>CM067326.1:96590497-106590497 GCA_034376525.1 Nicotiana benthamiana
ATAAATTTTATATGGTTAGAATCGGAGAGGAAGAGGATTATTATTCTACCATTTTTAACTAATTCCGAGATATGGTTCCGGGGGCCAGGTTTTGGCCGATTTCGGATTATTTTTATATTTTTAAGTTTTTATTGTGGAATTCAATTCTTTAGACTATATTGATAGTAATAAACTGATTATGATTAGATTCGGAGCTTTTGGAGACTGAGTCTAGAGACAAGGGCATCCCGGAGTAGGATTTTATGTGATCGAGGTAAATAACAGCTTTAACTCTGGCTTTGAGGGTATAAACCCGGAGAAAGTAATATCACGTGATTGTTTGCTGGTGATACCCATGCTAGGTGACGGCTTGTAGGTTTGCACCACGAGGGACTGAGACTTGGTCCGTCCTGTGAGGCTGTGAGGCCTAATAGCTATTATTTGTGATTATGTGTTTACTTGTTGTTGAACTTTTCAGCCTTCATGTTAGAGATAATGCTTTTTTAAGCAATCCACTAGGCCATAGCCTAGGGCTAGATCTTTATTGATTTTAAAAAAAATTTTACAACAGCAAATAGGCAAAATACAGATAAGGGAGTCGATGTCGCCAGAGTTGTTATCCAACAACCGATCTAACCTTATCGTATTCCTCCTATTGAGGCATCTAAAACCTCATTACAAACACGCCCTGAAAGGACTAAAGTCTATGACCATCACCAAGTGTTGTAGTAAACTCTATGATGTGAATAGCAAGATGACCTAAGAGGATTGGAAACTAATGTGACGGGAATCTAGAAAATTGAAGAAACCAAGCATCGCTCTTCTTTCTCCAGATTGTAATTTATTGCCTTCGATCACAATTTTGTCACAAAGACTTCAGAATGCATGGTGTGATTTTTGCTCGACTGGATTTTGAAACAGGTGGTGGAGCTACCTGTTTTTGTTTTGCAACTCTCGTTGGGAGCTTCCTCGTTTTCTGATTCTGTACATGAATTGATATAACAGACTTGTTTTGATGACCCGCTGAAATTTGATCCCATATTTGGATTGATTGTGCATTATATGCTGCAAAAATGTCTGTATTCCGTGATGTACTGTCAATAAGTTGCAAATCTTCCAAGAGTTCTCCTTCTTGATTGTTGGTATTGGCAAGTGTAGAAAAAGAATTGGAAATTGCAGGTACGGCTGGATTGTTTCCTAGACTAGGATTTTTACTTTTGGATTTTGGAGTTACTGTTTTGTTGGTCATCATCCATTGTCCATCTTTACTTGGATGTTGTCGAGTATCAGCTAGTTGTTGAGTTAACGCAGCTGTAGATACAACACCAGTATTTGTACCTTTGGAATTGTTTTTATCATGTTTAACTGATACTGTGGAGTTGTGCTGCTGTTTGCTTAACTCTTTTGAACTATGATGGTGAGCTATTTTCGACACTGCTTTATTGTTGTAGCCTGCAGGGTTGTTTTGATCAGCATTCATTCTTGGCAGCATTCATAGAGATAATGCATAGGTTTTATTCAGGCTCACATTATTTTTGTTCAAACATAGAAATTATTATAAATGTTTACCTTGGTCTCTATTACTTGCTAATATGCTGTAATACTTGATGTGGGTTGTGTCCCCTTAATTGTTGATGATGGTGAGGCTGGTCAGGAACATGATTGAGTAAGGCCAAGTGCCTCGATGTGAGGATATTAATACCATAGCGCGTGAGTTGTCCGCGTAGCATGTGAGTTGACCGTGCGGGTCCAGGTATTGATATCATAGCGCGTGAGTTGTCCCTGTAGCACGTGAGTTGACCGTGCGGATTCAGGTATTGACATGATTGCACGTGAGTTGTCAGTGCTTAGCGCTTGGGCTTTGGGAGCCCCTCGGGAGTCTGTACACACCCCCAGTGAACGCAGAGTATTGAGTGTATTGGGTATTGAGTGTTGAGTGCTGAGTGATTGAATGACATTGCTGTGAAGTTGCATCTACATTTGTTGTTGCTTCATTTATCTGTTAAATTTCTTTGTGATATTTACTGAGTTATGAAATTTACTGGTTTATCTTTAAATTGTGAAAATAAATAATTGAACTGTTTTACTTAGCTTGTCACTACTGCTCAGTTCCTTAGTTATTTCTGTTACTACTCAAGTGGTAGTACTCATAGTACACCCTGCACTTTATGTGCAGATCTAGGTGAGTTAGAGCGCGACGATCTTTGATTATCGGCTGGCTATCTGTGGAGATTGCAAGGTAGCTGCTAGTGTCCACATGACCTTGTTATTTTTTTTTGATTCGAATAGTTATATTTCATTAACATCAAAGAAATGTACAAGGTAAAGTTTTTAGTAGTAGCTTAGACTAATTACTACTTATGTACAGACAATCATCTATACTAAGAAGACTAACAATATGCACTAATTACAACTCAGTGTAGGGACATCTAATTAGATTATAGCTTTGGAAAACTATAAAGTTGCCGCAAGCCATTTTGCCATCGACTACAGTTCCTACCTTGAATATGAATAAGTAGTATAATTTCTCTGCATATCTGATCCTCCACATGTACTTTCCTGTCAAATCTGATGCTATTCCTCTCCCTCCAGATAAGTGCAACAGTGTTGACAAATACACAGGTTGTTATAGCATTAAGTCCCATTCTGCTCTTTGCTTTGTTGCAAATCCATTTCAACTCTGTTTCCCAATCACCAACAGATCTGTGGTGCCCCAGCCAAAGACAGAGTCTGTACCACAGTCTTCTAGTAATAGAACACTCAAAAAACAAATGATTAAAAGCTTATGCATTCTGATTACAAAACACACAGGTTATATAGGAACTTGTATGCCAAATTTCTGCAATCTATCTACTGTTGGTAGCCTTTGTTGTGCAGCTAACCACACAGTGAATTTATGCCGAGGGTGAACATTTGCAGTCATCATCAGACTCTTCCATTCAACCTTGCTGAAGCTGGGAATCATTGATAGATATAGTTGCTGAATCTGGAAATGATCTAGTTTGCAAACTCCTTTCAATCTGCCAAGAAGATTCCCCTGAAGCACCTGGTTCCCCATTATAGCAGTTGTGATGTCTAGTATTTTCCTCACAACCCAAGAGGCTAACTTAGGAATGGTCATTGTTTCAATGTCAACCTGCTTGATATAGTAACAATGCACCCATTTTATCCAAAGGCAGTCTTTCTTTCTGGCTAAGTCCCAGAGGTGCTTACTAATAGCTGCTTTATTCCATACAGTCATATCTAATATGTTGAGCCCTCCAGCTGTTATTTGTCTGCAAACACTTTCCCAAGAAACTAGAGCTCTTTTAGAGAGATTAGCAGTTCCAGTCCACAAAAAGGTTCTGCATATTGTTTCAATAGCTTTCAACACTTTTTTGGCAGAATGAAAACTTCAGACCGGTATGTTTGGATACCAAAGATGACAGCTTTGATCAGTTGACATCTCCCTGCATAAGAGAGCAGTTTAGCTGACCAACATGCAATCTTAGCTGTAATCTTCTCTATCAAAGGTAGGTAGTGATGGATGGCAAGCTTATAGGAGTCAAGAGGTATCCCCAAGTATTTGAATGAAGATGGCCCTCAGTAAACCCCAATGCCTCCAGAATTTCTTCTCTAGTACTCTGCTGCACTCCAGCCAAGTATATTGCACTTTTGCTAACATTATCTTGCAATCCAGATGTTTCAGAGAATATTAGGAAAGCCTCCTTTAAAATCTGGATGGAAACAAGATCAGCTCGACAGAACATTAGTAGATTTTTCAGCAAAACAAACATGAGTACAATTAAGCTTTCTGCATTTAGGGTGAAAATTTAAATCCCCATTCTTGTGCAACTGTCCAAGTACCTATTAAGGTATTCCATAGCCTGCACAAATAGATATGGTGACATAGGATCACCTTGTCTAATACCTCTATTAGCAGTGAAGGGCTTTGTTAGTCCACCATTTAGAACTAGGGAGTATGAAACAGATGTGACACATGACATTATCCAGTGAAAAAATTTAGCAGGAAACCCAAGATCACAGAGGATCTGTTTAAGAAAACTCCATTCCAGAGTATCATAAGCCTTCCTCAAATCTACCTTCAAGACACATCTGGGAGATATTCCTTTCCTAGAATAACCTTTGAAGATTTCATGGATGAGCAGAATGTTATCAACAATGCTTCTCCCTTCAATAAAAGATGATTGAGACTGCTCAACCAAATCACCAATCACAATTTTCATTCTCCTAGTAATGACTTTGGAGATGATCTTATACAAATTAGTGCAGCAAGCTATGGGCCTATAATCTTTAACAGTTGTATGAGCTTTGACTTTAGGTACAAGTGCAATAGCAGTGGTATTGATCATGTGAGGCATTCTGCTTGTGGAGAAGAATTCCTTTGTAGAAGCTAGTATATCATCCTTTACTATCTCCCAATTTCTAGTATAGAACTCCACAGGGAATCCATCCACACCTGGTGCTTTGTCCTTTGGCATCTCTTTTAGTGCTTCTGTAATCTCTTCCAAAGTAACCTCCTGAATTAGCATTCTTTGCTGTGATAAAGTTAGACACTTTCCTTCTTTAATAACAGCAGTGTCAACACAAGGTAACTCACCAGCACAATCTCCCATAAATGATTGGAAAACCTTTATAAACTCCTGTTCTACAAATAAGGGGTCTGTGGGCTTCAGACCTGTATCAGTGTAAATAGAAGTTATGCTATTCTGGCATGTTCTGATCTTCCACTGGGCATGGAAATATTTTGTATTGGCATCATCATATTCAATCCAGCAAGCCTTGGATTTCTGTCTCATAATTTGTTCGTCCACACAAGTCCATTTCTCAATTTCTTCTAAGGCTGCTCTTTCCTCATTAAACAGAGGCTGTGATAGTGGACAGTGCTGCAACTGAGTCTGGATAATACCCAGTGTCTCCCTAACTTGTACAAATTTTTGCTTATATGAAGCCATGTAAACATTTGTCTCCTTTAATTGATGTTTCATGGTCTTCATTTTATTCCATATCTGCTGCATATGTGCTCCTTCACATTCCTGTCTCCAGACCTGTTGTAGTATGGTTTGGAACCGAGGACTCTCCATAATATTAAGATAAAGTCTGAAAGGCTTAGGATGTAACAGTTTTTGATCTCCAAATTTGACAAGAACTGGAGAGTGTTCAGAAACTGATGGATTTATGAAGTCAGCTTCTAGGTGCCCATATTGTTGTATCCACTGGTAGTTGCCCAATGCCCAGTCAATCTTGCTATACACCCTAGTTATTGTATTCTGCTTATTAGTCCAAGTGTAATGCCACCCTTTAGCTCTAAGAGGAGTGATTTGAAGGTCAACAATAACATCTTTAAAACCTTTAACTTCAGTATCAATAAAAAGAGATCCAATTCTATCTTCAGAGCATAAGACAGAGTTAAAATCCCCTCTCAACAACCAAGAGTCTTGACTGGGTACATATATTTTCCTCAAATCACTCCACATCTAGTCTCTTAGGTTAACAGTATTCTGAGCATAGATGACACTTAAGTGAGTTTTGACTTGACTTTTAGAGTCTTCTAAGAAGCACTGAATTAACTGGTCAGTCACACAGGAAATTTGAACTTGGATGTGAGGTTTCCAGAGTAGCTAAATCCTCCCATTTACAGCCTTAGAATAATTGCAATGGACATTCCATCCCTTTGCAATCTTTCCTTGAATCTTCTTTGATTTATGTTCCTTCACTATAGTCTCAAGACATCCCATAACATCTACTTTATTTACAGCAAGAAAGGTTTTCAACTCTTCCTGTTTATGGGCTAGGTTTAGTCCCTTAATGTTCCAAGTGACAATAATCATAGTACATTAGGAAATAAGTTCCGAGAAGGCCTAGGATCAATCTGTTGTCCCCTTCTGCCAGCATCTAACACATCAATAATTTCCTTACCCTTATTGCATTTATCTACCATAATTTCAATGCTGCCATTAGCTTCCTTGTTTACTATCTCATTCCTTTCCTGAATGTCAGGGCCTTGCTGTGCATCCTGTTGAGTAATCACCATACAAGCAATGATGTTCCCCAACCTCTCATTCTTCTTGTTATGATCTGATTGCACTGGCAAATTCTCCTGTGATTCTGTACTAGCTAGAGGCTGTTTAACAAGCCACTCTTGCTTTGCAATTTTTTCCTGCTTTTTCAATCTGGTTCTCTGTCTCCTTGGCTTAACCTCTTCCTACATTTCCTGTTCTTCACCATTGTTAGCATTATACCAACAATCAATAGAATCATGTCCAAATTTCAGAAAGTGATTGCAGAAACTAGGCTTCCAACCATATTCAATCAATTGAATCTTAGGATAAAATGGAGTCTCAATCTCTATTTGATCAGGGAGAGGATGGGAAGCATCAACCTCCACTAGAACATGAGCAAAAGATACTTTCTCATAGTGAGCTGTAAACTTGTCTGTGTACAATGGTTTACCCACTGCACTAGCCATTTTACTCAATGCTTCAATTGACTAATAGCCTACCGGTAGCCCAGGAAATCTAATCCACACAGGAATAATACTCAGTATATCATTCTGAAAGGAGAAATCAATTTCCCAAGGCTTCAATACCATAGGTTTATTCCTGTATGAATAAGGTCCAGATTGAATGACTTGATCTCTGTCTTCTATACTATTAAATCGGAAGATGCAATAGCCCTCAGAATGGATCAAAATCTGGGGTTTAGAGACAAAGTTCACACATGCAACACAAAATTATCCATAGCTTTCTCATAGGGATTCTTCTTCAATTATGTAACCAATTAAGGAAGTATTCCAATAATCAACCTGAGATTTCAAGTCATCTTCGCTTATTTTGACAATCTTCTTACCATCTCTGTCAGTAGGAGGCACAAATGAGGGTGGTTTACCCATTTGAGCACTGCGATTACCTCGCATAACCTCGGCAGCAGACGGATTAGATTTCTCAGACCCACTAGCATCCGAGAGTTGTAAGCGTCTCACAGCTAGACTAGTAGGCACTTCAATTTTACTCATCTGATGAGGTATTACATTATCGGCACCATCTTCATGAATCGCCTCATTCTATTGGAACTTTTGGGGGAGGAAATTACCAAATGTCAGTGGTTCTAAATACTTTGTAACTCCATGAGCTGGGGTAACAATCTGAGCCGTAGTGACAGCCACATTCCTCCGGCGACGAGCCATTTACCGGGCACAATCGCGGCCTTGCTATCATGCACCGAGAGGTTCAGTAACGTGCGCCGAGAGGGATATGATCACTTTGAATGGAATTCCACATGACCTTTTTATTCCTCTTGTCATTTCTTATTTTAGACAATTATATTTCTTAGTTCATAGTTTTTGATGCTCATGACTTAGTGACACGCTGGTGTTTGGGGCTAGCTTCAGTATTTTATATTAATTATATTTAGAGTTGGCTTAGTTTATGAGAAATTCAAATGTTGAAAATATTTTATTAAATTCTTATAATCAAATTAGTAGTAATATTTTGGGAATTGGCTTGCCTTGTAACACGATAGGCGCCATCACGATCATGGTTAGATGCTGGGTCGTGACAAGTTGGTATCAGAGCCTAGGTTACATAGGTGTCACGAGTCAAGAGCGGGTTTAGTAGAGTCTTGTGGGTCTGTACGGAGACGTCTGTACTTATCTTCAAGAGGCTGCGGAACCTTTAGGAAAACTTCACCTTCTTGAATTCACATCGTGCAGTATTGATTCAGCTTGAAGTGTAACTCTTTTAATTCCTTCCATGCATTCGTATGCGCATATGAGCTTTCGGTATTAGTTGTGCATCGACGGATTTTGAATCCCTCAGTGGCTACGTGATGAGTGTGGTGTGACCACGAGATGAGTTCATATTATTTGAATATGAAGAGAAGGTGTTGCTGAAGGTTTTACCTATTTGATACTCGAAGTATGTTTTTAGACTCGTTCGAGGACGAACGTCTATTTAAATGGGAGAGGATGTAACAACCCAGCCTGTTGGTTTGAGATTTATCGCCCCATTTACCCTATCTATGATTATTTAAATGTTGTTCAGCTGTGTTAAGTTATATCAAGTTGGTAAGTTTGGGTTCAGAGTAGTTTTGGAGTAAAATGATAATTTGGTCTCTTAGTTAGAAAGCTAAGTTAGAAAAGTCAATCGGAAGTTAACTTATGAGTAAATGAGTTTAGATTTGGATTTTTATGATTCGATTAGCTTCCTTAGTAGATTTTAGACTTAGGAGTGCGTCCGAAATATAATTTGAAGGTTTGTGGTAGAATTAGGCTTAAATTGACGAAAGTTGGAAGTTTAGAAATTCTTAGGCTTGAATTCGAGGTGTTTTGGTGTTGTTTTTGGTAATTTGGAGGTTCGAATAAGTTCATGTAGTGATATATGACTTGTTGGAATTATTGGTTAGAGTCTCGAGTGTCTCGGGTGAGTTTTGGATATGTTTGGGTTTCCAAGCATAAATGATATCATATTGAACAAACGAGCTCCTATTTCTTTTTTGATTGAAGCATGAGATCTGTATCGTAATTACGGACCCTTAGAAAAAAAGAATGGTCTAATTTGGACATCATATGTGGATTTTATTGCTATTTTACTAAGAATTAGGTTGCCAGATTACCGACCCTTTCTAAAATACTCAAAAAAATCCCTTTTTTGTAAATTCTTTTGAACCTTACCTTTTCTTATTATTCCACCTAGATAAATCTAAATGGACAAATTGATTAGGCCGAATAATTCCATATGTATAGAAATATCATTATTTGATTGATCTAAGTTCATGCAATTTATTAATGCGTTTAATTACGAAATTGTCACTAACAGCGTATTTAAAAACCTGCACTATTTGCAAATATTAAAACCTACATATCTCATTCATTATAAGGTCAAATGGAGTGATTCAAAAGCCTAATTTGATTTGAATTTCATAAGGAATATTTTAGTGGCATAAAATATGAGTTTTGGGACCGTTTGGAATGAGAAACGAGGCAGAATAGATGGGAAAACATATATAAAGCTAGGGTTTGTTCATTGAGTCATATTTTGAGTTGGGGAGCTCAGATTTGGGCGATTTAGGAGGTGATTTTCACCATATGGATTTGGGTAGGTATTATCTACTCCGTTTTGCTTATATTTCATAAATTCATCTTCCTGTTTGGGATTTAATTGATGATTTCAATGTGAAACTAAGGAAATTAGTGTTCGAGTTTTGGAGAGTTTTAAGTGAGGATTTGAGGGACCAAACAAAGTCCGATTTTGATAAATTTTATATGGTTAGAATCGGGAGGGGACAAGGAATATTATTCAACCTTTTTAAACTTATTCCGTGATATGGTTCCAGGGGGCTAGGTTTTGGCCGATTTCGGATTATTTTTATATTTTTTAGTTTTTATTGTATAATTCGATTGTTTAGACTACGTTGATAGTATTAATCTAATTATGCTTAGATTCCGAGCTTTTGAAGACTGAGTCTAGAGTCGAGGGTATCTCGGAGTAGGATTTTATGTGATTGAGGTAAGTAACAGCTTTAACTCTGGATTTGAGGGTATAAACCAGGAGAAAGTAATATCATGTGATTGCTTGGTGGTGATACCCATGCTAGGTGACGGGCTTGTGTTTTTACACCACGAGGGATTGAGACTTGGTCCGTCCCGTGAGGCTATGAGGCCTAATAGCTATTATTTGTGATTATGTGTTTACTTGTTGTTGAACGTTTCAGCCTTCATGTTAGAGTTAATGCTTAGGTTTTATTCAGGCTCACATTATTTTTACTCAAACATAGAAAATTATTATAAATGTTTACCTTAGTCACTATTACTTGCTAATATGCTGTAATACTTGATGTGGGTTTTGTCCCCTTAATTTTTATTGATGGTGAGGCTCGTGAGGAACATGATTGAGTAAGGCCAATGGCCTCGTTGTGAGGATATTAATACCATAGCGCGTGAGTTATCCGCATAGCATGTGAGTTGATAGTGCGGGTCCAGGTATTGATACCATAGCGCGTGAGTTGTCCACGTAGCACGTGAGTTGAAAGTGCGGATCCAGATATAGATACGATGGCACGTGAGTTGTCCATGCTTAGCGCTTGGGCTTTGGGAGCCCCTCCGGAGTCTGTACACACCCCCAGTGAGCGCGGAGTGTTGAGTGTATTGAGTATTGAGTGTTGAGTGCTGAGTGATTTAGTGACACTGTTGTGAAGTTGCATCTACTTTTGTTGTTGTTGCATTTATATGTTAAATTTCTTTGTGATATTTATTGAGTTACGAAATTTACTAGTTTATCTTGGAATTGTGAAAATAAATAATTGAACTGTTTTACTTGACTCGTCACTACTGCTCAGTTCCTTAGCTATTTCTGTTACTACTGAGGTGGTAGTACTCATAGTACACCCTGCGATTTTTGTGAAGGTCCAGGTGAGTTAGAGCATGACGATCGTTGATTTCATACCGACTATCTGTGGAGATTGCAAGGTAGTTGCTAGTGTCCGCATGACCTTGTTATTTCTCTTGTCATTTCTTATTTTAGACAATTATATTTCTTAGTTCATAGTTTTAGATGCTCATGACTTAGTGACACCCTGATGTTTGGGGCAAGCTTCAGTATTTTATATTAATTATATTTAGAGTTGGTTTAGTTTCTGAGAAATTCAAATGTTGAAAATATTTTATTAAACTCTTATAATCAAATTAGTAGTAATATTTTGAGAATTGGCTTGCCATGTATTACGATAGGCGCCATCACGATCATAGTTAGATTTTGGGTAGTGAAAATATATATATATATATATATATATATATATATATATATATATATATATATATATATACACAATATTAAATATTATTTATTTGAAACCTCTTTATTTTCACACAATATTATTAAACTTATATTTTAATTCGTATAAAGCATTAATTATCGATTTTGTTATCTAAATATATAAAAATTTTGTATTCAAACGTTCCGACCGAATTCAGTCAAAAATTTAGGAATATTTTAGTAAATAATTGTTTTTGTACATTAATTCCGAAGACTATGGTAGTGTATTTATTAATATATAAGCTAAATGTCACTAATACATTTCTACATAATGTAATTATCAATTTATAGTATAATCGAGCTGTCACGACCCAAAACCAGGTCGTGATGCCGCCCCACCCTACGGCTAGGCAAGCCTGACCAAATGTGCTCTCAACTCGAGCTTAGAGCTCATAAACCATTTATTTTAAGCTATCAATAGTGAAGGAAACCAAAAAAACCTGTTAGTTATAAAAGTATCCCAAAAATCTCATAAAACAACATAACTTCCCCAAATACCTGGGGTCACGAATTTTAGATCCTCTTAAAATACCGAATACATGTCAGAATGAGGGAAATACAAGTGTCAAAATAACTAGAAAATTACTAGAAGATCAGAGACATGGGTCCTGCGAACGCTGGCAGATACCTCAATACTCTGTCATACTAAAATCAGCAACCGCACGCGCAAATCCTCTGAGTACCTGAATCAGCATACAAGGTGCAGGGAGTAGGGGGTGAGTCTACCAACTCAGCGAGTAATAACAGTAAGTAAAGCTCTGAAAGCAAGAAAATCCAATAATTACACAAAGTAAGCTAAAACAGTGTATAACAGTATCCACAACTGAACAACAATATATATATATATATATATATATATATATATATATATATATATAATGAAGGGATGCGATGCAATGCATATGATGGTACAATCCAGTACCCACTGCGGCGTGCAGCCCAAGCCACCCATATCATTTATCGTCGATGGCGCTCACTGGGGGTGTGTACAGACTCCGAAGGGGATCATACAGCCCAAGCGCAATAACCAGCCATCTCGTGGCGAATAATCAAACCATCCATCTAGTGGCGAAAATCAATAACCAGTCCATGTTACTTGACCGCTCATATCCCAAAGTGTTAGTGTTACCACTGTTTCTAATCACCGATGCGGCGCGCAGCCCGAGCCACCCAAAATCAATCCAGAAAATATATCATAAGCCCATTGGGCAGTAATAAACAATAATCCTCAGCCGAAATACATCAAAAAGATAGCATATGAGTTCTGAACATTTGAAACACGGCTGGGTTTTGAAAATAATGTTTTTAAACCATAGACTGATAATAAATGATATGCAATCACGCTAAAACAGTAATACCAACTCCCGAAGGATATCACAGGTCGGCACTAGGCCCCAAACACGGCATAAAGCCCAATTATGGTCATCGCAATGTGCGTATGATACGCCAATATAGTATAAATCTCACACGTGGTGGACCAATTCACAATCCCCCAACAGTATCTGACGCCACACTCATCATGGGGTGCGTGTCACACCTCAACATAGCATTACGATGTGACAATCCAGGGTTTCAAACCCTTAGAACAGCATTTACTTGCATTACTCACCTCGATCCGATGAAATCTCAAGCTCGCGGCGCCTTTGCCTCTCAATTTGGCCTCCTTGCGCGTTGAATCTAATAAAAAACAGAGTAAATACATCACAAAATGCCTATGGGACAATACCCAATCGAAAACAACCGAGAAATAGCCACAAATCTCGAAACTAGCAAAACCCGAGCCCCTGGCCCGCTTCTTGAAAAATTATGAAACATACATTTTTGGAATCCTCGTCTTGCCACGAGTCCGTACTTATAAAGTTCATCAAAATCGGAGTCCAATTCCTCCTCCAAATCCCAAATCTTCTTTTGGAATACCAAGCCCTAGTTCTTCAACGTTTACACCCAAATTTCAGAGAATTTATGGTTGAATCTTCATCAAAATGATGTAATAAGACCAGGAGACTTACCTCCAATCACTTCCCAGTGAAATCCCCTTCAAAAACCATCAATGAGCTCTCAAGGTTTTCAAAATAGAGGAAATAATGAGGAGTTCGTGGATGAAATATTATTAAAAAGCCCTCTGCCCAGCTCTACTGTCCTCTATGCGATCGCGACTTTCCTCATGCGATCGCATAGAAAAACATTTCCGGGCCTCCCCAATGGACTATGCGAACGCGACCTCAACCCTGCGACCGCACTGCTTCATCAGTTGAACCTACGCAAACGCATTCCCAGCTCTGCGATCGCAGAGCACCTATGCCTCAGCCTACGCGATCCCATCCCCCTGAACGCGATCGCATTGAACAAATTGCGAGACCCCAGCCCAGCCTTCTATGTAATCGTAATGCCATACCTGCGATCGTATAGAGCAACCCGTCTGCAACACCTGAAGCCTAAAATCTGCTACACTTTTCAACTTCAAAACATCCGTCAACCATCCGAAATCATCCCGAGGCCCCCGGGACCTAAAGCAAAAGTACCAACACGACTTATTACTCCATTCAATCTTGATCGGGCCGTAAAAACGCTATACCTAACATCAAAATAACCAAAATCATTGAATTTCCTTCTAAGATAAACTATAACTTTCTAATTTGGCATTCGATCCAAAGCCCAACCAATCGACGTCCGAATGACCTGAAAATTTGCACACATACTCGAATTCTCCTAATGAAGCTAATGCAACTCTCGGAATCCCATTCCGACCCCCGGATAAAATTCTCACCTATCAACTGGATTTCTCCAAAATTCCAACTTCGCCAAAAATAGGCTAACTTTCACATCGGACTTCCGAATTCACTTCCGTTTTTACTCCCAAGTCACAAATCATCCCCCAAAACTAGTCGAACCATCAGAAATCCATTCCGAGCTCTCTAACTCATAAGTCAACATCCGGTTGACTTTTCCAACTTAAGCCTTCATTAAAGAGGCTATTCGTCTCATTTCTATCCAATTTAAATCCAAACCACTTCGAAATTACCCGATGCATATAATAACACAGCGGGGAAACATATAACGGGGATAACATGGCATGAAATATCAGAGACGATGGGTCGGGTCGTCACATCCTCCCCAACCTAATCAAACGCTCGTCCTCGAGCGTACCCAAAGCTGTACTAGAAGCAACCCAATAACCAAATGAAATTACTAGGCACATTCCCGGGGTGATCCCACGTCACCCAAACTCACACAGGTACCGAAAATACAACATCGTTGAGATTTCACAATCCATCTGGCCTATAAATTGTAGAACCACACTGCTCACCCGAAATCATACACAAGATCAGAACCCCACATCTATGCTCAGAGTCAATCTAAACCAGCCGTAGTAATCCACACCTGCAACCTCAGGTGCGTTCATGCAATATACCACACATTTCAACACTCGGAACGATAGTCTTGATTCATGGCAGTTGCCCACAATACTCAATATCTATAGATAACCTCTCATTTATCTAGAGTCTTATTTCAACACTTCCGCATATTGCCAACGATAACTAAATGCAAGGAACAGTAGCAGTCCTTCAAATCAATCATTCATGAAGTCACTTCCAAGTTGACTATTACCACAACAGATGTTCGAGTCAAACCTCGATATTATCATTCTAACTCGCTGGAATCAAATCTGCTCATGCTCATTAATAACCTAATGATCACCTCGGATCCAACACACCATTTCTGGTGATCTGATACCTCAACACAGGCCTATGCCACAATTGCATAATACACACGCAAATAAGAATCAGTCTAAACATTCCCCAAATAAGGGCCAATGACTCAACTGGAAGAGTTATACCTCAAGTTCATCAATACCTTTACAAAACCAACCTGAGACCTCGTCTCACATCATAGGGATAGAGTACATGACTCCTCCTCGAGGGGTCTTAATTCCACGTGGCCTCGCTACAATGCGCAATCTATCTCCACTCTATTACACATGAATCGCCTCGTGCTACCATGCTTAAAGTAGACAACCATGCACAGATCGATGCCCGAAATTCAATCATCCATCACACTCACGGTGAAACAAGTACTATACACCATTCCATCCTGGAAGGACACAACCGATACGCTATCCGCCAAGCAATTGTCAATACAGACATTCCCTCAGAAGCCAAGAAGCAAGAAATACAAATCATCACATGGATAGCAATTCTCAGCATCACACGGTTGCGGCGCCCAACCCAATCCAGATAACATACTCGTGGCGGCGTGCCACCCTATCCACACAACATGCCTAATATAGGGAGGTACACATCGACCCAAATTGCTCATAATAATAAAATACCAATATCGGTCGTAAGCAACTGAGTGCAGAAAGATATTCATATAAGCATTGTAAGCTACAAATTCCACTTCCACTACTATACTCATACCGAAGCTGTACGAGATGGAGCCTGGAACCAAATAGTTACTCAAATCCATAGTCTCGCACGGCGACATGCCCAGCCACAAGGACACATCTGAAAAGTCCCTCAATACTGGAACCGAATAAATGGTAGAAACCTCTATTCTAACGTACGCCTCGAAGGCCCAATTATGGAATACAATTCTTCCCAGCAAACCGCTAGTCTCTGGAACACAACTCTCTAGCTAGAACATAGTCCGATACACCACGCCACGCAACCTATGGCCTTTCCCAAAATGAATCATAGCACAATTGTTTAGAATAATTCGACACTGAAACAATCACTCTACATCCTCATAACATATCTAGAATTTAATATTCTAAGCACGGAAAGATCCACTCGGCTTCCGAATTCCCAATAGCCGCTGACAGTACCAATGCAACACACACGATCCTCAATCACCGCATAGACTACACCGGAGAACTCCCAATCTCCGACTATTCATAGCACACGAATCACTGAACCCAATAAAAATTTCCACAATGAGAAATACCGATTACATCTCAAGTACCCAACTATTCCACGAAAGATACTCTAACACCCCCTTACCATCAAACAACTCAGATACCCGCAGTCCATCCCATAAGGAAATACCGTAACACTTCTGACATATCATTTGCGGAAATACCCTCTTTCCGAAACATAAGCCATCATCAAATCACTTCCAATTAACAGTACAATTCTTGATTACCTGAAGCTACTCATTACCTAAGAAATAGCAAAACCCACCATACCTTTTTGAACTGAGTCGAAATCTCGCATATGCCCATCTCGGTTCTTTACAATATACCGCATACACAATACCCCCGTTGATAACACGAGAACTTTCATCTCCCTTCCGCGCCGCAGACATCGGTGCACACAACTAGTCTAGAACCTTCATTGATACCATTTAGGAGAAAAATTATTATACTCATGCAATTACAGCCTTAGAAATACATCCCTTCAACCTTGTCTTACTCAATAAGAACTCTACCAATTCCACCTGCACAACTAAACCGCCGTGAATGAATCCTTTTTAAATTACCACACGCCAAGAGAATCGTCAAAACCCAAGAACATTGCCGCAAAATTTACATGTGCTAACCCATTACCTCGAATACACAGCGAGAACTAACCATACCCTTATCATGCCGAATCCGATCCACTAACAAGCTACTTCATTTGCCTGGATTCCCACCTAATTCATCTTCAACTAGATATACTCTCACATGCATCAACTCGGAACTAACACAGTACATAACCGTATCACCAGCTCATCAATAGACAACCGCCCCAACTTAGCTTGAAGCCACATATATTAAACTCCCATACTCTATTGCCATCGAAACATCATGGAGAGATTAAACTCGCTCTTTCATAAGCTTGTGGAAACACAAATCATCAGAAATTCTAACTTTTGTCGAATTCTTACATTCATTAACACAACCGACAAGCCAACTTTTTAGGCGACAAAATTTCTACCAAGTCTCAAATTTTTCCAGAAACTTTGACAGAGTTTCCTGTATAATTGAGCATATCCACCTATCAGAGATTGCCAAAATCATCCTAACAACACGTCCACAACTCGACGTAGCATCACAATGTATATCAATAATAGAAATCTCAATGCTACAGGCAATATTTTATCAAATTTGACACACGAACATGCGTTGCACCTGTCCGAATCATAACAAATAGAAAATACCTTTTAATTACACATAAAATCTTCTAACATACTCATAATGATCATACCATTTCAGAATAATCTGCAGGAGATACCCAGCTGCTTGCTTCACTTTAATTTTCGGTACATCATCCACCGTCATACTCCTTGCGCAATCAATTGATCTTACTGAGTCTAGGCTCCTATACATTCATTTACACAACCGACAAGCCACTTCTTTACACAACCAACAAGCCACTTCTTTAGGCGACAAAATTTCTACTAAGTCTCAAATTTTTCCAGAAACTTCGACAGAGTTTCCTTTATAATTGAGCATATCCACCTGTCAGAGAATTGCCAAAATCAACCTAAACACGTCCACTACTCGACGTAGCATCACAATGTATATCAATAATAGAAATCTCAATGCTACACATATTATTTTATCAAAATTGACACACAAACATGCGTTGCACCTGTCCGAATCATAACATATAGAAAATACCTTTTAATTACACATAAAATCTTCTAACATACTCATAATTATCATACCATTTCAGAATAGTCTGTAGGAGATACCCACCTGCTTGCTTCACTTTAATATTTCGGTACATCATCCACCATCATACTCCTCACGCAATCAATTGATCTTACTGAGTCTAAACTCTACCACAACACGCACACTTCCATCTAGGAGACTCGAAAAGATTATTCACGCGCCCATAACTCAGGGCAACACATCTGATCGCAATGGGAATCAAACACTTAATGGTTCATTTATTACCTAGTAGTCCTTCTTCGATGCTACCAAGTCATACAGACACCCTCACACGGCACCAACGTACTCATCATGAAGCTATTCAGCCACCATTGCCACAATTAAGGATAATACTGAACATATAATCTCATAACACTAGCTCGCTCAATCAGCACCTTAGTGCTCAAGCCATAGACAGAGATTCGGCCTCAAATCCTCCAGACTAGCCCAACATCAACTCATAGGAAATCATAATTCGCCCCTTGACCGGAGAACCACCAGCCATCAAGGCACATATAATATTGGATGCTCACGGACTCATACAACTTGAGGAAGGAATTTCAAGGGTTACTCTTTCAAGCTGAATCAAGGACGCACGATAAGATTTCTAGAAAGTGGAGTGTTTCCTGAAGGTCATGTAGCCTCCTACTTATAAATGTGGTGCACGACACACCCATACACAAGACTCTACTAAACCGGCTCATGACTCGTGAGGCCTAGTAACCTATGCTCTGATACCAACTTGTTACGACCCCAAACCCGGTCGTGATGGCGCCCAACCCAACCGCTATTCAAGCCCGACAAAATGTGCTCTCAACCCGAGCTTAGAGCTCATAAACCATTTATTTTAAGCCATTAATAGTGAAGGAAACAAAAATAAAATGTTAGTTATAAAAGTATCCCAAAAATCTCGCAAAACAACATAACTTCCCCAAAGACCTGGGGTCACGAGTTTTAGAGCCTTTAAAAATACTGAATACATGTTAGAATGAGGGAATTAAAAGTGTTAGAATAACCAGAAAATAACTAGAAGATCAGAAACATGGGTCCTGCGAACGCTGGCAGCTACCTCAATACTCTGTCATACTAAAATCAGCAACCGCATGCGCAAATCCTCTGGAGTACCTGAATCTACACACAAGGTGCAGGGAGTAGGGGGTGAGTCTACCAACTCAGCGAGTAATAGTATATAAAGCTCCGAAAGCAAGAAAACCCAATAATTACACAAAGTAAGCTAAACAAAAACAGAGCAAATACATCACAAAATGCCTATGGGACAATACCCAATCGAAAACAACCGAGAAATAGCCAAAATCTCAAAACTAGCAAACCCGAGCCTCGGGCACGCTTCTTGAAAAATTACAAAACTTACATTTTTGGAATCCTCGTCTCGCCAGAGTCCATACATATAAAGTTCATCAAAATCGGAGTACAATTGCTCCTCCAAATCCCAAATCTTCATTTGGAATACCAATCCCTAGTTCTTCAATGTTTACACCCAAAATTTCAGAGAATTTATGGTTGAATCTTCAATAAAATGATGTAATAAGACCACGAGACTTACTTCCAATCACTTCCCGGTGAACTACCCTTCAAATACCGTCAATGAGCTCTCAAGGTTTCAAAAATAGAGGAAATAATGAGGAGCTCGCGGATGAAATATTATTAAAAAGCCCTCTGCCTAACTCTACTTTCCTCTATGCGATCGTGACTTTCCTCCTGCGATCGCATAGAACAACATTTCCAGGCCTCCCCAATGGCCTATGCGGACGCGACCTCAATCCTGCCACCGCACTGCTTCATCAGCTGAACCAACGCGAACGCATTCCCAGCTCTACGATCGCAGAGCACCTAGACCTTAGCCTACGCGATCGCATCACCCTGAACGCGACCGCATTGAACAAATTTCAGGACCCCAGCCTAGCCTTCTATGCAATCACAATGCCATACCTGCGATCGCATAGAGCAACCCGTCTGCAACACCTGAAGCCTAAAATCTGCTGCACTTTTCAACTTCAAAACCATCCGTCAACCATCCGAAATCATTCTGAGGCCCCTGTGACCTAAACCAAAAGCTCCAACACGACTTATTACTCCATTCAATATTGCTTGGGCCGTGAAACGCTACCTTTAACATCAAAAATCACCAAAATAATTGAATTTACTTCAAAGATGAACTATAACTTTCTAATTTCGCATTCGATCCAAAGCCCAACCAAACGACGTCCGAATGACCTCAAAATTTGCACACATACTCAAATTTGTCTAACAAAGCTAATTCAACTCTCGGAATCCCATTCGACCCACGTATCAAATTCTCACCTATCAACCGAATTTCTCCGAAATTCCAACTTCGTCAAAATAGGCTAACTTTCACACCGGACCTCTGAATTCACTTCTGTTTTTACTACCAAGTCACAAATCATCCCCAGAAACTAGTCAAACCATCGGAAATCCGTTCCGAGCCCTCTAACTCATATGTCCACATCCGGTTGACTTTTCCAACTTATGCCTTCCTTAAAGAGGCTATTTGTCTCATTTCTATCCAATTTCAATCCAAACCACTTCGAACGTACCCGATACATATAATAACACACGGGGAAACATTTAACGGGGATAAAAGGGCATGAAATACCAGAGACGACGGGTCGGGTCGTTACATCCTCTCCAACCTAAACAAATGCTCGTACTCGAGCGTACCCAAAGCTATACTAGAAGCAACCCAATAACCAAATGTCATTACTAGGCACATGCCCGGAGTGATCCCACGTCACCCTAACTCACATGTACCGAAAATACAACACAGTTGAAATTTCACAATCCATCTGGCCTATAAATCGTAGAACCACACTGCCTCACCCGAAATCATACACAAGATCAGAACCTCACATCTATACTCAGAATCAATCTGAACCAGTTGTAACAACCCACACCTGCAACCTCAGGTGCATTCATGCAGTATACCACACATTTCAACACTCGAAACGATAGTCTTTATTCATGGCAGTTGCCCACAGTACTCAATATCAATAGATAACCTCTTATTTAGCTAGAGTCTTTTTTCAACACTTCCGCATATTGCCAACGATAACTAAATGCAATGAACAGAAGCAGTCCTTCAAATCAATCATTCATGAAGTCACTTCAAAATTGACTATTACCACAACAGATATTCGAGTCAAACCTCGATATTATCCTTCTAACCCGCTGGAATCAAATCTGATCATGCTCATTAATAACCCAATGATAACCTCGGGTCTAACACACCACTTCTGGTGATCTGATACCTCAATACAGGCCTAAGCCACAATTGCATGATACACGTGCCAATAAGAATCAGTCTAGGCATTCCCTAAATCAGCGCCAATGACTAAACCGGAAGAGTTACGCCTCAAGTTCATCAATACCTTTACAAAACTGAGCTGAGACCCCGTCTCACATCATAGGGATAGAGTACCTGACTCCTCCTCGAGGGGTCTTAATTCCATGTAGCCTCGCCACAACGCACGATCCTAACTCAACTATATTACACATGAAACACCTCGTGCTACCATGCTCAAAGTAGACAACCATGCACAGATCGATGCCCGAAACTCAATCACCCATCACACTCACGGTGAAACAAGTAATATACACCATTCAATCCTGGAAGGATACAATCGATACGATATCCGCCAAGAAATTCTCAATACGGACATTCCCTCGGAAGCCAGGAAGCAAGGAATACAAATCATCACATGGATAGCCATTCTCAGCATCACACGGTTGCGCCGCACAACCTGATCCAGATAACATACTCATGGCGGCGTGCCACCTTATCCACACAACATGCCTCACATAGGGAGGTACACATCGAGCCAAATTGCTCATGATAAAATAATACCAACATCGTTCGTAAGCAACTGAGTTCAGAAAGATATTCATATAAGCATTGTAAGCTACAAATCCCACTTCCACTACTATACTCATATCGGAGCCCTACGAGATGGAGCCTTGCACCAAACAGTAAGTTAAATCCACAGTCTCGCCCGGTGACATGCCCGTCCACAAGGACGCATCTGAAAAGTCCCTCAATACTGGAACGTATCAATAGTAGAAACCTCTATACTGACATCCGCCTTGAAGGCCCAATTATGGAATGCAATCCTTCCCAGCCGTCCGCTAGTCTCTGGAACACAACTCTCTAGCTAGAACATAGTACGATACACCCCGCCACGCAACCTGTGGCCTTTTCCAACATGACTCATAGCACAATTGTTTAGAATAATTCGACAATGAAACAATCACTCTACATCCACATAACATATCCAGAATTTAATATACTAAGCACGGAAAGATCCTCTCAGCTTCCGAATTCCCAATAGCCACTAACAGTACCAATGCAACACGCACGATCCTCAATCACCGCATAGACTGCACCAGAGAACTCCCAGTCTCCGACTACTCATAGCACACGAATCACTGAACCAGATCCAAATTTCCACAATGAGAAATACCGATTACATCTCAAGTACCCAACTATTCCACGAAAGATACTCTAAAACTCCCTTGCCATCAAACAAATCAGATACCCGCAGTCGATCCCATAAGGAAATACCGTAACACTTCTGACATATCATTTGCGGAATTACCCTCTTTCTGAAACATAAGCCATCATCAAATCACTTCCAGTGAACAGTACCAATTCTTGATTACCTAAAGCTACTCATTACCTAAGAAATAGCAAAACCCACCATACCTTTCAGAACTTAGTCGAAATCTCGCATACGCCCATTTCGGTTCTTTACAATATACCGCATACACAATACCCCCCATGGATAACACGAGAACTTTCATCTCCCTTCCGCGCCGCAGTCATCGGTTCACCCAACTAGTCTGGAACTTTCATTGATACCATTAAGGAGAAAAATAATTATACCCTCATGCCAATTTACAGCCTTAGAAATAAATCCCTTCAACCTTGTCTTTATCAATAAGAACTCTCCCAATTCCATCTGCACAACTAAACCGCCGTGAGTGAATCTTTTTTAAATTACCACACTCCAAGAGAATCGTCAAAACCCAAGAACATTGCCGCAAAATTTACATGTGCTAACCCATTACCTCGAATACACAGCGAGAACTAACCATACCCTTATCATGACTAATCCGGTCCACTAACAAGCTACTTCATTTGCCTAGATTCCCACCTAATTCATCTTCAACTAGATATACTCTCACATGCATCAAATCGGAACTAACACAGTACATAACCGTATAACCAGCTCATCAATAGACAACCTCCCCAACTTAGCTTGAACCCACATATATTAAACACCCATACTCTATCGCCCTCAAAACATCATGGCGAGATTAAACTCGCTCTTTCATAAGCTTGTAGAAACACAAATCATCAGAAATTCTAACTTTTCTCCAATTCATACATTCATTTACACAACCGACAAGCCACTTCTTTAGGCGACAAAATTTCTACTAAGTCTCAAATTTTTCCAGAAACTTCGACAGAGTTTCCTTTATAATTGAGCATATCCACCTGTCAGAGAATTGCCAAAATCAACCTAAAACACGTCCACTACTCGACGTAGCATCACAATGTATATCAATAATAGAAATCTCAATGCTACACATATTATTTTATTAAAATTGACACACAAACATGCGTTGCACCTATCCGAATCATAACAAATAGAAAATACCTTTTAATTACACATAAAATCTTCTAACATACTCATCATGATCATACCATTTCAGAATAATCTGCAGGAGATACCCACCTGCTTGCTACACTTAAATTTTCGGTACATCATCCACCGTCATACTCCTTGCGCAATGAATTGATCTTACTGAGTCTAGGCTCCTACAACAACACGCACATGTCCAGCTAGGAGACTCGAAAAGATTCTTCACGAGCCCATAACTCGGGGAAACACATCCGATCGCAACGGGAATCAAACACTTACTGGTTCATTTCTTACCTACCAGCCCTTCTTCGATACTACTAAGTCATACAAACACATCACACGGCACCAACGTACTCATCATGAAGCTATTCAGCCGCCATTACCACAATTAAGGACAATACTAGACTTATAAGCTCATAACACTAACTCGCTCATTCAGCACCTTCGTGCTCAAGCCATAGACAGAGATTCGGCCTCAAGTCCTCCAGACTGGCCCAACATCAACTCATAGGAAATCATAATTTGCCCCTCGACTGGGGAACCACCAACCGTCAAGGCACATATAATATTGGATGCTCAGGGGCACATACAACGTGAGGAAAGAATATCAAGGGTTACTCTTTCACGCTGAATCACGGACGCACAATCAGATTTCAAGAAAGTGGAGTGTTTCCTAAAGGTCATGTAGCCTCCTGCTTATAAGTGTAGTGCACGACACACCCATAAACAAGACTCTACTAAACTGGCTCATGACTCGTGAGGCCTAGTAACTAGGCTCTGATACAACCTTGTCATAGCCCCAAACCCGGTCGTGATGGCGCCCAAACCAACGGCTAGGAAAGCCCGACCAAATGTGCTTTCAACCCGAGCTTAGAGCTCATATACAATTTTTTTATGCCGTTAATAGCGAGGAAACCAAAATAAACTGTTAGTTATAAAAGTATCCCAAAAATCTCGCAAAATAACATAACTTCCGCAAACACCTGGGGTCAAGATTTTTAGAGCCTCAAAAAATACTAAATACATGTCAGAATGAGGGAAATAAAAGTATCAGAATAAACAGAAAATAACTAGAAGATCAGAGACATGGGTCTTGCGAATGCTGGCAGCTAGCTCAATACTCTGTCATTTTAAAATCAGCAACCGCACGCGCAAATCCTCTGGAGTGCCTGAATCAGCACACAAGGTGCAGGGAGTAGGGGGTGAGTCTACCAACTCAGCGAGCAATAATAGGAAATAAAGCTCTGAAATCAAGAAAACCCAATAATTACACAAAGTAAGCTAAAACAGTGTATAACAGTATCTACAAATGAACAACAATATATATATATATATATATATATATGTATATATATATATGTGTGTGTGTGTGTGTGTGTGTGTGTGTGTGTGTGTGATGCAAAGGCAGGGATGCAATGCAATGCATATGATCATACAACCCAGTACCCACTGCGGCGTGTAGCCCGAGCCACCCATATCATTTATCATCGACGGCGCTCACTGGGGGTGTGTACAGACTCCGGAGGTGATCCTACAGCCCAAGCACAATAACCAGCCATCTCGTGGCGAATAATCAAACCATCGATCTCGTGGCCAATAATTAAACCAGCCATCTCGTGGCCAATAATCAAACCAGCCATCTAGTGGCGAAAATCAATAACCAGGCCAGTCTATGTTACTTGACTGCTCATATCACACAATGTCCATGTTACCACTGTTTTTAATCACCGCTGCGGCGCGCAGCCCGAGCCACCAGAAATCAGTCTAGAAAATATATCATAAGCCCCTTGGGCAGCTATAAACAATAATCCTCAGCCGAAATACATCTAAAAGATAGCATATGAGTTCTGAATATTTGAAACACGACTGGGTTTTGAAAACAATGTTTTGAAATCATGGACTGATATTAAATGATATGCAATCATGCTACAACAGTAATACCAACTCGCGAAGGATATCACAGGTCTACACTAGGCCCCAAACACGGCATAAAGGCCAATAATGGTCATCACAGTGTGCGTATCATACGCCAATATAGTATAAATCTCACACAGGGTGGACCAAGTCACAATCCCCCAACAGTATCCGACCCCACACTCATCATGAAGTGTGTGTCATGCCTTAACATAGCGTTACGATGTGAAAATACGGGGTTTCAAACCCTCAGAACAACATTTACTTGCATTACTCACCTCGAACCGATAAAATCTCAAGCTCGCGACGCCTTTGCCTCTTAATTAGGCCTCCTCGTGCGTCGAATCTTAACAAAAATAGAGCGAATACATCACAAAATGCCTACGGGACAATACCCAATCGAAAAACAACAAAGAAATAGCCAAAATCTCGAAACTAGCAAAACCCAAGCCCCGGGCCTGCTTCTCGAAAACTTAAGAAACTTATGTTTTTGGAATTCTCATCTCGCCACGAGTCTGTAAATATAAAGTTCATCAAAATCGGAGTCCAATTGCTCCTCCAAGTCTCAAGTCTTCTTTTGGAATACCAAGCCCTAGTTCTTCAATGTTTATACCCAAATTTCAGAGAATATGAATCTTCACTAGAATGATGTAATAAGACCACGAGACTTACCTCCAATCATTCCCCATTGAAATCCCCTTCAAAAACCATCAATGAGCTCTCAAGGTTACAAAAATGGAGGAAATAATGAGGAGCTCGCGGATGAAATATTATTAAAAAGTCCTCTGCCCAAATCTACTTTCCTCTATGCGATCGCGACTTTCCTCCTGAGATCGCATAGAACAACATTTCTATGCCTCACCAATGGCCTATGCGAAGGCGACCTCAACCCTGCGACCTCACTGCTTCATCAGCTGAAGCTATGCGAATGCATTCCCAGCTCTGGGACCGCAGAGCACCTAGACCTTAGCTACGCGATCGCATCCCCCTGAACGCAACCACATTGAACAAATTTCAGGACCCCAGCCCAGCCTTCTATGCGATCCCAATGCCATACCTGCGATTGCATAGAGCAACTCGTCTGCAACACCTGAAGCCTAAAATCTGCTGGACATTTCAACTTCAAAACCATTCGTTAACCATCCGAAATCATCCCGAGGCCCCCGGGACCTCAACCAAAAGCACCAACACGACTTATTATTCCATTCAATCTTGCTCAGGCCATAAAAACGCTATCTTTAACATATAAAATTACCAAAATCATTGAATTTCCTTCTAAGATAAACTATAACTTTCTAATTTTGCATTCGATCCAAAGCCCAATCAAACGACGTCCGAATAACCTAAAAATTTGCACACATAATTTTGACCGTGAAAGCGAGACCGCAAAAGCGGAAATCACTGTAGAGAAAAGGGTTTTATCCGAGGCTTATGTTTATAAGTTGAAAAATCAAATTTTAGCTCGAACCAAGGCGATTTTGGGAGTGTTTTGAATATGTGACTATTTGGTAATATTTCTATGATCCTTTCTAGCTTTAATTCATCACTTAGTTGTTAAATTCATCTTTCAAATTCAAATTAAGGTCCAAAAATGAAGGAAATGGGTGAAAGTTCTTCGGCTAATCAATTGGGTTTTTGAGGGAGCATTTGACCTCCGATTTGAGAGATTTTTATATGGTTAGACTCGTGAGTGGATGAGATTTCTAAAAATGTGAAAATTATTCAATTCCTAGACGTTGGTTTGAGGGGCATTTTGGTCATTTTAACTATTCTCGCGCCATAGCTTTAATTTTAATAATGTAATCAGTTGCTTGCGATGTTATTTACAATATGTAATTGGTTTGACTATATTTGGGCCACTCGGAGTCTGATACTCGTGGCAAAGGCATTGTTTCTTAGCGGTTTTGTACCAAATTGAAGTAAGTGGCTTGTCTAGCCTTGTGTAGGGGATCTCTCCCCTTAGGATATATTAATTGTTGTTTAAAGGCCTTATGCGCGAGGTGACGAGCGTGTACCTCTGCTAATTGATGAAAATTCACCTTACTTGACTTATTTATACTGTGTTTCTTTGTGTATTTAACTGTTAAAAATGTGGTTCTACTTGCTTAGCTTAGGAAAAATACGTTAGTAATTTATTTGCTCCATCTGACTAAATTGCAAATACCTGCCCTCTTTCTGAGCATGCTAGGCCTAGACTTTTACATTGTTGCTATATTTGGTTTCTTTCTGTTAAATATTGACTTATTGTGAAGTGTTTACGTTTGGGACTACGGGTTTAATTCCCGGGAGATCCCCCTGTTATTGGTATGATGGACTACAGGTTAAATTCCTAGGAGATCCTCAGATTCTGGCATGACGGACTATGGGTTCAATTCCCGGAAGATCCTCTGATATTAATATAAAGGATTACAGGTTTAATTCCCGTAGATCCTCTGTTATTGGTATAAAGGACCGTGGGTACAGTTCCCGGAGATCCTCTGGTACTGGTATGAAGGACTGCGAGTTCGATTCCCGGGGAACCTCGGATATTGATAAGGTGGACTGCGGGTTCGATTCCCAGAGCTCCATGTGGAGATCCTGACTGTTGAGTGAATTTCTTTGTGTTTGTAGTTGTACTTGTAGTCGCTCTGCTTTCTTTTTATTACGGTCTTGTTAGATATTCAGTTTTATTGTGTTATCTTCTATTATTTATTTTTACATTATTTTTAATATTCCTCTTAGTAGGGCCTCGACCTTCCTCGTCACTACTCCATCGAGGTTAGGCTTGGCACTTACTGAGTACTGTTGTGGTATACTCATGCTACTCTTCTGCACACTTTTGTTGCGCAAATCCAGGTTCATCTGGTCAGGCGCGCTATTAGGGATTTGGAGTTGTTTTGGAGGCTTGAGGTATGCATCTGCCGCATCTGCAGAGCCGACGAGCCTTCCTCTATTCTACCTTAGTTTATAGTTTTCTTTCGCATTCTCATTTGATTTAGATACTCGGGATGTTAGAGCACTGTAGTAAGTTTACTCTTAGCTTGTGTTGCCCGTGGGTTTCCGGGTCTTGGAGGTTTTTATGTTATATTGAGTTGACATGTATGTGCCAGGTGGCACTCTATACATTATCTTACGTCATTTATGTTTTAAATTATTGATTCCGCAAAGACTGTCGAAGTTCAGCAATGTATCAGGCTTACCTAGTCGCGAAGACTGGGTGCCGTCATGACATGTTCACGATTGGTGAACTAGGGTCGTGACAAGTTGGTATCAGAGGTTTAGGTTCATAGGAGTCATGGTACACAAGCCGGTTATTTAGAGTCTCGCTGATCATTACGGAGACGTCTGTACTTATCTACGGGAGGCTATGTAACTGTTTAGGAAAAATCTTCACTTCATTTGAATTCTTGTCGTGCTATGTTCTTGTTCTCGATTCAAAACTACTGTTTTCCTATTCTCTCATGGATGGTGAGGACACGCACGACCCGAGACGATCAGACACCCGCACCCCCTCATGATGCCGTTAGAGGCAGGGGCCGAGGCATGGGTCATGGACATGCGCGGGGTGCAGCTAGAGCACCTGCACGAGCAGCCGCCGAGATGCCACTAGCACACCCAGACAGAACTCAGGCTACAGAGATGCCCACATCCACTACTACTCCGGCTGTTTAGGAGGCATTGGCGTAGTTTATTAGTATGTATACCACTCTGTCGCAGGCTGGGCTACTTCCACTTCCTGCAGCTATGTCCTAGGCCGGTGCAGATAGTGAATCGCAAATGATAAAAAAGAGGAGTTAAGTTAGGACCGCAGATACAATGGTCCCGACCGCAAAAAGCGGTACTGAAAAAGAGGAAATTTTGCCGCAGTTGAAAAATCCCTGGGCCAAAAGGTATAAGTTATTTCCTTCGTGATTTTTGAGCTATTTCGCCATTTCTAAGTGAGCTTTGGAGCTTTTTGGACGAATTTGAAGAAGGATTTCAAGGGAAATTCATTGAGGTAAAGATTTTGTACCTAAATCTCGTTCTTATGGTATTATTTCATAAACTAGGGCTGTAATTAATGGAATTTAAGGGTTAGATTTGGGGAAACTAGGGATTGTAAACTTAAGCCTTTGATTGGAGATTTGAAGGATAATCTGACGTCAGATTTCAGAACTTTTTATTTGTACTCGTGGGGAGATGAGGAATCTAATTATGTGAATTTTGTCGAATTCCGAGACATGAGCCTGGGGGTCGAGTTTTGGTAATCTTGGTATTTATGCTATAAATTGATTATTTTAACTTGGGCTTCATTCCCTTAGCATATTTAGACGTCGTAATTCTGATTATGGATAGATTCGATGCAAGTTGAGGCAATTTCGAGGGGCAAAGGCGTCACGGGCTAGAGTTTGGACCAGATTGAGGTAAGTAATGATTGTAAATATTGTCCTACGGGTATGAAACCCCGAATTGTATATCTTTGTGCTATATTGAGGTGACATACATACTAGATGACGAGCGTGGAGTCGTGCACTGTATTATTTTACCGAACGAATACTATTTGCTTTCATCATGTTTTGGGTTGAATGTCATATTTGGTTTTCGTGCAAACTATTTGAACCCTTATGGGATTTTTATTGATATTTCCTCACTGTATGACTTTATACTTGAACTCAGTCATGCTATATTCTACTATTTGTCATAACTTAGCCATGTTTAAGCTTCTTTCACATAAATTATATTTTAAATTATATTTTGGCTAAGCAATATGTTTTGTTGTTGCCCGACCTGCTCTAAGATTCTGACTAAGCAATGCTGAGGTCCTATGTTGTGTGGAAACATGGATTTTTATTATGAGGCCGAGGGGCTGAGATATGTACGCCACGGAGTGGCTTGTTAATATGAGGCTAAGGGCCTGTGTGATTATGGCACATGATGGCATGATGTTGCACTTGGGCTGTTAGGGACCCCAACAGTAGTTTGCATAGTCCAAGTGAGCGCGGGTACCTATTAGTTTGTGAGTTACAGCCCAAGGGTTAGGTAATATTTAGAGATGCTGTCTGAGAGACGGATTTGTTGACATTGTGCCCGAGGGGCAATCCTTTATGTGTTTATCGTTCCTATTTGCCTGTCATTTGCTTGCTAAATTGTTAAAAAGGAATCTTATGAGTTTTAACCTGAACTAAGTGATTTTACACATCTTTACGACTTTACTGTCTTAGCTGGCATTTACTGCTTCTTTATAGCCTATTGTATGCCTTGCGTGATTTCTTTCTCTCAATCTTTATTTATGATTATTAATCACTAAGTTGGAGTACTCACTTTACTCCCTGCACCTCGTGTATAGATTTAGGTGCTGGTGATCCTGCTCGCGAGGGTTGAGAGCTCCCGGTAGATTTCGGAGTCCACGAGGTAGCTGTTCGGCGTTCGCAGCCCCGTGCCTCTCCTCCTTTATCTCATTTCTATCTCTTTTCATTATTTGGTAATAACTTGGTAGACATTTTAGACTTTTAGTATATTAATAGATGCTCATGACTGGTGACACCCCAGTATCGGGCTGTGTTGGGTTTATTTTAATAAATTTAATGTTCATTACTTATACATTGGGATTATTTATCATGTTTTAGACTTATTTGTATTGTTTAATTGCTTAATATTGAATGGAAATGTGTCGGCTGGCCTTATCTTCACGATTGGCATCATCACAACTGGGTCCAAATTTAGAATCGTGACATAGGCTTATCAAGTAGGTGGTGCAGAGTAGTCCACTATGTATTATGTGAGTAAGAACATGAAACCACACAACACTTGTTCTTGGAATGTAATATAGCAGCTAAAAGCTAGAAATAATTACTCACATTGCAGGGTATAAGTAGTGTTGCAATGGGGTAGTATGAGGAGATAACATGGGCAATAAATAATGCACGATGGAAATGTCGGAAAGCTAACATATACAGAATGACATTACCAGGGAGCGTCTATTATATCTAGCATGAAAAAAACCTAAAACTTTTCCAAGACAAACATAGATCAGAGGAGGTAATTGTGAAAATGATTATACAAGTTGTTCATGGCAGAGGAAGCAAAGTACTAAGACTAAAAAAGCAAATGGCCAGCATAAATTTCTACCCATGAAGCAACAAAAGAGAAGATAGGTACAAGTTATAATAATGTTATAAGATATGTTTGTGTTTTTGGTTGAGGTCCCGGGGGCCTCTGGGTTATTATGATTGGTTGACGGAGAGTTTCGGAGTTTTGTAGAGCTGCAGAGTTTTGCTGCTTTTGTTGTTTCCGCACCTGCGGATTAGGGCCCGGAGGTGCGAGGAAGAAGCCACAGAAGCAGAAAGTGGTTGGGAAGGCTATGGTCGCAAAAGCAGTTGGACAATCACACTTTCGAAGGCACAGGTATGGATAGTGAACCACAGATGCAAAAAAGAGGAGTTAAGTGAGAACCATAGATGCGGTGGTCCCGGCCGCATAAGCGATACCCCAAAAGCGAGAATTTTGTTGTAGTTGCGAAATCCCTGGACCAAAAGGTATAAGTTATTTTCTTTAAGATTTTTGAGCTATTTCACCATTTCTAAGTCAGCTTTGGAGCTTTTTGGACTATTTTGAAAAATGATTTCAAGGGGGCTTTATTGAGGTAAAGATTTTGGAACTAAAACTCATTCCTATGGTAATATTTCGCGGATTAGGATTGTTATTAATGGAATTTAAGGGTTAGATTTGGGAAAACTAGGGCTTAGAAATGTAGGCCTTTGATTGAGGATTTGAAGGACAATTTGAGGTCGGATTTGAGATTTTTTGATATGTATAAATTTGTGGGGAGATGAGGAATCCAATCATGTGAATTTTATCAAATTCCGAGACATGGACCCGGTGGTCAGATTTTTGTAATCTTGGGATTTATCCTATAAATTAATTAGTTTTGCTTGGGCTTCATTCCCTTAGCATATTAAGACGGCGTGATTTTGATTCTCAATAGATTCGACACAAGTTGAGGCCAATTCGAGGGGCAAAGGCATCGATGGCTAGAGTTTGGACCGGATCGAGGTGAGTAATGGTTGTAAATATTGTCCTAAGGGTATGAAACCCCACATTGCATATCACTATGCTACATTGAGGTGACAAACATACTAGATGACGAGCATGTGGTCATACACTATTTGGTATTGTGACTTAGTCCATCTCAAATGACTATTTTACCTCGTATTAAACTGAAAAATATTTTATTTCATCATATTTTGGGTTGAATGCCATATTTGGGCTTCGTGCAAACTATTTGAACCCTTAGGGGATTTTTAGTGATATTTCCTGACCGTTTGACGTTATACTTGAACTCAGTCATGCTATATTTTACTGTTTTTCATAACTCATCCATGTTTACTCTACTTTAACACTTAAATTATATTTTAAATGACATTTTGGCTTAGCACTATGTTATACTATTTCCCAAGTGACTCTGAGATTCTGATTGAGTAAGGTTGAGGGCCTATGTTGTGAGGGTACAAGGATTTTAATTATGAGGCCAAGTGTCTTAGATATGTATGTTGCGAGGTGGCATGTTGATATGAGGTAGACGACCTATGTGATTATGGAACGAGATGGCTTGGCATTGTGTTTGGGCTGTAAGGGGCCCCTCTAGGAGTCTGCATACCCTCAATGAGCGTGGGTACCCATCGTGATGTGACATATAGCCCACCAGGCTGGTTTTGTTTAGAGATATTGCCCGAGGGGCGAAATTGTTGACATTGGGCCCAAGGGGCGATCCTTTATATGTTTATCTTTCCTATTTGCTTGTCATTTGCTTGCTTAATTGTTATAAAAGAATCTTATGATGTTTAACCTAAACTCAGTGATTTTACACATCTTTACGGCTTTACTGTTTTTACTGGCTTTTACTACTTCATTATAGCCTATTGTGTGCATTACATGATTTCTTGCTCTCAATTTTTATTTATGATAACTATTCACTAAGTTGGAGTACTCAAAATACTCCTTGCACCTCGTGTGAAGATTCAGACGTTGCTGATCTTGCTCGCAAAGGTTGAAAGCTCCTGGCAGATTTCATAGTCCATGAGGTAGCTGCTCGACGTTTGTAGCCCCATGCTTCTCCCCTTTTATCTCATTTCTATCTCTTTTCAGTTAATTGGCAATAACTTGGTACACATTTTAGACTTTTAGTATATTGATAGAAGGTTATGACTGGTGACACCCCGGTATCGCGCTATGTTTGGTTTATTTCCACAAACTATAACATTCACTACTTATACTTTTGGATTATTTATCATGTTTTAGACTTATTCATATTGTTTAATTGCATAAAATTGAAAGGGAATGCGTCGAGTGGCCTTGTCTTCACAAGAGGCATCATCACGATCGAGTCCAGCTTTAGGATCATGACATAGGCTTATCAAGTGGGTGTGCAGAGTAGTCCACTATGTATTTTGTGAGTAAGAACATGAAACCACATAACACTTGTTCTTGGAATGGAATCTAGCAGCTAGAATTTTGAAACAATTTCTCACATGGCAGGGCATTAGAAGCGGCTTAATGGGATGGTATGAGGAGATATCATGGGCAATAAATAATGTACGAGGCAAATGTGGGAAAGCTAAAATATATGGAATAACATTAGCTGGGAGCATCTACTATATCTAGCATGAAAGAAACCTAAAACTTTTCCAAAACAAACATAGATCAGAGGAGGTAATTATGAAAATTATTATATAATATATGCACGGTAGCTGAAGCAAACTACTAAGACTGCCAAAGCAAATGGCCAGCATAAAGTTCTACCCATGAAGCAACAAAAGAGAAGATTGGTACAAGTTTGAATAAGGCTATGTGATATGTTTGTTTTTGGTTAAGGTCCCGGGGGCCTCGGGGTTGTTTCGAACGGTTGACGGAGAGTTTGGGAGTCTGGTAGAGCTGATTTTTCTGCTTCTATTGTTTTTCGCTTCTACATATTAGGGCCCGCAGGTGCGATGCTGCAAATGCGAGAAAGAAAGTCCCAGAAGCGGGAAGTGGTTGGAGAAACGCACATTTGATACCGTAGGTGCGGATAGTGAATCTCATATGCAAAAAAAAGAGGAGTTAAGTGAGAACTGCAGATGTGGTGGTCCTGACCGCAGAAGCGGTACCTTGAAAGAAAGAATTTGGCTGCAGTTGAAAAATCCCTACGCCAAAAGGTAGAAATTATTTACTTCGAATTTTTTGAGCTATTTCACCATTTCTAAGTCCGCTTTGGAGCTTTTTGGACGATTTTGAAGAAGTATTACAAGGGGACTTTATTGAGGTAAATATTTTTTGGACCTAAAACTCATTCCTATTGTAATATTTTGCGGATGAGGGTTGTTATTAATTGAATCTAACGGTTAGATTTGGGGAAACTAGGGCTTGGAAACTTAGGCCTTTGATTGAGGATTTGAAGGACAATTTAAGGTCGGATTTCAGAATTTTTGATATGTATGAACTCGTGCGGAGATGAGGAATCTAATTATGTGAATTTTATCAAATTCCGACACATGTGCCCGGTGGTCAGGTTATGCTAATCTTGGGATTTATGCTATAAATTGATTATTTTTTCTTGGGTTTCGTTCTCTTAGCATATTTAGATGACGTGATTCTGATTCTGAATAGATTCAATGCGAGTTGAGGCCAATTCAAGGGGCAAAGGCATTGTGGACTAGAGTTTGGACCGGATTGAGGTGAGTAATAATTGTAAATATTGTCCTAAGGGTATGAAATCTCGAATTGCATATCTTTGTGATTTATTGAGGTGACGCACATACTAGATGACAAGCGTGGGGTTGTGCACTGTTGGCGATTTTGACTTAATCCGTCCCAAATGACTATTTTACTGTGTATTTGACTGAAAATTTTTTGCTATCATCATGTTTTGGGCTGAATGCCATATTTGGGCTTCGTGCCAACTATTTAAACCCTTAGGGTATTTTTGTTGATGTTTCCTCACTGTTTGACTTTATACTTGAATGCAGTCATGCTATATTCTACAGTTTTGCATAACGCAGTCATGTTTACTCTGCTTTTACACTTAAATTATATTGTGGCTGAGCACTAAGTTTTAATGTTGCCCAGGTGTGTCACGACCAAAAATCTAACCATAATCGTGATAACGCCTATTGTGTTACAAGGCAAGCCAATTCCCAAAATATTACTACTAATTTGATTATAAGAATTTAATAAAATATTTTCAATAATTTAATTCATGATAAACTAAACCAACTCAAAAAATAAATAATATAAAATACAAAAAAAATGAGTCCAAAACATCGGGGTGTCACTAAGTCATGAGCGTCTAAAACTATAAACTAAGATATGTACACTGGCCAACTGTCCAAAAGAAGAAATGACAAAAGAAGTAACAAGGTCCTGCGGACGCTGGCAGCTACCTTACAATCTCCATAGATAGCCTGCCTGAAATCAATGATCGTCGCACTCTAACTCACCTGGACCTACACATAAAGTGCAGGGTGTACTATGAGTACTACCACATTAGTAGTAACACAAATAACTAAGGAACTGAGCAGTAGTGACGAGCTAAGTAAAACAATTCAATTATTTATTTTCACAATTTAAAGATAAACCAGTAAATTTCATAACTCAGTAAATATCACAAAGAAATTTAACAGATAAATGCAGCAGCAACAAAAGTAGATGCAACTTCACAGCGATGTCACTCAATCACTCAGCACTCAGCACTCAACACTCAATACTCAATACACTCAACACTCTGCACTCACTGGGGGTGTGTACAGACTCCGGAGGGGCTCCCAAAGCCCAAGCACTAAGCACGGACAACTCATGTGCCATCATATCAATACCTGGACCCACAGGGTCAACTCACGTGCTATGCGGACAACTCACGCGCTATGGTATCAATACTGGGACCCGCACGGTCAACTCATATGCTACGCGGACAACTCATGCGCTATGGTATTAATATCCTCACAACAAGGCCCTTGGCCTTACTCAATCATGTACCTCACTAGCCTCACCATCATCAACAAATAAGGGGACACAACCCACATCAAGTATTACAGCATATTAGCAAGTAATAGAGACTAAGGTAAACATTTATAATAATTTCTATGTTTGAATAAAAATAATGTGAGCCTGAATAAAACCTAATCCTTATCTCTACCATGAAAACAGAAAAGTTTAACAACAAGTAAACACATAATCACAAATAATAGCTATTAGGCCTCACGTGACGGACCAACTCTCAATCCCTCGCAGTGCAAACCCACACGACGTCACCTAACATGGGTATCACCACCAAACAATCACATGATATTACTTTTCTCCTGGTTTATACACTCAAAGACAGAGTTAAAACTGTTACTTACCTCAATCACATAAAATCCTACTTTGGGATGCCCTCACTCTAGACTCAGTCTCCAAAAGCTCCGAATCTAACCATAATCAGATTACTACTATCAATATAGTCTAAAGAATCGAGTTCCACAATAAAAACTAAAAAATATTAAAATAATCCGAAATCGGCCAAAACCTGGCCCCCGGAACCATATCTCAGAATTAGTGAAAATGGTAGAATAATAATGCTCGTCCTCTCCCGAATTAACCATATAAAATTTATCAAATCGGACTTCGTTTGGTCCCTCAAATCCTCACTTAAAACTCTCCAAAACTCGAACCCTAATTCCCTTAGTTTCACTTTGAAATCATCAATTAAATCCCAAACTCGAAGATGAATTTATGAAATATAACCAAAATGGAGTAGAGAATACTTACCCCAATCCATATGGTGAAAATAGACTCCAAAATCGCCCAAATCCGAGCTCCCCAACTCAAAATATGACTGAATGAACAAACCCTAGCTTTATATATATATATTTTTCCAGCTATTCTACCTCGTTTCTCGTGCCAAGCGACCTAAAAACTCATATTTTTTACCTCCAATAGATTCCTTGTAAAACTCTAATCAATTTAGGCTTTAGTATCACTTAATTTGACCATATAATGAATGCGATATGTAGGTTTTAATATTTGCAAATAGTGCAGGTTTTAAAATACGCTGCTAGTGGCAATTTCGTAATTAAACTGAAAAATCTGGCAACCTAATTTTTAGTAAAATAGCCATAAAATCCACATATGATGTCCAAATTAGACCATTTTTTTTCTACGGGTCCGTAATTACGATACAGATCTAATGCTTGAATCAAAAAAGAAATAGAAGCTCATTTGTTCAATATGATATCATTTATGCTTGGAAACCCAAACCTATCCAAAACTCACCTGAGACACTCGAGACTACCAACCAATAATTCCAACAAGTGATACATCACTACCTGAACTTAGTTTAACCTCCAAAATATCCAAAACAACACCAAAACACCAAATCACCTCGAATTCAAGCCTAAGAAGTTCTAAACTTCCAACTTTCGTCAATTTAAGCCAAATTCTACCACGAACCTTCAAATTATATTTTGGACACACTCCTAAGTCTATAATCACCTAAGGAAGCTAATCGAATCATAAAAAACCAAATCTTAACTCGTTTATTCATAAGTTAACTTCTGGTTGACTTTTCTAACTTAGCTTTCTAACTAAGAGACTAAGTGATCATTATACTCCAAAACTACTCCGAACCCAAACCTACTAACTCGATATAACTTAACACAGCTGAACAACATATAAATAAGCATAGATGGGGTAAATGGGGCTATAAATCTCAAAACGACTGGCCAGGTTGTTACAAAGTGGCTTTGAGATTCTAATTGAGTTAGGCTGAGGGCCAATGTTGTGAGGAGACAAGGATTCTTATTATGAGGCCGAGGAGCTGAAATATGTACGCCACGAGGTGGATTGTTGACATGAGGCCGAGGGCATATGTGATTATGCACGAGATGGCTTGATGTAATGCTTGGGCCTTAACGGGCCCCTCCAGGAGTCTGCACACCCCCAGTGAGTGCGGGTACCTCTCATAATGTGAGATATAGCCCGAGGTGCTGCTGTGTTTAGAGATATTGCCCAAGGGGCGGATTTTTTGATATTGTGCCCGAGGGATCATTTATGTGTTTATCTGTCCTATTCGCCTTTCATTTGCTTGCTTAATTGTTAAAAGAAACCTGATGAGGTTTAACCCGACCTCAGTGATTTTACACATCTTTTCGGCTTTACTGCTTTTACTAGCTTTTGCTGCTTCCTTATAGCCTGTTGTGTACCTTACGTGATTTCTTGCTCTCAATCATCATTTATGATTGCTACACACTAAGTTGGAGTACTCACTTTACTTCCTACACCCCGTGTGCAGATTCAGGCGCTGCTGATCCTGCTCGCGAGGGTTGAGAGCTCCTGGCAGATTTCAGAGTCCACGAGGTAGCTGCTCGGCGTTCGTACCCCGTACCTCTGCCATTTTATTTCATTGATATCTCTTTTCAGTTATTTAGAAATAACTTGGTAGACATTTTAGACTTTTGGTATACTGATAGATGCTCTGACTGGTGACACCCCGCTATCGTGTTGGGTTTATTTTCACAAACTGTAATATTCACTACTTATACTTTGGGATTATTTATCATGTTTTAGACTTTTTTGTATTGTTTAATTGCTGAAAATTAAATGGGAATGTGTCGACTGACTTTGTCTTCATGAGATGCGTCATTACGACTAGCTCTAGGTTTAGGATCGTAATATAGGCTTATCAAGTGGGGGGTACAGAGTAATCCACTATGTATTATGCGAGTAAGAACATGAAATCACACAACACTTGTTCTTGGAATGCAATATATCAGCTAGAATCTGGAAACAATTGCGTCACATGGCAGGGTGTAAGCAGCGCTGTAATGGGGTGGCATGAGGAGAAAACATGGGCAATAAATAATGCACGAGGAAAATGTGGGAAAGCTAAAATATATAGAATGACATTAACTGAAAGCATCTACTATGTCTAGCATGAAAGAAATTAAAAATTATTCCAAAACAAACGTATATTAGAGGAGGTAATTATGAAAATAATTATACAAAATATGCTCCGCAGAAGAAGCAAAGTACTAAGACTAGCAAAGCAAATGGCCAGCATAAATTTCTACCCACGAAGCCACAAAAGAGAAGGTCGAACATGGTTCAATATAATACATGGTTCTAAGTAGTAAGATTCAGGAAGGTTAGAATGAGTAGAGGAGACTAAAGATGTACACTAAAGTTGGGTCTATATGTCCAACATTAGGATGATGACATGCTTGTACAGAAATTTCAGATAAATAAAAAAATTATTTACCAAAAAATAAAAGCAAAATATGCCCAAATAAAAAAAAAAGAAATATAAGGCTGGATTACTAATAGGATCAAATTAAAAAATTAGTTTCTTCTTTGTCTGCATACACCTTTTCTTATTCTGTTCATGATTTAGGAGATTGTTTATAATTTAGACACTTATATACGAGTTTCTAATTTACATCCTATCCTCGTATGCTTGCATATGTTTAATCAGTTATGTGGTCGACAAAATCGGAATAACATGAATTTATGGCATCACAATTGTAGTTTGACCTGGCATAAGAAGAAGATAATTGAATTATTAACATTCTACTGAATTTTGAAATGCTTTTATAAATCAATGAGAAGCACGTAAACAAAATTTTGTCATTGTTGGAATTTAGTGTCCCTTCTTCCTCACGGCCACATCAGATAGTTCATGATTACAGTTTCCGCCGAACCAATTAATAGTTTTGCGTTCAAACGTTATATCTATTTTCAAACGTTATATTTATTATTAAAAAATCTATTAAATATATACGAATTATTAATTTAATTTCCAATATAATATTAAAGGATGAAAATTTCAATTCCATTTATTTGGTATTCTAGCTCCGCCTATATCATATAGGATGAAGTAAGATAAAAGAGTAACATAATTCCATTCAGGCGTCTTGATTTGCTTGTCCAAGTAGTCAAAGATCTGGTCAGTGTTGTTTTTTTATCTTTATATATTCTCGTCATGCATGTTGGAAATTAAAATAAAGAGATGTATACTTAATATGATTACTGATGGGAAATTAAAATAAAAAGATGTATACTTAACATGGTCATTGTTGAATTCGATAAACTCAAGAAACAATTTTTTTGGTTTCGTAAGACAAAATAGATTTCTCTCAAAATAGAGATAACATTCCATATATACATAGTCCTTGCTTTGTTTAGTGACCTAGAGATATAACATATATAGACACATAGTCCTTGCTTGGTTTTGGTGACATTCCGTGTATGTCAAACTACCATTGCTACTGTTATTGCTGCTTCTACTACTACTATTATGCTGCCTCCTCTTTTGCTGTTGTTGCTGCTGCTGCTGTTGCTGCTGGGAGTGCATGATCTCTCTGCGAAGAATTAACAAAGAGAAGAAAATCAACTTTTAACGTTCAACATCATCAGATCTTAAATGCTATTATTGCTTTACGTGTACACTTTTCAAAGGGAAATCAGATTGCGAACACACAATTGGTTACTCGCAAAACCTAAATTGAAAAAGAAGACAACTCAAACGCAAAATCTAGCTAAAAGCCAGGGATGATAGATTAGCAAATTTTTCTGTACATAACACGATACACTTTCTGCTAATGTTTTGAGATATGGTTTACGAAAGTAACTACTCAATCAACATATAATACTTAATAGATTTAGCTTCATGTTTTAAACTCAGTTAACGTAAGTTCCATGAAATGAGATTCGAAAACAAAAACGGGATGGAGACTGTTTATCAATTTTATTTGTTTTCATTCGTTATTCTTCTTCTTTTTTTTTCTTCATTAAAATAAAACTTTTTCTTTTACATCTGATGATATCTGAAAGCATGGAGTATTTGCATGAAAGTGTTAAATCAAGAACAAAAGGAGAACACAATATTATCAAATAACAGAAATGGTTAATTAATTAAGAAAAGAAGATAAATCTAATACTTTAACATGGTGATTCGTTGATTCAATTTTGATGAATTGGAATTGGAAATGGATTCCAACATCTTCATCGTCACTGTTATTGTCTTGAGCGCTCTTCATGAGTGTGATTTCCACAACTTGAGATATGATATATGAAAGAGGGGTAAAGCATGAATTTATATAGGGAGGGAAATGGAACTCCAGTGTTTTCTTTTTAAATTTGTTTCCTTCTTTATTATTGTAACAACAAATAAATAGTAAGTTGCTATTAGTAAAATCTGATTCACTTATCAATTTAAGACAAATATTTGGTCAGTTAGTTACTGTATTCCTTTTGGAGCTTCTATTTCTTCCATTAAAGAAAATTCGAAAAACATCTAATCTTGATCTTGCAATTGAAGTACAAGCTGAGATGAAAATATGATATGACGTTTTTGCGTTCAGATTCGTAATTATATATACGACATTCACCTAATTTACTAGGATCAAAGTTTATTATTTGTACATAATAAGTTGAGTTTTATATACATAACTTGTGTAGAGAGTTTTGCGAGAAGTTCATTGGTTTGAGGCTTCTCACAAAATATATTGCTTACAAAGGTATATATAGAGTATAGAGGGAAACCAAATCCTACCAACTATAGGACTGTACAATAAATCAAATCCTACCAACTATAGGACTATACGATAATAAAAGAAATCAAATCCTACCAACTATAGGGCTGTACAATATACTCTAATACGCCCCCTCAAGATGGAGGGCCGGAGGACACGCCAATCTTGGACATCAGCAGAAGAAGCCGAGGAGTTCGTAACCCGTAAGGAGGGTTCGGAATTGGAATTTCCACGCCAGGTAATTAGTGAAATCCAATTTGAATGGGATCTGAGCCGATGCATTAATGGCAATCGGCTGGAGAAGATCGTTGGATGTCGTAGTGGCCATGAAGCGCTAGGCAAAGGATAGGAGGCGCTGATCGACGCCGAGAGAGAGAGCTGCCGATTAGTGCAGCTGCGGTGGCAAGACGCTGGAGAGAAGGTGCTGAGAGAGAGGGCTGCCGGTTAGTGCAGCGGCGGCGCAGCAAGACGTCGGAGAAAAGGCGCTGAGAGAGAGGGCCGCCGGTTAGTGCAGCGACGGTGCAGCAAGAGGCCGGAGAGGACCGTGAAGGTCGGCGGCTGATCTTCTTTGCCGGAGAGGGGCGGCAAGACGCCAGAGAGGGACGCCGGAGAGGGCTATCGATTAGTGCAGCGGCGGCGCGGGTAGGAAAGAATTAGGGTTTCTTTGGCGATAAGCCACTGGCGTATGATACCATGTAGAAAGTTTTGGGAGAAGTTCATTGGTTTGAGGCTTCTCACAAAATATATTGCTTACAAAGGTATATATAGAGTATAGAGAAAAACCAAATCCTACCAACTATAGGACTGTACAATAAATCAAATCCTACCAACTATAGGACTGTACGATAATAAAGGAAATCAAATCCTACCAACTATAGGACTGTACAATATATTCTAATAACTTGTGCATTAAATACGTCTTTGAATATAAGGAAAAAAGAGCCATTTCCTAACTTTCTTTGAACTACGTATTACTTTTTTCCTTTTTTTTTCAATATTTTGTTATTTCATTCGACCAAAAATTGGATCTTTAACGCCTTTATATCCATTTGTATTTGGTATTCATACCAAAAACTTCAGAGGAAGCCTGGCGTGCGTGGTGCAGATCATTCTATTGAGGAGAAAGTAGGAGCCATTCATATACAGTATAGATGAATTTGAATAGTATCAGTGGCGTCCTATTATATTTGAGAAAATGATGAATTTAATGGGTATTTTCCAGAACTATTAGATATGTGCAATTTCAATAGCTCTTGTAACATTAAATAACCTCTTATAACATTAACTAAGTACAAGAAAATTGCTACGAAGGAAAATTGAATAATGTATTAAACATCAAATATGCCTACTGACAGCAATTTGTCATACAAATACATTACGTTCAATTTACAATCACGATATGCTTAAATGCGACCAATTTACTTTAGTTAAGATTCTGACGTACGAACAATACGTCCATCCAGAGTTATACAACAAAGAGTACAAAAAATTAAGTAAATCCACATATTAGAGAAAAGATAAACAAGGTTACATCTTCTCATAAGGAAATTATATATACAAGGATATATAGATAGGTGGCATGCCATGTGGCGTTTGTCTCTCTCAAATGTTAGAAGACGTGAAATGTTGTTGGCTATGGTGGAAGGAATTAATTGGCAAAGGTCACAATTTTTTAGCCACTCTCATTACAGCGTGGAGATTTTTAATCGAAAACTTAAAAGAAGGTTAAATGTAGATAATATTTAAATTAGAAGAACTTGATTCTTTTTTCTTTATATTTTCATTAAATTTTGCGCTAAAAATACCCTTAGCTACCTATTAATTAAATTCCATCTTTTCAATTTCCTTTGCGATTCTCGCAATGACACCAAAAATATAATGGTTCCTCAAGTATATACAAGTATCAGTGATCGTCAAGTATTAAAGTGACTCAAAAGTCGAATGTTGAACCTACAAAACTTAGAATATTTGTTCACTAAGCTAACTAAAATCAATCAATTGTCCAATGTATTCAAGAATAATGGTTTTTCTGCTAAACTACTTTTTGGGAAAATGAAACGAATAATTAACTAAACTAACACGAAGCAAGAGATTGTGATTTGGAGTTCAATGAGAGGAGACGAAGATTTCAGGCTTGTGTTTGCTTTATCACCTATTGAGTATGTAATTATGCATGTTAATCTGAATTATGTATGGTTGTTAGTTGGTCGGATCAATTTATATAAATAGCATGTTTCCACAGTACTATTTGTCTAATCATAATATATTAAACATATATTCCTATGGTATTAAATCTATCAAGAATGAATATAATATGACATTTAACTAAGCAGGATTATTAGGTATATTTCATATTCTGACCGCGAAATCCTTCTCTACTGGTTCTGAAACAAGTTCTTTCTCATTCTACTCTAATCAAAATATAATCTTTTTCAAACGTAGCAAAGAGAGTACGATGAATATACTGCTACAATAATTCACAAGTTAAAACGAATATTAAACAAACAAATAACTTCAAATAATGTACGACGGAGGAAGCAAAAGTGTTGTCATTATGTAATGCAAACACGATGACCTATATAAATCATTAAATTCGACAGCCACACGAAGACTGTTGTTCGCCCAAGAGAGAACTCCAATCAAATGGGTATAAAAATACTTTTAATCGTGGTGACTGTTATCTTTCTGTATTCGTGAAAAATAACAATTCTGAAATTTAAACAGAAAAAGAAATAAAAATATAGAAAAATAAATAAAAGCCCATTGATTTCGCAGTATATTCTTAATGAACTTACTCTCCTCCTAGCATCACAAGATTATAGTTATTCCGAGGATAGAAGGAATTACTCTCAGTGATGTAGCCATACTTCAGACACCATTATTAAGAGAACACAAATAGCAACCACAAATCATACTTGCTTTGTTTGTTAGAAAACAATGTAGAAAGCAAGGAGAGATTTTATACTTTTCCTGAGGAAACTCTGCGGGAGTGGCTAGGTATTAATAACAAAATATTGGGTTAAAAGAAGGACAAGAGGAATTCCTCTAATGGTAAGCAATCCCCACTTCCAACCGAGAGTTTGTGAGTTCGAGTCTCCCCAAGAGCAAGGTGGGAAGTTCTTGGAGGGAAAGATGCCGGGGGTCTATTTGGAAACAGCCTCTCTACCCAAGGGTAGGGGTAAGGTATGCGTATACTTTACCCTCCCCAGACCCCACTAAGTGGGATTATACGGGGTTGTTGTTGTTGTTGTTGTTGGGTTAAAAGAAGAGCTAGGGAAATTTATATTACCGTTACGAAAAATGATTATGGAAAAAATGATATTAATATTAATACAATAAAAATAAGATTTTTTTGTCCAAAAAATTAATTAATCAATAAGATTATTTGATAGAATCCGAATTCGTATCTGAATCTGAGCCGAGAGAGCGACAACGGCGGTGCCGCTGGACATATCTTCTTCTCAACTTTTTAAGAGTTATAAGAAGGGAATTTGTATATAAACCCAATAAATATCATTTATTCATCCAATATAGGATAATGTTACGGTAACTACGCGGTCGCTTATTTTGTGTATTTTAGCGTCATTTTTTCTATTTGATATTTTACACATGTGCATACGTGATTATGTGATTTGAGGGGTTGGTTGATTTTGTTTTAGATGAGTTTTTTTTATTGAATTGAGACTCTTAGTCTCAAGGTTGAATGCTTAAGTTGTAAGAGTTGACAGGAATTTGACTTTTACGTAGATGATCCTGGAATGATATTTTGATGATTCCAATAGATTCGGATTGTGCTTTTGGATTTAGGTTTATGCTCGGATGTGGATGTAGAGGCCCGTAGGTTGATTAGGTGCTATTGGCCAAAAGTTGGAAAGTTTAAGGTTTTGAAGGTTGATAGGTTCGACCGACAATTACCTTTATTGATATAGCGTTCGGTATGAGTTTTAGAAGTTGAAAGTTAATTAGTTCATTAGGCTTGAATTTAGATGTGATTCATAGTTTTGATGTTGTTTTGAGTGAATTGATGCCACGAGTAGGTCCGTGTTATGTTTCAGAATTAGTTGGTGTTTTTGGACGATGTCTCGGGCACACGAACATGTTACAGATTGATTTCAGATCATTTTTATTACATTGGCAATGATGGAATTTAGATAAGTCTGATGCTCTCGCACCAGTAGAAGTGTAGTCGCAGATGCGATGCCATAGATGCTCCCATGAAGGCGCAAATGCGATAGTGGGCTGGAGGAGTTTTGTCCGCATATAAGGAAGGATTGGTAGAGAAGCGAGACCACACCTACAATAAGAGACCGTAACCGCGGGTGCAAGTGCATGGGGATGACCACAGAAGAAAGAGATTTGGACTTATGTGAGGACGATAGATGGAGTCTTTTGACCGCAAAAGTGGAGCCACAGTTGCATGATTTGTTGGGTATCGGACAGTAAGATTTGGGAATTTGTAGGTCGAATTTTGGTTAGAATTGAATGATTTTGGTATGATTGGACTTGTTATTGAATGAGTGTTAGGATTTCGTAAATTTTGTCGAATTTTGAGGCATCGTCCCGATGTTGACTTTTTAATTTGGTTAAAGAACTTAACTTTATCGTATAGAATCGATTCTTATAACTTGTATTGATTATATTAAGGTGCTTGTCACTAGATTTGAGATCATTGGAGGCCCATTCGCGAAGAAAGTATTTGTTAGAGCACTATGTTGCGCACTTTGCGGTAGGTAACACTAATAAACATTGTACTGATGGTATGAATTCCTGGAATACGTGTTATATGCTTGGTGTTAAGGTGACGCACATGCTAGGTGATGGGCATGTGGGCATGCAGCATGGTGATTATGACTCGGTTGATTCTGTGGTACAGTATAGTTATCTAGTCTAGTTTTATCCGTTAAATTGATAAAATTGAGTTGTGGTTCATATTAGAAATCATGTTTAGGCTATGTGCTTATTCTGGTGGGACACACTAAGGTCATTTCTGCTGTTGAGTTATTTGCTTAAGTTGCAATTGTGTACTCAGTTATATTCAATTATTTATATATCATATATCAGTCGCTTTTATCATGAACTATTACATCATGTTATCTTTTTTTTTGCTGAGTGATATGAGATTTCTGAGCCCGCGAGGCTAGAGAGATTGATGACTGATTTAGGGCCTAAAATCCGGATTTTAAGTGATATTGTGCATCGGGCTGCAAGCCGTAGCAAAGCATATTAGCTTTATATATTATTATTATTATTATTATTATTATTATTATTATTATTATTATTATTATTATTATTATTATTATTATTATTATTATTATTATTATGCATGCCACAGTACACCTTATTGGAGTATTTATTATTGTGGATTGGGTTACACACCACAACAGGCCTTATAGGCTTTATATTAGCAGTTGGACGGGATCCGTCCCTTCGGAGTCTGACATACCAGCATTAAGCTCATGCATAGTGATTTATATACACGTGCTTTAGTGAGGGGTATTGATGTCAGCACTAGTACACTGCTGAGTGATTGTGTTTGATGAGTGAGAAATAAGATAGAAATATTGAGTACTCTAAGAGTGTGAGTACTTGGGATTACTATGATACATTACATTTGGCATGCATATTTTACATGTAGGCATAAAGATGTAACATTCCTCATGCTAGCTTTTCTTGCCATATTTTATTGGTGTTGAGCTTAAATCGTTGAATATCAAAACATGCCTAAATTTTTGTATTGTGCACGAGCTGAATATGGAAGTTTCTCTAAGTTATTACTGTCAATATCTTGTTATATCTTTTTTCATTAATTTGATTCAGAATGTATTTGTCACGATCCGGATTTTTCATCCTCGGGAGTCGTGATGGCACTTGCTAGTGGAAGCTAGGCAAGCCAATTGTTCTAATTACTTAACCTTTTTCATTTTTGTATCCTTTAACAATGGTGAATAAACATCATATAAACAACGGAAATAAATAAGAGGATGAATGAATTTTAATAATTTAATAATAATCCTAGTGCCAATCCATAACATAAACTATCAAGAACTGGTGTAACAATATCATAGACTATCTAGGAATATTACAAATAAAGGTACGAAAGAGTAATACAACGATCTCTCGGAAATACACAAAAGAAACAGAATGAAAAGATAGAAGGAGACGCCAAGGCCTGCGGACACTAGCAAGACTACCTGTTGAACTTGAGGCAGCAACCTCACAGTAGTCCAAAAGCTGCAGCATCAGGATCTGCACACAATGTAGCGTGTAGTATCAACACGACTAACCCCATGTGCTGGTAAGTCCCTAGCCTAAGCTCGGCGAAGTACTCACGATGCTAAGACCAGACTACCAAATAACCCTATGCAGTTAAAACATATAGAACAGAAAAATAAAAGTAGATATTTACAGCTAAGGATATGAGGGGGAATCATGCTGCGGGGAAAAATAAATATCAACAGAAAACCAACAGTTAATTCTAAAGAACAGCATAACTCAATTATTAGTAAAAATCAAGAAATCAAATATAAGCGCACGGCATCATCCTTCGTGATTTTACTCTCGTTCTCACCATAAAAATCAATATAATCGGCACGGCATAACCCTTCGTGCTTTTATCTCACATAATCATGGCATAGAATGATCCTTCGTGTATTATCACTAATATCATGGAACATAATTGTACATCATGCAGTACGATATTAACTTTCGTGCTTTAACCTCACAATATCGGTACGGCATCACCCTCCATGCATTAACACTCTCTCACAAATATCATGCACGGCATCATTCTTCGTACTTTAACATTCTTCCTTCCCAAAAAATAATCACAAATTAATAAGGGCAAGGGAATCAATAAAATTACAATAAAATCCCGGCAAGGGAACAATAGTATAAAAAGCATATCCTGGTAAGGAAAAAAAATATCAAAATCAATAACATCCCAGCAAGGGAAATAACATCAAAAGTAACAACATCTCGGCAAGGGACGCAATATTATAAATCCTCTTCTCTTTTTCACATTTACTTCACAACTCAATTTACAACTTGAGCCAATGCCCTACAATGTTCAATTGCCAATAATATTGCAAAAAAAAAACTTTACAACTTGAGCCAACGATCTTCAATATTCAATTACCAATATTACTTCCAAAAGCCTTGTTCAAAAATAGAAATCATCATATAAAGCATGAACAATACAAAACAGAGTCACATTAATCATAGTATAAGACTCACGGGCATGTTTGACACTAATGTATAGATACTCGTCACCATGCCTATACGTCGTACTCAACAATTAACACATATCAAATAGGACACAACTCCTAATATCTCAAGCTAAGGTTAGACCAAACACTTACCTCGATGCCACAAATACAATCAAAGCCTCAACTACCGCTTTACGTGTTGATTCTACCGTCAATTTGCTTGTATCAAGCCACAACTTACTTCACTATATCAATAAATGCTAAATGAATCAATTTTAATGCAGGAAAATAAATTTTCTAAAGTTTTTCCCAAAAAGTCAAAAATCGACTTCGGGTCCACATGGTCAATACTCGAGGTTCGAACCAAAACTCGATTACTCATTCACCCACGAACTCAAATATGTAATTTGTTTTGAAATCAGACCTCAAATTGAGGTCAAAATCCTTAAATTTTGAAAATCCTAAGTTCTACCCAAAGCATCCCATTTCCCCCACGGTAACTTTTAATTTTGAGTTGAAATCATGTGAAAATATAATATAGATTAAAGAAAATGAGTTAGAAATGATTGGTTTGGAGATGAGCGTTTTCTTATAAGATCGCCCAAAGGCATTTAGGTTTTGAGAAGGTTTGAAAAATGGATGAAAATGCGTCTAAGTCCCAATTAACTGGTCTATGATATCGCAATTGCGACCTGGGTTTGCAATTGCGAACCCCTTCAAGACTTGCTATCTTCACATTTGCAGAGAATAAGTCGCATTTGCGACTCTCGCCTTTTTCACATTTGCGATGAATTGCTTGCATTTGTAATCAAGGCGTACCCTCCGGGACCGTCAAATCATGGGTCTAGGTTCGTTTACCCAAAATGTTGACCGAAGTCAACCTAAATTAATTGTAAAAGCAAAATTCACTATTTTTCATAAATTTTTACATAATGACTTTTTGGATATAAGTCCAAACTGTGGACGCAAATTGAGGTTAGATAAAAAGGAGGTTTTAAGGCCTCAAAACTTAGAATTTATTTTCAAAACAAGTGATCACCTTTTGAGTCATCACATTCTTCTCCTCTAAACAATCGTTCGTCCTTGAACGGACATAAGAAGGAAGTGCCTGAGCTAGAGAAAAGATGGGGATAATGGCTCTGCATATCGGACTCAGACTCCCAGGTCGATGCCTCAGCAAGCTGACCTCACCACTAAACACAAACAGAAGGGAAACTCTTCGATCTCAACTGACAAACCTGTCGTTCTAGAATAGCTACTGACTCCTCCTCATAGGATAATTCCTTGTCCAACTGGACAGTACTGAAGTCTAACTTGTGGGATGGATCACTGTGATACTTCTGAAGCATGGACACATGAAACATTGGGTGCACAGCTGATAAACTCGGTGACAACATAAGTCTATAAGCCACCTTTCCCACTCGATCAAGAATCTCAAATGGGCCAATGAATCTAGGGCTAAGCTTTCCTTTCCTTCAAAATCTCATTACGCTTTTCATAGGCGACACCTGAAGCAACACTCCCTCGCCGACGATGAATGCCATATCACGAACCTTACAGTCGACATAATTCTTTTTCCTGGACTAAGCTGTACGAAGCCTATCCTGAATGATCCTGACCTTGTCCAAGGCATCCTGCACTAGATCCATACCCAATGACCGAGCCTCTTCCGGCTCAAACCACCCAACCGGCAACCAACACCGCCTACCATATAAAGCCTCATAAGGAGCCATCTGAATGCTCGACTTGTAATTGTTGTTGTAGGCAAACTCCACTAAGAGAAAAAAACTGATCCCACGATCATCCAAAGTCAATAGCACAAGCTCGGAGCATATCCTCAAAATCTGAATAGTACGCTCGGACTGCCCGTCCGTCTGAGGATGATATGATGTGCTCAACTTGGCCAGTGTGCCCAACTCACCCTCAACTACCCTCTAGAAATGCGAGGTAAACTGTGTACCTCGATAAAAAATGATAGACACGGGCACACCATGAAGACAAAAAATCTCCCAGATATAAATCTCAGCTAACCTCTTAGAAGAATAGGGGACTGCCACAGGAATGAAATGTGCTGACTTGGTCAGTCTATCAACAATAACCTACACTGCATCGAACTTCCTCTAAGTCAGTGGGAGTCTAACTACGATGTCCATAGTGATACGCTCTCACTTCCACTAAGGAATCTCAATCTTCTAGAACACACCACCAGGTCTCTAATCTCGTACTTTACCTGCTGACAATTCAAACATCGAGCCACATATGCAACAATATCCTTCTTTATCCTCCTCCACCAATAATGCTACCACAAGTCCTGATACATCTTAGAAACCCAGGATGAATAGAGTACTGGGAACTATGGACCTCCTCTAAAAACAACTCTCGAAGTCCATCCACGTTAGCCACACAACCTCGACCCTGCAACCTCAAAATTCCATCATCTCCTATAGTAACCTGCTTGGAACCACCGTGTTGTATCGTATCTCTAAGGACACACAAATGAGGATCATCATACTGCTGATCTCTGATACTCAAATAATGATAAACAAGTGACTGCGCAAGCTAACACATGGCTGGAATTTACGCAAGACTGCCCATACTCAAAGCATCGGCCAGCACATTGGCCTTCCCCGACTAATATAAGATGGTTATATCATAATCTTTCAGTAGCTCCAACCACCTTCTCTACCACAAGTCTAGCTACTTCTGCTTGAAAAATTATTGCAAACTCTTGTGATACGTGAATACCTCACATGACACGCCATATAAATAGCGCCTCCAATTCTTCGGTGTGCGAACAATGGTTGCTAACTCCAAATCATGAACCGAATAATTCTTCTTATGAATCTTCAACTGTAGTGAAGCATAAAAATGACCTTGCCATCCTGCATCAACACCGCAAAAGTCCACTATGAGATGCGTCACAACAAAGTGTATATGGCCCTGAACCTGTGGGCAAAACCAACACTAGCACCGTAGTCAAAGCTGGATTGAGCTTCTGAAAGCTCGCCTCACACTCGTCCGACCACCTGAACTGGGCACCTTTCTCGGTCAACCTACAATAGATGAGAACCCTTCCACAAACCGATGGTAGGAACCCACCAAAGCCAAGAAACTCCAGACAGCGTAGCTGATACGAGTGTAGGCTAGTCCTTGACTGCCACAATATTCTTCGGGTCTACCTGAATACCTTCTGCTGATACAACATCACCTAAGAAAATAACTAATCCCAACCAAAACTCACACTTCGAAAACTTAGCATACAACTGACTATCTTTGAAAGTTTGAAGAACCACTGTCATATGATATTTATGCTCCTCTCGTCTACGAGAATAGATCAAAATATCATTAATGAAGACTATCACGAATGAATCCAAGAATTATTGAATACTCAGTTCATCAAATCCATAAAAGCTACTGGAGCATTTGTCAACCCGAATGACATCACTAAGAACTCATAATTCCCGTAGCGAGTGTGGAAAGCCGTCTTAGGGACATCGGATACCCTATTCCTTAACTAATGGTAGCTAGATCTCAAGTCAGTCTTTGAAAATATCTTGGCATTCTGTATCTGGTCAAACAAATCTTTAATTATCAGCAATTGATAGTTATTCTTGATTGTAACCTTGTTCAACTATAGGTAATCTATACACATCCTCATCGATCCGTCATTTTTCTTAACAAACAATACCAGCGCACCCCAAGGCAAGACACTAGGCCTAATAAATCCTTTATCAAGAAAGTATTTCAACTTCTCCTTTAATTTTTTCAACTCAGGCGGGGTCATACGGTATGAAAGAATAGAAATGGGCTGAGTACCCATAGCCAAATCAATGCAGAAGTTAATATTCCGGTCAGGAGGCATACGTGGCAGGTCTGAAGGAAATCCCTCAGGAAACTCACGAACAACAGGCACAGAATCTATAGAAGGAACCTTAGCACTAGAATCACGAACATATTCCAAATAGGCCAAATTACCCTTCTCGACCATACACCGAGCCTTCATATATGATATAACACTATGGGTAGAATGACAAGGAGTCTCTCTCCACTCTAAACGAGGCAACCCTAGCAAGACTAAGGTCACAGTCTTGGTATGACAGCCCAAGATAGCGTGGTAAGTTGATAACCAGTCCATACCTAATATGACATCAAAATCAACCATATCCAAAAGTAACAAATCAAGATGATTCTTAAGACCCCCTATCACAACTATACATAAATGATGGACACGTTCTACCACAATAGAATCACCCACTATATAAACATATATATAGGAGTAGTCAAGGAATCACTAGGCATGACCAAAGACACTGCAAAATAAGATGACACATAGGAGTATGTAGATCCTGGATCAAATAAAACTGAAGCATCTCTACTACAAACCAGAATAGTACCTGTGATAACTATATCGGAAGCCTTAGCCTCAGGCTTTGCTGGAAGAGCATAATATCACGGTTGGGCCCCACCACTCGAAACTACATCTCTGGGATGGTTGCTGCTTGCTAGCCTCCACCTCTAGCGGCCCGGCCTCCAACTTTAATACCTCTACCTCCACATCTAGCACCTCTACCCCTAGGTGGCTGAGTGGGCTGTGGAACACTCGGTGCCTGAACCATGGCATGGGAACCTTGATGCTCGAGAGCAAAATCTAGCTATATGTCTCGTATCGCAATAAGTACAACAACCACTCGGCTACTGAGACTTTTGACTCTGACTACCTGAATGACTACCCTAAAAACTCTGGAGCGGTGGTGCACTTATAAAAGATTGCGGTGCACTGTAGGACTGTTGATAAGAATACTATATAGAAGAACCACGGCCACCTGAAGCACCGTGAGAAACCTAAAGTGCTGATTGAAAAGGCCTAGGAGGATGGAATCTATCAAAACAATCCATGCCTCCAGACGAGGCACCACTTAATCTGGCTGAATGACAAGGCCTCTTGTAAGACCCCTGACCACCCCCTGTGATAGAACCATCTCAACCCCCCTGGCAACATTGGTCGCATCATGAAATTAAAGAAATCTCGCTCCCCTCCTTATCCATCTGAAGTCGGATAGGCTTAACGAATTCCTCAATGAACCTCCTCTCTCTCTCTCTCTCTCTCTCTCTCTCTCTCTCTCTCTCTATCTCTATCTCTCTCTGTCTCAGTGGAAGGTATAAAAATATCATGACAAGCTGAATCATTAAACCTGGTCTCGTATTGAGTAACATCCATAGAACCCTATTAGAGATTCTCAAACTGCCTCTGATAGTTCTCCCTCTAAGTGATAGGAAGAAACATCTCCAGAAATAACTAAGAAAACTGATCCTAAGTCAAAGCTAGTGACCCAGCTGGTCTAGCGAAGAAATACTCTCTCCACCAAGTGGAACCAGACAAATGAAAAGCAGCAAAGTCGACCCCATTGGTCTCCATTATCCCAATGTTCCTAAGAGCCTTGAGACAGCTGTGTAAATAATCCTGGGGATCCTTAAAAAATGCACCGCTATAAATGATAGTAATGAGCTTGATGAACCTGTCCAATCTCCACAAGGCATCAGTAGACATAGCTGGCCCCTCTCCGGCCTGTGCCACAATACCAGGCTGAACTATCCCAACTGGCTGAGCTGCTAGAGTTTGAAAGTGGGGAGCGATATGCTCCAGTGTGTGAGTAGCAAGAGTCTGGGATCCTCCTCTAGTGTATGAGATTGTTGGTGCCACGGGAAGCATGTGTACTTGGGGGACATTCTCCATAAGGCCCACTAGACGGACCAGAGCATCCTAAAGTACCGAGGGGACGACGAACCCCTCTGCGACCTGAGCTGGCTCCACTAGGTTGGGTTTCGGTAAATGCACCTAATCATGGTTAAAACTAGAATAGGGCATGGGTAAAGTTGGACCAATATTGAGCGGACATGTAGAAATGTGGGTCTATTTACTAATTATAAATATTTAAAAAAGAAAAAATTCAACCGTTAGTCAAATAATGACATAGATGGGTCAAATGTTTAGCGATTGTTACATGGAAAGAACGAGCTTTTAACGGATGCCATCGGTGAGCCATTTTTATAAGTCGAGTGGCATTTTTATGCCTTTTCCGATTAAAAAAGAAGAAGGTGTTTTAGATTCTCCTCTCGTTTAATTCCCTTCCAAATTTTTCCATCAAAATAGTAAATGAGAGGAAATTCGTCTCTTACTTCCCTTTTGGTTTGTTAGTCAGCAAGCTAATGTCATAACATTGAAAGTACATTCTGTAAATCACTATCCTTTTCCCCTTTTCTCTCCCTCATCATTTTATGTAATAAAATTTTTTCAAAAAAAGATCCACAAATCTGATTTTCCTAAATCTATTAACAACTTAATAATTGTTTTCCTAAGTTTAACAATATACCATTATCTTTCCATAATTAACAGCTTACTATACTTTATCATTTTAGTAATTATGAAAAAAATAAAGATATTAAAGAACCCTTGACTGCTATCCCTCCTATATAAACTACTCATCCTCAACACAATGTAAGTTGTTTTTAGGTGAAGAGAAGTCACAACAACAATGAGAAGGAGGATGTAAATTACGACGAAGTCTCGTGAACTTTACTGATACAACGGGTAAGGTGATCAGCAAACACTCATAAAAATTTATCTGATGGACTTGATGAAATTGATGATGCATGACTAAAAGGTCGAGATAATCAACGATGAAATGCAAGATGTGTATTCTACAAATAAAATAATATAGAAGCTACAAAGCTAGCCTCACATCTTGCATTTCATTGTTGATATCTCCACTTTGTAGTCACTCATCATCAGTTTCATCAAGTCCACCGGGTTAATTTTGTGAGTATTGAACTTTATTCGTTGTATCAGTAAAGTCCAAAAAATTATTTTTTGTAGTGTTAAGTCAGTAAAGTATACCCATTGTATCAGTAAATAAAGTCATACAACTATTTCTTTTATCATTGTAGTTACTGAACTCTATCTTAGGCCTTTTGCTAGGGGAAACACATATTCAGATTATTTCCTCTCTTTTTCTTTTCTGTTTTTTCATCTTTTGCTTTTACCTATTGAAATGATAATGATGCATAACAATTAGATGGCTTATTTAAATATCATACGAATTATCTATACTTAGATAACGAGACATTATTGTAATATGATTCATAATGAATCACTTGTATGGAGTCGCCAGTATTGAATCACTGATTCACCAATTTAAACTGTAGGATCTTCTATTCTTTGATTTTCCTTTTATTTGATGATGTTCTACATCAAGTTTTATTGAGATGATCTTCAATCCATAAACTAAAGAATCACAAAATACGGACTGACTGTTACTACTTAAAACAATTAACCTTGCTTAATATGCCCTACCTCTTGATATGACCTACCTCTCCACACTCAAAACTACCTCGAGCTGAGAATGACTGCTGAATCTGAGGCTGCTTCTGATAACCTGAGTACCCAGTAGAAGAACTCTAGGCCAAAGGAGCACAGTAGGAACTCTGTACTGGTAGTGCACTAGACTGAGTGAAGACTAAACTGGATCACCACGAGCGGGCTGGTAAGATGAACGTACATCGTCTGGGATGGCCACCCCAGAATGATCCCTACCTCCAGACGAGGTACAACTGAAATTGCCAGAATACTGGGGCTTCGTGCACCTTGTCACTGCAAATGCGCATGTAAGTATATGCGGTCGACAAGTAATAAAATGATGAAAAAGCATGCGTCCCACGAGAATTTATGATTAACTACCGTCCAAGCAAATAAGAAAACACTTGGGAAAAATTCAATGAGATGGGAATATTCCAGGATTATGGATTGATATCTCTCCTACTGCATTCTTCCAGTTGATTTGATTACTTGATTTGTCTAATTTGTTGGTTAACATGATTTATTATTCTTTTGACGCTTCGCTCGCCTATTTAATCCAACCTAATACTATATGTCTATTGAATCATAATTAGCAAGATTACATGTATATTTCTTGCAAAAATAACCATGTAAGGCAACTATAATATGTCTATCCTAATAGCGAATCTATTCTCCGATGCCTGGATTTAAAAACTTACTCTATTCAATCTTGTATGAAGTTAATAATTTCCACTTTCGAGTTCAACTATAAATTGTATATAATATTATACTATTAGCTACGTAGTACAATAATTAAGTGCAAGATCGAATAAATAAATTAATATGATAACTCAAGAAAAATAATTAATCGTCAAACAACAATAGTCAATAACAAACCACAACTTCAGAATAATAAAGTTCTTAGCAGCTCGTGTTCACAACAACAATCAAAGTATTGTGTTTATGTTATGAAATAATATAAGAACAAGAACAATAGAGAGAAAAGTAGAGAGAGGAGTATTCTTATTAATACTTTTGGGATGATTTACAATGGGGTAAAACCCCTCTATTTATAGGAAGATAAAAGACTTAGCCTTGAAGTAAGACTCTTCTTATAAGATAGACATTCACCTTAAATAGAGTTCTATTTATAACACTCCCCCTTGAATGTCTATTCAATAATGTGCCTCGTTAAAACCTTAACTAAAACAAAACCCAATGGGAAAAATTCTAGAAAAAGAAAAGAGTACATATGTTTAGAAATAAGCCTATTTGTTGCCTCGTTAAAAACCTTGCAAGGAAAACCCAGTGGGACAAAACCTTGTAAGGGAAAAAGAGTGCAACGCGCATTAACTCCCCCTAAAAAGAACATCAATTCACATCCTTGAACCTTCACATTCAAATCTTGTGCACTAGCTTCAAGAAATCGTTAGTAGATATTTGATAAATAAATCAACCATATTGACTTGAATGAATATTCCGTACCTTGAAATTATCATTATTTGATAGATATGAACATCTTCATGTAATGTCGTGGAATGACTCTTCAATACTTCCATAGGGATATCCTCGCCATCACATTATCATAATTATAGCAAGATACATATGTACACAAATTGCACTTAGGATGTGGTACTTCAGGACCAAGAATTGTATATGCTTTAAGCAACTTAAATCTTTCAAGTTAAGTCATATAAGCCATATAATAAACTTTAGATGCACATCAAGTTTTCATGTCATGCTAAACAAATAAAATATCGAAAACTGATTACACATACCTTTGACCTTATACTTTAAAATATTTGAACTACATGTCCAAAACTACATGTCTTTCATATGGAATCAATTCTTCTTGAATTGTATCTTTTCCATTTAGTCAATATTTTGTTTGTATTCGACAAACATAAGATCCTCATCGATATTTAGCGCTATCATAGATGTCGTCGACGATCATTTTATATCGGTTCCAGTAAATTTTCATAAAGATATAACATGGAGATCTCTTCATTCATACATTCAGGTACCTGAATCTCTCATGAGATTTTATGAAGTGTTATGTCGTGTGATCTTTTGGATCACTTGCCTCCTTATTATGATCACTTTGATCATTTGCTCATCTTCTTTATTAAGAAGTTCCATTTTGAAACCGATTTGTCTATACGTTTTAAGCGTATCCAAGACTTTGTCCTTCTAGGACTTAATATGAGCATTTGCAGTGAGAATATAGTTACTTTCTTTGGGTGTAGCATGCTTTGCAATATGTTGCAATTGAATTATCCTTTTATGAACTTCATGTTCATATTATGATATTCGAGGATCTATATATACAAATGATAATTCATCTCATGTAACCTTTTCTCAATTGTTTATCATGTCTCCCCCTCATGTTAGAAAAGCTAACTTGTTTCCTCAACTTTGAGAAATCATCTTTGTGCATTATCATGTCAATATACACAGCACATTAATAATAAGATGAAATTATTTGGTTCCTGACCCTGAACCACTTATGAGGGGAGAATATAATATACTCTCGTATACAACGTATATCAAAATGATATATATATATAACTTTGTTCTCATAAGCAATAGTTTAGCTATTAAGTGGAGGCACTTAATAAATCATTTTGCTAAACTAACTACGATGTAAACCAACTTATCAAGATGAACTATCTTGAATAGACAATCTGGAAATTATGCTCGAAGTTAGATTACTGAGCAATTTACCTCGCAAGCACCGGCCATGCTGCAGGTTAATAACAATCGCGCATGTAACCATATCATAGATGCATCATATGTGGTATACATGGCAAGTGAATGGGCCCATATTCACCTTTGATATTTCCAGAATTTATGGGATTCAACCCGAACTCTTTAGTTGGTCAATTAATTAATGAGAACAAGTAGTACAAACTGGAGAATGAAGCGGGTAGCTTTTCATACACAAATTATCCCGCTACAAGGTGTAGTAATAGAAGATATCAAATCTTTCCTTTATTTATAGTCTCAATATAATCAACCACTTTCACATATACTTTGGAAACTGAATAAGTTTCTTTGAGACTTACTATAACACAATACCTTATTGGTAATCAATTGCGTTTCTCCAACATAGTTGTAATTGGCTTTTCTAGAGCTCTCAATTAATTTTGTACTACCACAAATTCATCAACATCCATGTGGTGAATATCTCTTTTTAAAGAGAAAGTTATACCATTATGGTCATGTCAAAAATTATATGCAAGATATGTTTCTTGCATTATTATTGTCCTTTGGTAATCACATTGACAAATTATTTTGGCGTACAATAGATACGTGACCAATGACCATTCATGCCATAATAATGACATCATCTCAAACCTTCTTCTAGGGGTGAGTGTGGTATCATCTCAAACCTCCTTCTAGGGGTGAGTGTGGTATATTCAATACCAATTTCATGTTCATATTCTTCCAATAATGAATATGTATTCGTGAATCAGATGTTGTCACATTCACTGCGGGGATATGTGATTTTGTTATCCTTTTCAAATCTGTAAATGCGTCTGGCATTTGATTTGCTATTCTTTGCAAATGGATAATCTTTTGCACCTCTTTTTCACGAATAGAGGTATTTGGATCAAGATGAGATAATGATGCATTTTTCTACAAAATTTCACCAACTTCTCCCCCTAATTTTGGGAAAAGTTGCTTTTCCGGTATCGTGTTTGTGGTACATGAATGTGATGCATAAATGAATGAACATATAGAAGTGGAAACTATATTGTGCAGTAGTTACAAAGGTGCACGCATGTATGTTACGGACATATACACAGGTAATACAGTGAATAGATGACAGCGTATCATAAAACTCGAGTAGTGTATGTAATATGTAAAGAATGTGTAAAAGTTAGGTGATGAATAATTTAGCACATTATCATGGATGATCACATAATTACAAATTTGGAACTAAGCAATTGACATGAATATGTGAATAGTATAGAAGTGTACATTTATAAGCCAATGCAGACATGTGACAGTACACTGTGTTAATAATATCTCTGTATAGGGTACAATGTTTCAAGTTGAAATGTCATGTAAGTACGTTAGTTGTTAAGTACATTACGAGTGTGTTTGCAAAAGTTGCTTAAATACGTTATGTAGATTTATTTTCTACAAATCAGTGTATTTAATCCGTTGCTTCTTAATTTAAACAATATTTTCAAAATCTGTTGAGGTTATTCGAATAACTGGATTGATAGTCGACTAACTTTAGGGAAGCAGTCATTAGGTTATCCGAATAACTAAACCTGATATTCGACTATCTTGCCTTGCGGAAAAATCCAGTTTTAATGCGAAATATTGGTTAGTCGAATAACTAATTAGTTATTCGACTAACTTAGTAAACAGTAATCAGGTTATTCGAATAACTAAATCAGGTTATTCGAATAACTAAATCAGGTTATTCGAATATCTAAATCAGATATTCGAATATCTTAGCTTGCGGAAATTCCAGTTTTAATACAAAATATTAGATAGTCGATTTTATTAGTTAATCGACTAACTTTGCTGGAAAATAAAAATACCATCGAAATTTAAGCATATTGAAACATTCTAAAGAACTAATACTAACATTATATCATAAACTAACTAATACGAGCTGATACTAATGACTAATAGTTAATCCACTAGCTAATACAAATAAGTAAAATAAAATCAAACAACTCCATCTTCTTTCATCACAGGTCCATCACCGATTAGGTGGTCTATTTTCCCATCGGGTTGCTCAAAGAAATCTGCCACATCCAAGTGGGTGATGTCAAAATTGTCGTCAGAGACAAAATTTGTTTCAGGGCCTTTACTCTTTCGAGATGCTTGATAAAGGTCAACCAAATGTCTTGGTATACGGCAAGCTTTTGACCAGTGCCCTTTTCCACCGCAACGATATAGTTTCTGAACTATTTGCCTTAGGATCCTCATAAGCCTGTTTCTGCTTTCGGCGTTTATCTCTCCTCGGGGGGTGACGGACATCATGGAGATTTCTTCCTTGTCTACGTCCACGGCTATGACCCCGATTACGACCACGACCATGAGTAGATCCATGGCCCTTTTCATGATTGGCATAATGAGAATACACCTTATCTGCTTCAGGCAATGGTGTAGACCCGGTGGGTTGATTTTCGTGATTTCTCATGAGCAGGTCATTGTTTCGCTCAGCCACAAGTAGGAGAGAAATCAGTTCAGAGTACTTTTTGAAGCCTTTCTCTCTGTATTGTTGTTGCAATACCATATTGGAGGCATGAAACGTTGTAAACGTTTTCTCAAGCATATCATAATCAGAGATATTATCTTCGCAGAGCTTCAACTTAGAAGTAATTCTGAACATCGCACAATTATATTCAGAAACAGACTTAAAGTCTTGGAGCCTCAGATGAGCCCAATCATATCGTGCCTGTGGCAGAGTGACCAACTTCAGGTTGTCATATCTCTCCTTTAAGCCGTTCCACAAGATGAGTGGATCTTTGACTGTGAGATATTCAATTTTCAAACCTTCATCAAGGTGATGGCGCAAGAAAATCAAGGCCTTAGCACAGTCTTGGGTGGATGCTTTATCTCTGTTTTTAATGGCGTCTCCAAGACCCATAGCATCTAAGTGGATTTCAGCATCCAACACCCATGTCATATAGTTCTTGCCCGAAATTTCAAGGGCAACGAACTGTCTTTTCATAATGTCAGACATAATTGAAAAAATCAAATTAGGAAGAGAGAAATACCTTAAATTTTTCGAGAAGATTCTTGAGACGGTAAAGTCTCGTGCTGATAACGTGTTAATAAGAACAAGAACAATAATACAAGAACAAGAACAATAGAGAGAAAAGTAGAGAGAGGAGTATTCTTATTAATACTTTTGGGATGATTTACAATGGGGTAAAACCCCTCTATTTATAGGAAGATAAAAGACTTAGCCTTGAAGTAAGACTCTTCTTATAAGATAGACATTCACCTTAAATAGAGTTCTATTTATAACAGCTTAAACATAAAAGCTAGGAATACTATATTAGAGGATGGAAAAATCAATGAATTCCAGGCTTGTGATTCTAAGCTTTTGCCGCCTTCAAATATTAACCAACCCTTCATTAATTATGTTTCGGGGGTATTTAAAGGCTAGGGTCGGAGTCTCAAACTCCAAAACCATGTGGAAAATATTTATTGCATGGACTGGGAAAGGCTCCAGGCCCCATAGCTCGTGAGAACTGGACTGGGGCTAGGTGGAAGCCTCGCGTTGTCTACCTTATCGCCGGATCTTCCTCGCCAGGTGCCACATCCCGCCTGTTTCTTTGCTTTCTTTGATTTTCACATTTTCGTGCACTTTTTGTGTATTTTCGATACACTTGTGTGCAACCTTAACTTTATTTCCTCTTCCAATGATCATACAATAAAACGACATCATTAAGCCCAACTGTCGCATATATTATCATTAAAAGCCAAAATATAAGGCAATTAATACACTAGAAAAATACATTCATAGCCAATTATCACTATCCCACAATTAAACGTTGCTCGTCCTCAAGTCAACCAACCCACACTTAAACGTTGCTCATCCTCAAATCAACCAACAATTCACACTCTCCTTGAGCACTTTATATTTAAGCACCAGTGACCATGGTCTATAGCACCTGTCATGACCCAACACCCACCAGAGTCGCGACGGCCCCCTAACACTACTTTCTAAGCAAGCAAATAGTTTAACAATAACGGTAAATTAAAAAAAAATATAATATAGTAAATTCACAACAGCGATATCATGAAATAATTGCAAAAAACAGTAATATTGCTATAACCATCCCAATAATCTGGTGCCAGCGAGTATATGAGCACTACTGAATATAAAATACAAGACCAAATCCTCAATTCACCTGTCTGAACACTAGAATAGTAATAACAAAGATAAATGAAATAGAACTTCAAGGTCAGCAGACGACATAAAAGCTACCTCATAGTCCCCCAAAAGCTGGTATGAACACAGCTCTAGCAATTGCGACATACGAAAGTACATGAATCTGCACACAAAGTGCAGAGCGTAGTATGAGTACAACCGATCCTATGTACTCAATAACTAACAAACACAACCTTGGGCCGAAAGCAGTGACGAGCTCAGAAGAAAAAGTTATAGATCAATATCAGTAACTACTAACAGCTCAACATATAAATGGAATAGTATAACTAAATAACTCAATGATCTCATGCTCAGCTTGTTCACATTACAAAAATTTATATATGTTTTCCTATTATGACAGATAAATCCCCACACAGAATAATAATATGATTAACAGCTAGCATGAGGAAAATACAGCTATATGACTACATATCAAATATACATGTCAGATCAATAACATCACAGTGAAATCATCATGGATAACCACTCTCAGCACACTTAGGGTGCCTGGCACAATGCCCCTTACCTTCACACACACACAACACTCAGCACTGTACGGGTTCCTCCCATATATGTCCCTCATCAAAGCATATGGATAATGTGCATGAGCTCATTGCTAGTATGTAAGACTCTAGATAGGCGGATCATGCTCAAGCTCTAATCAAAAGCCAATATGGCATGTCGCAGCGTGCAACCTGACACGACTAAAATATCAACCAATTGTGATGGCGCCTATCACAATAATAGGAAAGAAAACAATCAAAAAATAATTATTTGTTTTAATTTAAAAGCATGATATATTGATTAACAAAATATCATAAATAAGTGAAAGAAATAATTGTGACTCAAATAGAAATCTCCCAAAATACAGTGTCATCGAGTACATGAGCTACTAAATATCAACATAGTCAAAATTGCTAATACAACTATCTGGAAAGATAGAATAGTGCTAAAATTGAAAAAAAAAAGGGGAGATGAGGTTTGTGGATGCCAAAGCAGCTACCTCAAAAGTCTCCAAGCAGGAAATACTCCTAGTCTAGCAACCACCGTGCCCAGAATTACCTGAATATTCACACGAAGTTCAGAGTATAGTATGAGTACAACAATTTCAATGTACTCAATAAGTAATAGAACTAATGACAAGTGCAAAACACACACCTAATATCTCGTTAGTCAAATATAGTAAAATCATATATCGTATCTACAGAGTTTGGAGTTAAATAATATTTTTGTGGTTTATAGCTCGATTGCTATCCAAGATGATCACAAATGGGTAATTATGTGATTTAAGTTAGAATTAAGTAAGAGTCTACTTATTGACTGATGACAAACACTGGAAGTAGATGGCAAATGAAGATATCAATTTGGGGAAATAGGGTTGATAGCATAGGTGCAAGGAAAATGTTTGGGATTTAACTCCAAATAATTCACTTCAAATGTTCAAGTGAGTCTTTTGAATTCACTTCGTTATTAATTTAATTGTTCAGTATAAGCTCCTCTCTCGATTAAGTCTCAACCTCACAAGATGAATCAATTAAACATCGGTAAAGATATGCATGAATTCGTAGTGGACTATTAGGATAACCTCTCTCGGTTATCCTCCTAACTAAGTTTAATCAACAATTCAACTAGCCTCTTTCGATTACGAAGATGAATTAAAGATTTCAAACGAAAAAATATAATGCAAATATATCAAAAGTTATGCCTATCTCGATTACATGAATAAGTGAATATGGATGTAACAATTAAAACATCCAAAACGGTTTCAATACATAAAACTATAATTAATATCCACAAACAAGTAACAAGACACAAAATCCATCAAACTCTTAAGAGAACTACTCCATAGATATGGAGAAATCCATCATAACTACGTTTAAATCAAAGGAAAACATGAAACAATCCAAACTCTTGTCTTAAGTGAGGATTAAATGATAAAATTCTTATGTTTTTTCTTCTCCGCCTACTCTTCAGCTTCATTAGGTCTAAGATGTGTCAAAAGTTCACAAAATAAAATGTTATATGTATTTATACTAAGTAGGGTCGGGCCTTGAAATAAAATACTTTTTCCTGTGCGGAATAGGATGTCACGCCCCAAACTAGGGGAAGCACGACTGCCCTCGATACTGTATTTGACCGAGTTAGCCACTAAGCATACTAGCTAACTAAACTGGGGGCCCAACAGATCGGGCAACATAAAATCTGAAATACTAAGCCTGGACCATTAAGGTCATGACCTGAATAACAATAAGCCATATAACTAAAAGTAGACGAGCCAAAAAAATAAAGTACTAGCTGGCCGACGAGGCCGCGATTGGAGACATACATGCCTACACCCATATATATTCATGCCAAGCCTATGGGCTGGAGAATGGAAGCTGCAAAAAGACACCCAGAATACTATGTCCACAATAGCCTCTAAGAGTGTCATACGCATTGTCGAGACAAGGCCCCGACTATACCCAAACTGTACAACAAAACTAACCATCCTATGAAAGCTCAGGGAAGAGGTGGAGCTTACCAACTTACAGCTGAACCTCAAAATCCTAGCAGAGGGGTCGATAAGAGTCCCTACCTGGACCTGCACGCACGAACAAAATGCAGTGTCCCCAAGCAACGGGACATCAGTACGAAGAAAATGTACTAGTATGTAATGCAGAACGTAGAATCACACATAGTTGATGTAAAAAAAATAATAGAGATACCAGCTGACACTGAAACTCTGATAGCCTCCATGGATGACATCTGACCTTATAGTAAACAAATATGCATGGTATGCTCGTGTAATCGTATGTCGTGAATATATATATATATATATATATATATATATATATATATATATATATATATATATATATATATATATATATTGATGCAAATGCATGACATACCCAAACAAATGCTAGCAGTGGCGGTCTCTTCCCGTAGCTAACTGGTATCATATTGCAAACTTGTGGCCATTGTATAATATATAGTTTTTCGGGCAAATAGGCCCCTTACCTCCGATTATAGCTCGAAGTCCATACGTAATATTCCACGTATGATATGATCTTTGAATGCACATAATATGCCATAACAAGAAATTAGCCAATCTTGGCTCATAGGTACCACTTATTCTCATGATCTCATAATCACCTTCGTATTGCATACAATTGTCTCGTGGAACCTCATATCTTTCTTCTTCTTTTTTTTTTGAATAAGCTTGAAAACTTAACTCGAGTTCTAGGAAGATAATTTAACTCTGAAGATATTCATAAAAAGCTTAAGGTACTTCACTTAGTTCTTATACCTGATTTCTTGATATTTAATAAATGGAAGTATTTTAAAAAACAAAAATCAAGTATCACTTTAGAGATTTTAAAATACACTTTAACAAGGAAGAAAGGCTGACCTCAAATACTAAATGCATTTATTTTTTTTGGTTACACAATTCATATATAGACATATAGTTAAGAAATCCGACAAAATGACATATATAGATGTCGAATACCCTATTTAACCGAATGAGTGGAACATCAACCTAATAGCGTTATCAAAATACTTCAGCTATGATCCCAATTCCTTCCACAGAAGGTCTTTCTAGCAATAGAATAGTAAAATATCACATTTGACGTCTTAGGAATTTCCCAGAATTCGTGCTAAAAGAAAGGACGGATCTTAGCCTTCACATACATTTCCAACGAACGTCTGAATGCCTATAGTTCCTTCACGAAAGTTGTTCCTTACGTCCTAAGCTTCACAAACACTATATATATGTAGCTTATACGCACCTATAAACAATTCATAATTGAGTTTAAATCGGCGAATTTTCCATATGACCCTAACTTGACAAAACGTCCGTAGAACTTTGTAAAAATGCTCATAAAAGAGTCCCCAGATGATTACCATGCCAAACCAAGTTTCAAGCCTAAAGAACCAGCAAGAACAACAGATTTATATCTTCCAAGAATAGCTCCAAAAACCGCTTATAGAAGGGGAAAACGATTGCAAAGTGTAGAGATTGTGTTTCTAGGCACGGGGGTAAATTTTAACGGTAGAAATCATTGAAAACGCATCTTAATCACTCAAGAACACCATGGAACCCTCTATTCAGCTTTCTCACTGTTTTAGAACTGAAATAAAATGTTTTAAGGGTTTCAAAGTCGAGTTTACCGACTTATACCACTTGTTTGACCCGACCCGGTTCGCGACCCGGTTTCAGCATGGACAGTCCAAGGTAAAACAGTCATAACATTTTACTCCAATGTCCGTTTGATGTGAGGTTGTTTTGGTTAAAAACTAGACTCGTAGACCTTCGATTCGATAGGTTATGGGTCTCATAACGTTTTATATATTAGGAGAAATGATCTGATACATTTGACCCAAAAATTAGAAAATTTATTAGCAAAATTTATGATAACTTTTGCCGACTTTCATTTCGCAACTTGCTTGACTCCAAAACATAACAAGTGACCAGTGTGATATTATACCCAATCATATATAACTAATATAACCACGTCACGTTACGTATATTACGTAAGAGAAGAGGAAAAAGAAAAACATTGGGTCTCACGGTCTCCCCCCCCCCTTAAGAACATTCGTCCGCGAATCGGTCAAGTCAATTTCCATGATTCATTTCTTTTCCGCTAACACTTTATTTTAGAGGATATATTTGTTTCATTTGCAAGCTTAAATAAAATTCAAAAGATTCCTACTACTAGGCTTCGTATAGCTATCTCGCAATAAGAAATTTAAATTGCAGTTTCAAGTCATCCAAAATCTCATTAAGTTGTTGTAAAGAAATAATTGCCAATTATTTAGATGCGAGTCACCTTAAGTCGTAATTAGGTGGGGGGTACTTCTTACTCATTTCCTCCTCAGCTTCCCAAGTCATTTCCTCGATGTTCTTATTTCGCCATAACATTTTCACGGAAGCCACTTCTTTAGTTCGAAGCTTTCTTGCCTGGCTATCTAAAATAGCTATTGGTACCTCTGCATATGATAAGTCTTCAGCAATGCGAATATCCTCAATGGGCGTAATACGTGAAGGATCTCCAATGCACTTCCGCAACATAGATACATGAAATACGGGATCGACTGCTTCCAATTCTGAAGGCAACTCAAGCTCGTACTCTACCTTACCAATCCTCTGAATAATCTTATGCGGTCCAACATACCTGGGGTTAAGCTTCCCCTTCTTTCCAAATCGCATGACACCCTTCACAGGCGATACTTTCAAGAAAACCCAATCTTCTACATCAAACTCTAAGTCTCGTCGTCGAACATCTGCATAAGACTTCCGTCGACATTGTGTTGTACGCAGCCAGTCTCTGATAAGTTTTACCTTTTCCATTGCTTGCTAGACTAAATTAGGACCTAGCAACTCTGCTTGCCCGACCTCGAACTAACCGATCGGCGACCTATACTTCCACTCGTATAGTGCTTCATAAGGGGCAATCTGAATACTAGCTTGGAAGCTGTTATTATAAGCGAACTCAATAAGAGTTAGATGATCATCCCAACTTCCATTAAGATCTAGCACATAGGCACGTAACGTATCCTCAACTGTCTGAATAGTACGCTCTGTCTGTCCATCAGTTTGTGGATGAAAAGCGGTGCTATAATTTTTCTGCGTGCCTAGACCCTTCAGAAAAAATTTCCAAAAATGTGTTGTAAATTGAGCACCTCGATTAGAGATAATAAATAATGGTACTTCTGAAGGTGAACAATCTTTCGAATGTAAAGCTTGGCATAATCCTCAGCTGAATATGACATCCTGACTGGCAGGAAATGAGCAGATTTTGTAAGCCTATCAATAATTACCTAAATAGAATAATACCTCCATGGAGTGCGAGGATAACCAATGATGAAGTCCATATTTATCATGTCCCATTTCCATAATGGAAGTTCAATATACTGAGTTAGGCCTCCAGGCTTCTGATGTTCGGCTTTAACTTGCTGGCAATTGGGACATTGGGCTACCATCTTCGCGATATCTTTTTTCATTTCATTCCACCAATAGATCTGTCAAAGATCCCGATACATCTTTGTCGCTCCGGGCTGAACTACATATCTAGAATAATGGGCCTCCGAAAGAATCTTGGGCGGAGCTCTCCAACTGTCAGTACACATAAGCGACCCTGGTATCTAAGGACTCCATCTCCTGTTAGCTCAAATAAAGGTTGTCGCTGTTGTGGAATGCTTTCTCTCAGTTTTGTAATCTCAGGATCCTCGTGTTGTCGCTCTTTTATTTCAGTAACAAAAGAAGATTGTGCTGTATTCTGAACGAGAATGCGTCCACCCTCTGCGTCTACCAAACGCACCTACAAATTAGCTAGGTGGTATAGATATTTGGTCACTTGACCTTATCAGCTTCAACATGGCTTAGACTGCCCATGGACTTCCGGCTAAGGGCATCAGCAACAATATTAACTTTGTTGGGATGATATAAAATATCAACATCATAGTCCTTTAGTAATTCTAACCATCTTCTTTGTGGTAGGTTTATCTCCCTCTGTTTAAATAAATACTGAAGGCTCTGGTTGTCAGTGAAAACATCAATATGAACCCCATATAGATAATGCCGCCAAATCTTTAGGGCAAAGACAACTGCAGCTAACTCAAGATCGTGTGTAGGATAGTTCTGTTCAAGTTTCTGCAACTGTCTGGAGGCGTACGCGATAACCATACCATGTTGCATAAGAACACACCCTAGGACAATTCTCGAGGCAACACAATATATAACATAATCCTCTGTGCCTCCAGAAGAGTCAAGACAGGTATCGTCGAAAGCCTTTTCTTTAGCTCCTGAAAACCTTGTTCACATGCCTCTGTCCACTGAAATTTGGCTCCCTTATGTGTAAGTTTCGTCAATGGTGCAGAGATCGAGGAAAATTCTTTCACAAAACATTGGTAATATCCTGCCAAGCCTAAAATGCTACGAACCTTTGTTTGATTCAAAGGCCTCGGCCAAGTCATCGCAGCTTCAATCTTTTGGCTATCAACCTTGATACCATCGTCGGTAATAACATGACCAAAAAAAGCTACAGAAGTTAGCCAAAATTCATATTTAGAGAATTTAGCATATAACATGTAGTTATGGAGAGTCTGCAATACAGCTTGCAAGTTTTCTACATGCTCGGCTTCTGATCGTGAATATATCAGGATGTCGTCAATAAACACAATCACAAATTCATCCAAGAATGGTTTGAATACCCATTTCATAAGATCCATAAAGGCTGCTGGGGAATTTGTATGCCCGAAAGACATTACAAGGAATTCAAATGGCCATACCTTGTCCTAAATGTTGTTTTTGGGATATCAATATCCCTGACTCGGAAAAACGCTTTGCCTAGAATGGGGAGCGCTCTCGGCGCAAGTTAGCGAAGCAATAAAACAGTGTTTTCTCCGGCGCAATTTAGCACGGCGGAATTGTCGCCGGAAATGGCCAGAAAGCGAAGGAATACTGCTCCGACTGTCAATGCTGTTCCCCCAAAGCTTGTTACACCTGAACATGGCATCACAACTACTCTAGAACCCCTCACATTTGGTAATTTTCTTCCACAGAAGTATCAATCTATGGAACCTTCACATGCAGAACCAGTTATGAATCGATCGCAAGGAGATGGGTTGATGACTGAAAATATAGCAAGGAGATTGCAATTTTCAGAAATAATGGCACAAGAGAAACCAGCGATAGTTGCTGTTGAAGATGTTGAACATGCAAAACTAAAGCCAACAGTTGCAGAGATAGTTAGAGGTAATAGAGATGTGCAAATGGGTAAGTCTCTATCCTTTGTTCCTCCAACCATGCGAGATGGTAAAAAAAATGTTACAGTCTGTGAAGAAGATCTGAAACCTCAATTGGATTATTGGCAAAATGCATTGATTGGTTTTGTGATTGGGGACAGACCTAGTGAGCAGAATATGGAGAAATTTGTTATGCATGTATGGAATTTTGTTGCTAAACCTCAAATTTTGGTTCATGCTGAAGGGTATTGCATTTTTCAATTTAGCAGTGCTGAAGATAGAGATGCAGTCATGCAATCTGGCCTGTAAACTTTTAGAAATAGACCTATGGTGTTAAGACCTTGGGAAATTGATTTCAGTTTTCAGGCTAGTGTTCTGAGCACTATTCCTATTTGGATTCGATTCCCAGGTCTCCCTGTTGGTTATTGGTCTGCTGAGGTTTTGAGTAAATTGGCAAGTGCTATTGGGAAACCTCTGTATACTGATAAGTTTACTGCCCATTATGACAAGATTTCATTTGCTAGAGTACTTGTTGAAGTTAATGCTGCTTATGATCTTCCAGATGAGTTAGAAACTGATACTCCATATGGACCTAAGATTCAATCTGTTGAATATGACTGGAAACCAACTTTTTGTAATAATTGTCTCAAGTTTGGGCATGAGACAATTGAGTGTTGGCATTATACTGACAACTCAGATAAACAAAAATAGGAGCAAGGGGAAAGAAAGAATCTGAAAAGCAGAAACACTTATCAGGGGAAGCACAATAAGAAGGAGTGGATTGTTAAGAAGACTGTGTCCAATGATGAAGTGCAGAATAAACAAGATGGCTCTGAAGAATCAGCTGGACATGAAGTGCAGGCAGCTCAGGATGTTAGCATTCAAAATGCAGGGAATAGTGAGCCAAAAGAGTCAGAAAACCAAATTACTGCAGTACATATGGTTGGTATTACAGATGATGAGCAGTTGGACAGTACAGGTAATAGGGGCAAAGCAGTCATGCATGAACTGGAAAAGAGGGGGCAACAATTTGATCCTGGTCCCTCTTATAGTCTGCCTAATACTGATCCATGATTGTAGTCACATGGAACATTAGGGGACTTAATCAGTCTCCTAAGCAAAAGGAATTGAAACAATTCCTTGCTGATAATAAAGTGGATGTAATAGGCATTCTTGAAACCAGAGTAAAAGAACATAAAGCTAAGAATATAATTGGGAAAATTGCTAAGGGCTGGCAGTGGAAGTGTAACTATGAAAAGGCTATAAATGGGAGAATATGGCCACTATGGAAGTCTCATATCAACATTCAAATAGGAACTTTATCTGATCAGTATCTTCATTGTCTAGTGGAGGATACAAGAAGTCTTATAAGATTTCAGTTCAGTATTATATATGCACAAAACACTGCAGTGCTTAGGGCACAACTATGGAGGGACCTCAAGTCAATTCCTATACCACAACAAGATGCATGGCTTATAAGTGGAGATTTTAACTGTGTTTTAAGTTCTGAGGACAGGATTGGTTCTCCAGTGACTGAAGCTGAAGTAAAGGATTTCAAAGAGACTATGGATGAGCTACAACTGACTGTCTTAAGGGCAACTGGCTGGCACTTTACTTGGACAAATAAACAAGATGCTGATTCTAGAGTATATTGCAAGATAGACTGGGCAATGGGCAACTATCAATGGTTACAACAGATTGGGAATTTGGAAGCAGATTATATGAATCCATTGGTGTCAGATCATTCTCCTATTTTAGTTAAATTTGGTGTTTATAAGCCTCTGCACCCTAAGCCATTCAGACTATATAACAATGTTATGGAACATGACAAATTTCATAACATTGTTAAACAAATCTGGGAGAAGGAGTATCAAGGATCACACATGCAACAGATCTGGAGCAAGCTGAAGATGGTGAAGCAGGAATTAAAGGGGTTAAGTGATCATTTAGCCAAGTACAAACAACAGATTATCAAAACAAGGGAGAAACTTGACATTCTACAGTTACAAATGCAAAATAATTTTCTTTTTCAGGAGCTGATATACGAGGAAAGATGTTTACTAGAAGAGCTGGACAAATGGAACACTGTGGAGGAGCAAGTAATGAGGCAAAAATCCAAGGCTACATGGATTGAATGTGGAGATGCTTATACCAGATATTTTCATGCACAGTGGAGAATCAGGACAGGCCAGAACACCATTTCATCCATCTATACTGATACAGGTATCAAGCTAACTGAACCTCTTGCAGTTGAACAGGAATTCCTAAAGGTTTTTCAATCACTAATGGGGGAGACTGCTACTGAGTTTCCATGTGTGGATATTAGTATAATGAGAAGTGGTAGATGCCTCACAACTGATCAGCAAAGAGAGCTTATTAGACCAGTTACCATGGAGGAAATAAGTGAAGCTATAAATGATATGCCTAGAGATAAGGCTCCTGGAGTTGATCGTTTTCCCATTGAGTTCTTTACAAAAAACTGGAAGATAGTACAAGACGATATATTCTCTGCTACTAAGGACTTCTTTGAAACTTGCCAAATGCCATATATGATCAACACTACTGCAGTTGCTCTTGTGCGAAAGGTAAAAGCTCCTACCACTGTAAAGGATTACAGACCTATTGCATGTTGTACTACCCTGTACAAAATCATTTCCAAGGTGATTACTAGGAGGATGAAGGGAGTAATTGGTGATCTGATTGGTCCAGCCCAGTCTGCATTCACTGAAGGAAGAAATATTATGGACAATATTCTTCTCAGTCATGAAATTTTCAAAGGATACTCTAGGAAAGGAGTTTCACCTAGGTGTGTCCTTAAAGTGGATTTAAGAAAGGCTTATGACACCATTGAGTGGAGTTTTTTAAAGCAAGTACTTATTACTTTGGGGTTTCCTGCAAAATTCACTGACTGGATAATGGCATGTGTCTCAAATGCTTCATACTCGCTGGTAATGAATGGTGGTCTTACTAAACCATTCAGTGCTAAGAGAGGTATAAGGCAAGGGGACCCTATGTCACCTTATCTATTTGTATTGGCTATGGAATACTTAAGCAGACTACTTCAGCAATTGCATAAGAATGGAAACTTCAATTTCCACCCTAGGTGCAGGAAGCTTAACATATCTCATGTATGTTTTGCAGATGATTTGTTAATGTTTTGTAGGGCTGATATAGTATCTATTCAGATACTACATAGCACCTTTCTTATATTTTCAGCTGCTTCTGGTCTTCAAGCCAATGTAAGTAAGAGTGCAATATACTTGGCTGGGGTTCCACAGGATACAAAAGAAGAGATTATTGCTGCTTTGGGTTTCACTGAAGGCCACCTTCCTTTCAGATATCTTGGTGTTCCTTTGGATTCTATGAAGTTAGCCATTCAGCATTACTTGCCACTCATTGAGAAGATCACATCAAGAGTTACATGCTGGTCAGCAAAGCTGCTGTCCTATGCAGGCAGAGTCCAACTTATAAAGGCAGTGATCTTTGGAATACAAACTTATTGGGCACAGGTGTTCATTATTCCTAAAAAGGTATTGAAGGCAATAAAGGCAATCTGTAGATCATTTCTCTGGACAGGTAAAGCAACTTTATCCAGGAGAGCTCTTGTAGCCTGGGATAAGGTATGTCAGTCTGTTTCAGCTGGGGGCCTCAATATCATGAAGTTAGATATATGGAACAAAGCAGCTATAACAAAGTTACTATGGGATTTGGCTAATAAAAAAGACTGTCTTTGGGTAAGGTGGGTTCATTCCTATTACATAAAGAATAGATGCATAGAATTAGTTGGTGTGCCATCCAATTCATCTTGGGTGGTTAAGAAGATACTGGTCTGTAGGAATTTGGTGATGGGGAACAGTCAGATGCAAGGAAGTTTGATCAGCAGATTGCAGAGTGTATGCAAGAACGGGAGATATCAGATCCACAAAATGTATATTTCTTTACTGCCAGAATTTCCAAAGGCTACATGGAGGAGCATAATGCTCAGTTCAAATGCTCTTCCAAGGCATAGGTTCACTGTTTGGTTGGCTGCTCACAACAGACTTCCCACTATAGAGAGACTGCAGAATATAGGTATACAGATACCACCTTTTTGTGTATTCTGTAAAATGCATGATGAAGAATTTAAACATATGTACTTTGAATGTGATATTACAAGTAGAGTATGGAGGAGAATCTGTGTTTGGTTGGGTTATACAAGAAATATTGACTGCTGGGAAGCTCAATTGAAATGGATTTGTAGTAAGGTGAAGAGTAAGAACTGGAGAAAGGCAATCACTGCAACAGCCTTCATAACCACTGTTGCATTGATATGGAGAAATAGGAATCTGCTCAGATTTGACAACAAAAAATTTGATGAGGGACAGTGTTGCAAGCAAGTAGCTTTACTAATTCATGCTAGAAATAGGAAGTGTAAAAGGTGGCAAGATGGGCTACAATTACTCAATTGCTATCCTTAGTTTTTGTGTTCATTGTTTTCTAGATAGTGTTGGTTATATGAGTTATATAGTTAGAATGAAATGTAAATGAGTTGTAAGAGTCCACACTACTACCATAGGGACAAATTGTACACATTCTTCTTATATCAATACAATAGACAGTTGAGCTAAAAAAAATTATCTTGATTAATAATAAAAAAAAATAAAAAATATCCCTGACTCGTAGCTTATGATCACTGGATCGCAAGTCGATCTTTGAAAAGCATTTGGAACCTTGTAACTGGTTGAACAAGTCATCAATCCGAGGAAAAGGATACTTATTCTTGATAATGACTTTATTTAGTTGCCTTTAGTCAATACACTTCCGCAAGGAGCCATCTTTCTTCCGAACAAAGAGCACCGGAGCACCCCATGGGGATTTACTTGGCCTAATAAATCCTTTATTAAGCAAGCCCTTCAGTTGTTCCTTAAATTCCCTTAGTTCTGAAGGAGCCATTATGTAGGGAGGGATGGATATAGGCTGTGCATCATGAAGCAAATCTATTGCGAAATCGATTTCCCTTTCCGGGGAATTCCTGGAAGCTCGTCAAGGAATATCGTCCGGAATTCGTTCACAATAGGAACTAATTGAAGAGTTGATGGTTCCTTATCTATATCTCTGACATGAACCAGATGGTATATACAACCTTTAGCAACAAAATTTCGAGCCCCAAGGTATGAAATAAACTTACCCTTGAGAGTGACTGCATTACCTTTCCATTCAAGGACAGGCTCACCAGGAAAACAAAATCAGACCAACTTTGCACGACAATTAGTATTAGCATAACAATCTACCAACCAATCCATACCCATAATAAAATCAAAGTCTAGCATAACATATTTAACTAAGTCAACAGAGGCTGGACAGTCAATAATTAACACTGTACAACCTCGATAGATATGGTTAGCTAAAATAGAGTCTCCAACTAGCAGTAGACACCTCAATTGACTGTGGCAACAACTGAGATCTCATGTCAAGCTTAGCAGCAGTAAATGGAGTAATATATGAAAATGTAGAGCCGGGATCTATCAATGCATAAATGGCAGGAGAATATATATTGTCAATATACCTTTGACAACATCTGGGGATGCCTATGAATCATATCGGCCTGTGAGTGCATAAAAGCGGTTCTGCCCAGCACTACAACCTGAGGTGTCTGCTCCACCTCTACCCCTACCACGGTCTTGAGTAGTTTGTGGACCTGGTCGGGGAGGACGGACTGGGGGTGAAGAGGCTGATGTGGATCCTGAAGGCGGAGCTGGTGCACCTCGGCCTAATCACGGGTACCGACTAATAAAATGTCTTGTCTGCCCACAATGATAACATGCACTCGAACCCTGTCTACACTGCCTAGTGTGCAGTTTACCACACTGAGTACATGGAGGATTAGGCTATCTCATTTGTAGGGAATGCTCGTGTCGACGGCCCACAGGCTGGCCTGAGCTCTACCCCAGTCCTGACTGAATATATCGATCAAACAGCAGGCCCTGCATCTGTGGTGGGAAACTGCTTGCTGACCAAGGTGGATATCGATCGAGTGGGGGCCTAAAATCACCTCGTGGCTCCCTATAAGACCCCGTAGTACGAGCCCTCTTACTCTGCTCCCTATTCCTAGGAGTATCACGAATCCGACGGAAAAGGTCCTCTGTAGTCCGAGCGAAAGCCTATATGCGGGAAATAACTACATTATCCAATAGGGATGCTACCCTACAGTCTCTAATCAGATGATCCGCCAAACCATCCACATAATGATGAACTCTAGCCCTTATGGCGCGTATGATATAGGGTGCATACCTTGCCAAAGAATTAATCATTTTGCTATAATTCTTCAAACTCATATGCTTCAGGTTAAGAAACTGGTCAAGACGGGCCTCCCGAACCTCCCATGTAAAAAATGGGCAAAAAAAGCCTCAGAGAAGTCCCCCCACTCTATTTGTGGAGCATCAGGTCCTCTAGATCTCTCCTGTGCCTCATACCATAGGACAGCTACATCACATAGTCGAAAAGAAGCCATTTCCACAGCCTCGGTGACGGAGGTGTGCATCACCCTCAATACTATATACATCTGGTCTATAAAGTCCTGGGGATCCTCACTGGAGCTGGATCCTATGAATAATGGAGGGGCCAAGTGAACAAACTCGTGTAGTGTCGAGCTTCTTGTCCGATCTCTCCCGGTATTTGCTCCCAACTCTAGCTGTCGCCCATGAATAGAAACCATCATAGTTAGTAACTGAACTGCCTCCCTCATCCCCTGCTCTCCAGTCTCTGATGAGGGAACAACAAGTTCTGGAGGTCATGTGTGTCTAGCCGCCTCAGGTACTAATGGAACTGGTGAGGCTGGGGGTACTGCATCTCCTTAGGCTCCAACAAGTGCTGGGGAAGCTGAAACTAGGGGTACTGGAGACTCAGTGTGTGCCTCTAAGGGAAATCTATCCCTTTGACCCAGTGGGGAACGACTGGTACCTTCCCTCGGATGTATATCTATTTCTCATTGTGCCATCTCCTGAGTGTAGGTATCCTGTTAGATAAGGAAAAAAAAGCACGACTTAGATTTCAAATGTTCTTATAACTTCGCTCTATACCACGATCTATTAATTGAAAGAAACATAACCATTCATAAATGCCTCATAGCCTCCTGATTATAAGTGTATTGCACAACTCACCCATAAGCAAGACTCTACTAGACACGGCTTGTGGACTCCCTAGGATACGACATGCTCTGATACCATGTTTGTCACACCCCAAACTAGGGGATGCACGACTGGCCCTCGATATTGTATTTGACCGAGTTAGCCACTAAGCATACTAACTAACTAAACTGGGGGCCCAAGAGATCGGGTAGCATAACATGTGAAATACTAAGCCTAGACCATTAAGGTCATGACCTGAATAACAGTAAGCCATATAACTAAAAGTAGACGAGCCAAAATAATAATGTACTAGATGGGCGACGAGGCCGTGATTGGAGACATACATGCCTAAACACATATATATACCTGCCAAGCCAATGGGCTGGAGAGTGGAAGCTGCAAAAAGAAACCCAGAATACTATGTCCACAATAGCCTCGAAGAGTGTCATAAGCATTGTCGAGACAAGCCCCGACTATACCCAAAATGTACAACAAACGTAACTATCCTATGAAAGCTCCAGGAAGAGGTGGAGCTTACCAACTCACGACTGCACTTCGAATCCTAGCAGAGGGGTCTATCAGAGTCCCTACCTGGACCAGCACGTAGTGTCCCTAGGCAACGGTACATCAGTACGAACAAAAATGTACTAGTATGTAAGGCAGAACTTAGAATCGCACATAGCTGATGTAAAAAAAATAATAGAGATACCACCTGACACTGAAATTCTGATAGCCTCCATGGACGAATCCGACCTCATAATAAATAAATATGCATTGTATGCTCGTGTAATTCTATGTCGTGAATACATATATGTATTGCTGCAAACGAATGATATACCCAACCAAATGCTAGCAGTGGCGGTCTCTTCCGGTAGCTAACCGGTATCATATTGCAAACCTGTGGCCATCTGTACAATATATAGTTTTTCAGGTAAATTGTCCCCTTCCTGATAGCTCGAAGTCCATGCATAATATACCATGTATGATATGAACTTTTAATGCACATAATATGTCATACCAAGAACTTAGCCAATCTTGGCTCAGAGATACTCTTATTCTCATGATCTCATATCACCTTCGTATTGCATATAATTGTCTCGTGGAACCTCATATCTCTCTTCTTTTTTTTTTTTGAATAAGCTTGAAAACGTAACTCGACTTTTAGGAAGATAATTTAACTCTGAAGATATTCGTAAAAAGCTTAAGGTGCTTCACTTAGTTCTTATACCTGATTTCTTGATATTTAATAAATGGAAGTATTTTTTTAAAAATCCACTGTCACTTCAGAGATTTTAAAATACACTTTAATAAGTAAGAAAGACTGATAGCAAATACTAAATGCCTTTATTTTTCTGTTACACAACCCAAAGATGAATAAGAATTCACATATATAGACATATAGTTAAGAAAGCCGACAAAATGACATATATAGATGTCGAATATCCTATTTAACCGAATGAGTGGAACATCAACCTAATAGCGTTATGAAAATACTTCAGCTATGATCCCAATTCCTTCCACAGAAGGCCTTTCTAGCAATAGAATAGTAAAATATCACATTTGACGTCTTAGGAATTTCCAAAAATTCGTGCTAAAAGAAATGATGGAGCTTAGCCATAACATACCTTTCCAACGAATGTCAGAATGCCTGTAGTTCCTTCACGAAAGTTGTTCCTTGCGTCCTAAGCTTCGCCAACACTACATATATGTACCTTGTACGCACCTATCAACATTTCCTAATTGAGTTTAAACCGGCAAATTTTCCATATGACCTTAACTTGACGAAACGTCCATAGAACTTTGTAAAAACGCTCATAAAAGAGTCCCCAGATGATTACCTTGGCAAACCAAGTATAAATCCTGAAGAACCAGCAAGAACAACAGATTCCTATCTTCCAAGAATAGCTCCAAACACCGCTAATAGAAGGGGGAAACGATTGCAAAGCGTAAAGATTGTGTTTCTAGGCACGAGGGCAAATTTAACGGTAGAAATCGTTAAAAACGCATCTTAATCACTCCAGAACACCATGGAACCCTCTCTCACTTTTTTGGAACTTAAATGAAATGTTTTGAGGGTTTCAAAGTCGAGTTTACCGACTTATACCACTTGTTTGACCCGACCCGGTTTTAGCCTGGACAGTCCGGGGTAAAACAGTCATAACTTTTTACTCCAATGTCTGTTTCATGTGAGATCTTTTTGGTTGAAAACTAGACTCGTAGTCCTTCGATTCGATAGGTTTTGGGTCTCATAAATCTTTATATATTAGGAGAAATTATCTGATACATTTGACCCAAAATTTAGAAAATTTATTCAAGAAATTTATGATAACTTTTGCCGACCTTTATTTCGCAACTTGCTTGACTCCAAAATATAACAAGTGACCAGTGTGGTGCTATAACTAATCATATACAACTGATATAATCACGCCATATTACGTATATTACGTAAAAAAAGAGGAAAAAGAAAAATATTGGATCTCACATAAGATTCCGGCTTGGTACCAATTACACAAGCATGAGGAAATCCAGAGAGTTGATTCTGACCGGCAGCAAAAATTTTGGGCAGCCGTGGCGCGCCATGTGCTGTGGCTGTGAATATATGTATGCGACACTACCTAACAAAACATGGAAGAAGATAATTATTTGAAAGTATGTAAACTTTGTCGTAACATTACTAATTCTAGTTTCATACTTTTAACGAGAAAGTAATTTACCTCATCTCAAATACATAGAGAAACTCTTCTAATAAAGGAAAAGAAAATAATGATGAACAACATAATCTTTAATACGGGGATAGTTCGTGAGTTTAACTTTTTCTCTGCTTTACAAGGTAACAAGCTGAAAAAGTCATTTTAGAATTGAACTGCTCTGATGATCTTAATATAAAATCTAACATAAATATCTAAAACAATTCCTAATAATAATAAAAAAATTCATCCAAGTCAAAACTTGTAGACCTTAACTGTTTTAGGAATTTTAGCATTTAAGTCAAATGTAAGAGACACTAAATCTTCATTTCATGTAACGGTTGTCTTTGTTAATTCACAGAGAATAGATATGAAAACAAAGGAAAAGAGAAAAGATAGAATGATAGTAATAGGAAATATTTATACAAAAATAAGCTATTTTAGATTCTTGTTTACCTTGAAAATGATATTTATAATGATATTTGATTTTGTGATTCTAAAAATATGTGATTTATTTCAATATTAGTTGTTAGGCAATAAATGCTAATTGTAAGTAAAGAAAATACGATATGCAAACCAATAGGGTCACAAGGCCGGGCCTTGAGCTGGCTGGAACAAGACCTCGAGGTCCAAATGCGGCTAATAGCAATGAGCTTATTGATGAAGAATGAATAATAATGAAGGCCTCAAAGGTGGTCTTTTGCAGTTAATAATGAGCAATAAATGAAGAATAATGAATGAATAAGCATTAAATGTGTTGAATAAACATTTAATCAAAGAGAGTAGAGAATATTGTCTTTTATTCAATATTGTGTATGTTCAATAGTAATCTGAATCTCCTTACAAGATTACAAGGGTCCTTTTATATAGAAGGGGGAAATCTCAACATAATACATATCTAATAATGATGAGGAAAGGCCATTGGTACAGTTGTATAATGGCTCGGTACTTCGTCCTAATCTTGCAGGCGCTGTCAATTCCGATCACGTGCCCTTTGGAATTTCTCACCTTTCCATGATGGTCGTCGATTTTCATGTTGCCTCGAGGTATGTTATGATGAGTCTTTGGTATACCCTCTCAAGGCGAGTGCTCCAAGTCTATCGAGGACGGGCTCGAAATACCATAGAAGCCTCAATAATGGCCTTCCTTGATTTTTACCGTATACAAATAGTCCCTGCATTCATTTGAATGAAATAACAAGGAACGATTTAAATTCTTCAACTATTCATTGCCTCCATCATTATGTCAGTTATGTCATGTGAGCAGTTGATGTGACAAAAAAAGGAAGTTCAAAATTCACATTCGTACGGCTCTTGAAAAGCCTCTAATTGATTATGACGGTCGGTCGTCCTTTGGCTTTCCCACGTGCACTACTGGCCCCTATAAATACTCCAATCCTTCTCTCGTTACTCTTCATCAAATCTCCAAACTTTCAACAGAGCTTCTCACTTTTTTCTTGTGTTCGGCTCTTATCCAGTTTTTAAATTTTCCTCTGAGATAATTCAGTAAAAATGGTAAGGACCTCTAGAATCGTTCCCCAAGATGACAAAGTTTCTTCATCTTCACGCTCGTCTAAGTATAAGACCATAGTACGTACCTCCTCTCCATGAAGAGTGCACCCCCCAAACCTTCTGAAACATCCCCTGATTTCATGATTGACAAGCCTTCTTTGAAACCGCGGAGGTGCAAACCCATCTCCCGATATATTTGCCTACTAACCGACATTGGGAAGGTGAAATCGGATTTCCGCTAGGGAAAGGGAATGCAAAAGGATAATCCTTCTCGTCAGGAAGATGGAAAAGAACACAAAGCCAATTTCCTTAGCGTATACATATATCCTTTTACCCTAGTTCTGGTAGAACCATCCTCGCCATCGATAGACCCCGTGATCCTTGATTTCTGTGGACAATATTGGGTGATGCTCGGCTAGATCCCTCCATCATTCTGGTGTATTATTTACATGATTAGGCATTTCATGAACATGGTTAAGGAGATGCCTTTTACCATTGACTATCTAATTAGGATGTACATCCCCCGACTTTATCAAGGGGGTCTAATTAAACATCAATGACGAGCCCCGAAGGCTTTTTTTGCTTGCACCGATTAAGGCAAAGACAGATAAAGGATGAGCCACTTTGTTCGTGTTAGGACCTCTGATCTAATTCCCGCTGAAGGAATGCCATTCCCCGAGGAATGGAATATGAATCGTAAGCGAATATGTTAATTAAATATATTCTTTTTTGATTGGATCATCTTTCCCTTGAACTAACTCCCTTTGATGGTGCAGTTGTTGAGCGTGGGAAATCCCAACATAGTAAATGTCTAATAATGATGGGGAAAGGCCATTGGCACAATTTTATAATGGCTCAGTACTGATTTGTCCTATTCTTGCAGGACCTGTTAGTTCTAATCACGTGCCCTTGGGAATTTCTCGCCTTTCCATGATGGTCGTCCAATTCCATGCTGCCACGAGGTATGCTATGATGAACCATTAGTATACCCTCTCGAGGTGAGTGCTTCGGTGATGAACCCTAGATCGTACTTCATTGATTTTGACCATATACAATTCTCCTTGTTATTCTGCTAACTAAAGCCATAACATCGGAAATACATTCTTAAATCACTATCATTTCCCCTATTCTTTCCCTAATCCCTTTATGTAATAGAAGAATTCTATAAATCTTATTTTTCTAAATCTTGTAACGACTTACTGTCACAACCTCATACTGGTCGTGATGGCGCCTATCACATTACTAGGCAATCCAGATCAACTATCAAACGACAACCCATTTTCGTTTTTATATCATTTACCAGCATAGTTTAATTACCGATTATCATAATAAGTGAGTAAAATAGGAAGGTACCGGAAGTTGACAACATATGAAAGACTACACAGCCCGTACTGTTCCGGTGTCACGAGTCTAGATCCTCTAAGACAAGTCTAAATAACCTACTACATGGATAGTGTAGAAATGCATAAATAATAAGATAAAAGGGAGAAATAAGGGTTGCGGGCGACGTGCAGCTACCTCGAACTCCCCGACAAATGCTGGAAAATAGCTGCAAAGCTCTCACTTAGCCGTTCGGGCACCAGGATTTACACACAAGGTGCAAGGAGTAACGTGAGTACGCCAACTCAGTAAGTAACTAAAATAAATAATAGACTGAAAGCAGTGACAAGCACTTCAAAACATATAACTTAAAATCAGTTCTTTCATAAATTCATCATTTCCGGTTTAAAACTTTGAAATCAGTTACTTGACAATATATCCAACAGAGGTTTATTTATAAGAAGAGTGGAAAAACAGTAGAAACGTCATAATAGGGCCCCTCGAGCACAAGATCACTCAGGATATGGCCCCTCGATCAACCTCTTAGTCACTCGTGACTTAACTCTCAGCACTCGGCTCATTCAATACTCACTCTAATGAGAAATTATAGTAACCGTTGCAGCGTGCAGCGCGATCCATATATTTATAGTTGACTATGCTCATTGGGGGTGTGCAGACTATGGAGGTGCTCCTTCAGCCCAAACGTCATATTGCTATGACGCGCAGCACGATCAAATACATATATCACTGCAGCGTGCAATCCAATCCATATAAGTATCGCTGCGGCATGCAGCCCGATCCATAATGTATATACATATAATATCCTCACCATAAGGTTCTCAACCTCTCTCAGTCATTAGTCTTAGACCCTCTCGGGCATTAGAATATAAATTAGGGAACTCAGCCCAAACAGTCCTCTCAATAGGAGTAGAGTGATAAAACTAGTTTTTAAACATTTAAATGGTAAAACATGATTGAGGATATACTTTTATCAAGCAAAGTGAGGAAAAAAGTTATAATGCCCCTAAGAGTTTCTTCAGATCGGCACAAGGCCCCAAACATGGCATAAAACCCGTAATACAGTATAAGGATTCAAAATCCAGAATAATATAACATTTTCGAATAAAATACGCGGCTTAATAATCGCTTCGGGACGGACCAAGTCACAATCCCCTGTCGGTGCATGCCCATACGCTCGTCACCTAGCATGTGTGTCACCATATTTGTCAAATCAAGTCAAATACCGGGGTTTGTACCCTCAGTTCCAAATTTACAATGGTTACTTACCTCAAACCGGTGATAACACTACTCCACGACACTTTTTCCTCTCGAATCAGCCTCCACTCATATCGAATCTACTCAAAATAAGAACGAATATGTCAAAATATGCCAAGGGAACAAAGACCAAGCAAACACAATCGAAAAATACCAAAAATCCAAAAATTAAAAAAAACCCGAGCCCCAGGCCCACTTTTTGAAACTCAAAAAGTTTTACATCAATGGGTTTCTTATCTCCTCGGGAGGTCATACCTACCAAAAGTTCTCAAATCCGACCCCATTTGTTCTTCCAAATCCCCAAATCAAAATTCCAAAATTCCAAGCCCTAGTTCCTCCATTTTAGCTTAAGTTTCCATGATTTTCTAGGTAGATTTCACAATAAAACCGAGTTTTAGGTCCGAAATTCATACTTCCAAACGTTCCTCTTGAATTCCTCTTCAATACCCTTCAACAAGGTCTCACAAAAAAAAAATGATGGAGTCAAAGAGCCCCAAAATCGCGGATGAAATGATTTTAACCATTCTGCCCAGGTCCAAATTCTCCTTATTCGCAAACGCGATCAAACCCTCGCGTTCACGAAGCACAACTTACCTCGACAAATTTTCCCTTCTACGCGATCGCGACCACGACTTCCCGAACGTGATGCTTCACCCAGGCAACCCTTCACGAACATAACCCATCTCCCGAGAACGTGATGAACAATTTCACTCAGAAGCTCAGCTGCCCATTCCTCCTACGCAAACGCGACTATAAGCCCGCGAATGCGATGCACTAACTCGCTGCAGTTCGCGAACGAGAAGGACAAATTCTAACCTTCTTCAGCTTACTCTTTGCGAACGGGAGGGCCCAATCACGAAGGCGAAGAGTTAAATTTCTGCATTAGCTGAAACCATTTTCTACAATTTTTCTTAACTTAAAATGGTCCCCGAAACTCACCTGAGGACCTCGGGACCTCAAAAATGACACCAACACCTCCTAAAACCTTATTCAAACTTGTTCCAATCATCAAAACACCTCAAACAGCATCAAATTACTCAAAACACATCAAACAGCATCAAATTACTCAAAACACATCAGATTCAAGTCTAAGTTTCTAAAATCTTCTGAAATACGCTTTGGATAAAAAACCCAACCAAACCACGTCCGAATGACCTAAAATTTTGCACACACATCCCAAATGACACAAAAAAGCTACTGCAACTCTCAGAATTCTATTCCGACCATCGGATCAAATCCTCACCTACCAACCGGGAATCGCCAAAATATGAACCTCGCCAATTAATGCCTAATTCTACTCCGTACCTCTAAAACTCATTTTGATCATACTCCTAAGTCACAAATCACCTCTTGAAGCAAAACGAACTGTCGAAACTCACATCCGATTCCACTAACACATAAGTCAACATCATGTTGATTTTTCCAACTTATGCCTTCTTAAAAGAGACTAAATGTCTCAAACCTTATCAAAAAATCATTCCGGACTCGATTAGACCAATCTGATACCACAAAATACGGACAACAATGTATAAAGAAACACAAATGGGGGAAACAGGGTGGTAGCTCATAAAACGACTGGTCGTGTCGTCACATCCTCCCAAATATAAATAAATGTTCATCCTCGAACGAGTCAAGAAACATACTTGAAGCCTCAAACAGGTGAGGATATTTGCTCCGCATCTCTCGCTCGATCTCCCGGGTAGCCTCCTCCACAGGCCGACCTCTCCAATTCACCTTCACTAAAGCTATATCTTTTGAACTCAACTTCTGCACCTGACAACCCAAAATAGCTATTGGCTCCACATCATAAGTCAAATCATTCTTCAACTGAATCGTACTAAAATCCAGAACATGAGACAGATCCCCAATATACTTCCGAAGTATAGAAACAAGAAATACCTGATGCACACTCGACAAACTGGGTGGCCGGGCAAGCTCATAAGCCACCTCCACAATCCTATGATGTGCCTCAAATGGTCTGATAAACCGCGGACTCAACTTCCCTTTCTTTCCAAATCTCATTACATCTTTTGTGGGTGAAACCTTCAATAGAACCTTCTCGCCAACCATGTAAGACACATATCAAACCTTCCTCTTAGCAGAACTCTTTTTCCTCGATTGTGTTTTATGAAGCATCTCGTAGCCTCACCAAGCTCGAACCAACCAACCGGAGATCTACACCGTCTCCCATTCAAAGCCTCATATAGAGCCATCTGACTACTCGACTGGTAGTTGTTGTTATAAGCAAACTCTACGAGCGGTAGAAACTGATTCCATGACCCTTTGAAGTCAATAACACTAGCACACAACATGTCCTCCAATATCAGAATAGTATGCTCGGACTGTCCATTCGTCTGAGGATGAAAAGTTGTGCTCAACTGCACCTGAGTACCCAACTCTCACTGAACAGACTTCCAAAACTGGGAAGTCAACTGAGTGCCCCAATCTGAAACAATGGAAAATGGGACACCGTGCAACCGAACAATCTCCCGAATATATATCTCTACCAAATGCTCTGAAGAATAAGAAGTACAAAAAGGAATGAAGTGTGCGGACTTGGTCAGCCTCCACAATTACCCAAGTAACATCGGACTTCTTCAAAGTCCGAGGAAGTCCAACAATAAAATCCATAGTGATCCTCTCCAAATTGCACTCAGGAATAACCATCTACTGAAGCAAGCAACCCGGTCTCTGATGCTCATATTTCACCTGCTGACAATTGAGACACCGAGCTACAAATATCACAATATCTTTCTTTATTTTCCGCCACCGGTAATTGCCTGAAATCCTGATACATCTTCACGACACCTGGATGAATGGAATACCGCGAGCTATAGGCCTACTCCAGAATCAACTCCCGAAGCCCATCCACATTGGGCACACAAACCCAGCCCTGCATCATCAACACTTCATCGTCACCAATGGTCACATCTCTAGCATCATCATGCTGAAATCTATCCCTAAGGACAAGCAAATGTGGATCATCATACTGGGGCTCTCTGATGTGATCATATAAGGAAGACCAAGATACCACAAAATCCAATACCCGACTAGGCTCAGAAATCTCCAACCTCATGAACCGATTGGCCAAGGCCTGAACAGCAACCGTAAGAGGTCTCTCCCCAACTGGAATATATGCCAAACTCCCCATACTCACTGCCTTTCGGCTCAAAGAATCGGCCACCACATTGGCCTTATCATAATCTTTAAGCAACTCCAACCATCTCCGCTGTCTCAAATTAATATCCTTTTATTTGAATGAATGCTAAAGACTGCGATGATCAGTGAATACCTCAGAAGACACGCCATACAAGTGATGCCTCCAAATCTTCAATGCATGAACTATGGCAGCCAACTCTACATAATGAACAGGGTAGTTCTTCTCATGGGGCTTCAACTGACGAGAAGCATATGCAATAACTCTACCCTCCTACATCAACACGCAACCAATCCCTACTCTCGAAACCTCACAATACATGGCATAGGAACTTGAAGCTGATGGCAAAACCAACACTGGACTTGTAGTCAAAGCTTCCTTGAGCTTCTGAAAGCTCTTCTTTCACTCGTCCGACCATAGAAATGAAGCACCCTTCTAAGTCAACTTGGTCAATGGAGATACGATAGATGAGAATCCCTGAACAAATGGGCGATAATAGCCTGCCAAGCCAAGAAAACTACGAATCTCAGTAGCTGAGGACGGTATGGGCCTACTCTGCACCGGCTCTACCTTCTTTGGATCAACCTGAATACCCTCACTGGACACCGCGTTTCCCAAGAATACCACTATACTGAGCCAAAAATCACACTTCTCCTCCCTCAATCTCTACAACACGACCCTTAAATTCTCCGCGTGCTCCTCCTGACAACACGAATATACCAGAATATCATCAATGAAGACTATAAGAAACGAATAAAGATAAGGCTGGAACACGATGTTCATCAAATGCATGAACGTTGTTGGGCCATTGGTCAGCCCAAAAGACATAACCAGGAACCCATAATGATCATATCTGGTCCTGCAGATTATCTTAAGAATATCTGAATCCCTGATCTTTAACTGGTGATAACCCAAATGCAGATCAATCTTGTAGAATACCCTTGCTCCCTGAAGCTAGTCAAATAAATCGTCAATGCGAGGCAAAGGATACTTTTTTGTAATTGTTACTTTGTTCAATTTCCTATAGTCAATGCACATTCTCATTATGCCATCCTTCTTCTTCATAAACAGAACTAGCGCACCCTGGGTGACACACTAGGCCGGATGAACCCCTTATCTAGGAGTTCCTGAAGCTGCTCCCTTAACTCCTTCAACTTTGCTGGTGCCATGTGATACGGAAGAATAGAAATGGGCTGATTTCCCGGCACCAGGTCAATACCAAAATCAATATCCCTATCTGGCAGCATGCCCAGCAGGTTTGCAGGAAATACATTAGGGAAGTCCCTCACAACTGGAACATAATCAATGTTGGGGGCCTCAGATCTGACATCCCTTACAAAGGTAAGATACGAGAGACAACCCTTCCCAACCATACGCTAGGGTTTTAAGAAAAATATCACTTTACTAGGAACACAATCAGTCACGCCTCGCCACTTAATACATGGCACACCCGCCATAGCCAAAGTGGTTGTCTTAGTATGACAGTCCAGAATAGCACGACACAGAGATAACCAATCCATGACCAAAAAAACATTGAAATCCACCATACTTAATAAAGGATTAACTAGGGTCTCCAGACCCTCAATAGTCACCACACAAGATCGCTACATAAGGTCTACAAAATAGTATCGCCCTCCGGGGTAGATAAATGAACAGGTCAAGCAAGAATCTCACAAAGCGTACCCAAATAATGAGCAAAGTATGATGACACATAAGAAAATATGGATACGGGATCAAATAATATAAAGGCATCTTTGTGGAAAACTGAAATAATACCTTAAATGATAGCATCGAATCTTCCTAGGATAGCATAGAAATGGGCCTGACCGCCCCTCGCTCGGTCTCCCCCTCTAGGGTGACCCATGGCTGACTGATTCCCACCCCTAGCTAGCTGATCTGGCTGTGGAGAAACTAAACGCGAAGCTGATGACTGGCCCCACTACTTGGATGAACTAGCAACACAGGAGGGTCATTGTTTCCTCATATGTCCAAACTCCCCGCACTCATAGCAACTCCCCGATGCTGGACATAGGGATTGAAAGGAACCCTTCGTACCGGAGTGACCAGCAGATGAAATCGGCATAGAAGAGCCCTAAACAGATGGAGCACGGGATGAACTCTAAGCTGGAAAGTCACTAAGTGATAAATGCCCTTGGTGTGAACTATGGGAACCCTGACCCGATGACGCTCCTCAATAACATGAGCGATCAGACCGACAATTTTAGAATTGTCGGCCTCTACCATGCGGAAGCTAGCCCCTCGAAGGAGCACCATTATTGCTACCAGATCCTCGAGACCTCTTAGCCTCCCTCTCCTCTCACTACTGGCGATGGACAAACTCAATCTCCGTGGCAATATCCACAACGTCCTCGAACGTAGCACTAGTCACTCTCTCATTGGTCATGAGAATACAGAGCTAGTATGAGAGACCATCAACAAACCTCCCGATCCTCTCTCGATTGGTGGGAACCAACAAAACCGTATGTCAAGCTAACTTAGAGAATCGCATCTCATACTGTGTCACTATCATCTCTCCCTGACGCAACTGCTCAAACTGCCTACATAACTCCTCTCGGCGTGATTATAGCGCATACTTCTCTAGAAAGAGAACAGAGAACTGCTGCCACGTAAAGGGTGTTGCACCAGCAGGTCTATGCCTCTCATGCACCTCCCACCAAATGAAGGAATCCCCAGAAAACTAAAAGGTGGTAAATGCCACACCACTAGTCTCAAGAATCTCGGCTGTACGAAGTATTCACTATCACTTATCTGCGAAACCCCGGCCATCCTTGCCCTCTGCACCGTTGAATGTCGGAGGCTGGAGTCTACCAAATATCTCAAGTTGACGCTGCTCATCATCCGGCATAACTGGTACTACAAACTCCTGAACTGGTGCAACCGGCTAGGCTGGAAATGCCCCCGGTGTCTGGAGTGCCTGCACAACCTAATCAGGTGTGTGATAAACGGGGGTCTAGATCCCTCCCCCAGTCTGTGAAGTAGTTGCGGGCGTAGTAGCTGAAACCGCCTGAGCCAAAAAAGTACTCACTAATAAGATCTGAGCTAAAGCGTCCTGAAGGCCTGGAATCACAATACGTGCAGCTGGTGCCTTAAATGGTGCTACTAGAGCATCCATAGCTGGAGCTTGATCTTGAGCTAGGGTAGCTGGTGGATCAATAGGTGCTTCCCTCACTGCTTTGCCTCTGCCACGACCACGACTGGGTCCACGGCCTCTGGTGGCCTTAGCTAATGGCATTGGTGGTCGTCCACCCCGTCCGATAACTCGTGTTCTCACCTTCTATGAGAGAATAGAATAACAAAAGTTTAATACTCAGATCAACAACTCGCACGATAAGAATTATAAGAATGTGAAGTTTCTTAAAGGTTCTGCAGCCTCTCGAGGAAAAGTACAGACATCTCTGTACCGATTCGCGAGTCTCTACTAAACTAGATCATGACTCGCGAGACCTGTGTAACCTAGGCTCTGATACCAACTTATCACGACCCTAAATATCGGTCGTGATGGCGCTGATCACGTTACTATACAAGCTAGACCAACTATCAAACGACAACCCATTTTTACCAATGCGGTTTAATTACAAATTAGTAATAAGTGAGTAAAACAGCATGGTAGATATGCGGAAGTCGACAAAACATGAAATATGGCACAGCCCGTACTAATCTGGTGTCACGAGTCTAGAGCCTCTAATACAAGTCTGAACAACCTACTACATGGATAGTCTAGAAATGCAGAAATAATAAGATAGAAGGGAGAAATCAAGGCTGTTGGATGTCATGCAGCTACCTCAAACTCCCCCAGCAACTGCTAGAAAATAGTTGAAAAGCTCTCACTCAGCCGCTCAAGCACTTGGATCTACACACAAGGCATAGAGAGTAACGTGTGTACACAAACTCAATAAGTAACTAAAGTAATTAATGACTTAAAGCAATGACGAGCAGTTCAAAATATATAACTTAAAATCAGTTCTGTCATAAATTCATCATTTCCAATTTAAAACCTTGAAATCAATTACTTAACAATATATCCAACATAGGCTTATTTATAAGAAGAGTGGAAAAACAGTAGAAACATCATAATAGGGCCCCTCGAGCAAAGGATCACTTATGATATGGCCCCTTGGGAAACCTCTCAGTTACTCCTGACTCAACTCTCAGCACTCGGCACATTCATACTCATTCTCAATAGAAATTATAGTAACCGCTGCGACGTGCAGCCCGATCCATATATTAATAGTCGAATACGCTCACTTGGGTTGTGCAGACTCCGGAGGAGATCCTACAGCCCAAGCGTCACGTCACTGTGAGGCGCAGCCCGATGCAATATATATTTCGCTGCGGCGTGCAGCCCGATCCATATAAGTATCGCTGCAGCATGCAGCCCGATCCATAATATACATACATATAGTATCCTCACCATAAGGTTCTCAACCTCACTAAGTCATTAGCCTCACAGCCTCTCGGGCATCACAATAGAAATTAGGGAACTCAGCCCAAACAGTCCTCTCAATAGGAGTAGAATGATAAAACTAGTTTTTAAAATTTTAATAGGTAAAACATGATTAAGGATATACTTTTAACAAGTAAAGTGAGGAAAACAGTTAAAATTTCCCTAAGGGTTTCTATAGATTGACTCAAGGCCCCAAACATGGCATAAAACCCCTAATACAGTATAAGGATTCAAAATCCAGAATAATATAACATTTTCAAATAAAATACGTGGCTTAATAATCGCTACGGGACGAACCAAGTCACAATCCCCTGTCGGTGCATGCCCATACGCTCGTCACCTAGCATGTGCGTCACCATATTTGTCAAATCAAGTCAAATATCGAGGTTTGTACCCACGGTTCCAAATTTACAATGGCTACTTACCTCAAACTTGTGTAAATACTACTCCGCGATGCCTTTGTCTCTCGTGTAGGCCTCCATTCGTGTCAAATCTAGTCAAAATCAGAACGAATATGTCACAATATGCCAAGGGAATAAAGCCCAAGAAAAATCAATCAAAAAAATACCAAAAATCTCGAAATTAGCAAAAATCGAGCCATGGGCCCACCTCTTGAAACTCAAATATTTGTACATTAACGTGTTCCTTATCTCCTCACAAGTTCATACCTACCAAAAGTTCTCAAATCCGATCCCATTTGGTCCTCCAAATCCCCAAAATCAAAATTCCAAAATTCCAAGCCCTAGTTTTTCCGTTTAGCTTAAGTTTTCATGATTTTCTAGGTAGATTTCATAATAAAACCGAGTTTTAGGTCCGAAATTCTTACCTCCAAGCATTCCTCCTTGAATCGCTCTTCAATCTTCTTCAACAAGCTCTCAGAAAGACCAACTATGGAGTAAATGAGCCCCAAAAGTGCGGATGAAATGATTTTAACCATTCTGCCGAGGTCCAAATTTTCCTTCTTTGTGAACGTGGTCAAACCCTCGCATTCGCGAAGCACAACTTACCCTGACCAATTTTTTGCTTCTACGCGATCGCGAAGACTTCGCGAACGCGATGCTTCACCCTAGCGACCCTTCGCGAATGCATCCTATCTCCCACGAATGCAATGAACAATTTCACTCTGAAGCTTAGCTGCCCATTCCTCCTACGCGAACGCGATGCACGGATTCATTTCCCTTCGCGAACGCGAAGGCCAAATCCTAACCTGCGTCAGCTTACTCTTCACGAATGCAAGGGCCCACTTGCGAACGTGAAGATTTAAATTTCTGCAACAGATAAAACCATTTTCTACAATTTTTCTTAACTTAAAATGGTCCGAACGACCACCCGAAACTCAACTGAGACCCTCGGGACCTCAACCAAAGGTACCAACACCTCCTATATATATTCAAACTTGTTCCAATCATCAAAACACCTTAAACGATATCAAATTACTCAAAACACATCAGATTCAAGTCTAAGTTTCTAAAACCTTTCGAAATACGCTTTCGATCAACAACCCAACCAAACCGTGTCCGAATGACCGAAAATTTTGCACACACATCCCAAATGACACAACACATTTACTACAACTCTCGAAATTCCATTCCGACCCCCGGATCAAAATCTTGCCTCCCTACCGGAAATCGCCAAAATATCAACTTTGCCAATTCAAGCCTAATTCTATTCTAGACCTCTAAAACCCTTTTTGATAAAACTCCTAAGTCACAAATCCCCTCCCAATGCTAACCTAACCATCAGAACTCACATCTAAGCCCTTTAACACATAATTCAACATCTGGTTGACTTTTCCAATTTAAGCTTTCTTAAAAGAGACTAAGTGTCTCAAACCTAATCAAAAAATCATTCTGGACTTGATCCGACCAATCCAATATCACAAAATACGGATAATAATGAATAACAATTAGATAGCTCGTTTAAATATCATATGAATTATCTATACATGGATAATTAATGAGACTCGGGTTCATTTGAATAGGAGACAAAAGACTGAAGGGAACTTTTGTGAGGGTAAAATGAAGGACCGCGTTATAATCCACACACTCAGTAGCTTACGCAGAAATGTTAGTAAGCGGTGCCACAATAAATTAATAGAGGGTAACTTATACATGTTTGTGATGACCCAAAGGGTCATCTTTTTTTTTTACATTTCCGATTCCCTCTTCTGAGGCCTTGAAAACCTCATTTTGTCTCTTTTCGATATGTGTGCGCAATCCAGGTGTGTATCTAGAAAGCCCTTGTGTGAAAAATTTAAGAAATGATGCATTTTGGCTTAAAAAGATGATTTTTGTTGACTTCAGTCAACGTTTTGGTAAACGTATCCCGACCCATATTTCGACTGTTCCGGAGGGTCCGCAGTAAAATATGAGACCTTGATGTATGCTCAGAATCAAATTCCAATGTCCCTAACCCAAGAAATGAATTTTGTAAGAAAATTGACAAGACTAAAAATTTAATAATTTAAAAAATTTGATCTTGTTGGTATTAGGTTTGTATTTTGTTTATGGAGCCCGGTATAGGTCCGTTAAAATATTTAAACCTTATTTATTAAATTTGGTGGAAAACGAAAGTGATTTGACATGATTTGGACATTTGTTTAAGAAAAAAGAAAGTCTGAAACTATCTTGAAACTTTCATGTGTTTTGGTGTTGAACTCATATTTCTAGGTGTTATTTTTGCAATTTGATCGCATGAGCAAGTTTCTGTGATATTTTAAGACCTGTGTGCATGTTTGGTTTGGAGCCCCGAGGGTTCAGGTGAGTTTTAGATATGGTACAGAGTGAATTTGGAACTTAGAGAGATGTTGCCGTAGCTGGAATCTGTTCCAAGCCTCTGATCTTGAAATTGCGAGATCAGGCTTTGCAAATGTGAGCAAAGCAGGCATGGAAATTGCAAGCTCTTTATCACAATTGTAAAGAACGCCTGGGCCAGCAGAGTTCGTAAATGCGAACATATCTTTGCAATTGTGAAGAGAGTTTGGGAATGGATGAGATTGCAAATGCGATCTTTTTGTCGCATTTGCGGAGGTCCCTGATCGCAATTGCAATCATTACCTTCACAATTGCGAAGTCAACTCAATTTCGGGGAACTTCGCATTTGCAATTTTTCTTCGTATTTGCGAGCTTCGCATTTGCGAAGCTTAGGTCGCAAATACGACATTTGCAGCTGATCAAAACATAACTTAGACGGGATTTTTTATTCATTATCCCATTTTTCAAAACCTAAACTTCAAGAGACGATTTTCCTAGGGCAAGTTCTTTCCCAAATCATAGGTAAAGATTCTTAATTTTTTTCTTTCAATCTATTTCATCTTTTTACTAGATTTCATCCTAGAATATAGGGTATTTCATGGTGGAGTTGGGTGTTTTTTAATTTGGGTATTTATACCTCAAAGTGAGGTTAGATTCTAAATCCAATTGTATATTCAGACTCGGGGATGAATGGGTAATCAGCTTTTGGTTCGAATTATGAATTTTGACCAAGCGGGTCCAGGGTCGATTTTTGATCTTTTATGGAAAATATTGAGAAATCTATAATTATATATTTGAATGTGTTTCTTTCGCGTTTATTGATGTTAATAAGTTAATTATGGCTAGATACGAGTGGATTGATAGTGGAATCGAGAGGTAAAGCGGTATTTGAGCTGTGAATTACCTGTTTGCTTGAGGTAAGTGTTTGGTCTAACCTTGACATGAGGGATTAGGGAGCTCCGACTTGCTTGCTTTATGAAATACCAAAATTGAAGATAGAGTCATGAATAATAATAAAATTCAAGTTAAGAACACTTAGCCAATACATGTGGGTGAAAATTGCCTAAAATAGCGCTCCAATTCAAGCTTCTAATATCATAATATGATAAAAGAATCTAATCCCCGAACTTATACCCCTATTAGGCATCACACTTGAACTCACTAAGCCGGAGATACAAGCATCAATCCGACCTCAACTTTGCTTCTGCCAACTCTAGCCCACATGTGAAACCCGCTTTTGCAAGAAAACCTCCATAGTTAAGACTAGCCTTCCGCATAGTGATGTGTTCAATAATTCTCACACTTGCGACATTCCTAGATTGGCCAACATGTGCTTTTGCACACAATGCATCGCAGATGCGATTCTGCATCCGTGCAACCATTCTCGCAGGTGATGTACCAGAACCAGTTGTTCCCTCAATTCCCAGAATGGTATGGAATCCATCTGAAACACATTCGAGCCCCTCTGGATCCTGTCTAATCATACCAATAAATCCTTGTACCTAATTCAAATTTATCCAACTCAAAATAGCACAAATAATATTAAAACCACGAATAGAAGGTCTAGATTGTTCCCTTAACTTTCCAAGCTTCAAACTTCGTTGAACTCGTCTGAATCACAGTCAGACATTCTGGATCATAACCAAACTTTGAACATAAGGTACAATTGACAAGATAAACTTATTCCAACAATAATCTGAACCAGATACCATCAAATTAACTCCCGATCTTAATTGTGAACTCTCTGATTCTTCAAATTGCCAAATTCATGACAAATAGGGCCAAGCCTTGTAGGAACACCCAAATTTCATATCCAAACATACGCCCAAGGCTAAAATCACCTTATAAACTTATAGAAACCATCAAATCTTTATTCCAAGGTGCTTTACTCAAAAAACAAAACTTAGTCAAGTTTTCAATTTAAGTGTTCCAAATTAAGAATTACTCTTCCAAATAAACTCTGAACCTCTCAAAAGTTAAAACCAACTATACGCAATTCATAATTCATAGTATTAAGCTTTTCAAAGTTTCCAACCTCAAACGAAGTCCTAAAATTAAAAAAACAACCGGTCTTGCTGTTACAATTTAGTACTACTATCATATGCAAGGGAATTAAAAAAGATGTCACTAGATATAGCTATTCTGTACATGGAATCTAAGCAAGTGACAATTGATCTCAAAATTTAAAAACCTATGAGACTTGGATATTTTAGCTTATTGATAAATAATTCCCCATATTTATGATAAGATACATTTTAAATAACTATCTGAATTTCATCATTCATAAACCTTTTCTTCTTACCAAAACTGCAATTTTAACACTTTGACCAAATGGAGAACATTTGACATTTTTGTTATACTTGGAACTAAATTAGATTTAGTAATTAAGTTAGTAACAACTTAAGTACTAAAGGAAAACAGATACCATGGGGTTCCATTTGTGTCCTATATAAACTCATGTTTTGTAACATTCTCCCATCCATCAGTTCTCAAGTTGCAGCTATACATGAAGGGGGCTCATAACGATGACGATGAAGATGATGTTGAAGATGAAGATGAAGATGTTGGAATTCAATTCCAACGACATGAATGCTGTAGTATTGAGAGTTCGAAATTGAATCAATGAGTCACCAAATTGTAAGATCTTACTTCATTGCATTTTGCTTAATTGATATGTTATATCTATTTGTTCTTTAATATCTAACCCTTGTAAACGTTGATGTGCTTAGGTTATGGAGCCCCCGTGCTTTTGTGGGCTCTTTTTTGCACAGCACTTTCTGCCAAAGACCATGGTATAGATCTAATGAACATAAATTTGTTTCTTAAAGTAATACATTAACAAAAAATGATATACAGTAATTGCTCTCATCTAATTTAAGCGTCTCATTTATTGGAAGTTATATTGATTGAACTTTAGAGTGAAACTAAAACTTCTAAATTTAATTCTTTCGTTTAATTTCAGATCCAAAATGTGCATGGTTTGTTGGAATAAATCCGACTATAACACTTTAGCCTTCATATCGAATTATTTGGAACTAAAATATAAGCGGAAGCGTACCTGAATCTATTGGTGGAAGCTCCTTAATCCGGCTTGAAGATCACTTTGATCCGGCTTGGAGATTGTCCGGGTTTGGCTTTCCACTTGATGTGCAAGACAAAGGATTTGCTCTCTAATTTCAATGGGAAGAAGAAGAGAATTAGTCTTGCATCAAATGGGAACCATAACCCCCTATTTATAAGCATGTAACCATAGTTACATGTATGTAATCTTAGTTAGTCCATCATTAACTAATTACTCTATATGGGTATCTACACATAAATTAGTCTTACACTTTATATGACAATGTATTGGCCTCCTTAATAATAATGTCCATAAGACCACTAATTTAGGCCAAACCAAAAGATAGCACATAATATATAATTAATCCATATATTGTCCATATGTATGTAGTGCAAGTCCAAATGTCTAACAATCTCCCACTTGGACGATATACTCATGCATATGTACAAACCTTAGTATAATATGTTACATTATAACTTTATGAGCTCAGTATTGCTATCAAAATAAAATTGTCATGATCAATCCGGTCCATCAATCATATCAACATAGGATCTAAGAGATCTTAGTTACTCTTGCGTAACTAGACCCAACATTGATCACGTATATCAATATAACCAACGACATGGATCAAGTGTAGGTGTGTAGCATGGAAATAACACAAAGTGTGGTCTGAAATAGAATGTCCATTTCCAACTGGTTCACTTTATTGAGATCAATCATAAAGCATAAGAGTACATAAAACTTTAAGACTGAATATCTGCAGATAAAACCTTTAAGACTGAATTACTGAATGTACTGGACAATACATAATTGTATAACACAAACTCCCACTAAAACTCATAATCCTCAACTGATTTGACACCCATGCGAGCAATATGGTCATGAAATACTTTGGCTGGCAATCCCTTAGTAAGCGAATCCGCAATCATGTAGTTTGTACTGATGTGCGCTATGCACAATTGTCCATTTTGTACTCTTTCTTTAACAACCCGAAATTTGACGTCCATATGCTTTGCCTTCGTCAAACTACTGTTATTGTTAGCATAAAGGACTGCTGATATGTTGTCGCATAATAGCTTGAGTGGCCTTTTAATACTGTCTACTATGCGCAGTCCACTAACAAAATTTCGCAGCTATAATCCCTCATTGGATGCCTCATAACATGCCATGAATTCCGCTTCCATGGTGGAAGTGGCCGTAAGAGTTTGCTTGATGCTTCTCCAAGAGATAGCACCGCCAGCAAGCATGTAGATATAGCCTGATGTAGACTTCAGACTATCTTGACATCCAGAAAAATCGGAGTCGGTGTACCCGATGATCTCAAGCTGGTCCAATATGAGACATTTCTAAAATGTACTCCCTTATGTTTCCTTTGTCTTTATACCTCATGGAAATAAGTTTACTCAAAAGATTACTAGTTTCCGCCTTTTCGTTTTGTGCAAAACGTTTTTCAAAGTCCTCAAGAAAAACTTTGGCATTATTTTCTTTAGTCATAGTGCCCCTAAAAGATTCTGGAATTGCACGTTTCATGATCATAAGACTCATGCCATTTGAGCGTTCTCACTTCTCCATCTCCTTCTTGTCATCAGAAGAAGACGTATCCTGAAGAGTAGCAGGTTTCTCAATCCGAAGTGCAAGGTCTAGATCCATGCAACCGAGAACTATCATAATGTTTGAATTTTAACTTTAGTATACAGATTCAAATAGGCAAATCCCATTACAAGATACCTAGCACAATATTGATTTTAGTCTTTGGACAGAAAATCAACTTGTAATTCGTACTCTTGGTGTAGTAATCAAATATTGACAATAAACTCCTGTCAAATATCAAGCCTTCCTTTGGGCAGACTTAATATTCACATGGAAAACTTAATAATTGTCACATATTTATTACGACAAGCATGCTCGAATTCCTGCCAAATAACAACCTTCCTTTGGGCCGGTGTTAAACGCATGGAATACGAACATACACAGTCATCTTATATCTTAAAATCAAACAATCTTCACAAAAGAGGTTACTTTGGTAACATAATGTTTCAATTGATTAATTTAAAATATGATATGCAAAATTAATTAGTTCTTTAAGCCATATATTGAATCTCAACCGAAAATTAGATATTTATAATGTAAAATCTGAATATTAAAATCTGAATTTTAATGGACAAAACATTAATGTACAATTAAAATCTGAAAACTTAAAATGTTTCTTTGATAATGAAAAACGTTTCTTTAATAATTGTACATTATGTCTTCATTAATATGTGAATTATAAAAAACATTTCAATAAATAATGCAAGACTAATTATGTCTCCATTAATGATAAAACGTTTCTTGAATAATGGAAAAACGTTTCTTTTATAATGCAAGATTAATATTTTAATATTAATCTTGCATTATGACTCCATTAATATATTAATTAAATAAAAACATTTTAATAATAATGAAAAACATTTCTATTAATTAATTTTGCATTATGGTTTCATTAATGTCACCAGAAAAATGTTTTTAATAAAAAAAACGTTATCTTTATTAAAAACGTTTCTGCCTTAATTGCCAGATAATCAAACGTTTCTGCAAATTTATTCCAGGACCTTTTGCGGCGACGAACGCTGCCACTAAACCCATAGAAGTCGCCGCTAAATGTATTGTTGGCGACTATGTATTGAAACTGGAGTGGCCGTCACTGAAGGTTATTTGTGGCAACATTTGAGATCGCCACTCAACGATAATAAACTTAATGGGCTTTCAACAAAAGGCTTAATCAAGGAATCATGTTCAACAATCGAAATTAGGCAATTTATTTCAACAGCTCAATTCATATGGTGATACATTGTATCGAAATACTAAAGTTTATCATCAACAAATCATTCATGAAAGCATGCTATATCAAGGTACTAGAATTTCAAAATCAAAATTCTATCTTAATTTAATCATAAAGCTTTATAATATTGAATTCATGAACTTCCAAATGACCCAATACGAAGGAGGCTCTGATACCAATTGTTGGAATAAATCCGACTATAATACTTTAGCCTTCTTATCGAATTATTTAGAACTAAAACATAAGCGGAAGCGTACCTGAATCCATTGGTGGAAGCTCCTTAATCCGGCTTGAAGATCACCTTGATCCGGCTTGGAGATTGTCCAGGTTTGGCTTTCCACTTGATGTGCAAGACAAAGGATTTGCTCTCTAATTTCAATAGGAAGAAGAAGAGAACTAGTCTTGCATCAAATGGGAACCATAACCCCCTATTTATAAGCATGTAACCATAGTTACATGTATGTAACCTTAGTTAGCCATCATTAACTAAGGTTACTCTATATGGGTATCTACACATAAATTAGTCTTACACTTTATATGACAATATATTGGCCTCCTTAATAATAATGTCCATAAGACCACTAATTTAGGCCAAACCAAAAAATAGCACATAACATATAATTAATCCATATATTGTCCATATGTATGTAGTACAAGTCCAAATGTCTAACATGGTTTTGTATCCATAGTCACGTAGACATGACTGACACGGACTTAGCTGGATCGTGACAAGTGTTGAGAGAATGTGAGCCTTTTAGGGTAATTTTTGGTGATGCCATTGCTGAAAAATACAACTGGAAAATAATATCTTGTATCTCTATTTTTGTGGTTTTCTCACAGCCTTTATGTACCTAAAACGGGATTCTATATACAACTCGTGATTACATGCTTGCTTTTATTAATATGTTCTACCTGTAAAAATTCTTGGTTTCGAAAGAGAAATGTTTCTTGATTTTTTGTTTTACGGATATGATTATTAAGTAGCTAATTAGAAATTGTAATAATAGAATGGATACAAAAATGACATTGATTCACTCTCATACTTATATAAGTGAATCCAAGATCTACGATTAATGGGTTTAGAATGAGTATAATTTTATTAAATATAAGAATACATTTTAATTATTTTTTGCATATACATACATACTTTGAGAAAAAACTGACCGATTCGGTATATAAATACATATCTCGAGTAAAATCAGTGGGCTCAATTAAACCTATATAAACCCGACCTTAATCTACTATGATCATACCAAAGCAGCACTAAGTGCCGATCACAACCATATAGTATTGATTTGTGACAGTTTCATTCTAAAATTTGCTTTATTACAATTTTATTTCTTATTAAAATCTTGAATTAATTAGATAATCAAAAGAGTTGTCAATTATATCTTGCGATTCTCTAGTCAAACGCTAAAATCAGGTAGTCTTAAGAGTCTATGCAAGTATCAGACCATTTAAGGATATGAGTATTAATGTTAAATACATGTCTTACTAGAATCATTCTTTTAATATTCACTAAAAGAAAAACAGCCCTTAGGGAAGGAAAATCTGTTCCCCGAGGAGAAATTACGACGGATAAAGCTGATTGCGAACCGTCGTAATATTTTTCACCGCTAAAAGTCAATAACAACGGATAAAAAAAACTGGTTGTTAAAATGATTTAAAGACGGGTAGTAATTTTGGTCGTGAAATAGTTTTAGAGACTTCATTTCTCGTCACTAATATACGATGAAAAATTCATATATCCATGTCGTTAAACCTTATTAGCAACCAGCCTTTTGCTGGTCCTATATTATCTTTTAGAGATGGACAATATATATATATATATATATATATATATATATATATATATATATATATATATATATATATATTTCAATTGTTAATCCATTTTAACGACCAACCTTTAACTGGTCATAGATTTGTTATAATTTAACGATAGTATTCCTAATGTCTTATTAACCATGAGTAGTTCTAAAGCTCAATGCCACAAAGAGTGAGGGTTTGATCCCACCTTATAATGTCGGGCCCCATTTTCTGTTGCCCTCATCTCCTACATATAATAAAACATAAAATAGGAAAAAGAAGTGGAAATATAACATATTCAATGACAAAAATTTTAGGGGTTAAGCTCACTGTGAGAGCTTTCTGCCATCTACGGTTGAAATGAAGGGTTTAAAACCTATTATTAGTAGTGTAGTATGTAGAGAGTTTTGAGAGAAATAATTTTCTTGTATTGCTCACAAAAGTATATATAGAGTACAGAGGTATTAAATCCTACCAACTATAGGACTGTACAATAATGAAGGAAATCAAATCCTACCAACTATAGGACTGTACAATAATGAGAGAATATTCTACCAATAATAAAAGATACACACAATTATATTCTAATACGCCCCCTCAAGATGGAGGGCCGGAGGACATGCCAATCTTGGACATCAGCAGAAGAAGCCGAGGCCGAGATAAGTGCTTGGTGAGAGCATCAGCAAGCTGATCAGCAGAGGATATGTGAGCAACATGAAGATACCCATTTTGAACCAATTGACGAACAATGTGATAATCAATGGAGATATGTTTCATGCGCGAATGAAACACATGGTTGGCACAGAGTTAAGTGGCGCCAATGTTGTCGTTATAAATGATAGGAGTAGCCGGAAGAGGGACATGAAGCTCGCGCAGCAGGGAATGAAGCCAACGTACTTCAGCTGCAGCAGAGGCAATGGCACGATACTCAGCCTCAGTAGAAGATCGTGCAACGGAACGCTGCTTTTTGGAGCTCCAGGAAATAGGATTAGGCCCTAGAAAGACAACATAGGCACCAGTTGAGGAGCGGTCATCATAGTTTCCACCCCAATCAGCATCAGAGAAACAGTGCAGAGGTATAGCAGATGAAGGACGCAGCCAGCTCCAACGTCACGCGTCCCATTCAGATACCGGAAGAGGCGTTTAACTGCACCCCAATCAGTGACAGTATGAGCGTGCATGAACTGTGAGAGTTTATTCACAGCAAAGGAGATATCAGGACGGGTGAAGGAGAGATACTGGAGGCCCCCAAGGGCCAGTCGATATGCGGATGCGTCGGCAGGAGGTGAGCCGTCAGCCAGATGAAGGCGTGTTGACGCCGTTGTTGGCGTCTGAACAGGGTTGGATTCCAGCATAATATGACGAGTCAAGAGATCAACAACATATTTACGCTGAGAAAGAAAACACCCTTTGGAGCTGCGCAGAACTTCAACACCAAGAAAGTAGCTTAGATCACCCATGTTATTAAGAGAAAACTGAGTCCCAAGAGAGTCAATCACACGGTTTAAGAAAGCAGAATCATTACCAGTCAATATGAGATCATCAACATATACCAAAAAATAGGCCGTAATACCAGAGTGCTGAAAGACGAAGAGCGAAGTGTCAGAGGTAGTGTTGACGAAACCCATGGTCAGAAGGCATTGGCGGAGCGCACTGTACCATGCCCGGGGTGCCTGTGAGACAATAAATAGCTTTCTGTAACTTACAGACGTAAGATGGATAGGCTTTGTCAACAAAACCCGGTGGTTGTGCCATATAAACATCCTTTGTAAACCTCTCGTGGAGAAATGCAATGTTCACATCCATTTGATGAAGAGGCCAGCCCTTGGATACAGCTAGACTGAGAACCAAACGCACAATTGCCGGCTTAATAACCGGACTGAAAGTCTCCTGGAAGTCTACAACTGGACGCTGATGAAAGCCCTTCGCAACAAGCCAGGCTTTGAACTTATTCACAGTACCGTCAGGCTTTCGTTTGATACGATAAGCCCAGTTGCAACCGACAACATTCTGTGAAGAAGCAGGCGGAACAAGATCCCAGGTGCCATTACATAGCAGAGCATCAAACTCTGATGACATAGCAGCGCGCCAGCGCTCATCAGACATAGCACTAGACAAAGTCTGAGGTTCAGTAACAGCAGGAGAGGTGACAGCAGACATACCAAACTTCTTGTTGGGCGTAAAGATGTTATTTTTGCTGCGAGTTTGCATATGATGACCACCCTGAGAGGATGTAGGTGGCGGCATAATGGGTATATCGGCGGCAGGGGCCACTGGCGGTGTTGAAAGGGGCGCTGGTGGCGCGGGCGTTGGCACCGGCAGTGCGTCCTGTGAAGGAGAGCGGCAGCAGGTACTGGTGGCGCAACGGAAGGACTTCTAGGGAGACCGGAATGGGTACAGGGGGAGACTCGGGGTTAGACAATTTGGAGAACGGGAAGACATCTTCATGGAAGGTGACATGACACGAGACGAAGATTTTAGACGTTGAGGGATCAAAGCATAGATAGGCGCTTTGAGTAGTAGAGTAGCCGAAGAGGACACACGCACGAGATCTGGGTTCCATTTTGTGTGAGGTGTAGGGCCGAAGCCAAGGGAAGCATTGACAGTCGAAGACACGTCACTTGGCAAGGTTGGGGCGCTTATGGATGAGAGACTCAAAGGAGGAGAGCATCGAGAGATTTGTCTTAGGAAGACGATTAATGAGATAGACTGCTGTAGCAAAGGCATAAGGTCAGTAAATGAGAGGTACAGAGGCATGATGGAGGAGAGTGAGACTAGTATCGACAACATGACGGTGACGGCGTTCAGCATAGCCATTGTGCTGAGGTGTATGAGGAGGTGAAGTGAGATGTGAGATGCCATTGGAGGCAAGAAAAGAGCGTAAAGCGAGGAATTCACCCTCATTGTCAGTATATAGAGTAATGATTTTAGCAGAGAAATATTTTTCAACAATGGATTTAAAAATGGGAAAGGTTTTTAAGACATCAGATTTACGGCGTAGAGGAAAAAACCAAACATACTTGGAAAAATGATCAACAAAGATGACATAATATTTAAATCCTTCAATAGAAATAATTGGAGAGGTCCATACATCAGAGAAAATAAGCTCCAGCAGAGCAGTAGAAGATAAACTTGACTCAGAAAAAGGTAACATATGACACTTATGAAGCTTGCAAGAGACACAAGCAAGATCAGACACATTACTGGACGCTGTACTGCTAGAAGACACTAAATGACGCGGGATTTTAGCGGACGGGTGACCAAAACGAGAATGCCACAATGACGCAGAGAGCTTTTGTGCCATGAGGGCGGACGGGAGACTGGGAGCCGCCGGCCAGTTGTAGGTGTTGCCCCTAAGCGGGCCGCAAACGAGCGTTGTCCACATGCGATGATCCTTCACCTGAAAATCAGTATCAGAAAGGATAATATTAACATTATTATGACGACATAATTGGGCAACATAGATCAAATTTTTACGCATATGTGGAACACAGAGAGCCCCAAGTAATAAAAGAGAGGAATAACTGTTAAGTTGTCCAATGTGTGTAATTGTCAAACCTTCACCGTTACCAATAACCACATTGTCGAAACCAGTGTAAGGACTGTGAAGAGACATGTTGGCAAGATCAGAAATGATGTGATGGGAGGCACCATAGTCCAGGATCCAATCGGATGCAGAGGGAATCATCGGAGAGTGATGGGCTGTGTGAGCAGCCGGATAAGGCGGCGAAGCATAAGCTGGCCGCGGCAGTGATCCACCGTAAGGGGGCTGATTGGTGCCGGAGATGGGATAGGACGGACAGCGGCGCGCGGAGTGGCCAAATTCACTGCAGAGCTGGCACTTCCCATTGTACCCGCGAGATTGGTCATTGCTGAAGTAACCACCGCGACCGGAGGCTGAACCGCGGCTGCTATGGCCGCGCCCGCGGCTACCGAAGCGGTGACGGCCTGACTGCTGTCTGGCGACGAAGGCAGCCGACGGAGCCAAATCAGATGCGGCGGAGGTGGCCGGCACACGAGCAGTAATCTGAGCCTTCATGCTTAACAACTTTCATGTAATTCAGCAAAAGAGATAGGAGATTCGCGGGCTTGGATGGCATGAGAGAGTTCCATATACGGATCATCAAGACCATTTAGAACCTTAATGACAAGATCCTCAGAATCAACAGTAACACCCAGGAGAGATAATTCATCCACAATCACGCGCATACCGTGCATAAAATCAGTAACAGATTTAGAACCTTTTACCGGATTATGGAGCTGTTGTTTGAGAGCCATGATACGACCACGAGAAGCAGTGTCGTATGTGCGCGCGAGGATGTCCCAGGCCTCTTTAGAGGTTTCCGCAGCGGCAATAAAGGAGATGATCGTCGGTGTGATTGACGAGATGATGGCACTGAGAATAAGATTGTCCTGGCGAATCTAGTAACGATATGCTGGATTGGGGGAAGTCACCTCCTTGACGACGATGGTGGCTGGTGGGCACGGCTTCGATCCTTCCAAGAAGCCGAGGAGGCCGTAACCCGTAAGAAGGGTTCGAAATTAGAATTTCCACGCCAGGTAATTAGTTAAATCTAATTTGAGTGGGATCTGAGCCGATGCATTGATGGCAATCGGCTGGAGAAGCTCATTTGGCGTCGTAGCGGCCATGAAGCGCAAGGCAAAGGAGAGGAAGCGTTGATCGACATCGAGAGAGAGAGGGCTATTGATTAGTGCTGTGGCGGCGACGGGCTGCCGATAAGAGCAGCGTCGGCGGCGGCGGCGCGGGTAGGTAGAATTAGGGTTTATTTGGCGATAAGCCACTGGCGTATGATACCATGTAGAGAGTTTTGGGAGAAGTAATTTTCTTCTATTGCTCACAAAAGTATATATAGAGTACAGAGGTATCAAATCCTGCCAACTATAGGACTGTACAATAATGAAGGAAATCAAATCCTACCAACTATAGGACTGTACAATAATAAGAGAATATTCTACCAATAATAAAAAGATACACACAATTATATTCTAATATAGTATTCATGATCCCCTCTTTTACTCACCCACCCCGATAGAATAAAGAAATTCAAAATAGAATGACAAAGACCTTGTTTCCAAGTTTACTCGATTTATTTTATTTTCACGGGTTTATGACTAGCTCACATACTGAGCTTCTTGCCATCCACAGTTGAAGTGGAGGATTTAAACCCTATTAGTAAATTAGTATTCTCCTTTCCCTTTTTCCTCCACTGATATAATAAAGAATTTTAAAAAAAAGCGACAATTTCGTTTTCAAGTTCACTCTTTTTACTTTATTTTCTACTTTGTCTTCTCCTTTTGTTTTTTGGAACATGGATGGGGTAAGGCACTAAGTAATACTTACGAACGTTGAAATTTTGTTATATAACACTAAATAAGATTCCTGTTCTTGCAGGCCTTGTCAGTTTTGATCACGTGCCCTTGGGAATTTCTCGTCTTTCCATGATAGTCGTTGATTTTCATGTTGTCTCAAGGTATGATATAATGAGTCTTCAGTATACCATCTCAAGGTGAGTGCTTTGGTGACGAGCGTTGGATCATGCTTCGAGCCTATCGAGCCTAGGCTCGAAATACCATAGAAGCCTCAAAGTCGGCCTTCCTTGATTTTGACCGTATACAGATAGTCCCTGCATTCCTTGGAATGAAATAACAAGGAACAATTTGAATTCTTCAACTCTCCAATGCCTCCATCATTATGTCAATTATGTCATGTGAGCAGTTGATGTGACAAAAAAGGGATGTTCAATATTCACGTTCGTCCGCCTCTTAAAAGCCTCTAATTGATTACGATGGTCGGCTATCCTTTGGCTTTTCCCAACGCGCAGTACTGGCCCCTATACATACTCCAATCCTTCTCTCCTTAATGTTCATCATATCTCCAAGCTTTCAACAAATCTTCTCACTATTTTCTTGTGTCATCTTTTATCTAGTTTTTCTCTTTTCCTCTAAGATCTTTCAGTAAAAATGGTGAAGACCTCTAGAATCGTTTCCCAAGATGACAAAGCTTCTTCATATTCATGCTCGTCTAAATATAAGACCATAGTACCTCCTCTCCTTGAAGAGTGCACCCCCAGACCATGTGAAACATCCTCCGATTTCACAATTGAAAAGTCTTCTTCGAAATCGGGGCGGTGTGAATTCATGTCCCGGTATATTAGCCTGATAACTGACATTGGGAACGTGAAAGCGGATTGTCGCTGGGGTGAGGCAATGCAAGTGGAGATTCCTTCTTGGGAGGAAGATGTAACGAAACACAAACCCATTTTCCTTAGTGTATACATACCCTAGGTTTGGCAGAACCATCCTCGCCATCAATATATCTCGTGATCCTTGACTTCTGCGAACAATATTGGATGACACTCGGCTAGATCCCTCAATCATTGTGGCATACTATTTAGATGATTTGGCATTTCGCGAACATCGTTAAGGGGATGTCTTTTACCCTTGAACCTCTAATTATTATGTACATCCCCCGACTTTATACAGGTGGTTTGATTAAACTTCAATGTTAAGCCCCAAAGGCTTTATTTGCTTGTACCTATGAATGCAAAGGCAGGGATGGATGAGCCGCTTTGTTTGAGTTAGGACCTATGATCTAATTCCCGCTTAAATGATGTCATTCCCCAAGGAATGGAATATGAATCGTAAGTGAACATGTTAATTAAATATATTTTTTGTCCTTTGGATCATCTTCCCCTGACTCCCTTCGATGGTGCAGGTGTTGAGTGATACCCTATCACAGTAAAGGATCTCTCAGGTTGGGTTCGCCAACTTTATTTGACTTGCTCGTATGCAAAGCGCGTGTGGAGCGATCTGGCCAAGGCCCGATGGGAAGCTAAAAACCATGGTGAAGTTTTTCTTCTGCCGTATTTGAGTTCTTTAAAGGAGATATCACTTGACTGTATTCTCATATTTCGTATTTACTTTCTGTTTTTGTGCTGGCCTGGGGGAGGCCTCTTTGATGAGAAAATCCCCCCTCAGGGGAAGCAGATGCCCCAAAACTTACCAAGGAGAAGAAGAGAAAAAGAAATTCTCCAACTAAGTCCCCAAAACCGAAGAAGGCTAAAGCTCAAAAGCCTAAGTTCAATTAGCAGCCTTAACTTTGGAAGCAGTAGAGAGTCCCCAAGCGGGGGGAAAAGAGAAAAATGACTCTGCTAGCACCCGAGGTAAAATAAAGCGCGTCTTCTTCGGATTTTACTCAGCCGATAGATGTTGAGCCGAAGGCTTATAAACTAAAAGTTGTTGATGTTGTCCCATCTCGGGTCGAAGAGGCTCTCGAGGGTGGGTCAGGTGATTTCCCTGAGTTGATTGACAGACAAAATATTTCCCATGCCAAGTGCATTTGGTAGATAAGTTAGGGTGCCCGAGCTCTGAGGCTCTCCGGAGGAAAGAGAAGGTCGTGATCAATCCAGTCGGATTTATTGATGTGGGTGACTCTTCACCGGGTCCGCCATCCTTTCCGAGGGAGATATAGAATTCCCGTAATAGAGAAACTTCTAATGCGGGCGCGTTCCTTGGGATTAATGACGTATTTAAAGGATTCTTCACTGGGGTCGAAGAAAACCTTGAGCTTAACGCCTCACTCATTTTCAAGGAAGCTGAGAGGCTATGTAAATAGGTAATTTTCTGTAGCCTTACTCATTTTGTTTTTTCATGCTTTGTGGGATGAATACTGGTATGTTGTTGTTCTGCTCTGAGCTTTAACCCTCCTTTTCTAGATTGCATTTTTTATGCGTTCAGGATGTAGCGCTTTACGGCCTTATCTAAGTCCCAAGCCACTTCAACTCGCTATGAGGAAGTGTGTGGGAGGCTCTCATCAAAGGCCAACGAGCTCAGCGCTCTTTTCACCAAAAAGAGGAATAACTTAATAACGTTCGGGCTCGTTTTGAGACGATGTCTCAACAACGGACCAATCTTGTTGAGCAGGTAATACAATATTCGCATGTTTTTATTTCCATGCTCATTCAACTTTATCATTTAACAACTTTGGTTGATTTTTACAGCTTGAGAAGGAAGACGTCCTAATGAGGGAGGGGCTTAGAGCCCGGGATATTGAGATTCTCGGACTCAAGCAGTGAGAGCGAATAGTAGTAAGCATAAGGATCTCCATGCTGAATCGGTTGAGCATTCTCTTCACGATGTGAGAGCGATAGTAGTAAGCATAAGGATCTCCATGCGGAATCGGTTGACAGGCTATCCGCAGCCAAGTCAGAAGCTGATGCGCTCTTGTACTTGTATCGAGAAGATCATGTTGCTCCAAATGCTCGAGCCAGGAAGGTCTCTTAAGATGTTGATTTTGAACTGACCCGAGCCCTAGAGTGTGCCTGGCTAAGATCTTAGAGACAGGCTCCTGAGGATGTGCATGTAGGAGGTATCGATTTGTCTACTGAGATTAAGAAGGTGAAGGCCTTAGAGGAAAATTCGACAGCTTTGCTTTCTTCCGACGATAGTTTAACCAGTTGCTCGGCTAGCGGCTCGAAGGATGATGAAGATGAAGATGAATTCCCTGAGAGGAAGGAGGCCGTTGATGTTCTGGGGGTCGAAGGCCAAGCCGTTGAAGGCACAACTTTTTTAGGAAGCCCCGTCTGGTCAAGTGACCCTGGTAGTAAATTAGGCTTTTATTAGTTCCCTCTTTTTTCGTAAGGGCTCTAGGCATCTGCCTTGTAAATACGCCTTTTATAAATGTAAGAATTACTTTATTTTGCCTTTGGTTTGTGTTGAATCCAAGTATATGCATAATGATTAGCCCTGGTACTGGACCCGAAAATAATGGAAACGTGAATACCATGCAGACGGACGACCTCCCGGATATAAATCTCTGCCAGTCGCTCTGAAAAATAAGTGGTACACATAGGAGTGAAATGAGTGGACTTGGTCAGCCAATCCACAAGAACTCAAATGGCATCAAACTCCTTCAGGATCTGTGGGAGACCAATTACAAAATCCATGGTGATCCTCTCCCATTTTCACTCGGGAATGTCTATCTGCTGAAGCAACCCACCTGGTCTCTAGTGCTCAAACTTCACATGCTGGCAGTTGAGGTATCTAGCTACATATCTAACTATATCTTTCTTCATCCGTCTCCACCAATAGTGTTGCCTCAAGTCCTAATACATTTTTGTGGCACCCGAATGGATGGAATACCGTGAACTATGGGCCTCTGCTAAAATCAACTCCCGAAGCCCATCAACATTGGGTACACAAATCCGGCCCTGCATCTTCAATACCCCATCATCTCCAATGGTCACATCTCTAACATCACCACACTGAACCTTGTCCTTAAGGACAAGCAAATGGGGGTCATCATACTGCTGCTCCCTAACACGATCAAATAAGGAAGACTGGGAAACCACACAAGCTAGAACCTGATTGAGCTCCGAAAGATCCAATCTCAAGAACTGACTGGCTAAGGCCTGAACATCCAACGCCATAAGACTCTATGAAGCTGGTAAATATGCCAAACTCCCCAAACTCTCCACCCGGTGACTCAAGGCATCCGGTACCACAGTGGCCTTGCCCATGTGATACGGAATAGTAATATCACAAGGTCTCGGATCTGAGTCCGTTTACCTAAAACGTTGACCGAAGTCAAATTTGTTCAATTTAATATCAAAATTTAGCATTTTTCTCACAGAATTCATATCTAAGCTTTCCGACTAAGCGCCCGAACAGCACACACAAATCGACGCAACCCCATATGAAGCTTTTAAGGCCTCGAAAGTACAAAATAGGTAAGAAAATAAGTGATGACCTTTTTGGGTCGTCACAAGGAGAGGTCAAAATTGGTGCCTATGACTTCTGCACTGTCTTCATCAAAGTTACTAACGATTAGGATTGCAATACTGTATGGTACAAACAGTCTAATAAAATTGACATAATGGTCTGACGGATCTTCCATTTCACTGCCATATATGGTATTATATAAAGCATATTTTGAGCGTAATTGGTGTTCCTCTATCCATGGATTCAGCCACAGATTATGGAACTAGGTCAGGGATGGCCAAGGTCATAGTGGAGGTGAATCTAACAAAGCCACTTTTACAATCTATGTGGGTTGGTCAAGAGGTCGAATCTAATCCTCTAAAGGGATTTACTCAGAAATTGGAATATAAGGGAGTTACAAAATACTGTAAAACATTTCCGGATTTTAGGCCACTCAATTGTTCAATTCAAAATTTTGGAGAAGGAAAGGCAAAAGGAAAAGGAAGACAAAAACAAGGAATCAGAAGGGCACCACCAACCCAACTGGTTGTGGACTTATGTTGTAACAATGCTTCTAGTTGCGATAGGAAGAGAAATTTGGAGGAATGCTATGTGGAGACTAAAACACAAACCACAAGTGCTTAGTAAATGGCTAGGCCAATCGACTAAGGAAACCTTAGGAGGCATCTATAATCAGTTCAACAATTGAGAAACGAAAATGCAACAACTTAAAGAACTTGACCTTCGTATGAACACTGAAGACAAAATAAAGTAATTAAATAAAACTCATGCTGAGTACGTTAAACGGTTTGGAGTATAGGAAAGCATATTAAGGACAAAATCACAGATAAAATAGTTTCAAGAACGTGGCTACAACTCCAGCTATATTCACAGTGTGCTTAGAGACAAAAGAAGAAGGTTGTACCTACATAGAATTAAATATCACAAGAACATATGGGTCAAAGGAGACGACAAAATTGCAATGGCTGCTATAAAATATTTTGAAAGTCTGTTTAACAAGGAGTATCCCATCATGAATTATCAACTCCTAGAATGCATTTTTACTTGTGTTTCGACAAATGAGAAGAGTCTTTGATCGTCATTCCATCAATGAATGAAGTAAAGATGTTGTGTTCAGTCTGAATGCTATTACACCTCCTTTTTTAACATTTACAATCCCGCAAAGGGCATAGATAAGAGAGTTTTTCCAATTAAAGAACAACCAAAACGGGATTTATTTATTTTTAAGAGAGTTTCAGAATCGCTACTTGGGATAATTAATGGTGTCCCAAGTCACCGATTTAAATCCCGAATCGAGAAAAGTTTGACTTTGTATATAGTCTGCGAGCCAGAAATCCAGGTAAGGAATTCTGTTAACTCGGGAGAAGGTGTTAGGCACTCCCGAATTTCGTGGTTCTAGCACGATAGCTCGACTGTTATATTTGGCTTGATTATCTAATTCTAATCCATTTTAATGCCAATTTGCATATTGAATCGTTTTGTCACTATTATTATTATTTATTAAAGAAAAGTACAACGTCACTAAAACACATCTCGAACCACGTCACATAAATGCACTCGTTGCCTTTGACGTATTTTAACATCGTTGGGATTTGGATTTTGGTCACATAAATGCGCACCTGTATTTAGGAAGATATATTATTTATCTAATGCACCTAAAGCAATTTCGTATGTTTAAATTTGCGAGGGCCATGGAATTTGCTAAATGGACCCTCGAGTTCTAAGCTAAGCTAATAAAATCGTGCAATGGCTATAAACGTTCGACATTTATACTTATATCAAAATAAGAGTGCTTGAACCGGAGGGTCATAGCTACCTTATGTATCCAATATGACTCGTTTCCACTAGCTTAAGAATTTTGTTTATTTGAACAAAAGGGTTGAAACTCTCCTGCTACCTGAACTAATTAGGAATGATGTTGGAACTAGAAAGGAAGGTCGTGGATCTAAAATCATTTGGGCTAGGTAGAAAGCCCAGTGGTCTGCGACATACGAGGCCACATTTGGCTCAGTAACTTTTCGCGGCCGAGTCACATTGGGCCTAATGAGAGCCCAAATTAGAAAGTAAGCCAACTCCAACAAATCCTACAACTAATGATTGAAATCCACAACTGAACCATTCTTGATATTAAGGCACTATTGATTGAATTGCAAGCCAACACAATTGATTTGATCACGAGACTAAATTTGGACAATGCCTAAAGATTTTCATACCTCAAATCTCAATTTGGATTCACTAATTACTTTCAGATTTAAAGAGGGAGTAATGACAAACCATCAACGATACAACAAGTACTCTTGGCTTTAATTTTTAAACACTAATTTAGTATGACAAATTAAATATGGATGGACCCCTTGCCTGGTAGTAAAGCGCAGTGGCTGAACATATGATCATGTTGATAACATATATTAACAAGCTAAAGAACACCCTGGCAGCAGAGTTCGAAACTATTTGCGTCCACCAGATTTTTAACATGCAAATGTGACTTAAACATATATAACAAACTGTCCCTTTTAGCTTTACAATAGCCCCAACCAATTATGAAAATACTTGTTACTTATCACAAGGGTCAGCAGACAGTAGGGCATGTCAAATAAAAGGAATTTCAAAGAAACACATAATTAAACCAGAAAATAATCGAAATTGTGCTTCAAAATCCTTCTTTCTCATTCATTCTTCAATTCAAAGCTTCAACCAAATATGTGGAGTTTCAAGGAACATGTAACTGGATATATGAAGAACAGAGAGGAGGGATAAGGATTAAGTAGCAACGACAAATAGCCAGCACCAACTAAGGACCAAGTTTAAACCCATAAAATGAAAAATGATACATGACAGTCCAGAAATTAGCTTCAAACTTATAGCACACCAGCAAACATCAACCAGACTTAAATAGCTCAATCCCTAAACCAATTCAGCCCCCAAATGATCAAGGAATAACTTTAAAGCTTAAACAGTAGTTAAAATACAGCTGAAAGCCAATGAAATAGACTCTTTTTTTTGTATTTTTGGTCAGCCATTTATACAATTTCTGGGATTTTATCACCGAAATGCATCAAAAGATCAAACTATTTTTAGCTCCAAATTAGTACTAGAAAAAAAATCAGAAATCGAAGCACATTGAGAGGGTTTCAATGGAACAATACAAAGTTTTAGTGTCCCACTTTTTGTATATCTTTTTAACCCTCAACCAAAAAATCCCCTTGAAAAATGCCAGAATATTGCCTTATATATGCTCAACTATAGGGCAGCCCGGCTAATTCGACTTTGCCCCTTAGTCCCCTTTTAAATTTTCTTTTAGCCTAAATACCGTTGGATTTCTGACTTTCTACCCAAGTTTTATAACTACATATCTGAAATTTCACTCAAGCCCCTCACTAGAAGCTTCTCAGGCAGCACTAAGATTCCCCAAGTTAGATTACCTATACTACCCTCCCAGATACTGATATTTACGCTCAGCTAACCACACTCAAATTGGTCAGTCCAAACCAAAAATAGAGCTCTAAAGTTGTTGCTGGAATGGGTTAAGAAAATCAAAGGCCCAACATCTTACCCCATTCTGATAACTCCCAAAATTATCCCCCAAACCCTTTTAAACAAAAGCCTAATCAAGCAAATAATGAAAACATAAAAGACAAACCAACCCAACTAAAACAATTTGACTTAATTTAAAACCATTACAATATAACGAAATTCAAATCCAGCAAAGCTCAAATTAGCGCACAAGGTTCAGAGAAATCCGGATACTAGAATTAACAGAGATATTAGAAAAATGATAATCCTAAATGGATACTAGTTGTTATATTAATCGACTCGATCTTAATGACACTTTCAGAAAAGTAAAAGAAAAACAAGCAAGCAAGAAGACAAGAGAAGGAAAGGAGGGGGCAGGTGATGAAATACAACACAAAAAACGGAAAATAAAGAGGAAGGAGTGTAAACGGAAAAATAAATAGGTAGAAGAAAAGAAACAAGGAAAAATACCTAAAAGGGAAAACAAATGGCTAGCCTGAACGAACTCCGGCATCTTCGATTCGACCCGAAATTGATATTGACCGCCTGTTCTCCTTGAGAAGAATCGAACAATATTGATTTCAAGCCTAATCGTTCCTAAAAGCTTAAGGACTGAGATTTCCTTTTCCTTTGATTTCAGATTAGAGACGAGTCTAACTTGGCAAGGATTTTGGGTAAATGGTAACGAATTAGGATGTAGGGAGGGGTGATGGTTGCATGGTTGGATTTTGATGGTGATTTGAGTTCTGTCGCCGGCCGGAGATGGCGGAGAAACATAGATGGTGTTAGGGTTCAAGGTGTCTGCGTTTGGAAGAGGTGAGAGACAAAGATGAGTTTGGACTTTAGTTGACCTAAGGTTCAGACATATTAATTTAAAAGGGGAGGGGTAATCTGTTACACCCCATTTTTTCGTACGTGAGAGTATGTCGTAAGTAAATTGATGTAAGCTCAGAAATAAGATTTTATTGGAAGCAAATATAGTAAGTTAATCGTGTTACCTTATAGGTTACAAATATTTCAGGTCATGAATAACAAGTACCAAGATGGTTGGAAAGGCTTAGAAGCTAAGCAAATTAAAGGAAATAAGTTTCGTCGAAAGTCGATAAGTTTAGAATTTAATAACATGCACTTTGGGGTGTGACTAGGGTTCTTAACATGATAAGGAGGTTATGTTATATGTTATTTAAGGTTTATGATAGTCGTGTGTTACGTTTCGAGTCAAGCGAGTTGTGGAACAAAAGTTGGCAAAGGTCATCGCAAGTTGCATTTATAAATGTGCTAAAACTTAAGTCAAATGTAGTGGAGCTTTTCTCACAATATACTTGGAATTACGGGATGATCTACATATCAAATTGAAGATCTATGAGTATAATTTCTTATTCATTAAACGGTTTGTCAATACAATATCGGAGTAGAGAGATATTTGCAGTTTCACAAGACTGCATAGACTGCATAGTTGGCAAGAAGGTACGCCACTAAAGCTCTTTGAGCAATACATTTCATGTATTATATGAGGTCTTTCTGGGACATATTATATGTAAAATTAATTTTTTTGGAATTTAGTCTCCAACTCTCTTAACCGTTTGCTCATATGACACCGGGATAAAAAGTTATAAGTGTTGGAAGATGAACCAATGCTAGGGTGCCAAGTAGCACCTTTTTTACTTTTCAACCAAAATGGATATTTATCTTCCTATGTCGTTTATTTCTTAATAATTCCATATATCTCGACCAAATAAGACCCCCTAACCTTCCCTTCAATCATTCCACAAGGGTTTCCAACAAGATTATCATCCGGGGCACGAAATCAAGTAGTGATAACATTAAAATGATCCCTATGACGTAAGTATCGCTATATTGCCTCTATTTTTCTTTGTAGTTTGAGTTTTGAAAGGTATATAATAGTTAGGAAAATGAATTATTTCTGTATTTAAGATTTTAAATATGAAGGAAGTTTGATAAATTCATTTCTAATAGCTAGAACTCACGGGACGATGATCTGAAGCTGTGAGTTCGAATTATTCGACTTGTTGTGGGCTGTTTTGTGGGTCGTTTCGTGTTGCTATTGGATAGTACCTTTTGCTACTGTTTTTATGGAGTTGAGAAGAGAAATAGTGTGGGGAAACACCACATAATGGAAGGGTGGTTTTCTGGTCGTTCGTTGTAACATTTCCGGATTTCCGGGTCGTTTGACACTACTAAGGTAGTCGTCTTATGTATAAGTGATTAGGTTGTGTGGACTATTTTGGGAGGCTCAATATGATTATTATTGATATTGTTTGGGCTTTTTGGTGATTTTTCTGACTTGTATGAAGTAATATATATCGGGGAAGTGTTGTCCGTTTCCTCGTGACATAGCTTGTGTTCGATACATAATAGTTACGACGCCTAAACGGTAATGATAGTGTCATTTCTCTTATTGTAGACTAAGGAGCCATGATATTGCATAGCTTGAGCTTGGGAAGAATATACAAGGTATGTGAGGCTATACCATTCCTTCTTTTGCATGACTCTGATTGTATAATGTAATGAACGAGCTTCCAGAGATACTCTACTCTTAGAAGCTAGCAGTACTTACATTGTTTCCCCTCTTGTGAAACGATTGATGTGATGTTGCTTCTCTTATTCTTATGTTATCAATGTTGTTGGTACTTCCTGATTCTTATAAGGTTCATGGTGAAGAGTTAGTCCTAATAACGTGCACAGAGGATACCGATCTTACGTCATTTCGAAAGGTCTAGAACATGTCTCCATGAGTCGAGCATGCATTATATATATGTATCTATTATACTATATCGAGCCGCGCTATAGTTGGCCGGGGAGGGTACCTATTGTGAAACCACTGATCATTGGGTTTACCGAGCATGACGTGGTCGGGTAGGATTCTACCGAGCCTTATGATGGCCGGGCACATTTTTACCCAGTCCTCTTTGACGCCGGGTACGATATGATGATGATGATGCCCACAGAGGCGTTTGTTTTTAAAAGTTTGTGTATAAATATGTATTATGCATTTCATGTCAATAGCCCCAAGAGGCACTCAGATCTTACAAGTTGTATATCCTCTATCTCTCTTTATATTACAGTTCTTATTTATGCTTTCCGGTCTTACATACTCGGTACTTTATTCGTACTGGCATCCTTTTTGCTTGGGGACGCTGCATTATATGCTTGCATGTCCTGATAGACAGCTTGTCATTCCTCCTAGTAGGCTATCAGCTCAGCGAAGGTGTTAGTGCACTCCGCTTGCTCCGGAGTTGCCTATTTGATCAGTATTCTTTGGATATGTATTGATTGCTATGGTGGAGCCTTGTCCCAACATTTATGATTTTATGTACTCTTAGAGGCTTGTAGACAGATGTCAGGTGTATAGATACTTTTATGGCCTTGTCGGCCTATGTTTTGAGTTTACAAATGGTCATGTCGGTCTTATAGGCCCGTACGTCACATATATAAGTTTGTATATCATATTGGGTCTTCATATGTTGAGTATTCCCTTGTGTTTTATTCTTGTTATCTCATGATGGGTTTTCTGGATCATCTACTCTTGATAGTATGATAAGAAAGGTATGTTACATTGGTACTCGGTCGAGTAAGGCACCGGGTGCCCGTCGCAGCACTTTGGTTTGGGTCGTGACAAAAGTATCAGAGCAGTTCTGTCCAAAGGAGTCTACAAGCCGTGTCTAGTAGAGTCTTGTTTATGGGTGTGTTGTGCACCACACTTATAAGCATAAGGCTACATTGCATTTAGGACTTTCACTCTTTCTTCTTACTCTAGATCGTGTTGTAGAGATCAATTATAATAATTCAAACTCCTAAATTCTGTTTTATTTGTAATACAATGAAACCTACATCCAGAAAGAAGATGGTTGCTAAGAGATTGAATGTGGTTATGGAAAAGTTGAGTCAGAGGAACTTGATTTTGCATTAAGCTTATGATGAGTAAATATGAGGTCTTCATCAGATCACGTGTGTACTAAGACGTGTAAGCTTCTTGATAAGGAGCCCTAAGGCAAGAATATCTATCAACTCGTATGTTATAAAGGAATAAGAGAATTAGAAGGTAGACACAAGTTTCATCAAGTAAAACAAGCAAGATGGCAAAGGGAATGAGGTACCTAGTTAATGAAGATTATTAGTATTTACAATTCAAGCAGAGAAATGTAAGTATTGGTGTTACCTTCACTAGAATGGAGATATATACAGTTGACCACACCCACCTCAGTTATGCCCATGGGAGCTAACAAATATAGTTTAAGAGAAGAATTTGATATCAAGATTCAGTTCGCGTTTGAGTGACCAGAAACAATTGTGGATGGATTTTTATCATTAACTAATGTTTCTGAAAGATGGTGCAAATGTGGTAATAGATCTCCTTGTGAGTCACCTAGATAGTGAACTCTAGAGTAGTACAATCTAAAATGAATATTGGAATATTCAAAAATTTCAGAAGGTAGGCAGTGGGATCCTAAAAGCGCAGAAATATTTACCTTAGTATGACTCTAGCACGAAAAAAAAAGAGAATGTTTGGCATTCCAAAGAGCCAGTGAGATGAAGCTAGTGGAGATAAAAGGGAAAGAACTTTTTGTTGAAGTTTTCAGAATAAAATGATAGACAAAGATATTAACCGAAAAATAAGAAGAGAGTAAATGAAGCATCATGAGTAAGATGTAATATATGGGTGATAATGGTAAATCAAAATATGACACGATGACAGAACCTATAGCCAAGTGAAGAAAAATACCAGAGGTGACAGACTTTGAGGCAATAAAAGAGTATAAGCCATAAAGTCATTTGTTTTTCGAGAAATGAGTTGGTAACTTCAACGTGATAACCAGGAGGAAAGGTTAGACCCCTGAGTAGTTGAAATTAGTATGGGCTAGTGAACAACATAAACTAAACATGAATTAGGGACTGAAGGATTTTATTATAGTTGACATCATGAGAATTTCAGAAATAACATTCTGATAATAATAGAATGGACAACAAAAGAATAACCTTTAAGGTGAATTTAGGAAGATTCTTCCCTAAAGTAAGCACATGGAGCAGAGTTAAGCTTAAGGGACTAAGTTTGTCGGTTACACTAAGTGTCACCCTTGTGCGTAATAAATTCAATTAGCCCCGCTATAGAAGGGTTACTGCAAGGCAAGTAAGATATTAGTAAATATATGAAAAAATGACAAGATGAGGAGGTAACTATGGAATAGTAAAGGAGGCATGCGGTAAAAGGATAAAAGGAATGAGATAGCATCCATTCAAATCCTATAAATATGATACGACTCCAGAACATTATGCAAGTTTGATGCCAAAGAGAAGTGGTAAGGGTTACGCACCCGATGATATTTATAAATAAGTACAAATAAACACTTGATACATAAGGAGCCAGTACAATAGGTAACTTAAGACAAAGTAACTAACTAAAGAGAGATTATGCAGAATATGGATATGAGAATGGAAAAACGAGTAGTTGTAGTTGATTCAGGAAGAGCCAAGTTATAGCTATACAAGAGGTTTTAAGCAAATCAGTTGATCATGCAAGATAAACATAGTGAACCCTAATCTAGTGAATTCAGTCTTGCAGATATGACATCGTAACCTTGAGAAATATCCATATAGGAGTTGGGTTACTAAAGGTACCATTTTTAAGGTTAATAAAAATAAGAGAAAGTACCACTAAGGAGACAATAAAAATAAAAGTAACCCTACGAGCACAAAGGCACAAAATAATGTAACTAAGGATTATTATACGTGAGTAAAAATAACAAAATTTCCTTTGGGTGTACAGTATATCAAGCTCGCAACTTTATAAGAGCCAGAAGGTCTCCCTAAGTACTACACGAAAGACTAGCTGAGGAAATAAAGAAGAAGGTTTCCACCTAAGCATAGTGAGCTAAAAAGTAAATGATCTTGTACAATAGTCTCACTACAATATTGTATACTCTCTATAAGAATGTGGCACATATCATGGCTAATGAATGGAAAAAAAAGTCATCAAAGGTGATGTTTAAGATCATATGAGATATATGAAATTACAGTACTCGTAGGCAATAAGACCAGCCAAGTATTCATGCAACAAGTGAAAATAACAACCAGGAAAGGTAATTGCATACATTTAAGGAAAACTGAGAAAGCATGAAAGGAAATTTATGGTGCTAGCAAGTTAAAGGAAGGTTGCAAGTAGTATAAACAGATAGGTGTAGGTTGTAAGGTAAAGTATTGTAGAGCAACAAGGTTTTAGGTAGATAGGAGCAAGGATATGAAAAAGTGAGTGAGAAGGTGACGAAAATATGTATGTCCGCGAGATTAAACCAATCAAAACAAGGAGGTGATGATTTCCATATGTAATAAAAAGCTCGGTACAGCCTAAATGAACACAGAGGAGTCTAAGACTAGGAGCAATTAGAAAAGATGAAATGCTTCCCATGTTTTATAATAAGGGTGCAATTATGATAAAAGGAGGATGACATTTAGGCCTTTGATTGAGAAATAATTTAAAGAAAAGGAATTTTATGAATTGCATGGGATTCGAATACCCCCATAAGATGAATCATGTTAGGATGCTATGAAATACTATTATGAAAATATAGTATCAGCGCTAGGTTGATCAGACAAATTACTTCAGATATTCCCCTATGAGACGTCAGCCCTAGTGGCCATGTATCACGTAAGAGGTTTCAAGTTATCAGTGGTAGATTATGGATCAACATTAAGGTGAATCGCAAATAGATGGATAAAAATTATAAAGTATGAGATGAGATTAGACTGTCATTATTAAGATGAACATTAAAGAGAGAGCATTAAAGGATTAGATTTATACATAGAGGACAAGCAGCAAAAGATTATCCTGAAGCTGGTTGGTAGACTTCGGTAATAATAAAGCAAAGTATGAGTTAGGATATAGATGAACTACCTAGATTTAGTAAAACCATAAGCATAGATAACTGAGGCTATGATGCAAGGTATCAGTACCAAGCGAAGAACTTTAGTACTCCTATAAATTCCTAGAGGGACATCCATACTACTATATATGTTCATAAAGTGAGGCCTGGAGATTGGCTAACATCAGGGAGGAAAAGGAGAGAAGAGTCGCATAGGCGCACATACAAGGACAGAATTGTATAGCCTGCGTGAAAGAAGGTAGAAACAGTTACAAGATTGGAAGAAGTTCGACTACAACTTGTGATGTGAGAAACAGGCCTAAAGGGGGAATGCCCTAGCCATTGGATTTGTTCGCTGAATAGCTCCTTAGATGGAAACGACAATAATAAAGTATTTGTAAGATCTATTGCTTGAGAAATAAAGTGGGGAAACACCACATAATGGAAGGGTTGTTTGCTGGTCGTTCGTTGTAACATTTTCGGGTCGTTTGACACTACTAAGGTGGTCGTCTTATGTATGAAGTGATCAGGTTGTGTGGATTGTTTTGGGAGGCTCAATATGATTATTATTGATGTTGTTTGGGCTGTTTGGTGATTGTTTTGACTTGTGTGAAGTAATATATATAGGGGGAGTGCTGCCTGTTTCCTCGTGAAATAGGTTCTGTTCGATACATAATAGTTACGACGTCTAAACGATAACGATAGTTTCATTTCTCTTATTGTAGACTAAGGATCCGTGAAATTTCATAGCTTGAGGTTGGGAAGAATATACAAGGTATGTGAGGCTATCCCTTTCCTTCTTTTGCATGACTCCGATTGTACATAATATAATGAACGAGCTTCCAGAGATACTCTACTCTTAAAAACTAGCAGTACTTACATTGTTTCCCTCTTGTGAAACGATTGATGTGATGTTGCTTCTCTTATTCTTATGTTATCAATGTTGTTGGTACTTCCTGATTCTTAAAAAGTTCATGGTGAAGAGGTAGTCATAATAACGTATACAGAGGATACTGATCTTACGTCACTCCGAAAGGTCTTGAACGTGTCTCCATGAGTCGAGCATGCATTATATATATGTATCTATTTTACTCTATCGAGCTGCACAATAGTCGGTCGGATACGACACCTATTGTGAAACCACTGATCAATTGGATTTACCGATCTCTACATGGTCGGGTACGATTTGCCTTATGATGGCCGGGTACGTTTTTACGGAGTCCTCTTTGAGGCTGGGACGATATGATGATGATGATGCCCACAGAGGCGTATGTTCTTAAAAGTTTATGTATATGTATATGTATTATGCATTTCATGTCAGTAGCCCCCAGAGGCACTCAGATGTTACAGGTTGTATTTCTTCTATCTCTCTTCACATTACAGTTCTTATTTATTATTTCTTGTCTTACATACTCGGTACTTTATTCATACTGACGTCCTTTTTGCCTGGGGACACTGCGTTTCTTGCCCGCAGGTCCCGATAGACAGCTCGTCATACCTCCTAGTAGGCTATCAGCTCAGCAAAAGTGGTAGTGCACTCCGCTTGCTCCGGAGTTGCCTATTTGGTCAGTATTCTTTGGATGTGTATTGATTGGTATGGCGGGGCCTTGTCCCGACCTTTATGATTTTATGTACTCTTAGAGGCTTGTAGACATATGTCAGGTGTATGGATACATGTATGGCCTTGTCGGCTTATGATTTGAGTTTACAAATGGTCATGTCGGCCTTATAGGCCCGTATGTCACATATATAAGTTTGAATATCATATTGGGTTTTCATATGTTGAGTATTCCCTTAAGTTTTATTCTTGTTATCTGATGATGGGTTTTCTAGCTCATCTACTCTTGATAGTATGATAAGAAAGGTATGTTACGTTGATACTTGGTCGAGTACGGCATCGGGTGCCCGTCACGGCCCTTTGGTTTGGGTCATGAAATAATCTAAACCGCCAGATGGGATAGAGATCAAGGGCCAGGATTGATTTGCCTTGGAGAAACTCAAAACGACGTAGTATCTGCCTTATACTACGTCGTTTGGATTGTCTGAGAGACCTAGCCAATTTGAACCTGGTGGGGGTCAATTTGGGCCGCAATTTGATTTGGTTTTTGGACTGATTTGGGTGAATTTGAGGCCCAATTTAGGCCTCAATTTTCCATGTTTTATTTGTCTTTCTCTCTTATTATTTTCCATTTTCAAAATAAAATTTAAAAACCCTAAATTAAAATAAAATAAATGCAAAATTAACCTATAAGAGGTGTTAATTAATCATAAATAATAATTATAATAATTAGTTAAAGCAATATTAAAAGAAAAGAAGTCACCTAAATATTAAAATTAGAATTAAAGTGCAAATTAAACTATTTTTTTAATTTCCTTTTTCATAAATTGGACCTATTACTAATTAATTCTTGAAATGCAAGATTTAATCCTAAATGCACATGCCTCATATTTTTGTATTTTCCTTTAACTAAGATAAAATAAATATGCTGAAACAAATACAAACCATTAACTAAAAACGACATGAAAAAACAAAAACTGCAAATAAACAGGGAAAATTTATGGGAATGATTCATATAGGGGAAAAATCACATGCTCACAGCTGCCCCTCTTTGCCTGGAAACACGAAGAGTTTTTGTGCAAAGATGAGTGAGCGGATACGAGCGATTTTTCCCGCCTGAATACTCCGTGGGAAGCGTTTTGAAAAACTTGACCGCACCCTGCTTCAGAAGTTGCCTACATATCCTCAGCTAAAGAGGAATCAGGTCAGTGTAATTCAAGAGTGTTTTGGTAGCTGGGACTACCGAAGCCGTCATCTCACTGTTGCTACTGCTGCTGCTACTACTTGCTAGACCTCCTTATTAAACCTTGTGAAAATAAAAAGAAGCTAGGCTAAGCTATGAACTATTCATTACAAAATAACCTATCTATATCTTCAGACTTGCTTTTGATCCTTGTTGCTTTGTTGCCTTGTATTTCTTCCTGTAAACTCCCTGTTGCCTTGTTGACCTGTATTTCTTCTTGTAAAACTTCTTGTTGCCTTGTTGACGGGTATTTCTTCCTCTAAAACTTCTTGTTTTCTCTACCTCTATATTCAATGTCGAATTGCTAGACTTGAAATGTATTCCCTTGTTCTGCGGGTGGGTGCCTTATTTACCGAACCTGAAACTTTAACAATATTCCCTTGTTCTTCAGGTGAGTGCCAGGTTACCAGCAACTTGAAAAACATTCCCTTGTTCTCTAGGCAGGCGTCTGATTACCAAAACTTGCAAGTTGAAAAATATTCCCTTATTCTCCAGGTGGGCGCCTGATTACCAAAACATGCAACTTGAAAAATATTTTCTTGTTCTCCAGGTGGGCGCCCGATTACAAAACTTGCAATTTGAAATATATTCCTTTATTTTCTAGGTGGACGTCTTATTACCAAAACTTGAAATTTGAAAAATATTGCTTTATTCTCCAGGTAGGCGCCTGATTACCAAAACTTTCAACTTGAAAAATATTCCCTTATTCTCCAAGTGGGCGCCTGATTACCAAAACTTGCAATTAGAAAAATATTCTTTTGTTCTCCAGGTGGGCGCGTAATTACTGAACCTGAAACTTCAAAAATATTCCCTTGTTCTCCAAGTGGGCGCCTGATTACCGAAACTTGAAATTCAAAAAATATTCCCTTGTTCTCCAAGTGGACGCCTGATTACCGAAACTTGCATTTTGAAAAATATTCCCTTGTTCTCCAGGTGGGAGCCTGATTACCAAAACTTGAAATTTGAAAAGTATTCCCTTGTTCACCTGGTGGGTGCGTGATTACTGAACCTGACACTTTAAAAATATTCCCTTGTTCCCCAGGTGGGCGCCTGATTACAAAAGTTTGCAACTTGAAAAACATTCTCTTGTTCTCCAGGTGGGCGCCTGATTACCAAAACTTATAATTTTAAAAATATTCCCTTGTTCTCCAGGTGAGTACCTGATTACTAAAACTTGAAATTTGAAAAGTATTCCCTTGTTCTCCAGGTGGGTGCCTGATTACCAAAACTTGAAATTTGAAAAATATTCCCTTGTTCTCCAGGTGGAAGCCTGATTACCAAAACTTGTAATTTGAAAAGTATTTCCTTGTTCTCCAGGTGGGCGCCTGATTATCAAAACTTGCAATTTGAAAAATATTCCCTTGTTGTCCAGGTGGACGCCTGATTACCAAAACTTGAAATTTGAAAAATATTCCCTTGTTCTTCAGGTGGGCGCTTGATTGCAAAAACTTTCAACTTGAAAAATATTCCCTTGTTCTCTAGGTGGGCGCCTGATTATCAACACTTGCAATTTGAAAAGTATTCCCTTGTTCTCTAGGTGGGCGCCTGATTACCAAAACTTAAAATTTGAAAAATATTCCCTTATTCTCCAGGTGGCCGCATTACCAAAACTTGCAATTTGAAAATATTCCCTTGTTCTCCAGGTGGGCGCCTGATTACCAAAACTTGCAACTTGAAAAATATTTCCTTGTTCTCCAGGTGGGCGCCTGATTACCAAAACTTGCAACTTGAAATATATTCTTTTGTTTTCCAGGTGGGCCCCTGATTACCAAAACATGAAATTTGAAAAATATTCCTTTATTCTCCAGGTGGGCACCTCATTACCAAAACTTGCAACTTGAAAAATATTCCTTTGTTCTCTAGGTGGGCGCCTGATTACCAAAACTTACAATTTGAAAAGTATTCTCTTTTTCTCTAGGTGGGTGCCTGATTACCCAAACTTGCAATTTGAAAAGTATTCCTTTGTTCTCCAGGTGGGCACCGGATTACCGAAACTTGAAATTTGAAAAATATTCCCTTGTTCTCCAGGTGAGCGCCTAATTACCAAATCTTGCAACTTGAATAATATTCCCTTGTTCTCGAGGTGGACGCCTGATTACCAAAACTTAGAATTTGAAGAATATTCCCTGAGACAGTTGCATGTGTGCCTGATCACAACAAAATAAACAAAACAAGAGAAAGTTTTTTCTACCCCAGTTTGGTGTTGGATGCATCTGTGAGTGTTAATCAATCCCATGACAACTTTAAAATTAGGTTGTGTTCTCAAAAGTTATTACAATTCACTATGTCTAGTTATCCGAGTTATATCTGCTAGGGATCTACTGGGGAACCGGTGATTGAAGATACTTCCCATTATTCGGAAAGGTCCTGATAACTCTTATTTAGATAGCCAGATGTGTCTGCTGGGGATTAGTATTTAGAGCTACATCCCATTATTCAAACAGGTCCTGACGACTTTTGTTGGGGAAAATATTTATGCTTGCCTATGTTACTTGTGCTTGTTTGTGTTTTAGGCTAAGTCCCATTTTCTAGGAGGGTTCTGACAACTCTTAACTAAATCCTATTTCATCGTGCAAGTCATTTTATGCCCTTTGCTATCCATGATTACCTATAACCTTTAAATAAGTCTCATTTTTCAGGAGTGTCCTGAGGGTTCCAGATTAAATGCTAATTCTAACTTCCTGTTGTTTTTGTTGTGGATCATTGTTCAGGTGAGTTCCGACGACTCTTACTGGGGAAGGTGTTTGTGCTTTCCCGTGTTACCCGCTCCTGTTTAAATTTTAAACTGAGTCCCATTCCCATGAGGGTCTTGAGAATCTCAAATTGCATGCCCCTTTTAACTTTCGGTTGCATCTGCTGGGGGTTGCTAATTAAAGTTTTGTCCTATTATTCAGGCAAGTCCTGACAACTCTTGCTGGGGAGAATATTTATGTCGGATTATGTTCCATTTTGAGTTTTAACTGGGTCCCACTTCCCAGATGGGCCCTGAGATTTCAATCATACCTGCCATGTGCCTGCCTTCCCTTGTGGATGGCCTCCCTCAGGATCTTCCGAAATTTTTCTGCCCCTATGTCAATCAAAGAAAACTTGTCAGTTTGAAAAATGGTGGTTAGTTTGTGGCATCCTTTTTGAAAGCGGCCACCCCACTGTTGTGTTCCATTGTGTTTAATTTTCCACGTTGATAATGAGTTGCATGAGTTGGTTGGCTGGCCCTCGAACCTTTATGGCCTTACTTTTCTCCCTCGTTATTGTGTTACACTAGTGACCCCCTTTTTCCATAATTCTTACATCTTTCCTGAGATTACCGTGTATGTGTACTATGCTCGGCTGACCCCTGAAACCTTTTGGCTTTACTCTACTCCCATATCTTTGTGTTGCGCTTCTGACCCTTTTTCAGAACTCTTACATCTTTCTTGAGGTTAACGAGTTAGTTTACGATGGTTGGCTGACCCCTGAACCCTTGTGGCCTTCCTATCTTTTTGTTGCACTCCTTCACTTCCCATGGTAACTTTGATTTCATCTTCAAAGGCATTGCTTGCTTATTGACTAACCAATTTCCATGTTACCCTTATCACAGAAAATACCTCTTTGCCATTCAGACCTAATATCCTCTAATTGTTGCATTGCTTATGAACTGACATCTACCCAACCTTTATGTCTCACATGACCCCTAAAGCACGTCCATTGCCCCCACTCCATGTGTATGTTGTTCTTTATTGACTTAAACCACTAGCCTTGACCTTGAGGTATGTTGCTCCTTCACTTGTCATGATAACTGATTTCCATTCGAAGACCCTGCTTGTTCCTTGGCTAACCACTTCCTTTGTAAACCTTAACCCAGAAGATACCTCTTCTCGTTTTAACCCAGTACTTTCCGTCTGTTGCATTGCTCCTGAACCGAAATCTACCAAACCTTTGTGTTTCACATGATCCCCAAAGCATATTAAAATTGTTACCAACCTTAGTGTGTATTATGTTCTTTCTTGACCCAAATCACTGGCTCTAGCCTTGAGGTCTGCTGCTCCATCGCTAGTCATGATAACTTTTATTTCTTCTTGGAAGATATTGCTTGTCACAGATTTACCACCCTTTTTGTCAATCTTATCACAGAGAATACCTTTGATCCGTTCACCCTAGCCCTCATTCTGTAGCATTGTCCATGAATTGATATATACCTAATGTTTGTACTTCGAACGAATCCCAAAGCATGTTGATTGTTACCAGTTCAGTGTGCTTGTTGTTATTTCCTGACTTATGACGCTTTGATGTGACAACTAGATCCCGTTTATGCAATTGGAAAGCTGGTGCCAGATATTGAAGTCATTTTTCACTTGTTTTGACCAAACAGACTCAAGAAGAGGGAATAAACAAAACAAAAGGAATAGAGTAAGGGACAATGGAAAGAGATGATCCCTAACAGGAGAACTACACAGTAGAAACCTATCAGATGTGGATACCAACTTTAATGACCATGACATGCACCTGCGACCAATTCTGTTAAGTAAATCTGATGTTCAACTCTTGTTATATCCCCCAGACCGTGAAGCTGGGCTTCAATTCTCCGATTATCCCATGTGGTTCAGAATCCTTATTCGACTTGTAGCGCCCAAAAGGTTTTTATCATCAAGCTTCAAATAAGACTCTCTCACTTTTATTTTTCTCAACTCCTATTGCCTTACGGTGCCCGCATGGGTTTTCACCAATAAGACTCTCTCATTTTCGTTATCTTTCCTGCTTGGACTGGAGTGTTGCCCCTTACATGAATCAGCTCTACTTGCTCGACTTGGCATCTCTTAAAGACTAATCAAAAGGTCTTTCTACTTGGACCGTAACATGGGCTTTGGGTTAGAAAGAAATGGTATCAAAGGCTCAAAACAATTCAAATGGGTTCAAAATTACAACTTTCGGAATCAGATTTCTTACAACAACCACAACTTCTGCCCCAATTTCTTGCTTGGGAACTTTTGGATTATTATTTTGATGAGACTGAGCCATGAGGATGCCTACGTATTCTTAAAAGGAATCAAGTCGAACGTAGTTCATGCCGATTCCTTGTTTCTGTCATTCTATTGTTGTTTGTCTTATTTTCTTTTCCTTTCTTTTCTCTTTCTGTTTTTCTTCTCTTTTTCCTTTTCTTTGTTTTGTTTTTTTTCTTTTTTTCCCTATTTTTCTTCTCTCTTTCTCTTTTCTTTTCTTGTTTTTCTTTTTCTTCTTCTTTTAATTTCTTTTTCATTCTTTTTATTCTTTCCTTTCCTTTTATCGCCTTTTCACACTTGCATTTCTGACTTTTATTTTCGATTCCGAAAGAGGGATATAAAAGAAAATAATTAAAACTCAAAAGGGTTAGCTAAGGATAAAGTGATTAGATAGTAGAACAAAATGCCTTCGTCATTCCAATCTTCAAAATATGCCAAGTACAAATAAGCTAATTCAATAGACTACGGAAAACTTGGGCGAACTCGTCATTAGTTTCAACTTGATGAAGCATGGTGTGTTTCAATAGTGTTTCTCTATGTTCTAATTGTCCCATATTAACACAATTCATTTCTGTAGCAATCTCAAAATTATCCGCCCCAGCTCCACACAGATTCGGCTTCAAATGATCTCCAAATTGTGTACTTATTTCCTTTAAGGTTTCTTCATTTCCTTATGAGTAATCTTTTAAGACCAGGCCTGAGGTTATACATGCATTTCATGTCACTAAAGTCAACGGGAAAAGACCATAAAAGAAAAAAGAACTAAACTAAAATGACAGGAATTTATAGAAAACAGAAAATTGCATTAGACGAACGGTGAAAGGGTTTGGACAACAAACAAACAAACTAAACTGGAGTTACAAATCTGGAACAAACCTAAACAACACTATTAGGACTAAACAAACTAGGAAAAATAAAAAGATAGAAGGATTTGAGTTCACAAGACAATATATGGGTTACAACCCTGCAACAACCTAGACAATAGAAATGACAACAAAATGAACCACCAAGACTCCAATTTAGCTGGTCAATCCATGGAGTGCCTTCCCAATTACCAAGCAAGGCATTTAGCCACTGAGTTTCACATCAATATCGCCAGACCTATTATTAAGTTTAACCACCAAGTTCCTGAGAGGGTTCTCATGCGCTGTCTCTGCCATTTACCACAACTACCACATCTTGAATCATTCTTTCTATTTCCCTTTTCAAATAATGACAATCCTTCATGCTATGCCCCTAGACATTAGAGTGGTACATGCACCAAACAGCAGGATCAAAGTATGTCGCTTGTGGGTCTGGAGTATAACCAAGAAGTGGCTTAATCAGGCCAGCATGCATTAACTTTTCAAACAAGCTTGTATTGGATTCTCCGATGGGTGTGAAAGCATTTTCTTTTCCAGTAGCCTTTTCATCTTATATTCTGGACTTGGTTGGAATATTTTGCGAGCAAGTGGTTGCCATGCGTGAGGGGGCGGGTAAGACCTTTGGGTAAGTGGTGCAGGCCATCGCGGGCCTCGTGGGTGTGGAGCATATGGTGGCGCAATGTGGACAGGGTATTGGGAAAGTGAAGCACGACTATGAGGTAGCATTGGGGAGGGTCATCTAGTGTACCAAGATGTCCATGTGGCCGATGTTGAGGCTGAAAGCGTTTAGAAAGGATGACTGCTAGACCCTATCATCGGCGGGGCTCAGTAATATCTTTTCTATTGAAAGGATAACTATCCTAAGAACTTGTTCATTCCACCTAAGCCAAAGGTCACTAAAGCTATCCTTGGGTTTTTTTTCATATGAGGTAGGGAGGAACGGTTTGGGACAATGTTTATATCGTGCCGAAAGTGTTGCACAAAATCCCCTTGCATGTTCTTTGATGATTGTTCTGTGCTTTTCAACTTCCCAGAGATCTCATCCCCGCTTTCTTTTCTTGTATCCTTTTCGTTTTCGGCTTGAAGCTTATCCTGAGGGTTCTTCATGTGGGCTACCTTGGAGGGGTAATATCGGGCATTATGAGCTTTGAGTGGGAATTCATTGCGATGATCGATGGAGCTACTAGGGTGATTGGAAAGGGGCATGGTTTGGGTAAAGGGAGCATCTAAGAAACTTGAGGGTGGTAGGGGTAGTGCCTTCCTGATTATCCAAGCTTGATACATATCTGCCATGTGTTGTCTTAACATGTTTACCTCTTCGACCAACCCGTTGTCTTGTTAAACAACTTGCTTTGGGGCATCAGTATCAACCGACTCAGTCCTGTTGTTGTCTTCCATCGTCTTTGATTTTATGTTGTAGAGAAGGGTTACCACTTCGAAAGCCACAAACCAACCACCTTTCTAATATGAACACAACAAAATGAAACAATCACGTTAGCGTTAGGTCACTTAACACAGGATAATTTCACTTTATGTGCAATGCACCTATCCGCAGTTATTGATTTTTATTACGCACTAATTGGCTACTTGCATCATTCCGGCTTTTACTCTATGCCATTTTTCTTTTCTCTCTTGTTTTTCCTTTTTCCCCTCTCCTTTGCTCATAGTGTTTTACTTTTGTTTTATTATTCTCTCTGTTGTTTTACTGCTACTTCACATTGTGATATTCCCTTCTTTCCCCTTTTATTTTAATTGTGGTCGAATCCTATGTGGATTGTCTACGTATCATGACCCCGCATGAATCAGATCGGGCATAGTTCTGGCAAATAAAGATAGGAAATATTATTTTTTGGAATCTTCATTTTTCATAAAGTAAAGCATTTGATTACAACTACTAAAATGGATAGACTACGACTCCACTACAAACAACAAACTCTGACTTAAAATGAAAAAGACTAACCCGACAACCTACTACAGACTCAAATAAAATAGACTATAGTCTCTCAAATTGACCAACAAATTTGAACAATCATGAATACATTGAAGACTCTAATGCTCCTGGGGCTTGGGGGACAGCATTTGGTCTCGCCACAGGCTTGCTTGCTAAATCCCCTTGGAGGTGATGGAGGTATTCCATTACTTGACGAGCAAAGGTCATGGCGGTGGCAAAGAACATAGATCTTGTCATATCCTCGCAGTGGCGGCACTTTGTGGTGATGTAGTCTGCGATCATCCGTACCCTCTCTCTTATAGCACCCTTTTCCTGCAACAGTCTCCCAATTTGTTGGGCCCTCGCCTGCAGCGTTCATTCGGCTACCCGATTTAGTTCTTGGAATTGTTGCAAATCGTTCTCCAACTGTGCTATTGCTGCATAACAATGTTCTCTCTCAGCCTTAAAGTCCCTGGTCTGCTTGGCCACTCTGTTTTCAACCACGATAACCTTCCTTTTTAATCCAGCAACCTTGTTGTCATGCCTCTTATTTAATTGTTCAATCATGCGGGCTCGTTCCTCCGCATTTTTGGCCACTTATTTTCGGGCCCTAGACAACTCACCTTCTGCTTTATTCAAGTAAAACCTATATTCCTCAACTTTTCGCCTCAAATTGTCTATGAGCTTTTCATCCTTCTCGCTCCTGGTGGGATTATCCGCGGCTATTTTCATTTTCAGAATTTGAGCTCACAATGCTTCTTTTTTTTGGCTAGTCTTTTCTTTTCCCCTTCGTCTGCACCAGCTTGCAAACCATTTTCAAATTGTAGGTCTTTGACTTGCTTCTTCAATTTCCCTATTGTGTCCTTGTATTCATTTTCCTTAGCTAATTAGTTCCATTATTCTTGTGACGCTTCAGCAAATACTTAGAGATGTGGCCTCTCTTAGCCGGCCTTCCGAACTCTATTTCCTTCTAATAACAAGCAATGTATCCTAGTGCAACCTCGCCTTTAGATGAATCACGTACTCGAGTGTCTGTCGTCAAGTACTGACATTCGCTCCAAATTTGACGTACTGCTGCTTCGGGAAACTGACCATTGGGACTGATTTAGACCACGTGGCAATTGATGTCCTCATCCCTGGGAATCATTTGGCACCTCCCTAACTGTCTTAACACTATGTACGGAGCATAGGGTTGGATACTCCAAAGATCCATTAGAAGGAAATAAGGTCCGGGTTGTTGGCATATATATGATTTCATCCACGGGGAGCCACCCAAACGTCCACTCTATTTGGTTTGCATTTATCGCTCGTGAATTGGTACGAAGACATTGGTATTTATCCTCGAGAGGTTGCAGAATCTTTAGGAAAACTTGACATTCTTGAATTCTCATCGTGCATCCTTGATTTATCTTGAACGGTAACTCTTGAAATTCCTTCCACATGTTCACATGCGCACATGAGCGCTCAGTTTCAGATGTGCCTTGGTGACTTGTAATTCCTTGATCGAGTAGCGAGATTTGATCTTTGTGAGTTTGATGTTGGGCCAGTCTATAGGAGATAAGGCTGGATCTTTGCCTATGTCTTGAGCACTGAGGTGTTGATTATGCGAATAAGTGTTTTGAAATTATATGTTCGGTATTGTCCCTATTAGTGGGAGTGACAGCTGGATAACTATGTGACGAGTATGTTAGTACTGCGGAAAGTAATAAGAAAGGTCTGCTAGAGGATACAAGAACTATTAGATGCTTGAATTCCGCCGTGATTTGAGGTATAACCCCGAGTTATGGGCGTTTGTATAATCTTATCATGTTTCCTAGTTGGGAGTGAAGTAAATTTCATGTTACGATATGAGTTTAGACTCAAAAAGACTAAGTGACTGCGTAATCTTTGTGACGGTGGAAGGTATACAGAAATGTTAGTTGAAAGCAAAGAATGTGGGTTATATCCTACGGAGTGTTCTGAAGTGGTGCGATCCTTATGTTGTCTGTTAGAAGATCTCGTTTACAAGTGAAAAATAAGTGTTGAAATTTAAATTTTGGTCGCTTAAGTGAGTAGTCTTGACTGTTGTGAGGATAAATGCGAGATTTGCAGAAGATTTAAAGTACTAGATGGTCTGTGTTTCACGAGCTTAGGAAGGATTGAATTCAATCTCACTATGGTATTATGGAAGCAATAGGGTATATGTGTTATGAGTTATTGTGTGTTTTGGTCTATGGCTTCGAGCTAAGTGGGGGAGTTTGCTATTGATTAGGCGATTACACGGTTATGTTTCTATGTTAGTTCCAGTTTGAGGTTTACTTGTGAATCAGTTATGGCATATGGAGGTTGAGACCGAGATTCCTTAGGTAAAGGAAAATTTTGACAAAGTTTATATCGTGCAACATAGGTGTAAGAGAACCTCAGAAGGTCCTGAGTCGTTGTTGGTAAAGGATGCTCGGTGCATAGAGCATGAAGTTGCTTAATTGTATTGGGATGAGTTTGTATTCTGCAGTGTCTAAAGTGCTAATGGGGCACTGGTTGTTCAGTTCTTTTGATCGGGCTAATTGCGATTTGAGTAGAGTGGATGGCTTGCGAGAATGGTTCTAATGTGTTCAAGATTTTTCATACATTAATTGGTGTATTCTAAGTCGCATATGTGGTTAGAAAATGTGTTTCATCGGGAGAGGTCAAGACTTGTGGTATTTCTGTGTGAATTATTGGATTCAATGTATCAGTATCAAGAAAGTAAATGTAACAGATTTAGATTCGCAGAAATTTCTTCAGATTAAGGTATTCGGTAGCGTGATGTTTCTAAGAATGATTGAGAGAGTATTCAGCAGCTTATGGGTCTCATACGGTGTGGTTTTATGCTAGGGTCTCATGTGGTGATCTAGGGTGAGGAATTGTAGTGCTATAGCAAGAGGGAATATCAAGTTGAAGGTGAATCAGAATGAAATTAGATAGCTGGAGTAGCTCGATAGCAGATCAGACCGGTATGGTAAGGATAGGATTAATTCCTTTCGTGTGTTCGAGGTGATGAGTTCTTACATGTATTTTGCAGCAATGCTCCTAGGTTTTGATGGCTTGCTTAGCTTGGTCGAGTTAGAAGAATTCAGTCCTGGCAGGTTTTATTTGTTCAAAGGGAACTCGGAGAGTTCTTGATGATTTTTACCTCAGTTTGGAGATGTATATTTTCTATGGGGATGCGGAGCATGGAATGTATAGTAATATTTTTTTCCTAGGTGGGACCAAAAGGAAAGTTCTTAACTAGTTGAGTACGCAAGTGTTTGTGGCTCGAAAGGGAGATAAAGTTCCCCTGTTATCCAAGGATGGTATGGTATATGCGATATGTTATGGAGGATTGGGATTTGCATGTGTAAGGTTGCGGTTCAGTTTCGAATGGAAAGTCATGAAATTCTTAGGCAGCACGGGCAATTTTAGGCGATTAGAATGAGCTTCAGATGATTAGGGTGAATGATCTTCAGATTGTATTGCTAATCATAGTGATTTAACGAGGGTATATGTTTCAGAAAAAGCAATGTAATTAAGTTGATAGTACTTCGGTAGTATTGCGGCACTTTCTTGTTAGATCGCCTGCTAATATTAGAGTTATCTTGATGGCACATGGGAAATGTTAGAGTATCTATCATGGAATGATTGGGTACTTGAGGTGATATGTACTCGGGCAGCGGAATTTGGGATCAGGTATGGTGATTTGTGTACTATATGGAGTTGGAGACTGGGAGTTCTCATGTTTAGGCTATATTGTTATTGTGAGTCACGTGTATCTGCTGTCTAGTGACTATCGGTGTCTAGAGGCCCGAGCAGATCTTTTATGCTTGGTATGCTGGATCTCGAAGTGATATTGGTTCAAACTGGTTGTCTTCGTGTTGTGCGATTCTGGACTACTGCGATAAGACGATGATGTTGGCTATGCCAGAAAATACCACGGATTGAGTGGTGATGTTTGACGAATTACGTCCTATTGGGGATTTTATATTTCGAAGACCAAGTGGACGACTGGGGAGGATTGTCTTTCTTACTTGGGCTCTTGTGATGAGTGTCAGTGCTGAGGCCCCTGATATTGTTTCAGTTCCAGCATTGAGGGACTTTTCGGATGTGTTTTTATGGCCGGGCATGTTGCCGGGCGAGGTTGTGGATTTTTATATTGATTTGGTGCCGGGGTCCGTGTTGTATGGCACAGGAAGGAGTTATAGTAGTGGAACGAACAACTTCAGGATTTCCTTGATAAAGAGTTCATCGTTAGGCTAATGTGGATGCGTGTTCTAGCTTGAGTCAGCTCGGTTGGCCCCAAATCATAATGTTGATGGATAGGTTGATTCGGCCGTTATTGAGCTTACTAGTGATCTGGGAGATCTATGAGTTACCTCTCTGTGTTGCAAGACGTTATGATTTGTTGGTTAGGGCACATATAGTGTGGTTCTATTAGGGTTCAAAGTGGAAGTCGAGCGGGAAAAGTAATTGGGTATTGCTCCGTGGATGGCGTGTCTGTTATGTCCTATCGGGTCTGCGTGGTATATGTTACTTGTTTCACCGTGGGTATAGTTAGTTTCTTTGGTTCCAGACATCAAATTGTGCGCAGTTGTCAATTTTGAGCATAATGACTTGAGATGTTTCATGTGGGACAGTGTTTGGATAGGATCGCGCATTTGCAGCGAAGCTATATGGAGATATGACCTTATGGGTTAGATTCATATGCCCTATTTCTATGACGCAAAATAGGTTCTCAATGCGTGTTGTGATGATACTGGTGAGCTTGAGGTACAGCTCTTTCGTTTGAGTCAGTTTCATAATGTGAGTATTTTCAGATTGTTGCTTATTGGTGCGCAGACTTTGCAAGTTGTGGCCTTAGCCTGTCTTGGTATGTCATGTCACCAGAGTAATTATGTTGGATTAGATGAGGTCGTTGGGGTATGTAATGAATAAAAATGGATTCGATTTCAGCATGTTTGATGGATAAATATCGAGGTTCGGTTCAGAAATTTGCTATTTTCCTTGACAAAGGAGAAGTAACCTTATGGATGGCTGATACGAGAAATGGTTATGGTTTATTGTGTGTTTCATTTATCATCGGCAGTATATGGAAGTGTTGGAATGAGACTTTAGTTGATAAGAGGTTTTCTACAGGTATTAGGGTGTTGTGTATAGCTGCTGTGAATGGAAGTTATCATTACATGTGTCTGGGTTATGTGGTATATCATATGATTGTACCTGAGGTTGCAGGCACGGGATATTGCAGCTGGTTCGGGCCTATTCAGAGTATAGGTGTGAGGTATTGATCGAGTCGATGGTTTTAGAAGTGAAAATGTGGTTCTATGATTTATGGGCTAGATTGGTTATGTAATTTTAGTTTCTATGTGTTATCAGACCTATATGAGATACGGTGACGTGGGATCACCCCCGGGTATATGTTCGGTAAGGTTATTTAGCGATTGGTTGGCTCTTAGAACAACTCTGGGAACGTTCGAGGACGAATATGTGTTTAAGTGGAGGAGGATGTAACGACCCGACAGGTTGTTTTGAGCTTTTTCACTTTGATCGCCAGTTCTCAAGCGCGACTTGCCACGTGTAATGCATTACAAAAGATGTAGATCGTTTGTTTTGGTTTTCATGGAAATCGGTATGATTTGAAAGAACTGTTTCAGTTGAAAGCTTTGAATTTGAAAGGTTTGACCAAGAGTTTATTGGGATTTTTATGATTTGGTTAGCTTCATTGGGTGATTTATGATTTGGGAGCGTGATCGGAAATTGGTTTTGGAGGTTCGGTGTAGAATTAGGCTTGAATTGGCGAAGTTAGTATTTTGGCGATATCCGGTTGATAGGGTGAGATTTTGATCTGAGGGTCGAAATGGAATTCCGAGAGTTGTTGTAGCTTTGTTATGTGATTTGGAATGTGTGTGAAAAATTTAGGTCATTCAGACTTTGGTTGGGTTTTTGATCGAAAGTGTATTTCAGAAGTTTTTAGAAGACTGAGGCTTGAATTCGATGCGTTTTGGGTAATTTGATGTTGTTTAGGGTGATTTGATGATTGGAACACGTTTAAAGAAGGTTTTAGGATGTGTTGGTACTTTTGGTTGAGGTCCAGGGGCCTCGGCTGAGTTTCCAGTAGTCAATCAGACCATTTTCTAAGTTTAAAAGTTGCAAATTTTCATTTCAGGTGTTGTAGAGAAATATCCCTTCGCATTCGCGTAAAGAACCTCACGTTCGCAAAAAAGGAATTGGAAGGCAGGAATATAAACCTTCGCGTTCGCGTCTAAGGAATTGCGTTCACGTAAGGTTAAAATGGTTGTGCTTCGCGTTTGCAAGGGCTAGATCGCATTCGCGTATAAGATTGGGGGTCCAGGAGCAGTTGTTCTATGCGTTCGCATGAGGGATGTTGCGTCCGCGTAAAAGAGAAAGGCTGAGGCATCGCGTTCGCAGGGTTATTCTTGCATTCCCATAGGGTTAATTTGTGGAAACTGAAAGATTTGCTTCGCGTTGACGAGGCAGTAGCCGTGAACGCGATGAAGGAAATATAAGGCCTGGACAGAAGGTTTATAAACATTTCAACCGTGGGTTGGAGCATATTTTCACTCCATTGTTTGCGATTTTTGAGAGCTTTTGAAGGAAATTGAAGAGGGATTCGAGGTCAATCGATTGGAGGTAAGATTTATGAACTTAAAACTCGTTATTATTGTGAAATGCACCTGGAAATGCATGGAAACTAGGCCTAAAATTGAAGAAGTAGGCCTTGAGAAACTGGATTTTCAAATTGGATTTAACATACCATTTGAGGTCGGATTTTAGAACTTTTGGTATGTATGAACTCGTGGGAGGATAAGAAACCCGTTGATGTTAAAATTTTTGAGTTTCGAGAAGTGGGCCGCAGGCTCGGGTTTTTGGTAATTTCGGGATTTGTGCCCGTTATAGATTGTTTTGCTTGGGCTTTGTTCCCTTAGAATATTTTGATGTATTCGTTCTGATTTTGGATAGATTCGACAGGCATGGAGGCTGATTTGAGGGGCAAATGCGTCATGAGCTAGAGGTTTCACCGGTTCGAGGTGAGTAATGATTGTAAATGATATTCTGAGGGTTTAAAACCCCGGATTGCACATCATAGTTTTGTATTGAGGTGACTTGCACGCCAGATCGCGAGCGTAGGGTAGAACACCATTGGGGATTGTGACTTGGTCCATCCCGATTGATGATTTTGCCGCGTATTTGACTGAAACTTATTTGTTATCACCATGATTTGTGTTGATTGTCATACTTGGGCTTCGTGCCAATTATTTGAACCCCTTCGGGGATTTTTATCACGATTTCCTCACTGTTTGATTTATTACTTGAACTTAGTCCTGTTTATATCTACTATTATACAAACTCAGCCACTTTTACTCATATTTGAAACTTAAATGATATTTTGGGCTGAGAACTGCTGTTTAATTAATGCCCGAGGGGCTTGTGATGATTTTCGGACTGACTGAGGCCTAGGGCCATATATGAGGATATGCTGAGTGATATGAGGCCGAGGGCCTGAGATACATTTATATGCCACGAGGTGGCTGGAGTGATGTGAGGCTGAGTGTCGAGTGATGATGCCAAGAGGTGGCTTAATATAGCGCTTAGGCCATATGGGGCTCCTTCGGAGTGTGCACACCCACAGTGAGCGTGGGTATTCATTATTCAGAGAGTGAGCCCAAGAGGCTGATATGAGTGATTGTGAGGTAGCCCGAGGGGCTGATACTATTATGAGAGTGAGCCCTGGGGGCCGATATTAGTGATTGTGAGGTATTCCGAGGGGCTGATATGTTTCTGAGAGTGAGCTCGAGGGGCTGATACGAGTGAATGTAAGGTAGCCCGAGGGGCTGATATGAGTGATTATGAGGTAGCCTGATGGGCTGGTAGTGTTATGAGATATTGCCCGAGGGGCGAACCTTTACGTGTTCATCGTTCATGTGTATACTTGTCATTTTACCTGATATATTGTGGTATTTGAGCCTGAGGGGCGGATTTTCTGTGCTTATCAGCACTAGCTATTTTGCATTCATTTGCATAACTGTTAAAAAGGTTATTTTCAAAAGAGGTTTAAACTGAGCTAAGATATTTCTAAATATTTCACAGCTTCACTGCTTTTCTCAAAGAGTTTTACATTGTTTCTTACAGGATGTTGGTTTGTTTTACGTGATTTCTTGTTGCTCAGTTGTTTTTTACATTTATTACTTACTTAGTTGGAGTACTCACTTTACTTCCTGCACCTCGTGTGCGGATGCAGATATTTATTCACCCGGTAGCAGGTTTGGGCTGATAGGAGGCACAACTATAGGAGTTCAGCGAGGTGCTGCACATATTCGCAACACCGCTCATCTCTCCTTGAATAGTTGAAGTTCAATCTTCTTGAACTCGAGTTCTAAGGTTCCTTCTCTCAACAACGATGTCACAATCGAATATCTAATGATATGGAGAGCTTACCCATGTTAATAAGGTGTTGGAAAATTTAAATTAACTAAGAATCACCATTAGAACTTATATTGGGTGGTGGAAAGACCCTTAAGGAGTTAGGTTTTTGAGAGTTTTCCTTTCTAGAGAAAGTTTTTATGGTTTGGGGATGTGGGGGGTGAAATATGGCTCTAAAATGACCCCCCCCCCATGAGCGCGCTCGCACTCTTAGAGACCTGACCGCGTAAAATGGCAGTATCACTGCCTCAAAATTAGCGCGGTCGCGCTATGGGCGCGCATATCGCATACTGTTCTGTAAAACGTGCATAACTTTTTGCACAGAGAACGTTTGGGCTCCATAATATATCGTTGGAAATCTATTTCAAAGGCCTACAACTTTTATGCTTTGAGTTTTCTCCAATTCTTTACACATTTTCACTAAACCCTACTGAAAGACGGACCTTCTGCAAACTTAGTCGATTTTGTCGAATCTTATGCACCTCACTTTCCATCTTGATTTTGATATAACTATTTTCACCCATAATTATTCCGATAGAACTTCATATGTCCAAGCTATAACATTACTATTTCTTTAACTCATTCATACCAAAGCTGAATTTACGGGGTGTTACAATATCTTAAGTCAAAAATTAAAGTTGTCCGTTTACATTGTAGTTTTTGTCATATTTTTATAAGTTCCTAGTAAGTCGAATATCGCTTCAACCAGTGCATAATAATATATTGGTTTTTTTTGTAATTTTCACTATTATTTTGAATGTGTAGGAAAATGCTGATGGAAACACGTAATATTTATTAGTCATGAGATTATATGAATGCATTTATTTTTGTGGAGTTCCTTGTTTGTGCGTATATTGGAACATTACTTTATTAGTACGGATAGACAGAAGATATGTTCTTTTTTGAGATTTATTGCAAGCATATGAAATTATTATTATTTTGCTATATATTATCTAATTTAGTGTTTGAGATTATAATGACTGCGTGAAATAAATGTGATTACAGCATTTATGACTCATAAATATTTTCAAACAAAAACTGACTATTGAAACCCTTCAAAATATGGCCATAGAGAGTAGGAAAGTGGCATGTAAATGACAAAAATATGCTTCGAAATTGTTGTTTTAGTATTAGAATATATTGTGTGTATCTTTTTATTATTGATAGAATATTCTCTCATTATTGTACAGTCCAATAGTTGGTAGGATTTGATTTCCTTCATTATTGTGCAGTCCTATAGTTGGTAGGATTTGATACCTCTGTACTTTATATATACCTTTGTAAGCAATACGAGAAAATTACTTCTCCCAAAACTCTCTACATGGTATCATACGCCAGTGGCTTATCGCCAAAGAAACCCTAATTATTCCCTACCCGCCGTCGCCGACCTTCTCGTTCCACAACCTCTCTCCGGCATCTTGCCGCGCCACAGCTGTACTAACCGGCAGCCCTCTCCCTCTCGACGTCGTTCAGCGCCTCCTCTCTTTTGCCTCGTGCTTCATGGCCTCTACGACTTCAAACAATCTTCTCCAGAGGATTGCCATCAATGCATCGTCTCAGATCTCACTCAAATTGGATTCCACTAATTACCTGGCGTGGAAATTCCAATTCCGAACCCTTCATACGGGTTATGACCTCCTCGGCTTCTTGGACGGCTCGAAGCCGTGCCCACCAGCCACTATAATCGACAAGGAGGTAACTTCCCCCAATCCAGCATATCCTTACTTGATTCGTCAGGACAATCTTATTCTCAGTGCCATCATCTCGTCGATCACACCGACGATCATCTCGTTTACTGCCGCTGCGGAAACCTCTAAAGAGGCCTGGGACATCCTCGCGCGCACATACGGCACTGCTTCTCGTGGTCGTATCATGGCTCTCAAACAGCAGCTCCATAATCAGGTAAAAGGTTCCAAATCTGTTACTGATTTTATGCACGGTATTCGCGTTATTGTGGATGAATTACCTCTCCTGGGTGTTACTATTGATTCTGAGGATCTTGTCATTAAGGTTATCAATGGTCTTGATGATCCGTATATGGAGCTCTCTCATGCCATCCAAGCCCTCGAATCGCCAAACTCTTTTGCTAAATTACATGACAAGTTGTTAAGCATGGAGGCTCAGATTACTGCTTGTGCGCTGGCCTCCTCCGCCGCATCTGATTTGGCTCCGTCTGCTGCCTTCGTCGCCGGATAGCAGTCCAGCCGTAACCGCTTCGGCAGCCGCAGGCGCGGCCGTAGCAGCCGCGGTTCAGCCTCCAGTCGCGGTGGTTACTCCAGCAATGGCCAATCTCGCGGGTACAATGGGAAGTGCCAGCTCTGCAGTGAATTTGGCCACTCCGCGCGTCGGTGTCCGTCCTATCCCATCTCCGGCGCCAATCAGCCCCCTTTTGGTGGACCACTGCCGTGGCCAGCCTATGCTTCGCCGCCTTATACGGCTGCTCACACAGCTCATCATTCTCCGACGATTTCCTCTATATCCGATTGCATCCTGGACTCTGGTGCCTCTCATCACATAACCTCTGATCTTGCCAATATGTCTCTTCACAGTCCTTACACTGGTTTTGACAATGTGGTTATTGGTAACGGTGAAGGTTTGACAATTACACATACTGGACAACTTAACAGCTATTCCTATCTTTTATACCTGGGGCTCTCTGTGTTTCACATATGCATAAAAATTTGATCTCTGTTGCCCAATTATGTCGTCACAATAGTGTTAATGTTGTTCTTTCTGAAACTGATTTTCAGGTGAAGGATCGTCGCACGTGGGCAACACTCGTTCACGGCCCACTTAGGGGCAACACCTACTACTGGCCGGCGGCTTCCAGTTCCCCGTCCACCCTCACAGCACAAAAGCTCTCAGCGTCTTTGTGGCATTGTCGGTTTGGTCACCGGTCAGCTAAAATCCTGCATCATTTAGTGTCTTCTAGCAGTATAGCGTCCAGTAATGTGTCTGATCTTGCTTGTGTCTCTTGCAAGCTTCATAAGTGTCATAAGTTACCTTTTTCTGAGTCAAGTGTATCTTCTACTGCTCCGTTGGACCTTATTTTCTCCGATGTATGGACCTCTCCAATCATTTCTAATGAAGGATTTAAATATTATGTCATCTTTGTAGATCACTTTTCTAAGTATGTTTGGTTTTTTCCTTTACGCCGTAAATATGATGTCATACAAACCTTCCCCATTTTTAAATTCCTTGTAGAAAAATATTTCTCTGCTAAAATCATTACTCTGTATACTGACAATGGGGGTGAATTCCTCGCTTTACGTTCTTTTCTTGCCTCCAATGGCATCTCACATCTCACTTTACCTCCTCATACACCTCAGCACAATGGCTATGCTGAACATCGTCACCGTCATATTGTCGATACTGGTCTCACTCTCCTTCATCATGCCTCTGTACCTCTCATTTACTGGCCTTAAGCCCTTGCTACTGCAGTCTATCTCATTAATCGTCTTCCCAAGACAAATCTCTCAATGCTCTCCTCCTTTGAGTCTCTCTTCCATAAGCGCCCCAACCTTGCCAAACTACGTGTCTTCGGTTGTCAATGCTTCCCTTGGCTTCGGCCCTACACCTCACACAAAATGGAACCCAGATCTCGTGCATGTGTCCTCTTCGACTACTCTACTACTCAAAGCGCCTATCTATGCTTTGATCCTTCAACGTCAAAAATCTTCTTCTCGCGTCATGTCACCTTCCATGAAGATGTCTTCCCGTTCTCCAAATTGTCTAAACCCGCGTCTCCCCCTGTACCCATTTCGGTCTCCCTAGAAGTCCTTCCGCTGCCGCCACCAGTACCTGCTGCCGCTCCCACTAGCGATCCTTCACCGGACGCACTGCCGGCGCCAACGCCCGCGGCGCTAGCGCCCCTTCCGGCACCGCCAGCGGCCCCTGCCGCCGCTACACCCATTATGCCGCGACCTACATCCTCTCAGGGTGATCATCATATTCAAACTCGCCGCAAAAATAACATCTTTACACCCAACAAGAAGTTTGGTATGTCTGATGTCACCTCTCTAGCTGTTACTGAACCTCAGACTTTGTCTACTGCTATGTCTGATGAGCGCTAGCGCGCTGCTATGTCATCAGAGTTTGATGCTCTACTATGGAATGGCACCTGGGATCTTGTTCCGCCTGATTCTTCACAGAATGTTGTGGGTTGCAATTGGGTTTATCGTATCAAACAAAAGCCTGACGGTACTGTGGATAAGTTCAAAGCCCGCCTTGTTGCGAAGGGTTTTCATCAGCGTCCAGGTGTAGACTTCCAGGAGACTTTCAGTCCGGTTGTTAAGCCGACAACTGTGTGTTTGGTTCTCAGTCTAGCTGTTTCCAAGGGCTGGCCTCTTCGTCAAATGGATGTGAACAATGCCTTTCTCCACGAGAGGCTTACAGAGGATGTTTATATGGTACAACCACAGGGTTTTGTTGACAAAGCCTATCCATCTTATGTCTGTAAGTTGCAGAAAGCTATTTATGGTCTCAAACAGGCACCCCGGGCATGGTACAGTGCGCCGCCAATGCCTTCTAACCATGGGTTTCGTCAACACTACCTCTGACACTTCGCTCTTCGTCTTCAGCATTCTGATATTACGGCCTATTTTTTGGTATATGTTGATGATCTCATATTGACTGGTAATGATTCTACTTTCTTGAACCGTGTGATTGACTCTCTTGGGACTCAGTTTTCTCTTAAATACATGGGTGATCTAAGCTACTTTCTTGGTGTTGAAGTTCTGCGCAGCTCCAAGGGGTGTTTTCTTTCTCAGCGTAAATATGTTGTTGATCTTTTGACTCGTCATAATATGCTGGAATCCAACCCTGTTCAGACGTCAACAGCGGCGTCAACCCGCCTTAGCTGGCCGACCGCTCGGCCCCTGCCGACGCATTCGCCTATCGGCAGGCCCTTGGGGGCCTCCAGTATCTCTTCTTCACTCGTCCTGATATTCCTTTGCTGTGAATAAACTCTCACAGTTCATGCACGCTCCTACTGACACTCATTGGGGTGCAGTTAAGCGCCTCTTCCGGTATCTGAATGGGACGCGTGACTTTGGAATCTGGCTGCGTCCTTCATCTGCTATACCTCTGCATTGTTTCTCTGATGTTGATTGGGGTGAAAATTGTGATGACCGCTCCTCAACTGGTGCCTATGTTGTCTTTCTAGGGCCTAATCCTATTTCCTGGAGCTTCAAAAAGCAGCGTTCCGTTGCACGGTCTTCTACTGAGGCTGAGTATCGTGCCATTGCTTCTGCTGCCGCTGAAGTTCGTTGGCTTCATTCCCTGCTGCGCGAGCTTCATGTTCCTCTTCCGGCTGCTCCTGTCATTTACAGTGACAACATTGGCGCCACTTACCTCTGTGCTAGCCCTGTGTTTCATTCACGCATGAAACACATCTCTATTGATTATCACTTTGTTCGTCAATTTGTTCAGAATGGGTCTCTTCGTGTTGCTCATGTATCCTCTGCTGATCAGCTTGCTTACGCTCTCACCAAGCACTTATCTCGTCATCGGCTTCTTATGTTGATGTCCAAGATTGGCGTGTCCTCCGGCCCTCTATCTTGAGGGGGCGTATTAGAATATATTGTGTGTATCTTTTTATTATTGGTAGAATATTCTCTCATTATTGTACAGTCCTATAGTTGGTAGGATTTGATTTCCTTCATTGTGCAGTCCTATAGTTGGTAGGATTTGATACCTCTGTACTCTATATATATCTTTGTAAGCAATACGAGAAAATTACTTCTCACAAAACTCTCTACATTTAGAAGCCACGCTTTATAAGTGTGACCTATAAGGTAACAAAGTTACACTTTAAAAGTGTAGCTTTAGACCATAGAAAACATTGCCATATGAGCTACTTTCACTTTTGTACCTTATCGGCCACACTTTGAGCGTGGGTTTTAAAAAGCAAACACTTTAAAAGTGTGGCTTTAAAAAAAAGTTATAATACTTTATGTCACCGTCAAAAATCTTGTTTAATATCGAAAAGCGTGACCTTTAATCAAATACTATACTTTTTGATACTTTAGGTAATATTTGTAGGGGTGGCTAAAGATCTAAAATATTATAGTTTCTTTTGATCATTTTAAAATATAATAAACATATGCTATTGATAAAATATTTAAAGGCTACAATTGTAACATTTATATATGCATTGGCGAAACTAGAAACATGTGGCTTCCGCATTCAAAAAGAAGAAACACATGAGTTTTCTTTGTCCCTCTATAAGATAATGAAAATTTTGGTCCAAAATTTTATTTTTAATTTTAAGTACATTTATTTACACGAATATACGTAGGAGATGAGAAAATATTAGATTGTAGACTCGCTTCTCTTACATTATGTACCATATTTTATTATTTATATACATGTACTAGAAAAGGTTTTTATTTCTCTTACAAGCCAGTATTGAACTAGCAACAAATTAAAAAGGCTCGCTTTCATCAATGTGAGATGAAATTATGTCCTCTCCAAATCCACCTCTTGGTTACATTGTGAGTTCTGAAATTCTTCACAAGCAACTTAAATAAGTTTCATTAGTAATTAACTACAAATTATATAGAAGTATATGTTTTAACTAAATTTAATGAGTTTCATTATTTAAATAACTTAAATATATATATATATATATATATATATATATATATATATATATATATATCATTATTCAAATAACTTAAATAGATCTCATTATTCATATAAGTATTTTTTTCTCATTAATATATATATATCTATATATATATATATATAGATATATATATATAGATATATATATATAGATATATATATATATATATATATATATATAGATATATATATATATATTTTCTTAAGACCACACGAAGTGCGGATAAATTTATTAGTTTATATATTTTTCTTTTTTCTATTCTATTATTTTATATGTAGTCTCTAGTACCAACATTCAAAAAAGAGAGTCTAAACTTTAAGATTATATAACATAAGCATTCCTCTTAATCTAAAGTTTATGTGTTTTCTTTTTTCAAATCCGCAAAAAGCTTGGGTCTTAATGGGAATTTTGGATTGAGATTAAAAAAATCATCTTTTATCATTATATCATAAAAATATGTGTTGTTCTCTGATTATTAAATATAATTTAAATCTCTTTACTATTATATTATGATAAAAATTTTGTAATCATTGCTTAATTAAATATGAGATTTATGATTTTGTTTTTTTGGAACTTATAGTTAAATCCTAAATCTGCCTCTATTTTCAACTACTAATGTGATGCTTTGTTCAACACTCAAAACTCATATAATAAAAACAAACAATATCAAAAGACTAAAAAAACATGAAAAATCAACTTGTGACGGTTTGATTGATCGATTAGCAAATAAATGTATTTGCGCCTTTTTTTTTCTTTAATAAAGTTGACTCAAACTGAACCACGAACACCCCGGCTTATATCAATATGTTCCTACAAGTACTAGTGCACGCCACCTTATTCTAACTGGCCTTACCAAATTTTGTTAATTCTTGTTTTTATTTCTCATTCGGTATTCGGTACTCGTATTGGAGCCCGACTAATCCAAATTCGTACCGAGAAGTCCCACATTGCGGGTAAAGTGCTCCTTAACAAAGGCGATTCCATTCCTAAGAACTCGAACTCGAGATCTCTGATTAAGATTAAAGGAGTACTTACTAATCCACCACAACCCTTATTGGAAATTTCATTAATTCTATGGAAGCATAACTTAAGTGCACCTTCTCATCTTGCATTTCTAAAAACACGTCTGATTTATTAAAAATCAGACTCGACGGATCAGCTCAAGACTCAGTCTCTACAGGTCAATGTCAGTAGATGTATCCTTACACATAAATGAGTGATTTGAGTCAATAGACTGGAAGAATAATAACTTAAATCATGACATAAGTGGGAGTATGTTTCAAAAATGTGTTTAGTGGAGAGCACCTTCCCAATACTCAGTACATAATTATGGATAGCTTACTTTCAAATTAATAAATCCCATATTATATTGTGGAACTGATTTCATTATCTCGTAACAGTTCAAGGTTTAGAAAGAGATACTCCATAATTACTCCTTGGGAATTTTTTTTTTTGTTGAAAGGATAGTTATATTATATATAATCAATCTTTTACAAGAGAGTGGTTAAGGAAAAACATTAGCGACATTAGATTTACAATAGTAGAGTTTGTCCCTAAGGTCCCGTATAGGAACCATTACTATTAACAAAAGTAGAACTAGCTAAAGCACTAATATGATTACTAGGTATATTACTAGTTAAAATACTACTATTACACAAAGCAGACAGAGTTTTCATCAAGCGTTCCATTTTGATCTTGTTGATATGAAGATGGGATAAAAGGTGGTGGACTTCCAAAAAGTAGACAGTTTTTCTTTGTATGCATGGCTCCATAATTAGTTAGACTATCTGCAACACAATTTTGCCCTCTGTAGATGTTTTGGAGAGGGGGATCATCCAGCTATAGTAGTAATAACCTACAATCATTAATTATATTAGTGTTTTGCATTGTAGTGGAGTTGAACATACCAAATATGCCGTGTGCATCTGCCTCAATGATGAGTGATTTGAGATGCTTTTGGACGGCAATTTTCAATCCCGTGAGCAAGGCTAGAAGTTCTGTTTGGATACGTCCCACGTATTGATGTTCTTGCAAATCCTATAATCCAATTGCTTTGGTGATTACGAAAAATACTACCAATACCATATTTGTTCTGGTTAAATGAGCAAGATGCATCACTGTTAAGCTTATAAGTATGGATGTTTGGGGGTGCCATTTTATATATAACGGTATTAGAGAATAATTTTTTGATATGGGATTTGTTAAGTAATAAAATTTTGTAGCTTTTTTTAATATGAAAGATATATTAAAAAAAATTTGATGATCTAAAGTATTTTTATTTCGTATTATCACGATCCGGATTTTCCACCCTCGGTGTCGTGATGGCACCTACTAGTGAGAGCTAGGCAAGCTAATCCTTAATCACATATCTCATTATCAAATTACTTCTTTTAAAAATTATAAGGAGATAATATGAAAACTGCAAAATTTTAGATAATTAAGCGGAAGATAACCATTAAACACCTGAAATCTGCAAATATTACAGCTACTTAAGTCTCAACCACCCAAAACCGGGTGTCACGGTGTCACAGACTGTCTAAGATTATTACATGCAAGGTCTGAAGAAATAACAGTATATTGTTTCTGAATAAAGAAAAATGGAACAGGAAATAGAGATAGAGGGAGATGCCACGGCATGCCGACGCCTGCAGGTCTACCTTGGATCTCCGGGTGGACTGAAGGAAGCCCTCTAACTAATGTTGCGGTCCGGTACCTGGATCTGTGCAAAAGAGCACAGAGTGTAGTATCAGCACAACCGACCCCATGTGATGGTAAGTGTCTAGCCTAACCTCGGCGAAATAGTGACGAGGCTAGGTCCAGACTACCAACTAAACCTATATATATATATATATATATATATATATATATATATATATATATATATATATATATAATGAAAAAGAAATACAGGAATTCTCTAGTCAATGTGGGAGGGGGAGAATGCTATGGGGAAGATATCAACTCCGAATAAAAATCATGAAATAACGAAGAAAGCAACATAACTCATACATCAATAAAGAGTCAGAAATCAATAAGTGCACGGCATCACCTTTCGTGATTTTACTCTCATCCTCACCAAGCAATGATATAATAAAATGTTACGGCATCAGCCTTCGTGATTTTACTCTCATCTTCACCAAGCAATGATATAACAAAATGTGCACGTCATCAACCTTCGTGTTTTTACTCTCTTTCTTCATATATAATCAATAGAATCGGCACGTATTGGTACATCGTGCGGTATGACATCATCCTCCGTGCTTTAACACTCTTTTTTCACAATAACAATTAATGCACGGCATCTCCCTTCGTACTTTAACACTCTTCCTCACCTAACAACAATCACAAACAAGGGAAAAGGGAGTAAATAAATAATAATAGAAATCCCGGCAAGGTAACATAATTTAACAGTTAAATCCAGGCAAGGGGACAATATTAATAAATCTCAGCATCCCGGCAAGGGAGTTAATCAACAAAGCCACAAACATCCCGGTAAGGGAACAATTTAATAACTCTTTCTCTTTCTTTTACTTTTACTTCATAACTCGCTTTATCACTTGAGCCAATGCTCCAAAGGGTTTAGTCATCTCATATTCTTTCACAATTTGTAATATAACTCGAGCCAATATTCCTTGATGTTCAAGAGGCATAATTTCTTTCACAAGCTTTTCACAACATATAGAAATCATCACCAAGGCATGAAAGGAGAAATAAAAGTATGATATTCACAATATAAAGACTTACGGTCATGCTAGACACCAATGTATAGGTACTCGTCACCATGTCTATACGTCGTACTCAACAATTATCACGTAAAAAATAGGACTCAACTCCTAATCCCTCAAGCTAAAGTTAGACCAAACACTTACTTCGAACTTCTACGGCCAACTCAAGCTCAATTACTGTTTTGCCTCCCGATTGTATCTATACAAAAATGACTCATATCATCAATAAGAGCTAAACAATCCAATTCCAATGTTCAATTATAACTTCCCAACCATTCTTCCCAAAATTCAAAAAATTGATCCCGGGCCCGCTTGGTCAAAATACGAGGTTCGGACCAAAATCAAATCACTCATTCATCCACGAGCCCAAATATATAATTTCTTTTTAAATTCGACTCCAAAACTAGGTCTAAATCAATAAAAATAAAAAAACCCTAACTTTACCCAAATCCATAATTTTCTACCCTTAATCACATGTTTTAAGACTAGAAATTCATTAAATGTTGATGAAAATGAAAAAAATGAGTTGCAGATTACTTACCCAAGAAATTTTGGTGAAGGAAGGCTTCAAGAATCGCCCTAGAGCTTTGGATAAGAAGAAATTTTGTAGAAATTTGATAAATCCCGTAAGTGTTCTATTTTGGGTTTTTAAAAATCATTGGGCACTTTAACTCTATGTCTTCGTGATGGGTCAGGCTAGTTAAGCCTTCGCGTTCACGTTAAGTGGCTCGCGTTCACGAAGCTTAAGCTTCTCGAGCCTCGTGTTCGCGTGCCAAGCATCGCGGTCGTGATGAACAAATCTGGTGACCCTCCTCCGACCCTTACGCGTTTGCATATGCTGTGTTGCGTTCGCGAAGGGTATTCCCCCGCCTTTGCCTCGCATTCACAACTCCAGCATCGCATTCGCGAAGAAAAATGTTGGCACCTGGGAAGTTTGCCTTACGCATTCGCGAAAGGGCCCAGGTAAATGCGAAGAACAGAACCCCTGGTCACTAACAATAGAAATCTGTAACACTTCTCAAGCTAAAGCCATTCCGAAATACCTCCGAAACAATCCCGAGCCCTCGGGCCTTCCAACCAAACACATGCACTGACTCAACAACATCATATGAACTTATCCGTGCAATCAAATCACCTAAATAACCTCAAAAAGAATGAATCAAACCTCAAAATCATAAATTTATCCAAAACTTCATAAAGTTTCAAATTTATGATTTCAAGTTCGAAACACGTCAAACGACGTCCGTTTTTAACCAAAATTTATAGAAGGACTTAAAATATATATATATAAGACCTGTACCGGGCACCCGGACCAAAATACGGGGCCGATACCCTCACTTTCTAATCAAATTTCATTTGCAATTTTCTTAAACATTTCAGAAAAACAATTTCCTCTAAAAATTCATTTCTGGGGCTCAGGACCTCGGAATTCGATTTCGAGCATACGCCCAAGTCTTGTATTTTCCTATAGATGCTCGGGATCGTCAAATCACGGGTCTGGGTCCGTTTGCCCAAAATGTTGACCAAAGTTAAATTTATTTATTTTAACATCAAAACTTAGCATTTTTCACAAAATTTCACATTTAAGCTTTCTGGCTACGCGCCCGGACTGCACACACAAATTGAGGCAGCTCTAAACAAGGTTTTCAAGGCCTCAAAAGTACAAAATTGATTAAAAACAGATGATGACCCTTTGGGTCGTCACATTCTCCACCTCTAAAAAACTGTTCGTCCTCGAAGAGACAGAAGAAGGAAGTACTTGAGTCGGGGAAAAGATGAGGATAACGGCTCCGCATATCAGACTTGGACTCCTCGATCGATACCTTAGGAGGCTGACTTCTCCACTGAATACAAACAGAAGGAAAACTCTTGGATCTCAACTGACAAACCTGTCGGTCTAGTATAGCCACCAGCTCCTCCTCTTAAGACAAGTCCTAGTCCAACTGGACACTGCTGAAATTTAACATGTGGGATGGATCGCAATGATATCTCCAAAGCATGTACACATAAAACACTGGATGCACGACTGACAAGCTCGACGGCAATGCAAGTCTATAAGCCACCTCTTCCACTTGATCAAGAATATCAAATGGACCAATGAACCTAGGGCTAAGCTTGCCCTTCTTCTCAAATCTCATCACGCCCTTAATAGGTGACACTCGGAGCAATACTCATTCACCAACCATAAAAGCCACATCTCGAACCTTGCGGTCTGCATAGCTCCATCAATAGTGATTGGGGGTCCCACTTTTGCAACAAGGATATTGAGTAAATCACAAAGTAACTACCTCCTATCATCCTCAAGATAGCGGCCAATTGGAAGTCTCTAACTGATAAATAAAGAGTATCTTATCCAAAAAAGTCAATGCAAATCGAACTGATTGGTCCAAAAAGTTAAATGATGCTCTACGGGGCTACGGACCGCGTACAAGACCCCAATTTGTATGTCTTCGTACCGGTTTGTACTTGGGAAAGCATGTCACTTACCAGTGTAATTGGAGCACAAAGCTATGCGGGCCTTGAGAAAGTTGAACTTGGAATGAGACGTCGCAGCAAATCTCCATATTGAGCAACTTCATGAGCTTGATGAGCTTAGATTTCATGCATACTCCAACTCGTCCTTATATAAGGACAAGATGAATTATCTTCACGACAAATATGCTCGGGGGAAGGAATTCAAGGTTGGTGATATGGTTCTTCTTTTCAACTCTCGGTTGAGGTTATTTTCGGGAAATCTCAAGTCAAAGTGGAGTGGGCCATTCGAAGTTGTATGTGTGACTTCTTTTGGTGCTTTTGATCTCAAGAACAAGAATGGTGAAATTTTCGGGTCAATGGCATCATGTCAAGCATTATTTGGGAAAGTTTGATGTGAGACACGTGTGGCACTCATTCATTTAAATTGATGTGATGGTAACATGCGTCGTGCCACGACATTGAATCAGGCACTTCTTGGGAGGCAACCCATGCCTTTTTTCTTTATCTTTGATTTTCTTGGTAGATTAGGATTTTTGACTTAATTGTTTGTGCGATGTTGCAGGGATTGTGTTGAAGTAGTGCAAAACAAAGTATAAAAAGTGTAGTCTCTGAGATTTGCCAGTGCGGCTACGGTGCATTTTTGCGCGGTCCGTGCTGGCATGAGCCAAGTTTGGTGCTCTGTGAAGTTTTCCCATGTGGCCGCGGTCAAGTTTGTGCGGTTCGCGTGGTCTGCTTAGTGCAATACTGCAATGACCTCACCCTGCGCAGTCAGCGGTCACCTTTGCGCAGCCACGCTGGTGGATAAGTATGTGGCCCACGAGTTTTTCTATAAGTAGAGACCCAGGGTCTCACTTTATACTTTTTGCAAATTGAAAGCCGTGAGCCTTATTGCTACTGTTCACCCCTTCTTGAGATCATTTTTTCTTGATTGTTTGGAAAGATTGCATTCCTTCTTCATATACCTAGTAACATTTCATGCTTTGGTGATTAATTATTTTCTTATTTTCATTTTATTTGTCCACCGGTAGCTTATAACTTCTTTTTTTTCCTCCTGTTTTTCTTTGAATTAGTAATCTAGCTTAGATTGCTTATAGTTTTTGTGGGTGAACATGATTAATGGACTGGGTAACTGAGTAGGGACAAGTATGTGTTAATAATTGAGCGAAAATGAAAGAAATTCTGAAACCCTCACTTGGTCCCAAAATTTGCCCAGCGCGGCCCGCGGTCGCCATAGCACGGTCTGCATTTCATTTCTGTGTGGACCGCGATGCCTAAAATGTCTAAAACATAAATGCTTCCAACGCGGTCGCGACACTCATTGCGCGCTCCGCGCTGACCTATCGCGGTCGCGGTCGCGCTCCCCATTTACGCGGACCGCAGTGGGATATTCAAAGACATGTATTTTCTAGACCTTGTTCGGTGCGACCTGCCGTTGCCATAGTGCGGTCCGCGGTGCCTCCAACGCGGCCGCACTCCTGATTGTGCAGTCCGCGGTGCCAGGTTCTGCAATAGTTCCAATGTTGTCTACAATTCAATGTTTGTGCCCGTTTAACTGCATGTGCTTAAACTAACAATGTTAGAAATGTATGCTTGTAGATAATGGTTAAAAAATGAGGAAGAGGTGTTAAGCATCTCGGGCAAGGCGAATCCTCCATGGGAGGCAAGGGCAAGGGCAATGGTAATGACATGATACGGCTAACTCCCCAAGTAAGATAAAATATTAAAAATATGCAGAAAACCATTAAAGCAGCTGATAGAGCCTATGACCAGTCGGGAAATGAATATGTACCTTCCCAGGATGTCTCTTCTGATTCTGTACCAGAGTATGTCCCTGGCTGGCCCGGAAGGCTAAGATTGACTGATGACTCTTCTCCACCCTCACCCCCTACCCAAGCTCTAGAGCGTGCACATTCTAAGTCATTTGAGGGCTCAATGGTCGGTAGTCGTGAGTACTCCACCTCCCCCACAGCTTCACTATCTGGGGAGAGTGTAGATGATAGGGATGACAGTGATAAAGAAGTACCGAACAGTGGTGTGCCCCGGGTTGCGAAGTTGAAAGAACAAGAAAACCAGAGGTTTGAGAGGATCTCTTTGTTATCCAAGTGGCTTTTCACAAGTTCCGAGAGTGGTGGCCAGTGCAAAAACTTATTCCAGAGAGGCGTATCATTACAACTGACCTGCTACCCCTACTCCCTAATGTACATAGACAGTTTCACACTAGAGTGGGATGGGAGTATTTTCGGGATGAGTTAGTGGATGCAAATTAGCACGTAGTGAAGGAGTTTTACTGCAATGTGGCCCACGTTAAAAAGGGCTCAAGTGCAACAAAAGTGTTGTATTCTATGGCAAAGCATTCAATGAGTACTTGGGGTTTGATGATGAGGATGAAATCATGTACAATGAGAAATTTGAAATGGGGGAAGAGGTTCGCCCTTGGTTAGCTAGGTACTTGGTCCACCCGGGTGCTGCTCCAGATTGGCTGCAAACAGGGATGAAAATATTTTGGAAGTCCTTCAACTTTGAGGCTCGGGGGTGGTTGACATTTGTGTGCCGTCGGCTTGACCCTTCAACCCATGATCAAACTATTCCTCTTCAGCGTGCTGTGTTGATTGCGTCTATTATGGTCGGGTACCCTAGCAATGTAGGCAATGTGATGTCCCGTGTGAGTGCGGATGTGGGACGAGAGTATTACAAGAATTACCATTTTCCCAACACTCTCACCATCTATTTCTAGGATTTCAAATTAAAGAAAAAGTGATGTGAAAGTAAGATCGGTCGCCCCGTTCTCATGGTTCAGCATTCAGGGGCCGGACAACCCAAAGGACAAGAAGTACAAGGCATAGGCTTCTGCCCTAACTGGCTAGTCTAAAGAGCCAGTTGTGGTGGAGTCATCTGTTGAGCCTTCCACCGAGCTGCCCTCCATGCCTACTGCTATTGATTTGCCTTCAGGACCCTCCTCTTCTGCTGGGCCCATCACTTTAGCTGGTCCGGGAGTCCCATCTTCCCGAGCTCATCCTTTCACGGCCCATCAGATGAGCCAGACCTTGGCCAGTTTGAACAACTGGATGTCAGCTGCGACATCCAAGTTGTCGACATTATCTGCCACAGTTGAGGCCCATTCAGCACCTCCAACTGTTCAGGTTCCTCAATCCATTGAGGATACTTTGAAGACACTCCTGAACAACCAGGAGAAGATTATGAGGACTCAAGATGCCTTGACTAAGGAGGTGGAGTTACATGGCAAGACATTGGCGGATCTCACCAGAGAGCACAAGAAAATAAGGAAGTCACGGGCTTCCAAAGAGTCGGTGAAAGCACAAAGGACGGATATAGACAAGCTATTGGCAGACCAGATGCCTTTAGACTTGTTATTCGGGGATCAGCCTCTCCATCAGCAGCAACAACAGTGCCACATCCACATCAGGAGCAGGCACCCAGGCTTCCAAGGAAGAAGAGGAAGCTCTCTAGCACAGTTGATGTAGTCATTGAGCTGGCAGACCCACAGGAGGTCCACTCCAGTGAGGTACCTATAATTCAGCCGGTCTAGGGCAGGCCACATTCCTAGCACCTGAGCAACAGGATTCTGGGAACTAGTCTGAGGTTCCCACCCATACAGAGGACAGGGGACCAGTGATGATCCCATGCAGACGGACCAAGCCTAGGGAGTTTCCATATCACTTACTTGATTTTTATGCTTATTTGTGTAGTTGGCATTGGGGACAATGCCAGCTCTTATTTGTGGGGGTGCGCCTACTTTTTGATTACCCATGGATGACTGTATATACATATATATATATATATATATATATATATATATATATATATATATATATATATATATATATATTGATTGTTTTTGCTTTACTTTGATTTGATTTTCTATTTTGGGTTATATATAACTTTACATTCAGCTACATTCCTCGTACTTATATTCTCTCCTTTAGTCTGTATATAAAGTTACATTTCTTATATTCAATCCCCATTGTATATTCTACTCCCCTATTGTACATATTTCATTCGTTTTTCTATTTTTGCAAACTTTTTCGTTTTTAGATTTATAGATAGGCTGGTAGCCTTGCGTTTTGTTTTTGGCATTTTCAATAAGCCATTGGTTTTCTTAATGCCACTGTTCTTTCCAATGGTAGAGTATTGTGTGAACCGGGTGACTCTTCCCAATGATAGATGGCGTGACAACCTTATTTAGGGTTTGAGCGGTCCGCTGAGACCCCGCAGGGGTATTTTCGTCCGATTTTTCCAGTATATTATAAATAGAATATTTTACCGTTTTAGGGTAGTTTTTATATTCGAACGCAGCTGTGCACGCGGGAACGAGATTGTAGCCAATTTTTGGCACTTTTACTCTTTATTATTGTAGATTTTACTTAGTTATTAATTAATATGTTTAGTTCCTCATCTATTTCTTCTGTTTCTTCTTTAATTATGTCTAGCTAAACCTATTAGCTAGGGTTGTGGCTCAACCCTAGCGTGGGTAATTGATGAATGTTGCTATCTAAGGTTAGATTGATATTGGGTATTTGTTATTTGGGTTAATTTTATGTGTTAATTAAGGATTGGTGGTTGCAAACACTGATTCTAGCTTATTGGGTTTAACTCTTCTTGAGAAAGAGAGTCTATGACCCAAAAATACACCCAACAAGGAATCGAGATAGATCCATGAGAAATGGTAGTCCCAATTAACGGGTTAAACCTTGAGAGAGTGATCACCCTACTTGAACCTTAGTTGCATGGTCTAATTGGCCTACCTAATTGGTCGAGAGAGAGCCAATTGGGCAAAATCACTCTCTCCACCGAGAGGTGTGAGAGTGAGTGCAATTGTGCAACGGCTATAGAATAAATCCCAAATATATCAATCTACCCTTAGTAAATTCTACCCATTGATTAGCCACCTAGATAGTGTCACGCCCCTAGTGCCTTTCTCCAAATTAAATATAACTTAACAATATTCTCATAGCATAATTTAGTTTTAATCATTAGTTGCATAATAGTAGTTATAAGAACAAAGAAAACCAAAAATGTTTGAAGTGACATTAGAAATACAACCGCATCTCTAGACTAAACAGACAATACAACTCCATTACTAGCTCCCTATGGAAATTTGATTCCAAACCACTATTTGGGTAAAAGCTATTGCGACCCGCTCTCTCTACCTTGGTGTAGCATTGAGTCGGCAGCGATCACATAACGACAAACACAGGAAAAGAGAGAAAGAATAAAGGGAAATGATAAATACTCGAGAAGGAAAAAACATACGGGATGTGTTCCTCTTCTCGGGGAATGGTAGGAATGCGGAATATAAACAAAACTTGTGGAAGAAATAAACAAAAGCCAAAAATAACTGAATGAAACAATATTTAAGATGACACTCGGCATATACAACACAACTTCTCAGAATTCTAATACACTATCCCAAAACCCAGAAACTCACGGAACTACAAGCCTTTGAATATCTAACAGTGTCTAATTTCAGAATATCTAACAAGGAAAGAAATACAGAAGCACAAATGTTTAAAAGCTAGAATAGAAATGGACTCTTTGGTTTGCGGATGCGGCAGATGAACCTTGGAGTTTCTAGAGCAATCGGCTCGCCTCACGGGTGATAGGACTGGATAGAAGTACCTGGATCTGCACATGAAAAAACATGCACAGAAAGGGCATGAGTACACCACACTGGTATTCAGTAAGCGCCAAGCCTAACCTCAGTTGAGTAGTGACGAGGAAGGTCAGGGCACTACTGCGGTTAAATAAAAGATATAATTCAACAGTGTAGAACAGAAAGCAGTATAAGTATGTACAACAGTAAAAGTAACACAGATATAAAGGACAATAACAACTACGTAGGAACAATGTAAACACCAAAGAAAAATATAGCTCAAACTCCAATAATATCAACCGGGGATCTTACAGGATACCGTCTTGAAGTCCCAAATACACATATTCAATAGGTCTTTTGGGATACCGTCCCATAGTCCAGCTCATAGTATACGTGATCTACCAAGATCTCGTTTCGTAGTTCCAAACAAAAATACCCAGTACTGGGAAAATCTATTGGGTGCATTTCCGTAGTTTCATATAGCTGTACAGGGAGATCTACAGGAATCCCACATTCGTAGTCCCAAATATAAACAGACAATGGGGGCTACCGAAATTCCATATCCATAGTCCCAATGTAAATACGCAGTAGCAACAGGAGAAATGCTCAGAAATATCAAACTGCAATTTAAGGCACATTTAGTCTAGCCTAGCATGATGCACAAAATTCAGGTGAAACAGTTAAATAGATAAGGCAATTAGTCACTTAGACATGTTTTTCCTAAGCTAACACAGGCTTAAATAGTACAAGCAATAAATATGTAGCAAACACACTAGTAGTACTTAATGAAAACCAGATTTTCATTAATTAGCACAAGTACGTACTCATCACATTACGTACAAGGCATTTCAATAATCAAATATTTCAAATCCTAAGGGAAAACTTCCTCACACAATATTAGGCAAGCCACTTACCTCGAACAAGCTCAAATCAACCTGAAACCACGCTCTTGCCACGAGTATTTGACTCCAAATGGCCCAAATCTATTCCATTTAATTGCACGTTATAAATGACACATCAAGTAACTGATTCTACAATTAAATTCTAAGATAATACGCGAAATTAGGTAAAATAACCAAAATGCCCCTCGAGCCTACACCACGGAATCGGGTAAAACTTATATTTTCAGAATCTTCATACTCTCACGAGTTCATGCATACCAAAAGTACTGAAATTGAAGTCCATATGACCCCTCAAATTCTCATTTAAAGGTCTCCAATACTAAAACCTACTTTCCCCAAATATTCACCCTTAATTTCCATAATTTCTAGCTCTAATCCGTGAAATAATAGTATAGGAACGAGTTTTAGGTCCAAATTCCTTATCTCAATAAACTCCCCTTGAATTCTCTCTTTCAAATCGTCCCAAAAGCTCCCATGGCGAGATAAAAATGGTGAAATAAACCCCAAAGTCATGGAACCCTTTTTAAAATAATCTGCCCAACAATTTCCGTATCTACGGCTTTGGGACCGCTCCTGCGGTCCTGCATGTGTGGAACAAGGGCTCGCATCTGCGACTTACACTTAAGGACAAATTTCCGCACATGCGATTACCCATGAGCAGGTGGGGTACCGTTTCTACGGTGAACCACCCATATCTACGGAACCTGCTAGCTCTCCACAATCTGCTTCTACGATCGCAGAGCCAAATCTGTGGCGCCGCACCCGCGGAACCCAAACTGCAGGTGCGGTTATGACAGCACCAGCAGCTAAAGCTGCAACTTAAATTCTAAAATTTCCTCCTTTTCAACCACCCAAAATTATCCTGAGGCTACCGGGGCCTCAATCAAAGGCACCAACAAATCTAATACCACTCTCCAAACTTGTACTAATCTTAAAATACCTAAAACAACATCGAAACATCGAATTAACCATGGATCTAAGCCTAAGAACTCCAAAATTCTCAAAAATATGCTTTCGATAAAAAAGTATATCAAACCTCGTTCAAATGACCTGAAATTTTTCTCACACGTCACATTCAACACTATGGAGCTGCTCCAACTTCCGTAATTTCATTCCGACCCTCGGATCAAAATCTCACTATCGAACCGGAAACTTCAAAATTCGACCTTTCGGCATTTCAAGCCTAAATTAGGTACGGACCTCCAAAACACAATCCGAACACGCCCCTAAATCCAAAATCATCCAATGGAGCTAGCAGAACCATCAGATTTCGATCCGAGACCGTCTTCACACTATTCCGACTATAGTCAACTTTCTGATACTTAAGCTCTCATTTAGGGATTAAGTGTCCCAAAACTCTCCAAAACTTAAAATCGAACATCTCGGCAAATCAAAATAGCAGAATTAAACACGGAAAAAATAGTTAATAGGGGATCTGGACATTAATTGTTAAAACGAACGGTCGGGTCGTCACAATTTGCGGGCATCGTATTTGCAAACTTGCGACACCTGCAGCCGGGTAAAAGAGGGGGGAAACGAGACTTAGCTCATTTACACCATTTCTCAACCTTAAGTACTCTAGAGACGATTTTTGAAGAACTTTTTCTTCCCAAATTCATTGGTAAGCAACTCTAATCCACTTTATTTCAATTCCTCATTACTAGGAACGTTTAATTGAAAATCTTGCAATTAACTGAAAATGCTAGTTGAGGATGTTTAATACAAAAGACTACTCTTTCCAAATTCTATTGTAAGAAGAACAATTCTTTTATACTCACTGGATGTGTTATTTCATTCGACCATAAAAAGAAAAACGAATATAATTATATCCAAAATAATCTCAAAAAATGTCATGTATGCTACAGATCCAATAAAATAATGGGTATATTCTCCTATATGTGTATATATTAATGGATGTTTTGTTGTTGCGGAAATGACACCAGGTAACTACTTTAAGTATGCCGTTTATGTTATAAATAGAACTCTAATTAGAGTGAATGTCTATCTTATAGAAGAGTTTTACTTTGAGGCTAAGTCTTTTTCTTCCTATAAATAGAGGGGTCTTACCCCATTGTAAATCATCCCTAAGTATCAATAAGAATACTCCTCTCTCTACTTTTCTCTCTATTGTTCTTGTTCTTATATTATTTCATAACACGTTATCAGCACGAGACTCTACCGTCTCAAGAATCCTCTTGAGAAAATTAAGGTATTTCCCTTTTTCCGAATTTGGTTTTAATTATGTCTGATATTATGAAAAGAAAGTTCGTTGCCCTTGAAATTTCGGGCAAGAACTATATGACATGGGTGTTGGATGCTGAAATCCACTTAGATGCTATGGGTCTTGGAGACGCCATTAAAGACAGAGATAAAGCATCCACCCAAGACTGTGCTAAGGCCTTGATTTTCTTGCGCCATCACCTTGATGAAGGTTTGAAAATTGAATATCTCACAGTCAAAGATCCACTCATCTTGTGGAACGGATTAAAGGAGAGATATGACAACTTGAAGTTGGTCACTCTGCCACAAGCACGATATGATTGGGCTCATCTGAGGCTCCAAAACTTTAAGTCTGTTTCTGAATATAATTCTGCAATGTTCAGAATTACTTCTAAATTGAAACTCTGTGGAGATAATATCTCTGATTATGATATGCTTGAGAAAACGTTTACAACGTTTCATGCCTCCAATATGGTACTGCAACAACAGTACAGAGAGAAAGGTTTCAAAAAGTACTCTGAAATGATTTCTCTTCTCCTTGTGGCTGAGCGAAACAATGATCTGCTCATGAGAAATCACGAAAATCGACCCACTGGGTCTACACCATTGCCTGAAGCAGATAAGGTGTATTCTCATTATGCCAAGCATGGAAAAGGCCATGGATCTAGTTATGGTCGTGGTCGTAATCGGGGTCATAGCCGTGGACGTAGACAAGGAAGAAATTTCCCTGATGTCCGTCACCCCCCAAAGATAAATAACCACCAAAAGCAGAAACGGGATTATGAGAATCCAAAGGCAAATAGTTCAGAAACTATATGCTATCGTTGCGGTGAAAAAGGGCACTGGTCAAAAGCTTGCCGTGTACCAAGACATTTGGTTGATCTTTATCAAGTATCTCTAAAGAATAAAGGCCCTGAAACAAATTTTGTCTCTGACGACAATTTTGACATCACCCACCTGGATGTGGCAGACTTCTTTGAGCACCCTGAGGGGAAAATAGACCACTTAATCGGTGATGGATCTGTGATGAAGGAAGATGGAATTGTTTGATTTTATTTGTATTAGTTAGTGAATAAACTAATAGTCATTAGTATCAGCTCGTATTAGTTAGTTTATGATATAATGTTAGTATTAGTTCTTTAGAATGTTTCAATATGCTTAAATTTCAAAGATATTTTTATTTTTCAGTAGAGTTAATCGACTAACCTAACAGTTAGTCGATTATCTAATATTTCGCATTAAAACTGCAAAACAATCGATTATATTAAGACAGTGTGATCTGAAGTTTTTCAAAATAGCAAATAATCGATTATGTATGTTTAACAATCGATTATATTAAGATAGTGTGATCTGAAATTTTTCAAATTAGCAAATAATCGATTATGTATGTTTAACAATCGATTACATTGAGACAGTGCTTAAACTGAAATTTTCAAACTGCAAAGTAATCAATTATATATGTTTAACAATCGATTATATTAAGACAGTGTGATCTGAAATTTTTCAAATTAGCAAATAATCGATTATGCATGTTTAACAATCGATTACATTGAGACAGTGCTTAAACTGAAATTTTCAAACTGCAAAGTAATCGATTATGGAATACATATAATCGACTATCTGATTTAGTTAGTCAACTAACCTCAGCAGATTTTGAAAATATTGTTTAAATGTGAAACAAACGGATTGAATTTGTTTATTCTCATGTTCGTGTATTTTCTTTTGTATGTCAAACCATGGGAAAGCAAATATGGATATCTCACAAAGCAATCTTGGATCAAATATTTGTTTAGTTGATTCATGTACTACACATACGATACTCAAAGAAAAGAAATATTTCTCTCAACTAAGTATGTGTAAGGCAGATGTTACTACAATCTCTTGTAGTAGTAAATTGATTGAAGGCTCCGGAAGAGCAACTATAACTCTGCCTAGAGGAACAATGTTTATCATAGAGAATGCAATGTTCTCCTCCAAGTCTAAGAGAAACTTGTTGAGTTTTAAAGATATACGCCGGAATGACTATCATGTTGAGACAATAGATGAGAATAATCTTGAATATCTCATCATTACAAAGAATGTCTCTGGCCAAAAGAGGGTTATTGAGAAATTCCCGTCTTTATCTTGTGGCCTGTATTGGACAAAAATTAGTGCAATTGAGGCACATTCAACAGTAAACCAAAAGGTTACTGATTCCAATACTTTTGTACTTTGGCATGATCGATTGGGACACCCTGGATCAATCACGATGAGACGGATTATAGAAAGCTCATATGGGCATCCGTTAAAGAATTTCAAGATTCTTTTAAATAATGAATTTTCTTGCACTTCTTGTTATCAAGGCAAGTTAATTACAAGACCATCACCAACAAAGGTTGGGACTGAGTCACCTACGTTTTTGGAACGTATACAAGGGGACATTTGTGGACCTATTCACCCACCTAGTGGGTCTTTTAGATATTTTATGGTCCTAATAGACGCATCCTGTAGATGGTCTCATGTGTGCTTGTTGTCATCACGCAACCTTGCGTTTGCAAAACTAATGGCACAAATAATTCGACTACGAGCACAATTTCCTGATAATCCAATCAAGTCTATTATACTGGATAATGCTGCTGAGTTTTCATCCCAAGCATTTAATGATTATTGCTTATCAATTGGGATAAAAGTGGAACATTCTGTAGCTCATGTCCACACTCAAAACGGTCTTGCAGAATCTTTAATTAAACGCCTGCAGTTGATTGCAAGACCATTACTCATGAAAACGAGGCTGCCCACTTCGGTATGGGGTCACGCCATTTTGCATGTAGCAATGCTAATTCGTCTCAGACCGACGAATTATCACAAATATTCCCCGTTGCAATTGGTTTTGGGTCATGAACCCAATATATCCCATTTAAGAATCTTTGGATGCGCAGTATATGTGCCTATAGCACCGCCATACCGTACCAAAATGGGTCCACAAAGAAGGTTAGGAATATATGTTGGGTTTGAATCGCCCTCCATTATTCGCTACCTCGAAACATTGACAGGGGATTTGTTCACTGCACGATTTGCAGACTGTCAATTTGATGAGACACTTTTCCCAAAATTAGGGGGAGAAGGTGGTGAAACCAAACGGGAAATTTTGTGGAAAAATGCATCATTATCTCATCTTGATCCACGTACCTCTATTTATGAAAAAGAGGTGCAAAAGATTATCCATTTGCAAAGAATAGCAAATCAAATGCCTGACGCATTTACAGACTTGAAAAGGATAACAAAATCCCACATCCCCGTGGAGAATGTTCCAATCCGTATTGATGTCCCTGTTGGACAATCATCTAGTGTCATATCCAATGAGTCGAATGCACGCCTGAAGCGTGGCAGGCCATTAGGTTCCAAAGATCGAAATCCTAGAAAGAGGAAAGCAAACGATCAAAATGACACTACGAAAGAATCTCATGAGGAAATTCATGATTTAATAAACTCTGAGATTCATGAAGAATCCTTTGAGCCCGAGACTCAGGAAAATAAGGAACTATCCATAAATCCAATCGATATTGAGGCAAATTTTAATCGAGTGGATATAGTGGTGCATTATGTCTTTGCTTTTAATGTCGCATCTAGCATTATGCAAGAAAATGAGGATCTTGAACCTCAGTCGAAAAAGACATGATTGGCCAAAATGGCAAGAAGCAATCCAATTAGAATTGAATTCGCTGGCAAAACGTGAAGTTTTTGGCCCTGTAGTTGAAACACCTAATGGTGTTAAGCCTGTTGGCTATAAATGGGTCTTTGTACGCAAGAGAAATGAGAAAAACGAGGTACAAAGATATAAGGCACGCCTTGTTGCACAAGGTTTTTCTCAAAGGCCTGGTGTCGATTATGAAGAGACATATTCGCCTGTAATGGATGCCATAACCTTTCGTTATCTCATTAGTTTTGCTGTCCTTGAAAAGCTTGACATGCATTTAATGGACGTGGTTACTGCCTATCTTTATGGCTCACTTGATAATGAGATATACATGAAAATTCCCGAGGGACTCAAAATGCCAAACGCTCATAATTCAAAGTCTTGGAAAATATTTTCAATCAAATTGCAAAGATCCTTGTATGGTCTAAAGCAATCAGGACGAATGTGGTATAATCGTCTTAGTGAGTATTTGTTAAAAGAAGGCTATATAAATGATGCCATTTGCCCGTGTGTTTTTATAAAGAAAACAACATCGGAATTTGTTGTACTTGCCGTATATGTCGATGACATAAACCTTATTGGAACCCCCATAGAACTCCAAAAGGCAATTGATTATCTAAAGAATGAATTCGAGATGAAAGATCTCGGAAAGACAAAATTATGTCTTGGTTTGCAAATTGAATATTTGGCAAACGGAATTTTTGTTCATCAATCTACCTATATAGAAAAGGTACTGAAACGATTTTACATGGATGGAGCACATCCTTTAAGTACTCCGATGGTTGTTCGATCACTTGATGTGAATAAAGATCCATTCCGACCGCAAGAAAGGAATAAAGAGCTACTTGATCCTGAAGTACCATATCTTAGTGCAATTGGCGCACTAATGTACCTTGTAAATACTACAAGGCCTGACATAACCTTTTCAGTTAATGTCTTAGCAAGGTATAGCTCGGCTCCTACAAGGAGACATTGAAATGGGATCAAACATATATTGCGGTACCTAAAAGGGACTAGCGATATGGGCTTATTTTATGGCAATAATTGCAGCCCTGATCTTGTTGGTTATGCTGATGCTGGATATTTATCCGACCCACACAAGGCTCGATCTCAAACAGGTTGTGTGTTTACCTGTGGAGGCACCGCCATATCTTGGCGATCGACTAAGCAATCAATTGTGGCTACTTCATCTAATCATGCCGAGATAATCGCTATTCATGAAGCAAGTCGGGAGTGTGTGTGGTTGAGGTCTATAATACATCATATTCAAGACAAATGTGGTTTGAAGTGTAACAAACTACCCACGACTTTGTATGAAGACAATGCAGCATGTATAGCTCAATTGAAGGGAGGATTCATAAAAGGAGATAGAACAAAGCATATTTCACCAAAGTTATTTTTCACACATGATCTTCAAAAGAATGGTGATATCAATGTGCAACAGATTCGTTCAAGCGATAATATGGCTGATTTGTTCACAAAATCTCTACCAACGTCAACCTTCAAGAAGCTGGTTCACAAGATCGGAATGCGAAGACTCAAGGATATGAATTGATGCTCTTTTCAGGGGGAGTTAATGCGCGTTGCACTCTTTTTCCCTTACAAGCTTTTGTCCCACTGGGTTTTCCTTGCAAGGTTTTTAACGAGGCAACCAATAGGCGCATATTCAAACATGTGTACTCTTTTTCCTTTTCTATAATTTTTTTTCCCATTGGGTTTTGTTTTAGTTAAGGTTTTAACGAGGCACATTATTGAATAGACATTCAAGGGGGAGTGTTTTAAATAGAATTCTATTTAAGGTGAATGTCTATATTTAGAGAGATTCTAGGGTTTACTACTTGGTGGCTAAGCCACCGCCTTCCTGTAAATAAAGGGGTTCTCTCCCATTATAAATCATCCCTAAATAATAATAAAAATACTCCCCTCTTTACTTTTCTCTCTATTGTTCTTGTTGTTATATTATTTCATAAGAATACCTTAATTATAAAACCACCTCGTGAGAAAATGAAACAAGACAGAGAGAGAACCCCTCTTTACTTTTCTCTGTATTGTTCTTGTTGTTATATTATTTCATAAGAATACCTTAATTATAAAACCACCTCGTGAGAAAATGAAACAAGACAGAGAGAGAAGAAAAAAGCAAAAGAGCAGACTTCACTCTCCCATCTCTCTCTCTCACACAGATTTTCTCTCTCTACGCTTCCTTGTCCCTTCATAGATGATGTTCTTCTTCTGCTGAAGAAGTTAATTTTACACAAAAGGTACATTTTTCTGGAACCTTTTCTTTATATATTGAATTACTTTTTCCCATTAAAAAAATTAAGTTATTTATTTATGTCATAATAGGTTGATCCTATAGTATATGCATATCATCATTTCATCTCATTTTCTGAAATTTTCATTAAAATACTTTCGTCTGATCTGATCTCTTTATCTTCTTCTTTTCTACAGCTTTTATTAATTTATTTTTCTCAATTTTAATTAATCCCCAATTTACCAAAGTGTATATGTATGCAGTTGTAGTTGTGGGATTATACTGGGTATGTTAGTTGTTGTTATATATGCATGCAGTACATACATATACGTTTATACGTATTTATAAAAATCTCACTCACCTGAACATACATGTCATTAATGGAGATCTGGGTACGATTTTTAATCTTTTTTTTGGGGTTTATGCAGAATTTCTTGGAAAAAAGCTTACGTTCCCCATTGGTTCGAATCTTGTACAGCTCTGTACATAAATGTGCTTACATAAATATTTTAGGTGAAAATCTGGGGTTTTTCCCAGCTTCTAAATTGTTGAAACTTCAACAGTGGAGCTCAATTTTGCAGCATTGACACGAAATTTTGTGTCTGCAGTAAGTTGCACTTGTTTGTTTAAGTATATTCTGCAAAGTTGTCATGTTTTTATAATTCTTTTTTATTAGCTTCTTGAAGTTTAAGTTTGTGAAGTGTGTTTTCTATGGATTAGTTGGATTATGTTGGATTGGTAATTTGAAACATTTTCATCATTTTGGGAATGTCTCCCTCTCTCTTTGATTCTTTATTGTAAATCAAAATTAGCGAAGGAGTTTAATGTTGGAATCTTTTTGTAGCCATAATTTTTCTTGATAACCGAGAAACTCACGAAGGTCATTGGCAATTCCATGGATAATTGGCCCGCTCCTCTGTCCTTCTCCACTTAAATACCATACTTCTGTTTGCGGCTGAGTTTGAACCCGTGTTGTGCACCTAATCCACACCTCACGTACTGCGCTCATATCACTAGACCAAAATTCTGGGGGCTTTTGTTGCCACAAATTAGAGAAGGTTTTGACCCCCCCCCCCCCCCACACACACACACATATAGATATATAAATTTCTTCCTCTCCTGCCTCTTGCTCCTCCCTGATTCCTTTTGAGGTGAAGCAGAGTAGAGAGCAAATCTTTATCCACATTTCCCTTTCTTTAATGAATTTTCTCTTTTCTTTAGGCTTAAGTTGGCATTGATCAAGCAAAACTGAATGGTACACTAACCATAAGGTAGTCACATTCTGTAGGAAGCAAGAAAAGTGTCAAGTTGGAGTCTTGTTGCCAATGTCAAAATCTTCTTCCCCTGAACTGAGGGACAGGAAGGGTTCATCCTCTTCTCAGAAGACCAGGTCTGTTCCCCCTGTTCATGTGCATGCTAGATATGTCCATGTGCTGCTTGTGGGTTGGTTGAATTTGTTCCACACAACTTTTTATCTTTTGTTGCTTGAAGTTAAGTAGATTTTACTTCCCGGCTGCTGTGCTTTTCTGAAGTTATACCTCTTTTTTTTCTAATTTCCAGTGAGGCCAATGAAACTGCTGAAATGGATGATCCGGAAAAGACAATGTCAAGGGTTGCTGAACTTATTGAGCAGCTGCATGGTAATAAATCTTCTCCACATGAAAAAGAACTTACTACAGCACGCTTGCTCGGCATATCCAAAGCAAGAAAGGCAGCACGTGGTCTTATTTGTTCGCATGGCCAAGCAATGCCACTATTCATATTCATTCTGAGAAATGGCACTCCTTTGGCAAAAGTAAATGTTGCTGCAACCTTATGTGTATTATGTAAAGATGAAGACTTGCGGTTGAAGGTTCTTCTAGGTGGATGTATTCCACCTCTACTTTCACTGTTGAAGTCGGATTCCACTGAAGCAAGGAAGGCAGCTGCAGAGGCAATTTTTCAGGTGTCATCTAGTGGACTTTCGGATGATCCTATCGGCACTAAAATATTTGTTACAGAACGTGTAGTACCAACTTTGTGGGAGCAGCTTAATCCAAAACTGAAGCAGGATAAAATAGTAGAAGGATTTGTGACTGGGGCTTTGAGAAATCTCTGTGGTGATAAAGATGGACACTGGAAGGCAACTCTTGAGGGTGGTGGAGTTGACATTATTGTAGGGCTTCTTTCTTCTGATAATGCTTCATCTCAATCAAATGCAGCTTCTCTATTGGCCCGAGTGATGTTGGCATTCGGAGATAGCATTCCAAAAATAATTGATTCTGGAGCAATCAAAGCTCTCCTAAGCCTCTTACATCAGAAAAATGATGTGACTATTCGTGCCAGTGCAGCTGAGGCTTTAGAGGTTCTTTCTCTAAAATCAACCAAAGCAAAGAAAGCTATTGTTGACTCACAGGGTGTGCCAATTCTCATAGGGGCTGTTGTAGCTCCTTCTAAAGAATGTATGCAAGGCGAAGGAGGGGAGATGCTCCAGTGGCACACAATAAAAGCTTTATCCAATATATGTGGTGGAATGTGTGCCCTCGTGTTGTATTTGGGTGAGCTTTCTCAGTCCCCAAGGTTAGCTGCTCCTGTTGCTGATATAATTGGGGCACTTGCTTATGCTCTTATGGTCTTTGAGCTCAACGCAGAAGAAGAACCTTTTGATGCAACGAAGATTGAGAATATTCTAATAATGCTCCTGAAGCCACGGGATAATAAGTTGGTCCAGGAACGTCTCCTTGAGGCCATGGCAAGTCTGTTCGGCAATGCTCATCTGTCAAATCTGGTGCACCAATCAGAATCTAAGAAGGTTCTTACGGGCCTCATAACAATGGCCAGCGGTGATGTACAAGAGTATCTAATACTCTCCCTGATACAGTTTTGTTGTGATGGAGTGAGTGTCTGGGATGCAATTGGAAAGAGAGAAGGGATTCAGTTACTGATATCACTGCTGGGGTTATCCAGTGAACAACATCAAGAGTATGCTGTTGAGATGCTTGCTATCCTAACTGACCAAGTTGATGACAGCAAGTGGGCAATCACTGCCGCTGGTGGGATTCCGCCACTTGTTCAGTTACTAGAAACGGGGTCTCAGAAGGCTAAGGAAGATGCAGCACATGTTATGTATAACCTGTGCTGCCATAGTGAAGACATCCGTGCCTGCGTTGAAAGTGCTGGAGCTATACACTCGTTCTTGTGGCTTCTCAAAAATGGTGGGCCAAAGGGGCAAGAAGCATCAGCTAGGACCCTAACAAAGCTTATCGCAACTGCTGATTCGGCTACCATAAATCAATTGCTAGTATTACTAAAGGGAGATTCACCAAGCTCAAAGGCCCATATAATTAAGGTGTTAGGTCATGTGCTTACCATGGCATCTCAGAATGACCTTGTGCATAAAGGGGCCGCTGCTAACGAAGGGCTAAGGTCACTTGTCAAAGTTCTAAATTCCTCAAATGAAAAGACTCAAGAATATGCTGCCTCTGTCCTAGCTGACATATTCAGCACTCGACATGATATTTGTGATAGCCTCGCAACAGATGAAGTGGTTAATCCTTGCATGAAGCTTTTGACTAGCAATACTCCAGTTGTTGCAACACAGTCAGCTAGAGCCTTGGGTGCTTTGTCCCGTCCAACAAAAGCAAAATCTACAACCAAGATGCCTTATATTGCTGAAGGGGATGTAAGACCACTAATTAAGTTGGCCAAAACTGCACCTATTGATTCTGCAGAGACTGCAATAGCTGCTTTAGCCAATCTGTTGTCTGATCCAGAGATAGCTGCAGAAGCACTGGCTGAAGATGTTGTTTCAGCTTTGACCCGAGTTTTAGGAGAAGGATCGTCCGAAGGTAAAAAAAATGCGTCACGTGCGCTTCATCAGCTATTGATGCATTTTCCAGTGGGAGATGTACTGATAGGAACTGCTCAGTGTCGATTTGCTGTTCTGGCTATTGCAGAATCCTTAAAAGCGATGAATGCAGATGGAACTGATGCTGCAGATTCTTTAGATGCTATTGCACTTCTTGCTAGGACAAAACAAGGCACACAATTGTCGTACAACCCATGGAGTGCCCTTGCTGAAGTTCCGTCTAGTTTAGAGCCTCTTATACATTGCCTCTGTGAGGGATCTCCCCTAGTCCAAGATAAAGTAATAGAAATTTTATCCAGGCTTTGTGGAGATCAGCCAATTCTGCTAGGTGACCTGTTAGTATCAAGATCCAGGTCGATAGGTGCATTGGCTGATAGAATAATGAATTCTAGTAGTCTAGAAGTAAGAGTTGGTGGGACAGCACTGGTCATTTGTGCTGCCAAGGAACATAAAGTTCAGTCATTGGATGCACTTTATGCATCTGGATACTTGAAACCTCTTATATATGCGTTAGTTGACATGATGAAGAAGAACTCCAATTGTTCTTCCTTAGAAATTGAAGTCAGAACCCCTAGGGGTTTCACAGAAAGAACTCCATTTGGGGAAGAAAATGAGTTTGAGGTTCCTGATCCAGCAACAGTCTTGGGGGGTACTGTTGCCCTTTGGCTGCTATCAATAATTACATCATTTCATATAAATAGCAAGTCCACTGTTGTGGAAGCGGGGGGACTTGAGGTCCTTGCTGACAAGCTTGCTAGACACACTTCCAATCTCCAGGTAGACGTTATATAAATCTCACTTGTGTGGTGTATGCTTCCCCCGCCCCTGGTTGCATTATTGGGCTTTGTGCTGCACCCCTTTTTTCGAAGAACTTGCTTGGTTTTGACTTGGAAAAAATAAGTGTTGATTGGCTAATTTTATAGATTGATTTTATTTTATGGACCTTGGCTCTGTTCATTCTTCTTTTGTGTTGGCTTTGGTATAGACTGATTGCAGGGGTCAGTACTGTAAAACAATTCAAAACAGTTGAATATCTCTTTTGCCTGACTTATTCACATGGCTAGGAAGTATTATCTGCATTAATTGCGTGCTTCTGGAATTAGAGCTAGCATTTATGTCCCACTTCCTGTTTCTAGATCACGATCAAAGCGAGTTTGTTTGAAGTGCCATCTCTCATCTTCCTTTATTTTCTGCTTTCTCTGTCTCTTTCAATTCACATTAAGGCGATCTTTATCACTATTATGCCTTGACATATGCTGGATCTTTTTAGAAACCACTTGAGTTAATAAATGGAAAATTTATCGAGCACTTGAATATGCAAGTTTACTCTCTCATATTTGGCAACAGATATGGAAGTAAAGAAAATCAAAATTAAAAAAAGAATAATAATAAAGAAAAGGATAACCAAGTAACTGCTTCATTGTCACCTTGGTTCCATTCCGATTGGAAGTAATGACAGTTCACATGATCTTTTTATGTTTTTATTTGGTTAAGCGAACTGAAGAAAAATTTGTTATGGCAGGCAGAGTTTGAAGATGCAGAGGGCATGTGGATCAGTGCATTGCTTTTGTCTATATTATTCCAAGATGCCGATGTAGTATCCTCTCCAACAACCATGCGTTTTATACCCTTGCTTGCGTATCTTCTGAAATCTGATGAAATGATAGACCGATTTTTTGCTGCTCAGGCAATTGCTAGTCTTGTTTGTCAGAGGGACAAGGGAATAAATCTTATTATTGCTAATTCAGGTGCAATTGCTGGTTTAGTGAGCTTGATTGGTCACATTGAAATAGATATGCCGAATCTTGTTGCTCTCTCTGAAGAATTTTTATTGGAAAGAAACCCTGATCAGGTTGCCCTGGAATATCTATTTGAAATTGAAGACGTGAGAATTGGTTCCACTGCGCGCAAGACCATCCCTCTACTGGTAGATCTGTTAAAACCACTTCCGGATAGACCAGGTGCACCTCCAATGGCTGTGCGTCTCTTGACTCAATTTGCAGATGGTAATAATGCAAACAAATTAATCATGGCTGAAACTGGTGTGCTGGAGGCTCTAACAAAGTACTTATCTCTGAGCCCTCAAGACTTGACTGAGGCTACTGTTTCTGAGCTACTGAGAATACTATTCAGCAATTCTGACCTTCTCCGGTATGAAGCAGCCGTTAGTTGCACAATTCAACTGATTGCTGTTCTTCATTTGGGGTCAAGAAGTGCAAGGCTGAGTGCTGCTAGGGCTTTAAATGAACTTTTTGATGCTGAGAACATCCGAGATTCTGAAGCATCTATTCAAGCCATTCAGCCTTTAGCTGACATGCTTGGTGCTGCATTAGAAAGTGAACAACAAGTTGCTGTTAGCGCCTTGATTAAGTTGACCTCAGAAAGTGATTCAAAAGCATCACTGATGGCTGATGTAGAAGGGAATCCCCTTGGGAGTCTACATAAGATTCTTGCTTCTTCTTCTCCTTTGGAACTGAAAAGCGATGCTGCCGAGTTATGCTTTGTACTTTTTGGTGATCCAAAATTCAGAGCTTTGCCAATTGCTTCTGAATGCGTAGAGCCCCTAGTAATGCTAATGCAATCTGATGCAGAACGAGCTGTGGAATCTGCAGTTTGTGCTTTTGAGAGGTTGTTGGACGATGAGCAGCTGGTGGAGCTTGCATCAGCGTATGATCTTGTTGATCTTCTAGTTCATCTGGTTTGTGGCTCAAATCAGCGGCTCATTGATGCGAGTATTTGTGCACTTATTAAGTTGGGTAAGGACCGAACTCCTCGCAAGATGGATATGGTCAAAGCAGGCATAATAGAAAATTGTCTTGAGCTGCTCCCAACTGCCTCAAGTTCCTTATGCTCCACCATTGCAGAACTCTTCCGCATATTGACAAATAGTAGTGCTATTTCAAAAAACCCAGCTGCTGCAAAAATTGTAGAACCTCTCTTTATGGTTTTACTGCGGTCAGATTTTGGACTGTGGGGACAGCACAGTGCTTTGCAAGCTCTTGTAAACATTCTAGAGAAGCCACAAAGTCTTGCAGTTCTGAATCTTTCTCCTAGCCAGGTAATTGAGCCTCTCATTTCCTTTCTTGAATCCCCAGCTCAAGCTATCCAACAACTTGGAACCGAATTATTATCTCATCTCCTTGCACAAGAGCATTTTAAGCAGGATATAACAACGAAAAATGCAGTAGTGCCTCTAGTGCAGCTCGCAGGCATTGGTATATTGAACTTGCAACAGACAGCAATTCGGGCTTTGGAAAATATCTCATTAAGCTGGCCAAAAGCAGTTGCTGATGCTGGTGGTATTTTTGAGCTTGCAAAGGTTATTGTTCAAGATGACCCTGTACCGCCTGTTGCCTTGTGGGAGTCAGCCGCTATGGTTCTCTGCAATGTCCTATGCTCTAACTCCAATTACTACTTCAAACTTCCGCTGGTGGTCCTCGTAAAGATGCTGCATTCAACAGTCGAGAGCACTGTTACTCTTGCGCTGAATGCACTTATAGTTTATGAAAAGACTGATATTTCAAGTGCAGAACTGATGGCTGAAGCTGGTGTAGTAGACGCCCTCTTGGATCTGCTAAGATCTCACCAGTGTGAAGAAGCATCAGGAAAATTGCTTGAAGCTCTTTTCAACAATGTCCAGATACGAGAGCTGAAGGTATCCAAATATGCAATTGCACCTCTGGCACAATATTTGTTGGATCCACAGACTAGATCGCAATCTGGTAGGCTTCTTGCAGCTCTCACTCTTGGTGACCTCTCTCAGCATGAAGGACTAGCTAGAGCGAGTGATTCTGTCTCAGCCTGTCGAGCTCTGATAAGTTTACTTGAAGATCAACCAACAGAAGAAATGCAAATGGTGGCAATTTGTGCATTGCAAAACTTTGTAATACGCAGTAGAACCAACAGGAGAGCTGTTGCAGAAGCCGGTGGAATTTTAATGGTTCAAGAACTGCTTTTAGCCCCAAATTCAGAAATTGCAGTACAGGCATCTCTGCTCATAAGGTTTTTATTCTCAAATCACACGCTTCAAGAATATGTATCAAACGAGCTTATCAGATCTTTGACAGGTAACTTTGCTTATAAAGTACTCCTAGCACTTTTCTTCACTACTTTTTTCCGTTATATTAATTCATTAGTTTTTCTGGAAGCCTGTTGAAATGATGCCAGCCATGTCCTGTGAAGAACTATTATGGAAGTAAGCATAAACCAACCAAAGCCTATCTGAAAATAATGCTATACATAATCTGCTGAAAACCCAGAAAAGAGTCTTCAGATGTAAATCTATGTTCCAATGTTTTGCCTCAGGAATTTTATGCTGCAATTTTTCTATATATTCTGATTTTAATGTCCACACAAGTTGAAGTTAGGGTTAAGGCTTGAAGCACTAAATTTGACAGCTGTACTTTTTCAGTGTCACTTTAGGAGCTAGCACTTAATTGAAAGCTTTAGATTCTCAGTGTCACTTCAGAAGCTAATTCTGTAAACTAAAGATAGTGCTTCAAAGAATTGTACAGCAGCCAAAAGGAGAAAACATAAGCATACTAGATTGATAGACCTAAAGCCTAATGCCATAAAATAAAACACACCCTGTATATGAAGCAACCAGATGTCAGACTGTTTCTGCAATGGTATGTTGTTTCCAGCTGAGTAGTTTTGCTTGTAGCATTTCAAATGCAGCAGTAAATCTTTCTGATATATCAATTTGGAGGCTCAAATTTCCATGATCTGTTTCTTAAGATAACCAAATCCTAGATCTTTGTTGTGTGCTTTTTGTTCTCATCTCCTTCTTGCTCCATTCTTCTTGTCATAAAATGTAGTACAAGCATTTCTTTTTCTTCTTATCTGCCTAAAACATTATATAACTTCTTGAAATGCAGCTGCACTGGAGAAGGAATTATGGGCCACCGCAACTGCTAATGAGGAAATTCTGCGGACCATTCATGTAATATTTTCTAATTTTCCCAAGCTCCATATTTCTGATGCTGCTACACTTTGTATCCCTCATCTTGTGGCAGCATTGAACTCTGGTAGCGAGGCTGCTCAGGATTCAGTATTGACCACACTATGCTTACTCAAGCAATCTTGGTCAACCATGCCGATGGATGTGTCTACGTCCCAAACAATGGTTGCAGCTGAAGCCATTCCCATATTACAGATGCTAATGAAAACTTGCCCACCAAGTTTCCACGATAGAGCAGACAGCCTGTTGCATAGCTTACCAGGTTGTTTGACAGTCACCATCAAGCGTGCAAACAATTTAAAACAGGTGATGGGAGGAACAAATGCTTTTTGTCAATTGACTATTGGCAATGGTCCATCACGGCAAACAAAGGTAACAACTTTATGATTGTTGATGAAGTACAAATGTTTTTGTTATTCTGTAATCTGTTTCGCTTTTGAAACCTTTTGCTTATCATGAGATGACAGTTCTGTACAATCACAGCCTACTTCAACTATTCTAGAGTATGTGTATCAAGTACTCGGAGTTCCATGGATATCTGTGGATAATCATATTACGAACATGCAGATTGCACACCAATTAAAAGAAGATCTCATGCTACGAATATTTCTGTGATATTTTTGTATGTTTTTTTTTTCATTTTCATTTTCATTTTCATTTTGGAATTTTACTCAACTTGCAGTTTACTTGATTATATTTTTTAGAAATTTCCAACAAATCAAACTAAAATACTAAATTAAGTCTCAAAGGTTAAGAAGTGTTATAAATTCAGAAGCTTCTTGTCCAGGTCAGCTACATTTCATATTGACAGTCCATGGTTTATGATTAGGTTGTGAGTAACAGTACGTCGCCAGAATGGAAAGAAGGCTTCACATGGGCTTTTGATGTACCGCCCAAGGGACAAAAGTTACATATCTTGTGCAAAAGCAAAAACACATTTGGGAAGGTACTTTATGTTCTGGATGTCCGATGTGAAGTTTATGTTCTTTACCCATTTAACTTCCAGCTACAACATACACCAGTTTTACCAACTGCATAGCTACTTTATAGTGAAAATGATATATAAAATGGGTTTGACGCTATGAGGTGCGTCATTTGGCAATAGGATGAGATAATAGAATGGTAACTCCTACTTAATATCACACTTGCCATTTCTGATGTATAGATTACCTTTTTTCAGAGCACTATCGGGAGGGTAACAATCCAAATTGATAAAGTTGTTAGTGAAGGGACATATAGTGGTCTTTTCAGCCTCAGCCATGACAGCAACAAGGATGGCTCATCACGGACGCTAGAGATTGAGATTACCTGGTCCAGTAGGACGTCCAGCGAAGGTGAGTGAAGGGAAGCAAGACTGAAGTGATGCAACTTGTGGACACAAAGTCGGAGCTGGACCTGGACCTGGTAAAAGAACAATCTCTACACATTCCAGCCTAATGCAAGAGCTATTGGGAGTAAAGTCCAAGTTTTGTTGTATCTAAAAGCATTTCTACCTGTGGGGGTAACTGTAAAATAGTAAAGATTTTTGCAAGCGCAGAGAAGTTGATAGAGGTTCCCACGGTACAAAGTAAGTCTTACACTTAGCTTTTAAGCACCAAATTGTACAGTTTCTGCAGTTCTTAGAAATACGAATATCAAATAGAGATGACGACGAGAAGAACGAATGATCCGTTTTTCCTCTTAAATCTGTTGTAATGCTCATATTCTACGTCCCAGCAGTGTATTTGTGATGCAAAGTATTAGCAAATGCCAAAGCCGATCCCTGCGCAAAGGGTCTGGCATTAAACTTTATTAGTTTCTTTCATGGGTACCTCTTACTTTTGATACAGTTACCCACAAAAACCAAATTATTTATCCTTATCTACCCATTTATTTTTTTTACCCATAAATTAGTTATATTTTCCTCATAATAATTTTTGTGGGAAAATTTTTTCTTTATTCTCCAATTCTTTTTTTTATGCTTCTTCTTTTTTTCTTTTTTCTCGGTTTCTTATTTTTTTCTTTTTTTCTTTTCTAATTTCATTTAACTTCTTTTTTTATATTCTTTTTCTCTTCATAATCTAATTTCATTTACTGTTTTCACTATTTTCAATTATTCTTTTTTATACTATTACTAAAGAAAAATTATATTGTGTACCAATTAAATGTAACTAATACAATAAAAAAAAATATCAACTAACATATGATACCAGTATAGTATATAGTTATATCAACATGGTATATAATTGGCCCGGCCTGCTTCCCGCTCGAAAGAACCGCTTGCTTCGGTAGGAGTCAAAAAGAAAAGGCTCAAGAAGGAACTGCACTCGAAGAATGGAAAGGCAGGCTGCGAAAGTGCTAACTGTCCATCTTTCTGATGGTGAAGGAAGGGCCCATTCATGAACCACCAATCTAATTCGACCACCTCTCCTGCATTTTCATATCCAATGCCTAGGAGCTAGGCTCGAGTCTCCGGCTAGAAAAGAATGTATGCGTCAAACTTTGATGTCTCACTGGTTCAAAGTCTAGTACTTATGGGCGCAAGTCAGTCTCTTCAAGTGGAAGCAATCATAGGGGGTTCAGTATGCAAAGAGTTAAAAATTTAATTCAATTATTAATATGAAATAATATTAGTTGTCAGTAAAAATTTCAAAAAATTCTAAAAGGATCTAATTGTAAGAGTATATTGTTACATTATATATCAACAACAACAACAACAACAACAACAACTACCCAGTATACTCCCACCAGGTGGGGTCTGGGGAGGGTATACTCATACTATAATATTATTTTTTTTGCATTTTTAATTTTTCCCTCACGATAGGTAAAAGCTTAAAACAAATTAAAAGGGAAAAAGTAAGTGAATACAGTGTAATAATATACTATTATAGTATATTGTATATCATTGCAGCATATTGTTACAGTATATTGCATATTATTACAATATACTATAATAATATATTGTATACTGTAATAATATACTATTGCATTATAATTATATACTCATATAGTATATTGTATACAGTAGCGGTATACTATTAGGTAACTGTGTTCTTCTTCGATTATTATAATATACTGTTCCAATATATTATAAATTATAATAGTATAATGTTGCAGTATATCTATATACTCTTACAGCATATTGTATACAGTAGCACTATACTGAGCTGTGTACTTCAATTTTCAACAGAAAAATTTCGATCTCAATCAGCTCAAATCAGCTCCAAATGCTATCAAATTTCAGCATTAACTTCCAGAAGGTATTATAAGAAATATTTAGCAACGCCCACTTTAGATCAAACAAGAAATCTTCAAAGTAAAAATTTTAAATTCAAGCGCCTAGGCAAGAGCAAGAGCTAGGGAAAGAACTATTAAGATGTAAACAAACTAAAAGTCAGTATAAATCGATTAAGACTAATTTTGGAGAAGAGTGTGAATCTTTTGTCTTAAGTTATTACTCCCTCATATTAAGTGGCCTTGGGAAATTAGGTAATATATTTCAAATAGAAAAGGGTAACAAATCATTTGAACACGAAATCATAATTATGGGGGACAAAAGACATATCGAAGAATTGTTGGGCAAGGACCATATTCTTCTTGTATTGATGAATATTTATGAAAAGTAATACTCCTGTAACAGCACAATAAGATGTATACAGTTGGAACATGGAAATTAGAAGGTGCCGGGTAAATAACTTGGATTTCATAGGTAGAAATAATAAATAGTTTAAGTCTGGACATTAAAAAATAAATAATTTAAAATTAATGAATATAAAATGAGATTTTCTCCTCTTTAAACAATAACGAGCGCCCTCATCGAACTGGAATAAGCTCATTCATCCACAGAGTGAGCAGTTAGAAAAGAAAAAATATTGACAGTAATGATGCATTCTAATATAATCTAAAATTCTTGGATTTACAATTTTTTTAACATAAATGTCATTACGACCAAAGCTCAAACGATGATTGAAACAAATCTAGTCTTACGCAAAGGAATCCTTCGGTTGAAATTAAAAAATAGTCAGATTTATAAATGGTAATTAAAAAATAGTTTCAGTTTTAAAAGTAAGAGAAATTTAATCATTTTTTATTTAAAGATAAATTTGAACGAAAAGTATTTCAACATAATATATTGGAATTTTAGCATAATATATTGGACTTCCATACTGGAGTTTCAGCATAATATGCTGGAAGTTTATACACATGTGCTCCAATCTCCGGTGCTACCAATATCTAGAACTTTTCATGTTGTAGTAAAATAATGGCTATTTTTTAATGACAATACAAACAATGGCTATTTTTTAATTATCAGCCGAAAACTGGTTAGCACATGCTTATTTCACGAATCATTTAGTCAATTAAATTATTTAAATGAAATTTCAACCCAATTAACTAGAATCTATACTATATTAAAAGCACAAAAGTCTTTAATAAAATATCGTTCGCTTTTTTATCCTTAAAAATAAATTTCACATTGGACAAATTTGTAATTGTTATTTACTTATATTTATAATATTTAGGACTTTAAAAATCAACTACTTTTTATTTATGAAATTCTTCCTTATTTGAACTAGGTAGAAACAGTTAATACTTAGGAATCTAAAATTAAGTTTGATTTTACTTATATAACTTTTTTTTCATATTTAAATTGAGCAAGTATTATCCGTAAATGTTTACAAGCCTTTAACACGTTAGGAATTTTGTCTTCATTTTAATTTTTCTGCAATAACCACGTAAGAATCATCAAACATGGCAATTCCACTTTTTTCGATTTTGTTTGAACCATCTGAGCATTGTTAATGATGATTTATAAATTTGTCATTTTAATATAAATGTTTAATCATTAATGATGGATAACATGTATATTATATTATACATTAAACATAATTTTATCATTTAGTTATTTTTTTAAATAATTATAATTTTAAAATTAGCAAAAACAAAAAATTTGCTATAATAGGAGCTCCTAACATTTAGAAATTCAAAACCGAATGATATTTTAACTTATATGAATTCTTTTCTTATTTAAATTACGTAAAAGAACTATATAACTCCTTAATCTAATTCATATTCAAAGAAAAAAAGTAACAAATTAAGTCTACTTCTTTATTTTTCAAGATCTATTAACAATCATGAATATTAAATATAAAGAAACTAAGTGGCAGCCTATTTTAACAATATTTGTTTTTAACTTAAAGAATTAAAATATTAAGGTGTATTATCTCATGTTTCGAATGATAAATCCAATCAAAAGTACTATATTGCCAATTCAAATGAGATAAATGAGTTTTGATATAATGATGAACAAGAATATTTCAAATGAAAATATTAACAAAAATAAGTAAACTAATTGTTACTGAAATCGATATATCAGTCGACACTTCTTATATATTTAGTGATATTTTTGGTTCTTAGGATGTGTGCCTATGTCTTTGTAATATATACTATGTATAAATTTCTTTCTAGATATTAATATTATTAGCACTGACAATTTAAAATTTATTGTAATATTAGTTAATATGCAAAAACATAAAAGATAATTTGTATTTTCTTTAAAGAGAAAAAAGGAACATATATATCTTTTGGAACTTTGATATGAAGAAATACTTGAGGGGATATTTAGTAGTAAGAAAAAAGATGCTATAAGAAGATTTTGGTCAAAGGCCAAATATTAGAATATGGAGATATAATCTATTCTTTAAAGTTTAATAAGAGACAGGTGACAAGCTCAAATAAAAATCAAAGTTAGAATCATTTTTTGAATGACTGTAATAGTTCATTAATCACAGTTAATAAAAAGGTATATTTGAAAAGCTCTGTATAATTATTAGACGAGGAAAAGTAATTGAGATTATCTCATTATTATACTAATGTTTAGATGTTAGTTATAGTGAACCCTAAACAAAATAGAGTTGTGGCACTAAAAAGTTTGATAAATCAATGATGGATAATATTTTTGTTATTCAAATTGATTATGGAATAGAGCTGTGGCACTTAAAATTTTGATAAATTAATGATGGATAATATTTTCCGTATTCAAATTGATTATGGAATTCTTTTGAGACGTGAAGGAAGAAGCTATGAGTTGATCAAAATCGATTTAAACCTATTTTTTTTTATTATTTAAACATATTTTTTATTTTTATATTAGTACTTTATTTAGAATTTTTTCCTATTAACGTTTGCATTATAAGTGTGAAAATTTTGTACGGCAAAACTTTTTTCTCTATCGATCTATCTATATATTATTAACATTATTTATTTTCAAGAATGCACACTTTTTAAATCTTTATTCGATTAATGTTCAACAAAAATACAAGTTGCGACTTTTTTTCTATTATTTTTTCGTTTAAATTTAATATATACACCAATTTTTTCTTTTAAGCAATCGCCAATGTGAAAGAAAAATATAAGCCAAAGATACTAGTCTACTTCTACAAACATCCGCACATGCCCAGTCATTGACCTCGGTCTCTATTGCACGTGCGACGGAAGCTCAAAGTGGGGTCCACTTTCTTCATCAAAACGGCTTTTGCAGATACATGAATATATCCTGAAGCGGCGACATTCCATAACAACCCTGGAGCTGAGAACCTAGCAAGCTGTTATCTCCGACGTCCGGGATGGCATCCATGTAATTAAATTGAAGGTCGAGGGCGGTCTTCTCCCAATCGCTCAATTTCGGCTCGCTCTGAACTTCTCTCTCACAAGTGAACTCCGGCGAAAGCACGTGCTCCGAGCAGCTGGAATTAGTGTGAAGCTTCGGCAGAGAATCTGATGAATCGAAGTGCATAAAGTCACTGTAAACCTGCGACGGCCTTGTCGAGTTCGGTAACGGCAGAATCTCCGGCTTCACATCCATCTCGCTAGCCGGCGTCGACATTCCGACGTCCATTTTTCGACTATTCAATTGGTTCTTCTCCATTGTACCCTTCTTATTGTATATTCGGCATAAAACCCAATCGTCTAGCTGTCAACAAAAAAAGAAACAACCGTTGGATCAGTCAAAAACTCAAATCACAATGGTCGAAAAAATCTCAATCTAAAATCACATTCGCTTCACTCTCTTGATAGGCGATAAGAACAAATAATAATTTTCTATAATAACAAAGTTAAATACAGTACTAAATCAAAAGTCTAATTCGGTTTATTACCCACCCTTAAGCTATTGTTCTTGTTACGAGCAGATCGATCAACACGAGCAAGCCGATATTCGTGCATAATCCAATTCGTCTTTTCTCCTTTTGGAGCTTTGCCTGCGTAAAATACCAGAGCTTTCTTAATTCCGACGGGCTTCGGATGACCAATCGGCTTATCTGCACCCGTCGCCTTCCAATACCCATTTCCTGCAGCTCGATTTGGCCGTGACCCGTTCGGATATTTCCGATCTCGCGGTGAAAAGAAATACCACTCTTTCTTCCCATATAACGCCAAACCTAACATCACAAAAAGAAAAAATATAAATAAATTAAAAAGCATCGAAAAGTTTCAGCATTGGGAAAATAAAATTCTTCGTTAGTATCAAAAACAGTGAATCATTTGCAGTAAATTACCAGGAAGATCCCATGGGTCGTACTTGTACAGGTCAATTTCAGCAATAATCGGGACAGCAATCGGCTGCGACGCACATTTTCGACATAGGTAGTGCATCACAAGCTCTTCATCAGTTGGATGGAACCGGAATCCAGGAGGCAATTGCAATTCAACCGCTGCCATTTTTTCACAATGATTTTGACTTGCTGTATTTGTGTCTTTATTTTTCTTTTGATTGATAGGTAGTGTGTGTAGTAGATAACTGATTACAGTGAGAGGCGCTCTGAAAGTTGAAACACAGAACAGTAGAGGATGAAGGGAATATATAGCAGGAGAGAAGGACACGTGGCTAGAGAAGGCGGCGGGTTCTAGAATAAACGTGTGTGATATAATGAAAAAAAAGGAAAAATAAAATATAAAAATAAAGGAGGACACGTGTCGTCAAGTTAAGCGTGTGTGTAGAGCTGTGGATAACCAATATGGGGTGAGTTTGTTGGGATTTTGTCACTGCTTACGCATTGAGATTTGGATGGAAGCGTTAGAAGAGAAGGTACCTGGAAATAGTGTTGAGGGAAGGGAGTAAAAGCTTAGTGAGGTGGAGGTACATTCACGGACTGACTTGACCAAGTTATCACTTTTAGCATGACAAAACATCCTAGGGCCTCTCTTCATTTTGTTTTGTCTTGTTTGTTTGTGATTTCTCATAGATTATTTATCCTTATGTGAGATTTTGCTTGACTTCTGTTAGCCAGTGTTACCGTTATTTATCGGACGGATTGAGTGGTTATTTATTCTTAACAATTTAATTTATTAATTATTAATTTTTAAATATATTAATTGATTAGCTATCGAGCGGATTGGTATCAGTTTAGCTCATATCGAGCGGTTATCGGATCAATTTATCGGCATAATTCAATCTATATTGCGCATATCGCAATTTACCAAACTTAGCGATGGTCCAAAATTTGCTTCGTCGTGCTTCAAACATATACTGGTGTTGGTCAAAGAATGGGGTTTCTTGCTCTTGTTTTATAACTGCTCCAATTTTCTTTAGATGTCGCTCTAATTTCTAAACAATCCAAGAACACATGTCGAAATGCGTGCGAACTGACTTTTTTTTTACATGCAAGCAAACCTGCAGATGTATGTGTTAAACTCAATTAATTAGCAGATTTTATTCGTTAAACTATCTCTCATTTGTTAAGTTTTAGTACTTCCACTGTACCTAGTAAATGTGGTAAGAATACGTGAAGCAATCAAGTAAAATTTGTCAAATAGTAAATTAATAATATATAGAGAATAGAGAAAGAATACTAGAAGTAGAAGAAGGGTTTATGATTATTTAATATATATATGGATAAAAATAAATTATATATATATATATATATATATATATATATATATATATATATATATATATATATATATATATATATATATATATATATATATATATATATATATATATATATATATATATATATATATATATATATATATATATATATATATATATATATATATATATATATATATATATATATATATATTCTTAACGGGTTAACGGATTATCCGCTAAGAAAATTGAATAATCCACCCCCAAACCGATAAGCGGTTAATAAAAAATTTCAATATGTTCCCTATCCATTAATCCGTTAACACGATACCAATAAGTCATTAAGCTTCGGTTTCGATTCGATTTTTGGTTTCAGTTCGATTTTGAACACCCCCTGCTAGTGTATAGGGTAAAATATATTTATATTAAATGATCACATGGGGAAGTGACACATCGAGCCGAAGACAGAAAAAAGTTGAACCCGAAGGCAATGATCCTGTCTGCTACCGAAGAGAATGACACTCATTAAGTTAAAATAAATGTTTGCCACCCGATAGCATTTGATGAAGAATATCCTATAACATTAAGTGCACAACTCATTGTAAAGAATATGATAGTCAATGTCAGCCATTACACATCTCTTCAATGACCATCACAATTGACACTAAAGAGAGTCTTGATCCTAGGACCTTGTTCCCTAGGTACAACTATAAGCAATACGCTTTATTTCCATTATATGGAAACGAATTTTCTGGCAAATACATGCTATATTTTATTAAAAGCTCAATATAATTTTTATCTTCTTGTTTACTGATATCGTTGCAATTGTGCCATGAAGTGCTACTCCCGAAATTACTATTTTTGCTATTTTATCCTCATCTCAAGGCTAAGTACCATATTTTTATCTAATTCATATATTATTTTAGGATCAAATTAATTCACTTGTCTATAAACCACGTATAAATGCAATTGTACCATTTTATGGGTAAGCAGTTTGGCACCCACCGTGTGCCTTAAACAACTATATAATTAAGTTGGTCCATGCCTCTTTTATTAACGTGTTTAATTGTTTATTCTTAGAAAAAATCATAGAAAATAGTAGATAATGGACTTAACAACACACACGACCTCGAGGCCCGAAACAATCAGCCTCGGCACGAGCATTCAATCAGCGATACTCGCAGCGAGGGGAGTGAGGCTGCTCCGGCCCATGAAAGGAGGTACCCGCAACATATTCGAGAGTCAACTCTTAATGATGCTGAAGAAGAGCACGTTGTCGAAGCGGTAAGGGTGTTGCAAGACTAACAAGTGACTATTTTGTTGACAACAGCAACCCAATAGGCGAGGTCGGCTTCGATGATACCAGGGAAAGCGAATCCGGTCATAACAATGAGAGAGATCCATTCAAAAACAAACTCATACGAATTATGAAGGAAAAGAACGCTCGCATGTACCAAATTCCGGGCGCACCACCAGTGTTGAAGAGGCCAGACTCAACTAAGTTCACTCAATTGTCGCACAAACCAAGCGTGATACCATAATTGATCCCAAAGCGGTTTAATATTCTTGATATGCCGAAATATGATGGGACTTCAGATCCTCAAGATCATATCACCACCTATACAACGACAGTGAAGGGAAACGATTTATCTACCCACGAGATTGAATATGTTTTTCTGAAGAAATTCGGAGAGACTATCACAAAGGAAGCGTTGACCTGGTATTTGCTTTTTCTCAAGCATTCCATAGATTCCTTCGCGGTGCTCATGAATTCTTCATTAAGTCTTATGTTGGGGCCCAAAAGGCCGATATATTCAGGATTGCATGAGAAGATTCCAAGTTTCTGTGGGAGTTTGTAAACCGGTTCTAAAAGGAAAGGATGTATCTACAGGACATTCTGAATGAATGTGCGGCTTAAGCATTCACGTAGGCTTTGAATCCGCGAAGTTATAATGCTTTCCGGAAGTTGAAAAAATGTCTGCTCGAGTTCTAAGCAAAAACTTGGGCGGATGTTCACAAGCGATACAAGTCAAAGATAAGGATTGGAGATGATCAACTCGATTTCTCAATGTTAGTTAAGGGTCAGGATCGGGAGAAAAGTAAAGAGAAATTACAAGATGATTTTGATATGGATTGACAGTCTTCGAGGAGCTGATTTTTTCCCTATGAACGGGCCAAAGATGCAGCTGAGGTTTTTGGTCAACAGATAGGTTCGTTACTAATAGAAGAACTAATGCAATCGGAATAAGAGGTCGTTACTGGAAAAGGAAACGTTTAGTTCTCGAGATTCTTCCTACCCCATTTAGAATATAACTTCAACGTCAGTGTAGTAGAGTTGGTGCCGCTATGCAGAACATTAACGAACCACGGATTTCGAAGAAAATGAGATCCAATCCCATCTAGAGGGATCCTAATTCGTGGTGCGAATATCACGGGACAAATGTCCATCAGACTGAGAACTACCGGCATCTGCGCGAAGAAGTTGTGACACTACTAAAAAATGGCCATCTCAACAAATTCATAAGTGACCGGACTGAAAATAATTATGGTCACAATCATGACAACGATTGCCCTCAAAAGTAGGAGAAGATCCCCCGCGCCAGATGATTAACATGGTTTTGAGGGGGAATAAGATTAACGGGGTTAGTTTCTCGGAAGCAAAAAAATGAAGATATCAGTAACCCACACCAAGAGACTTCGGGGAGTCGCTGAAGACGACAACACTTTCACGGAGGAGAAAACAGATGAATTTTTTCTACTGCGCAACGATGCATTGATAATCTCTCTAAATGTGTTAGATTTTTTTAATATTAAACATGTTCTAGTGGATCTTGGGAGTTCGACTAATATTATACAATGGAGTGTGTTGGAGCAAGACAAATTTACTGGAAGCATCATTCTGGCCAGAAAACTCCTCGCCGGGTTTAACCTAGCAAGAGTGACAACCCGAGGAGAGATCTTGTTGCCCACGAATGCCGAATGGGATGATAAAGATGACCCTTTTATGAGGTAGTGGATGGTGATATGGGCTATAATATTATCCTAGGAAGACCATGGTTGCATGAGATGGAGGTTGTGCTGTCGACATATCACCATTTTTCAAAATTCTGACTCCTGAAGGAATTAAACAAATAAGAGGCGACCAACCGGTGGTAAGGGAGATTAATGCAATTTCGGTCTATAGTTGCAAAGGGAAAAAGCATACGACATAGCAATTAGAGGAACCAACGCCTGCTCTCGAGTCAAGCAAAGTCAACCAGAGGGAAGAGGCGTCAGACTCTTATCAGGTGCCAAGGTACTTCTAGGTACCAGAAGAGACAGGTGCAACAAAATCCACAAGGAAAGAGCTTGAGTAAGTTGCATTATTCGAAAAATTCTTGGAGAGGAAATTCCACTTAGGGGCAGGACTGCGCCCCGAACTAAAGTTTGGATTGATTGAATTTCTTAAATTTAACGTTGATTATTTTGTCTGGTTGCATGCGGATATGACATGTATCCTATCGGAAGTGGATGTACAGAAGCTGAGCTTGGATCCTAGCATCCCTCGGTAAGACAGAAAATATGACCTATTCCTGAGGTCAGAAATAAATTTTCCAAACAAAAGGTAACTCACCTACTTGACATCGGTTCAATTTGAGAGGTAAAGTATCCAGACTGGCTAGCTAACATAGTAGTGGTTCCAAAGAAGAATAATAAATTTCACATGTGCGTATACTATAAGGACTTAAATAAGGCATGCCCAAAAGACTCGTTCCCATTGCCAAACATTGATAAAATGATTGATGCAATGCCCAGGCATGAGATAATGAGTTTACTCTATGCTTACTCCAAGTATAGCCAAATTAAGATGAGCCCGGAGGATCAGGAAAAAACTTCATTCGTAATGAATTTCGGCACATATTCCTATAATGTGATGTTCTTCGGACTAAAGACTGTTGGAGCCACTTATCAGAAGCTCATAAACAAGATGTTTGAAAACAGATAGGGAAAACCATGGAAGTTTATATAGACGATATGCTTGTTAAGTCTTTGAACGCACGTGATCATCTTAATCATTTGCAAGAAACTTTTGACATTCTAAGGAAGCATAACATGAAGCTTAACCCAGAGAAGTGTGTGTTCGGGGTCAGCTCCGGAAAGTTCCTGGGATTCCTGGTACCACAAAGGGGGATTGAGGTTAAACCCGATAAAATCAAAGGCATTGAAGACATATCGGACCAGCTATGAAGTGTAAAAGAGGTTCAAAGGATCACAGGGAGATTGTCCGTTTTGAGCAAGTTTATTTCCCGATCTTTATAGAAATGCCATTATTTCTTCTCACTACTCAAAATGAAGAAAACCTTTGAATGGACCCCGGAATGTCAGTAGGAGGAAGGTGAAAAATTGTAATCTTCCTAGCAGTCTCGGAGGTAGAGGTAAGCACCGTTTTAGTTCATGAGGACAAAGGCATGCCATCTCCCAATATGCGAAAGATGATCATCGCAGCTACCTCTGAAATCTATCACACAAGCCCATAACATATCCTCAAGTGTCTGAATAGTATGCTCATCCTAACCGTCAATCTAGGGATGAAATGTTGTACTAAGACTTACCTGAGTCTCCATTCCTTTTTGGAAGGACCTCCATAAATTAGCTATAAACTGAGTACCTCTATCTGAGATAATAAATAGAGGGACACCATCAAGTCAGCTTATCTCCTTAATGTAAAGGCTTACATAATCCTCTACTGAATACATAGTCCTGACAGGCATAAATAAGCTAATTTTATAAGTCTATCAACAATCACCCATATGAAATCGAATTTATGATGGGTATGAGGTAAGCTTATAATGAAATCCATATTAATTACTTCCCATTTCCAAGTCGTGATCTCTATAGCCTGCAATTATCCACCGGGTTTTTGATGTTCAATCTTAACCTGCTGAAAATTAGGGCACTGAGCAACGAACTCTACTATATCTTTCTTCATTTCGTCCCACCAGCATATTTCCCTGATATCACAATATATCTTTGTCACTCCTGGATGACCAGAATAACAAGAATGGTGAGTTTCTCCCATAACATGTTGGCGCAACCTCTTCACATTAGGAACACATAATCGACCTCGATATCTGAGGACTCCATCTCATGTAATCTCAAATAGTGTCTTCTCATTTTGAGGGGTTGTATCTTTGTAATGAGCTAGCATATGATCTGCATACTTGCCTTCCTTCACTTCAGCTGCTAAAGATGATGTTGTTGTGTCATGAATAGTAACTCTAGCATCACGTGAATCTAGTAACCGAACTCTGAGATTAGGTAGATGATGAATCTCATGGGCTATCTTACCCTTCTCTGGCTATAAATATGATATTTTACCCATAGATCTATGGCTGAGGGCGTAGGATACTACATTCGCCTTTCCTGGGTGGTATAAAATATCAACACCATAGTCTTTCAGTAGCTCCAACCATTGTCTCTGACGTAAATTCAATTCCTTTTGCTTGAAGAGATACAAAAGGCTCTTATGAATGCCATACAAATAGTGCCTCTACATCTTTAGTGGATGAATCACCATTGCTAACCCTAAATTGTGGGTTAGGTAATTCTTCTCGTGCTTTCTTAGTTGTTTAAACGTATAAGCGACAACCTTACCATACTGCATCAATACACAACCAAATCCAACGCTTGAAGAATCATAGTAGATAGCATAACCATCAGTTCCCTTTGGGAGTGTCAGAATTAGTGCTAAAGCCAATCTATCCTTCAATGCCTGGAAACTCTGCTCACAAGCATCAGTCCACCGAAACTTAGTTGCCTTCCGAGTCTTTTTCAATTGTGTTGAAAGAGAAGAAAATCTCTCTACAAATCTCTTGTAATAACCTTCCCAACCTAGGAAGTTACGAACCTCCCTCGATGTCGTGGGTCTAGGACAAGTCTTCACCACCTCAATCTTTTGTGTATCAACCCGGATATCCTCACCTAAACTAATATGCCCAACGAAAGCTACAGAATTTAACTAGAATCATATTTAGAAAATTTTCCATACAACATCCTTTCTTGTAGAACTCTAAGCACAATACGCAAATGATATGCATGCTCAGCCTTTGAACGAAATTAAACCAAAATATCATCTATAAATACAATCATGAACAGATCTAGAAAGGGTCTGAACACATGGTTCATCAAGTCCATGAATAATGCTGGGGCATTGGTCAAACCGAATGACATAACACCAAATTCAAAGTGCCTATATTTGGTCCTGAATGTTTTCTTCAGAATATATTTCTTTTTAACTCTTACTTGATGGTACTCAGACTTCAAGTCTATCTTCGATAAACACCTAACACTCTACAACTGATCAAATAAATCATCAATCCACGAGAACGGGTACTTATTCTTGATCGACGCCTTATTCAATTGCCTATAACTAATACACATCCGCAATGAACCATCTTTCTTTCTTACAAATAACATAGGTGCTCTCACAGTGGTGTATTGGGTCTGATAAATTCTTTTTCTAGAAAATCCCCCAGTTGTTCTTTCAACTCTCTCAGCTCTGCAGGTGCCACCTATAAGGGGGAATAGATATCGGCTGAGTATATGGTAATATATCAATAGCAAACTCAATCTGCCATTCTGGCGGAAGGCCTGAAAGCTCATCGGAAAAATATCAGGAAATGCATTAACCACCAGGATATATTGAAGGGTCAATGACTATGCTTTCACATCATGTACCCGAACTAAGTGATAAATATATCCCTTTCCGATCATCTTTTTTGCCTTGAGATAGGAAATAAACTTATCTCTCGATGATGCATTATTATCTTTCCACTCCAGAACTGGTTCCCCTAGAAACTGGAACCGAACCATCTTTGATCTACAACCAATATTAGCATAACACGAAGTCAATCAATCCATATCCATTATAACATCAAATTCTACCATATATAACTCAATCAGGTCTGTTACTATAGTACGACTATGAACTACTACAATACATTCTCTATATATTCGTCTAGCTATCACTGGATCCCCAACACGTGTGGACACCTCAAAAGCCTAAATGATATATACATGTAAAAAAGTTATACTAAGAAGGATGGAAAAATATTAAGAGTGGTGCAAGAAAATACGACATAACAGAAACAAAATCTTCTCTAAAAGTCAAAGAGAAGTACAACAACAACAACGACAAACCCAGTTTGATCCTAACATATAGAACCCGGGGAAAATAGTCTATACTCAGACTTTACCCCTACCTAATACATGTAGAAAGACTGTTTCCAATAGACCCTCGGCTCAAGAAGTAAAAAAAACAAAAAATAATAATATGTTAAGTAGGCGAGAAATGCTCCAACAATTGAATGTTGAAGAGAAACACTTCAACAACACAACTGAAGGTTGATGAAAAGTGCATCAACAATTGGGAGTTGGTGATAGGTGCTGTAATAATTGAAGATTGAAGACAAGTGTTCTAATAAAATTGATTTTGGTAACAAAATGTATCAATGGGAATTTAAGATATGTGCTTTAATAAAATTGGGCGTTGATGAAAAAATGTATCAACAAGGAGCTAAAAACAAGTACTTCAACAAAAGTGAAAGTCGAAGAAAAGTGCTCCAACACAACATCAACAAAAAGTTTAAATGTATACTTTGAATTACAGATAAATATTGAAAAACTAATTCAAAATTGTAGTTGAGAAACTAATAGGATGTGATATTATTTAAATCATGTTTATTAAGTTTTCCTCCCCATATCCCACTAGTAGAATTTCATTGAATTTTATTATTATCATTGTTATTGTTATTGTTTATTAAGATTTGAAATTTTTATTAATATCGGAATATGTTCTCGTGCTTCATTTAAAAAGATATCATGTCATCATAAATAGGGATGCTATTAGTTTATTTTAGTGGAGACATATGGAGAATTGTAGAGAGCATGCAAACATTTTACCTAGCATTCTGTGTGAGGTTTACTCTGTTGCTATCTAGTTTTCCTCTTTTTGCGTACTTAGCTATAGTGCGTGTGTGCGTCACTACTCTCAATAGTCGGTTGGAGGGATAGTGACCACGACGGGGGATGATAGTGTAAGGTCATGTCCTCGGGGGGTGGGGGCGGTGGCGGGGGTGAGTAGAGGGGCAGGGAGTGGTCCTGCGGGTAGGGCGGGAGGTAAGGGTGGGAAGAGGGTAGCAGACGCTCATAGATTAAGGATTGGGTCCTGGAACATAGGCACTCTAACGGGTAAGTCCATTGAGTTGGCGAAGGTTCATCAGAAGAGGAGGGTTCACATAGCATGTGTCCAGGAGACTAGGTGGAAAGGGTCGAAGGCGAGGAATGTAGACGGGTTTAAGCTGTGGTACTCTGGGGTCGTGAGAGGGAAGAATGGAGTGGGCATATTGGTGGATAGGGATCTAAGGGAGTCCGTGGTCGAGGTTAGGCAAGTGAATAATAGGTTAATGGCTATTAAGTTGGTTATTGGGGGCTGCGTCCTCAACATCATCAGCGCTTACGCGCCGCAAGCGGGCTTAGACGAGGAGGCTAAGAGGCGCTTTTGGGAGGGCTTGGATGATCTGGTGAGTAGTATCCCCCAATCTGAGAAGATAGTTATTGGAGGGGACTTTAATGGTCATATTGGGGATGATATTGGTGGTTATAGTGAGGTGCACAGTGGCTTTGGCTTTGGAGTTAGGAACGGAGGAGGCACGTCACTGCTTGATTTTGCTAGGGCTTCCGACCTTCTGATTGCGAACTCGACATTTCAGAAGAGGGAGGAGCATTTGGTCACCTTCAAGAGTTCGGCGGCGAGGACTCAGATTGATTACCTCATCCTCAGAAGGAGCGATAGGGGTATGTGCAAGGACTGCAAGGTTTTTCCGGGAGAGTCCCTTTCGACTCTTCACAGACTCCTAGTGATGGATGTCAGTCTCTGGGTGAAGAGGAAGAGGAGGGGTGCTCGGGGACAACCACGGATTAGATGGGGTGTTTTGACTAAAGAGAAAGCACAGGTGTTGGAGAGGAGGTTAGCTGAGGGCGGAGCTTGGAGAAGTTCTGGGGAAGCGGACGCTATGTGGTAAGACGGCGAACTTGATAAGGGAGGTAGCGCGGGACGTGCTCGGGGTATCCAAGGGCTATTCAGGGAGACATCAGGGTGACTGGTGGTGGAACAATGTAGTCAAAGGAAAGGTAGAGGTGAAGAAGGAGGCGTTCGCTAAATTCGCAGGGAGCACAAGCGAGGAAGAACGCAAAGCGTACAGGGAGATCTACAATGTGGCAAGGAAAGAAGCAAAGATGGCGGTTACGGAAGCTAAAAACGCGGCGTTTGGTCGCATGTACGAGGAACTAGGGGAGAGAGGCGGGGACAGGAAGTTATTTCGGTTAGCTAAAGTAAGGGAAAGGAAGGCGCGTGATCTTGACCAAGTTAGGTGCATCAAGGGCGAGGATGGTAGAGTTCTGATGGGGGAGTCTCAAGTCAAGCAGAGGTGGCAGGTGTACTTTCGAGACTTACTTAACGAGGAGGGGGATCGTAACATAGAGCTAGGGGAGTTGGGGCATTCAGAGCAACAGAGACCTTGGGTACTGAAGACGCATTAGGGCGGATGAGGTCATGGAGGCTTTGCGCAAGATGAGTAGGGGTCGAGCGACCGGGCCTGACGAGATACCGGTGGAGTTCTGGAAGTGCATGGGTAGGGCAGGAGTGGAGTGGCTCTCTAGGTTGTTCAAAGCGATCTTCAAGACCAAAAGCATGCCGGATGAGTGGAGGTGGAGTACAGCGGTGCCCTTGTACAAGAACAAAGGGGACATCCAGTGCTGCAACAACTATAGGGGTATCAAATTAATAAGTCACACCATGAAGGTCTGGAAGCGGGTGATCGAGGCGAGGGTGAGGGAGATGACATCTATATCTGTGAACCAGTTCGGTTTCATGCCGAGTCGCTCCACTACAGAAGCTATCCACCTTGTCAGGAGGCTGGTGGAGCAGTTCAGGGATAAGAAGAAGGACCTGCACATGGTGTTTATGGACTTGGAGAAGGCGTCTGACAAGGTCCCAAGGGAGGTGCTTGGAGGCGAAGACTGTGCCGGAAGCCTACATCAGAGTAATCGAGGACATGTACGATGGAGCTAAGACTAGGGTTAGGACGGTGGGTGGCGACTCAGACCATTTTCCAGTGGTTATGGGGCTTCATCAAGGATCGGTGCTTAGCCCTCTCTTGTTTGCCTTAGTGATGGATGCTCTAACCCGACATATTCAAGGGAATGTGCCTTGGTGTATGCTATTTGCTGATGATATAGTCTTGATAGACGAGACGAGGGCCGGTGTTATTGAGAGGTTAGAGGTATGGAGACAGACTCTCGAGTCTAAGGGTTTCAAAATAAGCAGATCTAAGACAGAATACCTGGAGTGCAAGTTTGGCGCCGAACCGAGCGAAGTAGGCAGGGACGTGATGATTGGATCTCAGGTCATCGCCAAGAGGGACAGTGTCAGATATCTTGGGTCGGTGATACAGGGGGATGAAGAGATTGACGGGGACGTCACTCATCGAATAGGAGCGGGGTGGTCAAAGTGGAGGCTTGCATCAGGAGTCCTGTGTGACAAGAAAGTTCCACAGAAACTCAAGGGGAAATTTTATAGAGCTGTGGTTAGACCTGCAATGTTGTATGGGGCAGAGTGCTGGCCAGTGAAGAACTCTCATGTTCAGAGAATGAAGGTTGCGGAGATGAGGATGCTAAGTGGATGTGCGGGCTCACCAGGTTAGATAAGATTAAGAATAAAGTTATTCGAGAGAAGGTGGGGGTGGGCCCGGTGGATGAGAAGGTGCGAGAAGCGAGGCTGAGGTGGTTCGAGCATGTGTGGAGGAGAAGTCCTGATGCCCCGGTGAGGAGTTGTGAACGGCTGACGTTCGTCAGCGTTCGGCGAGGCAGAGGGAGGCCTAAGAGGTATTGGGGAGAGGTGATTAGGCATGACATGGCTAGTATGCAGGTTTCCGAGGACATGACCCTTGATAGGAAAGTCTGGAGGTCTAGTATCAGGGTTGTAGGATAGGGGCCCCTAGAGTTTTTCGTACTACCCACCCGGGGTTGGGTGAGACTTGACAGGGCTATCCATAGATGTTATATGTTTTGGATTGTGTCTCCCTTATGGTAGTTACTGTATGATATTATTGCATGCTATTTATTCATGGTTCTCATGTTTAGATAGTTATGTATGCTTTTTCTGCTGGACTTACTAATGCTCTTATGTTTTTGTTTTTGTTTTTGTTTTTCCTCTCCTTCACTGATCCGAGGGTCGACTGGAAACAACTGCCCTTTCGGGTAGGGGTAAGGCTCGTCTACATATTACCCTCCCCAGACCCTACTTTGTGGGACATTACTGGGTAGTGTTGTTGTTGTTGTATGTTTATTTCTTACTAATAGTATTTGGCTAATATTGATTATATTTTATGAATTAATTAATATTAATAGCATTTTTATTCGGAGAAACCAAAGTGAATAGTTTTATCAAATATACTCTGTTTAGGCTAAAAGTTATGCTGGCTTAACACCAAAACGAGGTTTGCGCGTTTGAATGGAGTTCACTATTTTCCTATAATGTAATTGGGTATTTTTGAGGAAAGACAAAAGTCTTATGATCAATGATTATTGAAGTCAATTTGTTTTTTTTATTATAAAATTTTCGCTAATGAATATCCTAATTTGATTGTTGACCCTTCCCTGTCTTATTCAAAAAAGATGAGATGATTATTTTCGTTAAATTAAAAAGTTGAGTGAATTTTTTTCATAAAATGAGCATTCTAACATTTATATTTGGATCCATCCACAAATTTTAGTGTTGACACTTACTAATAAAAACAAGAATTCCTTACAAATTCCTAATGGTCAAGTAATCGTTGGATTGCACGCATGTGATGCAGTTATTCTTAGTACTCTTTCAGACCGTCGTTCTCAATAGTCATTACACGTCAACATTTTCTTTAAATGTCTACTTAAAGATAAGAGCGAATACTAAACTGAGATATGATTGGCTAATTATTCCCTGTCACGCCATTTAAACTATTCTTTTAACTAGTAATCCTTATATAATAATACTTTCCTATAAAACATGATTTTCAACAAGCATCTTAAACAAGAAAACATGTTGTTTACCAACCAAAATCATGCTTAATACAATGTTTTAATACAAGTAAAGATAACATGGTATTAAAACATCAAATTCCAACAAAAAACAACATTCATAACATCATGCTATTTCATGGTACTAGAATTTCATAAATAAAATTCTATCATAACTTGAACATGAATCCTAACATAACATGAATATTATGAACATCCAAATTATCCAAAAATGAAGGCGGCTCTGATACCAATTGTTAGGATTATGATTCCAACTAAATATAACAACCTTCATATTGAATAATTCGAAATTAAACTACATGAGCGGAAGCTAACCTGAATCCATATGTGGAAATTGTTGAACCTCCTTTGATGATTGTCCTTATGTCCTTGTGAACTCCTTGATCCTTTCTTCAAGATTTCTTGAAGTTGTATATCACCACAAGTATGCTTCACAAGACTTTGAACAATATGTGAATGGTTCACAATAATAATGTTATGACAATAATCAAATGGTATATGGTTTTCCACAATATTTGCAAGACAACAATGGAGTTTTTGGCTCTTGATTCAATGGGAGGAAGAAGAGTCTTGTCTTGTACTAATGTGGGAACCATAACCCCCACTCTATAACTTCATGAGTTACATAACCCAAGAGTCATAAGATTACATAACTCAAGAGTCACAAGCATGTAACCATGGTTACATATATGTAACCTTAGTTAGCCCATCATCAACTAAAGTTACCCTTTTGGGTATCTACACATTAGTCCTACACTTTATATGACAATATATTGGCCCCCTTAACCTTATGTCCATAAGACCACTTATTTAGGCCAAACCAAAAGATAGCACATAACATATAATTTATCTTTATATTGTTCATATGTTTGTAGATATAAGTCCATATATCTAGATATAAATCCATATATCTTACAATCTCCCACTTGGACGAGATACACATACATATGTACAAACCTTAGTATTAAATGTTACAAAATAACCTTAGGAGCTCAAAATTGCTATCACAATAAAATTGTCATGAACAATCCGGTCCATCAATCATACCAACATAGGAACTAAGTGCTCGTTGTTACTCATTCGTAACTAGAACCAATCATAGATCACGTATATCAATATAACCAACGACATGGATCAAGTGTAGGTATGTAGCATGGAAATAACATAAAGTGTGGTCAATAGAATGTTTATTTCCAACTGGTTCTCTTAATTGAGATCAATCATAAACTGTAAGAGTACAAAAAACTTTAAAACAGAATATCTGCAGATATAACTGAATTACTGAATTTCTGAATATAATGAACAATACATAAATGTGCAATACAAACTCCCACTAAAATACATAATCCTTATCTGATTTGACTCCCATACAAGCAATATGCTCATGAAATACTTTTGGTGTCAATCCCTTAGTGAGCGGATCCGCAAGCATGGAGTTTGTACTAAAGTACTCAATGCACAATTGTCCATTTTGTACTCTTTCTTTAACAACCCGAAGTTTGACGTCCATATGTTTTGCTTTCGTCAAACTACTGGTGTTATTAGAATAAAGGACTGCCGATCTGTTATCGCAAAATAGCCTAAGCGGCTTTTTGATGCAATCAACAATTCGCAGTCCACCAACAAAATTCCGCAGCCATAATGCCTCATTAGATGCTTCATAACATGCCATAAACTCCGATTCCATGGTGGAAGTGGCTGTAAGAGTTTGCTTGATGCTTCTCCAAGAGATAGCACCGCCCGCAAGCATGTAAATATAGCCTGAAGTAGACTTCAAACTATCCTGACATCTAGCAAAATCGGAATCGGTATACCCAATGATCTCAAGCTGGTCCGATTTGCGGTATGTAAGCATGTAATCCTTTGTTCTTTGTAAGTACCTCATGACCCGTTTGGCTGCCTTCCAATGGTCCATTCCCGGATTCCTTAGATATCTGCCTAACATCCCAACAATGTATGCTATATCAGGTCGTGTACATACCTGAGCATACATCAGACTACCTACCGCCGAAGCATAAGGTGTCTTCTACACTTCCGAAATTTCATAAGTATTATTTGGGCACTGTTTGAGACTAAACTTGTCTCCCTTAGCAACAGGGGTGTTGCCTGGTTTACAATCCTGCATGCCAAGTCTTTTCAGAACCTTATCGATATAGCCCTTTTGTGACAGACCGAGAACACCTTTAGAGCGATCTCGTTGTATCTGAATTCCTAATAAAAAAGAAGCTTCACCAAGATCTTTCATTTCAAATTTCTTTGAAAGAAATTTATTAGTTTCAAGTAATAATGCTATATCGTTACAGGCAAGCAGTATGTCATCGACATATATAACCAGAAAAATATACTTACTCCCACTGAACTTATGGTATATACAGTCATCAGCAATATTCGGTTCAAAACCAAAAGATGTAATGACTGCATGAAACTTATAATACCATTGACGAGAAGCTTGCTTGAGCCCATAGATGGATTTCTTTAATTTGCAAACCTTCTTCTCTGATTCATCCGAAACAAAGTTTTCAGGTTGCACCATATAAATTGTTTCCTCAATGTCACCATTGAGAAAAGTTGTCTTAACATCCATATGATGAAGCTCAAGATCAAAATGTGCTACTAATGCCATTATAGTCCTGAAAGAGTCTTTCGATGAAACTGGAGAGAAAGTCTCTTTATAATCAATGCCTTCTTTCTGAGTGTAGCATTTTGCGACAAGACGAGCTTTGTACTTAATAACATTGCCCCCTGAATCCCTTTTTGTTTTAAAAATCCATTTACAACCAATAGGTTTCGTACCTTCGGCCAATGTAACAAGCTCCCAAACGTCATTATCGCTCATTGACTTCATCTCATCATTCATGGCATCAATCCACTTTTGAGAGTTAGAACACTTAGTGACTTGACGGAAGTTGATTGGATCATCTTCCTCAAGTCCAATATCACTTTCTTGTTCTTGGAGAAATACAACATAATCATCCGAAATTGCATTTCTCCTCTCTCTAGTGGATCTCCTTAATGGCATTTCAGTTTCTTGAGGTTGTTGAGTTTGATTTTCATTAGTTACATCAGGGTTCTGATGGGGGAGATTTTCGAGATTGTCTTGAACTGGAGTTGTGTGATCCGAGTCAGGAAGACCAAGATCAACAACTTGAGGGAAAGACACATGTTCTTCCTCAAAGACAAAATCTCTAACAACTTTATCTCCCCACCCCCCAAACTCAATATCCTCAAAGAACCTAGCATTACCCGTCTCAAAAATAGTTCTAGAAGTGGGATCATAAAACTTAAAACCCCTGGATTTTTCAGAGTATCCAACAAAATAGCTACTAACCGTCTTAGCGTCCAGTTTCTTTTCATTCGGCCTATAAGGCCTTGCCTCAGCTGGACAACCCCAAATGTGTAAATGCCGAATACTGGGTTTATGCCCAGTCCAAAGTTCATATGGGGTTTTGATTGTAGATTTAGTTGGAACTCTATTAAGAATATAAGCTGCGGTTTTTAATGCTTCACCCCAGAGTGAGTCTGGCAAAGTAGTACGAGAAATCATACTTCTTACCATATCCTTAAGGGTCCTATTTCGTCTCTCAGCTACACCATTCATCGTAGGACTGCCTGGCATAGTATACTGAGGGACGATCCCACACTCATCTAGGAATTTAGCAAAAGGCCCTGGACGTTGTTCACTGGAACCATCATATCGACCATAGTATTCACCACCACGGTCAGATCTAACGGATTTAATTCGTTTGCTTAGTTGTTTTTCAACTTCAGCCTTAAATGATTTGAACACGTCTATGGATTGGGACTTTTCGTGAATAAGATATAGGTACCCATAACGAGAGTAATCGTCTATAAATGTGATAAAGTATTGTTGACCATTCCGACAAGGAGTAGGAAATGGCCCACAAATATCCGTATGTATCAATTGTAAGACGTCCGAAGCTCTCTTAGCACCTAATCTAGTCTTGTTTGTTTGTTTTCCCTTGATACACTCAATACAAATTTCCGAATTTGAGGAATCAAGAGAATCAAGAATTCCATCTGACACGAGTTTCTGAATTCTTTGAATGGATATGTGACCCAAACGTTTATGCCAGAGTGAAATAGAATTCTCATTAGCTAAATTTTCTTTTAGTACCACTTAAACTTGTATGCAAAGTTTCTTTATTTGAAGTTATTGTATCAACCAAATATAAGCTATCAAATGTTGATAAAACACCAGTACCAATAAGATTTGAATTCTGAAAGAGACTAACTTTATTGTCCCCAAATATACATTTATAACCGGATATGTCCAATTGGGGAACAGAAATTATCTTTCGTCTAAAAGACGGTACAATAAAAGTCTCATCCAAATCTAAATGAAAACCGGTTTTAAACAACAGCCTAAATTTGCCAATAGCTTCAACTGGCACCTTCTTGCCGTCACCCACATAGATGTATCTTTCACCATCATTTGGTTTTCGGCAGTTCAGGCAACCCTGCATTGATATACTTATGTGAGTAGTAGCAGCACAATCTACCCACCAAGTATCCTTAGGTACCGAAATTAAATTAACTTCAGAACAAACAAGAGAAAGAAATGTACCTTTTTTCGCACGCCAGGCGTGGTACTTGGTACAGTCTTTCTTCACATGATTAGTCCCCTTACAGAAAAAGCAACCTAATTCAGTAATTTCAACCTTAGGTTCCTTATGTTGCTTAATCTTGGGCTTCGCAACCACAACTTCCTTACCTTTCCTCTTCTTAGTTTCCTTAGAAGAGGATGCCAAATGAGCACCTTCAGTCTTATCTAGCTTTATCCTTTCCTCTTCTTGCACACAGTGTGAAATGAGCTCGTTAGGAGTCCATTTCTCCTTCAGGCAGTTGTAACTGACCTTAATCTGATTAAAGTGTACAGGAAGAGATATCAAAACAAAGTACACAAGCAGTTCCTCAGGTAAATCCAGCTTGAGTGACTTAAGTTTCGAAGCAAGATGAGATATTTCCAAAATGTACTCCCGAATGTTTCCCTTGCCCTTATACCTCATGGAAACAAGTTTACTCAATAGTGTACTTGTTTCCGCCTTTTCGGTTTGAATAAAACGCTTTTCAAGGTTTTCAAGGAAAACTTTGGCATTTGGTTCATCATTCATAGTGACCCTGAATGATTCTGGAATTGCACGCTTCATGATCATTAGACTCATGTGATTCGAGCGTTCCCACTTCTCCATCGCCCTCCTTTCATCAGGAGAGGATGTATCCTCAAGAGGAGTAGATTGCTTGGTCCAAAGTGCAAGGTCAAGATCCTTGCAACCGAGAACGATCATGACATTCTCTTTCCATTCCTTAAAGTAAGTGCCGTTAAGCACAAGGATGCTATTGATGTTGGCAGATATCGTAGAAGCAGAAGAATTAACTGAAAATAGAACAAAAGGATTACTGAATACATGCTTACAAATACTTGAACTTTAACTTTACTTTATAGATTCAAAATTAGGCATTTCCCATTACAAGATACCTAGCACAACATTGATTTTAGTCTATGGACAGAAAAACAACTTGTAAGTGGTACTCTTGGTGTAGTGATCAAACATAGACAATAAACTCCTGTCAAATATTAAACCTTCCTTTGGGCCGATTTAATATTCACATGGAAAACCAAATAATTGTCTCATATTTACCACCACAAGAATGTTCGAATTCCTGCCAAATAACAACCTTCCTTTGGGCCGGTGTTAAACGCATGGAAGACTAACATCCACAGTTATCTTATATTTTAAGATTAATCAATCTACACAATAGAGGTTACTTTGGCAACATAATGCTTCAGTTGACTAATTAAAATATTAGATGCTTTAAACTTTAGTTCCTTAAGCCATATTATGAATCTTTAACTTAATAAGTTACATGTTTGACATGTAACTTTTGAATACTAATTGTTGTATACTTGAGAGGACAATTCCAAAAATTATTAGAATTGATGGAGTTTAAAACAATTAATATTCAAAAACTGAATTATTTTAATGTATAATACATTAAAAAAAAAACTTTATAATAATTGATATGTCAATTAAAAACTGAAACTTAAAAAATTTGAAACGTTTTTAACCTTACTGGACCGAGATAATCGATTATCTAAAACAGATAATCGATTATTTTGGCATAAAAAAAAATTTCAGACTTACTGTACCAGGTTAATCGACTAACTTTTAAGTTAGTCGATTAACCTGAAAAAACGTTTCAGTTTTCTGGACCAGGTTAGTCGACTAACTATAAGTTAGTCGACTAGCCAGGCTTGCGGAAATATTAATAAATAATAAGTTAATCGACTAACTAAAAGTTAGTCGACTAACTTACAACACTGTTTTGGACAGAATTTACAGAATTAAAACATGATTTTCAACAAGCATCTTAAACAAGAAAACATGTTGTTTACCAACTAAAATCATGGTTAATACAATATTTTAATACAAGTAAAGATAACATGGTATTAAAACATCAAATTCCAACAAAAAACAACATTCATAACATCATGCTATTTCATGGTACTAGAATTTCATAAATAAAATTCTATCATAACTTGAACATGAATCCTAACATAACATGAATATTATGAACATCCAAATTATCCAAAAATGAAGGCGGCTCTGATACCAATTGTTAGGATTATGATTCCAACTAAATATAACAACCTTCATATTGAATAATTCGAAATTAAACTACATGAGCGGAAGCTAACCTGAATCCATACGTGGAAAATGTTGAACCTCCTTTGATGATTGTCCTTATGTCCTTGTGAACTCCTTGATCCTTTCTTCAAGATTTCTTGAAGTTGTATATCACCACAAGTATGCTTCATAAGACTTTGAACAATAAGTGAATGGTTCACTATAATAATGTTATGACAATAATCAAATGGTATATGGTTTTCCACAATTTTTGCAAGACAACAATGGAGTTTTTGGCTCTTGATTCAATGGGAGGAAGAAGAGTCTTGTCTTGCACTAATGTGGGAACCATAACCCCCACTTTATAACTTCATGAGTTACATAACCCAAGAGTCACAAGAGTTACATAACTCAAGAGTCACAAGCATGTAACCATGGTTACATATATGTAACCTTAGTTAGCCCATCATCAACTAAGGTTACCCTTTTGGGTATCTACACATTAGTCCTACACTTTATATGATAATATATTGGCCCCCTTAACCTTATGTCCATAAGACCACTTATTTAGGCCAAACCAAAAGATAGCACATAACATATAATTTATCTTTATATTGTTCGTATGTATATAGATATAAGTCCATATATCTAGATATAAATCCATATATCGGTCATATGCGACAGCTTTATTGGTGGGAGACACTAAACTTGAATTTCAATGTTAAACAAGAAAATGTATTCACCATACAAAAAGAAGAGGAGGAAAAAACTATGTACGTAAAACATGAATCATTTTGGTGCTTAGCTTCATAAATGGTTAGTTATTATTCTCTCTTTTTCATTATCTACAAATAGGGGAAAATGGAGTCATATTCATTGATTAGTTGACAATTCTACTTGAAGAAAGTGAGCTTTGTTGTCATGATTTAAAAGATAAGGACGCCAAGTTTTGATATTATCTGACTTTGGATGTTTTTTAAAAAAGCAAGGGAAGGAATATGGACATATGCTGTGGAATAGAGCATGTAATTAAGCGAAGGACCTTAGACTACCCAAAATAAATAAGAATACATCAAACCCAAAATAAATTATTGTTGATTTTTCTTGTATCTATATTCTTGCAAGTCTGTAACTAAGGACTAGAAATCTATGCAAAAGAATTTACTATCAAATTCTTGTTTTTTACCCTTTAGTGTATAGATTTAATAATGCGAATTAATGAAGATTTCACGTAAGCAAGGTGAGTTCGTAATTAACTTAATTTGGATTATTTAATTAAGACTCCGACTTTGGAAAAAGACAAAGGAAATTCTAAGTATGATAATTTGTATTTAGCAATTTCTTAATCTTCCTCTAGTTAGTGAAGTTAGCTAGGTTATGCCCTATTTCACCCTTGCTAGGAAACTTTTCCATGAAAAAAAGGCGGTCACTAGGTTTTTATTTAAATAATTTACGAAATACAGTGAATAGTAATTAAAACATTTCATTGAGTGAAAAAAAGGAACAAGAATTACACATACATTATGACTTGAATACAATATCAGCGTTGTTGCCAAAAAAATGTAGAAGCAAAACCGTAGGAAATCAAGACAGAAACTCGTGAGGAAAATTCAGTAAATAAAACTACAAATAGTAAGGTTGGGTTGGCCAGACTAGGAATTTTTTTCCAAGTTTTCTGAAACAAAAAATAAAAAAATAAAAAATCCGACTACATGAAAAGAACCAAATCATTTTCCCCCAACATAATTATACAGAAGGTCGAAGCAAGTGGTGACGCCGCAATTTGAGATCCTTTTTTCTTTCTTTCTAAGTTTAGTATTCGAAATTCACTAACTTAATTAATTTAATTTTACATCGAATAAATATTTGTTTTTGTGGAGAAGCATTTCGTATTAAAAATTATCACTATATATAGCTAAAAGTGGGTGAATTTTACTCATTTCACAAGTTACAATGCCTTTTGATATTTGATAAATATTATTACTATAGTTAAGATTTTGATTTTGCTGAGTTCTTTTTTCCGGAAAATAAATAATGAGAGCCTACAATCACGCTTTCAACAAGTTATGGTGTATTTGCATCACACATTTTAAGTTCTAATAAATGAATGCACTGATGTTAACGTGATAAGAATGGACATTGGGCCTAACTCAACCCCAAAAGCTAGCTTATAAGGTGATGATTGCCCAAGCCATATAAGGAGACCAATGACCTCAAATCCCTCCGATGTGGGACAACTTAACACCCCCCCCCTCACGCCCAGATCTATGGAGCGTGGACAACATAAATGGGGGCCCAACATCGGTAACAATAATTGGGATGAGCCTGGTTCTGATACCATGAAAAGTATGGACCTTGGGCCTAACTCAATCCCAAAAGCTAGCTTATGAGGTGAGGATTGCCCATGTAACCACTGGTGCTGATTTCACCTCCTTCTCCCTTCTGATAGATACACTTCTAATGCTCCTGGAAATCACATTGAGGGTAATTCATCTGTCCCAAATGTGGATGGACATGGATATGTAATCCATGGATTGAGCATGAAACATTATGATCAATTGATGACTCTGCTGCAACAGTCCAAGTTGGGTGACTCCACTGCTCAGACCTCTCCTCCTATGTGTGCTGCCAATTTTGCTGGTACTATGCTAACTGAGAGTCCTGTTTCTGATTTCAAACTTTGTCTGCTTACTCATATTGCTTCTGTCTCCTGGATAATAGATTCAGGGGCTTCTGATCATATGACATCTAATAAAAGCTTACTCTTTAATATCACACCTTTACCTGTACCTTATCTTGTAACCCTTCCTAATGGATACAAAGTGAAAGTGACTTCCACATGCTCTTTTGCATTAACTCCCTCCATCACTCTTCATCATGTACTGTTTGTTCCCTCTTTCAAACACAATTTAATTTCTGTCCACAAAGTAGTAAAACAGTTGCACTGTATTGTCATGTTTACTGCAACTTCCTGTTTCCTTCACATGTTACAGGCCCCTTCTCTGAAGATGCCTCTGGATCTTGGTAAAGAGGAGGCTGGTCTGTACAAGTTTGCTTGGGTGCCCTCTTCACCTTCTTCTGTTAATTATTGTTCCTCTGCTTCTGTATGCTCCATTTCTGATTCTTGTACTCATGTTTGTTCTTCTCACCATAAATCTGTTGTTTTGAATTCCAATATAAATAGTTCCATTTGTAATAATAAAACTGATGCAAACGACATGAATTACATGTGGAATTTAAGACTGGCTCATATTCCATTCGCAAACATGAAACACATTCCTTCTTTGTCCTTTTCTTTTGCTTCCAAACAACCATTTCCTTGTTCTATTTGTCCTATGGCTAGGCAAACTAGACTTCCTTTCCATGACAGATCAATCAGTACCTGTAGACCTTTCCAACTGATTCATGTAGACACTTGGGGCCCTTATCACACAACCACCTCTTCTGGCTCAAGGTACTTTCTTACTATAGTTGATGATTTTTCTAGAGCAACCTGGACACATTTACTGGGGTCTAAAAGCAATGCTTTCAGCCTTCTTAAGTCCTTTCTATGTTGGTTAAGACTCAATTTAATGCTACTGTACAAACTATCAGAAGTGATAACGCTTTGGAATTGGGGTCTAGTCTTGATGGTATTTCTTTCTTCAACCAACAGGGCATTAGTCATCAAACTGCATGTCCCCACACTCCTCAACAAAATGGTGTTGTAGAAAGAAAACATAGGACCCTCCTTGAAGCCTGTAAAGCTTTACTTTTTCAATCCAAATTACCTATCCATTTTTGGGGGGATTGTTTATTGACTACTACCTACTTGCTTAATAGGATAACATTCAGATTCCTTCACACCAAATCCCCTTATGAAATATTGTATGGGAAGGCTCCTACTTATTCACATTTAAGGGCATTTGCCTGTCTTGCCTATGCCACTGTACCAATTCCACAGAGAGATAAACGGAAGCCTAGAGCTATTTCTTATGTTTTTCTTGGATATCCCTTTGCCAAAAAGGGTTACAGGCTATATGACCTAACTACTAAGAAGCGTTTTGTGTCCAGGGATGTTATTTTTCATGAAACTTGTTTTCCTTTTGAATCTGCTTCTGCTGTTACCTTTGGTACTTCTGTTTTTCCTTCTCCTTCTGTCCCTTCCCCTGAGCATCCCTATTCTGAGATTGATATGTCTCTTCCCATTTACTCTTCTCCTCCTTCTCCTTTTCCTTCTGCTTCCAGTCCTATTCCCTCTTCCTTTTCTCCCTCACTACTTTCTGATCTTAACCATCCTGCTTCCAGTCCTCTTTTCAATCCTGATACTTCTCCTCCTGCTATTTCTTCCTCTGCTGCCCCTACTGTCCAGAGAAGATCTGGCAGGCAACATAATCCTCCCTCTTATCTCAATCATTATGTTTGTCACTTACCTTCCTTTTCTGGCTCTTCCTCCTCTTCTTCTCCTTTGGAATCTGAACCTCTCTATTATTCTCAAGCTGCATCAGTCACAGCATGGCAGAATGCCATGGGCAAGGAGTTTGAGGCTTTGGATGCCAACCATACTGGGGATATTGTTCCCCTCCCTCCTGGTAAGAAGCCCATAGGCTGCAAATGGGTTTATACAGTTAAATATAAGGCTGATGGTAGTGTTGAAATATACAAGGGTAGGCTTGTTATTATGGGTGACACTCAAATTGAAGGAGTTGATTCCATAGAAACATTTTCCCCTGTGGTCAAAATGTCTACTGTTAAATGCTTAATTGTTGTGGCTGTTAAGAAACATTGGAGTCTCTTTCAACTTGATGTTAACCATGCCTTCTTGCATGGTGACCTTGATGAGGAGGTGTATATGAAGCTTCCTCTAGGTTTATGTGTTTCTGCCTCTTCTGATCCCTCTGTTTCTGCACCCCTTGTGTGCAAGTAACAGAAATCCCTTTATGGATTGAGACAGGCTTCCAGGCAGCGGTATGCCAAATTGTCTCATCCTCTATGCTCCAGAGGCTATGTCCATTCTATGAATGACTACTCTTTATTTGTCAAGGGCTAGCCTGGGTGTCTTGTGGTTCTGGCAGTGTATGTGGATGACATTATTATCACCGGAGATGATGTTGCTGAACTTTCTGCCCTCAAGCTCTTCCTGGATGACCAATTCAGAATCAAAGACCTTGGGTCTTTGCATTATTTTCTGGGCATTGAGGTGTTTACAGTTGCTGGTGGTGTGCTCTTTAATCAGCACAAGTTTGTATCTGATTTGTTGCATCAGTTTGACTGTGTAGATGTCTCCCCTGTGGTATGTCCTTTGGACCTCAATACCAAGTTACATGCTGATTCTGGTGATCTTTTCTCATCTCCTGATCATTACAGGAGCTTTGTTGGCAAGCTCCTCTTCTTGACACATACCAGACCTGACATTTGTTTTGCTGTTCAACATCTGAGTCAGTTTTTGAAGGCTCCCACAGTCCCTCACATGTTTGCTGCCCTGCATGTTCTTAGGTATCTTAAGGTCTCTATGGATTTGGGGCTCTTCTATTCTGACAGTCCTGATTTTTCAGTGACTGCCTTTTCAGACAGTGACTGGGCAGCTTGCCCTGACACTCGCAGATCTGTTACTGGTTTCTGTGTGATTTTGGGTGACAGCCTGGTTAGTTGGAAGTCCAAGAAACATCCAGTGGTCTCCTTATCCTCTGCTGAGGCAGAATACATGGCACTCAGCAAGGTGGTTGCTGAATTATCTTGGCTTTCTCGATTGCTCACTAACCTTGGTGTTTCTGTTTCTTTTCATTTTTCTGTTTTTTGTGATAATCAGGCTGCCATACATATTGCTAAGAATCCAGTTTTCATGAGCGGACCAAGCATATTGAGGTCGATTGTCATTTTATTCATACCAAGCTCGCTGATGGTCTGATTTCCCTCTCTTATGTCCCCACTTCTCACCAGTTGGTTGATGTTCTCACCAAGCCTTTTCCTGGCACTGTTCATCATCGTCTTTTGGTCAAGTTGAAGGTGGTCTCCCCCTCCAACTTGAGGGGGGGGGGGGGTGTTGAGCTAAAGACTACTTAGCCTCTAAGCCTACACACATACATGATAAGTGCTGTATTTTTATTGTATCATTATTGTATATTGTATGAATACTGTACATTGGACTGCTACTTTATTATTGGGCTTGTTTTAGTTTCAGGTATGTTTTTAGCCCAGTCCATTTTGTAAGACTGACCCAAGATATTAGGGTCAGTCATATTGGTTATATGTCTTCTAGAGTGTTCCGGATATTGGACAGACACACAGAATTTATTTTGTTCGATGAAGTTTCTCTCTCTTTTCTCCATCTCCAATTCTCCATGTTTTCATAACCTTGAGAAAATATGTTGTTGTGGGGTTGCTATAGCAGCTGCTTTCTAATTTTTGGACAAGATTTGTGGAATTGAAAAGTGATTGTCCTTTCTTCGTCATGTGAATGTAAAAATTTCTTTTCGTTTGGTTGTACTCTGTAACCTTAGATTTATGAATAAGTTTCATTGATCTTGTTCGTGGTGTGCATGCTAATTAGCAATGCTTTTTCCATTTAAGATAATTGAATTTTTTTATTTGGCAGAATAGGCACTTCTACTTATTTGTTTATAATTTCAATCTTTATATTCAACAAAGCGTTATTTGAATATTTATTATTATTTAAAATTAGTATTTTAAATCTATTTAGCATTGCGTGTCTCTCAATCACATGATGCTAAAATTCACGTCATATAAAATATGCCACATCATATTTTCTTTTTAATTTTATATGAAAAAAGAAATAATACTTTTATCATTTTATTTTTCTTACTTTTTCTTTCTCCTCTACCATCATCATCTCCATCAATGTCATCTTGGCTATCAGATAATACCATGAACACTCTCACCGAGTACCTTATATGTACCATTTTTCTTCTTCTCTAAAATACATCAGGCCAGCAATAGTAGCAACCAATTCTGTTACTTATTTCTCTATTTTCGACAATCTTCGTTCCTTCTCTCATCATTTTCCATCCACTATTAAAAAATTAAGTTTTAGCGCTGATAAATTCTATAGCCAAAAAGAAAAATTCGTCCGTAATCTTATTTAGCGATGGATTAGCAACGAATTATCAAACAATTCTGTTAGCTGCGAACGTTTTATCAATAGATTAGCAATTACGTTCGTAGCTAAATCCAATTTTTTTTCGTAGTGATCCATCTTCACAATGTTATTAGTTTCAAATCTCGTCTCTCCTCCATTAAAATATCGCTTCCCACAAAAAGGTTTCTAATGTTATACTCTATCATATTTAGGTAAATTTAACTTCAACCACACAAGCACTATAAAAAACAAAGATTTCTATCAATCAAATTACACAATTTTGTATTGAAGATAATATTTACAAAGCAAAAAACAATGGCAAACAAAAAATTAACTGGATTATGCAAAAGAAATCTCATATCTTTCAAAAAAAGATTTGGAGAAACAAAAAATAAATGAGAAAGGGACTGAGGAAAAAACGAGAAGGGAAGAAAAAAGAAACGGAGAGGGAAAAATTATTAAGGAATTTTTATATTTTTATATCATATATATGAAACCTTATTACTTTTAATGTTTAAGGTTTGATATAATTATATTTAGTATATCAAATTACCAATTCTATACTATAGTATATTTTAAGGAAACGATTAATGCAGCGCACATCCCTCGTTAATTCAAGTTACCATATATCTCACCCCTCCCACATTTCTCTCTCTCAAACTCTCACCCTCACTCATGTTTAACTCAAACACATTCTTTTTACCTCTTTTTTGCTCTTCTAAAACCGCAGAAATATCGTTAATCCACAATTAAAGTTCAATTTCAATTTGTTTTTGTTTACATTCAGTGGAAAAAATGTTATGTCTTTACGCCAAAACCCCACGCCCTACACTGGAAATGAGTCTTTGTTGCAACCTCGGATTACAAAAACTTCATAAATGGCAATATCTTTTACTGTAGAGTAACTTTTAGTATATACTTGTGTTTCATGCAAATCAATTGACTTAGTTGGCTATTCAAGATCTGAAGAGCTCCTTGTTTCCAACTTTGTTTTAGTTTAATACATGACCACTATTCCTTTTTGGTTATTTGCCATTCGTTTAACTAGAAAGCATTTCCCTGGCAATTATTTTTGTTTTTATCTCTTTAGGGGCGTGGATGTTGATTTTTAAAGTTAAAATGAATTTTTGACATAATTGCATTTTTTACAGATTTATAGAAGTTTTAGTCGTTTTTGATTTGTGAAAATAGAAAACAAAGCATCTACAATCAGAATACAGATAATCTATAATTTATCTACAAAATATCTACAAACTGAGTACATTGAATTTTAATATCCCAATTCCCTTTCAATTATAACTTAATTGATATTTTCGACATAATTACATTTTTTGCAGAAGATTTTATAGAACTTTTAGTCGTTTTGGATTTGTGAAAATAGGAAACAATGCATCTACAATCAGAATACAAATAATCTACAATTTATCTATAAAATATCTATAAACTGGATACATTAAATTTTAATATCCCAAATTGCCATTTTAATTGTAACATAATTAGAATTTTCGACCTAATTACATTTTTTGCAGAAGAATTGTTGAATGTTTAGTCGTTTTTGATTTGTGAAAATAAAAAATAAAGCATCTACAATCAAAAATAAAATAATCTACAAATTATCTACAAAATGACTACAAAATGGGTGAATTAAATTTTAATATCTCAATTCCCATTCGATTGTAGTTTAATTGGAATTTTCGACGTAATTATGTTTTTTTGTAAAATATTTGTAGAATTTTTAGTCGTTTTTAATTTGTGAAAATAAAAAATAAAACATCTGCAATCATAATATAAATAATCTAAAATTCATCTAAAAAATATCTACAAACTGGGTATATTGAATTTTAATATCCCAATTCCCATTTGATTGTAGTTTAATTGAGATTTTCGACTTGACATAATCTTAAAGATTCATTAAAGTATTCTCAATTATAGATTGAGGAAAATATGTTAGAAAGCTATATCAACTACTTTATCGAGTTTGAAGAATACTACCTAGTGACACAACTATTAGATTTGTCAACTTATTATTTTTCATGGAAAAAATATATAACGATATTTTTAGCTACAAGTTTAAGTGAGACTATAAACAAAAAGATTAGGTGAAAATAAGAATAATTTTTAAAAGCCGGTCTCATACTCCGTCTCTCTGATTATTCACGTCATTTCTCTCAAGGAGAATTTTTTTTAGAGATATCTAAATAAGGAATTTTAATGCTACAGTGATTCCTTATTTAATGAAATATATGGAAGGATATTTATTTTCATAATTGTAGCGCGCCTAAATAAGAATATTTGAAAGAATATTTAGTTCCAGATTTGTAGTGCGCCTAATTAGGAAAGAATCAGCTCCTAATAACTGGTATTTAATGAAAGATATAATATTTGTAGAATAACTGTAAACATAGCGGGTAAATATAAAATTATGCACATTTTTAAAAATAAGGTTTCATATACGGTATAGGAAGAAAAAATCCCAAAAATTAAAGCTTATATGGTAGCCCAGCCCAATCCACATATTCACCACGTTCTAATGTGTGGAACATGACCCAACTTCAAAGATATATAATTAATAAGAGTTGTCTAGCCCAGTCCATATGGGCTTTAGCTATTGACGAGTTAGACTGAGCTAGCCTACCATTTTAGATGGGCATTATGATGGTCAGCTCACCATAACTCTATGTGGGCGGCTGTAGGTCCCCATGGGTCGGTTCATTATTTTAAAAATATAATATTATATGTTTTCGTTAAGTTCTAACCTAAAAAGAATATATATTTAAAAGTTAAAAAAGTCTTATTGAAAAAATTTCGTAAAATTTAATAACTTTTTATATTGTTCCAATATATCACAATAACACTAAAAACGTACAAGAAAAGACTATAGTTCATTCACCAAAAGCCAAAACTCAAAACAAACTATTCAAGAGAACGTCCGTGACGCATTTGTGATATCCAACACATCATCTTTGTCTTAACATCTTCACTTTCACATCCATTTACAATTATTATGCAATATTAATTAGTTAAATATCAAGAATAATTTTATTTTTAAAATTAATTAACGTTTTAAGACTTTTGATAATTTAATATGATGAGTTTAATAAGCTTTAAGCTTACTGTTCTTGCTATTTTTTAGTGTCATATAATTTTTATATTTTATATATTTTAAATACATATTTTTATTAGGCCTATAAAGCACGTTAATTTACCTTCAGTCAAGTTTCACGGGCCACGAGTTTATTCGAGGTGAACTTAAAGTCTTATTTTAAATGTATTACAAAAATGGATTTTGACATATACATACCATATACCAAACCTTATTACCACCCATGTTTAAGGTTTGTGTTTATTACATTTAAGTATACCACCTTTCAATTTATGTACCAAAATTCTATTTAAGGTTTAATTATCAACTTATTAATTATATGCTTGATTTGTGGAACTGAAAATCTTTTCAGATTTAATTGTACACGTTTATTCTCTTACAAACAAAACCCACGATTTTCTCCCCTTTTTTAATTACCCTCCCCCACGTTTGTTTACCAAAATCGATTTCTCTCTCTCTCTCTGCTTTAACTTCATCCGCCATTGTCGAAGGTTGCACTATTTATGATCTTTGTAGTTCTTCTCAATCCACCATATTTTCAGTCATACGGTTGTATCAAAGTCAGAAACCCTCTACAAAACCGATTTCTCTCTCTCTCTGCTTCAAGTTTATCCGCCATTATCGAACATTGCAAAGTTTCAGTTCGAGAAGTTTTCTCAATCCACCACAGTTTCAGTCACTAAAATCGTATCCACAGTAAAAAATGGTAAAAAAAGCTAGTACTCCCAAAAGACAAAAAGGAGCCGATATTCCTTCTTTTGATTTGGGTGTTTTAACACCTAAATCACCAGTAAAAAAAACAACAATCTGTACATGCAAGTGGAAAAGATAGAGTTCCTGCATCCCCAAGACAAATCAGAGCTGAAATGCGAACCAAATATTTGCACGATGTTGATGCTACCGGTGTAGAAACAGAAGCCGACAAACAACGCAAGCGAAAGGGGAAAAGCTTGAGGATCGATGATGATGATTTTGTGAAAGATCACCCAAACTTCAAACCACGAAAAAACAAAAGGTGTCTCCTTCTCTCTCAAAACAAAATAAGAAGAAACCCTCTAAAAAACCTACAAAATTGGTTCCACAACAAATTTCATTGAAGGTAAACAATTTTTATTTATCCTCACTGTCTTGTAGATTAATATTTTTTGCCAAAAAATAGTATGCAAGTGTTTGTTTGGTGTTTAAGTGTTTTTTGTCAAAAGGTACTGTATTATCGCATACTAGGTTTGTTTATATAAATTGTAGTTAATTGTAGTCATTTTGTAGTTAATTGTAGTCAGTTTGTAGTTAATTGGCAAAAGGTACTGTTGACTCAAATTTGTAGTTAATTTTAGTTTTTGTAGTTTAATGTAGTTGTTTTTGGAACTGTGATAAAAAGACAGTGTTTAAGTGTTTTTTGTCAAAAGGTACTGTATTATTGCATACTAGGTTTGTCTATACAAATTGTAGTTAATTGTAGTCATTTTGTAGTTAATTGTAGTCAGTTTGTAGTTAATTGGCAAAATGTACTGTTGACTCAAATTTGTAGTTAATTGTAATTTTTGTAGTTTAATGTAGTTTAATATAGTTTTTTTTGGAACTGTGATAAAAAGACAGTGTATAAAAGTAGTTACATTATACATGCCCAATAAATTTATAGTTACAGTATAGTTGCTTGTAGTCTGCAAGGTCAATTGTAGCTATTCTTTATGTAAAACAACTTGTAGTTATAATGTAGTTTAATGTAGTCTGTCACAATGTAGGTGATATGTGGTCTGCAATTTTATAGTGTTGTTTGGAAATGTGATTAAAAGACATGATATATATGTAGTTACAGTCTACTTGATTTGTAATTTGTAAACTAACTTTTAGTTATGCTTTTAGTAAAATAACTTGTAGTTAGAATGTACTTTCATGTATTCTGTCACAATGTAGTTTATCTTTGGTCTGCAATTTTATAATGTTATTTGGATCTGTGGTCTGCAATTCTATAGTTTATCTGTGGTCTGCAATTCTATATGTAGTTACAGTGTAGTTGATTTGTAATTTGTAAAGTAAATTCTAGTTTCATATAGTCTGTCACATAGATCTGTGTTCTGCAATTTTATAGTGTTATTTGGAACCCTGATTAAAAGTCAGGGTATATATCTAGTTACAGTGTAGTTGATTTGTAATTTGTAAAGTAAATTGTAGTTATACTTTTTGTAAAATAACCTGTAGTGAGAATGTAGTTTAAATGTAGTTTGTATGTTAAAATTGTAGTTTTATGAAATATTACATTATATATTGTAATGCTGAAATCTAGCGTCATTCTAACCACAATTAATATACTTTTTTTGCAGAACGGACCTTACTATGCTCAACATAATGTTGATTATGGTGTGATCCGATTCCATAGCTTGTGCGATCCAACGATACCTAGCCAGATAAAGACTTTATTATCCCCAAACCAATTACGTGTTTTCAAGAAAACATGTTTTGGTTATTTATCAGATATGCCCCCAATCTGCATGCAGAACCAGTCAATTCATCTTCTAATGAAATATGAATTATCAAAGTCTACTGACAACTACTTTTCCGTTCTTTTAAATGGACAAAAATGATTTTTCCTTGAGAGATTTTTGTTTGATAACTGGTTTTAATTGTGTCAATAGTTTATCGGACTATGGTTACAATTCTAATTATGTTAGCCATTTAATGACTAAATATTTTCCTAACAAAGCTCGGGTCGAGAAATGGCTTTTGAGAAATGTCGTGACATCCAAATCATGAACAAATGATTTGGATGATGTACAGTTGTGTATCCTGTATATGTTGGAATTCTTTGTTTGTCCTTCTGGTAAGGACAATGTTAGTTTGATAGACAAGTTTACGTTCTTTCTTATAGAGAGTGGTAATTTTGAGTCGTACCCATGGGGTACAAAATCTTTCAAGCATGTGTTGAATCTGTCAGACATCGTCTCAATCTCGATGTCCATTCTTATCTAATACGGGGATGCTCGTTAGCCTTACAAGTGTGGCTACACGAGTGTTGTTCTTCTGTCAGCACCTAGCTTGCTACACGGTGCTCTGACTCCATTCCTCGTATTTTGAGATGGTCGTCTACAAAGGGACAGATTTGGTTAACTGTTCTTGAAAAAAAAATCATCAAGCCTGAGTGGCTAAAGGTATTCTTTTCAACCTTTCTATAATTCTTCAATTACTGTTACAGTAACTACATTACATCTACAATTTTATTTTCAATTGACTTAACTGTTATTTCCATCTTTCAGTTCTCAAACATGGTTGCATCTGGGGAAAAGATTGGAGCGCTCAATCTCCCAGAAAAGATTAATTATGAAGATGAAGAGGTTAGCCAACCATCAAAAGTCCAAACTGCTGCTTCTCCGACAATTGAACCTGAAGAGGCTAATTCTCCAAATGACATGGAATCTGTCAGTAGCCAGATCAGAAAGTTGGAACAGAAGCTTGAGCAGGTACTGTGAGAAAATACAGTTGTGTATTCATTATTTAGTACCACTTGCATTCATTTATTGAACACTACATTTAACTACAAATGACTACATTCAAACTACAAAGTTGCATATAACTACAAACTTGAACTACATATAATATAACTACATTTAGATATAAGTAAATTGAAATACAGTTTAACTACAAATGTAGTTAATATGTAGTTATTTTGTAGATGTTATTTGTCTATACTACAACTTATTATCTCTGGTAGCTGGCTCACTGTATTATGAGAAAATACAGTTGTGTAGTCATTATTTAGTACCACTTGCATTCATTCCTGCTACTTTGTAGTTTCTTTTTATTTAAGTGTAACTAATTGAATATTCTTACCAACTAATAGACATAATTAATTTTTCGGTTGATGGAAAGTTAGATCAGTTAAAGAAGGATGTTTTTGATGAACTCTCAAAACTTTGAGAGTTCATAGATGAATCTTTGAAAAGTGTAATGAATGCTGTCAACAGGAGGAATGAATTGGATGAGTCAAAGGCAAGAATTTACATATAATTTATTCTAACACTATATAATAGATATGACAATAAAGCATTCTCAAACATTGCTAAAAAAATGTAGTTTGCTTCTAGTTCAACAAAATATATCGAACAAGATCAAGCAGACAAAAACAAACATTTTCAGTTCAATGGTGCTCAACTCCGAGCAAGCACCAGTAAAACAGGTATCTACATAATTCCTACATACATATATACAAACTTCATGAATTGCTAATAAATAATTAATTTTCCTTTTCAGCTCCCACTTCTCCTCAACATGTTGAACAACAATTTGATTTGTATGATGACTTCCAACAAGCAGCTGATGTAGCAAAAGAAGGTATTGTTTAATAATGTAGTTTTTAATATAAAATAGTTGATTATACACTGTTATAATGCTTTTAAGTATTGCATTATTTTTGTAACAGATTTTGAAGACAATGTTCCACAGTCACCAATTCATGGTGTAACTATGATTGAAGTTGTCGAAGAATGCCTTGAAAAAGAAGAGGAGATTGGAGTTATGCGTGGAGGAATTGAAAAGAAAGGTGTTACATTGGATGGTTTTGAACTTCCGGAAAACCTATCACGGATGGTCATGTATGGTGATCCATACAAGTTGATTCAACCCATGTTCATCAAGGAAGAACAAGGTTACCCGGAAAACATGCACGATCACCATTCACTCCACTCTACAGTACTGAAGGAAGCACGTCTGTTGGGCCAAAATTTTTTTACCTAAAGCACCCATTCACAAGTCACATTGGTGAAGATGTTGATCTTGAACTAATAGATAGGTTTACAACCTGGTTATACCATCGAACTGACAAAGCATCTAGGAGGTATGGTGCTTAAATGTATTATGTGTGTATGTACTTGTTTTCTATATCTTTGAACCTTTTTAGACTTTAGAGTTGTAAATGTTTCTGATTTTTGTTTTTATTTGTTAAATTCTATTATTATTACAGGAGGAAAGACTTCTATTCAAAGAAGGATAACCATCTCAATCCTTGGTTGGATTTGGGTTGCGAAAAAATTGATAAGAAGGACTGGTTCTACGCCCTTGCTCACCCAGGACAAGTAATCAATAGTACAGTAAGTATATGGTTTATAATTGCAGTTTTGTCTTTATCTATTATGTTTAGATGTAATTAATATCTTAGGCTTCATGAAAGGAACTGCAGGCATTTTGCCTCCATATATCTCTGGTAGCTGGCTCACTGTTAGTGTCAAGCAAGCTGATTTGTCTAATTGTAGTTGATATGTAGTTATTCAAAAAAGTACATTATTCATACATATTTATTAAACACTACATTTAACTACAAGTGACTACATTCAAACTACAAATTGCATATAACTACGAACTTGAACTACACATAACTAAAATTCCATATAACTACATTTGAGTATAAGTAAATTGAAATACAGTTTAACTACATGTGTAGTTAATATGTAGTTATTGTGTAGATGTTATTTGTCTACACTACAACTTATTATCTCTGGTAGCTGGCTCACTGTTATTGTCAAGCAAGCTGATTTGTCTAATTGTAGTAAATATGTAGTTATTCAAAAAAGTACGTTAGTCAGACATATTTATTAAACACTACAATTAACTACATGTAACTACAAATTGCATATAACTACAAACTTGAACTACATATAACTTAAATTCCATATAACTACATTTGGATATAAGTAAATTGAAATACAGTTTAACTACAACGTAGTTAATATGTAGTTATTGTTTAGATGTTATTTATCTACACTACAACTTATTATAAATTGCACTTTTACTTTTTTCAGTACATTGATGTTATAATGTACTATTTGAGAAAAAAGGGGAAATATGGCCCCAACATCAAAAGTAGATTTACAACAACCGATTGCTTGTTCAAGACAAAAATTGAAAGAATCTACGAGAAGTTCACTACTGCTCCAATGGATCAAAGGAATTCTGTTGTTAAAGCCGAGGATGATATTGGAGAATATATGGGCTATAGAATTCTTGCTAATGTAGCATGGGATCTTGTGGACTATGTGCTAATGCCTGTTAACCTTGTAGAGAACTTTCATTGGTTGTTGTTAGTGTTTGACATAAAGGACCGGCAACTTTATGTTTATGATTCATTGGTGAGGGCAAAGCGTAACCAAATTGTTCAAACCTTGGTTGAGAAATTTTCAGTCATTATTCCTCTTTATTTGTCATGCACTGGTTTCTACGGTAAACGCCAAGACATTGACTTCAAGACTACAAAGTCATACATAGAGAAACCAGTTACGGACCCTCTCGACATACGATGGATGGTTGCTGAGATTCCACAACAAAAGGAAGGCTCACTGTAAAAAACTAATCTCCCTTTCTATATGTTTAATTAAATTTATTTTATGGTTTGGTATTTAATGAAAAATTCTCATATTGTGCAGGGATTGTGGTGTCTTTGTTGCTGCCTTTGCGGAGTATATTAGCAATGGTGATTTGTCTATACCAAAGGAAGATCTTACTGATATTGACAAACACCGTAGATGCTATGGAGCTCTGTTGTGGACTACGCCACAAAGAAGCTAACAGATGGTTCAATCAGTGAGAGTGAGGTTACTGGCAGGCTTGCAAGGAGGAAGGGTGCACCGGCAAAGAATGAGAGGACTAAAGTTGAACGAAAGAAGAAGTAAACTATATTGTTCATATTTGGTAGTTGGATTGGAAAACAATGTAATCATTAGGTAATTTTGGTTGTAATTAACAATTTTTAACTACAATTGCATATGTACTGCAACAGTAGTTTTAATTATCATATACATTAATGTTGGAGTTACTTTTATATAATTCCTTCAGTTGCCATTTTATATAACTGTCAGTTCTTATATAATTGTGGGAATAAATTATTTATGAAGCCTTGACTACAATTAATTACAATTGCATATAACTACAAAACTGCACTACATATAACTACAATTGCATATAACTACAAATTGGAATGACAATGCTACAAACTACTGTTGCATTACATATGCGATGTATGAATGTTTCGTCCATTCGGCAGCTGTTGTGTTTTCGGCTAAAACTTCTTATCTTGAACAATGAAGAATCATGAATTGACATTGCCTAGAAATGCCATTTGCAGTTTTCAGCTACACATACAAGCCAGTAGATACAAAAAAATACATTATTCGGACATATTTATTAAATACTACAATTAACTACATCTGACTACAATTAAACTACAAAGTTCAAACATACCTGTACTGATGAATTATCTACTGTACCTCTACCAATAAACTTGGCTTGCAAAGAGAAAATGTTTTTCCAGGGAAAAGAAAGTAAAATTTCTAACACTGGGAAAGAATTAAATCTTTAACATAATCTAAAAGAATAAGAGTCATTTTAGATCTTAACATGACAAACATGGTACAAGTAGGAGAAGCTCTATAGGAGTCACATTTACTCCAAGAATCACACTGTTACAGTCAATTTGGATCACAAGAAACTAAAGCCTTAAGTCCCAAAAGTACTATTAGATATGTTTACAAATCCTATAATAGTCTTAATCAGGACATTAACCTAAGATGAAAAGCAAAACCACTAATGACTACAATTAACTATATCTGACTACAATTAAACTACAAAGTTCATATAACTACAAAAATTGAACTACATATAACTAAAATTCAATATAACAACATTTGCATATAACTAAATTGAAATACAGTTTAGCTACAAATTCACATTAGGTGATTCCGAGTAACACATTTAGAACACACTTATAGTACATTATAACTACAATCTGTCAACAGATTACATTACTCAAATATATGAGTAAATTTCTTTATTATCGTCAAAACGTAGAACAGTTACACAATAAATTCCAATAATTTGGGATCACAAACATGTATTTTGAATAACTATTCTAGCTACATTATATTCATTTCTTTTTCGGCGCATTCTTGCAAGTTCTTTTGTTATGCCCTTCACCTCCACAATTGCCACATGACACCTTGTACTTCTTTGAGTTTATTTCAGCAAATGTTTTATATCTTTCCTTGTGAGGTCTACCTGGCTGCCTTTTATCTCCAGCCGGTGGCTTTACTACATCATCCAAAATATGTTGTGGAACATCCCATTTGGCTTCATCTGGAAGAGGGTTAACTTGCAATTCATATGTAAGAAGAAGGCTCTTCGTTGTGTAATACGGAGAGCAATAGTTGTCCGGCCTTTCATTCCTATGCCTTAATGCTGCCAAAGCATGGGCACATGGAAGTTCATCAATTTGGAATTGTCCACAGCTACATTTCTTGTTTTCTAAACATACAATGTACCGCTTCACACCATCTAACACAGTATGTATATGATCTGTTGAAGCCCTCACCTACAATTCAAGACCAAAAAGAAAATAATAATAAATCAATCAGTTAACTATGTTAGCAACAATCAGTTAACTACAAATCAGGTACAAACAAACTTTATATAAATGTTAACTACATTTACCCACATTTGACTACATTTTAACTACAAACTGGAAACACTGCAGCAGCTACAACTATTTTTATTTTTTGTACTGCACCAAACAAGAATATATTACCTTTAGTTTCTGGGATAATGTACTGTTATCTTCTAATTCTTTGTTGAATTTGTGCCCAAGTAATGTGAAAGTAACCTTTGCCTTCAATAACTTATCTTTTGTCCAACGTTCTAGAATAGTCCTCATATACTCAAATAGATCAAATATTGGCAGCTCTCTTTCCTCTTTTGTTACAGCGTTCAACGACTCTGCAATGTTTGACGTCATAGTAAAAGTTCTATTCACCGTTGCATGTACTCTTGACCATCTATGATAGCCAATATCATATAGGTAAGACGATACACGTGGGTCTACCTCTTCAATCTTCATCATCCTTTCATTGAATTCATCCAGAGTATATGACCGTGCTGTAGCAAAGTACAATTCATGTAATTGTAGATATGCCTTCTTGAATTTTGACCTTATATTTGTCCATTTATGCCACATGCAAAAGTAGTGTGCCATGCCCGGATAGACAACTGATGTTGCCTTCGATATACTCTCATGCCTATCCGAGACAACACACATAGAAGGTGTTTCACCATATGCCTCCTTGAATTGTTCAAAGAACCACCTCCAAGCTGCGTTCATTTTCAGAATCAACAACAGCATATGCCAAGGGCAAAATAGAACCTACAATTTGTAGCCATAAAATAAGATTAACTATTAAATACAAATATATATGGAGAATTTAGGCAATTTAACTACATTTATTTATCTAAATACAAACTAACTACAATATAACTACAATTTTCCTAAACTGTCTACAAAATAACTACAAAATTATTACATATAGTACCTGCTGCATCCATGGTGCTTGCTGTCAGCATAATACCCTTATATGCTGATTTTAAGAATGTCCCATCAACCACTACTATCGGCCTACAATGTTGCCAACCATTTATTGATGTACAAAGAGCAACAAATGCATACAAGAAGCAATCATCAGCTGCCTTCTTCAATTTAACAACAGAACCGGGATAATTCTTCTCTAGAATATAAAAATATTTTGGTAATCTGTTGTACGAGTCACACGGATTCCCTCTCAAAAACTGTAATTCTTTTTCCTTTGCTCTCCATGCTTGCATGTAGCTTAGGTTCACTCCATGTTCGGATAACATGTCAGTTTGTATGTCCTTTGGCGTGTAAATAGTCTTAGGATCACAAGACTTTGGAACGACAATGCTACCAACTACTGTTGCAGTACATTTGCGATTTATGAATGTTTCGTCCATTCGGCAGCATGTTGTTGTCGGCTAAAACTTCTTATCTTGAACAATGAAGAATCATGAATTGACGTTGCCTTGAAATGCCATTTGCAGTTCTCAGCTACACATACATGCCAATAGCTGCAAAAAAATTCAATTTTCAGACATATTTATTAAACACTTCAATTAACTACAAATTGACTACAGTTAACTACAAACTGACTACAATTAACTACAAACTGCCTACAATTAAACTATAAACTGACTACAATTAACTACAAAATGACTACAATTCACTACAACTGATTACAATTTAACTACAAACTGACTAAAATTAACTACAAACTTACTACAAATAACTACAAACTCACTACAATATAACTACAACTGACTACCTAACTTCAATAATACAGTAATTTTTCAAATCAATAACTAACTACATACCTTCTATGACTTGATCTTTTCACTCAGAACTGGAACTTGTGCATAACTGCATAATTCTTCGTTGCAACAACTATCGTCTTCTTGTCCTGGTACACTTGTCCTTCTTCAATACATGTTTGCGTAGATTCAATTATTATTTCACTTTGATATTCCTCAATAGCTTGTGAGGATGGAATTTCTATTAACCTTAGTGATCCTGAAGAACCTGCAGACAATACATTCACAAATGTAGTAACTATGTAGGTAAATTTGAAAGCAACATCGCTGTGTCATTTCCAGTACTATATCATCTTTGTAGTTTCATTGTAGATAAATATCGTCATATTGTAGTTGATTAGAGAACACAAAAATCTCAGCATTTTCGAATCACACATACCTGTACTGATGCATTCATTGGTGATTGCCAATTCCATATTGAAATCTCTTACGCTAATACATAAGAGATACGAACCTAAGTTTTTATTCTCTTTTTTCGTTTCCATATATACACGAACACCCATATCATTCCTAATCTGCAATAGAGGACAATTATCATTCACAATGTATTTTATTTTTACAATTTTATCTGATGTATCAATCGATAATTGTTCTGCAATTGTAGACTGGAGAATTCCGTAGCTTGCATTATCATCAACCAAAATGGCATCAACTTCAAAATCTCGGAATCTGCCATAGTTATCCCAATAACCATTAGATTTCAGCATTATTGGGATTTTTGACATTGTAGAATCTACGCACTGATGATTTTCGGTATTTGATGTAGAAGAATGAGTGATTTTCTAAACTGAAATCTGTAAGAACTACAATTTTATTGACTATCACGCTGTAAATTCTGATTTTCGGTATTTGATGTAGAAGAATGAGAGATTTTCGAAACTGAAATCTGGAAGAACTACAATTTGATTGACTATCACGCTGTAAATTCTGATTTTCGGTATTTGATGTAGAAGAATGAGTTATTTTCGAAACTGAAATCTGGAGAGATTCACGCTGGGTTTAACGTTTTTGATTTCTGGAGAGATTCACGCTGGACAGAATCAAATATTAATTGGGAAGCTTAAAATCTGGCGCTATTTTAGGTTACAAAATCAGCCATATATGGTTTGATACATTTCTGGTAACGAAAACATGGAATATGCGGGTAATAACGAAATAATACACAATAATAATATGGTTTGGTATATGACATATTTAGGTAAAAATCTCAATCATGAATTCAATTGGGCTGGCAAAACGAACTAAGCTCATATGTACGGCTCTACAATTAATATTTTGAACGAACATGGATATCACTAAGGGAAATTGTAGCTGTTGAGGTTTAGATTCCAGCCATTCAAATGGTCTCTGAAATTTATATCCTAAAATAATTATTTTTTCCGTTTTAATTTATGTAGATTTGTTTGATTGCGTATGGAGTTTAAGAAAAAAAATGAAGCATTTTAAAATTTGTGATCCTAAATAAATTAAAATGACACTCAGAATATTTGTGTGGTTAACAAACTTTTAATTTAGAGAAAAATTATAAGTTTAAGCTAAATTGTTATTAAATTCAAAAAAAATTTATTCTTTTTAAAACGAACCTAAAAATTAAATTTACTTAAATTGGAAGAGAGAAAATAATAATTTAGGACGTTGTCTTTTTCTTTATCTCTCCAGAAAGATCTGATGTCGTCGATCTTATTATGAAGGCGCAAGATCTTTAGAAAATTATGTAGTTGTCCTATTGCGCATGCATCAAATTTATCAGGATATCATTATTTAGTTTTTGCATTTTCCAAGATTTGACATCTATGTTTTGTGAAAAGGATCCTAAGAGAAAAGACAGCTGGAATTCCATTAGACACGTGATAATAAAATTACTCCATTTGACTCTACCAACAACAATCCTGATCCTTAGTGAAGTATTGGATGTCCTTACCACGTCAGTACAACGTAAAGTCGTCGGTGATGCAGCCATTCTTGTTTTATGATGTACCAAGATACATGAGAAGATAGAATTGAGTCACTTCTGATTTTTGTGTGTTAAAGAAATCGGTTCTTTAACCGCAGAATTTCAGACACATAAATTGAAAGTAAAGTGCATAATTAAAATATAGAAATTTTTACGTGGAAAATAACTCTACTTGAAAAAATAAAAATCACAATCTACTTTGTACCTTAAAACTTTACTAACTTTAAAAAATAGTTTTAAAATACAACTCAATAACCAAAAGGATTAACTCCAGTATCTTAACTCCGACAATCAATTTAATTGTAGTTACCCTCTTCCAGACTATAAATTCTAGCCTAGAAAGCTAAATACACTCTTAAGATTTATTTACCTACAATTACACTTCTCAATATGTAATATAGACTACAATTTAAGAGGAAAATCTAAACAATTAAAGAACTTCAGCAGCTTTGCTATGAATATTAGTTGTTGCCCTGAATAAATTAGGTCTTTTGTGCGAAATAGTGACAACCTTGAACATCTGCAATATGAAGCTTTATATAGGAGTGACGCTGACCGAAATTCTTTTGCATGCTTAGTGTGAAAACTTAAAATAACTCAGTCAGCTCTTAAGGAAAACAAATTCTACTCGGACCTCGAAACCAAAACTCCACCCAATCACGAATATAGACCTCGTGGACGTCATCCTTTATGAGTTTGTAGAACACCGAGACCAGGTGCATGCAGCTTCTTGGGAGGAAAGTCTTTCCTTGATCGTCATCTTGCTTCAACTACTTAACTGAGGGGATAACTTTTTCATAGAAGGACCCATGCACAGGAAGGCCTCCGGTTGCTCGCAAGTCCCACAAAGAGATGGAGAGCTCACCAATAAAGGTATACATTGTGTTGGTAGATGGACGGCAAATCTCGTAAAAGGCACGAAAGACATTCTCATTGTAGTCATATGTGAGCAACGAGACAAAGATTGCATCATAAACCTTGATTCCATCCAGAGTCAACTTGTTGCGGGAAAGAACATCTTCTACCCACTCCCAATATTTTGACGCATAGAGAACTTCACCAGAGCCGGAAAGAGGAACACTCCAAGTAGCCAGACGTCCATCGTGATCACGATGAGGAGGACTAGCAAACACGAACTTCTGATGGGTGGAGGACTTCAAAAGTGGGACCATCATGTTGGTTGATTTGATCAAGAATCTGTCCAATACATCCTTCATCTCTCTAGTCGACCATTTTGTAAGATCAAGGGAGGCTTCAAGCAGCCTCCTAGCAAGCGCGAAAGAAGAGGATGAACTTTTAAAGCGAGAATTTTGGCGCGCGAATTCTTCTTATCGGTACTAATATCGAGGTGTGGATATGGTGTATTCTGGTCGATAAAATGCATCCTTGCTAATGGAATTCACAGTCTGATGTGCTGCTCTAAGAGTCTGCCAAAAGAAAAAGGAAAAATCTATGAAAACTAGCAAAATTGAAAGGGGCAGCATGTCACAATATATTACCTAAACTCCAGAAAATATCTGGGAAGATGTTGGCAGATTATGATTATGATTTTTATCTATATTGTAGCTTCGGAAGTCTCATTTTTGTAGCCGCAGACCGCTCATAATTTCGATACTCCTACACCAACATATGATTTTTTTTTGGTGAAAACATGTAAAACTAAAATGTCGAGCGCGACAGAACTTGAACCAAGTTTAGGAAGCTTACTTGGAATGATACAATGCGAATTTAAATTCAAATGTCTGATATGTTGCAGCACTCTGAGTTTAGTTTCAAAAGAATCAAGGGTCTTGTATTATTGATACCCCTGTGAGGAGATATGAATGCTTTTCTACAGAATGCGCCAAGCTCACGATTCTTGCAGCTTCTGCGACAGAGAGAGGGGGGTGGGGGGGGGGGGTCAATCATAGTCAAGTCCAAAATGGTGCAGTTACCGTATATTCATCACAGAAAGTACTTGAATTTTAAGTCCAGCAACATGTAAGATATTCAAGTATGAGTTCGAAGCATTGCCCGAAATTAGCGACAACTAATGAATGATGGAAAGAGAACGTACCAGCAAAATCTTCAAGGGTAGCTAGCGAAGAGTTAAGAAATTTCAAGTATAGGTGATGAGCATGGATGCATGGCATGATCGTAATATTGAGTCGGCTCTTTAGCTTGGTAAACAACAAGAAAAGTCAGTTCCTAGTTGACTTAGAAGCCTTTTATGTGAAAGGTCTCTCTTTTGGAAGCTTGTACGAATATCTTTGACTTGGCAAACTATTCTACAAGGAATAAATTAATTCCATAAAAGAAATAAAAGAGGTCACTTGAGGATAACCAGGGAAAGCTCCAGCTCTTCTTCAAAATAGGAATAAGCTTGGTTGCAACAACGATTTAGCCAAATTATGGAAAGTTTTTAACATTAATCCAAAATAAGAAATTTATGTTTTCTCTAAGCTCATTTGTAGTTAAAGCAATTATCTGTATATAATGCGCTTATACTTGGCCATCAAATTGATTTGTTGCTTGGAGACAATTACTTTGCCCAAAAAAGTAAAATAAGGCAAAGCTACATCGTCAATTCTATTTGGATTAATATCTTCTTCATTATGCCATGTCACACTTAACAATGTCCATGGGCTCCACAATGGTTACTTCTAATCCTTCCTTCAGGTTACGATAAGCCTACACCTCGGCAAGCTTTGAAGCAAGGGGGACATTTGTAGACAATTAAATTTTTATTGAATTTGAATCCACAAGTAATTTAGATTTTATCATATATTAAATACATATAAGTCCAAATGATACTATGGCTAGCATAATGGGGTCGATAATTTAAATTTTAAATAAATTAATTTAAATAAAAATCCAATATATTGTTGCACTGTCATGTAAATTGGTCTTCTATCATATGGGTTGACCCATAAGCCTCAAGCCCAATGACCTACTAGGATTTTTTTTGGAGTCTACTCCATTTCATACCTATATAAAGGGTCAAAGGAGAAGGCTAGGGAGGACAATCAAGTAAGCAGAAGAAAGGGCCAAAGAAGATCTAAAGAATAGCATCAAGGTCTCCATCTGTATCCGCAATCGTCCTCTGTAGGGAAAACTTAAATCATAGCGGACAACTTCAAACTCCATTCATGATATTCCAACACCAAATCCTGGTTTGTGACGACATTCAAATTGTTCATGACGTACTAAAAATCTGAAATTCGTCAAGCTCAAGATCAAGGTCTTAAGCTCTTAAACCATCATTCTTATGGAGAAGAATCAGAGGACTACATCTCTTTATATTTGAGATATTTTAGGGATTGTAACCCCATCACTTGTGATAGAATATAATATTTGTCGCTATATTTCTTGTCTTGATTATTATTTTTCAGGAGCAAAATTTAGTCGTTACAAAGCTTAACGAGCAATCCATTCATATAGAATCTCGAATTGTTGAAATTGGAGGTACCACCTTACAAATCGATCATTAAGGACAGGTTTTGACATAACAACTTCATAAAGTACGCCTTTGAGACGAGACGCATAACATGAGCTTGAAAGTAGTGCTTAAGCTTTTGAATTGTGAAAACCAATGCAAACAACTTTTCAATTAGAGAATACTTAAGCTTACTTGGGGTCATCATCCCACTCAAGTGGTAGAGGAAATTTTCTTTAGTTTCACTATTTTCTTGGGCCAAAAGGGATCCAAGTGACCTTTCTTAGGCCGTAATATATAGAATAAATGGCTTTCCTGGTATATGGGCTGCCATAACTGGAGGTTTCATCAAGTAGGATTTGATGCTTTCGAATATGTTGCTACAAGCTTGGTCCCATTTAAAAGATACACCCTTCTTGATGAGACGGCCAATAGGTTGGCACTTCCATGCTAGATTTGAGATGAATCTTCTATGATATGCTAATTTTCATTGTAGACTTTTCAGTTCGTGTATATTTCTAGGCTCGAGCATATTTAATATTGCATCAACTTTGGATTGATCTATCTCAATCCCTCGATGTCGAACAATGAATTCAAGAAATTTTTCAGAAGTAACTCCAAAGGCAAATTTCAATGGGTTCATTCTATGTTAGTATCTCCGGAGTCGTTCGAATACCATTTTTAAGTGGTCTCCTCCCTTTCATGATTTCACCAATAAATCATTCATATAGCATTCCAGATTTTTATGGAGGATGTCATCAAAGATATTCTGCATTGTCCTTTGATATGTGGCGTCGATATTTTTTAAGCCAAAAGACATTACTTTGTAGCAATAAATTCCTATAGGAGTGCCAAATGCAATAAGGTCTTCACCTTGCCATATGTATTTTTTGTATCCAGATGATCCATCCATGAAAATCATCGCCTCATATCCGATGGTGGCATCAATCATAAGCTCCGGGATGGGGAGCGTAAATTCGTCCTTAGGGCATGCATTATTGAGCTTTCTAAAATCAACACAAACTCAAATTTGGCCATTCTTCTTCTTTACGGGAACAATGCTTGAAATACATGTATAATATTTAACCTCCTGATTGAAACCAGCTTCGATGAGTTTACTAACCTCGGCTCCTATTGATGGGATCAATTCTTGCCTGAAGCGCGTTTGGGCTTACTTTGCAGGACGAGCTTCTTTCTTGACCGCAATATGATGAGCTGCTACTTTAGGATCTAAACCAGGCATCTCTTTGTAGCTCCAAGCAAAGACATCTCTATATTCTTTGAGTAGCTCTACATAAGTTCTTTCTTCATCTACTGTCAGTAGGGCGCTTACATAGGTGGGCGTGGAGTTTTCCGCTATGCCAAGGTTGACTTCTTTCACTGCATCAATTGCCATGTTCATTCCTTCTTATAGTTCCGTAGGAGCATCCTCGAAATCTTTGTCTTCTTGTGGAATACCATCATTAAAAGATATATGGCAACACCAAGAGGTGCCTCCCAAATTTTTCGTCGATCTTCCTTAGAAATGAAGCCTATTTCTCCTTATTTGCAGTAATGTGATATGAAGATCCTACACTTTCTTCATCCTCTTCACGGTCTCTAATGTGGACCACTGTGCGCGTCTTCACTTTGAGTACCTTTCTGAATGAAATTAGAAGTTCTGATTGTCACCTCATTCTGGAAGCTTTGACACTCTTTGGATATACTTTGGACTCTAGAAGGAACAAGTCTTCTTATTTTTCTATAATTTCTTTGGGACTTGTTCTTCTTCCTATTCAATGGCCCCAACCGATCAAATACATAAGTTCTTGCAGTTGGTAAAGTCGATCAAAGACAGAATGCCTTTTGTTAGGATAAGTGGATTCATCTTCCATCGCGATATAGTTGCTACTTACTCTTCGAACGGATATGCGAACTGGTGGTGGTTGTTTGTAGCCTAGGCCCTCACGTGATTGCTTCACCATATGCTCCTTATCCTTCATCATGGTTGCTTTCCTAGTAGCTTCAGGTGGAAGCTTCCCTGCCTGAGATGGTTCGCTGGGATCATATTCAGCCTTTGCAAAGAATCTATAAACACTTGGATCAAACATTCATTTGCGCGCCATAAGACAGTTAAAATTTTGTGATCTCACACATTCTACAATATTTGTATCACAGTAAAAACTTCTCGTTAGAAGTAAAATTAATAGAATGAAAAGTTTATGATTAAACTATTTTCAATATAAAAATATGTCATTTTTAACACGATTAATAAGTAAAGTGTGTTGGATTACTTAAGTTGGTATGAATGAAAAATGGAGGAAAATAAAAAATTTGAGGACTTTTTTTACTAAGGAAGTTTGTTCCTTACCGGAAAGAGAGAATAGTTCTTGTGCTTATATATAAAGAAGCACTTTTTTCTAGCTCTTAAAGAGTTGAGAAAAATATAAACCTCACGCCATCATCGTTATTGAGGGGATTAAAGTCCCTAAGGACACATAATGGATTCTATAGGCTTGGAAGATTCATATTTTTATGTTCTTATAATTTATGTTTCCGATTTTCTGCTTTGAAAGCAATCTACTAATAAAGCATGTCTCATATTTTTTTTGACAGACTAATAAAATGGGCTATATATTAATTATGCATGATTTCTGTTTTCGAGACTAACACCATTTTTCCTTTAATTTTAGTTAACGTGACAACAGCTTCATCTGTCAGCTGCTGCACCTTTATAATAGTATGACCTTCTTTTTCAGCTACAAGATCAACAGGTGGTACTCAATCTGTAATACATGCTATATGCTACAGAAGTGGAAATCAAAGGTTAGAAAGTGAAAGTTTTGTTTTAATCAGCTCTACGGAAAAAGGAAAAAATAAACATCACGAAGTGGGCTGAAAATGATAAGTAAGAGTTTAACTTTAATATACCCATAATATTAACAATTTTATACTGTAAATCACTTAAATGAAAACACAGGAGGACATACTATTTTATAACAACAGGTTAAAATGTCCATAATATTACTAGTAAAGAAACTTCAAATTTTCGAAAACAATATGACTGAGAAGCCTCCTCTAATGTGATGAACCCTTGTACATTCCTTTTTGTGAGAAATTTGGTCTTCTGCTCACTCGAATTTTCTCATTATTGTGCCCAAATTTGAGCCTTTTCTTTGGGTGGATAGAATCATTAACAATCTCCATTTGCATTCGATGACTCTTTGGCCTCAAACATTTTCTCATATGCTCTTTCCTATGCTCCCTAATCGATCTTCTTCTTCTTCTTCTTCTTCTCCCATCAACTTTTCTAGATGAAAAGCTCCCTTCACCTTCAATGTCACATTGTTGATGTCTTGTAGGTGTAAGAAGAAGTTGCTGAAACTTGAAACAGAGGAAAGTGCAACAGCAATCTAAGACTGAGAAACAAGTGGAGAAGCAAGCCCGAGTACATCTACACAGTATGTGACAAATGCACTGACAAATTCCCAGCTTGTAAATTAAGTAGAGGAATAAGACAACTGCAAGGAAACTTGATGTAATCAATCCCAATAAATTGTAACATTAACTATGATGTGCTAGTGCCTTAGAAAATATATGTACCAATTCATTCAACGCAATCAAATGGGCCAAGAATATGTCAAACATTTTAATTTCATTATCCGGTACGTAATTTGAGTCCATTGTCGTCAGCAAATCATCTAGTATTTGTCCTTCATCCAAATGTTTGAATATAATTTGTGTTGGCAAAAAAAAAAAACAAATTGACCATTTCCGGTAAACCCCGAGATCTCCGCTCCTTTTGTAAAGAGAAAAATTGAGAAATAAAAACAACACAAGAATTTAACGTGGAAACCCAAAACCGGGAAAAAACCACAACCGTTGTCAAAAGACAACAACCGACCACTATGTGAAAAATTCTTACAATCACATAAACCTCAGTACATTCTCCTAACAAACAGTGTTAGAAATGCATTCGGTTTGATACATTTGAAAACATAACTTAAGCCCCCTTATATAGGCAAGCCTCCAAGCTACTCTTCAACATTTTTCCAATGTGGGATAATGACCCTTCTCATTTTTAAGCAAAATCCCAACAAACTCCACCTTGATTAAAAATGATCATAGCAGCAACTATCTGCCATACTCCACATTGCTGAACACCTGTCATACTCTACCATAAAGAGTATCGCCACTTAGAATAAACCATTCTAAGAATTTCCACTTCGGCTCATGCCGAAAAATACCTTGCTGATTATTATGGTGCAACCTCCACTATTGGCTCTCCTTGGAAGTCCATCAGCTATCGACATAACTGTTTCATCACACACCTTGCATGCCTGCCAAACCAATGCCAGTGTGTAATTCCGCTATTAATCTCACATCCTTCACCATGGCAAATAGCGGCATGCCATAAGGATGTACATGTCTTTGGGTCATATAAGGTCATATGGGTCCATATCAAAGACCATATTAACAGCATCACTTGACTTGGAGCCTGTAGCCGAACCTGCTCCACCTGCTGGACAATCCTTCTTCATGTGTCCAGGCTCTCAACACTTCCAGCAAACAACATTCCGCTTCATGGGGTTCCTCTTTTCCTTTCGTTTCCCGTAGCACATATACACACCTTCAGAAGAAGTATCCCTTCCATCTCCTTTGAGTCTTCTTTCTTCAGAGATGAGCGTGATGATAACTTCTGAAAGATCCACCTGCTCCTTCCCATGGAGCAATATTGGCTTCATGTGCACAAAAGACGAAGGAAGAGACCAGATGAGTCTTAAGGCTTGATCCTCCTCATCTATCTTCACCCCAATAGCTTCAAGCTCAGAGACAATCCCATTGAGAACACTCAAATGATCCGAGATTTTAGAACCCTCACCCATACGCAATGTATGAAATTGTTCCTTCAGGTACACCCGATTTGAGACTCCCTTCGTTTGATACAACTTTTCCAACTTTTCCCATAGCTCCTTGGCCGTCTCAATTCCATGCACATTTGCAAGGACATTCTTTGCCAATGATAACCGTATCGCACTTGCAGCTCTCAGATCCAAATCATTCAATTCTTCATCTCTCTTGCTTGATGAATCATCGCTAGAACCTGCTTCTGGTTTTCCCTTCAGGGCCTTGTGTAGACCTGATTGAATCAATATATCCCTGACTTGAACTTGCCACAAGCCAAAATTGATTCTTCCATCAAATTTCTCAATATCAAACTTGATGCTTCCCATTGTAACCGTATCGCTGACCAATATCCGTGGATGAAAAACATTTGCTTAGAACCTCGTATGTAGCTCGTGAAAAACACACTAGGTAAGTTCCCAAGAGAGAGAGGTGGGTCCGGCGTGACCACTTAATTACCAAGTCTTTCCTAGCCAGAGCTTACCTAGACATGTACCTCCACACTACCAGATTTGATTCTAACCGCCAGAATTCACCACAAGCCTCGATACTCCTATTGCACCAACTTCCCCTCCTACAAGCTTCTTGAACCAGAAAATCTTTTCTGATGTGGAAGATCAGCCAAAGCTGCGACCACAGAGCATACTAAGATCCCCCCCTCAAGCTAGGCGACCTCGCTCTGATACCACTTGTTGGGAAAAAAACAAATTGACCCTTTCCTGTAAATCTCGAGATCTCCGCCCCTTTTGTAAAGAGAAAAATTGAGAAATAAAAACAACACAAGAATTTAACGTGAAAATCCAAAACCGGAAAAAAACCACAACTGCTGTCAAAAGACAACAACCGACCACTATATGAAAAATTCTTACAATCACATAAACCTCAGTACATTCTCCTAACAAACAGGGTTAGAAATGCATTCGGTTTGGTACATTTGAATACATAACTTAAGCCCCCTTATATAGGCAAGCCTCCAAGCTACTCTTCAACATTTTTCCAATGTGGGATAACGACCCTTCTCATTTTTAAGCAAAATCCCAACAATTTGCCAGTATACTTTTGACTATGATCTAAAACTACACTCTTATCATTTTGGAACAACATTAGGGTCAAGGGAAGATAAGAGATCATTTGTTAACAGCAAAGATATTAATGGGCCCTTAATTACAATAGAGGATAAAATTAAGATATTTTGCACATTAGAAAAGTATTTTAATAATTTTCCATGCAACAATTCCACCCAGATAATCAAAAAATACTTAGTCTACGGGAACCCTTGCTTTATATATGTGATGCCGGTGGGGAGTATCTAGGTTAAGGGGTATGGGTTCACGTGAACTCGTACTCTTTTCCTTAAATTATGTATAATAATATTATATTTCTTTAAAATTACTGAAATATAAATGCGTGTATCTATACTTACAGACTCCTATGGTGCAATAATTATTGGGTACATTTCTACAAGTGAAAATGGCGGTTCAAAGCCTTTCGTATGATCTTGTTTTAGGCACAAAGTATAGATATATACATGCAAATAATCACTAAACTTTCAAAAAATATGTAATTTTAAACCTATAATTTTAAAAGTGTAGTGGGTTCAAGGCAAGAGATAAAGTGAAACTCGTTAAATGTAAATTTTAAATCCACTTCTTCATAAAAGTGCATCCATCATCTTGACATGCTAGATCCGCCTCAAGTCATGCCTGGTATATTTCCAGAAGTTATGTGATATCGTTTTAGTAACTTTGCAAACTCTTTATTGGGTTCAATGTGGACATGAGTAGCTTTTCGTTTTTTACTACATAAAAAGTCACATTCAATCAATATTGCAAAATTGGGTGCAATGTGCAATCTCTGTTTGTGATGTGTGTAAACCTTAAAAATTGCTTTGAATAGATTGTCAGCCATGAGAACCAAGTATTGTAATGTCGAAACTCACCGAAATATAATAGGATTGACACCATGGCCGATTTCAGCAGTTGAGAAATGCAAAAATTCTCTATGTAACATAGAATATCCCATGTTGGGGCACATACAGAGCTGAAAAATTAAAATCAAAAATTTCAAAACAGACAACACTTGAAAAGGAAATTGAAGAGAAAGCAAAAAAAAAGTCCTAATTTTTATTTCAAAATACTCGGAGAAATACTTGATTTTTCAAAATAGAGTAGAAATTGTTGAAGCAAATGAAACATTTACCTGCAAGCCTTTCCAGCCAAGAAATCAAGTGGATGACCAAGCATTTTGCCCAGAATTTCCCCAAAACCTGATAACATTGTACCCATGACATTCCCCATTCTCTGTTAAACCTGTTCATTCTCTATCTATCATTTCCTGCTACAAAAATCAAATAAAGTTGAAAAGTGAATCCGAAATCAAATGATGGAAAGAATAATCTGACTATACTACTTTAAAAGTGAAACCATTCCTTCATATATTGGAGCAAATTAAACATTTAATTTGGACTTCCATTAGAAGCAATCAACAACTGTGTATCCTCGAAAAAGGTGGTTGATAAAATGACTAGTGCAGTGGCTTTAACTGGGTATAAATTTGAAGATCCATCGAATAACTGCCTTCTTTCAAGTTTCATATTTGATAATTGTTGGAAATTCCTTTCAATTAAAAACTGTCTGCTAATAATAATACTAATTAATATTATTATTGTTATTAGGGATGGCTTGAGGGTAAGACTATTAGAATCTTTGCTTTAGGCCCCTAAATTTTGGGGACTCAAAAATATTTAGTTAATTGTAATTTTTTATTTTATTTTTGCTTAGGTAATATTGATGTTTATACAAATTTTATTATAAAAATAGAAAGAAATATTATCTATTTCTTAACACTAGAAATATTTTAGAACTCTGAATTAAGTTACATAAATCTTTGTCACACATCTTTTTTTACACGGCTACCCCGAAGGATAAATATATAAAGGAGTTTTTCAATTAACATGACATTATTTGAAATGAGATTATTTATTTGTTTAGAGTCGCCACTTGGGATAGGCTTGGCTTTTGATGTCCCAAGTCACATGTTTGTTTTGGATCCCAAATTAAGAAAATTTTCAACTGCCCAAATGGAGTCTGCGAACCAGAACTTCTAAGTAAGAAATTTTGTTGACCCGAGGGAAGGTGTTAGACACCCTCGCATCCCGTGGTTCTAGTACGGTCGCTTAAACTATAATAGTCGGCTAAAATTCTGATTTTGACCCTTATCGATTATCGATTTGTACATATGCTTATCGTTATCGTTTCAATAAGGTTTTGATTTTTTCGATTTCGATTTATCGATTTTTGGGGCTTATCGATTCGGTTATCGATAACACCAATAAAAACTTATGGTAATTTAAGCTGCGAGTAGTAGTACATAAGGCAATCAATAAAAGAAAAGGATTATGTTAAACCTTTAGAAGAAGCAGTACAAAATATACTATTTCCAGCCTTTGTTAGGCCATTTAAATGTTTAAATATAGTACTTTATACAATTGTTAAGCATTACAATATTACTGGCCAACAAGTATGAAAAGTTCTCAAAATCGTCCAGAATTTACCAATGTTCTCTAACATTGATAATTCACTAGCACAAGCGACAAAGTAAACCAAAAATTCCTACCCCTGTGAAACTCAAACATACTTCATTTAAGATGTAAGATATACTTGAAAATTGAAATCAATGTAATCAGCCATGACACTGCAACAATCAACTTATTTAAAATGCATGATTATGTAAATATTAATTCAATAACCATCTAAACAAACATGCATAGTTCCAGAGGTCACAAAACAAATACTAATTTGACAAAACAAACAATATTTCCAAAGCATAGTTCCAGAGGTAGTTAAGTCAACTCTTAAAATGCATCATTCTCTCCAAATCTTGAAAGTCTTAACCTTTAAACTTGGAAGAAATTAAGAAAAATATTAAGAATTTTGTAATACATGACATTCTTTTACAAGTATATTATTTAAAATGGAGAACTTACATAGCAACTAATAAACTCTAGCAAACATCGTCGGTGGAAGCTTCTTTGCCAAGATTAGTAAAATCTAATAAGAAAATAAATTAACAAGTCAAGCAATTAATATATTATTTAACTATCTTAAGCAATACAATAAAATTAATTAAAAGATATATACCTTCCTCGAGTGTCTCGAGAAAATCTAAATCTTCCTCAACATTTACAGGAAGCGATTCTCTCTGAAGCCAATCTTGAAGGCACACTAGAGTTTCAACCAAATTATGAGTTAATGAGCTCCTAACTTGGTCAAGTATATGCCATCCAATACTAAATGCACTTTCAGATTCCACAACTGAAATAGGAATAGCAAGCACATCTCGAGGCATCTTAACAAGAATAGGAAATCTATGTGAGTTCACCTTCCACCAAACAAAGATATCAAAGTCCGATCTTTCATTTTCAGGATCTTCTGCAAGATACTTTTCCAATTCTGTTTTAGAATCTACACCTCCACTTGCTGCTTTATGTTTCCTTATTTCATCTAAAAGTTCACCTAAACCAGGAGTTGAAGAGCTTGGCAAAGAGGTAGAAACTTCACCACCAATATCTTTTGAAACCAACGTAGAGACATACTCATTAAACAATGAACTCACATAAGTATGAACCTCTTTTTCAATAATTGTCCCTATCTCCAAACATCTTCTTAAGTACAAAACTAACAATAGTAAACTTGTAGCGAGGATCCAAAACGCAAGCAATGAAAACTATTTTGTTCATTTTTGTTGGTTCACCCCAATACTTCTCAAATTTTTTCCACATACTTGATGCCATCTCACTCAAAAGTTTATCTTCAGTTGTTATTAATCGATTTAAGTAAATAGCTACTTGACCAATTTCAAGAAAAAGGGCATTTGATGTTACATAAAGTGATCCGGACACCTTCAAATTGTGATTATAAAATATTTCAAGAAATTTTGCAATTCTCTTTACATCATCCCAATCAGTTCTTATAAGCAGACCTACAGGATTTCCATCTGAAATAGCATCAAACATAAGATAACTTGACAAGCCGATATCACGATCAGAATATTCTTTAATTGCACGCTCATATTCAATAGCCCTGCTCAATATCAAGTAGGTGGAATTCCACCTTGTAGGAACATCTAAGCATAAGGACTTCTTGACAATATTTTCATTTTCACAACGTTCCTGAAACTTCCTCAACCTAGCAGGAGACTGTCTAATGTATCTGACTGCAGATCTAACACGAGCAATAGAAATACTTGACCCTTTCAAACCATATTTCACAATAAGATTTACAATATGAGCCATGCATCTCATGTGATGGTGTTGACCATTCATGGAATTGGTTCCCCAATTATTTAATTTGTCAGACAACTTCACCACGGTCACATCATTTGAACTAGCATTGTCAATTGTGACAGTGAAAATCTTTTGCAAACCCCACTCATGCAAATAATCAATAATACACCTTGCCATATCTTCACCTTTATGACTAGTAATTGGAGAAAAGTTAATAATTCTTTTATGCATAATCCATTCACTATCAATCCAATGGGCTGTGATGCACGTACAGTTAATTTTTGGAATAGAAGTCCATGTATCAGTGGTAAGACTTACTCTTTGACTTGTTCCTTTAAGAAACTTCATTAATTTATTTTTTTCCACATTAAAAAGAGCAAAACAATCCCGTATAATAGTAGTATGGGAAGGAATATGAAAACAAGGTTGTGCAACTTTCATAAAGTTTCTACAGCCTTCCTTCTCAACAAAACTAAACGGAAGTTCATCAACAATCACCATACAACACAAAGCCATCCTACACTCTTCTTGATCAAATTTCCGTGGAATAAGATCACCTTTATTACCCACGGTAATGTTTGAAATTGTAATAGTTTTTGATATTTTTCAACTTTATAAGGATTCTTTGGACATTTATCGATATGACCATTCATTTGTGTCGTACTTTTGCCTTTTGTCTCAAAATATTCTTGTCCACAAAATCTACATGCATATTTATTATTTCCTTTAGCATAACTTTTTCTTCAAAAAAATCCCATGCCCGAGACCGTTTTCTCCTTTGTTTTGAAACTGTCGAGTGAGTAGTTGCAACCGTAGACTCAAAATCTTTACTTTCATCAGCTACTTATCAATATTATCATTTTCAGCCATGTGAAGTGAATGAAGAATGTAACTTACAATTCTTAAACGAGTTGGAAACTTCGCTTATACTTGTATATGATACTAAAAAGACAAGCCCAACCTTCAGAGTAGCGCACCTCTTGGTTCAATCTTAAACACTTCTTGCTTTCAATCTTAAACAATTTTTGCTTCTGTTTTGAACCTGAATAACACTGAAGATAACTAGTCATTAATTTCAACTGTTGCTAGTTTCAAAAATTATTGAAATTCTTGTGGTTTGTTCCGCAGATTTGTTTAATGGTTGATCTAAGATACGCGATGATTTTTCCTAGGTTTTTTCTTGTCAAAATCTGGCGGATCTCTTCGGTGGCTCCTTCATCCGGAATAATTCTTCCAATAATTCGCTATCTGTCCCACGACAATCAATGCTAAGGAATTGTAACCCCTTTTTCTCCATGAACAGACCATAAAATAAGTTCCATTGATTGGGTCGTATGGTGGTAACCATTTAAATCAATAACTAAAGAAGGAATTATGAAACAAACATCAGCCAATTAAGGCAATGGACAAATATAGAACATATAGTTAATTTTAAAACACAAATTAAAGTAAACAGTGAATGGAGGGATGAAAATTAGAACACATCTTCAGATTAGAATTATGTCATAGAAGAAAGCAGAACGTAATTGTTGTAAACAAAGACTGTGGAAAACGTAACGGTACAATTATAACAAAACAATGGGGTAAACAAAATAAAGAGACTTACAAGTTGAATTATCGAGCGAGATATTTCTGCTATAATTTATGGGCGCAAATATATGGATCAAACTGCAATGCCGACAAATATCTGTGAAGCAAGGAGATTGTGAAAAAATGATAAATAGGAGAATACTCATTGAAAAACATAAGGATTTGGTGTAGGAGAAACCAGATTGTATACATGTTGCTTTAGTAGAGAATGGAAGAAACTGTGAGGAAATTGCAGTCACCTCGTTTTGGGTCTACGCACAGTGAAGATTGAAGAGAATCGGCGTTGAAGAAGGGAGGAAAATAGGGTTGGTTAGCTTGTTAGGGATTTAAGTGAAGGGAAAGGGTAGTATACTAGTATTATAAATTAAGGGCATATCTGTCGTTTTAGTATATTTTATCGATAAACCGATAACCAAAAGGACAAAATCGAAATTGAAATTTGTATTATAAAATTATAAATTTGAATTTTTGAACTTAGAAACTTAGATAGTTAAGTATTTGCAAACTTTTAAGGGCTACAAAAAAGTTATTTAATAAGATCAATAAGCAAGTTCAAAACTTCAAATTATATTCTTCATACTTCAAATTAATTTGCAAGTTATTATTTTATTTTTGAACTTGCAAATTAAAAGGTTACAACAAATATAAAAATAATAAATAGTACATCACATATTTTGCATCATTTTACTAAGTTCTTCCACGTCAACTGATGTTCTATATTTCCGGCATTGGTTGAATCGGATCCATAAACTATTATATCTCCAATTTCTTGGTCCTCCTCTTCATCTACCTCATCACGCCCTTGATTTTTCCTTTCTGATCTTATCCAATCTCGAAGCACACTAGAATTTTTAAAGCGTTGTTGCCTAATGAATGACGGGTATCTCCTAGTTGCTGCCTTGCTTGGCTAAATGTGCCCTCTGATGCGATTGTTGAAATCGGCATATTTAGCACATCTCGAACCATGCCAAAAGAAAAGGAAATTGATTTGAGTTACTCTTCCACCAATCCAGCGGTTGAAAATCCTTTGTGAGGGGCTCTGGTGACTTTTGCAAGTAGAATTGCAGTTCATCAATATTCCTGCTATCGGTTTGTTGATACTCTCCTAGTGTAGACCAAATTTGATAGTCTTGAACACAATCATCATCATCCACTATTGTTCCAGATGTTGAAGGATTAGTTGAAGGAATATTTGCATCAACAACCGAATAAGCATCAACAATAGCATAATAATTATATAAAGTTTGTAAATGTGTGTGTAGCTCAGAAACACAAGTGTCAATATCAGGAGTTTCAGTTAGTCCAATATCCATATAAGTATATAAATCTCTAATTAATTGGCGACGCTTTATCCCTTTGACAATAGGGTTTAAAATAGCATCAATTAGGTGAATGTAGAGAATTGGGTAGAAATACTTTTTAAACTTATCTAGCATATATTCAACAGCAGTAGCATATCCTTCTTTCTTCTTTAAATTATGTAGCATAAGAGAAATTTCAGCAATATGAACTAAACCATTTGAAATGGTAGGATAATAAGCTCGAGAAAACTCAAGTGTAGCGACATAAACTTTTTGTAAAAATTGTACGATATCATGAATGACATCCCAAGTTCTAGATGTTAACAAACGATTAGAATCGGTACAATGAGAATTGATAACTTAAGTAATAAGCATTCTATATTTATAACAACATCTTAAGAACAAATAACTATAATTTCACCAAGTAACTATTTCTTCAGGCATGAGTCTTAAATTTAGTCCATAATGTACATATTTTTTCTTAAATGTATTTAATCTAACACTTTTATTATTTCCTTGAATTACACCAACAGCTCTCCTAACTAAAGTAATTTCATCTCTAAATAATTCAAGGCAACTATTCACAATCAAGTTATAAATAGGACATGCACATCTAACATGAAATATTTCAGGAAGTGGTGGGTGTAGATGCAATTTTAATATTGTAATAGCAGCATTGTTGTTAGAAGCATTATCAAATGACATGCATAAATTTTTTCTACAAGATTATAAAATATAGCAACGTCATGTATAGTGTTACTTACAAATGCACCAGTATGACTTTGATCTTCATCATATTTAAAAGAAATAATACGTTTTTTGCATACAAAAATTATTATCTATCCAATGGCATGTAACAGTCAAATAATTATTTCCGTTTACAGCACGACCAATATCAGAAGTAAGAGAAACTTTACAAGGAAGACTTACGAACAAATAACGTATATATGTTTGATATTGTCCAAAAATCCTAACGATATCAGCTCTACAAGTACTTCTAGGAATGCCTTTAAACATATGGTTATAAATTCTTTGATGATAAGTAATATGGTAAAGAATCAAAACTAAATGGTAAACAACCTAAAATAATCATTTTAGCTAATTCTTCCCGATCTTTCTTAATATCGTATTTTCCAAATAACCCCCGAGTACTCGGATTAAGTCTTTGTTTCCCAGATGATTCATCTACTCCCAATCAAAAGGGTGTTTCTCTTCCATATGCCTACGAAGTTGACCCGTTTCCCCTCCTTTATCGGGCTCATGTTTATAATGTTCACTATAAATTTTATATTTTACATAATTTTTTTGATCTTCTAATCTTTCAAAAAACATCCAACACTTACTTCTTAATCGTCGGTTCTTCTTAATAGGGAGAGGAGGCCTGCTTGTTGTATCCCCAATATTTTTAGTTTGACTAGCATTACCAGGTGTAGATGGTGGTGTTTCAAGATTATCGGGTGATTGAATATCATCTAGCAAAGCATCTAAATCGTCATCTACACCATAATTTTCTTGCATTCTCTCATAATCTACATTTAAATTTTCAGGTGAACTTTATAAAATATGTGTAAAGCTACTAGAAGAACCAACACCGCCTCTTGTTCTTTTTGAAGTTTTCTTACTACTTCTACTAGTGCACACTTTTTTGGCTGCTCTAAATAAATCCATGATATAAATTAAACTATTAAAATAAGAAATTAAAGTAAGAAACTAAATTAATAATTTTAAATAATAAAATAAGTGTACACCAACTAAGAGAATGGAATGAATGTACCGGGATTTTTTATGTCGCACTAATTTTGAATTCTTGATATCAAAATTCAAACTTCAAGTGATAGACAGAAACTTGTTAGTTGATAATATTCGAATACTTGATACCACACTTCACTTGAATAATTGATATTTGATAATAAGAATAATAATAATTTTGTAACTACATAATCGATGAAATTTGAAATAACAAAAATAATTGAGAATTTGAGATTTGAGAATTTAAGAACTATAATATCAAGAGAGAATTGAGACTTGAGAGAGAATTAAAGTAGTATGAGAGCGAATTGTGAGAAAAAATAAAGAAGAAGATGGGCTATTATTTTGCAATTATTCGGGATGGGAAGGCTATAGTTTTAATGCGGGAGCCGAAATTGGCAAAATCTTGCCGTTCCCCAACGGTCATTTCTCAATTTGACCGACCGTTAGGAACGGTCCAATTAAATTAAAAAAAAAAATTTCAACGATAACCGGGTTGTAGCCCGTATTCGACCTGTTAAGAGATTTCAGGTTCAACGGGTTAGGGGCACCGTTAATCTAAACGTGAACGTCCACAACCCGTCCCAGCCTGTCCAATAGTGAACAGTAGCAGGCTGAACCGGGCTGACCCGAGTTGAAGCGGGTTGAAAACGGATTAACCTCGCCCGATTAATAAGTTTAATTTTAACTTTGAAGTTAAGCATAATTATGTATTTAGAGAGCATAATTGTTATGTTAAAGCATACGTATCTTTTCGAAATGGTGTGTTTAAGGTTGGACTGTTAGGTGAAAAGTTACAAATTTACACACATGAAGGATCAAAGAATGCTAATTGGAGCAGCTTAGGCTCTTCTCAACAGCTCATGGTACAAGGTAAGTATATTGATCCTTATTATGTATAATAGATCTCTTCGAACCTATTGCACGTAACTTTATATTATATTTTTGCGATATTGTTTCTGTATTTTAAATCGGTCACATTCTGATCATACTTTGTCAATTTTTACCGCTACACAAGGCTCTTTTTACTTCCTCAATTTTTAGAAATTTATTGTTTATCGTTTATGTTATTGTTAGGATTAATCTTTATAAACTGGAGTTATAATTACTCATGTTATGGTTGATTTAGGATATAATTATCTGTAACCCCTTAGTTAGCGTTTGTTCTTTTCTCTCTAAATCAATTTCTTTATTCTTTCAAAAATATTGGTCTTGTCCTACATCACCTAGTTTAAAGTTCTAATATCTGCAATAAACTCTTTATTTTTTTGCCAAATATTTGTTATTTTAGTCGACCAATAAATGAGTCAATTGCAATTGGACAGTCCACTTTCAGTGCACCCAATGGTGATGGTCCAGTTGATCTAAATCTTGGGTCCATGGGGAAAGGTGAAGCTTGGGTTAATGGCCAAAGATTGGGTAACATTAATTAATTAAATGTCTTAGTTATATACAAAATTGGTACACCGTCAGTGTGTATAAATTCAATGTAATGCGTGTGAGCAAGAGAAAGACGCAACTTATTAGTATCTCCATATTTTTTTGGCTCATTATATAAATGGAAGATGTAAAGAATTACAGGTGCATTCATTTGATACATGTACGTCCATATAAGTTGAATTTTTATAGACGTATTAAAATGTTAGTTATCCAGATGGGCAGCTCTTTGAAGTTCAATTCTTCAACAACCAAAGAAATAAAATGCTATTTAGTTCTAAGATTGATGTTGTTTTTATCATATGAACTTTTCTTCATTTCTTTGTATGGGAATGTAATTAGCAGCCTGCAACTTTTGCTTAAAATAAAGTTCAAACCTAACATAATCAAATTGAAACAACCGAATTTAGAGTCCGTTTGGATTGACTAAAAAAAATATATTATTTAGCAGAAATAGCTTTTGAGCCAAAAAAAATAAATTTATTATTTTTGACTTGTTTTAAATAATTTTCAATTTATTTTAAGTATTTTTTGACTTTATCAAAAATTTAAAAACTGATTTGATTAGCTTAAGAGTCAACCCAGAAGCCCACAAAATTCAATTATAGATTCTGTTAGCTTTGCTATAGCTCCCGTTTGGATACAAATTTTGAATTTTCTTCCGCCAAAACACCTTTTTTCCTGTTTGTGTTGATTGTGATGATGAGACTCGTTGTCAGATGGTAAGTGGTTCACCAAATGATCCATCTAAGAATTCTTCTGAAATGTGAGCCTTTATCAAGACAATGAAACAAACACATATAAACCTTTATCAAGATAATAAAACAAGGGATTTTTACATATATATATATAGCAAACCTTATTACCTCACATGTCTAAGGGTTGTGTTTATTATATTTAAGCATACCAAATTTCAATTTATGTACTATAATTTAAATTAATGGTATAATTATTGCTTCATTTATTCTAGGGATGATTTTAGGAGCATATATTCCTTTTTCCTTTTTTTCCTCTTCTCTTTCCTAACGTGATTATTGCATAAACACAATGTACAATATTTCCTTTAAGAATCTTAGAGTACGTAGTTCCATTACTTCTTTCTTTCTTCTTCTTGATCTTCTACATTAATTTTTCTCTCCTCCCCTTAAAGTAAAGGCTAAAAAATATTTTTGAACCTGAACTTAGGAAAATAAGAGAAGCAATGCGTTACATGCAAATTTATCGTTCAACAGAAAATGAATTTTACAATAAGTGTTTAGCTCAAAATCACAAAGAAAAATACCTAACAACTGATATTCCAACAAGGTGGAATGGTACATATGAGATGTTAGTCCTTGCCTTTATATGCAAACCCATTCTTACCGAAGCATGTAATGAATCTCTTGTTTATAAGGAAAATAATGGATTAAATAACATAAATTGGGATATATCTGAAGACATAGTTAAATTTTTAGAACAATTTTGCTTTGCTACTACACACTTTTCTAGTTCTAATCATCCAACTTGTAATTCTATACTTATTTATTTGAATGACATAGCTTCATTATCAAAATTGAAATTTTATATATTAAGAATTGATTAAATTTGGTATGCTTAAATTTTTTTGACACAAGATTGTAGTTTAATTGTAGTATAAATGTAACAATACAATTCAACTACAATTTAAAATGTATCTACAATCTATATTTTATCTACAATTCTACAATTTAACAACAATTTAACTACAAATTCTGGAAAAATATGTCGTCTTCTTCTTCGACGAGTTTCAATCTGAAATTCAGTCAAAACCAAGTCTAATCTTCACCAAAACCCCTCAAAATTGAGATAAAAACTCCTAAATATATCTTCCCAATTTACAATTTATCTACAACTTATCTATATTTTATCTACAATTCACAATTAACTACAATTTAACTACAATTTCTGAAAAAATATGTCTTCTTCTTCTTCGACGAGTTTCAATCTGAAAATCAGTTAAAACCAACTCTAATCTTCACCAAAACCCCTCAAAATTGAGATCTAAACTCCTAAACATATTTCGAATTATTTACAACAGCACCCAATCAAAACAAATAATAATTTTTGAAAATCCAAATTTGAATTCAAAGCTTTCAATGTGATTCTTACATATTTGGAGCCTTTTTTTAGGGTAGAATCTATCTATTTTTGGTTTGGTACAATTTTTGTAAATAAAACATAGTATATACATATAAATACCAAATCATATAAAATTTTGATAATAAAATTTGCTATATGGTATATATAGGTAAAAATCTCATAAAACAAACACATATAAGCCTTCATGTGACAAATCTTGTCGCTTTTCCACTACCACACATACTCACGTTAGGTTGTCTGAGAGAAAGTCAGAAACCACCCAAAGCTACATTGCTTTTCACTTAAATTAGAAATTCTTGACATAATTGTTCATTTTCTTCTGATAATGATCATGCGTGTGTACAAGTCTCAATGGATCTTGAGGAAAAGTAAAATTTATATTAGATTTTGTGCGTATTGTTTTCCTATGATGTTGTAGACATTAAAATTTTAAGGAATCAAATCAAATTCTAAATTAGAAATATTATAGGATTCTAGAAATTTTAGGAGATTATTAAGAGTCTATCAGGGTTTCTTGGAGGGTACTCTACCTTGAACTTTAACTTACACATATATAAAAGGATACATATACTCCTAAAGACGTGTCTCAAAAAAATCCTATAAACTCACGTGATACTCACAAAGAGATAAAATATGACCGGATACTTCTTGACAATGAAATAGTTCAAGAATTCGGATACATCTAGGAGCTCTGCATCATCCTTACATTCGGGAAATACGCTGCTTCAGCCCTCGAATCACGAAGATCATCAGGAGAGAAGAATCGAGCGAGAAACAGGATTGTACCCGCATCATTTAATCAATAAAATTATGTTTCTTCATATTTATTTTGCGATTGCAACTTATTTTTGTATCACATAAAATATGATGCAAACATATGCAAATCTAGGTTAAAAATTTAGCTGTTCAAATAGATCTTTGATATCATTTCTTCTAAAATTTCCCACTTTGTTCTTAAGAAAATTCGAATTCACAACCTTTTAGGTTGTAAGTAGAAATTGTTTACCATTAGAGTAATTCTTTTTGTCTTAAGACGGTGACAAAAAAAGAAAGAAAATATTAGACAAAATAGCTTGGTAGACACTTGTACTTATATTCAGAGGCAGAGCAAAAAATTTAGTGGTCTAAAGCAAAACTATTTTAAGAGGCCTCTTAAATTTATTTTGTAAAATTCATGTAGTAATTATGAGACATAAAAATTTGCTTTTTTGATATATTGATCCATCAAAATATGACTAAATAGAGTAGTTAAGTAAGAGAGCGTGAGTTAAAGTCAGAAAACAAATAGTCAAAAAATATGAAAAAAATAATTAAACTTGGAGGAGGAAAATTTAAAACTTTAGAGAAAGGCAAAATATGCTAACTACTAAAAAGAAAAAAATATATTATTATTTTCTAACTCATCTTTGTAACCTCAACGAAATAAATAAATTGTTAAAACTTAAAATCTCTTATTAATAATTATTATATAAAATTAAGTACTTCCTCCGTTTCAAATTGGATAAGCTACTTTATTTTTTAGTCTGCGCCAAAATAAGTGACACATTTCTAAATTTGAAAATAATTCAACTTTAAACTCCTTATTTTACTCATTTTGCCGTTAATAAGAAGTTTTTATAACCACAAATGACATGACCTACAAAGTTTTTAGCTCTTAAGCTTTTAAGACCACAATTAAAAGTTTTTTTTTCTTAGGTGCCGAGTCAAACGGTCTCATCTAAATCGAAACCGATAAAGTATATATTATGCATAATAATATAGTAAACTCCTAGTAATATTTTTGGGGCCTTTAGTTTTGGGGGCCTAAGGCAATGGCATTAGTAGCCTTACCCTTCAGCCGCCCCTACTTATATCGCTTTGACATTCCGATTTCACTACTTTGTGAAGTTTCATCTAAGTATTTGTACGTGTTCAAAAAAAGTATTTTAAATACTTCTGACCATTGATTATGATACATATTTCTTATTTGTTTGAGGCGAATGACAAATCAGATGCACATCACTTGCCATGTCATTTTTATCTTTGTCAATTAAAAATTTCATTTGAAAAACTAAAATTAAAACCCTCTTCACGTTTTCTCACCCTTTTTTAGGTCCTTTAAATCATGTTTCAGTCAACCCACTGGAACAATGGCTCATATACATATTTTCTTCAAACGAACAGAATTTTCAAATTTAATTGACAACCCACACGCAAATTCACAATCACTCCACCCCTCACCATTAAATTTTCAGTCTTACCTATTTTTAGAATTATTAGTGACCATCGCAACACCACTCCTTCCGCCAGCGACAAGAAATAATAGCCATAGAAGATAACCATCAAGCTTAAAATCGTATGAAGAAATGAATAAAGAAAGGAGAGAGGGAGGGATCTGATAAAGAAAAGAGAAAGGGAGGGGGAGAAATAGAGAAGGACGATAAGGGAGGGGATCATATTTTTCTTTCTTTTTGGTTTTGTCATTTTCTTATTTCTCTTGAAGGAAAATCACCAATTCAGTAAATTAACATATCATATGTGCGTATAAATCACGCTCTTTGTCCAACTCATCCATATAAATGCCACATAAGCTCAGTCAATAATTAGAGGTATTTAAAATATTTTATTTGGACACGTATAAGTACTTAAATGAAATTTTACAAAGTAATGAAACTGAAATATCAAAGCGTTATAAGTACAAGTGTTTACCAAGCTATTCTTCCATAATATTATAATGATTGCATACAAGTGGCGTACGCATTAATTTAGCATGATTATCATAAACTAAAAACAATTTTTATGCCGTGGTTTTACTATAAACCTTGTTGGTTTTGTATTAGCTACACCCCCTTCCCATTTTATGTGAAAGGGACCGGAATACGACGGTCAAAACACGTAAATTTTATTTCTATAAGTTCGGACAGAGATTTTTTTTTTTGTTGAAATAAAATAGTAGAAATTATGTGAAAGTACAAGAAGTCAACATAGTTAATGTTTGTCCCAAAATACAAATCTTAGTTCAAATAGTTAAATTTATATAAATAAAAGTTAGTCTTAATTAATAATAATATTCTTAGATTTTAATATTAGAAAAAGTAATTAATAGGTGTTCATGCGGACAGTAATGGCATCACGTGATTAATGCTTTGAAAAACCAAGAACAGAGATGTAGCATTTAACATCAAATAGGCAATAATAAATAACATTTAAATAGATAAGGGAATGATTCAATCAATAAAAGACGGAATCAATAAACCTTCCATTTGACAACGATTGAGAGACAAATCCTAAAACAATTGAGGATTTTTCGGTTTTGATGGTAAAGTATAAATAAGAATTTCAGTGAAAAGTAAATCTTTATATTGCGTGAAGACCGAATCGTTTTGTCAAAGTGCTTTTCTTATAGAAGATCAATATCCCCCTCTATCATTGTTTCTTCTTGTATTTACAGGGGACATACTTTCAAGAAATCCTAAAAGTACAAATACAGTCTCTTTAATATCCTATCTCGAAAACTAGCCATTTAAAGTTGTGAATACCTAATTTTTGCACTATTTTAACACCTCCTAAAGTCATTATTATTTTTTTATTTTAATTATTTTTCTCAGTTTTTGTGTTTTTAATTGCATAATTCTTATCATAAAATACCAAAAAATAGTTCTTTTTTTGTGCATTTTAGGTATTAACTAACCGTTCAATTGCTGAATTAATCTAGGTTATTGATCGTCACAATAAGTTATTTAATTAATTTATTTGTTTGTATAAATTTAGTTTAATAAGTAGGTTAAGGAAGAAATCTGGCCAAATTTGAAAGAAAACATGACCAAGAGTGCAAGATAAGGGGCTACCAAAAAAGAGCTTAAAATGGCGTAGTTTTGCCTTGAAATTGCGTCGTTTTTGTTAAGTGACAGAGATTAAATCTTATCCATCCATAGCCTTTTGATCCAACAGTCTTAATTCAACTCTTACCTTGGTATTTAAAGCCACCAAAAATTGCCCCCATTTTTCCCCATATCTCTTTCTTCTTCCTCTCTCTTCTCATTCTCTCCTCTCTTCTCACACCCGCCGGTCGGAAATCAGCGCTGCCGGCGGAGCACCCCCCAAAAAATCTCACCATCTCTTCTTCTCACTCCCCTCATTCCAAATTCATGACCCAAATTCCCCAAATCTCCACTAAAATTTGACAAACCTAAAACCTAGTTTGCTCTGCCGCGCGCCACCGCAGCCTGTCGTCTAAACTTCACCAAAATTGCACCACGTCCTCCTCTTCTCCCTCTCTCCCTATATCTCTAACTCAAATCCTAAAAATACCTTACCTTCGCCTGGCCACCACCTTCACTGTCGTCCTCCAACCACAAACCTAAGGCTGTATCCGGTTCCGGTTCTGGGTCTATTTGGGTATGCGGTTCCGGTTCTAGGGGTTCCGGATCTGCGGTTCTGGCGGTTCCGGTTCTGACGGTTCCGGAACCGTCTGGTTCCGGTTCCGCGGTTCTGGCGGTTCCCGGCGGTTCTGATTTTTTTTTAAAAAATCAATATCTTGTATAGTAGTCATTAGTATATAGTAGAGTATATTTTATATGGTGTACTGTGTTACTAGTATAATATATATTGTGTTTGGTAATTAGTATATATTGTGTATAAGTAATGTATATTTTGTATATAAGTAGTATATATTGTATTTAAGTAGTATATATTGTATATAAATAGTGTATATTGTGTTGTAGTTAGTAATTAGTATAAATTGTATATAAGTAGTATATATTGATAAAAGAATATTGTCATTAGTATATTGTGTTGTATGTTATATAAATATTCAAGGATTGATATCGAATTAAAGACAAAGAAATATTGAGACAAAAGATATTCAAGGATATGATAAAGAGCATATTTATTGACCAAAATGGCATATCTTTTTTTATTCTTCCTTCCCCCAATGGAATGAGCACAACATGGAACTAATACCACCGTTAAAAGGAAAAAAAAACTAAAATAAGACATGTCAATGTACAAGTTACATCATAGTTTATGTATTATTTCTAACAAATCTCATAAAACCTTCAAGGTTTGGAGGTGGTTGTGTTGGCGGTGGTGGAAATGAAGCTTGTTCATCACCACTTCCGGGTGAAGATGTTTTCTGAGCAAGTTCCGCTAGCATTTCTTCATAGCACTCATCTATTTCTGGTTGTGATTTAGCTAGCCCAAAGTTCCTTCTTTCTGCGCGGATCCAATCTCGAAAAAGCACTGATTTTTCCAAGCCGTCCCGCATCGACGCCCTGTGATCACCTATTTGTAGTCTTGCTTGACTAAAGGCGCTCTCCGATGCAACAGTTGACTCTTGAATCGACAGAACATCCCGAGCCATCCTTGCAAGAATGGGAAAATGCTTTTCCCTTGCCTTCCACCAATCCAAAAGGTCGAAAGAGCCGTCTGGATTCTCATTCTCTAGTCCCTGCGACAAATAAACTTGAAGCTCATTTAGATGGGAAAAATCATCTACATTTTCACCTTGAGTACCCCTGAACTCCGTCCACGATTTAAGAGCTGTTAAGCCAGCAGCTCTTTTAGACGCCTGTGATGTGGACGAAGTAGGGGTTGGAATATTCGGCCTAGCATGCTCTAACGCCTGTTTATAAGCATTATAAACAGTTTGAGCATTCACTGTAATTGATGCTTTCGCATCAGATAGTGTAGCCAATTCTTCTTCTTCAAGATCTAAAGCTTGATAAATAGTAGAATACCAAAAGTTAGGACCTCCTACTTTCATAGTAGGATTTAACATAGCAGCCACACCAAATATAGGAGGGATTGGAAAAAAATATTTTTTAAACTTCTTTTTCATTTCAGTAATTGCAATTTCATAAAGTTCCCCTCCATCGTTAAAATCAACAAACAAATTAGCAAGTGCGGCAATATAAACTAAACAGTTAGAAATAGTTGGATAATATTGGCCAGATAAAGCAGTTGTAACCACATGAAAATGTTCTAAAAAATCTACAAGAATTTTAACGTTAGTCCAATCTTGATTAGTTAGCATGTCATTATCTTCCTCCCCACAATCCCGAGAATTATAAGTAGCGTTAGTTGGGTTTCTATACTCGTACGCCACTACAAAGCTTTCGTACATGTAGTTCCACTTAGTCGGGCAAGGTTTAGGAACCTTTCTTTCTCTAAGGCCATATTCGTCACATTTTTTAAAATATTCTCTAAGTCTACTTCTACGGTTAGAATAAAAAAGCCAATTAAGAGCGAATTTAACCTTTTCAATTTCTATGTTTAAAATTCTCATACCATCACCAACAATTAAATGATAAATATGACATATACATCTAACATGGAAAATATTAGTAAAAGCAGGATTAAGTGTTCTAGTTAAAATACCTATTGCACTAGTATTGCTACTAGCGTTATCCATGGAAATTGACATTATTTTATCACTAAAACAAAAATATCTACATACATCTGAAACAGTGTTAGCAATAAACTTACCCGTGTGCCGTGAATTAATTATTCTATATGCAATAATGCGTTTTTGCATTGTCCAGTCTTCGTCTATCCAATGACTGGTTACGGTTAGATAATCACAATCATTATTACTTCTACCAATATCAGTTGTAATGGACATACGATTACTTATATGGGTAAATAAATAACGCAAGTATTGTTCATATTCATGCTTGTATTTATAAATGTCGGCCTTAACTGTGGCGCGAGGCCAACCTTTATACGTAGGATTAAATACTCTTCTAATATAATGAATCCAAGTAGGATTAGAAGCAAACGAATAAGGCAAACACATAACAGTAATCATTTTAGCTAATTCTTCACGATCCTTATTTGGATCGTAATACAATATACCTCCGGTGACTGTGTTTATTCTTGGTTGAACTAGATTTGAACCAGTACTTGGGTTAACTGTAGAATCAGGACTTGTCCTCCCCTCTTGTTGCGCTTTCAATTGGAAATATCTAGCCTTATCGCTAGGGTGTAATTTTATATGTTTAACTAAACTACCTGTGCCGCTACGATCTCCAGTATACCTATGCACAAGTAATTTCCCACAAGATTTACACTTAGTCTTATTTTGTTCTCTTAGTTGAATAAAAAATTGCCAAACTAATGAAGTTTCTGAACGTTTAGGAGGTTGTCTACTAAAACTGGGAGTTTGTACGGGTGGGTGTTCCGGTTCATTAGTAGCAGGACTAGTAGGTGTATTATCTAAATCTACCGGAGCTTGGGTTTCGTCATCATCATCATCCTCATTTCCCTCTAAGATAGGTGCATTAGGATAAAGAATATTCATAATATCATCGTTTATTCTATCACCAATTGCTACATCATGTAGAAAATCAACATCGCTAAATTGAAAACATGGGTGATCACTATCAAGGATTCCGAAGGTTTCATTAGTATTTCTAGGTTGGCTACTACTTTGAACTTGTTTATCTTTTCTAGGTCGGGGAGCCGGGGGAGGGGTAGTATTTTGGCGACTACTTTCACCGGTTTTAGATTTTCCTTTTCCGAACATATTTTTCAATGAAAATGCCATAATAATTATAATTTAGCAAAATAACAACACACAAAAATATTCTTAGCACGTAAGAGTTGAAACGAGTTTACCGGATTGCCGAACAACTTCTTGAAAATTGAAAATCGTTGAAATTGAACACTTGAAAACTTCAATTCAACAACTTCACAATGTTTCACGAATTTGCAACAATAAATTAAGCACTTGCACTAGAAAGATTGAAAGAGAGCTTGAGAGAAATTGAGAGATATTGATGAATTGGTGAATTAAAATGAAAGAATGAGGGGGTATTTATAGTTGAGAAATGGGAAATTGTGTAATTATATAAAGTTTGGGGTTAAATTAAAGTTTGGGGGCCAAATGACTATTTTTGAAAATTCCAAACGGCTAATTTTGAAAAGGAGTCGTTTGGAAATTTTAAAATTATTTTTTTTAAAAAAAAATCGGACCGTTGCGGAACCGTTTGGAACCGCTTGAACCGGTCCGGTTCCGGTTCCGCGGTTTCCAACGGGTGGAACCGCTCCATCACGGTTCCGGGGAACCGCCGGAACCGGAACCACGGAACCGGAACCGCCGGAATTGGCAGAACCGCCAGAACCACGGTTCCGGTCCGGTTCCGGTTCGGAACCGCGAAATTTACACCCTTACACAAATCTCTATTTTTGCTATTTTTGACCCAAGAACCTTCATTTCTTTTGGAAAGACGTTGAAACCCCCTTATTTAACATCTTCCTGAAATAAACGTGCATTTCGAAGTCGGACAGCCGCATCTTGGAATCTCCAGCGTCTTCTCGCGGCTCGAATAACTTCAAGCACACTCATTAGGTATCTCCGTTATCTCTTTACTTAATTTCTGATTTTTTTAATGGGCTAGTCCAGATTTTTAGTTTAGTTTCTGATTTTTTTTCCTTTTTTTGTTTCTTGTTAATCAGAGTCCGAGTTTAGGCTTATTTAATTAGTTATATCTCTTTAGTTTAGTTGATTATTATTGATCAAACGGGATCTTTAGTGTATTAGTTAAAACGTTTACTTAGTTAATCAATTGTTTAGTTGTTGAATGTCGTCATTTCGATTGTTAACAATGCTCGTTTAATTTCTGTATTGAGCGGTAGTTTGTGAATTCAATTGTGTTCTATGTTTGTTTGTACAAATCAAATTAATTTCATTCTAGTTTGTCTTAATACTTAATTTGATTATGTCTTGAGTCCTGTTTCTACTTTGCTAGTTCATATTTGATTGGAGTTTGAGTGTATAAGCTGAATTTCAGTCATGCATAGATAAAAGATAAATACTTGAATGTAAAGTACATGTTTATTGCCTTTTACTATTTGAAGTAAGTTTGAGATACAAGTACCCTTACTTGTGTCTAATTTTAGTGAAAAGGGACAGTCTTTATCATGATTTTGGACAAATATTTGCCGCAATTTTGAATCATTTTCAAGATTTTCCTTCTCCTATAAAGAGAGGGTCTTTATTTCACTTAAGAGGGTTGGCCACACACTATCTTATATATTTTTTAGGGAAAAGGGTCAGAACTGCCCCTAACGTATTGACTCCAGTTTAAAAATGCCATCCGTTAACCTATTTTGAAAAAAATGCCCCTACCGTTAAAAATTTGGCATATTAGTGCCCCTAAGTCTTACAACTGACTGTACTTATATTTAAAATGGTAGGGGCTTTTTTTTCAAAATAGGTTAACGGTAGGGGCATTTTTAAACTGGAGTCAATACGTTAGGGGCACAAATATATCAAACTTTTAACGGTAGGGGCATTTTTTTCAAAATAGGTTAACGGAGGGCATTTTTAAACTGGCGTCAATACGTTAGGGGTAGTTCGGACAATTTTCCGTATTTTTTATAATCTTTTTCACCCTTTAAGTAGACACAACAAAGAGAGCATAAAGAAGGAGCCTTAAAAGAGATCCGGTAGCTCTTTCTTACTAAGAAAATCCCTTTTAGTGAAGAGTTTTATGCCTGGTTTATTGCTTACGTTGGCCTCCTTCGAATACTAGATCTTATCAACCTATGAGTTAAGTTTAATCTCTGCTTGTGTACGGCCTAAATTCTTTCAAGTCAGCCCACTGTCAATGAAATCTGAGTGCTGGCCATGTTTGTCCATAGTTAAAATCAGCCCCCTTTTTCTTTACTAACAATAATGGTTTCATTTACATAATTCATTAATTTAATTTAAGCGCTAGACAATTCGTAGGCGCGCTTTAATTTCATAAAATCACTTGCGTAACATGATGTTTAACATTCAATAATTAATTCAATACTGCCATACCCTATTCGTTAGCTTTAGTTAATTTTTAATTTAATGAATTCGTTGCTAAATTCACGGAATCGCTTACGTAGCGTGATATTTAACATTTAATAAATTAATTGAACAATCTCATACTATATCCATTAGTTTTAGCTAATTTTTAATTTTGATAATCCTTTACTAAAAATTACAGATTCGCTTGCGTAATGCTGTAGTGATATTTAATAAATTTCCATCATCCTCTCTCCTAGAGATGGTTTAATAGCAAATATTTCATCACTCTCGCCTCAGCCTTCTTGGCTCTGGCACGGGCTGTTACAAACTTATCAGCCATTTCTTAAAACTTTCTATGTAGCGTGCCGCTAGCTACGAATACTAGATCGATGCCCCTCCTGTGAGGGTTTAGCGTAACTTATTCAGCAAAAATGGAAGATACATGTTCTTTGCGAGGTCATTTTCTTTTACCGTGGTGACGTAATGAGTCACATGATCATCGGGGTCGCTCGTGTCGTTGTATATTCTGAGGTAAGGAGTCATTTTGAAGGTTTTTGGTATGCCATGCGATGACGCATCATCACTGTAAGGATGCTCGACGAACCGGCCAGCTTCCCTCTTCGGCAACAGCTTAGAAGTATCCAGTATCTTGTTGAGCCTTTCTTGGTGTTCTTTCATTTGATCATGTAGCACTTTGTTTTCATTTTCTATTTCTTCCATCCTTTTTAGGATAGTCGTGAGGGTGATGTCACATGCATTGCCAATTACATTATGAGCAATATTTTTAGTCGAAGAGAGAGGCGGGTAGCATTGTTCATCTATTTGTTGTATCGTGCAAGTCCTTATGGTTTCTGCAGTCCTGCCTGGAGTGGGCTTACTGTGGATGCTCGTCAGCACATTGGTCAGCCATGCCTCGAGGAGTTTTTGTACAGCTAGGGGTGCCACTTCCTCTATAGACATGGAGGCTCCTTTACCACGTGGTTTCATTATGCTACCGTGTGGGGGTGGAGAGCCGTCTCGCCTAGGAGATGCATTGGGAGTCATGTCCTCACCCGCCTCCCACAGCTTTCATTGATAATGTTCATGAGGTTGGTTGGGAGGCCACTTGCTATTCTCGTCCTTTCTTCTCGGTTACCTGCCATGTATGGTTTTGTATTCGTAATAAAAGGAGATCTTGGGTTTCGTGACGTTAGTGACTCGTGTTAGTTGCAGATCTAGGGGAAATTAAAATTTTATCTAAGAAATTCCCACAAACGGTGCCAAATTGTTTGACCAAAAATACAAATCTTGGTCAAATAATTAAATTTACATAAACAAAGGTTAATCCTAATTAATAATAATATCCATTATATCTTAATATTAACAAAAAGCAAATAGTAGGTGTTCATGCGGACAATAAAGGCGTCACGTGATAAATACTCTGATAAATCAAGAGCAGATATAACATCCAATATGCAATAATAAATGGCATTTAAGTAGATAGGGAAATGACTCAATCAATAAAAGATGGAATAAATGAACCTTCCACCTGACAATAATTGAAAAAGAAATCCGAGAACAATCGATGATTTCTCGAATATGATGGTAAAGTATAAATAAGAATTTCAGTGAAAAGTAGATCTTTGCATTAAGTGAAGATCGAATCTTTTTGTCTAAGTTCTTTTCTTATAGAAGATCAATATCTCCTTCTATCATTGTTTCTTCTTCTATTTATAGGGAAAATACTCCCACGAAACCCTAAAAGATGCCGAGAATATTATTTTTAATATCCTCTCTCAAAAACTTGTCGTTTCTGCCTTATTGAATGTACTCAACCTCGGCCTTAGTTCTTGTTGACACCTTGACTCTCATCTATTGTTCGACCGCGGGTAGTAAAGCTTTTCGGACCATCTTAATAAGCGACGGTTTAAGGATTATTCCCGTAATACTATTTTGCCCTGAATATTCTAATAGCACATTTTGACCCATACAGTTAATATTTTAAAATATTTAAAGAGTTTGAGACAATAATAGTTTAAGAGAAAAAAATTATGACATCTCAAGTCGTAATAATATGAATTACATTGGAAGAAACGAAGTATAACTTAAACGGTAAACTATATCTTCTGAAGTAGTTAAGGCTGACAAAAAAGTAAACAGCAACTAAAGGTGTGAAGTAAACCATTTCTTTGCTTCGAACTTATACCCTCATCGTGTCAAAAACAAATTTAAGTAACCATGACTAATTAACTTAGGTTAGCACAAGAGTAGTGTGGGTGGACCTTATAGCTTGCTTAAATTATTATCTGAAAATGGAAGTAATGGAATAGATACTGTTATTTTTCAGGCTACTCATCCAGAATGAGTACTAAGTTCCATGCAATCATAGTGTTAAAGATATTTATACAATATGTTCACTTATTAAGGTACACAAATATTTTTATGAAAACATAGTAAAAACGATAACCAACCTATTATAGAAATTAAATTACTTTAATAATATAAAATATTTGCACAATTTTCATCACTATATATCACTTAGATCCATCTAAAATTACCTTTGTCCCCACTTAAGTAATAACTTTAGGTGCACCTATATATGGAGTATGTTATAAATAGAACTCTATTTAGAGTGAATGTCTAAGAGTTTTAGTTTGAAGCTAAGTTATTTATCTTCCTATAAATAGAGGGGTCTTACCCCATTGTAAATCATCCCAAGTATCAATAAGAATACTCCTCTCCCTATTCTCTCTATATTGTTCTTGTCTTTTATATTATTTCATAACACGTTATTAGCACGAGACTCTACCGTCTCAAGAATCGTTCTCAAGAAAAACTAAGGTATTTCTCTCTTCCTAATTTGATTTTCGATTATGTCTGACATTACGAAAAGAAAGTTCGTTGCCCTTGAAATTTCGGGCAAGAACTATATGACATGGGTGTTGGATGCTGAAATCCACTTAGATGCTATGGGTCTTGGAGACGCCAATAAAGATAGAGATAAAGCATCCACCCAAGACTGTGCTAAGGCCTTGATTTTCTTGCGCCATCACCTTGATGAAGGTTTGAAGATTGAATATCTCACCGTCAAGGATCCACTCATCTTGTGGAAAGGCTTAAAGGAGAGATATGACAACTTGAAGTTGGTCACTCTGCCACAAGCACGATATGATTGGGCTCATCTGAGGCTCCAAGACTTTAAGTCTGTTTCTGAATATAATTCTGCAATGTTCAGAATTACTTCTAAATTGAGGCTATGTGGAGATAAAATCTCCGATTATGATATGCTTGAGAAAACGTTTACAACGTTTCATGCCTCCAATATGGTACTGCAACAACAGTACAGAGAGAAAGGCTTCACAAAGTACTCTAAACTGATTTCTCTTCTACTTGTGGCTGAGCGAAATAATGACCTGCTCATGAAATCACGAAAGTCGACCCACTGGGTCTACACCACTGCCTATAGCAGAATAAGGTGTATTCTCATTATGCCAATCATGAAAAGGGCCATGGATCTAACCATGGTCGTGGTCATAATCGGGGTCATAGCCGTGGACGTAGACAAGGAAGAAATATCCATGATGTCCGTCACCCCCCGAGGAGAGATAACCGCCGAAAGCAGAAACGGGATTATGAGGATCCTAAGGCAAAAAGTTCAGAAACTATATGTTATCGTTGCGGTGGAAAAGGGCACTGGTCAAAAGCTTGCCGTGTACCAAGACATTTGGTTGATCTTTATCAAGCTTCTCTAAAGAATAAAGGCCCTGAAACAAATTTTGTCTCTGACGACAATTTTGACATCACCCACCTGGATGTGGCAGACTTCTTTGAGCAACCCGATGGAAAAATAGACCACCTAATCGGTGATGGATCTGTGATGAAAGAAGATGGAGTTGTTTGATTTTATTTATTTGTAATAGTTAGTGAATAAACTAATAGTCATTAGTATCAGCTCGTATTAGTTAGTTTATGATATAATGTTAGTATTAGTTCTTTAGAATGTTTCAATATGCTCAGATTTCAATAATATTTTTATTTTCCAGTAGCGGTAATCGACTAACCTAACAGTTAGTCGATTATCTAATATTTTGCATTAAAACTGCAAAACAATCGATTGTCAATGTTCAACAATCGATTGTCAATGTTCAACAATCGATTGTCTATGTTTAACAATCGATTGTCTTAAGAGAGTGTGATCTGGAATTTTTCAAAATAGCTAACAATCGATTGTCTATATTTAACAATCGATTGTCTTAAGACAGTGTGCTCTGGAATTTTTCAAAATAGTCAACAATCGATTGTCTATATTTAACAATCGATTGTCTTAAGACAGTGTGATGTGAAGTTTTTCAAAATAGCAAATAATCGATTGTGTGTGTTTAACAATGGATTGTCAATGTTCAACAATCGATTGTATGTTTTAACAATCGATTGTTTTAAGAAAATGCTTAAACTGAAATTTTCAAACTGCATAGTAATCGATTATGGAAAACATATAATCGACTATCTGATTTAGTTAGTCAACTGACCTCAGCAGATTTTGAAAATATTGTTTAAATGTGAAACAAACGAATTGAACTTGTTTATTCTCATGTTCGTATATTTTCTTTTGTATGGCAAACTATGGGAATTAAATTGATTGAAGGCTCCTGAAGAGAAACTATAACTCTGCCTAAAGGAACGATATTTTAGAGAATGCAATGTTCTCCTTCAAGTCTAAGAAGAACTTGTTGAGTTTTAATGATATCAGTCAAAATGTTCTCCTCCAAGTCTAAAAGGAACTTGTTGAGTTTTAAAGATATCATTCAAAATGGATATCAGATTGAGAAAATACATGAGTATAATCTTGAATACCTCATTTACTCATGAAAACGAGGCTGCCCACTTCGGCTTGGGGTCACGCCATTTTGCATGCATCAATGCTAGTACGTCTCTGACTGACGAATTGACACAAATATTCCCCGTTGCAATGAGTTTTGGGTCATGAACCCAATATATCCCATTTAAGAATCTTTGGATGCGCAGTATATGTGCCTATAGCACCGCCATCCCGCACCAAAATGGGTCCGCAAAGAAGGTTAGGAATATATGTTGAGTTTGAATCATCCTCCATTATTCGCTACCTCGAAACATTGACAGGGAATTTGTACACTGCACGATTTGCAGACTGTCAATTTGATGAGACACTTTTCCCAAAATTAGGGGGAGAAGTTGGTGAAACCAAACGGGAAATTTTGTGGAAAATGCATCATTATCTCATCTTGATCCACATACCTCTATTTGTGAAAGAGAGGTACAAAAGATTATCCATTTGCAAAGAATAGCAAATCAAATACCTGACGCATTTACGGACTTGAAAAGGATAACGAAATCCCATATCCCCGCGGAAAATGTCCCAATCCGTATTGATGTCCCTGTTGGACAATCATCTAGTGTCATATCCAATGAGTCAAATGCACGCCTGAAGCGTGGCAGACCATTAGGTTCCAAAAATCGAAATCCTAAAAAGAGGAAAGCAAATGATCAAAATGACACTACGAAAGAATCTCATGAGGAAATTCATGATTTAACAAATTCTGAGATTCATGAAGAATCCATTGAGCCCGAGGCTCTGGAAAATACGGAACTATCCATAAATCCAATCAATATTGAGGCAAATATTAATCGAGTGGATATAGTGGTGGATAATGTCTTTGCTTATAATGTCGCATCTAGCATTATGCAAGAACGTGAGGATCTCGAACCTCAATCTGTTGAAGAATGTCGAAAAAGACATGATTGGCAAAGTGGCAAGAAGCAATTCAATCAGAATTGAATTCGCTGGCAAAACGTGAAGTTTTTGGCCCTATAGTTGAAACACCTAATGGTGTCAGGCCTGTTGGCTATATATATGGCATGAATGATCGTTAGTCACGTACCTATTGTACGTCAAAGTATTTTGGAAATATGACTATTAAAGGACAACGATAATGCAAGAAACATATCTTGCATATAAGTTTGGCATGACCATAATGGTATAACTTTCTCTTTAAGAAAGATATTCACCACATGGATGTTGATGAATCTGTGGTAGTACAAAATTAATTGAGAGCTCTAGAAGAGCCAATTATTACTATGTTGGAGAAACACAATTGAGTATTGTGCTGTAGTAAGTCTCAAAGAAACTTATTCAGTTTCCAAAGTACACGCGAAAACGATTGATTATATTGAGACTATATATAAAGGAAGGATTTGATATCTCCTATTACTACAACTTGTAGCGGTATATGAAAAGCTACCCGCTTTGTTCTCCAGTTTGTACTACACAAACGAAAGAATGCCACAATAAAGTGGATATCTATTGGTATAAAAACCCATGTCATAATAAACCTGAAGTTTATTGATAAGTGCACATGTCATGGTATAAATTTGAAGTTTACCAATATTGATAATTTATTCAGTTGGCATTTGTGTTAGCCATCTCATTTTAAGTATGATGTGCAAATTCACATAGGTGAATATTAAAGAACTAGAAAGTTCTTTACGAATTCTCTTGTATCACTTGTTCTCATTAATGAACTGACCAACTAAAGAGTTCGGGTTGAAGCCCATAAATTCTGGAAATATCAAAGGTGAATATGGGCCCATTCACCTGCCATGTATACCACATATGATGCATATATGAAATGGTTACATGCGCAATTGTTATTAACCCGCAGCCTGGCCGGTGCTTGCGAGGTAAATTGCTCAGTAATCTAACTTCGAGCATAATTTCCAGATTTTCTACTCAAGATAGTTCATCTTGATAAGTTGGTTTATATCATAGTTGGTTTAGCAAGATAATTATTGAGTGCCTCCACTTAATAGCTAAACTGTTTCTTATGAGAACAAAGTTATATATATCAGTTTGATATACGTTGTATACGAGAGTATATTCTCCCCTCACAAGTGGTTCAGGGTCAAGAACCAAATAATTTCATCTTATTATTAATGTGCTGTGTATATTGACATGATAATGCACAAAGATGATTTCCCAAAGTTGAGGAAACAAGTTAGCTTTTCTAACATGAGGGGGAGACATGATAAACACTTGAGAAAAGGTTACATGGGATGAATTATCATTTGTATATGTAAATCCCCGAATATCATGAACCTGAAGTTCATAAAAGGGATAATTCAATTGCAACATATTGCAAAGCATGCTATACGCATTTGCTGACCCAAAGAAAGTGACTATATTCTCACTACAAATGCTCATATTAAGTCCCAGAATGACAAAGTCTTTGATACGCTTAAAGCGTATAGACAAATACTTGATTCCATATGAAAGACATGTAGATTTGGACATATAGTTCAAATACTTGAAAGCATAAAGTCAAAGGTATGTATAATCAGCTTTCGATATCTTATTTGTTTAGCATGACATGAAAACTTGATATGCATCTAAAGTCTATTATGTGATTTATATGACTTAACTTGAAAAATTTAAGTTGCTTGAAGCATACACAATTCTTGGTCCTGAAGTACCACATCCTAAGTACAATTTGTGTACATATGTATCTTGCTATAACTATAAGCATGATGGCATTGAGAATACATCTATGAAGATATTGAAGAGTCATTCCACGACATTATATGAAGATGTTCATATCTATCAAGAATGATGATTTCAAGGTGCGGAATATTTATTCAAGTCAATATGGTTGATTTATTTATCAAACATCTACCAAAGATTGTTTTGAAGATGGTGCACAAGATTGGAATGCAAATGCTCAAGGATATAAATTGATGTTCTTATCAGGGGGAGTTAATGCGCGTTACACTCTTTTTCCCTTACAAGGTTTTGTCCCAACTGGGTTTTCCTTGCGAGGTTTTTAACGAGGCAACCAATAGGCGCATATTCAAACATGTGTACTCTTTTTCCTTCTCTTTAATTTTTCCCATTGGGTTTTGGTTTTAAAGTTTTAACGAGGCACATTGTTGAATAGACATTCAAGGGGGAGTGTTATAAATAGAACTCTATTTAGAGTGAATGTTTAAGAGTTTTAGTTTGAAGCTAAGTCATTTATCTTCCTATAAATAGAGGGGTCTTACCCCATTGTAAATCATCCCAAGTATCAATACGAATACTCCTCTCCCTATTCTCTCTATATTGTTCTTGTCTTTTATATTATTCATAACAGAGTAAAATTATTTGGCAGCGGGAGTATCGTTAGAGAATTTATTGTCCTTTTCAACACGGTAAATTCTGGCCTTTGAAGAAACAAATGCTAATAAAAGCAAAAATCACCAAAACAATTTGACTCCTACACATAAGTAGTTGGGTCATGAAAATTTTCCACATGCATCCCACGGAAAATATATACCAGCTAGCCTTTTGAACAACCTGTATATTTTTTTCTCTCCTTTAATATTAAAACATCTTTCTAATACATATTAAAAATTAGTTCCAACAAGAAAAGAATAAGGTATAAGAGGAGAAAGAAAGAGAAATTTCATTTTTTAAAAGATCAAAACTGGACACAAGTCGTAATAATATCAGATGAAGTGGAACAAAAGAAGTACTTCCACCATTTAAGTTATGTGACCTATTTTCTTTTTGGTTCATTCAGAAAAGAATGATTTCGTTTTAAATTTAGAAATAATTTAGCTTAATTTTTAATTTTACTTTAATGTGAAGTTTTTATGACCACATAAATATTTTGGACCCTATTCCGATATGTTTAGGACTATAAATTTTAAAAATCTCCATTATTCTTAAATTTCGTATCAAATTAAATATATTCATATAAATTAAAACGAAATGAAGGGAGTACTATATTAACTTAAACGGTAAACTATATCTTATGAAGTAGTTAAACAAGTGACAAAAATGTAAACAGCAACTAAAGATGTGAAATAAACCAATTCTTTGCTTCGAACTTATACTCATCGTGTCAAAAACAATTTTAAATAACCATGACTAATTAACTTAAGTTAACTCAAGAGTAATGTGCACCTTATAGCCAAAGGTGGATCTTGTGTGTATGGGTGAAGGGTCATTGGATCCCGTAATATATATATATAAATATACTTTATAAATGATTAATTTAAAGTAATTGACATTCTAAACATTAAAAGTTTATAGGGGAAATTGATTGAGCAAAATAAAGTGTCCCATCACGTAATTAATTTTTAGGCCAGTCATCTAGATTGAGTTTAAGTTCCATTAAAGGTATTAAACAGGTCGGGTTGACCGGTAATCGGACCGGTCTAGACAAAACAAAATCGAAGGTACATAGGAGCCGGGTGGGGCTAGGTAGGAGGGATAGAGGGGGTTCGTCGGTTTAATTTTTTTATCGGTAAAATTCGGTCCACGTAAACAGTACCGTGTACAGGTTTAACTGGCCCGGTGCAACGGCTATAATGTTTTTTGTTTTAAATTTTTTTGAAATAAGTGAGGTCCACTAACCATTGGCAATGGTCACCCCTGGCAGGGATCCATTGCCCAACGTTTCAATTGCACAAAATAGCATTTTTTTATAAAAAAATTTAACCTTTTTTCAATTTACAAAATTAACCTTTTCTAAAATTATAAATACCCCCTCTTGCCATCTTCTTCATTTCTTCACTCAACTCTCATTTCTCAATCTCAATTTCTCTCATTGTCTCATTCTCTAATTTTCAAGACTTCAAGCCTTCAATTTATCTTCTAATTTTATTTGGCTCTTTTTTTTTTTATCGTGTTGTATCATTCGGATTTTGAAGTTTGAACAATCAAACTTCAAAATTGAAATACTTGCTTGACGTTTGTTCGTGATAATATTGGAATTGCGTAATTAAGTGCTCAATTTATTGTCGAATTCGGTGCACTCCCTCCAACTCTTTCTCTTATTTACTTTTTTTATTGCATATTTAATTTTAGTTTATACTTTAATTTTTGTAATATGTTTAATGCTGCTAAAAGAGCGTGTAGAAAAGTTACTAGTAGAAAAACTAAAAAAAGAAGTAGTCCTTCAGCATTTGGTAGTAATAATACCCCATTAACATTTACACATGTTTTCGAAACATAGCCTAATGATAATATAGATACGAACAATTACAAGAAGATTTTGGAATAGAAGATAATGAATTAGGAATGGAAGATGAGATACCAGCTACACCTACTAGTGCTGGAGCTGGTAGTATTGGAGTTACTACGAGGGGTGGTGGTCGTGGCACTAGTAGTAGACCGCTTGTGGCTCCGATTACTAATCGTAGAAAAAGAAGTAAGATTTGAATTTTTTTGAAATAATAGAAGGTACTGATAGAGTTAGGTGCAAACTTTGTAAATGTAATTTTAAACATTTGACTGGATGAAATTTAGGGGACTGGGACGCTTAGTAGACATATGAGAACTGAGCATCCCATAGAATGAGGTGCTGATGGTGATGGAAATCAAACAACTATTAACCCTACTACTGGAGGTCTCATGAAATATGATAAAATGAAGGATCATAAGGAGTTAGCAAAAATGATTACTTTGGGTTGTCTACCTTTTTCTTTTGCTTCTACATCACATCTTATTATGTATTCAAAGGATTTACAATCCTTTATTTAAAGGTATCCCTAGAAGTACTTGTAGAGCTGATATCTTTAGACTTCATGGACAATATCAAACATACATACGTTATTTGTTTAGCCACCTTCATTGTAGAGTTTCTCTAACTTCTGATATTGGCCATGCTGTTAATAGAAATGATTATTTGACAATTACATGTCACTGGATAGATGATACTACTTTTATGCAAAAACGTATTATCACTTTTAAATATGATGAAGATCAGAGTCATACTGCTGCATTTATAAGTAGTACTATTTGTGAAGTTGTTGAATTTTATAATCTAAAGCAAAACAATATTGTGTATGTCTTTTGATAATGCTTCTAACAATAATGCCGCAATTTCAATATTAAAACTACATTTGCAACCACCTCTTGATGAAAATTTTCATGTTAGGTGTGCATGTCATGTTTATAATTCAATTGTTAAAAGAGGCCTTAATTTATTTTCAACTGAGATTACTCATGTTAAAAGAGCAGTTGGTGTTATTCAAGGAAATAATAGACAATCTAGAATAAAAGGATTAAGAATAAGTGTGTCCAGCATAACCTTAAATCCAGATTCATGCCAGACGAAATTGTTACTAGATGAAATATACATATATATTTTTAAAATGTTGCTGTAAATATAGATTCCCGATAACTGAAGTTGCTAATGCGCATTGTACTGATCCAAACCATATGTTAACAACTACTACTTGGGAGGTCATTAATGATGTTGTTAAATTTTATACAATTACTATTGAGTTTTCTGGAGCATATTTACCCTACTGTTACTATGGCTTTAGTATATATAGCTGAAATTTCTTTTCTACTCTTTGAATTTAAGAAGAAATAAAAAAATAAGAATGTTGTGAAAAAAATACAAGCAAAATTCAAAAAATATTTCTTTCCAATTCCTCAGATTTACTTAATTAATGTTGTTTTAAATCCTTCTATTAAGATGTCTGATTGTCACCAATTAATAATATTTTATATACTTATATGGAGATTGGACCATTTGAAACCCCGAATTTATATAATTGTATGAATAAGCTAGGTGAATATTTACAATAATGATATAATTATTATGCAAATGTAATTGATGATGGTGCTGGTACTGTAGGCAATGTTAATCCCACTATGCATTGTACCATTTCTGCTATTGTGGATGATGATGAAGGCCTTGATAGTTTTAATATTTTTTCTACATTTTCTAACACTCAACCAGTAGCAGGAACATTGATAAACTTCAATTCTACTTGTAGAAGCAAAAAGAGTCTCACATAAAGGAATTTTCACCGTTGGGATGGTGGCATGAGAATGGAAAGCAATTTCCTATTCTTTTCGCTATGGCTCGGGACGTGCTGAATGTGCCAATTTCAACTGTTGCATTAGAGAGTGCATTTACCAAGCAAGACAACAACTTGGAGATACCCGTCACTCATTGGGAAGCAATGCTTTGGAAGTTTTAGTATGTTTCAGAGATTATATTAGATCGGAACGAAGAAATCAAGAACGTGAAGATGTTGATAGCCCAGAAGACGAGGAACTTGGAGATATAGTAACACACGGTAACCCATCTGAATTTAACACTCCAGAAGAAGGCATATTGATTATGAAGAACTTGCAAGGACAATGCAAAACCTTTGAATATACTCTTTTTTGGTTAATTTACTTGTTAATGTAAACCTTTCAATTTGTAAGTTTGAATTTTGAAATAAATGTAGCACTTGCAATTTATAAGTGCAATTTTTTTTCCATTTTTCTTGTATTTTTATATTAATATTTTGTATTAATATAACTTACAATAGTTATACAAAATACAAAAAAAATTAAAAATATATTAAACTCGGCCCGACCCGGCCCCTTAACCTATAACCCTTACGGTTCAATTTTCACCCGAATAAATCCGAATCCGTCAAAACTCGATAAGCCCCAACCCGTAACCGATCCAGACCATAACCCGTACGGATCCAAAAATCCCAATTCAACCTGACCCGACCCATCCGTTTAACACCTTTAAGTTCCATACAATCACAATGTTAATGATATTTATACAATATGTTAACTTATAAAGTACACTAACCTTTTTGTAGTAAGCTTTAACCAATAACATACGTAAAAATGACAACGAACCTATTATAAAAAGTTAAACGACACTAATAATATAAAACTATTTACACAGTCTTCATCACTTAAATCCATCAAAAATTACCTTTGCCTTAACCCATAATATGTTGAGAGATAGAATTTCCGTCCCCACTTGAATTATAACTTTAGGGGCACTTATATGGGGAGTAAAAATTTTTGGTAGCTTGAGTATCGATAGAGACAATATTGCCCTTTGCAACACGGTAAAATCTGGCCTTTGAAGAAACAAATAAATAAAAGCAAAAAACACCAAATCATTTTGACTCCTAGATATAAGTAGTTGGGTCATGAAAATTTTCCACATGCATCCCACGGAAAATACATATATACAGTACATAATCTGTTACAATTTATATGAACATGTATAATTGAGCATAGAATTTAAAAAAAAAAATAAGATTTTTATAATTTGTGTTGCTAAACAAAAAGAAAAAGGCGTCCGGAATAGTTGAGTATAAAAGATCTCATTACGGATAGAATTGAATGCTTAAGTTAAATTGTTTTTAAATTTAAAAATGATCATTCTTTTTAAAATAAATAAAAAGAAATACGTTCAAATAAACTAGAATGGATGAAGCAGTATTATAACGAGTTCATTAGTTAGTCAAGAGAAGTATCATTTTTAAAAGTTCAAAACTGGACACAATTTTACCATTGCTTATGCCAATGACTCTTGCACTTCACGAAAACATTTTCCCTCTTTTCTACTTCTTTCAGTCAGTCTTTGCTTCCAAGCTTCAATGAGTTTTTGAAACCATAAAGAGAAGCTTTTGCACAGTCAGAAGAGGGAAGAGAATGAAAATGCAGTGGCTATGGCGGAATTGGTTGGCAGCAGCGGCAGTACTATTGTTGGTTATATCGGCGGCGCCGGTGTCTGCTGGCGGCGGAAGTGTGAGTTATGACGGAAGGTCGTTGATAATTGATGGGCAAAGGAAGATGCTGTTTTCTGGTTCCATTCATTATCCTCGAAGCACTCCTGACGTATGTCTTTCCCTTTCTCAGTTAACTTCAATAGTGTAAAATAATTTGACAATTATGAGCTCACTTAAAAGATAATTATAGATAACTCTTCATTAAAAAAAATGCAGGATCCGTCTGACCATAAATTTTGCTAAAATTAAAATTTTTTTTGGCAAAAAACATATTTCCATAATTTTACTTATATTTTAGAAAAATATCAAATCCCAAATTATCATTATTATATTTTTTTTAAAATTGTCCCATAGTTTTATATTTTATAAAAGAGCCCGTCATTTGTTATTTTTTGCCAATATTATTTCATCAAATCGATCATCTGATAGTGTATTATGTAGTTTATTATAATTAAATTTATTTATTTCAGGACTACGGTTTGCGATAATATAATGAATATTATTGATAATTGTACTGTTGGATATTTGTGATAGTTTTTAAAATGTATGGGTATCATGTAGTTTATTATAATCAATTTTATTTATTTCAGGACTATGGTTTGCGATATTATAATGAATATTATTGATAATTGTATTGTTGGGTATTTGTGATAGTTTTTAAAACGTATGAGTATAAATCATATTTCATATTTTTTCAAAATAAAATTGAGAAATATAATATGCAAACACATTTTCATCTCTAAATCAAACTTCATCCAAATTAAATTTTTCAAAATAAATTAAAAATCTGTGGCGAAACGCTAGCGTGATTTAAACTATTTTACACTATCGTTATATATAGGTTGTATCCCGATAAAACATGAGTAGCATAGTTAGGTTAAAATATACTATTATAAACTGACAGACCACCCTTATTTAAACAAGCCATGTAGTAGGAAACTATTGTAGTCATGTGAATAGTGGGATTATTATAGTATAACATAGGTAAGGAAAATACTAAAGAAAATATAGTACTTAAGCAGGATATTTCAGAGCCAGGGGCGGATCTACACATTAAAATTGGGTGCTTAAGTATCCATTAACCTCGACGCAGAGTGTGTATAGTTATATAGAAAATTTGAGAAAACGTATAAAAATTTACAAAAGCATCCATTAATTTTATGTACAAAAAAATTCAGCACCCACAAACTTGAATTCCTAGATCCGCCACTATCCAGAATATGAGAGTTTTAACTTAATGGTTAGGATTAAGAATCTCACTTTGCATCTGAATCTAATTTTCTCTGAGATGTTTCAACTATACTTTGGCGGGGGTGGGCGTGGGGTGGGGTAGGGGGTAATATTCTCTCTTTTCTAACCATAATTAATTTTTATATGTTATGCATAGATGTGGCCATCTCTAATATCAAAAGCTAAAGAAGGTGGAATAGATGTGATTGAGACCTATGTATTTTGGAACCTTCACGAACCCCAACCTGGACAGGTAATTAATTACATACATAGATACATGCAAATAATTGAAATATTTACTAAATTAATTACATACATAAATACATGCAAATAATAGACATATTTACTAAATTGATTGCCTTCTGTGAATTGATCATATGAACTATTTATCCTAATGTTTCTTAGTAAACAAAATTATTTTATTTTTAGTACGATTTCAGCGGGAGGCGTGACATAGTAGCATTTATTAAACAAATTCAAGCACAAGGTCTCTATGCTTGCCTTCGCATTGGACCCTACATTGAGGGAGAATGGACTTACGGGTAACTTTTTAACAAGGCTTCAACTTTTTTATCTTTTGCATCCACGATCCCGGAGTATTTCTATATTTAACTTTTGGTCCCTCTTTTGTGGCAAATTGACATCTTTAAAGAGGATTTCCCTTTTGGTTACATGATGTCCCTGCCATTGTCTTTCGCTCAAATAATGAACCCTTCAAGGTAATTTTTTTTTTCTTCCAGGTCCCATTATCGTAATATAAAATCATTTTACAACTCAAAAAGAATTGAAAAATAACTTAGCAATGTACTTTCCTGACAGTTGTATATGCAAAACTTCACTACAAAAATAGTGAACCTAATGAAATCAGAAGGATTGTATGCTTCACAAGGAGGCCCAAAAATACTCTCCCAGGTTAAGTCTCCACATTTTTATGAGGTCTTTTACAGCGGCTATCAAAAATCGTACTATATTAGTCATTTTAAATTCGCATGATTTTGAATCAATTTTTGAATTAGAAAAAATATCAACTCATTCCCGTTATCTCCGGAGATATTAGTGATCATTTGGTGCTAGGGATAAGATTAGATAAGACGTGAGATTAAATTTATATTGTATTTGATTGGTGATACTAAGATAAATTTGTACCACCAATCAAACACGGTATAAATTTAATCTTAGACTTAATTCGGAATACTCTATTTTATCCTACGTTATTCTATCGAACTATTTTATTACACCTTTTCCATATGGTATAAGTTAATATTTTCGAATAATTTAATCTGCATAACAAACAATCCGTCAGAGTACATCTTAATTTGAACTACTTAATTAGTTATAATAATCCGTTTCGGGAGTCAACTTACTTTATGAGTTTATTCAACAAAGAATTCATATTGGCCTCGAACTTGTTGCAAAAGCAGCTAGTGTTCTTGTTGGGAACCATGTAAAGATACTGTTTAAGTTTCATTTTTCATTGTACTGAAACATTTTTTTGGTAGTAGATCATCATTAAGACTGCTTTACAAGGTAAATCAATTTCTTGATTTTTCTTTCTTCTATTTTCTTGGGTAGTGTAGACCAGCGGACATGTGGGTTGTATATTGATAGAGTGGTTTGATTTTTAACCAAATTTTATAATTAAATATAAAAATTAATATGATATCTAAATAATAATAACACTTCAAATTCAAAAAAGATATAAAAATTAATAGATCTTGACATATGAATATATGGAAGAAAAAAGAGATTGACGCATTACATTAATACTTGATAAGAAAAAGATTATACAATTCATTATTTAAGATTAATAAATATAGACCACGTCATACTCTATTAAAAATATATTATGTAATTTTTTAGTCAATACCAAATCAAATCAAACCAAATTTTATCGAGTTTTTTAATCGATTTGATTTGATTTTTATGTTTGATATGACTTTTCGACTCAGTTTATACCATGCCTGTCAACCGGTTCCACCGGTCCGGTCCGGGTCGATTTTTTTTCGACCCGTCCGGTTACCGGTCCGGGCCGGGCCGAGTCCAAACAGTGCCGGGTTTAACCGGGCTGGGTTGTTAGGGGTTAAGATTGAACCGTACGAGTTACGGGTTGTAATGGTCCGGGCCGGGTCGGGTTTCGTTATTTTGTATTTTTTTTAGAATTATGTATAAATATTAAGTTATATTAATACTTTGTAATAATTGAATGAAAACAACAAAAGATGGCGAAAAAATTGCACTTATTGCAAGTGCTACTTTATTCTCAATTTCAAATTAATAAGTAGATAATGAAATGTTTACATTTTTTATAGTGAAGTAGTAATTTCAAATGTTTTGCATCACTTCATCAGTTTATCACTTCATCTTCATCATAATCAATATCTCCAAGTTAAAGTTCTTCGTCTTCTGGGCTATGAAGTATGAACTGTGAAGTGTGAACATCTTCCTTTCCTGATTTCTTCGTTCCGATCTATCTAATCCAATCTCTGAAACAAAGTACAAACAGTCAAACATACTAAAAGTCTAAAACTTACAAATCATTGCTTCCCATAATTATTGACCCATTCTATAGGATGGACAGCTCTCATATGTCTTGTAAATGGTCCAGTCCCTCCTAAATTTTCTTCGGTCAAATATTGAAAAGTTTCGTTACAAAATTTGCACTTAACACTATTAGTACCTTCTATTATTTCAAAAAAATTCCATACCCGACTTCTTCTTTTACGATTAGAAGTCGGGTGATCATTATTACTAGTACTACCAGAAGCTACAGGACTAGCATCATTAAACATATTGTAAAAATGAAAATATAAGCTTAAATTAAATATGCAATTAAAATATTAAATAAGAGAAAGAGTTGGAAAGAGTGCACCGAATTCGACAATAAATTGAGCACTTGATTACGCAAATCCGGTGTTACCACGAACAAACGTCAAGCAAGTATTTCAATGTTGAACACTTGAACTTCAAGCTTAGAATTCCGATTTCCGAATGAGAAATTACGATAATTAAATTCGGGAAAACAAAGACAATAAAATTATAAAATTAGAATATGAATTCTTGAAAATTGATAATTTTGAGAATTGAGAGAGAAATTGATAATTTTGAGTGAGGAAATGAAGAAGAGGGGAGGGTATTTATAGATTTTAAGAAGGGTTAATAACGTAATTTAATAAATACAAAAAAAAAAACAAAAAAGTGGCCATTTCTGAAAATACTCCCGTTGGCCAACGGTTCTGGACCGTTGCCAACGGTCATGTGGGGCCCACATGTTCAGAATTTTTTTTTTTTTAAAAAAAAATTTGACCGTTGTAGCGGTCCGGTCCCGGTCCGGGTCGACCGGTTCGAGCTCTGTTTTGCTTACCGGGCCGGTCCGGTCACGGGTCTAAATCCTAAAATCCTAACCGTTCTAACCCCTCCCCCCCCCAACCCAGCCCAGCCCACCCCTTAAGAACCGGTCCGGTCCGGTCCCGGTTTATACCGGGCCGGTCCGGTTCGGTCCCGGGTCAACCCGGACCGGTTGACAGGCTTAGTTTATACGCCCCCAAGTAGTAGTATGGAGCAGCAATGTGCAAAAAAACGATATCTATTATAGAAGTATATGTACTTAGAGCAATTAATTGAAGTACAAGTAAAAAGACTCATTTACACCCTTGAATGACCTAAAGTTCTGTTTAGTGTTAGATAAAGTCTCTTTCAGAAAAAAATATTCTCGATAATACGACCTAGTATGTTTTCTAAAAACATCAATAGATGTTTCTATTCTAATATGACTTAATCCATACACAGGAATAATGTAAAGAAAATATACACTACTAGTATAACTTAACATATTATTAATTCCACTTTTATTTAAAGTTTACCATTTCTATCTTGTTACACTATCAACATACATAAATAAAACTCATTTGAATAATACATGCAGATTGAGAATGAGTATCAAAATGTAGAAAAAGCATTCGAAGAAAATGGGCCACCTTATGTCCTTTGGCGGCAGAGATGGCTGTGGGACTTCAAACTGGGGTGCCCTGGTGCATGTGCAAGCAAGACGACGCTCCTGATCCTGTTGTATGTTCCCTTTCTTCTCTTCGTCTTCTCTTTTTTTAAGACGGTAATATCCAATTCAACTTACGTACACCTCAATAATTATACAGAGTATTTACTATTTATTAGTACAAATGTGGGATAACTTTATCTGCTAGGCTTAGGTAGATGGAAAAAAATACCTCTACTTTCTCAACAAACGACTTTAATTTTATTTTTTCAACTCTTTCTTTCTCGTTCTTCACTAATTTTATTTTTTTCATTTTCTAAAATGTTTTTACTCTCTACCACATATCACACTTTATATAGCATGTTTTGATAACCAAAGAATTCTCAGAGAATCTGCTAATGAATGGTTTGAAGCTCGATGGATAATAAAACCATCAATCACGTGTCATGTGCCTAATCCACATATTACGTGTTGCGCTCCTATGACTGAACCAAAGCTTAGGAGGCACGTGATTTATAACCCAAAAAGAAAGCTAACTTTCAATTAAATTTGATAAAAAAAGAATACTCAAGGACATGAAACTTATGAAAGTGAAAAAAAGAGAGGACTCCAGGACCTGCCTCCAGTGGCAAATACATGAGCACTCTTTACTTCTTTCAAATTTGAATACCTTGAGTAAATTCCTAGCTTCGCCACTGCCTCCAGCTAACTTTGTTTACTACAGATTAATGCATGCAATGGGTTGAGATGTGGAGAAACATTTATAGGACCTAATTCACCAAACAAGCCATCAATCTGGACAGAGAACTGGACAAGCTTGTAAGCTGTTCAACTCGTCTATTTATGCAGTATATAATGAATGAAGTTGCTTAAACATCTTTATTTTGGTCTTAAAAGCTATCAAGTCTATGGTCAGAATGCAACACTCAGATCAGCTGAAGACATAGCATATCATGTTGCCCTGTTCATTGCGAGGAAGAATGGAACCTTCATCAACTATTACATGGTAAAATTTAACACCCACAAAAGATTTTCTATAGCAACATTTTTGCCGCATGCCAAACAACTGAAGATACTATTCAAGTCCGCATTATCAAACATAAGCTGCTTTATCATACTCAAACGAAGTTCTCTCACTTCACTATCAGTATCATGGAGGAACCAACTTTGGCAGGACTGCTGCTGAATATATGATAACAAGTTACTATGATCAAGCTCCGTTAGATGAGTATGGTAAGCAATCCAGAGATTTCACTTATGCTTCCAAGTTTTTCGCTACTTCTGACTGAGAATTCTATTACAGGTTTAATCAGACAACCAAAATGGGGACATCTGAAAGAGTTACATGCAGCAGTAAAATTATGCTCAGAGACCATACTTTCTGTATTCCCCTCCATGCAGTCTTTAGGTGAACAACAAGAGGTAACCAAACTGTTTTCAATATCATGATGATCATCTTCAGTGTCAAAGCCTACAAACACCGTGTACATAACAAACCGATTTATCTCACCCCCTCTCCCCCACAATGTGCAAACCAGGCGTATGTATTCAGTGGTGATTCTGGAGCTTGTGCAGCATTTCTAGTGAACATAGATAACAGAAAAAGTGTAGTGGTACAGTTTCAAAATTCGACATATGAATTACCTCGGCAATCTATAAGCATCTTACCAGACTGCAAGACTGTATCCTTCAATACGGCAAAGGTAAATTCTGACATACTTAAAAAGGTTTCTTTCAATTCAAAGTATAGTTAACCTTTTCAAATCACCTCCCAATGGGCTACCATTGATGATTGACAGAAGGCCAACACGCTATTCAGTAACCTACCGCTAACTTTTAGAATGAAAAGAAATGTATAGATGCCAAACTTCTCTCTTTATCCTCAATTTAGAGAAATTTTGATTTAAAAGCATAGAAGATACTGAATTGTCGGTGTGTTCATCTGTAATAGGTAAGCACACAATTCAACACAAGAACAGTAATACCGGCCGTGAAGTTTGATTCAGCTGAGAAATGGGAACAATGTCAAGAGGTTATTCCACAACTTGATGCAACTTCACTGAGATCAGACATATTACTGGAGCACATGAATACTACAAAGGATGTATCTGATTATCTTTGGTATACTTCCAGGTACCACAAAAGATCCTTAATATACCACTTGACTCAGAAGAATAGATTAATAAGTAATAACATTAGATCAACTAAACCAGGATTGAAGGACATCTTTCAGCTAATTTTACTGGCACAGTATGATGTAAACAAAATAATAACTGCATTCTAGGAACTATTGCCTTTTACTAATATCTGTGAAATCCACATGACAGTATCCAGCAGGATTCGCCGGACCAGCAGTCAGTTACACTAAGTGTGAAGTCCTTAGGCCATGTTTTACATGCTTTTGTGAATGGAGCACATGCAGGTAATCATATTGTGGATGCAATATACAAAAATGAGAATTGTGTCGTGCAATTTGAAAAGTAACATTTTTGTGGGTTTGTTCGAGTTTAAAATGATAATATCAAGGGGTAAATTGTTTTGTCCTACAAATGAGAAAAGATGTTATGCACCCCCGCGCCCAACAGACACTCCTCTCATAGAAAATCAGGAAATAAAACTGAAACAGTACGGGAGAAAGATAAGCAAGATACAGTAAACAATTATCTGTTACAGACTATTCTCTATTGCATGATAACGAGAAAAAGAGACACACAAACACCATATTTCCTAATACAAATTTGAAAAGTACAGTGATTTCAGCTGTACTATTGGTTAAAAGACTGATTAGATTTCCACATTCTATACTTCATTTATGGAAATGGAACTTGGGAAGAAAGAAACATCAATTTCAGCTGTACCAATCTACATACTGAAGAACTATCTCCATAGAGAAGGTTGCATGACCAGTGTCTCTTCTATGTGAAGCAAAAGTTAACATAATGTGCAGCTCAAAACATCAATTTGCACAACAATACGTCTTAAAGTATTTTAACTGTCGAGTTTTGTAGGTTCTGCACATGGACAATTCAGAAATACATCATTTACTTTAGAGAGCACTATTTCTCTAAATAAAGGGACAAACAACATCTCATTACTCAGTGCAACTGTTGGCTTACACGTATGTACTTTCATTTCCTTTGTTGGTTCTCCTTGTTTGCAACTAGTAATACATCACCCAAGAATTATTATGTTGTCAATCTCATCATTATATTAGCAAAAAGGGGAAGTGTATATTTGTATGTGAAAGTCGCATTTTCTTCTTTTGGTGAAAAGAGATAGATAAGGAAGAAGAGCACATTATGAATTGCAATGTTGCATGTACAAGCCCTTTTTTTCCTCTCAACCTTAGAAGCGCCTACAGAGACAGCATTTCAGAGCACTGGAGCCAAGTTCATGTATTCACATGACTTGCTTAAGCACCTTCTTCTTTAGATTTATGACCTCTAGTTTTAGAAAAACGTAATTAGTAGCAAGAGATTATATAGATAACAGTGTTTTGTATCTTTAACGTGCAGGATTCAGGATCATTTCTTGAACATAGGTCTCTTGGTGTACAGTCAGTAATTATTCAAGACAACAACGAGGCCAAAAATATCACCAATTACTCATGGGGTTATCAGGTAATTGTAAGCTAATAGACAGCCCAAATCTTTTTTTTTTGAAGAAGTAATTGGTTTTATTATTGGCATCAAGAAGATGCATAAATCACAAAAGTGTAGCAATTGTTAGCTCCTTACAAATGTTTATACTAGTACTTAGGAGCTAACAAAATTCACAAAGCTATCAGGGGAGTTTATAGAGGATAGATAAGCCCAGCTATACAAATACATGAGGCATCTAGCCTTGAGTTTGTAGGGAGAAGTTGATGCTCCATCAAAACACCTGTTGTTTCTCTCATTCCAAATGCTCCAAAAAATAGCTGCAGGTATCATCTTCCATACTTTCCTGATGGTGCTATCAACTTCCCAGTAACTCCAAGACTCAGAAGCATCCCTGATATTATGTGGCATGACCCATCTAAGTCCAATGAGTGATATAAACATACTCCATAAATCTATTGCAACATGGCATTGAAGAAAAAGATGGTTGTGATTTTATGCCTCCCTCTGGCACATGTAGCATCTACTCACAATCTGAAAATTCTTCTTGGCTAAGTTGTTTTGTGTCAGACAAGCCTCATAAAGTGCAGTCCAGTTGAAGCAATAACTTTGGGTAACAACTTGATTTTCCATATTAGCTTCCAAGGTCAATGGTTAGTTATTACATTGTGAGTTCCTGCTAGCTTGTAGGCTGCTGTGACCGAGTACTTTCCTGCATCTGGACAACCCAATTTGAACTGGTCAGATACTAGAGTGTTGCTTGAGAAATTGTTGAGAGAGGAAAGGAGTCTAAGCAGAGCCTTGTATTCCCAATCTTGCAAATTCCTTCTAAATGTTATGTTGATGAACTGTTGAGTCTGGGTTACTAACCATTTGGAAGAGAGCAGGATAGTCATTCCTTAGGGTGGTACTGCCTAGCCATTTGTCCTTCCAAAGTTTTATTTGTTGTCCATCTCCAACTGCGAAGTGCTGGTTTTGTGAGAATTCCTCCCAGACTTTGCAGATGCTCTTCCAAACTCCAACTCCATGTGGTGCTCTAGATAGCTTGGTGCACCAATGGCTTTGGATTCCATGCTTCTCCAACTCCATGTGGTGCTCTAGATAGCTTGGTGCACCAATGGCTTTGGATTCCATGCTTGGCCTTGACAACTTTTTTCCATAGGCTATGCTCCTGCTGTGTATATCTCCAAAACCATTTCATTAATAAGCATTTGTTGTGCAAAACTAAGTCCCTGACCCCTAGTCCCCCTTGGTGCTTTAGCAAGATAACTAATAAGAATAGACATTGGGCCTAACTCAACCCCAAAAGCTAGCTTGTGAGGTGAGGATTGCCCAAACCATATAAGGAGATCAAGGACCTCAAATCCCTCCGATGTGGAACAACTCAACACTCCCCCTCACGCCCAGGCCTCTGGAGCGTGGACAATATAAATAAGGGTCCAACATCAGTAACAATAATTGTGATGGGTCTGGCTCTGATACCATGATAAGAATGGACATTAGGCATAACTCAACCCCAAAAAGTAGCTTGTGAGGTGAGGATTGCCCAAGCCATATAAAAAGACCAAGGACCTCAATTCCCTCCGATGAGGAACAACTCAACAATAACTTTAGACCACTTTACTAGGTGAAACTTGTGACCATCTTTAGTCCCTTCCCGTAGAAAGTTCCTTCTGATCAAGCTGCTTCAGGACCTTACTAGGCATTAGAAAGAGTGACATCTGATAGGTTGGGATGCTGTCTAGGACACTACTGATTAGAGTTAGCCTACCACCCATGGACAAATAGTGCAGCTGCCAAGAAGCAAGCTTCTTTTCAAATTTCTCAACGACTCCACTCCATATAGCTTCTGACCTGAACTTTGCCCCTAGTGGAAGTCCCAGGTAACAAGTTGGTAAACATCCAGTCTTGCAACCTAAAATTCCAGCCAAGTCTTCTAAATTATACACCTCATTAACATGGTATATTACACTTTTGGGCATGTTAATGTGAAGACCTGAAATAGCTTCAAATATAAGAAGAGTTAGATTTAGATAGAGCACTTTGACTTCTGTCTGCGCCACAGAAAATCAAAGTGTCATCTGCATAGAGCAGATGAGAAATATTGACCGTGCTTCCTCTCCCAACATCAAAACCTTTCAACCATTGCAGTTGCTTAGATTATCCAACATCCTACTAAGTCCTTCCATTGCTAATATGAAAAGGAATGGTGAAAGTGGGTCTCCCTGTCTCAATCCCCTCTGTGGAGAGAAAAAATAACTGGTCTCCTGTTGATTAGAATGGAGTACTTCACAGTGGAGATATTGAACTTGATCCATTTTAACCATCCTTCCCCAAATCCCATTTGCCTGAGAATGGAAATGAGGTAGGATAGTTAAGTTATTCAAAGGCTTTTTCTATGTCCAGCTTACGTAGAATCTCTGCATCCCCATGCTTTAACTGCCAATCAAGGACCTCGTTTGCTCTCAACGAAGCATCTGTAATCTGCCTTCCTTGGATGAATGCATTACTTTTTTCCATTATTTTCTTCAACCTTTCAGCTAGGACTTCAGCTTTGATCTTGTACACACTGTCAATTAGACTAATTGGTCTATAGTCCCTTAGCTCCATTGCCCCTTTCTTTTTGGAATGAGCGCAATGAAGGATGCATTACATGACCTAATTATCCAACAGTGCTGGTGATAGTAACTCATAGCTGAAAGTATGTCATGTTTAATGAACTCCCTGAGTGCTGGTAGAAAGCCATTGTGTACCCGTCAGGCCCGGGTGCTTTGTCAGGAGCACTGGAGTTAATAGCTGCAAGAACCTCCTCCTTATTGAAAGATGCCTCCAGCCCATCCTTTCTTCTTCTGTAATGGTTGCAATTCCTTCAAAATTAGCAGATGGCCTCCAACTTTCCTGCTCAGTGTACAAGTTTTCAAAAAAATCCAGCGTCTCATGCTTTATCTGCTCGTTATCTTCTATGATCTCATCCCTGACCATGAGTTTGTCTGTGCAATTGCTTCTTCTATGAGAGTTGGCAATCTTCTGGAAGTACTTGGTGTTTCTGTCTCCTTCCTTAAGCCAAAGACACCTCGATTTCTGCCTCCATGAAATTTCTTCTGCTTTGGCTAACTATTGTAGTTCTATTCTTATACTAACTATTTGGTTAGCCTAAGATAAAGTCATTTTCCTATCTTCTGCAGCCTGTTCTAGTGCCATGAGTTCCTCTAATGCCCTTTTTTTTCCTGGTTTCCACCTTCCCAAACTCTTCTCTGTTCCAGGTAATGATATCCTTCTTTAGGCTTTTTAGCTTTTGCACAAGGATAAAGTCAGTACTACCAGTGAATGTGTAATTCTGCCACCAGCTCTTTAGTTTGCCTAGAAATCCTTCTGATTGAAGCCACATGTTTTCAAACTTAAAGAAGGAAGGAGTTGCATCTCAGTCACCACTCTCCAAAATAATTGGTCTATGATCTGAAATTACCTTAGGCAAGGCAATCTGTCTCACAGCATTAAAAGAGTCATTCCAATCATTGGAGATAAGGAACCTGTCAATTCTCGAGGCCTGCAAATAATTGTCTCCTATAGGCCAGGTATATTGAGCCCCTTGTAAAGGTAAATCAATAACATCTAGGTCATGAATAACATCAGAGAACAACTTCATTGCCTTTGATCTTCTAGTACAATTCAGCCTCTCACTCTCAAACCTAACAACATTGAAGTCACCTCCCACTACGCAGTGATCTTCCCAAAGTCCCCTTATTCCTGCAATCTCACACCATATTACTTCTCTCTCCGGATTGTTGTGTGGTCCACAGATTCCTGTAAAGCACCATCTGAACACTTGTGTGGTGGTTTCTAACATACAAGAGATGGAATAAGACCCTCAGTGTGCATCTAATTTGACCCACTTTCTTTTATCCCAAATCACCACAATCCCTCCCCAGGTACCACTAGCTTTTAACTCCACCCAATCAGCCCATCTATTTTCCCCCATAATTGTTGAATCATTCTAATTGAGAAATCTTCTACCTTAGTCTCCTGCAAACACAAAATATCACCCTCCACTTGTGAATGAGAGATTTAATAGTGCTTCTTTTCCAATCCTCATTCAACCCCCGCACATTCCAACTCATGATTTTTAGCTTCATGCCTAACATGAACGGTATTGCCTACCCCTCAACCCCTTAAACTGCTGCCCTCTTCTTCATAATTAATCCGACATGCTAATCTTTTCCTTTCCCCCTCTCCTCTATTCCTATTTTCTTTCCCTGGCTTTTGTTTTGATTCCTGTTATTGGATTTGGACTTGTCTTCGCTGCTGTTGTTGGATTTGGACTTGTCTTCGCTGCTCCATCCTGAGAATAATATTCAGAAGATCATGCTCGAACCCTATCGCATTGACCCAAAGGCCTTGCATGCCTTGACGATTGTGAGTTTGGTCCATTTTGAAGTCTCGATTAGGGATGGAGTATCAATTAGCTGTGCGCTAGGACCTCCCTCATAGTTGTGGCCCAAATCTTTTCTTTGCTTAGTAATTGATGTATTGCCATGCCACATATTGTACAATCCACTAATTTAATCAAAAAAGTTTTAGGGCATTTAATGTTTTATGTCACATCAACCAGGAGACAACTTATTAGTCTTATTCGAGGAGGAAACTGGAAACCCTCTTGACATCACTGTAGATACTATTTCAGTCACAAAGCCTTCATTGAGAAAGTAAACCACTTCTCCTCATTTTCGTACCAATTTATTACCTTCAGGAACTATTTCTACTTAGAAATGAAAATTTTCAAGATATGAAGGAATAGCAATACGCTGACCTAAAAATATGACTATCTAATTCTAAATTACGATGATTAATGAAAGAAGTCAATTAACAACCCTATATAGAATTTCTTCTGAAAAACAAGTTCCATGATAGGTCAAGATCAATAATCTAATATATCAAGTCAACACTTAAGAGATACAATTCCTACATGCAGAATTCATTTCTCATCCCTGAACCAATACTCCCTTTTCTACAAATTCAATCACTCTTCCTACACTGGAATGTCTCAGAAAGATTGTGGTACAGAGCCACAACTTCAAGATTCAAATTCGCTGGAACTAAAACCACAAAGATAGACGTTATGTTATGCCTTTTACATTCCTCTACTAACTAAACACAAGTATCTATCAGCACCATTTGCTCCCCTTTTATAAAAAGAATAACTCTATGTTGCTCGGGCTCTCCGAAAATGTCGCTGGATGCGTGTCGGATTCGTCAAAACCAGTGTATTTTTGGAGAATCTAACACGGGTGTGGCAGTATTTTGGAGAGTCCCAACATAGGAATAACTAATCTTCTCTGATTTGCTTGTTTCTTTTCAAAGGCTCTCTTAAAGGAACCAGTGTTTGATGTCATATTGTAATGTGTGTCTACCAATCATTAATACCTATAGAGTAACTAATAGTACTATTTAGAGCTTAATCAATGTTTGCTCAAGATCGTCAGACAGAAATTCTCTTACAAAGAAAACCAATTATTGAAAAGTATACACATACTGAAGCTGAAGGACCAAGTTAAATGCTACAGTCCAGTAGGATTCTTTTTTCCCCCACCAATTTGCAATCACTTTTCACTGTGATAGGTCAAACATTACGATCCAGTACGTGTATTTGTTCCTAATTCAACTATGTGCCAATCAAACAAAAGCATGTCCATCAAAACCATCATCTTATCAAGTGTATTATATAAAGTTGGTCATTGTGCCTCCATTTGAATGAACCAATGACCTGTGTGATAATATTGTTCTGTATTTCTACATTCCTATGATTTTGAACATTTATATGGAAATCACATCTGAGCTTCACCCAAACAAAGAATGGTCAACATTGTTCTTCTATCTTTAGGGAGCATCAACCAGCAGAGTCTTACGGATTCCTGATTATATGGATCTCCCGATTTTATTTGAGTGAGAGAAGGTGAATCTCTTCATCCCTATTATCAGCAATTTGAAGTTTACCTGTATAGATGAAAAGGTCCCAATAGAAATGATCAAGTTTCTAAAATCTGAATTTGAGAAACATTTTCACGTCTTTTACAGTGCAAGAATCAATCGGGCATTTCATTGACGGTTTTTCTGTCCGATACATTCCCAAGAAAAAAATGACGAGTACGGTGGGAGAAGATGGATCTAACAGATCAATAGGCAATGCAAACTGAAACCGCCAACCAATTTCACGCACAATATGCTGTTAATGCAAATTAATATGTTCTTACAAAAGGAAGTCCTACATATTTCAAATATGTGAAACTTTAGCAGCCTGAATGTCCAAACTGGAACTAACAAAACAGACCAACAAAGACCCAACTTACAAAAGTTAGGTTGCTAGTCACCACCAATCAAACAATTATGGTACAATGACTTCATGCTCATGCAAAACGCTCGCCTGCTACTCTGGTAGATGCATTTTTTCATGCCTGCAAAGGAATTGTTAATTAATTAATAAAGACAATGTCATTGCCAAGAAAACCTCAAGAAAGAACAGGAGCCAGAAAAAGCAGATAATTAGGATTTCTCCCTCATCAGTAACCAATATTTTTTCCTGGACGCAAAGGAGGAAGTGCAACATCTTCTGGCAGATGTTTAGAAAACTTAGGGTCATTTGGTTGGGAAACAAGTTATCCCGGAATTAGTCATCCCGAGATTAGTTATCCCATCCTCTCATAGAGATAAAAAACATTACAATCTCAGGATTAGTCATACGACAATTTTATTCCAACCAAACGTGGGATAAACTCATCTCAAATTTGATACGGGATATATTATCCCGGGATCAAACAAGCCCTTAAGGTACTAGTTAACCTAACATTTCTTCAAGTAGAAATCCTCAAATACATATATATCATATAAACTAACAATATATATATATATATATATATATATATATATATATATATAAAATCAAATGCAGTAAACTAGAACCCTAAAGCAAACATTTCATGCAAAATCACTTTCTACGCAATATACACTCTTTTCAATTTTAACATCCATAAAACTAAAAATATCAGCAATTCTAGATCAAAGATCTTCTGAGATGCTTTTGATACCTCAGATAGTAAGAACTAGAAAGAACAGTCTTCATCAGCTCTGCACGTAGATTAGGCCTAACTTCGAGCATGAAAACACAAGCACGACGTATCATCCTATAGGGATCTCAGTGATCCCACCCTGTTTTCTATTTTTGTATTTAGGAGACTTTTCTACTGTAGAATTCAAAAGGCTTGATGTCAAGAGTGCTTTCTGCGAAGGTAGTTCCGCAATGAAAAGCAGAGTTTGGGCCCAACCAGCATATTTTCCATATGTCCTCACAAAAGCATCTGCTACACGATTGCTAAGTTTGGGTGTAAGACTGGTTCCTGCTAGCTCAGGGAGGAGGTACTTGGTCGCAATCTAGCAAAAGATCAGGAAGAAATGTCAAATGGTATTCACAGATATGAACAGAACTACATTTCTGAGCGTAACTTCAAAGAGCATGCTGCATGTTTGCATGTTTGCATGTCAATCTTATAATACGTATAACAGGGAACAGATGATAAATATAGGTAATAGCAGAATCTGGCCAATATACATCGTGGAAAACTCGCTGCACTACTCGTAATACTCCCTTTACCCTAAATGGTTCACTTTCACTTCTGCATCCAGTGCTTTTAAAGCAAGATGCACACAAAAGCGACGAGTTTGAAGCAAAAAGTGAGAAGTGAAGTGCGTGCTTCTTTGAAATGAAGCACATAATTTATGAAAAATTAAAATGAAGCCACATATAAATGAATTTAGTGCTGTAGTAGTCAAAGTAAAAAACTAATGTCAGCTCCAGTGTACATTAATATGAATATTAATCCTGCTCAAAATTGAGATTCAAAAAACCAACACTTTTATTTTGGATCACTTTGCACATCATTATCGGAAGTGCATACTTCTATGAAGTGCATGGCTTTACCTGTGAAGCGATAACTCCTCCGCTTTGCATTGTTTTGTCGCTTTGAGCAACAAAACGATGGCTTTTGACAACGCAGCCTGAATCAAATTTTGATTAGTACTTCTAAATGTATTCTTTTATCAATTTGATATGGAAAATATTACACTAGTACTTTTGTGTATTCTCCATGTATCGAAAGTTTATTCTGAAAATAAATTGATCTGATTTAGTTCGACAAATCAGTCAAATTGGCCTTGATAAGCTCAAAGGACAAGCATACTAGGTCAGAGGGAGAATGATCCATGCTCTACAGTCTACAACTTTCCAAATTAGCAGAACGTTCTTGTAAGAAAAAGGCTAATTTCACCCCAGACCCAGATAATTAAAACACACCACAGCAATTATTGTGATCCTCAACCTGCTCACGTTGACAAGTTATATTGCTTTTCTTGGGTATGTTATGACGCACACCCTTTGATTAGCAAATGGCTTATCCACCCTATTAATAAAGCTGCCACTCCCTAAGCTGGTGTAACTTTACTTTTGGTGTTAGGGCACCTGTTCTATTTTACACCTTCAAAAGCATCCATGAACTGATATTGGGAAAAAGAACTAAGACATAAAGTAAGACTAATTAGTCTCGTGGAGTAACATCCACCTCTCTTGACTAGTAACAGACTTTAATTAACATCTTGATGAACAACAACAACAACAACCATCCAGTATAATCCCACTTAGTGGAGTCTGGGGAGGGTAGTATGTATGCAGACCTTACAACTACCCTTGGGTAGAGAGGCTGTTTCTAAATAGACCCCCGGCATCCTTCCCTCCAAGAACTTCCCACCTTGCTCTTTGGGAGACTCGAACTCACAACCTCTCGGTTGGAAGTGGGGGTTGCTTACCATCAGAGCAACCCCTCTTGTCTTAATTAACATCTTGATGAAGCCTTCTAAAATTTAAAAAGAGAAGCACCATACGCAATCTAGAATCTGCAGCAAATGCATGCATGAATTGTGCCACAAGCTCTAGTACTGAACTGCATGTACCCATTCTATCATACACTAAGACCGCTCACAGGTTTCTAAACTTTTGGCATCCCATATTCAGCAGCATGGAGCAGTGCTCTCATAGTTTCACTTTTGATAACCAAACAAGCTAATCCTTTAAGCATCCATAAAACCATTTTGCTTCCTCAAGGATCTGGCACTTCGACAACAGTAAAGCTCCAAGCTCTTTACATTTAACTCTTTTCCCAAAACAAGTGGAAATATTCAAGGACATGTACCAAAAGGTTGGTTTGTATTTAGGTAGAAAACGAAGGCTAGGAAACTGCCAACATGCAGGCTCTATTTGCCTGATGTAAATGGAACTTAATAATCATTAAGAATTAAGACTATCTCATCTACAAAATCAAATTATGGACCCTTATGTGAATACTGTGAAGCATATTTCTGCTTTTTCTGATCGGTATAGGAACAAGTTTCTTCTAGAAAATTGACAACAATCTTTTATGTGTGACCATTTCATCTAAAAGGTTAAATTGTTTGAGCGAGCATACTTTTAATTACTTAATTATATTATGTCTCACAACACGCCCCCTCACGTGTGAGATTAATTCTTTTTCATTGGTCAAACATGTAAAATATTATTTTACTTTTTGAGTGGAGGAGAGATTTTAATCCAATACCTCTGTCTGCTCTAGTACCATGTGAGTAAATAGACCTTGGATCTAACTCAAACACCAAAAGCTATCTTATCAGGTAGAATTGCCGAAGACCATATAAGGAGACAACAACTCATTCCCGCAACCAATGTGGGACTTAACACCTCTCTCACATGCATAGGACTGGACAACTGGAGTGTGGATAACGGGGCCCAATATTGATAAAACAAAATTAGGGAATGGGTCTGGCTCTGATATCATATTCAAATTTATCCATCTTATCTAAAAGCTTAAGCTACTAGAGAGATTGCACTTTTAGTTACTACATATTGTCGCACAACTACACTAAAGGGATGCACTTAGAGTAGGCATGGGAATAAATGTAAAGAAAAAAGGAGCATAACAGCATCTAGGAGAAAACATTTCTATGCCGAAGTGAAAGTATCTAGAAACTACACAAACCCTTATTCCATAAACTTATCAACCACACATCTGCGAAATAATTCAATAAATTTCAACTTGTCTAATAGATTCATTTGTCCCCCTTTTTTAATAAAGAACTCATTAGTCCCATTTACATGCTCTTTCCGTAACAAAGTATAGGTCCATGAGCATATCAAGCAAGAAAGAAGAAACATCTAATACAACAATGATAGTAATCTTCTTTTAGGTTTATCTTAATTCAAAATATTTATAGAAGAGTGAGAACATATGTTATATCGTATATGGCATCAAAGGAAAATGCAGGTAGAAAATTGGCAATTTGCTCAAGTTAGAAACAGTGCACAAACAAAATAACATTTGAAGATGCTGTGATCTCCTAAACAACACTCAACAGACAAGATAGACCCTTGAAAGCTAACCTTCCACACATGGGTATCAACAGGAATAGCATGGTGCTGATCTAAAGAAAAGAGAGCAATACATGCTGCGACCTTAGGACCAACACCGGGTAAAGAGCACAGAGCATCAATGGCCTCGGGAAGATCTACTTTACGAAGTGCAGCAAGCCATTCCGTACCTCCACCAGGCTTTGATTGCAGTGCCTCCACCGTACCAACTATATATTTGGCCCTGCACATTTCTCGAGACTGATTAGAACAAGGCAAACGAACATGTTAACAGGGAGTTGGGACACCAAACATCAGGAGTTTTATGTACAACTGACATCAGTTCAAGTATGACAAGAAAGTTAAAGGTATTCCTCTTGTCTAAACAAAATACCTAAAGTTCCTGCCTAAAATATGCCTCAAGCAAAATGCAACAGAAAAAAGAAGGGAAGAAACAACCCAAAAGTTGAAGATATAGGATGTATCACATCAGCCATCGTTACATACTAGTACCATTTAGCAGGGTTTGGAAATCATTCACTATCAAACTGCTAACCAAACAGACCTATGTAATGCTAAATAGCATTTCGAAGTTACTAGAAATCTGACTATCTGAAATACATGCATTTCTTTACTGGGAGTTTGAAACAAGAACAGAGGGGAAAAGGAAATTTAATGGGAATTGAGATAAAGCCCATCAATTTCACTGCAATTCCATACACCATCAACACCTCTTCTATTAATATATTTTTGTACATTCTCAAGCTAAGGTTGTATATCTAAGAGACAATGTCCTCCGGCCCTTTCCTAGACATCTCGCATAGCAGGAGCTTAGCGCACCAAAAGAAAGACGGAAGTACCTAGTCATATCATATCATGGGACATATGAATTAAAGAAAAATACAAGTCTGGAACCAGCAAAAGAGCATACCTGTAGCCAAAACCAGCATCTCTTAGCTCTTGTTCAGAAACCATTGCCAACCTTTCAAGTGAAGGGAACTCATAAAACTTGAAACCTCCAACATCTCCCAAATAATTCCCCAATGACGAAACAAAATCAACCATCATGGTAATTCTCTTGATATTATTATTAGATGAGCAAATAAACTGAATGAGACACTCAAGTGGGTCTTGCCTGAGGACTCTAGCACCCTCCAAATGTGTAGCCAACTCAGCAAATCTTGAATCAGAAGCCTTAAAACTCTCCCAAACCTCAGTTAAAGAAATACCCACATTGAGAAAATCAACAAGGGCTTCCTCCCTAGAAGCAGCAGCCTTAGAGTTCGTGCAATGAAAATGGTATCCAACATCACCATTGTCAAGCTGTTTCAGTGAGACCAAGTGGGACCTACCAACAACACCAGTGTACTGAATGGGCCCAGTTTGTTTCCACCTGAAGGTTTGGCCAGTTGGGAAGGTGAGGGGCAAGTAAAGTTCTGATCTTGAGAAGTTGAGGGGAACCCATTTGGGGTCTTGTTCTGTTTTTGGTGTTGGATTTATTAGAATATTTCTTGGTTTTATAGAAGAGAATGATCTTGAAATTGGGGTCTTCTTGGATTGGAGAATTTGTGGGGATGGTGGGGTTGATGGGGCTGAAGCAATGGTTCTTGGTCTCTTCATGATCGGACAAGTTCTTAGTGATTGCATCTATCTTGATTGAAAGGCAGAGAGAAGAACGGAGCGGAGCTGCTCTCCGCTACTGAGGGACAATTGACGAAGTTTGGCTGATTGGCTCCTCGGTTCTCCTCTTTTTTTTCTTTTTTTTTGAATCTTTTGTTTTTTAAATCTCTTTTTATTTTTGGTTTGTGTTATAAATAGACTTCTATTTAAGGTGAATGTCTATATTTAGAGAGATTCTAGGGTTTACTACTTGGTGGCTAAGTCACCACCTCCCTATAAATAAAGGGGTTCTCTCCCATTGTAAATCATCCCAAAAGTATCAATAAGAATACTCCTCTCTCTACTTTTCTCTATATTGTTCTTGTTCTTGTATTATTGTTCTTGTTCTTATATTATTTCATAACACGTTATCAGCACGAGTCTCTAACCTACCAATATGTGAAACATTAGAGTCTTATAAGTTTTAAGGATCCAGTTTCTTTACTGTCTTGTATGGGTTTCTTTTAGGTTTAGGCTTCTTTAGATCTTCATTCTTTCCTTGTAATTAGGATTCTTTTATAGCCCATGATAATTACTGCCGCATGTTAAATTAATGCTGCACATGCACTCCGTTCGTATATTGTTGACGTACAATTGCAAATTGAAAGACTTCGACCAAAGTTGCCGGAATTTGTTGCCACGGGATGGAAACTCAAGAGGTATATTTGATATCACAATACTGATTGGTACACCTTAAAGGTACGTAATTTACTTTTCCCTTTCAAATTCTTGAAATTCTACGATTTGATTTTATATACAAACAAAGACAACAAAGTTTGATTATAACTCTAATGGAGTTCGTAAGAAATTACACTCACATGAAGTGGTAAAATTTCTATGCCTTGCCATGATCAAATTCATGTATAATTGTGGGCAAAGAATTAAAAATCCGTCCAATTGAATTTGCTCCATTCCCTTTAGAGAATGTGGTAGCAGTATGTGATAAGTCTGAAAGAAGACAAAATTATTACCGTGAAGGTATCAATGGATGTGGACGTGACAATAGACGAAATTATAATCGTCATTATTGTGGTAATGAGAACAATAAGGATTCTCAAAATAATCTTTCACTTTATGAAAGTAATATTTGACATGAGATTGTGTATAGCACATACAGATGATTATGATCCATTCCCTGAAATGAATGTGATAATTGTAATAAAGCCTGTAAGTATGAACACGCTCTTGATGTAATTGTGTCTTATGTCTGACATTATGAAAAGAAAGTTCGTTGCCCTTGAAATTTCGGGCAAGGACTATATGACATGAGTGTTGGATGCTGAAATCCATTTGGATGCAATGGGTCCTGGAGACGCCATTAAAGACAGAAATAACGCATCCACCCAAGACTATGCTAAGGCCTTCATTTTCTTGCACCATCACCTTGATGAAGGTTTGAAACTGTTGCTAAGGCCTTGATTTACTTGCGCCATCGCCTTGATGAAGGTTTGAAACTGTGCTAAGGCCTTGATTTACTTGCGCCATCGCCTTGATGAAGGTTTGAAAATTGAATATATCACAGTCAAAGCCTATCTTGTGGAATGGCTTAAAGGAGAGATATGACAACCTGAAGTTGGTCACTCTGCCACAAGCACGATATGATGAGAATCCAAAAGCAAATAGTTCATAAACTATATGTTATTGTTGCGGTGGAAAAGGGCACTGGGCGAAAATTTGCCGTGTACCAAGACATTTGGTTGAGCCTTGTCAAGCATCTCTAAAGAGTAAATGCCCTGAAACAAATTTTGTCTCTGACGATAATTTTGACATCACCCACTTGGATGTGGCAGACTTCTTTGAGCACCCTGAGGGGAAAATTAACCACCTAAATTGTGATGGATCTGTGATGAAGGAAGATGGAATTGTTTGATTTTATTTCACTTATTTGTAATAGTTAGTGAATAAACTAATAATCATTAGTATCAGCTCATATTAGTTAGTAATGTTAGTATTAGTTCTTTAGAATGTTTCAATATGCTTAAATTTCAAAGAAATTTTTATTTTCCAGCAAAGTTAGTCGATTAACTAATAAAGTCGACTATCTAATATTTTGTATTAAAACTGGAATTTCCGCAAGCTAAGATATTCGAATATCTGATTTAGATATTCGAATATCTGATTTAGATATTCGAATAACCTGATTTAGTTATTCGAATATCCTGTGATTGTTTTCTGAGATAGTCGAATATCAACTTGGTTAGTCGACTATCTAATATTTCGCATTAAAATTGGACTTTTCCGCAAGGCATGATAGTCGACTATCTGATTTAGTTATTCGAATAACCTCAGCAGATTTTGAAAATATTGTTTAAATATGAAGCAAACAGATTTGTATATTCTCATGTTCATATATTTCCTTTTGTATGTCAAACCATGGGAATTAAATTGATTGAAGGCTCCTGAAGAGCAACTATAACTCTGCCTAAAGGAACAATATTTTAGAGAATGCAATGTTCTCCTCAAGTCTAAGAGAAACTTGTTGAGTTTTAAAGATATCAGTCAAAATGTTCTCCTCCAAGTCTAAAAGCAACTTGTTGAGTTTTAGAGATATCATTCAAAATGGATATCAGATTGAGACAATACATGAGTATAATCTTGAATACCTCATTTACTCATGAAAACGAGGCTACCCACTTCGGTTTGGGGTCACGCCATTTTGCATGCAGCAATGCTAGTTCGCCGGCTGCCCACTTCGGGTTTGGGGTCACGCCATTTTGCATGCAGCAATGCTAGTTCGTCTCTGACTGACGAATTGTCACAAATATTCCCCGTTGCAATTAGTTTGGGTCATGAACCTAATATATCCCATTTACGAATTGTTGGATGCGCAGTATATATGCCTGTAGCACCACCATACCGCACCAAAATGGGTCTGCAAAGAAGGTTAGGAATATATGTTGAGTTTGAATCGCCCTCCATTATTCGCTACCTCGAAACATTGACAGGGGATTTGTTCACTGCACTATTTGCAGACTGTCAATTCGATGAGACACTTTTCCCAAAATTAGGGGGAGAAGTTGGTGAAACCAAACGGGAAATTTTGTGGAAAAATGCATCATTATCTCATCTTGATCCACATACCTCCATTTGTGAAAATGAGGTGCAAAAGATTATCCATTTGCAAAGAATAACAAATCAAATGCCAGACGCATTTACAGATTTGAAAAGGATAACAAAATCACATATCCCCGAAGTGAATGTGACAACATCTGATTCACGAATACATATTCATTATTGGAAGAATATGAACATGAAATTGGTATAGAATATACCACACTCACCCCTAGAAGGAGGTTTGAGATGATACCACACTCACCCCTAGAAGGAGGTTTGAGATGATATTTGGCATGAGTGATCGTTGGTCACGTACCTATTGTACGCCAAAGTATTTTAGAAATATGACTATTAAAGGACAACGATAATGCAAGAAACATATCTTGCATATAAGTTTGACATGACCATAATGGTATAACTTTCTCTTTAAGAAAGATATTCACCACATGGATGTTGATGAATTTGTAGTAGTACAAAATTAATTGAGAGCTCTAGAAGAGCCAATTATTACTATGTTGGAGAAACACAATTGAGTATTGTGCTGTAGTAAGTCTCAAAGAAACTTATTCAGTTTCCAAAGTACACGCGAAAGCGCTGATTATATTGAGACTATAAATAAAGGAAATATTTGATATCTTCTATTACTACAACTTGTAGCGGGATAATTTGTATATGAAAAGCTACCCGCTTTATTCTCCAGTTTGTACTACACAAACAAAAGAATGCCACAGTAAAGTGGATATCTATTGGTATAAAAACCCATGTCATAATAAACCTGAAGTTTATTGATAAGTGCACATGTCATGGTGTAAATTTGATGTTTACCAATATTGATAATTTATTCAGTTGGCATTCGGGTTAGCCATCTCATTTTAAGTATGATGTGCAATAATAGAGAATTCACGTGGGTGAATATTAAAGAACTAGAAAGTTCTTTACGAATTCTCTTGTATTACTTGTTCTCTTTAGTGAACTGACCAACTAAAGAGTTCGGGTTGAAGCCCATAAATTCTGGAAATATCAAAGGTGAATATGGGCTCATTCACCTGCCATGTATAGCACATATGATGCATCTATGAAATGGTTAGATGCGCGATTGTTATTGACCCGCAGCCTGGCCGGTGCTTGCGAGGTAAATTGCTCAGTAATATAACTTCGAGCATAATTTCCAGATTTTCTACTCAAGATAGTTCATCTTGACAAGTTGGTTTATATCAAAGTTGGTTTAGCAAGATAATTATTGAGTGCCTCCACTTAATAGCTAAGCTGTTTCTTATGAGAACAAAGTTATATATATCAGTTTGATATACATTGTATACGAGAGTATATTCTCCCCTCACAAGTGGTTCAGGGTCAGGAACCAAAGAATTTCATCTTATTATTAATGTGCTGTGTATATTGACATGATAATGCACAAAGATGATTTCTCAAAGTTGAGGAAACAAGTTAGCTTTTCTAACATGAGGGGGAGACATGATAAACACTTGAGAAAAGGTTACATGAGATGAATTATCATTGGTATATATAGATCCCCGAATATCATAATATGAACCTGAAGTTCATAAAAGGATAATTCAATTGCAACATATTGCAAAGCATGCTATACGCATTTGCTGACCCAAAGAATGTAACTATATTCTCACTGCAAATGCTCATATTAAGTCCTAGAAGGACAAAGTCTTGGATACGCTTGAAACGTATAGACAAATCGGTTTCAAAATAACTTCTTAATAAAGAAGATGAGCAAATGATCAAAGTGATCATAATAAGGAGGCAAGTGATCCAGAAGATCACATGACATAACACTTCATAAAATCTCATGAGAGATTCAGGTACCTGAATATATGCATAAAGAGATCTCCATGTTATGTCTTTATGAAAATTGACTGAAATCGATATAAAATGATTGTCGACGACATCTATAATAGCGCCAAATATCGATGAGGATCTTGTGTTTGTCGAGTACAAACAAAATATTGGCCAAATGGAAGAGATACAATTCAAGAAGAATTGATTCCATATGAAAGACATGTAGTTTTGGACATGTAGTTCAAATACTTGAAAGTGTAAAGTCAAAGGTATGTGTAATCAGTTTTCGATATCTATTTGTCTGGCATGACATGAAAACTTGATATGCATCTAAAGTCTATTATATGACTTAACTTGAAAGATTTAAGTTGCTTGAAGCATATACAATTCTTGGTCCTGAAGTACCACATCCTAAGTGCAATTTGTGTACATATGTATATTGCTATAACTATAAGCATGATGGCATCGAGAATACCCCTATGGAGATATTGAAGAGTCATTCCACGACATTATATGAAGATGTTCATATCTATCAAGAATGATAATTTTAAGGTGCGGAATATTTATTCAAATTCAAATCTCTACAAAAGATCGTTTTGAAGATGGTGCACAAGATTGGAATGCAAATGCTCAAGAATGTGAATTGATGCTCTTTTCAGGGGGAGTTAATGCGCGTTGCACTCTTTTTTCTTTACAAGGTTTTGTCCCACTGGGTTTTCCTTGCAAGGTTTTTAACGAGGCAACCAATAGGCGCATATTCAAACATGTGTACTCTTTTTCCTTTTCTATAATTTTTTTCCCATTGGGTTTTATTTAGTTAAGGTTTTAACGAGGCACATTATTGAATAGACATTCAAGGGGGAGTGTTATAAATAGACTTCTATTTAAGGTGAATGTCTATATTTAGAGAGATTCTAGGGTTTACTACTTGGTGGCTAAGTCACCACCTCCCTATAAATAAAGGGGTTCTCTCCCATTGTAAATCATCCCAAAAGTATCAATAAGAATACTTCTCTCTCTACTTTTCTCTATATTGTTCTTGTTCTTATATTATTGTTCTTGTTCTTATATTATTTCATAACAGTTTGGACTTTTATAAATTTTCTTTTCTTTTGTCATTTTCCTCTTTCTTCCTTTTAGGGTAAGGCTGTATTTTTCGCTGTTCCGAACCGTTTCCGTACCGGAACCGCGGTTCTGCCGGTTCCGGCGGTTACCCGGAATCGTGATGGAGCGGTTCTACCCGTTGGAACCGTGGAACCGGAACCGCCAGAATCGGAACCGGAACCGGACCGATTCAAGCGGTTCCAAACGGTTCCGCAACGATCCGATTTTTTTTAAAAAAAATTCTTTTTTATTTAAATTTCCAAACGGCTCTTTTTCAAAATTAGCCGTTTGGAATTTTCAAAAATAGTCATTTGGCCCCCAAACTTTAATTTAACCCCAAACTTTATATAATTACACAATTTCTCATTTCTCAACTATAAATACCCCCTCATTCTTTCATTTTAATTCACCAATTCATCAATATCTCTCAATCTCTCTCAAGCTCTCTTTCAATCTTTCTAGTGCAAGTGCTTAATTTATTGTTGCAAATTCGTGAAACATTGTGAAGTTGTTGAATTGAAGTTTTCAAGTGTTCAATTTCAACGATTTTCAATTTTCAAGAAGTTGTTCGTCAATCCGGTAAACTCGTTTCAACTCTTACGTGCTAAGAATATTTTTGTGTGTTGTTATTTTGCTTAATTGTAATTATTATGGCATTTTCATTGAAAAATATGTTCGGAAAAGGAAAATCTAAAACCGGTGAAAGTAGTCGCCAAAATACTACCCCTCCCCCGGCTCCCCGACCTAGAAAAGATAAACAAGTTCAAAGTAGTAGCCAACCTAGAAATACTAATGAAACCTTCGGAATCCTTGATAGTGATCACCCATGTTTTCAATTTAGCGATATTGATTTTCTACATGATGTAGCAGTTGGTGATAGAATAGACGATGATATTATGAATATTTCTTATCCCAATGCACCTATCTTAGAGGGAAATGAGGATGATGATGATGACGAAACCCAAGCTCCGGTAGATTTAGATGATACACCTACTAGTCCTGCTACTAATGAACCGGAACACCCACCCGTACAAACTCCCACTTTAGTAGACAACCTCCTAAACGTTCAGAAACTTCATTAGTTTGGCAACTTTTTATTCAACTAAGAGAACAAAATAAGGCTAAGTGTAAATCTTGTGGGAAATTACTTGTGCATAGGTATACTGGAGATCATAGCGGCACAGGTAGTTTTGTTAAACATATAAAATTACACCCTAGCGATAAGGCTAGATATTTCCAATTGAAAGCGCAAAAAGAGGGGAGGACAAGTCCTGAAACAATAGTTAACCCAAGTACTGGTTCAAATCTAGTTCAACTAGGAATAAACACAGTCACCGGAGGTATATTGTATTACGATCCAAATAAGGATCGTGAAGAATTAGCTAAAATGATTACTGTTATGTGTTTGCCTTATTCTTTTGCTTCTAATCCTGCTTGGATTCATTATATTAGAAGAGTATTTAATCCTACGTATAAAGGTTAAGGCCGACATTTATAAATATAAGCATGAATATGAACAATACTTGCGTTTTTTATTACCCATATAAGTAATCGTATGTCTATTACAACTGATATTGGTAGAAGTAATAATGATTGTGATTATCTAACCGTAACCAGTCATTGGATAGACGAAGACTGGACAATGCAAAAACGCATTATTGCATATAGAATAATTAATTCACGGCACACGGGTAAGTTTATTGCTAACATTGTTTCAGATGTATATTTTTGTTTTAGTGATAAAATAATGTCAATTTCCATGGATAACGCTAGTAGCAACACTAGTGCAATATGTATTTTAACTAGAACACTTAATCCTGCTTTTACTAATATTTTTCATGTTAGATGTATATGTCATATTTATCAATTAATTGTTGGTGATGGTATGAGTATTTTAAACATAGAAATTGAAAAGGTTAAATTCGCTCTTAATTGGCTTTTTTATTCTAACCGTAGAAGTAGACTTAGAGAATATTTTAAAAGATGTGACGAATATGGCCTTAGAGAAAGAAAGGTTCCTAAACCTTACCCGACTAGGTGGAACTACATGTACGAAAGTTTAGTAGTGGCGTACGAATTTAGAAACCCAATTAACGCTACTTATAATTCTCGGGATTGTGGGGAGGAAGATAATTACATGCTAACTAATCAAGATTGGACTAACGTTAAAATTCTTTTAGATTGTTTAGAACATTTTCATGTGGCTACAACTGCTTTATCTGGCCAATATTATCCAACTATTTCTAACTGTTTTAGTTTATATTGCCGCACTTGCTAATTTTTTTGTTGATTTTAACGAGGGAGGGGAAATTTATGAAATTGCAATTACTGAAATGAAAAAGAAGTTTAAAAAATATTTTTTTCCAATCCCTCCTATATTTGGTGTGGCTGCTATGTTAAATCCTACTATGAAAGTAGGAGGTCCTAACTTTTGGTATTCTACTTTATCAAGCTTTAGATCTTGAAGAAGAAGAAATGGCTACACTATCTGATGCAAAAGCATCAATTACAGTGAATGCTCAAACTGTTTATAATGCTTATACACAGGCGTTAGAGCATGCTAGGCCTAATATTCCAACCCCTGCTTCGTCCACATCACAGGTGCCTAAAAGAGCTGCTGGCTTAACAGCTTTTAAATCGTGGACGGAGTTCAGGGGTACTCAAGGTGAAAATGTAGATGATTTTTCCCATCTAAATGAGCTTCAAGTTTATTTGTCGCAGGGACTAGAGAATGAGAACCCAGACGGCTCTTTCGACCTTTTGGATTGGTGGAAGGCAAGGGAAAAGCATTTTCCCATTCTTGCAAGGATGGCTCGGGATGTTCTGTCGATTCAAGCGTCAATTGTTGCATCGGAGAGCGCCTTTAGTCAAGCAAGACTACAAATAGGTGATCACAGGGCGTCGATGCGGGACAGCTTGAAAAAATCAGTGCTTTTTCGAGATTGGATCCGCGCAGAAAGAAGGAACTTTGGCTAGCTGAATCGCAACCAGAAATAGATGAGTGCTATAAAGAAATGCTAGCGGAACTTGCTCAGGAAACATCTTCACCCGGAATTGGTGATGAACAAGCTTCATTTCCACCACCGCAACCACAACCACCTCCAAACCTTGAAGGTTTTATGAGATTTGTTAGAAATAATACATAAACTATGATGTAACTTGTACATTGGCATGTCTTCTTTTAGTTTTTTTTCCTTTTAATGGTGGTATTAGTACCATGTTGTGCTCATTCCATTGGGGGAAGGAAGAATAAAAAAAGATATGCCATTTTGGTCAATAAATATGCTCTTTATCATATCCTTGAATATCTTTTGTCTCAATATTTCTTTGTCTTTAATTCTATATCAATCCTTGAATATTTATATAACATACAATATATAACATAAAACACAATATACTAATGACAATATTCTTTTATCAATATATACTACTTATATACAATTTATACTAATTACTAACTACAACACAATATACACTATTTATATACAATATATACTACTTAAATACAATATATACTACTTATATACAAAATATACACTACTTATACACAATATATACTAATTACCAAACACAATATATATTATACTAATAACATAGTACACCATATAAAATATATTCTACAATATACTAATGACTACTATACAAGATATTGATTTAAAAAAAAAAAATCAGAACCGCCGGGAACCGCCAGAACCGGAACCGGACGGTTCCGGAACCGTATGGTAGCGGTTCCGGCTCCGGAACCGCCAGAACCGGAACCGCAAACCTAAATAGACCTAGAACTGGAACCGGATACAGCCTTATTTTAGGGTGGTTTGGTTATCGGATTAGAATGTTAGTTCTCATATTAAATAACATCTATTCACATTTGATTATTGATAATAACTAATAGCGATAGATTTTGTGTCGGAATTTTGATATTATCTATGTCATATCGGAAGTGGGATTATAATTCTCCAATAATATTATTTTGAGCAAACAACCCCTAAAAATATTTCATCTTGACCTCCCTTATGTATGTCCACGGGTATCTTAAAAAATTTATTTGATATACATATTATTAATATAGAACTAAGTAATTTAAAATAGTTAAAATTTAGAATTCATAAATTTCAAATTCTTGCTCTACCTTTACTTTGAACTAATATAAGTTTCGGGAAGAAGAATATTTTGCAATTAAAAGTAGGCAAAACATATATTTTACCCATCGACCTTGCACTCAAATCCCTCTTATACACTTGTTAAATACGAGAATAGTATTATACACCAAAAATTTTAAAATGTGTCAATTATACACTTGTTTTGCCATGTGTCACACACGTGTCTTACACATAAAAGAGGCTCGTAAAAACTAAAAAATTCATCCGAAATTAAATTTATTTTTTTTATTTTTTCTGTTTTTAACTATTTCCTTTTTAAATTAATGAAAAAATATATAAACTCATGTCTTCTTCCTCACCCCAAACCCCAGCGCTCCCCCCCCCCCCCCCCCAATATATTTGTCTTCTTCCCCAACCCACATCCTAGTTTTTTCTCCCAATCATGTTTCGCCTATTTAACCCCTATAACTAAAAAGAAAAGGGGACCTATTGGGTCTTGTAAAAATCACAATTATTGATCTTTGGAAAAGCTTGAAAATTTAATCAGGTTTTGTTTGATTCTGGTATTCTATAACTTAAATAATTAATTTGAATTCGTGATTATTATTGAGTAAAAATTTAATAAAAATACGCTGAAAATTTCGTGATTAATTTGATAAAATTTAAAAAACACCATTAACAAGTTTGTAACTTTGGGTTTGAACTTGAATTTAAAATTTGTATAAAAATTTGTGATGACTGTTGTTAAAACTTGTTAATCTGCAAAGAATTGAATCTATCGTTTCGGAAGAAGGTGCTTGTGGTGGAAGGGTTGGTGGTAGTATGGTGGTAGCGGAGAAGATGATGGGGTTGGGAAGATGAGAAGGGGCTTTTCTTTTCTATTTTTTTTCTTTGGGAAGATGAGGAGGGGGGGGGGGGGAAGACAGAGGTTTTCTTTTTTATTCTTTTTCGTGATTTATGACACGTGTGAGATGCTGATTAGCACGTGTAATAGCAATCTTTAAGCAAATATGGTCAAACACCGAAGTGGTGTGTAATTGACACACCTTTAAAAGATTTGGTGTGTAATATTATTCCCGTATTTAATATGTGTGTAAGAGGGATTTAGATACAAGGTTGATGAGTAAAGTATGTATTTTTCCTTAAAAGTATTACAACTATATACGGTATTTCAGTTATAATTTTTAGTGTTATAAATTGACATGTGGTGATTTAAAACTTAATTTATATAGCGACCCATTCAGTCATTTTACTTTCTAGATCCTCGTTCGCCTATTTAAGACTTTTGTATATGCTTTTACTGTTTTATGATTTGTAGGGATGGTTGATTTGGCTTTGGAAGGGCCCGGGTTTAAATTCAAAACACTTAGCTCCATATTAGTGGCCTAAGGTGGCCAAATTTGGCTTAAGTCAACAGTTTGAGTAAATAACTTCGTAGACGGGATTTGAAGGTTCCAATAGATTTGTATGATGATTTTGGACTTGACATATGTTCGAATTGAGTTTTGGGTGGGAGCATTTCGACGCTTATTGTTGAAATTGGCGTCTTGAAGGTTTTAGAGTTTCATAAGTATGATTTGAAGCGGACTTTGGTATCATCGATGTTCGTTTGGAATTTCGAGCCTTGAAATATGTTCATATTGTGATTTGTGACTTATGCGTAAAATTTGACGTCACTGCAAGTTGTCTAAGTATGATTTCTTCCATTCAGAGCTAGTTGGAAGGATTATGAAGTTCAAAGGTGATTAATTTGATTTTGAGGTACGATTCTTAGCTTCGATATTTTTTATATATTTCGAGACTTCAAGTAGGTTTGTAGTATTTTATTTGACTTGTTGGTGCATTTGGACGGGTTCTGAGTAGCTCGGATGTGTTCCAAACCACCCGGAGCAAATCTAAATTGGCATACTTCTGGTGCTAATTTCCTTCTTCGCAAATATGGAGGGAGTCTCGTGTTCGTGATGGATTTTGGACAGGGCATTTTTGTGCTTCTCGTTTGCAAACTAGGTGTTGCGATCATGGAATGTTGGGTTTTGTGGACTATGCGTTCGCGATCACCGGGTCATATTCGCATAGAGGAAGGCTAGTTAGGGGGATGGCAGGCCTTGACCTTCGCGTTCACGAAGGGCAGCTTGCATTCGCGAAGGGTTAGGCAAGTTAGGCATTGCGACCATGAGGGGCCCTTTCGCATTCGTGATGAACACTTTTGGGGCGAGGGGCAGTCTTGTCTTCGCAATCACAAAGGTGCTTCCGCGATTGCGAAGAATGAATACCTGGATAGAACACTTGTTAAAATTGGAACTTAGGCTTATTTTTTCCATTTCTCACCTTGCTTGCCGATTTTGGAGCTTCTTGGAGGATGAATTTTATCAAATATTTCAAGGTAAGTGATGTCTACCTAATGTGAGTTAAATACATAAATTATGGATAGATTTTAACATAGAAATTATTAGAATTTTTGGATTATGAAAAACTTAGGGTTTAGTAAAGAATGGGATTCGACCACCAAATTAGTTATAAAATTTTCTATTAATTATATATTTTGAGTTTGTGAGGTCATGGGTAACATTTATATATTAAAGTTTGGAATTCGTGCATGTAGGCATGAGGGAGACTTTAGGCACTTTTCCACCTAGGTTGAAAAATTACTCTCATAGTTAAATTATAAACTTTTGAACATATATTAATTGATTTATGCGTCATTTAATTAGTTTCAAATTACTTGGCGTTGTTTTGAGGAGACTAGTATGGTTTGAGGGTCAATGAAAGCTTAAAACCAAACTTGATAAGAATTAACTAAAAACGCATTAAAAAATGAGCTAAATCTAAGTAATTGGTATCAAATGTGCCGAAATTCTACGCCACATCAACACCCCAACTTAAACCCTTGCTTGTCCTCAAGCAACTAAAACAAAATTATCCTATTTTATACTACTTCTATTTTCGGCATGCCACAAAACAATAATGACTGTAAATGGTTTTGACTGACAGCTAACAAGCATGCAACTACTTTTATTTACCCTTTCTGGAGGACAACTTATCACTTAACCATTCGACTAATCAACTCGTGGCCTTATAACCTCGACCAAAATGATAAAATGTTATTCACAGCTAAGTGCACTTGTGTTCTACTTCAAGAACCTAACTTCTGCTAAATCTTAGAATTCATGCACGCTCACAACAAAGAAAATCCTCACAACCTCGACCAAAATGATAAAATGTTATTCACAGCTAAGTGCACTTGTGTTCTACTTCAAGAACCTAACTTCTGCTAAATCTTAGAATTCACGCACGCTCACAACAAAGAAAATCCTCACTCTCTAACGGGTAGGGTCAGTCCTTTTCTGGACCGACTCAGTCCGATTAAATTCGGAACCGGCCGGGAGCGGTACAAAGGGGTTGGGCTAGGTTAAAAAGGTAGGGAGTTTGGTCCGTTCACATTTTGTCAGCCGATTAACTGGACCGGTCAACCCGGAACGTAAATTACTGTTCAAGAGGTTAACCGACCCCGTTTAAAAGCTATATTTTATTTGTTTTTTAAGATTTTAGAGTCTAAGGCAATACAAAAACCTTTGAATTTACTCTTTTTTCGTTAATTTACTTGTTGTTAAATGTAAATCTTTTAATTTATAAGTTTGAATTTGGAAATAAAAGTAGAACTTGCAATTTTTTTCCATCTTCATTGTATTCTTTATATAGTATTTTATATTAATATAAATTACAATAGTTATACAAAATACAAAAAAAAATTTAAAATATAACACTAACCCGGCCCGGCCCCTTGTACCCGTAACCCTTACGATTATTTTTTATCCGGATGAACTCGAACCTATTAAACCCCATAGGCCCCAACCAATAACCGGAATGGACCACAACCCGTACAGTTACTAATTTTCCCTACCCAGTCCGGCCAGGCCCACCTGTTAGAGACACCCATATGTGTAGGTGATGCAATCAAAACACTCTAGCACTCATAACGAAAGCTACATGCTACAAGTGTCAGTCCATATGCTTGCTCTTATTTAAACTTTACCATTATCTTAGGAATGACTATATATCACTAAGGACTTTTCACGGGTCATAATGTAGGCATCGGGACAGGATGGATGAATATTTGGGAATGTAGTGGCTACCTCCTTGAACTCTACATAAATTATGCTCCTTTACTACATAACACTTATTTACCTCGGGTTGCCGATCTAGAACCATCTCAAAGTATTTCTTCAATTTCCACAAGACTCCACTCTTTTTCTCTTTTTCTTTTTTCTCATGTATATTTTTTATTTTCTTTTTGGAGTTTGCATTTTGTTATATACACAACTTTGAGGTTATTGTTTTTCATTTTTTTCTCTACACATAATAGTAAACCTTATCAATTTTCACTTTGTAACGGCACCCCCAACTTAGGCTTTTAGCCTCATTCTTACCCGCTCAAGGAGGTATGAGTTCAAAAGAAGGAATTATTTCACATAAGAGGTAAAGGTTTGTAATGTGCAAATGAAAGGTTAAAGGCTCAACGGGGGTAACTAGGGTAATTAATGTACCGGGGAGGTCAATTTAGGCAAAGCTGGCTAATAGTCACAAAGAAAGTCTAAGATCACTTCAACATCCAGTCATTAACATGAGAGTTGCACTAAGAAACCAACGGGGAAAGTTCTACACATCACAAGTTAGGCATGTGCATTATTCATACAAATTCTCACTCACTCACAATACATGAATTATTCAACTCAGCATAGTTTCAGCCCTCAAGTGAGAAGGCAACTCAAAACTTTCATCTCAAGATATGTAAGATTCTGAATAAGTATAAAATCAAAGAGTGATCCTCAAATTTACAAGAATATCTAAACAAATATATATTTTTTATAGATTCAAAAGAAGGAAGGGTACCATGTATTTACACAATTTATCACATTCTTGAAGCTACAATAATCAACACCAAATAAGTCAAAAAATTTCATGCTACTGTCGTGGTTCTACTATTACACCCTTGTAAAATAACCCGGAGAAGAAAAATAAAGGGGAATTCATTATGAAGCTATATTACAAGAGTTTATATACAAAATACGGGGTACAACATAATATTTACACAAAACCATGGGGTACAAAATATGATTATTACCCACCCCCCCCCAAAATAAAAATCATGCATTGTGCCCAATGCATAGATAATGTAAAAGGGAAGTTCAGGGACTTCTTGGGGTGCACTCAGCACTCGAAGGAGCTGAAGCATCCAAGTCAGCTGTGGGGATCATCTACTGGTACTAAAGCTACAGCTGGTGGAAGTTCGGAGTGAGTAGTGTCCTTCACGGCTGGAGCAAGAGGCTCCAGCTGCTGTGAGGATGGAGCAGGAAGCTCCACCTACTGTGAGGCTGGATTCGGGGACTGGGAGTTGCTAGCCACACCTGGTGATGGCTGAGTGGTCGATGGAAGCGCCTTGGCGACCATATTTTCTAGCAAATATGCAATTGCTGTCTGCACAACTACTTCATCTTCATCATGTGCAATCGTGGAAACAACAACTTGCTTACCCTTGTCCTGATGCCCCTTAGTATCCTCTACCAATGCATCCCCATTCTTTGAATCCCCCTCATCAGACTCTTCGGTATCTCCGGATCCCTCCTTTGAAAACGTCAATGTGTACAGGAGGAGCTTGAGCCTTTGAGATCTCAACACTCTATGCCTCTGAAAATGTCATTAGGTTTGTGAAATCAAGTTCCATTAATGAAATTAAGGTGCCATCACTCTGCTCACCTTCCTTTGGGAGGAAGGGTGCCAAGTCAAACTCCAAACTCTACATCTATTGCAGTTTAGCTTTCAATTCATCCACATCCTTCCTGAGCTGAGGCATACCTCCAACCTTACCCTGCTCAACCTTCTCAAGACGCACTTCAAATTTCTTGAGGCGATCCTCATGTTTTATGATGTTATCGAAGAAAAATCACTGAGGATTGGATAGGGGTCAATGCTTGCCAAATGAGGTTTGTAATTTCCTTTATCAGTCGGTTTACCTTAACATTATCATATTGAGCTAGTAGACCTATCTTGGAAAGAGTTGGTAAGGGGACTAGGGATGTGCTGTGGTATTACGTAGAGTAGCTGTAGAGGTAGCTGGGGCCTGAGAGGTGTCAGGCAGTGTTGGGACCTCTGATGCTGCTGAGTCTGCTGGAAGAGGAACTTGAGGCTCTATATGAGTTATAGTTCCCTATTTGTTGTGTCACTGATTCACATAATGTCAATATCCTTGATAGCTTTCACCAGTTTGTCATGCTTTGGCATAAGAGGCACATTTACAACTTGGTAGAGATTTGTGGTCAAACATCGGAAAGGAAGTGATGTTTGTTTCTGGTTTACACTAATTCCTAGCTTCTGGAATATGATCTCTCCTGCCTTAACCTTTATGCATGTCATGATGCACGCAATGAGGTGTGCGTTCCCAATGTTGATGTCAGTTTCATTCTTAGACGTCATCAGACAGGATGTGACAAAGTTGAGCCAATATCGACCCTCCCGTGTGATATCCTCCTTGTAAATCGTATGTTTAGGGTCAATCCAGCATGGTGTTCCCTTTGCTATGACATAGGCAATCCAGGTATGCTCGTTGTTCTTATTAGCTACCTTAGCCTCATGCTCAGCTTTGACTAACCTCCACTCTTCAAAGTACAGGTCGTTGATAGTTGCATCATCATAAAGAACTTAGGCCCCTCGAACTAGGATACATTGTGCAAATATCTTGTTTTTCTTATGTTCAGCAGTCCTTGAGGCACCATACAAAGCATAGAATTCCCTCACAAACGTCTCATTGTATTCATCAGGGACCTCAGTGAAGAATTCCCATTTCCTTTGCTTGATGTTCTCGATGATATGAGGGCAGTGCTCCTTCAACCCATTTAAACTCAACTATTTCTCCTCAAGAATCTTTTTCCTTGATAGCCCTTCTTTATACAAATTCATGGAGCCTATGACTTCGAACTGGAGATTAAGATCCTCGCTCATTTTCCTTCAGGACTCAGCCTATAGGTTAACTGATAGCCCAAAGTCACTCTGTGCCTTCTCCTCTTCAAACTGGGAGGAGTGCTAAGAAGTAATGAGAATTGCCTGAGCCCGCTGACGTTTGGCTTTTCGTGCTTGTTGGCTCGGAGTAGCACCCCATTTTTGTCTATGAGCGAGCGGTGATCACATTGAATTAGACTTCTTTGGTGCCATTCCTGTTGATAAAATATTGTGTGAGTGGGTGAAATAGCATAGGAAATACATTAGAGTTTAAGGAAACAACTAAGTAGATTATGCGATCAAATATCAACTATACGGTCTGCAAACCCATCGCAGATGTGCACAACATAAATGCAACAATGGTTATGCGATTGCAAAAGCAACTGCATATGTGGATATGCGACCTCAAAGTGGTCGCATTTCTTATAATCAGAAAGGCTAATTGTCTACCTCACTTTGCAACAAGTTTGCAAACAACATAAGAGGTTTGCGATCTCAAAAGTAATCGAATAATCCTTTTTTGCATTAGATCACCTAGGGTTCTTATGCGACAACTTTGCGGACCTCAAAGATCGTCTTCTTATCGAAATAGTGCCCCCCTTTTTCACATGCTTTCCTATTGCTTCCCACTTAGATTCATTGTTGTGTTAGGCCATTTAGTCATTTTAATAAGAGAGGGGTACTCAGACTTTTTGATTTTTGGTCACGGGCCAATTAATCGATTTAGGAGGTAAAGGTGTACTCAAACTTCCCCATTTTGTTTCATCAACAATACGCACACATTCACTCAACCAAAACCCCACCAATATAATTAGGGGGAGTTGAAGGGATCAGGGGAGCGACCAATTTGACCTTAGAATTCAGGAAGACACATAATTCATGATGACGAGAGAGAGAAGAAAGAACATACCAGAATTTCACAAGATTTTGCAGCATGATATGCTTTGTGTGAAATGAATTCCTTGTTTTGTGAGTACTATTTCTTTTTATATTTTCTCTTTTCTTTCCTTGCTGGTAAATTTTGTTTGTTCTTTTGATTTTTGTTAAGCGCTAGTGTGTGATAAGAGTGAGGATGACAAATGTGGAAGGTTAGGGTTTTGACCTGTAAATTTTGCGGTGGTTAAGTCTATCGCAGAACCCATTATGCGATCGCATATGTGTTGTGCGATAGGCTAAATACTGGGCAATCTAAACTAACTTTGTGATGAATTATGCGATCACAAAGTTTTTATGCAGCCAAATAAGTGAAAATCTTAGCACATTTTCAACACCAAGTTAACAAGTTATTCTGCTTGGGTCTGCGATAACGATGCGGTTCGCATATGTGTTGTGCGATAGGCTAAAGACTGGGCAACTTAAACTAACTTTGTGATGCATTATGCGATCACAAAGTTTTTATGCAGGCCAAATAAGTGAAAATCTTAGCACATTTTCAACACCAAGTTAACAAGTTATTCTGCTTGGGTCTGCGATAACGATGCGGTTCGCATAGTCATTATGTGACCGCATAGTTGTCGCCAATTTTGGACCTTTCTTTCCTTTAGTTTCCTCAGCACTAGGACCATGTTCATGATATATTGGGACTACCTGCACTCTAACACACACATCAACTTGCTCAATCCAAAATATATAAATAAAAAAATACTACAAAAAATTGTTACGACACATAGGTTGCCTCCCATGAAGTGCTTGATTTAATGCCGCGGTTGCCCATTTTGGGTTATTCATTGGTGGGGACTACTGTTGGATTATCCTTTAGAGCAAATTATTCTATAAAATGCATTCCTCTTGTGGTACCGAGGTAATGATTGACTCTTTAACCATTCAGCTTGAAAGTTCAAGTCCCATCCTCCGACTCTAGTTCAATAGCCCCATATGGGGACACACTTTTGAGCACGTGATTTTTGCTTCACTTTGGAATCAGGCGCCCACCTATAGTACAAGGGAATATCTTTCAAAATGCAAGTTTTGGTGATCAGGTGCCCACCTGTAGAACAAAGGAATGGTTTTTGGATTGCGAAGTTTTGTAGTCAGGCAGCCACTTGCAAAACAAGGGAATACATGTCAAGTCCAACAATTCAGCATCAAACATGAAGGAAGAAAGAGCAAGGATTCAACAAGGCAACAAGGAGGTCGTAGGAAGAAATATGAGGCATCAAAACAATAAGGATCAAGAGCGAGATTGAAGACATAGATAGGCTTCGCTTTGTAATCTGTAGCTTATAGCTTAGTCTAGTTTCTTTCTATTTTTTATGAGGTGTAATAAGGGGGTCAGTAAGCAGTAACAAAAGCATCAACAACGAAATCACATCTCATGGTAGTCCCAGCTACCAAACACTCCAGATCTACACTGACCTGATTCCTTTGTAGCCAAGGATATGTAGGCAACTGGTGAAGCAAGGTTCGATCAGATAGTTTTAATCGTCTTCTCATGGAATACAAAGCAAGCAAAAATCCCTCAGTTGCTCATTTATCTTTGCCCGAAAACCCTTCGTGTTCCCGAGCAAAGAGGGGCATATGTGAGCACGTGATTTTTGCTTCGCTTGACATGTTCCTATAAATTCCTTAACTTAGGATTTATTTTTATATGGTGTGAATTTTTAGGAATTATTTGAGCGATTTCTTGTTTGTTTTTATTTTCTTCATTTATTATTCAAATTTTTAGGATTTATTTGCGTGACTTTGCGGTTATTGGCATTTTTCATTGAATTTTAGGAATTAATTGCATAAGTTTGTGTTTATTTGCATGTTGCACGTTCAATTTACATAAGTCATAAAAAATATAAAAATGGCATGCTTGCATCTAGGATTTAAATTTGGCATTTTTAGTTCGTTAATTAGTGAGGGAAAAATGATAACAAAATGGGTTAATTCTCTTTGAAGTTTAGAATTTAGGAACCTATTTAGTTTATTTCTTGTTACATAGGTTTTTGGCTAGTTTTTATCTTTATTTTATTAAAAATCTAAAAAAGAGAGTAATAATAAAACAAAGTACAAAATATATGTGTGGTGTACAATGTTGGCGACATTTTGGGCCAGATCTGGCATAAACCTAACCCAAATAACAAAACCTCACTCAAATAGACCCAAATCCTTTGCCCTGCCCCGTCCAAAAGCCACAGCTGCCCAAAACAACATCGTTTTAGCCAGGCGTCTGAGCCGTTGATCATCTTTGATCAAATGGTCTAGATGCAAAAGGGCCTTGCCCTATTTAAGTGTCGAAATACCCCCAACCTAACAGCGTACCTTGTCCAAAATATACCCTAAACCCACCGATGTAACGCCACCCAACACCGTCGAATCACCGCCGCCGGCCGGAAATCGCCGCTGTCGCCGGCGTAACTCAAATGACTTTCAAAGTTACACCCCAGAAGCCCCAGGCTCCCCTATTTCCAACCCCCTAGGATCATCCCTCCAAACGCACCCCAATTTTTCGAATATCCGCTTGAAGCTGAGCAGCTCCACCGTCCACGGCGGTGACCGGTGGCCAATAGCCTCTCAAATAACACCATATACTCCCCTCTTTCCAACCCCATCATTAAGCATCCTCGAATATGGCCCCAACTCCTCGAATATTTGTTGGAACTTGGCAACTCTGCCATGCACGGTGGTGACCATGGTACAAAGGCTTCCAAATCATCACCACCCACTCCTCTAGCCCTCCTCTACCCAAAAACACATCGAATTCCTTTCAAATAACTCCCAGACCTCTCCAATTTCAAATCCAGCGTGACCTAGTTTTGAGTTCAACCCTTGAAGACCGTTTGAGTTTCAAAACGGAGTCACATGTTTGTTTTGGACCAAAAATAAACCCGTGATTCCGCTTGGAGGCTCAAATTTAATTCGACCGAGTTTAATTGAAGAATAATCAGTAAGTTTGTCTTTGTATTTCCCTATTCTTCTATTTTTTTTATTTGATATTGTGTGAATGACTCCATGGTTTGATTATTAGTCCTGAATATACCTATTGTGAGTTTTAGTTAGCCACCATGTTTCAAAGACCGGCCTTATTGTTTTGTTGAGTTTGCTTTTAGTTTTTAATTTTTTTTAGTTTGAAGTCCAGCATAATAGCTTCCAATTCAGATTTGCTTCAATATATATTAATAAGCATAGCCTTCCATGTTCTTCTTAATTTCAGTGTTCTGATTCAGTAGTGTTTTGATTTCTGAGTCTGATTGTTGTCCCTGATTAATAGTTCACATGTAATTAGGAGATTGTTTACGTGTTGTTTTGGTTGTTTTTAGGCCAGCATAGTAGCTCCCAGTTTTGATCCTGACTCGCTTCAAGTTTTGATAACTATAGCCTTCCATGTTTTTCTTTTAATTTTAGTATTTGATTTGATATCTTAATTCAGTAATATTTGATTTCTGAGATTGATTGTTGGTTATTCCTGATTAATAGTTCAATGAAATTAGGGATTGGTTATAGCTGTTAAATAGTTAGTAGTTAACTACAGGATTAGTATTAGCTGTTAGTAGTTAATTACAGGATTTAGTATTAGCAATTTTGTAATTTCAGCATTTCCACTAAGTCTTGGTGATTTTTAGAATAAAATAGGGGTAATATAGAATTTTTATCTTGGCTTTGGTAATTTTAGGAATAAAACAAGGGTAGTATAGGTTTCCTACAAGTAAAGAGCAATGCTAGAATCTTTTAGACCTTTCTAGAAGGCTGGTTTAGTTTAAAAATCAGTAGTTTAGTGTAGTGATTTGGGAAACAAGTCAAAAAATGAAGGACCAAGTAGTTTAAATTTAAAAATCAAAAGAGGGACTAGTAGTTAAATTGTAATATGGGGGTTTCCCTAGCCTTTGGCTATAAAAGGTACGCCTAGTCATTCAAAAAGGGGGTCAGAAAAATTTGGTGAAAATATTCCTCAGTAGCTAGAAAATTAATCTTCCAATTCCTGCAATCATAGCTAAAATCAAAATATTAGGGTAGATAGAACACTAGAGAGCCCTTCCTTCGAAACCTGGGCATTAGAGCCTTGCAAACCTACTGAAAATCGTCAAAAGTACTGTTTTTTTAGAAGTCCAGCTGTTCTAAGGTCCACTTTGAGCTTTGTCTATGGGTTTTGTGTTAATTAATTGGTTTGTGAACTATCCTGGAGTTTCTGGGCCTGGTTTCAAGTTGTATGTAGGCTGTGATGTTTCATTTTGACTTGGTTTAAATCTGGGCTCTAGAATTGGTCTTTTGTTGAGTGCTGATCTGTTTATTGCTCAGTGCTGACCCTATTTCTTCATCTTTGGTGTCATTCCAGGTACTTGCTTCATTCATAATGGCCAAAGGCCAAGGAACTTACCATTTGAAGCTAATAAATAGACATGTTCTTGTAAATTGAGGACTCAGCTGTCCGGATTCATGAATGAACAAGGATTACTGTTTGTTTTGTTTTTTTTTCCGCACAATGATTTGTTTTGGATACTTTAGATATATTGTAAATATTCTTCGGACTTGTATGATTGGACTGTGTAGGATAATACATTTTAGTTTTCTAGTTGGGATTGATTGTTTACTTTAAAAATGAACTCCAAGGACTATGTATTTCAAATGGATTTTCGTTTACGTTGTTGTTAACTTAGAGTTTCTGTGGTTATCATAATCAGTGTCAACTGGAATTAGGTGAATTTCTGAGTTTAAATGCTGGGATCAAGTCCAGTTGTTTGTATTGGCTTTCTCGAAGGCTTTGAATTAAAGCTTGGGCTCATCTAGGAGCCCAACAGGTCTCATGTATGTTCAACAATTTATTTGGGCCGTTGACATCTACTATAAGCCCAATTAGTCCTATCTTTGGAGAATGAGGTCTTGGGATTATGGTTAGGTCCAGATTTTGAAGTATAGTAAAAAAAATTGGAAAAATTTATAATAGACTTGTTCAGGAATTTTTGACCTTGTAAATAACATATAGGTCCGAGTAGAGACGAATCTGATAGGAGACTTTAGTAGATCACTTTAGGAATGACCCTTTAAAATAAAAACGAGGTGTGTCATGCTACACGAAACCTATAAATCGCGTGGCCCTCATAAAATTCTTACTAGAATATTTAGAGAATTCAGGACATGCCGTTTAGCGAATTTCACGGCCTTCCCGCAAAGATAATAACGCGATAGTCGCTTTTAGGTACGTCTTTAATAATTTTATCTCCTTAAATACGGGTGCACATTTATGTGACCTAAATCAAAATTCCAACGACGTTAGAATGTGTCAAAACCATGGGTACATTTATGTGACGTGATTTGATGCATGTTTTTACGACGTTGCAATTTTCTTTAAAAGCAATAATAAGTGTTTAAAAGGTTAACAAATGCACATAGGTTCATAATTGTATAAAATCAGATAATTTAAGCCAAATATGACAGTTGAGCGGTCGTGCTAGAATCACATAACCCGGAAATGCTTAACACCTTCTCCTGGGTTAATAAAAATTCCTTACTCTGATTTCTTGTTCGCGGACTGTTAAATAGAGTCATTCTTTCATCGATTCGGGATTTAAATCGGTGACTTAGTACATCATAAATCTCCCAAGTGGCGACGAAAATCTCATAAATAATTAGATCCCGTTTCGATTGTCCTTAAATTGAAAAAACTCCCTTATCTACGCCCTTCGCCGGGTTGTAGTAGCCAAAAAGGAGGTGTGACAGCTCTTGTGACTCTGGAGGGGATCGAACCCAGAATCTCTGGTTCAGGGTTCAAGAATTCGAGCTTAGAATAGTTGTTGTATTTGGCTTTGTTTATTATATGATTTTACATGTTGGCTTAATGTTCAAAATAATGCTTTTACCGCCTTGATATTATCTGAACTGTACATATAGACTTCTACGAAACCCTTCTTTTCTTGCCTCGTGGGATGTGCTTACTGGTTGAGACTACCTATTCTGTTAGTGTTATGCCCTGAAATAAGAAAGAGGTCGGACAAGTTACTAAGTCGGATGGCCTTTTGGTTTCCGGTACGTAGCCCCCTCCTCGACTCGAGTTGTCTGCTCGGGTACACTGTCTAGAAAACATACTCAGGTTTTTGAACTTAGAATAACTTGACCTCATGCCAGATCCCTAGTAGGAATGCTTATTTGCATCATGCATTTGACTTAGAGGACTCAACACAGGGGTTGGGTCCATCTAGGACAGGTGAACTGAAATGAAAGGACCATCTTGATGCATATTACGTGCTACTGTGTATTTAGTTTCTTTGGATTTGCATGTTAACCGACTTGCGAATAAGGAAAGAGAATTGAGAAAATAAGTGGTACCAGGGCTGTTTGAGATTATTCATTTGTGTAACCAATACTCAAATAAGTGCCGAAATACTGCCAGATTTGTGAAAAAGAAGGGGAAAAATAAAAAAGAAGAAAAAAAACGAAAAACAAGAAAAAGGGGCTTTTCGACAAAGTTGTGATTTTGACATATTATTTTTCCTGAACTATGCCGATTTGATTCTCGTCAGGCATCGAGATACGTAGGCAACCCCCATCGGGTCCAACCTCCCTTTTGCAAAAATAACCAAAACAAAGAAAAACAAATGTCCAATTTTTATTTGTTTTCCTACATAAGGCGGGTGCTGCCATTACTGCCAAGAATGGTCGAATATTACCGAAAGGGACGCCAGAAGGCCAACTTTGCACAAATGGCCACCTTGAGTCTTAGGGCGGTCAGCGAGCACAACCTTAAAATCTTCCTTCGAAAGTGCTGAAAGGCCGTATTTGCAAAGTTGGGCCCTGGTTTTAGAAAATAAATTTCAAATAAAGAGGTCATTTTAAATATTTTTATGGAGTCAAATAGAACAAAATCTTGTGATACTAATTCGCCCTAATAAATGTACAGAATGAGCACGGATCAGTATTTGCCGATAACATTCATGAACAAAATTCCCTTGGAGCTACACATGTGGTGGAATGACATAGGGAAAAAGAGGGAAAACAGGGTGAATATGCATTTGGGAGGACTTACTGGGTTGCTGAAAATTAACCCGAGGGGAGGTATCATAAAGGCATTGATCACATTGTGGGACTTGGCTCACAATGTATTCCATTTTACAAATTTCAAACTCACGCCGACATTGGAAGAAATAACTGGATATATTGGAACCCATATGATTCCACTGAGGCACCAGTACCTGATTGCACCCAGAGCCCTCGCCGTGCACAAGTTCTTGGATTCCTTAAAAATCAGTAGGAAGGTTTATGACCTAGACCTATCGGCCGGCTTCTGTACCCCGCAGTATATATATCAGAGGTAGGGGAACATAGGGGGATCCAATAACCCGAAAAACCATATCTGTAGCAAAGGAAACCAACTCAAATGGGAGGAGCATCGATGTTTTGCATTCATGGTATTCTTCTTGGGTCTTTTGGTGTTTCCGCGGAAGGATGGAAATATTGACATACGGATAGCACGGGTCATCAGCACTTTAATAACTCAGGCCAAGAGCACCCTCGCTCCTATGATCTTATCTGAAATCTTCCATGCTCTCACCGCCTGTAAAGCGGGAGGAGAATTCATTGAAGGATGTAACCCATTGTTACAAATATGGATGATCGAACACTTATGCCACCAGCCTTAATTCATGAACTATGGGTCGCCAGCAAAGAGCTTCATAGAAGAATTCTTCAAAAGGGTTGATATATTTAGGCTACCTGAGGGTATCACATAATAGGTGTTGCATCTTTGGATTGTCAATGCAAACCAGATAGAGGACGTTCGGGTGGCTCCCCGTGGATGAAATTGTGTATATGCCAGCCACTGGGCCTCATTTCCTTCTGATGGGTCTCCCAAGCATCAACCCGATGCGCCATACAGAGTACTAAGGTATATAGGTAGATGCCAAATGATTCCCAAGGATGAGGATATTAGCCGCCATGCGGTTGAGATCAGCTCCAATGGTCAATTTCCTAAATCCGTCGTTCGTTAAATTTGGAGCGAATGTCAATACATGATAGTGGGTACCCGAGTACACGACATAGCTAAAGGCGAGGTCGCGCCGAGATACATTGCTTGATATAAAAAAGAAATAGAGACCGGAAGGCCACTAAGAGATCGCACCTCCAAGAATTTCTTAAAACATCACAAGGACAATAGGGTTGGCTAGCCAAGGAAAATGAATACAAGGCCACCATAGGAAGATTAGAAAAACAGGTCAAAGAGCTTCAATTGAAAATGGTTTGCAAGCCGCAGCAGATGAGGGCGAAAAGAAAAGATTAACCAAAGAAAACGAGGCGTTGCGAGCCCAAATCCAGAAAATGAAGGCAGCCACGAAAAATCCCCCAAGAGCGCGAAGGATGAAACACTCATCGACAATTTGAGGTGAAAAGTGACCTAGTATGGGTTTGACTTGAATAAGGCAGAAGGCTAGCTATCCAGGGTACGAATACAATTAGCTAAAAGTGCGGAGGAACGAGCCTGCATCATTGAGCAATTAATAGAAAGCTATGATGATGAGGTTTTTGGGTTAAAAAGGAAGGTTATCATGGCAGAGAACATAGTGGCCAAGCAAGCCGGGGATTTCAAAGACGAGTGAGAACATTGTTATGAAGCGATAACAAGGTTAGAGATAGATTTGTGGCAATTCCAAGATCTGAATCGGGTAGACGAGCAGACTCTAGAGGCAAGGACGGAGAAAATTGGGCGGTTATTGCAAGAAAAGGGTGTTATCAGGGAAAGAGTACGGGCGGTCGCAGACTACATCACCACAAAGTGCAACCATTGCGAGGATATGAATAGATCCATGTTCTTCGCCACCGCCATGACCTTTGTTCGGCAAGTGATGGATGACCTGCACCACCTCCAAGGGAGTTTAGCACGCAAGCCTGCAGCTAGGTCGAATGATGCCTCGCGGGGCCCAGGAGCATTTGAAGCATTAATGTATTCATGAAGATTGTATTTTCTTTTGTCAAAAACATTTAAAAAGTCTATCAGTTTAACCTGGAGTCTGTATTTTTTTCTTTATGCATTGTTAGCTGTTCTTCAAGTCTGTAGTTCGTCTATTGTTAGAGTTAGTTAGTTTCTTAAATTTGTCAGTCTTCCGAGTCCTTGTAACTGTAGTTTGTTATTATGAAAATGGAAAATCTCCAAAATATTTTATGCTTCATTTTTATTTGCAAGAAGTACGCTCGGTCTGATTCATGTGGGGTCATGATACGTAGGCAATATACATAGGATTCGACCATAATTGAATAAAATAAGAATTGAATAAAATAGGAAAGAGGGAGAGAATAAGGCTAAAACAAAAGGGCTTCGCAAACAAAGAAATAAAAGCCGGGATGACGCAAGCAACCAATGCATGTAGTGACTGACTGTTATTTAGGTACATTCATCCCCAATATGTGACCACTTATGTGTTAGAACCTAACCGTTAACGAGTATTTGGTGTTGTACCAGTTTCAGACTAGACAAGTGATTTGTACTTGTGGCATTCTGGCAACCCACTCCTACAACACGCGGTCTAAGAGTAAGCAAGTAATGGCCAATCAGGAAACTGATGTCAACATTATTGACCCCTCGAAGGAAGCAGAGGAATTTGACGTTAATGCTATGATGGAGGAAATGTATAAGCTATAGCACGAAATGGCTGAAATGTACCAGGCATGGGCAAAAGGGCAGCCACCTCGACCTATCCGGCTAATCCAACCTTCGTACCACCACTGGCCCAAGAACCTGATTAGTCCACCACTGATCCACCCTCAAGTTTTCCTATCTATTCACAACATCAGGGTACGACCTCTCAACCACCACCAGCTCCACTACCCAAAATCACTCCTCACTCTCCTCCGCCAATATCCCCCATCTATGTGGCACCCCCGCCTCCTGCACTCCATAGGTCATCAAGCGAACCCCTGCTTCAAGCTTATAACCTTAATACTATACACCAGAACCTTCTTAAAAGACCCATGAGCCTTACTCTTATGCTCCCCATCCCGAAATACCGGCAGGAATTGAAAAACCAATCAAAAATCCTTAGCAGGAAGAGATGCTTAGAAAAGTCCAAAGTCTAGAACAATCATTCAGGGACACGCGGGGATTAGATGGCCAGGTGAGTGTGGCGTTCAAGGATCTTTGTTTGTTTCTAGACGTGCAGTTGCCTCCAGGTTTCAAGATGCCTAAATTTGACTTATATGATGGGCATGCCAATCCGGTCACGCATTTAAGGGGGTTTTGTAGCAAAATGAGAGGAGCAGGGGGGAATAGATGAATTGCTAATTGCGTAATTTAGCTAGAGTTTGAGTGGGTCGGTGTTGGAGTGGTATACTCGCCAGGATCACAATCGGTGGTATACTTGGGATGACTTGGCACAAGCGTTTGCTTGCCACTTTCAATATAGTCTCGAGATTGTCCCGGATCGTCTATCTCCGACAAAGCTGGAGAAGAAACACAATGAGAGTTTTAGGGAATACGGCTTTTGGTAGAGGGAACAAGTAGCTAGAGTTGATCCTCCTATAAAGGAGATTGATATGGTTGATTATTTTCTGCAGGCTCTGGAACCTACCTATTTTGGACATTTGGTATCAGCGGTGGGAAAGTCTTTCAACGAAGTAGTTAAGATGGGAAGTATGGTCGAGGAAGGCCTCAAATCCAATAAAATCATGAGCTACTCTGCAATTAAGGCAACTACTCAGGCCATCCACGGTGGAGCTGGGGGAGCATTCGAAAAGAAGAAGAAGGAGGAAGTAGCGACAAAGGAGTGGGGCACTCGATTCAGGCCTCGGGCGCCATCTCATTACGCCCAACCTCGTCCTTACCACCAAACATACCCACACACTCCATACAGCCCACCACAATATTACTATCCATCATTAGAACCTCGCTTCGTAGTCCTGTGAAATAAATTTGCAGAAGAAGAAGACTTTCACTCCGCTGGGAGAATCCTACACTAGCTTATTTCACAGGTTGCGACAACTGGATATATTGAGACCAATTGAAGTAAAATGCCAAATCCTCCCCAAAGAATCTGGATTATTCTATCAGCTGTTAATACTTTTTCGGTGCACCAGGGCATGACACCAAAAAGTGTTGGCATTTAAAGAATACTATCCAGGAACTTATTGACTCCCATTAGATTGAGGTGCAGACTCCAATGGTACCCAATATTAACCAAAAACCGCTACCGGCCCATCAGGAAACCAATATGATTGAGGTTGTGGAAAGAAGGGGAGAGTCCAAAAGACCTTCACAAACAGTAATGATGATCAAAACCGGTGAGGTTAAGCCAAATGAGAATGCAAGCAGTGAGAACCGGGAAAAAAGAAAGAGGCATCAAACCTATCATAGTTCAGGGGAGCTCAGCATTCGCGGTTGCGCCAAAGCAGGAACATGCAAAAGTAACCCTGCATGGGCCACTAGAGAACCTTTCGTGGTTGTGGAAGTGTGTGAGGTTCGGGGTTTAACTCGGCTAGGAAGGTACTTTGCCCCCAAAAAATTGAGGAGGAGCAGAATCTCTAAAGATAACCCGGAACCAGTGAAGAAGGCGGTGTCAGAAGAAGAGGCGGGGGAATTCTTGAAAAAAATGCAAATGCAGGACTACTCCACCATAGAGCAGTTGAGGAAGACACCAACTCAGATTTCTTTATTATCCTTACTAATCCACTCTGATGAACACTGCTGGGCATTGATGAAGATTTTGAATGAAGCCCATGTTCCAGACAAGATAACAGTAAATCATTTGGAAAATATTTCATAACCGGGTCACGTTCTTCGACGACGAATTGCCTATGGAGGGCACTGAGCACAATCAGGCTCTTTATCTGACTGTGAAATGTGAAGATGTTTTGGTCACCCGAGTTTTGGTCGATAATGGGTCTATCACAAATATTTCTCCACATTAACCAAGCTGAAGGTGGAAAATGAAAGGGTCTGCAAGAATATTATCTGTGTTCGAGGTTTCGATGGCGGAGGCAAAGACACTGTGGGGGATATAGTGTTGGACGTGACAATAGGGACCGTTGAGTTCACTATGGAATTCTAAGTGCTGGATGTAGTAGTCTCTTATAACCTGTTGTTGGGCAGGCCCTGGATTCATGCAGCCAAAGCAGTGCCATCGACACTGGATCAGATGGTCAAATTTGAATGGGACAAACAAGAGATTGTGGTGCACGGTGAAGATAATCATTGTGTTTCAGGTGACGCAATCGTACCTTTCATTGAGTCTGAGGACAACAAAGGGCCATGTGTTTACCAGGTGTTTGATGATGTGTCAGTTCAGAAAATCCCAGAAGGCGAGGTTGTCATGACCCCAAAGATAGCAACCTCATCCTTCATGGTGGCTTTAGAAATGTTGAAAAATGGTTTTATGCCCGACAAGGGGTTGGGGGTTTCTCTGCAAGGCATTAACAAGTCTGGACACTTTCGGCCTAGGGTTCAAGCCCACAGGAGCAGACATAAGGCGAGCCAGGAAGCTAAGGCAAAAGGCTTGGGCTCTTCGAAAGCCCATCCCAAGGTTGTCCAGATCATTCGTCAAGCCAAACACTAGCAATGGCCCAGACAAAAGATTTTCGACCCGCTGATCGATGCGGACAGAGCTCTTGATAAGGGGTTAGAAAGACTGTTCAATGAGGCAAATATGGTTGAGGCAGGAGAAGGATCAAGCATGGTGGACATGTAGTTTGTGGAAGCATGCGCAAAAATCAATAACTAGAAAGCCACTCCTCTTCCCACTCGGAGGGAGTCGTGGTAGTCGACTTTTTTTTTCCTTTCAGTCTTGTTCGGATTAGCTTCAGAGTTGTTAATTCAGTTGTTATTTCCGTCCGTTTGGATATGTAAACTCTTTTATCTTTAATTCTAATGAAATGCAACTTCCCTTTCAGCAATGCTGATAGTTTCCATTTCTCTTTACTTTTCTTTCTTTTCTCTTTTTTTTTACAGTTATTTTTATGTTGGTTCCAGTGATCTGACATGTATAAGGACTCCTCGGCCCAGTCTTCAAGACTGGCCTAGTTCAGAAGTAATAATTCAGGAAATAGAACATGAGGATGAACCAGGGTATGATGAGGAAGTGGCATGGGATGAGATTAGTAAAGAATTGACCCAATTTGAAGAGAAACCCAAACCAAACCTTAATGATGCAGAGGCAGTCAATTTAAGAAGCCCAGATAATGTCAGAGAAACAAAAATAAGTCTCCATCTGGAGTCACAACTTAGGGAAGACATAATTGAAGTGTTGCTTGAGTACAAAGATATATTTGCATGGTCCTATGGCGACATGCCTAGATTGAGCAGTGACTTGGTGGTTCACAAGTTACCCACTGACCCAACCTGCCCACTGGTCAAGTAAAAGTTGAGAAAGTTCAAAACTGATGTGAGTGTGAAAATTAAAGAGGAAGTGACCAAGTAGTTTCAGGAAAAAGTCATCTGAGTCACACGATACCCCACTTGGTTAGCTAATGTTGTGCCTGTACCAAAGAAGGATGGTAAAACCAGAGTGTGTGTCGATTATCGTGACCTCAATAAAGAAGTCCGAAGGACAACTTCCCCTGCCAAACATTCCCATAATTTTTGATAATTGCACGAAGCACGAGATCGGATCATTTGTGGATTGTTATGCAGGCTACCACCAGATCTTAATGGATGACGAAGATGCGGAGAAAATAGCGTTCATCAACTGTGGGGGATATATTGTTATAGAGTCATGCCTTTCGGTTTGAAAAACGACGGGGCAACATACATGAGGCCCATGACAACCATTTTTCATGATATGATACATAAGGAAATTGAGGTCTATGTGGATAATGTGATAGTCAAGTCCCGAAATCAATCCAATCACGTCAAAGACCTGAGGAAGTTCTTACAAAGGCTTCGCATGTATGACCTCAAACTCAACATGGCGAAATGTGCATTTGGGATCCCTTCGGGAAAGTTGTTAGGGTTCATAGTCATCCGCCGATGCACCGAAGTAGACCCATCAAAGATCAAAGCTATAAAGGAGCTGTCACCTCCAAGGAATAAAATAGAAGTGATGAGTCTATTGGGAAGATTGAATTACATTAGTCGGTTCATTTCTCAGCTCACAACAATCTGCGAGCCCATCTTTAATCTATTAAGAAGGATGATGTGGTGAAACGGACAGGAGAGTGCGAGGAAGCATTTGACAAGATAAAGGAATATTTGTCAAACCCACTAGTATTGGTCTCGCCGGAACCAGGAAAGCCTTTGATATTATATTTTACAGTATTGGACAATTCATTTGGGTGCGTGTTGGGTCAGTACGATGTTACCGGGAGAAAAGAGCAGGCCATATACTACCTCAGTAAGAAATTTACAGCTTACGAGGTTAAGTATACTCATCTTGAAAGGTCATGCTGCGCCTTGACGTGGGTAGCCCAAAAGTTAAAGCATTACTTCTTATCATATACCACTTATCTCATCTCACGTCTGGACCCATTGAAATACAATTTCCAGACGCCCATGCCCATAGGAAGGCTCACGAAATGGCAAATCTTGCTCATTGAGTTTGACATTATCTACGTAACTAGGATTGCCATGAAAGCACAAGCATTGGCCGATCATTTAGCTGAGAATCCGATAGATGAAGAATATGAGCCCTTGAACACGTACTTCCCAGATGAGGAAGTGATGCATATCGATGAAGTTGAACGGGATGAGAAGTCGGGATGGAAATTGTTCTTCGATGGGCTACAAACATGAAAGGCGTTGGGATAGGAGCGGTGCTCATTTTTTAAGAAGGTCATCATTACCTAGTCACAACTCAACTCTGCTTCTATTGCTCCAACAACATGGCAGAATATGAGGCATGCATTTTGGGTCTGAGATTAGCAGCAAACATCGGTGTCCAGGAAGTCTTGGTCTTGGGAGACTCGGACATTCTGGTACACCAGATTTAAGGGGAGTGGGAAACAAGAGATTTAAAGCCCATACCATACCGCAATTCTTGCATGATCTTTGTCAACGATTCCGGTCAATAGAGTTCAGGCACATCCCCAGAATTCAGAATGAGGTTACCGATGCCCTGGCTACTTTGGCGTTAATGTTACATCATCTGGACAAGGCTTATGTTGACCTGATATATATCTGGGTCCATGATCAGCATGTTTATTGCAACATGGTGGAAGAAGAGATTGACGGAGAGCCTTGGTTCCACGACATCGAGGAATATACCAGAAAAGGTGTGTACCTGGTACAAGCCACGAGTGACCAGAAGAGAACATCCATCGTTTGTCAAGTGGGTGTTTCTTCAACGGAGGAATATTATACAAAAGAACGCCAGATCTTTGTTTGCTAAGATTCGTAGATGCTGGGCAGGCTATTGACATCATGAATGAGGTGCATTCTGGCGTTTGCGGGCCACACATGAGCGGATATGTTTTAGCAAAGAAGATTCTCCGGGCGGGATATTATTGGCTCACCATAGAGCGGGACTGTATCAGCTTTGTGCGCAAATGCCACCAATGTCAGGTGCATGAAGACCTAATTCACTCTCCACCGTTTGAGTTGCATACGATGTCTACACCATGGCCTTTTGTTGCTTGGGTCATAGACGTCATCGGGCCCATCGAGCCAACAGCTTCTAACAGACACAGATTTATCCTGGTTGCTGTTGACTATTTCACCAAATGGGTTGAAGCCAAAACTTTCAAGGCAGTGACCAAAAAGGCCGTGGTCGACTTTGTGGATAAGAATTTCATTTGTTGATTCAAAATCCCCATGATGCTCATCACGTACAATGGGGAAAACCTCAACAGTCACTTAATGAGGGAAGTATGTTAGCAATTCAAGATCACATATCAAAATTCTACCCCGTACCGCCCCACGGAAAACGGAGCAGTTGAGGCGGCCAATAAGAACATAAAGAAGATACTTCGAAAAATGGTGGAGGGTTCCAGGCAGTGGCATGAGAAGCTGCCTTTTGCATTATTAGGCTATCGCACCACCGTCCGCACTTTAGTAGGGGCCACTCCGTACTTGTTGGTGTATGGCACAGAGGCAGTAATCCCGGCTGAAATTGAAATCCCCTATCTTCATATCGCGGCCGAAGCAGGAATCGACGACGAAGAATGGGTCAAAGCTCATTTGGAGCAATTGAGTTTGATCGACGAGAAAAGATTGGCGGCAGTATGTCACGTCAATTTTATCAACATAGGATGGCCATGGCATATACTAAGAAAGTACGTCGAAGAATGTTTGAAATAGGTCAATTGGTATTGAAGCACATCCACCCTCACCAGGTCGTGGCAAAGGGCAAGTTCGCTCCGAACTGGCAAGGACCGTTCGTCGTATCAAGAGTGTTGTCTAATGGATCATTATATCTGACAGCTGTGGAAGGGAAATGTGTGGAATTGGCTATCAATTCAGATGTTGTCAAAAGATATTATGTATGATATTATTTTTTAGATCATTGTCTATACTTGACACTTGTTTGTACTTGGAATATTTTGAAAATTGGAATGATGAAGGCATTTTATTCGACTATTTAAACACGTTATCCTTTGCTAACCCTTTGAGCTTTAATTATTTTCTTTCATACCCCTCTTTCCGAGTTAGTGACAAAAGTTTGAAGCGCAAGTTAGAGAAGGCACTGTAAGGAAAAGAACAGAAAGAATGAAAAGAAAAGAAAAACAAGAAAAGAAAGAGAAAAGAGAAAAAGAGAAGAAAAAGAAAACAAAATGAAAAGGGGGAAGAAAAGAAAACAGAAAAAAAACAAAAAAAACGAATCGGTATGAACTACGTTTGACCTGATTCCTTTTAAGGATATGTAGGCAGCCTCACGGTTTATTCTTATCAAAATAAAGATCCAAAAGTCCCCAAACAAGAAACTGGGGTGAAGTTGTGTTGTAAGAAGTTGATTCTGAAAGTTGTACGTTTGAATCCATTTGAATTTCGTTGAGCCTTTGATATCCTTTCTTTCTAACCTTATCCAAAAGCCCACATTACGGTCCAAAAAAATACCTTCTAATCAGTCTCAAAAGATGCCGAGTTTAAGCAAGCCGAGTTGGTTCATATCAGGGGCGACACTCCGGGCCAAGTAGGAAAGATAATAAAATGAGAGAGTCTTATCGGTGAAAACCCTCACGGTTACCTTAAGGTGACGAGAGTTAAGAAAAACAAAAATAAGAGTCTCATTGGTGAAAACCCTCATGGGCACCGTGAGGGGAAGGTCAGGCAAGAAGCAACACTCAGAAAGGGGTTGTTGTGGATGAACACTTTAAGGTAGGCCAAGATAGGGTTTGGTTGAAAGAATTGGGTTAGACAGGTCACAACAACAAAAGCACGACAACATAAGGTCGATCATCGAAGTGGACCGTGTCGACTAAACTGAAGTACATGTCATGATCATGAGAACCAGTTGTTCCTCTTCAAATAAGTTTTCTTTCTCTTCTTTCCCACAGTTAGTAAATCTAGAATTATTTACCCTAAATACCGTTTAGAGTCATTGCATTTTGTTTTTCTTTCGAGTCTCTAAAATATTTTGTTTAAGCAAACGAGAGGAATTCAAAGCCGATTATCAGCGCCCATAGGAACAAATGGCATGATGCTCAAATGCGTAACAAAGATAACAAGTGTGGAACAGCAAGGGGAAGGATTCAAAAACACTTGTAATTGATGGAAGGGACAAGAGTCAGCAAAGTAGAGGATCACTACGCAAGATGGGGATGCAAAGTAAAACCACAAAGATTGAGAGTCAGTCAAGCATCATAAATGGACCACGTAATCTCAAGAAAGGGTGTAACAATTTTAGCAAGGGCTCGGAAATGTAACACCAAGATGAGAAACAAAACAAAGCCACAAGGGTCAGAGGATAAGCCAAGCATAACACCCTAACTCAGGAATAGTTAGAGGGGGTTATAGGCTTCTGGCAAAAGAGGCAAAAGCGCAACATAAAAGTGGAAATGGCCATAAGAGTTGACCCAGCATGATATATCAACTTGTCAATCATTAGGGAAGGGCATAAAGAAATCTGGCAAAGAGTAAGAGGTGCAACACAAGGTGGGGCGCAAAGTAAAGACACAAAGGTCAAGGGCCAGCCGAACATCATAAACAGACCGGTGATCTCAGGAAAAGGTGTAGGAATTTTAGCAAAGGTTGTAACACAAAGATGAGTAACAAAGTAAAGCCACAAGGGTCAGAGGGTCAGCTAAGCATAATACCTTGACTTGGTAATTTCGGGAAAGGTGCAAGGATTATGGCAAAAGGGTAGGAATGTAATACAATAATGGGCGAGCAAAATAAAGCGTAAAGGTTTCGAGGGGTCAGCTGAGCAGTTCAAGCGACTCATCATCAATATGGGCAATGGAACACAATGGAACACGACATTGGGGAGGCCGCTTTTAACAAGAATGCCACAAGCTAACCACCACTTTTCAAACTGACAATTTTTCTTTGATTGACACTGGGATAGAAAAATTCCGGGAGAGCCTAAGGGAGGATGCCCATAGGAGAGGACATGCACACGACAGGTATGATCGAAATCTCAGGGTCCACCTGGAAGTGGTACTCAGCTAAAGCTCAAAAGGGACATAGTCCGTCACAAATATCCTCCCCAGCAAAAAGCAACGGGACAAACTTTAACTAGCAAACCTCAACAAAAACAATCGAGGGTTAAAGAAGCATGGAAGCTGAGATGGAACGCAGTTTAAAACTCATACAGGTGCGGGTAACATGGGCAAGCACAAACACCTTCCTCGGTAAGAGTCACTGAAACCCTCCTGAACAATTATCACCAGCAGAAACAACCGGAAGTTAGAATTGGCATTTAAGCTGGAACCTCAGGACCCTCTTGGAAAATGGGACTCATTTTAAGGTTAGGAGTAATCATGGATAAAAAATAGCATGAAATGACTTGCACGTTGAAGTAGGATTCAGTTAAGAGTTGTCAGGACCCTCCTGAAAAATGGGACTTAGCATAGAACACAAACAGTAGGGTGGCATGGCCAAACCCAAATACTTCCCCAACAAGAGTCATCAGGATCCGCCTGGATAATGAGATCTAATCGTAGGAGTTGTCAGGACCCCCTGGATAATAGGACGTAGCTCTAAATACTAACCCCCAACAGTCATATTTTGTCATCATTAAGAGTTGTCAGGACCCTCCTGGATAATGGGAAGTAGTTTTAGTCACCAGTCACCAGCAGACCCCCAGCAGATATAACTCATAGGAAGACATAACGGAAAATAATACTTGTTGAAACATAACATAATCTTAAAGTTGTCATCAGTAAAGAATTGGCAGGACTCTCCTAGATAATGGGACTTAGCTTAGGTTTAGAGATATTTGGTAAGGGGATTTGATTAACACTTATGGATCCGCCCAACACCAAACTGGGCCAGGAAGAACTTTTTCTGTGTTGTTTGTCTTGTTGTGATTAGGTACACAGGCAGCAGTCTCAAGGAATGATTTTCAAAATTTCAAAGTTTTGACAATTAGGCGCCCACCTATAGAACAAGGGAATATTTTTCAAAATTTAAGTTTTGTCAATCAGGCGCCCACTGTAGAACAAGGGAATATTTTTCAAAATTCAAGTTTTGGCAATCAGGCGTCCACCTGTAAAATAAAAGATTATTTTTCAAAATTCAAGTTTTTGATAATAAGACGCCCACCTGGAGAACAAGGAAATATTTTTTAAAATTCAAGTTTTGATAATCAGGCGTCCACCTGTAGAATAAGGGAATATTTTTCAAAATTCAAGTTTTTAATAATCAGGCGCCCACCTGGAGAATAAGGAATACTTTTCAAAATTCAAGTTTTGATAATCAGGCGCCCACCTGGAGAATAAGGGAATATTTTTCAAAATTCAAATTTTGGAAATCAGGCGTCCACCTGTAGAATAAGGGAATATTTTTCAAAATTCAAGTTTTTGATAATCAGACGCCCACCTGGAGAACAAGGGAATATTTTTCAAAATTCAAGTTTTGATGCGCCCACTTGTAGAATAAGGGAATATTTTTCAAAATTCATGTTTTGGAAATCAGGTGCCCACCTATAGACAAGGGAATATTTTTCAAAAAATTTCAAGTGTTTGCAATCAGGCGCCTACCTGTAGAATAAAGGAATATTTTTCAAAATTTCAAGTCTTGGTAATCAGGCGCCCACGTGTAGAACAAGGGAATATTTTTTTAAAAATTTCAAGTGTTGGCAATCAGGAACCCACCTGTAGAACAATGAAATATTTTTAGAAATTTCAAGTGTTGGCAATCAGGCACCCCACCTGTAGAACAAGGGAATATTTTTCAAAATTCAAGTTTTGGCAATCAGGTGCCCACGTGTAGAACAAGGGAATATTTTTCAAAAAGTTTCAGGTGTTGGCAATCAGGCGTCTACCTATAGAACAAGGGAATATTTTTTAAAATTTCAAGTCTTGGTAATCAGGTGCCCACCTATAGAACGACAGAATATTTTTCAAAATTTCACGTTTGGTAATCAGGAGCCCACCTGTATGACAAGGGAGTATCTTTCAAACTTCAAGATTTGGAATCAGGCGCCTACCTGTACAACAAGGGAATATCTTTCAAAATTCAAGCTTTGGGATCAGGCGCCCACCTGTAGAATAAGGGAAAATCATTCAAAATGCAAGTTTTGGTGATCAGGCGCCCACCTGTAGAACAAGGGAATGATCCTTGTATTGCGAAGTTTTGTAGTCAGGCAGCCACCTGCAAAACAAGGGAGTACACGTCAAGTCCAACAATTCGGCATCAAACATGAAGGAAGAAAGAGCAAGGAGTCAACAAGGCAACAAGGAGTTCGCGGGACGAAATATGAGGCAACAAAACAATAAGGATCAAGAATGAGATTGAAGACATAGATAGGCTTCTCTTTGTAATCCGTAGCATAAAGCTTAGTCTAGTTTCTTTTTATTTTTTATGAGGTGTAATAAGGGGGTCAGTAAGCAGTAACAACAACATCAACAGCGAAATCACAGCTCATGGTAGTCGCAGCTACCAAACACTCTAGAATTACACTCACCTGATTCCTTTATAGCCAAGGATATGTAGGCAACCGGTGAAGCAGGGTTCAGTCAGATAGTTTTAAACTGCTTCTCATGGAATGCAAAGCAAGCAAAAATCCCTTAGTTGCTCATTTATATTTGCCCGGAAACCCTTCGTGTCCCGAGCAAAGAGGGGCATCTGTGAGCACGTAATTTTTGCTTCGCTTTACATGTTCCTATATATTCCTTCACTTAGGATTTTTTTTAATATGGTGTGAAGTTTTAGGAATTATGTGAGTGATTTCGTGTTTGTTTTCATTTTCTTCTTTTATTATTTGAATTTTTAGGATTTATTTGCGTGATTCTACGGTTATTGGAATTTTTCGTTGAATTTTAGGAATTAGATGCATAAGTTTGTGTTTATTTGCATGTTGCACGTTTAATTTACATAAGTCACAAAAAATATAAAAATGACATGCTTGCATCTAGGATTTAAATTTGGCATTTTTAGGTCATTAATTAGTGAGGAAAAATAATAACAAAATGGGTTAATTCTCTTTGAAATTTAGGATTTAGGAACCTATTTAGTTTATTTCTTGTTAAATAGGTTTTGGCTAGTTTTTATCTTTATTTTACTAAAAATCTAAAAAAAAGAGTAATAATAAAACAAAATACAAGGTATAGGTGTGGTATACGATGTTGGCTACATTTTGGGCCAGATCTTGCATAAACCCAGCCCAAATAACAAAACCCTACTCAAATAGACCCAAACCCATGCCATGCCCCATCCAAAAGCCACAGCTACCCAAAACGACATCGTTTTGGTCCAGGTATCTGAGCCGTTGACCATCTTTGATCATACGGTCTAGATGCAAAGGGGCCTTGCCCTATTTAAGTGTCAAAATACCCCCCAACCTAACAGCGTACCTTGTCAAAATATACCCTAAACCCACAGGTGTAACGCCACCCAGCACCGCCGTATCACCACCGCTCGCCGCCGACCGAAAATTGTCGCTGCCGCCAGTGTAACTCAAATGGCTTCAAAAGTTACACCCCAGAAGCCCCAGGTTCCCCTCTTTCCAACCCCTTAGCATCATCCCTCGAAACCCACCCCAACTTGTCGAATATCCGTTTGAAGCGGGGCAGCTTTGCCGTCCACGGTGGCGACCGGTCAACGGCCTCCAAAATAACACCATACATTCCCCTCATTCCCCTCTTTCCAACCTTAACGTTAAGCACCCTCGAATATGGCCCCAACACCTCGAATATTCATTGGAACGTGGCAGCTCCGCCATGCATGGCGGTGAGCAGGCTCCAATGGCTTCTAAGTCGCCACCACCCACTCCTCTGACCCTCCTCTACCCAAAAACACATCCAATTACTTTCAAATAACTCCCAGACCTCTCAAATTCCAGCCTGACCTAGTTTTGAGTTCAACCCTTAAAGACCGTTTGAGTTTCAAAATGGAGTCACATGTTTGTTTTGGCCCAAGAGGCTCAAATTTAATTTGAACGAGTTTAATTGAAGAATAATAAGTAAGTTTGTCTTTTTTCCCCTCTTCTTCTATTTTTTTATTTGATATTGTGTGAACGACTCCATGGTTTGATTATTAGTCCTAAATATGTCTATTGTGAGTTTTAGTTAGCCACCTGTTTCAAAGACCAGAGTCTGATTTGTTTTGTTGAGTTTGTTTTTAGTTTTTAAATTTTGGTAGTTTGAAGTCCAGCATAATAGCTTCCAGTTCGGATTTGCTTCAGTTTTTATTATTAAGCATAGCCTTCCATGTTCTTCTTAATTTGATCCTGACTCACTTCAAATTTTGATAACTATAGCCTTCCAAGTTTTTCTTTTAATTTTAGTATTTGATTTGATATCTTAATTCACCAATGTTTGATTTCTAAGATTGATTGTTGGTTATTCCTGATTAATAGTTCAATGAAATTAGGGATTGGTTATAGTTGTTAACTAGTTAGTAGTTAACTACAGGATTAATATTAGCTGTTAATAGTTAATTACAGGATTTAGTATTAGCAATTTGGTAATTTCAGCATTTCCACTAAGTCTTGGTGATTTTTAGAATAAAATAGGGGTCATATAGAGTTTTTAACTTGGCTTCGGTAATTTTAGGAATAAAACAAGGATAGTATAGGTATCCTACAAGTAAAGAGCATTGCTAGAATCTTTTAAACCTTTCTAGAAGGCTGGTTTAGTTTAAAAACCAGTAGTTTAGTGTAGTGACTTGGGAAATAAGTAAAATAATGAAGGACCAAGTAGTTAAAATCCGAAAATCAAAAGAAGGACAAGTAGTTAAATTGTAATAAGGGGGTTGCCCTAGCCTTTGGCTATTAAAGGGACCCCAAGTCATTCAAAAAGGGGGTCTGAAAACTTTGGTGAAAATCTTCAGCAGTAGTTAGAAAATTAACCTTCCAATTCCTGCAACCATAGCAAAAATCAAAATATTAGGGTAGATGGAACACTTGAGAGCCCTTTTTTCAAAACCTGGGTTTTAGAGCCTTGCAAACCTATTGAAAATCGACAAAAGTACTGTTTTAAAAAATAGTCCAGCTGTTCTAAGGTCCACTTTGAGCTTTATCTCTGGATTTTGTGTTAATTAATTGGTTTGTGAACTATCCTGGAGTTTCTGGGCCTGGTTTCAAGTTGTATGGAGGATGTGATGTTTCATTTTGATTTGGTGTAAATCTGGGCTCTAGGATTGGTCTTTTGCTGGCTGCTGATCTGTTTATTGCTCAGTGCTGACCCTATTTCTTCATCATTGGTGTCATTCCAGGTACTTGCTTCCTTCATAATGGCCAAAGGCCAAGGAACTTACCGTTTGAAGCTTATAAATTGACACGTGCTTGTAAATTGAGGACTCAACTGTCCAGATTCATGAATGAACAAGGATTACTATTTGTTTTGTTTTTTTGCGCATAATTATTTGTTTTGGATACTTTAGATATATTGTAAATATTATTCGAACTTGTATGATTGGACTATGTATTTTAAATGGATTTTCGTCTACGCTGTTGTTAACTTAGAGTTTCTTTGGTTATCGTAATCAGTGTCAACTGGAATTAGGTGAATTTCTGAGTTTAAATATTGGGATCAAATCCAGTTGTTTGTATTGGCTTTCTCGAAGGCTTTGAATTAAAGCTTGGGCTCATCAAGCAGCCCAGCAGGTCTCATGCACATTCAGCAGTTTATTTGGGCCATTGACATCTACTGTAAGCCCAGTTAGTCCTCTCTTTGGACAATGAGGTCTTGGGCTTATGGTTAGGCCCATATTTTGAAATATAGTCAAACAAAATTTGAAAAATGCTTAATAGACTTGTTCAGGAATTTATGACCTTGTAAATAACATATTATCCATGTCTTAGGTCCGAGTAGAGACGAATCTGATAGGAGCCTTTAGTAGCTCACTTTAGGAATGCCCCTTTAAAATAAGAACGAGGTGTGTCATGCTACACGAAAACTATAACCCACGTGTCCCACGTAAAATGCTTACTAAAATATTTTGAGAATTCAGGACACGCCATTTAGCGAATTTCACGGCCTTCCCGCAAAGATAATAACGCGGTAGTCACTTTTAGGCACGTCTTTAATAATTTTATCTCCTTAAACACGGGTGTGCATTTATGTGAACCAAATCCAAACCCCAATGACGTTAGAATGTGTCAAAAACCACGGGTGCATTTATGTGACGTGATTTGAGGCATGTTTTAACGACATTACAATTTTATTTAAAAGCAATAATAAGTGGTTAAAAGGTTAAAAAATGCACATAGGTTCATAATTGTATAAAATCAAATAATTTAAGCCAAATATGACAGTTGAGCGGCTGTGCTAGAACCACGGAACCCGGGAATGCCTAACACCTTCTCCCGGGTTAACAGAATTCCTTACTCGAATTTCTGGTTTGCGGACTGTTAAATAGAGTCATTCTTTCCTCGATTCGGGATTTAAACTGGTGACTTGGGACACCATAAATCTCCCAAGTGGCGACTCTAAAAATCTCTTAAATAATTAGATCCCGTTTCGATTGTCCTTAAATTGAAAAAACTCCCTTATCTACGCCATTCGCCTGGTTGTAGTAGCCAAAAGGAAGGTGTGACAACACTCACAACCTTGAATGGTTCAGACCATTTGGACTTGAGTTTTCCGAGAAATAACTTGAGTCTTCAATTGAAGAGTAAGACCAAGTCACCAGATTTGAACTCCTACTTCAAGATCTTCTTATCATGAACAAACTTCATTCTTTCCTTGTACATGGATGCACTCTCATAGACATGGAGACGAAATTCCTCCATGTCATTTAGTTGTATCATTCTCAGATTAGCAGCCTCAGCCCAGTCAAGATTCAACTTCTTCAATGCCGATATGGCTTTGTCTTCAAGCTCTACTAGCAAGTGACATGCTTTGCGAAAAACCAACCGGTACGGTGAAGTGCCAATAGGAGCCTTAAATATTTGTACAATATGCCCACAATGCATTATCTAGCTTCCTTGGCCAGTCAGTCCTATTTTCATTGACAGTTTTAGATAGGATGTTTTTGATTTCCCTGTTAGAAACTTCAACCTGACCACTCTAATAAGGATGATAAAGTGTGGCCACTTGGTGCTTTACACCATACTTTTTAAGCAACCAGGCGAAAGCCTTGTTGCGGAAATTAGAACCACCATCACTCATGATGGCCCTTGGGGGTACCAAACAACGTGAATATGTTCTTCTTCAAGAATGCCGTCACACTCCTTGCTTCATTGTTAGGCAAGGAAATTGCCTCTACCAATTTGAAGATGTAATCCACAACTACCAAGATGTAGATCATGCCATAAGCGCTCACGAAAGGGCTCATAAAAGTCTATCCCCCACACAAAAAAAGATCTCGACTTCTAGTACATAGTTCATAGGTATCTCATGTCTTTTAGATATTGACCCTTGTCTTTGACATTGATAACAGGCCTTGACCATTTGATTTGCGTCTTGGTAGATCGATGACCAATTGTAGCCACATTCAAGCACTTTTGTCGCTGTCCAATTTCCTTCATGATGACCCCCAACCGGAGAATCATGGCATTCCTTGAGAATTGGAATTGCCTCATCTTTCAAAACACACCGCCTAATGATATTTTTAGCACAAATACAGAACAAAAAGGGTTCCTCACGATAGTAATGCCTACACTTCCGAACGTTTTTTTCTAAGCTTCCAATCCATCGGGTATAAGGTCACTAACCAAAAAATGAGCAATGTCGACATACCAAGGAGCGAATGTGTTAGAAAATGCCAATATGTGCTCATCTAGAAAGGCATCATTGATTTCAAGTTCTTCTTTTGGTATCCCTACCTTTTTAAGCCTAGATAGGTGATCCACAACTTGATTTTTTGTCCCTTTTCGATCCTTGAATTCAAAGTCAAATTCTTGCAACAAAAGGAACCACCAAATAAATCTTGATTTTACATCCTTCGTTGCCATAAGATAGTGAAAAGCAGCATGATCGGTGTACACTATTACTTAGGACCTCAACAAATAAGCCCGAAAATTTTCAAAAGCAATGATAATGGCGAGAAGTTCTTGATCAGTCACAATGTAATTCATTTGAGTGTCATTGAGTGTTTTGGTTGCATAGTAGGTAGGGTGAAGGATGTTGTTATGACGTTGGCCAAGCACCTCCCTAATAGCTACACCACTAGCATAACACATGAGTTCGACTAGAAGAGACCAATCAGGTGTGACAATAATAGGTGTCGTGGTAAGCTTTTCTCAAAATCCTTGAGGAAATTCTCATCAAATATGAACTTTTCATCTTTTCAAGGAGTTTGCACATAAGATTTACAAATTTGGAGAAGTCCTTGATAAAGCTCCTATAGAAGACGGCATGCCCCAAAAAGCTTCAGACACCTTTTACTGAGGTAGATGGAGGAAGCTTGGAAATGATATCAATCTTTTCCCGGTCAACCTCTACACCTTGTTTGAAAATTTTGTGGCCCAAAACATTGCCCTCGTCCACCATGAAGTGGCATTTCTCCCAGTTTAGTACAAGTTTGTTTCTTCACATGTTTTGAGCACTTATATAAGGTTTTCAAGAAAATTCTCAAAGGAATCACCCACTACAGAGAAGTCATCCATAAAAACCTCTAATAAATCTTTCACCATGTCTGAGAAGATTGACATCATGCACTTTTGAAAAGTAGCCAGAGCGTTACATAGCCCAACTATCATATGACTAAAAGAAAAAGTCCGATATGTGCATGTGAATGTCGTCTTCTCTTGATCTTACAATGTGATATTGATTTGGTTATATTCGGAATATCCATCCAAGAAGCACTAGAATGATTTTCTCGCTAGCCAATCAAGCATTTGATCAATAAAAGGCATAAGGAAATGGTCCTTGCACGTAGCACTGTTTAGCTTCTGGTAGTCCATGCAAACCCTCTATTCGGTCACTGTTCTCATTGGGATGAGCTCATTTCTATCATTTCCAACCACGGTCATGCCTCCTTTCTTTGGCACACATTGACCAGACCCGCGCAAGAACTATCGGCAATGGGGTAGACTACCCCGGCATCTAACCACTTGATGATTTCTTTCTTTACCACCTCTTGCATTGAAGGGTTTAACCTTCATTGATGCTCCACACTTGGTTTACTCTCTTGCTCCAATTGTATCTTGTGCTAACAAATTCCGGTAGGAATCCCTCGGATGTCCGCTATTGTCCATCCAATAGATTGCCTATGCTCCCTCAAGATATTCAACAATTATTCTACATGTACATCATTTAACAGAAAAGAAAATATTACTGGTAGAGTGTCATTAAATTCAAGTAAATTTATACTTCAAGACCGGTGGAAGTGGCTTGAGCTCAAGTTGCGGCGACTCAAAAGGCTTGGCGGGAGGATTAACTCTATTCTCTAAGTCAAGAGAGAGTTTCGTTGGAGCATAAGTGTAGGACCCCAGTCATTCTAATGCATTCACCGATTCCATGTACCTCTCCATGTCTTCACCATCAAAATTTACTAAAATAGCCGCCAATGCCTCACCAAGGCATTATTCTTCCATCTTCATCTTAGTTGTGTCTTCTACCTCATCAATAACGTCAATGACCGAGATGCTTTCATATCTATGTGGCAAATTCATACACTTGATTGCTTGGAATGTAACCTCTTCATAATTAACACAGAACGTGATCTCATTTCATTCCGAATCCATAAGTGCTCTTCCGGTAGCAAGAAATGGTCTTCCCAAGATAATAGGGATCTCTTTGTCAACTGCACAATCAAGGATCACAAAATCGACGGGTAGAAGGAACTTTCCCACTTTTACAAGCACATCATTAATAATTTCAACCGGTTTCTTTATTGAACGATTGGCCATTTGCAACCTCATACTTGTAGGCCTCGGCATACCTAACCCCACTTTCTTGTAAATAGCAAGAGGCATTAAGTTGATGCTAGCCCTATTATCACAAAGAGCTCTTGCAAACTCGCGCGCCCTAATAGTGCATGGAATGAAGAAAGCTCCCGGGTCTTCTTTCTTTTGAAAGGTGGTTGAAATGATGGAACTAAGCCGGTGAGCCACATTACCCACTTCATTCTTGGTGTTTTTCTTCTTGGTAATCAAGTCTTTCAAATACTTAGAAACACTCGACATCTCTTGCAATGCTTCCACAAATAGAATATTTACCGATAATTTCTTGAGAATGTTATAGAACTTCTCGAGTTTTCTATCATCAACCCTCCTAGAAAGTCTTTGCGGGAAAAGAGGAGGAGGTCTAGGAATTGGTGTTAAAGTTTTTGGCATCTTTTTTACTTTTTTCCTAACCTCTTCCCGGTTCACTTCTTGAACTTTCAACTCTTTCAGGGCCTTTTTTAGCTTCAACAACAATTGGCGCTTCAATTTGTGCCTCAACTTCTTGTTCGGAATCTATCACTTCAACCACTTGTTAACTCTCTCCTTGAAGTACTTTTCCACTCTGAGTAGTAATTTCCATGCAATGAGAAGTTGGAAACCTCCCACTACCCTTTGGGTTTGAAATTGTGTCACTTGAGAGTGTCCTATTTTGCTTTGGATTTTGTTCTCTTGAGAAATCTCTTATTTGCATCTCCAACTTTTGAATAGATGCGGTATGAGAGTCGACAAGCATGGTCATATTCCTCATTAATGTGTCGGACCTATCTTTATTTTGCAATACCCGTTCAAGCGTGTTTTCCAACTTGGAATCACTTGAGGAACCTTGATTTGAATATTTTGGTGGAACATAAGGGTTTGAACTCCGATTTGAAAAGGTTTTGTTGGTTATATTTGAACTACCTTGGTTATTTTGCCACTGTTGGTTGCCTTTCCCTTGCGGGTTAGGCCTCCATTAGTTTTTTTGTCCGGAACCTTGGTATTTTTGCCTTTGATAACCTCCTTGAGAGTTGTTGACGTAATTTGCTTCCTCATAATCTTCATTTGATGTGGGTTGAACATCTTCCACCACATTTACCTTTTTTATTTGGCTTTTAGTGAACATCTTCGTCAACACATTGACGTTGGTGGCAAGTCCGGTGATTACTTGATCGCTTTCTTGATTCTCCTTGATCATGTTGTTCAAGGAAGGGGTACTATATCAATTACACCTATAGTGTCCTCTGAGTGCCAAGCTTTCTTATGTTTTGCCATTTTGTCAAGGATTTGTGTGATCCTCGCAAATGTTTTATCCATAAAAAATTCATCAGTTGCATTCTTGGCTATAGATTGATTCATTACATCCAAACCTATGTAGAATTTCTCTAGCAAGATAGAGTCTAAAAAAAATTATTTGGCAACCTCAGCAAATATAACTTGAATCGATCATGTGCCTCATATAGATGTTCTTTTGGTAGTTGTTTGAAAAAGAAAAGTTTATCCCAGAGCTCAAATTTCTTTCTTTTTGGGAACCATTTAGCTAAAAATTCTTGGAAAGTTCAGGCCAAGAATGGATTGAGTTTTGTGGTAGATTTTGAATCCATTTCCTCACCTCTCCAGTCAGTAAGTACTTGAACAACCCCAATCTTAGCGCATCATCTAAGATATTTTTTTGCTTGCCCATCGCACACACACCCAAGATATTTCTGAGATGTTGTGTCGGATCATCATCAGTGGAGTATTATGATTAAACCATGTTCCACCTTGAAAGTGGCAACGTCAACTCTCGACGGTACAATAGCAATTGTATCCTCAATGCACTCATCTATGTTCCACAAAAGAATTTTCTTCGTCCTCATATTCGACCATGTTCTCCTATCAACCCCAAGCAAAACAAGCGAAGTGTGCTGGAATAGAATATGGAGTAAAGTAAAACACACATTAATTAGTAATTTCAAAATTGCATTCCCTGGCAATGGCACCAAAATTTGACACGCTCAAATTATACATTAATTCGTTAGTGTAAGGCGTTCAGTGTCAAATATAGTAACCCAACAAGGTTGGGATTGAATTCCACAGGAATATGGTGTGAAAAGATTACTTGAGTAGTGTGAAACTTGACTTAGGTCGTAATTCTATTCCTTTAATGTAACAAGAGAACGATATAGTTGTGAATTAAGAGATAAATAATTTTGTTATGAGAATGTGAATACTTTGATTAAGGAAACCAAGGTTGTGTCCCCGTCAATGGAAAGTGATGCTATATGTGTTAATGAGATATATTTCTATGGAAGGTCCTTTGATATGAACACCCAATATTTTCCAACAGTTGTATTTTTTGTTTATGATTTTTCTAAATATAAAAGAGTTTCTATTTAAGAACAACCGATTTATGTTAAATAGAACCCGTTTATTCCTAAGTGATTTTGTTAAACGAGATTTAGAGTCTTGAGTTCTTGATATTCATTTCTACCAAACCCTAACCCACTTTTCCAAGTAAAGAAAGAGTAAAATAGAATAGGTTTATCATTGCAACCATCAACTGTAAATAAGCACAAGAAATGAATAAATATCAACCAACTATTATATATATATATATATATATATATATATATATATATATATATATATATATATATATATATATATATATATATATATATATATATATATATATATATATATATATATATATATAATATTAAACAATAATATTACACCCATTTAGGCTCCACAACCTCGGTATATAAAACTAGCTACTCATGCTAAAATACAAGTTTCCTTCTTCACAAGCTTTCAATATAATAGAGTATTCAATGCTCTCAATGTAGGACCTTTTTCAAACTATAATGCCCCACGAAAAACCTAGTTATTTTTTTTAGTGGACTATAAGTTGCGGTCAAAATCGGATAAAATTGCCCCTCGGAGACAGCTGTTGCGGTCACATAATGGTCGCAAACAGTGTATGCAGTCCACATAACCTCCATTCACATTGCAGATTTGTATGTCACCAGTTCCAAGCTTCCACCACATACAAGTTATGCGGTCTGCATATTTGTTGTGCGATCGTATTATCCCATCGCAAGTCATGTTGATAAGCTTCTTCCACTGGAATTGTGTGGTCATTATGCGGCTCGCAAAAGTGTTATGCAATCGCATAATGGACTGCATATTCTTCTCTTCATTTGGCCAGCAAGTCTGCTTTAGTTTGCGATAAAAAATTGACTTATGCAGTCCACATCTGACTTATGCGGACGCATACCTGCAATATTTCTATCCTTTCATGACTTTTTGACTTCTTTCCGTATTTTTGGGTCTTCAAGCTCATACACTACAAAACAACCAAAGTTGATAAGAATTAACTAAAAATGCATTAAAAGACGAGCTAAAATCTAAGTAATTGATATCAAATGTGCCAAAATTCTATAAACGTATAAGTGTGTAATTGACACACCTTTAAAAGATTTGGTGTGTAATTTTATTCCCACATTTAACAGGTGTGTAAGAGGGATTTAGGTACAAGGTCGATGAGTAAAGTATGTATTTTGCCTTAAAAGTTAGGTGTACACTATATACGGTATTTCAGATATAATTTTGAGTGTTATAAATTGACATGTAAAATTAATTATACACTTTGGTGATTTAAAACTTAATTTTATATAATGAACCAATCCATCGTTTTGCTTTCTATATCCTTGTTCGCCTCTTTAAGACTTTTTGTTAGTGCTTTTACTATTTTATGATTAATGGGGATGGTTGATTTGGTTTTATAAGGGTTTAGGTTTAAATTCAAAACACTTAGCTCCATAATAGTGGCCTAAGATAGCCAAGTTTGGCTTGAGTCAACATTGAGTAAATGACCTTGGAGCCGGGATTTGAAGGTTCAAATAGGTTTATATGATGATTTTGAACTTGGCGTATCTCCAAATTGAGTTTTGAGTGGACCAGGAGCGTTTCAACACTTATTGTTGAAACTGGCGTCTTGAAGGTTTTAGAGTTTCCTGAGTTTGATTTGAAGCATATTTTGGTGCCCTCGATGTTCGTTTGGGATTTTGAGCATTTGAATAGGTTTGTATTTTGATTTGTGACTTGTGAGTAAAATTTGGCGCCACTGCGAGTTGTCTAAGTATGATTCCTTCCATTAAGAGCTAGTTGGATGGAGGTTGAAGTTCAAAGGTGATTAATTTGATTTTGAGGTAAGGTTCATGGTTTTGATGCTGTTTATGTATTTCAAGACTTCAAATAGGTTTGTAGTATTTTATTGGACTTGTTGGTGTATTTGGATGGGGTCTCGAGTAGCTCGGGTGTATTTCAAACCAGCAGGGCAAAGCTAAATTGGTAGATTTTTGGTGCTTGTTTCTTTCTTCACAAATGTGGAGAGAGTCTCGTGTTCGTGATAAGGGATTTGGACTAGGTGACGTGATCGCTGAATGTTGGTTTCAGTGGCCTATATATATATATATATTTGTGCAAGATGACAAATCCACCATGAACATCTACTGATATACAAACTACAAAGGACTCGTTTACAAGCCTTTAGAGATAGCTGAACTATATCATGGTCCGGACAGCGCATCGACCTGCCCATCAAAATCGCACCTATAAAATGGACTCAAAGATCTAGACCTGGTAACTCTGAGGAAGTTGAGCTTACCAACCGAACTGATGTGTGGCTATTGGGATGGTCTATCCAGTTGTCTATCAGGACCTGCATGCATGAAATATAGTGTCCTCAGCAAAAGAGACGTCAGTACAAAATAATGTATCGAGTATGTAAGGCAATAGAATAACTAAAAGCTGAAACTAAATTGATAATATAATAACTAAAAGTAACTGGGAGTCAAAGATGATCTGAAGATATTCTTACCTACTGATACTGACTCAACTCTCTCAATATAATAAGTAAAATAGTTGTTTGGCCCTATAAGGCTTGGTACATATAATTGCTCTGTCGTAGTAGGTTCGCTCATAGGTGCTCGGGCCATACTAGGCTCTGTATCTCTGCCATTCTGCACTCGCTCATAGGTGTTCGACCATAATAGGCTCGATACATAACTTTTTATCTGATTACAAGTTGTCCAATAGGGGCTTGCCCACCGATTATAGCTCGATGAAGGAAAAAATAATGTAGTAATGTGTGTGTGTGTATGTATATATATATGAAGATAATAATTAACTATATATAAAATCTCTATAGGGAAGAATATTGTAACTTATGAGACTAGGATAATGTGCATAAGTTCAAGATTACGAACTTCTATTTATGTCTCGTTATCAAAAATATGTAGTTATGGGATCATGCCAAAATGAAGAAAAGGTTTAGCCTTAATATACCTTATCACAAACGTTTCAATAACCGCGTTAAACTCATCTCTTTGCACCTTAATCTACAACAATGATAACAATACTATCATCAAGTTATGAAAGGCACAAGTATCGCACAACGAACGATAAGCTTATTTTATAATAAAACGAGCAACATCTCCCCTATAATCTTTACTTCCTCCTAATTTGACATAACACCAGCAACAATAAGAATACAACAATAACAACAAATATACATTATTTTCCAACCTTATATCTATCACAAAATACCATAAATAAGCACGCACACCCTCATCAGTTAATATACAAGATGACAACCCTAATAGAGTCAAACAACCCAAAAATGTAACGAAGAACGACCAGCCAACCGCCCTACCATTATGTGGTGTTTATCCACACCCTTTCACCTCCCAAAAACCATAAAAATACTATCAAAAGATCCAACCCAATAGCAATAGAAAACAATCCAAAAAATAGTCCCATAAGTTCAACAACAAAAAACTGATTTTTCAGTTTACTAAAACACGTTTCAACTTGTCTTCTCTTTCAAATTAAACAACACAACAAACATTACATAATTAAGCCTCTTATCCTATAAACCAGCCATGAATTTAACTTAAAAATAAGTTCACAACCAGCCAATAATAACGTTACAACAAACATCATACCACTTTTTTGAAACTCGCTAGGTCTAGTCCTTATGATCGAGTTATAACTCGTACACGCATAGATAATGGAACGAGAAGCATAAATTTACCTTAGACTGAGTAGAGCCCATGAAACCTAGTTCTTATTCATCCAATATCAGTTCCCCAATGCAGATACAAGAAAGAGAAAGAGAAACTGCAAGTTGCCCAGGGTTTTCGCCACTAGAATCACATTGTATCACCCGAAATTACCTAGGGTTTGTGTAGGAATTTTGGGAAGGAGTTAAAGGGGTTCAATCTAATTTTGTTGGTATAAGAAATGAGTGAAATAAATTATTTAATAAGTCCATAAAAGTCCCATCTGGTCCAGCTTTAGAAGCTTCTAATTGAGGTATCTCCTTTTAGCAAGTAGGTGATGCACCTATTTGTCACCTACCTGTCAGTGCAGTCTCGTAAAAATGTGAATATCTCTCTACTCCAATATTTTATCAATGAATGGTTTAATCTATTTGAAACTAGACTCGTAGATCTTCAATTTGGTAGGTAGATCGTCGTGTAATTCCAAGTACATTTGGAGAAATGCTTAGCTGCATTTGACCTAATTTTTAGCATATTTATGAATGTAACTTGTGATGATCTTTTCCAACTTTTGTTTCACAAGTTGCTTGACTTCAAGATATAACACACGAATATCACAAGACTAAAATAAATGATAACATAACCTCCTTATCATTTTGAGCATCCTCGTCTCACCCTAAAAGTACATGTTATAACTTTCACAACTTGTCGACTTTCGACGAAACTTATTTTTTTCAGTTCGTTTATGCACTTTAATATATGATCTCATTTATGAGCTTACATAAATTGACCTGCAACATACTCTCACATACAAAAACTTGGGTCGTAACATCATTTCCCCGTTTGAAACATTTATCCTGGAATGTTGACTGATGTGCTTATCAATCTCATAACTTATAGCTTTTATGCATATCTTAATACTGTCCTTACCCCCTAGCAAATTGTTCTATGAATAAATCCAAAGGCCAAGGCATTCTCCCCTTTAGGCCTCTTTCTCAAACCATGACATGTGGTCAGAATTCTTCCAATCTCGTAACTGTAGCTACCTTTTGTCATGCAGCCTGTACTACTCTGTCCTTCTACGAGCGCCTATGTGATACTTCTCTCCTATTTCCTCTATATTTTAGCCAATTTCTAGGCCTCACGTTGTGAACATGTACACAACTCTGACAAGTTATCTCTATGGGCTTCTATAGGCGTACTATCATTCTTTGCTCGGTACTTTGTCAAACTTATGACTATTGTTATATCTTATTTCATAGCCTCGGTTATCCATGTTTATGGCTTTACTACATCTACGTAGGTCATACTATACCATAACACTTACTTCAATTTTTATTATTACCGAGGTCTGCTACCAACTCTAGGTTACTCTATCCTTGCTTATCCTATATGTAAAATCTATACCTTTAATGCCTCCTTATTGCTGTTCATCTAAAGGATGACATCCTAATCTCCTCTCATAGTTTGTACCTTCGATTCATTGCCATTAGGTCTCACGTCTCATCGGGGAAAATATAAAGTTATTTGCCTTATTCACGTAGGGAGAATACCATAATTCAATATTTGTATTTCATAAAATCCCAAGGTGATTCATCTTTAGGGGATATTTTAATCCCGCAATTCATGAAATCCCTTCTCTTTGAATTATTACTCAATAGAAGGCATAAACGTCGTCCTTATCATTTATCTCAATTACACCCTTATTCTACTATCAGTGAATCATTCCATCTCTTTTAAATGCTCATAGTCTTAAAATTTTTTGAGTTCATTCAGGCTATACAGAGCTTTCTATTACTTACGAAAACCATCAATTCTCTTATTTCGATTGGTTTAATCCCGAGGACTTACCTATCCTCATCATCTTCTCACTCACCTTTTTGCATCCTTACTCCTATCTACCTAAAACCTTGTCGCTCTACTATACTTTAGATTGCGACCTTCACATATCTATTTATACTACTCACAAACTTCCTTTAACTTGCTAGCACCAAAGATTTCCTTATGTTATTTTGGAACCTCATGCGAGATAGCACGTTGTCTTTAACTCTTATTTACTCTCTTAACTAGACGTCTCGGTTCTTGGAAACTATATGAAGGAAAATATACTAATAATGACGCCAGTATCAATTTTACATACTAAATCATAACACTTATAACACTCTATATAAAGTATGGAGTATTCATAACCTTCTGCACTTGAGTATCTCGTACCTTCTTCACTTTTACCTTACTTACCATTGAATCTCGCATCATATATATATATATATCTCTCTCTCTCTCTCTCTCTCTCTCTCTCTCTCTCTCTCTCTCTCTCTCTCTCTCTTTCATAACCTCCATTCCACATAGGTAGGATTCACATCCACAACTTGAAGCTTTACTATAATACTTGAAACTCTGATGCATACACATTCTGCCAGGATCTTCATAATAACGTCATAAGAGGCCGGTACTCTTCTAACTGGATTTATCGTAGAGTCGTTATTGATTCCTTATCGTGCAAATTTGTTTACTTCGAAATTCTAAATCTTGTCTTTTTATTCTCTCATAGATAGTGAGGATACGTACCACTGGATCTGACAATCAGACACTCGCTCCCCCTTCTAGAGCCGTAAGAGGCCAGGTGAGGCTGAGGAAGGGCACATTGTGCAGCTAGAGCACCTGCCCGAGCTGCTATAGAGAAGCCACCAGTAGCTCCAGTTAGGGGGTAGGCACTTGATGCACCAGTTACTACCTCTGCACTCCAGGAGAACCTTGACTGGTTCTTGACATGTTTGGTACTCTAGCTCAAGCGAGGTTGATCCCACTTGCACCGATAACATCTCAGGCTGGGGAGGAGCACAAACTCCTACAGCCCGTACCTATAGCAGTGGGTCCATATTGACCAGGTCCCAAATATTATACTAGTGCAGCTGGTAATCCCAGTTCGGCCCGTGGTTAAGGAAACAACATCTAAGGAGGAACATCTTAGGCTTGAGAGGTAAAAAAAATAACATCCACCTACTTTCAGCGGCTTAGCTACAGAGGATGCACATGCTTTCTAGAGAAGTGCCACTGTATACTCTATACCATGAGTATAATGGAAACGAGCATGGTTGTTTTAACTATTTTCCAGCTATTAGGACTAGCGTATCAATGGTGGCGTTCTTATGAGGAGGGTAGCCTCACCGAGGCAGCTTCACTCACGTAGGCTCAATTTTCAGAGATGTTCCTGAGAGTGTTTGTTCCCCAAAGCCTTCCAGATGCATGGCACATGGAGTTTGAGTAGTTACGCCAGGGTTATGATCATATCAGAGTATTCTGTGAGGTTTAGCGAGTTGTCCATACATGCACCTGCCTTAGTTTCCATAGTTAGAGAGTGAGTTCATTAATTTATTGAGGGGATCAACTATGGTATTAGATTCATCATGACTTGAGAGTTGGATACTAATACCTCATACAAGTAGGAGGTAGAGATCGCTTGAATATAGAAGGGTATATGGGGCCAAGAGAGAGAGGACATGGAGGCCAATAAGCCTCGAGATTCTGGCGCATAATGGTAACCCTACCCTAGTTGCAACCCATCAAGATAGAGGCTATATAAGCCATCCGGTTCAATTAGCACTTCCACCTTTAGTGGTATTCCAGTTACTCCTAGGTCTCAGGTTGCCATTATGCACTGCCATTGTTTCGTGCACCTCCTATACGGGGTGTTTTTAGCAGTTAGTCCAGCTAACTAGGCCCGAGCCAATTTTGATAGCCACATTCTTCGAGAGCTTATTTTGAGTGTGGTAATACTTATCATATGGTGAGGGACTACCCTAGACATAGGAGGGGTGGACATCCACAGACTACTCAAGCTCCACGTATTCCACAGGGGCCCCAGACTTCTCAAGTCATGGTTACCGCACCAGTTTCCACTCCACCTGCTGAGCTAGCTAGGGGTGGAGGTCAGGCGAGTAGGGGTCTCTCTTGAGGGGGAGGTCAGACCAGATATTATGCTGTTCCAAATAGGAAAGAGGCGGTTGCATCAAACTCAGTTATTATAGGTATTGTTTTGGTTTTTCACAGAGATGCATCAGTCTTATTTAATCTAGGCTTCACTTATTCATATGTATCATCTTACTTTGCTCCGTATTTGTGTATATCCCGTGATGCATTGAGTTCTCATGTCTATGTGTCTACACCTGTGGGATATTACATTATTGTTGACCATGTGTATCAGTTCTATTTAGTTGTTCTTGATGGTTTCGAGACCAGAGTTGATCTATTGTTGCTTAGTATGGTAGATTTTGATGTTATTTTGGGCATGGATTGGTTGTCACCATGTCTTGTTATTCTTGATTGTCACGCCAAGATTGTAACATTGGCTATGCCAGGTTGGTCGTGATTGGGGCGGAGGGGGTACTTAGGATTATATTCCTAGAAGAGTGACGTCCTTCCTTAAGGTACAACTGATGGTTGGGAAGAGGTGTGAGGCATATCTAGCCTTTCTGTGCGATTTCCGTTTTGATACTTCTACGGTTAAGTAAGTTCTTGTAGTTAAGGACTATCCAGATGTATTTTCAGCAGATCTTCTGGACATACCGCTCAATAGGGATGATATTGACTTGTTAGTAGGCACTTAGCCCATTTCTATTCCACCATATCGTATGGCCCCAGTGGATTTGAATGATCTAAAGGAGTAGTTTCAATAGTTGCTTGATAAGGTCTTCATTCGACCTAGTGTGTTACCTTAGGAGTCCTCTCGTACTAGGGTTGGCTCCTCGTAGTTCTCCCTTTAACACCAACGGTAGATAGGAACCGAACTGTCTCACGACGTTCTAAACCCAACTCACGTACCATGCTCCGGTCTTGTTTGTGAAGAAGAAAATGGATGGTTCTATGTGCATGTTACTAATTATCATTAGTTTAACAAGGTTAAAATGAAGAACATGTATCCATTGTCACGCATTGATGACCTATTTGATCATCTACTAGGTGCTAGAGTGTTCTCAAAGATTGATTTGTGATCAGATTATCACAAGGAAATGATTCATGATTAGGATATTCTGAAGACTGCTTTTAGGACTCGGTATGGTCATTATGCGTTCTTGTGATGCCATTTACAACCCAAAGTCACGTATGTCAGTTCATTCCATATGGTAGTTGACGTAAATTCATGAAGATATTATCTTTAAGATGATAATAAGTTAACCCAATTGATCTTCAATTATACAAGGGTGTATAAGGGTGGTTAACAAGTATTAGAAGTTAAATGAATCAAGGATGTTGTAACCCGTATTTTCAGATAAACCTAGAAGTGCTTAATATACTCAAAAGGTTGTGTTTAAGGTATTTGAATCATATAATATCTGTATCCGTATCATAAGTCTTGAAGTCAAACGAGTTATGAAACAAAAGTCGACAAAAGTTGTCGCAACTTAGGTTCATAATTTTACTTAAACTTTAGGTAAAATGTTACTAAGATTTTTTCCCAATTTACTTGGATTTATGGAGTTATATACACACCAAATTGAATATCTATGAGTCTATTTTCCAATGCATTAAACCTTTCATCAATACGATCTCAGAGTAGAGAGATATTCGCGTGTTCTCGAAAATACGCAAAGCTGCTCTCTATGAGGCCCACATAGGTGGTTTAAGACATATGAATATATATAAAAGATGCCACAACCCGTTTTAAGTATTTTTTCAGTATATTCGGACCTTAGAACCCAAAAAACATTCTCTTAAGTTTCTCTCATGATCCAAGACCCAAACAAAGGGCAAACAACACAAATCAAGTGTCGGGGATCCCGCGGCGCTAGTAAGTTTCTTGTTCTTCTTTTTGTTGCTCATTTTTGTGTTGTTACATCTCGTGTGGGGGTTTTTTTTACGTGTTTTATGTTCTACAAATACTCTCTTAAGTTTTTAATATCAACCCTAGGTGATTTCAAGTCTTCTAAAGTGATTCTAGTGCTGAAAAACCCTAATTGATTGTTGGTTTCACTTCCTTGTTCTTGTGGCAGCATTGGAGGGATATTTCGTGGATAATTAAGATCAAATTGGAGTTTTTAATTTTGTTTAAAGGTAATAACCTCTTACTCTACATTTATTTAATATTATCGAAGTTGCGGCTAAGTCGTTGAAGCTAAAACTTGGGAAATATATATTGAAAGGCTTGGTAGTAGTGTTGTTGGTTGGTGGACTATTTTGGGAGGCTCAATATAATTATTATTTATGTTTTTTGGGTTGTTTGGTGATTTTTTTTACTTGTGGGAAGTAATATAAATAGGGGAGGTGCTGTCCGTTTCATCGTAAAATAGGTTGCGGTCGGTACATAATAGTTACGACGCTTAAACGATAATGATAGTGTTATTTCTCTTATTGTAGACTAAAGGAGTCGTGAAATTTTCATAGCTTGAAGTTGGAAAGTATATACAAGGTATGTGAGGTTATGCCATTCCTTCTTTTGTATGACTCCGATTGTACATAATATAATGAATGATCCTCCAAAGATACTCTACTCTTAGAAGCTAGCAGTAATTACATTATTTACCTTCTCATGGAACAAGTGATGTTGATGTTGCTTCTCTTATTTTTATGTTATCAATGTTGTTGGTACTTTCTGATTCTTCAAAGATTCAAGATGTAGAGTTAGTCCTAATAACGTGTACGAGGGTACGACCTTACGTCACTCCGAAAGGTTTAGAATGTGATTCCACCAGTCGAGCATGCATTATATATGTATCTATTTTAATCTACCGACTTGCGCTATAGTCGGCCGGGTACGACACCTATTATGCAACCACTAATCAGTAGGGTTTTACGGAGCTCCATGTGGTCGGGTATAGTTCTACCAAGCCTTATGATGGTCGAGTACATTTTTATTGAGCCTATTACGATCGGGTACGATATGATGATCGTGATGCCCATAGAGGCATATGTTTTAAAAGTTTGTGTATATATACAGATGTATCATGCATTTCATGTTAATAGACCTCAGGTTGTATATTCTTTATCCCTGCTTACATTACTATTCGTACGTATGGTGTCCTGCCTTACATACTCAGTACTTTATTCGTACTGACATCCTTTTTATTTGTGGATGTTGCATGTCGTGCTGAAGGTCCTGATAGATGAGTAGATGCAGCTCCCCCACCGCAGTAGGCTATCTAGTTCAGCGGTTATTGGCTAGATCCCTTCTCCGGACTTACCGTGGTCTTTATATGCATATTTGTTATCGACATCATGGGTATGGCAAGGACTTATTAAGGCAATGTTGCAACACTTTTGTTCCTTTAGAAGCTCATATACATGTGTCGACTCATGTATAGTTTTGTATGCCTTGTCGACTGATTTTCATTATATAGTCTTTCATTGCAGCGTGGTAGCTCGTACCTTATATATAGTTTCTTGGTTGCCTGGTCATCCCATGTTATATATTTCATGCCATTATCTTTCATTGTTGGTTGTTCATGATCCATGTCTACCATTTATATTGATCTCGTCGGCCCTTAAAGATAATAAGGAAGGTTAGATAAAATATACATTGGTGCTCGACAAATATGGCCTGGGTGCCAGTCATGACCCTCTGGTTTGGTTCATGACATCATTCGGATGAACAACTGCCCGGCAGCATTCACGCACTTGATGAACAATATATTCCAGTCCTATATAGACTCATTCGTCATTTTTTTTATTGACGACATCTTGGTGTACTCCCAGAACCGCGAGAATCAGGAGCAACATTTGAGGATTGTACTCTAGACCTTGAGAGAGAAGAAATTGTATGCAAGTTTTCAAAGTGTGAATTCTGGCTTGATTTGGTGGCGTTTTTGGGTCATGTGGTGTTGAGTGAGTGGATCAAGGTAGATCTGAAGACTATTGAAGCAGTTCAGAGTTGGTCCATACTGTCTTCAACCAATGAGATTTAGAGTTTTCTTGGTTTGGTAGGGTACTACTATCGTTTTGTAGAGGGTTTCTCATCTACTGCTGCACCTATGACAAGATTGACCCATAGTGGTTCTCCATTCAAATAGACCGATGAGTGTGAGGAGGGCTTTCAAATGCTCAAGACTGCTTTGACTATAGCCCAGTATTGGTATTGCCTTTGAGTTTAGGGTCTTAAACTGTGTACCGTGATACGTCACATGTTGTCTCGGCACGATGTTGATGCAAGACGGTAGGGCCATTGCCTATACATCTAGACAACTGAATGTGCATGAGTAGAATTATCTTGTCCTTCGCCTAGAATTAACAACTACTTTTCAGGCCTTAAAGATTTGGAGACACTATTTGTACGATGTCCCTTGTGAGTTCTATACCGACCGCTGGAGTCTACAACATCTATTCAAACAAAAGGATCTTAACTTGCAACATCGAAAATGGTTAGAGTTGCTTAAGGGCATGATATCACCATAGTGTATCATCTTGGGAAGGAAAATATAATGGCCGATGCCTTGAGTCGAAAGGTAGAGAGCCTGGGCAGTTTAGCATATCTATCGGTAACGAAGAGGCCATTAGCATTGGATGTTCACGCCTTGGCTAACCAGTTAGTTAGATTGGATGTTTCGGAGCCTAGTCGACTTCTAGCTTGCATGGTTTCTCGGTCTTCTCTATATGATCGCATTAGATAGCTTTAGTAAGACGACCCCTATTTGCTTGTCCTCACAGATACGGTGCAACATAGTGATGCCAAGGAGGCTATGATTGGGATGATGGTGTGTTATAGATGTAAGGCCGGCTATGTGTGCCCAATATGTATAGTTTGCGTGAGTTGATTATTCAGGAGGCCCACAGTTCACGATACTCTATTCATTCGGGTGCTGCTAAGATTTATCAGAACTTGAGGCAGCACAAATTGTGGAGGAAGATGAAGAAAGACATAGTGGAATATATACCTCGATGCCTAAATTGTCAACAGGTGAAGTAATACCACCATAGACCAGGTGGGTTGCTTTAGAGGTTTGAGATTCCCGAGTAGAAATGGGAGAGAGTTACCATGGATTTCATTGTTAGGATCCCATGGACTCAGAAGAATTTTGACACAATATGGGTGTGTGGATAGGTTGAGCAAGTCGGCTAAATTCATTTAATTGGTGACTACTTATTCTCAGAGTAGATGGCTCAGGTCTATATTCGCGAAATTGTCCGACTTTATGGTGTGCCAGTATCCTAGTACGCACTTTACATTACAATTATGGAAGTCCGTACAGCATAAGATAGGCACACGGGTTGAGTTGAGTTCATCATTCCACCCTCAGACAGACAGACGGTCCGAGCGTACCATTCCCATATTGAAGGATACTCTTCGTACATGTGTTATGGAATTCGGGGGTTCTTGGAATCATTTCGTGTCGCTCACGAAATTCTCCTACAATAACATATACCAATCTAATATTCAGGTGGCTCTATAAGAGGCCTTGTATGGGAGGCAATGTTGGTCTTCAGTGGGTTGGCTTGAGCCGGGTAAGGCTAGGCTATTGGGTATTGACTTAGTTCAGGATACTTTGGAAAAGGTTAAGCTGATTCAGGATCAACTTTGTACAATCCAATCTAGATAAAAGAGTTATGCGGATCAGAAGGTTCGTGATGTTATATTCATTGTTAGAGAGTGGGTCTTGCTCTAGGTTCCACCCATGAAGGGTGTTATGAGGTTCGGGAAAAGGGCAAGTTGAACCCTAGGTATATCGGACCTTTTGATACAGGATAGGTGAAAGGGCCTAGAAGCTTGCATTGACACCTAGTCTAGCTACAACTTATCCGGTATTCCATGTTTCTATGCTCTAAAAGTATCACAGTGATCTATCTTATGTGTTGGATTTTAGCTTAGTCCAGTTGGACAAGGATTTGTCTTATGTTGAAGAGCCATTGGCCATCATGACAGGTAGGTTCTAATGTTGAGGTCGAAGAGCTTTGTTTCAATAAAGGTTTAATGGAGGGGTCCACCAGTCGAGGATGCAACTTGGGAGATCGAGCATGATATGCACAACCTTTATCCTCATTTTTTCACCACTTCAGGTATGTCTCTATACTCGTTCGAGGATGAATATTTGTTTTAAGAGGGGAAGGATGTAACAACCCAGCCGGGCAGTTTGAGTATTTTAGTCCCAACCCCCTATTTATTGCATCCTCTATTCTATATTTCGGATATGTGACTTGTCAGTGTAGATGGTTTTATTTTCGGGTGAGTTTCCTAATGGGACAAATAGTCCCTAAATTGGAAGTTTACGTTGAAGGAGTTGACCGTAGCTTGACTTTTGTGTAGATGACTCCAGAATAGATTTTTTATTGTTCCAATAGCTTGTATGGTGATTTTGGACTTAGAAGTGTGTTCGGATATTGATTTGAAGGTCCATAGGTCATTTCGGGTAGAATTGGTGAAAGTTAGGAACTTAAAGGTTTGGAAGGTTGAAAAGTATGACCAGAAGTTGCCTTTATTAATATCGGGGTCAGATTCTGATTCCGAAAGTTAGAATAGGTCTATCATGTCATTTATGACTTGTGTGCAAACTTTGAGGTCAATCGGAGTTGTTTTGGTATGATTCGGCATTAGTCTTGGAAGTCGGATGTTCATAGTTTCAATAGGCTTGAATTGGGCTGCGATTCGTAGAATCGTTGTTTATTGATGTAATTATTTCCTCGATAGATTTGTTATATGCTTTGGAAATTGTTGTTATATCCAGACAGGGTCCTGGGATCCCGAGTATGATTCAGATTGAATCTGGAACCAATTTGGACTTATTCATTTTTGCCGAAGCTTCAGCTATTCTAGTATCATCGCACCTCTGGTGGGAATGGCCACAGGTGGGGACTCACTAGTGCGTGTGGAGAAACGTAAAAGAGGAAAGGGGTAGCCTAGGCATGGGTTCACAGTTGCGGACAGCTGGGTGTAGATGCACATCTGCAGGCATAATGTTTTCTTCTGTAGAAGCAGAACAATGAGGAGCTCGGGAAGGACCACATGTGCAGTCCTGACTTCGCAGAAGTGGGCTCGTAGGTGCAAGCAATTGGTTTGCAAAAGTGGAACTTGATGGCATTAGTTGGAACCGCATATGCGATGGATTTTTCCGCAGGTGCAGCGTGGCAGGTGCGACAGTCAGCACGCAGAAGCGAAGATCACTGGGCAGAAAAGGCTTATGTTGAGGGTTTTATCTCATTTTCATCTTTTTGACCTAGAGAGCTCGATTTGTGATCATTTTTTGAAGGTTTCTCAAGGATCATCAGGGTAAGTGATCCTAACTCAGATTTGGCTATATTACATGAATCCGTGGTTTTTTTTGGTTATTTAATTAGTGATTTGAGTTGGAAAATTTAGGGAAAATTGTGAAACTTCTTAGACTAATTTTTGGGAATTTGAAATTGAGTAATTCTTGTATGGTTAGACTCGTTATCAAAAGGGTGTTCTAATTTTGTAAGTTTGATCAGGTTTCGAGATGCGGGCCGGTGGTTGACTTTTTGAGCTGACTTTCTGTTTCTCTTTAGATATTGCAATTTTATTGTTCGGAATAGCTTCCTATAGTTTATATTTATGGTATGAAGTTATTTTGACAAGATTCGCGCGATTCGGAGTTGTATAATCGCGGGAAAGGCTTACTAGTGCATTGAGTTAGCATGTTTTGAGGTAAGTTACTTGCATAACTTTATGTGGGATTACGCTTAGGATTGGTGCTGCTTTGTGTTAATTGTGATATGTGGAACCCGTGTATGTAAGGTGACGAGTGTGTATATGGTCTGAATGTGGTAATTAACTGGTATTAGCCATATAGATTCCTTTCATGCCTTTAATTGAGTTACCATAATATGTTATATTCATCATCCTTAGTCTATCTTCATATGCTTTACGTTAATACTTGTCTTAACTCTTGCTTTCTAATTGTCTTTAAATGATTATTCGAAGTTGTTTTTCTCTCTATTCCCTATTTCATATTTAAACCATTTATTCCCTCACTTAAAGTTGCTATTTCTCGGAATATCTTATTATTGGATTTGATATTGAGTTATAAAGGCCGTAATTCACATTGATGCAAAGTGGTAATTGTTGAAATACCATCCTAGTTGAGTTATTCGCCTTCGATTGCTATTGTTGAGACTCTTGTGCATATTGTGGTTGAGCCTTAGGCTATTTATTGTGGAAATACTATTATAGTTGACTTCTTTGGCAAGTTGTGATATTGGGTGAGGTACGATTTATTGTGATATTGATGCGCACGCGATGATATAAGGATTGAGGTTGAAACCCATGAGGTGAGATAAGGTGGGCTTGATACGCGTGTTGCTAGTAGGAAGCCATGCGGTGTGATAAGGTGTGCTAAAATGCGGGGTAGATATTTCCAAAAATATGTGTTTTCAAAACTAAATGTAAGGTTCCCGTGGTGATATAAGGAAAGAATGTGAATGATTTTGTTATATGAGACTACGAGGCGGTACTTCTGTAGTGATTCTTGTTATTACTTTTCTATTACATCACTTGAGTGTTGGTTGCTTTGTTTCTTTGGTATGTTATTCCTTGTTTTCTTATGCGATGCCTTATTTGCCTTAGTTAAGTGTAGTTATCCCTGGTATATCTCCTTATTGTCTCATTTCCATTGTCTATCATTATCATACTGTTATATACCCGTTCGATTTTCTTATTTATTCTAGTATGGCCTTGACCTGAACTCGTCACTACTCTATCAATGTTAGACTTGGCACTTATTGGGTACCATTGTGGTATAATCATGCTACGCTTCTACACATCGTTTTTTTATAGATACAGGCACCAATGAGTCGAGTTCATATTTGAAGACTTCAAGGTGTACCTGCTAGCGTTCGTAGGCCTCATAGTCATCCTCATCTTGTGCTATTTCATTTTCCCTTTTTATATATATTGTTGTATATGGATGTTCAGTATAATTTTGTAGAGCTTGTGACTTGATATCACCGGATTTTAGGGAGTTTGTTTCTATTGAGTTGCGAAGTTCTTTTATGATAGTTTTTGAGTTATTTGAAAGCGTTATCATTTTCTTAGTTACATTCTACATGTATGTTAGTCTTACCTAGTCTTAGAGACTAGGTGCCATCACGACATCTTACGGGAGAAAATTGGGGTCGTGATATGAACATGTCTTTTAGAGGTGAAGAATATAATGAATAGATATGTTATTTTGAGTTCTAGTTTTCTTTCTCTTGATTTGAGGCCTTAAATAGCTTTATTTGATGTTTTATTACTTGTGTGCATGGCTTTTTTTAATTTTGGAGAAAGTTTAGATATGTTCTAGAAGAAAGATTTGGAGACGTCCAAACACAAAAACTGCATATAATTCACATGACAGAGTGACGAATAAGATGAGGAAATATGGATTCATTCATTATCATCTTCCCTAACTATCACTCATCGCCGGAAAAATTATTTCTGGCCATTTCTTTCCACCATAATTCTCGGCCAAATCAAGGAATTCCAAACAATGAAGATTGTTATACAAATTCTTAGACCATCCCACCATTAAAAACATTAGCTCCAACATTTTGCATAACTCTGGTGAGCTTCAGTTAGCCGGAAATTGCATTCTAGCCGTCCAAATTGAACAAAATAAATGCGAAGAATACATGTACCACCTTCCTTCCGCCTTCATCTCCCAAAAGGAAAAAACACAGGTATCGTTTTTGGATTTTTAGATATGGGGAAGGGAGAAATCTATGTCAATTGTTTTCTTTCTTTTTTGGGTTGAAATCCCTTCTTTTATCTAACTGGAGAAGAAAAAATCTGAGTTGAGAAAAAAAGGAAGAAACAAAATAGAATCTGGCGATTCTAGCAACCATCGGCCAATGCTCATTTCCTTTCCTCCTTCATCTCTATTAATCTATTTCATTGTTATTTCAACTGATAAAAGAGCAGAACTGGAAGAAGTGATCGGACATTTAATATTTTGGCGGCTACCACTAAAATCGACGACATTTATAACCATTTCTGGTGTTCCATCGTTATGTTATCGGCGATTCGTTTGTGTTTTGTCTATTACTGATTTCATAGTTGGTGTGTAAATGTTAAAATCTTGACATACTACTGTTGCTTTTCCAGCGACGTCGTTCTGACTTTTCCAGCGACGTCGTTCATGTTTTGCTTGCCAAAGAATAAGAGGAAAAAAAAGTAATAGAAATATTGATCTCTCACGCTCGAAAAATTGTATAATACACGCACAGTGCTATATCATCAAATTGTGTTTAAATGACATATTTGAAATATGGTTGGACTGTTCAAATAAAACGGACTTAAAATAGGATGTATAAGTGAAAAATGAGGACAACTTTAAGGGGCTGCCCATGTATTTGGCAAAAAATTTAATTCTAGAGTCTTGATGTTCTTGCAGTTAACTACGGTCAACATTCTTGGTAAACTACTTCGGGTTGGTATTTTGACAATTTCGGTAGGTTCATATGTTTATTGGCTTATTTCACCTTGGTCATGTTCATCTTTTCCTTAACGAAATATGCTTAATTCTTATCTTTGATAGTATGTTATGCACTTTGTCATGTTTGATTGCTTGTTAGATGTTCCCATATGAATTGGTATGTTGGATCGGATTGCTCGCCTTCACTGTTATAATAGGATTGGATTGCTCGCCGCGATAATGTTGTTATTAGATCGGGTTGCTTGCTACAACAGTATTGTTGGATTAGATTGTTCGCCAGAACAAATATGATGCGAACTTCTTGTGTTTGATTTATGATATTGTTCTCCTTTGTCGAATTTGCTTCATAAGATCATGCTATGTTGGTATTCCGTGAATCTTGTATAATTATTCTCTTACTTGGTTTTTTCATATGTATTCGTTTTTTATCGTTTTATTTGTTCTACTATTTGTTTTCTTATTATTAACTACACAATTTGTGATTAAGCAAGTTCTTGTTATAGCCTCGTCGAGTTTAGATACTTATCGATTACATTGGGTCGGTTGTACTCAAACTAAACTTATGCGCTTTTTGTGTAGATTCAAGTGCTAGTACCAATGAAATCCTGAGAGGTGCATAGCTTGGATACTTGGAAGACTCAAGGTAGTGCTGCATATTGATTCGCATCATTAACATCACTTCTTATATACCTATCACTATTCACTTGTTTCAAACAATATCGTATTTACTTCAGACCTTGTATTTAATACTCTTTAATGTTTATGTACTCAATAATATCAACCCTTGGGGAGTTATTTGGATAGTTGTAAAGGTTTTAGACTTATTATGTAATTTCAAAGCTTTTACTCTATATTTATGATAATATGCCGTTAAATATTTAGTTTTGTCTCTTTAATTAGTGTTAGTGTTGGCTTGCCTAGCAAGTGGAGTGAAGCGCCACCATCACTATTCTTTGGGATTTTGGACTGTTACATTTAGATACTTTCTTGAGACAATGCATTATAATAAATTTTAAGTAACAATCGAAACAAATATTATATTTAAATTGATAATCCAATATAATACAATGAGAAACAATCACCCAAAGAAACTATGAGAATGAAAGTTGCTATGACACCGGAACGGAATTGGATATGCAAAGGTTTGGTTGCTTACTCAAGTGATGTGATTCAAGATTTGGGTGATGAACCTAGTTACGAACTAATGCCAAAATCGTGAGATATTTGAAATAGACACCATAACACAGACCCCTTTCATTTTATTTTAGGACAGAGAACAAAATTAAGAGTTACAATGAGAATTAAACTTATTGTGGCAGTGGCATATCAGCAAGATCCTCCCTATAAGGAACACGATCTACTAATTCCACATTGTTTATTCCATCTTCCATATAGCGTTGAGCATTTGGATTGTCCTTGATTGGGTCAATGTAGGTAACAACAGTGTCTTTTCGAAACATAAGGTAAATCACCGCTAGAATATAGATAGCCATCAATGGAAATACTATGATCCCGATGAACACATTTCCAACTTTAGGCAAATTGTTGTGTATTAGCCAATCTACAAAGGCTGTGGTGAGGTAGTAGATATTGATGCCAATTATTCCCAGCCCAAGTATCCACGAGATCACGATAATCTAAATAATCAAAGAAAACGAAATATTAGTATTCGAGAACCTATCTAGCCAAGTTTTCAGAATCTGTTTATTTTGAAAAACGATTGTAATTATAAGGGTCGTGGCTTACGTAAATTGAATTCTTGCGTGGTCCCAACTTGGTGGAACTGCTACTGAATTTGAGCAATGGAATGAGAGCAAATGGAAGTTCAAACGAAAGTATCATCTGAAAAATGGCCAAAAAAAGGTTATTTTTTCCTTTAAAAAATGTAAAAAGGATCTAAGGAAAATAAAAAGCAGCTGCAATATTAACTGAAGCAATAATGATTAGCCTGCCAGCTCCAGATGATCCTCCAATAATTGAAACAACAAGGCTTGGAGTAATAGCAATAAGCCTAGTAACCAAGTTCCTTAACCATGTTTTCATCTTAAGATCCAAGAATCCCTAATTCACAGAAAACAACATTATGATAATTAGACATAAATTATTTATAAGTACCTTAAAGACAACGAAAGACAAGAGGGGTTGCTCTGATGTTAAGCAACCCCCACTTCTAATCGAGAGGTTGTGAGTTCGAGTCTCCCCAAGAGCAAGGTGAGAAGTTCTTGGAGGGAAGGATGCCGAGTGTCTATTTGGAAACAGCTTCTCTACACAAGGATATGGGTAAGGTGTACACACTATCCTCCCCAGACCCCACTAAGTAGGATTATACTGGGTTGTTATTGTTGTTGTTGTTGTTGTAAAGACAACGAAAAAGATTTTTTTTTTAAATATAGAAAAAATTGTACACTTACTTGCATGATAAATTGGCCAGCATAAGTACCAGTTATGGTTGAGCTTTGTCCCGATGCTAATAATGCAATAGCATAAACAGTAGAACTTGATTTTCCAAGTACATTCTGCGAATTAAAATTAAACATAGTAATAACTAGTTAGTTAATCATTTTCGAGAAAAGAAAAGAAAAAATATTCGAGGGCAAGATTGTTGTAAACCTTGAGAAGAAAAGAAGCAGAGTTCAAAGTCATGTCGCTGCAACTATCTTTGTTCTGTTGAGAGAGATTGTCAGCTCCACAAACAGTACCAGAAACAGAGATAACTGCCACATTTATTAGGAACGCTACAAACAGTGCAAATCCGCTCTCTATCAAGAAGTATTTGCATGCGTCCTGCAAAATTCATCTTCATTTTTCAGTTCCTCTAATTGGAACGACGTACAAGAAAAACTTTAAATCTGTGGTAATTTATTCGAACTTACATTAATGCCGCGAACTGAGTGTGGTATTTTCCTAGAGAGCACAAGTGCTGAATGAAGAAAGAGGTTGTGCCTGTAAACATACATAAACAGAGAATTTAGACAGAATTAATGACGGGTATTATTTAGTGTGACACTAATTAGTTTGAAACTTACGGCATGACGAGAGCACCCAACAAGGCAATAGCATCAGCGGTGGCGCCATTGCCATTAAGCTTAGGAATGAACATTCCTTTGAGTACTTCTTTAGCAGGAGGTTTCACATAACTCATTTCCCCAAAGAAACACGCCGCCATTACAAACACTAGCACTGCTATTAGCAGTTCTAGCTTTCTCACCTGCACGAAACAGAAAAAGTTTTACAGATACAAGTGTCAAATGAGGGTCAGACTGAATTCGACATGTTAAAATGAAAAGTCATATTTTCTTGAGCTGATTATTTTGACATCCCTATGTACATATATAAGATTGAGATAGGATGGTTTGGTCATCACTCAGCTACTTTAATTTCATTTTCAACTTTATTGACGTGATGGAATGTTTGGAAGATACGAAACTCTAGGCTTCTTTAATATCATTTTCAAATGTGAGAAGAATATTCTAACAAATTCAAAATTAAACCAAAAGTAAGATTCTCAAAAGTCATGTTAAAAACAACACTTAGATACATTATTTAAAGAGCTACTATAAAGACAAACTGTAACTAGTGGGATTGCGTACGCAATCTGTTGTTTTAACCAATAAATAAAATATTTAAGAAGTTTGATTGAACATATAACTACCAAATTTAATTTAACTAGAGTTAGAGTTTCAGATAAAACATCTATCTTTTACTGGAATATTTATGCGAATTATTAAGTGAGAAATTCAAAAATAGTCAGACTTATAAGTGGTCGTTCAAAAATAGCCCAATTTCAAAAGTAATTAAAATTTAATCACTTTTCATGTAAAGATAAATTTGAACGAAATCTCTGTTCAAAATCCGAAAAAATAATCCAACATAATATACTGGAGTTCCAGTATAATATATCGGTCCAGTATAATATACTGGACTTTGGAGCACCGTTGCTCCAGTCTCTAATATATTATACTAGAGTTAGGAGCATCGGTGCTCCAGTCTCCACTATATTATACTGGCGCAAGAAAAGTATACCGGTCCAACATAATATGCTAGAAGTTCATAGACAAGTGCACCGAACTCCAGTATATTATGTTGGACTGCTCTCTGTTGCACCAAAATAAGGGCTATTTTTCATTGACTTGATAAATGCCGGTTATATTTGGATGACCAGTACGAAAATTGATTAAACCGTGCTATTTTTACAATTATTAACAACCCCCCCCCCCCAGTGGAGTGGTTGAGGTAATTGGTTTGATTATTCAGATTAGGGCTCGCTAGTACTTAAAGCTATTAGCTATATTTGATACGATCTTTGAATGGATAAAAATATAGTTAAAGTTTGGATAATATTTGTTCAAAAAATGAGTATTTGAAATTAAAATTGATGGATATGAATTTCGTTTGAAAGATTAGTAGGTGTTTGGACGTAAAAATTGTAAAATTAAAAAAAATGGTGAAATTTTTTTCTAAGTGAAAATAGTATTTAAAATTTAGAGTTATGTTTGGATATAAATTTCAGTTTGGGTTGTTTTGTAAGTTTTGTGAGCGATTTAAGTAAAAATTTTGAAAAGTAGTTTTTTGGAGTTTTTAATATTTTCGAAATGTATCTTTAAATAAAATGAAAATTTTATGAACAAACGTTAATTAAAAAAAGCAATTTTTTTTTGAAAAAAATCTTCTATCAAATTTTATGTCCAAACGGGCACTTAATATTTATGAGTGAAAACTGCAATTTTACTTGAAAACTCCTGTAACAAATGTTTCTAAAATGCCAAAATGGTAAAGCAAATATTGTGCAAATGTCTAATCAATTTGTGAAGTACATGATAGTGGACCCTACCACATCCTGAATCCTCAGATTTAGTTATGTATCAAACAAAATTTTCTCAAAGTATATTAAAGGTTAAAACATTTCATTATAATGCATGTCCAAATGCGTACTGAATTTATGAGTTACATGATAGTGGACTCCACATCCCTGAATCCTCAGATTTAGTTATGTGTCAAAACAAAAGTTTTCTATTATTATGTAAATTAAAAGTTAAAACGTTCCTTCTATTTTCTTCTAATCTTTTTGTGGTTGTTTTGGGGGTGATAGAAACAAAAAATAAAACATGAAGGGGTCCAAAAGCAATTAACCAAACTTACTCCATATCTCTGCAGGCCAATGAAGAGGAGAGTACTCACACCAGTGCAAAGAACTCCAACCCAAACAGGAATATGGAACAATATATTAAGAGCAAAAGCTGTCCCAATCACTGCCGGAACGAAGGCGTAAATCATTTAATAAGAAAATAAATTATTTGATAGATAAAGAATTAGTTAGATAAAGTGACATCCACCTTATATTTTCAATAAAATATGAAAATATGTATGTCACATTCATGCATGTATACTCAAACTCTAACAGAACAAGAAAACATGAAGAACAAGTTCAGTAGAGAACATTATTGTGATCATAATTAAGTAAACTAATATTTTATAATCTTACTAAAAGATTCCATCATTGCTATTATACAAAAATTATTGACTGTATAAATTAGATTATTTGATTATCTGTCCATTTTTCTTTTTAAAGAAAAAGTATCTTTATTTCTTAGAAGGTTTGCAAGTCTTGCCTTCAGGAATATCTGCAGCAATGACAGCAACTTCAGCTAGAATCCACAGACAGTACTTAACAAATACTGGGTATTCAGCCCTGCATAATTCTGATAAATGTTTGCCTGGAAAACAAAAATAGGAGGAAATTAAGAGTTAAATTTCCATAGGAAATATAATATGCAATATTAAAATGTGAATATAAGGTACTGATGTTTTGACTAACTTACCAGTGCTTACTCCAAGATTAGCAGCAAGTGATTGAATAATAAGAGCAAATATCAATCCAATTAGAATCACCCAAAGAAGCTGAGAATTTTGAGGAACAAGTAAGATATATATACATATATATCTAGCTAAAGTTTTGGCCATACCAAAGTTTATAATTTTTAATTACCTCATATCCATGGTTTGCTCCTGCCTGCAAATCAGTTTCCACTGTACCATTAATTTGCAACAATATTAACAAGTTATTAGTTTTAAACTAACTGATGAAAACAAAAACTACGCAAGCATAAATAGTTGAAGTCTTCTTATTTTTTTTATGTGAGCTAAAAACCTTTAAAGAAAGATAAGTCATGACTTACAATTCCCTGGATCAAGATATGCCAAAGAAACAAGGAAACCAGGTCCCACGTATGCAAAGAAGTTTTTCCATCCATGTTTCTACATAATTTTTCAGTTTAATTTTCATGAGAATTTTCAAGATTTTTTGGGAAATGTAAGAAAAGATAAAAATGAATGAAGGGAAGACCTGGGGCTCGTGATGTTCATTATTGGAAGAAGGTAATGGACTCTCAGCTACAGCTACAATTCTCTTGCTTCCTCCATTGACTTGGTTTTGCTGCTGATTCTCCATTCCCTTTTCTTTTTCACACGCTTTGACTCCTATATACTCTGTGTGTTTACTTGGATGAGACTTGCGTATGCATGCAATTCTTGTTATTTATAGTGCACTAGTTTGAACACATTATTGTTCTGATGTCAGGTAAACGAGAAGGCAAGGAAAGGTGTTCGTTTGATGTAAATCAATTATTATACATCAAACAAAATAATTTAATTAACCTTAGCACTTAACAAGTAAGTAAAGTTAAAACTTATATCATTTAACCATTAATTAAGTGAAATATATGTATGTATGAAAGACATATTTCTCGCATAAATTGACTTAATATAAATATCCATTTGGAAGTAAGTCATCAGTGGCGGAGGTAAGATTTTCGTTAAGGGGTTCAAAAAAGGAAAAAATTTAAGGATATTAAAGCGGGTGAGAATTGAACCAATGACCTTACAATGATTTGCCCACTTAACTACTAAGCTATAATTTTAGTTTACATCAAGATAATTCAAAATATAATATATACAGGTAAAAAACAATTTTGTTTTATATATATAATGTAATTTTTTGACGAATAAAGCTCGGATAAACCACAAGCAGTTTAAATCTGCCCCTGGTCATGACACTGAAAACCTGATAGATTAAATGAAGAACATAATACCCGTCCAGATATATAACACTAAGGTGAGTCATGGGGCATGCCATAGGTAGGAGAAAGGTCTCTTTCAGGCCTTGATTAGGAAAAGCTATGGGTATTAAGTTTTTCTCTTTATTTTTTAATGTATATAAATTTCATTCTAGTGCTAATTAGTACTAGTAATATTGTGCTTGTATCATTTTGGTGGATTGACCAGATGTTATTTTTATTAATATTGCTCGACCCGACCAATAGTTTATTAGAATATATTGTGTGTATTTTTTTTTATTATTGGTGGAATATTCTTTCATTATTGTACAGTTCTATAGTTGGTAGGATTTGATTTCTTTCATTATTGTACTGTCCTATAGTTGGTAGGATTTGATACCTCTCTGTACTCTATATATACTTTTGTGAGCAATACGAGAAAATCAATTCTCCCAAAACTCTCTACATGGTATCATACGCCAGTGGCTTATCGCCAAAGAAACCCTAATTCTTCCCTACCCGCGGCCCCGCCGCAACTGCACTAATCGGCAGCCCGCCGCCGCCGACCTTTTCGGCCCACAGCCTCTCTCCGGCGTCTTGCCGTGCCACCGCTGCACTAACCTGCAGCCCTCTCTCTCTCGACGTCGATCAGCGCCTCCTCTGCCTCGCGCTTCATGGCCGCTACGACATCCAACGATCTTCTCCAGCCGATTGTCATCAATGCATCTGCTCAGATCCCACTTAATTTGGATTCCACTAATTACCTGGCATGGAAATTCCAATTTCGAACCCTTCTTACGGGTTACGATCTCATCGGCTTCTTGGACGGATCGAAGCCGTGCCCACCAGCCACTATCATCGACAAGGAGGTAACTTCCCCCAATCCAGCATATCCTTACTGGATTCGCCAGGACAATCTTATTCTCAGTGCCATCATCTCGTCGATCACACCGACGATCATCTCCTTTATTGCCGCTGCGGAAACCTTTAAAGAGGCCTGGGACATCCTCGCGCGCACATACGGCACTGCTTCTCGTCGTCGTATCATGGTTCTCAAATAGCAGCTCAATAGTCCGGTAAAAGGTTCTAAATCTGTTACTGATTTTATGCACGGTATTTGCGTGATTGTGGATGAATTATCTCTCATGGGTGTTACTGTTAATTCTGAGGATCTTGTCATTAAGGTTCTAAATGGTCTTGATAATCCGTATATGGAGCTCTCTCATGCTATCCAAGCCCGTGAATCTCCAATCTCTTTTGCTGAATTACATGACAAGCTGTTAAGCATGGAGGCTCAGATTACTGCCCGTGCGCCGGCCACCTCCGCCGCATCTGATTTGGCTCCGTCGGCTGCCTTTGTCGCCGGACAGCAGTCCGGCCGTAGCCGCTTCGGTGGCCGCGGGCGCGGCCATGGCAGCCGTGGTTTATCCTTCAGCCGCGGTGGTTACTCCAACAATGTCCAATCTCGCGGGTACAATGGGAAGTGCCAGCTCTGCAGTGAATTTGGCCACTGCGCGCGCCGCTGTCCGTCCTATCCTATTTCCGGCGCAAATCAGCCCCCTTGCGGTGGACCACTGCCGCGACCAGCATACGTTGCATCATCTTATCCGGCTGCTCACACAGCCCATCACTCTCCATCTGATTGGATCCTGGACTCTGGTGCCACTCATCACATAACCAATGATCTTGCCAACATGTCTCTTCACAGTCCTTACACTGGTTTCGATGATGTGGTTATTAGTAACGGTGAAGGTTTAAAAATTACACATACTGGCCAACTTTTTAGTTATTCCTCTCTTTTATTGCCTGGGGCTCTCTGTGTTCCACATATTCGTAAAAATTTGATCTCTGTTGCTCAATTATGTCGTCACAATAATGTTAATGTTGTTTTTTCTGATGCTGATTTTCAGGTGAAGGATCGTCGCACGTGGGCAACACTCGTCAGCGGCCCACGTAGGAACGACGCCTATTACTGGCCGGCGGCTTCCCGTCTACCGTCTGCCCTCACGACACAAAAGCTCCCTGCGTCATTGTGGCATTCTCGGTTTGGTCATCCGTCAGCTAAAATCCTACGTCATTTAGTGTCTTCTAGCAGTATAGCGTCCAGTAGTGTGTCTGATTTTGCTTGTGTCTCTTGCAAGCTTCATAAGTGTCATAAGTTACCTTTCTCTGGTTCAAGTTTATCTTCTACTGCTCCGCTGGAGCTTATTTTTTCTGATGTATGGACCTCTCCAATTATTTCTAATGAAGGATTTAAATATTATGTCATTTTTGTTTATCATTTCTCTAAGTACGTTTGGTTTTTCCCTTTACGTCGTAAATCTGATGTCTTACAACCCTTCCCCACTTTTAAGTCCATTGTCGAAAAATACTTCTCTACTAAAATCATTACTCTATACACTGATAATGGGGGTGAATTCCTAGATTTACGTTCTTGCCTCCCATGGCATCTCACATCTCACTTCACATCCTCATACACCTCAACACAATGGCTATGCTGAACGCCGTCACCGTCATATTGTCAACACTGGTCTCACTCTCCTTCATTATGCCTTTGTCCCTCTCATTTACTGGCCTTATGCCTTTGCCACAGCAGTTTATCTCATTAATCGTCTTCCCAAGACAAATCTCTCGATGCTCTCCTCCTTTGAGTCTCTCTTCCATAGGCACCCCAACCTTGCCAAACTGCGTGTCTTCTGCTGTCAATGCTTCCCTTGGCTTCGGTCCTACACCTCACACAAAATGGAACCTAGATCTCGTGCATGTGTCCTCTTCGGCTACTCATCTACTCAAAGCGCATATCTATGCTTTGATCCCTCAACGTCTAAAATCTTCGTCTCGCATCATGTCACCTTCCATGAAGATATCTTCCCATTCTCCAAAGTGTATAACCCTGAGTCTCCACCCGTACCCATTCCGGTCACCCTAGAAGTCCTTCCGTTGCCTCCGCCAGTACCTGCCGCCGCTCCCACTAGAGATCCTTCACCGGACGCACTGCCGGCGCCAACGCCCGAGCCACCAGCGCCTCTTACGACATCGCCAGCGGCCCCTGCCGTCACTACGCCCACTATGCCGCCAACTTCATCCTCTCAGGGTGGACACATGCAAACTCGCAGCAAAAATAACATCTTTACGCCCAACAAGAAGTTTGGTATGTCTGTTGTATCCTCTCCAGCTATTACAGAACCTCAGACTTTGTCTAGTGCTATGTCTGATGAGCGCTGGCGCGCTGCTATGTCATTGGAGTTTGATGCTCTGCTACGGAATGACACCTGGGATCTTGTTCCTCCCGATTCTTCACAGAATGTTGTGGGCTGCAAGTGGGTTAATCGTATCAAACGAAAGCCTGACGGTAATATGGATAAGTTCAAAGCCCGACTTGTTGCGAAAGGCTTTCATCAGCGACCAGGTGTCGACTTCCAGGAGACTTTTAGTCCGGTTATTAAGCCGGAAACTGTGCGTTTGGTTCTTAGTCTAGCTGTCTCCAAGGGCTGGCCTCTTCGTCAAATGGATGTGAACAATGCCTTTCTCCACGGGAGGCTTACAGAGGATGTCTATATGGCACAACCACCGGGTTTTGTTGACAAAAACTATCCATCTTATTTCTGTAAGTTATAGAAAGCTATTTATGGTCTCAAACAAGCACCCCGGGCATGGTACAGTGAGCTCCGACAATGCCTTTTGGCCATGGGTTTCGTCAATACTACCTCTGACACTTTGCTCTTCGTCTTTCAGCATTCTAGTATTACAACCTATTTTTTAGTATATGTTGATGATCTCATATTGACTGGTAATGACTCTGCCTTCTTGAACCGTGTGATTGACTCTCTTGGGACTAAATTTTCTCTTATAGACATGGGTGATCTAAGCTACTTTCTTGGTGTTGAGGTTCTGCGCAACTCCAAGGGGTGTTTTCTTTCTCAGCGTAAGTATGTTGTTGATCTTTTGACTCGTCATAATATGCTGGAATCCAACCCTGTTCAGACGCTAACAACGGCGTCCACCCGCCTTCATCTGGCCGACGGCTCGGCCCCTGCCGACGCATCTGCCTATCGACAGGCCCTTGGGGGCCTCCAGTATCTCTCCTTCACTCATCCTGATATCTCCTTTGCTGTGAATAAACTATCACAGTTAATGCACGCTCCTACTGTCACTCATTGGGGTGCAGTTAAGCGCCTCTTCTGGTATCTGAATGGGACGCGTGACTTCGGAGTCTGGCTGCGTCCTTCATCTGCTATACCTCTGCATTGTTTCTCTGATGGTGATTGAGGTGGAAACTTTGATGACCACTCCTCAACGGGTGCCTATGTTGTCTTTCTGGGGCCTAATCCTATTTCCTGGAGCTCCAAAAAGCAGCGTTCCGTTGCACGCTCTTCTACTGAGGCTGAATATCGTGCCATTGCTTCTGCTGCCGCTGAAGTCCGTTGGCTTCATTCACTGCTGGGCGAACTTCATGTCCCTCTTCCGGCTGCTCCTATCATTTACAGCGACAACATTGACGCCACTTACCTCTGTGCCAACCCTGTGTTTCATTCGCGCGTGAAACACATCTCCATTGATTATCACTTTGTTCGTCAATTGGTTCAGAATGGGTCTCTTCGTGTTGCTCACGTATCCTCTGCTGATCAGCTTGCTGATGCTCTCACGAAGCACTTATTTCGTCCTCGGCTTCTTCTGCTAATGTCCAAGATTGACGTGTCCTCCGGCCCTCCATCTTGAGGGGGCGTATTAGAATATATTGTGTGTATCTTTTTATTATTAGTAGAATATTCTTTCATTATTGTACAGTTCTATAGTTGGTAAGATTTGATTTCTTTTATTATTGTACTGTCCTATAGTTGGTAGGATTTGATACCTCTCTGTACTCTATATATACTTTTGTGAACAATACGAAAAAATCAATTCTCCCAAAACTCTCTACATAGTTATCAACTGATTTGCTGTTGTATTGGTTGAGTCTCCAACTGTATAGGGCACTCGTGTTTTTTACTATTATTTTTCCCTTTTTTCTGGTATTAATTAGTTGTTCATCGGCATGGCTATAATTTAACATATTTGATTGGTACAGGCCAAAATCCTGAATTATTTGTTAAGTGGACAAACTGAAGATTTGTAAGGCTTAAATAATGACGACTAATTATACTTATCACCCATCCATTCAAAAAATAAAGAGACAGAGAAACTAGAATATAGTTTGCCAACCAAAAGTTTACTTATCACAAGTGGCTCAATGACGATTTTGAGACTACTTATAGTCAACTTTAGAGTTCTGATCAGTACTTAATTATCTTAGTCATCTCAATTTATAAATAATACAAAATAGATTTGAAGTCGGGCAGAGATAAAATGGTAAAAATTTATCCACCACCGGGTATTTATACCTAGCCAATAAATAAACGGCACTTATGACTTTATTTAACTCAACTATTATTACTTAAATCATAGTTAATTTCCATTTATTTTACACATAATCTTAAAAACAACATAAGAATATACTTAAAAACTTCCATCTATTGGCTTTTGTTTCTAATTTTAAAAAAAAACACAGTCGTGAGGGACAAATATGAAGTCTAAGACAGTAACGCAAATATACTCTCCTTCTTTGTTCGTAAGAAAGAAATGGTTTTTACTGCTATAAGAGCGCACCATCATAACATTAATCAAATATTTATTTGGATGTATACTAATTAAGAAGTACAATTATTATTAATTTTTCCATGGCCTTGTAAGACCTTGTATATTCTTTCACAATTTTCAGTTGTCCTTGTTATTGGGATATATACTGTTAATCATGCGTTTGGTTTAAATATATTCCTTCAGTTTAAAATAAGTAATTTTTTAACCTTTTTCTTTGTGGTCAAAGTAAGAGAATTTTCAGATTTCAAGAATAAATTAATTATTTTTTTCTTACATTGTCCTTAAAGTAAATAGTGTTGGAATATATGTTAGGAGTGTTCATGTGAGATAGTTAAGGTTAATATGGTCAATTCCATTGCTAATTAATACTAAAAGGTGGATTCTTAATCTATGTGAAAACATCCAAAAAATCATTTATTTTGGACCGGATGAAATGGTATTATTATAGAATGTTTTAAATAAATTATAAATTAGTCTGTGTCTTTTGCTTATATAGTAAATGATTTAGTGTATAGAGTAAACACGGGAGATTAAATCATCGGTTCCTATAAGTATAAAGTTTGAGAGTTCACAATCTAATAATGAAATTGGACAAACCATCATTGGATGATTGTAGCATAATATTAAATATAATTTATCTTGATTATGGAAATGGTTTAATTCCAACTTCTTGTGCTAGTACATTTTGTATGTATTGAACGGACCAAGTAGAGATAAATATTTTATATTGACTTAATAAAATAAACTCTCTAGTCATTAAATGTACTTATACTCTTAATCTTGATATAATTATTATTAATTGTGTACATAATTATTGTTTTGATTTATTAAAAGGCGATATTCTTTCATAGGTCAATATGCCTGGTAAATTGGATAATAATAATGTACATTGGTGAAATAATAGTTAATTGATGAAATCTATATTTCGGTTTAGAGATTGATAATACACATTTATAAAAGCTTATATGATGTTAATGTAAACGCTTAAACAAACAAATTATTTTTTGTCTCAAGCACTTTTTGAGTTATAATTCTCGCTATTGAAAGACGTAATTCAGGGTTAAGAAAGTTACTTCTTTTAATTTCTGAGTAAGAATGAACGGAAATATAGATTAGAAAGTACAAAAAATATATTTAATAAAATCTCAAAACTTAAACGCTACTGTACTATATTTTACTGAGCGATTATTAAAACATAGAGCTTTTAATTAAGAGTGAATTCCTAAATGGAATTTTCCTGTGAAACGGAACAAAAAAAGAGTAGATAATCGAAAGAGCCATACCTAATCCTCTGGATGAGGACCAAACGTTAAGTCGGGCAAAAATCTTCCCAATGGCACAATAATGGAAATGCCTTCTACTACCTCGATCGTGACTGCTTATTTTGCCCTTAGTTTACCTCATTCCTGACGTTTTTCATTCTATGATTACCATATATTATTTGGGTACAAGGTAAATAACAAAATCATGGTGACGAAAATGCTTATTTAAATTACTAAACTCGTGTGTTCGTGCAAAGCACGGCCCCAACACGTGAATAATTATTTCTTTCGTATGTTTGCCTAATCTTGTATATTTTTACCTAAAATATACAAACTTGGCTAAAAGGTTCATGTACCGTGTTGCTTTTGCAAATCGCTGTCTAAAATGGGACTGTCCATTACAAACTGAGCTAACTAAGGTATAGGAGAGGAATTTTTATATTCTTATGTTACATAAATTTTTTTTATTACTCTTAATATTTATGATTTGATTTAATTATATTTAGTATATCAAATTAATAATTTTATATCATAGTATATTTTAAAAATATAATTAATACAATGCATATCCCTCCTTTATTCAAAGTATCGTATACCATATCCTTCCCATGTTTCTCTCTCCCAAATCCTTACCCTCACTCACATTTTAGTGAGCAATTTCTATTCTTCATGCCCTCTTTTTTCAAAATCAGCAAAAGTCAAAAAATAGTCGTCAGAATCATGAACAGATAGGCTAAAGGGGTCGTTTTTAAGGTCTGAAAAGGGTTGGATTTTTTTTATCTTCTTCAACCTTTTCACCCGTGGGATACACCATGTTCAACTAATGAAATTTGGATTTTCAAACTCTTTGACATAGTTGTTGTACTAGGAAAGATACTGACTTTATAAACGTATCCAAAGAGTGATGTGCAGATTTTGTTGAGCAAGCGAAAGCATCTACAATCCGAAATGAGATTTTAGTCGTTTTGAATTTGTGAAAACAGAAAACAATGCATCTACAATCAGAATACAAATAATCTACAAACTCAGTATATTGAATTTTAATATCTTAATTCTCATTCGATTGTAGTTTAATTGGAATTTTCGACATAATTGCATTTTTTGCAGAAGATTTGTAGAAATCGTTTTTGATTTGTAAAAATAGAAAATAAAGCATCTACAATTAGAATACAAATAATCTATGATTTATCTATAAAATATCTACAAACTAGGTACATTGAATTTTTATATCCCAATTCCCATTCAATTGTAGCATAATTGCAATTTTTGACATAATTGCGTTTTCCAGAAGATTGTAGAAGTTTTAGCCGTTTTTTATTTGTGAAAATAGAAAATAAAAGTATCTACAATCAAAATACAAATAATCTACAATTTATCTATAATTTCTACATTATATATTCTTGTTCTTCTTGTTCTTCTTCTTCTTCTTCTTCTTCTTCTTCTTCTTCTTCTTCTTCTTCTTCTTCTTCTTCTTCGAGTTTCAATATGAAATACAAGCAAAACCAAGTCTAATCTTCACAAAAACCCCTCAAAATTGAGATATAAACTCCAAACAATATTTTTGATTATTTTTAATTGTTGTCAATAGCGGAAAATATCTGCAAAAATATTTACTTCCATAATTGTAGCGCACTTAAATAGGAATATCTGGAAGAATATTTAGTTTCAAATTTGTAGCACGCCTAATTAGGAAGGAATCAGCTCCTAATAATTTGTATTTAGTGAATGATATATATTTTGTAGAATAACTGTGAACATGGTGGGTAAATATGAAACTATGCACATTTTTTGGTAATAAGATTTCATATATGATATAGGAAGGAAAAAGTCTCATATATAAATTGCATTTGAGATTAGTGTTTTGGCAGAATAGTCTTTGGGTCACCTAAATTTGAATCGAATTTTAAAACTGATATAAAATCTCCCAATTTTCTCATTTTAGCACAAACTTCTTCCTCAGAGCGTGAATCTCAGTTGTCTGACATGAATACTACTTTAGATTCTCAGATCATTTATTGTTTGATATTTGTAATTTCTGGGTAGTCTTTTATCAAAACTAATTATTGAATTGCTACTTTTTCTATTTTTTTCTTCTTTTCCCCTTATTTTTTTCTTCTAATTTAGTAGCCTTTTGTAAAACTCAATGCCACAATAAAATAATCAGAATCCAATTTTGAAACCCAATGTCAAAAAAAAGAAAAATCACTCAACTTCAAGAAAAATTACACTTTTCCTCTTCAAAGTATTAACTAGCCTTTTGAAAACCAAAAATAATGGATACGGTTGGACCATGAATACATGAAACTCGCTATCCCTTTTGCCCATTTATTTTATTTTTCTGGCGAAAGTTATGCCCAAATTTATATTTAGACGTGATATATAATTATTTTGTGTTCGATTGTTGCTAATTTTATTTTTTCTGTTAAAACTAAAAGGAGGATGCAACAAAAAAAAAAGAATCTTAACTTCAATAATGGAGTAGAATAGAGGGGGGAGGGCCAGGGGAGGAGGAACAATAAAATTGAATAGAACAAATTAGGAAGAAAAAGTAAAGGAAACGTTGGATCGATAGAAAATAATGGGAAAAGAAAGGGGGAAGAGGAATGGGAACGGGAGTAATGGGAAGAACGGTGAGGGGTAGGTAGGTTGAATGTGATAAGTTTTTTTTTTTTTGGCTTTTCCTTATAGTTACTAATTTATTTTTTCACCAATCTTTTTAGTGAAAATAAGTAGACTAACACATCATATGAATGTGATTTGCACGTATTTGTCCACGTAAGATAAGTTACTGTTACGTTAAACGCACACGCAATTTAATCAAAAATTAAAATTTCGGTCAAAGCTTTATTTTTAAAAGAATTCGAGTTACTAATAATCGAAAATGACTAAAAAAATTAATTTTTGCAAATAATAAGATGAATAGAAAACGAAGTAAATAAGTATATTCTAATAGTGTTTCGTATCCTTACAAATGACTAGTCTCCTTCTTTTTATAGCAATCTCTAAAATATATATTTTGTCGTTTTCATAATTGGACCATTAAAGACAATTAAAGGCATTAAATGCTACATTACATAATCATTATAATTTAATACAGATTCTCTAACATTTTTAATATTTAATGCTCATTAAATACTATATTTATACTTCCTTGTACTATCAGGTTCATTCTCCTTAATTCTTGAATTTAAATAGATACGAGCATCGAGTCTATTCGTGTCTTTGCTCGTGTCCATGCTCGTGCTTATGCTCGTATCTGTTGCAACTCGTGTCTCTTTGCTAATCATCATTCTTTGACCAGCCTTCATGTCATGACGTGTCATCCTTCAATCACTTCGATTTGTGTAAACTTAATTTTTTACTACAGATATTCCCTCCACTTGCTATTTATTCATCAATCGAATATTTAAAACGTGAATTTTATTTAAAGCAGGATTTTTGCCACCATTAATGCTTATCATAGAATCGATGCTTCAATTGTCACTTCTATGTAATGCTTATTACACGTGGCATCTTTTTGTTGGCTCTGCGGCTTTTCAATAAAGGTGGCTAATGGGTCTACCGGTCCGGGCCGGGTCGGATTTTTTCCGACCCGTCCGGGTTCCGGTCCAGACCGGGCCGAGTCGAACAGTAACGGGTTGCTAAGGGGCCGGGTTGGTTCAGGTTACAATTGAACCATACGGGTTACGGGTTGAAACGGGCCGGGCCGGGCCGGGTTTAGTATATTTTCAACTTTTTTTAAAATTAAGTATAACTATTAAGTTATAATTATGTTAATACTTTGTAATCAATGAATGAAATCATAAATACAAGTAAGATGGGAAAAATTTGCACTTATTGCAAGTGCTACTTTATTTCTCAATTTCAAATTAATAAGTAGAACATAAAATGTTTACATTTTTTCTAACAAGTAAACTAGTGAAGTAGTAATTTCAAATGTTTTGCATCGCCTTAGCAAGTTCATCATAATCAATATGAACTGATTGACCTTCTTCTGGGGAGTTAAATTCCGATGGGTTTCCATGGGTTAATATATCTCCAATTTCTTCGTCTTCTAGGCTATCAACATCTTCTTTTCCTTGATTTCTTCGTTCCGATCTAATCCAATCTCTTAAATATACTAAAACTTCCAAAGCATTGCTTCCCAATGAGTGGCGGGTGTCTCCAAGTTGTTGTCTTGCTTGGCTAAATGCACTCTCCGATGCAACGGTAGAAATTGGCACATTCAGCACGTCACGAGCCATAGCGAAAAGAACAGGAAATTGATTTGCATTTTCATGCCACCATCCCAACGGTGAAAAGTCCTTTGTGCGAGGCTCCTTTTGCTTCTGCAAGTAGAATTGAAGCTCATCAATATTCCTGCTACTGGTTTGTGATTTAGAAAATGTAGAAAAAATATTAAAACTATCAAGGTCTTCATCATCCACATTAGAAGAACTGCTACATTGCATAGCGGAATTAACATTGTCAGAAGCACGAGCAGTATTATCACATTCATTTGCATAATAATTATATAGTTGTTGCAAATATTCATTTAGTTTGTTCATAGAATCATATAAAGTTGGGGTTTCAGATTCTCCAATCTCCATATAAGTATATAAAGCATTCATTAATTGGTGACAATCAGACATTTTAATAGAAGGATTTAAAACTGCACCAATTAAGTAAACCGGAGGAATTGGAAAGAAATATTTTTTGAATTTCGCTTGCATACTTACAATAACATCCATATATTTTTCTTTCTTCTTAAATTCATATAGTAGCAAAGAAATTTCAGCTATATGTACTAAAGCCGTAGTAACAGTTGGGTAATATGCGCCAGAAAACACAACAGTAGCAGTATAAAATTTATGTAAAAATTTAACAACATCATTAATGACATCCCAAGTATCACTTGTTAACATACGCCTGGATCAGTACAATGTGCATTAGCAACTTCAGTAATAGGAAATCTTTGTAGCAATATTTTAAAAATATATATGTATAATTCCATCTAGTAACAACTTCGTCTGGCATGAATCTAGGTGTAAGGTTATACTGCATACACTTTGTTTTAAATTCTTTTATTCTAGATTGTCTATTATTTCCCTGAATAACACCAACTACTCTTCTAACATGAGTAATCTCAACTGAAAATAAATCAAGGCCACTTTTAACAATTAAATTATAAACATGACATGCACACCTAACATAAAAAATATCGTCAAGAGGTGGTTGCAAATGCAATTTTAAAATTGAAACTGCAGCATTATTGTTTGAAGCATTATCAAAAGACATACACAAAACTTTTTGGTTTAGATTATAAAATTCAACAACATCAATAATTGTACTACTTATAAAGGTAGCAGTATGACTCTGATCTTCATCATATTTAAAAGCGATAATACGTTTTTGCATACAAGTATTATCATCTATCCAATGACATGTAATTGTCAAATCCTTTGAATATACGTAATAAGATACGATGAAGAAGCAAAAGAAAAAGGTAAACAACTCAAAGTAATTATTTTTGCTAGTTCCTCCCAATCCCTCATATTATTATATTTTAATAGACCTCCAGTAGTAGGGTTAAGAGTTGTTTGACTTCCATCCCCATTAACTCCCCATTCTATAGGATGGATACCCGACATATGTCTAGTAAGTGTCTCAGTCCCCCCTAAATTACCTCCGGTCAAATGTTTAAAAGTTTCATTGCATAGTTTGCACTTAACTCTATCAGTACCTTCTATTATTTCAAAAAATTTCCAAACCGGACTTCTTTTTTTACGAGTAGAAGTTGGAGCAATACTGGTGGTCTTCTACCCCTTGTAGCACTAGCAACTCCAACTCCAATACTACCAACATTTCCACTACTAGGTGTAGGTGGTATCTCATCTTCTATTCCAATTTCATTATCTTCTATTCCATAATCTTCTTGTAATTGTTCATAATAAATCTCTACATCTTGAAAATTAGGCGATGATTCAGAAACATGTGTTATTGGGTCATTACTATTACTACCAGAAGCTACAGGACTACCTCTTTTTTTACTTCCACCCCTACCAGTAACTTTTCTACACGCTCTTTTAGCAGCATTAAACATATTGTAAAAATTAAAATATAATCAAATATGCAATTAAAATATTAAATAAGAGAAAGAGTTGGAGGGAGTGCACCGAATTTGTCAATAAATTGAGCACTTGATTACGCAAATCCGGTGTTACCACGAACAAACTTCAAGCAAGTATTTCAATTTTGAACTTTAAGCTTCAAATTCCGAATGACAAATTGCGATAAATTAAATTCGGGAAAAGAGTAACAAATGAAATATGTAATCTTGCAAATTGAAGGGAAGAGATAGATTGATAATTTGAGAATTGAGATTGAGATAAGATTTTTGAGTGAAGAAATGAAGAAGAGATGAGGGGTATTTATAGATTTTAAGAATGGTTAATATTGTAATTTAATAAATACCAAAAAAATGAAAAATGGCCATTTTTGCAAGAAATTCGTTGGCCAACGGATCTGTAGCCGTTGCCAACGGAAATGTGGGCCCCATCAATTCAAAATTTTTTAAAAAAAAAGTTACCGCTGAATCGGGCCGGTCCGGTCCGGGCTGTACCGGTTCACGGTATTGTTCACGTACAGGTCCGGTCCGGTCCGGTTCCGAATAAAAAAAATTATTAACGGACCAACCCCCTACCCTCTATCAACCCAGCCTAGCCCGGCCCCCCCTACCGGTCCGGTCCGGTCCCGGGTTGTACCGGTCCGGTTCGGGCCGGTCCCGGGTCAATCCGGCCCGGTTGACGGGCTTACTTTGCAACGCTTTTTAGCCTGTTTTATGGTTTCACCATTTACGAAGCGACAATTTTCATTATGACCTTTCCATTACTAAACATTTTCCTTTGACGGCTGCTTCCTAGTATAAACATAGTTTTTATCTTTGTCTTTCTCACATAAAGTTTAAAGTTTTCAGAATATTAAATTCTTGTTCTCTTCTTCCTCATAAAAATTTTAGAATATTTAATTCTCGTTCTTTATCTTCCTCACACTGTCATGGTTTTACCAAACCCTAATCCTAGGAGAATTTCCATAGTTGATAACTTTCCTTTTGTCCCTAATAGGGGTAGAAGAGGAGGAGGTAGACTACGTAATTTAGGGTCTTCATCTATACGTGGTTCTTCTCTTCCTTCATCCAGTTCTGGCCCTTCGTTTAGAACCAGAGGTTCTCTTTCACATCGATCTTCCTGTAGAGGTAAGGAATCCCTTGAGCCTCTTTGTGAACCTCTAGTAGAGGAGATAGTTTATGCGGAACTATCTTTCTAAAATAATACAAAGTCTCTTAGAAATCAAGTATCTTCTTTAGATCGTGCTGATATTCACCCAACTCAGATCATTGAAGGTCTGATTTCTTTAGTTTGTAAAGACCGCCATTGGAGTCATGACGTCCCCATCATAATTCCTAATGTGAACCAAATAATCACCTCTTATTTGATGGGATTTTCCTTTGTTTATACATATCCTTTTACCTTAGGATTCAAATCTGCTACTAGCCTTGTCATCCTAGAATTCTATCATTTTTTCGACGTATGTCTAGGTCAGATTGGTTGCATAGTGTGGAGAGTTGTTCCCTGTCTAAGGCATTTGACTAACATGGTCGGTGTTCCTTTCACCTTTACCCATTTAATTCATCTCTACTCTCTCTGACTCTTTCGCCAAGGTGTTTTTACTTGGCAAGGAGAAAGAGAGTTTTGGTTAGCCTTGAAGATGATAGAGACCGTAGCTGGTATGCCCAGTTTGTTGCTGCCCCCACTATTAGTTTAGTGGGTGAAGAAAACATTCCCTTCCCTGAGAAGTGAAATTTTGCACGTGAGTTTTCTTTTTAATAATTTTCCTGTATCCCTTTTTCCTTGATTTTGATGACTCTTGTTCTAATCTTTTTTTTCTTTTGCACCAACCGTGAGAATTGTTGATGAAATTTTCAATTTTAGATGGGGTAGGAAATTATTGAATACTGTACCAATAGAGGGTGGATCTTGGAAGAGACTCTCCTACTGATTTGTTTGGAAAGGAAAAAGTCACGGTAAGAATTTTTTTTTAAATTTTATATATTGCTTTTTTTTTCTGAACTTATTTTAATCCTTCTTTCTATCAGGATTTGCAGTTTGAGTGATTAGTGCCGAGGCGATCGTGGCATCTCGTATTTATTTGGAAAGGGCCCAAGAAATAATTTTGGGCTCTTCATCGAAAATGAAAGCCGTTGATGGCCAAGATTCTGAAGAAGAGGAAGATGGGGGGGGGGGGCTCTTTGGTAACAAGGCCACAGGCTCGTAGATGTATTATCTCTGATGATAAAGCATCCCCCCGCAGTTCTATTCCGCTTACCGAATCTGTTGAAGCCCCAGTGATGATCCCTGATGATGTTAATGTTGATGTTCCCGCTGCTGCTCATGATTCTGTTGAGCAGCTTTTTAACCGCATGTTTGGTAGTGAAGATTTTGGTCCGGTTTCTAATGAAGCACCATTGGCTTCTTTTTCTAATTCCGCTCCTGTAATTCCTTCTTTGCCGATCGTGGCTGTTACTATTCCTCCCAAGCCGTTCTAACTGCTTCTACCGTTCCTTCCTCAACTACTTCTCCTTCATCTGTTCCTTACCCCGAAGCTGGGTATTCAAGTAGAGGTGATGCTATGATGCAAGTCACCATTGAAGTTCCTACTGAGGGTAACCTTTTGAAGTAATCAGGTCAAGCTGACGTATGGCTAAAGCCTTTGATTGGTCCAATTGAGAAAGCTAAGCTTGATAGCTACAGTTCTTTGACCTTGATGAACGATATCGTGCATGCTTCTTTAAATGTATCCCTTTTTCAAACTTTACTTTCCTTTTTCTATTTTCAGGGTTCTCATTTTCCCCTTCCCTTTTTTTAGGTCAATCTCATCGGCACTGAGATGATGAAGAGAGCTACCCTCTCAGAGCAATTCGTGCGTGACTACCGAGTGGAGGCGGATAATTGGAAAGAACAGTGTGAAAGTCTTCAGACGACAAAGAAGCATTAGACGAAAGTAAAAGTACCTTAGAGCAGCAGATAAGGGCTTTGAATTCAGAATTGGCGGTTGAAAAAGCTTCATTACGTCAAGCAAGTAAAGAAAAAGATCGTCTTGAAACCTCATTTTGTGAACAACTTTCCAAGGCAAGTGAAGAAATCAAAGAGTTGAAGGCTCTCTTAGATTAAAAAAAGCATATGTTGGTGAACTTGTGCAAACTTTGACTCAAGCTCAAGAAGACCTCCGGGTATCCTCTGATAAAGTTTGCACCTTAGAAAATTCTTATGCTTCTCTTCAAGCTTCTTATGAATCTGCCTTGCTGAAAATGAGAATTTAAGAAATAAAATTGCTGATTGGGAAAGAGAGTACGAGATTCTTGAAGATAAATTTGCCATTGAAGTAAATTGGGTGTTTTTAAATTCTCTCCATGATAAACTCGTTGAAGTTAGTCAGGAGAATTTTAACTTAGAGTCTAAGTTAACCAAGATTAAAGAGACTATTAAGAAGACTCAACAAAACCAAGTTTTTCCTTCTCCCGTGGCTGAAGATTCTGGTAATGTTGAAGATGATACGGGTATCCCCACTCCTTCAAGTCAAGTTGGGCTTGTTGCTGATAATGAACGTGCTTCAGCTCCTTCATCTTCTTAGTGAAATGTTTGTAGTGTTTGACCCTTTTTTAGTGGTATATGGTTGTAACCCTTGGTAGTTTTTAAGGGTTTGTTGAAGATGATAAGTTCCCAGACTTTTTATGGGGCACTTTGTATAAATAATTTTTGGTTTATGACTAAGTTCATACTTAGTCTAAACTTTCTTAATATTAACAAGTTTTCGTTGCTATTTGTTTCGTTTAATCTTGCCTTTATTTTTAAGGACTTACTGAATAACTTGTATTTTTATTTTTCAAAAATGCTTCCATTTTTACTTCATGAATACTTATATTAATCATGAATTTTATAAAAGAGGGCGCTTTAATATTCGACACTTAATGAAGAAGACATCTCAATTTCATAATGGTGTTAATGTACAATAAAAGAAATAAAAATACAAATATTTTTTGGAATAACTTCAACAGGTTTTTATTTGAACTTTGCCAAGTTTTTAAATAAAATTTTACATGTATTTCAATTACTTCTATAACTTTCTCGTAACTGTTTTTCTTATAATCGATTTCAAAGAGAAAATGTACATTTTACGTATAACCACTTTAAGTACATTTCAAAGAAAATGAATATTCATAACCCATTTCAATATATTGCCTTTGCCCTAAATATTAGAAGGTTTTTCTTTGGCCTTAGCTCGTGACTCTACTCTGCACTTGATTCATTTAGTGAGTGAACTTTTTATGCTTGATCTTTGATTGTTTCTCAATCTTCATATTTGCCTTCTTAATACACGAGTTTACGTATATTATATAGTCCCATACATGTTTGGTCATTAAAGTATGAAGCCTAGAGCACTTGATTGTTCCTCTCATTTTGGTCCTTTTCCTGTAAAAGGAAAAACATACAGGACTCGGAGGTGCGATTATAGACAAAGACTGCTTAACCGTACCAGTTTCTATTAGAATAATTATAACCCTGGACCGAGAATTTTAATTAATTTCATGGGCCTTGCAGGTCGTGACTCATCATTTAGTACGTGTTAGCTTTTTGCCTATCATCTAAAATCGTTAGTAAAATTTTAAAAATATAAAAATAAAATTTTAAAATGAGAGTACCTGCCCATGGGTATTCCATAGAAATAATATCTCTTTAAGTGAACAACATTCCAGTGCGAGGATAATATCTTGCCATCCATCATTTCTAGTTCGTATGCTCCTTTCCCCCTAATGCCATGAATCTTGTAAGGTCCTTCCCAGGTTGGACTTAATTTTCCCGCATTAGCTGCCTTCATAGATTGAAAAACTTTTTTGAGGACGAAGTCTCTAATCTAGAAGTATCTTAGACGCGCTTTTCGATTGTAGTATTGTTCCAAAATCTTCTTTTGTACTGCTATTCTTATTAATGTTGCTTCCCTTATTCCTTCAAGTAAATCAAGACTTATGCTTATTTCTTCGTCATTGGAATCTTTTGATGTTTGTGTAAAACTAGTGCTTGGCTCTCCTGTCTCAACTAGAATTAGGGCTTCAGCTCCATAAACCAATGAGAATGGTGTTTCTCCTATACTTGTTTTTGTTATTGTGCGGAATGCCCATAAAACACCAGTAGCAATTCTGCCCAATTACCTTTGGATTCTTCTAAGCACTTCTTTAAATTGTTGATAATGACTTTGTTTGTTGATTCAGCTTGGTCATTACCCACTGGATGGTAAGGTGTGGACGTAATTCTATTGATTTGCCAACTTTGAAAAAATTATGTGATTTGTGCGCCTATAAATTGAAGGTCATTATCACACACGATTTTCTTTAGCACACCGAATGTACATATGATATTTTGCCAAATAAAGTTTCTAAATTCTTTTTCTCACACCTGTTTGAATGCTCATGCTTCCACCCATTTAGTAAAATAGTTAGTGAGTACAAGAAAAAATTGTACATGTCCTTTTGCTTGTGGTAGTGGACCCATAATATCCATCCGCCATTTCATAAAAGGCTACGGTGCAATGACCGGATGTAATAACTCTGCAGGTCTATACATGTTATTACCATATCTTTGACATTTATCATATTTAGCCACAAAATTTTTTGCTTCTTCTTCCATTTTAAGCCAATTATAACCTGCTCTAATCATTGTTTGTACCAGTGATCGGCCTCATGCGTGATTTCCATGCCCCTTGTGTATTTCTCTCATCACATATTCCATTTGAGAAGGCCCAAGGCACCTTTGCTAAGGGGCCACCAAACATTTTTCGATAAAGATTACCTTGCTTTAAGCAATATCGAGCAGCCTTTTTTCGAAGCGCGTGAGCTTTTTTCTTGTCTTCAGGGATGGTACCATACTACAAAAAAGCGATAATCTCATTTCTCCAATCCCAAGTTAATATTGAAATTTACCTCATTCTTGTTTGGATCGAGCACCGAATGAAATAAGTGAATTACAGAAGCATTTTCATCGCTTGCCACGTCTGCCGCATATGCGAGATTAGCTAGGGCATCTGCTTTCACATTTTCATCTCTTGATATCTGCGTGACTTTCTGAAATTGCCTAATCAAATCCCTTACCTTTCTAAGTATTGTTGCATTCGTGCTTCCCTCACTACATAAGTCCCTAGTATTTGATTAACTAAGAGATGTGAATCACTTTTGATTATTATTTGATTAACACCCAGTTCTCGTACCAGTTCCAAACCTACAAGCACAACTTTATACTCTGCCTCATTGTTAGTTACATGATGGTATTTATGGCTTGACAAATGGTTCCACCCGTAGCTGGTACCAAAACAGCTCCTAAACCTGCTCTCTTCATGTCAGATGAGCATAAGTAAATAAGGTCCAAATCCCTGGATAGACCCGTTAAACACATGTAATTCTTTTTATACTTCTAATTGCATTCCTTGGCTAAAAACAACTATAAAATCTGCTAATACTTGAGATTTATCGCGGTTCTGGACTGGTATCTGATATCATATTCACTTAGCTCTATAACCCATTTAGTTAACCTACCCGACAACTCATGCTTATTGCGTAATAGATAAGCAGTTAATACGACAATAGGATGATATTGAAAATAAGGCCTTAGCTATTTAGATGCCATGATTAGTGCAAGTGCAAGCTTTTCTAATTGAGGATATCGCGTCTCTGCATCTAATAACTATTTTCTTACCTAATATATTAGAGATTGTTTACTTTGATCTTCACGAACTAACACAACACTTACTGCAACTTCGGAGACATCAAGGTAGATGATCAATCTTTCCCCAACTTTTGGTTTGGTGGGCAATAGTGGATTTGATAAGTATGTCTTCAAAATTTTGAGTGCCTGCTGACATTCCTCAGTCCATTCAAACTGATCTTGCTTTTTTCGAGATGAAAAGAATTTAAAGCACTTTTGATGATTTGGAAATGAATCTCCCCAAGGCTACAATTCTTCTTGTCAACCTCTGCACTTCTTTTTTACTTGTAAGCATGCTAAGAATTTCTTCAATGGACTTAATCAACGCATGATTCACTTCAATACCACAGTTAGAAACAAGAAAACCCAAAAACTTACCTGATGCAACACCGAATGCACATTTCTCGGGATTTAATTTCATATTGAATTTTCGCATGATTTGAAATGTATCAGACAAGTGCGATATATGATCCCCTGAATGTTGCGTTTTGTCGAGCATATCATCTATATAGACCTCCATAGTTCTTTCCACATGTTCTTAGAACATTTTGGTCACCAGTCTTTGATATGTTGCACCAATATTTTTGAGACCAAAAGGCATTACTTTATAACAATGTTTGTTTTAAATGAAGTTTTTCTTCATCTGTAGGATCCATTTTGATTATATTGTATCCTGAATACGCATCTAAAAAGTTTATCAATTCATCTCCTATAGTAGAATCAATTAGTTGATCTATATGTGGTAAAAAGAATATTTAGGACAAGCTTTGTTAAGCTCTATGTAATCTACACAAACTCTCCATTTACCATTCTTTTTCGGTACCTCAACAATATTGGCTAATTTGTTCGGATACTTTACCTCGCGGATAGAACCAATCTTTAATAATTTTTGGGCCTCATCTTGAATTAGTTGATTTTTGAAAGTTCCTTGCTTTCTTTTCCTTTGTTTGACAGGTGGATATGATGGGTCTTCATTTAACTTTTGAGTCATTATCTCCAGTGGTATTCCTGTCATATCAGAATAGGACCAAGAAAAACAGTCCATGTTTGTTTTCAAAAATTCAATGAACTTACCTTTCATGCCCTAGCTTAGATTGGCCCCTATGTGATTTTTTCTTTCATGCCATTGTGTAAATAACACTACGGCCTCCAGTTCTTCAATCGTTGTTTTTATATATTTTCGTTTTTCTCTGGTTCTTGAATGACATCGCACCTTGAGTCCACATATGTTTGCCCTTGTTTAGTTGAGGTTTGTATCATGATATCCTTAGTTGGATTCTAACTGCTATTTCTCTTTGTTTCTCGTACTTGAATCAGCTACGGATTAGATGCTCCTGGATATCTGTTGATCTCTACGGATTTGACATATTCCCCATGGTGATGGAAATTTGATAACTAATGTAAGGTCGATGGAATGGCATCCATCTCGTGGATCCATGGTCTCCCAAGAATCATGTTGTAAGCCATTTCCATATCTACCACCTGAAAATTTGAATCTTTGATAACACCTTATGCGAATATATTGAGTATTACCTCCCCTTTTGTCATGACGCTAGAATTGTCAAATTTAGACAAAGTATGCGCCTTTGGTACTAATTTAGCTTCAGCTTGCATCTCATGTAATACTCTAAGTAGAAAAATGTTCACGGAACTACCTGGATCAGTCAAAACTCGTTTCGCATTAGTATCATGTATAAGAAGAGATATTACCAGTGCATCGTTATGTGGAGTTAGTACGACATTCGTATCTGCATCATCGAATGTAATACTTTTTTCTTCTAAGACATGTCCCACCCACTTCCCATGGTTAATTGTGACTCTGGAAGCTTTATTGGCTGCTGTGTACGTCACACCATTGATTTCTTCACCGCCGCTTATAACATTGATGGTTATTTTGAGAGAAGGTGGTTTAGGGGGCTCCTGCCTATTTTTCATGTATGCTTCCTTACCTTTCTCACTGAATAATTCGGTGAGATACCCTTGCTTCAATAGATGATCAACTTCCCTTTGTAACAACCTACAATCTTCCGTTTTGTGACCATGATCGTTATGGAATTCCCACCAATGATCAGGACTACGTTTGTTTGGATTTGATCTTATTTCTTTTGGCCACCGTACCTTATCTCACATTCTTATTAAATATCTACGAGCTCCGAAGCTCTTTTCTTAAAATTATAACCGCCAAACCTGGCCTTCAAGCTTCTAATCATCCCGCATCTCTCGCGTGTTTCGATCGTTCCCAAACATTGATGATGAACCTGACTCTCTATTCCTTGATCTATGATCATACCTTGAATTGTCATGTTTTGATCATGAATCGTTTCCACCTAGGCCCATATATGGTTTGTTCCTGTTTTTACAGGATCTTTTTTCAATTTCCGCCCGTCTTGAACTCACCTTTTCTTCTTTTTGAGATCGTGAGATAATATCTTCTTTGATCCTTAACTTTGTGATATACCTATTGCAAACTTCATTCCATGTCATTATGGGGAATTCAGGAAGACTTTCCTTGAGTCCCTTAGTGGCTTTTGAGCTTTTTTCATTCAAATTACTAGTAAAAGCTATAGCTGCCCAATTATATGGTACATGTGGAGCGTTATTATTTAATGCTGGAACCTATCCACGAACTCTCCGAGCAACTCAGAGTCCCTTTTTTTGATATCCTCCATTCTCTTTTTGACTTTTTGAGCTCCCAAATATGCTTTGATAAATAAATCTGCAAGCTCACAAAAGAATTTATGGAATTTTTGGGTAAAAGAGAATAACATGTTAATGCTTCATTAGTGAGTGTTTCATAAATTTTTTTGACCAATACTGATTCAATTTCTTGTTTGGTCAAGTCATTGCCTTTTACGCTAGTTGTGAATGCAGTCACATGGTCTCGTGGATTAGTTGTTCCATCTATTTTGGAATATCGGGCATTTTGAATTTCTTTGGAATAGGGAGGGGAGCAACACTTCGCTTCCAAGGTTGTTGTGAATATTTGTCCACATCTATCCCTTTGATTACGGGCGGTACTCCAGAGATTTGCTCTATGCGGTCACTTTACTCCTTGAGCTATTTCTGCAAGGTTAACACTAATTTTGTAAATCGGAATTAACCAAGTTACTTGGTTCTCCATCTCGTGACTCGTTGGGAGTTCCACCACTGCCTAAATTTACAAGCCCAGAACGAGGGTTTTCCAAAGCATTGGTAGTTGGAGTTGGTGTTGGTGGTGCAATAGGTAACTGACTGGCGAAGGCTTCAAGAGCTTTATTGACATGTTCAGCGATTAGCTTTTGGAAAGCTTCATTGACAACTTCTTCGTTTTCAAATCGAGCATTCACATTTGAATGAGATCCATCAGGACTGCCTTCTAGAGATTGCCAAGGGGAGCTATGTGGAGGATCGGGGTATGTTATCTTGTGAATTTCCCTGGATTTGAGGGTTTCCTTGGTTAATTGGTTGTTATTATTAACATTTGACATGGTTGTTGATGTAGCAAAAAAGATCAGGTTAAGAAAGAATAGATTATCACATTCCCGGTAACGGAACCAATTTGTTTAACCAAAAAATATAATTTCGGTCAAAGCTTTATTTTTAGAAGAACTCGGGTTACTGATAATCGAAAATGAATAAAAGAAATTAATTTTTGCAAATAATAAGATGAATAGAAAGGGAAGTAAATAAGTATATTCCAATAGTGTTTCGTGTCCTTCCAAATGATCAGTCTCCTTCTTTTTATAGCTATCTGTAAGATATACATTTTGCCTTTGTCATAATTGGGCCATTATAGACAGTTAAATGCATTAAATGCTCTGTTACATAATTTTTGTAACTTCATACAGACTCTCTAATGATTTCAGTATTTAATGCTCATTAAATACTATATCTATACTTCATTGTACTATCAGGTTCATTCTCTTAATTCTTGTATTTAAATAGATATGAGCGTTGAGTCTACTCGTGCCTCTGCTCGTACTCGTGCTCGTGCTTATGCTCGTATCGATTGCAACTTGTGTCTCTTTGCTAATCATCATTCTTTGACCACCCTTCATGTCATGACGTGTCATCCGTCAATCATTTCGATATGTGTAAACTCAATTTTTCCCAATACACACGCAAGTATATGCGATCGTCAAGTAATAAAGTGAAAAAAAGTCGAGTATTAAAACTTGATGACCTGTTGTTAACTATTAACTAAATTAGACTATCCTAATTATATAAATAAGAATTAAACATAGAAGTATTGGATTCTAATCTAATTAAAATAAAAAGAAAACAAATAATGAACTTTGAACAAAGGAATAGTAGATTTTTATGTTATCAATATGATGAAAATGATCTAGGGTTTGGGGCTATCTAACATTCCTATTGTATTCTTCAATTAAATTGACTAGCTAATTTATTTAGATTATTGGTTGACTGTGTTAATATTGCTTATAAGAATCTGTCGAGTTCTTTCTCGACTATTCAAGCTAACCTAACACATGTATGTCTGTGGAATTAGAATCAACAAGAATGCATTTACAATTCCTGTACAACAACTAAACAATATAATTAGGCACATGCCTATCCTAACTCTGAATCTATTTTCGATGCCCAGGTTCAAGAACTTGCTTTACTCAATCCTATGTGCAATCTAGAATTTCCACTTTCGAGTTCAATTCAGGATTCATAGATAGTATTCAATTGGTGATCAAGGAATTAAATAATTTAGCGCAATATTGAATAAATAAACCAATATGATAAATCAAGAAAGCAAAACCAATATCTGAAAAACAATAGTCATAAAGAACTACAACTCTAGAACGTGAAATTTAGCTCCAAATAGATATGGTAGTCAAACAACAAATCATATAAAGAAACATAAAAATTACTAAGTTTGATGAAAGAAAAGATGAAATCCAGCCTCCATGACGGCTTTGTGCTCTCCCTTCGTCAAAAGTTATGTAAAAATTGTGTTTAAGGACTATTTATAAATGTAGAATAAAAGCCAAAGTAAAATAACCAATTCCAAGATAAAAATGGAGACAAAATAACATCAAAACTAGACCCGAGCATCGCAGTGTGAAACTCTTGAACTTTCTCACATTGAAAAATGCGACGCGAGCTTTACCGTAAGGAAAACTACCTACGTCGCTTTGTGCCACATTTCTTTCTTTCACTAGTTTCACCAAAAGCCACCAAATCTTTTTCCTTACTTCGTTTAGCGCTCATTTCACAATTAAAGAGGTAAAAGGACCAAAACAATGTCAGTTAAGAATAAAAAAAGTATAGGCTTATAATGTGAGTGCCAAATAAAAGTCTATAGGCTCAAAAGGGTTAACCATAGATAAATTTTATTCATAGTAAGTAATAAATCTCAAAAAGATCATAGAAAGTTTAAAATTATTTTTCAAATGGAGCATCACCTTAAATTTTTCTTGACTCACATACGGGGCATGTCCTAAACTCAATCACAATAATATGGACTACATAAAACCTCACTTAACACATGACACATGATTCACTGAGGTCGGTCTCATTTGGACTCTCAAACAATGCATGTATTCACGAAGCCATAAGATATTAAGCATTAATCACAAAATGAACACAAATCAAGAAAGTGAGACATAGGTGTCACAAGATATGTTATCCAATGTGTAGAGGCATCATACTCAATTTCAAACATATAAGGAAGTTATTACACAAGACAAAACTTAAATATGCTACTACCAAATAAGTCAAAGACGCCTAGATTCATCATTCTTTCTCCATTTATTCTAACGGTTCAATCTAGATCCCATGAAAAAGAACCAAGGCGCAAAAAAAATCACAAGGTATCATTACTGCCTAAAGAAAAATAAAAGACATGTTTTTGGATTTTTCTATCTTTTCAAAAAAAATTATAATTTTTATGTTAGACTTTAATCCTTGAAGAAAATGGTCTAGGAGATCTATAGTCGGGAAAAGTCCAAAATTTTCAAAAAAAATAATTGATTTTTATAATTGTCACATTAAAAAAAACTAAGCTACTAAAACTACTATAATAATGCTACACAACTATAAAAAGAAAAATATGAAGCTAAAATCAAAATAAGAAGTTAATATTATATTAGCATACTACTAATTGTTTAGAGGAATTCTTTCATGCTGCATTTTAAAAAATACAGTATCTCCAATAAATAAATAAAGCAAAAATAATGAGAGCAGAAAAGAAACTCCCTGAGTGACTAAAGACTGAAGCAATCGCCACTCACGAGGTCCTCATACTTCTCCCAAGGATGGTCCTTCTTGCGGATAGTTCACACCAGTTCCAACCATCTGCTCCCTTTTACACACTTCCTATGACTTAGATTCCCTTGCTCATGACCCTAAAAACAAGTACTACAAAAATAATAAAATTAATAAAAAAAATAAGCAATATATAGAAGCAAATAAAAGAAATCAGTAAAGTTGAGTTGCCTCCCAACAAGCACCTTATTTAACTTTGCAGTACGACATGAACCACTTTCTTCCTCTATCTTCAACTTATGAATTATACACCTAACAGGGTACTCAGTCTGCGGCTACGCTCTTTTGGACGAAAACAAATTTCACTCTACGATTCTTGGCCTTTACATAATGAATGTAATTTTTTTCTCTCTGGCATGACAAATCCATGAATGTAAGAACCTTTTTCCTCTTTTGTTGACTCCCCCGAAGGCATAGATGACTTGATTTTCATGACATCTGAATACAATGTCAAAAACTATTTAGAATGAGGACCAATATGCCCAAACTCTAGAATTGTGTTACTATTTACATCCTCACATTTACATGCACTAGAGTTTTCAAATATAATATCTACTTCCTCAGATAACTTTAGAACACTCTTCTCAACATTGGCATCCTCAAAAAAATATGGTCTAATGATTGGTATACTCATTTTAGCTTCGGAATTTGTTCCGGACGATTTTTTTCAGTTTCACACACCTCGACGTTAAATTATTGGACATTGAACACATCAACTTTTGTACTCAAATCTGCTTCCAAGTTGTTCAAAGCCAAGTCAAACCAGTCAATCCTTTGTGCAAGATCAAATCTCTCCTTAGGCCAATCATTAGCCAATGTTGTTAGAAGACAACGTCGGTTCGCATATTCCCTTAGTCGCGAATATTCATCCTGATACCAACTCTTACTCCCATATTCAAATTCAGATCTCCAAGAGTTCAGGTCAAGACAAGTCTAAAAGGAAGAGCCATTAAAGTCTTCCGTCAACCAAGCGTCTTCATCAATAACTTTACCCCTGGATATTTCATCCCCATATACCATGTTGATAGAACTACAAACACACTAAGAGAAAAATCAAATTATTATAAAAATCAAAATATTTACAAAAAGAAAAAAAACCCTGTAAAGATAAAAGTAAAAGTCTAATCTAGAAAAATAGCTAATTCTAAGTCCCCAGCAATGACGCCAAAATTTAATACAGCCATACGCACACGCAAGTGTACGTGATTGTCGAATAATAAAGTGATTAAAATCCTTATGTCAAACCCACGAGGACTTGTGATTAACTATTAACTAAATTAGATTATCCTAATGTAACGACCCAAACCGGTCTTTTTGAGCTTTTGCCCTTTGCTCGCCAGTTTTTGAGCATGACTTGCCCCGTGTGGTATAATATGACTTATACAAATCATTGATTTTTGTTTTAGGTTAATCAGAATGAATTTAGAAGAATAGTTCTCAGTTTAAAGCTTAAAATTTGAAAAAAAAAAAAGTTTGACCAATATTTGACTTATTTGTATATGATCACCGATTGAAATTTTTATGATTTGTTTAGCTCCGTTAGGTGATTTGGGACTTAGGAGTGTGATCGAAATGCATTTTGAAAGTCCGTGGAAGGTTTAAGCTTGAATTGGCGAAATTGAGATTTTGGCATTTTCCGGTTGATAGATGAGATTTTGATATAGTTGTCGGAATGGAATTCTGGAAGTTGCAGTAGATTCATTGCGTCATTTGTGACATGTCTACAAAATTTCAGGCCATTCGGACGTGGTTTGCTTGGATTTTTGGTCAAATGCAGAATTTGGAAGTTATTGAAATTCCTAAGCTTGAATTCGATGTGATTTTGGTGTTTTGATGTTGTTTTGAGTTTTTCGAAGATTGGAACACGTCTGAATAATGTTATGGGGTATGTTGGCATGTTTGGTTGAAGGCTTGAGGGCCTCGGGTGAGTTTCGGGGTGGTTCCGGATTATTTCTAAGTTATTTTTAGCTACCGGTTTTGGCTACAGAAGTGTTCTACGCGATCGCGGGGAATTGGACGTGATCGCGATGAGTAAAATGTGATAAAAATATTAGTGCTTCGTGATCGCGGATGAACCATAGCTATTACATAGAGTAAATAGTCTGTTGCACTGGTCCTACTTTAGAAGCTTATATCTCACATGTATAAGGAATTTGGTCCAAAAACAAAAGTTGTAGCCCTTTGTCTCTAGTTTTCAGAAATGTAAATTAATTGGCATTTTGTTTTGTGTACAAAAACATATAGTAGTTACACTACAGGCTATCCGGGGAGAGTTTGGAAATCTCTATTGCACAGGGCTGATTTTATAAGCTTATATCTCGCAATATATAATGATCAAGAAATAATCAACCTATCAGTTGCACTTGGTATCTAGTTTTAATAATGTTAAACTATTTTTCATTTGGAGTTGTTTACAAAAAGTTATGACCATTATACTGGAGTCTATCCGGAAGGTGGAACTTGTTCTTCATGATCGTGAAATATTGTCCGCGATCGTGAAGGGAAAATATTGGGCTGGGAAAAGCTGTCCTTCATGATCGCAAAGCATTTTTCGTGATTGCAAGGAGTATATACCTGGGCAGAGGATTTATTTCGAGGTTACGGTCATTTTGTTTAATATTTTTTGACCAACAAAGCTCGGGTGAGGCGATTTTTCGAGAGATTTTCAAGAAAAACATTGGGGTAAGTGTTCTATATCCAAAAGTGATTATATTTAATGATTCCATGGTTATTTTTGTCAAGTATTAGTGAATCAAATGGAAGAAATTGGAGAACTTTTGTAAACTTTTCAAAAATAAAAATTCTAGATTTGGAGGCCGAATTATTGTCGGATTTTGGTAAAATTTGTGTGGTTAGACTCGTGGTTGGATGGGGTTTCATATTTTGTAACTTTGGCCGGGTTCCAAGCTGTGGGCCCCACGGGAGAATTTTGAGTGCAATTTTGGATTTTGATGGAAAATGTAGAATTTCATAAGAATGAGCCCGAGAGGCTGATATTATTCTGAGAGTGAGCTCGAGGGGATGATACTATTTGGATATGTTGCTGAGGGGCGTGTTGAAACACGTTCTCAAGGCACTATACTAAAACGTGTGTTCATATTTGTAGGTTTTGATGAATGACAAACTATGCGCAATGGACATATGACGAGGTCCAAGTACAAGCGCGCAATTGATATATAACGAGATTCAAGCACAAGACCAAGATCAAGCAAAGATATAAAGTAATACATGAGTCGTTCTTTAATTGTGATCTTGATCCGATAACTTGACTCAAGACTTGGCTTCTCTCGTAAAAACATTTTTATCAAATCATGCATATTTAATTTAAAGCAAAATGATTTTAAATCATGCATATTTACTTTAATCAAATTGATTTTTAAACATGCCTCTAAAATCTGGACTAAGATAATCGATTATGTACTTATGATAATCGATTATGTTAAGTCAGCTGCATGACAATCGATTGTGAACTTATGACAATCGATTGTGTTAAGGCAGTATGCATCAGATTTTTCAAATCTGCATGACAATCGATTGTGAACCTTATGACAATCGATTGTGTTGAGGTAGTGTATATCAAAGTTTTTCAAAGCTACAAAATAATCGATTGTGAACTTATGACAATCGATTGTGTTGAGGCAGTGTCTATCAGACATTTTCAAAGTCATAAAATAATCGATTGTGTACCTTTGACAATCGAGTGCATTGAGGCAGTGTCTAATTGATTTTTCAAAGACTGATATATAATCGATTGTTCTCATAGCATAATCGATTGTGTAATTGACCGTTGCCAAAATATTTTCAAACACCGTCAGGTAATCGATTATAGATTTCTAATAATCGATTGTTTTAAATAACAGTGTTAGTGGAAATCTCGAGAGAGTCTCTCGGGGACTGGACTAGCCACGGGTTGTGGTGAACCAGGATACATCGGTGCGTTCGTTCTTATTTATTTACTTATCGCACTTATTTCTTTCCTGCAATTTTTAAATTCCGCAAGTTTACACTAATTTTTATTATAACGCTATTCACCCCCCCTCTAGCGTTAAGCGTATTTTCTAACAATTGATATCAGAGCCCAACACTCTGAAGACTTAACCGTTTGAGAGAAACAATCCATGGCTTCTACTCGTGATTCTTTTGCAGGAATAGGTGAAGGACAATGCTCCACCCGACCACCACTATTCGACGGTACAAACTATATGTACTGGAAGGACAGGATGAGAATATTTGTTCAATCAAATAGTTTTCATCTTTGGAAGGTTATAATGGAGGGAGATCAAATTCCAACCAAAAAGGTTGAAAATAAAGATGTTCCAAAGTCCGAAGATGAATACGATGCGGATGACATCCGAAAGGTGCAAAACAACGCTAACGCCATTAATTTATTATATTGTGCTGTAAATGCTGATGATTACATGAAAATATCATGTTGCACAACGGCGAAGCAAATGTGGGACAAGCTGGAAATTACGTACGAAGGTACGGACCAGGTAAGGGAAGCTAAAATTTATTTCCTAACCCATGCATATGAATTGTTTCACATGAAGGAAGGCGAAAAGGTCGATGAGATGTTCGAACGATTTTCAAAAATCGTTAATGATTTACATGCTCTTAAGAAGACCTTCACGGATAAGGAACTTGTCCGAAAAATTCTCCGAAGTCTCACTCCGGCATGGCGATCCAAGGCCGACGCGATTCAAGAATCTATTGGCGTTTCAAATGTCACCATCGACAGATTAAGAGGTAATCTTAAAACTTACGAATCTACTATACTTAACCCTCTTGTTGGTGATCAAAGGAAACAAAAGATCGCTCTCAAGGCAAGCACAAGCCAACCTCAAAATGATGAGGACGGAGACAACGAGTTCGGACTCGTTATTAAGAGATTTCAAAAGTTCATGCGAAAAGAGTATGAACGAAAGGGCAAAAAGCAAGGAGATCAAATAAAGTGCTATGAGTGCGGAGAAACCGGGCACATTAAATCAAATTGTCCAAATGCCAAAAAGGAGAAGAAACCCTTCAAGAAACAACAAGCATACATATCTTGGGGAGGCGACTCCGGTGACGAGTCGAGTGAGGAAGAAGAAGACGAAGCCGCAAATCTTTGTCTCATGGCTCACGAAAACAATCAAGAAGAGGTATGTCAAATTTCTTCCAAAAATTTCTATTCTCTTGAGGAAATGCAAAATGCTTTTGATGAGTTGTATAGTGAATTTATTAAAGCTTCCAAAATTGCTAAATGCATAAAAGAAAATTCTTCTTTAAAAGAAAAAGATTTTGAAAAACAACTCTCTTTGAAAGAAAAGGTTTTGGAAAAACTGATTTTGGAAAATGAGAAGTTGAAAGAAGAAAACACGTTTTTCGGAAAAAAAAGTGCCGACAAACCCGAGACTTCTAGCAAAAATTGTACTTCATGCATGCATCTAAAAAATGAGGTAGAAAGACTTAAGGGCACCCTAGATAAGTTTAATTCTTCTCATAAAAATTTGAATGAAGTTCTTGTTAATTTGAAGTCGACCAAGCATGGCATAGGCTTTGAGAATGAGCCTAAAGAAAAGGTTGAAGCCAACCCCCAACAACCTAAGGCTCAACCTAGAATTAATAAAACAAACGCTCATCCTAGATATAACAAACCTAGAAATGGCTTTCAACAATCGCAACCTAGAAATAATCATTCTAGAAATAATGCATACTCTAGGCCAAACACTAGAAGGAATTTTGGACCTTGTAGAACACCTAGAAATGGCTTTCAACCTAGAAACAACTATCCTAGAAATGCAGTATATCCTAGAACAAATAGTAGGAGAAATGATTTTCATGAATTGCGCGATAGTCATATTGTCAAGAATAGAGTAAATGAATTTCGTCCGTCCAATTACTATCAACCTAGACGAATGCATAATCCTAATGTTGTTTGTCATTATTGTAGACGAATTGGACATATTGCTCCTGCTTGTTTTACACGACATAGACATAACACTCAATCACATCACTATGATTTTCCTAACCCCCAAGGACCCAAAATGGCATGGGTACCTAAAACTCATTAATCGGTTTTGTAGGTGTGTTTGAAGGGGTCAAGTGTACTTTGGTACCTTGATAGTGGATGCTCTAAGCACATGACTGGAGACGAATCCAAGTTCCTTCAACTAGAACACAAGGAAGGAGGAAGCGTTATTTTTGGTGATAACAACAAAGGAAAAATTATCGGCATTGGATCGGTCGGTAAGGATGACTCCTCTTCCATTAAGCATATATTGCTAATTAAGGGTCTAAAACATAATCTCTTGAGCATAAGTCAATTATGTGACAAGGGAAATCTTGTTTTATTTGATTCAAATGAATGCTTAGTTCTTCTCCCTAGCGATTTTAAAATTATTCTTCGTGGATTTAGAATGGATAATATCTATATGGTTGATCTCGAAAATTCTTCATCTGAATATGTAGATTGTCTTATGAGCAAAGAAGATGATACGTGGTTATGGCACCGTAGAGTAGCTCACATCAACATGCATCTTTTGAACAAATTGATTTCACAAAATTTAGTTATTGGTCTTCCAAACTTGAAATTTGAAAAAGACTCTATTTGTGATTCTTGTCAAAAAGGGAAGCAAACAAAAGCATCTTTTAAATCGAAAAATATTGTTTCAGCTACTAGACCTTTGCAATTACTTCACATGGACTTATTTGGACCATCTCGCATTGAAAGTCTTGGTAGAAATCGTTATGCTTTTGTTATTGTTGATGATTATTCTAGATTTACATGGACTCTATTTCTTGCTCATAAAAGTGAAGCTTTTCATAATTTTAAATATTTTCTTAAACGTGTTCAAAACGAAAAGGACACAACCATCACTTCAATAAGAAGTGATCATGGGGGAGAGTTTGATCACAATCTGTTTGCGGACTTTTGTGACGAACTTGGTATCGAGCACACCTTCTCCGCTCCACGAACACCACAACAAAATGGGGTGGTGGAAAGGAAAAATAGGTGTCTCGAAGAGATGGCTAGAACCATGCTCGATGAGGCAAAGATTCCCAAGCATTTTTGGGCGGATGCCGTGAGTACCGCATGCTACGTTTTGAATAGAGTAGTCATAAGGCCAATACTCATGAAAACCCCTTATGAACTCTATAAGGGAAGGAAACCAAATATCTCCCATTTTAGAGTATTCGGTTGTAAATGCTTTATTCATAACAATGGAAAAGATCAATTGGGAAAATTTGATGCCAAATCCGATGAAGGAATTTTTATTGGTTATTCCTCACGTAGCAAAGCATATAGGGTATTCAATAATAGAACCGGAACTGTGGAGGAATCCCCTCATATTGTGTTTTCCGAAATAATGCTCGCTTGGCGAGAAAGGATTCTGGTTCTGATCCTGCAGGTATCTTAAACTCAATAAGTCCTCGAGAAAAAGTACAAGAGGAAACTTCTAAGGAAATTCAAGATGAAATCTTGGAACAATTATCGGAGGAAGCGCCACAATTGGAGAAAGAAACGAAAATGCCTAACGAATGGAGGACAATCAAAGATCACCCTCTCGAACAGGTAATTGGCGACGTTGGAGAAAAGGTAAGTGCCCGAAACTCTCTTAAGAACACCTTAGGACATACTGCTTTTGTTTCTCAAATTGAACCCACAACCATCTCCGAAGCAATTGGGGATGAATTTTGGACCTTGGCAATGCAAGAGGAGCTTACCAATTCAAACGGAATGACGTTTGGGATTTGGTGCCAAGACCCGAAAATCATACCATAATTGGTACGAAATGGGTTTTTCGAAACAAATTAGATGAAAATTGTGTAATCACTAGAAACAAAGCTAGGCTTGTAGCAAAAGGCAACAATCAAGAAGAGGGTATTGACTATGAAGAAACATATGCTCCCGTAGCAAGGTTAGAAGCTATTTGTTTATTACTTGCCTTTGCATCTTCTATGAATTTCAATTTGTATCAATTGGATGTAAAAAGTGCTTTTCTAAATGGTGTTATTCAAGAAGAAGTTTATGTTGAACAACCCCCGGGTTTTGAAGATTTAAATCTCCAAATCATGTTTTCAAACTTAAAAAGGCTCTTTATGGTCTTCATCAAGCTCCCCGAGCTTGGTATGAAAGATTGAGTAAATTTCTTTTGGAAAATGATTTCATTTAGGGGGAAAGTTGACACCACTCTTTTCGTTAAGCATAAAAACAATGATATTTTATTAGTTCAAATCTATGTGGATGATATTATATTTGGTGCTACTAACAATGTTTTCTGCAAGGAATTTTCCGATTTAATGACAAGCGAATTTGAGATGTCTATGATGGGTGAGCTAACATTCTTTTTGGGGCTGCAAGTAAAGCAAATGAAAGAAGGAACTTTCATTTATCAAGCTAAATATTGCAAAGAATTGCTGAAACGATTTGAAAGGACCAACGCAAAAGCAATGGCCACTCCCATGAGCACATTCGATCATCTAGACAAAGATGAGAAAGGTAAGGAAGTCGACACCAAAAAGTATCAAGGTATGATTGGATCTCTCCTTTATCTTACTGCTAGTAGACCGGACATCATGTTTAGCGTGTGCTTATGCGCTCGTTATCAATCGTGTCCGAAGGAGTCTCACCTAACTGCGGTGAAACGGATATTGAAGTATCTTGTTGGTACTGTAAATGTGGGTCTATGGTACCCCAAAGGTTCTTCATGCCAACTTGTTGGCTATTCCGATTCCGATTTTGCTGGATGCAAATTAGACCGCAAGAGCACTAGTGGCACTTGCCATTTGCTCGATAGCTCTCTCATTTCTTGGTTTAGCAAGAAACAAGTAAGTGTTGCGTTGTCCACAACCGAGGCTGAATATGTAGCCGCGGGGAGTTGTTGCGCTCAAATCCTTTGGATGAAACAACAACTCTTGGACTATGGCCTAAGTCCTGATCATATCCCTCTTAGATGTGATAATACTAGCGCCATATGCTTGACGAAGAACCCCGTTCTTCATTCAAGAACAAAACACATTGAAATTAGGCATCATTTTATAAGAGATCACGTTCTCAAGGGTGATGTCGAAATTGAATTTGTTGATACGAAAGATCAATTGGCCGATATCTTTACAAAACCCTTAGAGAAAGAGTCCTTCTTCTGAATTCGTAGTGAACTCGTTCTTGACTCCACGTTGATCTAAGTCATGCATTGCATTCTCCCTTTCACATGATTTCTAACTTGAGCGTCGGAGACGTCTAACGAATTTTTGCAGGTATCGTCCTAAAGGCAGGGGGAATTATAAAGATTGATGCAGAATAATCGATTTCTCCTAAGGATAATCGATTTCTCTTTAGTATATAATCGATTATCTAGTATCAATAATCGATTATGTTGATATTATTTGCTTTATTATGTCTTTTACTTTTTCCATTTTTGCTAATGGCAAAAGGGGGAAGAACAAGGGGCTATGCACCTAATTTTTTATTGGCATAAATTGAGGGGGAATTCAAATGTTGAGGGGGAACCAATTGCATATCTATATACTTGTTGCATATCTATACTTGTCTTGAATCGTCATTATGAATTATCAAATATGCATATCCCGACTAAAGTTTGCCATTATCAAAAAGGGGTAAATTGTTGAAACACGTGCTCAAGGCACTAGACTAAAACGTGTGTTCATATTTGTAGGTTTTGATGAATGACAAACTATGCGCAATGGACATATGACGAGGTCCAAGCACAAGCGCGCAATTGATATATAACGAGATTCAAGCACAAGACCAAGATCAAGCAAAGATATAAAGTTATACATGAGTCGTTCTTTAATTGTGATCTTGATCCGATAACTTGACTCAAGACTTGGCTTCTCTCGTAAAAACTTTTTTATCAAATCATGCATATTTAATTTAAAGCAAAATGATTTTAAATCATGCATATTTACTTTAGTCAAAATGATTTTTAAACATGCCTCTAAAATCTGGACTAAGATAATCGATTATGTACTTATAATAATCGATTATGTTAAGTCAGCTGCATGACAATCGATTGTGAACTTATGACAATCGATTGTGTTAAGGCAGTATGCATCAGATTTTTCAAATCTGCATGACAATTGATTGTGACCCTTATGACAATCGGTTGTGTTGAGGCAGTGTACATCAAAGTTTTTCAAAGCTACAAAATAATCGATTGTGAACTTATAACAATCGATTGTGCTGAGGCAGTGTCTATCAGACATTTTCAAAGTCATAAAATAATCGATTGTGTACCTTTGACAATCGAGTGCATTGAGGCAGTGTCTAATTGATTTTTCAAAGACTGATATATAATCGATTGTTCTCATAGCATAATCGATTGTGTAATTGACCGTTGCCAAATTATTTTCAAACACCGTCAGGTAATCGATTATAGATTTCTAATAATCGATTGTTTTAAATAAAATCTGAAAAAGAGTTTTTGAACGTTGCCAAGTAATCGATTGTAGATTTCTGACAATCGATTGTTTTTAGTAAAATCCGGAAATGATTTTTTGAACGTCGCCAATTAATCGATTGTCGATTTCTGACAATCGATTGTTTTAAGTAAAATCTGGAAATGATTTTTTGAACGTTGCCAGTAATCGATTATTGATCTTAGATAATCGATTGTTAAGCGTAAAATCTGGGAATGAGTTTTGGAACGATTGGCAAACAATCGATTGTGGCATTTTGACAATCGATTGTCACTGAGTAAAATCAGCAATTCTTAATTGGCAATTAGGCAACGGTAATGCATGATTTTGCAACAATAAATACAGCTTCAAATCAGTCTTCTAAAGACAACAACTAATCATATTATTGCTATAGCTTGCATACTCTATTGTTCATCACTTTCTATTCATTACATAAGTTTTGAGAGCCAAAATTCTTGAAGAAAGTTGTTGCGTTCTTGAGCGTATCTGTTTACTCATATCTACTCTATTAAGAGAGTCTTGTTTAAGTGAGTGCTAAGTGTTTTATATACTTGAAGGGAAGTGTTAGTCCCTTGTATTGTAAGAAGGAACTTGTGTTTCCTTTGGTTGAAGTCTTGGAGTGTTGTATCTTCGAGCAAAGGTTGTTGAGGCTTGTGTCCTCAGTTTGTAAAGGTTTGTTGAGCACCCATAAGCTTAACAGTGTTAGTGGAAATCTCGAGAGAGTCTCTCTCGAGAGTCTATTGGCACTAACTATTTTGTATTGGTTTGTATAACTGTTACAAAAGTCATTTTCAATATAGCTTTAAAATGAGCTAAAGATATTTCTAAATATTTCACAGCTTCATTATTTTTTTCTCAAAAGGTTTTACACTGCTTCTATACAGTATGTTGATTTGCTTTACGTGATCTCTTACTACTTAATTGTTATTTACCTTTATTACTCACTGATTTGAATTTCTCACTTTACTCCCCGCACCTTGTGTGTGGATGCATGTATTTATACACCCGGTAGTGGGTTTGGCTAATCGGAGATAGAGTTATCGGGGTTTAGTGAGGTGGCTGACAGTGTTCGTAACACCGCTTTTCTCCCTTTTCGTTGTTCGGTCCTATTTTTTGTATATATTAGACCTTGTAGTTGTATTTATATTCTAATAGATGCTTGTGACTTGTGACACCCCAGTATCGGGTTGTGTTTTGTGCTAATTTCTGCACATTATAAAAATATTTTGCTTAGTTTGTGGTTATCTATTGATACTTAGTCTGTTTATTAATATTTACCTATTTTGAAAAGGCAAAATAGCTTAGTTGTCTGGCCTTGTCTTCATGAGGGGCGCCATCACGTCCGGTTCAAGGTTTGGGTCGAGACTAGTTGGTATCAGAGCCTAGGTTACATAGGTCTCACGAGTCATGAGCGGGTTTAGTTGAATCTTACGGATCGATACAGAGATGTCTGTATTTATCCTCGAGAGGTTGCAGAACCATTAGGAAAAACTTTATATTCTTAAATTCTTATCCTGCGTCCTTGATTTAGTTTGAAATGTAACTCTTTGAAATTCCTTCCACGCATTCGTATGCGTGCATGAGTGCTCGGTATCAGATGCGTATCAATGTCTTGTGGTTCCTGATTAAAGGGTGAGATGTGATCTCTGTGTGTTGATGTTGGGCCAGCCCGGAGGACTTGAAGCTGGATGTTTGCCTATAGCTTGAGCACCGAGGTGCTGATTGTGTGAGTAAGTGTTTTTGAACTTATATGTTCGGTATTTTCCCTATTAGTGGTAGTGGCGGCTGGATAACTATGCGATGAGTATGTTGGTACTGGGAGATGCATCCATATGATTTGGCAGTGACAAGAAGGGTTTGTTGGAGGCTAGAAGAACTATTCGGTGCTTGAATTCCATCTTGATTCTAGGTATAGCCCCGAGTTATGGGCGTGTGAAGAATATTTTCATGTCTCCCAATTGTGAGTGAAGTAAATTTTATGTTGTGATATGAGTTCACACTCAGTAAGACTAAGTGACTGCATAATATTTGTGACGGTGGAAGGTATACAGAAATGTTAGTTGGAGGCAAAAGATGTGGGTTATCTCCTGTCGAGTGTTCTAAGGTTGTATGATCCTTATGTCGCTATTAGAATATCTCATTTACAAGTAAAGAATATATGTTGAAATCTAAATTGCAACAGAGTTAAATTCTAAATGATCTATGTTTTCACAGGCTTGTAAAGGATTTGAGTTTAATCTCACTATGGTATTATGACATCAATAGAGTATAAGAGTTATGAGTTATTGGGTGTATCTTGATCTATGGCTTCGAGCCAAGTGGGGGAGTTTGCTATTGGTTAGGTAATTGCACGGTTAGGGGCTGTGTTGGTTCCAGTTTCATGTGTGTTGGTTAGTCAATTATGGCTTACGGAGATTGAGGTCGAGGGTGGCTCGAGTAAAGGAAAATTTTGACAAAGGTTATACTATGCTTCGTAGGTGTGTGAGAATCACGTGATTTCTTAAGTTGTTGTTGGTAAAGAATGCTCGCTGCATAGAGCAGGAAGTTCCTTGATTGTATTTGGATGAGGTTACATTCTACGGTGTCAGAGTGCCAATAAGGCATGAGTGGTTCTGTTCGTTTGATCATGCTAATTGCAGATTGAATAGAGTGAATGACTCTCAGAATGGTTGTAATGTGTTTGAGGTTCTACATGTAACAATTGGGTATTTTAAAGTTGTACGTGTGGTTAGTAACTAAGTTTTCATTGGAAGATGTCAAGACTTGTGGTATTTTCTATATTAATTATGGGATTCTGTGGATCCATATCAGGAAGGTAAGAGTAATGGAGTTAGATTCATATGAAGTCTCTTCATAGTAAAAGTATTTTGAATGTGGTGCTCTTGGGAATATCTGAGAAAGCATTCAGCGGCTTTTGAGCCTTAGATGGTGTGGTTTTATGCTAAAGTTTGTGGGCAAGTTTTAGTTAAGGATAGTGGTGTACTAGCCAAAACAACATATAATTTGAAGGTAATTCGGAAGGAAACTCAGAGGATTATGACAACTTAGTAGTAAGCTAGATCGGCATGGTAATGGATATGATAAGTTCTTGGGTGCTTATGAAGCAATGGGTTTCCATATATGTTTTGTGGCAATGCTCTTAGTTTTTGGATGTCTTGTGTATCTTGGTTGAGTTAAAATGAGACAATATTGGTGGTTTGGTTTTTTGGAAAAGTGGATTTGTAGAGTTCTGAATAATTTCTACCACGATAACAACAACAACAACCCAGTATAATCCCACTTAGTGGGGTCTGGGGAGGGCAGTATGTACGCAGACCTTACCCCTACCCTTGGATAGAGAGGCTGTTTCCAAATAGACCCCCGGCATCCTTCCCTCCAAGAACTTCCCACCTTGCTCTTGGGGAGACTCGAACTCACAACCTCTCGGTTGGAAGTGGGGGTTGCTTACCATCAGAGCAACCCCTCTTGTCAATTTCTACCACGATAGAGATGTATAATTCTGTTGGCATAAGGAGCATGGAATGTATAGTAATTTTCTCCTGGATGGAATAAGATGGAAAGTTTTTGACTATTTAAGTATGTAGTTGATTGTGGCTTGGAAGGGATTATGAAGTTCTAAAATTTATCATAGGATGGCATGTTATATGTGGTGTGTGTGTAGGATTGAGATGGGTATATGTAGGGTCGCAATTCAGTTATGGAAGGAAGATCATAAATTCTTAGACAACACAGACATTTTACGATGACTAGGTAAATGATATTACTAAATGGTGTGTCTTGATAAGGGTATGCACTTTAGAAAGAAGGAAATATGATTGAGTTAACAATATATCATAGGTATTGCGGCGCTTTCTGTTTGATCGAGTGCTGCTATTCAAGTTTCCTTAGTGGCACGAGAGAATTATAGGAGTACCTCTCGTGGGATGATTAGGTATTAGTGGCGTGTTGTATAATCAGATGGTGGAGTTGGGATCGGATATGGTGATTCGTGTGCTTTTTGGATTTGGAGACTAGGAGTTTTCATAAGCAGGTTAGTTCATGGTTGTGGACGGTAAAGATGTGGGTAAGCTAGTCGAATGAGAGTATGTGCAATGATTCAGTCATTTTGATCCCTCAGAGGATTATTTATCTATAGTGTGTGACTAGACTTGATGTGTGGTTCATTGGTGACCTATATGGATGTATGTTCTATATCACGGCGGCTTGGTTGACTTCGAGTTGCCAATGGTAAGGGATATGTTGATTCAGTGTTATTAAGTTATTAGTAATCAAGAGGATCTATTAGTTATCTTTCCGTGTTGCGAGGTGTTAAGGTTTGTTGGTTATAGGCATATGTGGTGGGTGTTATTGGGTCCTCTTAGTGGAATTCGAGCAGGTAGAGTACCAGGTATTGCTCGACGGGTAGTGTATCGATTGTGTCCCTTCGGGTATATCTATTGTTATATCAATTGCTTCGTTATAGTTATGATGATTTCTTTGGTTTTAGACATCATATTGCGCACGGTTGTCGATTTTGAGAATAATGACTTAAGGTGTTTTCACGTGGATCAGTGTTTGGATGAGGTCGCGCATTGGAGCGAAGCTATGGGGAGGTATGATCCTGCGGGTTAGATTTGTATGTTCTATTTTTGTGATGTGAGATGGGTTCTTAGCCTTTTATTGTGGTGGTACTGGTGATCTTGAGGTACAACTCTTTCATTTGAGTCATTTTCATGATTTGAGTATGTTTGGGCCGTTGCTTATTGGTGCGCGTATTATGCAAGTTGTGGCTTAGGCATATATTGATGTGTCATGTCACAAGAGTAGTTGTGTTGGATTAGATGAGATTGTAAGATCTCTAATGACTGCAAACATATTTGATTTTAGCATGTTGGTAGGATAATATCGAGGTTCAACTCAGAAATTTACTATGGTTTTTGCCAAAGGAGAAGTGGCTTCATGAATGGTTGATTTGGGGAAAACGTTTATTGCTTATTGTGTGTTTCATTTATCATTGGCAGTATATGAAAGTATTGGAATGAGACTTTAATTGATAAGAGGTTTCCTATTGACATCTAATTGTGGTGTGCAGCTGCTGTGATTAGAAGTTATCGTTGCAAGCGTTTGAGTTATGTGGTATATCATGTAATTGCACCAAGATTGAGAGTATGGGTTATTATAGCTTGTTTGGGCTTAGACAGAGTATATATATGATATTTTGATCTTGTGAATGATTTCAGAAGTGGAAATGTGGTTCTAAGGTTCATGGGATAGGTTGGACTGTTAAAATTATAGTTACATTGTGTTATCGGACCTATACGAGATAGGGTGACGTGGGATCACCCCCCGAGTAAGTTTATGGTAAAGTTATTCAGCGATCGGTTGGCTTTTAGAACAACTCTGGACATGTTCGAGGACGAACGTATGTTTAAGTGGGGGAGGATGTAACGACCCGACTGGTCGTTTTGAACTTTTACACTTTGATCGCTAGTTTTCGAGCATGCTTGCCCCGTGTGGTGTAATATGACTTATGTAAATCATTGGTTTTGGTTTAGGTTAATCAGAATGAATTTGGAAGAATAGTTCTCAGTTTAAAGCTTAAAATTTGAAAAAAAAAATTTAACCAATATTTGATTTGTTTGTATATGATCTCGGATTGGAATTTTTATCATTTCGTTAGCTTCGTTAGGTGATTTGGGACTTAGGAGTGTGATCGGAATGCATTTTGGAAGTCCGTAGAAGGTTTAGGCTTGAATTGGCGAAATTGAGATTTCGCGTTTTTCCGGTTGATCGGTGAGATTTTGATATATGTGTCACAATGGAATTCTGAAAGTTGCAGTAGCTTTGGTGTGTCATTTCTAACATGTGTACAAAATTTAAGGTCATTCGGATGTGGTTTGATTGGGTTTTTTATCAAAAGTGAAAATTGGAAGTTATTGAAATTCCTAGGCTTGAATCCGATTTGATTTTGGTGTTTTGATATTGTTTTAAGTGTTTTGAAGATTGGAACAAGTTTGAATGATGGTATGGAATATGTTGACATGTTCAGTTGAAGCCCCGAGGGCCTCGGGTGAGTTTCGGGGTGGTTTCGGACCATTTCTAAGCTATTTTTAACTGCTAGTTTTTTGCTACAGCAGTGTTCTATGCGATCACGGAGAATTGGATACGATCGCGGTGAGTAAAATGCGAGAAAAATATTAGTTCTTCGTGATCACAGATGAACCATCGAGATCGCATAGAGTAAATAGTCTTTTGCACTTGTCCTACTTTAGAAGCTTATATCTCACAATGTATAAGGAATTTGGTCCAAAAACGAAAGTCGTAGCTCTTTGTGTCTAGTTTTCAGAAATGTAAATTAATTGGCATTTGTTTTGTGTACAAAAAGTTATAGTAGTTACACTACACGTTGTTCGGGAAGAGTTTGGAAATCTCCACTGCCCATGGCTGATTTTTAAGCTTATATTTCGCAATATATAATGACTCATGAAATGAGAAACCTATCAAATTGTAGCCCGTTGGTGTCTAGTTTTCATAACATTAAACCATTTGTTATTTGGAGTTGTGTGCAAAATGTTATGACCATTATACTGGAGGCTGTCCATAAGGTAAAACTTATTATTCGGGATCGCGAAACATTGTCCACGATCACGAAGGGTAAATATTGGGCTGGGAAAAGTTATGCATTGCGCAAGGCATATTCCGCCACCGCAAAGAGTATATACCCGAGAAGAAGATTTATTTCGAGATTTAGGCCATAATTTTAACATTTTGGGACCAAGGGAGCTCGGGTGAGGCGATTTTTCGAGAGATTTTCAAGGAAAACATTGGGGTAAAGTATTATATATCCAAAAGTGATTATATTGAATGATTCTATGGTTATTTTCATCAAGTATTAGTGAATCAAGTGGAAGAAATTGGAGAAATTTTATAAACTTTTCAAAAATAAAAATTCGAGATTTAGAGGCCGAATTATTGTCGGATTTTTGGTAAAATTTTTATGGTTGGACTCGTGGATGGATGGGGTTTATATTTCGTAACTTTTGTTGGGTCCCGAGATATGGGCCCAATGGGCGAATTTTGAGTGTAATTTTGGATTTTTGATGGAAAATGTAGAATTTCATATGAAATTAATTCCTATAATTTTTATTAACAGAATCGAATCATTGTGGAATTCGAGGTATTCAGAGGTTGATTTGAGAGACAAAGGCGTTGTGGAGTAGGATTTGCTTGGATTGAGGTGAGTAATGATTGTAAATGATACATCGAGGGTTTGAAACTCTGTATTGCATACCGTAATGCTATATTAAGGTGAGAAACGCGCTTGATGACGAATGTAGGATCGTTTACTATTGGGGATTGTGACTTGGTCCGTCTCGATTGATGATTTTTCCACATATTTGACGGAAACTTATTTGGTATCATAATGATTTGGGCTTTGTGTCATTTATTTGAACCCTTCGGATATTTTTATCACTATTTCCTCACTGTATTGACTTATTACTTGAACTCAGTCATGTTGTTTTCCACTGTTTTACAATTCAGCCACTTTTACTCAGTTTGAGACTTAAATGATATTTCTAAATGATGTTTTGAGCTGAGAACTATTGTTTTGCAAATGCTCGAGGGGCTTGTGATGAATTTTTCTATTAGAGTGCGGTCAAGGGACAGATGTGAGGATATACTAAGTGATATGAGGTCGATGGCCTGAGATACATTTATACGCCACGAGGTGGCTTGAGTGATATGAAGTCGAGAGTCGAGAGATGATACGCCATGAGGTGGCTTGATATTGCACTTGGGCCGTAAGGGGCCCCTTTAGAGTCTACACACCCACAGTGAACGCGGGTACTCATTATGATATGAGAGTGAGCCCGAGGGGCTGGTATTGTTCTGAGAGTGAGCCCGAGGGGCTGATATTGTTTTGAGAGTGACCCCGAGGGGCTGGTACTGTTCGAAGATGTTACCGAGGAGCGAACCTTTATGTGTTCATCTTTCGTATTTACTTGTCATTTTACATGTTATACTGTGGTATTTGTGATCGAAGGGCGAATTTTTTGTTCTATCGGCACTAACTATTTTGCATTTGTTTGTGTAACTGTTGAAAAAGTCATTCCAAAATTGGTTTAAACTGAGCTAAAGACGTTTCTGAAAATTTCACAGCTTTATTATTTTTTTCTCTAAAGGTTTTACACTGCTTCTATATAGCATGTTGATTTGCTTTACGTGATCTCTTACCGCTCAGTTGTTATTTACCTTTATTACTCACTGAGTTGGAATATTCACTTTACTCCTTGCACCTTGCGTGCGGATGCATGTATTTATACACCCGGTAACGGGTTTGGCTTATCGGAGGCAGAGTTATCGGGGTTTAGTAAGGTGCTTGACAACGTTCACAATACTGCTTTTCTCCCTTTTCGTTCTTCAGTCCTATTTTTTGAATATTTCATACCTTGTAGTTGTATTTATATTCTACTAGATACTCATGACTTCTGATACCCGGTATTGGACTTTGTTTTGGGCTTTTTTCTGCACATTATTAATATTTAACTGTTTTCAAAAGGTAAAATATGTTAGTTGGCTGGCCTTTTCTTTACGAGATTCGAAGTTTGGGTCGTGACACCCAATTATCTAAATAAGAATTAACCTAGAGTTTTATGACTCTAATCTAATTAAAATAAAAAGAAAATAAATAATGAACACTCGACAAATGAAGAGTAGATAATTATATTATCAATCTGATGAAAACAATTTTGGGTTATGGGCTATCTAACATTCCTATTGTATTCTTCAATTAAATTGACTAACTAATTTATCTAGCTTATTGGTTCAGGGTTAATATTGCTCAAAAGAATCTATCGAGTTTTTACTCGCTTATTCAAGCTAACGTAACGCCTATATGTCTGTGGAGTTAGAACCAACAAGAACACATTTATAATTCATGTACATCAACCAAGTAAGGTAATTAGGTATATGTCAATCTTAACCACGATTCCCTTCCACGACGCCCAGGTTCAAGAACTCTCAACTCAATCCTATGTGCAATCTAGAATTTTAACTTTCGAGTTCAATTCAAGATTTGTAGATAGTATTCAATTGGTGATCAAGCAATTAAATAATTAAGCGCAAGATTGAATAAATAAACCAATATGATAAATCAAGAAAGCAAAATCAATATCGGAATAACAATAGTCATGAAGAAAAACAACTCGAGGACGTGAAATTTAACTCCGCATAGATATGATGCCAAACAATAAATCATACAAACAAACATAAAATTATAAAGTTTGGTAAAAAAAAGAAGAAACCCAACCTCTACGATGACTCTATGCTCTATCTTTATCAAAAGTTGTGTAAAAATTATGTTTAAGAACTATTTATAGGCATAGAATAAAAGTTTAGACAAAATAACCAAGTTCAAAACCAAAGAGGAGAGAAAATAACTTCAAAACTGGACTCGGGCGTCGCAACACGAAGCGTTTGGACTTTTTCTTGGAAATGCAACGCAAGCTTTACCGCGAGGAATATTGCCTGCGTCGGCTGGATTAAATGTTTCGTTGCTTCAACTCTTATTGTTACAATGTCCATTCTTTGTCTGCAATAATAGTCATTCCAATTGCTTTGTCCCATGAAGACCTTCCCTTCCATGAGTCCATCCTTTTCCAAGGTAATGTCTTCCCCTCCCTTGGTTTATTTCACTATTTTGTTCCGTCCTTTCATTGTGTCATAATTGGACACTCATGAGCTAATCATTGTAATGTATAAAATATAGTTTGCAATATTATTTTTCCCCCGAATTTTTTCCTTAAAAGTACCTACATTATCCATTACACCCAAAATAAGTGTAAAACTCCATAATCAAGATAAGTGTAGTATATTTAATATCAAACAGTAAAAATGTAGAAAAATTAGTGTCAACGTATATGAAAATGTGCCCCGCATCAGTTATCGCCACATAAGTATAGTCAATGGTCAAAGGTTGTAACGACCCGGCCGGTCGGTTCATGAGTTACCACTTTATTTTTCTCATTTTTTGCTTCCTCGTGTGTTGTTTTTGCTGTATTTCATCAAATCACGCTGGTTGTGCGGTGTTCGGAGTGATCTTAGAGTGGAATGAGATACTTAGTCTCTTATTTGGAAGCTTTAATTCAAAAAAAGTAAACCGAAAGTTGATTTATGGGTAAATGATCTTGGAATTGGGTTTTAATGGTTTTGATAGTTCCGTTAGGTGATTTTGGACTTGGGAGCGTATTCAGAATATTTTTTGGAGGTTCGTGGCAGATTTAGGCTTGAATTGGCAAAAATTAAAAATTTGGCATTTTCTGGTCGGCAATGACCATCTTTGATATCGAGGTCGGCTTGCAATTTTAAAATTAGAGTAGGTCTGTTGTGTTATTTGTGATGTGTGTCCAAAATTTCAGACAATTCGGATGAGGTTTGATAGGTTATTGCATCATTTGCGGAATTAAGATGTTTTAGAATTCTTATGCTTGAATCTGGTGGTGATTTGATGTTTCGACGTTGTTTTGAGTATTCTGATGGTTGGAACAAGTTTGGATAGTGGTTCATGAATTACTGGTAGGTTTGGTTAAGGTACCGAGGGCCTCGGGATGATTTCGACAGGTTATCAGAGAGTTTGAAATGGAGTTGCAGCTGCTTTTTTTATGTCATAACCGCACCTGCGGATTGGGGACCGCTGGTGTGAGCCACAGAAGCGACATTTCTATCGTAGGAGCGGAGGTTGGTTGGATGGGGATGCAACGCAGATGCGGAAGGTGAGTGGCACCTGCGCGCCTGCATGTGCGGTGGATTGATCGCAGGTGCGAAAGCAGGTGCCCTAAGTGAACTCCGCAGATGCGGGCGATTGGGCCATAGAAGTGGTATTTGGACTGCAGATGCGGAACCCTTGGGCATATAAATTTTTGCCTTCGCTAAATTTGGTTATGTTTCCACCATTTGTGTTCGGACTTGGAGCTTTTTAAGAGCAATTGAAGAGGGATTCGAGGGGTAACACTTGGAGGTAAGACTTTTGAACTAAATACTCTATTTTATGGTGTTAGTGGGATTTAAGGGTTAAAATTGGAGAAGTAGGGCTTGTAATTGGAGAGTTTAAATTGTGAATTCGAGGGATCATTTGAGGTTAGATTTTGGTAATTTTGGTATGTATAGACTCATGAGGGGATAAAGATTCTAGTGATGTGATTTGTATCAAATTTTGAGAAATGGGCCCGAGGTGCGGGTTTGGCCAATTTCAGGATTTTTGAGTTAATTTGGTTGTTTTTCGCTTGAGCTTTGTTCCTTTAGCGTATTTTAATGGTATGATACTGATTTTTGTTAGATTTGGAGCATCCGGAGGCCCAGTCGAGAGGCAAAGGTATCTCGGGCTAGAGTTTGGACCGGTTTGAGGTAAGTAATGATTGCAAATGTTGTCCTACGGGTATGAAACCCCAGATTTCACATTGTTTTATTACTTTGAGGTGACACACTCACTAGATGACGAGCGTGGGATCGTGTACCATTGGGAATTATGATTTAGTCCATCTCGTACGACTATTAGGTCGCGTATTTGATTGAAAACTATTTGATACTATTGTGTTTTGGAAAGTAATACTATGTTTTCGACTGGATGCCATATTTGGGCCTCGTGCAAACTGTTTAGACCCTCAGGGGTTTTCTTTACAAAAATTCCTCACTGCTTTGATTTAATAACTTTACTCAGTCATGCTGCGTTTTACTGATTTCATAACTCAGTCTTATTTAATCTGATTTGATGCATCAATGATATTTTCAGGCTGAGCACCCTGTATTACTATTAGCTTGAGTGGCTTGAGAGGTTGGTGACTGAGTGAGGCTGATGGCCTGTGTATTATGTCGGGTTGTATGTCACAACGTATTTTACTGATTTGTGATATATGAGAGGGTGAGGGCCTGATTTATGATGCCACGAGATGGCTTGTTATGGTGTTTGGGCTGTAGGATCCCCTCCAGAATCTGAACACTCTCAGTGAGCAATGTTATCCAATGTGAGTGATGTGATATTGTCCAAGGGGCTATTGTTGATTCATGTTGTTACCCGAGGGGCTGTTGTCGATTCATGTTATTGCTTGAGGGCTGATTACGAGTGATTGTGAGGTAGCCCGAGGGGCTAGTTTTGTTGATATATTACCAAGGGGTGATTTATGGTACAAATCTTGTACGAGGGGCTATTTACGTTTCTATCATTTTTCACTCACTGTTTCGTCACTTGTTCAAAACTATTGAAAGAATTTTTTAAAAGAAAAAGGGTTTTACTCAAACTAAGTTTATTTTACGAGATAATTGATTTTAGTACTGTTTCGGAAATGTACTATATTTTCTGTGGTGCTATGATGTGGAATTATCTGTTTTCTTACTGCTCATATTTCATTTACTTACAGAGTTGGCATACTCACATTACTCCCTACACCTTGTATGTAGATCCATGAGTTGCGAGTCTTAATAGCGAGCATTGATCGGTCTTTCAGCGGGTCTTGGAGTCAACACGGTAGCTATATGGCATTTGCAGCCCTGTTCTTCTCCCTCATATCTTCCCTAATACAAAGTCTTCCAGACTTTGTTAGACTTTATTGTACTTAGACAAATGTTGTAGTTGCTTGTGACTTGTGACATCCCGATGATGAGCTTGTGTATTTATTCCGAACTAGTTATTTAGACCCATGTTATGAGATATTCTCAATTAATGTCTTAAAACTGTCCTTTTATAAATTAATAGTTTGAATTAGAATTTTTGTCGGCTGGCCTAGTATCACGATAGGCGCCATCACGACCGCGTCAGCTTTAGGGTCGTGACAAGTTGGTATCAAAGCCTAGGTTACATAGGTCTCACGAGTCATGAGCTGGTTTGGTAGAGTCTCCTAGATCAGTATGGAGACGTCTATACTTATCGTCGAGAGGCTGCAAAACCCTTAGGAAAAACATCATATTCTTGAATTCCTATCGTGCAAATCTGTTGATTCTGGTAGCTAAAATTCTGTTATTCTATTATCTCATAGATGGTGAGGACACGTGCTATCGGTCAGGATGGACGACCACTAGTACCACCAATTGGGGCCACTAGAGGCCGAGGACGCGGTCGAGACTGTGGTAGGGGCAGGGGTGTAGCCTGCACAGTAGCTAGGGCAGCACCTGCAGATCTACTAGCCACCCAAGTTTAGGATCGGGTCCTAGTTGCAGATGCTCCAACAGTACCAGCTCAGGCACCGGCTATGCCTATTGTTATCCCAGGCCTTCAAGAGGCCCTAGCCCAGATCCTATCAGTGTGCACTGGCCTGGCTCAGGCGGTCTCATATACTACGGCCGCAACTACTTCTCAAGCGAGGGAAGGCACTCAGACTCCCACTTCTCACACACATGATCAGGTCGTACAGGGACTTCGGATACTGGGGCACCTCCAGCCAGCCGGTTGCAGCTGCTCAGGACTATGTATCTCTTGTGATACTAGAGGATGAGCAGTGCAGATTGGAGAGGTTTGGTAGATTTCAACCTCCATCATTTAGTGGTGCTTCGGACTGCATGTGTTTTGGAGACCAGTGGGGTCTCATTCACTACTTTCCAATTTCCGGGGATACACTTAGTTGGTGGGAGGCTTACGATAGGCGTAGGCCGGTTAGAGCACTGCCCCTTTCTTGGCAGTAATTCTCTGTTCTATTCATGGAGAAGTTTGTACCTGAGTCTCGTCGAAAGAAGTTGCGCAGACAGTTTGAGCAACTTTTTCAGGGTGATAGATCTTTTACTTAGTATGAGATACGATTCTCCGAGTTGGGGTCTCATTCACTACTTTCCAATTTTCCGGGAATACACTCAGTTGGTGGGAGGCTTACGATAGGCGTTGGCCGGTTAGAGTAGTGCCCCTTTCTTGGCAGTAATTCTTTGTTCTATTCATGGAGAAGTTTTTACCTGAGTCTCGTCGAAAGAAGTTGTGCAGACAGTTTCAGCAACTTCGTTACTCAGTATGAGATACGATTCTCGAGTTGGCTCATCATATGGTCTGGTTGGTTTCCACAGATCGAGAGAGGATTAGGAGGTTTATAGATGGCCTCGGTTTCCAGCTTCGGTTGCTCGTGAACAGAGAGAGAAGGTATATGGTTCTACCTTTGATGAGGTTGTTTACATAGCTCGACAAATTGAGATGGTTCATGGTCAGCAGAGGGTTGACAGGGAGACTAATAAGCCTCGTGGTCAGGGTGGATTCAGTAGTGCTCCTCATAGGGGTTAGTTTTAGTAAGACAGAGGCCGTTCATTCAAGCATATTCAGTCAGATCGCCCAGTTTATCATGGGGCATCATCAGGCCATGGTTGTCACAGCTCTCATCAGGGCCATTCATCACTTAGTGCCATTCTAGCCCGGAGTTCGTACCGGGCGCTATCAGTTCAGGACTCTTCCATGCCAGGTTCTTCTGCTAGTCATCCCGGTGCTAAAGGTTCCCCTCAGTCCCCGTCTCCAGCACCAGGGGGTTGTTATGAGTGTGGAGAATTAGGGCATATATGGAGACAGTGTCCTCATCGTCTTGGAGGTCTTTCTCAGTAGAGGAGTCATCCATCAATTTCAACACCAATTACTTAACCACCCACCCTCCTAGTTAGGGGTAGACGACAATCAACATAGAGGTCGCCCTAGATGGGCATGTCGATCAAGTGGTGATCATGCACGTTTCTATGCACTCCCAACCACACCCGATGCTATTGCTTCAGATGCTGTGATTACAAGTATTGTCTTATTTTGCCATAGAGATGCCTCTGTGTTATTTGATACTAGTTCCGCTTTTTCATATATGTCATCCTATTTTTCTCGTTTTTTGGATACGCTTTGTGAGTCTCTTGTTTCATTTGTTCATGTATTTACTCTCGTGGGCGATACTGTTGTTGTGGACCGCATAAATCGGTCATGTGTGATTATTATTGGGGGTTTGGAGATTAGAGTGGACCTTTTGTTGCTTTGTATGGTGGAATTTAATGTGATATTGGGGATGGATTGGTTATTTTCGTGTCGTGATATTTTGGACTGTCAAGCTAAGACAGTGACGTTGGCTATGCCGGGTGTGCCACAGATTGAGTGGCGGGGTTTGACAGATTTTTTTTCCAGTAGGGTGATTTTATTTTTGAAGGCCTAGCGGATGGTTGGGAAGGGTTGTCCTTCTTGTTATAACCCATTTTAACTGGATCAAATAAGAGTATACATATTGGTGATTCCTTATTAATTATTAACTAAAAAGTCGCCACCTAACTATATTAAAGGGCAAGCTAGGGCACCTAAATTATTAGTTATTAACTCTCTAAGGTCTACTAAATATTAGAGATTCTAAGGTAAGGGTTCAATTAATTTTAAAGAGAAGGTGTAAAGCACTCTATAAGATCCACCTTAAAATTGTTTACCAACCCGACTTAAGTCAATTGATTAAGGCTAACTTAATATTGTGTGTAAAGTTATTGTTATGTCTGAAGAGCTCTACAAGTCTACGTGCATGTAAAGAAGTAGATTAACTTAATAGTGGATTTGGTTAAACACACGTGTTGCTAATTCCAAAAATTTAATTAGGAAAATAATCCCATAGTTGAAAACCCAATGTTGTTGCCTAAAGAAGAAACGACGCTCAATATTTAAAGCACACTTAAGACTTCAGTTCTAATACTTCGAACCTGAATCAAGCTAACTAAATCCTTAATATCCCTATGTCTAGATGTTGTATTATATATGATAAGAGAGTATCCTAAGATCCTTAAAGATTATATGAGTGCTAGTTACTAATCAATATATTACCACATGTTAAAAATATTGACTGCACAACTACAAATAAAATAATCATATAACAAAATTTAGGAGATATTCACACACAGATAATGTTGGTCGCCAACTGAATTTGGTTTAAACAAGATGTTAAATACCTATAGAAAAGGTTAAACTAAAGCTTAAGTTCTATGCCGGTCGTGAGAGTGTTCAATTCACTAGTTGAATACAAATACATCATTTTATCCCAAGAAATTTCGAAACTAGACTTAAGCACGATGCAAAGGCAAAAGTGCTGCTAAGAGTTTCTAAAGTACAATCCTAATGAACATGATATCTATCATCCAATGGAACTAAGTTTCAACTCAAACGCATATTCATAAGAAAGATAGTAATCAACTCTCCTTGTTATCACGATGATTAGACTTAAACTAATACAAAAGATCTCCAATACATGAGTTACAAGAATATCTAAAGTTTCTGACATAGTTTTACCTAACAACATGGTTTATACTACAGTGTTTATACCTAAAGTTCAATTCAAGAATAAAATTCAAAAATACTTTGGAAACAGAAGGTATGCTAATGACGAAATCCTAATAGGGATGTCTATTACAATTGAATAATAAGAGCAAGTCACATGAGTTGGTCATGAAATTTTAACACGACAGTATGTGCATAGTAGAGTCTTAAAGCATGAATTCCTCATTTTACTTTACCAACAATATATCATTAACACATCTCATCATAACAGATAAACAAGTAAACTTAAGATATGCTTTTTCTAAACAACACAATATCTTAAACAGGGGGAGAATATCGAAATAGGGTCAGATTTTACCTGTTATGAGGTAGTGAGCGGCAAAATTGAAGGACTTTAGAGTATTAGACTGTTAAATGCTAAAACAAAGATTAAGATGGAAGATTCAGTTGTGTTGAGAGATTTTAATAATTCAAACCTGGATTTTCCCGTGTTCCAAGTTTTTTTGGGCTGAAGGTTCAAGTAGTATTTATAGGTGAAATCAATATAGGGTTTGAATTTCTGAGCGAGATTTGAAATTCAACGAAGGGGGGGGGGGGGTACACGGATTCGGCATTAGTCTCTGAATTGTAGCCGTTTGAGAGTCAAATCTCTGAAAAGTGCAGAAGAATTTGATTTATTCAAAAGTTCTTTGACCTCTTATTCTTGACCAAATTTTGTGACAGAGGAGACAGAGAAAAGCGTTGGAGAGACGTTATGGAGTTACCAAGGTTGGTAAAAAAATGGTAGAGCATCACTGACTTAGGTTTGAAAAGCTTTGGAGCTTTGCTAAAAATGTCCATGTGAGATAGAGGAATGTGAGAGGGTGACTGCCACGGAGAAAAGGAACTAGGGTTAAGGTTTAGTTGGGCTGACAACTTTAGATTATAGGAAGGGATTTTTACATATATATATATATATATATATATATATATATATATATATATATATATATATATATATACTATATAACAAACCTTATTACCACCCATGTTTAAGGTTTGTGTTCACTACATTTAAGTATACCACATTTCAATTTATGTACCAAAATTCTACTTAAGGTTTAATTATCAACTTATTAATTATAGGCTTCATTTGTGGAATTGAAAATCTTTTCAGATTTTATTATACACATTTCTTCTCTCTCTTACAAACAAAACCCATGATTTTCTCCCCTTTTTTACCCCCCCCCCCCACGTTTTTTTACCAAAACCGATTTCCCTCTCTCTCTGCTTGAATTTCATCCGCCATTGTCGCAGCTTGAACAGTTTCAGATCGAGAAGTTCTTCTCAATCCACATACTTTCAGTCCATAAAATTGTATCAAAGCCAGAACGGCTCCACAAAATCGATTTCTCTCTCTCTACTTTGAAGTCGGATAACATGTCAGTTTGTATGTCCTTTGGCGTGTAAACAGTCTTAGGATCACAATACTTTGGAACGACAATGCTACCAACTACTGTTGTAGTACATTTGCACTGTATGAATGTTTCGTCCATTCGGCATCATGTGTGTTGTCCGCTAAACTTCTTATCTTGAACAATGAAGAATCATGAATTGACGTTGCCTTGAAATGCTATTTGCAGTTCTCAGCTACACATACAAGCCAGTAGCTACAAAAAAATCAAATTTTCAGACATATTTATTAAAAAATACAATTAACTACAAATTGACTACAATTAACTACAAACTGACTACAATTTACTACAAACTGACTACAATTAACTACAAACTGACTACAAGTAACTACAAACTGACTACAATAATACAAACTGACTATAAGTAACTACAAACGGACTACAATTAACTACAAACTGACTACAAGTAGCTACAAACTGACTACGATTAAATACAAACTGACTCAAAGTAACTACAAACGGACTACAATTAACTACAAACTGACTACAATTTAACTACAATTTGTATAAACAAACCTAGCTTCAATAATCTGGAATCTGGAAGAACTACAATTTGATTGACTATCACGCCGTAAATTCTGATTTTTCGGTATTTGACGTAGAAGAATGAGAGATTTTCGAAACTGAAATCTGGAAGAACTATCACGCAGAGAGATTTGCGCTGGGATTAGATCTTTTAAGGTTTTAAAAAGATCATTTAATTAAGACAGAATCAAATATTAATTGGGAAGCTTAAAATCTGGCGCTATTTTAGGCTATAAAATAAGCCAGATATGGTTTGGTAATTAAGACAGAATCAAATATTAATTGGGAAGCTTAAAATCTGGCGCTATTTTAGGCTATAAAATCAGCCAGATATGGTTTGGTACATTTTTGGTAACGAAAACATGGAATATGCGAGTAATAACCAAACAATGCACAATAATGGTAATAAGGTTTGCTATATGGCATATTTAGGTAAAAATCCCTTATAGGAATGCTGGGTTGTTGGGTGTGTTTTCTGGGCTATTGAGGAGTGGGCTTCGAATACAAATGGACTAAGAATTTTTACATTCTTATGTCACATAAGAAACCTTATTACCCTTAATGTTTAAGATTTGACTTAATTATACTTAATATACGAAATTACTAATTCTATACCATAGCGTATTATTAAAATAGTCTTCTTTTGTTTAAAATACACCGCAATTGACTTTTTTGTCCTTTCTATTCTCCCAATTCTTCAATACTACTAAATCTCGCCAAGTACCTCTCAAATTCCAAAATATATCGAATAGATACAGGAACCATACTTCATGCTCATGATATTTTTAGCATTTTACCACGTAATGTAGAACGTTGTGTGCGTCAAAGTGATTGGATTGTTCAGACTTCAAGTGACGTGAAAATAATATTTATAATTCAAAATAAAAAACAATCCAATTTTCTAAATAATGATACTTTTTCATAACTATACAATAGGATGAAGGCACAATCATGTAAACACTAATGAATTCCATAAGATAACCTATTCGAATATTTTACGCTTTATAAAAACGTTGGACGAAAAAGCTTCTTAATTATTTGATGAGAATACTTTTCCAATTCTCTCACATTACCCGATATATTCCTAGCGAAGCTTTTCAAGATAATACACACCACCTATTCTAAGACAATGACCTTAATTTCATTTTTTTTCAGAAGATTTGTAGAAATTTTAGTCGTTTTTTATTTGTGAAAGCAGAAAACAAGCATCTACATTCAGAATACAAATAATCTACAATTTATCTACAAAATATTTACAAACTGGACACATTGAATTTTAATATATCAATTCTCATTCAATTGTAGCTTAATTGGTATTTTCGACATAATTGCATTTTTTGCAGAAGATTTTCTAGATGTTTTAGTCGTTTTGGATTTGTGAAAACAAAAAATATTGCATCTACAATCATAATACAAATAATCTAAAATTCATCTACAAAATATCTACAAACTGGGTATATTAAATTTTAATATCCCAATTCCCATTCGATTATAATTCGAATTTTTGACATAATTGCATTTTTTCAAAAGATTTGTAGAAGTTTTTGCCGTTTTTTATTTGTGAAAATAGAAAATAAAGCATATACAATCAGAATACAAATAATCTACGATTTATCTATAATTTCTGCAATATGTCTTCTTCTTCTTCTTCTTGTTCTTCATCTTCTTCTTCTTCTTCTTCTTCTTCTTCTTCTTCTTCTTCTTCTTTCAAATTGAATTCAAAGCTTTCAAGCTTTTTAATGGCTGTCAATGGTGGAATTACTGCTTTCTTTTCATTTGCTTTGTATTACTGAAATTTAAGATTGAGAAATATAGAGAGATGTAGAGAGAATGTCGACGAATTGAGCTTTTGTAGAACTTATTTCTACAATTTGATTCGAATTTATTGTCGATTTTGTCTTTTTTGATTTGTGGTTTAAGGAAAAATATCGAACAACATAGTTTTGTAGAAAAGATTCTATGTAATTTAATTTTAAATTGAACATATAAAATTTGCATTTCAAATTTGATCTGAAGGTCGCTAAATCAATTAGAATATTCTGTTCCTAATTTGTAGTGCGCCTAATTATGATGGAATCAACTCCTAACAATTAGTATTAAATGAATGGTAAAATAACTGTAGAAAAACTGTGAACATGGTGGGTAAATACGAAATTATGCACATTTTTAATAATAAGGTTTCATATATGGTATAGGAAGGAAAAAGTCTCAATGGTTTAGTTGGAAGAAATTTTGTGGGCCATTATTGGACTAGTTAGAATGACAATGGGCTATATATATTAGGCCACATTTGAATGACATTTTTTTTCATTTCAACTAATTTCTTTGGGATTTTGTGCTAATAATATAGACTAAAATCCACCACTTTTAAATCATATTTGTAGTTAACTAATAGCAAATTCTACTATTGAAATATTTGAAAGCATAATTATAATATTATTTTAAAGTAAAATTATTGGAAAATACTACATAAAATAATATGTCCAAAGTATTAAAAATCAAAAAGCATAAAGAAATTAATTGGAGGAAAAGTAGGACAAAATTAGATGTCAACACTTCTTCCTTAACATTTGTGAGGGATGTCAGTGCAGAGACTCAAACCGTTGATTCAGTCCCGGTAGTGAGGGACTTTCCAAATGTGTTTCCCGCAGACCCGTCGAGCACTCCAGCAGACAAGGATATTGATTTGGTGCCATGCACTCAGCCCATTTCTGTTCCACCATATCGTATGGTATCGGCGGAGATGAAAGAGCAGCTTTAAGAACTTCTTGATAAGATATTTATTCGGCCTAGTGTGTCACTGTGAGGTGAGTCTATTCTATTCGTGAAGAAGAAGGATGTCGTTGTGAGGAAGTGAATTGATTATAGGAAGTCGAACAAAGTTACAATGAAGAACAAGTATCATTTGCCTCGTATTGATGATTTATTGACCAGTTTTAGGGAACGAGGGTGTTCTCAGAGATTGATCTTAGGCTATGGTATCACCACTCGAAGATTGGGGGCTTGGATATTCTTAAGACAACTTTCAGGACCCGTTATGGTTATTATGAGTTCCTTGTGATATCTTTTGGGGTGACTAATGCCGCAACAACATTCACGCATTTAATAAACAACGTGCTTTATTCTTATCTTGACTCGTTTGTATTGTATAAATTGATGATATTCTGGTATACTCGCATAGCTAGGAGGACCACGCGGAGCATTTGAGAGTGGCATTGCAACGGTTGAGGGAAGAGAAGCTTTATGCAAAGTTGAAGCACGTACTGTCTAGCGAGGGTATTCAGGTTGATCCAAAGAAGATAGAAGCAGTCTAGAGTTGGCCAAGACAGTCCTCAGCCATAGAGATTCGTAGCTTTCTTGGTTTGGCGGGTTATTACTATCGGTTCGTTTAGGGATATTCGTCTATAGAATCACTCTTATCCAAATTGACTCAAAAGGGTGAGCCTTTCATGTGGTCAGATGAATGTGAGACGAGCTTTTAGAAGCTCAAGACTCCCTTAACCACAACTCCAGTATTGGTTTAGCCATCAGCTTCAGGTTCATATACAATTTATTGTGATGCTTCGAGAGTTGGTATTGAGTATATGTTGATGCCAGAAGGTAGAGGGATTTCTTATGCTTCTCGTCAGTTGAAGCCCCATAAGACGAACTACCCTGTTCATGATTTGGAGTTCACGCGTCGAAAATTTGGAGGCATTATCTCTATGGCGTGTCTTGCAAGGTGTTTACTGATCATTGTAACCTCCAGCACTTGTTCAATCAGAAGGATCTCAATTTGAGGCAGTGGATATGGTTAGAGCTGCTAAAGGATTATGATATCACTATCTTGTACCATCTTGGGAATGCCAATGTAATGGTCGATGCTTTGAGTAGAAGGCGGTGAGTATGGAAATTTTGGCATATATTCCTGTTGGGGAGACCTCTTGCAGTTGATGTTCAGGCCTGGGCTAACTGGTTTGTGAGGTTTGACATTTCGGAGCCTAGTCGGGTCTTAGCTTGTGTGGTTTCTCAGTCTTCCTTGTTTGCGCATCAAAGAGTGCCAGTATGATGATCCTCATGTCCTCAAGGATAAAGTTCAGCACGACGATGCCAGCGATGTGACAATTGGTGATGATGGGGTATTGAGGATGTAGGGCCGGATATGTGTGCCTAATGTAGATAGGCTTCGGGTGTTGATTCTGGAGGAGGCCCATAGATCGCGATATTCCATCAATTCGGGAGTCGCAAAGATGTATCAGGATTAGAGACAACATTACTGGTGGAGAATAATGAAGAAGGATATTGTGGGATTTGTATCTCGGTGTCTTAATTGTCACCAGGTGAAATATGAGTATCATAGACTGGGTGGCTTGCTTTAGCAGATAGATATTCCAAAGTAAAAGTGGGAGCAGATCAACATGGATTTTGTAGTTGGACTCCCACAGCTTTGAAGAAGTTTGATGCTATTTGGTTGGTTGTGGATCCGCTGACCAAGTCTGTGCACTTCATTCCTGTATGTACTAACTATTCTTCAAAGTAGTTAGTAGAGATATACATCTGAAAGATTGTTCGTTTACATGGTGTCCCTGTTTCCATCATTTTAGATAGAGGAACTCAGTTTACTTGGTTCTTTTGGAGAGCTGTGCAGCGAGAGTTAGGTACTCAGGTTGAGTTCAGCATAGCTTTTCACTCTCAGACGGAAGGGCAGTCCGAGCTACTATTCAAGTATTTGAGGAATGTTGCGTGCTTGTGTCATTGATTTTGAGGGTTCATGGGATCAATTTCTATCGCTCGCAGAGTTTGCATATAACAACAATTATCAGTCGAGTATTGAGATGGCTTCATATGAGGCTTTATATGGGAGACGGTGTAGATCTCCAGTTAGTTGGTTTGAGCCGGGTGAAGCTAGACTTTTGGGTAAAGACTTGGTATATGAGGCTTTGGAAAATGTGAAAATAATTCAAGAGCCGCTTCATACGGAGCAATCGAAACAAAAGAGTTATGCTGACATGAAGGTCAATGATGTGTCTTACATGGTTGGGGAGAAAGTTCCATTGAAGGTATTACCCATGAAGGGTGTTATGAGATTTGAGAAGAAGGGTAAATTGATTCATCGGTTTATTGGGCCTTTTGAGGTGCTTCAGAGGATTGGGGAGGTGGATTATGAGCTTGCTCTACCATCTAGCTTGTCGAGTGCGCATCCGGTATTTCATGTTTCTATGCTCCGAAAGTATATCGGCGATCCATCTTATATCTTGGATTTCAGAACGGTTAAAGTATACGGTGATTTGACTTATGATGTTGAGCCAATGACTATTTTGGAGCGACAGGTCCGAAAGTTCAGATCAAAGGAAAAGCTTCAGTGAAAGTACAGTGGAAAGGTCGGACTATAGAAGAGGCTACCCGGGAGAATGAGTGGGAGATGCAGAGCAGATATCCACACATGTTTGAAGCTTAAGGTATGTTTCTTGACTCGTTCGAGGATGATTGTTTGCTTAAGAAGGGGGGGATATAACGATGGGGATGGTCGTTTCATAAATTACTGGTTTGTTTCACCTATTTCTGCTTCCTTGTGTGTTGTTCAGCTATATTTCATCATATCGCGGTGGTTGTATGGTGTTCAGAGATATCTTATAGTGGAATGAAATACTTAGTCTCTTATTTGGAAGCTTCAGTTGAAAAAGTCAACTGGAAGTTGACTTGTGGGTAAATAATCCCAAAATTAAATTTTTATGGTTCAGATAGTTTCTTTAAGTGATTTGAGACTTGGTAGCATGTTCAGAATGCATTTTGGAGGTCTGTGGTAGTTTTAGGTTTGAATTGGTGAAATTAGAAATTTGGTATTTTTCGGTCGGCGGTGGAAATCTTGATATGAGAATCAGACTGGAATTCCGGAAATTAGAGTAGGTCCATTTTGTCATTTTTGATATGTGTGCAAAATTTCAGGTAATTCGGATGGGGTTTGATATATTTTTGTATCTTTTGCGGAATTCAAAAGTTTTGGAACCTTAAGCTTGAATCCGAGAGTGATCTATTGTTTTGACGTTTTTTTGAGTATGCCGAGGGTTGGAACAAGTTAGGATAGTGGTATATGACTTATTGTAGATTTTGTTGAGGTTCCGAGGGCCTCGGGATGATTTCGACGGGTTATCGGAGAGTTGGAAAATAGAGTTGCAGCTGAAGCTGCTATTTTTCTATCATAACCGCACCTTCGGGACCGTTGGTGCAAGCCACAGAAGTTGCATTTTGATCATAGGAGCAGAGGTTGGTTGGTTGAGGATGCATTGCAGATGCAGAAGGCGAGTCGCACATGCAGGCCCGGAAGTGCGATGGATTAACCGCATGTGCGAAAGTAGGTGCCCCAAGTAAAGTCCGCAGATGCGGGCAATTGGTCGCATGTGCATGGGCTACAGAAGCTGTATTTGGACTGTAGATGCGGAACACCTGGGCAGAACATATTAATTTTTGCCTTCGCGGAAATTTGGTCATTTTTTCAACATTTGTGTTCATACTGGAAGTGGAATTCGAGGGGTAACACTTGGAGGTAAGGTTTTTTCACTCAATACTCGATTCTATGGTGATTAATGACTTATTAGATATGAAATTAGTGGGATTTAAGGGTTAAAATGGGAGAATTAGGGCTTATAATTGGAGAGTTTAAATTGGGGATTCGATGGGTCATTTGAAGTTTGGTTTTGATAATTTTGGTATGTATAGACTCGTGAGGGGATAATGATTCTTGTGATGTTGTTTTTATCGAATTCCAAGACGTGGGCTCGGGGGTCGGGTTTGGCCAATTTCGAAACTTTTGAGTTAATTTAATTTTTTTTCTTGGTCTTTATTCCTTTAGTGCGTATCAATGATATGATATTGATTTTGGTTAGATTTGGAGTATTCGAAAGTTGAGTCGAGAGGCAAAGGCATCACGGGCTAGAGTTTGGACAAGTTTGAGATAAGTAATGATTGTAAATATTTTCCTAGGATATGAACCATAGATTTCATATCATTTCACTACTTTAAGGTGACGCACACGCTAGATGACGAGTGTGAGATCGTACACCATTGTGAATTGTGATTCATTCCATCTTGTATGACCATTAAGTCACATATTTGATTAAGAACTATTTGATACTATTGTGCTTTAGAAAGTACTACTATGTTTTGGGCTGGATTCCCTATTTGGGTCTCGTGCCAACTGTTTGGACTCATAGATTCCAAATTTATTTTGAAAAATCTGATTTGGGTGAAGTTTGGTTTGAAGATGAAAATGTATTTGGACATAACATTTCAAAACATATTTCCTAATTTATTTTGGCAAAATATGTATATAACTTCCAAGTTTTGGTTTTGGCCCAAAATCAACAATTGAGGTGATTTGGGATTTGGGATTTTTTCAAAATGTGGGTAAAAGTTATGGCCAACTATGAGTTTTTAAAATAATTCTCAAATTTCTTTTTGCAAAACTCATGGCCAAACGGGGCCTTAATAATTGTACTCAGTCATGCTATATTTTACTGATTTCATAACTCATTCTTATTTACTCTAATTTGATGCATAAATGATATTTTCGGGTTGAACACCCCATTTTACTGTTAGCCCAAGTAGATTGAGAGGTTCCTGACTGAACGAGGCCGAGGGCATGTGTTGTGAGGATATCATGGGTCAGGCTGCGTGCCGCAATATGTTGTACTAATTTGTGATGTATGAGAAGCCGGGGGCCTGATTTATTATACCACGAGATGGCTTGTTATAGCATATGGGCTATAGGAGCCCCTCCGTAGTCTGAACACCCCTAGTAAGCGCGGGTACCCAGTGTGAGTGATGTGATGTTGCCCGAGAGGCTGCTGCTAATTCATGTTGTTGTACGAGGGGCTGATTATGAGTGCTTGTGAGGTAGCCCGATAGGCTGGTTCTGTGATATTTTACTGAGTAGCGATTTATGGTACATGTCTTGTTCGAGGGGCTATTTACGTTTTTATCAATTTTTTACTCACTGTTTCATCACCTGTTTGAAACTATTAAAAGATTTTTTTTAAAAGAAAAGGTTTTTACTAAAACTGAGTTTGTTTTACGAGATAACTGATTTTGTTAGTGTTGTTACATTGCATTGTATTTGCTATGGTTCTATGACGTGTAATTATCTGTTTTGTTATTGCTCAACTTTCATTTACTTTTATTACTTATCGAGTTAGTATACTGACATTACTCCCTTCACCTTATGTGCGGGTCTTGATAGCGAGCGTTGATCGTTTTTTCAGCAGGTCTTGGAGTCGACAAGGTAGCTGCATGGCGTTCGCAACCCTGTTCTTCTCCCTCATATCTTCCCTAGATTATATTAGTGTTGTCTTCCAAACTTTGTTAGACTTTATTATACTTAGACAGATCTTGTAGTTGCTCGTGACTTGTGACACTCTGACGTCAGGCTTGTGTATTTGTTCCATACTGATTATTTGGACGCATGTTATGTGATATTGCCAATTAATGGCTTAATACTATTTTTATAAATTAATAGTTTGAACTGAGATTTGTGTCGGCTGACCTAGTTTCACGATCGTCATCACGATCGAGTCGGCTTTAGGGTCATAACAAAAGAGCTAATTAATAACTATTTCGTCAAGTATAAATATTCAAATGAAAATATAAAGAGTTCATATATCAACTTTAAAATTGGATGCAAGTTTAAGGTTGCTCGGACGCCATTTGGCCTAGTGTTTTAAAAAGCCCATTCTTGAAACGCATCTTACAAGTGGTATTTTTATAGTCGAAATAAAGTGCTAATACAAGAAGAGAACAATAATGGGAAGTTTCTTTCTCTGTACAATGTATAAACAAGAGCGACATGATAAATGATCATTCGAATTAAGAAATGATTTTCAAATTTACGCATTTTACCCATATGTGTCTTATTTATACATGCTTATCTTAATTAGTTTGAGATATTTTGCATTACTCTGACTTTACAATTGTTGTTGTACAATTTCCCCTTTTCAGTTCATGTGGTCTATTCTAAATATTGTATATATCTTCAAATTATGTAGATATTAGAAAAGTCAAAGTCCTTGTTATATTTCTTCACCTGTTTTTCTATACTTCAGTTGTAGATTAGAGTTCCTTTAGCTTCTTTATTTTATTTCTTCACCTATTTTTTCTGATCTTTAGTTGTAGATTGCAGTTCCAGTTAATTCCTTTATTTTATTTCTTTATATGTTTTGCATCTTTTAGTAGTAGATTATATTTTTGTAATTCATTTTATTTTTGTCGCTTGTTTTTGGGATAGTACTTGCGTAGTAATTTCTAGATTATAGTGGCTTTGCTGAATAATGCTAGGGTAAGGTCTTGTCCTCGGGGGTGTCAGCGCAGGGGAGAGGGTGCATGGGGTAAAGGGGTAAGAGGGTTAAGGGATCTCTAGGATGAGAGTAGGGTCTTGGAATATAGAAATTGACTGGTAAATCTGTAGAGTTAGCGAAGATTCTCGAGAAAAAAAAGATTAATATAGCTTGTGTACATGAGACTAGGTGGATAGAAGATAAGACGCTGGAAGTGGGAAGTTTCAAACTTTGGAATTTTGGGAGGGTCGTAGGAACGGGGTAGGTATCTTGGTTGATAAGGACCTCCGTGAACTACTGGTGGAGGTTAGGAGGGTAAATAACATGCTGATGACTATTAAGCTAGTTGTTGGAGGTTTTACTTTGAACATAATTAATGCGTACGCATCCCAAGTAGGCTTGGATAAGGAAGTCAAGAGGCGTTTGTGGGAGGAATTGGATGAGATGGTGTGTGGTATCCTGCATACTGAGAAGATTTTCATAGAATGAGATTTCAACGGCCATATTGGAGTGACATTTAGGGGGTATGATAATATTCATGGCGGCTTTGGTTTTGGAGATAGCAACGAATAAGGAACGCCTCTAATGTACTTTGCTAGAGCATTTGATTTGGTGATAGCAAACTCGAGTTTCCCGAAGAAGAGGGAGCACTTGGTCACCTTCCAGAGTTCGGTGGCTGAGACTCAGATTGATTATTTACTCTACAGGAAGTCCAATAGAGGTCTTTTCACGAATTGCAAGATCATCCCGAATGAGAACCTCTTGATCCTTCATAGGCTCATGGTGATGGACCTTGAGATGGGTGTGATGTATATCCAACATAGGATAAAGTGGGGAGCCTTGACGGAAGCTAAAGCGCAGGAGTTGGGGGTCAAACTGGTGACTATGGGGCTTGCAAGAGTAGTAGGGACGTAAACACAATTAGATTACGACTGCATAGTGCACTAGGAAAGCCGCTAGAGAGGTATTTGGGGTCTCAAAAGGTTACTCTGGTGGTCACAGGGGAGACTGGTGGTGGAATAGATAGGTGCAAGGAAACTGGAATCCAAGAAAATAACATATCTGAAACTAGTGAACGGTATAGATGGAGAGGAGAAGAGGGAGAATAGAAAGCATTATAAGGTTGCTAAGAAAGAGGCAAAGCTAGCAGTTACGGTGGCCAAGATAGTAACTTTTAGTCATTTTTATGAGGAACTCGAGGGCCGATATGGGGATAAGAGGTTGTTTAGGTAAACCAAGGTGTGAGAAAGGAAGGCGCGTGATTTGGACCAAGTAAAGTGTATCAAGGGCAAAGAAGGTAAAGTTTTGTTTGATATGGTGCTTATCCGTCGGAGATGGCAGACCTACTTCTATAGGCTCTCGAACGAGGAGCGGGACATGAGAATTGTACTGGGTGCTTTGGAACTATTAGGGAGTCGTTGTGACTTTGTGTATTTGTGGCGATCCGGCATGTCGACTTAAGAATTAACGCCTCAATCCCCTATTAACTGCTTTTCCCATACTTTTTTCTGCTATTTTGATTTAGCGGGATGTTTGGTTTGAAGTTTCGAAGAGTTTTGGGACACTTAGTCCCTAAATAAGAACTTAAGTGTTGGAAAGTTGAATGTAATTGGAACAGTGTGAAGAAGGCCTTAGAATGGAAATTCGATGGCTCCGTTAGCTCCATTGGGTGATTTCAAGTTTAGGGGCGTGTTTGTATTGTGTTTTGAAGGTCCGTAGCTAATTTAGGCTTGAAATGCCGAAAGGTCGAATTTTAAAGTTTCCAGTTCGATAGTGAGATTTTGATCCGAGGGTTGGAGTGGAGTTCCGGAAGTTGGAGTAGCTCTATAGTGTTGAATGTGATGTGTGTGAAAAATTTCATGTCATTCGGACGGGGTTTGGTAGATTTTATTATCTAAAGCGTATTTTTAGAGTTCTTAGGCTTAAATCCGATGAAAAATAGGTGTTTTGATGTTGTCTTGAGCGTTTTGGAGGTTGGAACACCTTTAAATGAAGTTATGCGATATGTTGGTAGGATTAGTTGAGGTCCCGGGGGTATCGAGATGATTTCATATGGACGCAAGGATTTTTGGAGTTTGGGAGTTGCAGCTTCAACTGGAGGCGGTGGAGTAACCCAAAAGCAGAAAATGAGGGAAGGCAAAAGGTGTTAGTATTTATGTCGTTCACTAGAGGGGGGGAGGGGTGAATAGTGAGGCACGAGAATATTGAAATATTGCGGAATTTAAAATTGCAGGAATAAGTAAATACGGTAATTGAAATAATCAAGAAAGAACACACCGTATTTTATCCTGGTTCACCACAACCCGTGGCTAGTCCAGTCCCCGAGAGACTCTCTCGAGATTCCACTATCTTCGTCAAGCTTACGGGTGCTTAACAAACTGTTACAGTTGCTCAAGGATACCGCACCTTAAGACTTCACTTGCTTGAGGATACCTCACCCCAAGACTTCAACCACTAAGACTTTGGGTACTTAGCAAACCCGACAAATGAGAAGATATGTTCTTCTCAAACAACTCTCTTTTACACAAGCACTCTCTCAAAAGAGTAGATAAAGAGATACAATTTTAGCTCTATGAACAACACAAAGTTGTCTATCAAATGGCTCAACAAAAGCTCTAAAATGATGCTTGAAAATGATCAATATGTATATCAATGTATGGAGGAGTTGTGTGTTTAAAAGCAGCTCAAAAGACCTTATTTTATAGGTGAAAAATGGTGCTGACCGTTGCTTAATTGATAAATAAAATCCCTGAATTTTTGCTCATACAATCGATTGTCTGACCTACACAATCGATTGTTTGAGGACCGTTCAAAAGACAGACTCCTGATTTTAAGGGAAACAATTGATTGTAAAACCTGTATAATTGTTCTTCAACGTTCAAAAATCAATTTAGGATTCTGTGGGAACAGTCTGAATATAATCGATTGTATAAAAACCATAATCGATTATTCTGATTATAATCGATTGTTAAAAACATATAGTCGATTATTTGGCTGATTGAAAAATTCAGTTTAAGTACTGTCTCAATACAATCGATTGTTAGAAGTATATAATCGATTGTTTGCTATTTTGAAAAACTTCAGATCACACTGTCTTAATACAATCGATTGTTAAAACTGTATAATCGATTGTTTGCTATTTTGAAAAACACAATCGATTGTAAGGAGCATACAATCGATTGTTTAGGTCCAAATTTAAAAGACATGTTTAAAAATCATTTTGATTAAAATACAAATCAAAAGATGCATGTTTATGATAAATAAGATTTAATAAAATGTTTTATGCATGTTTGTGATGACCTAATGTTGAGCCAAAAGACGAGATAACTTAAGCGTTGTTCTTACATTGGTTCTACCAAATGACCTACGTCTTGGGTCTTCGGTCTTGAACTCTTTGGCTCGACTTTGGCTTGTTCATGCAATTCCGTCATCAGTATGCTTCTCGCCATTTGATTGTTTGTCATATTATATCGTTGTTTGACGCTTGACTTCATTGTTTGTCATTCATCAAAACCTATACCTAAAAATCATGCTCATACAACCAAAGCGCATATATCATAGATAGAGTGATTTTCTACAAAAGGGACCACATAAGTCGGCCCACATCTACAAATGGTTAACCACAGATGTGAAAATTGAGTTTTAAGTGAGAATTTGCATATGCGACCATTGTTCCGCAAAAGTGGGACAGGACCACAGACGTGAAAATAGTTGGGCAGAAATATAAAATTTCAAGGGTTTGATTTCAAATTTTGGAAATTCGAATTTGTTGAAACACGTTCTCAAGGCACTAAACTAAACGTGTGTTCATATTTGTAGGTTTTGATAAATGACAAACGATGCGCAATTGACATATGACGAGGTCCAAGCACAAGCGCGCAAATGTCACGTAATGAAGTTCAAGCACAAGACAAACAAAGTTATACATGAGTCGCTCTTTAATTGTGATCTTGATCCGACAATTTAACTCAAGACTTGGCTTCTCTCGTAAAAACATCTTTATCAAATCATGCATATTTAATTTAGAGCAAAATGATTTTAAATCATGCATATTTATTTTAGCAAAATAATTTTTAAACATGCCTCTAAAATCTGGACAAAGATAATCGATTGTGTACTTATGATAATCGATTATGTTAAGGTAGCTGCAAGACAATCGATTGTGTACCTTATGACAATCGATTGTGTTGAGGCAGTGTCCATCAGATGTTTGAAATCTGCATGACAATCGATTGTGTACCTTATGACAATCGATTGTGTTGAGATAGTGTCCATCAGATTTTTCAAAAAGCTACAAAATAATCGATTGTGAACCTTATGACAATCGATTGTGTTGAGGCAGTGTCTATCAGATTTTTCAAAGCTACAAAATAATCGATTGTGAACCTTATAACAATCGATTGTGTTGAGGCAGTGTCTATTAGATTTTTCAAGACTAAAAAGTAATCGATTGTCCATATAGCATAATCGATTATGTAAATGACCGTTGCCAAAATATTTTCAAACTCCTTCAGATAATCGATTATAGGATTTTAATAATCGATTGTTTGAAGTAAAATCTGAAAAAGATTTTTTGAACGTTGCCAAGTAATCGATTGTATATCTCTGATAATCGATTGTTTTAAGTAAAATCTGGAAATGATTTTTTGAACGTTGCCAGTAATCGATTATACGTCTTAGATAATCGATTATGCTACGTAAAATCTAGGAATGATTTTTGGAACGATTGGAAAATAATCGATTGTGCCAATTAGACAATCGATTGTCGTAGCACAAAATCAGCAATTCTTAATTGGAAATTAGGCAACGGTTATGCATGTTTTTGACACTATAAATACATCTTCAAATCAGTCTTCTAAACACAACAACTGATCATATTATTGCTAAAGCTTGCATACTCTCTTATTCATCATTTTCTATTCATTACATAAGTTTTTGAGAGCCAAATTCTTGACGAAAGTTGTTGCGTTCTTGAGCGTATTTATTTTACTCATATCTACTCTTAAGGAGAGTCTTGTTTTGAGTGCAAAGTGTTTTTATACACTTGAAGGGAAGTGTTAATCCCTTGTATTGTAAGAAGGAACGTTGTGATTCCTTTGGTTGAAGTCTTGAAGTGTTGTATCTTCGAGCAAAGGTTGTTGAGGCTTGTGTGACTCAAGTTCTCAGTTTGTAACGGTTTGTTAAGCACCCGTAAGCTTAACGAAGTTAGTGGAAAACTCGAGAGAGTCTCTCGGGGACTGGACTAGCCACGGGTTGTGGTGAACCAGGATAACATCGGTGCGTTCGTTCTTTATTATTTACTTATCGCACTTATTTCATTCCTGCAATTTTTAAATTCCGCAAGTTTACGCTGTTTTTTATTATAACGCTATTCACCCCCCCTCTACCGTTAAGCGTATATTCTAACAATTTGTATCAGAGCCCAACTCTCTGAAAAACTTAACCGTTTGAGAGAAATAATCCATGGCTTCTACTCGTGATTCTTTTGCAGGAATAGGTGAAGGACAATGCTCCACCCGACCACCACTATTCGATGGCACAAGCTATACGTACTGGAAGGAGAGGATGAGAATGTTCATTCAATCGAATAATTTTCATATGTGGAAGGTCATAATGAAGGGAGAACAAATTCCAACCAAAAAGGTTGAAAATGAATGGGTTCCAAAATCCGAAGATGAATACGATGCGGATGATATCCGAAAAGTGCAGAACAATGCTAAAGCCATCAACTTATTATATTGTGCTGTAAACGCTGATGATTACAGAAAAATATCATGTTGCACAACGGCGAAGCAAATGTGGGATAAGCTGGAAATCACGTACGAAGGTACGGACCAGGTAAGAGAGGCTAAAGTTGATTTTCTAACCCATGCATATGAACTGTTTCACATGAAGGAAGGTGAAAGGGTCGATGACATGTTCGAACGATTTTCAAAAATCGTTAATGACTTACATGCTCTTAAGAAGACCTTCACGGATAAGGAACTTGTCCGAAAAATTCTCCGAAGTCTCACTCCGGAATGGCGCTCCAAGGCCGACGCGATTCAAGAGTCTATTGGCATTTCAAATGTAACCATCGACGGATTAAGAGGTAACCTTAAAACTTATGAATCTACTATACTTAACCCTCTTGTTAATGATCAAAGGAAACAAAGAATCGCCCTCAAGGCAAGCACAAGTCAACCTCAAAATGATGAGTACGGAGATAATGAGTTCGGACTCGTTATTAAGAGATTTCAAAAGTTCATGCGAAAAGAGTATGAACGAAAAGGCAAACAACAAGGAGATCAAGTAAAGTGCTATGGATGCGGAGAAATGGGGCACATTAAATCAAATTGCCCAAATGTCAAAAAGGAGAAGAAACCCTTCAAGAAACAACGAGCATACATATCTTGGGGAGGCGACTCCGGAGACGAGTCAAGTGAGGAAGAAGAAGACGAAACCGCAAATCTTTGTCTTATGGCACACGAAAACAATCAAGAAGAGGTATGTCAAATTTCTTCCAAAAACTTCTATTCTCTTGAGGAAATGCAAAATGCCTTTGATGAGTTGTATAGTGAATTCATTAAAGCTTCCAAAACTGTTAAAAACATTAAGGAAAATGCTTCTTTGAAAGAAAAAGATTTTGAAAAACAACTCTCTTTGAAAGAAAAGGATTTGAAAAAACTGATTTTGGAAAATGAGAAGTTGAAAGAAGAAAACAATTTTTTCGGCAAGAGAAGCGCCGACAAACCAGAGAGTTCTAGTAAAAATTGTACTTCTTGCATGCATATAGAAGATGAGGTAGAAAGACTTAAGGGTACCTTAGATAAGTTCAATTCTTCTCATAAAAATTTGAATGAAGTTCTTGTTAATTTGAAATCGACCAAACATGGGATAGGTTTTAAAAACGAGCCTAAAGAAAAAGTTGAAGCCAAACCCCAACCACCTAAGGCTCAACCTAGGATAAATAAAACAAATATTCATCGTAGAGATAACAATCCTAGAATCAACATGCATGCTAGACCAAACAGTAGAAGAGACTTTGAACATTTTAGGACACCTAGAAATGGCCTTCAACCTAGAAATAACTATTCTAGAAATGATGCATATCCTAGACCAAACACTAGAAGAAACGTTGAACATTTTAGGACACCTAGAAATGGCTTTCAACCTAGAAATAACTATTCTAGAAATGCTGCATATCCTAGAACAAATAGTAGGAGAAATGATTTTCATGAAATGCGCAATAGTCATACTGTCGAAAATAGAGTAAACAATTTTCGTCCGTCCAACTACTATCAACCTAGACGGATGCATAATCCTAATGTCATTTGTCATTATTGCAATCGAATTGGACATATTGCTCCTTCTTGCTTCACTAGACATAGACACTTAACTGCATGTCAAGCACAACAGCATGTTACACCTAACTCTCAAGGACCCAAAACAGCTTGGGTACCAAAGACTCATTAATTTGTCTTGTACGTATGTTTGAAGGGATCAAGTGTACTTTGGTACCTTGATAGTGGATGCTCCAAACACATGACCGGAGACGAATCCAAGTTCCTTCAACTAGAACACAAGGAAGGAGGAAGCGTTATTTTTGGAGATAACAACAAGGGAAAAATTATCGGCATTGGATCGGTCGGTAAGGATGAACCTTCTTCCATTAAGCATATATTGCTAGCTAAAGGTCTAAAATATAATCTCTTGAGCATAAGTCAATTATGTGACAAGGAAAATCTTGTTTTATTTGATTCGGATGAATGCTTAGTTTTTCGCCGTAGCGATTTTAAAATTATCCTTCGTGGTTTTAGAATGGATAACATCTATATGGTTGATCTCGAAAATTCTTCATCTGAGTATGTGAATTGTCTTATGAGCAAAGAAGATGATATGTGGTTATGGCATCGTAGAGTAGCTCACATCAACATGCATCTATTAAATAAATTGGTTTCACAAAATTTAGTTATTGGTCTTCCAAATTTGAAATTTGAAAAAGACTCCATTTGCGATTCTTGTCAAAAAGGGAAGCAAACAAAAGCATCTTTTAAATCGAAAAATATTCTTTCAACTACTAGACCATTGCAACTTCTTCACATGGACCTTTTTGGACCATCACGCATTGAAATTCTTGGTAGAAATCGTTATGCTTTTGTTATTGTTGATGATTATTCTAGATTTACATGGACACTATTTCTTGCTCATTAAAGTGAAGCTTTTCATAATTTTAAATGTTTTCTTAAATGTGTTCAAAATGAAAAGGACACAACCGTCACTTCAATAAGAAGTGATCATGGGGGAGAGTTCGATCACAATCTCTTCGCGGATTTTTGTGACGAACTCGGTATCGAGCACACCTTCTCTTCTCCACGCACACCACAGCAAAATGGAGTGGTGGAAAGGAAAAATAGGTGTCTCGAAGAGATGGCTAGAACCATGCTCGATGAGGTTAATATTCCCAAATATTTTTGGGCGGATGCCGTGAGTACCGCATGCTACGTTAGTCATAAGGCCAATACTCATGAAAACTCCCTATGAACTCTACAAGGTAAGGAAACCAAATATCTCCCATCTTAGAGTATTCGGTTGTAAATGTTTTATTCATAATAATGGTAAAGATATTTTGGGAAAGTTTGATGCCAAATCCTATGAAGGAATTTTTATTGGTTATTCTTCACGTAGCAAAGCATATAGAGTATTCAATAATAGAACCGAAACTGTGGAGGAATCCCCTCATATTGTGTTTTCCGAAAATAATGCTCGCTTGGCGAGAAAGGATTCTGGTTTTGAACTTGCAGGTAGTTTAAACTCAATGAGTCCTCAAGACAAAGTACAAGAGGAAACTCCTAAGGAAATTCAAGATGAAATTTTGGAACAATTATCGGAGGAAGCGCCACAACTGGAAAAAGAAACAAAACTACCTAACGCGTGGAGGACAATTAAAGACCATCCTCTCGAACAGGTAATTGGCGACATTGAACAACAGGTAAGTACTCGAAACACTCTTAAGAACACCTTAGGGCATACTGCTTTCGTTTCTCAAATTGAACCTTCAACCATCTCCGAAGCAATTGGGGATGAATTTTGGACCTTGGCAATGCAAGAGGAGCTTAACCAATTCAAACGAAATGACATTTGGGATTTGGTGCCAAGACCCGAAAATCATACCATAATTGGTAAATGGGTTTTTCGAAACAAACTAGATGAAAATGGCATAATCACTAGAAACAAAGCTAGGCTTGTAGCAAAAGGCTATAATCAAGAAGAGGGAATTGACAATGAAGAAACATATGCACCCGTAGCAAGGTTAGAAGCTATTCGTTTATTGCTTGCTTTTGCCTCTTCTATGAATTTCAATTTATATCAAATGGATGTAAAAAGTGCTTTTCTAAATGGTGTTATTCAAGAAGAAGTTTATGTAGAACAACCCCCGGGCTTTGAAGATTTTAAATCTCCCAATCATAAAAGGCGCTTTATTGTCTCAAACAAGCTCCCCGAGCTTGGTATGAACGATTGAGCAAATTTCTTTTGGAAAATGAATTCATTAGGGGGAAAGTTGACACCACTCTATTTGTTAAGCATAAAAACAATGATATTTTATTAGTTCAAATCTATGTGGATGATATTATTTTTGGTGCTACTAACAATGCTTTGTGCAAGGAATTTTCTGATTTAATGACAAGCGAATTTGAAATGTCTATGATGGGTGAGCTAACCTTCTTTTTGGGGCTGCAAGTAAAGGAAATGAAAGAAGGAACCTTCATTTGTCAAGCTAAATATTGCAAAGAATTGCTAAAACGATTTGAAATGAGCAACGCAAAAGCAATGGCCACTCCCATGAGCACATCCGACCATCTAGACAAAGATGAGAAAGGTAAGGAAGTTGACACCAAGAAGTATCGAGGTATGATTGGATCTCTCCTTTATCTTACTGCTAGTAGACCGGACATCATGTTTAGCGTGTGCTTATGCGCTCGTTATCAATCATGTCCTAAGGAGTCTCACCTAACTGCGGTGAAATGGATATCGAAGTATCTTGTTGGTACTGTAAATGCGGGTCTATGGTACCCCAAAGGTTCTTCATGCCAACTTGTTGGCTATTCCGATTCCGATTTCGCTGGATGCAAATTGGACCGCAAGAGCACTAGTGGCACTTGCCATTTGCTCGGTAGCTCTCTAGTTTCTTGGTTTAGCAAGAAACAAGTAAGTGTTGCGTTGTCCACAACCGAGGCTGAATATGTAGCCGCAGGGAGTTTTTGCGCCCAAATTCTTTGGATGAAATAGCAACTCTTGGACTATGGCCTAAGTATCGATCATATCCCTCTTAGATGTGATAATACTAGCGCCATATGCTTGACGAAGAACCCCGTTCTTCATTCAAGAACAAAACACATTGAAATTGGGCATCATTTTATAAGAGATCACGTTCTCAAAGGTGATGTCGAAATTGAATTTGTTGAAACCAAAGATCAATTGGCCGACATCTTCACAAAACCTTTAGAGAAAGAGTCCTTCTTCCAAATTCGTAGTGAACTCGGGATTCTTGACTCCACATTGATCTAAGTCATGCATTGCATTTTCCCTTTCACATGATTACTAACTTGAGCATCGGAGGCGTCTAACGTATTTTTGCAGGTATCGCCCTAAAAACAGGGGGAATTATAAAGACTGGTGCAGAATAATCGATTCCTCTTTAGAATAATCGATTTCTCTTTAGTATATAATCGATTATCAAGTATCAATAATTGATTATGTTGACATTATTTGCTTTATTATCCCTTTTATGCAGTTGAAATTTTTTGTAAACAAGTTATTTACAAATTTTTTTTTGCTAATGTCAAAAGGGGGAAGAATAAGGGCTATGCACTTAATACTTATTGGCACAAATTGAGGGGGAATTCATATGTTGAGGGGGAACTAATTGCATATATTTATACTTGTCTTGAATCGTCATTATGAATTACCTAATATGCATATCCCGATTAAGGTTTGCCATTATCAAAAAGGGGGAAATTGTTGAAACACATTCTGAAGGCACTAAACTAAACGTGTGTTCATATTTGTAGGTTTTGATAAATGAAAAACGATGAGCAATTGACATATGACGAGGTCCAAGCACAAGCGCGCAAATGTCACGTAACGAAGTTCAAGCACAAGACAAACAAAGATCAAGACTAAACAAAGTTATATATGAGTCGCTCTTTAATTGTGATCTTGATCCGACAATTTAACTCAAGACTTGGCTTCTCTCGTAAAAACATCTTTATCAAATCATGCATATTTAATTTAGAGCAAAATGATTTTAAATCATGCATATTTATTTTAGCAAAATGATTTTTAAACATGCCTCTAAAATCTGGACAAAGATAATCGATTATGTACTTATGATAATCGATTATGTTAAGGCAGCTGCAAGACAATCGATTGTGTACCTTATGACAATCGATTGTGTTGAGGCAGTGTCCATCAGATGTTTGAAATCTGCCTGACAATCGATTGTGTACCTTATGACAATCGATTGTGTTGAGACAATGTCCATCAGATTTTTCAAAGCTACAAAATAATCGATTGTGAACCTTATGACAATCGATTGTGTTGAGGCAGTGTCTATCAGATTTTTCAAAGCTACAAAATAATCGATTGTGAACCTTATAACAATCGATTGTGTTGAGGCAGTGTCTATTAGATTTTTCAAGACTGAAAAGTAATCGATTGTCCATATAGCATAATCGATTATGTAAATGACCGTTGCCAAAATATTTTCAAACTCCTTCAGATAATCGATTATAGGATTTTAATAATCGATTGTTTGAAGTAAAATCTGAAAAAGATTTTTTGAACGTTGCCAAGTAAGTGATTGTATATCTCTGTAAATCTGGAAATGATTTTTTGAAAGTTGCCAGTAATCGATTATACGTCTTAGATAATCGATTATGCTGCGTAAAATCTGGGAATGATTTTTGGAACGATTGGAAAACAATCGATTGTGCCAATTAGACAATCGATTGTCGTAGCACAAAATCAGCAATTCTTAATTGGCAATTAGGCAACGGTTATGCATGTTTTTGACACTATAAATACATCTTCAAATCAGTCTTCTAAACACAACAACTGATCATATTATTGCTAAAGCTTGCATACTCTCTTATTCATCATTTTCTATTCATTACATAAGTTTTTGAGAGCCAAATTCTTGACGAAAGTTGTTGCGTTCTTGAGCGTATTTATTTTACTCATATCTACTCTTAAGGAGAGTCTTGTTTTGAGTGCAAAGTGTTTTTATACACTTGAAGGGAAGTGTTAATCCCTTGTATTGTAAGAAGGAACGTTGTGATTCCTTTGGTTGAAGTCTTGAAGTGTTGTATCTTCGAGCAAAGGTTGTTGAGGCTTGTGTGACTCAAGTTCTCAGTTTGTAACGGTTTGTTAAGCACCCGTAAGCTTAACGAAGTTAGTGGAAATCTCGAGAGAGTCTCTCGGGGACTGGACTAGCCACGGGTTGTGGTGAACCAGGATAACATCGGTGCGTTCGTTCTTTATTATTTACTTATCGCACTTATTTCATTCCTGCAATTTTTAAATTCCGCAAGTTTACGCTGTTTTTTATTATAACGCTATTAACCCCTCCCTCTAGCGCTAAGCGTATATTCTAACAGATTTGGAGCTATGGAGAGGGTGATTTTGAGAGGAAATTGAAGAGGATATCATTGGGTAACAATCTTTAACCCTTTCTAGTTATATTCCATCAATCTATAGTTAGTTTTATCGTCTAATTTCGAATTGGAGGTGAAAATTGGAAGAAAGTTCTTAGACATAGAATTCGACATTTGATTGGGAATTTAGCCTTAGATTTGGATATTTTTAGTATGCATAAACTCGTGAGAGTATGAGGATCTCGAAATATAAATTTTACCTTATTCCCAAACGTGGGTTCGAGGGGCGTTTTGGTCATTTTTACCTAATTTTGTGTATTAGCTTAGAATTTCTTTATAGAATAAGTTATTTGAAGTGTTATTTACTTTATAAAATCTAATTGAATAGATTTGGGCCATTTGAAGTCGAGTACTCGTGGCAAGAACGTGATATAAGGTTAATTATTGAGTCGGTTCGAGGTAAGTGGCTTGTCTAAGCTTGCGTGGGGGACTCTCCCCTTAGGATTGGTATTGTGATAATTGAAATAACTTGTACGTGAGATAACGAGTGCGTACTTGTGCGAATTATTAAAAATCCCGTTTTCATTAAAAATAGCATTAATTGTATTTTTCCTTTATTACTTACACTACTTGGAATTTAAGCTTGTTGTTAGCTTAGGAAAGCATGTCTAAATGACTTAATTGCTTATTTGCTCAGACTGTCTTATTCGTATTATGTGCATCATGCTAGGTTAGGAATACCTGTTTAGCCTTGATATGAAGTTGACAATTTATGACTATTCTTCGTGTTGTTGCTGTGTGTTTACATTGGGACTATGGATATGGGATTCCGGTAGATCCCCTTGTTTTTTTGTTTGGGACTACGGATGTGGGATTTTGGTAGATTCCCCTGCACAGTTATATGGAACTATAGGAATGCACCCGGTAGATTCTCCCAATACCGAGTATTCATATTTGGGACTATGGATCGGCATTCCGGTAGATCCCCATGTATTGACAGTTTGACTACAGGATGGTATCCCTAGAGATCTACTGGACACTTGTGATTAGGACTAAGGATGGTATCCAAGGAGATATCCAATTGTTATCTCTGCAATTGAGCTATATTTCCTTTACGTGATTTTCTTGTCTTTGTTCTAGTTGTTATGGTTCTTCTCTTTTGGCTACATCTTACTGCTGCACTCAATTATATTGTCTTATTCTACATTGTTATACCTTATATTTTATTTAACCTTAGTATGGCCGGACTTTCCTCGTCACTAGCCGACCGAGGTTAGGCTTGGCACTTACTGAGTACTACTGAGGTGTACTCATGCCCTTTCTGCGCATGTTTTGCATGTGCAGATCCAGGCACTTCTACTTAGTCCAATCCCCCTTGAGGAAAGGCAACTTCTATAGAGACTTCCAGGTATATCTGCTGCGTCTACAGATCGAGGAGTCCCTTTTTATTCTCGAATTTTTGTATAAGCCTTTCTGTAGTTTCATTTTTTTTGACAGATATTCTGGAATTCGACACTATTAGATATTCTAAGGCTTGCGCTTTCACGAGACTGTGGGTTTCGGGAAGGTGCATCAGTTTTTGGTGAAGTTGTATTGTATATGCCGAGTAGCATTTTTAATACTGTTCCATTTGGTTATTTTGGCTTTTAATTATGTCTTCCATAATTTATGTTTATTTTTTGTATTGTTAGGCTTATTTAGTCGTAGAGACTAGGTGCTATCACGAAAGTTTACGGAGGGCGAACTGGGGTCGTGACAAGTTGGTATCAGAGCTCAAGATTCATTTGAGTCATGAATCACAAGCCGATTTATTTTAGTCTTACTGATCGATACGGAGACGTCTGTTTTATCTACGAGAGGCTATGTAACTGTTAGGAAAATTCTATTTCATTTGATTTCCTTGTCGTGCGATATTTGGGCATCAAAATTCTAAACATATGTCTTCTATTCTCTCATAGATGTTGAGAACACGTGCAAAACGAGATGATCAGGCACCATTGCCCCTTAATGCAGCCGTCAGAGGCTGGGGTCAGGGTAAAGGCTGAGGACGCGCATGCGGTTCAGCTAGAGCACCTGCGCGAGCTGCCACCACGTGGCCACCAGTAGTGCCGGTCAGAGTCTAGTCACCTGTCACGCCTACTGCTACTACCACGCCAGAACTTCAGGAGACTCTGGCATAGTTCATGAGCATGTTCACCACTTTGGCTCAGGAAGGGTTGCTTCCCCTTGCTGTAGCTACATCCTAGGCCGAGGGAGGAGCACAGACTCCCGCCATCCACACTCCTAAGTAGTGAGTGCATGTCGATCAACTCCCAGAGATTATTCTTGTGTAGCTTGTAGCCCAAGACTATCCCGAGGATAGGTAAGCGGCTTCAGAGGATGAGCAGCAGAGACTTGAGAGGTTCAAGAAGTATGATCCTCCTTCGTTCAGTGGGTTAACATTAGAGGATGCCTTGGCTTTTCTGGAGGAGTGCTACCGGCTTATCCATACCATGGCTATATCAGGATTGAGCGGGGTTTCTTTCACTACTTTCCAGCTTCGAGGAGCCACCTATGAGTGGTGGCACACCTATGAGTTAGACAGTCCGGAGGAGGCTGCTTCGCTGATTTGGACCCAATTTTTAGATCTAATTTTTGAGAGAGTTTATTCCTCCGAGCCTCAGATATGCATGGCGCTCCGAGTTTGAGCATTTGCGCTAGGGTGCTATGACTGTCTCAGAGTATGCTGTCTATACACTAGTTTGGCTAAACATACACTAGCCTTTGTTTCTACTATTCACAAGAGGGTTCGCCAGTTTATTGAGGGGCTTATTCTCAATATCAGGTCTAGCATGGCTCGTGAATTGGAGATGGATATTCCTTATCAGCAGATGTTGAGCATTGCTAGGAGGATTGACGTTATGCATGTTAGGGATAGAGAGGAGACGAGGCCAACAGGTCTCGAGAGTCGGGCCCTTATTCTGGTACTCTTGCTCCATCTGCATATCATCATGGGAAGGGTTATATGATTCACCCTATTCATTCAGCTCTTCCAGCAGCCAGTAGTGCTCTAGCTCCTCATAGGCATCATGAGTCTTATTATGCACCTCCGGTTTCTAGCGCACCTCCGATTTCTAGCACGCCTCCTGCGCGGGGTGCTTTCAGTGGTCAGTCCTGGAGACCTGACCCGATCCAGTCACAGTCACCACGTCCTTCCGGATCTTGTTTTTAGTGTGGTGACACATGCCACATGGTGAGGGACTATCCCAGACTTGGGAGGGGTGCACCTCCACAAACCTCTTAGCCACAACGTGCCCCGTAGAGTTCTCAAACTATGGTTACAGCTCGAGTTGCTATCCCACCTGCTCAGCCAGCTAGTGGTGGAGGTCGAGGAGGTAGAGGTCACCCTAGAGGGGGAAGCCATGACCGATACTATGCCCTTCCTGCCTGTACCTAGGTTGTTGCCTCTGATTCCGGCATCATATGTATTATACTGGCTTGTCATAGAGATGCATCAGTTCTATTTGAGTAGGCTCCACTTATTCTTATGTGTCTTCTTATTCTTTGGGTGTATCTTGGGATTCTTTACGTTCCCCTATTTATGTTTCTCCTCTTGTGGGAGATTCTCTTGGTGTGGACCACATTTATCGGTTGTGTTTAGTTGCTTTTAGTTGTTTTGAGACTAGAGCCGATTTATTATTGCTCATCATGGTAGATTTTGATATTATCTTGGGCATGGACTAGTTTGATACTATACTCGATTGTCACGCCAAGACCGTGACGCTGGCTATGCCAGGTGTAATGCATGTTGAGTGGAGGGGTACTTTAGATCACACTCCTAGTAGAGTTATTTCTTTTCTTATAGCTTATCATATGGTTGAGAAGGGGTGTGATGCGTATTTAGCTTATGTGAGAGATGCAAGTATTGATACCTCTTCCAGTGATTCAGTTTCAGTAGTATGGGACTTTCCCAGTATGTTTCAAGTTGATCTTCCAAGCATGCCTCCTGATAGAGATATTGATTTTGGAATTGATTTGTTATCGGGCACTCAGCCCATTTCTGTTCCTTCGTATAGTATGGCTCCTCCTGAGTTGCAAGAGCTGAAGGATCAGAAATAGGAATTGCTTGATAAAGGTTTTATTCGGCCTAGTGTATCACCTTGGGGGTGCTCCTATCCTGTTTATGAAGAAAAAAGATGGTTCCATGCGTATGTGTATTAATTATTGCCAGTTGAACAAGGTTATAATGAAGAACCGTTGTCCTTTGCCTATTTATGATTTTTTTGACCAACTATATGGTGCACTAGTGTTTTCTAAGATTGAACTATGTAAAGGGTACTATAAGTTGAAGATTCGAGAGCCAAATATCACAAAGACTGTTTTCAGGACTCGATATGGTCATTGTGAGTTCCTTATTATGTCATTTGGGCTGACCAATGCCCCAACAGCCTTTATGCATTTGATGCACAGTGTATTCTGGCCATATCTTAACTCTTTTGTCATTATCTTTATTGATGACATTCTGGTGTATTCCGGAGTCGAGAAGATCTTGAGCAGCACCTGAGGATAGTGCTTCAATCTCTGATGGAAAAGAAGTTATAAGCAAAGTTCTCCAAATGTGAGTTTTGGTTGGATTTGGTAGCATTCTTAGGCCACGTGGTATCAAGTGAGGGTATTTAGGTGGATCCAAAGAAGCTAAAGATAGTGCATAGTTAGCCTAGACCATCCTCAGCTACAAAGATCCGTAGTTTTCTCGGCTTGGCAGGTTACTACCGTCATTTTGTGGAGGGGTTTTCATCCTTTCCAGCCCCTATGACTAGACTGGCCTATAAAGGTTTTCCGTTCCAGTGGACAGAAAAGTGTGAGGCAAGCTTTCAGAAGCTCAAGAGATCATTGACTACAACCATAGTTTTGATATTGCCTACATGTTTAGGGTTTTACACTGTTTATTGTAATGCCTCGAGGATTGGCCTTAGAGCGGTATTGATGCAGGACGGTAGGGTTATTGCTTACGTGTCCAGACAATTGAAGGTACATGAGAAGAATTATCCTATCTATGATCTTGAGTTAGCTACTATTGTTCGCGCCTTGAAGATCTGGCATCATTATTTGTACAGTGTGTCTTGTGAGATTTATACTGATCACAAGCAAAAGGATCTGAACTTGTGCCAGAAGAGGTTGTTAGAGTTGCTAAAGGACTATGATATCACTAATTTGTATCACCTGGGCAAGGTCAACATGGTAGCCGAGGCTTTGAGTCGTCGGGCAGAGTGTTTGGGCAGTTTGGCTTATTTACCACCATCGGAGAGGCATATGGAGATGGATGTTTAGGCCTTATCCATCTAGTGTATGAGATTGGATCTTCCGGAGTCTAGTTAGTTACTAGCTTGTGTGGTTTCTCGATCTTCCTTATTACACCATATCGGAGAGCGTCAGTGTGATGACCCTTATTTGCTTGTCCTCAAAGACAAGGTTCAACATGGTGATGCCAGAGATGCGACCATTGGCTAGGACGGAGTATTGAGGATGTAGGTTCGGGTCTGTGTACCCAATGTTGATGGGATTCGGCAGTTGATTCTAGGGGAGTCCCACAGTTTGCGGTATTCCATTCATCCGGGTATCGCAAAGATGTACCAGGATTTAAGTGGTGGAGGTGGATGAAGAAAGATATAGTTGGGTTGGTTCGAGTCAGGTGAGGCTAGATTATTGAATAAAGACTTAGTTTAGGATACTTTGGAGAAGGTTAAGGTGATTCAGGATAGACTCCGTACAACACAGTCTAGATAGACGAGCTATGCGGATTGGAAGGCTCGTAATGTTTCCAATATGGTTGGAGAGCGGGTTCTGCTTCGGGTTTCGCCTATGAAGGAAATTATGAGATTTGGAAAGAAAGGTAAGTTGAGTCCGAGGTTTATTGGCCCTTTTGATATATTGAGACATGTTGGGGACATTGCATATGAGCTTGCCTTACCTCCCAGCTTGGCAGGAGTTCATTTAGTATTTCATGTTTCGATGCTCCGGAGATATCACTGTCACACCCCTTTTCTACCCCCGAAAGATAAATATGTATTTAGGTGTTAAAGAGTTTTTCAATTAAAGTGGAAAAAACTTGAGTAGGGATTATTTTATTGTTCAGAGTCACCACTTGGAATTGATTTTTCGATGTTCCATATTACCATTTTTTTGAATCCCTAGTCAAAGGAAAGTTTGACTCTATTTTTATCGGTCCGCAAAAATAAAGTTTGGGTAAGGATTTTTATTGACCGAGGAGAAGGTGCAAGGCATTCTCTGAGTCTCATGGTTCTAGTATGGTTTCTTTATTGACTTAAACTTGGATTGAATTAATTTGGATAAAATAGTAATTTTATTTGATTTTCATGTTTTACCTATATACACGTTTACTATAATAATTATAGTAGAAACATTTTAATAAAATTATCCTAACCGCACCATGTAAGCGAATGTGTGACCGAGATGAATTGAATTTAATTTTTTTGTCATAATTGCGCTATGCATGAAGATCTGCAGTCATGACAAGGGTTATTAGTACATCATTAATTTTAGAGGAAATTACTACATTAAAAGAAATTAGCTTTGAAAATTTTTAAAAAGTCAACTATCGTGCTACGCAAGCGAATCTTTGATTTTAGCAAAAGTTTAACTAAATTAAGAATTAAACCAAACTAATGTGTATGATATGAGATCATTGAATTAATTTATCGAATGTTAAAACATCACGCTATGCAAGTGATTCCGTGAGTAAAAGAGCGCCTACTAATTGTCTAGCGCTTAAATTTATGAATTAAGAAAGCGATTAAATTATTTTATTTTTGTAGTGAAGAAAATGATTTTTTTGTTGAAAAATAATTGTGAGACAAATATGATATTGAAAGTTGGATCAGCCTTGGTAGCAAGTGAAAATGGGCCAGATATGAAAATACACTTAGTATTGGGTTGCTGAAATTATTTACAAAAGGCCCAGCAACTTATTAAAAAGATATGGGCCTTATGAAATTACTAAAGGGAGATGAACCTTCCATTAAAAAGTTTTGGATTTAATCACGCTGGCCTAGTTTTTCAGCCCAAAAGGATTCTGTTATTTCTATTTTTGCAAACCCACTACCCAATATTGTTTTTGTCTGTTTTTATATTTTTAACCAATTATTTCTTAAGGGACGACTAATATTTTTACTTATATATGCCAACATAGCACTAAATAGACCCATTAACAGTATAAATACCTGGACTATTTAGTCGAAACTCAAAATTACGGCTGCTACTAAGCATAACATCAACAAACCAATAATGTTTTTAATGCTAAAGAAAACTTAACTATTATGGAGACATTATGTTGATTATGACATTTGAAGCTATAAGTCATTAATACATGAGCCTTGAAAGTAAATCACAAAAATCTCAATTGAATAAATATGGTTAAAATGAAGTCTTTATATTTTCCTTAATCGAGTAAATTACTTTGAGTATAAAGGGAACTTGAGTGACTTAACTAACTTCTACGATTCTAGCATATACTTAAAACATGAATAACAAAACTGAATAACATCCATTTCGTGTAAAGTATATCAACAAATTCAAAGAGCCGTGAGAGATCCATGTCTTCAATCATTCGATATCGAGAATCTGTAATACAAAGGTTCAAGGGTTACCTGATTTGAAACAAGATAAAATTCAGTAGTGAAAAGACAGAAAATCAGCAACAAAGACAGCAGAAACGACGAACTGCAGTGAATCCGTGTTAAAACAACTCAGAAATCTCACTAAAAATAGTTATTATTTTGGAGAAGGAACTCAAGAATCAAACTCTAAGACTCTTATATATTTTAAAAAGATTTTTCACTCTAAGACTCAACTAAAAACTCATAATTTTTAGCTTACTTTTTATAAGTTCAACTGCTGAAGTTTTTTTTATAGTTTTTTGTGTTTAAGAAATTCTAAAATAGAGTATTGATGTGTGATGGAGTCCCCCTTTAAATGAGGAAAGTGCAGCCCTTAAATAAGCAAAGAAAAACTAACTTTTTGGACATATTTTGGTTCACCAAAATTCTGTCCAAAAAGGGGACTGACTTTATGTGCTAAAGGCTGTCCAAACAGTGAAAGGACAATCTGAAATCTGCTATGGCAGGAGCGAAAGAGTCATTCAGCCACCCTACTAAAAAGCAAGCTACTAGTATCATATTTTATGACAAAAATATCTAAACTTCAGATTTTAACAACACCAATATCACCCTATTGATTCAAATTAAACCAAGTATTAAAATATGTAATTAAACTTCAACACATGTACTATGAACCAACATGAGCATACAAAAATTAACTAATAAAGCTAAACAGAACACACACTATTGTTAAAGCGATTTAACAAACCAACTAGACAAGCATAATCAGAAATGGATTAAATAAAGAAACAAGATAGAAACTAATTCTAACTAACACCCAAAATAAAAGAAAATTAATAACGAGGCAGACGATTATGATTTTACCATATACTCGAGCATCTGGGAAATGGCGATAGGTAGTGGTACGACTTCGAGAAAGCTTCTATTGTTGATATTCTTGAAACCAAAAACTCCGGCGAATCCGAGTCTGGTTTAAATGATATCAGTGACACAACCTTGCTCGAGGATGGTTTGAGAAGAGAAACGGGAGGTAGTGGTTGAGGGGCGTCAATGACATGGCCAGTAGTGGCAGCGGGACATCAACAATGAAGGTGGTTGTTAGTGGTGGTTGGTTTTTTTTGAGGTTTTGAGTTAGAGATATGGAAAGAGGGGGAGAAGAGGAGGCCGGCGGTGTATATTTTTTTTCATTGGGATGGTGGGCGCCAGTTAAGATTTCGGTTAGGCTTAGATCTACAGATATTAAGAAGGGTTATGAGATTTTTGGGTTCGAATTCATTGAGAGGAGGTTGAGCGGAAGAAGTGGTAAAATTTTAGGGTGGATGGTAGGTTGGCTGATACTGGTGGGCGATTTCCGACGGCGACACTGGGGTGGCGTGGGAAGACCTGGGGAGAGAGAGAAGAGAGAGTGATGAGAGGGAAGAAGAAAGAAAATAAGGGGGAAAGGGGGGGAAATTTTTGGGGTTTTAGGCTTTATATATCTGGGGTGAGGATAAATAATGATTATTGGATCATGAGGGAATGGATGGGTGAGATTGATTCTTTGTTGCTCAAACCAAAATGACATACTTTTCAAGACAAAACTACGTCATTTTGAGCTCTTTCTCAGCCAACCAACTAATGGACCGGGTATGGCTGAATTGGGCTTAAATTTTGGGCCAATTTTGGCACAATTTTAATTAAAATATACTAGCCCAATCCCTTCTTACCTCTAATGATTAACTAAACTAAAATTATAGTTCTAAAATCTCCAAAAATATACAAAACTAAATATTTCAAAACTACAATGTAAAATAAAGAACAAAAATTAGGCCTTTACAACTGCCTCTCTTTGCTCGAGAACATGAAGAGTTTTAATGGAAAGATAGTGAATGCCATGACTAACTTTTGCTCACCTATGACTCTAATGAAAGCATTTATTGAAAAAAGAGTGACCGAACTTTGAGGTTGCCTACATATACGTAACTATAAAGGAATTAGGTCAATGTAGTTCTGAAAAAATTTGGTAGCTGGGACTACCAGACACTGGAGTTAAGAATGTTGTTGTTGTTGATGTTACTATTACTCTTACTGCTACTGCTTCTTACATCAAAAGAAAAAGAGAAGAGCGATATGTATGTGTGCAAACTAGGAGTACAAAATTCATATCTATGTGTCTTCTGGGGTCAAATCTTGATCCTTGACCTGCTCGCTTGTGTTGACCTTAGACTCGATATTGATTCTCTTTAAATAAGAGATTATCATTCAATCTCAATTGCTTTCTTTCTAGATCAAAATTTTGAGAAAATTAAAGTTGATAAGCTTTGTTTCCGACAGGTTGTCAAAGTTAAACCCAAACTATTATGTGATCGGCCTTCTGATGATAATTGAAACTACAAGCTTCGATCGTTATAACATGTGCTCTGCGGCAAGGCCTGCACAACCATAAAAGATGAACAAAACGAATAAACATTTTCTGCCCCAGTTTGGGCTAGGAAAATTTTGTGAGTTATCAGCGAAATCTATATACTATCTAATTTATTGAAAGGCAGACAAAAACAGTAATATAAACTATCTAAACAAGAAACAATTTGCAAACGAATGATTGCTAGACTGGGGATCGGTTCCCGTATCACTAAAGGGATATGTAACCAGGGGATGGTGCCTTATCTTACTGAAAGGAAATAGAATCAAGTGTTATCACCATGTATTATTAATAAAGTGTTGTATCCTTCTTGGAGAAAAAGGTTCGACCTGAGTTAAGCTATGTAAAACAACCTGAGCGAAGATTACTTCTACACGGAACTATGAGCTGGATCCCTCTAGGCAAAATAGTTGTACCTGAGTTAACCTGCGTAAAATAACCTGAACAAAGAGTACTTCTACCTGGAACCATGAGTTGGATCCCCCTATGTGAAAGGATTCTTCCTGAGTTAAGCTTTGTAAAACACCCTGAGCAAAGAGTACTTCTACCCAAAAACATGAGCTAGATCCCCTTAGACGATATGGTTCTACCTGAGTTAAGCCACGTGAAATGACCTTAGCGAAGAGTACTTCTACTCGGAACTATGAGCTGGATCCCCTTAGGCGAAAGATTTCTTCCTAAGTTGAGCCACGTAAAACACCTTGAGCGAAGAGTACTTCTACTCGGAACTATGAGTTGGATCCCCCTATGCAATAGGATTCTTCCTGAGTTAAGCCACATAAAGCATCCTGAGCGAAGAGTACTTCTACTCGGAACTATGAGCTGGAGGCCCCTAGGCGAAATAGTTCTACCTGAGCTAAGCAGCGTAAAACACCCTAAGCGATGAGTACTTCTAGTCAGATCTATGAGCTGGATCCCTCTAGGAAAAATGGTTCTACGTGAGTTAAGCCACATAAAATACCCTGAGAAAAAAGTACTTTTACTCGAAACTATGAGCTGGATCCCCTAGGCAAAATAGTTTTACCTGAGTTAAGCCACATAAAACACCCTGAGTGAAGAGTACTTCTACTCGAAACTATGAGCTGGATCTCCCTAGGCGAAATGGTTCTGTCTGAGTTAAGCTGCATAAAACAACCTGAGAAAAGAGTGCTTCTACCCGGAACCATTAGCTGGATCCCTCTAGGCGAAAGGATTCTACTTGAGTTAAGCTGCGTAAAATATCTTGAGCGAAGAGTATTTATTCCTGGAACCATGAGCTAGATCCTCTTAGGTGAAATAGTTCTACCTAAGTTAAGCTATGAAAATGGGAGTTATCGTATTGATGCATGCTGAAAAATAAAAGAAAAGTGGAGATTTTAAGGAGCTTATGTTTGGTGACCATTGTTCTTTTAGGATCGCCATTTTGCACTACTTTGTTCCTGCTTCCAACAATGAAAAATTTATGAGTTTCAAAGTGGTGGTTGGTTTATGACCTTGATGCCTTGAGTAGTTTGATTCATGGCCATTGTTGTCGAAGAACCAATTCTTTTAGCATAATACCGAGTTGCTCGACCGCTTTGTATCATTTTCTAGGCCTTGGCTTTCTAATGTTTTCCCCCCAACTATTTCATACCCAGATGTCCATGGTGCCACTACCCTTGTCTCTAAGGCAACACAAATTTTCTTCAAAATAGAACTCAATTGTTTTACACCCAGTATCAGTTTGTGTTCGTAGGGCTTATCAACTTTTCTCATAAAGCGGGTCTTGCTCATGAGACTTTTCAGTTTCTTTGAAATACCTTTTTTGCTTTATCAAATGAGATCTCAGTTGGATTCGTTCCTTCGTCGATGCCATATATGCCCCAAATTGTGTTTGATATTACAGGGGAATTGTAGCTAGTTTTGCAGCCATTTCTTTGCTTTTCTTTTGATGCAGGATTAGACCGAAAGGACTCCAAGAAAAATTATGGGTAAAAAAGGAATAATAATTTAAAGTAAAAAAGAACTATATTTGAATAAAAGGTGTCCATTTCGGGGAAAGGAATAGGGAGACTTATCTGGAGGTATGCGCCAACTTCAATGAATCGTGACATGCATTTTGGACTAGATGCCTTATTCTTCTAAGCTGCCTAACTCTTAAAATCTGTCGCAAACATTCATCTTGAATTTGTCTTGGTTGTGCTCATGCCGGAGAATCAAAGACCCTCATTCGGCTAGTTGCGCCTTTTGTAGGTTTTCACTAACTAACCTCTCTCATTTCTGTACTAACCATCGTCTTATGGTGCCCATCTGGGTTTTCACCAATAAGACTCTCTCATTTCTCTGCTCACTGTCACCTTATAGTGCACATACAGGTTTTCACCGATAAGACTCTGTTATTTCTTTTTTCTTTTCTTTTTTCTTTCTTTCTTTCTTTTTTTTGAATAAGATACTGCATGAGGGAGGTTGCCAATTCCTTTGGCATGGGGAGTTCAAACATTCTCAAAAAACATCGATTAGAAGTTCTTGAAAGGTAAAAAGGCGAAATAAACCTTAAATTGAATTACAACTATTGGAACCGTTTTTACAGAAAACCCGTGAAATAAAACAAACTTCTGCCCCAGTTTCGGAGTATTGGGAGTATGAATTTTTTTTCAGATGGGACCGAACCCAGGGTAAGGCTTCCTACGTATCCTTTTGGAATCAGGTCGAATGTAGTTCAGTGACTTAGAAATTTGTTGTTTGGCTTTTTTTTTTCTACAAGTACACAAGTTCCAAAAAGTGAGAAACAAGGAAGACAAATACGGCTCAAAAGGATTAACATAAGGGTGAAACCTATTTGGAATAACGAGAAAATGATAGCCTTCATCACTTCAATATGATAAAATCAATGCATGAAAATTTTATAGTGGGTATATATCAGACATAATATCTTTTGAGTGCATCTGTGTTAATAGTCATGTGTGGTACCTGTCCTTCTTCATCTACCAAGTGCAAGGCCCCTTTTGGTAACACTTTCTTGATGATGTTGGGTCCTTGATAGTTCGGGGAAACTTTCTTTAGCTTCTACCTTGTGCGGAAGGATGCGTTTCAAAACTAGCTGGCCTACCTCAAATTGCCTTGGGAGCACTTTCTTATTGTAAGCGCGTGCCATTCTTTGCTGGTATAACTGGCCAAAAGACATTTCTTCTAGTCATTTTTCATTTATCAACATCAGTTGTTTTAATCGGTTCTTGACCCACTTAGTGTCTTCAATCTTTGATTCCATAATAACTCAGAGAGAGGGAATTTCGACTTCAGCAGGTATTACAATTTCAGCTCCATATACAATCAGATGCGGAGTTAAACCAACAGATGTGCGAACAGTCATGCGGTATCCCAAAGAGCAAAAGATAACTTTTCATGCCATTTCCTGGAACCTTGGATCATCTTCCTAAGAATCTTCTTGATGCTCTTGTTTGCCGCTTCAACGGCTCCATTGGCTTTTGGCCGGTAAGGGGTAGAATGGCGATGCATGATTTTAAATTGTTCGTATACCTCCTTCATCAAATCACTATTTAGATTGGCTGCATTATCGATGATAATGGTCTTTGGGATACCAAAGAGACAAATAATATTAGAATGAACAAAGTCTACCACTGCTTTCTTGGTGACTGCTTTGAGAGTGACAGCCTCCACCCACTTGTTGATGGTAATTAATTGCGACCAAAATGAATCTATGCCCGTTTGAAGCCTCTGGCTCGATCGGCCAATGACATCCACTCTCCAAGCAACGAAAGGCCAAGGAGAGGACATGGTATGCAACTCCAAAGGAGGCAAGTGAATTAGGTCACCATGAATCTGGAATTGGTGACACTTGCAAACAAATCCGAAGCAATCTCGCTCCATAGTAAGCCAGTAATACCCTGCGCATAGTATCTTCTTTGCCAAAACATATCCATCCATGTGAAGTCCGCATACCCCCGAATGCATTTCACTCATGATCCGATCTGCTTTTGTAGCATCTATGCATCTCAATAAGTTTAAATCTGGGGTCCTCTTGTGCAGAATTTCCCCATTCAAGAAGAAACCACCAGCGCGTTGCCTTATAGTTCTTTTTTGATCCACTTTAGCATGCTCTAGATATTTTCTTGTTTTCAGGAATCGTTTTATGTAATGATGCCATGGTTCACCATCTGGTTCTATAATAATTGTATTGCAATAACCGTGTTAATTCCAAACTTGGATTTCCAGTGGATCAATATGAGTGTTGCCTGGATAAGGGAGCATTGAGGCTAAAATAGACAAGGCATCGGCTAGCTCGTTGTGAAACCTGGGAATGTATCTTAACTCGATGGATTTGAAGTATTTGATAAATGGTAAGTACTCATCATAAACTGGATCCTCTGCCAAAAGATCTGCCAAAGCCTGTGCTTTCATCGTGGTGCGAGTGACATAGACGATATCAAACTCTATGAGCAGGATTTTCTATTTTGCGAGCCTGCCAGTGTGGAGTTTCTATGTGTTATTTTGAATTGTTCACATATCTCTCCCATCATCCGACTGTTTAGATTAGCTGCATTGTCAATAATGATGACAACGAGAATCCCAAAGCGGCAAATGATATTGGAATGCACGAAATCCACTAACATTTTCTTGGTGACAGACTTGAGGGTGATGGCCTCAACCCATTTTGTGAAATAATCAATGGCAACCAATATAAATCTGTGCCCATTTGAGGCCTTTGGCTCGATCATCCCAATGACGTCCACACCCCAGGTAGCAAATGGCCAGGGTGTCGACATAGGATGCTACTCATTTGGTGGTGCATGAATCAGATCACCGTGCACCTGACATTGATGACATTTTTGAACAAAGCTGAAACAGCCTTGTTCCATGGTCATCCAATGATAACCAGCTCGGAGTATCTTCTTTTCCAGTACATAGCCATTCATATGGGTCTCACATGTACTTCGTGCATGATTCTCCCAGCTTCTTCGGCATCGACACGTCTCAAAAAATTAAGATCTGGATTCCTTTTATACAAAGTGTCACCACTTAAGAAGAAATTGTTCGCATGCCGTCGAATGGTCGTCTTTTCTTCTCCGGTGGCTTGCTAAGGGTACTCCTATGTTATTAGGAATTTCAAGATGTCATAATACCAAGGCTGTAGTCTAGGCTATTCTTCGGTTGCATTACAATACCCATGTCTTTCTTTGATTTGGATTTGTAAAGGATCAACATAGGCATTCCCAGGGTATGGCGACATGGAAGCCAAGGTTGCAAGCGCATCTGCTAACTCATTGTGGAAATGGGGAATGTACCTGAACTATATCGATCTGAATCGTTTGCTGAGGTCTTCGACATGTTGTCTATACAGGAGGTGCTTAATGTCCCTTTGTCTCCCATTCTCCTTGAGCTTGTCGGATGATTAGATCGGAATCCCCCATGATTAGCAACTCTTAGACATCTTGGTTAATAGCCATGTTCATGCCCATAATGCAAGCCTCATATTCAGCTGTATTTAGTGCAAAAGAACCAAAGTCTAGCTGTAGCTGGGTAATGCTGGCCTATAGGTGAGACTAAGATTTCCTCGATCCCTACGCCATTTGCGTTTGCCGCTCCGTCGAAGAACATTTTCCAGACGGGGGTGTCCTCAGCTGCTATTTCCAATGTTTCACTTATTCGTCAAGGAAGTAAGTGTTTAAAGGCTGATACTCATCATCAACGGGGTTTTCTACCAGATGATCTACGAGTGCCTGAGCTTTCATCGCCGTATGAGTGACATAAACAATGTCCAACTCAGTAAGCAGGATCTGTCATTTGGCCAGTCGCCCTGTGGGCATTGGTTTTTGAAATATGTACCTTAATGGATCCAGCTTGGCTATGAGGTATGTGGTATGAGCTTGCAGATAGTGCCTTAGCTTTTGAGCTACCCATGTCAAGGCACAACAGGTTCTTTCTAACAATGTGTACTTGGCCTCAAAACTGGTAAACTTTTTGCTCAAATAATAAATGGTCTCCCCTTTCTTTCCCATGGAGTCATGCTGCCCGAGAATACAACCGAAAGAGCCTTCCAAGATTGTCAGATAGAGAAACAGTGTCCTTCCTGGTTCTGGCAGAACTAAAACTGCTGGATTGGACAATTACTCCGTCCACTTAACTGCCGCATCCTTCTTCAGCAGTTTGAATATAGGCTCACATGTTGAAGTCAATTGGGCGATGAACCGGCTGATGTAATTTAATCTTCCCAATAGACTCATCACATCCTTTTTGGTCCTCGGCGGGGGCAGCTCCCAAATGGATTTGATCTTGGTTGGATCTAATTCAATGCCTCTCCGACTCACGATGAACCCTAGAAGTTTGCCCGACGGAACTCCAAATGCGCATTTTGCCGGATTCAATTTCAAGTTATATTTGCGGAGCCTTTTGAAGAATTTCCTCAAATCCTTTACATGATCGCCCTGAGTTTTAGATTTGATAATCACGTCATCCACGTATACCTCTATTTCTCTATGCATCATGTCGTGGAAGATGGTGGCCATAGCCCTCATGTATGTTGCCCCGACATTTTTCAATCCAAAAGGCATAACTCTATAACAATATGTTCCACAAGGTGTGGTGAAGGCGTTTTTCTCAGCATCTTCCTCATCCATCAGCTTTTGGTGATACCCTGCGTAGCAGTCTATAAAGGATTGAATCTCATGCTTGGCACAATTATCGGCAAGGATGTGGATGTTGGGCAGAGGGAAATTATCCTTGGAACTCTCCTTGTTCAAATCTCTATACCCACAGACACTCGGTTTTCCCGTCCTTCTTTGGCACCGGAACCACATTAGCCAACCATGTGGTGTACCGTACTACCCGGATTAAACCTGTTTCAAGTCGTTTTGTAATTTCCTCTTTGATTTTATCACTGACATCAGGCTTGAACTTTCTTTGCTTTTGTTGTACCGGAGGGCATCCGGGGTATGTAGGCAACTTATGAACCATCAAATCCATACTCAGACAAGGCATGTCGTCATAGGAACACGCAAATACGTCCTTGAATTCCAACGGAAGTTGAACCAATAAATCCCATATCTCTTTATTTACGTAGATGCTTATTTTAGTATCTTTGATTTCATCGAGATTGCCCAGGTTAACCGGTTCAGTATCATATAAGTTAGGCTTATGTTTGTTCTCAAAGTGTTCCAATTCTCGAGTGATTTCCCTAAAAGCCTATTCTTCATTGTATTTCGGTTCCGGGTCCGTCATTTAACAGACATGCAACGGGTTTGGGTCGTGGCAGGAAGTCTGCGAGCATGTCATTTTATTTAAAGCCGCATTATTGGGACTGAAAGAAAAGATGAATTAAAAGAAAGACAAAAATCAGAGAAAGGCAGAGAAATGAAAAATATTGACTTTATTTCTTTGAACTTGAAAGATAAACAGGGTTTACAATTTTCGTTTTAAAGTGCTAAAAAGGAAAACAAACAACCGAGCTACACCCTGAAATAGCTCGTGATGTGGGAAGAGGTAGCAAGGCGAGACTACCGAGACTCCCGCCTGACCGGAAAGGGAGTGGCCTTCCAATTTTGAAGTTTAGCGTCTGGCCCCATATACAACACTTTAGCAGCGCTTGACCCTTCTCCCGGTTGGACCATGTTACATCATAGAGAAACTCTCTCATAGCCCCGCAGATCTCATCAATTTCATCTTCCGTGAAGGTTTCTTCTTCCTCCTTTTCACTGTACTTTGGTTTTATAAAGGTTTTGTACATGTGAGGCAGGGGTCGTGGTAAGGCCTATCCTTGAAGCTTTCTGCGATTATCCCATGTGATATCTTCTGTGGTCGGATGAAATCCAAGTCCAAAGAACTTTTCTGTAACAGGCAAGGCGACCGTCTCGGTTATGCCTTCTAGGGAGCTTCCGAGTCCCTTGCCTAGTGTGAAGCCTTGGCGCATCATTTCCTTCGCTACCATAATTAAAGCATTTGACAAGAAAGGTTGAGGAAGAGGCTTACCCTCTTTATGGTGATCAGCTATTACAACTTCAAAAGCTTAATAGACTATGTGTTCACTGCCTTCCTTCGCTTCCAGATAGGGGATAGAGGGGTCTCGGTAAATCGATTGTTCGTCCTCTCCATGAATTACAATCTTCTGATTTTCATACTCAAATTTCAGCATTTGGTGCAGGGTCGAAGGCACTGCCCCTGCCGCATGAATCCACGGCCTTCCCAGGAGGTAGTTGTAGGAGGTATCCATGTCCAACAACTGGAATGTTACTTCAAAGTCGACTGGACCACTAGTGAGCACCAAATCGAATTCACCTATGGTATCTCTTTTTATCCCATCGAAGGCTCGGACACATACGTTGTTAGGACGGATCCTCCCTGTCCCAATTTCCATTCTCTACAAGGTAGATAGTGGACATATGTCTACTCCGGAACCTCCGTGGACCATCACCCTCTTGACATAATACCCCTCATACTTGACAATGAGGTGCAAAGCCTTGTTGTGAGCAGCTCCCTCCGGGGGTAGGTCATTCTTACTGAATGATATCTGATTAATAGCGAAGAATCTCTCCACCATTTTCTCTAGCTGTTCTACAAAGGTCTCAGCTGGCACATAATCTTCATTTAATGTCTTGGCCAACACATGTTGGTGCTCGGGAGATTTCATCAAGAGTGACAGTAGAGAAATTTGCTCAGGGGATTTTCAGAGTTGATCTACCACTTCGTACTCTAGCATTTTCATTTTATGGAAAAAAGCTTCTGCTTCTTCAGCATTCACTGCCTTTTTTGGCGGGAATCGTCGTTCGGTAGCGGCGTTCACCTCTTCCATGTTTAAGTATTTCTTCGTAGGACATCCCTTTTGGGCTATTCCGAGGTCTTCTTTGCCCTTATGTGTAACGACGGTTTCCTAATAATTCCAAGGGACAGCTGAAAGGTTGGTCATGGGCTTCTGTGGCACGTGACCAATAACTACGAGCTCATTCAGCACCGGTGGCTTGATCGATCCCCGTACCACATAGGCTTTCTTGGGCACATACAGGGCTTTGTTCAGCTCAAACCTTTTTGGAGTGCTTAAAGTGAGCCTCTTTTCTATTCTTCCACGGGTGATATAGAGTATTGTTTCTTTGGCGAGGGTTGTCTCAGCTTTGACCTTAACCCTCTTCTCTGCTTCAGGCATTTAGCTTCATTTGTTTTCTTTTCATCCATCTTCTTTAGGGTGACTTTTGGCTTCCTATCGACCACGGCGATGGATATGATGCTTTCATAGCGGGATCAAATTCTTTGTCCTCGTAGATCATTCTGATGACCGGCCCATTGTTGTGATCCGGTAACGGGTTATTAGTTATATTTGGGACCTCGTCATCTCTTAGAAATATCTTCTTTTGATCAATCAAGTCCTCTACTGCTCGTTTTAAGGTCCAGCAATTTTTAGTATCATGTCCCTTTGCCCCAGAGTGGTAGGCACAACGCATGCCCCATTGGTAAGATGGTGATTCAGGATTCTGTCTATTTGGGGGTACAGACTGGAGGAGACCCATATGGACTAACTTTGGGAAAAAGCTGGCGTAGGACTCTCCTATCGGGGTGAAGCTCTGTCTCGGGGGGTGGCTCCCGGGGACGGTAGTTATTTTGTTGAGGGCGGGGGTTGTAATGATTCTGAGCAAGTTGATTCCTTGGAGCTTGATTTCTATTGTTCTGCTGTAGAGGTCGGGGAAATGGTTGAGCGTTCATAACTACGTAGGGTTGAGGGAAATAGTGCATGTCTCAGTGAGGATAGTAATGTTGAGGTGATCTTTCAGAGAATACATGCCTGTGAGTATCATGTTTCCTCATCCCGGAGGCTGCCATGGATGCTTCCTCTTTTTTCTTGTTCCATGGGATTCCTCCCGCCTCTCCCTGTATGGCTTGGGAGGTGGCTCTTATGGCAGATTGGCTTCGAATCCTCCCTGTTTTGAGGTCGTTCTCCACCATTTCCCCAATCTTTATTGCCTAAGCGGATGGTTTGCCCATTGCGGACATCATGTTCTGGAAATAGTCTGCCTCATGTGCTTGCAGAAAAAATGGTGACCATTTATGTTTCATCCATAAGAGGATTCACCCTCGATGCTTTCTCTCGCCATTTAATAGCATACTCTCTGAAGCTTTCAGCAGGTTTCTTCTTCAGGTTGGCTAGGGAATTCCTATCCGGGGCGATGTCGATATTGTACTGGAATTGTCTCATAAAGTCCCGGGCAAGGTCATCCCATATGTGCCATCGGGTGATGTCTTGGTCTATGTACCAATAGGATGCAATACCCACTAAGCTTTCCCCAAAGTACGCCATCGGAAGCTCTTCCTTCCCGCCGGCTCCACGTAATTGATTACAATACTTTTTCAGATGGGCGATGGGGTCGCCATGGCCATCGTATTTCTCGAATTTTGGCGTTTTAAACCCCAAAGGAAGATGTACATGGGGGAACATGAACATGTCTAAATAGGCTACACTTTTCAGTCCGCTCAGTCCTTGCATATTATTCAGGATTTGCTCAAGACTCTTCATTCTCTTTCTGATTTCATCCTGCTCGGGCACTTTTGAGGTTTTGTCTGGCACATGGGTAAGTTTATATGTTGGCTGAGGGCAGCTGTATGTAGGGTACATGGGAGGCTCATTTTGGTAGTTAGGAGTTTGGAATGTAAAGGCTGCATGGTCAAACACAGACCTCGGTACTGCAGAATGTGTAGTAGATGCACACGAAGGGGCTGTAAAGATGTTGGGAACTGGCCCAGATGCAAACATTGGAGGGTGGGTTTCAGAAGGCACCCCAACAAAATTGGTGGAAATGGTGGGCTGCCCCAGGAGAAGGCATGGGTGACTGATAGGAATAGTAGAGGTACCCCCTGACCGTGGAAATAGCTCGGGAAATCCAGGGATGGCGCTGGGAGGTTCCTTTCCATTGGTCCATGCGTCCCACATTTCCAAGACCCGGAGCCGCAAGATCATGTTCTCTTCGGCCGCTGCAGATTCAGATGTCGGTACTCTTGTGATTAGACTATCTTCTGGAATTGGGACGGTGGCTAGAGCCATTTCAGTTGACATCTCTATATTTCCCTTTGAACAAGTCAAGTATCCGTGTGAAGCTAGTTCACTGCAAAACCAACCACTTTTCTAAACACCTGAACTGTAATTATGTAAAGCGTAGTTAGTTCGGGATAGATGAAAAACGGGAAATTACACGTTGAGCATGATGCACCTATGCAAATCATAGGTTTCTATATTCTTTCCACATGCGCATGTATCATCCCGGCACATATTTCAAGTTCCCCTTGCTTCTCCCTTTTATTCTCTCTCTTTTTATTGTTTTTATTCTATATATTTTTTTAGCTTTTTAAAGAATACGGTCGAATCCTATTGAGATTGCCTACGTATCATGACTTTGCATGAATCAGACCGAGCGTAGTTCATGGACATAAAAGGTGAAGTACATAGTAAAATATGTTTGGGATTTTGATAACGATCTCAACTTTGATTACAATGGCTAAAAGATAACAACCAGACTGGGACTTAATACCCTTACAGACTCGAAAGGGCAGCAGATAGGCTCATTTTCCTGAGAAAATATAAGTCTATGAATACATTAACACTTCCAATGCTTTTGGAGCTTGCGGGGCATCATTAGGCCTTACCGCAGGTTTGCACGCTAGACTTCCTTGGAGATAGTGGAGATCTTCCATTACTTGTCGGACAAATGTCATAGGAGCGGAGAAAAACATGGATTTTGTCATGTCCTCACAGTGATTGCATTTAGTGGTAATATAGTCTGCAATTGCCTGTACCTTTTCTCAGATAACCCCTTTTTCTTGTGGCAGACGCCCTATTTCTTCAGCTCGTGCTTCTAAAGTCCGTTCAGTTGCCTGATTTAGCTTTTGAAATTGCCTCAAATCTCTTTCCAACCCCGCTATTACCGCATAGCAATGCTCTCTCTCGGCTTTGAAATCTTTGGCTTGTTTGGCCATTTTGTTTTCAGCTATGATAACCCTATGTTTTAAACCAGTGCTTTCATTGTCGCTCCCTTCTTTTAACTGCTCCAGTATGCGGGCCCTTTCTTCAACACTTTTAATTAATTGTTTCTAAGCTCTAGACAATTCACCCTCTACCTTATTCAGGTCAAAACCGTATTCGGTTACTTTTCGTCGCAGGTTCTCTATAAGATTTTCATCCTTTATACTCTTTGGAGGGTTTTCTGCGGCTATTTTCATTTTCTGAATCTGGGCTCACAAGGCTTCGTTTTCTTTAAAAATACCTTCTTTTCTCCCTCGTTGAAGCAGTTTGGAGGCTGTTTTCCAATTGCAATTCTTGAATTTTCTTTTCCAGCCTTCCTAGAGTAGCACAGTATTCATTTTCTCTTGCTAACCAATCCCACTGCTCTTGTGATGTTCCGACGAACTCTTGGAGGTGAGGCCTTTTGGATGGTCTTTCGTGCTCAATTTCTCTCCTATACCAAGCAAGGTACCCCGGAGACACTTTACCTCTGGCAGGATCTTGTACACAAGTGTCAGCGGTTAGGTATTAGCATTCGTTCCATATTTTGCGAACCATGGCTTCGGAGAACTGATTACCAGGCCCACTTTCGACTACCTGGCATCTTCCGAGTTGTCTCAAGACCCGATGTAGGGTGTAAGGCTGGATGCTTCTAAGGACCATTAAGAGAAAATGCGGTTCTGTTGCGGGCATATACACAACTTCGTCCACGGAGAGCCAACTGTGTGTCCATTGTATGATTTGCAGAAATAAACCGGAGATGTGAAACCCACTCTACAACACCCTCGGTAATTTAGACCCATTTACCCTGTTGTCAACTTCTTCTATGCAACCTTTTGTTGGCATCCCCCCATTCATGAACCGAGGCCTGTGACATAAATTCTCAATCATCCAGATTTGTAATAGCAAGTTACAGCCTTCAAAGAAATCCACTCCTTCTTTACAAATAGTAAGGGCTCGGAAGATATTAGATAGGATCATTGGAGCAAGAGTACTCTTTGCTTGAGTCATCAAAGTACTAATGACACCTGCAATCCGTATGTCGATGTTTCCGTCCTTTTATGGGAATACTAAAAGACCCAAAAAGACACCATAAACGTGAAACATCGATGCTCCTCCCATTTTATTTGATTTCCCTTGCTACAGATGAGGTTTTCAAGGTTGTTGAATCCTCCTATGTGGCTATATCTTTGGTATATAAACTGGAGAGTGCAAAATCCAGCCGACAGGTCAGGGTTGTGAATCTTTCTACTAATTTTCAAAACATCCAGAAACTTGTGTACAGCAAAGGCTCTAGATGCTATCAAGTATTGATGTCTCAAAGGGATTGTATGAGTCCCCGATATATCCGGTCATTTCCTCTAAAGTCGGGGTTAACTCGAAGTCCAGGAAGTGGAAGACGTTGTGGACCGGGTCCCAGAAGGTGATGAAGGCCTTTATGATATCTCCTCTGGGGTTGATTTTCAATAAGCGAGTGAGGCCTCCTAGATGCGTGTTGACCTTTTTCTGTCCTACTTCCCCGAGGTCATCCCACCACAGCCGCAACTCCAAAGGAATTTTGTTCATTATCGTGCTCATTCTACACATTTATTAGGGCGAATTAGTATTCTCAAAATAATAAAACCTCACATTTTTATTTTTGAAACTAGGACCGGCTTTGCAAATACGGCCTTTCGACACTTCGGCGAGAAGGGTTTTCCAGGCTGTGCTTGCTTACCAGTCCGAATAAAATTCAGAGGTAGCCATTTGCGCAAGATCATCCTTTCGGCGTCCCTTGTAGCAACATTCAGCTATTATCGCAATAATGGCACCGTCCGACTCTTTCCAAAGTAGGAAAATAATCACGGAGATAAAATAATTTATTGAAACCCGGGTCATTATTGAAAAACTCCCAAATTTGGTGCCTTTGTTTTGTGGTTTGTGTTTTTTTTAAAAAAAAAAACAATCCAGCAGCATTTCGACGCTATTTGAGTATTGGTTTTAAAAAGAGATTACCCTAGCACTGCTATTTTCCCAAATTATTCCCTTTTCTTATAGGCCGGTCAACATGGGAATCCACGGCAAATAAATGCGCAAGTAGCATGCAAAAATACATCAGGGTGGTCTTCTATTTCAGGGCACCTGTCCTAGACGGACCCAACCCCTGTGTTGAGTCCCCTAAGTCAACATGCATGATGCAAGTAAATGTTCCTACTAGGGATCTGGCGTGAAGTTTTGTGAAGTTGAGAACCTTGGAATAGGCTCTAGACTGTGTACCCGAGTAAACAACTCGAGTCGGGGAGGGGGCTACGTACCGGGGACCTGCGAGATCATCCGGCTTTGTAACTTGTCCAGCCTATTTCTTATTTCAGGGTAAGACACTAACAGAATAGGGAGTCTCAACCAGTAAGTACATTCCCGGAGGTGAGAAGTGAAGGGTTTTGTAACAGTTTGTATATGGAGTTCAGATAATATCAAAACGGTAAAACATGCGGCATTTAGCACAGAACATGTAAGCAAATCAGAAGAAGCCAAATATAATAGTTATTGTAAACTCTAATTCTTGAACCCTGAACCTGAGATTCTGGGTTTGCTATATACCCAGCAGAGTCGCCAGATCTGTCACACCTCCTTTGTTTGCTTACACGTGTTTACCCCAAAAGGTGACACGTGTATAGGAGTTTTTCCAATCAAAATGACATTATTCGAGGTGGGGTTAATGATTTGTTTCAAGAGTTGCCACTTGGGATAGGTTTGGCTTTTGGTGTCCCAAGTCACCGATTTATTTAAAATCCCAAATCGAGGAAATTTCGATTGCCCAATTGGAGTCTGCGAATAATAAATTCTTGAGTAAGGAATTATGTTGACCCGAGGGAAGGTGTTAGGCACCCTCGGATCACGTGGTTCTAGCACGGTCGCTTAAACTCATTATAAATGGCTAAAATATGATTCTCTATACCTATTAACCTGCAGTTTTAGATTATTAATCGCTTTTAACATCTATTAGGAGAATTTGCAATGTTATTAAAACACGTCGCGAATCGCGTCACATAAATGCACTCCCAATTTTAGACATATTATAATTCCATTGAGAATAGGATTTGGGTCACATAAATGCGCACCCGAATTTAGGAAGGTATTTTATTAAACACGCGCCTATAGCAACTACGTCTTCGAAGTTCATGGGAAGGCCGTGAAATTCGCTAAGCGGCACTTCCTATTTCCTACATGTTTTAATGAATTACATAACCGTCACATGGTATAGAAATAACGCGGCTCACTTTGTTTTATAAGGATATTCTAACACATGCTAAATTCTTCGTTATTGTTGTGTTTAAAAGCATTGATCATTTATATAGGTAGTATATTTGGGAAAAACAATACGCGCACCTTAGACTCGTTCATGGCTAAGTGCATATACTGACTCAAGTTTGAGCCAGCCCAGGATACACACTGTATCTGCTATGACTAACAGCTGTTGCGGCTTGGTTTATGACTAGCTTGAACCTTTTATTCGTCCAGCCCAGGAGCACGTAATGTTACAATTCCCTGGTGCTGACTGGGCCTTGCAAATGAGCCCAGTGTTGACTTGGATGGAAAAGTCTAATTTTTAATAACCATTTTTGTTCGAAATTATATATAAAATTGAATCTCTACACATTCACAAAGAAAATACTAATAAAAATTTTTATATCAATTTCTAACATTGGATCTGAACCAAGTGATTCATATACTCGTCAGTCAGAGTATATGAATCCAATTTTTTTTAAATTCAATTACGACTTTGATCACAGCTTATAGATCTGAAACAAACATGGATAATGTGTTTAAATCTAACTAATTAAAACATTACAGAGTATTTGGACTTCAACTAGCAATTAAGCTAATATTTTGAGTCCCTCACTTAAAGTAAAACAAGAAATGAGCAACTAAAACAACTAACACTTAGTTAACTATACAATCAGCTATTCATTCTTAAAATAAGAGTTTGAATGTCCTGATTATTACAAATAAATCAGTCTCTGGAGTTCAGTTATTACAGAATGAAATAGTCCAACTTTAATTACAACCCGATGACTATTTTATTACAACAACTATATCCAAAACTGAATAAGGGGAAAACAAGGAAAGGGTTTAGAATGGTATAAGGAACTCAAATCTGCACATTCATGCATACTTTATACTTGAGCTTCAAATACATCAATGAACATTGGAAATTACCTGTAATTCAGGAGAAAACAAGCCTATGAGTAAATGTCATGAATCAACTAAGCAATCAACAGCCAATCAAACAGTGCACCCAGGACTTCAGCAGAGTTTTTAGAGAACTAAGTCTTCAGAAAAATGACTCCAACAGCACTAATGGTATATTTTGCAGATATAGGAGAAACTAGTATATATTTTATCTCTAGGACTCAAAGAGAAGGTTCCGCCCCTTTAAAAAGTGCTCAGGGGTTTCTTTTATAGTAGAGCCTTAGGGCACCAGTTTTTCTCTTGTTTTTCTTTTAGTCCTTGCTTCAAATTTGCATTTTTCCTAAATGGTTCTTCATTTCCTGACTTGTGCCTCAAGTTTGAGGCAAAAATTGTGTTTTAATCCCCTATGTCCTTTCCCAAATTACCCACCTGAAGTTTTAACCTTAGTCAGTTCTTTGGTTAAGTCAATTATGGTCAAGTTGGGTCAAATTTGGTCTTGGACCAACAGGTTTGTTTTAAAGTTCAAGATTAGCCACAACTAGTCAGGTTTTAAAATGGGTGCCTTGTGCCTTAATGTGATTCTCCATAACCAAACATTATACAGGATAACTTATTCCGAATCAAAAGCTATAAATCAAAAAATGCCTAGAATAGGGAAACCATCCCTCAACACTCAACTTGTAGGAATAAACCAATTAAAACACTCAAAGATGAGAAGCATACAGCAGAAGGTAAACCTTTAGCTCAGGAATCAAATTAGAAGGGTGAAGGCTATCACTAGCAATTAAAGGTCTACCTAACAAATCAGCCTAAACTTAAACCAAAATCTTTATGGAAATCAAATACTTAGGAACATGAACAACCAAACAAATCAGAAATCATGGAATAAGCAAGTGAAGATCAAAAGATGGAGGTCAATCGAGCCCTAAAAATCACACTACTGAAGAATAAACTAAACTAAGTTTTCCAGAATCAAGAGGCTAATGCTTAACATGATACCAACACTATTCAAGAGATGAAGGGATTTCAGATTATTGACAGACAACATCATATGACCATTTAAACCTACTTTTGGCGAGACTGGACGAACAATTATTTAAAAAGAAGTTAAACATCTAACAGCTAATAGCTAATAGAAATACAGAAAAAGATAAACTACTTAGGCAAATATATACAAAAGAGTCCAAATAATCAGGAAAATATATACAGAAGAAGCATAGTGGTTAGCTTCTTATGCAAGAAGCATAGTGGTTAGCTTCTTATGCATGTCCAATTTAAACCATTTCAATCAGCTCTTGACCCCTTCCCAGGGGTTTCGAACCTCCATAAGACGATGTATAATCGATTTAAAGAGTTCAAGGAGGCTTTCATGGTTCTAAGACCTCAGTGTGGTCTCAGATTGGGATTTATTTAGTGGTTGAGGATGTTTGGGAGTCATGGGTGGTATGGTTGGGGACAGGAAGGACCAGGGATTGCCTAGGAGGAATTTGAGCCATTTCCGACGGGTTTTGAGTTTTGGGGTTAGGATTTGAATTGATATTCGAAGGGATTGGACTGGATTTGAAGGGTGTGACATATATGGTCGTAAAGATGAGATTGAGGATCTTCAGGGGTGTAAGTTTGGAGGGCTTTGGAGTTAGGCCGCCAGAGATAGGGTTTCCGACGACGTTTCTGCAAATATTTGAGACGATGGGGGGGTGTTCGAAGGGAACGGACTGCAGGATATGGAAGGGGAGGTCCTAGTGGTTCTATGGTATAAAGATGGAAGGGTTTGGAACAAGATCGTCGGAGACGGTGCTTCCGACGACCCTGCTTTTGAAGATTCAAGATTGAGCGGGCATGTTTGATGGGCAATAATTACAGGGTGGGAAAGAGGAGGTTGTGACGGTTTAGTGGTGTAAATCTGGGGAGGTTTGGTTGTCCGCCTCCGCCGTGAGGCGATTTCCGGCTGCGGTGCTAGGATGGTAAGCTGGTGGTCAAAGGTGGTTCTGAGGTGGTCAATGGTTGGTGTTATGTCGGTGTTATAACCGGGGAAGACGATACGAGGAAGGGGGCTTGGTCTCTATTGTATTAGAGACGTTTGGACATATGTATATTGTTTGGGAGGGGGCTTGATGGTCGTTGGATTGAGATGAGATTGACGGTTGTGATGGCTTGGTCCTTAAGCGGTGTCGTTTGGGTGTGGATTGGATCAGAGAAGTGTTGGGCTGGGTTGTGTGTGTGTGTTTTAAGGGAGAAGCAGGTTTGGGTCACTCAGGTCTGGCCCAATTGTGGCCAGCCTAAGTGGCTATATATATATATATATATATATATATATATATATATATATATATATATATATATATATATATATATATATATATATATATATATATATATATATTTGTCTTTTGCTTTTAATTTAAGTTAATTTCTAAATTTATTTAAAAACCACAAATTCCTAATTAACACAAATAAAACTACACCAAGTTGAAATTAAACAAAAATAATTTCAAATGCCGGAAATACATCTATATTTTTTGTATTTTAATTTGTAAATAAATTTATTTAACAATTAAATCCTAATCAATCTTAAACACGCAGTAATGAACTTGCACATGCAATTAAATCCTAAAAAAATTAAAATCCTAATATTTTAAAGAAAATCCTAAACTTTTAAGAGTCCTGTAGGAGCTTGTTTTGACCGGGTAAAATCATGTGCTCACACTATTGTGCTGGGAGTCTACGGGTGGCTTGCAACTGAGCGATGGCCAACTCTGTGCCTGCAACATTTTAAAAATAACATAAAGACTAACTTCATGTTCTTCCTGGGCTGGGGTTTTTAGGATTTCCTGTTGGTCGCCATGTTGTGTGCTTCCGTCAGAGTGCGAGGTTTCGAAGATTTGATGCGCGTCTTGACAGCATGCGTCCGTTGGGATCGATCCTCGCGTGTTATCGAGGCTCTGTGGTGGCGCGCCAACGATTGGAATGGCCACGCCGTTTTCCCCTTGGTTTCTAAGGTTGTCGTTCTCAATTCTATCCACCGAGCCAGACATTTCGGCCTGAAATAAAAAAAATCTTCGAGCGATAAAAAACGTGAAAGACAACTTGTGTTCGTGTAATGAAATTAGCAAGAAAATAATCACTATTATTTTTATCCTCACGGTGGGGGCTAAACTATTTACCGTGAAAATAGTAACAATAATTAAATTTGTAAATAGGATTCTAAAAATACGTGATCTATTTTAATGCTAGTTGTTAGAGCAGATGATGCTAAGAATATGAAGTTTAAGGATGAAATGCAAACTAAAACGGGTAGTACTCAAACCGAGAGGCTTGTTTCGCGGGATTCGGTTGGGTCGATGAAGGACCTCGAGATCGATATTCGGCTTAAGCTCGAGCTACCAAGGGTAACCGGGAGAGGGATAATAGTGAGAATATAATTAAATAAGGCTCTTTATGGCCAATAGTAAGAGACAAATAAAGAACAAGTATGGAGACAATAAATGCTAAGAGTGGCCTCGATCTAGTAAGAGCGAGCATGCTAGAGAGAAAAAAGGGAGAGAGATATTATTGATTTTGTGGAGAATAGATGGAGCCACATACGTCCCTTACAAAGTAGCGTTGGTTCCCTTTATATAGGAGAGGGAATACAATATAGTACATGGTGCATTAAATATAAAGATACGGGGATGGGATGGCTAGACACGACGCTTCGGCATAGGCTTTGGATAGGCCGGCTCTGTCAGATTTAGCCGTGTGACTTGGGAGCTTCCCCTTCTGCTCAAGCCTCAACCTCCATCTTCTTTTAGTCGGGCCTCGACGATCCCCAACGGAGAGGACTCAGCCATGGCTCCACGTCCTCGGGGTCTCGAGGAATTCTTCAGAAGTAGCCCAATAGCGAGAAATTAAGTCCTCTAATTTTGCCGCATACAGAGGTGTAGAGAGATAATATTTTCCTTTTATACATTTGCAAATAATCTCACTTTTCTTGTTCCTTGTATATTTTCTAAGTCTTGAGATTGTCCTCCACTTCTCTCTTGATAGTTCACTCCATCTTCTTTTCTTGCAGCTTCAAAAGATTCTGTAATATTTACAATTAATACTTGTTACTAATAGTTTACTAAAACTAACATTCAACATATTATGAAAATTTCATCTAACATTGATTGGCATCAGTTTGATTTCCAAATTTCACTTTAAGTGAGAGAGGTGTAGAGAGATTATATATTCATTCAACACATTTGCACACAATCTCACTTATACTTGTTCCTAATGAATTTTCTAAATTTTGAGATTGCACTCTACATTTATAAATTATTTCTGTTGCTCCTGTCTCTTTTGGATTTTTCTGGTCTTGACATTCCACTCCATCAATAGATTTTACACACATTTGTAATCACAAAAAAGTTTATATGTATTACGCTACTGAATATAAATTTCAGTGACAACGAATTTAAAAATATATATATCTAACCTTTCCCAATTTCAATGCCAATATAAATTTCATCTTCTACATGCGTATCTCTATAATCGCTTTCATAATGATCTTTTACATGCACATCTATCATCACATTGATACTCAGCTGCATCTTTGTTGATTGGAACACTAGGTTTTCTATCATCATATTGATCATCAGCTGCATCTTTGCTAATTAGAACACTAGGTTCTCTCTCTATGGTCCTTTCATGAGGTTTGGCAATAAGCTTCAACAAAGTATCAATCTTTGATCCTAGGTGTTTATTTAAATCCTATCAGATAGTATTTAAAATAAGAATCACAATGTTAGCATAGAGGTACAAGCACATAAATTAAGGGCAAGTGTTCCTTAACTTAGAGTTACAAGAACAGAAATTAAGGACATGTAGTCCTAAACTTAGATTTAAAAGTTAAAAAGTTAAGGACAGGAAGTCCTAAACTTAAAATTACAAGCACAGAAATTAAAGACGGATAGTCTTTAACTTAGAGTTACAAGCAGAGAATTTAAGGATATGGTCCTGAACTTAGAGTTCCAAGTTCAAAAAATAAGGACATGTAGTCATGAACTTAGAGTTCCAAGTTCAAAAACTAAGGACATGTAGTCCTAAACTTAGAGTTTCAAGTTAAAAAGTAAGGACAGGCAGTCCTAAACTTCAAGTTACAAGCTCAAAAATTAAAGACAAGTAGTCATTAACTTAGAGTTACTAGCAGTTACGGACAGGCAGTCCTGAACTTAGAGTTACAAGTATAGAAATTAAGGATAGGTAGTCCTTAACTTAGAGTTACAAGAATAAATACTAAGGACGTGTACTCCTGAATTTAGAGTTACAAGTTAAAAAGTTAAGGACAAATAGTCCTAACTTAGAGTTACAAGCACATAATTTAAGGACATGTAGTCCGGAACTTAAAGTCCAAGTTCAAAAATTAAGGACATGGTATCCTTAAGTTAGAGTTACAAGCACTGAAATTAATGATATTACCTTGATGTCATTTTGAATCCTTTTTCTGATATAGATATTTTTTTATTTATTCTAGTAACTTCTACATGCATATCCTTTTTTGAACTTCTACGACAACCTCTGAATTAAAAACCATAAAAAGAAAAAGTCTCTTAAGCAAAAATAACCAAATGAAAAACTAATGTTATTCAAAGACAGAAAACCTACGTTAACAATTTCCTTAAGCAAGACTTCATCAAATTGTGTGGAAGGTATTGAACTTTGATCTTGAGCATACTAACGAGCTACACATCTTCTTCATACGAAAGAAATGGTGCCACTTCGATCAACTGATACAACTATTTATATAAGAAAAAAATGTAAGTTTTCAGTACTAAAACACATAAACAAAAAAATAACTAGTAATCAGATTAACTTATTTTTTATTATGGAAGTATTTTTTACACAGGGTGTGATAATATGAATATTCATATCTGAATAACATAGCATTCAAGGTAACCCACATTCTCTGAAGTTCACAAATTGTTTTCCTAAAAAATTAGAAATACTTCCATAATCCAAACATAGAAGGCGAAAGGGAAGCCAAGTATAATTTGATTATCCTTTTCTATATCTTTTTATTTCTCTTTCTCTTTCTTTTTTTCATTCTCATTCTCATTCTCATTCTCTCTGTCTGAAGTATTTTATTTGGGCTTCAAGCAACTCTTCAATAATTTTACTAACTTTTCATAACAAAGAGAGCCCCAATTAGAAGAAGAGCAGAATTCATCATCATCAACAATTTTTATTACCCACTTAGACACATTCTGATTCTTGCGCTTCCCTATCGATACAAATTTAACAAATAAATTGTTGCCAACTTCACCGCATTATTATCGCTGCCTAAAAATGATGATGTTGTGCCATCTGGGTGACTAGTAATAAAATGCAACAAATCACCTAACTCGATTCTATCATTTCCAGAAAAGTAGACTTTCAAAAGACTATTCTTTCTTTCACTCAAAACTTTGAAGTCTACTAAAGAACAACATTTCAACCCAGTAATTATATAGAACACTTCACGTGTAAACTTCATATCATGATCAAAAACCTTGAATGTCATTGAATTCGGGCCATTGCTTATAATTTATGAAAGCAACACACAATGAACAAGTTTACCACAGAACTTCACACCTTGTAATCGAAAAAAGTTTTTGAAAACACCATCCCTTAACTTCTCCCATTGCTTGTTCGACAAGAGACCTTTTATTGTTTTCTTATACTGAAAATATCCTTCTCAATATCTCATCAAATTATGCCAAACATCAAACTTGAAAAACATGATCTCCTTCCATTAGCACACTACAAAGGAGGAAAAAGAACATAACAAATTAGGACTATTTTCCTGAAATGTCCTTATTATTTAAACTAAAAAACTAAAATCCAGGACCTAAGTAGTGCATCTTAAATTGAAGAACAGTAAGTAAAATTAGCTGACAGATTCTTAGGACTATTTTTCTGACATGTCCTTAATATTTAAACTAAAAAATTAAATTTCGGGTCTTAATTAGATGCATCTTTAATAGAAGCACAGTTACCTAAAATTAGCTTACAAATTCTTAGGACTATTTTCAAAAATGTCCTTAACATTTAAACTAAAAAACTAAATTCAGGACCTAATTAAATTCATCTTTTATAGAAGCACAATTAACTAAAAATTCATAAACACAGTTAGTAAAAATTCTTAGGACTATTAGTATGAAATGTCCTTACATAATCAAATATACTGATTGAATCACAAACACATTTTAATACCAAAAAGTCCTGAATAACTTCCTCACAAAAATCGACTCCTTATTCCACACTAAATCAAGTTATAATCATTATTTTCGACATTTCACACATACTTGATGACAAACACATTAGAGATATACATAAATAAAAATGCATACCAGTTTGCAGGTTTGATGCAGAGAAATAAAAAACATACCAGTTCGCAGGTTTGATGCAGAGAAGATGACAAGGGAGAAGAGATTAAGTGGAACAAACTACACATAGAGAATTGCTGGGCAGGAACAAAATCGAACAAAGATTAGATGCAGGGAACGATGCAGATACTGAGGGAGCAAAATTTACCTCTAAAATTTTGGCTCTCAAATTAAATCTACAGAACCGTATAAAAGAAGGGTTTGGGAATAAAAAAATAGAAAAAAAGATAAAATTATATTTTCAAAATTTTTTAAATAGAGCAGTGGGTATTTTTACTCAATATTAAAATTGGTGGATAAAAAATACATATCACTTTATTTAGTAGCTATCACACGCTAGTTTTGCAAAATGTGAGGAGATGTCAAGTTGAATTTTTTTTAATTTGCTGATGTGGCAATGTCTTTATGTATAAAAAGAGTTTTGCGACTTTACTAATGTATATTTTACCATATTATTCATAATAATGATATTATTTGAGAAGTCACGGGAGATAATTTGTGAAATGAGTAATTAGTAATAAGAATAAAATAAGACAAAAAATGATCTTCTCTTAGCTTGCTAAAATTGATAAGTAAAAGTAATAATATATTTTTAATATAGTGGACAAGTAAAAAAACATAAATAAAGTATAATTTTATAATACTAATAAGCGAAATACATAAACGGCTCATGTAAGTTGTCCTCAACGACAACTTACCAATTTATCATTTTCATACTTTATGTGTCTATCAAGTAAATACCTGGCCATCTCACTTGACACGCGGTCTGAAACGCATGTTACTCATCAAGTAATCAGGTTTTTACATTTTTGAAATTAATTTGAAGTGGGTCCCAAAATTTCAACAACCAGTTATCATACCATCAACGCTATTATCGCCGCATCCGCCACATGGCTGTCAAACTTGTAAGATACACAGTAGAAAAAGAAAATTTTCCAGCAGATTAAAGCCAACTATCAACCAAAAAATTGTGAACTAATAACTCATGAAATCTCAACAGAATTATTTCATCCAACTACTTTGGAAACAATCAAAACCTAATTGCTTGAATCAAGTAATCAATTTGATACCAATTTTAAAATGAATTACTCAGAAATTTAGAATACTACAGAAAGAATAATACTTTAAAATCCAAGTTCTAAATCAATATAATAAGAGAGAGAATACCGAAGACGAAAAAATAGATAAATAGAGATCGTCGGAGCTGTCGAACTCGTTAAAAATGCTATAGCTACTATGCATCGACTTCGTCAATATTGACGTGGATGAGCTCTTAAATGTAGCACAAGGAGATTAAAAAGATAGAAAGAAGGTTGCCATAAAGGAATTTTTCCAACGAGATCCTTGATGGACTTTACAGTTAATTTATTTAGGAGGAGTGGTGAGAAAAGGTCTTGTCTTTACGAAGAAGGGAGGGGGGAAAGAGAATTGGGGGTTTTTATTTGTTATTCGTAGAAAAGGAAAAAAGAAAGGAGAAAGGGAGTGAAGAAGAATATTGTTTGGGAAGGGGGGGAGTGGAAGAAGTTCAGTGGTACACCTGGTTTACGAGGTTCTATTACCATGGGGCCTAACCATAATACAAAAGAAAGAGTTCTCTCTTTTTTCACTTATGTTGTCTGCCTGATCGAAATTATCGAAAAATCATAAGTCGGAGTGAGCGTAAGACTAAGGCTAGAGCAGTAAAAAAATGCTTTACTTGTGTTTTTTTTTTTTTGTTAATTATATTTGTCAAATTCTTGTTACAATTTATAGGTGTCATTTTTAATTGGTTTAGTAAGTCATCGGCGAATGTAACTCACGCACATAGTCTGTTGGACTCGGGTGTTCACGTGAGATATTTGTCTGAAGACAACTTAAAAGGACTGTATATATTGAAAAATTGAATCAGTATAACTTTTATCATTTACCTTTGACAATAATACGCCTTTATGGAATTGTATTCAAATTCTCAACAAAGAAATAGGCATCCAAATTGTCTGTCCAAGGCATAGCATCATTTCATCTCCAAAGTTCATCACACGTATGTTGATGCGACTCTATCCGACAACTTCACTACCCCTCTAAGAGGTTCTGTTTCAGTTTCACACACTTCAATTCTCAAGCCATTCAACTTCCAACTATATACAGCAATTATTACTACTAAATCTCTTCTTGGAACTACGCGGCTTTATGATAATATGTTGTCATCAAGATCACTTCCTTCTCCTAATTTTACCCAAAACCTTCTTATAAACCAAGTTTTGGCTGCAATTCTCCGAAATCGGCCGTTTGAGAAAAATGTCGCAGCCTCAATTCCCAACCAACCCATTTGGACTGTAGAAGCAGTTTCTCAAGTCCTAAGATCAATCCCCATATACCTCTTCCAATCTCCAAGATCCATTGGCCGCCAAAGTGGGTTTCGCCACCGTACCCCATTAAAGCAAAGAAACCTAAGAGAAGAATTCTGTAAGGCCCGAAAAGGGGTACTCATTCTTGGCCCAGCTGCTCATAGAGATACTCAAAATGTACAGATAGGCGTGGACAAAGCACTAGAATATTTCCATTGGGTTGAGACTCATTGTGCGTTTACTCACAACGAGCTCACGTGTAAGGAGATGTCTCTTGTTCTTGCTAAAGGGGGATGTAAATTGAAACTCATCTGGGAATTTCTCAAAAAGATGTCAAGAAGAGGGCTCGTTACGACACCGACCGTTACATGTTTGATAAAATGCCTAGGAGAAGAAGGGTTAGTGGATGAAGCATTGGCTACCTTTTATAGAATGAAACAGTTTCACTGTAAGCCTGATGTGTATGCTTACAACACTCTAATATTAGCTCTTTGTAGAGTTGGGAATTTCAAGAAAGCCAAGTTTTTGTTGGAGCAAATGGAGTTGCCGGGATTTAGGTGCCCACCTGATGTGTTCACTTACACAATCTTGATTAGCTCTTATTGTAGGTACGGTTTAGAAACTGGCTGTAGAAAAGCTATTAGGAGGAGAATATGGGAAGCGAATCACTTGTTTCGCCTTATGTTATTCAAAGGCTTTGTTCCTGATGTAGTAACTTATAATAGTTTGATCAATGGATGCTGCAAAACTAATAGGATAGAGAGGGCATTGGAGTTGTTGGATGAAATGGTGAAAAGGGGTATTGCACCTAATCGAATTACGTATAATTCTTTCATTAGGTACTACAGTGTTACTAATGAGATTGATAAGGCTATTGAGATGCTGAGAAGAATGCAAGGAATGAATGATGGAGTAGTAGCATGTAACAGTTCATATACACCGATAATTCATGCCCTGTGTGAAGCTGGTAGGGTGGTGGAGGCGAGAGATTTTCTTGTGGAATTGGCTGAACATGGTTCAACTCCTAGAGAATATACTTATAAACTAGTTCGTGATGCTTTAGAATCTGCTGGGAAGATTGATTTAGTTGATGCAGAATTTTGTAGGCGATTAGAAGATGGTATTAAAGGTAGGATTAGACGAGTGATGAAATTGAAACCTTTGTTGCAGAATGAAAGTATTTCTTAGCATTGAATATTAAGCATTTTATGGATTCTGATCTTATAAAAGACATAGGATTTAACTTACGAATTTTTTCATTCCTATACACTATTTAAAACTTTATTAAGAAAAATGTCTATGTTTTGGTATTTACCCGACTTAAACACATTTTAGTTATAAAATATATACAATCCATATTAAAAGGCTCCCAAATCCATTATTTGTGCCTTCAATCAAGCTATTTAGTTACACTCTTTTTCTTTTTTTCTTATCTTTCTCTTTCTTTATTTTTCTTCTGTCCTATTTTTCTCCACCCTTTGAATAAATATCAATAAGTTATGTAAGTGATTGATGCAAAGGTTTTACCGCTACTTTATCCTTGGAAGGGTGGGAATTAATAAGTGGTACCTACATGAATTGCAGTATGAAATCAATAAGCTTCTGCTTAATGAGAAAACTAATGTCGTATCCCTGAAACATAATGCGCCCAGCATAATTCAGATGACTAAAAGTTGGTCAAAAAAAACAAATTATTTACCTTTTTCTATAAAGAAACAAATCATTCACATACACCTAAAAAGGTTCATTCAACCATTTGTGAAACATGTCAAATATTCTCAACCTAGGTAGCCTTTTAGACAAGGTAGATGCTTTATTTTAGGCCGAATACATATGAAGACATTTAAAAAGTTGGTATGATTTTTTGTTTAAATATCTAAATTCAATGATATTTCTATTGAACACTTATACTACTCGAAACTTGATCCCATTAAGCACTTTTTTGACAGCCAAATTTACAAAATTTATACAATGCACTCGCTGCTGACGTGTGAATGACGAATAAAAAAATACATATATTATTTTGAGTAAAAAAGAAAAGAAAAAACACTACTTAACTCAATATCTTCACCATATGTTCATGTGTGCTCTTCACCCTGCAATCTTTTGAATCACCAAAATCCAGCATATTCTCAAATAGAAACGAACACACAAAATTTCACACCTAACATAAAGAGGATAACCATCAACAAAGAGAGAAATTAATGCTTCTACCTTTTACCTTTAGTGGAGGACAAAGGCTAAAATTCTACTTTTTGAAGTTGTGTAACTAGAAATTACAAAACAATTGCAGGTTTACAATAGTGTTTTTTATATTTTAATTCTGCAATTTCTTTACAATATAACACAATCTATAACAATCGAATACAAACTAGAGAGCTTTAGGTTCTCCTCTTTAAAATAATGCAGAAGTCCTGCAGCAGCATCGTGGCCGAAAATCTCTTAGAGCAGCCTAGTTTGTTGCGGTGGTGGTTGGAGATGAGGAGATAGAGTGCAACTAGTTTCTTTGGATTGAAGAGGAAGAGGGGATCGTTAATTATTTGGAGAGGATGAGGCTGCCAGTTTCTCTGGCCGGATTCCGGCAGTGAAGAGATGGGGATTGGCCGCCACCACCAACCACCCTTGCTTCTTCCTCACTCCACTTTCACCAAAAATTTCATCAATGTCCGCTCCATCGGGCAAGAACTCAAAAGCTAAAATGTATACTATTTCTAATTAAGTCCAAAACTAAGTGCAACGGATCCAAAAGATGCTAATTAACCCAATTAAGTTTTAAAAATCAACACAACTCACTTCATATCAAGCGTTATTTTCTTCAATTTTCTTGTCTCCAAGGAGTTTGATATTTGATTTGGAACAATAAATTTATTGGAATGCAAGTTCACATTCATTAAAAGGTGATAAGCTTTGTTATGAGAGGGAGAAGAAGAAGAAAAAAAAAATCTATTTTTTTGGGGTCTTCACGCGCCTATATTGGGTGGAACTCACTTTATGTATCAACTCAGTAAGAAGTACTTAATTGAAATAAGTTTCGGATAGTATAAGTGCTCAATAGGAACACCCTTGAGTTTAGGTGTCTAAACAAAAAATTGTGCCAACTTTAAGTGTCTCCGTATATATTCAGCCTTTATTTTATTCAGGAAAAACTTGACCATACTCCAAATATGTTTCTTCCAAAGATGAATACATGTCAAGACTAAACAAATTTTTATGTCTCAACCAAGTCTGAGAAGAAATCACATAAATGTTGCGAACAAATTACATGCTACTAACTATATATTATATAATTTATCTATAACTTTTATACATAATTTCTATCCAGTTATATACAACTTAAATATAATTTTTATATAAATTTTATACAATATCATAATATAATTAACCTATAATTTTACTACAACATTACTATAATTTTGTAAGTATAATGTATGTCATGTCGTCTTCTTCTTCTTCTTCTTCTTCTTCTTCTTCGAGTTTCAGTCTGAAATTCAATCAAAATGAAATCTAATCTTCACTCACCCTCAAAATTAAGATATGAACTCCACCAAACCACATTCCCTTTTTTTTTTTAAAATGCCCAATCCAAACAAATAATTATTTTGGAAAACCAAAATTCGAATTCAAAGCTTCAAAACTTTTTAATGGCTGTCAATGGTGGAATTGTTGCTCTCTCTTTTTTTTTTTGTTTTACATTACTGAAATTAGGGATTAAGACATAGAGAAAGACATAGAGAGAATTTTCAATTATTTGCCACAACACCCAATTCAAACAAATAGTATTTTTTGAAAAGCCAAATTCGAATTTAAAGCTTCAAAGCTTTTTAATGGATGTCAATGGAGAAATTGTTGCTCTCATTTCTTTGCTCTATATTAATGGAATTAGGGATTGAGAGAGAAATAGATGTAAAAAGACAGAGAGCGAGAGGGAGGGAGGGTGAGAGAGAGAACATGAGGAAGAGAGAATAAGGATGGGAAATAATTGATTCCTAATATAAATGGATACTCATTTAATTCCTAAAGCGTATATAATTGGTAAATTTGTATATAAGAAGTAATTAAATAAAAACTTGAGAAGGGAGGGTAGTAAAGTTTCTAATAGTATAGGTATGTAAAAATCCCTTTAACTAATAAGTGTTGTTAGTGTAGTAAATTTTTTCGGGTCAATTAGTTTTGTGACCCATTAGAAAATTATTTTTAGTTTTATGACACCATCTCTTTTTTTAAACGTGGAAGATTTGCTTTTACACACAAAAGATCTATCTTTTATATTTAAGAGGTCTAAAATAGAAACTTTTCTTAAATTCAACATTGTAAAAAGTCATGAAAGCCTAAAAGCCCCCCACAACCCAACCCTTGCACCATTTCTTCACACTAAAATGGTGCAAATTAACTCCAATCCATTACACTATTTTTTACCCAAAAAGAGAATATTCCTTTTATATCTTTCTCTTATATATTATATTTTTATTTAAATTTTATTTTTTTCATAAAACAAATCCTTTCACATTTGCAAAATTTTTTGTTATTTATTAGCAACATATTACATTTCAAATTTGCACTTTTTATTTTTTTGATGGTTATATAATCTTTAGACAATTATAACTTATAACCAAATTAATTTATAATTTTATATAAAATAAAATATATGAAAATTAATTAATAAAAATTATACACTAAAATTAAAATATAAAATTAATGTTTTAAAGATATTGCATATAAAGTATAAGTAATAATAAAATTAATAACATATTAAAATGAAAGTGTTATATAATAAAAATAATAATAAAATATTAATGAATAGTAAGGTGTTGATGAATAGTGTTACACCAAATTTGGTGTACCACTATTCACACACTAAAATGGTATAAAAATTGGTGTTGGGTTGGAGCACCTAAATACCAAGCTAGCATTTGGCTATAGATTCCCAAATTTGTTTTGCAAAAATCTGATTCGGGTGAAATTTGGTTGGAAGATAAAAATGTGTTTAGACATACATTTTTAAAATATATTTTCCAAATTTATTTTGGAAAAATATGTATATTATTAGCTAGCATTTGGACATAGATTTAGTTGAAACTTGAAAAAATAATTTTGAAAATAGTTTTGAAAAGTAATTTTGGAAGTAAAAATTATGTTTGGACATGCATTTTATTTGAAAATAATTTAAAGTATTATGAGTGGGAGAACAAGTTTCACCCTAAAAAGTACCCTAAACTAGATTTTTGGAACTTGAAAACTAATTTCAAAAAAATTTTAAAAATAGATCATTAATCTATGAAGAAACAATGTTTTCAAAAATGATTTGAAAAAACGTTGCTAAAATATATGGCCAAACGGGGCCTTAGTGTTTGTAAATATTTTGGCCCAGAACCAGCTATTAAGCTGATTTTGGAATTTGGGATTTTTTCAAATATAAGCAAAATCTATGGCTAAATATGTGTTTGCCAAATAAAACCCAAATTTCTTAGGTAAAATTTATGACCAAACGGGTCTTATTTTACACCAAAATAGTGTTTGGCGTCAAAATTTACATTGGGTTAGAGATGGCCTTAATCTATGGTAGAAGGTTGTATGTCTCATTTTCTAGGTTATAAATTCCATTTATGAAGAACATAAATCAAAAGGAATCATTTAGGCACTAAAGCACAGCAATATTTCGAGTTCAAGAAGGTTATACGTTCTACTCCTATATGTTCTATAACAGTGATGGAGTTAGAATATTTATTAAGAAGTGTCAAAATATAAAAAAATAAACACACTAAAAAATCAAAAGAAGTCAATATATAGTAATATATACATTTGAAATAAAAATTAACGGACTATACAATGTATTTTCCAAACGAAAGGGTGTCCATTGACACACAATTGACACCCTTTTGGATATGGTGGCTCAGCCACTGCTCTACAGTTATAGCTCATATGTGATCTACTATGTATACTATTGTGAAATCGGAGGGTCTGATTTCTCGTCATTAAGGTATTTCGGGAAGTTATATCGAGATCTCGAGGCTATAGGGTTGCGGTCGGGTTCTCTCCATCGAAGTCCATTTACGCTCGACCCAATGACGATGCCGAGGATGGGGAGTCCCCAAGGCGAGCAGATAGCACTGGCAGAGCCTGGTGTCACATCTGGTCGTCCCATCTTCATACCTTTACAATTAATACATTTTGTACTATGTTGGATTTCCCCTCCTATATAAAGGATATCCTCATCACATTGTAAAGGCTTATATGACTTCAACTATTCTACACAAGATAAATAATAACTCCCTCTCTCTCTCTCTCTCTTCTCTCTCTAACATATTTTTCCGACGCTATTGTTTATTATTTGTTCGTCATTTATTATTCGTTATTGGCCATGAAGAGCCTTCTTTAATTATATTGTGATTGTTAGTCCCTTTCCAGTTATCCCCGAAAGCTCGAGACTGAGACCAAAATCGACCTCGAGGTCCCTCATTTCTTAGTCTGAGGCCCAGATAACTAACTCATCGGTTTGATCGTAACTCTATTTTAGCTCGCATTTCACTTTTTATCTTCACATATCTAACATCAACTGCTTTAACAACTAGCATAAAAATATATCACGTATTTTTAGAGTCTCATCGACAAATTTAATTGTTATTATCATTTTCACGGTAAACAGTTTGGCGTCCACCGTGGGGCTAAAAATGATATTAATTATTTTCTTATTGGTTTCGTTACACAACGCAAGTTATCTTTCACACTTTTTCTTGTCCAAGATCTTCGATTTTCGGTTAAAATGTCTGGCTCAGTGAACAGAGTTGAGAACGATAACCTTGAAAACCACAAAGAAAACGGTGTGGCTATTCCCGTTATTGGCGTGCCACCACAGAACCCCGATAACGTACCTAGACCGATTCCAATAAATGCGGGTTCGCAAGACGAACAACAGGTCTATGAAACCTCGCACACCGACAAAAGCATACAACATGGCGACCAACTAAAAGCCCAAAAGACCCCAGCTCAAAAAGAACATGAAGTTAGTCTTCATGTTATTTTTGAAATGGTGCAGGCACAATAGTTGGATATCGCTCAACTGCAAAGGCACCCGAAGACTCCCAGCACAGTAGCACCGGAAACCACTCCCCCGGCCGAACAAGTACCAGAGAGATCGAGCAACAACGGATCGGTAGCCGATCCTGCCATCATAAAAATGCTAGAGGACCTCACCAAAAGGATCGAGTCGAGAGAGAAAATGATAGCAGCCAATGACAAGAAGGTCGAAACCTATAACTTCAGAGTTGACAAAATCCCGGGTGCACCCCCGGTCCTGAAGAGTGTGGATTCAAAGAAGTTCATACAACTGCCGTTCCCTGAGGAAGAAGCTTCGAAACCTATTCCAAAGAAGTTTAGAATGATAGAACTCTAAAAATACAATGGGACCTCAAATCCCAACGAACATGTCACTGCCTATACGTGCACGGTGAAGGGAAACGATATAAAACACGACGAGATCGAGTCTGTCTTACTGAAAAAGTTCAGAGAAACACTCACGAATGGGGCCATGATGTGGTACACAACCTAGGTCCCAACTCCATAGACTCATTCACCATGCTAGTAGACTCCTTCATAAAGGCACACGGCGGTGCCTTCAAAGTAGCAACAAAGAAGTCTGGCGTATTCAAGATTAAGCAGAGGGAGAATGAAATGTTGCGAGAATTCGTATCTCGCTTCCAAACGGAATAGATGGAACGACCCCTGGTCTCCAAAGACTGGGTGGTGCAGCCCTTCACTCAAAGACTGAACGAACGAAGCTCAGTGGTCTTAAGGCAGCTAAAAGAGAATCAGATCAAGTATCCCACCGTAACCTGGTCGGACGTCCACAACTGGTACCAGTCAAAGATCAGGATCGAGGATGACTAGCTGGGAGCCCCCTCGGGCTTAGTATATCCGAGAAGACTCCTGGCAAAGGAGTTAAAATCGGACAAAGATAGGTATCACTCGTATCCCGAAGATAGGAGAAATATCCCGAGACGCAATCCCCCTCGCAACGATCGATTGGTGAATTGAGGATAGAACCTTCGGGGACTTATCAGCTAAGGTAGATTCGACTGGCATACAAGGCCAACGGGAGAAATTTTCACCTATGATAATACAAATTCAACGTCGATGTATCGAGCATCGTGTTCGCCATCAACAAAATTTGGGATGCCAAATGGCCCAGGCCTATACAGTCGGATCCTTAACAAAGGAACTATAACTTGATATGCGAGTTTCACAACTCGCACGGGCATAGAATCGAGGATTGTCGGCAACTCCGGGAGGATGTTCTCCAGATACTCGATAACGGACACCTTCGGGAGTTCCTCAGCGACCGAGCTAAGAGCTAGTCCTTAGAAAGAAAAAACCAAAAAGAACAAAGCAGACGAATCCCAACATGTCGTCCACAAGATCTTTTAAGACACGCCCTCGAACGTATTCAAATAAATGACCACATCGAGTCCACCAAATAAACGCCGAAATCCAATAGCGCCATCGCCATTAAGGTATTATCATCTCCCTTTTTTCTATATTTTTCTATATGATAACTTCTGTGCAAGCCATCGACCAAAGCAGTCAAGATGTTGATCCAGCTCGAGGACCTTGAGGTTTTGAAGCGTCCGTTGCACTCTTTTCCTTCAACTGAGTTGTTATCCGAAAATAGGTTTTTACCGGCAAGGTCTTTAATGAGGCAATGTTCACACGCTACCTAAGGAGGATCTGACAAACATACAAGGCTTCTTTTGCAATCAACCCCGAAGTCCCGAACACTAGAGAGCACCCCTTTGAGAGGTCATCCACTCGGAAGAACCAGGGAATGACAAATAAGGTTCCAATAGTAAATGATGTGCCGAGCCAAAAAGTCAAATGAACCATGTCCGCATAAGTCGGGCTCACGGCAACAAAACAACATGTACTTGTGCCAAACAATCAAAGAATATCCTTCACCAAAGCATCTCGAACTCCAAAAAAATTATCCATTCTCACAGCAAGGATCCCTCCATCGAGAATGCCCTGAAATATTCAGAGACTAGCATCAGTAACTCGGTGCCCGCATAGCCTCAAAGTCGGAACTCCAAACTCGTAAGCCCTCAACGAGGCACCAATAAAATCATGAAACATCTCCAAAAATGTAAATTGTCCGAATAATAGGAGACTGGCATTGCAAACTCAGAAAGCGCATGACCCCAGGGTCAAAATCTCAAAAGTCATAAGCCCTTAATGAGGCAATTCCGAGCTCACAAGAAATGGCCCCCGAGCCTAAGCAAATTCGATGACTCAGAGACTGTCACCAATTTGCATTCATCTAAAAAAACCCGAGGCTATAAGACCCCGACTGGGAAGACTCGGTCTAGTAAGACCTATTTAAGGCAGCAACAAAAACTATAAGACCTCAAGCAACACATAAATCATACTTGTACCAAGTATTAACAAAACTGTAAGACCTCAAAAGGCATGAAAATTTTGTAAGACCTTACTACAAGCATAAACTCAATCCTTAAGTTTAGGCTATATTTCGCGTTTGTAAGATTCCCGAAAGGGAATACCCTAAATGTAGACGCTTAAACTACTACACTCAAGATCAAAAATGGCTCCGACAAAACACAAATGACTACGATCACACGGCTATACCAGCCAAATTAGCATGACTCGAGGATGCCCGATCGTCGCTATAAAATCATAGGCCATTAATTCGAATCTACTTCAAAAAGAACCAGTAAAACAAGATACCCTTGACAGGCAAAAGAGCTTAGATCATGTCAGCTCCAAATCATAAGGCTTCGAGCTACTCAGCCTAAGAGCTAAACCTAGCGAGGTGCTCGAACATTGTCACAAACGACTTGAAATCGAGGTTCCTCTCGAACCTATGATGGGTCAGGCAAAATCATTTTCAAAGTCCTTAACGAGAGGAAAACAAAGCCTGCATATGCCTAAGGGTAAACCGTAAGAGCCATTCTCACCAGCCTAATGAGCCTCAAGGCCACACACACTAAACGGTCGCACCAATCAAAAGCGTAAGAGCCACAATCGTCAGCCTAAACTTGAAAGTTTGAGGGTTAAAAGGAGCTCGAGTCGTAACTCGATTCGGAGACAGGATCCAAAATAGCTAACAATACATGCCTAAGTGCAAAGTGTAAGAGCAATTGTCGCTAGCCTAATGAGCCTCAGGGCCACACATACTAAACGGTTGCATCGACCAAAAGCGTAAGAGCCATTGTCGCCAGCCTAAACTTGAAAGCTTGAGGGTCAAAATAAGCTCGAGTCGCAACCCGATTCGGAGACCGGATCTAAAATAGCTAACTATCCATGCCTAAAGGCAAAGCGTAAAATCCATTGTCGCCAGCGTAATGAGCCTCAAGGACATACATATAAAAAGTCTCTTCGACCAAAGGCGTGAGAGCCATTGTCCCCAACCCGCACAAATACAAAACTTGAGGGTCGATTGAGCTTGAGTCGAAACCCGACTAAGAGACTGAAGTCGTTGTTGCCAGCCTAACGATCCTCTAGGTCGTATCACGGATTTACGAATTTCTACTAGCTCAAAGTTCAAATCGACCTGGTTGAGATCTTGACAAATGGAAACACAGAAGACACAAATTGCGAGGATTCCCCCCTTATACATACAAGTGATAAAATACAAGCTTCACTTAAAACATACTGTGAACGCTATGTACACAAAAACAAGGCAGGAAATGAACGTCTCCCCTCAGTGACTACAGCCCGGTGGCCCCTTCCTTGCAATCTTCAACATCGAACGGAAGGAACTTGGAATCATACTCCTCCCCTTTGGCTTGATCTATCTCTTCTGAGAGATTGAAGCCCCTAGCATGGATCTCCTCGAGAACTTCCCTTTGGTATTTGCACCTCGCATGCTTCTTGCTACCGCTTGTACGATCAAGGGCTCTCTTAAGTTCAGCTTTAGCAATGGCGGCACTCTTCAAATAGGCCGCCACTTTCTGTCCTGCCCTGGTATTGCTCATCACAACCTCGGCTTGGACATTCACCACCTCGATCTTCACCTTCGAAAGCTCAGATGAAAGCCTTGCGATCATATTCGCCCGTGTAGAATCATTCGCACAAGTGATCTAGATTTGCACCTCAAGAGCAGAAACCATGGCTAGAGCGCTCTCTTTGGCTGCAAAATGGGCAATTATATGCGCCTGCAACTCGTTGAATTTGCGTTTGGCTCGACCAACCTCGCCTCAGAGATGTTCCAGCTCCTTCTCCTTATTTTCCAACTAAAATATAAAACATCAAGCCGCCGAGATAAAAAGAGGAGTGCAAGACATCATGGAATGTTGGGTACCTGTTTTTCTAGGCAAATCTCACGGCTCTGGCTCTAGTCCACCATGCGCCGCAGGGAGACCAACTCATTTTCTTTTTCTGCACAAAGAAGCTTAAGGGATTTCTCCCTACCCAAAGCCTCCCGCAACGGGGCCTCAAGCGAAGCAGCTCGAATTTGAGCTTGTCGAAGGCCTACGAAAGAAAACTAAATGAAAAAATAGAAGACCACAGGATCGGAATGATCTTGTAGCGATAAAAAACTCACCATAAGGCCAAATTGTTGAGCCTCATCAAATGCTAAGCCAATATCCGATGGTATGCTACCTTCAGAAGGTAGCTGACCAATCAAATCACCTCTCCTTAACCGCTGAGAAGGAGTTGACCCACTGCAGGCTCCTTCGCACCCCGGAGCATCTTTTTATTTATCGTCAATCCTCGATCCCGAGGCCAACAATCTATCCTCCTCCCCTGGAGGACACGGCCTCATTTCAGAAAAATCTCTGATACCTGTGGCAGTTGAGTTAACAAGCCGACAAGAAAAAATGCCTACCTCTAGTTAAAATGATGATAGTTATAATAAGACACTTACGTGTAAAGTTCCATTTCTCAGGAGGAAAAAAGTCGCTAGGGATGACATCGGTTGTTCGAATCGAATCCAAATGAATCGATTCATACATTCACGATCCTCATTCTCTTTGCTACCGACGATAGGAGCTTGAGTGCATCGATGTTGGAGAGCAATCAAACCCGGATAACGCAGTGGCTGGTATAACCTCATGAGATGGATGAGGGTAAACTCTCCTGCCTTATTGGCAAAATATATCATCGTTTGTACTATTTTCCAAAGGAAAGGGTGAGCCTGTGATAATGTAACCCGATATCTCTGACAGAAATCAAGCACGACCCGATCGGGGGGACCCGATGCAAAAATATGCGTATACACGCTAAAAAACCCCTCGACATATGTCGTGAAGCTTTCCTCGGAAGAAGGTACTTGTAATACCACGCCTTCTCCCAATCTGCAATCTTTTCTGATCATTTTGAGGTTTTCCTCTCCCACTGATGATATGATCCTCGACACATGCTCTCGGTGACCTGAAGCATTGGGAGGCCTCCTAGTGTGACGACTCTCCTTGAGGTAGGGCACCTCGATGCCCGCTTGTCGGGCACCGGCGATGCGTCGCTATCACCAACTGAATGCAGAGCGCAGAAAGAACTCCCCTCTCCCTGGCAGTCGAACGTCGATGTAGCAATCATAGCTATAATAGAATAGGAGGAGAAGGATATGGATCTAAGCAAATTTGAATTAAAGCAACGGAAAAAGTAGCACAAAATGCCAGGATCTGTGGAAAAGATAGTCTATCAAAGCAGCAGAATCACCGTTGGATAGGCAAGTTAATGAATATATAGGGGCGAAGCAGCAACTACACGCCTACCTAAAAGGCCAATTAATTTTGGCCGCGTTAACATCACCACTCCTAGGGAAACACACTTGCAGAATAGCCCCGGGGCCCCCCTTTACCAGGTTGAGCAAATGTTGCAACCCAACAGAATTTGAGAAACTACAAAGCCTCGGGGCTCCTCGATATTGCTGACAACAGCCTGTTAGAGGCTGTCAATTTAACCCTGGGGCATGGCCCAATTTGAGATAGGGGTGGGCATAATTCGGTCGGAACCGAATAAACTAACCAAATCGAATTTTTTTTATTTCGGTTTTAGTTATTCAGTTTGTTCGGTCGGTTTTAATTTAAAATTTTAAAATTTTGATTTTTTAGTTTTCGGTTATTAAGTTTTTTAGTTCGGTTAACCGAAAAACTGAATTATTAGTATATATGTTCATTAAGTTATATATAGGCTATGCCCATAGGTAATAAATTAATTTTATTAGGTCCATTCTATAAAAAACTCAACTCAATAAGTAAATCCATAAAATTTTCAATCTTAAAAACTTTCGGTTTATTAAAACTTCCATAGCATACGTGATAGATACCTAGAGAATTTCACAAAGATTTGTAATTTACACTATGTTTGAATTTTATGATCAATAATAGTGTGCAAAGTTTAGTCTTTTTTCTATCTATAAACACAATATTTTCAACAATTTTGAAATTTTGGGAAAAATCAATAAATTCGCTGGTCATATTATTAAATAGAATGAGTCCAATATGATAATTTTCAAACTGAAAACCGAACCGAAATTAGGAAAATCAAACTGAACAAAAATTATTTCAGTTCAGTTTCGGTTACTACTTTTACAAAACCGAAAATCGAATAATCGAACCGAATTTCTTCAAACTGAACCGAACTGACCGAATGCCCACCCCTAATTTGAGGGTCCCGACCGCTCCAAGAATGGATTTCGAAAGGCTAAGGTCAAAGTCGAAAGTCTTAATCCAAAAGAGCAAAGGAACAATAAAGAAACACTGGAAAAAACTAAAAGAAGAAAAGTTCCTCTTTTTACATTGCCAAAAATGTATCCACAGGAAACATCTTACAAGATCTATCCCTGCATATAAAAGGAAAAAGAGTGGATACAAAATGACGTAGGGACTACACTTCATCACCACTTTCTTCACCCTCATCTGGGACAATTAAAAGTGTTAGTATTTATGCCGTTCACTAGGGGGGGTGAATAGTGAGGCATGAGAATATTGAAATATTGCGGAATTTAAAATTGCAGGAATAAGTAAATACGGTAATTGAAATAATCAAGAAAGAACACACCGTATTTTATCCTGGTTCACCACAACCCGTGGCTAGTCCAGTCCCCGAGAGACTCTCTCGAGATTCCACTATCTTCGTCAAGCTTACGGGTGCTTAACAAACCGTTACAGTTGCTCAAGGATACCACACCTTAAGACTTCACTTGCTTGAGGATACCTCACCCCAAGACTTCAACCACTAAGACTTTGGGTACTTAGCAAACCCGACAAATGAGAAGATATGTTCTTCTCAAACAACTCTCTTTTACAACAAATACTCTCTCAATAGAGTGGATAAAGAGAAACAAAATAAGCTCTATGAACAACACAAAGTTGTCTATCAAATGGCTCAACAAAAGCTCTAAAATGATGCTTGAAAATGATCAATATGTATATCAATATATGCAGGAGTTGTGTGTTTAAAATCAGCTCAAAAGACCTCTTTTTATAGGTGAAAAAGTAGTGCTGACCGTTGCTTGATTAACAAAGAAAATCCCAGATTCTGTGCTCAGACAATCGATTGTTTGGAGGTGACAATCGATTGTCTGACCAACGTTCACAACAGATTCCTGATTTTAAGCTAAACAATCGATTGTTAAACCTGAATAATCGATTGTTCTTCAACGTTCAAAAATCAATTTAGGATTCTATGGGAACGGTCAATAAATAATCGATTGAATGAAGGGAATATCGATTGTTCATAATCGATTGTGACAAAGACAATAGATTGTTTTGATATTTAAAAACATCGGTTGCACACTGTCTCAAAATAATCGATTGTTAAAGGAGACAATCGATTGTCATCAATCGATTGTTAAAGTAGACAATCGATTATGTTGTTCCAGTGTTCAAAACTTTGGCAACGGTCGATTATATACACTTGATATACACTGTGTATACCAGAGTATATCAGAATTGAAAACTTACTTCAAACCCATTTTGGTTGAAATGAAAACGTTAAAATCATTTTGTTTGAAGTATATATTAAAAATATTTATGATATATATAATTTAATAAAGTGATTTTATGCATGTTTATGATGACCTAATGTTGAGCCAAAGGATAAGATAACTTAAACGTTATCCTTACATTGGTTCCACCAAACGACCTACGGGTCTTGAACTTCTTTGGCTCGTTCATGCAATTCCGTCATCAGTATGCTTCTCGCCATTTGATTATATCGTTGTTTGACACTTGACTTTATTGTTTGTCATTCATCACAACCTATACCTGAAAATCATGCTCATACAACCAAAGCGCACATATCAAAGGTATACATGATTTCCAACAATTTCACACTTTTTGATAATGACAAACAACGGAAGATATGCATATTGAATTCCCCTAAATTCATGCTATATCTCAACATACAATTTATGCAAACAATTCATAGAAATCAATTCAATATAATTCCCCCTTAATTGAATATTCCCCCTCAATTAAGGCATGCATATCGCCCATATTCTTCCCCCTTTTGGCATTAGCAAAAAGACTATACCAAAAAACATTTAAACCATTGACGATACCAATAGTTATGAACAAGATCATATCAAATGTTAGTAAATGGCATACTAATGATAACGGTCATTTTTCTCAACAATATCAATTGTTATTTTAAACTAAGAATGTTCATCAAAACATGAATCAATCAATTATTATAAACCAAATTGATACTAATTGTTATTCAAAAAGAACTGATTAAAGCATGTATCAACCAAAACTGATATAGATTATTTGCACATATCAACTCATTGTGTTTTTATTCAAAATACGATAACTAACCGACGTTCCCCCTTAATGCATTAAGGTTTCGTGCTTGGTGCATCCACTACAATTTTGTAGTCTTCAAGCACACCTGCAAAAGTACCTAAAAATAGGTTTTTGGTACCCAACTTCTTTTGGGTCCTTGAGGGTTAGGATAATAATAATCGTAATCAACACATAAATCTCTATGTTTAGCAAAACAAACGGGTGCAATGTGTCCTACCCGATTACAATAATGACATATAACATTAGGATTGTGCATATGTCTAGGTTGAGCCAAATGCGTTCTAGGTGATCTAAAGTCATTTCTAGACGCGTTGAAATTCCTAGAGTCATCTCTAGGTGGTCTAGAATAATTATTCCTAGACTCATTAGCAAAAATCCTAGAATCATTTCTAGGTTGCGCAACTCCATTTCTATCATGATTCTTATTCATTTTACGCTTATAGTTATTCCTAGGCTTTTTCTTCTTTGTTTCAGCTTTAGGAATATCAACACTACGTGTTTCTAGTGCTTTCCTAAGTTCTGTGTTCTCTAGTTTTAAAGAACTACAAGAAGAACAATTTGAACATGTATCAATAGAAGAAACTTCATTCAATTCCTTGATTTTATTTTTAAAAACAGCAATGTCATTTTCCAAAAATTTGTTTTCTTTTTCTAAAACTACAATTTTGTTTTTAAGAACACCATTTTCATTAGTCAATTTTTCAAAATCTATTTCTTTCAAAGAAGATTATTTTTCAAAATCTTTTTCTTGTAAAGAAAGTGTTTTCTGAAAATCTGTTTGCAAAGAAAGTGATTTCTGCAAAGAAAGTGTTTTCTTCAATTCTTTTATCAATTTGGAAGCATGACAAATTCACCATACAATTCATCATAGGCATTTTGTAAATCTTCAAATGAGTGAGAGTTAGATGTACTTACCTCTTCTTCTCCGTTTGCCATGAGACATAATGCGCCGGCTTCATTGCCCGAGCTGTCTGAGTCCCGTGATACGCGCCTATGGTGTTTCCTCTTTTTCTTGTCCTTCTTCAAAGACTTACAAAACTTTTCAGATATATCACTGGAAGTATTTTCATCATCCCTTTCCGAATCACTTACCTCTTCTCTTTTAGAGGATGAGGCTTTGAAGGCAAAATTTGAATCACTTCTAAGATAAGGATTAAGAATTGTGCTATCATAAGTTTCGAGGTTACCTCTTAGTCCATCAATTGTGATATTCGTGTATTCCATCGACTCTTGGATGGCATTGGCTTTGGAACGCCATTCGGGAGTGAGACTCCGTAGGACTTTTCGAACAAGATCTTTGTTCGTGTAAACTTTCCCGAGAGCATGGAGATCGTTGACGATTCTTAAAAATCGTTCAAACATAACACCAATAGGTTCCTTCTCCATTTTAAAAGTTTCATATTTATGAGTTAGAAAATCAATTTTGGATTCTCAGACTTGAAGCGTACCTTCATAAATGATCTCGAGTTTGTCCCGCATCTCCTTGGCGATTGTGCAGCAAGAGATTTTCCGATAGTCATTCGGATTCACCGCACAATATAATACATGGATAGCCCTTGCATTATTTTCAACTATCTTCATGTCCTTGGCATCATATTCATCTTCCTTCTTTGGAACCGTGATTTCTCCAACTTTCTTTGTCGGCATTGGTTCACCGTTTTTGATGATTTGCCACAAACGAAAATTGTTTGCTTTGAGGAAGATACTAATCCGCCCTTTCCAATATGTATAGTTTGTTCCGTCAAATAGTGGAACGCAAGTGGTGGATTGTCCTTCATTCATCATTCCTGCTTTCAATATTCTATACACAAAAATATATATAGCTCTCAACCGGTTAAGGCTTTCAGAGAGTTAGGCTCTGATACCAATTGTTAGTATTTATGCCGTTCACTAGGGGGGTGAATAGTGAGGCACGAGAATATTGAAATATTGTGGAATTTTAAAATTACAGGAATAAGTAAATACGGTAATTGAAATAATCAAGAAAGAACACACCGTATTTTATCCTAGTTCACCACAACCCGTGGCTAGTCCAGTCCCCGAGAGACTCTCTCGAGATTCCACTATCTTCGTCAAGCTTACGGGTGCTTAACAAACCGTTACAGTTGCTCAAGGATACCACACCTTAATACTTCACTTGCTTGAGGATACCTCACCCCAAGACTTCAACCACTAAGACTTTGGGTACTTAGCAAACCCGACAAATGAGAAGATATGTTCTTCTCAAACAACTCTCTTTTACAACAAATACTCTCTCAATAGAGTGGATAAAGAGAAACAAAATAAGCTCTATGAACAACACAAAGTTGTCTATCAAATGGCTCAACAAAAGCTCTAAAATGATGCTTGAAAATGATCAATATGTATATTAATATATGCAGGAGTTGTGTGTTTAAAATCAGCTCAAAAGACCTCTTTTTATAGGTGAAAAAGTAGTGCTGACCGTTGCTTGATTAACAAAGAAAATCCCTGATTCTGTGCTCAGACAATCGATTGTTTGGAGGTGACAATCGATTGTCTGACCAACGTTCACATTCCTGATTTTAAGCTAAACAATCGATTGTTAAACCTGAATAATCGATTGTTCGTCAACGTTCAAATCAAGTGGGAACGGTCAATACATAATCGATTGTATGAAGGGACAATCGATTGTTCATAATCGATTGTGATAAAGACAATCGATTGTTTTGATATTTAAAAACTTCGGTTGCACTGTCTCAAAATAATCGATTGTTAAAGAAGACAATCGATTGTCAACAATCGATTGTTAAATTAGACAATCGATTATGTTGTTCCAGTGTTCAAAACTGGCAACGGTCGATTATATACACTTGATATACACTGTGTATACCAGAGTATACCAGAATTGAAAACTTACTTCAAAACCCATTTTGGTTGAAATGAAAACGTTAAAATCATTTTGTTTGAAGTATATATTAAAAATATTTATGATATATATAATTTAATAAAGTGATTTTATGCATGTTTATGATGACCTAATGTTGAGCCAAAGGATAAGATAACTTAAACGTTGTCCTTACATTGGTTCTACCAAACGACCTACGTCTTGGGTCTTCGGTCTTGAACTTCTTTGGCTCGTTCATGCAATTCCGTCATCAGTATGCTTCTCGCCATTTGATTATATCGTTGTTTGACACTTGACTTCATTGTTTGTCATTCATCAAAACCTATACCTGAAAATCATGCTCATACAATCAAAGCGCACATATCAAAGGTATACATGATTTCCAACAAAAAGCACCAATTTTCTCTCCAATTCGCGGGCTTCCTATAGATAAACTGACAGGTCGATCTCCTCCATGGCCTCTCTTCTCGCCTCCGCCTTAGCATGATTAACAGCTCGAGCTAGCTTCTTCTCGGGTGCTATCACATCTAGCTATTTTATGCACCGTGGTTGTGTCATCTAGATAAGTGGCAGCATTTCTCTCATTCTCGGAGCTGGACGCGGCCAAGGCAACAATCTCCTTGCGAGCATTCATGAGAAGATCATGGGCTGTCACCAACTCCTCGGTCGCCACTTTGCTTTGCTTCCTCAGCCCGAAGTCTCTGTGTTTAGTTGGCTAATCTACAAACCATTCTGCTCGACCTACAAAAGAAACATAAGCCAATTTCTGTCAGAATACGGGAGCAAAGGTTGGGTACAAGCAGGGTAAAATACCTATGCAATGAGGTCAGCCTTTTTTTGGAGCGCTCCCTCTAAAGTAGCTCGGAGCTCTCCTAATTCCTTCTCTCTACGGGCAGAGTGAGCCTCCGAATCCCACAGCATCGAGGTAATCTTCTTACATTCCTTTTCACGATAAGAAAGCTCCTGGCAGATCCGAAGGAGGGCATGATCATATATATCCTTGCACTGCGACATGGAAGAAAAGTTAGAAAGACGAAGAATGACACCCAAGACTAAAAGAAATACACGAATTATGGCTATCACTTGCCGAATAAATCCTCCATTGAATTGACGCTTCCAAGAATATAAAGACCGAAACTATCACTAACACTGTCAAAGATGTTGGCAAGGGAGCCTCCCTTTGGAGAGAAATCCCTGCTTTGACGACGTTCATTTCTCAAGCGTCCCTCAATTCCCCTGACGATACCTGAAAGCATGAGATGAAATCATTCATGTCGTCAATTTCTCAAAAAGGCAACCCCTTCTCCTGAAAAGCTTCGGGCCCTGACCCTTTAGGATCGATGAAAGTGGCCCCCCTAACGGAAACTACACCAAAACCCGATCGTGATATCTGAGACCAGATTAATAGCCTCCTCAAGGGTCTCCGATTTACGGGACTGAACTAAGTCAATCGTTCCAGACTTAGCAGCCTCCAATCGAATCACCTATGAAGCTCCCATACTGAACCTCATCCTCCGTGTTTGGCATTCATCGTCATCCTCATCCTCCGTGCCAGGATTTGCCCCTGAATTTGAAGCAGAGGTCCTAGCAGTGGCTTGATGCTCGAGTGACCTAGGTTTCTTTGTTGTAGGAAGGTCAACAGCTGCCTTATCTTTTCTTTTCTTGCCTGTGCCGGGCTCCAAATCCTCTATCCCACCACCTGGGGGCGGCCTCATCTCCATATTTTCACAAAGGCCTGCACAAGCACAATAACTATAATTTGTCAGCACAAGGAGCACAGGGAGAAATGCAGCAGCGCAAATCTAAGACATAGACAACAATGAAGCTCTACCATGATTCTTGGCCACCCATCGCTCCTTGGCCAGGTCGGTCCAAGACCCATCATGATACAGGAATGCGATGTCCAACCGTCTGATCCACCCTTGCAACCAAAACTGCCTCGAGGTACCAAGAAGCGATGGCACAAAACGACAAAGAGGTCATCATTCCGAGGAAAGGGAAGAAAATTACAAAACATGGTTAAGGGAGAATTGTTTACGTTGTATGTTCCATCTCTCCGGAAAAGGCATCCTCTGGGTCAAAATGATATCCGAGGTCCTTACCCGGATGAACCTGCTCATCCATTCTCGGTCCTTCCCCTCGTCGGTACTTGAGAAAAATGATATTTTTTATCGATGAGGGAGCCTGATCAAACCTCGCTAAAATCAAGGGTTGTACAACCTAATCAAACGGTTGAGGGTAAAAACCTCGCCCACAACCCCTTCGCTGAAATGACGGGGCATCAATACTATCCTTCAAATAGCAGGATAGAGCTGGATGTGCGTCACTTGATATTTGTCCTAAAAATCAAGGATAACCGGATCTATTTTCGGGGGAGAAGATTCAGAGGACTCAGTAGGACCCAAGGTGAATGGGTAGGTATACACATGAAGGAATTTGGTCTTGTAGTCCATTATATTTTCATCGGGACCGGGAATTTCCACCTTCATTTCCTCATCCTATTGGCGGTCAGTCTTTACTATTTCGATGCTAGTCACGATACGAATGTATCGGGACACATGTTTACATCGGCCCGGTGTGAATGAGGTGGTATCAACGGTAAAATCTTTTGACATAACAATCTTGGAGGGAGTGCACTGTTCCAAAGTGGGTACCGCTTTGGCTTTCTCCTTAGACGACCAAGATGAAGATGCAACTTCATTCCACCGAGGAACCGTTCTAGAAGTCCTGTCCATGACAATGGTAATATTTCCTATCAGAAAGCAAGATGGAAGAGTGTAAAAGAAGGCAGGTGTGGACTCGTGAATTTGAAGATGCTACGAAGATGAGGATTATCAAACATTTGATGTATTTATAGGAACCGATTGGGCAGCGAAAAGGACAAGCAAATAGCAGTTCGTGGGTTCCTCGATAATTGCATTTGATAGTGACCCTTGCACGACTTTTTGGAACATGGCATTTAATGCTCTTATAGGTTGACGTCATGGCAATGATGCCCTCGGAACAACAGCTCAAAATTATTTCCTATTGCATTACTCTAGAAAACGTGGAGACTATCTGTATATGGTGAAATCGGAGGGTCCAATTTCTCGTCATTAAGGTGTTTCGGGAAGTCATATCAAGATCTCGAGGATATGGCGTTGCGGTCGGGTTATCTTCCTCAATGCCCATTTATGCTCGACCCAACGACGATGCCGAGGATGGGGAGTCCCCTAGGCGAGCAGATAGCACTTGCAGAGCCTGGTGTCACATCTTGCTGTCACATCTCCATACCTTTACAATTAATGCAGTTTGTACTATGTTGGATTTTCTCTACTATATAAAGGGGATCCTCGCCACTTTGTAAAGGGATGCTGTAGCTCCAACTATTCTACACAAGATAAATAACAACTCTCTTCCTCTCCCTCTCTCTTCTCTCTCTAACATATTTTCCCGACGCTATTGTTTATTATTTGTTCTTCATTGCTTGTTATTGGCCATAAAGAGCATCCTTTAATTATATTCTGATTGTTAGTCCCTTCCCTGTTATTGTCGATAGCTCGAGCCCGAGCCCAGGCATCGACCTCGAGGTCCCTCATCAGTTAGTCCGAGGCCTCGACAGCTAACTTCTCGGTTTGATCGTAACTCTGTTTTAGCTCGCATTTCATTTTTTATCTTCACCTATTTTGCATTAACTGCTTTAAGAATCAGTATAAAAATAGATCACGTATTTTTAAAGTCTCATCAACAAATTTAATTGTTCTTACCATTTTCAAGGTAAACATGTTTATCCCTTTATTATCTAAGGTAGCACATTTAATCGTTAATTTATCAAAAGTTACAAATTAGCCCAACAATAAACGAAGCTAGCTAATCTTGAGAATTTGGATAATGTACTAACTGCATGCAACGAATTTCATCATCAACTCTTTTAGCCGAAATAATTAATCTTTTAAAGGGCATACATACATCTAATAAACATAGATACTATTTGTCTAACAGAAAGAGCTATAAGATAAATGTACACTTGTAGATAAGGCACTAGCAATTAGCAAAATGGAAGTTGTTAATGTCGTATAAGGAACCAAGAGAGAAAATATTAATACTCTGTATAAGAAGTTAGAATAACCCAATTCCAATTTTCAAAGATTCGTTACAAAAAGACGGGTGTTTGTGCTGGGGATTCTCAGTCCGTAGGAATAATGACCAAATATTGTGCTATGCACTCTTAAAAACGTTGACTACTTGTAAAATTTAAGTCATTTGTCTTGACTTTGCATTAGTTAATAATGTTAGTAGTACAATTGCTTGGATACGCCATTAAAGCTCGCCAAATCATTAGGACCATCCTTGAAACATGAGGAATTGGAACACCTCTAATTGCGGAGGAGACAAATTTATTCACAGCCACCAATTTTAAAATTTTATACTATTCCAAATTTTTGCAATATTTTTTCTCTTTTTCTCTTTTTTTGGGGGAGGGGAGAAGGGGGCAATGACGAACAGTTCTCGGAATAAAAGTAGAACGGTCAATTATTATTTCGTATGGTTCAATTCTTCCGTGGCAATTCCTTGTTAAACATGCCGGGCTGATTGTAGCAGAATAATACTAGATATGTTTTAAATGTATAGATGGCACTCTTTTCTTTATAAAAGTTTGACATTTCTTCTATACTCAAATTTTAACCATATTGTTTCTGTATGGATGAAAATCTGACGAATAAAATTCAATACGAAGAGGTAATTATCGTAAAAATTATTATTTATCATGGGCAGTTCAGCCGAGGTCGATCAGAAGAGAACAAAACGAATCATTGAGTGACTCATCAGTGCCGAGGTCGAGCAGCAAAGGACAGAAGCAATGACTAATACAGTTTTAGAACTTACAAATGAAATATTCTGTGAAATATTCTTTTTTATTGTACCTTTTAGGATTTTTCATGAATACCCCATATAAATAATAGGAGAGATAAGGAAAAGGGAATGTAATATTCTATACAATAAGAATTCTCTTGAAAAGTTGACTTTTGAGAAAAAATACAAACATTGTCTTTCCAAAGAGATTTGATTTGCTGTTTATTTCACATTTCTCACATCAGATCCGAGAAAGCTCCCTGTATTCTCGTATCCATTTGTCTTACACCATTGTCAGAGAGAGAAACCATCTACCTCATTCAATATTGGGTGAATCATTCTATCTATTTGCATTTAGTACTACTTAATGTATTTATTGCTTATCGTTATTCTCCACTCATTCATAATTATATCATTTAATATACATCGTATTAAATCGGTTTTAACACAATCCCACGTTGCGCAAACACGTTTCAGATCTAGAAATTATTATCTTTTACTAGGATTTACCTGTTATCTTCTTATTTAATTAGTTTAAAAAAAAGTTTCATACTTTTTGGTCAAACAATTTGGCGTCATCTGTGGAGATTTTCTAGTTAAAATTTTAGTTTCTTCTAGATCTAAAAAACAACGCAAAAACCCTATATTCCTTATGCGCACAAATCTAACAAGGCAAGCAACATAGAGGAAAGGAGGAAAGGATAGTCGACCTCACTACCAACCTCCTTCACACCATCAACAAAGTGAATGAAATAGAGGGCGAAGATTCAACACCAAACACCTTTCCCAGGAGAAACAGATAGCCCCTTCCTCGCGGTAGCATCACAACCTCGCACGGTAAAGGGGCCTCTACATCCACAATATAAGAGGCACCATCGATAGTGAAAAAGTTGCTTGAGGCATCATTGATAAACATGCTAACCAGCTTCCTCGAAAATCCCGCTCAAAGGCCAAACAGAGAAGAGGCAAGGGTTTGCATTGCATCAGTAGCTAACGAGCAGCACGCCCCCTGTAACAGGTATTACTCACAATGCTAGTGATATAGGTAACGACACCCTCACAACCATTAGAGGAATATGGAGGAGATGGAGAACGAGAAGAAAATGCTCCACAACCAAATGAAAGAGCACCAAGAAAGGGTAGACAAAATACCGGGTGCCCTAAAACTTTTGCCAAAACGGGATGCCAGCTGGTTCGTGGAACAAAAATACAGTGACGAGGCTACACCACACGCCATGCCTAAAACCTTCAAAATGTCATCGTACTTAAAAATATATGATATCACAACGGACCTTGAGGATCATGTGACCCACTATGTCACTGCAGTGAAAGGGAATGACCTCAACAAAGAAGAAGTGTCGTCCATATTACTGAAACATTTTGGCAAATCCTAACCGGGGGAGCACTGACATGATACTCACAGTTACTTGTGCGTTCCATACAAACACTCGAAGAGATGGCAGACAAGTTCATTACCACCCATGTCGGGTATATGAAAGCAGAGGCGAGGGTGAATGACATATTCACCATTAAGCAATCGCCTGACAAAGGACTCATGGACTTTATTGCCCGATTCAACCGTGTAATAATGACTCTTCCAAATGTATCGGAGGGGATGGCGGTAGCTGCTTTCCGAAATGGGCTAAGCAGGAGTGGTTCGAGGGCGACCAAAAAATTGCTAAGCCGACTCAAAGATACCCTCCAACCACTTGGGACAAGATACATAATGCCAATTGTGCCAAAGTAAGAGCTGACGAGGAAGACCTCAACGAACCTACATAACGGTTGACCTTAGTCCAAATGGAGTCAAGAAAGGACCATAGAAATAATAACAGAAGAGACCACGCAGGCCCGCACCCCAATCGCAAAAGGCACCAACCATAGTCAGAATCGTCGTCATACCATCCCCTGTCCATGGCGAGTTTCTATGCAAGCCACATGCAAGGACTCACCGAAACGAAAGAGGTATGCCTCCATTACTATCTTCTCACAATTTCTGTGTTTCTCCTTCAAAAATAATCTACGCCTTAGAGAAGCTCGGCGCGAAAGTGAAGTGGCCACAAAAGATGAATTCCGACCCAAACACCAGAAAGTCAAACGCCCTCTGCAAATTCCACCACGAATGAGGTCACAAGATCGAGGACTACATCGCCTTAAGGAAAGATCTTGTGAACATGCTCCACCAAGGGCATCTGAAAGAACTGACCAGCGACCAATAAAGGGCAAACTTTGCTCGAAGACGCGAACACCATCAGGGTCCGCCAAAACCACCCTCCCAGCCTGCACCATCCAAATGATCATCGGAGGAGGCTACGATGCATCGATCAACAATGTTAAGTTCATAACCACCCATAAGTTGAAATGATCAATCACCCATGAACGATACGACAATCTCGAAGAAACTATCATCTTTGATGAGTCGGATACACACAGTTTGACCTTTCCTCACTTCGACGCTCTTGTTATTACTTTACGCATTTCAAATAACAATGTAAAATGCATTATGGTCGACGACGGAAGCAACGTGTGTATCATCCAACCTCAAGGTCTCATACAAATAAGCTCGAAAATAGGATAGTGCCACGTTGTATCACACTAACATATTATTACAATGCAATTGAGCAGACGTCCGGAGAAACCCGCTCTGGCAAGTGGTATCACTATAGGAACTACGATCCACATTATGGATCAAGACAAGGCGTACAACGCCATCATAGGACAGCCTTAGATACACACCATGATGGCTATCCCTCCTGCTTTTATTAGGTCATCAGGTTTCCCACCTTATGCGGAGTATTCAGCATCCATGGCGAGCAACGCACGGCCGAAAAATAGTACCGCATCGCCCAAGACTGCACATACACTCAACTACTAAAGGGCAAACACAAAGAAGCATAACAATTAACAAGGTCGAGGTCAGGTGGTGACAAAGAAAAAGATGTCATCAAGGACACCAAAGCCATAGAGGCTACAGGGTTAACATTGGAGGATCTTGACTATGTGCAGCTTGATAAAAACAACCATAGCAAAAAGGTCTATATTAGCCATAAACTCCAAAAACCAGGTAAATTTAATCAATTCTTAGCTAACAATGCAGATTTTTTTTCTTTCTCTCATGCAGATATACCGGGCATCCTAAAGGAGATAGAAATACATAAATTGAATATCGACCCATTCCAACCCCCCTCTCCAGTGCGGCAAGTTAGAAGAAAATTCAATGCCGCGATAAACGATGTTGTCAGCGAGGAGGTGGAAAATTGCTTGAAAATAGCTCTATCATAGAGTCAAAATATTCCTAATGGGTCGCCAACATGGTCATGGTAAAAAATGAAAACTGGAAATGGTAGATGTGCGTAGACTTCGTAGATCTGAACAAAGCATGCCCAAAAGAATCATTCCCACTGCCCCATATTGACCAACTCATCGGCACAATGGTCGAGCACGAGCTGTTATGTTTCCTAGACGCTTATTCGGGTGAGAAATAGATCCTCACGGAGGAAGAAGATCAGGAAAAAACCACTTTTATCACCTAATAGGAGACATATTGCTACAAGGTTATGCCGTTCGGGTTGAAAAATGCAGGGCCGACATATCAGAGGCTGGTGACCAAACTGTTCAAAGATAAACTCGGCAAAACCATGGAAATATATATAGATGACATATTGGCCAAATTGAAAATAAAGAAGGACCACACCGACCACTTGAGGGAAGACTTCGACATACTCAAGAGGTATGGCATGAAATTGAACCGCGAGAAATGTGCCTTCGGTGTAACCTCGGGAAAGTTCCTCGGTTTCTTAGTGTCGCAATGAGGCGTCGAGGTCAACCTCAACCAAATCAAGGCTATAGAGGAAATACCAAAGAACTTGACCAACAAAAAGCAGGTGCATAAGCTAACCGGTTGTATAGCTGCCTTGTCAAGATTCATCTCACGATCCTCTGATAGGTACCAGTAATTTTTTGGCGTAATCAAAAAAGATGATGGACTCCAATGGAATTATGAGTGCGTATACTCCTTAAAATAACTAAAAGCATACATGTCTTCGCCCCCGTTTCTTGCTAAGGCAGAACCTGAAGAACGTCTCCTCATTTATCTAGACGTATCCGATGTTGTGCTAAGTGCAGTATTTGTCTGAGAAAATAAAGGTACGCAGTCTCCAATCTACTATATTAGCAAAACTTTGGTCGATGATGAAACGAGGTACCCCCACATCAAGAAGCTAGCCCTAGCCTTGGTCATAGCTTCACGAAAGCTTAGACCCTATTTCCAGTGCCACCCCATATCAGTGGTCACGACCTTTCCTCTAAGGAGTATCTTGCACAAACCCAAGATGTCGGGTAGGTTAGCGAAATAGGCCATAGAATAGAGTGAGCACGATATAACCTATCAGTCACGAACGACGACAAAATCGCAAGTACTTGCCAACATCGTTGCCGACTTCAATGTACAAATAATGCCCAAAATCTAAGGGGAAGCTGTTAGTACATCCCCTAAAATACACGACCTATGGATTCTATACACCGATGGTGCCTCTAATGCATCAAGATCTGGACTAGGAATCGTACTCAAGGTCCCAACACGCAAAATAATTTGATAGTCCCTACGGTGCCCCGATATGACTAACAATGAGGGCGAGTATGAGACCATGATTGCAGGATTTAAATTGGCACTCAAGTACGGAGCACAACGATAGTCATATGATACGACTCACAACTCGTCGTGAATCAAGTCATAGGGTCTTTCCAAATCAAGGAACAAAGGCTACAAAAATACCAGGCCGAAATCTGCAAATTGTTATCGAGTTTGACGAATGTAGAGTTGACTAAATACCTCGAGCGCAGAACATCAAAGCAGAAAGTCTCGCCAAACTGGCGGTGACCACTAAAAGCATAATCGGAGAAGGGAACATAGTTACTCTCCTCCACTTGTCGATCGACCAAAATGAGGTACGCACTATTAACCTAACTTGGGACTAGAGCAATTGTATTGCCGCATACTTGCAGACAGCGTGCTTCCAAATGGCAAAAAAGAAGCCAAAAAACTTTGAATACAAGCATCCAGGTATAGCGTCATCAATAATGACCTGTACAAAAGGATGTATGGCAGCCCACTAGTGAAGTGCTTAGCACCAAACCGGACACGACACATCCTAGAAGAATTCCACAAATGTCACTGCGGGGTTCACATCGACAATCAAGCCTTAGTCATATGCCTCATACGATCAGGCTACTACTGGCCCACAATGAAAAAGGAATCCACTAGCTTAGTTAAAAATGTGAACCATGCCAAAGATATGCCCCCGGGATCCACCAAGCGGGCGAGCACCTCCCCTCAGTCACCTCGCCCTAGCTTTTCATCAAATGGGAAATGGATATCGTCGGCTCCCTCCCAGCAGGACAAGGTAGCATGTGATTTCTTTTATTTTTAACTAACTATTTTTCTAAGCGGGTGGAAGCAGGTGCATTCACTCAAATACGCGAGTAGAAAGTGATCATCTTAATATGGAGGAACACCGTATGTCGCCTCGGCATCCGCAAAGAAATCGGTTGTGAAAACGGACCTCATTTCACAAGAACGAAAATTGTCGAGTTCTTCGAAAAATGGCATATCAAAAGAATACTCTCCACGCCATATCATCCCACAGGCAACGGACAAGTGAAACCCTCCAACAAGTCAATATTGAATATCATGAAGAAGAAGCTGGAGAACGCCAAGGGATTGTGGCAAAGTTGCTAATGGAAGTGCTATGGGCATACTACACAACTCCAAAGACAAAGCACAGGAGAAACGCAATACTCATTAATCTATGGGACCAGTGCAGTGATATCGGTCAAAGTCCGAGAACCAAGTCTAAGGTACTCACATAAGAGTGGGACAAGCAACGATGAAAGTAGAAAGCAAGACCTCGACGAGGCCGAAGAACGAAGAGACATGGCTTATGTAAAAATGGTCGCACAAAAACAACATGCAGAGTGATACTATAACAAAAATGCCAAGGTCAGACTGCTCAAAGTTGGGGACTATGTACTCAAAGCCAAAACACATGTGAGCAAGGATCCACGGGAAGGAAAACTGGGGACCATTAGGATAGCCCGTACAAAATTACGGAGACAGCGAGCAAAGGGTCGTTCCAATTAGAAACAATTGAGAAAAATTACTACCAAACAATTCGAACATCGCCGACCTCAAATACTTCAACTTCTAAGGACAGATGTCCTCTGAGTCGTACCTTTTTTCCCTCACCTGAGTTTTGTCCCAATTGGATTTTCTCGGTAAGGTTTTTAACGAGGAGATGGAGAGGATATCTCGAAGTTAAGTAAAAGTCCATCGCTCGACCTCTCAAATACTTCTCCAGGTCGACCAATGAAGGGACTAGATAGGCTGGGATTGGAACACCAGTCCGAAAAACAAGAACATGTAAACTTCACCAATGAATGTATATGCAAAGCAAAGTATGCAAACACATGATGTTCACCTGTCTACACCAAGATTAAGAACTACACTAATCCAGGAACTCATATTCGAACTCACTCGAATTAAATACGAGTAATATTCAACCTCGCTCGAATCAACTCATGTTCGACCTCATTCGAATTAAATACGAGTAACATTCGACCTCATTCGAATTAAATACAAGTAACATTCGACCTCATTCGAATTAAATACGAGTAACATTCGACCTTGCTCGAATTAACTCACATTCAACCTTGTTCGAAATAATTACAAGTAACATTTTACCTCGCTCAAATAAACTCAGGTTCGACCTCGTTTAATTAATTATAAGTAACATTCGATGTCTCTCGAATTATCGCACATCAACCTCATTCGAATTAATTACAAGTAACATTCGAACTCGCTCTAATAAACTCACACTCGACCTCGTTCGAATTAATTACGAGTAACGAATTATCGCACATCGACCTCGTTCGAATTAGTAAAGAATTATATCCGACCACACTTGAATTCAACTCATACTCAACCTGAATTGAGTTTGATTTACAAGTTAACTTCGTTTGAGTTAATTACGATGACATGGGACTTTACCCAGATTCAATCAAAGATATACTCGACCATGTTCGAGATATCTAAAGCAACTATTTAAAGAAAAATGTCCAAAGGAAAATAAAATAATAACGTACAACAAAGGGTTATGTTCATTCCAATAAGTATCTTAAAAAGGGCCAGAAACGCCCACAAAAAGAAGACAAAAACTAAGTACAAAGCACTACTCCATGTTGTCCCTACCAGCAGCGCTGCCACCTTTACCACTCGGCCCAGCAGCGCCATATCCGCCATCGCCTTAAGGATATTCATCTTCGTACTAGGTATCCTGCTCAAGCTCGTCCAATTCTTCCTCCTCCTCACCATTACCGCCCCCCGGAGTAGTTGGATCATAACCACAAGCAATCTTAGTTGTGGAACCTTCAAAATCGGCCTTATGAACTTTCCCTGCCATCATCAAATTCTTGAGAATGTCCAACTTAGCCTCGACGTGGATACACATCTCGTATAAGTGCCATGGAATGTCGGGAAAAGCATAAGTATGAGAGGATGGCCGAGCCAACAACAACGCTCTCAGCCACAAGAACATCGACTTGATCACTAAGGCTTAAAACCTTTCTCTTGAGCCCACCAATTCGCTTATGAAGTCGTGCCTCCATGAGCACCGTTGTTTCCGCTTCAGTCGCCCGTTCAAATCTAAGGACGCGGATGACCTCCTCCAATGTCGCCACCCTCGCCAAGCCATTTTCCTGGCTTTCTCGGCCCTCTCTAACTCTATCACTTTCTCGATCAACTCATTACTTAAGTTGTTAACTCTGATTGAACTTTGTTCAAGCTCGGCTCGCAAGGACACCACTTGAGCTTGAAGGTCAACACATTCAGTCGCTCGACGGCCAGGCCTACGCAAGGCTGAAGCCTGAGAGAATCAGCATTCTGTGCGAACGCGCCTACAATCACGGTTAGCAGAGACCCGGTTGAGGTACCAAATTGACGAAAAGCAGGGGTGAGAGCCTTCTCTTTCCTCGGAACTCTCTGGCCTAACAATAAGGAAAAAACCATATTAAGTAAAAAAAAGGTATTAAGGTCAAAGTAACTGAAGATCAAAACTTTGACTTAATGGTAGAAGAAGGTTTACGTCCAAACTTCTTGTTGAACGACCATTCACAGATTCCCACTATGTGGGGAAAAATCTAAGCCACCCAGACGTGAATATCGGTGACCAACGTAGGAGGATCCTTCTAGGCTACACAAAAAGAAAGACAACCGATCAGGTCGCCGAAGAAAGAATAAAAAATCAATTAACAGAAACACTTACGGGTGAAGTTCCACTCCTCAGGGAATCAATTGGGGTTCACCACCACGTGCTCGGTTCTGATGTAGAAAAAGTTGACCAAAAATTGACGATTCAATTCGTCTTATCGCCCATTTTCACCACTTGTCCCTTGGTCCCATGGTAGCGGAGATGTATCATCATACACATGTAGGATTGGCACGAAAAGATGCAGCAGATGGAAATCCCACAATCGGCCAGCTCCGCATACTTTATCAACATGAGAAAGATTTTGTAAATATAAGGGGAGATTTGGGCCGGACACATGCCGTAATAGCGGCAAAACTCCTCCGATAATGGGGGAAGAGGTAGAGAATATCCCACTTGTAACGGGTAAGTGTAAAACACGCAATACCAGGGCGATGAATCTGGATCACGTTGTTCTCCGCTGGGACCAGATCGATGTAAGCAGGAATGTTGTACTTGGCCCTAAGCATGGCAAAATGGGCTGGTTCCATCTCAAATTTCACAGGCTCGAATTCATCCGTAGGTGACTTCGAGAAGTCTGGCCTGGAACCTGAATTGCAAGGAATGATTTCCTCCACAATAGGGAAGCTCTCATCCTCTACAACAATGGCTTCCTCTTCATCACAAGAAGGCATGACCACTGACAGGGGTACTGGGTCAGAAGTCCATCGGGATTGGAAGATGCATTAGCCATCTTTTGTTGAGTATGTGTAAAGGAATTATAAGTGCAGAAGTGATAATGGTAAAAGTTGCAGAAAAGAGAAATACAGGAAGAAGAATAAGAAACGAAGACCAGGTTCAAAAGATTGGAATGGAAAAGTTTCCTTCAAAGGGCTTCCCCCCTTTATTATTACCGACGCACGGATCGAGAAAAATAACTGTCAAGTGCACTGGGATCGAAATGATAAGGACACAGGAAACAATGCAACGTATCGTAAAGCGGCATAATGATGACGCATGGGGCTATGACGTCATTTTTGGACCAACGTCATTAGGTGCGGCTCTCAAAATGCCACATCATCAGCTCGGCCATGATTCTCACTACTCGACCTCCCCATCCGAATCTCTCGAACTGTAACCAACGAAGTCCGCTCATTGAGGTCGGCCAAAAGACGACCTCTATAAGCAGAGGGACTAACTGTATGGGTCAAAATCTAACTAAGGAGATTCATCACGAGGAGGTGATCATCGTGAAAATTGTAACTTATCATAGGCAGTTCGGTCGAGGTCGATTAGAGGAGAACAAAACGAGCCATTGAGTGGCTCATCATGGTCGATGCCGAGCAGTAAGGTATAGAAGTAACAGCTAATATAGCTTTGGAACTTACAAATAGAATATTTTGTGAAATATTCCTTTTTATTGTACCTTTTAGGATTTTTTGAGAATGTCCCATATAAATAGTAGGAGAGATAAGGAAAAGGGCATGTAATATTCTATCTGATAAGAGCTCTCTTGAAAAGCTGACTCTCGAGAAAAAATACAAACATTGTCTTTCCAAAGAGATTCTATTTATTGTTTATTTCGCATTTCTCGCATCAGGTCTGAGATCGTATTCATTTGCCTTACATCGTTGTCAGATAGAGGAATCAACCACCTCATTCAATATGGTAAATCAATCTATCTTTTATATTTAGTGTCATTTGATATATTCATTGCTTATAGTTATTCTTCACTCATTCATAACTGTATCATTTAATATACATCACACTAAATTGGTTTTAACACAATCCCACATTATCTGCACAAACACGTTTCAAATTTGAAAATTATTATTTTTAACTAAAATTTACTCTTTATCTTCTTATTTAATTAGTTTAACAAAACATTTCATACTTTTGGTCAAATAGTTTCATCCTTAATGATATCGTACTAAGTAGAAACAAGATAGCACGCTAAGTCCCTTCGGGTTCATCCGATAAAATTGGAACAATAGATAGAAAGAATAGCATGCACAAATCGAGAAATGATCCGGATAGCACGCTAAAAACAAGATCTTAAAGGTAAATTTTGTATATTGTATAGTATTATGATCTTAAGTATGAAAAACTTTTCTCAAACTCTGTGTGCTTCAAGTGAAACAAAGGAAGTAACTGATTCAGTGAATTGTATTCGAGGGAGTACTTCTCCTCACGCCGATCGATTGCATCACAGTGATGATATACGTAGTAAATAGTACTCGAGTACAGTAATATTTAAGGAAATATAGACAGAAAAAGATAGAAAAAAAGAACCTTTTGTAATGAAAGTAAAACCAGATGAAAGATAGCAATTAATTGTGGTGTTCTAAAAGAGAGCAAAGCCAGGCCAATCAGCATCAGTCACAGGTCGTCGGGGCGACGACTCGTGTGACGAAGATGAAGAGGAAAGTGAGTCATGAAAAGGAGACACTGACTTTCTACTTGACACCGACCACCGTGATACTCTCTCTAGATCCGACATGTAATCGGGTTCCGAACCAGTCTTCTGGTTCTTCTTCTTCTTCTCCGTTACTCGCATCAGCAAGGGGGGAGATGGGAAACACCCATCTGAAACAACTCCCATAGAGGATCGGGTCATCATATTCTGCACGTCAAACCGGTGCCTCTCGGAGCGTGCCCGTGGAGCCGAACGGAAGGATCGGGTTCGGGGCTCCGTAACTGGTGAGTGGAAATTGACTCCAGCTGCTGGTGGAGGTTTCAGTTTACGCGGGGTTTCTGGAAATAAACGGTTCAGATTTTTTGCTACTTCCTCTTGTTTGGCTAGTGAACGGTGGTGATCTGTTGTTATTGGTTCGTGTGAATGTGGGAGCTTGGGTACTCCGGGTCGGACTTCCCATTTAAATGGAATTGCTCCGGGCTGCGTAAATGAATCGTCCATTTTTATTCCTTTTGGAAAATAGACTCAAACTTTCACTTATATTTTCCTCCCAAATGCATTCTTGAGCGTGTATATATGTAGGTGGAGAGGAAGACTTTTAATCTAAAACACTAAAAATCATGATCAAAGGCGTAAAGAGTGGGGCTTGGTGGACTTTGTGGATATTTCAAATAATTGCATGTCATGTATTGAGAAAATGGAGATTAATAAATTTTGACACTATTGATATAATTGTACATAATGAGTTAATTTATTATTTTTTCAGGTGATTAAAGAATTTTTATCATATAATTACTTTGGTGAATGATTTGATGGTATAAATACTTTTGGCAAATATAAATGTCATCTATTCACATATTTATTTGGTATAAATACCTAGTGCGATAATAATACTTTATCATGCTTTTTTTCAATCTTTTCTTAGGAGCTCTCTACTTTTGCTCTCTTGATAGCTCGAACCAACCTTAAGGATGATGTAATTGAGGAATCCTCTCTTGTACATATGATCATGTTCAATTTCACAAAAATCCATAGGATCATATCAATTTTATATTAGCTAAAGCTGTGAGTTAAACGTATATAATAATAACTTCTCAGTTTTCATTGCTTATGTAGTTTTGATTTGATAGGATTATTAAGAAAATTGTTGAATATATTAATTGTTTGTTGCAAAGCATATGGGTCATGTATTGAATTTTTATGTTCTTAGAGGAGTTGAATACCAAATAAAGTGTAAAGAAATTTAAACTTGGGTCTTCTAAAGATTTGGCGACATTTGCATTAGAACTTTCTTTAAAGAAAATTGAAAAAACATTTTCTTAAGTGAATTGACGGTGTAGGGAGTAAAGAAAATCCAAGATATTTAATTGGGGATAATGATGAGAAACATTTTCTGTAATTTTAAATACAATACCGGATTTGAGATTTGAGATTTGAAATTAGGAAAAATGGCTACATTGACGTGTTGTCTCAATAATTTTGTGTAGGACTTGTGGAAAAGCAGTATGATTTGAGGGCATTATATGTCTGGATTTGAATAGAAGTAATGAATGGCACAAACGAGCATTTTGTCAAGACTTTAGGCTCGCGCGACGACAACGACAATAAACAGGGCCATTCAAATCCGCCGTGAGGATTGGGACTATTCACAAACATCACTTAACTAATAGAACTCAAAGTCGAGCTCTCATAAAGCGGAAAAATAAATGACGGGAAAAGGACTGTATAGCCGTTATAAAAATAATAGCTGAAAAATATATATAATTTGTATATTTTTTTTATATATAAATTCTGTATATTATATACAAAATTATACACTTTTTTGGCTACTAGATATAAATAGTTTTTGGACGAGCTAAAATGATAATAAAAAAAAATCAGATTGACTTACACGCTAATGATTGAGAGTGAAGTATGCTAACTATTTTGGTACCAAAATTCATCTAAATAGACCTAATCGATTCATAATTGTTTGATAATCAAGTAGCGAAGCCAGGAATTTTTTTTAAGATATCCAAATTAAGAAAAATCATAATAAAATATGTATAATATATATTATATACCTCTAAAATCTAATATTTTATCTATTCATATAATATAATTTTCTGACGAAGGGCCTTATTACAGTGTAGCTTCGCTCATGCAGCCAACATGTTGAAGTTATGAGAAACATATGAAAGGAAGCCTATTTAACGACAGATAACCCCTCGAACGGAGAGTTCTTATTGCTCCAAAGAAATTTAATTTGCCCGAGTTGACATGAATATCGAATTTTGTTCAACATGTAAGTAAATTAATTTCTTAGTTTTGGAGAACATGCGGAATTACATATTCACTAACGTTTTCTGGAAAATGGAATCGTCAATAAGATACAAAAGAAAAATTGGAAAATGTCACATAAAACGTTTCTTTTTGTATAAAATGAATGGAATCCTTCTAATTAAATAGACGCCATTTTAGGAGGGCATTTGCATTTATATTCGTTTTTTATGTCATGTTTTCACATGTGTTCGCTTTGCAAAAAAAAACTGCAAGCATACTCGTATTTTCGCATAACTTCAACATACGAGGCAGAAGTAGCAAAGACAATCACGCAAAACTTCAATATTCTAATAGACGAGCCTGAAGTAGCAAGTGTGTTGAACCAAATATGCTGATTTTTTTTTTGTATTACTGAACTTATAGTAGCTAAAATTTTGCTCTCTATTTGCTAAAGTATTTATTTTTGTAACTACCAAAGCTGAGATTTTTATTTTGTAAATAGCGAACTTTAACTCTAGAACTAATTTTATTTTTACAATTGGCGAAGCTAAAGTTTTGTAATTGGCGAACTCTAATTTTAAAGCTGAAATCTTTTACTTCATTTGTAAAAACTTCAGCACTATATAAGCTAAAGTTTTTAAAAAAGCTTTCTAACATAATAAATAATCAAATTATCAATAGTATCTAAATCATAAATTTTGGAAACAATAAACGTGAAAAGAACATAATTATCATTGTCGACTAACTTACGTACATGAAATATTCATAAATTATTGTCTAACTTACGTAATTATTTATAATTTATTTTTAAATAATCTGATAAACATATTTATGGCAATTATTCCATAAACTAAAGTTCTATAGCAACACCAACAGCAGCAAAAGAAAGAATAAGAAGAAAATGAAGGAAGAGAAGGAAGAGGAGAAAGGGGGCTAAAAATATTTAAAAAGTAAATACAAGTTAAAAATTCTTTAAAAAATAAGTATAGGTTAAATGGGAGCGCCCGTGCAATTTTACATTTTAGGACCAACATCCAACTGGTATATGGCTTCTGCATTCACCACCAAGTCTGCAGAAATGAAGCTGAACAAGTTAACTTAGATCATCTAATCAGTTGCTGCCTATTCATTTTCATATGGCACATTTACTGTTCTATATTTGAAAACTCTTTAATTACACTTTTCATTTTACCCTTAATGGCAAGCTCTTACATCCATAAAATATCATGGCATGTATAAGACAACAAGTTCTAAAGATACTTTAATCCAACTATAGGTCAATGTGATGCATATATAAGCCGTTACTAAGTTGAAAATTTTATGAGGCAAGGATTATAACAAAGAATATAAAGCAAACCAAATTAAAAGATTTCCAATAAACCAAATGACCAGTCGAGGAAAGTGACTTTACAAGAGTTGATAAGGGAATACAAACTCAACAGAATCCACGTAGCCATCTAACTTTCACATGCCATGTCCTATGGCATGTTAGTAAGTGCTTGCATCATGGTGCTTGCAACATCCAGAAGTTGCAAATACTCATCTGCTCCATCAACAAGACACTGAAAAACAAGGGAAATCATAAGCACAATCTTGTAAATTCTTTAGCTAACGTTGTCAGCTACAGTCAATATATGCTCTGGACATTATTACTGCACCAACAGAAAAGGCAAAGGTGAACTCTAATGATCTAATCTAAGGGGGAACTTCGAATGACACTATCATAAATAGAAAATCTGTAGCGCACAGCTAAACATTGTCAGTAGTCAGTTCCCCGAAAGAGAAATACTAACCAAGAATAATACTCCCTCTTGTCTCATTCTACAAGACTCTATTACCGTTTAGAGAGTCAAAACAATTTCTACTTTGACTACTACTTTTCAAAATGTTCTAAACATTTATAATAATAAAAAATAATGCATAGGATGATTTATATACTTTACAGGGAATTCCAAATTCGTAGAGTAAATTTTATTTCGAAACATCTAAGGAATTCATGAATGAGCTGAGAATTAAATATTTAACCCTTGTAGTTTTAGCCCCATCACACTCTTAAGATGCGGAGAATAAAAAATATACATATATATATATATATAGAGAGAGAGAATAAGATGAAGAAAAATAACCTTGTCTGCTTCAGCAAATTTCTTGCATATTCTTGCTTTCTGCTCATCAGAAATGTCGTCTGCATCAATTACTATATCATACAACTGAAAGAAGTGGCATATTAGTACCAAATGCTGGCATAATTGAATGTAAAATGAGAAACATAGATATTGGGACCTGAGACAGCATCTGAGAAACAGGATATCCTTCTGCAATGACATTGTCCACGTCTTTGTTTGCCAAGTCAAAATTGCCACTTCTGCAAGCTGAGAATATGGTCTGGGTAACTTCATTTGGGATGACCTGATCATTGCAATTACTTGTCAGTGCCTAAAGCAAGTGTAGGACCCTAGTATTTAAGTGGGATCATGGTGAAGGGGCAGGCTTATACAGTTATACTCTCCCGAGTTTCGAATAAGTGGACAAACTGGAATTGGGCCAGCTAACTCACAGATATTTCTTGGTTATAAAACAAAAGTAGAATGTCGAGCCATGGATTTAGATGTGAGCATATATGGTTAAATAACTGCGGCAACAGTTGAAAAATGAAAGAGATGAATAAATGAAACTGATCAGTGAAATCAAGCTACACTACATATGGCTTAAAATTTTGTTTTCATCTAAGGATAGAACACATTAAAACAGATGGCCACTTTATCAGACATAAGATTGAATAGGAATATATTGCAATAAGTTTTGCGAAATCAACAGATACAGATGTTTGCAAGATCACTGCAGGAATCCAAGAGTGGTTATATTTGTAGTGATAAATAACGGGTATCAGTATGTATGCTCTAGTTTGAAGAGCATTGTTAAGAAAGTGTTAGGGTTCTGTACAGAATCTGTACTTTCAGTAAAGAGTCCATAATTATTGACACCAATCAAAAGGAATTTACGCTGGCTTTCTTATCTAACGACATTTATAGACATTACCCAATCCTGAAAGTTTTAAAGAATAATCAAGCAAAACCTTCCAAAACCTCTTTCTCTTCAGTTTTAACAACTACTTCTCCTGTACTTGTCAAATTAAACTTTCACAGATCGAAGGCACATCAGCATTGCCACTAGTCAAAAGTTCAGATGTCAAAGAATCATAATTGCCTTTAGTGGAAAAGAAGAAATATTAGAAATACCTTAAACCGCCCCTAAACTTGACTCAGATTATTAGTATCCTCCCCGAACTATGTCCGGTCTTAATTACCCCCCTCAACTTGGCCTTTTGAGGGTCATTACTCCCCTAGACGTTGATATGGCAAAAAGTGTGAGTGCACTCGCCTGCCACGCGAATTATTTGTCTATGTGACATTTTTTTTGAAAAATAAAATATTTTTTTAACGTCTTAAGAATATTACGTTTTTAGATAATTTTTTTCGAATAAGATTTATAATAAAACTTGGATATAACTCCATTATTTAGGCTAAATATTTTTATTTGGTCAAAATTAATAAAGTTTTAGTTTAAACTTCTTTTGAATTTAACCTGAAAATAAAGATTTATACAATTGAAATAAATAGTCAAGGCATCTACAAAGTTATAAAAATACATAGTTGAAATAAATAGTCATTGCATCAAAAGAAAATATAAAAAGTGTAATTTTTTGCAATTGTACACTCTTTTTATTTCTTCTTTTGATGTAATAAATTTTTATTTCAATTGTGTATTTTTACTTTTTTTAGGTAAAATCTGTAAAAAAAAAAATTAGAGCACCGTAATTTAGAGCTATATAAAAAATTACAGCCTAAGTAGTTAATTTCAAACTATGTATTTTTTGTAACTTTTTAGATGCCTTTGACTATTTATTTCAATTGTATAAATTTTTATTTTCATGTCAAATCAAGAAAAGATTAACTAAAACTTTATTATTTTTTACCAAATAAAAATAGTTAGCCTAAATAATGCAGTTCTATCTAAGTTTTATTATAAATTGTGTTTGGAAAAAATTATCTAAAAAGTAATATTCTTAAAAAGGTAAAACAAAAGTTATTTTTCAAAAAAATGCCACATAAACAGAAAAATTCATGTGTCAGGTGAGTGCACCCAAATTTTTTGCCACATCAACGCCTAGGGGGTAATGGCTCTCAAAAGGTCAAGTTGAAGGGAGTAATTAAGACCGGGCATACTTCGGGAAGGATATTTGTAATCTGAGCCAAGTTTAAGGGTGATTTAAAGTATTTTGCCATTAGAAATACTCATAAAATGACATTATTAAAAATTGATAGATGAACGCATTTATCTTGAGGAAACTTATAGATGAACCCTGGTTGATGTAAAGACTACAGTAAGCTAAAACTACAGAAACAAATACGAACTTACCCCAGACACACTAATTAGGTCCCTTGCCGATATGGAAGATCCAAATAACCGAGCGGCACTCTGCAGCAATTCAAAATATTACCAATTGATTTTTCAGGGTTCATAGTCTTGCCAGGAAGTAAACAGATGGTAAGAGAAACAGGCTTGTCATTCGATATAATTTGCTCCTTTCACAGAACAATAGAGAAATTTTCATTTGCAATATGAAATGAGCCAAAATCGCAACATCCTCCTCTGGTAGCTGAACAAGTGTCACTACGATATTGATATGGTACTGAGCCAACCAGTAATTCAAAAAATGTAGAAAGCAGAAAATTCATCTTACTTGTAAGTATGTTATAGCCCTTCGTAGATCGCCTTGAGAAATGGAACTGAGAGTCGAAAGAGCCTGCAATCAGGTGAGACACTCCTATAGAAAGCTTAATTGCAAAGTGAAAATCGAACCATCATTTAAATGAATGAAAGCAAACAGCTTTTACAACAAGGAATCAAGTTACTACATCCAAACCTCTGAATCTAGACTAAGACCTTCCTCTCTACAAACATGCAATATTCGGCTGCCCATTATTTCTTCTGTAAGCGGCTTGAATCTAAACTTTGCACATCTGGAAGCGAGTGGCTCTATGATCCTAAACCAAAGAAGATTATTCAATTTATTACTGCTCTACAGATAATGAACTGAGATCAACAACTTACCCTCAAAACAAAGAAAATGGCTAACCTATCAAAAGAGAAACAAGTTCACATCAAACCACTCAGGAAGTCTTTTTGACTCGGGGAAAAAAATTCTCCATGAAACTACCCATTATTTTATGTAGATAAACAAATGGTTAAGAAAAAAGTTATTTGTGTGTTCATAGGTTCTTGTCAACTATGTACTGGTAAATAAGTTTCAAAAACTTCTTTCTTGTTTTAAAAAGATAAGGTTTTCTTAAATAGCATAGTGTTAGAAATTGATGACTTAAGCATTAAAGGGGAAAAGGAAAAACCCCCATTTCTCAGTAAGGGACATGACAAGACCAGAAGGTCAGAAGCCAGCAGAGAGCATACAATAAAATTGCTCTCCATGATATATTATCAGTGTCTTCTCTAGTTCTCCCAAAGCTAAAGGACATTCAACAGAAAGCTTAAAAGATCTCTCGAGTTTACCATGATGGACCACGTAATGTGTACAAATTTCAATCCTTGAAAACTAAAAAGATTTTTTCTTCAGCAAAAATGATTTAGGCACTCATCTCAAACCTTGCATTTATCCCAAACAAATATACATGGTAATAGATAATAAGACAAACCACAGATGCACCTCTTTACCACCTAGCAAATCCCAAAAGTTATAGCAAAAGATTCCCACTCATAACAGCAGAGGCATCTTGTAACAGCTCGACAAACATAGTCTTTCAAGCGCAAAAGCCATCATTGGTTGCACTAGTTATGGTTTGTGTGTTTAATTTTCCTACACATATTGGTGCTCTATAATACCACAGAATAGAAAACAATGTCCTAACTAGCCAATCATATCATCATGATAAAGTTATGCCATCTTTAGGGTGAAACACCGTTATTGTAACGACCCGACCCGTCATTTCTTGCATTTCAGCCCCGACATCCCCGTATGTTGGTATATGTGTTTGGTGAGTTTGAGATGTGTTGGATTGAATTTGGTTAGAAATGAGACCAATAGTCTCTTTAAGGAAAGCTTAAGTTGGAAAAGTCAACCGGACGTTGACTTGTGAGTTAGAGGGCTCGGAATGGATTTCCGACGATTCGACTAGTTTCGGATGGTGATTTATGACTTGGGAGAGAAATCAAAAATTAATTCGGAGGTTCGGTGTAAAATTAGGCTTGAATTGGCTAAGTTGAATTTCGGTTGATAGGTGAGATTTTGATTCAGGGGTCGGAATGGAATTTCCGAGAGTTGCAGTAGCTTCGTTAGGTGATTTTGGATATGTCTGCAAAATTTCAGGTCATTCGGACGTCGTTTGGTTGGGTTTTTGATCGAATGTTAGTTTTGGAAGTTATGGTTGAACTTAGGCTTGAATCCGCTACGAGTTGATGATGTTTGTGTATAAGGACGTGTTTTTATGATTGGAACTAGTTCATATGATGTTTTGGAGTAGGTTGGTGGTTTTGGTTTTTGGGGTCCCGGGGGCCCCGGGATGATTCCGGATGGTGAAACGAAGAAGTTTTGAATTTGCATCAGATTTTTGGAATCTGCCTTCTGGTATTTTCGCTTTTGCGGAAGGGGAGCCGCTTAAGCGGTGACCGCAGAAGCGGCTAGAAAGCCGGTAAGGACCGCTGGAGCGGCCAAGTGACCGCAGAAGCGAAGTCGCGGAAGCGGTTGGTGGACCGCGGAAGCGGTCGCTGGAAATTCAACGAAAACCGCAGAAGCGGTCGAAATGTCGCGGAAGCGGAAAACGGCTTGGGTTTAATGAAACAGTAGGTTTCGAAAATTCAAAAGAGAAGAACATTTGGACTTCGAGCTAAGGCGATTGTGGGCGATTTTTGGAGAGGTTTTGAGGGGATTCATCAGGTAAGAATTCTTGAACCTATAGCATGTCAATATATTGTAAAATCATGGATTAAACACCAAGAATTCAAGGTTTTGATGTCAACAATGGTGGTTAGGGCTTGAAACCCAAGTGAACCTTAAAGTGATGATTTGAGGGGTCAAATGGACTCCGATTCTTATAAATTTGATATGTATGGACTCGTGGCGAGACGAGGATTCTAAAAATGTGAATATCATAATTTTTCGAGAAGTGGGCTCGAGGCTTGGGTTTTGCCAACTTCGTGTTTTTGGGTGTATTTCAAGTTATATCGATTGGATTGCGTCCCATTAGCCTATTTTGATGTATTCCTATTGGTTTTTATCAGATTTGGCATCCGTGGAGGTAGATTCTCGAGGGAAAGACATTTCGAGCTAGTCTACGGCCAGTAATGCAAGTAAATGTTGTTCCGAGGGTTTGAAACCCCGGATTTTCACATCGTAACGCTATGTTGAGGCGTGACACGCACTCCATGATAAGTGCGGGGTCGGATACTGTTGGGGGATTGTGACTTGGTCCATCCCGAGTGAGATTTATACTATATTGGTGTATGATACACACATTGTGATGACCATTATTGGGCTTAATGCCGTGTTTGGGGCCTAGTACCGACCTGTGATATCCTTCGGGAGTTGGTATTACTGTTATAGCATGATTGCATATCATTTAATATCAGTCCATGGTTTCAAAACATTGTTTTCAAAACCCAGTCGTGTTTGAAATGTTCAGAACTCATATGCTATCTTTAAAATGTATTTCGGCTGAGGATTATTATTTATAACTGCCCAAGGGGCTTATGACATATTTTCTGGACTGATTTTTGGGTGGCTCGGGCTGCGCCCGCAGCGGTGATTAGAAACAGTGATAACACAGATACTGCGTGATATGAGCGGTCAGGTAACATGGACTGGCCTGGTTATGGATTTTCGCCACTAGATGGCTGGTTTGATTATTCGCTACGAGATGGCTGGTTATTGCGTTTGGGTTGTGCCCCTCTGGAGTCTGTACACACCCCCAGTGAGCGTCGTCGACGATAAATGATATTAGTGGCTCGGGTTGCACGTCGCAGTGGGTACTGGATTGGACCATCAAATGCATTGCATCGCATCCCTGCATATATATATATATATATATATATATATATATATATATATATATATATATATATATATATATATATATATATATATATATATATTGTTGTTCAGTTGTTCAGTTGCAGATACTGTTATACACTGTTTTAGCTTACTTTGTGTAATTATTGAGTTTTCTGCTTTCGGAGCTTTATTTACTGTTATTACTCACTGGGTCGGAGTACTCACATTACTCCCTGCACCTTGTGTGCAGATCCAGGGCAGTCTCAGGAAGAGTAGATCCCGCGGTGGTCAGCTTTCAGCAATTCGGAGTGTCGAGGTAGCTGCACGGCGTTCGCAGCCATTGACTCTCCTTCCCCTATCTTTATTTCCTTCTTTTTTTTTCCTTTGTACTTTCAGTACATAGGCTCTGACTTGTGACACCTGTTCCTAGGTGGTTTATTGTTGATTTCAGTATATTCCGCTCTGTTTTGGGTCTTAAATCTCTTTCATTTCTGAGTTTATCATTTCTTTATTGTCTTTCATCTGGGATTATTGATATTAAGGTCGGGCTTGCGTAGCCTTACGGCTGTGCAACCACGACCGGGTTTGGGTCGTGACAGTTATCAAAGGCTCACTTAAGACGTTTAAGCCCTGAAGCTCATAAAAGCTTAGGGAGGGCACTGCCCCTTCTTAAGTTGCACTTCAATGTAGGCAAGGCACTAGGCGTGCGCCTCACTGCCCATGAGTTCTATCTTGAATCAACCGGTACTAAACAATAAATATAATCGGCAACGAGATATATTAATTGTACGGTAATGAGTTTGTTACTTTTTCTCATTCCAGATTTTTTTTCTTCATTGTGCCTTCTTTTACTATATAGCTCACAGTTTAACTGCACTTTGCGCTTAAATCCCCAATAGACCTAGAGCATTTTTTAAAGATTTTCGCCTTTGACAATATTGGAGTGTAACAATTCCGCTCCTACTCCATCTTAATTCAAACCATTCAAACAATCCAGCTTAAAGAAGATCAAACTAAATAAGAAGCAAGCCAATGCACAAATATGTAAAACCAAGAAGAGTTCAGACCCTCTTGCACTTAGCCACTTAATACTGGCACTAGCTGCCAATGTTCAAATTGCAGTTACTATTATGTCTCAAGTAATCCCCACACCATAATGCCATAAACAACTAAACAAAAAAGCATTAGCAAAAGTTTTGTTTGCGAAACAATTTCATGAAATGCTGCAAATAGAGAAAATGCATTTCATGTGAAAAGAGAAGGTTGATTTCATAGAGAGGTACGAAATACTACTTCCACTTAGCCACATTATCAACTTTCATTACTGAGCTTATTTCAGTTTTCTGATACCTAGGAGAGAAAAGGAAATAAATAGCCAAAAGAGCAAACACAATTGAGTTTCACCACATTATTGAAGGATCAATAAAAGATAGAACTCCAATCTACTTGTTTATAAGGAACTCATGAAAGGCTTTAATACCAGCTTCCAAAGTTCTTTAATTATTTAAGATTTTGGCAATATGACACTAATTTGACAATGGCAATAGTAGAATATATACCCCTTCTTTAAGATTTTGTAATTTAATATATATATTGATCCAACAGATCTATAAGAAAGCAACGGAAGCTGCAAAGATTTGCATCCAAAAAAAAAAAAAGGAAGCTGGGAAGTTATAGAAGCTAAAAACTATCAGCAACACCAAAATAATTGCAGAATGATACCAAACCTGCTGATGTAATTGCAAATGAAGAAGAATCTTGTAACTTTTGAATATGTCTCCATAGTGCGTCGCAAGGCATTCTACAAAAAAGCAATGTTAGGTCACATTAAATTATGTTGCTTATTAGCAAAAGAAAACAGCAACTCACTTGAGCATCTTCAGTCATTGAATCTGCTTCATCAAGGATTATAATCTTAAAAGGTGGACAGGGATAACCACTGAAACGAGTAAGGAAGATATGCTGTTAAACAACGAAGTAAAGAAGAGGCTTAAAATTTGTTATCAACTGAAGTAGACAAAAGGAAAGTTTACCCTTGCCGACTAGAACCTACAGCAACAGCAGCAAAGTTCTTAATTTTCGTGCGGACTACATTGATACCACGGTCATCACTAGCATTTAGCTCCAATACCCTCGACTTATACATCTCGGGGCTGTCAAAGAGAAATTCATTGTAAGATGATATATACACGGTATGGCAGGAAAAAGGAAACGCCTAAACAGCAGAAAGTCATTAGGCCTCAGTAGATGATTTCTCTTCAATGTCAGACAAAATATGAAATAGCCATTTGTCCCTGAGAAAATGTATCCACTAATCTCAAAAACTCCCCAGGAAACTCCTAAGGAAACCCACCAAAGAGATTCTTGCCAGGTAGAGGATTTTACCTATTGAAATGTTCAAAGATGGAAGTGCTCGCCTCTTAAACTTTTCACTGTTAGTTGACAGATTCCAGAAGAATTCACTCTAACTAAATATAGGGATTAGCAAAACCAATAGGCATGTACATTTTGTATTAATTAACTATTGTTTGAAATCATAAACAGAATGTGGAAATTGAATCAAGTAATCTTATGCAAATGCATTAAATTAGTCATCTTTGTCTATGAATTATATAGAGAATATATATATATATATATATATATATATATATATATATATATATATATATATATATATATATATATATATATATATATATATATATATATATATATATCAAGAAATGTGACTAGGTCAAGACACCTAAATTTAGCAAAATCTAAAATTGGCAGCCAGTAAAAGAAAAGCTAGAAGTTGAATGCAGGTCTTAGATATTGAAGCTAGAATGGAGCAAGCTGTTTAGGTCTTTCCAAATTCTAGAAATTAAGTAGAAATAAAACAATGTCGCAAAGTTCTGTTCTTACTCATATCGTTCTATGGAAACATAAGGAGAGTATAATTGCTCAAAAGTAGTGGAATTTTTAAAATTCATTCCATTTTCTTCTTTTCACTTGAATTTCGTATCACATTTCGGCAGAAGAACAAAGTTACTTTATTGACTAAGCTAGAAACAGTGTAAGATAGAATTTTTTTCTTTTCTTTTTTTGGTTTCCCACCCGGTGTCTAGTACCCGCATTGGAGCCCAACTATATCAGGATTCACGCCGCTTAGGACCCCATTCAGGGGAACGCACCCTACCAATTATTTTTCCATACTCAAGGCTCGAACCCGAGACCTCTAGTTAAGAGAAAAGCAGCCTCATCCGCTGCACCACATTCTTTGGTGGTTGTAAGATAGAAATTGATTTTCAGGAATCAGATCTATAAAACTTATCCATAACGAACTCCACCAGAACTACAAATCTTGCTATATAGACATCAACTAGAGCAAAATCCACATCAAAGGTAAACATACCCGAAAAGCTGATGGGCAATGGCGAGAGCAGTCGTCGTTTTCCCAGTTCCAGGAGGGCCATAAAACAACATATGCGGGCACTACAAGAAAAACAAACGAGGGCAACATTCAACAACATTTAGCAACCAAAACTAATTCCTAAAGGTCTACCAAAAAAATCGCAAAAAATGCTACAAGCAACTTGACAAATTAAATCAGAAATTAATGCCTGTGAAGTTTTGGCCTAGGGATTTAAGACACAAGTGCACTAAAGGATGCTGAATTCTGTGTGTTGAAGGTGTACATACTATAAATGTATTGTTAAAACAAAAATATAAGAAAAAAAGGGAAAAGGAAACCCTAAGCAGTATTTAATGTGCTTAGAATAAACCAATAAAATGGAAGACAGAAATTGAAGTTACATTAGAGGTCTCCAGTGTGTTCGTGAGGACTCGAACGACCTCATCCTGGTGTGCTACGTCCTTCACTTGCCTTGGTCGACTGCAAAATGAAGAACATCAAAAGTTAAAATATCCAAAAAGAAAATGTCCAAAAATATGAGTTTATTTGATTCGAAGGAAAAAATGTTACTATTTCTCGACCCATGGCTGAGAGCTTTGCACAACTGGCGCCATAGCTATTTCTCTCAAAAGAGTATCTCTTCCCGCTCTGAGGGCGGGAGAGGAAGAAGAAAGCCTTTTATATGTGATTATGTAATTACTACAATTTAGGCCACAAAATGCTACAAATTAGACTTTAGACCCTAAAACGATTACAAATTAGAATTTAGGGCATGAAACGATTACAATTTTAGTTTTTACCCCTTCTGTTCTTTTTTTCCTTTTTTTATCTTTTCCAAATTCATTTCCTAGGGTTTTCCATGCTGCGAATCCAATTTAGAAATAAAATTCAAGAATTGGTCGGAATTTTGGATTTACTTGGTATATTGGATAACTTTCAACTTTTTCTTACGACATATCGTTAAAAGATTATTACATTATTGGATGCGACTTAAATTTTTGTGACTAGCATAACTATACCATGCATGTCACATGACTATTTTTTTTTAAATCAAACTTTTTCTAACAATTAGTCACTGCTTGTTATACATTAAAAGGTAAAATTTTAAAGAAATATTTTTTAGGTGTTGAATTTTTTTACAACAGGACATTATGAATTGTTTGAGCTGCTTGAAGTAAAATGTCATTATAATTTTCAAAGAAAATTGCTAGTAGCATATACTTGTTTTTATGCAAACTAATGGAAGATATCAAGCAATCTTTGCATCATTGATCTTTGTTGATTTAATTAATATAAGTTTCCCATCAAGCAATATTGCGTCTATTCTTTGTTTGTAAATTAGTTTAATTTATGCCGTGACTATAAATTTTAATTGCGTGTAGTGGTGGTATTTAGTATTTACATACATAGAAATGATGAATGGAGAAAGTCATGTGAGAATCCGTGCCCCCCAATATATAATCGAGGGATGAACGATTCATGAATTCCTTATGCTGGGATTCTTATTTATTTATTGTTTGGTATATTGTATTAATAATAATAAGTGAATAATTTTTAAAAAGAAGGTATAAGTTATAGCAGTACTAATTACCACATCTTCTATAAGGAAAAAGTTATCCCAGTATTAAAATTAACACCGGGATAACTTATACATGGTTTGCTAACCAAACAAAGCATTAAGGTGGTATTAAATTTGTATACTACCCTTACACCTTCTTATAGCTCATACCAAACGACCCCTTAGTATGAAGCTTTGCCAAAAATTGCTGGGTAGGACTCCTCCTAGTTAGTGTCTTCGGTTTGCCAGTAAACACGTGAGTGGTACGAGTGAAAAGTAATAATTAATTTTGAAACTAAATTTAAGAAGAGTTTGTTCCATGTTTGATGGGAGAAAATTAATGTATAACTAATCGTAGAATTAGTTATTCTGGAATTGTAGTACTTTTTTATCTCCATGAAAATATAGAATAACTAATCACGGGATAAATTCAGGGATGACTTTTTCCCAACCAAACGACCCCTGAGTTACATGCCCATCCTCCACCCCTCATACAAAACTAACTTTTAAACTATCATTCTGTCGGTCCTTCTTACCCTGAATGATGATATTGTTGGAATCCCATTCGGTTCTTATTCACTAGCTTCAAAAGATCCTCTTTGCTATTGGGCACATGCCCATGTTGTTCAGCCAAATGCCCAATGACTTAATCTTGTTCTCTTTTTATTTCCATTCCTATTGGGAATTGAATTCGATTTTTATTTCTATTTAGAGTTGGTTTTGGCTTTAAGATAAAATACCACTTATTATTTATAAATATGACAACCTTGGATAATTATTTTATGCTCATTGGTACAAGTCTTTGAAATACTTAAGCACATAATAGTGGTTTTTGAGAGAGTTTCATCAAGATAAATTTACTGTTCGTGAAGAAGATGCATCTACCCATTTTTTCAGCTCATAAACCCGAGAGTATATCTGATGAAGATTGGGTATTTCGAGCACCAACAAGTATGTGGATATATATATATATATAGATATATATAGATATATATGGCAATGGGTCAAAGATAATGTTCACAACCATATTGTGAACGAGACACATGCGAGATCATTGTGAGAAAATCTAGTATCACGACCCGTCTTTTTCATCCTCGGGAGTCGTGATGGCGCCTACTAGTGAAAGTTAGGCAAGCCAACCAACAAATTATTTACCTTGTTTCCACTTTAAATCTGTTAATAACTGAGAACCAACAAATTATGAACAACACAATTTAATAAGCGGAAGACCAAATTTCAGATTTTAGTAATGCTACAAATATCAGTACATAACAATCTACCCAAGATTTGGTATCACAACTTCACAGACTGTCTAGGAGTGCTACAGATAAAGGTCTAAAAGAAATAATAAAATTCCGTCTCTGGGATTACATTAAAAAAAATAGGAATAATATATAGAAGGAGACGCCAAGGTCTGCGGACGCCTGCAGGACTACCTTGGGTCGCCTGATGAACATGAAGCAAAAATCTCACTGCAGTTTGAAATCTAGAGCACTGGGATCTATACAAAAGAGTGCAGAATGTAGTATCAGCACAAACGACCCCATGTGTCGGTAAGTGCCTAACCTAACCTCGGCGAAGTAGTAACAAGGCTAGAACCTGACTACCAAATAAACTTGTGCAGATAAATAATATACAAAGAAAAAATAAAAGCAAAAATATACAGCCAAGGATGGGAGGGGGAAACATGTTACGGGGAACGATCAGATGATAATAGGAGAATCGCAGGTAAACATAAGGAACATCATAACTCAATCTTCAACAAGAATCAGAAATTAAACAAGTGCACGGCGTTACTCTTCGTTCTTTTACTGTCATCCTCACCATAAAAGTCAATATAAAACTGCACGACATCACCCTTCGTGCTTTTACTCTCATCCTCACCATGAAATCAATATAATCGGTATGGAATAGTACATCATGCGACACGACATCACCCTTAGTATTTTACACTCTTCCTCATAAAAATCATACACGGCATCACCCTTCGTGCTTTAACACTCTCTCACCAAAACAATGCACGGCATCACCCTTCGTGTTTTACACTCTTCCTCACCCCAAATTACAAACACAAACAATAAGGGCAAGGACATAAATGAACCACAGTAAAATTCCGGCAAGAGAACAAAATCAAAACAACAACATCCTGGCAAGGGAACAATACTATAATCTTCTTCTCTTTTTCACATTTAATTCACAACTCGATTCACAATTTGAGCCAATGCTCCATAAGGTTTGATTGCCAATTATTCTTTCACAAGTCACTTCACAACTTGAGCCAATGCTCCTTAATGTTTAAGTATCACTATTACTTCAACAAACTTTGCCCAACAATAGAAATCATCACAGAAAGGCATGGACAATACAAACAAAGTTATAATATTCATAATATAAGACTTACGGGCATGCTTGACAACAACGTATAGATACTCGTCACCATGCCTATATGTTGTACTAAATAGATAACACATAGCAAATAGGATACAACTCCTAAATCCTCAAGCTAATGTTAGACCATACACTTACCTCGACGCCACAAGCATAATTCAAGCCTCAATTCTCGCTTTACCTCTTAATTCACCACCAACTCGCTCGTATCTAGCCACAAGTAACTTAATTATATTAATAAGTGCTAAATGAATCAATTCTAATGTATGAAATTGAGTTTTCTAAAGTTTTATCCAAATAGTCAAAAATCGACCGCTCGCCCGCTTGGTCCAAACCCGAAATTCGGATCAAACCCCGATTACATATTCACCCCCGAGCCTGGATATATATATAGTTTTGAAATCCGACCTCAATTTGAGGTCTAAATCCCCAAATCTCAATATTCTTAGGCTTTACCCAAAATTCCCAATTTCGCCATGAAAACCCTAGATTCTAGGATGAAATCTTGGAAAAATAAGTTAAGGAGTAAAGAAAATTAATTAGAAATCACTTACTAATGTGTTAGAGAAGAAAGCGTGTTTGGAAAATCGCCTCTTACATTTTAGGGTTTTGAAAAATAAAAATTAACTTAAAGTCCCATTTAAATATACCCCTATCAAACCCTCTCCGCAGACCACACAAAAAGGATTGCGGCCGTGGAGCTCACAACATAGAATATTGACTGCAATGATATGCTTTAGTATTTTAGCCATACCTTTCTCTATTGATGTCCAAATTATAATTTCTTTACCTTTCTGGAAACTAGACATGAAGGGCTACAACTTTTATTTTTGAATCATCTCAAAATTCCTTGTAAATCAAAAGATATAGGCTTCCAAATTCAGACGAATGAGCCTGCGGATTCTTCCACACCGCGGACCGCACTGGCGGGTTCAGAGATCTGCAACTTCTCTGAACCTGCAACAGCTATACTTTAAGCCTAAAACATCCCGGAACCTACCCGAAACTCACCCCAACCTTCGGGACTTCAAATCAAATGTGCATACTGACTCAAAAACATCATATGGACCTACTCGTGCGATCGTATCATCAAAATAACATGTAAACTATGAATTAAACCTCAAAACTCACCATTTTCGTCAAGAATACTTAAAGTTCATAACTCTTCAATTGGAAGTCCAACTCACGTCAAATAGACTCCATCTTCACCAAATTTCACAGTTATCATTCAAATGCTATAATAAGTTTGTACTGTGCTACGGAACCAAAATACGGGCTCAATACCAATGGTTTCAAACATTAATTCTTTCCTCATTTTGTTAGATAGTTCAACAAAACAATTTCTTTCAAAAATTGATTTCTAAGATTTGGGACCTCGGAATTTATTTCCAGGCATACGCTCAAGTCCCATATTTTATTGCAGACAAGATTGTCAAAACACGGATCCGGGTCCGTTTTCTCAAAATGTTGACCAAAGTCAACCAAAATCAAATTTATTTTAACTCTAGAAATTTCTATTTCTCATTTTTTCACATAGAAGGATTTTCGGATATAGGTCCGGACAACGCACACAAATCAAGGTGAGGTAAAAATGAGGTTTTTAGGCCCGAAACACTGAATTTATTTTTAAGACAAGTGATGACCTTTTGGGTCATCACATCCTCCAACTCTAAAACAACCGTTCGTTCTCAAACGAACATAAGAAGGAAGTACCTGAGTGGGGAAAAAAATGGGAATAACGGCTCCGTATATCGGACTCAAACTCCCAGGTATATGCCTCAGCACACTGACCTCTCCACTGAATACGAACAGAAGGGAGACTCTTCGATCTCAACTGACAAACCTGCCGGTCTAGAATAGCTACCGGCTCCTTCTCATATGACAAGTCCTTGTCCAACTGGGTAGTGCTGAAGTCTAACACATGGGATGGATCGGCGTGATACTTCCAAAGCATGGACACATGAAACACTGGATGTACGGCTGATAAGCTCGGTTGCAACGCAAGTTTGTAAGCCACCTCCCCCACTCGATCAAAAATCTCAAACGGGTCTATGAACCTAGGGCTAAGCTTGCCCCTCTTCCCAAATCGCATCACGCCCTTCATACGCGACATCCAAAGCAACACCCGCTCACCAGACCATGAATGCCTAATCGTGAACCTTACAGTCGGCATAACTCTTCTACCTAGATTGAGCGGTACGAAGCCTATCTTGAATGATCTTGACCTTATCCAAGGCTTCCTGCACCATATCCATACCCAACAACCGAGACTCTCCGGCCCAAACCATCCAACCGGTAACCGACACCTCCTACCATACAATGCCTTATAAGGATCCATCTGGGATACTCGACTGGTAGTTGTTATTGTAGGGAAACTCTGCCAAAGGCAAGAACTAATCCTATGAACTTCCAAAGTCAATAACATATGCTCGGAGCATATCCTCTAAAATCTGAATAGTCTGCTCGGACTGCCTGTCCATCCGAGGATGAAATGATGTGCTCAACTCAACCCGTGTGCCCAACTCCTGCTGAACTGCTCTCCAAAAATGTGAGGTAAATTGTGTTCCTCGATCCAAAATGATAGACACGCGCACACCATAAAGGCAAATAATCTCCCGGATATAGATATCAGCTAACCTCTCAAAAGAATAGGAGACTGCCACAGGAATGAAATGCGCTAACTTGGTCAGCCTATCAACAATAACCCACACTGTATCAAACTTCCTCTGAGTCTGTGGGAGTCCATAGTGATACACTCCCACTTCTATGCAGGAATCTCAATCTTCTGGAACAGATCAGCAAGTCTCTGATGCTCGCACTTAACATGCTTAAAATTCAAACATCGAGCCATATATGCAACAATGTGCGTCTTCATTCTCCTCCACCAATAATGCTGCCGCAAATGCTAATACATCTTGGTGGCGCCCAGATCAATAGATTGCCGAGAACTATGGGCCTCCTCTAAAATGAACTCCCGGATTCCATCCACATTAGGCACACAAACTCGACCCTACAACCTCAAAACTCCATCATCTCCTAATGTAACCTACTTGGCACCTCTGTATTACACCGTGTCTCTAAGGATACAGAAATGAGGATCATCATACTACCGATCTCGGATACGCTCCAATAGAGAAGAATGAGCAATTGTGCAAGCTAATACACGACCAGGCTTAGAAACATCCAACCTCACGAACTGATTGGCCAAAGCCTTAACATCTAAGGCAATCGGTCTCTCACCGACCAAAATATACACAAGACTGCCCATACTGGGTGACTTCCTACTCAAAGCATCGGCCACCTCATTGGCCTTTCTCTGATGATATAAGATGGTGATATCATAGTCTTTTAACAGCTCCAACCACCTTCTGTGCCTCAAATTTAGCTCTTTTTGCTTGAAAAAATATTGCAAACTCTTATGATCCGTGAACACCTCACATGCTACGCCATACAGATAATACCTCCAAATCTTCAGCGCGTGAAAAATGGTTTCTAACTCCAAATCGTGGACTAGATAGTTCTTCTCATAAATCTTTAACTGACTCAAAGCATAAGCAATGACCTTGCCATCCTATATCAATACCGCACCAAGTCCAATATGAGATGCATCACTCCTATATATGGTCCTGAACCTATGGGCAAAACCAACACTAGTGCCGTAGTCAAAGCTATCTTGAGCTTTTGAAAGCTCGCCTCACCCTCGTCCGACCACCTGAAATAAGCACTCTTCTGCGTTAACCTGGTCATCGGGGTTGCGATAGATGAAAACCCCTCCACAAATTGATGATAATAGCTTGTCAACCGCTAGGAACTTCATATCTCTGTAGGTGATGTGGGTCGAGGCAAGTTCTTAACTGCCTCTATCTTCTTTGAATCTACTTGAATACCCTCTCTTGATACCACATGACCCAAGAATGCAACTGAACTCAACCAGAACTCACACTTCGAGAACTTAGCATGAACTGACTATCTCTTAGAGTCTGAAGAACCACTCTCAGATGTTGCTCATGCTCATCCCGGCGCTGGAATAAATCAAAATATCATCACTGAATACTATCACGGGCGAATCCAAGTAAGGCCTGAGCACTCGGTTCATCAAATCCATGAAATCTGCTAGGGCATTTGTCAATCCAAATGACATTACCAAGAACTCATAATGCCCGTACCGAGTGTGAAAAGCTGTCTTAGGGACATTAGATGCCCTATTCTCAACTGATGGTAGCCAGATCTCAAGTCGATCTTAGAAAACACTTGGCCACCCTGAAGCTGGTCGAACAAATCATTAATCCTCGGCAGTGGATATTGATTCTTGATTGTGACCTTGTTCAATTGCCAGTAATGTATACACATTCTCATCGATCCGTCCCCCAAGGCGAGACATTAGGCCTAATGAATCCCTTATCAAGCAAGTCTTGCAGATGATCCTTCAACTCTTTCAACTCAGACGGGGCCATACGATACGGAAGAATAGAAATGGGCCGAGTTCCCGGGGCCAAATCAATGCAAAAGTCAATATCCCTATCTGGTGTCATACCCGACAGGTCTAAAGGAAATACCTCAGGGAACTCAAGAACTACAGGCATAGAATCAATATAAGGGACCTCAACACTAGAATTACGAACATATGCCAAATAGGCCAAACACCTTTTCTCGACCATTTGTCGAGCCTTCACATATGAGATAACGCTATGGGTGGAATGACCAAGAGCCCATCTCCATTCAAGACGAGGTAGACCCAGTATGGGTAAGGTCACAGTCTTGGCATGACAATCTAAGATAGCATAGTAAGGTAATAACTAGTCCATCCCTAATATGACATCAAAATCAACCATGTCCGGCAATAATAAGTCTACTCAGGTCTCAAGACCCCCAATTATAACTACACAAGAACGATGAACATGATCTACCATAATAGAATCACCCACCGGTGTCGATACATAAATAGGAGCACACAAAGAATCACTAGGCATGACTAGATACGACACAAAATAAGATGACACATAAGAGTATGTATACCTTGGATCAAATAGCACTGAAGCATTCCTACTACAAACCAGAACTGTGCCTGTGATAACTGCATCGGATGCCTCAGCCCCATGCCTGGCTGAAAGATCATAGCATCGGGGTTGGGCCCCACCACCCTAGACTAGATCTTTGGGATGGACTGCTGCTGGCTAGCCTCCATATCTAGTGGCCTGAGCTCCACCTCTAACACCTATACCTCCACCTCTAGCACCTATGCCTCTACCTCTAACTGGCTGGACGAGTTGTGGAACACTCGATACCCGAACCATGGCATGGGATCTCAGATGCTGGGAGCTACTCGATGCTCGAGAACAAAATCTAGCAATGTGACCCATATCACCACAAGTATAACAAGTTCTCTGCTTTGAAGACTACTGACCCTGCTGATGCACTAAAAAGGGCTAGTGGTGAAATGTATGACTGTTGATTAGAATACTGCATGTGAGAACCACGGCCAGCTAAAGCACCGTGAGAAACTTGAAGTGCTGACTAAAAAGGCCTAGAATGATGGCCTTTATCATACAAATCTCTGCCTCCAGACGAGGCGCCAGTGAATCTACCTGAATGATGAGGCTTCTTGTTAGACCCCTGACCACCTCCCTACGATAAAACCATCTCAACTCTCCAGGCCATATTGGCCCCTCCTGGAAGGATATCTCACTCTTCGTCTCCTTAGCCATATGAAGTCGAATAGGCTGAATGAGCTCCTCGATGAACCTACTCACTCACTCACTCTCTCTCTCTCTCTCTCAGTGGGAAGTATAAGTAGAGAATGGCGGGAAAAATCAATAAACCTGGTCTCGTACTAAGTAACAGTCATGGAACCCTACTGGAGACGCTTAAACTACCTTCGATAGATCTCTCTCTGAGTGACGGGAAGAAACTTCTCCAAGAATAGCTGTGAAAATTGATCCCAAGTTAGGGCTGGTGACCCAACTGGTCTAGCTAAACAATAATCTCTCCACCAAGTCTTGGCGGATCCAGATAAGTGAAAAGTATCAAAGTCTACTCCATTGGTCTCCACTATACCCATGTTTCTGAGAACTTCATGATCGCTGTTTAAATAATCTCGGGGATCCTCAGAAGATACACCGCTGAAAGTGGTAGCGAAGAGCTTGGTGAACTTTTTCAATTTCCACAAGGCATCGGCAGTCATGGCTGCACCATCACCGGCTTGGGCTACAACACCCGACTGAACTGCTACAACTAGTTGAGATGCTAGAGTCTGAAACTGGGGAGCCACCTACTCCGAAGTGCGAGTAGCAGGAGTCTGGGCTCCTCCTCCAGCTTGAGAGATGGTTGGTGCTACAGGAAGCAAGCCTGCCCGGTGACAGTCTCTATAAGGCCCACTAGGCGGACCAATTCATCCTGGAATAGTGGGGTAGCAATAAACCCCTCTAGGACCTGAGCTGGTTCTGGTGGAACTTCCCAGGCTAGAACCTTCTCGTCAAACTCGACCTGAGGCTCCACCACTAGGGTTGCTGCTCCAGGCTAAGCTCTGCCCCTACCTCAGCCTCTAGCACGGCCTCACTCTCGCCCTCTACCCCTCGTGAAAGCTGCTGCTGGGGGCTCGGGCTGCTGATCAACGGATAAGGAAGTGCATTTTCTCGGCATCTTCAAAAGAACATATTAGAAATTCAACCATCATTGAAAACCCAAACCGCACAACAGGAAAGAATAGATGTGAAGTTTTTCCTAACTCTATAACCTATAGGGATAAATATAGACGTAGCTGTAACGATCCCTCAGACTCTACTAAGCTTATTTGTAAATTGTGAGACCAATGTAACCTAGATCTCTGATACCAACTTGTCACGACCCAAATTTCTCACCCTCAAGAGTCGTGATGGCTCATACAAATGAAAGCTAGGCAAGCCAACCAACTAAATTATTTACCTTGTTTCCACTTTAAATCTATTAACAACTAAGAACCAACAACATATGAACAACATAATATAATAAGCGGAAGACTAAATTTCATATTTTAGTAATGCTACTGTCACACCTCCTTTTTCCTACACTTAAGGGAGTTTTTCCAATTAAAGGACAATCGAAACGAGATTATTTGTTTATTAAAAATTCAGAGTCACCACTTTGGATACTTCATGATGTCCCAAGTCACCGATTCAAATTCCGAATCGAGGAAAAGATTGACTCTGCATTATATTCTGTGAACAAAAAATTCGGGTAAGGAATTCTGTTAACTCGGGAGAAGGTGTTAGGCATTCCCGAGTTCCGTGGTTCTAGCATGGTCGCTCAACTGTTATTATTGGCCTATTATATGATTTTATTAGAAGTTTTAGCCTATTGTTCAATTTTAACTATAGCCGCTTTTATTTATTTTTAGGAAGATCGCAACGTTATTAAAACATGTCCTAAAGCAACGTTACATAAATTCACCCGCGGTCTTTGATATATTTTAACATTGTTGAGATTTGGATTTGGGTCACATAAATGCACACCCGAATTTAGGAAGGTAAATTATTAAAACAACACGCCTAGAGTAACTAAGCGTTTTAACTTTGCGAGGGCCATGAAAGTTCGTAAATTGGCACTCCTTGATTCTAAGGATTCTAAAGAAATAATTAACGAGGGCCATGCAACTGTCATTTTTGTTTGGAACGGCGCACCTAAATTCCAATTTTAAAGAGGGAATTCAAACTAATTTTTGAAGGGCCATAAACTATGTATGTCACCTAATATGGCTCCCCTCAAATCAACTAAAAGGGCTTACCAGTTGAATAAAGATTAAGGAGATTGTAAGTATGTTTAAACTAGGCTGAATTTAAATTGTGAACCTAAACGAACTAATGCGGGAGGCTTACTTAAATTGTTACACCACTTGGGCCCGACCGAACGCGAGGCCTAACAGCTCATTAAAACCATCAAGCTATCAGGGTAAAGTTCGATAACAAATTTCATTAGAGCCCATGGAAGAAACCCCATTTTATGAAGCCATGCACAAGCTGAGTATCAGTAGGTTTCGTTTTTCGAACCCAGACAACAACAGAAAGCGTTCAAAAAATGTAGTGACAAACAATTTAAATATCAAAGATCCATAAAATTGATATTGAGCAACCACCAAAAGTAAGCCTACAATTACTAGTCATTGAAACAATGATTTAAATTAGACTGAAGCCAATTTAAGTTAACCCCATGCACATGATAATCATTTACATACTAGAAACTGAAAATCACTAAAACATTAACTAGATAGTCATGTTTCCCTATACAAATGTTCAAACTCAAATTGATTGATGAAGCAAAATTCCGAGTTAAAATAATCACATACTCGTCAACAACACCTTAAACAACATCATTCGTGCTCTTAGCATATTTAAAAGCAATTCAAACAAGAGATTGGTATCAGTACACTATCACCCAACTCATCTAAAGCAAAAACAAGTCGAGGACACATCTAGTGATTCAATCCTCCCAAAAACAGAAATTCAATTGCCCTCAAATCAAATACAAGTACATGAATTCGATTAATCACATAGAATCTAACTAGGACACATGACTCTTTCTGTGACCAATAGCACAAAATAACATGAGGAGATGTAAACAAATACAACTAAATCCATTGCTATGCTTTCAGCTCATATTCCCATCTTCAATATGAAACTTACATCAAGCAGAACTAATGAAATGTGCCTGGAATTAACAAGAAAAAATCAAAATCAGGGGATGAGTGAGTAGCAGGAAACCACAACAACAATATGGTGGGATTTCAATACCAACAACCCAGTTCATCCAAAAAAATAATATGAAGCAGTCTAAAACAATAATCGAACAATACTAAAGTTAACTTCAAAAAACCAACTTTAGAAGAACAATTCAATATATTCCACACTCGGATGAGACAAACTTTTTTTAAAAATTGAACGAATTAAAATTACTGAAGAATTTTAATGAAAAACCAGCTGTTTGTATTTTCTGCATTTTTATCTCTTTTTCAAACCATTGAAAAAGCAAGATAGAGATGCCTTTATAGGCAAGGAACCTAGGGCAGTACCAGAGAATCAGTTTTTCCTCTTAGACCCTTCTCAAATTCTGATTTTAGCTTAAAAGCCCTAATTCAATTTTGATTTGGCTCAAATAGCCTCTATTCACATATCAAAATTACAGAATAAACCCCTTCCCCCAGCTTCCCAGAAGCTTCTATTTCCGTTACAATGAGATTTCCTTACCACAATTTCCTAAACTGCCCCCACAAACCCATGTTTATTACCCCTGGGCCAAGCAACCATATGTGTTAAGTCGACCCAGGTTCAGCCCCAAACCTATGCTTGCGACCCAGACTGACTTCCCTTTTCTTTGGGCTTTCAATTTAATAGAAACCCAACCCAATTCAGTAATTCACAATAAAGTCACCCCAAAATTCAAGCAAACAGGGGTTGCAAACCAATCAAATTCAAACTGAAATTAGAAAAAAAAAAGAAAAAAAAAGAACTACGTAACACTAAGCATGGGAATTGAATCAATGCAACTAAACATGCTCTCATTTTAATCATACAAACAGAAATTGCTTCAACAAATGAAAAATAACAAAGAATAGAAAAGATGAACGGAAGAAGGTGAAGATGGAGTGAAGAACAAAAGAACGGAGAAAAATAGAAGAACGAGGATACCTAGCAACAGATGCGAGTGAACATGGCTCGAAAGACCTCAGACTTCTCGGTTTTAAGCCGAAATTGGTCTCAATCATGCGTTCTTGTCAAGAACGGACGAGCAAGGCCAGTTTCGATTCTAAATCTCTTGTCAAAACTGGAAAATTTTAAGAGATTCGCTTCTTCTTCTCCCTTTTCAAATCCAACTTTGGCTCCGTTTGGTGATGATTTGAAGAATTATGGTGATAAATTTGGGGTCAAGGGTGAGTGAGAGTTGTATAGCCAGATTTTGGTGGAGATTGGAGCTCTTTTGCTTTGTGAAAATTGCGGAACTTAATGTTTAGGGTTGAGAGACGAGATAGATGGGAGAGATGAGAGACCAAACTGATTTGTCTCTAAGGATGTTTGGACAATTTTAAGGGAGAAGGGGGGAGTTTACTGGTCGTTGGATGAAACAAGATCGATGGCTTTGATTGGATCTAACCCAAACGGGGTCGTTATGGTTTAAAGGAAGGTGGACCGAGTGGAAACGGATCTGGGTTATTTGGGTTTTAGAGGTACAATTAAGAGGTATTTGAATTGGGCTTTAAAAAGACTAAATGGAACCAGCCCAAAAATCTGAACTCTCATTTCTTTTTATATTTCTTTTCATTTTCTTTTATTCTAATTTTTTTGTTTTTTCGAAAATTAAATTAAAATATAAATTAATTCCTAAAACCTAATTAACTTGAAAACACTAATTAAACATAAGTGATAATTATCATAATTAATTAAATAGAAACAAATTAAAAGAAAAACTACTCAAAATCAAAATTAAAAAGTGCGAATTAAACTATTTTTGTGACTTTTCCCATTTTTATAAAACAAATAATTTGCTAATTAATCTTAAAATATGAAATTAAATCCTAAATGCAAATGCGGAGTATTTTTATATTTTCATTAATTGAATAAAAATAAACACGCACAGACAAATGCAAACACTTGACAAGAGATGCCACAAAACTGCAAACAATGGGAATAATTGTTTTGTTTTGAATTTGTAGGAGTAATTCATATAGGGCAAAAATCACGTGCTCATAACTTCCCCTCTTTGCTCGAAAATACGAAAAGTTTTTGGGCAAAGATAAAGTGAGCGGATACGAGCAAGTTTTGCCCGTTTGAGTACTCCGTGGGAAGCATTTTTGGAAGATTTGACCGCACCCTTCTTCTGAGGTTTCCTACATATCCTTGGCCATAAAGGAATCATGTCAGTGTAGTTCGAGAAGTTTTGGTAGCTGGGACTACCATGAAGCTGTGATTTCATTGTTGCTGCTGCTGTTGCTACTGCTTACTGAACCCCTTATTACACCATGATAAAATAAAATAAGCTAGACTAAACTATGATCTATGAATTACGAAAACCTATCTATATCTTCAAACTTGATCTTGTGGTTGTTGTTTCCTTGTTTACTTGTATTCTCCCAGTGAAATTCCTTTGTTGTCAACTTGAATATTAATATGAGATACTTTTCCTTTTCTCCAGGTAGATGCCTGATTACTAGACTTGAACTATATTCCTTTGAAACTTGGACTCTCTTCCCTTGTTCTCTTGGTGGGCGCCTGACTGCCAAAACTTGAGCTGTATTCCCTTGTTCTCCAGGTGGGCTCTTGATTGCCAAAAACTTGAGTTGTATTCCTTTGTTCTCCAGGCGGACTCTTGATTTCCAAAACTTGAGTTATATTCCCTTGTTCTTCAGGCGGGCTTCTGATTGCCTTGAACTTGAACTGTATTTCCTTGTTCTCCATGTGGGCGCCTGATTACCAACAAACTTGAACTTTGTTCCTTTATTCTCCAGGTGGGTACCTGATTACTAAAACTTGAATTGTATTCCCTTGTTCTCAGGTACGCCGGCTGATTACCAAAACTTGAATTGTATCCCTTATTCTCCAGCTTGGTGCCTGATTACCGAAACTTGAGTTGTGTTCTCTTGTTCTCCAAGTGGGCGCCTGACTATCCAAAAACTTGAGCTTTGTTCCCTTATTCTCCAAGTGGGTCCCTTATTACCGAAACTTGAATTGTATTCCCTTGTCTCCAAGTGGGCGCCTGATTACCAAGACTCGAATTATATTTCCTTGTTCTCTAGGTGGGTGCCTGATTATCAAAACTTGAATTGTGTTCCCTTGTTCTCCAGGTGGGCGCCTGACTGCCAAAGTTTTAATTGTATTCCCTTGTTCTCCAGGTTGGCTCCCGATTTCCAAAAACATTAGTTGTATTCCCTTGTTCTCCAGGTGGACGCCTGATTACCCAAAAACTTGAACTGTATCCCCTGTTCTCCAGGTGGGCGCTTGATTGTCAAAAACTTGAACTATATTCCCTTGTTTCCTAGGTGGGGGTCTGATTGACTAAAACTTGAGTAGTATTCCCTTGTTCTTCAGGTGGGCTCCTGATTGCCAAGAACTTGAACTGTATTCCCTTGTTCTCCTGGTGGGCGCTTGATTACCCAAAAACTTGAATTGTATTCCCCTGTTCTCCAGGTGGACGCCTGATTTTGAAAAATTTGAACTATATTCCCTTATTTTTCAGGTGCTCTCCTGATTTCCAAAAACTTGAGTGGTATTACCTTGTTCTTTAGGTGGGCTCCTGATTGCAAAGAACTTGAACTGTATTCCCTTGTTCTCCAAGTGGGCGCAAGATTACTAAACAACTTGAACTGTATTCCCTTGTTCTCCAAGTGGGCGCAAGATTACTAAAAAACTTGAACTTTGTTCCCTTGTTCTCGTGGTGGATGTCTGATTACCAAAACTTGAATTGTATCCCATGTTCTTCTGGTGGGTGCCTGATTACCGAAACTTGAGTAGTGTTTCCTTGTTCTCCAGGTGAGCGTCTGATATTCCAAAAACTTGAACTTTGTTTCCTTATTCTTCAGGTGGGTCCCTGATTACTGAAAATTGAATTGTATTCCCTTGTTCTCCGGGTGGGCACATGATTACCAAGACTCGAATCGTATTCCCTTGTTCTCCAGATGGGTGCCTGATTACCGAAACTTGAATTGTGTTCCCTTGTTCTCCAGGTGGGCGCCTGACTGCCAAAGCTTTAATTGTATTCCCTTGTTCACCATGTTCGCTCCTGATTGCCAAAAACTTTAGTTGTATTCCTTTGTTTTCCAGGTGGGCACTTGATTACCCAAAAACTTGAACTGTATTCCCTTTTTCTCTAGGTGGGCACTTGATTGCCAAAAACTTGAACTGTATTCCCTTGTTCTCCATGTGGGTGCCTGATTGCCAAAAACTTGAGTGTATTCTTCTTGAATCTGCTTTTCTTTGAACTATCTTCCCTTGTTTCTCCAGGTAGGTGCCTGATTGCTTGAGTCTGAACTACTTTCCATTCTTTAAACTCGTGGTATCTTCCCTTGTTCTCCAGGTGGGTGCGTGATTTCAACAAAACAGACAAAACAAAGAATTTTTTTGGCCCCAGTTTGGTGGCTAGGCACATCTATGAATGTTAACTGAATCATGTTTCCAAATATGACGAAGACTTTGAAAGCCAGATCCCATTATCCAGGTGGGTCCTGACAACTCCTAGTTAAATGACAATTAAATCTTTAGTTAAATGACAAATGTATCTTCTGAAGATATGTCTTATGCTAAGTCTTGTTATCCAAGCAGGTCTTAAAACCACACCCCCGTATCCAAGAGGGTACTGAAAATAAAAAATCAAATCTTATCTTAAGAGTGACAACTTTTCGGTTGGATTATACTACCCTAAAACAGAACGTACACTAAATCTTGTTATCTAACGGAAATTTTAAGGATAAGTCACATTATTCAGGAGGGTCCTGACAACTCCTTATTGAATCCTATCTCACGTATGAAAACTTTGAAGCCAACTTACATTTCTGGGGTATATTTATGATAGATTTTGCTACTCATGATTGTTTTGAATTTTATTAGGTCCCATTTTTCAGGAGGGTCCTGAAAACTTCAAACTACATCCCATTATCCAGGCGGGTCCTGGAAATTTACTTTCAAACCTGTTTGGTGCTTGCTTTTCCCTTACGGAGGGTTGTTCTTAATCAATCGAAACTTTCTGCCCCTGTTTCAATCAAAGAAAAATCGTATCAGTTTAAAATGTGGTGGTTAGTTTGTGGAATTCTTGCTAAATGTGGCGTCCCCGCAGTCGTGCTTAGTTTTGACTGACTTTCTCAAACTGGCCAAGAACCCCTTTGACTTTTCGACTGACTTTCAACCCCCATGACCTTGGATTACCTGAGTTTTCTATACCCAAACCATTGTAATATATTTTTGACCCATCTGTTTGAACCTCTGCCTTTCCCACAAAATTACTAAACCATTTCACCAATGGAACTTCCGCTGATCTTTTATATCTCGTCTCATATCATACCATCTCTAGCAATGCCTTGACCGCCTTGTGCCTTGTGCAACTTTGAAAGTTGGTAGTAAGCTTTGAAATCCCTTCTTATTTGGTTTAAACAAAACTGACACTGGAAATCTTAGAGAAATAAACCCAAAAGAAATGAAATGCAATGACTTTGAGAGTTGAGGATAAGAAAATCCAAAACTGGAAGACTATCTGAAGGGGAAAAAGAAAAGAGATTTATATGATGGAGCAGCTGGCACCAATAATCATGACATGCATTTTGGATTAACCGGCCTAGTCTATCCAACCAATCAACTTTCATTTGTCATACTTTGTGCCCCGAGATCTTCAAAACCTAATTTCTTCACCAAAACCTTGTCCTTGTTTGGCCTGCAGTGCCCCGAAGGGTTTTCACCAACAAACCTCTCTCATTTGTTCATCGCTCAACTCACTTTCGCCTTAAGGTTCCCATGAAGGTTTTCACCAATAAGACTCTCTCATTTTTTATTTCTCTCTCCTTTCCATCGCCTTATGGTACCCGTGAGGGTTTTCCCCAATAAGAATCTCTCATTTTCATTTTCTCTGCATAGAACGAAGTGTTTCCCCTGATATCACTCTATTTGCTTGACTTGGCATCTCTCGAAGTTTGACCGGAAGGTCTTTCTTTGGACCATAATACGGGCTTTTGGATAGGGTTAGAAAAACATGTATCACGAAGGGTCAAAATAACTTGAATTGGTTCAAACTTACAACTTTTGGAATCAGATCGTTTACATAACCACAAATTCTACCCTAGTTTTTTTTTTGCGTGGGGGATTTTGGATTTTATTTGATGGGACCGAACCGTGAGGCTGCCTACGTATCCTTAAAAGGAATCAGGTTGAATGCAGTTCATGTCATAGAAATTACTTTTTTGTTGTGATTTTCTTTTCTTTTCTTCCTCTTTCTCTTCTTTCTTTTCTTTCTGTTGTTCTTGTTGTTTTTCTTTTCTTTTTCTTTTTCTTCTCTTTTCTTCTTTTCTTTTCTTTTTTTTTTCTCTTTTCATTCTTTTTTTCCTTTACTTATCTCTCATGCTTATGTTTCTGATCTTTTGCTGCTGATTTCAAGAGAGAGGTATGAAAGGAAATAAACAAGGCTCAAAGAGGGTAACAAAGGATAAAGTGTTTAGATTGTAGAACAAAATTCCTTTGTCATTCCAATCTTCAAAATATTCCAAGTACAAACAAATACAATTCACCAGAGAAATCATACATAATATCTCTTGACCGCATCAGAATTGATGACCATTTCTACATGCTTGCCTTCGATATCTGTTAAATACGAAGCACCATTTGACAACACTCTAGTTACGATGAACAACCCCAGCTAGTTTGGGGCGAACTTGCTTTTGGCCTCAGCTTGATATGAAAAGATACGTCTCAACACTTGCTGACAACTTCCGCGAACGCACCTTCTTATTATATACTCTTGTCATTCTCTACTGATACAATTGGCCATGACACACTGCTGCCAATCATTTCTCATCGGTCAGGCTCAATTGTTCCATGCGGGTTTTGACCCACTCATCATCGTCAAATTCGGCTTTCGCGACAATCCAGAGGGATGGAGTTTGACTTCTGCGGATATCACTGCTTTGGTGCCATACACCAACAAATAAAGAGTTTCCTCTATTGAAGTACGAATAGTGGTGCGATAACCCCAGCAGTGCAAAAGGCAAATTTTCATGCCACTGTCTAGAACCCTCCACCATTTTCTGCATGATCTTTTTTATATTTTTTTGGCCATCTCGACTGCTCCATTTGCATTGGGGCGGTATGGGGTAGAATTACGATGTGTAATCTTGAACTGCTAACATACCTCTTTCATCATATGACTATTGAGATTAGCCCCATTTTTTGTAATGATCACCTTTGGTATCCTAAACTGGCAAATAATATTTGAGTGCACAAAATTGACCACCGCTTTCTTGGTTACAGACTTTAACATTTTATCCTCTACCCACTCAGTGAAATAGTCGATGGCCACTAGAATAAACCTGTGCCCATTTGATCATTCTAGCTCAATCAGCCCAATGACATCCATGCCGCAAGCGACAAAAGGTCACGATGCAGACATTATGTGAAATTTCGATGGTGGAGAATGAATCAAATCTCCATGCACTTGGCACTGATGACACTTGCACATGAAACTGATACACAGTGAGCTAATAATAACTTGCTGAGAGAATCTGCTTTGCAAGCATGTACTCCAGAATGTACCTCGGTCATGATAGTTGCCGTCTGTCCAGCATCTATGCATCTCAACAATCCAAGATCCGGAGTCCTTTTGTATAAAACCCCTCCACTGAAAAAAAATCCGCTTGCCCACCGACGAATTGTTCTCTTTTGATCACCTGTGGCTTGTACCAGAGATACCCCCATCCTGATATATTCCTTGATACCATGAAACCATGGCTCACCACCAAGCTCTTTTTCTACCACATTACAGTAAGCATGCTAATTATGGACATGAATATGCAATGGGTCAACATAAGCCTTATTTGGATGATGTAACATTAACACCAAGGTAGCCAAAGCATAAGCAACCTTATTATGGATCCTTGGAATGTGCTTGAACTCTACTGATCAAAATCGTTGACAAAGATCATTCAAACATTGCCGGTACAGTATGAGTTTCAAATCTCGTGTTTTCAGGATAAATAGATCTTATAATGAATTCAATTCCCGATTTCCTTTTTAGAATTATGTAATTAAAGGACTCTTCTTTTTTAAGATTTTTATGATATTTTCAATTTTAGAGCATATATTAACTCACATTTCCTTTTCGATCGTTTCAATTGTAATTATAATTCATTTGATAACCCATTCCCCTTGAATCTGGTGCACCAGAAGGTCTGAGTCCCCCAAGACCAAGACTTCCTAGACACCCATGTCTGCAGCTAACCTCAAACCCAAAATGCATGCCTCGTACTCATCCATGTTTTTAGTACAGTAGAAGTGAAGTTGAGACGTAACAGGGTAGTGATGTCCTATTTCAGAAATCAGTACAACTCATATCCCAATGCCTTTCATGTTAGCAGCTCCATCAAAGATAAGTTTCCAACTTGGCTCTCCAACTTGTTCTAACTCATCAATGTGTATTACCTCTTCATAAGGGAAGTAAGTCTTCAAAGGCTCATATTATTCATCCACTGGGTTCTCAGCTAAATAGTCGGTCAATGCCTGGGCTTTCATCACAGTCCGGGTCACATAGACGATGCCAAATTCTATATGCAAAATCTGCCACTTTGTGAGCCTCATGTGGGAATGGGATTCTGAAATATATACTTTAACATATCTAAATGAGAGATGCGGTAAGTAGTGTAAGATGACAAATAATGCTTCAGCTTCTATGCCACCCAAGTTAGGGCGCTACATGTCCTTTCCAGGTGAGTGTACTTAACCTCTTTAGTTGTGATCTTCTTGCTGAGATAATAGATGCCTGCTCTTTCCTACCGATGATATCATGCCGAACCAACACACAACCAAACGAATTATCCAAAACCGTCTAATACAGAATCAAAGGTCTCCCTAGTTCTGGTGGCACCAACACATGCGGGTTTGACAAGTACCCTTTTATCTTATCAAATGATTCTGGACACTCATCTGTCCACTTGACTATGACATCTTTCTTCATTATTTTGAAGATAGGGTCACAAGGTGTTGTAAGCTGACCAATAAACCTGCTGATGAAGTTCAACCTCCCTAATTAACTCATTACCTCAGTCTTGTTCCTCAGAGGTGGAAATTCTTGGATAACTTTAATCTTTAACAGGTCTAGCTCAATACCTCGACGGCTGACTATGAATCCTAACAATTTTCAAATGGTACACCGAATGCGCATTTTGCAAGATTGATCTTAAGATTGTACATACGAAGCCTTTGGAAGAATTTTCTCAAATCCTTGACACGATCAAACTATTTTCTAGACTTTACAATCATATCATCCACATAAACCTCGATCTCCTTGTGTATCATGTTATGGAATACGGTCTTAATTACTCTCACGTAAGTTACCTCAGCATATTTCAACCCGAACGGCATGACCCTGTAGAAGTATGTTCCCCACGGCATAATGAATGTCGTCTTTTCTGCATCCTCCTCATCTATTAGAATATGATGATAGCCCGAATAGAAATCCACAAAAGATCCAATCTCATGTTTGGCACAATTTTCAATCAAAATATGGATATTTGGCAGTGGGAAGTTATCCTTTTGGCTTGCCTTGTTGAGATTGCGATAATCAACACACACCCTAGTTTTACCATCCTTCTTTGGTACAGACACAACATTGGCTAACCAAGTGGGATACCGCGTGACTCGAATGACCTTTGTCTCGAATAGCTTTATGACTTCCTCTTTAATCTTTACGCTTATGTCAGTTTTAAACTTCCTTAACTTCAATTTGATGGGAGGATATGCCGGGTCAGTGGGCAATTTGTGAATCACCAAGTCAGTGCTTAGACCCGGCATGTCATCATATGACCATGCAAAAATATCTTTGTACTCAAACAATGCTTTGATTATCTTTTCCCTGAGTTGCGGTTCAAGATGGACACTTAGCTTAGTTTCTCTGATGTTATGGGGGTCCCCTAAATTGATTGCTTCTTTATCACTCAGGTTAGGCTTAGGGTTTTCTTCAAAATGGCTTAATTCTGTACTAATTTCTTGAAAGACCTCATCCTCATCATATTCTGATTCATCATCACATTCTATTTCTTGAATTATTATTTTAGAATTAGATTGGCTTTCAAGACTAGTCCGAAGATTTCTCATGCATGTCATGTCATTGAAACTAGCATAAAAAGAACTGTACAAGAAGGAAAAGAAAAGCAAAAAATAAAAGCTATCAGAAATAATGAAAAGGGGAAATTGCATTTCATTGAAATTGAAGCTAACAAGGTTTATACATCCAAATGGACGAAAGATAAAATCTGAATTACACCTTAGAATAATCTAGATAAACTGAAAGAAAATCAAAGCAAACTACCAAAACTCCTTCCTGGTGGGAAGAGGAGTAGCTTCTCAATTTTTAATCTTTGCACTGGGCCCAACAAATTGCACATCTACCTTGCTACACTTCCACCATATTCACATCGTCGAGTAACTTCTCAAACCTTTCAAGCAATTCCTTATCAGGACGAACCACAGAGCTAGGACCTGTTGTTTCCGGTCATTTCTTGGTGCCAAGCCTAACAAATGATCTGAGAGACGTGGGACGGGCTTTAGGAGGACCCACGCCCTATGTTTCAACTTTTTTGGCTCTTTTCACGTCTACAATCGTGGGCTTAAATCCCAAACCAAATGTATCCACGTTTTTGGGGAGAGACACTGTCTGTACAATACCTTGTAGAGATGTACCCAAACCTTTGCCCGGTATCAAACCATTTTTCAATATTTCAACGACTACCATGACTGATGCGGCAGCTACCTTCGGAATTGGAATGCACTTCCCTTTTGGAATTTTCTCTACCGACACCGTGTCAAAAACCTGGTAGACCCAAGGCCCTCTGTCATCCTCAACCTCAATGAACGGTACAATGGAATCACTATGGGCACGAAAATTATCCTCATCGTGACGACTATTTCCTGTCTATTCCATTCAAACTTTATCATCTGATGCAGAGTAGAATGGACTGCTTTAGCAGCGTAAATCCACGGTCGACCTAATAGTAGATGGTAAGAAATAGCCACATCTAGCACCTGGAATTCCATGGTAGATTAAACTTGTCCGATTGTCAGCTCGAGCACTATGTCACCGACTGAATCTTTCCCTCCACTGTCGAACCTCCACACGCAAATACTATTTTTGTGAATTCTTTCATCATCCACTTTCAACTTGTTCAGAGTGGAGAGAGGGCAAATGTTCGCACTATAACCATTATCGACTAATACTCGAGTAACCACGAAATCTTCGAATTTCACCGTAAGATAGAGGGCTCTGTTGTCCTCAGTATCTTCCATGGGTAACTTAACTCATCATCAGAAAAAGTGACTCTATTGACCTCAAATAACTTGTTAGATATCCTTTCAAAATGTTTTTTTTAGATTTTACCAGGAACATGGGCCTCGTTCAAGATCTTCATCAGTGCCCGACGGTGCTCGTCCGAATGAATTAATAATGACAATAGTGAACTCTAAGCAGGCATCTTCCTTAACTGCTCTACAATGGAATTGTCTTGCACCTTCATCTTTCTCAAGTACTCTTTTGCCTCTTCTTCGGTCATAGCTTTCTTCACCAACACTGGGTTATCTTTGGAGGTTTTTGCTTTTCTTAACTCCTAGGGGGAAAAACATCTCCCCGAGCGAGTCTATCCATGAGTCTCGTAGACTTCTTCTTTAACTTTCTTTTCCTTTGTAAGTCATTGTCACCCGTTCATAGTTCTATGGGATAGCCTTGCAGTTGACTATTGGTAGATGGGTTACCAGTTTGATAATGGAAGGATTTGTGCGGGCACCCTCCACAATTACGACAAGTTTGTTTGCTACCCCTATCACCACCACTTTTGCTTTTTCTTGTTTCACTGCAACATCGCTTGAGGACTCCTTCTTGATTACAGTAGAAGGCTCACTTCTTGTCCTTCTCAACTTGAGCATCAACATCTCACTTGTTAGTTTTCAGCGGGCTTTACCTCACTAGATCGGATCACCATGATGGTATGCGAAGGCTTTTTAGGCTTCCCTTCTTATGCACTATCTCGATCATGCTCGTTTCTTGATGAGTTAGCAGCGGATTCTAGTTGATATTGGGCACTTCCTTAGCTTGGACTTCAATCCGATGTGAATCAATGAGCTCCTGGATAGTGTTTTCAAATGCCAACATTTCTCTGTTTATGCCCCGGAGCATCAGAACAATATTCACAGCTTATAGAATAATCGAGCTTTCTCGAGGGAGGATTTGGCAACTTTGCCTCAATAGGCCTCAACATATCCAGTTGTCTCAAACTGTGGAACAAATTTGTATATGACTCTCCCAATGGAGTGAAGTTTTTCGTCTTCTGCAACATCTCGTTCTTAAATGCTTGATTGGATCTGAAAGCTGGTCTAGGAGGGTTTTGGTAGGCTCGTGGGGGGTGGGTAGGAATTTTTTGGAGCTGGGTATGTATTTTGTGGGGATGGCACACGCCATTGTGCGTGGGCAGGGGGTTGGCTATATGCTTGGGCATGATGGACAGAAAAACGGGGGTATGGTGGTGGGTAGTAGTGTTGGGGTGGATTGTTCGGGGCATGGGGGTATGTTTGGTGGTGGGGACAAGGCTGACGATAACTCTGAGGTGAACCCCTTGGCCCAAACCAAGTTCCCAACTCAACTGTTGCGATATCCTCTTTCTTTTTCTTGCCAATTGTTCCCGAGTACCGTTTTGAATGGCCTGGTTGGTTGCCTTAATAGCTGAGTAGCTCATGATTTTGTTGGACTTGAGCCCTTCTTCTACCATGCTCCCCATTTTCACCACTTCATTGAAGGACTTTCCTACAGCCGATACCAGATGACCGAAATAATAGGCTCTAAGGCTTGCAGGAAGTAATCCACCATTTCACTTTATTTCATCGTGGGGTCAACCCTTGTTGCTTGCTCTCTCCAACGGAACCCATATTCTCTAATACATTCATTGTGCCTTTTCTCAAGTTTTGTCAAAGACAGACGATCCAGAATAATCTCAAGATTGTACTGGAAGTGACAAACAAATGCCTTGGCTAGATCATCCCATGGTACCATCTTCCGTGATCCTGCCAAGTATACCATTCTAGTGCTGAACCACTTAGACTTTGACTGAAATATGCCATTAGCAACTCATCTTTCTCGCTAGCTCCCTCATTTCTTTACAAAACCCTCTTAGGTGTGCCACCGGATCACCGTGCCCATCGTACAAATCAAACTTGGGCATCTTCAACCCTGCCGGAAATTGCACATCTGGAAATAGACATATGTCTTTGTAATCCACACTCACTTGAACTCTGAATCCCAGTATGTCTCTGAATGACTTTTCTAAGCTTTTAACTTTCCTAAACATCTCCTCCTGTTCGGGATTTTTGGACGGTTTCTTAGCTTCCATTGGGAGATCAAAATGGGGAGTGTAAGAATAAGGTTCTAGAGATTTGAAAGTAGGATCCGAGGGGTAATACTGGTTATCATGAGCTTGGAACAAAGGCTCACTGGAGGATCTGTGGAGTGTAGGGGGAGGGGGCGCCATGAAGACCGGGGTGGTTGGTAGAGGAGGGTATGGAACTGGTTTGGGTAGCCGGTGGTGTATGGGAAGTTGTGGTCTGGTAGTGTTGGTAGATGGGAAAGCTTGGGGATGAATCGGTGGCAGAATGATCCAGAGACTGGGCTGATGGCAGGATGAAGACAGGGTTGGCGGGGTAAGCTGGTGGTGGTTGCCCTTTTGCTTAGGCCTAGTACATTTCGGCCATCTATTGCTTCAACTTATACATCTATTATTTTATCGAATTAACATCCAACTCTTCCACCTCTCTTGAAGGATAGATGACACTCACATCAAGTTCCAGATTGGCCATGATCAATTTATTTTTGGAACGGGTGTTGTATGGGTGATTTGCCATAATGCCATACAAAGTAACCACCTGCCTGGAACTAGCGACAATAATAAACTTGTTAGTGAGAAGGGTTTAATAGATAGGCAACCACACATTTTTGGGAATGAATGAACCTAAATAGTTAACCATTTCTATTATGCATTTGATCGGTTTCTTGCGTCATCCTGGCTTTTCCTTGTTTCTATTTGCAACTTCCCTTTTCTCTCTTCTTTCCGTTCTTGCCTTTCTTTGACTGTCTTCTTTTTGTTTTATTCGCTCATTTCCCTTTCTTGTTTTGCCATTGTTTCCTTCTCATGGTTTATTATTTTCTCTCTTTTCCTTTTCTTTCTCTCTTATTTTTCCTCTCTTTTTCTTTTCCTTTTTTTTCACTCATTTTTCTTTCTTTTGGTTATGGTCGAATCCTATGGAGATTGCCTACGTATCATGGCCCCGTATGAATCAGATCGAGCGTAGTTCTGGGGGATAAGTATTAAAATAAGTAGTATAATATTTTGGGATTTTTAAATTTTCATAAAAGAAATGTTTTGATTACAACGACTCAAAAACTAACAGACTCAAAAGCACCTAAGAGACTCTGATGAAAAGATGAAAATACAGACTCAAGAGCAAACTGACAGATTCCAACAGAAGATTAAAACATAGACTTGAGGACATAGTAATAGACTCCAATGAGAATCACGAACACATTAATGCATTTAATGCTTATGGGGCCCGCAAGACATCATTCGATCTCGCCACGGGCCTACGTGCTAAATCCCGTTGGAGATGGTGGAGATCTTCCATTACCCGGTGGACAAAGGTCATCGCAATGGCAAAGAACATGGATTAGTCATATCTTCACAACTACTGCACTTCATCGTGATGTAATCGGCGATCCTTCTGACTCTCTCTCTTATGACACCCTTTTCTTGCAATAACCGCCCAATTTGATGGGCCCTAGATTCCAAAGTTTGTTTGGCTACTTGATTCTGTTCTTGAATTTGTTTCAAATCTTTCTCTAACTGTGCCATTGCTGTATAACAGTGTTCTCTTTCAGCCTTAAAGTCCTTTACCTACTTGACCATTTTGTTCTCAATGATGATGACCTTTTTCTTCAATCCCTCAACCTCATTGTCGTACTTTTCTTTCAAATGTTTTACCAGTCGCGCTCGTTCCTCTGCATTTTTAGCCAAATGCTTTCGATCCCTGGCTAGTTCACCTTCTGCTTTGTTCATATCAAAACTATATTCACCCACTTTCTGCCTAAGGTTGTCTATGAGTTTTTCATCTTTTGCACTTCTGGCACGATTTTGTGCCGCTATTTTCATTTTTTGAATCTAGGCTCGAAAGGCCTCATCTTTGGCTAGCTTTTTCCTTTCACCCTCATATGTCGTGGCCTGCAGACCATTCTCAAATTGAAGGTCTTTGACTTACTTTTCTAGCTTCCCTATCGTGGCCTTGTACTCATTCTCCTTGGCCAACCACACACACTGTTCTTGTGACACCTAAGCAAATTCTTGAATCTGGGGTCTTTTGGCCGGCCTTCCGAACTCAATTTACCTTTTATTACAAACACGGTACCTTGGTGAAACTTTACCTTTGGATAGATCACGCACACAAGTATTTGCCGTCAAATACTGACACTCGCTCCAAATGGGGCGGACTGCTGCTTCATGAAACTGACCATCAGGACCAATCTCGACTTCCTGGGCACTAAGATCTTCATCTTTTGGCACTATTTGACATCTCCCAAACTGTCTCAAAACCTGGTATGGGGAATAAGGCTGGATACTCATGAGACCCATCAAGAGGAAATGAGGCCTGATAGCTGGTATGTATATGATCTCACCTACAGGAAGCCATCCAAACGTCCATTCTATTTGGTTTGCAGTGAGGAAACGGAGGTGTGATACCCATTCTGTGACCCCTTCTGGCAGGCTAACCCCATCAACCCTGGTATAAAATTCCTCTATGATATTTTTCTATGTTGACCCATAACTAATGAATTGAGGATGATGACACAAGTGTTCAATCATCCACATCTACAGCAACAAGTTGCATCCATCGAAAAAATCTCCTCCAGCTTTGCAGGTTGTGAGAGTGCGGAAGATTTACGCTACTATCATGGGTGTAAGGTGCTTTTGGACTGAGTAAGAAAAGTGCTGACTACCCCAGCTATTCTTATGTCGATGTTCCCGTCTCTCCTAGGAAACACTAGAAGACCCAAGAACACTACCACAAAAGCAAAGCATCGATGCTCTTCCCATTTGAGGCGACTCCCTTTGCTACAAATTTTGTTTTCTGGATTGTTAAACCCTCATATGTGACCGTACCTCTGGTGTATAAACTGCAGAGTGGAAAACCAGCTGCCAAATCTGGGTTATGGACCCCCTGCTTATCATTAAGGAATCTAGGAACCTGTGCACAACCATGATTCTTGGAGCAACCAGATACTTGTGTCTCAAAAGAACCTCAGTGCTCCTAATATATCAAGCAATTTCTTCTAAAGTTGGGGTGAGTTCAAAATCTAAGAAATGAAACACGTTGTGGGTCGGGTCCCAAAATGTAACCAACTTCTTTATGATGTCTCCTCTAGGCTTAATCTTCAACAACCCGGTGAGACCTGCCAAATATTGATTGACCTTATCTTGCCCTGATTTACCCAGATCATCACACCACATATGCAGCTCCAAAGGGATTTTGTTCATGACTGTTATTGGCAAATTTTGACTTGTGCTCATTTTGCACATTTATTAAGGTGATTAGGCAAAATCATGATTCATTTCACTCTAAACAAGGCTGACACTGTTTTTTTCAAGTTTTTATTTCAAAGGAAATAAAAACCCGGCTTTGCAAATACGGCCTTTCAGCACTTCCGGGAGAAGATTTTAAGGTTGTGCTTGCTAACCGGCCTAAAATTTTGAAAAGAGACCAAAGGCGTTTGTTCTTGCAAAAATAGCCTTCAACGTCCTTTTGGGACGTTCGGCTATTTTTGAAAATAATGACATCACCTTACTGATTTACAACAAAGCGATAAACCTTTTGGTTTTTTGGGCTATTTTTTGCAAAAGAAAAGTTGGACCCATTGGGAGCTGCCTACGTATCCCACACCCGGTGAGAATCAAACTGGCGTAGTTCGGGCAAAAAAAACCAACACTTTTTTTTCTTTCTAAAAACACAAAAATCTTCCTTTTTTTTTTCAAAATTTCGACAGAGTTTTAGTATACTTTTGACATTGATTTTTTCTAAAACAGACAACTATCTCTCTTAGCCCTCACATTGACTTTCCTTTTCTCAACTTTTTTTTATAAGTCGGTCAACATGCAAAAAGCAAATGAATGCACATGTAGCAAGTAATATGCATCACGATGGTCTTTTCGTTTCGGGTACACCTGTCCCAGACAGACCCTAGCTCTGTATTGAGTCTCCAAAGTCAAATGCACGTGATGCAAACAAACGTTCCTACTAAGGATTTCGACGTTAGGCTGAGTATTCAAGGTTCAAAATTTGAGTATTTGTTCTAGACTTATGCACCCGAGCGAACAACTCGAGTCGAGGAGGGGTCTACGTACCGGGAACCAAAAGGCCATCCGGCTTAGTAACTTGTCTGAGCCTCTTTCTTATTTCAAGGTATGACACTAACAGAATAGAGAGTCTCGACCAGCGAGCACATCCCAGAAGATGAGAAGAGAAGGGTTTTGCAGTAGTTTATATACAGTTCAAATAATATTAAAGCGGTAAAGTATCATTTAGCACATTAGGCCCAAACATATAACAAAATCATATAATAGATAAATCCAAATATAACAATTCATCTAAGCTTGAATTCTGAACCCTGAACCAAAGAGTTTGGGTTCTTATCCCTAGCAGAGTCGCCAGAGCTATTACACATCCTTTTTCCTATACCCCCGGAAGGGTATAAGGGAGTTTTTCCAATTAAAGGAGAATCAAAACGGGATTATTTATTTTAACATATTTTAATATTGTTGAAATTTGGATTTGGGTCACATAAATGCGCACCCAAATTTAGGAAGGTAAATTATTAAAACAACACGCCAAAAGTAACAACACGTTTTTAACTTTGCGATGGCCATGAAAGTTCGCTAAATGGCACGCCTCGATTCTATGGATTCTAAAGAAATAATTAAACGAGGGCCATATAATTGTCATTTTTGTTTGGCACGGTGCACCTAAATTCCAATTTTAAAGAGGGAATTCAAACTAAATTTTGAAGGGCCATAAACTATGTGTGTCACCTAATATGTCTCCCCTCAAATCAACTAAAATTGGCTTACCGGTTGAATAAAGCTTAAGGAGCTTGTAACTCTGTTTAAATAAGGCTGTTTAAATTGTGATCCCAAACGAACTAAGGTGTGAGGCTTATTTCAATTATTTCACCACTTGGTCCCGACCGGACGCGAGGCCCAACAACTCATTAAAACCATCAAGCTATCAGGGTAAAGTTATACAACAAATTTCATTAGAGCCCATGAAAGAAACCCCATTTTATGAAGCCATGCACATGCTGAGTATTAGTGGGTTTTGTGTGTCGAACCCAGAAAATAACAGAAAGCGTTCAAAAAATATATTGACAAAGGATTTAAACATCACAGATCCATAAATTTGATATTGAGCAACCACCAAAAGTAAGCCTACAATTACTAGGCATTGAAGCAATGATTGAAATTAGACTGAAGCCAATTTAAGTTAACCCCATGCACATGATAATCATTTACACACTAGAAACTTGAAAGTTACTAAAACATTAACTAGATAGTCATGCTTCCCATTTAAATTTTCAAGCTCAAATTGATTGACGAAGCATTCTAGTATTTTTTCTTTGTTTTTTCTATAAAAAAACACTTCTGAGTTAAACTCCATCACATACCCTTCAACAACACCTTAAACAACATCATTCATGCTCTTAGAATCTTTAAGAGCAATTCAAACAAGAGATTGGTATCAGTATACTATCACCCAAAAAAGGCCGAGGACACATCTAGTGATTGAGTCCTCCCTAAAACATAATTTCAATTGCCCTCAAATCAAATACAACTATATGAATTCGATTAATCTGATAGAATCTAACTAGGACCGATGACTCTTCATGTGACCAAAAACACAAAATAACATGAGGAGATGTAAACAAAATACACTAAATCTATTACTAAGCTTTCAGCTTTTATTCCCATATTCAATATGAAACTTACATCAAGCGGAACTAAGGAAATGTACCTGGAATTCACAAGAAAAAAATCAAAATCAGGGGATGAGTGAGTAGCAGGAAACAACAACAGCAATATGGCAGGATTTGAATACCAACCCTGTTCAACCAGAAAAATAATATGAAGCAGTCCAAAACAACTCCCAATCGAACAATACTAAAGTTAACTTGAAAAAATCAACTTTAGAAGACCAAATTCAATCCATTCCACACTCGAATTAGTTAAAATTGTTTCAAAAATTGAACGAATTAAAGACTACTGAAGAAATTTAACGAAAGGAACCAGCCGTTTGTATTTTCTGCATTTTTATCTCTTTTTCAAACCCTTGAAAATCAAGATAGAGATGCCTTTATAAGCAAGGAACCTAGGGCAGCACCAGAGAATCACTTTTTCCTCTTAGGCCCTTTTCAAATTCTCATTTTAGCTTAAAAGCCCTTATTCAATTTTGATTTTGCTCAAATAACCTCAATTCACATATCAAAATTATAGAATAAACCCCTTCCCCCAGCTTCTTAGAAGCTTTTATTTCAGTTACAATGAGATTCCCTTACCCCAATTACCTAAATTGCCCCCACAAACCCTTGTTTATTACCCCTGGGCCAAGCAAGCATATGGGTCAAGTCGACCCAAGGTTCAGCCCCAAACCTAGGCTTGCGACCCGGACTAACTTCCCTTTTATTTGGGCTTTCAATTTAGTAGAATCCCAACCCAATTTAATAATTCACAATAAACCCAACCCAAAATTCAAGCCAACAGGGGTTGCAAACCAAACCAATTTCAAACTGAAATCAGAAAAAAGAAAAAAAAAGAACTACCTAACACTAACATGAGAATTGAATCAATGCAACTAAACATGCTCTCATTTTGATCACGCCAACAGAAATTGCTTCAACAAATGAAAAATAACAAAGAATAAAAAAGATGAACGGAAGAAGGTGAAGATGGATGGAAGAACAAAAGAACAGAGAAAAATAGAAGAACGAAGGTACCTAACAGTAGACGCGAATGGACATGGTTTGAAGGACATCGGACTTCTCGATTTTGAGCCAAAATTGGTCTCAATCATGCGTTGTTGTCAAGAACGGATGAGAAAGGCCAGTTTTGACTCTAAATCTCTTGTCAAAACTAGAAAATTTCAAGAGATTAGCTTCCTCTTCTCCCTTTTTAGATCCAACATTGGCTATGTTTGGTGATAATTATAAGAATTATGGTGATAGATTAAGGGTCAGGTGTGAGTGAGGATTGTGTAGCCAGATTTTGGTGGAGATTGGAGCTCTTTTGCTTTGTAAAAATGGCGGAACTTAGGGTTGATTAGGGTTGAGAGACGAGATAGATGGGAGAGATGAGAGACCAAACTGATTTGTCCATGAAGATGTTTGGACAATTTTAAGGGAGAAGAGGGGGGCTTACTGGGCGTTGGATGAAACAAGATCGATGGCTCGGATCGAATCTAACCCAAATTGGGTCGTTTTGGTTTAAGGGAAAGTGGACTAGGTGGAAACAGATCTGGGCCATATTTATTTGGGTTTTAGAGGGGAAATTAAGAGGTATTTGAATTGGTCTTTAAAAAATATCAAATGGAACCATCCCAAAAATTTGAACTCTCATTTCTTTTTATATTTATTTTATTCTAATTTTTCGTTTTTTTCAAAATTAAATTAAAATCTAAATTAATTCCTAAAACCTAGTTAACCCGAAAACACTAATTAAACATAACTAATAATTATCATAATTAATTAAAAAGAAACAAATTAAAAGAAAAACTACTCAAAATCAAAATTAAAATTAAAAAGTGAAAATTAAACTATTTTTGTGACTTTTCCAATTTATATATATAAAAAAATTTCCTAATTAATCCTAATATATAAAATTAAATCCTAAATGCAAATGCGGCGTATTTTTGTATTTTTCATTAATCGAATAAAAATAAACATGCGCAGACAAATGCAAACACTTGATAGAAGATGCCACAAAAATCCACAAAACTGCAAACAGTGGGAATAATTGTTTTGTTTTGAATTTGTGGGAGTAATTCATATAGGGAAAAAATCACGTGCTCACAGCTACCAATATCAGTACATAACAATCTACCCAAGATTTTGTGTCACAACTTCACAGACTGTCTAAAGGTCTGAAAGTAATAACAAAATACTGTGTCTGGGATTACATAAAAGAAATAGGAATTATAGATAGAAGGAGATGCCAAGGCCTGCGGACGCCTGTAGGACTACCTCGGGTCGTCTGATGAACAAGGGTTGCGGACCTCATGCAGCTACCTTGATGCTCCTGAATAAGCTGCACGGTAGAGAAATCCTCACTCAGCCTTAGATGTACCTGGATCTGCACGCAAGGTGCAGAGAGTAATGTAAGTAAACCAATAACAACAATTATGGAAACGCTACAACAGATAAGTAAGTAAATGACATGCAAATATGAAATGCAACACATAGTCCGGTACTCCTTAGTACCCGCTGTGACGTGCATCCCACTCCCTTTATTTATTGTCGACGATGCTAACTAGGGGTGTGAAGATTCCGGGAGGGGCCCCTCGTGGCCCAAGCGCAATATAAGTCATCTCGTGGATTCAACTAGGCCCTCAGCCTCATATCAATATCAATATGATACTGCTGCGGCGTGCAGCCCGATCCCATGCTCAGTCCAGAATCATATAAGCTCCTCAGGCACAATAATATATATATATATATATATATATATATATATATATATATATATATATATATATATATATATATATATATATACTTCATTAGAAATATCATTTAAGTTTCAAGTTTGAGAAAAGATGGTTGAGTTTGAAAAATAATATTAAATGCGAGGACAATAATACGTAAAAATGGTAAGAAACCAGTAATAGCAATCCTTGAAGGATTCAATCAATTAACACAGAGCCCAATCATGGTGATCAGCTCAAATCATAATAATATAATAATTATAATGAAATTTTAGTTAAATACGCAGTATATTCGTCTACCGGGACGGACCAAGTCACAATCCCTAACGTAGCTCTACCTCACGCTCGCTATCCAGTGTGCAAGTTACCTCAACATAGCACTAGGATGTGCAGTTCCGGGGTTTCAAACCCTCAGGACATCATTTACATCTATTACTCACCTCAAGCCGGCCAAAATCCTAGCTCACTATGCCTTTGCCTTTCAAGTCGACCTCCTTGCGCGTCGAATCTGATCAAAACCATAAAGAATACGTCGCAATATGCCAATGGAAAAACACCTAATCAAAAAATAGCAAAAATCTCGAAATTAGCAAAACCTGAGCCCCAGGCTCACTTATTGAAACTTAGAGTTTCTTATACCAACGGGTTCCTTATCTCGCCACGAGTATACACATATAAAGAACACCAAAATTGGAGTCCAAATGGCCTCTCAAATCCCAATTTGCATTACCAAATCTCAAGCCCTAGTTCTTCCCCTTTTTTGCTAAATTTACAGGAATTTCTAGGTTGATTCTACAATTAAATCATGTTTTTAGTTCATAGAACTCACCTCCAATCAATCTCCGTAGAAACCCTCTTCAATCTCCGTCCAAAAGCTCTCAAAAATTGCCCAAAGTCAAGTGGAAAGTGAGGGAAACGGACTAGGTTCGAATTTTTTATCACTGGACACAAACCTCAGGTGTCGCATTTGTGACACTTGGTTTGCAAATGCGAATGTTGCAAATGCGACAGAACCAACGGATTTGCGAAGGTGAGCCTCTCCTGCCAAGGTCGCAAATGCGACAACCGGCTCACAATTGCGACCCTGCCAAGGTCGCAAATGCGACACATTTCTCGCAAATGCGAACCCTGCCAAGGTCGCAACTGCGATAAAACTATTGCAAATGCGAACCTTACCTCAGACCAGCCTTTTCGTAAATTCAAAGCCTCACCCGCAAATGCAAAATTGCAAATGCGAACCCTTTTCTTGCATTTGCGAGGCCTGCAACTGTTGCTGCATTTCCAAGTATGAAACTTCCTGTTTAGCCATCCGAAATTCACCCGAGGGCCCCGGGACCTCAACCAAAAGCACCAACATATCCTAAAACATCATTCGAACTTGATCCAATCATAAACACACCACAAACAACACCAAAACCTTCAAAATTACCTCGGATTCAAGCCTAAGTTCTTCTAAAACTTCCGAAACACGCATTTGATCAAAAACCCAATCAAAACACCTCCAAATGACTTGAAATTTAGCACACACATCCCAAATCACCTAAAGAATCTACGGTAACTCCCGGATTTCCATTCTGACCCTTGAATCAAAACCTCACCTACCAACCGGAATTTGCCAAAATACTAACTTCGACATTTCAAGCCTAATTCTACGCTGGACCTCCAAAATCACTTCCAATCACACTCCTAAGTCACAAATCATCCCTCAAAGCTAAGCGAATCATCGGAATTCACATCCGAGCCTCCTAGCACATAAGTTAACGTCCGGTTTACTTTTCCAAAATAAGCCTTCCTTTAAAGAGGATAAGTGTCTCATTTTCTTCTCAATTCAATCCAAATTAACTCGTTCACACAAAATACTCATAATAAAGCCTAAAGAAGCAGAAAATGGGAGAAAGAGGTCGGTAACTCACGTGACAACGGGTTGGATCGTCACAACAGTCCATACAAATTGAGTGCGATCGCAAAGCCCTCGCCGCGGACCGCACAAAATCCTTTGCGGGTGCAAAGGCCCCTCCGCGGCAGCACAAAATCGTTGTGGAGCACATTGGCGGGTTCAGAGATCTGCAACTTCTCTGAACCTACAACAACTATGTTTTGAGCATAAAGCATCTCGGAAACTACCCGAAACTCACCCGAGCCCTCGGGACTTCAAACCAAATGTGCATACTAACTCAAAAACATCATATGGACCTACTAATGCGATCACATCATCAAAACATGTAAAACCATTAATTAATCCTCAAAACTTGTCATTTTCATCAAGAACACTTAAAGTTTATAATTCTTCAACTGGAAGACCAACTCATGTCAAATAGACTCCATTTTCACCAAATTTCACAGTTATCCTCCAATTACTATAACAAGCTTGTACCGAGCTCCACAATCAAAATACAAGCCCGATATCAATGGTTTGAAACATTAATTCTTTTCTTCATTTCTTAGATAATTCAGCAAAATAATTTCTTTCAAAAATTGATTTCTAAGGCTTGGGACCTTGGAATTTATTTTCGGGCATATGGCCAAGTCCCATATTTTGTTGCGGACCTTCCGGGATCATCAGAACACAGATCCGGGTCCATTTGCTCAAACTATTGAACAAAGTCAACCAAAATCAAATTTTTAACTCTAGAAATTTATATTTCTCATCTTTTCACTTAGAAGGCTTTCCGGATATAGGTTCGAACCATGCACACAAATCAAGGTGAGGTAAAAAGGAGGTTTTTAGACTTCAGAATACTGAATTTGTTTCTAAGACAAGTGATGACCTTTTGGGTCATCACATCTAGAGACTTTTTATGCTTCAAAAAACTAAGAACAATAAATTATTCTAAAGCAATTGATGACTTTTAAATACAAGGAAGGCAACCTTATCCTTGATTACATAAATAATTTTTAGGACGTCCTTAATTAGTTGCCTGGAATAGGAGTTAATTTTGATTATTAGATACAATGACTTTGGCTTCTTAATACTCTGCTAGACTCTTGGGAAACTCTTCGTGTTTCTTTGACAAATTCAGCTCCTGGAGGTAAGATGACCATGGAATACGCCAAGAGTGTGTGTTGAATGAGGAAGTAAGGAGAAAATCTCAAGGTTAGTCTTTACAAGCAGATATCTTGGTTATAGAAGACCGGGGGAGAGATACAACAAGAGGCTCGAGGAATAAAGGTAAAAATAGAAGTAAGTCAAGGTCCAAATACCATAATATTACATGCAACCACTGTGGCAATAAAGGACACATCAAAAGGTTTTGCCACAAGTTGAAACAAGACATTAGAGAAGGAAAGAAAGTTAAAAATATCGAGAATAATGTTTTTGCTATTGTTCGAGATGACCTTCTTTTTCTTATGATGAAAACGTCATCGATTTGGTATCCCATGAGATAATCTAGATAGTAGATTCTCGAGCTACCCCACATGTCACACCAAGAAAAGACTTTTTCCCATCTTATACTCTTATTAATTCTGGAGTGTTAAAGATGGGCAATGCTAGTGAAGTTAAGGTGTTCTATGTTGGCACGGTTTGTTTGAAAACTAATAATGGCTCATAGTTCTTCAAGATGTCAAGCATGCTCCAGACTTTCCTTTCAATTTGATCTCCACAAGAAGATTAGACGATGAAGGTTACCATAATGTATATGTAAGCTCAATAAGGGCTCGTTAGTAGTGGCTGGAGGAGCTAGTCTGGTCATTTATATGTGACACATGGTTCTATTCTAAATGACTCTATAAATCTGGTGGAAAGTAACACTTTATCAGAATTATGGCACAGAAGATTGAGTCATATGAGTGAAAGGGGAATTATGTGTTTGGCTAAGAAAAGTTTGCTTTCTGGAGTGAACAAGTAAAGCTAAAGAGGTGTATCCATTATTTAGCTAGCAAACAGAAAAGGGTTTCCTTTCATAGCCATCCTCCCTTAAAAAAGCCCGATTTATTGGAGCTAGTATATTATGATTTGTGTGGTATTTTTAAAGTGAAGTCAAAATATGGCGCACTTTACTTTGTGACCTTCATTGATCATCATTCTTATAAGCTCTAGGTGTATCCTTTGAAATCTAAAGATAAGCACTTGTGTTTAAGGAATTTCAGGCCTTAGCTGAGAGACATATGGGGAAGAAATTAAAATGTATTCGCACTGACAATGGTGGTGAATATTATTACATACCATATTTTGTACATGGAAGTACGCCATAAATAAATTGATATGAGTGCGAAAATGAGATGTTACATTTCGCATTTTCGTATGTTAAAGTTTCATCATAAGTTAATCGATGTGAACTCGGGAATGAGATTATTTTTAATTTATAAGTATTATGCTATTTCAAACAAGGGAAAAATAAATTCGTGAAGATGAGAGGGCAAGCAAATCAAAGAAAATGAATTTCGTCGAAGTTTGTCAATTTAGGACAAAATACAGCCCAAGCTATAATATCCGGTGCTTATGGACTAGTGCCATACAATATGCCACGTGACTATGATAGTGAAGTATATGAGTTATGTTAAAAGTGAATGGTATTTAAGTAATTTGAGATAATTCTTAATTATGTATATAATTAATTAATTATTAATTTAATTGGGCAGTTAACAAATTAATTAAAAGGTTGAGGATAATTAACTTGGATAAGTGTTAGGGGGAATGTCGTGTGATATTATAGAATGTGGCAGCCAAAGAGATATTGAATTTTTGACTCATAAACATGTAATTTGGCGGAAAATTTAGAGAATTTTGGTTGTTAAGTCATCAAAGAAGAGGGTCCCACACCCAATTATATAAAAAACCTCTTAAGGCCACAAAATTTAAGGCTTTAGCCTACATGAAATGTGGATGAAACTTCTAAAGAAAGGGAATAGGAACGTTATTGCTTCAAAATCACAAAGTTTGCATTCTAATCCTTAGTACGTGACTTTATGCAAACAAAATCTTAGCATCTTAGCAACGTGAGTTGTTGCAATATTAAGGAAGTATACTGCAATCTTTCACAAGAATATCATAGGAATTTTTCCTAATTCAATCACGCCATTACGTGATTTATTGCAATTGATGTATATTAAAGGGATTGTCAAGAGAATCAGCTCGGGTATGTTAAGGGTATCATTTCATTCTTTTTGGCATGATCTATATGATCACGTCCAACTCTAGTCCTAAAAAGGATAAGCGGTCGCTACAAATATAATTAGGTCTAAAAGTCCGGAGTCGAATCCCACAAAGAACTAAGGCTTAGCTGTATCTGTTTAATATCACTAAGAAGAGAAGATATAATAATTTTCTAAATTATATAGATTGTGATCTATATTTCTAACTAATTAATTGTCAAATACTACAAAGCGGTAAAATTATCAATTAACGAGACGAATGGTTGGAGACTAAATTAAGGAGGTCTAGAATTATGATTTTTCCAATTGTCGGAATCCTTCTAGCTATGTTCCATACAATTTTGACAATGTATTCTCTACAGATCGTGAGCATTTTAGGTTCCGTAATTCTCTCTCGAGCAACTACAATAATTTACTAGACATATTCTCTCGAACAATGATAGTTGGCTTTATATAACCACTCACTATGACCACGTCAATGCTTTGTTATTTCGAAACCTGCCTTTAAACCCGTTGTATTGATTTTTCACATACGTTAGGAGTGACGTTGTTCAAAAAACAAATAAATATGTATCCTTTCTCAATCAACACATAATAAATAGGCACAGTCAATCGATGTCTTTTCAATCAACAACAATAAACACGAAGTTGAACAAGTAGAGAAATTCAACGGCTCAATTATATAAAAACATAACAAGAATTTATCCTACAAAAGGTTCCATCGAAACCCTAGATAATAAATTAGCTATTCATATTTATATGTAAAACTACAACACTACAAGTCATAACCAACAATGAAAAATAGGAAGAGGAAGGAAAAACTAGTAGAAGAATTCCCCGCCTTGCTCCTATTATGTCTCTTCCTCCTTAGGTCGAATCTGTGTGCAAAATCGGAATACCGTTTTCCCATGTATATATACCAAGTATGGTCGGACCCAAATAATTATATCTTCTCTACGCTAAAAAGGATAATTTTTTCAGGTCTGGACGACCGCGGTCAACCGTGGTATGGCCGCAGTATTTTGCAAGTATACTACCTCAGCCCACCTCAGGTCTGCATTTGCGGTTTGGACCGTATGTTTAACCCTGTTTTGTTTAGAATTTGGAAAAACGTAAAACATGAAAGTTGTACTCTTTGAGTTAGATTTCCAACAATATATTGTTGAGCCCAAATGGAGTTTTGAGTAAAATGTTATGTGTATTTTACTACACAATAGACAATATGCCTACTCGATTCTTCGTTTTGTTGCTCTATCATCCGTTGATCCCAAATTCGATCCCGGAATAATTCCTTGGGCTTTTTCTCAGACTTCAAAGCTCCAAATCACCTGAATTTATTCCATAACATCTATGTAGCTCAGAATCACTCCTATAAGAAATAAAACACACAATTAGTACAAGAAACTAGCAATTAAAGCTCAAACTCAATTAAAGTGCAGTAAATTTGAGTGTCATAAGCAACTAAAATACGTAATTATAGCCTATCATCAACACCCCACACTTAACCAATGCTCTTCCTCGAGCAATCAAACTGCACTTTTTTTATAGACACGTCCTTTTTAAACAATTTCTCCTAATTCATTACACCAAGGGTATTTAAAATAGACTTAGCACAAAAGCGTAACATCTTCACCTCAATATTTGGCTCACAAGTACCACGCATTATTCACAGCTCACCTACTTACTTTAACATAGAGGCCACTGACCTTATCTTTTCTTCATGAATCAAGTGCCCTCACACAACAAAAGAGAGTAGTTTCATACAATAAAATTTAAGAACACTTAGGAACTTAAGATAGAATTCACTCACTCTCAGAAATAATATTCATATGCCATAAAAGATGCACCATAAGCTTGCCCGTAATGTGCTACTTCACTAATCGAGCTCATTCAATCTAGGATCAATTAGGACTTTATTTGGTTGTAATGTAGGCTTATGATAGATTTAGATATAAGAGAGACTACACCTCCCGAAGCACTTTAATACATATACTTTAACATTCAAACCCCATGCTTATTGTGAAACCAAAACTCCACCTTTACATCAATGTATATTACCCTATTCTCTTTAAGCACACTTACATCAAGAGCCACCATGTATCAAGGAATTATTTTTTCACAACAATCCAACTATTTTTTTCAATTCAAGTGGCTCATACTTTTTCAAAATAGTGCACCTTTCTCCTTATTTAATTAGTTTCACTCAAAAGCCAAACCAAGCACCCCGCACTTTAGCCTTTACAAAGTTCATAAACAATTCAAGTGCTCATGAGAGGTTACAATGGTTCAAATAGTTGGTTAATTCAAATAAATGGGTAAGACTTGTAATGTGATTGCCAAAGAAATAGGATTACAGGATCAAAGGGGTTAACTATGATACATAACAATTAGGCGGATAAAATATACATATTGACTCAACAAAGAAACGCCTATATCATTTCCAAGACTGAGCAAACCTACTATTTCGCTTTGCAAACACACGGGGAAAGTTCTAGGACTCAAATGCAAAGCATAGAATAACACAAACCTCACACACACATGGCACTTAACTCACTCAGTATTGGATTCATCAAGACACTCTAGTCAAAACAATTAAGCAACTTTAAAATCATACAACTTAAGGTACTTATACTAGAGTCAAAAACTAAGACTAAGCGTCACAATCAAAGTACTCACTGTTCTCAAGGCATAACAAAGTCAAGAGATATTGCTTCTATTCAAAATAGAACACAATGGCTCCTATTCCTAAACAAAACTAACTACACCTGGTTCAATTAAAACCCTTGGAAAAGAACCGCGGCACAAAGAAAAACCAAGGGAGAATTGCTACACGACCTAAAAAAAATCTTTTTATTTTATTTTTTCTTTAGACTTAAATCCCTCAAGAAAATTTTTTAGTAGATCCATCATCCGGAAAATTCCAATCTTTCCTATTTTTTTAAAAAAAATTCTACTAAACCAACATAACTAAAATAGCATAGAAAGTCATCCAAACAATCTCCTCACCCCACACTTAAAATTGTGCATTGTCTCCAATGCACACCATAACTAATAAAAGGGTAAAAGAGACTCCCTGGTAGGCCAAAGGCCGAAGCATGACAACTCATGGGGTACTCAGACTTCTCCCAAGCTTGGTCCTTCGTGCGGGTACCTCACACTTAGTTCCAACCATTTGGTTTAGTGTTGCATCCTTCCAATACTTTTGTTTTCCATGCTCCTAGAAAATAAAAAGTTGACACTACCAACATAATACAATTTAAAAAAATAAAAAAAATAAAAGAAAGCAATAAAGCTAGGTTGCCTCCCACCAAGCGCTTGGTGCAGCACGACGCAAATCACTTTTTGCCTCCACCTCGAGCTTATGAATTGAACTCCCAATATGGCATCAACTTTTAGGCTATTCTCCAGGGGTGGAGGAACAAATATAATTGGCCCAACCAACCATTGTACTATTCTACACTTCTTGGCTTTTAGATGAGGTATAAAGTCCTATCTTTCTGGCAAGAAAAATTCAAGAATGTAGGCACCTTGTTCCTTATTCCTTGACTTCTCAATTGGCTCGGATGAATTCATTTCCATATAGTCATCCAAGCATAATGTAGAAAAATGTTTGGAGTGAGGAACAATGCGCTCACATATATGAATTTCAGTACTTTCAGCATCCTCAACATCAATGATACTAGAGTCAACAAAATTTGTATCCTCAATGTCCTTGGCTGACTCTAGTCTCACTTTTTAAATATTGACATCCTCAAATTGTAGTTGGCTAGGTTGTTGATGTTCTACTCTGACCTACCTAATTAACACCTCAAGTTCATGCTCTTCTTGGCTACTATCATCAATATTGGCTTGTTGAGCATTAAAAGCTCTGACCACTTGACTCAAGTAAGCCTCCAACTTGCCAATCGTTACCTTTCGCCTTTGTATCTGCAATTGTTTTTCATTATTTTGTTTCAGAAGACAGTTTAACATATCTTTGATCTCCTTCAGGTCTGCATCCCCAGGTTCTTTGTTCCTATTAACTTCACAAAAAAAGGTAGAACCATCATAGTAAGTGGTTGGGGGAAGATAAGAAATATAAGAACAACCATTAAAGTGACCCTTTTTACCACCACATACATCACGCACATTACACAAATAAGATTGAGTTGGTGTACATAACTCGCTCTCGGGAATATTTTGATAATTTTGATACCGGTGGTTTCCTTCACTATATGTATAAGGATCAATAATAGAATTATCTACACCTAAATTTAAATAATTTCAAGATGTCATATTTCTCAAATCAAAAGTTATTAAAAAAAACACACAAAAAAAATAAAACAAAATAAAAGTTCAAACTTGAACCCTAGCAATATATACAGCTACAACTACACCATTAGTTCCTCGGAAACGACACCAAAATTTGATTACGCCCTACTCTAGTCCTAAAAAGGATAAGCGGTTGCTACAAATATAATTAGGTCTAAAAGTCCGGAGTCGAATCCCACAAAGAACTAAGGCTTAGCTGTATCTTTTTAATATCACTAAGAGGAGATGATATAATAATTTTCTAAATTATAAAGATTGAGATCTATATTTCTAACTAATTAATTATCAAATACTACAAAGCGGTAAAATTATCAATTAACGAGACGAATGGTTGGAGACTAAATTAAGGAGGTCTAGAATTATGATTTTTCCAATTGTCGGAATCCTTCTAGCTATGTTCCATACAATTTTGACAATGTATTCTCTACAGATCGTGAGCACTTTAGGTTCCGTAATTCTCTCTCGAGCAACTACAATAATTTACTAGACATATTCTCTTGAACTATGATAGTTGGCTTTATCTAACCGCTCACTATGACCACGTCAAGGCTTTGTTATTTCTAAACCTGCCTTTAAACTCGTTGTATTGATTTTTCACATACGTTATGAGTGACGTTGTTCAAAAAACAACTAAATATGTATCCTTTCTCAATCAACACATAATAAATAGGCACAGTCAATCGATGGCTTTTCAATCAACAACAATAAACATGAAGTTGAACAAGTAGAGAAATTCAACGGCTCAATTATATAAAAACATAACAAGAATTTATCCTACATAGGTTCCATCAAAACCCTAGATAATAAATTAGCTATTCATATTTATATGTAAAACTACAACACTACAAGTCATAACCAACAATGAAAAATAGGAAGAGGAAGGAAAAACTAGTAGAAGAATTCCCCGCCTTGCTCCTATTATGTCTCTGCCTCCTTAGGTCGAATCTGTGTGCAAAATCGGTCTACTCTTCAAAAAAATAATTTACCATGTATATATACCAAGTAAGGTCGGACCCAAATAATTATACCTTCTCCTACGCAAAAATGATAATTTTTTCAGGTTTGGACGACCGCGGTAATTTGCAAGTATACTGCCTCAACCCGCCCCAGGTCTGCAGTCGCAGTTCCGACCATGTGTTTAACCCTATTCCATTTGGAATTTTGCAAGACGTAAAACATGAAACGTTTATCCCTTTGAGTTAGCTTTCCAAAAATATATTGTATATCCCAAATGGAGTTATGAGCAAAGAGTTATGTGCATTTTACTAGACAGTGTGCAATATACATAATCGATTCTTCGTTTTGTTGCTCTATCATCCGTTGATCCCCGAATACGATCCCGACTTAATTACTAGGGCTTTTACTCAGACTTTAAAGCTACAAATTACTTGAATTCATTCCGTAACATCTATATAGCTCGGAATCACTCCTACAAGGCATAAAACACACAACTAGTGCAAGAAACTACCAATTAAAGCTCAAACTCAATTAAAGTGCAGTGAATTTGAGTACAATAAGCGAATGAAATATGTAATCATAGCCTCTTATGACCATACGACATGAACAAAACAAATAAATGCACAACTTCTATAAATGACTCTATTCATAGAAATACTAGAGATGCTTATGTTCTTGATTCCCCATGTGTCATATTATTCTATCATCTGTTCACGGGTCTCAAAAATATGTAAGTTGGTAAATTTTAGTTTATGATATTAATTAGAGGCATAATGGTCTTATGACATACCAAGAGATTTTATTAATGAATTTTCATATGTATTTCATGCATTTATACATGCACATTGACCCATGACCAGATGACATTATATACGCGTATATATATGTATATGGGATACGAAGTTTATAGTGTTATATACGCACCACCACTTGATCAACTTGTATACGTGGATGATTTTGCCTATAGTGGCCAAGATGATATAATGGGATGCCCTCGGAAGCTTGATGTTATGAAAACATGTACTTATGCATGATATGATATTCATACGCATATGCATGACACTGTAAGTATTTTATAATTTACAAAGTTATCCAGACATACAAGTTGAGTCATTTACTCTTACATTTTTTTCTATGTTTTTTATGTACTAATTTATGTACCTTACATACTCGGTACATTATTCGTACTGACGTCCCTTTTGACTTGGGATGCTGCTTTCATGCTCGCATGTACTAATAGACATGTCGAGAGTCCTCCAAGTAGGCTATCAGCTCAGTGGAAGATGTTGGTGCGCTCAATTTTCTCCTGAGTTTCTTATTTAGTAAGTATAATTAAGACATGTATTGATTGGTATGGCGGGGTCTAGTCCCGACCTTTGTGATACTTATGTATTCTTAGAGGCTTGTACATAGATGTCAGGTATACAGATACTTGTATGGCCTTGTCGGCTTATATTTTGAGTTTACAAAGGATCATATTGGCCTTATAGGCCCGTATGTCACGTATGTAAGTTTTTGTATCAGACTCGGCCGATCTATGTCGAGAATTTCCCTATGTTTTATTCTACTTATCTCACGATAACCTCTCTGTCTCATTTACCTATGATAGTATGGTGTAGAATATACGTTACATAGGTACTCGGTTGAGTAAGGTTTCGAGTGCCCGTTGCGGCCCATTGGTTTGGGTTGTGACACATATTGTGGTCCCTTTGATAACTATTGCTAGGAACAAGGTTCTTGTTATATACGCACCACAACTTGATCAACTGGTATACGTTGATGATTTTGCACATAATGGCCGAGATGATATAATGGGATACCTTCGGAAGCTTGATGATGTTATGAAAACATATACCTATGCACGATATGACATTCATACGCATATGCATGACACTATAAGTATTTCATAATTTACAGAGTTATCCAGACTTACAGGTTGAGTAATTTTCTCTATTTTTTTTTCAGTGTCTTTTATGTATTTATTAATGTGCCTTACATACTCGGTACATTATTCGCACTGAAGTCCCTTTTTCCTGGGGACGTTTCATTTCAAGCCCGTAGGTCCCGGTGGGCAGGTTGAGAATCCTCCAAGTAGGCTATCAGCTCAGTGAAAGATATTGGTGCATTGTATTTTCTCCTGAGTTGCTTATTTGGTCAGTATAATTAGGACATGTGTTGATTGGTATGGCGGGGCCCAGTCCCGACCTTTGTGATACTTATGTACTCTTAGAGGCTTGTAGATAGATGTCATGTACACAAATACTTGTATGGCTTTGTTGGCCTATGTTTTGAGTTTTCAAAGGATCATGTTGGCCTTATAGGCCCGTATGTCACATATGTAAGCTTTTATATCAGACTGGGTCGATCTATGTCAAGTATTTCCTATGTTCTATTCAAGTTATCTCACGATAGCCTCTGTGTCTCATTTACCTATGATAGCATGATATGAAAAATACGTTATGTGAGTACTTGATTGAGTAAGGTTCTGGGTGCCCGTTGTGGCCCATTGGTTTGGGTCTTGACAAAAGTGGTATCAGAGCAGTTTTGTCCTAGTGAGTCTACCAGCTTTGTCTAGTAGAGTCTTGTTTATAGGTGTGTCGTGCACCATTCTTATAAGCAGGAGGCTACAGAACATTTAGGAATGTCACTCTTTCTTCTTACTCTAGATCGTGTGGTAGAGTTCATTATAAGAATTCAAACTCCTAGTTTCTATTTTATCCGGTGTATGATGATAACTCTAGTTGGTAAGAGATTGAATGCAACTATGGAAGAGTTGAGTCAGAGGAACTCAATTTTTCATTATGCTTATGATGAGAAAATGTAAGGTCTTCAGTAGATTATGTGTGTACTAAGACGTGTAAGCCCCTTGATAAGGAGCCTTAAGGCAAGAATATCTGTCCAACCCTATAGTGAAAGGAAAAGAGAGATTCAGAAGATAGTTACAAGTCTCAAAGTAAAAGAAGCAAGGTGGAGAAGGGTACAAGGCTCCCAGTTAAGGAAAACCATCATTATTTACCATTCAATATGGGAGATTTAAGCATTTTGAGTTACCTTCAATGGTAGCAGGTATGTACAATTGGCCACACCCATTTTATTTACGCTATATGGAAGCTAACAATTGCAGTGTAAGAGAAGTATGGATATCAGGATCTGGCTAGAGTTAGAGTGACACAAACAGGGAGGATGGACTGTTTAGTTGACATTTCCGAAGGATATTACAAATGTGGTAATAGATCTCCTTATGAGACACCAAGATGATGCACTCTAAAATAGTATAGCAAGATATGAGTACTATAAATATAGGCACTGGAAGACTTGAAGGGATAAATATTACCTTAGTATGGCTCGCATCCCTAGTAGAGAGAGGACGTTAAGCAACCCGAAGAGCCACTGGATGGTGCAAAGGGGAGCTAAAAGCAAAATAATGTCTTGTTCGAGTTTTCAGAATAAAGTGATAGGCATAAATATTAGCGGGAAATAAGAAAATAGTTAATGAAGCATTATGAGTAAGATATGATACATGGATTACAACGGTAGATCAAAAGATGTTAGTATTACAAAATCTATAGTCAAGTGAAGGAAGAGACGAGAGGTGACATGCCTTAGGACAACAAAAGATTATAGGCCATATAGTCATGTCCTAATTTCGAGAAATTTTTGCAACTTTAATGTAATTACCAAAAGGAAAAGTTAGACCCCAGAGTAATAGAACCAAAATGGATTGGTGAACAAGATAAACTAAGCATGAATTAGGGACTGAGTGATTGATAATAGTCGGCATCATGAGAATTTAATATTTTGTTCGGCAATAATAGAATGGACAAAAAAAATAAGATTCATGAGAAATTCAGAGAATGGTCGTTTAGGAAGACGCTTCCCTGAAGCAATCATTGTGAGCAAAGTTAATCGTAAGGGACTGTGTGTGCCAGTTATACTAAGTGTCACCCTCGTGAGTAAGGAATTATATTAGCACTATAGAAAGATTACTGCAAGGTGAGTAAGAGTCATCGATGATGTTAAAGGAAGCCAGAGGGGAAGATGTAAAACATCTATAGGTAGATCGTCATAGCACTAAACCTTAGTTATCCCCAAAATGGGCGAATATGGAGTGATGTGGCATTAAGTCAGAATTAAGTGGTTCTAGTAATTATGGAATGGGAAAGGAGGAATGCGACAAAGATGAAAGAGGTATGAGATTGCACTTATTCAAAGTATACAAATATGCTACAATTCTAGAACATTATGCAAGCACGATAGTAACGAGAGGAATTAAGGGTTTCTGCCCGAGATATTATTGATAAGTAAGGATCCTGTGCGAGATGTAAGTTAAGATAAAATAAATAATCCAAGAAAGATTACACAAAATACTGAAATGAGAATGGGCTAACGAGTAGTTAGTTGATCCAGGAAAAGAATAGTTATGGCTAGACAAGGAGATACAGACAAAATTGATTGTGCAAGATAAACATATTGAGCCCCAACATGAGGCATTCAGTCTCGCAGATATGACATCCTATCCTTGAGAAATACTTAGATAGGAGTTGGGGTAGTTAAAAGTACCGTATGAATATTACAGAAATAAAAGAGAATGCATCTGGAGGACAGTAAAAATATCAAGTTTGGAAGCAACCCTACAAGCACAAGGGTAAGGGAGGTAAGTAACTACAGATAATTATAGGTAAGGAAAGACATCAAAAAATTCTATCGAGTATTTGGTGAAATAAGCTTGCAAATTCACAAGAGTTAGAGGATCCTCACTAATACTACAAGAAAAGACTAGTTGAGGAAAAAAGGAAGAAGGCTTCAACCTAAGATTAATAACCTAAGGAGGAAATGGTCTTATAACAACAGTCTCACAATAACATTGTATGCACTCAATAAGAAAGTGGTATACTACATCAGCGAAGTAAATAAGAAATCTGATTATTGGACCTCGAAAATTATAGAGATCGTGATTGAGCATATTACATGGTCTCTCTTAATATTAGAGGTACAAGAGGGATAGTACAACAACTATATTCTGTAACGGCCCTATGATAAAGCCAATTGGAAAAGTACTAGCCTCATAAGAAGTCAGTACAAAGCTCCCACCGGATTGTGTGTGCACCAGAGGTGCAAGTATTATAATAAAGCTTCAAATTATGTGAGCGAAATACACCTAGGAAGAAGGGAGGTCATGAAAGAGATAGAAGATACAATGTGAGATTTTAAGGTAATTAAGGTAAAGGTAAATAACGTACAAGATACTCAAAGGCAGAAGATCGTGAATAGTCCATACTTCTGATAAAACGCTAGAAGCGTAAGGATTCTATATCTAGGAATAATAGTAGCATCTTCAGTAGAATATCTTCCAACCTATGGTCTAGGTATCAAAAATCTTGACTAAGAGAGAAAATAAGAGTTTGAGACAATCTAATTTCTTGCTTGACGTTCCAAAATGACATAAGGAAATCTATGATGCTAGCAAGTTGAAAGGTTGCAAGTAATATATATGGATATATCTAGGTCGCAAGCTATTGTATGGTGAAGTGACAAGGTTCTAGAAGACATGAATAATGATAAGAAAGAGTGAGTGAGAAGGTAACAAAAATGGATAAGTCCTCAGGATTAAGCCCATGAAAACAAGAAGAGCAGTTTCTCTAAGTTATACAATTCTCACTATAGCCTCAATGAACTTAAAGGAGTCTAAGACTAATAACATTTAGAAGATTTTCCCTAGTAATTGAATGAGGTGTAATTGTGAGACAAAATAATAACGTTTGGGCCTTCAATTGAGTAATGATCTGACGAAAAAAAGGAAGGGATCTCATGAATTGGACAGGATTAAAATACCTACGTAAGGTGAATCACATTGAGATGCTGTGAGATGCAATTATAAAAGCATGATATCGCCGTGGATCAGTATAATCATTTCAGATGTTCCTCGATGAGATATGAACCCTAGCGTCAATGTTACATAAAAAGTTACGTTATCAGGGGTAAATAATGGATCAATATTGAGGTGAATCAACAATAGATGGATAAAATTTATAAAGTATAAAATGAGATTATGCTGTCATTATTAAGATGAACAGTAATGTGAAAGCATTAAAGTACATAGATTTATACATATTGGAGAAGCAATGAAAGTAACCTGGAATTTGGTAGCAAACCTTTGTGACGAGAAATCGAGGAAAAAGTTATGGTATTGTATGACCTACTTAGATGCAGTAAAGTCATACAGATGTATAACCGGGTTTATGAAATAAGACATAGCAATATTCTTAAGTCGACAAAATACCGAACAAAGAGATTCAATAATGGCTAAAAATCAGAGGAAAAAGGAAAGAAGAGATGCAAAAGCGCACTTACAAGGACAAAGTCGTACATGCTGCATAATAGAAGGTAACAACAGTTATGAGGCTGAAAGGATTCCGACCATAAGTCATGGTTTGAAAAAGAAGCCTAAAGGGGGAAATGCCCTGGCCTTTGGATTTATTCATAGAACAGTTGCCTAAATGGCGAGGAGAGTAATAAAGTATTCGAAAGCCATAGGCTATAAAAAGGATAAATGCACCAGTCAATATTCGAGGATGAATGTTCTAAAGGAGGGGAATAATGTTACACCCCATATTTTTGTACATGAAACTACGCCATACATAAATTGATATGAGCGTGGAAATGAGATGTTACATTTTGCATTTTCATACGTTAAAGTTTCGTTGTAAGTTAATCGACGTAAGCTCGGGAATGAGATTATTTTGGAATTATAATTATTATGCTTTTTTAAATAAGGGTCAAGAAAATTTGTGAAGGGGAGAGGGGAAAAAAATCAGAGAAAATGAGTTTCGTCAAAGTTTGTCAATTTGGGATAAAATACGGCTCGAACTATTATACCCAGTGTTTATGGACTAGTGTCATACAAAGTACCACATGACAATGATACTGAAGTATATGAGTTATGTAAAATGTGAGTGGTATTTTAAATAATTTATGATAATTCTTAATTATGTAGATATTTGATTATTTATTAATTTGAGTGGAATGTTAACAAATTAATTAAAAGGTTGAGGATAATAATCTTGGATAAGTGTTAAGGGGAATGTCACGTGATATTATAGTATGTGGAAGTCAAAGAGGTATTGAATTAATGACTCTTAAACATGTAACTTTGGTGGAAACTTTAGAGGATTTTGGTTGCTAAGTCATCAAAGAAGTGGGTCCTACACCCAATTATATAAAAAGCCTCTTAAGACCAAAAAATTAAAGGCTTTTGTCTACATGAAATATGGATGGAGCTCCTAAAGAAAGGGAATAGGAATGTTACTGCTTCAACAAATTCACAAAGTTTGCATTCTAATCCTTAGTATGTGGCTTTATGCAAACAAAATCTTAGCAATATGAGATTTTGCAATTTTAAGGAAGTATGATACAATCTTAAATTTTTTCCTACTTCAATTTTGTTGTTACATGATTTGTTGCAATTGACGTATATTAAAGGGATTGTTAAGAGAATCGGCTCAGGTATGTTAAGGCTTTCCCTTATTTCTGTTGGCATGATCTATACCACATGAGCGAAATGAGAAAATGCATAAATTTCATAAATGACTCTATTCATAGAAATACTAGAGATGCTTATATTCTTGATTCCCCATGTGTTATATTATTCTATTCTTTGTTCATGGGTCTCAAAAATATGTAAGTTGGTAATGTTTATTTTATGATATTAATCAGAGGTATAATGGTCTTATGACGTATCAAGAGATTTTATTAACGTATTTTCATATGCATTTCATACATTTATACATGCACATTGATCCATAACTTGATGGAGTAATATACGCGTATATATAGACGGGATATGGGAAAGGTTATGGTGTTATATTCGCACCACCACTTAATCAACTGATATATGTTGATGATTTTGCCCATAGTGGCCTAGATGATATAATGGGATACCTCAGAAGGTTGATGATGTTATGAAAACATATACCTATGCACGATATGACATTCATACGCATATGCATGACACTATAAGTATTTCATAATTTAGAGTTATCCAGACTTACAGGTTGAGTCATTTACTCTATATTTTTTCATGTCTTTTATGTACTTATTTTTGTGCCTTACATACTCGGTACATTACTCGTACTGACGTCCCTTTTTCCTGGGGACATTTCATTTCATGCCCGTAGGTCACGATAGGCAGGTTGAGAGTCCTTCAAGTAGGCTATCAACTCAGTGGAAGATGTTGGTGCACTCTATTTGCTCCGGAGTTGCTTATTTGGTCAGTATAATTAGGACATGTGTTGATTGATATGGCAGGGCCCAGTCCCGACCTTCGTGATACTTATATACTCTTAGAAGCTTGTAGATAGATGTCATGTACACAAATACTTGTATGGCCTTGTCTGCCTATGTTTTGAGTTTTCAAAGAATCATGTTGGCTTTATAGGCTCATATGTCACGTATGTAAGTTTTTATATAAGATTGGGTTGATCTATGTCGAGTATTTTCCTATGTTCTATTCTAGTTATGTCACGACAACCTCTTTGTCTCATTTACCTATGATAGTATGATATAAAAAATACGTTATGTAGGTACTTTATTGAGTAAGGTTCTGGGTGCACGTGGCGGCCCATTGGTTTGGGTCATGACAAATATTGTGGTCCATTTGATAACTATTGCTAGGAACAAAGAATTAATCATCAGAAAATTCCGCCCAAGATGCCTTAATTGAATGGATTGGCAGAGAGAATGAATAGAACTCTAGTTGAGAGAGTTACATGTTTGCTTTCAGAGGCTAAACTTTTAAATATATTTTGGATGGAAGCACTTAGCACTGTCGCATATGTTATAAATTTGTCTCCTGCTATTACTTTGGATAGCGATGTCCCATACAGAGTTTGGTTTGCCATAGATTCTTATGATCACTTGAGAGTTTTTGGGTGTAAAGCTTGTGTATATGTTTCTAAAGACGAGATATCGAGGGGTAAGGGTAAGGGTTTGAAATTATCATGAGGCGAAGGTATTAGACACCCCTCAAGATCCACTAGTGTGGTTCCCGGCCAAGCTATTGTTGTGACTCAAATAAAAATAATAAATAAGTACAAAGAGTATCACATAAGAGGAGATTTTCACATAAAAGGGTGATAAATAAACGAAGTTGAAAGGCATATGAGAGTTGATTTAGAAGAAACACTTTAAGGAATATGGATCGCGTCAATGCAATACCTAGTAATCACTCCTCAGAGATGGGCTACACGTGGTATTAGCGCACTGGTCATCATATCCATATCAATCCATGTCTACACGTGATCCTATCAATCCCGGAGATTTTTGGATTACTAATCCTAAAGAGAGGAGACATGGGCTTATTTTTGGTTTAAAAAGGTTAAAATACTAAGGCGACAAACAAACCACATATATAGAAAATTTAGGGGGAGAGCATATAAACAGATAATAACGCTCAAACAAACCTCCTTTAAAACCAGAGAAAACACATAGTTTAGCATGTTTTACACGTACTATTTAAGGTCTAATTAAAACTTAAGGATTTAAGGTAGACTAATTTGCTACATATTTTAGATAGGAAGCGTGAGTCAGGCCTACATGCTGGTTGTAGTTAAAAAAAGAACTGAATCAGTTTATAAGTTACCCTAAGGCTTGCCTAAATGATAGACGAAACCGATAGGTATGATATCTACAGATTTTAGGAATAAGAGTATGTACTGGTTGCATGTTAATTTAATAAAAGATTGCCAGTTTTAACAGAAAGAGTACAAGTTCTTTGATTAAAAATGCATTACTATTGATAGTTTAAACTTATGGCTATTCAGATTTGAATTAGGACCCCTATAGGAATGCTTTCTATGTGTTTGTTAACTTTAAACACTGTTATAGACGTAGAGAAATGCAGAAATCATACAACATGCTATCTAGGTGTTGCATTTTTTACTACGAACGTGATATCCGATTGCATTGTTATTAAGGACTATACACATTTGCCTAATGAGAGATGGGTATGCAAGAATCCGAAAGGTCCTATAGGCATATTATCTAAATGAGAATGCAAATGTTCTTATAGATATGGTATCTGTATGGGAGTGCAGAATTCTATAAACATAGTATCTCTGCATAAACTCAAAAACAAACTCCTATAAATAGGATATCTATATGAACACAGAATTCATGATATTCCTATAGGCATGGTTTCTATATGATATGCAGAAATCAGAAATTACTATGATGTGCTGAAATTGAAAATTCCTGTAGGCAAGTTATCTACATGATATGCTGAAATGAGAAGTCCCTATAGGCAGGATATCTATGTGATATACTGTAATTAGAAATTCCTACAGACAAGTTATCTATGTGATATGTTGTAACCAGAAATCCCTATATGCAAGTTATCTATGTGATATGATGTAACCAGAAATTCCTATAGGCAATTTATCAATCCTTTGCATGCAATTATTCCCTCTCCTATTCACTTGCCATCCCCAACAGTTATACAAAGTTATTATAGTATAAAGAAAAATAAAGTAAATTAAATACATCAGAAATTTGAAGTTACAACGAAGGAAAGCTTGATTCAGACTTCCTGTCTTATTTATGAAGTAAACCAAGTCCAACGATCAATGTTTCAAAGCTTTTCTCGTATTTGGATGTGTCAGAGTTCCCTAAGAGCGTCAAATGGACTCCAGGCAGTGCTCCCACCTAAATGCATTACAGGGTTATAGCGCAGTGTGGAAAGGGCCATCTCTCAAGTGTCCAAGTTCAGATGGAACTCAAGGTCCCAAGGCAAGACTCACAAGAGGAGGACAGAACCTAAGATCTAAGAAGGAGAGTGCAAGTGCAGAAGTGAAATTCTGAAAGGAGAACAATAAGAAAAGGAAAATGGGAATAACTTTAAAATTAGTGCACATAGGAGCATAGGGGAGTGGGGAATTTGCAAGAACACAAGAAAAGCATGCAGATGGGCATACCTAACAATGGTATATGCTGGTACACCCTCCAACCTGTATAGAGGTTAAAACCTCACTAGTTTAAAACTCAGTTATGGTTAACAACTCATGTTGCCATGCCCTAAGTCACCACTCACAAACACGTAAGGTAATGGGATAGGGAGCAAAGATCCACATTAGAAATAGGCAGTATAACATAGACATACTAAGTTAAATGTTGAACTCTACATAAACAGTAAAACATACATGGATATAAAGACTGTAAGTAAACACATTGGGGTTTCCACCTTAAATCAAATACAAAGATGAGGAAGCAAGTAGTCGATACAGGCTCAGGGGTTTCATTCAGAAACTCATGAGAACACATGAAAACACAATAGAAGGTTCAAAGCGAACTGAGTGAAGAAACTGATTCGAAGCATAACGAGAAAACTACATGATAGTAGAAGAAACATGCTATAAGAAAAAGATCCTCTTAGAAGGGACTTATATAGGGTTCAGTAGAAGGCAAACAAAGAGCCTTAAGAACTTAGTAAAAAAATACAGTAGAAGAACACAATAACACCAGAAAAGTATAACAAAAGAACATTTAGGAAAACATAGTGAGATAAACATTTGAGAGCAGGGTATAGAGACACAGTAGGAAAAAGAAATATTAGAAAGCACAAAAGAGCATATGTGGTAGAAAGGAAACATATGAGCACAATTGAGACAAATACACACAAAGAAAGGGAAAAGAAAAGTCGTAGAAACATTTTAAGTATATTAGAAAACCCTAAATCGAAAAAGAATCCATTTTGAAAGCAACGCTAGGGAAATTGTTTGAAAACTCAAATAGAGAATAGATACACAACAAATATAGAAAACTCGGGGAAAACCTCGAAGGGTTTCAGAAAAACCCTAAAATGAGAAAGTATTTAAAAGGTCATCGATCGGAGTCGGAAAAGCTACCAGGCTTAGAAGACCAGGATATGCCGGAGCAAGGTCGACAATGGCCATGAAACCTCGAGCCGACAAAGGTCTAAGTGAAAATCTTCAAGGTTTGGCCTCGAATCTTCAAGTGTCGAGCACACAAAAGTAGTAGGAAGTTAGTATAGGACCCCCATGGCCTGAGAAGCCATAGTTTCCGGTAGGTTTCACGATTGAAGACGATAGGAGATGATTACGGTTCCAGGAATGTTCGAGAGAGTTTGAGAGATGAAGGGGTTCAAAGGTGGCTGATTAGGTGAAAGTGATTAAGGTTAGGGGTGTTTAGGGAATTAAAAAGGAAAGGGGGAGTTATGGCCGTTGATCAAAATGATCAACGACCCGGATCAAAAGGGGAGCGGGGCAGGTTATTAACGGGTTAGGGGTCGGGTAATTTAGGAATTGGGATAGTCTGGCTTGAGATTGAAATAGGGTTAATTGGGGGGGGGGGGGTAATTTGGGCTATAATTAAAATAAAATAAGGCCATCATTTAAATAGTCATTTTTCCCTTTTTATTTAAAAATTTAATAAAAATGATTTCTAAAAATAAATTAAAGGTGATAAATTATTTAATTATATATAAACATAAAATAAAAAATTGGAATATATTTTATAATTATAGATGCTATTAAATCTTAAAATAGGCTAAAATTGCAATTTAGTGTAATTTTAACTTAAATATACCAAATCAATTTATAAAAGTTTGAAACAATTACCTTGGCTTTATATTGGTGTGTATATAAGAATAAAATAAATTAATAAACCAATTGATAATTTCATAAACACTTATTGGTTTTTGTATTACTAAAATAGGGTAATAAATCGGTTTTAAAATCTTTTAAAAATTGAAAAAAATAATAAAATACATGGGCATATATATATATATATATATATATATATATATATATATATATATATATATATATACTATTTTGAAAGTATTTTGAATATAAAAATATACAAAAAAAAATTAGGTATCAATAGGGGCGCCTCTTTACCCGGAAAGAATGAAAGAGTTGTCAGACAAAGATATGATGGCCAATTTTTGACCGGGCGAAGTGGTTTGAAAAGGTTTACCATGCTCTGGTTCCTGAGCTGCCTACATATCCCTGGTCTTACAAGAATTAGGTTGTATGTAGTTTAGGATCCATCGGTAGAGTATACCGATGGAGGTTTTCCAAGAATGGACGCAACGTTTAGGTTGGGATGGATGGTTAGAGTCTAATCGGGCTGTGGGAACTGGAGCGGGACCCTCCTACTAAGACGGCCATCGCTCACCGGTTTAGTTGCGAATAAACAATACAAGCATATATTGTGCATCAATTTAAACGTGATACAAGCTCCCATTGGACCATGATGTCCTGGGCCATGAAACGTATAATAAATGATTTGCAGGCCATGTTAAGATGCTCTCGGGCTATGAGGATGATGCCTCTGAATGATGATGCCTTTGAATAATGAGATGCAAGAGATAAAAGGGGTCCTCAGGCCATGGCAAGCCCTTCTCACCCTATGAAGATGGTGCCTCCGAACAATGATGCCTTTAGACAGTTTGGCGATCTTTCAACCCATGAGATGCATAAGGTGGCGATCTTTCATCCAATGCAAAATGCAGTAAGTGGCGATATTTCAGCCGATGCAAGATGTAAATGAGATGGGGATCTTTCAGCCTATGCAAAATGTAAATCAAGTGTGATCTTTCAACCATGCAAGATGTAAATAAGGCGGCGATCTTTCAGCCAATGCATTCAGTCAATGCAAAATGTAAATGAGGTGGTGGTCTTTCAGTCATGCAAGTGAAAAATAAAGTGGCGATATTTCAGCCATGCAATATGGTCGCGATCTTTCAGCCAATGCAAAATGTAAATGAGGTGGTGATCTTCCGTCCAATGCAAGTAAAAATAAAGTTGCGATATTTTAGCCATGCAATGAGTTGGCAATCTTTCAGCCAATGCAAAATGTAAATGTGGTGGCGATCTTTCATCGGTGCAAGTGAAAAATAAAGCAGCAATATTTTAGCCATGCAATGAGGCGACGATCTTTCAGCCAAGGCAAAATGTACGTAAGGAGGGTAACTTTCAGCCAATGCAAGTAAAAATAAAGTGGCGATATTTCAGCCATGCCGATGGAGGCTTAACCTTGGAAGACAGAATAGTAGACTTATGCAATGCAAAAATGTAGGTGGAGACAAGTCTTAGTCTCGAAAGGCAGAATGATAGCCTTATGCAATGTAGGAGTGCAGGTGGAGACAAAGCTTAGTCTCGGAAGGCAGAATGGTAGCCTTATGCAATGCATGAAATTCAGATAGAGGTAGAGCTTAACCTCGGAAGGTAGAATAGTAGTCTTATGCTATGCAAGAATGCAGGTGGAGACAGAGCTTAGTCTCGGAAGGAAAAATGGTAGCCATATGCAATGCACGAATTCAGATGGAGACAAATCTTAGTCTCGGAAGACATAATAGTAGCCTTATACAGGAAATAAAGGAAGAATAGTATGAAATTCCTTAGCTGATAGCTGATTGTGGTATCATGGCTGTGGGGGATATTGCATAGCGAATGCCAATAGATGTGCGTTCTGAAAGTTGTGTTCTGATTGCATAATATGTTGCTTTACGACTTGGGTTACTACATGTAAAGAAAAATTATGAGTTTGTAAAGGGGAAAGGTTAGTTCGTGTCCCCTCCGACTTTGCTTGCCTTATTTCGCTTTGATCTAATGATATATGTATCATCGGGGTAGCATTGCTGAACAAGGCGGTTTTGACAATAAATATGCATAAGTTTGTTTTAAAATATGAAATGAGTATATATTTTTGAAATAGTTTTGGATGAACCAATGTTTGTGACGTGGTTCAAGACGTCCCAACCTCTCTCGCTTCGGAATTTTGAGGGTCCTCCTCAAAATTCTGCCCCAGTTTACTGGATTGCTGCTTGTGATAGTTGCTTGCGATGGTTGGCTGAAGTTATTTCGAAATTCTGAGGGCCCTCCTCAAAATTCTACCCAGTTTCCAATTGCGGGAGAAAATGAAAATTTTATTAAATTGTGACGAACCCATAGAGCTGCCTACGTATCCCCTCTTAAATGGGAATCAAGTCAGACGTAGTTCAAATTACATCATAAAGGAAAGCATAAAGATTACACATAGTATCATTTGATTGTATCTGAGTTGATTGGTTTTGGCCAAATTTCTCCATCCATTTATGCAAATATGAGGGCTCCTCCTGTCAGAACCCGATGAACCATGTACGGACCCTGCCAATTGGGAGAGTTTTTCTCTTTGGCTTCATCTTGATACGGGAAAATATTCTTCAAAACTAGCTGACTCGGTGTGAACCGTCTTGGTTTGACTCTTTTGTTGAAGGCCCTGGACATTCTGTTTTGATAAAGCTTACCGTGGCAAATCGTATTCAATCCCTTTCCATCTATAAGGGCTAGCTACTCGTAACGACTCTTTACCCTTTCTGCGTCGTCGAGCTCAGCTTCTTGTATGATCCTTAAGGACGGGATCTCTACTTTGGCAGGAATGACTGTTTTTGTACCATATACCAGCATGTAGGGGGTTGCCTCTATAGATGTGCGGACCATGGTGCGATACCCCAATAAAGCAAATGATAGTTTCTCGTGCCACTGTTTATGCTTTTCTATCATTTTCCTCAATATCTTCTTGATATTTTTGTTGGCGACTTCTACAGTTCCGTTAATCTAAGGTCTGTAGGTTGTAGAATTCTTGTGTTTGATCTTGAAGGTCTCACACATAGCTTTCATCAAGTCACTATTGAGATTGGAACAATTATCAATAATGATTGATTCCTGAATTCTGAATCGACAAACAATACGATCACTGCAATGTAAGATGCCGATTCAACCCATTTGGTGAAATAGTCAATTGCCACTAGGATGAATCTGCGCCTGTTGGAAGCTGTAGGTTCGATTGATCTAATAACATCCATTCCGATGCAGCGAACGGCCATGGTGAGCTTGTTGAATTAAGCTGGTTAGGGGTATCTTGATCATGTCTGCATGTACCTGACAACGGTGGCATTTTTGAATGTACTGGATGCAATCTGTTTCCATAGTTATCCAAAAATAACCAGCCCTGAGTATTTTCTTAGCTAAGACAAAACCGTTCATATGTGGACCGTAGGTCAAGGCAAGGATTTCTTCTAGCAGCTTAGATGCTTCCTTTGCGTCGACACACATTAATAACCCCAAATCAGGAGTCCTCCTATATAGGATTCCTCCGCTGTTAAAGAAATTGTCGGCCAACCTTTGAAGTGTGCACTTTTGAGTAGGATTTGCAAGCTTTGGGTATTCTCTTTTTGCCAAATATTCCTTGATGTCATGAAACCAAGGCTTTCCATCTGCTTCTTCATGAGCACAGTAGGCTGGCTGATCATAGATTTTCACCAAAATAGGATCAATAAAGTTTGTATCTAGATGCTATATCATGGATGATAGGGTAGCCAATGCATTTTGGATTCTGATGTTGAAACTCTATCTTTGTGAACCTCTTTCTCAACTCCTGCACGTGCTGCAGATAAGGGAGTATCTTGAAGTTCTTGGTTGCCCATTCTTCTCAGTCCTGATGTGTATGCAAGTCTTAATCCCCAATTATTAGCAAGTATTGGATGTTCATGTCAGTGGCCATCTTGAGCCCTAAGATGCAGGCCTCACATTCGGCCACGTTGTTGGTGCAAGGGAACTTGAGTTTGTCGGACACAGGATAATGCTGACCGATTTCTGATAATAGGACCATTCTATACCGGTTCCTTTGAAATATTTCTGCTCCATCAAAAAATATTCTCCATCCGTCATAGGATTTCGCAATATCTTCTCCTATGAATGATACCTCTTCGTCAGGAAAATACATCTTTAGGGGTTTGTATTCTCTGTCCACGGGCAAGGTGATCTTCTAGTTCTTGTACTTTAATCGCTTTCTATGTCACCTAAAAAATGTCAAATTCACTCAACGGGGTATGCCACTTGGAAAGCTTGCCAGCGATCATGGACTTCTGGAAGATGAACTTTAGAGGATCCATCCTTGATATGAGATATGTAGTATAGGTACAGAAGTAGTGCCTCAGCTTCTGGGCTACCGAAGTTAGAGCACACATGTGCATTCTATCAGAGAATACTAGGCCTCGTACGAAGTGAACTTTTTATTGAGGTATTAAATGACATGATCTTTCTTTCCCATCTCATCATGATGCCCCAGGATGCAGCCGAACACTCCATCCAATATTTCAAGGTAGAGTAGTAGGGGTCTACCTGGTTCAGGCGGGACTAAGACTGGTGATGTTGACAAGTATTCCTTGATTCAGTCGAAAGCTTTCTGGCATTCATCGGTCCACTTGGTGCGGAATCCTTTTTTAACATCTTGAAGATTGGTTCACAGATGACGGTAGATTGTGCTATGAGACGGCTGATGTAGTTGAGTCTTCCCAAAAACTCATTACGTCCTTCTTATTCTTTGGCGGTGGCAATTCTTTAATGGCTTTGACCTTTGATGGATCCAGTTCTACTCCTCGATGACTCATGATAAACCCGAGCAATTTTTTGGCTGGAACCCCGAATGCACATTTTGCGGGGTTCAGCTTTAGGTTGTACCTTCTCAACATATTAAAGAACTTCCTTAGATCTTCCATGCGATCAGTGGCTTTCTTGGACTTGATAATGACATCATCCACATACACTTCGATCTCCTTGAGTATCATATTATGGAAAATACTATTCATGGCCCTCATGTAGGTGGCCCCTGCGTGTTTTAACCCAAACGACATCATCTTATAACAGTACATCCCTCATGACGTAATGAAAACTATTTTCCCAGCATCTTGTTCATCCATCCAGATCTCATGGTAACCAGCAGAACAATCTACGAATGACTGCAACTCATGTTTGGCGTAGTTGTCAATCAGGATGTGTATGTTTGGCAAAGGAAAGTCGTCCTTTGGATTGGCCCGATTGAGATCCCAGTAGTCGACACAGACTCTAACATTCCTATCTTTCTTTGGCACTAACACAATATACGCTAACCATGTCAGATATTCAACTACCCTAAGAACCTTAGCTTTGACTTGCTTAGTGACTTCTTCCTTGATTTTCAAACTCATGTCAGACTTGAACTTTCTGAGTTTCTATTTTTACCAATGGACATGTTGGGTTTGTTGGCGATTTGTGAGCCACATTATATGTGCTCAGCCCAGTCATGTCATCATACGACCAGGCGAATATGTCTTCATACACTCTCCAAAATTCTGTGTACTTTTCCCTTTTTGATGGTGACAAGTGAACACTGACACGTGTTTCTTTGATGTTTTCTGCATTTCCCAGGTTAACAATCTCAGTCTCGTCCAAGTTGGACTTAGGTTTGTTCTCAAAATTCTCAACTTCCTTAATAATCTCTTCTGGCATATCATCTTCCTCTAAGTCTATGTCCGCTTGTTGCGTTGTCTCGTTGCATGTCACAGTCATTTGTTCATCAAGATAAGTAATAGTAATGATGTATAAGTAAAGTAATGAGAGAAAATAATAAGAGTAAGATTTATAAGAAAACCAAAATGCTTTGATAAATTCATAACTATTTTTGAACATTGGAGCTCTTACTTGTGAAAATTTAAAAATGCAAAAGGAAAGTCAACTAATAAAAATAGTGAATGGTCCTTGTTCAACCTTGCTACCCCGAGGCTTGTCGGGCTTTGATGGTTCTGATAGTCCAATTGTTGAGGCATGATCCTTCGCTCACAGCTTGTATGGAAGGTCCTTCCTCCCCCTCATCCTAAAAAATGACACAATAATCCATGTTATCGTCTTCTAGGAACAAATTCCTCATCGCTGCCAGCGCTTCCTCTTCTTCAAACCCGTAGACAACCTTGGCCGCTGGGAAGTCTACTCTAAATATGGTATTGGCTACTCCAAAGGATAGTAAGGATTGCGCCATGGTGGTGACCAATGATTTAATTCCTCCCATGTATACTCATATCCCAATCCAAAAGTGGTGCCATGTTTCTTGAGCTTGATGGGTTTAGCGGTTCCCTGGAGGTTCTTGCCAAGTACCTTGCCAGGTTTATATCCGATCCAGTTCAATATGCTTTTAATCTTGTTATCCCATAATTTGTCTTTATCAATGGCATTGACTCACTCGATGTGGTGGTAAGTTTCTCCGCCTATCCTTCTCCTGCCTCCAATTGCTAGAATGGTCTGGCTATGGGATTGTTACCGTCGCCGTGAATAGTCACCTCTTGGTGGTTCCACTCAAACTTCACCACCTGATGTAATGTAGATACTACGGCACCAACGGCATTAATCCAAGGCCGTCCCAACAACATATTATAAGAGGCCGGTACGTCTATCACTTGAAAATTAACATCAAACTAAGTAGGCCCCATTTGCAAACATAAGCTAATTTCCCCAATAGTGGACCTTTGGGATCCGTCGAAAGCTTTGACGTTTATGGCCCCGTCCTTGATCTCTTTTAGTCCCTTTCCTAATGTACTAAGTGTCACCAACGGATAAATGTTTAGGCTGGACCCTTCATCAACCTGAATCCTGGTGATAAAATAATCCTCGCACTGCACGGTGACGTGTAATGCCTTGTTTTGACTCAACCCTTCCGACGACAGCTCATCTTCATGAAAAGTGATCTTGTGACTCTCCAATACCTACCCTACCATGTTCTCCATCTCACCTATGGTGATGTTTCTTGGTACATATGCCTCACTCAACACTTTTGACAAGGCATTCTTGTGTGCATCAGAATTTTGCAGCAAAGCTAAGATAGAAATTTGTGCTGGTGTTTTGTTCAGCTGATCAACTACTGAGTACTCCTTGGCTTCTATCTTTCTCTAGAGATCATCGGGCTCAGTTTCAGTGATGGTTGGCCGATTAGAGGCCTGCTTGCTTGACTTAGCCAAAAGCTTTGGATTATACACCATGCCGGTTCTTGTCATACCCTGTCCTACAAAAGCTTTCCCGAACTTGACCTTCCCCTTTCTTCTGGCTGTGTAGTCCCAAGTATGGCCTATGTGTGGAATAGTGTTACTGCCGACATTACCACTGGGATTGGCGCGTCTATCTCTACTCCAAACGGAGCAGGCCCCTTAGACGGTAAAATTGCTACTTCAAATGGTGTAGCTGTGTTTGCTGGTGACATAAACTCAACCTCAATCGACGGTGGCGTCTTTGCGGAGGATGGTGCTTCAAACTCGAGTGCCATAGACATGTTTACCGTGGTGTCTCTAGAAGGATGAATCTAGACCATAATTGGATTGAGGGTGACTACTGGCTTCTTTGGATCGTCGCCTTCAAATCGATTGATCCATTGGGGTCCCAGTCATCCTCTATCTCGATCACATGAACACCTCTACCTTTGTGTTCTGGAAGAGGGTTATTGCAAACATTCAGAGCAGGTTCCTTCGCTACAATGATCTTAATATCAATCAAAGTCTGAATCTTATCCTTCAAAGAGCGGCATTTATCAATGGTATGTCCTTTCATGTCTGAATGGTATGCACATGATTTATTTGGATTGACCCATTGAGAAGGGTTTTCTGGAGTTATGGTAGGGATAGGGTTGACAGAACCAATAACTTTAAGTCTTTCGTACAGCTGGTCAATTGGTTCAGCAATGGTGGTGTAGTGTTTGGGAGGTCAACGGTTGAAATTTGGTTGAGGTCTGGGGAAGTTTTGGCGTAATAGAGGTGACTGATAGTGAGGTGGTTGAGTATTGTAGGCTTAGTAAACATGTTTTGTTAGGAGTATTTGGGTGAAATGGGTTGGTATGTAGGAGGTGGGGGTGCTTGGTAATTTGGAGTAGGCTGATATATGAGTGGAGGCATTGGGTAGGTTTGGTACTTGACAGGGGATTTGGTCCTCTGTTCAAACATTACGCCACCCACGTCCCTTTTTTTGGGCGTACCACCAGACTGTAAAGCCTTGTTGGTGGCTTGCAAAACTTCAAAGTTCGTGACCATACCACTTTTAATGCCTTCATCGATCCTCTCACGTAACATGATGATGTCAGAAAATTTTTGGCCTTCAATTAGAATAAACCTTTCATAGTATTGAGGGTGCCGAGCCCAGATAAAAAACTTGTTCATCTGTTCTTCTTCTAGAGCAGGCCTGACTTTGACATCTTATGACCTCCAACGAGTGGCATACTCGTGAAAGGTTTCCGTGGGCTTCTTCTTTAGGTTCTGAATGTAGAACACATCTGGTGTATTTTTGTATTTGAACCTAAACCTGTCCATGAAATCTGATGCCATACTCACCTAATTTGACCATTTCTTCAGGTCTTGGATAATGTACCAAGATAGAGCATCTCCTTTCAGACTTCTCATGAAAAGCTTCATGAGAATCCTTTCGTCCTTCCCTACTCCGACCACCTTGTCACAATATGTTTTCACGTGAACTCTCAGATCCCATGTACCATCAAAGAACTTAGGAGGTTTGTACTAGGGGTGTTCAAAACCGATCCGAAACCGAAAACCGAACCGAACCGAAGCTTAATGGCTTAATGGTAACGGCTTAACGGCTTAACGGACGGGGAACGGATTAAATTTTTTTTATTAACGGCTTATCGGATTGGGGGCGGATTATTCAATTTTCTTAACGGGTAATCCGTTAACCCGTTAAGAATATATATATATATATATATATATAAATTATATATATATATATATAATTTATTTTTATTTATATAATTATATATATTAAATATAAAAAACTAAAAACCAAATTACAAAAATAATTAAACAAATACCCCCACCCGTATGTGCTGTACAATGTAGTGTGTGCTGTCTCCACCCCACCACAAAACTAATTATCTAATATTCTGTTATGCTAGGAATGTTTCTTCCCAGATCTACTTCCTATCCTAGGAATGTTTCTTCCCAGATCTACTTCCTATCCAACATAACTTGGAGAAGTTTGAATATACTAGTAAATATGTGTGTGGCAAATTGATTCTTGTAAGTGTCTGCTGATGTACTAAACTGGACAGTGAGGCGTGAGCTATTGAGCTTGCAGCCTTGCATTATAAATTGAATGCAGTGTGCGGACATAATACATTTGAGCCCTTAGGTATTAAACCGATAAACCGCCCAGTAACCGCCCGATAAGAGCTAACCCGATACCAATCCGGCCGATATCTTATCGGGTGGCTAACGGATGAATACATTTAAAAGCCGATAACTGTTAAGCCAAACCGTTAGAGTAAAAAGCCGCCCAATCCGCCCAATGAACACCCCTAGTTTGTACCCCTCAGGCAGTTTGACATCCAGTTGTATGCAAAGATCTTCATAGTTTAATCCTTCAATCCCTTTACTTCCTTCGACACCCTGATCTCGACTAGTCAATTTCTTGAGTTCTCCAGCCAGGTTCCTGATAACTGAGTCTTTATCATCAGGCTCGAGTGTGCTTGAGATGGGTTGGATGGAGTGTAGCACAGTTTCCACGTAGATAGCGGTATTATGTTGGATGTGGCAGTGGTCATATGTGGAGTTCTAGAGATTTGGTATGATCAGTGGGGTGTTATTGGAGGTATGGCAAGTATTGCAGTGGTGGTGAGGAGCGAGGTGGTTTTGTTGCTTCGGGATGTTCTATGAAGGTACATTATTCTGAGTAGTTGGGAAAGTAACCTCTGGAGTGGTGAAGGAAAATGACAGACTTGCCAAATTCCGAACTTGATCAAGTTCTTCTTGAAACTTCAACAACTTTTGTTCCAATTGGGATGCATTTTCCTTGGGAACTAGAGCATCATGAATGACCTCTACCCGTTTAGTTGAGTTTCTCAAATCTTCTATCTTCCTTGTGTTTCTGTGTCCGATAGGGCTAGGAGAAGGGGTAAGTGGAGGGCCTCTAGATCTCGTAAAGTATGATGATGTTGCTAGAATTCATGAACTAACATTTGGGGAGGGAAATAAACAAAAAATAAAAACAAAAAGGTAACAAGTCAGTGATGATCATTAGAAAAATATTGCAATATTTAAACATGTAGTGTTGAAATATATAGCGTGTCCTAATTTTAGGGCCCCGTTATGCCCGAGGTATGCCTAGCGACAAGTTGATTTGGAGAACTTAGAATGCTAAATGCCTTGTTTCATTGATAAAAGGTAGGCAAACCCCAAATCGACACTAAATAGCAAGAAATTAAAATTCACTAATCGCCATTGGCCTTATTACATTTTATAAAATGGAAATTCCAATCTATTTGCTCCTAGAGGGACCTTCCCCAGATTCGACATTATCGGCTCAATCGAACAACTTCCCTATCTCATGCAGTCCCAATAGGAAGTAGGCTCTGGCCAGGCGTCCACCTTCATTTCCTTTAAAAGTCCGGTAGTCTTCAATCCTATTCAAAAATGCCTTTTCCAACTCGACTATACCTCGCTCCAAATAGACCAAACGTTTTTTAGCACTAACGGCCATGTCCTTCCATTCTTCAATTAGTTTCTGATTGGCTTCGTGTATCTTACGGTTCTCGCTTTCGCATTCTCGGATTCTCTTACACAGATGGTTGTACTTGACCTGTGCCTCAGCCTTTTCATCTATGATCCAGTTACCTCGAACAAACCTGGGTTGACCCATACCATCATGATTATCCTCCAACCAACCTGAATAATAGGGATCATAACCTGCATGGTATCTGTTGGGTTCAATGATGTCTCTTCCCATGATGATTTTTCAATGCCACATGTCCTGAGCCTTGCATCTGGAAGGGCTATTGTCATTTTGGAAGTTAGCTCGGAAGTGACTCATCTTGTCGACCCTCGGTATAACCTGCTTCCTTCCTGCTTGTCTCATGACCTTAAGGGGTGGTTGTACTTGACCTGTGCCTCAGCCTTTTCATCTATGATCCAGTTACCTCGAACAAACCTGGGTTGACCCATACCATCATGATTATCCTCCAACCAACCTGAATAATAGGGATCATAACCTGCATGGTATCTGTTGGGTTCAATGATGTCTCTTCCCATGATGATTTTTCAATGCCACATGTCCTGAGCCTTGCATCTGGAAGGGCTATTGTCATTTTGGAAGTTAGCTCGGAAGTGACTCATCTTGTCGACCCTCGGTATAACCTGCTTCCTTCCTGCTTGTCTCATGACCTTAAGGGGTGGTTGTACTTGACCTGTGCCTCAGCCTTTTCATCTATGATCCAGTTACCTCGAACAAACCTGGGTTGACCCATACCATCATGATTATCCTCCAACCAACCTAAATAATAGGGATCATAACCTGCATGGTATCTGTTGGGTTCAATGATGTCTCTTCCCATGATGATTTTTCAATGCCACATGTCCTGAGCCTTGCATCTGCAAGGGCTATTATCATTTTGGAAGTTAGCTCGGAAGTGACTCATCTTGTCGACCCTCGGTATAACCTGCTTCCTTCCTGCTTGTCTCATGACCTTAAGGGGTGCATATGGGTACATTTCTATCAAGCCAATCAATATTAGAAACAGTGCGTCCCTAGATCGGATGATGAACTCCTCGGTTGGGAACCACTCGAACATCCATTGTACATGGTCCTCAGTTTGGTTTTGAAAGAGTTCAACCCGTTCTCTAGCATTCTCAGGTTGGGCAAACATGTTGGGCATGTAATTCAATTGCTTGGGGTGATGAGAAGTGATATGATCATCCCAATACCTTCGATGGATTTCCTGTCGGTACTCTCCCTTTTGGAGATGTTCTATGAGCCAAAGTTGAAGTAGCAGATTACAACTCTCGAAGTGTCTGGCTCCCTGTTGACATTTTTCCAAGGCGCGGTATATTTCTGCAATGATCCTTGGTATAATACTGAAAGGTTGTCCGTCAATTCCTTCCATTAGAGTTTTGGTGACCATGGCTAGTCTGGTATGGATCCTTGCTTTCTTCATTGGAAACACTATCATCCCCACGAAACATAACATGAAGACAAATGCCCTTCAGTGAATATGCCCCAATGATGCAAGGGCGAACTCTTCAGGGTAAATACGGTAAGATTTGCTATGGTCGTACCTCTCGTATAAGTAGTCAAATGGTATGTACGACTCCATCAAGCTTGTCAAGTCTAGATTCTTTAGACCCATCATTTTAAGAAAACCTCTGCATTTGCGATTTTCCGGCATTAATAAACCTGGAGTTTCCCATGGTATAGTCCTCCTATTTCCTCGAGCAGGAGTACCATCTCAATGTCTCTGAAGCGGAACTCAGACCTATCACAATCCCAGAATAGAGTAGCAGCTTCTATGATTTAGTTGTTGGGTTGAACTTTCAAGAGAGAGGGTAGGTTCCCTAAATATTTTCGAACGAGCATCTGATTAATGGAGTGAAAATCCTTCCACCAGCTTAGCAGTTTGGGGTGGATGTTGGTGACCATGCCAAATCTGGGGACCTCGTGCCTCATGTTTCTAAAAAATAAAAGGTTAGGGCCTATACCCCTACCAAACTCGACTACTAAATATCAATAATTGGCATAAAAACATCCAGTTCTCCAATTAAATGCACAAATGTGGTAGTGTCCGTTTGGGTTTTGGAGAAACCCAATGGACTTGGGACAAGGTTATCTTAAAGAGTCATTATGCGGACAACATAACTGACTCAGTTAGGTTTGACCATGATGCATGCATAATTATACAGAGTAAGGTTTCTATGGAGGACTAGACTAGTACCCTTGAGAGGAGAACTCAAGAGGGAAAGGCGCGGAATCTCCGACTACACCGTTGATCGACTGGTTTTACCGCAAATATGCCTTTGCCAGAGTTATGGGGTGATAATATTAGAAGGCCACAACCACTCCTTATAAGCGTTGCTGTGGTACTTTGTTTAGCATGAGTGGAATATGATATTGAAAATATGCAGTTGCAATAATTAAAACAAGTTGCCACGTATTTGCACATTCATAAGAATAATGATTACAATAAACAGTAATACGGCAATGCAGTAAAGGAAAGCGGTAAAGAAGCTTGTAGAAAAGAAACAAAGAGACAAGTCAGTTTCATAGTGGAATAGGGAATGAAATGCTTAAAACAATTAAAGGCATATAAGAAATGTAAAGTCACAGTAATAGCCTGAAACGGTAAAATCCTAAAAGAACTCCCCAACAAAGTCGCCATGCTATCGCGCCCCCTTTTTCTCGCGAAATCGGGTTTTGGACATTTGGGAGGACAACTCATTCCTTTTTGAGAATTGGGTTTAAGAGAATTGAAGAGTCGCCACCTAATGATTATAGTGCATTAGAACACTAAGGATGGTTCAATTTGGATAACCAGAGATTGGGTAAGGGCTTGAAATTATACCAAGGGGAAGGTGTTAGGCACCCTCAGGATGCACTAGTGTTTTGACATTTGGGAGGACAACTCATTCCCTTTTAGGAGTTGAGTTTAAGAGAATTGAAGAGTCACCACCTAATTATTATAGTGCATTAGGGCACTAAGGATGGTTCAATTTGGATAACTAGAGATTGGGTAAGGGCTTGAAATTATCCCGAGGGGAAGGTGTTAGGCACCCTCAGGATCCACTAGTGTGGTTCCCGCCCAAGCTATTATTGTGACTCAAATAAAAATAATACATAAGCAAATAGGAGTATCACATAAGAGGGGATTTTCACATAAAAGGGTGATAAGTAAACGAAGTAGGAAGGCAAATGAGAGAGTTAATTTAGAAGAATCATTTTTAAAGGGTTTTAAAGAAACAAAGAGCGAAGGAATGGGTTCCCTAGGTTTAATAATAATATGGATCACGTCAATGCAATACCCGGTAATCACTCCTCAGAGAGGGGCTACACGTGGTATTATTGCACCAGTCATCATATCAATATCTACCCTTTCCCACCCCGTTAAGGTATTAAAGTGCAGAATAGTCTCGTTTACCTATTGCATGCTATTACCCGTCCCTATCCTATCAATCCTGGAGGTATTTGGTATTAATAATCCTAAAGGGATGAGACATGGGCTTATCTGTGGTTTCAAAAAGTTAAAATACTAAGGCGACAAGCAAAACATATATATAGCAAATTTAGGGGGAGAGCATATAGACAGATAATAAGGTTCAGACAAACTTCCTTTACACGTATTGTTTAAGGTCTAACTAAAAGTTAAGGATTTGAGACAGACTGATCTGCTACATAATTCAGATAGGAAGCCTGAGTCAGGCCTACCTGCTGGTTGTAGTTAAAAAAAGAACTGATTCAGTTTATAAGTTGCCCTAAGGCTTGACTAAATGATAGACGAAACCTATAGGTATGATATCTACAAATTTAAGGAATAAGAGTATGGACTGATTGCATGTTAATTTAAGAAAAGATTGGCAGTTTTAACAGAAAGAGTACAAGTTTTGCGATTGATAATGCATTACTATTGATAGTTTTGAACTTACAAATAAGCGAGGCTATTCATATTTGAATTAGGACCCCTATATGCATGTTTGCTATGTGTTTGTTAACTTTAAACACTATTATAGACATAGAGAAATGCAAAATCATAAAATATGCTATCTATGTGTTGCATTTTTTTATTACGAACGGGATATCCGATTGCATTGTTATTAAGGCCTATACACATTTGCCTAATGAGAGATGAGTATACAAGAATCTGAAAGGTCCTATAGGCATATTATCTAAATGAGAATGCAAAAGTTCTTATAGATATGGTATCTGTATGTGAGTGCATAATTCTATAAACATGATATCTATGCATAAATTCATAAAGAAACTCATATAGGCAGGATATCTATATGAGCACAGAATTCATGGAATTCCAATAGGCATGGTATCTGTATGATATGCAGAAATTAGAAATTCCTATGATGTGCTGAAATAGGAAATTCCTATAGGCAAGTTATCTACATGATATGTTGAAATTAGAAGTCTTTATCGGCAGGATATCTATATGATATACTGTAACTAGAAATTCGTATAGGCAAGTTATCTATGTGATATGCTGTAACCAGAAATCCCTATAGGCAAGTTATCTATGTGATATGTTGTAATCAGAAATTCCTATAGGCAAGTTATCTACCCATTGCATGTAGTTCTTCCCTCCCATTTTCACTAGCCGTCCCCAATAGTTATACAAAGTTATTGCAATCAAAAGAAAAATAAAGTAAAGAAAATATATAAGACATTTGAAAGTTACAACCAAGGAAATCCTGATTCAGACTTCATGTCTGATTTATGAAATAAACCAACTCCAAAGATTAATGTTTCAAAGCCTTCTCATTTGGATATGTGGCAGTGCTCACACTCATATACATTACAGGGTCAACACATAGTGCAGTGTGGAAGGGGTCAGCCCTCAAGTGTCCAAGTTTAGAGGGATCTCAAGGTCCCAAGGCAAGGCTCACAAGAGGGGGACAAGTGGTTCGTTTCGTCCTCCTATCTACGCAATTACATAAGAACTAAGAGGGAGAGTACAAGTGCAGAAGTGAAATTCTGAAAGGAGAAAAAAAAAGAAAAAGAAAAAGAAAAAGAAAAGGGGAATAACTTTAAAATCAGCGCACATAGGGGCATAGGGGAGTGGGGAATTTGCAAGAACACAAGAAAAGCTGGCTGATGGGCATACCCAGCAATGGGATATAGTGGTACACCCTCCAGCCTGTTTAGAGGTTAAAACCTCATTGGTTCAAAACTCAGTTTAGGGGAAACAACTTATGTTGCCATGACCTAAGTCACCACTCACAAACACGTAGGGGTAATAGGATTGGGAGCAAAGATCCACAGTATAAACATCCAGCATAGCATAGAGATACTAAGTTAAATGTTGAACTCTACATAAATAGTAAAACAAACATGAATATAATGACTGTAAGTAAACACATTGGGGTGATGCTAGAACTTAAATTAGAATTAGGACATACCAATTTCAAGAAAACAAATAGGAAAAGCAGTGGACTTGTGAAAGTCAGAGTGCAGACAAGAGAGTTTTCTTATGTGAGAGAAATAGTTCAGTAGAAGTGTGAATTGTAGTAGTGGATGAGTAAAATCGTGTGTTTTGTGTTAAAGAAGGCCATGTATTTATAGTGTGAAAGTCATGAGAAAATAAGGTAAGAGAATAATTGAAGGTTGATTGTAAATCAATTAGACAAGGATTCCCTTAATTAAGGGATTCAGATTCAAACGGGTAAAACCAATTAAGGAAAGGATTTAAATAAACACTTTGTGCAAAGTAGTAAATTAAGGGAAAATACACAAACGCTATTTACGGACAGGGTCTTTGACATACGCAGTTGTACAATTTAAGGAAAGAGAATCGATTAACAGCCAAGAAATCAGAAATCCAAAGATTTGGTATGAATGAACCAAGCCAGAAAGGTGGAAAAGGTTTTAACTTAAGGAGCATCAATAACAATTAGTTAGACCTATTAAAAGGAGATTCTGAATCAATCCCTAGTTCGAAAACCTCTTTGAAGAATGATTTGTCACACATATAAAGCATACAGACACGCTTAAACATGAAAGAAATAGTCATGCCAATAAGTAGAAGAGTCTAGTGTAGAAGAAATTTAAAAGTTCAGAGTTGTATGTAAGCAAAGAAGTTCAGACTTAGTTCAAAAACTCAAAAGTTAATCTGAGAGAGTCAAGGGTTCTAAAATAGAACCCTAGTTCAATCACATGACCAAACCTCGTCAGAACACCCAAATTCTAGGGCTTCTACCTTGAATCAAATACAAAGATAAGGAAGCAAGTAGTCGAAACAGGCTCAGGGGTTTCTTTCAGAAACTCATGAGAACACATGCAAACACAATAGAAAGTTCAAAGTGAATAGAGTGAAGAAACTAATTTGAAGCATAACGAGAGAACAACATGATAGTAGAAGAAACATGCTTTAAGAAAAAAATCCTCTCAGAAGGGACATAAACAGGGTTCAGCAAAAGGCAAACAAAGAGCCTTAAGAACTTAGTAAAAAAATACAGTAAAAGAACACAAGAAGACCAGAAAAGTATGAAAAAAGAACATTTAGGAAAACACAGTGAGATAAACATGTGAGAGCAGAGTATAGAGACACAGTAGGAAAACGAAACATTAGAAAGCATAGAAGAACATGTGTGGTAGAAAGGAAGAATATGAGCATAGTGGAGACAAATACACACAAAGAAAGGGAAAAGAAAAGTCAGAGAAACATTTTAAGTATTTTAGAAAACTCTAAATCAAAAAATAATCAATTTTGAAAGCAAAGCTAGGGAAATCGTTTGAAAACTCAAATAGAGCCTAGATACACAACAAATCTCGAAGATCGGAGAAAACCTCGAAGGGTTTCAAATGAACCCTAAATTGAGAAAGGCTTTAAAAGGTCACTAATAAGAGTCGGAGAAGCTAGAATCAGGCTGAGAAGACCAGGATACACCAGAGCAAGGCCGACGATGGCCATGAAACCTCGATCCAGGAAAGATCTGAGTGAAACCTTCAAGGTTTGGCCTTGAATCTTCAAGTATCGAGCACAAAGGAATAGTAGGAAATGAGTATAGGACCCCTATGGCCTGAGAAGCGATGGTTTTCCATGGGTTTCATGGTTGAAGACAATAAGAGACGATTAGGGTTGCAGGAGTGTTCGAGAGAATTTGAGAGACGAAGGGGTTCAAAGGCGGCTGATTAGGTTAAAGTGAGTAGGGTTAGGGGTGCTTAGGAAATTAAAATGGAAAGGGGGAGTTATGGCCGTTGATCAAAATGATCAACGGCCTATGTCAAAAGAGGAGCGGGGCGGGTTTTATTAACGGGTTAGGGGTGGGGTAATTTAGGCATTGGGCTGGTCCAATTAGAGATTGAAATTGGGTTAATAAGGGGAACGAGGTAATTTGGGCTATAATTAAAATAAAATAAGGTCGTCATTTAAATAGCCACTTTTCTCCTTTTTATTTTAAAAGATAATAAACGTAATTTATAAAAATAAATTAAAGGTGCCAAATTAATTAATAATATATAAATATTAAATTAAAAATATTGGAATAAATTTTATAATTATAGACGCTATTAAATCATAAAATAGGCTAAAATTGCAATTTAATGCTATTTTATCTTAAAAATACCAAATCAATTTATAAAAGTGGGCCAAAATTGTCTTAGCTATATATTGGCTTAAATATAAGAATAAAATAAATTAAACACCAAAATGACACTTATTGGTTTTTCTATTCCAAAAATAAGGCAATAAAGTATTTTAAAAATTGAAAAAAATAATAAAATACTTGGACATGCTTATATATACATACATACATATATATATATATATATATATATATATATATATATATATATATATATATATATATATATATATATATATATATATATATATATATTCTATTTGCAAGTATTTTTCATATAAAAAATATATAGAGAAAAATTGGGTATCAACAAAGATGAGATGAAGTCACTCCATAGGAATGTCTATATAAATTAGTGAAACTGCCGAAAGGTTTATCTAACTAATGGATATTCAGAACAAAGCAAGATAATCATACCTCTGTGCCTAGATACAAGGTGAGGTTAGTTGTTAAAGGTCTTTGCCAGAAGAAGGGAGTTGACTTTGATAAAAATTTCTCCCTGTTGTGAAGATGTCTTCTGTTCGTGTGGTTCTAGGCTTAGCTGCAAGTCTAGATTTAGAGGTTGAGAAGATGGATGTCAAGACTATTTTTCTTCATGGTGATTTAGATGAGGAGATTCATTTGGAGCAACCTGAGGGTTTTGTAACTAAGGAAAAAGAAAATTATGCCTGCAAAGTGAAAATGAACATGTATGGACTGAAACAAGCTCCAAGGCAATGATATTTGAAGTTAGAATTGGTCATAAAAGAACAAGGGTACACAAAAACTTCTTCAGACCACTGTGTATTCTTATAGAAGTTCTCTCATGATGATTTTATTATCTTATTGCTTTATGTGGATGATTTGCTTATTGTTGGAAAGAATAAATCCAGAATTGTAGTCCTTAAGAAGCAGTTAAGCAAATCGTTTGCGATGAATGACTTGGGGCCAGCGAAGAAAAACTTGGGCATTCAAATCCACCGACACATAGATAGAAAGGAGTTATTTTTGTCCTTAATGCAATACATTGAGAAGGTACTCAAGAGGTTCAATATCATAGATGCAAAAGTGGTTAGTATTCCTCTTGATAAACACTTCAAATTGAGTATTAGTCAGAGTCCATCTACTGATGAAGAGAAAAAGGAGATGTCTCGTATTCTTTACTCTTCTGCTGTTGGTAGCTTGATGTATGCTATGGTTTGCACTAGACCACATATTGCACATGTTATTGGTACTGTTAGCAGATTCCTTTCTAATCCCAGAAAAGAACATTGGGATGCAGTAAAATAGATAGTAATGTATTTGAAAGGTACTGCAGGTTTGAAGCTGTGGTTTGGAAATGCCAATCTTGAACTTATTTGTTACACATACTATTATTTAAGAGGCAATCTTGATAATTCAAGATCCACTTTCGGTTATTTGATCACTTTTGCATAGGGATGTATATTGGCAATCTAGACTATAGAAGTGCAAAACTCTATCCACCACAGAAGCCGAATATATCATTGTAACAGAAGGTGCCACATAAATATTATGGATGGAGGATTTTATAATGATCTTGGCTTTGATAAGCCAAGGTACATATTATTTTGTGAAAATCAAAGTGCTATCTGTCTCACCATGCACTCCACTTTTCGTTCTAAGACCAAACATACAAATAGAAGTATTATTGGATAAGAATAGTTGTGGAAGACAAATTATTTGAGGTTGAGAAGATAACCACTTATGAAAATCCTTCGAATATGCTGACAGGCGGTTGTTGCAAATAAACATGAATTATGCAGAAAATTGGCATGAATGAAGCTTATCAATAGCTCCTCTACTTGAAGACACATTTAGCCCATTGGCTGGAGGAGGAGTTTGTTGGGTACATGCCCATGTTGTCCAGCCAAAGGCCCAATGGCCTATTCATATTCTCTTTTAGTTTCCATTTTTATTCGAAACTGGATTCGACTTTTATTCCTATTTAAAATTGGTTTTGGCTTTAAGAGAAAGTACCACCCAATCCCATTATCTATAAATAGGAAAACCTTGGAGAATTATTTTATGCTCATGGGTACAAGTCTATGAAAGACTTAAGCACATAAGAGTGGTTTTTGATAGAGCTTTCATCAAGAGAGAAGATAGAAGAAAGTATTTGTTTTGCTGCAGATTTTTATTCTGACAACTAACTTCAAATCATGTTTTCCAATTTGTTAACTGTTGGATCAAGATGTTATTTTGACCGGGTGTTCGTAACATCTTGGTCTTTGATTTGAAAGGTGAAGATCGGATTTGAAGGCCTGTAAAATCTAATTTCGAGCCTCGAACAACAACTTCATTTTAATGGATTCTCCTCTTTCTTCAATTGATTTATTGTTGCTCTTGTTGCTCCGTATAAGACACTTGTTGTGTAGCTAATTTGGATAACTTTCATAATCCTCTTGTTGTTATAGTGGAGCTTTTTGGATCTTTATTATCCCGTGATTTTTACCTTTGATTTTAAGGTTTCCACGTTAAAATTTGATGTTCTTTATCTTTTTTATTTTGAGTTTGCTTTTTCCTCGACATAATACTTTCCCTATGCTGAATTTTGCTAAACTATATCACCGTCAACATTGCTTTTCCTGTAGCAGTGTTGCAATTGGCCATTGACTTGCTGCATCTTCGTTTTGATTCCATCACCATGTGCTTTATTTTCCATGGAATTTGATTCATTTACTGAATCATGTTAACAATCATACACATTAATGAGTCTGACCTCTAAAATGAGTTCAATAATATAAATTTTCATGATTGATTTTACAAAGAAAGTATTTGATGTTCTACCTTGGATGTTCATATACATTTCGTACAGATTGTGACTACCGTATCAAATTTTCATCCTTGAGTCAAATAGTTGTAACCTTGATATACTATTAGAGGAGGAACTTGTATTAGTAGAAAATAAATATGACACGTGGAATTATGTGTGGGATGACAAGGCATGATACATAGATAACTAAGAAGGTGACAACTAGAATATTGCATTAGAAGATGCACAAGATACAAGAGATACGAGATCACTTATGAGATGAAGGGGTGCAATTGCTCGAGTCTAAATCATTCAGTAAATATGGGCTGAATGAATCAAGATAGTAAGAAGGAGAAAATTCACGAACCTCTAATTAATGAGTAAAAAGAATTGGAGCCGTTACTGAATCTCAATAAACAGTTAAAATTACCATAATGGTTCATTAATGTTCATAATGATTTCTCCATAAAAGGGAGGAAACGTCATGTTTGTAAATTCCTATATAAGGGAGGAGAATTTTATTTGTAAAGGACATTTGAGACAATATTGGAATATATTCCCTTTAATTTTCTATTTTTCTCTATAATGACTTTGCAATCAGTCATTTTCTTACTTATTCTTGTTATTTTCCTTTCATATAATTGAGATAGTAAAAATTTTCTTGGTTATCAGTAACCCGAGTTCTTCTAAAAATAGAATTTGACCGAAAGATTCATTTTTTGGTTAAACAAATTAGTTCCATTATCGGAAATCTGACAATCTTTTCACTTTCCAAATTTATTTTTTCTGTCAAACAATCATGTTGACTGCCAAGGATAATAACCAACAAAACCAACTGCACAAAATTGCATCAACAAGAGGATGAAACACCAATCCCTTCACCCCAAAATTCTCCTCAACACTCCCAAGAAGGGTCACCTCAAAGATCAACATCACATGCGAATAATCAACAAGGGGATGATCAAACTGCTGAAGATGCATCGAAACAACTAATTACGGAACATGTCAACAATGCTCTTCAAGCTTTCGTTAGTGGATAACCAATTGTACCCCGAAATCCACCTCCAAACAACACCACAATCATATAGAACCCGCGCTCGGGACTTGCTAATTCAAGCAGTGGAGGAACTCCCAGCGAATCTCGCGATGGAAGGTCAGGTGCCCCAAATACTTTTGATTTAAAAAGTTAGTATTAAATTTGCAGAAGCAGCTTAAGGAGCAGAATGATCGCATAGAGCAGATACCTGGCGTGCCACCCGTAATTAAAGGAGTGGATATTTATAAATATTCTCAACAGCCGTGGAAGCCAATTGTCGCTCCCTTGCTGATTCCGAAAACGTTTAAGATGTGCGATCTTCCAAAGTAGGATGGAACAACTGACCCATGAGATCATGTAACTCTATTTACAACTATCGTGAAAGGCAATGATTTAACCAAGCAAGAAATTGAGTCACTGCTGGTCAAAAAATTTGGCGAAACACTCACAAAAAGAGCACTAACATGGTACTCTCTTTTACCAGAAAATTCTATTGATTCTTTTGCTAAGCTTGCAGATTCAATTATAAACGCACACTCAGGAGCTCAAACAGTTAATAAGAGGATGGAAGACATCTTCAAAATAAAACAATGAGATACAAAGCTACTCAGGGAATTTGTGGATAGATTTCAACGCGAAAGAATGATGTTACCACGTGTACCTGATAATTTAGCGGCCATGGCATTTGCAAGTAACTTAATTGAAAAAGGCCGAGAAGCCATGAGGAGACTCAAAGAAAGCTTACGATAATTTCTTGCTACAACTTGGAATGATGTTTACAACAAGTATAGTACGAAGATGCGGATAGAAGACGATACTATCACTCAGTCATGGGGAGAAGAAAGAACATGTTCAAGGTGACCAGAAACTGAAAAAAGATCCGGAAAAACAGGTAATTTGCTTGCTCTATTTGATTTAGAACCTCTTACTACTGCGTCTCTTTCGGGATCATTCAAAGCAGACTAAAGGCATGGGGCAAAGGAGCTTAGAAGGGTGACAGAAGGAAACTCCAACTTAAACAGGAATTGGCTTGGAACTATATGTAAGGGCACTCTCATCCACTGGCTGCAAGGAAACAACGAACCTTATATGGGACCATCAGAAAGGGATTCACATTCTAAATAAGAAAACCCGAGGTACGGTTCTAGATCAAAAGACAGAGATATTGGCCATTCATCATCCAAGTTTAGAAATGAGCGAGATACACGGGATAGCAATGTTAATACAAAGGCAAAGATTGGTGATTACAGTTTCAATGTTAGCACTTCTAAGTTGGTAGTTGTTTTAAGAAGTATAGGAGATAAGTTGCGGTGGCCAAAAGAAATGCAATCGAACCCTTGCATTAGAAACCCAGATTTTTGGTGTGAGTTTCATATAGACAACAGTCATAAAACAGAAGATTGTGGATTGCAACAAGGTGAAATAGAGCACTTGTTAAAACAAGGTTATTTAACCGCTTTGTTTAGTGAAAAGAGTAAGCAAGCATATATGAAGAATAGACAAGAGCCACTAAAACCACCCTCACCAAAACGAACAGTTAATGTGATAAGCGGAGGAGAATAGGTCAATAGTGTAACGGATACGGTTGCAAAAAAAATGTCAAAAGTCATAGTTACCCACGAAAAGTGAGTTCACCAAGTTTTGGAAGAAGATAATATAACGTTTGATGATGCAGACGTAGATGGCATGATGATCTCTCACAATAATGCACTAGTACTATCTTTACTTGTACATGATACTAATGTGAAATGAGTTTTGATTAATCCAAGTAGCTATGTGAATATCATTCTTTTAAGAGTGGTAAATGAAATGCAAGACGATGACAAATTGGTGCCCAAAGCACGTACCATATCCGGATTTGACAATTCGAGCGTTGTTAGAAAAGAGGAAATCGTGCTCACCACATTGTATAAGTAGTCAAAGATACGAAATTTCAAGTGATAGATACGGATATGCAGTATAATATGATTCTCGGCAGACTTTGGATTCTTTATATGGATGTTGTTCCATCTACTTTACATCAGGTTATTAAGTTCCCTTCAGAATAGGGGATTAGTGGTGATCAGCAGGCTTCTAGAAGTATCAATTCAACGGCAAATTCAAGCAAAAAGAACGATATTACAGACAAAATAGCAATTATAGAATTCCGTTTAGGATTTAGCAACACAAACCTCAACTGGAGATGGGAAAACATATGTAAACTCAAGACCTAATATCATTCAAGAGACAAAAAGAATTAAAATGTCAAAACAACAATTGAAGAACTCGAAGTGGTTGTGTTGTTTATACATTGACTGGAGTGAAAAGTTTACATCGGAACCAACCTGAGCACAGAGGTGAAAGGTAAGTTAATTGAATTCTTAAAAGCTAACGCATACTGTTTTGCTTGGTCGTATTCAGATATCATAGGTATAACACTAGAGGTGATGACCCATAAGCTAAATGACTCCAACATATCCACCTGTCAAAAAGAAAAAAAAAAGCAAGGATCCTTTAAAACCAGGTGATTCAGGATGAGGTACAAAAGTTTTTAAAAATCAGGTCTATTCGAGAGGTAAAATATCCCAATTGGCTAGCTAATACTATAGTGGTGCCAAAAAAGAATGGTAAATGGCAAGTTTGTGTAGACTATACTGACTTGAATAAAGCTTGCCCTAGAGATTCTTTTCCTTTACCATACATAGATCAACTAATTGATGCTACTACGGGATATAAATTTTTGAGTTTTTAGATGCGTATCCAGGATATATTCAGATAAAAATGGATATTTTAGATGAGGAAAAAACTTCCTTTATTATAGACATGGGAACTTACTGTTATAAAGTCATGCCTTTCGGCCTAAAGAATGTTGGATCCATATACCAGAGGTTAGTAACGAAAATGTTTCATGAACACCTGAGAAAAATTATGAAATTCTACATCGATGACATGCTAGTCAAGTAAACACAAGTGGGGGGGGGGGGATCACATCCAACATTTGTTAGATACATTTGAGATTCTCCTCAAATTTAATATGAAGTTATATCCCGAAAAGTGTGCATTTGGCGTGTCTTCAGGTAAGTTTTTAGGTTTCCTTGTTTCTAATGGAGGAATTGAAGTAAACCCAGTACAAATTAAAGCCATTAAATAAATACTGGACATACTCACAAGCAAAAAAGTGGTAGAAAGGTTAACGGGTAGGATAACAACATTGGGAAGGTTTATTTCTAAATCTTCGGAAAAGAGTTTTAAGTTCTTTTCAGTGTTGAAAAAGAAAAGCCAATTTGAATGGACTGAGGAATGCCAACAAGCACTCAAAAATCTAAGAATGTACTTGTCAAACCCCGCGTTGATGGCTAAATCGAAGGATGGAGAAAAACTACTAATCTATCTCGTTGTGTTAGAAATGGAGGTAAGTGCAGTGTTAGTTCGAGAGGACAAAGGTAAACAATCTTCAATTTATTATGTTAGCAAGTCTTTATTGGATGCTGAAACTTGATATCCTCATTTAGAAAAACTTGCTTTAGCGCACTATCATGACATCTAGAAGTTGAGGTCTTATTTTCAATGTCACAATGTCTCTGTAGTGACCGCTAACCCCTTAAGAAATAGATTGCATAAGCAAGAACTATCAGGTAGATTAGCCAAGTGGCCTATAGAACCAAGTGAATCTGACATCACATATTAACCTAGAAATGCGATAAAATTACAGGTTTTAGCAAATTTCGCGGCAGACTTAAGCCCAGGAATAGTACCAAAAGCAGAAAAGGAACTGTAGATATTCAACGGATCTAATTCGGGTATATGGACACTATTTAGTAAAGGCTCCTCGAGTTAAAGGAGCGGGTTTAGGCATTATTCTGATCCCACCTTCGGGTGAAACTATAAGGCAGGCAATAAAGTGACATCCCATTACTAACCATGAAGCTGTAATTACATGTCTGGAATTGGCATGAGAGCTCAGAATCGTGCAGATTATAATCAAGAGTGACTCACAGCTTGTAGTTAATCAAATGCAGGGGACTTATATAGCCAGAAAGGTGAGGATGCATCAATATTTGGAAACGGCACGAGACTTAATCAGACAATTCCAATCTTGAAAAATCGTTCAAATACCCAGGGAAGAAAATGCTGAAGCAGATGTGCTGGCTAATCTCGCATCTAATGCAGAAGTGACAAATGAAGAAAAATCTTCCGTTATATATTTGTTTCATTCGGCATTCGATCAGGACAAAAATGAGCAAAATTTTTAATAATTTAACTTGGGATTAGAGAAACGAGATTGTTAATTTTTTGCAGTACGAGATTGTACCTGAAGATAAGAAAAAGGGTCAGGCACTTCGACGAAAAGCTGTCTGTTATTGTTTGGATCGTGGCAACCTATATTGAAAGATATTCCATGAAACTTTAGCAAGGTGTCTCGGACCTTCTCAAATAGATTATGTGATGGGAGAAGTACATGAGGGATACTATGGAAATTACGCAGGAGGAAGATCCTTGGTAAAAACTTTAATCAGAGCAAGATATTATTGGCCAAAAGTAGAAGAAGATGTGGAAAGCTTAGTGGCCAAATGTGAAAAATGCCAATGATATGGTAACAACATGCATCTCCTAGCAGAGTTATTACATTCGGTTATTGCACCATGGCCTTTTATGAAGTGTGGAATGGATATCGTGAGTCCACTACCACAAGCCAAAGGAATGTATGATTTTTACTAGTACTAACCGATTATTTTACCAAGTGGGTAGAAGCATGTGCCTTCAAACATGTCCGAAAAAAGGAAGTTAGGGACTTCATTTGGCAAAACATCATATACCAGTTTGGAGTTCCAAAAGAAATAGTGTGTGATAACGACAGACAATTCATAGGTCCGAAAATCACAGAATTCTTTTAGAGTTGGCAGATTAAAAGGATAACTTCAACACCTTATCATCCTATGGCTAATGGACAAGCTGAATCAACAAACAAGGTTATTATTAATAATTTGAAGAAAAGATTAGAGGAGTCAAAAGGTAAGTGGCCATAAGTGTTACCAGGAGTCTAATAGGCTTACCAGACCACAACGAAAACATGTATGTGAGAGACTCTATTCTCACTAGTATATGGTGTTGAAGCCTTAATACCAGTTGAAAATAGGTGAACTAAGTACAAGATACACCCAGGCAATCGAAGAGTCAAATGAGGAAGAGATGCGAATAAATCTTGATTACTTAAAGAAAGGAGAGAAACAACTCTTATAAGGATGACAATGCAGAAGCAAATTATTGAGCGATATTACAATCGGAAGATACTGCAAGATCGTAAAATTCGTCTTAAAAAAGTTTTTCAATAATCACAAGCAGAAAATGCAGAAAATTGATTCCAAAATTGGAAGGACCTTATAGGATTCCTGGCATTGCTCTAAATGGTGCGTATGAGTTAGAAACAATGGACGACAAAGTATTCCTATCAAATTGGAATAATGCTCATTTAAGAAGTACTATTTCTAAAGGAAGACCCCCGGTCAAGTATCATTTATTTAAGGTTTAGATTTATTCTTTTTAATTATACTAACCATTTTAGATGAAAGGTACAAAGCTAGTCCTCACCAAATGATGATATTAGACCTAAAAGGCATGCGAGGTGCAAAATTATCCTTGGTCTGGATTACAACCTTTCCAATGAAAATAAAAAGGGTTAATCAATCATCATCTAAAAATATACCTCTGAGTCCAGTATGTATTTTTCCTTTTCAGGAAATGGACCAAATGGAAGAAATAATCAAGTGCTCGAGATTTCATACTTCAAAGATCTAACACTTAGGGGACTATAGATATAAAGGCAAATCAAACTAAAAGTCAAAGTTGATTTAAGAAGACTAAAAGTCAGAATTCAAGCCTGGATCGACTCAAAAATCAAAAGTCAACAGCAAATCAAGAGCCAAAAACACAAGACTAGTTCAAAAGCCTTTGCAATAAGTTTTGATGAAGTATAAACTCATAGATGTAAAATACAAGATCCTATGAACACTTAGGTGAAAGGCAATGTTTATTCATGGGTTGCAAAATATACCCTAGAATTTTGTGAAATCTATTGTAAAGAAAACAATTATGAAAGAGTTGTAGATGTTGTACACAAAGTTACTTGAATACATATAAAGTGCTATATAATTTGAAAAGTTCAAAATACTAAAATTCCTCAAATTATTCAAGAGATTTCTTTGAAATATGTATTTTCCTACTTCTTTCATATGATTACACCAATATGAAGTTGAGACGTCTTCTTCGTTAGTGTCATTTATAAAAGTGCGCTCTTTTATAAAAATTTGTATCTATTCAAAAATCATGAATTACTAAAGTATTTTTAAATGAAAAATAAAGAGTAGAATAGAAACTCAAATGTAATATTATATATTGAACTTTGGCTAAAACTAAGTATAAACTTAGTTAAAACCAAGGAATTTTGATAACAAACTCTAAAACAGTCCAAGGGTAAAAACTTGCCAACTATTCCAAATGTAAAAAAGAAAGAAAGCAAACTTCCCAACAAAAGTTCACAGAACACTATTAGGTAGGATTTAAAGCAGTACAATCAGCAGCAGAAGAGGAGTATGATTTAAAGCAGTACAATCAGTAGCAAGAGAGGCAGAATCCAATAAGGCATCATCAACAACAAATGAAGATACAACTTGAGCAGAAGAGGATTGAAGACCAACTTCACCAGGAGTTAGTTCATCACCTTCGGGAATGCAGATTTCAAGTGAGGAAAAGTTCTAATGTTGCTGAGTTTTTTCAATAGTTTCCTTAGCTTTTGCAATCTTAGCAGTCAAGTCAAAGCCTTCCCGGCTAGCCTCCATCAAAGTCTCTAGGTGCATATTCAAAAAAGTCCATCTTACATCAAGAGTTTATTTATCCTCAAAGGCCTCGTAATCTCTCTCCCATTGTTTAATTTTAGCCCCCAACTCTTCTCTTTCCGTCAATGAAGCATCATAAGAAGCCTTCAAAGGGGCGAGTAATCTCTCCAAGAACTGGATCTTGTCTGAAGATGCACAGAGGTCTTCTTGAGCCTAAGTGAGTGTTTGAACAAACTTCCCGACATAGTAATACTTATGATTAAGCAGTTTTTTCAAACCCCTAATTTCTTCGGTAGCTTTAGAAAGCTGCTATACAAATGAAGACTCAAGAATGTCTTTGTCCTTGCCCATTTGACTGGAAGAGGATTTTTCAATTTTCAATTCTGCAGCCATCACTTGTACTTGTTGTTCCAAAGCACATTTCTCCTCATCTAAAACTTATTTTTCCAACTAAAGACTCTCGTACTATTCACTCCAGTTGTATGCTTCCGTACGATTATCATGCTAGCTGTTCAGTATTGACAATTCTCTTCATAAGCTCCATACATATCAAGTTGATCTACAAAAGAAAGGAAAGAAATGGTTATCAAACAAAAAAATCACGAGTGAAGTAAAGAAAACAAAGCTAAGGCTTATAGCTTCAAAAATGAATGAACAATATCATTCATATATGTTAAAGAATTGTGGCTTCCAAGTTAGACTTCTCAAGTGGGCCAATTAGATCCAGGAACTGATCAATAACAAAATTATTATGGCTAAATAGCCTACTTCGAATATCTGCAACAACCCTTTGCATGACCATATGGGTGGAGACGTTCATATGATCGAGATAGAAGATGATTGGGGCCCCAAGGGATCGATCAGATTGACAGCAGAAGGTGACGAGCCAAAGAAACCAAAGTAACCGTTAACCCGATTGTGGTCCAGATTCAGCCTTCTGAAGACGCCAAGGTGAACATGTCCATACCACTTGATCTTGAAACACCATCCTTCGCAAAGACTCCAACACTAATTGAGGTTAGGTTTGGGTCCCCGAAGGTATCTGTACCGTTTGAGGTAGCTGTATTACCTCCCAAAGCAAAGGTTCCCATTCCGGTAATGATGACAGCCGTAACACTATTACATATAATGGCCATTCCTTGGGATTACGCAGATGAGGCAAGAAGGAAAGGGAAAGCCAAATAGGGAGAAGCAGTTGCGGCATAGGGCATAACTGACAAGGTTTATACTCCAAAACATTTATCCTAGTCCAATAACCAGGCCTCTGGATGGCCAACTATCACCGAGACTGTGCCTGACTAGCTCTGGAGGAAGATACAAGTCGAAGAGTATTCAGTGATTGATCAACTGAACAAAACGCCAGCCCAGATCTCTATCCTAGCTTTGCTACAAAGTTCCGATGCACATAAGAACGCTCTTTCAAACATGTTGAGTGAGGCATATGTGCCGAGCTACATCACTGGAGGAGAAATGGCAGACATGGTAGAGCAGGTATTGGAGAGTCAGAAAATTACTTTCCATGATGATGAGTTGCCACCAGAAGGGTTAAGCCACAACAAGGCGTTGCATATCACCGTGCAATGCGAGGATTATTTCATAACCAAGGTCCTGATTGATAGAGGGTCCAGCCTCAATATTTGTCCGTTGGTAACACCCAGGACATTGGGGAAGGGTTTGCATTAGATCAAAGACGGGGCTATCAACGTCAAAGCCTTCGACGGTTCTCAAAGGTCCACAATTAGGGAGATTAGCCTGTGTTTACAGATCTGGCCTACTTGGTTCGATGTTGATTTTCATGTAATAGACGTGGGATGACCTTAGATTCATGCTGCTAGAGCTGTAGCATCAACCCAACATCAGGCAGTGAATTTTGAGTGGAATCACTAGGAGGTGATCATTCATGGTGATGGTAGAAATCCTATATATAGTCGTCAGACCATTCCAGCAAATTGGAGAAATAAGAAGGATAGGTGGAGAAACTTATCACCACATCGAGCGAGTCAACAACGTCGATAAAGATAAATGGTGGGACAACAAAATTGAAAGCATACGAAACTGGAGCGGGTATAAACCTGGTAAGAATCTCCAAGGAATCGCTAAGCCCATCAAGCTCAAAAATCAAGGCACCACCTTCGGATTGGGATATGAGTATACCTGGAAAGATTAAAGGAATGGTCACCACCCTGGCACGGTCCTTACTATCGATTGGAGTAGCTGATATGCAGTTTGGAGCAGACTTTCCAACTGGCCGAAGTCATCTATGGGTCAGAAGAAGAGGAAGCATTAGCAACAACGAGGAATTTATTTCTGGAAGATGATGATATGGACTGCTGTGTCATTTTTGAGAAGGCGGGGGAGGAAGGCTTTTCTATACAAGCCGTGAGCCGAGGAGCATGCCTCAACAATTGGACTGTCAGAACCACTAGAGCTTGGAAAGCTTTAGGGTACCAAGGCTGAACAAAGTACCATGCATTATATTTTATTTTTACTAGTTGGATTTATTTCCGCATTTTTAATTTCAAAATAGGAGCTCCAATGTTCAAAAAAATTATGAAATTTATCAAAGCACTTCAGTTTCTTATAAATCTTACTCTTATTACTTTCTCTTATCTACTGTACTTACACAACATTACTATTACTTATCTTGATGAACCAATGACTGTGACATGCAACGAGATAACACAACAAACGGACATAGATCCAGAGAAAGATGAAATACCAGAAGAGGTTGTCAAAGAAGTTGAGGATTTTGAGAATAGACCCTAAGTCTAACCTGGACGAGACGGAGGTCGTTAACTTGGGAGATATAGAAATGTCAAAGAAATATGCATCAGTGTTCATTTGTCACCATCAGAAAAGGAATAGTACAAGGAATTTCTGAAGGAATATAAGGACATATTTGCCTGGTCGTATGATGATATGACTGGTTTGAGTACATCTATTGTGGCACACAAGCTGCCAACTAATCTGACATATCCACCCCTGAAACAGAAGCTCAGAAAGTTCAAACCTGACATGAGTCTGAAAATCAAGGAATAAGTCACTAAGAAAGTAAAAGCTAAGGTTCTCAGAGTAATAGAGTATCCAATATGGTTAGATAATATTGTGCCAGTGTCGAAGAAGGACAAGAAGATTAAAGTCTATGTTGAATACCGGGATCTCAACCGGGGAAGTCCAAAAGACGACTTCCCCTTGCCAAACATACACATTCTAATTGACAATTGAGCTACAGTCGTTTGTTGATTGTTTTGTTGGGTATCATCAGATATGGATGGATGAGGAAGACGTTGAGAAACAGCCTTCATTACGTTGTGGGGAATGTATTGTTACAAAATGATGTCGTTTGGGTTAAAGAATGTTGGGGCCACCTACATAAGGGCGATGACTACCATCTTTCATGACATGATACCCAAGGATATCGAGGTGTATGTTGATGATGTTATTATCAAATCCAAGAAAACCACAGATCACATGGAAGATTTGAAGAAGCTCTTTAACAGACTGAGAATGTACAACTTGAAGCTAGCTCCCACAAAATGTGCATTCGGGGTTCATGTCGGAAAACTACTAGGGTTAATTGTAAGTCGACGAGGAATAGAACTAGATCCATCAAAGGTTAAAGCCATTCAAGAATTGCTACCACCAAAGAACAAGAAAGAAGTAATGAGTTTCTTAGGGAGACTTAACTACATCAGCCGGTTCATAGCACAATCTACTATCGTCTGCAAGCCAATCTTTTAGATGTTGAAGAAGGATGCCACTACCAAATGGACCGAAAAATGCCAAAAGACTTCGACAGAATCAAGGAGTAACTGTCAACACCACCAGTTTTAGTCCAGCTCGAGCCAGGTAGACCCTGACTACTCTACCTTGCAGTATTGGATGGAGCGTTCGGTTGCGTTCTAGGGAAACATGATGAAACAAGAAGGAAGGAACATGCTATATATTATATCAGTAAGAAGTTCACCCCATACGAGGCCCGATATTCTCTGTTGGAATGCACCTATTGTGCTCTGCCTTGGGTAGCTCAGAAGTTAAGGCACTATTTCTATGCTTATACTATGTACCTCAAATCAAGAATGGATCCGCTGAAGTACATCTTTCAAAATCCCATGCCTACTGGCAAGCTAGCCAAGTGGCAAATCCTGCTAAGTGAACTGGACATTATCTACATAAATCAGAAGGCAATCAAAGGACAAGCATTGGTAGATCATCTTGTCGAGAATCCCGTGGAAAGAGAATACGAACTCCTAAAGACGTATTTCCCAATGAAGAGGTATCCTTTATAGGAGAAGATATTTCAGAATCCTATGATGGTTGGAGGATGTCTTTCGATGGAGCGGCAAATTTCAAAGGAGTTGGCATATGAGCAGTCCTAGTATCAAAAACTGGCCAGCATTATCCGGTATCCGCCAAGCTCAGTTTCCCCTGCACTAACAATATGGCCGAATACGAAGCCTACACCTTAGGGCTCAAGATGGCCATTGACATGAACGTCCAACAATTGCTAGTGATTGGAGATTCTGACCTGCTTATATATCAGGTCCGAGAAGAATGGGCAACCAAGAACTCCAAGATACTCTCTTACCTGCATCATGTACAGAAATTAAGGAAGAGATTCACGAAGACAGAGTTCCAACAAGTTCCTAAGGTCTATAATGAGTATGTTGATGTATTGGCTACCCTGGTCTCTATAATACAACATCCAGATAAGAATTTCATCGATCATATTCCTATGAGGAACCAAGATAAGCAAGCTTATTGTGCTCATGTAGAAGAAGAAGCGGATGGAAAACCTTGGTTTCATGACATCAAGGAATATTTAGCCAAGAGAGATATCTAGAGCTTATAAATACCACTCAGAAGCGCAAACTTTGAAGATTGTCCAATAATTTCTTTCACAACGGAGGAATCCTATATATGGGGACTCCAGATTTGGTTTGCTATGGTGTGTTGATGCAAAGGAAGCATCTAAACTGCCAGAGGAAGTTCACGCTGGGACCTGTGGTCCACATATGAACGGTTTTGTCTTAGCCAAGAAGATACTCCGGGCAGGTAATTTTTGGATTACTATCGAGACGAATTGCATCCATTATGTCAGGAAATGTCACTTTTTTCTGGTACATGCGGACATGATAAAGGTACCTCCCAATGAGCTTACTGCAACAAGCTCGCCATGGCCATTCGCTACATGGGGAATGGATGTTATCAGGCCAATTGAACCTGCTGCATCAAACGGGCACAGATTTATCCTAGTAGCAATTGACTATTTTACCAAATGGGTTGAACCAACATCTTACATAGCAGTGACCAAGAAAGTCGTGGCAGACTTTGTCCGTGACTGTATCATTTGTCGATTCGGGATTCCAGAATCAATCACTACAAATAATGGCTCCAACCTCAACAAAGATTTGAGGAAAGCTATGTGTGAGACCTTCAAGATCATACAAAAGAATTCTACAGCTTACATGCCTCAAATGAACGGAGCTGTAGAAGTTGCCAATAAGAATACCAAGAAGATACTCAGGAAAATGATAGAGAAGCATAAGCAGCGGCACGAGAAACTATCATTTGGGGTACCGCACCACAGTCTACACATCAACTAGTGCAACTCCATATATGTTGGTTTATGGTACAGAAAGTCATTCCAACTGAGGTAGAAATTCCCTCCCTAAGGATCATATAGGAAGCAGAAATCAACGATGCTGAATGGGTAAAAAGTCACTACGAGCAGCTAGTTCTTATAGATGGAAAAAGAATGAATGCAGTTTGCCATGGTCAACTTTATCATAACATAATATCCAGAGCCTTCAACAAAAGAGTCAAGCCGAGACAGTTTACACCGGGGCAACTGGTGCTAAAGAAGATTTTTCCGCATCAAGATAAAGCCAAAGGGAAATTCTCCCCCAACTGGAAGGGCCCATACATGGTTCACAACATTCTAACAGGAGGAGCCCCCATACTTGCAGAAAGGGACGAAGAAGTTTGGCCGAAACCAATCAATTCAAATGCAGTTAACGGATACTATGTGTAACCATTTACGATTTCTTCTATGATGTAATATGAACTACGTCTGACCTGATTCCCATTAAAGAGGGGATACATAGGCAGCCCTATGGGTTCAGTCATAATTCAATAAAATTTTCATTTTCCCCGCTATTGGAAACTGGGGTAGAATTTTAAGGAGGACTATCAAAATTTTGAAGTCGATTTCAGCCATTTATCGCACGGAGCCTTCAGAAGTATCATCCCAGTAAACTGGGGCAAAATTTTAAGGAAGACCCTCAAAATTCCGAAGCAATGGAGGTTGCAATGACCTGAACCGCGTCGTAGTCGTCGGTTCATCTAAAGAAAACTATCCTCAATTATGTATTTATGTTATATTTTTACTAAATCATGCATGTCTATTATCAAAATTTCTTTGTTTAGTAATGCTACCCCAAGGAAACGCGCAAAATCACTAAAAATAGAGCCAAGCAGGACAAGAAAAGTCCATGGGGATACGAACTAACCTTCTCCCTCAACAAAACTCATGATTTTTCTTTGGATGCAGGCAACCAAGTCATAAAATCATCAGATATATCTATACACTCACACTTCTCGGGAATACAACTCGCAGAACCATCACCAATCTACAATTGCTATCTGTATATGATAACCCCAACTTCCATAATATCGTAATCAACTATCAGCTATCAAGCTATCAGCTAAGAGATTTTACTACTATTCGCCTTTTACTTTTCTGCATTGCATAAGGCTACCTTTCTACCTTCTGAGGTTAAGCTCTACCTCCATCTGCATTTTTTGCATTGCCTAAGTCTACCTTTTTACCTTTCAAGGTTAAGATCTACCTCCATATGCATTTCTTTACATTGCATAATGCTACCTTTATGCCTTCCGAGGTTAAGCTCTACCTCCATCGTGCATTTCTTTGCATTGCATAAGGCTACCTTTCTACCTTCCTAGGTTAATCTCTACTTCCATCCTGCATGGCTGAAATATCGCCACCTTTATTTACAATACCTGCATGGCTGAAAGATCTCCACCTTCACTTACATTCTTGCATTGGTTGAAAGACCGCCACCTTTATTTATAATTCCCGTATGGATGAAAGATTTCCACTTTCACTTATATTCTTGCATCTGCTGAAAGATCGCCACCTTTATTGACAATTCTCGTATGGCTAAAAGATCGTCACCTTCACTTACATTCTTGCATCGGCTAAAAGATCGCCACCTTCACTTACATTATTGCATCGGCTGAAAGATCGCCACCTTTATTTACATTCCTACATCAGCTGAAAGATCGCCACCTTTTGCATCTCATGAGCTAAAAGATCTCCAAATTATCCAAAGGCGTCATTATTCGGAGGCACCATTTTCATTGCCCGAGAACGCCATGACATGGACTGAGGACCTTACTTTTATCTTTTTTGTGTATCATTATTCAAAGGCATCATGGTTCCGAGGCATCATTCTCATAGCTGGAGAACATCATTTCATAGCCTGCAAATACTTTATTATTCGCTTCATGGCCCAGGACGTCATGGTCTGAGGACGTAATCTTAACCGTCCAAAAACAACATTCAAGGTCCAATGGGAACCTGCATCACGTTTTAAAATTATGCACAATATATGTTTGTGCTGCTCATTTGCAGGTACACTGGCTAGCAACGACCGTCTCAGTAGGAGAAATCCTGCTCCAGTTCCCACAACCTACTAGACTTTGACCATCCTTCCCAACCTAAATATCACGTCCGTCTTTCAAATACCTCCAGTGGCATATTTCGCCGATGGATCCTGAACTACATATGGCATGATTCCTGTAATACCAGACATATGAAGGTAGCTCAGGGACCAGAGCATGGTCAAACTCTTCAAACCATTTCATTCGGTCAAATTGGCCATCATATCTTTACCCGACAACTCTTTCATCCTTTCGGGTAAAGAAGGGCAGCTGTTGATACCCACTTTTCCCTATGTATTTTTCATATACAAAACACTTTCTAAATAAAATTTATACGCATATATAAGCGTACCAAGTGTTTTAGTATTTTTCCAAAATTTTAAAGAGTTTTTAAGTCAATTATAGTCCATTTCAGCAGTACAAAATCCATAATTATTCCCAAAATTATTAATTTTGGTGAATAATTTATTTTATTCCCATATTTATACCAAAATATAGTCAAGGTAATTTTTGTATATTTTTACAAATGTATTTAGCATTTTAAAGTTAAATTACATATAATTGCAATTTTAGCGTATTTTAAGATTAATAGTATTTTATAATTGTAAAATTGGTTCCAGTATTTTTTTAATTAATATATATGTGTTATTAACTGACTCAGTACTTTAAATTTATTTTTAAAATTATTTTTACTATTTTTTATAAAATAAAAGGGAAAACTAGCTATTCAACATTTAGCCTCATTTCGTTGCAATTACAACCTATTCGCATTTCAATTTTAGCCCCCAATTTACCCAATCCTAACCCTAATTGAACCGGCCTAATTTCATTTTTTAACTTGGCCCCCTACCTAATTAAAAACCCGTCTGGCCCTTTCTTTTAATTCGAGCTTTTGTTCGTCTTGATCAACGACTAGATCATCCCTTACTATTTTTAATTCCCCTACCCTAACCTAATCCCCCCATTTCATTTGGTCTGCCGCCTTTGAATACTCTCCTCTCTCAAAACACTCTCAAAACTCCAGAATCCTAGTCGTCTTCGACCCTTTTCCACCGTACTTTCACCAAAATCCATGGCTTCTCAGACCATGGTGTTCTGTACTTATCCCCCCATAATAAACCCTAGGTGTTTGAAGTTTGGAGGTCTGACCTCAATGGTTCTCTTTCAGATCTTCCCAGATCTATGGTTCCATGGCCTCTCTGGCCATGCTCAGGCGTATCCAAGGTATTAAGAGTCTGTTTCTAACTAATCCGACTCAAGATCAGACTTTCTTCCAAGCCTTTCTCATTTCTAGGGTTTCTCCGAAATCCTAAGATATTCGAGGTTTTTCTTTGTTTGTTTTCTTAGATCTATGATATATTTGTGTTCTACTGGATGTTTAAAGTATTTTCCCTAATATTTCTTTCAAAAATTGCTTCTCTTCGATTTAGGGTTTATGAAAGGTTTTCAAAACATCTTTCTGATTCTTCCTTTTCTTCTCTTTATGTGTGTTCATCTATATTATGCTCGTGTGTTTTTTTTTTCTACCACACATATGTTCTTCTTCTGTTTTCTTCCTACTATACGTGACTCTTATGTACCTTTGTACTCTACTGTGCCTCTAGATTAGGCTCGCATGTTAATCTTTGTTATCTTTTCCTACAAGTTCTTTGTTATACTTTCCAGTATTTTTCTACTGTACGTGTTTCCTGATGAGTTCATAAATTTTGTTTGCTTTACTAGACTTTTGTTTGAGTTCTAAGCATGCTTCCTTTTCTGTTTCTTAAGTTTATATCACCCTTCTTCTCTATTTTGAACTTGCTTAAGTTTCGAGTTTTTCCTAAAACATGTTCTTTATGCTTTTAAATCAACCATTCACTCTGTCGCTTCAATCCTGCAATCGTATCTGTGTGTTTCCTTATGAGGCTCTAAAAAATACCTCTAAGTGTGTTTCGATGGCTTGCCTTCTCATATCTGTATCTAATTCAATTTAACACCCTAGGATTCAGGGGTTTCTTTGTCAAGTTCGATTTTATGTTTGGACTAAGGTTCTACTTTGAAACCCTGAAATCTCAGACTCATTCTGAGTCTATAAATTGGATATGAACTTTTTTATGACTTTTTCTATGATAGTCTTTTCTAATCAGTATGACAACTCCTTCTTGTTTCATATTTGTGTGCTTTATATATGAGAAATTCTTCTTTCAAAAAAGGTTTTGCCAACTATTGATTGATTTTGAATCCCTTTCAATAAAGTTTTACTGATTGTTACTGATTTTTCTTTGATTGAACCTTCTTTGCCTTTTCTTGACTTGGTTCATTTGAACAAAGCCCACAATTTTGATATTACTGGCTGTTTCATTGATTTTATTTCCTTATTTGTCACAAACCGTGTACCACTGAACTTTTGCCTTAAATAAACCCTTGTGTATTTGCCCTTATTGTACTGCTTTGGAAAAGATTTTGATCAACTCTTTCCTTAATTTCCTTTTACCCGTTTGAAATTGGAATCCCTTAATTAAAGGGAGATTGATTGCTATGCTATTTTCTTACCTTTTCTTACTTGCTTTCTCCATTATAAAGGGCACGACCCTTCTGCACTTTGACAGACTTTGAATTCAATACTTTCACACATCTTCCAGTCCAATACTCTTTAAGACACTCTCAATTACTCTCACATCCTCATCTGAGTTTCTTCTGGTTGTTTACTTGCAATTTTGGCTTTACAAGACTTTTGCTTTTACTTGTATGTTTCCCTGTAACTGGTATGTTCTAATTTAGTTTCAACCATCGTCCAAATATGTTTATATACAGCTTCTGGGATCTTGTTTACTTTATTGTCCATGCTCAGTGATTAATCTTAACTATACATTTTCTTGTATTGTTTCTATTGTGAATCCTTACCCCTATTACCTTCTTGTGTTTGAGTTAAGGTTCAGGCTTGGCAGTATCCAAATTGTTGCTCCTGTTTGAACCTGATCCTTAATGGATCCTAAATCCCAAAAAAATGTGGCTAACAGGCTGGTTAGGGGTGTGCCAGCACTCCTAATTGCTGAGTATGACCACCAGCCTGCCATGGCCTTCCGTAAATCCCCTCTATGCATTTTCACTCTCTCTTAGATTCTAAGTTCTGCCCCCTCCTATGAGCCTTGCTTTGGGACCTTGAGTTCCATTTGAACTTGGACATTTGAGGGTTGGCTCCTCCACACTACACTATAATTAATTCTGCAATGTATTTGAGTGTAAGCATTGTCTGGAGTCCACTTGAGGCTCTTGGGAACTTTGACACAACCAAAAAATGAGAAAGCCTTTGGAAATCCTGATCTTTGGAGTTGGTTCATATTTTAGACCTTGAGTCTGAATTAGGCTCCTTGATTGTAGTTTAATTTCTGATGTAATTTTGACTTTTGGTCTGTAATAATTTGTAATAACTTATGGGGTTTTAGTAAAAAAAAGAGCATCGATAGTAAGAAGTCGGCAACAGCAGGTGATGATGATAGTAGTGGCTCTGATGACTCGGAGGAAGAGGAGGCTGAACAGGAGGACGTGGGTGTCGAACCACAGGCCCATGAGCAAATTGCAGCACCATCTGGGACTGCAACATCTTCTGGAGCTGCCAAGGCATCCCGTTTCACCGCTTTGGAGCAGGAGGTGGCTGGGTTATGTACCTCAGTCAATGATTTGGCTGCCCGTGTTGGCACGGTGGCTAACCGGCAGGTGAAGTCGGAGAAGAAAATCTTGGGGTGGCTGAGAGCTTTGGGTCGTGCTTGCCATTTGAACCCAGTCACCGTCTCCGATTAGGAGTGATCTTTCAGGGAAGTTCCTTTACCTCACTATTCCTTAAATTTTTATGTCATGAGGACATAGTTACCTTTTAAATGTGGGTGGGTGATACTTCATTGTATGTATGTACATGTAACAAAGTGATTGTTTGATGTTTTCTTCTTCTTGATTGTTTCTCTTTTTGTGGTTTGAGTGATAGTGAATTTAGGTATTTAGGTAATCTAAGTAAGTAAGTAGACTTGTCCCAACGACGGATCTCTCTCGACAGGGTTCTTGAGGGACTAAGTCGACGTAATTTTTTTTAAAAAAAAATTGAATATGGAGACTCTTCCTAATGACAGATCCTTCAGACAATTTTCTTGAGAAAAGTAAGTCTAGCGAAAAGACAAAAAGTTTTTTTTATTTTTTTCGGTAGTATAGTAACTCCCCCTTGATTTTTCTTTGGGCCACGATTCTTTTTTAAGGGTTTAGCTTGAACTGGGTGTAGGTAGTTTTTGTTTATTTTTTTTTTCTTCGTACTTATTATTGATGGGCTATGAGCTAAAATCAAAGAGAAACCCTTTGCGTTGATACACCTGAACACAATAGGCACTAAAGTGTAACGCCTAGTCTCATTGGTTGACTCTTGCTAAAGTGCCTTAAAGTTGTATGTTTGTAGCTGACCTGAACACTCAAAAGACAATGTCTTGATAAATCAATCCGGAGTGAGTCGTATGCCATGTGTGTGAGCGCTTACCGTATTCCATGCTTTGCAGTTGATGCTTGGAACTTGCCTTATGTGTTTGCAAAGCAAAATAGTAGCTCCATTCAGTCTTAGAAATAATATAGGCATTTCTTTGTTAAGCCATATATATATAACATAAACCCACCTGAATGTAATACATCGTAGTTAACCCCTTGAGCCTATAAGCCTGTTTTTTTGGCAACCACATTGCGAACCTTACCCAATTATTTGAATAGCCTTCTATTTGAACTCTTTTACCTCCCATGAGCACTTGAATGGCCTTGACATATACAAAAGTTAAAGTGTGGGGTGGTAGTTTGATTTTGAGTTGAGCCAATGAAATATAGGAAATGTGCAGTTTTGAAGAAAAACAGAAGAAGCACCACGAAGAAAAATGGTGAATAAATAAAGTAGTTGATAAATGGTAGCTTGATACAAATGCACCTAAAGAAATGGAACGTTATAAATAAATTGTGGGGAATGTCTGGTTGACATAAGAATGATATGGAATGTTAATGTGTTTTGTTTTAAAAGTGCTTAGGGAGGTTAGTCACGATATCCAAATATATCCTACCTATCCATTAGCCTACATTACAACCAAATAAAGTACTAATTGATCTTAGACTGTATAGGTTCGATTAGTAGAGTAGTACACTACGGGCAAGCCTATGATGTATATTTGTGGCATGTGAATGTTCTTTTGGAGAGTGAGCGAATTTTGTCCATCTGAGTTTCTAATTATTTTTAATCATATTAATTATGGAACTACTCTCTTGTGTGATGTGAGAACATATGATTCACAAAGGAAAGGTAAGTCTTGACTTCTGTATAGAGTAGTTTAAGTAAGTGTGAATATTGCATGATACAAGAGATTCGACTTTTGAGGCAAAGATTATTCACTACTATACGTAACTTTGATGAATTTTTCTTGGTGTGATACGTTAGGAGAAAATGTGTAGTGAAGGAACCTCTATAGAGTACAGTGGATTGCTCGAGGACTAGCAGGTGAATTAAGTGTGGGGTGTTGATAATAGGCTAGATTCATGTAATTTGGCATCTGTTTATGCCCCAGCTTGATTATGTTTCACTGTTCTAATATAGTTAAATGATGATAAATAAGCTCTAATTATGAATATTACTCTATGCAGGAGTGAGTGGAATGATTGAGGACTTAAGACTATAATCAAAGCTAAATTGAAGCAAGAAAAGCCCCTAGGAGCCACGTAGGTGGGAATACGCGAGAAAGAAGAGATGAAATGGACACTTGGACTAGCGCTACTGCGCTAGCCCAGATAATCGAGGCAGAATGATAGGGCATATGTGCGGCCGCTAGCACATCCACTAGCGCGACCCCGCTAGCACAGTTCCGGAAAATTAAATTTCAGGTGTAAATTTCGAAAGTTTGAGGGTAATCCACTTAACCTATAGAAGGTCCAGTTCACCCAAAGGGATGAGTATCAAGGTTCCAAGGCTTGTTTTTATTCTACGGAGGAGGAAGAACATGGGTGTGAAGATCTACAAAACATTAGAGTTTTTCTAACTCCTTTTACTTCTTGCAATCAAACATTATGAATAACTTTATAGTTTTTTCTTATTTTATTATGAGTAGCTAACAAATTATCTAGGTTTGATGGAACCAATTGTTGGTTGAAGTTTTGACTCTACTTGTTATAATCGAGCCGAAATTATTATATGATTGTTTAACTATGTTTTATATGTTAGATTAATTGAATGAACCCTTGATTGATCATGTCTAATTGCCTTATATTGCTCGAGAAAGAATATTAGGTTAGACTATTGTTCAACAACACCACTTTTGGATAATTGAAGAGATTCATTACTTGAATAAAAGTGAGTTTAGAGATAACGGCACTTTGGTGGAATAATTTAGAGCTGCACATATCGTCAGCTGGAGTAGTTCGAGAGAATGCTCTAGTAAATTATTATAGTTGATCGAGAGATAATTACGATAACCAATAGCTTTTAATCCTCTTAGAGTATTACAGCGAGATTATAGCGAAAGACAAGACCTAAACAAGCAATTGGGAAATAACTGCCCTAGACCTTTTTACAATTGAATGATCTTTAATCTAGCACATTATTATTTCTATTATTATTTGAAGTAGTTAAACAAAAACTCAAGATTGATTGATAAAAAATCTTGCACCTATAAATTAGCTGAGTGATAATAGCATTGCCAAAGAGTTGTAATAGATAGGTTAGTTCCCTAAGGATTCTGCTTCGGGCTTAAAAACCGGTTATATTTGCAACAATCGCTTTGTCTTTTAGAAGGCATAGTTGGGCGTGATCAAGTTATATACTTAGACTTCCGCAGTTTGTATTAAGTTAAGTTACCATATTTTATCTTCCGCTTTATTATTGATATTATTATTTCCGCTGTTTTGATATGTTTTTCTTTAAATTATAAGGACTTAAAGGCTTGAATAGGATAATTAAATCGAAATAGTTGGCTTGCCTAGCTTTCACTAGTAGGCGTCATCACGACTCTTGAGGGTGAAAAATTTAGGTCGTGACAATAACAAAATACAGAAAAAGTTAAGTAAAAAATATTTCGAAACAAGTTAAATAAAATAAGATGCAAAAGACTGAACTATCCTAAATGGATTTTAACGAAACAATGAAACTCTTTAAATAATAAAAAGATTAATGCGGGATACAATAATTGAGGGTACAACGTATTCAAATAAATGCATGCGCTATACCCACAATTATTGGTGTATTAGTCAAATTTAAATATAGCGCATGAATTGCATGCGCTATATCTTAACGGACAAATGTATTGTTAAGATATAACACATACAGCCCATGCTTTATATATAAATTGGTCTCTTCCATTTGATATGTTAGAACAAAAAGTTTAAAATGTCCAACGTCAAATTTAGGGGAGAACGGCAACTTGAGAAAGCATAAACATCCAACTCTTTGTACATTTCACCAATGGTGAAACTAGAAGCAAAGACGGCGGTACCTTAAGCAAAGCAGTATTAATTCGCCAGCTAGTGTTACAAAAACTGTAGCCAGATTGTTGTGCCTTCGCTTCTTTCATTTGTTAAAAAAATGATGGTAAAATGTAACTATTTCTTTTAGTAAAGCTATGATGACTTTCATCTCAAAAAATTGTCAAGGAAAATGTACTAGAATTATTTTTTATATATAGATATTATTCGATCATATTTTACTGATTTGTTTGCATCTTTAAATATAACACCACTTACCTAGAATTTTGCTCATACCACTGACCAGAAGATCATGCAACAGGGAGGAAGAACATGAAACAACACTACTCCCAAATTCCAAGCTTTACTTTCATTGCTGGAAACCTAGTTAAGCCATGGCTTCAGGCGACAGCCTACAAGCATTTCAATTTCTACTAACACAAGAGAAAGGTAATATATATACAGAGAAACGGAATTTTCATACGTTGTTTGTTTGGATTGGATGTTGTTGCAAAGAATTGAAAATTCTCTCTATATCTCTTTCTATCTCTCAATCCCGAATTTTATTAATATAAAGCAAAAGAAAAAAGAGCAACAATTTCACCATTGACAATCATAAAAAAGCTTTGAAGCTTTGAATTCAAATTTGGGTATTTCAAAAATCTTATCTGTTTGGATTGGGTGATGTTAAAAATAATTGGGAATATGGCATAAATTATATTGCAGAAATTGTAGAAAACTATAGACTGTTGTTTATTTATTTTTCTTTTATTCATTTAACTATTGTATGAAAGTTGAACAACATTGTATAAAAATAATATTTAAGTTGTTTAACGGTAGTCGTGACATATCTTCCCATTTCTTACTTTTTCTCTAGCATAATAAATATTTTCTTCATATAGTAGTTCAATTTTATCAGTTGCATACTTAAATTTTGTGGATATTCTATGACACCAATAATTATTTTGAACTGAAATTAATACCACACCAAGAGACCAACATAAAACGGTAAGGAACGCATTGTATGTCACTCGTTCAACCGTATTTCTGTTATAAATAGACTCCTATTTAAGGTGAATGTCTATAATTAGAGAGATTCTAGAGTTCTATTCTTGGTAGCTAAATCATCCCCCTCCCTATAAATAAAGGGGTCTTCTAACATTGTAATGCACTCCTAACATTCTCTAAGTATCAATAAGAAGAACTCTCTCTACTCTTCTCTCTATTGCTCTTGTTCTTGCATTATTGTTCTTGTCTTTTATATTATTTCATAACACGTTATCAGCACGAGTCTCTAACCAATTAAATTTGATTGTTCGTTTTGCAGATTCATAGTACTTCACATTCATCTCTCTCGAGTTTATTTTCTTATTTATTTCTCCTTTTTAACTCACTGTTTTCGTCACTAATGCCAACAGAACTCATATGTTTTTTTATTATTTATGAATGTGCACTTTACATATCTTAAAGACAAGAGGAGCAAGAATTTCTATGCGGAAAAATAGAAGAGATGGTATCATCATAAAGTAATGAAACGGGATGAAAACTCAAGAGATATATTTGATATCACAACATGTATGGGTATACCTTAAAGGTAAGTATTTTACTCTTCTTTTCAAATTCTTGATATTCTATAATTTGATTTTATATATAGAAGCAAAGACAACAAAGTTTGATTATAACTCTAATGGAGTTTGTAAGAAATTACACTCACATGAAGTGGTAAAATTCCTATGCCTTGCCATGATCAAATTCATGTATGATTGTGGGCAAAGAATTAAAAATCCGTCCAATTGAATTTGCTCCATTCCCTTAAGAGAATGTGGTAGCAGTATGTGGTAAGTCTGAAAGAAGACAAAATTATTACCATGGACGTGGCAATAGACGAAATTATAATCGTTACTATTGTGATAATGAGAATAATAAAGATTCTCAAAATAATCTTTCACTTTATGAAAGTAATATTTGACATGAGATTGTGTAAAGCACATGATTATGATCCATTCCCTGAAGTGAATGTGATAATTGTAATAGAGCCTGTAAGTATAAACACGCCCTTGATGTAATTGTGTCTTATGACTGACACTATGAAAAGAAAGTTCGTTGCCCTTGAAATTTCGGGCAAGAACTATATGACATGGGTGTTGGATGCTGAAATCCACTTAGATGCTATGGGTCTTGGAGACGCCATTAAAGACAGAAATAATGCATCCACCCAAAACTATGCTAAGGCCTTGATTTTCTTGCGCCATCACGTTGATGAAGGTTTGAAACTATGCTAAGGCCTTGATTTTCTTGCGCCATCACCTTGATGAAGGTTTGAAAATTGAATATATCACAGTCAAAGATCCACCCATCTTGTGGAATGGCTTAAAGAAGAGATATGACAACCTGAAGTTGGTCACTCTGCCACAAGCACGATACGATAAGAATCCAAAAGCAAATAGTTTATAAACTATATATTATCGTAGCGGTGGAAACGGGCACTGGTCAAAGGCTTGCCGTATACCATGATATTTGGTTGACCTTTATCAAGCATCTCGAAAGAGTAAACGCCCTGAAACGAATTTTGTCTCTGACGACAACTTTGAGATCACCCACTTGGATGTGGCAGACTTCTTTGAGCAACCCGAGGGGAAGATAGACCACCTAATCGGTGATGGATCTGTGATGAAAGAAGATGGAGCTGTTTGATTTTATTTTACTTGTTTGTATTAGTGAATGAATAAACTAATAGCCATTACTATTAGCTCGTATTAGTTAGTTCATGATATAATGTTAGTATTAGTTCTTTAGAATGTATCAATATGCTCAAATATCAATAATATTTTTACTTTCCAGTAGAGGTAATCGACTAACCTGAAAAACTAGTCGGTTATCTCATATTTCGCATAAAAACTGCAAAACAATCGATTGTCAATGATCAACAATCGATTGTCTTTAAAACAGTGTGATCTGGAATTTTACAAAAACAGTCAACAATCGATTGTCGATGATTAACAATCGATTGTCTTTAAAACAGTGTGTTCTAGAATTTTTCAAAAACAGTCAACAATCGATTGTCTATGTTTAACAATCGATTGTCTTTAAAACAGTGTAATCTGGAATTTTTCAAAAATCATCCACAATCGATTGTCTATGTCTAACAATCGATTGTCGTTAAGACAGTGTAATCTGGAATTTTTCAAAATAGCCAACAATCGATTGTCTATGCATAACAATCGATTGTCTTAAGACAGTGTGCTCCGGAATTTTTCAAAATAAGCCAACAATCGATTGTCTTAAGACAGTGTGATCTGAAGTTTTTCAAAATAGCAAATAATCGATTGTTTGTGTTTAACAATCGATTGTTTGAAGAAAATGTTTAAACTGAAATTTTCAAACTGCAAAGTAATCAATTATGGATAACATATCTGATTTTGTTAGTCAACTGTTAGCAGCAGATTTTGAAAATATTATGTGACACAAACGAATTGAACTTATTTATTCTTATGTTCGTGTATTTCTTTTATATGTCAAACCGTGGGAAGTAAATTGATTGAAGGCTCCGGAAGAGCAACTGTAACTCTGCCCAAAGGCATGACGTTTATCTTAGAGAATGCAATATTCTCCTCCAAGTCTAAGAAGAACTTGTTGAGTTTTAATGATATCAATCGCAATGTTCTCCTCCAAGTCTAAAAGGAACTTGTTGAGTTTTAAAGATATCATTCAAAATGGATATCATATTGAGACAATAGATGAGAATAATCTTGAATTCTTCATGAAAACGAGGCTGCCCATTTCGGTTTGGGTTCACGCCATTTTGCATGCAGCAATGCTAGTTCGTCGGCTGCCCACTTTGGTTTGGGGTCACGCCATTTTGCATGCAGCAATACTAGTTCGTCGGCTGCCCACTTCGGTTTGGGGACACGCCATTTTGCATACAGCAATGCTAGTTCGTCTCTGACTGACAAATTGACACAAATATTCCCCATTGCAATTGGTTTTGGGTCATGGACCCAATATATCCCATTTAAGAATCTTTGGATGCGCAGTATATGTGCCTGTAGCACCGCCATCCCGCACCAAAATGGGTCTGCAAAGAATGTTAGGAATATATGTTGAGGTTGAATCGCCCTCCATTATTCGCTACCTCAAAACATTGACAGGAGATTTGTTCACTGCACGATTTGCAGACTGTCAATTTGATGAGACACTTTTCCCAAAATTAGGGGGAGAAGTTGGTGAAACCAAACGGGAAATTTTGTGGAAAAATGCATCATTATCTCATCTTGATCCACATACCTCTATTTGTGAAAGAGGCACAAAAGATTATCCATTTGCAAAGAATAGCAAATCAAATGCCTGACGCATTTATAGATTTGAAAAAGGATAACAAAATCACATATCCCCGAAGTGAATGTGACAACATCTGATTCACGAATACATATTCATTATTGGAAGAATATGAACATGAAATTGGTATTAAATATACCACACTCACCCCTAGAAGGAGGTTTGAGATGATATATGGCATGAATGATCGTTGGTCACGTACCTATTGTACGCCAAAGTATTTTGGAAATATGACTATTAAAGGACAATGATAATGCAAGAAACATATCTTGCATATAAGTTTGACATGACCATAATGGTATAACTTTCTCTTTAAGAAAGATATTCACCACATGGATGTTGATGAATCTGTGGTAGTACAAAATTAATTGAGAGCTCTAGAAGAGCCAATTATTACTATGTTGGAGAAACACAATTGAGTATTGTGCTGTAGTAAGTCTCAAAGAAACTTATTCGGTTTCCAAAGTATACGCGAAAGCGATTGATTATATTGAGACTATAAATAAAGGAAGGCTTTGATATCTCCTATTACTACAACTTGTAGCGGGGTAATTTGCATATGAAAAGCTACCCGCTTTGTTCTCCAGTTTGTACTACACAAACGAAAGAATGCCACAATAAAGTGGATATCTATTGGTATAAAAGCCATGTCATAATAAACCTGAAGTTTATTGATAAGTGCACATGTCATGGTGTAAATTTGAAGTTTACCAATATTGATAATTTATTCAGTTGGCATTCGTGTTAGCCATCTCATTTTAAGTATGATGTGCAAATTCACATAGGTGAATATTAAAAAACTAGAAAGTTCTTTACGAATTCTCTTGTATCACTTGTTCTCATTAATGAACTGACCAACTAAAGAGTTCGGGTTGAAGCCCATAAATTCTGGAAATATCAAAGGTGAATATGGGCCCATTCACCTGCCATGTATACCACATATGATGCATCTATGATATGGTTACATGCGCAATTGTTATTAACCCGCAGCCTGGCCGGTGCTTGCGAGGTAAATTGCTCAGTAATCTAACTTCGAGCATAATTTCCAGATTTTCTACTCAAGATAGTTCATCTTGATAAGTTGGTTTATATCAAAGTTGGTTTAGCAAGATAATTATTGAGTGCTTCCACTTAATAGCTAAACTGTTTCTTATGAGAACAAAGTTATATATATCAGTTTGATATACGTTGTATACGAGAGTATATTATATTCTCCCCTCACAAGTGGTTCAGGGTCAGGAACCAAATAATTTCATCTTATTATTAATGTGCCGTGTATATTGACATGATAATGCACAAAGATGATTTTCCAAAGTTGAGGAAACAAGTTAGCTTTTCTAACATGAGGGGGAGACATGATAAACACTTGAGATAAGGTTACATGGGATGAATTATCATTTGTATATGTATATCCCCGAATATCATGATATGAACCTGAAGTTCATAAAAGGGATAATTCAATTGCAACATATTGCAAAGCATGCTATACGCATTTGCTAACCCAAAGAAAGTAACTAAATGGAAGAGATACAATTCAAGAAGAATTGATTCCATATGAAAGACATGTAGTTTTGAACCTATAGTTCAAATGCTTGAAAGTATAAAGTCAAAGGTATGTATAATCAGTTTTCGATATCTTATTTGTCTAGCATGACATGGAAAACTTGATATGCATCTAAAGTCTATTATGTGACTTACATGACTTAACTTGAAAGATTTAAGTTGCTTGAAGCATATGCAATTCTTGGTCCTGAAGTATCACATCCTTAGTACAATTTGTGTACATATGTATCTTGCTATAACTATAAGCATGATGTCATTGAGAATGCATCTATGGAGATATTGAAGAGTTATTCCACGACATTATATGAAGATGTTCATATCTATCAAGAATGATGATTTCAAGGTGCGGAATATTTATCCAAGTCAATATGGTTGATTTGTCAAACGTCTACCAAAGATCGTTTTGAAGATGATGCACAAGATTGGGATGCAAATGCTCAAGGATATAAATTGATGTACTCATTAGGGGGAGTTAATGCGCGTTGCACTCTTTTTCCCTTACAAGGTTTTGTCCCACCGGATTTTCCTTGCGAGGTTTTTAACGAGGCAACCAATAGGCGCATATTCAAACATGTGTACTCTTTTTCCTTTCTTTAATTTTTCCCATTGGGTTTTGGTTTTAAGGTTTTAACGAGGTACATTATTGAATAGACATTCAAGGGGAGGTGTTATAAATAGACTCCTATTTAAGGTGAATGTCTATAACTAGAGAGATTCTAGAGTTCTATTCTTGGTAGCTAAATCATCCCCCTCCCTATAAATAAAGGGGTCTTCTACCATTGTAATGCACTCCTAACATTCTCTAAGTATCAATAAGAAGAACTCTCTCTACTCTTCTCTCTATTGCTCTTGTTCTTGCATTATTGTTCTTGTCTTTTATATTATTTCATAACAATTTCTAAATTCTAATCAGTTTTTTCTTTCTTTATTAAAATTTTTTAAATATCAAAGTGTAGCTTAATTATCATATCTTTTATCACCATTTTCCTCTCATCATCTCTTCCAATCAAAACCTATCACTAGAGCACCAATAAATTATTTATGACATTCGAGACAAAAAGAAACGTTTTGAGTTAAGTAAGCGTTGAAATTTGTTGCTGCATAAACAAATTCTATCAAATTCTAGTTGTATATCAATGTTCTACACTTTATTTATATTTTACCTACAAAATAAACTACATGTCAAAGTATAAACTTTCACAATATCTATAATTTTCTACAACTTTTTACATATTATTTCTACCCAGTTAAATACGACTACAATAACATAAAACTTACATACAAACTTATATGCAACTGCAATATAATACCACTTAAATATAATTTTTATAAAAATATTTTTAAACTTTCATATAATAATTAAATGAATGAAAGAAAAATAAATAAAAAACAGAATATATTTTTCTATTATTTTTTATAATTTCTGCAATATAATGTATGTCATATCTTCTTCAAGTTTCAATTTGAAATTCATCCAAAACCAAGTCTAATCTTCATCAAAACCTTTACAATTAAGATGTAAACTCCAAACCATATTTCCAATTATTTGTAACAACACCCAATCCAAACACAAATTCGAATTCAAGGCTTCAAAGATGTTTAATGCCTGTCAATAGTGGAATTGTTGCTCTTTTTTTCTTTGCTTTATATTACTGAAATATGGGAATGAAAGATAGAGAGAGAGACGTAGAGATAATTCTCAATTCTTTACAAGAACATCCAATCCAAACAAACAACTGTCTTTTGAAAATTCAAATTCGAATTCGAAGTTTCAAAGCTTTTTAATGGTTGTCAGTGGTAGAGAGGTTACCGATTTTTGCTGGTTTTAGAAGAAGAAATCGTGGGGATTTGGAGAGAGAAACTTATGGGAGTGAGAATATACGATTTGAGTAAAATTAGGAGACTGTTAATACTATTAAAATCCTACAATGGTACATAAATGGTAATTATATTAAAAGTTAAGCATGGATGGTAATATAGTTTACTATATGGAATAGGAATGTAAAAATTCCAAACCAAAACATATTAAAAAGGGCCCTTAAATCTCTTTTGTAAAATCTATATACTAATGAGATACAAAGCAATTCCTAAGCTAGCATTTAGCTATTGATTCTAAATTTATTTTAAATAATTTGATTTAGGTGATGTTTGGTTTGAAGATGAAAATGTGTTTGGACGTATGTCTTAAAAACATATTTTCCAACTTTGTTTTGGAAAAACATGTATATACTTCCCAAGTTTTAGAATTTTGGCCCAAAATCAGCAATTCAGATGATTTTGGAATTTAGTGTATGGGATTTTATCAAAATATGGACAAAATGTATGGCCAAACATAAGTTTTGAAAATAAATCCAAAATTTATTTTGGCAAAACTCATGACCAAATGGGGCTAAGATTGTGGCCTTCTAGTAACTGTACAACGCATGATGTACATGTGAATTAGATGCACATAAAGTTTGAAATTCTGTTATAAATGAAAATACGACATTAATTAAGTTGAAAATGGTAGAGGGGACACGGCGATACTCTGACGACTTTCGAACCTTGCGCCTCATTACATTTGAGAATTTCTCTTAAAAAGATGAATTAAAAATATTACTTTCTAAAAGTATGGATTACTAAACTATGGTGAAAAGAAATAGTCAATTCAGAGAAACTGGATTAAAATTAGAAAGTGAATCATTAGAAAGATTAACAAAAATGAGTGTACATAGAGAAGAAAAAAGTAGATTTGATAACGTTTATCATTTAATTAAATGAGAGATAAATTTATCGTTTTTATCACTCAAATATATAACTTTAATTAAAATTTTAAAATATTTTATTAATAATAATTACATAAAATATGCGATATATAGTACTTAAAATTGGGCCCTAAATATTTTGAGGGCCTAAAAGCAATGACTTCATTTGCCTTTTTGGACCGCCCTGGCTTGCTCTTTGTGATGCTACTTTGATTTAGGTGTTGCACCGGTAAATATGAAAATCATGTATCTTGGCCAATATTTGGATTTTTTTACTTTTGGACATCCTCATGAAAATTATGTGTGGTGACATAGGTGCTAGAGAAAACAAAGGAAAGAAAGAGATGGGTTTCTCTCGCTTTTGGCATAACGTGCCTCAATTGGAAGGCTCGTAAACGGACTATTAGCTTAGTGATAGAGTGCACCCTTGATAATTGCTTTATTGTGCTTGAGCGGTAAAAACTCTCAATCATATGAATAGTTTAATGTGTTCATCGAACCTAATTCTGAAATGTGGATCATCTAAGACACATTAGCATAACTTAATCCTTTTATTTGAACTAAAGTTTGAAACCTCAGAAGGATAAACGGGGCAATTTGAGTGCGATCCAATATAGGTCCAACTTTCAATTTGCAAGAAAATATTGACTTAGAAAAAGAATCTCAAATGAAATTTTTGCTGCTACTCCTTAAGTGTCAATTCAAATCTTAAGAAAGATAATCGTAACATATGTTTCTATATCTGTAGATTTCATTCCTTAATTGCAATTAATAATATTGATGTCTTAAATAACATTCCCACAAATGTTACTTCATATGTTGTATGTTCCATTTAAAAACTAGGTCAAACATATCCTTATTTTCACCTCGCAACGGATAGTCACCTCTCAAGAATAATTTAGAAGAAGAAAAATATAATTATTTAATTTTTGAAATGGTTTTAAGGGAAAGAACTCTCAAAATTTTGGCAACAACAACTTGCTTACCGCTCTATAAAATATGAATAATTAGTAAAATCTGATTAAATCAACTATGTAATTAAGTTCATAAAGTTTCAATCCTAACCTTAGGACAGATTATCATACCAACATAATTACTTAGATAATTCTAAAAAGATTGCATCTACCTTATGAAAACCAAAACTAAATCAACAATGTAGTCAATGTGTAGGGCTCGCTATTTAGTACTTCACTTTCACATAATATTACTTTATTTGCAAGCTGAAATTTATTTCACAAGTTTTTGAAATAGCCGTTTGAAGGGTATTTCAACTCAATTCGTGTGTTATCATCTCTATTTTAGAAGACAGAATTGGAACTCGTACGGAACTTGTTTCGGGGCAAAGTACTCATAAAATGCTCTTGTATTTATGTGTGAGGCTTAATTTCGTGAGGCTTACACTTTGATCATTGGGGCTTATGCCTCGGGCCTGCCTAACGCCCAACGTACTAGGCTCCCCTAATAGAACTTTATACGTATGTAACTAACTCTGTAAATTCTCAAATTTTCTTAATAAATCGTTAGGTATTCAAAATTATTTTTTTCTTAATCATAAATCATTAAATTGAGAGTTTTTTACATCATAATTAAAATAAAAATTATTGTACGTTATCCACTAAGACTGCTATAATAGTAAATTTTAAATAGATGTTTTATTTAAAATTATTTATTTATTAACTTTTGTTATGTCTTTACTATATACTAGTCTATAATTTTTATAATTATTTTATTGAATATTATTTTTTTCACAACAATGCTTATTAATTTAATAGCTCAGTATAGCTCGAAACTATTTACAAATTTCAAATAATTAGTTATCATGGTATTGTATGGTGAATTATGTATCACTTTATTGACTTGTTGAAACTTAAAAATAAACGAATCATATTTAAATATGGTGAATGCTAGAGAATCATATTTAAATTATCAATTATGTTTTTATATAAATTCTTTTTCAAATAGAAAGCATATTAAATAAAAGGAGTATTTTAAGAAAAAAATCAAATTTCTTTCAAGATTCATAACTCCGTAAGAGATACATATAATATTTCGTGTCAAAGACATTACTTTGATGTTTGAATTGTAATGAAGTTGTAGCTAATTTGCGATATATGTCATACTTTTCGTATTATTCATAGTTGAATTATCATGTATAAATAGTTTATTTGTTATACTTTTTTGATTTTAATGTATTTTGTAATTATTTTTTATTTTATACTATCTTAAAATTCATAAAATTAATAAAATTTAAAGATCTGTGAGACTTACGCCCCATGTCTCAGGGCTTACACCTGAAATCTTTAGGGGGTAAAACGCATCGCGTTACATTTTGGCCTTTTAAAACATTGGTTAACACATGCTTAATGAAATGTCAATTCAAATGTTATGACATGGATTAAACTCACATATTTGAATGAGCCTTTAAGATACTAACTCAATTTCATTCCTTATTTGTAGCAATTTATTTTGAATGTTATAATCTATCATGTAATCAAGACTGCATTATTTGAAATTTTTTGAAAAAATTCCTTTTTTTCTGTTTGTATTTGGCTTTATTATAACAAGTTCAACTTGGATAATAGTGAAAAACAAAGGGGAAGCGTGACCTTTTTTCTGGCTGCACTAAAGTCAAGACAGATTTACAAAAGGACCTTCAAATTCGAATTCAAAATTACTCAAATTAAAAACGACAGCTCGGTCATCACCCGCTTACCTCTATGGCTTCATCTGATTGGTCATTCATATTTTCAATTGAAAATCCAATTCAAAACAGAAGATCCTTAGTGGGCCCAGTCCTTGTCCGCTCCTAACGAATACCTAATGTCAATCCAACGGCCCAGATCTTCCTTTATTTCAAATCACCCCTTTTTCCCCGCCTAGCACCATATATTATTCGTTTATTAATTGACTTTATATATCAGTTCACAATTTACACACACGTACCTGTAACAGCTTTCTTCTTCGTTTTCTTCTTCTTCTTCTTGAGAAGCGCTGATGAAACATTGGGCTTAGTTTTCTACATAATTACAGTTGTTGCCACTAAGGGGAATTATTTCGGAGGAAGAAATGGCGACGACCCAAAATAGACGTAATTCAGTTTCGAGTGCGGTGGCAAAGCGGCAAGCGATGGCGGAGAATAATCACGGGAAATTGCCGGCGGTTGGGGCCAAGAAACGACCAGCACTAACTAATATCAGTAATCATACAACTGCTTCCACTCGTAACTCGCTCTATTACTCCTCCAAACTCGTACGTTTTTTCCTTCATCCATTTTTGACAATGTAAATTTTATACCATGTAGAACTTGTTAATTATATGTACTTTTACTGTAGGGAAAAATTGTTGGTCTTTCTCCTGTGATGTTTCTATTTGGTATTTAATTACTAGTTCGATAATTTTTTCTTATGCTGTTTATGGGATTTTCGGAGGTTTTTTCTTAATAAATTTGTATATCAGATGGTTTATCTTCATTTTGTCTTTCTCTAGAAAATAGTTCTATTTTTCTCGTATTTTTTTGTATGTGTGTGTTGTTTATGTAAAGCTTTTGGGAGGTTTTTTCTTGAATTAAATACTGTAAAAAGGTAAAAAAAAATGACTGGACAATTTGGGTTGAATGAGTTTGAGAAAAAATCATGAAATGGGATATGAGGCTCTTAGATAGGAGATGATTGCGGAATTTATTTTTTGTCAAGATTTTGATTCGCAAGTTGAAATTCTTTGTTATTGACTTTCCTTCTATAAACAAGTTCCCTGTTATTAGCAGAAAATGCTACAGTTTTGTTATGGAAATTCTTTGTTATTGGATTTTAAAAAAAAATTACTTTGGAAAAAAATATATTCTTTTAATGATAATAAGGCATTATGAAAGGAAATTTTAAAACATCTTCCCCAAATCGTGCTTTCTTGTCTCCTTTTGTTTATCTGCCAACTTTGTTTTTTTAATATTTGAAGAAATTTCATTTCTAACATTTCATTAGAGATGAATGTTTCAAGGATTTTATTATTGTACTTAAATTGTTAGAAAAAGATCTTTTTTGTTAGAAACAGATTTGTTTTTACAGATGAGAGGTTAATTTTCATTTGTCAAACCTTTTATGTACTCCTAGTAATATGTTTTGCAATGTGAGTCTTGTTCTGTCTCCGCTATTAATATTGAAAAAAGATCATTTCTCGTTTCTGAAGTTGTGGCTAACTTGGGATAATTTTTGGTTTTGAAAGGCACCATGTACATCTAAGGTTGTAAGCATTAAGAAGAGCAATAGTAATGCAGCTTCCTCAGTTGTGCCAACATCATCCTCCTTTGTCAAACCAATCAGCAAAACAGTGTCTCTTCCAAGAAGTGATGCAGTTGTCCCTAAGATCACTGCAACTCTTCCTCTTCCTGCCACTAGCAGCATGGACATTTCTCCCTCTCACTCGGATGGATCATCAGTCTCCATGGATGAATCTATGTCAACTTCTTCTGACACACTGGGAAGTCCAGATGTTGAGTACATTGACGACAACCAAACAGCAGCATTTGATTCCATTGAGAAGAAAGCGTTTATCACCCTCTACATCTCAGAAGATGTTAAAGAAGCAGGTTTTTGTGCTTCGATAACTTTTAACAGAGTCTTTTACATTCTTATTTGATATTTTCAGCAGAGAGTAGTCACTCTTTCATTGAATGTGAAATGGATATGTCCTTGATCAAACATTTTATTTCTTTCAACTATTTTTTGTTTTGTATAATGAACTTATCTGTGTTTGATTCCTGCAACAGATATATGCAAGAGGGGTGTGCTCGTAGACATGGAATCAGGGGATAAGATTGCCAACATTGATAACAATCTTGTTGATCCACAATTATGTGCTACAATGGCCTGTGACATATACAAACACTTGAGAGCCACAGAGGTATAAAGATGTTTATACATCTCTCTTTTCAGTTCTTTTGGCTCCTTAAATTAGATGCTACTGCCAACTTTAACCACTTAGTACATTGAAAAGTATACGGTTGTTGCTTGAAATTATAATCGAATTGAAGTATTAGAAGGATCAACATTTGCTGCAATTTGCCGTGCATGTTTTAACGTTAGCTTTTGGTCATTATACTAGGTAAAGAAAAGGCCTTCCACAGACTTCATGGAGAAAGTTCAGAAGGACATAAATGCTAGCATGCGTGCTATCTTGATTGACTGGCTTGTTGAGGTAAACTTCTAAAGTCTTTCTTCCTAACGCTGTCCCCGACAATATCAGAGTGCTGGAATTTATGACTTAAATAGATGTTGATGAAGCTCAGCAACTCCTGAGTTTGATGTAGAACCTGTTGCCACCACTATGTGTAGGTTGCCGAGGAGTACAGGCTTGTTCCAGACACATTGTATCTGACTGTTAACTACATTGATCGATATCTCTCTGGCAATTTGATGGACAGGCAACGATTACAGTTGCTTGGAGTAGCTTGCATGATGATCGCATCGTAAGAAACTACCCTTCTTACTTTCTTAAATATACCAAGCATATCTGGAAGAAAATGCTGTAAGACTAATGCATTAACATGGGAAATGCTTTATTGCAGCAAATATGAGGAGATCTGTGCGCCTCAAGTAGAAGAGTTTTGCTACATAACAGACAACACTTACTTCAAGGAGGAGGTACATGATTTTGATTTATAGGACTATGCAGTTTCTAAACATATCAATGGCACTAAGCACTATGTATTTTGCAGGTTTTGCAAATGGAGTCTACCGTTTTAAATTACTTGAAGTTTGAAATGACAGCCCCAACAGCCAAATGTTTTCTGAGGTCACTGTTTAATATTTTACCGTTACCCAGTAGTTGCTTTTAAGTATGATGATTTAGGCACTTACGTTGACATATATTTCAGGAGGTTCGTTCGTGCTGCTCAAGGACTCAATGAGGTAATCTCTTCACATAAGGTTTATAGTTCTCCAACATATTTTATATAGGAAACAGAGCAGAAAATATCAGTTTTGAGTTCATAATTTCACCCTTTTTTGGCCCTTGGCCTCATGAATATGAATGGAAGAATTTGATTAAATCTTATAATCTTCTACAGGTTCTGTCACTGCAGTTGGAACACTTGGCCAGCTACATAGCAGAACTCTCTCTTTTAGAGTACAACATGCTTTGTTATGCTCCATCAATCATTGCTGCTTCTGCAATTTTCTTAGCCAAATTTATTCTTCTCCCCTCAAAGAAACCTTGGGTATGTACGTTACTTGGCATTGACAATCATGTATTTTGTTATAAATGTATTCTCCCTTCTTAACAAAATTCAACTTTTGTAAACTCCTAATACAGAACTCTACCTTGAGGCATTATACTCTGTATCAACCCTCTGATTTACGAGACTGTGTCTTGGCACTACATAGCCTTTGCTGCAACAACAACAGTTCTAGTTTACCAGCAATCAGGGAAAAATACAGCCAGCACAAGGTAATCTTTAATTCTGATCTCTGAATTTCTTTTCTTCATCCTGCTTTCCTAGCCCCGCTCTTGTTGAATGCTCAGCAAGAATTTAAAGACACTGTTTTGATAAAAATTACAAGTAGAATAAAGTCATAACATATGGTTGGATTCTGCATAAAATTGCTGCTCTGATTATATGATTTTGTTGAAACAGTACAAATTTGTTGCAAAGAAGTATTTTCCTCCCACAATACCTGTAGAGTTCTTCCAGAACATAAGCTGCTAAGCAGAGAGGAGGCATCAATTTCACTCTTCCAATTCTCTGTTGGATTCACTTCAAGGCATTGGCATCAACTTCATTTGCAACTTCATTTCGACGGTGCTTCATTCTTCACAGATCAAGCCATCAACTTCTCTTTGCATGGCCATAGGAGAGCATCTTTGTTGATATTCATTTAACATTGACTTTGCAGGATTAGTCTTGTTACCCTACTTTTCTTCTCTAGTTTTAGATTCTCTAGTCAGTGTGTGTGTACAGAAGAGCTGTTGGCAGCTCCCTTAACTCAGAAACTATTCAGTAATTCCTTTTGCTGGAACTATTGCAGTTTTAAGCCAATTATGGTTGAGATAATAACAATAATTCATTTCCAAGCAAAGTTGAAATCTTATACAAATTCTCACTGTCCATACCGATTAGGGTTGAGAATAACCATTCATTTCCAGAAATGAGGTGTGGCCATTTATTTTACATCTATACTACATACACAAAATACAAACCACAAAAGGGACACTCACTGAGCACACTCAATCTTGGCTGAACCTAAGCCAAGGGATGCATGAACTACACTAACATTAGGCCTAACATTAAGCCAGTGACAATCTTCAAAAGAACAAGGAGATCCACCATTAGGCCATTCAACATCCACGGGTTTCATAAAAGTGGGTCCCCAAGCAGGGGTCCCATCCTCGTATGAATTATGAGTCATTCTCCTAATTTCTGAGCCGTCTGATTTCATCACAAAGATATCACCATATGGCTGATAATGATGAGGGTTGGCTATGGGCTCAGCTGACACTGCTGCATAGTCTGATGTAAACACTATATACTTCCCATCCGGGCTGAAGTACGGGTGGTTAGTCCGCCCACCTTCACCACTCTGGATCACCTTTCGGAGCCCTGTTCCATTGGGGTGAACCATAAACATGTCGAAACTACCAGACCCAGGATTCTCTCGATCAGATGCAAACGCAATCCAATCATCATCGGGCGACCAGTTACACATGGTATCTGTCCACGAACCCTCTGTGAGTCGATAAAGCCCGCCCGTTTCACCTTCCAAAGCATCCATAACGTACAAGTTCTTGTGACCCGACCGCCCCGACCGGAAAACAATCCATTTTCCATCGGGTGAAGGCGATGGAAACGCATTATTCTGCCCTCCTGTTGTCAATTGTTTGTAACTTAGGTCCTTATCGTCAACATTAATGGAAATAACATCAACTTCTGTTCTTTCACTAGCAAATGTGGGTCCAACGCTAGTGTAAACTACACCTTTTCTTTTCGGGTCCCACGCTGTGGAAAAAGCCATTCTTGTTGAAACTTGACGCAAACCCGAACCGTCATAGTTTACCACATATAAACCTGGCATCTTTACATAAGCTATCCGGTCACCACTCGGTGAAAATGACGGAAATGACCCGTCAACTCGAAACAAAGAAATTCCGGGTATCGGGTTTTTAAGATTCTCGAGTAACAGTGTATCACTCCCTTTTCCGTTGCCAGTGCCTCTACATTTATGGTACCCGACCCACGAGGAATCGGGTGAGAAGAAGGGGTTCAGATGATGGGCATGAGGAGAAGCGGGTCGGGTTATTTCTATAAACTTCTTCAAAACGACGTCGAATAACTCAATATGCCGATATTCTGAACTTGCTCTTCTAGTAGCTACGGCAATGAGATTCTTTTTAACAGTAGACACAGCTGGTGTGAACGCGTGCAAACCCGGTGGGGTGACTCGGCGAGTCGAGACCGAGTCAACGCTGACTTGACCAGCTTTAGGAAGAACAGCCTTGAACACACTCCACCACCCGTCATCACACTTTCTGTGAAAATAAAGAGTAAAATCATCAGCCCAAGCGGGCCATCCGCCGTGCTCCACCACCTTGACCCGGCCCGAGCCATTACGAGTTAAGAACACGTAGATGTCCGTGTCGAGCTCCTGAACCTCTCCAGCCCAACCCTTCTTTCCGTACGACGCCACCGCCGTCCAAATGCCCGACGGAGACACTGCTGGGCTAAAATCAGCAACTCCTTTAGGGGTTAACCTCCGGGTCGACCCGGTACTCAATTGAGTCGAGTACACCGCGGCCCAGCTCGTCCGGGGCACACCCGAGTCCTCATGAGTCGACACGTATATCAATGACTCCCCCACTAAACTAGGCTTATCTTTCAAAGAAACGTGAGCACCCACCAAAGGAACCTGAACTCGAGTCGACTCAGTCCGAGCTGGAAAATCAAGTATGGCTCTCCGAGAAGTACCGTGGAACACAGCATCATAAAAGATATGGTGGGTGCCGTTCCGTTCCGTCACGTAAATAAGATGAAATGGCGGTGTTTCCTTGTTGAGGCAGTGATCGGGTAGGCGCGAAATCAGGGTAGGTGGTAGGGTTGCGGGGAAGTAGCCGTTAAAGTTAACGGAATTGCCGTCCGTCAACTGCAGTTCGTTGGATTCAGTTGGCCAGTATATTGGAAGAGCGAATATGTCAAAAGCATAGCTTGATCTCCCCAAGGTAGTGAATATGATGCTGGTGTGGGCGTTGAGGTTATCATGGGCAGAAGATACAGGGGATAATAACAAGGGTAACACCAAGCTGAGAAGGAAGAAGAAGATGAACGGGGAGAGGTATTGTGTGGATTTCATTGTTGATTTATTTGCGGGAAAATCCGAGCAGCTGAATGGTTTTATGTATGTATGTGTGAAAGTGTAATCAGTGGCGAGTGATGAGTGACTTTGCCAGGGAAGTATAAGAATAGAAATGAAGCTTTTTGAAATTTATCCTAAAATATAAAAAACTCTAATAACATTTGTGTGGTTATAAAATTTGTTTAGTAAGGATAAAATTATAATTTTAAGTTAAATTATTATTAAATTTTAAAAAATATTATTTTTTGAAATAGACCAAAAAAATAATAAATTCACGTAAAATGAAATAAAGCGAGTAAAAAAAGATCTTACTTGTGTTGATACTTTATCTTATTTCCTACTCCTATTTCCTTATGTAAAGGAATATATTTACTTTGTAAAAAAAATTAAAATGCAATCTGCTTCTCAAAAGTTAAAGAAACTCAGCTTCTTATATACATGTTTATCCTAAAGGTTGATTATAATTAAATTTATAATATGATTTTAAGAATATGTGATTTAACATAATATTAATTGATAAATATAAACATAAGCGACGTAAATTAACAATAACATAAAACAAACTAGCATTTGGATAGAGCCCTCGAGCTTGGACACTGTTGAGCTAGTTATGCAAGAATAGTTAAAGACACAGTAAGCTGATGAACAAGAAAGTAAGTTGAGAAATATTATATTGCTTAGATATTCGTAAATGTAAGATCTCTACAAATGATAGTGACTCCCCTTTATATAATAGAGAAATCTTAATTATGGTATAACTCTAATTATAAAAATAAATTTCATGATTAGCTTAAACTATTACTCTTGATTTGATATATTCTGGTAATTCTGTCGTGATCTCCGACCGATTGCGGATATCTCGCCTTTTTTTTTATTGTGTTTTGCTCGAAGCCAGTCATATTTGGTCTCAATCGTTATTGGCCTCGATCTCGATGAACACCTCAATTCTCGACTTGACACCTTATTTTTATGTTATGACCTGATCCATTACGTGACCGGCTCTAAACGTGATCCCTGATCTTGATTAGATAACAAAATGGGGCAAATTTAATTTTAATACTATACAATACAAATGTCTTATAAAGAAATCACGTACACTCAAATGTCTATAAAATATAATTTTCAACTATTATTAATAATTACCTAATCATTTGATTTGAAAACATTGGTACGGTTTCTATTAGGAATAAGCATAACAAATATTGACAAAAATTTCATAATAAATATGATATGTATGTATTGTTGGTGGAATTTGATTCTTTGCTGAAGATATCTTAATCATGTCGATGATTGTGGTTGCTATTTGACTTCCTATTTTTCCTTTGATTTTGGTCCCATTGTTAATGTTAGTGTCGATACTGTTATCACTCCATTAATTGCAAACATCTCTTTGGTTGCTGGTTGTTCGCCGTATACCGTTTTGATTCCTTTTGGTGTTGAGAATTTCAAGATTTGATGAAGCGTTGAAAGTACCGCCCTCATATTATGGATCCAAGGTCTCCCGAGTAGCACGTTGTATCTCATATCACCTTCGATTGCGTTGAACTTTGCTTCCTGGATAGTTTCGGCCACGTTCACTAGCAACATGATTCCTCTTTGGTGGTTTCACTTGCTATGTTTAAACCGTTGAGCACTCGAGCTACATGCACGATCTAATCATGAAGGCCAAGATGCTCTACGAGCCTCGATAGAATAATATTTTCCAAGCTACCTAGATCAACCAACACACATCTAACCTGAATTCATAAGGATAGATATTACTAGTGCATCGTTGTGAGACTGTTCGATTCCTTCTGCATCCTCACCGTTGAAAGATAAGGTATCCTCTTGTATGTAATCCTGAATGCATTTCCCCCTTGTGATTGTCACTTTGGTGTGTTTGAATGTCGTGCCTAGAAGAATATCAACCCTACCAACGATCATATGAATCACGTGCTGCGGTTCTTCCTGCTCATTTTTCCTATTTGTGTCCCTTTCTCTGGAGTGATTTATAGCTTTGTCACTTAAGAACTCTCAAAGGTGACCCTCGCTGAATAAATGAGCTACCCCATCCCTTAACTGCCTGCAGTCTTCGGTTCTGCGATCATGGGCTCCATGGTACTTGCACATTTGACTTAGATTCCTTTGAGCTGGATCAATCTATAGGGGCCTGAGCCACCTAGTATCCTTTATTCGTCCAATAGCTGACACAATACTTGGATCATCGACGCTAAAGTTGTATTCCGATAATTGTGGTGCTTCTTTAGGCTCAACATGCTTATTGAAGTTACTTTTACTCATGAGCCATTGGGAATTTTGACCTTGATCATTCCTTCGTTCAATTCAATCTCGATCCATTATTTCTACAAAATGCGCTATAGGGTTTGTATCGATCTCTATTCGATCGGGGCTCTCATTTGATGTCTCTTTGAATCCTGCCTTTGGATCTATTTGGGTAAACGAAATCGGACGGGGCTCCTAACTGATCATCCTCGACTCTGATTGTTGACTGGTATTAGTTATGCACATTAGCCCAGGTCACTTCCTGATATTCAATCAAATTCTGCTTTAGTTGACGTGATGCTACTAAACTTCGCTTGTTCGAACCCTGATTAAGGGCTTGGATAGCCCAATCATCGGTAACCAGGGGTAGGTCCATGCGTTCCATCTGAAATTGAGATATGAATTCCCTTAGCATTTCATTGTCCTTTTATCCCACTTTGAAGAGGTCTGACTTCCTAGTTATGACCTTTATTGCTCGAGCGTGTGATTTTACAAATGAATCGACAAGCATGGCGAAAGAATCAATGGAATTGGGCGGAAAATTATGGTATATCATTGCCCCATTCGATAAAATTTCTCCAAATGTTTTCAATAGAATAGATTCAATTTCATCGTCTTCTAAGTCATTTACTTTTATTGTGTATGTATAAGAACTGACATGCTCATTAGGATCAGCGATTCCATTGTGCTTGTGATTTATGGAATGCGGAATTTCTTCAGAATGACCTTCAGAGCCACACTTGGTGGGAATGGCTTCTGTACGAACTTTTTTGAATCCAAATCCTTCAGAATCGGGGATGCCCCCGGTATTTGACTAACCCGTGAGTTGTACGTTTCTACTTTTTATCATTAGCCTCAATTTTCTTTTCTCCTGATTCAATCCGTTTAGTGAGCTCCTCGAGCATCTTCTGATGGCGGGGTAAGTTCCCAATCTATTGTCATTCAATTCTCCTGTGCAGGTTCGACCCTATGAACAACTTCATGTGATGTATCGAGTTCGATTCTACTTGGTGTTCCATTATGATTTTGTAGTTGCGCTATCGCAACTTGCTGAGTTTGTAACATGTCAAATATCATTCGAAGGCTAATCCTGCCTTCTTTATCACTCTGTGCATTCTGATCGGCTGCCAGGACATCTCTATAGACGCTATTCTCAGGATCGGGGCCTAAGTCTCCACGAATAGCGACTCAAGAACTAACATCGACAGATCTACAGCCTATGCTACATCAAAATTGATTGGAGTTACTCCGTTTCCCTAGGCGACTATGTGCTCGTTTTCGAGATGAAGGCCAAGGCCGGTATCTGTATGAGTGGGTACCGTTTAACAGTTTGACATATTGATTCTTGAAATCCAAGACACTTACGAGAACAAGGGTAAAAGCAGCATGTGTTATGGGGATTAATATTATGCTGTCACTATTATCCTTATCCTCACAGTGGACGCCAAACTCTTTACCCTAAAATTTTTTAATTACAATTAAACTTATAATGTGATTTTAAAAATATGTGATTTCACCTAATACCAATTGATAAACGTAAAAATAAGTGATGCAAATTGATAATAATATAAAGCAAACCAGCGTTTGGATAGAGCCCTCGAGTTCGGACACCCTTGAGCTAGTTACACAAGAATAGTTAAAGGCACAATAAGCTGATGAACAAGAAAGTAAGCTGAGAAATATTATATTGCTTTGACATTAGTAAATGTAAGGTCTCTAAAAATTATGGGGATTTCTCTTTATATAATAGAGAAATCCTAATTATAATAACTGAAGTAAATTCCTTGATTAGCCTAAACTTGCGCTCTTGATTTGATCTGTTTTGAAAGTTTTTTCGTGATCTCCGACTAGTTACGGATATCTCGCCTTTTAGTTATTGTGTTTTGCTCAAAGTCGATCCTATTTGGTCTTGATTGTTGTTGGCCTCGATCTCGACGGGCATCTTGACTCTCGAACTCGGCACCTTGTCTTCGTGCTCTGTCCTGATCTATTATAAGGCCGACCCTGGACACGATCCTCTGGTATCGATAAAATAACAAAATTGGAGAAGCCCAATTTTAACCGTATACAATTGAAATATCTTAGAGAAAAATCGCATTCACTCAAAAATGTAAGTAGTATAATTTCAACTATTATTAGCAATTGCCTAATCATTTGATTTGAAACACTGGTATGGTTAGGCCTCCATGTTGTATGGGATAGAATGTTGGCCGGTTAAGAACCCACACATCTAGAAGATAAAAGTAGTAGAGATGAGGATGTTGAGGTGGATGTGCAGACATACAAGGATGGATAAGATTAGGAATGAAGATATTCGAGAGAAGGTGGGCGTGACCCCTATGGAGGACAAGATGCGGGAAGCAAAACTTAGATGGTTTGAGCACATTCAGAGGAGGAGCACTGATGCACCGGTGAAAAGGTGTGAGCGACTGATTGTGGCGGACACGAGGAGAGGTAGAGGGAGACCTAAGAAGTATTGGAGATAGGTGATCAGGCAGAACATAGCGCGACTTAGGATTGCAGAGGACATGACCCTTGACAGGAAATTGTGGCGGTCGAGCATTAAGGTTGTAGGGTAGAGTAAGTTGTTATTATTTCTACAGCGCACTAGAGTGATATTAGCCAGTTAGGAGTTAGTCTTAGAATGCTACTGATCAGCTACTGATGCAGGGCTTTATCTGTTGGATAATAGTATACCTTCCATCTTTTTCGTATTTCTTGTATTTCTTATATTGTTGTTATTTTGCTATTTTATATTATTATATATTTTATATTATTTTATTATGAGTCTATTGATAGTACTAATATATCGTCTCTTGTTATTTTCTTGAGCCGAGGGAGAAACAGCCTCTTTGCCCCTCGGAGTAGGGATATTACTTTTTTTTTCAAATTTTACTTGTGAAATTATATTAGGTTATTGTTGTACAATAAATATTGATGAAATTTTTTCGTAATAAATATGTTTTCTAAAAGAATACTGATTGAATATGATAAGTTTAAATTTTTAATTAATGCGCGATTTATTTATATAGAAGATTATGGTAGAAGACGACGAAAAGGGTTTCATTTGGATGTCTTGTGTTTGTGCTCCACGTTGCAAGAGCATGATTCTAAGTTCCTCATATTTTACTTTTGACAAAATGATAAGCTCATGTTTTATGTGGCACCAAAGACACCATTCTACTTGGATGGAGCCTTGTGATAGTAAACAAAATAATGGTCAATTTTTGTTTGCATCTGAGACAGATATATTTTAAAAGACGTGTTTTTATATATGATTATGTATGATTTAAAAGACGGGTTTTCGCTAGCAACATAATTCCCCTTTGGTGATTTCACTTGCCATATTTAAATCGTTGAGCACTCGAGCTATATATACGATCTAATCATAAAGGCCGAGCTGCTTTACGAGTCTCGATAGAATAATATTTTTCAAGCTACCTAGATTAACCAACACACATCTAACTTGAATTTTATTCATAAGGATATATATTACTAGTGCATCGTTGTGAGACTGTTCGATTCCTTCTGCATCCTCACCGTTGAAAGATAAGGTATCCTCTTGTAAGTAATCCTGAATGCATTTCCCCCTTGTGATTGTCACTTTGGTGTGTTTGAATGTCGTGCCTAGAGGAATATCAACCCTACCAACGATCATATGAATCACGTGCTGCGGTTCTTCCTGTTCGTTTTTCCTATTTGTTTCCCTTTCTCTGGAGTGATTTATAGCTCGGTAACTTAAGAACTCTCAAAGGTGACCCTCGCGGAATAAATGAGCTACCTCATCCCTTAACTGCCTGCAGTCTTCGGATTTGCGACCATGGGCTCCATCGTACTTGCACATTTGATTTAGATTCCTTTGAGCTGGATCAATCTATTATAGATTGATCCAGCTCAAAGGAATCTAAATCAAATTCTGGGTCTATTTGGGTCTGCCGCTTCCGGTTCTGGCGGTTCCGGTTCCGCGGTTCTGGCGGTTCCGGAGCTGGAACCGCTACCATACTATTCCGGAACCGCCAGAACCGGAACCGGGCGGTTCCGGAACCGCGGGTCTGGCGGTTCCAGGCGGTTCCGACTTAATTTTTTTTTTAAATCAATATCTTGTATAGTAGTGATTAGTATATTGTACAATATATTTTTATATGGTGTACTATGTTCTTAGTATAGTATATATTGTGTATAAATAGTGTATATTTTGTATATTGTGTAGTAGTTAGTAATTAGTATAAATTTTATATAAGTAGTACATATTGATAAAAGAATATTGTCGTTAGTATTATGTGTTGTATGTTATATATTATATGTTATATAAATATTCAAGGATTGATATAGAAGTAAAGACAAATAAATATTGAGACAAATATATTCAAGGATATGATAAAAAGCGTATTTATTGACCAAAATGGCATATCTTTCTTAGTCTTCCTTCCCCCAATGGAATGAGCACAACATGGTACTAATACCACCATTAAAAGGAAAAAAAACTAAAAGAAGACATGCCAATGTACAAGTTACATGATAATTTATGTATTATTTCTAACAAATCTCATAAAACCTTCAAGGTTTGGAGGTGGTTGTGTTGGCGGTGGTGGAAATGAAGCTTGTTCATCACCACTTCCGGGTGAAGTTGCTTCCTGAGCAAGTTCTGCTAGCATTTCTTCATAGCACTCATCTATTTCGGGTTGAGATTCAGCTAGCCCAAAGTTCCTTCTTTCAGAGCGGATCCAATCTCGGAAGAGCACTGATTTTTCCAAGCTGTCCCGCATCGACGCTCTATGATCTCCTATTTGTAGTCTGGCTTGACTAAATACGCTCTCCGATGCAACAGTTGACGCTTGAATGGATAGAACATCCCGAGCCATCCTTGCAAGAACGGGAAAATGCTTTTCCCTTGTCTTCCACCAATCCAAAAGGTCGAAAGATCCGTCTGGATTATCATTCTCTAGCCCCTGCGACAAATAAACTTGAAGTTCGTTTAGATGGGAAATATCATCTAAATTCTCACCTTGAGTACCCCTGAACTCCGTCCACGATTTAAGAGCTGTTAAGCCAGCAACTCTTTTAGACGCTTGTGATGTGGACGAAGTAGGGGTTGGAATAGTAGGCTTAGCATGCTCTAACGCCTGTTTATAAGCATTATAAACAATTTGAGCATTCACTGTAATTGATGCTTTCGCATCAGATAGTGTAGCCATTTCTTCTGGTGAAAGATCTAAAGATTGATAAATACTATTATACCAAAAGTTAGGACCTCCTGCTTTCATAGTAGGATTTAACATAGCAGCCACACCAAAAATAGGAGGGATTGGAAAAAAATATTTTTTAAATTTCTTTTTCATTTCAAATATTGCATTTTCATAAATTTCCCCTCCCTCGTTAAAATCAGCAAATAAATTAGCAAGTGCGGCAATATATACTAAACAGTTTGAAATTGTAGGATAATATTGGCCAGATAAAGCAGTTGTAGCCACACTAAAATGTTCTAAAAAATCTAAAAAAATCTTAACGTTATTCCAATCTTGATTAGTTAGCATGTCATTATCTTCATCCTCACAATCCCTAGAATTATAAGTAGCGTTTATTGGGTTTCTATATTCGTACGCCACTACTAAGCTTTCATACATGTAGTTCCACCTAGTGGGGCAAGGTTTAGGAACCTTTCTTTCTCTAAGGCCATATTCGTCACATTTTTTATAATATTCTCTAAGTCTACTTCTACGGTTTGAATAAAAAAGCCAATTAAGAGCAAATTTAACTTTTTCAATTTCTATGTTTAAAATTCTCATACCATCTCCAACAATTAAATGATAAATATGGCATATACATCTAACATGGAAAATATTTGTAAAAGCAGGATTTAGTTTTCTAGTTAAAATACCTATTGCAGTAGTGTTGCTACTAGCGTTATCCATGGAAATTGACATTATTTTATCACTAAAACAAAAATATCTACATACATCTGAAACAATGCTAGCAATAAACTTACCTGTGTGCCGTGAATTAATTATTCTATATGCTATAATGCGTTTTTGCATGGTCCAGTCTTCGTCTATCCAATGACTGGTCACGGTTAGATAATCACAGTCATTTCCACTTCTACTAATATCAGTTGTAATAGACATACGATTACTTATATGAGTAAATAAATAGCGCAAGTATTGTTCATATTCATGCTTATATTTATAAATGTCGGCCTTAACTGTGGCTCGAGGCCAACCTTTATATGTAGGATTAAATACTCGTCTAATATAATGAATCCAAGCAGGATTAGAAGCAAAAGAATAAGGTAAACACATAACAGTAATCATTTTAGCTAATTCTTCACGATCCTTATTTGGATCGTAATACAATATACCTCCGGTGACTGTGTTTATTCCTGGTTGAAGCATGTTAGAACCAGTACTTTGGTTTATTGTAGTATCAGGACTTGCCCTCCCCTCTTGTTGTGCTTTCATTTGAAAAAATCTAGCCTTATCGCTAGGATGTAATTTTATATGTTTAACTAAACTACCTGTTCTGCTACGATCACCAGTATACCTATGAACAAGTAATTTACCACAAGTTTTACATTTAGCCTTATCTTAATCTCTTACTTGAATAAAAAATTGCCAAACTAGTGAAGTTTCTGAACGTTTAGGAGGTTGTATACTAAAAGTGGGAGTTTGTACGGGTGGGTGTTCCGGTTCATTAGTAGCAGGACTAGTAGGTGTATCATCTAAATCTACGGGAGCTTGGGTTTCGTTATCATCATCATCCTCATTTCCCTCTATTATAGGTGCATTAGGATAAAGCATATTCATAATATCATCGTCTATTCTATCACCTACTGCTACATCATGTAGAAAATCAACATCGCTAAATTGAAAACATGGGTGATTACTATCAAGTATTCCGAAATTTTCATTAGTATTTCTAGGTTGGCTACTAGTTTCAACTTGTTTATCTTTTCTAGGTCGGGGAGCCGGGGGAGGGGTAGGATTTTGGCGACTACTTTCACCGGATTTAGATTTACCTTTTCCGAACATGTTTTTCAATGAAAATGTCATAATAATTATAATTAAGCAAAATAACAACACACAACAAATATTCTTAGCACGTAAGAGTTGAAACGAGTTTACCGGATTGACGAACAACTTCTTGAAAATTGAAAATCGTTGTAATTGAACACTTGAAAACTTCAATTCAACAACTTCACAATGTTTCACGAATTTGCAACAAAAATTTAAGCACTTGCACTAGAAAGATTGAAAGAGAGCTTGAGAGAGATTGAGAGAAATTGATGAATTGGTGAATTAAAATGAAAGAATGAGGGGGTATTTATAGTTGAGAAATGGGAAATTGTGTAATTATATAAAGTTTGGGGTTAAATTAAATTTGAGGGGTCAAATGGCTAAATTTTAAAAATGCCAAACGGCTATTTCTGCAAGAGAGCCATTCTGATTTTCAGATTTTTGAAATTTTTTTTTTAAAAAAAAATCAGCCCGTTGGGATCCGGATAGAACCGGAACCGGAACCGGACCGGTTCAGGCGGTTCCATCCGGTTCCAAACGGTTCCGCCAATGGTCCGAATTTAAAAATTTTTTTTTTAAAAAATATCGAACCGTTGGCGGAACCGTTTGGAACCGGATGGAACCGGCTGAACCGGTCCGGTTCCGGTTCCGGTTCCACGGTTCTAATGGGTGGAACCGCGACATCACGGTTCCGGGGAATCGCTAGGCCCGGAACCGCGGAACCGGAACCGCCGGAATCGCCAGAACCGCGGTTTCGGTCCGGTTCCGGTTCCAGAACCGCCCAACTCCAGCCTTAAATCTATAGGGGCCTGAGCCACCTAGTATCCTCGATTCGTCCAATAGCTGACACAATACTTAGATCATTGATGCTAAAGTTGTATTCCGATAATTGTGGTACTTCTTTAGGCTCAACATGTTTATTGAAGCTACTTTTACTCATGAGCTATTGGAAATTTTGACCTTGATCATTCCTTCGTTCAATTCAATCTCGATCCATTATTTCTACAAAATGCGCTATAGGGTTTGTATCGATCTCTATTCGATCGGGGCTCTCTGTCGATGTCTCTTTGAATCCTGCCTTTGGATCTATTTGGGTAAACGAAATCAGACGGGGCTCCTAACTGATCATCCTCGACTCTGATTGTTGACTGGTATTAGTTATGCACATTAGCCCAGGTCACTTCCTGATATTCAATCAAATTCTGCTTTAGTTGGCGTGATGCTACTAAACTTCGCTTGTTCGAACCCTGATTAAGGGCTTGGATAGCCCAATCATCTAGGTAGGTCCATGCGTTCCATCTGAAATTGAGATATGAATTCCCTTAGCATTTCATTGTCCTTTTATCCTACTTTGAAAAGGTCTGACTTCCTAGCTATGACCTTTATTGCTCCAGCGTGTGATTTTACAAACGAATCGACAAGCATGGCGAAAGAATTAATGGAATTGGGCGGAAAATAATGGTATATCATTGCCCCATTCGATAAAATTTCTCCAAATTTTTTCAACAGAATAGATTCAATTTCATCGTCTTCTAAGGCATTTACTTTTATTGTGTATGTATAAGAAGTGACATGCTCATTAGGATCAGCGATTCCATTGTACTCGGGATTTATGGAATGCGGAATTTCTTCAGAATGACCTTCGGAGCCACACTTGGTGGGAATGGCTTCTGTACGAACTTTTTTGAATCTAAATCCATCAGAATCGGGGATGCCCCTGGTATTTGACTAACCCGTGAGTTGTACGTTTCTACTTTTTATCATTAGCCTCAATTTTCTTTTCTCCTGATTCAATCCGTTTAGTGAGCTCCTCGAGCATCTTCTGATGGCGGGGTAAGTTCCCACTCTATTATCATTCAATTCTCCTGTGCAGGTTCGATCCTATGAACAACTCCATGTGATGTATCGAGTTCGATTCTACTTGGTGTTCCATTATGATTTTGTAGTTGCGCTATCACAACTTGCTGAGTTTGTAACATGTCAAATATCATTCGAAGGCTAATCATGCCTTCTTTATCACTCTGTGCGTTCTGATCGGCTGCATGGGCATCTCTATGGACGATATTCTCAGGATCGGGGCCTAAGTCTCCACGAATAGTGAATCATGAACTAACATCGACAGATCTACAGCCTATGGTACATCAGAATTGATTGGAGCTATTCCGTTTCCCTAGGCGACTATGTGCTCGTTTTCGAGATGAAGGCCAAGGCCGGTATCTGTATGAGTGGGTACCGCTTACGAGTTCGACATATTGATTCTTGAAAACCAAGACACTTACCAGAACAAGGGTAAAAGCAGCATGTGTTATGGGGATTAATACTATGCCGTCACTATTATCCTTATCCTCACGGTGGACGCCAAACTGTTTACCCTAAAAATTTTTTAATAACAATTAAACTTATAATGTGATTTTAAAAATATGCGATTTCACCTAATACCAATCGATAAACGTAAAAATAAGAGATGCAAATTGATAATAATATAAAGCAAACCATCGTTTGGATAGAGCCCTCGAGTTCGGACACCCTTGAGCTAGTTACACAAGAATAGTTAAAGGCACAATTAGCTGATGAACAAGAAAGTAAGCTGAGAGATATTATATTTCTTTGACATTCGTAAATGTAAGGTCTCTAAGAATGATGGGGATTTCTCTTTATATAATACAGAAATCCTAATTATGGTAACTGAAGTATTCCTTGATTAGCCTAAACTAGCGCTCTTAATTTGATCATTTTTGAAATTTTTGCCGTGATCTCCGGCTGGTTACGGATATCTCGCCTATTAGTTATTGCATTTTGCTCAAAGTCGATCCTATTTGGTCTTGATTATTGTTGGTGTCGATCTCGACTCTCGAACTCGGCACCTTGTCTTCGGGCTCTGGCCTGATCTATTATAAGGCCGACCCTGGACACGATCCTATGGTCTCGATAAAATAACAGAACTTTAGAAGCCCAATTTTAACCGTATACAATTGAAATATCTTAGAGAAAAATCGCGTTCACTCAAAAATGTAAGTAGTATAATTTTCAACTATTATTAGTAATTACACTGGTATGGTTAGGCCTGCCATGTTGTATGGGATAGAATGTTGGCCGGTTAAGAACTCACACATCTAGAAAATAAAAGTAGTAGAGATGAGGATGTTGAGGTGGATGTGCAGGCATACAAGGATGGATAATATTAGGAATGAAGATATTCGAGAGAAGGTGGGCGTGACCCCCACGGAGGACAAGATGCGGGAAGCAAGGCTTAGATGGTTTGAGCACATTCAGAGGAGGAGCACTGATGCACCGGTGAAAAGGTGTGAGCGACTGGTTGTGGCAGACACGAGGAGAGGTAGAGGGAGACCTAAGAAGCATTGGAGATAGGTGATCAGGCAGAACATAGCGCGACTTAGGATTGCATAGGACATGACCTTTGACAGGGAATTGTAGCGGTCGAGCATTAAGGTTGTAGGGTAGGGGAAGTTGTTATTATTTCTACAGCGCACTAGAGTGAGATTAGCCAGTTAGGAGTTAGTCTTAGAATGCTACTGATCAGCTACTGATGCAGGGCTTTATCTGTTGGATAATAGTATACCTTCCATCTTTTTCGTATTTCTTGTATTTCTTATATTGCTGTATTTTATTATTTTATGTTATTATATATTTTATAATGAGTCTATTGATAGTACTAATATATCGTCTCTTGTTATTTTCTTGAGCCGAGGAGAAACAACCTCTTTGCCCTTTGGAGTAGGGGCAAGGTCTGCACACATATTACTTTTTTCAAATTTTACTTGTGAAATTATATTGGGTTGTTGTTGTTGTATAATAAACATTGACAAAATTTTTCATAATAAATATTTTTTCTAAAAGAATACTGATTGAATATGATAAGTTTAAAATTTTAATTAATGCGCGATTTATTTATATAGAAGATTATGGTAGAAGACGACGAAAAGGGTTTCATTTGGATGTCAAGAGCATGATTCTAGGTTCCTCATATTTTACTTTTGACAAGATGATAAGCTCATGTTTTATGAGGCACCAAAAGCACCATTCTACTTGGATGGAGCCTTGTGATAGCAAACAAAATAATGGTTAATTTTTGTTTACATCTGAGACAGATATATTTTAAAAGACGGGTTTTTATATATGATTATATTATGTATTATAGAAGACAATTGTGCTAAGCTCAATCCCAAGTCGGAGAAGGAAAAATGAATTATATAACTTCGTACCAAATATTATTTATATTCAATAGTTAATATATATATATATATATATATATATATATATATATATATATATATATATATATATATACTAAAGTACTGGAAACGCATAACAAGCATCAGTGTCATTAAGGACACGGAGGTTACCAAGTCTCGCCCAATTATTACAAACTCTAGTCAATATAAATATCATAAATTTCTGCCTTATCTACTAAGATTCTATTTGTATTAGCTGATTATAAATAGCTGATACTTTTAAAGTACTAAAAAATATTTTTAAATATTAAAATTAATTTTTAAAATAAATATTTATGTATTCAGAGAGACGTACTGAAATTAATAATAAACAGTTAATATATTTAGCAAAAAAAACTGATAAGTTGTTTTTTAATTACAATGACCAAAATATCCTTAAAAATTTTGTAAAAGATTATAAATTAAAAAGATTCTGTAAAGAAAAAGATGAAAACGAATATGAAATGAAAAGAAAATTAGAAAAATTTATTTTGGGAAAAATGTTCTGTGAATTAAAAAATATTATTAAGGATAAGCTAGTAAAAATCTTGGTAACATTAAAATACTTAAAAACTAAAAAGTAATAAGTTGGAGGTGACCAACTTATAACTTATGACTGATTTTAACTTATACACTTTAGCTATTTAACTTTATCATGAAGTCGGTTGGATTCCTAGATGATATATTTTTTTACTGTGTAATTTTAAAAAATTGACAAAAATCAATTCATTTCGATTTTTTTGAAATACAATTGATCGCCTCAAGTCGATTAGTCTAATTGTATGAGATTCTTTTTTGTTTCATAAATTTGTGAACCACAATCTTATACTTCTGGGTTTATAAAAATCTAGATTTACAAAAGTGTGAAATAAAAAATTAACTCATACAGCTAATATCAATTATATGACACACAAAATAAAATTTGTGCGTTACCGAATAGTATTTGTCCTACCCACTATACATTCGGTCTGTTTTTGATTGGTATCGTCCAAAATCGATCGTGTTTGGTTAATTTTTTTGGTCAGAAAAAATTATTTTTAGTAGTGAAAGGAAAACCGATCCAAAACATATTCTTTTCTATTATATATAAATAAATTAGGTGTACAAACACCGCAATAGATAATTGTACAAAAAGTTATGTATCTTGTACTATATATAGACTTGGTCTATTTCACTGGTGTATGATTTATTTTGCGCTGTTTGTTGACATGTTTATTACACTTCTATTGCGGCGAGAAGTTTTATTTTGTGTCTCGTACAACTGACACTAGTTATATAAGACTTTTTTTTGTTTCACAAAATTTTAAACTGCAATTTTACACTTTTGAGTCCACATAATTCTGAATCCACAAAATTACGAGACAAAAAATTGCATCATATAACTAATATAAGTTGTACTATACACAAAATAAAATTTCCTCATTGCAGCCGTTCACTTCAATTCCACCCTCCCACACTATATTATTTCATCTGCTCGTGCTTCTGGTCTTTGGATTTTTCATCTTCCTCTTCGTGCTTTACTAACCCTAGAAGGTGTAAAACAGAAATTTTAGAATTATATGATGGCTATTCTAGAATTACTTGTGCTGCTGTGCTTTAGCCTTTTTCTCTACTCATGCATGTTCTGCATTGAATATTTGGTGTCAAAGTTTTTGTTCTTATTGCCTAAAAGGACGTTCTATGAGAGACCCCATCATTTTGAAATTTAGAATTGCTACGAGCTCTTTTTCATGTCATTTTATCTTGGCTTAATGTTTTAATCATAAAGTAAAATCTTTTAAAGGACACGAGCATGTAACTAAGGCACCATTGTGATAGGATGTCATTTGAGATAAGCTGGATCCAATGGAAAGATATAACCAAAGAATTTGCATACTTCAGCAGGACACCGTAAGTTGTGAATTACAGAATATAAAAAACCTTCATCAGCTGTGAATACTGATCTTTTTTGCACATCTTACATTTTTTTGACTTATCAACCTATACTTTTGTTTGTACCTTCTTTTAGTTACAATTTTCTAGGAGACTGAAGCATCATTATGCATATATATGTCTTCCTCGAATTTTGAGATTAGTCACTGTGATCTATTGACAAGAGCGGTTGCTCTAATGGTAAGCAACCCCCACTTCCAACCGAGAGGTTGTGAGTTCGAGTCTTCCCAAGAGCAAGGTGGGAAGCTCTTGGAGGGAAGGATGCCGGGGGTCTATTTGAAAACAGCCTCTCTACCCCATGGTAGAGGTAAGGTCTGCGTACATACTACCCTCCCAGACCCCACTATGTGGGATTATACTGGATTGTTGTTGTTGTTGTTGTTGTTGTTGTTGTTGTTGTTGTTGTTGTTGTTGTTGTTGTTGTTGTTGTTGTTGTTGTTGTTGTTGTTGTTGTTGTTGTTGTTGTTGTTGTTGTTGTTGTTGTTGTTGTTGTTGTTGTTGTTGTTGTTGTTGTTGTTGTTGTTGTTGTTGTTGTTGTTGTTGTTGTTGTTGTTGTTGTTGTTGTTGTTGTTGTTGTTGTTGTTGTTGTTGTTGTTGTTGTTGTTGTTGTTGTTGTTGTTTTTACTATTATTATTATTATTATTATTATCTATTATTATTATTATTATTTTTATTTTTTTTTTTTTTTTTTTTTTTTTTTTTTTTTTTTTTTTTTTTTTTTTTTTTTTTTTTTTTTTTTTTTTTTTTATTTTTTTTTTTTTTTTTTTTTTTTTTTTTTTTTTTTTTATTTTTTTTTTTTTTTTTTTTTTTTTTTTTTTTTTTTTTTTTATTATTATTATTTTTTTTTTTATTATTTTTTTTATTATTATTATATATATATTATTATTATTATTATTATTATTATTATTATTATTATTATTATTATTATTATTATTATTATTATTATTGTTATTATTATTATTATTGTTTATTGTTTATTATTATTATGTATGTATGTTGTTGTTGTTGTTGTTGTTATTATTATATATATATTATTATTATTGTTGTTGTTGTTGTTGTTGTTATTATTATTATTGTTGTTGTTGTTGTTGTTGTTGTTGTTGTTGTTGTTGTTGTTGTTGTTGTTGTTGTTGTTGTTGTTGTTGTTGTTGTTGTTGTTGTTGTTGTTGTTGTTGTTGTTGTTGTTGTTGTTGTTGTTGTTGTTGTTGTTGTTGTTGTTGTTGTTGTTGTTGTTGTTGTTGTTGTTGTTGTTGTTGTTGTTGTTGTTGTTGTTGTTGTGATCCATCTTCTTTGAAACAGTATTTATAGTATTCTGTTACTGTGATTGCAGGTTGTTGATCGTTCAGTTCTTTCGAATTCATTGGATCATTTCTACGTTGGAGAATCCCTCCCTTCTTCCACTCCACCCCGAAAAGTAATTAGGACCAATTTAGTCACGTTTTCTTGTTCCAATTAAACGCTGTCTTTTTCTATTATTCTTAAAGGATAAGATTATTGTCTTTACCAAGCATATGTGAATCCAATCACAATCATATATATAAAAGGAACGCAAAATCTTTCTTGAGATAGAATAATGCTTTGAATCAAAGAATGACCGAGAATATCAAAGTATATTGTCTCTGGCTTCGACTGAAATCCAAAAATTGCTATATTGTCAATTGAAAGGAAAGAAATGAGTTTGGATATAATACTGATTCAGAAGAATTTAACTCTTACAGAATTAATGAAGAAGGGGATTGATTATCGAACCTATTCGCTTGTCTGTAAAAAAAATAATGACCAATTTATTATGTATCAAATAATAGGTGTTTCATTGGTTCATAAAAGTAAACACGAAACTACTCAAAGATACCTAAAACAAAGGTACGCTGATAAAAAGAATTTTAACGAATTCATTCTCTAACCTCAAACTCAAATAATAATACAGACAGAAATCATTTTGATTTGCTTGTTCTTGAAAATATTTTATGGTCAGTAGTAGGCGTCGTTCCTACGTGGGCCACTGACGAGTGTTACCCAAGTGCGACGATCCTTCACCTAAAAATCAGTATCAGAAAAAATAACATTAACATTATTGTGACGACATAATTGAGCAACAGAGATCAAAATTTTACGAATATGTGGAACACAGAGAGCGCCAGGCAATAAAAGAGATGAATAACTGAAAAGTTGGCCAGTATGTGTAATTTTTAAACCTTCACCGTTACCAATAACCACATTATCGAAACCAGTGTAAGGACTGTGAAGAGACGTGTTGGCAAGATCATTGGTTATGTGATGAGTGGCACTAGAGAACAGGATCCAATCAGATGGAGAGTGATCGGCCGTGTGAGCAGCCGGATAAGATGATGCAGCGTATGCTGGTCGCGGCAGTGGTCCACCGTGAGGGGGTTGATTTGCGCCGGAAATAGAATAGGACGGACAGCGGCTCGCGGAGTGGCCAAATTCACTGCAGAGCTGGCAGTTCCCATTGTACCCGCGAGATTGGCCATTGTTGGAGTAAGCACCGCGGCCGGAGGATAAACCACGGCTGCCACGGCCGCGCCCGCGGCCACCGAAGCGGTTACGACCAGACTGCTGTCCGGCGACGAAGGCAGCCGACGGAGCCAAATCAGATGCGGCGGAGCTGGCCGGCGCACGGGCAGTAATCTGAGCCTCCATGCTTAACAACTTGTCATGTAATTCAACAAAAGAGACTGGAGATTCACGGGCTTGGATAGCATGAGAGAGCTCCATATACGGATCATCAAGGCCATTTAGAACCTTAATGACAAGATCCTCAGAATCAACAGTAACACCAAGGAGAGATAATTTATCCACAATCACGCGAATATGGTGCATAAACTCTGTAACAGATTTAGAACCTTTTATCGGATTATGGAGCTGCTGTTTGAGAGCCATGATACGACCACGAGAAGCAGTGCCGTATGTGCGCGCGAGGATGTCCCAGGCCTCTTTAGAGGTTTCCACGGCGGCAATAAAGGAGATGATCGTCGGTGTGATCGACGAGATGATGACACTGAGAATAAGATTGTCCTGGCGAATCCAGTGAGGATATGCTGGATTGGGGGAAGTTACCTCCTTGTCGACGATAGTGGCTGGTGGGCACGACTTCGATCCGTCCAAGAAACCGAGGAGGTCGTAACCCGTAAGAAGGGTTCGGAATCGAAATTTCCACGCCAGGTAATTAGTGGAATCCAATTTAAGTGGGATCTGAGCCGATGCATTGATGGCAATAGGCTGGAGAAGATCGTTGGATGTCGTAGCGGCCATGAATCGCGAGGCAGAGGAGGCGCTGATCGACGCCGAGAGATAGAGGGCTGCCAGTTAGTGCAGCGGTGGTGCGGCAAGACGCCGGTGAGAGGCGGTGGACCGAGAAGGTCGGCGGCGGAGGCGTGGGTAGGGAAGAATTAGGGTTTCTTTAGCAATAAGCCACTGGCGTATGATACCATGTAGAGAGTTTTGGGAGAATTAATTTTCTTGTATTGTTCACAAAAGTATATATAGAGTACAAGAAGTATCAAATCCTACCAACTATAGGACTGTACAATAATGGAAGAAATCAAATCCTACCAACTATAGGACTGTACAATAATGAAAGAATATTCTACCAATAATAAAAAGATACACACAATATATTCTAATACAAAAATATGGTAGATAATTGAGAATTCAAAGTTCTTTTAATTCATTGAATTAAAATAGTGTTGATAGAGATTTAGTATTTTGTAACAAAAACAATATAAAAAGCTAGTGTCTGGTGTTCATTTTGATTGCTGCTGCCATTGTACCGAAATTAAAATTTTGGTTTGACTTACATAGACGATTTTTGTGATTTAATTGTTGCGAAATGTGAGCTGGCTTCACCTTATTGTACATAGACTATCTCATGACGATCTCAGTCATAATGCACATAGGACATATCAATTTGATGTTGTGTGCTGCCATATGTATCGAAAACATAATTTAAGACATGAACCAAATTGTTTAAACTTTGTTGCTGGGCTCGTGCATTTGCGCGGGCTTTCATTTCTAGTTTGTATATATAAATCAATCAAACAACCAAAAGGGATAATAAATTGAAAATAATTTATCAGCAGATTTTACTTGGGTGCAGTGACAAGTAGTACTCTATTTATATTTATGTGGGCATTACTCATTTAGAGAGTCAAACATATTTTTCTTTGACCTTAATTGTTTTACATATTTTTTAATAAATTGAATGTGGATAATCTTTTTGCCATATAAGTATAATTATTGTACTGACAAAACATCAAGATTATGAGTAAAGTTTATTCGTGTGTATTCCCACGGTTTACTTAATTAGTTGGAAATTGACGGTGCATGACTCTCATGGTCCGAAAGGTAAAAGAATAGCAAATATAATACAAATCGAAATACTTTACGGGTAAATTTGAAACCCTTTCTTTTTTGAAAATTAAAAATAAAAAAATTAATAAAGCAAGTTTCTAAAAGAAACAGAAAAATCATTTAAGGAACCTTGATGTGCAAGAAACAGTAGTACAAAATAATGAGTATCCAACATTCCCTAAATACTTGGGAAATCCGAAACCTAAAACAAATAGAATTTGGTCTATTGTAAATATATTACTACAAAAGGAAGGTCACTTTGCCCTTAAATTAAAGAATTAAGACAGAAACCATGCCTCCCATTGTTTATCATTACCACTGGGACATCCACTCCGACTACACCATTCTTACACCGTCGCAGCTTTCCTCTCGTGGCGATCGTGACAAACCTGACTTTGTAGTTCAGCTTCGTGCCTATCGCTCTAACACAACATCTAGGCATTTAGTAACCTCAAAAATCGTTATTTTAAGGTTTGATTATATGATTTTTGACTGGTCAAAGCAGACTCTTACAAGACTCTTAAAATTTAGGATTTTCCCTAGGATTTTAATTTTTGGACTTTAATTGCATGTGCATGTTTGTTACTATGTGTTTAGGATTAATTAGGATTTAATTGTTAAATAAAATTATTTTATAAATTAAAATACAAAAAAAAATATATGTGCCAGCATTGTTTTAATTTTATCTTTGATTTATGGTATTAAATAAATTCAGTAACTAATTTTAATTAAAAGAAAAGACAAAAAATAAATAACAAAAATGTACACATATATATAAAACTGGCCACTCAGGCTGGCCACAATTGGGCCAAACCTGAGTGACCCAATTTGCTTCCTTCTCTGAGTCCACACCCAGCCCAAACGACCAGCCAACCCAGTCCACACCCACATTCACCCATCGACACCGTTTACCCTTCCCATCATCACAGCCATTGATTCCACATGATCCAACAGCCACAGAAACCCTTCCACTTATGTATACATATGTCCAAACACATTCAGTATACACACGACCAAACTCACCATCCTCATATATCCACTGTCGGTCTCAGCCGCTCCATTGACTACCTCATCTCCGCCTTTGACCACCACCTGACCACCCCACTGCCGCTGCCAGAAATCGCCTCACGGCGGCGGCGGACAACCAAATGGCCCCAAAATTACATACCTTAACCGGCATAACCTCCTCTACCTCGTCCCATGACTGGCTCCCTTTGAATACCACCCCTCCGCCTCGAATATCCATTCAAAGGTCACCGAAAATCCTACCTCCGGCGACCCCCAGCCCAAAACCTTCCAAAAAAACACCACTGAGACACCTTGATTTCCCCATTCCAACCATGCACCTCACCACCCTCAAATCCTCATGGAACTTCTAGAATCTTCATCCAAAGCTAAACCCTAAATCCCAAACCTGCCGGAAAAGCTTCAAAACTCTCGTGGACAGTCCCTGAACCCTAGTGACACTAGCCAGGCCACCCTTGACCCCCAAAAACCTTCAACCATTAAGGAAATTCAAATCTGATACCTATTTGAGGTCTCAGAATCTTGGGGACTCCCTTGAGCCATTTAAATTGGTGCTACACTACCTTAGAAGGTTTCAGAACCCTTGTGGAAGGACAAAGGTCCAACAGAATCAGTTCAAATGCAAACAAAAATGAAAAGCTAAGTTTTCTGCTTCTCTTCCACTTTTCTTTTGCTCTGAATGCTAGTTTTCTGTTAAATAACTGATTAGTAATTGCATGTCTGATAACTTGAGTTTATTTTAGGAGATTTTCTTTTAATTATTTGTCTGGTGATCTACAAGTTATTCAGTATTCATTTCCGTGGTTTGAATGTCTTTAGCCTGGAATAAACCGATTAGGTTTAATAATTTGAATGTTTATTTAATTTTGGTTATTTATCTAGTTATACACAATTTTCTTCTGGAAATTAGGTCTCAATGTTTATGTTTGATTGTTTGAGATAACTGATTAGCTTCAACAATTGCATGTTGAATAATTTGAATGTCCATGTTCTGCAGTATTGTTATCTTTAGGGCATAATTGACATTTAGCCTTTGACTCTATGATCTGATGTTGGTTTAAGTTGATTTGGGGGGTTGAGATTTTTAATTGTTCATTGTTAGATTTTATTTCCTTCATAATTGATTCCTGAACTGAACTACAGTGTGAAACATTTTGATAGATATGTGCATTCTTTCTGATTATTTGATCTCTTGTTATATTAATCCTGCATAGAAGGTGGTTAATCTTTGGCTAATTGAGTTTGCTAATGTTGGCTGATTAAACCTTCACGAGTTTATTAATTTGAGGATAAAATGAGACCCAAAGTTGGCTGGCAAAGGTCAAATGTAAATAAACTAGGGTTAAAAAGACTAATCAAGGTCAAGTTCAGGGATATGGTAATTTAGGAAGGTTAGTAAAGGTATAAAAGGAATTTGAAACTATAAAAATCTGGTGAGAATCCTGTAGAACCTTCCAGCAGGGACTAATATATAATTCCAGCCTCAAACTTGAGGCACAAGTTAAGAATTGAAGGACTACTTAGGCAAAAAATACAAGTTGAATTAAGGACTAAAAAGAAAACAGGTAAAATCTGTTTCCCTAAGAGTTCAGCTATAAATTGAATCATTTTGGGCATTAGAAAGGATCCGGAAAAACCATCTCTAGAATTTCTGAAAATTTTGGTCTTATAAACATTCTGCTGGGATCCAGAAATCTTTCTCTCTAAAAAAGCTAGAAATACTGATCCAGAAACCTTTCTCTTGAACATTAGAGCTGGAAAAATTGATCTGGAACTTTTCTCTACAATTCTAAAGCTGAAATAGTGATTTTATATCTGAAATATCATTAGAATTTTTTTTGAATCATTCCCTAAAGATTTAACTCTCTAAACACTCTGTTGAAGTCTGGAAATACTGTTCTATTGGCTATTGGTTGCTTAGCTGATCTACTCTATTACTCATAGGCTTGATTTTCTGCTGTATTGCAGGTACCAACTCAACACTCATGTATGTGAAGTTTAAAGTGCAAATATATTCTCACTGTGAAGACCTTCATTTGCTATTTGTACTGCAGTATCATCTCCCCTATCTTCCCTACTTAGTTTGAATATAGGAATACTAGTAAAATAATTATCATGTTATAGTATAATATTAGACTGATTCATTTTGTATAATTTGGATATTTGGACTGTTTTCTCGTGTGTAATAATTGGATATTCAGCTCAATATTTGTGTGTGCTTAAGTAAGGACCCCTTCCAATGATAGTCTAGTTGTTTTGAATGTTGATCCTGTGCATTTGAAACTACTGGATTTAGGAGGCAATAATTCTAATAACCATGTGAGACAAATCAAAAAATGTTGTGAAGTATTTATGTTTATTTAAATGTTAGCCTGTTTAGTGTTAAGTTATTTTCAGACTTGATTCATGTAGAATACTTCTATGTCGTGCCAAATTTTTGAAGAGTCGGGTTCATATACCCTGACTGATGGGTATATGGATCATTTGATTCAAATCTGTTGTTAGAAACTGATACAACGATGGTTGTTATTATTGCCTTCATGAACGAGTAGAAGCTCGAGTTTAGGTACATAATTTCAGACCAAGCAATTATTAGCGATGGAATTTTCTTGTTCAAATTAGTACTGGGTTCATTTGACAAGCCCAGTAAACATCAAGGATGTTAAAACCTCAAGGACTTTTACACTAGAAGCCCAGGCCAGTCATGAATCAGGCTCCACAGCTGATAATGCAGCTTGTTTTGGGCCAGCCCAGAGTTGAGTCCATGCACATGATAGCCATGAATGAGGCTAAGTGCAAGTACTACTTCTCCAAAAATACACAATTTATACGTCAATTAATTAGTGCATTTAAACACTCGTAAGGGCAGAAATTTAGCAAATGTTAAAGTATCCCTATAAAATAAAATGAGCCATGTTAATTCGAACAAATACATGTGATAGCTCTTTACTTTACTAAAACCCATAGAAAATAGGAAGTGCCGTTTAGCCAATTTCACGGTCTTTCCGCAAATGTCAAAGACGTAGTTGCTATAGGCGCGCGTATATAATAAAATACCTTCCTAAATTCGTGTGCGCATTTATGTGACCGAAATCCTATTATCAATGAAATTGAAATATGTCTAAATTGCGGGTGCATTTATGTGATGCAATTCGTGACGTATTTTAATAACATTGCAAAATTTCCTTAAAAAATATTAAAAGCGGTTAATAATTTAAAATTACGAGTCGACAGGTGTAGCAAATAATGTTTTAGCCATTTATAATAAGTTTAAGCGACCGTGCTAGAACCACGGGATCCGAGGGTGCCTAACACCTTCCCTTGGGTCAACAGAATTCCTTACTCACGAATTTTTGGTTCGCAGACTCCAATCGGGCAGTTGAAATTTCCTCGATTTGGGTTTTTAAATAAATCGGTGACTTGGGACACCAAAAGCCAAGCCTATCCCAAATGGCGACTCTTGAAAATTAATCCCATTTTGAATAATGTCACTTTAATTGAAAAAACTCTTATACACGTATCGCATTTCGGGATAACCACGTGTAAGCGGTAAAAAGGAGATGTGACACAGGTGGAACTATGTTTCCTATAGTAGTTTCTATTGATATTTCTGACGACGCTTATGTTGATTCTTTTCAAGAAGATCAGTTGAGTGAGGAACTTGAAAAAGTGGTGGTGAAAGAGGATGATTATTATGAGGAGCAGTGTCCTATTTGCTTAGACAAAGCTTCAATTGGGGAAGAAATAACATACATGCCGTGTTCTCATTTTTGCCACTCTAATTGTATGCTCAAGTGGTTCCAAAAGAACGCTTCTTGCCCTTTGTGTCGTTTCCAGTGTTAACTATATATTCAGCCAAATTTAGGATTTAAGGTTCAAACTTAATTTTAAGTTTGTTAACATTGAAATTTTGTATTTTTTTATATTTAGAATTTAATATTTCTTTATATTCTATGTCGAAAGCACAAAAGCTACATCTGACTCTAGTGCACATTTATAAGGTGTACTCTTAGAATATTTTTGGATTCTTAGATTTCAAGATTTTAGTTTCTTGAATTCTCTAGTTTTGACGGGTTTAAGAATTGGGTGTTTTTATTACTACCACGTTGTCCTAATGATCCGCTTGGTGATCTTGGTTTGATGAATTAAAAGATATTTTACAGTTAAACATTGGTTAGTTGATAACTGCTTTTGATCGGAATTATATATATCTTGTTTCATTTTGGTGTTTAAAAGATCCTTGATTCAACTTTTGGTTTCCTTATCAATACCGTAATCAAGTCATACATTCTAATTAAATTGTTAATTATGCTTGGAAGTAAGAAACGTTTAATAGTAAATAGTGGTTGAAAAATTATATCAAAGGACCCAAGAATAATAGGAAGAATCCATGGTGAAGTTGAACTGAATCAATATAAAGTTAATCAATTCAATAATATGAGATATCAAACGCCCAGGTTATCTTTTATCCATAACAATACGACAAATTAATTCTTTAGATCGTTTGTTTAACTTGATTCTTTGATTCATTAAATTATTTCATTCACTAAGAATTGATTTTTCAGTTTGGTTTTAGACAATATAGTGAAAATTTTGCTAGAAATGGACATTATTGCTCACTATATATGAGATCGACACTAGATTCAAACTAACGCTATTACTTAGCAATCTTACTCGAATTAGTCAGTGTCCTATTTGTGATAGAGTAAGGGAAAAAAACAATATGTAGATATAAAAAAATTAAAATGTGAACAAAGATATTTGTATACAGTTAAAATTGAGCTCATAGTGCACTACGACCTCCAGCATGCAACACGAGGCTTGAGACATGATGACAAGGGGCGACATCGAGGCAAAAGTCTCGTCGGCTTGGAATCGGGGGGCATGACAGCTGCCCCCGAGAATATCATGGTCATAGTTCCGAATTGGTCTTGACCTCGAATGACTTCGAGGAACATTATTGGACAATCAAGCACAACCAATAAAAGGTCGAAATATTCGTGATTGGTCGGATATCAAGGCAGGGATCTCAGCACATATCGATAAAGAGCCAACAATTGGTTAAGCAGAAGATTTTTTTCCTTTTATAGAGTTGTACCTAAGGTAGGACATCCTTACTATATAAAGGGGGTCTGATAATTCATGATACACATCGTATCACGCAATCCAAAGCAATATATTATCATTTTCTCCTTTATTTAGCTTTTTTCTCTTGTCCGTCAGTGCTGGCTATGGTGAGCCTAGATCGAGGGTGAAGATTTCGCCAAGGCTGAAGCTGTCATATATATATATTCGTGTGGTTTAAATGTGATTTTTCTAGGTATCCTCCCCTAAAAAAATTTGTGTTCACTTTGTTAAGCGCCTCTAGGAAGCTAAAACCATATTTTCAATACCACCCTATATGTTATAACTACTTACCTATTGAGGAACATAATGCATAAACACGAACTCTCAGGACGACTAGCCAAATGGGCCGTGGAAGTCATCGGCTACGATATCAAATATTGACTCCGGACTGCCATCAAATCTTAAATTTGGGCAGACTTCGTGGCCGACTTTACGCCGGCCTTAATACCCAAAGTCGAAAGAGAATTATTGTTGAACTCTAGGGCTTCCTTGGGAATCTAGACTCTCTCTAAGGACGGTGCTTCGAACGCAAAGAGGCCCGGACTTGGCATTGTATTGACAATATATTAGGACTATAAAATTGACTAATGTAGCGGCCGAGTATGAGGCCTTGATTGCAGGTCTCGAACTGACCGAAAGCTTGGGGACAAGGTGATTGAAGCTAAGTGCGACTCCTTTCTTGTGGTGAACCAAGTTAATAGGATGTTCGAACTCAGGGAGATACAAATATAGAGATACATGGATAAATTACAGGTAAAATTACATCGGTTCAAGGAGTGGACCCTACAACATATGCCTTGGGATCAAAACAGCGAGGCTGATGCTCTTGCTAACTTGGCATCATCGGTCGACAACCGTGAGTTCAACTCGGGGGCAGTAGTACGATTAATGAGATAGATAGTAAAAGAAGATCACGCAGAGATAAACTCAACAAGCCTTACTTGGGACTGGAAAAACAAATATATAGAGTATTTCAAGACCGGAAAGCTGCCTTCTGATCCAAGGAGTCAAGGGCTTTGCGCACGAAGGCAGCCCAGTTAAGCTTGTCCAAAGACGGTACCCTGTTCCGGAGAATGTTTGATGTCCGAATCACAATATTTCTTAGACCAGGAGATACCGAGTATGTTCTGAAGGAAGTCCACGAAGGCACCTACGAGAATCACTCGGGTACCGAATTATTAATTTGGAAAATAATCAGAGCCGTCTACTACTGGATCGACATGGAAAAGGACGTAAAGGAGTTCTTACGAAAATGCAACGGATGTCAAAGGCATGCTCCGATGATTCACCAGCCTGGGGAGCTGATGCATTCGATCTTGTCACCTAAGCCATTTATGAAATGGGGAATGGATATCGTTGGCCATGAATAAAAGCCTGGAACTATTAGATGAAAGGCGCGAGGCCACCCTTGTTCGGTTGGTCGCCCAAAAATAACAGATCAAAAGGTATTACAAACGAAGACCCAACCTTTGATACTTCAATGTCGAGGAATTGGTGTTTAAGAAAGGACACACTAAGCACCGAAACCCGGACGAGGGGAAATTGGGGACGAACTGGAAAGTTCCATATCAAATTATCGAGATCACGGGAAAAGGATCGTACAAACTCAGAATAATGATAGTTCCACTTAAGACTTGTGTGCAAACTTTAAGGTTAATCGGAGTTGATTTGATAGGTTTCAGCATCGAATGTAGAAGTTTGAGTTTATTATTTTCATAAGGCTTGAATTGAGGTGTGATTCATGTTTTTGATGTGATTTAAGGCCTCGACTAAGTTTGTATTATATTTTGGGACTTGTTGATATATTTGGTTGAGTTCCCGAGGCCCTCATGTCGATTTCAGATGGTTAACAGATCGAATTTTGAACTTAAGAAATGGCTGAGAAGTTTCTGACTGGTGCTACTTGCACCTGCGAAGGAGTTGTCTGTACAACATGTGAGTTGTCCGTGCGATCCAAATATTGACATCATTGGCACGTGAGTTGTCCGGCAACATGTGAGTTGTCTATGTGGATTCATATTTTGACATCATTGGCACGTAAGTTGTCTGTGCGGGTTCTATTATTAGCACGAGTTGTCCGTGCAACATATGAGTTGTCCGTTCAGTATATGGATACGGATTCATCCCCCTAGGGTCACCCTCTCATGTTTCTCTCTTGATGGTGTACATGTGATTATTGTGAATACTGATTAGTAGTTCAGAACAATTATAGAAAGCTGAGAGAATCCGACCAATGTTTTGTGGAATTTACATTTCCTTGATCATTTATATGATTTAACTGTTTTCCTCCTCTACATGCCATGATATTTTCTGAGCAGAATATTTAAGAAACTGCATAGATGCACACACGGGTGTTCTTCTCATGAAACTTGATGAGTTAGTTTTAAATATTATTCTGTGCTAGTTTAAAAGACGAAACTACACAGGGATAGCTAGTATCATTAATAACTTAAGCTTTTCTTACCTTGCCTTGTTTATTTACAATACTTATTGAGTTGGTTGTACACATAATACAGTATATACTTTATGTGCAGATCCACGTGCTTTCGGAGACGGAGGTTGTTAGTGTTGGAGTTTATTCGGTTCGTAGACTATCGAGGTAGCTGCTTTGGCATCCACAGAACTTGACTCTCCTGCTTTTTCTTTTAGTTTTATTCATATTGTACTACTATCCTAGGTAACCTTTCAGTAGTCATATCATGTTATTATATAGATGCTTATGTACTTAGTGACATTCGGATTTTGAAAATTTTGTAACGAGTTAGGGTGTTTTCTTCCGGTTATTATGAGATTTTATTTACTTAAGCCTATTTCAGTATATTTCAAATTAAGGATGCCTGTTGTTTGTGAGTTGTCGACTTATCTAGTATCGCGATAGACGTCATCACGACGTATGAATTTTGAATCGAGATATTTATGTAAAAATAAAGTATACCAGAATGAAAGTGTTTGAAATATCATCATTGTTGTAGACTATTTGGTTGATTGTCGTCTTTTATTACTCCTAATGGATGTTTGGATCACAAATTCAGAATATACAGAGGTTTGTAGTAATAGCAATAAACGTTGTTTTTATGAAACTGCATTTGATAAGTCATGACTACAACTACTTGTTAAAATGAACATTTTTCATCAGACCACCTGGATATAGCCAATGAGCCGTCGTAGTGCAAACGGTTGGCCAGGGGTAGAGCAAATTTGTGAAAAGATTTTATGGTTCTGATAACAACAATAACAACCCAGTATAATCCCATAAAGTAGGGTCTGTGGAGGATAATATGTAGACGAGCCTTACCCCTACCCGAAAGGGAGAGAGAATATTTCCAATCGACCCTCGACTCAGTGAAGGAAAGGAAAAATAAAAACAAAAACAAAAACAAAAGAGCATTAGTAAGTCCAGCAGAAATAGCGTAAATAATTATCTTAACATAAGAACTATAAATAAAATACTATGCAATAATATCATACAGTAACTAACATAAATAACTACCATAAGGGAGACACAATCCAAAACACAAATCATCTATGGGTAGCCCTACCAAGCCTCATCCAATCCCCAGTGAATACTACGAAAACTCTAGGGGCCCCTATCCTACAACCCTGATACTAGACTTCCAGACTTTCCTATCAAGGGTCATGTCCTCGGAAACCCGCATTCTAGCCATGTCATGCCTAATCACCTCTCCCCAATACCTCTTAGGCCTCCCTCTGCCTCGCCAAACGGCGACCATCGTCAGCCGTTCACAACTCCTCACCGGGGCATCAGGACTTCTCCTCCGCACATGCCCGAACCACCTCAGCCTCGCTTCTTGCATCTTCTCATCCACCGGGGCCACCCCCACCTTCTCTCGAATAACTTCATTCTTAATCTTATCTAACCTGGTGAGCCCGCACATCCACCTGAGCATCCTCATCTCCGCAACCTTCATTCTCAGAACATGAGAGTTCTTCACTGGCCAGCACACCGCCCCATGCAACATTGCAGGTCTAACCACAACTCTATAAAATTTCCGCTTGAGTTTCTGTGGAACTTTCTTGTCACACAGGACTCCTGATGCAAGCCTCCACTTTGACCACCCCACTCCTATACGATGAGTGACGTCCCCGTCAATCTCTCCGTCCCCTTGAATCACCGACCCAAGATATCTGACACTGTCCCTCTTGGCGATGACCTGAGATCCAATCATAGTTTTGATAACAATTTGTGGAAAAAAGGAAAAGGTTCAAATATACTTCTAACATTTCAGATTTATATTATATATGTCGCGTTTACCTTTCGTCTCATAGGAGCACCACTTGTTACTTTCGTCCAAACAAAAATTTTATTTTGTGTCTCATAATTTTATGGATCCGGAATTCTATGGATCCAAAAGTATAAGATTGAGGTCCATAATTTTACAAGACAAAAAAAATCTCATACAATTAGTGTCAGTTGTACGAGATATAAAATAAAACTTCTCCGTCCAAACAAACATAATTTTATTGAAATTTCATTTTTACAAGTATTGACTAAAACTACTGTTAATAAAGTGAACATTCTTCATCTGAGCATCTGGATAAGACCATTAGCCGCAGCGCAAAAGCTTGCTAGAGCAGAACAACTTTTTTTACAGTTCTAAAAAGAATTTGAAAAAGAAAGGGAAAGTGAAGAAACATATTCCACACATTTGCCATCTGTCTTATATTACCAGTATACCTTTTGGTCCATGGAGTCAAATGTTATCTTTCGTCTCAAATATATTCTTTATGAATAGTTTTTCATCATTAAAAAGGTTAGTTGACCCATGAGGAGTATATTTAGACGTTTTCAATTGTTAAGGGGTAATTTGACATTTTTTATTACATATAGCTGTGTGCTTCAAGTTATTGCAAAAGGTAACGTAAATCATTCGGATAGTTTAAGTAGGAGTAATTGAATCAGAATATGCATCAACCTCATAAGTCAAATCAAATTAATAAAAAGAATCGATTAAATTTGCTTTGATTTGGTATGGTATTGATCCAAACCAAACTATCACCCACGCGCGTGTATATATATTTGAGATACCTTATGGATATACTTCCTCCGTTTCATATTGTTTGAGACAGTTTGACTCGGCACAGAGTTTAAGAAAAAAAAAAGACTTTTCAAATTTGTGATCATAAAAGAAGAAGGGGTAAAAGGTTTGTGGGACCATGCCATTTGTGGCTATAAAAACTTCTCCTTAAGGGCAAAAAGAGTAAAATGAAGAGTATAAAGTTGAATTATTTCCAAATTTAGAAATGTGTCACTTATTTTGGAACAAAGTAAAAAGGAAAGTACCTAATTTAATATGAAATGAAGAGAGTAATATTTAATAGAAATAAAGTATTCCATTTTTATTTACTTAAACAATGGATTGTGTCATCACTTTCTTATCAATTGTTATTGAAATGCGTCAATCTCGTTGTTTTCCATATTCCTTATTCATATGTTAGATCTATTGAATTCTTAAATCTTTTTCGAATTTCAAGTAGTATCTCCATCATATATTTTTTTTAATTAATCCATTCACCCAGGTTTTTACCAAATAGAACATATCATTATTTAGGTATCATAATGATTTTATGTTTAATTATTAAATTCTGTTAACCTTGAAATTGTATATCAACAAAAAATTATTGTTAAACGATTAAAAAAAATAATTATCATGTGTTACTAAGAAAATTCTCCCATAAAAATTTTTCAATAGATCATACGTTTGTTTCTTTTTTTTTTTTACTAAATATACAATTACTTATCAAAACATCAATAGAATAATTTTAAAATAATATGTATGTAACAAAAAGCCTGAAAACCCCGATAAAATCGAATCAATCCAAATTGATATAGTTGATTTGGTTCGATTTTAGTAAAAATCGATCAACCTAATTCATGTGCACCCCTAAATTTAGGGGTTAAATTTAGATCTTTTGTTTCTTTATGGGGCTCTAGCCAAGCTGGATAACTGATAGGAAAAAGGACAAATATAAGATGAAATTAGCAGCGCATGAATATTTTTATGGACCGAATTATAAATCCAGGACAAATGAATATAATTCTTCTCCCCCCCCCCCCCCAAAAAAAAGTTAAAATGAGTTGCCAAATGCCAAATTGTTATAAAATAATAAAAGAACAAGAGCAATATTGCAGAGAAAGAGAGAGAAAATTCTTATTGAATTTTGGGGGTGGTTTACAATGGGGTAAGACCCCTCTATTTATAGGAGGAAAAATAACTTAGCCTCAAAGTAAAATTCTCTACAAGATAGACATTCACTCTAATTAGAATTCTATTCTTAACACTCCCCCTTGAATGTCTACTAAATAAGTAATGTGCCTCGTTAAAACCTTAACTAAAACAAAACCCAATGGAAAAAAATTCTAGAAAAGGAAAGTACACATATTTAGTAATGCGCCTATTGGTTGCCTCGTTAAAAACCTTGCAAGGAAAACCCAGTGGGACAAAACCTTGTAAGGGAAAAAGAGTGCAACGCGCATTAACTCCCCCTGAAAAGAGCATCAATTCACATCCTTGAGCCTTCGCATTCCAATCTTGTGTACCAGCTTCTTGAATGTTGATGTTGGTAGAGATTTTGTGAACAAATCAGCCATATTATCACTTGAACGAATCTGTTGCACATTGATATCACCATTCTTTTGAAGATCATGTGTGAAAAATAACTTTGGTGAAATATGCTTTGTTCTGTCTCCTTTTATGAATCCTCCCTTCAATTGGGCTATGCATGCTGCATTGTCTTCATACAAAATCGTGGGTAGTTTGTCACATTTCAAACCACATTTGTCTCGAATATGATGTATTATAGACCTCAACCACACACACTCTCGACTTGCTTCATGAATAGCGATTACCTCAGCATGATTAGATGAAGTTGCCACAATTGATTGCTTAGTCGATCGCCAAAATATGGTAGTGCCTCCACAGATAAACACATAACCTGTTTGAGATTGAGCCTTGTGTCGGTCAGATAAATATCCAGCATCAGCATAACCAACAAGATCAGGATTGCAATTATTGCTATAAAATAAGCCCATATCGGTAGTCCCTTTTAGATACCGCAGTATATGTTTGATTCCACTCCAATGTCTCCTTGTGGGAGCAGAGCTATATCTTGCTAAGATATTAACTGAAAAAGTTATGTCTGGCCTTGTAGTATTTGCAAGATACATTAGTGCGCCAATTGCACTAAGATATGGTACTTCAGGACCAAGTAGCTCTTCATTCTTTTCTTGCGGTCGGAATGGATCCTTATTCACATCAAGTGATCGAACAACCATCGGAGTACTTAAAGGATATGCTCCATCCATGTAAAACCGTTTCAATACCTTCTCTATATAGGCAGATTGATGAACAAAAATTCCGTTTGCCTAATATTCAATTTGCAAACCAAGGCATAATTTTGTCTTTCCGAGATCTTTCATCTCGAATTCCTTCTTTAAATAATCAATTGCCTTTTGGAGTTCTATGGGAGTTCCAATAAGGTTTATGTCATCGACATATACGGTAAGTACAAAAAATTCCGATGTTGTTTTCTTTATAAAAACACATGGGCAAATGGCATCATTTATATAGCCTTCCTTTAATAAATACTCACTAAGACGATTGTACCACATTCGTCCTGATTGCTTTAGACCATACAAAGATCTTTGCAATTTGATTGAAAACATTTCCCGGGACTTTGAATTATGAGTGTTTGGCATTTTGAATCCATCGGGAATTTTCATGTATATCTTATTATCAAGTGAGCCATAAAGATAGGCAGTAACCACATCCATTAAATGCATGTCAAGCTTTTCAAGGACAACAAAACTAATGAGATAACGGAAAGTTATAGCATCCATTACGGGTGAATATGTCTCTTCATAATCGACACCAGGCCTTTGAGAAAATCCTTGTGCAACAAGGCGTGCCTTATATCTTTGTACCTTGTTTTTCTCATTTCTCTTGCGTACAAAGACCCATCTATAGCCGACAGGCTTAACACCATTAGGTGTTTCAACTATAGGCCCAAAAACTTCACGTTTTGCAAGTGAATTCAATTCTGATTGGTTGCTTCTTGCCATTTTGGCCAATCAAGTCTTTGTCGACATTCTCCAACAGACTGAGGTTCAAGATCCTCACTTTCTTGTATAATGCTAGATGCAACATTATATGCAAAGATATAATCCACCACTATATCCACTCGATTAAAATTTGTCTCAATATTGATTGGATTTATTGATAGTTCCTTATTTTCCTCAGTCTCGGGCTCAATGGATTCTTCATGAATCTCAGAATTTATTAAATTGTGAATTTCCTCATGAGATTCTTTCGTAGTGTCATTTTGATCATTTGCTTTCCTTTTTCAAGGATTTTGATCTTTGGAACCTAATGGCCTGCCACATTTTAGGCGTGCTTTCGACTCATTAGATATGACACTAGAAGATTGTCCAATAGGGACATCAATACGTATTGGAACATTCTCTGCGGGGATGTGAGATTTTGTTATCCTTTTCAAGTCCGTGAATGCGTCAGGCATTTGATTTGCTATTATTTGCAAATGGATAATATTTTGCACCTCTTTTTCACAAATAGAGGTATGTAGATCAAGATGAGACAATGATGGATTTTTTCACAAAATTTCCCGTTTGGTTTCACCAACTTCTCCCCCTAATTTTGGGAAAAGTGTCTCATCGAATCGACAGTCTGCAAATCGTGCAGTGAACAAATCCCCTGTCAATGTTTCGAGGTAGCGAATAATGGAGGGCGATTCAAACCCAACATATATTCCTAACCTTCTTTGCGGACCCATTTTGGTGCGGTATGGCGGTGCTACAGGCACATATACTGCGCATCCAAAAATTATTAAATGGGATATATTAGGTTCATGACCCAAAACTAATTGCAACGGGGAATATTTGTGATAATTCGTCGGTCTGAGACGAACTAGCATTGCTGCATGCAAAATGGCGTGACCCCAAACCGAAGTGGGCAGCCTCGTTTTCATGAGTAATGGTCTTGCAATCAACTGCAGACGTTTAATTAAAGATTCTGCAAGACCATTCTGAGTGTGAACATGAGCTACATGATGTTCCACTTTTATCCCAATTGATAAGCAATAATCATTAAATGCTTGAGATGAAAACTCAGCAGCATTATCTAGTCTAATAGACTTAATTGGATTATCAGGAAATTGTGCTCGTAATCGAATTATTTGTGCCATTAATTTTGCAAACGCAAGGTTGCGTGATGACAATAGGCACACATGAGACCATCTAGAGGATGCGTCTATTAAGACCATAAAATATCTAAAAGACCCACTAGGTGGGTGAATAGGTCCACAAATATCCCCTTGTATGCGTTCCAAAAACGTAGGTGACTCAGTTCCAACCTTTGTTGGTGATGGTCTAATAATTAACTTGCCTTGATAACAAGAAGCAAGAAAATTCATTATCTAAAAGAATCTTTAAATTCTTTAATGGATGCCCATATGAGTTTTCTATAATCCGTCTCATCATAATTGATCCAGGATGTCCCAATCGATTATGCCAAAGTACAAAAGTATTGGAATCAGTAACCTTTTGGTTTACTGTGGAATGTGCCTCAATTGCACTAATTTTTGTCCAATACAGGCCACAAGATAAAGATGGGAACTTCTCAATACCCTTTTTTGGCCAGAGACATTCTTTGTAATGATGAGGTATTCAAGATTATTCTCATCTATTGTCTCAATATGATATCCATTTTGAAGGATATCTTTAAAACTCAACAAGTTCCTCTTGGACTTGGAAGAGAACATTGCATTCTCTATGATAAATATTGTTCCTTTAGGCAGAGTTATAGTTGCTCTTCCGGAGCCTTCAATCAATTTACTACTACCAGAAATTGTAGTAACATCTGCCTTACACATACTTAAATGAGAGAAATATTTCTTCTCTTTGAATATCATATGTGTGGTACATGAATCAATTAAACAAATATTTTTACAATTGGACGTTGATCCAAGTTTGCTTTGTGAGATATCCATATTTGCTTCCCATGGTTTGACATACAAAAGGAATATACGAAAAATATTAGTATTTAAACAATATTTTCAAAATCTGCTGAGATTAGTTGATTAACTAAATCGGATAGTCGACTAACATGCCCAGCGGAAAAGGTCCAGTTTAATAGAATATATTGGTTAATCGATTATCTGTTATGTTAATCGATTAACTTACTGAAAAATAATTACAAATAAAGCATAAGATGAATGTGTAATCTAAAAAAAATCAGCTCATAAGAATCTTCCACGAGATTTTGAAACAGAAAAGATAATCAAAGTGCTGGACCTCATGGATGAAAAGATGACGGCAACAATAGAGTGTCATGTTTAGAAGCAATTATATGACAAAGATTCAATTCAAACGGACCCAACCATAAACTAAATATCTAACCGCAACCAAAATATAGAAAATTTGTACCTTTCTCCAGTCCAAATTCTGGTTTGGTGGCGCTATGATGAGGATCGATAATAGGGCAGCAACTCGGCGTTAATTAGGGCAGGAACCATATTGGAGGCCTTAATTTTCTCAAAGAGATTCTTGAGATAGTAGAGCTTCGTGCTGATAACGTGCTATAAAACAATAAAAGAACAAGAGCAATATTGCAGAGAAAGAGAGAGAAAATTCTTATTGAATTTTGGGGGTGGTTTACAATGGGGTAAGACCCCTCTATTTATAGGAGGAAAAATAACTTAGTCTCAAAGTAAAATTCTCTACAAGATAGACATTCACTCTAATTAGAATTCTATTCTTAACACAAATAAAGATTTGAAAGAATTATTAATACGAAAATAATGAGAGTATCCAACATTCAAGGGTCGTTTGGTGAAAAGGGATAAATCCCCCGATGAAATGCATGATCACTTTTATTCAGCATTTGATTATATTTTTAAATTCGGGATCAATAATTTCGAAGTAGTTATACCATAATTATAATACTATTCCAATTGCACACTGAGGGTAGAATAACGATCCGGGAATAAATACTAAAATAACAAAATGTCCCTTTTCAAGATTTTTCTTCCAATGTACTTTAAAAAATTCAAAATGAAATTGATAATAAGATTTTATCTTAACTTAATTAGTGTAGACTAAATACATTTTTATATATTATTATTGTATTATACACTGTGAAAGATAAAGAATATAACTATTAATATGTTATACATAATTAACTAGAAAAATAATTAAAAAATATTTGAAAGTTTTTCGAATATTACTGAGGAAATAGAACATAATTTATAGGATGATGGTTGCTATGAGAGAAGAAGATGATTTTAAATATTATTTGATGTTTTTAAGGAAAATAATTTTGATGGGGATCATTTTTAGGACAGGTGGTTGAACCATCAGAGGAGAGAGAATAAATTTGGGATACCATATGCCAAATCTCATCCTAAAGGGATTTTTAGATATATTAATACACTATTAAAATTTTTATTACCCTCCGTGCTCAAGTTTTATTTTAATTACCTCCTATATACAAAACTAACAATTATGTACATTTTTAGGATTTAAGGATAATTAATCAATTCCTATATTAAAGCAATGTACAAATCCCACTCTACCCATGTTTCTCTCTTCACATTCCCCCCCTCCCCCCTTCCCCCACGTATCTTGCACAAGAGAGCAACAATTTCATCATTGACAACCATTAAAAAGTTTTGAAACTTTGAATTCGATTTTAGGTTTTCAAAATATTATTTGTTTGAATTGGATGTTGTTGCAAAGAATTGGAAATTCTCTCTACATCACTCTCTATCTCTCAATCCCTAATTTCAGTAATGTAATGCAAAGAAAAGAAAATAACAATTTCACCACTGACAACCAATAAAAAAGCTTTAAAACTTTGAATTTGAATTTCAGTTTTAAAAAATCACTATTTGTTTGGATTGGGTGTTGTTGCAAACAATTGAAGATATAGTTGGGAGTTTACATCTCAATTTTGAGGGAGTTTTGGTGAAGATTAGACCTGATTTTGGCTAAATTCGGATTGGAACTCGAAGAAAAAGAAGACATGATATACATCATAGTTACGAAATTGTAGTAAAATTATACTTTGTTATATATATATATATATATATATATATATATATATATATATATATATATATATATATATATATATGTATTGTATGAAAGTTGAATAATATTGCATAAAAATTATATCTAAGATGTATGATATTGTAGTTATATATAACTGAGTAGAAATAATGTATGAAAATTGTAGATAAGTTATAAATATTTTGTATAATATATAATTAGTTGTATGAAATTTAATTTTACTATCTATAAATCATATACAAAAGTCATATTGTATAAATTTTGTATAAAATTTATCTTTAAGTTGTATGTTATTATAGTTATATTTAACTGAGTAGAAATAATATGTAAAACTTATAAATAAATTATATAACATATAATTAGCAGTAGAATTGCATAATCCAAAAATATGCTGAACTAGAATTGTTAATAATTTTCCCTCTGTTTTCTGTTCTATGATCAATCCAAATGCTTCATACTTCATTATGATATCTTATAAATTTATTGAGTGTTCTGAATTGTCCTTGTACTTTATGTCCTATTCAGTCTCAATAATAGTAAGGAAAGGGTTGAATTGTCTTGCATCATGTGATCTCTAATCCTCTGGCTCAGCAGTTAGTGCATGTGATCTGTTAAAATTATAAAAATTATACGGATCGCTTTATTTGATCGCTCCCACTTAATTTATATTATTTTTAATTTTTTTTAATTTGTACCCACTTTTTGAATAGTTTCAGCCCCCTTTTTCTTCCTTCTCCTCCTTCATTTTCTTCTATTCTTCTGCTGCTGGTGGTAAACTTCAGTTCATGGGATGATTGCTATTAATATGTTTATTAGATTATTCAAAAAAAATTATAAATAATTACTTAAGTTAGTAGATAACAATTTGTGAATATTTGTACGTACGTAAGTTAGTAGACAATGATAATTCTGTTCTTTTCACGTTTATTGTTTTCAAAATTTATGATTTAGATACTATTGGCAATTGATTATTTATCTAATATGTTAGAAAGCTTTTTCAAAAATTTCAGCTTATATAGTATTGAAGTTTTTACAAATGAACTATATAACTTCAGCATATTTTAATGAAGTTTTCGAAAAAGCTTTATGACAAAACTAATGAATCCAGTACAAAAAAACTTCAGCTTTTAGTGCTGAAGTTTTTACAAATTAACTAAATTACTTCAGCAATCTGCTGAAGTTTTTGAAAAAGCTTATCCAAGACAAAAAAGACTTCCGCTTATTTGGTGTTGAAGTTTTTATATATGAACTAAATAACTCAAGCTTCTTCTGCTGATGTTTTTGAAAAAGCTTAATGACAAAAGCTTATCCAAGAAAAATAAAAACTTCAACAAATAGAGAACAAAACTTTAGCTAATACCTTAAGTTCAGTAATTACAAACAAAAACTTCAGCAAATAGAGACCAAAAGTTCAGGTACTATGTTTAAGTTCAACAATTACAAACAAAAACTTCTGGCACATCTACTAGAATGCTGAAATTTTTCGTGATTGCCTTTGCTACTTTAGCACGTATGCTGAAGTTATGTAAAAAAGTGGGTACACTTGTAATTTTTTTTTGCAAAGCAAATATAAATTAAAACGTGACCCAAAAAGAGAGTATAGATGCAAATGCCCCGTTAAAATTTGATTACTGTTTAATTCATGATCTGAAAGTAATATAATTCTGTAATTAGTTTTAAGATCTATATATGTTTTATTCGGTTTGGAATTTTATTTGAACTTCTTAACTTTAACTGGGTAGTAAACCAAAAATAATGTTTGAGAAAATAATGCCAAAGATCACATAAAAAAACAGCGTTATTCTTTGAGCATTTTCACGGCACTCGAGATCTTACTGATTAGATTCTCTAAGTTCCTAAATATAAGTTCAATTTGGACAGGAGAAGGGAGAGAGGAGAGAAAAGAGAAAAAAAAGGGTATAAATAAATATTTTGATTGAATACACAAACAATAAATTTAAGAGCCTTTTAAAATGTATTATATATATATTTTGTAAATAAAACTTGATTATACCAAATAATTAATTAAATATAAATATTAAGTATAATAAATTTCAAATAATATATAAGTATAAAAAATTCCAATCCTAACGTTGGGCTTTTTATGTCAATTGTTAGACCTAATCGTCATGCCCAAATCCCCATCATAATTCCATCATTGACCCGCAAAGGTTTCCTAAACCCTTGGGAAATTGGAATCCTTAAACACGTGGGATTTGGTCTACGTACTCTCCATTACAAAAGCATGCCCGCTTGCCTTCAAAGTTTGTCTGAGGGCTTTAAGAATTATAAAAGAGAAACCATGACTCTCAATCTTGAGTTCAACGGCAACATCTATTCCGACCATACCATCCTTAAACCTTCACAGCTTTCCTCTTGCGGCAACCCTAACAATCCAGACTTTCTGGTTCAGTTTCGTATCTACTTTTATCATCATGACTCAACATCTATGCATTTATATACCTCAAAAACTGTTATTTTAAGGTCGTATTCTATTATTACTGATCTCAATCAGTACGCAATTCCGTTATTCGGATCTCTTGGCATATTGGAGGAGCATCAACATAATCTTATTTCTGAGATATCTTCCTTTGCTAATGAATTGGGTTTGGATAATTCAAATGTCGGTGATGAAACGATGTTTCCCATTGTCGTTTCTATTGTCTTCTACCAGGCAAGACGAAAGGAAGAAGCGGCAGCATTGATTGAGGAACTTGGAAAAGTAGTGGTGAAAGAGGAGGATTATTATGATGAGGAGGAGTGCCCTATTTGCTTAGACAAACCTTCAATTGGGGAAGAAGTAACGTACATGCCCTGTTCTCATTTTTGTCACTACCATTGTCTGCTTAAGTGGTTGGAAAAGAATGCTTCTTGCCCTTTGTGTCGGTTTTCATTGCTAGCCTAACAGTGCACTGGCGAAAATAGGATTTAGAATTAATGAGTTCAAGTTGTTATATTGAACTCATTGAATTTTTGTGATTATACAAATTTAGCATTTAATATTTGTTGATATTTTTTGTGATGTTTTATGTGTTATATAAAAATTGAAAATATTAAATTTTGATCAACAGATATATCTGACTCTAACTTCATTCAAAGAGATCGTGGATTCATCAATCATATATTTTGGTAATCAAGTCAAACCTTCTAATTAAATTGTTATAAGTATTAGTTTTGCTAGAGAAAGTGAATTACAAAAACAATGAAGATGAGAATTTGTATCTATCCAAGATTAGTAGTCAACTAGCAAGTACCTAAATAAGTGAGTTGAACGCAGGGAATATAGGTTAATCAACTCATCCATAAGAACTCCAACCAGTTATCTAGTTACAGTCAAATAAACTTTTTTATAACGGGCTCGTTTGTGTCAAATGTTTTTGAATGTTATAGTAAAATATTGTTATAAAAACATATTTTATAACATAACATAAAAATTAGTTTCGAAGAAGCTTGACTTTTATAGTAAAGTATTATTATATAGAGATGTTATAGAAAAATTTGACTTAATTCAATCACAATTATTTTTTTAGATTAATGTTAAATAAACAAATAATAAATCTATAGAAATGGTTATTCTTGATTCTTACTTTGATTAGTATTAAAGGTCAAAGAAAATAATAAAGCATTTAACCAGGATGGGAAAAGAAATGATGTGTGGAGATTAGGATTTAAATTCGGACGACTATATTGAAAAGGTTTAAAATGCTTTTATATATAAGAAGAGATGTAGCTCAATTTTTAATAGATTTTTGCATCCAAGTTGATGCCGTGAATCATTTTTCATTTCTTTTTGTAGCTTTTCCGGGATCAATCTTGATGAACAAAGCATAAATGCAACTCCAAATCCCAATTAGTTTCACGATATAACAATCACATCAGAATGTCTAAACAACTCAAAGTTATAAAATCACAAAATCAACCCTATCAGGAATCCGGTAATTATTACCACAAAAAAGGATCAATGTTTGTCGGTTTTGACAAATTATCGATCAAAACGAGTCCAAATATGCTTGGCCGCAATTTTAGTGATTGTTTTAATATATCGATCATGCTTGATCATAATTACCGATCAATATTGGTCCCAAAAATAGAAAGACAAACTGTACAATTTAAAGTATATATCGACCAACTTTGGTCGGTAATAAATTTTAATTATTTAATTTTACTGGCCAAAGGTAATCGGTGTATTTAAATTATGTTATTTTATTAATTATTAAAATTTAAAAATTAGCAACCAAAGTTGGTTGATAAATTAAAACATATATTTTTTTTAAAAAAAAATTAAAATTTAACCCTACCGACAAAGTTGGTCAATAAAGTTGGAATCTAGGTAATTTTGTTCATTAACCAACCAACTTTGATCGGTAATTTATAATTTTTTATTATTTTTTAAAACTTAAGCGCCAACTTTGGTCGCTAATAACAGAAATTTATTTATTTTTAAGTAGAGACCGACCAACTTTGGTTGGTTTTCTGGGTTTTAGTTTTGACATAAAATGCCCGTCTTGACAGCTACACCACCTGCAAGCATACCAAAATCCTAAAACCAACAACAACAATAGCAGCAGCAGCAACAACTACAACAACAACAACAGCAGCAGCAACAACAGCAACAACGACAACAACAATAACAAAATTCAATAAATACATTAAAACTAAAAAATTAAAGTTCAATACAACTAAAAAAATCCAAAACCAAGTCAAAACTTATTACAACTAGTTCAAAATTGGTTCTATTTGTCTAGTTCAAAGTATATAAAAGTTAAGGAGTGTTTTGTACAATATCATCATCACCTTTTGATGAACTTTCATCTAAAAGATGGTATCGAGAAAGGTCTTGTGGAGGACAGGAAGAACGATCACGTGGAGTATGAGAGGAACGATCACGGGGAGGATGGAAGGAACGCCCACGTTCAAGTTGAGCGTCTGGTGATGACCCACGAGACCGGGGCAACAGAAAAACTCAAGTAGACAGGAGAGTTCTGATCTGAGCTCGCGTGCCAAGGATCTGAGCATCTCTAACCCTTTTCTCTTTCCTTGGCCGCTTCTAGCTCGGATGTGAGCTTTGTCACAGTCTCCCGCATAGCGGAGAGCTCTCTCCATAAGTTGCTCGCCTTGTGAGGAAGTCCCTATTCCTTGCATTTCACACTTATAGTGATAGAATTTCATAGTAGGAAGCCCGAATACCTTCCCCCATTTTGAATCGCCAGCAGACTTCATCCATATTTTTTCAACATCCTCGTCCAAAGGTTGGGCTGGCTCGCCCGATTACCAGCTGGCTGAGTGCGGATGAATTCCTCCACGTTAGTTTGGTAGCGACCCTATACGAAAATTAAATTGAATTAGTATTTCAAAATTTTATATAAAAGTAAATTAAAATACTTAAAGAAAAGTGAAAGCTTACATATACAGTCGAGGCTCGGTCCTCGACCCACCTTTCTTAATCTGTCTTTTTCTTTTTCTTTACAATATATGTTCATTGAATAGCTCATCATGGTTTATTGGATGCCCCAACTTTTTTTCCTGAAAACAAATTGATTTAGTTAATAAACAGAATAGATATACTTTGAAAATTAAAATAATTTAAGCAATTACGAACCAATCTTCTTTTTCTTTCTCAGATGCGCGAGCTTTCTTTTCTTTTTTGCTCATCTCTAAGAACTTTGCAGTAAGTCATTGACTTTGCAAATTTTCCCATAAATTTTGAAGTAACTAATCAGGTTTCTTATTCTTTTTTCTAGATTCGGAGAAGTTATGCGACAATTGCTAGCGAGTTTTGTGATGAAAATTTGCAGCCATATTCGCTCTATAGAGATGTTCCCATACACACTTGCTCTGTATTTCAAAGCTAAATATTATATGAAATTATTAAACTGCTTAAAAGAACATTTATACCTTAAATTAATAGAAAATTTGCTCCTTCAGCAAGAATGGAAAATCAATCCAAGTTACTTCATTTATATCAACTTCTTCCAATATATGTTCAAGATGTTCCAAATTATTTTTTAGTTGATCGTCCACTATTTGGTGAATATTGGAGATATCGTTTTGATATGATACATCTAACGCATTCTCGACTTCCACCCTACCTACAGGCTTAGTTTTATTACAACCCACCAATTGAACTTATTCCGCTGCAATAGATAAGGAACATAATACACTTGACTAACATTATGTGCAATTATAAAAGGATCATAGCGATCATACTCCCTCGTATGATTAACCTCAATTATGTTGTAATGGTTGTGTACTCTTGTACCTCTAGTTGGATTTGGGCCAGACTACTTGCATCTAAAGAGTATCAATTTCTTATGTGGCCTATCTGTATATTCTAATTCTATTATTTCTTTGAGCACACCGTAATAATCAATATCTCCAAATTGGTTGCCGTCATCACGTTGAACCCACACCCATTGTTGTTGCTATTTTTAATTTTAGAGCAATCCTCTATATGAAACTTATAACCATTCACTACGTACTTAGACATTATTATGACCTCAAGCCCAGGTCCCCAATATATATCTTTCAAAAATTGGTTTACACCTTTATTTGGATTATTTACCTACATAGTGTTAAAAAAATTCATAAGTTAGCATAGCTTATAAACATTATTTACTACATAGTGTTAGAACATTATCAGGGTAAACTTACAAATTATTTGTTACGTATCAAATCTCGTATATACAACATCATAGCCAAATTGACCCACGAAGTGATTGTGTCACATAAAATATTTTTAGTAGTTGCATCGAAATGTAATAACAGTAAATTTTATATTTTGATAACTAATAAATGAATACTTACTCGAGAAATGGTACAACTTCAAGACAATTAGCAACACATGAAGTGTAGCTGACTTGTACTCCATATCACTCAAACTATCTTTCTACATCCTTAGAACACCGGCCTGGTTGTTGAATATGGACATTAACAAATATAATGGATCATTCACACATTCGACCATGTGCCTATTGATAAATTATTTGCATTTGCCAAATGTCCTACATAATTTCATGTTGGCCAAGAACATTCAAATAAAATAGAAAATTACATCAAACTTATAATATTACATCTCAAAACGATACATTCATCTGCATTGAACATGCTCTCCAAGTCGTGTCGCGTTTACAAGATGGATTAGAAGGGAACCATCACATAAAAAAAACCACATGTAAATATGTTTTCCATCTTACTATAAGTTACACGAATGTTCTGATCCATCAGGAGTAGGTTTTCTTCCCTTAATGTGGTATAACACAAGTCTTTAAAAACAAAAAAATCTCTGTGATGGGTTTCCATATTCTTTCAAGCAAACTACAAAATATAATAGGTACTAAGGTCTCCATGGAAACATGTCAATCATGACTTTTCAATGGCTCAACTTCCCTACCTCTATATCTATATTTTTCCAAGATTCAGTGCATAACCCTCAGACATTTTCGATTTCGTAACCCAATCACAAATTTGTCTTCTTTCCTTCAAAGTGAATGTGTAACTTGCTTTGGGCTTTAATACCTTACCATTGTTTGCTATCTACATTTATAATTCAGGCCGCTTGTAATATTCTTGTAAGTCCATTCTAGCCTTCGGGTTATCCTTTATCTTACCTTTAACATCCACCACTATGTTGAAGAAATTGTCAAAATAATTCTTCTCAATATGCATGACATCAAGGCTGTGATAGAGAAGATTATCCTTCCAATAAGGAAACTCCCAGAATATACTCTATTTCATCCAATTATGAGTAACACTATATCCGGGGAATCTATAAGGTGCAGTTCTAGTAACTTTGTTTAAAGTTCTGGACCCTCTCCCAAATTTCCTCACTTGAGAGTATTGTAGGTGGAGAATCATATTCCATTTTATACTTTTTGAATGTATTTTCATCCTTCTAAACTCATGATTATGAGGCAAGAATCGATGATGACAATCGAACCATGATTGCTTTCGGCCATGTTTCAAGGTTAACATTTTACTAATTTTCGTGCAGTAAGGATAAGCTAGCTTTCCAGTAGTCATCCACTCCCACAATATTCCATATTCAGGAACATCATTTACTGCCCATATTAAATATGCAAATTGAAATTCTGCTTGGTTGATATGTCGTATATTTCAACACCATCACACCACAATTGTTTTAGCTCATTAATCAAAGGTTGCAAATAGACATCAATCAAACTTTTCAGATTATATGGACCGGGGATAATACAATTTAAGAATATATATGGACTAGTCATGCACAACTCGAGTAGTAGATTATAAGGTGTAAGAAAGACAGGCCAACATTAATACTGTAACAACCCGACCGCTGTCTTTTTGAGCTTTTGAACCTTGCTCGTTAGTTCTACGGTATGACTTGCCCAGTGTGATGGATTATGACTTATATAAGTTGTTTGTTTTGGTTTCCAGAATAATTAGAAGGAATTCGGAAGAACAGTTCTCAGTTTGAAGCTTGAAATTTGAAAAGTTTGACCAAGATTTGACTTGTTTGTATATGATCTCGGATCAAAATTTTTATGATTTGATTAGCTCCATTAGGTGATTTGGGACTTAGAAGCGTGATCGAAATGCATTTTGGTAGTCCATGAAAGGTTTAGGCTTGAATTGGCAAAATTAAGATTTTGGCGTTTTCCGGTTGATGGTGGGATTTGATATAATGGTTGGAATGAAATTTCGGAAGTTGCAGTAGCTCCTTTGTGTTATTTGTTACGTGTGTTCAAAATTCCAAGTCATTCGAATGCGGTTTGGTTGGGTGTTTTTTTATCAAAAGGGTAATTTAGAAGATTTTGGAATACTTAGGCTCGAATTCAATGCAAATTTGGTCTTTTAATGTTGTTTTGGGAATTCTGAAGGTTGTAACAAGTTTTAATGATGTTATGGGATATATTGGCATGTTTGGTTGAGGTCACGAGGGCCTCGGGTGAGTTTCGGGTGGTTAAACGGATCAAATTTGCATATTAAAAGTTGCAGGTTTTAGCTTCAATTCTGTTGCAGGTTTTTCTTCATCGCGATCGCGTGAGGAGGCTAACGATCATGTAGAGCTGTCTCAAGGGGGCATCCAGGTTATTATTTGTGTTCACATAGATAGGGTTGCGATCGTGTAAGTGTATGTTTCTGTGAATCTCAATCGAGTGGTCTCATTCGCGATTGAGTATTTGTTAGACTTTGAGCATCACATTCGTGTGGGTATATACGCGATCACATAGTGTGAAATTTTGGGCCAGCGGTGTTTGTGCTTCGCGATCGTGATGTGCTTTTTGCGATCGCGATTAAGTAAAATAAGAGTTGGGCAGAAAGTTTTAAAAGCTCATTCCCGCAATTTTGAGGTTAAGTTCCTCTATTTTGGGGAGATTTTGGAGCTTGCTAAGAGGATTTGAAGAGGGATTCAAGAGTTAACACCTAAAGGTAAGATTTTTGAACTCAATACTTCATTCTAATGTGAAATCTACCTTGTTAATCATAGAAATTAAGCCTAAAATTTTGGAATTTAGGCTTGAATTTGGAGAGTGTAAATTTAGATTTTGAGGGGGCAATTTAGGTTCGATTTTGATGTTCTTGGTATGTATAGAATCGTGAGCGGATGGGGATTCCATTGATATAAATTTTTATCAGATTCCTAGATGTTGGCCCGAGGGGCAGGGTTTGAGCAATTTCAGGATTTTTATGTAAATTGGATATTTTCGAGTAGGCTTCGTTCCCTTAGTATATTTTAATGATTATGTACTGATTGCTACTAGATTAGGAGCATCCAAAGGTCAATTCGTGTGGGAAAAGGAATTGGGGGCTAGAGTTTGGACTGAATCGAGGTGAGTAATGATTGTAAATGTTCTTCTAAGGGTGTGAAACCCCGGATTCCACATCGTTGTGCTATATTTAGGTGATGCACACGCTAGATGACGATCATGGGGTCGTGCACTGTTGGGGATTGTGACGTAGTCCATCCCGAATGATTGTTTTACTGCATATTTGATCGGAATCTATTTGCTATCATCAATATTTGGGTTGAATGCCATATTTGGGCTTCGTGCCAACTATTTGAAACCTTCGTGGATTTTTATTGATATTTCCTCACTGTTTTGACTTTATACTTGAACTCAGTCATGTTATTTTCCACTGCTTTCATAATCAGCCGTGTTTATTCAGTTTTAATACTTAAATGATATTTTAAATGACATTTAGGCTGAGAAACACTATTTTACTATTGCCCGAGTGGCTTGTGAGGATTTTTGACTTAGTAAGGCCGAGGGCCTATGTAGTGAGGAAACACTGATATTGATTTGAGGCCGAGGGCATGAGATATGCACGCCACGAGGTTGATTGATTGATATGAGTCCGACAGCCTAGTGATGACATCACAAGATGGCATGATATTGCGTTGGGGCCGTAAGGGGTCCCTCTAGGAGTCTGTATACCCAAGTAAGCGGGGGTTCCTACTGTGATATGAGATATAGCCCGAGGGGCTGGTATTGTTCTATGTGATTGCCCGAGGGGCTGGTACTATTCTAAGATATTGTTCGAGGGGAGGATTTGTTGATATTGTGCCCAAGGGGCGAACGTTATGTGCTTATCTTTCTTACTTGCCTGTCATTTATCTATTTAATTATGTATTTACGCCCGAGGGAAGATTTTCTGTGCCTATCTGCACTAATTGCTTTGCATTCATTTGTGAAACGGTTGAAAAAGTCATTTTTAAAGAAGTTTAAACTGAGTGAAGATTCTTTAAGAGATTTCATAGCTTCATTGCTTTCTTACTAGTTTTGTATTTCTTCTATACAACAACCATGCTTTCATAATCAGCCATTTTTATTTAGTTTTAATACTTAAATGGTATTTTAAATGACGTTTGGGCATAGAAACACTATTTTACTATTGCTCGAGTTGCTTGTGAGGATTTTTGACTGAGTAAGGCCGAGGGCCTATGTAGTGAGGAAACAATAATATTGATTTGAGGCCGAGGGCCTGAGATATGCACACCACGACGTGGATTGGTTGGTTTGAGGCCGAGAGCCTAGTGATGACGCCACAAGATGGCATGATATTGCACTGGGGCCGTAAGGGGTCCCTCCAGGAGTCTGTAACCCTCAATAAGCGGGGGTTCCTACTGTGATGTGAGATATAGCCCGAGGGGCTGGTATTGTTCTATGTGATTTCCCGAGGGGCTGGTACTATTATAATATATTGTTCGAGGGTCGGATTTGTTGATATATTGTGCCCAAGGGGCGAACGTTATGTGCTTATCTTTCCTGTCATTTATCTATTTAGTTATGTATTTACGCCCGGTGGGCGAATTTTCTGTGCCTATCTGCACTAATTGCTTTGCATTCATTCGTGCAGTTGTTGAAAAAGTCATTTTTAAAGAAGTTTAAACTGAGTGAAGATACTTTAAGAGATTTCATAGCTTCATTGCTTTCTTACTGGTTTTGTATTGCTTCTATACAACAACCATGCTTTCATAATCAGCCATATTTATTTAGTTTTAATAATTAAATGATATTTTAAATGACGTTTGGGCTGAGAAATACTATTTTACTATTGCCCGAGTGGCTTGTGAGGATTTTTGACTGAGTAAGGCCGAGGGCCTAATGTAGTAAGGAAACACTAATATTGATTTAATGCGGAGGGACTGAGATATGCACGCCACGAGGTGGATTGATTGATTTGAGTTCGAGAGCCTAGTGATGACGCCACAAGATGGCATGATATTGCACTGGGGCTGTAAGAGGTCCCTCCAGGAGTCTGTACACCCCCAGTAAGCGGGGGTTCCTACTGTGATGTGAGTTATAGCTCGAGGGGCTAGTATTGTTCTATGTGATGACCTGAGGGGCTGGTACTATTCTAAGATATTGTTCGAGTGTCGGATTTGTTGATATTGTGCCCAAGGGGAGAACGTTATGTGCTTATCTTCCTTACTTGCCTGTCATTTATCTATTTAATTATGTATTTACGCCCGAGGGGTGGATTTTCTGTGCCTATTTGCACTAATTGCTCTGCATTCATTTGTGCAACTGTTGAAAAAGTTATTTTTAAAGAAGTTTAAACTGAGTGAAGATGCTTTATGAGATTTCACAGCTTCATTGCTTCTATACAACATGTCAATGCACTTCTCATGATTTTTTATCCCTCAGTCTTTAGTTATGATTATTACTCACTGAGTCAGAGTACTCACTTTGCTCGTTGCACCTTGTGTGCAAATTCAGGTATTTTTGAACCCGATAGCGGTATTGGTTGATCGAAGGCAGAGTAATTGGAGTTTAGCAAGGTAGCTGCTGGTGTTCGCAACACTACTTTTCTACCTCTTTATTTCAGTAGTTTGTATTTAGTATATTTCAGACTTTTTCAGTTATATTTAGACCCTTGTAGATGTCCGTACCTTATGACACCCTGATGTTGGGCTGTATTTATTTCTGCACTTGTTTGATTTTGCTAAATCTGCACTTGTTAGGTATTTATCCTTATAAATGACTTAAATTGACTTACTGAATTGCTAAAATTGAATTTGGGGACTGTGTCGGCTGGATTATCTTCACGAGAGGTACCATTACGATCGGGTCCAGTTTGGGGTCGTGATAAGTTGGTATCAGAGCCTAGGTTACATAGTTCTCACAATCATGAGCAGGTTTAGTAGAGTCTCGCGAATTGGTACAGAGATCTCTGTATTTATCCTCGAGAGGCTGCAGAACCTTTAGGAAAGCTTTACATTCTTGAATTTTTATCGTGCGTCATTGATTCAACTTTAAATATAACTCTTTAAATTCCTTCCACGCTTTCGTATGTGTGCATGAGCTCTCAGTATTAGGTGTGCATCGTTGACTTATATTCCCAGATTGAGGAGCGAGATGTGATCTTTGTGTGTTTGACATTGGGCCAGTCTGGAGGACTTGAGGTCGAATTTTTACCTATACCTTGAGCATCGAGGTGCTGATTATGTGAGCCATATTTTTGAACTTATATATTCGGTAATGCCCATATTGTATTTGGAGAAATTGAGTGTACGTATAAAGATGACGTGTCAAGATATGTAGAATAGTCAAAGAGTTATTACTGGCAAAGAGGCACGAATCGCAACAGACACGAGCAATATACCTTGGTTCACTTGTTTTTCTTTCGGTTATATTATTGCTATTCAAAGTATTTCCTTATACGCATTCTTTCGATTATCAGTAATCCGTGTTCTTCTAAATTATAGCTTTAATCAAAATTCTATTTTTTTGTTAAATAAATTGGTTTTGTTACCGGGAATCTGATAATCTATTTTCTTTTAGCCTTTCTCTTGTTGCGTTAACCATGTCGACTAACAATGACTACATTCTAAGAAACCAAGAGAATCACCAAGATCAACAGAATATTAACACTCCAATCCCTTCACCACGAGGCTCTCCGCAGGGATCTCGTGAGGGTACTCCTGATGGATCTCATACAAATGAACATGCTCAATCTGAAAATGTTGACATTGTCGATGAAGCTTTGAAAAAATTAATTGCTACACATGTCAATAAGACTCTCGAAGCATTTGCTAACCCTTTACCACCTGCGACACCCACACCCACTCCAAATAATAACACTTTGGAAAATCCTCATTTCGGGCTTGTTAACTTAGGTAGCGGTGGAACTCCTAGTGAATCACAAGAGGATATAATTAATTCTGATTTACAAAATTTAGTACCAACGTTGCATAAATAACTCAAGTAGAAAAGTGAACGTATAAAACAAATACCTCGGGTGCCACCCGTAATCAAATGGATAGATATGGATAAATATTCACAACAACCCTGGAAGCCAAGTGCTGCTCCCCTACCAATTCCAAAGAAATTTAAAATTCCTGACATTCCAAAATACGATGGAACAACAATCCCGTGCGACCATGTGACTACATTTACAACATCGTAAAAGGCAATGATTTGACTAAGCAGGAGATTGAATCAGTATTAATCAAAACATTAGGTGAAACACTCACCAAAGGAGCACTAACATGGTATTCTCTTTTACCTAAAAATTCTATAAACTCTTTTGCTAAGCTTGCAGATCCTTTCATCAAAGCGCACTTCGGAGCTCAAAAAGTAGAAAAAGAATGGAAGATATTTTCAAAATCAAGCAAGGGGACTCAAAATTTCTTAAGGAATTCGTGGACAGATTCCAACGTGAAAGAATCATTACCACGTGTACCTGATAATTGGGCAGCTATAGCTTTCACGAACAATTTGAATGAAAAGAGCTCAAAAGCTATGAGATGACTTAAGGAAAGCCTTCGCGAATTCCCAGCCACAACGTGGAATGACGTTTACAACAGGTATAGCACAAAGTTGAGGATAGAAGAGGATATTGTCCCACGATTTCAAAAAGAAGAAAAGGTAAGTTCGAGATGTCCGTAGACCGAAAAGAGATTCGGTAAAAATAGGTACGACCCATATATGGGACCTATGGGAAAAGGCTCACGGTCAAAGAAGGACAATCAAAGGTATGATGACAGGTCAATAAATAGAGAATTAGGTTCTTCATCAAGATTTAGGAACGAGAAAAACAATTATGAGTCACGAGATGATGATAGAAATTTGGAAGCAAGATTCGGCGGTTACAATTTCTATGTGAGAAATTTTGGGCTTGTAGCAATTCTGAGAGCATGGGAGATAAGGTACAATGGCCAAAAGAGATGAGATCAAATCCAAATAGACACAACCGTGATCATTGGTGCAAGTTTCATAATGACTGCGTGCGTAAAACGACAGACTGCAGGTTTTTACGAAGTGAATTTGATCATCTATTAAAACAAGGATATCTCACTAAGTTGTTCAATGAGAAAGGTAAGCAAGCTTATACGAAAAACAGGTAGGAGCTCCTGAAACCACTTTCTCCCAAAAGAACTATCAATGTTATAAGTGGGGGCGAGGACATCAATGGCGTATCATATACTGTAGCTAACAAAATTTCCAAAATTACAATTACCCAAGGGAAACAGGTGCGTCATGTTTTAGAATAAGATAACATTACATTCAATGATGCAGATGCTGATGGCGTGTTAACTCCTTATAACGACACACTGGTAATATCTCTAATTGTATATGATACTAATGTGGAACGAGTTTTGATTGATCCTAGTAGTTCTTTGAATATTATTTTTCTAAGAGTTGTGAGCATGTGATTTTTGCCTCGTGTTAATTACTCGTACAAAATTCTTAGATTCAGGATTTTTCCTTTTAATTATTTGATTCTTAGGATTAATTGCATAATTTTCGTGTTTGTTTGCATTTTTGTGTGTATTTTTAAATTTGATAATTCATAAATATACAAAAATATTGCATTTGCATTTAGGATTTGATTTTACATATTTTTAAGTTAATTGGTAATTAGGATTTTACAAAAAATACAAAAAATAAAAAATTTTGATTTATTTTTGCTTTGTTTAATTTGAATTTTTGTTAAATTCTTTTAAATTGATTAATTGTGTTAATTATTATGTACGTTAGCTCAATTTAAGGATTTAATTCAGTTTTATTCTTAATTTTAGTTTTAGGTTTAATTTTTGAAAAGAAAGGAAATGAAATTAAAAAGGAAGTGAGCCTTCAAATAGAAATGCCTAAATTTGGGCCAAAGCTCACCCCACCAAATAAAAACCCGTCCTAATTACCCTGAACCAGCCCAAACCCATCCCCATAACGCGGTCTCCCACTGAGTCAGCCAAACGACGTTGTATTGCGAAGTTTAATCCTAGCCGTCTAGGTTAATTGATCAAACGGTCCAGAAGCTAGGGTCCGTTAGTATATTTATGTCCAAATGGACCCTACCCCCTCAGAACCCCCCTCCCCTCATCTCTATCACCTCTCACAAGACCAGACTTAACCCCGTCGTCTACCGCCATGAACCGTCGGTCGAAAATCGCCAATGGCGGCGGCGGGTCTCTGGTGGCCACAAAATTAACACCCCATATTCCTCTTCTTCTCCTCTTTCCAAATCTGCAAACCTCGTCCCTCAAATCCTGCTTGAGCTTCTCGAATATTGCTCAGAAACCCTGACCCTCCGCCGTGACCGGCGGCGCCACCACCCAAATACTACCCAAATTAACACCCCATCATCCTCATGGCCTCTTCTTCCCTAATCTTACACTCCCAACACTTGAATCCTACCCAAATTCCTCAAATCTTTAATCTAAATTTGAAACCCTAAAATTTTAAATGATTAATTGGATGACGTTTGGGTTCGATTTGGACTTTTGTCACGTGTTTTCATTGAAAACACGCGATTAAGGTCTAATTCGACCCATAACAAGGCCAACTCAAGGGATCGATTCCGGATTCTTATTTGCTCATCTCAGACAGGTGTGCTCAGGGTTTTTTTCTTCACTTCTTTTTCCTTTTATCTTCTTGTTTTTCTTATTTTACTTCCGTATGCCTAGGTTAGCCATAATTTAACACCCCTTTTAGTTTTATTCTCTTTTGATCTTCATTTAGTTCATAGGTTCATTTTGATTTCAAGATTGTTTTGCTCATTGCTTAATTTTGTTTTTGTTCTTCTGCAACTATCTCATTCATGCATGCCTAGTTTTATATAGTTTCCTCAATCACTAACCCTAGGCCATTACTTTGATCCATTATTTTAGGTATGATAAATAGGTTGAATAGTTTAGAATTCAAATTGTTAAAATGATTGCACTCCGGTTAAGTTGGCTCAGAATCTTAATTGGATTGATGGTTTATATGAGTCTTGAAATCTTTATTGGCCCATTTAGAAAATAAGGGTCAGCTCCATAGTGTAAAAATCCAGGTCTGATTGGCCTTGGGTCATTTGGATCCAGGCTGGTTCGTCAAAGTAATTTTCAGAAGTTTAAAGGGAAATTAGGGTAATTAAATTAGGGAATCTTAGGTGTAACAGCTTAGGAAACTTCTTAAAAGCTGCATAAGGTATTAACTTGAGCCACAAGTCAGGAATTTAGGGATTGCTTACGCAAAAACAGAAATTAAAAAGGGGTTGCAATGCAAAACAAAACCTAAAAGGTGCCCTAATTATTTGCCTATAAAGGAATCACACCCTTGCCCTTGAGATCAAGTTTGGAGAGCCTAAAAAAAATTTAGAGAGTCTGCAGATTTTTTTAGAGTTTTTGAGAACCTGAAATTTGAGTGCCTAGATTTGAGAGAGATTTTTAGGATCTTGAGAGATTTTCTTCAAAAAATACTGTTCCATTGATCCTTGCTGTTGATTTCTAAAGTTAAAACAATGTTAGGGTAGCTGATAGTTGAAACAAATTGAAATCAATTCTATTTTGGGTTTTCTGGTTCATTGCTGGGTTCAAAGTTGATTTTCTGGAATATTTTGCTTCACTTTCTAGGTTCATAACTGGTTCAAAGTTGTTGATTACTGCTGCTGTTTTCATTTGCTGTACCTCACTTCTTTGCTTCATTATGCCAGGTATTCCTTGGTTTTTAGGAGATAAGATGCAAATATGAGAGCTGTAGTTGCCTGAAGTTTTCATGAATGAAGGGTTGCTTTTTCTCATCTTCAAATGTCCATAATCATGTTTTAAAATTCCTGAAGTCCCTAGTGTAGTGTAATGGTATTTAGCCTAGCTTGTTCACCCTAGTGTAGTAGTAGTACTTTGGGATTCAAGTTGTTCTTTAATTTTATTGGAAATGTGTGGACTATTAACTCGTTTGAACATTGAGGGACTGTATGTATGGACTACTGTTTTATATATATTCATTTGCCTAGTCGTATATGTAGTCATTTATATGGTTAACCCTGTTTTGATCTCCAATTTGGCATTTTTCTTGAAAGTTCAGGTGCCTTCTTTGCTTATTTAGGTATGTACAGTTGCATAGAATAGAAAGGCATTGTTTGTTGTAGCGTGAGTCCAAAACTCGGCTAGGTGTGTTAACATGTTTGATCCTTGTGGTCATTTCGTTAAATCATATATAATTTAAGTTAATACTGGAATTTCATGGTTGTTTTGAAAAGCTAGTTAACAGGTCCGTTTTAAATGCCATAAACCATCGAGCCCTTGATTAAAGAATATTTGATTTAAGTTGATCATTTGTTATCCATATTTTAAGATAATGGTGCATTTATTATTAGGCTGTCCTCACTTTGACCTCCTGCAGCCCAATTCATGTGTTGAAGTGTAATTAGCAACGACAGTTTCAAACTTACTTGGCTTAATTTTAGGCTTGAAGTTAGTCCCCATGACTTTAGTCAATTAATAGGACCTTTAGAACAATTTGAGGAGGGTCATATTATACAACAAAATAGTCCATGACCCTTCAAGCTTTAGTTAAATACCATTAAAATAATTGAGGTGCGCCGTGCAAAATAAAATCACAAATACGTGGCCCTCATTTAAATTAGTTTCTTTAAAATCCTTAGAACTCGGGACATGCCATTTAGCAAATTTCGATGGCCTCCTGTTAAGTTAACAACGCATTTATCGCTTTGGGCGCATTCTTTAAAAATCTTACATTCCTAAACTCGGGTGTGCATTTCATGTGACCCAAATCCAAATCCTAAGACGTCGAATAAAATATGTTCCTGGTGGCAGGTGCATTTCATGTGCGTCGATACAAAAATATGTTTTAAATGATGTTCAATTTCCTTAAAAATTAATTAATGGCGGTAATAATTTAAAATTGCAACATAGGTTTGAAACATGTATTAAAATCAGATACTAGGCTAATTATAATAGTTTAAGAGACCGTGCTAGAATCACGAAATTCGGGGGTGCCTAACACCTTCCCTCGGGTAAATAGAATTTCTTATTCAGAATTTTTGGTTCGCAGACTTCACAAGGAAACTCAAATTTTCCTCGATTTGGGATTTTAAAATAAATCGGTGGCTTGAGACACCAGAAAATAAACCATCCCAAGTTGTGACTCTTAACAAAATTGAATAAATTCCATTTCGAATAATGTCACTTAAAGTGGAAAGGCTCCCCTATATACTACTTTTCGGCGTGGTGTGTAAAAAACGAGCTGTGACGTCTTTGGTGACTCTATTGGGGATAAAAGGACCCAGAACTTTGGTTCAGAATTCTAGAATTTGAGCTTAGAATAGCTATTATATTTTGCTTTATCTGATTTTCCTATATGTTCCTTGCCGAATGTGCTAAATGCTTTACGGCTTTGATATTTGGTAAATTGTATATATAAACTGCTACGAAACCCTTCCTCTCTCTGAGTCTTCTACATCATGGAGAATGGTGCACCTTTTGTGACTTCTCTTCTGTTTAGAGTCTTATCCCATTTTAGAACGAGGTTCAGACAAGTTGCTAAGCCGGCAAAACTTCTATATTCCTGGTATGCTGCCCCCCTCGGCTCGAGTTCTCCGCTCGGGTAAGCCAGGTCTAGAACAATAAACCTAGGTTTATACCTAGTATAGCAAAGTGTCATGCTGAATACCTTGTAGGAACGCTTGTTTGCATCACGTTCATATGACTTAGGGGACTCAACACATGGGTTGGGTCCGTCTAGGACAGGTGACCTGAAATGAAAAGACCATCTTGATGCATCTTACTTGCTACTTGTGCATTTATTTCCTTCGGATCTGCATGTTGACTGGCTTATAAATAATGGGAGAGAGTTGAAAAGAGAATAGCAGAGAGTGATCACCTTTTCATACAAAAACTCTGCCGAAATTTTGAAAAAAAATGAAAAGAAAAGAAAAAAAATGAGAAAAAAAGGAAAAGAAAAACTTTTGTTTTTTAAAAATAGTTGGTTTTGTTAAATCTGCCCGAACTACTCCAGTTTGATTTTCACCGGATGTGGGATACGTAGGTAACCCCCATCGGGTCCAACTTCCATTTTTGCAAAAATAGCCAAAAACCACAAAATTTTAATTGTAGTCACAAATAAGTCAGGTGATGCCATTCTTGTTTAAAATAAGTCGAATGTCCTCAAAGGGCACCATAAGGCTGTTTTGAAAGAACAATCACCTTGTAACGTTTTTAACGGTTAGCAGGCACAACCTTAAATTCTTCTCCCCCGAGGTGCTAAAAGGCAATATCTGCAAAGCTGGAGTTTTGGTTTTGACATAAAAATTGTCGAAAAAAAAAGAAAATGGGGTTGCTTTTTATTTTTCTTTTAGGTTAAAATAAGTCATTAAACCGCCTTAATGAATGTGCAGGATGAGCACGAATGAAATTGAACCCTTCACAGTCCTTACTGAGATCCCCTTGAAGCTCCATATGTGATGGAATGATCAAGGAAAGGGAAGTAGAGAAACAGTGGTGAAAGTTCTGGGAGGCCTTGTCGGACTATTAAACATCAAGCCAAGGTCGGACATAATTGAAGCTTTAATACCTTTTTGGGACCCGACTTGCAACGTGTTTCGTTTCTCTGACTTTGAGCTCACATCTACATTGGAGGAAGTTGCAGGTTATATGGGCCTTAATGGAAACCTTAGAAGCCGATATCCATTATCACCAAGACCAACGTCTCCCATAGGTTTCTGGATTATCCAAATATTAGTCGGGATGTTCAGGACAAAAATTTATCTGAAGGGTATTGCACACTCCATTTATTGTATCATTGATATGGTAACCCCCGTGGTTATGAATAGCCGAACACTGGTCTAACCTATGCCAGAAACGAAGACAAATGGGAGGCAAGGCGGGGTTTAGCTTTTATGGTAGCTTTCTTGGGTGTTGTAGTCTGTCCCCGGAAAGATGGAAATATAGAAATAGGTCTTGTGGGAATAATCAATGTTGCAATCAAGAAACCCAAGAACACTATGGTTTCTCTGATCGTGTCTGAAATCTACCGAGCCTTTTCTATTGGTCGGGAAGGGGGAAAATTCTTCCAAGGCTGCAATTTTCTACTTCAATTATGAATGCAAGAACACCTCTATCAACGGGTTGAGTACATGAATTACAGTTCGACCGGTCGAAGCTGCATTGAAGAGTTTGAAAGCTGGGTAGCAGGTATTAAATTACCTAAAGTTACCAAAGCTTGGCTTGTACATTTGAGATCCTTGACTGCCGATAAAATCGAGTGGGCATTTGGATGGCTTCCCGTCACCGAAGCGATGTACATGTCGGCGGAAGTATCTTATATCCTCTAAACGGGCATTCAGAGCATCCAACCTTATGCTCCCTACAGAGTGTTGTGCCAATTTGGAAGATTTCAAACAGTCCACAATGATGAAGATTTGAGTAAACATGCCATTGAATTGGGTCCAAAAGCTGCATTTCCAGAAGGAAAAATTCGCCAAGTGTGGATTGAGTGTAGGTTTCTTGAACCCAAGACCGTAATACGAGACCGAGTTAGAGGTGAAGTGCACCCTATGTACATTGAATGGTTCGGCTAGAAATTCCAATTTCCTGAAAGGCGTGCAAAGAGACCACATGTCCAACAATTCACAGTTGAGACACAACCGCAATGGGACTGATTGACCAAAGATAATGAATACAAAGTCAAAATAAGCAAATTAGAAAGGCAAGTCATGGAGCTTTAAGTTGAGAATGATGTTCAAACTGCAGTCGACGAGGGAGAAAAGAAAAAAATGACCCAGGAAAACGAGGCCCTTAAAGCTCATATCAGAAAAATGAAAACAACTGCCAATAACTTGGAAAGAAGTCGGGCTGATGAGAGACTTGTAAGTGGACTAAAAAAGAAAATCCTTAAATGTCAAGAAGACCTGGTAAAGTCTGAAGATAGTATAGTTAAAATTCCGGCACGATGGACAAAGAAAGCATAAGAACGGGCGCGATTTGTGCAGCAAATGAAGAGAAACTATGAAGGGACCATTACGAGCTTAAGAAGAAAGGTAACTATTCTTTAGGATGAAGCAACCAAATGAGCTAAATATTTCAAGGCTGATAGGGAGAACTGTTATAATTTGATGGCTAAAATGGAGCAAGAAATACAACAAATGCAAGATCAACACTTTAATGACTCCCAAGTGTTAGAAGCCCGAAACCAGAAAATAGGGCGATTACTTCAGAAAAAGGCAGGATTAGATTACCATAAAGTGCCAAGCATGCGAGGATATAACTCGTACCACCTTCTTTTCTGCAGTAATGACTTTTGTGTGGCAAGTTATGAGTGATTTGGAGCAATTACAAGGGGGTATCGCACCTAAGACCGCGGCGAGGCCGAATGATGGCCCGCGGGCCCCAGTAGTTGAAACATTAATGTTTTACTGACTTTTCAATCATTGAGTCTGTATTTTTGCTTTAATTTGAGTCTGTAGTTTTAGTTTCAAGAAAAAGAGTAGTTAGAATCTTTTGTAATAGAAGTTTTAGTAATGAAAATTGAAAATTCCCAAAAAATCGTTTCTTTACTTTTTGTATTTATTTTCTCTTGAACTACGTAATGATCTGATTCATGCGGCATCGTGATACGTAGGTAATCCTCATTGTATTCGGTCATAATCTTGTAAATAACTCCAAGAAAAAATAAGAAAAGTATAGAGGAAAGTAAAAACAAGAAAAAAGGAATGTAAATCGAAAGGAGAGAAAGTGGGAAAGAATAAGGAAAAGCCGGGAGGAAGCATGCAACCGTCGAAAAACATGTAGAAACCCATTTAACTGCATAGGTGCATCACGCCCACGTGCGATTACCTATCTGTTAGTTGTCACAAACTAACCATTTTCTGCTGTCCCATCCAGTCTAGGGATTTTATAGAACGGTGGTTGGTTTTCGTGGTAGCCTTGCTTCACACCCGTACTTTACTAGATCAAAGGGGAGTATCGAAATGTCTTCAGAAATGACTCTACCAACGGGTCCCACTGTTGACGATGGCCCCATCTCGGGCATCCCGATCTTTGAATCGGTAGCTGCCAAAGAGAGCAGTATCCTTTATCTTAGGGTTATGGAAATGTGTGATGCTTGGACAAATGGAAGAGAGCCAAATAGCACAATCCTGGGGTTCCCCGAACTTTTCCCTAGAACGAGTGGTACCTCCAATGTTCCAATCAGTCACCCAAACATCCCATGGGACAGCCAACTATATCAGCTCATTTTTGGGAACACCTTTTGAGGTTCGCCCCCAGGTGTTCATATCCAGTGCGGCCCCAAACATATTCAATGTTCCCCCATGCTCGGCCACAACACAGCCTGCACTGCCTATGCCTACTTTTGACCCTTCAGCCTTTACATTCCAAACACCTACCCTCTAAATGGAGCCTCCTCAATTTCCCATTTATACTTACCCTCAGCCAACTCAATTTGAGTTCACTCTGAGACAAGAAAAGACTCCCAAAACTCCTGAGCAAGAAGAGATCAGAAGAAAGATGAGAAGTATGGAGCAAAGCCTCAAGAACATCCAAGGTTTGAGCAAGTAGAAAAGTGTGTCTTACGCTGATCTATGCATGTTCCCCCATGTGCACTTTCCCATAGAATTCAAGACTCCAACATTTGAAAAATACGATGGGATGGTGATCCCATTACTCATATCAAGAAATACTGCAATCAGTTGCGAGGGGTCGGAGGAAGGGAAGAGTTACTCATGGCCTATTTTTGAGAAAGTATGGTTGGTATTGCCTCCGAGTGGTACATGGATCGAGACATGTCTCATTTGCACATTTGCAACGACCTTGCTAGAGATTTTGTCAAACAATTCCAGTACAATATAGACATTGCTCAAGACATAAACTCATTAAACTTGAAAAAGAAGTACTCGGAAAGCTCTAGGGAATATGCAATCAAATGGAATGAAAAAGCATCTAGAGTAAAACCTTAGATAGACGAGGTAGAAATGGTCACAGTGTTTTTTCAAGCACAAGAAGCTGACTACTTCCAGAATATGATGTCAGCTATGGGTAAACTATTCGCGGAAGCTATCAAAATCGGGGAAATGGTGGAAAATGGATTAAAAACAGGCTGAGTTCTAAGCCAATACGCTATCATAGCAACCTCCCAAGCCATTCAGGGCGGGTCAGGAGGAGTAGCAAGGGTCAAGAAGAAAGAAGAAACATCCATGGCAGCATCAAGTGCGAGGAGAAACCGTGCTCCCAAATCCATGTTCCCAGAAAAGACCCCTCAACAATATTACCCTCACCAAGACATGGCCTACGCTCCTCAGTTGTATACTGTCATGAATTCTCAACCTTTTTTCCGTCCTCAACAACAAGCCAAAAGGAACCAATCCCCATTCCCAAGAAACTAGACTCCACACCGAAACCACTACAACTCCCGTCCTCTGTAAAATAACTTTCATCCTCGTGAACCACCCAGAAGGACAAAATTTTACACCAATCGAGGAATCCTACTCCGGTTTGTTTCTGAAGCTTGTCCAAATGAGTCTACTGCAGCCTGTACCTCCAAACAGGCAAAACCCAAAATCACCTTCCTACCGGCGGGGCACCCGATATGCCTATCACTCCGGAGCTGAGGGACACGATAGAGAAAATGGTTGGATCTTGAAAAGAGCTGTGGAGGATTTGATAGAATATAGAAAAATAGTGTTAAGGGACAAGGACATCCCCTACATGACCAACAACCCACTGCCGACCCACAACAACATGCCGGTAATCAGAAACATCTGTGAAAACAAGGAATTCAACTCGACATTGAAGGCCATAATTGCCATTGCTGATGTGGAGAGAAAGCCAAAAACTTCCCCGAAGCAAGATGAAGGGGAGAAAAAGAACAAAGCCACACACCCCATATCAAAAAAGGAAATTGAGGCAGAAATTGGGGCAGCGCGCACCAAAGACGCTGTTCTCTATGTTCCACGGTGCTGTAAGGAAAAGCGGTTGACTTTGAGTACTCCCAAGAGATTCGAACAGAACAAGACCACCCAGATGTATGTGCCCAAGGGAGCTTATGTAGTGCGGGGGCCAACTAATCCACCAAGGCTGAGTGAGCCCATGGTTATTGGCCGCGTGCCACAGAGGCCCATGACAGATCTTTCCGCGGTGTCTTGGAACTACTATAAAACAGTGGTGACATATATGGGAAACGAATTCTCAGGAAGAGAAAACTACCTATGGAAAAGTACTCCAATTTGGAAGAAGTGAAAAACGCTACCAGGAAACGCTTCCCAGCTAAAAAACCAGTGAGTGCTGAAAAGGCGGAACCTTTCTTTAAAAAAATTAAAATGGAGGATTATAAAGTGGTTGACCAGCTTCGAAAGTTTCCTGAACAAGTCTCCTTGATATCTCTGTTGATGAAATACCTGAACACCAGAAGGTACTAATCAAGACCCTCATTGAGGCATATGTGCCAGCTAAAACCTTTGTGGAGTAATTAGAAAGAATGGCAAAAATATTTTTCGCTATCAACCAGATTTTGTTCAGTACAGATGACTTGCCTTCGAAAGGGGATATACATAACAAAGCCCTACACTTAACTGTCAAATGTGAAGAGTATTATGTAAAAAAGGGTTATGGTAGACGGAGGTTCTGGGGTGGATATCTCCCCACTCTCATCACTACAGCGCATGGATATTGGGACTGAAATGATTCGTCCTAACAATGTCTACGTACAAGCTTTCAATGGTATCTAAAGGGACACGATTGGAGAGATTGATCTAATTCTAACCATCGGTCCAGTTGATTTTGAGGTGAATTTCCAAGTCCTAGATATGGACACGTCCTATAACCTTCTTTTGGGGAGACCATGGATCCATGCAGCAGGGGCTATGCCATCCACTCTTCATCAGATGGTAAAGTTTGAGCATGAGGATCAAGAAATTGTGGTCCATGAGAGGGATGAACAATAAATTTATCGAGATCCCTCAGTCCTATGCCTTGAAGCGAGAGAAGGCAGCGGGCACATAGTTTATCAAGCCTTTGAAGTTGTGTAGCAGACCAGTACGAAGGGGGAAACCCTTGCCCCCAGCCGTTCCTTTCTAATGGATCAATTATGGTGGCTAAAGAAATGATACGATATGGATTCAAACCAGGGAAGGGACTTGGGAAATCCTTGCAAGGAATAGATGAACCAATTAATCTTCCATCCACTGAGAAGTTCTTCGGGGTAGGCTTCCAACCTACTCCAGATGATATAAAATGGGCAAAGGACGGAAAACATGATGGATGGGTCCTGTGTTAACCACTGCCACATCTGTATGAGACATTTGTCAAGACATTTACAATGAAGAAATAGGATGAGGCCTTTACGACCGAAGAGATTGAGGAAATATGTGGGGCAATGAGAAAGATACTACATGAAACCCACATGGTTCAGCTAGGAGAGGGCCCTAGCACCACTGAGGTGCTGTACATGGGACAAAATGCCAAACTGCAAAATTGGAAGGCCACGATTACCCATCAGGCGGGAGTCTCGATAGACCTGTCCTGGTACTTTTTCTACATTGCGAGTTATTCCTAGCTGTAACTCGGATGTTTTCTTTAGTTTCTTGTCTTTTAATTTCCAAATGTAAACCCTGTTATCTTCAAATTCCAAGAAATGAAATCAACATTTCATCGTTCATTTTCCTTTATTCTTTCTGATATATGCTTTTTTTATTTTATTGCTTCTTTCAGTTCCAATAATGCTACTTTAAATAACATGACATGCTTGCGGACTTCGTGCTCAGATCCAAACATGCCGTCTAATTGTGAAATAATGAACCAAGAACAGGAATACGATTAAGAAGAGGCGTTTAGAGAAATAAATCGTGAACAGGAACATTTAAAAATAAACCTAAGCTAAACCTAAATGACACTGAGACGGTTGACTTGAGTAGTGCTAAAGAAATCAGGGAAACCAAAATAAGCATCCACGCAAATGAGAAAACTCGAGACGCATTAATCCAACTCTTGTTTGATTTCAAATACGTGTTTGCGTGGTCATATGATGATATGGCAGGACTGAGTGTTGATTTGGTGGTGCATAAATTGCCAACTTATCCCGGTTTCCCCCAATCTAGCAAAAGTAGAGGAAATTAAATACTGATGTTAGTAATAAGATCAAAAAAGAGATCATGAAACAATTGGAAGCATGGGTGATCCAAGTCGTCTGGTTTACCACATGGATGGCCAATGTAGTTCCAGTGCCAAAGAAAGGTGGGAAAACCTAAGTGTGTGTGGATTATAGAGATCTGAACACGGCAAGACCCAAGGATAACTTCCCGTTGCCAAACATCCACATCCTTGTTGATAACTGCGGCAAGCATGAGATACAGTCCTTCGTGGACTATTACACAGGATATCACTAGGTTTTGATGGATGAAGAAGACGCAAAGAAGATAGCTTCTACCACACCCTGGGAACCTATTGCTACAAGGTCATGGCCTAGAATTCCAGGGAAACCTACATGAGAGCCATGACCACCATCTTCCATGATATGATGCATATTAGGATAGAGGTATATGTGGACGACGTGATCATCAAGTCCAAAACTCACGATGACCATGTGTGGGATCTGAGGAAGTTCTTTGAGCGGTTGCAAATATATAATTTGAAACTGAACACAGCCAAATGTGTATTCGGGGTCCCATCGTGCAAACTTTTAGGATTCATAGTCAGCCCGAGAGGTATTGAGTTAGATCCGACAAAGATAAAATTTATTCGGGAATTACCTCCTCCAAAACCCAAGAAAGCTGTGATGAGCTTGTTGGAAAGATTGAACTATATCAGTCGGTTCATTGCTCAGCTAACCTCCACGTCTGAACCCATATTCAAATTACTGAAAAAGATGCAGCAGTCAAATGGACGGATGAATGTCAGGAAGCTTTCGATAAGATCAAAGAGTTTCTATCCAACCCACCAGTCTTGGTCCCACCTAAACAAGGAAGGCCTCTATTCTTGTACTTGACTGTTTTGGAGAACTCTTTTAGTTGTGTTCTCGGGCAACATGATGTTACTGGAAAGAAAGAGCAAGCAATGTACTACTTAAGGAAGAAGTTCACTGGCTACGAAGCCAAGTATACTCTGCTGGAGTGCACCTGCTGTGCTTTAACTTGGGTTGCTCAGAAGCTGAGAGATTATCTGCAAGCCTACGCCATCTACCTCATAACTAGGTTGGATCCGTTGAAACACATATTCCAAAAACCGATGCCCACGGGAAGATTAGCAAAATGGAAGATTCTGCTCACCGAATTTGTCATAGTCTACATCACTCGCACGACAATGAAAGCCCATGCATTAGCAGATCACTTGGCCGAAAACCCGGTTGATGATGAATACCAACCTCTGAACACTTATTTCCCAGATGAAGAGGTAATCTCGATTGAGGCAATATCTGAGGATATGACTGCTTGGAAATGTTATTTTATGGATCAGTAAATGAAAAAGGTGTGGGAATTGGAGAAATATTGATCTCACCCACTGGTCAGCACTACTTGGCCACTACCCGACTTTGGTTTTTTTGCAGAAACAATACAGCCAAATATGAAGCCTGGATCTTGGGTATGAACATGACGATCGACCAAGATGTCAAAGAGTTGTTGATTATGTGAGACTCAGATATGATTATTAGGAAAGCCTAGGGAGAATGGGAAGTAGGAGATGTTAAAATTATTCCCTATCGGCAATATGTGGAAGATCTTAGCAAGTGGTTCAAATCAATAGAGTTTAGGTACATGTTGTCACAATGAACTAGTTGATGCACTCGCCACTCTAGCCTCAATTTTGCCCTACCCAGGCAATGCCTACATTGATCCCTTGGGAATCCAAATAAGGGAAAGGCACAATTACTGTAAAATAACTGAGGCAGAACCAAGTATCCAGTCATGGTACAATGACATCAAAATAGTTTGAAAACACAAGAATACCCCGAGAAAGACACTAGAGATCAAAAGAGAACCATTAGACGATATGCAAGTGGTTTCTTCCTAAGTGGTGATATCTTGTACAAAAGGACCCGGGATCTTAATTTGTTAAGATGTGTTGATGCTGAAGAAGCCGGAAGGATTATGCATAAAGTACATGCATGAATGTGCTGACCCCATATGAATGGGTATGTTTTGGCAAAGAAAATCCTTCGAGCGGTTTATTATTGGACAACCATGGAAAAGGATTGTTTGAGGTTTGTCCGAAAATGCCATCAGTGTCAGGTGCACGGTGATTTGATTTATGCACCGCCCACATAACTGCATCCCATGTCAGCACCCTGGCCATTTATAGTTTGGGGCATGGATGTCATTGGGACGATTGAGCCGAAAGATTCAAATGGACACAGGTTTATACTAGTTGCCATTGATTACTTCATAAAGTGGGTCGAAGCCATCACTCCCAAATCTGTCACCAAGAAAGTGGTCATAGATTTTTGCACTCCAATCTTATCTATCGATTTGGTATTCTCGCAAGCATCATCATAGATAATGCGGCAAACCTGGATAGTCGATTGATGGAGGAGATAAGCGAACAATTCAAGATAACGCGTAGGAACTCTACTCCTTATCAAAGTAAGGCTAATGGTGCCGTTGAATTAACAAATAAAAACATCAAGAAGATTTTGAGAAAGATGATTCAGAGCTCCAGGAAATGGCATGAAAAGTTGCCTTTTGCATTACTAGGATACCGCACCATAGTGCGCACGTCAGTAAGAGCGATCCCGTATCTCTTAGTCTATGGAACTGAGGCCGTGAGACCCATAGAGGTGGAAATCCCTTCTCCCCAGATCATCGTTAAAGCCGAGATTGATGACATTGAATGGGTCATGACTCATTTGGAGTAGCTAACTTTAATATATGAAAAATGTATGGTTGCGGTCTGCCACGGGCAGTTGTATCAACAAAGAATGGCCTGTTCTTATAACAAAAAAGTATGGCCCATAAATTTTGAAGTGGGGAAACTTGTGCTAAGGCGCATTCTTCTTCATCACCAGGAAGAGAAAGGAAAATTTTCTCCTAATTGGAAAGGCCCGTACATCATCAGAAAAATATTGCCGAAAGGAGCATTATTTCTAGGCAGTATCAAGGGGAATGATCCCGAAACAGATGTGAATGCAGACGCAGTAAAAAGGTACAATGTCTAGGCTTTCTACAACAATGGCTTTGTTCAATTGAGACGACAAAGGCTTTCATTCTTACTATTCGGATATTATCAACCCTTTGCAAACCCTTTGAGCCAGTTATTCTTCTTTAGTTACCCCCTTTGGAACCTGAAAGTGTTATTGAATAATAAAATGAACAAAAAGAAAAAAAAACAAAAAAAAGAAGAAGAGAAAAATACGAAAAAAGAAAGAAAAGACAAGAAAAGGGAAAATATAAAAAAACAAAGAAAAAAGATAAAAACAAACAACAAAAGAAAACCAAAAACAAAGTTTCCTGAGAAAGTAAAACTAGGGTAGATGATATAACGACTCGGAAAAGGGCCTACCAAAATGGTTCCAAAGTAGTAATTCCATCTAGATTGTTTTTAGCCAAACCTTTTTTAAGTCCTTCTGATCAATTGGCAAAGGAAGCGGGATCGGAAACACTATTGGAATCTGGTAAAGTCGAGTTTAGAGAATTAATATGAGAGAGTCTTATCGGTCAAAATCTACGGGCACCATAAGGCGACAGTGAGTAGAGGAACAAAAAATGAGAGAGTCTGTTTAGTGAAATCTTATAAAGGGCAATATCGAGCGATAGTGAGAAGGGAAATGAGAGAGGTCGATTGGTTAAAACCCGCAAAGGGCGCCGTCGGTCGAAAAGAAAGAATTTCCCACCATTGATAAAGTCTCAGCAAGATTCCCTAGTTTGGAACACGATTCAATGAGTTATGAGAAGACGGAGAAGTTTTTGCGGGTCAGGCACCTAGTCCAAGAAGCATGTCATGTCTATTCAAAGCCTGCATGCACCCCAAATAAGTCTTTCTTTTCTTCCCGAAAGGGACGCTTCTCTTTAAATTCATTCCCTTGCTCTTTGATTAAATTTTCTTTGAATTCCTTTTGGTCTAACTCTGTTCCCGAAAGTAGGAAAAGGTGTCAAGACTAGATTTATTGGGTTTTGCTTAGCAAAAGTTGAAGAAATTTACCCAGCCTTAGCAGGTGCATCAAGCCGATCCCGACTGGCCATGACGGCTGATGTTTTGAAATTGAGAAATTCCTGAAAGAAAAGGAAGTCAATGTCAAATACCCACAAAAGCCAAATGAAGTTAAAAGTTTTGAGTCCCACGTGGCTAACTATCTTGGCAAGGATCTGAAAAACCAAGGGATCCTGATTTTCTGAAATCAAAATTATTGAAAACAAAAAGAAACCCAATGAGAGTAGTCCTAAAAGCAGAGTAAAGTGAAAAAGGGCCAAAGCCCCATGTAGGCGAGCTTTCATGAGCAATTATGAAAAGCTGAGTTCCTCAGTCTTAAGGGAGAGGTCACTCTTCAAGAGAAGCCAGCAAGCGATGGAAGTTCTCACCAAAAGTTGGGTCAAGACTCGGTGATCAAACAACCAAACCCGCAAAACCAACCACTGTTGAATGAACAATTGTTTTTTGTTTGAAAATTTGAAATAGGTGTAACCCAAAGTAGCCGTGCAAGAAGCAGGTGAAACCAAAAAGGGAAATGTGCAGGACCTAGAAACAACTTCGCAACAATAATCAACCTAAAAGGAAAGTTTTCATCCAAATTCTTTCCTGCATTTTGTAAAAATGAAGAAGAAAGGGAAAATGGTAACATAGGGCCTCCAATCTCTAGCTGCATCCTTTCTAACCGAGGATCATTTTCCTTTTTCTCCCTGCCATAACCCGAGGATCATTCTACTTTTCTCCTCATTATAACCTGATGCCCCTTTTTCTTTTGTCCCCAGCCTAACCCGAGGATCACTCTCCTTTTATCCCCAGCATAACCCGAGGATCTTTTCTTTTCCCGGTATAACCCGAGGATCACTTTCCTTTTTCTCAGCATAAGCTGAGGATCCTTTTCCTTTCCTCGGCGTAACCCGAGGATTACTTTCCTTTTTCTCTCCAGCATAACCCAAGGATCCTATTTCGTTTGTCCTCGGCATAACCCGAGGATCATTCTCCTTTTCTCCCCAGCATAACCTGAGGATCTTTTCTTTCCTCGGCATAACCCGAGGATTATTTTTCCTTTTATCCCCAGCAGACCCTTTTTTCTTTTATCCTGGCATAACCCGTGGATCTCCCTATCATAACCAAAGGACCTTTTTCTTTTATCCTGGCATAACCCGTTGATCTCCCTGGCATAACCCAAGGACCCTTTTTCCTTTTTATCCCAGCATAGCCCGTGGATTTCCCTGGCATAACTCAAGGACCTTCTTTCTTTCATTTCGGCATAACCCATGAATCTCTCTGGCATAACCCAAGGACCTTTTTTTCTTTTATCACGGCATAACCAGTGGATCTCCCTGGCATAACCCAAGGAACCTTTTTCTCTTTTATCCCGGCATAACCCGTGGATCTCCCTGGCATAACCCAAGGACCTTTTTCTTTTATCCTAGCATAACCCGTGGCATCTCTGGCATAACCCAAAGACCCTTTTTTCTTTCATCCCGGCATAACTCGTGGATCTCCCTGGCATAACCCAAGGATCCCTTTTCTCTTTTATCACGGGAACCCGTGAATTTCCCTGGCATAACACAAGGACCTTTTTTCATTTTTTTCCGGCATAACCTGTGGATCATCCCTGGCATAACCCAATCTTGCATCCCAGTATAACCCGTGGACCTCCCTGGCATAACCCAAGGACCTTTTTTTATCCTAACATAACCTGTGGATCTCCCTCAGAACCCCCCTCCCCTCGTCTCTATCACCTATCACAAGACCAGACTTAACCCCGCTGTCTACCGCCATGAACCATCGGTCGAAAATTTCCCATGACGACGGTGGGTCTCCGATGGCCACCAAATTAGCACCCCATATTCCTCTCCTTCTCCTCTTTCCAAATCTCCAAACCCCGTCCTTCGAATCCTGCCTGAGCTTCTCGAATATTGGTCAGAAACCCTGACCCTTCGCCGTGACCGGCGGCGCCACCACCCAAAAATCACCCAAATTAACACCCCAGCATATTCATGGCCTCTTCTTCCCCAATCTTACACTCCCAACCCTTGAATCCTTCCCAAACTCCTCAAATCGTAAATCAAAATTTGAAACTACAAAATTTTAAATGATTAACTGGATGAAGTTTGGGTTCGATTTGGACTTTAGTCACCTGTTTTCATTGAAACACGCGATTAAGGTCTAATTCGACCCATAACGAGGCCAATTCAAGTGATCGATTCCGGATTCTTATTTGCTCATCTTAGACAGGTGTGCTCAGAGTTCTTTTCTTCACTTCTTTTTCTTTTTATCTTCTTCTTTTTCTTATTTTATTTCTATATGCCCAGTTTAGCCATGATTTAACACCCCTTTTAGCTTCATTCTCTTTTGATATTCATTTAGTTCATAGGTTCATTTTGATTTCAAGATTGTTTTGCTCATTGCTTGATTTTGTTTTAGTTCTTCTGCAACTATCTCAGTCATGCATGCCTAGTTTTATATAGTTTCCTCAATCAGTAACCCTAGGACATTAATTTGGTGTATTATTTTAGGTCTGATAAATAGGTCGAATAGTTTAGGATTCAAATTGTCAAAATGATAGCATTTCGGTTAAGTTTGCTCGGAATCTTAATTGGTTGATGGTTTGTGTGAGTCTTGAAATCTTTGTTGGCCCACTTAGGAAAAGGAAGGTCAGCCTAATAGTGTAAAAACCCAGGTCTGATTGGCCTTGAGTCAATTTGACCCAGGTTGGTTTGTCAAAGTGATTTTCAGAAGTTTAACGGGTAATTCAATAAGGGAATCTTAGGTGTAACAACTTAGGAAACTTCCTAGAAGATACATAAGGTATTAACTTGAGCCACAAGTCAGGAATTCAGGAATTATTTAAGCAAAAATAGAAATTAAAAAGTGGCTACAATGCAAAACAAAACCTGAAAGGTGCCCTAGTTATTTGCCTATAAGGCATCATACCCTTGCCCTTGAGATCAAGTTTCGAGAGCCAAAAAAAGTTTTAGAGAGTCTGTAGATTTCTTTTAGAGTTTTTGAGAACCTGAAATTTGAGTGCCTAGATTAGAGAGAGATTTTTAGGAACTTGAGAGAGTTTCTTCAAAAAATATTGTTCCATTGATCGTTGTTGATTTTTGAAGTTAAAACAATGTTTGGTAGTTGATAGTTGAAACAAATTAAAATCAAGTATATTTTGGGTTTTCTGGTTCATAGCTGGGTTCAAAGTTGATTTTATGGACTGTTTTGCTTCACTTTCTGGGTTCATAACTGGGTCAAAGCTATTGATTACAGCTATAGGTGACCAGTGGGTGGGCCGGGCCGGGTCCGGGTCCAAATTTTATGACCCGTCCGGGTCCGGGCCGGTCCGGTCCGGGTTCAATTGGGGGCGGGTTGCAATTGGGCTGGGTTGAGCCGGTCCGGGCCGGGCCGGGCCGGGTTAATCTTTTTTTTTTTTTTTGAATTACGTATAGTATAAATATTAAGTTATATTAATACTTTGTAATAATTGAATGAACACAACAAAAGATGGGGAAAAAATTGCACTTATTGCAAGTGCTACTTTATTTCTTAAATTCAAAATTTCAAAACTAAAATGTATCATAATTAGTTTACAATTTACATCAAATGGCTTGCATTGCAATAGCAAGTTCTTCCATATTAATATGAACCTCTGGACCTTCTTCTGGAGTGTTAAATTCGGATGGGTTTCCGTGCGTTAATATATCTCCAAGTTCTTCGTCTTCCGGGCTATCAAGATCTTCCTTTCCTTGATTTCTTCGTTCAGATCTTATCCAATCTCTTAGACACACTAAGACTTCCAAAGCATTGCTTCCCAATGAGTGCCGCGTGTCTCCAAGTTGTTGTCTTGCTTGGCTAAATGCACTCTCGGATGCAACAGTGGAAATTGGGACATTCAGGACATCCCGCGCCATAGCGTAAAGAACGGGAAATTGCTTTGAATTTTCCTGCCACCAGCCTAACGGTGAAAATTCCTTGCTGCGAGGCTCCTTTTGCTTCTGCAAGTAAAATTGCAGTTCATCTATATTCCTACTACTACTTTGAGTGTTAGAAAAAGTTGAAAAAATATTAAAACTATCAAAGCCTTCATCATCATCTCCGACTACATTAGAAGTGCTACATTGCATAGTGGGATTTGCAGCAGTTGAAGCACGAGTATTATCACATTGAGTTGCATAATAAGTATATAGATATTGTAAATGTTCATTTAGTTGGTTCATAGATTCATACAAATTTGGGCTTTCAGTAGGCCCAATCTCCATATAATTGTATAAAGCATTCATTAATTGTTGACAATCAGACATTTTAATTGAAGGATTTAAAACTGCACCAATTAAGTAAACAGGAGGAATTGGAAAGAAATATTTTTTAAATTTTGCTTGCATACTTGCAACAGCATCCGTATATCTATCTTTCTTCTTAAATTCAAATAGTAGCAAAGAAATTTCAGCTATATGTATTAAAGCCAAAGTAATAGTTGGGTAATATGCCCCAGAAAATACAACAGTAGCAGTATAAAATTTATGTAAAAATTTAATCACATCACTAATGACCTCCCAGGTATCACCGGTTAACATACGCCTAGGATCAGTACAATGTGCATTAGCAACTTCTGTTATTGGAAATCTATATTTGTAGCAACATTTTAAAAATATATACGTATAATTCCATCTAGTAACTACTTCGTCGGGCATGAATCTAGGTGTAAGGTTATATTGCATACACTTGTTCTTAAATTCTCTTATTCTAGATTGTCTATTATTTCCCTGAATTACTCCAACAGCTCTTCTAACTAGAGTAATCTCAGTTGAAAATAAATCGAGCCCACTTTTAACAATTAAATTGTAAACATGACATGCACATCTAACATGAAAAATATCATCAAGAGGTGGATGTAAATTCAATTTTAAAATTGAAACTGCAGCATTGTTGTTTGAAGCATTATCAAAAGACATACACAAAACTTTTTGGTTTAGATTATAAAATTCGACAACTTCAACAATTGTACTACTAATAAATGTTGCAGTATGACTCTGATCTTCATCATATTTAAAAGCAATAATACGTTTTTGCATACAAGTATTGTCATCTATCCAATGACATGTAATTGTTAAATAATCATTCCATTTACAGCATGGCCAATATCAGAAGTTAGACATACTCTAGAAGGAAGGTGACTAAACAAATAACGTATGTATGTTTGATATTGGCCGTGAAGTCTAAAGATGTCAGATCTACAGGTACTTCTAGGGATACCTTTAAACATAGGGTTGTATATCCTTTGAATATACGTAACAAGATAAGAGGAAGAAGCAAAAGAAAAAGGTAGACAACCCAAAGCGATCATTTTCGCTAATTCCTCTCGATCCCTCATTTTATCATATTTTAGGAGACCTGCAGTAGTAGGGTTACCGGTTGTTTGACTTCCATCCCCATTAACCCCCCATTCTATAGGATGATAATTTTGCATATGTCTAATTAGTGTGCCAGTCCCCCCTAAATTACCTCCGGTCAAATGTTTAAACGTTTCGTTACAAAGTCTGCACTTAACTCTATCACTATCTTCTATCTCATCAAAAAATTTCCAAACAGGACTTCTTTTTCTACGATTAGATTTAGAAGTTGGAGCGACTGGTGGTCTTCTACCCCTTGTTGCACTAGCAACTCCAACTCCAATACTACCAACATTTGCACTAGTAGGTGTAGGTGGTATCTCATCTTCTATTCCAATTTCGTTATCTTCTATTCCGAAATCTTGGTGTAATTGTTCATAATCAATATTTACATCTTGCAAATTAGGCGATGATTCAGAAACATGTGTTATTGGTTCATTATTACTATTACTACCAGAAGCTACAGGACTTTTTTTACTACTTCCACTACCACTTCCACTCCTACCAGTAACTTTTCTACACGCTCTTTTAGCAGCATTCAACATATTGGAAAATTTAATATATAAGCTAAAATCAAATATGCAATTAAAATATTAAATAAGAGAAAGAGTTGGAGAGAGTGCACCGAATTCGACAATAAATTGAGCACTTGAACAGTTGAACTTCAAGAATGTTGAACACTTGAACTTCAAGAATCAAGCTTCGAATGCCGATTTCCAAATAAGAAATTACGATAAATTAAATTCGGGAAAATAAAGACAATAAAATTATGAAAGTAGAATATGAATTCTTGAAAATTGAAGAGAAGAGAGTGATTGATATTTGCTAATTTGAGAATTGAGAGAGAGATAGATAATTTTGAGTGAGGAAATGAAGAAGAGGGGAGGGTATTTATAGATTTTTAGAAGGGTTATTAATGTAATTTAATAAAAACAAAAAAAAAACAAAAAAGGGCCAAAAATGCAAAAAGACCCGTTGGCCAACGGTTCTGGACCGTTGCCAACGGGCAAGTGGGCCCCAGCAGCTAAAAAAAATTTTTTTTTTAAAAAAAAAAAAAATTTTACCGTTATAACCGGTCCGGGCCGGTCCGGGTTGGCCGGTTCGCCCGGTATTTCTCTTTCCGGGCCGGTCCGGTCCGGGTTAATTGCCCGGTAAGGCCTTACGTCCCAACCCCCTTCCCCCCCCTAACCCAGCCCGGCCCCCCCGCGCTAAACCGGTCCGGTCCGGGCCGGTTTTGACCGGGCCGGTCCGTGCCGGTCCCGGGTCAACCCGGCCCGGTTGACACCCTTAATTACAGCTGCTATTTTCATCTGCTGTTCCTCACTTCTTTGCTTCATTATTCCAGGTATTCCATTGTTCTTTAGGAGATAAGATGCAAATATGAAAGTTGTACTTGCCTGAAGCATTCATGAATGAAGGGATGTTTTTTCTAATCTTCAAATGTAAATTATCCTGTTTTAAAATTCCTAATGTCACTAGTGTAGTGTAATGGTATTTATCCTAGCTTGTTCACCCTAATATAGTAGTAGCACTTTGGGATTCATGTTGTTCTTTCATTTTATTGGAAATTTGGGGATTGTTAACTCGTTTGAACATTGAGGGACTGTATATATGGACTACTATTTAATATATATTCACTTGCCTAGTCATATATATAGTCAGTTATATAGTTAACTGTGTTTTGATCTCCAGTTAGGCATTTTTGCCTTAAAATTAAGGTGCCTTCTTTGCTTAATTAGGTATGCGCAGTTGCATAGAATAGAAAGGCATGGTTTGTTGTAGCGTGAATCCAATTCGTCTAGGTGTGTTTACATGTTTGATCCTTATGGTCATTTCGTAAAATCATAGTTATTCATATAATTTAAGTTAATACTTGAATTTCATGGTTTTTTTTGAAAAGCTAGTTAACAGGTCAGTTTGAAATGTCACAAACCATTGAGCCCCTAGTTCAAGAATATTTGATTTAAGTTGATCATTTGTTATCCATATCTTAAGATAGCGGTGCATTTGTTATTGGGTTGGCCTTACTTCGACCTCCTGCGGCCCAATTCATGTGTGGAAGTGTAATTAGCAACGACAGTTTCAAACTTACTTGGCTTAATTTTGGGCTTGAAGTTAGTCCCTATGACTTTAGTCAATTAATAGGACCTTTAGAATGACGGTCATATTATACAATAAAATAGTCCATGGCCTTTCAAGCTTTAGTTGAATACCTTCAAAATAATTGAGGTGCGCCGCGCCAAATAAAATCACAAATGCGTGGGCCTTATTTAAATTAGTTTCTTTAAAATCCTTAGAACTCGGGATGTGCCGTTTAGCAAAATTCCACGACCTCCCGCAAAGTGAACAACACGTAGCCGCTATGTGCACGTTCTTTAATAATTTTACATTCCTAAATTCGGGTGTGCATTTCATGTGAACCAAATCCAAATCTTAAGACTTCGAATAAAATATGTTCCTGATGGTGGGTGCATTTCATGTGACGTGATCCGAAGATATTTTTAAACAACGTTCAATTTCCTTAAACATTAATTAAAAGCGGTAAATAATTTAAAATTGCACCATAGGTTTGAAACATGTATTAAAATAAGATACTAGGCTAATTATAATAGTATAAGAGACCGTGCTAGAACCACGGAATCCGAGGGTAGCTAACACCTTCCCTCGGGTTAATATAATTTCTTATTCATAATTTCTGGTTCGTAGACTACACAAGGAAAGTCGAATTTTCCTCGATTTGGGATTTTTGAAAATAAACCAGTGACTTGGGACACCAGAAAACAAACCATCCCAAGTGGCGACTCTGAACAAAATTGAATAATTCCCAATTTGAATGATAACACTTAAAGTTGAAAAACTCCCTTATATACTACCTTTCGGGGTGTGTGTAAAAACGGAGGTGTTACAAGAGTATTACGTGAGATGCAAGCTGAAGATAGAACAATTCCAAAGGTGCATACTTCATCTGGATTTGAAAATTCTAGTGTTTTAACGAAATGAGAGGTAACTCTCACCACATTCGCCAAAGGAATCGTCAAAGATACAAAGTTTCAGGTAGTATACATGGAGATAACTTACCACATGATCCTTGGGAGACCATGGATCCACGAAATGGATTCCGTTCAATCAACCTTGCATCAAGTTATTAAATTCCCATCAGCATGGGGAATACATCAAATACGTGGAGACCAACATACATCCAGGAGCATCAACTCCATAGCAGATGCAAGTACAAAAAATTAAGGAGAATAGAAATCACAGAAGATAGTTGAGGACACCACAATACAAACCTCAACTGAACAGAGACAAGCAGATATGAATTTAATGCCTAATACTATTCAAGAACCAGAAGATAATGAAAACATAAAAACAACAATTAAAGAATTGTAGCCTGTTCTATTATTTGCTCAATGTCCTGATAGGAAAGTATACAGAGGGGCCAATCTTATCCAGGACATGAGAGGTAAATTAATTGAATTTTTAAAACTAATGTAGATTGTTTTACTTGGTCCCATTCTGACATGACAGGGATACCACCAGAGGTAATGACTTATAAATTAAATGAGGATCCATCATACCCCCTAGTCTAACAAAAGAAAAGAAAGCAATGAGCCTTTTAGAATCAGGTAATTCAAGAAGAGGTTCAAAAATTATTAAAGATTGGATCCATTCACGAGGTAAAGTATCCTAACTAGTGTCACGACCCCGACCCCGACCCTGGTCGTGATGGCACCCAACACATTGCTAGGCAAGCCCGACCAATTATCAACCACAACCCCTTTCTTATAGAGTTCATTGTTAATTAATAGAGTTTAAATACCAATTTAACATAAATAGAATCCTGAAATAGTAGATAAAATGTGCGGAAGTCATAATAACATCACTACATAGCCCACCGATCCAGTGTCACAAGTCAAGAGCCTTTATGACAAGATTTAAATAGCCCAATACAGAGAAAGTCTAAAAATGTTGAAAAGTAAAAGATAGGAGGAGAAATCGGGTCTGCGGACGCCATGCAGCTACCTCGATGAATCCGGTAAAAGCTAAACAACAAGAGAACTCTCAATATGCCTCGGGAACACCTGGATCTGCACATAAGGTGCATGGAGGAAGGTGAGTCTCCGACCCAATGAGTAATAATCATAAGTAATGGATGACAGTATGAAAACACGTAAAGGCACTAGCATTTCTATATCAAAGCAGTAAAACAACATGAAGCAGAAAAAAATAGTGAAAAACTCAAGTGAAATCCTTTGAGATCAGGTAAAACGGGTAGCTTATCAGGTAATTAACAAGTATAAATCCACTCCTCAAGCACAATATCCATTAATTAGTTCTTATCCTTAGCACTCAATCCATAGGTCTCTCACAATAACCAAAATAAAAATAACCGTTGCAGCTTGTAGCCCGATACGTACATCGCTGTGGCGCACAACACGGTCCATATAAATAGTCGACTGCACTCAATGGGGGTGTGCAGACTCCGGAAGGGATCCTACAGCCCAAGCGTTATACTGCTGCGGCGAGCAGCCCGATCCACATAAACATTTGTTGCAACGTGCAGCCCAATCCATATAAACGTTTTGCTGCAGCGTGCAACCCAATCAAAATTAACAATTAGTGCAGCATGCAGGCCTATCCATAACATATATAACATCCTCACTGTTGGGTTCTCAACCCCTCTTAGTCATTATACCCGCAGCCTCTCGGGCACAATAATAAAAGGTAGGGTATCAGCACACATATTTCTCTCATTTAGGATTAATATTAACCAAACCGGTTCACATTGTTTAACCAAATAGAAACACGACTGAGTATAATCAAATAGGCACAAGGCCCCAAACATGGAAATTAACCCAAATCATAATAATAACAAATAAGTCTCACTCAAAATGAGGTAAAATCATTAGTCGGGACGAACCAAGTCACAATTACCAGTAGTATTAGACCGCATGCTCATCATACAACGTGTGTCTTACCTCAACATAACTATACATTGTGCAAATCTGGGGCTTCATATCCTTAAGACATCATTTACAATCATTACTCACCTCGAACCGGCTAAAGCTCTAGCTCGCTATGCCTTTGCCTCTCAAATAGGCATCCTCGCGCATCAAATCTGACCAAAACCAGAACAAATACATCACATATGCTAAGGGGATAAAACTCAAGCAAAAACAATCTAAAAATATTAAAAATCCCGAAATTAGCAAAACCCGATCCCCGGGCAAAATTCTCGAAACTCAAAATTTTTTACATCAAGGGGTTACTTATCTCCCCACGAGTTCATACATACCAAAAGTTCTCAAATCCAACCCCAAATGGTCCTTCCAATTCTCAAATCAATTTTAAAATCCCAAGCCCTAGTTTTACCATTTTTAGTTAAATTTTCATGAATATCTAGGTAAATTTCTCAATATAATCACGTTTTTGGTTGATAGAACTTACCTCCAATCATTTCTCTTTGAATCCCTCTTACATTCCCCTCAAAGAGCTCATAAAATACTCAACTATGATGGAAGTATGGCTAAAACTCAAGGATGAAATGTTTATAAATTTTCTGCCCAGCTCCTGCCATTCCTTCATCGAGATCGCGGCCCAAGCCTCACGATCACGAAGGGAAAAATTCCAAGACATCAGAAATATGATATGCAAACACGACTCCACTTCTGCGAACGCAATGCTTCGCTTCTTCAAACTACGCAAACATGATCCTCCAGCCGCGAACGCGAAAGACAATGGCCCTTGACCCTCAAATCCTTCTATGCAAATGCGAAGGGTTTTATGCGAACGCGGCGCTCTACCATATGACCTTCCGCGGATGCGTTCCCCAAAACGTGAACGCGATGAATAATTTACCTGCCTTCCAATTTTTTTCTTCTATGCGATTGCAACACCTCCCTCGCGATCGCGAAGGCCAAAAACTATGCAACATATAGAACTGAAAATCTACAAACTTTGAAACTTAGAAGATTGTTCGTTTGATCATCCGAAACTCACCCAAGGCTCCTGGGACCTCAACCAAAAGCACCAACACATCCTGAAACCCCATTCAAACTTGTTCCAATCCTCAAAACACCTCAAACAACACCAAAACCATCAATCAGCATCGAATTCAAGCCTAAGTTTTCTAAAATTTCCAAAACCCGCTTTTGATAAAAAACCCAACCAAACCATCTCTGAATTACCTAAAATTTAACACACACACCCCAAATTAAATAGCGAAGCTACAACGACTCTAAAAATTCCATTCCGACCCTCGGATAAAATTCTCACCTACCAACTGGAAATTGCCAAAATACTAACTTCGCCAATTCAAGCCTATTTCTATACCGGACCTCCAAAACCCCTTCCGATCACAATACTAAGTCACGAATCTCCTATCGAAGCTAATCAAACCATCGGAATAAGCGTTCGAGACCTCTAACACATAAGTCAACATATGGTTGACGTTTTCCAACTTAAACCTTCATAAAAGAGACTAAGCGTCTCATTTCTTAACAAAACCACTCCGAATACAAAACTAATCAACTTGATCACACAAAACACGGATACTGAAGCATAAAGAAGCAGAAGTGGAGGAAACAAAGTGGTAACTTATGAGACAACCGGCCAGGTTATCACAACTAGTTAGCTAATACTGTTGTAGTTCCAAAGAAGAATGGTAAGTGGCGGGTTTGTGTAGATTACACAGATCTTAATAAAGCTTATCCGAAAGATTCTTTTCCACTACCACATATAGATCAATTAACTGATGCAACTACATGACATGAACTTTTAAGTTTTTTAGACACATATTTAGGTTATAATCGGATCAAAATAGATCCATAAAATGAAGAAAAGACTTCATTTTATAACAGACAGGGGGACTTACTGTTATAAAATAATCCCTTTGGTCTAAAGAACACTGGTGTAACGTATCAGAGGTTGGTTACTAAAATGTTTAAGAACATTTGAGAAAAACCATGGAAGTGTATATAGATGATATGCTTGTTAAAACTCAGCATTCAGAAGGTTACATATCATATTTTTCGAATACATATCAAATTCTGTGCAAATTCAATATAAAGTTAAATCCCGAGAAATATGCATTTGGTGTTACATCAGGTAAGTTTTTAGGGTTTCATGTTTCTAACCGTGCTATTGAGGTGAATCCCGTACAGATTAAGGCCATCGAAGAGATTCCTAATATTTTTTCGAGTAAAAAAGAGGCTTAGAGGTTAACATGAAGGCAAGACCTGCAAGGCATATGGAATACGTTAAACTTCCCGGCCTAGGGTTACAAAAATTCTAATAGAAATTCAAACGGGTTAAACAGTCTTCATCTCTAATCGTACCTCCAAGTCCCGTATGTTTTTCCTTTTTCAGGAAAAGGACCAAATGAGAGAAATAACCAAGTTCTCGATGCTTCATACTTCAACACTCAAAACACTTGGGGGACTACATAACATACACATGCATGTGTATAAAGAAGGCAAAAAAAGAAGATTGATAAAAATTTAAGATCAAGCCTGAAAAAGTCAAATGAATAGTAAAAGTCACGAGCTAAGGCCAAAGAAAACCTTATAGTTAGGGTAAAGGCTATGTCATGAAACGGGTTATAAATAAAAACCTTGTGTTTATTATTTTTTCTTTTTTAAATCTGTTACAAGAAAAATAGTTATGAGAAAATTATAGATGTAATTCAAAGACATGTAAAGTATCATTCAAAACTAGATAAGGTTTAAATAAAAACATGTCAAAGTTATTTCAAAGAAACATGTGTGTTCCTATTTCTTTTATCATATGTTATACACCATTATGAAGTTGATACATCTTCTTCATTAAGTATCTAATATAAATGGACCTCTTTTATAAAATTCATGTTTAATTTTTCAAATGCAGATTATTCTATAAGCCCTTAACAATAAAGGCAAGAATAAACTAAATATAAGTTCAAGATAATAACGAGAAAACTTCTAAAAATATTAGAAAGCTTATGATTAAGTAAGAACTTAGTCATAAAACTGCAAATTGTTTGTACAAATTGCCCCGTGAAAGGTCCAAGGACTTGCGTTTCCAAAGTAAACCCTCAAATGAAACTAAGGGTGATCACAATTTTCCAAAAAAAAAAAAACAACAACAAAGACAATCAAACAACTAAGACTAATCACTTAGAAGTTGGAGGAGCATCAATAGCAGAGGGTTCAACTTGTTCAGGTGTATCACCAATTGCGGGTTGAACTTGACTTGCAGCAACATGTTCAACTGAGCTTGAAAGAGTTGGGATACCCATATAAACTTCAGCATTCAGAGAAGCTTTGGCCACGAGAGAAGGAAAATCTTGAGTTTGTTTAGCTTTCTCAATGGTTTCATTAACATTAGCCAACTCAGACTCTAAGTTGAAATTTTCTTGGCCAACTACAATTAGGGTGTCACAGCGTGAATTCAAAAAATCCCAACTCACCTCAAAAGCATTTTCTTCCTCAAGGACCCCGTAATCCCTTTCCCAATCAGCAATCTCATTCTTTAGCTTCTCATTTTCAGCCAAGGCAGTGGTGTAAGAAGATTGAAGAGAGGCATGAGAGCTTTCTAAAGCACGCACCTTATCAGATGAAGCTCGAATTTATTCTTGTGCTTGACACAAATATTACACGAGCTCCCCAGTGTAAGTCTCTTTTTCACTCAAGAGAGCCTTCAACTATCTAATTTCCTCACTAGCTTTGGATAGATGTTCTGAGAAAGAGATTTTGAGGCAAGTTTCTTTTTCTGCTTGGATTGAGGAAGCTTTTCAATAGCCAGTTCTGAAGTCAAAACCCGTACCTTCTGTTTCAAAGAACTCTTGCTTTATTCGAAAAATTCCATATCAATATGCAAGCTTTCATACTGTTCCTTCCAATTGAATGCCTCCAGCTGAGAATCACGTGCAATCTGTTCTGAGGAGGTAACTCTTATCATCATCTTCGTCCTGATAAGATTGGCCTAAAAAATAGGGAAATAAGAATCCCAAAGATAGAAAAACCATAAAGAAAAAGGAAAAAGAGAGAGGGGGTAAATACCTTCAAAGTGGCGTGCACGATATCTTTCATCAGTGTCAATGAAATGTGGCTTTGAAGCTTGGATTTTTTGATTGGGCCAATCATAGGCTCTAGTTATACATCTGATTGACCTGATTTTCTCAAGAGACTACTCTTTGCAGGAACTTCAATGACTACTCTCCTCATAGCAACTCTCCTACTTGAAGAGCCAGCTTCGACATGATGAACAATTGGAGGAGGAATTGCCAAATGAGGAGCAGTAGATGAGGTAAAAACAGTAGAGGTAGGAACAGAAATAACAAGGGTTGATAAGGAAGGCATGGAAAAAGTCAAATATACGGGTGTCGAAAAGGAGGCTAAGGGAGTTTCATCTAAAACGGGCCCTAAGCCTTCACTACCAAATCTACTGTCAAAAAGCCGTTCAATGGACTCATGATTATCGATGGGATCAATATCGTCATTGGGAATTACAACCAAAGCTTCAGTAGGCTCGGCAAGAGGAATATAAGGACAGGGAGATGCCTCTGCTTCATCATTGGAAGTGATGCGCCTTTGGGTTCGTGGCTTTGTCACCAAAGAGCCCCGCTCTTCCTCTTCTTCTGAGTCTTTTTCAACAGCTTTTCTCTTTGACGAGGAACCCAAAATAATATTTTGAGCCCTTTCTCAAAAGATACGGGTACTCGAAGAGCCACGAGAAGCCACAACTGCCTCGACTGTAACTCCCCGAGTAGCAAATCCTGATAAAAAAAGGGATTGAAGTTAGTAAAAAGAAACTATACGAAAAGTGGAATAAAACAAAAATTCTTACCATCAGTTTTTACTTTCCAACCAAAATGGTTAGAAAGTGTTTTCCAAGACCTGCCGTCCATTGGTACGGTCTTCAACAACTAGTCTACCTAATCACTGAAGTTGGGAACACTTTCTAAAACTCCCATGGTTGTTAAAAGAGATGCAAGATTAGAAAAGTTTGAAAACTTGAAGAAAAAAGGCACGAGAAAGTTAAAAACAAACCTACGCGCAAAATTCCACTTCTCAGGGAAGGGAACGTTATCTTCATCCACTAACTCAATAGTGGGCCAGCAACAAACCTGGCGTACCATCCACAGTCTTTGTCATACTCACCAAGACCCCCTTGCTCCTGGCTACTGGTGTGAAAATGCCATTGCGGATAAGTCTGGGGGAGTAAAGGTGAATCAAATAAGGGAATGTGAATGGAACGCCGACTGTATTAATTAAATGCCTCAAACAAGAAATAACCCTCCATATAATTGGGCCAATTTGACCCAAACATACATCAAAGAAATGATAGAATTCAAGAATGACCGGGTCAATAGCTGGTTTGAACCCTAGAGTGAAGGGTATGTATAAAAAAAAGAAAGAAAACCCTATTAAACAAGAAGTGATTCTTTGATTTGGATTGGGGATGATAATAGGAAAATCACTACCCCAATGGCAGTCTCTACGAACTATAGGAGCTAATACCCCTTTAATCTGAGTAGGATAGATGTCAACACTATCTAAACTAGAGACTTGCTTCCTAAGGGATTCTTTGTCATGGTAAAAGGATAGTTCCATAGCAACTATCTCTTCCGCTATGGTACGAAGAGGCTCATAAGATTCTTTGCCTCTTGAGCAAGACCATTGAGAAAGCAAACCCCTAGTTCTAGAAGAAAGGCCAGAACTAGGTGAAGGCACAACAGAACCACCACGATCAAATCCCAAATTACGAAGTCTACCTCTTCTTGTGCTCCTGATAGGGGCATTAGGGAAGGTATCAGCTATGGGAACTATCCTATGGTTAGGGTTTGATGAAGACATAGTGAAGAAGAAAAATATGATGAAGAAACAAGCAGGGATTCAGGAAACTGAATATTCAGTAAACTTTATGTGGTAAAGACAAAATAAGAAGTTATATTTATATTGATAAGCAACTGCTGAAAGAAAAAGTGTAATGATGGAAGTACTATAATAATGATAGTTGGTGCTTTGTGAATAGTGGAGCCGTAAAAAGCCTTGAAAAGGGCTACAAAACTACAAATTAATTAAATGGAGACACGTATGAAGAGCATTAAATGGGGGTGACAATTAAAGCGCCAATTCTGTCATTGCGTTAATGGTGACAAACATTCTTGTTCCACTTCCCGAATATTCAACTGATGAATAAATGGAAAGTGGGCGGACTATCTCTATTGGGAGAAATTGATTGTACATAAAGATGACGTGTCAAGACACATAGAATAGTCAAAGAGTTATTATTGGAAAAAGAACGAATAGCAACATACATGAGCAAGGGCAAAGAAATAGGCACGGGTATTTATTCAAAAGAGTTATCACCTGTACCTATTCAAGTCATTTAAATCCGCCGAATCAAGGGGAACGAATTTGACAATATATGGGAGTGCTGATACAATATTTATTGAGCATTGAACACTGAATACGTTAGAGAATCTGTATTAAATATAATGATTGTGTAACGTAGCATTTAATGTCCTTAGTTACTCATAATAGCCTTATTATGACAAAGGCAAAACGTATGTCTCTCAAATAGATATAAAGGGGAGACAACTGATCAATATTAGAAAAAAACACTATCTGAATATACCTTGGTTCACTTGTTTTTATTTCGATTATATACTTGCTATTCAAATTATTTCCTTATACACATTCTTTTGATTATGAATAACCCGTGTTCTTCTAAATTATAGCTTTAATCAAAATTTCATTTTTTGGTTAAACACCTATAAGTAGAAGTGATGGCTGGTTGGCTATGTGATGAGTATGTTATGATTGTGAGATGTATCCATATAATTTGGAAGCGATGAGAAGGGTCTGCTGGAGGGTAGAAGAACTATTAGGTGCTTGATTTCCATCTTGATTGTTGTATAGCCCCAAGTTATGGGTGTGTGAAGAATCTGTTCATGTTTCCTAGTTGGGAGTGAAGTAAATATCATGTTGCGATATGAGTTTAGACTCAGGAAGACTAAGTGACTGCGTAATGTTTATGACGCTGGAAGGTATACAACAATTTTATTTAGAGGAAAAACAGGTGGGTTATCTCCTGCGGAGTTTTCTGAGGTTGTGTGATCCTTATGTGTCTGTTAGAAGATCTCATTTACAAGTGAAGTGTATGTGTTGAAATTTAAATTTGGGCCACTTAAACGATTGGGCTTGACTATTGCGGGGATGAGTGCGAAACTTGTAGAAGATTCAAGGTACCAGATGGTTTGTGTTTAACGAGTTTATGAAGGATTGCGGTTAATCTCACTATGGTGTTATGGAAGCAATGGAGTATACGCATTATGAGTTATTGTGTGATTTGATCTATGGCTTTGAGCCATATGGGAGAGTCAACAATTGACTAGTTGATTGCTCGGATTATATGTTATGTTGGCTCTAGTTTGAGGCGTGTCGGTGAATTGGTTATGGTTTGCGGGATTGAGACCGAGGATGGCTCGGGTAAAGGAAAAATTTTCAACTAATTTACAATCATGTCATGCATCAAAGGTGTGTGAGAATCATGGAATGTCTTGAGTTATTCTTGGTAAAGGATGCTCGGTGTATATAGCAGGAAGTTGCTTGGTTGTTTTGGAATGAGGTTTCATTTTGCAACGTTGGAGTGCAAATCAGACACAAGTTGTCCTATTGGCATCGGTTGTTCGGTTCTTTGATCAGGCTAATTGTGATTCGAGTAGAGTGGATGAATTTCGGGAATGGTTCTAATGTGCTCAGAATTTTGCATGTAATAATTGGAGATTTTCAAGTTGCATTTTTGGCTAGAAATTGAGGTTGGCATTTGGAGGGTGTCAAGACTTATCGTAGTTCTATATCAATTATGGGCTATCAGGAAATGAAGGTAATGGCTCGAAATTCCTAGGAGGTCTCTTTAGGGTAAGTATTTTGAACGTGGTGTTTGTGGGGCTATGTAAGAAGGTATTCAGTGACTTATGAGCCTTAGACATTGCAGTTTTATACTTGGGTCTTGTGTGGTGAGTCGGGTTGAGGACTTGTAGTGTTATAGCAAGAAGGAGTATTAAATTGAGGGTAAATTAGAAGGAACCTGGGTGGATGATAATCCACGTAAATATGTATAAAAGCTGAGCATCTTAGAAAACTAAACTTTATGTACTTATATCTTTTCTTTGTTTGCTCATGTAATAGGAGAGGTATAATTTAATTCTCAATCACCAGTTAGGCAGGCAATTCAGGTATAAAAAAGGATCTTAACTGGAAAAATCCTTTCTTTACAAATATGAAATAAATTTGAGATCTCATTATTATTTTAATCCATGTAACTATGTGTAAATGGTATTCATTTTAGAATATTAAAATAGTTAAAAAATTTATGAGCCTACTATCAGTGACAGAATAGGTCTCTGGTGGCAAGTATATGTTAATGTCTTTACAAAATTGATTTATAATTTGAGATCTCTTCATTAGTATAACCCATGTAATTATGGGTAAACGGTATTCATGTTAATCTATTATAATAGGAATAGTGTTATGAAATCTCCTATTTAAGGTGAATGTCTATAATTAGAGAGATTCTAGAGTTCTATTCTTGGTAGATAAATCATCCCCCTCCCTATAAATAGAGGTGCCCTCTACCATTGTAAATCATCCCTAACAATCTCAAAGTATCAATAAGAAGACTCCTCTACCTATTCTCTCTATATTGTTCTTGTTCTTGTATTATTGTTCTTGTCTTTATATTATTTCATAACACGTTATCAGCACGAGACTCTACCGTCTCAAGAACAATTCTCGAAAAATCTAAGGTATTTCCCTCTTCCTAATTTAATTTTCGATTATGTCTGACATTACGAAAAGAAAGTTCGTTGCCCTTGAAATTTCGGGCAAGAACTATATGACATGGGTGTTGGATGCTGAAATCCACTTAGATGCTATGGGTCTCGGAGACACCATCAAAGATAGAGAAAAAGCATCCACCCAAGAATGTGCGAAGGCCTTGATTTTCTTGCGCCATCACCTTGATGAAGGTTTGAAGATTGAATATCTCACCGTCAAGGATCCACCTATCTTGTGGAATGGCTTAAAGAAGAGATATGACAACCTGAAGTTGGTCACTCTGCCACAAGCATGATACGATAAAAACCCAAAAGCAAATAGTTTATAAACTATATATTATCGTTGCGGTGAAAACGGGCACTGGTCAAAGGCTTGCCGTATACCATGACTTTTGGTTGACCTTTATCAAGCATCTCGAAAGAGTAAACGCCCTGAAACGAATTTTGTCTCTGACGACAACTTTGACATCACCCACTTGGATGTGGCAGACTTCTTAGAGCAACCCGAGGGGAAGATAGACCACCTAATCGGTGATGGATCCGTGATAAAAGAAGATGGAGCTATTTGATTTTATTTTACTTGTTTGTATTAGTGAATGAATAAACTAATAGCCATTAGTATTAGCTCGTATTAGTTAGTTCATGATATAATGTTAGTATTAGTTCTTTAGAATGTATCAATATGCTCAAATATCAATAATATTTTTTACTTTCCAGTAGAGGTAATCGACTAACCTGAAAAACTAGTCGGTTATCTCATATTTCGCATAAAAACTGCAAAACAATCGATTGTCAATGATCAACAATCGATTGTCTTTAAAACAGTGATCTGGAATTTTACAAAAACAGTCAACAATCGATTGTCTATGATTAACAATCGATTGTCTTTAAAACACATCTGGAATTACAAAAACAGTCAACAATCGATTGTCTATGATTAACAATCGATTGTCTTTAAAACAGTGTGTTCTGGAACTTTTCAAAAAATCATCCACAATCGATTGTCTATGTCTAACAATCGATTGTCATTAGACAGTGTAATCTGGAATTTTTCAAAATAGTCAACAATCGATTGTCTATGCTTAACAATCGATTGTCTTAAGACAGTGCTCTGGAATTTTTCAAAATAGCCAACAATCGATTGTCTATATTTAACAATCGATTGTCTTAAGACAGTGTGCTCTGGAATTTTTCAAAATAGCCAACAATCGATTTTACTATATTTAACAATCGATTGTCTTAAAACAGTGATCTGGAATTTTTCAAAAATTGTCAACAATCGATTGTCTATGTTTAACAATCGATTGTCAATGCTCAACAATCGATTGTGTGTGTTTAACAATCGATTGTTTTATGAAAATGCTTAAACTGAAATTTTCAAACTGCATAGTAATCGATTATGGAAATCATATAATCGACTATCTGATTTATTTTAGTCAACTGACATCAGCAGATTTTGAAAATATTATGTGACACAAACGAATTGAACTTGTTTATTCTTATGTTCGTGTATTTCTATTGTATATCAAACCATGGGAATTAAATTGATTGAAGGCTCCGGAAGAGCAACTGTAACTCTGCCCAAAGGCATGACGTTTATCTTAGAGAATGCAATATTCTCCTCCAAGTCTAAGAAGAACTTGTTGAGTTTTAATGATATCAATCGCAATGTTCTCCTCCAAGTCTAAAAGGAACTTGTTGAGTTTTAAAGATATCATTCAAAATGGATATCATATTGAGACAATAGATGAGAATAATCTTGAATTCTTCATGAAAACGAGGCTGCCCATTTCGGTTTGGGTTCACGCCATTTTGCATGCAGCAATACTAGTTCGTCGGCTGCCCACTTCGGTTTGGGGTCACGCCATTTTGCATGCAGCAATGCTAGTTCGTCGGCTGCCCACTTTGGTTTGGGGTCACGCAATTTTTCATGCAGCAATACTAGTTCGTCGGCTGCCCACTTCGGTTTGGGGACACGCCATTTTGCATACAGCAATGCTAGTTCGTCTCTGACTGACGAATTGACACAAATATTCCCCGTTGCAATTGGTTTTGGGTCATGGACCCAATATATCCCATTTAAGAATCTTTGGATGCGCAGTATATGTGCCTGTAGCACCGCCATCCCGCACCAAAATGGGTCTGCAAAGAAGGTTAGGAATATATGTTGAGGTTGAATCGCCCTCCATTATTCGCTACCTCGAAACATTGACAGGAGATTTGTTCACTGCACGATTTGCAGACTGTCAATTTGATGAGACACTTTTCCCAAAATTAGGGGGAGAAGTTGGTGAAACCAAACGGGAAATTTTGTGGAAAAATGCATCATTATCTCATCTTGATCCACACACCTCTATTTGTGAGAAAGAGGCACAAAAGATTATCCATTTGCAAAGAATAGCAAATCAAATGCCTGACGCATTTATAGATTTGAAAAGGATAACAAAATCACATATCCTCGAAGTGAATGTGACAACATTTGATTCACGAATACATATTCATTATTGGAAGAATATGAACATGAAATTGGTATTAAATATACCACACTCACTCCTAAGAAGGAGGTTTGAGATGATACCACACTCACCCCTAGAAGGAGGTTTGAGATGATATATGGCATGAATGATCGTTGGTCACGTACCTATTGTACGCCAAAGTATTTTGGAAATATGACTATTAAAGGACAACGATAATGCAAGAAACATATCTTGCATATAAGTTTGACATGACCATAATGGTATAACTTTCTCTTTAAGAAAGATATTCACCACATGGATGTTGATGAATCTGTGGTAGTACAAAATTAATTGAGAGCTCTAGAAGAGCCAATTATTACTATGTTGGAGAAACACAATTGAGTATTATGCTGTAGTAAGTCTCAAAGAAACTTATTTAGTTTCCAAAGTACACGCGAAAGCGATTGATTATATTGAGACTATAAATAAAGGAAGGCTTTGATATCTCCTATTACTACAACTTGTAGCGGGGTAATTTGCATATGAAAAGCTACCCGCTTTGTTCTCCAGTTTGTACTACACAAACGAAAGAATGCCACAATAAAGTGGATATCTATTGGTATAAAACCCATGTCATAATAAACCTGAAGTTTATTGATAAGTGCACATGTCATGGTGTAAATTTGAAGTTCACCAATATTGATAATTTATTCAGTTTGGCGTTCGTGTTAGCCATCTCATTTTAAGTATGATGTGCAAATTCACATGGGTGAATATTAAAGAACTAGAAAGTTCTTTACGAATTCTCTTGTATCACTTGTTCTCATTAATGAACTGACCAACTAAAGAGTTCGGGTTGAAGCCCATAAATTCTGGAAATATCAAAGGTGAATATGGGCCCATTCACCTGCCATGTATACCACATATGATGCATCTATGAAATGGTTACATGCGCAATTGTTATTAACCCGCAGCCTGGCCGGTGCTTGCGAGGTAAATTGCTCAGTAATCTAACTTCGAGCATAATTTCCAGATTCTCTACTCAAGATAGTTCATCTTGATAAGTTGGTTTATATCAAAGTTGGTTTAGCAAGATAATTATTGAGTGCTTCCACTTAATAGCTAAACTGTTTCTTATGAGAACAAAGTTATATATATCAATTTGATATACGAGAGTATATTCTCCCCTCACAAGTGGTTCAAGGTCAGGAACCAAATAATTTCATCTTATTATTATTGATGTGCGGTGTATATTTTCATTAACACCATAATGCGCAAAGATGAACTCTCAAAGTTGAGGAAACAAGTTAGCTTTTCTAACATGAGGGGGAGACATGATAAACACTTGAGAAAAGGTTACATGGGATGAATTATCATTTGTATATGTATATCCCCGAATATCATGATATGAACCTGAAGTTCATAAAAGGGATAATTCAATTGCAATATATTGTAAAGCATGCTATACGCATTTGCTGACCCAAAGAAAGTAACTAAATGGAAGAGATACAATTCAAGAAGAATTGATTCCATATGAAAGACATGTAGTTTTGAACCTATAGTTCAAATGCTTGAAAGTATAAAGTCAAAGGTATGTATAGTCAGTTTTCGATATCTTATTTGTCTAGCATGACATGGAAAACTTGATATGCATCTAAAGTCTATTATATGGCTTATATGACTTAACTTGAAAGATTTAAGTTGCTTGAAGCATATGCAATTCTTGGTCCTGAAGTACCACATCCTTAGTACAATTTGTGTACATATGTATCTTGCTATAACTATAAGCATGATGGCATTGAGAACGCATCTATGGAGATATTGAAGAGTTATTCCACGACATTATATGAAGTGTTCATATCTATCAAGAATGATGATTTCAAGGTGCGGAATATTTATTCAAGTCAATATGGTTGATTTGTCAAACGTCTACCAAAGATCGTTTTGAAGATGATGCACAAGATTGGAATGCAAATGCTCAAGGATATAAATTGATGTACTCATTAGGGGGAGTTAATGCGCGTTGCACTCTTTTTCCCTTACAAGGTTTTGTCCCACTGGGTTTTCCTTGCGAGGTTTTTAACGAGGCAACCAATAGGTGCATATTCAAACATGTGTACTCTTTTTCCTTTCTTTAATTTTTCCCATTGGGTTTTGGTTTTAAGGTTTTAACGAGGCACATTGTTGAATAGACATTCAAGGGGGAGTGTTATGAAATCTCCTATTTAAGGTGAATGTCTATAATTAGAGAGATTCTAGAGTTCTATTCTTTGTAGATAAATCATCCCCCTCCCTATAAATAGAGGTGCCCTCTACCAATGTAAATCATCCCTAACAATCTCAAAGTATCAATAAGAAGACTCCTCTACCTATTCTCTCTATATTGTTCTTGTTCTTGTATTATTGTTCTTGTCTTTATATTATTTCATAACAAATAGTGTTTAATACACTTGTATTCTTAAAATGCCAAGTAATATGAACTTACCATTTAGTAAAATAAAAATCAGATAGCACAAGTTTTTATGAATAGTATAAATAGAAGTGGAAGAGATGACAAAGATAAATTGCGTTAAAATTACAAAGAAGATGAGTCAAACATTAGCAACATTTTTCGTTGTGACCGCTTTTTTTATTCTTGCATCAGGTATATTCTTGCTAATAAACTAATTTTTCTACCGATACTTATGCTAGGTTTGTTATCCAAAAAGGTGGCAAGTCTTTTGGATATTCTTTTTTTTTCCCCATTTATTAATCAAATGAAATTGGATTTGACTAAGGCCATATTAACTCTGTTGAAGTCAAATTATCTGCGGGGAGAAGATTTTTTATAAGTTATCCCGTAAACTTGTCCTGAAATACATTTGCACATTGTAACATTAATAACAAGTTATTTTTTTATATGTGCAGACAATGGAATGCGTTCAGTTGAAGGTATTGAAACAGGGGTTTGTGAACGATTTGTCCTGGGGGTTATTTGTCCACCAGAAAAAGATTCAAGGATATGCCTAACGGAGTGCACTAACATATCCGGAGGTCATACACCAATTAGTCATCCTTGTTTAGACGCCAAAGATTCATCTATCTGCTTTTGTCAGTGGCTATCAGATTTATGTTAATGGAGATCTTCTACATCCATCAAACATTCATTATTTCGATCAACACTTGAGTACACCAACCAATTCTAGATGAAAACTTTGATTGTAATAAGATATATATAGTAGTTATACTTGTTGATTCTTCGTCAAGTTTTGATAAGTATAAGAATTGTCGTAAAGTATGATTCAGTATTCAATATTTTCGTATAAGTTTCTTAACATATATTCCAGATTTAAACTAACAAGAAATTGCAAAGGGTTACATTATGTCACAATTCAAAATTAAAGGACCTTCGAATTTTAAATGTTATATTTATTTATTTATTTATTTATTTAACATGTTAGGTGTGACCAAAAAGATCACGAGTTCAATGAAGATTTTTCCAAACAAATTAAGAGCATTGCATTGCATAGATCATGAATATTACGATAAAAAATTAGAGGGTCATTAGTAACGCTTAACAAGCATTCTATCGGGTAATCGTATATTAAACATCCCATATCATGTTATCATGTAAAGACGCTATGTTCTCAATGTAAATCTAATTTAGCCGAATTACCTTCTCGGGTGAGAGAAGCCCCAACTTCTCTCTAGCTACCACAAAATTCACAATAAGTTCAATAGTGACGAGAGTATGCCAAAAGCTATTCACAATAGCCCTTGGTTTATTTTTGGTCACATTCTTTCAGTCTAAAAATAGGTTCCGAATTTCGTATCTTCAGAAGCTAACATTTCAAACACAGCTATTTGAATTCGTCTTCCTCAATTACCTATTGAGTTCTATGATGATATCATTTTAACAAAAGTTGGTAATAAAATTGGTAGATTATTTAAAATTGATGCTTGTACTTCATCCACACATAGAGGAAGGTATGCTAGGCTTTGTATTGAAGTCCCTCTTGATGTTCCTGTCACCCCCTATTTCTTCATTGGACATTATAAGCAAAAAAATCCATTATGAAGATGCAAATTTTTTATGCAAAAAATGTGGCAGACTAGGCTATTCTATGGCCAATTGTCACTATATATTATCTAAGTATTCCACTACAGCTACCCAAGAAGCCCCAACAAACAACCAATCCAGCAGATTGGGCGATCCTCAAGATAAAATGCAAGAATCCACTTTCCAAACAAAAGGAAGTAATTGGCAAACAGTTGTGTTCCCCACGAAGAAGAAATCCAATAAAAATTTAAAGGTGATGCCCTCCACTTCTGGTTGGTTGCAACACCCAATCACACTCTCTCCATGTATATCTCAGTCTCTCTTATTTAATAAAAACTCAATAGGAAATCTATTGATAATGACAATACCATAACTACTATACACCCCAAAGTCAGTAGGAAAATCAACCCGCTAAAAATACACCGCCATTGGAAATATGTTTGAAGGATTGGTTACTCCACCTAAGTTGAATAGTTTTAATTATAATAATGCTAATAATAATTCTATTAATTACAGTTCTAGTTGCATGGTTAATAATATGGAAGGTGTCCACGAAATGGACGTCCAAATGGCAACTGCAGAAATGGCCAATTAAAAGACATGCATGATAATCATTCCCTATCTATTGGTAATGAAGACCTAAATAACCCCATCAGGGTTCTAAACCCCCCCCCCCCCCAATCACACGGTAACCCCTAAACGAGTCCTTAAAAGAATTAATTAAAATTGCATGGCAAATAAGCCTCATCTTCATACAAGCTTACACGTGTCCATGCAAACACTTGATTTTACACAAATGACCAAACCAATCATCCATGTCCTCCGTCCAAATCTCAACAAAATCTTATAAATACCACTCCATTAAGCAATATCAAAGATATGCATATAGACTCTATTATAATTATTAACTCTATTCTATTGGTGAACTCAACAACAGTGGAGGAAAATACACCACTCACTCATACTATAAACAACCAAAATCATTTAAAGATGCTAAGGATTCCAATCTCCCAAAAGAGCCATAATAGTGAGACACAAAAGAGCCATAAACATGTCGAACCCTCCAATTCCTCCAAACCCTTAAACAAACAACCATGCCTTCTTCATCCAACCCCCAGTAACCTAAGATTATCAGACACTCTCTTGGTTGGAAAAAGCTCTAATGGGCCATGCTATAACATTTAACATGATTCCGGACGGTCAAGAAACGGTGATAATGCTCCAAAACTCTCACTTTCTAGCACAATTAGTGTCAGAAGGAATGCACGCAGCAATGAAAAATTACCTAAATCATATATGGATGAATAACATCCTTTATCCACTTGCATCATCGATGAACTTGGATCAAGTCCAAGCCATGAGGCACCAATGGAGCTTTCCACCCACTTCAACCCTATCCAAAATCACTCCTCCCAACTAGAACTACCCTTCTTTCCCCCGGGAAAAATCTCAAACATGAAACCCATCTTCATGCCATGGTCCCTACCATTGAACAACCCCCAAGCCTAGGCCAACCCCAACATGCAAGCTCCTCCCCATGCAAACCCAGTCCAACCAAAAAATCCACCAAATGTACTACTCCAAATACCATAGGTTGTCCCACCACCAGTACCAAACTTAGCTCCACCAGTCCAAGTCCCCCTCAATGCTCTAGAACTAAAAAATATCCTAATGGAAGAGGACGTTGAGATAATCCTACTAGGGTCCGGTCCAGTCCTAATATTTTCAAGCCTCAACCGGTGTCTTTCTCTTCAGGGATTTCCTACATAGGAGATATGTGCTCAGTTGCCCCCTAGCACTATAAAAGTACTCAATGGATGTGAGCCCCCCTCCCCCCCTCCCAATATCCCACAATAGGGAACCATGCAATGATCCTAGTACCTGGTTAAAGGAGGAACCCAATGCTTCAAACTCAAATGGACAATGGTCCAACCAACAACCATGCAATGATGTTTAGACCTACAAATATTATTATATGGAACATCAGTGGGAGAAACAATGAAACCTTTAGGGGTTTTTTCAGAGAATTGATAGACACCCATAGGCCGTGTATGGTTACTCTGCTAGAAACAAGAATGGAAAGGCACATTTCTTTCCTAAGCGACTTTGCCTTCTTCTAAATGATCGAGGTATCAAGTGATGGCTAATCTGGAGGTATGGTTATTTTATGGAATGCTAGTCTTGTTAAGGTGCACAACTTTGTTAGGAAGAATAAAGAATCCATGTATCGATCGAGGTAATTCCTTCTTAATTCCACTTGGTTATTTTCCTCCATTTACGCTAGTACAAAAGTAGAGAATAGAAATGTTTTATGGAAAAACATCAAAAATATTAGTGCTAATTATAAAGGAGTTTGGTTGTTAGGAGGGGATTTTAATGATTTACTTAGTTATAATGATAAACTATGGGGTAATCCTATTAATCATAGACGAAAAAACTCTATTTGGTATAGTATTAATAAGTGTGGATTATTAGACCTAGGTTATAAAGGTCCTAAGTATACTTGGTCTAATCTAAGGAAAAAATCCAAAGGATTCATATTGGAAAGGTTAGACAGAATATTTTTCAATAAAGATTGGCTATCATTATATCCCAAGGCTATGGTAATCTACCTCCGTATAACACACTCGGACCACAACCCTTGTTACTGACCTTTTGTCCGAAAATGTGAACCACTTTAATAAAGCCTTTCGTCTGGAAACGATTTGGTGTAGGAACCCGGACTTCATTAATCTAGTTAAACACTTGGAGTAGTGATAACCTTATTACTTCTCAAAACACTTTTAGAAAAGACGTTATTAGTTGTACAAATGAGACCTTTAGGGAGATCTTCAAAAAGAAAAAAAGGATTCTTGCTAGGCTAAGTGGTATCCAATCCTCTCCTCATTATAAGAGCCATTTCTTACAAGATCTGGAATCTAATCTACAACATAAATATAACTCCATTCTTACTTTAGAGCTTGGTTTCTGGAAACTTCGATCTAGAATTAGCTGACTTAACTAGGGCAAGGGGAATACCAAGTTCTATCATATCATGGCCTCAAATCGTAAGCTTCGTTATACTATTATGTACTTTACTAATGATAATGGTGATCGGATATTGGATCCCAAGTTAATTCTAGACCAAGCACTAACTTCCTTTAAAAATGATTTTAGGACATCAAAAATATCTTCCCTTAATAACATCAATATTTGTGATGCCTCCTTCCATGAAAAAGCTGACCTAAGAAGCCTTGATAATCCTCATAATAATTCTGAAATCACAAATACCCTATTCTCTTTCAAATCGATTAAGGCTCCGGGTCCGGATGATATTTATCATTTTTTCCCAAAATATTGATATACTACTGGCCCCTCCATTACTAGTTACTGTCACAAAGATTTTGAATCCTAATCCCTTCCTAATGGATTCAATGATACCTTCGGTTTGTCTAATACCTAAATTTTTCAACGCGAATAACCTCAAGAATTTCCGACCAATTGGTCTTTGTAATACCTCCTATAAAATAAACACAAAATCATTGCTAATAGGATAAAACCCTATCTCCCTTATCTTATTAGTCAAATGCAATCTAGTTTAATTAAAAATAGGAGGGGTTATGACAATGCTATTATAATCCGGGAGATTATGAATAATTTCCATAAAAATAAGAAATCAAATTTTGACATGATCGTTAAATTAAACTTAGTGAAAGCTTTCCACCAATTGGAATGGTCGTTTGTTTATAAAACCCTCAAGTATTTTAAATTTCCTCCTAAACTATCCCGTCTAATAATGCATTGCATATGTACAAGCTCTATGAGTATCATAGTAAATGGTGTGAGAACTAGCTTCTTTCAACCAAGTTTAGGAATTCGTTAAGGTGAACCTCTATCCCCTAATATATTCATTCTTTGCCTTGAACTATTATCCCGACTCCTTAATTATCACGTAGATATGTTTCAATGGGACCCTATCTATTTTAAACATAAAGATCCAAACTTTTCCCATATCTTCTTTGCGGATTATATTACCTTAGTAGGAAAAGATAATAAAAAACTTGCATCTATATGAAATCATGCTTAGATTATTTTTGCACTGAGTCTGGACTTGCCATTAACAAAACTAGGTAAACAATTATGCTCCCAAACTACTGTCCCCACGAATTAAATAATTTCATAACTAACCTCTTTTGTATCAAATCCACTAAGGAGTTTGGCAATTATCGAGGTTTCCCAATTCTTAGCCACTCTCTGAGAACTAAAGACTTCCAGTTTATCATAGATAAAATGCAATCCAAATTGTCACACTAGAAATGATCCTTATTAAACATGGCAGGAAGAACTACTTTGGCCTTAAGCACATTAGGAGCTAGCCCTAAACACTCCATGAAATATACTCATCTCCCTCCTAAAATTCTAAAAAATAATGACAAAGTCCAAAGAGACTCTATATGGGGTTCCACTAACTCCGCTAAAAAGCTCCACCTAATCAATTTGCAAGTTGTTACTAAAGATAAAGCAGAGGGAGATCTAGGTATTCATCAACAAAATCTAAAAATCTAGCCCTTCTTTCTAGTCCGCTTTGGAGACTCCTAAAAAAAAATACTTCGTCCCCCCGGGGACAAATAATTCTAGCCAAATATGAAACTAGAAAAACCTTCTGTAATACTTCTTGCATCTGGAAAGCCATCTTGCATGGTTGGAAAGTCTGCAATAAGGGAATCCTATGGCACCCTTGTATCAACTCTAATATTAACATTTGGAATGAAAATTAGATTTGTAATTCAAAATTCCTAAGAGTCTTAGTTGAAGGTCCCCTTAATAAAAGTGACTTCATACTTTCTATCAAAAATCTCCTCCATAAAAAAAAGAATGGAATAGTAAGGTCATCTCCTTTGAACTACCCGATAATATTCTCAACAACGTACACATTACTCATATCCCTGGCAAGGGTTCAACTTCTCACAAAATAAGTTGACATCCCAACTCATCATGTATTTTTTTGACTAAGCCTTGCTATAAACTAATCCATGAGTATGACTCTACCTCAAGACCTTTTAATTGTGTTTGGGACCTCCAATTCCCGATTAAAATAAAGTTCTTTCTATGGCAATGCATGTACAGTTGTATTCCTTGTCGGGCTTACCTTGCTAAAATAAGTATCAACATTTATACCAATTGTACAATTAGTAGAGCTGAAATCAAGGACATACAACACATCTTTGTTAGCTGTTCTATCTCAAAGCATTTCTGGGAAAATAGTGGCTTTCCACCTTTGGATATTGGGAAACAGAAAGACTGGTTAACTAATTTAAGAGATATCTTCATTAATTACTGCAACTCTCCCAGGAAGTGGACTAGTATATTCCCTTATTGTATATTGGAACTATGGAAAAACAGGAACAACAATAACATCAACAACTTGAATAACTACCTAGACATAAAAAAAAAGGTTATGCATGTATCTTGGGAATTTAACTTCTTCACTGAAGAAATCCTTTTGTGGAGAAAACTTTCAAGGCTGAGATTAGTTGGATAAAGCCTAACAAAGGAGTTATTAAATTAAACTGCAATGGTTCTTTCTATAATAAGAGTACAGGGGTAGGACTTGGAGGAGCTTTTTGAAATAACAAGGGTGATTGGGTTGTTGGCTATCACAAATCATGCCAAGCAAGTTCGGCCTTCCATACAGAGCTACAGGCCATACTAGAAGGGTTAAAAATAGTTCACTTCCTGGGAGAGTTAACCAGTCTTTCACGATGCTGGAAATAAAAACTGATTCCATTGATTTTATTAAACTCATTTACGAGAATAACTCTAATTACTCTAATATTTTTTGTGAATGCAGATGGCTAATGCACCAATTGAAGGTCCCAATGCTAAAGCATAATTTTAGAGAAAGAAATATGGTGGCCCATGTACTAGCCAAGCAAGCCATCAAAAATGTATCATTGTCGAAGTATTGTTATCATGCACGTCCACCCCTTTTTGTTGAGCATGAAGTTATCAAGGACAAGCGTGGAGTTTGTAATGGCATTAGAACTTTGTCTAACAATTTTTATAACTAATGTTTAACAATACTTGTCTAACAATGTCTAACAATGTTTATAACTATTTGGCAACTATGGTAGCACCACTGCCCTAAAAACATCTGACATGTCTATGTAATTTTGATTTATATATATAATATCCATGTGTTATCTTCAAAAAAGAATATCTGAATTAACTGGGCCTCAAAATAATTAGCGAATATCGAATATAAAAACAAAAAGGAAATGTCAATAGACATCCCAACAACATGCTACGAAATATTATTAGCCCTTTAGCCATACCTGAAAAATATGGCCTAATAACCATTGATCAAAGGTCACATTTTTTTTTACAAAAAACAACATTTTTTAGGGATGGTCTATACAAACACAACATTTACCCTAAAACAATGGCTTTCACAAGGTAAGCATTGCCATTTCTTTCAATAGTTATTTATAAAGAGTATATATTGTCGACCATCTCAAAAAGTTTGAAACAAATTCTTTAAAAGCATATTTCATTAAATTCCTTTCATAATTTAAAGAACATTAGTCATTTAAAGATCTACTAAAAGGCATATTAAATCATAATAATATGTGTATTGAAGCTCATCTCTGCACATAACTGCCCTTATTAAATCAGGTTGAGGTTTTCTCTAGTAACTTCTACTCCATTATTTTTCAGTAGTTATTTAAGGATTTTTTTGAAGAATAATACCTTAGATTTCTTTGAACATCAAAGAAGATTACCTTATCGTCATATTTTTCTTCATCCTCATCAGATTTTGTCGTCAATGCAAATAAGGAATCATATGTTGCAACTTTTCTTTCAGTGGCCATCGTGGAGGTGTCTTCCGTTTCATTATCACTCTCAGATTCACCAGAGGAATCTCCCTAGACAGCCAGAGCTTGCTTTAAAATATTTTCAGCGGCATCTCTTTTATTGAACTTTATGTCGGGACCAAGTTTCTCTTCCCCACCTTATCAGCATTATATTTGTAATGGACATGATTGTGGAGAAGACAGTCTTTGATAAAATGTCCTGGTTTTCTGCATTTGTGTCAACAATCATATCTTTTAGTGTTTCTGCTAGAGCTACCCTTCTTGGGAATGCCTCCATTTCTAATAACCATTTTCTAAAGTGTTGGTGGCATGTAGGTTGATTGACCTTCCTCAAAGTCTGGTAGAGCATCCATGCAGATCCTTTCAAGGTGTTAACCTTTTAGAAAGAACCCACTCTAATACCAATTGTTAGACCATATGTGTCCACCAGACTGTATAGAGAACAGGGTTCTCTATGTGTTTCCTCTCAAAATACTGATGAATCAAGATGTATAGGGATCTGGTTCTATATTAGTTGGGGTGTACTGCTAATTTTGTGTATGTCCACCAAATAGTAGAGTTACTAGTACTTTGTGGGGTTCAGCTGTGAATGCTAGTAAAGTTGTATGTAAATACGGACGAGGATTCTTATATAGAAAAATCCCACTCAATGGGATCAAAAAATCACGACCTACTTTACAATAACTTGCAATTTTCCTATTACAACTACTTTACAATAACCCTATTGCAAAGATTTCAACTAACTTGTGATGCTCTCATCATAAGCCACTCTATGACTATCCTAGTTACAAAGAATTTGACTAACTTGTGGTATTTTCTGTTGGAACACACTTTCAAAGACGTTGAATTAAAGTCGTGTTCGTTTTTGTAGGTTTTGATGAATGACAAACCGACGTGGATGCAAAGTTGACAAATGTCAAATCGTGACAAACCGACGTGGATGCAAAGTTGACAAATACCAAATCGTCGTGAATACGAAGATATCATTGAACAAACAAGGCAAGAATTATTTCTAACGGACCAAGGAAGAGTCCAAGTAAAGAAGAGTCAAGAACAAGACCAAGAGATGCATTGAAGACATTATTGAGTTGTTTTCATTGTAATCTTGATCCGATAATGCATTTAAGTCTTGGCTTCTCTCTAAAATCATTTTATCAAATCATGCATATCATAAATATTTTTGTTGACCAAAGTTTTGTGACCATGCCCAAACCAAAAATCTGACCGTCGGCTTCCGTTGATGAGACGTTGGCTAGACGTCGGCTAGACATTAGCTAGACGTCGGCTAGACATCGTCATGGTTTTTGACATTTTCATTTTAGCCAAAATGGTTTTTGAAATATTATCATTGGTTTTCACTTCTGGGCATATTTAAACATATCCAAAATCATTATTTCATAGAAACCACACTTGAATTATGGCCGTCGTCTAAACACATGGAAAACGTCTTTGACAAAGTGACGCGACATTTATGACCTTGGAAACTTGGTTTTTAAGAACTAAGTCTTGGTTTTCACTTTTTATACCATAAACAAGCTTTTCCAACACTTGGTTTTTGATTTGGAACACTTTGATCTTTGGGTTGGTTTTCAAGGTTAAATAATCGATTATCATGTTCCAATAATCGATTATCTTGCTAATGTAGAAAAACCCCAACTTACAGAAGGTTCTGATAATCGATTATCACCTTCAGATAATCGATTATCACCTCAGATAATCGATTATCATTATCTGATAATCGATTATTCTGTGTTTCCAGCCCAAACTTAAAATTACAGAGAGGTTAAATAATCGATTATCCTTTGGAGAATAATCGATTATCTAGTTACCGTTGCCATCCAACGACTAGTTTTTTGAACGTTGAAGTAAGATAATCGATTATGCACTTAAGATAATCGATTATTCTGTCTTTAATTCAAAATTCTTGTCCAACTATTGAGCAACGGTCACTTGATCCTTGAGGGCTATAAATAGACCCCAAAACCTCTCATTTCTACAACAATTCTTCAACAATCTATTATACTTTCATTGCATTAAATTCATTCATATTTCATAGCTTTTGAGAGCCAAAATCTTGGAGAAATTGTTGTGTTCTTGAGCATTCTTAAGTCTACTCATATCTACTCTATAAGAGAGTCCTGTTCTTGAGTGCTAAGTGTTTGTATACACTTGAAGGGAAGTCTAACCCCTTGTTGTTGTAAGAAGGAAGGTTTCATTCCTTCGGTTGAAGTCTTGGGGTGCGGTATCTCCGATCAAACGTTGTTGAGGCTCGTGTGACTCGAGTTCTCAAGTTGTATTGGTTTGTTAAGCACCTTTAAGCTTAGCGGAGTTAGTTGCAGCTCGAGAGAGTCTCTCGGGAGACTGCACGTAACCACACGTTGTGGAGAACCAGTATAAATTTGGTGTGCTCCCTCCTTACTCTTTTTATTTCCGCATTTACTTCGACTTTATTCCTGCGATTATTGTTAAACGCTATTCACCCCCCCTCTAGCGTTGGGCACATATTCTAACAATTAGTATCAGAGCCATACTCTTTGAAAGACTTAACAGTTTGAGAGAAACGATCTATGGCTTCTACTCGCAATCTTTATGCGAGAATTGGTGAGGGACAATCAACCACGAGGCCACCACTCTTCGATGGCACAAATTACACCTATTGGAAGGAGTGGATAAGAATCTTCATCCAATCCAACAACTTTCTATTGTGGCAAATCATCAAAAAATTGTGAACAATTGCCCACTAAGGAAGTCGAGGATAAAGTTGTCCTAAAACGGAGAACGAATATGATGCAGAGGACATCAAAAAGGTGGAGAACAATGCTAAGGCCATCAATATGTTGTACTGTGCAGTAAACCCCGATGATTATCGGAAGATTTCATGTTGCACCACGGCCAAGCAAATGTGGGAGAAGCTAGAGGTCACCTACGAAGGTACGGACCAAGTCCGAGAGGCTAAAATTGATTTTCTAACCCATGAATATGAACTATTTCGTATGAAGGAGAACGAGAAAATCGATAACATGTTTGAACGATTTTCAAAAATTGTCAACGACCTCCACGCACTCAAGAAGACGTACACGGACACGGAGCTTGTACGAAAAATTCTACGGAGCCTCACTCTGGAGTGGCGTTCCAAAGCCGATGCAATTCAAGAGTCAATTGGCATCACCAACGTCACTATAGACGGACTCCGGGGGAATCTAAAGACGTACGAGTCCACCATTCTTAACCCTCCTTTGGAAGATCAAAGAAAAAAGTGCATTGCACTCAAGGCCTCCACATCACAACCTCAAGTCATTGAGGATTCAAGCGATGAGGATAACGAGTTTGGACTCGTTATTAAAAAGTTCCACAAGTTCATGCGTAAAGAGTATGAACGGAAGGGAAAGAGGCAAGGAGGACCACCCAAATGCTATGAGTGTGGAGAAGTTGGGCACATCAAACCTAAATGCCCAAACACAAAGATGGAAAAGAAGACCGTCAAGAAACAAAGAGCATACATCTCTTGGGGAGGCGACTCTGGGGATGAGTCAAGAGACGGAGATGAAGATGAGACCGCCAATTTATGTCTCATGGCACATGAGGAAGCACAAGAAGAGGTATGTGAATCTTCTCCTAAAGATCCTTATACTTATGAAGATATGCAAGACGCCTTTGATGAGTTATATGGCGAATTTGTTAGCGCTTCTAAAACCATTAAGGATTTAAGAAACGACTCTCTTCAAAGGAGAAGTAGTTGGAAAAATTGAGCCAGGATAATAAAAATATAAGAGAAGAAAATAAATTTTTTGGCAAAAGAAGCGCCGACAAACCCGAAGGCTCAAACGAAAGTTGCAAGTCTTGCAAATCTCTCAAAGACCAAGTTGAAAAACTTAAGGATACTTTGAACAAATTTAATACTTCTCATCAAAACCTCAATGATGTACTTGGCAATTTTAAATCTACTAAACATGGCTTAGGTTTCGAAAATGATATTAATATGAATGAAAAAGTTGAGCCAAAACCTAAACAACCTAAGGCTCAACCTAGGAAAAATAAAATTAATATTAATAGACAACCTAGAAATGATAATTCTAGGAACACTAGACAACCTAGAAAAAACACTAGGAGAAATGTTGAGCACTTTAGAACACCTATAAATGGTTTTCAAAAAGTCATCAAAACTACGCTTCTCAAAATAGAGTAAATGAATTTAGACTACCTAGAAGCTATTATCAACCTAAGAGAAATGCATAATCCGAATGTCATTTGCCATTATTGTAATAGGATAGGTCATATAGCTCCGGTTTGCTTTACTAGGCATAGACATCTCACGATTAAACAATCACACTACCATTTTGCACCTAACACCTAAGGACCCAAAATGACTTGGGTACCTAAATCTCATTGAGTTGGTATGTAGGTGTGCTTGAAGGCATCAAGTGTACTTTGGTACCTTGATAGCGGATGCTCCAAGCACATGACCGGAGATGCATCCAAATTTCTTCAAATAAGACCCGCCAAAGGAGGAAACGTAGTCTTTGGAGACAATAGCAAAGGAAAAATAATCGGCATTGGTTCGGTTGGTAAGGATGAAACCTCCTCTATTGATAATGTTTTATTAGTTAAGGGTCTTAAGCACAATCTCTTGAGCATAAGTCAATTGTGTGACAAGGGAAATCGTGTGATTTTCAATTCTAAATCATGTACGGTTGAACGCCTTAGTGATAATAAGGTTATTTTACATGGTGATAGAATTGATAATATTTATATGGTTAACCTTGAAAATTCTTCATCAAACTTTGCTAAATGCCTCATAAGTAAAGAGGACGATATGTGGCTATGGCATCGAAGAGTAGCTCATGTTAACATGAACCTTTTGAATAAATTGGTTTCACAAGACTTAGTAGTTGGTCTCCCAAAACTCAAGTTTGAGAAGGACACCATTTATGATTCATGTCAAAGAGGGAAGCAAGTAAAGGCCTCTTTTAAATCGAAAAATGTTGTCTCAACAACAAGGCCTTTACAACTTTTGCACATGGATCTCTTTGGACCATCAAGAACAAAAAGTTTTGGTGGGAACTACTTTGCCTTTGTCATTGTTGATGACTACTCTAGGTACACATGGACATTATTTCTAACTCATAAAAGTGAGGCGTTTCAAGTTTTCAAAAGTTTCCTTAAACGTGCTCAAAATGAAAAGAGCACAACAATTACTTCCATAAGAATTGATCACGGTGGAGAGTTCGAACGGAATCTCTTTGCGGATTTTTGTGAAGAACTTGGCATTGAGCATAACTTCTCCGCTCCACGTACACCACAAAAGAATGGAGTGGTGGAACGTAAAAATCGATGTCTCGAGGAGATTGTTAGAACTATGCTCGATGAGGCAAAAATTCCTAAGTATTTTTGGGTGGATGCCGTGAGTACCGCAAGCTACGTGTTAAACCGAGCCGTCATAAGACCGATACTCATAAAAATGCCATATGAACTTTACAAGGGAAGAAAGCCAAACCTCTCCCATCTTCGATTTTTTGGTTGTAAATGTTTTGTTCATAATAATGGAAAGGACAACTTGGGGAAATTTGATGCAAAATCCGATGAAGGCATATTTCTCGGTTATTCATTGCGTAGTAAAGCCTATAGAGTCTTTAATAAACGCACTTTAACTATTGAGGAGTCCCCTCGTGTTGTATTTTCCGAGAATGATACTCGCTTGGCGAGAAAGGATATTTGTGATGATCTTGCAGATTCATTGGAGAAGATTAATCTTCAAGGCGATGTGGAAAAAGAGAGCCCAAAGGAAGTCCAAGACGAAGTCATGGAACAACCTTTGAAAGAGAAACAACCACAAGAGGAAGAGACGGTGATGCCTAGAGCTTGGAGGACGTCTAGAAATCATCCTCTCGATAAGGTAATTGGTGACATCGAACAAGAGGTATGTACTCGAAACTCTCTTAAGGACACCGTAGGACACATGGCTTTTGTATCACAAATTGAACCTACAACCATTTCCGAAGCAATTGAGGATGAGCATTGGACCTTGGCAATGCAAGAGGAGCTAAACCAATTCAAACGTAATGACGTTTGGGAATTGGTGCCAAGACCCAATGATCATACCGTAATTGGTACAAAATGGGTGTTCCGTAACAAACTTGATGAAAATGGTATTATAATTAGAAACAAAGCTAGGCTCGTAGCTAAAGGCTACAATCAAGAAGAAGGCATTGATTTTGAAGAAACTTATGCACTGGTAGTACGTTTAGAAGCTATTCGTTTATTACTTGCTTTTGCTTCATCTATGAATTTTAAACTATACCAAATGGATGTCAAGAGTGCCTTCCTCAATGGGTTTATTCAAGAGGAAGTGTATGTTGAACAACCCCCGGGTTTCGAAGACCTTGAGTCCCCCGATCATGTCTTCAAACTCAAGAAAGCACTCTGCGGTCTTAAACAAGCTCCCCGAGCTTGGTACGAACGTTTGAGTAAATTTCTTTTGGACAATGAGTTCAAAAGGGGGAAAGTTGATACAACACTTTTTATCAAAAGTAAAAACAAAGACATCCTCTTGGTTCAATTTTACGTAGATGACATTATTTTCGGTGCTACTAACGAATTTTTGTGCAAGGAACTTTCGAAAATGATGACAAGTGAGTTCGAGATGTCAATGATGGGTGAGCTCAATTTCTTCTTGGGATTGCAAGTGAAACAAAAGAAAGAAGGGACTTTCATTTGTCAATCTAAGTATTGCAAGGAGTTGCTCAAACGTTTTGAGATGAACAACGCCAAAGCAATGGCTACTCCCATGAGCACATCGATCACCTTGACAAAGATGAAAAGGTAAGGAAGTAGATGTAAAGAAGTATCGAGGTATGATCGGATCGCTTCTTTATCTTACCGCAAGTAGGCCAGACATTATGTTTAGCGTTTGTTTATGCGCTCGGTATCAATCTTGTCCGAAGGAATCACACTTAATTGCGGTAAAACGGATAATGAAATACCTTGTTGGCACTATGAATGTAGGACTTTGGTATCCCAAAGGTTCTTCATGCCAACTCATTGGCTATTCCGACTCTAATATCGCGGGTTGAAAATTGGACCGCAAAAGCACGAGTGGAACATGCCACTTACTTGGTAGTTCCTTAGTATCATGGTTTAGTAAGAAGCGAGTAAGTGTTGTGTTATCCACCACCAAGGCCGAATATGTGGCCGCGGGAGTTGTTGTGCTCAAATCCTTTGGATGAAGCAACAACTCTTGGATTATGGCCTTAGTATTGATCATATCCCTCTTCGGTGTGATAATACTAGCGCCATAAGCTTGACGAAGAACCCCGTTCTTCATTCAAGGACGAAACACATTGAAATTAGACATCATTTCATTAGAGATCATGTTCTCAAAGGTGATGTCGACATTGAGTTTGTGGAAACAAAAATTAGCCGACATTTTCACAAAACCTTTAGGGAAAGAGTCATTTTTCCGCATTCGTAGTGAACTCGGAATACTTGATTCCACGATGATCTAATGCGTGCATTTGTGAAATATTTTATTTGAACTATCACTAACTTGAGCGTCGGAGACGTCTAACTCTTTTTTACAGGTCTCAAAATGGCCACAAAGTCAGGGGAAACCGATGATGACGGTGACTGTGATGATGATGATGATGAAGCAATGGCGAGTGACGGAGATGACAACAGCTCCTAGAAGCTTTTAGAGCTCAAGCTCGACTCTCCTTCTCTTTAGTTTATGATTTGAATAATTTTTTAATGCTTCCATTAAGTACTCCATTTTTATTCCCTTTTATCAAAAAATTTTTTGCTAATGTCAAAAGGGGGAAGAAAAGTGCTATGCATAAATTGAGGGGGAACTCATTACGCATTTGGCACAAACGTTTAAACACCTATGCATATCCCCATCTCAGTTTTCCATTATCAAAAAGGGGGAAATTGTTGGAACACACTTTCAAAGACGTTGAACTAAAGTCGTGTTCGTTTTTGTAGGTTTTGATGAATGACAAACCGACGTGGATGCAAAGTTGACAAATGCCAAATCGTGACAAACCGACGTGGATGCAAAGTTGACAAATACCAAATCGTCGTGAATACGAAGATATCATTGAACAAACAAGGCGAGAGTTATGGCTAACGGACCAAGGAAGAGTCCAAGTAAAGAAGAGTCAAGAACAAGATCAAGAGATGCATTAAAGACATTATTGAGTTGTTTGCATTGTGATCTTGATCCGACAATGGATTCAAGTCTTGGCTTCTCTCTAAAATCATTTTATCAAACCATGCATATCATAAATGTTTTTGTTGACCAAATTTTTGTGACCATGCCCAAATCAAAAATCTGACCGTCGGCTTCCGTCGACGAGACGTTGGCTAGACGTCGGCTAGACATTGTCTAGACGTCGGCTAGACATCGTCATGGTTTTTGACATTTTCATTTTAGCCAAAATGGTTTTTGAAATATTATCATTGGTTTTCACATCTGGGCATATTTAAACATATTCCAAATCATTATTTCATAGAAACCACACTTGATTTATGGTCAACGTCTAAACACATGGAAAACGTCTTTGACAAAGTGACGCGACGTTTATGACCTTGGAAACTTGGTTTTTAAGAACTAAGTCTTGGTTTTCACTTTTTATACCATAAACAAGCTTTTCCAACACTTGGTTTTTGATTTGGAACACTTTAATCTTTGGGTTGGTTTTCAAGGTTAAATAATCGATTATCATGTTCCAATAATCGATTATCTTGCAAATGTAGCAAAACCCCAACTTACAGAAGGTTCTGATAATCGATTATTACCTTCAGATAATCGATTATCACCTTAGATAATCGATTATCATTATCTGATAATCGATTATTGTGTGTTTCCAGCCCAAACTTGAAATTACAGAGAGGTTAAATAATCGATTACCCTTTGGAGAATAATCGATTATCTAGTTACCGTTGCCATCCAACGACTAATTTTTTGAACGTTGAAGTAAGATAATTGATTATTCACTTAAGATAATCGATTATTCTGTCTTTAATTCAAAATTCTTGTCCAACTATTGAGCAACGGTCACTTGATCCTTGAGGGCTATAAATAGACCCCAAAACCTCTCATTTCTACAACAATTCTTCAACAATCTATTATACTTTCATTGCATTAATTTCATTCATATTTCATAGCTTTTGAGAGCCAAAATCTTGGAGAAATTGTTGTGTTCTTGAGCATTCTTAAGTCTACTCATATCTACTCTATAAGAGAGTCCTGTTCTTGAGTGCTAAGTGTTTGTGTACACTTGAAGGGAAGTCTAATCCCTTGTTGTTGTAAGAAGGAAGGTTTCATTCTTTCGGTTGAAGTCTTGGAGTGCGGTATCTTCGAGCAAACGTTGTTGAGGCTCGTTTGACTTGAGTTCTCAAGTTGTATTGGTTTGTTAAGCACCTTTAAGCTTAGCGGAGTTAGTTTCAGCTCGAGAGAGTCTCTCGGGAGACTGGACGTAACCACACGTTGTGGCGAACCAGCATAAAATTTGGTGTGCTCCCTCCTTACTCTTTTTATTTCCGCATTTAGTTCGATTTTATTCCTGCGATTATTGTTAAACGCTATTCACCCCCCCCCCTCTAGCGTTGGGCACTTATTCTAACATTTTCACCACAAGCCACTTTGTCATACCGGTTACAAAGGCTTTGACTAAGTTATAATATTTCCACCACAAGCCACTTTGTCAAACAATGGTTACAAAGGCTTTTGCTTATGACTATCCCTAGTCACAACAAAACCCAGAAGTTTACGAATTTTAGTTTGTTCCTAAGACAACGCTTCTAAGAAACCAAACTAGGAATTTCAATGAAGAACACATAAAAATATTCAACAACCTATGGACTTGAGGTATAGTCGGTCTTCGATTAGATCCTTGAGGTTGAGGCAGCTTTGTTCTTGAGAGAGGTCCTTGAGCACTTGAGAGAATTTTCGTTTTTTGTATTTGCAAGTGTTGAACCTGAATCTTATGCCTTGCATTAAGTTTATACTACACAAGACATCCTTAGTGATGTCCAATCTCAATGGGAAGTGATTGTTGCACTATTTGCCGCACTGTCTGCTACACTGTTGCAGGCAGTCACTTTCTACAATTGCTTTCCAGCTGTAGTTGACTTGTAATTCTTGCAGAGAACCCTAAGTGACCAACTCCCTGTTGTGTTCCTCATTGTACAATTGCGGACAATCACTCAGTTGCGTTCCAGCTTTATAGCTGACTTGTTTTTCTGTCAAAAAAGCACCAAGGGATCAGGTTCATGATCTGGTTCTTGTGCACACTGCCCAGGTTGTCTAGAGTCGTTGCTATCAGCTTTGAATACTGGGTTCCTAGTACTTTGTGGGGTTCTGCTGTGAATGATAGTAAAGTTGTATGTAAATAAGGCCGAGGATTTTTATATGGAAAAATCCCACTCAATGGGATCAAAAAATCACGACCTACACATGTAGTCTTTTAACTTCATTAACTTGCAATTTTCCCTATTACAACTACTTTACAATAACCCTATTGCAAAGACTTCAACTAACTTGTGATGCTCTCATCACAAGCCACTCTATGACTATCCTAGTTACAAAGAATTTGACTAACTTGTGGTATTTTCACCACAAGCCACTTTGTCACACCAGTTACAAAGGCTTTGACTAAGTTGTGATATTTCCACCACAAGCCACTTTGTCACACAATGGTTACAAAGGCTTTTGCTTATGACTATCCCTAGTCACAACAAAACTCAAAAGTTTACGAATTTTAGTTTGTTCCTAAGACAACGCTTCTGAGAAACCAAACTAAGAATTTCAATGAAGAACACATACAAAGACTCAACAACCTAAGGACTTCAGATATATTTGGTCTTCGATTAGGTCCTTAAGGTTGAGGCAGCATTGTTCTTGAGAGAGGTCCTTGAGCACTTGAGAGAATTTTCGTTTTTTGTATTTGCTAGTGTTGAACCTAAATCTTATGCCTTGCATAAAGTTTATACTACAAAGACATCCTTAGTGATGTCCATTCTCAATGGGAAGTGATTGTTGCACTATTTGACGCACTGTCTGCTACACTGTTGCAGGCAGTCACTTTCTGCAATTGCTTTTCAGCTGTAGTTGACTTGTAATTCTGTCAGAGAACCCTAAGGGACCAACTCCCTGTTGTGTTCCTCATTGTACAATTGCGGACAATCACTCAGTTGCGTTCCAGCTTTATTGCTGACTTGTGCTTCTGTCAAAAAAGCACCAAGTTATCAGGTTCATGATCTCGTTCTTGTGCACACTGCCCAGGTTGTCTAGAGTCATTGCTATCAGCTTTGAATACTGGGTTCCTAGTACTTTGTGGGGTTCTGCTTTGAATGGTAGTAAAGTTGTATGTAAATAAGGCCGGGGATTTTTTATGGAAAAATCTCACTCAATGGGATAAAAAAACCACGACCTACACATGTAAGCTTTTAACTTCATTAACTTGCAATTTTCCCTATTACAACTACTTTACAATAACCCTATTGCAAAGACTTCAACTAACTTGTGATGCTCTCATCGCAAGCCACTCTATGACTATCCTAGTTATAAAGAATTTGACTAACTTGTGGTATTTTCACCACAAGCCACTTTGTCATACCAGTTACAAAGGCTTTGACTAAGTTGTGATATTTCCACCACAAGCCACTTTATCACACAATGGTTACAAAGGCTTTTGCTTATGACTTTCCCTAGTCACAACAAAACTCAAAAGTTCACGAATTTTAGTTTGTTCCTAAGACAACGCTTCTAAGAAACCAAACTAGGAATTTCAATGAAGAACACATACAAAGACTCAACAACCTAAGGACTTGAGATATATTTGGTCTTTGATTAGGTCCTTGAGGTTGAGGCAGCATTGTTCTTGAGAGAGGTCCTTGAGCACTTGAGAGAATTTTCGTTTTTTGTATTTGCTAGTGTTGAACCTGAATCTTATGCCTTGCATAAAGTTTATACTACAAAGACATCCTTAGTGATGTCCAATCTCAATGGGAAGTGATTTTTGCACTATTTGCCGCACTGTCTGCTACATTGTTGCAGGCAGTCACTTTCTGCAATTGCTTTCCAGCTGTAGTTGACTTGTAATTCTGTCAGAGAACCTTAAGGGACCAACTCCCTGTTGTGTTCCTCATTGTACAATTGCGGACAATCACTCAGTTGCGTTCCAGCGTTATAGCTGGCTTGTGCTTCTGTCAAAAAATCACCAAGGGATCAGGTTCATGATCTGGTTCTTGTGCACACTGCCCAGGTTGTCTAGAGTCGTTGCAATCAACTTTGAATACCGGGTTCTTTTCTTTACTGTGGTCTTTTCTTTCTTTGGTTCTCGCATTTCACTGTCTATCTTCCTCTTCATCCCATAGGTCTTTAGATTTCCAACCAGCTCTTCTATGGTCAGCTCCTGCAGGTCCTTTAAATTAGTAATAGCATTTACCTTGCTTTCCCAAGGGCTAGATCCCAACCTGAAACTTTGTGATTTCAAGATCTTCTAGGTGTGTAACAGGTTTCTTATCTGGTTTTGAATGGTAAGTTTGTTAAATCATCAAAATATAAAGTAAAAAATTTTTGCCCAAGGTACTTGTAACCTATCTGTTAATATTAACATTAACTATTTTCAGTCTTTCACACTTATTTGAAAGGAAATTTTTGTTTATAACTCGAATACATTTTTCGTAATATATTACATTTTTTTAAGTTTTATGCACATTTACATTTTTTTATAAAACTCAAATAACCAAAAGCAAGCTCTGATTACATTCGGTCCATAGGTTATGTCATTATATTCAGCAACAAAAAAATTGATTACAGTTCCTGCTATCTGTTTTTAAATATTGATCTGACTAAAATGTAGAATACAATCAAACTGCAAACTGTTCATATAAGAAATGGAAATTTTATACTTCTTCTTGTCAGTTGCCATGTAACAATTGAAGAATAGAACAATGTTTTCGGCTCTTCTCGTAATGCATAAATCAAAGATATTGAGCCCAACATTCCAATTGGGGACTTGTTAGACGAATTAAGGTGGCAACAATAATACGTGAGAGTGAAAAATAAAATTTGATAACGGTTGGCTGTAGGAAATATCGTAGACAACAAAATTGCATCGAGAAAAAAAATTCAAAAATATTTCAAAAATTATAGTATTTTATTTTAAATATTTAAGTGTTACAATTTCTAGGGTTCTTCTGATTCTAACAAAAGCACTCATATGAATGATGCTAATTCCCATGTTCTTTCTAGTCTCGTTTGGTTTCGAGAGCCTCCCTCTCCCCGTCCCTTACTCGTCTTTTGAAAGCCGTCGTCCTGGATTTTCTTTCCGTATGCCGGGGAAAGTACCTCTCGGGCTCGGGAATGAGTGGTGAACCAGGAATCGACCCTATGAATAGCTCCTTACCTTAGTCATAGTTAGGTTAGGCCTACTTCTTTCAAAACAAAAAGGGGAATGAATAGCCAAAGCCCCTTCTATGAAGTCAAGCAACCGAACCTCTCGGGTGACCTTCAATGGTCTTTGAGCTTGATTTTTAATATATATTTGTTGTCACGAATGATGATCTTGAATTCAACTAGTACAAACTTTGATTTGAAATCGTATTCCTTGAATGATATTCTTCGTTCTTGAGCTTGAACTTGAAATTGCTCGAAGCTTGAAGAGAAATTTACGGCGTTTGATCCACGAGCTCTCTCTTGCTTCTTGTTATAATTTATGGTGTCTTTTCTGGGTTACGAAGACCCATATTTATAGTTGTGAGCGTGAAGAGTTCTGATGAGAACAAACTCTTTCCGACCAATCAAATTAAACTATGACAAGTCCGTACTTGATTTGCCAGAACCTGTCACTTGCACACATGACACAGTTTGTTGGCCATTAAGTGTGACTTGGCATGGTTTTGTCATTTCGATACGTGGCATGATTCTACTGGCTCTTCCGTTTGGCTTGACGTTCCACGTCATTTTAGAGTGGCACCAAATTGGACCTCTAGGAAGATGATATCTGGGCCTAATGAAATGGGCTCATCATTTGTAGCCTAATTAAGTGGATTAACCGAATGAGTTTGACCTTATTTATTTAATCCATATATTTGACTTGTATAATTAGTCCAATTATATTAGCCCATAATATTTATTTGAATTCAAAATATATTTAGTTAGAAATTATATCCAAATTTTTTATGAATTGAAATTCAATATTATTGCCTACAACTATCATTGGTGGAATTGGAATATATCATGTATTAACATCGTTTAGTTATTACTATTGGATTACATTAATATGCTGTTTGCTCGTAATCTGGACTTTTAAGTCAATCTTGATTTGGGACAACGAATTCTGGGAATCTTCCCTTGATGCAGACCTTAATTATCCACATATGTATGTTTTAAGCTTGTGATTTGTTAAGATTGTTAGGATGTGAGATATGCATTTGCTATTGAGTTGTGATTGTGTGTATTGCAATATTTTTATTTAAACTAAGGTGGTTGAATAATGACAGTCGTCCTACTAGAAAACTCCATTGAAATTTATCGAGGAAAGCTACAAGTTTGGCAATTGTGCTTAGCGGCTCTTAGAGTATGTATGTATACAACAATAACTATCCAGTATAGTCCCACAAAGTGGGATCTGTGGAGGGTAATATGTAGACGGGCCTTACTCCTACTCGAAAGGGCAGAGAGTCTGTTTCCAATCGACCCTCGGCTCAGTGAAAGAAAGGAAAAATAAAAACAAAAACAAAAAAAAAGAAGCATTAGTAACTACAGCATAAATAACTATCTAAATATAAGAACCATAACTAAAATAGCATGCAATAATATCACACAGTAACTACCATAATAACTACCAAATAACTACTATAAGGGAGACACAATCCAATACACATATCATCTATGGATAGCCCTGTCATACCTCACCCAACCCCGGGTGAGGAGTACGAAAAACTCTAGCAGCCCCTATCCTACAACCCTGATACTAGACCTCCAGACTTTCCTATTAAGGGCCATGTCCTCGGAAACCCGCATTCTAGCCATGTCATGCCTAATCACCTCTTCCCAATACCTCTTAGGCCTCCCTCTGCCTCGCCGTACGCAGACCATTGCCAACCGCTCACAACTCCTCACCGGGGCATCAGGACTTCTCCTCTGCACATGCCCGAACCACCTCAGCCTCGCTTCTCGCATCTTCTCATCCACCGGGGCCACCCTCACTTTCTCTCGAACAACTTCATTCTTAATCTTATCCAACCCGGTGAGCCCGCACATCCACCTGAGCATCCTCATCTCCGCGACCTTCATTCTCTGAACATGAGAGTTCTTCACTGGCCAGCACTCCGCCCCATACAGCATGGCAGGTCTAACCACAACTCTATAAAATTTCACCTTGAGTTTCTGTGGAACTTTCTTGTCACACAGGACTCCTTATGCAAGCCTTCACTTTGACCACCCCGCTCCTATACTATGAGTGACGTCCCCGTAAATCTCTCAGCCCCCCTGAATCACCGACCCAAGATATCTGACACTGTCCCTCTGGGCGATAACCCGAGATCCAATCATCACGTCCCTGCCTACTTCGCTCGGCTCGGCGCTAAACTTGCACTCCAGGTATTTATCTTAGATCTGCTTATTTTGAAACCCTTAGACTCGAGAGTCTATCTCCATACCTCTAACCTCTCAATAACACCGACCCTCGTCTCGTCTATCAAGACTATGTCATCAGCAAATAACATACACCAAGGCACATCCCCTTGAATATGTCGGGTTAGAGCATCCATCACCAAGGCAAACAAGAGAGGGCTAAGCGCCGATCCTTGATGGAGCCCCATAACCACTGAAAAATGGTCTGAGTCGCTGCCAACCGTCCTAACCCTAGTCTTAGCTCCATCATACATGTCCTTGATTACTCTGATGTAGGTTTCAAGGACATGTACATGTCCGCCAAGAGTATGTATGTATAGGTTGTTAAATAAATTTGAAGGGGGAGTTGATTAAATTTAGACATTCGCTTCATTTCCGATTTCAAACTATTAGTGCAACATGATTACAATTCACAGTTGATATAATTAAGACTTTCTTTGCCCTTTCAAACTTTCCTAACATAGATACATAGAAGGACTGCCTTTTGTTACGGTACTAAAAAGGAACTACAAACGAAAAAACAACTTATTGCTAGTCAAGGTCTTCTTTGGCCTTGTTTTGGTTATGAACATCAACAACAATTGAAGCCTTTCCTAAATGTTGATAATCAAATTCAGTATCATCAAGTCATCTTAAAGGGCTTGTAAACTTGTAGATCAGATACAACACCAGCAAAAGAACCAGCAGCTGCAGCAATTGAGATAATAAGGCAAGCAACACTAAGCATTTGAAGGCAAATCCATTTTGTGCTCCATTTTGTTATCTTCTTTTGCACTATGTACATTTCCACTGGGAAATACACAGTTAGCGGCCAAAATCCAAAGGCTCCAAGAATTCCAACAATGTCATTGAAGAATGGTAATAGCGAAGAGATAACCGTGGTGATAATGACGAAAATAGTCCTCCAAGTTATACGGAAAAGGTTGATGTTCAAGGATTTATAGCCCATAATCGGGACACTAATCTGTTTGGTAACGAATTTACTCTTGGGGTACCATTCTGTTGCTGTTTTTTCAATGAAGGCGAAAAGGGGCTGGCAGTAAACTTGGTATGCACCTACAAGATGGACGACAATGGCTATATTCGCTATATCTAGTAGCCAATAAGGATTGTAGAATCCAAAACCAGTTAGTAAATTTCCAGGAGCAAGATCTCCAAATGCTGCATAGCCAAAGCAGCCACAAAGCATGTAGAAAACTGTTGTTACTGCTACACTAATTAGAGTTGCATTTTTCATTGTCTTCGATTCTGACGGTGGATATTGGAGTGTATCCTGTAATGTTTACAAATCATATAGCATCAAGCTACACTAAAATGCTCTTTGAGTAAAAAGAAAAGTGATAAAGACCCTGTGGTATTACCCGAATCTCAATAAGGATGAGAGAGTAAGAATAGGCAAAAGCAATAGCTCCAAGGGCTTGAAAGCTTTTCCAAATCTTTTGCATTTCAGTCACAGTTCCAATGCTAATTCCAGTGAGACTTCCTCCGATTTTTCCAGTTTCTGTTATTACAGTGAAGCAGAATATTAACCGAAAATGAAATATTTTGAAGGAAAATACGGAACTTTTTTGAACAAACCTGCCACTTTAGCAACTCCTAATCCAAGTCCAATGGTAGAGTAAGTGAAGGACATAACGGCAGCTACAATTGAAAGCCACCAAATTTGATCAAAATCTGGAATTTGGGAGAAGATGATTTCTATTACTCCAAACATGACCATGTATGGAGTGCTGGATACTTGACAAGGAGCTTGATCACCATGTTTGTGGAAACAATTAGACCTTTTAATAGCTCTGTTCATTTTTACACCGAAAATAATATAAACAAACAAAAATGAGCTCAGTATTTGAACACCCCCCTAAAAATAATTAAGAGAAAAAAGATCAAATTACAAATTTAACAACTATACTTACATCATGCTAATTGAAGATGCAATGGTGTATCCGATAGCAACTCCAAAAAGATTCGCATACTGAATCCATCCACAAATCTTGACTTGGAGTCCACCTGAAATCATTTTTAACAAATACCCAAATTTGAGTAAATTAGTAAATAAGAAAAAAAAAATAGACCTCTCTACTATACAAAATATCTTAATTTTATCATTATTGCGTAAATTATCCCCTATTTTCGATTGTCCTTAATGTATTTTAAATCAGAATTAAGATAGGTGTATAGTCGAGGTTTTTTCGTAAACAGTTTCCCTATTCAGGTAGGGATAAGGTTGCCTACCAAGACCACATTTATGAGAATACACTTGGTACTATTGTAGTCAAAATAGATATATAAATTTTGCATTTTTATTCCACTCAATTTTATGTTGGAGTTTCGTTGAAAGGACAAATACAAGACTTGCTAACGATAAGAGTATGTGTCACCCAGAATATATTATAAGAGGGTAAAATTAAGCTATTTCGGCATAAAATTGAACTACTTCAAACCAAGAAACAAAAGAAATATATGCATACCAAGATTGGCTTGGACAGCATCCATGTAAGTATAGTTTCTCTTGCCCGAAACAGAGTGGCCGGAGCGGTAACAATCGGCAAGAAGAGCGGAGGTGTAATAAGTAACAAAAGAGAACAAAATCATAACAATGGGACCAGCAATCCAACCAAGTTGAGCTACTGCCCATGCTAAAGACAAAACTCCTGAACCAATCACAGCTGTTATGATATGAGCACTTGCCGTCCAAACACTCCCTGTAAAAATGGGGGAAAACGTCCCAAGATTTATCAGAAACTTTACTCTTCAAAATTCAAGAATTAAAACCCAAAAAATATGAGGAAAAAAAAAAGGATTACCGGTTCTTTTGAGACGGCCATCATCGTCAAAGCACTTGGATTCAGTGACATTGGTGGAAACATCGAACACTTGGTGTTTTGAAGCAACGTTGTTGTTTTCTCCCATCTTTGTGGTTTTAACGGAACCCAAAGAAGAATAAAACACAGAAATGATGAGTTTTTCTTTCTACTACTGTTCTATAAGAGATTAGCTTCGTTCAAATAAAAAAAGTTCAATGACTAGGTAGCTAAAGTAGAGGCAGAGAGAAGTAGCAGTGAGTCTATTCACTCAGTTTCTGAGTTCAATGGACCACACTATTCATTGTACTAACTCTAGCTCAGTTAGAGCTGAAATAAGTACAGGTGTGCTTGAAAGAGTTTATATAAATAATAAATAATAGGGAAAGCCATCTGTCCTCCCTGGCAGTTCTTATTATATACTCTATATTTTTTTGTTTATTTATTAACGTCCCTAAGAAATTGTACTGGAAATAGTTCTAAATGAAAATTGAAGTAGAAATTGTACATGCAACTTTTTTAGTTCCCTCACTGTTAGGGGAAAAGAAAAACAAAATACTATACAAAGCCACGTGATAAAATAAGAGAGAAAACAGAAGAAACGAAAGAATCAAAGAAATACGCGGTTGACGACCGCCAATGATCAATTGGACTCACTCCAAGTAGTTTGACTTGATAGTGATAGCTCTTATGTGATCCCTCCGTTCAAATTTACGTGAACGTACTGGATATAAAATTTAAATTTTTTTAAAAAAAAAATTTATGGTCTTAAATAAATTTAAATGAGACCCAAAATATTTATATGGTTATAAGAGATTCTCTTTAATGGTAGAGTTATAAGTTTAAGTTAAATTGTTATCAAATTTAAAAAAGAGTTCATTCTTTTTAGAACGAATCAAAAACAAAATAGATTCATATAAAACGGAACAGAGGAAGTATATTTTTGCCCCAACTTATGGTCTATTTTGTCTACTAGCCTGTTTGGCCGAGTTATAAAAATAACTTATTTTGAGAAGTATTTTTCCTCAAAAGTCCTTTTCTTAGAATTACTTTTGATGATATATAATTTGTGTTTGGCTAATTAATTTGACAAAACTTTCTGAGCAGCAATCAGAATTAGACCAAGTTTTTAAAAACTTCTTATAAGTATTTTGGAGAGGAGCTACTTTTTTCTACTTCTCTAAAAGTACTTGTTTTCTTTCAAAATCTTGGCCAAACATCTTAGGTCCCGTTTGGCCATACATTTTGGCAATGTTGTTTTAAATTTTTTAAAAAAATATTGTTTGATCATAGATTAATAATCTATTTTTGAAAATTTTCTAAAATTATTTTTCAAGTTCCCAAAATCTAGTTTTAGGTAGATTTTGGATAAAATTTGTTTTCCCACTCACAAAATTTCAAATAAATATATGTCCATATATAATTTCAACTTCCAAAAATTATTTTTTAAAATTACTTCAACAATTATTTTTTTAAGTTTTAACTAAATCTATGTCCAAACGCTAGCTTAGTATTTTTACCTAAAAAAAGCTTGGCCAAAGATGCTTGCTGGTCAAACATATTGCTAGTTAAAAAGTATTGTCTGATCTGTTATTTTTATCTATTCTTTAAATGAATAATTAATATACATATGTCGTCACAGATTAGTAAGGGTGAAACTGGAAAAGAAATGGTGTCTTAGTTTTATAAAATGATAAAACATTATTTTCTGATTTTTCTAATTCCATTTAACTTTTGTTGTATTTCACTTATTTATAGTATTTCTTTTTTTTGGGGGGGGTGGGGGTGGGGGGAGGGGATGGAAGGTCCAGAAGAGCAGTTGAGTGTTGAAGTTGTTCTGAATTTATTGTGGATATGGTTAATTTTGTAAGCTAGTATGAGAGCAGACTGGCTAACTGTTTGAGTTATTGCAACTTCTGACTTTTGTGATAACATTTTCTTCTTCGTTGCTGTCTTTTTAAGCAATGTTTTCTACCTCGACTTTAATTTCCAAGAAGCAAACATGTAATAGGAGTACTAGATTTTTTATTCTACTTCTACACTTCAAATCATGCATGCAAAACACGATATTAATTACAGTATATGTTTTTTAAGTGAAGAACAAATCTGTCGAATCAATCATATTACAACCTTCTATATCGTGGATCTTCTTCATCGACCTAGCTAATGTTTTGCATATAATAATTATATATATACATATTGCAAAACTAAGACAAGAGGGGTTGCTCTGATGGTAAGAAACCCTCACTTCCAACCCAGAGGTTGTGAGTTCGAGTCTGCCCAAGAGCAATGTGAGAAGTTCTTGGAGGGAAGGATGCCGGGGGGTCTATTTGGAAACAGCCTCTCTACCCCAGGGTAGGATAAGGTCTGCATATTGTTGTTGTTGTATATTGCAAAACTACGTACCAGTACGGAGCATCTAAATGAAAAATAGTAAAATTTTCGCGATGACAAAAAAAAGGAAGAACAAGTTGACGATTTGGTATCTAACCTTCATTATATCTTTCCTCCTTTAGAATGTTATCCCAAATTGATAAAACAATTGCAAATAATGTACAATCACAAGGGAAGGAAAGGAGTGTTAGAGAGTGATGAGGAGTTGTGTTGCTCACTTAATTTAAGCAATGTCCTAACATATTTATACTAGGTGAAACAATGTATTAAATTAATATTCTAAGTTTTCCTCTTTAAAACAGAACCTTTGAATAAAAAAGTGGGAAGAAAAAAAATTCTTCATTCTTTTGCTTCAATTTCATCCATTGTTGCTGACAGAGAATTAGGTTCTTTTGATATTAATCATACCCACAAATAATTGAAGCCAAAGATTATATATCTTTTGTGTCGCAATTGAGAGCCAGTCCATTTTTATTAATTAGTCAAACGTCTCTATATAATGGTCTTTTGAATAATTTTAAGAAAAGGGTGCAACCTCTTTCCTTTTCTTAATCACATATACAAGACTTAATTACCATTAATGGAAGGACAAAGTATCCAATTCTAAACATAAGGCTCCCCGAAGCCGTAGGAAAGAATGGTTGTAAGACAACCACAACGACCCAGTATAATCCTATTTAGTGGGGTACGGGGAGGGTAGTGTGTATGCAGATCTTACCCCTACCCTTGGGTAGAGAGACTATTTCCAAATAGACCTCCAGCATCCTTCCCTCCAAGAACTTCCCACCTTGCTTTTGGGGAGACTCGAACTCACAACCTTTCGATTGTAAAATAAATATTTATTTAGTTTGATGAGTGGATTAATCTTAGCTTATTTCAAAGAAGAAAATCAAGGCATCTTTGAGTTACACAACAAATTATCTTTAACTATCAATCACCCGTTAAGGATCTATAGAGTGCTGCATGTTGATTTGTTTTATTTGAGAAGAGAAGAAAATAAGGAGATCTTAAAAGATATTGTTGTCCATCGCATTTTAATTTGCTCTCTTTGAGAGTAGGTTTGACATACAGAATTAGAATTATACCTTTATTACTCGACAAATATTACATATTCTTTATTTATTTTCTCTTGGTTTTTTAGTTGTTATATGATAACATTAATTTGCTTTTAGCGAGCTATGCATTAACGCAATGTCGCATGTATCGAGAAATCCAGAAGTTACATTTTGAAAAAATTAGGAACGATTTGCAGTTATATTTTATATTTATGTCACCTTTTAACCTATATTATATTTTTAAAAATTATTAATTTTATAATCAATTGACAAAAAATCTATAATAATATGACAATTACACCCTTTTCAAAACATATAAAAGATGCATCAAGCATACTAAATTCAAATTCCAGATCGTGTCCGTACCCTTTTTGTATTACTTTGGAAAAGATTTTAATCATATTACTTTCCTCATTTGTCTCTTACCCATTTGAAATCAGAATTTCTTAACTAAAGGGAGACTTTATGTGATTGATTGCAAACTATTCCCTTATCTTTTCTTGTTTTCTGCATAATAAAAGAGGGACGACCCTTCTACCCTTCTACACAGAGAAAACCTGGAACCTGAAAATTTGAACTTCAGTTCAATACCTTCAACTTACATTATCCACACACTTACAATTCAATACTTATTTGTGTTCACTACTCGAGCACATATTATTCACTTGCAATTTGAATACTCTCGCAACATTCTATTCTCTTTTGAGATCTTTTGGACTGTTGGCCTGCAACTCCTCCATCACTCTGTCTCTCCTCAGATCACCTCTCGCAAACCAGATTTGAACCATATTCAAATAACAAAATACATTGTAAATACTCAAATTCATCTTTAGAATTCAAAATAGTTTTTGAAACTAGTTGATTTCATGATATATGTTTTTGATTGATTGATTGAAGTTGTTTGACGAATTTCACTGATATGCTGAATTTGCAATCTAAATCTATTTGACGTTGAATTCTAACATTCTAATCCGAAAAATTTAAATATGCTGAAGTTTTTCACTGCATAATATGCTGAAATTTTGGTTTATTTGCTAATCAAGCTGAGTTTTTACATATGTTGAAGCATATGTCTTGTTTATTTACTAAACAAGCTAAAGTTATTTAGGTCATATTTAAAAAATTTAGCAAAATGAGCTGAAGTTTAAAATATTTACACATTTATCAAAACTTCATCATAAATGTTGAAGTTTTTTAGTTAATCTTTAAAAACTTCAGCAAAATGAGCTAAAGGTTTCCTCATACACTGGGTAAAAAATAAAATATTAATTAAAATTTAATATTGCATAAAAATTTCAGCATAGGTGTTGAAGTTATTTAATTAATCGTTAAAAACTTCAGCAAAACGAGCTGAAAATTTTCTCCTACACTAGGTAAGAAAACATAAATTAGAATTACATATTGCACAAAAAACTTCAGCATAGGTACTGAAGTTTTTTAGTTAATCTTTAAAAACTTCAGCAAAAAGCTGAAGTTTTCCTCCTACACTAGATAAAAAATAAAATTTAATATTGCACAAAAGCCTCTATAGTGTCTTGCTTCTAGCTTCAGCTCAAAAGACTCTATAATGTCTAGCTTAATTTTGTCAACCATTTGCCTGATGACAGTATCCATTTTTCTCTCTTTTGTATTTTATCTGCTAAAATATATGTGTTTGAGTGAATAAACTCACAAGGTATAGTGTACTTATATAGGCGGAAAAAAAACTTCTACAAGATATATGAAAAGGCAAAGAGGAATTTTAAGCGTTTACGAATATGATAGGAATATAATTGTTACACTAACACATACCCCCAACGCAATATAACTACTACTTTAATTGTGTTTGTTATGTTTAATCTTATATACTATGCAATTAATGTTTAAACATGCTAAAGTTTGTCGAATTTTTTTGCTAAAACTTCACCCCGATGTGCTGAAGTTATTTAGTTAATTTCTAAACCTTCAGCACTTAATGAGCGACACTTTTTTTCCCAGAAGTCATGAATCTTGTCATACAGCTTTTTCAAAAAAACTTCAACTAATATGCTAATGTTATTTAGTTTATTTCTAAAAAACTTCAGCCCAATATTTACTCTTCTATATTATGCAATTAATGTTGAAACATGTTAAAGTTTGTTGAATTCATTTGCTAAATCATCTGCCCAATGTGCTGAAGTTATATAGTTCATTTCTAAAACATCACCACTTAATAAGCTGAAGGTTTTTTTCCTGGATTCATGAGTCCTGCCCTAAAACCTTTTCAAAAGAACTTCATTTGATATGCTGAAGTTATTTAGTTTATTTCTAAAAATTTCAGCACTTAAAAAGCTAAAGTTTTATGTGGAGAACTCATTAATTATGTCATACTTTTTTTTTTCAAAAAACTTTAGCAAAAGATCCTTAAGTCATTTAGTTCATTTGTAAAAACTATACCACAAACAACCTAAAATTCTTTTGTTCACTTTCCTAATACTTGCTAAAGATGAGTTTGTAGAATGAGTTCGATTTGCATTATTATAACATTCAATGGGAGGTGGACTCCTGATTTCAAATACTTAAATCATGATACAAAACTTGTTTTACTGAATAAGCACATATCATGCAATACTTTCCCGAAGAAAATTAGTGAAGTTGCAAATATTGATTCAACCAGATATTCACTAAAAGTATGGTTTGAGCTGACCACTCTCCTTCACACATGAAGTATTTTGACTTTCCATTCAATATCTTTGCTTCATATGAACTCCTTGCTACACCTGTAACGACCCGATCGGTCGTTTTGAGCTCTAGCACGTCGTTCAATAGTCCGAGGCCATGAACATCCTCATTTTAGGTATTATGGCTTGTACGCATGGTCGAATTAAGTTTCGGGAAGTTCAGAGTTGATTTAGAAAGAGAATTCTCATTTCAGAAACTTAAAGTTTAAAGAATTAACTATGATTAGAATTTTGAGTAAATGCCGTCGGAATTGGGATCTCAATATTCCAGCAGGTTCATATGATGATTTTAGACTTGGGCGTATGCCTAGATAGGGTTTTGGATGACCCAGGAGTGTTTTGGAGCATATTGTGGAGGTTACCATTTTGAAATAATTTTATAAGTTTGGGTTGATTCGTGATTTTAGCATTGTTTGGTGTGATTTGAGGCTTCGAGCAAGTTCGTGTTATGTTTTCAGACTTGTGCGAGTGTTTTTTTTTGGAGCCCCGGGGGGCTCGGGTGAGATTCAGGATAGCTTTGGAGTGATTTGCTAAGAATATGAATTTCTGGTGCTCGTATGATCGCAATCGCGACCTCGCATTTATGAGGTTCCATTCCCATTTGTGAGCCTGGGCTGCTACGTGTAGGATCGCATTTCAGATGAATTGGTCGCGAATGCGATTTCGCATTTTTGATTCCCTCCTCGCATTTGCGAACATGCGCTGCCAAGTGGGGAATCGCATTTGTGAAGGGGCCATCACTTTTGCGATATTGTCCTCTTCGCGTTTGCAAGGAATTATGTCACAAATGCGACTAAGTCAGGGAAGGCTGGGCTTCGCATTTGTGGAGCTTTTGTTGGAAATGCGATATCACAATTACGAGCTGTGGAGTTGCACATGCGACTTCTGTGTCTGGAGTTGTGGCTTTTTAATTCGAAAACCACATTTCCCTCATTTCTTACTTGGCCTTAGGCGATTTTTTGGAGCATTTGAGGAGGGATTCCGTCATCATCAAAGAGGTAATTAATTTCTATCTTAAGTTAAATAATTAGATTGTGGGTATATTGACATGTAAAAATTAAGAAAAATCAAGGGGTTTAGATGAAAACCTAGAAAATTGATGTTATTGGAATTTGACCACGATTTTGGGTATGAAGTTGAGATTAAATCATATATTTGAGTTTGTGAGGTTATGGATAAACTTATTCTTCAAAAATTTTTGAAATCCGAGCATGTGGGCCCAAGGTATTTTTTGTTAACTTTTTGATAGGGGTTAGGAGTTGTTGTAAATTTGGTTGTAATGAATAATTGAGTCTTGGGAAGGGCGTGAAATGCTAGTTATGGATCTTCGGAGCGAGGTGTGTCACCTTTCTAACCTTGTTAGGGGGAATTGTCCCCATAGGTGAGTTAATTGGTTATGTGCTCCTATTTGTGGGGGCTACGTATGCACGAGGTGACGAGAGTCCCTGCGTAGCTACTATTATGATATTGCCTGGGTAGTCTAGGACCCAAAAGCATGCTATACTTGGATTAATTATAAATCTTTCGTCATTTGAATTGCTTAAATCACCTCGAGATTAGTAAATAAATTTCCACAAAAGATTAAACTTCATTTTCAAAAGTCTTTAAAAGAGAATTGGCTTTTCTGTGGATATTTGTTCCTTGTTTACTTCTTGATTGACCGTCTGCGTGTGTTTAATTTTTGAACGGGCCGAATGCCTCAGCAGATTAAATAGATGCATCTATAGGCGCGTCGTCGACCCTCGGCAAGTGCACAATTTTTTTCTGTTGGATCGAGCCGTCGCCTCAGCATAATATGCACATGTTTGTATTACTGCCTTGAACTTATTTAAGTCATTATTGCCTCTTCATGGTTTAAGAATATTTGGATAATAATAAAAAGGAAAAATCTTAAAATTTTCTATAAAGGAATAATTATTTTCTTGTTTCCTTCTTTTGGATTAAAATCATGTTTATAGAAATCCACGATTTAATGTATTATTGACATCATTATTGGACCACTAGTAAGTGTTGAAGTCGACCATCTTGCTTCTACTTCTTCAATATTAGACTGGATACTCATTGAGTACACTATATTTTTGTACTCATACTACACTTTTGTGCATTTTTTATGCACAAGTATATGTAACTATAGCGGGCTACTGGGCGTAGCAACACAGATGATTCTGGGACTAGGTGAGTTGCATTATTCGAGACGGCTGTAGCTAGTACAGTCCCTTCCAGTGTACTGTATTTACTTCCTGTCCTTTGTATTCTAGACGGATGTTGTATTTTATTTCCTTATCAGTAGATGCTCATGTACTTGTGGCACCGGGTTCTGGGAGGATTTCTTGATTATTCAATATTAAGTTTGTTAAAGATTTTGCTGTTATTTCTGTATATTTTATTATTCATTATTTAATGTGTAAAGAAAAAAAAATATTTTAGGCAATACAAAAATTGGAATTTAATTGAGTATTTTGGTTTGTTTTCCTAATAGTAGTATCTGGCGCCACCACGACCCATTGTGGATTTTGGGTCGTGACAACATGGTATCAGAGTGCTAGGTGCCTAGGGTCTCACGATTCATGAACAAGTCTAGTAGAGTCGCGGATCGGTATGGAGGCGTCTGTACTTATTCTTGGGAGGCTGCAGACTATTAGGAGTACTTCCCTTCTTGTTTCCCTATCGTGCGACTTGACTTCCCATGAGGCTTATGACTTTGTTTCCTTCCTACTCAATCGTATGCTACGCGAAGCGCTTGTTATAAATCGAGAATGGAAGAATCGTAATGGCATTACGAATATGGTGCGGGTTTTTCTCCCTGCAGGATTATTTGAGCTATTACCGTCGCCTTGTGGAAGGATATTCTATTGTTTTAGCTCAGTAGGGTATTTCTAAGAGCTCTATGGTTAAGCACTAGTTGCCGTGATACTTATGAACGATTATTCTGCAGCATTGATATGATGGTAGGATGTTTGCCTACATGTCGAGGTAGTGAATGATTTGAAGGGAGGTTTACTCAGTGCCTGATGTATAGATTCGATATTTATTCCTGAAAAGGGGAAGACAATCGGGCTAAGAATGTTCAGATGCGTGTTGAGGGTGTAACAAGACTTGGTATTTGCGAGCGTGGTGGAATTTTCATCTACGATATAGTGTGATCGTCTTTAATTGTGTGTACTAAGTTCGCCGGTGTTATGGTTTTTCGCAATTTGCCTTAGGATAAGGCACTATAAAATAATATTGAAAGACAACAATAAATGTCGTGGGGGTGCGGTGGTTCAGATCGAATCGGTATTTCTAATGTTGACGACTCGATAAAGGTGATCTTCATAAAGGTTTAAAGGTTATTAATGGGTTCGAGTGATACAAAGAGGGATTTATTTGATGCCACAGCTGAGCAACAAATGATGAGCAAAGACACGTGGGAAGCGTCAGGCGGTGTTCAAAAATTCTAAAAGGTCTGGTATATGCAGCGAAGGTCGAGTAGTTAATTAAGGAAGTGGGTTTGGCCGAAGTGGGAGAGTGGCGGATGTTGCATATGGGCTTGGTGGTAGGATAATTACACGCCTTAGGAAGAGTTGGGAATGATTTGGGATTTTAGGGCCGACGATTGAAGTCTACGGGTTTAATTAGAAGCATGGGCTATTATGCGGCACAAAACTTGGTATAATGAAAAGGAGATGCTTGAAATGAAGAAAGATACAACATAACTTTGAATGGTAAGTATGTTGCCGCATATTTAATTGATGGCCATGAGGGTTGAAAGGACTTATGCATCTAAAGGGTTAGCTCGAACTCAGGATGGGTTATTGATGTCATGGTGATTGTACCCTATGTAGCAGTATTGGAAGATTTCAGAATAGTGATTTCCATTGGTGGGTTATTCCTTGTGAGCAGGTTAAAGGTCGCGTGGTTGCTGATGCCTTCGAAGAATACAAATGGTTTATACAACAAAGAGATTTGTTGTGCAAATGTGTTAGATGATTTAGAAGGTAAAAAAAGGGTTTACAGAAAGATTTCAAAAATTTTGGTGGTTGATTGTGCATGGTTGCCTCAATAAGAGATTAAGAATCCTGGTGAATTCCAGAGTTATGTAATAGCGGCTTCAAGCTAAGTGGGAGAGTCCCACTGCCTATGATTGGGTTTTATGGTTAACTACTCGCGAGGTTTCCGGTTATTAGCATGTTGATGGGTTATTTCAGCTACAGGGAAAAGAACATAAGTGGTAATTCGAGCCAATGAATTATTAGAGGTGTGCTATGGTTGGCCTAATTGGCCCCTGTTTAGACTTGGGGGAAAGATTCAGGATTTATGCCTTGTATAGATGCAGGCTACAAGGGAAGTGATTCTACCGGGTGCTTTCATGTGCTAGAAGATTTATGGAGTAGATTATATTCGGGGCCAAGTTAGAGAAGTAGCTCTCTACAATGGTCCTAAAGGATTAAAAGGAGGTAAGGTGCGGTTCCTGATGATTTTGAGCCTATAGATGCAGTTGAGAATCATTCTTTACAGCAGCTTAGGGGTGAAGGCTCAGAAATGTTCTATGATGTTTTGACTTGCAGTGCAATTTTTAAGAGGAAAATGATAAGAGATTTTGGATTCGTAAATGGAGTAGCAGAATGGGCATATCAGCTGAGGGTGAAAATATGCGCACAAGGAAGGTATGAAATGGTTTATGGGATTTGGGACAACAGGGTCTCATAATTCAAGGTCACTCGTGACGAGTGCAGATGTAGTATGTCGTGTGTTGAGTAGATTTAGTATTATATCTAAGGCAACTAAGGATAAATTGGAATAAGGTAGATTGATTAGCCATAGTTGAAGTGGCATATTAGTGTCAGTGCAGTTCCTTCAGCGTGATCAAGTTATGCAAGTGAATTGTGACGGTGCATGCGAGGCTTGTCGGCCGCCGTAGTTAGTGTTATTCAAAAATTATTCTACCATTTTGTCCTATTATGTGGAGGAGGATCCCAGAATGGCTATGGTTGTTTAGACCACTACTTACTGATTTAAATATTCTACGGCTGTGAGAATTTACCCGTGCGTTGCTTTGGTTCTCCAAAAGCGAGTTAAGTTAAAATCTTTTACATGATGAGGTGCTAGCCTAATAGTGATTCCGAAGCTATGATGAAAAGCCTGTTCTATCATGTTGGCATGTTAGGTGCAGTGAGTGGTGTGGAACATGAAGGTAGGAATCAAGGTTGCGGTTCTGCATTGAAAAGGATGTCACGAGCTCGGATGAGCAGGAAAGGGGTTTAGATGTTTAAGGTAAGTTGGTATTGTCTTCAGCATTACTTGAGAGAGGTTTTTTGTAAGGAAATCCTTGCATCCTGGTTAAGGAATTCTTGATCACTTTTCAGCATTATGCGACCAGTGGTTTGGGTGTACGGACCTGTTATATGTTTCGTAAGGTTGTGGGAGCATGTTCCACAGAAAGATTTTATAAGTGTGAAATGTAGTCACTTGATTGATTTAATATTTAAAACAAGTATGAGCATTATGATAATATCATTAATTTGAGAATTTATGCCTGGAGAGCACTCAGTTTATTGGGTTATGGACTGTGGAGGTTTGCTCTGATTATGATGGTGGTGCTTATGAGTTTTTTGAATGGGGGGGGTGAGTATGGACCTTTGAAAGGTTATTGGCCTAGTTTGATACGATTAGGATATACTTGAGGTTGGTGGATAGATTAAAATATTAATGGGCTTTATGTCAGGCCAGTTGTGTTCATTTCAGCAAAGCGCTCCTTAAAGTGGAGTAGTAGGAGTGTTATTTTGTGGTCAGCTATTGCAGGTAATGATGTATTGCATTGTATGAGTTATGAGTAGGCTTGGGAATTTCTTATGTGTTGAGGTTCCGCATGGAGATGATATTATACGAGCAATATGGCTCTTGAGATTCAGATCGTGTATCGCACCTCAATTGTGCTTGAGTATTGTAGCCTATTGTGTTGTATGTTTCCCTCAAGGATGGTATTATGCACCTAGCATATTCGTGATCGATATTTGGTATTTTTTTGTAATGGGCAATTTAGCTCGATGTATATCCACTTATGAGAGTCCTATGTTTGGATTGGGTGGCACACCGCCACGGGTATGTTGTTTGGATAGGGTTGCGCGCCGCAACAATGTGATGTTCAGTACAGTTTCTTATGTCTGTTTTATGTGTTTCATTTGCTATCTTCTGAGGAAAGATCGTATTAGCTATGAGCCCGCGTCACATGTATGATTAGCGAGCAGTGTCTCTATTTAGTATGGTACCCGCGTCGTATGTATGATTTGCGGGTGGGGTAATTGAAATTCCTTTTCAGAGTTCGTTTTCCTTTTTGTATCGCATTCTAATTGGTAGCCTATTGGAACGTTGTTGCACCATATGAGACTATTGGTCATGTCGGGTTGGCTTATTGCCTAAACAGTTCATACTGGGTGAGATGAGATTGTTGGATTTAGGATCAGTACAATCTGATTATGTGAAATATATTAAGGAGCAACGATCATTGTTTGGTTCAACATGAGGTAATGTTTATTGTTAGAAGTATACACTCAATGATTGGTTGAGTCGGTAGTTGATTATGAATTTCTGCATATCTCTTCCATTGTGGAGGCATTATAAGAGTTATGATAAGACCTGTGTATGTCATGAGATGCAATAGGAGAATGAGATTCGTGGAATTTTTACTAGGTTGATCAGAAAATGTTATTGTGGGCCAGTGAGTAAAGTGATGCTAGGTGTGGATTCAGCAAAGTTATGCAGCCATGTTTAGGTACAGTCTGTAGTGATTGATATGGTGATCTTATGTTTGAAGTAGGCCGGGCATAAAATTCTGGATGCTAGAATTGGCTCTAAGGTTTATTTGTTTGAGTAAAAGGGAATATCGTCAGAATTGATCAAGCTGATGTGCTCAACTAAGTTGGGGTAGCACGAGAAGGTGCATGCGAAGTTTAACAGTGATTGCGGAGTACTTTCGTGTATTTCTCAACATGTTCGAGGACGAACGTATGTTTAAGTAGGAGAAAATGTAACGACCGACCGGTCGTTTTGAGCTCTAGCACATCATTCATCAGTCTGAGGCAATGAACAACCTCATTTTAGGTATTATTACTTGTACGCATTGTCAGAATTAAGTTTCGGGAACTTCAGAGTTGATTTGGAAAGAGAACTCTCATTTCGGAAGCTTAAAGTTGAAAGAATTAACTAGGATTGGAATTTTGAGTAAAAGACCTCGGAACTAGGATACGAAGGTTCCATCAGGTTTGTATGATGATTTATGACTTGGGCGTATGCCCGAATAGGGCTTTGGATGACCCGGGAGTGTTTTGGTGCCTATTATTGAAGTTAGCATTTTGAAAGAATTTCATAAGCTTGGGTTGAAGTGCATTTCAGCAATATCGATGTCTATTTATGATTTCGAGTCTAGGAGTAGCTCTTTATGGTGATTCTGGAGTTAGGAGCGCGATTGGAAGTTAGTTAGGAGGCCCGTACGTCGTTTTAGAGTCATTTAGCTAAAGATAGAAAATTGAAGGTTTTTGAGAAGTTTGACCAGAAGTGGAATTTTTGATATCAGGGCCGAAATCTGATTCCAAAAGTTGGAGTAGGTCTGTAATGTTGAATATGACTTGTCTGCAAAATTTGAAGTCAATAGGACGTGATTTGATAGGTTTAAACATCAAAAATAGAAGTTTGAAATTTCAAAGTTCATTAAGCTTGGATTGGGTTTGATTCATGATTTTACCATTGTTAGGTGTGATGAGGCTTCGAGCAAGTCCGTGTTATGTTTTTAGACTTGTGCGAGTGTTTGGTTTGGAGCCCCGGGGCCTTGGGTGAGATTCGGGATAGTTTCGGAGTGATTTGCTAAGAATAGGAATTTCTGGTGCTTGTATGATCGCAATTGCAATGTATTGGTCGCCATTGCGACCTCACATTTTCGAGGTTCCATTCGCATTTGCTAGCCTGGGCTGCTGTATGGAGGATCGCCTTTGCGATGCGTTGGTAGCAAATGTGATTTCGTATTTGCGAGTACCTCTTTGCATTTGCGAACCTGGGCTGCCGAGTGGGGAATTGAATTTGCGAAGGGGCCATCACTTTTGCGATGCTGTCCTCTTTGCATTTGCGAGGAATTCTGTTGCAAATGAGACTTTGTCAGGGAAGACCGGGCTTCGCATTTGTGGAGCGTTTGTCGCAAATGCGACATCGCAATTGCGAGCCGGGGAGTCCCAAATGCGACTTCTGCGTCTAGAGCTGTGGCTTTTTAATTCAAAACTTAGCCCATTTCCTTCATTTCCCACTCGGCCTTAGGCTATTTTTAGAGAATTTGAAGAGGGATTCTGTCATCATCAAAGAGGTAAGTAAATTCTACGCATCTTAATTTAAATACATAGATTGTGGGTAGATTAACATGTAAAATTAAGGAAAATCAAGGGGTTTGGATGAAAACCTAGAAATGATGTTATTGGAATTTGGCCACGATTTTGCGGATGAAATTGAGAAAATCATATATTTGAGTTTGTGAGATTATGGGTAAGCTTATTCTTCAAAAAATTTGGAAATCCAAGCATGTTGGCCCGAGGGCGTTTTCGTCAACTTTTCGATCGAGGTTAGGAATTGTTTTAAATTGGGTTGTAATGAATAATTGAGTATATATTAATGGATCAGTATCATTATTGGCTAGCTTTGGAGCCTTATTCATCAATTAGAGTTTTCCGAAGGGCGTGGAATGTCGGTTATGGATCTTCGAAGCAAGGTGAGTCGCCTTTCTAACCTTGTAAGAGATAATTGTCCCCATAGGTGAGTTAATTGGCTATGTGCTCCTATTTTTGAGGTCTACATACGCACGAGGTGATGAGAGTCGCATAGCTACTATTATGCTATATTCCAGATAGTCTAGGACCCAAAAGCATGCTATGCTTGAATAATTGTAAATGAGTATCTCATCTAATCACGAAGAAGTAGAGACGAGATGTCGACTTCGACACTTACTAAGGGTCCAGTAATGTGATGTCAATAATACATTAAATCATGGATTTCTATAAACAGGATTTTTAATCCAATAGAAGGAAACAAGTAAAAAATTATTTCTTTGATAGGAGGTTTCCAAATTTCCTTTTTAATTATTTATCCAAATATTCTCAAGCCATGAAGAGGCAATAACAACATTAATAACTTCAAGGCAGAGATATAAGCATGCACAAATCATGCCGAGGTTGACGGCCCACTCCAATAGAAATGTAAATTGTACATTGCCGAGGGTCGAATGATGCGAACCATAGGTGCATCTATTTAGCCTGCCAGGCGTTCTGCCAGCTCCCAATTAATCTGCCGAGGCGTTCCGCCCTATCCACCAGGAAATAAACACACACAGGCAGTCAATCGAGAATTCATCACGAAAAAAAATTTCGAAGAAAAGCCAATTCTCATTCAATAATTTAAGAACGTGAAGTTTTAATCCTGTTAGAAATTCGTTTACTAATTTAATGTGATTTAAGCAAGTCAAGCTGTCAATTAGTTTACAATTAATCAAAGTATAATATGCTTTTGGGTCTTAACTACCCGGACAATGGAATAATAGTAGCTACGGACACACTCTCTTCACCTCGTGCATACATAGCCCCTATAAGTATGAGCACATAATTGATTATTTCCATTATGGGAACAATTCCTTTTTACAAGGTTAGAAAGGAGACTCACCTCGCTCTGAAGTTCCATAGCCGGCATTCCACGCCCTTCCGAAGATTCTAATTGATGAACAAAGCTCCAAAGCTAGCCAATAATGATACCGATCCATTAATATATACTCAATTATTCATTACAATCTAATTTACAACAATTCCTAATCCCGATTGAAAATTTGACAAAAACGCCCTTGTGCCCACGTGACCAGATATCTGAAATTTTCAACGCATAAGCTTACCCATAACCTTACGAACTCAAATATATGATTTACTCTCAATTTCATACCCTAACTCGTGGTCAACTTCATAGAACATCAATTTTCTAGGTTTTCATCTAAACCCCTTGATTTTCCTTAATTTTTACATGATAATTTACCCATAATCTATGTACTTAACTTAGGATGCATAGAAATTACTTACCTCTTTGATGATGATGGAATACCTCCTCAAATGCTCTCAAAAATTGCCTAAGGCCAAGTGAGAAGTGAAGGAAATGGGCTATGTTTCGAATTTAATAACTGGACACAGCCCTCAGATGTCGCATTTGCGACAAAGGGACCGCAAATTCGACTTCACAAAAGCGAAGATTTCTTTGCAGATTCGACCCCCGACTGAACTGGCATACTTCGCAAATGTGATAAGGGTTTGGCAACTGCAAACCCTTCAGGCCTCGCAAAAGCAACCAAAAGTGTCGCAAATGCGAACGACCCCTCAGCCGCCAGGTTCGCAAATGCGAACAATACCTCGCAAATGTGATGTCGCATTTGAGACCAATAAATCGCAATTGAGAACTTCCCCCTAGAGCTCAGGATTGCAAATGTGAGAAGGAACTTGCAAATGCGAGGTCGCATTTGGCACCCATGCACTGCAATTGCGATCATACCAGTACCAGCACCCATATTCCTTAGCTAATGACTCCGAAGCTATCCCAAATCTCACTCGAGCTCGCCGGGGATTCAGACAAAGCACCTGGACAAGTCCAAAAACATAATACGAACTCACTTGAAGTCTCAAATCACATCAAACAAATGCTAGAACCACGAATCGCGCCCCAATCCAAATCTTAATGAACTTTGAAATTTCCTACTTCTATTTTTGATGTTTAAACTTATCAAATCACGTCCGATTGACTTCAAATTTTGCAGACAAGTCATATTTGACATTACGGAACTAGTCCAACTTTTGGAATCAGTTTCTGACCTCGATATCAAAAAGTCTACTTCCAGTCAAACTTCTTAAAAACCATCAAATCTTTATATTTAGCCAAATGGCTCCAAAATGACCTAAGGACATCTGAATTCACTTCCGATCGTGCTCCCAACTCCAGAATAACAATACGGAGCTTCTCCCAGACTCGGAATCCCAAATGGACATTGATATAACTGAAATGCACTTCAGCCCAAACTTATGAAATTTCTTTCAAAATGCTATTTTCCATAATAGGCGCCAAAATGCTCCAGGTCATCCAAAACCTGATCCGGGCATACTCCCAAGTCCGAAATCATCATACGAACCTACTGGAATGTTCACATCCCTATTCCTAGGTCATTTACTCAAAATTCTAATTCTAGTTAATTCTTCCAACTTTAAGCTTTCGAAATAAGAATTCTCTTTCCAAATCAACTCTGAACTTCCCGAAACTTAATTCTGACCACGCGTACAAGTCATAATAGCTAAACCGAAGCTATTTATAGCCTCAGACTGTTGAGCGACGTACTAGAGCTCAAAACGACTGGTCGGATCGTTACACTTGATAAGCTGAAGTTTTTGTCCTTCAGTTGTAACTTTTATTATGGTTTTTATCCAAAACTTCAGCTTAAAAAGCAGAAGTCATTTACTTCATGCTTAAGTTTTTCAACAAAAAATATACTTAAAATTCATTATAAAAGATACAAAATATATTTTTCTGAACAAAAATCCAATAATCAACTAAAGATCAGCTTAAAAAATAATTAATGTATATTCACAAAATCCAATTTTTTTTCACCCAATCCTTTAATCAAAAAATTCACACAGAGTCTCTTCAAAATCTCCATAATCATATCCTTGTTGTTCTTCTGGAGTTTCATAGCCACTATCTTGTTTTCACTTTCCATGAGCCTAAAGATTGGCAGCCAATTCTCTCCTGAATGTCAACGCCTAACTTTGATCGAAATTGAAGACATCTTCTTTCTTCAACCGCATATCACTGAACTGAAGAGCAAATATACACTAATCAACACTACAAAAGAACATGAAAAAGAAATTGAAGAATAGTTAATACAAGGGCAAAAAATAATAACCATAAGATACATGGTAAAACATATGTGACACACGTACTTGTTACCGTACAGCGGTGTCTCCATCCACTTAATTTGAAATTTTTCCACATGATTTTCCCTATAAAATTTATTTTGTTCCCTAAAGTTCAAGCATTTGAGATAGTGTAGGATCACCGGGCATAATTTCTGACATGTTCATGCACACGATCATATATTACACTGCCCATGGAATCGTACACATATATCGTTTTATCTTTAAAGTCCAGAATTCCAAAAAACTAGTGTGCCCGTCCTTGGCTTAAGTCGAATTGGAAAGAATACTTTTCTGCCAGATGCCCATGAGATACCACAGGAAAGTCAAGGCCTTTTACGTAGGTGGTCACCTTTTCATTCATTGATTCTTCAATAAACCAACTAAAGACTGTAGGTGGCTGAATAACCACTTCTTCTTCTTCTTCTTCTTCTTCACCTAGTTCTTCTTAAGCTTGTTGTTTGGATATCCTCTTTCCTTCGATTTCCTTTTTTTCCCTCCATTCTTGTCATGACCCAATCCCCAAATCCGATCGTGATGGCGCCTCTTGTGAAGACAAGGCCAGCCAGACCGTTCAGTTACACCACTTAAAGAAATTAATTAGTTATATAACAGATCGAATCTAAATTTATGACATTAATTAATATGAATACCAATACAGCCCGACCGGGGTGTCACAAGTCACGAGCATCTACTGAGTAGGGACTCTACTACTGAACTAACAATGTATATATACACAAGATAAAACCGGAATACGAAGATGAAGTGCGGTGCCGTGAACGCTGGCGGTCACCTTGCTCAACTACCACACTAAAGCCTTCGGTCCTGCTGATAACCCGCTACCGGGTGAACAATACTTGCACGGCACACAAGGTGCAAGGAGTAAAGTGAGTACTTCCAACTTAGTGGTAATAAGAGAGAATAAAAGACATATGAGCACACTAAACTGCTATAAAAGACAGAACAACCCTTATTTGTTTTTTAGAAAACCGAAATACTGTGAAATTTCTTTTGAAAATCCCAAGTTCAGTTCAAAATCTCTTTTGAAAATATGCTTTTTCAACGATTGCAAAGGTGATTTCAACGGGTAGGAAATAGTCAGAAACCTGCCCCTCGGGCTCAATATCCACTCATAATATCCAACATCAGCCTCTCAGGCTCAACGTTCCATAACATATAATACCAGGGTATCTGGTCAACAAGGCAAGTAACAGTATGTATGCCAATGATATATAAGTGCTAAATATCGTGCCACGTAGTACAAACAGGGGTAAATGCATGAATGCAATGAAATGCACATGAATACGCTGCGGCGTGCAGCCTGAGCCAACGATGCATATGATTTAACGTCGACGGCGCTCACTGGGGGTGTGTAAAGACTCCGGAGGGGCTCCTTCATCTCAAGCGCAATATCATACAGTGCCAATAGTTACCACTATTTCCATTTCATTACATGGTGCCAATAGTTACCACTGTTTCCATTAAAATACACGGTGCCAATAGTTACCACCGTTTTCATTAAAATACACGGTGCGAATAGTTACCACCGTTTTCATTAAAATACACGGTGCCAATAGTTACCACCGTTTCCATTAAAATACACGGTGCCAATAGTTACCACCATTTCTATTAAAATACACGGTGCCAATAATTACAACCGTTTTCATTAAAATATACGGTGCCAATAGTTACCACCGTTTCCATTAAAATACACGGTGCCAATAGTTACCACTGTTTTTATTAAAATACACGGTGCCAATAGTTACCACCGTTTCCATTAAAATACAGGGTGCCAATAGTTACCACCATTTTCATTAAATAATATCCAGTCCAGAAAATAGTAAGATAATGATTGTCAGCCCCAAATATCAGTTAAGAATCATTTGTGTTTTCAAAATATAGAATTATGGCCGAGTTTGCAAAATAATATTTAAAACCTAGGACTAAAACCAAATGATATTCAAATTATGCTAAAGCAGAAATATCAACCCCTAAAGGATTCTACAAGTTGGCACAAGGCCCCAACATGGCATCAAGCCCAAATAAAATCAATATAGGGTGCGAAGCAATAATCAATATAGTATAATTCATCCCTCGGATTGAACCGAGTCACAATTTCCCACATATATGACCCCGCACTAGCCATGGAGTACGTGTCTCGCCTCATATAGCATCACAATAATATACCGGGGTTTTCCAAACAATCGACAATAAGTCCCAAGTATGGAAATAAGCCCAAGTCATGATGATAACCAGGATAGACCAAGTCACAATCCCAATGGTGCTCTACCCGACGCTCATGTGCAGCATGCAAGTCACCACAATATAGCACTAGGATGTGTGAATCCAGGGTTTCAAACCCTCAGGATATCATTCCTAAGTATTACTCACCTCGAACCGGCGAAATCTCAAGCTCGCGACGCCATTTCCCCTCAAATCGGCCTCCACGTGCGTCGAATCTAGCAAAAATTAGAGCGAATACATCACAATATGCAAATGGGACAATAACCAATCGAAAACAATCAAATTATAGCAAGAACCTCGAAACTAGCAAAACCCAAGAACTGGGGCCACTTCTCAAAAAATTACGAAAGTCACATCACCGGATTCCTCGTCTCTCCACGAGTCCGTGCATATAAAATTTACCAAAATCAGAGTTCATTTGACCCGTCAAATCACCAAATCTTATTCTCAAATCTCTAGGCCTAAATCCTTAATTTCTAACCTCCAAACAAGGATAAAAAATTGAAACCAACAGAAATAATCACGGATAAACATCAAAATTAAGGTCAGCTATTTATCCCCTTGATTAGACAAGAACAACGCCGCGAAAATCACCCCAATCGGAGCTCTAGAACTCAAGATATTCCTAAAATACTAAACTTCTCGGTTTATACACTGACCAGGCCGCTTATGCGGACCTTTTTCCGCTTCCGCGGACTTTTTGTCTTATTCGGCCATATTGGTCTATCTGGGACCGCTTTTGCGGTCATCTTTCCGCTTCCGCGGTCAATTTCCGCTGCAGCAATTTTGACAGAACCAACACTTTTCTCGGTACAGAAACGAGCATAAAGTCCTCATACGATGTCCAATTTCGACGATTCATTTTCCTATGGCTCCGAAATTTTCATACGGATCTAATAGTTCAAACAAAACTGAATTTGGAGCTCGTTTTCTTATTATGGTACCCCTTTATGTCCAAAGAAGCAACATTGAAATATTGAATAAAAGAGGAATCACAACCCGAAACACACCTAAGGCCCCCGGACCTCGGCCAATCACATCAACGCTAAAATTATGAATTAACTCCAATCGAAGCTAAAATTTCTTAAGAACTTCCGAAATGCGCATACAATAAAAAACTCAACCAAACGACGTCCGAATGACCTGAAAATTTCCAGAAATATCCAATATCTCCTAACGAAGCTACTGCAACTCTCGGAATTCCATTCCGAGCCTCGGATCATAATTTCACCTATCAATCGGAATCCGCCAAAATTTAAACTTTGCCAATTCAAGCCTAATTCTACACCGGACCTCCAAATTCAATTCCGATCGCTCTCCTAAGTCACAAATCATCTCCCGAAACTAACCGAAATATCAGAAATCACATTCGAGCCTTCTAACCCACAAGTCAACTTCTAGTTGACTTTTTCAAAACAAGCTTCCTTCTAAGAGGCCATGTGCCTTATTTTCAACCAAAACCAATTCAATTATACCCGATCGTTTGTAATACTGATATTGAGACCTGAAGCAACACAATAAGGGGGAAACGGAGCAGAACACATAAAACGACGGGTCGGGTCATCACAATTCTCTTTTCCTTCCTTTTTCTAATTTCTTCATTTGTTCTTCTGAAGGTTGAATACCGGTCAGCTTAGTCATATACTAATCAAAAATTAAATCTGTTGCTGCACATCTTCATTTAGATAACTTCGAAATTAATAATAATATTTTTGCGCAAGTAATATATGCCCACTTTCATATGTTGCAAATGAACAACAACAAATGATAACATGTGAATAAAACTTCAGCATGCATAACTATGATGTTTAGAAAAAATGCATTACAAAAACTACAAACAGCATGACAAAAACTTAAACATATTCAGTTTGAAGTTTTAGAAAATAATCTTAAAAACTTCAGCATGTTTGATTTAAAAGTTTTGAAAAAAAATTAGAAGATTCACGTCAAAATCTTCAGCATGGTTAGGCTGAAGTTTTAGCAAATAAGCTAAAAAAAACTTCAGCAGTTTATTATGAATAACTGAAGTTTTCCAAATTACAACACAAAAACTTTACTATAAAAAATAAGCTGAAGTATTGGGAAATACAGTAAAAAACCAATTCAGAAAACAAACTTAATAACTTACTTCATCCTCAAGATCAGAGTTATGATCCATAAGCTCGGTAAAGAATCATTTTAAAATATTAACTCTGGCTAATCTGAATGGATTGGAATCATATTCACTGGCATCCATCTCCAACCACTCTGTAAATCTTTGAATTAATCCATTGTCTTGGTTAACATAATGGAAGGGACACCTTCGTGTAGTCTTTACTACTTTTCAATCTTGCCCCCTTCGCTTTTGTTTATGAATTATGTAAGGAGATCTCAACCAAATACTCTCCATAAGAATCCTTTTTCCTTTCTTATCTGGTATTACTTTTGCTTTCTCTTCTTGCTATTCTATTACAACTAACTGCTGCTATTTAGTAGCAGGGGAAAAAATCACAGCCATCGTGGCAGATACTTGAACCAACTCCCTATTTTTCACGACGTTCTTGTCTCTCTTCACGAACAACAACAACATCACAATTACCTTCTAAATCAGTCCCTTGTGTACTACCCAGTGAAAATGAATATAAATTTAAGCTGGGGATATGGTGTCACACATAGGAGAACTGGAATCATCCTTCTCTTAGGATTTGGAAGAAGTTGCGATGCATCAGATGAGATATGCAAAAGAAAGAAATATAAACTTATATAAAACTAATACATAAACACATTAGGCAAAAAACAACTTGTAATCAAATTGTAGAAAAAAACTACCTGGTTAAAGTGTTGAGAAACAGATGGTGTTTACATTCCAACAGATCCACTTCCTTTACCTTCAGATATGCCTATGTCTTCATGCCAAAAAAATAAATAAATAATATTGACTGAATTTTATAAAATAATGTCAACACAATTCACACCTGTCTGTGAGCCAACCGGTGTGTATAAATGGATTTCTCCTTTTTGATATAGCTGCACAAGCTCACCAAATTCTTTTCTAGTTGCCTCGGGTCTTTCTGAAAAATCATGCGGAAACATAACAAAGAAAATAAGTATGTAAAATTTCAAACTACAGAAAATATACTTGGATCAAATGTAATAAATTCTTGATCTATTAGAATAGCTTGACGTTTGTCTTATGTTGTGGTTCCCCCAGGTTGTTAACTCTTCATCATTTCCATCTTTACTTAGTCTATAAACACTAGATTGTTCCTCTCCATCTTGTTGTTGAACACGTTCATCGCCTTCAACAACCGCTTCCTTACGTGTAGCACTATCATTGGTTTTATGCGATGCATCATGTGAGCACGTGATTTTTTCCCAGCATGAATTACTCCTAAAGAATTCAAATAATTAGATTTCTTCTTTAAATTATTTGTTATCTTAGGAATTATTGTAGAATTTTGTTGATTGTTTGCATTTTCGTGTGCATGTTTAATATTAATTAGTTCATGAAAAATACAAAAATACATTGCATTTGCATTTAGAATTTAATTCTGTATTTTTAGATTAGTTAGTAATTTAGTTTGTTTTATAAAATAAAAAAAGTATATATACATATCTATCTTTCTCTTTCTCTCTCTCTCTCTCTCTCTCTCTCTCTCTCTCTCTATATATATATATATATATATATATATATATATATATATATATATATATATATATATATATTAGTTTATGTTGCATTTTTAACTCTTTTGTAGCTTTTATTTTTTATTGGGGAGTTATTTTATTTTTTTAGTATTAGGTTGAGTTTTTAATATAATTTGGTAGGATAAATTAATTTCTAAGATTTATATTATGTTTTAATTTTAATTTTCAAAAAGGGGGGAAAGTAATTTTGAAATTGAAAAAGGAAAGAAAAGGAACAAAGGAGTGTATGAATCAGATTTTTGGGCCAATTCATTTACTTTTCCTCATGCCCAAATAATTTTTCCCATTACCCGTCTACAAATCCAGCCCAGACCCGATCCACCCCATATAACTCCAAATCGACCCCGTTTTGGTCACGCCTCATCGCAGCCGTCGGATTTCTATCATCCAATGGCTCGAAACTGCTATACCCTTTACCATAAAACTGTCCGAACAAGAGCCTACCCCCCCCCCCCCCCAAACCAACTCTCTGACTCTCCACTCTCTGAAGACAAAACCTAGCCGTCCATAAAACCCTCACCGCCTCCGCCGCAAATGGCCCACCGAAAATTGCTTCATTGCTATTTCGGTGGTTGAATCACCCCAAATTTGATACCACAGACTCCCTTTCATCTCCCCATTCAAAATATCTACTCCCTTTTCTTAAAATTCGTCAATGGACGTTTTCGAATTTTAAATAAAAAAACTCGGCCAAAACTTGATCCATTCAAAATCGTCTCAAATTGACGCTCAACGATGCTTACCCATAGCTGCACCCCAAACTACCTTTAACCCCTTTTTAATCAACCTTGAATGCCTCGAATTTTGGATTTGGTGATGCAGAATAATCCTAAAGTTCCTCTTCTTCTTTTTCTGGTCTGCATTTATTCGAGTGGATTTAAAACCTCCATTAGTCGATTGTTCTTTTTAAGAACAATCGATTAATGTTGGTCCAAAATCCATATCACATTTCAGGAAATTTTGGACAATGCTCTGTTTTGGTCCAGTGTTGGTCTCAATCGAGTTAACCCTTTTCTTTGTCTTTTTGATTGTTAATTTTGTTTTTTATCCCTTTTATGCATGTCTGATTTTTGCTTTGTTTTAGAAGTGTATTAGGTTTTCTTATTTTGTTATTCTTCTTGTGATAGTTAATTATTTCCTGGCATACATTTTAATTAAACCATGTGTAATTTTTTTTAGTCTAGGTTGGTTTAGTTTTTTTTTTTTGTCGAATTGGATGTTCATAGCTGATCTTTCATAATTGCTTCTCCTGGACACATGATCATCTGATTTTAGTTTTAGATTGTTTGTTTAATTAGTAATTGTTTAAACTTCTGTGCCAGAATTGTCTTGATTCCATATTGATTAAGTGTTCTCTTCTTCAAGCTTGAAGTTTAGATTTTGTGATATGCAGGTTTAATTCAAGTTGTAGGTGTTCTTTATTGTTGTTGTTGTTAATTAGGAAGAACAGTTTAAGTGAAGATAGGTTGTGTCAAATTCAATTGACCATAGTTCTTTCTAAATTTCCACTGTTCTGTTCATGATTGCTGCACCTTTTAATCTGTTCCAAGCGGTTTGCCTTGATATGAAAATCAGTAGATGTTTTGGGGGTTCATTTGGACTAGGAAGTTTAGATAAAACCTAAAAGAAGTGATAACTTAAATGGTAAAAAGAGTTTTTTTAGTTAAGCTGAAAATCGAATATTTTAGGGAAAATGTACAGCTGTCCTAGCTGTTTACAAATATGCTGAAAATGGGACAACTGTAACAAGGGTTGTTAAAAAGGATTGTACTGTTATTCTTTAGCATAAGGAATATGCTAAAAGATGCTCTTCTTTAGAAAACCTATATATATCGTCTACTGCTCTGAAAAATGGAGATATTTCGAGGCACTTTTTATCGGTAATTCTCTCTAGAAAAGTTGCATTTTCTTCTTTGAAAACTTCACATTCAAAGAAATATCAGAAATCTCCTCTTCTTTTAAAAGTTTGAAACATGGTTTGAAGCTGAAATACTCTTACTCCTTTTAGCTGGATCTGTGGGATTTCAAGTTGGTTCCCAGTCTCTTGAATTTGAGCCTCTGGTTCCTTTTTTGGTTTTGCTGTTGCAGTCTTGTTTAGTTTAATGCTGAAGTTTAAGATCTCTAGCTCTCTTTTGGTTTTTCCTGAACTTTATTTGGTTATTTTCCAGTCATATTTTTAGTTTCCAGGTATGTACAATGTCCATCTATAATTAAATCAATTTTGCATTTAAAATCTGCATTAGGAACGTATTTGTTTAGTTGATCTCTAGTATTAAATAAATTTTGCATTTAAAATCTGCATTTGGAACATATTTGTTTAGTTGATCTCTAGTATTCGGTTTATGAATCATGATTGTTTGGATTTAGAGTTAATGGGACTATGTTCTAGTATTAAATGATTGCTTGATACATGAAATCTGTAGGGTTGTGCTATATTTATATGTCAAAATTCATACCTTGGGGTTACTAAATGGGTATGTGTATGCACTTTTGAAACCAATGTCCAAAGCTTCCCTCATATGGCAGCACAATAGGGAAGTGAATCTGACCTTCCCAGTGGTCAAATTTATCCCTTTATGATGCATAATAATCTGGATTTTTTTTAGTAAATGTTCATATTATTTCCCCTCTCCCCTCTTCTCCTTTAGTGAAATGAGAGCCATGGAATGAATCATGGTTCGGAAATCATTGTTTATCTATATGGTTGACCCTCGATATGGTTAGGCTTATGGATACATTGTTTTTCCCTTTCACTCATTTTGTGTTAGGATCAACTTGGTTACATTATTCTAATAGTGTATTAAATACTTCACTTAGCTTAAGTTCATTTAATAATTAAAAGGGTGCAGAATATTTGAATCTGAATACTTGTTTGGCTGTTGTTACCCTAAAAGAATGGCTGAAATATGGCACTATACAATTAGTAAACAGTTCAAATTTTCCTTAATTTTGTACCGTATCCTTTGTTCTGCTTTTCAACACTTGATCTATACTACCTTTGCTGAACTTAAAAAATATTAATCTTCAGTCATTGAGCAAATACACACCCATTTAGCAAGGGCAAACTTGATAACTTGCAACAGAAAGATTTTTCTGCTTCCCTACAGCCGAATTGCAGTGGTAGACTTCCCACCGTAATTTTGGAGCCTTTATGCTCAGTAGTTTAGACAAACCGTTTTCTCCTCGTACTTGCTACAGATTTGCATCAAGCTAAGTAGCCAAGAGACGTTATTTAGAATAAGGATGTCATCGCATCTAATAGTGTCTTGCATGATTCATTTCTGACAAACAATTCCTCTTACCTTTTCTACTATTTGAAAGAAGAGATATATGCAACATTACGGTTAATAGTCTGCCAATACACATTAACCTTCATGTATACATGAGATAGAAATCCATTAGGAAAAACATATACATGAAATAGAAATAACGGCTGAATAAGAGAATGTGTGTATTGTCTATTACGAGAATTTAGAAATGGGAAGGGATAAAATTACTAAGACTATGCATTTTGTTATCAATCATATGAATTGTGAAAATAAATGTATTTTGTTATCGGCAAAGGTATAATTGTGAAAATAGAGGTAATATTGCGTATGAATAAGAACTCCAAAGCACTCATAACTATTATTTGTTTGTGTTGGCATGTGATATGGCCCTAAGGCCAAGAGGTTTTTAAAGCTGAAGTTGAAATGTGAATCTGTGAGGGATAGTTTCATAGCTACTCCCTCGCAAATACACATGTTATAAGAGGAAACTTGATGAAAAAGAGGGAATTAGAATCACAATATTTTTGAGCCCATCAGGGAGTACTATAAGTTGTAAAGATAGTTTTTCGTTAAAATTTTTTTTTAGACTTGCAAGTATTGTAAATGGACTTTCTTTATCTTTAAAATTTGTTTCTTTTTTTTGGTTCATTTAAATATTGAGTCACTGCGATTTAGACCCATTGTTCATATTTTTCAACAGCAATTGGGCTAGGCTTATTGCCAGGCCCAAGTTGATACCCATTTGAAGAGATTTGAGGGTCTGGGCTATTGAGCATGGGCTTTAAGCCCAATAGTTCGATAATGTGTAAAATGCATCCCTGAGTTGTGATATAAGTGCATGCCTTTGTTACTTTCCTCTTACAAATCGTAGTAACATAACAAAACTTTCGTATTTGCAGTGTTTTATCTTGTGAAGTTTCTTTTAAAATGAATTGTACTCCTTGGCTTTCTTTTCTTATCCATCCTGGTTAAAAAATGCAAAGAAATGCCAGCCTGTGCCAATGCACAACTGGAATTTCTTAAAATCCAAGCCTAACGTGGGCTGTTTGTTCTAGAATTTGCAATTTATGTCTTAAAACCTCTGATTTTTGGGCCATTCGTGAGTCCTGTTTTTCATCTCTTATAGATGATTCATCAGCGGGCTATTTCTGGACCCTTTCATGTCCCCCAAAAGTATTTTAAGACTTCTCCCATGATTAACTAGCCTTGTTGAATTATTTCCTAAATAGGAGCGTACTTGGTGACCTTGAATAATTAATTTTTCTTTTAAGAAGAAATCATTTTAGGGGTGCCATGCCAAGTAAAATCCCAAGAGTAAATGACCCTCGTATTAGTCGCACAATTTAGATCTAATAAATATTAAATACTCGTAATTTGCTTTAGGCTCGATTTGGACTAGCATTGTGATTATTTATACGTTCGTGTAACATAATTGCAAATCTAATTCTAAAAAATGACTTGAAAGATGTGTTCGTGGAACTTCAACCAAGCTTTTCTTAATAAAATAAAAAAAAACGTTATTAATTGTGAATACGTTCGCGTGACATGATTTTGACGCGCCAAAAGAAAAGAGTATACGTACACGTAACTCAATTGTTTAATTACAAACAAATCAAGTGATTTAAAAGAGGTAAAAAGATAATTGCATATAGGTCCTAAAATGAGTAGTTAAATTATTTAAGCCAAGTAATAATCACTGAGCGACCGTGGTAGAACCACGGAACCCGGGAATGCCTAACACCTTCTTACAGCTTACCAAAATTCCTTATCTAGAATTTCTGATTCGCATACTTCAAAAAAAAAAGTCAAATTTTTTTCGATTTGGGATGTAACATAAAGCAGTGAATTCGGAAACCATTATTTATTCTATGTGGCGACTCTGATTAAATAAATAATTCTATGTCACTTAAATTGAAAAAACTCCCTTATAATCCCCTCTGACGGGTGGTGTAAAAAAGGAGGTGTGACAGCTCTAGTGACTCTGCTGGGGAATAAGAACCCAGAACTTCTGGTTCAGGGTTCAAGAAATCAAACTTGTTAATGCGATTTTTATGTGGCTTTACTGTTGATATTACTATATTTTGTGAACTTAATGTGCTAATTGTCATTTACAACTTTGATATTAATTGAACTGTATTTAATTATCTTCTTATGCCACCCATTTGAGTCTTCTAAAATGGCGCACATGCTCGTGTGGCCCGTTTTTCTGTAGAAATTATACCAAATAAGACCAGGCTAGACAAGCAACAAGGCCGAGCAGACTTTCGTGCTCCCGGTACGTTGCCACCTACTCAACCCTAGTTGTCCACTCGTGTAACCCAAGTCTAGACCACAAACCATAGGTTTTATACTTAGAATAATATAACCTCATGCCGCATCCCTAGTAGGAACGATTATTTGTATCACGTGCATTTGACCTTGGGGACCCAACAAAGGGGTTGGGTCGATCTAGGACAGGTATACCCAAAATAAAAGGCCATCCTTATGCATCCTACGTGCTATGTGAATATTTATTTATTTCAGCTTGCAAGTTGACCAGCTAGGAGGAGTAAATAAAGTGGAAAACCAACAGTTAGGTAGGAGAGGAAATTTTCCCGGTTCTAAAAATCATGGTATTTGGAAATGTCTCGAAACTCTGGCGAATTTTTAAAAATAAAAGAAGAAAAAGAAAAATTTATTTTAAAAAAATGAGTCAAATATCATGATTTTATGTCAAAACTAACCAAACTACGCATGTCTGATTCTAACCGGATGTGGGATACATAGGCAAACCACATAAGGTTCGACCTTATTTTTTACATATAATAAAATAAAGGGTGTTTTAGAGTTTTGGTCAAAATAAAAAGCCGACCCAGCCTCGATTATGTTTTAATCCGTTTCTTACCGGAATAGCCTTAGATTACATTTCAATTGTCAAAAGGCTATTTTCGAAAGGTACAGGCAAGTTTGTCTAAAAGGTGTCTTTTCCAATTAAATACTTACCTTTGGCCTCAAAATTTGTTTGGAATTGTGAAGGGGCCATGTTTGAAATAATGATCATTTTAGCTAAAAGTAAAAATAAAAGGGGTCCTTTATCCATTGGTTTTCTCTAGAAAGCTAGTTTTACAAAAAGACTCCACGAGAGTCAAACCTAACCCTAACCCTCCACATGTACAAATGAATACCGAATAGGAATTATCGCAAGCTGTCATAGAACGGGCTCGGTTGCAACTTCGCAGATGGTGGGATGATTTAGATGAAGATGGCCAAGGCTGGGTGAAAGAACAATTGTTTCCCTTATATACATCATGCACATCAAACCCCAAGATGATTTAATCGAAGCCTTGGTAGCCTTTTGGGACCCCTTCCATAATGTGTTCCGTTTCTCGGATTTTGAGCTCACACCCATTTTCGAAGAAATAGTCGGATATATTGAATTTTTCCAACAGTTAAGAAAGCCGCAACTCATATTCCCCAGGGGTCCATTGGTGCACAAGTTCTTCGATCTTCTGATTATCGGCAAACAAATGAACAAGACCAACGTAAACAAAGGGTGTTGTTCTTTTTACTTTATATATTTCAGGTTCGGGCACTCAGCCGGGTTTGAAACACATGAAAAGGGGTCGAATCACAAACAAGACAAGAGTTTGTGGCAAATTCATCATTTGTTTGCTTTCATTGTGGCATTTTTAGGGATCATGGTCTTTCCGAATGCAGAGGGCACGATAGACATTTGTATATCCAGAATCATATAGGTCCTTGTCGATAAAAAAGATCACATACTTGTCCCATTAGCGCTGGCATACATTTGAGCACTAACCTTGTGCAAATCTGGGGCCAAATTTTTTCGAAGTGTCACGATCCAAATTGGACGGCCATGACTAGCACTCGACCATACTTGCCGAGCACTAAAGTACATAAAATCTAACCTTCTTTATTATCTTTTAGGGCTGATGAGATCAATATAAATGGTAGACATGGATCATGGAAAACCAAAAAAAAAATGATGGCATGAACATACATAACATAGGATGACTAGACAATCAAGAAACTATATATAAGGTACAAGCTACCACGCTACCATGAAAGACTATACAACAAAAAATCAATCGACAAGGCATACCAAACTATACATGAGTCGACACCTATCTATGAGCCTCTAAAGGAACATACGTACTGCAACATAGCCAAAATAGGGCCCCGAAATACCCATATTGTCAATAAAAAAATGCGTACCAAGACCAGGGCAAGTCCGGAGAATGGATCTCGCCAATAACCGCTAAACTGGACAGCCTACTGTGGCAGGGGAGTTGAACCTATCTGTCTATCAGGATCTGTAGCACAACATGCAGCGTCCACAAAAAAGAGGACGCCAATACGAATAAAGTACTGAGTATATAAGGCAGGAAATCATAAATACGACCAGTAATGTAAGCAGGAACATAGAATATACAACATGTAACATCTGAGTACCTCTAAGGGCTACTGACAGGAAATGCATGATACATATGTATAACTACATAAACTTTTAAAACATATGCCTTTGTGGGCATCATCATCATCGTATCGTACCCGGCCACGTGGATCTCGGTAACACCCAACTAATCGATGGTTGCACAATAGGTGCCATACCTGGCCGACTATAGCGCGACTCAGTAGAGTAAAATAGATACATACATATAATGCATGCTCGACACATAGAATCACATTCTAAGCCTTACGGAGTGACGTAAGGTTGGTATCCTCTGTACACATTATTAGGACTAACTCTTCACAATGAACCTTATAAGAATCAGGAAGTACCAACAATATTGATAACATTAGAATAAAAGAAACAACATTAACGTCAATCATTCCACAAGAGGGGAAACAATGTAAGTACTGCTAGCTTCTAAGAGTAGAGTATCTTTGGAAGTTCGTTCATTACATTGTGTACAATCGGCGTCATGCAAAAGAAGGAAAGGGATAGCCTCACATACCTTGTATATACTGCCCCAATCTCAAGCTATGCAATTGTCACAAATCCTTAGTCTACAATAAGAGAAACGATACTATTGTTATCATTAAGCATCATAACGTTTATGTATCGATCACAACCTATTTTAAGATGAAACAGACAGTACCTCCCCTATATATATATATATATATATATATGACTTCACACCATTCAAGACAATCACCAAACATCCCAAACAATATCAATAATAAACATAGTGGTCCTCCCAAAACAATCCACGCATAACTTAATCACTTCATACATATGACGGCCACCGTAGTCGTGTCAAACGACCCAAAAATATTATGAATAACTATCAGCCCACAACCATACATATATATGTTGTTTATCCACACCTTTCCTCCTCCAAAACTCCATACAACAGTAGAAAAATACGCAGCCCAACAACAACACAAAATTGTCCACAAAATAGTACGCTATAAGTGAATAACTCGAACTCACGGCTTCCGATCACCTTCCCATGAGTTATTACATGTATAGAAGGAACTACCATGAATTAACAGTAGACAAATATATGAAATAGGGCAGTAAACTTACCTTACTTTTTGGGTATCTCAGCCCTTCCCTAGGTTCTTCAAACTCTAGGTTTTACCCCCAATTAGAACTTGAAAGAGAAAACAATCGATTAGGGTTTGTGTGTGATTTTTGGGGAGGAGTTGCAGGGGCTAACTTTGGTTTTGAAGGTCTGAAATATAGGTGAAATAACTGAGATTATAACCCTTTAAAACTCCTCTCTTTGGCGGACTTGGGTCTTTTAATTTTGTTCTATCATTTTGGCAAGTAAGTGATGCACCTACTTATCATCTACCAATCTGCGCAGGCTTGCGAAAATATGAATATCTCTATACTCCAAGATTTTATTGAGAAATACTTTAACGCGTTAGAAACTAGACTCATAGATATTTAATCTGGTTGGTAGATCACCCCATAATTCCTTGTAAATTAGGAGAAAAGCTTAGAAACATTTGACCTAATGTTTATGTAAAATTATGAACCTAAGTTGCGACAGCTTTTGGGGGACTTTTGTTTCACAACTCGTTTGACTTCAAGACTTATGATATGGATATTATATGATTAAAATACCTTAATACATCACGTCTTGAGTTAAGCACCTGTTGGTTTACGTGAAAATACGAGTTACAACATCCTTGATTCGTTTAACTTCTAATACTTATTAGTCACCCTTATAAACCCTTATATCACTTAAGACCAATAGGATTAACTTCTTATCATCTCAAAGATAATTAATTCTTGGATTTATATTAACATATATATGGCATGAACTAAAACTTGTCGATGTGGGTTGTAACACTCTCCCCCTTAGGAACATTCGTCCTTGAATATAAGGGTTCATGGGGAGTCTAAATCATCGTGGATTCTGGCCGAGTTCCTCCCATATATAGAGGAAGAACTTGCAAGCAGTTAACTAAACGTATTGCCTTACAAGATTTTGCAAAGCATCATTGACATGTACATTATCTGCATATCACTATTTTGTATTAAGAAAGAGTATTCTCAAGCTATTGCTTACCTCATAGAGTTGTTCAATCTTCTAATGCATCTTGTGTTCCCCTAGAATCCTCGTTATCTTTATTCTGGAATAGGTAAGGGTATTGAGACATCATCTCCTCTTCTGCTTCCTATGTGATCTCTTCCATATTCTTTTTCCTCTATAATACTTTGAAGGAAGCTACATCTTTTGTTCTTAGCTTGCGGACTTGTCAATCTGATATAGCCACCGACAGTTCTTCATATGATAGATGCTCTGTAACTTGTACATGTTTGATAGGGACGACTCGAGAAGGGTTCCAATACATTTCCTCATCATAGATACATAGAATACCGGATGGACAACTTCAAATTCGGATGGCGATTCCAACTCATAAGCAACATGTCCAATTCGTTAAAGAATTTTATACGGACCGATATACCTTGGAGTTAGCTTAATTTTCTTCTTAAAATGCATAACACCCTTCATTGGTGAGATCCTCAGGAAAACCCAATCACCAACCTCAAACTCCAGATCACGACGTCGGACATCGAAATAAGACTTTTTCCTGCTTTGTTCCATCCTCAATCGTTCCAGTATCACCTTCACCTTCTCAATGGCTTGATGAATCAAATCTGGCCTATATAATTATGTTTAACCGACTTCGAACCATCGAACTGGTGATCTACATCTCCTCCCATATAGTGCCTCGTATGGAGCCATTTTAATACTGGAATAATAGCTATTATTGTAGGTGAATTCTATTAGTGGAAGATGGTCATCTCAATTTCCCTTAAATCTAGAACACATTCTTGTAGCATATCTTCCAGTGTCTAAATGGTACATTCAGCCTATCCGTTAGTCTGCGGATAAAATGCAGTGCTGAGATTTACTTGTATACCGAAACCCTTCTGAAAAGACCTCCAAAAGATAGCAGTAAATTGAGCTCATTGATTTGATATAGTAGATACTGGCACACCATGAAGCCTAACAATCTCCTTGATATACAACTTCGCATAATCTTCAGCCGTGTAAGTTGTCCTAAGTAGAAAAAAATAAGCACATTTTGTAAGTTGATCAACAATCACCCAGATGGAATAAAACGTATGATAAGAGCGAGGTAATCTAATAATGAAGTCCTAATTAATCACCTCCCATTTCCAGGCCGGAATCTCTATATTCTGAAGCAATCTATCCGGTTTTTGATATTCTATCTTTACTTGTTGACAATTGGGACACTGGGTTACAAATTCTAAAAAGACTTCTTCATGTTATCCTACCAATATTGCTCCCTGACATCATGATACATCTTTGTCGAGCCAAGATGGATGGAATATCGGGATTGATGAATCTCATTCATAATCTTTTCTCGCAACCCTACCATATTAGGCACACATAATTGGCCCTGGTATCTCAGTGCCCCATCTCCTCAGATCTCAAAATCCGTAATTTTACACTACTGAATGCTCTGTCTCAATCGTACTAAGATAAGATATTCATATTGCCGTTCTTTTACCTCGCTACCAAAGATGATTTTGTTGTATTATGTGCAGTAACACCTCTGTCATCAGAGTCTAACAATCTGACTCTCATATTAGGTAGCTGATGAAGCTTTTTAGTCAACCCCCATCTACCTGCCTCAATATGTACTAAGCTTCCTATTGACTTATGGCTGAGAGCGTCTACCACAACATTGGCTTTACCTGGATGATACAATATCTCGACGTCGTAGTCTTTCAATTATTCAAGCCACCTACACTGCCTCAAATTCAACTCTTTTTGCTTGAAGATGTATTGTAAACTCTTGTAATCTATGTAGATGTCACCATGGATGACGTAGAAGTAGTGTCGATATATCTTCAAAGAATATATTACTGCAGCCAATTCCAAATCATGGGTTGGATAATTCTTTGCATGCTTCTTTAATTGTCTTGATGCATAAGCAATCACCTTCCCACAGTGCATCAATACGCACCCCAAACCTATACCCCAGGCATCACAATATACCACGTAACCTTCTGTTCCTTCAGGGAGAGTGAGCACTGGTATGGATGTCAATCGATTCTTCAACTCCGAAAAACTACGTTCACAAGTGTCAGACCACTAAAACTTGGTAGCTTTCTGTGTTAACTTAGTCAATGGTAGTGATATAGAGAAAAACCCTTCTACAAGTTGCTTATAATATCCTGCTAGCCCCAGGAAGCTGCAGACTTTTGATGGTGTTATAGGTCTCGGCTAATTTTTTAATGCATCGATCTTCTGAGTGTCGACACTAATACCATCATCAAATATCACATGGTCGAGGAATTCTACTGAGTTTAACTAGAATTCAAATTTGGAGAGCTTAGCATATAACTTACAATCCTGAAGCATCTGCAACACTATTCGCAAGTGGATTGCATGTTCTTCCTCCAAACGAGAATACACCAGAATGTCATCAATGAATATAATCACGAACACATCAAGATAGGGCCTAAATACAGTATTCATGAGATCCATAAAAGTAGCTGGGACATTTGTTAGCCCAAACGTCATCACCAAGAACTCAAAGTGCCTATATCTTGTCCGGAAGGTCGTCTTTGGAATATCCTTTCCTTAACCCTCACCTGATGATACACTGAACGTAAGTCAATCTTGGAGAAATACTTGGCACCCTGGAGTTGGTTAAACATGTCGTCAATTATTGGAAGTGGATACTTGTTCTTTATAGTAAACTTATTCAATTGCCTATAGTCAATACACATCCGTAATGACTTGTCTTTCTTCCGCATGAATAGGATTAGTGCACCCCAAGGTGGAGTACTAGGCCTAATGAAGCCCTTATGCAGTAAATCTTTCAACTGCACCTTAAACTCTCGCAAATCTACCTAGGCCATTCTATATAGAGGGATAGAGATTGGTTAAGTGTCAGGAAACACATAAATGCTAAACTTAATCTCCCTTTCAGAAGGAAATTCTAGGATTTCAACTGGGAAAACATCTAGAAATTTATTGAGCGCAGGGATTGATTGTAGAGTAGGCGGCTTCGCCTCTGCATCCCTAACGTGAACGTGATGATAAATGTAATCTTTTGAGATCATTTTCCTTTCCTTAAGATAGGAAATAAACCTACCTTTCGGTGAAGCAATGTTCCCCTTCCATTCAATGACGGGTTTATCAGAAAATAGAAACCTAACCAACTTCATATGACAGTCAACATCTGCATAGCATGAGGCCAACCAGTCCATTCCCATTATTACATCAAAATCAACTATTTCTATAATAAATAAATTTTTCGAGATTTGACGACTACAAATCATCAAAGTGCAACCTCTATATACCCTTCTAGGAATCACAGAATCTCCTATCGGAGTAGATACCGCAAGGGGTTTACTAATCAATTCAGGTTCACTACCAAACTTATTAGCCACAAAGGTTGTAACATATGATAATGTAGATCCAGGATCAATTAGCATATACATCATAAAAAAATAGAGAATATACCTATAACTACATCTGGAGACGACTCGAGATCCTGTCCACCAACTAGAGCATAGGTTCAATTTTGAGCACCACCCAAACTCGGCACTGCACCTCCATCTCTACCATGACATGTCGATTGATGAAAACCCCATGCTAGAGGTCGAACTGATGAGGAAGAACCAGACACAGATCCAGTCGGCTGAGCCATACCATCACTTCGTCTATTAGGACAATCCCGCATCATATGGCCAGGCTATCTGCAAGAATAACAGGCATCAAAGCCTCGACGGAATAGTCCAAAGTAGGCCTTGCCACGCTGATCACAACATGGTGTTGTGGGTATCGTCTGACTAGTATCCGTGTGATGTGTTGAGCCTGATCCCGTGAACTCTGACTTGGACTAGTTTAGGTAAATAGATCATATCGAGGCCTCTAAAACTGTAGAGGGGCACTAGGTACAAGTGGCACCGAACTCCTCAAAGACTGGGGCCTAACGCTACCTTTGTAGTCATCAAAATACCTTGCAAATCTCGCCCTCTTATGCTGGCCCCTATCCCGCTCCCTATCTGCCCTCTGCTGGCGCTTACGACCCTCTAGGGTCTGGACATAAGCTTGAATATGGGAAATATCCATGCCCTCCCCAAAAGGGTCTGTCATGCACTCATTTATCAGATGTGGTCCCAACCTGTTCACGAACGAATGCACCCAATCACTCATCTCGGCCACCATATGGGGAGCATACCTTTCTAAAAAATGAAACTGCATACTGTACTCTCGCACACTCATATTACCTTGTCTAAGGTTCAAGAACTTATCAGCTCTAGCTCGTCGTATCTCAACTGGCAAGTATTGACGAAGATAGGCCTAAGAAAATTCCTTCCATGCAGTTGGAGGAGCGTTCGGACCACTGGATCTCTCCTATCTATCATACCAGAGAACCGCTAAATCCCATAGCCGATAAGAATCCAACTCTACTACCTCTGAGATTCTAACATGCATAACCCGCAATGTACGATGAATCTGGTCAATAAAAGTCTGCGGGTCCTCCTTGGGATTTAATCTGGTAAACACTAGAGCGTCTAAATTTATAAAATCGCGAACTCTCGTAATAACTAGTTTATCAGCAATACTTGTATTCTGCCTCTGAGCCTGAGCAGCTACCAGGCTAGTAAATAACTACAAATCACTCCACATATCCTGGTCTGTAGTGCTAGATGGAGGAACTGGAGGTGATGGGTGCCTCCTAATATCCCCTGTAGGAGACAGAGTAGATGCGGTATGAGACGACATCTCATTCTGAGCCTCACTTTCGCCTGCTCTGGCTTAGGCCACCTGATTGATACCCTCTCTCGCAGTTGTATCAAGCCGTCTACTAATTGTTTGCTTAATAGTCAAAGGCATCGCTGAAAGAAAACAAGGTGAATATTAGAGATGAACACTTATGACTCGACTCTACGCACGATCTAGATTCAGGAAGAAGGTAACAACACTAGATGTCACGTAGCCTCCTAATTATAAATGTGGTGCGCTACACATCTATAACCAAGACACTACTAGACACGGCTCATACATAATCCCTATGGCAGACTTGCTCTTATACCAAGTTTGTTAAGATCCAAACTGGAGGGCCATGACTAGCACCCGACCATACTTGTCGAGCACTAACGTATATTTTATTTAACATTCTTTATTATCTTTTAGGGCTGACGAGATCAATATAAACGGTAGACACGGATCATGGAAAACCAACAACAAAATATGATGCCATGAACATACATAACATGGTATGACCAACAATCAAGAAACTATAAATAAGGTACAAGCTACCACGCTACCATGAAAGACTACACAACAAAAAACTATCTGACAAGGCATGACATGAGGCGACACATGTCTATGAGGCTATAAAGGAACATAAGTGCTAAAGTATAGCCAGAATAGGGCCCCAACATACTCATAATGTCTATAAAAAACGCATACCAAGGCCAGGGCAAGTCCGGAGAAGGGATATCTCTAATCACCACTGAACTAGACAGCCTACTGTGGTGCGGAAGTTGCACCTACCTATCTATCAAGATCTGCAACACGAGATGCAGCGTCCACAAAAAGAAGGACGCCAGTACGAATAAAGTACTGAGTATATAAGGCAGGAACGATAAATACGAACAGTAATATAAGCAGGGATAGAAAATATACAACATGTAACATCTCAGTAACTTTGATGGCCACGGACATGAAATGCATGATACATATGTATAAATACATAAAATTTTAAAACATACCCCTCTATGGGTATCATCATCATCATATTGTACCTGCCCACATAGAGCTCGGTAAACCCAACTAATCATTGGTTGTATAATAGGTACCGTACCCAGCCGACTATAGCGTGGCTCGATAGAGTAAAATAAATACATATATAATGCATGCTCGATACATGGAATCACGTTCTTAACCTTTCGGAGTGACATAAGGTCAGTATCCTCTATACACGTTATTAGGAATAAATCTTCACTATGAACCTTCTAAGAATCAAGAAGTACCAACAACATTAATAACATAAGATTAAGAGAAGCAACATTAACATCAATCATTGCATAAGAGGGGAAGCTATGTAAGTACTGCTAGCTTCTAAGAGTAGAGTATCTCTGGAAGTTCGTTCATTAGATTGTGTACAATCGGAGTCGTGAAAAAAAAATGAAAGGGATAGCCTCACATACCTTGTATATACTGCCCCAATCTCAAGCTATGCAATTGTCACAACTCCTACGTATACAATAAGAGAAATGATACTATCTTTACCATTTAAGCATCATCACTATTACGTATCGATCACAACCTATTTTACGATGAAATGGAAAACACCTCCCCTATATATGACTTCACACCATTCAAAAAAATCACCAAACAGCCCAAAAAACATCAATATTAAACATATTGGGCCTCCCAAAACAGTCCATGCACAACCTAATCACTTCATAAATACGACAACCATCGTAGTCATGTCAAACAACCTGGAAATATTATGAACTGGAAATATTATGAATAACTATCAGCCCAAAACCATACATCTATATGTTGTTTCTCCACACCCTTCCTTTTCGAAAACTCCACAAAACAGTAGTAAAATACATTGCCCAACAGCAACATAAAATTGTCAACAAAACAGTCCGCTACAAGTGAATAACTCAAACTCATGGCTTTCAATCACCGTTCCATGAGTTATTACATGTATAAAAGGAACTACCATAAAATCACAGTAGAAAAAAAGTATGAAAGAGGCAGTAAAATCGCCTTACTTGTTGGATGACTCAGCCCTTTTCTTGGTTCTTCAAACTCTAGGTTTTACCCCCAATTAGAACTTGAAACAGAGGAAATATGGATTAGGGTTTGTGTGAGATTCTTAGAGAGGTATTTCCGGGTTTACATTTTATTTTGAAGGTCTGAATTATGGGTGAAATAACTGAGATTAACCCCTTAAAAGTCCTCTCTTTTCCGACTTGGGTCTTTTAAGTTTGTCCTATAATTTTGTCAAGTAGTTGATGCACCCACTTGTCATCTACTAATCTACGCAGGCTTGCAAAAATATGAATATCTCTATACTCCGAGATCGTATTCACAAAAGGTTTAATTCGTTAGAAACTAGACTCATAGATATTCAATCTGGTAAGTAGATCACTCCATAATTCCTTGTAAATTAGGAGAAAATCTTAGAAATGTTTGACCTAATATTTATGTAAAATTATAAACCTAAGTAACGACATTTTTTGTCGACTTTTGTTTCATAACTCGTTTGACTTCAAGACTCATGATATGGATATTATATTATTCAAATACCTTAATACATTACCTCTTGAGTTAAGCACCTCTAGGTTTACCTAAAAATATGAGTTACAACATCCTTGATTAGTTTAACTTCTAATACTTGTTAATCACCCGTATACACCCTTGTATCACTTAAGATCAATAGGATTAACTTCTTATCATCTCAATGATAATTTCTTCTTGGATTTATGTTAACTAATATATGGAATGAACTAAATCTTGTGGATATGGTTGTAACTATCAACGCCCCATTTTTCTAAGGCGAAATCTGGTTTATGACATTTAGAAGGAGAACTCGTTCCTTTTTGGGAATTGGGTTTTGAGTTTGAAGAGTCACCGCCTAATTATTAAGTGCATTAGGACACAAAGAAGGGTTTTGAGTTGAAGAACCAGAGTTTGGGTAAGGGCTAGAAATTATCTCGAGTCGAAGGTGTTAGGCGTCCCATATGATCCACTAGTGTGGTTCCCGGCCATGTTATAATTGTAACTTCACGTAACAAGTAAGAAAATAAGGGCTCAAGTAGAAGGAGTTTTCACATAAGTTTGCAAGTAAATTGAACTCTGAGGAAAAGTAAAGAGGACAGAAATTTTAAGAAAAGATTTAACTACTATGAAATAAGTAAAGGAAAAAGGGGGCCCTAGGTATTTGATTAATATGGATCACGTCAATGTAATACTCAATAATCACTCCTCAAAAGAGAGGCGCTACATGAAGTATTAGCGCATCAGTCATCATATCCATATCTACCCTTCCCACCATGTTAAGGTATTAATGGGCGGAATGGTATCGTTACTTATTGCATGCCATTGCCCGTCCCAATCTTCAGTCCTGGAGACATTAGGACTACTAATCCTATAGGGGAGGGATTTGGCTTTTCAGAGTTTAAAAAGGACAAAAGTCTAAGGCAACAAACAAGAACACATAAGCAGTTGGGGGGGGGGGGGGAGAACAAATAGCATTTAAGGCTCAAACAAGCCTCCTCACTTAAGGAGAAAATTATATAGCATGACTTCAAATACTAGTTATGGTCTGAATTAACATTAAAGCATTAGGACAGGATGATTTATCACATATTGCTTAGATGAGAAGTTTGAATTAGGCTTGGTTTGGTTGTAATTTATTAAGAACTGATACAGTTAATAAATCACCTAATGGCTTGCCTAGGTGAGACTAATAGGCATGATATTTAACAGTGCAGAAGGCGTACTGGTTTTAAAAAAAGGATTATTGGTTTTATAAACAAAGGCACTGCAGGTTTTAAACGGCCTTATTTACTGATTTTAGACTCATAGAGGAAATAGATAAAGCTGATTCAACTGATTACTCCTATAGGCATGATTTCTAAGCGTTGCTGATTTTAGACGATTACATATGTGCAGGAGTCCTATAGGCATGGTGTCTAGAATGAAGTCGATTATTACTAAACCTATGATCGTTTGCCTGATGACAGGTATATGCAGATTATTATTAAACCTATTATTGTTTGCCTAAGGACATGCATATGTAGAAGTAAAAAAAAAACCTATGATCATGGTTTTTATATGCAGAAATGCAGAAACATAGAGATAGCATTTCTATTTGCAGAAATACAGAACTTATAGGTAGGATTTCTATATGCAACAATGCATAACTTATAGGCATGATTTATAAGATGAGACTACAGAAGTTCGTGAGTGTAGAAATTTATAAGTAACATATACGCATGCTGTCTATGTGAATGCAAGAATCAAAATCTTATAGGCAAGTTATCTACGCTTTGCATACAGTCATCCTATCCCTTTCTACGAGACATCCTAATAGTTGTTACAAATTATAAAAGACCAAAATGAACAAAAAAAAGTAAAAAAAAATTACATCAGAAATTCAAGCTACACACAAACAACCTAATTCAGACTCAAAGACTAACAATATGAGATAAACCAACTTCCAGGATCAGGTTTCCAAAAGACTTTCTCTTATGTTTGGATGTGTCAAAGTTCCCAGAAGTCTAAAAGGGCTTTGGGCAATGATTACACCCCAAATGCATTACAGAATTAGATCATAGTGTAGTGTGGAAGGACCAACTCTCAAATGTCCAAGTTCAGAGGGAACTCAAGCTCAGGGAAGGCTTATAAGAGCGGGGTAGAACTTAGGGTCTATGAGTAAGTGCAAGTCCATAAAGAGAGAATTAGGGAAAGTCATGGAAGGCTAGTGGTCATGCCCAACAAATGGGAGTGTTGGCACACCCCTAACCAACCTGTTAGCCTAATCTTAGGAGTTAGGATCCATTATGGATTAAGTTATGAACTGGGCAGTAATTTGGATACTACTAGGCCAAGAATCTGAACTCAAACACATAGAAGGGAATAGGGGGTAGGGATTCACAATAGAAACTGATGCAAGGAAAGGACATACATAGTCTAATCACTGAACAACAATAGCCAAGTAAAGAAGAATGTTGAAACTATAAAGTAAACACATAGGGGTGAAGCAGAAAATTAAATCAAAATATACCAGTTTCAGTGTAAAGCAAGTAAAAACAGGAGTCTTAATGAAGCCAAATTGCAAGAAAAACAACTCCAAAAGATCTCAAGAAAAAAAATCAAAATGTTGAAAGAGTATTGAACTCAAAGTAGTAAGTGTGCGAGAGTATTCAATTGGGGAATTAGCGATGATTGTCCTTGAAAGTCCATTAAGAGTGCAGATGGGCAGTACCTTTTATAGTGTACCAAACAAGTAAAAAAGGTAGGGAAATATTCATTAAAATCAATCTCCTTTTAGTTAAGGGATTCTAATTTCAACAGGTAAAAACCAATTAAGGAAAGAAGTTTTTGATTAAAACCTTTTCAAAGTAGAACAATAGGGGTAAATACATAGAAGTCATTTAAGGAAACATTCAACAGTACACGGTTTGTGATAGATATGGAAAGGGAGTCAATCAAGCAGCTAGTGAAACAAAAATTACAGGTTCAATTTGAATGAACCAAGTCAAGAAAAGGTAAAAGAGATTCAATAAAAAACAATCAGTGACAAATCGTCAGCTTTATTGAAAGAATTTCAAAATCAATTAATTAGTTGGTAAAAACCTTTTGAAAAGGAGTTTCTCCTATATAAAGCACACAAATAAGTGAATCAAGAAGAGATTGTCAACTTATTTAGAACAGAGTTCAATCAAAGAAAGATTCAGAACCATAAGCAAAAGTGGTACAAGTCCAGTTTATAGACTCAAACGAGTCTTGAGTGTCTAGGGTCCCAAAATGGAACCCTAACTCGCACACAAGAAATCAATATTGGCAAAAATCCCCAAATCCTAGGGTTTTGAATTGAGCTAGACAATAGAGATGAGAAGGAAAGCCACTTGAGAGAGGCTCAAAAGTCTTTTCCAAAGACTTATGAAAAAAATAAACATACATGATAGAAAGAAAACTCATTCAAGGTCATGAGAACATGTTTAAGAAAACTCAGAACTTAAACAAGTTCAAAAGAAAGAGATGATATGAGCTTAACAAAAGTAGATGAAATGTGCATGGCAAGAACACAAACAGAGTTCAGTTAAAGTAAACAAAATCAAAGAGCTCAACTATAAACACATATAGCAAAGAATGAGAAAAACATCATGGATTAACATGTGCGTATAGGAATAACATGTATAGTAGATAAATGAAATAGAAGAACAGTACATGTGTAGTAAAAGAAGTCAGACAAATGCACAAAAAGAAGAATCAGAAAGATGCTTTTGAAAAACCATTAAGAAACCCTAAATCGAAATTAAATGATTTGGAAAAGAGAGTTCGGGGAAAACCTTTAAAAAGTTGGATAGAACACATATATTTTCCATATCTAAGAAAACAAGCAAGTAAAGAACCTCCGACAACTTAGGATTGTAGAGAAAATCCTAGAAATGAGAAAGGTCTTGAGCAAAGTAAGATCCTGAGTCGAAAAGACTCATATTGCTTTAATATGCCAGAGTAATGGCGTGAGAATCCATAGATCTACAGATCTTAGAAAGTCTTGGAGAGAAGCCTTAAGTTTAGGTATCGAAATTTCGAACAACCATGGTTTGCTGGTGAAGGGGAGTGAGTACCAAGCATCCAAAGCCAGGGAAGCTATAGATTCCGGCAGAGTTGTGGTTGAAGCGGGTAGAAAGAGGCTAGAGTTTCGGAGAGTTTGATAGACGAGAGGTTTTCAAAGGTGGCTAAGAGATGGGAAATGAGGGATTAGGGTAGTCGTTTGGAATTAATTGTGGAGGGGTGAGTTTTGGTCGTTGATGTTGAGTGATCAACAATCCAGATGTAATGGGAAGGTGGGGAACGGGTTGGGTCGTTTGGAATTGGGTCGTGGGTTGGGTTCAAATTGAGACCGAACCGGTTTGAGATTTTGAATTGGGGGTTCAGTGAGGGGTCAATTTGGGCTAAATTTTAAATGAAATAGGACTAACTTTTAAATGCCCAATTTTTCCTTTTTATTTTTGTAAAAATAGTAAAGCTGATTTTAAAAGAAAATTAAAAATACTAAAACGATTAATAATGTGTAAATATTAATTTAAAAAAATATTTTATGCAATTTTACGATTATAAGATGTTATTAACCTTAAAGTAGGCTATAATTGATATTATATGCAATTTAACTTTAAAGATACCAAATAAATTTGTAAAAATACACAAAAATTACCTTATTTATATTTTGGCATAAATATGAGAGTACAAAAATTATTCACCAAAATGATAATCTTGGGAATAATTATTGGACTTTGTACTGCTAAAATAGACAATAAATTGATTTTAAGATTTTTAAAAAGTTAGGAAAAAATATCACAATTCTTGGGCATGCTCACATGTACATGCTATTTTTGAAGTATTTTGTATATAAAAATACATAGGAAAAAATTGGGTATCAACAACAGCCCATCATTACCCGCGAAGGATGACAAAGTTATCGGGTAAAGATATGATGGCCAATTTTGATCGAACGAAACATTTTAATGAATTTTGACCAAGATCTGGTTCCTTTGCTGCCGGCATATCCCTGGTCTTATAGGAATCACTTTGTATGCATTTCAGGATCTGTCGGCGGAGTATGCTGATAGAGGTCTTTCAAGAACAGACGTGATATTCGGTTAGGGTGTATTGTTATAGTCCCGTAGAGCTGCGGGAACCGGAGCGCGGTCTCTCCTGCAGAGATGGCCGTTGCTAGCCGGTTTACCTACAAATGAGCAACACGAATGTATATTGTGCAAAAATTTAAATGTGATGCAAGTTTTCATTGGAAAATTAATGTTGTCTTTGGACAATTAGTATGGCATCCTCAGACCATGATGTCCTGGGCCATGAAACATGTAATAGAGGATTCGCAGGCCATGAAATGATGTTCTCGGGCTATGAGAATGATGCCTCCGAATATGATGACTTTGAATAATGATATGCAAAAGATAAAATAGGATCCCCAGGCCGTGGCATGGCATTCTCGAGCTATGAAGATGGTGCTTCCGAAGAATGACGCCTTCGGACAATTTGGTGATCTTTTAGCCCATGAAACACAAAAGGTGACGATATTTCAACCCATGAGAGCGTAAATAAAAACAGCAAAATTTAATTGAAGTGGTAATCTTTAGACCGTGCAAGGAATGTAAAAAAAATGGTGATCTTTCAGCTGATGTAGAACCTAAATTAAATGGCGATCTTTTAGCCGATGCAGAATCTAAATGAAGTGGCGATATTTTAGTCGCGCAAGAGATGTAAATAGATCGCCAAAATGTAAATGAGGTGGCGTTCTTTCAATAGATGCAGAATGTAAATGAAATGACGATCTTTCAGCTGATGCAGAATTTAAATGAAGTCGAGATATTTCAGCTATGCAAGGAATGTAAATAAAATGGCAATCTTTCAGCCGATGCAGAATGTAAATGAGGTGGCGTTCTTTTAGCCATGCAATGGAGGTAGGGCTTAACCTCGGAAAGCAGAAAGGTAGCACTTATGCAATGTAAAAAAATGCAGATGGAGGTAGGGCTTAACCTCGGAAGGCAAAATAGTAGCCTTATGCAATGCAGAAATGAAGATGGAGGTAGAGCTTAACCTCGAAATACAGAAAGGTAGCCTTATGAAATGCAAAAATGCAAATGGAGGTAGAGCTTAACCTTGAAAGGAAAAAAAAGGTAGCCTTATGCAATGCAGAAACGCAGATGGAGGTAGAGCTTAACCTCTAAAGGCAGAAAGGTAGCCTTATGCAATGCAAAAATGCAGATGTAGGTAGAGTTTAACCTCACTAGGCAGAAAGGTATCCCTATGCAACGCAGAAATACAGATAGAGGTAGAGCTTATCTTGGATGGCAGAAAGGCAACCTTATGCAACATAGAAATGCAGATGGATGTAGAGCGTAACCTCAGAAGGGGGAATGGTAGTCCTATGAAATGCAAAAATGCAAATGGAGATAGAATTCTTAGCTGATGGCTTAATATCTGATAGCGAATTATGATATTGTGGCTGCTGGGAATGTCGCGTGCGGATAGAAAATGTGTGTAGGTGATAATTCTGAGGGTCATATTCCCAAGAAGTATGAGTGTATTTTGTGATTTGCTACTCGGGTGCTTGCATCCAAAGAAAAATTATGAGCTTGTAAAGGGTAAAGGTTAGTTCGTATCCTCGCGAACTTTCTTGTCATGCTTGGTTCCATTTTTAGTGATGTTATGTACTATCAGGGTAGCATCGTTGAACAAAGCAATCATGATTTAGCAAAATTTAACATAAATACATAAATAATAGTTTTCCTTTAGATGAACCAACGACTGTGACGCGGTTCGAGACATTGCTACCTCTATTGCTCTGGAATTTCGAGGGTCCTAATCAAAATTCTGCCCCAGTTTACTGGATTGATTCTTTTGACGGTTGCTTGCGATGATCGCCTGAAGTCACTTCAGAATTTTGAGGGTTATTGAATTGAGACCGAACCCATAGGGCTGCCTACGTATCCCCTCTTAAATGGGAATCAGTTATGATGTAGTTCAAATTACATCATGTATGAAAGCATAAAGATTACACACAATATCGCTTCACTACATCTGAATTGATCAATTTTGGCCAAACGTTTCCCTCGGTTTCTACAAGTATGAGGGCTCCTCCTGTTAGAAAGCGACGAACCATGTACAGAACCTGCCAGTTCGGAGAGAATTTCCCTTTGGCTTCATTATGATGCAGAAAAATCTTCTTTAACACCAGCTGCCCTGGTGAGAACCGTCTCGGCTTGGCTCTTTTATTGAAGGCTCTAGACATTATGTTCTTATAAAGTTGACCATGAAAGACTGCGTTCATTTTTTTTCCATCTATGAGGGTTAACTACCCATAGCGACTCTTTACCCAATCTGCGTCATCGAGTTTTGCTTTCTCTATGATTCTCAACGAGGGAATTTCTACCTCGGCCGGAATGACTTCCTCTGTACCATAAATCAACATGTAGGGAGTTTCCTGGGTTGATATGCGGACTGTGGTGTGGTACCCCAATTAAGAAAACGATAGCTTGTCATGCCACTACTTATTCTTCCCTATCACTTTCCTTAGTATCTTTTTGATATTCTTGTTGGGGCTTCCACGGCACCATTCATCTGAGGTATGTAAGTTTTAAAGTACTTGTGTTTGATCCTGAAGATTTTACACATGGCCTTCATCAAGTCACTGTTGAGATTGGAACCATTATCAGTGATGATTGACTCTGAAAGATTGAACCGACAAACAATGCAGTCGCGGAGAAAGTCTACAATGACTTTCTTGGTCACTGCTCTATAAGATGCTGCTTCATCCTATTTGGTGAAATAATCAATTGCCACTAGAATGAACCTTTGCCTATTTGATGTGGTGGGCTCGATAGGTTCGATGACATCCATTCCCCAAGCGGTGAATGGCAATGGTGAGCTTTTTGTAGTAAGCTAGTTTGGAGTTAACTTTATCATGTTTGCGTATATCTGACAGCGATGGCACTTTCGGATATACTGGATACAGTCTGTTTCCATAGTCATAAAAAAATAACCTGCCTGGAGTATCTTCTTGGTGACGACAAAATCGTTTATAGTTTGCTGCTCTGCTGAAAAACATCCTCCAACCGCCATAGGATTCTGCAATGTCTTCTCCTATAAAGGATACCTCTTCATCAAGAAAATACGTCTTTAGCGGCTCGTATTCTCCATCCAGCGATTTTTTTGCAAGGTGATCTGCTAGTGCCTATCCTTTGATTGCTTTTTGAGTCACGTAGACAATGTCGAATTCACTCAGCAGGATCTGCCACTAGGCTAGCTTGCCGGTGGGCATGGGCTTCTGAAAAATGTACTTTAACAGGTCCATTCTTGATATGAGATACGTGGTGTAAGCGCAAAAATAGTGCCTCAGCTTCTGAGCTACCCATGTCAGAGAACAACATGTGTGTTCCAACAGAGAACACCGGGCCTCGTACAGGGTGAACTTCTTTATGAGATAATAGATGGCCTGCTCGTTTCTCCCTGTTTTATCATGGTGCCCCAAAATACAACCAAACGCTCCATCAAGCACCGCAAGGTAGAGTAAGAGGGGTCTACCTGGATTGAGCGGAACCAAGACTGGTGGTGTTGACAAGTATTCCTTGATTCTATCGAAGGCCTTTTGGCAGTCATCAATCCATTTGGTAGTGGCGTCCTTCTTGAGCATGATTAAGTGTGCTAACCACATAATGATTAAGTGTCCTAACCACCTAATGATTAAGTGCATTATGACACTAAGAAGGGTTTTGAGTTGAAGAACCAGAGTTTGGGTAAGGGCTAGAAATTATCTCTTGAGGAAGCTATTAGGCATCTCACAAGATCCACTAGAGTGATTCCCGAAATATTATTATTGTGAATTCACGTAACAAGTAAGCAAATAAGGTCTCAAGTAGAAGGATTTTTCACCTAATTTTTGTAAGTAAATTGAAATATGATGAAAAGAGAAGAGGACAGAAATTTCAAAAAAAGATTTAAGCAATAATAAAACAAGTAAAGGAAAGGGGGTCCTAGGTTTATGATTAAGGTGGATAACGTCAATGCAATGCCCGGTAATCACTCCTCAAAAGAGAGGGGCTACATGAGGTATTAGCACATCGGTTATCATATCCATATCTACCTTTCCCACCCTGTTAAGGTATTAAAGCGAGGAATGGTATTGTTAATTATTGCATGTTATTACTCGTCCCAATTTTATCAGTCCCAGAGGCGTTACTATACAGTTAGGCCCGAAAGACAAGCCCAAGGCTGGACCTCAGCATTCACGGGGTTATGGGCTATCAAAGGTCGTTTGGTCAATTAAGAAACAATTACAAGTGGGCTCTGTACCTGAAACCCAAAGGTTGGTGAGTTAAAAAATCGAAGTTAGGCCATGCATAGGCAAATTGTGGGCCCAAAGTTTATTCGAGACAAGCTGTCAAGCTTTGACCATTAAATTAACCTAGATCAAGAACGAGTTTAAATTGGATTTTTAAGAACACTGACTTTACAATCATAATTAAACCTAATAATTTCTTGTAAAACACATGAACAATTCAATCCCAATCAAATCGACCACATGTTGATTTAAAGTCCAAACTTCATGCTCATATTCATATTATAAGTATTATGATGAACCACACACATTCATTTTGAATTTTACTTCCCAAAAACAACATTTATACTTACTAAACATATGTTGTAGAACTTGATGCATTCATTAGACTGAAACTAGATATAAACTGAAGAGGTCTCAATTACAAAGTCAACGGACCCTAAACTAAACGTTTCTAAATAAAGTCCAGATATGCAGTCCTTTAATGTTCGAATAACTCATGAATCTAACACTTTCAAGCAGGTTCAGGGATAACACAAACTTCAGAACATTACCACTATGCTACAATGACTAAGCTAAGCTAATTATTACTACACTATACTACTAGATCTAAGAGTTTATAAGTAGAGAAAGGAAAACAACATCAACTATTAAATCAAGGTAGCAGGTAAGAAGAGATCTCCTCTGGACACCCATTTATTCAGAATCAGTCTTCAACAACATATTTCCACAACCTATGGCCATTGAAAGGTTAAGTAAATACCTGGTTATAGCAATAAACAGGAAAACTATGATCTTAGGTAACAACAGTAACAGTAAATCAACAACAGAATTCAACAGCAGTAGATATAATATTCAGCAAGCAAAATTGCAAGAAATGACCAAGACAAATCAAACTGAGCCAAACTTTAAACCGAGTGATATCAATGAAGACCAATTATCACAAATCTGACCCAAGATGGACTAAAACAAACCAGTGCTCAAACGATCCAACTCATTTTTAGCCTTTGAAGATTCCAAGATGATTTTAACAATGAAAAATTCCAGGATCTCAAGAAAACTCTCATGGAACAGTGTTTTTAGAAGCTTTTTAGCTGCCTAGAAGTTTCAGGATTTTCAATGCTCAGAAAGTTACTGGGGCAACATATGATTTTTATTATACTCTTTAGTCCTTTTTAGTTCCCCTCCTTTTAGCTAATTAGTCCTTCAATATATGACTTGTTTTCCAAGTTAAAGCTACCTAAACCCTGAAATTCAATTCGACCCCCCCCCCCCACACACACACACTAGAAGCCATCAAGAGACTTTCATTCCATTACATCAAATTCCTTAACTGAAATTACCTTAATCACCTTCGAATTAATCCTTAACTTTAAGATTACAAAATAAACACTGAAGCTTTAAAATATAACAAACCATCTTAAGCACCCAAAACTCAAGTTCTAAAAATGATGAAAAATCCAAAATGGAAAATAAATTGACTCACATGACTTCAAATAGATGAAATTACACCAACAGCAAAACCCAAACAAACTCAAACAAATCTAATAAAACTCATGAAATTTAACCTAACAGAAAAGACTATGACTAACTGACCTAGGAACTTCAATAGCATAAATCCAACTACAACTAATTAAGCTTAGAGATTAGTATGAAATTCAGCTCAACGGAGAAAACTAAACAAGTTACTCAGGAACATGAGACCCAATCCACAAATAGACTCGACTAGGAGTGATTAAACTTAGGCACTAAACAAATGAAATTAATACAAACAAACTAAGCTTATTAATTGAGGAATTTGACATGAAACCTAAACCAACAAATCAGAAAAAAACTTGTCTAGGACTGATTAAGAAATGACCTCGACTTAAACCTAACAAATTGATAAAGAAGACATAAGGCGAAGAATACTAAGAAAGCAAATACGAAAACTTAGCTCAATTTCTTTGCATCGACCCTGGAAATCTTCATGTGCCATTTTGAAGACTCCGAAAACCCTAGAATCGGATTTTGAGGAGTTGCGGGGACATTCAAGGGAAGCCAGTTGTGGTTCTGAGGTAAGGGAGGTGAAGAGACTCTAGGGTGTGGTTTTTGGGTGGTTTGGTGGTGGTAGGGTTTTGGCCGCCTCCTTCGAATTAATATTCAAAACGTTCTAGGGGGTTTTAAGGGATGCTGAGTGGGGATTTCGCATGAGGGGGAGGAGGGGGACATGGAGTGTAAAAATGGTGGTGATTGGAGGTGGCGTTGCCGTACACGGCGGCGGAGTCAGTGTTTCAAACTAAAATTCGAAGTGTTTGGCTAAGATTCGAGGGCAAGTGGTTAAAGATTTGGATAGAGGAGGGTGAGGGGAATCAATGGTATTCATCTGTTGGAGATGGGGTTCCACCAGTGGAGGCGATTTTCGGCCGACTGTGCACGATGGTTGGCGGTGGCGTTATGGTGGCTCTAGGTGTTACAAACCATATCCAAACACGTTAGTTCATGCCATACATTAGTTAACATAAATACAAAAAGGAATTATCCTTGAGATAATAAGAAGTTAATCCTATTGATCTTAAGTGATACAAGGGTGTAAAAGGGTGATTAACAAGTATTAGAAGTTAAGCGAATCAAAGATGTTATAACTCGTATTTTCAGGTAAATCTAGAGGAGATTAATACACTCAAAAGCTAATGTATTAAGGTATTTGCATTATATAATATCCATATCATAGTTCTTGAAGCCAAACGAGATATGAAACAAAGGTCGACAAAATTTGTCGCAACTTAGGTTCATAATTTTACTTATACATTAAGTCAAATGTTTCTAAGATTTTCTAATAATTTAGAAAGAATTACAGGGTGATCTACCCACAAATGTATATTACTATGAGTCTAGTTTCCAACGCATTAAATCGTTTGTCAATACGATCTCGGAGTATAGAGATATTTATATTTTTGCAAGCCTGCACAGATTGGTAGATGACAAGTAGGTGCATCACTTACTTGCCAAAATGATAGGCCAAAATTAAAAGACCTAAGTCGGCCAAGAATGGAATTTTACGGGGTTATGAACTCAGTTATTTAAGCCTATTTCAGACCTTCAAAATAAAAGTTAACCCCTGCAACTCCTTCCCAAAAATCTCACACAAACCCTAATCAATTTCCCCTCTCTTTCAAGTTCTATTTGAAGGTAAAACCTAGAGTTTGAAGAACCAATGGAAGGGATGAGTTATCCAAAAAGTAAGGTAAGTTAATGCCATATTTCATACATTTTTCTTTTCTGTGAATTCATGGTAATTGGTTCTATACATGTAAGAACTCACAGGATGGTTATCGGAAGCCGTGAGTTCGAGTTATTCACTTATAGCGGAGTGTTTTGTGGACTGTTTTGTGTTGCTGTTGGTCTACGTGTTTTACTACTGTTTTATGGAGTTCTGGAGGTGGAATGGTGTGGAGAAACACCATATATATGTAGGTTTGTGGGCTTATAGTTATTCGTAACATTTCCGGGTCGTTTGACATTACTACGGTGGTCGTCGTATGTATGAAGTAATTAGGTTCTGCATGGACTGTTTTGGGAGGCTCAATTGTTTATTATTGATGTTTTTTGGGCTTGTTGATTTTTGTGAATGGTGTAAATTCATATATATAGAGTTGGTGTTGTCCGTTTCATTGTAAAATAGGTTGTGGTTGGTACATAATAGTTATGACGCTTAAATGACAACGATAGTATCGTCTCTCTTATTGTAGACTAAGGAGTTGTAACAATTACATAGCCTGAGATTGGGGCAGTATATACAAAGTATGTGAGGCTATCCATTTCCTTCTTTTTCACGACTTCAATTGTATATAATGTAATGAATGAGCTTCCAAAGATACTCTATTCTTAGAAGCTACCGGTACTGACATTGTTTCCCCTCTTATGGAACGTTGATGTTAATGTTGCTTCTCTTATTCTTAAAGTTATCAATGTTTTTGGTACTTCCTATTCTTATATAGTTCATAGTGAAGAGTTAGTCCTAATAATGTGTACAAAGAGTACCGACCTTACATCACTTCGAAAGGCCTAGAACGTGTTTCCATGAGTCGAGCATGCATAATATATATGTATCTATTTTACTCTACTGAACCATGCTATAGTCGGCCGGTACAAAAACCCTATTTTGCAACCACTGATCAGTTGGATTTTACCGAACTCCACGTGGCCGGGTACGATTCTACCGAGCCTTATGATGGCCGGGTACGTTTTTACCGAGCCTATTATGGCCGGGTATGGTATGAGGATGATGATGCCCACAGAGGCATATGTTTTAAAAGTTTATGTATTTATCCACATGTATCATGCATTTCATGTCTATAGCCCTCAGAGGTACTCAGATGTTACAGGTTGTATATTCTTTATTCCTGCTTACATTACTGTTCGTATTTATGGTTCCATGCCTTACATACTGAGTACTTTATTCATACTGACATCCTTTTATTTGTGGACGCTGCATGTCGTGCTGCAGGTCCTGATAGACAGGCAGGTGCAGCTCCCCTATCACAGTAGGCTGTCCAGTTCACGGTGATTGGCGAGATCCTTTCTCCGGACTTGCCGTGCTCTTGGTATGCATTTTTTATGGATATTATGGGTATGTTGGGGCCATGTTTTGGCTATGTTGCAGCATTTATGTTCCTTCAGAGGCTCAAGACAGGTGTAGACTCATGTATAGTTGGTATGCCTTGTCGGCTGGTTTTTGTTGTATAGTCTTTCATGGTAGCGTGGTAGCTCGTACCTTATATATAGTATTTTGATTGTCTGGTAATCCCATGTTAGGTATGTTCATGCCATAATATTTTATAGTTGGTTGTCCATGATCCTTGTCTACCATTTATATGGATTTCGTCAGCCCTAGAAGATAATAAAGAAGGTTAGATAAAATGTATGTTGGTGCTTGGCATGTATTGTGGGGTGCTAGTCATGGCCCTCCGGTTTGGGTCGTGACACTAGGGTTTCTGATAAGAGAGGTTGGAAATGGGGTGTTTTGAGGGTGGGGGTGGGGTTCATTTGGACACTTATATACTAAATCAACCCGACTTCAGTACCATTAGATTAAAGAACTCGACGGTACTGATTGATTGGGTCAAAATGACGTCGTTTGGTATAGTAGGGAATCACCTAAATATTAAAATTAAAAGAGCAAATTAGGCCATTTTTTTAATTTTCCATTTTATAAAATGACTAATTGCTAATTAATTCTTGAAAAATAATCAAATCAACTTCTAAATGCACATGCGACATATGTTTGCATTTTTCACTAATTAAAATACTCGAACAAAACACAAACAATTAATGAATAATGCAACAAAATACGAAAAATTGCAAATGAATAAAAGAAATTATTTTGTTTGAATTAATAGGAGTAATTCGTGTAGGAAAAAAATAACATGCTCATAGGAATCCCTTTTATAGTGCAGAAAATAAGTAAGAAAGGTAAGGAAATATTCATTGAAATCAATCCCCCTTTAGTTAATGGATTCTAATTTCAATGTGTAAAAACAAATTAAGGAAAGAAGCTTTTGATTAAAACCTTTTCAAAGTAGCAGAAAATAAGTAAATACATAGAAGTCATTTAAGGAAAAAATTCAGTTGCACACGATTTGTGACAAATATGGAAAGGGAACCAATCAAACAACCAGTGAAACCAAAATTACAGGTTCAATTTGAATGAACCAAGTCAAGACAAGGTAAAGGAGATTCAATCAAAGAAAATCAGTGACAAATCGTCAGCCTTATTAAAAGGATTTCATAATCAATCCATTAGTTGGTAAAAACCTTTTAAGAGAGAAGTTTCTCTTATATAAAGCACACAAATAAGTGAATCAAGAAAGAATTGTCAAGTTATATAGAAGAGAGTTCAATCAAAGAAAGATTAGGAACTATAAGAAAAAGTGGTAAAAGTCCATACTGCAGACTCAAACAAGTCATAAGAGTCCAGGGTCCCAAAGTGGAACCCTAACTTGCACACAAAAAATCAAAATTGCCGAAAATCCCCAAATTCTAGGGTTTTGAATTGAGCCAGAAAATTGAGATGAGAAGGCAAGCCACTTCAGAGAGGCTCAGAAGCCTTTTCCAAAGACTTATGAAAAAAACAAACATACATGATAGAAAGAAAATGTATTCAAGGTCATGAGAACATGTTTGCGAAAACTCAAAACTTAAACAAGTTCAGAAGAAAACAAATAGAGTTCAGTTAAAGTAAATAAAATCAAAGAACTCAACCATAAACACATATAGCAAAGAATAAGGAAAACATCACGGATTAACATGTGAGTATAGGAATAACATGTAGAGTAGAAAAAGAAAATAAAAGAACGGTACATGTGTAGTAAAAGAAGTCACACAAACACATGTAAAGAAGAATAAGAAAGATGCTTTTGAAAAACCTTTAAGAAACCCTAAATCGAAATAAAATGAATTTTAAAAGAGAGTTTGGGGAAAACCTTTAGAAAGTTAGATAGAACACATATATTTTCTAGATCTAAGAAAATAAGCAAGTAAAGAACCTCAGAAAGCTTAGGATTGTAGAGAAAACCCTAGAAATAAGAAAGTTCTTGAGGAAAGTCAGATCCTGAGTTGAAAAGACTCGTGTTGCTTTAATATACCGGAGTAATGGTCAGAGAAACCATGGATCTACATATCTAAGAAGGTCTTGGAGAGAACTCTTGAGGTCTGGTCTCAAAGCTTCGAACAACCATGGTTTCCTGGTGAATGGGAGTGAATAACAAGAATCCACAGCATGGAAGACATGGATTCCGGTGGAGTGGTGGTTGAAACGGGTAAAATGAGGCTAGGGTTTGGGAGAGTTTGAGAATGTTTGAGAGACGAGAGGTTTACAATGGCGGCTGCGAGATAGGAAATAAGGGATTAGGGTAGTCGTTTAGAATTAATTGTGGAAGGGTTGATCAACGGTCCATATTTAAATTGATAGGTGGGGAACGGGTTGGGTCTTTTAGAATTGGGTCGTGGGTTGGGTCCAAATTGAAACTGGGCTTGTTTGAGATCTGAAATTGGGGGTTTAGTGAGGGGTCAATTTGGGCTAAATTTTAAATGAAATAGGCTAAATTTTAAATACCCACTTTTTCTTTTATATTTTTATTAAAATAGTAAAGCTAATTATAAAAGAAAAATAAAATTACTAAAACAATTAGTAGTGTATAAATATTAATATAAAAATATAAGACCAAACTTTACGATTATAAAATGCTATTAACCTTTAAGTAGGCTATAATTATAATTATATGTAATTTAGCTTTAAAATATGAAATAAATTTGTAAAAATACACGAAAATTACCTTAATTATATTTTGGCGTAAATATGAGAGTAAAAATAAATTATTCACCAAAATGATAATCTTGGGAATAATTATTGGACTTTGTACTGCTAAAATAGATAATAAATTAATTTTAAGATTTTTTAAAAAGTTAGGAAAAATATCACAATTCTTGGGCATGCTCACATGTACATGATATTTTGGAAGTATTTTGTATGTAAAAATACATAGGGAAAATTGGGTAGCAACAGTAACACGAAGGTTTCCTTGTTCTTCTTCAAATATGGATGATCAAACACCTTCGCCGTCATCCTAAGGTCATGAGATATGCTTCGGACGGGAACATTTTCATCAAAAAATATGAGGAGAGGGTGGAAGACTACAAACCGCCAAACAGGTTTGAAGTTAGGGTTTCCTATTTGAGAATATTGAGAGCAAATCAAATTGAATGGACAAATGGCTACAAATAACAGAAGTCATATATATGACCGCTTCAAAGGGCTACTTGATGTTGATGCGAGTGAGAAGTATATAGCAATACGCACTACAGAGAGTTTTGAGACAACTGGGAAGATATCAGGTGATACCTGAAGAGGCAGGTCTAAGCACCCAAGTCATTGAGTTACGCCTAGAAGTGACACTACCCGAGGCTTTAGTTCAATGGACTGGAATGGCTGTCAGTACCTAAAAAGTGACACCGAGGTACCGGACCCGTCTAAGGGCAAAGTTGATCCTAATTATAATACATGGTTTAAAAGAAGTTTGTATGTGAATAATGAGCCGGAGCCAGAGCCCGAACCTGAACCTGAGAGGCTTGTCAAAAGGCCTCATGTTCAAGCCTTTACTATAAAGTTCAGGAAAGGTAAGCTTGTGTGGAAAAAAGAAAAGAAATATCAAGCCAACATTCATGCTTTGCGAGAAGAGTTGAGAAATGCCACTTTCAACTATGATCTACAGGCACGGAAGACCGAGAGTGAAAGGAAAAGGTTAATTCAAGAAAATGAAGCTCTCAGAGCCCAGGTTCAATAGCTAAGAATAGAAGCCGAGAATCCGGGCAGAAGCAGGAAAGATGAAAGGCTCATTTTCAACCTTACCAAAAGGTACATCACTGTGAAGATGATCTGCAGAAAACTGAGTTACCAAAAGTACGAACAAATTTGACTAAACGTTCAGAGGGGAAAACAGCTCTCATTCAACAGATGAAACAAAGATATGAAAAAGGGGTCATGGGTTCGGAAAAAGAGATTAGCAAACTCGAAAGTGAAATGACTAATCAAGCCAAGAGTTTCAACGCTGAGAGAGAACATTGTTATGCTTTGCTGGCTCGGTTGGAAAGAGACCTACATTACTTGCAAGAACAAAATCATGCTGCCACCCAGGTTTTAGAGGCTAGATCCCAGCAGATTGGGCGTTTATTGCAAATAAAGGCATCATAAGGGAAAACGTTAGAAGGATTGCTGACTACATCACAATGAAATGCAATGCATGTGAAGACATGACCAGATCTATGTCTTCGCCACTGTAATGATCTTTGTCCCCCAGATAATGGAAGATCTTTATCGACTCCAAGATGACATGACGCATATGCCTGTTGCAAGACCAATTGGTGTTTCTAGGACGGGGTTGGAGACATTGATGTACTCTTGATGTATTTTCTTATTCGAGTCTGTATTTTCATGTTTAAAAAGAATATTTCGAGTCTGTTTGAATTTTCCTAGTAAACATATGTCTTGAGACTGTTTGAAGTTATAAAGTCCTAGAAAAAGTATGTTTCGGGACTTTTGTATTTCACCAAAGTAGAGGTTTTATTAATGAAAATGTGAAAAAAATACAAAAATTGTTCTTTTGTTCTTCGCAATTACCTTTTGAACTACATGATGATATAATTCATGCAGCGTCGTGATATGTATGCAATCCTTATCGGATCCGGTAATATTTTTGTGAATAACTCAAATAAAAGGGAAAAAGAAATCCAAATAAAAACCAAAAGAAAAGCGAGAAGAGCAAAAGAAGAGAGCAAATAAAAGGGAGGAAAATGGGAATGAAAGGAAGCGCTAAAGAGCCAAAGTGGGAAAAAAACAAAATTGGAGAGTATGCAAAAAGGGATGAAACATGTAGTCGTTGCGAAACATATAGAAAGATATTTAATTGTATAAATGCATGACGACCCCAATTTTACATTAATTATGTGTTATTGTTTCAAACTGACCGGTTAGTTGTCTACTGCTAAGACCAGGTTCTCTAGTAAGGTTGTTGGTTTTGTGGTAGTCTAGTTACGAGATTGAAAGGAAGTGTTGAAATGTCATAGGAAATTCCTTTGCCAACAATTCCTTGAGTGAATGATAGTCCAATCTCGGGCATCCCAACTTCAGAATTGGCAGCTGCCGAGGAAAATAGAATTTTGCGTCTCCGCGTAATGGAAATGTGAGACGCTTTGGCCAATGGAAGAGAAACACCAAGTGCAATCCTTGGATTTTCTGAGCTTTTTCCTATGGCAAGTGGAACCTCCAACATCCCAATCAGTCACCCAAATACCTAGTTAGGATATCCTACTATCTCAACCCACTTTGTTAGAACACCTTCTGAGGCTCGCCCCCAGGTGTTGATGTCAGGTGCAGCCTCAAATATATTCACTATGCTACCTTGCTCAGCTTGGCAAGAAAACAAATAGAGTTCAGTTAAAGTATACAAAATCAAAATACTTAACCATAAACACATATAGCAAAGAATAAGGAAAACATCACGGATTAACATGTGAGTATAGGAATAACATGTAGAGTAGAAAAGAAAATAAAAGAATTGTACATGTGTAGTAAAAGAAGTCAGACAAACACATGTAAAGAAGAATAAGAAAGATGCTTATTAGAAACCTTTATGAAACACTAAATTGAAATAAAATGAATTTTAAAAGAAAGTTTGGGGAAAACCTTTAGAAAGTTAGATAGAACACAGATATTTTCTAGATCTATGAGAATAAGCAAGTAAAGAACCTCGGAAAGCTTAGGATTGTAGAGAAAACCCTAGAAATAAGAAAGTTCTTGAGGAAAGTCAGATCCTGAGATCTAATATCCCGGAGTAATGGTCGGAGAAGCGATGGATCTAGAGATCTAAGAAGGTCTTGGAGAGAACCCTTGAGGTCTGGTCTCAAAGCTTCGAACAACCATGGTTTCCTAGTGAATGGGAGTAAGTAACAAGCATCCATAGAATGGAAGCCATGGATTCAGGTGGAGTGGTGGTTGAAGCGGGTAGAATGAGGCTAGGGTTTCGGAGAGTTTGAGAGAGTTTGAGAGACGAGACGTTTTCAAAGGCGGGTGTGAGATAGGAAATGAGGGATTAGGGTAGTCGTTTAGAATTAATAGTGGATGAGTTGATCAACGGTCCAGATTTAAATGGATATGTGGGGAACGGGTTGGGTCCTTTTGAATTGGGCAGTGGGTTGGGTCCAAATTGAAACTGGGCTTGTTTAAGATCTAAAATTGGGGGTTTAGTGAGGTGTCAATTTGGGCTAAATTTTAAATGAAATAGGGCTAAATTTTAAATACACACTTTTTCTTTTTTATTTTTATTAAACTAGTAAAGCTAATTATAAAAGAAAATTAGAATTACTAAAACAATTAATAGTGTATTAATATTAATTTAAAAATACTAGACCCAACTTCACGATTATAAAATGCTATTAACCTTAAAGTAGGCCATTATTATTATTATATGTAATTTAGCTTTAAAATATGAAATAAATTTGTAAAAATACACGAAAATTATCTTAATTATATTTTGGCGTAAATATGAGAGTAAATATAAATTATTCACCAAAATGATAATCTTGGGAATAATTATCAGACTTTGTGCAGCTAAAATAGATAATAAATTAATATTAAGATTTTTTAAAAAGTTAGGAAAAAATATCATAGTTCTTGGGCATGCTCACATGTACATGATATTTTGGAAGTATTTTGTATGTAAAAATACATAGGGAAAATTGGGTAGCAACAGTAACACGAAGGTTGCCTGGTTCTTCTTCAAATGTGGATGATCGAACACCTTCGCCGTCATCCTAAGGTCATGAAATATGCTTCGGACGGGAACAGTTTCATTAAAAAATATGAGGAGAGGGTGGAAGACTACAAACCGCCAAACAAGTTTGAAGCTGGGGTTTCTTATTTGAGAAAATTGAGAGCAAATCAAATTGAATGGACTATAGAATGGCTACCAATAACAGAAGTCATATATATGACCGCTTCAAAGGGCTACTTGATGATGATGTGAGTGAGAAGTATACAAGAATACGCACTACAGAGAGTTTTGAGACAACTGGGAAGATATAAGGTGATACCTGAAGAGGCGGATCTAACCACCCAAGTCATTGAGTTACGCCTAGAAGTGACACTACCCGAGGCTTTAGATCAAAGGGACTGGAATGGCTGTCAGTACCTAAAAAGTGATACCGAGGTACCGGACCCGTGTAAGAGCAAAGTTGATCCTAATTATACTACACGGTTTGAAAGAAGTTTATATGTGAACAATGAGCCGGAGCTAGAGCCCAAAACTGAACCTGAGAGGCTTTTCAAAAGGCCTCATGTTCTAGCCTTTGACGATAAAGTCCCGGAAAGGTCATCTTGGGTGGAAAAAAGAAAAGAAATATCAAGCCAGCATTCATGCTTTGCGAGAAGAGTTGAGAAATGCCACCTTCAACTATGATCTATAGGAACGGGATGCCGAGAGTGAAAGGAAAAGGTTAATTCAAGAAAATGTAGCTCTCAGAGCCCAGGTTCAACAACTAAGAATAGAAGCCGAGAATCCGGGCAGAAGTAGGAAATATGAAAGGCTCATTTACAACATTACCAAAAGGTACATGACTGTGAAGATGATCTGCAGAAAACTGAGTTACCAAAAGTACGAACAAAGTTGACAAAACGTTCAGAAGGGCAAGCAGCTCTCATTCAACAGATGAAAGAAAGATATGAAAGAGGGGTCATGGGGTCGGAAAAAGATATTAGCAAACTCGATAGTGAAATGGCTAAACAAGCCAAGAGTTTCAAAGCTGATAGAGAACAATGTTATGCTTTGATGGCTCGGTTGGAAAGAGACCTACAGCACTTGCAAGAACAACATCATGCTGCCACCCAAGTTTAAGAGGCTAGATCCCAGCAGATTGGGCATTTATTGCAAAAAAGGCATCATAAGGGAAAAAGTCAGAAAGATTGCTAACTACATCACAATGAAATGCAGTGCATGTGAGGACATGACCAGATCTATGTTCTTCGCCACTGTAATGATCTTTGTCCCCCAGATAATGGAAGATCTTTATCGACTCCAAGATGACATGATGCATAGGCCCGTTGCAAGACCAGGTTGTGTTCCTAGGACGGGGTTGGAGACACTGATGTACTCTTGATTGTATTTTCTTTTTCGAGTTTGTATTTTCATGTTTAAAAAGAATATTTCGAGTCTGTTTGAATTTTCCTAGTAAACATATGACTTGAGACTGTTTGATGTTTTAAAGTCCTAGCAAAAGTATGTTTCGGGACTTTTGTATTTCACCAAAGTAGAGGTTTTATTAATGAAAATTTGAAAAAAAAAACACAAAAATTGTTCTTTTGTTCTTCGCGTTTACCTTTTGAACTACAGGATGATATAATTCATGCAGCGTCGTGATACGTAGGCAATCCTTATCGGATCCGGTAATATTTTTGTAATTTAATCAAATAAAAGGGAAAAAGAAATCCAAATAAAAACCAAAAGAAAAGCCAGAAGAGCAAAGAAGAGATGAAATAAAAGGGAGGAAAATGGGAATGAAAGGAAGCACTAAAGAGCCAAAGTGGGAAGAAAAAAATTTTGGAGAGTATGCAAAAAAGGGATGAAACATGTAGTCATTGTGAAACATATAGAAAGACATTTAATTATATAAATGCATCACGACCCCAATTTTAGATTACTTATGTGTTAATTGTTTCAAACTGAGCAAGAGGAGATTGCCAAAAAGATGAGAAGCATGGAGTAGAGTCTCAAAAACATACAGGGTATGAATGGACAAAAAGTATATCCTATGCTGACTTGTGTATGTTCCCTCACGTGCATCTACAATTAGGATTCAAAACCCCGAATTTTGAGAAATATGATGGGCATGGGAATCCCATTGCTCGCCTCAAAATATATTGCAACCTGTTGCAGGGAGCGGCCAGAAAAGAAGAGCTCCTCGTGGCCTACTTTGGAGAGAGTTTTGTCGGCAATGCTTCTGAATGGTATATGGACCATCATATATCCCATTGGTATATCTTGGATGACCTGGATTTGGACTTTGTCAGGTTGTTTCAGTAAAATATCGACATTTCCCCTGACAAGAACTCATTGACAAATCTAAAGAAGAAATTCTCAGAAAGCTTCCAAGAGTATGTTGTCAAGTGGCGTGAGAAATCCTTAAAGCCTCCCATGGACAAAATTGAAATGGCCACGGTCTTCATTTAGGACCAAGAGGCTGACTATTTTAAAAATATGATGTTTGTGATTGGTGAGTTGTTTTCCCAAGCCATCAAAATCGATTAAATGGTTGAAATCGGGTCGATTCTTAAATTAGTCTGCTAGAAGGGAAACCTCCCAAGAAATCCAAGGCGGGTCTGGAGATTTGGCCAACCGAAAGAAGAAAGAATAAGCAGCAATGGCCATTTCAAGTACAAAAAGATCCCGTCCACCCAGGCCTCTTTTCTCTGAAATAACCCCACAACTTTACTACCCCCACAAGGATATGGCCTTCGATATGGCTCCTCAGCCATATGCAGTGATGAACGCCTAACCCTACGCCAGACCACAACAACAATTTAATCAAAATAGAGCTCTATTTTCCAAAAATCAACCACCTTACCGAGCTCACTACAACCCTGGCCTCCAGAAAACAACTTCCACGCCCGTGAACCACCTAAAAAGCCAAACTTCACACCCATATGTGAATCTTATTCCAGCCTATTCCTCAAACTTGTTCAGGTGGGTTTGTTGCAGCCTGTTCCCCAAACCAGGCAGAATCCAGCATCGCCCGCTTACAGAGCTGGTACTCGATGCGCCTACCATTCAGGTGCAGAAGGGTATGATACAAATGATGTTCGACCCTCAAGAGGGTTGTGGAGAACTTGATTGAACAAAAGGGAATTGTGTTAAAGGACGAAGATGTTCCTAATGTAACCAACAATCTATTACTGGCTCACAACAACAGGCCGATTATTGGGATGATTTGTGAAGACAAAGAGTTTGATCTGTTAGTATTTATGCCCGTCACTAGAAGGGGGGTGAATAGTGTGGCACGAGAATATTGATAAATATTGCGGAATTAAAATTGCAGGAATAAAATAAATTCGGTAATTAAAATAGTAAGGAAAGAACACACCGAATTTATCCTGGTTCACCACAACTTGTGGTTAGTCCAGTCCCCGAGAGACTCTCTCGAGATTCCACTAACTCCGTTAAGCTTACGGGTGCCTAACAAACCGTTACACTTGCTCGTAGATGTACACTCTACAAGACTTCAACTTGCTCGAGGATACCGCACCTCAAGACTTCACCTTGCTCGTGGATACCGCACCACAAGACTTCACACACTAAGATTAAGAGTACTTAGCAAACCCGACAATCAATGAGAAGATATGGTCTTCTCAAACACCTTTCTCTTTTACAGTAATAACTCTATCAAAAGAGTACATAAAGAGATACAATATTAGCTCTATGAACAACTCAAAGTTGTCTCTCAAATGGCTCAACAAAAGCTCTATAATGATGCACAAATAATGTCAATATGTATATGAATAATGAGAGGTGTTGTGTGTTTCAATTCAGCTCAAAAGACCTCTATTTATAGGTGGTAGAAGTAGTATGACCGTTGCTTAATTAGCAATCAATTATGCTGATTTTATGCCAAGATAATCGATTATCAGATTTGGATAATCGATTATCAGCTTACCGTTACAAAATCTGGAAGCTGATTTTATGCAAGATAATCGATTATCAGATATGCATAATCGATTAGTTTGTTACAGTGTTCAAAAACTTGGCAACGGATACAAGATAATCGATTATGCTTATTCTGATAATCGATTATTTTGCTGTTTTGTAAATTCGTGTTTACACTGTCTTAACATAATCGATTATCACAATAAGCATAATCGATTATTTCTGTCCAGCTTTGAAAGACATGTTCAAAATTCATTTTGGCTAAAATGAAAATGTTTGAAATCATTTTGTGTGAAGTATTTTAAATATGATTTGATGAAATGATTTTATGCATATTTATGATGACCTATGTTGAGCCAAAAGACGAGATAACTTTAAACGTTGCTCTTACATTTGTTCTACCTAACGACCTACGCCTTGGGTCTTCGGTCTTGAACTTTTGAGCTCGCCTTTGGCTTGTCTATGCAATTCTGTCATCAATATGCTTCTAGGCATTCATTCTTGATTGTTTGTCATATAATAACTTGTTCGACACTTGACTTCATTGTTTGTCATTCATCGACTTCGTTGTTTGTCATTCATCAAAACCTATACCTGAAAATCATTGATTTGTTCTACCTAACGACCTATGCCTTGGGTCTTCGGTCTTGAACTTTTGAGCTCGCCTTTGGCTTGTCTATGCAATTCCGTCATCAATATGCTTCTCGGCATTCATTCTTGATTGTTTGTCATATAATAACTTGTTCGACACTTGACTTCATTGTTTGTCATTCATCGACTTCGTTGTTTGTCATTCATCAAAACCTATACCTGAAAATCATTGCTAATACAACCAAAGCACACATATCATGGATAGAATGATTTTCTACATGATCCAGCTCTAAAACCCATCTTTGCAATAGCTTATGTGGAAAAGAAGCCAAGTGCTATCACATAACAAGACAAGGGAGAGAAGAAAAGCAAAACCACCCGTCAGAAGACGGAAAAGAAAGTAGAAGTTGAAATTAGGGCAGCACCCTCCAAAGATGTGATTCTCTATGTTCCTCAAAGCCGCAAGAAAGAACAGATTTCATTAATTCCTCCTAGGAGGTTTGAGCTAATGTATGTGCCCAAGGGGACCTACGTGTTGCAAGGGCCACTAAATACACCAAGGGTGGATGAGCCTATGGTTATTGGCCGCGCCACAAAGTAGATCCAACTATCGTTCCATGAAACTATAAGAAAGTGGTAGTAACTTATAAGGGCAAAGAAATCTTGAGAGAAGTTTAGGATAATAGCCCTGCTGAGAAGTACTTCAATTTGGAGGAACTGAATAGTAGGATGGGCATAATTTGGTCAGAACCGAATAAATCGACCGAACCGAAATTTCTTTTATTTTGGTTCCGGTTATTCGGTTTGTTCGGTCAGTTTCAGTTTAAATTTTTAAAATTCTGGTTTTTGGGTTCGATTTTCGGTTATTAAGTTTTTAGTTCGGTTAACCGAAAAACCGAATTATTAGCATATATGTTCTTTAAGTTATATAGAAGTTATGCCCATATGTAATAAATTAATATTATTAGGTCCAATCTATCAAAGACTCAACACAATTAAGTAAGTCCACCAACTTTCCAATCTTAAAGACTTTCAGACTATTAAAACTTCCATAGCATATATGATAGATACCTGGAGAATTTCACACAGAGTTGTAACTTACACTTTGTATGTTTTTTATGATCCATAATAGTGTGCAAAATTTAGTCTATTTTTTTCTATAAACACAATATTTTTAACAATTTCAAAATTTTGGAAAAAGTCATTAAATTTGCCGGTCATATTATTAAATAGAAGGAGTCCAATATGATAATGTTCAATCTGAAAACCGAACCAAAATTAGAAAAACCAAAATGAACCAAACTTATTTCAATTCGGTTTCGGTTACTACTTTTACAAAACCGAACATCGAATAACCGAACCGAATTTCTTCAAACCGAACCGACCAAATGCACACCCCTAATGAATAGTGCCACGAAAAATCTTTTCCAACCTAAGAAGCCGGTGAGTGCTGAAGAATAAGAGTTCAATATATAAAAATGGTAGATTACAAGATAATCGACCAGCATCAAAAGTCCCCTGCTCAAGCCTCTCTGTTATCTCTATTGATGAACTCCACTAAAAATCAAAAGGTATTGATCAAAACTCTCAACGAAACATATGTACACATTGAAAGAATTGTAGAACAGTTGGAAAGGATGGCAGAGAGGTTTTTTACAATTAATCAAATCTCTTTCATCAAGAATGATCTGCCTCCGGAGGGGGCCGCACCCAACAAAACGCTTCACCTGACAGTGAAATGAAGGGTATTATGTTGAAAGATTCATGTTAGATGGTGGTTCTAGGGTAGATATTTTCCCAATCTCGACTCTGCAGTATATGGAAATTGGTATGGAGTGAATCAGACCCAACAACTTTTGTGCATGCCTTTGACAGCATAAAAGGGGATACCATAGGAGAGATTGATCTGATCTTGACTATCAGCCTGGTAGACTTCGAGGTGACTTTTTAGGTTTTGGACATGAATACTTTCTACAGTTTCCTCTTGGGAAGGCCATGGATTCACATAGCAGGGGTTGTGCCTTCTACACTCCACCAGATGTTGAAGTTCGAACATGAAGATCAGGAGATTATAGTTCATGGGGAAGATGGGCAATCGATTTATCGGGATCCATCAGTCCCTTGTCTTGAGGCTAGCGAAGAAAGTGAACATATAGTCTACCAGGCTTTCGAAATTGTGGTCGCAGATTAGTGTGAAGAGGGAAAGCCTTTCCCCCAACCCTTTCTGTCAAATGCATCAACTATGGTGGCCAAAGAAATTTTCAGACATGGCTACTAACCTGGGAAAGGGCTCGAGAAATCATTGCAAGGGATCACTGAACCTATCACCCTAACTGCAAGTGAGAAGTTCTTTGGGGTAGGTTTCCATCCCATGGAAGCTGATATAAAATGGGCTGATGAAGAAAGAACGATGGTTGGATTTTTCCTTAGTCGGTTCTGCATCTTTTTAAAACATTTGTTAGGCCTAAATACAATGAGAAAGAGGGAGATGGAGCTTTTACGCTGAGGAAATTGAAGAAATTTTTGGGGCTATGAGGGTGATGTTGCAAGAAACCCACATAGTCCATCCAGGGGAAGGCTCAAGCACCTCAGAGGTGTTGTACATGGGGCCCAGTGCCAAACTGTGAAATTGGAAGGTTACTCCATTCCCACTCAGGAAGGAGTCCCGTTAGTCCAATCCACTCACTTTTTCTGCATCACGTCGAGGGTCTAACTCAGATGTTCTTCTTTAGTTTCCTATCTTTTAATTTAAAATGTAAACCCGGTTATCCTCAAATTTAATGAAATGAAACCAATATTTCATTGTTCATCTCTCTATTTTTTCTAATTTTGTTACTTTTTCTTATTTTCTTATTTTCAGTTCTAATAGTGCGACTTTAAACAACATGACATGCTTGCAGACTTCATGCCCAGATCCAAACACGTTGTCTAACTGTGAAATAATAAACAAAGAACTGGAATATGTTTTTAGGGAAATAAGTTGAGAATTGGAGCAATTTGAGAATAAACCTAAACCGAACTTAAATGATATTAAGCTGGTAAATTTGAGAAATTCAGAAGAGGTCCAAGAGACCATGATAAGCATTCATACATATGAAATAATTAGGGATGCTTTGATCCAACTTTTTTTTAAGTTCAAAGATGTGTTTGCTTGGTCATATGATGACATGCCAAATTGAGCGTTGATTTGGTGGTTCATAAGTTTCCAACTTACCCTGATTATCCCCATGCTAAGAAAAAACAAAGAAATTTTAAAACTGATATCACTGATAAGATTAGAGAAGAGGTCACAAAAAAGTTGAAAGGGGGTGATCTGCGTGGTTCGATAAACCATTTGGTTAGCTAATATAGTTCAAGTGCCAAAGAAAGATGGGAAAACCCGGGTGTATGTGAATTACAGAGATCTGAACAAAGCGAGTCCTAAGGACCACTTCCCTATGCCAAACATCCACATCCTCACTGACAACTGTGCCAAACATGAGATGCGATTTTTTGTGGATTGTTATGCTGGGTATCATCAGGTCTTAATGGACGAGGAAGATGCGGAGAAGACAACATATACAATACCTTGGGGAACCTATTTTTATAGGGTCATGCCTTTTGATCTGAAGAATCCGGGGTAACCTACATGAGAGCCATGACCACCATTTTTCATGATAAGATGCACCAACAGATAGAGGTATATGTGGGCGACGTGATCATCAAGTCCAAGACCCAGGATGACCATGTTCGGGATTTGAGAAAATTCTTTGAGCGGCTTCGTAAATATGATCTGAACCTAAACCCAGCAAACTGTGTATTTGGGGTCTGGCAATATTTTGGGATTCATAGTCAGTCGGAGGGGCATCAAGTTAGACCCAACAAAGATAAAATCTATTCGAGATATGCCTCCTCCAAGAACCATGAAATATGTTATGAGTTTGCTTGGAAGATTGAACTACATCAGCAGATTCATTGCCCAGTTGACGTCTACATGTGAACCCATTTTCATGTTGTTAAAGAAAGAAGTAGCAATTAAATGGACAGGCAAGTGCCAAGAAGCTTTTGACAAAAACAAAGAATACTTGTTGAACCCGCCAGTCTTGCTACCGCCTGAACTGATAAGGCCTCTTTTCTTGTATCTGACAGTCTTGGAGAATTCATTTGGATGTGTCCTTGGACAACATGGCATGACCGAGAGGAAAGAACAAGCAATCTACTATTTAAGCAAAAATTTCACAAGCTGTGAGACCAAATATACCTTGTTGGAAAGAACTTGTTGCGCTTGCTCAGAAGTTGAGGCATTACTTGTTGGCCTACACCTCCTATATCATTACCAGGTTGGACCTTTTAAAGCACATATTCTAGAAACCAATGCCCACCGGGAGGTTAGCAAAGTGGCAGATCCTGCTCACTGAATTTGACATAGTCTACATCACTCGCACGACAATGAAAGTCCGGACGTTAGCAGATCACTTGGATGAAAACCCATTTGATGATGAATACCAGCCATTAAGGCTGAGGTTTTACGAACATTAGGGCTCCCATCTCTAGTCGCCTTTTTACGAACATTAGGGCTCCCATCCCTAAGCTGAGGTTTTAAACATAGGGCCTCCATTCCCTAATCGCCTTTTGCCAATATTAGGGATCCAATCGCTAAGTTGAAATTTTTAGACATAGGGCATTCACTCCCTAGTCACCTTTTTGCCAACATTAGGGTTCCAATCCCTGAGTTGAGATTTTAGACATAGGGCCTCTATTCCGTAGTCACCTTTTGCCAACATTAGGGCTCCAATCCCTGAGTTGAGATTTTAGACATAGGGTATCCATTCCCTAGTGGCATTTTTACCAACATTAGGGTTCTAGTACCTGGGTCGAGAGTTTAGACATAGAGCCTCCATTCCCTAGTCTCTTTTTGCCAACATTAGGACTCCAATCCCTGAGTTGAGATTTTTGACAAAGGGCCTCCATTCCCTAGTCGCTTCTTCCTTTTAAAGATACACAATCCTTATTTATTGCTTTTAAAAAAAGGAAGAAGTTTAGATCTTAGTCACAGATAACTCACGAAATTTTCCTAATGAAAACTAGGGCAGAAAAATATATTTCATTTGTTTCTTTTAGTGTTTGAGCAGGTTTTACCTCAAGGCACAGTGGTCGAGATGACAAAAAGAATAAATCTTAATCCACAATTAAGAAAAGAAGAGAAAAGAACAAAAAAAAATAAAGTGAACTCAAAGTGCTGAAGTGGAGAAGGATGCGAACTGCTCAAGATATGATTGAAGTCACAGGCTTCACATGTCCCGCCTGGATCCAAAGTTGAAGAACGAACCAGCACTTACAGCTGACGAGCATCAAGGTTCAGAGTCTACAACGAGAACCAGCTAAGACGCAGGATCAAGCTTCAAGAGATCTATAGATAGGAATCTTGTAACTCGTAGTTGATAGGTTCGGTTAGTTTAGCTTTATTTTCCCTTTTTGGTGTAATAAGGACTTCAGCAAGAAGTAGCAACAGCAACAACAGTGAAATCACAGCTTCCTGGTAGTCCCAGCTACCAAAACTTCCAGAACTACACTGACCTGATTCCTTGCCAAGGATAAGTAGGCAACCTTTGAAGAAAGGTTCTGTTAAACTCTTTTCAAAAATGTTTCTCATGGAATTTCAAATGGGCAAAAATCCCTTATAATTGCTCATTTTATCTTTACCCAAAAATCCTTCATGTTTCCGAGCAAAGAGGGCCAGCTACGAGCACGTGATATTTTCCCCACATGAATTACTCCTACAGAATTCCAATAATAATATTTCTTCTTTTAATTATTTGTTATCTTAGGGATTATTATAGAATTTTGTTGATTGTTTGCATTTTCGTGTGCATGTTTAATTTTATTTAATTCATGAAAATACAAAAATACATTGAATTTTCATTTAGGATTTAATTCTACATTTTAGATTAATTAGTAATTTAGTTTGTTATATATATATATATATATATATATATATATATATATATATATATATATATATATATATATATATATATATATATATATATATATAGTTCATGTTGCATTTTTAACTCCTTCATAGCTTTTATTTGTTATTTGGGAGTTATTTTATTTTTTATGTAATAGGTTGAGTTTTTGATATAATTTGGTAGGATAATATAATTTCTAAGAGTAATAATATGTTATAATTTCAATTTGAAAAGGGGGGAGGGAATAATTTTGAAATTGAAAATGGAAAGAAAAGGAACAAAGAGTGTAGGAATCAGATTTTTGGGCCAATTCGTTTAATTTTCCTGAAGCCCAAACAATATTTCCCAATACCCATCTCTAAATTCGGCCCAGACCCGATCTACCCCGTATAACTCCTAAATGAACCCGTTTTGGTCATGCCTCATCACAGCCATTGGATTTCTATCATCCAATAGCTCGAAATTGATGTACCCTTTACTATATGACTGTCCGAACATGAGTCTACCCCCCCCCCCCCCAAACAAACTCTCTCACTCTCCATTCTCTGTGAAGCCAAAACCCTAGCAGCCCATACAACCCCCACCACCTCTGCCACAAATGGCCCACTAAAAATCGCCTCATAGCGGTTCCGATGGTCCAGTCACCTCAAATTTGATACCACAGACTCCCATGTATTTCCTCATTCCAAATATCTACTCCCTTTTCTACAAATCCGTCCAGGACTTTTCGAATTTTAAATCAAAATACTCGGTAAACTTGAACCACTCCAAATCGTCTCAAATTCATGCCCTATGATACTTACACCTATCTGAACCCCAAACCACCTTTAACCCATTTTATATCGGCCTTGAATGCTTCAAATTTTGGATCTGGTGATGTGGAAGAATCCTAAAGTTCCTCTTCTTCTTTTCCTGGTCTACATCTAGTCGAGTGGATTTAAAACCTCCATTAGTTGACTGTTCTTTTTAAGAACAATCGATTAATGTTGGTCCAAAATCCATATCACATTTCAGAAATATTTTGACAATGCTTTGTTTTGGTCCTGTGTTGGTTTCAATCGGGTATACCCTTTTCTTTGTCTTTTTGATTGTTTATTTTTTTTTTTGTCCCTTCTATGCATGTCTGATTTGTTTTAGCAGCATATTAGGTTTTCTTATTTTGTTTTCCCTCTTGTGATAGTTAACTATTTCCTAACATCGATTTTAATGAAAGCATGTGTAGCTTTATTCAAGTCTAGGTTGGTTTAGGTTTTTTTTTTTTGTCGAATCGGATATTCATAGCTTCTCTTTCATAGTTTCCTCTCCTGGACGCATGGTCATATTATTTTAGTTTTACATTGTTTGTTTAATTAGTAGTTTTTAAAACTTCTGTGCCAGAATTGCCTTGATTATATATTGATTAAGTATTCTCTTCCTCCAGATTTAAGTATAGATTTTGTGATATGATAGGTTAATTCAGGTTTTAGGTGTTCATTATGATTGTTGTAGTTATTTAGGAAGAACAGTTTAAGCGAAGATAGGCTGGGTCAAATTCAATTGACCATAGTTCTTTCTAAATTTCCACTGTACTATTCACGATTGCTGAACCTTTTAATCTGGTATCAAGTTGTTTGCCTTGATATGAAAATCAGCAGAACTTTTGGTGGCTCATTTGGACTAGACACTTTTGGTAAAACCCGAAATAAGTTATAACTTGAAGGGTAAAAAGGATTTTTTACTTAGGCTGAAAATTAGATATTTTTGGAAACGTTTACAGCTATCCTAGCTCTTTACAAATATGCTGAAAATGGTACCGATGTACCAAGGGCTATGAAAAAGGACTGCACTATTATTTTTTAGGAGAAGTAATATGCTAAAAGATGCCCTCCCTTTAGAGAGCCTATATATAGCCTCTATTGCTCTAAAAAAGGAGATTTTTCGAGGTACGTTTTATCAGTAATTCTCACTAGAAAAGTTCCATTTTCTTCTTTGAAAACTTCACATTCAGAATAGGTTTGAAAATATCAAAAATATCTTATTCTTTTAAAAGTTTGAAACGTGGCTTGAAGTAGATATACTCGTACTACTTTAGTTGGATCTGTAGTATTTCAAGCTGATTCACAATCTCTTGATTTTGAGCCTCTGGTTATGTTTCTTGTTTTGTTGCTACTGTCTTGTTTGGTTTAATGCTGAAGTTTAAGATCTCTAGCTCTCTTTTGGTTTTTCCTGACCTTTATTTGGTCATTTTCCAGTCATATTTTTTGTTTCCATATATGTACAATGTCCATCTTGAATTAAATAAATTTTTGTGTTTGAAATCTACATTTGGAACTTGTTTGTTTAGCTGATCTTTGGTATTTGGTTTATGAATCATGATTGTTTGGATTTAGAGTTAATGGGACTATATTCTAGTATTAAATTATTGCTTGATACATGAAATATGTAGGGTTGTGCTATATTTATGTCAAAATTCATACCTTGGGGTTACTAAATGGGTATATGTATACACTTGTGAAACCAATGTCCAAAGCTTTCCTCATATGGCAGCACAACATGTAAGTGAATTTGACCTTCCAAGTGGTCAAACGTATCCCTTTATAGTGCATAATAATCTGGATTTTTGTTCAATAAATGTTCATATTATTTCCCTTCTCTCCTCTTCTCCTTTAGTGAAATGAGATCCATGGAATGAATCATGGTTCGAAAATCATTGTTTATCTATAAGGCTGACCCTCTATATGGTAAGGCCTATGGACACATTGTCTTTCCCTTTCACTCATTTTTGTGTTAGGATAAATTTGGTTACATTATTTTAATAGTGTATTGAATACTTCACTTTGCTTAAGTTCATTTAATGATTAAGAGAGTGCAAAATATTTGAATCTGAATACTTATTTGGTTGTTGTTACCCTTTAGTTAATATTAAGGTTACATTGGTTCAAGAATCTTACGTAAACTAATGGCTATTTATCATTGTTATTTATTTGTGTTGGCATGTGATATGGCCCTAAGGCCAAAAGGTTTTCAAAGTTGGAGTTGAAATGTGAACTTGTGAGGAATAGTTCCATAGTTGCTCCCTTGCAAATACATACGTTGTAAGCGGATATTTTATGGCAAAGAGGGAATCAGAATCATAATATTTATAGTCCATTCAGGCAGTAGTATAAGTTGTAAAGATAGTTTGTTTTTAATTCTATTCTTGACTTGCAAGTGTTGTAAATGGACTTTCTATAACATTAAAATTCATTTCTTTATTCTGTTTTGTTTAAATACTGGGCCACTAAAATTTAGACCCATTATTTATATTTTGTAGCAGCAACTGGGCTAGGCTTATAGCCAAGCCCAAGTTGAGACCCATTCGAACAAATTTGAGGGTCTGGGTTGTTGAGCCAAGGCTTAAGCCTAGTAGTCCGATAATGCCTAAAATGTATCCCTGAGTTGTGATATAAGTGCACGTATTTGTTATTTTTCTCTTACAAATCATAGTAACATGACACTTTCATATATAGAGTGTTTTATATTCTGAAGTTTCTTTTAAAATGAATCTTACTCCTTGCCTTTCTTTTTTTTATCCAATTTGGTTAAAAATGCAAAGACATTCCAGCCTGTGCCGATGCACAACTGGACTTGCTTAAAATCCAAGCCCATTGTGGGTTGTTATTCCCAAAATTTGCAATTTATGTCTTAAAACCTTTGATTTCTGGGCCATTCGTGAGCCCCGTTTTTCAGCCCTTAAAGTTGATCCATAAACGGGTTGTTTCGGGCCCATTTTGTGTCCCCTAAAAGTATTTTACGGCCTCTCCCATGATTTACTAGCCTGGTTGAATTAATTCCTACATAGGAGCGTAGTGGGTGTCCTTGAATATTTAATTTCTCTTGTAAGAAGAAATTATTTGAGGCATGCCATGCCAAGTAAAATCCCAAGAGTACATGGCCCTCGTATTAGTTTCATAATTTAGATCTAATAAATATCAAATACCCATACTTATCTTTAGGCTCATTTTTAAATAGCATTGTGAATATTTATATGTTCGCATAACATAATTGCAAGTCTAATTCTAAAAAATGACTTGAAGTATGCATTCATGCAACTTCAACCAAACTTTTCTTAATAAAATAAACAAAGCATTATTAATTATGAACTCGTTCGTGTGACATGATTTTGACGCGCCAAAAGAAAAGAGCATATGTACGTGTAACTCAATTCTTTAATTACGAACAAATCAAGTGATTTAAAAGCGAGAAAAAGATAATTGCGCGTAGGTCCTAAAAATGAGTAGTTAAATTATTTAAGCCAAGTAATAATCACTGAGCGACCGTGCTAGAACCACGGAACCTGGGAATTCCTAACTCCTTCTCCGGGTTAACAAAATTCCTTATCTGTACCTTCTGGTTCGCGGACTTCAAAAGAGAAAATCAATATTTCCTCGATTTGGGATGTAAAATAAAGCGGTGACTTGGGAAACCATACATTATACCAAATAGCGACTCTGATTAAATAAATAATCTCATTTCATGTAATATAACTTAAATTGGAAAAACTCCCTTATACTTCCCTCAGGCGGGTGGTGTAAAAAAACAGGTGTGACACATCATGAGTTGCATGTTCCTCGGTATCAACAACTTGATTATCTGCACCTTGCTTGCTTCCAACATTCTCAATTGATAACTCTCCTTTATCATTTCCATCTCTTATAAATCTGTCAACACTGGAACATTCCTTTTCAACATGTTCTTAAACATGTTGATCACCTTCAAAGTCGCTTCCTCACGTGTAAAATTTACATCTGTGACTTTATGTGATGCATCATCAATGCCATTAATATCCAATAGATGTTCGTAACAGTCATTCATCCTATTATATTGTCGATGGTTACTCAAATCAAAATTGCTATCGCCCGAAATAAGTTATAACTTGAAGGGTAAAAAGGATTTTTCACTTAGGCTGAAAATTAGTTATTTTTGGAAAAGTTTACAGCTATCCTAGCTCTTTAAAAATATGCTGAAAATGGTACCGACGTACCAAGGGCTATGAAAAAGGATTGTACTATTATTTTTTAGGAGAAGTAATATGCTAAAAAGATGCCCTCCCTTTAGACAGCCTATATATAGCCTCTATTGCTCTAAAAAAGGAGATTTTTCGAGGCACGTTTTATCAGTAATTCTCACTAGAAAAGTTCCATTTTCTTCTTTGAAAACTTCACATTCAAAATAGGTTTGAAAATATCAAAAATATCTTATTCTTTTAAATGTTTGAAACGTGGCTTGAAGTAGATATACTCGTACTGCTTTAGTTGGATCTGTAGTATTTCAAGCTGATTCACAATCTCTTGATTTTGAGCCTCTGGTTACTTTTCTTGTTTTGTTGCTACTGTCTTGTTTGTTTTAATGCTGAAGTTTAAGATCTCTAGCTCTCTTTTGGTTTTTCCTGACCTTTATTTGGTCATTTTCTAGTCATATTTTTTGTTTCCATGTATGTACAATATCCATCTTGAATTAAATAAATATTGTGTTTGAAATCTACATTTGGAACTTGTTTGTTTAGCTGATCTTTGGTATTTGGTTTATGAATCATGATTGTTTGGATTTAGAGTTAATGGGACTTTATTCTAGTATTAAATTATTGCTTGATACATGAAATATGTAGGGTTGTGCTATATTTATGTCAGAATTCATACCTTGGGGTTACTAAATGGGTATATGTATACACTTGTGAAACCAATGTCCAAAGCTTTCCTCATATGGCAGCACAACATGTAAGTGAATTTGACCTTCCAAGTGGTCAAACTTATCCCTTTATAGTGCATAATAATCTGGACTTTTGTTCAATAAATGTTCATTATATTTCCCTTCTCTCCTCTTCTCCTTTAGTGAAATGAGATCCATGGAATGAATCATGGTTCGAAAATCATTGTTTATCAATAAGGCTGACCCTCTATATGGTAAGGCTTATGGACACATTGTCTTTCCCTTTCACTCATTTTTGTGTTAGGATAAACTTGGTTACATTATCTTAATAGTGTATTGAATACTTCACTTTGCTTAAGTTCATTTAATGATTAAGAGAGTGCAAAATATTTGAATCTGAATACTTATTTGGTTGTTGTTACCCTTTAGTTAATATTAAGGTTATATTGGTTCAAGAATCTTACGTAAACTAATGTTTATTTATCATTGTTATTGGTTTGTGTTGGCATGTGATATGGCCCTAAGGCCAAAAGGTTTTCAAAGTTGGAGTTGAAATGTGAACTTGTGAGGAATAGTTCCATAGTTGCTCCCTTGCAAATACATACGTTGTAAGCGGATATTTTATGGCAAAGAGGGAATCAGAATCATAATATTTTTTAGTCCATTCAGGCAGTAGTATAAGTTGTAAAGATAGTTTTTTTTTAATTCTATTCTTGACTTGCAAGTGTTGTAAATGGACTTTCTACAACATTAAAATTCTTTTCTTTATTCTGTTTTGTTTAAATACTGGGCCACTGCAATTAGACCCATTATTTATATTTTGTAGCAGCAACTGGGCTAGGCTTATAGCCAAGCCCAAGTTAAGACCCATTCGAACAAATTTGAGGGTCTGGGTTGTTGAGCCAAGGCTTAAGCCTAGTAGTCCTATAATGCCTAAAATGTATCCCTGAGTTGTGATATAAGTGCATGTATTTGTTATTTTCCTCTTACAAATCATAGTAACATGACAAGTCTTTCGTATATACAGTGTTTTATATTCTGAAGTTTCTTTTAAAATGAATCTTACTCCTTGCCTTTCTTTTTTTTATCCAATTTGGTTAAAAATGCAAAGACATTCCAGCCTGTGCCGATGCACAACTGGACTTGCTTAAAATCCAAGCCCATAGTGGGTTGTTTCTCCCAAAATTTGCAATTTATGTCTTAAAACCTTTGATTTCTGGGCCATTCGTGAGCCCCGTTTTTCAGCCCTTAAAGTTGATCCATAAACGGGTTGTTTCGGACCCATTTGGTGTCCCCTAAAAGTATTTTACGGCCTCTCCCATGATTTACTAGCCTGGTTGAATTAATTCCTACATAGGAGCGTAGTGGGTGTCCTTGAATATTTAATTTCTCTTGTAAGAAGAAATTATTTGAGGCATGCCATGCCAAGTAAAATCCCAAGAGTACATGGCCCTCGTATTAGTTTCATAAATTAGATCTAATAAATATCAAATACCCATAGTGTTCTTTAGGCTCATTTTTAAATAGCATTGTGATTATTTATATGTTCGCATAACATAATTGCAAGTCTAATTCTAAAAAATGACTTGAAGTATGCATTCATGCAACTTCAACCAAACTTTTCTTAATAAAATAAACAAAGCATTATTAATTGTGAACTCGTTCGTGTGACATGATTTTGACGCGCCAAAAGAAAAGAGCATATGTACGTGTAACTCAATTCTTTAATTATGAACAAATCAAGTGATTTAAAAGCGGGAAAAAGATAATTGCGCGTAGGTCCTAAAAATGAGTAGTTAAATTATTTAAGCCAAGTAATAATCACTGAGCGACCGTGCTAGAACCACGGAACCTGGGAATTCCTAACTCTTTCTCCGGGTTAACAAAATTCCTTATCTGTACCTTCTGGTTCGCGGACTTCAAAAGAGAAAATCAAAATTTCCTCGATTTGGGATGTAAAATAAAGCGGTGACTTGGGACACCATACATTATACCAAATAGCGACTGATTAAATAAATATTCTCATTTCATATAATATAACTTAAATTGGAAAAACTCCCTTATACTTCCCTCAGGCGGGTGGTCTAAAAAAACAGGTGTGACACATCATGAGTTGCATGTTCCTCGGTATCAACAACTTGATTATCTGCACCTTGCTTGCTTCCAACATTCTCAATTGATAACTGTCCTTTATCATTTCCATCTCTTATAAATCTGTAAACACTGGAACATTCCTTTTCAACTTGTTCTTGAACATGTTGATCACCTTCAAAGTCGCTTCCTCACGTGTAAAATTTACATCTGTGACTTTATGTGATGCATCATCAATGTCATTAATATCCAATAGATGTTCGTAACAGTCGTTCATCCTATTATATTGTCGATGGTTACTCAAATCAAAATTGCTATCGCCCGAAATAAGTTATAATTTGAAGGGTAAAAAGGATTTTTTACTTAGGCTGAAAATTAGATATTTTTGGAAAAGTTTACAGCTATCCTAGCTCTTTAAAAATATGCTGAAAATGGTACCGACGTACCAAGGGCTATGAAAAAGGAATGTACTATTATTTTTTAGGAGAAGTAATATGCTAAAAGATGCCCTCTCTTTAGACAGCCTATATATAGCCTCTATTGCTCTAAAAAAGGAGATTTTTCGAGGCACGTTTTATCAGTAGTTCTCACTAGAAAAGTTCCATTTTCTTCTTTGAAAACATCACATTCAAAATAGGTTTGAAAATATCAAAAATATCTTATTCTTTTAAAAGTTTGAAACGTGGCTTGAAGTAGATATACTCGTACTGCTTTAGTTGGATCTGTAGTATTTCAAGCTGATTCACAATCTCTTGATTTTGAGCCTCTAGTTACTTTTCTTGTTTTGTTGCTACTGTCTTGTTTGGTTTAATGCTGAAGTTTAAAATCTCTAGCTCTCTTTTGGTTTTTCCTGACCTTTATTTGGTCATTTTCCGGTCATATTTTTTGTTTCCATGTGTGTACAATGTCCATCTTGAATTAAATAAATTTTGTGTTTAAAATCTACATTTGGAACTTGTTTGTTTAGCTGATCTCTGGTATTTGGTTTATGAATCATGATTGTTTAAAATTAGAGTTAATGGGACGATATTCTAGTATTAAATTATTGCTTGATACATGAAATATGTAGGGTTGTGCTATATTTATGTCAAAACTCATACCTTGGGGTTACTAAATGGGTATATGTATACACTTGTGAAGCCAATGTCCAAAGCTTTCCTCATATGGCAGCACAACATGTAAGTGAATTTGACCTTCCAAGTGGTTAAACTTATCCCTTTATAGTGCATAATAATCTGGATTTTTGTTCAATAAATGTTCATATTATTTCCCTTCTCTCCTCTTCTCCTTTATTGAAATGAGATCCATGGAATGAATCATGGTTCGAAAATCATTGTTTATCTATAAGGCTGACCCTCTATATGGTAAGGCTTATGGACACATTGTCTTTCCCTTTCACTCATTTTTGTGTTAGGATAAACTTGGTTACATTATCTTAATAGTGTATTGAATACTTCACTTTGCTTAAGTTCATTTAATGATTAAGAGAGTGCAAAATATTTGAATCTGAATACTTATTTGGTTGTTGTTACCCTTTAGTTAATATTAAGGTTACATTGGTTCAAGAATCTAACGTAAACTAATGGCTATTTATCATTGTTATTTGTTTGTGTTGGCATGTGATATGGCCCTAAGGCCAAAAGGTTTTCAAAGTTGGAGTTGAAATGTGAACTTGTGAGGAATAGTTCCATACTTGCTCTCTTGCAAATACATACGTTGTAAGCGGATATTTTATGGCAAAGAGGGAATCAGAATCATAATATTTTTTAGTCCATTCAAGCAGTAGAATAAGTTGTGAAGATAGTTTTTTTTTTAATTCTATTCTGGACTTGCAAGTGTTTTAAATGGACTTTCTATAACATTAAAATTCATTTATTTATTCTGTTTTGTTTAAATACTGGGCCACTGCAATTTAGACCCATTATTTATATTTTGTAGCAGCAACTGGGCTAGGCTTATAGCCAAGCCCAAGTTGAGACCCATTCGAACAAATTTGAGGGTCTGGGTTGTTGAGCCAAGGATTAAGCCTAGTAGTCCGAAAATGCCTAAAATGTATCCCTGAGTTGTGATATAGGTGCATGTATTTGTTGTTTTCCTCCTACAAATCATAGTAACATGACAAATCTTTCGTATATACAGTGTTTTATATTCTGAAGTTTCTTTTAAAATGAATCTTACTCCTTGCCTTTCTTTTTTTTATCCAATTTGGTTAAAAATGCAAAGACATTCCAGCCTGTGCCGATGCACAACTGGACTTGCCTAAAATCCAAGCCCAGTGTGGGTTGTTTCCCAAAATTTGCAATTTATGTCTTAAAACCTTTGATTTCTGGGCCATTCGTGAGCCCCGTTTTTCAGCCCTTAAAGTTAATCCATAAACAGGTTGTTTCGGGCCCATTTTGTGTCCCCTAAAAGTATTTTACAGCCTCTCCCATGATTTACTAGCCTGGTTGAATTAATTCCTACATAGGAGCGTAGTGGGTGTCCTTGAATATTTAATTTCTCTTGTAAGAAGAAATTGTTTGAGGCATGCCCTGCCAAGTAAAATCCCAAGAGTACATGGCCCTCGTACTAGTTTCATAATTTAGATCTAATAAATATCAAATACCCATAGTATTCTTTAGGCTCATTTTTAAATAGCATTGTGATTATTTTTATGTTCGCATAACATAATTGCAAGTCTAATTCTAATAAATGACTTGAAGTATGCATTCATGCAACTTCAACCAAACTTTTCTTAATAAAATAAACAAAGCATTATTAATTGTGAACTCGTTCGTGTGACATGATTTTGACGCGCCAAAAGAAAAGGGCATATGTACGCGTAACTCAATTCTTTAATTACGAACAGATCAGTGATTTAAAAGCGATAAAAAGATAATTGCGCATAGGTCCTAAAAATTAGTAGTTAAATTATTTAAGCCAAGTAATAATCAATGAGCGACCGTGCTAGAACCACGGAACCTGGGAATTCCTAACACCTTCTCCGGGTTAACAAAATTCCTTATCTGTACCTTTTGGTTCGCGGACTTCAAAAGAGAAAATCAAAATTTCCTCGATTTGGGATGTAAAATAAAGCGGTGACTTGGGACACCATACATTATACCAAATAGCGACTCTGATTAAATAAATAATCTCATTTCATATAATATAACTTAAATTGGAAAAACTCCCTTATACTTCCCTCAGGCGGGTGGTGTAAAAAAAGAGGTGTGACACATCATGAGTTGCATGTTCCTCGGTATCAACAACTTGATTATCTGCACCTTGCTTGCTTCCAACATTCTCAATTGATAACTGTTCTTTATCATTTCCATCTCTTATAAATCTATCAACACTGGAACATTCCTTTTCAACTTGTTCTTGAACATGTTGATCACCATCAAAGTCGCTTCCTCACGTGTGAAATTTACATCTGTGACTTTGTGTGATGCATCATCAATGGCATTAATATCCAATAGATGTTCGTAACAGTCGTTTATCCTATTATATTGTCGATGGTTACAAATCAAAATTACTATCGCCTATTCCATTTGATTTGTCTACAATCTTAAACAACTGTTCAAACTTCTCAATGAAATATTCCAAAAGAAAATTACTAACAATGATTAATCAGAATAACATTAGAAAAAATAAAAAGACTTCTCTGTAAATTAGCTTATTTTCACTTTTGCAAAAATCGCATCCGCAATAGCAGCTTGTTCATCCTGTTTAACTTATTGAAAACTTCTTTCACAATCATGCTTCTTTCTTTTTCTGCATTCCTTTGAACCTCCATCGTTACCCTCTAGTATAGACACATAAAATTAAGATATAGAAGAAAACTTCAGCTCAAAAACATTTTGTACTTTTACAAAAAAAAAAAAAACTTCACTTACAGAACATATTGTGTCAAGTAATTCATTTTCATCAAACTCCGTTGTAAAAGGACTCTGGGTACGAGATGATTCGCCAATAAAAGGAGTTCAATTGTGTAACGACCCGATAGGTCGTTGTGAGATCTAGCACGTCTTTCAGTAGTTTGAGGCTATGAGCAGCTTCATTTAAGGTATTATGACTTGTATGCGTGATCGGAATTGAATTTCGGGAAGTTCAGATTTGATTTGGAAGAGAATTCTCATTTTCAATGCTTTAAGTTGAAAGAATTAACTAAAATTTTATTTTAGAGTAAACGAGCACAGAATATGGATTTGAAGGTTCCAGCAGGTTCGTATAATGATTTCAGACTTGGTCATATGACCGGATCGGGTCTTGGATAGTCTGGGAGCATTTTGGTACCTATTGTGGAAGTGAGCATTTTAGAAGGAATTTCATATGTTTGCTTGAAGTGCATTTCTGTGTTATCGATGTCTATTTGGGATTTCGAGCCTGGGAATAGCTTTGTATGGTGATTCTAGAGTTGGGAGAACAATAGGAAATGAATTCGGTCCGTAGGTCAATTTGGAGCCATTTGGCTAAATACAGAAATTTGAAGATTTTTAAGAAATTTGACCGGAAGTGGACTTTTTCATATCAGGGTTGGAATCCAAATCCGAAAGTTGGAGCATGTATGTAATATCGAATATGAATTGTGTGCAAAATTTGAGATCAATCGGACGTGATTTGATAAGATTAAACATCAAGAGTAGATGTTTGAAGTTCTAAAGTTCATTAAACTTGGATTGGATGTCGATTCATGATTTTAGCATTGTTTGATGTGGTTTGAAGCCTCGAGCAAGTTCGTAATATATTTTGAGACTGGTTAGTATGATTGGTTGGGGTCCCTGGGGCCTCAGGTGGATTCCAGGTGGTTAACGCATTGAAAATTGAATTTTGGAAGGCTGAGGTTGCTGGTTGTTGTCATAACCGCACCTGCAAGAATAGGGCCACAGGTACGGAGCCGCAGATGCGGTTTGGACCAAGTTGAAGGGGGACACAAATGCGGTCGAGAAGCCGCGGATGCGTAACTGCACCTACGACGATTAAGTCGCAGAAACAGAAGAGGGGAAACCTGCTGAGGACCGCAGATGCGGTATTGGAACTGCACCCGTGGTTACCTGCGGAGCTGTAGAAGCGGTCAAGAGAGTGTAGGTGCAGAAGGATCTAGAGGCAGAGGATTGTTTTAGATTCAGGATTTGGCCATTTGTCTCTCATTTTCTCTTGGTATGGGCGATTATGGAGAGCTTCAAGTGGGATTTTTCTCATCAACAATAAGGTATGCTAACCCCACCTATCTTGTGTTAAATATATTGATTTTGTATGGATTTTAGCATGTAAATTGGTAGAAATTTGAGGATTTGAGGGAAAACCTAAAAATTAGTATTCTTGGATTATGACCATGATTTTGGGGTATGCAATTAAGAGAAAATCATATATTCGAGTTTGTGAGTTTATGGGCAAAATTTTATCTTCGAAAAATTTCAGATTCCAAGTGCGTGGGCCCGAGGGCAATTTTGGGAACTTCTCGATCGGGGTTAGGAATTATTATGAATGGGATTTTAATGTGTAATTGAACCTATATTAATGGTTTTTCATAATAATTAGCTAGTTTCGGAGCCTCTTGCATCAATTTGAGTTTTCGAAAGGGCGTGGAATGTCGGTTATAGAGCTGTAGAGCAAGGTGAGTTTCCTTTCTAACATTGTAAGATTGAATTCTCTCCATATGTGAGTTAATTGATTATGTGCTCCTATTTTTGAGGGCTACGTATGCACGAGATGACGAGAGTCCGTGCGTAGCTACTATTGTACTATTGTCCGGGTAGTCTAGGACCCAAAAGCATGTTGTACTTGGATTATTTGTAAACATATTGACATCTTGAATTGCTTAAATCACATCGAATCGGTAAATGAATTTCAAAAAAATGATTAAACATTATTTTCTTGACCGTTAAAGAGAATTGCTATTTTTTTTGGTAATTATTTCTCCCTGATAAATTCTCGATTGACTATTTGAATGCATGCTTTTATGTGTACATGCATCGCATGGATGATTCGCGAGTGGGGTGCTTGTTTATTTATATTTGACCATGTCACATGGATGATTCGCAAGCGGGGTGCTTTTTTTATTTATATTTGACCGTGTCGCATGGATGATTCACGAGCAGGGTAAACATCTATGGTTTAATCCATTCGACTCTCGGCGGTGCACAACTTACATTTCTGTTGGATCGGGTCGTATGACCTCGGCATGATTTCTGCATGCTTGTATTGCTTGCATTGAGATTATTTGAGATTGATACTTGCTCTCCCCGGCTTGAAATAATTAGAAACTTATTGGATTATGAATCCTGAGATTTTTAATATAACAAGGAACTTTCACCTGTTCATGACATACTTAAATTTACTGTCATTCACAATAATTCCTTGATTATTCGCATAAATAATATATCATTACTGGACCACTAGTAAGTGTTGAAGTCGACCATCTTATCTCTACTTCTTTGAGAATGGACGGGACACTCATTGAGTACAAGTTATTTTCATACTCATACTACACTTCTATGCATTTTTGTTGCACATGAATATGTATCTCTAGTGGCCAACTGGGTGTAGCAGCATGGTTGATACGGGGACTTAGGTCAGCTTCTCTTCTCAAGGCCACCCGTAGCTAGCAGAGCCTCCTTCAGTTGTCTGTATTTATTTCTTGTTCGATATTTTATTGCGGACGGTTGTTGCATTTTATTTCCTTCTTAGTGGATGCTCATACACCTGTGACGCCGGGTTTTGGGATGGTCATAGGATTGTTCAATATTAGTTTTGTTAAAGACTTCATGGTTATTTTTGTAAAGTTCATTATTTGTGATTTAATGTATAAAGAAAATGATTTTAACAATTACTAAGATTGGAATTTGATTGAGTATTTTGGTCGGCTTGCCTGACAGCGGTGTCCGGCGTCACCACAACCCTTGGTGGATTCTGGTTCGTGACAGATTGTTTTTATCGACTCCGACTACGTGGTGATTCGCCAATAACAGGAGTTCAATTTTCTTCTTTTGATCGACTCATACTATGTGGTGATTTACGAATTACATTAGTTTGATTCGCTCATGTTGATTGATTCTGATTACATGGTGATTCATCGGTTGAATGAACCGCATTAAGTAACTTTGAACGAATCCGGTTGCATGGTAACTGTCCAATTAAGGGCATTGAATTCAATTCCTCTTCTGTATCCAATACCCTAAAGTTGCGATAATTATGTTTAATACAAATACTATGAGGGGAAAAAACTAATACATCAATATATAAACACAAAGACAACAAAAATCAACTTACATAATGACTACTGAAGAAATCAAAAAGTTCGTTCAATTTAGGCTCTCCAACACATACATAACGTAACATCCTGGGAACATGAGGGTTATCAAGGTACTCATCCTCTCTTATATACTTATCCTGAATATCAGGGAAGCGCTCATAGAACCAAGCACATAATGGATATGGAAATCCACCAACTTTATACTCAATTCAATAACATTTGTCTTGCTTGTCCAATGCATGTTTTAGTGAGTAAATGAGCCTCTCACAAGCCATACCATCCCAAGGATATTCAGCACAAACCTTATCATCTTCAACAATAGATGCATACTCCTCCAGCACGGATGACTCGGTCTTTTTCCCAAACATAATAGACTCAACAATAAGAATTTCCATAAGCTTCACAATTCCATCATCACTCTGGCATATGTAAATGTGATTCACAGCATTCTTTGGAATTTTATCCCGAGCCATAAAATCTCGAATATCCTTCATGGTCACGCCCTTGGACTTACCAAAATAGCGCTTCAGAATATTGCTCTCTCGATTAATTGGTTTTTCAACATTATGTGTCGTGATCCGTAAATCACACATAATGTGAAAGTCTTCAGGGGTGAAGGAAACATCATGGCCAAAAATCTTGAAACTAATGGAGTCTCGATCATTGGTGAATATTCGAGAAAGACACAGACAACAAACCAACTTCATGCTGCATTTTAGCCATAATGTATCAAAATGTACCATTACTAATCTTATCCCATTGTGTAGGAGTAAGAAAACTTGCAATTAATGTCTTCAAATCGTTGTCCCCCTTCCAATAACCCCTACAGTTAAAATAATCTCGAAACTAAAAATCTCTTTGCTCTGGTCATGTAGCTCGAGGAGCAGGGACATAAGGATCTTGGGGTATGATAGGTTGTTTAGGCGCTCTAGGGGCTTTAGCTGCTTTGCATATTTTAGTTGCATTAGGATCTTTAGGTGCTTTAGGTGCCATCTGTTTAAAAAAAAAAAGATACAATAAAATAACATCAGGACATTATTAAAAAGATCAATTAAAACTTCAATCTATAAGAAGACTAAAGTTCGACAGTTACAAAACAAAAACTTCAGCATTAGAGCTTAAATTCAGCAGTTATAAAATAAAAACTTCAGCGTTAGAGCTGAAGTTTGACATTTACACAATAAAAAACTTTAGGTTCAGAGCTTAAATTTGACATTTACAAAAGAAAACTTCAGCTCTAGAGCTGATGTTCGATAGTTACAAAACAAAAACTTCAACTTTAGAGCTGAAGTTTGACAGTTACAAAAAAAAAAAACTTCAGCTCTAGAGCTGAAGTTCGCCAGTTCTAAAACAAAAACTTTAGCTCTAAAGCTGAAGTTCATCAGTTATAAAAACAAAAACTTTAGCTCCTAAAGCTGAAGTCACCAGTTATAAAACAAAACATTCAGCAAAAAATATGTTGTAATTTTTACAAAAGAAAAACACAAATTCAAATAAAAAAATAATGTTGAAGTTCATAAAAAATATAACAAAAAAACACAAAACATGAAACAAAACTTTAGCTCCTATTTAAGGTATCATAGAACTATTATATACTTCACACTTTAATAGTATCATCTATTTAACTCTTACAATTTTTAAAAGTTTTGACGTCTAATCACTAAAGAATTTAGAGAATTTTCATCAACAACACAAACAAACGTTCAAAAAAAAACCTAAATATCAATCGTAAAAGTAAAACTAATGCACTTATCAAGCCACACCCTGAGAAACTATTTTATCATAAATACATGACTATCAAAATCAAAATCAAAAATTAAATCATAAAAATTAATACTAAAATACAACCCAGAATGTTAATGCAATGTACCTGTGCTAATCTGGGAACAATAACAATGACAATTAGCAGTTAAAAAATTAAAAACAACGACAAAAATCATTTGATTTCAGATAAGAACGGATCAAAAAATGTGAATAATGGGAGAGAGAGACAGAGACAACAGAGGATTAGCATATACTTGGAGAGAAAGTATTCTTTTAATAATGAAGGGCAAAATAGTTTTTTCAAAAGGCTTTTAACAATAAAAATGAGTACGAGTACAAACAGAAAAACAAAGTAGCTACAGATTAAAAAGTGAAGCCTTAATAGGGCGTCCATGTAATTTTTACAAAAATTAGGTTATTTTAGATACGTTTCACAATATAGAGCTTTTCTAGTATTGGGAATGTTTTATATGCCTTGCCTTTGCAAATAATACATCAAATATTCAGTGAAGCTATATATTCTATCAATATCTTGAAAACAGGCAAGGATTTATCAGGATCTGAGAATTCGTATTCATGATTGTGTAAGAGAGATGAGAAGAAAATGGTCTTTCTAGAACTAATTTAGAGAAAATGACTCCTACAGGGCTGATCTAGGTTGACGGGCATTTGTATCTATAACTTTTTTTGGGTCACATTTTAAATTTTTGCTCGCTATATAAAAAAAGTACAAACGTACTTGCTTTGTCGCATAACTTCAGCACGTGCTAAAGTAGCAAAGGCAATCACGCAAAACTTCAGCATTCTAGTAGACGGGCCTGATGTTTTTGTATGTAATTGCTTAACTTGAGTATAGTAGCTTAAGTTTTGTTCTCTATTTGCTGAAGTTTTTGTCTGAAATTGCTGAACTTAAGCATAGTAACTGAAGTTTTATTCTCTATTTTCCTAAGCTTTTGTTTGTAATTTCTAAACTTAAGCATATAGCTTAAGTTTTGTTCGCTATTTGCTGAAGTATTTGTTTGTAATTGCACTAAATAAGCTAAAGTTTTTTGTCATGGATTCATTTGTTTTGTCATATAGCTTTTTCAAAAATTTCAGCAGAAGATGTTGAATTTTTTTAGTTTATTATAAAAACTTCAGCACTAAATAAGCTGAAGATTTTTTGTCCTTGATAAGTTGTTTCAAAAACATCAGCATAAGCTGCTAAAGTTACTTAGTTCTTTTGTAAAATCTTCAGCACTAAAGTTGATGTTTTTTTGTCCTGGATTCATTAGTTTTGTGATAAAGTTTCTTCAAAAACTTCAGCAAAAGATGCTGAAACTATTTAGTTCATTTATAAAAACATCAGTACAATATAAGCTGAAGTTTTTGAAAAGGCTTTCTAACATACTAGATAGATAGTCAGATTTCCAACAATATCTAAATCATGAATTTTGGAAATAATAAACATTAAAAAACAGAGTTATCATTGTCTACTAACTTATATAATTATTTATAATTATCAGCAACAGCAACAGCAACAGCAACAGCAAAGCAACAGCAACAGCAACAGCAACAGCAACAGAATTTTGGAAATAATAAACATTAAAAAACAGAATTATCATTGTCTACTAACTTATATAATTATTTATAATTTATTTTTAAATAATCTGATAAATATGTTAATAGCAATCATCCCACGAACTAAAGTTTAGAAGAAGAAGAAGAAGAAGAAGAAGAAGAAGAAGAAGAAGAAGAAGAAGAAGAAGAAGAAGAAGAAGAAGAAGAAGAAGAAGAAGAAGAAGAAGAAGAAGAAGAAGAAGAAGAAGAAGAAGAAGAAGAAGAAGAAGAAGAAGAAGAAGAAGAAGAAGAAGAAGAAGAAGAAGAAGAAGAAGAAGAAGAAGAAGAAGAAGAACAACAACAACAACAACAACAACAGCAACAGCAACAGCAACAGCAACAGCAACAACAACAACAACAACAACAACAATAACAACAACAACAAGAAGGAGGATGAGGAGGAGTAGTAGGAGAAAAACAGTTGAAGTTATTTAAAAAGTTTGTACAAGTTAAAATATTTTTAAAATATGAGTATAGGTTAAATGGGGGCGACCAAATAGGGCGCCCCGTGCAATTTTTACCTCTTATTATATATGGCCCAAAATACTAGTATCCAACACAAAGCAAATCTGACTAAGACTAATGGGTCAGTTCCGTAAATACAATAGGCCCGATTACAAAATAAAATAAGAAAAATTGGCGTCCTATAACAACACATAACATAAATTGGTGTTTTTTCTCCTTATATTAGGTTTGGCAAAGATAGCTCCAAACAATTGACATTATATAGCCAAAACTTAAAAAAACTACTCACTTTTATATTCTCTTACAAAAAAAAATTACACGCTTATTTTGGCTTCACTTCCCCTTTCTCTCCTTGTATTTCTTCTTCTATATCTTCTCTTTTGGTCTCATCTTTTAGCATAAATTCTTTAAAAATTATGCAAAATAAATCGGTGGAATAAAAAGGTAAGGTTGATCTCACATCAGAAAAAATCAGAAGCAAAAACTAAGTGAGAAAAAAATATTTCAACTTTATTTTTCTTCTCTCTTCTTTTTTTTGGTTGGATTGAATGAGTGAGTGTGATTTAAATTGGTTAAAAATACCTAAACAAGGCTATATACAAAATTTGAGCAAGATTAGCAAAAACTAATAGAGAAAATATATTTTTCAGCATTATTTTTCTTCTCTCTTTCCTTTTTTAGTTGGATTGAATGAGTGAGTGTGATTTAAATTAGTTAAAAATACCTAAATAAAAGGCTATATACAAAAATTGGGCAATATTTGAAGTGATTTAGACTGGTTTCGAGTAAAATGCATACCTAAAAATTCAACTACGACATGTGTATATCATGTTGCATATCATGTACATCAGTGTATATCACTGTCACGACCCAAACCCCGCACTGGTCCTGATGGCGCCTCTTGTGAAGACGAGGCCAGCCAACTAACCCAACTCGTCTTTTCAAAAATAGTTAAATAAAAATAAACAACTTAAATATGACTTAATAATATAAATTAGCGGAAATACAACCCAACACAGCCCTAATCGGTATGTCACAAGTCACGAGCATCTATAAGAATGTAAGTTCACTACTAGGTCTAAAATATACAAAATTGGAATAATGAACAAAAGAGAGAAAAATGATAATGCAAATGCTGGCAGACACCTCCTTAACTCATATAACTCTACCTTGGATTGGCCAAAACCCGCTATTGGGTGACTACATCTGAACGCGAGATGTAGTGAGTAAAGTGAGTACTCCAACTCAGTGAGCAATAAAAGTACATAACAACTGAGCAGTAAGAAATCACGTAAAGCAAACCATCATGTTGTATAGAAGCAGGGTACAATTCCTTGAGAAAACAGTGAAGATGTGAAATCTTTAGAATTTTCTTGGCTCGGTTCAAATCTCTTTTGAAAATTATCTATTCAATAGTTCCGAAATGATTTCAAAATAGTTAGTGCCGGTAAGCAGAGAAAATCCACCCCTCGGACACAAATACCACAGTATTACAGGTAAAAAGGCAAATAAAAATGCAAGATGAGCACATAAAAGTTCACCCCTCGGGCAATCAAAATAGTACCAGCCCCTCGGGCTCCCTCTCAGAAACACTATCTGAACACTCTCAGCCCCTTGAGCTCACTCTCTCTCTCTCAGATCACTCTGAGAATAGTATCATATATAAATCGTTGTGGCGCACAACCCAATCCACATCTCGCTGGGGCGTGCAGCCCGATCCAAATATTGTTGCAGCGTGCAACCCGATCCATATATCATCGACGGTGATCACTAGGGGTGTGCAGACTCTAGGAGAGGCCCCATATGGCCCAAGTGCAGTATCAAGCCACTTCGTAGCGTCATCACTCGGAACTTGGCCTCACATCACGTAGCACTCGGCCTCACATCACTCGGCACTCGGCCTCACATTACTCAGCACTCAGCCTCACATCACTCGGCACTCGGCCTCACATCACTCAAGCTACCACGAGGCATAAAAAGTATCTCAGGCCCTCGACCTCATATCACTCAGCATATCCTCACATACGTCCCTCGGCCCCACTCAGGCCAAAAATTATCACAAGCCCCTCGAGCATTTGTAAAATAATAGTTCTCAGCCCAAAATATCATTTAGAAATATCATTTAACTTCAAATCTGAGCAAAATTTGGCTGAGTTTGTGAAACAGTAGATATCAACAAGACTAAGTTCAAATAATACGTTAAATAAGTGAGGAAATGGTGAATAAATCCCTTAAGGGTTCAAATAATTGGCACGAACCCCAAATATGGCAATCAGCCCAAATCATGATAATAACAAATAAGTTTCATTCAAATACGCGGTAAAATCATTAATCGGGACGGACTAAGTCACAATTCTCAACGGTGCTCTACCCCACGCTCGCTATCTGGCGTGCAAGTCACCTAAATACAGCACTAGGATGTGCAAATCATGGGTTTCAAACCCTCAGGATATCATTTACAATCATTACTCACCTCGAACCGGCGAAATCTCTAGCTCGCGATGCCTTTGCCTCTCAAATCGGCCTCCACGTGTGTCGAATCTATTCAAAACCAAAACGAATAAGTCACAATATGCCAATGGAACAATATCCAATCGAAAACAATCAAAAAAAAATTAAAATCTCGAAATTGGCAAAACCTGAGCCTCGGTCCCACTTCTCAAAAATTCGAAATTTTCACATCAATACATTCCATATCTCTTCATGAGTTCATACATACCAAAAACTCTCAAATCCGACCATAAATAGTCCCTCAAATCCCCAAATCAAATTTCAAAATCTCAAGCCCTAGTTCTTCAGATTTGTTTATTAAGTTTTCATGAAATTCCAGCTTAATCCCACAATTAAATCATGTTTTTAGTTCATAGAACTTACCTCCAATCAATCCTTTTCAAACCCCTCTTCAATTCCCGTCCAAGAGCTCTCAGGATGTTCAACAATGGTGCAAAAAACTTAGGCTCACGGAACAAAATGTTTTAAAAACCCTTCTGCCCAGTTCAGATTTCCTTCTACGCGAACGCAATAGTCCTCTCGCGTTCGCAATGAACAATAATTCCTTGACCAAATTTTACCCTTCGCGACCGTGTCTGCACTCCCGCGAATACGATGACTTGGGCTCCTGAACCTTCGCGAATGCGACACCATATACGCAAATGCGATGAACGACTTAGCGGGGCCCTTACTTCTACTATGTGAACACAGCTCACCGTGAACGCGAAACACAGGAAAACTACCTTACGCGAATGCGAGACCCAGATGCGAATGCAAGGAAAAAAACTCAGGCCACCCAACTTCTTCTACGCAAACGCGATGGCCTACTCGCGATCGCGAAGACAAAACTGGACATGTACTGCTACTGCATTTTCTGCTATGATTTTTCAACTCAAAACTTCCCATTAGCCATCCGAAATTACTCCGAGGCCCCCGGGACCTCAATCAAAAGTCCCAACAAATCCTAAAACATCATCCAAACTTGTTCCAATCATCAAAACACCTCAGATAACACCAAAACCATCAAATTACATCAAATTCAAGCCTAAGTTCTTCTAAAACTTCCGAAACGCGCATTCGATAAAAAACCCGACCAAAACACCTTCTAATAACCTGAAAGTTTACACAAACCTCCCAAATGACATATCAAAGCTACAACAGCTCTCGGAATTCCATTCCGACCCTCAGATCAAAATCTCACCTATCAACGGGAAATCGCCAAAATACTAACTTCGCCAATTCAAGACTAATTCTAAACTGTATCTCCAAAAGAACTTCCAATCACACTCCTAAGTCAAAAATCATCTAACGAAGCTAACCAAATCATAAAAACTCCGATCGGAGCTCATATACAAATAAGTCAACTCTCGGTCAAACCTTTCAAATTTAAATCTTTCAACTGGAACTGTTGTTTCAAATTCATTCCAAATTTTCCCGAAAACCCAAACCAACGATCTACCTTTATCATAATACATAACACAGGGCAAGTCTTGCCCGAGAACTGGAGATCGGGGTGCAAAAGCTCAAAACGGTCGGTCGGGTCGTTACATCCTCCCCCACTTAAACACACATTTGTCCTCAAACGTACCCCGAGTAGTTCTAGAAACCAATCAATAGCTGAATAACGGTACCGAGCGTAAACCCAGGGGTTATCCCACGTCACTCTATCTCATGTAGGTCTGATAACAAATAGTAACTACAATTTAACCATCCAATCTAGCCCATTAGCGATAGAACCACATTTCACTTCCCGAAATCATACACAAGATCCGAACCTCACATCTCTATTCAGAATAAGCCCAAACCAGCAGTAATAACCCATACCTGCAACCTCATGTGCAATTATCCTATATACCACGTAACCCATACACATGTAGCGATAACTACCATTCACAGCAGCTGCACATAACACCTGAATACCGGTAGAATATTCCTATCAACAAAAGTCTCATTCCAACACTTCCATATACTACCAATGATAAACGAAACGTGCAATAAATCATAACCATACCTCAGATCAACCCTTCATGGAGTCACTCTCTTTTTGGCTAATACAACAGCTGATTTTCGAGCCAAACCTCGACATTATCCTTCCTAAAAGCCAAAATCAAATCCGATCATATTCATTAATGACCCCAACGATTACCTCGAATCCAACACACCTCTCCGGTGACGTGACACATCAATAAAAGCCTAAGCCATAACTTGTATAATTCAAGCACCAATAAGAAACGGTCTGAATATACTCAAATCATGAAAATGACCCCAAAAGAAAGAGCTATACCTCAATCTCATCATACCATCACAACACAAAGCTGATACCTTGTCTCACATTATAGAAATAGAACACATGAATCTACCCCGAAAGATCATATCTCCATGTAGCATCTCTACAATGCGTGATCCTATCCAAACACTGCTACACATGGAACACCTCAAGCCACTATGCTCAAAATCGACAACTATGCACCATTTGATGTCTGGAACCAAAGCACATCATCATACCCACGGTAAGACAAATAACATATACCATGCAACCTGATAGGTCATAACCGATACTCCATTCACTAAGCAACACCTAATTACTTTTCCCGCTAGACTTCCAAAATTAATCACCAATGGAACTGCACCGTATGTGCCCATAACGAACAAATCATAATGCCTCACAGCATAGAAAAGCAACTCTTAGATCTCCCAAGATCTCTAACAAGCTTAATAACGATCGAATCGACCTATCCCTTAACAATACAAATTTGGGCAACCCAAGAAGACTTAAGCTAGAACACGCATCCACATTGACCTGCCAACGAACTCATCGTCAAGGAATCCTGAAGCTTCTCCTTCCACTATTACATATCCTACCAAAGCCATACGATACGGTGCCCAGCACCAACTCAATACTGAAATCCATAACCTCGCCCGATGACATGCCCGGCCATACTAAATGAATCCGAGAAGTCCCTCAACACCAAAACTGAATCAATGGTAGAAACCTATGCACTGACATCCATCACGAAGGCCCAATTAAGAAAAGCGATCCTTCTCAGCCGTCCGCTAGTCTTTGAAATATAAACCACTCTGCTAGAACATAATCTGACGCACCTCGCCACTCAACCCGTGGAGTTTCTGGCATAGCCCATAGAGCAATTGTCCAGATTACCCCAACACTGGGACACCCAGTCTACACCCTAATACCATATCCAAAACCTGATATACAAAGCAAAGAAAGATGCACTCGGGCCTCCAAATCCTCATAGTTGCTAAACAGTGCTGAAACATACAATCTACAACCACATTCTAGCATGTATATGAGAACTTTCGTCTCCGCATTAACATGACACACAAATCACCATACCCGATCCCGAATTCCGCCACCCGAACATATGCACACCTTTAATACCCAATAATTCCACGATAGATACTTTAAAATTTTCGTGTGCCACCAAGAAAACCCGAATACCACCAGTCGATCCAACAGAAAGTAATGAAATACTACCAAAGTATCATCATTTTAATTACATTACCCTTTTTCTGAGACATATACTATCGTAAAATCACTTGCAATTAGCAGTACCATATCCTTGATCATCTAAGGCTGCATGTTGCCTACGAGTTTTATGAACTCCCTTTCAGAACTGAACTGTAACCTAGTACACGCCAGTCTCGATCCTCTAATACATACCGCATATACCATACCATCCAAGGATAACATAAAAACTTTCATCTCACTTCTGAGCCACAAACATCTACGCACTCAACTAGTCAATAACTTCCATTGATCCCATTTAGAAGAAAAATCAATACACATCCCATACCTCTCATATTCGTAGAAAATGCACCTCTCCATCCATGGTAGAAATCAACAAGAACTCTCCCAATTCCGTTTGTAGAAATAAATTGCCAGGACTGAATCCTTCTAACTAGACTAAGCTAAGCAAGCCATCAAAGCCCATGAGCATTGCTGCAAAATACCTGTAAGAACCGATTACCTCGAACACATACAAAGAATTAATCATATCCTTACCATACCGATTGGTCTATTATCAAACTATTCCATATATCTAATTTTTTTCTGATTCATTTTCAACTTGATGCATCCCTCTTGATGTAGTACCACAATCTCTCAATCCATGCTTACCACATGAGACCCAAGCATAAAACTACACTATCTAAGATCCTTAAGCCGCTGAATATTGTCTCAAATAATACCAGAAACACCACATTCCAGAATACTTTACTCTGAAGAACTTCCTGTGAATTTAAACCTGTTACCTTTACTTTGCTGATACTGATACATAGAATCTGAACATCTCCAACGAAATCACAGTGTCTAACCACACATGCAACTTTAAAATACCTGATTGTTTATTGAAGAATCTTGCACACATTAAAACCATTCTCGAAATTCATTCACTCTTATTCAAACTACAAATTACCTGACCTAATGAACAGAACCACATGTGCCTCATTGGCACTCTGATATCTCAAATTAAAATCCTCATCCTAGCACAACCCAACAACTTCCTGCTCTATGCGCCAAGCATTCTTTACCAACAACAACTTAAGACATCCTGTGATTCTCTCTCCCCATGAAGCATAATTTACCCTTCGTCAAATTTTCCTTTACTCTAGCCATAGTTAATTCACTCACATGCCCCAAACTGAAACCAACATAGCTCCTAACCTTGCAATTAGTTGCTCACAGCAGACAACCCCACTTGGCTTCGAGCCATAGATCAAAATACATTTAATAACTCAATACACTTCTACTCTATTGATGCAACAATACCATAGTGAGATAAAACTCAAATCATTAGTAAGCTTGTGAACTCAAAGATTATCTAGTACCATAAATCTTCTGAAATTCTCACATCCACCCCCGCAACAGCTAAGCCCACTATTTTAGGTGACCCAAAATTTTAAATTTCAACACGTACCCTTCAATTATACATGTTATCTTTTAACATACACTTAAGGATCACATCACTTCAGAACAATCCGCAGGAGATACCCCCAACTAGGAGACAAGAAAGGATTCCTCATGCGCCTATAGCTCGGAGCTACATATCCAATCACAATGGAAATCATAAACTTAATAGTTCATCTAGCATCCCGCAGACTTTCCTCGTCACTTCCAAGTTACATATATACATCTTGCAGTACTAACATACTCATCACATGGCTATTCAACTGTCACTTCCACTAATAGGGACATTGTCAAACATATAAGTTCAAAACACTTACTCACAAAATCAGCACCTCAGTTCTCAAGCCATAGGCAAAGATCTGGCCTCAAGTCCTCAGACTGACCCACAAAAACTCATAGAGATCACATCTCGCCCCTCGATTAGGGAATCACAAGCCATCAAGGAAAATCGAATACTAGCGCTCATGTGCGCATGCGAACGCGTGGAAGGAATTTCAAGAGTTACATTTCAAGCTGAATCAAGGACACATGATAAGAAGTACGAAGAATATGAAGTTTTCCTAAAGGTTCTCCAACCTCTCGAGGATAAATACAGACTTCTCCATACGGATCCACGAGACTATATTAAACCTACTCATGACTCGTGTGACATGGTAACCTAGGCTCTGATACCAACTTGTCAAACCTCGTACTGGTCCTGATGGCGCCTCTCATGGAGACGAGGCTAGACAACTAACCCAACTCGTCTTTTCAAAAATAGTTAATCAAAAATAAACAACTTAAATTTGACTTAATAATAATTAGAAAAAATTAAACCCAACACAGCCCTAATCGGGGTATCACAAGTCACGAACATCTACAAGAATGTAAATCCACTACTAGGTCTAAGATATACAAAACCGGAATAATGAATAAAAGATAGAAAAAGGGTACTGCGAATGCTCGCACTCGCCTCCTTAACCCATATAACTCTGCCTCGGATTGGCTAAAACCTGCTACTGGGTGAATAGGTACTTGCATCTACACACGAGGTGCAGGGTGTAAAGTGAGTACTCCAACTCGGTGACAAATAAAAGTAAATAACAACGGAGCACTAAGAAATCGCGTAAAGCAAACCATCATGCTGTATAGAAGCACGGTATAATTCCTTAAGAAAACAGTGAAGCTGTGAAATCTTTAGAATTTTCTTGGCTTAGTTCAAATCTCTTTTGAAAATGATCTATTCAATAGTTAAGAAATGATTTCAAAACAATTAGTGCCGGCAAGCATAGAAAATCCACCCCTCGAGCATAAATACCACAGTATAACAGGTAAAAAGGCAAATAAATATGCAAGACGAGCACATAAAAGTTCGCCCCTCAGGCAATATCTCAAAACAGTACGAGCCCCTCGGGCTCACTCTTAGAAACACTCTCTAAACACGCCCAGCCCCTCGGGCTCTCTCTCTCTTAGATCACTCTCAGAATAGTATTATATAGTAACTGCTGTAGCGCACAGCCCGATCCACATCTCGTTATGGCATGCACCCTGATCCATATATCATTGACGGGGCTTACTGGGGGTGTGCAGACTTCAGGAGGGGCCCCTTACGGCCCAAGCGCAATATCAAGCCACCTCGCGGCATCATCACTCGGCACTCCGCCTCACATCACTCAGCACTCCGCCTCACATCACTCAAGCCACCTCGTGGCATACAAAGTATCTCATGCCCTCGGCCTCACATCACTCAGCATATCCTCACATATTGCCCTCGGCCTCACTGCGTCCAAATCATAACAAGGCCCTTGGGAATTTGTAAAACAGTAGTTCTAAGCCCAAAATATCATTTAGAAATATCATTTAAGTTCAAATCTGAGTAAAATTTGGATGAGTTTGTAAAACAAAAGATACCAACAAGACTGAGTTCAAATAATACGTTAAAAATATTAAGGAAAAAATGAATAAATCCCGAAGGGTTCAAATAATTGGCACAAAGCCCAAATATGGCAATCAGCCCAAATCATGATAATAACAAATAATTTTTACTCAAATACGCGGTAAAATCACCAATCATGACGGCATAAGTCATAGTCCCCAATAGTGCTCTACCCCAGCTCGCTATCCGGCGTGCAAGTCACCTCAATACAGCACTACGATGTGCAAATCAGGGGTTTCAAACCCTTAGGATATCATTTACAATTATTACTCACCTCGAATCAGCGAAATCTCTAGCTCGCGACGCATTTGCCCTCCAAAATGGCCTCCACGTATGTCGAATCTATCCAAAACAAGAATGAATATGTCATAATATGCCAATGGAACAATGTCCAATCGAAAACAATTGAAAAATATTAAAATTCTCAAAATTGGTAAAACCCGAGCCCCGGGCCCACTTCTTGAAATTCGGAAATTTTCACATCAATAGATCCTTATCTCCTCACGAGTTACCAAAAAATTCTCAAATCCGGCCTCAAATGATCCCTCAAACCCCCAAATCAAATTTCAAAATCTCAAGCCCTAGTTCTTCAATTTTGTTTTGCTAAGTTTTCATGAATTTCCAGGTTAATCCAACAAATAAATTATATTTTCCGTTCATTGAACTTACCTCGAATCAATCCTCTTCGAAACCATCTTTAATTCCCATCCAATATCTCTCAAGATGCTCAACAATGGTGGAAAATAACTTTGGCTCGCGGAACAAAATATTTTAAAATCCCTTCTCTCCCAGTTCAGATTTTCTTCTATGTGAACGCGATAGCCCTCTCGCGTTCACGGTGAACAATAATTCCTTGACCAAACTTTACCCTTCGCGAACGCGTCTGCACTCCCTTGAATGCGATGACTTGGGATCCTGAACCTTCCCGAACACGACACCATATACGCGAAAGCATTGAACGACTTAGATGGGCCCTTACTTCTACTATGCGAACGCGACCCCTCATCGCGAACGCAAAACACAAAAAAATTACCTTCCGCGAACGCAAGACCCAGACGCGAACGCGAAGCACAAAAACTCAGGCCACCCAACTCCTTCTACGTGAACATGATTCCCTTCTCGCGATCCGAAGACAAAATTGGACATGCACTGTTGCTGCATATTTTGCTATGATTTTTTAACTCCAAACTTCCCGTTAGCCATCTGAAATTACTCTGAGGCCCCTGGGACCTCAATCAAAAGCACCAACACATCCTGATACATCATTCAAACTTGTTCCAATCATCAAAACACCTCAAATAACACCAAACCCATCAAATTACATCGAATTCAAGCCTAAGTTCTTATAAAACTTCTGAAACCCGCATTCGATCACCTTTGAATAACCTGAAATTTTACACACACCTTTCAAATGACATAATGAGGCTACGACAGCTCTCGGAATTCTATTCCGACCCTCGGATCAAAATCTCACCTATCAGCCAGAAATTGCCAAAATACTAACTTCGCCAATTCAAGCCTAATTCTACACCATATCTCCAAAATCACTTTCGATCACACTCATAAGTCAAATCATCTAACGAAGATAACCAAATCATAAAAACTCCGATCCAAGATCATATACAAATAAGTCAACTCTCGATCAAACATTTCAAGTTCAAAGCTTTCAACTGGAACTATTCTTTCAAATTCATTCCAAATTTTTCCGAAAATCAAAACCAACGATCTACCTTTATCATAATACATAACACGGGGAAAGTCATGCCCAAGAATTGGTGGTCAAGGGGCAAAAGCTCAAAACGATCGGTCGAGTCGTTACAATCACACACAGGTTTTTAAGGACGTTTGTGTATACACTTTGTATATCGAGTATAGAACACAAATTTTTTACGGACTCCCATATATCATTTTATACCATACATATAACAAAAATTTCATGGATATACATATATACACATAATATATATGAGATATTACTGATGTGCATAGAGATATACATGGGTACAATTTTGATATACACATGCCTGATGTACTATACACTGTGATAGACAAATATGCAATATTTTTATTATGATATACATTGATATAAAGGCATCAATAACTATACCTATAATTTTATATTAGTGATATACAAAGAATAATATTATTTATACAGAAAGAATGAAAATAAAATTTCAATATACATATTATTATTATTAAATACATTTATTGGCTATTTGATGCCACTATCTATAACTAGGGTTATTTTCTGCCAATTATATACATATGTTGCTATACCATGACAAAACCTCATAAAATAAAGGAAATTTTACCTTGTGTAGCAATGGTATACACCCTATTTATTATAAACCAAAATTATTTATTTTCTATAACTGTCTTTTATATTTTATAGCAAATGTGTATATGGTATATACTATCATTGAGGCATGAAATAAGTTATTTATATTTTTCTTCTCTCTTTCTTTCAATTATCACAAGATTCTCTTTCGGATTTTTTCTTCTTTCTCTCTCTCTCTCTTCCTTCTCTCTCTTTCTGTCAACTAACACACGATTCTCTCTCAAACTTCCAATAAATTTTTCTGCTCCTTCCTCTACTACAGATCCTACCGAAGCCATACGATACGGTGCCCAGCACCAACTCAATACTGAAATCCATAACCTCGCCCAACGACATGCCCGACCATAAGAAATGCATCTGAGAAGTCCCTCAACACCAGAACTGAATCTTTGGTAGAAACCTCTGCACTGACATCCATCACGAAGGCCCAATTAAGAAAAGCAATCCTTCCCAGCCGTCCGCTGGTCTTTGAAATATAAACCACTATGCTAGAACATAATCTGACGCACTTCGCCACTCAACCCGTGGAGTTTCTGGCATAGCCCATAGCGCAATAGTCCAGAATACCACAACACTGGGACACCGAGTCTACGCCCTACTACCATATCCAAAATCTAATATACAAAGAAAATAAAGATCCACTCTGGCCTCCAAATCCTCATAGTTGCTAAACAGTGCTGAAACACACAATCTACAACCACATTATAGCATGTATATGAGAACTTTCGTCTCCGTATTCACATGACACACAAATCACCATACCTGATCCCGAATTCCACCGCCCGAACATATGCACACCTTTAATACCCAATCATTCCACAATAGATACATTAAAATTTCCGTGTGCCACAAAACAGACTCGAATACCACCAGTCGATCTAACCAAAAAGTAATGAAATACTACCAAAGTATCATCTTTTTAATCACATTACCCATTTTCTGAGACATATACTCTCGTAAAATCACTTCCAATTTGCAGTGCCATATCCTTGATCATCTAAGGCTGCATGTTGCCTACGAGTTTTATGAACTCCCTTTCATAACTGAACTGTAACCTAGCACACGCCAGTCTCGATCCTCTAAAACATACCTCATATACCATACCGTCCAAGGATATCATAAAAACTTTAATCTCACTTATGAGCCACAAACATCTACGCACTCAACTAGTCAAGAACTTCCATTGATCCCATTTAGAAGAAAAATCATTACACATCCCATACCTCTCATATTCGTAGGAAATGCACCTCTCCAGCCATGGTAGAAATCAAGAACTCTCCCAATTCCGTTTGCAGAAATAAATTGCCAGGACTGAATCCTTCTAACTAGACTAAGCTAAGCAAGCCATCAAAGCCCATGAGCATTGCTGCAAAATACCTGTAAGAACCTATTACCTCGAACACATACAAAGAATTGATCATATCCTTACCATACCGATTTGGTATATTATCAAACTATTCCATCTATCTAAATTTCCTTCTGATTCATTTTCAACTTGATGCATCCCTCTTGCTGTAGTACCGCAATCTCTCAATCCAGGCTTACCACATGAGACCCAAGCATAAAACTACACTATCTAAGATCCTTAAGCCGAAGAATACACTCTCAAATATTCCCAGAAACACCACATTCTAGAATACTTTACACTGAAGAACTTCCTGTGAATTTAAACATGTTACATTTACTTTCCTGATATTGATACATAGAATCTTAACCTATCCAACGAAATCACAGTTTCTAACCACACATGCAACTTTAAAATACCCCATTGTTTATTGAAGAATCTTGCACACATTAGAACCATTCTCGAAGTCATTCACTCTTATTCAAACTACAAATTACCTGGCCGAATGAACAGAACCGCCCGTGCCTCATTGGCACTCCGATATCGCAAAATAAAATCCTCATCCTAATACAACCCAGCAACTTCCTGCTCTATGCGCCAAGCATTCTTTACCAGCAAAAACTTAAGACAACATATGATTCTCTCTCCCCATGAAGCATAATTTACCCTTTGTCATATTTTCCTTTACTCGAACCAAAGCTAATTCACTCACATGACCCAAATTGGAACCAACATAGCACCTAACCGTGCGATCAGTTGCTCACAGTAGACTACCCCACTTGGCTTGGAACCATATATCAAAATACACTTAATAACTCATGACACTTCTACTCTATTGTTTCCACAATACCATAGTGAGATAAAACTCAAGTCATTTGTAAGCTTGTGAACTCAAAGATCATCGAGTACCGTAAACTTCTGAAATTCTCACATCCACCCCTGCAACAGCTAAGCCCACACTTTTAGGCGACCCAAAATTTTAAATTTCAACACGTACCATTCAAATACACATGTTATCTTTTAACATACACATAACGATCACGCCCCTTCAGAACAATCCGCAGGAGATACCCCCAACTAGGTGACAAGAAAAGATTCTTCATGCGCCCATAACTCGGAGCTACATATCCAATTACAATGGAAATCATAAAATTAATAGTTCATCTATCATCCCGTAGACTTTACTCGTCACTTCCAAGTTACATATATACATCTTGCAGTACTAACATACTCATCACATGGCTATTCAACTGTCACTTCCACTAATAGGGACACTGCCAAACATATAAGTTCAAAACACTTACTCACATAATCAACACCTGAGTTCTCAAGCCATAGGCAAAGATCCTGCCTCAAGTCCTCAGACTGACCCACAAAAACTCATAGAGAACACATCTCGCCCCTCGATTAGGGAATCACAAGCCATCAAGGAAAATCTAATACTAGCGCTCATCCGCGCATGCGAACGCGTGGAAGGAATTTCAAGAGTTACATTTCATGCTGAATCAAGGACACGTGATATGAATTTCGAAGAATATGAAGTTTTCCTATTTGTTCTGCAACCTCTCGAGTATAAATACAGACTTCTCCATACCGATCCACGAGACTATACTAAACCTGCTCATGATTCGTGAGACCTAGTAACCTAGGCTCTGATACCAACTTGTCACGACCCAAACCCCGTACTGGTCCTGATGCCGCTCATGAAGACGAGGCTAGCCGACTCACCCACTCGGCTTTTCAAAAATAGTTAATCAAAAATAAACAACTTAAGTATGACTTAATAATATTAATTAGCAAAAATAAAACCCAACACAGCGCTAGTCGGGGTGTCACAAGTTACGAACGTCTATAAGAATGTAAATCCACTACTAGGTCTAAAATATACAAAACCCGAATAATGCATAAAAGAGAGAAAAAGGGTACTACGAATGCTCGCACTCACCTCCTTAGCCCATATAACTCTGCCTCGGATTGGCTAAAACCCGCTACTGCGTGAATAGATACTTGCATCTGCACACGAGGTGCAGGAAGTAAAGTGAGTACTCCAACTCAGTGACCAATAAAAGTAAATAACAATGGAGCAGTAAGAAATCGCGTAAAGCAAACCATCATGCTGTATAGAAGCAGGGTACAATTCCTTAAGAAAACAGTGAAGCTGTGAAATCTTTAGAACTTTCTTGGCTCAGTTCAAAGCTCTTTTGAAAATGATATATTCCATAGTTCTGAAATGATTTCAAAACAACTAGTGCCGGTAAGCATAGAAAATCCACCCCTCGGGCATAAATACCACAGTATAACAGGTAAAAAGGCAAAGAAATATGCAAGACGAGCACATAAAAGTTCCCTCAAGCAATATCTCAGAACAGTACTAGCCCATCGAGCTCACTCTTAGAAATACTCTGTAAACACGCCCAGCCCCTCGGACTCTCTCTCTTAGATCACTCTCAGAATAGTATTATATAGTAACCGCTGCAGCGCACGACCCGATCCACATCTCGTTTTGGCATGCAGCCTGATCCATATATCGTCGACGGGGCTTACTGGGGATGTGCAGACTTCAGGAGGGGCCCCTTACAGCCCAAGCGCAATATCAAGCCACCTCGTGACATTATCACTCGGCACTCGGCCTCACATCATTCAAGCCACCTCGTGGCATACAAAGCATCTCATGACCTCGGCCTCATATAGCTTAGCATGTCCTCACATATGGCCCTCGGCCTCACTCCGTCCAAATATCATCACAAGCCCCTCGAGAATTTGTAAAACAATAGTTCTCAGCCCAAAATATCATTTAGAAATATCATTTAAGTTCAAATCTGAGTAAAATTTGGCTGAGTTTGTAAAACAATAGATATCAACAAGACTGAGTTCAAATAATACGTTAAAAATAGTGAGGAAAAATGAATAAATCCCCGAATGGTTCAAATAATTGGCACAAATCCCAAATATGGCAATCATCCCAAATCATGATAATAACAAATAAGTTTCAGTCAAATACGCGGTAAAATCATCAATCGTGACGGCATAAGTCATAGTCCCCAATAGTGCTCTACCCCCACGCTCGCTATCCGGCATGCAAGTCACCTTAATACAGCACTACGATGCGCAAATCAGGGGTTTCAAACCCTCAAGATATCATTTACAATTATTACTAACCTCGAGTTGGCGAAATCTCTAGCTCGCGACACCTTTGCCCTCCAAAATGGCCTTCACGTGCGTCGAATCTATCCAAAACCAGAATGAATATGTCACAATATGCCAGTGGAACAATGTCCAATCGAAAACAATTGAAAAATATTAAAATTCTTGAAATTGGTAAAACCCGAGCCCTGGACCCACTTCTCGAAATTCGGAAATTTTCACATCAGTAGATTCCTTATCTCCTCACGAGTTACCAAAAATTCTCAAATCCGGCCTCAAATGGTCCCTCAAATCCCCAAATCAAATTTCAAAATCTCAAGCCCTAGTTATTCAAATTTTTTTTTTCTTTGTTTTCATAAATTTCCAGGTTAATCCAACAAATATATCATATTGTTCGTTCATTGAACTTACCTCGAATCAATCCTCTTTGAAACCCTCTTTAATTCCCATCTAAGATCTCTCAAGATGCTCAACAATGGTGGAAAATAACTTAGACTCGCGGAATAAAATATTTTAAAATCCCTTCTCTCCCTATTCAGATTTTCTTCTATGCGAACGCGATAGCCCTTTCGCGTTCGCGATGAACAATAATTCCTTGACCATAGTTTACCCTTCGCGAACGCATCTGCACTCCCTTGAACGTGATCACTTGGGCTCCTGAACCTTCGCGAACGCGACACCATATACGTGAAAGCGTTGAACGACTTAGCTGGGCCCTTACTTCTACTATGCGAACGCGGCCCCTCACCGCGAACGCGAAACACAAGAAAATTACCTTCCGCGAACGCGAGACCCAGACGCGAACGCGAAGCACAAAAACTCAGGCCACCCAATTCCTTCTATGCGAACGTGATACCCTTCTCGCGATCGCGAAGACAAAACTGACATGCACTGTTGCTGTATTTTTTGCTATGATTTTTCAACTCCAAACTTCTCGTTAGCCATCCGAAATTACTCCGAGGCCCCCGGGACCTCAATCAATAGCACCAACACATCCTAAAACATCATCCAAACTTGTTCCAATCATCAAAACACCTCAAATAACACCAATTACATCGAATTCAAGCCTAAGTTCTAAAACTTCCGAAACCCGCATTCGATCAAAAACCCAACCAAAACACCTCTGAATAACTGAAATTTTGCACACACCTTTTAAATAACTTCGCCAATTCAAGCCTAATTCTACACCGTTTCTCCAATATAACTTCCGATCACACTCGTAAGTTAAATCATCTAACGAAGATAACCAAATCATAAAAACTCCGATCCAAGCTCATATACAAATAAGTCAACTCTCGATCAAACATTTCAAGTTCAAAGCTTTCAACTGGAACTATTCTTTCAAATTCATTCAAAAATTTTCCGAAAATCAAAACCAACAATCTACCTTTATCATAATACATAGCACGGGGCAAGTCATGCCCAAGAACTGGTGGTCAAGGTGCAAAATCTCAAAACGATCGGTCGAGTCGTTACAATCACACACAGATTTTTGAGGACGTCTGTGTATATCACTTTGTATATTGAGTATACAACACAAATTTTTTATGGACTCCCATATATCATTATATATCGTATATATACAAATATTTCATGGATATAAACATATACACATAATATATATGAGATATTACTGATGTGCATAGAGATATACACGGGTTACAGTTTTGATATACACATGCCTGATGTACTATGCATTGTGATAGACAAATACGCAATATTTTTTTTATGATATACATTGATATAAAGGTATCAATAACTATACCTATTATTTTATTTTACTGATATACAAAGAATAATATTATTTATACAGAAAGAATGAAAATAAAATTTTAATATACTAGTTGATATAAACCAAGAAGAAAAAAAAAGTTGTGATATACATATTATTATTAAATACATTTATTGGTTATTTGATGTTACTATCTATAACAAGGGTTATTTTCTGCCAATTATATAGGTATGTTGCTATACCATGACAAAACCTCATAAAATAAAGGAAATTTACCTTGTATAGCAATGATATACACCCTATTTATTATAAACCAAAATTATTTATTTTCTATAACTGTCTTTTATATTTTATAGCAAAATATGTGTATATGGTATATACTATCATTAAGGCATGAAATAAGTTATTTATATTTTTCTTCTCGCTTTCTTTCAATTATCACAAGATTCTCTTTTGGATTTTTTCTTCTCTCTCTTCCTTCTCTCTCTTTCTTTCAACTAAGACACGATTCTCTTTAAAATTTCCAATAATATTTTCTTCTCTCTCTCTCTCTATCTTCCTTCTCTCTCTCTTCGAGAAAAATATCTGCTTAGTTTATATGCCGGATATTGCAATGGATTTGTATTGTTTAGTTTCTACAACTGATATTGAACTGCAATATTAGAAAGAAAGAGATTGTGGATTTTTTCTACGCCAGATATTGTAATGGATTCCTCTATGCGGGTACTAAAATATTTTACGTAGGAGAAGATTCTAGGGCCACGGTTTTTGTTCGTCTCTATTTTTTAAATTTTATACAATATATACAATATTTTTCTTAGCCAGAAAACGCTATCTCCGACGAACTTTTTTCTCTTCTTTGCTAATTAATAAGAGAAAATTTCACTTTATGTCCATTAATTCCAAACTATGTACCCTTTAATTTCGAGGCCCAAACTATTTACTACTCCTACCCATGATGCCCAAACTATTTACCCGGTTATTTTTCAGTAATCTTACGTCTGTTTGGACTGGTGGCTTTGGAAGTTCATCAACTGCTCGAACTGGTATAAGAGACTTATTCGGGTTTGGTTGATTGATTAACAAATTTTGTGGAGACTTACGAATCTCCTCTATGGAGATTATTACTCTCAAACCCTATTTTGACTATTGAATATCCTATTAGATAATAAACATAGACAATTGATATTTTGACTATGGAATACCTTTTTCTTTCTCTTCATCCAAACTGATTTTTGGAGATTTATTTTGATCTGATCCTAGATGTGTTTATCTGGAAAGTTGATTGGAAGTTGTAGCTAAAGATTTAGTCAATCTGCTAGAGATTTTGGAGTAGATTTTAGAAGTTTTGGGGTGAAATATAGTTGAATAAGAAAAGAACACGAATTTGTATTATATACTCAAATAGTATACAAATATACTATTTTGATATATAATTCATTCCAAAATATACAAATATGCTAGTTGAATCATTTTTTGATTGTATTAGCCGCATTTATTAGTACAATATTTAATTTTCTTTTAATAATAGTAATGTAGTACAATATCTTAAAATACTTTATTATATTTGGTACACTACTTTTTTTATTTTTCTCTTTATGCGTGTGTGTTATTTAATAGTAGTATAGTCATATAAGTGCGGAGAATTAAATAATATAATTGTATACCATGTTGGTATAGTTATATGCTATATTGGTATCATATGGTAGTTTGAACATTCTTATGGTTATTTTGGCTGTATTTTTAAATGAATTCTATTCTGAAATTATTTATATGAACGTGATTTGCTGTGCCAAAATTTTTTTGTGCTGATGGATATAGATTATGTATATTATATAATAATTTTTAAAATTATAGGCAATTATTGGAAATAACCATACAACTGTATACCATGTTAGTATATGTGATGAGCAAGTTGCTTTGCGAATATTTAGCTTGCAATGCGCGCATATAATTTTCTCATACTTTTACTATATCCTTTAATGTTTTGGTACAATATTATAGTCACTGAGAGTTGTAACAATATTCTAGAGCGGTCATCTATTCTGTTGATATACATGTATACCATATTGGTATAATATGGTACTAGAAGTCTTTTTTTTACTTATATATTTCTTGCATTTTCTAATATTTTATTATAATTTCTATTCTAGCTAGTATATATGAAAATTTACTAGTGGTGTTACTACTAATAGTAGAGTATGTACTGATATTTGTAGGGAAGGAGATCAAGGTTTGCATGGCAATCACGTGGAATTATAAAAGGAACAAAAAATAAAGAAAAAAATTAATAAAATGAAGAAGGAGTCAAATTTGAGTGTGAAATAAGTTATGGTAAAAATAGCAATAATACGATTTGGGCAAAATAAGTGAATAAAAGAGAAAACAAATAGGAAGAAAAGGAGAAAAGAAAGGAAAAAGGAAAAAAGAAAAGAAGCATAGAAATAAAAAATAAATGGAGAATAAAGAAAAATTTCCTACAAAAATTACTCTAGGTAAGACATGTAATTGGTTTATGAGTAGAAAAATAAATGAGTAAACAAGGGTAAATAGTTTTGTTTTTGTGGGTAACTGTGTCAAAATCCCAATTAATAACATAAATTACAAAATATTATATTCTCTACCAATTCACCAAATATATTGTATATTTGTATAAATACATTATTTTATCCCTGCATTTATATATTTCAAGGACTTGTATCTTTTAATATAGCTCATGAATACATGCTATAAATATTGAAATGCACTAAATACATACATTAAAATAGAAAAGAATATAAACTGTGAATATATTCAATTTTAAAATACAGTAAAATATATTGAATACAAATAGAAATAGAGTGAATATAAATAATGAAGTAGACTGAATATAACAGTAATAACATATATTAGGAATAACTAAGATATTATTAATGCAGCCGTTATATTGACGCCATCATATCCGGTTGAGCGCGAATATCACGGCTTAGTTAGTCGTGTGCCATCATTTGATAATGCTTTTCGAGGTCTTGGAGCTCGAATCAAATTTTGGGGAGGGGAGGAGGAGGAGGGGGCATTGTTTCAATGGTTCCGGTGAATGAGCGCTTTGCCCAGGCTCTAATACGAAAGGTTCCTAGCTCCAATTCCATGTAGTTATGTTCTTGCTTTATTTGCCCCTTCAAAAAATCGAGGTGCTCACTAGCTTCAGTTTTATATCAAATAAGTTGTTTTTTTCCACGTGAAGATCAAAAATGGAATTATGGAACAGGGATGATTGGAGGTTTTTGTATGTGCTAAAGAGAGCATTACTTTTATATACATTGCAATTTTTCATTTTCTGTCATCCACGTTTAGTTATTCTCGATCGTGGGTTATTGGATCTCTCTAGGGTATTGGCTAGTTTGAAATCAGTGCATTGGTTTGATTGTATTGATTTTCATCTGCATTTGTTGAATAAAGAAAAGAAAACATTAAAACTAAAATTGTTGCACATGAACAGACAAGTCTTGATTTATTTATACATATATTACTTGAAATTCGGTAATTAGCAACTAAAAGTTTGCAACTAAAGCTGGCCTATTAAAAAAAGAGATCAAAGTTAATTGGAAATGAAAGAAAAATATTTTATATTTATTTTAAATAAATTACCAACTAAAGTTGGTCGGTAAAGTGATCAACAAGTTGATTGAGTTAGTCAAACTTATTTAGTCAAAGAAAATTTCATATTACCGACCAACTTTAGTAAGTAATATGGGATCCTATTATAAAATTTTAATAGTTATGTTATTATTTAAAATGTTTTATAGAATATAAAGAAAAATTACCGACCAAAGTTGGTTGGTTAATACAGGTGAAGCATTTACCGACCAACTTTGGTCGCTACACTTTAATTTCTGGAAAATAACCGACCAACGTTGGTCGGTTAATAGGTCAATATTGGTCAAAATTAAAAATTAATTTTATAATTACTATCTAATAACCCATTATCACTTTTGTAATACAAGGTGTCACGACCCAAAATTCACTAAGAGTTGTGATGGTGCCGGGCGCTGCTGTCAGGCAAGACAATAAAAGAATATTTGAAAGTAAATGCAAGATACCCAATAATCATCCCAGAACCCTGTGTCACAAATGCATGAGCATGTATTAAGGAGGAAATAAAATACAACAACCATCCGGAAAATAATATTGAACATAAAATAAATACAAATAACTCAAAGAGACTTTGCTGGCTGCGGGTCACCTCAAGAAGTGTTGCTCATTTAAGTCTCTGTATCAACCATGCTGCTACGCCTCGTAGGCCACTAAAGATACATGTGCATATGCAACAAAAATGCATAGAAGTGTAATATGAGTATGAAAACAATATGTACTTAATGAATATCTAGTCTAATCTTAAAGAAGTAAAGACGAGATGGTTGACTTCGACACTTACTAGGGATCCAATAATTATATATTATTAATGGAAATAATCATGGATTTATTAAGAATGAAAGTAATTTCAAGTAAGTCACAAACAGATGAAAGTTCCTTTTTATATTAAAGGTCTCCAGATTCATAACTCTTTTGTTTTTAAATATCTCAAGTCGAAGAGAGCAATTATCAATAACAATAAATTTCAATGCAAGCAATACAAGCATGTGTAAATCATGCCGAGGTCGTATGGTCCGATCCAACATAAATGTAAAATGTGCATTGCCGAGGGTCAAACGGCACGAACTACAGATGTATCTATTACCCCGCTCGCGAATCATCCATGCGACGCGGTCAAATATAAAAACACATTCAAATAGTCAATCAGAATGTCCACATGGAGCAATTATCCAAAAAACAATCCTCTTTTAACCATTTAAGAAAAAATATAAGTTTAATCTGTTCATTAACCATTTACTAATTCGATGTGATTTAAGCAATTCAAACTGTTAGATAAGTTCAAAAATAGTCTAAGTATAACATGCTTTTTGAGTACTAAACTACCCGGACATAAGTATAATAGTATCTATGAACGGACTCTCGTCACCTCGTGCGTACGTAGCACCCACAATTAGAAGCATATATTTAATTAATTCACCTATGGGAAAAATGCTCTCTTACAAAGTTAGAAAGGAGACTCACCTCGCTCCGAAGATCCATAACCGGCACTCCATGCTTCTTCGAAGACTCAAATTGATGCACAATGCTCCAAAACTAGCCAATGATTATACGAATCCATTAATATATGATTCATTACTCATTAAAATCTAATTTATAACAATTCCTAACCCCGATCGAAAAGTTGACAAAATTACCCTCGGGCCCACGTGCCCAGATTCCAAAAATTTTTGAAGATAAAGTTTACCCATGAGCTCATGAACTCAAATATATGATTTCCTCTTAATTCCACACCCAAAATTGTGGTTAAAATTCAAGATTATCAATTTTCTAGATTTTTCCTCGAACCCCAAGTTTTCTACAAATTCCCATGCTCAAATCCGAAGATAATCATGTATTTAACTTAAAACTAGCATAAATTACTTACCTCATGCTTGGTGGTTAAAATGGCACCTCAAAGTTGCTCCAAAATCAGCTCCAATGAAAGAAAATGGGATTGAAATGAACCCAACCCCCAATTTAAAAGAACCTCACTAGCTCCAGCATTTCCGCACCTACAGTCCCTTGACCGCTTCTGCAGTTCCGTAGGTGCGAGCCAAACTACCTCTTCTGCGGTTTCCTCCATGCCCCCTTTCTCCGCTTCTGTGCTCTCTCTTCTGCATATGAGGTCTCGCAACTATAGCAAGACGACCGCATCTGGGGTCTAGCTCTCTTCCACCAAATACTGCATCTACGGCTCCTCTGGTTTCTTCTGCGGTTCCACACCTGCGGCCCAAATCTTGTAGGTGCGATTATGACAGCAACCAGCAACTTCAACCTTCCAAAAATTCCATTTTCAATCTGTTAACCACCCCAAATCCATCCGAGGCCTCCGGGACCCCAACCAATCATCCAAACTGGTCCCAAAATACATTAAGGACTTGCTCGAGGCCTAAAATCATATTAAACAACGCTAAAACCACAAATCGACCTCCAATCCAAGCTATATGAACCTTAAAACTTTAAACTTCTACTCTCGATGTTTAAACCTGAGGCCTCAAATCATATCAAACAACGGTAAAACCACAAATAGACCTCCAATCCAAGCTTTATGAACCTTAAAACTTTAAACTTCGACTCTCGATGTTTAAACCTATCAAATCACGTCGGATTGACTCAACATTTTGCACACAATTCATATTCAACAATACGGACCTGCTCAAACATTTGGAATCAAAGTCTGACCCCGATATCAGAAAGTCCACTTCCGGTCAAACTTCTCAAAAACCTTCAAATTTCTATCTCTAGCCAAATGGCTCCAAAATAACCTACGGACCTCCGAAATCACTTCCGATCGTGCTCCCAACTCCAAAATCACCATACAGAGCTACTGCGACACTCCAAATCACAAAAATACATCGATAATACTAAAATACACTTCACGCCAAACTTTTGAAATTTCTTCCAAAATGCTAACTTTCACAATAGGCGCCAAAATGCTCCCGGGTCATCTAAAACCCGACCCGGACATACGCCCGAGTTCAAAATCATCATACCTGTTGGAGCCTTTGAATTCTGATTCTAAGGTTGTTTACTTAGTTAATTCTCTCAACTTTAAGCTTCCAAAATGAGAATTATCTTTTCAAAATAACTCAGAACTTCCCGAAATTCAATTCCGACCATGCGTATAAGTCATAATACCCGAAGTGAAGCTGCTCATGGTCTCGAACTAATGAACGACGCGCTAGAGCTCAAAATGACCGGTCAGTTCGTTACACAAGGGATGAATACACTAACATATACTATAACATGCTTTATATTTAGTTAAAGTAGTATAATGAAGCTTGTTTTCACAAGGTATGAATACACTTACATAAACTATAACATGCTATATATGTAGTTAAAGTAGTATAACGAAGTGTGTGTGTGTGTATATATATATATATATATATATATATATATATATATATATATGGTCCAATGTTTTGTTTTTAATACTTAAAGATGCATCTAAGTAAGTTGTAAGTCGATAAGTCAATTAACAAAAAGATATGTTTGATGATAAATTATATATACTTTAAACATTATATTTTATTGAGGACCAGGGTTTAGGTCTTGTTTTGATTAGTTTTGTTATTAATTTTATTAACTTGTTAGCTTAATTAGTCTTAAATAGTTCAGTAAGATTGGAATTGTACTTTGTATAGTCTTCTCTAGTTTAGTTAGAATATAGGGTTCAGGATTTGTAGTTGAACTTTTAATTTATGAATTGGACGTTTTGGATATGAATTGGACGTTTTGGATATGAATTGAATTTTTAGTTTATGAATTGAACATTTTGGATATGAATTGAACTTTTAGTTTGTAAATTTAAATTTTAGGATATGAATTGAAATTTTAGGATATGAATTGAACTTTTAGGATATATATTGAACTTTTAGGATATGAATTGGACTTTTAATTTATAATTGGATTTCAGGACATGAATTGAACTTTTAGGATATGAATTGGAACTTTAAGTATATGAATTAACTAAATTAATTTGTTCTTGTTTTATTTGTATAGATGGAACATCACACTTGGATGTAAAATAAGGATTTATCCTAATCGGTGGGGATTGCAGGAGAATTTTGTAGAAGAGGTTGATGACTTTATTAGACATGCAATGTCACTTCTACCATACCAAAGTGAAGGAGTAATTAGGTGCCCTTGTGTTAGGTGAGACTCTATGAAGTTTGAAAAATTAGAGGAAGTTAAGCTTCATCACTACAGGAAAGGGTTTATAAAGAATTACTTTGTATGGACTAATCATGGAGAGATCGATGGTAGTCGTAGGATATTTCATAACATGGTTATTGGTGAAAGTAGTAGGTCGGTGTAGAATACAAATCATGATTCTAGAATTCATGATAAAGTGAGTACTCCGCCTCAGTGAGTAATAATCATAATTAATGACTGAGAAAAAATCACAAAAAGTGCATCAACATGTTGTATAGAAGCAGTACAAAACCAGTCAGAAAGTAATGAAGTTGTGAAATATCTTAAAGCATCATAGCTCAGTTTAAACTTCTTTTAACATGACTTTTTCAACAGTTGCACAAATAAATGCAAAGCAATTATTGCAGATAGGCAAAAAAATCCTCTCCCCTCAGGCGCTAATATGCAATTAAATAGATAAATGACAGGCAAGTAAGAAAGATAAGCACATAAGGTTCGCCCCTCAGGCACAATGTCAAAAATTTTGCCCCTCGGGCAATATCGTAGAACAGTACCAGCCTCTCGGGATATATCTCACATTACAATGGGTATCCGCGCTCAGTAGGGGTGTGCAGACTCCTAGAGGGATCCTTACGGTCCAAGCACAATATCAATCCATCTCGTGGCGTCATCACTCGGCTCTCGGTCTCATATCAATCAAGCACCTCGTGGTGTACATATCTTAGGCCATCAGCCTCAAATCAATATCAGTGTTTCCTCACAATATAGGTCATCGTCCTTACTCGGACAAAAATCCTCACAAACTACTCGAGCAATAGTAAAATAGTGTTTCTCATCCCAAACGCCATTTAAAATATCATTTAAGTATTAAAACTGAATAAAAATGTCAGAGTATGAAAACATTGGAAAATAACATGACAGAGTTCAAGTATAAAGTCAAAACAATAAGAAAAAAATCAAACAAAATCCCCGAAGGGTTCAAATAGTTGGCACGAAGCCAAAAATGGCATTCAGCCCAAATAATGATGATATCAAATAGATTCTAGTCTAATATGCAGTAAAACAATCATTCGGTATGGACTACGGCACAATCCATTATAGTGCACGACCCTACGCTCATCATCTAACGTGTGCGTCATCTTAATATAGCACAACGATGTGCAATCCGGGGTTTCATACCCTCATAGCATCATTTACAGTCATTACTCACCTTGATTCGGTCCAAACTCTAGCCCGCGATGCCTTTTCCCGCATGAATCGACCTCCGGATGCTCCACGTCTAGCCACAATCAATACATAATCATTAAAATATGCTAAGGGAACGAAGCCCGCTCGAAAATATCCAATTTATATCAAAATCCTGAAATTGCTCAAACCTGGCCCCCTGGGCCCACGTCTCGGAATTTGACAAAAATTACATCACAAATAGAATCCTCATCCACTCACAAATCTATACATATCAACAACTTTAAAATTGGACCTCAATTGCCCCCTTAAATTCCCAATTTACACTCTACAAATTCATGCCTTAATTCCTAAATTTTAGGCTTAATATCTATGATTAACTAGGTAGATTTCACATTAGAATCTAGTATTGAGTTAAAAAATCTTACCTCCAGGTGTTATCTCTTGAATCCCTCTTCAAATCCTCTTAGCAAGCTCCAAAATCGCCCCAAAATGGACGAACTTAGACTCAAAATCGCAGAAATGAGTTTTTAAAATATTCTGCCCAGCTCTTACTTTGCGTAATCGTGATCACGGAAAACCCATCACGATTGCAAAGCACAAACACTGGTTGCCCAAAATTTCACTTTACGCGATCATGTATATACCCACGCAAACGCGATGCTCAAAGTCTTACAACTACGCGATTGTGAATGAGACTACGAGAGCGAAATTCACAAAAACATACACTTACATGATCGTAGCCCTATCTACGCGAACATGAATAACAACCTTGATGTCCCTCTGAGATAGCTCTACGCGATCTCGAGCCTCCTCATGCGATCGCGATGAAGAAAACCCTGCAACAGAGCTGAAGCTAAAACCTGCAACTTTTAATATGCAAATTTGATCTGTTTAACCGCCTGAAACTCACCCAAGTCCCTTGGGACCTCAACCAAACATGCCAACATATCACATAATGTCATTCAGACTTGTTCGAACCTTCGAAACTCTCAAAACAACATTAAAACACCAAATTTGCATCGAATTCAAGCCTAAGGATTCCAAAATCTTAGGAATTACACTTTTGATCAAAAACCCAAACAAACCACGTCAGAATGACATGAAATTTTGGACACATATCACAAATGATACAATAGAGCTACTGCAATTTCCGAATTCCATTCCAACACATATATCAAAATCTCACATGTCAACCGAAAAACGCCAAAATTTTGATTTTGCCAATTCAAGCCTAAACCTTCCATGGACTTCCAAAATGCATTCTGATCATGCTTCTAAGTCCCAAATCACCCAACGGAGCTAACCAAATTATAAAATTCTAATCCAAGATCATATAGAAACAAGTCAAATCTTGGTCAAACTTTTCAAATTTCAAGCTTCAAACTGAGAAACGTTCTTCCAAATTCCTTCTGATTACCCCGAAAACCAATAAGATTTACATAATTAATAATCCATCACAGAAGGCAAGTCATGCCTGAGAACTGACAAGCAAGGCGCAAAAGCTCAAAACAACCGGTCCGGTCGTTACATCCTCCCTCACTTAAACATACATTCATCCGCGAACATGCCAGAGTTGTTCTAAAATCCAACCAATTGCTAAATAACCTTACTATGCATATACCCCAGGGTGATCCCACGTTACCCTATCTCTCATAGGTCTGATATCACAATGTAACTGAATTTTCACAATCTGACCTAGCCCATAAGCCTTAGAACCAGATTTTAACTTCTAAAATCATCCACAAGATCTGAATCTCGCATCTATTCTCTGAATAAGCCTGAACAAGTGGTAGTAGTCCATACCTGCAACCTCAGGTGCAATTACATGACATACCACATAATTCAAACACTTATAATGATAACTTCTAATCATAGTAGCTGCACACAACCACTGAATACCGATAGAAAATATTTTATCAACTAAAGTTTCATCCCAACACCTTCATATACTGCCAATGATAAATAAAACACGCAGTAATCCATAACCATTTCTCAGACCAACCATTCATGAAGCCATTTCTCTTTTTGGCAAAGACCATGGCAAATTTCTGAACTGAACCTTGATATTATCCTTCCAACATGCTAAAATTGAATTCATTCGTATTCATTAATGATCTGAACTTAATCCAACACACTACTCTGATGACATGACATATCGATACAGGCTAAATCCCCAACTTGTGAAATCCGCGCACTAATAAGCAACAATCTGAACGTACTCAAATTAATAAAATGACTCAAATGAAAGAGTTGTACTGCAAGCTCATCAGTACCACCACAAAACAAGGCTAAGAACCTATTTCACATCATAGGAACAAAACAAATGGATCTAACAGGCTACGTCAAACCTCTATATAACTTTGCTGCCATGTGAAACCCTATCCAGACACTGGTCCACATGAAACACCCTGAGTCACTTTGCTCGAAACTGACGGCCATGTGCAATTGATGTCTAGAACCAAAGCAAATCATCATACACATGCTGAAGTAAATACATAACACCACACAAACTTGAAAGGACATAACCGATATGCCATTCCTGAACAGTACTATACACTCTTCCCTCTCAACTTCAACTATCAAACCCCCAATAGATCCGCACCATACGTGTCTATGAAAAACAGTTCATAATGATGTGCAACACAGAAAAAGGTGACTCATAGTTCTCCCCAGATAACTAATGAGCTCAATAACAATCGAATCAACACATCCCACATCAAAACAACTTGAAGCCAACCAAGCCAACTCAAGTTAGAACACACATCCATATAGGCCTGTCAACGAACCCCCGATCAAGGAAACTTTGATATTGCTCCTTTAACTCTACCGGTGCCATACGATACGATGTCCTACACCAAATCAATATGGAAATCGACAACCTTGCCTAGCGACAAGCCCTGCCACAAGAAACACATCTGAAAAGTCCCTCACAACCGAAACTGAATTAATGGTAGAAGCATCTAAATTGACATCCATCATGAAGGCCGGAATATTAAAGACAATCCTTCCTAGTTGTCCACTAGGTATTCGAAATATAAAACCCACTCTACTATGACATAATCTGTCAAACCTCGCGGCTCAATCCGTGGCATTTTCGGCATGGCCATTAGCGCCGCCTTAGCGCGATAGTTCAGAATGACATAATAGAGAGACAACCATTTTGAACCCAATATCATACCCAAAATCTAACATACCCAACAACGAAAGATCCACTCGGGTCTCCAAACCTTCGATAGTCACTAAACAGGGTCGATGCAAGCGACCAATAACCACAACATAGCCTGAATACGAGAACTCCAGTCTCCAACTCCATTTAGCACATGGATCACCATACCTGATCCATATTCTGCCGTTTGAATACATACCACATCTCTAGTACCCAATCATTCCACGAGAGATACTCTACAATTCTTCTGTGCCGCCAAGCAAACTCGAATATGACCAGTGGATCTAACAAGAGAGTGCCACAATACTACAAAGTACCACCACATTGCTTTTTTTTTTTCTAAAACATATTCCTTCATCAAATCACTCTAATTAGCAATACCATTTCCTTAATCATCTGAAGCTCATCTCTCTACTTGTCTGAAGCTGCCTGTTGCCCAAGAGTTTTTATGACCTTCCTCTAGAAACCAAAACGTAACCTCACAAACACAATCTCCATACCACATAACCATACCATCCAAAGATAACACGAGAACTTCATATCCATTCCGAGCCATAAGTAACTATATACTCAACCAACCAAGAACTTTTCATCAAGCACATCTAGAAGAAAATCACTATACATCCCACACTCCTCATGCTAGTAGAAAATATGCACCTCTAAACCCTGGCAGAAATCATCCGATCTCTTCGAATCCTCCTGCACACAACCAAACTTGACATACCTCCTAACTCAACCAAGCTACACCGGCTACTAAAACCTAAAAGCATCGCCGTGACACCCCTGTAGAAACTCATTACCTCGAACACGCCCAAGGAAGTTATTATATCCTTACTATACCGGTCCGGTCTACCACCAAACTATAAACTAAAAAACCGATCTCAAAGTTAATTAAAATTATAAGGAAAGGATATTGCTAATTGAGACTTTTTTAATTACCTAAATTGAATATTTAGCAGGTGAAATAAGATGTAAGTAACTCTCCTATTCTGTCACTTATATCAGATACGCAAACAAAGGAAAAAATAAGTACATAAAGTTTATTCCTATTTTGATGTTCCAAAATTTATACAGTGCCTTTAATAAAGAAATGATTTTGCAATTGAGACCAGCTTTTTTATTATAGATAAATTGCATATTTAATTGGTGAAACGATGTTCTACCTATTTCAATATCCTGAAATGAATAGCTTTCACATATTTAAATGGATTAAGCTAATTACGAGATTTCAAATTTGATTCACATTTATGATGTCTAAATGCATTGACTCGGCCGGTTGTTTTGAGCATTAGTATTTCATTCGATGGCTCGTGTGATGACCAATAGGTCATCTTATATTTTTTAGCCTAATTCTGCACCTCGAAGCCTTAAAAATCTCATTTTTACGTCTTTGATTTGCGTGCATAGTCCGAGTGTGTTTTGAGAAAATTTATATCTTAAAAACTATTAAAAATAATCCATTTAAGTAAAGTTCGGTTTGAATTTTGAGCAAACGGATCTGGATTCATATTTTGACTAACTAGGTGGGTCTGTATCGAGATTTGAGACTTGGGTATGCTCGGAATCGAATTCCGAAGTCCCTAGCCCAAGATATCGGACTTTGTGGAAATTTGAAAGTTAAAGGCTTAATAAATTTGAAATGTTTCACTAATGTTTGAATTTTTTGATATGGGGTCCACATTTTGGTTCTGGAACCTGTTATAAGTCCAATATAATAGTTATAACTTTTCTGTGAAATTTGGTGAGAAACAGAGTTGGTTTGACGTAATTCGGACGTATCGGTTGTGAAAGTAGAAATTTCAAAATTTTCTTGAAAATTTCCTTTGATTTGGTATTGAATTTTTAGTTCTACATGTTACTTTGGCGATTTGATGATGCGAGCAAGTTCGTATGGTGTTTTTAAACTAATTTGCATAGTTGGTTTGGAGCCCCGAGGACTAGGGTATGTTTCGTATACGCCACAGACTGAAAAGCTAACTTTGAACTCAACTGGTGCTTCAGATTTTATTGCAGGCCTCAGACCTCACATTTGCAAGGTCAATCATCGCATTTGCAACCACTATTGGGTTTGCATTTGCAAGGTCAATCATCGCATTTGCGTCCACTGTTGGGTTCACATTGCGATATACTGATTGCATTTGCGAAGAATAGCTGGGAAGACCCGAGTTCTCATTTGCGAACAAAACTTTGCATTTGCAATCATTGCGTCACATTTGCGTTCAGTCCAATTTTCATTTGTTTATATCACATTTTTTTCTATATATTTTAAATATGCATAAATACATACATACATACATATGCACAAGGATTTTATAATTTTTCCATAATTTTAAATATTTAAAATTGATTTATTTTCTTCTCTTTTTCTAATAAAATTCCCAATAATTATCTCTCAAATTAGTGTCATGGTGACTTAGCCATTTAACTTCTATCTTTATGCCAAAATATGAATAAAATATTTTTTATGCATTTTTACAATTGTATTTTTGTATTTTTAAAACTAAATTGTATATAATTGCAATACTAGCCCCGTTTTATATGCATAAAATCGACCTTCTTTATTTTTAAAATGTCGAAAATCAATTTTCAAATTATTTTAGTACATGGAACTATTTTTTAGAAATTATTTATTATTTATTATAAATTATATAGAAAAAATCGGATATTTAGAATATAGCCAGATTTGCATTTCAATTTTAGCCCCATATTAACCCAATCCCGGCCCAATTCCTAATCAGATTACCCGATCCAGTCCCAATTACCCCTATCCGACCCAAAGTCATATTGTCCTGGCCGTTTATCTAAATGATCAACGACCCTTGTCTGTTCTTACCTTTTTTAACTCTAAGCGAGACGCAATCCTAAATCATTTTTCAAATACGCCGCCTATGTATTCTCTCATCTCCTCTCCTCTCAAACTAACCCTAGCCCCTTTAACCGCCAACCTCGCTTCTCCGATCTTCTCCAGTAATCTCCCATCAACTCCTAAGCCTCTAATGACTTCTCTATTGCCATGCTTGCCTTCTCTAAAGTCTTCAAGGGCAACGATGACTTGTACCTAGGGTTCGTCGCTGGTTTGTTCTTGGCTACTCCGGTGTGATTTCGAGCAAAATAACACTGTATTGGTTTCGATCCTTGGGATTCTAGACAGGTTCTTCCATCTCTATATGAGTTTCTTCTGAAACCCTAATTCCTTCCTGTATCTCCTAGATCTGTACGATTTTCAAACGATTTGAGTTTGTTTCTTTGATGTTTTACACTATCCTTGGAACTTTTCACAAGAACCATGTGATTTCAAATGTTTTCGTATTCTTCCAAAATTAGGGTTTCCGAAACTTCTTTTAAAACTTTGTTTAGATTGATTTTTATGTTTAAACTTCATATTTGGCTAGAATTATTTGTCCCCGGGGGGAAGAAGTATTTTTTTTAGGAGTCTCCAAAGCGGACTAGAAAGAAGGGCTAGATTTTTAGATTTTGTTGATGAATACCTAGACCTCCCTCTGCTTTATCTTTAGTAACAACTTGCAAATTGATTAGGTGGAGCTTTTTAGCGGAGTTAGTGGAACCCCATATAGAGCCTCTTTGGACTTTGTCATTATTTTTTAGAATTTTAGGAGGGAGATGAGTATATTGCATGGAGTGTTTAGGGATAGCTCCTAATGTGCTTGAGGCCAAAGTAGTTCTTCCTGCCATGTTTAATAAGGATCATTTCTAGTGTGACAATTTGGATTGCATTTTATCTATGATAAACTGAAGTCTTTAGTTCTCAAAGAGTGGCTAAGAATTGGGAAACCTCGATAATTGCCAAACTCCTTAGTGGATTTGATAAAAAAGAGGTTAGTTAAGAAATTGTTTAAGTCGTGGGGACAGTAGTTTGGCAGCATAATTGTTTACCTAGTTTTGTTAATGGCAAGTCCAGACTCAGTGCAAAAATAATCTAAGCATGATTTCATATAGATGCAAGTTTTTTTATTATCTTTTCCTACTAAGGTAATATAATCCGCAAAGAAGATATGGGAAAAGTTTGGATCTTTATGTTTAAAATAGATAGGGTCCCATTGAAACATATCTACTTGATAATTAAGGAGTCGGGATAATAGTTCAAGGCAAAGAATGAATATATTAGGGGTTAGAGGTTCACTTTAACGAATTCCTAAACTTGGTTGAAAGAAGCTAGTTCTCACACCATTTACTATGATACTCATAGAGCTTGTACATATGCAATGCATTATTAGACGGGATAGTTTAGGAGGAAATTTAAAATACTTGAGGGTTTTATAAACAAACGACCATTCCAATCGGTGGAAAGCTTTCACTAAGTTTAATTTAATGATCATGTCAAAATTTGATTTCTTATTTTTATGGAAATTATTCATAATCTCCCGGATTATAATAGCATTGTCATAATCCCTCCTATTTTTAATTAAACTAGATTGCATTGGACTAATAAGATAAGGGAGATAGGGTTTTATCCTATTAGCAATGATTTTGTGTTTATTTTATAGGAGGTATTACAAAGGCCAATTGGTCGGAAATTCTTGAGGTTATTCGCGTTGAAAAATTTAGGTATTAGACAAACCGAAGGTATCATTGAATCCATTAGGAAGGGATTAGGATTCAAAATCTTTGTGACAGTAGCTAGTAATAGAGGGGCCAGTAGTACATCAATATTTTGGCAAAAAATGATAAATGTCATCCGGACCCGGAGCCTTAATCGATTTGAAAGAGAATAGGGCATTTGTGATTTCAGAATTATTAAGAGGATTATCAATGCTTCTTAGGTCAACTTTTTCATGGAAGGAGGCATCACAAATATTGATGTTATTAGGGGAAGATATTTTTGATGTCCTAAAATCATTTTTAAAGGAAGTTAGTGCATGGTCTAGAATTAACTTGGGATCCAATATCCGATCACCATTATCATTAGTAAAGTACATAATAGTATAACGAAGCTTACGATTTGAGGCCATGATATGAGAGAACTTGGTATTCCCCTCGCCCTAGTTAAGTCAGCTAATTCTAGATCGAAGTTTCCAGAAACCATGCTCTAAAGTAAGAATGGAGTTATATTTATGTTGTAGATTAGATTCCAGATCTTGTAAGAAATGGCTCTTATAATGAGGAGAGGATTGGATACCACTTAGCCTAGCAAAAATCCTTTTTTTCTTTTTGAAGATCTCCCTAAAGGTCTCATTTTTACAACTAACAACGTCTTTTCTAAAAGTGTTTTGGTCAATAATAAGGTTATCACTACTCCAAGTGTTTAACTAGATTAATGAAGTCCGGGTTCCACACCAAATCATTTCTAGACGAAAGGCTTTATTAAAGTGGTTCACATTTTCGGACAAAAGGTCAGTAACAAGGGTTGTGGTCCGAGTGTGTTTTAGGGAGGTAGATTACCATAGCCTTGGGATATAATGATAGCCAATCTTCATTGAAAAATATTCTCTCTAACCTTTCCAATATGAATCCTTTGGATTTTTTCCTTAGATTAGACCAAGTATACTTAGGACCTTTATAACCTAGGTCTAATAATCCACACTTATTAATACTATACCAAATAGAGTTTTTTCGTCTATGATTAATAGGATTACCCCATAGTTTATCATTATAACTAAGTAAATCATAAAAACCCCCTCCTAACAACCAAGCTCCTTGATTGAACAGGAGGCAAGTGTGCCAATTGAAGTACAAAGTGCTATGCAAAAGGAGCAAGGAAGTATGTTGCAGGGGATAGAAAGTATGCAGCAGCATGAACAGCAGACAAATGGAAAGCAATTGACAGATATCACTACTAAAAGTGGTGAGCAGGTGGATGTTGCAGGGGATAGAGGCAAGGCAACTATGGAAGTAAAGAATGGAGGGCAACAATTTGATCCAGGACCCTCTTACATTCTAGCTGATGATAATCCATGATAGTGGTTACTTGGAAGATTAGGGGACTTAATCAGTCTCCTAAACAGAAGGAATTGAAGCAATTCCTTACTGATAATAAAGTAGATGTAATTGGTATACTTGAAACTAGAGTTAAGGAGCATAAATCTAAAAAGATCTTTGATAGAATTGCAAAAGATTGGAAATGGCAATGCAATTATGCTAGGGCTATCAATGGAAGAATATGGCTATTATGGAGGGCTCACATACGGGTTCACATAACAACAATATCATACCAATTTATTCACTGTCTTATTGAGGATACAAGGAGTGTAATCAAAATTCAGTTTACTGTTGTCTATGCATTTAATACTGCAGTCCTTAGGGAACAATTGTGGAGAGACCTGAGAACAATTCCTATAAATCAGCAAGATGTATGGCTTATTAGTGGAGATTTCAACTGTATTCTAAGCTCTGAAGATAGGCTAGGATCTCCAGTTACTGAAGCTGAAATAAGAGATTTTAAAGGCATGGTTGATGACTTGCAATTGACTGCTGTAAGAGCAACAGGGTGGCATTATACTTGGACTAACAAACAAGACTCTGATTCAAGAGTTTATAGCAAAATAGACTGGGCTTTTGGTAACTATCAATGGTTACAGCAGTTTGGGCATTTGGAAGCAGATTATATGAATCCTCTAATATCAGATCATTCTCCTATTTTGATCAAGTTTGGTATGTATAAGCCATTACACCCCAAACCTTTCAGGCTTTACAGCAATGTTATGGAGCATGAGCAGTTTCAAGATATTGTTGAGAAAGTGTGGAACAAGGAGTATTAGGGTTCACATATGCAGCAAATCTGGAGTAAGTTGAAGGCACTAAAGCAGAATCTAAAAGGGTTAAATGAATACTTAGCCAAATACAAGCAGCAGATTACTATGACAAGGGAGAGACTTGACATTCTTCAAATGCAAATGAAGAATAATTGTCTTTCACAGGAGCTGATTGATGAAGAAAGATGTTTACTTGAAGAGCTTGAAAAGTGGAATACTGTGGAGGAGCAAGTAATGAGGCAGAAGTCTAAAGCTACATGGATTGATTGTGGAGATGCAAACACCAGATATTTTCATGCACAATGGAGGATAAGAACAGGTCGAAATAATATTACATCCATCTATACAGACACAGGTATCAAGTTAGCTGAGCCTATTGCAGTGGAGCAGGAATTTTTAAAGGTATTCCAATCACTAATGGGAGAATATACTACTGAGATTTCTTGTGTGGATACTAACATAATGAAAGGAGGAAGATGTCTCACAATTGACCAACAACATGAGCTTATCAAACCAGTTACTTTGGAGGAAATTACTGCAGCTGTTGCAGAGATGCCTAGGGATAAGGCACCTGGAGTTGATGGATTTCCTATTGAATTCTTTACTAAGAGCTGGAGTATAGTAAAGCATGATGTGTTTGCTGCTACTAAGGAGTTCTTTGAGACAAGCAAGATGCCAGACATGATTAATACTACTGCAATAGCATTGGTGCCTAAGGTTAAAACTCCTATCACTGTAAAGGATTATAGGCCAATTGCTTGTTGTACTACAATGTATAAGATCATTTCCAAAGTTATTACAAGAAGGATGAAGGGAATTATTGGAGAATTGATTGGTCCTGCCCAATCTGCTTTCATTGAGGGAAGAAGCATTATGGATAATATCTTGCTGAGTCATGAAATATTCAAAGGATACACTAGGAAAGGGGTTTCACCTAGATGTGTTCTTAAAGTGGATCTAAGGAAGGCATATGATACTTTAGAATGGAGATTCTTGAAGCAAATTCTTATTACATTGGGCTTTCCTGCCAAGTTCACTGGATGGATAATGGCTTGTGTATCTTCTGTTTCTTATTCTCTAGTAATGAATGGTGGCCTTACTAAGCCATTCAAGGCTAAGAGAGGTATAAGGCAAGGGGATCCTATGTCTCCTTATCTGTTTGTCTTGGCCATGGAGTATTTAAACAGATTGCTTCAGCAACTTCACAAGGATGGAAACTTTAACTTCCATCCTAGATGCAGGAAACTTAATATTTCACATGTATGCTTTGCTGATGATCTCTTAATGTTCTGTAGGGCTGACATGGTATCTATTCAGATTCTACACAACACTTTCCTTATATTTTCAACAGCTTCTGGTCTGCAGGCAAATGTGAGCAAGAGTGCTATCTATCATGCTGGTGTTACAAAGGAAAATAGGGAGGAAATTATTCAGGCTTTAGGCTTTATTGAAGGGCAGCTTCCATTCAAATATCTTGTGTTGGAAATAACGCTTTATGCTAGAGGGGGGGGGGGTGAATAGCGTTTTAAAAATATTAAGCGTTTTAGTGCGGAATTTAAAAACTTTGCAGAAATTAAAACAAGTGCAGTAAAATAAACTTACACAATGATGTATCCTGGTTGGCCACAAACGTGGTTAGTCCAGTCCCCGAGAGACTCTCTCGAGATTTCCACTAAACTTGTCAAGCTTACGGGTGCTTAACAAACCGTTACAGCTGAGGACACAAGCCTCACCTAGGTGCTCGGGGATCACAATCCCAAAGACTTCAATTGCTCGGGGATACCAATCCCAAAGACTTCAATTGCTCGGGGATAACAATCCCAAAGACTTCAATTGCTCGGGGATAACAATCCCAAAGACTTCAACTGCTCGGGGATAACAATCCCAAAGACTTCAACTGCTCGGGGATAACAATCCCAAAGACTTCAACTGAGGAATCACAAGTTCCTCAACAAACGAGAATCGCAATTCTCTTACAAACACAAAACAAACTCACTTTACAAAGTACTCCTCAATGAGTAGATATGAGTAGAAATAGTACGCTCAAGATCACAACAACTTAGCTCAATAGAATGGCTCTTCAAAAAGCTTTATGGATGAATGAAAATGATGATCAATGTAAGAAAGCTTTTAGCAATGAAAATACTTAAATTGTATATGTTGTTGTTGTGAAAACACTGAGTTAAGCCTGTATTTATAGGTGAAAAACTCAGTCTTACCGTTGTCTAATTGCCAATTAAGGATTGCTGAAATTACTCAGTGACAATTGATTGTCAAGACTAAACAATCGATTGTTTGCCTATCAGATCAAAAATTCAATCCCAGATTTTACGTCAACAATCGATTACTTCAAATCAATAATCGATTATTTATAACGTTAAAAAATCCTTTCCAATTTTTGGCATAAAACATCGATTATCAGGAAATCAACAATCGATTATTTTAACAACGTTCAGAAAATCTTTTCCAGATTTTACGCAAAACATCGATTGTTAAATATCAACAATCGATTACCTGAAGGTAATTTGAAAATGTGTGACAACGGTTAGTTCCAACAATCGATTATCAAATAGAACAATCGATTATAAATTAATTTCAAAACTTACTGTCTCATATATAATCGATTATCAAAAGCCATAATCGATTATTAATTAATTTCAAAACTTTCTGTCTCATATATAATCGATTATCAAAAGCCACAATCGATTATTAATTAATTTCAAAACTTTCTGTCTCATATATAATTGATTATCAAAAGCCACAATCGATTATTAATTTATTTAAAAACACTGGGAGACATTTTTCTCATTCTAATCGATTACCATTAGTTCATAATCGATTTTTCTGAGTTTTGAAAACTTTGCCTCAGTTAACAATCGATTATCAAAAGTACACAATCGATTGTTATGCAGTTTGCAAAAACCTGATGTTAACTGACTTACTCACAATCGATTATCATTAATTCACAATCGATTGTCATGCAGTCTTGGCTTAGAGATACTCGATTATCATAAGTACATAATCGATTATCTTAGCCCAGATTTTTGAGGCATGTTTGAAAAACATTTTAACAAATATAAATATGCATAGTTTAAAATCATTTGACACTTAAGTTAGATATGCATGATTTTGGAAAAATAATTTTAGTAGAGAAGCCATGTTATGAGCCAAGATTGAGGAATCAAGATCACAATTAATATTGACTCAATTATAACATTTCTAAACTTTGTCTTGAGCTTCTTGTAATGCATCCATTTTGTGCTTGTCCTTGAGCACTGCTATATATCGCTTATTGCTTTGTTTGACATTCATCAAAACCTACAAAAGAACACACGTTTAGTATATTGCATTTGAAACGTGTTTCCAACAATTTCCCCCTTTTTGATAATGGCAAACATAAGCGGGATATATGCAATAATTATTTTGATAATCCAAGACAAGAGTAAAGTATGCAATTTGATGTTCCCCCTCAATTCATGTTCCCCCTCACTTTAAGCATGAATGAAGTTGAGAGTGATATAGCATACTTCTTGATATCCCGTTTCTTCCCCCTTTTGCCATTAGCAAAAATTTACACAAGGGAAGAATATGAAAAAAATGTGAAATAAACACAAGTTTATTTATTGGAAAATTAAGATAACATTACAAGGGTGAAACCAAACATAACTAACCAATCAAGAACAAACAGACCAAAAACAACAATTTCTCATAACAACAACAATTTCATCATTCATCACCCCCATCCCCTTCATCATCATTGGTAGGCGCTTGATATGGCACCATCTGAGCATAGGCATAATGCACGTGATCAAAGTAACCATGGACCTCATGGGTTAGTTGAGTAATTTGGTCAGAAATGGTCCGGAGGGTAGGCTCCTGAGGAGGATGAGCACGACGGGCTTGTCGATTTTGAGGAGGAGCGGAAGCATGATCACCATCATGATGAAAGGAAGACTCCGAAATTTCCCAGATTTTGGTGCTCTTTTTGAGAGGACCATTAGCAATATTGACTCCGGAAGCTTCAAGAAATTTCATTATTAAGAGGGCATAGGGGAGAGGTATGTCATCTCTGGTGGCATTGAACATATGAGATAGAATAAGCTTGCACCAATTTATTTTAACACCGGTGACAATGGCATGAAGAAATTTGGCATCCTCTTGGGAAATGGTGGTGTGATTGAGTTTACGGGGTTTGAGAACACGAGTGATGAAATAGAGAATGAAACGATAATTCGGGTCCATACCCTTTATGGTGGGACGACGGGAAGAGGACTCATCATAGGCTACTCCGGCTTGGCGGAAGAGATTAGCTTCATCAATCATGACCCCGGCATCATTTATGTACTGGTAGATGTCTTCACCATCATGCGGAATGCCGGCAATGAGGTGGAGGTTATCTTCAGAAATTAGAATGGGAATGCCGTTAACATTGGTAACAAGTTCACCCTCATCACTGACCGTTCAACAATCGATTGTTTGAATGGAATAATCGATTGTCATTAATGAAAATGATCTGACACATCGATTACACGCCAGAACGGTAAGAAAATTTGAAAAAGATAGTCGATTGTCAAACTTGGTAATCGATTGTTTTTCATATTTATGACCTGTCAGGAATCGATTATGGAGCCAAAACGGTAACATAAGTTTAAAACAGATAATCGATTGTCAATATATAGTAATCGATTGTTTTACTCACAGAGAGTTTGAATTTTGGCAAATAATCGATTGGCAGAACAAATAATCGATTGTTTGGAAGGGGGATGCTGAAATGATGAGACTTAATTCTATCAGGCAATGTAAACATTTAACAAGATTTCATGGCAAAAAAAATTGAATCACCAAATAATCGACTATTGATACTGATAATCGATTGTAAGCATAAATAATCGATTATGATCGATTTTTTTTTTTTTTTGTATCAAGATAATTCATACTTTCCTCTTACCTTTTGGGGGATGCCTGCAAAATAGAATTAAACATCTCCGACGCTCAAGTCAGTAATCTATAAATGAAATAATAACTTTGAAACTCGTGTAGTCGGGTGAAAAAAAATGAACTCTTAAGAATTTTGTCCTAGGATGTTCTTAAGAGGGTTTAGGGTACTTACCTTCCCTTCGACTTTGCCAATTACCTGATTTTGAACATCCTCCGTTCATTTTGGTCTTTTGGCTCATTCTCCAATTTACGAAGCTTTTTCCACAATTTTGCCTTTTGAATTTTTCGAAAATACTTCCGATTTAAAAAAACATAAGTCGACTTTTCCGTCTCTTCCTCCTTCTTTGTGCTTTAATTGAAGGAATTTTGAATTCGTCTCTCGTCAAGTGTTTGGAGCATCCACTACACTTGATTCCTTCAAGCACACCTGCAAAACAAATCAATGCTCTTTTGGTACCCATGCCATTTTGGGTCCTTGAGGGTTATGCATACTATAATGATATGTTTGAGTAGCATGTCTATGTCTAGTAAAGCATGCGGGAGCAATATGACCAATTCGTCTACAATAATGACATGTCACATTTGGATTATGCATGCGTCTAGGCTCATAGTAGCTAGAATAATGCACATTGTTTACTCTATTTTCATTTCTCCTAATTAGAACACCATAGTCATTTCTAGGTTGAACATTTCGGGATCTTCTAGCATGATCATTGTTGTGCCTAAAATATGCATCATGTCTATGGTGACGATTGCTAGGCGGAAGGTCATGTCTAGGTCTCCTAATATTTTGTCTAGCATGCATGTTTGTTTTAGGAAAGGCATTTTTGTTATTAATCCTAGGTTGAGCTCTAGGTGGTTGGGTTTTTGCATCAACCTCTTCTTCATTTATGAAGCCTATTCCATGCTTGGTTGATTTCAAGTTATCAAGCACCACATTCAAGTTTTTATGAGAGGAGTTGAATTTATCTAGTGTGCCTTTTAATCTACCTACTTCATTCTTAAGGTCTACACAAGAAGCACAATTTTTTGTAGAACTCTCGGGCTTGTCAGAACTTCTTTTCCCATAAAACTTGTTTTGTTCTAGTAGCTTCTCATTTTCCAAAACCAATTTTTCTAATTCTTTTTCTTTTAATGAAAACTGTTTTTGAAAATCTTGTTCTTTTAGAGAAGCATTTTCTCTTAAACTAGTGACGGTTTTTGTAACTTTGAGAAATTCAGCATACAATTCATCAAAGGCATTTCTCATGTCATCAAGAGTATAAAAATTTTGAGAAGAGATTTGACTTACCTCACTTTGATTTTCTTCCTGTGCCATGAGGCAGAGATTTGCCGCTTCTTCATTTTCTTCTTCACTGGATTCGTCTCCGGAATCTCCTCCCCAAGATATGTATGCTCGTTGCTTCTTGAAGGGTTTCTTCTCCTTTTTAAGATTTGGGCAGTTTGTTTTGATATGCCCTGTTTCACCACATTCATAACATTTAACTTGCTCACCTTGCTTTTTCCCTTTGCGGTCATATTCTTTTCGCATGAATTTTTGGAACTTTTTGATGATGAGTCCAAATTCGCTATCTCCATCCTCTTCAATTGGTGATTGACTTGTGCTCGCCTTTAGAGCAATCTTTTGCCTTCTTTGTTCGTCAACAACAGGGTTAAGAATAGTGGATTCATAAGTCTTAAGATTACCTCTAAGAGCGTCTATGGTGACGTTCGTGATTCCAATTGACTCTTGAATCGCATCGGCCTTTGATCGCCATGCCGGTGTTAGGCTCCTAAGAATTTTTCGAACTAGTTCTTTGTCTGTGAACGTCTTCTTGAGTGCGTGGAGATCATTCACTATTGATGAGAACCGCTCAAACATCTCGTCTACCTTTTCGCCTTCCTTCATATGGAACAATTCGTAAGCATGAGTTAAAAAATCAATTTTAGCTTCTCTTACCTGGTCAGTCCCTTCGTAAGTGACCTCAAGCTTGTCCCACATTTCTTTCGCTGTTTTGCAGCAGGAGATTTTCCTGTAATCATTAGCATTAACAGCACAGAGTAATAAATTAATAGCTTTAAAATTATTTTGGACCATTCGATTATCCTCGGCGTTGAATTCCTCTTCTGTTTTTGGCACCCATATTCCTTCCACCTGTTTGACAGGAACCTCATTTCCTTTGGTGTACACCTTCCACAAGTAAGGGTTGTTTGATCTGACGAATATCTGCATCCTTTCTTTCCAATATGAATAATTAGTCCCGTTGAACAAAGGAGGTCTTGTGGGGCACTGTCCTTCATCAATACCTGCAAAAGAGTCTAGAGTAGAAGCCATGGAAAGATTCTCTCAAACGGTTAAGTCTTTCAGAGAGTATGGCTCTGATACCAATTGTTGGAAATAACGCTTTACGCTAGAGGGGGGGGGGTGAATAGCGTTTTAAAAATATTAAGCGTTTTAGTGCGGAATTTAAAAACTTTGCAGAAATTAAAACAAGTGCAGTAAAATAAACTTACACAATGATGTATCCTGGTTGGCCACAAACGTGGTTAGTCCAGTCCCCGAGAGACTCTCTCGAGATTTCCACTAAACTTGTCAAGCTTACGGGTGCTTAACAAACCGTTACAGCTGAGGACACAAGCCTCACCTAGGTGCTCGGGGATCACAATCCCAAAGACTTCAATTGCTCGGGGATACCAATCCCAAAGACTTCAATTGCTCGGGGATAACAATCCCAAAGACTTCAATTGCTCGGGGATAACAATCCCAAAGACTTCAACTGCTCGGGGATAACAATCCCAAAGACTTCAACTGCTCGGGGATAACAATCCCAAAGACTTCAACTGAGGAATCACAAGTTCCTCAACAAACGAGAATCGCAATTCTCTTACAAACACAAAACAAACTCACTTTACAAAGTACTCCTCAATGAGTAGATATGAGTAGAAATAGTACGCTCAAGATCACAACAACTTAGCTCAATAGAATGGCTCTTCAAAAAGCTTTATGGATGAATGAAAATGATGATCAATGTAAGAAAGCTTTTAGCAATGAAAATACTTAAATTGTATATGTTGTTGTTGTGAAAACACTGAGTTAAGCCTGTATTTATAGGTGAAAAACTCAGTCTTACCGTTGTCTAATTGCCAATTAAGGATTGCTGAAATTACTCAGTGACAATCGATTGTCAAGACTAAACAATCGATTGTTTGCCTATCAGATCAAAAATTCAATCCCAGATTTTACGTCAACAATCGATTACTTCAAATCAATAATCGATTATTTATAACGTTAAAAAATCCTTTCCAATTTTTGGCATAAAACATCGATTATCAGGAAATCAACAATCGATTATTTTAACAACGTTCAGAAAATCTTTTCCAGATTTTACGCAAAACATCGATTGTTAAATATCAACAATCGATTACCTGAAGGTAATTTGAAAATGTGTGACAACGGTTAGTTCCAACAATCGATTATCAAATAGAACAATCGATTATAAATTAATTTCAAAACTTACTGTCTCATATATAATCGATTATCAAAAGCCATAATCGATTATTAATTAATTTCAAAACTTTCTGTCTCATATATAATCGATTATCAAAAGCCACAATCGATTATTAATTAATTTCAAAACTTTCTGTCTCATATATAATCGATTATCAAAAGCCACAATCGATTATTAATTTATTTAAAAACACTGGGAGACATTTTTCTCATTCTAATCGATTACCATTAGTTCATAATCGATTTTTCTGAGTTTTGAAAACTTTGCCTCAGTTAACAATCGATTATCAAAAGTACACAATCGATTGTTATGCAGTTTGCAAAAACCTGATGTTAACTGACTTACTCACAATCGATTATCATTAATTCACAATCGATTGTCATGCAGTCTTGGCTTAGAGATACTCGATTATCATAAGTACATAATCGATTATCTTAGCCCAGATTTTTGAGGCATGTTTGAAAAACATTTTAACAAATATAAATATGCATAGTTTAAAATCATTTGACACTTAAGTTAGATATGCATGATTTTGGAAAAATAATTTTAGTAGAGAAGCCATGTTATGAGCCAAGATTGAGGAATCAAGATCACAATTAATATTGACTCAATTATAACATTTCTAAACTTTGTCTTGAGCTTCTTGTAATGCATCCATTTTGTGCTTGTCCTTGAGCACTGCTATATATCGCTTATTGCTTTGTTTGACATTCATCAAAACCTACAAAAGAACACACGTTTAGTATATTGCATTTGAAACGTGTTTCCAACATCTTGGAGTTCCTCTGGACTCTAAGAAATTAGCTATTCATCATTACTTGCCTCTCATTGAAAAGATTACAGCTAGAATTACTTGTTGGTCAGCAAAGTTACTTTCCTATGCTGGGAGAGTTCAACTGATCAAGGCAGTGGTATTTGGAATGCAAACTTATTGGGCACAGGTGTTTATCATTCCTAAGAAGGCTTTAAAAGTTATAGAGGCTGTGTGTAGATCATACTTATGGACAGGGAAAGCAACAGTTTCAAGAAGGGCTCTTGTGGCTTGGGAAAAGGTTTGTCAACCTATCTCAGCTGGTGGCTTAAATATAATGAGACTGGATATATGGAATAAAGCTGCTGTAGTAAAACTACTTTGGGATTTGGCTAGAAAAAAAGATTGTCTATGGGTTAGGTGGGTACATGCTTACTATATCAAGAATAGAACACTTGAAGCAGTTACTGTTCCATCCAATTCCTCTTGGGTGGTGAAGAAGATACTGAGTTGTAGCTTAATGGTGATGGGGACTGCTCAACTTCAAGGCAATCTGATGATCAGACTGCAAAGTGTATGTAAGCTTGGGAAGTTTCATATTCATAAAATGTACACTGCACTATTGCCTCAGCTCCCTAAGGTAACATGGAAGAATATAATGCTTGTCCCTACTGCTCTTCCTAAACATAAATTCATAACTTGGTTGGCAGCTCATCAGAAGCTTCCCACTATAGAGAGGCTTCAGTATATAGGAATTCAAGTTCCAACTGCCTGTGTATTCTGCCAATACTTTGCTGAAGATTTCAGTCATCTATACTTTGAATGTGCCATTACTAGTAGAGTATGGAGAAGAATTTGTATGTGGTTGGGCAATACTAGAAACATTGGATGCTGGGAGGATGAATTGAAGTGGATTTGTAGCAAAGTCAAAAGCAAAAATTGGAAACAAGCCATTACTGCCACAGCATTTGTAACCACTGTTGCATTGCTGTGGAGAAGTCAAAATTTAAGCAGATTTGAAGACAAGAGATTTGATGAAGATCAGTGTTGTAAGGAGATAGCAATCTTAATACATGCAAAGAATAGGAAATGTAAGAGGTGGAAGGATGAGTTACAAATGCTCAATTTTTATCCTTAGATTTGGTTGTGAAGATGAACTACTTAGCATTGTTAATTGAATAGGAATAGTTAGAGTTGAGAAAGTAGAAATTGTATATAAATGAGTAGTAGGAGTCCATACTACTACCATAGGATTACATTGTATACTTTTCGAATATCAATATAAGTTGACAGTTAAGTTTTAAAAAAAAAAACAACCAAGCTCCTTTATAATTAGCACTAATATTTTTGATGTTTTTCCATAAAACATTTCTATTCTCTACTTTTGTACTAGCGTAAATGGAGGAAAATAACCAAGTGGAATAAGAAGGAATTACCTCGATCGATACATGGATTCTTTATTCCTCCTAACAAAGTTGTGCACCTTAACAAGACTAGCATTCCATAAAATAACCATACCTCCAGATTAGCCATCACTTGATACCTCGATCATTTAGAAGAAGGCAAAGTCGCTTAGGAAAGAAATGTGCCTTTCCATTCTTGTTTCTAGCAGAGTAACCATACACGGCCTATGGGTGTCTATCAATTCTCTGAAAAAACCCCTAAAGGTTTCATTGTTTCTCCCACTGATGTTCCATATAATAATATTTGTAGGTCTAAACATCATTGCATGGTTGTTGGTTGGACCATTGTCCATTTGAGTTTGAAGCATTGGGTTCCTCCTTTAACCAGGTACTAGGATCATTGCATGGTTCCCTATTGTGGGATATTGGGAGGGGGGAGGGGGGCTCACATCCATTGAGCACTTTTATAGTGCTAGGGGGCAACTGAGCACATATCTCCTATGTAGGAAATCCCTGAAGAGAAAGACACCGGTTGAGGCTTGAAAATATTAGGACTGGACCGGACCCTAGTAGGATTATCTCAACGTCCTCTTCCATTAGGATATTTTTTAGTTCTAGAGCATTGAGGGGGACTTGGACTGGTGGAGCTAAGTTTACTACTGGTGGTGGGACAACCTATGGTATTTGGAGTAGTACATTTGGTGGATTTTTTGGTTGGACTGGGTTTGCATGGGGAGGAGCTTGCATGTTGGGGTTGGCCTAGGCTTGGGGGTTGTTCAATGGTAGGGACCATGGCATGAAGATGGGTTTCATGTTTGAGATTTTTCCCGGGGGAAAGAAGGGTAGTTCTAGTTGGGAGGAGTGATTTTGGATAGGGTTGAAGTGGGTGGAAAGCTCCATTGGTGCCTCATGGCTTGGACTTGATCCAAGTTCATCGATGATGCAAGTGGATAAAGGATGTTATTCATCCATATATGATTTAGGTAATTTTTCATTGCTGCGTGCATTCCTTCTGACACTAATTGTGCTAGAAAGTGAGAGTTTTGGAGCATTATCACCGTTTCTTGACCGTCCGGAATCATGTTAAATGTTATAGCATGGCCCATTAGAGCTTTTTCCAACCAAGAGAGTGTCTGATAATCTTAGGTTACTGGGGGTTGGATGAAGAAGGCATGGTTGTTTGTTTAAGGGTTTGGAGGAATTGGAGGGTTCGACATGTTTATGGCTCTTTTGTGTCTCACTATTATGGCTCTTTTGGGAGATTGGAATCCTTAGCATCTTTGAATGATTTTGGTTGTATATAGTATGAGTGAGTGGTGTATTTTCCTCCACTATTTTTGAGTTCACCAATAGAATAGAGTTAATAATTATAGTAGAGTCTATATGCATATCTTTGATATTGCTTAATGGAGTGGTATTTATAAGATTTTGTTGAGATTTGGACGGAGGACATGTATGATTGGTTTGGTAATTTGTGTAAAATCAAGTGTTTGCATGGACACGTGTAAGCTTGTATGAAGATGAGGCTTATTTGCCATGCAATTTTAATTAATTCTTTTAAGGACTCGTTTAGGGGTTACCGTGTGATTGGGGGGGGGGGGTTTAGAACCCTGATGGGGTTATTTAGGTCTTCATTACCAATAGATAGGGAATGATTATCATGCATGTCTTTTAATTGGCCATTTCTGCAGTTGCCATTTGGACGTCCATTTCGTGGACACCTTCCATATTATTAACCATGCAACTAGAACTGTAATTAATAGAATTATTATTAGCATTATTATAATTAAAACTATTCAACTTAGGTGGAGTAACCAATCCTTCAAACATATTTCCAATGGCGGTGTATTTTTTAGCGGGTTGATTTTCCTACTGACTTTGGGGTGTATAGTAGTTATGGTATTGTCATTATCAATAGATTTTCCTATTGAGTTTTTATTAAATAAGAGAGATTGAGATATACATGGAGAGAGTGTGATTGGGTGTTGCAACCAACCAGAAGTGGAGGGCATCACCTTTAAATTTTTATTGGATTTCTTCTTCGTGGGGAACACAACTGTTTGCCAATTACTTCCTTTTGTTTGGAAAGTGGATTCTTGCATTTTATCTTGAGGATCGCCCAATCTGCTGGATTGGTTGTTTGTTGGGGCTTCTTGGGTAGCTGTAGTGGAATACTTAGATAATATATAGTGACAATTGGCCATAGAATAGCCTAGTCTGCCACATTTTTTGCATAAAAAATTTGCATCTTCATAATGGATTTTTTTGCTTATAATGTCCAATGAAGAAATAGGGGGTGACAGGAACATCAAGAGGGACTTCAATACAAAGCCTAGCATACCTTCCTCTATGTGTGGATGAAGTACAAGCATCAATTTTAAATAATCTACCAATTTTATTACCAACTTTTGTTAAAATGATATCATCATAGAACTCAATAGGTAATTGAGGAAGACGAATTCAAATAGCTGTGTTTGAAATGTTAGCTTCTGAAGATACGAAATTCGGAACCTATTTTTAGACTGAAAGAATGTGACCAAAAATAAACCAAGGGCTATTGTGAATAGCTTTTGGCATACTCTCGTCACTATTGAACTTATTGTGAATTTTGTGGTAGCTAGAGAGAAGTTGGGGCTTCTCTCACCCGAGAAGGTAATTCGGCTAAATTAGATTTACATTGAGAACATACCGTCTTTACATGATAACATGATATGGGATGTTTAATGTACGATTACCCGATAGAATGCTTGTTAAGCGTTACTAATGACCCTCTAATTTTTTATCGTAATATTCATGATCTATGCAATGCAATGCTCCTTAATTTGTTTGGAAAAATCTTCATTGAACTCGTGATCTTTTTGGTCACACCTAACATGTTAAATAAATAAATAAATATATATATATATATAAAATTTAAAATTCGAAGGTCCTTTAATTTTGAATTGTGACATAATGTAACCCTTTGCAATTTCTTGTTAGTTTAAATCTGGAATATATGTTAAGAAACTTATACGAAAATATTGAATACTGAATCATACTTTACGACAATTCTTATACTTATCAAAACTTGACGAAGAATCAACAAGTATAACTACTATATATATCTTATTACAATCAAAGTTTTCATCTAGAATTGGTTGGTGTACTCAAGTGTTGATCGAAATAATGAATGTTTGATGGATGTAGAAGATCTCCATTAACATAAATCTGATAGCCACTGACAAAAGCAGATAGATGAATCTTTGGCGTCTAAACAAGGATGACTAATTGGTGTATGACCTCCGGATATGTTAGTGCACTCCGTTAGGCATATCCTTGAATCTTTTTCTGGTGGACAAATAACCCCCAGGACAAATCGTTCACAAACCCCTGTTTCAATACCTTCAACTGAACGCATTCCATTGTCTGCACATATAAAAAATAACTTGTTATTAATGTTACAATGTGCAAATGTATTTCAGGACAAGTTTACGGGATAACTTATAAAAAATCTTCTCCCCGCAGATAATTTGACTTCAACAGAGTTAATATGGCCTTAGTCAAATCCAATTTCATTTGATTAATAAATGGGGAAAAAAAAAGAATATCCAAAAGACTTGCCACCTTTTTGGATAACAAACCTAGCATAAGTATCGGTAGAAAAATTAGTTTATTAGCAAGAATATACCTGATGCAAGAATAAAAAAAGCGGTCACAACGAAAAATGTTGCTAATGTTTGACTCATCTTCTTTGTAATTTTAACGCAATTTATCTTTGTCGTCTCTTCCACTTCTATTTATACTATTCATAAAAACTTGTGCTATCTGATTTTTATTTTACTAAATGGTAAGTTCATATTACTTGGCATTTTAAGAATACAAGTGTATTAAACACTATTCCTATTATAATAGATTAACATGAATACCGTTTACCCATAATTACGTGGGTTATACTAATGTAGAGATCTCAAATTATAAATCAATTTTGTAAAGACATTAACATATACTTGCCACCAGAGACCTATTCTGTCACTGATAGTAGGCTCATAAATTTTTTAACTATTTTAATATTCTAAAATGAATACCATTTACACATAGTTACATGGATTAAAATAATAATGAGATCTCAAATTTATATCATATTTGTAAAGAAAGGATTTTTCCAGTTAAGATCCTTTTTTGTATACCTGAATTGCCTGCCTAACTGGTGATTGAGAATTAAATTATACCTCTCCTATTACATGAGCAAACAAAGAAAAGATATAAGTACATAAACCTTATACCTATTTGGTTTTCTAAGATGATCAGCTTATATACATATTTACGTGGATTAAACTAAAAAACTGATCTTCAAAGTTAATTATAATTATAAGGAAAGGATATTGCTAATTGAGACTTTTTTTAATTACCCAAATTGAATATTTAGCAGGTGAAATAAGATGTAAGTAACTCTCCTATTCTGTCACTTATATCAGATACGCAAACAAAGGAAAAAATAAGTACATAAAGTTTATACCTATTTTGATGTTCTAAAATTAATACAGTGTCTTTTATAAAGAAATGATTTTGCAATTGAGACCAGCATTTTTGTTATAGATAAATTGCATATTTAATTGGTGAAACGATGTTCTACCTATTTCAATATCCTGAAATGAATAGCTTTCACATATTTAAGTGGATTAAGCTAATTACGAGATTTAAAATTTGATTCACATTTATGATGTCTAAATGCAATGACTCGGCCGGTTGTTTTGAGCTTTAGTATTTCATTCGATGGCTCGTGTGATGACCCAATAGGTTATCTTATGTTTTTGAACCTAATTCTGCACCTCGAAGCCTTAAAATTCTCATTTTTACCCTCTTCGATTTGCATGCATAGTCCGAGTGTGTTTTCAGAAAATTTATATCTTAAAAACTATTAAAAATAATCCATTTAAGTAGAGTTCGGTTAGCATTTTGAGCAAACAGATCTGGATTAGTATTTTGACTAACTAGGTGGGTCTGTATCGAGATTTGAGACTTGTGTATGCTCGGAATCGAATTCAGAAATCCCTAGCCCAAGATATCGGACTTTGTCGAAATTTGAAAGTTAAAGGCTTAATAAATTTGAAATGTTTCACTAGTGTTTTGACTTTTTTGATATGGGGTCCGCATTTTGGTTCTGGAACCCGTTATAGGTCCAATACAATAGTTATGACTTTTCTGTGAAATTTGGTGAGAAACAGAGTTGGTTTGACGTGATTCGGACGTACGGTTGTGAAAGTAGAAATTTCAAAATTTTCTTGAAAATTTCCTTTGATTTGGTATTCAATTTTTAGTTTTACGTGTTACTTTGGCAATTTGATGATGCGAGCAAGTTCGTATGGAGTTTTTAAACTTATTTTGCATAGTTGGTTTAGAGCCCCGAGGGCTAGGGTAAGTTTCGTATAGGCCACAGACTGAAAAGCTGACTTTGAAAGATTTTATTGCAGGCCTCAGACCTCGCATTTGCGAGGTCAATCATCGCATTTGCGACCACTATTGGGTTTGTATTTGCAAGGTCAATCATCACAATTACGTCCACGGTTGGGTTCACAATGCGATATACTGATTGCATTTGCGAAGAATGCTGGGAAGACCCGAGTTCCCATTTGCAAACAATACTTTGCATTTGCGATCATTGCGTCGCATTTACGTTCAGTCCAATTCGCATTTGTTTATATCCAATTTTTTTCTATATGTTTTTAATATCTATATATATATATATGCACAAGGATTTTATAATTTTTCCATAATTTTAAAGATTTTAAATTGATTTATTTTCTTCTCTTTTACTAATAAAATCCCCAATAATTATCCCTCAAATTAGTGTCATGGTGATTTAGCCATTTAATTTCTATATTTATTCCAAAATATGATTAAAATATTTTTTATGCATTTTTACAATTGTTTTTTTATATTTTTAGAACTAAATTATATATAATTGCAATATTAGCCCCATTTTATATGCATAAAATCGACCTTCTTTATTTTTAAAATGTTGAAAATAAATTTTCAAATTATTTTAGTATATGGAATTATTTTTTAGAAATTATTTATTATTTATTATAACTTATATAGGAAAAATCGGATATCTAGAATATAGCCAGATTTGCATTTCAATTTGAGCCCCATATTAACCCAACCCCAGTCCAATTCCTAATCAGGTTACCCGATCCAATCCCTAATTACCCCTATCCAACCCAAAGTCATATTATCCTGGTCGTTGATCTAAATGATCAATGACCCTTGTCCGTTCTTACCTTTTTTAACTCTAAACGAGACGCAACCCTAAATCATTTTCCAAATACACCGCCTATGTATTCTCTCATCTCCTATCCTCTTAGCCTAACCCTAGCCCCTTTAACTGCCAACCTCGCTTCTCCGATCTTCTCCACTAATATCCCATCAACTCCTAAGCCTCCAATGACTTCTCTATTGCCATGCTTGCCTTCTCTAAAGTCTTCAAGGGCCACGCTGACTTGTACCTAGGGTTCGTCACTGGTTTGTTATTGTCTACTCCGATGTGATTTCGAGCAAAATCACGTTGTATTGGTTACAATCCTTGAGATTTTAGACAGGTTCTTCCATCTATATATGAGTTTCTTCTGAGTTACCCGGCTGTAAGCCAAGGCTAACTATTGTGCTCTCCGGCTCCTTCACTTTACTGTGTGCTGTCAATTTACTAGTATAACCTGATTTTAATTTAAGTCCCAAAAATAATACCTTTCTTTTTCTCCTCCAGTTCATATGTTCTTGATTTGTTTCTATCTCTATTTCTAATGTTCGACATGTAATTAATATCTTTATGTTAATTATATACTACCCCTTAGACTCATCATATTTATGAAATGTTAAATCCTTTAGTGTAACCCAATATGACTCTCCTTTACTAATATTCTGTGTATAGTTATTGGCTATCTTTAACTGACCTGATTCTGCATTAAGTCTAGGGTTCCTTATCCCTTTAGCAGGCTGTTGGTTTTGTACTTAAGTGCTCCTATAACTATGTGTTTACCTATGTATCCCAAAATCCCTTGGCCCGATGTTTGTGACAACTGAATCTGCTTTGGTTCTATGATCTCTGGCTATGTATGAACTTTTCTTAGGGATGTTGTGTTTGGAATGTTGTCTTTCAAATTGTCTCTATTTTTTTTTACTAAACTATTTCAATCAAACCTCTTATTATTATTGTTTTCCTGCTAAGACCTTTCACTCTGTGTCAAGCACTCTCACTCTACTCCTAAGTCAATAGGTTCTGCCCCTCCAGTATGTGTATTGCCTTGAGATCCTCTTGAAAACTCTCTGAATTCTGGCGTACTGAGGCTTGCCATTCCACACTGCACTTATTCAATTTTGTTACCAAGTCTAGGTGTAAGCACTACCCGAGATCGTTGAGATCCTTATGGAACTTTGATGCACCTAGACTTGTCCATAGAATTAGGGCATTGAGGCTATTAGAGGCTTTCAAAATCAAGGCCTATTTGTAGGCTCCCCGTAGAATAACTTCTTATTTTCTTATAGACATTTATTAATACAGTACCAAATAGAGTTGCTTCGTCTATGATTAATAGGATTACCCCCTAGTTTATCATTATAACTAAGTACATCATTAAAATTTCCTCCTAACAACCAAGCTCCTTTATAATTAGCACTAATATTTTTGATGTTTTTCCATAAAACATTTCTATTCTCTACTTTTGTACTAGCGTAAATGGAGGAAAATAACCAAGTGGAATAAGAAGGAATTACCTCGATCAATACATGGATTCTTTTTTCCTCCTAACAAAGTTGTGCACCTTAACAAGACTAGCATCCCATAGAATAACCATACCTCTAGATTAGCCATCACTTGATACCTCGATCATTTCGGAGAAGCCAAAGTCTCTTAGGAAAGAAATGTGGCTTTCCATTCTTGTTTCTAGCAGAGTAACCATACACGGCCTATGGGTGTCTATCATTTCTCTGAAATTAACCCTAAAGTTATCATTGTTTCTCCCACTTATGTTCCATATAATAATGTTTGTAGGTCTAAACATCATTGCATGGTTGTTGTTGGACCATTGTACATTTGAGTTTGAAGCATTGGGTTCTTCCTTTAACTAGGTACTAGAATCATTGCATGATTCCCTACTGTGGGATCTTGGGAGGGGGTAGGGGCTTGCATGTTGGGGTTGGACTAGGCTTGGGGGTTGTTCAATGGTAGGGACCATGGCATGAAGATGAGGTTCATGTTTGAGATTTTCCCCGTGGGAAAGAAGGGTAGTTCTAGATGGGATGACTGATTTTGGATAGGAAGTGGGTGGCAAGCTCCATTGGTGCCTCATGGCTTGGACTTGATCCAAGTTCATCGATGATGCAAGTGGATAAAGGTTGTTATTCATCCATATATTATTTAGGTAATTTTTCATTGCCACGTGGTTTCCTTCTGACACTAATTGTTCTAGAGAGTGAGAGTTTTGGAGCATTATCACCGTTTCTTGGCCGTCCAGAATCATGTTAAATGTTACTGCATGGCCCATTAGAGCTTGTTCCACCCAAGAGAGTGGTTGATAATCTTAGGGTAGTGGGGGTTGGATGAAGAAGACTTGGTTGTTTGTTTAAGGGTTTGGAGGAATTGGAGGGTTCGACAAGTTTATGGCTCTTTTGTGTCTCACTATTTGGACTAGTCGAAACCTTCTTCTTTTGGAGATTGGAATCCTTGGCATCTTTAAATGATTTTGGTTGTTTATAGTATGAGTGAGTGGTGTATTTTCCTCCACTATTTTTGAGTTCTCCAATAGAATAGATTTAATAATTATAGTATAGTCTATATGCATATCTTTGATATTGCTTAATGGAGTGGTATTTATAAGATTTTGTTCAGATTTGGACGGAGGACATGGTTGATTGGTTTAATTTGTGTAAAATCAAGTGTTTGCATGGACACGTGTAGGCTTGTAAGAAGATGAGGATTATTTGCCATGCTTTGAATTAATTCTTTTTAGGATTCATTTAGGGGTTACCGTGTGATTGGGGGGGGGGGGGTAGAACCCTGATGGGGTTATTTAGGTCTTCATTACCCTTAGATAGGGAATGATTATCATGCATGTCTTGTAATTGGACATTTTCTTAGTTGCCATTTGGATGTCCATTTCGTGGACACCTTTCATATTATTAACCATGCAACTAGAACTGTAATTAATATAAATTATTATTAGTATTATTATAATTGAAACTATTCAACTTAGGTGGAGTAACCAATCCTTCAAACATATTTCCAATGGCAATATATTTTTTAGCGGATTGACTTTTCCTACTGACTTTGGGGTGTATAGTAGTTATGGTATTGTCCTTATCAATAGATATTCCTGTTGAGTTTTTATTAAATAAGAGAGATTGAGAGATACATGGAGAGAGTGTGATTGTGTGTTGCAACTTACCAGAAGTTGAGGGCATCACCTTTAAATTTTTATTGGATTTCTTCTTCGTGGATAACACAATCGTTTGCCAATTACTTCCTTTTGTTTGGAGAGTGGATTCTTCCATTTTATCTTGAGGATCGCCCATTCTGCTGGATTGGTTGTTTGTTGGGGCTTCTTGGGTAGCTGTAGTGGAATACTTAGATAATATATAGTGACAATTAGCCATAGAATGGCCTAGTCTGCCACATTTTTTGCATAAAAAAATTGCATCTTCATAATGGATTTTTTTGCTTATGATATCCAATGAAGAAATAGGGGGTGACAGGAACATCAAGAGGGACTTCAGTACAAAGCCTAGCATACCTTCCTCTGAGAATGGATGAAGTACAAGCGTCAATTTTTAATAATCTACCAATTTTATTACCAACTTTTGTTAAAATGAGATCATCATTGAACTCAATAGGTAACTGAGGAAGACGAATCCAAATAGGTGTGTTTGAAATTTTAGCTTCTGAAGCAATGAAATTTGGAACCTGTTTTTAGACTAAAAGAATGTGACCAAAAATAAACCAAGGGCTATTGTGAAGAGCTTTTGGCATGCTCTCCTCATTATTGAACTTGTTTATGTAGAATTCTGATCCTAGATCAATTAGAGGAAAATTCTTTTTAATTTTTCACAATTCTTGAATTTTTCTTTTAAGAATGTGGTGTTGAGTCTTTTTTCCTTGAAGCTTGTAAAGAATCTCCATGGTTAATAGATTTTTTTTAGATCTTCTGGAGATAGTTGGATCCCTTGTTTTTGATCATTCGTAGGGTTATTTGCATGAAAAGTATTAACTTCATTATGAAATTCCATCTGAATTTGGATCAATGGTCATATGGGTTTGGTCTTCATGTATTTCACCCAATAATTTTTATTTAAATCTTGTGTTAGGAACTTCAGGTATTGTGGTAGGTTGTATTATATTAATATCCGATGGTTTGGGGGGGGGGGGGATTTGATTATTTTGATTGAGAGTTTTCATTGTGAATTTTGTGGTAGCTAGAGAGAAGTTGGAGCTTCTCTCACCCGAGAAGGTAATTCGGTTAATTTAGATTTACATTGAGAACATAGAGTCTTTACATGATAACATGATATGGGACGTTTAATGTGCGATTACCAGATAGAATGCTTGTTAAACAGCTAAGCTGGGTGGCAAGCTCCATTGGTGCACTTATTCAATTTTGTTGCCAAGTCTAGGTGTAAGCACTACCCGGGATCCTTGAGATCCTTATGGAACTTTTATACATCTAGACTTGTCCATAGAATTAGGGCATTGAGGCTATTAGAGGCTTTCGAAATCAAGGCCTATTTGTAGGCTCCCCATAGAATAACTTCTTATTTTCTTATAGATATGTAATTTATTCATATGTTCTGTAATAATTTGTAAATGGATATTGGTGGGCGAGTAGTTACATATTTGTGGGATAATACAGTTAGAAATCATGCCAATAGGACTTTACATTTTGATATGATTGCCTTACCAAGTAGAAAACATGCTTATATGACTTTATCTTTTGATATGATTAGAAATCCTGCCCATAGGTCTCAAGTGGTTCCATAATAGAAATCATGTTTGTAAGTCTGAAAATGAACTTCACGAGTAGATGTCATGCCTATAGGATATAATCCAACCCAACTTCTTTTATAACAAGTGCTTACGTGTTTTTTTGATTTGTCATCATGCCTACAAAGTTTCTAAAGTCACTATTAAACAACCAGATATCATGCCTATTGGAAACAACACCAGAAATTCTGCCTATAGATCTAAACAAGTTTAGTTTAAATAAATTAGTCCAATCAACGATTAGCTCACCATAAAATTGGTTTAATTAGTGGTTTATTTTCCGTGAAATGAGTTCTTTCAAAAACTGTCTTAATCTATCATTAGACATCATTCCTATAGGGACTAAAGTGTCTGTTTTTAAAAGCCTTCCTTGTTTTATTATATAGAACGTAATTATCATTATTCCATGCGTGGGCAAGTCTATAGGGGTTTTCAAAATCTTGCAATTCTGAAACTATTTCTATCACTCAATATTGTTTTGTCTTGATGGGCTTAATTAATCAGTAGGCAAATGTATAGGGCCATTACTTCTGAGTTTATAAAACTAACTTCTTGTCTTCTGTATCTTGAGTTCACTTAGACATCATACCCTAGGATATAGTTTAACAAAAGGCCCTTATTTTTGTTTGAGCCCTGCTGCTTATGTGCATTGTTTGTGGAGATAAACCTGAGTCTAACTGCTCCGTTTTATCTTATGTGCTAAAGTCCAATTGTGTTACCTTAGTATTTTCACCTTTAAAACTTTAGGAGCTGTATAGAACCACCTATAAGAAAAGGTCCTAAATCCCTCCAGTACCATTAAGAAGGGACGTTAACAACATGCAATAGAGACCGCTGACCAACATTCATTTTAAATGACCAGTAAGAGGATGAGAAGGGTAGATATGGGGTATGATGACTACGCATTAATGTCACGTGTAGCTCCTTATTGGGGAGTGTTTATCCGAAATTATGTGGGGTGATCATATAGGCTAACTAGCCTAGGACTCCTCATTTTCCCAAAATTTTTATTTAAAACTTTATTTTATACAACTTGTACAAGATCTTTAACTTATTATTTGAGTTATCCAACGTGCTTTAACTGCGACTTATTTGATTTAACCATTTATTTGTAATGGACTAATTCATGAATAAAAGTTCGACCGGTACCCACAGTTATGGATCAAGAGGGGTGCCTAACACATTTTCCTCAAGGTCATTTCGAGCCCTTACCGTAATATTTAGTAATGCAAACCAATCCAAGAGTTAATCACTCTAGGTGCCCTAACGCACAATAACCCATTAGGTGGCGAATCTTCAAAATACCTAATTCCCAAAAGGAAATGAGTTATCACCCCATGAATGTCGAAACCCAGATCTCTCTCTCTCTCTCCGAAGAGGGAAAAAGGGGGCGCGACTGCATGGCGACTCTGCTGGGGATATTCTAGGCTCATACAACAACGAACTTATTTTAATAAATTAGTCTAAGCATGCTCTATCCCACGTACCCTTTCCTCTTATTTGAATTTTAACCATTTACTTTTAAAATTTATGATTTCTTTTATTTTTTGAAAAACTAACGTGTCTTTTCGTTTTCTTTTTTCTTGTAACTGGCTTTCATTACTTAAATATTGCATTTATTATTTTTCCTACGTGCAAATACTTGAATACATGTTATTAATTGTTGCATAAATCATGCTCTGCATCATATTCCACTTGTGCGTATCAAATCCTATAGCAATGTTTTAATGAGTGGTTGTACTCTTCCTATTTACTGCCCCTAAATTTGGAAAGGCATATTTTTTGGTAAAACAAGTCGATCAGCAGTGCAGTCGACTGTTCCGTGCCTTCCCTCTCGAATTGTCTGATTGAGGGTGCCAGTCTAAATCTCCATAGAAAACTTACTCTGGTTAAAATTCTGCATGCATCATGGTCAAACCTAGTCAGATCAGTTATGTTGTCCACATAGTGATGCTTTAAGATAGCCTTATCCAAAGTCCATCGGGTTTTTCATAATCTAAACGAACACACCCGCTTTTTGTGTATTAATTTGGAGAACTAAATGTCGATATGTTGATCTTAAATGTAAAAATAATTGAGTCTGGTGGGGATAAGGGTCTAAATCTTTCTTCTTCTTTTTAGCAGAAAATGAGGCACGAGGTCCCCAGCTTCGGTATGGTTAGCACACCTTCACTCTTGCTAGACTTGTGGAGGAATCTTCCATCAAGTGAGAAAATCAATGAATGGAAAGAAAGGGACATCAAATCTAGAGAAAAGCTGGAATATCTGGAATACAATCTAATGGAATTGGCAGGAAGAGTGAGGAAGAGAGTCAACGACTACTAGAACGCTGAGTGAAACGAAGGAGGACACTTAGCAAAGGCATTCTTACTGATGAACCTACGCGAACTGGGGGATTAGATCGTCAAGAGCATTCAGCCTGAGGAAGGTCCTACTGAGATCAAATAGATTAGATTTATTTGTTTCCCTAAATGTAATAAGGCCAAGTGCCAACAATGCCATACTTTTCTATTGTCTTAGTGTCGTTTCGGGATTCGTCTATTTTCACATTATGTAATGAAACATTTACTGGCATCTAAAGTTTTTTGAATTTACTTGTCGCAAGGCTTACTGATGATAGGCAATAATTATATATTTTAGTCGCTTATTACACACAAATTTACTACTCTTTAATTGAGTTTGAGCTTTAATCGCTAGTTTCTTGCATTAATTGTGTGTTTTATGCCTTGTAGGAGTGATTCCAAGCTATGTAGATGTTATGGAATGATTTAAAGTGATTTGGAGCTTTGAATTCTGAGCAAAATCCCAAGGAATTAAGCCGCGCTCATATTCGGGGATCAACGGATAATAGAACAACAAAAAAAAATAGAGTATGCATATTGTGCACTATCTAGTAAAATGCACATAACGTGCTGGTCTAAATTGCATTTGGCATCAAGAATATATGGTTGGAAAGCTAACTCAAAGGACTACAACTTTCATTTTTTGCGTTTTACAAAATACCAAATGAAACTGGGTGAGAAATACGGTAAACACTGTGATCGCGAACTTGAGGCGGACTGAGGCAATGCATTTGTTAATATGCGTGGCCACTAGTGCGGTCACTAGCCACCTGCGCAAGTCCAAGCCTGGAAACCTATCCTTTCTCACATTGGATAAGGTATAATTGTTGGGGGCCTAACCCTACTTAGTATTTATGCATGAAAAAATGGTACTTTGAGGAGGTTGGGCATAATTTAGACCTAAGGAGGCTAATGAGACCGGAGATTCGATCTAAGGAGGGAAAGACACAATAGGAGCAAGGCGGAGAATTCTTATACGAGTTTTTCCTTCCTCTTCCTATTTTTCATTGTTGGTTATGACTTTTAGTATTGTAGTTTTACATACTACTATGAATAGCTAATTTGTTATCGAGGGTTTTGATGGAACCTCTTGTAGGATAAATTCTTGTTATCTTTTTGTATAATTTGTTATATATTTTCTCTATTTTTTCAACTACATTATTTTTGTGGTTGATTGAAGGATGCTCAATTAGTTGTGCCTATTTAGTATGTATTACTCAGGAAAGAGTACAAATTTAGGTAGTTGTTGGACAACATCACTCCTAACGTATGTGATCAATCAATAACCATGGTTTAAAGGTGGGATTAGGGAACCAATGGTGTAAAGGTGGGATTAAAGATAACGAAACCTTAGGTGTGATCTAAGTGAGCAGTAATTAAAGCCAGCTAGCATAACTCAGTAGAGTATGCCTAGTAAATTGTTGTAATTACTCAGGAGAGAATTACGATAGTCAGAGCGCTCATGATCGTAGAGAATACTTAGGCGAAACTATAGAAGATATAGCAGGAAGGATTCCGACAATTGGGATAATCATAGCTCTAGACATCCCTAATCTTTTCTCCAACTTGTAGTATCTTTATTGTTAATTTATTATTTTAATTTGTTAGTTAGTTAGTTAAATACAAGAATCTTAATATCTTTAAGTTAGGAATTGTTCAAGCTTGTAGTCTTGGAAATAGTGTACAACTGTAGCTAAGCCTTAGTTTTATGTCAGATTCAAATCCAGGCTTGTAGATCGGATTATATTTGCAAGGACTGCTTTGTCCTTTTTAAGGCATAGTAGGGCGTGATCTCCTTCCTCGTGCACAACGAGGCGCCAAAATTAGAATCTTCACTGCCTTGTCTACCTTTTTTCTATATTCTTTATTCCCATCCCGTAAGGTTGGTTCGCTCATACTGGAATCATTAGCATATCACACCAAATCTAGAGGCCCTCTACCTCCTCCTCCTCCAAGCAATACAAAATGAAAGTTCTTGGAGGTTGAAGACATAGACTGTATTTCCATAATCAAGGAGGGGAAGGAAGAAGACCTCACTATTCAGACTGCGGAGAAGGGAGTTGTTCTCACAAAGAATACCGCCAGACCATCCTGGGCCCTCCGAGTCCCTGGGTAGCTTTCAGATTTTATTTCTATAGTCGTTCTATGCATTTAAGATTTTCAGTAATTTTGATTTAAAGACATACTTGTTTCAAAATAAATGCTCGATTCTTCGAGCCGTATTTGTCTGGATGTTTTTTCAGTTTTAATCAAATACATTTGCTTTTTATGATTCTTTACTATTTTTACACTTTTTCTTTCTGCATCATTATTATTACTTTTCCTGATAATCCAATGACTGCGACATGTAATGAGGAAACAGAATGTGAGAATAGTAATTCAGATGAACAAGATGAGATACCCGAGGAAATTGTCAGGGATGTTGAGAATTTTGAGAACAAGCCTATGTCCAACCTGGACGAAATAGAAGCGGTAAACTTGGGAGACGCCGAGACAGTCAAGGAGACTCGCATCAACATTGACTTGTCACCAACAAAAAAGCAAGAGTACATTTGCTTTCTAAAAGAGTATAAGGATATTTTCGCATGGTCATGTGATTACATGACCGGTTTGAGCATGTCTATAGTGACTCACAAGTTGCCTACTAATCCCATGTGTCTACCAGTCAAGAAGAAACTCAGAAAGTTCAAACCGGACATGAGCTTGAAAATCAAGGAGGACGTTACCAAGCAGATCAAAGCCAAAGTTCTCAGGGTAGTTCAGTACCCATCCTGGTTAGCTAATGTCACGCCCCAACCTCAGGAGGCACGACCGACGGTCAATCGAGTGAACTAACTGAGCAAGCCTTATCAAGCACTTCCTACCCGACTCAATATGAACAGGAAAACCATGCTTTCATTTATTTAGACAAGTGAAGATAGTACATTCAACAGTGATAGTTCATTCTAAGTTACAAAATTAAACCGTAGTCAAAGTTAATTTCCGAAATTCCCATAAAGTTATAACTATAGATAACATGAGTTTATAATTACAACATAGTTCATGGACTCCTCGACACCCGTACATAAGCCACACATGTGTCTACGGATCCTCTAAGGATACAAAAGATAAGTGTGATGATGCTGACAACAAGGCCCCGGCTATATCTCAAAAATGGAAGTCCACAACAACAAAAGATATCCAATACAACTCCTTGAAGGAGAAAGGTGCTCAGCAAGACTTAAGAAGGAGGTAATCCGATGCGCGCGATCGGCACTATCTACAATGGAGCCACCTACATTCATTTAAAAATGTAATGCCCCCAGCAAAAGGGATGTTAGTACCATGGAATAGTACTAGTATGTATAACTAAACACCATTTTACTAGAAAGAACTATCAAGCATGAACAAGGAAATCACAGGAGTAATTCAAAGGTTTTAATCGGAAACACCATCACCAAATAAACGAACCATATAGTCTTTCACATAATTTCCCTGACTTAGTTTGGGGAATTTATTTTATATGTTCATCACTATCCTCCGCTATCTCTAACTGAGTCCGATCACGCCCCGATCGGCTAGGTTGCCTCATTTGAGGCATAAATCTTAATCACCATTTCATTTCCCTTTTTCAAAATTCAATGTTAGCACATTACCACCATGTGTGCTCCGATCACGTCCCGATCGTCTAGGCCACCTTACCTAGGCGTTGTTCCTTTCTCATTGATCATCTCATTTGGATCTTTGTTTCACATACCTCATGTTAATTCATTGGCACATAGGGCCACAGTTATCATATTATTCCATTTTCAATATCCATCATGCAATTTCATGGTCATAGGCACACACAAGCAATTCAAGTTGCTAGCACAGATAAGTTTTCACAAAGTTAGCATGACAATCTCGGTTTTAATCTTGGCTTATAGCCTAAGCATTTCAATACATGAGTCGTATTCTTCACACTTATCTAAATATCAAGAATAGCATATTACTCACATTTGAGCACATCCTTCATGCATATATGTATATAATTTCAAATCAGTTAATGTGAAGTAACAGCTAATACATCAACCAACCCTAGTCTTACCACACCTGCAAAAATGCCAATGGAGCTCAGTTTCTAATCAAAGGGTTTTTTAGCCATATATACCTCAAGATAGCTTTTGTTAATACTTACAAGATTTTCGAAACTCTTAAAGCTTTGATCTATTGTGTAAGATTTACAAATTGAAACGAGAATTAGAGACATAGAGATTTCAGCTTGTTTGAGCATTTTATCAAACACTGAAGGTGCATTGTGATCTTAGGTCCCTTTTTAGAGAAATTTCTATCATTTTATACCACAATTGCTTTCTTTTTAGTTCTCATCCTCCACATGTCCCTTTACCTCCTATGCATGCAAGATTACTAACCTTATACCCATGTACCCATTTGTTAATTACTTATTTCAGCATAAATTTTGAAATTATTGAGGAGGGTACGGTTCTTACCTCTTAGGTTGAAGGCCTAGCAGCTTAAATTTGTAGACATGTGATTTTTGACCCTCCCCAAAAAATTTTATAGTTAGCATGAAAATATTTAATTTAGGCCTAATAGCGCTATTTCAATTAATTGTGACGCTTTTATTTTATTTTAGTACAAAGAAAATGAATATTACAAAAAAAGAAAAATAGTTTACGTATCTTTCGTAAATTTAAACAAAAAATATATACAAAAATAGTACCTTATTTTTATTTTTTTATATAATCTTAAAAACATAAAATTAATTTTATATTTTATAGTTTAGTTCATTTAATCAAAATTAATTTTATATTATTATATTATAATTGCACATAATTTTAAAAGGAGAAATTAGTTTTACGTTGGTTTATCCCGTCTTTATAAATCTTGTAGTCCATTTTTCTAGTCATACTAATACTCTAAATATAGGAGGAGTCGCTAGAACACACGAGAGCCACTTCTTCTTCACCATACAGACGCCTAGATATATACACAAAAAACAAAAAGCTGCGCCGGAAACACCAAAAGGCTCCCTTGTCATCATCTTCTTCAGAGGAGAGAAACAAACGAACCAAACATCTCCACCAAAAGTTGAAGCCTTCAGTCGTTTGGGCACTCTAATCTAAAGCGCCGCTGAATACAAACACATCCCCTCCCTTTTGAACTTCATCTTCTCCAGATTACTTTCATAACAAAACACCCCTAAAAACCTAGAGCCGTTAGAGACAGGAGGAGGAGCAGCCATCTTCACCCCAAAAAATCCTAAGCTCCATGAACAACCAATGAAGACCCTAAGATATGGGAGCAGCGGTCGATCTCTCACGCAAAAACATCAGTCGTTTGGACCTAGGGAGATCCAATAACCAATGATTCTTCAGCTTCTTCTGGATCTGGACATGTAACGCACAGTCGAGACTTTAGCCATTCAAAAGAAACCATCTTCAGCACATTAAAAAAAAACAGCTGAATCTTTAGCCATGTAAAGCTCTAGTTCCGACCACTAGAAATCGTTTTTGTTTTGTTGGCTGAGCTTCGTAGCTTTCTGGCGCTTGTGTATCAAAATTATCGTAGAATTAAGCTTAAGATTCATGGAGACGTAGCTGACTGAGGTTTGCTCCCATTCAAGGTAATCGTTTCGAGGTTGTCCGAGGTTTTTTTTCGGGCAGATTCACAGTTCCATCGGGTTTATCACTGTCCAAAATTCTCGGAGTTAGACATTTTCAGATTCGAAAATTACTTTGTGTTAAGGTTTAGTTTTATCCCTTCATTGCTCTTACTGTTTCTTACCATTCTAAATTGATAAATTATTCTTTGATTTGAAAACAGGAAACAAGTGCAATCCAAAACAATCATGCAAAAACAAGTGCAATAAAAGCAAGATACGCAGAAACCAAAACGGTTCTGCAGCAAAAGTTGACCAAAAAGGGAAGTCCTTTTAAACTCTTCATTCATTCTCCTAAATAAAATAAAAGTGAAATAAAAAGAAAAAAATATAAAACAAAATAAAGAAGAAAGTAAAGAAGAATAAAAATTCAAAATCATGGTAGCCTAAAATCCGTTATCTCGGGCTACATTTTCCCAATATAGGGTCCAATTCCCTAGTCACTCCCAGCATAACCTGATTGTCTTTTCCATTATATGGTTCCATTCCCTAGTTGATTCCTGCCATAAGCCGTGAACTTCCCCGGTATAATCAGAGGACCCTTTTCTTTCTTTTTTAACATAACCTGATAACTATCTCGCCATAACCCGTGGACTTCCCCTGCATAACCCGAAGACCTTTTCTTTTCCAGCATAACCCGATGACTTTTCCGACATAACCCGTGGACTTCTCCAGCATAACCCGAGGATCTTTTTCTTTTTCCGGCATACCCCAATGACTTTCTCGACATAGCCCGTGGACCTCCCCGGCATAAGCCGAGGACCTTTTTATTTTTTCGGCATGACACGATGACCTGCCCAACATAACCCAAGGACCTACTCTTTTTCCGGCATAATCTGATGACTTTCCCGGCAAAACCCGCGGACCTCCCCGGTATAACTTGAGGACCTTTTTCTTTTCCCTGCATAACCCGATGACTTCCCCGGCATAACCCGTGGCCCTCCCTGGCATAACTCAAGGAGCTTTTTCTTTTTCCAGCATAATCCGAGGACCTTTTTTTCATTTTTCGACATAACCTGATGATTTTCCCGACCTAACCGTGAACCTCCCCGGCATAACCCAAGGACCGTTTTCTTTTCCGGCATAACCCGGTCATTTTTTCCAACATACCCTGGTAATCTTCCAACTTGGGGCCTCCGATCCCATTTGATTGCATCTTAGATATAGAGTCTCCACTACCCAATCTGTTTTTCTCTGGGATACACAATCTCAATTTTGATGCTTTCAATAAAGAAATAGTTTAGGCTTTATTACAAAAACTCACGAAATTTTCCTAGTGAAAACTGGGGTAGAAAATTTTACTTGTTTGTTTGCTTTGGTGCCTGAATAGGATTTCACCATGAGGCACAATGTTTGATATGACAAAAAGAAGAAGTCTCAACCCGAATAAGAGAAAAGAAGAACAAGAAAAGATGTTGAACTCTGAGCATAGAAGCGGAGAAAAGATGTGGAGAGTCCAAGATATGATTGAAGTCACAAGTTTTTCATGTCTCACCTTGATTTGAAAAGCTGAAGAAGAATGAGTCAGCGGGTACAACTAACAAGTATCAATATTCAGATTAGAGTCTGCAGGAAGAACCGTCCAAGATTCGAGATCAAGCTTTAGAAGGTTTATAGATAGGAATCTTGTAACTCGTGATTGATAGGCTTAACCAATTTAGCTTTTCATCTTACATTTTAGTGTAATAAGAAGCTCAACAAGTAGAAACAACATCACCCAACAGTGAAATCACTGCTACTCGGTAATCCCAATTACAAAAACTCTTAGAACTATACTGATATAATTTCTTTATGTCAAGGATATGTAGGCAACCTCCAAAGCAAGGTTCGGTCAGACTTTTTCAAAAGATGCTTCTCATGAAGTCCCAAACGGGCAAACATTTCTCGTAAATGCTTTTTTATCTTTTTCCAAAAACCCTTCGTGTTTCCAAGCAAAGAGGGACCGTTGTGAACACGTGATTTTTGTCCTATGTGAATTACTCCTGCAAATTAAAGAAATAGAGGTTTTCCAATTGTTTGAAATTTTATAGGATTTTTGTAGGAGTTTTTGTTAAATTGTAGTATTTCTGTGCATGTTTACTTTTATTAAAATAATATAAAATACCATGCATTGTACTTAGATTTTTTGTTCGTATTTTTAGGATTAATTAATTAATTATTATTTTATTAAAAAGAAAAAATCAAAAAAAAAAATGGCTCCTTTTGACATTTTAACTTTTTAATTTTAGATTTGTAAATTTTATCTTTTAATCTACGAGCAACTACTTTTTATAAATATTACAATCAAATAATTAGCCTAATTTTAAATTTTAGATTAATTTATAATTTTATTAATTAAAAGGAAAAGAAAACAAAAGAAAAAGGATGAAAAAGACAAAAAAAAAAAAAGCATTGGAGAATAAAAGGGTTGTTGGGCTAAAATTGCTGAAGCCCAAACCATTTTTGCCCCAAACCTACCCCAAATCCGAGCCCTAGAACCAAATACCCGGTCCAGGTTTTCCCTCATCACTAAACGGCCCCGTTTTATCCCCGTCTCATCACAACTGTTGGATTCTTTTGATCCAACGGTTCGGAACTAGGCGAAATATAACTGTCTGAAAGCCCTCCACTCCCCTTGTTTGAACCCTAACCCTAAACTTCGTCCCCCTCAAACAAACCCTAGAGATGCCACCCCAAAAACGCATGCCGTCTCCGCCATCAACTACTCGCCGGAAATTACCTACGACGGCGGAGACACTCCAAACACCACCAAATTAACACCACTTAGTCTCATCTCCCTCCTCTTTTCAAATATCCTAACCTTTTTTCCCAAATTCCCATCAAATCCTTAGAATGTTAAATCTAAAATCAGAACTTCCAAAACCCTAAATCACCTAAATGACCTCAAACTCATACCATGCAATCCTTCTCTCCTTCTCTTCCCAAATCTTCCTATGTTTCCTCTCAAATCAGCCCCAATTTTGTTGAATTCTAAATTTAGGATCCCAGAAAAAACCCTAAATTTTCCTTCCTTCTTTTCTTGGTCAGTATGTGGTCAAGTGAACCCCAAACATTTATTAGTCGATTGTTCCTTATCAAGGACAATCCATTTATGTTAGTTAAGGTTCATTTGAAGAAATTGGTCGAATGTTTTGTTGGATCCAGAGTGAATATAGATAATTTTCTTTTGATTTAATTTTATTTTTGTTTTCTCTGTTCTTTTCCTCATCCTTCACTTTGGTGTTCTTATTTTCCATCCAGTATTACCCTTCTGTTTGTTCGTGTCAATTCGAAATTCCCCATGCATCTCTGTTTCTTTTAGTAGTCATCATTGGTTAAGTTTAATTTTATTTGAATCTTTTTGTTAACTAATTAAGTTCAGAAATTTAATTTGGTTTGGCTAGGCTAATTAATGGTGTTTTTGTTTGTTTGCTGGATTGAGTTTAGTTTTCATAAGCATTTTCTGTGTTAGCTTGCATGAATTAGTTGGGTTAATTGTATTTTTTTATGATTAGTGTTAAATAAATATTGTTTATATTTTTGTTTCATTTTTATTCCAATATATTAGCAAAAGAACTTAGGTCTAGTTAAAAGCTTAATTGAATCAGAATTTTGGTCCGTTTGATTTGCCCCTGTTTTTAATCCGAGTTTTTGTTTTGTTTGCCTCAGTTTGTAATTTTTAGGTGTTTAGTTGAATAAATAAAAAAAACTTAAGGGGATTGGGAGGGGTAGGAAACAAGATTTTTTGAGATAAGGCTAATATAAGAAGTTTTTAGAACCTGGGGCAGCTGTCCCTATTTGGTTAGCATAAAATGTTGGGTTATTTGTATTTGTATATGATTAGTGTTAAATAAATATTGTTTATATTTTTGTTTCATTTTTATTCCAATATATGAGCAAAAGAACTTAGGTCTAGTTAAAAGCTTAATTGAAAGATGCCTTTTCAGGCTGAAGGGAATATTTCCTTGATTGGTTATCAAGCCCATGGAATATTAGGCCTATAAGTAGTGCCTTTCTTTCACACAAAAGATCATACATTCATACCCTGAAAAATACTCAAAGTTTCTGCATATTTGGCTGAAAAATTGGTTGGAATGGTCTTTTGGTTTTTCTTGTAGTAAGAACTTAAAAGTATTTTTTTGAAGGATTTCTTGTCTTCTAAGACGAAATGAAGCTGATTTTTATGTTGTTTGAGTGAATTTCTTTTGTTTTTCTTTGTTGTTGAATCTGCTACTGCTTGCTGCTAATAGCTGATTTCTAGCATATTTTTGATTTTGTTTTGTTGTATCCAGGTATATTTTTGAATCCCTGGAATGGAAGTGGATATAGTGATACTTGTAACATTAGAGTTGATAATTAAATGTAAAATAAAGTTTGATAATGAAATGTTTAAGCTTCAGTTTTCGTTTTAAGTCTGATTTTTTTTTTCAAGTAGCTTAGTATGTCGCAATCTTCTTAGTCTGTTGTTTTTTGTTCAAGTATTTCTTATTTGCATGATAGTCAACAGTTTATTTTAATTGGGAATCTCACGTGTGAGTGTTTAAGTTAATTCATTTTCCCATGTATTGTTCATGCTAACTCTATTTAGATATTTTATTAAAGGATATTGGTTAGTATCTCATACATGTGTGAAAGATGCATTGTATGGCTACTAAATCACTTCAGTTTAATAGTTTTAGATTTAATTATTGCTGAATAGATCAGGTACTTGATTCAATATGGTTGCTGAGCAGCTTAAAACATATTTCAAGCTTATGACTCATTATTAAAGGCATGTCAAATGAATTAGAAGTCTATAATTTGATTACTCATGCATGTTTAGTTTTTCAGAATTTCGTATAGGCTTTCTTGTTAATATTTGTGAATTAAGAAGTATGAATTTCAGCCATGGCCTTATCATTAAGAGCCTCCTTGCAAAATATGTGGGGTTTGATTTGGCCTCATAAGTAGGCCATGTCCATCAAGAGGCCTGGAGTGACCAAATCCGGTCCTAGCGTGTTTTGGGCCCAATTTGGAGCCCAACCGTATTAGGCCTTGATTGTTTCCTTTTGTTAAATTCTGCTCTAATTCAAGGGATTTTTACCTAAATATGCCATATAGCAAACCTTATTACCATTATTGTGCCTTGTTTGGTTATTACTCGCATATTCCATGTTTTCGTTACCAAATATGTACCAAACCATATGTGGCTGATTTTATAGCCTAAAATTGCGCCACATTTTCAGGCTCCCAATTAATATTTGATTATGTCCCAATTAAAGCATCAATCAAAAATGGTAAAAAATCTTAGCCAGCGTGAATCTCTCCAGATTTCAGTTTCGAAAATCACTCATTCTTCTACAGCAAATACCGAAAATCTGATGTTTTTAATGGCAAAAGAGAAAGGAAAAATAACCAATTAAAAGCATTTCAAAATCTGTGAGGAAGCCAGAAGAACGTTTGCCAATTGAGGCAAAGTTGCAGGCTTGGCTCCGTATGAGGTGATTTATATAAAATGATAAAAATTATGAAACAGGATAAACTGTAAATGTATACAGTTTGCAAACGTTCCTGACTTAGTGTACTGAGAGATGAGGGAGAGGGAGAGAAGTTCATCCAATAGATTAATTGTGTAGAATCCTACAGAACCAATGCTCTCCAGTTTCAGTTTCCAAAATCACTCATTCTTCTACAACAAATATCGAAAATCATATACAATTTTCAGCGTGAGAAATTGTAGTTCTCTCCAGATTTCTGTTTCGAAAATCTCTCATTCATCTACATCAAATACCGAAAATCAAAATTTACAGCGTGATAGTCAATAAAATTGTAGTTCTTCCAGATTTCAGTTTCGAAAATCACTCATTCTTCTACTTCAAATACCGAAAATCAGAATTGACAGCGTGATAGTCAATCAGTGCCGAGGTTCTACAATGTCAAAAATCCCGATAATGCTGAAATCTGATGGTTATTGGGATAACTATGGCAGATTCCGAGATTTTGAAGTTGATGCCATTTTGGTTGATGATAATGCAAGCTACGGAATTCTCCAGTCTACAATTGCAGAACAATTATCGATTGATACATCGGAAAAAATTGTAAAAATAAAATACTTGTAGTAAGGCTGTAGTTAATTGTAGACAGTTTGTAGTTGCTTGTAGTCAGTTTGTAGTTAATTGTAGTTAGTTTGTAGTTATTTGTAGTCAGTTTGTAGTTAATTGTAGTTGGTTTGTAGTTAATTGTAGTCAGTTTGTAGTTAATTGTATTCAGTTTGTAGTTAATTGTAGTCAGTTTGTAGTTAATTGTATTCAGTTTGTAGTTAATTGTAGTCAGTTTGTAGTTAATTGTAGTTAGTTTGTAGTTAAGTGTAGTCAGTTGTAGTTAAGTGTAGTATTTAATAAATATGTCTGACTAATGTATTTTTTTGTATCTACTCGATTGTATGTGTAGCTGAAAACTGCAAATGGTATTTATAGGCAATGTCAATTCATTATTCTTCATTGTTTAAGATAAGAAGTTTTAGCCGAAAACACAACAGTTGCCGAATGGACGAAACATTCATACAGCGCAAATGTATTGAAACAGTAGTTTGTAGCATTGTCATTCCAATTTGTAGCTATATGCGTTTGTAGTTATATGTAGTTCAATTGTAGTTAATTGTAGTCATTATACTTAAATATGGTGTTTTTAGTGGCAAAAGAGAAAGGAAAAATAACCTATTAAAAGCATTTCAAAATCTGTGAGGAAGCCAGAAGAACGTTTGCCAAATGAGGCAAAGTTGCAGGCTTGGCTCCGTATGAGGTGATTTATATAAAATGATAAAAATTATGAAACAGGATAAACTGTAACTGCATATAGTTTGCAAATGTTCCTGACTTAGTGTACTGAGAGATGAGGGAGAGGGAGAGAAGTTCATCCAATAGATTAATTGTGTAGAATCCTACAGAACCAATGCTCTCCAAGATAGAGAGAAAATGGTTTTGTAGAGGGTTTCGGACTTTGTTACAACAGTAGGACTGAAAATATGGCGGATGAAATTCTCGATATGAAATAGTGCAACCTTCGACAATGGCGGATGAAATTAGAGGAGAGAGAGAGAAATCTGTTTTAGTAAACAAACGTGGGGGAGGGTAATTAAAAAAGGGGAGAAAATCATGGGTTTTGTTTGTAAGAGAGAGAAAAACGTGTAGAATAAAATCTGAAAAGATTTTTAGCTCCACAAATCAAGGCTATAATTAATAAGTTGATATTTAAACCTTAAATATAATTTTGGTACATAAATTGAAAGGTGGTATACTTAAATGTAATAAACACAAACCTTAAATATGGGTGGTAATAAGTTTTGCTATATGGTATGTATATGTAAAAATCCACTAATTCAATGGAGAGTTTTGTGAGGTCGCTGGTCTTAGTCTTAGGCCGAAAACATAAGACAGCCATGGACAATTCGGGTCTGGCAAGTGTTTTGTACGTCTGCTCTCTTTGGGCTCATTTTAGAGCCCAAGCAATTGCAAATACCTTAATTCCTTGATCAAGTTCCTAAATTTGGCCTACAGCTAGTTTTTTAGGGATTTTTACCTATACATCCCATATAACAAACCTTACTACCATTATTGTGCATTGTTTGTTTATTACCCTCATATCTCATGTTTTTGTTACATAATATGTACCAAACAAGATATTTGCTGATTTTCCATCCTAAATTAACACTAGACAATTAAGGCTAAAACGGAATCTTAATAAATTGACACCTACAGTAATGCCTATCAGTATGGGTGATAATTAATGTTTGATTTTCTACCAAATAAATGCCAAATCATGTAAGGTAACATATTAAATGCTCCAAATATCTCCTATAAACTAAACCGATTATGTCCTCTAAACGGAAGAACCATTGGATTTTTTCGACAAAACTGTTTCGAATTTGACTACTGTCATTCCTCCAAACAGAAATTCGACAAAACTGTTTCGAAATTGACTACTCTCATTCCTCCATTTAAAATTCGACAAAACTGTTTCGAAATTGACTACTCTCATTCCTCCATTCAAAATCAGATTTTCTTGTTATTCAGTGATAGCATAATTCCTCCAGATTCTCTCTTATTTTTTCATATTTTGTAGTTCTTCCGTGACTGGCAGTAAGGAGATTCTACAATGCCAAAAATTCCAATAATGCTTAAATGTAATGGTTATTGGGATAACTATGGCAGTTTTAGAGATTTTGAAGTTGACGCCATTTTGGTTGATGAAACTGCAAGCTACGGAATTCTCCAGTCTACAATTGCAGAACAATTATCGATTGATACATCTGATAAAGTTGTAGAAATAAAATACATTGTGAATGATAATTGTCCTCCGTTGCAGATTAGAAACGATATGGGCGTTCGTGTATATATGGAAACGAAAAAATAGAATAAAAACTTAGGTTCGTATCCGTTATGTATTAGCATAAGAGATTTCAATATGGAATTGGCAATCACCAATGAATGCCCCATCAGTAGAGGTAAGTTTGCGTCGAAACCGAATTCGGAGATTTTTGTGTTCTCTAATCAACTACAATTTGACGCCAATTATCTATAATGAATATACAATGTGAATGTATTGTCTGCAGGTTCTTCAGGATCATTAAGGTTATTAGAAATTCCATCTTCACCAGCTATTGAGGAATATCAAAGTGAAATAATAATTGAATCTTCTCAAACATGTATTGAAGAAGGTCAAGTGTACCAGGACAAGAAGACGAGTGTTGCTGCAATGAAGAATTATGCAGTTATGCAGAAGTTCCAGTTCAGAGTTAAAAGATCAAGTTGTAGAAGGTTTGTAGTTAGTTGTTCATTTTCAAAATTAAAGTATTATTTTTATTTATGCAGTTGTATTTAATTGTAGTTAAATGTAGTCAATTGTAGTTAATTGTAGTTAAATGTAGTCAATTGTAGTTCATTGTAGTCAATTGTAGTTGTTTGTAGTCAAATGCAGTTACGGAAAATCAGTTTGTCGGTATTTGTAGTTAGTTGTAGTTTAATGTAGTCAATTGTAGTTCATTGGAAACACATTGTACTTAATTGTAGTATTTAATAAAAATGTTTGAAAATTGGATTTTTTTGTAGCTACTGGCTTGTATGTGTTGCGGAGAATTGCAAATGGCACTTCAAGGCAACATCTATTCATGATTCATCATTGTTCAAGATAAGAAGTTTTAGCCGACAACACACATGTTGCCGAATGGACGAAACATTCATAAAGCGCAAGTGTACTGCAACAGTAGTTGGTAGCATTGTCGTTCCAAAGTTTTGTGATCCTAAGACTGTTTACACGCCAAAGGACATACAAACTGACATGTTATCCGAACATGGAGTCAACCTAAGCTACATGCAAGCATGGAGAGCAAAGGAAAAAGCATTACGGTTTCTGCGAGGGAATCCGTGTGACTCGTACAACAGATTACCAAAATATTTTTATATTCTTGAGAAGAATTATCCCGGTTCTGTTGTTAAATTGAAGAAGGCAGCAGATGATTGCTTGTTGTATGCATTTGTTGCTCTTTCTACATCAATAAATGGTTGGAAACATTGTAGGCCGGTAGTAGTGGTTGATGGGACATTCTTAAAATCAGCATACAGGGGTATTATGCTGACAGCAAGCACCATGGATGCAGAAGGTAACAGATGTAATAATGTTGTAGTTACAATGTAGTTACTTTGTATAAATCAATGTATTTTTAATTGCCTAAATTATCCATATATAATTGTATTTAATAGTTAATCTCAAGTTATGTCTACAAATTGTAGGTTCTATTTTGCCCTTGGCATATGCTGTTGTTGATTCTGAGAACGACGCGTCTTGGAGGTGGTTCTTTGAACAATTCAAGGACGCATATGGTGAAAGACCTTCTATGTGTGTTGTCTCAGACAGGCATGAGAGTATATCGAAGGCAACATCAGTTGTCTATCCTGGAATGGCACACTACTTTTGCATGTGGCATATATGGACAAATATAAGGTCAAAATTCAAGAAGGCACATCTACAATTACATAAATTTTACTTTGCTACAGCACGGTCATATACTCTGGATGATTTCAATGAAAGAATGATGAAGATTCAGGAGGTAGACCCACGTGTTTCGTCTTACCTACATGATATTGGCTATCATAGATGGTCAAGAGTACATGCAACGGCAAACAGAACTTTTACTATGACATCAAACATTGCAGAGTCGTTGAACGCTGTTACAAAAGAGGCAAGAGAGCTGCCAATATTTGATCTATTGGAGTATATGAGGACTATTATAGAACGTTGGACAAAAGACAAGTTATTGAAGGCAAAGGGTACTTTCACATTACTTGGGCACAAATTCAACAAAGAATTGGAAGATAACAATACATTATCCCAGAAACTAAAGGTAATATATTCTTGTTTGGTGTAGGAAAAAAAGAACAAAAAAAGTAGTAGATGTTGAAGTTGTTTCCAGAGAGTTTTAAAAATGTAGACGATTGTAGTTAATTGTAGTTAATGTTTTATGAATTATTTCCAGAGAGTTTTAAAAATGTAGACGATTGTAGTTAAATGTGGTTAATGTTTTATGAATTATTTCCAGAGAGTTTTAAAAATGTAGACGATTGTAGTTAAATGTAGTTAATGTTTTATGCCGTTTATTTGTAGCTGATTTGTAGTTAATTGATTGTTGCTAACATAGTTAACTTATTGACACCTTATTATTTTCTTTTTGATCTTGAATTGTAGGTGAGAGCTTCAACCGATCATATACACACTGTGTTAGATGGCGCGAAGAGGTACATTGTATGTTTAGAAAATAAGAAATGTAGCTGCGGACAATTCCAACTTGATGAACTTCCATGTGCACATGCTTTGGCATCATTAAGGCATAGGAATGAAAGGCCGGACAACTATTGCTCACCGTATTACACAACTAAGAGCCTACTACTTACATATGAATTGCCAGTTAATCCTCTTCCTGATGAAGCAAAATGGGATGTTCCACAACATATTTTGGATGATGTAATAAAGCCACCGGCTGGAGATAAAGGCAGCCAGGAAGACCTCACAAGGAAAGATATAAAAAATTTGATGAAATAAACTCAAAGAAGTACAAGGTGTCATGTGGCAATTGTGGAGGTGAAGGGCATAACAAAAGAAGTTGCAAGAATGCGCCGAAAAAGGCATGAATATAATGTAGCTACAATAGTTATTCAAAATAAATGGTAGTTATCCCAGATTATTGGAATTTAATGTGTAACTGTAATACGTTTTTGACGATAATAAAGAAGTTTACTAATATACTTGAGTAATGTAAACTGTTTGCAGATTATTGTTATAATGTACTTTAAGTGATTTCTAAATGTGTTATCGACATAATAGATAAAGACCAGAATGTTGTAAATAAAGAAAAAACATTGTAGTTCATTTTCATGAAATCTAAGTAAGAAACATCATCATGTTTATCCGAAAACATATATTGTGCAAATGTACTGCAACAGTACATGTAGCGTTGGACTTCCAACAATTTGTAGTTATGTAATTGTAGTTATATGCAGTATAGATGTGTAGTTATATGTAATTGTAGTCACTACATTAATAATGTCTAATGTATTCATGAAGTTACTGTTCATTACAACCAAATGACTACATTTAAAATACAGATTGTCGTGAGGAGAAGAGGGAGCATGATATTGAATTGTAGATAATTGTAGTTTCCTTTAATAATGTTATCATTATCAATAGAGTTAACATCTGTATTGAGGAAATTCTATATTGTCGAATAGATTGAACTGGCTTCAAATTTTATTTGATAGTTTTTAGTTCAGACCTGTAAGAACACCTTGGATTCCAATCCAAGAAGTTGGATAATGCAAGCACTGGCATGATAATGTCTAATGTATTCATGAAGCAATTGTGCATTTAGTTTTCATTTCTGAAACAAATATGTTCTAAACTGAAATGGGAGATCAGAGTTGTAATCAGAATAAAAACAAACTGACAACAAAAGTGAACATACAGTGCAACTAAATGCACAGATGAATCTCAGGAAAATGGCAAACAGAAATGCAAACTTAAGGTTATTTTTCCAAAGCAATTGTTCAGTACAACCAAACTGACATAATTCTCCACTAACTACAAAATTGTTCAGTATCCATGAAACATAGTGGGTTACAATCAACGTTCATTACAACAGTACACACTATTTCCTCTTTCGTTCCACTTTAGTTCTCTCATTTTTTGGCGGTGGACCCTTCCTCCTTACAAGCCTGCCTGTAACCTCGCTCTCACTGATTGAACCATCATTTAGCTTCTTTGTGGCGTAGTCCCACAACAGAGCTCCATAGCGTCTACGGTGTTTGTCAATATCATTAAGATCCTCCTTTGGTATAGACAAATCACCATTGCTAATATATTCCGCAAATGCAGCCACAAATACACCGCAATCCCTGCAGATTATGAGTAATTTTCATTAAATACCAAAAAACAAATAAATTTTTAATTAAACATATAGAAAGGGAGTTTAGTTTTTTACAGTGAGCCTTCCTTTTGTTGTGGAATCTCGGCAACCATCCATTGTATGTCTAGAGGGTCCGTAACTGGCTTCTCTACATATGACTTTGTAGTCTTGAAGTCAATGTCCTTGCATTTACCGTAGAAACCAGTGCATGACAAATAAAGAGGAATAATTGTTGAAAATTTTTCAGCCAAAGTTTGAACAGCTTTGTTACGCTTTGCCCTCACCAATGAATCATAAACATACAGTTGCCGGTCCTTTATGTCAAACACTAACAACAACCAATGGAAGTTCTCTACAAGGTTAACAGGCATTGCCACATAATCCACAAGATCCCATGCTACATTAGCAAGAATTCGATAACCCATAATGTATTCTCCAATATCGTCATCGGCTTTTACAACAGAATTCCTTTTATTCATTGGAGCAGCAGAGAACTTATCATAGATACTTTCAACTTTTGTCTTGAACAAACAATCTGTTGTTGTAAATCTACAGTTGTTGTTGGGGCCATATTTCCCCTTCTTTCGCAAATAGTACATTATAACATCGATGTGCTGAAAAAAGTAAAAGTTCCATTTATAATATGTAGTTCAAATCTGTACATTAAGGCAATCAGTACTTTAAATGCAAGCTGCAGTGTTCAATAAAATACATGTTGTAGTGAATTGTAGTTAAATGTAGTGAACTGATTTTAAATGTAGTTAAAGCAATCTGTATTTAATGCAATATGTAGTTAATGCAAATGAATTCAATTGTAGTCAACTGTAGTCAATAAGAACTACATTTGCATATAACAAGACATACTTAAAGATGTTTAGATAGAATAAGCTATTGGATACCAGTTGTTCAATATCAACAATTAACAAAGCATACAAGATGAAAGAAAACAAATAATGGATGTGTATAACAGTTTGACAGCTACAAAAGTGAAAATAACAGCTACAAGATACAAATAAGAGCTAAAAAATATGTAGTACATGTCTGTGTATTTCAGTTTACTTATAACCCATTCTAGTTATGTGTAATCTAGTTATAAGTTTGTACACATCAAGGCAATCAGTATTTTAAATGTAGTCGTTGGTAGTTAACTGTAGTGTTCAATAACTACATAACAGTGAGCCAGCTACCAGATAAATACAAAACGGCAATGATAATCCATTTACTTACTGTACAATTTATTAGCTGTCCGGGGTGAGCAAGGGCGTAGAACCAGTCCTTCTTATCTATTTTTTCGCAACCCAAATCCAAACAAGGATTGAGATGGTTATCCTTCATGGAATAGAAGTTCTTCCTTCTGTAATAATAATATAATTAAACAAACAACTACAAAAAACAAAAACATTCACAACTTTAAAGTCTAAATTCGATAGAAAGAAAAATAAAACAAATACATACAACATAAGACATTTAAGCACCATACCTCCTAGATGATTTGTCACTTCGATGGTATAACCAGGTAGTAAAACTATCTATTAGTTGAGGATCAACATCTTCACCAATGGGACTTGTGAATGGGTGCTTTATGTAAAAAAATTTTGGCCCAAAATACGTGCTGCCTTCAGTACTGTAGAGTGGAGTGAATAGTGATCGTGCATGTTTTCCAGGTAACCTTGTTCTTCCTTGCTGAAGAGGGGTTGAATCAACTTGAATTGGGTCACCATACATGACAATTTGTGATAGGTTTTCTGTAATTTCAAAATCGTCCAGTGTCACACCTTTATTTTCAATTCCTCCACACATCACTCCAATATCCTCTTCTTTTTCAATGCATTCTTCGACAATTTCAGTCACAGTTACACCATGAATTGGTGACTGTGGAACATTGTCTTGTTGTTCAAGTTGTTGAGGAGAAGAAGGAGCTGAACAGGTAAATTTATTTTTTATTAGCAATTCAAGATGGAAGTATATATGTATGTATGAATTAGCTAGATACCTGTTGTACTGGGGCCGGCACGGAGTTGAGGACCAAAATTGAACTGAAATTCTTTGTCTTTCTCTGCTGCATTATATTCATTATATCTTTTTGAACTAGCAGCAAACTACATCGTGAGATGAATGTTTTAGTATTAGAGTACATTATCATAAATATTATATAGTGTTAGTTACAAATAACAGTGAGTCAGCTAAGTCATATGAAGTTCAAGTATGTATAGTGAAACAGTGAGCCAGCTACAAATGTAGTAATATAGTGAAGTTCAATTCTGTATATTTCAATTTACCTATATCCAAATGTAGTAATATGTAATGTAGTTATAGGTTTCTGTACACTAATGCAATGTGTAGTGTAAATGCAATCTGTAGTGCTCACATACATACAGATTTTGTTCAATTGTAGTTAATTGTAGTCACTTCTTTTTAAATTTTGTTAATGCAATCTGTAGTTACTGCAATTGTAGTTAATGAAATCTGTAGTCAATTGTAGCCAGTAAGGACTACATTTGGATATAATAAGACATACTTAAAGATGTTTAGATAATAGAACCTTTTGGATACCACTTGTTCAATATAAACATTTAAGAGAGCATAGAATAGGAAAGAAAACAGGAAACAATCAAAATACAAATGCCTACAAATGACTACAATTAACCCCTGTTAAATAGGCAGTTATTGAACACTACATTTAGCTACAAATAACTACATTTAAAATACAGACTTATACCAAATGTGATGACTTATAACTAAAATACATATAACTAGATTTGGTTATAACAAAATTGAAATACACAGACTTGAACTACATATAGTGTTACTTACAAATAACAGTGAGCCAGGTAAGTCATATGTAGTTCAAGTCTGTATATTAAAACATTGAGCCAGCTACAAAATACAAATTACATCTACAAAACTACAAATAACAGCTACAAAATTGTAGTTCAAAACTGTACATTAATGCAAACAGTAGTTTTAGTGTATTCAATTGTATTGAAATGTAGTGTTCAGGAACTACAATTTATATAACAGCAAACTACATTTTTATAGTAATGTTTTAGTGTTAGCATAGATTATCATAACTATTATTAGTGTTAGAATAAATATATGTAAATTCTTACCTTGGACTCATCCAATTCATTTCTATTGTTGACAGCATTCACTAATCTTTTCAAAGATTGATCTATGAACTCTCGAAGTTTTGAGAGTTCATCAAAAACATCATTCCTCAGCTGATCTAACTTTTCAGCCACCTAAAAATTAAATATGTATGTGAGTTGGTAAGAATATTCAATTTGTTAGACTAAAATAAAAAGAAACTACAATGTCGAAGGAATGATTTCAATTGGTACTAAACAATGACTACACAACTGTAAATTCTAACAGTACCTGCTCAATCTTCTCTTCCAACTTCCTCATCTGGCTTCTTACAGATTTCATATCATTGGGGTATTTAGCCTCTTCATGTTGAACTGTCGGAGAAGCAGCAGATGGGACTTTTGAAGGTTGAGTAACCTCTTCATCTTCATAATTAAGGTTTCCTGGGAGGTTGAGCGCTCCAATCTCTTCCCCGGATGCAACCAAGTTTGAGAACTGAAAGATGGATGAAGACAGTTAAGTAAATTTGAAAGAAATTGTAGATGTCATGTAGTTACTATAGTAGTTATTGAAGAATTACACAAAGGTTAACAAGAATACCTTGAGCCACTCAGGCTTGATGATTTTTTCTTCAAAAACATTTAACCAAATCTGTCCTTTTGTAGCCAACCATCTTAAAATACGGGGAATGGAGTCAGAGCACCGTATAGCAAGCTCGGTGCTGACAGAAGAACAGCACTCGTACAGCCACACTTGCAAGGCTAACGAGCATCCCCGTATAAGATAAGAATGGACGTTGGGATTGAGACGATGTCTGACAGACTCAAGAACTTGCTTAAAAGATTTTGTACCCCATGGGTACGAATCAAAATGACCACTCTCTTTAAGAAAAAACGTAAATTTGTCTATCAAACAAACATTGTCCTTATCAGAAGGACAAACAAAGAATTCCAACAAATACAAGACACACAACTGTACAGCATCCAAATCATTTGTCCAGGATTTGGATGTCACTACATTTCTCAAAAGCGATTTCTCTACCCGAGATTTGTTAGGGAAGTATTTAGTCATTAAATGGCTAACATAACTAGAATTGTAACCATGGTCCGATAAACTATCAACACAGTTAAACCCAGTTATCAAACAAAAATCCCTCAAAGTAAAAATCAATTTTTGCCCATTTAAAAGAACAGAAAAATAGTCGCCAGTAGACTTTGATAATTCATACTTCATTAGAAGATGAATTGATTGGTTCTGCATGCAGATAGGGGGCATATCTAGTAAATAACCAAAACAAGTGTTCTTGAAAGCACATAATTGGATTGGGGATAATAAAGACTTTATCTGGGATGGTATCGTTGCATCGCACAAGCTATGGAACCGTATCACACCATAATCAACATTATGTTGAGCATAGTAAGGTCCATTCTGCAAAAAAAGTACATTAATGGTCGTTAGAATGAAGCTAGATTTCAGCATTACAATATATAATGTAACATATCATATAACTACATTTTAAACACACAAAATACATTTTTAACATACAAACTACATTTTTCCTACATTTTTCTGTATATTGAAACAGTGAGCCAGCTACAAAAAACAAATAACAGCTACACAATATGTATTTCAATTCTGTGTATTTCAATTTACCTATATCCAAATGTAGTTAAATGTAATGTAGTTATAGGTTTCTGTACACTAATGCATTGTGTAGTTTAAATGCAATCTGTAGTGTTCACCTACATACAGATTTTATTCAATTGTAGTTAAATGTAGTCAGTTGTATTTAAATTTTGTTAATGCAATCTGTAGTTAATACAATTGTAGTTACTTCAATCTGTAATCAATTGTAGTCAGTAAGAACTACATTTGGATATAATAAAGACATACTTAAAGATGTTTAGATAGAATAACATTTTGGATACCAGTTGTTCAATATCAACAATTAACAGAGCATACAAGAGGAAAGAAAACAGGAAGTCTGTGTATAACAGTTTGCCTGTGTATAACAGCTACAAGATACACATGAAACTACATTCAACTACAAAAAATACAGTTAATAGCTACATATTTGATTCCACAGTATACTAAATCAATGAAATTTAGGTCAACTAAAATAGTTCCAAATAATCATTGCATTAAACTACATTAAACTACTAAAACGACAAAAAAATACAATTTTGATTCAGCTGTGACATTGTGAAATAAAACATTACATAACACTACATTAAACTACAAAAATCAACAACTGACTACAAATTTGTTTCAACACTATATTCTGCCAAACAATTACACATTAACTCCGAATAATAACAATTAACTACAATTTGTATAAGCAACCCTAACATGCAATAATACATTAAATCTTTACAAAAAAATACTTAGACGACAAAAAAAATTGAATTCTAATTTTTTTGCAAAAAAATATTAAACTACAAAACATTATCGATAAAAAAAAGTTGTTTACCTTAACCGAAACTTGTTGTTGAACCAATTTTGTGGTTTTTTTAGAGGGTTTCAACTTTTTTTGCTTTGAGGGTGAATGAGACACCTTCTGTATTTTTGTTTTTTGAACTTTGGGTGAATCGCCCACAAAATCATCATCATCCACCATCAAGCTTTTCCCCTTTCGCTTGCGTTGTTTGTCGGCTTCAATTTCTACACCGGTTGCATCAACCTCCTGCAAGTGCTTTGTTCGAGTTTCAACTCGTATTTGTCTCGGCGATGCAGGAACACTTTCTTTTCCACTTGCATGGACCGATTGTTGTCTTTTTACTGGAGATTTAGGTGTTAAAACACCCGAATCAAATGATGGAATTTCGCCTATTTTTTGACGTTTGGGAGTATTCTGTTTTTTCACCATTTTGAATATGGATAAGTTTTTTTTCACTGAAAATGTGTTTTCTTTGAAGAACTTTGAAGATTTTTCGCGAGAGAATGCTGCAAATGGAGAAGAAAACAATGGAGATAAGCAGTGAAAAGAAGAGAAAAGGTAGGTATATGAAAGTACACGGGGGGTGGGGTGTAGTTTTTATTGGAAAATGGTAGCGGTTTATGGAAGAAATATAAAAATTAACAAAAAAAACGTGGGGTTAATTAATAGGGTGATTAATAAGGTTAAAATCTGGTGGAAGAAAGAGAAAAAAATGGGGAAAGAAAATATGGAAATATTATTTTGTTCCACAAATAAAGCCCCTAATAATTGATTGGTAATTAAACCTTAAAAGTCAATTTTGGTACATATATCGAAACATGGTATATTAAAATGTAATAAATACTAACCTTAAACATGAGTGGTAGTAAGGTTTGTTATATGGGATGTATATGTAAAAATCCCAGTTTTTTATTAGAAGTAATTAAAAGGCTTAGTGAAGTATCTCCTGTTTACAATTAAGTCTTCTTTAGATTCGACTTCAATTTAGAATAAACCTACGCATCCTCAATTTACTTTAGTTAACTAAAAATCTCCTTTTCAAATAAATTTAGGTGTGACATCCAAATCACATAGTCTATAGCCCTCGTATAATCATCTCAACTAATGTAGAAAAAAATTCCTTGAACTCTCATAGTTTACTTTAGGCGCATTACATTAAATTATTATAGCTACGGGTACGATTCATGTGATGAAGTTATGACTTGTAATTGCTAGAATCCTGATGTACTTTTCATGTGACCCGACTTCAATTTCTAACAATGTTAAACAAAATGTATCGCGAACCATGGGTGCATTTCATGTAGATGTAGAAAAAAATTCCTTGAACTCTCATAGTTTACTTTAGGCGCATTACATTAAATTATCATAGCTACGGGTACGATTCATGTGATGTAGTTATGACTTGTAATTGCTAGAATCCTGGTGTACTTTTCATGTGACCCGACTTCAATTTCTAACAATGTTAAACAAAATGTATCGCGAACCATGGGTGCATTTCATGTAACATTATTTAAGATGTGTTTTAGAAAATGTTGAATTTCCCTAAAAATAGTAAAAGCGGTTAGAAAGTTGTAAAAATACACATATGTTTAAAATATGAAATGACTTAGATAATTAGGATAATTGTTAACAGTTAAACGATCATGCTAGAATCACAGAACCCAAAAATATCTAACACCTTCTCTCGGGTTAACAGAATTCCTTACTTAGAATTTCTGGTTCGTAGAATTTTAAATAAAGTCGATTTTCCTCGATTTACAAATTTTTTAAAATAAATCAGTGACTTGGGACACCAAATAAACTATTTCAAGGGGCAAGTCTAATAAATTAAATAAAATAATTCTATTTCGATCAATGTCACTTAAATTGAAAAAAATCTCTTTTATACCCTTTTGGGCGGTAAAAAGCAGGTGTGACAGTGTGGGAGTCATTATCATAATCTATTCACCACTTTAGGTGTGTCCTTATACATGTTCAAGGATGAACGTTCAATTTAAAAGGAGGAGAATGTAACGATCCAATCAGTCATTTTGTATAATTGTGTCTCGTTACCCCTTTTAATTGCTTCACATATGTGAGTTTATGCTTTTATGACTTGCGGGGTTGATTAGTTTCATTTTGGGAAGCTTTCGAGTTTATTAGGACCCTTTAATATTAGACTTAGATGTTGAAATTTTGAAAATGTTAACCAAACTTTGACTTTTGTTAAAACAACCCCTGAAACTATGTTTTTATGCCTCTGATAAGTTCGTTTCATGATTTCGGACTTGGGTGTATGTCCGAAATTAATTTTGGAAGTTCGTATATTAATTTGTGTTGATTTGCCGAAATTTGGCAATTTTAAATTTAAAATTTTGACCATAGGTTGACTTTAATCTATCGATCTTGGAATTTGATTTTTGGACTTGGAATAGGTTCGTTATGGCATTTAGAGCTTGTTTGCAATTTGGCGCCATTCAGAGTTGATTTGGTAGGATTCGGACACTTCATTGAAATTTTAGAAGTTCTTGAAAATCTCTTCGAAAATCATGTGTTTTAGAGTTCAATTCATAGTTTTAAATGTTATTTTTGTGTTTTGATCATTCGAGCGAGTTTATACGATACTTTTACACTCGTGTTCATTTTTTGTTTGGAGCCAAGGGCTCGCATGAGTTCGAAACACATTCCGGAGTGGTTTGGATTCAAAAATAAGAAAATTTGAAATCTAGTGCTCCCGTGTTGCAAATGCGAACACCAACCTCGCATTTGCGAAGGCAATAAGTGGTGGGAAGCTGTTGCAAATGCGAACACACCTTCGCATTTGCAAATCCTGTAGGAATTGATCATGTTCCCAATCGTGAACAATTTGTTTGCACTTCCCATATAGCCCAGTTCGCAATTACGAAGACTTCATCGCAATTGCTGTGTAGGCTAAGTCTGCTAGGGTTCGCAAATGCAAGCCAATATTCGCAATTTGCGAACTCTGTGTCGCAAATGAGACATTTTGGTTAAAGGGTTGGAAGAAGGGATTTTTAAATCCTAGACTTAATAGGAGATGATTTGGAGAGGGGATTTTCACCTACAAGCCGTGCGTAAGTGATTCTAATTTATTCCATCAGCATCTTAGATTTTAACATCAAAACCATGTGAATCAAAGTAGAAATTTATGAAACATTGTCTAGTTTTTTCAAAAGAAAAAATTGAGTTTTGAGAGTCGATTTAGACTCGGGTTTTAAAACTAATCACATATATGAACTCTTGGTGTCATGGACAGACGAAATATACCATTAGACCCAGTTTTCGTACTGGCGGGCCCTAGGTTAACTTTTGTTGACTTTTTAGGAAAAGTATAAAAATCTTAAATTTATCAAATACAATTGAATTTCCTAATATTGTTTGATATTACTATGTCGATTTTTGTTAGATTTGAGCCGAGTGGATGCAGATTGTAAGGAAAAAGCCAGTTGCGAGTATTGACTTAGCCTAATTGAGATAAGTGTCTTCTCTAACTTCGTACGGGGAAACTTCTCTTTAGGATTGGTAGTGTTTGATTCAGTTGTACAAAGTGAAATTCGTGTACGTAAGGTGATGAGTGGGTACATGGGTTGTAAATTGTATTTAATCATCTTAGGCCATTTAGAATATTTCTATGTATTTGTTGAAATGCCTTATTATGTTCTAAACCCTCATCGTATCCTTAATTGCGTTAGAATATCCTTAATGTCTTAGTTGACTTGTTTAGTATTTGTTCTACTCCCTACGTGCTAAATCGCTTCCACGCTCTAGTTGAACTTGTTATCTCCATTATTGTCACATGCTATTTCTTTATTGTCAATTGTTATTGTTGAAGTAATTGGTCATGTTATCCTTTTACTTGTTGAATTTCATTATTTGAGACTCATTGTTGAATATTATCTTTTTACTGTGAAGTTCGTCTTATTTGTAGTTATATATTATTTCTCTAATTGTTGAGTTATTTGGTGTTGAAGTTGTGGAAGCTGTTAACACGTCGAGGCAATGTTGGTTATTGTGAAACATTTATCTTATTAAGCATTTTCCATTCATTGTTATTGCTGATATTCTCGTTTACGTGGTGTTGGAGCCATGGGCTATTATTGTGAAAATATCGATATTGTTGTTATTACCAAGTTGTGATATATGGGCACTTATAGTACGAATTATTATTGCAATATGATATAGATGCGCATGGGGAGATATAAGGCTTGGGTTGGTGTGCATGCAGCGGTATAAGCTGGAACTTATATGCGTGTTTCTTATAAAGGAACTACCTGAGGCCACTGAGCATCAAAATGTGGGTTAAAGTGCGTGTAGCTATTTCGGAAAAACTGCTTCAACCCCTATTTTTCAAATGTAAGGCTCACACGATGACGGTATAAGGAAAAATTCTAATTGAATTCGAGAAGAGTGAATACAAGGAGGTACCTCAATTGTGATTCTTGATTATACGATGCGGCACCTCGATTTTTATTTCATTATACACGAAGAGGTACCTCGATGTAATTCTTGCTATTTGTTCAAACTCCAAAGTGTTTGGGTTGAGAAATATATTTGTTGTTTCATTCCTTATTGTTCTGTCAGTTGTTGTCCGTACATGATTATTGTAGTCCTTCAGTCGCTTTTGTTATGATATCTCTATTGTTTATTTTCCTGTATTAAGATCATTCTATCATATTGTTCAATATTTGTTTCCTTCTTACTTTCCATTTTTGTCTGCATGTCATTTCATACTTTATATTTCATGTCCTAGTAGGTATTTTGAGTTGCCTCATTATTACTTTACTAAGGTTAGACTTGATATTTATTGGGTACCATTGTGGTGTACTTATGCTATGCTTTTATAGATCTTTTTATGTAGATCCAGGTACGTTAGCCCGTACCTGTCGATAGAGACTTCCTGCTAATTGTTTAATCGGAGACGTCAAGGTATGCTTGCTTGGTGTTCGCAGGTATCGTTGTATTTACATTCAGACAGTGATGTACTAGTTACTCTTGTTACAATCTATAGAGATTACGACTCGGTTCACGGGTTTTGGGGTGTATAGTGTGAGATTCGGTTTCGAAAGATTTTATCTATTGTTCAGTTATTTTCCTCAAATTTGATAATTCATATTTGTTCAATTTTCATTATTGTTAGGAGTATGTGGAGGCCAAATATTAGGCTAGAAGGTTTGTGGGTAGTTTCTTAGTTGATCACCGATAGTCTTAATAACACGCATGTCCCTTCATATTCTTAAATTTTTTGTATTATGTGGTTTTGTTCGCCTCAGGTAATTGTATTCTCCGTTGCTATTATTTGGTACTACTTATCCTTTATCTCCCTATTTTCCTTCTTCTTCTTCTTCTTCTTCTTCTTCTTCTTCTTCTTCTTCTTCTTCTTCTTCTTCTTCTTCTTCTTCTTCTTCTTCTTCTTCTTCTTCTTCTTCTTCTTCTTCTTCTTCTTCTTCTTCTTCTTCTTCTTCTTCTTCTTCTTCTCCTTCTTCTTCTTCTCCTTCTTCTTCTTCTCCTTCTTCTTCTTCTCCTTCTTCTTCTTCTCCTTCTTCTTCTTCTCCTTCTTCTTCTTCTCCTTCTTCTTCTTCTCCTTCTTCTTCTTCTTCTTCTTCTTGTGATCCGCTCCGAAGGCGTGTTATTCTTATTCTCACCCTTGAGATCCATTCATTCAGTCGTTCATAACTTGTTACGACCCTAGTTCGCCCTCATGAACTATCGTGATGGCACCTAGTCTCTACGACTAGGTAAGCCTAACAAATGTCAATGCATCTCTTCCATCGTACCAATGCATCACAACAGTTTCTTGTCATTGTGATATTTGAAATGCCTCGTACGTGAGGTGACGAGCGCGTACTTGTGTTAATTACTGATAATCCGTTTTCATTAAGTAATTAAAAACTGTGTTTCCTTTTCCTGTCATTACTACTTGAAATTTAAGCATGTTAGCTTAGAAAAGCATATCTAAATGACATAATTGCTTATTTGTTCAGACTGACTTATTTGAATTATGTGCAGCATGCTAAGTTAGAAATACAATATCATACAAATATTTGAAATTTCAACTTTTGTAATACCTTATCCAAATTCCACTTGTTAAGAATATATTAAATTTGTTCTTATTGTTGTATTTAGTGGATAAAAAACTTAGTTGAGTATCGATCACGATCGTCCAGTTTGTTTATCGTGACATTCATGATTTATGTCATCTTCCTTATTCTTGAACAATGAGAGGTAAGAAATTAATGAAAAAAGATTGTTTGTTATATATAAGATCGTGATTTACTCCGTATATATTTCGGCCAAAAATTATTAAATGGTGATGTAAGCTGGCGTTTACGTCGAATACAAATAACCTCTAGTTTCTTTTTAAATTTGGCAAGAATCTGAATAACTAGTGACCGACAACTATATTGTTCAACAATTGGGCTCCTTGATCCGTTAACTAGTACCTAATTATCTTTCACTGAACTCATGATCATATCAAACGGCCAAGTAGAATGTGTATAACTAAAGATTAGTCATACTAACTTTCAAAAAGTAAAACATGACAAGTAAAAATAAATTAGACGCGATAGCAAAATTTCAACTTTAACGAATTTAAGTGTTAGTAAATGGGATCTAAATTGAATATTTATATATAGTTAATGAATTTTTAAACATAAATATTATGTGGAGTAAAAATTATTAGATTCAGTTAAACCCGTATTTGAATGAATCCTTTTGAGTTAAAACACAGTGTAACCCTTTGCGGTTTCTTTTACTTTAAAGCTGGAATGTTTTAGAAACTCATACGAGAATATTTGAGCGAATACAATATTCACTCTCTTTCTTTACCAAATTCTTATACAACTTGATTAAGCAAAAGTCTTTCTTTTCAATGTCTTGCTTCTAGAGTATAATTAACACTCTTAATTAACTACAGAAATCTGCTATCCATCGACAATAGCAGTAATTAGGAGTACTTGTAGTTTCCCCTATTAAACAATGATGATCGACGATGCTATGACCTTTGGATATTTTAGAGCACTCTGTCAGTGTTGAGATGCAACATGTTACATGATTATATGAAGTGTATACACAGTATATATTTATTGTATTTTTGGTATACAATAGCTGGGCCGTGATGATTGTCTTAATTTGGGCTACTCCGAGCCCAATCCACACTTGAGTCATATCTGAGCCCCATTTATTTTGGGTCCTTTGACCCGATCCAGTGTATGTGTATATATATTGGGGTCCCTAGAAATTTTGGGACCCCGGACGTCATTTGTATATTTTCCATTCTCGGTTTAATACAATCTCTCTGAGTTCCAGAGACTTCTCACCTACTCCTCCTTCTCTCTACTTTATCTCTCTATAATTTTCACGATTCATCGGTTTAATCTCGATGTTAACATGGTATCAGAGCCAGGCTCATCCCAATTATTGTTACCGATGTTGGTCCCCCATTTATGTTGTCCACGCTCCAGAGATCTGGGCGTGATGGGGGGTGTTGAGTTATCCCACATCGGAGGGATTTGAGGTACTTGGTCTCCTTATATGGCTTGGGCAATCCTCACCTCATAAGCTAGCTTTTGGGGTTGAGTTAGGCCCAAGGTCCATTCTTGTCATGGTATCAGAGCCTCGACGACGATCCGATCATGTTTCTATGTGCTTCCTGGTCTTGGATGAAGTCTGTTTCGAGGTTTTTGGGGGTGATTTCTGAGACCTCACGGTCGATGAAGACTTCAACATATCGGAGACTCTTCTGAGTCTTTCATCGTGATATCGGAGTGTACTTTCTTCTCCTAAACATTCCGAAAGATTTTATGATGATTTTTGGTTAATTTTGGTGACCTATCGGCTTCTAGGGTTTGTGACGGTTTAACCTGAGGTTTTACTGTATTCCGGTGGCTCGATTATCTCTTTGTGGACGCTGTGGGTGTATTTCCAACGTTCCTGACAAGATTTCCGGTAAAGTTTGTTTTCAAGGTTACACCTAGGGTTTGATACCTAGGGTTTCTCTGTTGTTTGAAGGCCGATCTTCTCCGGTCGCGAAGAAGGAGGGTAACTCTGTCCTTTTCTTCGGTATTATATGTGATTATTTGACTCTGTTCTTGTGAGCATCTGGTGTTGTCTGTGAATACTTGACCTGACTGTAGTCTGTTTGTTAGTTGTTGTGTTTGAATACCTGTTTTGGTAGTATTTTGTTTGTTGAAAAGTTGTTCATTTAAGCCGGTTCATTAACTATGGCTTCTAGCACAAACATTGGTGCCTCTCCTGCTATAGACTCTTCTAGTCCCCTTTTTGTGTACTCGTCTGATGTCCCTGGGGTATCACTTGTTCCCACTCCCTTCTCGGGTAGTGGTTATGGGGGCTGGAGACGTAAAATGATTGTTGCATTAACAGCCAAAAACAAAATCAGTTTTGTTGATGGCACATACACCCGACCTACCACCAATGTGGCTCAGCAAAGGTTGTGGGATAGCTGCAACAACATGGTGATCTCTTGGTTGATTGCTTCCCTTTCCCCTGCGATTGCTGAATCTGTGCAGTATGCTGACACTGCACATAGCATATGGTCTCAACTCCAGGCCAGATATGGCACTGCAAACAGGACCAAAATCTTTGAACTGAAAAGAGAGTTGTCCCACACCTCTCAAGGGTCCTCAGATTCTTATTTCAACAAGCTGAAAGGTTTGTGGGATGAACTTGATTCTATGTGTGCTAATCATGGTCTAAGGTGTGTATGTGCTGCAAAAGATGGTATAGTTCAGGAATGTGATGATAATAAGGTCTTTCAGTTTTTAATGGGTCTGAATGAAGTGTATATGGGAGTTAGGAGTAATATTTTGATGATGCAGACTCCTCCTTCCCTTGACAATGCCTATAATATTGTCCTCAATGATGAAAAGCAAAGACAAGTTCAGTCTTCCTCTCAATTTGATCCAACCTCTGTCTCTTTCAATGTACATACAAACAGGCAACCGTTGGATTTCACAAGGCCACAGTGTCTGTTCCCCTCCTCCTTTTAGGCAGAGAGTCAATTTTGATCAAATCAGGGGACCTTTATTTTGTAGATACTGTAAAAAATCTGGACACTTAATTGATATGTTCTTCAAGATCCATGGGTATCCACAAAGTCCCACATTTAACAAGGGAAGGAGGCATGCTGCTGCTCATCTGAGTACTGGTCTGGATTCTCCTATTTCTGATGGACTGTTGTCTGTTCCTCAAGGGAATCCTTCTGCTAACCATCAATCTGTTGCAAGCCTAGATGGTCAAAGCTCTGTGATTCCAGGGTTGAGCAAACATGATTATGACCAGTTGATGAACTTATTACACCAGACCAAGTTGGGGGAATCCACTGCTCAAACTCCTCCTCCCATATATGCTGCCAACTTTGCTGGTACTTTGTTAACTGAGAACCCTATTTCTGATTCCAAACTTTGCTTGCTTACTCACATTAATTCTGTCACCTGGATTATAGATTCAGGTGCCTCTAATCACATGACACATGATAAACAACTACTTTTTAACATTATACTTCTAACTCTGCCATATCTTGTCACTCTTCCAAATGGCTGTAAAGTGAAAGTGACTTGCACTGGCTCCTTTGCCTTAACTCCTTCCATTACTCTTCACAATGTACTGCTAGTTCCTTCTTTTAAACATAACTTGATTTCTGTTCACAAGTTAGTGAAGCAGTTACATTGTATAGTTATGTTCACTGAACATTCCTGCTTACTACACATGATACAGGACCCTTCTCTGAAGAGGCCACTGGATCTTGGTAGAGAAGCTGCTGGACTGTATAAACTAGCTTGGGTTCCTTCTTCCCCTTCTCCCTCTGTTAATTGTTCTTCTACTTCTGTTTGTCCTGTATCTGCCTCTTGTAATGATAACAAAGTTGTTGCTTTGCCTTCTGTGTCTTCTTGTAATGATGACATCTTGTCTGATAACAAGGCTTTTCTTTGCATTCCCATGTAAATAGTTCCACTTGTAATAATGATCTTACATCTGATATGAATTACATTTGGCACCTAAGACTTGCACATATTCCTTTTGCAAACATGAAATGCATTTCAAGTCTGTCTTTTCCTTTTGCTTCCAAACAATCTTTTCCCTAGACAGTTTGTTCCATGGCCAGACAGACTAGGCTTCCTTTCCCTGATAGCTCCATTAGAACCTCTAAGCCTTTTCAACTGATTCATGTGGACACTTGGGGACCTTATCATACTCCAACCTCTTCTGGTTGCAAATATTTCCTTACAATTGTTGATGATTTTTCAAGGTCAACCTAGACACACTTATTCGGATCCAAAAGTAATGCCTTTTCTATGCTTAAGTCATTTATTGCTATGGTCAGAACCCAATTTAATGTTGTGGTTCAGACTGTTAGAAGTGACAATGCCTTAGAATTGGGCTCTAGCAATGAGGGAATTTCTTTCTTTAGCAGTCAGGGGATCATACATCAAACCTCCTGCCTTCACACCCCTTAACAAAATGGTGTTGTTGAGAGAAAGCATAGAACTCTTCTTGAAACCTGTAGAGCATTTCTCTTTCAATCTGGCTTGCCAGTATCTTTCTGGGGGGACTGCTTGTTGACTGCCACCTATCTTCTTAACAGAATACCCACCAGATTGCTTCATAATAAGTCTCCTCATGAAATTCTGTATGGAAAAGTTCCTTCCTATATTCACTTGAGGGTTTTTGGTTGCCTGGCCTATGCCAATGTTCCCATCCCTCAAAGGGACAAGTTAAAGCCAAGAGCCTTTCCTTGTGTTTTCCTGGGTTATCCTTTTGGCAAAAAGGGTTATAGGTTATATGATCTTGCATCTAGGAAGTATTTGGTCTCCAGGGATGTTCTATTTCATGAATCAGTTTTTCCTTTTAAACCTGCATCTCCCTCTGCTCCTCCTCCTCCTGCTTCTTTTTTTCCCTTTTTTCCCTCTGGAGAACATGATGATATCTCTGATTCTCCCATTCCACTCTCTCCTCTCTCTTCTGCCACATCTGTGCAAATGCCCTTTTCTGCTCCTCTCAGTCCTGTTGGTTCTCCTCCTGGTTTAGTTCCTTCTCCCTCTGTTCCTGCTCCTAGAAAGTCTAACAGACAACATAATCCTCCTTCCTATCTTAAAGATTATGTATGTCAACTCCGTGCCTTCTCTGGTTCATCTTCCTCCTCTTTGGAATCTGAGCCTCTATACTATTCTCAGGCAGCATCTGTTCCAGCTTGGCAAGCTGCCATGAGACAGGAGTTTGAAGCTTTGGACACTAACCACACTTGGGATGTTGTTCCTCTTCCTCCTGGTAAGAAACCCATTGGTTGCAAATGGGTTTACAAAATTAAATACAAGGCAGATGGCAGTATTGAAAGCTATAAAGCCAGGTTGGTCTTTAGGGGTGACACACAGGTCGAGGGGATTGATTTTACTGAAACTTTCTCTCCAGTGATAAAAATGACTTTTGTAAAGTGCCTTATTGCTGTGGCTGTCAAGAATCACTGGCCTCTTTTTCAGCTTGATGTCAATAATGCCTTCCTTCATGGTGATTTGGATGAGGATGTTTACATGAAACTCCCTCCAGGTTTAACAGTTTCCCCTTCTCCTTCTGGTTCTGATTCTTCTTCTTCTCCTCCTCCTCTGGTCTGCAAACTCAAAAAGTCTTTGTATGGGTTGAGACAAGCATCCAGACAATTGTATGCCAAATTGTCTTCTGCTCTCTATTCCAGAGGGTATACTCATTCTTTGAATGATTACTCCTTATTCATCAAAGGTAAACCTGGCTCTTTTGTAGTGGTAGCTGTCTATGTGGATGATATAATTCTCACTGGGGATGACAGTGATGAACTGACTGCTCTGAAACTATTTCTGGATGCACAGTTTAAAATCAAGGACTTAGGGTCCTTGCATTATTTTTTGGGCCTTGAAGTGTCTGTTGTCCCTGGTGGGATGCACCTCAATCAGCACAAGTATATCTCTGATTTGCTGCACCAGTTTGACTGTGTCAATGTGTCCTCTGTTGTGTCCCCTTTGGACATCAATGTCAAACTTCATGCTGATTCTGGTGATCTCTTGCCCTCTCCTGATCAGTACAGGAGCCTAGTTGGCAAGATGCTCTTCTTGACTCACACTAGGCCTGACATCTGTTATGCAGTCCAGCACCTGAGTCAATTTCTCAAATCCCCCACCATATGACTGCTGCCCTGCATGTTCTAAGATACCTCAAAGGCACTCCCTCCTTGGGATTGTTTTATTCTGATCATGCTGATTTTTCTGTTGCTGGGTATTCCGATAGTGACTGGGCTGCTTGCCCTGATACTAGGCGCTCTGTTACTGGATTTTGTGTGCTCTTGGGTGGCTGTTTGATCAGTTGGAAATCGAAGAAATAGCCTGTTGTTTCTCTTTCCTCTGTTGAGCCAGAATACCGAGCCTTAAGCAAGGTTGTTGCTGAATTGACTTGGCTCTCTCGCTTGTTGGTTGATCTTGGGTCCCTGTTTCATCTCCTGTTTCTGTTTATTGTGATAGTATGGCTGCTGTTCATATTGCTAACAATCCTGTTTTTCATGAACGAACGAAACATATCGAGGTGGATTGCCATTTTGTTCGGGACTTGTTGCTTTCTGGTTTTCTCAAGTTGCTCCATGTGCCTACTTCTCGTCAGCTGGCTGACTTACTCACCAAGCCTCTGCCGGGCTCTATGCTGGTTCCGCTGCTCACCAAGTTGCAGGTGGTTCCCCCCTCCAACTTGGGGGGGGGGGGGGGGGTGTTGAGATAAGATGTTACATGTTTATATGAAGTGTATACACGGTGTATTTTATTGTATTTTTTGTATACAATAGCTGGGCCGTGATGATTATCTTAATTTGGGCCACCCCGAGCCCAATCCACACTTGAGTCATATCTGAGCCCCATTTATTTTGGGTCCTTTGACCCGATCCAGTGTATGTGTATATATATTGGGGTCCCTAGATATTTTGGGACCCCGGACGTCATTTGTATATTTTCTATTCTCGGTTTAATACAATCTCTCTGAGTTCCAGAGACTTCTCACCTACTCCTCCTTCTCTCTACTTTCTCTCTCTATAATTTTCACAATTCATCGGTTTAATCTCGATGTTTACAGTCAGGCATTTCGCTGAATCTCTTTCTGGATGACACGCAACGCCAAGAATTAATTGTTCACAAACATTTACTGCTTGCCCTTCAACTGATAAGAATGGACCTAGAGCCTAACTCAACCCTAAGAAATAACTTATGAGGTGAGGATTGCCCAAGCCATATAAGAAGACCAAGGACCTCAAATTCCTCCGATGTGGGACAACTCAACACCCCCACTCACGCCCAGATCTCTGGAGCGTGGACAACATAAATGGGGGCCCAACATCGGTAACAATAATTGGGACGGGTCTGGCTCTGATACCATGATAAGAATGTACCTTGGGCCTAACTCAACCTCAAAAGCTAGCTTATGAGGTGAGGATTGCTCAAACCATATAAGGAGACCAAGGACCTCAAATCACTCCGATGTGGGACAACTCAACATCAACTGAATGCATTATTCCATTTTCTGCAAATAAATATATAGCACTACGCAAACAATCTTTCATATTTAAGAAATAAAAATTAACTTATTAAAAGAATATACCTGATGTGAGAATAAGAAAAGCGATCCCCACGACGAAAATAGGTGCTAAAGTTTGCTTCATCTTTTTTTTTTATTATTTATTTTTCCTTCTAAACTTTAGAAAATAATCTGTCTTTTCAATCTCTTGCACTTCTATTTATACTATAGTATTTCTGACTTGGATTCAACTGAATGGTAAATTCCTATACTTGGTATTTTAGGAATATAATTAAGTGCATAAATGTGTACCTATTTTAATACTTTCTATATATTCTATCACTGGTATGAGATATACGAACAGCTAAAAACTACAAGTAACACATAAATTTTACTACCATTTAATATTCTAATATGAAGACTTTTTACACATATTTACATGGGTTGAACTGATTATGAGATCTCAAACTTAATGCAAATTTGTAAAGAAATGATTTTCCCCGTTGCGATCGTTTATTTTACCTAACTTCCATATATAACTGCTGAAACGAGGCTTATTTAAATAACTCTCCTATTATGTCACTGACATTAATTAAGTAAAACGTAAAAATATGAGTACATAAACTGTATACCTATTCTAATTTTCTTAGAGGATCACCTTTTACACATATTTAAGGAGATAAGTGATATTGCTAACTGACACCTTTTTACCAAAATTGCATATATAACTGGTGATGCGACTTAAATTAACTCACCTATTTTATCACTGATATTAGATTAGAGAACAAAAAAAAAGAAGAATAAGTATATATATTTTGTACCTATTTTAATGCTCTAAAATGAATACCCTATATACATATTTAAGTCCAGTAATTAATTAAGAGATCTCAAATTTTATTCCAATTAGTTAAATTGCATATCTAATTAGTGAAATGGGATTAAAATAACTCTGCTATTCTACAGACTATGGTAGAAACTTAACTGCACTGATCTTTACACCAATTCATCCTAATTTAATAGTTAATTAATAATAAATTAAAGTAAAATATGTATTAATTAATTATACTTTAATGACAAAGATGCATATAATACGTTTATTTTTTATTCATTGGATTGGAATGGTATAGCGGATAAATTATTACCATCAAACTATCACCAATATTAGATAAGCAAAAAAAAAATACAAGTAAATCATTTTTTACCTATTTTAATATCCTAAAACGAGAATACCTTTCACATATTGATATGGATTAAGATAATTAAGATTTTAAAATTTTAATTCACATCTATGACGCCGAAAGATTTGGTTAAAAAGGGATTTGGCCAACTGGAAAAAAAAATTAAAGCTAAATTGCACATCGAATTGGCAAAATGGGAAATGATCCATCGCGGTATTGGGTTAAATGGGTTATGGCATGCTTATTGACTTATATTCAAGAGGAATTTTCATAAAGTGCTATAGTTTAGAGCCTAATTGCAACGAGTCGATCAGTCGTTTGAGTTTTAGCATGTTGTCTAACGGTTTGAGACCTTGAGTAGCTTCACCTCATGCATTATGATTTGCTTGTGTAGTTGGTTTTGATTTTCGAGAAGTTCGAAGTTGATTTGAAAGAATAGTTCTTAATTCGGAAGCGTTAGGTTTGAAGATTTGACAAGTATTTGACTTTTGAGTAAACGACATCGAAATCGAGATTTGAAGATTCTTATAGGTTGGTAAGGTGATTTCGGACTTACGCGTATGTTCGTGTAGAGTATTGTGTGGGCCAGGAGCGATTCGACACTTATTGTTAGAAGTTTGTATTTTTAAGATTTTTGAATTTGCTAAGTTTGACTTGGAGTGGACTTTGGTATTATCGGAATATGGGTGGTATTTCGAGACCTTGGATAGATTTATTTAGTTGATGGAAACTTGTGTCTGAAGTTTGGTCGTGAACCAGAATGTCGAAGTGTGATTCGGATGCGTTCGACGAAGTTTGAAGGTTTGAAAGTTAAGAGAAGGATTTTAATCGTCGATTCATATTTTTGATATTATTCCTGGCGTTTCGAGCCTTTGGATAAGTTCAGATAAGGTATGGGGACTGCAACGACCCGACCAGTCGGTTTGAGCTCTAGTACATCGTTCGACAGTTTGAGACCATGAGCAGCTTCACTTCAGGTATTATGACTTGTACGCATGGTCGGAATTGAATTCCGAGAAATTTAGAGTTGATTTGAAAATAAAATTCTCACTTCGAAAGCTTTAAGTTGAAAAAATTGACTAGGGTTTGATTTATGATTAAATGACCTCGGAGTTTGCATGATGATTTCGAGCTTGGACGTACGTCTGAATCAGGATTAAGATGGCTCGGGAGCGTTTCGGAACCTATTGTGGAAGTTAGCATTTTGGAAGAATTTCATGAAATGGGTTGAAGTGCATTTCAATGTTATCGATATCAGTTTAGAATTACGAGTCTAGAAATAGCTTCGTATGGTGATCTGGTATTGGGAGTGCGACCGAAAGTGAATTTGGATGTCCGTAGATTATTTTGGAGTCATTTGGCGAAAGTAGAAATTTGAAGGTTTTTGAAAAGTTTGACCGGAAGTGGACTTTTTGAAACCGCAGAAGTGGTCAAATGACCGCAGATGCGAAAAGGCTGGAGGTAGTGAGGTTCTTTAAAAATTGGGATTTGGCTCATTTTCACTTTATTTCTTCTATGGGAGCCGATTTTGGAGCAACTTTGAGGTTCTATTTTTACCACCAAGCATGAGGTAAGTGGTTTATACTAGTTTGAGCTAAATACATCGATTATGCATATGTTTTAACATGGAAATTACTGGAAAATTGGGATTTTGAGGAAAACCTAGAAATTTGGTATTCTTGGATTTTGACCTCGATTTTGGACATGAAATTGGGAGTAAATTACATATCTGGGCTCGTGAGGTTGTGGATAAACTTTATCTTCGAAAAATTTTGAAATCCGGGCGCTTTGGCCCAAGGGTGATTTTGTCAACTTTTTGGCCGGGGTTGGAAATTTATATACATTGGATTGTCATAAGTATTAGGATATATTTTCATTGGTTTGCCCGTTATTTGGCTAGTTTTGGAGCGCGGTGTATTGACTTGAGTTGTTGGCTTGGGAAGCCGGTTATAGAATTTCGGAGCGAGGTGAGACTCATTTCTAAACTTGTAAGAGGAAATAGTCCCAATAGGTGAATTAATTAGACATGTACTTCTATTTGGGGGGGGGGGGGGGGAGGGCTACGTACGCACTAGGTGACGAGAGTATGTACGTAGCTACTATTATACTTAAGCCCGGGTAGTGTAGGACCCAAACACATGCCTTACTTGTAATAGTTGTAACCTCGTTTTCAATTTAAAATGCTTAAAGCATTTCGAACTTTGTAAATAAATTTCTAAAAGGCTAGACATCGTTTTCTTAACTTTTAAAAGAGAAATTTACCCTTCCTTGAATAATTACTCCTTGATGAATTGATCACCACTTGAATATGTTTATCTATTGTGGCACGAGCCGAACTCCTTGTGAGATTAAATAGATGCATTTATGGTTCGCATCATTCGAACCTTTGCCAGTGCATATTTTATTATTACATTGGATCGGGTCGTTTGACCTCGGCATAATTTGCGCATGCTTGTATTGCTTGATTTGCAAATTTATAAATGAAGATATTGCCTCCCTTGTCTCAGATAAATATGTAAATGATGAAAAATAAATTTGAAATTCCCTATTAATATAAGAATTGTTTACTTGTTTCATGCTATCTAGTTATAACTGTTTTGATATAAATCCTCGAGTTACTATATTATCGGTATATCATTGGACCGCTAGTAAGTGTCGAAGTCGACCTCTCATCAAAACTTCTTCGAGTTTAGACGAGATACTTACTGGGTACTCATTATTTTTGTACTCATACTACACTTGATATGTATTTTTGTTGCAAAATCACATGTACGTCTAATGGCCCCATTGGGCACAACGGCATGGTTGGTACAGAGACTTATGAGAGTTGCATCTTCCAAGACGACCCACAGACAGTAGAGTTTCCTTTAGAGTATTGTATTTTGTTTTTTCGATCCATATTCTGGACAGGTATTGTATTACAGTTTATTTCCTAGAAATTGCTCATGCACTTGTGACACGAATTCTTGGATGACTATGGGATTATTCAATATTTAAGTTGATAAAACATCATTATTTATTCAGTTAATTTTATTATATATTGTTTAGTGTATAAAAGAAATAATTTCAATAAAATACTAAAACGGGAATTTAATAAATTCTTGGTATTGGCTTGCCTGACAGTGGCGTCTGGCGCCATCACGATCCTTAGTAGATTTTGGGTCGTTATAGGGACTTGTTGGTATGATTGGACAAGGTCTTGAGGCCCTCGGGTGTATTTCGGAATGGTTTCGAACCAATTCCCATTATTCGAGTTATTGGTTTCTAGTGTCACATGTATGTATCGTGATCACGAAGGGTTGTGGAGCTAGAGAAGACTTTGTTCTTTGTGATCGCATTATGGTTGTTTAGTTGTTCTTCATGTTCACATGGTAAGGGTCACGAACGCAATGTGTTAGCAAGGTGGCCTAGTTTGGAGGGTTGCTCATCTCGATCGCGTGAGAGAGTTCACGATCGTGGAAGAGAATTTACTAAGGCTAGAAGGTTTTGACCTTCACGTTTGCGAAGCAGGCTCACATTCACGTAAAGTTGGTAGGCTAAGATTCGCGATCACGGGAGGGACCTTATGTTCACAAAGAAGAATTTCTGGGTGAGGCTGGTTTGACCTTTGCGATTTGGGGGGTGCTTCTACGGTAGCGAAGAGGAATGACAACGCAGTGTGTAAGATGCGAAATCGAGACTTAGCTCATTTTCATCTCTTTTTTCTCGTTAGAACCAATTTCGGAGCGATTATGGAGAGGCATTTTCTTCTTCCATCACAAGTTAGTTGATTCCTACTCATTGTGCGCAGAATACATGGATTTAAATATTAAAATTGATAAAAATAAATGGTTTTTTGAAGAAAATCTAGCAATTGTATTTTTGAATTTTAACCGCGAAATTGGGCATGAAATTTGGAATAAATTATATATTTGAGTTCATGGTGTTATAGATAATATTTATCTTCGAGAATTTTCGAAATTCTAGCACGGGGGTTGACTTGTTGACTTTTCTTGTGGACCTGAAAATTACTTTTAATTGTTAAATTAAGAGTCTTTGAGTATATTTTGATTGATTTTCACATTCTTTGACTAGTTTCGTATTGTTTGGCATTGGTTTGAGGTATTAGAGAAGCGCTGGAACCGGTTATCAAATTTCGAGCGAGGTAAGTCTCATGTATAACCTTGTAAGAGGAATCTATCTCCTAGGTATTCTTACTATGAGCTACTAGCTATGGGAGCTACGCATATATGAGCTGACGAGTGTATGTGGGTATGCTAGATTCTTATGTCCAGATAGACGTAGACCCATATCATGCTTTAGTTGTCTTTTTGAATTATTCTTGTATGTTTAAATGCATTAATTTATGTTTTGCCTTAGACTAGACTCGCGTAGAGTGCCGAACTTTGTTATTCCAAAAACATGAGGTGATACTTGATTAGCCGCGGAAATCACACTTTCTCTTACAAGTTTCTCTCGCGGTGTACATATCTGTCCAAAAAGTTTTTGAGTTCATAACTTTCACAATAGTTGTGAGTTGGGTTGACGACCCGTCAAAAGTTTCATCATTCTTATGGGATAGAACTAAATACCTCACCAGTGTTATTATGGAAAGGGTCATACGACATCGATAGTATTATGAGATGCATTTATGGATTGAATCGTATGATCTCGATATTGTGCACTATTCTTAGGATCGAACCATACGAGCTCAGCAAAATCGTGCATAATATTCGATAGGGAATCAGTGTACCTATGAGTCTTCGTGACTTGAAATTTGATATTTTATTTGTTATTGGTCATATATATATATATATATATATATATATATATATATATATATATATATATCATTCGAGGTATTATTCAGTATTTAAGGATTTCGTATTTACACTTCTGTTGAGGATCGTGCTATATACATATATCTGTTCTTGTTGCTTTTACTTGTTATTTTCGTACCTATCTGCTTTTATTGTACTTAGGGGCGGAGCTAGCATAGGAATTTCGGATTCAGCCAAACCAATAACTTCGGTCTAAACCTTGTATTTATCTTAAAAAATAAATTGAATATGTATATATTGTAAATTTAGAACCCAGTAACATAAAAGAACTAGAATCCTGAATCAACAAACTTAAAATTCTAGCTCCGCCTTTCATTGCACTTTGATTATTAGACTACAAGTATGTATCGATGTCGACCATTCGTCACTACTTCTTCGAGGTTTGGCTAGATATCCACTAGGTACACATTGATTTGCGTACTCAAACTATATTTTTGCATGAACTGTGCAGGTACGGAGACATGTACATTTGGTAGTCATCTAAGCACGTAAGCACAGTTGCTGAGGAGATATCGTAGTGAACTGTTTTCCATGTTATGATCCGTAGCATACAGAGTCTTCTATGTCAATTGTATTTATTCGCACAACAAATACTTATATACACCGAGTTCGTTCGCGCAATTATATTTGCTCAATCATGATTCGTTTATCAGGCTATCAACACTGTTGAAAACGAAAAAGTCATATGTTGAGAACATATATAACTCATGCTTTGATAGGGAAATATTTAAAAAGTCCATGTAATTGTCGTCAGTATTTAATTCATTATTGTAAGGTCGCCATTACTTTATCTTTCCTTTACGTATAAAATGCAAATGTAAAATGTGAAGTTATTGGGATCTGTACATACGTGTTTTAGAGGTGTTGGGAACGGGATGACGAGTGCGTGATAGGGTTGCAATTTGAAATGGACCAAAGTGTCAACAATCTTACTCAAATATACTACTCCGTATGTTACAATAACCAAAGAGTAATCTACTAGTAATATTTATTGAAGACATAATTTTATTATATTTTGTAAGTTTGGACGAATAATTTGGAACGTCAAAAACTCTTGTTTACTTGGAGTACAAAAAATGAATAAATGAAGTTGGTGACGGTTGTTAAGAAACGTTAGATTATGATGGATGTTTATAACTACTAAATGAATAACACCCAATATTTTTCTTCATTATCTTCATAACTTCCACTATTTCAATATTTATGGTTGTAACTCCCGTACATCCATAATACCTCTCATGATCTTTTTCCATTATCTCGAATGCTTAATGGTATATTTATGGAATTCTTTTGACATACCTCTATGCAGTATTATAAATAGATGATGATAAGTTATTTTGTAATACACTCGAACACATGATGAAATAAGAAAGTTGTCTCTTCTTCTCGTATTCTGCTTATCTACTTGTTTTATACTATTACTTTGAGTTACATTTTTTAACACGTTATCAGCACGAGTTCTAACCAGCTTAGGATTTATTCCTCAATTGAGGGATGTTCATGAAAATAAAGCATAGTCAGGTCTGGATAACTCTTTCCACGAAGGCTTAGTGGTATTACACCATTAGTGAGACCAACACGTACAAATGTTCTTCGGTAAGCGTTAGGTATGTAACCAATTTATTTTACTTTGATTCGGTAAATAGGAATGATTTTTTAATGAACCAAACGTATGAATTGTCTCTTACTATTTTACTAAAATCTACTTTGGCTATAAGTATTTTATATGCGATTAATTTAAATTTGATATACCCACGTCTGTTAAGAGAAAAAAGGCGCCTGATTTAATTAGTTTTATGCTAGTTTACATTTGAAATTTACTGATTTTTACACTTGTTGGCTTGAACAAGTGTGTTAGACTCATTTGTTATTTGTCTCATTTTTCTTATAGGTAATGAAATGTTAATGCATGATATATATATATATATATAAACAATATATTTTGATAGATTTACATATAACATATTAGTATATAAGTATGTACTGGATCGAAAATTTTATTTCTTATATTTCTTGTCATTCCCATTCACTTATTTTTAATGATAATTTTACAATGTCGAATTTAATAAATTTAAATTTATGTGTATGTAAAATTATGATCTACTTTCCAAAGTGAATGAGATAGGTTGTGACAAATATTATACGATGGGTTCAAGTCCCAGCGCGCCATACGGATAAGATGATGCGTTCAAGTCCCAATGTACCATGAGGGTAAAACATCGGATTTTGAGTCCTGATGTTCCATAAAGATAAGAGTTGGGTTAGTCCTAACTCATTTTGGCCTAACACGTCTTTATATGGGTAAAGTATTAGGTTTGAGCCACAATGCACCATATTGATGATATAATGATGACTAAAAAAAATAGTATATTTTTCATGTAATGTCCCACTTGATTTGCTCCATTTCTGAAGTGAACCAGATACCGATGCATAATAAGTCTAAATGAAGACAAGTGGTTGTTCAATGAAAGTGGGTGTGCCAAAGACCAAAATAATAATAGTCATCATTATGGTAATTGTAAAAAAAAAAATAAGGTTTCTCAAAATAGTCCTTCAAAATGTGAAGGCAGTGTTTATTGAAAAAATCATAAAGCACGTCGCGATATTTATACTCCATTCGTTGAAGAGAATGTGACTTGTGATAAGTATTGAGACGCAAACTCATTCCTGAAGGTGATGTAGCAATATGTGATATAAGTAATGAATAAAGACGTGCAATATATTATTGGATACATAGTACAACTCACCTCGAAGGGAGATTTGAGAGAAAGAAAGATAATGGATATTATTATGGTGTGGTTACATAAGTAAGTCATTGGTCGCATACATGTGGTACGTCAAAAATATTTTGCCATGCTTATAACAAGTTATTAATGCAAAAGTAAAGTAAGAAATGATTTTTCTTATGATGATTTTGACCATGATAATCATCATTATATGATTTTGTCCATAAATGAGACATTCACTATATAGATGGTGAGAAAAAAATCTTGTAATACAAAATCAATTAAGAGCTCCGGAAGAGTTAATTTGGTACAATCTAGATGAATGAAATTGTACATGACATTGATATTGTAGTAAGTCTCAAAAGAATTTTTTTTAGTTTTAAATGGATTAGCCAAAATGGTTGGCATATTAACACTATAAATGAAAGGAAGATTGAATATCTTCATATTACTATAATCATACTGGGTAAATATAAAAGGTTGCCAGATTTTTCTTCTATTGTATTACATATATATAAGCATGATAATGGAATCACATGCCACAAGTAAACAAGAGGTTTACTGAAACAAAGATTAGTTGGCATGATCGGTTGGCCATCTCGATTCAATTATGATGCGAAAATTACATGAGAATTCACATTAGAATATATTGAAGAAATATAAATTCTGCAAAAATTCTCTTGTGTTGCTTATTCTCCTGATATACCAGTTAAGGTTGGGATTAAATCCCCTAATCTTTGGAACGAATAAAAGGTGATATATTTATGGGCCAAGTCACCTGCCATGTGCACTATTTACTATTACATGATTTTAATAGATGCATCTATTCTATGGTCACATGTGTGTTTGTTATCAACTTGCAGTTTGGATTTTGCAAGGTTGCCTGCTCAAATTATTAGAGCACAGTTCTAGAATAAAATGTATGATAATTTATCTTGATAATGCTGATTTAAATACAAGTTGGTTTAGCAAAAACTGTATGCCTCCAATTAAGCTAAATTATTGCTTATGAGAATAAAACTCCCAAAAAGAAATTTGTATGAGGTGTATTATTTAATATACAATAGTACTTGTACGCATATAACCAACAAGTTATGATAAATTCTCCCTATTATAATTGGTTCAGGGTTAGGAACCAAATAATTTTCATCTAGAAATATGATTGTGCAATATAATTTAATTATGCTATCACAATGCACAAAGATGGGTTCCCAACGAAGGTTGAAAAATATGTTAGTGATCCCAACATTAGGGAGAGAAAATGGGCAGCTGAAAAGTGATACGTGGAACGAATTATTAGGAATATATCTAGATCCTCGTAAAGAAAATAGTGAACTTGAAGTTCAAGTGAAAATTCATTTCCAAAATATTGCTAGGAGAATTTGCTGATCCAGAGCTAAATATCAAATTTCAGTTGTTAATGCTCCAAATAGAAGAAAGTACATGATGACATAGTTTATGACACGCATAAAGCATAATAAACTAATCGGTTACAAAGATAAAACTCCTTGAGAAGAAGAGGAACGAATGTTCAAGATGGTCATAATAAGGAGACAAGTGCTTTATAAGATCACCATGATATAACCTTTATAAGGCCTTATGGAAGAGGATCAAGTACCTGAAAATAATGAGATCTAAATAAGTTATGTCTTTCTTGATTGATGATGCAACCGATGTAAAATGATCATCAATGATATTGTTGATACAATGTAGCACTCAATGTTATTAATATTGACGAGGATCTTATGCTCAAATCTGTCATGGAATTTAGACAGATAAATAATTGGCCAAATAAAAAATATGCAATGAAAATTGACTTTACCCGAAAAATGTGAAGTTGGACGAATAGTCCCAATACCTGAAAGTGAAATGAAAAATTAAGTTGATAGACATAAAGATGACTTGTGGCACAAGATTTTTCATAAATATCGTGGCATTAGTTATATGGAGATATGTTCTCTCGTGGTAGATACAATCGCTTTCAGGTTTTAGTCTAGCAATACATTTGATATGCGTATAATGAAAATCATTGAAGAATTTATATTGTTCTGAAGCACATGACTTCTTTTTGTGTCTTAGTGAAACTGGTGCACTTATGTTTCTTGCTAGAACCATGAGTATAATATTATGCTTGCAAGATTAAAATTTACTCTGATATGGAGACACTAGAATGCGAATAGTATTATATTTCAAAAGGAATCATTGTGTGTGTGTGTATATATATATATATATATCCTAACAAATATTGTCAAGATTGTTTTGGTTATGCAAATGCAGGTATTTTCTTGAAGTTCGTTCTTCAAAATATATATTAGCATGTGAGGGTACTGCCATATTATTATTCTATAAGGCAGTTAATTGTTGATACTTATTTAAGTCATGCCAAGATAAGCAATTAATAAAGCAAGTGACTCAATATACAACAGACGTCTGACTTTTTTTAAAGAGAAAATTCCAATAATATTGAAGATAATATTATTTGCACAATTTAATTGAAAGAAGGATATCAAAGGAGGAGACATAATAAAGTAAATTTCACCAAAGTTCTTTTTCGGACGCATGATCTTCAACAGAATGGTGAAATTGATATTCAACAAACTCGTTCATGTGATAATTTGGCCTATATGTTCACTAAGGCATTGCCAACCTCAATGTTTGAGAAGTTGAAATACAAGATTGAAATACATTGTCTTCAAGGAACAAAGTGATGTTTTCATCAATGGGAGACAAATACGCATTGTAGTGCTATTTATGTTATCTCTTCTACTCTAATTCTACTTATCTACTTGTTTTATATTGTTAGTTTGAGCTAGTTTTATTTTTTAAAATTTTTATTATTGATGAAATATGAATATCTGTGGTTAGACCTGCCATGTTGTATGAGGCAGAGTGTTGGCCAGTGAAGAACTCTCATGTTCAGAGAATGAAGGTTGCGGAGATGAGGATGCTCAGGTGGATGTGCGGGCTCACCAGGTTAGATAAGATAAAGAATGAAGTTATTCGAGAGAAGGTGGGGGAGGCCCCGGTGGATGAGAAGATGCGTGAAGCGAGGCTGAGGTGGTTCGGGTATGTGCGGAGGAGAAGTCCTGATGCCCCGGTGAGGAGTTGTGAGCTGCTGGCGGTGGTCGGCGAACGACGAGGCTGAGGGAGGCCTAAGAGGTATTGGGGAGAGGTGATTAAGCATGACATGGCTAGAATGCGGGTTTCTGAGGACATGACCCTTGATAGGAAAGTCTGGAGATCTAGTATCAGGGTTGTAGGATAGGGGCCCCTAGAGTTTTTCGTACTCCTCACCCGTTTGGCAGGGCTAGCCATTGATGATTTGTGTATTAGATTGTGTCTCCCTTGTGGTAGTTATTATATGATATTATTGCATGCTATTTTATTTATGGTTCTTATGTTTAGATAATTATTTATGCTATTTCTGCTGAAGTTACTAATGCTCTTTTGTTTTTGTTTTTGTTTTTGTTGTTCCTTTCCTTCACTGAGCCGAGGGTCGATTGGAAACAGCCTCTCTGCCCTTTCGGGTAGGGGTAAGGCCCGTCTACATATTACTATCCTCAGACCCCACTTTGTGGGACTATACTGGGTAGTTGTTGTTGTTGTTGTTGTTGTTGTTGTATGAAATATGAATATCATTTGATATTTCAAAATTAAATTATTTAAGTACCTTTAACATAAACAATTTTTTTAAAAATGAATTTTGGGATATTTTAAATAAGATAAGTGTCAAAGCTTATTATATATGTATATCAGTCAATCAGTACAAAAAGCAATAAAAATCATCACAAACAAGATTATTATAAATATATTTAATTATATAAATTATCCTTTCAAACATGTTCTGAATTAAACCGCACTCGACTAGTGGACTGGATTGAGCTAACCCTGGAACAAAGTTCATTTTGAGGGCTCCCACTTCACAAGTAAAAGCTCCAGTGTGCTCTCGTGGTATTTTGTTATTTTTGAACGACGGAAAATTAAATTATTGTTATGAAATAATACAAGAACAAGAACAATATTGCAGAGTAAGGTAGGGAGAGGAGAATTCTTATTGATATTCTTGGGATTATTTACAATGGGGTAAGACCCCTCTATTTATAGGAAGATAAATGACTTAGCCTCAAAGTAAAACTCTTCTATAAGATAGACATTCACCCTAATTAGAGTTCTATTCTTAACACTCCCCCTTGAATGTCTACTCAATAAGTAATGTGCCTCATTAAAACCTTAACTAAAACAAAACCCAATGGAAAAAAAATTCTAGAAAAGGGAAAAGAGTACACATATTTAGAAATGCGCCTATTGGTTGCCTCGTTAAAAACCTTGCAAGGAAAACCCAGTGGGACAAAAATCTTGTAAGGGAAAAAGAGTGCAACGCGCATTAACTCCCCCTGAAGAGAGCATCAATTCAAATCCTTGAGTCTTCGCATCCCAATCTTGTGCACTAGCTTCAAGAGATCGTTAGTAGATATTTGATAAATAAATCAGCCATATTAACTATAATGAATATTTGCACCTTGAAATCATAACTCGTGATAGATATATAATGTCTTCACAAATATCGTGGAATGGCTCTTCAATATTTCCATAGAGATATCCTCGCCATCACATTATCATAGTTATAGCAAGATATATTTGTGCATAAATTGCATTAAGGAAGTGGTACCTCAAGATCAAGAATTGTAGATTCTTCAAGCAACTTAAATCCTTCATGGGTTGTCATATAAGTCATATAATAGACTTTAGATGCATATCAAGTTTTCATGTCATGCTAAACAAATAAGATATCGAAAACTGATTACACATACCATTGACTTTATACTTTCAAGTATTTGAACTACATGTCCAAAACTACATGTCTATCATATGGAATCAATTCTACTTGAATTGTATCTCTTCCATTTGGCCAATATTTTTGTTTGTATTCGACAAACATAAGATCCTCATCGATATTTAGCGCTATCATAGATGTCGTCGACGAACATTTTATATCGGTTCCAGTAAATTTTCATAAAGACATGACATGGAGATCTCTTCATTCATACATTCAGGTACCTGAATCTCTCATGAGATTTTATGAAGTGTTATGTCATGTGATCTTCTAGATTACTTGCCTCCTTATTATGATCACTTTGATCATTTGCTCATCTTCTTTATTAAGAAGTTCTTTTGAAACCGATTTGTCTATACGCTTTAAGCGTATCAAAGACTTTGTCCTTCTAGGACTTAATATGAGCATTTGCAGTGAGAATATAGTTACTTTCTTTGGGTCAGCAAATGCGTATGGCATGCTTTGCAATATGTTGCAATTGAATTATCCTTTTATGAACTTCAGGTTCATATTATGATATTCGAGGATCTATATATACAAATGATAATTCATCCCATGTAACCTTTTCTCAAGTGTTTATCATGTCTCCCCCTCATGTTAGGAAAACTAACTTGTTTCCTCAACTCTGGGAAATCATCTTTGTGCATTATCATGTTAATATACACAGCACATTAATAATAATAAGATGAAATTATTTCATTCCTGACCCTGAACCACTTGTGAGGGGAGAATATAATATACTCTCGTGTATAGCGTATATCAAATTGATATAGATAACATTGTTCTCATAAGCAATAATTTAGCTATTAAATGGAGGCACTCAATAAATTATTTTGCCAAACCAACTATGATTTAAACCAACTTATCAAGATGAACTATCTTGAATAGAAAATCTGGAAATTATGCTCGAAATTAGATTACTGAGCAATTTACCTCGCAAGCACCGGCCAGGCTGCAGGTTAATAATAATCGCACATGTAACCATATCATAGATGCATCATATGTGGTATACATGGCAGGCGAATGGGCCCATGTTCACCTTTGATATTTCCAGAATTTATGGGATTCAACCCCAACTTTAGTTGGTCAATTAATTTAATGAGAACAAGTAATACAAGAGAATTCGTAAAGAACTTTCTAGTTCTTTAATATTTACCCATGTGAATTCTCTATTATTGTTGCACATCATACTTAAATTGATATGCCTAACCCGAATGCCAATTGAATAAATTATCAATATTGATAAGTTCATGTTTATACCATGACATGTGCAATTCTCAATAAACTCCAAGTTTATTATGATATAGATTTTTATATCAATTAACATCCACTTTATTGTGGCATTCTTTTGTTTGTGTAGTACAAACTGGAGAATAAAGCGGGTAGCTTTTCATATACAGATTATCCCACTACAAGTTGTAGTAATAGAAGATATCAAATCTTTCCTTTATTTATAGTCTCAATATAATCAACCACTTTCACATATACTTTGGAAACTGAATAAGTTTCTTTGAGACTTACTACAACACAATACCTTATTGGTAATCAATTGTGTTTCTCCAACATAGTAATAATTGGCTCTTCTAGAGCTCTCAATTAATTTTGTACTACCACAAATTCATCAACATCCATGTGGTGAATATCTCCTTTAAAGAGAAAGTTATACCATTATGGTCATGGTCAAAATTATATGCAAGATATGTTTCTTGTATTATCGTTGTCCTTTAATAATCATATTTCCAAAATATTTTGGCGTACAATAGGTACGTGACAAATGATCATTCATGCCATAATAATGACATTATTTTCATATATCATCTCAAACCTCCTTCTAGAGGTGATGTGGTATATTCACTACCACTAGCACGTTCATATTCTTCCAAGAATGAATATGTATTCATAAATCATATGTTGTCACATTCACACCATGAATGGATCATAATCATCTGTATGTGCTATATAAAATCTCATGTCAAATATTACTTTCATAAAGTGAAAGATTATTTTGAGAATCTTTATTATTCTCATTATCACAATGATGACGATTATAATTCCGTCTTATTGCCACATCCATATTCATTGATACCTTCACGGTAATAATTTTGTCTTCTTTCAGACTTATCACATACTGCTATCACATTCTCTATCGGGAATGAGAATGGAGCAAATTCAATTGGACGGGCTTTCAATTGTTTGCCCACAATCATACATGAATTTAATCATGACAAGTATAGAAATTTTACCATTTTGGATGATTATAATATCTTTCAAACTCCATTAGAGTTGGAATAAAAATTTATCATCTTTACTTGTATGTAAAATCAATTTACAGAATGTCAAGAATTTGAAAGGGAAAAGTAAAATACTTACCTTAAATCCAGAATTTAATTATGAAGAAAGATCATAGAATATTTGATGATATTCCTGATCATGGCTGGACTCATTATCCCTCTCCACCATAGCCGAAGCAGCTGAAGCTGCTGACTTAACTGTGGAAGCAACAGTTGAGGCACCAGAGGATACAATCTTGGAGAGTGCTCGAAATGAACTAGGAAAAACACCATGCTTGCCCCTCCCTGACCTAGGCACTACTCCACCTTCAAGAGGTGGTTTTTGGTCATCATTCCTCATTCCCATGCCCCAGACCACAAGGGCAAAACAAACACAACAACACTAAAATAAAAAAACAACCCTCTGATTCTTGAATCTTCTATTTTCTACTCCTGTGATCATAACCCTTAAGATTGTTCCTATATATCACCACTTATTGATAAGCCCTGGGGGAAAAAAAAAACGTTACATGGGAAAAGTCTTAAACTTTCATCTCACAGCTGTCTTCGTCTTTTCCTTCCAACACAGGAAAAATCCAAACCCCACAACTGAAAACTCACTTCTTCAAATTACAACAGAATAGCACAAATAGCTATTTAATCCCAATCTGTCTTCTTCTAAACTTCCCTTTACTTTGCAATAAAGAACACAACTACCAAACCCCACAAAATAAAAATAAAAATCAAAACTTTAAACTTCTAGTAAAACACAACAACAAATTTTTCAAAAAACTTTCTTTGTTGTATTATGTACTTAACAAATCTTTATCTACTTGTGCATCAAATTCATGAATCAAATATTTTTTTTTTTACAATGAATTCACAAAGAATATGTATAAAATTGGATCAGATGACCCTGAAAATTGAATTTTTAGGCTTTCAGTACTTGAACAGAAATAGAGATAGATTCCTTTCTCATTATACAAATTTTGTACGTATATGCATACATATTAAGCGTATGAAGCAAGATTTGAAGGATCGGATAATAACGAAGATATTAGATAGTAGATCTTTATGCTGATAACGTGTGCAGACAAGGTAGGGAGAGGAGAATTCTTATTGATATTCTTGGGATTATTTACAATGGGGTAAGACCCCTCTATTTATAGGAAGATAAATGACTTAGCCTCAAAGTAAAACTCTTTTATAAGATAGACATTCACCCTAATTAGAGTTCTATTCTTAACAATTATCATATTTTCGAAATCATTAGATTTTTTATTAATTTTTACCGAAAATATGGGATTTCAAAATTAATTGATTTAAAATACCCTATTATATGTAGTTTTCTTAGGCCTCATTTATATTTTTAAATATTAAGACGTCTGAATTTGAATACACATATAAATATCAAGATGTGTATTAAGATTAAGACATCTTAATCTGAATGCACATATGAATATAGTAAGATATGTATTAAGATCTGAATACTAAGAATTTATACTATTTGATTTTTAACACCTGAATGCATAAAATTTATCTTTATTTGAAGAATAGTAAACATAGAATTCAAATGAAATACTAACCAATCTAATATTCTATCGATAAAATATCTAGTTTTTAAAATATGATAGTTGGTGGTGGTGATGGCTAACGGGTGAATGCCGATTAGAGGCGGTAGTTGGTGGTGTTTTGGTTGATGATGGTGGTTTATGCTAGTAGCTAGTAGTGATTGATAGTGGTGGCAATTATGATTGAGGATAGTGGTGGTAGGTAGTGATAGTTAATAATGGCGGGTGGTGATAGTTAATAATATCGGGTGGTGGTAGTTTATAATGATGGGCGATGATGGCTGTGATTGTTAATAGCGTGAGGTGGGTGGTTGTGGTAGTTGAGGTGGATAAGTATTGACTGTGAGTGAGAATGATGGTGGTCGGAGTGATGGGGATGATGGATGATGATGGTCAATAATGGTGGCGTCTATGATTGAGGATGATGGTGGTAGTGGAGGTGATTCACTACGGTAGTGGTGGTGGTGGTGGTTGAGTATGGTGGTGGTGGTAGACATGGTGATAGTTGATAATGGTAGGCGATGATGGCAGTTAATACTTAATATGTGATAGTATCTTAATAAAATTAAGTCTCTGTTATAGATCTTAATCAAAAAGATCTATTTAGACATATGAAGTAGTTGTGAAGTAAAAAACAAACACGCTTAATGATTAAGATCTGAATAATTAAGATCCAGACTTTAAAAAAATACATTTAATATATGAGATCTGAATGATTAAGATTCAGACCTCCATTAAGTGCAAACAAATGAGGCCTTAGTCTGGAGTAATATATAAGAGATGTGTGTTGAGATTAGTGGTGTCCAAATGGATAAAAGAAAATGGTTAATCATCCATGTTATTCATTAAAAAATGGGTGCTATAATGAACTTTTAAAAAATAGGTCAAATCTGGATAATAACCATATTATCATTTTAGAAAATAAATAACCAACGGATAACTAATGAGTTTAATTTTTACATTTGTAAAGCTTCAAATTGGGGGTTCTTAAGTTTGGGAGACTAGAATTTTCCCAAAAGTGATCATATTCAAGAAGTTATGGATCCACTAGTTAACTTATTTTTACCCTTATTAAATATGGTGGAATTGGATAATTTATCCATTTTCTATCAAAACCATATCCGACCCCACTTGTACGGTTGCCGCTCCTAGTTGAGATAGTTGATTAAAAGAAGACAAAAGCCGTCCAGGAGCATGTCAATAGTTTGGTTTGTGGCAATATTTTAATACCCTTTAGACATCTATTTTTGGTCTTCTAGAAGGATAAGATTAGTGAAAAAAGAAGACTAAAAGCCATCCCAAAGCCAAACTTCATGCAACTTCAATTATAAAAAGGCTCTCACTTGACAAGGAAAGATCCATATAAAAAACATCATTCCTCTCCTTTCCTTTCACTTCTCTATTCTTCTTTTGTTGTCCAATAATAAACATTAGTTATTTTCTTTCTTATTTATTTTTCCTACTTGCTAGCTGAGTTTGTAATATTTATTTCTCATATATCCTCTAAATAAAATAGAGGCAAGCTTGTTTAATCCTGGAGAAATATTGTATATTGCTGAAATAGTTTCTTAGGATAGTACCCAGCACGACTCAAGGTAATTCGTGTATCTACTTATAAAGAATATTATTACAGTATTATTATTTTTATTTTTTCGGTATCATTTCTCTACAATCTAACAAATTATGACAAATAACACTGATGCTGAAAATACTACTGATACCGCCAATATTGGTGTTACGTCCGCTGCTCCAGCCCCAATTGCACTGTCATATGCCAGGCCATTTTCAGATGTACCAAATATTGAAATTTTCACCAATAAAATATACAAATGTTGGCAAGAATGTATTTTCTTACTGCTTGATATCCATGGTGTTGCACATGCACTGCTGCATCTACAACCTAGTGCATACGCTGATAATAAAATAATAGAATCATGGCAATATGCCAATAAGGTATGCTGTCATACAATATTGCAAATTATTTCTAACGAACTGTTTGACGTGTATTGCAGTTATAAAGAAGCAAAAACTATATGAGAAGCTTTATTTAAAAAATTCATTGCTGAAGATGCTACAAAACAAAAATTTGTAGTAGGGAAGTTTTATCAGTGGAAGATGAGAGATGATTAAAGAGATAAACATACAAATCAACGAATTTCAAGAATATTTAGAAGACTAGAAGGCCGAGGGGATGTCTTTACCAGAGAAGTTTGATGATTGAGTGCTAATTGAGAAGTTGCCTGACTCATGGAGTGACTAAAAAAACAATTTGAAGAACAAATAGAAAATTTTCACCATTGAGAAAATTGTGACTCACATCTTAATTGAATATTCTAACAGAAAAGAATCTGCCAAAGTTAGGATGACAACTCTTAAAGCAAACTCAGTTCAAAGCATCAACAATAATCACAAAGGTACGAGAATAAGTCTCAAGATTGCAAGCCTAAAAATACTAACCTTAAAAGAAAAAAGGGCTCTTTTTTTGTTTGTGGTAAACCGTGTCATCGTGCCTCACAGTGCAAGTACAGAGCAGGAAATGACAAAGGAAAAACTAATACTCCTAAGGCTAACTTAGCCAAAGGAGGTAATATTATTGCAGCTGTCATTTCTCAAGTAAATATTATAGCACATGCAAAAGAATGGGTGATAGACTCTGAGGCTACTCGGCACATTTGTGCAAATCAAGAAGCATTTTCCTCTTATACTCATATAGAGGATAATAGAAAAGAAGTCTATATTGGTGACTCAAGTACTACCAAAGTCTTGGGTAAGGGTAAAGTTCTCCATAAACTCACTTCGAGAAAAACTTTAGCCCTTGTTGATGTACTGCATGTTCCTACTATGAGCGCAAACTTGATCTCTGTATCCTTGTTGGGAAGAGCCGGAGTCAAAGTGTCATTTGAATCTGATAAGATCATAATGACCAAAAATAATGTATTTGTAGGAAAAGACTATTGTAATCAATGACTCTTTGTACTTAATATTTCTGATGTTATCAATGGAAATGTATCTGCTTCTGCTTATATGATTAAGTCTATTTCTCTGTGGCATGCTAGACTAGGACATGTTAATGTCGCATACATAAAGAAAATGTAGTTGCTAGGATTAATATCGGTTTAGACTCAAATTATATCAACAAGTATAAAATATGTACTGAAGCTAAAAGTACTAGAAAGACATGTCTTTCCGTAAATAGAGAAACTGAATTGTTATCTTTAATTCACACAGTTAGGCGACTTGAAGCAGACTATGACTAGAGGTGGTAAAAGATATTATGTGACTTTTATTAATGATTTTTATAGATATACTAACTTGTATTTGCTTAGAAATAAAGATGATGCATTTAATGCTTTTATTTCTTATAAAATTGAGGTTGAAAATCAACTTAATAGAAAAATCAAGAGAATTTGATCAGATAAAGATGGAGAATATTTATATTTAAATGAATTTTGTGAAAATAATGGAATTATTCATGAAGTAAATCCGCATTATTCACCTGAGTCAAATGAAATAGCTGAAATAATTGAACATTGAAAGAGATGACGAACTCTATGTTAGTTAGTTCTAATGCTCCTGATAACTTGTGGGGTGAAGCTATCTTATCTGCATGTCACTTAGAAAATAGAATACCACATAGAACAACTGGAAAAACTCTGTATGAATTGTGGAGGGGCCATAAACCTAATTTGAAATATTTAAAAGTGTGGGGGTGCCTTGGTAAAGTTCTTTTGCCTGAACCTAAAAAGAGAAAAATAGGTTCTAAAACTGTTGATTGCATGCTTATTGGATATGCGGAACATAGTGTTGCATATAGATTTCTTGTTTTAAAAAGTGATGTGCTTGATTACAATACTATAATTGAGACAAATAATGCACAATTCTTTGAATATATTTTTTCACTATCTAATAAAATTTCTTATACACCTGTTGAAACAAAAAGTGAAATTATCTCTAATGAGGAATCGAGAAGGAGTAAAAGGCGTAGGAAAGAATATTTTTCTTATGGAAATGATTTTCAGACATTTCTTGTTGATAATGAACCATCAAATTATTTTGAAGCTATATCTTCTTCAGATGCTAAATATTGGAAAGAGGCAATAAAAGAATAAATTGATTCTATTATGAAAAATAGTACATAGATTTTAACTGACTTACCTCCTGGTGCGAAACCTATTGATTGTAAATGAATTTTCAAAAAGAAATTTAATCCTGATGGATCTTTAGATATACATAAAGCTCGATTAGTAGCAAAAGGTTTTTCTCAAAAATAAAATATAGATTATTTTGATACTTTTGCACCAGTAACTAGAATTTCTTCTATTCAAATTTTAATTGTCTTAGCTTCAATCCATAAGCTTTTTATCCACCTAATGGATGTGAAAACTATTTTTCTAAATAGTGATTTAGAAGAAGAGATTTATATGGTTCAACCTGAAGGCTGTGTCATCCCTGGACAAGAAAATAAAGTTTGTAAATTAATTAAATCGCTTTATGGCCTTAAACAAGCTCCTAAGCAATGGTATGAGAAATTTGAACAAGTCTTACTGAGAGATGATTTTTCTTTAGTGGAGGTGGATAAATGTGTTTATACTAAAGTGGTAAACAATTATTATATGATTATATGTCTGTATGTTGATAACATGCTTATATTTGGTACAAGTTTAAATATTGTGCAAAGTACTAAATTATTTGTCTGGTAATTTTGATATGAAAGATCTGGATGAAGTAAATATGATATTGAGAGTTAAAGTTATAAGGAGTAAAGATGACACAATATTGTCACAAGAACATTATGTTGAGATACTTCTTAAGAAGTTTGAATATTTTAATGTTAAATATGTGAGCACTCCTTTTGATGCTAACTCTAAGTTGAAAAAGAATAATGGTGATCCAGTTTCTCAATCTAAATATGCTTAGATTATTGGAAGTCTGATGCATTTAATGAATTTTACAGTGCCTGATATAGCCTATGTTGTGTGTAGACTGAGTAGATATAATCATAATCCCAACAGAGAGTACTGGTCTGCATTAGATATACTAATGAAATATGTGAGAGGAACTATGAATTATAGTATCTTATATAGTGGATTTCCTTCTACTTTAGAAGGGTACAGTGATGCAAACTGGATCTCTAATTCATATGAGACAAAATCCACTAGTGGTTATGTATTCACCCTTGGTGGTGGTGCAATATTGTGAAAATCGGCTAAATAGACGATCATTGTTAGATCGACTATGGAATTAGAGTTTGTAGCTCTGGAGTTAGATGGTACTGAGGCTGAGTGGCTAAGAAGCTTCTTAGCTAATATCCCTTTAATAAAGGACGTATTGCCTTCAGCATCTATGCATTGTGATTGTCAAGCGACAATAGCTATTGCACAGAATAACTCTTATAATTGTAAAAGTAGACAAATAAAATTGAGACATGATGGCATAAAACACTTGTTGAGAGATGAAAAAATTTCCATTGACTATGTGAAATCAGAGATAATTTTGGATGATCCTCTAACTAAACCCGTAGGAAGAAAATTAATTCTTCAAACGTGATTGGAGATCCCATGAAGTACGTCCATATGGGTAATAACAAGTCGATATTGGCACTGATGCACTAAAAGAGAATGCTTGACTGCTACTAATTGAGAGGTCGAGTTATAACTCTTAATAAATTCATAGTCCTTATGGATGCTGTATTTAAAAGCAATATAAATTTGATGAATTCACCTATATGAGATTGGAGTGGGCCGCTCCTATGAGATTTTGGCCTAGTCTCTAGAGCTCTCATGAATAACCAGGCATACACATGGCCTATTGGGCGCAAAACTGTGTTGAATAGCAAAATTACCGGTGGTCAAAATGTAATTGATAAAATCTCTAACTTATAATAAGAATTATTAGTTCATAGAAATATTATATTTCACTAGTGATTCAGTGAGTTAAAATTTTATTGATCTAAGTTTGGTTCATAGTCCAGAAGACACCAAACCTATTACATTATACCATACAAATCCATCAAGTGTATTTCAAAAGGTCTCTAAAATATTGGGGGACTGTGGCAATATTTTCATGCCCTTTGGACAAGTGTTTTTGGTCTTCTAGAAGGTTAAGATTAATGGCAAAAGAAGACTAAAAAGTGGCAAAAGTTCAGCCACGTTTTTATCATGCAAAAGCTAAACTTTATGCAACTTCAACTATAAAAAGGCTCTCACTTGACAAAGAAAGATCCATTAATAAAAACATCATTCCTCTCCTTTCCTTTCACTCTTCTGTTCGTCATTTGTTGTCCAATATTAAATATTAGTTATTTCCTTTCTTATTTACTTTTCTTACTTGCTAGTTGTGTTTGTAATATTTATTTTAACTGATTCCTGTATTCTTTAAATAAAATAGAGGTAAGTTTATTTAATCCTGGAGAAATATTTTACACTACTGAAATAGTTTCTTAAAATAATACCCAACACGACTCAAGTTAATTTGTATATCTGCTTATAAAGAATATTATTACAGTATTATTATTGTTATTTTTTCAGTATTATTACTCTACATGGTTACAGATTCACATGAAAATTTTCATAAATTTAAAAATTTTGTTGAGCTTCTACGGCTGTTATGAGTGCCGATCGTTCATGACCGTCTAGTTTTCTTTATCGTGACATTTATGATCTATGTAATGCTCTCCTTGGTATGTTTCATATTAAATGAGGTATTTTCTTTTTTAGTTTGTTTTAAAATAAGTGAGAAACTTTTTGCCCTTAATGGGAAACTTTTATAGCCACACAAATGACATGGCTCCACAAACCTTTTACCCCTTCTTTTAAGACCAAATTTTCAAAAATCTTTTTTTAAAACTTCAAATAGAATAAATTACCTCAAACAATATAAAACAGAGGGAGTATTATTTTTGCCCTAAAAATTTCGAGACCCTCTTTTTTGTAGTTCGCTTAGTCGGGAGTGACGTAGCTAAGATATGCTGAAACAACTAGTTGAATTAAAAGGAACTCAGAGATCGTTCAGAAGGTCTAGAGGGTGAGTTCACGTTAACTTAGTTTTTGGCGAAAATATAACTTTCACCAAAGAAATTCAAACAATAAAATAAAAAAATACAAAGAAACTGTTAGGGAATGTGGATCGATTGGGCGTTGGTAAACAAAAATTTGAGAGGAAAACAACCTCCATTACTCACAAGAATAGATTACACGAGTATTTACAAAACTCATTAAAAACTCTCAAAGCTCACAAACGAGGATCACTCTCTAGGATCACTCTTGTCTCACTCTTCTTGGTGATGAACACTCTAATTTTTGTGATGATTTACAATGAAGGCAAGCACCTCTATTTATAGTAAAAATGGTGGGGGGTTTTTTGTGTGGAAATTCCCGTGTGAATAAGGAAGTTTCCCATGGAGGCTATGGTTGGCTATTCAACCATTGTGGGCTGCCCGTGTGAATAAGGAAGCTTCCCATGGAGGCTATAGTTGTCTTGTTCAACCATTGTGGGCTGCCCGTGTGAATAAGGAAGATTCCCATGGAGGCTATGGTTGTCTTGTTCAAAGTTTGCTAGTTTGAACATCTAGAAGTACGGCTAGAAGTCATCAATTCTCCCCCTCCAGCCGTATCTGAAATAAACATCCCGGCTATGTCTCTGCATAACTCTAGCTTTTCTTGAGTCACTACCTTTGTTAACATATCAGCTGGATTCTCCTTCGTATGGATCTTTACTAGTCTCAACAGTTGTCGATCCATCACCTCGCGTATCCAATAATAGAGAATATCAATATGTTTGTACAGGAATGGTACATGGAGTTCTTGCTCAAATCCAAAGCACTCTGACTTTCACAATGTACCTTGTACTCCTTTTGTTTGATTCCAAACTCTTGGAGATAACGCTTTAGCCACAACATCTCTTTTCCAGCTTCAGCGGCATCAATGTATTCTGCTTCGGTTGTGGATAAAGCAACTCACTTCTGTAGCCTAGACTGCCATGAAACAGCTCCCCTGCAAAAGTGTAAATGAATCCTGAAGTAGATTTTCTACTATCAAGACCTCCGGCCATATCTGCATCTGTATAGCCTTCCAAGATTGGATCAGCTCCCCCGTAACAAAGACTTAATTTCATTGTACCCATAAGATACCTAAGAATTCACTTTACTGCCTCCCAATGCTCTTTCCCGGGGTTGGAGAGAAAACGACTCACCGTTCCCACTGCGTGAGCAATATTGGGCCTCGTACACACCATAGCATACATAAAACTTCCAACTGCTGAAGAATACGATACTGACGACATCTCCCCAATCTCTTCCTTGGATGAGGGACAGGAACTCTTGCTCACCTTGAAATGGTTGGCCAATGGAATGCTAACTAGTTTGGCATTGTTCATATTGAACCATGCAAGCACTCGTTCAATATACTTCTCCTGAGATAGCCATAACCTCCAGTTCTTCTTGTCTCGGGTGATCTGCATTCCCATATTTGTTGAGCCAGTACTAAGTCATTCATGTCAAAAGACTTAGAGAGTTCCTTCTTCAGCTGGTTGATCTTCGTTGCGTCTTTCCCCACGATCAGAATATCGTCTACATATAGTAGAAGAGCAACGAAATTCCCGTCTGAAAATTTCTGAATGCAAACATATTCATCTGCGGCAGTTTTCTTGTACCCTTGACTCAGTATGCACAAGTCAAACTTCTTGTACCACTGTCTTGGTGTCTGCTTCAAACCGTACAAACTCTTCTTCAGCTTGCACACGAGTTTATCTCCTGAAACCTCAAAACCTTCGGACTGCTGCATATAGATTTCTTCTTTTAAATCTCCATGAAGAAACGCTGTCTTCACATCCATTTGTTCAAGTTCCAAGTTCATACTTGCGACCAATCCAAGTATGGCTCTGATTGAAGTCATCTTGACTACGGGTGAAAAAATCCCATCAAAGTCGATTCCCTTCTTCTGCTGGACTCCTTTGACTACCAACGGTGCTTTTTATTACACCACTTTTTCACTGCCATCTTTCTTCAGCTTGAACACCCATTTATTTTTCAGTGCCTTCTTCCCTTTTGGAAGTTCTACGATCTCATAAGTCTGGTTTTTGTGCAAAGATTCCATCTCGTCCTGCATTGCGAGCAACCACTGTTCTTTGTCCTTATGAGATACTGCTTCATGGAAACTCTCTGGTTCTCCATCTTCAGTAAGTAGAAGATATTCGGATTCTGGATATCTTCTCGATGGAATCCGACCTCGTTCAGATCTACGAACTTCTGGAATATGAGGAGATCCACCATCATCTGAGTCTTGTGATGGTTCTGGAACATCTGGCAGAGCGGGTTGTGGCTCCCCCTGCTCAACACCGTCTTCTTCCTCATTGTCTTCTACTTCTGGAATATCTTCTGGCACTGTATCTTCATTTCTCATGAATGATTCTATTGTTGCCTCTCGCACCTGCAGAGCAACATTTGGCTTCTGAGATATTGTGGGCTTTTCAATATCTTCTATTGTCTGGTTTTCATGGAACACTACGTCCCTACTTCTGATCACCTTTTTCTCCTTTGGATCCCATAATCTGTATCCAAATTCTTCATCTCCATAGCTTATGAATATGCATGGAGAGGTCCTTGCATGTAGCTTCTGCCTGAGCTCCTTGGATACGTGTGCGTACGCCAAACATCCAAATATTCTCAAGTGAGAATATGATGGATCCTTTCCAGACCAAAGTTTCTCCGGAACTTCAAAATTCAATGGTACTGATGGAGATTGGTTGATTAAGTAACAGGCGGCTCTGACTGCTTCTCCCCAGAATGGCTTTGGCAGCTTAGCCATACTGAGCATGCTCCGAACACGTTCCATGATTGTTCGGTTCATTCTTTCAGCTACACCATTGTGTTGAGGGGTGCGTGGAACCGTCTTCTCATGTCGAATGCCATATGATCTGCAATAGGCATTGAACTGCCTGGAAGAGTATTCACCTTCATTGTCGGATCGAAGACACTTCAACTTCTTTCCTGTCTCACGTTCTACCATGACATGGAACATTTTGAAGTAATCGAACACCTGGTCCTTCGTCCGTAAGAAATACACCCACACCTTTCGAGAAGCATCATCAATAAACTTTAGAAAGTATCGATTGTCGCCGAGTGATTCAACCTCTAAGGGATCGCAAACATCAGAGTGTACCAAACTGAGTAACTCTGATCTTCTCGTGGAAGAGGAATTAAACGGGACTCTATGCTGCTTACCAAACATACAATGATTGCAAGGATTTAGTACAACATCCTTCTCCACGTTGATGAACTCCTTTTTTATTATGGTAGATAACCCTTTCTCACTCATGTGGCCGAGTCTCTAGTGCCATAAATTTTGAGAAGTCTCCTTTTCTGCAACGTTGAGGCTGTCTGTACATATCTTCACATGAGTCTTGTATAGCGTGCCACAAATATGTCCTCGGGCGACTGTCATAGTGCCTCTTGTAAACTTCCATGTGCCTTTACTGAAGTGACTATCATAGCCCTGTTTGTCAAGAGCTAATCCTGACAATAGATTTTGCCGAAGATCTGGCACATGGCGGACATCCTTCAAAGTGATTGTGCTCCCGGAACTTGTCTTTATCTGGACATCACCAATTCCGACAATCTCAGTGGAACTGGAATTTCCCATTTTCACAGCTCCAAAGTCACCGGCTTTGTATGTTATGAAGTATTCCTTGTATGGAGTCACGTGGCAAGATGCTACAGTATCTACCACCCATTCCGTGTCTTCTCGTGAGACGTGAAGGCATGTCTCATCTTGGGTTGAACAATAAGCTAAATCACTAGAGATAGTAACTAACGTTTCTCCACCCTTGTTCTTCGGCTGCGAACTGCTCTGGCCTTGCTCCTCTTTCCATTTGTAGCAGTTCTTCTTCATATGTCCATCTATTCCACAATGATGACACTTATATGTTGGTTTTCTGCCATCAGTGGACCTGCCCCTGCTCTTGCTTCTGCCTCTCCATTTGCTTTTGCTACTCTTTTGTTGCCTCCCCCGGTTCTCTGTGACAAAGGCATGGGTCTGATCTGTGCCCATCTCCTTTCTCCTTGCCTCTTCACTGAATAAGGCATCCTTGACCATTGACATGGTAAGTTTGCCATTAGGGGCTGAGTTGCTGAGTGATACGACCAACGTTTCCCAACTATCGGGAAGGGAACTGAGTAGTAATAGCGCCTGGACTTCATCGCTAAGTGGCATCTCTACAGACGACAACTGGTTGACCAGGTTTTGGAACTCACTAGTATGCTCGACAACTGAAGTTTCTTTTTTTAGCTTCCTGTTGACTAAGCGCCTCATTAATATGGCCTTATTCCGAGCGGTCTTGGCCTGGTACATGTCTTCCAACTTCTTCCAGAGGGTATATGCGTCTGTTTCTTGTGCAACATAGTGGAAGACACTATGATCAATCCATTGACGGATTAGACCAATAGTTTTTCGATTTAATTTCTTCCACTCTAACTCCTTGGTAGGATCAGGATTTTTACCCATCAATTCTATGGGATCAAACAAATCTTTACAGCTTAGGAGATCTTCCATTCGAGGTCTCCATAGCGTGTAATTTGTAGCAGTAAGCGTAATCATGGCTCCAAAAGATGATGTTGACTCTTATGTGGACATTATCATCTTACAAAATAATTTTTCAACATGATTGGGGTTGAATACTTAAACACGGAGTTCACCGTTGCATCCAGAACAGTCGAAAATGGTTGAATTGACACTTCGTGGCTGAAATTCCACTATAGGGGCAAAACTATAATTTTTTGAAAGTTGAGTGACCAATCTGCAATTTCAGAGAGTTGACTGGTTCGCTACAGTTGACCGGTCGTCTTCTCCGGCAAAATTTCCGACGACGGTTGTCTTCTCCGGCGAATTCCCCGGCGAACCTCCGGCAAAGTTGACCAAACTTTGACCGCGATTTCTGGGCTCGTTTGAACTCCGATTAGGTCGCTGTTTGGTGCGTTGGACTCCGTTCGACGAGACGAATCCAATGGTGCCATCAGAATTGGATTTCGAGCAAAGCTCCGAAAAACCAAATTTGGGCCGTCACCTAAAAACTTGGCCAACGCCTCTAACCTTGCTTTGATACCACTTGTTGGGGTATATGAATCGATTGGGCGTTGGTAAGCACAAATTTGAGAGAAAAACAACCTCTATTACTCACAAGAATAGATTACACGAGTATTTACAAAACTCATAAAAAAACTCTCAAAAACTCACAAACGAGGATCACTCTCTAGGATCACTCTTGTTCTCACTCTTCTTGGTGATGAACACTCTAACTTTTGTGATGATTTACAATGAAGGCAAGTACCTCTCTTTATAGCAAAAATGGTGAGGGTTTTTTGTTGAAATTCCCGTGTGAATAAGGAAGCTTCCCATGGAGGCTATGGTTGGCTTGTTCAACCATTGTGGGCTGCCCGTGTGAATAAGTAAGCTTTCCATGGAGTCTATAATTGGCTTGTTCAAAATTTGCTAGTTTGAACATCTAGAAGTATGGCCGGAAGTATCACTTGCATATATATTCAGCCTTTTTTTTCAATGCTTACTGTCCCGTAAGTAATTCTTCTCTATCCTTAGTTGCCTCAGTTTTTACGTTTCTAAAATGCATTTTATTCAGTTCCTTCAGACTTCGTAAGACTGTTATTCCACCCTAAATTACAATTGCTAGACAAAAATACTAGTTATCTAAACCTAAGAGAAAGTATTAAAGAGAAATAAAATAGCTATACTAAAGAAATCTAAATATTTAAACTTACACCAAATAAGAAGAAAAATAATGAAGAGAAAAGAAAATAAATAGCTACTATGTGATTTAGCCCTTAGAAAGCAGCCGCACTTTTCTTCTTCATACTAAACCAGTCATTTTTTTACATTCATCTTCCCCACCCTTCAAAAACCACCATAGAAGACTTCACTTCCGTGTTCAACTCCAAAGAACTCAAGAGATTTGTTCAGGTTTACTATTTGAGGTATCATCCGAGGTTTACCGTCAAAGCTCCGGTCGCCTCTCCGGTTCTGCGTCGCTGTTTATTCTCAGTTCGATCGTTGAGTTACAGAAGTTTTAACGTTCATATACACTCATAAAAGGTCCATTTACATCAACATATTAACCTTTTTTTCTTTTCCAGTTCATTGAAATTATTGATTTTTTGTCCTTGGAATGTTGATTATTGAAGTATATGCTGATTTTGGTGTTTATTTGCAAGTTATCGTGAGTTTCTTGCTGATGTTCTATATTTAAATGAGTCTTTTATGACATTGAGTGTGGAATGCTTCACTACATGATGAAAATCCAAGTATAAACCGATATGGGTCGGGGCGGCTAAAACTGAAATGAGGACAATTAATAAGTTGTATTTTTGAGGTTTACAGTATGAGAGGGTACAGTTTTGTTTGGTGAAATATTTAATAGGATTAAATCCTTAAAGTGGCAGATTTTTTATGGCTTTAAGTCAATGGTCTTTGGTTTAATTCATAAGCCAAAGAACGCTTTTTTCCCCTTCTTTTTTAGACAGTGTTTCATGTTTCCTTCAATTTCCGTTACTATTGTGTTACACATTTAGTTGTTCGTTTAGTTCGGTTCTTTCGCTACTTTGTTTTTTTCCCTCTGTTTTAAGAAGGTTTGAGTTATCGCTGCAAGAATTAAGATGGGTTGTAGCATCAGAAATTTCTTTGTTTAAAAATGGGCTAATGATGGATTGCTAATAATTGGACCATTAGCTGATTTGGTTAAGCATTAAGATACTATATCTTGTTTTTTAACATGTATTTTAAATTGTGTGACAATTGATAATATCATTTAGAGTTGTTTCATGGGCTTAAGATGTTCGTGGCAGTAGGAAAAGTAAGGAAAATTGGTGCCTCTTTGTTGCGTTACATTTTTCATGAGTTTTCTGTTTTGGTATGACTTTATTCTTTTTCTTTTTAAAAGAAAAATCTGTTGATTGATGATATATTTGCAATGAATTTGTTGAACATGTGTTAAATGCATGATTAGTCTTTTTGCCTTCCCAGGGTAGGGGTTTGTGCACTGTGCACACACTATCCTTCCCATACCCTAGTGGAACAAGCGACCCCCAACTGGTACTGTAGGTCTCGACTCTTCTTCCCTATGGTGTTTGACGTGACTTCCTAGAAGAAGTTATTTGTGTTTATGCTATTGAGAAATTATGGTGAGTTTAGGAGTTGAAAACGAGTGTTTCAATGGTGTTTATTAGGCTGCATTTTTATGGCTGTAAGGGTATAAAAATGGTCTCTTTGTCTGAAGAAGAAAGCTAAGTCATTCATGGAGAGCTATGGAGGAAGCTGCTTATGAAGACCCTTTTGATTGCGAGCTGCTATTATTTTTCCGTTGCTGCTGCTATAGTTCTGTGTAGAGAAGATGGTGAGTGTTAAGTGAGGAGGAAGAGTATATACTCTATGCTTTGAGGAAAGCTGCAGCTGCTCAAAACTTTAGCCGCTAGGGTTTCCTAATTGTTTCTCGTTCTCTGTCTATCTGCCTGTTATTGAAATAAATTTCCGGTATGTAAAACCTTCTTTTTTCATTATTAGAATAGATCTCATTTTGAATTTGAGGATTTCCAAGAGATCCTTTGAATATTTAAGGTTTTAATTTTGGAATTCATGGATAATATTTTCCCATTTGAGCCATTTTTTTTGAGCTTTTAGAAATACTGACTTTTTGAAAAAACAACAATTCAGATTCAAGAGCTTAGTAATGAATGACAATCTTGAATTTTTATACATAGCAATAAGGACTACCTTTACAAACTCTAGAATAAGACGTATATAAAAGGAGGAGGATGAAATCAAACTCACCACCGCGCGTTCGAGTACTTGGTTGAGAACAACCACTGTTCTTTTTCTTCACCATCAGTGTTCGGCTCTATGCGAATAAATACCCTAATGATATTTTCCATTTATGCGGTGTTTGACCAACTATGGGCTTGGGCCCCGTTTTTCTTGCTTTCTTTCCTTTGCTTCTTTTTTTCTTTGCTTTTGAGAACTTCTTTAAAATTATTATTATAAATAATTATCAGTTTTGGTTTATTTCAAAATACACATTTATTTATAGCTAAAAGCATATTTCATAGTTTTTAAAAATAAATACTCACCACAAATTAAGGGGCCAGTATCTCTTTAGTAAATGTGGAAGAGAAATTAGGGATTGTGGTTTTTATTTTATGATACAAAGAAAAGCCGAAAAGGTATGTGAATGAGAAAGAAGAGTGAAAAAGAAAAATAATCGGATGCCTTAGTGATAGATGCTCTAACCCGACATATTCAAGGGGATGTGCCTTGGTGTATGCTTTTTGCTGATGATATAGTATTGATAGACGAGACGAGGGTCGGTGTTAGTGAAAGGTTAGAGGTATGGAGACAGACTCTCGAGTCTAAAGGTTTCAAAATAAGCAGATCTAAGACAGAATACCTGGAGTGCAAGTTTGGCGACGAGCCGAGCAAGGTAGGCAGGGTCGTGATGATTGGTTCTCAGGCCATCGCCAAGAGGGACAGTGTCCGATATCTTGGGTCTGTGATTCAGGGGGACGGAGACATTGACGGGGACGTCACCCATCGTATAGGAGCGGGGTGGTCAAAGTGGAGGCTTGCATCAGGGGTCCTGTGTGACAAGAAAATTCCACACAAACTCAAGGGGAAATTCTATAGAGCCGCGGTTAGACCTGCGATGTTGTATGGGGCGGAGTGCTGGCCCGTGAAGAACTCTCATGTTCAGAGAATGAAGGTTGCGGAGATGAGGATGCTTAGGTGGATGTGCGGACACACCAGGCTAGATAAGATTAAGAATGAAGTCATTCAAGAAAAGGTAGGGGTGGCCCTGGTGGATGAGAAGATGCGAGAAGCGAGGCTGAGGTGGTTCGGGCATGTACGGAGGAGGGGTCCCGATGCCCCGGTGAGGAGCTGCGAGCGGCTGGAGATTGTTGGCGGTCGGCGAGGCAGAGGGAGGCCTAAGAAGCATTGGGGAGAGGTGATTAGGCAGGACATGACTAGAATGCAGGTTTCCGAGGACATGACCCTTGATAGGAGAGTCTGGAGGTCTAGAATCAGGGTTGTAGGTTAGGGACTCCTAGAGTTCTTCGTACGCCTCATCCGGGGTTGGGTGTGGGTCAGCAGGGTACCCATAGATGATTTGTGTTTTAGCTTATGTCCCCCCTATGGTTGTTAGTTAAGGTAGTTACCGTATGATATTATTGCATGCGATTGTATTTATGTTTCTTATGTTTAGATAATTATTTACGCTATTTCTGCGGGAGTTACTAATGCCCTATTGTTTTTGTTTTTGTCTTTGTTTTTGTTTTACTGTTGTTTTTCCTTTTATCCTATGCGCCAAGGGTCGATTGGAAACAACCTCTCTGCCCTTTCGGGTAGGGGTAAGGCTCGTCTACATATTACCCTCCCCAGACCCCACCTGGTGGGAGTATACTGGGTAGTTGTTGTTGTTGTTGTAATCGGAAAGAAGATTGTGACGAATTCAGTACCAACTTCCAAAAGGTTTTGATAAAACTTCGGAATTTAAAAACGCACTTCTCTGAGATTCTGCTTGTTAACTGATTAGAGTCTTAGTGTTTCAGGTTCTCTAAATCGGAGGAAATGGATGCAAATGAGGTTGAGGAAGAGGAGTTTGGGTTCTCAAGAAACTATTTTCTTGCTAAAGAAGTGGGCTCTTCACGCAAAAAGTCAGCTCGGAAGCTCTCTGAAATCGATCTTGTGGACGAAGAGGTCTGTGTTTGCCTTCTAATATCTCATGTGTTTATATTATTAGTTGCTAAATGTCAACCAAAGGTGGATTGTGAAGTACCGTTGCTCCAGACAGGGTTGCAACCCTTATGTGGGGATACTTCTTTTCAGAAATTGTTTAATTGTATATATGGCTCGGATTGAGTTCACTTACTGCTGAAACATTGCATTTACACCCAACTTACCCATAGCGCACAGGACTAGTGACCAAAGTATATGCATTTTTACCTTTTATCTTTAAGGGGTTACAGAAAAATGTTTAGCGGTTGAATTTGACATTGTGTTTTTGGGGTTTCTGATCTGATTGTTTCTTCTGTGATTTACTGTGGTTTGCTAAATTTGGAAAATGTCTTTTAGTTGTTTGATAGACTGCCATTTGGATTGTTTCTTTTGTCATCTCCAAATAGTTAAAATTCCAAATCAATCATCTATTGTTGACTATTATTATATGTTATGAAGACTCTTCTTTTATAGTAAGTATATTGTATAGTTTACTCCCAGGCAAATTATACAATATAGTTTTTCTTGAGCTGAGGGTCTATCGAAAATAGTCTCTCTAACTCTCACAATGTAGGGATAATGTCTCCATACACCCCACCCTCTCCGGACCCCACTTGTGGGAACACACTAGGTATGTTGTTGTTTTTGACTTCCGAGCAAAATGAGAAGAAATGGAGAAAAAGAGTGTTCCTTCTTTTTTTCCTCGAATACCTTAGCTAGAACAGTCTGCTATGCTAGCATCTTTGTTCATCACTAGACTATATAAATCAGGAAAAGAATCGGGTAATCTATCATCCACAAGCCACCTGTCTTGCGAAACTTTAAATCTTCTTCCATCTTCGATACTTGATCTGTTGTATGCTTGGAATTCCTCCATGTATTATTGATATGTCTCCACATTGCAGTGCCATGGGGAGATACTATGTGAGTTGTTCTCCATAATTCTGGAACCCATCTTTAGCCTTGATGACCTCCTTTCAATGCTCTTTACGTCATTCCATCTCCGTAGTCATTTGTAAAGCAAACTTTAATTATGGAGCCTGATGTTCCTAACACCTCAAAAAAGAAAAAAAAAAAAAAGCTGGAGCCGGATGTTCCTAACACCCAAACTACCTCCCTCCTTGCAAATTGTGATTTTTTCTTCCTGTAATCCTGATTACCTTCCAATAAAATATTGCATCTGATCCTGTTTATATGCCCTTCCACCTTGGTTGGGATAGGTACCAATGACATTAAATAAGTCGGAATTCCATCAAGCTATTAATCAACATCAATCTTCCACTAAAAGTAAAAAAATATTGTCTTTTCCTTGAACATAATCTCTTCTCGCTTTTTTTTTTCATTTACTCCTTCCTGTATACTGTTATCTCTATATTCTTCTCCACGAGGTAGTCCCAAAAAGAGGTTGGAAAATTTTCCAGCTTGCAAGCCGGAGTGTCTGCTAGTGACTGAGCATTCTGGTCAGCATGTATCGCAATTAAACTGCTCTTCTTTAGATTTATATGGAGTCCAGAGAGTTCAAAAGCAATAACCATACCCTTCAGTTGCAGTGTTGTAAATAGCGCTCGCCTCACCGCTAATAGCGTGAGGCTATGCGATGCAAGCCTCCAGCGCTTGCCTCTGTTGCGTGGCGATTTCAAAATGGCGAGCGCCTCTGACTGTATAGCGAGAGGCGCCCCCCGTAGCATCGCTTTTTGAAAAAAAGAAAAGAAAAAGACAGCAGACCAGTGGTTAAAAGAAATTTTTTAGGGCTTCAGCGTTTTCTTCTTCTTTCTCCTTCAAGCCGACCCAGTCACATCATCAATTCTTTTTTCTTCTTCAAGCTTCTTCGTCAGGTATGCTTCTCTTCATCACTTTTCTTCTTTCTTCTTCTTCGACGAGTTTCTGCCCTTTTTTCTTTCTTTTTTTTCTTCTTTCTTCTTTCTCCGTTGTTTAAACAACAGGGAATACAAATACCCGAGTCAAACAAAACCACATAATATAATAAAAATCTAAGAATATGAATATACTACTAAGACTATCGGTGAACAACTATAAACTACCAACTAACCTTCTACCTTAATCCTCGACCTCCACACTTTACTACATGGGTCATGTCCTCGGTGAACTGAAGCAGTGCCATGTCCTGCTTAATCACCTCTCCCCAATACTTCTTACGCCCACCTCGACCTCTTCTCAAACTCTCCATGGCCAACCTCTCACACCTCCTAACTGGAGCATCAATGCTTCTTCTTTTAGCATGTCCAAACCGTCTCATCCTCGACTGCCGCATCTTGTCCTCCACGGAGGCTACTCTCACTCTGTCCCGGATATCTTCATTCCTAATCCTATCTCTCCTGGTACACCCACACATCCATCTCAACATCTCCATCTCTGCTACTCTCATCTTCTGCACGTGGGAGTTTTTGACTGGCCAACACTTTGCCCCATACAGCATAGCTGGTCGAACCACCACTCTATAAAACTTACCTTAAGTCTTAGCGGCACATTCCTATCACACAAAACACTGGAAGTGAGCCTCCACTGCATCCATCCCGCTCCAATGCGATGCGCGACATCTTCGTCAATCTCCCAGTTACCCTGGATAATAGACCCGAGATACTTAAAACTCGCTCTCTTGGGGATAGCTTGAACATCAAGCTTAACCTCTACGTCCATGGGTCCCATCACTGAACTTGCACTTCAAGTATTCCGTCTTGGTTCTACTCAGTTTGAAACCTTTAGACTCCAAGGTCTGTCTCCAAACCTCCAACCTCGAGTTAACTCTGCTACGAGTCTCGTCAATCAACACTATATCATCGGCAAATAGCATGCACCAAGGCGCTTCCCCTTGGATGTGACGCGACAATACATCCATCGCCAAGGCAAATAAAAATGGGCTAAGAGCCGATCCCTGGTGCAACCATATCACCACAGGGAAATGCTCCGAGTCACCTCCCCAAAGTCCTCACTCGAGTCTTAGCATTATCATACTTATCATTAATCACACCAATATACGCCATCGGTACACAGCTAACCTCCAAACACCTCCACACGACCTCCAGTGGAACTTTATCATATGCTTTCTCAAGGTCAGTAAACACCATATGCAAATCCTTCTTCCTTTCTCTATACTGCTCCACTAGTCTCCTTACCAGATAAATCGTTTCCGTAGTCGAATGCCCCGGCATGAATCCATACTGATTCTCGGAAATAGACACGCACCTCCTCCCCCTGGCCTCCACCACCCTCTCCCAAACCTTCATAGTGTGACTTAACAACTTGATACCCCTATAATTATTGTAATTTTGGATATCACCTTTGTTCTTGTAAAGCGGAACCATCGTACTCTACCTCCATTTTTCGGGCATCTTCTTTATCTTAAAAATAACATTAAACAACCCAGTGAGTCACTCCAAACCTGCTCGCCCCGAGCTCTTCCAAAATTCCACCGGGAGTTCGTCTGGCCCCATCGCTCTGCCCCTGCACATCTTACGCATCGCCCCGTCCACCTCCTCTATTGTAATCCGCCTACAGTACCCAAAATCCCACGGACTCTCGGAGTGCTCCAACTCACCCAGTACAATGCGTCTATCCCCCTTCTCATTCAACAGTTTATGGAAGTATGCATGTCGTCTTCTCCTAATAAGTGCCTCGTCCAACAACACTTTTCCATCATCGTCTTTGATGCACTTGACTTGGTCTAAGTCGCGAGCTTTCCTCTCCCTTGCCTTGGCCAACCGGTACAACCTTTTGTCCCCGCCTTTGCCGTCGAGCTCCTCGTACAAACGAGCAAACGCCACGTTCTTAGCCGTCGTAACTGCTAACTTCGCCTTTTTCTTTGCCTTTCTGTAGCACTCCCGGCTAGTCCGTTTTTCCTCCTTGTTTGTACTTTCCACTAGCTTCAAATAAGCAGCTTTCTTAGCTTCCACTTTACCTTGAACCTAGGGGTGTGCATTCGATTTATCGATTCGATTTTGACCATTATCGATAATTACTTATCGATTATCGATTTGTACATATGCTTATCGTTATCATTTCGATAAGGTTTCGATTTTTTCGATTTCGATTTATCGATTTTGGGGGCTTATTGATTCGATTATCGATTACACCAATAAGAAAATTTGCGGGATTCCACGGAAAGTATATCACTATAAACGCACCTAATTTATATGGACAAAAAGAAGCTAAAATAAGATGAACACCATTTATAACATAAAAATTGTATCAACAAGAACATACAACAAAACTAATGTAAGGGATCAAATGTATGCCACCAACACTCCAACAGTATAAAAAAATAAAACAAAACAAAATACATCATCACGGCTAATTTTGTTTTCCATTAGTTTGAACTTCATTCCCTTGATCTTTATCATTCCTTAAATGTGGTAGAGGAAATAGTAGGTAAGGGACTTAGGGTAAAGGAAAGGGTATAGATTAGGGAAAATGATATTGCATAGCCGCTTTCAAAATAGTAGCGGAATATATATACATTTTGTGTGTTTGACTAATCTACACATATAGGTAATTACTTATTTTACAAATGTCTACAGTCTAGGGGTGTGCATTCGATTTATCGATTCGATTTTGACCCTTATCGATAATTACTTATCGATTATCGATTTGTACATATGCTTATCGTTATCGTTTCAATAAGGTTTCGATTTATTCAATTTTGATTTTTTCGATTTCGATAACAAATAATCGATTCGATTTATCGATAAACCGATTCGAATGCACACCCCTACTTGAACCTCTCCATTCCACCACCAGTCCCCTTTATGACACCCAGGAGAGCCGTTCGTGACCCCTAAGACCTCTCTAGCAGCTACCCTAATGCAATCCGCAGTAGTGCACCACATACTAGACGCGTCCCCCCTACTCATCCAGGCCCTCGTTGGCAACAACTTCTCCCCTAACTCCTGAGCTTTTTCCTTGGTCAGGTTACCCCACTTGATCTTAGGTTGCTTGCACCCCGCCCTCTTCCTCCTACTCCTCTTGATCTCCGGTTTCATAACTAGGAGCCTATGTAGAGTCGTGAGGTGCTCACTTGGGTTGACCTTGCAGTCAATGCACAGAGATTTATCACACTTCCTACAAAGAAGATAATCAATTTGAGTCTTACCCATTGAATTACGGAAAGTGACTGGGTGCTCTTCCCTCCTCGGAAAACTCGAGTTAGCTATAACCAAATTAAAAGCTCTAGCAAAATCCAATAGTGAATTACCTCCCTCATTCCTAACCTCAAAACTGTACCTGCCATGCACATGAAATCTCCGCCAATGAACAACTTCTCTGTGTGCGGGATAGTACGTATCATGTCGTCCAAATTTTCCCAGAATTGCTTCTTGACCTCTTGGTCCAAACCTATCTGAGGAGCGTAAGCACTAATCACATTTACAGTAAACCCACCAACTACCAGCTTAATACTTATCAACCTATCATTTTCTCTCCGAACCTCAACCACGAGCTCCCTGATGTCCCTGTCTACTAAAATACCTATCCCATTCTTACCCTAGCGCTCCCTGAGTACCATAGTTTATAGCCGTCCACGTCTCGTGCCCTAGTACCCTTCCATCTAGTCTTTTGAACACATGCTATGTTAATCTTCCTCTCTTGAAGAATCTTACCTAACTCTATAGACTTCTCCGTCAACGTCCCAATGTTCCAAGACCCAATTCTCAACCTAGAGGTTTTCTTACTCCTCTTCCCACCCCCCAGACCCCACCCCAGCCTCACCCCGAGGACATGACCTTACTCTCACATCGCCCACTACCGCCACTATAAACAAAAGGTATGAGTTACACTCTACCACTAAGAACCAATAATGAGGACGAAGGATTACAGGCTACGAACCCGAGGGCTAAAACAACTCAAAGGGGCGACTACGAGAACAGTCACTCGAGCAGGCACTGGAACAATGAATCTACCACGTCCACGAAACTACCCCTGTGCAAACACAGGATTAAAATGAATAGACGAAACCTTAAGCTTAAAACACTAGTAGAAAAGACAGAAAAAGCAATCAATCCACTCAAAATCGCCGGCAAGGCAACAGTAAATAGATTTGCACAAATGCAATTCAAGAAAGATGGAACCTGGATCACAGTCGGGATGCGCTCCCAAATCCGCTGAATACTAATTCAATAATCAGAACTTTAAAGTGTTTTTGTCAAAAGAGTACTCGAATAGTACTATAATTAAAGAGCAAAAAGGATACTAAACTATTTAGCGAATAAGATTAAACCGAGAGACTGACTATTTCGGTAAGGTTTTAGTTTTCAAAATCTCAGATATCCTGGTTGATTGTTCACGGTAAAATCACACAATCTCAGTCAATGTGTATCTTTTCTAAACAAGAACAAATATTCTGATTCAAAAGCAAAAATCAAATGTAAAAAATGGATATTCAGAAAACAAAGCTAATAAAATGAAATATTGATCAAGAATACTGAACCAAATTCCACTATACAGCCAAATCAAACAAGATATCACTTCAATTGTAACAAAAAACAGATTTAAAAGTGGTTGCTACTGAGAAGAACAAGACTTTGAAAAGAATAACTAAAATATTAACATCCAGAAACAGATTGTTTAGATTCTTTCAAGAAAAAGGGTGCAATTATATGTATTGAAAGGATGAAACAGGTTGTTTAGATTCTTTAAAGAGAAAGGGTGCAACTACACCAGTATCAAAGAACAAATATGCAATTTAAAATAATAGAGTAAAAAGGTTAGAATCTGGCTAGTCGCCAGAGACGTGTAATAACCCGTCGGAATTAGGCGTCAATAAACGAATAGTAAACCAGAAAATTTGCAATTCCTTCAATGTGATTCGGCGAAATTCGAGTGCTTGCTGTAGATCGTTTTTTTGAACAGTTTAGCCAGCAGCCACCAAATGGAGAATTGAAGCAGTTCAAAGAGTGTAAATGAGAGGAGAATAAGATGGTCCCTGAACGGAATTTCCGGTGGACTGGCTAGAGTTGCCGGCGGAGTCAATAGCAAGAACGTGACAAATCCCACAGCTCATTTACAAAACAACAACAACAACAACTACTCAGTATAGTCCCACAAAGTGGGGTCTGGGGAGGGTAATATGTAGACGGACCTTACCCCTACCCCGAAAGGGCAGAGAGGTTGTTTTCAATCGACCCTCGGCTCAGTGAAGGAAAGGAAAAACCAAAACAAAAACAGAAACAAAAGAGCATTAGTAACTCTAGCAGAAATAGCGTAAATAATTATCTAAACATAAGAATCATAAATAAAATAGCATGCTCATTTACAAAGTGAAAGAAAACGAAATCAAGATTTATTGTTTTTGATCGAGTAGCAGAGAGTTTTTTCTTTTTGGGCTCTGTTTTTCAATTTTTTTATGGTCAGAGGCAGAGAGCTTCTTCAAACCTGAGTTTTTAATTGATATATCAACGTGTTTTGAGCCTCAAAAATATGTGGTGCAAATGTTTTACTTTTTTATATAAATTGTCGCTTCACATAAAAAAGGCGAGAAGCGAATCAGTGAAGCGGGCGCTCATCGCTTTCTAAAACACCGTTCAGATGTAAAATCTGCTCCTTATCTGCATCTCAGAAACTTAAAATGTCATCAGCATACAATAGGGAGCCAGTTAAGTGATGACTTGATGCAGATAAAGAGCAGTTAAGTGATTACCACAATTACCAGTAATTTCCACCCCTTTCCGCCAGTTAAGTGACACTGCTTTAGATATCATTCTGCTGAGACTTTCCATCTCACAATAAAAAGGTATGTTGACAAAGAATCACCCTATCTCAATGCACTTTGGGGAGGGAAAAGAAACCAACCGGGAATCTATTCATTAAAATCGAGAATTTGACAGTTGTCACACAAAATTTCGTCAATTTCATCCACCTACTCAAACTAAAGAGAATTTATAAGTAACTAAAAATGATCCAATAAAAAGGAACTTTGGACACTAAACGCTCTCTTCAAAGGATGATCTTACGTTTAGCTTAACAGCTCCGAATACGCACAAGTATGTGCTGTGAACCACCTTCTAGCTTTATCAGAAAGCAAAGAGTTTCGACAAAATTTATGATTTTTGTAATTAAGGAGAAAATAAGAGCTGACTTTTCATTTGTTGCATTCCAAGAAGTGCATAAGGTATATTTACCAAAGAGATGAACTACTTCATGTGATAAAATTATCAAGGAAATCATACTTGACCTTTTAACAAAGGCAAGAAAGATAGAATCAACAAAGAGCTAGTGGACAATACCTTCAAAGAAGGGATAATATGCATTTTCCATATTACACTTGTTGTACATTGTTGTGTCCCTTATACAAGTTTTAATCTTTCCTGACCAATGCATAATGAATAAGTTCCAGTTATGATTCTTCTTACTGAGAGTCCACAATGATGATTGTTGCATGCAGGAATTAAGAGAGGTGGCAACTAATATTGAGCCCAAACATGAGAAAGAAGTAAATGATTTGATCAATAGGTACAAAAGTTTGTATTCAGAATGGCTTTTCGTGCTAAGGTCAGTGTCCACGATATGCTTCTTGGATGAGTTTTTTATTTGCCTTGTATTCATTTGCTATCAAATGTAAACCTGGAAGGTTTTCCTTTCCAATCCTTTATTACTCTGATAGGTGTGGTTTTGCACTTTTGATGTATGGCTTTGGATCAAAGAAAGCTTTGATTGAAGATTTTGCCACAAGATCTTTAACTGAGTATTCTGTTGTTGTCGTCAATGGGTATCTCCAGTCAATAAATCTTAAACAGGTATTCACCCTATCTATTCAAGGGGATGTGCCGTGGTATATGTTATTTGCTGATGATATAGTTTTGATTGATGAGTCGAGGGCAGGAGTTATTGAAAGGTTAGAGGTATGGAGGCAGACTCTCGAGTCTAAAGATTTCAAAATAAGCAGATCTAAGACAGAATACCTGGAGTGCAAGTTTAGCGCCGATCCGAGTGAAGTAGGCAGGGACGTGATGATTGGCTCTCAGGCCATCGCCAAGAAGGACAGCGTCCGTTATCTTGGGTCAGTGATTCAGGGGGACGGTGAGATTGACGGGGACGTCACACACCATATAGGAGCAGGGTGGGCTAAGTGGAGGCTTGCATCAGGAGTCCTGTGTGACAGGAAAGTCCCACACAAACTCAAGGGGAAATTCTATAGAGCCGTGGTTAGACCTGCGATGCTGTATGGGGCGGAGTGCTGGCCCGTGAAGAATTCGCATGTTCAGAGGGTGAGGGTCGCGGAGATGAGAATGCTGAGGTGGATGTGCGGGCACACCAGGCTAGATAAGATTAAGAATGAAACTATTCGAGAGAAGGTGGGGGTGGCCCGGTGGACGAGAAGATGCGTGAAGCGCGACTGAGGTGGTTCGGGCATGTGCGGAGAAGAAGTCCAGATGCTCCAGTGAGGATATGCGAGCGGCTGGAGATCGTTGGCGGTCGGCGTGGCAGAGGGAGGCCCAAGAAGTATTGGGGAGAGGTGATTAGGCAGGACATGGCTAGGATGCAGGTTTCTGAGGACATGACCCTTGATAGGAAAGTATGGAGGTCTAGAATCAGGGTTGTAGGATAGGGGCCACTAGAGTTTTCCGTTCGCCCATCCCGGGGATGGGGGTGGATCAGCAGGGTTACTCATAGATGAGTTGTGTCTGTGAGAAGGCACGGGAGAAGAATATATATTTGATATGTAAACATGATACAATGAGCCCTATATATAATACACATAACCTAGCCTACTCCTAATACAGTTTAGACTAGACTTCTAATACAGTTAGACTTCTAACACTCCCCCTCAAGCTGGTGCATATAAATTATATGTACCGAGCTTGTTACATATGTAGTTAATACGAGGACCAGTGAGGGACTTGGTGAAAATGTCTGCAAGCTGATCGTTTGACTTCACAAACTTTGTAGCAATATCTCCCGAGAGTATCTTTTCTCTGATAAAGTGACAGTCAATCTCAATGTGCTTAGTTCTCTCATGGAACACTGGATTTGACGCAATATGAAGAGCTGCTTGATTATCACACACAAGTCCCATCTGACTAACATCACCAAATTTCAGCTCTTTGAGCAACTGTTTGACCCAAACAAGCTCACATGTCGCCATAGCCATTGCTCGATATTCTGCTTCTGCACTAGACCGAGCAACCACATTCTGTTTCTTGCTTTTCCAAGATACCAAATTTCCTCCTACTAAGACACAATATCCAGAAGTAGAACGTCTGTCAGAAGGCGATCCTGCCCAATCAGCATCGGAGTATCCAACAATCTGCTCATGGCCTCGATCCTCAAACAATAAACCTTTACCTGGAGTTGATTTTATATACCGAAGAATGCGAACAACTGCATCCCAATGACTATCACATGGCGAACCCATAAACTGGCTCACAACACTCACAGGAAAGGAAATGTCAGGTCTTGTCACTGTAAGATAATTTAGTTTACCAACTAACCGCCTATATCTTTCAGGATCGTTAAGAGGCTCCCCCTGTCCTGGAAGAAGTTTAGAATTCGGATCCATTGGAGTGTCAACAGGTTTACAACCTGTCATTCCTGTCTCCTCAAGAATATCTAAGGCATACTTCCGTTGTGAGATCACAATACGTGAGCTAGACTGTGCGACCTCAATACCCAGAAAATACTTTAGTGTGCCTAGATCCTTAGTCTGAAAGTGTTGAAAGAGATGTTGCTTCAATTTAGTAATACCATCCTGGTCATTGCCGGTAATAACGATGTCGTCAACATAGACCACTAGATAAATACAGAGACGTGAATCAGAATGCCGATAGAATACAGAGTGATCAGCTTCACTCCGAGTCATGCCAAAGTCCTGGATAACAGTGCTAAACTTACCAAACCAGGCTCGAGGAGACTGCTTTAGACCATAAAGTGACCGGCGCAAGCGACATACAAGGCCACGAGACTCCCCCTGAGCAACAAACCCAGGTGGTTGCTCCATATAAACTTCATCCTCAAGGTCACCGTGTAAAAATGCATTTTTAATGTCCAGCTGATACAGGGGCCAATGGCGAACAACAGCCATAGAGAGAAAAAGGCGGACTGATGCTATCTTAGCCACTGGAGAGAAGGTATCACTGTAATCAAGCCCAAATATCTGAGTATACCCCTTGGCCACAAGACGAGCCTTAAGACGATCAACCTTACCATCTGGACCAACCTTGACTGCATACACCCAACAACAACCAACAGTAGATTTATCCGAAGGAAGAGGGACGAGCTCCCAAGTACCACTCGCATGTAAAGCAGACATCTCGTCAGTCATAGCCTGTCGCCACCCTGGATGAGACAATGCTTCACCTGTAGACTTAGGGAGGGCAACAGAGGACAAAGAAGATAGAAAAGCATAATAGGGTGATGACAAACGATGATAACTTAAACCAATATAATGGGGATTAGGATTAAGGGTGGTCCGTATACCTTTCCGAAGTGCAATCGGAAGAGACAAGTCCGCAGTAGGAGCAGGGTCAGGTGCAGGAAGTGAATCAGCCGGGCCGGATGCTGGGCGAGGACGACGATGATATGTCAAGAGTGGAGTGTCTTGTGCATGGAGTCTAGGAGGAGCCACAGTAGGTGGTCCAACGTTTGGAATGGGTAAGACTTCTGTAGCGGAAGGTGAAGGAGGAGATATAGACTCCCTAAAGGCCGGTATAGGTAAAACTTCAGATATAGCCAGATGGTCAGAATGGTCAGAAGAGGTAAAGAAAGGCTTAGACTCAAAAAATGTGACATCGGCTGACATAAGGTACCTACGAATATCAGGTGAATAACAACGATAGCCCTTCTGAACACGAGAATAACCAAGGAAGACACACTTGAGAGCACGAGGAGCTAACTTATCTTTCCCAGGAGCTAAGTTATGAACGAAACAAGTGCTCCCAAACACACGAGGGGGGACAGAGTATAAGGGTGACTGAGGAAACAATACCTCATGCGGAATCTGATTTTGGATGGGAGATGAAGGCATCCGATTAACCAAATAACAAGATGTGAGAACTGCATCGCCCCAAAAAACGCAGCGGAACATGATATGCAATGAGAAGTGTGCGAGCAGTCTCAATAATGTGCCTATTCTTTCTTTCTGCAACCCCATTTTGCTGAGGGGTATAAGGACAAGAGGTCTGATGAATAATTCCATGAGAGGACATAAATTGCTGAAATTGAGAGGACAAATATTCTAAGGCATTATCACTGCGAAGGGTGCGAATAGAAACACCAAATTGATTTTTAATTTCAGCACAAAAATTTTGGAATATAGAAAACAACTCAGAACGATCTTTCATTTAGAAAATTCAAGTACATCTTGAATGATCATCAATGAAACTAACAAAATAACGAAATCCTAAGGTTGAACATACTCTACTAGGACCCCATATATCCGAATGAACTAAAGAAAAAACAGACTCTGCACGACTCTCAATACTACGAGGAAAGGAGGCGCGGGTATGTTTCCCGAGCTGACATGACTCACACTCTAATGTGGATAAACTGGACAAACGAGGCACCATATTCTGAAGTTTGGACAAGCTAGGATGTCCTAAACGACTGTGAAGTAGGTCTGGAGGATCTGCAGCTAGACAGGCCTTAGAGGATGTTAGGGAGTTAAGGTAGTAGAGTCCGTCTGATTCAAGTCCTGTTCCAATCGTCTGTCCCGTACTGCGGTCCTGCATAATAAAAGAGTCATCAATAAAGTATATTCCACAATGGAGGGCACGAGTCAAACGACTCACAGATGCAAGATTAAAAGGACAGCCAGGGACATAAAGGACGGAATCTAGAGTGACAGAGGGTAGAGGAGTTGCTTGTCCAACTCCTTTTGCTTTAGTTTGAGACCCATTAGCTAAAGTAACGTTGGGAAGAAACTGTGAATACGTAATATCTGACAAAAGGGATTTATTACCAGAGATATGATCAGAAGCAGCTGAGTCCACCACCCATTGTTCAAGAGGACTAGACTGGGAAACACAAGCAAAAGAATTACCAGCAACAGAAGTATCAGGCTGAGCAACAGTGGCTACTTGTGGAGACGTCTGCTTACTTGCTCGATATTTAAGGAACTCATTATACTCCCTTTCAGATACAGAAAATCCCTGGTTACCTGTAGGCTTGGTCTGAGCAACATAAGCATTTTTTGTTGGTCGACCATGTAAAGAATGGCACACATCACGAGTGTGACCAAGTTTATAACAATAAGAACACTTGGGTCTAGATCTTCCAAAACGACCTCCTCCTCGTCTATACTCCATAGTATGAGAAGCCCGATTGTCCACGGATTGGGAGACGAGGATAGATGAATCAAGTGTCTGTGATGAGCTCACTGGGTGACTTGGTGCTGCAGCAAGGCGAAGTAAGCGAGAAAATAATTCATCAACTGTGGGGACAGTCGGACTAGCCAAAATCTGATCGCGTACTGAGTCAAGATCATTAGGAAGCCCAGCAAGAGTAAGAACTAGAAACAGCTTTTGTCGTTGCTCTTGATGCTTTGCAACGCTAGCAGAAACTGGCATCAACGTCTCAAATTCCTCCATAGCTGCCTGCACTTGACCCAAGTAAGTAGACATATCCAATTCCTGTTTCTTCAAATTTGTCATCCGCGATATTACATCATAGAAACGAGATATGTCATTAGTGTATAAAGTACGAGCCTTTTCCCAAACCAAATAACATTTTTGGAATGGACGAAACAAGGACATCAACTTGGAATCTATAGATCGCCACAAAATACTGCATAACTGAGCATCAATCTTCTCCCAATGTGCTTTGGCTTTTGCATCTCTGTCACTAGACTCTTTGGTTAGATGATCCTGAACACCTTGGCCTTTACACCACAACTCGACAGACGAAGCCCAAGCTAGGTAGTTTGAACCTCCCATTAAAGGTTCTGAGGTAATCATAATACCGGAACTGCCAGAACCCTGGTTTTTAGGCCTGAAAGCATCTAGTCCCAAAGACATCGTTGGATTATCAACTGAAAACTCGCTGAAACTGAACAGAGGACTGAAAACTGGTGCTGCCGGAAAAATTCAAAGTTGTCGGAATTGAAAAGTAAAAAAATGGATAGGCTCGGAATTCAAGTAGGAGCAAACTGTCCTGAAGAAATATTGGCCGGAAAGTACTGTAGCTGCCGGAAAAATCACTGTAGGTCGCCGGAAAAAATCAAAGTTGTCGGAGTCGAACAAAAAGTGGATGGGTAGGGTCGGAATTGTATTCCGAGCAATCTGTTCTGAAGGAGCGAAGCCAAAAAATGGCCGGAAACAGCCCCACGCGCCGGCGCGTGGTCTGACGCGCCGACAGCTGTGGTGGCGCGTGGGAGCGCGTGACGGGGATTCTGCCCCAGAAATTTCTGGGGTTTGGTCGGAATTGTGAGCCGAACCTCGCGGTGGTCTCGGATTTTGCACAACACCACCAGAAAAGGTAGTTTAGGTATACTGACAGATTGTTTAGTCGCCGGAAAATTGCACGGCGACGAGGTCTTCTTCCCGGAAGTAGCTGGAATGATGCACAGCTATACTATTCTCACCAAAGCTCTGATACCATGTGAGAAGGCACGGGAGAAGAATATATATTTGATATGTAAACATGATACAATGAGCCCTATATATAATACACATAACCTAGCCTACTCCTAATACAGTTTAGACTAGACTTCTAATACAGTTAGACTTCTAACAGTGTCTATTGTACGTTACTATTACTTGCTATTGCATGTTGGTATTTTGTTTCCTTTGTTCGGTTTATTATTAACGCTATTTGTACTAGAATTTCTAATGCACTAATGCTATACTGTTTCTGATTTGTTTTTGTCTCTGTTTTGTTTTACTGCAGTTTTTCACCTAACCATATGAGCCGAGGGTCGATTGGAAACAACCTCCCTGCCCTTCCAGGTAGGGGTAAGGCTCGTCTACATATTACCCGCCCCAGACCCCACCTGGTGGGAATGTACTGGGTAGTTGTTGTTGTTGTTGTATTCACCCTATCATTTTCTTGTTTAACAGTGCTGCTTGCTTGATACCTTTGTTTTTAGAAAATAATTTTGGTTTAGAAAGTCTCAAAATCGGGATCTTCCATCTTGCAAATTTTCTGAAAAACAAAGTTTTAGGCCCGTATTTTAGGGTTAGACAGATTACTACAAGAACACTGATCATGACAGGAGCTTTTGCTCATGGAGCTATGTTGTTTGGTTGCAAGCTTCCTACTTTAGTGCATCACATGCTCACTGACATGGATTTTTAAGTTAGCATTGACAATTTTTGAAGTTTAGATGTTATCTGGTATATATGAAGGTAGTCCCACTGGATTTTATGAGAGGGCAATAACTGAAGATATCACATAGGCAGGCACAATAAGATGATGCCCAGACTTTTGTCTTAAAATGATTGAAATAGATTATTAGAGGTTGAAAATAAAGCTAAATGTTCCTTTTACTTGGTGTTATGGAAGCTATCAATACTTAAAAACAAATATTTTTGAGTTCCTTTCATTCCTGGCGCCTGGGATTTAATATAACGATAGTAATTTCCTTTTTTTAATTTAAAATATTTCTTACTATCAACAATTAATTATTACAGTTATGAGCACCCCTCTTTTATGATTATATGATAAGATCCGTATGAGATGCACAATACCCGCGTTACTGGCACAATTTTTCTAGTAATACTAAGAGATCTGCTATTGTTGATCTTTTATTGCAGGTGGTGATAACAGTAGCTGAGCTCCTTTGGGATCAACTGAAATTGCGACAAAAGACAACATCAAGAAATCTGTCTAAAAGCCAACAACCATTTAATCCCAGATCCATGGATGAGCTTCTTGCTTTTCTAGACAAACCAGATCTAGAAGATGAGTGTTTTGTTTGCATTGTTGTTCATAACATTGATGGTCCAGGGTTGCGTGATTCTGACAGCCAACAATGTCTTGCAAGTATTGCTGCTTGTTCGCATGTCCGTATGGTTGCTTCCATTGACCATATCAATGCTCCTCTTTGTAAGTGTTTTCTGCAAACGCATGTGTGAGCATGTATATGACATGTGCATAATAGATAGGGATGACAAGAGGTGCGGGTGTAGTGCGGGTTCTGTCTTAACTTGCAAAACTTCAACCCGCCCGCTCCACCCCGCATAGCATTTTCACCCACGTCCACCCGCCCAACACCCGCACCTGCATCTCTCCTGCTTAATTTTTTATTCTTCATTTTTTCAGTTTTATTTCTTTTTTATCTTTTGATTTTGGAATTTTCCGTCTCAAGTAAGGATTTAAGGTGGGTGCAACCGTAAACTGTTTTACTAGGTTTCTTTTTTCTTTTTTGGGCAATAGCGAGAAGAACAAAAATAGCTAATAGGTTTTAAACAACTATCACATGCTACAATTCCTCTGAATTTTTGGTATTTCCATTTGAGATGTTTAAAAATATATGACAACTCTTTCATTAACTGCTTAACAAGTAATTCACTATTTAAGTTGTAGTGATAAAATGCATAAACCAAAACCACTGATAACATAAGCGATGAATTAAAAACACAATTAATCAACATCAATTATGAGAATTGAGAGCTAACAACTACTAAAATGGCCAACAAAAGAATGTCCTAAAGTTAGCAAGTGAAGGAGTAGAAGGATGAGAAAGCTGAATATTAATACTAACCCAAAAAAAAAAATAGCTGATGTATTAATCATGAGTGTGCAAATATGATATTGGGATTATATAGTACAACACTAGACTGTTGTAAGCATCAAAGCTCTTTTGTCAAGCCAGAGCCATTATTGTGTGATTGCATCATCAGTATATGTTTCTAGCTTGGCCAAACCCTCACCAACACCGGTGTCAACCTGCCCACCACAAAAACTTTTTATTTCTTATAAATCAACCCGCACAGGCCCAAACCCACACCAACCCCCGCACCCACACTGCCCCATTGCCATCCCCAATAACAGAGGATGTCTAGAGGTGTAAGTGATTGTTTTGTGAAGTCTGTTTTCCGTAGCTTGCATGTATTGTGCCTTTTACTAATTTTACCTGTTTTAAGAATTACCAAGTATTACTGCCTTTTGCTAGTTGCGGCTTGACTGTAAATATATAGCACCTTAACTGTACCATCTGATGCTGAAATGTCAAGTTCTGGTCATTCCTTAGTCTCTCTCACAACACCTAGAATTCGAACTCTTATAGGAGTATTTATTATGTGCATGTCACATTGGAAAAAGACTGATTTTTACTACGTTTGGAAAAAGTCTGATTTTTACTACGTTGGCTATGTCATATATATCAGTGTGGGACAAGAAGATGGTTCATACACAGTTTAACTGGTATTGGTCCCATGTTCCTACTTTTGCTCCATACAAGGTTGAAGCAATGTTTTTCCCTTTCATTCTCGCTCATGGGGGCACTGCTCAAAGTGTGAGGACAGCTTCAATTGTCTTACAGAGTCTGACACCAAATGCTCAAAACGTTTTTAAAGTTCTTGCGGAGCATCAGTTGGCACACTCTGATGAAGGCAAGTTCTCTCATACGTTGGTCTCCCCGTTTCTATTTCCGTTTCCATGTATGTTGAAAGCAATTAGATCTATCTGCTATTAATCATTCATTCAAGTTGGACATTGTTCTTCTCAGGGATGCCAATCAATAATCTGTACACTACATGCCGAGAACGTTTCCTGGTGAGTAGTCAAGTTACTTTGAATTCACATCTGACAGAATTTAAGGACCATGAGTTGATCAAAACCAAAAGAAATTCGGATGGTCAAGATTGCTTGTATATTCCTCTTACAAATGAAGCCCTTCAGAAACTTATCGCAGAGATCATTCAATAGGGTTTCTATACAAGAGGGGAAATTACTAATTGGCAAGTTCTGAGCAGATGCATCTTTATGTATGGGAAAAATTTCACGTGCAGAAAAGTGCATCTACTCAATGCTTGCTAGTAAGAAATACTAGCCTGGTTCTCCGCTGGCTGTCACATTGACATGTTAGGATATCTGTTTAGTATGGAAAACCTATCAAGCATATATTTAAGAGGCAGCAAAGGTACAGCCTGCTCCTGGTTCTAGTTGTCTATGGTGTGGGGGTTTACTAGATCCTCTTTTGTAAATGTTGTGATAGTAGTAATTTCTGTGGACCATCTTATTTGGAGATTCAGCTTTGTGAAAAGGCCAATTACTTTGAATATAGTCTGCGTCACTTGAAGCACCGTTTGATGTTTTATAGATTCTTGCTTCTTTAATTATCCAAGTAACGAAGGGTGAGCCCTAGTGGCCAACGAAGTGGTTGAAACCATGGCAGATAAAAATACATTTGGTATTTCCTGTTCTGAGAAGAATTATCTAACTGTTTGAGCCGTAACATTGTCTGGGAGTAAAATGGGTATTACCTGTTCTAAAGAATGTTGGTAAGTAGAATTCAGGAAAGAAACTGGTTGGCTAATGTTTTTCCTTTGTTGCTAGTATCTTAATAGATAAAATGAGACAGATTATACTATGTGAATGAAATGTGCTTTATTCTTTCCAGATACAACAACAACTACTACCCAGTATACTCCCACCAGGTGGGGTCTGGGGAGGGTAATATGTAGACAAGCCTTACCCCTACCCGAAAGGGCAGAGAGGCTGTTTCCAATCGACCCCCGGCTCATAGGATAAATGGAAAAACAGCAGTAAAACAAAAACAAAGACAAAAACACAAATAATAGAGCATTAGTAACTCCAGCAGCACTTTATTCTTTCCAGATAGACTTAAACATATCAAAAAATCATTCAACAAACAAGAAAGTTCATCCCAAAAGTTATTAGATATTACATATAGTTTAAACTAAGGAAAGTTATATATGTGTATTCCGACTAACTACTAAAAGCTTATGCCATAAGATTTATGCTTCTATATATATTATTCTTTTTATGCAATTGAGAATGATACAAATTGTTATATGGAATAGAATATCATGCATGTGATTTAAGACATTAAATAAAACCAATTAAAGAATTGTTTGTGAGGAGTGATGGTTTTTTTTCCCCTCCCCACCTTGTAATTGCAAAACTTTATCCCAGCAGTTAAAAGATTATTATGGCCTGGTAACGACAAATAGCTATTACTTCCATCTTGCTATATTTTTTCATAATCCATCATCGCTTGAAAGATGGCGAATTGTGCATAGTGTTTATGAAGGTTCAGTGTCTATCCTGCTCTAATACTCAAAGGAAAACCTATTCAGTTTCCCCAACAGCACGTTCCACTTCAAATGTGAAAGTAAAAGATTCTAACCATTAATACATGTAACATAAGTAAAGTATAGGGAATCAAATTGGTTATATACTTAAAAAGAAAGAGACAGCAGTGAGACTTCAACAACAACAACCAAGGATAATCCCACTTAATGGGGTCTGGGGAGGGTAGTATATACGCAGACCTTACCCCTACCCTTGCGTAGAGAGGCTGTTTCCAAATAGACCCCCGGCATCCTTCCCTCCAAGAACATCCCACCTTGCTCTTGGGGAGACTCGAACTCACAACCTCTCGATTGGAAGTGGGGGTTGCTTACCATAAGAGCAACCCCTCTTGTCAAATTATTTTATTTATTATATACTAGTTACCCCTTCATCTAGAACTAAGGTTGTATTATGGTCCGGGACCGCGGGCCAAATGGTCCGGTTCAAACAGGCCCGGTCCCTAATGATGCAAAATCCCACAGTAAGCCGGTCCTTATCAAAAAGCCTACGAGCCCGGGACCGTTTAGCCCGGGATGGCAGGCATGCCTGGACCGGTTCAACCGGGTCAGACGGGCCCAATGATTTTTTTAAAAAAAAAAATTAAAAAAGGGCCAATGGCTTATTTTTTAAGGTATTGAACTTTAATTTGAAGTATTAAAGAACTATATATATCTCCAATGCAATTCTATAATATATTTACAAGACGATTAACTTACAATTCAATAATATATTTACAAGAAATTATATAAGGCAATATATATACATAATATACTATATATACTACATAATATATATATATATATATATATATATATATAAAAGATATATATATACATACTAAATACTATATATACTAAATTTTAATTCTATATATATATATATTACTAATATATATAGATAGAGTATGTATAATATAACAACAACAACAACTATCCAGTATAGTCCCACAAAGTGGGAACTGGGGAGGGTAATATGTAGACGAGCCTTACCCCAACCCGAAAGGGCGGAGAGGCTGTTTCCAGACGATCCTCGGGTCAGTGAAGGAAAGGAAAAACAAAATAAAAACAAAAACAAAAGTGCATTATTAAGTCCAGCAGAAATAGCGTAAAATAATTATCTAAACATAGGAACCATAAATAAAATAGCATGCAATTATATCATACAGTAACTACCAGAAATAACTACCATAAGAGAGACGCAATCCAAAACACAAATTATCTATGGATAACCCTGCCAAGCCTCACCCAACCCCCGGTGAGTAGTACGAAAAACTCTAGGGGCTTCTATCCTACAACCCTAATACTAGACGTCCAGACTTTCCTATCAAGGGTCATGTCCTCGGAAACCCACACTCTAGCCATGTCATGCCTAATCACCTCTCCCCAATACCTCGTAGGCCTCCCTCTGCCTCGCCGAACACCGACCATCGCCAGCCGTTCACAACTCCTCACCGGGGCATCAGGACTTCTCCTCCGCACATGCCCGAACCACCTCAGCCTCGCTTCTCGCATCTTCTCATCCACCGGGGCCACCCCTACCTTTTCTTGAATGACTTCATTCTTAATCTTATCTAGCCTGGTGTGTCCGCACAGCCACCTAAGCATCCTCATCTCCGCAACCTTCATTCTCTGAACATGAGAGTTCTTCACGGGCCAGCACTCCGCCCCATACAACATCGCAGGTCTAACCGCGGCTCTATAGAATTTCCCCTTGAGTTTCTGTGGAACTTTCTTGTCACACAGGGCTCCTGATGCAAGCCTCCACTTTGACCACCCTGCTCCTATACGATGAGTGACGTCCCCGTCAATCTCTCCCTCCCCCTGAATCACCGACCCAAGATATCTGACAATATCCCTCTTGGCGATGACCTGAGATCCAATCATCACGTCCCCGCCTACTTCGCTCGACTCGGCGCTAAGCTTGCACTCCAGGTATTCTGTCTTAGATCTGCTTATTTTGAAACCCTTCGACTCGAGAGTCTGTCTCCATACCTCTAACCTCTCAATAACACCGACCCTCGTCTCGTCTATCAAGACTATATCATCAGCAAATAGCATACACCAAGGCACATTCCCTTGAATATGTCGGGTTAGAGCATCCATCACCAAGGCAAACAAGAGAGGGCTAAGCGCTGATCCTTGATGGAGCCCCATAACCACTGGAAAATGGTCTGAGTCCCCACCCACCGTCCTAACCCTAGTCTTAACTCCATCGTACATGTCCTTGATTACTCTGATGTAGGCTTCCGGCACGCTCTTCGCCTCCAAGCACCTCCATAGCACCTCCCTTGGGACCTTGTCATACGCCTTCTCCAAGTCAATAAGCACCATGTGCATGTCCTTCTTCTTATCCCTGAACTGCTCCACCAGCCTCCTGACAAGGTGGATAGCTTCTGTAGTGTAGCGACCCGGCATGAAACCGAACTGGTTCACAGATATAGATTTCATCTCCCTCACCCTCGCCTCGATCACCCGCTCCCAAACCTTCATGGTGTGACTTATTAATTTGATACCCTATAGTTGTTGCAGCACTGGGTGTCCCCTTTGTTCTTCTACAATGGCACCACTGTACTCCACATCCACTCATTCTAAACTACATATAGGCAATATATATACACACACACATACATCTAACACATAAGCTATATATATGTGTTAATATATTATAGATATAGATATACTATATATAATATATATAAGGCAATATATATACTATCTATTCTATATATACTATATATACACATATTATATAAACTATATATACTATATATATATATATGTGTGTGTGTGTGTGTGTATATATATATATAGCTATATATAAGCAATTTATACTAATAAATATAGTTTATAAGAAATTGCCTTAGCTATAAAAAATTTTTAAAAAAATAGTCCGGAACAAAAAAGTCTTTTAGGCCCGTGGGCCCGATCCCATTTAACCCGGGACCATATGGGCTTAAGCCCACAGTGGTCCGGATCCACATATTATGACCGTTAAGCCTGGGACCGCCAAAGATCGAGCCCGCCAAAGCCCGATCCCGTTTAGCCCGTTTAGGTCTGAGCCCCGCCCAGAATACAGTCTTATCTAGAATAGAGAGAAGGTGAGTATTTGTTCTTTCAAGTTATATACCATGTGAATGAAATGTATCTTTATTCTTTCAAGATGCCTTGAACATATCAAAAAATCATTTAACAAATACATTAGTATATCTTGTTAAGGGTATTTTTTAGAAGAATTTTTTTTTTTGAAATTGATATTGCAAAACCGCTTCCACTTCTTTAGAAAAGTTACTTTTCTTTGCTTATCAAAAACTACTTCTGCTTCTATCTAAAGCACTTATTATCCCCCTTAAAAGCTTGGCAAAACACAAGAAATTGAGAAATGTAACGACTCGACCGGTCGTTTTGAGCTCTCGTTCGGCGGTTTAAGGCCTTGAGTAGCTTCATTTTATGTATTATGACTTGTACGCATAGTCGGAGTTAAATTTAGGAAGGTTCGGAGTTGATCTAGATGGAAAATTCTAAATTCAGAAGCTTTAAGTTGAAAGAGTTGACCAAGGTATGACTTGGAGAAAACGACCTCGGAATCGGGATTTGAAGGTTCCAACAAGTTCATATGATGATTTTGTACTTAGGCATATGTTCAAATCAGGTTTGGATGACCCGGGAGCATTGCGGTTCCTATTATGGAGAGCTAGCATTTTAGAAGTATTAGAATTTTATAAGTTTGATTTGAAGTGAACTTTGGTGTTATTGATGTTCGTTTGGGGTTCCGAGCCTTGGAATAGGTTCATATCATGATTTATGACTTGTATGCAAAGTTTGATATCATTCTGGAATGTTTTGATATGGTTCAGACGCGTTCGACGAAGTTTGAAAGTTTGAAATTTAGAGAAGGATTTTGATCGTCGATTCCTAGTTTTGATGCTGTTTGGTATGATTTGAAGTCTCAAGCATGTTCGCTTCATTTTTTTGGACTGGTTGTTATGATTGGACGGGGTCTTATCGGGTATGATTCGGAATGGTTTCGGACCATTTTTCCGGTTTTGTTGTTGCTGGTATTCTGGTGTATTTCGCGATCGCGAAGATTGTCCCGCAATTGCGAAGAAGGAATTGAAGGGGGCAGCTGATTGCCCTATGCGAATGCGAAGAGGGGCCTGTGAATGCGTAGGTGCGCCTGGGAGTTCTTCGCGAACATGGAAGGGCAACTGCGAACACAAAGAGGAAATAGAGGAAAGGGGCAGAAGACCTTTGGCCTAGGTGAATGCGGTGTAATGGGCGTGAATGCGAATAAGTAACTCCCGCATATTGTAAGTTAAATACATGGTGTACATATGGATTTAAACATGAAAATAGTAGAAATTTAGAATTTTGAAGAAAACCTAGAAATCGGTATTTTTGAATTTTGTCCACTAAATTAGACACGAGCTTTGGAATAAATCATATATTTGAGTTCATAGTGTTATGGGTAAAGTTTATATTTAAAAAAATTTAGATCTGGGCACATGGACCCTGGGGTTGACTTTATTGACGTTTTTAGCGGAGTTGGAAATTGTTATGAACTAATTTATTATGAGTATTAGAGTATATTTTTATTGGTTTCTACATTGTTTGACTAGTTGGGAGAGACTGGCACCGGTTTGAGATGATAGAGTGGTGTTGGAGCCGGTTAAGGTACTTTTGAGCGAGGTAAATCTCCTGTCTAACTAAGTGAGAGGAAAACTAACCCTAGGTAATGTGTTTGATATGTGCAACTTTTTATGGGGGCTACGTACACACGATGTGATGAGAATCCGCACGTAGCTAGATCCATGATATGTCTGGGTAGACTTTGATTTATGCCATACTATGACTGTACTATTTGAGTTGTTCCTTGCCTATTAAATTCCTTTATTTTTATGTTACGACTTGAGACTAGAATTTCATATAGTGATAGACTTGCTATTGTAGAGAATTGATGAGCTTCGTGTAGTAGCGAATAATTATGCTCTCCTTACGAATTCCACTCGCGTTGTGCGTCTTCATTGAAAAGATTCCTTAAAGTTCATAACTCACACGTTTATTCTTGAGTGGGGCAAGGACCCATTAAAGCTTCTTATTCTAGCGGAATCGTACCGTTCGCCTTGGCAGTGTAATAGATACATCTATGGTTCGTGTCATTCAACCCTCGGCAATATGCACATTATGATGAGATTGGGTCGTTCGCTTCGGCAGGATTATGTACCACACTTTTATGGGAACCGATCATTCGCCTCGACAGTATAATATATGTATCTATGGTTCACATTGTTCGACCCACGATAGTGCACAAACTATGACAGGATCGGGCCATACACCTCGGCATTTCTATAAAACACTCTTACGCAATCGTGCGTAATGTTTGACAAGAAGCGAGTGTATCTGTAAGTTTTCTGGATTTGAATTATGATAACCTATCTTGTGAGGTCCTTTATATATATATATATATATATATATATATATATATATATATATATATATATACACACACACACACACACTCCAATTGAGGAGAGCACCCTCCACTTCCAACCTAGAGGTTGTGAGTTCGAGTCACCCCAAGAGCAAGGTGGGGAGTTATTCGAGGGAGGGATGCCGACGGTCTATCAGAAATAGCCTCTCTACCCACGGTATAGGTAAGTTCTGCATACACACCATCCTCCTCGGACCCCACTTGTGGGATAATACTGGGTTGTTGTTGTTGTTGTATTTCACTTATTTACTCTACCCCATAATTGCTTATTTCTTACTGCATCTGTCTTATTGGACCACTAGTAAGTATCCATATCGACCAATTGTCATTATTTCTTCGGGGTTAGACTAGATACTTACTGGGTACGCGTTGAGTTACGTAATCATGATGCACTTGCTGCACTTATTGTGCAGGTACATATATATGAATTCGGTGTCCTCTGGGTGCCGAGGCGCGGTTATCGCGAGGACTATATGGTCAGCTGTACTTCCTTGTTACGATCAGCAGCATACAAAATCTCCATCAACATTATTTATATTCTCCTATATAACTTGTTTTCAAGATAGATGTTGTATTTATTTATATTTCCTAGTTGATTGCTCATACACTTGTTGCACCGGGTTTTAGGGGTTCCTACAAGATGGTTAGTATGGTAGTTCACAAAATTTTATTATTTCACCCTGTAAATTTTATTTCATTACTATTTAATTAAAGAAAATTATGATTTCAAAGGTAATAAAATGAGTAACTCAGTTGATAAATCAGTATTGGCTTGCCTGACGGCAATATTAGATGTTATCACAACCTATAGTGGATTTAGGGTCGCGATAGAGGAAAAATACTTTTTTTAGAAAAAACAAAAGCACTTTTGACCATGGGAGAAGCTTGGCCAAACATACTAGTACAATCACTTGTCCAAGTGTAGTTCATTGATTGCAACAGGTGATATACTTAGCGAAACTCAGCAAGTGTTTTCAGTGGATATTAAAACTTTCTTTTAATTCATTTCAAAGCATTCATTTCCTATCAAGTGTCACGGCCCAAAATCCACTAACGGTCGTGATGGCATCGGACACCGTTATCACGCAAGCCAATCAAAATACTTAACTAAATTCTTATCTCAATAATTTTGAAAACAAAAATTTTCCTCCAATTCAGATAGTAAAAGATAATCTTTATAAAAAATAAATATAAGAATATTTAGAAATAATACAGAATATCCCATAATCATCCTAGAATCCAGTGTCACAAGTGCATGAGCAACTTCTAAGAGATAATTTAATACAATAACCGTCCATAATACAAAAATGGATAGAAAACAAATACAATAATATGAAAGAGACTCTGATGGCCGCGGATCTCCTCGGGTGGTACAACTCACCTAAGTCTCCGTGTCCACCATGTTGCTACGCCCACTAGGCCACTAAAGATACATGTGTTTGTGCAACAAAAATGTACAGAAGTGTAGTATGAATACGAAAACAACATGTACCCAATGAGCATCTCGTCTAATCTCGAATAAGTAGAGACGAAATGTCGAGTTCGGCACTTACTAGTGTTCCAATAATGTAGTAAATCGTGAATTTTTATAAACATGATTGTAACTCAATAGAATGAAGCAAGTAAACAATTCTTTCTATTATAGGAAATTTTAAATTTCTTTTCATCAATTATACATATATTCACAAGTCGGGAAGAGGCACTAACAATTTCAAGGCAAGCAATACAAGCATGCGTAAATCATGTCGAGGTCGTACGGCACGATCCAACAATATTTAAATTTTGCATTGGCAGAGGATCGAATGGCGCGAAATATAGATGCATCTATTTAATCTACCGAGGCGTTTGGCATGTTCCATAATTTAAACACACGCAGGAAGTCAATCAAGAAGTCATCAGGAAATAATTATCCAAAGAAAACCAATTCTCTTTAATAGTTTAGAAAAATGAAGTTTAATGTTTTTTTAAGAAATTCGTTTATTAATTCGATGTGATTTAAGCAATTCAAACTGCCAATATGATTGCAAATAATCCAAGCATAGCATGTTTGTGTGTCCTAGACTACCCGGACTTACATATATTAGTAGCTATGCACGGATTCTCGTCACTCATGCGTACGTAGCCCCTACAACTTGGAGCACATATTTAATTATTTTACCTATGGGGACAATCCCCTCTTACAAAGTTAGAAAGGAGACTCACCTCGCTCTTAAGATCCATAACTGGCCTTCCACGCTCCTCTGAAGACTCAAATTGATGCACAACGCTCCTGAACTAGCCAATAGCTATACAAATCCATTAATATATGCAGAATTACTCATTACAATGTAATTTATAACAATTTCTAACCCTCGATCAAAAAGTTGACATAAACGACCCCAGGCCCACGTGCCTGGATTCTAAATTTTTCGAAGAATAAGTTTATCCAGAACCTCACGAACTCAAATATATAATTTACTCTCAATTCCATACTCAAAATCGTGGTCAAAATCCAAAACATCCATTTTTAGGTTTTCCTTCAAATCCCAAGTTTCTACCTATTCCATGCTCAAACCCGTACATAATATATGTATTTAACTCAAGATAGGTGGGGATAGGTTACTTTATCGTTGATGATGAAATCCCCTCTTGAAACCCTCCAAGAATCGCCCAAGCCAAGAGAAAAATGAGAAAAAAATGACCAAATCCCGATTTTTAAAACCCTCACTGCCTCCAGCACTTTCTGCACCTGCAGTCCCTTGACCGTTTCTGTAGTTCCTTTGGTGCAGACCAAATGTCACATCTTCGAATCCAGGGATCATAGCCTATTCCGCTTTTGCGTCCTTTCCTCCGCAGATGCGGTCTCGCTTCTGCGGCGAGATGATTGCATCTGCGGTCCCAGCTCTCCCCCGCTAATACTGCATATGCGACCACATGGCCATTTCTGCAGCACCGCACATGCGGCCCTAGTCTCGCAGGTGCAGTTACACCAGCAACCAGCAACTTTAGCTCCTCTTCAAACTTCAAATTTGATCCATTCATCATCCGGAATCCATCCGAGACCCCCGAAACCCCAACCAATCATACCAACCAATCCCAATACACATTACGGACTTGCTCGAGGCTTCAAATCATATCAAGCAACGCTAAAACCACGAATCTCACTCTGATTCAAGCTTAACGAACTTCAAAATTTCAAACTTCGACTTTCGATGTTTAAACCTATCAAATCACGTCCGATTGACCTCAAATTTTGCACACAAGCCATATTCGACATTACGGATCTACTCCAACTTTCAGAATCAAATTTCGGCCCCGATATCAAAAAGTCCACTTCCGGTCAAACTTCTCAAAAACCTTCAAATTTCTATCTTTAGCCAAATGACTCCAAAATAGTCCACAAACCTCTAAATTCACTTTCGATCGCACTCCTAATACCAGAATCACCATACGGAGCTACTTCCCGACTCGAAATCTCCAATAGACATCGATAACACTGAAATGCACCCAAAACTTATGAAATTTCTTCCAAAATACTAACTTCCACAATAGGCGCCAAAACACTCCCGGGTCATCCAAAACCCGATCCGGGCATATTTCCTAGTCCGAAATCATCATACCAACCTGCTGAAACCTTCAAATCTCGACTCCGAGGTCGTTACTCAAAAATTTAGCCCTAGTTAATTCTTTAAACTTAAAGCTTCCGAAATGAGAATTCTCTTTCCAAATCAACTCCGAACTTCACGAAATTCAATTCCGACTATGCGTACACGTCATAATACCTGAAACTAAGCTGCTCATAGCCTCAAACTCAAAACGACCGATCGAATCGTTACATCGAACCTCAGAGGTAGAAAAGTGTATTCACTAGATTTTTGCTTGACGGAGTTTTCATTGTGGTTAGGAAGTTTGGAAGGAAGCACAACTGAAACGTCCAACAGTAATTAGGTACTTTCTATATCTGTTTTAGTTTAGCGTTAATCTCCAAATGCTGATAAATGAAGTCGTTCTACTTTGTTTTGTTCGATTTAGAGAAGGACAAGGTATGCATATCGTTTGGTAACATGAAAAACTAGCTAAGAGGTTATGACCTCTTAGTTCAAAATTAGTATGATAATGCAGAATTTATTTTCTAGTCTAGCTATACATTTGAGGAGCAGAGTGCAAACTATTAAAGGAGTACTATTTAGTCCTTGATGGGAATATGAGTAAATAAAAGATTATGTGTATCTGGAATATTATAAGTAGAAATACCACAACCAACCAAGACTTACATATTTAAATGTTTTCTTGTGATTACGGGTTGGTTTGTTTAGGATGGACATGTCTTACAGCTTTTTCATTTTTAAATTATCAACGAGATCAAGAAGTTGGCATTGATACGCGTGATAGTAAAAGATTCTAACTAATAATACAAGTAAAAAGATAATAGTGTAGAGAATCAAATTAGTTATACATTTACTTACTTCACTTTTAATTGAAAATATATGCATACTAAGAGAATGACAATTTTTTTCCTAAGAGAATGACAATTTTTTTCCTATTATATCCATAATATTTATTGTTTATTTCAAATCATTTTTTCAAATTCAATAAAATATGCCTTGACCGTCACACTTCCAAATCAAGTTAATTTTATTATTGATTTATTTATTTATTATGTTAAAGAAGCACTAGTGACATTTTCTTGACTATGACCAAACTTTTCAATTAAAAGGTGTAAAATTGACCACATGCGCCAACCATTTTTGATCACCTTTACTATATAACCCAAACTATAAGTGATTAAATGAACTCTTTGGATAAATCAATATACAGCCATGAAACTCAACTCCAAATTTCTATCTTATATGCTCTTCTTCATCTCATTTTCTTTTCCTTTATCCTATGCTTTGAATTCTTCTTCATGTTCAATCAACTTTGATTATATAGAAACCTGCAAATGGGACACTTCTTTATGCACAGAAATGTCTTTAGAAAAGAGCTGTTGCCAAACTCTCCGTAGTCTTTTTGGAATAGGACTTGCTCAACACCTTAAAGAAACATCCATGTTTTATCTCCCAAACGAAAATGTTGTCGTTTCGTGCGTTTCAGATTTCAAAGCCAAGCTTTCTTCCATGTCCATTTCTCAATCTTTTGTCTCTCAGTGCATGAATGAGACTAATGAATTCGTCGTTAAGACTTCGAGTTGTGGAGGGATTGTCACAATCAAGGATTGGATGGAAAAAGTTGGTCCAAATAGTCTACTTGACTCGTCTTGTACTGGTGATCTTGGAGGACTTACTAGGTGCAGTTTGTGTGTTGATGCTGGTTTGAAGATAAACAGTTATTTAGTTTCTTTGAATCCAAATTCGACTACGACTAATAGGTGCTTCTATTTCACTGTCCTTTATGCTGCTGCTATGGTAAATGAATTTGGACCTAAGGATCCAAGAACTGCTAGTTGTGTTCTTGCCTTGCCTTTGGCTAACAAGGTAAGGGGCTCGCGTAATCTTAGCAGAGACACTCTGTTAAAATTGGTTTTCGGGTTTTTAGGTGCTTTCTTTGGGATTTTGGGTGCTATAAGTTTTATTATTATTTACAAAAAATGGGATAAGAAGAGAAAGCAAAATGCATTGCATCAAGGGTATGTGACTAGTGTTAGATCCCAAATTTTGCCTAACACTGGTGCTAAATGGTTTCAAGTAGGAGAGCTTGAACAAGCCACAAATGGATTTTCCCAAAGGAATATGATAGGCCAAGGAGGAAGTGGAACTGTCTATAAAGGGACACTTTCTGATGGTACATTAATTGCTGTGAAGAAAATTCTTGATATGGATAGTAAGGGTGATGAGGAGTTTATTAACGAAGCAGAGATTATAAGCAAGATTAGGCATAGAAATCTTCTTCCTTTAAGAGGTTTCTGTGTCACAAGTGATAATTTGAATGGCAAAGGGAGATATTTGGTGTATGATTTCATGCAAAATGGTAGCTTAAATGATCATCTATTCAACGCTGGAACGAAACGATTATCTTGGCCTCAACGAAAGAACATAATTATCGATGTGGCTAAAGGGCTTGCTTATTTGCATTATGGAATCAAACCTTCAATTTACCACCGCGATATAAAGGCCACGAATATACTCGTGGACATGGATATGAAGGCAAGAGTTGCAGATTTCGGATTAGCTAAGCAAAGCAAAGAAGGACAAACTCATCTTACAACAAGGGTGGCTGGCACATATGGATATCTAGCACCTGAATATGCACTATACGGGCAGTTGACAGAGAAAAGCGATGTTTATAGCTTTGGCATCGTGATCCTCGAGATCATGAGTGGAAGGAGGGTTCTTGATGTGTCGAATTCTTCTGCATTGTTGATCGCTGATTGGGCATGGACAATGGTCAAATCAAGAAATGTAGAAGGCGTTTTCGAGGTATCAATAAGGGAGGAAGGGCCAAAGATAGTAATGGAGAGATTTGTTCATGTTGGTATACTTTGTGCTCATGTTATGGTAGCTCTAAGACCAACAATTGAAGATGCTTTGAAAATGCTTGAGGGTGACATTGACATTCCAAGATTACCTGATAGGCCACTGCCCCTTGGCTTTGAGTCACTTGAATCATATTCCTTACACAGTCATAGATTCAGAGATAGTTCGATTAGGAGCAGCAGTAACAGCTTATCAAGGTTTATGCATACATAGAAAACTTATTTATGATTATATTGTTGTCACTTGACCGGGAGGTTACGGGTTCAAGCCATAAAAATAGCCTCTTGGAGAAATGTAGGTAAAGTTACGTACAATGGACGCTTGTGATCCGGTCCTTCTCCAAATCCTATGTATTGTGAGAGCTTATTGCACCAGACTACCTTTATTGACTCAAGGAAAATTCGAATGATAGGCTCTTGAAAGGCCAGAAAAATTGCACATATGGCAGACATAAGTTAAAAATCAATTTTATCCTTTTCTTGTCTTGGTTTTATTTTGACCTTATCTTCCTCTCAATCCTCTTGCTTACTAGTATTATTTTCCAGTAAAGATTTGTACACAAATTAAAAGGGAGAAATTAAAGAATAGCCAGATTTATAATTGGTTATTCAAAAATAATTTAATTTTAAAAATAATTAAAATTTAGCCATTTTTCATGTAAAAATAAATTTGAGCGAAAACACAATTCAAAACCCGGAAAATACTCGAGTATATTATGCTGGAGTTCCAGCATAAGTGTAGTTGAACTCCAGCATATTATACTGGAGTTCCAAAATAAGTATACTGGAACTCCAGCATAGGTTCACTAGAACTCCATTATAATATACTGGAGTTCCATTAGGTATAATGGTTCAGTATAATATGTTGGGGTTCATACACAGGTGCATCGAACTCCAGTATATTATGCTGTGTCGGTCTCTATTGCAGCAAAATAGTAATTATTTTCATTAACTTAATAATCGCTAACTATTTTTAAATGACCAGTCCAAAAACTAACTATACCGTACTATTTTTACAAATTAAAGCTAGAAAGGATTTGGTAGGCATTCTTTTGTAGGTTTCCTCTGTAAATAAGGTATTTAATCAGCGGTTGTGAAATTGAGAACAAAATTCCAACTTAAACTTAAAAAGGGAACTACCAGTTATGTCCGCTCAACAACAACAATAAGTATACTTTTATAGGTGGGGTATGGGATAAGTAGGCTTTGGAAGACAAAGAGACGATTTCTGATAAAACTTCGGTAATATATTATTAATAAAATATTATTAATATTAGTTAAATGTTACCAATATTAGTCAATTAGCTATTTGTCGCTAAAAAATTATTAAATTCTGTTTTCTTTTGAATTGGTGTTGTTAGAATAGATTGGGTATATCTTAATGAGTTTGAATCTCAGATTTGAAATGATTTGATGGAGTTTTGCGGTGGTTTGAATTGATAATTCGAAGTAGAAGATAAATATGGAAAAAGATAATATGTATATCACACTTTATATCATTTGTGTATCACATGTGTATCGTATGTGTATCAAATATGTTTAATATGTATATCTATGTGTACATGTGTGATACATGTATAATAGAAGAATTTTTTAAACTCGATTTTAACTATGAATTTTAATAATAAACCGGTCTGAATCACCTCAAATCTTGTAAATTTTCTCATATATATTTTCAACGAATTTCAACTATGCTTATTGAAACAAATCTTGTTTTGCCTAATTTGTTTTCATATTGTATATCTTAATAATGAGTTCTAATTCCAAACTAATCTAGTTTACCTTCAAATTTCTTCAAATTTTATATATTATTTCTATGTCACACCCCACACATAAAAATAAAGTTGGAAAGTATGGCTCAAGTGCAGCCAATCAGCTGGCAATGCGTTTAAGGCTAGAATGAGGTACACATTTCAATAAGCATGTGACAAGTGTCCCACCGGGCAGTGGGCTTTCTTGCTCTCCTTTTATATATGTTATCCCTGGTAATAAAATCTCCTTAATTACCAAAAGACTAAAGTTTTGTGAAATAGATGGTTAAAGATGATTGCAAAGAATAAATTTCATTTTAACTTTGGTTTAAAGCACTAATCACAATGGGTGTGGGAAACGAATAATCCATCCTACGAAGAATAGAGACCAAGAAATAGAACACACAAATTCCATCTAACTTCATTAGAATGTAGTGACGTGCACATTGTGTTTATTGACCTAAAAAAAGCGTATGACAAGATTTTTAGAGAAATTCTCTAAAAAAGCTTGGAGGCAAAAGGTGTATCGATTTCCTATATTATGGCGATTATGGACATGTATGATGGGACAAAGACTCGGGTTAGGACACTAGGAGGCGACTCTAACGCTTTTCCGATTGTTATGAGGTTACACTAAGGTTCTGCGCTTAGCCCGTTCTTGTTCGCCCTGGTGATGGACGCGTTAATACACCACATTCAAGGGGATGTCCATGATGCATGTTGTTCGCCGATGACATAGTTCTAATTGACGAGTCTTGAGCTGGTGTTAACGAGAGGCTGGAGGTTTGGAGACAGGCTCTTGAATCTAAGGATTTCAAGCTTAGCAAGACGAAGACAGAATACCTGGAGTGTAAGTTCAGCGCTAAGCAGGGGGGAGTGGATGTGAATGTGAGGCTTGAATCACATGTCATCCCGAGTAGAGGCAGCTTCAAGTATCTTGGATCGGTTATCCGGGGGGATGGGGATATCGATGAGGATGTCACTCACCGTATTGGGTAGGATGGATGAAGTGGAGGTTAGCATCTGGAGTATTGTGTGACAAGAGAGTGCTATTGATACTCAAAGGTAAGTTATATAAAACGGTGGTTATACCGCGCATGATGTACGAGGCTGAGTGTTGGCCGTTTAAGAACTCACATACCCAGAAGATGAAGGTGGAAGAAATGAGAATATTGAGGTTGATGTGTGTGGATACTAGAATGGATAAGATTAGGGAAGACAATATTCGGGAGAAGGTGTGCGTGGCTCCTATTGATGACAAGATGCGAGAAGCGAGGCTCAGATGGTTTGGGCATGTTCAGAGGAGAAGTCAGATGCTCCGGTAAGGAGATGTGAATGCTGGTTGTGGAGGGCACGAGAAGAGGTAGAAGGCGGCCTAAGAAGTATTTGAGGGAGGTGATTAAGCAGGATATGACGAGAGTTCAAATTTCCGAGGACATGGCACTTGATATGGACACGGCACTTGATATGGACACGCGGAGGTCGAGTATTATGGTTGTACGTTAGGAGGTAATTGAGTCTTGTCTTATGTCATAACTTTATGAGACTGGTTTGGTAGGGATACTATTTTATGTTTGTTTTGTATCTTTATTCTTGATTTCATGTTGTTTTTGTTTTTCATATTATTTCTGTGGTGTTACTGATATTGTCTCATATTGTCTTTTTGACTTCTTAAGCCGAGGGTCTTTTGAAAACAGTCTCTTTACTCCTTCGGGGTAGGGGTAAGATCCGTGTACACACTACCTTCCCCAGATTCCATTAGTAGGATTTCACTGGATCGTTGTTGTTGTTGTTCACTATAATGTATAATTAGGATTTCACTGGATTGTTGTTGTTGTTGTTCACTATAATGTATAATTAGATAGATTAAATTTGATTTAAATTTGGATAGAACATATTAATAGATCGAACTTTTTATTTTTATTTTTTAACCCGTTTAAATTTGAATTTTTTTATTATTATTACTTACTATACATTTGGGGGGGGGGGGGGTGGTGGTTACAAGATAGGGAAAAAAACTACCGTGAAGTAGAGGTCAAACAAGTTTAGATGGTAATTTATGTATTTTCCTTTAAGTTTCTTTATTTTAATTCAACACAGGATTGCTTATCATGCGAATCAGTTGAACATTTGTACTTGACAATTTGGCTTATCTGTTAGCAATTTTCAAATGTGTAATCCACTAGTCAACTCATAAGATTCGGTTGGTTCAATATCAATTTAGAAGTTATCAGCCGGTTATTGATCTGTGATATGTTAAATATTACAAGCAGGTGAAGACTAGTTCAGTCATCACTTATGAAACAAAAACAAAGATCAAAGACTAGCTTTTTAATGTCACAAATCTATGGGTTGACTTTTAATTTTCAATATCTAACTTATTATACATTGGTTAGGCCATGTTGATGTAGATTCTTCCCCTTGCATATAAAGCAAAGAAGTTAAACACCAGAAAATTATCTGAAAGCCAAAGACCAACGTATTCATGTTTTCAACCATGCACAGCTCAACAAGAGAGCTAAACAAGAGGAAACATCTTCAATCAACCATCTAATCTTACAACCAAAATTCACAGATGAACATGAGTTTTCTATCATGGTTGCTGCTTTAAAAAATATCATAACAAGTAATACAACTCAAGAATTTCAATATGCATAGAAGTAGATTACTTGACTTTGGGATTTCTAAAGATACTCTGAAATATATATATATATATATATATATATATATATATATATATATATAGATATAATAATTCTTAACGGGTTAATGATTAAACCGATAATAAAAATTGAATATTCGCACCTCTTATTCGTAAACCATTAACTACTAAATTTTAATATGTTCACTAATAACCCATAATCATTAAACCAATTTTACAATTGGGGTATCGGTTACGGTTAGATTTTAAACCGCCCTATATAAGTACCATAAATTTTTATTGTGTTTGAGGAGTTTGTTTGGACGTGAATACTTTTTACAAGGAGAAAAGGGATTGGATTTCGTTGCACAAAAGTGTAGGAAGATCAAATAACAAAAGTCATTAAACTCTAAAATTTGAGGGGGTGGGGAGGATGTATTTCTTATTTGGTCGAGGTTCAGAACTCTGTTACATGTCTTTGGCTAGTCCAGCACAACCTTTTGACATACGTTGATTTTCTCCAGCTGCGATACCAGTCACCCCACGTGCAACCTTTGGCGGTAGCAAATCTGAGACATTATTAAATAAAGTGGTTGGGTGTACATTTACCGAAACTCTATACAAAGATCTCGCACACGCCATTTAATTTAGTTTCTCTTTTGTGCTTAGAACAACAAGACAAGAGGGGTTGCTCTGATGGTAAGCAACCCCCACTTCCAACCGAGAGGTTGTGAGTTCGAGTCTCCCCAAGAGCAAGGTGGGAAGTTCTTGGAGGGAAGGATGTCGGGGGTCTATTTGGAAACAGTCTCTCTACCCAAGGGCAGGGGTAAGGTCTGCGTACATGCTACCATCCCCAGACCACATTAAATGGGATTATACTGGGTTGTTGATGTTATTGTTGCTATCAATCTATCGGAAGCAACTTTTCTATCTTGAGATATGGTTTGCGTACACACTACCTTCCCAGACCCCATATATGAGAATGCACCGAGTTCGTTGTTGTAGTTGTTCTCTTACGGACCAAAAGAGAAAAGTTATAGGGTAAATGTTTAAATCAGTCATGAGTAAATGTTTGATCATTTGAAACTTGTGTGAAGCTTAAAAGTGTTTTTGATGTTTGAATTGTATGAATGGTAAAAGCATGACGAGACTTTAATGTAATAGTAAAAGTTGTCAGGTTTTTAAACATTTAAAAGAGTGACATTAAAATTAGAAAGTGAGGGAGTAGTGAATTGCTTTATTTTATAAAGCTATGTATGTTTAATAACAGATTTGCATTTTGCTTTATTTAATTGACGGCCAGTTGCTCTCTTTTTCTTCATTCAACGTGTTTTCTTTCAATTGTGTGTGACGTTTCGTTATCATTGAGTGGGACTAAATTGGATAGCGCATGAACACCACTACATTGGAGAATTTCACCACAAAACTCATCATGTCAACTCTTAAGTTGTTCCACAAAACTACTAAAATAATCAAGTCCAGTAAACCTAAAAATTACCAAAAATGCAGTGAATATAAAATCCTCGCTATTTCGTTTTAAATATAATTCCGCAAGTTCCATTTGTCTCACCTCTTATAACATAACTATGAAAAGTGCAACCGTAAGCAAATGGCTCCTACCATCCAGGCCTTGGAGGCCAAAAATTACATTAGTACCTTTTGCCTCTAGATTCACTTCTAGAGACCATCAATCCTGAGAGCTTGTTGACCTCATACAGCAATGCGGCTGAGAACAAGAAGCTGCATTGACATCCAAAAACACCCAATCAGATTACAAACATTATACTACCACGCAGTCAGTCATGTATACATGTTCATGACAAGATGTGACATAAAGCAATCAATGATCCAAATTCGCCACACCAAAATATTTGCCTCGTCAAAGTTACTACTATATTGAAAATATATTATTAAGAGTACAGCAATCTGACAATGATGTGTTTAAATTTATTACTGGCTTTATGCAACAGTCTACTTGGTGATTCTCTACCTTCTTTTATAATAAATCAAGTGGGCAAGCAGTAGAACCTGGGCTCTCCCTTTCAGAACAAATGTAAAGAAACAAAACTGCAAGATGCTTTGGTGCACGGTTCATCAAGTAACCACTTAGCCATGCTAAGGAGGGATAGAGGGGGGGAAAGGAAAAAGAAGGAACCAATGACAGACAGTGCAGCAGCAACAGATCTATAAGCAATGATAAGATTCTTCTTTAATTCTTCAACGGGCAAAAACCACAGAAACTCAGGTTGTGATAAAATAAAATGTGAACAACTGCCTTGAACCAGCAGAAGGTTTTGCTCAAGCTTTTAAACATAATGCGAATTTCTGTTTCCTTGATAGGTCTAAGCCAATAGGATTTGATTCCTTCCTTGTAATTCTTGATTCATCATTAAGAAAAGAGGTTTGTTTCCAGCTAATTAAAACAAATTGACAAGTACTTTCACAGCTAAGTTATTTAAAGGAAGATAAGTAAGGATTGTCCAACCTTCCACCTCATTTTGTATGAGCTTCTTTGGTTTGGGAGAAAAGCTTGGGGCTTGTTCGCCAGTATTTAAGCAAGATTTGAAATTGCATATGCAATTAGAGATGGCAAGATGGGTAATCGGCTAAATAGATACTCCCTCCACCCCAATTTATGTGGCTATGTTTGACTCGGCACGAAGTTTAAGAAAGAAAAGAAGACTTTTGAAACTCGTGGTCCAAAACAAGCCATAGATATTTGTGGTTGTAAATCATCTCATTAAATCATAAGGGGTTAAAGTAGGAAATTTAAAGTTAAAATTGTTTCTAAATAAGGAAGTATAACATTCTTTTTGGGATAGACTAAAAAGGAAAATATGACACGTATAATGGGACAGAGGGAATAGTTGTGCATGTGGAATTGAATGACTAGCTTAACATCCCACTTATTACCCATATATTACGGTGATGGAATGCCAGTTGATAGATTGGACATTTGTTCAGAAAGGAAGTCAAAGTTGACTCCGCTCATTAACCAATATAAAAGCCTAAATTCTTTTGGATCAGCAGTTGATGAGAATGGCAGTCTGACATATAAAAGAAGAGAAGAGTAAAGAGAAAGGAAAGTGGAGATGATAGATTAGCATCAAAACAGCAATGATGTAAGATCAGCAGTTGTAGGTGAGGAATAATAAACATATTTAATATTGGTAACTAGATGGTAGCTTTTAGATCATTACCATGTCGTGATGCAGACCCGATGAATAGTGCTAGCAGCAATAAGAGCAACTACCTCTGCAAGTATAACTGCAATGAAACAGACAAATAGAACAGATAAAAAAATTAATTCACCCATACAGCTGCTGTATCGCTTTACTAATGCAGGATATATGCTCCAAAAAAGTTAGCACTAATCGGTTAACAAGTGACTTATACATATGGGATTGAATATTAAAATAAATATGCTAAGAAAATATACAATAACTCCAATGCTACATCTAAGAAACTAAAATCTATTTTCAATTGTACTTAGATTATCAAAATACATGACATCATAAGCAAGATGGATGTCAGAAAGTTATCCAGATCTTTAACGGAATTGATCGAAATATGACAATGGATTATTCAAAATATATCCCACTCACCAGCACCCCATCCACTCCTTACACCACATGTTTCTTGATAGTTTCCTATAAACTGCACGGTAACACCAAGTCAAGCTCAATATCAAAATAGCTTATACACTGTTCTAGCAAAGCAACATGTGATACTTAAGTATGTCCAGCCATAAAATGCATGACAGTCATTATACTATGTATAAAAATGGTGAAGACTACGGTGGATCTAACAGCAAATGATAGAACAGGAAAGCGAATTGATCTTTAAAACGAAGATTTCTGCCACAAGATGTCAGGGAGGAAAGATTACGTCTTAATTTCTTCCCTTCAAATTTGGTCTCCCAACAGCTGAAAACAGAGAGCACACTGAAAACGTGTGCAATTAAGCTCAGTCACAGTTTAGTATAACGCTTGTATCTATATTCATAGATTGTATCCGGTTAACTTTCTGGTGGAGAAAAAGTAAGTTCCACATACATTTGCAAATGAGTAGAACAATTTCTACAAGAAGAGCATACATCAAAATGCATACAGCTTTATTGTAGAGGAATACAGACATTGTAAATTTTAACAGAACTTAATAGACTGGTAATAATTTAGTGACTGCCCTTTGAGACATTAACACAGCACTTCCTAGTACAAGGAGTAATTTTTCTCACCGTTAGCAGCAAAATGAAGATGAGAGAGCTAGTGAACCCTCCGAGAATGGTATACAATTCTGAAGATGCTAATTTCCCTCTATACACTTCTTGCAAAGAGAGTGTTGCGATGAACAGAAGAAAAGAATACAGCATCGAACTCCCAGGTCCAGCCATGGACTTCAGGTGCACAAAAGAAAAAAAAACAATCAGACTGATGAATTGTTTAAAGGAAACACGTCAAAAGAAAAGAAAGAGGTACGGGTAGCAGCGCTGTAGGAATTCACAACTAAGCTCCAATTCATTTTAAACTTTCAAGGTATTATCAGGAAGATTGACATTGTGCGAGCTAGAAGCAACCTTAGAGAAAAGCATTGAATAGCATGACTCATTAAATTTAACGATTAAAAAAATTAACAGACAACAATGTACATTAATCCTTATTTTTAAACTGACTTTTATGTTTTATGGAATTAGTATACTAAGGAAATAGTCAACAGAGGTACTGGATATTCTCCGCCCACAAGCAATGCCGTTGAAGTGCATATAATAAATTGAAGCTGGGTGATATATTTGATTATCAATAATTGTGTGATAGTATTTGATTATCAGTAATTGAAAAGTTGTATATATTAAATACAAAAATACACGGGAAAACCACTTAGATGAAGAAGCTATATCTCGCATTAGTGTTTCCTTCACACCCAGCATATTTGTCCATCATAAGCTTAGCACATTAGTGACTACTTTGTGTACTCTCTTTGATTCTTAGTATGTGAGTAGAAGATAAATGTTCGCTAATTACTACACAAAAATAGTTTAGCGAGTAACCTATAAACTATTAGTCAACGTGAATGATTCTGAGCAACAGAACATATGCTAAACAGAACAGTTACCGATCAAAAAAACAAAAGAGCATTTTGAGTGGTTTCTAAAAAATTGAAACAGCCCTCTCCTCAGAATTTTATTTCTTTAGTTTTAACAATGATTGCAATCTGGACTAATGTGCGCACACTCCAACAAACCATCAGGCAACTAATGTGCGCACACTCCAACAAACCATCAGGTACTTGCATTGCACCTGCCACCAACACAAGTTTAATAACTCTACCTATCAAAGCTTAGCTAGATGGAAAGAAATTACTCAGTGCCGCCTCTGCTGGGATTCGAACCTTTGTTAAAGACATAAAACTTTTTGTCACTTCAACTCTTCGCTAGGTCATCCCCTCGGGGTTACCATCTCCTCACAATTCCGTTTAATTCTAGCCATATTAAATACCAAAGCAGAAAAAATTGCTAACATTGTCACTGATCAAGAAACAACGTTCCAGCAAAAGGCAAAAACTGAAAAGCATAGAAAAGTGCCAACACTGTTGCAGCTTTAGTGAAGAAAGTGCGGCTAAACATCAAGCATAAAGTAACCCAGCTTCAGGGCTTAAGCCAAACCTCAAGCAAGCCTAAATAACGCTGATTTGTCCACATTAAATGTACCCATATCATTTGCCACCAACCATTTCGTAACAACACCATGTTAAAACCAGTTTTATGATATTAACTATCTCTGCTCCGTTCATATTTCAGCAATGCCTTATACTGTATCATTGATCTTTAAACTTACTCTCTAAATGAACACAAATTTAACAACCAAACAACTAGCCCAAAAAACTGCTTCTAGGAAACAGTAACGCCCATTTTCATAAACATTTTCACTTAGAGATAACCACTTTGTTTCCACAAAATCTATTTCCCAAAACAGCATGACAAAGCACTAACTTCTTGAAATTAACCCTTATATGATCCAATTCAATGCTTGAACCCAGATACCAAACAAAAATTACAAAGATCTAGTAAAATTAAAAAGAAACCCAATTTTTTTCCTTTTCCTCGGCACATTGTAAATACCTAATTTATTCAAAAATCATCCTGTAAAACTATAAAAAGGAACTGTAAGAGGATAAAGGAGTTTTGAGAGCTCACCAGGATGTAATATGAGAGTTGGGATGTGAAACGAAGACAACACGAACAAAGTCGGATCGAGATTCGACCGGTTTAAGGAGAGGAGATTGGTGAGTGGGAACTGAGCGACTCGGTGGTGGGGGAGGGAGGGTGAATAAAAGGAAAAGAAACAGCTAAACGGCGTCGTAATGTACTGTAATTAATTGTGAATGACTGAGGTACTCCGAAAATAAATTACACAAACTTTGGGTGAATTACTAAATTGGTTTTTCTTTTTGTCATTACTAAATTTTTTCCAGTATGTGCAGTTTGTACCATTTATGCCAAATACTTGAAGTGTAATTGTCTATTAAGTTTTTAATTTTAGGATATTATACAAACATAATTCAACCTCAACTTTAAGCAATTGTTGTTGCATACAAACTTCGTTGTTGTTTATTTCTCATATATTTAATTTCTTTTATCTCTAGTCTCTACCTTCAAATAAATATTACTTACATAGATTTTTAATTTAACTGATATAAATTAGTGAAACAAACCTGGATTATCATAACGCTAAATTCAATTGAGGGGAGGAACCTCCTTTCCTCTTTTCTCCTTTTCTTTTGAATTTAGTTGTCTTTCCTTTTGAAATAAAATACAATGTTATTTTATTTCACTCTACAAATTAGTGAATTTAAGATGAGGATTTTCCCATTTCTATTGAGTTTTGTTTGTATTTTAGTTGAAAGCTCATTCATAAGCTAAATAATTAGGTGGATACTGCCTCTTAATATGCTCATTCTCGCCAATAAAAATGGAGTATGCAATTGTTTCCAGGTGTTAAAGAGACATTGTAACAACAGATAACTGTATTCTGAGCCTATTTTCGTAAGCTAGACAGTAAGGTAAATAACCTGTTATAATATGTTAAAATTCAATAATAGAGTAAATGTTATATACAATGTCTGTGTATATAACTTATATTATTCCAATGTTACCAACATCTTCTGCGGCATATTTGAAGAGTAAGACCTGTCTCACTAATCATTTGTACTCAAATAAACAAAGAGGTTGAGCTCCAGGATCAACATCCAGCATTTCTACATTTCAGATAAGCAGCTCGCGCAATTAAAGCCCTGCGACTTATTGTTGCAATGACTCAGAATGATGCATGGTGTGACCTTGTGATGACTCATCCCTACTGCCTTTGGACGAACTGAAAGGCCTCTCTCTTCAACCCCCTCTACCCAATACAGTTTTAGCAAAGCCAAAGCTCTACAGTCCTAGCCTGTGCAGGTTGCTCAACATCCCTTATCTAAGCCGACTGATGTATGTACTGAGGTGGTCCTCAAACTATTCAAGGCGCAAATTCAGATTATCCCTACTTCAAAAGACGCAGTAACTTGAGCTCCAACGCTCCAACCAAAAGATCTCAAACAGAACTAATTGGGAGAGTGGGTGGGGGGGGGGGGGGGGGGGGGAGACAAGGTTCGGGTATCACACCGATGCTACCTTAGATACTTACAGAAGACTTGACAGTCGTATCAGCTTATGCCTCCACAAATCGTGCCATTTGTACATCTTAGGTTGAGCTGGAATAAGACGCGAAAATTAATCCCTCGGACTGGAAGATGAATAATGAGAATCCAAGATCCTGTATAGAAGTCATAACGCACATGCCAATTAGCAACACAACCAACAATAAGCATATCGACTCAGAAAACTAATTCTTGCCATCCCCATTGTCCCAACCAGCTTTGTAGAAAAATAAGAGTATAGTTCTAACAATATGAGTAGTGTCCCAGCCAAGCTGAGGAGCATGTTAGTTTCATTATATAGATAGTAGTAAATAATCCTAATCTCATATGTATTAGGAGTAGGACGTGTATTGTATATTATATATAGGGCTCATTGTATCATTGTCATAATTAATCAATAATATATTTTTCTCTCGTGCTTTCTCACATGGTATCAGAACAATCGTGAGATATTTATCGCTGTGCATAAATTCCAGCGACTCCGGGAAGGAAAAAGAAATGCCTTTTTCCGGCAACAGTACTGTCCGTAGGAAAGTCCATATCCGTTGGTGTTGTGCAAAAACCAACACCACCACGAGATAGATCATCTTGTCGCGACCAAACCCTGAATATTTCTCCGGCTGAAACCCTTCCACGCGCCCTCATGCGCCTCCGGGAGAATATTTTATGGCGATCTCCGACTTCACGCGTCGGCGCAAGAGGCTTCTTCCGGCCATTTTTTGGCCGAGCTTCTTCAGGACAGCCTGGTCGCATAGCAATTCCGAGTCCATTGGTACTATTTCCGATAGATTCCGACAACTTTGGAATTTTTCGGCGAGCTACAGTGATTTTTCCTGCGTGAACAGTGATCCCCAGCAATTTTCTGCTTTTTTCGGTACAATATTAGAGTGGAATTCGTACCTAAAGCCTTTAACTCACAATCCGTTGGATTAAATGCAATAAATCCAATCCAGATGATTTTTTTACCGGATTATATTGAGTTCCTTCAGTACAAAGCACGTAAACAGACATCTTCAGAGTTAACCTCCGTTGTTCCAATAAACAGTAGCCTGACTGGTGTCTCTCAATCTTCACCTTTTGAGTTTTGGGTCATTGATTCAGGTGCATCCGATCATATTTGTGGTAACAAATCTTTTTTCACCAGTATCTCATATTCTCAATTTCTTCCAACAGTCACAATGGCCAATGGGTCTCAAGCCATGGCAACTGCAATAGGTCAAGCAAGTCCACTTCGTTTCTTACCTTTAGACTCAATTCTTTATGTTCATGGTAGTCCTTTTAATTTCATAGCCATTAGTCGCTTAGCTAAATCACCAAAATCTGCTATTTTATTTCTAGATGACCTTGTTTTTATACAGGAACACAGTACAGGGCAGATCATTGGTACCGGACGTGAATCAGATGGACTTTATTACCTTATCTTTGCAAAATCACATGGACTCGCATCTTGTCTTCCTCCAATAACTTCTCCGGTTACAAATTCACCAGACTTATTACATAAACGGTTGGGACATCTCATTTTGTCAAAACTTCAGAAAATAGTACCTAGCTTATCTCACTTGTCCACTCTAGAGTATGAGTCGTGTCAGCTCGGTAAGCATACCCGCTCCCATTTCCCGCAGCGTCTTGACAATCGAACACAATCACCTTTTACTTTAGTCCATTCAGATATTTGGGGTCCTAGTCGGGTTAGCTCTACCTTAGGATTTCGCTACTTTGTCAGTATCATTAATGATTATTCCAGGTGCACTTGGATATTTTTGATGAAAAATCAATCTGAGTTGTTTTCTATTTTCCAAACCTTCCATGCTGAAATTCAAAATCAATTTGGGATTTCTATCCACACATTTCGTAGTGATAATGCCCTAGAATATTTGTCTTCCCCATTTTAGCAATGTATGAACTCCCATGGGATTATTCATCAAACATCTTGTCCGTGCATATCCCAACAAAATGGGGTAACTGAAAGAAAGAATAGACATCTTATTGAAACTGCTCGTACCCTACTCATACAATCTCATGTTCCGCTGCGTTTTTGGGGGATGCAGTTCTTACATCTTGTTATCTTATTAATCTTATGTCATCTTCAGCTATCCAAAATCAAGTTTCATTCTCTGTCATGTTTTCCCACTTACCTTTGTTCTCTCTTCCAACACGTGTCTTTGGGAGTACGTGCTTTGTTCATGACCTTACTCCAAGAAAAGATAAATTAGCTCCCCGTGCTCTTAAGTGCATATTCCTGGGTTACTCGAGAATGCAAAAAGAATATCGATGTTATTCTCCTGACCTTCGGCGATTTCTTATGTTTGCTGATGTTACCTTCTTTGAAACCTAATCATACTTCACAGATTCATTAATCACTTAGATATTTCTGAGGTGCTATTTGTTCCTTCTTTTGGAGATTCAATTCCTATCTCGCATTCATCTTCCTCCCTAGCTCCACCGCCTACAATTCCAATTACAGCTCCACTACCTATCTCAAGTATCACCACTGAGTCCAGTGCCACCACCTAGTCCAGTTCCACCTACTATAGCTCCAGTGCCACCACCTAGTCCAGTTCCACCAACTATAGCTCTAGTGCCACCACCTAGTCGAGTTCCACCAACTACAGCTCCACCACTCCTGACTTATCATCGTCGTCCGCCCCGGCCCAACTGATTTCACGTCCTGCACTGGACCCTGCTAATACTGCGGACTTGTCTCCTCTTAATCAACCGATTGCACTACGAAAAGGTATACGGTCCACAGTTAATCCTAATCCTCATTATATCGGTTTAAGTTACCATCGTCTCTCATAATCCCATTGTGCATTTGTGTCGTCTTTGTCCTTTGTTTCCATTCCTAAGTCGATAGCTGAAGCACTGTCTCATTCCGGATGGCGATAGGCATTGATTGACGAGATGTCCGCTTTACATACGAGTGGTACTTGGGAGCTTGTTCCTCTTCCTTCAGGTCGACTGTTGGTTGTCGTTGGATGTATGCAGTCAAAGTTGGTCCAGATGGTCCAGGTTAAACGACTTAAAGCTCGTCTTGTTGCCAAAGGGTATACTCAGATATTTGGACAGAGATAGAGATGCTTTCTCTCCCATGGCTAAAATTGCATCAGTCCACCTTTTTCTATCCATGGCTGTTGTTCGCCATTGGCCTCTCTATCAGTTGGATATTAAGAATGATTTTCTTCACGGTGACCTTGAGGATGAGGTTTATATGGAGCAACCACCTGGTTTTGTTTTGTTGCTCAGGGAGAATCTAGTGGCCTTGGTCTAAAACAGTCTCCTCGAGCCTGATTTGGTAAGTTCAGCACAGTTATTCATGAGTTTGGCATGACTCATAGTGAAGCTGACCACTCTATATTTTATCGACATTCTGCTTCAAATCTCTATATTTATCTGGTTGTTTATGTTGAGGATATTGTTATTACCGACAATGATCAGGATGATATTAGTAAGTTGAAGCAACATCTCTTTCAGCACTTTCAAACTAAGGATCTGGGCAGATAAAAGTATTTTCTAGGTATTGAGTTCGCTCAGTCTAGCGCAGGTATTGTGATCTCACAACGGAAGTATGCCTTAGATATTCTTGAGGAGACAGGAATGACAGGTTGTAGACCTGTTGACACTCCGATAGATCCGAATTCTAAACTCATGCCATGACAGGGGAGCCTCTTAGCGATCCTGCAAGATATAGGCGTTAGTTAGTAAATTAAATTAGCTCAAGTGACTAGACCTGACATTTCCTTTCCTGTGAGTATTGTGAGTCAGTTTATGGATTCTCCCTGTGATAGTCATTGGGATGCAGTTGTCCGCATTCTTCGGTATATAAAATCAGCTCCAGGCAAAGGCTTATTGTTTGAAGATCAAGGCCATGAGCAGATCGTTGGATACTCAAATGTTGATGGGGCAGGATCACCTTCTGATAGACGCTCTACGTCTGGATATTGTGTCTTAGTAGGAGGAAATTTGGTGTCTTGGAAGAGCAAGAAACAGAATGTGGTTGCTCGGTCTAGTGAAGAAGCAGAATATCGAGCAATGGCTATGGCAACATGTGAACTCATTTGGATCAAACAGTTACTCAAGAAGTTGAAATTTGGTGAGATTAGTCAGATGGGACTTATGTGTGATAATCAAGCTGCTCTTCATATTGCGTCAAATCCAGTGTTCCATGAGAGAACTAAACACGTCGAGATTGACTATCACTTTGTTAGAGAAAAGATACTCTCGGGAGATATTGCTACAAAATTTGTAAAGTCAAATGATCATCTTGCTGAAATTTTTGCCAAGTCCGTCTCTGGTCCTCGTATTAGTTATATATGTAACAAGCTCGGTACATATAATTGATATGCACCAGCTTGAGGGAGAGTGTTAGTTTCATTGTATAAATAGTAGTAAATAATCCCAGTCCCATATGTATTAGGAGTAGGACGTGCATTGTATATATATAGGGCTCATTGTATCATTGTCATAATTAATCAATAATATATTTTTCTCATGTCACAGAGTAAAGGGAGCGAAAACATGATAACCTACAATGAATAGGAATACCTTGACATAATTAAACATATAACTCTTGACTCTCCATTGGAGATGACCAATAGCGCACGAGGGACTCCACGGTAAGCCTCCTAGTTGCACTAAGCATTGAGATGAAAAATCTGCAACCATCGATCTTATACTCCTCGAGTGGATTTCTGTGCCCAAAACTCCTTACATTCACCTGTTCCAGAAACCCAAAGGGAGAATCAATATATGACTTCCAATCAAAGGAAAGCATAGTTTTTCAAACATATAGCCAAATAGTCAAATACTAACCGCTGAACTTAGTCGGTTCATGTTTATAAGATGATCTCTCCAGAAGCAATCCAATGTCTTCAGAAGTACTGCCCTCTAAATCCAAATAACATAAGGAATCAATTAAGAAAATAAGATTCTTTTTGAACTTAATGCATATGCACAAACTACACACCCAAATCCTCTATCATAATTTAATCCTATACGAAAGGTAATTATTATCAATAAAAGAGGCATAAAATGATATCATAACCTAGTAAAAAGCAGAAGGATTTCAGGTCACTGGTATGGTCTTACTTAAATTTTAAACACTGAAAGGATTTGAACATCGCCAACACAAAAATTTGCTTCTCTTTTCCTCTTTTTTTGATGATGACCGAGAAATCCCAGCGGACTAGTGGCACAAGGTTCAAAATTAAGTGGATAGTGGGGCCACCCCTTACCTTCTCTACTTAAATAAAAGCCTACAGTAGGGTTTGAACCTGTGACGTGCGCTAAAACCACACATGACGGGTTGCACTCTTACCACTAGCCCTGAGGGCATTCCTTGTTGCTCTTTCTTTTAATGAAAAAGAACATACAATTGGATAATGACAAATCTGGCGTGCAAACTTGATATGATGGTATACCAATGAGTTTACCATGGGGAATACGCTTAGTAGCATGAGCAAATTGAAGAAAAACGGTTACCTCTATTTCCTTCACGTGCACAGCATCATATCCAGATTCTTGTATTACATCTAAATAGCTGGCAATGAGGAAATCTCCCAGGTACTTTCGAAGGAAGTTAGCCATCTCTCTGTACTTCCCATACCTAGCAAAGAAATCAGACATATATAATTAGAAGATTGAAATAAAGAAGTTTAAATCATTGAACTCATTGATATAGATTGTCCATACTTCATTGAGTCATTGGAGCATATAGCCAGCCAGCGTCTGAAAGAAGAGGTCTTTCCACGTACACCTCTAAAAGAATTTGGAGTTGAAGGCAAATTTGGAAGGGAAAAGTTGTCGATGGATACGGATTGCACCTTCTGAAGTTGTACAAGGGAATCTACTAATGCTTCCTCGGTAATCCCAGCAAATGAATCTACACATATCAGTCAAACTTTATGATGCAAACTTGAAAAATTCATTACTGGTTATACCGTAATCCACTCTTACCATTCAATATCTCGCCTGCTACGTCTTTGAACTCCTTTAAGATTTTGTCCAAGCACCAGTTACTTGGGTGCTATGACATTTAGCAAAATAACATCAGTGAGGAAAAGAAAAAACAACGCAACGCATCATAAAACTTGTCTACTTCAGAAAAGAAATCTAGCTACCTTTTGCGGATTAACATTCGTAAAGATAACATCATCCACCACTGCTTGCATGTATCTACATAGAATTGTAATGGTGGTGAGAAAATCTTGATCCTCGAAAGTATATTGGCTTAGCTGAAAAAACTTAACCCAGAACAGCATGTACGCATGCAAGAAATGAGTATGCATCATGAACAAAACGATCTCTTATTAAAAGCCAAGTACACTGGTCACAGTGGACTAACAGAGGAAATAGACTAGAACATATAATGTTTTCAACTGTTTCACCGTGTACAGATCCCGGAAACAATGGTCAAAAATATAGCTCTAAACCCACTTGCCAGAACCATCTGAAGCAGGATCCGAGCCTGATTTTACTGGGACCTTTGGAACCAATCAAAGTAGTCGATGCATCATATTCATATAAATAATGTTTCAAGATACTGAGGAATTTCACCTCAAAATAGCAGAGTAAATTTGGATAGCATATTGCATACACCAAGTTAAACATGGAATTAAAAGTCAAAAATGACTGAGGGAAGAGCATTTCGTTTTATTACATGGCTTTTCACTTTATAAAAAAATTATAACTAAAATTGGTTTTGGATATCCAACTCTGAAAGGACAAGTGATTAAAATCCCTGAGCAATATCAAAGAGCACTTATCCTTCAAACGAGAGTGAAGTTACCAGCAGAAAGTAGTTATGATGCACAGGAAAGCAGGATGGGCCATGTTGGATCCCATGACCAATATCTAACTTTTTTTTGCAGGTCACTTAAGGAAAATATTGTGCTTGATTATATAACAGAATTAATCAGAAAAAATATGAGAGGAATCTAGATAAAATAGGGAAGAAACAAGAAAACAAAATTTTAGAAAGGAGAAAAAAGAGATCCTGAAGATAGAAATTTTGAAGTTTAGATTTTATAAAGTATTTATTCAACAATATCTTCAGCGATAAACAACAAACTGATAGAGAGTGTTAAAATAATTACGAAGAGAGAAAGGGAATAAATAACTAATCACATCTCTGTCCACATTTACATTGTATTATTTCAGTTTTCAGCAAGGACGAATACAAGGGAGCAAAAGGTGCCCCTGGCTCAAACAAATTTCCCAAGTATTTATTTTGGAACAAATCACTCACTGTTGGGGAAGCTACGGAATGTTAACTGATAACAGAAACGCGGGTTAAATACTGTAAATTGGTTCAAAAACATCTCCTCTGGTTCAAATCCCGCCTGGCCCCATAATTTCTCAGTCTGCCATGAGATGATATAACTCATTTGAACTTCAAAAATACCCGGTCCGCAAAAGTAAACAGCAGAGTAACCAAAATACCAAGGAAAAAAAAAGATAAACTGACAAAAAGCATCTTAATGACTTCATTCTGCAACCACAACATCTCAAGGAGTGTTATAGCATCATTGTCAAAACATAAGATGCACTAGCATGAAAGTTTTTATGTGTAAAAAGAAGATTGAAAAGAGTACAAACTTCAAAAAGTCACATTATTATTTTTCAAACAAGTCTTTAACAAGAAAGGGAAGATGACATGACAGATTGGCTACTTCCTCAAATTTCATGCAAATCCTGGCTTAACTCTTCCTTTTTCTCAAGATAGAATTTTAATAATTTTGTCCTGAGTAGAGTTGGGTCCATGAATCTAATATCCCGTACTAAAGCTTTAGGATCGTCAAATCATCGAGCGCACAAAAGATATGGCTCAGAAAGTCGGGCTATAAAATATATAAAAGAAAGAATGCTGCTAGTTGTACCCCGTTTCATACCTTCACTGAAGGGTATAAGTCATTGTGCAACACAAGTCTGTTATCAGCATCAAACGGGTCATGCTTTTATTTTACTTCAAATTCTAGCATAAAGTATTGATCCTTGATTTCCCAGAGATAATATCTAACTAATAAGGCGAGGAATATTTTCACAACGTTTGCTATACTTCTGCTGGTTCTCGTTAACTAAAGAGACTTCATCTTGTTATTTGCTTATCAGCATTTTGCAGAAGTATACCGCCTATGTCACATAGTATCAGAAAAAGATGCCACATAGTATGCTGGCTTGGTCGAAGCTATTTTGAATTTTGTAACGTCTCATAACAAAATGACAAAGTAATAAAATACATTAGAAGTAATTTTCTCCCTTTTAATTGATAGAACTGGATCCGAGAAGAAAATTAGAGGAAGAGTTAAAAATCTCAAAAATGAGAAAACACGTGAAGCCATATGTTGACTTTTGCATTTTAGGATGATAAAATAGATACGGGAGTTGTAGTGCAGTGCAGAAAGTACTCTTTGTGTTACATTTTATTTCAGAGAAATACAACAACAACAACAACAACAACAACTACCCAGTATATTCCCACCAGGTGGGGTCTGGGGAGGGTAATATGTAGACGAGCCTTACCCCTACCCGAAAGGGCAGAGAGGCTGTTTCCAATTTATTTCAGAGAAATGTGTTAAATTATTTATTTTGGAAAGTGGATATCATTTTAGAGCACAGAAAAAGATAACACAAAACCTCTTTTGGATGGAGCGAGTATATTATCCAAGTCTTATAACTTACCAATTACAGCATACTGTCTGGAGCAAAAGATTCATGACATTTGAAAAAGAAACTGACACAAAAATGGGATGGTATTCTAAATATGAAAACTCAGATACTTTTCATGAGTGCAGATAGATGAGTTTGAACACAGAGATATTGATTCCGGCATTCAAATGACTGAGAATCAAGGGGCTCACTTGAAAATGTGCTCTGAACAACTCTCAAAATCTCCAGTTAAAATTAATTGCCGAAGATCGTAAACATGCTTTCTTTGAACCTGCAAAGGAGAAAAAGTTAAGTATATAATACAGCAAGAACGTAATTCACGCAAAATCATTATTAAAAAATGAATCAGTAGACTTAATAGTAAAATGCACATATTCTTGAGTCAAAAGTAGGGGACAATATCCTAAAACGAGAAACGAAGACATCAAAACAGCAGAAGCTGAATCAGTACATGAGCTACATACCTCAAGGACTTCATCAAATTCTACTAGGCTCTTTCGTATTCCAAAAAAGTATTTCTCAGCATTGATTTGTAAACCCAAAAGCTGACAGTTAAGTAAAAATCATCGTTAGAAGCATGTCAGAGAAAGAAAAAAGAAGGAAGATATATCTTTGAGAAACAGAAATAACACTGAAACCAAACATATCCAAGCCACACTTATCCATATAAAGAACAAAACGGGAAAGACCCCAGCATACTAAATTACAGAGACAGAAACAAAGCAAACAGAGATTATTCAGCACCTGTTTAACTATTCCATGACCTTCTATTGGGATATCTTCATCATTTGTAATCCTGGATATAAGCTTCACTGCCCACTCAGTGTCAAAGTTAAATTTTTGAAACATCTCATCCTGCAAGCTGTAATAAATATAAGTAGCTAGGATCAGCAATGGCATTTAAAGGATAACAGGTTAGTCATAGAATGTAGTAATCTTTTCACGAAAAGCTGAAATACACTTTTCAAACTTATACAAGAATTTTGATATTTCACCAAAACCAAGAATATTTTCAGCACACTAGAGGCGAGTAAGGCCAAGAGTACAATTTATAGTTTAGATAACTGCAGAAAATCTAATGCACATACACCTTGTGCAATATGGAGAACTTTACCCTGAATTAGGAATCAAGAACACTGTGAAGGAGCTTTGCTTTTTTTTACCTAAATTAATAAAGGCATAGACATTCATGCTATTTTGGTGTTCTTTTATATGCAATAGTGCTTATAACTCACATGGCTGAACCACCAACAACTGTTTATTTCAGAAACATACATATAGACATGTGTATGTACAGGCGTGCGCACGCGCACACACACACTCATATATGTAAGTATATTCTTACAAACAGAACAAAGATATAGCTAAGTTCTTTTTTTGGATAAGGAAATTGGAAAGGATGGTTAAGTTATATTTACTTCACGATCAAAGTATTGCAGAGGAAGGATTAAACTTAAATCTAGCATCTTACCTCACCATAAATCGTGTTGATCCAGGATCACCCTGCCTGCCAGCTCTACCACGAAGCTACAAGGCACAACTTATAGATCAATACCCAAAAGTTAAATCACAGAAATGAATTTGAAGAACAAGCCATTATGAGCTGCATCACCCATTTTCACATTAGGCAGGTTCTACAGGTAATGATCCAGAAAGATAAAAATAAGTTCCTGGATTTCTACAGTAAAAGTTAGCTATTATGAAAGTTCAAGGTGTACGAAACAAAATAAACTAAGAAAGTTTTCTCAACTTCACCAGCTAAATAAGATGCAGTACTGCAGTAGATACTTGCTAGACAAGGTATGAATTGTTTGACAGTGCATTTGTGTACATTAAGACAACTTTAAATTAGGAAGCTCCAGTACCAAATTCTAAGGTGCATATCATGCTGTAGTGGCATAAGTTACATAATTATCAAGGAGACAAAAGAAGAGCGAATGAAGCAAGTAACACAATAGGGAGCTTTGTTTTGTAGGCAAACTACAGACGTAGAATCAAATATTAAGCACCTACTGACCTTGGTGAACGACGGGCTTAACACCCAAACAATATACTGTAGAAGTATTAGAAGGAAAGGAAGAGTCAAGCTCCCTCCCTCCCTCTCTCCCAAAAGGTCATAAAAATGCCCACTTCCAACACATGCAGAATTAACACGAACATGAAAGACACAAAAAGTCTCTATGGAACTCGCACATAAACTACAACGATAAGATTAAGCGGTCAAGCAAAATAACTGATATACTCATAAGAATACGAAGTCGTCTAAGCATTCTTTCATTTTTCTGCAACATGAATAAGCATTTCAAGAGGCCAAAGTTTGACATTATTTTATTCTTGTACTTTCTTGATACAAGTATCAATTCAGTTTTTCTTCTTTGCAAGTCCTACCAAACTAAAACTCACCTGGTTATCAATTCTCCTGGACTCGTGCAGAGAAGTTCCAATGACGTGAAGGCCCCCGAGCCTTTTCACTTCTAACCCTTCATTCAAACAGTGAGACACGCAATCCTCAAGAACTGATACATAAGTTAGAGCAATGGATGGACCAAGAGGATAAAATTCTGACTGCTCATCAGCCTGCTTCTGTAGCTCTTTTATCTCCACTGACTGACTCAGCTCAATGGATTCAGCTATCATTGACTTTGCCTCTTGATATGACCATTTCTTGCTCTCGTTTTTGCTAACGTACTTAGCTATATAACCAATACAACAAACAGAAATCCACAAAGAGAAAGTTAATCAGATAAAAAATGTCAGTACATCAATATCAAGATGCTAAAGCAATAATCCATAGGGAGCTATCAGTTAAACTGATTTAGACTTGAGATACTAGTTGATTAAAATTACTAACCCATCAGAGCCGCTTTAGCCAGCAAAGCCAATGATGACGGTCCAACTTTTATCTTTGACATAACCTACAAACAGAAATACTATCAGCAGAGGGGGAGACCAATACTTGCTTCTCTATCTAATTGGGACAGAATGCCAAAAGAACCTTTTGAGAATTGGATTCTCCATCAACATCAACTTCAGGAACATCTTGTGTCAGAAATGGAAGTATGCTATCCTCCAAAATTTCATTCGCAAGCATCTTCATCATGTAAAAGCCATGAAAGTCATTCCAAATGCTAGGGCCTTAATATTAATGAGTAAAATGTTAAAGCACATAGATGTTAACTTGCCTTTGGATTTCCTCCCAGGATTATATCAGTACCCCTTCCTGCCATGTTAGTAGATATGGTGATTGCATATTTTCTCCCTGCTTGTGCAACAATATCAGCCTCCCTAGCAGCATACTGCAAGAATCAAGAAAATATCAATCAAAAGCCAGCAAAATAAAATCACATATAAAGATGTGGAAGTAGGATAATACCAAACCAAACTGAAATTTTGAGTTAAAGTAGAGCTCAATAGTTCTGTACAAACCTTGGGGCGAGCATTGAGGACATTGTGTGGAATTTTTCTTTCCTTTAGCAAGTCAGACAAGTATTCAGAATTTTCAACACTGCATTAGAATTAATATTAGTCAAAATATTGCATTAGAGACATTAGTTGTCAGCAAAGGTATTGTGAACAGAAATGAAATTCAAATTCAGATGGCTAACGGAGACCTAACAAATACAAAACTTTTTACAGTCCTACAGCATTCCAGTTCAGAAAAATTTCATAGGCTACTAGAGAGAGATCCGCAAGCAGTCATATCTTAAATCTACAACAAGAATCTCAGTGTAATCCCACAAGTGGGATATGGGGAGGGTAGTGTGTACGGAGATCTTACCCTTTCTGAAAGTAGAGAAGCCGTTTGTGAGAGGCCCTCGACGCAAGCAGTCATATCTTGAAATTAAAATTAAGCAGATACTAGTTTCTCTAAAAAAGATGATGGCATTACGTGTCAAAAAGAACTAACAGGTGAAGTTAATAACACCACTATTGCTTAATATCAGAACTTGTCGAGTAAACATCAGTTGTAGTACCTGGTACAGAAACATACAGACCTGAGAGAGTATGCTGCTTTTAAGCAAATTTAACAGAAGAATTTTCACCAACATAAACTTGCTATATATACCGCACACCCACCTCCCAAAAGAAAAAAAATCATAAAATAGAGCAAAAAGAAAGAGGACAAAGAAAAACAGAGAAATTGATATTCAGATTCTATAGTTGCTATATGCATATCCTTCTTTGTCAGGCTTTCCCTGTTTCCTTTAACCTCCCACCCCCCCCCCCCCCCCCCCCCGTTTTTTCTTGCCAGTTGATTAAATATTCTATCCTTTATTGGTTTTTGCTCCTGCTGATAGTCTAATGATGCTCACTGATTATTTTCCCTCTGTTATGCTTGTACACAGGAATAAGACAAATCAATCACTCTCTCAAATCAGATTGTCCTTTTCATCTGATAACATTAAAAAGAGAATATCTGTCAAAAGAGTCGAGGTGTGGTTCTTTCCTATGTACAAATGCTCATAGGAGAGTATTTACATCATCCATCATATATGGAAAATTTTACAATTAAAGTGTTTCCCATATTATGATGGAAACAATTATAACCTAAAGATGCATCACTAAGTAGCTTCACAAAAGAATTTACATAGAGATATATGTGTGTGTGTCTCTGGGTACAGTGCTGTAATCAATGATTGTAGCATATATGAAGTCAATACATAGGATAACAGTTTCATAACTTTAAAGCAGTATATCACCTAAAAAAAATGCTTCACAGAGTAGCTCTACAAAAGAATATATATGTACACACCAACATGGGTTGTGGTAGGATGGACAGAATCCCTCCATTCTTAACCAGAGGTCTCGGGTTCAAACCCTGGGTATGGAAAAAAATCTGTTAAGGAGCGCTTTCCCCTTAAATGGGCCTTACACGGCGCACATCTGGATATAGCTGAGCTCTAATGCGGGTACCGGACACTGAGTGAGTAAACCCAACCAATATATAAACACACACAGATATATGTATATATGTTTGTCCGCATACATATTTTCATAAGAAGTGCATAATCAATCATTGTAGCATATGAGAGAGTCAATACGTAGGGTAACAGTTTCACAACTTTAAAGCAGTAAATCAAACCAAAAACATTCATGGAAGTACCTTGTGGTCCCCACTAAAACCGGACGACCCAATCGGAACATAAACTCAACTTCTTCACGAACATACTCCCATTTTCCTCGTGCAGTCTGAAGGCATAACAATAGAAAGCATGGCAAATTGAAATTAGAAACTTGTTACATATTCCTTTTCCCGAAACCTCACCAAACTTACTAAAGTATGATAAACATCTTACTGCAAAAGCTTGAATTGGTAAATCTTTACGAATGTTAGGCAAATTTGTGGGTACTTCAATTACTGGAATTTGAAACATCTTCAAGAACTCTTTTTCCTGCAGTGCACACGTATATAGGTGATAAGTACCATAAGCATTGAAATTCAGTATTAAAACATAAACTATACCTGAAACAGTAAAAGTGACCCCACCTCAGTTTTTGCTAAGCATTGAAATTCAGTACTAAAACATAAACTATATTTGAAACTGTAAAAGTCATCCCACCTCAGTTTTTGCAGTCCCAGTCATCCCTGAGAGCCTTGGATAAAGCTTAAATAGCGACTGATATGTAATTTGTGCCACGACAACAGAATCAGCCTAACAAATGAATAGAGCGTGGACTTTTAATAAAGTTAGAATAATACTTAAGAAACAGTTTCAGAAAGGAGCAGTCAACAGTGGGAGAAAGTATACCTGGATTTTAAGGCCTTCTTTAGCCTCCACGGCCTGATGGATTCCCTCAGACCATCGCCTTTTCTCTTCCACTCTTCCAGTCAACTGTAAAGTAATACCAAGAAATGAAATCAACGTCTGACATGCAACAAATATGTCCAAAGCTCTTCAAAATATAATCATTTTCACGGATCAGAATTTAGTCAAACTATAAGATAGCCTTAAGACCTAAAACACATGGAAGGATATTGTCTGGAGAGACCTACAATCTCTTAGAATCCATGCAGCCCTACCAAAAAGTAGGTGATAACAATTAGTTGGGATTAAGTTTTACATGTTAGTGCGTTCACTTCAGGTCCAATTTGCTAGGAGTCTTTTAGACTTAAGGCTGTATCCGGTTCCGGTTCTGGGTCTATTTGGGTCTGGCGGTTCCGGTTCTGGCGGTTCCCGGTTCTGGCGGTTCCCAGTTCTGGCGGTTCCGGTTCTGGCGGTTCCGGAGCCGGAACCGGAACCATACGGTTCCGGAACCGCCCGGTTCCGGTTCTGGCGGTTCCGGAACCGCGGGTCTGGCGGTTCCCGGCGGTTCCGACCTTTTTTTTTTTTTTTTTAAAAATTAATATCTTGTATAGTAGTGATTAGTATATTGTAGAATATATTTTTATATGGTGTACTATAGCATATATTGTGTTTGGAAATTAGTATATATTCAAAATAAGTAGTGTATATTTTGTATATAAGTAGTATATGTTGTAGTGAAGTAGTATATATTGTATATAAATAGTGTATATTGTGTAGTAGTTAGTATAAATAGTATTATGTGTTGTATGTTATATATTATATGTTATGTAAATATAGAAGTAAAGACAAAGAAATATTGAGACAAAATGGCATATCTTTCTTAGTCTTCCTTCCCCCAATTGAGACAAAAGATATTCAAGGATATCATAAAGAGCATTTTTATTGAACAATATACACTATTTATACACAATATATTTATTCCCTGAACATGACTTAACTCAGTTATCCCCTGTGGTGAACGCTTCTTCTTGTTCCTTGGAGTTCTTGAAGCTCAGGGACTATGTCGTACGATACAATGTTGAACACACCATCAAGATGAACGGAGTTCTTAGTGTTTGAAGGCACTACTTTAAATCCTGCCTTATTTGAACCACCCCATTGAGATAATTCCATAATAATTAGCACGTAAGAGTTGAAACGAGTTTACCGGATTGACGAACAACTTTTTGAAAATTTAAAATCGTTGAACTAGAACACTTGAAAACTTCAATTCAACAACTTCACAATTTTTCACGAATTTGCAAAAATAATTTAAGCATTTGCACTACAAAGATTGAGAGAGATTGAGAGAGATAAAGAGATATTAATGAATTGGTGAATAAAAATGAAAGAATGAGGGGTATTTATAGTTGAGAACCGTTTGGAACCATTTGGAACCATTTAGAACCGTTTGGAACCGTTTAGAACCGTTTAGAACCGTTTGGAACCGTTTGAAACCGTGAACCGTTTGAAAATTATTAAAAAAAAATTTTTTTTTTTTAACGGGAACCGTTTGGAACCGCCGGAACCGGTCCGGTTCCGGTTCTGGCGGTTCCGGTTCCACGGTTCTAATGGGTGGAACCGGACCGGAACCGCGGAACCGCGGAACCGGAACCGCCAGAACCGTGGTTCCGGTCCCGGTTCCGGTTCGGAACCGTTACAGCATACAGCCTTATTTAGACTCGGCAAAGATTTGAGTAGAAAATATATAGAACTTTTAGTGCTAATAATACATATTTCCTTTTGTCAAATTTTATTTTATATAATATTGTAACTGGTAAAGCTGATGCCATGTGATCAGAAGGTCGCGGGTTCAAGCCGTGGAAACATCCTCTTGCAGAAATGTAGGGTAAGGTTGCGTACAATAGACCCTTGTGGTCCGGCCCTTCCCCTGACCTCGCGCAAAGCGGGAGCTTAGTGCACCGGGCTACCCATTGTACTGAGATGAGCCTAAACCGGACGACGTGGTCCATGAGGATTAACCATCACCTAGCAACTTGCGAACTGGTTTGGCAGTGTGGAAATGATAGAGAAGCCGCTGAGCCCAGCAGTGTGAGCATGTGACCCAAGTGGGGCATTAAAGTGATGGGTCAAAATACAATTTAACGGCGGCTTAATTACAAAAACAAAAAGATAGAGAAGCCACTCCGAAAGCTAAATTTAGAAATTTGAACTACAACAATATTTAATTTAGAAGTAGTTTTCGTTTCTGAATCCCACATTTCCACTCAACTTAGGGAAAATGTAATTCCAATTTGGTAATTCACTACTTTCGTCCCTCCAAGTCCATTTTAACTTAAGAAATTACTGTTCTTTTCATCAAGGTTTCTGAAATTATATTGATATATAATCTAAAGAAAGCAACCTTACACGATTACACTTTAGGCTAGGTGGTGAACTGAAAACTTGTTTCTGTTCCATGATCAGAGTGATCCGCCGCATTGGGTAACGGTGGTAGGAACTCAGGATTCGGGAGAATAATACGTCTCTGATTTCCCAGTTCCTTCCTCTATCACTTAAGACAGGTTTGTCATGCTGATATAGCTAGTTAACCTGTCGTTCTGGTTTTGACTGCTTCAAAGCACGTTCCCTAACCAAAAAATATTTCAATTTCTTGTAATTTGGGAAGTTCCAAACCTCCAATGGATAATTATCACCTTCCTCTCAGAATACAACATGATTTCTGAGCTCTGTATGAAATGAGGAAAAAATCTCTCTTGCTGAAAGTTTTCTATTCTACCCAGCAAATTCTGCCCTAAAGTAGTTAGACAACAGAAAGCCTCAAACACAAACTAGTTAGGGTTGGGAATATGATATCCTTTTGCCCCATTTGGACTAATTTCAGCCCAATACTCAATATATCTGCCTAAACCGTCAGATCTATGAGAAGTGAAACCCTCAAAAACCCTATTGTCGACAGTTTCTCAATAATCCCAACTTGCTCGGGATAGGGGCATACTTGTATTGCTTGAGACTGGGGCATACTTGTAACAGAATTATTAACCACTGGTCGAAGGACAATCTTTACAAGAAAAATGCAGATAAGCATGTGATTATCATAAGACTGACCATGCCATTATTCCTTCATGGTCGAAAAAATCCTAACAATTCTATCTTAAGGGTTAAACTGAATCGAACAAGGGAAAGAAAGTCGATGAACAAAATGACAATAAAATCATCAGTGACAACAAAAGAGACCAAGAATACAATCAAACTTTATGAGGGAGACTTCTACTGCAAGTACCTCATTGATTATAAGAGCCTTCCCATTTCTAACAATATATTGGACATCACGCTTGTAAAACTCCTTGGCTTTTAAACCGTTAATAACGAATCTGCAGTGGTTGATGTAATAGTTAAAACAAAACTATCTTATACAACAAAGAAAGGAACAGAACACAACAAGGTAAATGTTTACCTGGCCCATGGATCATTCTCATCCCATAAGTCACTAGTTTCAAGGGCCATCTCAGCAAGTGCAATTCCCTCCTCAGTTAACTCCACAGAATTATCCTTAAGCTCTATGCTATAATGCTGATGTTACAAGTAAACATCATTTAATGTGTAATGTCATCACCGAGCTCAAATTTTAAGGGGATAACTCAGAAACTTGAAACTCACAAGACCCTTAATAAGCAGCTCAGCTACTCTAGCAGCAACAGGGTAACGAGCAGCATCTTTATTAGCCTGAGATAGAAGGCAAAAAAAAAAAATCATAGACAAACTCCACCCAAGGGTGTGGCCTAGTGGTCAATGAGTCGAGTTGAAACCATGAGGTCTTATGTTCAAATCCCATCATAGGCAAAAACACTAGTGATTTTTTCCCATCTATCCAAGCTTTGGTGGACAAAGTTAACCAGTACATGTTCTATCGGGAGATAGCAGGTATCCCATTGAATTAGTCGAGGTGCACGCAAGATCGTCCGGACACCACGGTTATACAAATATAAAAATAAAACTTAAAGCGAGAGTGCATCCAAAAATTTGATGAAGAGTAATAAAATACAAACAAAAATAAAGAAGCAAACATGAACAGGAAACTGAAAATAATGACATACAGACATCCAAAATTCATGCAGCTAATACTTTCCAGTAACATAAAGAAAATTCATTTATTTTGGATAATCAATAGTACTTTGTGAGAAGATAAGAAAACAATGAGGCATACCTCACCACTTATCAGCAATGGATTTCTTCCTTCATCGATGAGGACAGAATCAACTTCATCAACTATAGCAAAATGGAAGGGCTTTGGCCTGTTTGTACAAGTTAAATTTGAACCATCACACAGATTAACAAGAAAGAGAGAAAAGGCTAATGTGTACCATCTCATCACAAGTTGCTCATGGCTAGTGGCAAGATTATCTCGAAGATAGTCAAAACCAAGTTCCTGCGCCATTGGAAATAAGAAAAGGGAGAAGTGGAGAAAGGGAGGCAGGAGACATGCAGTCGTTAGGTTAGCTAAATCAACCATCAAAGGATATCAGAAAGCTTTAAGTGTTAAGCAACTAAGAGAAATGGAGAAGTATATATGACAAATATATATGCAAGTGAACAGCATGAAACTCACTACAACTTACTGAATTATTTGTGTATGTTATATCACAACTGTAATTAGATTTCCTCTCCTTGCTCTTCATCCCTCTCTGTTCATAGAAAGAATTGCTAGAGTTGATTTATAACAGTGTTTCTAAAATCTTTATATATAAAAAACAGTTGGTCTCTAAAATTGAAAAAGACCAAAGCCTTGAATTACACATAATTCTTGGAAAAACTGCTTGCAAAATAAAATTTTGGAAACCATATATCCTGGATACAAAAAGAAAAAGAAAAACATAACGCTGAAATAAAAGACAGTTGATTAAAGAAAATTACTTGGATAAGGCCAACAGAAAGACCTAGAAAACGGTGAACACGTCCCATCCACTCAGCATCACGTTGAGCTAAGTAATCATTCACTGTTACCACTGTCAACGAAGATGCCAAAAGAAAAATTAGTAAATGCCAACAATTCTTATTTTATATTTGCAATCATGCTAATATTTGCCAGTTCTAAATGTTCTAATTAATTAGTGTATGATTGAGGTAAAACCACGCAGATAAATTCATGTCCTGAATTGTTGATATTGAAGATTACTCAACAATGATCCATGAACACCATCCATAGTCCTGAAGATAAAGCAGGCAAAAGTGCCTTCTGAGAGAGTAGAAATGGATGGAGAGATATTTATAAGTATGTGTGTGTATGATAAGTAGATAGATTGATTGACTCATACAAATATACATACAAACACACTCAACACAGCATACCATGAACACCCTCTCCGGTTAAGGCATTAAGATATGCTGCCAACGTGGACACCAAGGTTTTCCCTTCACCAGTCTTCATCTCTGAAATAGCCCCATCATGGAGAACTGCTCCTCCAATAATCTAAGGTTTCCAATTAAATCATTATTGATCAATTAACATTCGTAATATCTAGTTATTAGCAGAGGTAGTTTATTGTTGTATCTATATGATTATACCAAACATCCATGTATAATATCATTAAGCATGACCACTCTCTGACAAGAACATCAAGATGATCATTTGATGAAAATTAACAAAATAGTACAAAAATATATTAGCTGTGAAATAAAGCAAATCAACATCCTTCAGAAGATGTTTTGTTCATATAATCAAAATGGTCAAGAATTATATACCTGAACATCGAAATGGCGCATTCCCAGCTTCCTTTTTGCAGCTTCACGAACAACTGCAAATGCCTCTAGAGATAGAAATTGCAACGAACATGATCAAAAACAAGAACTTTAATTCTTTCGGCTAAAAGAATCACTGTTTACCTTATCAACAAAAAAAAAAGATTCAATCTTTAATAGCAAAAAGAAAAAAAACATATAAAAGTTGCCAGACCAGCTTGAATATGAGCTAGTGTCTCTCCTTCTCTCAAACGGCGACGAAACTCCACTGTTTTTGCACTCAACTATCAAAAAAAATACCAATAAAATTAAGAGGAAAAGACAAACTAAACTAGATTAACAAAAATGTCAGTTGATTGTTGAGACAAAAACCAACCTGCTCATCAGAAAGATTCTGAATAAGGGGCTCAAAGGAATTAACAGAATTGACAAGCCTGTAATAATCTTTTACAACCCAATTATTCAAGCTACTTAAACCACTCCAAGATTTTCTCACTCCATTCACTGTTTCCTATTAAACAAACAAAACAGAAAAAAGATTAAGAATATCAAACGAACCGAATTTTGAATTGAATGAAAGAATTCAAATAATCGTAAAGAACAGTATTATAAGTGCTGTACCATAAGAGAAGCAGAGACTACTGGAGAGATAGTGAGACGGCGGCGAGATTTGGAAGAAGGAGAAGGAAAAACAAGTAAAGGGTATGTAGGGGACTTGGTGAAGAAGAGAGGAGTAAGTAGTAGAGAAGTGTGGTCCTTGCGGCGGTGCGGCTGGAAATGCAGCGGCACCACTGCGGTGGTGGAGGCTGCTGCTGCTGCCATTGTTGCACTGCTTTTGTTTCGGCTCTCGACTCAGCTAACGTTTATGTGTACTTCCGGTAAACTACAACCTTTGTATTAGCATTTCGACAGAATATCGAGTTTTAAATAGATTGTAATGTTTTAGTATTTTCATATTGATTTGGTTGCAACCTGATATGAGTTTTTGAAGATTTATGATAAAAGAAATAATCTTTAAAAATTATATTTTTGGACTTCGAATATTTTATTTTTAAAATCTGTAAAAATCATAAATAAACAGATATTTAAAAATAAAATTTGAAAAAAAGAACTTCCAAAATTTATGATCAAATGGGAGATACTATAACATTTTTGTTGTTAATCTTGATAAAATAAAATGTTTAAAAATTAATTATTTTACTTCGTTCTGTTTATTAACAAATTAAGAATGAAAGAGTGTAACAGAGGAAGTATAAAAAGTTTTAGTATTGTTTTGTTATTTTATTAGTAACTTTTATTTTAACCTCAATTTGGCTTTATTTCCCTTCAGTTTTGACTTTCAAATATAAGCATATCCTAGCTTATATTTAAAATTGAAGGAAAATAAAGCATAAAGCAATCGGATAGATGTATTAGAACTCTTAAATTATCAATTCTTTTGCATTTTCCTTGTTGTTAGATTACTTTGATGTTACAATTTATAAATTATGAGATAGAAAATAACTGAAGAGATAAATTACTTGGTTAGAGGGTGTATTTTATTCGGTTTAAACCAAAAGGAATCATCGAATTAATATTCTTTTTTTTCTTCTTTTTGACAGATGAAGCTCTGCATGCGCATGTTAGCAGTCAGCTAACCTGCGCTTCTGCCATGGCTAGACAACGGAGAAAGCAACAAACGTTAATGGAGGACAAGGTAGATGATAGTAAGAAGGTTACACCAGTAATCCACCAATCAAATCGCTGGTTAACGGGTATGGGCTCTGCACCCACAGTCTTTTCAAAATCCTGCTGAAGACGAATGACGACTGGGCACGATGGTAACGCCGGACTCGGGCATTCAACATAGGCTAGTTCCGGTAACTTTTGAAAGTTTTTTACCTAAGAAATTTCAGCCAATTAGGGAAGAAATCGAAGAATGTGCAGAGCAAACACAAATGACGGAAACAATGGAGCAACCACTAGTCCACAGGCGATTGCAATTCTCAGCACATGCAAATTCAGCCAAGATCCAGCAAGTTGTAGCAGATCCAGGGGGAGAAGAACGGAAAAAGGGGTCCATGCAGAAGAATAGGAGCTCCAAAAAAGGCAACATTCTGAGCTACATTCCACCTGCTATGAGAGATGGAACCTTTGTAGTGCAAATTGATGAGGAGGATACAAAGGATCTGGAGGCTTATTGGAGCAATGCGCTGATTGGTTTTGTGCTGGGGGAGGATCCGTATGAGAAAGCAATGGAAAATTACGTCACCAACATGTGGAATTTTGTTGAAAAGCCTCAAATATTGTACCATGAGGATGGATACTATATATTCAGATTCGAGACTGCTGAGGATAAGGATCTTGTATTACAAGCAGGTCCTTACACACTTCACAATAAGCCACTTGTGCTGCAATAATGGAGAATGGATTTCAAGTTTGATCCGGGGAGCATAAGTGTAATTCCATTGTGGATCACATTCCTAGGCTTACCTCTGGGTTTTTGGTCTACTGGAGCTTTAAGCAAATTAGCTAGTGTGGTTGGAAAACCTTTGTATACGGATAAGTTTACAGCAGAATTAGAAAAGGTGTCCTATGCTAGAGCGATGGTTGAGACTGATATCTCTAAGCCATTACCAGACAATTTTGAGCTTCAAACAAAATGAGGGATCATAGTCCAACAAATAGACTATGAATGGAAACCAAAATATTGTGGTAACTGCATTAGATTTGGGCACAATTCTGATGAGTGTTGGCATAAGGAAATGAAAGATAAGCCAAGGGTAGACAAATATCAACCAACAGAAACAGGAAAGATGAAACAGTTGCACAGGGGAACCATGAAATGGATTCCAAAAGCAATGAGTAAGGATGAGGCAGATCAACTGGGAAATAAGGCAGGGGATACAACAGAGCCAGATGTAAATGAAAATGTTGAACCTGTGGACAATAGGAAACAAAAAGGCAAAAGTGTACTTCAAAATGAAGCTAATATCCTGAACTCCAATAACAGATTCTTTATATTACAGATGGAAGTTAATTCTGGGGACACTGGCCCAACCAGCTTCACCCCTAAATGAATCTTTGTACCTGGAACATTAGGGGCCTGAATAAGGCCCACAAGCAGAATGAGTTAAAAATCTTTCTGAGCAAAAATAAAGTGATTTTTATGGGTTGTTTAGAAACTAGAGTAAATGAAAGTAAGGCTAGAAGGATACTGAATAAAGTCTGTTGTGACTGGAGAAAATGCTGCAATTATATTGAACATTCCAATGGGAGAATTTGGATATTGTGGAAACCAAGCATTAAGGTGAAAACATTGTTGATTGATGAACAATTTATTCACTGTGAAGTTCAGGACAGAGCTACCATATTCAAGACTCTTATTACAGTGGTTTATGCAAGCAATGAGGCAAATAAAAGACAATAATTGTGGGATAGTCTGGTGCATATAGGAGCATCTATTCAGGAAAGCTGGCTGCTTAGTGGGGATTTCAATAATGTCCTTCACACAGATAACAGGATTGGCTCACCAGTCACACTGAGTGAGATCAAAGGGTTCCAGGAAGCAATAAATTCACTTCAACTTACTCAATTGAAGAGCTTGGGATGGTATTATTCTTGGTGTAACAAACAACAACCTGGGAGAAGAGTATATAGCAGGATAGACTGGGCACTTGGAAATGTGACATGGATGCAAAACTATATCCATATTGAAGCTGATTTTCTAAATCCTGAGGTATCAGATCATTCCCCTATCCTAATACAATGCAAAGCTGTGGATCAGAGAAGGAATTTGCACCCTAAACCTTTTAAAATGTACAATTCTATGATGAAGCATGAAAACTTTGCTGGTATAGTTGAAAGGGTTTGGAAACAAGATGTGAAGACTGGTAATTGGGGTAATATGCAGAGGGTATGGAATAAACTTAAAGCTTTGAAATGAGAATTGAAGGAGCTGAACACTTATATAGCATCCTATAGACTTCATCTCAATAAAGTTAGACAGAAACTTGAAGCCATTCAGAGTGAACAAAAGAGCAACAATATGGACCAGGAGCTGATAGATCAAGAAAAGATGATTTTAATAGAAGTTGAGAAGTGGAGCAACATAGAGGAACAGATTCTTCATCAGAAATCCAGGGCACAGTGGATCTCTTGTGGAGATTCAAATTCCAAGTATTTCCATACACAACTGAAGATGAGGACAAACATGAATACTATCAACTCTATCTACACTGATTTAGGGAACATATTGTTTGATCCTAAACTAGTGGAGGAAGAATTCATAAAGTCTTTCAGCAAGATTCTGGGGGGAAGTAACTCTATATGTCAATGTCCAAATACTGAAATTACTCAAAAGGGACCTTGTATCAGCATGCAGCAGAAACAATTACTAATCAGGCCAGTCATAAGGGAGGAAGTTCATCAGGCAATCAAAGATATGCCCCATGACAAAGAACCAGGAGTAGATGGATTCCCCATTGAATTATTCACAAGGCATTGGAAAGCTGTTGGTGATGACATATTTGAGGCTGTGAAGGAATTTTTTGAGACTGCCAAACTGCACAGAGAAGTAAGCAGTACAACAGTAACTTTGATACCAAAAGTGCAAAATCCAAGTCAAGTAAAAGATTATAGGCCACTAGCTTGCTGCACAACACTATATAAAATAATCACAAAAGTCCTCACAGCAAGGCTCAAAACAGTTATTGGTGATTTGATAGGAGGTTCACAGTCAGCTTTCATTGAAGGCAGGAACATAACAGATAACATCTTATTTACCCAAGAGCTATTCAAATGGTATAATAGGAAAGGTATTTCCCCAAGATGTGTGCTAAAAGTTGACCTGAGGAAGGTCTATGATACAATAGAGTGGTGTTTTATAGAAAGACTACTGCTGGACATGGGATTTTCTTACAAATTCACAAGCTGGATAATGGAATGCATATCTTCTGTTACATATTCTTTAAGCTTAAATGGTGGTCTTACAACACCATTTGAAGGCAAAAGAGGCATAAGGCAAGGGGACCCAATGTCCCCATACCTCTTTGTCATAGCTATGGAATATCTGCACAGGGAATTTATGCAAATGATGAAAAGGAAAGAATTCAAGTTTCATCCTAGATGCAAGAAGTTGGGAGTGGTTCGCATTTGTTTTGCTGATGATCTACTAATATTCTGTAAAGCTGATTTTCAGTCTGTTAGACTATTAAAACAGACTCTCTAGAAGTTTGCTACCACATCAGGCCTTCAGGCAAATGCTGACAAAAGTGCAGTCTACATAGCTGGGGTTCCTAATTGGCTCAAGGAGGAAATCCTACAAGAATTGGGATTCCCTGAGGGTACCCTTCCATTCAAATATCTTGGTGTACCTTTGGATTCCAAAAAGCTATCTATTACACAATGCTGGCCACTAGAGGAGAAAGTAACTCAGAAAATTAACTGCTGGACATCCAGACTACTATCATATGCAGGCAGACTCCGGTTGATAAAATCTGTTTTGTTTGGAATGCAATCTTACTGGTCTCATATTTTCTTGCTGCCAAAGAAAATAATGAAGATGATTGAGGCAATATGCAAATCCTTTTTGTGGACTGGTACAACTACAGTGTCAAAGAAAGCATTAGTGGCTTGGGAAACTATATGTTTACCATATAGTGTTGGAGGACTTAATGTAATGAATCTGCTATTGTGGAACAAAGCTGCTGTTGCAAAGCACTTATGGGCCGTGACAATGAAGAAAGACAACTTATGGATTAAATGGTTACACACATACTACATACAGAACAAATCTATTGAAGACATACTTACTCCTAGGAATGCTGACTGGGCTGTGAGGAAAATATTTGAGACAACACTGATATCTGAGCTGCAGGGTATTCATGGTAATTTGGAATGCAGATTAAAACAACTACAGAGTAGGGATCTATTCAGTATCAAAAAGCTATATCGACTGCAATTTCTCCAACTCCAGAAAGTTCACTGGAAAAGCATCAGTTTGCAGGCACAACTGCACCCAAGATTCAAATTCATTCTATGGCTTGCATTGCATAGAAGACTGGCAATAGTGGAGAGATTATTGAAGTTTGGTATACAGATTCCACAACAGTGTGTTTTTTGCAGGCAAGCAGATGAGTCTTTTGATTACCTATTTTTTGCTTGCCCGACATATTTGGAACTATGGAACATATTGTTAAGATGGATGGGTTACCAGAGAACCATTTGGGACTGGAATAGGGAGGTTGAATGGGTTAGCAAGATTGCCAAGAGGAGAAATGGGCTAGCTTCAATTACCACATGTGTTTTTGGGATGCTAGTGTATCTTATATGGGGAGAAAGAAACAAGCTTAGATTCAAATGAGGGAAAATGATTATCAGTAACATATGCAAGGAAATAGCAATCCACATACACACTAAGGGATCCTCAACTCATAAATGGAAGGATGTCTTCCGAAGGATAAATAGCTACCCTTAGGATATGGAGTCAATTAATGTGTAGTGTTTGATTGTCTTGACGTATATACATAGGCTTAGTAATGACTCTTCTAGAATACAAATTAGAGGTTGAGTAGTTGGTCAGCAGCTAATGGTTTGTAACTGTTTTTGTTATGATGAAATAGAAAGAAACTGATTTATCCCAAAAAAATGTGCAGTTAGGTAATTAAGAAAAATTTAATTTGTTTTTACTCTTTTACCCTTATGTGCATATCTATAAAAAGTTTTTTCACTCCTTACTATAATTATATGATTAATATCTAATAAAAATAATTTAGTCATACCAAATATTTTTTTATAAATTTAGTATTTTCTTAATGGACGTACTGTTTGAATAGGAGGGAGTACTATTATACCTGGGGTCGTAGAGGTAGTTTAGGAAATAGGGTTTATTTGGTACATCCATGGACACGCTTCTTTCTAATTTCAAAGTTTGTAATTGCTTTGTTTTTTTTTCCTTTTTAGCTCCATCTTTGGTTGCCACTAAGGGTGTTTATTAAAATTCGAAAAATCGAGTCAAATCGAAAACTAAATTAAATTGATCTTTTTGGTTTGGTTTGGATTTAGTTTTGAATCTAAAAAATTGATCAAATTTGGTTTGATTTTTGTTTTAATAAAAAAATCAAACCAAACCGACTATAGCAGGAGATATTTTAAATTTATTATTACACATATATATATATATATTTTTTATACAAAGTTTCAAAAAACTTATGGTAAATGTTAATAGTTTGTACTTTTAATATAGTTCTTTACATTTACATTCTAGTTTGATTTGTAGTTTTCTTTTGTTTAGCGTAAGAATCTATTTTGTGTTAAAAATAATATATTTTTAATCGAGTCCTTAAATTATCCATCACTATTTGATTCAATTATCATCAATATATCTTGTTAAATAATAGATTTCTCAAATGGCAATTGATTTGATAGTAATTGAAAATGTGGTTGCCGGAATATAAGTTTGATAGTGTATGCATTATATATTTAAGAAAAAATCGATAAATAACCGAAAATCCAGAAAACCGACATAAACCAAATCGAGAAAACCGACTTAATTGGTTTGGTTTGGTTCTAATATCTGAAAAACCAACTTACTTGGTTTGTTTCTTTTTAAGAAAAAACTGATCCAAACCAAATCATGAACACCCCTAATTGCCACGTATATATTTGATAGCTGCTACCAAAAAGATTTCATAGCAAACAAAAAGGATACTTATACACGCTTAGAAATGCAAGAAAGTACTGGTTTAGATAATTGATCACTATTTTATATTAGTACATATCATACACAGGACATGAGGGATTAAATATATGACTATTATTAGTCGTAAATAATAAAGCATAATTTGTACATTACTGCTAACAAATATCTTTATATATGGAATTACAAATAATATTTATGAACTTGCAGGATTACAAATAATTTTTACTGAATTTAGTAATTTTCACTTGCTTAGGAGAACAATATTATCTTAATTTATTACCATGCATTATCTTATGTGTTTACATAAATTAGGTTACAGAGCTTTTTCTGAAAATTTATGAAATGCTACGGATTGTGAATTTCTTTTTGTCCTACATTTTTCCACTTATAACATTATCAATGTATAGTCTATTAAATCTCATTTAACGTATTCTGAAAGTTTATTTGAACACCCAAAAAGGACATAAAAGTGATAGTATTAGGAAAAAATTATAGCTATATGTACACCCACTTTTATACTAAGGTAAAATTGTTGGGAAATTTTCAATTGTTAGAGTAACAGCCGGAACGAACTCACTTTATAACGTCCGTTAGGCTGTCAATTTTATGAACTGGACCTGATTTAAATGCTTGCTAAAAAAGGAAAATTAATTTTAGTCAAATATAATTTACTCAAACTTGTAATTTCTCGACCGAAGAAGAAATTATTTTAGAGGCGAATCATATATTATTTTACTCTAGGTATTCTTTGAAAGACTATCAGTGTAAAAAAAAATGGTATACACCGTTTTATTAAAGTAGTTTAAAGTTTAAATCGCACAAAACAAATAAATGATCAGCTTACTTATTCTATAAGACTGGTACCTAACTTGAGATAATTACGAAAATTTTTTTCACAAAATCAAAATAAATAACCGGTAAACAAAAGTTGTGTTGCAAACTATAATTACTCATTTGCAATAATCGCATAATAAAAAATCTCCCTTTTTATAAATAAGAAAGAGAAAAAGAAATAAAGCTACATCCCAAGATTTAATACAAAGTAATTGGGCTTGTGTTCAGTACAGACTATCATGTAACTAGTAGCTAATACGAAGGAGTTAGCACTCAGCTGGACGACATGTCTGCTTAGGGTTTGAAGGACAATTTGGTCATTTCAGGATAAAAGAAGTAGCATGATTGACCAAAACAAATTAAAGCGCTACAAATTTTGAACTACCTTGACTAAATTGCCCCAGGTGATATACTTCTATTTTGCTCTTTTATTTTTGTTTTTGCTTTTGTTTTTGTTTTTTCTTTCTTTCTCTAAGCCGAGGTTCGATTGGAAACAACCTCTCTGCTCTTTCGGGTAGGGGTAAAGCTCGTCTATATAGTACCCTCCCAGACTCTATTTTGTAGAACTATACCGGATAGTTATTGTTGTTGTTGAAAACGTATGCGCCCATACACTTGTCTCTCGTGCAACCTTTTACTCTTTAACATTGGCGTTGGAGCTTGTGTCCAACTTCCTTGGTTAATATGACAGGTTTAGTGTATGAAACATTTAAAACACTCTTATATATTTAGTTCACTAAAGATATATTAACTGATAAAATTTTATAAATTTCATATTTCATTACTTAGTGTTATTTTTTATTACAATTTTTATTTAAATAAAACAGTTTATGTTACTAAAATCTAATAGATTATCTAAATTTAATCAAATCTAAATACACAATTCGCTTACCATCTAGTTCGAAATTTTACACTAAATTCTATTTTTATTTTTTATTTGAACAGATAATTATGCTTATTCTGTAATAAAATTTCTTAATAATAACTTTGGTTGTTTTGATATATTTTAGTAGTTACAGTAAAGTATTGTTATATAGAATATATATTATAATATAATATAAAATAATCTTAATAAACTTGACCAATGTAGTAAAGTTTTGTTATAGATGATGATTGTTATAGAAAGGTTTCATTGTGTTATAATACTTCAGTGACGAATATATAATTATTCATTAAACAAAAATTTGTTAATATGGTATAAACTATTTTCATGTAAAATGTACTTTTCTATTGAAATATTATAATGAGGGAGTACACACTAGAAGTGATATTGAGTATCAAAGAGAATATAGTTTTTCAAATTTTATGAGAGAATAGCTATGAGATTTTTCATTAAATAATTTTCGGGTCTTAGACACGAATATAGGAGTGCTATTAATGAGCGAGAATTTGAATAGAAATTGTTTTTTCAAATAATAAATTATTTAGTGAAGGATACTACGATTAAATCAATCACAAACTTTTAACTTAAGTTGGATATGACAAAGTATTTACTTCAATAAAACTTCAATTTGATATAAGATTTCCTTAAATCAAGATGCTAACAAATACAAAAATCTTATTGAGAGGTCTAAAAAATATAGAGGGTTAACAAAGAATATGGCAAGATAAACCTATTTTATTTCAAAAATAGGAGGATCCATGCAAGTTTAGTTATAAAAAATAAAAATAAAATTTCTTAGCATAACAAAAAGAAAAACTAATATAAAAATAATGTAAACACAACTAACCTTGAACAAAAAGTACAAAATCAAGTACCAACTTTATGTAGAGTAAAAAAAATAAAAATAGTTTTTGGACATTACAGTAGATTTGTCTCATTAAAAAATTTAAAAAATTTCATCTATTAAAATTGAATAAGTTATAGACAACATACAAAGTGATTAAAACTTTAAACAATAACTACCAAATTGATAACATAACAGTTTATTGATTAAAGTTGATCAAATAACAATCATCTTTTTGAGAGGTCTTAATCAAATATTAAGGTTAACAAATAGTAAGATAGTAAGAGATATAATATATACCTATAGTTAGAGATATAATATATGCCTATCTTATATATATATAACAAAAAAAAGGAGGATCCGTAAAAGTTTAGTTGCGACAACAATAAATTTAGGGTAATTTTCAAAGGTGAAAAAAATTTAGTTGTAAACAACAGCAAAATACTCCTAACATGATAAAATGAGAAAAATATGTAAAAATACGCAATAACTTCACCAAAAAATATAAAAATCAATTAATCAATTTTACGCAGAATAAAATTAAAAATATTTTGTTTGAAATGAATAAACTTGTCAAATCAACAACTTAAACTTTCAAACGATTACGATCGATAAGTTACAAACAATATTAAATGTGAGTGACAAACCTTCAAGAAACAACTTCAAGGCAAATTACATATAAAAATGAGAACTTTAAGTTCAAATTAAACTAGAATAATTTATTTGATACAGTTGAAATTTTATTTATAAATTGTTCGAACTTCTTATATAAGAAGGGAGTCTATATATATATCCCATTATATAGTCAATTCCTTTATTGCATTGTGAATTTCCAAGATTTATACGTAAACCATTAAGTTTTTTTCCCCTATGGTAACATTAACCAGTGCTATTTTCAGAATTATGAAATTTATTTGATACAAATATATTTTGCATGAGCTTAAATATTGGGCCAGTGCTAATGAAATTTATTTGGGGTAATTGTATCTATACCCGCTTTTTGGGTCACGTTTTAACTTGTGTCCACTTTGCAAAAAAAATTACAAGCGTATCCATTTTTTCGCGTAACTTCAGCATACGGGCTGAAGTAACAAAGACAATCACGCATAACTTCAACATTCTAGTAGACAGACCTAAAGTAGCAAGTGTGTTGAACCAAGTGTGCTGAAGTTTTTTTTTTTTTTGTAATTGTTGAACTTAAGCATAGTAGCTGAAGTTTTATTCTCTATTTGCTGAAGTTTTTATTTGTAATTGCTGAACTTAACCATAGTAGCTGAAGTTTTGTTCTCTATTTGCTGAAGTTTTTGTTTGTAATTGCACTAAATAAGTTGAAGTTTTGTTATCCTGGATTCATTAGTTTTGTCATTAAGCTTTTTCAAAAACTTCAGCAGAAGATGCTGATATAATTTAGTTCATTTGTAAAAACTTCAACACTATATAAGCTGAAGTTTTTGAAAAAGCTTTCTAATATACTAGATAAGTAATCAGATTGCCAACAATATCTAACTCATAAATTTTAGAAACAATAAACGTGAAAAGAACAGAATTATCATTGTCTACTAACTTACGCATGTGAAAATATTCATAAATTATCGCCTACTAACTTACGTAATTATTTATAATTTACTTTCAAATAATCTGATAAACAACTTTATGGCATTCAGTTTATAGCAGCACCAACAGCAGAAGAAAGAAGAAGAAAAAAAAGGAGGAGAAATAGGGCGGGAGATGTTTAAAAAGAGGGTACAAGTTAAAACTTTTTTAAAAAATAGATAAAGGTTAATTGGAAGACAAGAGGGGTTGCTCTGATGGTAAGCAACCCCCACTTCCAACCGAGAGGTTGTGAGTTCGAGTCTCCCCAAGAGCAAGGTGGAAAGTTCTACCCAAGGGTAGGGGTAAGGTCTGCGTACACATTACCCTCCCCAGACACCACTAAGTGGGATTATACTGGGTTGTTGTTGTTGTTGTTGGTAAAGGTTAATTGGGGACGGCCAAACAGAGCATTCCTGCAATTTTTACAATTTTATTTGATATAAATATATTTTGCATGAGCTTAAATATTGGGCCAGTGCTATAGTGTTTATACATATATCAGTTGAAGACTATACATTTACATGATAAGCTGTACACTCTTTTCTAACTTGTCCTTCATATACATCTTTTTTCAGTCAAGAGTGCTAGTTGCAGCATCAGGTCATCAATCACTACGAAATCATCAAGCGGGCAGATTGTCATAATATACATTTATTTACAAAAGAAATGACAGTCTTTTTCTTGATATGGTAAACTGCCCAGGAATCAACATTGGTACATTTCCTTCTTTTATTATGACTCTGAACCCCCAAATTCTTCGTTGAGGGGAGAAGTTTTCATTCCACTAGGCTCCCTCACTTGTCCAAAAAAGGACAGTGGCACCACGAAAGAAAAAATTGATAAAACTGTAAAAAAAAAGTGCCTTCAAGAATTCATCCAACTGCAGAATAATATACCTGAAAACATTTGATAAGTTAAATCAGGACTTCATGCTTGTCAAAGAAGCATTCAAATATGTTCACAGATAGCTTGTCCAATATAAAGAGCTTCAGTGTGGCTGTACCTTGATAACTCCATCAGCTTGTCCAACAAAAAGCTTTCCTTGCCAGTAGAGTAGAGCTGTTACTACAGAATCACATGTAATAGATCCAAGTGGAATAGCAGACGATAGATCACCATCTCTGAATAGTTCCTATAAAGCAGCAGCTTAGGCTTATAAGCCACTACAATTTCAAGCACCATGAATTACAGTATAAAGATCAAGTGAAATCATCAACCAACGCCGATATGAGAGCCTTTGATGATACATGATTACAGCATACAAGCTGCTATTTTCACATGTTGTGTACATACCTTTACTTTTATCATCTTGTCCCAGCCGCCTGTAAACAACCATTTTCCCTTCTTGCACGCAGAGAATATGGCGCCATCATGTTCTTGTGCAGATTTCACCAGGATCTCGTCAAACCAAATCTAATTGAACAAAAAAGCAGGAGGGTATCAAATAAAACATCAGCAAAACTTTCAATACACAATTACTACTAACTTGAATACTATTCCTTCCGTAGTACACATATATGGAGGTTGACGTTCATCAATATCCCAACCTAATCAAAACAAGACTTTGCATCTGTGTTGGATTCACAACATTACCTTCATCAGACCATTCTCATGAGCTGCAACAAGTACATTCTCATCAACAGCAAGACAAAAAACCGAGCAAACATTTCCTGGTGCTTCTTCCCCCAATACTGCCAACGGACAATGATCGCGAAGGCACCATAACCGTACGGTTCCGTCCCAACTACCACTGTAAAGAACCTCATCACATATTTCTAATGAAGATACAACTGATTTATGGCCATTCATAGTGCATGATAGACTGTAATCCTGGAAAAGAGATTGAGAAAGGGAAGCTGCGTTTCAGTTTCAGTATCGAATAAACTAAATGACAATGAGAAAGTAACAGAAAATTGCCTGCAATGACCATGCTTTTATCGACTTGTCACCACTGCCAGTATATAGATATTGGCTTCCAGAGACAGCTACGGCATGAATACCACTATAGCGCCAATCCTGTTGCTCCTGTAGTTTCTTTAATGGTTCTGCACTTAATGGAGTGCTAGCTCGCCAAATGCAAATTGCCCCACCATTATCACCACTAATGCATAGTGGTTCTTCATAATCGACAAAAGCTACAGCCATAACTCTTTGCTCGTGACCTTTGAATGAATGTACATAAGAATAGTCCTGAAAATTGTTGGGTACGTAACTCATGGAAGCTCCTGAAGAGAGAGCAAAAGGGGAAAATTTTGATCTAGTACGCATGCAATATGCATGTTGTCTCTGTCTTTCAGTGAAAGCCATGCCATAATATATTATAATTTCAGATAAGGGAAAAAGATAAACCAAGAATATCATACTTTAAGATTCACCAAACTAGAGATATAAGTTGAGGCATCTTCTACAAAGCACAATGGAGACTTTAGCTCCAATTCCTAACAATATTTTGAGCATAAAATGCATGGACTATCTATAGGTCCACACTTATATTAGTGGAGCAAACTGCAAGTATGAAATAAGGCCAAAATTGATAGGTCATAAGCTAATTCCACAAAGGGGTCCAGCAAGGATATATTTTAAACCCTGTTAACGATGGATAAAATTATACAAATAATAGCTTTAACAAGAGTACCTGCAAAGACCACACATTGACCATTTTGTCAAATGATGAGCTGAACAGAAAACCACCTGAAACAGAGGAAAAGAAAATGATGTTGACAAAAGCAAGCTCATCGGGAACAGGACAGCAAAAGGCACATAAAATTTTATAGAAGTAGTGAAACTGTCTATACTTTCTCTAAGCTTTATGCAGAGAAAAATCCACACAAAACAAGCATTTAAATCATCAAGTTGCGAAGAATTTGAACAGTGCAAAGGAGAAAACAGATAAAACTAGTACCAAGAAGCTAGTATAAAACTGCAAAGAATAAAACACATAAAATAAGCTTGAAACGCATCAAGTACTTGAAAGTGAATATCCAAGTTGCTCAAGAAGGATACATGTAGTGTTAAGACTTTCAAAACGAAACAGGCAGCATTTGTACCTCCAATTGCTAACCCTGTGATACAATTAAGATGTCCTTTAAGATCAATACATTTCACTTGACCCCCGGAGAGGCCCTCAACGACATCTTTATCAGCCCCTAATTTTCCAAGACCATCAGCCTCCTCTTGGTTTGCATTTTCCACGGCGCAAGTATCACTGGTGCACCTCGATGATTGGTTTCTAATCTTGTCGACTGACTGACAAAGGTCTCCAAGAATTAGGCAGTTACACATGTTTTCCTTTTCCATTTCCTGCTTTAAGTCTATTACCTTGTCAAGCTCAGATTTGATCACAAGAACCCTTAATGTTTTCCACAGTTCAGATGCAAGTGGCCTATTTGCTGGATTATAATCCAAGCATTTAAAGAGAATCTCCTTCACATTAATAAATTCTGACCCCATTCTACATTCAATTAGAATCATAATCTTTTGCCTCCATTCCATGTACCATCTAACATAATCAACCCCATTTTCATCTCTAACTGCAGTAACCAGATGACTCAAATAATTCTGCATCTCTTCAGCGAATGGTTTATCAACCAGAAATGAAATAATCACACAAGCTAATGACCAAATATCAGAACTGCATCCAACATGATGCCTTGAGCTGCCTAAATTTATCACAGTATCATCCAGTTTCAGTAACTCAAACAACACCTCTGGACTGACAAAAACACAATCTTCCACTATTTTCTTTATCAATTTTACCATCACATCTTCGCTAACAGAGCCAACAATAATCTCTATAAGCGTCTTGTGAACTCTCCTTCCCATTGCCAATACCTCACTAACATCAACATAAACACGACCAAACTTGTCGAAACCAAAACAAGAAAGACCCAAATAACCCGGAAGCAATCCTCTCGAATGCAAATTGTTCACTGTTTGACAAACATCTGAACCAACTATCACTAACCCAGCTGCATCACTGACCTTATCGTCACCATTCTTCTCAAGAATTGCGTTCCTTAACACACTCACCTTCCTTAGCAAACTCCCACTAAATGTCTCAGAAACCATGTACACGCAATGATTATCCATATTATACCAAAACCCGTAAACCTTACACATTACATGAAGACCTAAACTTGATTTGATAATTGACTCTAACTCATTTCTCTCTCCTTCACTCAATCCATATAATACACTCATAACTTTCACTTCATAACTATATTCAAACTTCTTACAAGAACCCTTATTTATGTCATCAAAATATCCAATTTCAAGAAGACTAACCTTTTCATTCTCTTTCAAAACACAACCCATACAAGAAACACTTTTCAAAACCTTCAAAACCTTCCCATAACAAACAAAACAAAACCCATTATTATCATCATCAGAACCATTTGATTCAATCATTATACTATCCTCTGGTAAAACCCATGTTCTCCAAGTTGAATAAAACTCATGAGACCATAAATGGGGTTTGATAAAAATAGGATCTTTATCATATTTTTCGTTTGAATCATGGTTATTGAGAGTCTTTGAAGTGTTGGGGGTGGAGAAGCGCAAGAGATCAATGTTTTTGGGGAGACAGGAAATGGGGTTGGGCAGTTTCACAAGCTGAGTACAAGATGGGCAGCGGATAGTACAAGGAAAGGGGTTTTGTAGCTGAGTCAAGCAGTCTTCGCAGGCGGAGTGGCCGCAGGCGAGTACACGAGGGACGGTTGAAGCGTCGCCGTATATTTGTAGACAAACTGGGCACTCCGGCAGCTCAACTGTTGACTCTTCTTCATCCTCCGCCATTTTATTTGAGTTTTTGGAAGGTTACGGCGCAGGGAGTGAAGAGTGAGACAGTCAAGAATCACAACGTACGCAGTTAAAACTAAGAACAAGAGAAATTGTCGAGCAAAAATGATCAAAACGATGAAGTAGCCAAAACTTATTAAAAGGTAACAAGAAATGGTAACACAAGTTGCTCACGTCTTTTTCTTGCTTTGGTGCCATATGTCACACTCCGCCCTTTTGTAAGAGGTTATGCCATGGAGCGATAACTGGGCGACACGCAGGAAATGATTTGGCGCACGCAGGGCAACATTTTCTAGCCAAGTCTAGATCATTCCACAAATGGAAGACTCTAGACACATCTTGTATATAATATATTTGTAGAGACTTGCAGAATTTTCTAGGTCTTTGATCTTAGTCATTCATTCAAATAGATCATAGCCGTTGGTTAGGGACTCTAGCAACTATAAAAATAGACTAGCATTTGGCATTTGCCATCATAGAAGAAATAGAAGAAAACAATCAAGCAATCCAACACTTTTGTACAAAGCTCTCTTGTTTAATACAAAGCTTTCTTACAAGCTTCTCTTCTTAGCTTCTCTTAGCTTTGTTGTGGTGTTAGTTCGGGGAAAGGCTGACTTAGCACATCGCCGGGGCGAATTGTGACTAAGGTCGCACGAAAAATAGCTAGGGAGTTATCCGGTCCGTGACAGTTGGTATCAGAGCAACGCTACGAAAGGGTTCGTGGGTTAGCTTGGGCACGTACACGACATGGCTAGCGGTGGCGAGGAGCAAGTTCGCAAGGGTCGCGAGGAGGAGCGCACCATCCCACCAACACATAAGGGAGGTAAGTCTCGTGACGTTATTGCTGGTTTTGAAGCTTGTTTAGTTAAGCTTGAGATAGCTATGGCGGACATGAAAGAGGTTGGATCGCACGGAGCAAACCTTAGAAGAGTACGCCGAGAAGGTGGACACCTCGTTGGATACTTTCCAAGAAAGGATTGATGCTGCTGGGGAAGAGATAGCCAACGAGAATAGCTTGTTTCAAGCCTAAGTGTATCAATCCTTGGCAGATTTGAGGCAGGACGTTGATGGAGCCAAGTTAAGCTTGGAGGCGTCCAAGGCTGCTGTGGAGGAAACAAAGGCCGACTGGGCTATGTGCAGAAGTGCTTTCATGGCAAAAGAGGTTGCCTCGACATCAACCGTGCAAGCCCGAGACACTGCCAGTGCTATAGACTTGCCAAAGCCAAAGGAATACGATGGATCTCGGGACGCAGTCGTCATAGACAACTACCTTTGGCATATGGAGTGCTACTTCGAGGCGCTCAACCTAACAGGATTAGCCCAGGTACATACTGCCACCTTACATTTTACCGACATGGCTGCACTTGGTGGCGCAGGAAACGAGCCGACATTGGCAGAGGGCTAGTCGTCACTGACACTTGGGAAGCCCTAAAGAAAGAACTCAAGGAGGAGTTATACCCGGTGCACGTAAGCCGCGAGGCTACGGCAAAAAATGAGGGACCTCAAGCAGGGAAATTCTATCAAGGAGTATGTCAAGGCATTCTCCAACTTAATGCTGTAAATCGAAAACATGAGCGATGAGGATCTCTTATTCAACTTCTTATCCGGGCTCAAACCTTGGGCGGTTCAAGAGTTAAGACGATCCAAGGCAGACGACATCTCGACGGCTCTCAAGGTAGCTGCCACATTACAGGACTATACTAGTGCTGACAAAGGGGTTCATGTCAAGCACCAAGGCGATTCATCCAAGTCCAAGACTCAAAGGACTTGGCTGGTTAAAGGTGGGGGAGCCAAGGACGGAACCCACAAGCCAACAACCCATGGAGATAAGGGGAAACAGGCCAGAGACAACAAGAAGGAGGCCAAACCAATGGAGGGTTGCTTCCTATGTCAAGGGCCACATTGGGCTAGGGACTGCCCACAGCGTAAAGCCATGAGCGCAATGTTGGAGCAACAGGAGCATGGCAATGAAGCTACCATGGGGTGTCTTAAGCTGCTTAGCGCATTGAACGTTAAGCCCACTCCTCACCAGGCGGGTGACAGGAGTCTCATGTACGTGCAGGGGCACATCAACAACAAGGTTGCCCACTTAATGATTGATACGGGCGCCACTCACAACTTCATGACTCCAACCGAGGCGGAACGGTTGGGACTCAAGGTGACAAACTCCAAGGGTTGGCTCAAGACTGTAAATGCCGATGCCAAACCCGTGGATGGCGTGGCGAAAGGGACCGAGATGAAGCTAGGCAACTAGTCAGGTAAGGTGGATTTCTCGGTGGCACCAATAGACGATTTCTCCATTGTTCTAGGGATGGAGTTCCTTTGGCAGTTCAATGATGTCCCATTCCCTAGATTCAACACGTTAATGATCTTGGAAGGGGAACCATGCAGGGTCCCAATTGTTGCCCCTCCCAAGACATCCAAATCTCCCCAACTTAGTGCCATACAGCTGGCCAAGGGACTCAAACGTGGGGAGGAGACGTGGTTAGCCGTTCTTCAGCAAGAGGAAGAAGGGGGAGTTGATGGTGATATCCCCGCTTGCATCAAGAACGTGCTGGAAGAGTTCAAGGACGTGATGCCACCCGAGTTGCCCCGTAAGCTGCCACCCAAGCGTTGGGTGGATCACAAGATCGAGTTGGAGCCAGGGGCTAAGCCACCAGCCAAAGCACCCTATTGGATGCCGCCACCAGAACTGGAAGAGCTGCGAAAACAGTTGGGGGAATTGTTGGAGATGGGCTTCATCCAACCTTCCAAGGAACCGTATGGTTCACCAGTGCTATTCCAACGCAAGGCGGACGGATCGCAGCGACTTTGCATAGACTACCGGGCTCTCAATAAGGTAACAATCAAAAACAACTATCCAATTCCTCTTATTGCTGACCTTTTTGATCAATTAGGGAAGGCCAAGTATTACACAAAGATTGACCTAAGATCGGGATACTATCAAGTGCGCATAGCCGAAGGAGACGAGGGCAAGACAACTTATGTCACTCGATATGGGGCGTTTGAATTCTTGGTGATGCCCTTTGGCCTGACAAATACGCCAGCCACATTTTGCACTCTCATGAACGAAATCCATCATCCCTACTTGGACCGGTTTGTGGTGGTCTACTTGGACAATATAGTCATATATAGCGACACCTTGGAGGAGCATGTGGAACATGTACGGACCGTTCTCAAGACTTTGCGGGACAATGAGCTTTACGTAAAGAAGGAGAAGTTCTCATTTGCCAAGGAAGAGGTGCACTTCCTAGGCCATGTGATCAAAGGCGACAAACTCATGATGGATACAAATAAGATCCCTTTTCGGGCGATCGAGGAATGGGAGCCACCGACCAAGGTACCTGAGCTTAGATCTTTCCTTGGTCTTGTGAATTATTATCGGCGTTTCATTACAGGCTATTCAGCCAAGGCGGTACCACTCACTGACCTACTCAAGAAGAAGAAGGCTTGGGAGTGGGACGACAAGCGCCAACATGCCTTTGACATACTGAAGAAGGCCGTGACAGAGGAACCAGTGTTGGCACTACCTAACTGCACCAAGGCGTATGAGGTTCACACAGATGCTTCTGAGTTTGCCATAGGGGGCGTGCTTATGCAAGAGGGGCATCCAATTGCTTATGAAAGTCGCAAGCTTAACGACATCGAGAGGCGCTACACAGTGCAGGAGAAAGAGATGACTGCAGTGGTGCATTGCTTGCGAGTTTGGCGACACTACTTGCTCGGGGCAAAGTTCGTGGTGGGCACGGACAATGTGGCGACAAGTTACTTCCAAACACAGAAGAAACTCAGCCCTAAGAAAGCAAGATGGCAAGACTTCTTGGCCGAGTTTGACTATGTGATGGAGCACAAACCGGGCAAGGCCAACTTTGTGGCGGATGCGCTAAGCCGAAAGGCAAAACTGGCGGCAATGTCAAGAGTCCAGGTGGAGCTATTGGATCTTATCAAGGAAGGCATGGCGCATGATCCTTTAGCCAAGCAACTTGTGCAGATGGCTAAAGAAGGGAAAACCAAACAATTTTGGGTAGAAGGTGACTTGTTGCGCACCAAGGGGCAACAGATTTATGTGCCCAAATGGGAGAGGTTGCGCAAGAGTATCATTAAGGAGTGCCATGACACCCGATGGGCGGATCATCCAGGACAAAAGCGCACTCAGGCATTGGTAGAGGCTAACTACTATTGGCCTCGCATGCGGGATGACATCGAGTTATACGTCAAGACTTGTCTTGTGTGCCAACAGGACAAGGTGGAGCAACGAGCACCCGCAGAACTTTTGGAGACTTTACCCATACCTCAACGTCCATGGGAGAGTGTTAGCATGGACTTTATCTCCGCTTTGCCCACATCCGAAGTCAAAGGTAGTATCATGGTTGTGGTGGATCGGTTCTCAAAATATGCTTCCTTCATGGCTGCTACGAAGGACTGCACAGCACCAGAGGCGGCTCAGCTATTTTTCCAAGGTGTGGTAAAGTATTGGGATTGCCTCAAGTTATCATCAGTGATCGAGACCCCAACTTCACGGGCAAGTTTTGGACGGAGTTATTTCGCTTGATGAGGTCTGATCTACACTTTTCCACCAGCTTCCATCCACAAACCGACGGGCAAACGGAGCGGGCAAACGCACTTTTGGAGTTATATTTGAGGCACTATGTAAGTGCCAACAAAAGAGATTGGGCCAAGTTGCTTGATGTTGCCCAATTCTCTTACAATTTGCAACGGAGTGAGGCTACTGACAAGAGCCCATTCGAGTTTGCAACTGGACAGCAACCCTTGACACTGCATGGACTTGTCAACAAGTATACTGGGAAGTGTCCAGCGGCGTGTAAAACTGCAAAAACTTGGCACGAGCAAACAGACTTAGCTCGGAATATCTTGACAAGGCCTCTAAGAAAATGAAGAAGTGGGCTGACAAGAAAAGGAGGCACGTGGAATTCAACGTGGGAGACTTGGTCATGCTTAAACTCAACGCCGAGCAACAAAAGAGGCTACGCGGGTTGCACAAGGGGCTAATTCGGCGCTACGAGGGACTACTCCCTATCCTTGCCAAGGTGGGCAAGGCTTCTTATCGGGTGGAGCTGCCACCTAAACTCAAGTTACATCCTATCTTCCATGTGAGTTGTCTTAAGCCATACCACGCAGACATGGAAGACCCATCACGGAATGAGTCACATCGGGCACCGCCAGCCATTACAACATCGTTTTACAAGGAAGTTGATGTTGGAAATCATGTATGTCTATGATGTGTGCGCTTTGGTTGTATGAGCATGATTTTCAGGTATAGGTTTTGATGAATGACAAACAATGAAGTCAAGCGTCAAACAACGATATAATATGACAAACTATCAAATGGCGAGAAGCATATTGATGACGGGATTGCATAGACAAGCCAATTCGAGCCAAAGAGTTCAAGACCGAAGACCCAAGACGTAGGTCGTTAGGTAGAACCAATGTAAGAACAACGTTTAAGTTATCTTATCTTTTGGCTCAACATTAGGTCATCATAAATATGCATAAAATCATTTTATTAAAGTAAATCATTTTATTAAATCATATATATCATAAATATTTTTAATATACTTCAAACAAAATGATTTTAACGTTTTCATTTTTAACCAAAAGGGGTTTTGAAGTAAGTTTTCAATTCTGGTATACCCAGTGTATATCAAGTGTATATCAATGGTATATAATCGATCCGTTGCCAAAGTTTTGAACACTGGAACAACATAATCGATTATAAGAAGTACACAATCGATTACATGAAGTCAACAATCGATGTCTACTTTTAACAATCGATTATTTTGAGACAGCGTGCAACCGAAGTTTTTAAATATCAAAACAATCGATTGTCTTTGTCCCACAATCGATTATCAACAATCGACTGTCTCTTCATTACAATCGATTATTTTATGACCGTTCTCACAGAATCCTAAATTGATTTTTGAACGTTGAAGAACAATCGATTATTCAGATTTAACAATCGATTATTTAGCCTAAAATCAGAAATCTGTTTTTTGAACGTTGGTCAGACAATCGATTGTCACCTCCAAACAATCGATTGTTGAAGCACAGAATCAGGGATTTTATTTAACAATTAAGCAACGGTCAGCACCCCTTTCTCACCTATAAAAAGAGGTCTTTTGAGCTGATTTTAAACACACAACTCCTGCATATATTGATATACATATTGATCATTTTCAAGCATCATTTTAGTGCTTTTGTTGAGCCATTTGATAGACAACTTTGTGTTGTTCATAGAGCTTATTTTGTTTCTCTTTATCCACTCTATTGAGAGAGTATTTGTTGTAAAAGAGAGTTGTTTGAGAAGAACATATCTCATTTGTCGGGTTTGCTAAGTACCCAAAGTCTTAGTGGTTGAAGTCTTGGGGTGAGGTATCCTCAAGCAAGTGAAGTCTTAAGGTGCGGTATCCTGTCACGGTTTGTTAAGCACTCGTAAGCTTGACGAAGATAGTGGAAATCTCGAGAGAGTCTCTCGGGGACTGGACTAGCCACGGGTTGTGGTGAACCAGGATACATCGGTGCGTTTGTTCTAATTTATTTACTTATCGCACTTATTTATTTCCTGCAATTTTTAAATTCTGCAAGTTTACGCTAATTTTTATTATAACGTTATTCACCCCCCTCTAGCGTTAAGCGTATTATCCAACAATTGGTATCAGAGCCTAACTCTCTGAAAGCCTTAACCGGTTGAGAGCAATACATATTTTTCTGTTGAGAATATTGAACGCGGGAAGGATGGATGAAGGACAATCCACCACTTGCCCTCCACTATTTGACGGAACAAACTATACATATTGGAAAGATCGGATGAGTTTCTTCCTCAGAGCAAACAGTTTTCGTTTGTGGCAAATCATCAAAAACTGTGAACGAATGCCGACAAAGAAAGTTGGAGAAACCACGGTTCCAAAGGAGGAAAATGAATATGATGCCGAGGACATCAAGAAAGTGGAAAATAATGCAAGGGCCATCCATGTATTGTATTGTGTGATCAATGCGGATGACTATTGGAAAATCTCGTGCTGCACAACCGCCAAGGAGATGTGGGATAAACTCGAGATCATCTATGAAGGTACGCCTCAAGTCCGAGAATCTAAAATTGATTTTCTAACTCATAAATATGAAATCTTTAAAATGGAGAAGGAACCCATTGGTGTTATGTTTGAACGATTTTTAAAAATCGTCAACGATCTACATGCTCTCCGGAAAGTTTACACGAACAAAGATCTTGTTCGAAAAGTCCTACGGAGCCTCACTCCCGAATGGCGTTCCAAAGCCAATGCCATCCAAGAGTCGATGGAATTCACAAATATCACAATTGATGGACTAAGAGGTAACCTCGAATCTTATGATAGCACAATTCTTAATCCTTATCTTAGAAGTAATTCGAATTTTGTCTTCAAAACCTCATCCTCTAAAAGAGAAGAGGTAAGTGATTCGGAAAGGGATGATGATAATATTTCCAATGATATAATTGAAAAGTTTTGTAAGTCTATGAAAAAGGACAAGAAAAAGAAGAAACACCATAGGCGCATATCACGGGATTCGGACAGCTCAGGCAATGGAACCGTCGCATTGTGTCTCGTGGCAAACGAAGAAGAGGTAAGTACATCTAACTCTCACTCGTTTGAAGAATTACAGAATGCCTATGATGAATTGTATGGTGAATTTGTTAATGCTTCCAAAATGATAAAAGATTTGAAGAAAACACTTTCTTTGCAGAAAACATTTTCTTTGCAAGAAACAGATTTTCAGAAAACACTTTATTTACAAGAAAAAGATTTTGAAAAATCCTCTTCTTTTAAAGAAATAGATTTTGAAAAATTGACTAATGAAAATGGTGTTCTTAAAAGTAAAATTGAAGTTTTAGAAAAAGAAAATAATTTTTTGGAAAATGACATTGTTGATTTTAAAAATAAAATCAAGGAATTGAATGAAGCTTCTTCCATAGATAAATGTTCCAATTGCTCTTCTTGTAGTTCTTTAAAAATAGAGAACATAGAACTTAGGAAAGCACTAGAAACTCGTAGTGTTGATAGTCCTAAAATTGAAGAGACTAAAAAGGATATTAGAAATGAGGTTAAACTATCTAGAAAGAAACCTACGAACCTCACTAATGAGTCTAAGATTAAGTGTTTTAGACCACCTAGAAACAACTCTAGGACTTTTGTTAATGAGTCTAGAATGAATAATTTTAGACCACGTAGACATGACTCTAGGAAATTCAACGGTTCTAGGGGGAACAACTTTAGATCACCTACAACGCATTTGGCTCAACCTAGACATATGCACAATCCTAATGTTGTATGTCACTATTGTAATCGGGTAGGACACATTGCACCCGTTTGTTTTGCTAAACATAGAGATTTATGTGTTGATTATGGTTGTTATTATCCTAACCCCCAAGGACCCAAAAGAAGTTGGGTACCAAAAACCTATCTTTAGGTTGTTTTGCAGGTGTGCTTGAAGACTACAATATTGTAGTGGATGCACCAAGCACGAAACCTTAATGCATTGAGGGGGAACGTCGGTTAGTTATCGTATTTTGAATAAAAATGCAAATAGTTGATATGTGCTAATAATCAACATTATTTTTGATCGATGCATGCCCTAATAAGTTCTTTTTAAATAACAATTAGTATCAATTTGGTTTATAATAAATGATTGATTCATGTTTTGATGAACTTTCTTAGTTTAAAATAACAATTGGCATCGTTGAGAAAAATGACTGTTATCATTAGTATGCCATTTACTAATATTTGATATGATCTTGTTTATAACGATTAGTATCGTCAATGGTTTAAAAATTTTTGGTATAGTCTTTTTGCTAATGCCAAAAGGGGGAAGAATATGGGCGATATGCATGCCTTAATTGAGGGGGAATATTCAATTAAGGGGGAATTATATTGAATTGATTATATTGAATTGGTTGCATAAATTGTATGTTGAGATATAGCATGAATTTAGGGGGAATTCAATGTGCATATCTTCCGTTGTTTGTCATTATCAAAAAGGGGAAAATTGTTGGAAATCATGTATATCTATGATGTGTGCGCTTTGGTTGTATGAGCATGATTTTCAGGTATAGGATTTGATGAATGACAAACAATGAAGTTAAGCGTCAAACAACGATATAATATGACAAACTATCAAATGACGAGAAGCATATTGATGACGGGATTGCATAGACAAGCCAAGTCGAGCCAAAGAGTTCAAGACCGAAGACCCAAGACGTAGATCGTTAGGTAGAACCAATGTAAGAACAACGTTTAAGTTATCTTATCTTTTGGCTCAACATTAGGTCATAATAAATATATTTATGCATAAAATCATTTTATTAAAGTAAATCATTTTATTAAATCATATATATCATAAATATTTTTAATATACTTCAAACAAAATGATTTTAACGTTTTCATTTTTAACCAAAATGGGTTTTGAAGTAAGTTTTCAATTCTGGTATACACAGTGTATATCAAGTGTATATCAATGGTATATAATCGATCCGTTGCCAAAGTTTTGAACACTGGAACAACATAATCGATTATATGAAGTCAACAATCGATTATCTACTTTTTACAATCGATTATTTTGAGACAGCGTGCAACCGAAGTTTTTAAATATCAAAACAATCGATTGTCTTTGTCCCACAATCGATTATCAACAATCGACTGTCTCTTCATTACAATCGATTATTTTATGACCGTTCTCACAGAATCCTAAATTGATTTTTGAACGTTGATAAACCATCGATTATTCAGATTTAACAATCGATTGTTTAGCCTAAAATCAGGAATCTGTTTTTTGAACGTTGGTCAGACAATCGATTGTCACCTCCAAACAATCGATTGTTGAAGCACATAATCAGGGATTTTATTTATCAATTAAGCAGCGGTCAGCACCCCTTCTCACCTATTAAAAGAGGTCTTTTGAGCTTATTTTAAACACACAACTCCTGCATATATTGATATACGTATTGATCATTTTCAAGCATCATTTTAGAGCTTCTGTTGAGTCATTTGATAGACAACTTTGTGTTGTTCATAGAGCTTATTTTGTTTCTCTTTATCCACTCTATTGAGAGCGTATTTGTTGTAAAAGAGAGTCGTTTATATGCAGTGTTTCCAGTGTGTTTTTAAAACGTAGTCAAATGTGGGTAAATGTAGTTAATGTGTATATGCAGTGTTTCCAGTGTGTTTTTAAAATGTAGTCAAATGTGGGTAAATGTAGTTAACGTTTATATATAGTGTTTCCTGTGTGTTTTTAAAATGTAGTCAAATGTGGGTAAATGTAGTTAACGTTTATATGCGGTGTTTCCAGTGTGTTTTTAAAATGTAGTCAAATGTGGGTAAATGTAGTTAACGTTTATATGCAGTGTTTCCTGTGTGTTTTTAAAATATAGTCAAATGTGGGTAAATGTAGTAAACGTTTATATGCAGTTTGTTTGTAGCTGATTTGTAAAAATTACTTTACAAATTACAAATCAACTAGACTGTAACTACATATATATCATGTCTTCTAATCACAGTTCCAAACAACACTATAAAATTGCAGACCACATATCAACTACATTTTGACAGACAACATATGCTACATTATAACTACAAGCAACTATACTGTAACTAGAGAATTATTGAGCATGTACAATGTAACTACTTTTATACACTGTATTTTTATCACAGTTCCAAATAAAAAGTACAGTAAACTACATTAAACTACAAAAACTATAATTAACTACAAATTTGAGTCAGCAGTCACAGTTCCAGATAAAAAGTACATTAAACTACATTAAACTACAAACACTACAATTAACTACAAATTTGATTCAACAGTACATTTTGCCAATTAACTACAAATTAACTACAAAAAATTACAATTAACTACAATTTGTATAAACAACCCTAGTATGCAATAATACAGTACATTTAGACAAAAAACACTTAAACACCAAACAAACACTTGCATTCTATTTTTTGGCAAAAAATATTAAACTACAACACATTGAGGAGAAAAAAAAGGGGAGAAATGTGGCGGATGAAATTGAGAAATTATTTATTTTTAAATTTATAAATAATTTAACTTAAACTTATAATTCTATTTTTAATAATAAAATTATAATCACATAAAATATTTTATTTTTAAAACTGTTTAGGATCATAATCTCTAAAAAAAATTACTCCTTAGAATGGGAAGAGTATATGGTAACTTTTTAAAAGGTCGATAACCTCAAATGAAGAATTCAATCTTTGACCGAAAATAGTGAACGTTTTGCCTTTTAAAGTAAAAACGTTTCGCTGTAAAAATCAATTATGTTTTCTCAAAGAAATCCAGAATTAAATTCTTCAAAAATAAATACAACTTCTGCCGAATTTATACTCAAACATGGCGGTCTGCAATCAATAACAAAAGCAGATGGTAACTCAAACTTCCCTAACTTGTCCCGGCACTCGATTAAACCAGCAATAACACAGTATAATCCCATTTAGTGGGGTCTGAAGAGGGTAGAGTGTACGCAGACCTTACCCCTACCTTTGGGTAGAGAGGCTGTTTCCACATAGACCTTCAGCATCCTTCCCTCCAAGAACTTCCCACCTTGCTCTTTGGGAGACTCGAACTCACAACCTCTTGGTTGGAAGTGGGGGTTGCTTACCATCCGACCCCTCTTGTCTTAGCACTCGATTAAACCATTGCCAGAAAAATTATGAATGAGCAACAACAGGTGTATGGTAAAACCTAACATGGGTGGTTATAATACTGGGATACATTGAATATAAAAATTTTTTATTAGCACGAAACATTCTGAAAGACTCGAAACTCAGGTAAATCAAACATTTGATGTGCCAGCTAAGAATTAATGCAAGATAATCAGGACCAGCAAGCAAACACGGGTTTCAGTTAATAGACAGCTCTCAAAGTTTATCCAACATGAGGCATTTTATTCAACATAAATTTATCTTTGATAGTCTAGAAAAGGAAGTAAATAGAAAGAAAAAGGGCTCTCTCTGGCAACGTAGCCTCCATTAGAAGAAGACTAGAATCAACTGCAAGAAAGAAGAAATAACAAATTAGATTTTAGTGACTTCACAAGCAAATATGAGTACACAAATGACTTCAACAACAAAACCCATGCGAACGGATAGAACTGACTTCAATGCCACCTAGCAACTCTACTAGTATCTTATACAGGAACTTAAATGAGGCGAATGCAATTTCTTTCACAAATTAGGAAGAGAGTAGAATAATAATTGGTGATGATACAAAGCCCCATAATATCCACTAGGAATTATTCCCCTCCCAATCTACTGTTAACAGAACAATTCTTCTATGTCCAAAATATTGAAAAGAAGAATATTCTTTAATGTATCCAGATTGGTTCAGACCTTAACAAGAGCAACAGTATCCCTTAATAAGGTCATTTTAGCAAACATAAAATCATAATTTCCAATTACTGAAAGATGTCTGTAAGTACCATCACTAAATAACTCTTCATGCCTATTCCCTGAGAAAACAATCCAAGGAGAAAGAAATGGTACAAGCAACACTGCAGTACACATCAAATATCAGATGAGGTTCAAACAAACATTAGTGTAACAGTTTGCACAGCGTGTACAAGAAGGGAGAAGAGGTAGCATGACATATACAGTCCACCCCATCTCTTAGAGTGGTTTAAGCCCTCAAAAATTTGAATGATAATATTAACAGCTACTAAATCAATTCATCAATTGTATTACCCATTCAGTCATATTCCTGAATGCATGGTACCTCCTTTTTTTCTGCTACTCAGACCACTACCCTCCTTCAATACTTAACATCAGTTCTATAGCCTCCTCTCTATTATCCAAACATATCCCCCAACTTTCTACAACTTCCTTCAAAACTTTCATTTCTAGATACCAGAATATCATTACTTTTCCTATTTATTCTTTTCTACTATCCTGAAGGAATTAAGTCACAGTACACTAAATAATCCTACACCTCAAACCCAGGATCGCATTCTAGTGTTTGTCTCTGTTTTCTTGTCATACAGTGACAAGCTCACAAACCTAACAAGTCACAAGCCTTTTCAATAGAAGCACATTTTTAATACATTTTCTCTCTCTTCATGTACTAATACCCTATTAAAACACAACTCTACTCTAAGCACCATAAACATTTCATCTTCTGTTCCTCCCACCCATCGAACACAAAACCCTGTTTACTAGAAATGATATAAACAAAGGCTTAATCCCAGAATACGTCTAGCAAATTAGGGCTACTACAGAATCTAAGAAGCCCATAAAGCAACGTACGTTGACCATTCAATTAACGAAGATACTAAAAACAAAAAAAAGTACTATGATTTAACGAAGCTGCAAAGCAAGTCAATCGTAATAGAACACTCGTCGATTCATAATCCAACATTCAATGTTCTAGATCTACAAAATCAAATCTCAACATAGTAATACACTTACTTCTTGTGCCTCATCGCAAATTTAGAGTTCTTCCTATCCTCCTCTGTAAAATCAGCCATTACGTAGATCCGAATCAGATTCCATTAATAAAATAGAGAGTTAAACATAATATGTATAAATTAATGGTAATACAGTAGGCGCTGACCAGTGAAACCGAGGGAAAGCTTGGTGATGATAGCGCCGGTGACGGCGAAGCCGACGAGGAATGGCCAGTTACGGCTCCATTCACGGCGGAAGAAGACCGGCCACGGATCGAATTGCCTCATTTTCTCCGAGTTAGGTTTTTTTTAGTGCTAGAGAGTGTTGTGATTGTTAATGGAAAATGGGTCTGCCGTATAGATTGCCTATAGGGAAGTGTACTTATTAGATGGGCCAAAGGCCGAAGCTAAGTATGGACCAATGATGGATGGGCTACTGGACATGATACGGGAGAAATTAAAAAGGGATTTTTACCTATACATCATGTATAGCAAATTTTATTACTATTATTGTGTATTATTTAGTTATTATCCTCATATTTCATATTTTAGTTACCAATAATGTACCAAACGAAAATTTGCTGATCTTTCACCTTACAATAACGCTATTTATTAAGGCTCAACAGAATGTTAAATATTTTGTAGCCTAAAATAGCGCCTGTATTTAAGGCTCCCAATTAATCTTTGATTTTGTACCTATTAAATGCTCAATTAAAAATGGTAAAATCTCATATACAACGTGAATCTCTCCTCTTTTCTGTTTCAAATCTCTCCTCTTTTCTGAACCGAAATCATTCATTCTTCCATTGAAAATCAGATTTTGTAGTTATTCCATGATAGCCAGGTTGGAAAATCTCATATATTGTAGTTCTTCCGTGATTACCAGTTTCGAAAATCTTTCATTTTTCTACATCAAATACTGAAAATCTTCCAGATTTTGTAGTTCTTCCAGATTTCTGTTTCGAAAATCTTTTATTTTTCTACATCAAATACTGAAAATCAGAATTTACGGCGTGATAGTCAATAAAATTGTAGTTCTTCCAGATTTCAGTTTCGGAAATCACTCATTCTTCTACAATGTCAAAAATTCCGATAATGCTGAAATGTAATGGTTATTGGGATAACTATGGCAGATTCCGAGATTTTGAAGTTGATTCCATTTTGGTTGATGATAATGCAAGCTACGGAATTCTCGAGTCTACAATTGCAGAACAATTATCGATTGATACATCGGATAAAATTATAGAAATAAAATACAATGTGAATGATAATTGTCCTCCGTTGCAGATAATTGTCCTCCGTTGCACATCGGATATATTCATATTTGGTGCAGAAAAAAAAAACAGCACCTGTTGCAGTGTTTCCAGTGTGTTTATAAAATGTAGTCAAATGTGAGTAAATGTAGTTAATGTTTATATGCAGTGTTTCCAGTGTATTTTTAAAATGTAGTCAAATGTGGGTAAATGTAGTTAACGTTTATATGTAGTGTTTCGAGTGTGTTTTTAAAATATAGTCAAATGTGCGTAAATGTAGTTAACGTTTATATGCAGTGTTTCCAGTGTGTTTTTAAAATGTAATCAAATGTGGGTAAATGTAGTTAATGTGTATATGCAGTGTTTCCAGTGTGTTTTTAAAATGTAGTCAAATGTGGGTAAATGTAGTTAACTTTTATATATAGTGTTTCCTGTGTGTTTTTAAAATGTAGTCAAATGTGGGTAAATGTAGTTAACGTTTATATGCGGTGTTTCCAGCGTGTTTTTAAAATGTAGTCAAATGTGGGTAAATGTAGTTAACGTTTATATGCAGTGTTTCCAGTGTGTTTTTAAAATATAGTCAAATGTGGGTAAATGTAGTAAACGTTTATATGCAGTTTGTTTGTAGCTGATTTATAAAAATTACTTTACAAATTACAAAACAACTAGACTGTAACTACATATATATCATGTCTTCTAATCACAGTTCCAAACAACACTATAAAATTGCAGACCACATATCAACTACATTTTGACAGACAATATATGCTACATTATAACTACAAGCAACTATACTGTAACTAGAGAATTATTGAGCATGTACAATGTAACTACTTTTATACACTGTATTTTTATCACAGTTCCAAATAAAAAGTACAGTAAACCACATTAAACCACATTAAACTACAAAAACTATAATTAACTACAAATTTGAGTCAGCAGTCAGAGTTCCACATAAAAAGTACATTAAACTACATTAAACTACAAACACTACAATTAACTACAAATTTGATTCAACAGTACATTTTGCCAATCAACTACAAATTAACTCCAAAAAATTACAATTAACTACAATTTGTATAAATAACCCTAGTATGTAATTATACAGTACATTTAGACAAAAAACACTTAAACACCAAACAAACACTTGCATTCTATTTTTTTGGTAAAAAATATTAAACTACAACACATTGAGGAGAAAAAAAGGGGAGAAATGTGGCGGATGAAATTGAGAAATTATTTATTTTTTAAATTTATAAATAATTTAACTTAAACTTATAATTCTATTTTTAATAATAAAATTATAATCACATAAAATATTTTATTTTTAAAATTGTTTAGGATCATAAACTCTAAAAAAAATTACTTCTTAGAATGGGAAGAGTATATGGTAACTTTTTAAACGGTCAATAACCTCAAATGAAGAATTCAACCTTTGACCGAAAATAGTGAACGTTTTGCCTTTTAAAGTAAAAACGTGTCGCTGTAAAAATCAATTATGTTTTCTCAAAGAAATCCAGAATTAAATTCTTCAAAAATAAATGCAACTTCTGCCGAATTTATACTCAAACATTCTAAAATATAAGGAAAAGATAGAACACAAATCAAGCCTCTAATATGAAAAGATTTTGTTTCACAAATCAAGCCTCTAATTAATAGTTGATCCTTAAACCTTAAAGATAAGTTTTGGTACATAAATTGAAAGGTGGTATACTTAAATGTAATAAACACTAATCTTAAACATGAGTGGTTATAAGGTTTGCTATATGGGATGTATATGTAAAAATCCCAATTAAAAAATAACCAGATTTACAGCTCGTCGTTTAAAAATGTCTTTCAATAGTAATCGAAATTTAACTACTTTTATGTAAAAATAAATTTAGGCAAAAATAATATTTAAAACTCGAAAAATATTTCAGTATATTATGCTAGATTTCAAACATAAGTATACTTGAACTCCAGCATAAGTACATTAGAACTTTAGCATAATATATCGGTTCAGTATATTATACTGGAGCCAGTGTACCGGTCCAACATAATTTGCTGGAGTTCATACACAGATGCATCAAACTCCAATATATTATACTGGACCGACCTCTATTACAAGGAAATAGTGGCTATTTTTCGTTGACTTGGTAAATGTTGACTATTTTTGAATGACCAGTCTGAAAACTGGCTATACCGTGCTATTTTACCATGCACTAGAGACACAACTCGTAAAAATAGCACAGACTAACCAGTTTTCGGATTGGTCATTTAAAAATAGCAAGCATTTACAAAGTCATTGAAGAACAGTCATTATTTTGCCGCAATACGGAAACTTCCAGCAATTATGCTGGAAGTTCATACACAAGTACACCGATCTCCGATATATTGTGTTGGAACTTTCGTATTGCGGTATGAAAGTAACTATTTTTCAATAACTTTGCAAACATTTGCTATTTTTTAGTGACCAATCAGAAAGCTGACTAGCCTGTGCTATTTTCACTTTAAATCTTCATACAATTAATAACATATTTGGCCAAATTTCTCGAAAATTAAAAACACCTTTTTTATTATATAAAAAACCTGTTTTAAATACTTGAGTGGTGTGATCAAAATTTTAGGAATAAGATAAGTGCTTATGAATAACAGCAGAAAAAATAACTTTTTTTCTTTCAAGAAACACTTTTGAAACTTTTAGGAAGCACAATTGCTACTCTAGTTCTGGGGTATACAAATATCAATAGAATCTTTAATGAAGATCTTAAAAAGAAATAATTGCATTCGTTTCTAAGACGAAACCAAGATATAACATTTATGGATTCTAAATTCGTCGCAATACTCATAATTCGTCTTGATTAGTGAATTTATATTAAATATTATATATTTAATATATTTTTTAATATAAGTACAAAGTTTAAACAAAAATTATTTAGTTCGATTGAATCTGTACGTGATATGTTAGCTTTACCCTTGTCTACATTATTGTTCATTTACCATTTTATATTATGTTGGACACTTCAAGAACTTTTAGGGGTCGTTTAGTTGTTGGTTAGAGTGATGCAGATATTAGCTATATAGGTATTAGTTATCCAGATATTAGGTATACATATATTAGCTATACGGGAATAAATAATGCAATTATTAGTTATACATGAATTAGTCACACAAGGAATATTTTTTTTTTTAATATTTGGTTTGTTGCATTAGAAATTGATATACATTATATAAATTTTAATATGTTTATGAGAAGAGGAAGAGCCTAGTAGTGATGCATCAATACTTACATGCTTGCTCTCCAAAGAGTTTGATACAAATCAATCTATCGAAGGAAGTTTTTATGTATAAAGTGATAGGAATAAGTTTGTCATTTTAATATTTTATCCATATATTACTAATATATATTAGTTATTCCTTCTTTTATTCCGCATAAAATAATACACAAATTGACTTATAATTTATACATATATTATTTATCTAAAATTGTAAAATGACAATCAAAATATGATATATTAGTTATACTAAATTTTACATAAAATAATTAATGGCTACCAAACATTGTATAAGTTATATCGCCCCAAATACTAAAACACGAATAACTTTTATCCTGACCATTGACCAACTACCAAACGACCTCTTAATGAATAAGTTCATTATTCAAGTTGTTGCGCTGCTGCGCATGTGATTATTACAAAATGTAGTCATCGTACATCACTTTTAGGAATCAATTTGAGTCCAGGGATATAAATCCAGAATGATGCTATGAAGACGAGACGCGTATATAAGTTAGTATACATATCAGCGAACTTCTTTTGGTTTGACTTGACAATTCTGTCACGAAATTACTTTTCTGAGTCAAATGCCCGTTTAATCGAATCGTATTTGTTAACTGAACTATAATATTAGGATTTTTATCTATCTATACCATATAGTAAATATTATTACCCCCATATTTAAGGTTTGTGTTTATTATATTTAAGCATATCAAATTTCAATTTATGTACCATAATTTAAATTAAAGGTATAATTATTGCTTCATTTATTTTAGACATGATTTTAGAAGCATATATTCCTTTTCCCTTTTTTTCCTCCTCTTCTCTTTAAAAATCCCATGTAAAAATCCCTCCCCTCCCCAGAACATTCTCACCGTACTAAAGAGGAGGGGCAGCTGCGCATGTATTTCATTTTCTTAAGGGTATATGAATGCCTTTTCGACGAAATTACCATACCTTGAAAGCTACATATTGGTCTGTGATGTTAGCTAGCACATGAACTTTGTTTCTTCACCTCAACTAAAAGCAAAGATAAGAGTTAGAAGCGCATCCTTTAATCAAAAAAGAAGTACAAAATAATTGGCAACCTATTAAAAATACACATGGCAACTTAATTAATAAAACTTAATTTAATAAATATTTATAAATATGTGACTAAGAATCCAATTGTTATTACAGAAATCAAATTGAAGGCGTGTAGAAACTCATACACTTCAAACTCATACAATACTTCTTCAAGTATTGTATTTAAAGAAGATTTTTTCAAAATTGAAATTTTGAATATTAAGAATTGATTAAATTTAGTATGCTTAAATTTTTTTTGACACAAGATTGTAGTTTAATTGTAGTATAAATGTAACAATACAATTTAACTTCAATTTACAATTTATCTACAAATTATCTACATTTTATCTACAATTCTACTACAATTTCTGGAAAAATATGTCTTCTTCTTCTTCGACGAGTTTCAATCTGAAATTCAGTCAAAACCAAGTCTAATCTTCACCAAAACCCCTCAAAATTGAGATATAAACTCCTAAACATATTTCGAATTAAAACAACACCCAATCCAAGGGATTTTCAATTGTAGCATAATTGGCATTTTCGTCATAATTGTAGAAGACTTGTATAAGTTTTAGTCTTTTCAACCTACAATTTATCTGCAACTTATCTACAATATATCTATATTTTATCTACAATTCTACAATTTAACTACAATTGAATTACAATTTAACTACAATTGCTGGAAAAATATGTCTTCTTCTTCTTCGACGAGTTTCAATATGAAAATCAGTCAAAACCAAGTCTAATCTTCACCAAAACCCCTCAAAATTGAGATATAAACTCCTAAACATAGTTCGAATTATTTACAACAACACCCAATCCAAACAAATAATAATTTTTGAGAATCCAAATCTGAATTCAAAGCTTTCAAGCTTTGTAATGGCTATCAATGGTGGAAAATATATGGAGAAGGAGAGAATTACGTTGCAATAGATTTTCTTCCGTTTTAAATTTCGAAATTAATGGTGATTGAATCACCATAAAATGTGATTCCTACAAATTTGGAGCCTTTTTAGGGTAGAATCTATCTATTTTTTGTTTGGTACAATTTTTGTAAACAAAACATGATATAGGCGGGTAAATATCAAACCATATACAATTTTGGTAATAAGGTTTGCTATGTGGTATATATATGTAAAAATCCCATAATAATTTAATGGTTTATTAATTATTAAATTAACGGTTGGTGAATATATTAAAATTTTATAATTAACGATTTATCGGGCGGATTATTTAATTTTTTATCAAATAAATCATTCACTTTTTAAAAATTATTATATTTATATTGTTACCCGTTGTGAAGTAACTTCTTAACAACTTGAGCTTCAATGTTATCATGACTTGTTTTTGGGGTAGGAGTACGCATATCCAGATAGTTTGATATCTTTTCATTCAAATAAATCATTTAACTTGGTAACTGAAGCAAATTTATATTTATTTAACTTTGTAACTGAAGCAAATTTATATCCAGAATTTATGTTAACTGAATTTTATTACTGATTAAGGATCCCTTATTTATATTTTTAGCTTGCTTATTGTATAAGAATTAAAGAAGAAGAAACTACCATTAACAATGAGAGCTTCATTAGCATACTGGAGTGTGATTGTGATTGAATTGTCTATCTATTGTTTAATGTCTTACTTATTTATGTAATTTTTATTGTCTATTTAATTTAGCCGATAAACTGCTCGATAATCGCTAATTCGATACCGATTCGTTCAATATCTTACTGGGTTGCTAGCGGATAGTGTTGGGATTTTAAGTATATGATATGCTTAAGATAGGGAATGAGAATTGGAGGAAAATGAAAATTTAAGTGAAAATTTAAGTTTTTCTCCTTGGCAAAGGGACATTGTCCCATATTGGAAGAGGAAGAAGTTTTTTATGGGTATATAAGCAATTGCTCTTCTTCTAGCTCTTAAAGAGTTGAGAAGAAGGCAAGCATCGCGCCGTCGTCGTCGCTCACTCAGTTCGGCTTCAGCTTTGGTTTCAGATTTGATTAATTGATTATTTTTTGGACCAAATTTATTTGTTAATAGTAAAATATTAACAGAATGTTATTAAATATTCGTTTTAATAACAGAATATTAATATTAAAATTAAAATTAATATTATTATTAAATTCAATCCGTTTTCAGTTGTGTAACTGAATATTAAACTACCCTCTTCAATTTTTTCTCTTTATTATTGAGTAAATAGTCATTTATGTTATGACATTTATGCTGTGGCCGTTTTGCATAAACAGCCATTCTGAAGAGTTGTACCTCTTCAGATTTCAGTCCAACTTTGGCTATAAATACAAGTCTATTCTGCTCAGGATTCCCATACGATTTTCTGAGCTTCTCCTCCTTCTTCTGCATACTTTTAACTTCAAACAAAGCAATAGTAAGTGTGATTCGCTACTCACTTTGTGTTCGCTGAAACATTGAGATTTGAAGTACCACTATATCAGTGTGTAATTCGTCTATCCTGAGAGAAAATAATCCACAACCTTGGGTATAAGGAAATACTGTAAATTCAGTACGCTCCGTGGACACAGTAGGTATGATTTATACGTTATTTTATGTTCTCCAAAATTATTTTATAAATATTAATTACTAACAGATAGTACATTTATAAATCGATCACGGAGAATATGAACCATTATGTGTAAATATTCACCCAAATTATCCGATAGACAGAACTGACTAGGTTTCTCGGTTTTATCTGTGTATGGAAGATATTTCTGCCTTACTTAATGTGATATATAATTTAGGAAGTCCAGTTTCATATAAGACGGTTTGGCCGAGTGGTCTAAGGCGCCATATTTAGGCTCTGGCCCGAAAGGGCGTGGGTTCAAATCCCACAGCCGTCATATTCAACTGTGCATTTTTCTGATAAAAATCACCCAGTGCATATGGTACTGAGAAGACATGCTGATTTAGCAAATTGAAAGATTTGGTGTCTATGTTGACATAAGGTATGTCTCTTTAGGCTGAAAATTTTGCAGACATGATTTTGTATCGTGGATATCATTGTTATGCTACTAAGAATTTGCTTTTGTAGTTAACATCGTAAATTGAAATTAAATCTTGTAACAATGCAACCGATTCCAAGCACATTGTTGAAATATTTGATTGCCAAACTTTGTCACAGACAAGGATATAATTATTAAACATACAGTTTACCATACTAGTTGATAGCCTAGAGAAAAATTGAAGCGCCCCATTTATTACAAGACAAAAAATCTAATAATTTGACTTGGTGGTGTGGCCTGTAGTCACTGCAGTTAAGCAAACTGCATCTTAAGGTTTCACTCCTTTCCTCAGCTCAATTCTCTCTTTTCCTCCCAGGTACATAGAAAAAGAACCTGTATCTTCTCCATCTCTGAATGGCATTTCCACAATCTTGCTCAACTGGTGAGCGTGGATGCCCCAAACATCCCAGCCTACTTAAGATGTTCCACTTTTGCTTACTGCATCCGCAAGGCTTTGATCCAATCAACTTCCACTTGGAAATCACCAGGCCCAGACTTCGCACCTGGAACTCCACCTTCTGCGTTGACAGATAGAGACATGCCAAGAATTCGAGCTGGATTCATCTCCAACTTTGCATTTATCATGTTCCCTCTCCAAGTAGGTACATAACGAGTAAGCGGGATCTGCACAGCCAATAAAGCAATCTGCATGTCAATATGTCATTCTCTTTCCACAAAGTGAACAAGTATTTTAATTTAACCTTCTGCGATGAGATATAGCTAAAAGGATGAAAGAAATGAAGAGCTTACTTTTGCAATATACCAGTTTTCTTTCGGAACAAAAACAAATGCTTGCCATGAATTATCTTCATCTTGTCCAGGAGTATTGACCCAATTCTCTGTGTATATCTGCAGTTAGACTTTGAGTGAGACAAGATTATTCCACAGTTCATCCACATACGAATACCAGCAGCTCAATGAAAACATGGACATCCCAAGCATGAAAGCATCAAAATAAAGATGTACTTAAAAATCACCAACTACAGACAAGACACAGAACTTACAGTAGAAATATAACATCTTCCATCTCCTTTAAGTTTAAGAGCTATTGTGTCATATCCATCCAAATCGATGAAGCCATCAAACTGCAGGAAAAAGAAATCAGATGGAGAAGCCACTGACAGACAACAGACAATTTCTTCTATCTAGTAATATTATATTATTTGAAGGGGAGCCTTGGCGTATCTGGTAAAGTTTTTGAAACTGTGGCATAACTGGTAAAGTTGCTGCCACGTGACCAAGGAGGTCACGGCTTCGAGCAGTGGAAACAACCTCTTGCATTTGGGTAAGAATGCCTATGATAGACCCTTATGGTCCGACACTTCCCCAGATCCCGCACATAGCGAGAGCTTAGTGCGCCGGGCTGCCCTTTTAGTAATATTATATTATTGTCTAGGCGCATTCAAAATGAAATGTGAATTTTACTAATGGCATTAAGGCAAGGGGATATTGTGAAGTTTCACCAGTAGTGCAATATATATGAGAAACACTAATCGCTCTTTTGATAGAGCCAATTAAAGCAAAATAACAAAGGTTTCATTTCTACATATCATCTCATGGGACTGACAACCACAATATATTGATTTGAGTAAATTAAAATGAACAAAGCACTTTTGATTAGAAGAACTATCACAATCACAAAGGAAACAAAGATAACATATGATCAACTGTTAGAGACGACCCAAGTACAAGATGTGCAGATGTCCCAAGTTAAGATGCTGACCCATCCATTATTTATCTACTTTGTTTTTCAGTTCCCATGTATTTTTTATTTTCTGATGTAAATATAAACAGTTCTTATTTTCTCAGTTCGGTTTTCCGAAAAGTCCTCTCACTCTCTCCCTCTCTATTCTCTCGGTGTTCTCGGGTTTTCTCATCTCTTTTTTAATTATCTCATCTTGAATCTGTTACTTTTCATTATCAAACAGCAAAAAGAGGAGTTCAGAAAGCATTTATTTGGATGGTTAAGTAGCATTCACCTTTCTAGACCGCATTCCACAAAAGCCACTTCGAGTCATGTTCCACTTTGATCCTTCCATAACATCCAAAGAGAGGTTTCCGGAGAAAACACCTGCCAGAAACACCAAAAACCTATATATATTCGATGTCTGAAATGTGAACCTCAAGAAAAGTAACACTATTATAGTAATATCTTTTGATATACTTTCAGAACTATTATCAAAAAAATTGACTACAATACGAAAACGGTTGAAGAAGAGACATAGGTGTGACAGAAAAAAGAAATGATTAAGCTGAATTGTAGGCGGAAGTCTCAGAGGTCAATGGTACATACACACCTAAAGACCCTGGACAATGCTACTCCAATTATAGTGACAGCTGCATATAGACGAGATAAATCAATTAAATTTTCTCGACCATAAAGTTGGATAGGCTATAAGAACCCTTGGAATTTGACAATTTTTACATTGGTTGCTACCCATTACAACGCTCTTTCCTTATCGAGGACTTGGGACTGGTATGCTCTGTGATGCCCATGACGGAGGGCGAGCTGAAGAGCGCAGGTAGAGCAGGACTAGTAGATTTCTAGGCTGGCAAGCTTCGAAGAAGGGTTGCTCATGTCACCTTAGGAGAATCCAGACTGAATTTTTCAATGCTCTGGAGGTTTTCAAAGGAACATCTGAAGCAGAGGACTCTATCATCTGGAAAGGAAACAACGGCGAGAGTTTCTCAGTCAAGGGGGCCTAGAAACTTCTATGCAATCCTGGACAACAACAATGCTCCTGGCCTTGGAAATTTATCTGGAAAGTTAAAGTTCCTTTTAAAGTATCCTGTTTTACATGGCTAGTAGCCAAGAAGGCCTGTCTTACCCATGAGAATCTGCAAAGAAGAGGACTACTATTAAGCTCTAGATGTTACCTATGCCAAGCGGAGCAAGAAGACAACAACCACCTTTTTCTACATTGTGTTATTAAATCTCAGTTGTGGCAATTATTCCTAGCATTGGTGAATACAACTTGGGTTATGCCCAGGACTACTTGCGATCTTTTGAGGTGCTGGAACAATGTAGGCGGCTGGGGAAGGAAGAAGAGATGGTGGAGGGCTATACCAGCATGCAGTTGGTGGAATGTCGGGAAGGAAAGAAATGATAGGTGTTTGAAGATAGGAGGAGTTCTTTACAGAAAATTAAGCTCAACTGTATTTTGTCCTTTTACTTTTGGTGTAAAGAATTTTGCGTAGATGAAACTGAGACTTTAATAGAGTTGTTAGAGTCCTTGTAAGAAGAATCTTGGACGGATGTAAATAGGTCTCTTCCTTCTTCTCCTTTTCTTGTATTTGTGATTTCCAACACAAGCTTTGTGTTGATGAATATACTGTTATCTTTATCAAAAAAAATGGGGGAAGAAAATGAAGAGCTTTATAAGGCATGACACAAGTTCACATGGTATGCGCGCTTTTGGGGCTCGATATGGCATAGCCTGGAAAGACAAATCCGTGCAGGCTTAGTCCCGAAGCGGACAATACGTGCCATGGGCTTGGCTCGTGACAAATATTGTATCGAAGTCGAGCAGTACGATGGTGGGCTAAACCTCAGCGAGGATGTAGAGTTCCGTAGGGGTGGGGGGGAGATGGTGCCAATGACGGAAGGCGGGTTGATATTAGGCTATATAGATGATATTTACACCTTAATATTACCATGCTTTATTGTTGTTTTATAGGTGAATTGATAACAAAATGGTGATCTTTTGCTTCACAAGGAATATTCTAAGTGAGGAAGCACTACAGAGTGTTTTGGGGTCAATAACGTGAAAAAAAATGCCCAATCAAGAAGTACCCAAGCATAAAGAAGAAAAAAATGTACTGAGTGAAAACCATCGTGATCGCGGTGAAACCGAGGCAGAATGTTCAGCATTCACCGCGATCGTGGTGAACTGTTCAAGCGCCAGAAAATTGGGGACCAAAGTGTAAATCGGGGAAAACTTGTTCCAAACACTTATAAACTTTAGAAGCTCGCCCAAGAAATAATTAAGCTTGATTTTAGACTACTTTGGAGGCAAGAACAAGTGTGAGAAGAGCAACTAAACATTAGAGTTCTTCTATCTTCTCTTTATTATTGCAATTACCCATTATGAATATTTTAGTAGTTTTATCTTGTTTTGTTTTGAGTAGCTAATTTCTTAATCTAGGGTTTTGATGGAACCTATTGAAGGATGAACTTCTTGTTATGTTAATATAGTTTGCGCAGTTTAATCTCTATTTGTTCAACTATATGTTTGTTGTAGTTATTTGATAGGATCCTCAATTAGTTGTGCCTATTTAGTATGCATAACTCCGGAGATAGTGCATATTTAGATAATTGTTGAACAACACCACTCCCAAAGTATACGAAGGATCAATAACTGAGGGTTTAAACGCGGGATTGGGGATACTGAAGCCTTGGGTGCAATCTAAAGTGAGCTGTAATAAATAAAGCCAGCTAGCGTAACTCGTGAGAGTGCGTCTAGTATATTGTTCGTGATTCTCGGGAGAGATTTACGTTAATAAGAGCGTTCATGATTGATAGAGACTAGTTGGTGAAACTTTTGTGAAACATAACCGGAAGGGATTCCATCAATAGGAGAAATCATAACCTTAGATCCTTCTCTTAATTGTTTACGACGTAATCAATTAAGAGATTTACGGTAATAAGAGCGCTCATGATTGATAGAGACTAGTTGGTGAATTTTTTGTGAAACATAACCGGAAGGGATTCCATCGATAGGGGAAATATAACCTTAGATCCTTCTCTTAATTGTTTACAACGTAATAATAGTTAATCTTGCTTACTTAATTTCAGTCAGTCATAGTTAATAAAAATATTCTCAACTATTATTCAAACATTTGGGAAGTTGATTCCGTAGAATTTAGTAAGTCCAACAAGAGTAATTGATAGGTTAATTTCTTCTTGGTTCGACTCTGGGCTAAATACTCAGATTATATTTGCAACATCTGCGTGTCTTTTTTATAAGACATAGTTTGGCTTGATCAAATTTTGGCGCCGTTACCGGGGAACGAACCCGGGTCACACGCGGGAATACTTACCTAAATATGCACTCTCTCCCGAGTTATGCACACTAAATAGGGACAACTAATTGAGGATCCTATCAATTAACTACAACAAGCACATAGTTGAACAAATAAAGATTAAATTGGGCAAATTATATTAACATAACAAGAATTTCATCCTTCAATAAGTTTCACCAAAACCCTAGATTAAGAAATTAGCTACTCATAACAAAACAAGATAAAACTACTAAATTATTCATAATGGGTAATTGCAATGATAAAGAGAAGATAGAAGAACTCTAATTTTTGGTTGCTCTTCTCACACTTGTTCTTGCCTCCAAAGTAGTCTAAAAACAAGCTTAATTATGTCTTCGGCGAGCTTCTAAAGTTTATAAGGGTTTGGAACAAATATTCCCCGATTTATACTTTGGTCCCCAATTTTCCGGCACTTGAAGTTCATCGCGGTCGCAGCAAGACTGCGGTGAATGCTGAACATTCTGCCTCGAGTACTTGATTTGCCGCGGTTCCACCGCGACACTCAGTCCCTTTTTTTTCTTCTTTGTGCTCGGATACTTCTTGATTGGGCGTTTTCTTCACGTTATTGACCCCAAAACACTCCGTAGTGCTTCCTCACTTAGAATATTCCCTGCGAAGCAAAAGAACACCATTTAGAGCATTTGGTTATCAATTCGCCTATAAAATAACAATAAAGCATGGTAATATTATGGTGTAAATTTCGTCTATATAGCCTAATATCAACACCCCACACTTAAATCATTGCTAGTCCTCTAGCAATTCACCACACTCTATCAAAGTTCCTTCCCTAAACGAATCATACCTTGAACAATTTTTACCAAAATTGCACCTAGGAGTGAACAACCTTTTGCCTCAAAAGTCGAATTTCTCGTACCATGCACTATTCGCCCTTACTCAAACTACTCTATGCAGAAGTCAAGACTTACCTTCCTTTATAAATCACATGCCCTCACATCACACAAGAGTGTAGTTCCACAATTAATATGATTAAAAAAACTTAGGAACTCAAATGGACAAAATTCGCTCACTCTCCAAAAGAACATTCACATGCTACAAAAGATGCACCATAGGCTTGCTAGTGTAATACTCTACTAATCGAGCCTATCGAATCTACGACCAATTAGGACTTCATTTGGTTGTAATGTAGGCTAAGAGATGGGTAAGATATATGTGGATATAGTGACTAGCCTCCCTAAGCACTTTTAATACATAACACATTAACATTCCATATCATTCTTATGTCAACCAGACATCCCCCACAATTCATTTATAACATCCCATTCCTTTAGGTGCATTTCCATCAAGCTACCTCAGCAGGTACAATGCAAAGGCAACCAAGAAATTGCTACATGAGGTGTATATTGACCGCCAAGCCTTAGAGGTGGAATGCCCAAATATCTTCAATGAGTTGAGAAGGTGTCAGCTGGACATGAGAATGGAGTTGTTACTGTTTGCAATACACGAGTAAATGCGTCCATCGAGGCCATACACAGGGTGTACCGGCTGCCAATGTTAGGGGAGAATCTAATGATTATCGTACTTCTAGCCAAACATCTGCCTTGTGGTGGATTCTTCTTGAGACTATCTGTGTGCCAGACAGAGAGTATATGTGGATAAAGACCAAGATCACGCTTACCTCCCAATCTCTCAATTGGGAGGCTAAGTGTTGGCTCACCATTATCAACAGTTGGCTGCTGCCCTCCAGCAATACGACCGATGTTAATTTACCACGGGCGTCATCTATCTACTGTTTCATGGCACACAGGGATTTTGATGTGGCCAGGATCCTCCGTTACGAGATGCTCATTAGATCACCTGAGTTACTCAAAGGCTTCTACTTCCCTTCTCTAGTCACAAGACTATGCCGTCTTGCTAGAGTCCCTAAAGACCTTAGAATTGATTGGGAAATTATCACTGAAAGCCCCGTTCCTAGCAAGAAAAATCAGAATTGGGATGGAGCCGGTAGTGAATGTTGATGACTCGGATAATTAATCCGATGATGATAATGCTGAGGCAGCTAAGGTCCCACCACCTACGAGAGTTGAAGAGGCACGCCCATCACAGCCCCGCCGAAGTATCCGCATGACAGCTTTGGAGCAGGAGATGGCTAGGTTGCGTACCTCAGTCACTGCTTTGGGTGCCTATATAGACGGGGTGGCTGACCAACAGGTAAAATTGGAGAAGAAATTCTTAGGCTGGCTGAGAGCTCTGGGTCGTGCTTGCAATGTGAACCCAGACACCGTCTCTGATCAAGAGTGATCTTTCAGGGAAGTTCCTTTACCTCACTGTTATTTAATTTTTTTATGCCACGAGGACATGCCTACATTTTAAGTGTGGTGTGGGGATACTTCAATGTATGTATGTATTTGTAACAATTTCACTGTTTGATCTTTTTTTCTGTTGTTTTGCTTTAATTGTTTTTTGGTGTTTTGAGTAATAGCTTCATTAGATAAGTTAAAATAGGTAAGTGACTTGTCCCGACGACGGATCTCTTTTGGCGGGGTTCTTGAGGGACTAAGTCGAAAAAAACAAAAACAGAAAGGGAATATGGAGACTCTTCTTGATGACGGATCAACAACAACAACAACAACTACCCAGTATACTCCCACCAGGTGGGGTCTGGGGAAGGTAATATGTAGACAGCCTTACCCCTACCCAAAAGGGCAGAGAGGCTGCTTCCAAGCGACTCTCGGCGCATAGGACAGAATGAAAAGCTGCATTGGAAAACAAAGATAAAGTTAGGAACCAAGGCAAGACAAAACACAATAACAAAACAAAGCGTAAGTAATCCTGCAGAAATAACGTAAATGATTATGTAAACATAAGAAACATAAATACCGTCGCATGCGACAATAACAAGCGACAACTATCATATTACCAACCAAGAGGGGACCTACGCTAAAACACTAGTCATCTACGGGTAACCCTACTATCCCACACCCAACCCCGGGTGGGGCGAACGAAGGACTCTAAGAGCCCCTAGCCTGCAACCCTGATCCTAAACCTCCAGACTCCCCTATCAAGGGTCAAGTCCTCGGTAACCTGCATTCTAGATGACGGATCCTTTAGACAATTTTCTTGAGGGAAGTAAGTCTAAAGAAAAGACCACGGGACTAGGTTGGAAGCTTTTCAAAAAGGAGTGCACCTTAGGCGAATCCCACATTCCCATTGAAATGGAATAGGAAAGTGAAGAGCTTTCTAAAGCATGACACAAGTTCACATGGTACACACGCTTTTGGGGCTCAATGTGACGTAGACCGAAAAGACAAATCCGTGCAGGCATAGGACCAAAGCGGACAATACGTGCCTTGAGCTTGGGTTGTGACATGCTCTGTGAGTATAGGTAGAAATAGATATCATGCTTTCAATATTTTCCACCAGTTAGTTCATTGCACACCTTAGCAATTTCAGTAAGAGAATTAAGCCAACCTTCTTCTCCAAGCAGATGAATTGGCATCAGCAGACAGCAACACAAAATCAACATTGTCATGCCAACAAGCTAAGCATCAAATACTTTCAGTATCATAGGAGCAATTAAGCTTAATGTTTAAAGTCCCCCAGGTGGCGGTACAAAATCAAATTATATACATTTTGACATAGAAATTAACCAAAAGAAATTCAAACATGTAGAGAAGTCACTATGTCTCAATACCTTGATTAAATCTGAGATGAAGTTTCTTGACTTTAGCTTCCTAAGATAAACTTCAAAATGCTCCCATTTTTATCTGCTTAATTTAACTTTAGCATAGTTGGCAATGCATCCATAATATTTTCTCTTAGGAACTTGAGATTGTAAAAACTCTAATAGTTGCATCACTCTTTTGGCTAAACATCACCTCCATTCATCAAAAAGGCTCAGATAGTTTAAAAAAAAATATTTCAATGCTCAGATGGCTGAGACCATTTTATTGTGGTATAGAGTCCTATTAATTTTTAAGTTGATGGTTTGAGAGCAGTATTGCATACAACTAGCAGATTTTCCACTTAGACAAATGCCACTATAGGGCTCCGTGATTAACCGTTTGATTTGCCTTTCCTATCTAGTGAGAATTTACTACACTCACTCAGCGTTGTAAATAGCGCTCGCCTCAGCGCTAATAGCGTGAGGCGAGGAGAGCCGAGAGTGTCACTTCAAAGTGACGTTGGCGTTGCGATTTGGAATGGCGCTCGCTTCAGGCTGTGTTGCGTGAGGCGACCTGGTGGCGTGTAGCGAGTGAGGCGTCGCTATTTGTAAAAAGAAAAAAGAGAAAGGTCTGCGTCTGACTTAAGTCGTGAAAAAAATATGGTTTTCACCTGCGAACAGAAAAACTTCAAAGTTTAGGGCTTTTTACCTGCGAACCAATGTTCTTCTTCATCTTCTTCAAGCTTCAAGGAAAAACACAGGTATGCTTCTTCTTTCTTCTTTCTTCTTTCTTCTTCTGGTTTTGTTCGCAGAAACAGAGCAGCATACTTCTTCTCTCTTATTCTCTTCTTCTTTCTATCTTTTTTCTTCTGTTTTTTATCAACAAAACACAGGTATGCTTCTTCTTTCTTCTTCTGGTTTTGTTTGCAGTAACAGAGCAACATATTTCTTATTCTCTTCTTCTCTTCTTCTTTCTATCTTTTTTCTTCTGTTTTTTGTCAACAAAACAGAGCATGCGCATGTTCTGTTTCTCTGCTTCTTTTTTCTTCTCTTCTATTTCTTTTCTTCTGTTTTGATGTCAGAAACAGAGCAGGTTCTGTATTTCTGCTTCTTTCTTCTTCTTCTCTTCTTCTCTTCTTCTCTTCTTCTTTCTATCTTTTTTCTTCTGGTTTTCGTCGACAGAACAGTGCCAAATAGGTTCTGTTTCTCTGCTTCTTTTTACTTCTCTTTTTCTCTTCTTCTTTCTATTTTTTTCTTCTGTTTTTTTGTTGACAGAAACTGAGGTTTTTTTTTGCTCTGTTTTGTCTTCTTCTTTATTTGCTGTTTTTCTAGAGCCAAAAATTTCATTATTATTTTAGAGTTTAGACAATTAGTCTTTAATTTATGAATATATTATGAGTTTATGACTATCTATTGATTTTTTAATTTTTAAATTGATATATTTATTAACATATTATTGTTATTGAGTTTTTAGTTTATATATATATATATATATATATTATTTTTTTATAAATTGTCGCCTCACATAGAAAAGGCGAGCGCTTCGCTGCGCGCCTCTCGCCTCACTGAAGCGAGCCCTCGTCGCTATTTGTCGCCGTGCGCTATCCAAAGCACTGCACTCACTATCTCGAAGCAGTATTGTTAAAGGCTCATTTACGACCTGAAGCTAGCGGAGATTAAGGTTGGACGCTTCTCCTCGCTAAGGTGGCACTTAATAAGTAGAAGCATCAAAACAGTGACATGCGCTTCCTGGACTTTGTCAGGGCAAATGTGCAAAATATAGACAACAAATTATAATTGGCAATTCATATATAAATTTAACACAAATGTTCAGAATGATTCTTTTAGTATTTAGGAAAAAAAATTAGAAAATTAATGAAAACAATAATCACTAAAGAAATCTAAAACTCATCTTTACATCTAATCAAAATTTTAAAATGCTTTTAACTTGGTTGACATGATTTTTACTTCATATATTCACACAATTATATTTTTTCAATTATTTGTCCAAATAGGTTTTTTTTTCCATTTTAGTTATATATCTAGCATTACATACACGTTTTGTTGTTTATAACCGAGAAATCTCTGATGGCCAGAGGCACACGGTTTCAAACTCGATAGATAATGAGCCCGCCCTCTACCCTTCTCTACTTAAATGTAAAGGATTTTGTGTGCAGCAAGGTTCAAACTCGTGACGCGCACCTAACCAATACATAGCATGCTATGCTCTAACTACTAAACTAATATACCTTTTTTCTTTGATAATAGATAATCTCCAAGGGCCAGACTTGTGTCTGCAACAAGGTTCGAACCCGTAATATGCGCCTAACCCATACATTTCTTTGCTAGAAACATTTAAACTCCTATTTGAACTGTAAAACTAATTGTCTGTTATGTTTTCAGGAGAAAAAAAATCTACCAAAGAACTAGACAGCTTTTGAAGGCATATATCGAGCACATGCAGCCAAGTAACGTAAAGATAAAGTGAAAAAAAAAGTAAGGATTTTATAAGTGATTATGAACAATTAAAAGGGAAAAAGAAACTCCAACAACATTTTATCTCTACATTGTTTTACTAGACCAAAGAAATAACCAAATACCAAAAAGGAAGAACAAAAAGGAAACAAAGAAGACATTATGCGTGGTTAGAATAATTTACCAACATTTGTTGATCCATTTCCAGTATCCTTAATCTCCAAAGCTGCTGAGGATAGACCTGACATATTATCATCAGGATATTTATTAGTCACTAACTTAACTTTTAGTTCAGTAAACATTTAGTCAAAAGAAGAAATTCCTCAGTGTCCATATGGTAGCTAGATTCTTGGAGACCGTAGCCATTGCTTGACTTTGTAACTGGTCCATTTCTTAGGCACTCTCCTTAAATACAATCATTTTATGTTCAATAAAACTAATATAAAATTATGAGTGCCTCACGTGATAAATGCTGATATGGAAGACTATCATATTGGGTAAAACCAAGCAATACAGGCTTTGTAATAAGATATTCAAGAAAATGGAACAATATGTTCTGTAACCCATCAAAACAAAACAAAAAAGAACAATATGTTCTTAGAGCTGAGAGAAAACCCTATGCAACATAAGGCTATGAAAGCTACAATTGAAGGAGAGTAAATCAGGAAAACTAATTCCACTAATTCAACATATTGGAATAATACCCAAAAAAAAGGTCTGGTCAGCTATTACCAAGTACTGGTATTTACATGCAAGGGAAATATATCAGGTTTGGATACCTCCATATTCTGAATCGGAGTATAAATGCCATTTCTTGAGCTCATCCTTTGAATTAAAGTTGAAAATGTATCTTTCACTTGGTGGAACTAGGTCTTCAATGTTCCACGTGAGTGCTACAAGTGAAGAAAGTTATTACCAACTGAAAGTTACTATAATTCATAGAAACAGAAGTAATAAAGAAAGAGCACCAGTTTTCTGACATGCTGATTCAAGAACTATACATTGTTACATACTTAGCATAAGACCGATCTTATACAACAACAACGACCCAGTAAAATCCCACTAGTGGGGTCTGGGGAGGCTAATGTGTACGCAGACCTTACTTCTACCCTAAGGGAGTAGAGAGGTTGTTTCAGAAAGATCCTCGGCTCAAGACAACGAAACAAGACAATATACCAGTACCATCAACATATACTATTAGAATAATAACAACATCATAAAGATCCAAATATAGATGAAAAGCAAAAGTAATAGCCGGTAAATAGACCCGACACTATAAAAAACAAAAGTGTAATGAGAACACAACATTACTACTAGCAATCTAAGACAAAAATCCCATCAGACTAGCCTCATATACGTACGAAGTGGAAATAGACTCGACTACCTCCTAACTTGCTACCCTAATACTCGACCTCCACACCTTACTATCAAAAACCATATTTTTGGAAATCTGAAGCCACCCATGTCTTACCTAATCACCTCTCTCCAATACTTCTTAGGCCGCCCTATACCTCTTCTCTTGCCTTCCAAAACCAGCCGCTCACACCTCCTTACCGGGACATCTAGGCTTCTCCTCTATATGTGCTCCAACCATCTGAGCTACTTTTCCCGCATCTTGTCATCAAGGGAGCCACACCCACCTTCTCCCAAATATCATCATTCTTAATCCTATCCATCGTCTTGTGCCCGCACATCCACCTCAACATACTCATTTTGTTGCTTTCAACTTCTGAATATATGGGTTCTTAGCTGGCCAACACTCGGCCCCATACATCATGGCGGGTCTAACATAAGACCGATCAACTACTAGCCAATATGAGGAAGCTAGATAGGGATCATCACAAATCCCAGAAGATAATAGAAACACTATCATGAACTAATGAAGCAAGAAGTAGGAGGAAAAACACAAGAACATGACAAAGCAAGTTACTTAATCTCTGTAGCTAAGCACGTCAAAGGAGTTGTGCAGCTCAAAAGGTTCTCTAGGCTCCTGTTCTTCCTTTTACATCATTTGCAAAATGCTGTCAAAAACACCCAGGTCAGTAATTTTTATCTTTAAACCTCATTCAACTCCTGTTATACATAGAAGCCTCTCCACAATACACGTGAAAGGACATCCAGAGACATATCTAAGTTTCTAAAGGTGATAGGAATTCTCACCCATCACCTAGCCATTTAAACAACTTATGTTAACTGATCTCTGAGAAATGGTAAACGAAAAGAAAGCATGACCCATTTTGACTGTCAGACAACCAAGAAAAGACTTTGAAGAAAAAATCCATACATTTCAAAGTGGCCTAACTAGCTGAAACTAAAATGACTTCCAAAAGCATTAACCTGTTAAAATAACTGAACAACCAGAGTCTGAAAGGGGCTTGCCTTTTCAATTCGCATCTATGAGTGAGGATTTCTCTATCTCTTGCTCGCTTCAATAGGACCCTGACAACTTAGGAAAGAATGATGGCTCGCTAACAAGGCCCCTAAATGACCACTCAGATGGCCAACATACTTTCCCCCCAATTTGTCACTTGCTGGTCCCTCTCTCATGAAAATGGTCTCTCCTCTACCGGCGGTTTAGACTCGAATCTATAGTCAGTTGCTAAAACGATTCCCATTCAAGCATTCTCATTAAATGTCTATGCTGCCTTTTTCTTAAATGGCGAATGCAATTAACCAAGATGTATCTTAAGTGCAGCACATATAAGGTGTTTTGCTTGTGGCAGTGAGGTGAATTTGGAAGGAGAAGTGTTTACGAGTTAGCTGGGATTTCATTTGTAACTGAGTAGATATCAATCAAGATTCTTAGTTGCTCTATCTGTAGTATATATACCAATCCATATCAATTAAACTCATTCTTTGGCTGCCAATTTAGATTCTCTTAGCTCATTCGTCAGTTCATAGCCTAGTCATTTCGAAGTTCTCACTGCTTTTGGTATTTTCTGCGAGTTTTTCAGTTGTTCTGCATTTTCGCATCACAGGCTGGGATCAATATATATTCCGTCTCGTATCAACTAAGAGGATAACGAAATGGACGAACATCAAATCCTCGAAGTATTTGGTAACAAGAAATAGAAATGAAAAGCATCTGCTAAAACTAGAAAGGAATCAGATCGGTAGTGGTGAAATACCTCTTCTAGTAGCATTCAGCGATGCTTGCAGTAGCGAGCGAAACCTTGACATATCCAACTTCCCCTCCCCTACGAAAACTCCTGCAACATTGAATTGAAAATTCATTCAAATTTCAGAACAGAACAACGAAAAGAAAGAGGATTGAATAAAAGCCTTAGATTGCTTGAGATAGAAACAGAAGGTTTTACCGAACACACCAAAAAATAAAAAAATGATTTTGACGGATATCGATCACTGATCTCCGGGAATGCTCTCCGACAATCGGCGACTGGTGGTCACTTCTGCTACTATTCCTGAGTGGGTTTTACAGAGAAAGAAGGAAAGAGAAGATTTTCTTTTTCTTTTTCTTTTTGGGGTTTAATTGATCTCTCAAAACATTTTTTTAGGAGGCCAACCGTTAATATGTTACAAAGAATTACGAGAAAAGAATCATGAGATCAAGGCATAACAAAAAATAGCTCAAGTTTTATCCCATCTAGCCTACACTATACATGTACAATAACAAATTCAAAATATATATTGTTACAATCAGTAATTTTAAAAGTTATTGAAATTATATATATTTTCACATCTTTGTACATGCTTCAAGGAGTCGAATATTTTCTGTTTTCCCTCTTGTGTCACTTAATTGCAATATAAGAAAATTGAAAGGTAAAAATTTATCATTAAAGACCATTCAAAGCTTTGCTTTCGGAAATAATTTTTTTTGAATTTGTTAATTATTTGAATTAGGTGTTGTTCCAATTGATTGAATATATCAAAAGGTGTTCAAAATTTAAACTTAAAGTGATTTGAGTAAGATTTGAACTAAATTTTAGAAAAGAAGCAAGAAAGAATATGAAGTCAGTTTTTTGTATAACTATGTATAATCTTGTATAATAACGTATATGAGTATAGAAACACATCTTATACACTTTTATATACCTTTATACAAGCGTCTATAAACGAACTTCTTTCATGATTTTCAGTTTTAATTCTTGTTCAAAACCAGTCCAAATGTCCATTAAATGACTTATAAATTTTATATACAACCTCCTTATACTATTTCTAGCAAGTCTAAATAACACTCACTCTAATTTTCTTAAATTTCTCACAAAATCAAAGTCGGAATTAAAGCCACATATTTACGCTTGTTAAAAATCTAATTTTACCACCCAAATGAATTTGGTTTGTTGAACTAATATTTGAGTCATAGTTACTGATTCTAAAATTAACTTAAGAACTTGAGGAATATTTTTTAAAAATTAAATAGTAATTTTAAAAATCTATTGGAGTTTGATGTTAATTTTAGCCTATTATTTTTGTGCTAGTTGGTTGTAAATTAAAATGTGGGCTATAAAATTGAGATGTAGGGAGCCCAGTTGTGTGTTGTTATTTTGCTTAATTATAATTAATATGGCATTTTCATTGAAAAATATGTTCGGAAAAGGAAAAAATAAAACCGGTGAAAGTAGTCGCCAAAATACTACCCCTCCCCCGGCTCCCCGACCTTGAAAAGATAAACAAGTTGAAACTAGTAGCCAACCTAGAAATACTAATGAAAACTTCGGAATACTTGATAGTAATCACCCGTGTTTTCAATTTAGCGATGTTGATTTTCTACATGATGTAGCAGTCGGTGATAGAATAGATGATGATATTATGAATATGCTTTATCCTAATGCACCAATATTAGAGGGAAATGAGGATGATGATGATTAAGAAACCCAAGCTCCGGTAGATTTAGATGATACACCTACTAGTCCTGCTACTAGTGAACCGGAACACCCACCCGTACAAACTCCCACTTTTAGTAGACAACCTCCTAAACGTTCATAAACTTCATTAGTTTGGCAATTTTTTATTCAACTAAGAGATCAAGATAAGGCTAAGTGTAAATCTTGTGGTAAATTACTTGTTCATAGGTATACGGGTGATCGTAGCGGCACAGGTAGTTTAGTTAAACATATAAAATTACACCCTAGCGATAAGGCTAGATTTTTTCAATTGAAAGCGCAACAAGAGGGGACGACAAGTGTTGATACAACAGTTAACCCAAGTACTGGTTCAAATTTAGTTCAACCAGGAATCAACACAGTCACGGGGGGTATATTGTATTACGATCCAAATAAGGATCATGAAGAACTAGCTAAAATGATTACTGTTATGTGTTTGCCATATTCTTTTGCTTCTAATCCTGCTTGGATTCATTATATTAGACGAGTATTTAATCCTACGTATAAAGGTTGGCCTCGCGCCACAGTTAAGGCCGACATTTATAAATATAAGCATGAATATGAACAATACTTGCGCTATTTATTTACCCATATAAGTAATCGCATCTCTATTACAACTGATATTGGTAGAAGTGGAAATGACTGTGATTATCTAACCGTAACCAGTCATTGGATAGACGAAGACTGGACTATGCAAAAACGCATAATAGCATATAGAATAATTAATTCACAGCACACGGGTAAGTTTATTGCTAGCACAGTTTCAGATGTATGTAGATATTTTTGTTTTAGTGATAAAATAATGTCAATTTCCATGGATAACGCTAGTAGCAACACTAGTGCAATAGGTATTTTAACTAGAATACTTAATCCTGCTTTTACAAATATTTTCCATGTTAGATGTATATGTCATATTTATCATTTAATTGTTGGTGATGGTATGAGAATTTTAAACATAGAAATTGAAAAGGTTAAATTCGCTCTTAATTGGCTTTTTATTCATACCGTAGAAGTAGACTTAGAGAATATTTTAAAAAATGTGACGAATATGGCCTTAGAGAAAGAAAGGTACCTAAACCTTGCCCGACTAGGTGGAACTACATGTAGTCAAGCAAGACTACAAATAGGTGACCATAGAGCGTCGATGCGGGACAGCTTGGAAAAATCAGTGCTATTCCGAGATTGGATCCGCTCTGAAAGAAGGACCTTTGGGCTAGCTGAATCAACCAGAAATAGATGAGTGCTATGAAGAAATGCTAGCAGAACTTGCTCAGGAAGAAACTTCACCCGGAAGTGGAGATGAACAAGCTTCATTTCCACCACCGCCAACACAACCACCTCCAAACCTTGAAGGTTTTATGAGATTTGTTAGAAATAATGCATAAATTATGATGTAACTTGTACATTGGCATGTCTTCTTTTAGTTTTTTTTCTTTTAATGGTGGTATTAGTACCATGTTGTGCTCATTCCATTGGGGAAAGGAAGACTAAGAAAGATATGCCATTTTGGTCAATAAATATGCTTTTTATCATATCCTTGAATATCTTTGTCTCAATATTTTTTTGTCTTTACTTCTATATCAATCCTTGAATATCTTTGTCTCAATATTTTTTTGTCTTTACTTCTATATCAATCCTTGAATATTTATATAACATATAATATATAACATACAACACATAATACTAATGACAACATTCTTTTATCAATATGTACTACTTATATAAAATTTATACTAATTACTAACTACTACACAATATACACTATTTATATACAATAGTGTATTACTTAACAACAATATATACACCACTTATACACAATATATACTAATTACCAAACACAATATATACTATAATTAATAACATAGTACACCATATAAAAATATATTCTACAATATACTAATCACTACTATACAAGATATTGATTAAAAAAAAAAAAAACTCGGAACCGCCGGGAACCGCCCGGAACCGCCAGAACCGGAACCGGGCGGTTCCGGAACCGTATGGTAGCGGTTCCGGCTCCGGAACCGCCAAAACCGCCAGAACCGCAGAACCAGAACCGCGGACCCAAATAAACCCAGAACCGGAACCGGAACCGGATACAGCCTTAGTTTTAATATGGAGTTATGATTGTTTGTTGCTCTTACACGATTTTAAGTCTATTTGTAAATTGATTGGTCAATATTTGAATTTATCTCCTTGACATAGTCTTTGTTTTAGATAAAAATGCTGGTAGTATTAACTAGAGTAAGATTGTTTGTTAAGTTTGCTTTCCTGAAACATAAGCATGTCTTACTGCATTGGCAGGGCTATTACTTTTCCTAATACTACTTGCTAAAAGTGAAATTCGTGTGTTCATAATCATTTAGCCTATAAGCACATTTGTTGTTTGCGTAAAGGAGAGAAGCATCATATTGCCGTCAAAAGTATTTGGGAAGTTCATATTATAGGTGATTCATTTGTTAAAGCCCTGAATGTTTGAGATTGAATTGTCTGATTCCAAAAGACATGCGAGGAAGCAATTTAATTTGGCAACACCAGCATTTGTAAAGGATGGTATTATTGTAAACTCAGAATTTTCAAAATCATAGTGTAATAGCTTAAGTCTATAGTTTTCGTTTTTAAAATTTGAGCAGATACGGTTGAAAAACATTGGATTCCAAACTCCAGAACTGAATAATTTAATCGCATATGCTTTTAGTTGATTATCAGGTACGTCATCTCGACACATCCGAGAAGAGTGAACTTCACAAGTTACAGCAATTGAAGGATGAACAAGGTTGGTGTTCCCTTCTAGTTTATTTATGCGTCATGGATATTGGTGTTTCATGCAGGGCTATCCATAGATGATATGTGTTTTGGATTGTGTATCCCTTATAGTAGTTATTTATGGTAGTTACTGTATGATATTATTTCATGCTATTTTATTTATGGTTCTCATGTTTAGTTAATTATTTACGCTATTTCTGCTGAACTTACTAATGCTCTTTTATTTTTGTTTTTGTTTTTCCTTCCCTTCACTGAGCCGAGGGTCGATTGGAAACAGCCTCTCTGCCCTTACGGGTAGGGGTAAGGCTCGTCTACATATTACCCTCCCCAGACCCCACTTTGTGGGACTATACTGGGTAGTTGTTGTTGTTGCTGCTGCTTTTAGTTGATAAGCAATTCCTTAAACATTTCAGCCTGTTGTATTTAATTACGGGCCAAAACTTAATTATGACGTCCTTAATGTTGATTCTCAAAAAAGTAGACTTTGAGAATTCTCTTTTACATGTATTGGACCTAGAATGCTCATGCCTGCATTTGTGTTATTCTACTATGTTAGGTTGGGGAATTATGTCATTGTTGATTTGGGGTTCAGAAATTCTAAATATCTTCTTGTGATTATTTTGTAACAAATAAACAACATGATTTCATGAATTCAATCTTTTAGCCTATCCTTGTTTGATTCATATCTTTATGAATGTAATCAAATTATTCATGTGTGCTTGGGGCGGGATGCGGAATTGGGCTTAACCAGCTCATGTCACAAGCCAAATCGTGGCCTGTAAAGATGTCAAATGGGCCAAAAATTTCAGGAAAGACTAAAAGGACTTCGGAGTTATTTTTAACCTATCCTTGTTTGCATGTTGACCTGTTGAAGGTCTGCCGTGAGAGTTCAATTAGATTTAGCCCACAATGTTACTGCCTTTTGTTTTCCCAAATGTGTTGCTCCTTCCAAATATTTAATAGTCAAATTTCCAAAGATAAGGAATTACAGTATCATGACCCAGTTTCTCCCTCCGTAAACTATCGTGGCGACACATAGACTTTACGACTATATAAGCCTAATATTGCGAAAACGAAATGAATACACAAAGATAATAACTAATAAATATTTTTAAATAAGTAGAAACGATACCACTCGACATATACAATAATCATATCCCCAAAATTCGAGACTCACAAAAGTCACAAGCTACTAAGAAGTTTTAAGTGTTCTATACATCATCTCTATAGAAAGAAAGAGAAATGAACATAAGGGATAGAGGGGACTCCGAGGATCTGCGGGCATGAGTAGATGTACCATAAAGTCTACAATAAGCAACATTGACTGCAACTAGTGATGATGCTGGTACGATGAACCTGGATCTGCACATGAAAAACATGTGTAGATAAGGGCATGAGTATACCACAACGGTACACAATAAGTCCCAAGCCTAACCTCGGTCGAGTAGTGACGAGATCAGGTTAGTATCCTACTGGTATAAAAATAACGAAATGAGACAGAATGAAATATTACAGTAAAAAAGAAGGAAATCTTGCTGGTATAGTGTCAATGAAAGACAACAGCTCAAACACAGAGATAACAATATGGGATCTCCCAAGATACCGTCCTATAGTCCCAAACGTAAATTTGTAGGGGATCTCCCGGAATACCATTCGTAGTCCCTAATTAAATATGCGATGCTGGGGTTCTCTCAAAATACTGTTCCGTAGTCCCAAAGAAAATATGCAATACAAGGAGATCTCTCAGAATATTGTTTCATAGTTCCTAAATAAATATACAGCTCAACCAACAAAAATAACAGGTATAGCAAGGAAACCAAAATATAGGCTAAGTCCGAGTCAAGGAAGAATAAGAAATGTCACTAAAACATGTTGCATAGAGTTCAGATAGGCAGTAAAGGCACGTAGGCATATTTTTGTAAACTAAACCGGATAATTACACATGTTAATATGGCTCAATCAAAGGAAAAACACATATTTTGCTTAATGAAAATAGAGTTTTTCAACAAATAGTCCATGTACGCACTCGTCACCTCACGTACAAGACGCTCATATATCAAACAATACCAAATCCTAAGTGGAGTTCCCACACACAAGGTTAGAAAAATCACTTACCTCGAACCAAGCTCAAATCAATCCGTAATAATGCTCTTTCCACGAATATCCGGCTCCAGATGGCCCAAATATTGCCAAAACCAATTACATAACATAATTATTGCTACAAGAAATTAATGTAGATAACAAAATCAAAGCAAAGGCAAGAAATTAGAAAAACACCCAAAACGCCTCCTCGGGCCCACGTCTCGAAATCAGGTAAAATTCAGAAAATATGAAAACTCATTCACTCACGAGTCTAACCATACCAAATCTACTCAAATCCATTACCAAAATTTTGATCAAAACTCTAAATTTCGGCCTAAGAACTTTTCTCAAATTTCTCCAACTCTTCACTCAAAATCTGATATCAATTGATAAAACTAATAATAGCTTAGCGGTATATAACCATAAAGGAGTTAGGAATCATTAACCAATAACTTCCTCTGGCAATCTCTTGAAATTTCGCCTTCTACCGAGCTCTCAATTCAATTTTGTGATATGAACTCAAATCCCTCATTTTTGATATTTAAAATCTGTCCAAATATGTTTTTCTTCGTGAACATGGTCAAAGCCTTGCATTCGTGAAGCAAAAAAATCAACTACTCAAATTTCCTCTTTCCGAAGCGCGAGTGACCTCTCGCAAATGGGTAACTTCACTTGCAGACTCTTCGCGAATGCATCCTCCCGTATGCGAACGCGTAGAGCAAATCCTAGGGGTCCCAGCTATTACACCTTTCTTCTTCGTGAACGCGTTCAAATCCTCGCGTTCGTGATGCTTCCAATGAACATGCCTTCACAAACGCGAGCTCCCCTACGTGAACGCGAAGAACAAATCTCTACAACAAAAATACTTGAAAATCATCTATCTTTCCAAAGTCCAAAATGATACGTTAACCACCCGAAACTCACCTGAGGCCTTTTAGACCTCAACCAAACGTACCAACCAATACTAAAACACCATACAAACTTTGTCTAGCCCTCAAATCACATCAAACAGTGCTAAAATCACTAATCATCCTCCAATCCAAACTTGAAGAACTTGAAACTTCAAAATTTTACAACTGATGATGAAACCAACCAAACTACGTCTGTTTGACCATAAATTTTGAACCTATGGACTTTCAACAACTTCTGAAATCGGATTTTGACCCCGATATAAAAAATTCCACTACCGGCCCAAAACTCTAAAAAATTGACTTTTGCCATTTCAAGACGAAATGAGCACAGACCTCCAAAACACAATCTGAACGCACCTCTAAGCCCAATATCCGCTAACGTGACTTACAGAATCTAACAGAACTCCATTCCAGAGTCGTCCTCACGCAGTTCTGACTATAGTCCAAATTTAAAGAATTAAGCCTCCGTTTAGGGACTAAGTGTCCCTAAACACTCCAAAAACCAAAATGAAACCTTCCAATAAGTCACAATAGCATAAAATAAATATGAGGAAAGCAGTTAATACGGGATCGAGGCTCTAACTTTCAAAACGAGCGATCGGGTCGTTATATCCTCCCCCTCTTATAACTTTCGTTTGTCATAGAACAAGCATAGAAACTACCTGAAGTTGCGAAAATATGAGGATAACGACTGTGATATCATGCTCGATCTCCCAATTCGCCTCCTCAACCGATTGGCCCTGCTACTAGCCCTTTACTAATGGAATGCTCTTTGACCTCAGCTTCGAACCTTCCTGTCCAAAATATCCATTGGCTCCTCAACATAAGATAGATCCTTGCTCTACTAAATTGAGTTGAAATACAACATATGAGACGGATCACCGTGATACTTCCGGAGTATCGAAACATGAAATACTGGGTGAACTTATGGTAGGTTGAGAGGTAAGGCAAGCTCATAAGCAACCTCCCCAACTTGACACAACACCTCAAAGGGACCAATAAACCTTGGGCTCAGCTTGCCCCTCTTTTCGTCTCATGATGCCATTCATAGGCGAAACCCGAAGAAAGGTCCTCTCTTTAACCGTGAATGCAACATCGTAAACCTTCCGGTTCGTATAACTCTTCTGTCTGGACTGGCCTGTGTGAAGTCTTTCCTCAATCACCTAACTTTCTCCAAGGCATCCTAAACCAATTTCGTACCCAATAATCTGGCCTCGCTCGGCTCGAACCAACCGACCGGGGATCGACACTGCCTTCTATACAAAGTCTCATGCGGTGCTATCTGAATGCTAGACTGATAAATATTATTGTAGATAAAGCAAGGGGCAAGAATTTATCCCAAGAACCTCTAAACTCTACAACACACGCACGGAGCATATTCTTAAGAATCTGAATAGTGCGCTCAGATTTCTCGTCTGTATGAGGGTGAAATGCCGTGCTACACTCCACCCGAGTACCCAACTCCTACTGTTAGGATCTCTAGAACCGTGGTGTAAACTGCGCACCCTGGTCAGAGATGATAGATTCTGGAATGCCATGAAGTCTGACAATCTCACAGATATAAACTCGAGCAAGCTGCTCGAAAGAATAGGTAGTCATCACAGGAATGAAATGCACTGAATTGGTTAGCCTATCCACAATCACCCAAACTGTATTAAACTTCCTGGTGAGTCCGTGGGATTTCGACAACGATATCCATAGTAATTCTTTCCCATTTCCACTCCAGAATCTCTAACTTCTGAAGCAATCAACCCCGTTGATGATGCTCATACTTCACCTGCTGACAATTTAGGCACCAAGCAATATAATCCACTATGTCCTTATTCATTCTCCTTCACTAGTAATGCTACCTCAAGTGTTGTTACATCTTTGTGACACTCGGATGAATGGAGTACCGCGAGCTCTGAGCCTCTTGAAAAATCAACTCCCGCAAACCATCTACATCGGGCACACATAGCATGCCTTGCATTCTCGCACTATCATCCCTAATGGTGACCTCCTTAGCACTACCATGTTGGACTGTGTCCTTAAGGACAAGCAGATGGGGGTCATCATACTGGCGCTCCTTGATACGATCATAGAAGGTCGTATTTGCGGAATTGGACAAGCGGGATATGATCGCTTCTGTGGTCTTGAAGTCGCTTATCCGCACCCACTTCTGTGGTTTTAGGCCTGGCCTGCCTTGGCTACATCTGCGAAGGAATGACCACTTTCGCGGTCTCGCACATGCGGCTGGCCAACAACAGGTGCGGTTATGATGAAAACCAATTTCTTCAGCCCTTTCCAACTTCACTCGAGCCTCGTCCGATTGATGATATGGGCTCCAGGGCCCCGCCCAAACATACTGACAAGTCTAAGATCATGAAACATACCTGTTTGAACCTTCAAAATGCCCGAAACAACACTAAATCTAAGAAACACCCCCTAAAACCAATTGAATCAAACTTATGAACTTCAAGTTCTTAATTCTCCTCTAGAGCCGAAACACACTTAAACTACTCGGATTGACACCAAAATTTGTGAACATGTCTTAGATGTTATATTGGACATGTACCGGGTTCTGAAACCAACATACGAGCCCGATACACATGTGATCAATCATTATTTAGTTTCTTTAAATCCTTAGAATTTTAATTTAACAATTTCCAATAAAAATTCATTACTCAGGCTACATTGGAATTTGATTCCAGACATACGCTCGGGTCTCGTATTTTCCTACGGACCCATCGGGACAGTCAAAACACTAATCTGGGTCCGTTTGCTAAATAAGAAGACCAAAGTCAAATTTGAGTTTGAAAATTAAGAAGTTATTATCCATGGGAAGATGAACAATCCATTTACAAGGACCCTTCAATCCCATATCTTGAAGCTAGAGAAGGAAGTGACCACATTGTCTACCATGCTTTCGAATTGTGGTCGTTGACCAATTTGAAGAAGGGGCCCCATTTCCTAAACCTCGTTTATCTAATACCTTAGTCATGGTTGATATTGAAATGATTAGGGCTAGGGATATCTCTATAAGGCATCACAGAGCCAATTACTTCGACCGCCGATGAGAAGTTCTTCGCTATAGGTTTCTGAGCTACAGAGGCCGATAGAAAATGGTCCAATAATTGCAAGAAAAATGGATGGGTCCTACCTCAGCCCTTTTCGCATCTCGCAAAGGCATTTGTTAAATCCAAGTATGTAATAGAAGAAGAAGAGGCCTTCATGGCCGCAGAGATTGAGGATATTTATGAAGTCATGAAACAAATGCTTTATGAGTCCCACATGTTCTAGCCGGGCGAAAGCACGAGCACTGTTGAGGTGCTGTACATGGGAACAAATGTTAAGCTTCACAATTGGAAAGATACACAATTCCACATTAGGCGGGAATCACGGTAGTCCAGTCTTGCCATCTTTTCTACATTATGAGTTATTTCAGGGTGAAACTCGAATGTTTTTATTTTTTTTATTTCGATGTAAACCCTCTTATCTTCTCCAATGAAATTAAATCAATATTTTATCGTTTATGGATGTCACCATTTTCTTCATTCAGATTTTGCTAGTTTTCTTATCTTTTTTTTTTTCCAGTCAAATAATGCGGAGTTAAATAACATGACATGCTTGTGGACTTCATGCCCAGATCCTAAAATGCTGTGCAACTGTAAAATAATAAATCAAGAACCAGATTATGATGAAGATGAGGCTTTTAAGGAAATAAATCGAGAATTGAAACAATTTGAGAATAAGCCTAAACAAAAGTTAAATAAAACCAAGCCAGTTAATTTGGGCAATCTAGAATAGGTCTGGGTAACCGTGATAAGCATTCACACTAAGGGTGTATAATGGGTGGGCCGGACCAAGCTGGGTAGGCAAAATTTAGAACCGTTCGGGTTGGGTTCTGGACTAGTTACGGGTTGGTGCTTACCGATTTTAACGGGTTCGGGTACATCCAGGCAGAAAATAAACCGTAAGGGTTACGGGTACAAGGGTCGGGCCGGGTCGGGTTAGTGTAATTTTTATTTTTTTTGGTATTTTGTATAACTATTGTAAGATATATTAATATAAAGTAAAAATATAAAAAATACAATGAAGATGGGAAAAAGTTGCACTTATAAATTGCAAGTGCTACATTTATTTAAAAATTCAAACTTGAAAATTGAAAGGTTTACATTTAATAACAAGTAAATTAATGTAAAGAGTAAATACAAAGGTTTTGCATTGCCTTAGTACGTTCTTCATAATCAATATGAACTGAGTTATTTTCTTTTGGAGTATTAAATTCAGATGGGTTACCATGTGTTAATATATCTCCAAGTTGCTCGTCTTTTGGGCTATCAACATCTTTACGTCCTTGATTTCTTCGTTCTGATTTAATCCAATCTCTGAAATATACTAAAACATCCAAAGCATTGCTTCCCAATGAATGGCGGGTGTCTCCAAGTTGTTATCTTGCTTAGCTAAATGCACTCTCTGATGCAATAGTTGAAATTGGCACATTCAGCACGTCCCGAGCCATAGCGAAAAAAATAGAAAATTGCTTTCCATTCTCATGCTGCCATCCCAACGGTGAAAATTCCTGAGTGCGAGGCTCTTTTTGATTTTGCAAGTAGAATTGAAGTTCATCAACGTTCCTGCTACTGGTTTGAGTGTTAGAAAATGTAGAAAATAATATTAAAATTATTAAAGCTTTCTTCATCATCCACAATAGTTGAAGTGGTACAATTCATAGAGGGATTAACATTTCCTACATTAAGAGCAACATCATCAATTATATTTGCATAATAATTATATAATAATTGTAAAGAATCATTTAGCTTGTTCATATATATATATATATATATATATATATCTGGGGTTACAGTTGGTCCAATCTCCATAAAAGTATATAATGCATTGGTTAATTGGTGACAATCAGACATCTTAATAGAATGATTTAAAACATCACAAATTAAGTAAATTGAAGGAATTGGAAAGAAATATTTTTTGACTATTGCTTGCATTTTTCAACAACATCCCTATGTTTTTCCTTCTTTCTAAATTCAAAGAGTAGAAAAGAAATTTCAGCTATATGTACTAAAGTCATAGTGACAGTAGGGTAATATGCTCCGAAAACTCAATAGTAGTTGTATATAATTTATGTAAAAATTTAACAACATCATTTATTGCCTCCCAAGTAGTAGTTGTTAACATACGGTTCTGATCAGTACAATGCGCATTGGCAACTTTAGTTATTGGAAATCTATATATGTAGCAACATTTTAAAAATATATATGTATAATTCAATCTAGTCATGAATCTGGGCTTAAGGTTATGCTCGTTACACTTATTCTTAGATTTCCTAGATTGTTTATTATTTCCTTGAATAACACCAATTGCTCTTCTAGCACGAGTAATCTTAGTTGAAAATAAATCAAGGCCCCTTTTAAAAATTGAATTATAAACATGATATGCACACCTAACATGGAAAATTTCGTCAAGTGGTGGTTGCAAATGCATTTTTAATATTGAAATTGCGGCATTGTTATAAGAAGCATTATCAAAAGACATACACAATATTTTTTTCTTGAGATTATAAAATTCAACAACTTCGCAAATAGTAGTATTTATAAACACATCAGTATGACTCTGATCTTCTCTATATTTAAAAGCGATAATACATTTTTGCATAGAATAATTATCATCTATCCAATGACATATAATTGTCAAATAATCGTTTCCATTAATAGCATGACCAATATCAGAAGTTAGAGAAACTCTACAAAGAAGGTGGCTAAACAAATAACGTATGTATGTTTGATATTGTCCACGAAGTCTAAGGATATTAGATCTACTAATACTTCTAGGGATACATTTATAAAGGATTATAAATCCTTTAAATATACACAATAAGATATGATGAAGAACGCAAAAGAAAAAGGTAGACAACCCAAAGCAATCATCTTTTGTAACTCCTCACGATCCTTAAGACCTCTTTTAGTAGGGTTTAGAGTTGCTTGATTTCCATCTCCATCAGAGCCTCATTCTATAGGATGCTCAATTCTCATATGTCTACTAAGTGTCCTAGTCCCCCTTAATTGTCCTCCAGTCTTATTTTTAAAAGTATCATTACAAAGTTTGCATTTAACTCTATCAATACCTTCTATTTTGGAAAAAATATTTCAAACCTTACTTCTTTTTTCTTCGATTACTAGTCGGGGCCAAATGTGGTCTACTACTAGAACCATGACCACCACCCCTACTACCACCTCCAACACTACTAGGTGTAAGTGGTATCTCATCTTCCATTTCTAGTTCATTATCTTCTATACCGAAATCTTCCTGTAATTGTTTATAATCTATATTATTATCAGTTAATATTTCAGGAATATGTGTAGAGTCATTTATTACTACCAGATGCTGAAGTAATACCTCTTATTCTATTTCCCCAATTAGTAACCTTATTACAAACTCTTTTTGCGGCATTAAACATATTGTAAAAATTTAACTACTAGCAACAATTAAATATGCAAATAAAATAGTAAATAAGAGAAAGAATTGGAGGGAATGCACCGAATTCGGCAATAAATTGAACACTTGATGATTTCGCAACTCCAATATTACCACGAAGAAACGAAAGTTGTTCAAACTTCAAATATTAAATAATACAATAAATGAAATTTCAAAAATATGAGAATCAAATACTTAATTTTACTTTAGGTGAAGAATGAGAGAATGATAATTGAGAATATGAGTTTGAGAAATGAGAGATGAGTGAATAAATAAAGAAGATGGGGGGGGGGTGTATTTATAGTTTTTCAAAGTGCTAATTAGATAATTACAAAAGGTGTTTATTTTTAAAAAGAAAAGCCCAAAATGGGCTATTTGTGCAAATTTGCCGTTAGGCAACGGCCCTAATGCCAGAAGACTATTGCCAACAGTTAGGAATATGCCCCATTATTAAAATAAATAAATTAAGGTAGCCATTATACTAGTCTGGGCTGGTTAACCGATTCTACAGTAAAACTCGTTGACCGAGTTTGATCGGTCCGATTAACCGGTAGCCCAAATACAAACAAACCAACCCTCTATGTAAATGGACCAACCCCCTTACCCAATGAACCCAGCCCACCCTGCCCCCTTTGTACCAGTTCCAGCCTGTTCCGATCTCAGTTGATGTGGGCCGGTCCAAATTCGGGCTGACCCGACCTGTTAGACACCCTTAATTCACCTAGATGAAAGAACTAGAGATGCATTGATCCAACTTTTGTTTGAATTCAAAGATATGTTCGCATGGTCCTATGATGATATGCCAAGGTTGAGTGTTAATTTGATAGTACATAAATTGCTAACTTATCCCAGTTACCCACCCCTCCAACTAAAGCAAAGAAAGTTTAAAACAAACATTAGTAATAAGATCAAAGAAGAAATCATTAAACAATTGAAAGTTGGTGTGATCCGAGTGGTCCGATACACCACATGGTTGGCTATATGGTTCTAGTTCCAAAGAAAGATGGGAAGACCCAAGTGTGCATTGATTATCATGATTTTAACAATGCAAGCCCCAAGGAAAACTTTTCATTGCCAAACTTCCACATTCTTGTTGACAACTATGAAAAATATGAGATATAGTCTTTCGTGGATTGTTATGTTGGATACTACTATGTTCTGATGGATGAAGAAGGTGCATAAAAGATGTCTTTCACCATACCTTAGGCACTTAATATTACAGGGTCATGCCATTTGGTTTGAAGAACGTCGGGGTAACTTACATGAAAGTTATGACTGCCATCTTCCATAACATGATGCACCAGGAAATTGAGGTGTATGTGGATGATGTGATCATTAAATCCAGAACGCAGAAAGACCATGTGTGGGATTTGAGAAAATTCTTTGAGCGTCTGCGCATGTATGAGTTGAAATTGAACACAACTAAATGTGCATTTAGAGTTCCGTCCGAAAAAATTCTGGTGTTTATAGTTAGTCGGAGGGGTATCGAGTTAGATCCAACGAAGATAAAGTCTATTCAGGATTTTCCACCTCCGAGAACTAAGAAAAAGGTCATGAGTTTGCTAGGAAGTTGAATTACATCAGTAGGTTCATTGCCCAGTTGACTACTACGTGTGATCCTATAGTTAAGTTGTTGAAGAAATAGCTACAATCAGATGGACGGATGAGTGTCAAGAATCTTTCAACAAAATTAATAATATCTATCGAATCTCTAGTGTTGGTTCCACCCGAGCCTGGGAGACCTTTGTTTTTGTACCTGACAGTCTTGGAAAATTCTTTCGGTTGTGTACTGGGGCAACACGACATAACCAGGAAAAGAGAGTAAGCCATATACTATTTGAGCAAGAAGTTCACTTGTTATGAAACCAAGTATACTTTGTTGGAAAGAACTTGTTGCACCCTAACTTGGGTCGCCCAAAAGATTAGACATTATCTTTTGGCATAAACCACATATCTCATAACCAGAATGGACCCTCTTAAGTACATATTATAGAAACCAATGCCCACAGGAAGGTTAGCAAAATGGAAAATTCTTCTCACTGAGTTCGACATTGTCTATGTCACCCGCACGACAATAAAAGCTCAAGCCTTGACAGATCATCTAGCTGAGAACCCGGTTGATGATTAATACCAACACCTAAGTACTTACTTTCTGGATGAGGAAGTAGATTCAGTTGAAGTAATTCCAGAAGACACTAATGCTTGGAAAATGTTCTTTGATGGAAATGTAAATGATAAAGGTGTCGGGATTAGGGCAATTCTTCTTTCACCCGTGGGTCAACACTATCTAGACATAGCCCGACGTCGGTTGTTCTGTACCAACAACACCTCTGAGTATGGACCTTGTATTATGGGCATGAATATGGCAAGTGATCATGATGTGGAAGAATTCTAATCATGGGAGATTCTGAATTGATCATTTGGCAAGCCCAAGCTAAATGGGAAACTCATGACATCAAACTCATCCTATGAAGGGAACATGTGGATGATCTCAGAAAATGGTTCAACTCTGTCAAGTTCAAGTACATTCCTCAATTCTATAATGAGCTAGCTGATGCACTAGCTACTTTGGCTACAATGTTGTCATATCCAGGCAATGTCCATATTGACCCAGTGGAAATCCAAATTTGAGAAAGGCATAATTATTATAATGCAATTTAATAGAACCAGATATTCAGCCATGGTATCATGATATCAAAAGGTTTTTGAAAATAAAGGAATATCCCGAGCAGGCAAAAGGAGACCAAAAGAGAACCATTAGAAGGCTTGCCAGCAGTTTCTTCTTGAGCGGAGAAGTCTTGTACAAAAGAACTCAAGATTTGAATCTTTGGAGGAGTGTAGATGCCCAAGAATTTAATAAGATCATGAACAAAGTGCATACAGGACTATGTGGGCCCCACATAAATGGATATGTCCTTGCAATGAAAATCCTTCAGGCAGATTATCACTGGATGACCATGGAGACGTATTGCTTCAGTTTTATCTGGAAGTGCCATCAATGTCAAATACACAATGACTTTTTTCATGCACCACCTTCAGAGTTACATCCTATGTTAATACCTTGGTCATCCGTTGCCTGGGGTACGGATGTCATTAGGACAATTGAGCCGAAAGCTTCAAATGGGCACAGATTCATCTTGGTCGCCATTGATTATTTCACAAAGTGGGTTGAAGCAGTCACTTTAAAAACTGTCACCAAGAAAGTGGTGATGGACTATCATTACAAACAATGCAGCAAATGTGAACAACCACTTGATAATGGAGGTATGCGAACAATTTAAGATTATGCATCGTAACTCTACCCCTTATCGGCCCAAAGCTAATGGCGCTATTAAAGCTGCAAAAAGAATATCAAGAAGATCCTCAGGAAAATGATTTAAAGTTCTCGATAGTGGCAAAAAAAAACTACCTTTTGCATTATTAGGATATCACAAAATCGTGCGCACATCAATTGGGGCCAGCCTTACTTATTGGCTTATGGCACTGAAATTGTAATACATGTAGAAGTTGAAATTCCCTTTCTTCGAATCGTTGTTGAAGCTGAGATCGAGGATGATGGATGGATCAAGAACCGGTTGGAACAATTAACTATGAATGATGAAAAGCAGATGGCCATAGTTTGCCATAGGCAGTTATACCAACAAAGAATGGCCCGTGCCTACAACTAGAAAGTGCGGCCCAGGAAATTTGAAGTGGGGTAAACCATTTTGAGACGTATTCTACCGCATCATGAGGAAGAAAAAGGAAAATTTGCTCCAAATTGGAAAGGTCCATACATTATAAGAGAAGTGTTGCCGAAAAAAGCATCCTGAAGCAGCTGTCAATGCAGATGCGGTCAAAAGGTATTATGTGTATCCCTTTTTTGTAGTTTTAATGCTCTCTACTTGGGATGACAAAGGCTTTCATTACCCCTATCCAAACACTACCAATAATTGGAAACCTTTTGAGCCAGTTCCCTTTTCTTTGATTACCCTCGTTGGAACCTGAAAATGTTAAATAAACAAACAAAAACAAAAAAAACAGAAAAAATCATAATCAAAGTTCCTTGAACTACGTTCGACTTGATTTCGAAAGGATACGTAGGCAGTCTATCTATGGGGTTCAGTCACACCAAAACAAAAATCCTAATTCCCCTAAAAGTTGAAACTGGGGTAACAATTATAATATTTTGGCGATAGTTTTGCCTGAAAGGTTCCAAAGTTGTAATTCGATCCAAATCCTTTTCGAGTCTTTCTGATCAATCGGCAAAGATGTTCAAATTAGAGGATACAATTACTTGGATCTTATGCAACCAAATGAGAGAAATAAAATGAGAGAGTCTTATCGTTGAAAATCCTCACGGGCACTGTAGGGCAATGGTAAGCATAGAATTTGAAAATGAGAGAGTCTTATTAGTGAAAAATTGCAAAGAGGACTATAAGGTGACGGTGAGAAGTGAAATGAGAGAGGTCAGCTGGTGAAAACCTGCAAAGGGAACTACTGATTGAAAAGAGGATCCTCACAATAAATGGCATCGACATAGTCCCGGGCAAGGTTTCTCGGTTCCGAGGTAAAATTGGTGATGAACTTTTGAGAGTCGAACGGTTTACATGTATTAGGAATCCAGTCCAAAAGGCATGTCATGTTCATTAAAGTCCGCATATACTCTAGATAAGTCCATCTTTCTTTCCCCTGGAAGTGATACCTCTTGTCTAAATTCATTGTCCATTCCATTATTTGTTTATCTTTGAACCCCTTTTGGTATAACTCTGTTCCAAAACTGAGACAAGGAAGGGTTGATAAGATTGTTTACAGGTCTTTTGTCTGATACGAGCCAATATCCAAGATGGCACCCAACCTCGGCATGTGCATCGAGTCGACTTCTACTGGTTATGATGGCTGATGTTTCGAAATCGAAAACTTCTGAAAAAGAGGAATTCAAAGTCAAATGCCCACAAAGGCAAACGAAGTTGAAAAGGTTAAGTCCTACGTGACTAACCTCTTGGAAAAGTCTAGAAAAGCTAGGGTTCTTCGACGTTTGAAATACAATCGGTATTTAGCAAATAACTAGTTGCAACTGAAAGGGCAGAGATCAAGTGACTGAAACATTCAAGGGCACAAAACCAACCACCATTTAAAACTAGAAAATTGTTTTTTGTTTGAGAAACAAGAAACACGTATAATCTAAAGCAACCTTGCAAGAAGCAGGTGCAACCAAAAAGAAACTGCACAGAGACCAAAATAACTCTGCCGCAACAACAACTCCAAAAAGGGAAGTCTTCTCCAAATTCTTTCCAACATTTTACTCATCCTCCTAACAAAAAGAAAAGAAAATGTCACGACCCAAACTGAAGGGCCGCGACGGGCACCCGGTGCCTTACTCAATCGAGTACCAACATAACATATATTTCTTATCATACTATCATGAGTAAATGAGATAGGAAACCCGAATGAGATAACAAGAATAAACATAAGTGAATACTCAACATATATTGCTCCAACATAATATACAAACTTATACATGTGACATACGGACCTATAAGGCCAACATGACCATTTGTAAACTCAAAGCATATGCCGATAAGGCTATACAAGTATCATACATGTGGCATATATCTTCAATCCTCTAAGAGTACATAAAATCATAAAGGTTAGGACAGATCCCCGCCATACCAATCAATATATATCCAAAGCATACTGACCAAATGGGCAACTCCGGAGCAATTGGAGTGCAACATCGCCTTCCGTTGAGCTGATAGCCTAGTAAGAGGACTCTCGACCTGTCTATCAGGACCTGCGGGCATGAAACGTAGCTTTCCCAGAAAAAATGGATGTTAGTACGAATAATGTACTGAGTATGTAAGGAAGGAAACCATAAACAAGAACAGTAATGGAAATAGTGATAAAGAAGATACAACCTGTAACATCTGAGTGCCTCTGGGGGCTACTGACATGAAATACATAATACATATACATATATATATATATATATATATATTCATACATAAACTTTTGAAAATATACGCCTCTGTGGGCATCATCATCATCATATCATACCCGGCCTCAAAAAGGACTCGATAAAAATGTACCCGACCATCATAAGTCTCGTTAAAATCGTACAAGGCCATATAAAGCTCGGTAAATCCAACTTATCAGTGGTTGTATATTAGGTGTCATACCCGACCGACTATAGCGTGGCTTGGTAGAGTAATATATATATATATATATATATATATATATATATATATAATGTATGCTCGACTCGTAGAATCACATTCTAACCCTTTCAGAGTGATGTGAGGTCATTGTACCTTCAATTAACATTATGGACATCCCTATCATCAATATAAACCTTAGAAGGATTTAAGGATCATACACACTTGTTTAGAATAACTTTATAAGGAAAGAACAATATGGACAACCTTAGTTTCTAGGAGTACATCCGTTATGAATAAGCGTACCATTTATGTTCATGTCACTTTAGCTTATGCCAAAAGAAAGAAATAAGTGCCTGAATATTCCTTAAACATGTTGAGTCCTTAATACCTTCCAAGCAACTCTTTTCAAACAAGTCAACTCAATCTATCATAGCATAAAGAGATTCAAAATCAGTGTTGAGCAAAGGCTAAGTCTATAACTTAAGCTAGTAGCTTGTCTACATAAATTCGGGCAGCATCTCCCTTGTAACAAGGGCCTCCTACAATATCATATACAAATAACAACAGCCAGGGAAGTCCATCAACCTATAAATATCAATAACAAGACACCATATAACAACAACAAGTCACAACTACTTCACGATGAGCGGCAAGCTCCGATTAGAATCCATATAACCCATATCACCCCTTATAGACTTATTAAATTAGTTTAACAGTATCATTAACATGATAATAAAGTCACTCATCAATGATTCCATACTTATACCATATATTTATAGCAAAGGAAACAATCCTCAAATCCAACTATCTCTAATTAGTAATTTTATTCACTAGTTCATGTTTACTCCATCCATTTAACTTAATCAACATCAAGATAACTTTAAGAACATGCAAGAACAAAATACACACACCTCATACAGTAACTTATAGTCTAAATCCAAGTTATATTCATATCACAACAACCCTCAATGGCAATACAACACCATAGAAGTGACTTAAGCTAATCCAAGTACTATCTTGTAGTTTATTATTCTAACAACTTAACCAACATACAAGCAAGCTTCAGCACAATTAGTAGGATGTTATAATCACCTTAGCCAGTATCAAAAACTTGGAATTTCAGCAAAACACATCCCACAACAATCTTCAATGACAATACAACCTCAAAGAGGTGTTGTTCTTCTCTAGAACTAAGTTTGATGTTGAAATATGGTGTAATCGCTTTGGAATCACTTCAAACCCTTGTGGTATCTATTTACAAGGATTAGGATTTGGAGATGAATATTAGTTGAAAATGAGTTAAAAATAGGTGTCCCAATTGTTTATAAAGTAAATTAGGTCGACCACCGCCTAAGTGGGTCCTATTGGGAGCTGCTTGCGCGGTCTTGCGAAAATACGAATATCTCTCTACTCCAACCTCATATCGCCAAACGGTTTAATGCATTAGAAACTAGAATATTAGATCTTCAATGTGTTAGGTATATTACCCCATGATTACAAGTGTAGTTGGAAAACGGATCATCTACATTTGACCACATTTTCAGCAAAATTATGAATGCAACTTGTGATAACCATTGCTAACTCTTGTTCCACAACTTGCTTGCCTTAAAAACATAGTAAATGACTATCATAAGACTAAATTAACTCATAGAATAACCTCCTTATCATGTTAATCACCCCATCTCCCCAAAAGCATATTTTATAACATTCCAAACTTGTTGACTTTCGATGAAACTTATTTTCTTCAATTTGTTTAGCGTCTAAGATTTCCAACCCTTTTGGTACTTGTTATTGATGATCTCAAAGATTTGTAACCTCCAAGATAACATGATGAACTTATGTTATGTACTTTCAAAAATGATCTTATTTTCGAGCTTACATCAATTGGCTTACGATGTACTCTCAGGTACGAAAACATGGGTGTAACAGAAAAAGTTCAAAATAATGGTAGTGTAGGGTATCCAATCCCTAGCTGCATTTTCCAATATATGGTCTCCACTCCCTGGTTGATTTTTATTTTAAGATGTAGGGTCTCCACTCCCTAGTTGCTTTTTCAACATAGGGTTTCCGCTCTCTAGTTTTAGTTATTACAGACATAGGGTCTCCACTCCCTAGTCTTTTTCCAACATAGGGTCTCCACTACCTAGTCTTTTTTCCTACATAGGGTCTCCACTCCCTAGTCGCTTTTCCAACATAGGGTCTCCACTCCCTAGTCACTTTTCCAACGTAGGGTCTCCACTCCCTAGATGAAGTTATTTTATACATAGGATCTGCACTCCCTAGTCGCTTTTCCAATATAGGGTATGCACTCCCTAGTTGAAGTATTTTTTAGACATAAGGTCTCCACTCCCTAGTCTCTTTTCCAACATAGCGTCTCCATTCCCTAGTTAAAATTATTTTAGAATAGGGTCTCCAGTTTCTAGTTTGTTTTCCAACATAGGGTCTCCACTCCCTAGTTGATGATTTTTAGACATAGGGTCTTGATGTCGCCCAAACTCACACCACAAATATAGCTAGTGAGGTGGTCGAAGCAATAATAAAAATCCAATGCAAGTAGGGGTCTGTCGCGCCTCCTTTTTCTACAAAAATCGGGTTTATAACATTCGGTTGGGACAACTCTTTCCTTTCGAGGAAAGGGTTTGAAATTTTTAAGAGTCACCTCCTAACGATTTTAAGGTGCGTTATGGCACCTATAGGGTTCAACTACAACTATATTTTTTTTAAACCAAAGATAGGGTAAGGTCTTGAAATTATCCCAAGAGGAAGGTGTTAGGCACCCCTTAGGATCCATTAGTGTGGTTCCCGACCAGATAATTCTTTGTGAATTTGTGCAATTAACAAGTACGAGACTAGGGCTTAAATAAGAGGGGATTTTAAATACACATATGTTTGAAGATAAAGCAAGGTTTTGAAAGAGTTATAACTAAACATGGTGACAAATATAAAAGGGGGAAGGTCCTAGGTTTATTTATAATATGGATCACATCAATGCAATAACCGGTAATCACTCCTTAAAAGAGGGGCTACACGTGATATTAGCGCACCGATCATCATACCTATATCTACCCTTCCCATCCTGTTTAGGTATCAAAGAGCATATTGGTCTCGACCTCTACTGCATGCTATTACCCATCCCATTCCTATCAGTCCCGCAGGAGTATAGGACTACTACGCCTATGAGAGGGAGAATTGTAGGTGGACTCTTGGGTTTTAAAGGTAAAAAGACTAAGACGACATTCAAACATATAGGACTGCATATCAGGGGAAACATGTAAACAACTAACAGGCTCATACATACCTCCTCAAGTAAAGCACATAAATAGCATGGCTTAAAACATATTTAGGGGTAGAATTTAAAGTACTAAGAGATGGGAGTTTTAGTTGTTGATTTGGTCCTATAGGCAAGGTATCTAATGAGGTGGAGTAGGTAGAATTTATTTGATCACAACGAGATTCCTATAGGCATGATTTCTATATTGATATTAATCCTATAGACATGACATCTAGTTTAGAAACTGATTTTCACTTTATGGGCATGATGTGTGATTATAGCAGTTAGACCCTATATGCATGATTTCGAAGTGTGGAATTAAAACATGCAGAATTTGAAAGCAAATCCTATAGGCAGGATATCTAAGTGTATAATAAAACATGTAAAATTTGAAGAAGATCCTATAGGCAGGATATCTAAATATAGACTTAAAACATGCAGAACTTGAAAGAAGATCCTATATGTAGGATATCTACTATCCTAATAGCTAAACATACATAATTACCCGTCCTTTTTCACTAGCCAACCCCAATATTTGTTTACAAATTATTACAGACGTAATACTGAATTGCAAGGGAAGTGTAAAATAAGAGATTACAACCAAAAGAAGCCTGATTCTGACTTCATCTCTGAGTTATGGAACAAAACACCTCAAATGCTACTTGTTTCAAAGCCTTGCTCTGACCTAGGTGCGTCGGAGCTCCCTAAGGGTCTTAAGGTACTCCTAGCAGTACTTACACCTAGGTTTGCATAACCAGATAGAGAATGAGTATAGTGTGGAAGGGGCCAGCCCTTATGTGTCCAAGTTTAGAGAGAGATCAAGGGTCCCAAGGCAAGGCTTCCACAAGAGGGATAGAACCTAAGTTCTAAGAGTATTGTGGAAGTGCCGAAACAGAGATTTTGTTTTTAAAAAACTGGGTGGAGAATAGTAAGGGATAAGGTTGATTGAAAAAAGTAGTGGTAAAACTTAAATTACACATAACTAGTAATTGTGCCAAAAGGGTCGGGTTTGGGACATGCACAACAATAGATGACGTTGGCATGCCCACAAACCAATAAGAGAATACAAGCACATAGGAGGATATGGGGGTTTGGGATTCATAATTCAGCAAATCATATAACAAGTGACTAACAGAGTACATACATAAGGGAAGACATTAATTTAGAATGGAGGGGAGCATATTACAACATACTTAGTAATATAACTTGATTGCATAAACATAAGCAGAAATAGGAAAGAGTGAACGAAACAACTAAAGAAACATGTTGTTATTGATGCTTGAAGATAAATTAGGACATACCAGTGAGAAGCAAAGTACAGGAAGAAAAGGGCGAATAGTGTCCGTTGATCTAAATAATTAACGACCAAGATTCAAAGGGTTAGGTGGGAGGTCGGGTTGGGTCATTTGAAAATGGGTTGGGATTGGGTTTGAATGGGAATTGGACTAGGAAATTGGGTTCAAATTAGGCTATAATTGAAACAAAATTGGGCTATCATATAAATAGTCATTTCCCCCTTTTGAAATTATAAAAATAGTAACTTTATTTCTGAAAATAAATTAAAAGTACTAAAATAATTTATTACATGTAATTATCAATTAATAAAATACTGGATCCCATTTTATAAATATGGAACAAATTTAAACCTAAAAATGGCTAATATTACAATTATGTGCAATTTAGCTTTAAAAATAATAAATAAATTGAAAAAATTTTTAAAACTCATCTTAGCTATATTCTAGCATAAGTGTAAAAATCAATAAATGAATAACTAAAAAATAATAATTTTGGAAATCATTATTTGATTTCTTATGGATAAAATAGGGAAATAAATTGATTTAAAAACCTTTAAAAATTAAGAAAAAATAATAAAGCATTTGAGCATACTTATATATGTATACATATAATATTTTGAAGGTGTTTTGCATATTGAGAAATATATGGAGAAAAATTGGGTGTCAACGGGGTCGAATCCTAGGAGTTAAAAATGGGATTAGGTATATACCTAGTGTAATTGTACAATGTGCCTCCAATTTTACTTTAGCATTGTTGTTTGTTGTTTCAATTTATACTTTATGCTATTGATTACAATTATAAAAGTAGGAGACAATATTTTTGGTTTTGGTTGTTTTTCAAATAATAAAGGATCTAGGGTTGTGACTTCCACCTAAGTGGTTACCTAACGGATTGTAAACTCTAGGAAAAGTTTGATTAGTTGGGGTCGTAATATAGCAATGACACGCAATTACTCAGTCTCTACCTCTCGCTAGTTTGAGTGAATTTGCCCAAATTTTGCTTTCTCAAGTCCAAATGGGGTATTGTAAAAATCAAGTGATATATGCTCAAGTCGGGTCTTACTATATCTAGTTTTGACCCTTTAATTGAGGCTATCAATTTCTTGGGTTCATACCAATTTATTATTAGCCAAGTTTTCCTACACTTATTATCTCTTTCTCAAGTAGAGATTAAGTCAAATAGGCATGAATTAGTATTTGCAACCATTAATTCTAGAATACAAGAATGAACAAGGCTAAATATCACTAACCCAGTCACAAACAAGCCCTAAATCAAATACACATTAAGTACTCACACTAGGGTTGGGCCATAACCCTAGCTAGAAATTTAACTACTCATGAAAATTGTAGAAATATAAGAAGAAATTAAGATAGAATGCACAATAATTAATCAAGGAAAGAAAATCTAATGTTTAGGAGTCAATCTAGTACAAAATTACTCAAAACAGAAAAAAAACGGCTCAGGTGCTCGTCCTAGAACTAAAATTAATCTAAAAATGACAAAAAGTTGTATTTATACTAAGCTAAAAATATGCGACAAAAATGCCCCTGCGAAGGTTGAGCGGACGCATAATTCTAGTGCGGCCCACATAATGAGCTTCTACGACAGCACAATTATCATGCATATGCATTCTTAGAACTTGGGCTTGGTAATTTGAGGTTTCTGCGGCCCGCATAAAAGTGAGTGCGGCCGCGCTTCTGATTGTGCGGCCGCATAAAAATAATGCAGCCCGCACTCCTGGACTTTGGACTTGAACCCAGATCTCTGATTCTTCACATTTGCAGACCACATAATATGCACATCACATCTTGCGGCCGCACAATTTCGATGCGGTCTGTATGCCTTCAGTTGGCCAAAGACTAATCTCTGAATCTCCCCTCTGCAGCCGCACTAGAATTGTGCGGTCCGCATTGTTGGCCTTTTCCCTTGCTTTGGTTCTTTTTTCTTTTTGACTCCTTTATGAATTGATTTTGACTTCTTTGGACCGTTTCCCAATATTCATGTAGAAAAGCACATTTCATTAGTTCTTGGAAACACTTTTAAGCATTTTTGAACTGGAACGCATGTAAAAGAGAGCAAATAAACTATCAAAATCCCTACTTATCAACTCTCCCAAACTTAAGCTTTTGCTTGTCCTCAAGCAATTAAGGAAATTCCCACCTCCACTAGAAAAAGTGATATTTTATCTAGCCTAAGGTGAATTAATTACACATCAACTGGGATCAACAATTACCCGCGACATATATGAATTATCAACATTGTTATGATTTGACTTTTTTGAGTACAATAGTTTTATTGTGACACTAGAGCATCACGAGTTAACTCTATTCATCAAGGAAGCTTGCTCTTTTACGTAGGTCATTGTGGATCCCAAAATCCTCCTCCTCTAATATCCATTAGCAAATCTCACTTTAGAATAAAACACTCGAAAGGATTGTGAATAGTTCGCTCATCTCTCTCAAAAGAACGTCACAAGTTTGGCTTTAAGTACCATAAGCTTGCCCCTTAAGTAAATCACCACTGGTGTAAGCTCACTTAACATGAAATCATTTAGGGATTTTGCGGGATGTAGTGAAGGCTTTTGGACTGAGGTAGGAATATTTTGAATAGAATGGTTTCATCTTTCCTTAAGCACTCCATTTTCTCTTTTCGGCTCATATTTTCTCCACTCTTTGAGTCATTTTCTTCTTCTGCGGGGGAACTAGAGAGACATAATGCCACTATCTTTTTATCATGACATTCATTTTTTCCTTTTCTATTTACTCCATGCCTTTCATCATTGTTTACTTTGACTCCCTTCAACTTTCTACCTTCTTCACTTTCTTTTTGGAATTTTTCTTTTTCTTTTTTCTTTCTTTTCTCTGCCTTCCCTTTTCTTCATTTCTTTCTCTCCTTTGTTCCTTTTATCACTTTCAAACTTATATTTTGACAATTGTTTATCAATAATGCGGACGAAATATCAACTACAAAGAGAGGGTCATTACAAAACGGATAAAGGCTTGTAACATGGTTATTAAAAGAAACAGGACTTCGACTCAAAAGAGTTGACTAGGGATATTAGATTGGTAGGCTAGGGAAGATTTCAAATAATAAATTGGATCAAGGAGAGCCATATTCATTTCTCAAGCCAAGCTACACTTAGAACTTTGCCTAAAAACACATTCGGGGCAAGTTCTAGACCAACTTGTAACTAAACATATCACCTTTCGCACTTGTGGATTTCTAAAGAGAACGAAATCGAGGGCCCGCAACAACCCTAGATAAGTTTGAGAATCAAAAATGGCTCGACTCGATGACTGCTTAAGTCAACACAAGAGTCAAAAGGGACACAACTAGAGCTATTTTTTGCCAGCAACTTGTTTTTAACCATACGATCATAGGTAAATGTGTTGGTACCAATCAAAGCATGCTTGAGAATATTTTATTCATTACTACTGTATTTTGCCTAAACATAAAAGAAAAAAGACTCAATCCCCTAAGAAGGTTGTCACGCCATCCATCAATGGGAAGAGCCACTCGGTTCACATAAAATTCACCTTTGGAAAGAACCATGGCATTAAGAAAACCAAAGGCTTTTGTTCACTTAAAACATGAAAAGAAAGTAACAAATCAAAAGAAGCTACTAAAAAAATAAGAAATTATACTACTAAGGACAAAAAAACTAAAGAAGTTATGAAGTAAACTATAGAAAGTAAAATGAATATACAAATAGAAGTCAAATGAATATATACATAAGGAAAACTGAATATGTACATCAAGGGAGAATATATACATCACCAAATAGAAAATAAAGATAAAAGAAGAATAGTATCAGAGTTATTACCGGCAAATCCAAATGTCAATTAATAGAAATAGACCACCCCCAAATAAAAAATAAGCATTGTCCCCAATGTAGAGAGTGAAGAAAACTCCCTATGTGGTCTTAGTCTGCATAGGATCATCAACACCCTTTATGTCTAGTTGTATGTCATCATCTCTTGGCTGATGGATAACAAGGTTGCTGAGCATCTGGATCATCTCATTAGCAGTGTGGGCAATCCTTGTGCCTCAGGTAATGTTGGTGCAGCATGTGCTGCTAGGCCTACTGACTCCATGAGCATGTCCAATGGTAAATAGTCGACAGATGTGATCCTTTAAATCTCTTTTCTCATCTTTTCCACCAACTTCTTTGATGCTTGAGACTTCTGCATCTTTTTGACCTGTTTGACCAAATCCTCAATGACTTTCCCTTGTGCCACCACTTTGGCCATGATAGTTTTATGGTAGGCTAGAATATTCTTCAATGTTTCCTCCACTGACGGAGGTACCTGGGGATGCGGACTGTGATTTAACAACACTGGATATGTCAGTCAGCTTTGTAGTAGCTTCCTGCATCTAGTTTTTGAGACTTGCAACACAGTCTGAGATATGTAGACGATGTTGTCATTGGTAATGTCAGTGATTGTTTGGCAGGTAAGATGATGGCATATCCGTTGTACTAGTGGAAGGGTGAGCTCATATGGAAGGTATGGAAGATGTTGAAGGCTCAGCAACTGAATCAGTAACCACCACTGTTAACTCCTCAGACTGGAGGTAGTAGCTTTACCGTTGAACTGTGGGTTGTCCGTTCCCTGAAGGTGGTACCATGAAAAAGGCTTATTGGCCTTTACTTCAGTATCATAATGCTTTGGCTCTACCCCTTGATCCTTGAAGTATTATGTGAGGAAGTTCGGGTACGGATAGGATCTTTCACCCTCCTACACAACTAAAGTGATGTTGGTGGACAATGATGGCACCAACATTTATCAGATACCCAGCCATAATCAAAGCCACCAAGATTTTATAGGGAAGTGGAATTTGGTTCTCCTCGAGGCATGGATCAATGCGGTTACACACGAATGTTTGCCATCCTTTTGCTTTAAAATTTAGGGTGGCCCGGACAATTGGAACCTCTGCTGCGAGCCACGAAGGTGTTGATCCTCGGATTGTCAGAATCTAAGCTAGCCATAGGCGAGCTGCATCACCCATAGCCAGCTTCTCCAAGTAATGGACTACCTCCAATTCCTTAAACCCCACATATCAATTCAATGCACAGAAGTCAAATTGGATTTTCCGATTTTGCACTTTTGCACCTTTGTACCCTTTTAATGTGAGCTATATTTGCATAGAATTCCTTGAGCAGGTGATCATTTGCATCTAGGACGCTTTCCTGGAATTACCTAAGGACATTGGAGTTGTTCTAGTTCAAATATTTCATCAAGAATTGTCACTAAAGAGTGAGCGACCACTGCGTCCACTCTAAAGCCTTCTTGACCTCTCTAAACCTCATACTGTAGTATCATCCCCTCTAACATCATCTAGCACACCATCATCATCGTTTAAATTGATTGGAGCAGGTGGAGCATGTGAGTAAGAGGGATCGGAATCTTGACTAACCTCTTACGAACCTTTAGACGAATTGGCAGCGAAAGATGACTCATATACCAAATAAAATCTCTCTGGGATTTGTTGTTGGTCTTCCGGTTGTGCTTGCACGGAGTTACCTTCAGAAGCTTCCCCATATGGGAGGTACTTACTGATCTCGGAGGTATAAGGGGCTCTATTAGATGTGGCTTACTTACTTATTGCTCTTTGGATTTCTAGAGGAAGGTTGCTTCTACCTCGGCCTCGGCCTCGAGAGGGTTGTGCCCTCCCTTTCGACATATCTCCCTTGTCACATGATCGAGCCATTGTCTATAACACATAAGTAACAGAAATCAATTAGAATTAAAGATCATAATGTAGACAAAAGCACTATTCAAAGTTATAGGAAAATGGTCTCAAAAGGGCAGTGCAGACTGCATAAAAGTGAGTGCGGCCGCAAAATGCCAAGTATGGACAACACAAAAATGAGTGCGGCCGTAGATTACTAAGTGCGGACCGCAAAAAAATGAGTATGGCCACACAAACTCAGGTTCAAACTACTAGGGTGTCTGATGTTTCATTAGTACAGACCGCACAAAAATGACTGCGGCTGCACAACCCCGACATTCAGCAGTCTGGGGTCTATGATATTTTATTAGTGCGGATCATACAAAAATGAGTGTGTCCACACAAGTCCAATGCGAACCGCATAATTTTGAGTGCGGCCACACAATTTATGCATACACATGCCCTATCTCAGAAAGCTTTGGACCACACAAAAGTGTGTGTGGTCACAAATCTCAAAGTGCGGACCACACAAAAATGAGTGCAGCCGCACAATATGAATTTTTTGGGCATTGCCTTACGATTCAAGCAAGTTTTTAAAAAATTAGGCGTGTTTCTAGCAATTAGAATTATTAGTTACTTACCTAGTCCCCAATTAACGTTCAAGATGCTACCCACCCGAATCTAAGCAACAGTGACTAACTAATGACTTTGTTAGGCGTGTAACTAACCCTAAACCAAAGAACAAAACTAAGAAAAAGAAGAAGAATTTAAAGATGAAATTAACATACCAGTAATGTAGATGCATGTGAGATTTAAGACTAATGAAATAAGGGAAGATTTGAGAACAATGGGGAAATGCACTTTGTTAGCTTAGTCGGAGAGTGTATAGTGTAAAGAGTTATGAAAGGCTCTATTTATAGGCTGACCCGTCGGGCCCAGACTTACCTGAGTGTGGCCGCACAATTTTGAGTGCGGTCCACACTCTTTACATATACCTATGAAGACGTTCTACAGATCGCACATAAGTGAGTTTGGCTACAAAAGTTGTGCGGTCCACATAATTTTGTGTGTGGCAGCAAGTTGTTAAGGACTTTTGGTAGGCCAAACTTTAGAGAGCATGATTTTTTATCTTCTAGTTGTGTGAATGCACAAAGAATTGTGCGGCTGCAGAGTATCAGCGTGGTCCACATAATTTTGGTATGATTCGCACGTTTGTGACACTTAGCCAAATGTTTCATGCACAGTCCCTACAATGCACATCCATTACTGTATACCTTTCAAAAGTAGTTAGCACAAAATAAAGCCTATCTAATCTAAAGAAGAAAAACAAGAGAAAGAAAAATACACATGGGTTGCCTCCCAAGAAGAGTTTGAGTTAACGTCGCGACATGATGCAGATTACCAATCATTTGAAATGTAGAACTGCCACAATATGGCCATCATCAACCTTGCCAAGATAATACTTAACTCAGTGCCCATTGACTCTAAACACATCATTTTTCTTATTTTTCAAATCTCAATCACCAAAGGGGGTTAAATTCACCACTTCAAAGGGGCCACTCCATTTTGACTTTAACTTGCCCAGAAACTTCCGTAGCCAGTAATTGCACAATTGCACAAGATCACATTCTTTAAACTCCTTGTTGTGGATGTACTTTTCATGGAGGTAATTCGTCTTCTCCTTGTGTAGGGACGAATTTGTGTAGGCATGATACCAGAATTCATCAAGCTCATTCAATTGTGCCACTCTTATATTTCCCACTTGAGGTTCAACTTCTTCAAAGCACGTGGCCTTATGCTCAAGTTCTACCGGAAGATGAAACACCTTCCCAAACACCAATCAATATGGAGACATCCCAATCGGCGTCTTTTAGGCCATCCTATAATACCAAAGAGCATTATCAAGTTTTCTTGACCAATTTGTATGGTTGGCATTCACATTCTTTGACAAAATACTCTTGATCTCCCGGTTGGAGACTTCAACTTGTCCGCTTTCTTGAGGATGGTATGGGTTGATACTTTATGAGTGACACCATACTTGGGGATTAAGGTATTAAAAGTACGGATGCAAAAATGCGAACCCCCATCACTAATAATGTCCCTTGGAGTACCAAACATTGTGAAGATGTTATTTTTCAAGAATGTCACCACACTTTGACTTAATTGTTAGGTAAAGCCATGGGTTCAACCCATTTTGACACATAATCCACAACTACCAAAATGTAAGTGTTCCCACAAAATCTCACGAACGGTCCCATGAAATCAATACCCCAAACATAAAAATGGCAACACCGTAGATGGTGGTGAGGGGTATATCATTCTTCTTAGAAATCCCATCGGCCCTTTGCATTCATCAAAACGCTTGACAAGATCACTAGCGTCCTTGAACAGAGTAGGCCAATAGAATCCACAACTCAACATTTTATTAGTTGTTCTAGCTCTACCATGGTGACCACCATACGGTGAAAAGTGGCAAGCCTTAAGAATTCTTATTTGTTCTTCCTCCAGCACACATCGTCGGATCACCCATCCAGAAAAGATACAGCTCACTCCAATAATAGTCCAAGCCATCCCATTTGAGCTTATTACTTTGGTTTGAAAAGAACCATTCGGTACAATGCACTTACAGGAATTGGCTAGATCAGCAAACCATGGCATCCCGATCATTGAAATGGCTAGGAGTTGCTATTCAGGAAATGAATCATTGATATTAAGGCCGTCATACAGTCTCCCATCCTTCTCCAATCGGGAAAAGTGGTCTTCTACTTGATTTTCACTCCCCTTGTGGCCTTGAATATCTAGATCAAATCTTGATATAGAAGTACCCACCACATCAACCTTGCCTTAGAATATTTTTTCATCAAATACCAAAGCGTCGTATAGTCGGAGTGTACAACCTTAATACCCATCAAATATGGTTGGAACTTCTCCATAGCAAAAACAATAGCAATTAGCTCACTTTCGATCTCAATGTAGTTGACTTGGGAATCATTCATGGCCTTGCTATCATAGCAGATTGAATGAATAGTTTTGTTGATTCTTTTCCCCATCTCCGCTCCAATCTCCACATCACTAGTGTCACATATGAGCTCAAAAGGTAAGCTCCCATCCGGTGCCGTAATAATAGGAGTAGTAATCAACATAAACATAAGCAATTCGAATGCCTTCACACAAGCATCATTGAAATGGAACTTGTCATCCTTCTCCAAAAGTTTACACAAAGGGTTTACCACCTTAGAAAAGTCCTTGATGAATCAGCGATAGAACCCCGCATGACCCAAGAAGATCCTCACTACCTTCATGGATATATGATGAGGGAGTTTGGAAATAACCTAAATTATGGATTAGTCAACCACAATACCATGTTTTGAAATATTATGGCCGGGGACAATGACTTCCTCGACCATGAAGTGACACCTCTCCCAATTATACACCAAATTAGTCTCCTCACATCTGGCCAAGACCTAATCCAAATTGTTCAATCACTCATCAAACGAATTCCCAACTACGGAAAAATCATCCATGAAGATCTCAAGAATATCCCTCCACCATGTCGGTGAATATAGCCATCATACACAATTAAAAAGTCGTCGGTGCATTACACAACCCAAATGGCATCCTTAAAAACAAGAAAGTACCATAAAGACATATGAAAGTGGTCTTCTCTTGGTCCGAGGGAGAAATAATAATTTGACTGTAGCCGGAGTATCCATAAAGGAAGTAATAAAAAGCACTTCTGGCCAACCTATCAAGCATTTGATCAAGAAATGGATGAAAATGATCTTTCCAAGTGACTTTGTTGAGTTTCATATGGTCCACGCATACTCTCCACTCGATGATGGTTCTTGTGAGGATCAATTCATTCTTGTCATTTGTTACCACAGTCAAGCCCACTTTCTTTGGGACACATTGCACTAGAGAGATCCACGAGATATCGAACATGGGGTAAACAATCTCGGCATCCAACAACTTGAGTATCTCCTTCTTCACTACCGCTTGCATTGCTTCATTTAGCCTCTTTTGATGTACAACAGAAGGTTTGGAACCCTCCCCCCAAAATAATCTTGTGCATGCCAAAGGTGGGCCTTATTCCCCGGATATCTTCCAAAGTTCAATCGATTGCCCCTTTTCTCCTTCATAGCACTTCCAACATGGACTCTACCTGCATGTTAGTTAAAGAAGAAGAAAGAATTATCAGTAATGTTAAAGAATGGCCAAGGAATTCATACCTGAGGTGCAAAAGCAGTGGCTTTAACTCCAATGTGGGAGGCTCCTCGATTAAGGGATTTATTGGAGGAGTATTCCTGTTCTCAATATCCAAGGATAGCTCGCGGGTTTCATAAGTGTACGACCCCATTCCTTGCAATGCATTCACACATTCCCCATAGCTATCACTTTTCTCATGATCATCGAGATTGAGCAACACATCTTCCAATTTGTCCTCAACATTTATTATGGCACCAGTATCATCAACAATCATGTCCTTCTCCAAATCCACGAATGAACAAACTTGATCACTATCCAGTTTCCTCATAGATTTGAACACATGGAAGACTACCTTTTTGTCACCCATCCGAAAAGTGAGTTCATCGGTTTCCACATCAACAAAAGCCTTCCCGTAGAAAGGAAAGGTTTACCCAAATTAATAGGCACCTCATAGTCCACTTCACAATCAAGAATCACAAAGTCCTCCATGAGAATGAACTTCTCAACTCGAACCAACACATCATCAATAATACTCAAAGGTCTCTTCATTGTTCTATCTGCCATTTGCAACCTCATGGATGTGGGTCTTGGTTTCCCAATTTCTGAATTTTTGAACAATGAGTAGGGAATGAAGTTGATATTTTCCCCAAGATCACATAATTCTTTGGCAAAGTCGTCACTCCCAATAGTGTAAGGGATTGTGAAAGTGCTCGAATCTTCCAACTTATGAGCCATTGAGTGTACAATAGCTCTCAGTTGATGAGTCATTTTGATGGTTTCACAATTCATTGATCTTTTCTTTGTTACAAAGTACTTCATGAATTTCACATATCCTAGCATTTGTTCCAATGGAACATTAATTCAAAAGCTCTTCATCATATCAATAAACATTTTGAATTGGTTTTCACTATTTTGCTTTGCAAGCTTGTGAGATGGGGGAGGAGGCCTTGGTGTTGGTGGCTTAGCCTTTAGTACTACCTGTTCCGGCATATCAATCACGTGTTCCCTTGAAAGGTTCACCTCTTCTTGCGTCTCCTCTACATTCATTAATATAAATTCTCACTTCTTCATCAGCTTGAACCACATTGCTTGGGATTTCATCTTCTTGTACCACAACATCTTCATCCATAATCCTTCTTTGATTTGAGGTGGTTGCATCTCCACCCTTTTCACTTCTAGTAATCACGGCCATAGCATCTCGTGTATTATTCTCACCCTTCGAGTTTACCACCATATCACTAGGTAGTTCCCCTTAGGATGAGGGCTTACGAGATTTGGCCTAATTGAACCTCCAAATTGCATATAGAAATGTTATGAGAGGCTAATTATGCATCAGAGTTGGAACTCTTCTCCATCATTTGTTTAAACATATTTCCAATTCTCCCCATCTCGTTTTTAGAAGATCTCATACCTTGATAAGGATATGAAGGTGTATTGCTCGGTTGTTAGAACATCGGAGGCCTTTGAAAACCCAACCCCCGATTGTTGTTGTTGTTCTACCCTCCTTGGTTATTAATTCCCCAGTTGCTTTTATGCTGCCACCCTAATTGCCTTGATGATTACCTTGATTTTTCAAATTTCTTTGATTATTATTACTACCACCCTAATTGCCTTGGCGGTTTTGGTTGTTCCAATTTCCTAGTGACCTCCATTGTTGTTGATTTTGTCCCTGAGCATTATTTCTTTGACCTTGATAATTATTTACATATTGAACTTCTTCTTCTTGCTCATTGAACGAATCAACTTGATTATAACCACTATCATCTTGCATGCATTATTCCCGGCGATTTTGCATTTATTGACCTTGTTGTTGTCTCTTGTTTAGCATCATAGTCACACCGTCCATTACATTCAATTATTTTGGCCCTTGAACTTATTGAAGCTTAGCTTTGGCCAATTAGTTTATTGTGATTGTCAAATTGGCAATAGCTTGTTTGTGATCATGTAGCTCCTTATGTAGGTGAATGACATTAGGGTCACCTTGCGGAACATTGGCTCTACTTTGCCATGCTGAAGAGGTATCCACCTTTTTATCAAGAATTTCACAAGCTTCGACATAAGGCATGTTCATGAAGTTCCCTCCAGCGAGTTGATTATTGGTTTGTTGTATTGATCCCCCTGTAGAAGGTTTGTTGGATCATGGCCTCAGTTATATCATTATTCGGACACTCTTTAACCATGGTATGATATCTTTACCAAATCTCATGCAGTTGCTCATTGGGTTCTTTCTTGAAAGAAAGAATCTCATCTCGAAGCATCGCCATACTTCTCGGAGAGAAGAATTTGGAAATAAACTTCTCCGCCAACTCTTCCCAAGTATGGACGGAATGATTGGGCGATCTCTCTAACCAGACCAATGCCTTTCCCCATAAAAAAAAGGGAAATAGCCTCAACCGCAGCATATCCTCGGAGATATTTGTGCTTTCTCCACCAACAAGTATTGACGAACCCGTTGAGATGCTTGTAATCATTTTGACTCGGAGCCACGATGAAGAATCTACGTTGGTCAAGTAGTGTAAGCATCATATTGATGATTTAGAAGTTGCCTTCCCTAATGCGGGGCAGGACTATAGCACTTGCATAACCCTCATTCAGTAATTATCGGTGGGCCACCGCTCTTGGTAGTGGCGGGGGGAGGGGTGAGCACATTATCTTGAGGCGGGCGCCCTCGTCTATAAGCTTGAGGTTTAAGAGGAACCTCATCCATTTGATCATTGTCCACTTCCTCCCCAAATGGCACATTTCCAATGGGACTGTTATTGAAAGTCATTTTCGTATGTAAAATCAATTCAAAAACAAAGCTAGTGACTCGGAAGGAAAAAAATACAAATCAAACAAAAACCTAGATATATAGCTAAATCTGTTGAACTAGGCAACGCCGCCAAAAATTAATGTCGTCCGAATTCACACCACAAATATAGGTAGTGAGGCGGTCGAAGAAATAATAAAAACCCAACGCAAGTTGGAGTCGAATCCTCAGGGAGTTAGAAATGGGATTAAGTATACACATAGTGTAATTGTATAATATGCCTCAAATTTCACTTTCACATTCTTGTTTGTTGTTTCTATTTCTAGTTTATGCTATTGATTGTAATTATAAAATTAGGAGACAATATTTTTTATTTTGGTTATTTTTCAAATGATAAAGGATCTAGGTCATTTCTTCCACCTATGTGGTTACCTAATGGGTTGTAAATTCTAGGGAAAGCTTGATTAGTCGGGGTCGTAATATAGCAATCACGCAATTACTCACTCTATACCTATCAGTAGTTTTGAGTATTTTTCCCAATTTGTATTTCTCATGTCCAAATGGGTATTGCAAAAATCAAGTTATATATGCTCAAGTCGGTCTTACTATCTCTAGTTTTGACCTTTTAATTGGGACTATCAATTTCTTGAGTTCATCCTAATTTCTTGTTAGCCAAGTTTTTCTAGACTTAGTCTCTCTTTCTCAAGTAGAGATTAAGTCAAGTAGGGATAATCAATGTTTGCAACAATTAATTCTAGAATACAAGCATGAACAATGCTAAATATCACTAACCCAATCACAAACAAGCCCTAAATCAAATAATCATTAAGTACCCACACTAGGGTTGGGCCACAACCCTAGCTACAAATTTAGTTACTCATGAAAATTGAAGAAATACAAGAATAAAATAAGATAGAATACATAATAATTGATTAAGGAAATAAAATCTAATATTTAGAAATTAATCTAGTACAAAATTAGTCAAAATAATAAAGAAAACGCCTCAGGTGCTCGTCCCAAAACTAAAATTAACCTAAATATGACAACAAGTTTTATTTGTACTAAGCTGAAAATATCTGACAAAAATGCCCTTACGAAAGTTGTGCGGTCGCATAATTCTGGTGCAGTCCGCATAATGAGCTTATGTGGCCATACAATTATCGTGCGTTCCGCATTCCTTGATCTTCATCTTGGTAATTCAGGGCTTCTAAAGTATGCATAAAAGTGAGTGCCGTCGCGCTTCTGATTGTGCGGCCGCATAAAAATGATGCGGTCCGCACTCCTTGACTTTGGATGTGAACCTAGCTCTCTGATTCTTCACTTCTACATACCGCATAATAATAAGTGTGTCCGTACTTGACATCCTACAGCCACATAAATTCGGTGCGGTCCGTATGCCTTCAGTTGGCCCAAAGACTACTCTCTGAATCTCCTCTCTACGACTGCACTAGAATTATGCAGTCCGCACTATTGGCCTTTTTGCCCTGCTTTGGTTCTTGTTCACTTTTGACTTCTTTATGAGTTAGTTTTGACTTCTTTGGCTCTCTTCCCAATATTCCTGTACAAAATCACATTTTATTAGTTCTTGGGAATACCTTTATGCATTTTTGAGCTAGAACGCAAGTAAAAGAGAGCAAATAAGCGGGCAAATTCCTTACTTATCAGGTCACCACTCCCTAGTCTCCTTTCCAACATAGGGTCTCTACTCCCTAGTTGATTTTATTTTAGACATCGGGTCTCAACTCCTTAGTATTCTTTCCAACATAGGGTATCCACTCTTTAGTTGATATTTATTTTAGACATAGGATCTCCACTCCTTAGTCTCCTTTCCAGCATAGGGTCTCTACTCCTTAGTTGATGTTTATTTTCGACATAGGATCTCCACTCCCTAGTCGTTTTTCCAACATATGTTTTCCACTCCATAGTTGAAGTTTATTTAGATATATAGTCTCCTATTCTTAGTCGCTTCTCCAACATAGGGTCTCTATTCCCTAGCTGAAGTTATTTTAGACATAGGGTCTCCATCCCTTAGTTTCCTTACCAACATAGGGTCTCCACTCCCTAGTTGATTTTCATTTTAGACATAGGATCTCCATTCCTTAGTTATTTTTCTAACGTAGGGTCTCCACTCTCTAGTTACTTTCATTTTATACATAGGGCTCCACTCCATAGTCTCTTTTTCCCAGGGTACACTAGCCCCGACCTTTTATTTGCTTTCAATAATGAAGTAGTATAGAGTTTTATTATAAATAACTCATGAAATTTTCCTAGTGAAAATAAGGACAGAAAAACTTCTTTTGTTCGTTTGTTTTGGTGTTCGATCAGGTTTTACCTCAAGGCACAGAGTTTGAGATGACCAAAAGGAGAAGTCTCAATCCAGAATATAAAAAAAAAAGAAAAAGAAAAGAAGTGAATCCAAAATGAAGAAGCGGAGAAAAGATGTGGACTGCTCAAGACATGACTGATGTTGCAAACTTTGCATGTCCCGCCTTGATCTGAAATATCTGAAGAAGAATGAACTAGCACCTGCTATTAGAAAGCATCAAGGTTCAGATTAGAGTTTGTGTGAAGAACCAGCCAAGACTCAAGATCAAGATTTAGAAGACGCATAGATAGGAATCTTGTAACTCGTAGCTGCTAGTCTTAGTTAGTCTTTTTAAGCTTAGTTTTGGTGTAATAAGGAACTCAACAAGCAGTAACAACAACAACAATAGTGAAATCACAGCTTCTCAGTAGTTCCAGCTACCAAAATTCTCAAAACTACACTGACCTAATTCATTTATAGCCAAGGATATGTAGGCAACCTCTGAAACAAGTTTCGGTCAAATTTTTTCAAAGTGCTTCCCATGGAGTATCCAAACGGGCAAAAATCGCTCGCAATCACTTACTTTATCTTTACTCGAAAACCTTTTTTGTTTTCGAGCAAAGAAGGGCACGTGATTTTTTTCCGACGAAAATGCCCCTACAAAATTCGCAAAAATATATTTGTCTTAATTATTTTAACTTTTATAGAATTTTGTAGGAATTTCTTGTTAATTATTGTTTGCATTAGTTGCATATTTAACATTTTAAAATTATAAGAAAATGCCAAAGTGTCCAAATCTTTATTAAGTAGCAAGTTAGGTTTCAATTGCATTTAGGATTTAAATACATGAGTTAATTATTATAAAACAAAAATCTTACAAATATTTGTCATTTTACATTTGTAGTTTTAGTTTTAAATTAGTAATTTTCTTTTATTATTTTAAGATAAATTAATTCTTCAAATATTAGAAATAGTTAATTAGGTTTATTTCACAAATTAGATTTCGATTTAGGACCAAATCTAGGTTTTTAATTAATTAGTTTAGGATTTAAAATAAAAGAAAAGAAAGAAGAAGAGAAAACAAAGAAAAGGAAAAGGGGCGGTTTGGACCGGCACAGTTTTTTTTTTTAGATAAACTGTCGATTTCATTGATTTAAAAAATATATACAATGTATTCCTATGGTAGTAGTATGGACTCCTACTACTCATTACATTTCAGTTCTAACTACACAACTCATATAAACAATTCTAACTAGCAATTAAGGATCAAAACTAAGGATAGCAATTGAGCATTTGTAACCCTTCCTGCCACCTTTTACACTTCCTATTTCTTGCATGTATTAATAATGCCACTTCTTTGCAACACTGGTCTTCATCAAATGGCTTGTTCTCAAATCTGATCAAGTTTCTACTCCTCCATAGCAATGCAACAGTAGTAACAAATGCAGTGGCAGTGATTGCCTGCTCTCAGTGTTTACTCTTAATTTTGCTACAAATCCATTTCACTTCATGCTCCCAGCATTCAATGATCCTAGCATGTCCCAACCACACACAAATTCTTCTCCATATTCTGCTGGTAATGTCACATTCAAAATAAAGATGTTTGAACTCTTCATCATGCATTTTACAGAATGCACACAGTGCTGGCATTTGTATACCTATACACTGCAACCTCTCAACTGTGGGAAGCTTTTGTTGAGCAGCTAACCAAACAGTAAACATGTGTTTAGGAAGTGCAGATGAAATAAGCATTAAGTTCCTCCATGCAATCTTAGGAAACTTAGGCAGCAAAGTAATATACATTTTGTGAATCTGAAATTTTCCAAACTTGCATACACTCTGCAGCCTGCTAGTGATATCCCCTTGCAACTGAGTATTTTCCAACACCAATGCCCTATTGTCCAGTATCTTCTTTACCACCCAAGAAGAGTTGGATGGTACAGCAACTGACTGAATGCTCCTATTCTTGATATAGTAAGAATGTACCCACCTGACCCATAGACAGTCCTTTTTATTAGCCAAATCCCAAAGTAACTTGGCTATGGCTACTTTATTCCATATATCCATCCTCATTATATTAAGACCCCCAGAGGAAATAGGTTGGCAAACCTTATCCCAGGCCACAAGTGCTCTCCTGGATAGTGTAGCTTTGCCTGTCCAGAGGTATGTTCTACAGATTGCCTCTATAGCCTTCCATACTTTTTTAGGTATTAAAAACACCTGAGCCCAGTAAGTCTGCATTCCAAAGATCAATGCCTTAATCAATTGAGTTCTGCCAGCATAGGATAACAATTTTGCTGACCAGCAAGTGATTCTTGCTGTGATTTTTTTCAATGAGAGGAAAATAATGCTGTATAGCTAGCTTCTTAGAATCCAGAGGGACTCCAAGATATTTGAAGGGCAGCTCACCTTCAGTGAATCCCAGAGCTGCAATAATCTCCTCTCTGGTTTCCTGTGAGACTCCAGCCAAATAGATTGCACTCTTACTTACATTAGCCTGAAGGCCAGATGCAGCTGAGAATATAAGAAAGGTGATGTGTAATATTTGGATAGATACTATGTCAGCCCTACAGAACATTAGCAAGTCATCAGCAAAACATACATGGGATATGTTAAGTTTCCATCCTTATGTAGTTGCTGTAGTAGTCTGTTCAAATATTCCATGGCCAATACAAATAGATAAGGAGACATAGGGACCCCGTGTCTTATACCTCTCTTAGCATTGAATGGTTTAGTAAGGCCACCATTCATTACTAAGGAGTATGAGGCAGATGAAACACAAGCCATGACCCAAGCAGTAAACTTAGCAGGGAACCCCAGTGCTATTAGAACCTGCTTCAGAAAACTCCATTCAAGTGTATCATATGCCTTTCTAAGATCCACTTTAAGAACACATCTAGGAGAAACACCTTTCCTAGAGTATCCTTTGAATATTTCATGGCTGAGAAGAATGTTATCCATGATACTCCTTCCTTCAATAAATGCAGATTGGGTAGGACCAATCAGGTCTCCAATTACACCCTTCATCCTTCTGGTAATAACTTTTGATATGATTTTGTACAGTGTAGTACAGCATGCAATAGGTCTAAAATCCTTCACAATGGTAAGGGTTTTGATCTTTGGCACAAGGGCTATTGCACTGGTATTAATCATATGTGGCATTTGGCAGGTTTCAAAGAATTCCTTAGTAGCAGAGAATATATCTTCTTGAACTATCTTCCAGCTCTTTGTAAAGAACTCAATAGGAAAACCATTTACTCCTTGGGCCTTATCTCTAGGCATATCAATTACATAAAACCAAAAGCCAACCTAGCCCAGTTCCCTTCATCCGATCCAGCCCATGCTTAAACTAAACAACGATGTTTGGTAGCTTTTAATCCCAGTCATTGATCATTTTGATTTAACGGCTCCCAACTTATTACTCAATTACAACAAAAATGTCCTAAGACCCCTCTAACTCTAGAGACTCCCAAAAATTCTTGTCCTTCGCCTCTCTCTCATCTTCAGTGTCTGCCGCTATCAGAAATCGCCTACGGTGGCGGCCCACCACCAAACCACCCAAAAATTACACCACGTAATCCCTCCCTCGTCATTTTTTCCAGAAAACCACCCAATCCTCGCCAATTTCAGATCTTAGAACCCGTAGAAACCCTAGTTCATTCCGTATTTGATTTTTTTCTTTCTTTTTAAATTCGGATCTATCTTGTGCTACAACTTACATCAATTGATTGCTTTGGTTGAAAGCTATTGATATTTGTTTCGTGGCATTTAGGAGTCCCCAAGTTGTTGGCGAAATCCTCACTGATGTGCCGAGTTTCCTTCCCCCTCCTTATATTCGATTCTCTAGCAAAACTACAGTCATTATCGTTACATGCAATCACTATTTCTGCCTTTCAAGTTTGAATCAGTGCTCGTGTGATGATATCGACCATTGACGGATTGTTGAAGCCAGGAGTGGTGTCGTCAATAGGTAATACATCTTTTCATTTTTGTATGGTCGTTTTGCTTAGTTGCACGATTTACTGTTAGATTTTTTATCAGTTTGTTGTTTACATATTGTGCTTTAGTTTTAGGTTAATTAGAACATGTTTTAGATTAGTTTTAATTATACTTAGTTGAATTTGCTAAATTCTCATTTGAATTTATTGCTAGTGATGCATCGACAATTGACTGATAGTGTGTTCCTTCATATGATAAGTTTGTAGAATAATTGACTTTGATTAGTTAAGTACAGGTTCAAATAAGGTTAATTGTTAGGATTATGATTCCAACTAAATATAACAACCTTCATATTGAATAATCCGGAATTAAACTACATGAGCGGAAGCTAACCTGAATCCATATGTGGAAATTGTTGAACCTCCTTTTGATGATTGTCCTTATGTCTCTATGAAGTTTGCTCCTTAGCCTTCCTTCAAGAATGTCTTGAAGTTGTATATGTATCCACAAGTATGCAAGAAACAAACCTTAAACAATATGTGAATTATTCACAATAATAATGTTGTGACAATGATCAAATAGGTATATGGTTTTCCACACTATTTGCAAGACAACAATGGAGTATTTTGGCTCTTGATTCAATGGGAGGAAGAAGAGTCTTGTCTTGCACTAATGTGGGAACCATAACCCCCACTTTATAACACAAGAGTTACATAACCCAAGAGTCACAAGAGTTACAAGAGTTACATAACTCAAGAGTCACAAGCATGTAACCATGGTTACATATATGTAACCATAGTTAGCGCATCATAAATTAAGGTTACCCTTTTGGGTATCTACACATTAGTCCTACACTTTATATGACAACACATTGGCCCCCTTAACATAATGTCCATAAGACCACAAAATTAGGCCAAACCAAAAGATAGCACATAACATATAATTTATCCATATATTGTTTATATGTATGTAGATATAAGTCCATATATCTTACAATCTCCCACTTGGACGAGATACACAAACATATGTACAAACCTTAGCATTATATGTTACAAAATAACCTTAGGTGCGCAAAATTGCTATCACAATAAAATTGTCATGAACAATTCGGTCCATCAATCATACCAACATAGGAACTAAGTGCTCGTCGTTACTCATTCGTAACTAGAACCAATCATAGATCACGTATATCAATATAACCAACGACATGGATCAGGTGTAGGTATGTAGCATGGAAATAACATAAAGTGTGGTCAATAGAATGTCTATTTCCAACTGGTTCTCTTTATTGAGATCAATCATAAACTGTAAGAGTACAATAAAAACTTCAAAACTGAATATCTGCAGATATAACTGAATTACTGAATTTCTGAATATAATGGACAATTACATAAATGTACAATACAAACTCCCACTAAAATACATAATCCTTATCTGATTTGACACCCATACAAGCAATATGCTCATGAAATACTTTTGGTGTCAATCCCTTAGTGAGCGGATCCCCAAGCATGGAGTTTGTACTAATGTACTCAATGCACAATTGTCCATTTTGTACTCTTTCTTTAACAACCCGAAATTTGACATCCATATGTTTTGCTTTCGTCAAACTACTGTTGTTATTAGCATAAAGGACTACCGATCTGTTATCGCATAATAGCCTAAGCGGCTTTTCGATGCTATCAACAATTCGCAGTCCACCAACAAAATTCCGCAGCCATAATGCCTCATTGGATGCTTCATAACATGCCATAAACTCCGCTTCCATGGAGGAAGTGGCTGTAAGAGTTTGCTTAATGCTTCTCCAAGAGATAGCACCACCCGCAAGCATGTAAATATAGCCTGAAGTAGACTTCAAACTATCCTGACATCCAGCAAAATCGGAATCGGTATACCCAATGATCTCAAGCTGGTCCGATTTCCGGTATGTAAGCATGTAATCCTTTGTTCTTTGTACGTACCTCATGACCCGTTTGGCTGCCTTCCAATGGTCCATTCCCGGATTGCTTAGATATCTGCCTAACATCCCAACAATGTACGCTATATCAGGTCGTGTACATACCTGAGCATACATCAGACTACCTACCGCCGAAGCATAAGGTGTCTTCTGCATTTCCGAAATTTCATAAGTATTGTTTGGGCACTGTTTGAGACTAAACTTGTCTCCCTTAGCAACAGGGGTGTTGCCTGGTTTACAATCCTGCATGCCAAATCTTTTCAGAACCTTATCGATATAGCCCTTTTGTGACAGACCGAGAACGCCTTTAGAGCGATCTCGTAGAATCTGAATTCCTAATACAAAGAAGCTTCACCAAGATCTTTCATTTCAAATTTCTTTGAAAGAAATTTCTTAGTTTCAAGTAATAATGCTATATCATTACAGGCAAGCAGTATTACTCCCACTGAACTTATGGTATATACAGTCATCAGCAATATTCGGTTCAAAACCAAAAGATGTAACGACTGCATGGAACTTATAATACCATTGATGAGAAGCTTGCTTGAGCCCATAGATGGATTTCTTTAATTTACAAACCTTCTTCTCTGATTCATCCGAAACAAAGTTTTCAGGTTGCACCATGTAAATTGTTTCCTCAATGTCACCATTGAGAAAAGCTATCTTAACATCCATTTGATGAAGCTCAAGATAAAAATGTGCTACTAATGCCATTATAGTCCTGAAAGAGTCTTTCGATGAAACTGGAGAGAAAGTCTCTTTATAATCAATGCCTTCCTTCTGAGTGTAGCCTTTTGCGACAAGACGAGCTTTGTACTTAATAACATTGCCCCCTGAATCCCTTTTGGTTTTAAAAATCCATTTACAACCAATAGGTTTCGTACCTTCGGGCAATGTAACAAGCTCCTAAACGTCATTGTCGCTCATAGACTTCATCTCATCATTCATGGCATCAATCCACTTTTGAGAGTTAGAACACTTAATGACTTGACGGAAGTTTGATTGGATAATCTTCCTCAAGTCCAATATCACTTTCTTGTTCTTGGAGAAATACTACATAATCATCCGAAATTGCATTTCTCCTCTCCCTAGTGGATCTCCTTAATGGCATTTCAGTTACTTGAGGTTGTTGAGTTTGATTTTCATTAGTTATATCAGGTTCCTGATGGGGGAGATTTTCGAGATTGTCTTGAACTGGAGTTGTGTGATCCGAGTCAGGAAGACCAAGATCAACAACTTGAGGGAAAGACACATGTTCTTCCTCAAAGACAAAATCTCTAACAACTTTATCTCCCCACCCCCCAAACTCAATATCCTCAAAGAACCTAGCATTACCCGTCTCAAAAATAGTTCTAGAAGTGGGATCATAAAACTTAAAACCCCTGGATTTTTCAGAGTATCCAACAAAATAGCTACTAACCGTCTTAGCGTCCAGTTTCTTTTCATTCGGCCTATAAGGCCTTGCCTCAGCTGGACAACCCCAAATGTGAAAATGCCGAATACTGGGTTTATGCCCAGTCCAAAGTTCATAAGGGGTTTTGATTGTAGCTTTAGTTGGAACTCTATTTAGAATATAAGTTGCAGTTTTTAATGCTTCACCCCAGAGTTAGTCTGGCAAAGAAGTACGAGAAATCATACTTCTTACCATATCCTTAAGGGTCCTATTTCGTCTCTCAGCTACACCATTCATCGTAGGACTGCCTGGCATAGTATATTGAGGGACGATCCCACACTCATCTAGGAATTTAGCAAAAGGCCCTGGACGTTGTTCACCGGAACCATCATATCGACCATAGTATTCACCACCACGGTCAGATCTAACGGATTTAATTCGTTTGCTTAGTTGATTTTCAACTTCAGCCTTAAATGATTTGAACACGTCTATGGATTGGGACTTTTCGTGAATAAGATATAGGTACCCATAACGAGAGTAATCGTCTATGAATGTGATAAAGTATTGTTGACCATTCCGACAAGGAGTAGGAAATGGCCCACAAATATCCGTATGTATCAATTCTAAGACGTCCGAAGCTCTCTTAGCACCCAATCTAGTCTTGTTTGTTTGTTTTCCCTTGATACACTCAATACAAATTTCCGAATTTGAGGAATCAAGAGAATCAAGAATTCCATCTGACACGAGTTTCTGAATTCTTTGAATGGATATGTGACCCAAACGTTTATGCCAAAGTGAAATAGAATTCTCATTAGTTAATTTCCTTTTAGTACCACTTAAACTTGTATGCAAAGTTTCTTTATTTGAAGTTATTGTATCAACCAAATATAAGCTATCAAATGTTGATAAAACACCAGTACCAATAAGATTTGAATTCTGAAAGAGACTAACTTTATTATCCCCAAATGTACATTTATAACCAGATATGTCCAATTGGGGAACTGAAATTAAGTTCCGTCTAAAAGACGGTACAATAAAAGTCTCATCCAAATCTAAATGAAAACCGGTCTTAAACAACAGCCTAAATTTGCCAATAGCTTCAACTGGCACCTTCTTGCCGTCACCCACATAGATGTATCTTTCACCATCATTTGGTTTTCGGCAGTTCAGGCAACCCTGCATTGATATACTTATGTGAGTAGTAGCAGCAGAATCTACCCACCAAGTATCCTTAGGTACCGAAATTAAATTAACTTCAGAACAAACAAGAGAAAGAAATGTACCTTTTTTCGCATGCCAGGCATGGTACTTGGTACAATATTTCTTCACATGATTAGTCCCCTTACAGAATAAGCAACCTAATTCAGTAATTTCAACCTTAGGTTCCTTATGCTGCTTAATCTTGGGCTTTGCAACCGCAACTTCCTTACCTTTCCTCTTCTTAGTTTCCTTAGAAGAGGATGCCAAATGAGATCTTTCTGTCTTATCTAGCTTTATCCTTTCCTCTTCTTGCACACAGTGTGAAATGAGCTCATTAAGAGTCCATTTCTCCTTCAGGCAGTTGTAACTGACCTTAAACTGATTAAAGTGTGCAGGAAGAGATATCAAAACAAAGTACACAAGCAGTTCCTCAGGTAAATCCAGCTTGAGTAACTTTAGTTTCGAAGCAAGATGAGACATTTCCATAATGTACTCCCTAATGTTTCCCTTGCCCTTATACCTCACGGAAACAAGTTTACTCAATAGTGTACTTGTTTCCGCCTTTTCGTTTTGCATAAAACGCTGTTCAAGGTTTCCAAGGAAAACTTTGGCATTAGGTTCATCATTCATAGTGCCCCTGAATGATTCTGGAATTGCACGCTTCATGATCATTAGACTCATGCGATTCGAGCGTTCCCACTTCTCCATCGCCCTCCTGTCATCAGGAGAGGATGTATCCTCAAGAGGAGTAGGTTGCTCAATCCGAAGAGCAAGGTCAAGATCCATGCAACCGAGAACGATCATGACGTTCTCTTTCCATTCCTTAAAGTTTGTGCCGTTAAGCATAGGGACGCTATTGATGTTGGCAGAGATCGTAGAAGCAGAAGAATTAACTGAAAATAGAACAAAAGGATTACTGAATACATGCTTACATGAACTTTAACTTTAACTTTATAGATTCAAAATTAGGCATTTCCCATTACAAGATATCTAGCACAACATTGATTTTAGTCTTTGGACAGAAAAACAACTTGTAAGTGGTATTCTTGGTGTAGTGATCAAACATAGACAATAAACTCCTGTCAAATATTAAACCTTCCTTTGGGCCGATTTAATATTCACATGGAAAACCAAATAATTGTCTCATATTTACCACCACAAGCATGTTCGAATTCCTGCCAAATAACACCTTCCTTTGGGCCGGTGTTAAACGCATGGAAGACTAACATCCACAGTCATCTTATATTTTAAGATTAATCAATCTAGACAATAGAGGTTACTTTGGCAACATAATGCTTCAATTGAATAATTAAAATATTAGATGCTTAAACTTTAGTTCCTTTTGCCTTATTATGAATCTCAACTTAATATGTTACATGGTTTGATATGTAACACTTGAATATTAATTGTTGTTTACTGAATCGGACAATTCCATAAATTATTAGAATTGATGGACTTTAAAACAATTAACATCACTGAAACTTAAGAGATTTGAAACGTTTTTAACCTTACTGGACAAAAACAATCGATTATATGCAATATACAATCGATTATATTTGGCATAAAATTTTTTTTTCCAGTTACTGGACCAAAATAATCGATTGTCTAAACCAGACAATCGATTATTCTAGTTTTAAGAAAAATTTTTAAGTTACTGGACCAACATAATCGATTGTCTAAACCAGACAATCGATTATTTTGGTTTTAAGAAAAACTTTCTAAGTTACTGGACCATTACAATCGATTGTCTACAATAGATAATCGATTATATGGTATAATTAAAAAATGGACCAGAATAATCGATTGTATAGTTTATACAATCGATTATTCTGGTGTTCCAAAAAAAACTGCCAGAATTTTAAACTTGAGGGATAATCGATTGTTTAAGAAAACAATCGATTATCTTTAGGCAGTGACCAAAAATAATTTTTCTGAATAAAACATGATTTTCAACATGAATCTTAAACATGAAAAAATGTTGTTTACCAACTAAAATCATGCTATATACAATGGTTTAACATGATATTAAAACATCAAAATTACATCAAAACATAACATTCATAAGATCATGCTATTTCATGGTAGAATTTCATATACAAAATTCTAATTAAACTTAAACATGAATCTTAACATAACGTGAACCATATGAACTTCCAAATTATCAAAAAATGAAGTTGGCTCTGATACCAATTGTTAGGATTATGATTCCAACTAAATATAACAACCTTCATATTGAATAATCCGGAATTAAACTACATGAGCGGAAGCTAACCTGAATCCATATGTGGAAATTGTTGAACCTCCTTTTGATGATTGTCCTTATGTCTCTATGAAGTTTGCTCCTTAGCCTTCCTTCAAGAATGTCTTGAAGTTGTATATGTATCCACAAGTATGCAAGAAACAAACCTTAAACAATATGTGAATTATTCACAATAATAATGTTGTGACAATGATCAAATAGGTATATGGTTTTCCACGCTATTTGCAAGACAACAATGGAGTATTTTGGCTCTTGATTCAATGGGAGGAAGAAGAGTCTTGTCTTGCACTAATGTAGGAACCATAACCCCCACTTTATAACACAAGAGTTACATAACTCAAGAGTCACAAGCATGTAACCATGGTTACATATATGTAACCTTAGTTAGCCCATCATAAACTAAGGTTACCCTTTTGGGTATCTACACATTAGTCCTACACTTTATATGACAACACATTGGCCCCCTTAACATAATGTCCATAAGATCACAAAATTAGGCCAAACCAAAAGATAGCACATAACATATAATTTATCCATATATTGTTCATATGCATGTAGATATAAGTCCATATATCTTACATTAATCACCTAAAATGGGTCAAAGTCAAATTTTGTCCTACTTTGCTGTGACTTTTTATCCCATTAAGTTTCTTAGATAGTTGTTTGTAATTAACTAAAGCTAAAGGGATCAAAGGAACATGAAAAATTAAGGAATCTGAGCTGGTTGTTTGGGAAAGTCTCTAGAAGGGACTAAAGTCCAATAAAAACCAGAAATTAGATCAGATTTTGAGGTTAAAAGGGTTAATTTCAGTAAGATAAAAGGGCTGAAATTTTTTTAGTAAATATCTTAATGGATAGCTGTCCAACAGTTGTCCAATTCTGTTTTAAAAGATCCCATTTCTCGTTATTTTTAAGGACTGCATTCCCCAGAATTATTTCCTCACCTTTTCCTATATATGGTCTAACATTCCTTCCCTCACCCACTCACTAATTCTCTACGAGACACACAAAAGACACGCACACTATAGGTTGATTTTCCCTTCACGTTGAAAGAAACAGTCTAAATTTTTACTTTGCAAATTCTTCAGAGCAAAAAAGAGGAATAGAAGTATGTTTGGCTTCATGTTTTCACTTGTTTTCTGGGTTTTTCCTTTGGTTGAGCTGTTGGATTTGTGATGTTGATTTGAAGTTGTTATCTTACTGATATTCTTGCTCATTTAGAGACTTATTTTTTGGTTTTCTGTTGTTTTCTTGGCAATTAGGTACACCCCCTATGATTCTATACAACTCTGATCTTTAGCATATTCAAAGTTTTCTGTTTAATATAGAGTTATGACTGTTTGTTGCTCTTACATGATTTTATGTCTGTTTGTGAATTGATTGGTCGATATTTGAACTTATTTCCTTGCATAGTCTTTGTATTAGATAGAACTATTGGTAATATTAACTAGAGTAAGATTGCTTGTTAAGCTTAGTTTCCTGAAACATAAGCATGTCTTACTGCATTGGCAGGGCTATTACTTTTCCTAATACTACTTGCTAAAAGTGAAATTCGTGTGTTCATAATCATTTGGCTTATAAGCACATTTGTTGTTTGCGTAAAGGAGAGAAGCATCACATTTCAGTCAAAAATATTTGGGAAGTTCATATTATAGGTGATTCATTTGTTAAAGCCCTGGATGTTTGAGATTGAATTGTCTGATTCCAAAAGACATGAGAGGAAGCAATTTAATTTGGTAACACCAGAATTTATGATGATTTATTATTGTAAACTCAGAATTTTCAAAATCTTGGTGTAATAGATTAAGTCTATAATTTTCTTTTGTAAAAATTGAGCAGATACAATTGAGAAACATTGCATTCCAAACTCCAGAATTGAAAATTTTAATTGTTGCATCTGCTTGTAGTTGATAAGCAATTCCTTTAACATTTTAGCCTGTTGTATTTACTTACGGGCCAAAACTACATTATAATATCATTAATGTTGATTCTCAGAAAAGTAGAATTTGAAAACTGTCTTGGACCTGGAAATGCTTAGGCATGTATTTGTGTTATTCTACTATATTAGGCTAGGGAATATGTCTTTGTTGATTTGGGGTTCATAATTTCTAAATATCTTTTTTGTGATCATTTTGTAACAAATAAACAACATGATTTTATGAATTCAATCTTGTAGCCTATCCTAGTTTGATTCATATGTTTATGAATGTAATCAAATTATTCATGTGTGCTTGTGTTAGGGGCGCATAGATTTTAGTAGAGGAAACTCCATGTATGGACAACCGCTAGAAACTAATATCAGTCGTTGGCCACCAAATTGCAGTATGCATTTTATAGCCCAAAAATAGTTAAAAGGATAGCCACCGACTCAACTATCACAGAAGCACAGTCCCGTCCTTCATCCAAAAACTGTTCTTCTCCAATTCCAACCCACGTTCCAAAATATAAAATGAAACTCTAAGATAAGAAGAAGGAATTTGAGATCTTCAATGTCGTACATACATAAAGCCAGGAGCGTTGGCATAATTCAGGAACTCCAAAATCATTGCTAAATCAAGACCAAACGATGTTCAATCTCCAATTTCAATGTACTAGCAAATACCCAATATAGAACAAACCTTTTAGTACCAATTACAGAGGACTTAATTTCTTGTTTCAATTTGAAGATTGCTAACCATCATCACTATATAAATTGTGTCACTTCTTCTGATTTCTTCTTCTCTTCCTATAACCCAGAAAAATCAGAAAATCCAAACAAAAAACAAAAAGAAATGGGGTAAAGAGCAAAGCAAACCTTGTCCATTGATGTTCAAGGTAGCTGATAAGCTTAAAGACAAAAAGAGAGAAACAGATTGAATGGATAAAGGTAGCTCTTTAAGTTTTTCTATTGTTTTGTGCTTGTACTGTTTGATGTTATTCTCAAGAAAGTTCAAAAGAGAAGTGTTGAGCATGGGATACATAAAGATCAACAAGGCACTCGCTAGTTTTTGTCCTCTAAAAAACCACAATTGGTGTGACTTTTATATAGGTGGCACGTGTGACAGACATATGCTTTGTTGTTTTAGGTAGAATTTTTTAGTTTATGTGGCTTTAGGAATAATGTAAGTAATGAAGTTACGTTAAATTGGTGCAACCAAAAAATTAACGTGCTTAGTAGATTGTATTTACATCAATGAAGCATTCTGTTTTGCTTTATTTATGCTTATTTGTCTTGCTTGTGAATTAATTTCAGTTTTAATAAGGTAACGTATTGTTTGACGATTATTTCAATTACACAATCGTGTTTATTACTTTTCTTCAATCACAACATAATATACATACAAAATAGACTGTCACTATACAATTATATACAAATTTAACTATTATTATACAAATAAATGAATAATATACAAATAGACAGTCACTATACAAAAAATAAAATAGAGTGTTATTTATACAAAATAGACTCACTATATAAAAAATATACAAAATAGATGTTACTATACAAAATATATATAAAATAGACTGTCACTATACAAAATAAACTGTTACTATATAAAATATATACAAAAATACATGATACACTCTAAATACATGGATTGCACACATTGCACATACAAAATGTGAATATATTGTACTTCGCCCATCATTAAATTTAATATTAAATAGTATTAAAAAAAGCAAAAGTAAGAGAGGAAGAAAAGGTGTTAGAATTAAAAGAATTGAAGAAAAGAAGTAAAAAGATATAGAAAGAGTAAAATGTCAAGTGTGATACGTAAGAAAGAGAAAATAATTTGGTGTTGGGAAGGAAAAATATCTAAGAAAGATAAAAAAGTAAGAAAGAGAAAATAATTTGGTGCTGGAAAGGAAAAATATCTAGGAAATATAGAAAAAAAATTAGTAGAGAAATTTACTTTTGTGTTTTGTCTGTTGGTTTTATCCGATGGGCTACCATTTGATATTAATTTTATCCGACCGGATATTTTGGGTTACATGTAAAACTTTGGGTTAATACTTTGTTTCAACGGCCATGCAAGGTAGTTTTCTCATTTTAGTAGGGAAATTTTTTGTATATATATATACCATATATGAAACTATATTACCAAATATGTTAATAGTTTGCATATTATCCTTCATGCTAGTAGTATTTCTAAAAACTATAGACCATGCACTAAATAAGGAATCATTGTAGCTGTAGACTTTCTTATTTAGGCGCTAAAATTGGGGGATTAAATATTCTTCCAGATCTACCTAACGCAAATCAAGCATATTAATCTTCTTCGTCAGTTTCGTTTCAAATTTAGCGTATCTACATCAAACGCAATTATTCTTCTATAATTCAAAAACGAATTGATTATTTCTACAATTCACAAATAAAAAGTAACTAAATCCTCTACAGTTCTTCTACATCAAATGCAATTATGTCCAAATTTCAGTAATACAAAAAAGAAAGAAAAATAGAGCAGCAATTCCACCATTGACAAGCATTAAAAAGCTTGAAAGCTTTGAATTCAAATTTGAATTTTCAAAAATTATTATTTGTTTGGGTTGGGTGTTGTTGAAAATAATTAGGAATATGGTTTGGAGTTTATATCACAATTTTGATGGGTTTTGGTGAAGATTAGACTTGGTGTTGATTGAATTTCAGATTAAAACTCGAAGAAGTAGAAGAGAAGACGTATATTGTAGAAGTTGTAGAAAAATTATAGATAAATTGAAGAAAAATTATAGATTGTTGTTTATTTATTTTTCTTTTATTCATTTACTTATTGTATGAAATTTGAAAAACATTGTATAAAACTTATATTTAAGTGGATGACTTTGTACTATTTTTGACAAAAATATGTATAAAAAATGGGAAACATACATTTTATGGAAAGCATACTGAGCCAAATAATATCCTTTTTGTAGATATTTTATAGATAAATTATAGATTATTTGTATTCTAATTGTAGATGCTTTATTTTCTGTTTTCACAAATTAAAAAAAATGACTAATACTTTTACAAATCTTCTGAAAAAATGTAATTATGTCAAAAATTTAAATTATGCTATAATTGAATGAGAATTGGGATATTAAATTTTAATGTACCGAGTTTGTAGATTATTTGTATTTTGATTGTAGATTCTTTGTTTTCTGTTTTCACAAATCAAAAACGACTAAAACTTCTACAAATCTTCTGAAAAAACGCAATTATATTGAAAATTTCAATTATGCTATAATTGAGTGAAAATTGGGATATTAAAATTTAATGTACCTAGTTTGTAGATATTTTGTAGATAATTTATTAAAACATTGAAATTCTGTATTTTCATATTACTTTTTCAAATGATATGTAGTTTTGTTGTAGATTAAATGTAGAAAACAAGCCATTGTGAGTCTTATTTGACTCATTTCTCACTTTCTACCTATAATTCACGCCTTTTTAAATACAATACAACCATACTCTTTTGAATTTAAAGGTATAGCAATATATATAACTTAGAAAATATCTTCTCCTCTACACAAGTTAGCTTCAAAACAGACGAAGTGGAATAACAAGCTCCCATCAAAACTTTTAACACAAGAACATAAAGCTCAAAAATAAATAAACAACTGTCTACAATTTATCTACAATCTTTGCAATATAATATATGTAATGTCGTCGTCTTCTTCTTCTTCTTCTTTTTCGAATTTCAATCTGAAATTTAGCCAAAAACAAGTCTAATCTTCACCAGAACCCCTCAAAATTGAGATATAAATTCCAAAACCATATTCTCAATTATTTACAATACCCCATCCAAACCAATAATGATTTTTGAAAACCAAAATTTGAATTCAAAGATTCAAAGCTTTTTAATGGATGTCAATGGTGCAATTGCTGCTCTCTTTTTCTTTCCTCTTATATTACTAAAGGAACCTAAAATCATAACCATAAAAAGTTATTGTTGTGCATGAAACTTTGAAGATTTGACTTTAATTTTGACTAATTGTAGAAGAAAAAAAATCTTGATTTTTGACGTTAATGGTAGAGGGTTTCAATTGGTTTTATGGATTTAGCAGAGGGTTTCATTCTTTTTCTGATTTTTCTAGTTTCTGGGTTTGTGGTAATACGTGGGTGGGGTGTGAGGTTGGGAGAGAGAAACGTAGGGGGATGGGAATTTGGAGAAATATATGGTACCATAAATTTAGGAGTGATATAAGGTACAATTAATATACACTTAAAATACTTTATGGTATAGAATTAATAATTAGATATATTAAATGTAATTATATCAAATCTTAAATATTGAGGGTAATATTACATATGAATACATAAATTCCTTTTAGTATTTTGCTGGGTATAAGGTGGGATGTTGAATTGGACTTACCCAGCCCATGTGACAAGCCAAACCGTGGCACGTAAAGATGTCAAAAGGACCAAACATTCCCGGAAAGACTAAGAGATATTGGGCCTCATTTTTAACATATTCTTGCTTGTATAGCGACCTGGTGGAGGTGTAAAAATAGCACGGTATGGTTAATTTTTGAACTGATTAATCAAAAATAGCCAGCGTTTATCAAGTTAATAAAAAATAGTCACTACTTTACTACAATAAAGATCGATCCAGCATAATATATTGAAGTTCGTTGCATTTGTATATGAACTCCAGCATAATATGCTGGACTGGTATACTTTACTGGCTCCAGTATAATATACTGAAGACTGGGGCACCGGTGCTCCAAACTCCAGTATATTATACTAGACCAGTATACTTGCTAGAACTCCAAGTATATTATTGTGGAGTCCTAGTGTACTTATGCTGGGACGTAATCATATTATGCTGGGGTTCCAGCATTCTTATCCTGGAACTCCAGTATAATATGTTGGAGTTCATGTGTGTGCTGGAACTCCAGCATAATATACTGGAGTATTTTTCGGGTTTTGAACAGTATTTTTGCTCAAATTTATTTTTACATAAATATAATTAAATTTCAATTACTTTTGAAGTTGGGCTAACTTAAATTTCTCGCATTGAAGGTCCACCACGAGAATTCAATTAGATTTAGCCCATAATGTTATTGCCTCTCGTTTGCCCAAATGTGCTGCTTCTTCCAAATATTTAATAGTCAAATTTCTAAAGATTAGGAATTACACACTTGTTCATCACAATCTATCCTTTATTTTCAACACAAAGTTTTCCGTATCTTTTGACCTTCTAAATAACCCCGAAACTAGTCTTAATCATGAATAACGGATGAACCTTGTAGTTTTTTAGGAGCATTTAAAATAAATTATTGTAGCTATTGATATAATTTTCATGGCATGATTACGATTATATAATTCTCAATTCAAATGTATATTTCACATAACTCGATCATAACTTCAAATCAATAATAATTAAAATAAGCATATTATATACTGCAGGTGCAGTTAACGTGACGTAATTCGTAATGTGTACAAAAACAATAAGTGCGCGAGATCTCAACTTATTTAAATAAATTCCATCAATACTAAATGGTTAATGATTAATTAAAGTGGTTAGAAGGTAAAAAATCACAATAAGTTTTTAAATGCGTAATAAATCAAATAATTAGGCCAATAATTAATCGTTGGGCGACCGTAAAATCACGAAATTCGAGAGTGGTTCACACATTCTCCCAAGTTAACAGAATTCCTTATCCGATTTGATGGTTTCGAAGACTTTAAAACAAAGTTAAATTTTCTCAATTTAAGATTTAAAATAAACCGGTAATTTGATATACTATACCATAAATTATTTTATGTAGCAACTTTGAATAAATAAATAATTCAATTTCAATTAATATAATTTTAATTGAAAAACTTTCCTATCTCTTTGAAAAAAATGAGGTGACAATTTCCAATTAAGGAATACTGCTAGTACCACTACAACACGCAACAAGGTAAACTAGGAAAATAAAATAATCTACCACTTAAAGCACCAATTTTAAGCAAATACAGAAATGCGGGTAGGTGATGCAAGTGAATGTGTCAAATAAAACAAAGATAAAGGATAACATGACAAACTAAGAATATGAAAAACTTTAAAAAAAACACACACACACACAAAGACGCTAATACGAGTGCATTAAAGCAAGGGAGTACTAAGCAAATAATCTACCTAAAGATACAAATACGATAAGCAAGTCGGATAAGTCAAAGAAACAACAAGTATTGACTAAAGCTTAATACGCGATATTAAAAAAAAGGAAATGAAACACAAATAATAATTTTATAAAATTTAATTTTTAAATTTAAAGCTTAAAATATTTTTAATTTGATGATTGTTAACGGAGTTTTTAATGGAATTTATAGCTTTGTAATCGTTTTTAACAATCAATCTTTTTAAAGCCGGGGGATTGTGATTATTTGTTAATTTAACTAAAGTTTAGTTCGAATATGCCAAGTTCACTATAACAGAAGATAATTATATAGCTTTGATTCATACAAAAGATCACATTGATTTGATTAGGAATATAAGTTCAACGAAAATTAATTTAATAAATAAAATAAAATATCTGCCAAGTTTAAGTGGCAATGAGGGAGAGGCGTGAGAAAGAGAGACGGAGAAAAAAATGAAAAGGTTGGAGCTTGTCACCACCCCAATTACCTATTTGTGATGACGCCTATCACTATAGTAGGCAAGCCAATTTAACACTTATCATATCAAATTTGTTTTATAAAAGAAATATTTTTTAAAACCGTTTAAGTCTCAAAGCTTTCACAAAAATATATAAATCAACAAAAATATGCGAATAACAATATGAAATACACTAGTACGGCCCGAACCCAGTGTCACTAGTTATGAGCCTCTAAATACAACCTAAAACACTGTCTGAACAATACAAAATAGTCTGAAATAACAAAATGCTAAGATATGGTGGAGGAAAGCAGGGCTGCGAATGCCGTGCAGCTTGCTATCTCCCGATAACTCTAATAGTGTTGGAAGCTCTCACTCCGATGCTCAGATACCTGGATCTGCATACAGGATATGGGGAGTGTATGCCAACTCAGTAAGTAACTAAAGTAAATAAGGTCTAAATGCAGTGGCGAACATTTAAAATCATATAAGAAATCTCAACAAGAGTATCAAGTCAAAATCCACAGTTCAATAGCCGGTTGTCTCGTAAGAACTTCAGTTTCAATTAAAAATCCTTTGAAAATATTTATTCAACAGTTTTTTCAACAAAAGCTCAGTATAAAAGAAGAGTGAAACATCAAAATGTCACAAACAAGCCTCTCGAGCAAGGTATCACTCCTAAGTATAGCCTCGCGGGCAAGCTTCTCAGTCACTTGTGACTCAACTTTCGTCAATCAGTACTCACACTCAGCACTCTGGCTCAACAGATATCTCATAATAATAGTAATAACAGTAATCGCTGCGATGTGCAGCCCGATCCATAATTTATAGTCGACCACGCTCATTGGGGTGTGCAGACTCCACAGGGGCTCCTACAGTCCAAGCGTCAAATCGATGTGGCATGCAGCTCGATCCAATATATATTGTTGTGGTGTGCAGCCCGATCCATATATATAATATCGTTGCAACATGCTGCTTGATCCATAATAGCTATGCAATCCTCATCATTATGTCCTAAACCTCTCTCAATCATTAACCACACGGCCACTCGGGCATATCAGTGAAAAATCAGGGAACTCAGCCTAAACATTTCTTATATATTAAGAAATACAGTGAAGAAACCGAATTTAAACAATTAAACAGGTAAAACCTGACTGAGGATATGCTTTCAAATCAAATAGAGTGAGGAAAGTAGTAAAAATAACCCTAAGGGTCTAAAAAGATCGGAAAAAGGCCCCAAACACGGCGTACAATCCAACACACACTATCAATCACTAAAATACGGGATATCATATGATTTTAAATCAAATACGCGGCTTAATAGTCGCAACGGGACGGAACAAGTCACAATCCCTACCGGTGCACGCCCACGCAATTGTCACCTAGCATGTGCTTCACCTCATTTATCAAAATAATACAAAATAGCGGAGTTTCATACCCTCAGGTCCAGATTTACAATGGTTACTCACCTCAAATCGGAGAAAATACTACTCAGCAACGCCCTTGCCTCTTGACTCAGCCTCAAATCGCGTCGAATCTATTCAAAATCATAATCATAACTCCAATATATGCTTAAGAAACGAAAATCATGCGAAAACAATCAAATTATATAAAAAAATCCCGAAATTAGTCCAACCTGACCCCCAGCCGACGTCTCGAAATCCGATAAAAATAACATCAATAGAATCATTATCCTCCCATGATTTTATTCATACCAAAAGCTTCAAAATCAGACCTCAAATGGCCCTCAAATCTCAAAGCTCTCCAATATCAAGCCCCAATCCCTCAACTTTCTTCCTTAATTTCCACTAATACCATAATTAAACAAATTAAAAATGGTCATAAATATCAGCAATGAAGCTTAGGTAGCTTACCCAACTGATAATCCTCGATTTTCCCTTAAAATGACTGCCCTGATTCACTTACCGTCTTAAAAAATGAACTTAGCAAAAATTCGCAAATAAAACCTTAAATACTTTCTGACCCAGGGATTTCACACATGCGGTCCTCTTTCCACTCATTCGGTACCGTTTCTGCAGTCAAACAAAAAGTTTTTGTGGTTTTCACTTAAGTTCCAGGGAACGCATTTGCACCTCTCCTTCCGCACATGTGGTCTCGCAGGTGCGCTCAAGCTTTCGCACCTGCAATTTCTAGTCCTCTATCCCTTGGCCGCTTTTGCAGCTTCCCCGATGCTTCTGCGATCGCGTACCTACGGTTCCCAATGCGCAGGTACGGTTATGACAGGGGCAGCAACTTCAACTGCTCATTTCCAAAGCCAAACTTTCCGAAAAATCTTCCGAATTCATCCCGAGACCCTCCAGACCTCCACCAAAAGTATGGACAAGTCACATAACACTATTTAAACTTATATCAACCTTCGGAACGCTGAAAACAATATCGAATCATCAAAACACCCTCGGATTCAAGCCTAAGTTTTTCAAAACTTCCAAATTCTGCTTTCGATCAAAATGTCTATCAAACCTTGTCCGAATGACTTGAAATTTTACACACACGTCAAAAATGATACAACGGACCTATTCCAATTTCCGAAATTTCATTCCAACCCCTATATCAAAATTTCCACTATCAACCAGAATGCACCAAAATTCCAATTAGGCCAATTCAAACTAATCTACCACGGGCCTCTAAAATATATTCTGATCATGCTTCTAAGTCTAAAATCACTTATGAAGCTATCCAAACCATCGAAATTCACATCCGAAACCTTTTTCACATAACTCAATATTCTGTTGGCTTTTTCAACTCAAGCTTACTCAAAAGAGACTAAGTGTCTCATTTCTCAACAAAATTATTCCTATCACGAACCAACCAACCCAGTACCATATAATACAACTGAACAAGACATAAAAAAGCAGAAATGGGGGGAACGGTAACTCATAAAACGACCAATCAGGTCGTTACAGAGCTTAATATATTACTTTATATAAAGTTATTATTAATGTATACAATATGTAATTAAGAGGAATCTCTATAAAGGTGGTAATTATAATATGGATTCAAACATACAATTAGAGTTTTTAAAACAATATTACTCCTAATAATTACAAATTGTGACCGCTTATTTCCGTCTTATAGCTAAATCAATAGAATGAGCTGCCTTTGCTTTGTACACTGGTAATTAATAATATTTCTTTAATTGCCCCAAAAAAAATATAAGATCACAGATATGACGATGATAATCCGTTGCTTAAAGATCTAGTCAATCGTTCGTGTATAACATGCATATATTTTTCTCACAACAAAATTGAAATTATTTTTTCCAATAAGCTTCCTGTTCAAATTCTGAAAATATTATTTGCTTTATTGAACCCCCCCTCCTTCTCATTAGGTCAATTTCTACTCTACTCACATGCATGAAGCTTTAATTTACGATATCATATACGAGTCAAGCAACTAATTCAACAACATCTAACAAATATAAAGAAAGCGAAATAAACAATTAACAACAATAATAACAACTACCCAGTATAGTCCTACAAAGTGGAGTCTGGGGAGGGTAATATGTAGACATGCCTTACCCCTACCCCGAAAGGGCAGAAAGGCAGTTTCCAATCGACACTCGGCTCAATGAAGGAAAAGAACAACAACAACAAAAACAAAGACAAAAGAGCCGAAATAAACAATTAGTGAATAATTATTTGATAATTTAACCTAATAAAGACAGATGGTTGAGAAGTACTTAAAAGTACCATCAGCAATGATTAATAGAAAATATGTTCTTGATCAGACGGTCAATATTAGCTGTACGCATTAATAATGAACCACAATATTCGGACATTCAGAATATAATCAATGGTTAACGATTCACCAAGTCTTCATTTACGTTGAACTGAGCTGGCTCAGCTACAGATCATCATCTCTAACATGTTACCAGATATTAAAAAAATAATTTTCTGTTCAGACCCGATTTTTGATTAAGTTAACTTAAGGCGTTGACAATTTCATTATTAAACTAGGCCATTCTTGATATTAATTTTATTAATATTAAAGTCACCATCTTCCTTAGCCCTCAAACTATGCCTACAAATTTGTAAAAATTACTTTTATCTGATCCCTTTACATACAAAAACATATCATGCTTTATGAAAGTCAAAAGGCAAGTTAACTGTGTGGTCAACTTGATGAACGATGCTAGTTGGCAGCCATCTTTAAATAACAATTTCTTGGAAAGAAAAGAAAAAATAAATTTTCATGAAGCAGTTACATCTGTTTGTTAATGTGTACGGTCGAAATCGGGCTCGTCTACTACATAATAAATCGGGCTCAGAAAATAAGGAATTGAAGACTGATCCCGAGTTCCATCGAGCCAGAATTCTGTATGGCTAAATTCAGTCTTGGAAAATTGTAATTCTAAATAAATTTTGTGAGTTCGAGACTGTTTGGCCAAACGTCCTTTTCAAATCTGGGTATTTTGAAAATTATCTTTTGTCAGATACTGAATTTATAGAAAAAGTATCTGTATATGGTAATAAATTTATTATGTTTGACCAAAAAATCATTTGATCAAGTACTTTCGTTAATATTATATAACCAGTTTACATTTGGCTAATCTTTTCGAACAGCATTTTTGCATCAAATTACAACAATAAGGATCACTTTAACCATTAGTATCATTTAAATAAATGAATGAATTATAATATTTATTTTGAGGCTTTAAGCTGTCTTTTATTAAATTTCATTCAACTAATTTTGCATACTAAACTAAAATTAGAAAATAGAGAGAGGAAGCATGTTTTTGAGACTTTAGTCGTAATCTGACAATACATAAGGTTATTTTTTATTCATGTTGTTAGGACATAGTTTGGTAAATATAAATTTTGAACAAGGGTATTTTTGTTATGAAACACTTTAATACAACTTTGCCTTTCGACTTTTTCCAGCATCTTTCCCGGAATAGGAAAACAGTTTCTTCTCTATTAAAAGTTTGGCTAAATATTAAAATCTAAAAATAAGTATTTTTAAAAGATTAGATGTTTCTAGTTTTCTAGAAGCTTGGTCAAGTAGTCTATTAGTGTCTTTGACCAACTTATAATGGCTAAATTTAAATAGAAATTTTTAGATTTTTAGGCCATATAAGAAACTATTACCTCTAATATTGAATGTTTGATATAATTATAATTACTAATTATATATTATTAGTAGTTTTTAAGGGTATTAATTATACTCCTAATTTAATGGTACCGTATGTTCTTTCTAATACCACTCCCTTCAAGTTTCTCTCTTCAATTCTCACACTTCACCCACATTTCCCTCCCACATCTACAATTTTTGAATCAAAATCCCATTATTTTTTACATAGCCAAGGCTTTGAATTCAAACTTAGGGTTTTAAAAGACATTGTTTGTTTGGATTGGACGTTGTTGCAAAGAATTGAGAATTCTCTCTACGTCTCTCTCTATCTCGCAATCCCAAATTTCAGTAATATAAGAGGAAAGAAAAAGAGAGCAGCAATTCCATCATTGACAGTCATTAAAAAGCTTTGAAGCTTTGAATTCTAATTTGGATTTTCAAAAATTATTATTTGTTTGGATTGAGTGTTGTTGTGAATAAGTGAGAATATGGCTTGGAGTTTATATCTCAATTTTGAGGGGGTTTGGTGAAGATTAGATTTGGTTTTGGCTGAATTTCATACTGAAACTCGAAGAAGAAGGAGACATGACATACATTATATTGCAGAAATTAAAGATAAATTGTAGAAGAATTATAGAATGTTATTTATTTATTTTTGAGCTTTGTGATTTTGTGTTAAAAATTTTGATAGGAGCTTGTTATTCCACTTCGTCTGTTTTGGAGCTAACTTTTGCAGAGGACAAATATGTTTTTGTTGTTATATATATTACTATACCTTTAAAGAGGCGTAAATTAGTAGAATAGGTTGAATGTGGGGAATGAGTCAAATAAGACTCACAATGGTTTGTTTTCTGCATTTAATCTACAACAAAACTATATATCATTTGAAAAATAAATATAAAAATACAGAATTTCAATGCTTCTACAAATTATCTACAAAATTTCTTAGGAAGATCTATCCCTTCATCATGTTTTTTTGGATTCCATATTTAGCATGGCAGTCTCGTAAGGAGTAACAAGAGCATATATGAGAATCATAAAATTGTAGCATAACTGAGATTTTCGACATAATCATATTTTTTGCAGAAGATTTGTAGAACTTTTAGTCGTCTTTTATTTGTGAAAACAGAAAATAAAGCATCTACAATCAGAATACAAATAATCTACAGTTTATCTACAAAATATCTACAAACTGAATACATTAAATTTTAATATCTCAATTCCCATTCACTTGTAGCATAATTAGGATTTTTGACATAATTGCGTTTTTTCATAAGATTTGTAGAAGTCTTGTCATTTTTATTTGTGAAAACAGAAAATAAAGCATCTACAATCCGAATACAAATAATCTACAGTTTATCTACGAAATATCTACAAACTGGTACATATTTGGACTTGGCATGCTTCCCCTGAAATGTATGTTATTGATAAATCTACTTTTGTTGGAGGAAACTTGGAGTGGGAATCGATCTTCCAACTGCTATTTGCCCCTGAGCATAAAAATATGGAGAAGTACTATAACTCTTTCCTTCTTATTGTTAATGATAAAATTAATTGTACAGACGAAACCTTTTGTCCAAAGGTAGATTTCCTTGTGTTTTTTTGTAACATTTCAAACCTTAAAATTGGGCACCTACTTACATTTCTGTCTCTTGGAAATCAACCTTAACATTTGTTCAATTATAGTGTCAGCAGTCAGCACTAACAAAAAAAAGAAGAAAAAACGAAAACTCGCATTCTAATGATAACTGTTGCTTTAAAATATTTTTACATACAAGTGTGAGTGGAAGATCAAGAGAGAAAGGAGGAAAGGGGTGAGAAAAAAGGCACTAATAATGGATTGTGATAATTTTAAGGTGGAATGTATATATTTTGTAAATAAAACTTGTATAGGTATGGTAATTTACTAAACATAAACATTTAGGGTAATATAGTTTACTATATAACATAAGAATGTAAAAATCCCATTTAAATATGATAGCGCAGCACACGAAGACTAGCTCATGTTAGGCAAATGTAATTCGAAGAAACCCATGGACGGATCCACGCTTATCAAAGTGATGTCACATGACACCGCTTTATCGAAATTTTTTAATAACTATGTATATTAATAGTTTATGAAAATAGATAAGTAGAAAAAAATAACACCACTTGATATAAGTTATGTCTTGGTGTGTTGGTTATGTGCTTGTTTTTGCTCTAAGAGTTCAAAGTTTCAAAACTTCAACTATCACATTTTTCTTTTGCAAATTTTTGAGAGAACCTTTATATTTAAAATTGTGATGAAGTAGAATTGACCTTTCTAACTTAATACTCAACAAAATCAATAGTTTAATAGCTCGTTTGGCCAAGTTGCGAAAATTAACTTATTTTGAGAAAATATTTTTTTTAAAAGTAATTTTCTCAAAAATACTTTTGGTGAGAAGCAGTTTGCATTCGGCTAATTAGTTTAAAAGGCACTTCTGAGCAGCAATCAATGTTTGGCCAAGCTTTAAAAACTGCTTCTAAGAGTATTTTTCTCAAAAGTGCTTCTCAAAAAAGTACTTTTGAAGAGAAGCTACTTTTTTTTGCTTATCCAAAACTGCTTCTGCTTCTCCTCAAAAGTATTTTTTTCCTTCCAAAAGCTTGGCCAAACACCTAAATTTTTGGCCAAAAGTAGTTTTGGCAAAAAAAAAACAGCACTTTTCTACAAAAAGAAGCTTGGTCAAACAGGCTATAAGGCTATTTTTTGTCTAAAAGTAGGGGTGTACAAAGGAAACCGATAAATTGATAATCCGATAAATAAATCCGACTATGATTTGGTTTTATTTGGTTTGTTGTTAGAAAGAAAACCGAACCATAATTGGTTTGGTTTTATTTTAACTAAAAAAAGTCAAATCGAAATCAAACTAACATGACATTACATGTATACATGTATACAAGTTTTGTACAAAAAGAAGCTATAATGGCCATTCCCAAGAATGCTTCTTGGGTAGTCAGGGAAATTATAGAATGCAGAACTCCTATACTGGCTGATCATAGATTGCAAGATGACCTTATGTATAGACTGGCAGGAATGTGCAGATTAGGCAAATTTCAAATACAGTCACTATATCATACTATGCTCCCAATCTTCCCTAGGGTGAATGGAAGAATCTTATGGTGACAACCAATGTCTTTCCTAGGCATAAATTCACTACATGGCTGGTTGCTCAAGGTCGACTCCCTGGTGTCGACAGACTACTGAAGTTTGGAGTGAATGTGGAGGAGCAATGTGTTTTCTGTCATCAATATGTAGAAGATTTTGGCCATCTATGCTTCACTTGTCCAGTTACTAGTAAACTATGGCATAGAATATGCTGTTGGCTGGGATATAATAGGTCAATAGGCAGTTGGAATGATGAAATCCAGTGAATTTGCTGCCTAGCTAGAAGCAAAGTGTGGCATAAGGCTGTGATGGCTACTGCTTTTGTTACCACAGTTTCACTCATATGGAGAAGTAGGAATATCATTAGATTTGAGGGGAAATCATTTGATGAAAATCAATTATGCCGTGAAGTAGCAATGCTTATACATGTTCGGGGCAGGAAATGTAAGCGATGGCAAGTGGGATTGCGACATCTCAATCATTACCCTTAGTCGTTAGTGTAAGGAATGTAGTAGCATAGTATGATTTGTACAGTAGTAGTTAGTCTATACTACTACTAAGAACTCCTCATTGTAAATTTGTTGATATCAATGAAAGCCAAACTTTAAACTTAAAAAAAAAAATATTTTATACATAAAAATAATTATTGTAACGTAATTTATAAATATAATTTAAACTCTTTAATAATCTCTCCTTTAATGTATTATTTCAAGTTTGGACTTAGAACTTTTGAATGGTCAAATATCTTTTATAGCCCATAAAAGTTAGTAATTGAAATAAAGTCCAAAGGAAAATTACATTAATGATAATGCAAACAAAAAATTCAATTCAATACTAGAAATGATAATAGTATTGGATATTTAGTTTTTTTTAGTTTGCATTGATTTAGATTGTGAAAATGCATAACTCACTTTTAATATTATTTAGTCATGTAATTAATACTTAGTACTTATCATTCGTACTTATTTTAATATGACTTAGTACTTTTAGATTATGCTTATTTTTATTATAGCTTATTAATTAGCAATATTTATCTTATGCATTTTGTTGAGTATTTTAATATAATCATGACTCATTTCCTTTTATTTTTTATTATATTATTGGGTAATATCTTATATAATTTTATCCTACTAGAGTCTAAGAAATATCAGAGTATAAACTATAAATTTTATGCTATGAACATTTTGTTGGAAAAAAAATCAAAAAACCTGAGAAAACTCGTGATTAAAAAACCCGACTTTTGTTTGTTTGGAATGCTCTATAAATTTAAAAATTCAAGATAATTGGTTTGATTTGGAAAGTGAAAAATTCGAACAAAAAATAGGTGGTTATTATACTTTAGATAGATTTGATTATCTAAAAGTATGATAATCAATCATTTATTTAATAAATTTTGACATCGTTTACAAATTCTGCGTGGAAACTAGTATAATATTATGTCGAAAGAGGTCATTTAGTTGGTTAGCTAAGGAATAACAATCTCGGAATATTATTTTATCCCACGTTTAGTTATGAGTAGTAATTAGTCCTGAAAACTATTTTATTCTAAAACATCACATATAAAAGATGAAATAACTAAACTTATAAAATATTTCAATCAATAAAATATCCTTGTCTATCTCATCTCACCAACCGAGCGACCCTTACTTACTCTTTTAATTATTGTGATGATTGAATGCACCATTATTAATTATCTCATGGCGAGAATGCTTCTGTTATGGGAAAGCAATGCCTCACAAAGACATTGACCTTCTTTCTTAAGTTAGTATTATGTCACCGTCCAATTACCTTACTTTAACGGCTACACTTTCTTAATTTGTTAAATTTTTTTTAAATATTGGAAAATAAAAGAAAAGAAAGTACGTAATAAATTATATGTAGAGTTGACATCCAAGGTGGCTGATATTATTTTGGCTATAAATAGCGCTAATGCTAATCTTTTCCTATGTCAAAACACAACATTTCCAGCCTTAACAAAAAGAAAGAAACTGTTCCCACTTTCTAGCATTATTTATTTACTCTTCCTACTTTCTTCTTGCTCTCTTTATATATACTTCTACTCTGCTATAACTGCAGCAATATAATGGCTATTCCAGTTATTGATTTTTCCAAGCTTAATGGAGAGGAGAGAGCTAAGACTCTGGCTCAGATTGCCACTTGCTGTGAAGAATGGGGATTCTTTCAGGTATTTTATTTTTCTCTTATTTATTTACTCTCTCCGTTCTGAAAAGTAATATATAACAATATTTCGTAGTTAGTCAGTTCTAGTGAGAATGACACATCTCTAAATTTGAAAATAATTTAAGTTGAACTTCTCATTTTACCTTTAATAGTAAACTTTTATAGCTATATAAATATTATGATATATTTTAACATCACAACTTTCATAATAAATGTTGTTTTGTTTCTGCTTTTGTACGGCTTTTTGGTATTGTCTCTTCTTGTCTATGTGGTGTTTATACTTTCCTAAGGCGAAGGTCTATAAGGAAACAACCTCTCTATCCTCACAAGGTAGGAGTAAGGCCGGTCTGCGTACACACGACCCTCCCCAGACCCCATAGTGTGGGATAATACTGATATTGGGTATAATGTTATTGTTGTAACTTTCAAAAATCTTATATCCACACAAATGTCATGCTATATTCAAGATCACAAGTTTAAAAAAAATTTAATTATGCTCGGTCAAACTTTGTCATATAAATTAAAATGGAAGGAGTGACATATTATGGATTCTAGGTATTTTCTTGAATAATATTTTTGTACATCAACAACATACTCATTATTATACCTAATAGAAATGTACATGTGAATTATAATTTGTGCGCGCAGTTGGTGAATCATGGGATTTCTGTGGAGCTACTTGAGAAGGTGAAGAGAGTTAGCTCTGAATGCTTCAAGAAGGAAAGAGAAGAGAATTTCAAGAAGTCAACAGCAGTGAAATTGCTGAATGAAATTGTGGAGAATAATAGCAGTGGAAATGTTGAAAATGTAGACTGGGAAGATGTTTTCCTTCTCACTGACGATAATGAATGGCCCTCCAATATTCCTCAATTCAGGTGAAAGTTTTACTATACATTAACACTATACTATTGTATATCCCCATCAGAATATGAACTCACAACAAGTTTTACGTACAAACCCTCCTTTATGTACTCACTTTTTGGATCTTAATATATAAGGTAGCGGTCAATGCCTAACCCCTCACACCACAGTCAATGGTGGTGGTTTCAATTTTAAAAAAATGAAATAATGGGTTGAGTATGTTTTTATCATTTCGATCATTAATTTCGCTAACAAGATATAATATATGTACATTTAAATAAACAGGGAAACAATGGAAGAGTATCGATCAGAACTGAAGAAGCTAGCAGTGAGAGTCATGGAAGTAATGGACGAAAACTTAGGTTTAACAAAAGGGTACATCAAAAAAGCCTTCAATAATAATAACGGAGAAGAAACATCAGAAGAAAATGCATTTTTTGGGACTAAAATCAGCCATTATCCACCTTGTCCTCATCCAGAAAAAGTGAATGGCCTAAGAGCACATACTGATGCTGGAGGTGTAATTTTACTCTATCAAGATGATCAAGTGGATGGTCTCCAAATCCTCAAAGACGGCGAATGGATCGATGTTCAACCTGTTGAAAACGCCATTGTTATCAACACAGGTGATCAAATAGAGGTCCTTAGCAATGGGAAATATAAGAGTGTTTGGCATCGTGTTTTGGCTAAAGAAAATGGGAATAGGAGATCTATAGCTTCTTTTTACAACCCTTCTTTGAAAGCTACTATTGCTCCAGCACCAGAGTTAATTGTGGAGAATAATAATAAGGAAGAATTGGAATTAACTACTTATCCAGCTTTTGTGTTTGGTGATTACATGAATGTTTATACTGAGCAGAAGTTTCTACCTAAAGAGCCAAGATTCCGAGCTGCTAGAGCCATGTGCTGATCAAGATTAATTTAGCGTGATTTATTTTTTACCGTGTGAAGTCAATAGCATTTTTCTCCTTTGTTTGATTCGTGGGGCATTGCTATATATATGACTTGTCAATCTTCAATAGCAGTGCATAAAATTGTGTCTGCTTTATTGGAAATTTTAGTGCTTTTGCTTTTCCCTTTCTCGGATTTCTTTCGCGAAATATATCTATTAATTCTTTCTTTGTTAATTACAAATTACTCCATCTGTTTCATGCATATCAATAAGCATAGTTACTAAAAATAGTTATCTCAAATTATTTGTCATTTAAAAGTTCAAGATAAAAATATTAATTATTTTTTTTCTTTTTCACCTAGTAATAATTGTTCTTCAACATGGAGATAACACATAAATAGAATATATATTTAATAAAGAGAAATTATATTTACACATGGACAAACAAACAAACTGGTGTGGGCAGAGTATGCAGTAGGCTAGATAGAGTCTTTGGTAAATGCATGGATGATCAAATGGAACCAGGTGGTTACTGATTATGATTTACCTCTAATCTCAGACCATAACCCCATGGTGTTGACACTGTCTTCAACTTCCTGGCATGGAAAGAAGAATTTCAAATTCTTTAATGTCTGGGCTGAGCATGAGAACTTCCAACAGATTGTGTCTAGAGTGTAGCAGGATGGAAAGGCAGACACAATGAGAGCAATATGGGATAAACTCAAAGCATTGAAGAACCCTTTGAAGGCCCTAAATAGTAAAGAATTCAAGACAATTTCACTGAGAATTCAGCAGTGTCGACAGGATCTGGAGACACTGCAAGCCCAGATGCACCAAGCATACACTGATGATCTACAACAGAAGGAGAAGGAGCTGGTCCTAAACTTGGAAAAATAGTCACTTATTGAGGAGAGTGTTCTGCAACAGAAGGCAAGAGCAAAATGGATACAACTTGGAGACTCCAACACCAAGTATTTCACAGCAGCAATGAAGGAAAAAAACTAGCACAACCAGATTACTGAACTTACCAATGCAGTGGGCACCAAACTCACTACAGCTGAAGAGATCAAAGAGGAAGTTATGGGGTTCTACAAGGTACTGATGGGCACATCAACAACAAATCTGCCTGCTATAAACCAAATGTATATGTTGAATGGGCCAAAGCTGACACAGCAACAGAGACATGACCTATGTGCAACAGTTACTGATAAAGAAATAGCAGAGAGTCTTAAGACTATTGGAGATGACAAAGCACATGGGATTGATGGTTACAATGCTGTCTTCTTCAAAAAGAGCCGGGGTATCATTGGTAACCAAGTCACCACTGCCATTAAGCAGTTTTTCACATCAACTAGGGTGTGCAAACCAATAAACTGTGCAACTATCACCCTCATCCCTAAACTGTCAAAACCAACTACAGTCAAAGAGTGTAGACCTATTGTTTGCTGTTCTGTTCTATACAAAATCATCTCAAAAATACTGGCTAATAGGATGCAGAAGGCAATGGCAAGTATTATCAGTGAAGCTCAGGCAGGATTCATCACAGGAAGAAAGATCCAGGACAACATCATCCTAGCCCATGAGCTTGTTAAAAGTTATACTAGGCAGCATGTATCTCCTACATGAATGATAAAAATAGACCTCCAGAAAGCGTATGACTCAGTTGAATGGATATTTCTGTAGCAGGTTATGGAGCAGATTGGATTCCCCAGCATCTTCACAAAATGGATCATGGAATGTATCTCAACAATCAGTTTCTCTGTGTTAGTTAATGGTGAACATACTATGCCTTTTGCCGCTGCCAGGGGACTGCGACAAGGGGACCCCATCTCCCCCTTCCTATTTGCCTTGGTCATGGAATATTTAAGCAGATCCTGTACTTCACTAAAGGATGATCCAGCCTACCAATTCCACCCAGATGCAAAAAACTAGCCATTACACATATGTGCTTTGCTGATGACTTGCTACTGTTTGCCAAAGGAGACCTTAACTCTGTCAAGGCTCTGTCCAAATGCTTTTCACAGTTCTCTGCAGCTTTAGGACTGCAGGCCAACCTGAGCAAGAGCTCACTCTATTTTGGAGGAGTACCACTGCCTATACAGCAACAGATCCTTGATCACCTTTGCTATGAACAAGGCCAATTGCCTTTCAAGTATCTTGGTGTTCCACTGTCCACCAAGAAAATCACACTGCTACAATGGCAACCGTTAGTGGACAGAATCACTGCCAAGATCACATCTTGGACTGCCAGGACACTGTCTTACTTTGGGAGGATACAACTGGTGCAATCTGTTATCTTTGGAGTCCAAGCTTACTGGGCACAACTATTTATATTGCCTGTGAAAGTATTCAAAATGATTGAAGGCATCTGTAGGAGTTTCATTTGGTCCGGGATGAACACTGTAACTAAGAATGCATTCATCTCTTTGGACAAAATGTGTACCCCAAAATCAGTTGGTGGGATGAACCTAACCTAAAGCTCTGGAACAAAGCTGCCATTGCAAAGACCTGCTGGGACCTAGCTCATAAAAAGGACAAGCTGTGGATTAGGTGGATCACTGTATATTACATCAAAGACAGACCAATAGAATCCATTCCAATTCCTGCCCAAGCAAGTTGGGTGGTGAGAAAGATCATCCAAGCCAGAGATATTCTACAAAGGATCCAGAATTGGAAGGAACAGAAGTGCTCGACTAGACATTTGTACCAGTCACAGATGCAAGCAGTGCCGAGAGTCCAATGGAAGAATTTAATCATACAGAACCAAGCAAGGCCAAAAGCAATTTTCAACCTATGGCTATTCCTACAGGATAGACTCCCAACAAAGGACAGACTACACAGCTGGGGAATGAGTATTGATCATCAATGCACCTTGTGTCAAACCCACCCGAAAACAAGAGATCACTTGTTAATGAACTGCCCTGTCACTGTGGACTCATGGGAACGAACAATGAACTGGTTGCAGGAAAGCTACCCACCTTGTTTTGATTGGAACCAGAAAATGCAGTGGTTGATTAGCAAAGCCAAAGGTCGAACAGTTCGAGCTGCCACTTTCAAAATGGTAACAGCTGAATTTACATATGCTATCTGGCTGGAAAGGAATGCAAGAGTCTTCATGTAACACTGCCCTACTAAGAGATATAGTATATAATTGTAATGTTAGAGGTACCCCACGAATTAGACAAATATTACAACACCTTCGCATATAGTAGTGTTAGATAGTTAGGTTAGTAGATATAGTTTATATGTAAGCTCCTAGACAGTCAGCTGGGTTGAAGCTCGACTGTGATTTTGTAAAGCTACTTCATTGGCGATTAATGAAAAACCTTAATTACCAAAAAAAAAGAGAAATTATATCTTAAGATATAAATAGGGGTAAAATAATATAATCTTTTTCCTAATTAATATTTTCTAAATACGACATATAAAATGAGACGGAAAGAGTATATGTTATAAATATGCATTACGTATTTGTTAGCCGTCTTTTGATGTTTCTTTGCTCTTTCTTATTTTATTTCTTACAAATGATTGTAATGATTTTTGCATCTAATAGTGGAGTCCGAAACTTGTGGTTCTTTTGAACTCAAAATCCATAAATAGACGATAAAAAAGGTAACATTTTTATATATAATATTACATACTTGATGTTATATCTAACGTTAACTGTACCGTTAATATATAGTGCCAAGTATTTTAGTATTATACTGAAAAAGCTAACACGTCCAAATATAACGTCAAAATATCTGGCGCTATACCGTTTATTAGTAATCGAACCGTCTTCAAAATACCGATGCCATTAAAGTGGTCTCTTTCTTTCCTTCAGTCTCTCTTTTCATTTTTTTTTTCCGATGCCATTTCAATATAATCATCTCTTGTTCCTAGTCTTTTACCCGACGAGCAGCTAGTAAATGTAGTTAGAAAGAATCCAACTAACTAAACTGGGCTAAAGTGAATTAATATGCTTGGAAACAAATCAAATTGGATAAAGAACCATTTTAGTCACAATTTTGCATAGTACAAATTGGTTTGGTTTTTGTCAAAACCAAACCAAACCAACGTCGATTTGGATTAGTTCATTTTTATTTGATTTTTCGAGTTTTTCGGGGTTTTTACTATACAAACATGGAACAACAAAAAAATCGATGTGTTTCAATAATATTTGATAAGAAAGTAATGATACAACCTATTATTTAAAGTATAAAAAAATAGATACATTTCATAAGAAGATCAGAAATATTTCTAAATATCTTTTGAAAAAAATTCTTTATAAATTCTTCAATGTATCTATAAAATTATATATTTATATGTCGGTTTGATTCAAATTTTTATTACTCAATACTAGGGGTGTATATAGGCCGGGTTGGTTCGGATTTTATAATTACCAAATCAAACCAATTGTGTCGGGTTATTAAATCTAATTACCAAACCAAACCAATAAACTCGGGTTTTTCGCTCTCGGGTTTTCTCGGGTTTTCGGGTTATTCGGGTTTTTCTTAACTTTTTTCAATAAAATCTTCATAGAACAAAACATATAAATTATGCTCAAAATATTTCTTTAATCCTAGTAAGATACAACTATATAAAGTATTTTCCAAGAAAATAATACAAAATATGAGACGTGTCATGGCATCCTAAAATATTCAATAACGAAGATAATAAAATTGTGTAGTATCAATATTGCTAATTAAAAAGCCATAATAAAAAAAAGATAATCTAAAAATACTAAGTCATGCTAAAATAAGTAGACTAATAAGGAAATATTAATTACATGACTAAACGCTAAAGAAAAAATAAAAGTAGGTGTATTTATCTAAATTATTGCAAAAAAATAGATATTCAATACATTCTCGTTCATAGTATTGAATCGAATGTCCTTTGTTAACATTAATATTGATTTGATTTTGGTTTTAATTTGGCTTTTGTTCGCATTATTTAATTTACTAATGTTAATAACTATAAAACTTATTGGAACATTCAAAAAGCTCTAAGTCAAACCTTGAAATAATATCTTAAAAGATAAAATTATGAATTTCTTTAAGAACTATTTATAAATTACATCACAATAAGTATATTTATATATTAAATATATCTAAAAGTTCTATATATATAATGTCGGGTTGGTTTGGTTTCGGTTTGACTTTCTTTAGTTAAAACCAAACCAAACCAATTATGGTCGGATTTTTTTTCCAATACCAAACCAAATCAAACCAAACCATGATCGGGTTTTTTTTCTCGGTTTGACTCGGATTATCGGGTTGGTGCTGTTTGTCGGTTTACTTTGTACACCCCTACTCAATACCAAACTAATCAAATCAAACCTAATTAAAATTTTAAATTTGTTGAATGATCTCCATGTGTTTTCGGAAAGACCAAATTAACCATAATATTTGTTGAATGATCTAACTTGCTTTCGAAAAGCCAGCGCCCAATAGAGCTTAGTCATGTGTAGGCCGCTAGAGACTTCCTTGGGCGAGTAGCACTCGCGGATAAGAAGGCTTGAGTAGTGCTGATTTTCACTATTCTAAGTAATTTCTATAGTTAAATGCTTTGGTCTCGCCCTTATTTTCGGAAAGACCAAATTAACCATAATATTTGTTAAATGATCTCCATGTGTTTTCGGAAAGACCAAATTAAAAGGAAGAAAAAAGAATGTTTTAATCGTAGCTGATTGTCTAGGCATATATGTAAATGGACGTCCTTTTTTGCAATCAATTAATCAACAGTCACCGAAGTCCTATATCGGTCCTACCAACAAATATCTGTAAGAACAGTCCATGAAAATAAATTTATGCCAGATTTTTTCCATTTATACAGTAAATAAGGCAGCTATTGGGGCGTGTCTTGCACAAAGACACAGCATGGGAGGCCCCATATATAGACTGATCACTGGCAAAAGTAACAAAGGGTATACCGTGTATTTTGATGCTATATTTGGACGCGTAAAAAAGTATAGTATTAAAATACTTACCGTTATACATTAACGACACAATTATCGGTAATGTAGCGTCAATTGTAATGATATATATATATATATATATATATATATATATATATATATATATATATATATATATATATATATATATATCACCTTTTTTTTTATCACCTATTTATGTATTTTAAGCTCAAAAGAATAAACTCAAATCACAATTGGGTTCCACTCTCTGATAGTGACTATAAAGAGTCAGAACGTAACTTTGACTTATACCGATTTTGTTCGAGCGCAAAACTTAATTAATAAATAATTAGGCATAAAATATATTTTTAATGTTAAAAAATTACAAAATAAGTATTTCGCAGTAAAGTACTGCGAATTACGTTATCGAAAATTTTTCCGTTAAGGTAATTCGCAATATAGTACTGCGAACAATAAAGATGTAAATCGTAGTACTATACTGCGAACTAATAAATAATTTTTATTAATGTTGTTCGCAGTATAATACTGTGATTTCGTAATTCACAGTATTATACTGCGAACAACATTAAAAAATAAGACCCCTTCTTCTTCCTTGGATCGACAGAATTGTTTTCACCATTAAAAAACAAATCTGGTCCCCCCATTCCCGTGCTTTTAAAAAAAATTTGCCCCACCCATTATCTAAAAGCAAGGTGTGAAGGCTCCAAAGAAGCTTTGCATTCGGTCTTTCGGGTGAAATAATTCAATTTCATAATATTCAAAAATATTAAATCGAGTTATTTCGATTTAGATTATGGCAAAACTCGTATAATACATCCATATTTGTATTGTTTAGTGTGTTTTCATTTGAATTTATGTTATTTTGTGTTTCTCCGGATTGATTTATTAATTTTTGTGAATTTTTATTATTTATTTGTTATATTTGTATTGTTAATGTTATGTTCATATTATTATTGATAAATTTGTACGTAGAGCATTTTAGCATAATAAAATATAGTGTCTTTTAGTGTAGTAAAATATAGAGCCTTTTAGCGTAGTAAAATATAGAGTCTTTTAGCGTAGTAAAATGTAGAGCCTTTTAGCGTAGAGTTTTAGTAGTTAACAAAATTCTAAAATGTTGAAATTGAGACGCACAATATTAATGATAACTCGATGCTACCGGACCTAAAAAATTCTCAATAATTCAAAATTTTTATAATTTAATTCTTTAAGGTTACAAAATTATAAAAATTATTATAATTGACACACATAATAATTAAAGATAACTCGGTGCTACCGGGCTCCAAAAATCAAGCTTGGAACCCATACATAAAAATTCGAAGTAATTTAAAAAATTTATAATTTAATTATTTAAGGTTATAAAATTATAAAAATTGTTGACACGCATAATAATTAAGGATAACTCGGTGCTATTGGCCCCAAAAATCAAGCCTGGAACCCATACATAAAAAATCAAAGTAATTCAAAAAATGAATAATTTAATTCTTCAAGGTTACAAAATTATAAAAATATTGAAATTGACACACATAATAATTACGATAACTCGGTGCTACTGGACCCCAAAAATCAAGCCTGGAACCCATACATAAAAATTCGCAGTAATTCAAAAAATTTATAATTTAATTATTTAAGGTTATAAAATTATAATAATTATTGAAATTGACACGCACAATAATTAAGGATAACTCGGTGCTACCAGACCCCAAAAATCAAGCTTGGAACCTATACATAAAATTCGCAGTAATTCAAAATTTTTAAAATATAATTCTTTAAGGTTACAAAATTATAAAAATTGTTGAAATTGACACGGATAATAATAACTCGGTGCTACCGGGCCCAAAAAATCAAGCCTGAAACCTATACATAAAAATTTGCAGTAATTAAAAAAATTTATAATTTAATTCTTTAAAGTTACAAAATTTAAAATTGACACGCATAATAATTAAGGATAACTCTGTGCTACTGGACCCCAAAAATCAAACCTGTAACCCATACATAAAAATTCGTAGTAAGTCAAAAAATTTAGAATTTAATTCTTTAAGGTTACAAAATTATAAAAATTATTGAAATTGACACGCATAATAATTAAGGATAACTCGGTGCTACCGGGCCCCAATATCAAGTTTGGAACCCATACATAAAAATTCACAGTAATTAAAAAAATTTATAATTTAATTCTTTAAGGTTACACAATTATAAAAATTGTTGAAATTGACACGCATAATAAGGATAACTCGGTGCTACCGAGCCTCAAAAATAAAAATTGACACGTATAAAATTATAAAAATTGTTGCTACACGCATAATACGGTCCTGATGCCAACAAGATCAAGCATTATTAAAATGCTAAAAATCATTATATTTTTAATTAATAATTTTCTTCAAAAATTTAATTCTGGTACCTCGGGAAAATTCAATTTCAATAATATTCAGAATCTTAAATCGATGTATTTCGATTTACAAAACTCGTGTAATACATGCATTTTTTTAAATATTAATTTCATTTCATCAATAGATCAAATATTACAGAGTTTTCCAGTATCCGCTGATTAGCTACTGCTACAAACAGTCTAGAATGAAATAATCCCATATGCTCTAAATACATTAAATCATGAAAAGCATACAAAGCTTCTCTTCGTTTTCCTACGGGTAGTGATCCAGTCTTCGCAAAACATCCTTCCAGTGTTTAAGAGAGGTTCCCTGAATGTGCATATGAATGGTTATCTCTTTGCATGTATCCTTTACAACCGAGATCCTGCCATGGAATCTAATCTTGTTTCTTTCCCGCCACAGACAGTATACTAACATTCCAAACACACTGGTTGTTATTTCATCATGCCCATTTTTCCTTTCTGCAATGTTGCTAATCCAGTCGACTTCGCTGTTTCAATCACGAATGGTTCTCTTGTATCCTAGCCATACGAGCATTCTATTCCATAGACCCCAAGATATCGGGCAAGCAAAAAAAAATATGGTCAAAAGATTCATCTACTTGCTTGTAGAATACACATTGTTGAGGAATCTGTATCTCAATGAGCATTAGCCTCTCCACTGTTGCCAGTCTTCTGCGCAGCGCTAGCCAAATGATAAACTTGAATCTTGGGTGTAGTTTTGGCTGCAATACTATCTTTTCCATTGTACTTTAGGGGCTTGGGGGAACTGGAGTCTGTAGAGTTTGTTTATGTTGAACCGTTCTCCCCTCTTTAGTTGGATCAGTCGACTTTTCAGGTCCCCCTGTATACCCTGGGTATTTGCTATCATTAATCTGGTCTCAAAGATCTTTCTCACAGCCCAGGCTGCTGTTTTATGAGTAGGTACATCCTCTAGGGCATTGTTCTTAATGTAGTACGTGTGCATCCATTTGATCCATAGGCTGTCCTTTTTCATTGTTACTGCCCACAGATGCTTTGCCACAGCTACCTTATTCCAGATTGGTAGGTTCAGAACATTTAGGCCCCCAGCACTATGTGGTAGACAAATAGTTTCCCATGTGACTAATGCCTTTTTGGACACGTTTGCCGCACCCGTCCACAAAAAGGATCTGCATATTGCTTCAATCATCTTCATTACCTTTTTAGGAAGTAGGAAAATTTGGGACCAGTACGATTGCATTCCAAATAATACTGTCCTGATCAATTGTATCCTACCAGCATAAGACAGGAGTCTTGATGTCCAGCAATTGATTTTGTGTGTTATCTTATCCACTATTGGCCAGCATTGTATTACTGATAATTTCTTGGAGTCCATTGGAACGCCGAGATACTTGAAAGGGAGGGAACCTTCAGGGAAGTTAAGTTCTTTTATGATTTCCTCCTTTGTCCAGTTAGAGACCCCTGCTATGTATATAGCACTTTTGTCTGCATTTGCTTCCAGTCCTGATGTTTCCGCAAAGTTTAGGAGCGTTTGTTGTATAAGTCTTACAGATTGGGCATTAGCCTTGCAGAAAAGCAGTAGATCATCCGCAAATTAGATATGTGATACTCCTAGCTTCTTACATCGAGGATGAAATTTGAAATCCTTTCTCCCCATCATAGACTTGAGTTCCCTGTTCAAATATTCCATGACAATTACAAATAGATAAGGGGACATTGGATCTCCTTGTCGTATACCTCTTTTTCCCTTAAACGGAGGTGTCAGCCCCCCATTGAGGCTTAATGAGTATGTGACAGAAGAGATGCATTCCATTATCCATTTTGTGAATTTGTAGGGAAATCCCATGTCCAGCAGCAGTCTCTCTATAAAACACCATTCCACTGTGTCATAAGCCTTTCTCAGATCAACTTTTAACACACATCGCGGGGATATTCCTTTCCTATTGTATCCTTTAAATAACTCCTGAGTAAAGAGAATGTTGTCTGTTATGCTTCTGCCTTCAATGAATGCCGATTGTGAATTGCCAATTAAACTATCTATACCTGTTTTTATTCTTGTTGTGATCACTTTGGTGATTATTTTATAAAGTGTTGTACAATAGGAGATTGGTCTATAATCTTTGACAGTAGTAGGATTTTGTGTTTTAGGAATCAATGAGACTGCTGTGCTGCTTACACCTTTGTGCATCTTGCCTGTTGTAAAGAATTCTTTCACTGCTGCATAAACATCATCAGCAACCATACTCCAATGTCGAGTGAAGAATTCAACTGGGATGCCATCTACTCCTGGAGCTTTGTCATGTGGCATATCAGTGATTGCCTGATAGATTTCCTCCTTTGTTACTGGTTTAATCAGAGACTGTTTCTGCTGGTTGTTTAAGCATGGTCCCTGTTGAATGATGATAGTTTTTGGACATTTACAGATAGTTTTTTGCTCTCCCAGAATCTTGCAGAATTGGTCTAGGAATTCTTCTTCTACTTGTTGAGGATCAAATAGCCTTTCCCCTGCAGCAGTGTATATGGAACCAATTTTGTTCATGTTTGTTCTCTGCTTCAGTTGGGCATGGAAGTATTTGGATTTAGAGTCTCCACAAGTAATCCAATTTGCTCTGGATTTCTGATGCAGAATATGCTCCCCTATGTTGCTCCATTTCTGTATTTCAGCTAAGGTTGACCTTTCCTGTTCTCTCAGCTGCTGGTCCATATTGTTGCTTCTCAAACCAAACTGAATTACTTCTAGTTTGTGTCTTGCTGCATTGAGTTGTGTTTTGTATGCTGCTATGTAATTGTTCAGTTCCTTCAACTCCCTTTTCAAATCCTTTAGCTTTTTCCATATGGTGTGAATGCTAGCAGTTTCCACCTTTCCCTTCTGCTTCCAAACTTTCCCTACTATAGCAGTGAAGTCATTGTGTTCCATTACAGGTAAGTACAGTTTGAAAGGTTTAGGATGTAAGTTTGTTCTCTGGTTTCCAGTTTTGTAGTGGATTAGTATAGGAGAGTGGTCTGATGTCCCTGGAGTCTGGTAATCAGTTTCAATGTGACTATACTGTTGCATCCATGCCAAATTGCCAAAAGTCCAATCTATCCTGCTATACACCCTTGTGCTGGGTTGCTGTTTGTTGCACCAGGAAAAGTAGCTGCCCATACTTTTCATTTGAGTAAGCTGAAGGGTGTTTATAGCTTCCTGGAATCCTCTGATTTCAATTTGTGTCACTGGTGAACCAATTCTATCATCTGTATGAAGCACATTGTTGAAGTCCCCACTGATCAACCAGCATTGTTGTACAGAAGATCCCAAGTGTATCAATCTGTCCCATAGCTGCTGTCTTTTTTGGATGTCATTGCTTGCATACACCACTGTGAGCAGTGTTTGAAAGGTGGATCCTGTTTTCTTAACTTCACAGTGTATGAATTGTTCATCAGACATCAAAATTGTCACTTCAAAGCTTTGTTTCCATAATAGCCATATTCTGCCATTTGGATGTTCATTGTGTTTCCATGTGAATTGATGTCATTGTGTATTTAATTTTGTATCTTTTATATTCCCGGATTGATTTATTAATTTTTGTGAATTTGTATTATTTATTTGTTTTATTTGTATTATTAGTGTTATGTTCATATTATTGTTGATAAATTTGTATGTAGAGCCTTTTTGCGTAGTAAAATATAGTATCTTTTAGTGTAGTAAAGTATAGAGCCTTTTAGCGTAGTAAAATATAGAGTCTTTTAGCGTAGTAAAATGTAAAGCCTTTTAGCATAGAGTTTTTGTAGCAAAGAAAATTCTAAAAATGTTGAAATTGAGGCGCATAATAATTTAGGATAACTCGGTGCTACCGGGCCTAAAATTTTTACAGTAATTCAAAATTTTTATAATTTAATTCTTTAAGGTTACAAAATTATAAAAATTATTAAAATTGACCCGCATAATAAGTAAGGATAACTCAGTGCTACCGGGCCCCAAAAAATCAAGCCTGGAACCCATACATAAAAATTTGCAGTAATTCAAAAAACTTATAATTTAATTCTTTAGGTTACAAAATTATAAAATTATTGAAATTGACATGCATAATAATTAAGGATAAGTCGGTGCTACCGATCCCCAAAAATCAAGCCTGGAACCCAAACATAAAAATTTGCAGTGATTTAAAAAATATATAATTTAATTCTTCAAGGTTACAAAATTATATAAATTGTTGAAATTGACACGCATAATAATTAAGGATAACTCGGTGCTACCAGACCTCAAAAATCAAGCTTGGAACCCATATAAAAAAAAACAGTACTTCAAAAATTTTATAATTTAATTCTTTAAGGTTACAAAATTATAAAAAATTTTGAAATTTACACGCATAATAATTAAGGATAACTCAGTGCTACCGCGTCTCAAAAATCAAGCATGGAATAATTAATTATTTAATTTATATAACTAACACAAACAATTATTTTATTTAAATCATAGTAGAAGACCTGGCCTTTCCTCTTCCTGCGCATCCTGGACCTATCGAGGACCAGTTATTAGTGCTGCAGGGTGACCATAGGTCCTCCTTTTGTATGGGAGGGACAGCTGTCGATGCAGGCTCTCTACCCCAGGAGACTTGACGATTTGTGGGAGTTTATCACCCCGCATCCTTTCCATGATTGCATAGTAGCGCGCCTCTAGGCTACGAGGTTATATACGATTTTTTAGCTTGGAAAGATGCAGCTTGATTGGTCTCTCATCACGACCTTGATAGAGCGGTGTCGACCGGAGGCGCATACTTTTCACTTTCCCACTAGAGAGGCCACAACACACTGGAGGATGTTCATGTTTTATACTGGCTGTGCGTAGATGGACGCGCTGTGGCACTGCCCCACTACATAGAGGCATGACGTATGCCCAGTTTGTGGATATGATGGGGGAGTTTTACTAGTTTTAGGCCAGAGGGTAGCGTTGGGGGCAGTCGCGTTGCATTGTCAGCCATTAGAGATCAGATGGTGGTTTTGCACCCATACATTACTGGCGAGACAGACGATCTTTGGATTGATAGGTACACGCGGCTAGCGTTGCTCCTTCTTTTTGGGTGTGTCTTGTTCCCGGACACTTCGGGGAGTAGAATGAGAATGCGCTTTCTCCATTATCTTCAACAGCTAGATGAGTTACCTCAGTACAGCTGGGGTGCTGTTGTTCTGGCATACCTGTATAGGAGCATGTGCAGGGCGAGCATAGGTCTAGCGGTGGATATATGTGGTTTTTTGCCCTTCCTACATGTGACAAAATTTCCGAATACTTTGTTCTTTACTCTGAATTCTATACCGTGAAATGACTCATAAAATTTCATCAACCTTTTATCTTAGGTTTGGGCCTGGCACTGGATCATGCCGTTGCAACCACCTCTACCACCACTTCTGCCCGATGAGGATTATCCATTTCTCCCTCTAGCTGTCAGGTGGATTCTCCGGCGTGGGAACTACCGAGGGACTTATGCGCATCATAATCTCCCCCTTCTCAGGGATGTTTTAGGTATGTTGGTGGACGGACATGTACATATCTACCTACACTTGCTTATTTTAAATTGAGTTGTGTTTGCGTACTCACTTTAATGTTATTATTTGGTAGTTCATCTGGACGCCGTATAACGACGAGTTGCTGGCTCAGCTGCCTGCCTTTTGCTCAGTCGACCGGCTGCTTTGGAGCACCTCCGTCCCGATGATCTTCTTGGATCACGTCGAGTATCATGCCACAAAGCGTGTTCTTCGACAACATCACCGTCTCCATCCTATACCGAGGGAGCCTGGATGGGATGTTATACACTATCAGCGGGACGACCGTGCTAGCATGGACCAGCAGTATATCGGATGGCTACATCAGCAGATAGTTTATTTGGAGGAGTGAGTTGAGCGTATCCCGCCACCTCCTACATCTACGCAAAAGGCCACAATTTATCAGTATGGTGAGTCGTATCGCCGTCATACTCGCTTGATGGTCGGGAACCCCATTCATGTACTTGGTGACCGCTATAGACCGTATGCCGGGAGGCATGAGGCACTGCTATGTTCTTATGGCTTATTCATATGTTATAATTGTGATATAGCATTAGTTAATTAATATTTTAAATGTTTCAGAGGCTATTGGGCATCATCATCTCTACCAGTTGGGACAGGAGATGCAGCAATGTGCCAACATCCCTGAAGTGGTTGACTATGGCCGGCAGGTGGCGCAGGTGGCTCGTCTAACACTGTTGCAGGCGAGAGATGCCGAGAGGTCGGACCACGAGGCTTAGTATGCGGCGCCATAGGCCTACCATCGGGGTAGGGCAGTCCCACGAGGTAGGGGGCACGAGGAGGGGTGCCCCACGGGGTCGCGGGGGACGGCGAGGAGGTGGTGCCCAACAAGGGGGCGTTGAGGTACCTGTAGACCCACTTGCTGAGGGACATGACGAGGACTTTGGATTTCAGGCGCTTGGAGATGGTCAGCAGGATGAGCCTTCCAGCAGCATGCCTTCGTATAGCCTTCAGCTATCTTTGCCATCATCACAGGTCACCCCGTCAGGAGCATCGTCTATCTTGGGTACATTCGACGGGGATGTAGATCATTCCTTCGCATGCCCATCTACTGCAGCTGAGGATCGGCCGACCCGGTATGTGGAAGGTGGGCGCAGGTTGAGTTATCCTTCATCCCCTGCGGTTTATGCGGATCTACCACATGCGGCGGTATGTTTTTATTACTTTAATATTTCAATTTAAATTTTTTTCATTAATGATCTACAATTAATTAATTTTAATGGTGTTATGCAGTCTTAGTCTCAGTCCATGTTTGAGGACACTACATGTGGTGATGCATATGACGACACCACAGTGAGAAAATATTTTTTTGCTTAAACACAAAAATCAAAATAATACATTTTCACATGCTAAAATATCTTCTTGTTTTGTAGGTTGCTGACAGGCCGACGCCCTATTCTTTCGATCCTGCCATTTGTAGTGTCGATGCTACTGCACATCCTCACATAAAGAGGCGGCTTGATGATGATGATCCAGATAGTGTGCCTGGACGACAGGGGATGGGACTTAGGCCAGCAGCAACACTAAAGCACACAGGCTGCGACACTCACTGATTTATGTATTGACTTTGTGTAAATAGTGCTTTATGTAAATAATGCTAACAATTAGAATTTAATAAAAATTATATTTTAATTGCCTTTGAACATCAATTTTACTTGAACAGTACAACTCAAACACAAGCCTTACATACCTAACACAAAAGCAAATAGTAGAACTAATGAAATCACTTCACAAAAGCAAACATGAAGATATCATAAACACTCAACACGTAAATGCCAATGGTTAGTTACTACCTTCTAGTATTATCTGCTTCATCCTATCGAGCTTTTTTACTATTTTTTTCTCTTTTTCCACTTCCTTGATCTTCGCCTTCAAATCTTCAATTTGTTGCTTCGATTGGCGCTCTCTGTCCTACTGCCTCGTACACACATCATGAAGATAATACAACTTGTCTTTGTAGTATTCTTGTTCACATGGTTTGTCAACCTATACCTAAAAATATCATATAGGTACGTCGGGTTTCCTATAAAACTTTTTCATACAACCCCAATAGCGGCGTCCAGCTTCTTCCCAATCATCGTACATCATACTTTTGATTCCACAGTCGCACTTTGGGGAACGAAAGGGTCGTTGAGACATTTTTTAAAGAGTAGTTTGAGTTTATGGAAAAGCTCGATAATAGGTTGTTGTTAAGTGCAGAGAATAACTAGAATAAGCTCTTTATTTATAGGTAATAAGTTACAATATTTTTTCTGAAAAAACCAGGTTTTCTCACATGGTTTTCTGCCTTTCCAAACCGACATGACAACTAAATGATACGTAGTATTATACCGCGGTTTACATATTAAATTATTCTGAAAAAACCTACTTTTCTCACATGGTTTTCAGCCTTTCCAGACCGACATGACAACTCAACGATACGTATTATTATACTGCGATTTACATATTAAATTATTCTGAAAAACCCAGCTTTTCTCACATGGTTTTCAGCCTTTCCATACTGACATGACAAGTCAACGATACGCAGTATTATACCGCAATTTACATATTAAATTATTCTGAAGAAACCAGCTTTTCTCACATGGTTTTCAGCCTTTCCAGACCGACATGAAAACTCAACAATACGTAGTATTATACCGCGATTTACATATTAAATTATTCTGAAAAAATCAGCTTTTTTCACATGGTTTTCAGCCTTTCCAGACCGACATGATAACTCAACGATACGTAGTATTATACCGCGATTTACATATTAAATTATTCTGAAAAAACCAGCTTTTCTCACATGGTTTTCAGCCTTTCCAGGCCGACATGACAACTCAATGATACATAGTATTATACCACGATTTACATATTAAATTATTCTGAATAACCTGCTTTTCTCACATGGTTATTAGCCTTTTTAGACCGACATGACAACTCAACGATATGTAGTATTATATCACGATTTACATATTAAATTATTCTTTAAAAACTTAGTTTTTCTCACATGGTTTTCAGCCTTTCCAGACCGACATGACAACTCTACGATACGTAGTATTATATTGCGATTTACATATTAAATTATTATAAAAAACACCTTTTCTCACTTGATTTTTAGCCTTTCCAGACCGACATGAACATTCAACTATACGTAGTATTATACCGCGATGCAAGAAGAAACACTTACGATACGTAGTATTTAAAAATTTAAGATTGGTGTTCTTTAGCAACAATAATGAGTTGAATATTTGAACAATTCTATTAAGAAAATAATACATTATGTAAAAAAACAACAATTGTATTTTAACAACATATTTTTTGTAACAGAATTTGAACAACATTTTTATTTAAACGGGTTAACACAAACTCAAACACAACAAATCTAAAAATACAAACAGTAAAACTAATAAAAAATACACAAGGGAAACATAAAGATATACTACTACGCTTATGGCGTACAAGGCACTGCTTAATCATGATCTGCTTCCTACAATTCGATCCAACCACTTGAGTTAGTCTTCCAGCCTTTTTTTCTCTTTTTCTACCTCATTGAGTTTCGCCTTCAACTCCTCAATTTGTTGGTTGGTTTGGCTTTCCTGTTCATGTTGCCTCGAACACATAACATGAAGATCATAAATTTTCTCTTTGTATTACTTTGTGTACACTCTTCATCCATCCATACCTCAAATTCACATGTAGGCTTGTCGGGTTGCTCGTCAAGGTTGTTCTTACATGCCCAGTAGCGGCATCTACCATCTTACCACCATTTGAACAAACTACATTTTTCTCCGCAATAGCACCTTGGGACGTAAACATTTTGTTCAGAAATTTCTTATAGAGAAAATTTGGTTATTGTTAAGCGAAGAATATAAGTAGCATGGGGCTGTTATTTATAGTCAAGACTTCACACAAAAACACAAGAGTTTTCACATGGTTTTCAGCTTTTTCAGAACGACATGACAACTCAACAAAGCGTAGTATTATACTGCGATTTACATATTTACTTTTCTTACATGACCTTTTCCTTCAATCATTCAAGCTTTTGAACCACGCTTTACAGCTTTTTGAGAAGGACAACACAATTGATAAAACACATTATTGTACCACGCTTTACATATTTAATTTATTTTTTAATACGAGATTTTTTATACCACATTCTTGGTCATGTTTACTAACAACCATATCAAAATCCAACGTTAAAAATTAAGATGTAACAACATTGTGGAAAGTTTGTATTCCATATATATTGAAACAAACACAAGTACATACATGTATTACAAAAAATAATACCAAAATAATTTACTAGAGGTATCCTTGATAGTTGGGTACATTGGACGAACTTGCACCAGGATTACCACCGCCATGCACACTGCCTAATGGACATTTACGACGGTTGTGTCCTGTTTGCGAGCATATGCCACATTTACGCGCATAAACTGTGTCAGCAACATCCATTTGGTTCCGTATGCGCGTTCTCTTTTTCACTTGCAGCTTGCGCAAATAGTCCTTGTTATAAACCATCTTAAATGGTTCTGACGGCCAATAATGCTCAGCGCCTGATGGTCAATATAGATCTCACAAGGAGCACTGTACAAATAATGACGCCAGATCTTCAAGGCATGAACAATAGCAGCTAGCTCAAGGTCGTGGACATGGTAGTTCTTCTCATGTATCTTCAACTATCTGGTCGTGTAAGCAATCACCTTACCATCCTGCATCAACACCGCTCCGAGGCCAAATCTCGAGGTTTCACAATAGATAGTATAAGACCCCAAATCGGTAGGCAATATCAAAATTGGGGTTGTGGTCAAAGTTGTCTTGAGCTTCTGAAAGCTCGCCTCACACTCCTTTGTCCACTGAAATGGGGCACCCTTCTAGGTTAATCTAGTCATAGGGGCGACGGTAGTAGCCTGCCAAACCAAGGAAACTGTGAATCTCTATAGCTGAGGATGGCCTGGGCCAACTCTGCATAGCCTCTACCTTCTTCGGATCCACCTGAATGCCCTCACTCAGTACCACGTGGCCTAAGAATGCCACTGAATGCAACCAAAACTCACATTTTGAAAACTTCACATATAACTTCTTCTCTCTAAGAGTCTTGAGCACTGTCCTCAGATGTTGCTCATGATCTTTCTGACTCCGAGAATACACCAAAATGTCATTAATAAAGACAATGAAAAAAGAATCAATATACGACATGAACACACTGTGCATCAAATGCATAAAAGATGTTGGGGCATTGGTCAGCCCAAATGACATAACAAGGAACTTGTAATGACCATACCGAGACATGAAGGCAGTCTTTGGATATCTGGCTCCCGAATCTTCAACTGATGGTAACCTGAGCGCAAGTCAATCTTACAAAACACTTGTGTACCCTAAATATAGTCAAATAGATCATCAATACGAGGTAAAGGATAACGGTTCTTCACTGTAACCTTGTTCAACTGAGGATAATCAATATACATACGCATAGAACCATCATTCTTCTTCACAAACAGGACAGGAGCACCCCATGGTGAAACACTAGGTCGAATAAAACCCTTATCAAGAAATTCTTGCAACTAATCCTTCAACTCCTTCAACTCAGGAGGAGCCATACGATATGTAGGAATAGAAATGGGCTGAGTGCCTAGCAAATATTCAATGCCAAAATCAATGTCTCTATCGGGCAGCATGCTAGGAAGATCAGCCGGAAACACATCAGAATAATCCCATACCACTAGGACTGAATCAACATAAGGGGTATCAACACTGACATCTCTCACATAAGATAAATACGCGACACACCCCTTTCTCAACCATACACTAAGCTTTAAGAAAAGAGATAACTCTACCGGGAGTGTGATCTAAAGTACCAATCCACTCAATACGCGGAATACCTGGCATAAGCAATGTCACGGTCTTGGCGTAACAATCAATAATAGAAAAATGGGGCGACAACAAGTCCATGCCCAAAATAATGTCATATCAACTATATCGAGTAACAATAAATCTGCTTTGGTCTCAAACCCACGAATAGTAACCAAACATGACCGATAAACGTGGTCCACAACAAGAGAATCCCTCACAGGAGTATAAACATAAACGGGGGAACTCAATCCCGAGGTACACCCAAATACAGAGCAAAGTAAGAAGACACATAAGAATAAGTAGAGCCCGGATCGAATAGAACTGATGCCTCTCTATGACAGACCAGTATAATACCTGTAATGATAGAGTCGGAGGCAACAACCTCAGTACAGGCAGGAATAGCATAATATCTAGCTCGACCCCTCTCTTGAGGGCGACCTCATCTTCCCGACATCTACCCCTAGCCGGCTGAGCAGATGGGGTAGCAGCTGGAGCTGTGATCATGGCTTGAGAACTCTGCTGAGCACGATGTGGCTGAGAATTCTGTGGGGGTGCACTCCTCCCAAGCCTAGGGAAATCCCTCACTGTATGGCGGGTGTCACCATACTCAAAACAAGCTCTGGGAGGGTGCGGTAGTTGTGACTGGCTTGGGCCAGATCTGCTGGACCGGCCTCTAAAAGCACCCCACGCAGGAGGCGCGCTAGAAACTGGAGGTGCATAGTAAGGCTCCTGAGGTATAGGCAAAGCTGGAGCACTACTGGCTTCTGGAAGAGTTGAATGAATGGGGCGACCCACATAAACCCTACCATAACGACTTGCTACTGGGGGTATGATCACCAGAGTAGTGACCCCACTCTCATGACCTCTTGGCCTTCCTCTCCCCCGCTCCCTGGCGAGAATACCCTCAATCATCCTAGCAATGCTCACTACCTGCTGATAAGAAACATCTATCTGCAACTCACGAGCCATGGTAGATATGATGCTAGGAATAAGACCCTCAATAAGCCGGCAATCCTTCTCGTGAAAAGTATCAACCAAGGTCGGTGCATGCCTAGCCAAGCTGGTATACCGAACATCATACTCTGAAACTGTCATATCACCCTGGTACAAATGCTCAAACTATGCGTACCATGCGTCCCTGAGACGTTGGGGTTCAAGCTCTCTCATGAACATATCTGAGAACTGGGTCCAGGTCAGTGAGGCAGCCTCGACTGGACTATCTATCTCATAAGTGCGCCACCAATCATAGGCGGCTCCCCGAAGCTGGAAGGTAGTGAAGGAAACCTCACTGGACTCTACTATGCCCATAGTGCGAAGAATGCGGTGTCACTCCTCTAGAAATCCCAAGGCACCATCTGATGCTAATCCATTAAATACTGGGGGACCATACTTCTTGAACCTCTCAAGTCTCCGCTGCTCGTCCTCTGAAGCAGTTGACCCATGATCAGGCTGAACTGGCGCTGCAGGCGGTACGAGAATAATCTTAGGAACCTACTCAACCTGCACTCGCTGCTCGAGAGTGCGGACGATGGGAGTCTGTTCTCCTTCCCCGGCCTGGGATGTGCCAACAACAAAAGGAAGCAGCCTTGCTTGAGCCAAGGTGGTATACATACTCATGAACTAAGAGAAAGTCTCCTGAAGAGCTGGAGTAGTAGTGGAAGTAGTGGACATACCAGGTACCTGGGTTCCGGCTGGATCTGCTGGTGGTGCCTTGGTGGCAGCTCGCATAGGTGCTCTAGCTGCACCACGTGCGCGTCCTCGATCTCTACCCCGGTCCTGGACTCCGACGGCTGCAGTAAGGGGCGTGAGTGTCTGATCACCTCGCATAACACGGGTCCCCACCATATGTGAGAGAATAGAAAGGTAGAATTTTAATTGTGGTATCAAAACCCTCGCATGACAAGGAAATCAAATAAAGTGAAATTTTCCTAACAGTTACATAACCTCTCATAGATAGGTACAGACGTCTTCGTACCGAGCAGAGAGACTCTAATAAACTGGCCTGTGTTCTGTGAATTTTATGAATCTAGAGCTCTGATACCAACTTGTCACGACCCCAGTTCGCCCTCCGTGAGCGTGTCGTCATGGCACCTAGTTTCTGTAACTAGGTAAGCCTAACAGTGTGGAAATACAACATAGTTTGCGGAATAATTAAGTAAAACTGAACAACTAAAAGAAAAGTGCATATAAATGGTGCTCGGCATATACAACTAAAAAATGCAGAAGTCTACAATATCACCCCAAAACCCAGAAACTCACGGGAACACAAGCTAAAAAAATGTAATACATGTCTCTAACTCTAGAATATCTAAAGCAAAAGTACGAAAGAAGGCTAAATACTACAAATAGAGTAAAGAGGGGAGACTCTTCCGTCTGCGGACGCTGCAGATGTAACTCAAAGTCTCCGTAGCTCTCCCTGCCTCAAGGACAGTGCTCATGAGATGAAGTACCCAGATCTGCACATAAAAAACATGCGTAGAAAAAGGCATGAGTACACAGCAGCGGTACTCAGTAAGTGCCAAGCATAACCTTAGTTGTGTAGTGATAAGGAAAGTTCAAGGCCCTATAGATAAAGTGTACAACGAGAATCTAAACAAGATAAATACGTGGATCATAATAGAAAGCAGAAACAGGACAATACCAGTAAATACTACTCACAACAGGAACAACAACAACCAGGGATCTCTTAGTATCCTCAAAACTTACATTTTCATGTACCAGGGATCTCTTGGTATCCGCATCATATACACGAGGGATCTCTTGGTATCCCGAGGATCTCTTGGTATCCTCAAAACTTACACTTTCATGTGCCAGGGATCTCTTGGTATCCCGGACGACCCTCAGTCCAGAATATATCAAGTGCAGGGGGATCTCCCGGGATGCCATACCGTAGCCCCAATTTAAAAACACACAATAACAGCCCAATCGTTAGGATAGATACTAAACTTAGGAGAAGTAATAGAATATCCTAGCCAAACATACTACACGAAGTACAAACAAGACAGTTTAAGCACTTAAGCAAGTAAGTCAAATAAACAAGCTTATCTAAACTAGCATAGAATAAACTTGCAATTTAAAATAAACAGGTAATCAAGAAAACTCAATTTAAATACTTCAAGTAAAAATGAATTTCCAACTATTAGCTCAAGTACGCGCTCGTCACCTCACGTACGAGCCATTCAAATACCAAATATCATGTCTTAAGGGGAATAAGTCCCCCACACAAGGTTAGACAAACCACTTACCTCAAACCGGGTCCAAAATCAACTCGAAACCATACCTTTGCCATGAGTATCCAACTCCCAATGGCCCAAATCTATTCATTTCAATTACATCTCGTAAATAACATCTCAAGCGACTGATTCTACTATTAATTTGAAGCTAAGACGCAAATTTAAATAAACTGATCAAAACATCCCTCGGGCCAACGTGGTCAAAACCCGAGGCTTGAACCAAAACCCGGTTACCCATTCCCCTACGAACCCAAATATATGATTGGTTTTGAAATTGGACCTTAAATTGAGGACTAAATTCCTAATTTTAGCAAAAACGTAGGTTCTACCCGACATACCTAAATTTTCCCATTAAAATATTTGATTTGAAGGTTAAATTTTGTTAAAAGATGTTAAGTACTGAAGAAAAGAAGTTAAAAATCACTTACCAATCATTTTGAAGAAGAAGAATCGTTTTGGGAATCGCCTCTTATGTTTTGGGTTTTTGAAATGTGAAAAACACTGAAATTACTGTGTATTTATACCGTCTAAAGTCCCCAGCACCGGACCGTGCAAAAAGGACCGCGGCCGCGCTGACCTGCCTGAAGACCTACGGGTCCTAGCCCTGCGCGGACTATGCAAAGCCGACCGCAGCCGCACAACACCCACCGCAGACCGCGCAAAGGCGATCGCGAGCGCACGCGATTTCTCGCGGACCTCTCTAGAGAGTTCAGAGCCTGCAACATTTTCCTGAACCTGCAACAGCTGATATTTTAAGTCTAATGCATCCCAAAACCTTCTCAAAACTCACCCGAGTCCTCGGGGCTCCAAACCATACATACATACAACCTTATAAACATCATACAGACTTATCCGTGCGATCAAATCGCCAAAATAACATATATACATCGAATCAAGCCTCAAACCTCATGATTTTTTCCAAATTTTCATAAAAATAATATTAAATTCCCATTTTAGGTCTGAAACACGTCAAACAACGTCCGTTTTAAACCAAAATTTACAGAAAGTGCTTAAATCATGTATAAGACTTGTACTGGGCACCGGAACCAAAAATACGGGTCTGATACCATAGTCGTCTAATCAAATTTTGCCTCTAATTTTCCTTACTTATTTACTGAAAATAATTTCACACAAAAATTCATTTCTCGGACTTGGGACATCGAAATTCGATTCCGGGCACATGCCCAAGTCCCATATTTTTCCTCCAAACCATCCAGGACCGTCAAATCACGGGTCTGAGTCGTTTACCCAAAATGTTGACCGAAGTCAAATTTATTCAATTTAATATAAAAAATTAGTATTTTTCTCGCATAATTCATATTTAAGCTCTTTGACTACGTGCCTGGACTGCACACGCAAATCGAGGCAACCCTAGATGAGGTTTTCAAGACCTCGAAAGTACATAATGGGTAAGAAAATAAGTGATAACCCCTTTGGATCGTCACAAGTTTTTGCTTTCTTTTCTTTTTCATACTTTTTTACTTGTGTTTTTTGTGGCACGTTTATTATGAATAAAAGAATTTTTTCGTTCAAGTATCGTGCAAGTTTTTCTTTTTGCATATTTTCTGTTTAAGTATCGCGCAAACTTTCCCTTTTGCGTCATTTTGTTTAAGTATTCTTGCAAATTTCCACGGTGAGATATGCGAGGGTCATGGTATATCTTTCCCCAATATTATTTAGATTTTGGGCATTAGTTCTTCTGTAATCAACCCTTTAACATTACGGTTTCATAAGAATGTGCCCTCTTATATTTACGATGCTCTTGAATAGAACGCCTCCTATTCGTTATGGTACTAGCATTTGAAGTACTTGTTTAACTTTAAAATGATAAAATTAATTCATCATTTAGACAAGAAACAAGATAGAAATAAAAGATCTTTACTTTATTACTTCCATATTCAAAAGTACATAGGCATTCGTTGTGCTAAAAATAATTTTCCATTACTTCTGGATAAATTGTATAACTTGTTTCTACGGGGCTGGCCGTGCAATTCCCGGTCTCGACGATACAACTTTGCTTTCGGGTTTCGTATTATGGTCGATGTGGCAGTCATTGTTGCCATATCCCCATATCATTCCCCCAGTGTTCGAGTGTGAAGTATGCAAATTTGAACATGGAAGTTTTGCACCTTTGAGGATTCCTCTAGTGAATTGCTAGATAATCTTTACTTCGATAGTAAACTTCACTTCCCCTTAGGAATTTATGCGATCGAGCCAAACATTAGCTAACTGCTCCGTGGTGGCTCTTTGCTTGCTCGCCTTGTCATTTAAAGGTCTTATCTACTATTGAAGCTTCTTTCATAGTATGCATTCCGTTGCTGCTTCGTTAAAATTCTTGCCAATAAAACCCAATTGGGACAACAACTAGACGAAGGAAAAAAGAGTGCAACACATACTTTCAGTATAGGCGAGAATCATCAACAAAAGTATTTGTTGAGGTGTGTCACATTCCATCAGGATTAGGGCTTCTGCTCTGTACACAAAAGAGAAAGGAGTCTCCCCCGTGCTCGATTTGACCGTTGTTCGGTATGCCCATAGTACTACTGGCAGCTCTTCGGGTCATTTACCTTTAGCTACTTCCAATCTATTTTTGAGATTTTTTATAATCACCTTCTTTGTTGATTCTGCTTGACAATTTGAGCTCGGATGATAAGGTGATGATCTAATCCTTTTGATTTTCAAGTCTTCAAGGAACTTTTTGACCTTTGTGCTTATATATTGTGGCTCATTGTCGCAGGCTATCTCTTTTGGTATTCCAAATCTGCAAACAATATTATCCCATAAGAAATCTACCACTTCACATTCGCCGATCTTCGGGTAAGGACTTGCTTCAACCCATTCAGAAAAATAGTCAATTAAAATCAAAAGAAAATATTACCTTGCAGGGGATGGTGGTAACGGTCCGATGATATCCAACCCCCACTTCATGAACGGCCATGGTGATAGAACTGAGTGTAGTGGATCTATGGTTGATGTACCAATAGTGTGCAGCATTGATATCTATCAAAATTTTGAACGTAAGCCTTGGCATCTTGTTCCATCCGGGGCCAATATTATCTTGCCCGAATTAATTTAAACACTAGGGAATCCTCACCTGAGTGATTTTCGCATATCCCTTCGTGGACTTCTCGCATAACATAGTTAGCTTCAGAGGCTCCTAAATATCTGGCCAATGGGACTTGAAAAGATCTTCTGTACAATTGACCTCTCTTGAAGTTGTATCGAGCTACTTTAGGGCGCAACGCCTTTAGATGTCTTAGGATATTCATGCCATTTTCCGTGCTCGAGATAGTCAATGATCTTATTTCTCAAGTCCCATACCAAATTAGTCGCGTTTACCTCGTAATATCCGTGTCCAATACTAAATGTATAAGCTGTAAGACCATACTAGAGTCTGGTCCCTTCATATATATGGATGATCTAAGATTGGATAGTGCATCTGCCTCCATATTTGTTTCCCTAGGGATGTGTGTAATTGACCGTTCCCGAAATCGAGCGAGTATAGCTTGGACTTCTATTACGTATTGTTGCAGGAATTCCTTTTTGGCTTTGAACATCTAGTAGACCATATTTACTACCAATTATGAGTCACATTTGATTTCTATGACCTCGGAGTTCAGTCCCCGGGGCAATTCAAGCCCTGCAATCAAAGCTTTATTCTTTGTTTCATTGTTAGTCAGATAAACAGTTCTCATCCTGACTTAGGTTTTCTCCTGAGGGCGTGGTTAATACTATACCGAGCTAGGATCCCTTCACATTAGAAGCTCTGTCTGTGAACAAGGTTCAAACTCTTGATACTGATTTTGACACCATTACTGCTTCTTCGGTAGCCAAAGATAAAAGTCCCGGACTGAAATTGGCCACAAAGTCAGCCAAAACTTGTTATTTAATCATTGTCTTGTATTTATATTCTATGTCAAATTTTCTCATTTTGACGGACCACTTGGCTAGCCTATCTGAGAGTTCGGGTTTGTAAAGAATATTCTGCAGGGGGAAAGTGGTCACCACAACTATTGAGTAACATTGGAAATAAGGCCTTAGCTTTCGTGGGTGACTACGAGGGTTAAGGCTAGTTTTTCTAGATGTGGGTAGCAAGTTTTCGCTCCCTCAAAATTTTACATACATAATAGATAGTAAATTGTATAGCTTCGCCTTCTCGGACTAAAACAGTACTTATCTCTACCTCCGAGACTGCTACGTAGATCAGTAGTTGTTCGCCTTCTTCCGATTTTGATAGTAATGGGGGACTTGAAAAATACCTTTTCAAATCTTTCAAAGCCTGCTGACATTACTGTGTCCAGTAAAAGTTATTCTTCTTTTTGAGGAGTTCAAAAAAATGATGGAATTTTTCCGAAGACCAGGAAAGAATCTACTCAAAGCGGACATCTCCCTGTCAGCCTTTGAACCTCTTTTATGCTTGAAAGCTGGTCTAAAATATCTTCCATGACTTTAATTTTGTCGGGGTTAACCTCGATCCCTAAGCAATGGAACTTATCGAAGCTGACCCCAAATGCACACTTCAAAAGGGTAAGCTTCATGTTGTGTTTCCTTATGATGTCATAGGTCCTTGTCAGGTGTTTCAGGTGGTCACATGTGTTCAAAGACTTAACCAGCATATCATCTATGTAAACCTCCATAGTTTTCCATATTTGTTTCTCAAACATTGTGTTTATGAGCCGTTGATAAGTGGCTCCAGCGTTCTTTAGCCCGAAAGGCATCACGTTATAGCAACGTGCTGAAATTCGTTATGAGCAAAGTTTTTTCTTGATCTTTCGAGTTGATCTTGATTTGGTTGTACTCGGAGTAAGCATCGAGGAAACTCAATAACTCATGCCCGGATGTTGCATCAATCATTTGATCAATGTTTAGCAATGGGAATGAATCTTTTGGGAAAGCCTTATTTTAGTCCTTATAGTCTACGCACATACAAAATTTATTATTATTCTTTGGAACTACTACTATGTGAGACAACCAATCACGATATTTTACCTCTCAGATTGATAGAGCATTGGCTCAAGTTTGAGAATTGAGTTGTGAAGTAAATGTGAAAAAGAGAAGAGGTTTATGATGTTGTCTTTGCTGCCGGGATGTTATTGCTCTTGATATTATCTCCCTTGCCCGAATATTATTACTCATGATATTATTTCGCTTTCCGGGGTATTGTTACTATGCTATTGTTCCCTTGCTGGATTTTGTTGTGATATTATTGATTCCCTTCCCCAAATTACTTTGTGATTGTTGCTTGGGCGAGGAAGAGTATAAAGCGCGAAGGGTGATGCCGTGCATGATTTTGGGAGTGTTAATACACGAAGAGTGATGACGTGCCAATACTGTGAGGTAAAAGAACGAAGGATGATGTCGTGATGCATGATATACAATGTCGTGCCATGATATGAGTGATAATGCACGAAGGATAATTATGTGCCGTGATTACTTGAGGTAAAAGCATGAAGGGTGATTTTTTGCCGATTATATTTATTCTTATGGTAAGGACGAAAGTAAAAGCACGAAGGGTGATACGATGCACTCGTATTTGATTTTTGATTCTTCTTGATAATTGAATTATGGTGTTCTTTACAATTATCTATTGGTTTTCTATTGTTACTTGTTGTTCCCGTAGCATGTTTATCTATCATATCCTTAACTGTAAATTTCTACCTTTACTTTTCCTTTGTATATGATTTAACTACACAGATTTATTTGGTAGTCCTAGCCCCATCACTACTTCGCCGAGGTTAGGTTTGGCATTTACCAGCACATGGGGTCGGTTGTGCTGATACTACTATCTGTATTGTATTCAGATCCTGGTGCTACAGCTTTTGGACCAGAATGAAGTTGCTGCCTTCGGTCCATCAAGCAACCCGACCTAGTCCTGCAGGTGTCCGCAGGCCTTAGAGTCTCCTTGTATCTTTCCATATTGTTTCTTTAATGTATTTCAGAAATAGCTTCGTATTTATATTTTTGAGCCCCTATTTGTAGTATCCCTAGAAAGTCTGTGAGATTGTGACACTAGTTCTGGGTAGCTTTTTTTATGGATTTGTATCGGTATTAATATTAATTCGTTGCATTTCATTCTTTAACTATTATTTCTATTGTTTATATAATGTTAATTCACAGCTGCTAAAGGATTAAAAATGTAAAAGGTAAATAATAGTAATGGTTAGCTTTCACTAGTAGGCGCCATCACGACTCTCAAGGGTGGAAAATCGAGATCGTGACAACAATGTCTAAGTCCCAAAGTAGAAGCCAAACTGTGACAACCCGATCCATCGTCATGTGAGTTATTACTTCGTTTTTCCCGTTTTCAGATTCTTTATACTTCATTATCTGTATCTTATGTGGTCGAGTTGGTCCGGAGAGGTTTTGGTAGGAAATAAGACACTTAGTCTCTTTAAGAAAGGTTTGGTTTGGAAAAGTCAACTGGATGTGGACTTATCAGTTAGAGTGTTCGGATGTGATTTCCGGTGATTCGGTTAGCTTCGGGGGATGATTTGTGGCTTAGGATTGTGATCGAAAATGATTTTGGAGATCCGGTGTAGAATTAGGCTTGAATTGGCGAAGTTAGTATTTTAGCGAATGGCGGTTGATAGGTGAAATTTTGATCCAAGGATCGGAATGGAATTTCGAAAGTTGTTGTAGCTTCGTTATGTGATTTGGGATATGTGTCCAAAATTTTAGATTTTTTTCGGACGTCGTTTGGTTGGACTTTTGATCGAAAGCATAATTTAAGAGTTTTTGGAGTTCTTAGACTTGAATCCCATGTTAAATTGGTGATTTTATGTTGTTTTGAGCATTCCAATGTTTAGAAAAAGTTTGATCAATGTCATGGGATGTGTTGGTACAATTAGTTTGAAGTTCCGGGAGTTCCAGGTAGGTTTCGGGATGTTTTAGTGCGGAAATCATAGCTGTAGCAGGTCCAGATGGCTTGTAGGCCTCGGAACTCACCCACGCGTTCCTCACAAAAATAAGTAAGCCCGCGGAGAGTGCTGTGTGGACCGAGCCAAAGTGTGTGCGGCCGCGGTAGGTGTCATGTGGACCGCACAAAAGTGTGTGCGGCCGCGGCGAAGAATCTTCCCACTAATCCGACTTCAGAAGCTCATATCTTTTGATATATAAAGAATTTTGAGATAATTTAAAAACAAAAGTTGTAGATCTTTGAATCTAGTTTTCAAAAATATCTTATAATAGGAATTTGGACATATGTAGTTAAAGTTATGGCTAAATACCAAAGCCTATTATTTTGGAGAGCACTATGCGGCCGCGGTCATTTTTGCGCGGACCGCGATGGTTTTCGCGTGGCCACGGTTAATTTTGTGCGGCCGCGGAGATGGAAAATTTGAGGGGTTACTATATAAATACGTGGTTTTGGATTTTATTTGATATTTTGGCCTAAAGAGCTCGGATTTTGGCAATTTTTTGAAGGTTTTTCAAGGAATTCATCGGGGTAAATGAATTTAACTTAGATTTGGCTAGAGTATATGTATCTATCATTGAATTCATCATTTAGTTTGTTATTTGGGATGAATTTGGGAAGAAAATTGTGGAATCTTTCAAAAATTTAAAATGATGATTTAAAGGACCAAATGGTGTCAGAATTGGATAATATTCGTAGGATTAGACTCGTGGCGAGATAAGGAATCTGTTGATGTACAATTTTCTGGAATTTGGGAAGTGGGCTCGGGGCTCGGGTTTTGCTAATTTCGAGATATTTGCTATTTTTGATTGTTTTCGATTGGGTATTGTTTCATTGGCATATTGTGTTTTATTCGTTGTGGTTTCGATCAGTTTCGACGTGCAAGGAGGTCGATTTGAGAGACAAGGGCATAGCGAGCTAGGATTTTGGACGGCTTGAGGTGAGTAATGCTAATAAATGATATCCTGGGGGTTTGAAACCCCGGATTGCACATCATAGTGATATATTAAGGTAAGACACACGCTCAATGGCGGGCGCGAGGTCATTTACTATTGGGGATTGTGACTTGGTCCATCCTGTTTGATATTTACTGCGTATTTGACTAAGCTTTTTTGTTTATCATTATGATTTGGGGCTTATTGCCATGCTTTGGGCTTAATGTCGACTACTTGAATCCTTCGGGGATTGTTATCACTGTTTCCTGACTATTTTGATATGTTATTTGAACTGAGTCCTAATGATTATATTGTTTTGCAAACTCAGCCCCCTTTTAATTGAATTTTGAGACTTTAATGATACTTCACTATTGTTTGGGCTGATGACTATTATTTTATTGATGCCAGAGGGGCTTATGATGTTTCTGGACTGAGTGAGGCTGAGGGCCTGAGATACATTTATATGCCACGAGGTGGCTTGAGTGCTGTGAGGAGGCTTTCAGGCCTCGAGTGTATTGTGAGGAGGCTTTAAAGCCTCGAGTGATTATGTGAGGATGATTTCAGGCCTGAGCGATTATGTGAGGAAGCTTTCAGGCCTCGAGTGTTATGTGAGGAGGCTTTCAGGCCTTGAGTGTGATGTGAGAAGGCTTTCAGGCCTTACGTTGATATCGTGCTTGGGCCATAAGGGGTCCCTCCGGAGTCTGCACACCTACAATGAGCGCGGTACCCATGATATTTGAGACAACGGTAACAATGACACTGTATGATGCAATTTGGTCAGGTAACAATGACTGACCAGAATTAACACCGTGCGGTCAGGTAACAATGGCTGACCAGGAACTAATTTGTGCCCGAGGGGCTGGTACTATTCTATGTGATTGTCCGAGGGGCGAGGTTTATGTGTTCATTTTGCATACTTACTTGTCTTTTACTTGTTTAACTATGGTATTGTGCCTGAGGGGCGGATTTCTGTGCATAGAGACACTAATTGTTTTGAAATTATTTCGCAACTGTTGAAAAGATCATTTTCAAAAGAGTCTATAGATTTCACAGATTTTACAGTTTTTCTTAGAAAATTGTACCCGGCCTCTATACAGCATGTTGGTTGCTTTACGTGATTTCTTGTTGCATAGTTATTGTTTACTTTTATTACTCACTGAGTTGGAGTACTCACTTTACTCCTTGCACCTCGCATGCAGATGCATGTATCTATTCACCCGGTAGCGGGTTTTGGGCCGATCACAGGCAGATTTATATGAGTTAAGGAGGTGACTGTCAGCGTTCGCAGCACCATATTTCCCACTTGTTCATTATTCCTATTTTGTAAACATATTTTGACCTTGTAGTGGATTTACATTCTGATAGATGCTCGTGACTTGTGACACCCCGATTACGGCTGTGTCGGGTTGTATTACTGCTAATTAATATTTTTCAGTCATATTTGAGTTGTTTATTCATGTTTAATCTATTTTGCAAAGACGAGTTGGGTTATTTGGCTGGCCTTGTATTCACGTGAGGCGCCATCACGACCGGGCCGGTTTGGGATCGTGACACAAATTATTTACCCATAAAATGGTACAGTTAAATTTATACGTGGATTATAGAAAAATAAATTGATTTGATCCTAAAATAATAAATAAATTAGACAAAAATGTAAGACTTAGCCTTGAAAATGAGATAAAATAACAAATATCTTGATCAAGCGGGCAGCGCTTTCAGAGGCACTAAGAGTAATGTAAGTAAGCAAGAAAGTAAAATGTTATTGAGCTTTGAACGAAGTATAGTGTACGCCTGTCTGAAAATTTCTATTTTTACAATAATGGTAGAGCTCACTATTTATTACTGCACCTAGGGAACAAGGTCGTAGTAAGCCCCTCTTGACTGACAATTATAGGGTCATTGAAGAATGTGTAATAGTAGGCAATGAATGTCATATTCTCTGTAATAGACCGTGCACTTAATGCTATAGAATATTCCTCATTGAATTCTACCGTATAGTTGGCATTTATTTTGCCTTTATAAATATCATTCTCTCTAGTAACAAATGTGATCGTTGACTTCAGACCCGACCGTCTTCTGTGTTCCGGTCCACGTGTTGCTTTCTCATGTTATCATTAAATATGAACTCTGATATATATATATATATATATATATATATATATATATATATATATATATATATATATATATATATATATATGAGAGAGAGATAGAGAGAGTGTGTGTATTCTAAGTTTGCAATGTATTCCTAGTGTATATTAAGTATATGCCACGTGTTTATGTATCCAGATTGTATATTGAGTGTATCTTGGTTGTGTTCGTATTCATGAGTTAGTCTAATTATATAATGTATAATATTAGAAGAAATTGAGAAATCGAGTTATGTGGAGGAGCAAATTATGAGACAGAAATTCAAGGCTTGCTGGATTGAATGTGGTGATGCCAATACAAAATATTTCCATGCCTAGTGGAAGATCAGAACATGCCAGAATAGCATAACATCCATTTACACTGATACAGGTCTGAAGCTCACAGACTCCTTATCTGTGGAATAGGAGTTTATCAAGGTGTTCAAATCATTGATGGGTGATTGTGCTGATGAATTACCCTGTGTTAACACTGCTGTTATTAAAGAAGGAAAGTGTCTAACTTTATCACAACAAAGATTGCTTATTCAGGAGGTTACTTTGGAAGAGATTACAGAAGCACTAAAAGAGATGCCAAAGGACAAAGCACCAGGTGTGGATGGTTTCCCTATAGAGTTCTATACTAGAAATTGGGAGACAGTAAAGGATGATATTCTAGCTGCTACAAAGGAATTCTTCTTCACAAGCAGAATGCCTCACATGATCAATACCACTGCTATTGCACTTGTACCTAAAGTCAAAGCTCCTACAACTATTAAAGATTGTAGGCCCATAACTTGCTGTACTACTTTGTATAAGATCATCTCCAAAGTCTTTACTAGGAGAATGAAAACTGTAATTGGTGATTTGGTTGGGCAGGCTCAATCAGCTTTTTTTGAAGGGAGAAGCATTGTTGATAATATTCTGCTCAGCCATGAAATATCCAAAGGTTATTCTAGGAAAGGAATATCTCCCAGATGTGTCTTGAAGGTGGATTTGAGGAAGGCTTATGATACTCTGGAATGGAGTTTTCTTAAACAAATCCTCATTGATCTTGTTTCCTGCTAAATTTGTTCACTGGATAATGTCATGTGTCACTTCTGTTTCATACTCCCTAGTTCTGAATGGTGGACTAACAAAGACCTTCACTGCTAAGAGAGGTATTAGACAAGGTGATCCTATGTCACCACATCTACTTGTGCTGGCTATGGAATACCTGAAATGGGGATTTCAACTTTCACCCTAAATGCAGAAAACTTTATTGTACTCATGTATGTTTTGCTGATGATTTACTAATGTTCTGTCGAGCTGATCTTGTTTCCATCCATATTTTAATGGAGGATTTCCTAAAATTCTCTGAAGCTTCTGGATTGCAAGCTAATGTGAGCAAAAGTGCAATATACTTGGCTGGAGTGCAGCAGAGTACTAGAGAAGAACTTCTGGAGGCATTGGGATTTACTGAGGGCCATCTTCCATTCAAATACTTGGGGATACCCCTTGACTCCAAAAAGCTTGCCATCCATCACTACCTACCTTTTATAGAGAAGATTACAGCTAAGATTACATGCTGGTTAGCTAAACTGCTCTCTTATGCAGGGAGATGCCAACTGATCAAAGATGTCATCTTTGGTATTCAAACATACTGGGCTCAAGTCTTCATTCTGCCAAAAAGTGTTGAAATTTATTGAAACAATCTGCCGAACCTTTTTGTGGACTGGAACTGCTAATCTCTCTAAAAGAGCTTTAGTTGCTTGGGAAAGGGTTTGCAGACCAATAACAGCTGGATGGCTCAACATATTAGATATGACAGTGTGGAATAAAGCAGCCATTAGTAAGCACCTCTGGGACTTAGCCAGAAAAAAAAACTGCCTTTGGATAAAATGGGTACACTGTTACTATATCAAGAAAGCTGACATGGAAACAATGGCCATTCCTAATTCAGCCTCTTGGGTTGTGAGGAAAATACTGGACAGCAGAACTGCTATCATGGGAAATCAGGTTCTTCAGGGAAATCTTCTTGTCAGATTGGAAGGAGTATGCAAACTGGATCATTTCCAGATTCAGCAACTATATCTAACAATGATTCCCAGCTTCAGCAAGGTTGAATGGAAGAAACTGATGATGACTGCCAATGTTCAACCTCGGCATAAATTCACTCTCTGGTTAGCTGCAAAGCATAGGCTACCAACAGTAGACAGATTGCAGAATATGGCATACAAGTTCTTGTACCTTGTGTGTTTTGCAATTAGTATGCAGAAGTTTTTAATCATTTGTTCTTTGAGTGTTCTGTTACTAGAAGACTGTGGTCCAGCCTCTGCCTCTGGCTGGGACACCATTGTTCTGTTGGTGATTGGGAAACAGAGTTGAAATGGATTTGCAGCAAAGCAAATAGTAGAATTGGACTTAATGCTATAACAGCCTGTGTATTTGTCAACACTGTTGCACTTATCTGGAGGGAGAGGAATAACATCAGATTTGACAGAAAAGTATATATGGAGGATCATATTTGCAGAGAAATTGCACTACTTATTCATATTCGAGGTAGGAACTGTAGTAGATGGCAAAATGGCTTGCGGCAACTTAATAGTTTTCCTTAGCTAGAGTCTAATTAGATGTCCCTATACGGAGTTGTAATTAGTGCATATTGGTAGTCTTCTTAGTATAGATGATTGTCTGTACATGAGTAGTAGTTAATCCAAACTACTACTAAAATCTTTATCTTGTACATTTCTTTGATATTAATGAAACTTAACTGTTCGAACCGAAAACAATATTGTATATACATCGCCTTTTGCTTGGAAAAACATCACGTATAAAGTTATACATGCATGATATTATATTATATCATGCATGTATAAAAATATTGTTATGCATTGTATAAAAATTCTTTATACATTGTATCCTATGTTTTGGAAATGGATTCTTAGTATATATTGAGAGTATACCGAGTGTTTTTTGTATCTAAGGTGTATATTTAGTGTATCGTGAATGTATTTGTGTATCATGAGTGTATATCTATTTATATAATGTATAAAAGCTGTATGTTTGTGTACCGTGTTCTTCTCATTCGTACTTTTCTATTTCTTCTTCTTTTTTTTGACTTTTTTCTTTAAAAAATTCTCGCTCTTTCTTTCCCTTTTTCCCTCTCTCTTAGTTCTTAATTCTTTGGATTTGTTGAAATTTTGGGTGGATGGGGCTGATCGTGTTTTAAAAATTGCATATAATGACCATTCTAATAAAATTTAGGATGAAAATTACGGTAGGTGGTGTGTGAAAAATACTTTTGCTGAATTTTTTCATTTAATGAGTGAGGATGAGGAGTGAAAATATGCATATACATTGTGAATTAGGTTGTGAATTTAAAATTGAATTGAGAAAGTGAAGACTGATACATATGATGGATTATGATAGTGAAGTGACAGAGCAATAGGTTGTTATATTTTATGAGAAGGTGCAGTTGTTTGGATAGTGGAGCTGGGCGTGGCAAAGAGGTTGAGTGAAAAAGTGAGGCAGGTCAGCACATTTTTTTAGCCAATATAATAATTTTTTTGCTATAACGTGCAATCAAATTAATTAATGGGCTAGCAGTTGTTCTAATTTAGTGTCGTAAAAATTGCATTGGATGTTTTATTTGGTCGTTGCATTTAATTTATATTTATTTTTAAAAATTTTTTTAACTTGTACCCACTTTTTTTATAATTTTTGTCCCATTTCTTCACCTCCTCCTCCTCCTCCTCCTCCTTCTTCTTCTTCTTCTTCTTCTTCTTCTTCTTCTTCTTCTTCTTCTTCTTCTTCTTCTTCTTCTTCTTCTTCTTCTGCTGGTGGTGCTCCAATGAAACTTCAGTTCATGTGATAATTGCCATAACTATCTTTGTCAAATTATATAAAAATAAATTATAAATAATCGCGTAAGTTAGTAGACAATAATTTGTGAACATGTATGTAAGTTAGTGGACAATGATAATTCTGTTCTTTTCACGTTTATTATTTTCAAAATTTATGATTTAGATACCGTTGGCAATCTGATTATTTATCTAGTATATTATAAAGCTTTTTAAAAAACTTCAGCTTATATAGTGCTGAATTTATACAAATTAATTAAAGTAACTTTAGCATCTTCTGCTGAAGTTTTTGATTATGACAAACCTAATGAATTCAAGACAAAAAAAACTTCAGCTTTTCGTACTGAAATTTTTACAAATTAACTAAATAACTTCAGTATCTTCTGCGAAAGTTTTTAAAAAAAGCTTATCCGGGACAAAAGAACTTTATCTTATTTAGTACTAAGTTTTTATAAATGAACTAAATAACTTTAGCTTCTTCTGCTTAAGTTTTTGAAAAATCTTAATGACAAAATGAATCAAGGACAAAATTTTTTAGTTTATTTAGTGCAACTACAAACAAAAACTTCAGCAAATAGAGAATAAAACTTCAGGTACTATGCTTAAGTTTAGTAATTAAAAATAAAAACTTCGAAAAATAGAGAACAGAATTTCAGCTACTCTGCTTAAGTTAAACAATTACAAACAAAAATTTCAGCACACTTGGTACGACACATTTGCTAATTCAGGCCCGTCTATTAGAATGCTAAAGTTTTGCGTGATTGCCTTTGCTACTTTAGCCCCGTATGCTGAAGTTACGCGAAAAAGTGGGCACACATATAATTTTTTTGCAAAAGAAGCACAAATTAAAACGTGACCCAAAAAATGGGTATAGACAAATCCCCCTTTAGTGTCGAATGACCACTTATGTCAGATCCGCTTTAGTTATGAACTCCAATTTCAATATTATAGAATTGACCGTGAGTTAGATACGTAAAACTTACACGGGGCGCCCTATTTGGGTACCCCTTTTTAAGTTGTAGCCACTTTGTCTTTCTATTTGCACCCGTACCCGTTTTTTTATTAGAAGCCATTTGAAAAGACCATTTTGCCCATCCTTATTAAAAAGACTACTTTCTCCCCACGTATTCGCTAGTCCTCTACTTTCTTTGTCTCTCTCTCCCGTTATTCGCATTTTTTAAAGTTCTTCTCTGCAATCAAACGGTTTTTCTCGTTGTTTTTTATTTTTCAACTGCTAGTCGTCGTTGTTCCCACGTTACGATTTAATCACAGGTACATTGCATTAACTTTCTTGATTTTATTTTATGATTTAATTTCTAATTTTGATATTCATGTATTTATGATAAAATATTTTCATATGGTTTAGTTGATAAATGCATTAGTTTTACTTTTACCATTGTGTTTTTAGGTTTTATGAGTGAGTGTTTATGTTGTTAATGAAAATTTTATAATTTCTTCTGTGATTAGACTTTCAAATTTTTAAAATTTTTGAGAGTTAAACAAATGATACTATAGTTCAATGATATCTTAGGTATGAGCTAAAGTTTTTTTTCTTCATATTTTGGCATTATTTTTGGATTTGAATGTGTGTTTTAGTTTCTGTAAAAATTACAGCATGTTTTTTTGCTGAATGTTTTGTGCTTGTAACTGGTGAAATTTTGTTTTAGGAGGTGAAGTTTTTGTGCTTGTAACTGGTAAAGTTCTGCTTTAGGAGATGAAGTTTTTGTGGTAGTAACTGGTGAAGTCCTGCTTTAGGATCTGAAGTTTTTGTGTTTGTTACTGGTGAAGTCCATTTATACAGCTGAAGTTTTTGTGTTTTGTTACTGTTGAAGTCCATTTCTAGAGCTGATGTTTTTTATACCTGTCGACTTTAGCTATATAGCTGAAGTTTATTTTATACATGTCAAACATCAGCTATATAGTTGAAGTTTTTGTTTTATACCTGTCGAATCTAGAGCTGAAGTTTTTTTATACCTGTTGAACTTAAGCTCTATAGCTGAAAATTTTATTTTATACCTGTCAAACTTCAGCCTTCCTAGCTATTGAAGTTTTAATTGATCTTTTTGATAATGTCCTGATATTATTTTTTGTATCTTTTACTTTTTTTGAACAGATGGCTCCTAAAACACCTAAAGATCCGAATGCAGCTAAAAAAGGCAACGCCCCTAAAGCACCTGGAATACCTTTAATACCCTAAGGTCCTTATGTTCCCTCTGCTCCACCTACAAAACTAGGACAAAGATATTATGAGTTTGGTGATTGGTTTAACTCTAAGGCTTACTGGAAGGGGAAACATGATTTTAAGAAATTAATTGCAACTTTCTTGACTCCTATTCAACAGGATAAGCTTAATAATGGTACATATAGATACATTATGGCTATGGAGAATTTCCAATGCAACATAAAGTTGGTGTATCGTCTGTGTCATTCTCGAATATTCACGAATGATCGAGACTCCATTAGTTTCAAGATTTTTGGGCATGATGTTTCCTTCACCCTTGAAGACTTCCACATTATGTGTGGTTTGCGGATCACAGCACATAATATTGAAAGAACAATTAATCGAGAGAACAATCTTCTGAAGCGGTATTTTGGTAAGTTCAAGGGTGTGACATTGAAAGATATTCGAAGTTTTATAACTCGTAATGAATTTACAAAGAATGATGTGAATCATGTACATGCATATGAGACTGATGATAATGTAGTTAAGCTTATGGAAATTCTTGTTGTATAGTCTATTCTGTTTGGGAAAAATACTAAGTTATGTGTGTTAGACGAGTATGCATCTATTGTTGAAGATGATAAAGTTTGTGCTGAATATCCTTGGGGTAATGTTGCTTATGAGAAGCTCATTTATTCCCTGAAACATGCATTGGACAAGCAGAACAAATTACATACAACTGAGTATAAACTTGGTGGATTTCCATATCCATTATGTGCTTGGTTCTATGAGCGCTTCCCAGATGTTCGGGAGAAGTATACAAGAGAGGATGAGAACCTTGATACACCTCAGGTCCCCAGGATGTTACGTTATGTATGTGTGGGAGAGCCTAAATTTCCCGAAGTTTATTATATGTTCAAACTCATGAAGTAAGTTATTTTTTTTTTTGTATTTGTGTTAATATGCTAATGTGTTAGTTTTTGTGTCCTTTTAATCTACTTTTTTGTATTAAACACAGATATCGCGACTTTAGGGTATTGGATATAATTCCTACAGAAGAGGAATTGAATTTAATGCCTTTAACTGGGAAATTACCGTGCAGCCGGATTCGTTCAAATGTAGTTAATGCAGTTCCTTCAACTGGTGAATCAGCGCGTACTATGAGTTCATCAAAAGAATTGAATCGAAATCCTATCATTGGTAAGTCACCACCTACTCTGAGTCGATCAAAAGAACCGAATCAAACTCATGTCATTGGTGAATCACCATGTACTCAGAATCAACCAAAAGAATAGAATCCAACTCCTTTCATTAGCGAAGCATCTCGTACCAAGACTCATTCTACCTCGTCTACATATGACTTTGATGACAATGAATTACTTGACCCGATATGCTCTGTAAGTTTTGATCTGAAGTGTTTTGGGTTTGTTTTTGTAAAAAGTATCAGCTATTTGTTGAGCTGAAGTTTTCTTCTATATCTAAATTTTTGTTGTTTATCTATTCTAGAGGTTAACAGTGGAGGTTCAAAGGCATGCAGAAAAAGAAAGATGCATGATTGTGAATGAAAAAAAAAGTTTATAAAGGAGGAGCGAACTTCTATTGTGGATGCAATTTTTGTAAAAGTGAAGGTAAGCTAATTTATTGAGAAGTCTTTTTATTTGTGCTGATGTTATTCAGATTAATCATTGTTAGTAATTTTTTTTCTAGGAATATTTCAATGAGAAGTTTGAACAGTTTTTTACGATTGTCAACAAATCAAATGGTTTGAGTAAGCACCAAGAATATGACAGGATGAACGACTGTTAGAAACATCCATCGGGTTTTGAAGGTGATGAACATGTTCAAGAAGAATTTGAAGAGCAATACTCCAGTGCTGATAGATTGAGCAGAGATGTAAATGATGAAGCACATTTATCAACTGAGAATATTGGAACCAAGCAAGTTACAGATAATCAAGTTGTTGAGACTGAAGAACATACTGCTCATGATGCATTGTGTAAAGTCGCAGATGATAATGCTACGCATAATGAAGCGGTTGTTGAAGGCGTTGAACATGTTCAACAAAAAGGTGGAGAGGAACAATCCAGTGTTTGCAGACAGAGTAAAGGTGGAGAGGAAGGTGCAGATGATCAACTTGTTGGCACTGAAAAACATGCACCAAGTTGTGCTTTGGGAAGTGATATTGGAAAAGGCAATAGAGATAAAGCACCTGTTCATGAATATTTTGGGAAAGAGGATCAATATGCAGGAGCAATAGCTATTTGTAAAGAATTTGTAGGTGGTGATACACAGAAAATTGTTACTACATGTACAAAGTGTGAAGTTTATAATATTTCAATTATAGCTTAGATAGGAGCTGAAATTGTGTTTCATGTATTTGTTTTTTTTTGTAAAAACTACTGTCGAAGTTTTTTGGTGAGTCTTTTGCAAAAATTTCAGCTATATAGTTGAAGTTTTTTTGATAACTGTCAAACTTCAACTCTAGAGCTGAATTTTTTTATTTATAACTGTCGAACTTCAGCTCTAGAGTTGAAGTTTTTCTTTGTAGTTGTCGAAGTTTTTTGGTGAATATTTTGTAAAAACATCAGCTATAGAGCTAAAGTTTTTCTTAATAACTATCGAACTTCAGCTCTAGAGCTGAAGTTTTTTTATTTATAACTGTTGAACTTCAGTTCTAGAGCTGAAGTTCTTTTGTGTAACTATCGAAGTTTTTGTTTGTGACTGGCTAATTCAGTCTTCTTAGAGTTGAAGTTTTAACTGTTTTTTTATAATATCCCGTAGTTAAATTTTCACTATAAGTATAAATTTTTTCTATGTTTTATATATAGAAAATCTAGTTGATCTATTCCCCATCTTTTATGAATATGCAGTTGAAGTTGAAACTAGTTGTTGTTCAACTCAAAAACTTTCTGATGATGCTCAATTGAATGAAGGTAGAGTTGAGAAAAACCTTCTAGAGAATAATGCAATGGTCCTCGACATTGGTTCACAATTGAATGATGCTAGAAATGCTGATATTGAGAAATGCATGCAGCTTGGGGAATCCACAGCGGAAGAGAAACGTCAAGATATTCTATAGATCTTGAATTTATTACATTTGATTGAAGTATATTATTTTACAATTTGAAATTTTACATATTTTTTTTTCTTTTTTTTGTTTTTGAATGATTTTTCAAAAAGATGGGAGGCAGCTCAAAAATAATTTGGTGAGCTGGCGCAGCAATATCAAAAAGGAGAAATGCATATATTCATACATGTTAATTCACAGACAGGTGGTGAAGTGTGTTGGTTTTATTATATAAAATTTAGTCTGTTGGAATGCAAACACCATATGTGTCGCAACACTTAGATCAAGTAGTTATTTTCTGTAATTCAATGACAACTATTTTTTTGCCTAATGTATGTTCTTTATCAGTTTTATTTATGTTTATATTTTCCTTGCTTTTGCAGATCTCATCTGATGCATCGGAACTTCTTCCAAAGCCCAAGATAAGGAAGATTTCTACTTCTCCTATGTGTGACACCCGTGATATTCCCAAATTCTATTTATGTTCATTTACACTTGATAGTACATAAGGGGCTGATTCAGAGGTAATTGTGCTACTGTTGTTGTTCGTGAAGAGACAGAAGAACATCGCGAACAGCAGGGAATTGGTCAAGCATCTACGACGATGGTTGTAGTTTTCCCTCTGCTACTGAACAACAACAATTAGTTGTTATGGAACAGCAGGAAGAGCAAGCAAAATGAAAATCAGATAAAAAAAGGGAAAAGGATTCGTATGGAGAGTATTTGGTTGAGATCTCCTTACGTAGTTTATAAGAAAAAGCAAAGGGGGCAATATTGGAAAGTAGAAAAGAATAGAAGAAGGTGTCCATTCCATTATGTTTATCAAGACAGAGGATTTATTCAAAGATTTAAAGAGTGGTTGGAGATGCATTCCATTGAATATGATTCCAATCCATTCAGATTAGCTGTACTTGATATTCCAAAATCCTTCTTTACCAAGCTTATAGATCCTGACTTTGATCATGCGGATGAAGTAAGTTATTAAGTTTGTTTTTTTTGAATTGGTTTTCAACCGTTTTTCCCATAAGTTCAGCTTAGTTTTTATAGTATAGCTTTATTCGTAGTAAACTGCTGAAGATTTTTAGCTTATTTGCTAAAACTTCATCCTAACACTTCAAACTGAATATGCTTAAGTTTTTGTCATTGCTGTTTTGTGGTTGTGTAATGTACTTTTTTTAAAATTCATAGTGGAATTTCACATGTTATCATTTGTCGTTGTTCATTTGCATCATATTGATGTGGGCATATATTACTTGCACAAAAATGTTATCACCTTCCACATTATTCAAAATTAAGATGTGCAGTAACATATTTACTTTTCAATCAATATATGACTATCCTGGATAGTATTCATCCTTCAGAAAAAAAAGATGGTGATAATTAACAAAAGGAAGAAAAAGAGAATGGAGGTTCTTAAGAGTAAATCAAAGAGAAAGAGGATACCCAAAAAACAGCTTGAAGAAGAAGAAGAAGAAGAAGAAGAAGCACTTATTAAGCCACTTACGGACTTTAGTAGGTATGAGGAAGAATAAACAAATGAAAAGATGGCCAACTACGTAAAAGGCCTCGACCTTTCCTGTGGTATCTCATGAGCATCTGCCAAAAACATATTCTTTCCATTTCGACTTAAGCCAAGGGAGGGCCAGAAACCTACCCACTACTTTTTCAGAATTTTGGACTTTAAAGATAAAATTATATCTGTGTATGATTCCATAAGCAGTGTAATATACGATAGTGCGATTCAACATGTCAGAATTTATGCCCGATTGATCCCACACTGTCTCAAATGCTTGAATTTTGGGGAACATAATAAATATTATGCACGAAGTCCTGTGGAAAAATTCAATATTATGTGGATGAACACACCGGAATAGATTAACAAGTACGTGTTTCACATATGCTTTACCATGCATCTTATGTTTATCATTTTTTACCCTTGTGTTAACTATTCTTTAATTTCTTTTTCATGTGTTTTTTGCAGTGATGATTGTGGTAAATTTGTTCTTAAGTTTATTGATTTGCGGTTGAATAGAGAAGATGTATTCAATTTTGATCAAAGTCAAACATTGGCATTCATAAGAGAATTGACTGCCAATCTTTGGGCTCATAGAAAGTGGAAAAAAGATTACTGCTATGAAACTCCAGAAGAACGAGAAGGACATGATTATGGAGATTTTGAAGATACTCTGTGTGAATTTTTTTGATTAGAGGATTGGTTGTACATAATTTGAATTTTGTAAATATACATTAATTATATTTTTAGTTCGCTTTTGTGTCATACAAATATATTTGTGTCTTTTGTCATGAAAATTAAGTACATTTTTTGTTTGAAAAAACTTAAGTATGACTTCCGCTTTTTAAGCTGAAGTAGTGTTTAAAAGTCATAAGAAAACTTCGACATATTATGTGCTGAAGTTTTTGGAAGTATGGTAAACAACTTCAGGACATTCGGCCGAAGTTTCTTGAAAAACCTTTAAGATAAAAACTATTAAATCCAACACAAAAACTTCTGCATATCAGGTGCCAAAGTTTTTTAAAATATATTGAGAAACTTCAGCACATTGGGCCGAAGTTTATTGAAAAAGCTTTAGGAGAAAAACTGTTGAATCAATCACAAAAACTTTAGCTTATCAGGTGCTGAAGTTTTTGGAAATATACTAAAAACTTCATCAAATTGGGCCAGAGTTTCTTCAAAAAGCTTTAAGACAAAAACTATTAAATCCAACACAAAAAGTTCTGCTTATCAGGTGCCGAAGTTTTTGGAAGTATACTAAATAACATTAGCACATTATACCAAAGTTTTTTGAAAAAGCTTTCAGACAAAACTATTGAATCCATCACACAAACTTCAACTTTTCAGCTGCCAAAGTTTTTGGAAATATACTAAAAAATTTCAGCACATTAGGCTGAAGTATTTTGGAAAAGATTTAGGACAAAAACTATTGAATCCATCACACAAACTTCGGCTTTCAAGGTGCCAAGTTTTGAGTAATATACTAAACAACTTCTGCACATTGGGCCGACGTTTTTTGAAAAAACTTTAGAAGAAAAATTATTGAATCCATCACAAAAGCTTCAGCTTATTAGGTGCTGAAGTTTTTGGAAATATACTAATAAACTTCATCACATTGGGCCGAAGTTTTTTGAAAAAGCTTTAGGAGAAAAACTATTGAATCAATCCCAAAAACTTTCGCTTATCAGGTACTGAAGTTTTTGAAATATACTTAAAACTTCAACAAATTGGCCGAAGTTTCTTGAAAAAACTTTAAGAAAAAAATTAAATCCAACACAAAAACTTCTACTTATCAGGTGACGAAGTTTTTGGAAATATACTAAAAAATTTCAGCACATTAGGCCGATTTTTTTTGAAAATGATTTAGGACAAAAACTATTGAATCCATCACACAAACTTCAGCTTTTCAGGTGCCGAAGTTTTTAGAAATATACTAAACAACTTCAGCACATTGGACCGAAGTTTTTTGAAAAAGCTTTAGTAGAAAAACAATTAAATCCATCACAAAACTTCAGCTTATCAGGTGCTGAAGTTTTTGGAAATATACTAAAAAACTTCAGCACATTGGGCGAAAGTTTTTTGAAAAAGCTTTAGCAGAAAAACTATTGAATTCATCACAAAAACTTCAGCTTATCAGGTGCTGAAATTTTGAAAATATACTAAAAACTTCAGCAAATTGGGCTGAAGATTTTTGAAAAAGTTTTAGGACAAAAACTATTGAATCCATCACACAAACTTCAGCTTTTCAGGTGTCGAAGTTTTTAAAAATATACTAAACAACTTCAGCACATTGGGCCGAAGTTTTTTCCATTTTCTAGATTTTCTTTGTGATTTATCACATGTATCAACTACTTTTTGTGGCCTTATTTTTTACTTTTTTTTTATTGCATTTACCAACTACTTACGTTCTTACATTCAATTTCTCTGGGAAAAAAAAACAAATAACAATCTCTTCACCATTTATAGATATTGTATTGATTAGTTGCACTATTTGGCTATATAAACAATCTCTTCACTTGAAAATTTCATAGTCATCTATAGACTTGTATCAAATTTCTTCAAATTTGTATTCAAAGAAAAATAAGAAAATGTTGGCTAAGACATGCTTACTGGGTGTAGCAGAAAATTCGTGGGAAGCAAAAATAGTTAAGTAGAAGCCAAAATACTTCGTATGTGATGGAGAGTGCCAAGATCAAACACTCGAGCACAGGACAATTTGCTCTTTTTACTAGTTAATAAATCTAACTTTTATGAAAAAGAGCAAATTTCTTGGGGCTCGAGTTTTTGATGTGGCCAGTCTCCGTCACATATGAAGTATTTTGGATTTCTCCTTTACTATCTTTGTTTCCACAAATTTTCATATGCACACCTGTAAGCATGTCTTTGGCCAATATTTTCTTGTTTTTTTTCTTATGAAAGAAGACGTTAGTTGCTAAAAGAATTATAGTACTAAACTTCGTCAACCTGTGTCTGACAGAAAACGCTTTGGTGGAAGACATAGTAAAGGTTCATGGAATGTAGTTAAGAAAACCCAGAAGAGAACTAGGACATTACTATGGAGAATATGAAGACACTTTGTGAATTTTTTAAATAGAGAATAACTTGTAAACAAAAAACTAAATTTTTCTTTTTTTCCAAGGATGTCAGTGAAAACAAAATTTTATTTTGTAAATATATATTATTTTGAGTGAATTATGTGATTTGGATTGATTCAAATATGTTTATGTCTTTTCTTTCAAGTATATTTTTGTTGAAATTCAACATGCTAAACTTGAGCAAGAAGTAAATGACTTTTACTTTTTAATCTGAATTTTTGGTTAAAGTCATAATTAAAGTGTCAAATGTATGACAAAAACTAAATAACTTTAGCAGTATCTGCGTAAGTTATTTGAAAATTCTTTACTACAAAAACTATCGATTTCAGGACAAAAACTTTAGCTGAACAAATGCTAAAGTTTTTAGAAATGTACTAAATAACTTCAGCACATAAAATCCAAAAAAAAATTCAGCTTTATTAAGTGGTTAAGTTTTTGAAAATATACTAAAAAACTTCAGTTCTTTTGGCCGAAGTTATTTGAAAAAGCTTAAGACAAAAACTATTGAATCCAACAAAAAACTTCAGTTGATCAAGTGCTGAAGGTGTTGAAAATATACTAAAGAACTTCAGCAGATTGGGCCGAAGTTGTTTGAAAAAGCTTAAGACAAAAACTATTGAATCAAATACATGGATTCTATAGTAAATTGCATTTACTATCTACCTTTTGTCTTTTGTTGACTTCTTCATCTTTCATTTAAGTTATATTTTTTTTACTATAGAAAAACTATGGGGCTGAAGTTACATTTCTTCTTGCATTTACAACATACTTGTTTTTACCACCTACTTATCGTGTTTCATTCAATTTCTCTTAATGTAAAACAGTAAAAACAACTGAAAAGTTACTTTTACATTTATAGATATTAAATTGATTAGATGAACTCTTTGTCTATATTAATAATCTCTTCACTTGAAAATTTCATAGTCATTCATAGATTTCTATCATATTTCTTTAAATTTATATTCATCCTTAGTTTTTCAGCTTTTGTTAAAGAAAACATGTCTGGTGCAAGCGAAAGTGGGAAGCCTAATATGGATAAAATTATGATAAAGTGGCAGAGTTTGAAGTGTGAGTGGTACAATAACAAAGCGATGGCTAATATTATGCTTTTGTGGGATGAAATAAAGGCTGATTGGGAGAGAATCAGACCAAAGCTTTGTCAATCATTCTAGAACATGCTTAACATGGAATGTAGTTGTGGAGATAATTCAACCTCGCTCAACAAGGTTGTGCAGCAATTTGATAGTTTTCAATTTCCCAGCTGGAACGACTATTCCAAGCTACAAAATAAACTGAAGACTCTTATTTCTCTTATGGACAGAGTAGTCTTCGAACAAAGTCAGCTTCGTGATGAATTCAACAAGTTGAAGATTGATCTTCTTGGATTCACTGGTCTTTTGACAGATTACCCTATAGTTATCTCCGATAGTGATGGATGGTGAGATATTTAGAGAAATTGAGGGGTACTATGATAATGATGATGATGGTGGTGGTGGTGGTGGTGATAATGATTCTTAGTGTTTGTAATCCTTTTTTAATTGTTAGAGCTGATGTTTTATAGGTTAATTTTGTATAAATTCAGGCCAGAGAGGTGAAGTTTTGTTTGTGTGTTGTTCTGACCTCTTTTTATATCAATGTAATTGTCACCCTCTTTGTCGATATTTGCTTTATACTTCTTAGTTTCTTAAAGATGCTATAGCTTTTGTTTGTACATGCGTTTCTTTTTTGTGTTCATATGTGTGTGTGTGAGTGTTTGTATGTATATGTGTGTGTGTTTGTTTAAGGATATGTATTTCACATACTGTAACCTGAAGTTTTTTTTTGCAGAAGTCATTGCATACTTTAGTAGTATATAAAACTGTCAAAGACCTTATTTTCTTATTCTTATGAAAGAAATCACATTTCAATTATGCAATATAATAAAGAAAGACTAAATTCAAACCAAGGATTATTGAAGCTTTGAGTACTTTTTAGTGCGTTTCTTAGAATATGGATGAGGTGTTGGAGAAGACAAGCAAGTTGTTCTGTTATGACCAACTTGTTTATATTGACTGCATTTGGTAGACTTGAATGGTACTGATGATTCAGTTGCAGGTATATGCCTCATCTTTTATCCTCTTCCTTGTAAAATCTCTACATCGGGAGGTTTTGTGATCTTAGATTGTACATTTTGTGGTATTTTTCATGATTTTTGATCTCTCAAGGTATTCACATGTCCTTCATATATTTTCAACCATGTTCCTCTTGAATACCAATTTGAGCAGTAGTAAGATTTCTGCAAATATCTCTTATTAATAATAGCAAATTCATGTGAACAGGCAATTCATCAAGTTGGAACTCCAGGCAGTCACAAGTTCTCTTCTTTAAGTCCACAATGAATTCGATTCCTTCACTATTTATTCTAAGCAACATTGAGTCGCGATTGAACACCTAACAAGGAATAAAAATTAAGACAAGTTATATTAGTGTTTTTTTCCTTCAAAAAAAAAGTATGAAACTTTTTAAATGTAAGCAGTAAAGCATTGCAACAGATTAAAAAACTGAAGTTAATAAATATACTCACAAACATTTTGCAAGCCAGGTCCATCTTCTTAGTCATGTCTTCTTCTGCCATATTAATACTCTATGAAAAGTTTCATTTGCCTTTTTTCTCCGTTCGTAAAATCACTCTCGCAACTTTTCTTGGATGAAATCTAACATTCATAACGTCGCTGTGAGAACCACGATCGAGCCCATCTCTCGGGAGCCTCTTCCATTATGTAATTGTATGTTTTCTTGTCAATACTTTTGATTAAAATCTTCACGTTTGTATGACCTTGCAGCACTTTGGAAAAGATTTATTATCGTGGTCTTTGCATGTCTTTGCTTTAAATTTTTCTTAAAGTGATACATGCATATACCATGGTGAGCTTAAAGAAAAAAAATTTAATACCATTTGCGATCAATTGGTTTCTATCTGACAAGAAAATCAGTCATGACGAACTTGAGTTGCTTTTCTCATTTCCCCGAAGAACCAAATGTATGCCTCATTGTTTTCTGAATCTGCTATACCAAAACATAGAGGAAAGATTTGATTGTTTGCATCCTTTGATACAGTAACAAATAGAACACCACGATATTTTGACTTTAAAAACGTTGCATCTACTGCAATAACGGGTCTACAGTAGGACCAACTAGCTACTGATGCCGCAGGAGCAAAGAACATGTAAGCAAATCTGTATATTGAAACACAAAAAAACAAATCATAAGGTGTGAAGTTTTTTAAATAGTAATTTTAGGCTGATGGTTAGCATAGTTTTGCTTACCTATTCTGCGCATCTCTTTTTATGCTTATGTACGTTCCTGGGGTTTTGGCCACCATCATGTGTAGGTATGAAGGAAGAATCTGGTAGTTCTCTTCAGGTGTTCCCCTTATGCAAGAAACAGCTTTTTGAATGGCACGCCATGCCTTGTGATAACCAATGTCAATTCCAATTCTTTTTAATTTCATTTTCTGTAAAAGGCTAGTGTAACCTCTATCTTTTTGTCTCGAATATGTTCTATAATTTTTTCTTTTATAAAATTTGATGTAGCATGCTTCTGATATGATTTTCTTGCATCAACCGAGCATTCATGGATGTTATGATATTTTATCACCCTGAACAGTGTAGAATTTTTTATTCTGGGAGCACGTACATTCCAACAATATTTGTCCACGATGCATTTTAGCTCGTATCTCTTGGAACATGATCTAACAACAGTGAATTCAACTTTTTGGTTTATCTCCAAGCTGCAGAAAAATTTAGTCATGTTTCGTTTATTCTCAAAGATGGATCCAACTCTTACTTCCTCAGGCAATGACATGGTGGAGATTCTTTCAACTTTCTCCTCAGTCTTTTTCTTGATTTCTAAGGAGCACAAGAACTTTCAGCAATTTTTTCAATTTTATCTAATGTTATCGGTATAAGCTCCATGTTTACTTCATCTTCATTGTTGCTTATCATTGCATAAGGTAACAAAAAGCTTCATTGGGTTGTGTGCTAGTTGTCAATTTGCATTATTAGTTGTCCTTCTTCTTCTTGGCTATCGACAAACTGGTATGAATTTATTAGAGGATGAGGTAACTGTTGTAGCAGTATATATTCTGAAGAAGTTGTAATGTCAGAAGGTTGTTGCCGTTGTCTACTTCCATTTATGGCTGTCGTAGTTCATGCTGATAGTCACCAAAAGGTTCTGAATCTATCGCATATGCAAGAGATTGGTTGAATGCTGCAGATCCTGAAGGTTGTATTTTTTCAATGACGAAATGGAAATTCTTGTAGGCTGAATCAGTTGTAAGAAAATATATACACGTACGGAGTTCTTCATCTGAAGTTACAAACATTCATTTGCTTGTATTTACTTTGATATCAAACCATACTTTTAATGCATATCTGGTTGAATCAATATTTGCAACTTCACTAATTTTCTTCAGAAAAGTATTGAATGATATGTCCTTATTAACTAGAATAAGTTTTGTATCATGATCCAAATATTTGATATCAAGAGTGCAACTCCCATTGAAAGTTATAACAACGTAAATCGAACTCATTCTACAGATTCATGTTTAGTGGAAATTATTAGGAAAGTAAACAGAAAATTTTTTAGGTTATTTGTGCGGAAGTTTTTATAAATGAACCAAATCACTTAGGCATCTTCTGCTGAAATGTTTTTGGTAAAAGATGTATGACATAATTAATGAATCCTACACAGAAAACTTCAGCTTATTAAGTGTTGAAGTTCTTAGAAATGAACTAAGAAACTTCAACACATTGGGCTGAAATCTTTGTATGATGGTGATTTATCAATGCAGGGGAAAAAACATTCAGCGAGTAAATGCTGAAGTTTTTGGTACAATATGACTTTTTAATTTCGCCAGAGGAGGAGGAAAACTTCACCTCCTTCTTCATTAAATAATAAGTAAAAAATCTTCAGCAACTAGGCCGAAGTTTTTTGATGCAATATGAATTTTTAATTTAGCCCGTGTAGGAGGAAAATTTCAGCTCCTCCTACTAAAGTTTTTAAGTAATAACTAAAAAACCTAAGCAATTATGCCGAAGTTTTTTGATGCAGTATGAAGTTTTAACTTAGCCAGTGTAGGAGGAAAACTCCATCTCTCCTCCTGCAGCTTTTAAGTAATAACTAAAAAACTTAAGCAACTATGCCGAAGTTTTTCGATGCAGTATGAAATTTTAATTTATGCTTTATTATTTTTTACCTAATTTACGAGGAAAATTTCAGCTTTTAATTAGCAACTATGCCAAAGTTTTAAAATAATTATATAATATTTTAATATAATTTCTTCTTTGTTGTGTTATTTGACAGCTCGTTAACTAAATAACTTCTGCTTAGAATATTAGAATTCATCGTCGAATAGATTTAAAATTGCAAATTCAGCACATCAGTGAAGTTGCTCAAACAACTTCAATCGGAAAACATATAATTCAAAAAATACTTACAATGTATTTGAATTTGAATTTGAATATGGAATTTGAATGCGAGACGCAATCTACGGAGAGACAGACTGATGGAGGAGCTACAGAAGAGATCTAAAATTTGAATCTGGGAATATGGAGGAGAGACGGACTTTTATATGTTTTGGAAGGGGTATAATGGTCATATTATTTACGGATTTTTTGTTAGTTGGTTACATAATCAATATTTTTTAGAAATAGGGTATAAGTTAAAAGGTGGCATAAATTAGGGTATGGCTTCAAAACCGCCACTGGATACAAACCCTTGTTTTTCTTTAGCCCGCCACTTTAAACATGGGCGGATCTATGTGTAAAGGATGGGGTGGTACGCCACCCGCAAGCTTTGGCCGAGACTATGCAACTGTAGGGGCGTGCGATGGATTTATCGATTCGGTTTTGACTCTTATCGATTCGATTTTGACTCTTATCGATAATTACTTATCTATTATCGATTTGTACATATGCTTATTGTTATAGTTTCAATAAGTTTTCGATATTTTTTATTTCAATTTATCGATTTTGGTGGCTTATCGATTCGGCTATCGATTACATTAATAAAAAAATTTGTGGAATCGCGCCTAACTAATATGGACAAAAAGAAGCTAAAATAAGACGAACACCATTTATAATATAAAAATTATGTCAACAAGCGCATACAACAAAACTAAAGTAAGGGATCAAATGTATGCCACCAACACTCCAATCGTATTAAAAAACAAAACAAACCAAAACACATTATTATGGATAATTCTGTTTTTCTTTAATTTGAACTTCATTCCTCTTTAAATATGATCATCTTTAAATGTGGTAGAGGAAATAATAGGGTAAGGGACTTAGTGTAGAGGAAAGGGTATAGATTAGGGAAAATAATATTGTATAGCCGCTTTCAAAATAATAGCGGAATATATATACATTTTGCATGTTATATTAATCTACACAAATAGGTAATTACTCATTTAACAAGTGTCTACAGTCTAGAGGTGTACATTTGATTTATCGATTCGATTTTGACCTTTATCGATAATTACTTATCGATTATCGATTTGTACATATGCTTATCATTATCGTTTCAATAAGATTTCGATTTTTTCGATTTCGATAATAAATAATCGATTCGATTTATCGATAAACCGATTCGAATGCACACCCCTAGCAATAGTATGTATACATGCATGTATATACCGAAGGAATGTAGTGGAATATTTTAAGTGGCATCCTCATTAACTAACTAAAGGTGCCACTTGCAGTGCATTGTCATCCCACCCAAGAAGCGCGATTTCGAATCCAGCGCAACACAATTTTCTTAGAATTTTTGTTTGGTGCATTTTAGGACTGCTATAATTATAGGAGGTTTGCTCCTTCGATTCTTTTTTCTCTTTCCTTAATTGTTTTTTGCTTTATTTGTAGTTCCCTTGACTTTTTGCTTTTTTATTACTAGTTTATTTTGAAATTTCATTTTTCCTTCTTTTCCTTTAAATATTAAACATAAAATATAAAAATCTTATTCTTTCAAAAATCTATTCTTTCCTCATAAACCCCCACCCACCCTTAACCACACACAGTTGCGCTTTTACAACTCCTACATAATTTATTAATATACGATAAAAAAATTAACTTTTTTCTTCTGGAGCATAATTCTGGTAAATCTCTTTACAGAAACCAAAAAAATATTGAAATCCTTGAATAAATTAGTGTTCTAATCAAGGATGAAAGTTTATTTTATTGTCATATTTCTCTAAAGTAGGATAATTGTATATAATACTGAGTGAGTTAATTGTTATAAAAAATAGTAAATTCAAAAATGTGTGTAAAATTGCTTCTGTTTAATGTTTAGAGTGCTTATCAGTATAAGTTTTTGCCTAGAGTATCTAAAATATAAATAATAACAAGCCTTTTTTTTATACAAAACGAATGATTCATAATAATTATATAATATATTTGCTCGATCGTCTATATTAACTTTCAAGACGATTAACCCGAACGGAACCCCAAATAGACCAAACCGATTAACTTTATACCCTACAAAGAAAATGTAAATTGTAGCATGGCTACATTAAAAAATTTGTGGCACCCAGAGCCTCTAATTCCTGGATCCCTCTGTGACTTTAAAGGATAGTATAATTAATTATAAATATCCATAACACTAGTAAATCTTCTATAGCATCATTTATAAAAATTCTCAGTTCCTATTCTAAGCCAACAAATCACTATACGTACACGCATAAGTAGGGATTAATTCTGAGTACAATCAATATGTCGTTAAATAGATGCATAATAATTAAATAAATTATGTTTTCCAAAAGGAAATTCTAGAATTATCTACTAGGAATTTCACCGTCCAGCTTCATTCCCAGCAATTGGAGCTCCTCATAATAATTAAAGCATGATCAATCTGCAAAATTAGAAATGACAGCTTTACTCTGATGGACTTAAATTTAAAAAAGAATCTTAGTAGACAAGAGGGGCTTGCTCTGATGGTAATCAACCCCCACTTTCAACTGAGAGGTTGTGAGTTCGAGTCTCCCCAAGATTAAAGGTGGGAAGTTCTTGGAGGGAAGGATGCCGGGGGTCTATTTGGAAATAGCCTCTCTATCCCAGGGTAGAGGTAAGGTCTGCGTACATACTACCCTCCCCAAACCCTACTAAGTGGGATTATACCTGGTTGTACTTTTTTTAATCTTAGTAGTAATAAAGAGACCTATCATTCACAAAGATACTCTCTATATGAAATTGATAACTGGATTATCAGATAATTTCCATGTCTACAAAGTAAAAACAAGAAAAATACAAACCAGTTTAATATACACTAATGCTTTTGTTTTTCTAGATCATAAAGAAGTTCTCTTTAATGTGTCATAAATCACATATGATTATATCCTGTGAACTTTAATTTAAGGATGATGACCTTTATGTAATTATTAATGCTTATTAAATATAATTATCTGCAATTACCTTTTAAGTGAGCGTAGCTACAACCAGGAAGATCGGAGTCTTGAAGATTAGGGTGGGAAGGCTGAAGGCGGTAGGCAGAAGTAGTAGTACTAGCTGCAGCAAGTTGAAGTACATTATTGCTGCTGGGTTGTACTTGCTCTTCACCAAAGAATGTAAACTGAGACAAGAGTGGCTGCTCTCCCATTAGATTCAGTTCAGTAATCGCTTCTTCATTTTGATCATCATCATTATGCTCCATTACTGATGATGACTGTTGCTTGTATATTTGATTGCTCATCAGCTTCACATTATAAATTCCAAGTCAATATATAGGAAAATTAATGGCAATAAGTAAAACACTTAAATTTTGCTTTTATGAACCCAAGATTTTGCTTTTATTTTTTCTTGGATTGATATATAGTAGTAATTGGTAAATTAATTACTTACCCACTGGTACATTTCTTGATTGTCCTTCTCCAGCATTTTCTCCTAGGACATTATTGAACAATATAATACATCAACAATTTAATGGAGAATAATTTTTCTCACCTATTTAATTTTTCATTTTTCACAATTTAAAATTATCGATAATCAGAAAATTTACCGTTCTTCTCAGATTTTCCATCTGCTGCTGCATGAGCTCGTGCTGCAACCACATTATGAAAGTTGTAAAAACCATTATTTCTAAAGTAAATTTTTTTGACCAAAAAAAAAATTGTTCTTGGAAAAATTAAACCGTAACTTTGTATAAAGTGTATGGCTCAAAATCCGACTACAAGTGAATTACCATTAAAGGGAACGGTGAGGGGTCGACCAAGTCATGGACGTACTTGTAAGGCGTAATGGCGACAAGCGTCTCGGCTACTGCCGAGATCGAGCCATCGAGAAGGCTTGCAGAGCAAAATATGTGCGGTCATGCTTGAGCAAATAAAGAGGAAGATAGTCGAGAAGGGGTATGTTGGTTAAGGACCGTTGGTTAAAAAAACAGAAGACTTGGAGGAGACCTCTGAGTAACAAAGCAAAAAATCTAGATTACGAGTTACAAACCTTTATAAATGTCATTGTTGAATCAATGAAGCTAGATCTCATAGTTATCAACGAGATTCCTTCCTTATCTTCTTCGCTTTTACAAATACAAAACACTATATCAAAGATGTAAGCTTATTATTTATATTTGATATCTTTTAGCCATTCTAAGCAATATTATATAAACTCAGCCTCATTTGATTCTTTTATCCAATATGCTTAGATCTGAAGTTGATTACGTTTGGCTAGGATTTACTCTCTCTATTTTATCATTAATTGGTTAAACTAAAAGGCTCAACACTTTTTGGTCAAACAATTTGGCACCGTCTGTGGGGAATTTCTTGACCAAATTCTTTACTTTTCTTAGATCTAGAACCAGCCAAGTATTACATCTAAGCTGTTACAACCTCACCATCTCGGTAATAATGCCAACTCGAAAAGAATTGTAGATAAGGTTTTTAGATGACCGTACCAATCTAGGTCAGATCCCCACACAAAATAAAAATCATGAACGATATTTATATGAGACCCATACCTCACCTGTAACGATGGGTTTGGCAGGTCATATGCATATTTGAAGCAAAACCATTGTCACCGTGCGCTTGGCATGACCGCAGTCCCATGCGATGTATTCACCTTGTATATCGACCTGTATTTCCACCCCTTGGGAAGGGATATAGCCTACTGCATGACCCTCTAAAATAGAAGGCACGTCCTGCCTTATTTTCCTATCATGCACACTGAAAGATTTATAAACAAAGTATAACATATTTCCCCTATTATTTGCGTATATCGTCTGGGACTCGGCCTCGGTATCCCAACAGATGAGGTAAGTCAAACTCACGAGAAGTTTAGACGTGATTAAAAGGCGAAGCCAAACATGGCTGCCAAATCATAAACCAATATTCGAGTAAGAGGCGATGCGAGTAACTCTACAATGCCACTCATCTTTTCATCGACTTGCCAGGCAAGGTAAAAAACTATTTCTTTTGGTTTTATCTTATCACCCTTTTCTTGGTTTGAAACAGGAACATGAGCAATCGCATAGGTACGCGAGCAAGGGACGAATGCCGCCGAAACACCTTATAAAAAGGTTCTATACCATGCCACCTCGCAAGTAACGATCGAGCAAAACCCTCTAAGCCGCACCATATCACAAATAACAGAAATGGCTCAGTATAAATCAACTATTGAAAAACAATCTTCAATGAAATCAAGATTAAGCAAACTGGGACTCACCCAGAAAATGCACAGCATTCTCCAATGAAAGTAAAATTAAGCAAACTGGGACTTACCCAGAAAAAGCATAGTATTCTCCAATGAGAGCAAAATTAAGCAAACTAGGATCCCCCTAGGAAATGCACAATATTCTCCAAATGAAAGCAAGATAAAGCAAATTGGGACTCACCCAGGAAACGCACAGTGTTCTCCAAATGAAAGTGAAATTAAGCAAACCAGAACTCACCCCAAAGCACGTGTAAACAACACGGCGACGAGTATTTTTCTCCAATAGAAATAACAAAAAGGGTTACGATTTCGACCTCGCACGAATTAACACCCCCACGGCCTTCGCCAGAAGAGAAGTTCGACCTTGGTCGAATTCGTAATGGGTTATAATTTTAACCTTGCTCAAAATAACACCCCTACGGTTATTGGTCTTCTCCAAAAGAGAAGTTCGACCTTGCTCGAATTCGTAACGGGCTATAATTTCGACCTTGTTTGAAATAACACCCCTACAGACATCTGCCTTCGCCAAAAGAGAGGTCCGCCTTCGCTCGAATTCGTAATGGATTATAATTTCGACCTTGCTCAAAATAATAGCCCTACAGCCATCGACCTTCGCCAAAAGAGACGTTTGACCTTGCTCAAATTTGTAACGGGTTATAATTTTGAAATTTCTCGAAATAACACCCCTACAACCATTGCTCTTCACCAAAAGAGAAGTTTTACCTCGCTCAAATTCGTAACGAGTTATAATTTTGACCTTGTTCAAAATAACACCCCTACGGCCATCGGCCTTCGCCAAAAGAGAGGTTCAACCTCGCTTGAATTTGTAACGGGTTATAGTTTCAACCTTGCTCGAAATAACACCCCTACGGCCATCGATCTTCATCAAAAGAAAAGTTCGACCTTGCTCGAATTCGTAACGGTTTATTATTTCGTCCTTGTTCGAAATAACACCCCTACGTCCATTGGCCTTCACCAAAGGATAGGTTCGACCTCACTCGAATTCGTAACGGGTTATAATTTTTACCTTGCTCGCAATAACCACCCCATAGCCATCGGCCTTCGCCAAAAGTGATGTTACCTTGATCGAATTTGTAACGGGTTATAATTTCTACCTTGCTCGAAATAATACCCTTACGGACATCGATTTTCGTCAAAAGTGAAGTTCGACATTGCTTGAATTTGTAACAACTTATAATTTCGACCTTGTTTGAAATAACACCCATACGACTATTAACCTTTGCCAAAAGAAAGGATCGACCTTGCTCGAATTCGTAACGGGTTATAATTTTGTCCTTGCTCGAAATAACACCCCTAGGGCCATCGACCTTCACCAAAAGAGAAGTTCGACTTCAATCGAATTCACGACGAGTTAAAATTTTGATCTAGCTCGAAATAACACACATACGGCAATCGGCCATCATCGTATGAAAGGAAGGTTCGACCTCTCTTGAATTTACAACTGGCTACAATTTTGACCTCGCTTGAATTAACACCCTAACGGCCATCGGCTACTGCCAGAAAAAAGTCAAAATTTGCCCACCCGAATCAATAGGTCGAATTTTGACCTCGTCGAATAAATAAGTGCAAAATTGACTCTGCCTAAGATGGCAACTCCAATTTCGACCACACACAAGCATATAAGTCAAACTTTCACCCAAGTTGGCAACTCCAAGTTTGACCTCGCTTGAACACATATGAAAAAGTTAACTTTGCCTAAATTGGTAAATCGGAATTCAATCCTGCTCGAGTATACAAGTCAAAACGGACTTTTCCAATATGGAAAATTAATATTTGACCTCGTATGAATTAAGGTTGGTTCCGCCTGAGTTGGAAAATAAAAAGTCGGGCTCGCCCAAACTTGCAAGTTCAGATTTTCAATCAAAAGAGTCAGGGATTCATCATAATGAAAATCAAAAGATACATAAATAAAGACGAAACAAATATTTTATTCAAATATACGTGCGTGACAGCCACACCTTACAAAAGGCTGAAACGGGCCCTTGGGAAAAGATGAAAGTAAACAACAAAAGAACAAAAAAACTAAGTACAAAGGTTGCAGCAAAAGCTTCACTCGGCATCACCCCCATCATTGTTCTCCCAAACATCATCGTCATCATCGTGAGGGAACTTATTTTCGTTATCAACACCCTCACAACCCTCAGGTGTCGTAGAGTCGTAACAGTAGACAGTGCGAGCCTCGTGTGCCTTCGCTCGAGCATATTCAAAGGTGGCCTCTAAAAGATTCCCTGCCTCCCACAAACCCTTGCCTCAGCGTGGGCCCATAGCTCATACAAGCGGCTGGGGACCACGACAGAGGTATATTCGACCTGGGCCAGTAGTTGTTCCTTATCGGCCTCGAGTGTCACGACCCTGTCTCCTAGGCTCGAAGCCTCATGTCCAATTTCACCAATACGCTCCTCGATTCGAGCCTCTCTTAGCGTGGTCGTTGTACTCAGATTGCTACTCGGATTGGAGGGCGCGTATGGTGTCCTCCAGCACCGCCGCTCTTGCTAAAGCCGACGTTCGAGCCTCCTCGGCCACTTTCTTTTCCAGCTCAGCCAACTTCCCATCCATTCTACACTCAAAGCTTTGACTCTGGTAGCATTTTGCTCAAGTCGGCTTGTAGAGATAACATCTTTTCCTAAAGGTCCTCGCACTCCGCGACAACCCCTTTGCCCACATTGAGTTCCTCATCTTTGGTACGGAGCAGTTTCTCAAGTTTACTACATCTATGAATAGACTGCACTAGCTCCTGATCACTTTTCTCCAACTCCTCCCTGATAGATTGGGTGCTAGTACTCGCCCTGAGCCGCTCGTGCATATCAGAACACTTGTTGCGATACCACCGATATTTTTTGAGCATTTTCAAGAAAATCTCAACCCATGTATCGGCCCCACGAGATCTCTCGACCTCTAGAATGTAAGACTAAAAACAAAAAGAGAGAAGAAGAGAAAGGAGTCAGTAACAAAAAGGAATCCACCCTTAAGCCCATCGCGGCCAAACCGCGTGACAACTCAAAGTCGCTGACATCCTGAAGAGCTCCGCTTTCTGGTGCAGAATATAGAAAGTTAAACTGCGGTACAAAATCTATCATGTCTTGCAACAAATTGAGATCCGATAGAATTTCGAGTATTCGAGAAGGGCCTCCCGCTCTCAGTACAGTTCGGGTAAAGTCTTCTACAAACATCCTTACTTCCTTAGGATCAATGTCGGATTCAGATGATAATCATCAACAATATCGCATTTCACTCTCTCATCGGCCGAAGAAGGGGTGCGGTTCGATCGGGATGTCAAAGGGTCGTCGAAACACCAGCGACAGCGTAGGGCCTCCGTCTCTCCACCAGAGCAGCCTCTTGATCGCTCACAACAGGTGTAGCCTCCATGGGCGGGTTGACACCACCGTTAATTTTGGGCACCGCCAAAGTAAGGTCACCTCTCGAAGATGTTTTGGCTAGAGGAGTCTCTTACAACACTACCCATCATCTTCGACGAGGCCTCTCCACTACCAGCACGGGAAGATTCACCAGTTGAATAGACTGCGGGAATTAGAGTCTCTGGCTGAGGAGTAGCCTCTGCGTGCATGGCGTCGATCGTGGGCGCAGATCGGGAAATAGTTCTCAGTGCATGCCGAGCAGCAACCCTTGGCATATGTCGGGAAAGGGGCGTCGCTTGACAAAATACGAATAAAGGATCCCTCGTCCTTCACGCTCTCCGACTTGCCAACAAGGAAAAATCATATCATATAACGACAAGGTTAAACTATGAGGTAAAGATTATATAGAAACTGCAGCAGGCCGACTTACCAATAAGAGGCTTACCCCATACTTCTCATGGAAGGGCGCCCACTCACGAAATCCCCGTCGTATAGGGGAGAATTACGCCCACCCACTTACGGATATCGGCAACTAGTGAGGAAGGTAGTCTCTCGGCTACAAAAGCATAGACAAGTCCTTAGAAATATAACCTAAAGGAGGATGACCGTCGACCATCTTAAGAAAAGTCACAAAATAAACAAAGGAAAACTCACGAGCGAAGTTCCACATCTTTGGAAACCCTACCAAGTTCGCCACAAGGTGCTCTGTCCGCACATAAAAGTAGCTTTCCCAAAAGCGACAATAAGCCTTATCATCCTTCTTCACCACTAAACTATTAGTTCCTCGATGGCGCATATGGATCATCGTAGCTTGAAGAAAATGAGGGGAAAAACGTGAAGCATGTGCCCCTAGAAAATTCCTCGGATAGTAAGCTCCACGTACTTAATAAGCATAAGAAAGAGTTTGTATGCGTACGGAGAGAGTTGGCCAGGCATACTTCGTAGAATTTGCAGAAGTCTACCACCAGAGAGGGAAGAGGACTAGATTTGAATGTGTTTGACTATGTTTATTCCTGGTTGAACTAGATTTGAACCAGTACTTGGGTTAACTGTAGAATCAGCACTTGTCCTCCCCTCTTGTTGCGCTTTCAATTGCAAATATCTAGCCTTATCGCTAGGGTGTAATCTTATATGCTTAACTAAACTACCCGTGCCGCTACGATCTCCAGTATACCTATGAACAAGTAATTTCCCACAAGATTTACACTTAGCCTTATCTTGTTCTCTTAGATGAATAAAAATTGCCAAACTAATAATGTTTCTGTACGTTTAGGAGGTTGTCTACTAAAAGTGGGAGTTCGTACGGGTGGGTGTGCCGGTTCATCACCTAAGTTATGAGCATGACTAGTAGGTGTATCATCTAAATCTACTAGAGCTTGGGTTTCATCATCATCATCATCCTCATTTCCCTCTAAGATAGGTGCATTAGGATAAAGAGCATTCATAATATCATCGTCTATTCTATCACCAACTGCTACATCATGTAGAAAATCAATATCGCTAAATTGAAAACACGGGTGATCACTATCAAGGACTCCTAAGGGTTCATTAGGATTTCTAGGTTGGCTACTACTTTGAACTTGCTTATCTTTTCTAGGTCGGGGGCCGGGGGAGGGGTAGTATTTTGGCCACTACTTTCACCGGTTTTAGCTTTTCCTTTACCGAACATTTTTTTCAACGAAAATGCCATAATAATTATAATTAAGCAAACTAACAACACACAAAAATATTCTTAGCATGTATGAGTTGAAACGAGTTTACCGGATTGACGAACAACTTCTTGAAAATTGAAAATCGTTGAAATTGAACACTTGAAAACTTCAATTCAACAACTTCACAATGTTTCACGAATTTGCAACAATAAATTAAGCACTTGCACTAGAAAGATTTAAAGAGAGCTTGAGAGAGATTGAGAGATATTGATGAATTGGTGAATAAAAATGAAAGAATGAGGGGGTATTTATAGTTGAGAAATGGGAAATAGTGTAATTATATAAAGTTTGGGGTTAAATTAAAGTTTGGGGGCCAAATGGCTATTTTTAAACTTCCAAACGGCTACTTTTGAAAAAGAGCAGTTTGGAAATTATTTTAAAAAAAAAAAAAATTTTGAAAAATTACCGTTACAGAACCGCCGGAACCGTTTGTAACCGCCGGAACCTGTCCGGTTCTGGCGGTTCCAACGGGTAGAACTGCCCCGTCACGGTTCCCGGGTACCGCCAGAACCGGAACCGCCGGAACCGGGCCGCAGGAATTGGCAGAACCGCCAGGGCCGCGGTTTCGGTCCGGTTCCGGTTTGGAACCGCCAGTTTTACAACCTTAAGAGGAAGTGTATACCCGATTACAAAGGGGTACGTGTAAAATGTGTAGTATCCCGGCCAGTGAAAATGTATAATATCCTTCCGCGCCACCATTACCATTTTGAGATTGCCAGGAATTCCCCACATGGCCTTGAGCGTCGTAATCGCCGATTCATCCATAGCGGAAGGGACAAGCTCCGGTTTGTTTCCAGCAGGGTTGTTAAAGTCATTCTTCATCTTCCCTGGCGGGGTACTATCTCATCCACCGTCGAAAATCCCTCGTCTTCCACCACCTCCACTCCCTCTTCAAGAAGGGACACGTCACTTTTCGGCACCTGAGCTTCAACAACTCTACCAATCTGGCAAGGAGCACCCGCCATTTGTCTTCTTAAACAAGGATGACGAAGGGAGAAACGGTAATAATCATATTGAATTCAAGCAGAAGAAGAAGAATGGGAAGCAATAGAAAAGGAAAGAAGTTTGCAAATTCTCAAATAATTGAAAAGTGCAACAATCAAATAGAGGGTTACTCCCTTATTTATAGAGACAAAAAAACCTTGAGCGGGAAAACCAAGAGCCGCCAATCAGAAGGTGAAAGGGGCACATGAAATGATACGGTGCCTGGGAAACGTGCACCATGATAATGCATAATAAGCATTCATGATATCATGAATTGATGTGACAATCCAACTTTGAACTGACGTAACGGTCCATTGAGATTCCTGGATCGTCATGTCGCTACCTTGCCATAAAGACCTCAACCCTTGCATAATGATCATATTTCTCCCAAATTTTGAATCAACAGAATTCGCCCATCTGACTCGCCAAGAGGCGACCCCAATAGACGGAGAACTAACTATATGGGTCAAAATTTGACTACAAGTGGATTACCATTAAGGGGAATGGTGAGGGGTCTACCAAGCATTGGATCTACCTGTAAGGAGTAATAAAGACGAGTATCTCGGCAACTACCCATATCGACCCATCGAGAAGGTTTGCACAACAAAATATATGCGGTCATGCTTGACCAAGTAAAGAGGAAGATAGTCGAGAAGGGCTATGCTAGTTAAAGACCGTCGGATAAAGGGGAACGTGGGTAGTATATATACGAAGGATAAAGCAGAAAGATAGGGAGGTCTTATAGGGTATGAAATAGCAGAAGACTTGGAGGAGACCTCTGAGTAACAAAGCAAGAAGTCTAAATTACGTGTTACAAACCTTTGTAAATGCCATTGTTGAACCAATGAAGCTGGATCTCATAGTTATCAACGAGATTCCTTCCTTATCTTCTTTGCTTTTACAAATATATATATATATATATATATATATATATATCAAAGATGTAAGCTTATCATTTACGTTTGATGGCTTTTAACCATTCTAAGAAATATTATATAAACTCAGCCTCGTTTGATTTTAGTATCCAGTATGCTTAGAATTAAAATTGATTATGCTTGGCTAGGATTTACTCTCTCCCTTTATCATTAATTGGTTTAGTTAAAAGGATCAACACTTTTTGGTCAAGCATAAAGTAATTTCAAAAAAACCATTAATTACCTTTCTAGCTCTGACCTTGTTAACTGCGAATTCGAGCTGCTTCTCAAGTTCATTCAGTTCTTCATACTGTGCTGAGGCCAAGTCATCGCCTTTGTACTTTTGAAGGCTCAACTGAAGGTTAAGTGTATCCCTCTTCATTTTAGTAATTTCATCATACAGTTCAACCTATAAATTTAAATTTCAAATGAAAAATATTTAAAACCCTAAAAGAAGGGAAAAGAAAACAAATTAAGAGATACTCCTAACTAGTAGTACTACAAGATTAATTGGTCGTCTTTTAATTTATACGTACCCTATTATCTTGAACTGGAATTGAGGCACCTGTGGTTTGGAGATACCTACTAATAATCTCGCTCATGCTGTGAGGTGAAAAAAGAAATTCTGTTAAATAATAAGATGGAATTTAATGACATGCAGGGAAAAGGGAAAAAAATAATAAAAATATATAAACCAACCGAAGTACATAACAATAATAACATAACTAATATTATCTTATATTTGAAGTTTGAGGAGGATACTGTATACGTAAACCTTACTCCTACATTGTGAGGACCGACAGAAGTACCACAATTTAAAAAATAGAAATTTTCATGAGAAGCTTCATAAGGTTTCATGTAATTCCATATGAACTTTAAGGAACTGCCAAATGCTAAAACATTTCTTCCTCGGTGGAAACTAATAATGATACTATATACCAGAACGTCATTTTATTTCAAGAAATATCCTTAAACGAGAAGGTATAGACTTCAAAAAAAAATTCGTAACTCTGTCAAAACTTAATGTCTAGGCACTCGAGTTGATGAACTGAGATACTGAATACTTGACTAAAACTTGAAGAAAAGTATATAGCTCTTCGAACGCATAGACACACACATTTGGAGACCATCAAGAATTATAAAGCCATAAATAAATTAAAAAATAAAGGAGCATAAGAATCGGATAGTTAGTTGAAAATAAACTGATGCTCATAACTTATCATAAAAAAGTCTATACGAAACCCATAATTATCATCATGAAAAAAAAAGTGAGAAAATGATTTAGAACCTGTGGGGTTGACTGCTGTACTCAAATAATTTGCCTTTGGTGGAGAAGATGATAAGTCCAATTTGAGCATCACAAAGAACAGAGAGTTCATGAGTTTTCTTGAGAAGACCAGCTCTTCGTTTTGAAAATGTGACTTGCCTGCTTGTTTTGTTCTCTATTCTCTTCACTTCTATCTTTCCTCTCCCCATTATTCTTTAACCTATCTCCTAATTTAGGTTAAACAAGAATGAAAATTTACATATAAAGACATATATGGATTAAATTAGAAACCGTGATTTTAATGGCGAAACAGAAATCCTTTTCTACTCTTGAATTTTCTTGTTTAAGGTACGTAAAGACCAATTATAACTTAATTTCCTTGGAAATGCAACAAAAAATATATGTTTTAAAAAACTAAGATCCATTAAGAAAAGGATGAAAAGTGTAAGAAATGGAAAGGTAAAAAAATCAGTGTAAGAAATGAAAAGTTTACTAAGTTGTAGTGGACATTATAAGGAAAAGCAAGAATGGCTATGTCTAAGAGTTTACCTTTGTTCTTGTAGGTTGGCTTTCTGATTTTGGGTAGAGCGTGTGTCCTCTTTGCAATTTCACCTATTTATATAAGCTTATTTTTCTTTTGGAGTTAGATGGCTAGTTATTGAGAAATACTGTAACTTTTACTAGTTTCTCTCTCACACACACTAGTTTCTCCATAATTGTAATTTCACAATATTGTCATGCATGACTTTGACCTGCTTGGACTTACGAAGATAATACAAAAGGAAAAGGGTGTTATATATAGAGAGTCCGGTGCACTAAGCGCTCTTGCGCGTACAGAAAAGGGGCGGATCATAAGGGTGATAATACAAAAGGAAAAGGGTGATAAATATATATAAAGAGAGAGGTGCCCATGCACTAAGTTCCCGCGCGTCCAGAGAAGGCCCGAACTATAAGGGTCTATCGTACGCAGTCATATCCTGCATTTCTGCAAAAGATTATTTCTACTGCTCGAACCCGTGAGCTCTTGTTTACATAACAATAACTTTATCAATTACGCTAAGACTCTCGTTCTATAGAGAAAATTACAATCTTTTTTACGCTTTTATATGGTAATTGTTAGCATCATGTTTGTTTGTAAAAAGATAATTAAATATCATAATATCAAGTAGTAGTACATTTTTTTTTACGAGAAAGTAATTGCAAGTTTAGATTTTAAAAAATTAAAGTAATTGACGTTGTTGTTGACGCATAACTACCACTGACAACGTACTATCAGCTTTTCTTGGAGGATGGGGGACTTAGGAAGAAATGCAACGTACCAAATTTCTTGTGTATTTCCAATTAGGGTTTCTTGGGACGGTGATCATAATTTTAGACTTACCCAAAATAGAAAGTGAAGAAGGTCCCATGAGAATATCTTTTCTCTCAGATGGACAAGACAAATGTTAGACTTAGAGAGATAATTAGTAGATTATTTTCCCATGTCATCTTCAGTCATATTTAATACATTCTTCCACACTTCACATGCACTAGATCAGTGACTTTTGCCATTTATTTCACCAAACTTTATGTCAAAAAACAAACCACGCCAAAAATAATTTTAAAAAACATTTTCCATTTGGTATCTATCCCCTCCCAGGAATTTCTACCTTAGTTTAGTTAATTTATCTTTTTGGTAGTTGTGATTTTATCTTTAGGTGAATATAAATCAACTAAACTAAAGCTTCAAATCCAGATAGCAAGGCAAATATAAATGATATGTATTGTAATATGTAGAACTGCATTAACTTTTCTACTGCAATTTTCAACAAACAAAAAAATCTCACATTGCTGAGTAAAATTCACGAAAAAATAAAACTATGAAAAGAAAAATTCAGGCTGATGATTTGTTAGAGCTGGTCAAGCTATCAAGCACTCCTTCAAACTTTTAGGGTTTTGACCAAGATGTTGACCTCTTCATAATACATTGATTTCGTAATGAGTAATGGGCATGCATTGCGTCAGCATTTGAATTGGTGGGTACAAAGAGAATGCTCTGTCTACAGCACCCAAATTCTTTGTCTGAAATTCACACATGGGACTGTTATAATTTTCTGCTTTAATTTTCCTTTTTTCAGTTGTCATATCTTTAAAAGGAAAAAAAAAATACTAGTAAGAGAGCTCTGTTGCAGGTTGTTCTTTAAGATGTGTAAGTGCTTATTCAATTATTAGACTTGCTTGCTCTTTTCTTTCTTTGATTTTTCCCCCTTAAAAATTTTCAGAATTAATTTTGCCTTTTATCTTTGACCAAAATAAAAAAGCTTTATCAACCCTCAAGTGACTCACCCCATAAGTATGTAAATAGAAAGGAATTTTCTGTTTCAAAATGTCCATATCAGATTATATACCGCTTAACTGGTGTTTTTCAAGTTAATTAAACTCTTTTGTGGCAAATTCAGTTTAGTTATTTTAAGTGAAGTACTCTATATTTCATCGTCAATATAATTTTCCACCACAATATTAACGTGACAACATGGTCATTGCGCCACAAATTACCATTTATGTCCCCATTCATGTTTTCACTTTTCGAAATTTAAACTTATTAATTTTGATAGTCTATTTATTCATTGAATCTTTAAGCTTTTAGAAAAGAATCATATATTTAAAAACTACGTAAAAAGTATTATAAGCTACAATAATTAGTAATTTACGTTACAAAAATAAAGTGTTTGACTCTTGAAATCCTAATACAATAACATAACTTAGGACGGCAGAAGTATACAAATCCATGGGTTATTAAATTCTAAAATATCTAGTCACTGTAATAAAAAAAACTCGTGTATAGTAATACAACTCGACTTAAATAGTGAGTAGTAGCGAAATAAAATGAAAACCATTTATATTTCAAGAAGAGTAATCCAACGAAAGAGATTTGCTAAACAATACGTTATAAATAAGCAACAAAAAATATAAACAAGCAATATACATGCATGGTCAACGTGGAATGTGGACTTCTGCGGAAAGAACAGAAGAATCATGATTTTTACTACGAGAAGTAATTGATACAGGTAAGTCGTTTGATGTCAATTCTAAACCACCCACCCCCTCAGCAAATTGGGGTAGGAGAAAAAAGGGTTTTAAAAAAAATTAACTACACAGTTTCCACATGCATGGCAGGCTTCTTGAGTGCAACTTTTTCTTTGTCCAACCATTTTTGGTCTATGACTTGGGTACTTACTCCTTGCCCTATTAAACAAAATTCAAGCAACTCTCTTAAATATATAATCTAGTAATCTGCACATTCAAAATTAGCAAAATACTATTGTAGTGAGAGAGGGGGGGGGGGGGGGGGGAGTGAGAGAGAGGTGGGGGTCTGCACATACTAAGTTCTCATGTTAATTAGGGGATTTCTCTTAATTATCTATCTAGCATTTCTTCTAAGAATAAGAAAAGAAAAGTTACAGCTTACTAAACAAGAAAATAAAAGACGAGAAATAGAGTAACCAAATGGTGATACTTAATTTTAAAGAACAGTAAGTTTGCCATCTTTAAAATATCTCTAAACTTTTTTATAAAATAAAAGATTTAAAAACGTCTTTGATTACACAACAATTTTGTTGGATGCAAATGTGATGGCCGGCTTCATAGTTATGAGGGGTAAGGCTTGTGATTAAGGGGAGTCCTTTTTAAAAAAAGAATGAGTTCATAAATATTTACAAAATAATATTTAGTACTTTTAAGATAAAAATAGAGCTTTTAATATAAAAGGAAAGAAAACCTTTTACATATATAAATAGATAATAATTTTACTTACGATAAAAATGGGTAGATGAATAGTTTTTTCAACATTTCAGTTTTTCACTTTTTACTCCATTAAAAATTTTGCTCTCTCCTTAATTTGTCCTAGTCAATCTTCCTTTTTTCTAATCTCTCAAATATAAGAAAATCCTACATAATTTATGTCTTTCTCTTTGATATTCTTACTCAACTTCTTTTTCCATGATTTCATTAGTTCAAGTGTTTCACAATACTTAAATTTCCAATATAGTTCTATACTTCTATTGCTCTGTAAAATCTTATCTAAGATCAACAATCTCTCAAGAAAATTAAATGAGTTGGTTATATTAACAACTCATTTATAAAGTGGTGGTTAGACCGGCCATGTTGTATCGAGTTGAATGTTGGCCAGCCAAGAATTCATATATCCAGAAGATGAAAGTAGCAAAAATAAGGATGTTGAGATGGATGTGTGGGCACACTAGGCTGGATAAGATTTTGAATGAAGATATTTAGGAGAGGGCGGGCATGGCTCCCGTAGATGACAAGATGCGGGAAGCGTGGCTTACATGGTTCGGTCACGTGCGGAGGAGAGGCCTAGATGCATCGGTTAGGAGGTGTGAGTGGTTGACTTTGGCAGGTACGAGAAGAGGCATAGGGCAACCTAAGAAGTATTAGAGCGAGGTGATCAGGTAGGACATGTCGCAACTTCAGATTTTCGAGGAAATAGCTCTTGATAGGAACATGTGGAGATCAAATATTAGGGTGGTAGGCGAGGGGTAAGTCAGGAGTTCTTCCCTCTTTGTACTGAGTAGTCTGATAGAGTTTCGTTTAGGTTTGTAAGCGGTCTTTATTGTATTCACATTGCTATTTTGCATAGTTTTATGTTATTGTCTTTTCAATTATTTGTTGTGGTTATTTCGTTTCTGGTATCTTTTGTTGTTACATGTCTTTTCTCTTTTTTTTCTAAGTTATTGCATCTCCTATTGAGCCGAGAGTCTCTTGAAAACAGCCTCCTTGCCCTTTTCGGGATAGGGGTAAGGTCTCCGTACACTCTATTCTTCCTAAACCCTACTAGTGGAATTTTACTGAGTATATTGTTGTTGGTTATGTTATCAATTGAACAAGAACTATTAGAGCAAATCAATTATAAAAAATATTATTAACAATTTTGTATCTCAAAAAGTTAGAACAATAATCTTCAAATAAAAACATATCTCACAAATGCTTAAAGGAGTATGACAAAATTCAAGCTTAAGGCTGTCACACCCCCTTTTTTTTCTTCAAAGCTCCACTTAGCCCTCTTAAATATAAATAAAAGGATTTAGTAAAGCTTGAAAAGGGTTTTCAACTAGAAAGTGACAAAATTTGTTTTCAAAGGAAGTAACTCAGAGTCTCTACCTGATTTCAGTATGCCAGGTTACCGTTTTTTTTTAAATTTCTTTAAAATACTTTGGACTCCAAAACTAAATCCGCATTGGAAATTCAAGTAAGTGGGTTCATTTGACTCGAAAAAAAGGTGTTAGGCATTTTCCGAGCCCCGTAACTAGTAAGGTTGTATACATGATCAAGTTGGCTATTAAAATATTTGATTGAGGTAACACAAAAATAAAATGAACACACAAGAGGCTCGAGGTCGTCCCTACCTAAATAAAAGAAAAAATAAAAATAGTGCAAGCTCTACTTTTGGCCTCCAGATACAAGTAATACGGGGCATTTTCCGGAATAAAGTATATACAAATCCTTAGAGGCATTTCTCGGATAAATGTAACTAAGCAAAATGATCTCTTGCCTTAAAACTAAATAAAACAAAATCCTAAAGTTTTCCTATTCAAATGTGGTCGTCCTAAGCATGCTACTAGCGTTAAACGAAACTAGTAGCAACAAAATAGAAAAAGAACATGTCATCTACTATCCAGTTCTCTTAAGCTTAATTCTCTTAATTCTACTCAAACTCCCGTGACCCAATCCCACTTATTCTTAATTACTTCAATGACCCATTATTATTTTCATTCGAATTAGGTGCCACCACACATCAAACCAGACAACCGCCCATAAATTATTACAATTAAAGTTTCAACCAAAATTTGACATGGAAAAATTAAAACTAATCATAGGAAAATCAGACAAGAGGGGAGTAGAAGATAGGACGGACCTTCAGAGCTTTGAATAGTAAAACATCGTCGACCTTGACCGGAACCTCGAACCGAAACTTGTATAGTGCAATGAACCATGATCAACGGATTCAAATCTATTATCAACTCCGCTTTGAATTCAAACTTCTTGAAAAGCAGCGGACAAGGGAATCAAGGTAGATCGAAGCGAGCAATGATCCTTGCAACCCAAACACGAAACAGCTTTGAACCTAAACGAACCCCATAGTTTTGAAATGTGCTTTTCGCTTCTGTCAGCGTTTGTGTGTGGTGAGTATTTCCGGTGGGTGTGTTGGAAAGGTACTGGTTTGGTTGGGATATGGCAAGGCAGATGGAGATGGGGTCGTTCTCTTTTTTGCGGCTGATCCCTTGTCTCTATATTCTATTCGTGAGTGTCTGTAGGAGATCGATATTAGGGGTTGTTGTCTTGGTTGGTTTCCGGCGATATTAGTGGTGGCCAGCGGCTAGGCTGTCCAGCGATTAGCTCGTTCTGAAGGTAAGGGAGTTCAGATGTTTTTTGGTCTTATGTTCGAATGAAGAAGAAGAGAAATGGCTGGGGCCATATGGTCTATTGGAGAAGATGGCAACCGGGGGGGTCCGGTCGTGAGTGAGCACGCGGCATTTATGAGTGGTTGCTGGTGTTGGACGTCAAGTCAGTTTATGTGATTAGGGTTCAGCCCTTGTGTCTTGTGTGTAGGTTTTGTTCTCTAGGGTTTTTTTATTTTTTATGAAGGTACCCCTAGGGTTTTGGTCTTGTCTCTATAAGAAATGATCTTAGCCCTTAGATAGGGATGTAATGAATGACTTGGATTAATTTCTCAAAAATCGCGGATGGGTCAAAAGATTGGGCTCATATTTGGCCTTTATTTGGGCTAAATTTGTCTTTAAAAAGGGTATTTTAGCTTTATAAGACTAAAAATATTGATTTCTTTCCTACAACAACATACTATAAAATTGTAAAATTATTACTAATTAACTAAAACGAACTATATTATGACATAAAGCTATTTTTGGTATTTTCAAGGATTATAATAAAAATGGGTAAAAAATAATATTCTTGTAAACATACCTAATACCTTAATTAAATAGAGAAAAATAAAACTATTTTTGTATTTTTTAATTTTATAATAAAAATAATGTAAAAGAGTCAAAATTAGTTGATATAACTACATTAAACCTAAACTAAGTATTTAAATACTAAAATATGTAAAATCTTGGGGAGATTCAAAACTCACATGTCTACAGCTACCCCTCTTTGACTGGAAATACGAAGTATTTTCAGACAAAGAATGACTAGACGGGTTTTTTGACCCGACCCTTATTTAGAGAGACCAACAATTTAAAAGAAAGGAGTATGTGACCGAGCCCTGGTATTTGAGCTGCCTACATATCCTTGGCTGTAAAGGAATCAGGACACGTATAGTTCAGAAGTGAATGAGATGATGCAGTATACCAAGGTGGTGAGCCGATTGAGGTGCCATTCCGTCGAGGTTCCGATTCGCGGTCCTGTTCTTATATCAAAATCAAAAAAATGAAAAAGACTAACTAAGCCTGTCAGCTATGAGTCACAATATTCCTATCTATAAGTCTTCTGAAGCTTGATCTTTGAGTCTTGAATGGTTCTTCATGTAGACTTTAGTTTGAACCTTGACGCTCGCTAGCTGCAGGTGCTAGTTTATTCTTCTTCAGCTTTTTTGGATCAAGACAGAACATGTAGAGCTCGGGACTTCAACCACGTCTTGAGCAGTTCACATCTTTTTTCTGCTTCGGCATTTTGGATTCACTTTCTTTCTTTTCTTTCTTTTCTTTCTTTTTTTTTTTGTTTTTTGGGATTGAGACTACTTATGTTGGCCACCTCGGACAGTTGGCTCGCATTCTTGCCTCGAGCTTCTGCTACTTCTAATTTGAATTGAATTCTGAAACGACATCCCTCATTCTCCATTTGGGTGCCTGCTCCTAACTTGAAACTTGAAATAATTCTGAAACAAACTCCTTCATTCTCTAGGTGGGTGCCTGCAATCAAAACAACAAACACAAACGAAATTTTCTGCCCCAGTTTGCACTAGGAAGATTTGTGTTTTGTTAGAAAAACAGTAAATTAGCTATGCTATTGATGCAATGATGAGAGAAAAACTAAAGACCTGACTGGGATGTGCGTCTCCTATGAGTACAACCAACAACATTTGACTAGCAAATTCATCAGACTAGGTTTTGTATCTTAGGAGAAAGATTCATCAGACTAAGATTTTGATCCTAGGAGAAAGTTAATCAGACTAGGTTCCTTTTTGTTATCTTAGGAGAAAGATTCATCAGACTAAGATTTTGATCCTAGGAGAAAAGTCATTAGACTAGGTCTCTAATCTTATGAGAAAGATTCATCAGACTAGGTCTTCTATCTTAGGAGAAAGATTTAACTAAGATTTTGATCCTAGGAGAAAGTACATCAGACTAGATCTTCTATCTTAGGAGAAATATTCATCAGACTAAGATTCGATCATAGGAGAAAGTTCATCAGACTAGGTCTTCTACCTTAGGAGAAAGATTCATCAGACTAAGATTTTGATCCAAGGAGAAAGTTCATCAGACTAGGTCACTTTTATGTTATCTTAGGAGAAAAATTAATCAAACTAAGATTTTGATCCTAGGAGAAAATTCATCAGACTAGGTCTTCTATCTTAGGAGAAAGATTCATCGGACTAAGATTTTGATCCTCGGAGAAAATTCATTAGACTAGGTCTTTTTTTTGTTATCTTAGGAGAAAAATTCATCAGACTAAGATTTTGATCTTAGGAGAAAATTCATCAGACTAAGATTTTATATCTTAGGAGAAAATTCATCAGGCTAGGTCTTCCATCTTAGGAGAAAGATTCATCAGACTAAGATTTCGATCCTAGGAGGAAATTTATCAGACTACGTATTTTATCTTAAGAGGAAAAATGTGAAGAGCAATAGCAACATTTTATGCACATTAACAAGACAGATAAAGGTAAAGATTTGAAAAACTTCCCTTTGTCGATTCTTCTCTTCTTCTCTTTTTTTTCTTTTCTTTTACTTTTATTTTTTTGTTTTTGTTTTTGAACCCACTTGCTTGCACTTCTTTGTTCCTGTTTCAAACAAAGAAAACTTGTGAGTTTAAATGTGGTGGTTAGTTTGTGGCCTTGACCTTGAGAGCGGCTGCTTCTCTTTGATTTCAACTTGGACGACCTTGACTATTATCGGCTACCCATTTTCTTTCAACCCTTATCACATAGAAAACACCTCCGTTCCATTCGATCCCAATATCCTTTATTTGTTGCATTTTGCTCATGAATGACATTTACCGAACCCTTGCATTTCACATGAATTCCAAAACATGTTGATTGCTACCAACTCAATGCGCATACCACTTTTCCCTGACTTATGCCACTTTGATGTGCTAGCCAAATTTGTTTTGTACAATTGAAAAGTTGGTAGCAAATTTTGAAGTCATTTTTCACTTGTTCTAGCCAAACAGACTCAAGAAGGATTCAAACAAAACAAGATGAAAAAAATAAGGGACAAGGGAAGAGATGATACCTAACAAGAAAATTACAAAGTAGAAACTTATCAGACGTAGATACCAACTATAATGACCACGACCTGTACCTTTGGATTATGTGGCTTAATCTCTCAAGAAAGTCTAATATTCCACTCTTGTTGTACCTATTCCCTATGAACTAGGCTTCAACGCTTTAATTGTCCCATTTGATCCACAATCCTCAGTCGACTAATAGTGCCTGAAGGTTTTCACCATCAAGCCTCTCTCATTTGTTCTTTTCTCAACTCACTGTTGCCTTACGATGCCCATGAGGGTTTTCACCGATAAGACTCTCTCATTTTATCATTTTCTCTCTTTGTGCTAAGAACAAAGGTATTACCCATGGTGCAAAAAGATCATACTTTCACCACACCCTTGATTTGGCATCCTCAAAAATTGGTTAGATGGTCTTTGTTTGGATCGTAATGTAGGATTTTGGACAGGGTTAGAAAGAAATGGTGGCATGAAGGCTCAAAATAATTTAAGATGAAAGAGTTAAAAATTATAACTTTTGAAATCAGGTCTTTTAGCCAAAATTAAAACTTCTACACCAGTTTTTGGAGTCTGGGGATTTTTTTTTATGGGATTTCTAAGAAAAACTGCTCCACTCTTGACTTCGGGGATTATAAATTATTTTATTTGGTGTGAACGAACTGTAATACTGTCTACATATCTTGTGGTGACAAGAATCAGGTCGAACGTAGTTCAAAAACAAAGTTGGACTAGTTTTGTTGTTTCCTTTTCCTTTTCTATTCTTTCCCTTTTTTTCTTTCTTCTCTTTTTTTTCTTTTTCTCTTTGCTTTCTTTTCTTTTCTCCTTTTTTCTTTTCTTTTCTAGTTCCCAACTCTACTTCTAATTCCAAAAGGAGGGGTATGAAACAAAATAAATTAAGGCTCAAAAGGTAGCAAAGGATAAAAGTATTTGGGTAGCATAATCAAATGCCTTTGTCATACAAAGCTTTAAAAATGCCAAGTACAAACATGCAATTGAAGATAAACAAAGAAATCATACACAGTATCTACTAATGGCATCAACACAAACACAAGTGCCAATGGGCAATACCTTTATCCTAATGAATGAACCTTGTCAGTTCGAAGCAGATTGACTCAACCTTACATTGATGTGGAAGAATTCATTTCAGCACTAACTGATTTTTCTCAAACTGCTTGAGAGATATTTCCTTATTGTATGCTCTTATCGACCTCTTGATTTCCCAAACTAACTGCCCCAGTTTCACTTAATTCAAGCTTCAGGTTATCTCATGATGCGTGAATCTTTACTTATTTCCTCATATACCTCCTTTTATTATGTTCAAAACCGTGTTGTTGCTTCATGATTAGACTAACTTTGAAGATCAGGCTGAGAATTATGCGTGCATGTTATGCCACTAGAGTTAGCTTGAAAATAACTGTAAAAGGAAAAGTGACCTAAACAAAACTGACTAGAACTCACAGAAAATAGGAGATTGCATTAGACAGATGGTAAACAGGGTATGAACAAAACAAGCAAAATAGACTTGGGTTACAACCCTGGAATAATCCTAGATTACACTAGACGAGTTACTACAATAAAACGAACTAGGCAAAAAAGAAGAAGAGTTTGAACCATAAGATAAAGTCTGGATTACAAACTTGAAATAACCCGGAAAACAGAAATGACAACAAATAAACCACCAAAACTCCTCCTTGGCTAGCCAAGAAAGGAGTGTCTTTCCAATCACCAAGCTCGACATGTTAGCCACTTGACTGCACATCAAAATTACTGGGGCCTTCACCAATTTCAATATCATTAACTTCAATCAGCAAGTTCCCAAGAGGATTCTCATACTCCGTGTTAACATGAATCATCCCCACAAAGTGTGAATCATCATGTATAGGTAAAGGATTCTGCGCGATATTCTAGGTGTCACTATCCTGGACCACAATTATCCCTTCCTGAATCGTTCTTTCTATCTCTTTTTTCAAATCCCGACAACTTTTTACATTGTGCCCCCAGTGCAGTGGAATAGTATTCGTACCTTTTAGAAGGGTCAAAGCTTCTTGCACGCTTGTCCACATGATTCGGAGGAATAAGTGCACTCAGGTCATAATGCTTTAGTTTCTCAAACAAGTTTTCATATGACTCTCCTATCGGTTTAAAATTATCTTTCAACCTTTGTTTACCTCTATCCCCCTGGCTTGGATGTGGGTTGGACACTTGAAAATTTTGTGGAGGCTGGTGGAGATTTTGCGATGATGGAGCTCACCTTCTGGGTGTATTTGTGGCTGGCAAACATACTGGGGTGGAGCAACAGAGTATTGTGGGTTCTTAGAGGAATTGTCAAAAAACAAATGAGTTTGATCGTGACTTCGAGATGTTCTTCTAGGAACTCTTCTCGACCTTAATGTCATCATGATTTTTTCAACCTTCTCACTCGTGCCACTAAAATTACCAGATTCAATCAGGACAGCCTGAGTTGCAGCTTTTAGAGTTGCTTGACTTATAATTTTTCCTGTCTTGAGGCCATTCTCTACCATTTCTCCCATTTTGACTGCTTCCGAGAATGATTTGCCAACTGCGCACATCATATTTTGAAAGTAATAGAGCTCTTGAGCCTGAAGGAAGACAGTGATTATCTCGTGGTCATCCACATGTGGGTTAACTCTAGTAGCTTGTTCTCTCCATTTAATAGCATATTCCCTGAAACTTTCAGCAGATTTCTTCTTTAGATTGAAAGGGAATTGCGGTCTTGGGCAATGTCGATGTTATATTGGAACTGTTTGACAAAGGCATATTCCAAGTCATCACATACATACCATCAAGATATGTCTTGACCCATAAACCATTCGGAGGCTACACCCAAAAGGATTTCCCCAAAATAAACCATCAATACTTTTTCATTTCCTCCCACACCTCTTAGTTGATTGCAATACCTTTTCAGGTGGACTATGGGGTCTCCATGTCCATCATACTTCTCGAATTTAGGGATCTGGAAACCAGGTGGCAAGTGGACATCGGGAAACACGCATAGATCCTTGAAGGCAATACTCTTCTGACCTACCAACCCTTGCATGTTTTTCAACCGTTGTTCTAAGTTTTTTACTCTTTGGGTCATTTATTTCAGTGCCATCTTTCGGGCAGGCTTCTCAATGTTTACATGAAGATCAAACAAGTACAAGAGGTACTCGGGAGAGTGGTAGTGCTCTTGCTGGGTAGAAAATTATGACTCACAAGTTTTCCTCTGCACCACAGTCAGTTGTGGGATGGTGAAGACATGCATAATTGTGGTGGTTGTCTAATTGGTTGTCAATGGCACACGTTGGGAGTGCACAACAGAAGTTCCAGCTATAGTCGTACGATTGGGATAAAGACTGGACCTAAATGGGTAGAATTGATCCGACAATGAAACCGGAGTGGTAGTAGCTGAGATGGGTGTGAACTCTGGGAAAATATAAGAACGGGGTGTTCCTTGGCCATTGGACCATGCTTGACACAATTCAGAAATTTGTTGTTTAAGCCTTTGGACCTCCTTTGTAAATTCAGATTCTGACTCCACAATCTCCCTCGAGGGGTCAACAACTCCCGTTTCAAAGTCTTTCCTAGCCATGTCTACCTTGCTCTTTGACCTTGTATTGTACAGATGACTCGCCAAAATACCACAAACTAACCACCCTCTGTTATGATAACAATGAAAGTAACAAAGAGGAGCAAAAACAAAGCCAACATACTGCGTTAGGACATTTATAGCATTAGGAAATTTATCAGCTAGAAATATCACACTGCGTGCAGTGCCCCTAGCAATAATTAACAATTCTAGAATGGCTTCAAGGGTACGAAGGTCATATGACATCATCTCAATTTCACTATTCTTGTCGTATTTAGTTCTTCATTTTCCTTTCTAACACCGCTTGGTTTTTCATTTCTTTCCCCCTCTTTTCTTTCTGATTATCACTCTCTCTTTTTTCCTCTCATTTTTTCACATGCACAATTTCATCTCTTTTTTTCTTTTTTTTTCTTTTTTTTCTTTTTTTTATCAAAAGATGATTCGATCGAACTCTATGTAGGTTGCCTGCGTATCATGTCCCTTATGAATCAGATCAAACATAATTCTGGAAAGGTAATGGACAAAATAAACTAAGAAACAAAAACCTTTTTGAATTTTTCATTTATAACCGTTTTGGATTTTCAAATACAAAATAGGAAGTACGATAATGAGAAACTCAGAAATCTAAACTATATTACGAGAACTCTGACACCAACTAAATGAATGAATACTACTGTACAAGACAAGTAAGAGAAAACAAGAAAACAAACTCGAAATATAAAAAGGCTCCTTAAGCAGCTCATGAATATAGTGGTCATGGGGTATCAATCATGCTCGAGCTGTGGTAAATGAATCCATACCTGAATGAGAAAAAAAGACCAAAAGATTAGTGACTCGAGACACTGTCTGAGATCAGAACACTTCCTATTGGTGGACACATGCAAGACATGATTGGGCTATTTTTGCAAAATGCCTACGTGGCAAAGAGTGGCTAAAGATGAAAACTAAAAAATGATGGACCTTAAATAAATATGATGCCTAGTTGTGGACTCAATATCCTAAGATATGAGTAATTGAATCACTTTTGCGAAAATAACCCCATTTTGCAACAATGGCCGATATGGCCAAAAGTGGATAGACATGGAAGATTTGGCTAAGATCCGGCAAAGCCAAGAACCTAAGACTTACTAGGAAGACTGGATCCTATTTGGGTTTCCTATGTATCTCGTTCCGAAAGACAAAAATCAGGTTCGCGTAGTTCAGGAAGATTACATATGGGATAGAATTAAAAAATGCATCTAATTAGAAAAAACTATATTTTTATCTTTTTGAGAAATGATGGAAAATGTAAAATCTTTTTGAATTTTCTTTTTCACCTTTTTTTTGAATTTTTCAAAAATGACGAAAAATGTAAAATCTTTTTGGATTTTCTTTTTCTCCTTTTTTGAATTTTTTAGAAAATAACGAAAGAGTGTAAAATCTTTTTTTGGATTTTTTTTCATTTTTGAAAAGTAATGGGAAAGTGTAAAATCTTTTTGAATTTTTTATTTTCATTTTTTTGTCTTTTCTTGAAAAATTGTGAAAGAAAAATATAATTGAACCCTACTTGCTTCATTTTGCACCCTTATTTCCCAAACATCGATCCGCCAAATGACATTTTTACCCTCAAAGATGCAAGATGTATCACATAGGGATGATTGAATGTCTTTTTGGGCCACGATCCTATTTTGACAAAATTGGATAGGCCACCTACAAAGGGACACGGTACCTGGGACTGAACCCTACTAGGTGTAAATGACATAAAGGCTGACCTAAATTTGAGTTTCACTAACAAGGCAATTCGGGGCGGCACGCGGTCGATGGTGGCTGCTCTAGCTGTCTGCCCATTCCACGCTCTCACGCCAATCCCCTAAGGATACGGGTGACTCACAAAAGGCCGTGTACACTCAAACATACTCCGGAAGACTTGTTGCAGAAAAAAGACCCATGGTTATGCAATTAATGACAATTTATAAAGCAGGAGCACATAAAGGAAAAATTGTAAACTGTAAACAAATAAGAAACGAGCAAATAATAAAATGACATAAAATAAAAGTCAAATAAAGCAAAAAAAAATACATAAAAACCTCAATCGAATATCCTAAAAATCCAACAAGATCAGGTACTAGCTCAAACCTGCACCTCCCCAGCAGAGTTGCTGGAGATGTCATACCCCTTTTTTTTTCAAAACTCCACTAACCCTCTTAAATATAAATAAAAGGATTTAGTAAATCTTGAAAATGATTTTCAATTAAAAAGTGACAAAATTTGTGTTTGAAGGAAGTAACTCAGAGTCACATCCTGACTTTGATTTCGGTATGCGAGGTCACCGTATTTTTTTAAAAATATAGTTTTTCCTTTAAAACACTTCGGACCCCAAAACTAAATCCACGTTAAAGATTCAAATAAGGGGGTTTATTTGACTTGGCGAGAAGGTGTTAGGCATTCCCCGATTCCCGTAACTAGTACGGTTGCTTACATGATCAAGTTGGCTATTAAATTATAACACAAAAATAAAATGAACACACAAGAGGCTCGAGGTCGTCTCTTCCAAAAAAATAAAAATAAAAATAAAATAAGATAAAAATACTACAAACTCTACTTTTGGCCTCCAAATAAAAGTGCTACGGGGCATTCCCTGGAATCAAATTTTTACAAATCCTTCGGGGCATTCCTCGGATAAATGTAACTAAGGAAACAATCTCTCGCCTCAAAATTAAACAAAATAAAATCCTAAAGTTTGCCTACCCAAATGTGATCGGCCTAAGCATGCTACTAGCTTTAAACGAAACTAGTAGTAACAAAATCGAAATAGAACATGTCATCTACTATCCAGTTTCTTAAACTTAATTCTATTCAAACTCATGTGATCTGATCCCACTTATTCTCAATTACTTCATTGACCCATTATTGATTCCATTCGAATTAGGTACCACCACACGTCCATCTAGACAAGAGTCCATAAATTATTACAATTAAAGTTTCAACCAAAATTCAACATGGAAAAATAAAAACTATTCATAGGCAAATCAGACAAGAGGGGAACAGAAGATAGGACGGACCTTCAGGGCTTTGAATCGCAAAACATCATGAACCTTGACCGGAACCTCGAGTCAAAACTTTTTTGGTGCAATAGGATTCAAATCTATTGTCAACTCTGCTTTGAATTCAAACTTCTCGAAAAGCAGCGGACAAGGGAAACAAGGTAGATCGAAGTGAGCAATGATCCTTGCGCAACCCAAACACGAAACATCTTTCAACCTAAACGAACTCCATGATTCTAAAATGTATTTTTAACTTCTGTAAGCGTGTGTGTGTGGTGAGTATTTTCGATGGGTGTGTTGGAAAAGGGCTGGTTTGGTCGAGAGATGGAAAGGTAGATGGAGATGGGGTCATTTTCTTTTTTGCGGCCAATCCCCTGTCTCTGTCTTCTATTCGTGAGTGTCTAGAGGAGATCGAGATTAGGGGTTGTTGTCTTGGTTTGGTTTTCGGCGATAATAGTGGTGGCCAGTGGCTAGGTTGTCCAGCGGTTGGATCCTTCTTGGGGTGATGGAGTTCAAATATTTTTTCATCTTGTGTTTGAACGAAGAAGAATAGAAACGGCTGGGGCCCTATGTTCTGTTGAAGAAGCCGAAAATCAAGGGGGTCCGGTCGTGAGTGAGCAGGAGGCGCCTGTAGGTGGTTGCTGGTGTTGGGCGGCTGGTATGTTTGTGTTATTAGGCTTCAACCCTTGTTTCTTGTGTGTAGGTTCTTTTCTCTAGAGTTTTTTCTGTTTTTTATGAAAGTTCATGAAGAAGAAGGGACCATTAGGATTTTGGTCTTGTCTCTAAAAGAAATGATTTTGACACTTAGATAGGTATGGAATGAATGGCTTGGATTAATTTCTCAAAAATGGCTGATGGGTCAAAATATTGGGCTCAGATTTGGGCTAAAATTGTCTTCAAAAATGGTACAAGACTAAAAATGTTGATTTCACTCTTAAAACAACATACTATAAAATTATAAAATTATTACGAATTAATTAAAATGAAGTATATTATCACATAAAGTTAGTTTTGGTATTTTCAAGAATTATAATAAAAATGAGTAAAAAATAATATCCTTCTAAACTAATACCTTAATTAAATAGAGAAAAATGAAACTATTTTTGAATTTTTCAATTTTATAATAAAAATAATGTAAGAGAGTCAAAATTAGTTGAAATAACTATATTAGACCTAAACTAAGTCTTTAAACGCTAAAATATATAAAATCTTGAGGAGGATCAAAAATCAAATGTCTACAAAGGCTTCTAAACTCTCTTCTCTCTCATACTCTCAGCGCACGTTAGCTAATGTAAACTGGTTGTGGCTGCCATGGGGAGAAGCCAAGGTCGCAGACGTGGAAGGCCAAAGAAATCACCTATTATTGCTTTCGGAAGTTCAGTAAGCTCTAACTCTCAGCATGGGAAGTCAATTCCACCTCAATCAAAGGAAAGGATACCACCGGAGCACCAATTGACGGAGATGGTTACAAGTGAAGAACGATCATCTTCAATTGATACTGGAGTAAGCAACGAGCTGAAGCTTAGTACAAAGGTTACAATAAACCAAATTGATAGTGCTGATGTAACTAGATATGAATAGAAAATCAATGGAACAGTAACTATGGCTAACCCTAAGTAGAGTGCTGACTGACGATAATAAGTTATCAAAGAAAGAGGAAAATACAAAGGAGTTGAGCAATAACAGAAATGAGTCCATAGATCAAAAATCTGGTACTGAAAGCCCTAAGAAGCAGGCTAATCCTACAAGCAAAAGTGAAGTCGTTCTACTAAACATTCCTGCTACACCAACTCCGGTAGTAATTCCCATGCATAGTAGAGTTGGGCCAAAAACCTGGGTGAACTTTTTTAAAAAAAGCGAGCAACTACACATGGTATGATACTTAAATACATACTTCCACAAATTGTTGATGGACAACCAATTGTGCAACTAAAACTCCAGGATGTGGTGGAGGAAGAGGAGAAATGGAAAACAGTTGATTGCATATATAATTGGGGACAATCCTGGTTATAATGCAATAAAAAGCTATTACACAATACTAGCTAGATATTACTAAACCTAAGTTGTTCTTACAAGATGAAGGCCATTATGATTAAGTTCCAATGGATGGTGTATATGCACAAAGTGTTCTATGAGGGGCCTCACACCATTAACGATAGACCAATAATCCTAAAGCCTTGGAAACCTGATTTTGATTTGGCCATGAATTCTAGTTGACATCCCTCTATGGGTCATATTCCCTAAGCTACCTATGGGTTGCTGGGGTAATGAATCTTTAAGTAAGATTGCCAGTGCAATTGGAAAACCTTTATTTTCATACGAGTGCACTACTAAGCAAACAAGAATCTCCTATGCGAGGATGCGAATAGAAGTTAATGTAACAAAGACCCTGCCAATAGAGATAGCTGTTATGGATCCTAGAAGCAGAAAATTTTTGCAGCAGCAGGTGTATGAGTGGAAGCCTAACTAATGTGACAAATGCCAGAAATTGGGCACATATGTACTTCTCAACAAGGACCTAAGATACAACAGAACGAGTATCCAAAACGAAGAAGAGAACAAAAGAAAGTAACATATGAATGGAGAACCAAAGGACCGGTGTAGTTGGAAACTGTTAAGCCACAAACTCTCACAGCACAACAACAGGAACAAGTTAAGTTAGTTATAGTGACTCAGGAAACTCTTTGCCACAGGAGACGAGAAAGATTTAAGAGATTGCTGAAAATGATACTACAAGAATGAGGGCAGCAGATAAAGGCAAAATCATTGAAAGTACGAACTTAGAAAATTTTCCTTTACTGAGTTCTCATATGTGTAGGAATAATCTTCATAAAGGGTCTATGAGTACAAGTGTGAGTTGCTCTCTACCTCATGACAGAGGTGGGGACACTTACAAGAATCTATGATTTGGTTAATAATAAATGGTACAAGCAAAAAGAACTGAAGAAATATCTTATATCTAGAAACATAAAGCTTACTGGTATCATAGAAACTCGAGTTAAGGAGCATAATATGAAGAAAGTTTGCTCCTATATTGCCTGTGACTGAGAAATTTTGCACAATTACACATGTGCAACTAATGGGAGAATATGGATAATATAGGATCCCAGTTATTATAAGGTTAGATTAATTAGAGCAGAAGCACAAACTGTTCATTGCCTAGTTAATGGAATCAGAGGAGATCAAGAATGTCACTCACTATGATGTATGGATTCAACACTATTGAGTAGAGGAAACAATTAAGGGACAACCTTATTGAGATTGGACATGGGGTCAATAAACCATGGGTTCTTGGAGGAGACTTCAACTATGTGTTGCAACTTCAAGACAGGATCAATGGGAATCCAGTAAACCTTTTTGAGATTCATGATTTCACAAAATGTGTCCAAGAGTTATCTATTACTGAATTGGCATGGGAAGGTGATTTCTACGCTTAGTCTAACAAGAAAGATGGATTGTATAGAATCTGGAGCAAAATAGATAGAATGTTTGGCAATTATGAATGGGTGATGTAGTAAGGACACATCAATACTGTTATGATGTTCCTTTCATATCTGATCATACTCCTATGAGCTTGAATTTCATAGTAGACCAAGGCCACAGGAAAGTTCCTTTTATGTTTTTCAATATATGGGCTGGTCATGAAAACTTCCTCAGTAAGGTACAGCAAGTGTGGAGTCAAAAAGTCTATATCTGGAAAATGCAGGACATCTAGGTGAAATAGAAGAAACTCAGACCATTCCTCGGGAAACTTAATGTGGAAGAGTTTATAATGTTTTAAAGGTCAATTCCACACAAGAGGGGGCTGATTTGCGTGGAACAATTTTCACTTAACTGACTATAGAAGAACCCGGTTCTTCTAGGTCTTCCAACTAATACTGTTTGCGAAATAATAAATACAAAAAATAAAGAACACATAGATTTTTACGTGAAAAACATATGGCTCAAAAAATAAAAAAAGCACGACCTACTACTCTGTAGGATTTTCCCAAACTTCCACTAAAATTACTAAGCTAAAACATCATTTATGAAGCTTTTTGTAAACCTAAGGATTAACTCTAATCCCGTTGTGGCACACAACCTCAACTGTCGTGAAAACTTCAACTTAACTCTAACTTGAACACTCTAGGTACCTAATAAAATTTATTCTATGAAAGCTAAAAGGTAAAATGTAAAATCACCTGCTACAATTGAACTAGAATAAAAGATAGACACATGGAACTGGTTCTTCTATCTCTCTCAAGTAGCTTTAGGATTGCACACTTAAATCACATATAAATTGGTTGTAAAATCGCCTTGCTCTTTTGCTCTCAATATAAGTTTAACTTCTGATGTGCATTACCTGCAAAAGAGAACAACATTGATATTTAATAGGTTAGTAATCAGAGTTTGACTGAGATTAAATTGCTACTCTTCTATCGTAGAAGAGTTCATGGTGATCTCAAACTCTAACACTATCTTCATCCTAAACTGTGTGCTCTCCATGTAAGGAGTCTTTCTCTCCTTATCCAATATGCAACCTATTCGAACATATCAGGAGATATTGCTTCTTGATCAATTAGATTTATCTCCTTCATGTGCATCTCACATGTACATGTTGATCATGACTGTGCTTTACAAGATGGACATGGACCATGTCTGAGTTCTTTTGTCAATCTTCAAAACTTCACATGTTCTTGGGTCAAAAAAGTTTCCCTTTTTTATGACGACAAACTCTGTCTTTTTACTTACTTGAATCCTATAAGAACTCAGCTTAACCATCAATATAAAGTGTAGAAAATTTACTTATTATGAAGGACCAGGTTCATTAGGTTATAAATATCACTTAATTTAGAATGTGCAAACCCCAATAACTCTTCGCCCTTTTGGCATCATCGAAAAGTTGCAGACAAAGTGTGAGTCCCAGATTATAATAAGTACTCATGGCCACTATGGCAACTGCAAGTGCAATCATGGTTTAATCATCAGTAATCAAGCAAACATATTTAAACTATCAAGGAAAGATTACACCGATCAAGAGCAAAAATAGTAGATTTCATTTATAGAAGATATTGTGATATCACAGTCCACAACCAGAAAGCAAAAAATATTTAAAACATTAGCAAAAAAACAGATAGAAACATCCCTAATATGGTTCATTGAAGGTACTAGACAGGTTCAGGAGACAAAAGCTAAGCTTCATAAGGCTTGGAGGAGCTGGATGGTTGGTTTTGGGCTTGCAGAAGCTTCAGCACATTGTGAAGAATGCCATAATTCTTCCCATTTTCTTTGGTAAGATAATACTAAGGGCATCCCTCTTAGATTCCACCTTTACCACACGAGCCTTCAGCCTTGCTATCTCAACATCCTTGGCTTCACATTCCTGAACAAGAGTCCTGACTTTACGGTTGATAGGAGTATTCTTGGATGAACCAGGTTCATTTAGGATGGCATTGACTAAGTAGTCACAAGCAACCAGAGTGTTAGTGCCAAAATGATCCTTGCTTGAGGCCGTTTCCCATTTCTTCAGAGGCACATTGCACCTATCCAGAATCGTAGTCAGAATAAAGCTATAGAGGGTAGCATGAGCCTTAGAGCCATTATGACCCTGTCCACCAGCTTGTTGATGAAGGCGGGACAATTAATTTGCCTTCCACTTCCGAGGCACTCCATAAGAACTAGGTCCATATAATTGGCAATATGCCTTCTCTCTTGTCTGGGTAATAGGAACTTATTGACAAATTCAAACAAGACCTTGTGCTCGGGCCTCATTTTACTTTTTTGCACAGCCATGGCTTCATTCACATCTTTAGCATCACAAACCCTCATGGTAATTTCAAAGGCAGTAGGAAGGGATTCCAGACAAGGCCACATTTGCCTTGTATAGTCATCAAACCCTTTAGAGGGTATATCAAGGATCTCTCCTAGTTTTTCTGCATCAAAGGACACTTGAAATCCTTTCACCAGGTTGCAAACCTTGTCGTCCATAACCTCTACATTTGTCATAAACTCAATTATCTCATTCGTGGATAGCCTACCATCCATCTGAAGGACCATGTCTTTCCACCCCTGAACAGCTAAGGCATCCACCAGTCTTATCATTCCTTGTTCCACCAGGTCTTTCAGTAGTCTACCCTTCAAAATCTTTCTTTTGCCAAACATGGAAAGCTTGTCTTGTTCACCATCAGACTCATCTTCTTCTTCTTCTTCTCCACTCCATTCCTCATTGCCAGAAATTCTTACTTGTTTACTTTTCACTGCATACCTTGTCCTCTTGTCTAGTAAAGGTTCAGCAGCCTCAGACACAGAGGAACTTACCTTAGAAGGGGATTCTTGAGTCTTTTTAGAGTCAAAAGACCTAGGTCTTCCCCCTTACTAGCGAATTTGTATGACTAAGAATCAAAGTTGGAGTCGAAGTCTTGGGCTTGACTTGCTTTAATTTCTCATTTAATTTCTTCTTGAGAGCCTCAGATTCTAGTGTTTTTCGAGCAACAATTCTTACCCTTCTCATCATGGGTTTGGGAGTTGTGTTGGGTGGAGTAGAGGGAGATAAATCAATAGGAGTGGGTTTTGGAGTAGTTCCAGAATTTTCTTGTGGGTTGGTCATGATCGGTGGTGTCTTGAGAGAATTTGTGAGTTAGAACTTTGGAGAAAAGGGCAAGTGAAAGTGAGGATGAATTTTGACGGTTTGGAATTATGGAGATGGCAGAAGGAATGATGTGTATTTAAAAAGAAATACACATTTAACGTGTAATGGAAGCTTTAGCAGTGGTCAATTAGAGGTATAATCAACCAGAAATTACAGGTTTGAATGACCGGTTTAACTTCGCTAGATTTTGGGCAATTTTTTGTGGTTTAGGGTTTTAGGCTGATGGAACTGGATTAAAGCTAACAGATAGGATTTTCTAAGAAATTGAACAATTGTAGGACTTTTTCTCATAATTTAAATATTTATATTTCTAATTGTACCGAGTATACATACATTAGCTTTCAGATGAACCCATACTGATGAATCAGGTTCTTCATTTAGAATTCTGTTGAACATGCCTCAATTTACCATAATAGAGAAAATTTTGTAAGAGATCAATCAGTCATATTAATGCATGTCACAGGAATATACTAATTACGGTATGAAGCTGAAAAACTAATCTAGATATTTTCATAATTTTAGATTTCCTAACCAAAAACATCATTCATTTTTTTCACTGTGCATTCGGAGATAGACCTGTTTGGTGATCTTAATCATCCCTAATTCCAACTTGTTCCTTTAAAAGTTTTCTCTACTCAGTGCTTTAGTGAAAATGACAGCAATTTGTTTATCAGTAGCATAGTATTCTATGGAGATCAATCATTTCTCATATTTATCTCTTAAGAAGTGGTGTCTAACATCTATGTGCTTAGTTCTCTTATGATAAACAGGGTTCTTTGTCATACTTATAGCACTAGTGTTATCACAGAATATAGAAATGCAACCAACTTTAATGCCAAAATCTACCAGCTAATGTTTCATCAATAGCAATTGAGCACAACAAGAGGCAGCAACAACATATTCAGACTCAGCCGTGGACAAGTCCACTGAATTTTACTTTTTAGTAGCCCATGATACAAGACATGAACCAAGAAAATGAGTCATACCTGAGGTGATTTTTCTATCTACAAGAAAACCTGCATAATCAGCACCAGCATACCCTACTAGATTGAAATTACTACCTCTAGGATACCAAAGACACATATTAGTAGTTCCTTTCAAATATCTCAGTATCCTCTTGATAGCAATCAAGTGAGAATCTTTTGGATTAGCCTGAAAGCAAGCACAAAGCCCTACACTGAAAACTATGTTAGGTCTACTGGTAGTAAGATACAAAAGTGAACCAATCATACCCCTATACAAATTCTGATCAACAGATGAACCACGTTCGTCTATGTCTAATTTAGTGGCAGTTGCAATGGAGGTGTCTATTTCCTTTCATTCATCTGTTTTAAACTTCTTGATCAGCTCATTTGCATATTTCTGCTAATGGATCATGGTTCCATTAGGGCTTTGTTTGATCTGTAAGCCTAAGAAAAAATTAAGCTTACCCATCATACTCATTTCAAACTCACTTCTCATTAACTCGGCAAAATCCTTACTTAGTTTGTCAGTGGCCCCAAAAATTATGTCATCAATATATATTTGTACCACAAGAATATCCTTACCTTTTTCCCTCAAGAATAGAGTACTGTCAATTTTACCTCTTTTGTAGCCATGTTCAAGCAGTAATTTGGACAATTGTCCATACCATGCTCTAGGGGACTACTTGAGTCAATAGAGAGCCTTGTATAATTTGTACACATGCTCAGGACATTCCTTGCTCTCAAACCCTGGAGGTTGTTTCACAAATACTTTTTCTTTTAGGTATCCATTCAGGAAGGCAATTTTTACATCCATCTAATGAAGAGTGAATTCCATGTATGCTGCAAAGGCTATGAGGAGTCTTATTGCCTCTAGTCTTACAATTGGAGCAAAAGCCTCATCATAATCTAAACCCTCCTCTTGGCTGTAACCTTGGACCACCAACCTTACCTTATTTCTTATAACTGTTCCATTTTCATCAAGTTTGTTTCTGAAGACCCATTTTGTACGAATTACTAATTTGTCCTTGGGTCTTGGAACTAGATGTCAAACTTGACTTCTCTTCAACTGACTGAGTGCATCTTGCATTGCATTTACCCAGCTTGCATCCTACAAAGCCTCAATAACCTTTTTAGGTTTAATAAGAGATAAGAAAGCATAAAAAGCACACATATTCTTTAATTGTGATCTAGTTTTGACTCCAGAGGTTGGATCACTAATTATGTTCTCAATAGGATGAGAACTTTGATACTTGTGAGGATTCACAACCAACTAATTTATGCTTGATGTTTTTCCCATGTTCTATTGTTGAGGAATAAGGTTATGAACATGTTGCTTTAAAGGATTGATTTCAGTTCCTCTTTGATCAGTTTCCCATGTCATGTTCTCCTGGATGGAAGAACATGTTCCTTCTTTTGGTGCCATTTTAGCTTGAGCTGAGACTTCAGTCAAATCTTTAACATCCCAATAGCTTCATCTTCATGTTCCTGTCTCTCAGAAAGAATGTTAGTTTCATCAAACACTACATGCACACTTTATTTTTCACACAAAGTTCTTTTATTGAATATTTTATATGCTTTACTATGTGAAGAATATCCCAAGAATACTCCCTTATCACTTCTGGGATCTAACTTACCTAGGGAGTGCTTTCTATTATTATGCATAAAGCACTTGCATCCAAATTCCCTAAGATGGGATATATTCGGTTTTTCTCCCTTTAAGTAACTCATAGGGAGTCTTCTCTACAAGATTTCTAGTCATGCATCTATTGATGATATAACATGCAGTGTTTAAAGCCTCTGCCTAGAAGCTGTGGGGCAATTACCTAGAAAGAAGCATAGTCCTAGCCATATTTTCAAGAGTCTTGTTCTTTCTTTCAACTACTCCATTTTGTTAAGAAGTCCTAGGGGCAGAGAATTTATGATCTATACCATGATCATTACAAAATTCAACAAACTTAGCATTTTCAAATTTAGTTCTGTGATCAGACCTAATGGATGCAAGTTGATTACCTAGTTGTTTCTGAGTCTTTCTAACAAAGGCAATAAACATGTCAAATGCTTCATTTAAGATGTTAAGAATAGAATCCAGGTAAACGTAGAATAATCATCAAAAAGTACCATCACATATTTCTTACCACATCTGCTCAATATTCTCATTGGACCACAGAGATCCATATGAACCAGTTCCAACGTCCTAGTTGTGCTTACTATATTCTTACTTTTAAAGGATGATATTACCTGCTTCCCCTTGCACATGCACCAAGTCCTTGGAGACTAATTTGTTGAGTTGATTCAGAGTTGCACGACTAAGTCTTTTATGCCACAGGAGGGGATCAGTGTCCAACACACTTAAGCAAGTGACTTCATTTTCTGAAAGAGTAGAAAAATCTAACATGTAAATATTGTTAACTTTTTTTTCTGCAAAACAATCTTGTCAGTGGTAAGGTTAATCACAAAGCATTTTGTAGGGGTAAATGCTACGAGGTTACCACTGCCACACAGTTATGATACACTAATTAGGCTATATTTCAAGCCATCTATCAAGTAGGCATTCTCAATGGAGTGTGAGTCTGTCTTTCCTACCTTTCCAACCCTAATAATCTCACTTTTCTTCCCATTTCTAAAAGAGACATTACCTCATTGTAAGTCCTCAAGTGACTGGAACTGGTTCTTGCTTCCAGTCATATGTTTTGAGCATCCACTATCCATGTACTATATTTGGATACTTTCCTTCACTTGGACATGCAAAAAGAAATCAGGGGTTAGTCTTAGGAACTCAAACTAGTTTGGGTCCCTTTCTAGTGGCAAAGGGGTAAATCAAATTCCTTTTAGCCCACCCATGCAGCCTATTTCTCTTGAACCAAGGCTTTGTTCTTTTGACTGGCCTTTTCTTTTGCATTAAATTCATTTTTGTAATGACCAGTCTTGCCACCGTATGAGCAGATTTTATTTTCAGGAAGAGTGAGGTACTTGCTTTGGGGTCCCATTTAGGTGCTTGTGCCCCATAGCCAAGTCCTATCTTGTTGCTACTGTGAGATTATTGTGGCCAAGATAGTGCATAAGAATCCTTATTCCATTTGCAAGTTATGTCTAGTTCATGTTTTTCCTTCCCTAGATTTTCTTTTAAGACTCTCATCTGCTCATCTTTCTTGTACAACTCATCCTTCATTTTTCCTAGGTTTTCTTCTAAGGTGAGATGTTTGTGATCAACTTTCTTCTTGATACAAATTTTAGATTTAAATTTTTAGACCTAAGTTCTAGGACACTGGTGTCAAGTTCAAGAACCTGGTTCTTCAACTCAGCATTTTTACTATCACTCTCATTAGCCCTAGATTCTAGGTTCTTGCACTTGTCTTTTAAGATCACACACTCCCTAGACAACTCTTCTTTCTCATTGTTAATTATCTCAAACTCATCGATGAAGTCCAGCAATGGTTCAGAAAACCTTTCTTTAGACAGAAATTTTATCTTGCTTTGGGATGAAGAACACTTACCTCTTGTTCCTTATCTGATTCTCCGATGTCCATAAGTGCTTGTTCATCTCCAGCTTCATCTTCTAAATCCTCATATGATGTTTCTCCCCAAGCAGCAACCATAGCATTTGTTTATCCTTTGTTCTTTTTAGGTTGAACCTGTTCCTTCTTCCGATTCCTTCATTCAACTCGTTCCTTCTTCTATTCAATTCCCGTTAAGGACAGTTTTTGATTATGTGATCAGTCTTACCACATTAGCAACCCTCGTTGGTCTATTTCTTAGGAGCACTGGGTTTGTTGAAGCTTGTACCTCTGGAAGAACCCTTTCCTCTCATTAGGTACTTTTTAAAATCCTTTGTGATCATGGTCATTTCATCATCCTCCAGATCTGCACCTTCAACTATTCTGATAGCCGGATTCTTTTCCTTCTTAGGTGCATCTATTTTCATGGTTTGCCTTCTCAGTTCATAGACAGTGAGGTTCTAATCAGCTCATAGGCAGTGAGGTTTCTAATCAGTTCATCTAGCTTGAGAGTAGCAATGTTCTTTAACTCTTGAAAAGCGGTGATTTTGCTTTCCCAAGTCATTGGTAATACTCTTGTCAAGATTTTCTCAGCCTTGTCTTCTTCAAGAATAATTCTCCCAAGAGATTTAAGTTCATTTGTTAGTGTTGTGAACCTTGTGTACATCTCCTGGGTAGTTTCTCCTTCCTTCATAGTGAAATTCTCATATTGAGAATATAGTAGTGTTCCTCTTGATCTTTTTACTTGAGGAGTTCCTTCATGATCCAATATAAAGTGTCCCATATCTCCTTGGCAGTGGTACAGCTTTGAATCCTGCTGTACTTGTCTGGACCCAGTCTATGCACAAGCCATTTCTTGGCCTTGGAATTCTTCTCCCATTTCTTCAAGTCTTCAGCAGTGCAGTTAGCTCTTGTATTTGGCACGTCCACTCCTTCAGCATTCTTCTTTGTAGTCGTCAGGGGACAATTAGTGACTATGTCCCAGAGTTCATAGTCTTCTCTTATGATGTGATCTCTCATCATGTTCTTCCACCCAGAATAGTACTGACTATTAAATAGTGGAGGCCTAGCAGTGGATTACCCTTTCCAGTTTTCAGGTGGTGCACTTATCGTGATCTTTTCCTAAGGTGGCCTGGCTTTGATACCAATTGATGTGTTAAACGTTAATTCCACACAAGAGATGGGTGATTTGTGTGGTACCCAATTTTTGCTTAATTGAACTATAGAAGAGCCTGGTTCTTCTAGGTGTTTCAACTACTATTATTTGCGGAATACTAAATACAGAAAATAAAGAACACAGATATTTTTGCGTGGAAAATACATGGCTCAAAAGATAAAAAACTATGACCTACTACTCAGTAGGATTTTTCCAAACTTGCACTAAAATCACTGAGCCAAAACAACATTTACAAAACTCTTTCTAAACCTAAGGATTAACTCTAATCACGCTGTGGCACACAGCCTCAACTGTTGTGACAACTTCAAGTTAAATCTAACTTCAACACTCTAGGTATGTAATACAATTTCTTCTATATAAGCTTAAAGGTACAATGTAAAATCACCTACTAGAGTTGAAGTAGAATAAAAGATAGACACATAGAATTGGTTCTTCTATCTCGTTCAAGTAGCTTCAGGATTGAACACTCAAATCATACATAAATTGCTTGGTTTAACTTCTGCTTATGTGCATTACATGTAAAGATAACAACTGACATTTAATAAGTTAGCAATCACAATTTGACTGGGATTCAATTGCTACTTTTCTATCGTAGAAAAGTTCATGGTGATGTCAAACTCTAACACTATTTTCATCCCAAACTCTGTTCTCTCCATGTACAGAGTCTTTCTTTCCTTATTCAATATGCAACCTTTTCGATTAGATCAAGAGATATTGCTTCTTGATCAGTTAGATTTATCTATTTCACGTGTTTCTTATGTGTATAGGTTGATCATGACTGTGCTTCACAAGATGGACTTGGTCCATGTTTGAGTTCTTTTGTCAATTTTCTGAACTTCACTTGTTCTTAAGTCAACAGTTTAAATTCATTAGGTAGAAGATTGATGCAGCTAGAAATGAGCTTCTCATAGTTCAAAAGAGCATTAATACTAATTGTACTAATGAGCTGACTGAGAATAAGAAGAATCTTATACAAAACCTAGGAAAATGGGATATGCTAGAAGAAGGAGCCCTAAGACAAAAGGCTAGAGCTAAATTGATAAAGTTAGGAGACTCGTTACAAGATATTTCAGTTGTGATAAAGGAAAGAGCTCAAAGAAAACAGATTCAGGAGCTACAGTCAATTGTAGGATGTAGATTAATTAATCCGGAAGATATAAGTGGAGATTGTTGAGTTCTATAAATCACTTATGAGACTGCTGCTCACTCAATACCTACAATAGACAAGCTAGTTATGCAGAAGGAGCGAAAGCTGTCACAACAGTGGAGAATGGATCTGTGCAAAGATGTAACTGAGAAAGAGATTTATTAACGATTAAGCTCCATTGGAGAAGGAAAAGCACCGAGAATAGATGGTTACAATGCATACGTTTTCAAGAAGGCTTGGCTTGTTATCAAAGAGGAAGTCTAAGAAATTGTGTAAGATTTCTTTATTATAAGCAGGATGTACAAAGCTATCAATTGCACTACCATCACATTAGTGTTTTACCTAAAACTGTAAAGAAATTTCGACCAATTGCCTGATGTAATGTTCCATAAAAGATCATCTCTAAGGTTCTTGCAACTCGATCAGAAGTTGTTATTCCTAGTATTATCAATGAATCTCGGGCTAGATTCATTCCAAGGAGAAAAATTGCAGAAAACATAATCCTAGCTCATAAACTAGTGAAGGCCTACTCAAGAAAACATATCTCCCCTCGATTCATGATCAAGATAGACCTTCAGAAAGTATATGATTATGTGGAGTGGTCGTATATCATAAAAGAGATGGAAGACCCTCAGTTATTTACCTCATGGATAATGGAGTGTATTCAAACTGTCAATTATTCCATCGGTGTTAATGGAGAGCCAACATTCCCTTTTAATATTGCTAAAAAGGATTAAGATAATGTGATCCAATGTCACCTTTCTTATTTGTGATTGTTATGGAATCCCTGAGTAGAACTCTTAACTGTCTAAAGGAAGATAAAGAGTTAAAGAATCACCCTAGGTGTGCCAAACTAGAGATAACTCGCCTTAGCTTCGCTGATAATCTACTATTATTTACAAAAGGTGATATCAAGTCTATTCAAGCAATGCAACAGAAATTTGTGCAATTCTCATAGGCATATGGGCTACAAGAAAACTTGAACAGAAGTGAAGTCTACTTTGGTGGAGTGTCTACAAAGCATAAGAAGCAGATACTGCAGCAATTAGGATTCACGGCTGGAGAATTACCCTTCAAGTATCTTAGAGTTGCACTATCAATATAGAAACTTAGTATACTACAGTGGCAACCTCTTATTGACAAGATGATTGCAAGGATCTCTTCTTGGACTGCAAAGACATTGTCATATGTTGAGAGGGTACAATTAGTGCAGAGTGTTTTGTTTGGAATCTAAGCTTTCTAGGCTCAGCTATTTGTGATTCCTACTACGGTGGTGAAATTGATTGAAGTAATATACAGACCCTATATCTGATCAGGTGAAAAAATAATCACAAAAAAAAGCCTTGGTTACTTGGGATAGAATGTGTTTGCCCAAGGCTGGAGAGGGACTCAACATCACAAGCCTAAGGATTTGGAATCGTGCAGCAATAGCCAAAACTTGATGTGATATGTCACATAAGTAGGACAAATTATGGATTCGATGGATCCACACCTACTATATCAAGGGGCAGAACTTCACCAATTGGACAATACCATAACAAGCTTGTTGGATGGTCAGGAAAGTATTTGAGATCAAGACAGTTCTAGAGAATCAACAGTATACACAATCTCTCAAGAAAGATTTAATCCGGCAAATATACTTGACTTTGCTTGGTGATTACTGTCGAGTAGAGTTGAAAAGCTTAGTGTTTAGCAATGTTGCGCGACCAAAAGCTAAATTCTCAATGTGGCTCATGATGCATGGAAAGATATTAATCTCTGATAGGTTGAGTAAATGGGAACTTAATGTGGATACTCAATGTGTGCTATGACAAAGATAAGAGAAAATAAAGAGCACTTGTTTTAGAAGTGTGACTACACTAACAATGCCTGGTTCAAATTACTTCAATGGATGCAACTTCTATGACTTAGAACCAGAGATTGACAACAACATATCCAGTGGATATCACCTGCTCAAAAGGTAAATCTCAGCAGGCACAAGTGTTCAAAATGGTATTTGCAAAAGCTATATACTAGATTTGGATTGAAAGGAACCTCAGGATTTTTGAAAAAAGAAGCAGATATTGGCAAATTATTGTGAAGGAGATTGCTTACATATGCAATAGGTATGTGCTTCCTAGAGCCAAAGCCTATCTACATAATCTAAAGTTTGGATAGGTTTTTTTTGTTTGTTATTCTTGAATTTCTTTAATAGGTAGATTTGGAACTTAATTGGAAATGGCAGTTAGTATCTTGTAGTCGCCTAAGTATCTTGTAGTCGACACATGTATCAAACATGTATCAGGCATGTATCTCACACACAAGTATACATGGATATACATGTGATACACAATTGATACATGTGTGATACACAAATGATATACAGTGTGATACACATATTTTTTTATGTTTAGTTTTTACTTCGAATTTTCAATTCAAACCACCTTAAAACTTTACCAAATCATCCCAAAACTGATATTCAAGCTCCTTAAGTTGTGCCCAATTTATTCTAATAACACTCACTCAAAACAAAGCAAAATTTTGATTTTTTTTTGCTACAAATAGCTAATTAGCCAGTTTGGCTAATATTAGTAATATTTTATCAATTAACCAATTTTTGTAATGAGCTACTTATAATGGACATAGCTGGTAATTCCCATTATTTTATGTGCTAATTGGTAATCCCAAGTATATATTATGCTAACATCCTTAGTAGTATTGGTGTCAAACGTTGTGAATGTACACGCGGTTGAGTGGATCGTCTATTTCTTGATGACACTAGTAACGGAGCCAGATTTTTCATTAAGAGATCAAAATTAAAAAAAAAAATTAAACACACTAAAAAATCCCAGTACATCCCCAACAATAATAACAACAAACAAATATATTCACATAGTTTAGGACCTAGGCAGAATGTATTGAGACAGATCTTATTCCTACCTTGTGGAGGTAGAAAGGCTATTCCCGATAGATAAAACGATTCTCAGCCGTTTGAAAAAGAAAAACCGTAATAAAGAAGTCATGTTTAAAATAAAAAAAGATAATAAGAACAATAATAACAAAATACCAGAGCACTAAGAAAACCAACACAAGAAAAACAACAAGTAGTAATAGAAATCGAACCCTAAGATAATAGGAGATGTAATTTATATATATATATATATATATATATATATATATATATATATATATATATATATATATATATATATATATATAGTAAAAAAAATAGCCAACCTACAAATACAAAGTGTAACGTCTCCAACAAAGGGTTATCAGTTGATATATACCCCTTCTATACGAGTAGCTCTGCCGCTGTTGACAGGTGTGGAGTGGCAATCACAGTGCCAATACATGCAATTTCTAACAGTAGTGACCTACACTTATATGAGTGACTTGTTATCTACGAGTACAATGAAAGAATGTTCATTTCAAGGCATGATGTCTTCCAAATCACCTAAGCAAAAAGGTTAAGGTTTATGTTATGTTCACTAATTAAGCCAACTGACACAGTTATTGAGAACAATTGGATAGTCAGACTTCAGACTTGATAGAGTCCGGAGCTCCCTTGATAAGTCCCACCGGTTTTATCATGGCGATTTTATTATGTTTCCTTTTGTCATTCCGATCATTTAAAATTGTAGAGTTAGTACTCCATTAAACTACATCATGTTTGTTGTAAAAATCTTGTTGGTATTCGAATAAGAAGTGTTTACTCAAGAGATGGTTATGCTAGGACTGAATGTGTTATCTGTAGATTTACGAATGGAGGATGAGCTATAGAATACAATTGTAAATGGGAAATGCTACATGTTATAATCCTTCCTACGCGTCGATCGTTTGGTTTCGGTCGTGAAGTGATAACTGAACTGAGTTTGCTTATTAATAATTATCATATATCCTCCTTTTGTAGATTTTCTAGTGAGATTAGCTCAAATAAAGTGTACTACATTGAAATAGTTCTCCTTATATGCACCACATACTAATTTGAAGAAAAGTTTTACATTGATGGTATTGCCTTTATTTATTTATTGAACTTGAATACTAGTGGATTTTAAACTCTTTCCGAGCACAAGCCCCCCTAATTGGTCAATATTCCTTATTTTGCTGCAAATTTTAACGATATCCAGAAAATAGCTGTATACAGGAGAATTCCTAAGTGGATATTTGTGAGAAAATCTCCAAAACCCAAACATTCTTTGAGACTCGGTGGTTAATTAATTTGTTAAGACCAAACAGCTTTAAAGCAATTAAACTTAAGAGTATCTTTTGTTTCGTTTTAACGAAAAAAGAAAGAATTAACAGAACATGAAGAATCTATAAACTGAAAATCAGAAGAATGAAAAATGTCATTTTTAGGCGTGATCTTGAGTGGGGTTTTTGGGTGGTTCGTTTAGCTTTCCAACAGCCTCTGAAAACGAGAACTTTGCTTGTTCGAGAAAATAGTGGTGTTGTACCCAATCAGGATAAATGTTAAAGTTCCACAATTTGGGTTAGATGACTCACTCACTCAGAACGGAGTATGGAATTTCAAGTCACATAAAGCTGGTACTGCAATGAAATATGGATTCCAGGACATAAAAACTAGCATCAAAATGGCCCATCTGACAGTGCCCATACGAAATCAATCTTCTTTATAACTCTTAGCCTTCATGATGAAATTAAATGTGCATTCAGCTGTAACTTCAAAATAAGAAACTCAGCTTCTCAAGTCTGAGTTTCTTATCAGTAATACACCATGTTAACAACTATGTACATATAAAACTAGAAAAGTAAGAGTTACAATCAATGAAGCCGCCAAAAGGAGAACTTACATCATGTCAGCTGTTCAGAGTGAGGGCGCTACTTGCTGAACATTATTTGGTTTTGGAGGACAAACAGTCAGCTTATTGGTTTTGTTCTTCTCCTCCGAAGTCAACTTCTCGGTGTGGAATTGACTTTCACCCCATTCTGACTCTTGTTTCCTCTTTATTTTCTTTTTCGGCAAAGCATCTGCTGCTCGTGGATCAACAGAGCTGCCAGAAGCTCCCTTTAGTTTCTCCTGCTTCAGCCGATCCACATCAGGACCATTTGCTGAGGAAACAGGCATTCTTGTAGAAGCATTCACTGCTACAGTGCTGGATAATGGCTTGTTTGTTGAAGCTGAAGAATGATCAATTACAACCTTTTCTTGGGTATGCACTGACTGAGCAATAGGCACAGCGTCTACTCTGCCAGTTTCCTCTACCTTAGGGGCCAATAACTTGTTCCTCCTAATTTTCTCTCCATCCTAAATAAAGAACACAGATAAACTTTATGCATTATAAAAGCTACAAAGAAACATTTTGACACAGGTTTGACACTGCAATTTAATGTAATTCCTTGAGAGATGAAGATGAGAATCACTAAGGACCAATTTCTATGTGAATCTCAACTCAATGGAGTCTCTAACAGCACTTAGATATAGACTAATACCTCCGACATCCCTACAAAGACATATAGTGCACAATGCACGCTGTCCCTATTTGCCTAATTGGAAACCTCCACACATTTGTATGTGTACTCCCTTTGTCCCAAAAGAATAATTTACTTACTGAAGTCAAAAAATGAACTTTTTTCAATTCTAATATGTTAGTTTCTCATGTGATATCTAAAATCTACTAATCTAAGCAGTCAAAACAAAACTATAATAACGACAATCAATTTTTGAAATAAAATTGAAGATTGATCATTCAACCCTCAGAATAATTTACTCCATCTATCCCATTTTACATCACACTTACTATTAGAGCAACCAAACATTATTTTCTTTTACTATGATCTCTTCAAACATTTCCTGAATATTTTTCGTTATATGTAATTTGCAAGTAAGTAAATTTTGACAAAACAATTGAGGAATTGATGGTTGATTCACACAGAAAATAAGATACCTAGGCATCCGTCTTAGATACATTTTTTTTTTCAGTATAGAGTATATTAATCACCCTAATAAAACTCTTTAATTATCATTAGGAAAAGGTCGAACAAACCTTGACAAGTTATGAAAAATAATTTTGCTCTTGCTCCAAGGGAACTATATAAGAAAAGACATTCAAGACATTGGGTTCTACAACTTGATGCCCAAGGTAAACAGATTATGCTTGACTAATAGATCTCTTCTCACCAAATAACCTTATCTCAAGTAATTTTGAAGGATATATCACCACGCTGAAGGTCACACCTATTATTACAACAAGAGAAACTGGGACCAAACATTTTTGCACACAAAAGATAAGAATTAATGGATTCATCCGGCAAGGCGCACCTAGAATATGATCCTGTTTGTCCTCAGCCCCTCTGCTAAATAAGGAATTTGGAATCTCATATTGTCTGATGGAAGGACCGCATTTATACTTAAATGGCAAAAAGGGAAATCAGGATTTTTTTTTTGTGTGTGTTTGGGGGCATGGCCCTTGATAGGAAAGTCTGGAGGTCTAGTATCAGGGTTGTAGGATAGGGGCTCCTAGAGTTTTTCGTACTCCTCACCCGAGGTTGGGTGAGGCTTGGCAGGGCTATCCATAGATGATTTGTGTATTGGATTGTGTCTCCCTTATGGTAGTTACTGTCTGATATTATTGCATGCTATTTTATTTATTGTTCTTATGTTTAAATAATTATTTATGCTATTTCTGCTGGAGTTACTAATGCTCTTTTGTTTTTGTTTTTGTTTTGTTTTTCCTTTTTTTCAATGAGCCGAGGGTCAATTGGAAACAGCCTCTCTGCCCTCTCGGGCAGGGGTAAGGCCCGTCTACATATTACCCTCCCCAGACCCCACTTTGTGGGACTATACTGAGTAGTTGTTGTTGTTGTTGTTGTTGTGTTTGGGGGGGGGGGGGGGGGGGGGTTGTTTAGCTTCTAAATGAAACAAAAAAGTACTTTCTTGATCTTAATTTATGTTACTTGATTCCCGTTTTTAATATTAAGCAATTGACTGCAACTTTCTTGCATGTGAGATGTGACAACATCGACATCACAAAATGATTTTATTGAAAGAAAATAGACAATAGAAGCAGTTCTAGTTGCAAATAAGCTAGTGGAGTCTAGGATGAGAAACACTGAAGCAAGACTTCTTTGCAAATTGGACCTGCAAAGGGGGTTCTTCGATATCTCAAAGGGTTTGAGAAAAGCTCAAAATGTTTGACAAGGGAATCAGATGAGGAAAGTGTACATGCTTCTTTGACAAGTGATCCTTTATCACATGTGGTGTTCACACTAGTCATGCAAACACACACTGACATGATGGAGATGGATAAAGCAGCCAATAGGGTTCATTTGACGGGTTTCATAGCTGTATGAGAATGGAAGATAACATGAAGCTATCACATTTTTTTTCTAATAATTCGCTAATATTATATAATGCCGAGGAAGTCAAATCCATTATCCAAAGAGAATACCATTATGGTTTAAACAATTTCTGGACAAACCTCCAAATTGAGTACTGGTAGAGACAGGTACAATTCGAGCAAAATGAATATCAAAGATTCATACAGCCGACCACACTAGCTTAGAATTGAGGCATAGGTATTGTTGTTGGGTCTGGGTGTATGTGTATGTCTTTATACACAAGAAATCACTCCAGTAGGTTCACGTTTAAAATAACACAGTAGTTTATTTTTTTTTGAAGAAATATGCAGAGGTAGAAGATTAAAGAGCTAAAAAATTACTTGGATTGTTGTACAGGCAAAAGGTGTAACCTATACTCATACAGAGTTGGAAATAAAAGGGAAAATGGGTGGCATGTTCATATTGAAATCATTCTTGTGGAGAAAAGGTACTTTCTCTTCACGCCTCGATACACGACCCTAGGGTACCAGGGAAATTGGTTTTTTGTTTTGTTTAATCAATAGCACGGGGAGCAATTGTGGGGGAGCAATCCTAACGGCAGAGAAATTAGGAAAAATGATAATCCACATTAGTTGGAAATTGATATGCAATAAGGAGGATGCGGACGTCAATTGTGTGTTGCTTCACTACCCAACAACAACAACAACAACAACAACCCAGTATAATCCCACTTAGTGGGGTCTGGGGAGGGTAGTGTGTACGCAGACTTTACCCATACCTGGGGTAGAGAGGCCGTTTCCAAATAGACCCCCGACATCCTTCCCTCCAAGAACTTCCCACCTTACTCTTGGGGAGACTCGAACTCACAACCTCTCGGTTAGAAGTGGGGGTTGCTTACCATCAGAGCAACCCCTCTACCCAATTGTATATTAATTGGGTTTGCAAAGTGGAATTTGTCAGGTGTTGAATTGGTAAAAGCCAAAACAATACAAAATAGCAACTCGGATCGAAGTTCAGAAGAAAAGATGGAGAAGGAGAACACTTAAAATAGCTCCTTCAGATTGATGACTAGAAGCTCTTTTTAGACTATTATGTTTTGATAAGATTCTTTACTTTTATTTTGGTAAAATACATAAATAGACACCTAAAGTTAGCCCCAAATGTCTATCTCACAACTGCAACTTACCAGGTGACCATATAGACACTTTATGTTTGGTTTTATTGTATCAAGTAACACACATCTCTAGAAGGTATCATGTGTGACATACAATCGCGCCTACGTGGTTGAGTAAACCAACCATTATTTAACACGTAGACTACACGTGGTTAAACTTTCCTGCGATAAATTAAAATGAAAAAGAAATTAACAATTAAAACAAAACAAAAGAGGGTAAATTAAACGGGAGTTTTCATTTCAGTATTAGCATCCAAGATACCTGTGACCTAGGTTATTTTGTGACCACGAAATCATCAGTTCTGCCCTTTTACCAAAATGACAAAACAAGATGCCTTCCATTTTTGATAATGCTTCGTAATAGAGAAAGAGGGAAGATAGAAGTAGGAAAAGGTCAGGGAAGAATGGGAAAGAATGGGGATGTAGGTTTAGGAATTTGAGAATTAGGATAAATATAAAAGGAGTTCATTAAAGGTAAATAGTAATTTTGCAGTTTTTTAGCCGTTACAACCAAGAAAAATTTAACCTAACGTGCTTCCCAGCGATTGTATCTCACTTAAGTTGCCATGTCAGCGACGAGTATTTAATTGATATGATAAAACCAAACATAAAGTGTCTAGTCACCTGGTAAGTTGGAGTGTGAGAGAGACATGTGGGGCCAACTTTAAGTGCCTGTTCATGTATTTTGCCTTTTTTTTTGGACAAAGTATATCTGTAGTCTTTGTATACATCTGCAATGCAGGGATCTTCGCCATCATATCAATAAATTGGAACTTTCACCCCAAAGGAAAAACGTCTAGTAGTTAAAACTACCATGACTACACAGTAGTTTTTTCTTTTTAAATAACTAAAGAGAAACTACTGGGTGGTCATGCCACACTGTAACTTCTGAGTTTCTAAAATCTACCAGAAATTGATTGTCAGATTCCAAACTGAAATCAAGTTAATTTGGCTATCAAAAAGGTCAGCTGCGTCCTGAAGGCCTTTAAAACTGTCAAATTCCTTCATTATTTTTCTAAATTCATTGTATTAAAAATTGATTGAGCAAGCATATAGGTGATCTGTTTTCTCAAGTATGATGTGTTTGATAGTGGACTTAATGAGATAGCCAGGTTAGTTCGTCTAGACTTGAAGGTACGCTTATTCAATGGTTATATTGTTGTATGAGCCAAAACTTATTCGTTATAAGGAAAATAGGAATAGTTAAAGCATATTAGCACACGCGTTTACTTTTCCTCTCTGTGGTACAATTACTTCCTTACATGTGCTTGATAGTGGACTTGATGAATGTCAAGTTAATTGGTCTACAGTTGCGGGTATACTTTTCAATGGTTATATCTTTGTGCCAAATCAATTTGTTATTAGGCAAACTAGAAATCACTAAAGAATATTAGTACACCTATTACATTTTGTCCTCTCTCTAGTACAATTTCATTCCTTAAGCATGTTTTTAGGGAAAAGATTGAACCTCTTTTGACTGGAAATTTTTAGCTGACACCCAGTTCATTCTTCTGTATAAGCAATATCTTCCTGGGAATGTTGTTCTTAGCTCAAATTGATTTTATACATTTACCTATAACAGAGCTCCACTGCGAATGCACGCTCTCAGCTTAAGAGCTATAAGGTAAACGCTTAACAAATGAAACAAACGAGAGAAATTAGACAAACAGGCCATTTTTACCTTACGCCGGGCGTGCAATGCTCTCCTTCTGTCTTTTGCTCTACATATAGCACGTTTAATACCATGATTGTCCATAAAGCCATTTGGCCAAAATCCTGCAAGCTGCATGAAAAAACAAACATAACAATTAAAGTTAAAGAAACATCAAAGGCAACCCTAGGAAGATTCTGGAAAACCCCATAATGCCAAAGTAACTCCTAGTTCACATTTTCACGACCAAAATCATGAATATTACATCAGAGTTCTGCAGTGGAAAATGTAATTTAAAGGATCTAAGAAGAACATCAATAAATGACCACCACAATACAGAACAGACTCTTGCATCCACCAAAAACTGTCCCCTAGGTGAGGACCTGTGCTCTAGAGTGAAGAGTCTACCTTCAGATGCCTTTGAAAGTAGTTCGCATAAAGTACTAAAATTTCCTAGATGCCCCAATTGCAAATGAAGTGAAGTAGATAACACAGAATAAGTACCCTTTGCAAGAAATGCAAAGAGAAGGGGAATGGTTAGTGATGACGGCATAGGACACAGAAAGTTCCTTCTCTCTCTTTTGAATCCCAGGGATTGCCTCAGGGAAGAGGCCAGTCCCTGAAAAAACCATCTCGATTGGTATCATTCAAATGCGAATATAGGTCTGATTGAAGCATAAAAGTGAAATAATAATAATGAGAGGCTTTTATCCGTTGACGGTCATCTCGCCTGTCTCCTACGCTACGCTCTCAGCTGGATCAATCTCTTTGTCCTGATTTATTGAATAGGTGCCCTGTGGAACATGTTTTATGGAATTTCACTCTCTATATAAAATTTTTTCTTACTGATTGAATTCAGGTAGAGAGAGGAATATTCGATCAAAACCCTTAGTCCGATAGGGGTATAGTATACATTCAATCCGGTAAGACACTGAGATGAAAGACGAATCAAGCAAGAAAGGCAGAAAGGGGGCCGCTTTCTCGAGTGATAGTTCTTTTTTGGGGTTAGTCCGACTGTCCTCATTCTAGTTGGTAGGCGTGCGAGTAAGAGGGTAGTAAATTATATGAATTGAATGGGACTTCAGCTTCGACAATCGTATCCTCCCTCCAGCAAATAAGGTGGAGTAGGCAAGGCAGAGAAGACAGGAAAACACAAGCTCAAACTTCAGCATTTCCATTACCTGCGGAAGTAAAGGAAGCATTTTTAGTGAACAAGAACTAGAATTTCCATTGGGTCGGGAGCTAAGAGAGATTGGAAATGATTAGATAAGAGTGTGCCTAGCGTTTTTCGCTCTCTCTTATTAGAAGAAGGAAGGGACGCGACCCCACTCAGCTCAAAGAAGTACCTCTTTCAACTAATCCATACTTTTCCTTTCCTTCTCCTCGCTACTGTAAAAATGTTGAATTTCTTTTTTTACGCGCAGATGATTTCCCCTAAGGCACTGATGGACCAACGCCTTCGTATGTATATTACCGGAATTTCTTGATTCACGTCTTCGAGTATTTGCACTTTAGATCTACTGACTCGACCAGTAGACGGTGATACCGCAACCTTTGGCGATGTGATCTTTTCTTATTCACTTGTGCTGGTGGCGGAGAGGTCGGCGCCTGTGTTCTGGCTCTGGGGGGTGGGTCTTCCCTTTCTCAATTATGACGTACTCGGTTAGGTTGCCATCTAGGTCTCAGTCGAGGGAGACTTCCAAATTATGGTCTCATTCTTCCCTTCCCTTGATTCACGATCCTTGCAGCTTAATTAATCCCCCATGTGTCGGGACCTGAACCGTGGTGGTGCTCTTCTACAGCTTCTTCTACATAGGCTCCGTAACTTCTGGAATTGAAAAAGGAAGCTTTTCCAAGCCCGAACAAGATCAAAAGAACTGATCGCTTTCTACAATAACAAAATAGTTATCTACCAGCCATGTTTTCTTTCTGTGATAATGCCGTAGTGTAGGACTCCAGGAATTTTGGAAGTTGAACATGCTCAAAAGATGCCTAAAGCTTTTAGCTTTGATCATTCAACGCCAAGTGAAACGGTTCCTCGCTAAATAAAACCACAGTTCCACTACAACCAAGGAAAGAGATAGATCACATCTTGGCCAAATGCCAATCCTTCTAGTTTGAAAGAGAAAAAGAGCGGAGATGTGCGAAAAAAGATCACTCCTAACTAACCAGTCAAGTGAAAGGAGCCCGCTTACCCACTCCCCTTTCCCCCCATTGCTAGGAGCCTCGCCCTCTTGACTTGATATGTCAAGAAGACTACAACCGATAGTGGATCACCTTTTGCTTAAAAAGGCCCGCCCATCTCATATATATGATAAAGGAAGCAGGCTGTTTTTAGCTATTTTGCTTTTTCTTTTGTTTTTGTTTTTCCTGGGGGTCTAATATGAGATGTACAACGTGCTCATACTCATCCATTAGGATGTTCCCCCCTTCAAGAGCTCCGCTAGGATACTAACTTGGTTACCTAGCATTGAATTAGGTAGGACACTCGTCCTACTTCATAGATAGAAAAAGAACTAGTAAGTCAATTATTTGTGGTACCCCTAAGAGACCTTTTTCCTTTCATTGTATTGAATTAAATAAAAGCTAAAGCACTTTCTTTAAGAATGTATCTGGTTCCATCTTTCTTTCGTTAGTTAAGTCACCTTTTTCTAAAAAGGATTGTAGTAATTCTGGTTTGACACTATTTGGAATGGCTCTCTCATATTGAGAAATTCTGTCTAGTGGCATTAGATCACAGAATCCATTGACAGCTGCATAAATGACTAGAATTTGTTTTTCAATTGGCAGTGGTGCATATTGTGGTTGTTCGGTACTTCTGTCAACCTTGCACCTCTATTCAGTAATGCAGCATCAAGGTCTGAGCCAAATTGAGCAAGGGCGGCCACTTCGCGATATTGTGCCAATTCTAGTTTTGAACTACCGCAGACTTGTTTCATAGTTTTCAACTGAGCGGTAGACCCGACGCGACTGACAGATAAGCTGATATTAATTGCCGGTCTAATTCCGCGATAAAAGAGCTCTGTTTCCAAATAGATTTTGTCCATCAGTAATGGGGGATCACATTGGTGGGAATATAGGCCGATACGTCTCCAGCTTGTGTTTCAATGACGGGTAAGGCGGTCAAGCTACCTGCGCCTGTCTGGTCCGATCGTTTGGCCACTCTTTCTAAAAGACAGGAATGTAAATAGAAAACATCCCGTAGGAAAGCCTCACGACCTGGTGGTCGGCGTAACAATAATGACATTCTAAGTTGCTCCGACAGGGCACTATCGGTGTAGTACCCGTGTCGACACGACACTGACACGGGTAAGGGTGTGAGATCTGCGTCAGATCTGGTCAAAATAGATCGGGTGCGTTGACCAAAAATTTGGAAAAATTGATTTTCCTAAGTAAAGATTTGAAGAGATGGGAAACGAAATACCTTCAATTTTGCTGCTATGTAGTAATTTATACTAGTTCTTTTGTCTCCTTTGAAGCTTTGTCTTCAATCTTTGAGTTTCCATGCTGCAAGTTTCTGAAATCAAGATCTGTGTTGTTTTTTTAGTGCAGAGAAGTTGTTGATGGGTGGTGGACTACTGGACTGAGGGATATTGGGAAGGGCTCGAATGGGTGTGTCGTACTGGAAAAAACCAGAGACATGGAGAAGGTTTTGTTGAGGAAGATGATGAAGAACAGGGCGCAGAGAAGAATGACTGAAGAAGACGACTTAAGAAGACGACTAAGACTCTAATTAGGATTTAGGTTAATTGATATAATTTCTAATATTTTGCTGCCACGCTAAGTTGCTCTGACACGGGTACGGGTGTCCGACACGGGTGAGGATCTAGAGGTCGGATCCTTTGAGATAGAAATTTTAAGATTCGGGGGATACGGATCCTAGAACCGACACGGGTGCGGGGATCCGGCTAAAAATAATTTAAAAATAAAAATAAAAATATCACTAAATTATGATTTTATGGAATACTTACCAATAACTTGTAAAGTAATGATTTCCTTTTTATTCTCAAGTTGTAGGCGCCATTTCCAAGAGGGGTTGCTCTAATGGTAAGTAACCCCCACTTCCAACCGATGGGTTGTGAGTTCGAGTCTCCCCAAGAGCAAGGTGGGAAGTTCTTGGAGGGAAGGATGTCGGGGGTCTATTTGGAAACAGCCTCTCTACCCAAGGGTAGGGGTAAGGTCTGCGTACACACTACCCTCCCCAGACCCCACTAAGTGGGATTATACTGGGTTGTTGTTGTTGTTGTTGTTGTAGGCGCCATTTCTTGATTTTCTTCCATTCTCATATTCTCCTACAAGTTATACAAAATATATTGAAGTGTAGTCTATTCTTTTAATTATAATATCTTTAATGTTAATATCTTTAATATTTAGAGATTTAAACCAACTAAAATATTATTTATTGATTATAATTGTAAAAATATATTCTGAATGAGTAAAATTTCATTGGAGTTTGCAAATACTTAATATGTATTTTATTTTATAATTTAAATACAGTCTTCAATACTTATCTTATCTTTTAACCTATTTACTCACTAACGTGGAAAAATCTATATAGACGTTGGTTTTTCAACGGTAGGTGAAAAAACTGGTCAAATAAAAGATCCTACTTTTGCTATTGATGTGGGATGTACCAAGAAAAAAGATGACAAAAGTGCGGGCCATCTTCATGTTAAAGCTTTCTTGTCATGATGACAATTTGAAAAAAATGACCGTGTTTGTCAATTTTCAACAACAAATAATTGATGGCAAATTGGAAAAAGAGGACAATGCAGCGGGCCCTCTTGATCTTTTGTCTAAGCATCCAATGTACAGTAAATTGCACATGGACGTCATTCTTCTCTGCGCCCTGTTCTTCATCATCTTCCTCAACAAAACCTTCTCCATGTCTCGGGTTTTTTTCAGTACGACACACCCATTCGAGCCCTTCCCAATATCCCTCAGTCCAGTAGTCCACCACCCATCAACAACTTTTCTGCCCTAAAAAAAACACAGATCTTGATTTCAGAAACTTGCAGCATGGAAACTCAAAGATTGAAGACAAAAAGCTTCAAAGGAGACAAAGAACTAGTATAAATTACTACATAGCAGCAAAATTGAAGGTATTTCGTTTCCCATCTCTTCAAATCTTTACTTAAGAAAATCAATTTTTCCAAATTTTTGGTCAACGCACCCGATCTATTTTGACCGGGTCCGACGCAGATCCCACACCCTTACCCGTGTCAGTGTCGTGTCGATACGGGTATGGCACCAAAAGTGCCGTGTCCGAGCAACTTAGCTTCCACATTGGTTTTTTTTGGCAAAAAATAGAAAAGAGAAATACTACAAACTGGCCCACTTACTTTTCCATGTGCATTTTGATGTACATTGGCATCATGACGCTTAGTCAAAAGATCAAGAGGGCCCGCTGCATTGTCCTCTTTTTTCAATTTGCCATCAATTATTTTTGTTGTTGAAAATTGACAAACACGGTCATCTTTTTTCAAATTGTAATCAACAGGAGCTTTAACATGAAGTGGCCCATGTACATGGCCCGCACTTTTGTCATCTTTTTTCTTAGTAGATCCCACATCAATAGCAAAAGTAGGAGAGTAGGATCCTTTATTTGACTTGCACGATCCTGGCCAACATTTTTCTTTTCTTTTTTTCCAACATTTCCAGCTTTCATTATGGACATTCTCCCATTTCGTCCATCTGATCCAGCTGCTTTATGAGAATTTTCAAAATTGTGCCTCAATGTTTCACCAACTTTTTCACCTACCGTTGAAAAAGCAACGTCTATATAGATTTTTCCACGCCAGTGAGTAAATAGGTTAAAAGATAAGATAAGTATTGAAGAATGAATTTAAATTATAAAATAAAATACATTATAAGTATTTGCAAACTCCAAGAAAATTTTACTCATTCAGAATATATTTTACAATTATAATCAATAAATAATATTTCAGTTGGTTTAAATCTCTAAATATTAAAGATATTAACATTAAAGATTTTTAGCCGGATCCCCGCACCCGTGTCGGTTCTAGATCCGTATCCCCGAATCTTAAAATTTCTATCTCAAAGGATTCGACCTCTAGATATGCACTGTGTCGGACACTCGTACCCCTGTCAGAGCAACTTAGATGACATTTGTCGATATGCTACCGCCTGTTTACTAAGATCATCATAGATTATCAATGCATGCATTCCATTATCGCGGAAATATTCCCCCATGGCACACCCAGAATATGGGGCCAAAAATTGTAGAGGAGCAGGATCCAAAGCGGTGGCTGCTACAAGAATAGAATATTACAAAGCATTCGCTTCTGACATAATTTGAACTAACTATGTCACAGTTGAGCGTTTCTATCCAATAGCTACATAGACACAATACAATGTCTCACTCTCAGAAGTGGCCCTTGAGTTCAGTTGCTTTTGGTTTAATATGGTATCGATAGCAATAGCAGTTTTTCCAGTTTGTCGGTCCCCGATTATAAGTTCTCGTTGACCACGACCTATAGGAACCAGGCTATCTGCTGCTTTTAACCCTATTTGCATAGGCTCGTGCACAGATTTATGTTCAATAATACCAGGGGATTTCACTTCGACATGTCTTCGCTCGTGATCGCTTAGAGCCCCCCTACCATCAATAGGTACTCCCAAGCCATCGACCACACGCCCTAGCATAGCCTTTCCCGCAGGAACATCCACAATAGATCCAGTGCGGTTGACAAGATATCCTTCTTTAATAGCAGTATCACTACCAAAGACAACAATCCCTACATTCTCATTCTCAAGATTCAAGACTATTCCTTTCACACCGCTGGCAAATTCAACCATTTCCCCAACTTGAATCTCGTTCAATCCATAAACACGTGCAATCCCATCTCCAACTAAGACAACTCGACCGATCTCATCCACTTGAAAATTGGTGTAAAAGTTGCTAATTCGACTTTCTAATAGACTTGTTAGTTCCGCAGCTCGGGGAGAAAGTTCCATAATTCAATTCAAGATAGAAGGGAGAATGTCGCTGACAAAGATGAGCTACCAGTCTCCCCTTTTTTTTATTCCATCAACGGCCAGTTCTAATTTATCCTTCGAAATTTCATCCATAAGCCTTTTATAAAGCAGGCTCCGGTGGGTCCCCTGGTTCTCTATTTGCTTAAGGTGGTCCAAGTACGTATCCAATGAGAATACCCTACCAAAAGGATAGAAGAGCACCCCCCTAATCTGGTGCCTTTTCTCTAAAATGGAACCTTCTTGAACCCTGTCCGAACGAAGGGCTTCCTCTATCTTAAGCTCAATTTGTAATTGGGTCTCAATTATTGCCTCAAAAATATCTTCAGGCAAAGGACGCTTAACAGAATTTATGCTAAGACGATCACTGAGCTCCCGACGCCTCTGTCCGTCCTCCTGTAACGGATGATAAACCTCAGCAATAGGCGCTGCGGGTTCACCAGGGTTGGGAGAGTCCGGGGCCGGTTGGTTGAGACTGGCTTCGAAATTACCAGGGGAACTGCTTCCGAATAAATCAGTCCACCTGAAGCCCCAATTGCAAATGAAGTGAAGTAGATAACACAGAATAAGTACCAAGCATAGAAAACCCGGTGTTCTTTCTTAAAGAAATAGTAAAATTCGCATGTCCCCTAACCTCTGCATACAACTTTCTGACTTGTGGACCAGCATCTTCATCCAGCCCCTACAAGTAAAGACCAAGTAAATCTCTTCTACTCCAGTAAGAAGCAATCTTGTCAAGGACATTTTAGATTGAGGCGATGGGGGTGGGGGTTGGGATGGGGCAAAAGCACCTCAACAAAATGATCATAAAGGTCGCATATTTTGTCTTCTAGTGCAACATCCATGCTGTATTTTCTCTTAAAGGCTTCTTTCTCTTCAGCACTTGCTTCTTGGAAGTCATCAGAAGCTCCAGCTTGTTGCTCAAGTAACTGCAAGCACAGTCGAACATCAGTAAAAAGATATGTTACAGATTTCTTTTACATAAAACAATCTCCAACACCCTCGGGAAGGGGAGTTTGATTTAAGATTTCCCATTGAAACATCCACTTATACAAAAATGGAACTCTTTCGTCCCGACCACTAGGGAACAATGACAACTTAATAGAAAGACCTGAATCCCCCAAATGCTAGCAAAGACAGCATGCTGTCATGGCAAAATATAAGCATATTATTACAAAGTCACACCTTTGATTTCATCAATGGAATCCGCAACTTAATCATCTCAGCGACCTCCCTCTTTATTTGATGAACCCTGTTATCTTTCTCCTGTTTTGCTGATAGTCCCATATTGACCATGATTTTCAAATTCCTCTGCAACCAGAACAAATATCGGATCAATCATAACTTTTAAGACAGTGACGGGAAAAAGAGCACCAACAACTTGAAGCAATAGTAACAGTTAAGTGGGAGAAATATTGAACCATAATATATATGAACATAGACAAAAACCATCATAAACTTTTCTAACATGACACAAGCTTGTGACAGATGGTAAAACATGTTTACACATTGAAGCTTATATGAAACTGCAACATGTTAAAGTGGATGCATGCATTAGACATAACCTGAAAGAAGTTTACAGCAATCTGCCATGAAACTAGAGCTGCCCAGTATTTCTCTTCCAATTTCATCTTTAAAATATTCTTGAAACAAATAATCCTTCAGATTTCACAACTATAATGCTGAATACCCGTCAGGAATTTACCTAAGCATTCCTTTCTCATCCGATGTAACAAATTCAAATTGCAACAGTTTGTCATCTGATGCAAGATATTGCAAAAAAAACACCACCCTTTCAGGAAAATCCGTTAATTAAATATACATCTATCTTCACACTCACATTTCATTCTACCAAGTTCAACACTCTAATGCCTCATTTGCTCGCACATAAAGGTACTACTTACAGGCACATTTAGACCTCTAATATTTGCTAATCAACAAGAGTTTTTTAACCATGTTAGTATTTCTGAAAAATGGTAATTAGTATTTCTAATTTTTTAAATGAGAAGCTCTTCGAATTTATTAAAATCCAAACGACTTTATTTGACAGTTTTCCTAAAAACTTGATATCGTGAATTTTAAGAGAAAAATTCATGTCAACAAAGGTTCTTCTTTATATCAACTAATTAGGTATGCTCTTTTCCTTGATGAAAGTATATGTTAGTTGTTTATTAAGGCAAAAAGGACTATCCTACTGCAAAGATATTAAGGAACTTTCTCATTTAAACCCAAGTGTCTCCACTTATTTTGACACAATTTGATGATCGATGATTGCTAAGCAGTTACAACATCGTTAACAATTTAAAAATTCACCTCCACTCAAGAATTAAGATATCAAGTTAAATAAAACTTCATCTAATTTCATATGCCGGTTGAATGAACAGAGAATAAGAATTTTTTTTCTGATAAGGTTTATGTCTTATTAATAAAATCTCATGTGTACAAGTAGTATGCCAAAAAGTAGGAACGTACAACATAATATAATTATCTATGAACAACATCCAACCTTCCTCGCACACTTGAACCTCAACAGTACACCAAAAAGACACTAGGAATAAGAGTAAGATATTAATTTGACTTACATATCATCCCGTAATAGTGAAAAATGTCTGAAATAACGATTGCAAGTAAGTTTGAAGGAGAAAACATCAGATCGTAACTTAAAATTTATGTAGCTAATGAAATTGAAGTCTCAAAAAATTTGTAAACTTATGTTCTTCAACTGGATTGAACTTTATGAAGCTTGCCTCAGCAATGACAATATAAAGGAAAGAGGTTTCACACTCTGCAGTAGATGTTTTACATGCAAGACAGAAGCAGAGACATCAATCATTTATTTCTCCATTGTCGTCACTAGGAGCATTTGGAATATGTTCCACTCTTTATGCTACTCAATGGGTGACACCATATGCAGTAATGGTGACGCCATTTGGAATATGTTCCACTCTTTATGCTACTCAATGGGTGACGCCATATGCAGTAAAGACAGTTTTTATTAGTTGGGCTGGGGGTTCATGGAAGGTGAAGAAGACAGAAATATATGGCAATAGATCCCTACTTGTGTTTTTCTGGACAAATTATTTTAAGAAAGTGGTGTTCGGGCCAGCTTGCACAGATCTGACTATTCCACCTGGGTACTTGCTATCTCTCATCAGCACAGGTAACAGGTAACTCTCACGCCAAAGTTTGGACAGATGGGAAGAAATCACCTAGTGACTTTTTGGCCCGGTAGGATTTGGACCTGAAACTCATGGTATTCCTTCCATTTCATTGACCACTAGGTCATATCTTTGGATTGTGTTTTTTTGGACAATATGGAGAGAGAAATTCTAGATGCCTTGATGTGAAGGAGTTGTGCATATCACAATTGAAATGTAGATGTTTCAAAAATCCTTCTCGTTGGAATGAATGGAGCAATGTAAATGATGCTTTTTTAATCAAGTAAAATTTTATTAACAAATGGCACAAAAGACATGTATACAATAAGTATACAAAAAAAAGGAAGAACCCTACAAAAGAATATGATTTTCTACAAATGACACACAATCTTCTATACCTAGGTAACCTCCCGAGTGCACCAAAAAGAAATAAGGGATGAGAGGCTATTCCTAAAATAAACAAAATCCTTCTTTATTCCACTGAAAACTCTCCTAGTTCTCTCCCTCCAAATAGTCCACATAAGTGCTAATTGGACGACGTCCTATGCCATGTGCTTTCTCTTACGACTGCCAAAAGCCCATCTGAAAATTACATCTTTGATCGTGCATGGCATCACCCATTCAAGACCAAACCAACACAGTAATTCCCACCATAAGTGCGAGGCAATCCAACAATGTAATAGGAGGTGACCCACGTTTTCTCCTGATTTTTTGCACATGAAGCACCAATTTATGCAGGTAATCCTCTTCTTCTTCCCAGGACCCTAGGGATCCATACCGAGAGATGTTGGAAAGTGGACTCCTCCACATCCAAAAGATGCACATAAAAGGACTTAATAGAAAAAACTCTAGTTTTCTCTGCCCTCCATCTCAAAACATCATGACTATTGTGCAGTAATATATTTGTGAAGCAAAACAATCAAATTTATATATTCTGGGACCTCCCAGTCTTGTAAGTTTCTCCTAAACCTCAACTCCTGATGAACTTCACCACCTTGTAACCTACGAATCTGTTGGACTAACAACCCCTTTTGGCATGAAATTCTGTAGAACTATGGAGAAGTGCAACTCAAGGTGTCCTTTCCACACCTCCAAACCAGATGATAGACTTTGTTGGTTCTTTAAATTATGGTTGAGGGCCTCATACTTTGTAATTGAATATTCTCGCATCCTCTGGATAGACTAATAAACATCTTTCTTGATCAAAATAAAATTGTAAAACTTGTACGGATAATATTATTTGAGGATATTGTCAAACATTTCGAAATGTCCTAAAATGAAAGAGTATCATATAACGTGGGACTGAAGGAAGAATTTGCTTTTTTTTTTTTTGTAAAGTAGTTTCATTGATGGAATCAAGAAGGTACAGTGGATAAAAATAGATTCTTCATTTATCTTGACGTGCCCATGGTAAATGGCTGTAACATGACTATGGGTAATTCATGCAGATTTCTCAAAATAAACTGAAAATTAACCCCAAAAAAATGCATATCCTTACTGGATACTTACACACACCAGCATTGAATATAAACATGCCCATAAATAAATATCCAGAAATTGTAACACACTCATTAAGATTTGCAAAGAGTCAAATGGAAAATGCTTGAATTCAAAGTAAATAATGTTTTAAGTGTTGCTTTCAGTGTTGGAAAGAGAGAACATAGGATAACAGCTGGAAAGTGACGGATAGTGAAAAGACCAACTAGCCACGTAATTGTTAAAAGTTAGTGGTAGGAACTCGAGCAACTTAGCTTTCCACTTTTTTAACCAAGTTAGTCATGTGAGGGGTAAGGGCCTTATCAGTAGTAAACAACAGCGCTATAAGAGATCAGGCTGGTCTTGAGCTCTCAAATTGAAACAGATCAGCAATAGATCACATTTGACAATGGATCTGATGCTATGTCTCTTCCAGCTTCACAACTATGATGGATTCTAAGATTATGCATTACAATATTTTGGATGTATTATTGCCTTCCAATGAAGATATGAAACCAAGATAGAGAAAGAAACCATCACTACTATCGACTGCTAAAACAACCTCGCAGATCTCCATTACATAATTGAGATATGGCATAGCTTTTGAAATAGATACGGTCACAATAAATTGAAATAGATATAGCTTGTACTCAGTGCAATGTGAGCGTGAAAATGAACTCTACCTAACATTCAATGTTAAACAAAAATACCTTCAATGTGCGAAGTTGTATCAAGTGGCCAACAATACTCATTAAGCGATTAATTAAGTCCTGGGATATTTTTCCATGACTAGCTTGCTGCAACCATCAATGGAAATATTTGGATTTAATAAGTATGTGATGGACTATAACATCAATACGTCAATCAGTAAGGATAAAATGAATTAGACCATATAGCTTAGTCTATACCGCCAATCTGGCAACTTTAGCCAGCTTCTGCTTTACTTCAGGTGGTAACCTCCTTTTGATAGCCTGGGATGAATTATCAGCATCCTGAACCTCCATATTTGGTGGCCTCGCTGTGATATTTTTATAAATTGAAATAGATGACCAATCTATTAGAAAAATGAATTATCACTATTAAAAAACATATATAAGAGGTTTTGGGCTTACATTCTGCAACAATTTTCTCCAAATCCCTGATGGCCTTCTCAAGTATTGTACCTTTTGGTCTACCACTAGATCCTTCCTTTCGCTGCATGGCAGAACCTTTCTGCATAGTATTTAGGCAGCAGCTGTGCGTCAGTTACAGCAAGAATAAAAGTTTAATGGGAATCTCAGATATGACCTTTTAAGCCTGCACCATATAAGATTCAGAGGCACACATAGAGGAACAGACATAGATAGAGAGAAAAATATCAATAACATTATAAAATAAGAAATGAATCTCACAGTTGAGACGATTAAAAAAGGATACAGAATCTTTTTTTTAAAATTGGTCAAAAGGATACAGAATATCTAAAAACACAACGGGCATGTCTATTACCAATTCTTATATGAAGTGGAAGCAAATTTGCTCTAAGTATTTAGATTCTTGTTTCATTAGAGTCAAAGCAACAATTTCAAGCTGCAAAAGAATAGCCAGCAAGTACTTTTAAAGATTCTGAAACATTGTACTCATTAAAAAGAACATTGCACTCTCAAAATTTATACCTTCATTTAAGCTACTTCTACAGATCTCGGGTAGCCACAAGGCAAACCAACTGAGTAGAGAGGAAACAATGACTTGCTAGACCTATAAAATGTATTCTTGATTGTGATGTGTACTTACATATTTTAACTACTACTAAAATTTTAAGGTAGTCGCAAGGCAAACTGAGTAGAGGGGAAAAAAGGATTAGAAGGTTACATATTTACTTATTTATTGATAATGGAGAAATCCCTGAGGGCCAACGGCACACGGTTCGAAGCTCGATGGATAACAGGGGCGCTCCTCTACGCTTCTCCATTTAAATACCAGGCTTTTGTCTAAAGCATGGTTCAAACCCATGATGTGCGACTAATCCGCATATTGCATGTTGCTCTTACTACTAGACCAAAGCCTTGGGGGTTGGCTCTTCTTGATTATTACGTATACTTCTTGATACCGAGAAATTCTCGTGGGCCAGCGATGCCGATTATTACGTAATATTTATTGTTGAATTATGTGACCATCTAATCTAAAACCTAATATGTTAGAGATCAAACTTTTAATTACATAATTATGTCTTCATCATATGCCCCTGACATGTAGGCCCAACTATTCTTTTAGCCAAGCCGAGGAACTTTTTCCAATAATAGCGGTAACCAAGACCTCCAAACCATATTAAATTGTGTGTCCATCCCATCCAAGAGCTTAAGTTGTTGGAGCACATAAAGTCCATTTACACTATTATGTTATAAAACCAGAGCCATCCCTGATAGTGGTCTACCCAATGGTTCTTTGTTTATTAGGTGGTCTTCCCAATGCTAAGCCCCTATGTTATTGAAAAGAATGGACCTTGGACCTAAGTCAACCCCAAAAGCTAGCTTATGAGGTGAGGATTGCCCAAGCCATATAAGGAGACCAAGGACCTCAAATCCCTCCGATGTAGTACAACTCAACACCTCCCCTCACGCCCAGATCTCTGGAGCGTGGACAACGTAAATGGGGGCCCAACATCGGTAACAATAATTGGGATGGGCCTGGCTCTGATACCATGAAAAGAATGGACCTTGGACCTAACTCAACCCCAAAAGCTAGCTTATGAGGTGAAGATTGCCCAAGCCATATAAGGAGACCAAGGACCTCAAATCCCTCCGATGTGGGACAACTCAACAGTTATATTATCCACGCTCCAAACTTCTAATCCTAAGCGTGCAAGGATGTTATAATCTCACATTTATCTCTTAAAGAAAGAAAGTAGGAGAGTTTTTGAGGGTGTAGAGATGAAATTTGTAAAGATACACAGTAGTCTCTTATCATTTATTTCCTTTTGGTGCACCCACGAATTTCCTTGTTATATAGATAATGATTGGGTGCTTTTGTAGAAAACCATCTCTTTTTGTGGATTTTCTACTCTTTACTGTACTTTTTGTATAACAGCTTTGCCCATTTATTAAATGAAAATTGATTTACCTTATCAAACAAAGTATTCACCTCTTGAACTACCTTTTTATGACGAGTTAGGCACAAGGTCCTTTTTATTAACAGTTATTTAGTTTTCTCCAATCTATAAAAGTGTAAAGGTGAAGGCATATTTAGCATCTTTCCAGAGGCAACTGCTTTGACTTTGGAAAGACCGTTAAGCTCGGGTGAAGGAAGAAAAACTTTTGCTAACGCCATAGAAGACCCTAAGTTTCCATGGAAGCATACTTTTTCTAACATCTTTTGACATCATTTGGCTCATAACGGTCCAGCTTTACTTTCTTGTAAACATTTCAAAGGCTTCATCTGTTCATGAACAGGTGCTATCCGCCTATCCCTACCTAGAATAATGACCTAGAAAAGAGTTTCTTTCTGTAATGTTCTCAAGCGATCATTACCGCTGCATGTTGATAGAAATCGATACAGAAATACCATGGCATAATGATTCACGTTATCAAACATTTGGCAGATAGCAAAGAAACGGGCTAGTGTGGGGAGTAAACAGCTCACCATAGACTGAACTGAGTTCTTGCCCTCACCACTGACGTTAAACTTTTCATCACGTCGCTGAACAGATTGGTCTACTCCGTCAGAAACGTTCACCGGACTTCCCACAACAGTTCTCTCTTGAGCATAAGAACTTTTGTCATGCCTCTGAGTAGAATTCCCAGATATTTCAGAACCATCTAGATTCTTGGATTGGATAACTCCAATTTTCTGCTGGTCAAAGTCTTTTTCTTGTGCAGAATCACCATGCAATGATACCGATGGAGATTGCTCCAGCATACTTTGGGTATCTACAGCTTTCTTTGTTATCGGTATTTCAGAAGCATTCAACTGATTCAGGAATTTTTCTCCTTCATGGGATACATTTTGCAAAGCAACACCATGAGATGGGTGAGAAGATCCGGTAATAACTGGTACTGGTTTCCCAGCCTTCTTTCCTACTTTTACAGGTTTACTTGGATTATGTCCATCATCGTCCCCAACATGGCTTTTTGCCAGATCTTTTCTTCTCCGCTTTTTTGGTTGCTGGTTCTTTGGTGACGCTAGTTCACTAAGAGAAAATCATGTCAGCTAGAAGCTCCAAAATGAAATGACAAACCAAATGAAAATAAGAATCCATTATATAGGCATTTGGACATGGATTGGTTGATATTTGGAAAACGTAGTATTTGACGTTAAGTTGAAAAAGGATATTAAAGTTGAAGTTGTCTTTGGACATGAAAACACAGTGGAACGTGTTTTTCAAACTTCAAATTCCATATTTGAAATTTGAAATTCAAATAATGGGCCAGTTTGATAAACAAACACTTATTAATGAGGGAGAGAATAAGGGCACATGAATCGATATAAAGAACTAAACCAAAGTCCCATAAGAAACAAAGATCTGAATTCCTGAATCATAGGAGACAACATAACTTAGTGGACAAGGGGAAACAAAAAAGAGGAAAGAATTTCATAGGCAAAGAGCTGTAGTTTAAACCATAGGAAACCAACAGTTTGGTTAATACTTGGTTTAAACAAAAGTAAACATTCAAAATTGCAAGTAGCTCAGTAGGTTCCCTCAACGAATGACATTAACAGCCAATTTACACTTACAGAACCAAGATATCCCAAAATTGATACTTATAAAATGATAAGTTATTTCACAAAAATAAAGAAAGTAAAGAGAGAACGACATTTTCATTTGGAACTAACAAAGACAATTGAATTCTCTAGGTAAGCCTTGCACCGCTTACAATGCTAATCGAATATGTACTCTTTGGTGGAATATTTTTATTCTAAACTGCTTCATTTGTGTCACTTTAGCACACATGCTTTGTTTTTTGAAATAGTTGAAATTCTTTCAAATTTTTTTGTACCTCGTATTTTCAGATTTGAAAACCAGATTTTTGTAGCAAATCTTCTTGCTGTATTATTTGGCAGGGCGGAGAAGGAGTAGCAGTTCTATTCGGCTGCTGCCTCTCAACAAAAATGGATGAAGAAGAAAATGATTTAACTGTTATAAGCTTCATCACTTATAACCAAAAATTAAGCCACAAGGAAGTGCAAGAATGCAAAGCCAAAAAAAGTTAAAGAAGAAAACTCACACGCGCTCCAACTTTCCGCGATTGACAAAGAACCCGTCATGCTTTATTGCTGAATTATCAACCTGAAAATACTCATCCTGCATAACAAGAAACGAGGTATTTTGACTACAACATATAAAGTCATCTGCACAGAATTCCATAAAAGATTCACGAGGCTTATATAAAATCATTAGGATATAACACAAAACAATAGATATTCGTATAAGGTAGATAAAGTTAGAGAACATGATGTGACCAACCAGCTCCGTATCATCTATGAAAGAATCTTCAGTGTCATATTCATCATCATCTGGGAAATCATTAAGATCTTCCTCATCATCACTTTGTTTGCCCTAAAAGACATAATGAGCAATTAGCAGATCAAGTGCAAAATAATAAGACTAAGCAAAAAGAGATCATGCAGATGGCAGGAAGAGTCTTTCAATACACACACACACGTACATATATATATAGGCGTATAACAAAGAGTAAACAACAAAATGCATACCACATATAGGCGTTCAATCTTTTCGATCACAGCATTTAAACGATTTCCAGGAGGAGCATCCTTGACTTCCTTATCAGCAGGTTGTCCCTATAAAGGGCATTGATTATAAGCGTGGAATTTATCAAAGAACATTCCTGCATGAGCAAACTAGTGCTCGAAAGAATCTCAGATAATAATTCATAACAAGCAAGCATGGCAGCATAGGCATGACTGCTTGAGTATCAGTCTTGGGTAGCAAAGTGGTATAGATAATTTCCAACATCAACTCTGACAAAATCCATCCTTGCAAGTTTCACTCTATAGTCCAAATATTTGAAATATTCATCTTTATAAAAAATGATTTTTCTATGAGGAAACAATTGAAGATTATCAAAAATGATCTTAGAAAGAATAACCCTAACCACAGAGATCACTAACGGCCCATATACTACAGCACATGGTTTACAGGAAAACAATAGAAAGTCCCTCGTAACTATTAATTTGTTTCATCTTTGCAGAATTTTTTTGAAATACTTATTTCTAAGAGTAAACGATCACTAACTGCCATATATACTAGAATAGCGCACAGTTCAGAGAAGGGCAATGCAAAGACACATAAAAAGACATCACATCCAGAATAGTAAGGTAATGCAAAAAAGAAGCAGCAAACTTTTCTCTCTTGGGCATAACTAACAAGGATGTATTCTAATAATACTATACACGAGGTTATGCATGACTTAGCAAAACATCAATAATAATTGTGAAAAAGTGTTGTCAAAGACTAAAAGTGCAGAAAAGCGTCAAGATCTGTGGGATCATAGACACAAGAAGACAAACAAAGCGCATAAATACAAACAATATACATGTAAGTACAAGAAAATAAACTATGAATACAAACAATATAGACAAAGGAGTTAAAAAATTGCAATTCAATGAAACAAAGAAGTAAAAAGTAAAAATTATGTTAATCAAGTTCAAGAGCTGGTAAGCTATTTTATTTTTCTATGCCATACTTGGCAACTATTTTTCTTATACTAAAACTATAATTCTCTACTCCTAATTACTAATATATTTGTGTGTGTGTGTTTAACAATGGTTCTGAATCAGCTTGCGCGCACCTTAACTAATCCACCGAGTACCTGCTACCAACACAAATACCAAGTACTTAGTAATTGTTCACCAAGGCTTACACAGATGGGGAGAAATCACCTAAATTTTTTGCCACCATGATATTTGTTGTTGGTATTCCCAGTCCACTTGAATGCCAATTTATATATGTTCTTTGCCAAATATATTATCATTTTGTGACAGCCAAGAAAAAATGAGACGGAACACCCCAGACAAATGGGCAAGTTGAACCAGATATTGGCGGGTTGAATATGGTAATGCAAAAATGGATAAATTATCTTACATGTTCAAATTTAATACAGAAAAAATTGGTTGAATGATGTATATAATAAGTGTACCTATATAATCCCTGGGTTTTTTTGTTGCGCTGACTCTTCAAAACAGTTATCGTACCCGTGTCGAATCCTTCAAAAATGCACTATTTTTGGAGGATCTGGCATGCACCAATCGATATTTTCGGAGAGTCCGAGTAACATAGGCTTTTTCTCTTTCTTGATTGAATGTGATGGATGTTGAAATGGATGTGTAAGAATACTCAAGAAAGATAAGATTAGGAATGAAGTTATTCGAGACAAAGTGAGAGCGGCCCCGTAGAGGACAAGATGCGGGAGTTGTGACTGAGATAGTCCGGGCACGTGAAGAGGAAGCACAGACACTTCTATCGGGAGGTGTGACAGGTTGGCCATGGTGGGTTTGAGGACATGGAGAGGTAGGCCAAAAAGCAGTGGGGAGAGGTGATTAGGCAGGATATTGCGCTGCTCCATCTTACCGAGGACACGATCCTTTATAGGAAAAAGTGGAGGTCGAGAATTAGGGCAGAAAGTTAATAGGTAGCCAAGAGTTCCCCCTTTACTTACTAGTAGTATTAGCAGCACTCTTGTATTTTCTTATTCTTTAGATCTCTTCTACTTCATGTTGTTTCGTTTGCTCAGCTATCTTATTTACCTATTGTTTTATTTTTTGTTGATGAAGTAAGGTGTTCATTAAAGGCATCAAGAAGATGCAAAGTTACAAGGAGCATAATTACAAGAGACAAAAGACAAAAGAGTGTAGGTAGCTCCTATGCAAAAAGTCAATCTAAGAATAGAGCACTTACAAAATCCAAAAACAGTCTAGTGCTAATTACTAGGGAGTGGGAACAAGTTGGTCCAACTGAAAAGATGAAGTAAGCATTTAGCTTTAAGAGAGTGATTTGGAGTTGAGACGCCATCAAAATATCTTTTATTTCTCTCAGTCCATAAACACCAACAAATAGTTGCATGGATTATCTAAGACTTTTGATGACTTCATCAACTTCCCATGAACTCCAACTAATGTGTGCCTCTGTCAAACTCTGTCGCATGACCCAACTCAAGCCAAAAATACTGTAGAACATGTTCTAAATGTCAGCGGCTATTGGACACTGTAAGAGTAAATGGTTGACAATTTCCTGATTATTCCTACATAGGTAACATCTGCTGATAAGCTGAAATCCTATTCCATTAAGGTTATCTTGTGTTAGACAAGCTACATGTATGACAATCCAATTAATTTTGAGTGCACATGTGCCTGTAGCATTCTTTTACTGTGAAAATGCTCTTGCTGCCCCAGCACATGGTGTCTGGAAGATCTTCATCAATGTTGTGGCTCTCCACTTTTGCCAGCAATTCCATTAAACTCTCCATTTTCAAGTTTTGAACAGACCTTCTAAGGTGCAGATCCGAATTCTTGTTGCTTCTAGTCTAAGCTATTGAAGAGTTCTTGTCCAAGGCAATGTGGAAAATGTTAGGATAGTCATCTCTGAGTGCATAACTATTGAGCCATTTGAATTTCCAAAATCTGATGTGCACACCATTCCCTGGTTTAAAATGAATATTTTGGAAGAATTCTCCCAGCTTGCTGATGTACTTCCAAGGGCTAACTCCACATGGAGTTGGCAATTTTAGTGCTCCAATTGTCCCTTTTCCCACGTTTAGCATTGATCACTTCCTTCCAGAGACTTGATTCACGTGTACCATACCTCTATAGCCATTTCATTAGACACTTGTTGTGGATAGCTAAATTTATTGACCCCCAAACCTACCTTACATTTTAGCAGTATGACTTTATCTCATTTAATCAAATGAAATTTATGAGAACTAATGCTACCTTCCTAGAGAAAATCCCTCCTGATTTTATCTAATTGCTCAAGCACACTACTTAGGAGAGTTGGTTTCCCCCATAGATAAACGCTGCATCTGCCAGGAAGTCAATCTCTTTTCAAATTTTTCAAGTACACCATTCCTAATAATGTGCTTGCCACCTAATAGGAGGCCTAAATAGATGGTAGGTAATGTTCCTATGCTGCAACCCATGATTCCTGCCAGCACCTTTACATTGAGCACATTGTTGACCGGATAGATGACACGTTTCCTCATGTTAATGTGTAATACTGATAGAACTTCAAAGAGTAATAACATGAGATTCAAGTAAAGGATTTGTGTCTTATCTGCATCACAAAATATCAAAGTGTCATCAACATACAGAAGGGGGGAAAATAGAGATTGTATTCCCACTATTTATACCAACCCTGAAATCTTGTATCCACTCCATTTGCCTAGCCTTTTCAAGCATCTTACCAAGATCTTCCATTGCTAATACGAACAGAAAGAGAGAGAATGGATCACCTTGTATGATCCCTTTTTAAGGAGAGAAGAAACCAAATGTGTTCTGTTGATCAAAACTGAGTACTTGACAGTGGTGATGTATGCTTGATCCACTTAATCCATTTGTTGCCAAAACTCATTTACTTCGGAATAGCTATTAGGTATGACCAATTCAATTGATCAAAGGCTTTCTCAAAATCCAGTTTGCACATTACCCTTGGTTCTCCAGTTTTGATCCTCCAGTCTAATACCTCATTAGGTATAAGTGTTGCATCAGTAATCTTTCTTTGATGAAGGCATTTTGATGACAAGAAACCAGTTTGCAATCACTAACTTCAATCTCTCAGTCAACAACTTAGACACAATTTTGTAAACACTGCTAATAAGGTTTATCGGTCTATAGTCCCTGAGTTCAATGGCTCCTTTCTTTTTAGGTATCAAAGCAAGCAATGAAGGTAGCACTATATGACCTCATCACGTAGCATTGTTGGTGAAAATGATAGAGAGCACTAATGATTTCTGGTTTGATGAACTCCCAATTTTTTTTAAAAAGGCCATGGTGAAGCCATCTTGGCCTGGGGCTTTATCTAGGGCGCAAGCTTGTATGACAGCATGCACTTCTTCCTCTTCAAAAGCTTTTTCAAGCATCTACCTATTTTCATTTGTGAGACCGGCTACTTCCTTAAAGCTGGTAGTGGGTCTCCACCCTTCATGTTCGATGTAAAGATTCTGGTAATAACTCTAAATTTCCTTATTGATCAAATGTCTTTTCTCTATAATTTGACCGTCTATCTTGAGCTTATCTATTGTGTTGAATTCCTGTGGGACTTTGTTAATTTGTTATAATTTAGAAACACCTTGTATTCCTATCACCTTCTTTTAATCATAGATATCTTGATGTTTGTCTCCATGAGGTTTCTTCCGCCTTAGCAATCTCGATCAGCCTTATTTTCATATTCAAAAAACTTTGTTTCTCAGGTTGAGCTGAAACTCTATTCTCTATTGATTGTTCTAGAACTATTAATTCATCCAAAATCTTGCTTCTTCTGGTCTCCAACTTTCCATAGACTTGTCCCATTCGGTGATATCTTTTTTGAGATTTCTCAATTTCTGAATGAGTAAAAAGTCTGAACTGCCATTAATCATATAGCCCTGCCACCATCCCGTCACCAAATCTCCTCAAGTCCTACAACAACAACAACAACAACAACTACCCAGTATACTCCCACCAGGTGGGGTTTGGGGAGGGTAATATGTAGACAAGCCTTACCCCTACCCGAAAGGGCAGAGAGGTTGTTTCCAATCGACCCTCGGCTCATAGGATAAAAGGAAAAACAGCAGTAAAACAAAAACAAAGACAAAAACAAAAACACTAACAATAGAGCATAAGTAACTCCAGCAGCAATAGCGTAAATAATTATCTAAACATAAGAAACATAAATACAATCGCATGCAATAATATCATACAGTAACTACCATAACTAACAACCATAGGGGGGACATAAGCTAAAAAACAAATCATCTATGGGTAACCCTGCTGACCACACCCAACCCCGGATGAGGCGTACGAAAAACTCTAGGAGCCCCTATCCTACAACCCTGATTCTAGACCTCCAGACTCTCCTATCAAGGGTCATGTCCTCGGAAACCTGCATTCTAGTCATGTCCTGCCTAATCACCTCTCCCCAATACTTCTTAGGCCTCCCTCTGCCTCGCCGACCGCCAACAATCTCCAGCCGCTCGCAGCTCCTCACCGGGGCATCGGGACTTCTCCTCCGTACATGCCCGAACCACCTCAGCCTCGCTTCACGCATCTTCTCATCCACCGGGGCCACCCCTACCTTCTCTCAAATAACTTCATTCTTAATCTTATCTAGCCTGGTGTGCCCGCACATCCACCTAAGCATCCTCATCTCCGCAACCTTCATTCTCTGAACATGAGAGTTCTTCACGGGCCAGCACTCCGTCCCATACAACATCGCAGGTCTAACCACGGCTCTATAGAATTTCCCCTTGAGTTTGTGTGGAACTTTCTTGTCACACAGGACTCCTGATGCAAGCCTCCACTTTGACCACCCCGCTCCTATATGATGGGTGACGTCCCCGTCAATCTCTCCGTCCCCCTGAATCACAGACCCAAGATATCGGACACTGTCCCTCTTGGCGATGGCCTGAGAACCAATCATCACGTCCCTGCCTACCTCGCTCGGCTCGGCGCCAAACTTGCACTCCAGGTATTCTGTCTTAGATCTGCTTATTTTGAAACCTTTAGACTCGAGAGTCTGTCTCCATACCTCTAACATTTCAATAACACCGACCCTCGTCTCATCTATCAATACTATATCATCAGCAAATAGCATACACCAAGGCACATCCCCTTGAATATGTCGGGTTAGAGCATCTATCACTAAGGCAAACAAGAGGGGGCTCAGCGCCGATCCTTGATGGAGCCCCATAACCACTGGAAAATGGTCTGATTCGCCACCCACCGTCCTAACCTTAATCTTAGCTCCATTGTACATGTCCTTGATTACTCTGATGTAGGCTTCCGGCACGCTCTTCGCCTCCAAGCACCTCCCTTGGGACCTTGTCATACGCCTTCTCCAAGTCGATAAGCACCATGTGTAGGTCCTTCTTCTTATCCCTGAATTGCTCCGCCAGCAGCCTGACAAGGTGGATAGCCTCTGTAGTGGAGCGGCCCGGCATGAAACCGAACTGGTTACCAGATATAGATGTCACCTCCCTCACCCGCACCTCAATCACCCTCTCTCAAACCTTCATCGTGTGACTTATTAATTTGATACCCCTATAGTTGTTGCAGCACTGGATGTCCCCTTTGTTCTTATACAAGGGCACCACTGTACTCCACCTCCACTCATCCGGCATCCTTTTGGTCCTGAAGATCGCATTGAACAACCTGGAGAGCCACTCCCCTCCTGACTTACCCACGCACTTCCAGAACTCCATCGGGATCTCGTCAGGCCCGGTCGCTCGACCCCTACTCATCCTACGCAAAGCCCCCATGACCTCCTCCACCCTAATGCGCCTGCAGTACCCAAGGTCTCTATTGAGTTGTCCCACATCGGAGGGATTTGAGGTCCTTGGTCTCCTTATATGGCTTGGGCAATCCTCACCTCATAAGCTAGCTTTTGGGGTTGAGTTAGGCCCAAGGTCCATTCTTTTCAGTCTCTATGTTGCTCTGAATGCCCCAATTCCCCTAGCTCTATGTTACGGTCCCCCTCCTCGTTAAGTAGGTCCCGAAAGTACGCCTGCCACCTCTGTTTGATTTGAGATTCCCCCATCAGAACTCTCCCATCCTCGCCCTTGACACACTTAACTTGGTCTAGATCATGTGCCTTCCTTTCCCTTGCTTTAGCTAAACCGGAATAACTTTTTATCCCCGCCTCTCTCCCCTAGTTCCTCATACATGCTACCGAACGCCGCGTTTTTAGCTTCCGTGACTGCCATCTTTGCTTCTTTCCTCGCCTCCTTGTAGATCACCATGTTCGCTCTCCGTTCTTCCTCGCTTGTGCTCCCTGCCAACCTAGCGTACGCCGCCTTCTTCACCTCCCCTTTTCCTTTGACTACATCGTTCCACCACCAATCACCCTGATGTCTACCTGAATATCCCTTGGCTACCCCGAGCACGTCCCGTGCTACCCCCCTAACCAAGTCCTATTACAAATAATGTCTCGTGGATTTATTGGTGATGCACTTTTTCTTCGCATGATATTAAAGCTATATATTCTCAAATTTGAAGTATGATGGAGTTGAGTCTCAACCTCCAATTTCCAACAGTAGAGGTCTGTGATCTATAATAGGCTTCGGTATTTACTAGTTACTTGATGGTATTAAGACTTTCATTCCATTCTATAGAGATAAGAAACCTGTCGATTCTTGAGGCCTACAAATTATTTTCTCCCCCTGACCATGTATATTGTGCCCCTTGTAATGGTATAACAATCAACTAAAGATCTAAGATAGTTTCAGAAAAGCTTCTCATAGCTTTGGTTCTTTTATTGCAATTAAATCTTTTATTCACAAATTTGCATACATTGAAGTCTCCTCCAATAACCCGTTGGTCACTCCATATACCTTTACTTCCCCAATTCCAGCCAAAAGTCATCCCTCTTAGTGTTGGTATGTGGGCGGGCCATAAACTCCTGTGAAACCCATCTAAAATTCTCCTGAAGGCTCTCAAGTGTCAAGTATACATGTTATTGAGTAGCAGCCTTGATGTGAGTTAATACACTTCCACAATCTCTTGTCCCAGCAAATGATAACCCCCATCCCACAAATCATCACTTGCCTGTAATTTTGCCCAATTAGCCCACCTATACCCCATATCTAATAAATTATGCTTGAAGGCATGTTATCTATCTTTGTCTCCTGAAGGCACAAGGTATCTGTTTTTCATTTTTTAACTAATGAGGTAAGGGTACTTCTTTTACTCTTTATCGTTAAGACCTCGTATATTCCAATGAAGGTTCCTGATCTTCATCTGGATAAATTCTTGCAACTCCTGCACCTATCCTCCTCGTATCATAATTGATATCACTAATTGGGTTTAAAACTTTTGCATCCCCTCTCTCCCCCTTCCCTTTTTTTATTAGGGGTAGAATGTGACTTACTTTTTTGCAATTGACTCTATCTTATTTTATCCATTCTCAGTACTAGGTCGAAAGTTTCGTGTTCAAATCCACCTACATTAATCCTGAATGTCTTGCATGCCTTCCCCAATACTAATTTTGTCCATTTGGAAGTCTCTATTGTTGTGGGTGCCAGTGATAATTGCGGAATTTCTTGTAGCTCCAACTGCTCAACATCATGCCAAGAAAGGGGGAGAGAGTCACCGAAGGAATCAATGTCTGAGCACACTAAGGCCTTTGAAGCAATTTCATACCAGTATAGCCATTGTGAGAGACCACTGAGGTCTTGGAATAAAGTTTCAGCATCATAATTTGCTTCATCATATGCATCTGAGTGGGAGGTCATAGCCAATACCTGTGAATTTGAAGTCGTGATAATGGAGTTCTCATGGACCTACTGTAAATTGAATGTAGGGGGGGCTCAGCTTCGTTCAATATGAGACAAAGATTGGGCAAAATTCTAGTGATACACCATTCAATATATGTTAGTGGGTTTTTTCTTTGACTTTGTATAGACTTTTTTTGGCTAGGTATTTGAATAATAAGCTTCATTAAGTCCCTGGGTCTTTAATAGATTTGGAGCTACTTGCTTCATGGGGTCGGGTTATAAAATTTCCTTCTCTGGCTCGAGAATTAATATTACTGGGAAGAGGGCCCGATAATTTTAAATTAAATTTTAAATTAAAGTGCCATGTGTCTAGTTGTCTACCCATGTGCTTCGATTGGACAAGACTCCAAGCAACTTTCCCCAAACTCACGGCTACTTTAATCCCCAACCCATCTCTTCCGGCATATCGAACTAATTTGGGTGTCGCAACAATTTCCTTCAAAATTGAGATTTCATACCTCCAATGCTCCGCCTCAAGCTCTATCTTGTCTGGACATTTTGCATTGTTGCGGTTGATATAGATTCTAGCACACATACAGTGACTTTGGTGCTTCGTGTCTTCATCATCGTCTTTAGACAAACCACCCTACAGATCACCAATTGTTCTGAATTATCAAGTTTCCAAACGTTGACTGGGATTCCAAAAGCTTTGATCCATATATGATCAGATCTTTGGCAAGTAGTTTCAGTTCCGGCCACTGCCAACCACCACCCCAAAGCAAGGCGATGATCATTCCACAACCAATCTCTAGCATGAATTCCCACGGCTTCTTTCCTTGAGGGAAGTTTGAAAAATAATTTATTGTGGGACATTAGAGTCACTTTCATACCAACACAAATCTTCCATCTATTCAAAAATCATTTTTGGATCACTTCATGATTTGGATAGAAATTGGTGACTTCGACTGGTGTGTATTAGCATGCCTGAATCTGGTTTTAGATTGCTCTCTAGAAAATGTAGAACTTTATCGGCTATGTCTTCCCAGTCCCAGTTGGTTTGCCGGAATGATCACAACTTTCTTCTTGTCTCCCAACCATGTTTCAATACGAAAGAAACGACCATAGAAGTCGAGGTTAACAAAAAATCTGGAATAGTATGCTTGTGATTTCCATACCCATCATTTGTAATAAATCCATGTTCTTTTAGATACTTGCTTGAGTGCAATGCATACTCGTTGGAGATTTTCCTCGTCTATTTTAATTGAACACTCAAAACTTCTACCCCTTTCAACCAAAACAAACCACTCTTCACTGATATCAATAAGCACAAACGATTTTTTACCTGAAATAAGAAAGATCTTGTCTTCCGTGATGAATAAAATAGATACAGAATTATCGGAAGGAAAAAATGTCGCTAGAACATGTTTTGAAGAGAGATAAAATGACTGGGCACGCTTCCCAAGTTAGATAGATTTTTAACGCATGAACCATGATATTCTTATTTTTCATGTTGTTATTGTTTGGTGATACTCCTTTTCCTTGTTCTGTTTTCTATTCCTTTCATTCTTCTTCTTTGATTTCTTCTTCTGCTTATTATTCCTTTTCTCCTTTTCTTCATCTTTTCCTAAATCGAAGGTCCACTGGAAATATCTTCTCTACCTTCACCAAGCAAGGATAACTAGGTCAGGTCTGCGTACATACCCTCTCCACACCCCACTTATGGGATTATACCGGACTTATTGTTGTTGATTGAATTGCCTTCTTTTTTCTCATTTTATCATTAAGTTCTTTACTTCAATAATCATGGGCAGGTCCAGAAGGATTAGAAGAATTGTACCGAAGAAGACAAATTCCAAGAGAAAAAACTATAATGGATCCACAGATTTGTTCAACTTTTTATTTCTCCAGGTAATCAGTTAGGCAGAGTTTTAGCAGAACATACAGCTTAAAAAAAAACAAATAGTTTGACAATAAAAAATAAAAAAAAAAACTAGAAAGCAAAAGTAAGATCAGTGATAGCTGACCAAACCAAACCCAAACAACAGAAAAGCAACAAGATAATATCTCTTCTCTTTGCTTCTTTCTCTTCATATTTTGTCTCTCCCATCGTCTTTACTATGTTTTCTCCTACTTGTCACCTTTGAAGGGAAGAGTCAAGGTTCTACTCTTACCCTCAAAATTTTAATTTCTTATATGCCAAATTTATCCAAAACCATGTGAACTGAAACACAAAATTAAGCTCCGCAGCTTGATAATTAATCTAGATTACATAAGAATACTCCACTAAAAGAAACCATAATAACACAGCATGTAACAATGACAATATCTTCCCAACTCCTTAGATTCGGACCAGAACAACATCATGGAGCAACCTTACCAGCTTCTAAGACCCAGAATCTTTTTCTATTCCAAAATACCATAAATCTAACTTACTCCTTACAGTGATGAATGATGCCAATACTTTATCAAATAAAAAATAATGCCAATAACAGTTTCCCTACTAAACAAGGACTTTCATATTTATCACCATCACGGGGTGGATGAAGAAACCACCTCCATATTACAAATGCACTCTGGTTTTGCTTCCGCACGCAGATCAAAGAACAGAAACTACTGAGACTGGTGAGTGGAGTCACTCTCATACCAATTCCAACTGAGAATATCACATGTAATCTCGCAATTTCCCATACAAAACACAGGAATTAGTATACATAGAGGAATTTGATATTGTCTTGGCTACACTCCCACGCCAACCCAATCATCCCCTCTCCCGCCAGTGACAAATGAAGAAACTTAATAAATGTATTAAATAATGCATGAATGCAAAATATTCTACTCTCCACCCAAGTAACTGCAATCATGTCCTGATGATTTTTATGCAGCTCAGATAATACATCATTATGTTTCTAGAATTTAGTTTAAGCACTACATAAACAACAAATTAGGATTAAACTCGACTGATAACCTACCGAAGCTAATCGAGTCTCGAGCGAAGAATGTGGCAGTGGAGGTTGAATGACAGCAGCTGCAGCTGCAGACGATGTCGTTGAAGCAGGACCAGCACCATTAGGAGCATTGGATTGAGAGATAGTAGCGTCCTTGAGAAGCTTCTTCCACGATACAATTGTGGTTTCTCCCGGCCGGAGCTCTACCGTGAACCTCCGCCGGCCGGCCGCAGCCTCATACGACGTCGACGTCCTCCCTACTACTGATTCTCCGCCACTACCCCCGCCCTCCATTGGAGATCGTATTTAATATTGGATGGAAATTAGGGTTCCGACGTATGACATTTGGGGAGAGGAAGACATGGAAAAGCGAGGGAAACACTGATTCGAAACCCTAAGATGGAAAAATACAGTAACAAATTGAAGAGTGTTAATGAAACAATAAAACAACAAATGCAATATTGAGAGATACAAAATTGTTATTGAATTTTGGGCGATTTACAAGAGGGATAAAACAGTACTCTCTAAATATAATTCTATTCTTTAACACTCCCAATGTCTACTCAATAACTAATGTGGCTTATTAAAAAACTTTAACTAAAATAAAACCCAACGAGAAAAAATTCTAGAAAAGGAAAAAGACTACATATATTTAGAAATGCGCCTATTGGTTGCCTCGTTAAAAATCTTGTAAGGAAAACTCAGTGGGACAAAACCTTGTAAGGGAAAAAGAGTGAAATGCGCATTAAATCCTCCTGAAGAGAGCATCAATTCACATCCTTGAGCCTTCGTATCCCAGTCTTGTGCACTAGCTTTTTGAAAGTTGACATCGGTAGAGATTTTGTGAACAATTCAGCCATATTATAACTTGAACGAATCTGTTGCACATTGATATCACCATTCTTTTGAAGGTCATGTGTGAAAAATAATTTTGGTGAAATATGCTTTGTCATATCTCCTTTTATGAATCCTCCCTTCAATTGAGCTATGCATGCTACATTGTCTTTATACAAAATCGTAGGTAGTTTGTCACATTTGAAACCACATTTGTCTCAAATATGATGTATTATAGATCTCAACCACACACACTCTCGACTTGCTTCATGAATAGCAATTATCTCAGTATGATTAGATGAAGTAGTCACAATTGATTGCTTAGTCGATCGCCAAGATATGGCAGGGCCTCCACAGGTAAACACGTAACATGTTTGAGATCGAGCCTTGTATGGGTCAGATGAATATCCAGCATCAGCATAACCAACGAGATCAGGACTGCAATTATTGCCATAAATAAGCCCACATCGATAGTCCCTTTTAGATACCGCAATATATGTTTGATTCCATTCCAATGTCTCCTTGTAGGAGCAGAGCTATATCTTGCTAAGACATTAACTGAAAAAGTTATGTCAGGCCTTGTAGTATTTGCAAGATACATTAGTGCGCCAATTGCAGTAAGATATGATACTTCGAGACCTAGTAGCTCTTCATTCTTTTTTTGAGGTCGGAATGGATCCTTATCACATCAACTGATCGAACAACCATCGGAGTACTTAAAGGATGTGCTACATCCATGTAAAACCGTTTCAATACCTTTTCTATATAGGCAGATTGATGAACAAAAATTCCATTTGCCAAATGTTCAATTTGCAAACCAAGACATAATTTTGTCTTTCCGAGATCTTTCATCTCGAATTCCTTCCTTAAATAATCAATTGCTCTTTGGAGTTCTATGGGAGTTATAATAAGGTTTATGTCATCAACATATACGGCAAGTACAACAAATTCTGATATTGTTTTCCTTATAAAAAACATGGGCAAATGACATCATTTATCTAGCCTTCCTTTAATAAATACTCACTAAGACGATTATACCACATTCGTCCTGATTGCTTTAGACCATACAAAGATCTTTGCAATTTGATTGAAAATATTTCCCGGGACTTTGAATTATGTGTGTTTGGCATTTTGAATCCATCGGGAATTTTCATGTATATCTCATTATTAAGTGAGCCATAAAGGTATGCGGTAACCACATCCATTAAATGCATGTCAAGCTTTTCAAGTACAGCAAAACTAATGAGATAACGGAAAGTTATAGCATCTATAACGGGTGAATATGTCACTTCATAATCGACACCATGCCTTTGTGAAAATCTTTGTGCAACAAGGCGTGCTTATATCTTTGTACCTCGTTTTTCTCATTTCTCTTGCGTACAAAGACCAATTTATAGCCTACAGGCTTAATACAATTAGGTGTTTGGACCCAAAAACTTCACGTTTTGCAAGTGAATTCAATTATGATTGGATTGCTTCTTGCCATTTTAGCCAATCAAATCATTGTCGACATTTTCCAACAGATTGAGGTTCAAGATCCTCACTTTCTTGCATAATGCTAGATGCAACATTATATGCAAAGACATAATCAACCACTATATTCACTGGATTAAAATTTATCTCAAGATCGATTGGATTTATTGATAGTTCCTTATTTTCTTGAGTCTCGGGCTTAATGGATTCTTCATGAATCTCAGAATTTATTAAATCATGAATTTCCTTATGAAATTTTTCGTAGTTTCATTTTGATAATTTGCTTTCCTTTTTCTAGGATTTCGATCTTTGGAACCTAATGGTCTGCCACGTTTTAGGCGTGCTTTCGACTCATTAGCTATGACACTAGAAGATTGTCCAATAGGGACATCAATACGGATTGGAACATTCTCTGCGGGGATATGTGATTTTGTTATCCTTTTCAAGTCCGTAAATGCGTCTGGCATTTGATTTGCTATTATTTGCAAATGGAAAATCTTTTGCACATCTTTTTCACAAATAGAGGCACGTGGATCAAGATGAGACAATGATGGATTTTTCCACAAAATTCCCTATTTGGTTTCACCAACTTCTCCCCCTACTTTTGGGAAAAGTGTCTCATCGAATCGACAGTCTGCAAATCGTGCAGTAAATAAATCCCTTGTCAATGTTTCGAGGTAGCGAATAATGGAGGGCGATTCAAACCCAACATATATTCCTAACCTTCTTTGCGGACCCATTTTGGTGCGATATGGCGGTGCTACAGGCATATATACTGCGCATCCAAAAATTCTTAAATGGAATATATTAGGTTCATGACCCAAAAGTAATTGCAACGGAGAATATTTATGGTAATTTGTCGGTCTGAGAAGAACTAGCATTTGCATGTAAAATGGCGTGACCCCAAACAAAAGTGGGCAGCCTCGTCTTCATGAGTAACGATCTTGCTATCAATTGCAGACGTTTAATTAAAGACTATGCAAGACCATTTTGAGTGTGAACATGAGCTACATGATGTTCCACTTTTATCCCAATTGATAAGCAATAATTATTAAATGCTTGGAATGAAAACTCAGAAGCATTATCAAGTTCAATAGACTTAATTGGATTATCGGAAAATTATGCCCGTAATCGAATTATTTGTGCGAATAATTTTGCAACGCAAGGTTGCGAGATGACAATAGGCACACATGAGACCATCTAGAATATGCGTCTATTAAGACCATAAAATATCTAAACGACCCAATAGGTGGGTGAATAGGTCCACAAATGTCCCATTGTATACGTTCAAAAAACGCAGGGGACTCAATTCCAACTTTTGTTGTGATGGTCTAATAATTAACTTGCCTTGATAATAGGAAGTGCAAGAAAAGTCATCATTTAAAAGAATCTTTAAATTCTTTAATGGATGCCCATTTGAGTTTTCTATAATCTGTCTCATCTTAATTGGTCCAGGATGTCCCAATCGGTCATGCCATAGTATAAAAGTATTGGAATCAATAACATTTTGGTTTACAATAGAATATGCCTCAATTGCACTAATTCTTGTTAAATACAGACCACAAGATAAAGATGAGAACTTCTCAAGAACCCTCTTTTGGCCAAATACATTCTTGTTAATGATGAGATATTCAACATTATTCTCATCTATTGTCTCAATATGATATCCATTTCGACGGATATCTTTAAAACTCAACAAGTTCCTCTTGGACTTGGAGGAGAACATTGCATTCTCTATGATAAGTATTGTTCCTTTAGGCAGAGTTATAGTAGCTCTTCTAGAGCCTTCAATTAATTTACTACTACCAGAAATTGTAGTAACATCTGCCTTACACATACTTAAATGAGAGAAATATTTTTTCTCTTTGAATATTGTATGTGTGGTAATGAATCAATTAAATAAATATTTTTACAATTGAATTTTGATCCAAGTTTGTTTGTGAGATATCCATATTTGCTTCCCATGATTTGATATATAAAAGAAATATATGAATAAATATTAGTATTATTAGAGATAAAAGAAAAGAAACAGTCATAAGTACACAACACATATAATTAAAACAATTATAACAAATTTATTTACATGTTGTCGCGAAACATGTTTAAAGAAAAAGGATTATCTTGATTTTCAAGAAAGCATAATATGAAAAATAAAATATAAAAGAAATCTAATCAAAAGGAGTACTGTGATATTAAAACATTATTCGTAAGAATCCAACTTGAGCCATGTTAACTTTAAAGAATAGGAATTTCTGATTGTACGTTAATACAAAATTAAGTCATATTGCTTCTGCAATAATCTTGCATTAAAAGAAAACTAACTTCATATCAGATTTTATTTGAAATCAAATTACCTTGAAAAGTATCAAATCCAGTTAGAAATCTCGCTCTCATACTTTCCTTTATATCAAGATTTTCCTTTTCAATGTAGAGAAGTAACTCTCCCGTGAAAAGAAAAGAAACTTTGTTGAAAGCGAATACTAGAATTATATTTAATTGAAACGAGTTAATATAATTTTTTTTAAATAAATAAAACCAATGACTATTATTCATGCAAAGAATTATAATTACATGATGTTTATTTATTAATTACTACGAATAAGCAAAAATAAAAATTAAACTACTCAATCTTCTTTAACCACAGATCCATCACCGATCAAGTGGTCTCTTTTTCCATCAGGACGCTCAAAGTAGTATGTCACATTCAAGTGGGTGATGTCAAAATCATTGTCAGAGATAAAATTGGCTTCAGGGCCTTTATTCTTTAGAAATGCTTGATAAAGCTCAACCAAATGTCTTGGTACACGGCAAATATTTGCCCAATGCCCTTTTCTATCGCAACGATAGCATTCATTTTTTGAGCCATTTGCTTTTGGCTTCTCATCTTCCCTTTCCACTTTTGGTGGTTATTTCTCTTTGGGGGATGATTAACACCAGGAAAATTTCTTCCTTGTTCACGGCCACGACCACGGTCATGACCACGACCACGACCACGATTAGGGCCATGGCCTTTTCCACGCTTAGCCTAATGGGAATACGCCTTATCCACTTCAGGCAATGGTGTAGACCCAGTGGGTCAATTTTCATGATTTCTCATGAGCAAGTCATTATTTCGCTCAACCACAAGGAGAAGAGAAATCAACTCACAGTACTTCTTGAAACCTCTCTCTCTGTACTGCTGTTGCAGAACCATATTGGAGGCATGAAATGTTGTAAACGTTTTTTCAAGCATGTCATAACCAGTGATAGTATCTCCACAGAGTTTCAATTTAGAAATAATTCTGAACATCGCAGAATTATATTTAGAAACAGACTTAAAGTCTTGAAGCCTCATATGAGCCCAATCATATCGTGCTTGTGGCAGAGTGACCAACTTTAAGTTGTCTATCTTTCTTTTAAGCCATTCCATAAAATAAGTGGATCTTTGACTGTGAGATATTCAATTTTCAACCCTTCATCAAGGTGATGGCGCAAGAAAATCAAGGCCTTACACAGTCTTGGGTGGATGCTTTATTTCTGTCTTTAATGGCGTCTCCAAGACCCATTGCATCTAAATGGATTTCAGCATCCAACACCCATGTCATATAGTTCTTGCCCGAAATTTCAAGGGCAACGAACTTTCTTTTCATAATGTCAGTCATAATTAAAAAGAGGAGAAAAATTACCTTAATCTTCTCAAATAGCTTCTTGAGATGGTAGAGTCTTGTGCTAATAACGTGTTATGAAACAATAAAAGAACAAGAGCAATATTGCAGAGAAAGAGAGAGAGAAAATTCTTATTGAATTATGGAGTGATTTACATTGGGGCAAGACCCCTCTATTTTTAGGAAGAAAAATGACTTAGCCTCAGTAAAACTCTCTACAAGATAGACATTCACTCCAAATAGAATTCTATTCTTAACAAAGAGAACTATTTTGGAATTGGATTTTTTTTAAATCTCCTTTTCAGTTGCTTCTGTTTTGCTCTTTTTTAGTCGAGTCTTTAATCTCACGTGTAACTGCCGTCTGTTTGTCTCTCATTTGACGCTTGGTCAACTCTTTTTTTTTTCCATCAAAAAAGAAAAAATCTTTTTCCTTTTCTTTCATGTTCTCTTTTTTTAATGTAATCTTTTTCTTTTATGTTAACGTAAGGGATAAGTTTATACTAGTCCCTTAAATATATTTTTGAATAATTTTAATTCTTAAATTTATCAAAAATAAGTAAATATAACTTCTCTTTTAATAAGATTACAAAGATATAAATATTGTCTGATGAAAAATCTTAAATGGGTAGAAAGACACTTAGGCGTGCGTTTTTCTATAGATTTGGAAAGTCAAATCTAAATACACAAATAAATATTAAGATATTATATTTAAATTTGGACATTAAATGATTAAGATTGTTTGTTTCTAGACATATGAATATTTATAATTAACATTAATTAATAATTTAATAGTTTCTCATTAAAATGTTTTGTCATAAGATGGTTGGTTGTGGTCGATGGTGGTACTTAATGATAGTGGCGTGCGACAGTAATTGTGCAGTGTGAGTGGTGGTCGTGGTAACGATTGTGCTATAATGATAATTGCAATGTGTTGATGTGATTTGTGGTCGTGGTTGGATATTGTGGATGGCAAGTGGCAACATCGCAATTGCAAAGTGGACAGGGAGGACTCAAGTATCGCATTTGCGAAGCCCTAATTGCATTTGCAAAGTTTAGCCTTCGCCTGGGTAGGTCGCAAATGCGACCATTTGGTCGCATTTGCAAAGAGGGCTGACTTCACATTTGTGAAGTCAAAATGCGATAGTCAAATTTGCATTTGCGACATTTCTTTGGGTTGTAAGGTGCCACATTTGTGATGGCATATTTTCATTTAAGAGGGTTCACAATTGCGAATTCAGGATAGCAATTGTGGCGTCTGCACTTGAACAAAAGAGTTAGAAAAACAGGACTTAGTCTCATTTTCATGTTGTAGAACCCTAGACTCGGTAGGAGGCAGTTTTAGAGAGACATTTTCACCTACAATATTGGGTAAGTGATTTTGAATACTTTTCAATTATATTATATGATTGATTGTAAGTTTTAACCTCTAATTTATGCGAATCTAAGAGAATTTTTGGGAAATTTGTCTATGTTTTTAAAAAATAAAAAATTGAGATTTGAGAATCGAATTGGACTTGGATTTGAAAGCAAAACACATATATGGGCTCGTAGAGTTATGAGTAGTTGAGATCTACCCTTGGACTCGGGCTATGACCGGGCCGGTCTGGGATTGACTTTTGAGAAATGTGTAAAGATCTTAATTGGTTAATCGAAATTGATTTTTTTGCACTGTTTAATGATATGTTTTTTGGTTAGATTTAATCGTACAGAGGCTAATTTTAAGGGGAAAGTCATTTTTGAAAGTTGATTTGGCATAGTTGGGGTAGGTACAGGAACAATAAACTAAACAAGTATAAGTATATGAACAACAGAACATGATATCAATACAAAGACGACGCGATATGGCTAAGAATACTGTAAATGCAATAAGAAAGGAAACAATCAATATCAGTGGAATACCATAGTCCTAATCCGGACGTGCGCCTAAGTCCAAAATCACCATACGGAGCCGCTGAAATCATCCAAAACTCATTCTGAATCCGTTTACACAAAAGTCAAATTTTGGTCAAACTCTCACCCCTTAAACTTCCCAAATAAAATCCTTCTCCCAAATTCGACTATGAATCATCTAGTGTTTAAATTCAACCATGCACACAAGTCGATACATATAATATGAAGCTTCTCAAGACCTTATGTTGTTGAACTGAACTTAAATTCTCAAAACGACAGGCCGGCTCATTACATAAAGTGCGTAAGGCTATTTGGGGAAAAAGTTTTTTAAAAATAAATGCAAAGCTCTCGTGGAGATACAAGGAAGATTGTGATTATGACTTGTGAAATGTGAATATGAGATCTGGTACCTCAATGTGATTCTTGTTATACATTCTATGTTGGAAAGGCTTGTTGATTTGAAAAGTTATTGTTCGTTTCCTTACCTCATTCCATTCATATTTTAATTGTAATTAGTTACTTGTTGTGTTTATTATATGTACACTTTTTTGTTGTCATTTGTTGCTTTTATTTTCGTTATTAGTATTATATTGATATATTACTTTATTGTCATTTAGTACATTTACTTCTCCGTTGTTAGATTATATTAATATTCTGCACAGGTTTCTATATCCAATAGGTGTCTTGACATAACCTCGTCGTTACTTTTACCGATGTTAGACTTACTACTTACTAGGTATCATTATGGTGTACTCATCCCATGCTTCTTTATATTCTTATACAAATCCAGGTACTTCTACCAGTGACAGACGCCAGTGAGTTGATTCAGCCATTTGGAGACTTCAAGGTATACATACTTGACATCCGCATGCCTTAGAGCCACATTCTGCCATTGTCTTTACTACTATTATCTTCCTATCAAAACATTATTGTATCTAGATATTCCTAGTGTACTTCATTATAGCTTATGACTGTGTACCACCGGTTTAGGAGATTTTATGACTATTGTTCCATTTTGGATTTATGGTGTTTATCAGTTTAGATTATTATCTTTGTCATTTTATGCTAAATTCTCAATGTGTGTTAGGCTTATCTAGTCGTAGAGACTAAGAGTCATCATAATTTTCTACAACAATAACAATATATCCAGTGTTATCCCACACCGTAGGGTCTGGGGAGGGTAGTCTGTATGTAGACCTTACCTTCACCTTGTGAGAATAGAGAAGTTGTTTCTAATAGACCCTCGGTTCAGGAAAGCATAATCACCATTTTAATAAAAATATAGACACGATATACCAAAAAGTCATATAAAAGCAGAATAAAAACAACAAGATAGTAAGGTGATCAATAATGAAAGAAAACATCGATTAGTCATAAAAACCTACTACTAACAAAAAGCGAGACTGCGTACCAATACTATTGTTATGAACACTCTAGACTACATACTCTACTATTCTAACCCTCGATCTCCATACCTTCTTATCAAGGGTCATGTCCTCGGTCAGTCGAAGCTGCGCCATATTTTGCCTAATCACCTTTCCCCACCTCTACTTTGGCCTACCTCTATCTCTCTATAAGCACTCCAATGTCAACCTCCACCGCCTCACCGGGAAATCTATTCTCCTCCTCACAACTAAACCACCTAACCTACGCTTTCCTTATCTTGTCCTCAATAGAGACCACACCCACCTTATTTGGAAAAGCCTCATCTCTGGTCCTATCTAACCTGGTGTGCCCACACATCCATCTCAACATCCTCATCTCTACTACCTTCATCTTCTGGATATGAGCAAGCTTGACTGGCTAACACTTAACCCCATACAACATCGTTGGTCTGACCACCACTCTGTAAAACTTTCCCTTAGGTTTCAGCGGCACTTCTTGTTACACAAAACACCAAAAGCGAGTCTCCATTTCATCCATCTCGCACCAATACGATGTGTTACATATTCATTAAACCCCCGCCCTCTAAATAATAGACCCAAGGTACTTATCATTACCTCTCTTATGGATGACCTGCGAATCCAGCCTCACCTCTCATTCCCCTCTTCAAGTCTCTCCATTGAACTTATACTCTAAGTATTGGGTGTTTGTACTGCTCAAGTTGAAACCTTTAGATTCTAGGGTCTGTTTCCATACCTCTAATTATGCATTCACATCGTCTCGCATTTAGTCAATCAATACAATCTCATCTGTAAATAGCATGCACCATCACACCTTTTCTTGGATGTGGTGCGTCAGTACTTCCATCGTTAGAGCAAACAAAAAAGGGTTGTGTCGACCCTGATACAACCCCATAATAACCAAAAAATGGTACGAGTCTACACCCACTGTCCTCACTCGAGTCTTTACTCTATCATACATATCCTTAATCAACCTAACGTAGGCAACAAGTACACCTCTAGCCTCCAAACATCTCCAAAAAAATCTTCCTCGAAACTTATTGTATGCCTTTTCTAAGTCGATAAACACCATATGCTAGTCCGTCTTTCTCTCCCTATATTGTTCCATTAATCTCATAACAAAAAGGATGGCTTCTGTTGTCGAACGCCCCGGTATAAATCCAAACTGGTTCTCGGAAATAGATATGCTCCCTCCTCACCCTTAGCTCTATCACTCTCTCCTAGACATTCACAATATGACTAAACAACCATCACAATTTTTTAAGGTGAAAATTTGGGATCACAAACAGTGACGGTGGTGGATTGCCGGTGGTTTGCATGGTAGGTGACAGTGATAGTAGTTGCGGTTGACAATGGTGATTGTACAATGATGGATAATAGGTTGTTGACAAAGATTTGGTGCAATATGCAAGGTATTTTTTTTGGTAAATATTTTTTATATGAAGTATAATATATAGGACAGGTGAGTAGTTATTATTTATAAAAAGTATTAACATTTTAATAAGAGTGATTAATTACGAGTGTTATGTGATAAATACATAATAAAATTGTAAGTATTTATATATGCATAATAAGATATGTATATTAAAGTGTACGAAAGAACTCTGTACTAAAAATTGATAAATAAATCACAAGAATATATAAAAATAATGAGTTTAAAAGTTTAATTAAAAGAAATGAGGTGTAAAAGAAGTCTCGACTTATAACTCAAGTCAAGTGGCTTTAATTATAAAATTTTTGAGCTAAATGAATTATTCTAAACCTGTTGAAATCAATACGAAATGATAAAAAATTATTTTTCAAATGAATAAAATATCTCGCAATGGACTTGAAAGAAGTGATTGAATAAGGTATTAAAAAGCTTCAGAAAGAAATATATATAAGGAAGAATTATTCTTTAATGAATTTAAGAGAAGTATGCTACATATAATGATTTAGATATTTCGACTTAAAGAATTGATTGTATGAATATCAAATAAATAAGACACGTATATGTATAAAGATATTCATACAAGATATGAAAAATGTGAAAAAATTTCATGCTAATTTTATACAAGAACAATTTATACGCATGCAGTGGTATAAAGACTTGGACTGATACACATGTGGCGAGATAAGATGGACTTGATACGCGTGTTGCTAGTAGGGGAACTACTTGAAGCCACGCTCTGTGATAAGGTGGGTTAAAGTATGGGTAGTTATTTCGGGAAAAATGACTTTCAATATTAAATGTAAGGGTCCCACAATGATATAAGAAATTTTTTTTATTTTTACTTTCGGTATAGATTTCTTTGTTGATTTCTTCATTATTTCATTCCATGTTTCTAATTATTATATTGTACTATACATGTTTTTTTTCTTTATTAATTTCATTAGATGTCTTGACTTGACCTCGTCACTGCTCTACTGAGGTTATGCTTGATATATACTGTGTAACTATTATGGTGTACTTGCACTACGCTTCTGCATATCTTTTTGTGCAGCTCCAGGTACTTCATACCAGTCTAGGCATCCGTGAGTTGAGCTTTGAATCGAATACTTTAAGGTATACTTGCCGGTATTCGCAAGTCTCGGAGTCACCCTTTATCTTTGTCTTTTTCCTTCTGTTTACTCTTTACTTAGACCCTGATGTATTAGGGATTGGTTCAGTATAATCGTATAGAGCTTATGACCCAGTCTCACCGGATTTGAAAATTATGCCAGTTGTGTTGTGAAATTGTTTTATTATAGCCGGTTGGTTTAGATCAAAGTTCTTTTATTATTTTTGTTATTTCTCCATGTATGTTAGACTTACATAGTCTTAGAGACTAGATGTCATCATGACATTCTTCGTAGGGAGATTGGGGCTGTGACAAAAATATACTCCAATACTCGTAATTTAGCAATTTATAACAATAATCAACTCCATTTGAAAAGTCAATCAAGTCAACCCTCCGGCCCATGTGCCCGGATTCCAAAAATTCTTGAAGATAAATACTACCCATAATACTAAAAAGTCAAATATATAAGTTCTTCCTAATTCCATACACAATTACGTGATCAGAATCCAAGATTACCATTTAGGTTTTCTTCAAAATCCCATAATTTTTACCAGTTTTCATGTTCAAATCCATATATCATTTAGGTATTTAACTCACAATTTATAGAAATCACCTATCTTATGATGGATGATGAAAAGTCTCCTTCAAATCTCCCAAAAATCGAATCTAATAGAATAAATGAGATAAAAATGAACTAAAATCCGATTTGCATTCTTACACACTGACCAGGTGTTCCTTCGTGATCACGACCCAAGCCTCGCGATCGTGAATCAAAAGTTCATGTTGACCCAAAAATATATTTCCCGTTTGCACCTTTGCGATTGCGTACAACGAACATCCCCTTCAGCGTGAACGCAGGAAAACATCACGTTCGCGAAGACCAATTTACCCAACTCGGCTCCCACAGCTATGCGAACGCAGGACATCACTCGCGAATGCGAGGTCCCAGCCTAGGACACTTCGTGAATGCATGGATCCTCTCTCGCGGACATGAAGAAGAACATTCATCCCAGCTTTAGATTACCTTTGGTGATCGCAACCCTATGTCTGCAAACGAGATGCCTAAACACACCAAAAATTAACATCTACAAAACATAGAAAAATAGTCAAAAACCACCCTGAAATACACTCGAGGCCCGCTGGACCCATCGAATCAACCTAACAAGTCTCTATACTTTATCCATACTTATCTAAAAGATTGAAACGCTACGAATAACATCAAAACACGAATTAAATTCTTCTTTTAACTTTCAAACTTCGTCGAACACATCTAGATCACACTTAGACATTTCAGATCGTGACCAAACTTCACACACTAGTTATAATCAATAAAACAAACCTTTCCAAGGTCCTGGAACACCGCTAAAAATCTCATAAAACCAAACTTCATTCCAAGTCAAGCTTAACAAATTTCAAAACTTTCAAAATACCAACTCCCTATATTAAGTGTGCTCTTGGACCATCCGATACTCAACCGGAACATACGCCTTAGTCCGTTTCCAAGATCGTTTACTCAAATGTCAAACCTTGATCAACTCTTCTAACTTAATACTTCCAAATTGAGAATTATTCTTCTGAATTAACTATGAACTCCCCGAAAAAAGAAACCAACCACAGGTGCAAGTCATAATACATAAGTGAATCTACTCAAGGCCTTCAACCATTGAACGATGCTCTAAATATCTAAATGACCGGTCGGGTCGTTACATATAGTCCAACAATACGTGTAATAACCCGACCGGTCATTTTGAGTTATAGCATTTTGTTTTGTGATTTAAGACTTCGAGTGGCTTCATATTGTGTATTATGACTTGTGTGCATGGTTGGATTTGATTTTCAAGTGATCTCGTATTGGTTTTTATAGAGTAATTTTCAATTTGAATTTCCATGTTCCTAGAAGATTTTGGCTATATTTGTCAAATATTAATAATTTGAAGTTTTGCAGAGTTCATAAGTTTAACTGGGAGTTGACTTTAGTTTTTTCGGGCTCTTATTATTATTTAGAGACCTTTTGTAAGTTTTTTTAGTTGATTGAAATGAGCGTGCAAAGTTTTTTTTGTCATCTGATAAGTGTGATGCAGATGTGCGAAATTGAATGTTTGAAAGTTAAGAAAATATTTTTGATATTTATTTTTTGGTTTTGGTGTTATTTTTGGTGTTTTGATCCTTTGGGTAGGTTTGAATATTGTATATAAATCTATTGGTAAGAGCGAGACGAGGTCTCCCAGAGCTTGGTGTGTTTCGGGGTGGTTTCAGACCATTTCGAATGAGTTTGCATGGCTGGTCTACGCTGGTGTCTGGTGTTCATCACGTTCGCAATGAGGGTTTTGGAGTTCTTAGGCTGCCGCGTTCGCGAATTAAGAACTAGAAACTTGTCATGCCCGACCTTGGGAGACGGACAAAGCACTTGATAGTTTTACTTGATCGAGCGAATGTCATGACTCTAAAGTCATACTCGTCGTGATGGCGTCTAATACATCGGCTAGGCAAGTTGAAACATGATAACTAAGGCAACATAATAATGAAAATTTTAAAAATAGCATAAGTCTATGGGTCAATACAATAACAACACTAATACGAAGTAAATCCCCAAAAAGTGGTAAGTACTGAGTCATGAGCTTCAACAACGGAGTACAAGTTTGAAACTGAACAATAAATAAACTATCTAAACTATAACTATCGTATGAAAGGAAAAGACAATTCAAACTTCGACCAAGGATGTAACTCTACCTCGCCTCTAGAAAATAGTCCAACAAGTAAGTCTGCTGCTGATAATTGGTCCCCACACCTGGATTTGCACAATTAAGTGCGGAGTATAGTATGGGTACAACCGATCCAATATACTCAATAAGTATCATAAATAAACATGGAAAGGTAAGAGAAGCACAAATTATCAACGTTACTAGCTATCACATGTGGAGTTTCATCCTTTAAACTGGTACATAAAAATATTGGAATCAAATCATAAAGTTTAGTAAGAAAACATCTTTGTGTGTATGTGTAATATTTCTGAATACCATGCTCAGACAATATCTTGCCATATATAGATGATATGAAGTTAAATAAGATAAATGATCAAGAAAATTACAAGTAAAGATGAAACACAAAATCCAGCATATTGTTCTATGATTTGAGACTTGGAGTGGTTCCATATTGTGTATTATAACTTGTGTGCATGGTTGGTTTTGATTTAAAAGTGGTCCGGGATTGATTTTATACAGTGATTCTCAATCTGAATTTGTATGTTCCTAGAAGATTTTGGCTCTATTTTTTGAATATTGGCATTTGCCAAGAAGTGCAGAGTTCATAAATTTTATCGGGAGTTGACTTTAATATTTCGGGTTCTTATTATGATTTTAAGACCTTGTATAAGTTTTTCTTTAGTTGATTGAAACATGTGTACAAAGATTTTTTTGTGATCTGATAAGTGTGATTCAGATGTGCTCGAAGAAGATTAAATTTTTAAAACTTTAAGATAATGATTTTTACTATTTGTTGTGTTTTGATCCTTTGGACATGTTTGAATATTGTATAATAACTTCTTGGTATGACTGAACGATATCCCGAGGGGGTCGGCATTTTTCGGGGTGGTTTCAGACTATTTCGAATGAGTTTGCATGGCTACTAGTGTCTGGTGTTCATCGTGTTCACGTTGAAGTTTTTGGAGTTCTTGGGCTGCCGCATTTGCGATGAAGGAACTAGAAAGTTGTCATGCCCCGATCTTGAGAGACAGACAAGGCACTTGATACTTTAACTTGTTTGAGTGAATGTGACGACCAAAATACTTATCCGCCGTGATGGCACCTAAGACACCAGCTAGGCAAGCCAAAACATGATAATGAAGGCTACAAAATAACGAAATTTTGTAGAATTAGCATAAGTGTGAGGTCCCAATACAATAAAACTACTAATATAAAGTAAATCCCTAGAAACTGGTAAGTACAGAGTCATGAACTTCTACAATATAGTACAAGTCTAAAATTGAACAATAAATATATTGTTTGAACTGTAACAACTGTATGTAAGGAAAAGACAAGTAATATTGCGACCAATGATGCAGCTCTACATCGCCTCTAGCAGATAGTCCAATAAGCAAGCCTACTGCTGATAACTAGTCCTCACACCTGGATCAGCGTAATTAAGTATAAAGTGTAATATGAGTACAACTGATCCAATATACGAAATACGTATCGTAAATAAACACGGTAAGGTAAGAAAAGCACAAATTATTAATGATACTAGCTATCACCTATGTAGTTTCATCCCTTAAACCGGTACAGAACAATATTAGAATCAAATCATAAAGTTCAGTGAGAAAACATTCGTGTGTGTTTGTGTATATTTTCTTAAATACCATGCTCAAATAATATCTTGGCATATAGAGATGATATGCAGTTAAATCAGATAAATGATTAAGAAAATTGCAAGTAAAGATAAAAAGCAAAATCCAAATAAACAATGGCTAGATTTTCTCAACCATTTCATATCTTTACCAAACCATTGATCTTGATATGTTCCTCCATAACCACGTGTACACCATCAAGAGAGAAACATGAAAGGGTGACCATAGGGGTATGGATCTCTATCCATACGCTGCATGGACACCTCACATGCTGCATGGACAACTTAGTGCTGCATGTACAACTCACGTGTTTCATGGACAACTCACGTGTTAATAACATCAATATATGGATCAACATGGACAACTCACGTGCCAACAAACACACCCCATATGGTCACGTGCACAACATCACAATCCGCCCAACGTGATCACATGCCCCCAGTCCAATCATATCATACAGAAGAAAATAAAGAAGCATACACGTTTGAAACGAGCGAATAAAAGATCTCATGCTCTTGGACCGGTATAAACGACATGCCAAAGTGTAGGCATGTGCAAGTGTACTATCATAGCTCAAATCGGTAATTTTCATCGAAGAATAATATTTATCAGTTCATTCAGGGATTAAGCTCCTATGTAACCTCAAATATAGATCAAATAGTTCATAACAATGTCACAAATGTATGAAGCATCATAGCTTAAGGCTTAATAGTCAAATTCTAGGCTTATTATTGCCTGGGCACAATTCGAACATGAATAAAACCCTGGAGTCCGCACATGAGTTCAACCCCACCATGTGCGCACCCAATAACACATATCTTTCAAATAATTCATACAACTAGTGCCTTAACCGAGTTTATATAAGATACTTACCTTAAGCAAATTAATCACTCCGCTAGCAAACCCTTCATACGCTTATCAATCTCCGGAAGGCTCGAATCTAGTAAAAAATAACGCAATACTATCAATAAAACTATAGGAAATGATTCCAAATGATAAAGCTAAGATCTTTAACCAAATTCAATAATTCAACCCCAAGCCCACATCTCGCATTCGAAGAAATTTACAAAACTCCAAATACTCATTTGATAACTTGTCCTACTATGCCAAATCATTCAATTCCTGCCTCAAATCTCCTTTCAAATCCTCAAAATATAGTTTATGAAATTTCTACAATCCTAATTTGTTCGACCCAATACACTAATTAAATTGGTAAAATAATGATATATATATATATACATATATGTATATACATATATATATATATATATGTACATATATATATACATATACAAATATATATATATATATATATATATATATATATATATATATATATATATATATATATATATATATATATATATATATATATATATATATATATATAAGCAAATCCGAGTTAGAATCACTTACCTTAATTAACTCATTCAAAATCCCTTCAAGAATCGCCCAAAACCGAGATCTCTAGCTCAAAATATGAAAAATGGGTCCAAACCCTCGATTTTGAAATTAAATACATGCTTCCTAGAGGTTCCTCTTCACGATCTCGGAATGTCCCTCAGGATTGTGAAGAACAAAAGAATGCACCCTAAAATATGACCTTCTTTAATGCAGAACTCCAGTCGAGAACATGATGCACAGAAACTCGAATCTACGTGATCGTGGAGCCCCTCTAACGATTACGAAGAACAAACACGCGGGCTTCCAGGTCTCTGCTTTCCTTCTCTATAAACGCGGTACCATTCACATGTTCGCGGAGTACCACTGACCAAATCTCCACGATCAGGGACCAACTCTTGTGAACACGTAGAACACTTTCACCAATCTCCCAAACAAACCTTCACGATTGTGAACCATCTCATGCGAGTGATAACTAGGGATTCTAGTCTATTTTATATTCCTTTTTACTTGAATTTTGGACTAAAAGTGTATACAAGTAATCCTGAAAGCTTACATATTGTGCTTATTTGCAATGTTTGGTAAAAAAGTAACAAGGAAGTCAAAACCAGTTTAAAAAGAAGCAAAACCTGCACAAGTGTCAAGAGCAAGTCAAAGCACCACTACAACAGTAAATCCACCGCAGCTACAATAGACCCACTGCAACCGCGGTTCTTTTATTGCAGTCCGTAGTGGCAAAGATCACAGAAATGCAATTCTTGAATTTGAAGACAACGCTGACCGCAGTTGATTTTATGCAGCAGCGATGCTGTCATCGTGGTTGCGGTCTATTTATTGTGGTCTGCAATGGATAGATTCAGAGAATAAGATTTGAAGCCAAAAGGCTTGACCGTGGTCCACAATTGATTTTATGCGGCCGCGGTAGCCTCATCGCGGCCGCAATCCATTTTTCGCGGTTCACGGTACCTCATTCTAGGGCAGTTTTGTTAGATAATTCAGCCTTGTATAAATACTTCTTTTTTTAGATTTTTAGGGTATCTTATCTGTAGCTGAGCACGTGAACGCCATTTGTTCGCTATTTTGAGTAATTTAGTAGCTAGTTTAACATTGAATCTTCGAATCTTAGCTTGTAATTATGTTTATGGGTCCATCTCAATATCTGATTTCTTCCATTATTATGAATAGCTAGACCCATTAGCTAGGGTTGTGGCTCAACCCTAGTTTGGGTATTTGATGGGTCTGTTTTAGGGCTTACATGTTTATGGGTGGTTGATATTTGGCCTGATTTGTGTTTTCATGTTGAATTAGTGGTTACACTAATTTGTGCCTTTTTGACTTGGGCTCTTTTTGAGAAAGAGAGCTTGAGTCTAGGAAAATCAATCTAACAAGGAATTGTGTCGTATTCAAGAGATTGATAGCCCCAATTAAAGGGTTAAACCTAGAGATAGTAATACCCGGCTTGAGTCTATATTGCTTGCACAATTTTGACACCCAATTGGTTTTGATAAATCCACTTAGGGCAAAGTCACTCAAGCTACTGAGAGGTATAGAGTGAGTAGTTTCGTTCATTGGCTATATACTGAGAGGTATAGAGTGAGTAATTTCGTGCATTGGCTATATCGCACTCCCAAACATAATAACTTTGCCTTAGGCTTTAGAACCCGTCAGGCATTCATCTAAGGAAAAGTCACTTCCCTAGTGTCTTTCCATAATTAAGAAAACCTCATAAAAAGATATCATGCTTCGCTTAGTTTCAGCATCATTAGTTATAATCTTGATTAGTAAACCATCAACACATGTTTAGAAGTGTAAACAATTACTTTGCATGTTACTAGTGTAGATAGAATCCCAATTCCTAAATCTTTTATCTCCCTGTGGACTCAATCTAGCTGCATCAACCGCCCTTGCCACACTATAGTGGTGTAGGGTTGGACCTGGTTAGCGAGCGCGAATAAGGAAACCAGACTTGAACATCAGCATTCCCACAAAGTCTAAAATGAAGCGACTTGATCCGAATCACACCCGAGGCTCCCGAGACCCCATCAATCATACCAACAAGTCTTAGAATATGATATGAACTTAGTCGGGACCTCAAATTACATCAACCAACATCAAAAATATGAATCACGCCCAATTCAAGCCTAATGAAACTAATGAATTTTCAACTTCTACAATCGATGCCGAAACATATCAAACCAACTCCGATTAGCCTTAAATTTTGCACACAAGTTATAAGTTACACAACAAACCTATTCTAGCTCCCGGAACTAAAATTTGAACTTGGTTATAACAAAGTCAATTCTTAGTCAAACTTCTCAACTCTCCAAAATTCAACCTTTTCAACTTTCGCCAATCCAAGCCAAAATCATCTACGGACCTCCAAATCAATATCCGGAGATAATAATAAGTCCAAAATTACCATGAGCTATCAGAACTATTAAGACTCCATTCGAAGTTATTACATATAAGTCAGCATTCGATCAACTCTTTCAACTTAGGATTACAACCTTGGGATTAAGTGTTCCAATTCAGTTTGAAACATCCCCAAAACCAAACCAACCACCCCCACAAGTCATATAACAACAAAAGAACATAAAATAAGCAATAGATTGGAGATCATAGCTACAATACTCAAAAAGACCTGCTGGATCGTTACAATAAACAAACAACAACAACCTAGTATAATCCCACAAGTAGGGTTTGGGGAAGGTAGTGCGTACGCAGATCTTACCCCTACCCTAGGGTAGAGAGGCTGTTTCCAAATACACCCTCGACATCCTTCCCTCCAAAAGCTGCCCACCTTTCTCTTGAGGTGATTCAAACTCACAACCTCTTGGTTGGAAGTAGATGGTGCTTACCATCAGCAACCCACCTTATCTTTAATTTCATACCTTTCATAATTCATGCATGCTTTAAAAACATTTAAAGCCTTCCTTAATATAATTTGTCTTTAATATTATTAAATATATTAAATAACAAAAAAATTATTCATCCATTCCATATGGGACTTTAATAGAAATGACATAAACATAACTTAACCCACTATGTCTATGAAGCATTTAGGACAATATGACTAAGAAAAGATGCTGATGTCAAGGCCCCGACAATAACCAAAGAGAGATCCAAATGTTCATAATAAAAATATATAATGGGCTCACCAAAGACGGTGTTACAGGGTTAATTTTCGCAAAATTAACACTGCACGGCAGTAGCTCGCAGCCACTTCAGCCTTTAACTTTTTCCGCTCAACACAGCCTTACTTAGACAATTTCAGGCTTGAACCAAACTTAAGAACACACATAGTTTACAGGTAAAAACCCAACCTTTATTATCTCTCTCAGAATAATACAAGGACTCTCGTTTTTAGGCTTGGCTCACAAGTGTTTTCTGAATGCCTCAGCCATACACGAAATGCACATAAATAAAGGGAGATGCCAATGGCAGTTACAAAGGGGACAGTTACAAAGGGGATCATGTCAGCCACTTGCCCATGATCTTTGATCATGTCTTCAACCACTCGCCCATGATCTCGGACATGCCTTCAGCCACTCGCCCATGATCTCGGACATGCCTTCAGCCACTCGCCCATGATCTCGGACATGCCTTCAACTTCCGTGTGTCTGTTTTGCACGCAGCTTCCTCATGTGCCGCGCACACAGCTTCGTGACATGTTGAGCATGCTTTCATCCAGCTCGTCCGCACCTTGCCCCTTAGCCCAACTTTGTCTCGGACCTTGCCTCGCCCCTAACTTCATAGCCACGCCCTGCTATAAGCTAGGTCGTCCCACTGATCCACGTGCATGCCTTTGTCAAGTGCCATGCTTTGCCATAGCCGCTGCCCACAACTCAAGGCCGCCTTGCCAACACTCCGGCTGCCTTGTCTTAGCTGCCTTTGCCTAAGCCCATCACCACTTAGACACTCGCCCAGCACCATACATTGCTTGTCACTGCTTCAAGAAGACATGTCAAGGGGCAATGTACAAGCCCTTGACACGCATTCTGCCCGACTTCCGTCATGTCTCATTTTGGGGGTCTAACAAACCACCCCCACCAGTTGAACTCGACGCCCTCGTCGAGGCTGATTTCAAATACTCTTCAATTTGATCGTTGAATTGCCACAATGAACTCCCTTTCTCCCAAGTCGCATCTGCCTCGGGCTTGTTCTTCCAGTGAATTAAAAATTCTGTCCGCCTATTCTTCTTGTGCATCCCAAGTACCCGGTGATCAAGAATTTTTTCAATTTCATCCTCAATCTGATTGCGCACTTCAGGAGGAGCTCTCTTGATCTTGTGCCTCTCCGGATCTTCGGGATCTTCCACATAGGGTCGCAAGTAACTCACATGGAAGGTAGGGTGAATCTTCATTCTGTCCGGCAACTTCAACCGGTAAGCCACCTCGCCCACCTTTTCAATAACTTCAAACGGACCATCAAATCTCGCAACCAAGGCTCTATGCCTTACCCTGCTATCTATCTTCTTCCATATTTGCGGAGTAAGCTTCAACAAGACCTTGTCGCCCACTTTGAACTCCAATGGCCGCCTATGCTGATCAGCATACTTTTTCATTCGTTTCTGTGCCACTTTCAGACTATCAGCAGCTTCGTCCATCATCATCTGCCTATCCAGCCCATACCGACATGCTGCAGGACATTTCCCTCCGGTCTTCTGTTGTGCCATCTTCGTAGGCAGTCTTGGCTGCCTGCCCAAAACAATCTCCATTGGACTCTTCTCTGTAGCTGAAGATTTGTGCAAGTTGTAGGACAATTGTGCACAATCTAACAAGTCTGCCCAATTTCGTTGGCTTGCAGTCACGAAATGCCTCAAATATTCTTCCAGCAGATGATTGATCCTTTCGGTCTGCCCATCTGTTTGGGGATGATTTGCTGTTGAAAATTTCAGATTAGTGCCCAGCAAATTGAATAAATAAGTCCAAAACTTGCCAGTGAATCTTGCATCCCGATCGCTCACAACATCTTCTGGCATCCCGAAGTGCTTCACTACATGCTTGAAAAACAATTCCGCCGCGACTTTTGAGGGACATTCCGTTGGAGCAGCCATAAAGACAGCATATTTGGAAAATCTGTCCACCACTACCATAACCGAAGATAGCCCATTTACCTTAGGAAACCCGCTGATAAAATCCATAGAAACAGATTGCCATGTCTCTTTAGGGATTGGCAAAGGTTGCAACAATCCTGCTGCTTTCTTCCGTTCCGTTTTATCGAGCTGACAAACAAGATAGCTTTTCACATAAGCTTCGATGTCTTGTTCCATTCGTGGCCAGAAATAATACCTTGACAGCAATGTCATCATCCTCTCAATACCCGGATGACCAGCCCAAAGTGTATCGTGAGATTCCTTCAGCAACTCACGACGTAGTCCGTTACCCAATGGTACGACGATTCTCCCCCCTTTGAAATGGAGTAGATCGTCCTCGATCCAGTACCGTCGCACAGTACCTTCCTTTACTAGATTCATTGTGTTTATATACACTGGATCATTTTCAGCAGCTGACTTGATTCGATCCACAAAATCCGACTCAAGTCTTGAAATTGAATAAACAGCAACAATGACTTCTTTCCGGCTCAAAGCATCTGCTACCTGGTTGTGTTTTCCTGGCTTGTGCCCCACACAAAGTGGTATTCAGCTAGAAATTCCTGCCAACGTGCTTGCTTTGGACTCAACTTCTTCTGAGTTTTGAAGAAGGTATTCGCCACATTGTCCGTCCTTACGACGAATTTTGTCCCCAACAAATAAACACGCCAAATTTGCAAGCAGTGAATAACAGCAACCATTTCTTTCTCATGCGTTGAGTATCTTTGTTCTGCTTCATTCAGCTTCCTGCTCTCAAAGGCCACTGGATGACCTTCCTGAATCAAAATGCCTCCAACAGCCTTGTCGGATGCGTCTGTGTGAACTTCAAATGGTAACTCAAAATCGGCAAGCCGCAATATTGGTCCTGTGGCCATGGCTTCTTTTAACCGACAAAATGCAGCCTCGCACTTCTCTGACCAATCCCATTTAACATTCTTTTTCAACAAATCTATTAAAGGAGCAGCCCTTTTTGAGTAACCCGCAATGAACTTCCGATAATAATTGGACAACCCAAGGAAAGACCTTAACTCTTTCACAGACTTTGGTACCTGCCAATCTACAATAGCCTGCACCTTAGTCGGGTCCATCCGCACTTGATTTTCACTTACCAAGTGCCCCAAGAATTTAATCTCCTGTCTGGCAAACTCACACTTTTCCTTCTTCACATACAGTTCGTACTCCCGCAACCGAGACAGTACTTTTTCTAAGTGTGTAGTGTGTTCATCCAAATTATGACTATAAATAACAATGTCGTCCAAATAAACAACGACAAAATTATCTAAGTACTCATATAACACATCGTTCATAAGGTTGCAAAACGTAGCAGGGGCGTTCGTCAACCCAAACGGCATAACTAGGAACTCATATGAGCCATACCTTGTAACACAAGTAGTTTTTGACTCATCGCCTTCGGCTATCCGCACCTGCCAGTAACCAGATCTCAAATCCAGCTTCGTGAACCATCTTGCCCTGCTCAATCTATCCATCAAATCCTGCACCAAGGGAACGGGGTATTTGTTCTTTACCATGACTTTGTTCAGCGCCCGATAGTCGACACACATCCTTAGCGTCCCATCCTGTTTCTTTTGGAATAAAACAGGTGCACAAAAGGGAGCTTTGGATGGCTGAATTAGCCCCGCATCCAACAGTTCGTTCAAACTTTTCCGCAACTCAGCTAATTCCCTCGGCGCCATACGATAAGGAGGTTGTGCAGGAGGCGTTGAACCCGGCATCAACTCTATTTTATGATCAATAGCCCTCCGTGGTGGCAGCTTCTTCGGCAACTCTGGTGGCATCACGTCAGCAAAATCGCTCAAAAGTTGAGCAACACAGTCTGGTACATCAACCTTCACGTCAGGCTTCATTTCCACCAGGGCAGCAATGATTGTCTCATCTCCTCGCTTCAACCCTTTCTCGACCATCATGGCAGAAATCATTGCAGCCTTCTGTTTACTTTCTTCTTTCCCATAAGGATAAACAGCCTTGACAAAACCAGGAGACGTCTCATTCATGATCATTACTCCGTCCAAGTGAGGCATTGGAACGAAGCAATGTTTCTTCATAAAGTCGATTCCGAGGATCACCTCAAAATCTTCTATAGGCATCACCATCAAGTTTACCTTCCCCTTCCAGTTCCCCACAGACATGGGAACGTCGTAAGCCATGCCGTCAATGGCTTTGGCTTTGGTATTCACTGTCTTTACACAGGAAGAACTTTTTGACAATCTCAACCCATATTTGTTTACCAAACTGGCACACATAAGGGTGTGAGTAGCCCCTGTGTCAACCATGGCTATCACACTTTTCTCCGCAATTTTCATCTCGATGTGCATCAACACAGATTGAGAGCTTGTCTCGTTGACATTCAACAATTGCAAGGGGTTTACATAGGCTACAACCCCATCTTCGCCTCTCCCTCTCGTTCATTTTCCTTTGCAAGCAACGCATTCACCTGCCCTCTGTTTGGACAGTGTTTTGCAAGATGAGAACCCCCACACGTCCAACAACCATCAGACTTTCTGTTCGTGACGCCCTTATTGTAACCGACCCCATCAGCAACTTTTCCCTTTTCGACAAACTCTTTCCGAACTTCTTTCCTCCATTCCCCTTTCTTCTCCGCCCGTTTCTTAGGCTTTGAAGTTGAGGGAACATCAGAAAGATTACGAGTGCTGCGATAATCAACTAGTGAGTCTGCCGCAGCAATGGCACTTGGGAGATCTTTCACGTTCTGTCTCCGAAGTTCATTCTGCGCCCAGGCCTGCATTCCCGAAATGAAATTGTGCAATTTATCCTCCTCAGACATGTTCTGAATATCCAAAAGCAAGGAAGAGAATTCCTTGATGTAATCTCGAATAGATCCCGTCTGTCTCAAACGTTTCAGGCGGTCCCTAGCAATCCAAGAAGCATTGCTAGGCAGGAACTGGCTCTTCATTTCCTCTCTGAGCTTTTCCCACGTATCAATTTTTGGTCTGCCTGAACTCGCATCATCCGTCATGCGCGTTCTCCACCACAATTTAGCATCTCCCGTGAGGTACATGCTTGTAATTGTGACTTTTTCCGTATTCGGAACTTTGGCAGCAACAAAGTATTGCTCCATGTCCCACAGAAAATTTTCAAGTTCCTTCGCACTACGCGTTCCACCAAATGCCTTTGGGTCCGGATCTTTAGTTTCGAGCGTTCTTCACTGGCTTGGCTTGGAGCAGCCAACGCCCTTCGAAGAATAGCGATCTCAGACTTCAAGTCGTCGACCTCCTTCTTTAGATCTTCAACTATACTGTTTGTTGCCTCACACGTTTGTTGGATCCCATCGCGGAACTGATCTGCCCTGTCCTTCAGTCGGTAGATCTCTGTAATTAGATCTGCCAAGTCTAACGTATCATCAGTTACGCTGATTAGCGCTTCCAACCGTGCAACTCTGTCACGCAGGTCCGATGTAGACCCACCCGCCATGTGCAAGAGTTACAACCTGCTCAGCTCTGATACCAGTTGTTACAGGGTTAATTTTCGCAAATTAACACTGCACGGCAGTAGCTCGCATCCACTTCAGCCTTTCACTTTTTCCGCTCAACACAGCCTTACTTAGACAATTTCAGGCTTGAACCAAACTTAAGAACACACACAGTTTACAGGTAAAAACCCAACCTTTATTATCTCTCTCAGAATAATACAAGGACTCTCGTTTTTAGGCTTGGCTCACAAGTGTTTTCTGAATGCCTCAGCCATACACGAAATGTACATAAATAAAGGGAGCTGCCAATGGCAGTTACAAAGGGGACAGTTACAAAGGGGATCATGTCAGCCACTTGCCCATGATCTTTGATCATGTCTTCAACCACTCGCCCATGATCTCGGACATGCCTTCAGCCACTCGCCCATGATCTCGGACATGCCTTCAGCCACTCGCCCATGATCTCGGACATGCCTTCAACTTCCGTGTGTCTGTTTTGCACGCAGCTTCCTCATGTGCCGCGCACACAGCTTCGTCACATGTCGAGCATGCTTTCATCCAGCTCGTCCGCACCTTGCCCCTTAGTCCAACTTTGTCTCGGACCTTGCCTCGCCCCTAACTTCATAGCCACGCCCTGCTATAAGCTAGGTCGTCCCACTGATCCGCGCGCATGCCTTTGTCAAGTGCCATGCTTTGCCATAGCCGCTGCCCACAACTCAAGGCCGCCTTGCCAACACTCCAGCTGCCTTGTCTTAGCTGCCTTAGCCTAAGCCCATCACCACTTAGACACTCGCCCAGCACCATACATTGCTTGTCACTGCTTCAAGAAGACATGTCAAGGGGCAATGTACAAGCCCTTGACACGCATTCTGCCCGACTTCCGTCATGTCTCATTTTGGGGGTCTAACAGACGGGAACATCAAGGAGTCGCCTAAAAAGGGTCCACGCCATCCAGTGTAGTACTACCTTGATCCATGAAAAAGATGCATCGTCCTGGCTAAATGGACGTAGGTACATGATGAATAGTACTCGTATGAAGCGTAAGCTCTCTCACATAAAATGGGTTAAGAAACATATATTAAGGAAAACAAGTAAAGATAATATACAACTTTGAGAAATAGTAAATCAATTCGTAAAATATTTTGAATCTTAAACAACTTAGTATCTTAGGTGATAGTTCATAAGTTACCTACATTTCGTTAAATCACCATATGTACGTTATGGATTCCGTTCTTGGCATGATCAACTAAGTCATATCACCACAATGCCGTGTGGATCAACATAAGTTTGCTAGCAATTCATTAACCCCAATCAGGGAGACTATCTAGTCATCGAAGCTGATGATATGACTATAGTCCTACACCGACGCATGTAGCTTGGGATATTAGGAACCTTTGACCTCTATCTTCTAGGTTACATAACAAGACTCCCAAAATACTTTGTTACGTTTCACACTTTTGGCCCAAAATCATTAACTATTGAGTTAGGTTCAATAGTCACATAACATTCTTTTTCCATTTTGTCGCCATTTACATTTATTATTTGAAACACTGTATAACATATTCGTGTTCATGGTAAAATTTAATCATTAAAATAGTTTTATTCTTTGGCTTGAAACATTTATAATTTCATCATGTGATACATAACATGTGAGATTATAACATCAACAGAAAAACATGAAAAGTGTATCATTACTATTCGCTCACAATTATACACTAACAATTTTAAAATTATTTAGTCATGAATCACATTTATAAAACAGGAGTATTTTAGGAAAAAAATTCTGTGAGAGAGGTTAGCCAACATATCTTAAACTATCCCAAGGCTAGCTTATCTTCGTGGTTCCAAGTCACTTAATAAGAATCTTAAACTATACAACACACTAGGTAGAAGAAACTAATCTCCCAATTTAAATATTCAACTATACCCAAATTATTATTCGTAGCAAACCCTAGTTCATAAGACACATTCAAGAACCATGGTTTCTTTCACATCGAAATGATATTTTTCAAATCAAACTAACCCCCAAAGATCCATCGTATACTTGTATTTGAACATGGGTAGAGATGTTTACCTTTTGGATTCACAACCCTAGCTCTAGATCTTGGTAAAGATTCTTAGATCTTGAAATAGATATGTCATGATCCAAGTTTGCCCTCCACGAACTATCGTGATGGTACCTAGTCTCTACGACTAGGTAGGCTGAACAAATTTCGGAAAAAGAAAATGAAATATGAAACTAGCAAAAACTGTTGATAAAACATAATAAAAACGTTTAAGATGCCGCTCGGTATATACAAATACACACTCTCAAATCAACTCCCAAAATCCGGAATCTCATAAAATCACAAGCTATGGATAATATATAGTGTTCTAACTTCAGAATGTCTAAGCAAAAGAGACTGATCATATTGCTGCAACAAAGCAAGCTTAGGAATGAATCTAATGGAAATTTTTGTCTCCGTCCGCTTGGAAGATTATTCGTTCCTCCTCGAAAAATACAAAAAGTCTTAAAGCTGGAGGGAAGAATAGAGAGGGACTTCTTGGTCTGCAGATATGGAAGATATACCTTGAAGTCTCTGATGTTGCCTACCTCACTGATAGAATGGCTGAATAGAAGAACATGGATCAGCACATGAAAGACATGTGCAGGGAAAGGCGTGAGTACACCACAGCGGTATCCAATAAGTGCCAATACTAACTTCGGTCGTATATTGATGAGGAAGGTCAGAGCCCTACTGGTTATATATATATATATATATATATATATATATATATATATATATATATATATATATATATATATATATATATATATATATATATATCTATATATATATATATATATATATAAAACTATAAATAACAAGGTAAGCAATATGATTAAAGTACTAACAACCGATAATAATAAAGCACATAAAGTATATAACTCAATACACAGAGATAGCAACAGGGGGATCTACCAGGATATCGTCCCTTAGTCCCAAACGTAAATGTACAAGGGGATCTACCAAAATATCGATCCATAGTCCCAAAGTAAATATCCAGTACAGGGGAATCTACTGGGTGCTATCCCGTAGTCCCAAAATAAATGTACAGGTGGATCTACCGGAATACTTATCCGTAGACCCAAAGTAAATATCCAGTATAGAGGAATCTACCGGATGGTATCACGTAGCCCCAAATATAAATGTGCATGGGAATCTACTGGAATACCGATCCGTAGTCCCAAAGTAAACACACAATAGTTTCAAGAAAGAATCTATAGTTCCATTCAAGTTCTTGCCAAGAAAAGTAGAGATTTCTATTCTAAACAAGCTGCACAAAATTCAAGTAGACAGTTTAAGCAGATAGCACAGTTAAGTCACTTAACCATGCTTGCCGAAGCTAAAAAGTAGGGTTTAAATACAAGTAGTGTTCAACAAAAAGGAAACACATATATTTATTTAACGAAAACAGGGTTTTTCAACAATTAGCACGTGTATGCATGTGACGACCCAATGGGTCATCACTTTCTTTTAATTGAATTCTATGTCTTCGTGGCCTTGAAAATCTTATTTAGAGTTTTCTTGATTTTTATGCGCAGTTCGGGCGAGTAGCTGAAAAGCTTAAATATGAAAATTTGTAAAAAATAATAAGTTTTGATTATAATATGAGTTAATTTGACTTTGGTCAATATTTGGGTAAACAGATCTGGACCCGTGATTCGACGATCCCGGAGGATCCGAAAGAAAATATGGGACTTGGGCGTATGCTCGGAGTCGAATACCAAGGTTCCAAGCCCGAGAAATGAATTTTTAAATGAAATTATTTTTTGAAATTTTTTAAGGAAATTTAAAATGAAATCAGATTAGAACATGTTGGTATCGGGATTGTATTAGGTTCCGGCACCTGGTACAAGTCTTATATATGGTTTTAGTCATTTTTATAAAGTTTGGTTGAAAACAGAGTCCATTTAACGTAATTCGGACCTAAATTGCTAAATTTGATACTTGATGAAGTTTAAGAAAATTCTTGATCTTTGGGGGTTGATTCATTGTTATTGAGGTTATTTTGGTGATTCGATCGCACAGATAAGTTTGTATGATGTGTTTAGTTAGTACGTATGTTTGGTTAGGGACCGTGAGGGCTCGGGTGTATTTTGGATGTGTCTCGGGAAGTTTTGAGTTTAAGAAAAGTTGCAGATTTTCTGCAGTCAGTGCCCAAGGATTTTACCCTTCACGTACGCATGGTTCCCCTCATGAACGCGAAAGGAAAATATCTGAGGTTCCCAAATTCTTCTTGGCAAACATGAAGCTTGTAACGCGAACGCGAAGCTGAGGGGGGAGACCCTTCGCGAACGCTCCCTCCAATCGCGAACGCGTAAGGCTGAGGGGAGGGGTCGCCAGCTTGTGCATCGCGAACTTGACCCCTGGTCTGCAAATGCATAGGCTTAAGATTCTGAAGCTTTGTGAACGTGAGCCACATCGCGCGAACGCGAAGGCCTAGTAGGCCTAACCATCACAAACGCGAAGGGTATGTTGCGATCGCGATGAGCATTTTTCCAAAAACAGAAGCCATTACGGTATTTTATTAAAATTTCACAAACGCGTTCTTCTCCAAAGTTCTTAGGAGATTTTTGAAGTCTCTTGGGTATGTAATCTTTAACTTGTTTTCTTCCATTTTCATCAACATCTATTAGATTCCTAGGCCTAAAACACAGAATTAGAGGTAGAAATATATGGATTTGGGTAGAGTTAGAGCTTTTTGATTAATTGTGATTTAGACCTCATTTTGGGTTCGAATTATGGATATAATTATATATTTGGGCTTGTGGGTGAATGGGGAATTTGATTTTTGTCCGAACCTTGTGTTTTGACCAAGCGGGCCCTAGGTCGATTTTTGAATTTTTGGGAAAAATGACTGGAAAGCTATAAATGGGATTGGATTCGAATTGTTTAACATTTGTTGATGTTATCACGTCATTTATATATAGATACAATTGATTTGGAGCCGAATTCAAAAGGAATGGCGGTAGAGGATTGAGTTGGCCATGGAAGTTTGAGGTAAGTGTTCGGTCTAACCTTAGCTTGACGGATTAGGAATTGAGTCATATTTGCTACTTGTTTCTTGTTGAGTACGACGTATTGGCATAATGATGAATATCTATATGTTGGTGTTGAGCATGAACATGTGTCTTAAGTTAATAGTTGTTGTATTCTTGAATGATACAATGGTTGCAATAGTGAGTAAATCCGTGGTATTGTGCAAAGGCTTAATTTATTTTTCTTGGAAGTCACTTATGAGTTAGAAATGGTGATAATTGAGATGATTAGGAATTGAGTTGAGATTGGTTATGGTTGATTCTCCCTTGTCGGGCGTATATACTTGTACTGTTGAGTTCCCTTGCTGGGATAGTATAAATTATAGTTAATCCCTTCTCGGGACTGTTGTCATGATCATTGTAAGCTATATATTATGAGCGGGTTGCGCGCTACAATATTTTTAAATTACTATTTATATATGGATCGAGTTGCACGCCGTAGCAGATATTATACGTATATGGATCGGGTTGCATGCCACAAGTGATATTATATTGGATCGGGTTGCACGCTGAAACAGTTATATATATATATATATATATATATATATATATATATATATATATATATATATATATATATATATGTGTGTGGATCGGGTTGCATGCCGCAACTGTATTAATTGATAAGGGATCGGGTTGCGCGTCGCAATAGTAATGTTATCGTATTGTTGTAGATACTGTATTGTTCTTTCATATATCTATTTGGTTTCTACTAGGTTGATATTGTTTCTCCCAAGCATGTACCCCCCTCCCTTTTAAACTGCTTATTACATGTTTATTCTTCTGGCATATATTATATAACTGCATAGATTTATCTGGAGTCTAGTTCTAGCCTCGTCACTACCTCACAAGAGTTAGGCCAGACACTTACCAGCACATAAGGTTGGTTGTGCTAATACTATATTCTGCACTGTGTGCAGATACCGGAGCAGCATTTGATCAGCAGCAGTAGTTTGGGAGCTAGCCTTCAGTCCACTAAGATCCCAAGGTAGTCCTACAGGCGTCTGCAGGCCGGACATATTTTCTATCTCTTTTTATGATTCTGTTATCACTTGTACCGAAATAGAGGGAGTTTCTTTCTTTCAGACATTTGTATGTAGTGATCTTAGACAGTCTGTGAATGTTGTGACACCAGTTTCTGGGTAGAGACATATGTGAATTTCCATATTGCTTAGCTTATTTTTAAGTTTTCTGCTTTAATCTAATTGTCCGCAGTTATTTAGATGTTTATCACTTATTGATAGATTTTATAAAAAGGATTAAACTACAAGAGTTGATGATTTCCAAGTTTGTGGCTTGCCTAGCTTCTACGAGTAGGCACCATCATGACTCCCAACGGTGGGAAATCTGGGTTGTGACAAGTTGGTATCAGAGCCCTAGGTTACATAGGTCTCAATCTTCATGGACAAGCTCAGTAGAGTCCGAGGGATCGGTACGGAGACGTATGTATTTATCCCCAAAGGCTACGGCGTTGGGAAAAGTTTCACATTTGTTCTTTCTTGGTGTGGTTTGGTTTCTCAATGCTTAATGAATTTCTACTCTGTTATTTCACAGATGGCGAGAACATGCACTTCCTCATCTACCGATCAGCAGTCTAAGCCACTAGCAACTCTCACGAGGGGTGGAGGGTGAGGCCGAGGTCGTGCTAGAGGCTGAGGCATGGGCATAGCTCAACCTAGGGCATCAACAGTCGTAGCGGATCCTCAAGTTGATTTTGATGACGAGGTTCTAGCCACAGCAGTTCCAGTGGGCCCAGCTCAGGTCCTAGAGGGGTTTATTGCCACCCCAGTCCTTCAGGATGCTCTTTCCGTCTAGTGGGACTTATGTAGAGTGTCACCAGGGCGGCTTTACTTCCTGTAGCACCAGCCGTCTCTCTGGCTGGAGGAGAAGCCCAAACTCCTACTACTCGCACTCTAGAGCAAGTAGTTCCTCAGATTCAGACTCTAGTGGCCCAACCAGTCGGGGCAGTTCAGCTAGTTGCGGTAGCTTAGACCGGCGATGGTGCAGCCATGTCTGCCGATGCTTTGTGGAGATTGGATAGGTTTACCAAGCTATTCACTACTACCTCCAGCGGTGCATCTACTGAGGATCCCCAGGATTATCTAGATAGCTGTCAAGAGGTTTTTTGGAACATGGGTATTGTTGAGACCAATGGGGTTGACATTGCTACATTTCGCTTATCTAGATCTACCAAGACTTGGTGGAGAGATTTCTGTTTGGCTAGAGCAGCCGGATCGCCATCCTTGATCTGGGAGCAGTTCACACATCTATTTCTGGAGAAGTTTCTCCCTATTACACAACGAGAGGCCTATCAGAGGCAGTTATGCCTTATTGAGATCCATAAGTGTTACCCAGTATGAGACCAGATTCATAGATTTGGCTTGCCATGCCCTTATTATACTCCCCACTGAGAGGGAGAGAGTGAGACGGTTCATTGATGGACTCATTCAGCCTATTCGTCTCCAGATGGATAGGGAAGCAAGGAGTGAGATATCCTTCTAGGAGGTGGCCAATGTGTCCCGGAGAGTTGAGATGGTACTATCACAGGGGGTTGGTCATGGAGCGGATAAGAGACCCCGTCATTCAGGGAGATTTAGTGGTACCTTGTTTGGAGGTAGAGATTTACATGGTATAGGCTATCTTCCTAGGCCCTTTCAGTCGGATCTTCAGGTTTCTCATGGTGCTTTAGGTGGTCGTCGTTCTCACATGCAGTATTCTGATCAGCGGCCCTACAATGCACCACCAGCCTCTATCAGTGCACCACCGATCTAGAGTTTTAAGGGAGGTCATTCAGGTCGCCAGGGTCAGTCTCATTTTCCTCAGTCCCAGCATTCTGGTGGATGTTATGAGTGTGGTGAGTATGGTCATATCTGGAGGGCTTGTCCGAGGTTGGTGGGTACTCAGTCACAGCAGCAGGGTTCCCGTGCTATGATTCAGTCCCCAGATGTTCCATAGGCTGCCCAACCAGCTAGAGGTGGGGGTAGAGGTTCTAGAGGTAGAGGTAGAGGATTTAGAGGTAGAGATTAGACCGCTAGAGGTGGAGGCCAGCCAGTAGCAGGTCATCCTAGGGATATAGTCCAGAGTGGTGGGGCCAAGCCCCGATGTTATACTCTCCTACCTAGGCCCGAGGCCGAGGCTTTAGATGCAGTTATGATAGGTACTGTTATGGTTTGTGATTGAGGTGCTTCAGTGTTATTTGATCTAGGGTCTACATATTCGTATGTGTCATCTTAGTTTGCACCGTGCCTGGTTATGCCTAGTGATTCCTTGAGTGTTCCCGTTTATGTGTCTATACCGGTAGGTGATTTTATTATAGTAGATCGAGTGCATTGTTCTTGTGTAGTTGTGATTGAGGGTATTGAGACTCGTGTGGATTTGTTGCTTCTAGACATGGTTGATTTCGATGTTATATTGGGGATGGACTGGTTATTACCTTACCATGCTATCTTGGACTGCCATGCCAAGACTGGGACCTTATCTTTACCAGGTATGCCTCGTTTAGAGTGGAGAGGCACTCCTAGTTTTTCTACCCGCAGTGTCATCTCGTTTGTGAAGGCTCGGCGTATGATCGAGAAGTGGTGCTTGGCCTATTTGGAATATGTTCGTGATCCTAGTGCTAAGGTCGCTTCTATTTATTTTGTGCCCGTTGTTCGCGAGTTTTCTGATATTTTCCTTTCAGGCTTGCAGGGTATGCCACCCGACATGGATATTGACTTCTGCATTGATTTGGCTCAAAACACCCAACCCATTTCTATTCCGTCGTATCATATGGCACCTCTTGAGTTGAAAAAGTTGAAGGAACAGTTGCAAAACTTGCTTGAGAAGGGTTTCATTAGGCCTAGTGTTTTGCCTTGGGGGCGCCGGTATTGTTTGTTAAGAAGAAGTATGGGTCGATGAGAATGTGTATTGATTACCGGCAATTGTACGAGGTTACAATCAAGAATAAGTATCCATTGCGGAGGATTGATGATGTGTTTGATCAGCTTCAGGGTGCTAAGGTATTTTCAAATATTGACTTGAGATCTGGCTACCATCAGTTGAGGATTAGGGCATCTGATGTCCCTAAGATAGCTTTCCGCACTCAGTATGGGCATTATGAGTTCTTAGGTACGGTTGACAAATGCCCAAATAGCTTTTATGGATTTAATAAACGGAGTGTTCGGGCCTTATTTGGATTCATTCATGATAGTATTCATTAATGATATATTGATATATTCCCGCAGCCAGGAGAAGCACAAGCATCATCTTAGAGTCGGTTCATGGAGGGGTTTTCATCTATTGCAGCCCTGACGACCAGGTTGACCTAGATGGGTGCCTATTTCAGATGGTCAAAGGAGTGTAAGGCGGGCTTTCAGAAGCTCAAGACAGCCCTGACTACGGTACCGATGTTGGTTTTGCCTACATGTTCAGGATCTTACACAGTTTATTGCGATGCTTCTCATATTGGGCTTGGTGCAGTGTTGATGCAGGATGGCAAGGTCATTGCCTATGCTTTACAGCAGTTGACGATTCATGAGAATAACTATTTGGTTCATGATTTGGAGTTGGCAGCCATAGTTCGCAATGAAGATTTGGAGATATTATCTTTATGGCATAGCATGTGAGGTGTTCACGGATCACAAGAGTCTTCATTACTTATTTAAGCAAAAAGAGTTGAATTTGAGGTACATGAGGTGGTTGGAGTTGTTGAAAGACTATGGTATCACTATTCTATATCATCGGGAAAGGACAATGCAGTGGCTGATGCTTTGAGTAGGAAGTCAGCCAGTATGGGCAGTCTTGCTTATATTCCGATCGGTGAGAGACCGCTTGCTTTAGATGTTTAGGCTTTTGCCAATCAGTTCGTGATACAGGATGTTTCTGAGCCCAGTCGTGTGTTAGCTTGCACGGTCGCTCGTTCTTCATTATTGGAGCGTATTCGTGATCGGTGTATGATGGTCCCTATTTGTATGTCCTTAGAGATACGATGCATTACAGAGTTACCAAGGAGGTTACCTTAGATGGAGTTTTGAGATTGCAAGGTCGATTTTGTGTGCCTAATGTGGATGAGCCCCGAGAGTTGATTTTAGAGGAGTCCCATAGCTCCCGATACTCTATTCATCCGGGTGCTGCAAAGATGTATCAGGATTTGCGGCAGTATTATTGGTGGCATAGAATGAAGAAGAATATCATTGAATATGTGTCTAGGTGTTTAAATTGTCAGCATATTAAGTACGAGCATCATAGGCCTGGTGGTTTATTTCAGAGGATTGAGCTTCCTGAGTGGAAGTACAGTGGATCACTATGGACTTTGTTACTGGACTCCCGCAGACTCGAAAGAAGTTCGACGCAATATGTGTCATTGTTGATAGGCTGACCAAGTCAGCACATTTCATTCATGTGGCAGTATCCTATTCTTCTAAGATGTTAGCTGAGATCTATATCCGGGAGATTGTTCGCCTCCATGATGTGCCCGTATCAATCATTTCGGAACGAGATACGTAGTTTACTTCGCGTTTCTGGAGAGCAATTCAGCGATAGTTGGGCACGCGAGTTGAGTTGAGCATAGCATTTTTATCCCCAGATGGACGGACAGTCTTAGCGGACTATTCAGATATTAGAGTACATGCTCCGAGCTTGTGTGTTGACTTTAGAGGCTCGTGGGATAAGTTTTTGCCTTTAGAGGAGTTTGCCTACAACAACAACTACCAGTCGAATATCCAAATAGCTCCTTAGGAGGCTTTATATGGCAGGCGGTTTCGGTCTCTGGTTGGATGGTTTGAGTTCGGGGAGGCTCGACTGTTGGGTATGGATCTGGTTTAGTAGTCCTTGAACAAGGTTAGGATCATTCAGGATAGACTTCGTACAGCTCAGTCTAGGCAAAAGAGTTATGTAGACCGTGAAGTTTGAGATGTGGCTTTCATGGTCGGTGAGCGGGTATTGCTTCTAGTGTCGCCTATGAAGGGCGTGATGAGATTTGGGAAGAAGGGAAAGCTTAGCCCAAGGTCCATTGGTCCATTTGAGATTCTTGATCGAGGGGGAGAGGTGGCTTATAGACTTGCATTGCCGCGTAGCTTATCAGACGTGCATCCAGTATTTCATGTGTCCATGCTTCGGAAGTATCACGGTGATCCATCCCACGTGTTAGATTTTAGCATTGTCCAGTTGGATAAGGACTTGTCTTATGAGGAGTAGCCGGTAGATATTCTAGACCGACAGATTTGCTAGTTGAGGTCGAAGAGTTTTCCTTCTGCTCGTGTTTAGTGGAGAGGTCATCCCCCAAAGGCATCGACCTGGGAGTCCGAGTCAAGTATGCAGAGCCGTTATCCCTATCTTTTTCTCGACTTAGGTACTTCCTTCTTATGTCCGTTCGAGGACGCACAATTGTCTTTGAGGATGGAGAATGTGAGTTAATTTGACTTTGATCAAAATTTTGGGTAAATGGGCCCGAACCAATGATTCGTCAGTCTTGGAGGGTTTATAGGAAAATATGGGACTTGGGCGTATGCCGGGAATCGAATTACGAGGTCCCAAGCCCGAGAAATGAATTTTTAAAGGAAATTGTTTTTTTGAAAAATTTTAAGAAAATTTGAAATAAAATCTGATTAGAACATGTAGGTTCACGCCCGTATTTTTGTTCCGGCACTCGATATATTTCTTATATATGGTTTAAGTCATTTCTGTAAAGTTTGATTGAAAACGGAGTCGGTTTGACGTGATTCGGACCTAAATTGTTAAATTTGATACTTGACGAAGTTTTAGAAAAATACTTGATTTTTGGGGTTTGATTCATTGTTATTGAGGTTATTTTGTTGATTCGATGGCACAGATAAGTTTGTATGATGTGTTGAGTTAGTACGCATGTTTGGTTAGGGGCCACGAGGGCTTGGGTGTGTTTCAGATGTGTTTCGGGAAGTTTTGAGTTTAAGAAAAGTTGTAGATATTCCGCAGTTAGTACCCAGGGATTTTACCCTTTGCGTTCGCGTGGTCTCCCTCGTGAACGCGTAAGGCAAAGATCCCAGGTGCCTAAATTTTTCTTCGCGAATGTGAAGCTGAGGGGGGAGACCCTTCGCGAATGCGTCCCTCTAATTGCGAACGCGTATGGCTGAGGGAGGGGTCACTAGCTTGTGCATCGCGAACGCGACCCCTATTCCGCGAACGGGTAGGCTTGAGGAGCTAAAGCTCCGTGAACACTAGCCACATCCAGCAAACGCGAAGGCCTAGTAGGCCTAACCCATTGCGAGCGCGAAGGGTATGTTGCAATCACGATGAACGTTTTTGCCCAGTGATTTTAAAAGCCAGAAACAGAACCCATTATGGGATTTTATAAAAATTTCACTAACCCCTTCTTCTCCAAAGCTCTTAGGCAATTTTTGAAGCATTCATTCACCATAATCTCTTGGGTATGTAATCTTTAACTTGTTTTCTTCCATTTTTATCAACATCTATTAGATTCCTAGGCCTAAAACATAGAATTAAAGATAAAAAATTAGGGATTTAGGTAGAGTTAGGGCTTTTTGATTAATTGTAATTTAGACCTTGTTTTGGGGTCGAATTCTGGAAATAATTATATATTTGGGCTCGTGGTTGAATAGGGAATTTGATTTTGGTCTGAACCTCGTGTTCTGAACAAGCGCGCCCGGGTTTGATTTTTCAATTTCACCGGGTCCATGTCGGAGACAGCGGGGCAGTCGTTACACCATTCGTGCAGGTCGCTACTGATGCGACAATTTTTTGGAAAATTGACTGGAAAGCTATAAATAGGTATTGATTCGAATTGTTTAGCATTTACTGATGTTATGAAGTCATTTATATATAGATACAATTGATTTGGAGCTGAATTCGAACGGAAAGGTGATAACTGAGGATTGAGTTGGCCGTGGAAGTTTGAGGTAATGTTCGGTCTAACCTTAGCTTGAGGGATTAGGAGTTGAGTCATATTTGCTACTTGTTTCTTGTTGAGCACGATGTATAGGCATAACGAAAAGTATATATACGTTGGTGTTGAGCATGACCGTGAGTCTTAAATTGATTCTTGCTGTATTCTTGAAGGATACTATGGTTGCAATAGTGAGTAAATCCGTGGTATTGCGCAAAGGCTTAGTTTATTTTTCGTGGAAGTTACTTATGAGTTAGAAATAGTGATAATTGAGATGATTAGGAATTGAGTTGAGATTGGTTATAGTTGATTCTCCCTTGACGGGGCGTATATACTTGTACTATTGAGTTCTCTTGCCAGGATAGTATATCGATTGCCTTTCTTTCAATTATTCTTTTCCCCCTTCCCAGTCTATTAATAACAAAACGGAGTTTTCCAATGTATAAAATAAAAATTCCGATGGCTTTGGCTACTCTAACCTTCCCGACCACGATTTTTTTTAGGTATTTCACTGCGAAATAAGAAAGAAATAAAAAATTGTATTTTCCTAGGTATCAAAAATCTAGTAAATAAAAGAAATCAAAAAATAAATAGTGGGTTCCTTCATTTCTATGGTTAATTCTTAAACGGTGAGGTCTTCTCTATATACCAGAGCCTTTACTTTATACTTTAATTTAATATTTAATCAACTAATTGATGTTATTGGGAACTTGTATAGTTCATACTCTTTGGCTCTACCCATGAATTATCATGTAATAGGTCTTTCACAATGTTAATCCCTTGCCGGGACTGTTGTCATGATCATTGTAAGCTATATATTTGGAGGGGGTTGCGTGTGGTAGTATTTTTCTATTATAATTTATATATTGATTGGGTTGCACGCCGCAACAGATATTATACATGTGTGGATCGAGTTGCACGCCGCAACAGATATTATGTTGGATCGAGTTGCACATCGCAACAGATATTACATTGGATCGGGTTGCACGCCGCAACAGATATTATATTGGATCGGGTTGCATGTCGCAACAAATATTATATTGGATCAGGTTGCACTCCACAATTGCTATATATACATGGATCGGGTTTCACGCCGCAACAATGTTAATTGATAAGGGATCGGATTGCGTGCCGCAACAGTAGTGTTATTGTATTGTTGTAGATAGCGTAATGTTCTTTCATATATCTATTTGGTTTCTGCTAGGTTGATATTGTTTCCTCGAAGCATGTGCCCCCTCCTTTTTAAACTGCTTATTGACTGTTTATTCTTCTGCCATATATTATATAACTGCACAGGTTTATCTGGAGTCTGATTTGTCCTTGCCTCGCTGGGGTTAGGCCAGACACTTATCAGCACATGGGGTCGGTTGTGCTGATACTACATTCTATAATGTGTGCAGATACCAGAGCTGCATTTGGTCAGCAACAATAGTTTGGGAGCCAACCTTCAGTCCACTGAGATCCCGAGGTAGTCCTTCAGGCGTCCACAGGCCTGGCATATATTCTATCTCTTTTTATGATTCTGTTATTACTTGTACCGAAATAGACGAAGTTTCTTTCTTTCAGACATTTGTATGTAGTGATCTTCTACAGTCTGTGAATGTTGTGACACTAGTTTCTGGGTAAAGACATATGTGGATTTCCATATTGCTTAGCTTATTTTGTTTAAGTTTTCCGCTTTAATCTTATTGCCCCTGTTATTTAAACATTTATCACTTGTTGACAGGTTTTATAAAAAAGATTAAACTTAAAGAGTTAATGATTTCCAAGTTCGTCGCTTGTGTAGCTTCTACGAGTAGGCGCCATCACGACTCTGGAAGGTGGACAATCCGGGTCGTGACGAGTTGTTATCAGAGCCCTAGGTTACATAGGTCTCACAATTCACGGACAAGCTCGGTAGAGTCTGAGGGATCGATACGAAGACGTCTGCATTTATCCCCTAGAGGCTATGGAGTTAAGAAAAGTTTCACATTTGTTCTTTCTTGTCGTGCGGTTTGGTTTCTCAAAGCTAATTGAACTTCTACTCTGTTCTTTCACAGATGGTGAGAACACGCGCTTCCTCATCTACCGATCAGCAGTCCGAGCCCTCAGCAGCTCCCACAAGGGGTAGAGGGCAAGGCCGAGGCAGGGGCTTAGCTCAGCCTAGGGCAGCATCACCCGTAGCGGAGCCTCAGGTTGATTTTGATGACTAAGTTCTAGTCCCAGCAGTTACGGTGGGCCCAACTTAGGTCCCATAGGGGTTTAGTGCCACCCTAGTCCTCAAGATGCTCTGGTCCGTCTAGTGGGCCTTATGGAAAGTGTCACCAGGGCAGGTTTACTTCCTGTAGCGCCAACCGTCTCTCAGGCTGGAGGAGGAGCCCAGACTCCTGCTACTCGCACTCCGTAGTAGGTAACTCCTCAGATTCAGACTCCAGTAGCCTAGCCAGTCAGGGTAGCTCAGCCAATTTCGGTATCTCAGACCGGCGATGGTGAAGCCATATCTGTCGATGCTTTGTGGAGATTGGATAGGTTCACCAAGTTTTTAACTACCACCTTTAGCGGTGCATCTACTGAGGATCCCCAGGGTTATCTGGATAGCTGTCACGAGGTTCTTCGAAACATGGGTATTATTGAGACCAATGGGGGTTGACTTTGCTACATTTTGCTTATCTAGATCCGCTAAGACTTGGTGGAGGGATTTCTGTTTGGCTAAATGAGCCAGATCGCCATTCTTGACATGGGAGCAGTTCACACAGCTATTTCTAGAGAAGTTTCTCCCTATTACATAGCAAGAGGCCTATCAGAGGCAGTTCGAGCGCCTTCAGTAGGGACCAATGACTATCACCCAGTACAAGACCAGATTCATAGATTTGGCTCGCCATGCCCTTATTATGCACTGAGAGGGAGAGAGTTAGACGGTTCATTTATGGTCTCATTCAGCCGATTCGTTTCCAGATGGCTAGGGAGGCGGGGAGTGAGATATCCTTCCAGAAGGCAGCTAATGTAGCCCAAAGAGTTGATATGGTACTATCATAGGGAGTGGTCATGGAGTGGATAAGAGACCCCATTATTTAGGGAGATTCAGTAGTACCTCATCTGGAGGTAGAGATTCACATAGTAGAGGCCATACTCCTAGGCCCTTTCAGTCGGCTCTTCTGGTTTCTCACGATGCTTCAAGTGGCCGTGGTTCTCGCATGTAGTATTTTGATCAGCAGCCCTACATGCACCACCAGCCCTATAGTGCACCATCGATCCAGAGTTTTCGGGAAGGTCATTTAGGTCGCCAGGGTCTGTCTCAGTTTCCTTAGTAGCAACATTCTGGTAGATGTTATGAGTGTGGTAAGTATGGCCATATCCGGAGGGCTTGTCCGAGCTTGGTGGGTACTCAGTCGTAGCAGCAGGGTTCCCGTGCTATGATTCAAGCCACAGATATTCCACAGGCTGCCCAGCCAGCTAGAGGTAGGGGTAGAGGTGCTAGAGGTGGAGGTAGAGGATTTAGAGGTAGAGCTCAGACCGCTAGAGGTAGAGGTCCGCCAACAGCAGGTCATCCTAGGGATATAGTCCAGAGTGGTGGGGCCCAACCTCAATGTTATGCTCTCCCACCTAGGCCCAAGGCTGAGGCTTTAGATGGAGTTATTACAAGTACTGTTCTGGTTTGTGATAAAGGTGCTTCACTGTTATTTGATCCAAGGTCTATATACCCGTATGTGTCATCATATTTTGCACCGTATCTGGTTATGCCTAGTGATTCCTTGAGTGTACACGTACACTATCATATAACAACAGTACCAAAATTCTAAGGAGAGTTCCCCCACACAAGGTTAAGCAAGCCACTTACCTCGAACCAGCTCAAAATCAATCCGAAACCACGCTCTTTCCATGAGTATCCAACTCCAAGTGGCCCAAATCTATTCAAATCAATTTCATAATATAAATATAACTACAAACTACGAATTTAGATAAAGGAATCGAAGATAAGGTAAGAAAAAGGCCAAAAAATCCTCCTCGGTCCCACGTCTCGGAATCGGGTAAAAATGACAAATTATGAACACCGATTCACTCACGAGTCTAACCATATTAAAATTACTCAAATTCGATATCAAAACCTCGATCAAAATTTCAAAATTAGGCGTAAGAACGTTTCTCAACCTTTTCCCCAAGTTTTCATCCTAATTCCGAAATTAAATGATAAAACTAACAAGATTAATGTATTAGAACCAAATTAAAGGTAGGATTCATTACCCAATCTTCCTCCTTCAAAATCTCTCCAGAAACCACCCTCTACCGAGCTCCAAATTGATTTTCCAAGTTATGAACTGAAATCCTCGATTTTCTCTTTTTCTTCCCAGCGATTTCCACTTCTGCGAGGGTCCTACCGCACATGCGGTCCGCTTCTGCGGCTCCTACTTCGCACCTGCGAATTTTCATTAAAAGGTCAAGTTCTGTACCTGCGCCAATTTACCTGCAGATGCGGTTCGCTTATGTGATCCTTGAGCCACATCTGCGAGCAGATCCACTATTGCCTCAAATCGCACCTGCGGTTTTCAAACCGCTTCTGTGGTGCCGCAACTAACAATAGCAGGAACAAATACAGAGAAAGCAATTAATAGGGAATCTGGGCGTTAATTCTTAAAACGATCGACCGGATCGTTACAAGAATCCTATGAATTTGATCCATAAATCTTGTTAGAATATAATTAAATGGTTTTTGGTACCTAAAATGTCATCATAAATACTTATCTTGGTGTATTGACGAGAGAGATGCTCTTCTTTCTCTCTACAATTAAAAAACAAGTCAAAATAAAATGTTTATCTCACTTTTGACCACCCCTATAAAGACCCAAAAAAATCTGGAGCCTTGAGCATCGTAGCTTACGTAGAAATCCTACGCAAGGCTGAGTAGCAGACGCAAGATGAAAGCTTTTCCTTTCCTTAACCGGCAACTTCTGTTTTTGCAAATACAAGGATGCGTAGCCTACACAATGGTAAATACTTGAAGATTAAACTCTCCCTCTAAGCTCCAATCTATTTCTTTGAGCTCAAACTAATCAATATTATTCTAGTGAAGTTATGGGGCTTACATTCTCCCCTATTTAAGAACATTTATCCCGGATGTAGCCCTTGTTATGCATGAATTGAAGCTTTACATGTTAAGCACAAGCTAAGCTCCATAAAGCCCTCAAATTTCGTGAACTCATTATTATTATTACTATTATTATTATTACTATTTTTGTTAAAGTTCCTTTGGACTAAGACCTATCCACCCGCCAGTACATCTGCCAACGAACCAAAGAGACCATATCAAGAAACATATGTACAAGCCCGGTAAAGAATCATAGTAATGTACAATACTGAACATTTCATCCTTTCCCTGGAGACACTAATACACTAACTCCTCCTCCTCCTCATAATATTAATAATAATAATAACAATAACAATAACAATAATAATAATAATAATAACAATAATAATAACAATAACAACAACAACAACAACAACAATAATAATAATAATAACAACAATAACAATAATAATAACAACAACAACAACAACAACAACAACAACAACAACAACAACAACAACAATAATAATAATAATAATACTATTATTATTATTATTATTATTATTATTATTATTTTCTTTACTATTAATTGATGCCCTTCCTTTCCCTCTTTGTCGAGGAGGTCTACATGTAGGCCTCATTACCTGTAAAAATAAAAAGAGAACAATTAGTTCAAATAATCTCTTGTAAGAAAATCAGGAAGTGTATTATCAGACCTTTTTTTGTATATAATTTCAAAATCAAAAGGGACTAAAAAAGCTTGTCACCTTGTAAGCATTTGTTTGGAAACATCATACTTAAAATCTTTATTAAAGATAAATTTTGCCGCTTGACAATCAGTTTTAATCAAGAATATTTGATTGTATAGGTCAATTTGAAATTTCATTCATAACACATTTAACTATAACAAGAATTTCTTTAGCTAATGTTGCATAATTTTTCTGGGAATTGTTTCTTTTTTTCGAATAAAATTGAACAAGGTATTCTTGTTTATCTGATGAGGAACGTTGCTTTAATATTCCACCATAGCCAATAGGCATCAGTTTCCACAATCTTTGCCCGAGTGGGATTGACGAGAGTTAAACAGGGAAGGTTATTAACCTTCTTCTTTATTCTTTTAACTGACTCAGTATGACTGCCAGTCCAGGCATTTGAATTTTTCTTTAGTCTATCATAAAGAAGACTAGTTTCTCTAGCCAAAACTTTTATAAAAGAAGAAATATAATTCAAACTTCCCAAAAATCTTTGAAGTTGGGTCTTATCAGTAATAATATCAGGAAATTTAGAAGTGAATTCAATGCTCCTATTAATGAGAATAATTCTTCTTTTTTTGATATTATGGCCTAGAAATCTGACAGTGTTATAGAAAATCAACATTTTTGGTTTGGATATTACTAAACATTTTTGGATAATAATATTCCTGAATAAATCTAAATATTTAAAATGAATATTTTTTAAAAATACTAATATATCATCAATATAAACAATTATGAAGTTCGTGTAACGAAGAAAAATATCATTCATAATTTTTTTGAAATTCGGAAGGTGCATTTTTCAATCCAAAAGGCATAACATCCCATTTATATGGCTCATTGGCACATTAAAAGTAGTTTTATACCTATCCGATTCAGATATCTGAATTTGCCAATAACATGATTTTAAATCAAAATTTAAAAATATGATAGCATCATGTAACCTATCTAATAAATCCTTCTTGTTAGGGATTGGATACCTGATCCATTTTAAAATCTTATTTAAAGGCTTGTAATTTATGACTAACCTAGGAACTCCACGTTCCTATTCAGCATGCTTATTGACATAAAAAGCAGTACAAGACTATTTAGACTTTGAGGGTCTTATTAAACCCTTTTGCTGTAAGGAATCAATCTCCTTATTGCATAATTCCAAATATTCAGAATTCATTTGAAAAGGACGAGCCTTTGTAGGGATATTATCCTCAGAAAAGTCTTCATTTTTAAGAAAATTGATTTTTTCTATCAATTTGGGGTTTTTTAAATGCTGTTCAATAGTAATGGAACATATTTTAGTTTTCAAAAATTCAATTTGATTGACTTTTGATGAAATCTTATCCGAAATAATTCCTTTAGAAATCTCTGAATTGGTTGAGTTATAAACTCAAAAGTAATACTCCTATCATTATTGATACCAGTAAAACTTTTTGTATCAAATGTGAAAAAAGCATCAATTTTTGAAAAAAGGGACACCTAGTATCACATCACGATCAATATCTTTTACCAAAATAAAACTTTCAGGTATACAAATGTTTTGTTGGCAAATATAAGCTTTAGGTAATTTATATGAAATACCCATTGGACCACCGCTAGCATTCTTTAAACGGCGAGTAGTGTTGATACTCATTTTTTTCTATATGTTTTTTTGTATACAAATACTTTTCAAATAATACATATATACATATACAAGCATGCCCAAGGATTTTAGCATTTTTCCTAATTTGTAAGAAATTTTTAAAATTAATTTATTATCCATTTTAGCAGTACAAGATCAATAATTATTCCCAAAAATATTAATTTTGTTGAATAATTTATTTTATTCTCACCTTTATACCAAAACATAGCTCAGGGGATTTTTGTATATTTTACAAATTTATTTGGTATTTTAAAAGCTAAATTGTATATAATTACAATTCTAGCCTATTTTAAGTTTAATAGCATTTTTAATTATAAAATCCGTTCCAAAACTTTTTAAATTAATATTTATTTATTATTTACTAGCTCGATACTTTTAATTTTCTCTTAAAATCATCTTTACTATTTAATAAATGAAAAAGGAAAAACTGGCTATTTAACGTTTAGCCCTATTTCATTTCAATTATAGCCTACTTTACATTTCAATTTTCACCCTAATTGATCCAGTCCTAATTATACCAACCCAATTTCATTTGACCTAGCCCTGACCCAATTTATTAACCCGCCCGGTTCCCATTATTAATCCAGGACGTTGATCATTTTGATCAACGATCATAACCCCCCTTATCATTTAAACCCCAAAAGACCTACCCTAATTCCTCATTTCATTCTGATAGCCGCCTTTGAATCCCATTGTCTCTCAAACTCTCTCGAAGGTTCTTCGAACCCTAATCTTCTCCGACCCTTTTTCCACCGTACTTCCACCAGAATCCATGGCTTCTCCGGCCATGAATGGTCTGTACTCACCCCTCTCCACCATTAGACCATGTTTGTTCGAAGCTTTGTGGCGTGACTTCAATGGTTCCTCCAGACCATCTTAAATCTATGGTTTTATGGCCTTTCCGGCCTTTGCTCCGGCATACTTAAGCATTAGAGGGTCTGATTTTACCTCTCCGACTCATGTTCGGGCTTTCTTCCAAGTCTTTCTCATTTTTAGGGTTTTTCCAAAATTTTAAACTACTTGAGGTTTTTTTTTCCTGTTATTTTCTTAGATTTATGATGTGTATGTTATTTACTTGACTTTTAAAGTGTTTTCCCCAAATTTTCTTTTCAAAATCGTTAATTTCAATTTAGGGTTTCTAAAAGGCGTCCAAAATATCTTGCTGTTTCTTTTTGTTCTTTCCTTTATGTGTGTTTGTCTGTGTTATGCTCGTATGTTTTCTTTCCTATCACACATGTGTTTGCTCTTTTATTTTTCTTTATACTATACATGATTTTTCTACACATCTGTATTTTTACTGTGCCTTTAGACCATGCTCGCATGATTATCTCTGCTATGTTTTCCTACATGATTTCTGTCGTATGTGTTTCCTGCTGAGTTCTTTAATTTTTGTTTGCTTTATTGGACTTTGTCCGAATTTTGCTTAGCATGTGTTTATCTAATGCTCCTTCAGTTTACATCACCTCTTTTCTTCTGAACTTGGTTAAGTTCCGACTTTTCTCAAACATGCTTTTTTATGCTCTTGAATAAGCTATCTTTCTTTGTTGTTTTAAACCATCTATCATATCTGTTTTGTTTCTCGTGAGGATCTGAAACAAACCTTTGATTGTGTCTCAATGGCTTGCCTCCTCATCTTTATGTCTGATTCGATTTGAAACCCTAGGATTTGGGGTTTCTTTGGCAAGTTTTACTAGGGTTTTACTTTGAAACCCCAAACTCTTAGACTCATTCTGAGTCTATAGATTGGACCTGGACATTTTTATGACTGTTTCTATGATATCTTTTAAAACCAGCATGACTACTCCCTCTTGTTGATATTTGTGTGCTTTATATATGAGAAGTTCTTCTTTCAGAAAAGGTCTTGCCAATTATTGATTGATTTAGAATTCTTTTAGTAAGGTTTGATTGACTATTATTGATTTTTCTTAAGTAAAACCCTTTCCCCTCTTTTCGTGACTTGGTTCATTCGAACAAAGCCTATAATTTTGGATTCTACAAACTGTTAGATTGATTCCCTTTCCTTATTTGTCACAAACCGTATACCACTGGATTTTTTCTTAAATAAACTCCTATGTATTTACCCTTTTTGTGTTACTTTGGAAAAGATTTTAATCAAATTTCTTTCCTTAGTTGCCTTCTACCCCTTTGAAATCAGAATCCCTTAACTGAAGGGGGACTCTATGTGATCGATTGCAAACTATTTTCTTGCCTTTCCTTACTTGTTTTCTGCACAATAAAATAGGCACGACCCTTCTGCACTCAGACCACCTTGAATCTTCAGTTCAACACCTTCAGCTTACATTACCCACACACTTACAATTCAACAGTTCTTAGAGTTCAAGACTCGAGCACACATTAGTCACTTGCAGTTTGAATACTCTTGCAACATTCTGCTATCTTTTGAGATCATTTGGACGTTTACCCGAACTTGATTTTTTTTTCAAGGCTACTGTTCTGCTTGTTTATTTCCCTAAAACTGGTATGTTCTAATTTAACTTTTCAGCTTCACCCCTATGTGTGTACTTTATAGTTTCAACATTCTTGTTTTCTTTGTTGTTTATGTTCAATGTTGACTATGAATGTTCTTCTCTATACATCTGCTCTCTGTTGTGAATTCCCCATACCCTTACTCCCTTCTATGTGTTTGAGTTAACGCCCATGGCCTGGTAGTACCCAAATTGGTGCCCAAGACTGAACCTGATCCTCAATGGATCCTAACTCCTAAGATTGGCTAACAGGCTGGTCAGGGGTGTGCCAACACTCCTAATTGTTGGGCATGATCACCAGCCTGCCATGGCCTTCCCTAACTCCCCTCTATGCACTTACACTTACTCTTGGACTTTAAGTTCTGCCCCCCTCATATGAGCCTTGCCTTGGGACCTTGAGTTCCCTTTGAACTTGGACATTTGAGGGCTGGCCCTTCCAAACTGCACTATAATCTAATTCTTCAAATGTATTTGGGGTGTAAGCATTGCCGGAGTCCCATTGAGGCTCTTAGGAACTTTGACACATCCCAAATAAGAGAAGGGCTTCAGAAATCCTGATCTTCAGAGCTGGTTCATCTCATATTTTAGACCTTGAGTCTAAATTAGGCTCCTTGGTTGGAGTTTAATTTCTGATGTAATTTTACTTTTGGTCTGTAATAATTTGTAATAACTTACGGGTTTTAGTAAAAAGGGGGGGGGGGGGGTCACTTATGTATTCATGTTGGTAGACATCATATTCTTAGGCATTTATTCCTGCAAATCTCATTCTGCTCTTCATCTATGCATTTCATGTAGGAATCCTGCCTATAAGTTGTTTCATTACTGCATTAGAACTCCTGCTCATAAGTTATGCATTTCATTAGAAATCCTTCCTATAAGTTGTTTCACTTTTACATATAGAATAAGTTTTTGCACTTCTGCATATAGAAATCATGTCTATAAGTTGCTGCACTTCTGCATATACATATGTCATTAGGCAAACAGTCTACAGGTTAAATTAATAAAGAGTGGCATCCTAGATACCATGCCTGTAGGGTTCCTGCATCCTGATAAACGTTTTAAAACCAATAACACTTAGAAATCATGCCTATATGAGTAACCGGTTGAATCTGATTCGTCTCTTTCATCAAAAAGTCTAAAATCAGTAGTAATGGTACCAAAAATCTACAGAGTTTGTGTTTGTCCATAATCAGAAGCTTTCTCTAAAATTAGTATTATTTGCATTGTTAGATGTCATGCCTATAGGTGTCACCTAGGAAAGCCATTAGGTAATTAATTAATTGCATCAATCTTTGATAATGACAACCATGGGTAGGCCTAATTCAAACTTCTTATTTGAGAAATATGTGATAAACCAGCCTGCCTTAACGTTTAAGTTTAATACAGACCATAATCAGTATATGTAAGTCATGCTAAACAATTTGCTTCTTTAAATGAGAAGGTTTGTTTGAGCTTTTAAACTTCTATGTGTGTACCCTTTACTTCTCTATGTGTTTTGTTTGTCGCATTAGAATTTTGTCTTTTTTAAAACTCTGAAAATCCAAATCTCCCTCCCTTTTAGGATTAGTAGTCCCAAATTCCTCCGGGACAAATAGGACCGGGGTGGGTACTAGCATGCAATAAGTAATAACACTACTTCATGTTTAATACCTTAACAGGGTGGGTAAGGGTAGACATGGATATGATAACCACGCGATAACCCCACGTGTATAAATGGTTACTGGGTGTTGTATGGGGTGATCCATGTTATTTACAAACCTCGGACCCCTTTCCCTTTTTACTTGTTTACGTCCTTTTTACAGAATGTTAAAGTTGCCTAGTTTTCAGTTCTTCAACTTCTTCTTTTACTTCAAGCACTTGCACCTATCATGCCAAAAATCTCTCTTTAAATTGTCTATTTTTCAATACTGTTTGTCACAACCTAAAATCTGATTCGGTCATGATGGCACTTCTCATGAAGACAAGGCTAGCCAACCAACCCATTTCGCATTTAGAATAACTAACATAAATAAATAGTTTAAATATGATTTAGTAATATTAAATAATAGTTGTTTAACCCAACACATCCCTAACCGGAGTGCCACAAGTCATGAGCATCTATAAGAGTGTAATTACATCTACAAAGTCTAAAATGTACAAAATAGGATTTATAAACAAGAGGAAAAATTTTGGTGCCGTGTACGCTGGCGGTCACCTCGCTCAACTCCGATGACTTAGTCTCCAATCAGCTCAAAACCTGCTATCGGGTGAATAAATACCTGCATCTGCACACAAAGTGCAGGGAGTAAAGTGAGTACTCCAACTCAGTAAGTAATAAAGGTCAATAACAACTGAACAGTAAGAAATCACGTATAACAAATCATCATGATGTACAGAAGTAGTGTAAACCCCTTTTCAGAAAAAAATAAAATAGTGAAGCTGTGACATCTTTAGAGAAACATCTTAGCTCAGTTTAAAAACTCTTTTAAAAATGACTTTTTCAACGATTACGCAAATGAATGCAAAAAAATAGTGCAGATAAGTACAGAGCTCCGCCCCTTGGGCACCACACTTAGTATTCAAGTAATGCCAGGATATCAAGTACATATTGCAAGAAGTAGCACAAAAAACAGATAATGACTGACAAATGAAATAAAGTAAACACATAAAATAGTACCAGTAGCACTGCGACGTGCAGCCCGATCCACATATCGCTGCAGCATGTAGCTCGATCCATTTAACATCGACGACGCTCACTGGGGTGTACAGATTCCGGGAGGGGCCCCTTACGGCCCAAGCGCAATATCAAGCCATTTCGTGGCATCAAGTCTAGGCCCTCGGCCTCATATCAGTATTAGCATAACAGTGTTACGACATGCAGCCCGATCCAAAAGTATCCTCACAACACAGGCCCTCAGCCTTACTCAGTCAAAAATACATAAGCCCCTCGGGCAACAATAAAACATGCTGCTCAGCCAAAAATAGTATTGAAAATATCTTTTCACGTGTTAAAGAAAAATAAACTTGGCTGAGTTTTGAAAACAATGGCAAATAACATGACTGAGCTCAAGTATGAAATCAAACATTGAGGAAATATCAACAATCATCTTTGAAGGGGTTCAAGTAATTGGCATGAAGCCCAAATATGGAAATCAACCTAAATCATTATGATAACAATTATGTTTCAGGCAATAATGTAGTAAAAATATCAAACGGGACAGATCAAGTCACAATCCCTAATAGCAACAGACCCCGCGCTTATCATCCAATGCGTGCCTCACCTCAATATAGCACTACAATGTGCAATCCAGGGTTTCAAACCCCCAGGATATCATTTACAATCATTACTCACTGAGTTGGAGTACTCACTTTACTCCCTGACCTCGTGTGCAGATGTAGGTATTTGTTCACCCGGTAGCGGGTTTTGAGCTGATTGGAGACTAAGTCACCGGAGTTGACAGATGTGATCTCCAGCGCATGCATCACCGAAATTCTTCCTCTTGTTTATAAATCTTATTTTGTACATTTTAAACTTTGTAGATGTAAATACACTCTTATAGATGCTCGTGACCTGTGACACCCCGGTTAGGGCTGTGTTAGGTTGTTCTACCGTTATTTAATATTACTAAATCATATTTAAACCTTTTATTTATGTTAGCTATTTTGTAAAGACGAAATAGGTTGGTTGGATTCCTTGTCTTCACGAGAGGCACCATCACAACTAAATCGGGGTTTGGGTTGTGAAAAGTTGGTATCAGAGCCAGATTACATAGGTCTCACGAGTCATGAGCAAGTTTAGTAGAGAGCATATCGGTACGGATACGTCTGTATTTATCTTTGATAGGCTACAGAACTATTAGGAAAACTTCGCATTCTTAAATTCTTATCATGCGTCCTTGATTCAGCTTGAAAGGTAACTCTTGAAATTCCTTCCGCATGTTCGCATGCGTGCATGAGTGCTCATTATCAAATGTGCCTTGATGGTTTGTGATTTCCCGATCAAGGGGCGAGATATGATCTCTGTGAGTTTATGTTGGGGACATTCTGAAGGACTTAAGGCCAGATCTTTGCCTATGGATTGAGCACCGAGGTGCTGATTGTGTGAGTAAGTTGTTTTTTACGTATATGTTCGGTATTGTCCCTATTAGTGGGAATATCGGCTGGATAGCTATGTGATTAGTATGTTGTACTACGAGATGTTGCTATATGACTTGGATGTGTGGAGGAAAATCTGTTCGATGATAGGTGGACTATTAAGTGTATGATTCCCATTGGGATTGGATATGTAGCCCCGAGTTATGGGCATGTGAAGAGTCTTTTCAGGTCTCCTAGTTGGGAGTGAAGTAAATTGCATGTTGCAGTATGAGTTCAGACTCAGAAAGACTAAGTGGCTGAGTAATGTGTATGATGGTGGAAGGTATACCGAAATGTTATACTGAGGCGAGCATGTGGGTCATCTCTTGCAGAATGTTCTAGAGTGGTGCGATCCTTATGTGTATGTTAGAAGGTCTCATGTGTAATTGAAAGCTACGTGCGGGAATTTGAAATTTTGGGTAGCTTAAGAGAGTGGAATTAACTATCGCGGGGATGAATGCGAGATTTGTAGAAGGTTTACAGTACTAGATGATCTATGTTTTCACAACTTATAACTGATTTGAGTTTAATCTCACTATGTTATTGTGGCATTAATAGAATAAAAGTGTAATGAGTTATTGAGGGTATTTTAATCTATGGCTTCGAGCTAAGTGGGGGAGTCTACTGTGAGTAGTTGATCGCACGGTTAGGGGACATGTTGGTCCCAGTTTGAGGCATGCAGGCGAATTGGCTGTGGCTCGAGTAAAGGGAAATTTTGACGAAGGTTATATTATACTTCATAGGGTATGAGAATCAATGAATGTCTAGAGTTGTTGGTAAAGAATGCTCGGTGCATAGAGCAGGAAGTTGCTTGGTTGTATTGTGATGAGGATTTCATTATGCGGTATCGGAGTGCCAATGAGGCACGGGTGGTTCAGTTCATTAGGTCAGGTAAATTGTAGTTTGAATAACAGTGAATGACTTGCGAGAATAGTTCTAATGTGTTCAAGAGTCTGTATACATCAATTGAGTGCTCTAAAGTGTGGTTAGAAACTGTTGTTTACTGGAAGGGTCAAGACTTATGGCATCTCTATGTTAATTATGTGATTCTATGTATCAGTATCAGGAAAGTAAAGGTAACCGATTTAGATTCGCAGGAAGTTCATCAGGGTAAAGTATTTTAGAATGTGGTGTTTCTGCCAACTTGTAGAAACCCCTAGGTGAATTTTGACTATTTTTTCCTCATTTCACTTCTTAGAAGAATATTCTCGGTCAGGTTTTACCTGCTTAACTGTTTTAAACTGGTATTATGACTCTACTTCTAGTTGTGAGAACTGTTGGGTTGAGTCCCCTAATTCCTATTATTGCACACGAGAGTTTGTGAGGTAATGGCTGAGAGGGAGGTTGAGAACCCGATTGTGAGGATATTTATATATATATGTGAGTTGTAGATCGGGCTGCATGCCGCGGCAGTACTTATATGGATCGAGGTGCATGCCACATTGTTATATACATATTGAATCGGATTGCACGCCGCAGTAATATTACGCTCGGGCTGTAGGAGCCCCTCTAGAGTCTGCATATCCCCAGTGAGCATAGTCGACTATAAATATATGGATCGAGCTTCACGCTGTAGCGGTTACGATGATTTCTATTATTACGAGATAATACTGAGCTGAGTGTTAGTAGTGAGTATTATGTGACGAGATTTTAGTCATGAGTGACTGAGAGGCTGCCTGATGGGCTATATTCTGAGTGATTTGTTGCCCGAGGGGCCCTGTTGTGATGTTTTCATTATTTCCTCTCTCCTTTCAATAAGCCTTTGTTGAATATTTTGCTAAGTATCTGAATTCAATGTTTTAAACGGGATATGATGACTTTATGACATAATTTAATTTGAATTTATATGTTTTTGAACTGCTCGTCACAACTTTCAGTCTTTATTTACTTTAGTTACTTACTGAGTTGGCGTACTCACGTTACTCCCTGCACCTTGTGTGCAAATCAAGGTGCCCGAGTGGCCGAGTGAGCATCTTCAGCTGATTCAGTTTCTGTTGGGGATTTTGAGGTAGTCGCATGGCATTTTCAACCCTGTTTTCTCCCTTCTATCATGTTATTTTCCACATTTCTCTAGACATTTGATGTAGTAGGTATTCAGACATGTATTATAGGCTCTAGACTCGTGACACCAGATTAGTATAGGTTGTGTAGTTTTTATGTCTTGTTGACTTCCGCATACCTATCTTGCTATTTTAAACACTTATTATGATAATTAGTAATTAAACTGTGTTAGAAAATGATTTATTAAAGTGAAATGTGTTGTGGTTAGTGAATTGGTTGGCTTCCTAGTAATGTGATAGGCGACATCACGCCCGATATTTAGGATTGTGACAAGTTAGTATGAGAGCATAGGTTACATAGGTCTCACAAGTCATGAGCCAGTTTAGTAGAGTCTCATGGACCGGTATGGAGACATCCGTATTTATCCTAGAGAGGCTGTAGAACCTTTAGGAAAAACTTTATATTCTTGAAATTCTTGTCGTGCGAATTGTTGATCCGAATACCAAACTTCTGTTATTCTATTCTCTTACAGATGGTGAGGACACGTGCTACCATGCATGTAGGATGACGTCCAGTACCACTAGCTGGGGCCACCAGAGGTTGAGGTCACGGTCGAGGCCATGGCATGGGCAGATCAGCTATAGTAGCACCGGTAGATCCACTAGCTGCCTCATTCCCGATCAGGTCCTAGTTATGGACGCTACAGCAGTACCACCTCAGGTACCAGCTGTGCCTATTGTGATTCCAGTCTTCAGGAGGCTTTAGCTCAGATCTTATTAGTGTGTACCGGTTTGGCTTAGGCGATCTCAACTACTACGGTCGCATCTACTTCACAAACCGGGTAAGGATCCAGATCCCCATTGCTTGCACACCAAATCAGGTTGTGCAGGGACTATAAACACCGGGGGCACCTCCAGCCCAGCCGGTTGCACCAGCCCAGGAGTTTGTAGTTCCAATTATGTTGGATGATGAGCAGTGTCAACTTGAGAGGTTTGGTAGGCTCCAGCCTCTGTCATTAGTGGTGTAGAGGGCGAGGATGCCCAGGGCTTTTCGGATAAGTTCCAACAGATACTTCGTAAAACAAAGATTCTTGAGACTAGTGGTGTGGTATTTACTACCTTTTAGTTTTCTGGGGCAGCCTTCATTTGGTAGGAGGCATAGGCTTGTTGGTGCAGCGCCCCTTACTTGGCAGTGGTTCGTTGTTCACTTCCTGGAGAAGTATGTACCACAGTCGCACTAAGAGGAGTTGCGTAGGCATTTTGAGTAGCTGCATTAGGGGGAAATATCAGTGACGCAGTATGAGATGCGATTCTCTGAGTTAGCCCGACATGTTGTTTGGTTGGTTCCCACAGATCGAGAGAGGATCAGGAGGTTTGTTGATGGCCTCACGTACCAGCTTCAGATTCTTATGACTAGGGGAGGGTGACAGGTGCTACCTTCGAGGAGGTTGTTGATATCGCATGTGAGATTGATCGGTTTGCCAGTAGGAGAAAGATGAGAGAGAGGCCAAGAGACCTCAAGGATCTGGTAGCTTTAGAAGTGCTCCTTCGAGGGTTAATTCCTGCAAAGCAGAGGCTGTTCTTTCAGGCACGCTCATTCAGCTCGCCCAAGTTATCATGGGGCATCTTCAGGTCATGGTTATCATGGATCTTAGCAAGGTCATTCATCACTTAGTGCCCTTCCAGCTCTGAGTTCATATCATGCTTCATCAGCTCATTGCTCTTTTATACTAAGTGCATCTACCATCACTCCAGTGCGAGGCGTTCCTTTTAGTCCCCATCTCCAGCACCGGGAAGTTGTTATCAATGTGGGGAGTTTGGGTATATGAGTAGGAAGTGTCCCTAATGTGTTGCTACTTCATCCTAAGAGAGGGGTCAATCATCAACTTCGGCACTAATTGCTCCACTATCAACCACCCAACTAGTTAGGGGTGGGGATTAGTCTGTCAGGGGTCGCCCCAGAGGGGGGGTCGATTAGGGGCAGTCAGGCCCGTTTCTATGCTATTCCAGGCATACCCGATACAATTGCCTCTGATGCTGTCATTACATATATTATTTCAGTCTGCCATAGAGATGTATCTATATTATTTGATCACGGTTCGACCTATTATTATATGTCATCATACTTTTCTCTTTATTTGGGTATGCCCGTGTGATTCTTGTTTTACCTGTTCATGTATCTACCCCCAGTGGGCGATACTATTATTGTGGACTGTGTGTATCGGTTGTGTAAGGGAACTATTGAGGGTCTGGAGACCCGAGTTGATCTATTATTATTAAATATGGTGTATTTAGATGTCATTCAGGGCATGGATTGGTTATCTCCATTTCGTGCTATTCTGGACTATCATGCTAAGCCAGTCACATTGGCTATACCGGATGTGCCACAGATCGAATGGCGATGTGTGACTGCTCATGTTCCTAATAGAGTGATCTCTTTATTGAAGGCCCAACGCATAGTTGGGAAGGGTTGTCTTTTGTATCTTGCCTTTGTGAGGGATGTCGAAGCTGAGGCTCCGAGTATTGATTTTGTTCCAGTTGTAAGGGATTTCCCTGATGTTTTTCTTGCAGACCTGTCGAGCATGCCCCCAGACAGGGATATTGATTTTGGTATTTACCTGGTGCCGGGCATTTAGCCCATTTCTATTCTGCCATATCGTATGGCTCCAGCAGAGTTGAAGGAGTTAAAGGAGAAGCTTCAGGAACTCCTAGATAAGGGGTTTATTCGGCCTAGTGTATCACCTTAGGTGCGTCGGTTCTATTTGTGAAGAAGAAGGATGACACTATGAGAATGTGCATTGACTATAGGCAATTGAACAAGGTAACAATTAAGAACAAGTATCCTTTGCCTCGCATTGATGATTTATTCAATCGGCTTCAGGAGCAAGGGTATTCTCCAAGATTGATCTCCGTTCAGGTTATCACCAGATGAAGATAAGGGATTCAGATATTCATAAGACGCTCTTCAGGACTAGATATGGTCATTATGAGTTCTTGGTTATGTCTTTTGGGCTGGCCAATGCCCCAACAACGCTATGAATCTGATGAATATCGTGTTCCGACCTTATCTTGACTCATTTCTTATAGTTTTCATTGATGATATCCTGGTATATTCGCGTAGTCAGGATGCACATGAAGCATTTGAGGGTTGTTTTACAGAGATTGAGGGGGGACAAGCTTTATGCAAAGTTCTCTAACTACGAGTTTTGGCTAAGTTCAGGGGCATTCTTGGGACACGTGGTGTTTAGTGAGGGTATTCAAGTTGATCCAGTAAAGATAGAGGCGGTGCAGAGTTGGACCAGGCCATCCTCAGCAAGTGCGATTTTGTATTTTTCTTGGTTTGGCTGGCTATTATCGCCAGTTTGTTCAGGGATTCTCATCTATCGCATCGCCCTTAATCAAGTTGACCCAGAAGGGTGCTTCATTTGTATGGTCGGACAAGTGTGAAGAGAGCTTTTAAAAGCTCAAGACAGCTTTGACCATAACTCTGGTGTTGGATTTTCCATCAGCTTCAGGTTCACATACCGTGTATTGCGATGATTCGAGAGTTGGGAATAGTTGTGTATTGATGTAGAAGGATAGAGTTTTTGCTTATGCTTCTCATCAGTTTAAGCCCCATGAGAAGAATTACCCCATTCATGATTTGGAGTTGGCTGCCATAGTTCATGCATTGAAGAGTTTGAGGCACTACTTGTATGGCGTATTGTGTGAGGTTTTCACAGATCATCGTAGTCTTCAGCATTTGTTCAAGCAAAATGATTTTAATTTGAGTCAACGGAGATGGTTAGAGTTGCTTAAGGATTATGATATTACTGTATTTTACCATCTGGGAAAGGCCAACTTAGTGGCCGATGCTTTGAGCTAGAAGGTAGTGAGTATGGGGAGTTGGCATATATCCCAGTTGGGGAGAGACTTCTTGTGGTTGATGTTCAGGCTTTGGCCAATCGGTTTGTGAGGGTAGATATTTCGGAGCCCAGTCAGGAATTGGCTTGTGTGGTTTCTCGGTCTTCTTTATATGATCGCATAAGAGAGTGCTAGTAAGATCATCCGCATTTGGTTGTTCTTAGGTACAGAGTTCAGCATGATGATGCTAGAGATATGATCATTGGTGATGATGGAGTGTTGAGGATATAGGGCCGGATTTGTGTGCCCAATATAGATGGGATTAGGGAGTTGATTCTGGAGGAGGCCCATAGCTCGCGGTATTCCATTCATCTAGGTGCTGCAAAGATGTACCAGGATTTGAGATAGCACTACTGGTGGATAAAACTGAAGAAAGACATTGTGGGGTTTGTATCTCGATGTCTTAATTGTCAACAGGTAAAATACGAGCATCATAGACTGGGTGGTTTGTTTCAGTAGATGGTTTTTCTTGAGTGGAAGTGGGAGAGGATCACTATGGACTTTTTTGTTGGACTTCCACTGATTTTGAAAAAGTTTGATGCTGTCTGGGTGATTGTGGATAGGCTGACCAAGTCCGTGCACTTCATTCCTATCTGTACTACTTATTCTTCAAATCGGTTGGCAGAGATCTATATCAGGGAGATTGTTCGTTTGCATGGTGTCCCCGTTTCTTTCATTTCACATAGCGGCACTCAATTTACCTTGCAATTTTGGAGGTCTGTGCAGCGAGAGATAGGTACTCAGGTTGAGTTGAGCATATCTTTTTATCATCAGATGGATGGGCAGTCCGAGCGTACTATTAAGATATTAGAGGACATGTTGCGTGCTTGTGTTATTGACTTCGAAGGGTAATGGGATCAATTTCTACTGCTCGTAGAGTTTTCATAAAACAATAACTACCAGTCAAGTATTCATAAGGCTCCATATGAGGCATTGTGGGAGGCGATGTAGATCTCCAGTTGGTTGGTTCAAGCCCGGTGAGGCTAGGCTATTGGGGACTGATTTGATACAGGATGCTTTGGAGAAGGTGAATGTGATTCAGGAGAGGTTCGTACAGCGTAGTCGAGGCAAAAGAGTTATGCCGACAGGAAGGTTCAAATGTGTCCTACATGGTTGGCAAGAAGGTTGTGTTGAAGGTTTCACCCATGAAGGGTGTTATGAGATTTGGGAAGAACGGGAAGTTGAGTCCGTGTTTCATTATACCATTTGACGTACTTCGGAAGATTGAGGAAGTGGCTTATGAGCTTGCCTTTCCACCCATCTTGTCGGGTGTGCATCCGGTATTTCATATATCTATGCTCCGAAAGTATATTGGAGATCCATCTCATGTTATGGATTTCAGCATGGTTCAGTTAGAGGATGACTTTACTTATGATGTGGAGCCAGCAACTATTTTGGAGCATCAGGTTCAGAAGTTGAGATGAAAATATATAGCTTCAATGAAGGTGCAGTGGAGATCGCTCTGTTTCCCCCATTTTTACTTCTTTATGCTTTGTTATCCATGTTTTGTGGTATCGGGTTGATCGGATCGAGACCGGAATGAGTTTGGTGAAATTTGAGACACATAGTCTCTTTTAAGAAGGCTTAAGTTGGACAAGTCAATCAGATGTTGCCTTATGTGTTAATGGGCTCGGATGTGAGTTCTAATGGTTCGATTAGCTTTGGGAGGTTATTTATGACTTAGGAGCATGATCGTAATGAGTTTTGGAGGTGTGGAGTAGTTTTAAGCTTGAATTGGCGAAGTTAATATTTTAATGATTTTTTGTTGATAGGCGAGATTTTGATATGCAGGTCAGAATGAAATTCTGAAAGTTGTCGTAGCTTCGTTGTGTCATTTGGGATGTATGTGTAAAATTTCAGGTCATTCGGATGTGGTTTGGTTGGATTTTTTTAGCAAAACATGTATTTCAGAAGATTTTAGAAACTTAGGCTTGAATTCAATGTGCTTTGGACGACTTGATGTTGTTTGAGGTGTTTTGATGATTGCAACAAGTTTGAATGAGGTTTTAGGATGTGTGGTGCCTTTGGTTGAGGTCCCGGGAGCCTCGATTGGTCAATCAGACCAATTTGTAGTTGAAAATATAGCAGACATTGCACGTTCATGGTTGTAGAGAATTTGCTCTTCGCAATTGCGAGGGGTGTATCGCAATTGCGTAGAAGGAATTGAGGAGGCTTCAGGTTTGGCCTTCGCATTCACGAAGGGTAGTCCCGCATTCGCGAATGGCTATGAAGCTGTGCATCACATTCGTGAGAAGGCACTCGGGATTGCATAGAGGAAGTTGGGTCAGATGGGTTCAAGGTCATTTGTTCATCGCGCTCGCTTAAGGGTGAGCACGTTCGTGAAGGGTTAGATAGTGGAAGCATCACGTTCGTGATGAGTTTTACGCGTTCTCATAGAGGAAAAAGTGGTCAACGCGAGTTTGTGCTTCGCGAACACGAGAGTTTGACCGCATTCACGAAGAAGGATATTAAGGCCAGGGTAGAATGTTTTTAAGTCATCTTGTCCATGATTTTGGGTCTATTTTCACCCATAGTTGCTCGTTTTTGAAGATGTTTGAGGGAGATTAAAGTGGTATTCAAGGGGAAATTATTTGAGGTAAGATTTTCGGACAAAAATCTCGATTATTATGTGAATTCCACCTAGAAAATCATGGAATTTAAGCTAAAAATGGAAGAACTAAGGCTTGGAATTTTGGACTTTTGATTGGGGATTTGGAGGACCATTTGGGGTCGGATTTGAGAACTATTAGTATGTATGAACTCGTGGGGAGATAAGAATCTATTGATGTGAAATTTCTAAGTTTCGAGAAGTGGGCCCGAGGCTCAGGTTTTGGTAATTTCGAGATTTTTTATGTTTTTCGACCGTTTTCACTTGGGCTTCGTTCTCTTAGCATATTTTGATACCGTGATTCTGATTTTGGATAGATTCGATGCGAGTTGAGGCCGATTCGAGGGGCAAAGGTATAGCGGAGTAGCATTTTCTCCGGTTTTAGGTAAGTAACCATTGTAAATCTAGAATTGAGGGTACAAAATCCTGATATTCGACTTGATTTGACAAAAGCGGCGACGCACATTCTAGGCGACGAACGTGTGGGCATGCACCGGTAGGGATAGTGAGTCGGTCCATCCTATAGAGACTATTAAGCTGCATATTTTATTTGGAAATAATATAGTATTCCGTATGGATTCTTATGCTGCAATATGGGTTGTACGCCATGTTTGGGGCCTTGTGCCGACCTATAGAAACCCTTAGGGGCATTTTGACTATTTTTTCCTCACTTCACTTGCTAGAAGCATATACTCGGTCATGTTTTACCTGCTTAAATGTTTTAAAATCGTTTTATAACTCTACTTCTAGTTGTGAGAACTATTGGGCAGAGTCCCCTAATTTCTATTATTGCGCCCGAGAGGCTGTGAGGTAATGGCTGAGAGAGAGGTTGAGAACCCGATTAGGAGGATATTTATATATATGTGAGTTGTAGATCGGGCTGCACGCCATAGCTCCACTTATATGGATAGGGCTGTACGCCGCAATGATATATACATATTGGATCGGGCTGCACGCCGCAACGATATGATGCTTGGGCTGTAGGAGCCCTTCTAGAGTCTGCACACCCCTAGTGAGCATAGTCGACTATAAATATATGGATCGGGCTGCACGCCGCAACGGTTACTATGATTTCTATTATTAAGAGATAATACTGAGCCGAGTGCTAATAGTAAGTATTATATGATGAGAGATGAGTTAAGAGTGACTGAGAGGCTACCCGAGGGCTATATTTTGAGCGATCTCTTGCCCGATGGGCCCTGTTATGATGTTTTCACTATTTCCACTCTCCTCTGAATAAGCCTCTGTTGAATATTTTGCTATGTATTTGAATTCAATGTTTTAAACTGGAAATGATGATTTAATAACAGAACTGAATTTGAAGTTATATGTTTTAGAACTGCTCGTCACTGTTTTTAGTCCTTATATACTTTAGTTACTTACTGAGTTGGTGTACTCACGTTACTCCCTACACCTTGTGTGCAGATCTAGGTGCCCGAGCGACCGAATGAGCATCTTCAGCCGATTCAATTTCTGTTAAGGATTTCGAGATAGTTGCATGGCGTTCGTAGCCCTGTTTTCTCCCTTCTATCCTGTTAATTTTCGCATTTCTTTAGACATTTGATGTAGTAGGTATTCAGACTTGCATTAGAGGATCTAGACTCGTGACACTAGATGAGTGTGGGATGTATAGTTTTTATGTCTTGTTGACTTCCATATCTCTATCTTCATGTTTTAAACACTTATTAAGATAATTGGTAATTAAACTGTGTTAGCAAATGATTTATTAAAGTGAAATGGGTTATGGTTAGTTAATCGGTTTGCTTGCCTAGTAATGTGATAGGCGCCATCATGACCGGTATTTGGGGTCGTGATGGTGCATATATGGCAATATCTCGGAATTCTTGGTGGCCCAATCTCTTTGTACTTGGTGCACATGCAAATCTGAATCACCAATTACCAGCAGTTCCTGAACGTTCATGTTGATTGCCATGTTAAGTCCTACTATTCAGGCCTCATACTCTGCCATGTTGTTGGTGCATGGAAATTTGAGTTTAGCAGACACCGGATAACGCTGACTCGTTTCTGATACCAAAACTACTCTAATTCCTACTCATTTGAAATTTGTAGCTTCGTCAAAGAATATGCTCCACCTGTCATATGCTTCGGTAATGTCCTCTCCTACTAACAATACTTATTCATAAGAAAAATATGTTTTCAAGGGCTCGTATTCTCCCCCACCGGATTTTCAGCAAGATGATCTACCAATGCTTGTCCTTTGACCGCCTTTTGAGTTACATAGATGATGTCGAACTCACTCAACAATATCTTCCACTTGGCTAAGTTCCCAGTCGATATAGGTTTCTGAAATATATACTTCAAAAGGTCCATCATGGATATAAGGTATGTGGTATAGGCACAAAAGTAATGCCTCGACATCTAGGCCATCTAGGTCAAAGCACAACAAGTGCGCTCCAGTAGATAGTACTGTGATTTGTAAAGTGAGAACTTCTTACTCAAGCAGTGTATGTCTTGCTACTTTCTCCCTATGAATCTAGTATCTTTTGTTCTAAACTCAAGACTAGATCATTTGGTACTGGAGTACTCCGACTGTCTGAAGTTTCTGCATTCTCAACATTCTCCTTCCGAATACCACTTAAGTCGTCCATTTTTGCATTTCCTTTGCCTTTTGTATTTCTTTTAGGAGGAGGAGGTGGAGGGCCTCTAGATCTAGTGTGATATTACGATGATGCTAGTATGAGAGAACCAACCTTTGAGGAATGGGAATAATCAAAAAGAAAGAAAGAAAAATAAAAGGTAGCCAAGCCAGTAAAGATTTTGAAATGTTTGCAATATTAAAACACATATTGCGGGAATGTAAATTCGTATCCTAATTTTGGAGCTTCGTTGTGCCCGAGGTAGGCCTACCGACAAATAGATTTGGAGAACTTTTGATGCCAGTAAATGCCTCATTTCATAATGCAAAAATAGACGAATCCCAAACGACACTAAACAATAGAAAAGTAGTCACTATTGGCACTTGGCCTTGTTACATTTAGGAAAGCAAATAAATCTAGTCTACTTGGTCCTAGTAGTACCCTCCCCAGATTCAATCTTCTTGACTCCATCATAAAGGTTTCCCTGCTTGCGCCGGCCCAACAACAGGTTGGCTCTGGCCAAATGTCCTCCTTCACTTCCTTCAGCGTTCTGGAAATCCTCAATCATCTTTATGACTTTACCCTCCTGCTACACTAATCCTCGCTCCAGATATTCCAACTTTCTATTGGAAGTGATAGTCGTTTCTTTCCATTTATCGATCAATCTCATATTTCTCTCGTGTATTTCCTAGTGATCATTCTTAGAGTAGAGGACCCTTTTGCGTAGCCTGTTGTATTTGACCGAGCTTCAGCTTCTTTGTCTATGATCCTATTCCCTCGACCGGCTCATGGCCTCACCATTCCCTTCAGATTTTCCTTTAACCATGCTAGGTAGAGATTTTCACGCCCCGGTTTATACCTGTCTTGCTCAATGGTGTTCTTTTCCACAATGATCTTACGCTGCCACATGTGCTGAGCTTGGCACTTGTAAGGGATGTCATCACCCTAAAAGTATGCTCTGAAATTGCTTATCTGGCAATCATGGGTACAGCCTGCTTCTTTCATGCTTTCCTCATAACTCGGATATATCCCTCTCAACCCAATTAGCACCAAGTGTGGAGCATCTCTGGATATGATGATGAATTTGTTTGTCGGGAACCATTCAAACATCCATTGCACTTGTTCCTCGACCAGATTGTTGAAGAAATCTGCCCACTCTTTGGCACTTTTCGATGAGCAAACCTGTCCGGGATGTAAGTCATCCTCTTGGGATAATGGAAGGCAGTATGTTCGTTCCAAGCCCTTCATAGAAATTCTTAGCGATAGTGACCCCTTTGAAGATATTCTAATGACCACAACTGTAGCAACATGTTACAACCCTCGGAATGTTTGATCCCTCTTTGACAGTGCTCCAGAGCCCTGTAGATGCCGGTTATGATCATGGGGACTATAGTGTATGTTTTCCCATTGATCCCTTCCTTCAAAGTTTTGGCTACCATGGCCAACCTAATATGGATTCTTTCCCTTTTCATTGGGAATACGATCGGTCCCAAGAAGCACACATTGAACATGAACACTCTGTGGTGGATATGTCCCAGAGAAGTGATAGAAAGCTCGTCATAGAAGGTATGGTAGGACTTGCTATGGCCATATCTTTCATACGTGTACTCGAAGGGTGTGTAGGATTTCTTCAAGCATTCCAAGTCAGCATTTTTCTTCAATCCCAACATCTTTAAGAACTCTTTATCACTACAGTTCTCCGGTACAAACAACCTAGGGCTATCCCAAGTCTGCCCTCCAAGTCCCCCAATTTCTTCTAGGAGTGGTGTCATTTCCATATCTTCGAAGCGGAACACAGCCCTTTCATGGTCCCAGAACAAAGTGGCAGCCTCGATCAACCTACTGTTTGGCTGAATGTCTAGTAGAAAAGGTAAATTTTCCAAGTGCTTTCTTACGTGTTTCTTGTCACTTGAGGAAAGGTCCTCCCACTAATCTAGTAGTAATAGTGGAATGTTGCTGACCCATACCGAATTTGGGGACCTCGTGTCTCATTTTTTGCAAAACAAAAAAATTAGGCCCTTCTACCTCACTAGACTCGACTATTTGTATATTTATGATTAGCATACTGGCATTTAGTTCTCCAAATTAATGCACAGAATGTGATTGCGTCCGTTGGGATTATGGAAACCCCGGTGGACTTTTGGGTAAGGCTCGTCTTAAAGGATTATTATGTGGACAACATATTAATCCGACTAGGTTTGACCATGATGCATGCACAATTATGATCAGAGTAAGGTTACTATGGGGGTCTATATTTGTACCCTCAAGCGGACAACTTGAAAGGGAAAGACACGGAACCGTCGACCGCATCGCTGATCAACTAGTTTTACCGAAAATTTGCCTTTCCAAATTCAAGGGAAATAAATTGGAAAAGCGCAACCACTCATCAAGTGTTGTTATAAGATTTTATACACACGAGTGGAATAATGTGTAGCATGATTTGTGCAACAATAAATAGCATGTTGTCATGTATTTGTACGTAAAAATGATAAATGCAATATTTAAATAATTGAAAGATAGTTACAAAAAATAGAATACAAAGAGATAAGTCAGTTTTAGGAATATAAAGAAATCATAAATGCTTAAAAGTAGACAACTAGATTCAAATAAAGGGAAAGGTGCGTAAGATAGAGCATGTTTGGACTAGTTCACGGAATAAGTTCGTTATGGTAAGAGCCTAATAGTTTCTCCAGCAGAGTCGCCATGCAGTCATGCCTCCTTTTTCCTCGCGGAGTCTGGGTTTTGACATTCCTTGGGAACAACTCATTTCCTTTAGGGATTTAGGTAATTAATGAGTCTTCACCTAACGGATTATGGTGTGTTAGGGCATCTAGAGCAGTTAACTCATGTAACTGGTTTGCATCACCAGAGATTAGGGATAGGGCTCGAAATAACCTTTATGGGAAGGTGTTAGGCACCCCTCGCGGTCCACAATGGTGGGTCCCAGCCGAACTTAAACTATGTAATTATTCTTTTAGAAAGTAAACAATTTCAACAGAAAGTCGCAAGTAAGAGAATGTTTTTACATCCTAAACACAGGTATGATTCAGGTAATGGGAGCAAGAGAGAGGTTTGAACAACGTGGACATATATAAAGAAAAATAAATTCGTTTAAACAATGGGGGTTGGGAAAGAGGGGTCCTAGGTTGGTTAGCATACATGATCATACCCACACAATGCCAGGTAATCACTGCTCAATGAGGGGCTACACGTGACATAGCACGTAGTCATCATATCCTTACTACCTAATTCCCTCACCTTGGCCATAGTCTAAAGCGTTCTAGAAACATTGAAAGATATCTTATGCATGCACTACCCGTCCCTTTCTTGTGGCCCTGGAGGTATTTACGACCTCTAATTTAGGTAGTTATAGACCATCCCAAGGTACTTAAAGGAGAAAATTCTAGGCGTCAACCAAAACAATTAGGACTGGACTAAAGAGAGAACAATTAAAGGCTTACCATTTTTACCTCCGCAAACAGAACAAGTAAGTACATGTTTCAAACAACAGTTTTCATGTATTTAAGAGGAACTCTAGAAGAAGATATCTATGTGAGCAGTGAATATGCACTATTGGGTTAGGACCAAAATGTCAAAGACCTAGTTTGCCTACTGATTTTAGACCTGTTGAACATGAATAGTTACAAATACAGGGCGTAGTTTTACGGTTTGCAAGATTTTTGATCGCCTTATATGCTTGCCCGGGCGTATAATGGTGATGTCATATGAGCATGGTATCTAATAATTGATCAGAAATGCAGTAAAACAGTAGAAGATTTTAAACGGGTTATTTGGATTCTATAGGCATGTTTTCTAGTGATGTCAATTAACATAGCATTGAGAAATGAGTAGGTTGGTTAATTAAACTGATTCAGAACCTAAAAATATGAGTTAAACTGATTTTAGATCTAACCAAAACTGATTTTGGATCCTATAGACATGATTTCTATATTTAAAACTGATTTAGATCCTATAGGTATGATTTCTGTAGTTACATCATATTTAGAGGCATAGCTTCTAATCATGTAAAAGTAAAGAAAACGATTTTATTTGAACCAAAGCAGATCTTATAGGTATATTATCTAACAAATACATTTTTTGAACCAAATAAACCTCTATAGGCATGTCATCTAACAAAACACATCTGAATTGAAATAGACCTTATAGGCATGTTATCTACCCCAACTTTACCCACAGTATGTAACTACCATTCCTTTCACTAGTCACCCCAATATTTGTTTACAATAATTATTTTAGACCAAGAATTGAATACAAATTACATAAATAGAATAGAAGTTAAGATATAGGGAGCCTGAAGCAGGCCTAAAGCAGTCCAGGTGTACCAAACCTTCAGTGGTCCCAAGTGCCCAAAGTTCCATAGCTAGTTTCATGTATAGGTGTGTCAGAGTTCTCTAAGGACCTCAAGGATCCTTGGTAGTGCTCACACCCAGACCTTTCTCAAATAAGAACTAATTTATGTGTAGTGTGGAAGTGCCAGCTTTGATATGCTAGAGTTCAGAGAGACCTCAAGGGTCTCTAAGCAGTACACATACCAGAGGGACATGACTTAGTAATCTAAGAGTAAGTGAGACTGCATAATGGTTTGAAAGAGTTTGGTAAATAGTACAAAGAAAGGTCTTAGAAGTGAAAAAGAGTTTCTGAAAAACCAGTACTAGTTTGGGTAAAACAGTAGTTGGAAGAGCATGAAAAAGAAGATCTTGAAATTAGAACACCAATCCCAGAACAGCTTCAAAAAGCACTTTGGCAAACAGACTTCACACGAGGAGAAAGGGGTAGCGGACATATAGAATGCACCTTAGTGATAGAAAACAAATACACAGGTTCCTCAAGAAGTTGTGGAATTTACAAGTTAGTTACAAAGATATGTTGAGAACACATAGGTCTTAGACATGACCAATACACACAACTAGAGTACCTTTGAAAGGGCTAGTTGTCTTAACAAGATCTCATTAGTGAAGCAGAGTAGGTAAGACTTAGATGAACAAACTAGGCAAGCACTTAATGAAGCATTCAAAGTTTTAGAAATACTAATCACATATAGAACAAGCAAAATTTAGACATGCTAGGTGAGACAGTAAACAAACAATGCAGCTTTTGGACATACTAGTGAACAAATAGGATTCATGCAATTGTCTAAAGCAGGATTGGGCATGCTAAACAGTATACTAGTTATAGCTTTTAACAGAAGAAACTTACCATGCTGAGTGATACAATAATTAGGTAGTGTATCTAAGCATGTTGGTTATACATTGAGTATATGACAGTAGAACAGCAAAAAGAACCAGAAATCACAACTAATGAACTGCAGCAACAAAGAAAACACATAGTTTTGGAATGTGAATTGAATAAAGACATACCGGTTAAGGAGAAAATATAGAGTATAGAGTAGAGATGGTGCAAACAGCCATCTTTGGTTTACAGCTGGCTGGATCAGTGAGAATTGCAAGTAACAGAAGGCAATTGAGAACTTTTGAGAGAGTGAGACTATAAATGAACAAGTGTCCATGCTAGAGGTTAAAATAAATAGAGTGTTTATAGTAGCTCAAGAGTAGAGAAAATAAGGTAAATTAATCAACAATCAGTAATTAGGGAATTTTAGAATCAAATACACGAAGATTCAACATAGTTTTCTCCTTTAATTAAGAAAAATTAACCAACTGTAATGACAGGAACTAATTAAGGCAACATGTTCAATCATACCAAGTAAAAAAGTAATAATCAGAGATCTTATTAAGGAAAGGAGTTCAAATTAAAACAAAAAACTTCAGAATAGAGATTCAAGGGTTTAATTAAGGAAATAAAAATGCAAAGAGTCAGCAAGTTTCGCAGACAATTTTCAACTTAGGTAAGAAACGAATAGTCAGGAAACAGATTGATAAATCAGGAATTCAAATCAACATTGACTAAAGGGTAAAAATATAGGTTAACCATGAATAGGCAAAAAATAAATATAAACACATAGAATCAATAAAAAAGTTGAACCAAGAACCTTAGTAGAGGCACATTAGGATAAAAATCACACAACATCGAATTAGGCTGAAGAACAATCACAAGAACCAAAACATAGGACAAAATCAGTACACAAGTAAACCAGACAAACTAAAAATCCAAATAAAATGTCAAAATATTTAGGGTTTTTAGCATAAAAAAGTTTGGGTTAAAGTGAACCTTACGAAATTAGTTAAAACACATAAGAAATAGAAGATTAAACACTCAAAATTATCAAATGATTTGGAGAAAGAAATTTTCGAGAAGCCCTAATGTAGAAAAAATGGAAAAATATTCGAAAATCAAAAGGTTCTTGTAAAACTCATATGAATCAGGCTCGATCTGTCTCAGATCTTGCAAAGATCTAAGAAGTTCAAAGGATAAAAATTAGGGTTCCGAGAAGAACAACACAGAGGTGAAGAAGCATGCTTAGAAATCGATAGACATAGGTAGCCTGAAGTAGGTGAGCAAAGACCAAAGGCATAAGTAGACTAACCTTGGTCTCTTGAGGACCATAGAGATGATGATACCAGCATATGAGAGGCCGTTAGAGGCTTGGGGTGGTGAGAAACAAACATGAATGTCCATAGATGAGTGCCGACGAGGGTGATAAGGGTTTAGACTTAAGAGCATTTGAGAGAAGAGGGGATTAGGTGACGGCAGGGGAGGGCGTTAGAATGATTAGGGTTTTGGGGATATAGCTTTGTTTATTTTAGGGAGGAAGAATCTGGACCGTTGATCAAAATGATCAACGGCCAAGATTTAGCAAGAAGTAGGTCAGATAGATGTTGAGTTTGGGCTGGGTATATTTTGGGTTAAAATTAGGCTAGTTAATAGGCTAGATTTCAAATGAAAAAGGGGCTATTTATTAAATTGCCACGACCCGGAATCCCTACCCATGGGAGTCCTGATGGTGCCTACTCATGAAAGCTAGGCAAGCCATGAACTTTGAAACCATTAACCTTTTTCATATTAATTAACAAAGAATAAGCATTTAAAGAACATCGAAAAATAAAATTAGCGGAAGTCTTAATTAGATATGGAAATAAATGTCTAGAAAACTATTATAAGTCTCTACCCAACACATGGTGTCACAACATACACGGACTATCTAGGAGTGCTACATACAAGTGTCTGAAACCAAAAAAAATAAAGTCTGTCTCGGATACAAGAGGAAATAGAGCATCAGAAATAGATAGAAGAGATGTCGGGCTTGCGAACGCCTGCAGTACTACCTCGGGATCTCGCTAACTAAAGGCTAGCCCTTGAACTACTGTTGATGATCAAACGCTGATCCGGAATCTGCACATAGTACAGAGTGTAGTATCAGCACCACCGACCCCATATGTTGGTAAGTGTATAGCCTAACGTCGGCGAGGTAGTGACGAGGCTAGAACCAAACTCCAAATAAACCTGTGCAATTATATAATATATGGCGAAAAAGTAAACAGGTAATAAACAATTAAAGTTGGGGAAGGGGAACATGCTGCAGGGGTAGCAAATAAAACAGAATCTCAAGAACAATAAGGAAACTATAATTTAACTTCTAACAAGGATAAAGAGTAATAAAGGCAATTTTCACTTTCAATTTCATCTTGTTGCAGGCGTGACCGATCCCATTTCTCATATCTTGTGGTAGGCGTACCACCCGCTCCCATTTCATCAATCTTGTGGTAGGCGTATCACCTGCTCGCATTTCGTCAATCTTGTGGTAGACATACAACCCACTCCTATTTTATCATATCTTGTGGTAGGTGTATCACTCGCTCCCGTTCATTAATCTTGTGCTAGGCGTACCACCCGCTCCCATTTCATCAATCTTGTGGTAGACGTACCACCTGCTCCCATTTCCATGTCATCACAAAATCACAAGAAATGCAGTAAGGGAACAAAGTAATATAATAACTTACCGACAAGGGAACAACAATATCGAAACAGTCATCCCGGCAAGGGAGAATCTGCTATAACCAACCTTAACTTAGCTTGTACTCAGCTCAATTAATGAAAATTCGAAATCATAAATAAGATCTACGAGGATAAAATAAATCTTTGCTCAATATAGTAGATCATTAATTAAGGCATCCAAAATGTCATTTAAGAACACAATAACTTTCAGTTTAAAACTCGCAGTCATGCTTGACACCAACGTATAGATACTCATCACCATGCCTATATGTCGTACTCAACAAGGAGCAAGTAGCAAATATGACTCAACTCCTATTCCCTCAAGCTAAGGTTAGACCGAACACTTACCTTTATGCCTTGCACTACTCAAGTCTCAACTATAGCCTTTCCCCTTGATTTTGCCGCCGATTCGTTCGTATCTAATCACAAATTACTTACTTACATCAATAAACGCTAAACGAACCAATCCCAATGCATGAAAATGAGTTTCCCAAAGTTTTATCCAAAAAGTCAAAAATCACCCCGGGGCCCACGTGGTCAAAAACATGAAGTTCGAACCCAAACCCGATTACCCATGAACGCACATATATAATTTATTTTGAAATCGGACCCCAAATTGAGGTCCAAATCCCTAATTTTTGAAAAACCTAGGTTCTACCTAAAACACCCAATTTCCCCCATGAAAATCTTTGATTTTAAGTAATAATCATGTTAAAAGATGTCAATGATTGAAGAAAGTTAGTTAAAAATGACTTACAATTGATTTGGAGAAGAATGAATTCTTGGAAATTCGCTTAAGTGTGTTTGTATTAGAGAGAATATGAAAAATATTCCAAAAATTGGCAAAGTATAAAAAAATGCATGTCTCAGATGTGGGAATTGCAAACAGGGATTCGCAATTACGAACCACGACCTCTGCAGATATGGGAATTGCGAAACAGAGTTCGCATTTGCTAACCTTCAGAAATCCCAAACATTTTCATTTGCGAAGAAGTTGTCGCATTTGCGATAACAAAGGATTTAATCGGGCATCGCATTTGTGAAGAAGTCTGCCCAGGCCAACTCTCGCATTTGTGATGCATGGCTCGCACTCGCATTTGCGAGACTGGCTTCGCAAATGCAAAGCCTGCATCTTAGAAACTCACCAGCTAATTTTCAAAGTTAAAAATGCACTTGTGGTCTATCCAAAACTCACCCGATCTATCGAGGCTCCAAACCAAATATACACAACCTCAAAAATATCCTACGGACTTATTCGTGCGATCAAATCGCTAAAATAACATATATACATCGAATTAAACCTCAAAATCCATGAATTCTTTCAAACTTCATAAAACATCAAAATTTTCATTTTAGGTCCGAATCACGTCAAACGACGTCCGATTTCAACCAAATTTTACAAAAATAACTTAAAACATATATAAGACATGTACCGGGCTTGAACCAAATAAGGGTCCGATACCATCGCTTTCTAATCAAATTTCATATCAAATTTCCTTAAACATTTCTAGAAAATAATTTTACTCAAAAATTTATTTCTCGGGCTTGGGACCTCGGAATTTGATTCCGGGCATATGTCCAAGTCCTATATTCTATGGACCCTCGGGAAACGTCGAATCATGGGTTCGGGTCCGTTTACCCAAAATATTAATCAAAGTCATCATTTTCATAAATCAAATGTTGTTAGGGAGAACATGACAACAAATTGTTCCTTAAATTTGGGGTAGGTTCGTAATAATTTCTTAAATTTACTTCTAGACAATTTTTGTCCGTTGAATGTATCAAAAGTCAGCGTTTTTAATCGTCATCAAATATTTGGCATACTTTGGTTGTTAGATTAAAAAGGAAATAGATTTTCTTTAAAAATAATTTGACGTGAACTCATAGTTGGAGATGCAATTCATATATTTTATGTTATATTCTATTTATTTCAAGATTATGTGCAACTCTTTGGGTGTTAGTTTATCAAAGTTGATTCGAGTTAATTCTTTATTTTTTTTAAAAACAAATCGACCATATCCAAAACGAGAATACAAGTCTTCTCAGTTCTATATTTTAATCTCTCTTTTATCTTTTGCGCAAAATGAGCCATTATCCTAAAATCAGGTTAGACGGCAAGCAAAAGGAAAATCACATTTGTTGAGATCATGTAAGGGCTAAAACTGCCCTTAATGTGTCAACTTTAGTCTAAAAGTGTCCTTCATTAACCTATTTTGCTAAGAATGACCATACCATTAAAAATTTGTTTTATTAACTACACAAGGCTATTTCTGCTTGGCTATTAATTAAGGCATACCCAAATTAAATTTTACCCCACCATAATCCATATAGACTGACTCGACCCTACAAACATTATTCTTCTCCCCTTAAAACCCCAATGTTAGTCAAACTTTTGAATTTGTTTTTGTTCCACACTTGGAATGAGCCTAATGACAGCAACCCAAGACACATATCAATAAAACACCTCTACTCACAGTGAAACAGCAATAGCACCAGTAGCAACAACAGCACCAGCAACACCAACACCAGCACCAGCAACACCATCAGATGTTCTAGATGATGACTATGATTATGAAGATGAAGATGTAATATATGAGGATGAAGATGAACGTCCAGTGTTGAGACCTAAATTGATATCTAAAGCTAAGACTAGGCTTCAAAAGAAAAAACCGAGGTAAATGCCAACTGGTACAAGGAAAAACTGCATTCAAGGGTGATGAGTCTGATGCCAATGTGCCTACAAACTTTCCCTATTCACCAAGGAAGTCACTTGGAAAGGAAAAACAACATTTATATAAATACAATGTTAGCTGTAATGGAAAAAAGTTGGTAAATTGAAGGCTAAGAAGATCAAGCTCTTAGGACCTCAATTGTGTTTGAATGAGTAATTTTTAACTTAGGAAATGATACTATATTTTTTTGATGACTGATTCATAACTTATTATGTATTGTTTTTATCGTGAAATAGTTGTTATAATTATATTGATTCACCCCAAAAATCCTTTGTTGGGCTTATATTAGGGTGAAAAATATTGTAATAATTGGTTATTAAGTATTTTATTGGCTACATATAACAATGCATTGTTATCTATTGATTGTAAAAAATTTTGTATTGATGTTGTTTGTTTTCGAATATGCATAACATAATGTTGGTTCCTATAGAAGTACTTTAGATTTCAATGAGCATAATATACCAATGAAAATAGAAATGAAAATTAAAAATTTAATAAAAACGACAATACAAAAATACAGTACAAAGTTCATAACTCTTGCTAAACAAAACTCAACTATAAAGACAACTGCAAATTTAACCTAACTAAAAGTTGTAAATTCCATTCATTTAACAACTATGCCAACAACATGCAATTTTGTAAGTTATAACATCATAATCCGTACTAAGCAAAACAACTTCTCTACATTATTTTGTAGATTTTGTAAGTCACAACGACAACATGTTCCTATTAATCACATTTGGACACTACTAACCAAAACACAATTTCTTTATATCATTTTGTAAGCCATAAATATAACTAAAACAACCCATGACCATATTAGAAACTTTTTCCATTGCTTCAGTTTTAACTCCAAAGTTTGAAACTTCTCCTCCAATGCAGATGCATTGTTCAAATTTCCACCAACCATATCATCGATCATCTTCCTAAACTTATTCCTTTCTTGATGTAGAGCATCATCCACTGTAATTTTTTTGGTTGTGGATAAACACTAATACATGAGGTGGAAGTTTTTCATCGCGCCATTCTCAATAATGACAATTATTACTCTCGTAACGAGGAAATATATAGAATCTACGACCAATATTCATAGGTGTCGTAAAAGTAAAATGATTGGATACCAATCCAGATAACAAACACGGGCATCACCCGGGTCACGAGAAGAAGTAGAAGAAGATTCTCCCATTTGAAGCTTAAAAAGAAACGATCTTAAATTTATCAATGATTTAGAGTTAACGATTGGAGATAAGAGATGAGAGAGGAGAAAAATTGTTGTAATATGGTAATGAAGTAGATGGAAAATACCCTAACATCGGGTGTTTTGGGGAGTAAAATAATGTTTGCTAGGTGGGGTCGATGTATTTGAGTTATGGGTAGGGTAAAATCTGTGTTGGGATATCTTAATTAATGACCAATCAAAAATAGCCAAATGAAATTAATAAAATGTTAAAACAAATCATATCTCACCCGTTGGAACTAATGACACAAATATACCAGATTTTTAATAGTAGGGTTATTCTTAGTAAAATAGGTTAGTGAAGGATATTTTTAGATTGAATTGATACGTTTGGGGCTAGTCTAGCCCTTTTCCGCTTTGTAAAAGATAACGTAAATAGCTAGAAAAAGACATAACTGGTCTCAATCTGCTAAGTATTTAAAATTACAGGGGTTTAGTTCCCACCTTTTCAATCTGCTTTCCATCTGAAAAATCTTAAGGGGGCTAAATGTCAAATCCAACAAAAGTATGAGTACTGAAAAGTACAAATCTAATCCACTCCCCGCACTTCCCTCCCTCTGAACTGAACAACCATGAGCGCTGCTCAGCTCTTCTTCCCGCTTCCGCCAAACCTTTCAACCTTCTCTACTACACCTTCTTCACAAGCCCTTTTCACCATTTCGTTTGCTAAGCCAGTTTCCAACAACCTCAATTCTGTCAAACAAAGTTTAACCACAAAAAGGAGGCGGGATTTCAGGGTATTCGCCGACGACGGAGATGCAGACGGGGGAGGACCAGATGTTTACGATATGGACGAGGATGAAGTGGAAGAAGCAGACAATAAAAAAGACTTTGATGTTGACTATGATACCCTCTTAGGTGATGCTTCTTTAGCTGTTGCTGCTACTGGTGATGACATTGCGATGGTTCATAGCAGTAGCTTTGTGTTTACTCAAGGATGGGACTCCGAGAAAATCGTGGATTATAGAATTAATGAGGAGGAGTTTCATAAAATTAGCCTCCTTGATTGTGATTTCTTCATTCGTAAACCTCCTGACCCTGATAATGATGTTTATGACTTTCGTGAGGTTATTATTCTTTCAGCCCTCTTGTTTCTTTTGCTTGCATTTATCTAGTGTTGAGTACTAATATGGTGCTATATTTTGCACATTGTATAGCCTTGAGAGGTGCATTATTTAAGTGCTGTGCCTACTGCCTAGTGCTATAGCCGTAAATGTGTATTCATATAAGGAGTGAAAAGTTAAAATGCTTTGTTTTATTGATTTTTGATTGAAAAAGTTGTCAGGGTAATGAGTTCTCAGGTTCAAATCCAGGCAAAAAACCGCAGGTGATTCTTCCCATATGCCTAATTTGTAGCGGGCAGAATTACCCAATACCAGTGCTGGAGGGAGGTAGCAGTTATCAGTTAGAATAGTTGAGGGGTGCACAAGCTGGTCCGGATACTACTGTCAATTAAGAAAATACAAAATCATAGTTGTCTCAAGTAGGTTGGCCAGGTTGGGTCAGGGAGTAATAACCTATGTATGCCTATTGGAATCTTAGCTATGATACGTGGTGACCATCTGCTTCAACCTTGATGGGCAGGATTACCTTTGGTAACCTGTGCTTGTGGGCTGGACATGATGGCCCATGAATTAGCCAAGATGCACCTAAGCTGGCCTGCACACCGCAGATGTATTTACAGAAAAATAGGGGTTTGTCTTACCATTTTACATGGACTCAATTGTGTTTGGTATGTCAAAGCAATATCCCATAAACATAGTTCAATTTGAGCAAGTTTTTAGAGTATTTTAAAGGATTACACCTTGTATTCCCACACCCATGTGTATGTTGAACACGGGTAGGTCAACGCAAACAAAAAGAACACGATAACAAAGTTTGCGGTTTTAGGGGAACTCAGATACTGAAATTTGAATTTTAGTTCTTGTATTAGTTTTGATTTCAAATGCCTCTAGATTGTTTTCTTTATCTTATTTTTATTCCCTCTTCCCGATCCTGCTGTCTGCACCTTGCTTTTCTATCCATTCCCCCATATGTAATGCTGGAGCACTTGAATAATGTGCTAGCTGATGAAGTGTCTTTTCTATTTTGTATGCAGATGTATGTTACGCCACCAGATACTGATATATATGCCATTCCCAGAGTTCTTGCACCAATGCCTCAGAAGGTATAGTGTTTATAATTTTATGGTTATGGGTGCCATATGACTTGCATTGAATACTTATGATTTATCTTACAGTAGATTTAGTATTTACGTAACTTATCGATCAAGCACATGTTTTATCATGTAGTATATTAGGTGTGCGATGAGTGATTATGGGTGCTACAACGTGACAGAGCCTCCCATTGATGCACCTAGAGATCCTATGTATAAATCAGAAAGGGAAGTTTCGAAGGTATGGATGTCTTCTATTTCAACAGATTAGAGCATTTGTTCTGTCATATGCTGTCTATGCAGTTTATTTTGCTAAAGATATTAAGCTTGTGAGGTAGTATTAAATTGTAAAGTCAAATGAAAGCTGGACAATTACATGGGTTGAGCTTCGATGGAGACATAAGAAAACAAAAGAGGAAAAGATAAAGAAAGGAATTTAACTTTCTTGCTTCATTTTTTTTCTGTCACTTTTGCTTTTGGTTCTGTAGTGAGACAAATCTCCCCCCTTAATCCTTTTCTTTATTTGTCTTACGAAGGCCCTGAACTTTCTTTGCCATCTTTGGTGGTTATTTAAGAATATTTGTTCTTTAAGCCTTATATATTTTGACCTCTTGTACTCTACCTATATATCAACAACAACTACCCAGTATAGTCCCACAAAGTGGGGTCTGGACTCTACTCATATATCCTGAAAATAATTCATCATTTTTTATGGTTATATCACTCAAATATCACATTCAAGGACTTTTTTAATGAGTCTATGACATTCAAGTACTTAATCCAAAGCATTTCATCTTGACTGGTATGAAAGCTCTGTTCAATTGAATGGGAGGATAAGAACACTTCCTCCTGCATTCTATGGGTTGTGTGATCGGTGTGTCTCTGTTGCAGGTATTCTTAACAAAGCACTATAGAAACCGCAGGGCTGGTGATCCAGAATTTGCTCTTGATTTTGAAGAAATATACGTTATTGATTCGAAAACCAAATCAATCACAAGAGCCAAAGTAGTGGTAAGGGATTGCGACAACTTTGTTCTATTGCTCTTTCTTTATTTTTTATGCATTAAGTAGCTTACCTGATAAAGTGCTTATCATTTCGTGGACATAGCATTTTCATTTTCATATTGCTGAATCTGCTCCTCTGAGTAAATGTAGTTATAATGCTGAAAACTCAAGGTATTGGATTGTTAGTACTTTGAAGATATATGCAATTAACATAGCTCAGCAATCAAGTCTGACCAAATTTTACAGTGCAAGGGAGTTTGGGAATTTAATGAGATGGTTGTGGTGTCAAGGGAAAGGGTGTAGGGGTCAGGAGTTTGGGTGGAAGTTGATAAGGAGTAAACAGTGGAACTGGAGGATTAAAATTTGAATTTATTTCTTCTGTTCCATGGAAGTGGGAGAAGGGTAATGCTGGGATGACTGTCTTGCACAGATCAGGGTTAAGTATTTTGTTTGCGATAGAGGAGGAATAAATTGATAATTACTCCCCAAAAACATATACGAGTCCTGAAAGAGCCATTACCACTTTACTGATAATTACTGCATTGCACAGGTTTCTTCTTTCTTTTCTTTTTTTTCTTTTGCTAAAGAGCAAGAACTGATTACGACTCCCAAAAGAACCATTTCCACTTTGCTGATAATGCCAAAGGATGTCATTATTTGAATGGGTGTGGTGGGGGGTGTTCAATTGCTCTAAATGTACATTTGTAGAGAAGTGCAAAGCAGTCCAAAAAGGCTAATTAACTGTTTGGACTATGACTTTGATGCAGTGACGAAGCTGGTAATTACTCCAAGTGTGTTCAAATTAAAAGAAGTGAAAAATAAATTCCGACAAAGGCTGCTAAGAATTTCTCCAAGGGTATTCAAATTTAAAAGAAGTGAAAAAAAAAATTCTGACAAAGGCGGTTCAATATGTGCTATAAACCTCTAAAACGTAATATTTATCTATGTACACGGTGCAATTATTTGACGAAGGGTGGTCAGTTGACCCCCCTTATGACCATGTGGCTTCACCACTACTTAGATGCCCAAGCATAGTCTTCAGAATGCGATAGAGCACTTTAGGAGGAGCTCCAAGGTTTTGAATCTCTTCCATCAAAGCTGCTTCCAAAATGTATAATGTCTTCATCTGGAGCTGATTTCCTTGTATCGGCAAACAAGGACAGATTCTTTGATAAACTAGAGAATGTTGGTCCTCTTTCTCGGTACTGCTTCTTTAAAATTCCTCAAGATTTCAGTAGAACAGTCAGGTGGGAAAGAATGCCCTACAACAACAGTTACTTTTATCCGTAATTTTTTTAATGGACTCCACACTTCCTTCTTTTGTTTGCTCGATGGATGGACATGAAACTGTTACCCTTACTCCAACTGCTAATTCTGAGTATCTATGCCAAGTCGTAGACCAGCTATTGGAATAAAAGATTTGAGCTTGAATTTGTCTTATCCTTTCGGATATCGAATCTAAAGGACATATGTGCTAATCACCACAAATAGTGTGGGGATGTCTATGCCAACGAGTACGCCAGCTATTAGCACGGTTCATTTGAACTTGAACTTGTCCTATCTATTGAACCATTCAGATATAGTATGAAGGCATGAGGTCCTGTGTTTTGACTTGCTTATATGTTTTGCCTTTCCCAAGGTTGCTCTCTTTATTGTTAGTTTTAAAAGTTAATTTTTTTTTAATAGGTGACAGTTCCTGGAGGAAGAAACAGGGACAGAAAGAATGATTTGCTTGTCATCCGTGATAATGGGAACTCGTTCAAAATTATACCATCAGTGAGTATTCTGAACTCAAATTCTTATCTTTGTAATATTATAGCTGTATTTCCATCTCTGATGAGCGAGCATCATGTCACTTTTAGGAGGAAAGAGATGATCCAACCACTGTGATAGAGAAAGAGGAATGGAAGAAGTCAAGGCAAGACATGGAAAGACACCTTAGGAAGCTAAGGGACTTCAGTGTTTCAAATTGGTTTTAGTTGGTGAATGAGTCATTGTCAAATATTTCTGCTCTAGTTGGACTAAGAATTGGTGGAAGAGCTGGAAGGATTGAATACGTTAGTAGCAAGGAAACAACATAAAATTGTTTATGTTGCTGATTGAGCCAATGGCCTCCAAAGTCCAGAATCGTAATCCTTCATTGTCAGTGATAGTATTGACTTATGAAAATGATCACAGTATGAAGGTCTAGGATGGAGCATTGGAGCTTAGGTAGAACGGTCTCTGCAACACTTGAAGCAATAGCATGGACAGTCATCGTCCAAGGAAATAAGGATAGTTGTGCATGTTCTCTCCTAATTATGAACGCTGGAAGTGAAGGAGTACAGTGCAATTGAATTTTCTTTATTTCAATTTTTTTGACAGAAAAATTTATTACTTTTTTTTAGTCAATTTGCTATTTGTAGTTTTAACCACCTCCATTGTCTCTTTAACTTTGCTGATGCAGTAAAAGTACTACCAATTAATGTGAACCTGTTTGTCTGGGTATAAGGTTTTAGAAAAAATAAAGATTTTTTGAATTTGTAGTCCTAAACAAGTCGATAAGAGGTTCAGAGTATTTGTGGTTATAAAAATTTGTTATTAAGGGTAGAATTGAAAGTTTAAGCTAAATTATTTTCAAATAAAAAGGGATTTTTTTTTTTGGAACGGACCAAAAAGAAAGTAAGTTCACATCAACGATAAATGAGAGAGTAGCTTTTTTGATTGAACATAATGGAACAGTTTAGATACTACCATAAGCTCATAACTAAATATGTAGGGACTTCATTATGACATTTTATGATTAGGTTGCATTCAGATATTAATGGAACTATAACCATCAAATGGAAGATTTATTATGAAATGCAAGTAAAACATGTACGGAGGTAACCTTAATAATGCCAACTAATAATTAAGATTTGTGATATAATGAAGTTATAAAAACTAAAATAGGTTGTTAATATTGCAAACAACGGCATTTATTTCATAATTTCTTTAGATACCAAACATGTGAGAAATAAATAACAAGTATCAAATTGTTGATTAGGACATACAAGTCTCAAGAAAACAAATTGTTACCAAAAGTAGACTTCTATTTTATCAATTATGAAAATCTAATTAATAAAGATATAGAGGATATGGTCTTGCTTACGAATAACACAAGTCTTAGAGATATTCAATTCGACAAAATAGAGATATTTGGAACTTTGTCCGAGTCTATTAGTAGAAGAATGCAATTTCACAATTTGCAATCACTGAACTTGGTTCACTGAGGCTAAAAGAAGGCGGAAAACAGCATACCATCGACAGAGTCAGGAAAGGACAGGCAGAAGACTTCAGCATTCACAAAAAGCGAAACACAGAAAACTCATCTTGGCGACCCCAAAATACGTCAATTGAAATGACGACCCCAAACTTCAGCATTCTCAATAATAGACGCATCGAAGCACATGACAAGGTTCATTCCAATTAATGATGTTATCATGAGAGCAATAAAACAAACTTTTAGGAATCCATATATAAAACTAAAAAATGACAAACAAACATACATGAATTTAGTACTATATAATCAAATTGAAACTTAAATAACTAATTCGACATTCAATATATATAATAATATCAATATTAATCCTTGTTGTCAAAGTCGAAAAGCTCTAAAAAGCTGTTCAGGTTTATTGGGGTTTTAAGCGTAAAAATATATTTGTAATACAAGAAAAAAATAACAAATTCCTTCATAATGTTTTTATTAGCATCTAATATATCCCTTAATCGCTTATATTTACTATTTAGTACTGCTTGATTCAAGATAGAATGCATGTGTAATAAGACTTGCCTTAATGTCTTGCCTACGATCTGAAGTGCAACTTAAGTGAGGAAAAGCACCCTTGTGTTTCGAGGCTTAAGCGCGTCTTAAATGAGTGTTTGACAATATTGTATTAATCAAACTCCTCAATAATTAGTTATAAAGAATCACAACTTGAAATGCACACTTGGGTGAAGCGTATGACTTCATCCATATATATCACGATAACTCCTTGCTTCGCATCACTTGGGCGACAAAGAAATGGCTTTTACTCCTATCTTAATGTAGAGGAACAAGTCACGCATTTAGCAGTTAGAAGATGAAATTTGCAATTCTATTTACGAAACCTTTAAATCTCGTATTCAACATAATATCATCATCCAATCAACAATGTACTGCATCTCTCTTTACAAATGTCATGATTATCTCCAAACACAGCTCACTTATTTCCTTATCACTTCTATTGTCAGTTTAGGTGTATTTATCTCCAAACACAGCTCACTTTTTTCCTTATCACTTTTATTGTTAAAGTGTGACGATCCAACTCGTTGTCTCGTGAGTTACTGTCCTGTTTTTTTCATTTTATGCTTTTTTATATTTCATTATCCGTATCTTATGTGATCGAGTTGGTTTGGAGTGATTTTGATAAGAAATGAGACACTTAGTCTCTTTTAAGAATGCTTAAGTTGGAAAAGTCGACCGGATATTGACTTATGAGTTAGAGGGCTCGAATGTGAATTCCGATGGTTTGGTTAGCTTCGAGGGATGATTCGTAACTTAGGAGTTTGATTGGAAGTCGTTTTGGAAGCCCCAGAACAAATTTTTCATTGCAATAGAAACAAAACCCCTTAGACCTCTTATCCTCTATTTCACCAGGACTTAGAATCTTTGGATTTTTATAGATTGGTTTAGCAGCTCCAGCAAAAGAACTCTGAGCTTTTTGGATAGATAGGTTTGGTTTATAAAAAAGCTGGTTGTTGTAATAATTGGTGTTAATATGGAGATATCTCTAGGTTGGTCTGGGATTAGAAATAATTAGGGTACTTTTTAAAGCTAGTTTTTGAACTATTAGTGTTTGTTCTTGGATTTTGGCTAAACTAATTACTTTCTGTAAGGATCGAGGGGCAAACATCTTTATAGGACCCGATCTCAGGTTTCAGACCTCTCAAAAAATAACTAATAACATATTCTTCATTCAATTCTACTCTAGTTAACAATTCATCAAACAGATCCACATAATCTTGTACAGATTTTACATGCTTGAGGTCTTTCAAATCCCCTATTGGATCATCGAATAACTCTGAACCAAATTGTGCGTACAAACACCTCACATATTTCCCCCAGCTAGGCTATTCCCTCATCAATCTGGTTTTCATAAACACTTGATGCCATTGAAGAGCTTTGCCTCCCATGCTGCACAAAGCCAATTTCACCTTGGATTCTTTTGGGGTTTCATCTACTTTGAAGAATTGCTCACACCGATACAACCAATCGCGTAAACCAGCGCCATCGAACTTTGAAAATTCCAATTAATTCCTCATAGTGGGCAACGGATACTCTACTTCGCGTCGACCTCTAGCAGCTGTAGTTATATTTTCCTCCTCCATTATGGGATTCACTTGTGGTTGTTGATTCTCCATATTGGTCAAGAGGATTCTCTTAAACTCCTCCATCGACTGCGCCGGTTTCTCATTCATGTTCCTCCGAAATTCCTCCACGATTCCAGTAATACCTTCAAAAGATCCCCGAAGACCATCAAGATCTCTTCGAATCTCTTGTATTCTAGTGTTGTGTTCCCCATCTTTGCTTCCCATAGATCCAAGGATCGTGAGCTCTGATACCAATGATAGCAGCTAAAAGAAATGAGAAATCCTAAACAACAATGTTGCAAAATTGCTCTTAAATAGACTTTTGCGATACTCAAATTGAGTCTATGTTTTAGAGAGAGAATAAGAACTGATGTTATTGATGAAAATCAAATCACAAAATCATTACAATGCTAGGTACTGCCGTATATCTACTGAGGGACATAACAAGAAAAAAGGGAGGGAAAGTTGTAATAACTAACTCGGTGAAGCTCACATGTGACAACTAACTACTAACTAACTTTGACAGTTGGAATTTACAAATAATATTGGAATTAACAGCTAAAAGAATTACTCAGTTATTCTAGATCATGTCAGAACGACGGCGATTTTATCCCTGAAGGTGCTTCAAAGGATCATCGCAATGTATTTCGCAAACTGTATACAAGATACTTTAGTCGAATTTGTCAAAGCCATGTTTGTTTTCTTTCCTACGTGTTCCTTTTGTTTTATTATAATGTTAAGTGATCCTTATATACTTTATATGTATTATACATAATGGACACCACCACGTGCTTTATTTATATGAATTCACGACTTATTGGCTTATTTAATAAGGTTTCGACATGGACATGTATCTGGGTGATGCTAAGGCAGCTATATATGTACCATATCCAGATTTTGAGGAAGACGTTGGTTTGTTGCTGAAACTTGCTAACTATGCTATTCAAGATTACAACAACCAGTGTATGCCTCTATTCATCTTTGCTTTGTGTGAGTAAACCCCAATGACTTAAGTATTTTCTTTATGCCTTGCAGGTTCACAAGTACCAGGTTTTGAGAATTGAAAAAGCGAACTTTATTTTTGTCGAATGTCATGAATATCTTATGACTGTTAATGTTCTCAATCTGACTAAGCATACACCTCTAGAAACTTTTCAAATCGATACATATAAAGGACAGATTAAGGAGAATAATGTCTGTTTTTGTAGAAAAAAGATCTCGATATGAGGTATACAATTACCTCCCCTCTTTTTTTTCTTGGTTTTTTTTTTGGTGCGGCAGAGGGTGGAAGGGGGATTGAAATTGGTCATGTACAAAGTGTTGTTTGTTTTTATTGTTTGATTGGCTTTGATTACACAGTTTTGATTTGATACTGGTATTATGAGATGATTTATTTATGGATAAGCTTTCTTTTGAGGATAACACAGGAAAATTACTAAAAAGGTGATGGATTTTGGGAGAAGCCTAGGAAAATTACTTTTTATCATTTATGGAACGTTGGATACCATTTTTTTTCCTTTTCAAAAAAAAAATGTTCATCTTACTAGGGTGATTCACTAGAATTAACTACATGTATTCTAAAAAATCTAGTAAAGATTCAACATCCTCTACAAGATTCTCTTTACACAAAAAATATAAAGATACTACACTATTCATCTACATCTTCTTTTGCCTTGCACCATCTCCTGCTTTGTTCCAGCCCTTCAGCACACCAATAGTTGGCTTTGTCATGACCTATTTTAGTACATACATGTTGAAAAGCATCTGCCACAGTTGACTAGTCACTTTGCAATTGTAAGAACAAATGACCGTTGAGGAAAAATCTGTCAACGTTGAAGTTGTGTTTGGACATGAATTTTACTTTTAAAAAAAAGTTAGAAATTTTGCTAGTGGAAGAAAAAATTTCACCCTTGTAACTTGAAATAAACTGATCAAATTCCATGAACAGCTTCATTTTCTTTTGAGAAAAAATAAAAAGAAATTATGATCAAGTGAGAACCTAGTTTTATTACAAAATTTGCATTCATAAGTAAATCTGTGAGAGGTAGACCTTTGATGTTCCTGCAGGTTATCAAAATTAGCCATCTGATTCAGAATGTATCTTCTTTCTTCTAAGTTACATAAGTTGCCTTGCTCCATTCCATTTCACCTTTAACAGCTTTAACTTAGTAGCCAAAAGATATAGTCTGATTTGCCTGAGACTACAAAAGAACACTACACCACCCCTTAACTAATTCTGATAAACCTTTTTTCGTCAACCACCAATTCTCAAATTTAAAGCAGGTCTTCAACCACTCCTAATCACAGCGTGAAAGTTGAATTGGACTATGATCAGATGTTATTCTAGATAGAATAGATTGTTTAATGCTTCTGAATTCTTCTTCCCATTTATCAGAAAAAGAAATCTGTCAATTCTTGAAGTAATAAGATGATTATTCCCATTCATCCACTTATGAGGTCCCCCGAATAATGGAGGATCATTTATAAGCTCTGAGAATTCAACCATACGAGCAGAAACATTTCTACTATTTGCTCTCTCGAGTGGAAACCTAGTTATGTTGAAGCCACCACAAACCACCTATGGACCACTGCATATTCCTCTAAAGCTTGTTGGTTCCCGCTATAGCACTTTCCTGTCCCTCGTATCATTTTCTTCATATAACCCAGTAAAGCCATCTCCAATCTTACACTATTTTCCTATAACAGGGGTAATTTTTGGAGTAATGGAGCTCCAACCCTTTCCTATTTTTGTCTCCAAAATGGGAAATGAATAGTGTTCTTTCAAATATGGGTACACTATTCATCTCCCCCATTACTATTTATGTATTTTTTATTATAATATTTTTTTATTTTTAATTTATCTCTTTATATATACCTAATTATGTATATAATATCTTTATAATATTGATTTTACATCTTAACTTTGGCGTGTAATTTTGATAAATTAATTTTCGTGCATTTATTATTTTTATGTAAAATTTTAAGTTAATTTTATTATAAGTCATAATTGTAAAAAAGATATAGAATCATCTCAAAATATGTTAAATGCAGATATAAAATATTAGATGTTGCTAAAATTGAAAGGTGCGAATATAAAATATTAGATATTGCTAAAATTAAAAAGTGAAGATTGAAAGTACATTAACTTTAGGTCATTGTGATGCTGTGGAATCACCTGCAACATCCTCATTTAAATTTAGTGAAAATAATGATAAGTTAGGAGATGATAAATAGGGCAAATCAGAGGTAAGATTCTCGGGTTTCGATGATATTTTAGCATTGCCTTGCTCTCTTGATTTTTTCCTTCCAAAATCGACATCGTTAAACTTCTCAAAATCCTTTATTATAGCCCACACATGATCAAATTTAAAACTCTTTTTGAAGTTCGGATCTTGCATATGTAAAGCTTTTGCTTGTGTTTCGAATGATCGTTATGGGAGAATACTAGAGGTTGAAGTTGAATATTTATGTAGTATTTTGAATAAATTTTATCGTTATGTAATATATATTTAATTGATCTTGTATCGCAATGATTTAACTTTTATTTGAATTATTAATTAATCTATATAATTGCTTACAAATTATATTATTTAAAATTTTATGAAATTATTTTGATGGAAATTACAAATTAATGAAAATAAAAGATGAATTTTGTTTAATGAAAATTAAAAATAAAATCTAAATAAAAAATAATAATATAATATAGAAGATAGAAAAGAATAAAAAAAAATTAGGAAAAAAATGGGGAAATAGTTGGAGTAAGTTGTCCCAAAAATGAAAAAATTTCCATTTTGATGACAAAAAATAGGGTAAAGGTTGGAGACGCCCTAGGATGCCTAGAAATTTTGGACCCTGCAAATGGCTTATGTGACGGTACAGAATGATGATATGTAGAGGCTTTGACAATGTCATCCATGCCGAAATAATGATGGGGGAAAATGATTCCAAACACGTATTATTCACAAAGTTCAACTTTCAAAATGAAGGTTACCCTTTAAATTCTTCAAAAAATAATTTTCAATACGATTATGCTTTTCAATTACAATAAATGAAGCACAAGGATAAACAATATCTTGAGGGTGTTGCTTTAAAAAGTGGAGTAGTTTTTAAGCTAAAAGCCAAAAGTCATAAGTTGATAATACTCAACTTTTGGTTTTTGACTTATTTTATACTTTTTATATCTAAAAATAAGTACTTTTATGCATTTTATCATTGTCAAATACCACACAAATTAGAAAGTGCTTAAAAGGCAATAAACACTTAAAATAATCCAATCCAAACACCCTCCTAATGTGGAACTATACGTACCACAACACGTATTCTCATATGGACAACTCTATGTTGCAGTCCCAAGGGGAATATTTATATCAACAACAAAGGTTTTAATCATGACGGAGCAACCGAAGCGGGAAAAAGAGATACATATACTAAGAACATAACCTATAAAAAGATATTAGGTAAAATTTACCACTATAACATAGCATATATCGTAGAAACAAAAGTTAAAGTGACAAAACTATAAACATGTCCTAAGGTTGCGATATTATGTGTTTACAGTGAAAAATTAATATAAATATTATTATTTTTATATGATTTATGATATTTGGATGGCAAATAGTGTTAACAATAATTTCATTATTGAATGCAATTAGTTATATGAAACAAGAATTGTATTGAGGAAATTGTGTCTGCATGTTCTCTTTTAGCACACTCATGCACTCCCGTGTATATGTTTGTGTTATTTGTATGTGTGTGTATTCTCTGAGAAAGACCTCAATTGAATCTGGTTTGATTTGTTGTTCTGGCATAGTAATTGTATGATGATTTTTTATTATTCTTCGAGCAATATTTTTTTTTGAGACTTCCTCAACTATACACAACTTAATTATACATATTTATTTATAAATTTTACATATATTACAACTATATGATTATATTTATTTTTACATACTTTGAACTATTTTGCTGAAAGCATCGACAATATCGTTATATTTTAGAGGTGCCAACCTCTTACCAGTAATAATTGAAGCAATATTTTTCCTAGCGCACATTAACATTGTTCAACAGATGACATCAAGAGGTTAGCAACAATCAGGCTGATGGTTCCAGCAACATCACCACATCCAACCTTCGTTGTAACACGCAATTTAGTGTCTACACGTTGATACAACTATTTCTTTAATGTAATAATTTTTTTGCATCGTCAATTGCTATTACACTTAATTCATTCTTGTTCAATTTAATATGTACTATTTTAGGCCGTTTACCGTTTAAATATTTGTTGTATCATTAATACTTTTATACTTAATTCATTCTTATTCTACCTAATTAAAATACGCTCTTTTGTGCCCAACGAATAATATACCGGCAGTGCATGTACATCAAATCTAGTTATATTAAAAGCATGAAGTTCTAATATTTAGGTCCTTAACAAAATATTGTTTTCCTTTTACCCTTTAAAAATAGAATTAACGTTGGACAAAATCATAATTAAATTATTTTTCCTAAATTAGGACATTAAAATAAATTAAAATTATTTTTATTAAATCTTTTCTTTTTTAAATTGTGCAGTATTCCCTAACATAGGGAGTCCTAATATTTAGGTGTTTACAATCAATTAAAATATTACCTTATATAAATTCTTTTGTTATTTAAACTAGGTAACACAACTATAGATCTATGATTGCAATTTTTTTGTCTATAATAATAAATTTTTTGTTCGTAAATCTATTTTTGGCAAAATTATTTAAGTTTGTTGTTACTGTTACCGTTAGGGGTGTGCATTTGAATCAGTTTATCGATAAATAGAATCGATTATTTGTTATTGAAATCGAAAAAATCAAAACCGAAAAAATCGAAATCTTATTGAAACGATAACGATAAGCATATGTATAAATCGATAATCGATAAGGGTCAAAATCGAATCGATAAATCGAATGCACACCCCTAGACTGTAGATACTTGTTAAATGAGTAATTACCTATATGTGTAGATTAATATAACATACAGAATCTATATAGATTCTGCTACTATTTTGAAAGCGGCTATACTATATTATTTTCCCTAATCTATACCCTTTCCTTTACACTAAGTACATTGCCCTATTATTTCCTGTACTACATTTAAGGAATGATCATATTTAAAGATCAAGAGAATAAAGTTCAAATTAATGGAAAACATAATTAGCCATGATTATGTGTTTTGTTTTGTTTTATACCATTGGAGTGTTGGTGGCATACATTTGATCCATTACTTTAGTTTTGTTGCATGTGCTTGTTGACATAATTTTTATATTATAAATGGTGTTCGTCTTATTTTAGCTTCTTTTTGTCCATATTAGTTAGGCGCGTTTATAGCGATATACTTTTCGTAGAATCCTGCAAATTATTTTATTGGTGTAATCGATAACCGAATCGATAAGCCCCCAAAATCGATAAATCGAAATCGAAAAAATCGAAACCTTATTGAAACGATAACGATAAGCATATGTACAAATCGATAATCGATAAGTAATTATCGATAAGAGTCAAAATCGAATCGATAAATCGAATGCACACCCCTGTTAGGGATATAATAGATATGCCCTAGATCCAATATCATATTTGATAACTTAAATATATTTTTGTGAATGTCATTTGATATAAAATATATGGCATTTGATATTCTTTTATCATTATTATCAATTGTTTGATTATTTTGATAAGGTCCTTGATTAAATTTTGAGATTTGTCTCGTGATAGAGATCATGATAATGAGAGCAAAGTCTTACACAATTTAATTTAAATTTGTTCTTGATCGTAGGATTATTAATTTGGACATTAGTAATCAGGTTAGATCAATATTTATGTGATCGTCTTTATCGGATAAAGATTAGTTGATCTCATTAACTAAATCACATAGATAGATGATGCATATAGAGATATGACCATTGAACCGACTCATTGGATAATTCCTAATGGTTAGAATTACCATAAACTGTCAATAAGATATTTTCTTGAAGAATGTGATGTAACCGTTTCCTTTGACATGAGATCGTCATAGTAATTGACAAGTTATTTATTGCTTTGATACTAGACACCTATGGCCCTAGGGCGATAGTTGAAAGGATATTGGGTACGATTAAATACTTGTAGAATTAGTGATTGATCAAGACGGAATCTGTCAACTCTTGGTAATGAGTTTAAGCTCCATATTGTCATGAATTATAAACGACCAAACTAAGACCTTGGCCAGGGCAATTGAATGAAAGAAGAAATGAGTTTCTTAGGTCATTCAATGGTCGATTATATTTGACGTGAACACATAGTTGATCGCCATTAGGATTTGACAGTTGAACCATATCCTAGGGTGATCCAGAGCTAGAAGGACAGAAGGAATTACTACATTATTCTTCTACTGGTTCTTGAGAGTAAATTGTATACTTCATGCTATCCGGTCGTTAAGGAGTGTTGCTAGATGCCACCCTTGATTAGTATATTGATATGATTAATTTACTACCGGTTTAGTATTGAACTTATGGGGTCGCACACTAACGAGTGTTCTGATCTTTGCTAAAGGATTAATTAACTTACTATTTGATAATTAAATTAAAGAATTTCATTAGTCAAATAAATTTAGTTATTAGTCCAAATGAAATACTATTATATTCTTTGCTAGCACAAAGATTATAATTAATATTGTGAATAAATTGAAGTTTCTATTTGGAATAGAAATTAAATAATATCTCTTGGTTGAAATATATGTGATATATATAATTAATATTATTTTATATAATAGATGTATAAAATATAATATTAATAAAGACTTGTTAATAAATCTAATTTTGAATTGGATTATTAATTTAAGTTTTATCCTATTTGGAATGCGATTAATATTTTCAATAGGAAAATATTATATTAATTATTTAAAAAAAAAAAGAAAAAATCAAATTAGAATCCAATTTGGAATTGGACTCGAAAAGTCCAAAGAAAAAAAAGAAAAGGATTCGGCTCCTTCTACAAAGAAGGAAAGTTCGAAAATGTTTATACAAAAATTTCTTTGCAAAAGTTTTTCAAAGAAGGAAATTTTTTTGCAGTTCTCACGTTAATACCAAAGAAAGGAAAATTTGATTTCTCATACAAAATTCTTCTATACAAAAATTTTCCATAAATTTTTTTTTAGAATAAACTTTTACCCTAAGAAAATTATTACCTCAACAAAATAGGAAAAGGGTTTGTATGAGAAAATTTGCATGGTTCTTTTTCCGGTTTTTTTTTTTATAATTATTCTTGAGAAGAAAACTCACTTTGTGAAAGTGAGAGTGCAATACAAAGCCAAGAGAGAAAATATAATTACAAGAAAAGTGTTTCTTGTTCTTCTAATTTGAGTTGAGATTTTTGAGAAAAATTTCAACACAATATTCTTCGTTCAATTTGTTCGCGGGTTTCATTGATCAAAGAGTTGATAGCAACGATCGGTCTCAGTGTGGATACGCATAGAGTCTTCGCACTATTGAAGAAATTTTGAAAAGAAACTCTCTTCACCAGGTACGTCTTTGATCCGATCTTTGACACGTAAATAAATTTTAAACATGAGAAAATCTACCTAGGATTGTTATTATCTTCCGCTGCGTGTTACGAACACATATACGCAATCCTTCAGTGGTATCAGAGCCATGATTTATTGTGTCTATAATTTATTTACGAAATATTTTAATATTAATTCAAACCATAATAGATGTGCCTTGTGCAATGTCAAATCGTTTGAATGATGATATTATTTTATTGTGGATAAAATATGCATTCATATGACTATTGAGATCGTTCATAACTTGAATTTGAAATTTTGTATTAGATACAACGGGAATCTATAATATGTTATATGTGTTAGAATATACGCTTAACGCTAGAGGGGGGGTGAATAGCGTTATAAAAAAAACAGCGTAAACTTGCGGAATTAAAAATTGCAGGAATGAAATAAGTGCGGTAAGTAAATAATAAGGAACGAACGCACCGATGTTATCCTGGTTCACCACAACCCGTGGCTAGTCCAGTCCCCGAGAGACTCTCCCGAGATTTCCACTAACTTCGTTAAGCTTACGGGTGCATAACAAACCGTTACACTTGCTCAAGGATACCGCACCTTAAGACTTCACTTGCTCGAGGATACCTCACCCCAAGACTTCTCTGTTAAGCTTACGGGTGCCTAACAAACTGTTACAACTTGAGAACTTGAGTCACACAAGTCTCAAACAACCTTGCTCGAAGATACAACACTCCAAGACTTTACACGAAGGAATAAAATATTCCTTCTTACAACAAGGGATTATAAACTTCCCTTCAAGTGTATAAAAAACACTTAACACTCACTTAAACAAGACTCTCTTAATAGAGTAGGTATGAGTAAACAAGTACGCTCAAGAACACAACAATAAATTCAAAGAATTGGCTCTCAAAATGTGATAAAAATGATCAAAATGATATTGAAAGTATTTGAAAGCTTATGAATATTTAGATCAGAAGTTGTGTGTTTAATGAGTGTTTTTGGGGTGTATTTATAGCTCCAAAATCACTCCTAGCCGTTGCTAAAATCATAAAGACAGATTCTGAAAAAATCTGTAGGTTAGTCGACTAACTTATGGTTATTCGACTACCTACTAGCCGTTGGGCTGGCAACGGTCATCAGGAAAGTCGACTATCTGATATAGATATTCGACTATCTTGGCAACGGTCATCAGGATAGTCGACTATCCAATATCAGATATTCGACTATCTGACCTTGCGGAAATGGTCCGTTTTTAAAACAACTAACTTATTGAAAATAAGTTATAAAATATTTTTCAAAGCTTTGATTGAAGATATTAAATATCTTAAATATGAAAAACAATTGTAATGACCATTCCGGATCAATAAAAACATTTAAAATCGTTTCGTTTTAAATATATTGAAAAAATTTATTATATAACATTTAAAACCAATTTGTTTTAAATGTAATAAAAATATTTATGATATGCATATATTGTAAAATCATTTATGATATGCATATATTGTAAAATCATTTATGATATGCATATATTGTAAAATCCGATTTATGAGAGACGCCAAGACTCAAACTTAAAGTCGGATCAAGATCACAATAGAGACAATATAAATAAGACTCAACAAAAGGTCTTCATTTATTTTCATTTCTTCATATCTTTTCTTGATCTTGTCTTGAACTCCTTGGACTCTAATTCTTGTCCGCTCAAATAATGCGCATATTAAATTCGCATATCAAATCCTATCTTCCCCCTTGTATGCTTTTGCATATCTACAAAATAAATACACTTTAGTTAAAATATAAATCAAAGTGTATTCAATAATAACTCACATTTATTTGGCATATATTGTTTTCCATCTAAATCGGTTTGTCAATTATCAAAACATATAAATATGAACATACATATATGTTCCAACAATTTCCCCCTTTTTAATAATGGCAAACCTTCATGGGAATATGCATATACCCTTATATAAAACTATGCCAAATATAAGACAAGTCATTATTGAGTTCCCCCTCAATTTATGCAATAAAATAAATGTGCATATAAATAAATAAGTATGCAATATACCCTTATCTTCCCTAATGCATGGAAAAAGATAAATATGCATATACTACCCTTATCTTCCCCCTTTTGACATTAACAAAAAGATAATTTCATTAATGAAGAAGGAAAATTACAATAAGAGTAATTGAAAATACATTTCAAATAATGAAAAATACATTTCAAATAATGAAAATACAAATCAAGAACTTTCATCGTCATCTAAATCGTCGCTAGAAGTACTTGCAGAATAGACGTGAGAATACGAATAATTGACATGGTCAAAATATCCATGGATTTTGTCACTAAGTCGTCGCACATTTCTTTCCGTGCAAGACACATTTCTATCGATTCGATTCATTAAAGTTGATAGAGAAGCAAGTTGTTCCGAGATGGTTTGAAGAGACGCATCCGGTTGAGCACGAGGACGACGAGCTTGAGTTGGAGGAGGATGAGGAATTTGATCATGGTCATGGAAAGAAGTCTCTTGTATTTCCCAATGTTTGGTATGATTTTTCTTTGTGCCAACATTGGTGTTGATTTGAGACGCTTCAAGAAGATGCATTATAAGAAATGCATATGGAAGAGGTTTGTCACCTCCTATAGAATCAAACATATGTGTAAGAACAAATTTACACCAATTTATGCGTGCTTTGGAAACAATAGCATGCATGATTTTTGCGTCTTCACGGCCAATTGTGGTGTGATTGCTTTTCCTCGGTTTGAGAATCCGAGTGATAATGTAAAAAATCAAACGAAATTCCGGAAACATTCCTTTAATGGGAGCTCTCTTTTGCTCTTGAGAAAATTCAAAGGGTCCAATTTCAATAAGGTTGAAAAGGACTTGTTCATCATAGAGTATTCCTTCGACACCGGAATATTGGTTGATGTATTGGCCATCACGAGGAAGATTCGTGAGAGCTTGAATATTTTCTTCACTTAGAAGAATAGGAATACCATTAACTTTGGTAGAGAGTACCCCATCCTCATCTTTCTTAAGATTTGAATAGAAGGTTTGAATCAAAAGAGGATGAATGAAATCATATTTCAAATATACAAAGTCGATTATTGAACTTTGTAGAAGAATATTGGAATGAATGGAATCCGCAAGATATCTTCTGATGGTGAATCGAGGTGGAAGAATTTCTCGATTATCAAACTTTTGAATAAATCTTTGTAGTTCGACTTCTTGTTCGAACCAAAGAACCGATCCATCATCATAGCCAAATATAGATGGAGGAGTATTGGAAGAAGAAGGGACATTCTTTCCGGAACGAGAACGTTTAGAACTTCTATTTGCCATTGAAATTTGTAGGCTAGAAGAACTTTTGAAAGAAATTTGGAATAGAATTTTTGAAGAGAATTCTTGAACAAGAATGATTTTGGTGTGAAACAATGAGTACACACTATTCCTATTTATAGAGTTCGAGAAAACATAGCATTGAATGACAAAAATCAGATTTTTGGACTGATTTGAACGGCTATAAAACGGTCAGATTTTTGAAAACTGGCCGTGGATAGTCGAATATCTTATTGGATAGTCGACTATCTGGGAACTATAGTCGAATATCTTCTGGGATAGTCGACTATCTGGAAATAGCTTGATTTTCTGGATAATCAAGTTATTCGAATAACTGCAAGTTAGTCGACTAACTTCGACGACTTTGAAAAATCGTTTAAACAGAAAATATTGGAAAAATAGTTTTCATTTTATGGAATTCGTTTATTAAAAAAAACTATATTCTTGGTAAAAATATATATCATAATTTTATGAAAATAATTTTATCAAAACAAATATGCTATTTCCAAAATCAAAAATTCACAAGCCAAAAAAAAATATATCGACTTGAATTAAAAACTTCATCTTGGTTCCCCCTGTCTTTAGGGCGATACCTGCAAAAGGAAGAAAGTAAACGTCTCCGACGCTCAAGTCAACAATTATTCAATAAAATAAAAACAACGCTAGCTTGTTTCTTGCTAAGCCAAGAAGCTAATGAGTTACCAAGCAAATGGCAAGTGCCACATTGCTTTCGCGGTCTAATCTGCATCCTGCAAGATCAGAGACGGAATAGCCAATTAATTGGCGTGAAGGATCTTTGGGATACCAAAGTCCCACATTTAAAGTTCCAATTAGGTACTTCATTATCCGTTTAACCGCAGAAATATGTGACTCCTTTGGACATGATTTATATCTAGCACATCAATAAACGCTAAATATTATATCAAGTCTACTAGCAATAAGGTAAAGTAAGGAACGATCATACCTTTGTAATTCTTGGTATTGTTCTCCTTACCTTTCACATTTCTGTCAAGATGGTCATATAAATTCATTGAAGTGGCCATTGCTTTGGTGTTGCTTATTTCAACTAGATTTAGCAACTCATTGCAATATTCAGTTTGACAAATGAAAGTTCCCTCTTTCATTTGTTTTACTTGCAACCTCGAGTTGAAATTAAGCTCGTCCATCATTGATATCTCAAATTTTGCTAGTCATGAGTTTTAAAACTCCTTGCATACAAGTTTATTAGTTGCTCCAAATATAATATCATCAATAAAAATTATTTTTAAACTACAAGAAATATCATCAAGATAATATCATCAATAAAATTCATGCAATCTATTTTTCCTTAATGAAAAATTCCCCCTCAAATAAGGCAAACTAGAATGTAAAGACATTCCCCCTTACTTGAAGCATATCGCCTAAACACTTCCTCTTTTGGCATTTAGCAAGAAGAGAGTATAAAGCACGTCTTGTTGCCAAGGGATATCGTCAGAAAGAAGGAGTCGACTATGACGAGACTTTCTCTCCCGTGGCAATGCTCAAATCTATTCAGATTTTGCTTGCTATAGCAGCATACTATGATTATGAAATATGGAAAATGGATGTGAAAACAACTTTCCTTAATGGTGAGCTAGAAGAGGATGTGTACATGACACAACCTGAAGGTTTTACATCTTCGTCTGATCATACTAAAATTTGTAAGCTACAAAGATCTATTTATGGATTAAAGCAAGCTTCTCGAAGTTGGAATATTCGATTTAACAAAACAATTGGAAAGTTCAATTTTGTTAAATGCGAAGAAGAACCTTGTATGTACAAAAGGTTAGTGGGAGCACAATTATACTTTTAGTGTTGTATGTTGATGATATATTGCTCATAGGGAATGACGTACTGGCGTTGCAAAATACCAAGATTTGGCTATCTAAATAATTTTCCATGAAAGACTTGGGAGAAGCAGCTTATATACTAGGAATAAATATCTATAGAGATAGATCTAGGAAGTTGCTTGGACTTTCCCAGTCTTTGTACATTGATACTATCTTAAAGAGGTATAACATGGATAATTCCAAAAGAGGCTATCTACCGATAGGCACTTGAATTTCTCTCAGTAGGGAGGATTGTCCTAAAACACCTGAAGAGAGAGAATGCATGAGTAGGATCCTATACGCTAGTGCAATGGGAGCTATCATGTATACCATGACATGTACACGTCCTGATGTGGCTTATGCACTTGGAGTGACAAGCCGATATCAGGGAAATCCTGGTGAGGAACATTGGAAGGTGGTGAAGACCATTCTTAAGTACTTAAGAAGGACTAAAAACCAGTTCCTCATCTATGGAGATTCTGAGTTGAAACTTGAAGGTACTGATGCAAGTTTCTCTTCAGATAGGGATGATAGCAAATCTATTTCTGGTTATGTATTCATCTTAAATGGTGGTGCAGTGAATTGGAAAAGTTCCAAACAAGCTACAGTAGCTGATTCAGTGACTGAAGCAGAATATATAGCAGCTAGTGAAGCTGCTAAGGAAGCTGTATGCATGAAAAAGTTCTTAACTGAACTTGGTGTGGTTCCTTCAATGGAAGGTGTGGTTCTATTGTTGTGTGACAATACTGGAGCCATTGCTCAAGCAAAAGAACCAAGATAACACCAAAAGTCCAAACACATTCTGCGAAGGTATCACTTGATAAGAGAGATCATTGAACGTGGAGACGTCGAGATCAAAAGGTTGATGGAAAGGAAAATACTGCAGACCCATTCACTAAAGCGCTTGGAACAAAGGAGTTTGACAAGCACAAGTGGAAATTGGGATGAAGTACAAGAGCGATTGGCTCTAGTGCAAGTGGGAGATTGTTAGGGATATAGTAGATATGCCCTAGATCCAATATCATATTTGATAACTTGAACATATTTTTGTGAATGTCATTTGATATAAAATATATGGCATTTGATATTCTTTTATCATTATTATCAATTGTTTAATTATTTTGATAAGGTCCTTGATTAAATTTTGAGATTTGTCATCGTGATAGAGATCATGATAATGAGAGCAAAGTCTATTACAATTTAATCTAAATTTGTTCTTGATCGTAGGATTATTAATTTGGACATTAATAATCAGGTTAGATTAATATTTATGTGATCGTCTTTATCGGATAAAGATTAGTTGATCTCATTAACTAAATCACATAGATAGATGATGCATATAGAGATATGATCATTGAACCGACTCATTGGATAATTCCTAATGGTTAGAATTACCATAACTGTCAATAGGATATTTTCTTGAAGAATGTGATGTAACTGTTTCCTTTGACTTGAGATCGTCATAGTAATTGACAAGTTATTTATTGTGCTTTGATACTAGACACCTATGGCCCTAGGGCGATAGTTGAAAGGATATTGGGTACGATTAAATACTTGTAGAATTAGTGATTGATCAAGACGGAATCTGTCAACTCTTGGTAATGAGTTTAAGCTCCATGTTGTCATGAATTATAAACGACCAAACTAAGACCTTGGCCAGGGCAATTGAATGAAAGAAGAAATGAGTTTCTTAGGTCATTCAATGGTCGATTATATTTGACGTGAACACATAGTTGATCGCCTATTAGGATTTGACAGTTGAACCATATCCTAGGGTGATCCAGAGCTATAAGGACAGAAGGAATTACTACATTATTCTTCTACTGGTTCTTGAGAGTAAATTGTATACTTCATGCTATCCGGTCATTAAGGAGTGTTGCTAGACGCCACCCTTGATTAGTACATTGATATGATTAATTTACTACCGGTTTAGTATTGAACCTATGGGGTCGCACACTAACGAGTGTTCTGATCTTTGCTAAAGGATTAATTAACTTATTATTTGATAATTAAATTAAAGAATTTAATTAGTCAAATAAATTTAGTTATTAGTCCAAATGAAATATTATTATATTATTTGCTAGCACAAAGATTATAATTAATATTGTGAATAAATTGAAGTTTCTATTTGGAATATAAATTAAATAATATCTCTTGGTTGAAATATATGTGATATATATAATTAATATTATTTTATATAATAGATGTATATAAAATATAATATGAATAAAGACTTGTTAATAAATCTAATTTTGAATTGGATTATTAATTGAAGTTTTATCCTATTTGGAATGGGATTAATATTTTCAATAGGAAAATATTATATTAATTTAAAAAAAAGGAAAAATCAAATTAGAATCCAATTTGGAATTGGACTCAAAAAGTCCAAAGAAAAAAAAAAGAAAAGGATTCGGCTCCTTCTACAAAGAAGGAAAGTTCGAAAATGTTTATACAAAAATTTCTTTGCAAAAATTTTTCAAAGAAGGAAATTTTTTTTGCAGTTCTCACGTTAATAACAAAGAAAGGAAAATTTGATTTTTCGTACAAAATTCTTCTATACAAAAATTTTCCATACGTTTATCTTTGGAATAAACTTTTACCCTAGGAAAATTATTACCTCAACAAAATAGGAAAAGGGTTTGTATGAGAAAATTTGCATGGTTCTTTTTCCGGTTCTTTTTTTTATAATTATTCTTGAGAAGAAAACTCACTTTGTGAAAGTGAGAGTGCAATACAAAGCCAAGAGAAAAAATAATTACAAGAAAAGTGTTTCTTGTTCTTCTAATTTGAGTTGAGATTTTTGAGAAAAATTTCAACTCAATATTCTTCGTTCAATTTGTTCGCGGGTTTCATTGATCAAAGAGTTGATAGCAACGATCGGTCACGGTGTGGATACGCATAGAGTCTTCGCACTATCGAAGAAATTTTGAAAAGAAACTCTCTTCACCAGGTACGTCTTTGATCCGATCTTTGACACGTAAATAAATTTTAAACATGAAAAAATCTACCTAGAATTGTTATTATCTTCCGCTGCGTGTTACGAACACATATACGCAATCCTTCAACCCCTATTTACCGGCCTTGAATCCTTGACCTGGTAGGTAGGAGAGAAGTCCCCAACCAATATGAACAAGGATGGCGGGTATTTAAGTTATAAAAGTATATAAAATAATTTCATTTATTTAAATTTGGAATATGTTATGACTTTTGATGGTTTCTTGGTAGCCTAATACTTGAATCGAAAGTGATTGATCTGAAACATAAAAATAAATAGTTAGATTAAATTAGATAGATATTTATAATTACATGAATTTGAATTTATAAGGTACGAAAATACTGCTTAGTTGTATCTCATTAAGTCTTGATAATTTAGATTTTTATGTGACATATTTCTTCATAATAATATCATAGAATTCAAAGATATATTATTGATATTGATGAGTACATGAATTTGGTAATGGAAAAGGAGGTATGATAACTTGTGATACTAAAGTAATGAAATTATAAAACTAGAATTTTCTAAGTTGAATATATTAACTAATGATTGTGGATTGAATCGGCTATATATGACCATTGCTCATATCTTTAAGAATTTACACATTTATTATAATTCAAGCATAATTTTTAATATAATATTTATATAATTTTCTAAAAAGTTATACTCATCGAAATTTCTTGGTAGCATAATACTTGAATCGGAAGTGATTGACCTAAAACACAAAAATGAATAGTTAGATTAAGTTAGATATATATTTATAATTATATGAATTTTGTTTTAAAAGGTACGAAAATACTACTTAGTTGTATCTCATTAATTTTTGATAATTTAGATTTTCATGTGACAGATTTCTTCATAATAATATCATAGAATTAAAAGATATATTATTGATATTGATGAATACATGAATTTGGTAATGGAAAAGGAGGCATGATAACTGGTTCTACTAAAGTAATGAAATTATAAAACTAGAATTTTCTAAGTTGAATATAATAACTAATGATTGTGGATTGAATCAGCTATATATGGTTAATGCTCATATCTTTAAGAACGTACATATTTATTTTATAACTCAAGCATAATTTTTAATATAATATTTATATAATTTTTTAAAAGTTATACTAATCGAGATAAGGTACATACGTAACGCGCATATCTCGAGACTAGTAATGTAAAAATATCTTCACGTATAACTTAAACTCTTGATGCAAAAACTATATCACGAAAAAATAATGTGTTGAGGATACAAAAATGTTTCAAAATTGGGGAAATAGCACTTTTGATCTTGTGTTTTTGCATAACACTTGCTTTGATTAGTGTAATTTTGATCCCGAAACTAACGATGTTAGAAATTTTTAACGGAACTATTACTTTTAGAAAATAAAAATAGACAAATAAAAGGTGAAAACTTGCTCCACATCGACGATCACGGGTTGAGATCCCTTCCGGCATTCTTTGGTCCATTTTTTACAATGAATTTGTAGGATACTGCCACGTATGTTGCTAAAGTTTTAAAGGTCTAGATCTTTCTGATATTTTAAAAAATTATTTCAGAAACAAACAACTCTTTTCTTAAACTTGTGCTGCAATTCCAGCTGCTGTTTGAGTGCTTTCAGGAGTTATCTAAAGCCTCTAGCCTTATTGCTAATAAGGAGAAAAGTTCTGTATACTTTGGGGAGGTAGAAATGATCACACGGCAGGGTATCCTAGACCTGCTCGGGTTTTCCAAAGGTGATACGTCATTCTAGATATTTGGGAGTGTCATGTACTATTAAAAGATTATCAGTTATCCAGTAAAGAATGTTGGAAAATATTTCAATCAAATCAATTGATCGAATTTGAAGCCAAAATCGAGTCGAGCCGAGCGACGACGACAGAGCGAGGTACCACTTCTTCTTAACTCTTTAAGGGCTAGAATATGTGCTTCTCTATTTAAGCACAAAGATTTTCTTTTCATTTTTCGAAGAGGGACAAAGTGCATTAGTAAAAGAAATAACTTCAAACTTTTTATTTCCCTCAATTCCCCTTTTACACCTCATATCTAATTAGATAAAGAAATCCAACTCGCATGAATGTGGAATGGCTATATGAAAATATACATGCATGAAAAACTTTGTGATTTACAAGCAAGAATTAATTGTATTTGGATAAGTAGGTTTCCCTTTGAACTTTCCATAGTAAACTTATGTCGGATATACTCGGTCAATCGGTAGATTTGTTACTTTGAACAGTCAAACTTTGGTGTACACTTAGACAGTCATAAGTCACATAATCAATCCTTTAACCGCCTTTGGTTCTTATTTTTGTGTTATTTTCAACCTTGAACACCACCTGATTCATAAGTGCGTACAGAATTAGTCTTACAAAATTCTCCTTGAAGCATCCTAAACTTCACACTTATATAGGTGATTCCTAAATGTGTTATCCCATATATACATTATTTGATATACTCTGTATCAAACTTAAAATCATTAAAAAGCTTTAATGTTTTATCCTTGGTAGTGAATGTTGTCTCATCACAATAATAGACCAAGATTTTATTTGACAACGTTGAACCGTCACTAATGACTTTGTTTGATCTCCTTGAACCTAGATCTTAGGATCTCCAGTCTTTTAGGTAGAGTTACTGCCACTTTGTCCTCACCCATACTCTTATTCCTTTCGATGAGTTATCAACTGCCTCTCTATTTAAGCCTTTTGTAAGTGGATCCAACAAATTTTCTTTTGACTTTACGTAATCAGTTGTGGTAATTCCACTAGAAAGTAGTTGTCTAATGGTATTATCTGTTTGTCGTATATGAAAAGATTTTCCGTTATGTTCCAGCCTTTCTTATTACCGCTTGACTATCACAATGTATGGATATATGAGCCACTAGTTTAGGCCAAAGTGGAATATATTCCAAGAAATTATGAAGCTATTCAACTTCTTATCCAGCCTTATCTAAAGCTACAAACTCAGACTCCATTGTAGAGCGAGCGATGCATGTCTGTTTGGTTGATTTCCAAAACAATACTCCTCCACCAATAGTAAACATGTATCCACGTGTGGACATTGTTTCTGATGACCATGTGATCCGATTTGGATCACTATATCCTTCAATTACCGCATGATACTTATTGTAGTGCAAAGCATAATCTTGGGTACGTTTTAGATACTCCAAAATTAGTTTCATTGCCATTCAATGAGTTTGGTCGGAATTACCTGTGTAACGACTTAGTTTACTTATAGCACAAGATATATCAGGCCGTGTACAATTCATGATATACATTAAACTTCCCAACACTCGAGCATAATCTAGTTGATATTTGCTTTGACCTAGATTCTTTGTAAGAGCAACATTTACATCCATTGGGGTCTTTACACTTTGAAATCTAAATACTTGAATTTTTCAAGTGCCATTTTAATGTAATGAGATTGAGACAATTCTAGTCCTTGAGGAGTCATATGGATTTTAATTATTAGAATTGAATCATAAACTCCTAAATTTTTCATGTCAAACTTGTTAGCAAGCATATACTTAATAGCATTTATATTCGTGATGTCTTTGCTCATTATTAACATATCATCAACATATAAACATGCAATGATTGTATGATTCGGAGTATTTTTTGTGAAAAAAGCATTTATCACTCTCATTAATCTTAAAATCATTTGTCAACATTGTTAGGTCAAACTTCACATGCCATTGTTTGAGTGTTTGTTTCAATCAGTAAAGTGACTTAACAAGTCAGCGCACCTTCTTTTCTTTTTCAGGAACCACGAACCCTTTAGGTTGTTCCATATAAATTTCTTCCTCCAAATCTCCACTTAAGAAGGCTGTCTTCACATCCATATGATGGATTTCAAAAGCATACACGGTGACTAATGATGTTAACACTCCGAATAGATGTAATTCTCATTACTAGTGAGTATATATCAAAATAATAAAGACATTCTCGTTGTCTAAACCCTTTGACAATTAATCTTGCCTTATATTTGTCAATTATACCATTCAAATTTATTTTCTCTTGAAAATTCACTTGGAACCCAAAGGTTTATTTCTTGGAGGAAGATCAACTAATTCCTTATTAAGATTACTTAATATGGATTCTATCTCACTATTGACTGCCTCTTTCCAATATTGTGTTTCCGAGAAAGACATTGCTTCATTACACATTTGAGGCTCATTTTCCAACAAAAATGCAAAAAGTCTGGTGCAACAGAAGTACTTATTCTTTGATATTTATATATTTTGGATTTTCCTCATTAAACGTACTTTCTTTTGCTTCTTCTCAAGGTAGCTTATTTTTCACCAGATGACTCACATTTGTTTTTATACAGATGAATATTCTCAAAGAATTCAGCATTATCCGATTCGATTATCATATTAATATGAATGTCAGCATTTTCTCATTTGTGAACCAGAAAAAAATAACTTACTATTTATTGCATATCCTATAAAAATACAGTCAACTGTTTTCGGTCCAATTTTGAGCCTTTTGGGTTTAGGAACTTGTACTAAAGCCAAACACCCCCACAATTTAAAATATTTTTAGTTGGATTTCCTACCTTTCTATTTTTCATATGGAATGGATTGCGTTTTGCTATGGAGAACTCGATTGAATATTTGATTAGCTGTAAGAGTAGTTTAAGTTTTGGGATAAACCAGAACTTATCAACAAGGCATTCATCATCTCCTTTAATGTTTTATTCTTTCTTTCCGCAATTCCATTAGATTGTTGAGTAAGGGGCATTTGTTTGGTTAATAATACATACTTCAAACATATTTCTTCAAAAGGAGATTTATATTTGTCACCCCTATCACTTCTTATCATTTTTATCTTTTTGTTTTGTTGTGTTTCAACTTCAATTTTGTATTTCTTGAATGCCTCAATTGCTTCATCTTTACTGTTAAGTAAGTAAATATATCAATATCCAGTACAATCATCAATAAAATTTATAAAATACTTTTTCCCACCGTGAGATGGTATTGACTTTATGTCGCAATATCTATGTGAATAAGTCTAAAGAATTTAAATTCCTTTCAACCGACTTATAAGGATATTTAACATACTTAGATTCCATACATATTTGACATTTGAATTATCTCATTCAAATTTAGGAAATACTTTCAAGTTAACCATTTTTTCCGTATAATTTTGAAGTTCATATGACCTAGATGTTCATGCCATAAATTATTTGACTCAAGTAAGTAAGAAGAAGCTTGAACTTTATTGATATCAATAGCTATTACATTCAACTTGAAAAATACCCTCAGATAGGTAACCTTTTCTTACTTATACATCATTCTTACTTATTACAACTTTTTCATAAATGAACACACACTTAAATCCATTTTTGAGAAGTCCAGCATAGACCAAATTCTTGCGAATTTCAGGAACATGGAAAATATTGTTTAAATTCACAACTTTGCCTGAAGTCATCTTCAAAGCTATTTTTTTGACTCCTTCAATTTTTGTTGTTTCGAAGTTTCCCATAAAGATAGTCTCATCGAGCCCTAGGGGAACATAAGAGGTAAATAACTCTTTGCTAGCACAAACATGGCATGTGGATCTAGAATCAATCTACCACTCTTTGGAATTTTCTACTATGACGACCCGGTCAGTCGTCTCATGAGTTACTGCTTCATTTCACCCACTTTTGTTTCTTTATGTTTTTTTTATCCGTATTTTGTGGTATCAATTTGGTCGGATCGAGTTCAGAAAGGATTTGGTAAGGTTTGAGACACTTAGTATCTTTTAAGAAGGTTAAAGTTAGAAAACTCAATCAGATTTTGACCTATATGTTAGAGGGCTCATATGTGATTTCTGATGGTTGGATTAGCTTTGGGAGGTGATTTGTGACTTAGAAGTGTGATCGAAATGGGTTTTGGAGGTTCGGAGTAGATTTAGGCTTGAATTGGCAAAGCTGATATTTTGTCGATTTCCGGTTTGTGGGTGAGATTTTGATATAGTGGTTAAAATGAAATTATGGGAGTTGCAGTAGCTTCATTATATCATTTGGGATGTGTGTGCAAAATTTCAGGTCATTCGGACATGGTTTGGTTGGGTTTTTTATCAAAAGCAAAATTCGGAAGATTTTAGAAACTAAGGCTTGAATCTGATGTGTTTTGGTTGATTTGATGTTGTTTGAGGTATTTTGAGGATTGGAAAAAGTTTGAATAATGTTTTAGGATATGTTGGTTCCTTTGGTTGAGGTCCCATGGGCCTGGGGTGAGTTTCGCGTAGTCGTTCGGATCATTTGGGAGTTGAGAAATTGCAGAAATTGCAGGTTCAGATGTTGTAGAGATTTCTTCTGTGTGATCGCGTAAGGATTCATGCGATTGCATAGAGCTTTTTGAGGGAAGTCCATTTTGTGCCATGCGTTTGCATAGTAGGAGTTGTGATCGCATAGTGTGAGGAGCCGGATCATTGCGAACATAGGAATATGGTCGATTTCGCATTGAGTTAAGTGAACCAGGGGTCTTGGATGGGAGTTGTTCATTGCAAACGCGGGAGCTAGTCCGCGATTGCATAGAGTTGGAAGCTGGAGCATTGCGTTTGCATAGAGTAATTTTGGGAGCTGAGTTTTTGTGCTTTGCAATCGCAAAGGTTTTCCCGCGACCGAAATGAAGAAAATTAGACCTGGGAAGAATGTTTTTAAACTCGTCTTGTCTACGAGAATTGGGTTTATTTCCTCCATAGTTGGCCATTGGGAGATTTTTGAAGGAGATTGAAGAGGCATTCACTGGAAATCATTGGGAGGTAAGATTCTCGATCTTAAAACTCGATTATTATGTGAATTCCACCTAGAAAATCATGGAAAATAAGCTAAAAATTGAAGAACTAGGGCTTGAGAAATTGGATTTTGATTTGGGATTTGAAGGATCATTTGGGATCGGATTTGAGAACTTTTGATATATATGAACTTGTGGGAGATAAGGAATCTACTTATGTGAAAATTTCTGAATTTTGAGACTTAGGCCCCGGGGTTGGGTTTGACCAATTTTGGAATTTTGGTATTATTTTGATTATTTTCGTTTGGGCTTTATTCCGTTAGCATATTTTGACGTCCTCGTTCTAATTTTGGATAGATTCGACGCGGGTGGAGGCCGATTCGAGGGGCAAAGGCGTCGCATGGCAGTATTGTTATCCGTTTGAGGTAAGTAACCATTGTAAATATGGAATTGAGGGTACAAAACCCTAGAACGTGACTTGTTTTGATAAACATAGTGACGCACGTGCTGGTTGACGAGCGTGTGGGCGTGCACCGGTAAGGATAGTGACTTGATCCATCCCGCAACGGCTATTAACCGCGCATTTGGTTTGGAAATATTATATTATTCCTTATTTTGGATATTATACTATATTATGAGTTGTATGCCATGTTTGGAGCCTTGTGCCGACCTGTAGAAAAACCGTAGGGACATTTTGACTGTTTTACTCACTTTACTTGCTAATAGCATATCCTCAATCATATTTTACCTACTAAATATCTTGTTTTATTCTTGTTACTTTCAAAAGAGAAAACTATTTGGACAAAGTTTCCTAATTTCCACCGTTATGCCCGAGAGGTTGAGAGGTTAATGACTGAGAGAGGCCGAGGACCTAAGTGTGAGGATATATATATATATATATATATATATATATATATATATATATATATATATATATATATATATATATATATATATATATAAGTGCTTGCCGCAGCGATACTTATATGGATCAGGCTGCACGTTGTAACGGTTGATATTTATATGGGTCGGGTTGCACGCCGCAGCGATAAATATATATATTGGATCGGGTTGCGTGCTGCATCGATATGACACTTGGGCTGTAGAAGCCCCTTCGGAGTCTGCACACCCTCAATTAGCGTAATCGACTATAAATAAATGGATCGAGCTGCACGTCGCAACATTTACTATGATTTTTATTATTATGAGACATTGTGAGATTGAACGATGAGGGTTGAGTCACGAGTGACTGAGAGGCTGCCCCGATAGGCCATATTTTGAGTGATTCCTTGCCTGAAGGGCCCATTTAAGATTTTTTTCACTGATTTCGCCCTGTATTTAAATAAGCCTCTATTGAAATGGTCTTTAGACTGTAAAATGGATATGTTATCCTGTCATTTTCAGTTATATGCTTTTGAACTGCTCGTCACTACTTTCAATCCTTATTTACTTAGTTACTTACTGAGTTGGCGTACTCAAATTACTCCCTGCATCTTGTGTGCAGATCCAGGTATCTGGGCGACTAAGTGAGGGCTGTTTAGCTTATCCAGTGTGTTGACGGAGATTTTCAGGTAGTTGCATGGCGTCTGCAACCCTGTTTCTCCTTTCTATCTTGTAATCTTTTTCACATTTCCTAGACTATTGACATAGTAGCTATTCAGACTTTTATTAGAGGCTCTAGATCGTGACACCAGATTTGTGGGGTTGTGTAGGTCATGTTTATTGACTTTCGTATATTTATATGTTGTGTTAAATGCTTATTATGAAAGGTACGATATTTAAACCTGCATAAAATGGCTTAATGTAAAAATAAAAGGGTTGTGGTTAATTGTTTAGTCGGCTTGCCTAGTAATGTGATAGGCGCCATCACGACCGGTATTTTGGATTGTGACAAGTTGGTATCGGAGCCTAGGTTACATAAGTCTCGTGAGTTAAGAGCTGGTTTGGTAGAGTCTCGCGAATCGGTATGGAGACGTCTATATTTATCCTCGAGAGGCTGCAGAACCTTTAGGACAAACTTCATATTCTTTAAATTCTTGTCGTGCAAATTGTTGATCCGAGTACTAAACTTCTATTATTCCATTCTCTCACAGATGCTGAGGACACGTGCTGCCGGGCATGAAGGATGACCACCAGTACCACCAGTTGGGGCCACCAGAAGCCGAGGTCGTGGTCTAGGCCGTGGCAGGGGCATAGCAGCTAGAGCAGCACCTACAGATCCACCAACTGCCCCGTTATAGATCAGGTCCCAGTTGTGGACGCTACAGCAACACCAGCTCAGACACCAGCTGTGCCTATTGTGATTCCAGGCCTTCATGAGGCTTTAGCTATGATCTTATCAGTGAGTAGCCATTTGGCTAAAACAGTCTTAGCTATTAAGATCGCCGTTACTTCTCAGATCAGGGAGGCATCCAGACACCTGTTGCTCACACACCTGAGCAGGTTGTGCAGGGACTCCAGACACCTGGGGCACCTCCAGCCCAGCTGGTTGCACCAGCTCAAGAGTTTGTGTTACCAGTTATGCCAGATGATGAGCAGCGTCGACTTGAGAGGTTTGGTAGACTCCAACCTCCGACATTCAGCAATGGAGAAGGCAAGGATGCCCATGGTTTCTTGGATAAATGCCAGCGGATGCTTCTTACAACAGGGATTCATGAGACTAGTGGTATGGCATTTACTACCTTTCAATTTTCTGAGGGTGTCTTCACTTGGTGGGAAGCTGATGAGAGGCGTAGGCCTGTTGGTGCAGTGCCCCTTACTTGCCAGTAGTTCTCTGTTCTCTTCCTGGAGAAGTATGTACCCTAGTCGCACCGAAAGGAGCTGTGTAGACAGTTTGAGCAGCTGCGTTAGGGTGAGATGAAAGTAACGCAGTATAAGGTACGATTCTCTAAGTTAGCCCGTCATGAGGTTTGGTTGGTTCCCATAGAACGCGAGAGGATTAGGAGGTTTGTTGATGGCCTCACATATCAGCTCCAGATTCTTATGACTAGGAAAAGGGTGACATGTGCTACATTCAAGGAGGTTGTTGATATCGCCCATGAGATTGAGTCGGTTCGCTGTCAAAAGTGAGAGGAGAGGGAGGCCAAGAGACTCAGGGATCTGGTAGCTTTAGTGATACTCCTTCAAGGGGCAAGTTCCAGTAGGGCATGGGATGTTCTTTCAGGCACACACATTTGGCTCGCACAGGTTATCGTAGGGCATCATCTGGTCATGGTTTTCACAGTTCTCATTAGGGCAACTTACCACTTAGTGCCCTTCCAACTCAGAGTACGTCCCGTGCTCTGTCGGTCCAGCGTTCCTATATGCCAGGTCCTTCTACTGGTCATTCCAGTGCCAGGGATTCCCTTCAGTCCCCATCTCCAGCATCAGGGAGTTGATATGAGCGCGGAGTGTTTGGACATATGAGGAGGCAGTGTCCTCGTCTTCATAATGGTCAGTCTCAGTAGAGGGGTCAGCCCTCAACTTTTGCTCCAGTTATTTCACCATCCTGCCCAGCCAGCTAGGGGTGGAGGTTAGTCCTCCAGGGGTCGCCCCAGAGGGGGTATCGATTAGGAGGCGGTCAAGCCCGATTCTATGCTCTTCCAGGAAGACCCGATTCTATTGCTTCTGATGCTGTTATTACATGCATTGCTTAAGTCTGCCAAAGAGATGCCTCTGTATTATTTGATCTAGGATCCACCTTTTCTTATGTATCATCATACTTTGCTCGTTATTTGGGTATGCCCCATGAGATTCTTGCTTTACCTATTCATGTATCTACCCTGGTGGGCGATACTGTTGTTGTAGACCTTGTGTACCAATCGTGTGTGGTGACAATTGAGGGTCTGGAGACCCGAGTTGATCTATTATTATTGAGCATGGTAGATTTCGATGTTATTCTAGGCGTCAATTGGTTGTCTCCGTACCATGCTATTCTAGACTGTCATGCTAAGACAGTCACATTGGCTATACCGGGGTTGCCACGAATTGAGTGGCGAGATGTGACTGATTATGTTCCTACTATAGTGATCTCTTTCTTGAAGGCCCAACGTATGGTTAGAAAGGGTTGTCTTTTGTATCTTGACTTTGTGAGGGATGTCAGAGCTGAGACTCCCAGTATTGATTATGTTCCAGTTGTGAGGGACTTCCCTGATGTATTTCCTACAGACCTGCCAGGCATGCCAGCATATAGGGGTATTGATTTTGGAATAGACCTGGTGACGGGCACTCAGTCCATTTCTATTTTGCCTTATCGTATGGCACCGACGGATTTGAAGGAATTAAATAAGCAACTTTAGGAACTCCTTGATAAGGGTTTGATTCGACTTAGTGTGTTACCATATGATGCACCAATTCTGTTTGTAAAGAAGAAGGATGGCACTATGAGAATGTGCATTGATTATAAGCAATTGAACAAGGTAACAATTAAGAACAAGTATCATTTGCCTCACATTGATGATTTATTTGACCAGCTTATGGGTACGAGGGTGTTATCCAAAATTGATCTATATTCCAGTTATCACCAGTTGAAGATCAGGGATTCAGATATTCTTAAGACGACCTTCATGACTAGATATGGTCATTATGAGTTCCTGGTTATGTCTTTTGGGCTGACCAATGCCCCAGCAACGTTCATGCATTTGATAAACAACGTGTTCCGGCTTTATCTTGATTCGTTTGTCATAGTCTTCATTGATGATATCCTGGTGTATTCGCGTAGTCAGGAGAAGCACGCGGAGCATTTGAGGGTTGTATTGCAGAGATTGAGGGAGGAAAAGCTTTATGCAAAGTTCTCCAAGTGTGAGTCTTGGATCGGCTCAGTGGCATTCTTGGGCCACGTGGTGTACAGTGAGAGTATACAAGTTGATCCAAAGAAGATTGAGGCGGTTCAGAGTTTGCCCAAACCATCCTCAGCTACGAAGATTCGTAGTTTTTTCTTGGTTTAGAAGGCTGTTATCGCCGGTTTGTTCAGGGATTCTCATCTATCGCATCGCCCTTGACCAAGTTGACTCAGAAGGTTGCTTCATTTTTATGGTCGAATGAGTGTAAGGAGAGCTTTCAGAAGTTTAAGACAGCTTTGACCACAACTCCAGTGTTGGTTTTACCATCAGCTTCGGGTTCATATACAATTTATTGTGATGCTTCGAGAGTATGGATTGGTTGTGTGTTGATGCAGGAGGGTAGAGTAATTGCTTATGCTTCTGGTCAGTTTAATCCCCATGAGAAGCACTACCCTGTTCATGATTTGGAGTTGGCTATCATAGTTCACTCGTTGAATATTTGGAGGCATTACTGTACGGCGTGTCTTCTGAGATATTCACTGATCATCGTAGCCTTCAGCATTTGTTCAAGCAAAATGATCTTAATTTGAGGCAGCGGAGATGGTTGGAGTTGCTTAAGGATTATGATATCACTATATTGTACCATCTGGGAAAGGCCAATGTGGTGGCCGATGCTTTGAGCTGAAAGGCAGTGAGTATGGGGAGTTTGGCATATATTCCAGTTGGGGAGAGACCTCTTGCGGTTGATGTTCAGGCTTTGGCTAATCGGTTCGTGAGGTTGGATATTTCGGAGCCTAGTCGGGTATTTGCTTGTGTAGTTTCTCTGTCTTTCCTATATGAGCGCATCAGAGAGCGCCAATTGATGATCCACATTTGCTCGTCCTTAGGGACAGAGTTCAGCATAATGATGCCATAGATGTGACTGTTGGAGATGATGGGGTATTGATGATGCATGGCAGATTTGTGTGTCCAATGTAGATGAGCTTCAGAAGTTGATTCTGGAGGAGGCCCATAGCCCCATATATTCTATTCATCCAGGAGCCATGAAGATGTATCAGGATTTGAGACAACACTACTGGTGGAGGAGAATGAAGAAAGATATTGTGGGATTTGTAGCTCGATGTCTCAACTGTCAGCAGCTGAAATATAAGCACCAGATAGAGAAGCGGAACAGATATCCTTACCTATTTGAGGCTTCATGTATGTTTCTTGACCCGTTCGAGGACAAACATTTATTTAAGTTGGGAAGGATGTGACGACTCGGCCAGCCATCTCATGAGTTACCACTCCGTTTCCCCCATTTTTGCTTATTTATTCTTTGTTTATCCGTTTTTAATGGTATCGAGTTGGTCGGATCGAGTTCAGAAAGGATTTGGCAAGGTTTGAGACACTTAGTCTCTTTTACGAAGGCTTAAGTTGGAAAAGTCAATCGAATGTTGACCTATATGTTAGAGGGATCAGATGTGAGTTTCGATAGTTCCTTTAGCTTCGGGAGGTGATTTGTGACTTAGGACTGTGATCGGAATGGGTTTTGGAGGTTCAGATTAGATTTAGGATTAAATTGGCGAAGCTGATATTTTGGTGATTTCCAGTTGGTGGGTGAGATTTTGATATAGTAGTCAGAATGGATGTTTGAGAGTTGCAGTAGCTTCGTTATGTCATTTTGAATGAATGTGCAAAATTTTAGGTCATTCGGACATGGTTTGGTTGGGTTTTTGATCAAAAGCAGAATTCGAAAGATTTTAGAAACTTAGACTTGAATCCGATGTGTTTTGGTTGATTTGATGTTATTTGAGGTGTTTTAAAGATTGGAACAAGTTTGAATAAGGTTTTAGGATATGTTGGTGCCTTTGGTTGAGGTCCCGGGGCCTCCGGTGAGTTTCGGGTGGTCATTCGGATCATTTGGGAGTTGAGAAATTGTAGAAATTGCAGGTTCAGATGTTGTAGAGATTTCTTCTCTGCGATCGCATAGTGTGAGGAGCCGGGTCATCGCGAACACGGGGAGATGGTCGCGTTCGCATAGAGTTAAGTGGACCAGGGGTCTTGGATGAGAGTTGTTCATTGCAAACGTGGGAGCTAGTCCACGATCGCATAGAGTTGGGAGCTGGAGCATTGCGTTCGCATATGATTGTCCGCATTTGCATAGAGTAACTTTGGGAGCTGAGTTTTTATGCTTCGCGATCGCAATGAAAAAAATAAGACCTGGGCAAAATGTTTTTAAACTCGTCTTGTCCACAGGGATCGGGTTTATTTCCTCCATAGTTGGTCATTTTGGGAGATTTTTGAAGGAGATTGAAGATGCATTCAAGGGGAATCGTTGAGAGGTAAGATTCTTGGTATGAAAACTCGATTAGTATGTGAATTCCACTTAGAAAATCATGGAAATTTAGCTAAAAATTGAAGAATTAGGGCTTGAGAAAATGAACTTTTGATTTGGGATTTGAATGACCATTTGGAGTCGGATTTGAGAACTTTTAATATGTATGAACTCGTAGGGAGATAAGGAATCTATTGATGTAAAAATTTCTGAATTTTCAGGCATGGGCCTGGGGGTCGGATTTGAGCAATTTCGAAATTCGGAATTATTTTGATTGTTTTCGCTTGAGCTTTGTTCCCTTTGCATATTTAGACATCCTCGTTTTGATTTTGGATTGATTCAATAGGAGTGGAGGCTGATTCGAGGGGCAAAGGAATCACAGAGTAGTATTTTTATCGGTTTAAGGTAAGTAACCATTGTAAATCTGGAATTGAGGGTATAAAACCCCGGTACTTGACTTATTTTGATAAATGCGATGACACACATGCTAGGTGACGAGCGTGTGGGCGTGCACCGGTAGGGATTGTGACTTAGTCCATCCTGCAGCGACTATTAAGCCGCGTGTTTGGTTTAGAAATATTATATTATTCCTTATTTTGGATATTATATTGTATTATGGGTTGTATGCTATGTTTAAGGCCTTGTGCCGACCTGTAGAAAATCCTTAGGGGCATTTTGATTGTTTTCCTCACATTACTTGCTAAAGTATATCCTCAGTCGTGTTTTACCTATTAAATGTCTAAAACTTGTTTATTCTTGTTACTTTCAAAAGAGAGAACTATTTGCACAGAGTTCCCTAATTATATATACGTGTGTGTGTGTGAGAGAAAGAGAGAGAGTTATGGATCGGGCTGCACACTGCAGCGATACTTATATGGATCAGGCTACACGCTCCAACGATAGATACTTATATAGGTCCGGCTGCACGCCACACACACACACACACACACACACACACACACACACACACACACACACATATATATATATATATATATATATATATATATATATATATATATATATCGGGCTGCGCGCCGTAGCGATATAACGCTTGGGTTGTAGGAGCCCCTTCGGAGTCTATAAATATATGGATCAGGCTGCACGCTGCATCGGTTATTATGATTTCTATTATTATGAGATATTGTGAAGACTGAGTAACAAGGATTGAGTCACGAGTGACTGAGATGTTTTTCCTTGCTCGAGGGGCCCATTTAAGATGTTTTTCACTGATTTCACTCTGTATTTAAGTAAAACTCTGTTGAAAAATATCGTTAAGTTTCTGATTCAAATGTTTTAAACTGGAAAAGTTGATTCTTTTATGAAACTGGTCTTTAGACTGTAAAGTGGATCTGTTATCCTGTGATTTTTAGTTATATGCTTTTGAACTGCTCGTCACTGCTCTCAGTCCTTATTTACTTTAGTTACTTACTGAGTTTGCGTACTCACGTTACCCCCTGCAACTTGTGTGCAGATCCAGGTGTCCGAGCGGCTGAGTGAGGGCTATTTAGCTGATCTAGTGTGTTGACTGAGATTTTCAGGTAGCTTCATGGAGTCCGCATCCCTGTTTCTCCCCTCAATCTTGTTATCTTTTTTGCATTTCCTAGGTTATTGACATAGTTCATGTTTTATTGACTTTCACATATTTATCTGTTGTGTTAAACGCTTATTATGAAAGGTACTATATTTAAAACTGCGTAAAATGGCCTAATGTAAAAGAAAAAAGGGTTGTGGTTAATTGTTTAGTCGGCTTGGTAGTAATATGATATGCGCCATCACGACTGGTATTTGGGGTCGTGACACCTACCAAGCTGCATGGCACATAAGTCCTCCATTTCATCATTTATAAGTCCTCCATTTCATCATTCTTTTTAACCATGTTTGCCGGACTCTTCTTTTTGTCCTTCTTCGGTGCATGATAGTCTACATCCTTATATCCAACCTTTCTACAATTGTCCTCATCAATCCATAGACGAACATAAGGCCTTCAAGCATCATTTCCTTGCGCATATGTTTTAAGTAATTCTTAAACTCTTTCCACAACAGAGGCATCATTTTAATAAAACACCACAACTTGAAACGCTTCATTTATGACCATAACTTCAATCATAAATTTATAATTTGTAAAATAATTAATATCTTAAATAAAAATATTGACTCGATTTATACGTTTAACAAGGAGGTCATGAATAATCATTTGGAGTTTTTGGACTTGCGTTATGACAGATTTGCTGTCAACCATTTTGAAATCCAGAAATTTAACGGTCACAAACTTCTTAAGTCCGGCGTCTTTAGTCAAGTACTTCTTTTCAAGAGCATTCCACAACCCTCGTGATGTTTTTATGACGCTATAAATATTGTATAAGAAGTCAGAATGCTTCCATGACTCCGTAGCCACAAATCTCTCATTATCAGGAGTTTCTTCTCCTAGAACTAGAATGTCCTTGCTGAACTAGAATCGCTAGAATTTTAATTTCCCAAAGGAGAAAGTAAGATGAGCACAGATAGGGCAAATCGAACCAAACCAAACCAAACCGACTAGAAAATCGATACTTTTTGGTTTGGTTTGGTTTGATTTTAGTTTTGAATTTTAAAAACCAATCAAATTTGGTTTGATTTTGAATTTAATCAGAAAAACAGAAAAAAATCCGAACAAAAAAACGATTATAGGAGTAGGTATTTCAAATTTATTGTTATACACACACACACACACATACACACACACACACAGATATATATATATATATATATATATATATATATATATATATATATATATATATATATATATATATATATATATATATATATATATATATATATATATATATATATATATATATATTTATACCAAAATTTTAAAATTTAGTGGTAACTGTTAATAATTTGCACTTTAAGTATAGTTCTTTACCTTTATAATCTAGTTTGATTGGTAGTTTTCTTTTGTTAAGTGTAAGAATTCATTTCGTGTTAAAAATAATATTTTTAATTGGGTCCTTAACATTATTCATCACTATTTGATTCAATTATCATCAATATATCTTGGTAAATAATAGATTTCTCAAAGAGCACTTGATTTGATAGTGTTATTTGCAAATGTGGTCACTGGAATATATATTTGACAGTGCGTTTCTTATATTTAAGAAAAAAATGATAAATAATCGAAAAACCGACAATACTCGACATAAACCGAATTGAGAAAAAATCGACTGAATTAGTTTCGTTTGGTTCTAATATTTGAAAAACCGACTTACTTGGTTTGGTTTCTTTTTATGAAAAAATCGATCCAAACCGAACCATGAAAGCCCCATCTAAAAAATAAAATCCCTTAAGATTGTTATTATCTTTATTCAAAAATATAATTTTTACAAAAATAAAGGGAAACCCGAAATAAAAGACAAAAAAGAATCAAATGAATAATGTTTCGAGCCCAACAGAAAATTATGTTTTCTTAAGGAATTTAATCCCCTCACTATTGCCAGAGGTTGTCAGATTAATTTCTCCCAGGATAAAATGGAACAACTATTCTATAATACCGGCAATAAAAATTACAAAACTTTGTCAAACTCAATAAACGACAATAAACCACATTGATGTTTAAATTTTTGCTTTTGAAAAATAATGCAGAAATGCAGAAAAGAGAGGGGAGAGTATGCATATTTTTGGTATGAAAAAATAAGGCAAAACCTCTAAATTTATAGCTAAATAGTATGGGTTGAACATATGCGAAGGTACTTGTTCATATGAAGTACCATTTCGACAAAAGTCAGGTCGCGAATTCTAAACTCAAAACGACCATTGGGAACCTCAAATTTTAAATTAAAATTTCGTGAAAAAATATTAGAAAAGAAATTATACAATGGAAAACGGAAAAATAAATTTGGTCAAAACAATTATCAATCAATCATATCAATCGACCAACCGAAGCCTTAATTGAAGCCGAAGTCAAGTGACGACGATGGTGCGAGGCACCACTTCTCCTTATCTCTTTAAGAGTTAGAAGATGTGCTTCTCTATATAAGCACGAAATTTTTTTCTCTATTTTCCAATAAGGGACAAAGTGCATTAATAAAGGAAATAATTTCAAACTTTTCGTTTCCCTCCCATTATTTTCTTTCACACTTTTTATCTAATTAGATAAAAAAAACCCAACAATTTTTTGGTTTAAAATAATACAAAATTGATTACAAATGCCAAGAGGATCTTGGCCTTTAAATACTTGATAAACACACATGGCAGCTTCCTACAAGCTAGTCTATTAAGAAAAATTGGACCAAAGAATATTTGTATGAAACCCAATTCGAAGATCACATATATATAAACTATTATGGGCCCATTTGAATTGACTTAAAAATGTAGCTTTTAAATTAAATGCTTAAAAGGACTTTATAAGTGCTGAAATTTGTTTTATAAATAAGCAGTATGTATTTGGATAAAAGTAGTGAAATTGAAAAAAAAGTTGATGAAGTGTTTGATAAACGAGTGTTGGTAAATATTTTTTCTTATTAAAATGGTTGAACTATCCTTAAAGTTGGCAAGGATCAAGTAGCAATGAAGGTGGCCAGCACCGGCAAAGAAAGTTATCCCAAAATCCATTTTTTAAATAAGGATAAAACTGTTGATTAAGACTAAAATATCTCCAGATCTGATTCAAGCAGCTTTTTAAAGAGCCAATAGAAAATTTCTGAGGCAAGCAGCCCTTTGCAACTTCAAGTTCTTGCTTCTTTGAAAGGTATGTTACGAGGGGTGGTTTCTTTGCCATGTTCTTCTTCTTTGATTAATTAATCCATCGCTTGGAATTATGGAGGTGAATGGAACGAGGGGTTGCTGGTTGGGGGCGAGAGAAAGATAGTTTTTCACTGAGGGATAATTTTGAGATTATGAAAAATTATAAGGGATAAAAATATAATATTTTTGGTCAAAACAATATGACTTTTAAGTCAAGTTGGAAAAAGTTAGATTTTCTAACTTATTGGTTTTGTTTTTAAAAAAATAAATTTTAATCTTTTTTAAGATTGATATATGCATCAATTTTGTTGTCATTAATAGTACAGTTCATGTTTTGACTAGTTTTTTAAAATTATTTACTCATTAATATGAGAATACATATAAAGTACATACTCTAAGACTAATATGCATCTACCTTTAGTATAAGGGATTATTTACTATAATGGTGAAATATCTTATAAGATGGAATATTCCGTGAGACTAGTTATCCCATTTTCTGTATGAGATAATTAATCCAACTATTTTAATGTAAATAATATCCCTCGTTTAACTAATACCCCAAAACCAAACATAACATAATTTTAAATTTTATTTCAAAATTATTATTTTTATTTCATGTATCAAACGATTCCTAAGCAAAAAGAAAGCAACTTATCATAATCAAAAGTCAAACACCTCTTTCAGCAAGTTATGGTTCCATACAAATAATAATTAAAAAAAAACCTAAAAATAAGAAGGAGAAGACCAAAGAATTTTGGGCAAAGAGAAAAGGCGACAAATAAAATATCTAAAACACACCTTTATCAACTAATTACTCTTCTGTTTAACGCAGAATATAGAAACTTCAGCCCACCAACTCACAGATATTTTAGTTGCCTTTTTCAATTTGTGTGTCAAAATAGAGGTTTGTAGCCTAACAAGTAGCCAAAGTATAATTTCTATTTTGTCTAGCCAAACTAGAGCACAATTATTAGTGCATGGAGTACAACAAAATTTAGTGCGTACAAATTTTCTCTGGCAATGTCACCACTCAACATGCATTTGATAACATTATAACTTCGATCTTAACAAAAGAAGAAAGTAAAAAAGGTTCAAATTTTATTTGGAAAAAATTATGTGTACTAATTATGTAATAAATTTTAATATTTTAATAGATATACATAAATTTAAGAATGCAGAAAAACAAATTTATTTCTTGAAGATAATGGAACCGCAACTGAATTTATCCAATTATTTGTATAATTTTTCTTAACTATGAGAGTTGTAAAAAAAAAAAACCAAATGATTCTTTTCATCTCCATACTCTTGTTATATAGAGTAATCTAATATACCGAAGTATTTGGAGATGTGGAAAATGTGTGTAAGCTGTCATAGCAACATCAAATAGTTATAAGAATTATAAATTCAAATAAAACAAACATAAGATTAATTATTATTAACAGATAATGACATTTAATTGATATAACTGATATGATACATTAATTTTATTTTGTAAATTCACAATATATTTTTTTTCGTGGGAAAATACCTTAAAATCCCCCTAAACTTGACGTGGATTTTGAGTTATAGTCTTAAACTAGTCGTGGTCTTAGTTATCCCCATCAACTTGGCCTTTTGAGATCCATTACTCCTGGATACTAATGTGAAAAGAGTGTGGATGCACTCGCCTGTCACGTGAATTTTTCTTATATATGTGATATTTTTTTGAAAAGTAAAATATATTTTTACCTTTTTAAGTATATTATTTTTTTAGATAATTTTTTAAATATAATATATAATAAAAATTGGATAGAACTACATTATTTAGGCAAAATAAAATTTATTTGACTAAAAATAATAGTAAAATTTTAATTAATATTTTTTAATTTAACATGAAAATAAAAAAATATAAAATTGAAATAAATAGTCAAGGCTATAAAAAGTTATAAAAAATATATAATTCAAAATTAATTATTTTGACTATATAGCTCTAAATTATGATGCAATAATATATATATATATATATATATATATATATATATATATATATATATATATATATATATATATATATATATATATACATATACATATAGATTTTACCTCAAAAAGTAAAAATATAGAATTAATAAATAGTCATTGCATTAAAAAAAAGTGTATAATGCAAGTGATTTATTTTATTTCTTGCAATTGTACACTCTTTAGAGTAATAATTTAGAGCTATATAAAAATTATAACCAGAATAATTAATTTTAAACTATTTATTTTGTTTATAATTTTTAGATGTCCTCACTATTTATTTCAATTGTATAAATCTTTATTTTTAGGTTAAATTTCTTTTTTAAAAAATTAACTAAAACCTTATAATTTTTAGTTAAATAAATTATTTTGTTTAAATAATATAGTTATATCCAAGTTTTATATAAATTGTATTCGAAAAAATTATTTAAAAAAGTAATATACTTCAAAAAGATAAAAATATATTTATTTTGTAAAAATATATCATACATAAAGAAAAAATTTCATGACAGATGAGTGTACCTGTAATCTTTGCTATATAGTTTTTTTAAATAGTAATTTCATTTCATCAATAAATTAAAATATTATAGAGTTTATCAGTAGCCGTTGACTAGCTACTGTTTCAAAAACAGTTTAAAATGAAACACTCCCATATACTCTATATACATGAAATCAAGACAAACATATGTTCCCCTCTTTTTCCTACGGATAGTGATCCAGTCTTTGCAAAACATCCTTCCAGTGTTTAAGAGAGGTTCCCTGAATATGCACATGAACTGCTATCTCTTTGCATGTATCCTTTATAACTGAGCTTCCGCCTTGTAATCTAATCTTGTTCCTTTCCCGCCACAGATAATATATTAACATTCCAAACATACTGGTGGTTATTTCAGCACGTCCATTTTTTCTTTTTGCAATGTTGCTAATCCAGTCGACTTCACTGGTCCAGTCGCAAATAGTTCTCTGGTATCCCAGCCATACGAGCAGTCTATTCCATAGCCCCAAGATATCGGGCAAGCAAAAAATAGATGGTCAAAAGATTCATTTAGTTGCTTGCAAAATATACATTATTGAGGAATTTGTATCCCAATAAACATTAGCCTCTCCACCGTTGCCATTCTTATGCGCAGTGCTAGCCAAATTTTCTATATAGTTATTAAAAGGCAAATTGAGGAATATAATAAAGATCTCGAATAATGTAAGATCATGACTAATAAAAGATAATCTGAGTTAAGTTTAGTTTTTTTTTTAAAGGTATTTTGCCTAGGATTTTGGTCCGGTCGGAGGAGCTCTTTCTCCTTTTCCATACCATAAAAACCGTTTGCGGACGCCGCTACGCGATTCCTTTTACTTCCTCTCTCTACACAAACCAACCCAGGAAAAACAAAACATAGCTGGATATTAAATTCTCTAAATTACCTTGAAATTGCTATTCATACCATTTTCAACCTCTTTCTCTATTGGTTTTTTTCCATCCGGGTTAGTCGCCTTTGTCATCTTTCCCCTACATGATCTCTGGCTTTAAGTTGGACTTTTATAAATGTTTTATTGTATGAATGGTGCGTGCTCTTTTTGTACTTGTTATGTATCGGCATTGGCGTTGCAGCTGTGGCATTAGGGTTTTGATGGGTTGGGTACTGTTAGCTGCTCAGGTTTTCATTTTTTGGTGCAAAAGGGCGAATTTTATGTCTCTCTGCGTTCACACACACACATGAAATATAGAGCTGAATGTAGTTAGAGATAGTCTTCTCTTTATTTGGCTCGCATTTTGTCTATATCTTATGCAATTTAAATTGGCTATTTGGCGTTTTTCTTTTTTGTTATTATCCTAATTTTCTCAGGTTATGTACTGTTGAATTGGTTAAGCTTCTTTAAGCATGTAGATGCTGTTATCGATTGTCCGTGTTCAAAGCAACGAGAAACTGGAAACTGGAAACCAGTAAGAAGAAGAGACACAAAAAAAAAAAAAAAACAGAACGTATGTAACGTTAAAAAAAAAAAAATCACAGAAATGAAGAAATCCGAGACCACAGAATTCACTGTGTGTCCTTAAGGAATTTAACCCCCTCACTGTACCCGAGGTTGTGGATTATTTCCTCCCAGGATATAACGGATATACCTGTCGTAGGAGTGGCGGTACCTCAAACGCCTACGACTTCGACGAACTCAAATTCGGGAACGAAATCACACTATGACTCGATATGTTTCAGTTTGCAGAAAAGAATGCAGAATTTTTTTTAATGCACGAATATTTTTTTTTTTTTTTTTTCAGTACTCGAAAATGAGGCATTGCCTCAGTTTATATAGCCTCGAAAGGCTTGGTGCCTGTTCGGAAAGGCTTGGTGCCTGTTCGGGAAAGGCCATGCCTTTTTTCTGAAAAATAAGAACGTTGGGAAGTTTACAGTTAACAAATTAATATTTTTCCCGCGGGAATTAAAAATAATTTCAGAAAATGAAGATTGAATTTTAAATAAATTTGGTCCAAAAAGATTATCAATCAATCAGATCATTTGACCAAATCCAAATCCAAATCCAAAGCCGAAGCCGAGCCGAGCGACGACGACGGCGCGAGGGGAGTCCCTCTTCTTAACCCTTTAAGAGCTAGAAGAAGTGCTTTCTAATATAAGCACATAACTTTCCCTTTCTACCACCAATGTGGTACAAAGCTCCTTTTCAAAGGAACTTTGCTTTGAAACTTCATTTTCCTTCTATTATCTTCTTCCCTCCATTTCTCATTCACACCAACTTAGCTAGCTTTAATCATTAACTAGCTTTAACAATCCCCCACATGAATGGGGAATGGCTATATGATGAAAAACATGCATGACAAAAAACTGTGTGATTCGTAAGCAAGGATTAATTGCATCTGGATAAGTAGATTTCTCTTTGAACTTTCCGTAGTGAGCATATGTCGGATATACTCGGTCAATCGGTAGATTTGATATCTTTGAACCGTCGAGCTTTGGTGTATACCTAGACAACCACATGTCACACAATTAACCCTTTAACCGTTTTTGGTTCTCATTGTTTTGTTCGTTTCAGCCATGAACACTTCCTGGTTCATAAGTGCGTAGAGAGCTGGCCTTACAGAGTTCTCCTTGAAGCGGCTTACACTTCACACTTACATAGGTGATTCCTAAATGTGTCATCCCGTAGATACACTATTTGATATACCCCGTATCAAACTTAGAAACCATTAAAAAGCCTTAATGCTTTATCCTGGTACTGAACATTGTCTCATCACGAGAATGGACCAAAAAGTTATTGTGACAATGTTGAACCGTCATCAATGACTTTGTTTGATCTCTTTGAACCTAGATCTTGGGATCTCATGTCTTCTAGGTAGAGTTACCGCCACGATGACTTGTCCTCGGCCATAGTCCCATTCCCCTCGATGATCTTTCAACCACTTCTCTAGTTAGGCCTTTAGTTAGTGGATCCGACACATTATCTCTTGACTTAACATAGTCAATTGTGATAATTCCACTAGAGAGTAGTTGTCTAACGGTATTATGTCTTCGTCGTATGTGACGAGACTTTCCGTTGTACATAACGCTCCCGGCTCTTCCTATTGCCGCTTGGCTATCGCAATGTATGCATATAGGAGCCAACGGTTTGGGCCAAAATGGAATATCTTCTAAGAAATTCCGGAGCCATTCAGCTTCTTCACCGGCTTTGTCTAGAGCTATGAACTCAGATTCCATTATAGAGCGGGCGATACATGTCTGTTTGGATGACTTCCAAGACACTGCTCCTCCACCTATAGTAAAAACGTATCCACTTGTGGATTTAGTTTCAGTTGAACCGGTGATCCAATTTGCATCACTGTATCCTTCAATAACTGCAGGATACCTGTTATAATGCAAAACAAAGTTTTGAGTATGTTTCAAATACCCCAAAACTCGTTTCATTGCCAGCCAATGATTTTGGTCGGGATTACTCGTGTAGCGACTTAGTTTATAGCACACGCAATATCAGGTCGCGTACAGTTCATAATATACATCAAACTTCCCAACACTCTGGCATAATCCAATTGAGAATGACTTTCACCTTTATTCTTTGCAAGAGCAAGGTTCATATCAATTGGCGTCTTTGCAACTTTAAAGTCCAAATACTTGAACTTTTCAAGTACTTTTTCAATATAATGAGATTGAGACAATGCTAGACCTTGAGGAGTCTTATGGATTTTAATTCCCAGAATTAAATCGGCAACTCCTAAGTCTTTCATATCAAACTTACTAGCAAGCATGCGCTTAGTAGCATTTATGTTAGCAATGTTGTTACTCATTATTAACATATCATCCACGTATAAACAAACAATGACGACGTGGTTCGGAGTGTTCTTAATGTAGACACATTTATCACATTCATTTATCTTGAATCCATTTGACAGCATCGTATGGTCAAATTTTTCATGCCACTGTTTTGGTGCTTGTTTTAGTCCATAAAGAGACTTAACAAGTCTACATACCTTCTTCTCTTTCCCTGGAACTACAAACCCTTCGGGTTGTTCCATGTAAATTTCTTCCTCCAACTCTCCATTTAAGAAGGCTGTTTTCACATCCATTTGATGGATTTCAAGACCGTACACGGCGGCTAATGCTACTAACACCCGAATAGATGTAATCCTCGTTACCGGCGAGTATGTGTCAAAGTAATCAAGACCTTCTCGTTGTCTAAACCCTTTAACAACTAGTCTTGCCTTATATTTTTCAATAGTGCCATCAGCTTTCATTTTCCGCTTGAAAATCCATTTAGAACCTAAAGGTTTATTCCCTGGAGGAAGATCAACCAATTCCCAAGTATGGTTGTTCAATATGGATTCTATCTCACTATTGATTGCCTCTTTCCAAAATTGAGCTTCCGATGAAGACGTAGCTTCGTTGAACGTTCGAGGCTCATTTTCCAACAAAAATGTTAAAAATTCTGGTCCAAAGGAAGTAGTCGTCCTTTGACGTTTGCTACGTCTTGGATTTTCCTCATCAGGAATGTTTTCCTTTATTTCTTCCCGAGGTCGTTTAGATTCTTTGCTAGACGACGCACATTCCTTTTTATACGGATATATGGTTTCAAAGAAGTCAGCATTATCTGATTCAATTACCGTATTCACCTGAATGTCGGGATTTTCTGATTTGTGAACCAGAAATCTATATGCCTTACTATTTGTGGCATATCCTATGAAAACACAATCAACGGTTTTAGGTCCTATTTTTACCCTTTTGGGTTTAGGAACTTGCACCTTGGCCAAACACCCCCACACTTTGAAGTATTCCAAATTGGGCTTCCTTCCTTTCCACTTTTCGTATGGAATAGATTTTGTTTTGCTATGGGGCACTCGATTGAGTATTCGGCTAGCTGTTAGAATGGCTTCCCCCCACAAGTTCTGGGGTAAACCAGAACTTATTAACAGGGCATTCATCATTTCTTTCAGTGTTCTATTTTTTTCTTTCCGCAATTCCGTTTGATTGTGGCGAGTAAGGAGCAGTTGTTTGATGAATAATGCCATATTCCAAACATATTTGTTCAAAAGGAGATTCATATTCACCGCCCCTATCACTCCTTATCATTTTAATCTTTTTGTTAAGTTGAGTCTCAACTTCAGTTTATTTGAATGCTACTGCTACTGTTACTGCCACACCAGCCCCCGTGGTTGGTTCTACGAGCAATGCTGCGTCCTCCAGTCGTACTGCACCAGCACCGGCTCCGGCAGAGAAGCCCGGAAAATTCACCGGGATTGATTTCAAACGATGGCAACAAAAGATGTTCTTCTATCTAACTACTTTAAGCCTTCAAAAGTTTATTAAGGAGGATATTCCGGTTCCGCCGGAATCAACACCTGAAAATGAACGATTTGTTGTAATTGAGGCGTGGAAGCACTCAGATTTTTTGTGCAAGAATTACATTCTTAGCGGACTGGAGGATGATCTTTACAACGTCTATAGTAATGTGGGAACATCAAAAGAACTATGGGATGCGTTGGAAAAGAAATATAAAACAGAAGATGCTGGCTTAAAGAAGTTTATCGCTGCCAAGTTTTTTGGACTACAAAATGGTAGATGGCAAGTCTGTTGTCACTCAAGTTCAAGAGTTGCAGGTTATCATCCATGATCTCCTCGCTGAAGGTATAAATTTAATTAATGCCTTTGTCAAAAGTATTCAGTGCCCCGTCACTTACATGTTGTTTGTTGTAGGTTTGGTGATTAGTGGGGCGTTTCAAGTTGCGGCAGTGATAGAGAAGTTGCCTCCTTCATGGAAGGACTTCAAAAATTACTTGAAACATAAGCGAAAGGAGATGACATTGGAAGATCTCATTGTCCGGTTGAGAATCGAGGAAGATAACAAGGCAGCGGAGAAAAAGGCAAATGGGAGATCAACCATAGGGGGAGCACATATAGTTGAAACTGCCCCAACTAATATGAAAAAGAGGAAAAAGGCATCGGGACCAAGGAACTATCCCAACAAGAAGAAATTCAAGGGAAACTGCCATAATTGTGGAAAAATCGGACACAAAGCTGCAGACTGTCGTGCTCCGAAAAAGGAAAAGAAGAAGGGTCAGGCTAATATGGTTGAAACAAACGAGGAGGTTTATGACTTGTGCGCTATGTTGTCCGAGTGCAACCTAGTGGGAAGTCCGAAAGAGTGGTGGATTGACTCTGGCGCCACTCGCCACATTTGTGCTGTTAGAGAAGCCTTTGCTTCATATGCTCCCGCCGGGCCCGACGAAACAATATATATGGGAAATTCTGCAACGACCAAGATTGAAGGTTATGGAAAGATACTGCTGAAGATGACCTCTGGCAAGGTGGTGACTCTCAACAACGTCTGTCATGTTCCTGAAATTAGGAAAAATCTTGTATCTACCGGACTTCTAGTGAAGAACGGCTTTAAATGTGTTTATGTTTCTGACAAGGTTGTAATAAGTAAGAACGAAATGTACATAGGAAAAGGCTATTGCTTCATCTTTACAATTAAGTAAATAAACGTAGCAATACCGCGTACTATCGTCAATAAAAGTTATGAAATACTTCTTTCCACCGCGAGATGGAATTGACTTCATGTCACAAATATCTGTATGGATTAAGTCTAAAGGACTTGAATTCCTTTCAACTGACTTATAAGGATGTTTAGCATACTTAGATTCAACACAGATTTGACATTTTGATTGATTGCATTCAAACTTAGGCAATACTTCCAAACTAATCATTTTTCGCAAGGTTCTATAATTGACATGTCCTAAACGTGAATGCCATAAATCATTTGACTCAAGCAAGTAAGACGAAGCAGAAACTTTATTATTATTAGCAACAACCATTACATTCAGTTTGAAAAGGCCCTCTGTGAGGTAGCCTTTTCCTATGTACATTTCGTTCTTACTTATTACAACCTTGTCAGAAACATAAACACATTTAAAGCCGTTCTTCACTAGAAGTCCGGTAGATACAAGATTTTTCCTAATTTCAGGAACATGACAGACGTTGTTGAGAGTCACCACCTTGCCAGAGGTCATCTTCAGCAGTATCTTTCCATAACCTTCAATCTTGGCCGTTGCAGAATTTCCCATATATATTGTTTCGTCGGGCCCGGCGGGAGCATATAAAGCAAAGGCTTCTCTAACAGCACAAATGTGGCGAGTGGCGCCAGAGTCAATCCACCACTCTTTCGGACTTCCCACTAGGTTGCACTCGGACAACATAGCGCACAAGTCATAAACCTCCTCGTTTGTTTCAACCATATTAGCCTGACCCTTCTTCTTTTCCTTTTTCGGAGCACGACAGTCTGCAGCTTTGTGTCCGATTTTTCCACAATTATGGCAGTTTCCCTTGAATTTCTTCTTGTTGGGATAGTTCCTTGGTCCCGATGCCTTTTTCCTCTTTTTCATATTAGTTGGGGCAGTTTCAACTATATGTGCTCCCCCTATGGTTGATCTCCCATTTGCCTTTTTCTCCGCTGCCTTGTTATCTTCCTCGATTCTCAACCGGACGATGAGATCTTCCAATGTCATCTCCTTTCGCTTATGTTTCAAGTAATTTTTGAAGTCCTTCCATGAAGGAGGCAACTTCTCTATCACTGCCGCAACTTGAAACGCCCCACTAATCACCAAACCTACAACAAACAACATGTAAGTGACGGGGCACTGAATACTTTTGACAAAGGCATTAATTAAATTTATACCTTCAGCGAGGAGATCATGGATGATAACCTGCAACTCTTGAACTTGAGTGACAACAGACTTGCCATCTACCATTTTGTAGTCCAAAAACTTGGCAGCGATAAACTTCTTTAAGCCAGCATCTTCTGTTTTATATTTCTTTTCCAACGCATCCCATAGTTCTTTTGATGTTCCCACATTACTATAGACGTTGTAAAGATCATCCTCCAGTCCGCTAAGAATGTAATTCTTGCACAAAAAATCTGAGTGCTTCCACGCCTCAATTACAACAAATCGTTCATTTTCAGGTGTTGATTCCGGCGGAACCGGAATATCCTCCTTAATAAACTTTTGAAGGCTTAAAGTAGTTAGATAGAAGAACATCTTTTGTTGCCATCGTTTGAAATCAATCCCGGTGAATTTTCCGGGCTTCTCTGCCGGAGCCGGTGCTGGTGCAGTACGACTGGAGGACGCAGCATTGCTCGTAGAACCAACCACGGGGGCTGGTGTGAAAGTAACAGTAGCAGTAGCATTCAAATTTGGAGTTTGGTCTCCCATTTCTGTCGTAGGAAATAACAGAACACTTTAATAATCGGTGAAGATTTTATTTCTTCAAACCGAATCAAATTTACACAAACAGAATTAAAACAAACTTCAAATAGAATGTAATAAACTGTATGTAGTATACTTGATGAAGTTTTTATATCTTCAAATCAAGTACCCAAATGAGTAGAAAGTTCTGAAAACTTTAATCTCAACCGGAGTAGAAAATCCGAAGATTTAGTCTCCAAACAACATACAAGTTCGTTACATGCAAACAACAAAATTACAAGTTTCTTTTATTTTCTGGACAGTCACAATTTTATGTTAGGAAAAACTGTATGTAGTTTTTTCTGTACTGTTGTATCGTTCTGTAACGTTTTAATCAACAGCAGATGAACACGGAAATAATAACTTAAATTCCTTAAGCTTGTTATCGATTGTCCGTGTTCAAAGCAACGAGAAACTGGAAACCAGTAAGAAGAAGAGACACACAAAAAAAAAAAAACAGAACGTATGTAACGTTAAAAAAAAAAAAATCACAGAAATGAAGAAATCCGAGACCATAGAATTCACTGTGTGTCCTTAAGGAATTTAACCCCCTCACTGTACCCGAGGTTGTGGATTATTTCCTCCCAGGATATAACGGATATACCTGTCGTAGGAGTGGCGGTACCTCAAACGCCTACGACTTCGACGAACTCAAATTCGGGAACGAAATCACACTATGACTCGATATGTTTCAGTTTGCAGAAAAGAATGCAGAATTTTTTTTAATGCACGAATATTTTTTTTTTTTTTTTTCAGTACTCGAAAATGAGGCATTGCCTCAGTTTATATAGCCTCGAATTGTGACTGTTCGGAAAGGCTTGGTGCCTGTTCGGGAAAGGCCATGCCTTTTTTCTGAAAAATAAGAACGTTGGGAAGTTTACAGTTAACAAATTAATATTTTTCCCGCGGGAATTAAAAATAATTTCAGAAAATGAAGATTGAATTTTAAATAAATTTGGTCCAAAAAGATTATCAATCAATCAATCAGATCATTTGACCAAATCCAAATCCAAATCCAAATCCAAAGCCGAAGCCGAAGCCGAGCCGAGCGACGACGACGGCGCGAGGGGAGTCCCTCTTCTTAACCCTTTAAGAGCTAGAAGAAGTGCTTTCTAATATAAGCACATAACTTTCCCTTTCTACCACCAATGTGGTACAAAGCTCCTTTTCAAAGGAACTTTGCTTTGAAACTTCATTTTCCTTCTATTGTCTTCTTCCCTCCATTTCTCATTCACACCAACTTAGCTAGCTTTAATCATTAACTAGCTTTAACAATCCCCCACATGAATGGGGAATGGCTATATGGGGAATGGCTATATGATGAAAAACATGCATGACAAAAAACTGTGTGATTCGTAAGCAAGGATTAATTGCATCTGGATAAGTAGATTTCTCTTTGAACTTTCCGTAGTGAGCATATGTCGGATATACTCGGTCAATCGGTAGATTTGATTGCTCTGAACACGGACAATCAATAACAGATGCAGCTTGTATTTCCTTTTTTGGTTTACCTTTTTTTTTAAATTAAGGTTGATTATAATGGCTTGTAGAAAGAGGGATTTGTGCTCTTTTAGTTAATTTGTTAGTAAAGAAGATTATTTTTTGGGTTGTGCTCTGTTGAACTGCTAAATCTTCTGTAAGCGTGTTTGGGCAATGGTTTAGAAGTGGGTTGAAAGAGCTGTTTTGTCTTGTTTTATCTTGATTAGAGAAGAGAATTTTGGATCATGCTTTTTAAAATTGCGTAACGTGTAGATTGGTAATTTGAGTATTCATCTCCATGCGATTTACTATCTTTGATCAGGTGGGCATTAGTGCCTTTTTGCGTGTCTGATTTCTGGAGAACTTGTTGATGCCTATTTTGATTTCTTAACTGCTATTTGCACTCACAGATTACTGCATTGAATTTTTGTGTGTGGGTATAAGGACAAATGATTGTTGAGTTCTCTACTTTCTCTGAGTGTTGCTAGGTAAAACTGTTGATAGCTCGCGCAGTCGTCAAAGTTCACCTGTCATATATCCCAATTGCACCGCTAACACATCTTTCTCTTTGCAATCACCTAACCCCTGTAGGATCAAAGATGATGATGTTTCTCAGAGAATGGTTGCATTTGATATTTCAGGAAGTGATGTCGCCACTGCTACTTTTGGCTCAATCAGCATAGCCGAGGTGTCTTTACAAAAGAAGAATGATAAAAGTAAAAAATACTATAAAAGTTTTTGATGCTTTAGAAAGTAAATATCCAACAACAAGTGTATCGCCTGTTGGAGGAGGAGTGGATGCTAAGCTAAGCTAAGCCAGAATCAGGCTGCAACAAGAAGTGGCAGGAGAAGAACAGTTAAGAAAGCATCTCCAGATTTAGTTTCTTGCAAATTACAAGAAAATTAAGCTATTGCAGTAAGCACGCCCGTTCATCGATTTGGGGTTTGCTGGGAAATATGGTGCAAGCTGTTGAACACAGCAGCGCACTCGAGATAGCTCAAAGTGAGCGCATAAAATCAAAAGCAAAGAATGGTCAGGAAAATGAGAAGCAGTGTGAGAATCACACTGGTCAAAGCTCGCGGAAATCAAAGGGAAAAATTTCCATTCCTACAGGCCCCATCACCTTGAAAGTTAAATTTGGTTCACGTTGCCTGATGGATGTTGTTCCTCTTATTGATGATCACACTGACAAACAGTGCACTATGGAAAAAGAGTTCAAAGAATTGCCAAATGTTGCCAGGAATTTTGATGATCAGCTGAAGGGAGAGTCCCAGTCGGCAGTTCGGTAGGTACAATGGGAATTTGGATAATATGTATGTTTCTGTATCAGACATATGCCAGTCTGGAAAGAAGATCAGTCAAAATCCAGCGGACAAACTCTTGGACTTTCACAATGACTCATTCTCTGAGGAGGGGACATCAATTGATAACAGGTGCTCAGATGCTGGAACTTCACCTGACTCAGAAGTTATCAATCTGGTTCACGATACTCAAATAAATGAGAGGGGCCAAGAAGAGTTGAATGATTTAATTATGCCTAAGCCATCTGTTGCTCCTGGTGATGTTCTGAGTTTGCGTGTGTATGGCAGGAGCAAGAAAGGAAGGAAAAAAGTTAGTCTCCCAAAGTTAGCCAGTTCTGGTGTGAAAGATCTGCTGAGTCCAGATAGTATGAGCAGTACTCAAATATTTGGACAAGTCATCCAAGGAGAAAAAGTACAAGAGGGATCTTGTTGTTCTGATACTTCTGTTCTGACAGCAGGGCGGATTGGCTTAGGCAACATATCGAGCACTGAGATTGTTTCACGAGAACTGTTACCTTGTTCAGGAGTGTCAGACTTAAGTATCTCCTGTGCTACTTCAAAGTCTGAAAGTGGCATAGATGGTAATATTTGCTCTAGCCTTGGTACCGAGTCCCCAGAGACTGAGTTGAGAAAAAAGTATCTTCTCATGATGGACAAAATGTTCCCAAAGGTGAAAGATCAGATGCATCTGGCAAAGGCCGGTCACAAGTCCCGAACCCGAAGTCATCCAAAAGTAGAGCAAGTTCTTCTAAAAAGAAGGGAAACAAAGAAAAACAAGATAATAAGCTTGAAGTGAAACATGAGAGTGACCATGTCACAAGTTTATGTGAGGTGAAACACCACCAAGAAACAGGTACGGTTAAGACAGTGGAAATATGATATTAATTTTGAGTTGAATATCGTTGGGCTGACCTTCATGAAAAAGTAGTATTAAATGACCATATTAAATTAATGTCTTTAGAAAATGAAGCACCATACGGGTTTGGAGAAGTTGGATCGAGATATAAAACCTTAAGTGGAGGAATTTCAGACTTGGACATTACACGGGGTGTGGTAAGTCAGCCTCATTTACAACCAAGAAATGCCTGGGTGCAGTGTGATGATTGCCTGAAGTGGAGGCGTATAGCTTCCGAACTTGCTGATCAAATTGATGAAACAAACTGCAAATGGTATGTGGTTACTCGTGCTCCTCGTTATGAATGTGCTGATATTCCGCTTTTCCTATTAGTTTTCTGCTATGTCTCTTTGAAGTTTGGTGCTGCAAGAAGACTTTTTTCATATTTAGAAACAAATTTTACTTTAAACTTCCCATTTTACCCTTAATGAAATAATTTATAGCCACACAAATGTCTATGACTTGATGCAGACCACAAGTTTCAAAAGTCTATCTTTCTTAAACTTTGTGCCCAGTCAAACACTGCCACATAAATTGGGGTAGAGGGAATAATATTTTCTTTCAAGATTTTTAGCTACTACCTGATATAGTATTATCATATTATAGCAGAAAAAATATATATTGTTTTTGCGTATAGATCGTCTCGTGCAAACTGAAGTTCAGCTATTAAAAGAAGAAATACTAGATAGCTATCAGGTCTACAATTGTGGTTTTATGGAATATAATGGTCTTCTGCGACTAATCTGTTCTTACTGCAAGTTTCTTATAGTATTTGAATGTTGAAATATTTGTGGTTTGCTAATGGATCTGCAAACTATTGTGGTCATGCAAATGTGATGTTTGCTATTTCCCAAGAGTTTGTTGCTTATATGTATCCCCTGTAACATTAAAGGACTTGTAAGGATAACTTGGATAGAAACTTTACTGATTGCTCGATTGCACAAGAAAAATCAAATTCAGAAATTAATGCTGAGCTGGAAATATCGGATGCCTCTGGTGAGGAAGATGCCCTCAGTAGACGCTTGAATTCAAATCAATCAGGACAGAAGAAGGCACTTGGTATTTAATGATTGTAGTATTGTAATGGCGCTGGTGTTGACGTCGAGTAAATTTTCATTGAAGACATTTGTGCTAATTTTCTTATCTTCCTTGCATGTCTGCGTTGCAGTTGCCCATCAATCATCTTGGACTCTGATCAGGAGAAACTTATTCCTGCATCGTAACCGCAAAAGTCAAACTATTGATGAGGTGAATGGTTGATCCACTCTGCATTATTACCTCATACACTCTGGGCCTGCATCTTGAATAAAAAACAACAGGAAAATAAAGGCCCATATTGCAGTGGTCTTGGAGCAGACTAGTCTCTAAATATAAAAATTCATCGGGAAAGAGTAAATGTAAAGCTGGCTTTACCCTAAAATGCACCAAATAATTAACCTACCACTTTTTCTATGAGGGAGACTTGTCTTAAAAACAAAAGCTATTTTCAGCAGAGTTGTTTCACTTTTAGTAGAGATGCTCCATTGTCACTGTTGTTGTCCATTTCACAAATTAGAAACATTTCCCTCTTCTCCAGGCGTGGCAAGATGGTTAGATGTTGAAATAAGAATAATAATTCGGGACTTCATGTTTTTGAAAACATATAGTTATGTGTATTAGGAAGGGGAGCGTTGGCGTAACGGGTAAAGTTGCTGCCATGTGACCAGGAGGTCACAGGTTCAAGCCGTGGAAACAATTTCTTGCAGAAATGCAGGGTAAGGTTGTGTATAATAGATCCTTGTGGTTGAGCCCTTCCCCTTATTGTTAACTTGCTTGATTTATAACTTTCTGCTTGCTTTGGAATTCTCTGACCTTTGGAGTTGGCTATTCCTTGAGATTAGCTGTGGAATGTTGCTTCCCACATTACATAACTCTTATCAATCTTCTCCTTTAGCATTGTCGAAGTCTTCTTGAAAAATATTTGGTCAAATGTAACTCTAAACTACCAAAATCATTTCTATTTTGTCTCTTATGTTCTCCTTTACGCATTCTCTATCTGTCTTTCCTTGATGTTGTCTTAGCTTTAAGCATACTTTTGGCTTGAAAGGCTGTTTTAGGTACTTAATTTGAAAGAACATTGTTTGTGCCTACTATATGGTTCCCTAAAATAATGACCTGGTTAGTGGGGTGCCACAATTTTTACGAAATCTTTCAAGCCGACAAATTTAACCCTGGATGTAGACATTACTTGTATGAGCTAGTTCACTTTAAGAATATTGCATGTTGACTAGGGGACTGGTGCTTCTGGGTGTCCCTTAAATGATGTCATCAAAAGTCAGTCTTTGATATTATTGGTATCTTAAGTTGAATGCTAAAAATGCATTAAAAATAATAGAACAGTAATTTACTTCTAAACGAAAGCAACTTCGATTTACACTCAGGATGTAACAGTTATATAGTAGGTTCCCAAAAGAAAAGGACCGCAATCCCTGAGTTAATTTCTCCTTAGCAACACTCTTCTCTGGGTTGAGCTTTCCAACAAAAAGGTGTTTTGTACCCTTTCAGTATTAACCGTGTTTCCTTGCATTTTCAAACTTATTATCTAGTAGGAGAGAAGCAGGACTTCTGAGCACTGTGCTAGCAAGTTTGAGTTTGTAAAGATAGAAGTTTTAAAGGTGTTATGAATATGTTCGGAGTTGCTTCCTTTTCTATCTTCTATATCTTCCCCTGTTATCCTTTTCTATTAGATCATGGTCTGCCATTGCAACCCTCCTTCACATGGCCGAATGAGCTGCGGAGATGGATGCCTAAATCGGATGCTCAACGTTGAGTGTGTTCGAGGGTCTTGTCCATGTGGAGAGCTCTGTTCGAATCAGCAGGTTCTTAAACTTGCATGGCATTCAAGTTTCAGTATATTGCTTATATTATGCGGTTGTGTAACCTCCATTTATGTCTGCTTACAGTTCCAGAAGCGGAAGTATGCTAAATTGAAGTGCTTCAAATGTGGAAAGAAGGGTTATGGCCTGCAGCTGCTTGAGGATGTCTCCGAAGGGCAGTTTCTTATAGAATATGTTGGGGAGGTGAGTCTGCTATTCACAATATTTGACCATCTGTGCAAGGTAAAGATGGAAAAGGAGATATAAGGCATTTGTTTTTTCCACACTAGTCTTAACGAGGTTATCCTCTAATCACTTTCTTTTATCTCTATAATTTTGTCCTTAAGTCTTGGTTTTGCAATGGTTCTCTTCCTGTCATGTTTTATTATCCTACAATATAATTGTTTTGTCAATCTCTCTAACAACAACAACAACAACAACCCAGTATAATCCCACTTAGTCGGGTCTGGGGAGGGTAGTGTGTACGCAGACCTTACCCCTACCCTTAGGTAGAGAGGCTGTTTCCAAATAGACCCTCGGCATCCTTCCCTCCAAGAACTTCCCACCTTGCTCTTGGGGAGACTCGAACTCACAACCTCTCGGTTGGAAGTGGGGGTTGCTTACCATCAGAGCAACCCCTCTTGTCTGTCAATCTCTCTAACCTTTAATATTATCTCTTCCTCTTTAGAGTATCTACTAACATTCACTTTCCTATGAACGAGCATATTTATTCCAACTACCTATCTGAGTTCCAACTCTATTGGACTAGCTTCTTTACCCTCTTACCCTCATCCGTCCTTGATGTGAAAGCCTTTTATGTCTTATAGAAATTTGCAAATCCGAGTGTCAATGTGGTCGGATTGACTTCTCACTCTCACTGTCTCCGTGATGTGGGGACCATCAACTCATACTCCCGCACACCCAGATGTTGTAATGGAACCCTTTGCCCATTTTGCAGCACACCATGGTATTGCTGTAGTGTGCACTCCTAGGACGGGGCATCCTAACGCATTCATTATTTTGGCAATTCCTTATAACTTGCCTTTTTTAAAGTTGGCAATTGACCAACCGCACCTTTATATGGTGTTGCCTCTTGGTGCTAGAGATGCAAAGCTAATAGGTTGTGAATTTCACATAGCAGAATTTATTCATAATATAGTATAAAAAGTAGGATTGGAAGAGGATACCAACCTGTTGGCTACCATCCATCTATTTGGCAGGATAGCAACAACAACAACAATTATCACTGATTTTGGGAGGTGTAGTAGGATCTCTTCCTGCTATCTATCTGAGCATGCCTTTAGGTGCTAAGTCCAAGTCCAGGGAGATACGGAATACAATCATTGAAAAATGTGAGAAGAAGTTATCCAGATGGAAAGCTCAGTACCTTTCTATGGGAGGAAGATTGATTCTAATCAATTCAGTACTTGACTCACTTCCTACATACATGATGTCACTCTTTCCCATCCATGCAAGTGTTATTTAGAGACTGGATAGATTCAGAAGATCTTTCTTTTGGCAAGGAAACAAAGAAAAGAAGGGGTATCATCTAGTGAAATGGAAATTTCTAACGATCGGCAGAAACAAAGGTGGGCTAGGCATCAGGAACCTAAAAAATCAAAACAATGCTCTTAAGATGAAGTGGTTATGGAGATTCTCTCAAGAACCTCAATCCTTATGGTGTAACGTCATCAAAGCTAAGTATGGAGAGGAAAACAGCTGGTTTTCAAAGGAAGTCAATATAACATATGGGGTTAGTTTATGGAGATCCATCAGAACACTGTGGCCTATAGTGAAGAGCCAATCCTGCATCAGAGTGAAGAGTGGTACCAGAACATCTTTCTGGAAGGATAATTGGATGGCACCCGGAAGCTTGATGGAACTATTTCTTGATATGTATGGTTTAGCTGAATGACTCGGAGCTAACGAGGTTGACTGAACTTTAAAAGCAACTGGAAGCATTCAAGGCCTCCAGAATGGTAGGGATGCACTATAGTGGAAGGACCACAACAGAGGAATCTACAAGGTGAATGAGGCTTACAAGATACTTAATCATACTAATTTACAGATTACTAACTGGCCATGGAAACACATCTGGAAAGTGAAGATACCTTACAAGGTATCTTGTTGCACTTGGTTACTTGCAAAGGAGGCAGTCTTTACCCAGGATAATCTTATGAAGAGAGGGATCCCACTGTGCTCTAGGTGTTTTTTATGCGGGAAAACAGTTGAGACAGTTAGCCATCTATTTCCACACTGCAGGATCACAGATCAACTATGGAAGATATTCATAAACCTCAGAGCTATTTCATGGACAATGACCTCTAAGATTACTGAGGTGCTCAGTAGTTGGGATGAAGCTGGAACTGGAGCTGGATGCAGAGATAGATGGAGGACTGTCCCCGCATATATATGATTTGAAGTATGGAAGGAGAGAAACTCTAAATGTTTTGAGGATAGTAGCAATTCAATTCAGACGATCAAAATGAATTGTGTCCTTTTTTATTTTTGGTGTAAACAAAAGTAGCCAGAAGATACTGTATCGATCCTAGAAGTCCTAGAATACTGCTAGGGTTGTAGCTCAGTAGTCTATCCTTTTGCACATTGTAAATGTGGTTTCAGTACAACCTATGTACTGTTATATATCAACAACAACAACAACAACTACCCAGTATAGTCCCACAAAGTGGGGTCTGGGGAGGGTAATATGTAGACGAGCCTTACCCCTACCCGAAAGGGCAGAGAGGCTGTTTCCAATCGACCCTCAGCTCCGTGAAGGAAAGGAAAAACAAAAACAAAAACAAAAGAGCATTAGTAACTCCAGTAGAAATAGCGTAAATAATTATCTAAACATAAGAACCATAAATAAAATATCATGCAATAATATCATACAGTTCTTAATTGTTATATATCAATACACACAAATGTTACCTTCTCATAAAAAAGAAAACACAACCCAGTAAAATCCCACCAGTGGGGTATGGGGAGGATAGAGTGTACACAGACCTTACCTACCCTAGAAGGGGTAGAGAGGTTGTTTCCTGGTGACCCTCAACTCAGATACAAACTCAGATACAATAGATCGGTGACAACAAAACCCAAAAAAAATGTTTTGGCAGGATAGCAATTTGATAATTGTTTTGACTTCTATATGTTGCCTTCAGGTAATGCAGTTTCCCATTGCATATTTTATATATAACAGGTGTAATTATAATTTTTCTAGGTCCTGGATCTGCATGCGCACGAGGCAAGACAAAAGGAGTATGCCCTGAAGGGTCATAAGCATTTTTACTTTATGACACTTAATGGCAGTGAGGTATTACTGTTTGCCTTGGTTCTTTTTTTTGTGTTTGTTGTGTGTGTGGGGGGGGGGGGGGTTGGTGGTCGGATGAAGTTATGAATTATCTTAATTGGGTACATATCCTGTTATCCAGTTGTCTATGCTTTGCGATATTCTCTGTATGTACTAACTTAATCTTGCTATCACTTTCCAGTGACTAGTGTAGATTTGTAAAGACTGATACTTGTGGCATTTTAGTTGTTCAGTTTTCTCTCACCTAAATCACCTTATTGTGTAATGTTCTTTTCATGCTTCATATTTCAGGTTATAGATGCATGTGCTAAAGGGAATTTGGGCTGTTTCATTAACCATAGCTGTGATCCTAATTGCCGTACAGAAAAGGTGATTGCAGTTTCAACTGCGCTTTACACTTTGTCCAAAATTTTGCTTTCATGTTCTATTCAGTTTAAAGTACGGCAATCTCTTCTAAAAAGGTTTTGTGTGAAAGCCAAAAATTCCTTCCCTTCTATTGGCCCTTCTGCTGCCTCATTTTGTGTATGGTTTCCTTGATTGGACATGTATTGTTTATATAGGAGATTAATATTGTTTGTAAAGCTGAATGGTTTCATTGGGAAAAATGTGTTGCAATATGCAAAAAAGGAAAAAAAGTTTGTGCTAATGCGATTACATGATTTCAACTATGTCCATCTCGTGACATGTGCACTTTCAAGGCACATATTTTTACTTATATGAGATGCATTTTAGAAAGAAATCGTCATTTATATGGTAGCAAATGTTCCCATGTATCATTTGGTTTGATTCAGTTTTAAATTACACCACCTGTAGAGTTCTTTATCATTGGGGATACAATTCTCTTTGACTTCTTCTGTGGGTAATGCAATATTTGGCATTTTTCCCCAAGGATTTAATAAGAGCAAAGATTTACTTGCCATGAAGTGCCTTCATCTTCTTCCCATCGGATGTACCAAAATAGTCTTCCTGTAACATCACATTGCCACTGTAAGCGGAGAAAATTGGGTAATTTTCACCTGTGAAAAATTATTCATCCTCTTTTATTTATTTTGACTTATATGTTCTGCTTATTACTGTGCGACACCAAAACCATCATCATACACCTCTATAGTTCTACTTTAATGCTCGAGCAAATTAGCAACATGATACTCTTTTTTTTTTCTAAAATATTCTGAAGTTTGTTGAGTTATTCATTGACAGTAAAATTCTAGAGAAGTTTAAGTGCAGAACTGACAGGTTTAAATACCAAAAAATTGGATATAATATTATCATATATTTATTCTGATAAGGTACTATTCTAGCATCTGATGTACCTCTAATGAATTATGCTTCTAAATCAGTGCAGCTTAATTGATATTAATCATCAGTGATCTAACAACAACAACAACAACAACAACCCAGTATAATCCCACTTAGTGAGGTCAGGGGAGGGTAGTATGTACGCAGACCTTACCCCCTACCCTGGGGTAGAGAGGCTGTTTCCAAATAGACCCCCGGCATCCTTCCCTCCAAGAACTTCCCACCTTGCTCTTGGGGAGACTCGAACTCACAACCTCTCGGTTGGAAGTGGGGGTTGCTTACCATCAGAGCAACCCCTTAATCATCAGTGATCTAATTCAGGAGTATTGCGTTGTTTACTCAGTTTACACATAAGTATAGAAGGTCACTTCTTATTGGCTATGGAATGGCTAATTATTGAAACTAGGACTGTCATTGGCTGCTAACTGTAAAACAACGATAGGAATAGAGCTTTCTTATTAACATTTTCTATCTATTAGACTTGCATTGCAAACTACTAAGATTATTTTTTTACCTTGTTGGTTGGTCTCTCAACTATCTGTGATTGACTACAGCCAATTTTGTGTTTGCAATTTCATCCTATTTTCTATACCGGTGATAAGTAAATAGGTGCGTCTAAAGAGTGCACCTTAATGTGAATTAGATCTTTCACTAATAGCATGAAGATCAGTCCAGCTCCGCCCCCCTCCACCCTCCACCCTCCCCTGCTCTTGATGTCTTCAGTAGAAATGCTTGATATGTTTTTAAAGCTTGTTCTCTGTACACATTAAAATAGATTGAGTATTGTTGTGACTCAACTTCTTTTCGCTTGCTGAGACAGTGGATGGTCAATGGAGAGGTTTGCATTGGACTCTTTGCTCTAAGGGATATCAAGAAGGTAAAGTGTCTCGTTCTGATTGTGATTTTGTTTCAACTGTTTTACAATTTACAGGATGGTTGTCGCTTTTTCCTAGTTAGTGAAGAAGAAAAATGGATTCTTCTCATGTCTTGCTGGACATTCCAGTTATATGTAATACATAAGTAGTAGTTCCGAGATCTTTTAACACCTAAGCTGGGGGAATTTGCATTATGGTCCCGTGGTAGTTATTGGCGTGTTGTTACAATCACCATAACATTCCATTATCACATTTAGCAAGTGCTTTGGAGATTGTTTATATACTTCTTATTTTTGTAGGTTGTCAGTGAATACATGCATACTGCTTGCAGAGAGATGTTACTCTTCTGAAAAAGTACAATCAGCCAAAAAAGACATTGTTATGAATTAAGATTTGCACTTAAAGGGCAATTCATGGTAGAATTGTTGGAAGAATCTGAGTTTAATTTTAGATGGGTAATTTAGTTGTTCTGGCCTTTGGGCCTTGATTATAGAGATGTGTTTGGGTTGCATTCCGTATTACTTTGTTCTTGTAAAAAAGGAATTTCATGTGGAAATATGTAAGGTTATGTTCACAGATAATGAGTTTCAAACTTCTGAAACATTACTTATCTGCACGTGGACTGGATCCCTATTGCAGATTTGAACAGGGGATTGTGAAAACTCTATGTAGGCACACTTGAGGAGGGTGTATTAGCTATTCTTAGTTGTGCTAAATGCATGGGTTTCGAGAGTTAGCACTCCCTTCTAAGCTGCAGATTAACTGTTAAAACTTTTTAACCCAAGACTCGCCCTTCAGTTGTGTTGCACTATTTTTAGGATTTATATATTCCCAAGAAATGAGTTCAAGTCTGTGTAGGTGCAATGAAGAGTGTCTTTTAACTATTACCTGTTGCTAGGTAAGTACTTGTAGGTGTTTCGAAGTTCACTAAAAATGCATTAATTCTATCTTAACTGTAGCAAGTGGCATCCATGCCTCAAAGAAACGGTTGCAAGTGGCATCTATGTATCAAAGAAACTGTAGCAAGTGGCATCTACTTATAAATTTTGTTGTAGCAAGTGGCATGTGAGCAAGCAATGTTCATTTGAACCCGGATCTTAGCGCAATGAGAATAGTGATGCTTGAGCTTTCCTTACATAATCTAGTTAAGTTAATTTGACAGATAGTTTCCCATAAGAAAATTGTAGTCTAGGTCTAATTTGTTGAATTTGTTTCTTCAAGCTACTTAATGGATGAACAGAAAGTTAAGTGCTTTCATTGGGCACCGATAATTTTGTGATAGGTCATCTGCCTATGATGATTTTGATAGTACTCCAGTTTTCACTTGTTATCAAGGAAAAGGTCTTATTTTTTGTCCTTCTGGAAAAAATAAATAACAATGTAGTTTTAGTAGTACACTTGTATTAGCTGCTGAATTCTTGAATGAAGTTTAAGTAGTTTTGACTCAGAAATATAGTTTAGGTTTTTTCCTTTTCTTCTCCCCTCCTCCCTATATGGAAAAGGATTTACATTATATATACACGTTTCACTTTGATTTTTTAGATGGTCGTTTTGCTTTGTTTTATCATCTAACTTTTTAACCAACATTGGTGTATTGCAGCAAATTAAGTGCTTGGATATGGGCTATCACCTGCTACCCTTAAGTTTGTTAAATGCAATAAACCAAATGAAACCTCTTGGCCTCTTTCTACTGTTGGAATGGTTTTCATCCTTCTCTTCTGCTCTTTTTTTTTTTTTTTTTTTTTCCGCCTTTTCTTTAGCAGAAGCCTGTTTCTTTCTCTGGTCTTCATGTTTCTGGTGAGAGGCGGGTGGGAGTGGTGGGAAGAAGTAAATAGACATGCTTATCCAACTGGTTCCTGGAATCTATTTGTTTCACAAGTTGCTAGCTGTTTCCTGACTAGGCATTTTGATTGTGTCACCTGTATGGATCACATCTTGAGTTGTCAAAAATTAGCAATCTATGTAAATGTCTTTTAATTTGTTTCTGCTGTGTTCCCAACTAATATGTGCTTCGGTTTGCTTGTTCAGGGGGAGGAGGTTACATTTGACTACAATTATGTGCGCGTTTTCGGGGCTGCAGCGAAAAAATGTGTCTGTGGCTCGCCTCACTGTCGGGGTTATATAGGCAGCGACCTACTGAATGCAGAAGTGATAGTGCAGGATGATTCAGATGATGACTATCCTGAACCCGTTGTTTTATGCGAGGATGGTGACATGGGTGATGAACTAAACAACGTTATATCTGCAAGAAGTTCATTTAATGTTGCAGAAATTAGAACTAAAGAAACACCTAAAAACAAATATAAACTGGATGAATCTGTTACTGGAAACCTGGAGAGTTCCACCCAAACACACGTAGGGGGTATAATGGAACATGAAAATACCAAAATGGCTAACTCTGCTACTGTTTTTAGCTTTAAAATCAAGGAGGAAATGAACAAGTTCCATAATGAATCCCTTTCATCATCTCTGAAGAAGCTGGAATCATCTGAGGCAATAGAGGGACTAGAAATCCTGTTGCATTCTTCAGTACGACCTGCAGGAAATTCCTTGCCTTCCGAAGATATGATCATTGAAACTATATCTGAAGTAAAAAAAGAGTGCTTAGACGCTGAAAAAGTTTCTTCTACGCTGGACATGGCATTTCCATCACCAAATGCAATGCTTAGCAAGTCTTTGAGGAAGAAATCAGGCAATGGAGGAGCCAGTAATGAATCGTCAAAATCTTCTCGTCTATTATCTTCAGCTAAAAAGGGAAAATCTAAGAATAGTGCTGTGAATTTAACATCACTATCGGATATGGACAACAAATTGCAAATTCCACAACCTAAATTCAGGAAACCACCTTATGATTCCTCAAATTCTCGTGCTGAAGGTATATCATTTTTATCAAGTTTGTGGTATCTGTAAATTTGGAAGTATCATTGAATAAACACTTGCACCTGAATTTGCAGTCGAAGAGAAACTTAATGAGTTGCTGGATCATGATGGCGGAATAAGCAAACGCAGGGTAAGTAGTTCCAAGCTACAGTATGTACTCTATATTGCCTGCTTTTCTTCTTCTCAGTGATCGGAAGTAATGGTTGCTTTATTTATTCACCAGGTTCTGTTTCTAGTGCTTAGGTCACGAATGTTGGGAAAAACTAATCATTGTGGAAGTCTTTTTTTTTTCTCCTTCTGGAGTGCACATTTTCCCAGCTTTCTGTCCATCCTTCCACTGCACTTTGGTGTGGCCTCTTTGTTGTGTATTAATGAAAAACCATAGACAAAATTGTGAAAGGAGGCCTGGGGGGTGCTCATAGAAGGGGGGTGAAAGTAGGTTTATGATTTGGCACCTTTTTTTTCCCGATGATTTGGCACTTGAGATAGTTTTAGTAACGTGTCCATTTTAGGCTTTTGTCCTCTTTACAGTGTCACTTATCCTATGGTTAATGTACGCGATTAATGATAGGTCACTCTACATTCGAATGTGTCCTTTAAATTGAATTTTTTTTTTCCCCAACCAGGATGCATCTAGGTGCTACTTGAAACTCCTCCTTTTAACTGCTGCTTCAGGAGATAGCTGCAATGGTGAAGCTATTCAGAGGTAATAAATGGATTTCCTATTGGAAACTCTTTCAGGTGCTAGAAGTTGCTTAGTGGTGATACTTTCTGTTCATTAATCTATTTCTCTTCCTTCTTCTTCTTCTTCTTTAATATATCTTTTTGTGCAGTAACCGGGATCTATCTATGATCCTTGATGCGCTTTTGAAGACCAAGTCGCGCACTGTTTTGGTGGATATTATTAATAAGAATGGTAGTGATGTGGTGCATGCATGCTTCAACCCCACCCCCCTCCCCCCCAACCCCCAAACCCCCAGAATAGATTACTGACTGTTTCTTTGCTTGTTAGGTTTGCAGATGTTACACAACATAATGAAACAATACCGGAGGGAATTCAATAAGATCCCAATTCTCAGAAAGTTGCTTAAGGTAACTTCTTTAGAATTCTGCAGTCCTAGTAATTAGATTTACTGAATTGATGAACATGCTGTTTTAGCAGTACATACTAATGCTCTTTTGTCTTTGTTTTTGTTTTTGTTTTCCCCTTTCCTTCACTGAGCCGAGGATCGATTGGAAACAGCCTCTCTGCCCTTTCGGGTAGGGGTAAGGCTCGTCTACATATTACCCTCCCCAAACCCCACTTTGTGGGACTATACTGGGTAGTTGTTGTTGTTGTTGTTGTTGCTGTTTTAGCAGTACCAAATTTTGGGAGGCTGTGGAGAAAACTTTTTAACGGTTAGTTAATCTTGATGGAATTGGTGTGAACAAAATTTTAAGTCTCTTGAAAATGTATTCATTCACCATGCAGCCTCTTTAGATGTCAGTCTTATGTGCATATAAGTTCATATATGATGAAGCATCGAAGAGCCACCATAACAATTTAGGATATGCGCTTGAGCACTGTATCTGTAGCTTCATTAGGTCACACTCTTCCAAAAGGGGAGGACAGAATTGTTTCTAGCATTTTACAACAACAACAACTACCCAGTATACTCCCACCAGGTGGGGTCTGGGGAAGGTAATATGTAGACAGCCTTACCCCTACCCAAAAGGGCAGAGAGGCTGCTTCCAAGCGACCCTCGGCGCATAGGACAGAATGAAGAGCTGCATTGGAAAACAAAGATAAAGTCAGGAACCAAGACAAGACAAAACACAATAACAAAACAAAGCATAAGTAATCCTGCAGAAATAACGTAAATGATTATGTAAACATAAGAAACATAAATACCGTCGCATGCGACAATAACAAGCGACAACTATCATATTACCAACCAAGAGGGGACCTACGCTAAAACACTAGTCATCTACGGGTAACCCTACTATCCCACACCCAACCCCGGGTGGGGCGAACGAAGGACTCTAAGAGCCCCTAGCCTGCAACCCTGATTCTAGACCTCCAGACTCCCCTATCAAGGGTCAAGTCCTCGGTAACCTGCATACTAGTCATGTCCTGCCTAATCACCTCTCCCCAATGCTTCCTAGGCCTCCCTCTACCCCGCCGACCACCAACAATCTCCAGCCGCTCGCAGCTCCTCATCGGGACCCCTCCTCCGTACATGCCCGAACCACCTCAGCCTCGCTTCCCGCATCTTCTCGTCCACCGGGGCCACCTCTACCTTCTGTCGAATAACTTCATTCTTAATCTTATCTAGCCTGTTTCTAGCATTTTATTTGGACTAAATTACTTTTGCTTAGTGTTCTTTGTAGAAATACTTAGTAGACTCGATGTAGCTTGAAGATGTGTTCATTCACCATGCAGCCTCTTTGGATGTCTGTCTTATGTGCATATAAGTTCATATATGATAAAGCATTGAATAGCCAGCATAACAATTGAGGGTATGTAATTGAGCATTGTACCCATAGCTTCATTAGATCACATTCTTCCAGAAGGGGAGGACAAAATTGATTCTAGCATTTTATATGGACGTGTCTGTTAAGGTTTATCAAGCTTTTTTTGCCACATAATATGTCAACTGTTGTCCTTGTGACAGGTTTTAGAGTATCTGGCTGTGAGAGAGATTCTTTCGCATGAGCACATAAACGAAGGTTCCTCTAGACCCGGAGTAGAGAGGTCGGTATATACTGTTGGAGTTCACTTACATGGACTTTTTCACCTTTTTTTTGATATTTTGATTGGATATTTTGCTTGTAGACTGCTGTTTTATCAACTTACTTATATTTATTACTGCGCTGATAGGGATTAAAGTAACTCCAGTTTAAACCTTACATGAATACTAGTATGAACAAACAACAACAAAAATTTAACTAGACACTGCATAAATTGTTCTCTTATATAGTTTTAAAGTATGGAAGAAATAAAAGCAGGATGATTACAGAACTCACTAGATCAGAGATTCTAAATATTCAAGGAGTTACCACTTGGATTGTTTATTAATTTTAAATTGGAGATGAACTGCTAGAATTGCATGTCTCACCCTTTGCTATGTTATGCTCCTATTTGCAATAAACCTTAAGATGTCCATTCCATCTCACCTGATTTCCCCATAAAATTGGAAAAGAAAAGAGAAAACAAAGAAGTGTTTCATAGTTGCAGCGTTGTTAAAAGCCATTGCATGAAGCAAGGAATTATCATTTCATAGGTGAAGCCATGTGCTTCAACGAAGTGCGATTCAAACAATAACGTGCAATGTGATCCAAAACGATTGCTACTTGAATCTCAACATTGAGCAATTGTAATAACATTGGCATTATTATATGTTGGAATTTGAATGCCGAAATTGTTATTTCAGTTATAGTTTGATTTTTATAGTGCTAAATAGAGATGTTTAATATTTTTAAATGCTCCATGAGTTGCGTGCTTCACTTCTAGCTTTTCGCTTCAAGTCCCATGAACCTTGTCGCTTTTTTGCATTGTTCGCTTTTAAAAAACACTGTAATAGTTGACTTAAGTATTTAATCTGAAGATACTCACCAACCCCCAAGGAATAAAAATAGCAATGTTCGAGTTAAACATGTAGATAAATGATTTTGTATCTGGACTGCTTATATTGGTCACGTCTCATGGAAACAACTTGTTCTTCCTCTGAATGAATTCGTATTTCTATCTACTTTATTTATTTTTTATTTTTTTTTGGGGGGGGGGGGGGGGGAGGGGGGGATGTACTTTGATCCTCCCACGTGCATGTTAATTTTGTCCGCTGAAACGATAGGAAAGCAGTGGGAAGACTCTTGTTGAATAGGTAATTGGTGTCATAGGCTATGTATAAGAATGTAAACAATTATTCTCCGACGGCTTTTGACCAAAAAAATCTCCTACCGTACATAAAGTTATAGAATTACCTATGTGGATATTCTACCAAATATTTTCTGCTCACGATCGATAAATCTAGATATGTTGTAAATCTACTGGAATTTTAAAATATAACTCCATTAAACCTCTTAAGTTCCAGCATGCCCCTTAAACTCAAGGTGGTGAAGCATGTGGCACTGATAATTGGAGGATGATGTGGTAGTGTACTAGAGAGTGGCATGGCGGCGTTGGGTGGACATTAATGTCCATTGAATGATAATCTGGCAACGGCTGAAATAGTATGGACTGTGGATTTGACAGGTTAACAGTCTTAGATTGTTATTCTAGACAAATTAGCTGTGGGCTGGTAACTCAGCTTTTTATAGTGACATGTCACTGGATTGTGACACTGACGTGTTTTTACCAGCAAATTGGAGAATGTTGGTTTGACTGGCTGATCACCATGCATACACTACTAACTTGACAGGTCAGCTAACCAGTGCTACTTTGAAAGGTCTGCTAACATGAACTGTGAATCAGTCGCAACAAAATATAAGAATATTGAAAGGTGAATATGCTGAGCTAGATAGGTCTGCTAAAAATGTGAATGTGCTGCATGTGTCTCATGAATAATGACCAGAAGAGGATTAACCTGAAGAAATTGGAATAGTTGTCAGGCATCGGAATTGTGGATGACATTCACTGAGAAAAGGCGTAGTTTGAACAAGAATACTTACACTAGGAAACGAGAAAACTAGGTCAGCAAGTGACATAAAGTGCTCTGCGATAGGCAAAGTCATCAAGTCTCTGATAGAAGTTAATCATGTGAGTCGTGAGACAAGAGAAAGGAAGGGAAAAACTCTTTGCTGAGTTGCTTGTTTGGCAATTAACAGTACTCCCTATATAGTCATACATACATACAATTAATTACATGATTTTCTCAAGTTACAAATAAAGTAATCTCCTATGTTAAGTACAAAATATTCTAGAGTACCTACAGAATCTGGTAGTAGTATTCTTGGTGGTATATTGCAACAGTATCTTCAGCTATAGTTTCAACGAAGTATGACTTATTATTTCTCTTGATGTACAATAGTGCTTTGACCTTGGATAACATATTATGAATCTTCTTAATTCAAGTCATTCATGCAATGCTTTTCAGAGTCGTAGAGCATAAAATCTTTTCAAATGCTGACTGCTAAGATAATATTGCTTCTTTCTTCTTGGACACTTCTTATTGTTAACCTCCTTTTGCATTTGATGTATATTCTATTCCATTTTTGTGCTTATTTTATGAGGTGAAAACTTGAGATTTTGAAATTGACGTTTTTGTTTCTCTTGCAGCTTTAGGGACTCAATTTTGCGATTGACAGATCACACTGACAAACAGGTAATCTATTCTTGCCTTATGCACCATGTCATTTCATCTAGTGGTTAAATGGTAATATCAATTATTCTAACAAAATATATTCCGTTTATTGACTCTTTTGTATTGCGTTCCACCCCCCCCCCCCCCCTCTCCCCCCCCTCTTCCCTCCCTCTTTTTCTTGCTTTTCCGTGAGAGTTGAAATGCTTCCGTTTTTGTGGTCGCGTGATGATTGGAGAGACCTATGGATGTATGTGAAAAAAATAGTCTGATTTCTTCTTGCCTAATTAACAGTATAATCTATACAAAAGTTAATATCGAAATGAGGTGAATATAATAATAACAAGGGGTGTGGTCTAGTGGTCAATGAAGTGGGCTAAGAATCATGAGGTCTCATGTTCAAATCCCAGCGGAGGCAAACAGACAATTTTCACGTAAATTTGCTGGTTGGAGGTAGCAGATAAGCCGTGGAATTAGTTGAGGTGCGGGCAAGCTAGCCCAGACACCATGCTTATCCCCCAAAATAAAAAGGTGAATACAAAGGGGAGGGCACATATGACCAATATCACCACTTATCTGTCTGTGAAAATCTTTAGAAACTGTGGACCAAAACCTAGACAGTACTCAGGGGGAAGCTTGCATAAGCCTATATTCTTTGTCCATCACCTTGTTTCAAGGCAGGTGACAGATATGAGACGGTTTACATCCTAGACAAGATTGTACCCATATTGTGTGTTGAGCTTGCTTTCTTTTTAAGTTGTCACAAATAACTGAGGCTACCGATGACCATTTTCTAGTACAAGTTATGATTGAAAATATTTTGTTTATGTTTAAAAAAAAGGTGCATTTGGTGAACCCTCAAGGATTGGCCTGGTGGCAATCGACTTGCCTTGGGGTTTGCTCCTTTTCAAGGTCTCAAGTTCGAAACCCACTGGGCGCAAACAATTTCAGAGGTCCATCGGACTCGGTAAAACCTGAATTAACCGTGGTGCACTTGCGGGAAACTCCTTGCCGAGGGCCTGTGCACTCCCGGGATTAGTCGGGGCTCGAAGAGTCTCGGACACTTGGTGCAAATCAAAAAGAAAAAAGGTGCATTTGGTGATGAGTAATTTGTTTACTGAAGAAAGTGTGATAATACTTTGCAAGTACTTTAATGAGAATTAGGGGGAAGGGGAAGAGGCAACTCTGGCTTTTCCAGATTGAGCATTCTCCCAGAGCTGCCCCAAAAATTAATGGAGTGGTTGACAGAGAAAGAAAACTAGTTTAGAGAATAGGATAGCCCCGGATCTTTCATGTCAATATTGATGAACAATATTTCCACTGTTGATCTTAGTTAGAGAAAAATTTCGTTATTAGAACTTGATTAAGGATATCAAGCTAACTTGGAATGGAGTCTTGGCTTTTCCAAAAATAGAAGGAAATTTCTAGAAAACGTGGAGACTATTTGTTTTCTTGTTGAGCTCCTTGCTTTAGATTGGGCTACAGGGTCTTCTTGGCTCTTCTCTGGCAGGCTAGATCTATATTTTTATGTGAAGCACGCTTGGTACTCCTATAGAGATTACGTGCATATCACAATTGATTCTACTTTTTCCTTGGATCTTCCGTTGTTCTGCTAGCTGAACCATGAAAATGATTTTTTAAGTGCTTGCAATGTTTCTGTTTTTTCTTTTTGTTTTACTTTTTGGGGGCTAATTCTAGTCTTTGAATCATCGGTAGCCTGAGATGGTGGTCTTGGTTTCATGATATCACCACTGTGCCATAATTTTTTTGACAATAGTCTAATTGATTTACTGATTTTACGGTGTCTCAGGTTCATCAAATTGCAAGGAACTTCAGAGATAGGTGGATACCTAGACCTCCCAGAAAAAGTAGCTGCATTGACAGAGATGACAGCCAGATTGAGCATCCTTCTCCACGGTACAATAGGTGTACGCCATTACAAGACCATTGTGGTGATTGGAGTATGAAACCTTCAGAAACAGAAGAATGTACCTGCCATATAATGGTAGAATCTACTATAGCAGATGCTGGTATCCGTGATGGTTCATCTACTTCATGTGTCGTTAGAGCACCCAATGGGCCAAGGAAACGTAAGCGTAAGAGTCGATGGGATCAGGAGGCAGAATCAAGTTTAGATCAAAGAACTGAAACCAATATGGCTGATGATCAAACACAGGACATAAATGATGTCCCCCCTGGATTTTCAGTCCCCATGAAGGCCTCTAGAGTCTCATGTGGTGCTTCCTCAGGTGCAGCTTGTAGTCTACAAGAACATAGTTGCAAGAAGCATCCACATCCAATTGTCACAGGGTATTTGCAGCAGAGGTTTATTTCACGATTGCCAGTCTCTTATGGAATTCCATTTTCCAAAGTGCATCAGTTTGGGTCATTTCAAAAAGAAAGACGTGATGTTTGGGATGTTGCCCCAGGAGTACCTTTCCATCCTTTTCCTCCTTTGCCTACATATCCCCGTGATAGAAGAGATTCCACGTCTTCTGCTGCTAGTGCTGGAATTTTTAGCGAACCACCTCAAAATGCTGGACAAGATCTCCATTCTTGTTCTCCGGGCCACTCTGCTCATAATCCTCCATGCCTATCCGGGGCAAACCTCCCGCAAGACGTTGCAAATACCCAATTTGGTTTTGAACAAACTGGGGGCTGTCATAATTTGGGAAGGAAATATTTTCGGCAGCAAAAGTGTATTAACTCAAAAAGGCCTCCCTGGGGAAGAAGTGGCTGGGGGTGCACAAGAAACAACTTAAAAGATAGTATGTGCAGTGTAGGTGTAGCAAGCAAAGAGAATGAATCTAGGAGTTCCCATAACCCTAAAATGGAGAATTTGGGGCTTACTTCTCAACAGAATCATTCACAACAGACATAGCTTTAACTTCCATGGGCAAAAGACCTCAGGAGCCTTCAAGTTTTTCTCCAGTGCTCCTTTGTACTTGTATTCTTTGCCACCAACAGAATTGTAAAGCACTTATTCCCTTTTATTTGTTAAGGTTTAGGATAAAAAGATACTCTGATACGACGATGTGCTGCATTGGCGATATCATTATTCATGCCTTACAGAGGTACCCTTCCTAATTCTTTTTATTATTACTTGATGGGAAGTACGGTCAGAGAAAATTGATTTATTTGCTGCTGTAGTTGTGTGAGATGCCCAACTGGCATATGCTATTGTGGAAATGTATGTTCTTTACACTGAAAACTGATCCTGCTACAGGCATTTTAGTAGTATAATCTCAGTTGCAGTGCTTTCTTTTACTCATTCTAATGCTACAAATGTGGGTTACACTAGTAAAAGGGGGAAAAATCTCCTTTTAGATTGTTCGTTCAACCTGTACTTGCAGCTGGGCTAACTTGATTAGATATTGTTCTTTCATGCATCCTTGAAGAAGAGCACCAGGTAGATAAAACCTTCGATGAAGTGCACTAGTCAGCATATCAAGATGTTTCTATATTGCTATAACTTGATACGACCAGAATATTTTAGTCCATGGTGGCTATGTACGTAGCTCCATAAACTTCCACAAAAATTGCTCTTGGCTCCACCAATTTTCAGGCATTCTTCACGATGTTCGAAGAAGTCAGACTGTCTACGTTATAGCAACGAAGAATATTATAATCTCAAAAATGACCAAACTTTTGACTTTTCATATCTATTAACAATTGCAAAGAACTTTCTTTTCTCCGCTACAACAAAGTGCAAATAGAAACAACGCAAAATATTAGATCATCTGGACAACAAGAAAAGAGTTTAGCTGCACTGTTCAAGTGATTTTCCCCTCTGACCTGCACATTGAGCTCTCAATATTTTCGCAGCATACTTCTGATACGGATGAAACACCATGTTTTCAGCAATGTTTTCCGTCTTCTCCATCCATCAAAGTACCTGCCAATCACCTTCTTATAACTAGGCCTCTGCTTAACCAACATCCAATAATCTGCCGTGTTTGGACGACTGTTTATGTACTCGTCTTCCAAATTCAAGAGTTCTAATCTAGCCAGAACAGGAATGAGCACTACATCAGCTAGACTGAACTCTTCCCCGGCTAGATATGATGTTTCACCAAGTTTAACTTCTACCTCATCAAGAAGCCTCACTAGATGATCCTCACTTCGTCTCAAAACGTCAGCATTCTTCAACTTGTCGTCCGTATCATATGCCTCTCTTAACTTACAGTGGTAGGCACTTGCTAAGTCAGGAGACTCAGCCATTCGGGCAATTATTACACGTCTCAGGAATTTCGAAACATATAGCCGATACTTCTCAGGGACATGGAAAAGGGTAAAGTACATTGAGTCCCATTCTTGTATTTTATGCATCCATTCAACTATTTCTCTGCTGCTGAGGTTCAGATTGTTTCCACCAGAAGACACTTTTTCTGCAATTCTTTCGATATACCTGTGCATGATGAAACACTTTAATACTCTTCGACCACAAATCTCAGAAAAAGAATCGGATAATAAGAAAATACAACTAAATATGTTTAATGACAATAGGAAACACAAGTCCTTTTTAACTGGACATGCTTACACTTTTGTATTGCTAGGAGAAAAGTGTAGCAAAGTGAAGAGAAGACTTACTGAATGATCTCAACTGTATCATATATGATGTGAGAACCATTCTGGAACACAGGAATTTTTGCACTTGGATTCATAGTGAAGAAAAATGCGTCCATGTTCTTGCCCGTTAAAGTGTTCACATGATGCGACGTGTAATCAATGCCTTTCTCTTCCAAAGTAAGTCTCACCTTCTGACTGTCCAAGGACAAAGGATGATGATATAGCTGCATGGTCTCGTAAACATAGAACGCCAAGAATGTAACACCTGCACCTGATTACAACAAAATCGTTTGTTAAACAACCTCCATATGTCTTAACTTTCTCAAAAACGGAAAGACAATGAAAATAATCTCCTAGCACTAGTTAGTAATTCTGGCTTCAAGGTGCTCATCTACTATAAAATAAGCCAAGTTAATACATGCAAATTCAATAGGCAGATTCAACCACAATTACAAAGATAACATATTATTGAGATAACACTGTATTTAAAACTTCATTTTGTACATATTTCCGAGTAGTTTAGTTTGTTAATTAGTTATAGTTGATTTACAGTAGCTTAGCTGTAAAGTAGTTAGCCGTCAGTTGGAGTTAGTTAGTGGTCTTGTATACACATGTATATATACATCCCATTGGGATATCAGAAATACAACAATTCATTCTCTCATCTTTGAGAATCAAGTCTCCTTCTCTCTTAGCTCATGCGTAGGTTCTAGAGTCTATCAATGAAGTCTCTAATCGAGAGGTGAAATTGGTTGTCCAAATGCATAAATTGACACATATCTTCTTACTCATGTTGCCTAATTCTATAATTTCCTACGAATACGCTTAATGACAAGGCACTGCAATTAACTCACAGCAAAATAGGATCACTTATGCAATTGCCTAAACTTCATAAGTTATTGTCACATTCTCAGACTACAACTTTAAGATAACTCTCTAATTTCTATCTATAAGTAAACTGATGCCACAACACCAAGCTATTATAATTAAAAATCACTATTTCATTTTTTTAAATTTCTAGTACATAGGGAAAGAGCAAGGGAAGGGGGAAAGGGACAGTGAGAATGAACCCACAACTCTAGTGTAATTAAAAAGTTCAAATCAGTATCACTAAACAATAAGCTTGAATAAAAATCAGAATTCAATTATCAGAACCCACAATTTCCAGAAACTAATAGAGGAATCACAACATAAACCCAGAAATTAGTACACTTAACCAATTAAATCGCAATAAAAGAAGAATTCTAAAGGATTAAAACTAAAAGTAGATAAAAGAAACAGAAACAGGACATACCAAAGGAACCTTATGGAGACTCAAAATTTGGTAAAAAACTCAGAACCTTAAGAAAGCTTAAAAGGGGTTTATGCCTTTCTGCGGAGAGAGAGTGTGTGGTAAAAGGTTCTGTGAAAGAATTTTACAACTAAGAAAGCAGTTTTTGGAGTTACTTTTATTTTCTTGTTTTTTATGTTCTTGTTTATTTAATTAATACTCGCTCCGTTTATGCTTAAGTGAACCTATTTTTTTAGTTGTATTTCAAAAAGAAATAATATTTTTTAAATTTAAAAGTAATTTAGCTTAAACTTTTAATTGTAACAGAACTAATTTTTCTGAACCCTCTTTTTAACTAGTTTAGGAGTACAAATTTAATTATTTCTTTTTTTGATTTTGTGACACGTAAAATGAGTTTACATAAATTGAAACTTAAAATATAATTTTTTCAAGTATAATTTTATTAGTTTCAGTGATAAAGGTATGAAGAGAGAGAGAGTATAATACTATCAAACGTTCTAGCTTCAAATATGCAATATTTTACCCAAAATGAAAAAAAAAACATATTTCATACACTTAAATTTAGTTGAGATAATTTTGTCCGTACAGAATTTTAAAAAGTAAATTTTTATTAAAAATTTATATTCTTAAAAGTTTAAGGAGTAAAAATTTTATAAGACCGTGAAATTTACGTGATATAATAATTTATAAAATGAGAAAAATGAAAAGTTTAAAATTAAACTACTTTTAATTATAAAAAATATTACTCTTTTAAAATAATTTCATAAAAAATATATTATTTAAATTGAAACACAAAGCAATAAAATATATACCGTCAATAATGTAGTCAACTTCAAGTGTTGTGCCAACCTTCGCCGCCCCCTCCCACTTTTTAATTATTTGTATAAAATAGAGACTTGCTTCATCCGTCAGCCACGCAGAAGGGTGTGATATGTGAGGAAACTACTACTTGTCGGATTTGGCAAATTCTTCCTTTACAGGTTTTCATGAAACTTAACCCTAGGAGTTAACATGTGAATCAGATCTAAGTAAGTATAACTAATTTCTATAGAGTCATACAAAAAGATTTGTCAAATTTTATACACAAATTTTAATATTGAAATTCATTGCCTAGGGCATATGACTTCATTTTTAGTGGTCATAATTCTCTTAATGACAATTACTTTACTACTTACTAGCTGTTAAAAATTTAGAGTAAATCACTTTATCCTCTTAGCCTTTAATAATTAAGAAATAATACCCCTTCGCAGCTCTGTCTTTTGAATGGATATACAACCCCTTGAACAATATTTTCAATAAGCTTTAAAATTATTTTCCAACCATTAAGGAGGAGGAGCATATTACCCTCTCTAGACCCAATTTTGTGAGACTAAACTGAGTAGTTGTTGTTCTAAAGAGGAGAAGCATAAAATTCTGGTGGATGTTTATATTTGCTAAACTTTAAATAACACTAGGAAGCCTCTTTGAGCACTCCTATTTGAAATATATTTAGTAAATTATTTAAAGTCACTATCATTTAAATATTTTTTAAATTCTTTTTACTCTCTCCACTTTGTTTATTAGTGATTCGAAACTGCAATTTCACAATTGGAGGTGAAGGTACTTACCATTTGAGCAACTTTCTCTTTTAAATTTAAATTTACAGTCTAAATTAGAACTACATTTAAAAATTATCTCTCGTTTTGACAGCAGTGAGGAAGTGCTCCCTCTTTATTTAATGGATCAATGGTAGACAAAAATACTGTTCAAATTAAATCACCAGCTCGTAAATATTTGCTCAACAACACCTTACACTTATAGAGGTCGATTCAAAATTTCAACTTGATGGGTTAAATTGTTATAATTTTATTATTTAATCCATTGCACTTTTAAAATTATGAGTTTAAAGTATACAAAAAGAATAACAAAAAAAATCGATGTATCCCATAAATAAAGGGTATGAGAGGGTATTATATATGCAATCTTACCCTAACTTATGCAGTTAGATGGGATGCTTCGGTAAACCCTTGACTCCAAGCAAGCATGCAAATCAAAACAATATATATAGAGAGAAAAATACAGTAGTATAAGAGTCAGAAAAACATTTACAACAGTTGGAAAGTAGAGTAACCAAAATACAGTCGATACCAGGTAGTAATAAAATTTTAAACGTATGGAAAATACTAAAATACACAAGCACTAGCGAAAGGAATAGGGGAATGTGCACTGCGTACTAGCCTTCTACCCTAATCCTCTTCTTCCACATACACCTATCTCGTGTCATGTCCTAGGTAAGCTGAAGATGCGTCATGTCAAGTCTAATCACCTCACTACAACACTTTTTCGGCCTACCTTAGACTTGCCATCATCAATCTCACACCTCCACATTGGAGCGTCAAGACACCTTCTCATCATATGCCCGAGCCATTTCAACCTCGCTTCCTGCATCTTATCATCGATGGATCATACGCCTACCTTTTCTCGGATATCTACATTCTTTATCGTGTCTCTCTTATTATGCTACACATCCATCTTAGCATCCTCATCTCCGTAACCTTCATCTTTTGGACATGAGATTTCTTGGCTGGCCAACATTCCGCCCCATAAGATAGTTAGTCTAACCACTACTTTGTAAAATTTACCTAAAGTCTTAGTGGCACATTTTTATCATATATAAGACCGCATGAAAGTCTCCATTTTATCCACACTGCTCCAATACGATGTGTGACATCATTGTCGATCTTCCTATTGCCTTGGATTATTGACCCAAGGTGCTTGAAGCTGCATCTCTAAGGGATGACTTGTGAATCCAACCTTACTTCCATGTAACTTTCCTGAGTGGTATCACTGAACAACTTCAAATATTCTGTCTTAATCATATTCAACTTGAAACCTTAGACTTCAGGGTCTGTCTCCAAACCTCCAACCTAATGTTAACTCCGATCAATCAGTACTATATCATCTATAAATAGCATATACCACGGTACCTCCCCTTGGATGTGGCATATCAATACATCCATCACCAAGGCAAATAAAAACAAACTAAGAGTTAAACCCTAGTGTAAACCCATTATGACAGAAAAGTGTCCTAAGTCACCTCACACTGTCCTAACCCGGTTTTTGGTTCTATCATACATATCCTTAATCGTCCTAATGTAAGTTACACATACACTTTGCCTCCAAATATTTCTATAAAACCTCTCTAATAATCTGCTGAGGCCATCAAGATTGGTGAGATGGTCGAGAATGGTCTGAAAACAGGGCGCATATTGAGTCAATCAGCCATAAGAGCTATATCCTAAGCAACTCAAAGCGGGTCCGGAGGTGTAGCGAACAAAAAGAAAAAGAAAGAAGTGGCAATGGCAACTTTAGGTCCGAGAAACCCTCGTCCACCAGACATTACTTCCCTCCAAGAACCCCAAAACATTATTATCCTCATCAGGATGTGGCCTATGCTATGGCTCCTCAGCTGTACACAGTAATGAATGCCCAGCCATACGATGGACCACAACAGCGGTTTAACCAAAATAGAGCTCCACCTCCTATAAATAACCATCCCCACCGAGCTTAGTATAATCCCCGGCCTCCAGTAAATAATTTCCCCTACAATGCCCGCACTAAGGAGCCACCCAGGATAACAAACTTCACGCTTATTGGTGAGTCATATTCTAGCCATTTTCCTAAATTGGTCCAAATAGGTTTGCTACAACCCATACCCCTGAATAGACAAAACTCTGAGTCACCTTTCTAACGAATCGGAACCTGATGTGCCTATTATTATAAAGTGGAAGGACATGACACTAAATACTGTTGGACTCTAAAAGGGCTGTTGAAATCTCATAGAGCAAAAAGGGATAGTGCTGAAGGATGAAGAAATTCCTAATATTACTAACAACCCATTACCGGCTCACAATAACAAGCTGGTCATTGGAATGATTTGCGAAGATAAGGAGTTTGATCCTGCTTTGAAAGCCATCATTACAATCGCTGATGTCGAGAAAAGCCAAATGCTGCTGCAAAACAAGGCAAATAGGAGAAGAAGAGTAAACTCACTCCTCAAAATATAGAAAAGACAGTGGAAACCAAAACTGTGGCAGTACCCCCAAAAGATGCCATTCTTTATCTCCTACGCGGTCAAGGGAAAGAGCAAAAGACCTTGAGCCCCCCAACAAGGTTTGAGATGAACAAGGAACCTAAGATATATGTTCCTAAGGGGACCTATGTGGTATGAGAGACAGTAATTTCACCAAGGCTAAATGGAGAGGATGGCGGAAAGATTCTTCGCAGTCAATCAGATTTCTTTTAGCAAGAATGATTGGCCCCCAGAAGGGGCCACTCACAACAAAGCCCTTCATCTGACAGTTAAATGCGAGGGGTATTATGCGAAAAGAGTCATGCTGGATGGTGGGCCCGGAGTTGATATTTTCCCTCTTTCAAATTTGCAAAATATGGAGATTGGGACTGAAAGAATCAGGTCGAACAATGTTTGTGTGCGTGCCTTTGATGGCATCAAAGAGACACCATAGGCGAGATCAATTTGATTTTGACTATTGGTCATGTGGATTTCAAGGTGACTTTTCAGGTCCTAGATATGGATACTTCTTATAATTTTCTCTTGGGAAGACCTTGGATTCACGCGGTAGGAGCCGTACCTTCCACTCTCCACCAGATGGTGAAATTTGAACATGAAAATTAGGAGGTTGTAGTCCACAGAGAGGATAAACAGTCAATTTATCAAGACCCGTCAGTCCCATGTATCGAAGCTAGAGAAGGTAGTGAACATATAATCTATCAAGCTTTCGAGGTTGTGGTCGCAAACCAATATGAAGAGGGAAGCCCTTGTCCTCAGCCCTTTATCTCAAATGTATCAATTATGGTTGCCAAGGAAATGATCAAGCATGTTATAAACCCGGGAAGGGGCTCGTGACATTATTGCAAGGTATCATAGAGCCTATCACTCTGACTGCTAACGAGAAGTTCTTTGGTGTGGGTTTGTAAGCCACACAAGCACATGTGACATGGGTAAATGAGCAAAAATAACAACGGTTGGGTCTTGCCTCAGCCAATCCCGCATCTGTTCGAAACATTCATTAAACCCAAGTACACAAAAAGGAAGATAAGGCCTTCACAGCCGAAGAAATAGAAGAAATATGTGGAGCTATGAGGCAGCTGTTGTATGAAACCCACGTGGTCCAACCGGGAGAAGGCTCGAGCACCGCTGAGGTGCTGTATATGGGGACTAATGCGAAGTAGCAAAACTGGTAGGCTAATCCATTCTCAGTCAGGCGGGAATCCCAGTAGTCCAGTCTTGCCACCTTTTCTACATCACGAGTTATTCCAGGGTGTAACCCGAATGCCTTTTTATGTTTACTGTCTTTAAATTTCGATGTAAACCCTATTATTTTCAAAATTCAATAAAATGAAATCAATATTTCATCGTTCATGAGTCTCTCTTTATTCTTTCTGATTTCTGTTACTTTTTCTTATTTTCTTCTTTCAGTTCTAATAATGTGAGACATGACATGCCTGCAGATTTCATGACCAGATCAACACACTGTCTAATTGTAAAATAATGAATCAAGAACCAAATTATGATAATGAAGAGGCTTTAAGGAAATTAAACCAAGAATTGGAACAATTTGAGAATAAGCCTAAGCCAAATATAAATGAAACCGAGCCAATAAATCTAGGTTATTCTGAAGAGGTCCAAGAAATCGTGATAAGCATTTACACAGATGAAAGAACTAGGGACGCCCTGATCCAACTTTTGTTTGAATTCAAAGATATGTTTGCTTGATCCTACGATGACATACCAGGATTAAGTGCTGATCTAGTGGTGCAAAATCTGGCGAGTTACCCCGATTATCCCCCTATCCGGCAAAAACAAAGGAAGTTCAAACCTGATACTAGTGACACGATTAAAGAAGAGGTCATAAAACAATTGAAGGTGGGGTGATCTGAGTGGTCCAACACACTACATGGCTGGCTAATGTGGTTCTCGTACCAAAGAAAGATAGAAAAACTCGGGTGTGTATTGACTACCGAGATCCTAACAAAGCAAGTCCCAAGGACAACTTATCTTTGACAAACATCCACATCCTATAACTGTGCCAAACATGAGATACAATATTTCGTGGATTGTTATGCAAGATATCATCAGGTATTGATGGAGGAACCTATTGTTACACCCTACCCTGGGGCACCTATTGTTACAGGGTCATGCCTTTTTGGTTTGAAGAACGTCGGGGCAACTTATATGAGGGCTAGGGGTGTTCATGGTTCAGTTTGGATCGGTTTTTCCCTAAAAAGCAACTAAACCAAGTAAGTTAGTTTTTCAAATATTAGAACCAAACTTAAGTCGGTTTTTCTCGATTTAGTTTATTTCAATTTTTTGCTTTTTTCGATTATTTATCGGGTTTTTCTTAAATATAAGACATACACTACCAAACACATATTCCGACGATCACATTTTCAATGTAACACTATCAAATCAATTTCCCTTTGAGAAATCTATTATTTACCAACATATATTGATGATAATTGAATCAAATAATGATGAATAATTTAAGGAATCAATTAAAATTATGTTATTTTTAACACGAAATGGATTCTTACACTAAATAAAAGAAAACTATCTATCAAACTAGAATGTAAATGTAAAGAACTATATTAAAAGTGCAAACTATTAACATTATCATAAAGTTTTTGAAATTTTGTACAACAATATACATATTTATAGGTGTAATAAAAAAATTGAAATATCTACACATATAGTCGGTTTTGTTTGGTTTTTTTCTGATTAAAATCAAAACTAAACCAAATTTGATCGGTTTTTAAAATTCAAAACCAAACTAAAAAGTATCGATTTTTTTGATCGGTTTTGTTTGGTTCAATTTTTTGGATTTGTATGAACAACCTTAATGAGGGCCATGACTTCCATTTTCAACGACATGATGCATCAAGAAATCGAGGTGTATGTGGAAGACATGATCATCAAATCCAAAACACAAAACGACCATGTTCGGGACTTGAGAAAGTTTTTTGAGCTGCTACATAAGTCTGATTCGTAACTAAATCCTGCTAAATGTGCATTTGGGATTCCTTCTGGCAAACTCTTGGGATTTATAGTTAGTCGGAGGGGCATCGAGTTAGATCCAACGAAAATAAAGTCCATTCGGGATTTGCCTCCTCTGAAAACCAAGAAAGAGGTTATGAGCCTGGTAGGAAGATCAAATTTACACAGCCGATTCGTTGCTCATTTGAGTTCCACATGTGAGACCATCTTCAAGTTGTTGAAGAAAGACGCATCGATTAGATGGACGGATGAATGTCAAGAAGCCTTTGACAAAATCAAAGAATATCTGTCGAACCCTCCAATATTAGTCCTACCTGAACCGATGAGGCCTTTGTTTTTGTATCTGATAGTCTTGGAGAGTTTTTTCACCTGTGTCCTCGGGCAACATGATATGACCATGAAGAAAGAGCAAGCAATCTAATATTTGAGTAAAATGTTCACAAGTATGGATATAAATACACTTTGTTGGAAAGGACTTTTTGCGCTCTAACTTGGATCGCTCAAAAGGTTAGGCATTATTTCCTGGCCTGTACACCACTTACCTCATCACCAGGATGGATCCTTTAAAGTACATATTCCAGAAGCTGATGCTTACAGGGAGGTTAGTGAAATGGCAGATCCTGCTTACTGAATTTGACATAGTCTACGTCACCCGCACGGTGATGAAGGCCCAAGCTTTAGCCGATCACTTAGCTGAAAACATTATTGATGATGAATATCAACCTTTTGAGTAATTACTTCCCGGACAAGAAGGTAAATTCAGTCGAGGTAACATCAGAAGACACAAATGCTTGGAAAATGTCATTTGATGGAGCTGTGAATGCAAAAGGTGTCGGGATTGGGACAATTTTGATCTCACCCATTGATCAACACTACCCAGCCACAACCCGGCTTTAGTTTTTCTACAGAAACAACACGACCGAATATGAAGCTTGTATTATGGGTATCAATATGGCAGTCAACCAAGATGTGGAAGAATTGATAAACATAGGAGATTCGAACCTGATTATCCGGCAAGCTTAGGGAGAATGGGAAACTCAATATGTCAAGATTATTCCATACATGCAACATGTAGAACATCTTAGCAAGCGGTTTAAGTCAGTAGATTTAAGGTACATTCCTCATTTTCACAATGAGTTAGTAGATGCACTCGCTACTTTGGCCTCGATGTTACCATATCCAAGAAATGTCCACATTGACCCGTTGGAAATCCAAATCCAAGAAAGGCATGGTTACTACACTGTGGTGAGGTGGAACCAAATTTTCAGCCATGGTATAATGATATCAAGAGATTTCTGAAAACTAAGGAACATCCCGAGCAAGCTAGTGTTTTCCAAAAAAGAACCATTAGAAGGCTTCCTGGAGGTTTCCTTTTGAGCGGCGATGTCTTTTACAAAAGGACTCTAGATCTCAACTTGTTAAGATGTATGGATGCCAAAGAGGCCGGATGCATGAAGTACACGCAGGGGTGTGTGGACCCTACATGAATGGGTACTCTTGGCAAAGAAAGTCCTTCGAGCAGGCTATTACTGGATGACTATGGAAAAAGATTGCTTTAGTTTTGTCCGAAAATGTCATTAGTGTCAGGTGCATAGTGACCTGATTCATGCACCACCTACATAATTGCATTCTATGTTAGCACCATGGCCATTCGTTGCTTGGGGTATGGATGTCATTTGGGCCCATCGAGTCAAAAGCTTCAAATGATAAAGATTCATATTGGTTGGCATCGACTACTTCATAAAGTGGGTTGAAGTAATTACTCTCAAAGATGTCACTAAGAAAGCAATGGTAGACTTTGTGCACTCCAATATCATCTGCCATTTTGGTATTCCATCAACTATCATCATAGACAATGTTGCGAGCTTGAATAGTCATCTGACGAGGGAGATATGTGAGCAGTTTAAAATCACGCACCAAATTCTACCCCTTATTGGCCCAAAGTTAATTGTGCTTTTGAAGTAGCAAACAAGAACATCAAGAAGATTTTGAGAAATATGATCCAAAGTTCCAAGCAAATGGCATGAAAAGTTGTCGTTTGCATTGTTGGGATATGCACAACTGTGCGCACATCAGTTGGAGCAACCCCATATCTTTTGGTTTGTGGAACTGAAGCCGTGATACCCGCAGAAGTTGAAATACCTTCTCTTTGGATTATTATTGAAGCTGAAATTGAGGATAATGGGTGGGTCAAGACTCGTCTGGAATAGTTAACCTGATTGATGAAAAGCGAACGGCCGCAGTCTGCCATGTGTAGTTGTATTAACAAAGAACAGCCCACGCCTACAACAAGAAAGTGCGGACTAGGAACTTTGAAGTGGGGCAACTCATTCTGAGGCGTATTCTCCCTCACCACCAAGAAGAAAAAGGAAAGTTTGCTCTTAACTGGAAAGGCCCATACATTATTAGGAAACTATTGCCGAAAAGGGTGTGGTACCTAGGAGACATTAAAGGAAATGACCCTGAAACAGCTATAAATGCAAACCTAGTCAAAAGGTACAACATTTAACTCTTTTGTAGTACCAATATTATTCGAGTGGGATGACGAAGTCTTTCATTCTTGCTACCCTAAACAATTCAACCCTTTTGATAACCCTTTGAGTCGGTTACCTTTATCTGATTACACTCCTTGGAACCCAAAAGCATTTGTAAACAAAAAAAAAGTTTTCCCTGAACTACGTTCGACTTAATTCCGAAAGGATATGTAGGAAACCTCTATCTGGGGTTCAGTCACACAAAAATAAAAATCCAATTTCCCTCAAAAGTGAAACAGGGACAGATGTTGTAATGATTTGTCTATGGTTCGCCGGAAAAAGTTCCAAAGTTGTAATTGATTCCAAACTCTTTTTTACCCTAAATCCTATTCATGTCCTTCCGATCAATCGGTAAAAGATGTTCAAAATCAGAGAACTCAGTTGTATGGATTCGATGCAATCAAGATGAGAGAAATAAAATGAGAGAGTTTTATTGGTGAAAACCCAAACGAGCACAATAAGACGATGGTGAGTAGAGAAATTGAGAAATGAGAGAGTCTTGTTAGTGAAAACTCCCAAAGAGCATTATAAGACGACGGTGAGAAGAGAAATGAGATAGGTCAATTCGCAAAAGCCTGCAAAGGGGTCGTTGATCGAAAAGAAGGAATTCCTTACAACTATTTGCACTGAAAGAGTTCTGGCAAGGGTTCCCGATTTTAGAACATGATTCATCATGTGTTTATAAGAAGATGGACAAGTGCACAGATCGGGTATCCAGTCCAAGAAGCATGTTATGTATGCTGAAGTCTGCATGCACTCCAGATAAGTCCTTCTTTCCTCCCCCGAAAGGGACGCCTCTCTTTAAATTCATTCTTTACTTTTCTTTGAATCCCTTTCGGTTCAATCTCCCTCCAAAACTAATACAAAGAAAAGATGGCAAGATTGATTTTACAGGTTCTTCTTTGCAAAAGCAAAGTTCAGGAAAAGGCATTCAGCCTTAGCAGGTTCATCGAGTCAGCCTCGACTGGTCATGATGGCTGATGCTCCTGAGTCGAAAATTCTTGAAAAGGAAAGAATTCAAAGTCAAGTGCCCGTAAAGGCGAAATGAAATGAAAAAATAATCCCCAAGGGTTTACCGTCATGTGAAATTATTGGAGAAATCAAGATATCCGATTTCAGAAGAGAAATTGGTGTCCAGAAAGACAACAAGAAGTAAAGAATTTCAGCAAAAGATTTGGGCGAGGATCAAGTGATCAAAATAATCAAGGCCACAAAACCAACCACCGTTTTAAATTGAAAAATTATTCTTTGATTTTGAAATAGGTGCAATCTAAGATAACCTAGCAAGAAACTGGTGCAATAAAAGCAAAGTCCGTAGAGACCAGAATGTCCTGCATGCATAAGTTAACCCAAAAAGGAAGTCCCTTCCAAACTCGTCATGCATTCTCTTGAATAAAGTATTAAAATTGAGATGAAAACAAGAAGAAGAAAAATTCAAAATCATGGTAGTTTAGGTTCCCCAATCTTTTGCTGCATTTTCCCAACATAGGGTCTCATTCCCTAGTTACTCTCAACATAACATGGTAGTCTTTCCCATTACAGGGTTCCATTGCCTAGTTGATTCCTGGCATAAAACCTCCCTGATATAACCCTAGGACCTTTACCTTTTTCTGGCATAACCCGATGACTTTTCCGGCATAACCCGTGGACCTCCCCGACGTAATCCGAGGACCTTTACCTTTTTCCGGCATAATCCGATGACTTTCTTGGCATAAACTGTGGACCTCCCCGGCATAACCCTACCTTTTTCTGGTATAAGGCGATGACTTTTCCGGCATAACCCATGGACCTCCCCGGCATAACCCGAGGACCTTTACCTTTTACCGGGATAACCCGATGACTTTTCTGGCGTAACCCGTGGACCTCCCCGGCATAACTTAAGGACCTTTACCTTTTTCCGACATAACAAAATGAATTTTGTGGTATAACCCGTAGACCTCCCCAGCAAACTCGAGGACCTTTACCTTTTTCTGGAATAACCCGATGATTCGTTCGAGAAATTCCTACTCTCTATCTATTTCTGAGATGTTTGGATTTTTCAAAACTCCATGGACATGCAGAAGAGAAATGCTATCCCCACTCGGGAAGAAGGGCAGGTATTCTCAAAAAAGAAAGAAACGAAAACAGGCGGCTTGGCCGAAGGGTCAGGAAGAGAGAACAACTATACTTTATGAGTTAGAACATTAGGAACCTTACACCCAAGAAAGTAGCCAAAATAGTGGAGAAGATCAGAGACGGGTTTAGCGAGAAAATTAGCTCACACCTATCTTTGATGAAAGAAGCCGCATGTTTAGGTAAATCCGTGGACCTCCCACAACATAACCCGAGGATGTTTACCTTTTTCCGGCATAACCAGATGACTTGTTCGGCATAATTCACGGACCTCCTCGGCATAATCCGATGACCTTTACCTTTTTCCGGCATAATCCGTAGACCTCCCCGACATAACCTCAGGACCTTTACCTTTTTCAGGCATAACCCTATGACTTTTCCGGCATAAACCATGGACCTCCCCGGCATGACCCGAGGACATTTTTCTCTTTTCCAACATAACCCGAGGATCTTTTTCTTTTCGGCATAACCCGAGGACCTCCCTGGTATAACCCAAGGACCTTTTTCTTTTCTGACATAACCCAATGACTTTCTCGGCATAAATCGTTGGACCTCCCCGGCATAACTCGAGGATATTTTTCTTTTCGAGCATAACCCGCTGACTTTCCTGACATAACCCGTGGACCTACTTGGTATAACCCAAGAATCTTTTTCTTTCCTGCATAATTCGATGATTTTCCTGGCATAACCCGTGGACCTCCCCGGCATAACCGAGGACCTTTTTCTTTTCCGGCCTAACCCGATGACTTTCTCAGCATAATTCGTGGACCTTCCCCGTATAACCCGAGGACCTATTTCTTTTCCGCCATACCCCATGAAATTTTCTTGCATAATCCGTGGCCCTCCCCGACATAAATCGAGGACCATTTCTCTTTTTCAGCATAACCTGATAGCCTATATCCCCATAACCCGTGGACCTCTCCGGCAAAACTCGATGGACTTTTTCTTTCCCGGCATAACCCGAGGACCTTTTTACCTTTTCCGGCACAACTCAGTCATCTTTCGAGCATAACCTGGCAATCTTTCCAATTTAGGACCCCAATCCAGTTGGTTTCATTATAGATATAGGGATCCGTTCCCTAATCTCTTTTTCCCAGGGATACACAATCTTGATTTTATTGCTTTCAATAAAGAAATAGCTTAGATTTTGTTGCAGTAACTCACAAAATTTTCCTAGTGAAAACTATTGAAAACAGCCTCTCTGCCCTTTCGGGTAGGGGTAAGGCCAGTCTACATATTACCCTCCCCAGACCCCACCTAGTGGGACTATACTGGGTAGTTGTTGTTGTTGCTGTTGTTTACTTTGGTGTTTGAAAAGGTTTTAACCGTGAGGCACAAGGTCTGAGATGATCAAAAGAAGAAGTCTCAACCAAAATAAAAGAAAAGAAGAAATAAGAAAAGAAGTTTGAACTCACGATGCATAAGCGGAGAAAAGATGCAGATTATTCAAAATTTGATTAAAGTCACAAGTTCTGCATGTCCCGCCTTGATCCGAAAAGCTGAAGAATGAACCAGCATTTCCAGCTAACGAGCATCAAGATTCTGATCAGAGTCTGCAGGAAGAACAATCCAAGACGCAAGATCAAGCCTTAGAAGTTTTATAGATAGGAATTTTGTAACTCTTAGTTGATAGCATTATCTAGTCTAGCTTTTTATCTTTCATTGTGGTGTAATAAGGAGCTCGACAAGCAGAAACAACAGCAACAACAGTGAAATCACAGTTTTTCTGTAGTCCCAGCTACCAAAACTTCCAGAACTACACTGAATTGATTCCTTTATAGCCACGGATATGTAGGTAACTTCTGAAGCACGGTTCGGTAAGTCTTTTTCAAAGATGTTTCTCATGGAGTTTCAAACGAGCAAAAATCCCTCATAGTTGCATATTTTATCTTTTTTCAAAAACTCTTTATGTTTCTGAGCAAAGAGGGGCAGTTGTAAACATGTAATTTTTTCCCCATACAAAATACTCCTATAAAATTCAAAAAAAATAAATTTTTCGTGAATTATTTGCCATTTTAGGAATTTTTATAAAATTTTTCTTATGTATTTGCATTTGTCTGTGCCTGTTTAATTTATGTAAATTATGAAAAAATACCAAAAATGTCATGCATAGAATTTAGAATTTATTTATACATTTTAAAAATTAATTAGTGATTATTTGCTTTATAAAATTTGAAAATCACAAAAAATAGCTCATTTTTACATTTTAGTTTATTGATTTTTCTCTTTTAATTTAAAATTAAGTAATATTTACAATTTTTATAGCTAGTTAATTAGTCTAATTTCACATGTTATATAATTTAAGATTTTTAATTATTAGAATTTTTAATTAAAAAAAGAAAAAAGGGAAAAAAGAAAAGGGAAATAAGGAGTTGCGTTTCTTGAAATTGGGCCAATCTAACCTAAATCATTCCCAAATTACCCCAAACCCGTCCAAATAACCAAGCTCAAACCAATCTACTCCCGTTCCAAACCCACCTAAAGCCAAATGACCCCATTTGCTTTAAGTTTAATCATAGCCATTGGATTTCTATCATCCAATGGCTCGAAACTAGCTTGTCACTTACTACAAGACTATTCGGAGCTGCCCCCCATCAGACCCTATTATTCACCACTGATCTCTCCAAGATCCAAACCCTAGCCGCTTGCAGACCCCTTCATCGGCAATAGTCTATAGCAGTGCCGGTACTCCAATCACCCCCACCTTTACACCACAGAACCCTCATGACCTCCCCTTTCCTAATCTTTGATTAGTTTCCCTCGAATCCCTCCATATTAGTTCGAATCTTAGATTGAAGTTCCGGTTAAAATCCTAACTTCTCGAAATTACTTCAAAATCAAACCCCATTATCCTTGACCCTCCCTCATCACTATTTCATTGTCGATTTTCCAAAATACCCCTGCCAAAAATCCCAAATTCCCAATTTACATAAGTTAAAAATCCCTAACTTGTTTAGTTTCAAGTTTCGAACTAGCCGAAAATACAGGCTGGTTAGTTGTTCTTGGCAAGAACAATTAATTAGCCTCAATTTCGGGTCATTTCGGGAGAGTTTCGGCCCTTTTGCATCGATCCAATGGGATTTGGACCATTTTATTTTCTCCCAGGTACATTTTTTCTCCCTTTATTTTTCTAAAGAATCCCACTCCTCTCCCTTTTTAGGTTTGCCCATATTCTTGGGTTTACTTTTCGTTTTCAGAATCATGCCTTGAATTATTCCAAGTCACTTTTGTTCTTCTTTTATGTTCCCTAAGCTATTTGTTTTTATTTTTAGGTTTTAGTTTTGTTGTTTTAATTAATGTTTGTTGGGATTTAAGTAACATGAGTTAATTAGTCTACCGTCTTAATTAAATTAGTCTGAGGCATTATAATAAGTAAATCATGATTAGTTTAAGTTAAGGTTGGCTTTCAATTGATTCTACTGCTAATTTGTTTATAGGTTTAATAAATTACATATTTGATTTCATGCTAATATTAGGTTTAAGACTTTCATCCATTTTGTGTCATTTCTGTTAAAATTAGGGTTAAATTATTTCTCTTGTATTTGTTTCTTTTTTAGATTCTGATTCTTGCAAATTAAGTTTATTTTTTGTTTAAAGTTTATTTGCTCAATGGTCTCTCTCCTTTGATATTTCTTTATGTACTGATTTTGGGCCCAGGATGTTAATCTTGATTTTCCAACCATTAGAAACCCTAGGGACCTAAATAAACATAAATTTTTTTTAGATAGATGCTGTAATAATCTGGTTTCAAAAGGGTAATTTAGGGTTTTTCTATTTTATAAATATTAGAACACTCTAGAAACCGGGGCAGCTGGCCTCATTTGGTTAATACAAACTAGTGAAAAAAATGAGGAAAAATCATCTGTCCAATTCTGTTTAGAATATGCTTTTTTCCTGAGGAATAATTCCTCCATGCACCTGATATCTTTGGTACCTCTATATGGTACCATTTTCTATACAGATGATAGAGATTTTCTGGCCTAATTTTCAACAAAGAAAGTTTCAAACTTCAGAGATACAAAAAAGGGTTTCAAAGTTCTTTCATTCATTGATTCTTCACAAGCTGCAAATATGGTTTGAAATGGGGGTTTATTCTGGTTATTTACTGATATATTTCTGAGTTCAAGTGTTTTGGTTTTGGGTTTGAAAGTTTGGGCTTTCCATTTGACTGTTGGGCTGCTGGATTTCTGCTGTTTCTCCTTGCTCATTTCAATTGTTTTCAATCAGTGCTTCCTTGTCTAAGCATTCATTGGTACTTATTGCTGCTTATTTCAAGGTATTTGAACCTAATTCTCCCTATGTAATGTTTGTTATTAAAAAAATATGAATTCAACTACATGTAAATGATGTTTTGTTGTAAATGAATGTCTTTTTATGACAATATTTAACCATGATGATATGAATATAATTGAATTTTGAATATGTGAGTTTAAGTTTTGAGCATGAGCAAGTTGATCTATGACTGAATGTTTTATGAGTTTCAATCCTGCAAAGTTACCCATTAGGGATGATTTTTGAGTTTTTTTTAAAATCAGTTTCTTGACTTTTGTTTGGACATATAACTTTCTCTTTTATTTAAAATCTTTTTTTGGTTTGTCTTTTGTTTGTTCTGTTATAAGCTGATACCTGCGGATTTGGCTACTTATTAGCCAATTCAGCAGGTGTAAAGGCTAGAAATTAGAGTTTACGCCATGCTAACACAAGAGGGGACCAAGCTCTGATGAAAAAATTATGTCCAAAAGAGGAATGGATTCTTCATGATATCAGCTATCCAACATTTGTAATAGATTAGCTTTAGTATAGCTTAATTTATATATTCCATAGGTATTAATGTAATTTGAGAGTTTTTTTTAAAGTTGTTTGAAGAATGGTTATTTTTAGTTTTCATGTTTTGATTAACTTTATTTGGGAATTCATATATGCGTTTTTCATGCCTTATAAACAACAGTAATGTAGAGGAGCTGGGCTTCAAGCCCACTTAGTGGAGCTAAAAAAAGTTTTTGTTTGTTCAATAAGAAAAAAAGGGTCTGAACCTCTATCCCAATCAAAAGACCAACCTCAAATGGTTTGGACCTAGCCTATAGGTCCAAAGCTTTGAGTCAGTCTCATAAGCCATCTTTTGCTGCTTAGATCGCAATTCTTTTATTGCATTGCAAAAAATCAGTTGATTAATTTTCTTTAAAATTAGAATCAGGTTGGTAAAATGAGTCTTAGAATTTAGGTTGCTGTTATGAAATAATATAAGAACAATAACAATATTGCAGAGAGAGTAGGGAGATGAATATTCTTATTGATACTTTGGGGTGATTTACAATGGGGTAAGACCCCTCTATTTATAGGAAGAGAAAAGACTTAGCCTCAAAGTAGAACTCTTCTATAAGATAGACATTCACTCTAATTAGAGTTCTATTTATAACACCCCCCCTTGAATGTCTATTCAATAATGTGCCTCGTTAAAACCTTAACTAAAACAAAACCCAATGGGAAAAAATTATAGAAAAGGAAAAAGAGTACACATATTTACAAATGCGCCTATTGGTTGCCTCGTTAAAAACCTTGCAAGGAAAACCCATTGGGACAAAACCTTGTAAGGGAAAAAGAGTGCAACGCGCATTAACTCCCCCTGAAAAGAGCATCAATTCACATCCTTGAGCATTTGCATTCCAATCTTGTGCACCATCTTGAAATTATCATTCTTGATAGATATGAACATCTTCATATAATGTCGTGGAATGACTCTTCAATATCTCCATAGAGGTATTCTCGATGCCATCATGCTTATAGTTATAGCAAGATACATATGTACACAAGTTGCACTTAGGATGTGGTACTTCAGGACCAAGAATTGTATATGCTTCAAGCAACTTCAATCTTTCATGGATTGACATATAAGTTAAGTCATATAAACCATATAATAGACTTTAGATGCATATCAAGTTTTCATGTCATGCTAAACAAATAAGATATCGAAAACTGATTACACATACCATTGACTTTATACTTTCAAGTATTTGAACTACATGTCCAAAACTACATGTCTTTCATATGGAATCAATTCTGCTTGAATTGTATCTCTTCCATTTGGCCAATATTTTTGTTTGTATTCGACAAACATAAGATCCTCATCGATATTTAGCGCTATCATAGATGTCGTCGACGAACATTTTATATCGGTTCCAGTAAATTTTCATAAAGACATAACATGGAGATCTTTTTATTCATATATTCAGGTACCTGAATCTCTCATGAGATTTTATGAAGTGCTATGTCATGTGATCTTCTAGATCACTTGCCTCCCCATTATGATCACTTTGATCATTTGCTCATCTTCTTTATTAAGAAGTTATTTTGAAACCGATTTGTCTATACGATTTAAGCGTATCTAAGACTTTGTCCTTCTGGGACTTAATATGAGCATTTGCAGTGAGAATATAGTTACTTTCTTTGGGTCAGCAAATGCGTATAGCATGCTTTGCAATATGTTGCAATTGAATTATCCTTTTATGAACTTCAGGTTCATATTATGATATTTGAGGATCTATATATACAAATGATAATTCATCCCATGTAACCTTTTCTCAAGTGTTTATCATGTCTCCCCCTCATGTTAGAAAAGCTAACTTGTTTCCCCAACTTTGAGAGTCCATCTTTGTGCATTATGGTGTTAATGAAAATATACACCGCACATCAATAATAATAAGATGAAATTATTTGGTTCCTGACCCTGAACCACTTGTGAGGGGAGAATATAATATACTCTCGTATATAACGTATATCAAACTGATATATATAACTTTGTTCTCATAAGAAACAGCTTAGCTATTAAGTGGAGGCACTCAATAATTATCTTGCTAAACCAACTATGATATAAACCAACTTATCAAGATGAACTATCTTGAATAGAAAATCTGAAAATTATGCTCGAAGTTATATTACTGAGCAATTTACCTCGCAAGCACCGGCCAGGCTGCGGGTTAATAACAATCGCACATGTAACCATATCATAGATGCATCATATGTGGTATACATGGCAGGTGAATGGGCCCATATTCACCTTTGATTTTTCCAGAATTTATGGGATTCAACCCGAACTCTTTAGTTGGTCAATCAATTAATGAGAACAAGTAATATAAGAGAATTTGTAAAGAACTTTCTAGTTCTTTAATATTTACCCATGTGAATTCTCTATTACTGCACATCATACTTAAAATGATATGGCTAACCCGAATGCCAACTGAATAAATTATCAATATTGATAAACTTCAAATTTACACCATGACATGTGTAATTATCAATAAACTTCAAGTTTATTATGATATGGGTTTTTATATCAATAAACGTCCACTTTATTGTGGTATTCTAGTGTAGTACAAACTGGAGAATAAAGCGGGTAGTTTTCACATACAGATTATCCCGCTACAAGTTGTAGTAATAGAAGATATCAAATCTTTCCTTTATTTATAGTCTCAATATAATCAATCGCTCTCGCATATACTTTGGAAACTGAATAAGTTTCTTTGAGACTTACTACAACACAATACCTTATTGGTAATCAATTGCGTTTCTCCAACATAATAATAATTGGCTCTTCTAGAGCTCTCAATTAATTTTGTACTACCACAGATTCATCAACATCCATGTGGTGAATATCTCTTTTAAAGAGAAAGTTATACCATTATGGTCATGGTAAAAATTATATGCAAGATATGTTTCTTGCATTATCGTTGTCCTTTAATAGTCATATTTCCAAAATATTTTGGCGTACAATAGGTACGTGACCAACGATCATTCATGCCATAACAATGACATTATTTTCATATATCATCTCAAACCTCCTTCTAGGGGTGAGTGTGGTATATTCAATACCAATGCGTCTGGCATTCGATTTGCTATTCTTTGAAAATGGATAATATTTTGCACCTCTTTTTCACAAATAGAGGTATGTGGATCAAGATGAGATAATGATGCATTTTTCCACAAAATTTCCCGTTTGGTTTCACCAACTTCTCCCCCTAATTTTGGGAAAAGTGTCTCATCGAATTAACAGTCTGCAATTCGTGCAGTGAACAAATCCCCTGTCAATGTTTCGAGGTAGCGAATAATGGAGAGTGATTCAAACTCAACATATATTCCTAACCTTCTTTGCAAACCCATTTTGGTGCAATATGGCGGTGTTACAGGCACACATACTGCACATCCACAAATTCTTAAGTGAGATATATTAGGTTCATGACCCAAAACTAATTGCAACGGGGAATATTTGTGATAATTCGTCAGTCAGAGACGAACTAGCATTGCTGCATGCAAAATGGCGTGACCCCAAGCAGAAGTGCGCAGCCTCGTTTTCATGAGTAAATGAGGTATTCAAGATTATACTCATGTATTGTCTCAATCTGATATCCATTTTGAATGATATCTTTAAAACTCAACAAGTTTCTCTTAGACTTGGAGGAGAACATTGCATTCTCTATGATAAACTTTGTTCTTCTAGGCAGAGTTATAGTTGCTCTTCCGGAGCCTTCAATCAATTTACTACTACCAGAGATTATAGTAACATCTGCCTTACACATACTTAGTTGAGAGAAATATTTCTTTTCTTTGAGTATCGTATGTGTAGTACATGAATCAACTAAACAAATATTTGATCCAAGTTTGCTTTCCCATGGTTTGGCATACAAAAGAAAATACATGAACATGAGAATAAACAAATTCAATCCGTTCGTTTCACATTTAAACAATATTTTCAAAATCTGCTGAGGTTAGTTGACTAACTAAATCAGATAGTCGATTATATGTTTTCCATAATTGATTACTTTGCAGTTTGAAAATTTCAGTTTAAGCACTGTCTCAATGTAGTCGATTGTTAAACATACATAATCGATTATTTGCTATTTTGAAAAACTTCAGATCACACTGTCTTAATATAATCGATTGCTAAACATACATAATCGATTATTTGCTATTTTGAAAAACTTCAGATCACACTGTCTTAGTATAATCGATTGTTAAACATACATAATCGATTATTTGCTATTTTGAAAAACTTCAGATCACACTGTCTTAATATAATCGATTGTTAAACATACATATTCGATTATTTGCTATTTTGAAAAACTTCAGATCATACTGTCTTAATATAATCGATTGTTAAACATACATAATCGATTATTTTGCAGTTTTAATGCGAAATATTAGATAATCGACTAACTGTTAGGTTAGTCGATTAACTCTACTGAAAAATAAAAATATCTTTGAAATTTAAGCATATTGAAACATTCTAATGAACTAATTATATCATAAACTAACTAATACGAGCTGATACTAATGACTATTAGTTTATTCACTAACTAATACAAATAAAATCAAACAATTCCATCTTCCTTCATCACAGATCCATCACCGATTAAGTGGTCTATTTTCCCCGCAGGGTGCTCAAAGAAGTCTGCCACATCCAAGTGGGTGATGTCAAAATTGTCGTCAGAGACAATATTTGTTTCAGGGCCTTTACTCTTTAGAGATGCTTGATAAAGCTCAACCAAATGTCTTGGTACACGGCAAATTTTCGCCCAGTGCCCTTTTCCACCGCAATGATAACATATAGTTTCTGAACTATTCGCTTTTGGATTCTTATCATATCGTGCTTGTGGCAGAGTGACCAACTTCAGGTTGTCATATCTCTCCTTTAAGCCATTCCACAAGATAGGTGGATCTTTGACTGTGATATATTCAATTTTCAAACCTTCATCAAGGTGATGGCGAAAGAAAATCAAGGCCTTAGCACAGTTTCAAACCTTCATCAAGGTGATGGCGCAAGAAAATCAAGGCCTTAGCACAGTCTTGGGTGGATGCATTATTTCTGTCTTTAATGGTGTCTCCAAGACCCATTGCATCCAAATGGATTTCAGCATCCAACACCCATGTCATATAGTTCTTGCCCGAAATTTCAAGGGCAACGAACTTTCTTTTCATAATGTCAGACATGAAACAAAATTACATCAAGAGCGTGTTCATACTTACGGGCTTTATTATCACATTCACTTCAAGGACTGGATTATAATCATCTGTATGTGTTATATACAATCTCATGTCAAATATTACTTTCATAAAGTGAAAGATTATTTTGAGAATCTTTATTATTCTCATTATCACAATGATGACGATTATAATTCCGTCTATTGCCTCGTCCACATTCATTGATACCTTTATGGTAATAATTTTGTCTTCTTTCAGACTTATCACATACTGCTACCACATTCTCTAAAGGGAATAGAGCAAATTCAATTGGACGGATTTTTTTAATTCTTTGCCCACAATCATACATGAATTTGATCATGGCAAGGCATAGAAATTTTACCACTTCATGTGAGTGTAATTTCTTACAAACTCCATTAGAGTTATAATCAAACTTTGTTGTCTTTGTTTGTATATGAAATCAAATCGTAGAATTTCAAGAATTTGAAAGAGAAAAGTAAAATACTTACCTTTAAGGTATACCAATAAATGTTGTGATATCAAATATACCTCTTGAGTTTCCATCCCGTTGCACTATTTTATGATGATACCATCTCTTTTCTTTTTCCGTATAGAAATTCTTGAACAAGTTTGCTTCCAAATCTGATTGTGAGACATCGAGTAGGCTGTTGTCAACAAGAAGCTTCTTAAGCTCAAGAGCAATTTTGATAGCCACGTGATTTGGAATCTTAGTGACAGTGAGCATTCTGCTGAGTAAAAATCTAGAGAGAACATAGTAGTGATCGGCATTGTCACCTAGCCATACTTTCACCTTAACGAAATCAAATTCAATTGGTTAGAGACTCGTGCTGATAACGTATTATGAAATAATATAAGAACAAGAACAATATTGCAGAGAGAGTAGGGAGAAGAGTATTCTTATTGATACTTTGGGGTGATTTACAATGGGGTAAGACCCCTCTATTTATAGGAAGAGAAAAGACTTAGCCTCAAAGTAGAACTCTTCTATAAGATAGACATTCACTCTAATTAGAGTTCTATTTATAACAGTTGCATTTTTGTTTCTTTTGTTTTCTAAATAAAGTGAGTCATTTTTTTCTTGCAATTTCTCTAACAGTTTGGGTAAGTTCAGAACACAAAGGTAGATAGGCCCAGGCATTAACTGAGGCCCGCATGGATAAGCCTAATGTGGGTGAATTCATTTGAAATTCAGACTTGGGCAGAAACTTGAGGTTTCCTTCTCCACTGGGCCAATTTTGAGCCCAAATACAGCCTTTACGGCTGATTTTCTCAAGTGAGGAGCCACTGCTGGCCCATCCTTTTGTCCAAAACAATTAAAAAACTTTTTCATAATCATTTAGCCTTTGTTAAGCTTAAGTAGTTTCAAATAGGAATATTCTTAGATGGTCTTAATTAAATAAGTTTCTTCTAAAATCATTTGAGATGTACTATGCCAAAATAAAAATTTTAAACCCATGGCCTCACAAAACTAGTTTCCTTTTTTTATATATAGAAATTTTGAGGTGTGCCATTTTCATTAAATAACCCATGGCCTCATGTACTTAATACTAATTCTTTTTAAAAATCGGGGCGTGCTATTAATTAAATTTTTCATGGCCCTCACAAACATTGTTATTAATGTGAGCCTTCGTAGTTGCTTAAGGCGTGTACTTTAAATTGATTTGTAATTACCAAGTTCGGGTGCACATTTCATGTGACCCAAGTTCAATTCCTCAACAATGTTAAATAGAACGTGCTGCAAACCGTGAGTATTTCATGTAGCGTGTTCAAGGCGTGTTTTAAATAACAATGAATCTTCCTAAAAGCGGTTTAGATTAATTAAAAGCAGTTATAAAGTTAAAAATGCCCAATAGGTTAAAACCTGTAATAAATCAGATAATAGGCCAATTATTAATAGTTTAAGCGACTGTGCTAAAATCACAGAATGCGGGAATGCCTAATACATTCTCCCGGATTAACAGAATTCCTTATCTAGAATTTTTGGTTCACAAACTTTTATATAAAGGTCGGATTTCCTCGATTTGGAATTTTAAAATAAACCGGTAACTTGGGACACCAAATAAACTAACTCAAGTGGCGACTCTGATAAATAAAACAATCCAATTTTGATATCACTTTAATTGAAAAAATTCTCTTATATCCCCTTCGGGGTTAGTAAAAAAGGAGGTGTGACACTACTCTCAAATAAAGTTGTTTGGTTGCAGAGCTATAGAGCAGAGAACAAAGATAGATGATAAATATGCTCGTTGCATATTCATTGGATATGGAGATGAAGAGACTGGGTACAGATTATAAGATTCTATGAAGAAAAAGTTCATCAAAAATAGAGATGTAATCTTTTGAGAAAGTGAAGTTGGAACTGCAGATGATCAGTCAAAGAAGGCCAAAATAGTATAATCCCTAACATTGTTACTATTCTTTCTACTTCTCACAATCCAACAAGTACATAAAGTAGAACCGACAAGGTTGCGAGCAAGGGTAGAAACCTGATGATTTTGTTGAGTAGGTGGAGCAACTTGATGATGATTTCAAGCAAGTGGAGTACCCAAATCAGGGAGAAGAACGCCCTCAGCCTCTGAGGAGATCAGAAAGTCAAGGGTAGAGTCATGCAAGTATCCTTTCACAAAGTATGTCCTCATCGGTGATGAGGGAGAGAAAAAAAGTCTTAAGGAGGTATTATCCCATCTAGAAAAGAACCAGGGGATGAAATCCATGCAAGAAGAGACGGAATCTCCACAGAAAATGACATGAATAAACTGGTTGAACTTTCAAAGGGTAAGAGACCACTCAAATGCAAATGGATCCTTAAACTCAAGAAATATGGTAAATGGCAAGCTGGTAAGATACAAAGCTCGATTGATAGAAAAAAGTTTCAAACAGAAGAAAGGTATTGATTTTGATAAAATTTTCTCACTTGTTGTCAAAATGACTTCTATTCGAACAATTTTGAGCTTGGCGGCTAGCCTATATCGTGAAGTGGAGCAATTGAATAAAAAACTGCATTTCTGCATGGAGATTTGGAAGAAGAGATCTATATGGAGCAGCCAGAAGGTTTTGAAGTAAAGTCAAAGAAACACATGATGTGCAAGTTGAAAAAGAGTCTTTTAGGGTTAAAGCAGGTACCAAGACAGTGGTATAAAAAGTTTGACTCATTCATGAAAAGTCAAACTTACATGAAGACCTATTTCGATCCACGTGTATACTTCAAAAGATTTTCTAACAATGACTATATTATTTTGTTGTTGTTTGTTGATGATATTTTAATTGTAGAAAAAGATAATGAGTTGATTGAAGAGTTGAAGGGAGATTTATCCAAGTCATTTAATATGAAAGTTTGGGCCCAATACAATAAATTCTGGGGTTGAAGATATTTCGAGAGAGAACAAGTAGAAAGTTGTGATTGTTTAAAGAGAAGTACATTGAACTTATACTGAAATGCTTCAACATAAAGAGTGCTAAGACAATCAACACATCTTTTTCTAGTAATATGAAGTTGAGTAAGAATAGGGGTCCTACAACAAATAACAAAAAAGAGAGCATGGTATCTCTTATTCCTCAGCAGTCGCTAGCTCGATATATGGAATGGTATGTACTAGACCTGATATAGCTCATGCAGTTGGTGTTGTTAGCAGAATTCTTAAAAAATCCTAAAAAAGAACACTAGAAAGATGTCAAGTGGATACTCAGGTGCCGTAGGAGAATATTTGTGTTTTGGAGGATCTGATCCAGTCTTAAAGGGCTATGTAGATGCTGATATAACATGTGAAAGTGATAATAGAAAATTCACTACTGGATATTTGTTTACATTTTCAGGGGAAGTTATATCATGGCAATCGAGGTTGCAGAAGTGTGTCACACTCTTTATAAAGCGGAGTACATTGGTGCTACTGAAGCTGGCAAGGAGATGATGTCTTAAACGGTTTCTTCAAGAGCTTGAATTGCATCAAAAGGAGTATGTCGTATATTGTCACACTTAAAGTCCAATAGACTTGAACAAGAACTCCATATACCATTCAAGAATTAAACATATTGATGTGTGATATTATTGGATTCGTGAGCAAGTGGAGAACGAGTCTTTGCAGGTCAAAAAGATTCACACGAGTGAAAATCCTGAAGATATATTGACCAAGACGATACCAAGAAACAAGCTTGATTTAAGCAAAGTACTTATCGGAATGAGCTCTATACGAGAAATTGGAAATTCCTCCTTTTGGTAAATGAGATTGGAGGAGATTTATGGGGTCCAACTCCATATCTTATGTATGAAAGTTTGAAGGAAAGAGAGTTATTTTCTTTGAGTGTGTAGTGCGTTTAGAGTATTTTACTCGGTGCCATAAATTGTAAAATCCTTGTAATAGTAAAATTAATTGCTCTTCTTGGACAGTGATTTTTCTCTTATTCAGTAGAATTCTCCACATAAAACCGTGATATCCTTTTTTCTCTTATTATTATTGTTAGTTATTGTATTTTAGTTATCCTCGGCTATTACAGTTGTATACTATGAATATTTTTGTATGAGAATTATTTTGCAACATGTGGAAGAACAAGCGGGTATAAGAAGCTGACAGGGTTACAGGAGGAGGAGGAGAGTGGTAGGGTAATGAGGTTATTTTTGTATATATAAGCTTAAAGGAGCCTATTTTTGTCCAACTTTTAAAAACGGAGACAAAAATTTAATATCAGCCCCTCAAAGGGACACGGGACACATATTTTAAATCAAATCAATCACTTATAAATTATTATAAGAAGAAATAAATTATACCAAAACTACCAATATATAGTAACCGATTTGACGTGTCGATATAGTATCTATTATGGTAATTAATGTTTTCAATACAAAGAAATGTCGTAATTTCTTTAAGTTTTTTTTTCATTTTTTCTATCATAATTCAATTAATTAAACCACTCACATATCTCTAGAAAACTTTAGTCTACTTTGGGAAACATTAGACTTTGGATTGTGAAAAATACTAATCTTGAGTAAAATTCTATCTAAAGATCTCGGAGGAAAAGCTCATACCTCATGAAATACGACTATGTATTCTTCTAAAACCCTAATAAATTTTCTCTGTTATAAATAGAACTCTATTTAAGGTGAATGTCTATAACTAGAGAGATTCTAGGGTTTACTTCTTGGTGGCTAAGTCACCACCTCCCTATAAATATAGGGGTTCTATTCTATTGTAAACCATCCCAAAAGTATCAATAAGAATACTCATCTCCCTATTCTCTCTATATTGTTCTTGTTCTTGCATTATTCTACTTGTTCTTATATTATTTCATAACACGTTATCAGCACGAGACTCTACCGTCTCAAGAATCCTCTTGAGAAAATTAAGGTATTTCCCTCTTTCCGAATTTGGTTTTAATTATGTCTGATATTATGAAAAGAAAGTTCGTTGCCCTTGAAATTTCGGGCAAGAACTATATGACATGGGTGTTGGATGCTGAAATCCACTTAGATGCTATGGGTCTTGGAGACACCATTAAAGACAGAGATAAAGCATCCACCCAAGACTGTGCTAAGGCCTTGATTTTCTTGCGCCATCACCTTGATGAAGGTTTGAAGATTGAATATCTCACCCTCAAGGATCCACTCATCTTGTGGAAAGGCTTAAAAGAGAGATATGACAACCTGAAGTTGGTCACTCTGCCACAAGCACAATATGATTGGGCTCATCTGAGGCTCCAAGACTTTAAGTCTGTTTCTGAATATAATTCTGCAATGTTCAGAATTACTTCTAAATTGAAGCTATGTGGAGATAAAATCTCCGATTATGATATGCTTGAGAAAACGTTTACAACGTTTCATGCCTCCAATATGGTACTGCAACAACAGTACAGAGAGAAAGGCTTCACAAAGTACTCTGAACTGATTTCTCTTCTACTTGTGGCTGAGCGAAATAATGACCTGCTCATGAGAAATCACGAAAGTCGACCCACTGGGTCTACACCACTGCCTGTAGTAGATAAGGTGTATTCTCATTATGCCAATCATGAAAAGGGCCATGGATCTAACCATGGTCGTGGTCGTAATCGGGGTCATAGCCGTGGACGTAGACAAGGAAGAAATATCCATGATGTCCGTCACCCCCCGAGGAGAGATAACCGCCGAAAGCAGAAACGGGATTATGAGGATCCTAAGGCAAAAAGTTCAGAAACTATATGTTATCGTTGCGGTGGAAAAGGGCACTGGTCAAAAGCTTGCCGTGTACCAAGACATTTGGTTGATCTTTATCAAGCTTCCCTAAAGAATAAAGGCCCTGAAACAAATTTTGTCTCTGACGACAATTTTGACATCACCCACCTGGATGTGGCAGACTTCTTTGAGCAACCCAATGGGAAAATAGACCACCTAATCGGTGATGGATCTGTGATGAAAGAAGATGGAGTTGTTTGATTTTATTTCACTTATTTGTAATAGTTAGTGAATAAACTAATAGTCATTAGTATCAGCTCGTATTAGTTAGTTTATGATATAATGTTAGTATTAGTTCTTTAGAATGTTTCAATATGCTCAAATTTCAATAATATTTTTATTTTTAAGTAGAGGTAATCGACTAACCTAACAGTTAGTCGATTATCTAATATTTTGCAGTAAAACTGCAAAACAATCGATTGTCAATGTTCAACAATCGATTGTCAATGGTCAACAATCGATTGTCTATGTTTAACAATCGATTGTCTTAAGACAGTGTGATCTGGAATTTTTTCAAAATAGCAAATAATCGATTGTCGTAAGACAGTGTGATCTGAAGTTTTTCAAAATAGTCAACAATCGATTGTCTATATTTAACAATCGATTGTCTTAAGACAGTGTGATCTGGAATTTTTTCAAAATAGCAAATAATCGATTGTCTATGTTTAACAATCGATTGTCGTAAGACAGTGTGATCTGAAGTTTTTCAAAATAGTCAACAATCGATTGTCTATATTTAACAATCGATTGTCTTAAGACAGTGTGATCTGAAGTTTTTCAAAATAGCAAATAATCGATTGTGTGTGTTTAACAATCGATTGTCAATGTTCAACAATCGATTGTGTGTGTTTAACAATCGATTGTTTTAAGAAAATGCTTAAATTGAAATTTTCAAACTGCATAGTAATCGATTATGGAAAACATATAATCGACTATTTGATTTAGTTAGTCAACTGACCTCATCAGATTTTGAAAATATTGTTTAAATGTGACACAAACGAATTGAACTATTTTATTCTTATGTTCGTGTATTTCTTTTGTATGTCAAACTATGGGAAAGCGAATATGGATATCTCACAAAGCAAGCTTGGATCAACGTCCAGCTGTAAAAATATTTGCCTAGTTGATTCATGTACTACACATACGATACTCAAAGAAAAGGAATATTTCTCTCAACTAAATATGTGTAAGGCAAATGTTACTACAATCTCTGGTAGTAGTAAATTGATTGAAGGCTCCGGAAGAGCAACTGTAACTCTGCCCAAAGGCACGATGTTTATCATAGAGAATGGAATGTTCTCCTCCAAGTCTAAGAGAAACTTGTTGAGTTTTAAAGATATACGCCGGAATGGCTATCATATTGAGACAATAGATGAAGATAATCTAGAATATCTCATCATTACAAAGAATGTCTCCGGCCAAAAGAGGGTTATTGACAAATTCCCATCTTTATCTTGTGGCCTGTATTGGACAAGAATTAGTGCAATTGAGGCACATTCAACAGTAAACCAAAAGGTTACTGATTCCAATACTTTCGTACTTTGGCATGATCGATTGGGACACCCGGGATCGATCATGATGAGACGGATTATAGAAAGCTCATATGGGCATCCGTTAAAGAATTTCAAAATTCTTTCAAATAATGAATATCCTTGCACTTCTTGTTATCAAGGCAAGTTGATTATCAGACCATCACCAACAAAGGTTGGGACTGAGTCACCCACGTTTTTGGAACGTATACAAGGGGACATTTGTGGACCTATTCACCCACCCAGTGGGTCCTTTAGGTATTTTATGGTCTTGATAGACGCATCCTGTAGATGGTCTCATGTGTGCCTGTTGTTATCACGCAACCTTGCGTTTGCAAAATTAATGGCACAAATAATTCGACTACGAGCACAATTTCCTGATAATCCAATCAAGTCTATTAGACTGGATAATGCTGCTGAGTTTTCATCCCAAGCATTTAATGATTATTGCTTATCAATTGGGATAAAAGTGGAACATTCTGTAGCTCATGTTCACACTCAAAACGGTCTTGCAGAATCGTTAATTAAACGCCTGCAGTTGATTGCAAGGCCATTACTCATGAAAACGAGGCTGCCCACTTCGGTATGGGGTCACGCCATTTTGCATGCAGCAATGCTAATTCGTCTCAGACCGACGAATTACCACAAATATTCCCCATTGCAATTGGTTTTGGGTCATGAACCCAATATATCCCATTTAAGAATCTTTGGATGTGCAGTATATATGCCTATAGCACCGCCATCCCGCACCAAAATGGGTCCGCAAAGAAGGTTAGGAATATATGTTGGGTTTGAATCGCCCTCCATCATTCGCTACCTCGAAACATTGACAGGGGACTTGTTTACTGCACGATTTGCAGACTGTCGATTTGATGAGACACTTTTCCCAAAATTAGGGGGAGAAGTTGGTGAAACCAAATGGGAAATTTTGTGGAAAAATGCATCATTATCTCATCTTGATCCACATACCTCTATTTGTGAAAGAGAGGTACAAAAGATTATCCATTTGCAAAGAATAGCAAATCAAATGCCTGACGCATTTACGGACTTGAAAAGGATAACGAAATCCCACATCCCCGCGGAAAATGTTCCAATCCGTATTGATGTCCCTGTTGGACAATCATCTAGTGTCATAACCAATGAGTCGAATGCACGCCTGAAGCGTGGCAGGCCATTAGGTTCTAAAGATCGAAATCCTTGAAAGAGGAAAGCAAATGATAAAAATGACACTACGAAAGAATCTCATGAAGAAATTCATGATTTAACGAATTCTGAGATTCATGAAGAATCCATTGAGCCCGAGACTCTGGAAAATACGGAACTATCCATAAATCCAACCGATATTGAGGCAAATATTAATCGAGTGGATATAGTGGTGGATAATGTCTTTGCTTATAATGTCGCATCTAGCATTATGCAAGAATGTGAGGATCTCGAATCTCAATCTGTTGAAGAATGTCGAAAAAGACATGATTGGCCAAAATGGCAAGAAGCAATTCAATCAGAATTGAATTCGCTGGCAAAACGTGAAGTTTTTGGCCCTATAGTTGAAACACCTAATAGTGTTAAGCCCGTTGGCTATAAATGGGTCTTTGTACGCAAGAGAAATGAGAAAAACGAGGCACAAAGATATAAGGCACGCCTTGTTGCGCAAGGTTTTTCTCAAAGGCCTGGTGTCGATTATGAAGAGACATATTTGCCTGTAATGGATGCTATAACCTTTCGTTATCTCATCAGTTTTGCTGTCCTTGAAAAGCTTGACATGCATTTAATGGATGTGGTTACTGCCTATCTTTATGGCTCACTTGATAATGAGATATACATGAAAATTCCCGATGGACTCAAAGTGCCAAACGCTCATAATTCAAAGTCTCGGGAAATGTTTTCAATTAAATTGCAAAGATCTTTGTATGGTCTAAAGCAATCAGGACGAATGTGGTATAATCGTCTTAGTGAGTATTTGTTAAAAGAAGGCTATATAAATGACGCCATTTGCCCGTGTGTTTTTATAAAGAAAACAACATCGAAATTTGTTGTACTTGCCGTATATGTCGATGACATACACCTTATTGGGACCCCCCATAGAACTCCAAAAGGCAATTGATTATCTAAAGGATGAATTCGAGATGAAAGATCTCGGAAAGACAAAATTATGTCTTGGTTTGCAAATTGAATATTTGGCAAACGGAATTTTTGTCCATCAATCTACCTATATAGAAAAGGTACTGAAACGGTTTTACATGGATGGAGCACATCCTTTAAGTACACCGATGGTTGTTCGATCACTTGATGTGAATAAAGATCCATTCCGCCCGCAAGAAAGGAATGAAGAGCTACTTGGTCCTGAAGTACCATATCTTAGTGCAATTGGCGCACTAATGTATCTTGCAAATACTACAAGGCCTGACATATCCTTTTCAGTTAATGTCTTAGCAAGATTTAGCTCGGCTCCTACAAGGAGACATTGGAATGGGATCAAACATATATTGCGGTACCTAAAAGGGACTACTGATATGGGCTTATTTTATGGCAATATTTGCAGTCCCGATCTTGTTGGTTATGCTGATGCTGGATATTTATCCGACCCACACAAGGCTCGATCTCAAACGGGTTATGTGTTTACCTGTGGAGGAATCGCCATATCTTGGCGATCGACTAAGCAATCAATTGTGGCTACTTCATCTAATCATGCCGAGATAATTGCTATTCATGAACCAAGTCCGGAGTGTGTGTGGTTGAGGTCTATCATACATCATATACAAGACAAATGTGGTTTGAAATGTAATAAACTACCCACGACTTTGTATGAAGACAATGCAGCATGTATAGCTCAATTGAAGGGAGGATTCATAAAAGGAGATAGAACAAAGCATATTTCACCAAAGTTATTTTTCACACATGATCTTCAAATGAATGGTGATATTAATGTGCAACAGATTCGTTCAAGCGACAATATGGCGGATTTGTTCACAAAATCTCTACCAACGTCAATCTTCAAGAAGCTAGTTCACAAGATCGGAATGCGAAGACTTAAGGATATGAATTGATGTTCTTATCAGGGGGAGTTAATGCGCGTTGCACTCTTTTTCCCTTACAAGGTTTTGTCCCACAGGGTTTTCCTTGCAAGGTTTTTAACGAGGCAACCAATAGGCGCATATTCAAACATGTGTACTCTTTTTCCTTCTCTTTAATTTTTTCCCATTGGGTTTTGTTTTAGTTAAGGTTTTAACGAGGCACATTATTGAATAGACATTCAAGGGGGAATGTTATAAATAGAACTCTATTTAAGGTGAATGTCTATTATTAGAGAGATTCTAGGGTTTACTTCTTGGTGGCTAAGTCACCACCTCCCTATAAATATAGGGGTTCTATTCTATTGTAAACCATCGCAAAAGTATCAATAAGAATACTCCTCTCCCTATTCTCTATATATTGTTCTTGTTCTTGCATTATTCTACTTGTTCTTATATTATTTCATAACATTCTCTTCTTTTTTCAATCGGCCAACATCCAAATAGTTCCAGTTAATCGACGTCGTCTGCTCGCAATAAACGCCAACGGAATCATGTCATTGTTGATAGAATCAGCGACTTGCCTGACTTAATTTTGTGTCACATTCTCTCTTTTCTCCCTTTTGTGGACCAAAATTTGTGATATTCATGCATGGGTACGTTGGGGGTATTGCCAACGGAGTTGAAGACTTTAATTTGCGAAACATTGGTGAGACTCGGCCTATTTGCTTATACTCCTGCAAAACGCTAGAGGTTCTTGAATTGTGAGGCCAAATACTCATCAATTGTCCAGGAAATATTTGTCTTCCAAAATTAAAAATTCTTAGTCTAATTACAGTTCATTATGAAGGCGGCGAATGTGATGTTGATAAGCTTATATCACAGGCGGCTCAAGGGTAAGGCAGCACAAGCAATGGCTTAGGGCCCACAAATTTTGGAGGCCCTATTTTCCCTTGATATTAATTTTAATTTTTTTGTATAAAAATTTGAGTATCTTAATGTTAAAAAGTAAATAACTTAATACAAAAAAAAAAAGAAAATTTTAATTTACGGTGATAGTTGAGATTTTAATATTTTAAAAGGTATAAAGATATCTTAGATTTTTTAATTTACTGGGTAAAATTTAATTTTTTATTTAAAGGGTATAAAGATATCATTTATTTTTTGATAAAAGTGGGTTGCTCTAGTATTGAGCACTCTTCACTTCTAACCAAGAGGTTGTAAGTTCTAGTTAATCCAAGAGTAAGATAGAGAGTTCTTGGAGGGTGAGAGCCGATGTTAAAAGAAATATTACAAGTAAAAGATAATACTCTGATCCGTATACTCAATAAGATAACAAGAATTAATTTTTGTTAATTACCTATATTCCTCATAAAACAGTGTTCTTATAACAATTTTGCATTAGGATCAATAATGTATTAGGAGAATCTAAATAGATCGAATTAACTATATTATCATTTTAAAAAGTTAAAAAAAATATTTCTAACAAAAATATACAAATTTATTATATTAACAAATTAGAGCCCCTCATCGAGATTTTGCTTTAGGCCACCAATAATGTTGGGCCGTCCTTGACTTATATCTAGTTGTCCCATGTTGCAATCTCTTTATGTTGAAGGGAAGGGGTATGAGAATGTGTCTAAGTTTGTTATAAGCTCTCGTGAGTTGAAAAATCTCAAGGTTAAAATTTATGATGATGGATCCTTTGAACGTAAAAGAAGAAAGGAAAAAATTAGCGAGTTATGTTTGGAGATAAATACACCTAACTTTGAGAATATAAATTTGATGAATGATGTTTCTGAGACATATTTTATAGTGGATGTATCATCCCGAGCAAATGTGAATCTTAAAATTCCAATGAGACTATCAGATGAAAAGAAAGACAAAAAGTCAACTCTTTTGCCAGATTGATGCAAGCACTTCACAAAGTTGAGAATTTACACATCGACGTTCCTACTCCCGCGGTACGCCGCACTACATTCTCTTTAATTTGTTGTTAGCTATTATTGGTGATCATTTATTACTGTTGTTATTCCTCTTATTGTGTTTGTTTTAGCTTCTTTGGTTTTTTGCATAATGATCCATGTACATTTTTGTTGCATGTGCTATAATTATATGTTAGGTTCAGAAATCCGAGTAGCACGGAATTTACCCATAATGGCAATTAAAGTATATAAAGAAGATACCAATTTAACGTGGTTTAGTCAGTATGACCTATGTTTACAAGCGGATAAGAGCAATTTCGCGATAGCAATAGGAGTACAAAAGAACGAACAAAATTAGAGTAATAACCTCACAAGATCACTCCATAAAAAAGGGGATCACGCGAATATTTTTCAATACTCAACTCTCTTACAAACAACTCTCAATAAAGGAGGAGAGGAAGAAACATGGAATGAAGAAAAGCATTGGCCTCTAAGCAGTAAAAGAAAAGATATACCTTGTGTAAAAGATATCCATCACAGAATATAATATTTTTTGGTCCCAAAGAATATTACCAATAAAATTTGCTTTGCAAATAAGCTCATTCTTATGTGATATAGACCCACTAATCAAAATATTACCCATATTACATTATCCAGAGAATTTCATTTCTATTTCTCGAGTCAAGATGTTTTATGTTAGTGTTGTGAAAGCAAAGAATAGAAAATCCTCATTTGTTCAATATACATTTTGTGAGCCTAATTGAATATAGGAATTTCCTATAGCTTTCCTTTACTGTCCCATTTGTATTTGTTTACTTCGGAGGTAAGGGGTTTGTCCCCTTATTCTTATTAAAAAAAAAGTAGAATAATTTTGAACAGTTGAAAGTAGCTTTAGAACGATTTTTAGTAATGTTAGAATGGATAGTAGTAATAGTTCCGATTGCAATCTACTGTTTCAACAGCAATTGTATTTTTTATTTTATTTTTGTATTGTTCAATTCAGTTAAAGATAATAGTTAGATACTCTTTGCCTTATTGGTTTCCCAAAGACACAAGATTTCTCTAGGAATTTTTAAAATAGCCTCAACACTACATTCAAAAGTAAAATTGATGGCAACACATTAAAGTCAAAATATATAGCGTTGCAACAGAGAACTTTTATCAGATGCATTATTGCTGTGATTACATATCTAGAAAACTAATCCTCTATACAAAGAAAATAATAATACAACTATATTAGCATATCCTTTATGTACTAGTTTTGCTCGGCTTTGGCGCCTTCTTGCTGCAATCTTATACTTTTTTTAATCTTTAATCGATCACAGTTAGAGTTCCCTATTTCAATGAACCTGAAAGATATAAGCATGCAATTTTTTACGGATGTATTGACATTTGAGAATAATATAAGAGAAGGTCGCTTGAGATGGTTTGATCATGTCTTGCGTGATGTATATATCAGAGGCGGATTTAGGATTTCTAGTATATGGGTGCACTCTAAAAAAGGAGAAAAAATGTATGAAGTGGTAATTGATCAATTTTTCTCTCGGTAAAAATATAACATGTACACAAAATATTTAATTTTTCCGAGAAACTATGGGTTTACATGCCCCAAATTTCCTTAATAAATCCATCCCGATACAGATGCATCGGTCCATAGGTATAAAATTATAATGGGGAGGTGTTAAAAGTGGACGGATAGACTAAAATCACGTGGAAGGAAGCTATGTCAAAAGACCGACAATTCCTTGAAATTAATACAGAGTTAAAGATAAGGCACAATAAAAAAATAATCCATATAGGGATACCTACTAGTTAGGAACATGTTTTAGACTTGATAGAAAATTTTTATTACTACAATTCCTCTGTATGTATGTATCTCTGAGACCAATCGTCTCCTTCTCTATTATATTTTCTTCTCCACCCATCCATCTCCCAAAGGCACTTTCTCTTTTCTTCTCCTCTTAAGAGATTTAACAACTCAAAGGACAGTAGTATATCATTTCATTTGTTGAGTGTACTCCATTTGCTTTGCTACATGTGCTATCTAATTAAGGCCAACTTTAAAAAGTTGGTACAACTGAGTCCTGACTGCAAGTTTATGACTGATCAAATAAAAATGTGCTGCTATCTAAAAACTATTTTCACATTGATCTTGGAAGCATGGAAATATCTCAAAATCCAAAACCTTAGCACAATGTTGGTGATAAGAGGGTTCTGTTGTAATATTCCAACGCTTTCGTTGCTATTCTTTTAGGGTTAAAATAGAATGATATATTTTTCTCTTGGAGGTTTTAATTTTTCCTCAATATTCTGCAGATATTTGCAGCTGTTTGCCTTGACGGGTGGCCGTTGGAATTGGAAGGAGTAGTGTGAAAAAGAGGGTGCAAATGTGAGGCCCGTAGAAATTTTGAATAAAAATTTAAGGGTTTCATGCACTCATGTTTAAGTGTGGAGATACATATTTCGATGTGTCTATTTGGTCGTTGGTATAGTTAAGCCTGTGTCTAGGTCTAGTAATTGATGTTGATAATTTTAAGGGCCAAGCTTTGTATTTTACCTATTACATATTTGATTGCACTATGATAGCATTTTCTTTTTTTTGGTAAGCACGATGACAGTATGTTATATAGTATGAGTTGTGTGAAGGTTTCAAGATAGGGTTGCAACTTTCTGCTTCTAACTGCTGAATGTGTTACATGCTCCTGTACATACAGTGTTTAAGCTTATACTTCTTTTATTTTGCTAAGAACAAGCATTTTATTTATTTAGAACATAGTGTTACAAGGAGGGGATGGAACGTATAGTTCCAGTGCCCCGTGAGTCCAAAAGTAAATACGACAAAACAAAAGGTGGGTGGGTGGGTGGGGGGGGTTGTAGCAAAAACTAGAACAACAGCAGCCTGTGTAAGGCTAAGCTCCTTGCAAAAATGTGCCAGTGCATCTGCAACAGTATTACCCTCCCTGTAGGTGTGGTTGAGCTGTGGCATACGTAAGTCACACAACATCAACCTGCAAGCATGAAATAGATGTGAGTATTTAGGAATACCATGTGATAGTACATGCGAGTCTTTTTCTACTATGAGCGGTAGCAAGTTGTTAGTGATAGTAAATTGTAATCCATGAAATAGAGCAAGCAATTCCGCTTGTATTATTGTGGAATGGTACAAAAATTTGGAGCAGCCAATTATCCAATTACCCTCATGATTACGGATTGCTCCACCTATCCCTCCACATTGGAAGGAGGGGCAAAAAGCACCATCGATATTGAGTTTGTAGGTATGTGGAGGTGGTGTCATCCATTTGACTTGAACCGTGATGTGTGGTCATGGACCGGGTAAATTGGTGGTTAGGTAAGCATGCTCATATTCTTGGATAGCAACTATTGTAGGATTGATCAAACGTGTGTCATGGTTAAAAAAATTATGAATACAATTCAGCCAAACGTTCCATAGGATGAAAGGAGCAATGTTCCTTAGAGGAATAATATGAGGGTGGGGAGAGTAGATCTGAGGCTAATTGAGCTTGTGGAGGTATAGATGTGTTTGAGCCATGGGGCATGGTTATCCTGTGGTATGGGCAGTTGGAAGTGTTGCCAAATGTGAGTGGCCGGTGGGCATGCAGTGAAAATATGTAGTAAATCTTCGGAAGAGTGAGAGCAGATTGTGCAGCGCGATTGGCGACTGATGTTGCAGAATGCTCAAAGTTGCCGTGTGGGTAAAGCTTGATCGAGAAGAAGCCAAAGAAAATGTTTAATTTTGTTTAGTGTAGGATTGGTCCAGATCCACTAATGTTAAAAGGAGATGGGAGTGTATGGTTGATTAAGGATAAGTAGACGGTAAGCTGATGATGTGGAAAATCATCCATCAAAGATAGGGTGCCAGTGGGGTGAGTCATCGGTAGTGGTGTCAAGGTTTGGAATGGTGCTACGAATAAGTAGTTGAACATGGGTTGGGAGGAAAACGGAGAGTAAGGTGAGGTTCAAGGTTGGTGGGGTAAAGATGCGGTTCAAGGTGAGAGAAGATTCATGCTAAAGTAGTAGGCCTTGGATAAGCCTTGTCAAAGAGAAATGGGGTGAGGTCCATTGGTCATTCCAAAGATTGATTTTTGTACAAGATGTAATTGTCCAGGAGATATCCTTTTGGCATAAGGGTAGGGCTTTTATTAAGCTTTTCCATGTGGATGAGTCATGCGATTTAGATATGTATGCTCTGTATGTGGTGGAGTGGCACGGGATGTACAGTATTTTCCCTGCAATATTTGAGTGCAGAGACTTTGAGAATTAGTAACGAAACGCCAGACGAGACTTGTTAACAATGCGATATTTTAGGGAAGGTTTGGGGTAGGCCAAGGCCACCATACTTTTTAGGCATGGTGATGGTGTTCCAATTGAGCAGGTATATTTTGTGGTGGTTAAATGTCGAATCCCATAAAAAATTACGCTGGATTTTATCAATATTTTCTCGTAATTTTAGAGGTAGTAATTGATTGTGCATTACATAGGTTGGAAGTGAATTTAGTACGGATCGTGTAAGTGTTGCATGACCTGGCAACTTGAAAATTTTAGTTTTCCAACCTTGTAGGCGATTATGCATCCGATCAAGTATGTATTGGTGATATGATGATTTGGGGTGCATTTTGGGCAACCAAACCACCTGTTTCCAAATTATAGTAGGCTTCAATTTCTCCACCACTTCACACAGTTCAACCCAGGGCATATTCAGTTGACACTTCAGGAAGGCATTGTTCAATGCAGCACTAATAATCCAGTAGATTTGGTTCTTCATTCTAGATATATAGAATTTCTTTTGGTTGTCATATCTACAGGCACACCTATTCCTTCATACCTCCCAACAAATAATAATAGGAACAATTTGGATTAGGAACTTATGAACTTTGTTCTTGGTCCTAGTTTGCCACCACCAACTCAAAAGTCCTTTGATAGGCCATAACTGAATTTGATACCCAGAGGTTGCCCAAAATTTTCCATAAATTCTGAGCAGCTTCACTGCAATAAATACATGATGAATTATTGCATGAGCATGAGCATCTCGATACCAGATGTTTACCACATCTATTTATGGTGTCATCAAAAGGAAGCTTTCCTCTTATTATCTCCTCGACAAGAAGGAAATTTTAAAAGGAAGGTTGTTGTGCCAAAGCATCTTTCAACCAGTCATTTTGTTTGTGTGTTCTAACCAATTGCCATACGGAGTTACTGGAATGCTGTCCGTCTGGAGTAGCATCCCAGTATATAAAATCTGGCGTATCTTCATCTCCACAGCTAATGTTTTGAATATGTAGTGCCATTTCCTTAGATAGAAAACTTTCTATCTTTTGCACATTCCAATCTTCCTCAGAGAAGAATTCATTGACTTTGTCTTTAGTAGGACCATTTCTTCCGGGTAGAATATTAGCTAAAGCTCCTTTCTCTGTCCAGTTGTCCCACCAAAACTTCATTCACCTTGTTGAATCTTCCAGATCATATTGCTTTTTCTTTTTAACTTTCATCGTACTTGTCTATGGGTGTGAGACAGAAGAAGCACAAGCTTTAGCCACTGGATGCCTGTAAGATATATGGACTTATATCTTTATACATATGAATAATATATGGATAAATTATATGTTATGTGCTATCTTTTGGTTTGGCCTAAATAAGTGGTCTTATGGACATTAAGTTAAGGGGGCCAATGTGTTGTCATATAAAGTGTAGGACCAATGTGTAGATACCCAAAAGGGTAACCTTAGTTAATGATGGGCTAACTAAGGCTACATATATGTAACCATGGTTACATGCTTGTGACTCTTGAGTTTTGTAACTCATTTGTTATAAAGTGGGGGTTATGGTTCCCACATTATAGGAAGACAATCTCTTCTTCTTCCCATTGAATCAAGAGAGCCAATCTTTGTCTTGCATATTCTTGTGGAAAACCATACTCCAATTTGGTTATTGTGATTATATTGTTTGTTGTTTGGAAGAAGTTCTTGTGATATATTCTTGTGTAAGCATAACTTTAAGACAATCTTGAAGTAAGGAACAAGGAGCCAAACACTTTGGACAATCTTCAAAAGGAGGACTAAGGATTTCCACATATGGATTCAGGTACGCTTCCGCTCATGTTGTTGTTGTTCCAAATTGTTCGATATGAAGGCTATTGTATTTTAGTCGGAATTATTATTCTAACAATTGGTATTAGAGTCACCTTCATATTAGGATAATTTGGAAGTTCATAAAATTCATGTTATATGAAGTTCATGTTCAAGTTAAGTTAGAATTTTGATTATGAAATTCTAGTACCATGTAATAGCATGATTTTATGAATGTTATGTTTTTGATGAACTTTGATGTTTTAATATCATGTTATCATTACTTGAATTGAAACATTGAATTTTGCATGATTTTGGTTGATGAGAAACATGATTCCATGTTTAAGTTTCTTGTTGAAAAAACATGTTAAGTCGTTGGACAGAACAATAATATAATCGATTATTTTTTCCAGTATAATCGATTATGTTGAATATGTTGATCAAAATTTTGCAAAACAGAAACAGGGAATAATCGATTATCAATTTTTTGATAATCGATTATGTCAATTTTTGTCGTAAAATTTTTGGGACAGAACAGTAGCACAATCGATTATGCATTGAGCATAATCGATTATTCAATTAAGTTCAGACTTTTTTCTTGAAACAGAACAGTGGAATAATCGATTATTCAATTTTGAATAATCGATTATCTCAATTTTTAGCAAAAATTTGAAAATTCCAGAATGCCAGAATAATCGATTATCTGTTTAAGATAATCGATTATCCTGGACCAGCAAGCCCTGATAATCGATTATCAAGGACCTGATAATCGATTATCAGGCAGTTAAGTGCTGAAAACGTTTTGTTTTGGTTGTTTAATGAGGACATAATGTAAGAAACGTTTTTTATAATTAATAAAACGTTTTAAGTCTTTTAAGTTTCAGATTTTAATTGAATATTTATAATATGTCAATTAATATTAAGTTTTTAAATTATTAATGTATTATACATTTATATTTAAGTTTTGAATATTGATTGTTTTAGTCCATCAAACTTCACTTTTTGGAATTGTCCTATTAAGTCTAAAACAATTAATATTCAGATGTTGCATGTCAAAACATGTAACATATTCAGCTAAGATTCATAATATGGCTTAAGGAACTAAGGTTTTTAGCATCTAATATTTTAAATTAGTCAATTGAAGTATTATGTTGCCAAAGTAACCTCTATTGTGTAGATTGATTGATCTTGAAATATAAGATGACTGTGGATGTTAGTCTTCCATGCGTCTAACACCGGCCCAAAGGAAGGTTGTTATTTGGCAGGAATTCGAACATGCTTGTGGTGATGAATATGTGACAATTGTTTGGTTTTCCATGTGAATATTAAGTCGGTCCAAAGGAAGGCTTGATATTTGACAGGAGTTTATTGTCAATATTTGATCACTACACCAAGAGTACCACTTACAAGTTAATTTTCTGTCCAAAGACTAAAATAGATGTTGTGCTAGGTATCTTGTAATGGGATTTGCCTATTTTGAATCTATAAAGTAAAGTTAAAGTTCTAGTAATTGTAAGCATGTATTAAGTAATCCTTTTGTTCTATTTTCAGTTAATTCTTCTGCTGCTTCGATATCTGCCAACATCAATAGCATCTCTGTGCTTAACGGCACAAACTTTAAGGAATGGAAAGAGAACATTATGATCGTTCTCGGTTGCATGGATCTTGACCTTGCACTTCGGAATGAGCAACCTGCTTCTCTTGAGGATACATCCTCTCCTGATGAAAGGAAGGAGATGGAGAAGTGGGAACGCTCGAATCGCATGAGTCTAATGATCATGAAACGTGCAATTCCAGAATCATTCAGGGGCACTATGAATGATGAAGCTAATGCCAAAGTTTTCCTTGAAAACCTTGAAAAGCTTTTTGAACAAAACGAAAAGGCGGAAACAAGTACACTATTGAGTAAACTTGTTTCCATGAGGTATAAGGGCAAGGGAAACATTAGGGAGTACATTTTGGAAATGTCTCATCTTGCTTTGAAACTTAAGTCACTCAAGCTAGTATTGCCTGAGGAACTGCTTGTGTACTTAGTTTTGATATCTCTTCCTGCACACTTTAATCAGTTTAAGGTCAGTTACAACTGCCTGAAGGAGAAATGGACTCTTAATGAGCTCATTTCACATTGTGTGCAAGAGGAGGAAAGGATAAGGCAAGATAAGACTGAAAGTGCTCATTTGGCATCCTCTTCTAAGGATATGAAGAAAAGGAAAGGTAAGGAAGTTGCGGTTGCAAGGCCCAAGATTAAGCAACATAAGGAACCTAAGGTTGAAATTACTGAATTAGGTTGCTTTTTCTGTAAGGGGACTAATCATGTGAAAGAAGGATTGTACCAAGTACCACGCATGGCGTGCGAAAAAGGTACATTTATTTCTTTTGTTTGTTCTGAAGTTAATTTAATTTCGGTACCTAAGGATACTTGGTGGGTAGATTCTGCTGCTACTACTCACATAAGTATATCTATGCATGGTTGCCTGAACTGCCGAAAACCAAATGATGGTGAAAGATACATCTATGTGGGTGATGGCAAGAAGGTGCCAATTGAGGCTATTGGAAAGTTTAGGCTGTTGTTTAAGACCGGTTTTTATTTAGATTTGGATGAGACTTTTGTTGTACCGTATTTTAGACGGAATTTAATTTCTGTTCCCAAATTGGACATATCCGGTTATTCATGTTCTTTTGGCGACAATAAAGTTAGTCTCTTTCAGAATTCAAATCTTATCAGTACTGGTCTTTTATCAACATTTGATAGCCTATATTTGGTTGATACAATAACCTCAAATAATGAAACCTTGCATACAAGTTTAAGTGGTACCAAAAGAAAATTAACTAATAAGAATTCTATATCACTCTGGCACAAACGTTTGGGTCACATATCCATTCAAAGAATTCAGAAACTCGTGTCCGATGGAATTCTTGATTCTCTTGATTCCTCAAATTCGGATATTTGTGTTGAGTGTATCAAGGGAAAACAAACAAACAAAACGAGATTAGGTGCTAAGAGAGCTTCGGACGTCTTAGAATTGACACATACGGATATTTGTGGGCCATTCCCTACTCCTTGTAGGAATGGTCAACAATACTTTATCACATTCATAGACGATTACTCTCATTATGGGTACCTATATCTTACTCATGAAAAGTCCCAATCCATAGACGTGTTCAAATCATTTAAGGCTGAAGTTGAAAATCAACTAAGCAAAAGAATTAAATCCGTTAGATCTGACCGTGGTGGTGAATACTATGGCAGATATGATGGTTCAGGTGAACAAAGTCCAGGGCCATTTGCTAAATTCCTAGATGAGTGTGGGATCGTCCCTCAGTATACTATGCCAGGAAGTCCTACGATGAATGGTGTAGCTGAGAGACGAAATCGGACCCTTAAGGATATGGTAAGAAGTATGATTTGTCGTACTACTTTACCAGACTCACTCTGGGGTGAAGCATTAAAAACCGCAGCTTATATTCTTAATAGAGTTCCAACCAAAGCTACAATCAAAACCCCATATGAACTTTGGACTAGGCATAAACCCAGTATTAGGCATTTACACATTTGGGGTTGTCCAGCTGAGGCAAGGCCTTATAGGCCGAATGAAAAGAAACTGGATGCTAAGACGGTTAGTATCTATTTTGTTGGATACTCTGAAAGGTCCAGGGGTTTTAAGTTTTATGATCCCACTTCAAGAACTATTTTTGAGACGGGTAATGCTTGGTTCTTTGAGGATATTGAGTTTGGGGGTGGGAGATAAAGTTGTTAGAGATTTTGTCTTTGAGGAAGATCATGTGTCTTTCCCTCAAGTTGTTGATCTTGGTCAGGGTGTTCTCATTCCTGACACGGATCACCAAACTCCAGTTCAAGACAATCTCGAAAATCTCCCCAATCAGGATCCTGAAATTACTAATGAAAATCAAACTCAACAACCTCAAGAAACTGAAGTGCCATTAAGGAGATCCACAAGAGAGAGGAGAAATGCAATTCCGGATGATTATGTTGTATTTCTCCAAGAACAAGAAAGTGATATTGGACTTGAGGAAGATGATCCAATCAACTTCCGTCAAGTCGTTAAGGGTTCTAACTCTCAAAAGTGGATTGATGCCATGAATGATGAGATGAAGTCTATGAGCGATAATGACGTTTGGGAGCTTGTTACATTGCCCAAAGGTATTAAACCGATTGGTTGTAAATGGATATTTAAAACCAAAAGGGATTCAGGGGGCAATGTTATTAAGTATAAAGCTCGTCTTGTCGCAAAAGGCTACACTCAAAAGGAAGACATTGATTATAAAGAGACTTTCTCTCCAGTTTCATCGAAAGACTCTTTCAGGACTATAATGGCACTAGTAGCACATTTTGATCTTGAGCTACATCAGATGGATGTTAAGACAGCGTTTCTCAATGGTGACATTGAGGAAATAATTTATATGGTGCAACCTGAAAACTTTGTTTCGGATGAATCAGAAAAAGGGTTTGCAAATTAAAGAAATCCATCTATGGGCTCAAGCAGGCTTCCCATCAATGGTATTATAAGTTTCATGCAGTCATTACATCTTTTGGTTTTGAACCGAATATTGTTGATGACTGTATATACCATAAGTTCAGTGGGAGTAAGTATATTTTTCTGGTTTTATATGTCGATGACATACAGCTTGCCTGTAACGATATAGCATTATTACTTGAAACTAAGAAATTTCTTTCAAAGAAATTTGAAATGAAAGATCTTGGTGAAGCTTCTTTTGTAATAGGAATTCAGATACATCGAGATCGCTCAAAAGGTGTTCTCGGTCTGTCACAAAAGGGCTATATCGATAAGGTTCTGAAAAGATTTGGCATGCAGGATTGTAAACCAGGTAACACCCCTGTGGCTAAGGGAGACAAGTTTAGTCTCAAACAATGCCCAAATAATAATTATGAAATTTCGGAAATGTAGAAGACGCCTAATGCTTCGGCTGTAGGTAGTCTGATGTATGCTCAGGTATGTACACGACCTGATATAGCATTCATTGTTGGGATGTTAGGCGGATATCTTAGCAATCCGGGAATGGACCATTGGAAGGCAGCCAAAAGGGTCATGAGGTACTTACAGAGAACAAAGGATTACATGCTTACATACTGGAGATCGGACCAGCTTGAGATCATTGGGTATACCGATTCCAATTTTGCTGGATGTCAGGATAATCTGAAGTCTACTTCAGGCTATATTTACATGCTTGCTGGAGGTGCTATCTCTTGGAGAAGCATTAAGCAAACTCTTACGGTCACTTCCACCATGGAAGCGGAATTTATGGCATGTTATGAAGCATCCAATGAGGCATTATGGCTGCGAAATTTTGTTGGTGGACTACGCATTGTTGATAGCATTAGAAAGCCAATTAGGCTATTATGCGACAACAGATCGGCAGTCCTTTATGCTAATAACAACAGTAGTTTGACGAAAGCAAAACATATGGACGTCAAATTTCGGGTTGTTAAAGAAAGAGTACAGAATGGACAGTTGTGCATTGAGCACATCAGTACAAACTCCATGCTTGCGAATCCGCTCACTAAGGGATTGACACCAAAAGTATTTCTTGAGCATATTGCTTGTATGGGTGTCAAATCATTTGAGGATTATGTATTTTAGTGGGAGTTTATATTATACATTTATGTATTGTTCATTGCATTCAGTAATTCTATTATATCTGCAGATATTCAATTTTAAAGTTTTGTACTCTTAAAGTTTATGATTGATCTCAATAAAGAGAACCAGTTGGAAATAGACATTCTATTGACCACACTTTATGTTATTTCCATGCTACATACCTACACTTGATCGTTGGTTATATTGATATACGTGATCTATGTTGGTTCTAGTTACGCAAGAGTAACTAAGAGCTCTTAGTTCCTATGTTGGTATGATTGATGGACCGGATTGTTCATGACAGTTTTATTATGATAGCAATTTTGAGCTCCTAAGGTTATATTGTAACATATAATGCTAAGGTTTATACATATGTATGTGTATCTCGTCCAAGTGGGAGATTGTAAGATATATGGACTTATATCTACATACATATGAACAATATATGGATAAATTATATGTTATGTGCTATCTTTTGGTTTGGCGTAAATAAGTGGTCTTATGGACATTAAGTTATGGGGGCCAATGTGTTGTCATATAAAGCGTAGGACCAATGTGTAGATACCCAAAAGGGTAACCTTAGTTAATGATGGGCTAACTAAGGTTACATATATGTAACCATGGTTACATGCTTGTGACTCTTGAGTTTTGTAACTCATTTGTTATAAAGTGGGGGTTATGGTTCCCACATTATAGGAAGACAATCTCTTCTTCTTCCCATTGAATCAAGAGAGCCAATCTTTGTCTTGCATATTCTTGTGGAAAACCATACTCCAATTTGGTTATTGTGATTATATTGTTTGTTGTTTGGAAGAAGTTCTTGTGATATATTCTTGTGTAAGCATAACTTTAAGACAATCTTGAAGTAAGGAACAAGGAGCCAAACACTTTGGACAATCTTCAAAAGGAGGACTAAGGATTTCCACATATGGATTCAGGTACGCTTCCGCTCATGTTGTTGTTGTTCCAAATTGTTTGATATGAAGGCTATTGTATTTTAGTCGGAATTATTATTCTAACAATGCCTCCTCGAACAATATTTGGCTCTAAGGAATGATGCCCCTAGGGAAGGTTGTGTTCTAAATCTCCACCTATCTTTTTATATTCAAGATATCACTAATATCTTGCATTCTCTTTACGCCCACTCCACCTTCTTCTTTTGGATACCATAGATTCTTCCAAGAACTCCAATGATATTTTGATTTATCACCAGTTGAACCCCAAAAGAATCTTGCAAGATGTTTTTCCGTGAGATTTCAATACACCTTTAGGACGGTTAAGTGCCGCTAGGGTATAAGTGGGGAGTGATTGAAGAAGATGCTGTGAATGGGAAGTTGTTGTCCATAAACCCAGTCGTTTCTCTAATTCTGTTGATCCTGGAAGCTCCAGTGTTTGGTGCTGTCAAAAAGTAGCTTTTATTCATGTTGACCTTCTGCCCTGAACTTCTTGTTGGAAAAATTTGGAAGATTACGGAAAATAAATAGTTTAGCTTGAGGTGTATCAAGGACACTGTCCTTAAGGATATTTCGCCCACACCAAGATGAATAATATTAGACGTATCCCCAGGATTCTACAAGCTCTTCTACTATAACTAGGAGCAACAACAGCAAAGATTAACTTAATAAAACCCAACACTGAAGAATATAATATATAACATAAGTTTTTACTCTTAATTTTTTTTTTCTCCTCCACGCAAAAAGAACTTGAAATTTATAGATAAGAAAACATCATCTCATCAGATGGCTAGCTTAAAGCAATAAATCTCCAACGTATATTACATTAAAAAATTAACAAATAATGAGATGCTAATGACTGTTATAAAGCAAATTCTTTAACATTTTGTAACTTTTCAATGCCATTTAAGGCTATTGATAACGGTAGTGGTTTCAAAAGAATAACTTATCAAAGCCATTCAACGCTATTGATAACGGTAATGGTTTCAAAAAAGAATTTAAAGGATATGAATTTTAATTAAAGATTTGTTATAATATTATAACAATGATTATTAATCATGGCTAATAAAGTATAAAGAATATATTATAATGTTTAATTATAGACATTAAAATATATTCAATTAATTGGTCTAATAAAGATCCATTAAAAGAAACATCAACTTAAATATTCTTTTTGAGATATTAAAATTATTTTTTTAACACTTCTTTCATACATACCAACTTGCTTCAGAATCAGCTTGATAGACCTCGACTTTACACTGCTAAAGATCAGTAGGTCATCTGCATATGACAGATGGTTAATATAAGGTCTTTTCGGACTCATGGAGAATGGTATAAACCTTTCATTGTTGATCAGATTGTTAAGCATTCTAGTCAACACCTCAACTGCTAGTATGAATAATGAAGGAGATAATGGATTCCCTTGTTTTAACCCTTGGCTAGAGTTGAAAAAACCTTTTCTTTCTACATTAACAATGATGGAGTACCACACTTCAGATGTAAGATTCCAGATGATATTGATCAAAACCTCTGAGAAGCCACATTTTTTCAGAACAGTTGCTAAGAACTTCTATGATATTCTGTCCTATGCTTTAGCCATGTCTAACTTTATAACCATATTGCTACCTATATTACTCTTGCAAATACCCTGCACAATCTCTTGAGCTAATAGGACATTTTCTGTAATTAGTCTCCCTTCACAAAACCGCTTTGCATTTCAGATATCAAACCCGGCAACAAAAAGTTTAGTCTTCTAGACAATATTTTGGAGATAATTTTGCTGGAAAAATTACTCAAACTAATTGGCCTAATGCTATGAAAGGTAATAGGAGACTCCACTTTCGGCAACAAGACTAGTAGTGTATGCGCGAAAGACTTAGTAACTTTTCGTCCCTCGAAGATTTGTTGAACAAAAGCCATAACGTCTTCTTTTATGTTGTCCTAGCATTTGTGATAGAACATGCCACTGAAGCCATCCGGCCCTGCTGAACTATGAGCACTCATACTGAGTACTGATTCTTTAAGTTCTTCTTCTTACGGAATCTTCATCATCATCTCATTTTGTTCAGTAGCAATACATGTAAGAATTCATTATACAATATTACTATCTACGCTGTTGTTCTAGGTCGAACATTCTCTCATAGTGTCTAATAGCTGCCCTTGCAATCTTTTCATCCCTAAAACCCATCTTCCTGTATGGTTCTGGACTCAATGTTGTATGGGTCAAATCAGATCAAAGAAATTCGGTACGCGGAGACAACATGTCGAGGTTGGACAGTCGTCGATAAGGCCAAGGTCGGGCAGGCCGAGGTCGGACAATCATCAATAAGGCTGAGGTCGGACAATTAGCAATAAGGCCGAGGTCCGACAGTCATCAATAAGGCCGGTCCAACAGCCATCAAAGTCTGAGGTCGAGCAATGACAAAATAGCTAGTTTAATTTAGAATCCTCAAAGTTAATATTTAACTGAATATTCCCTTTAAATTGTACTTTTTTTAGTATTTTCTATTGATAACCCCTTATAAATATGAGGGGAGAACTTCCCAGGAAAGGGGGCTTTTTCTCTCCAGGAAACATGTAAAACCTCGTCTTTAAAGAGATTAGAGGATCTGTGATTCCAAACTTTGATGAGATCCAAAAAGGGTCCTAAGGTTCTTATATTTCTCTATCATTCATCTTTATCAAATGAAAGAGGATCTGCTTCACTCAAGATTGGGTGACTCTTTTCCTTTATTTATATTTTATTGTCATTTAGCGTTATTTAATGCATTTCTCTTTATGTTATTAAATCTGGCCATAATCATTGGCAACACTTATACTTAACTATGTTTTTCTATTCATATTATTCATTTCGGATCTAGAATTAATTATTCTTAATTAGGATTTACCCTCATCATCATCATTAATTGATTTAATAAAAAAAGTTTCGATATCTTTTGGTCAGACAATTTGACGCCGTCTGTGAGAATTTTCTAGTTAAAATTTTAGTTTCCTGTAGAACTAAAATTCGATTCTAGCAAGTTCGTAGAGTAGCATTGCTGCACAAAAAGAGGAACAAAATATATCCTGATCTAGATCTAGCCAAAATGGAAAAATTCTGGCGATTAAAGTGATCTCATTCTTATTTACGGCATACAGATTTATCATTATTACAATGATCGCTCCCACTTATAGGCTAAACAGATCTCTCACAATTACCTAAAATTCCTTAAAACAAACATGACTACTTATTGATTTTGCTTCAAAAGGGAAATTTATTCAACCCCATTTGCCCACATTAGATGAAAGATATCATTTTCTCTTTCGCGTTTATTGTGCAGGAATTGTATCTAGTTGCATAAAATATAGCGTATAAGCTATGGTTCTTGAAGTTAATATATCTTCACCTCATATGAGGTCACAAATGTACACTTCATTTTTAACTTCATCATCATTAAAAAGACAACATTAACGAGGTGATGGATTTGGGAGTTGTTCGACTCTTCTTCAATGTCACCTCTTCCTGCTACCTGCGCTTGCCCTCCTAGAATTTTTTTGCACTAGATCAAATTGAGGTAACGAATGATTTTATTTGGTTTAACTAACTAATTTTTTAAGCGGGATAGAAGCAGAAGCATTCTCCCAGATGCGCAAACAGGAAATGCCTCATATTCTTTAATGCAAGATAAATTAAGCAAACTGGGACTCACCCCATAAACACACAAAAGCAAACTGGGACTCATCTAGAGGACGCCCGAAACTCTCCAAAAACCAGGATTTACGACGGATCAAAATCTTGACCAGCTCAAAATAACACCCACGACGGCCAAAGGCCATCACCAAAAGAGAAGAGTTCAACCTCATTCGAACCACAACGGGTTAATATTTTGACCAGCTTGAAATAACACCCCGATGGCCAAGGTCCGTCACAAAAAAATAAGAGTTCGATCTCGTTTGAACCACGATGGATTACCATTTTGACTAGCTTGAAATAATACACTAACAGCCAAAGGCCATCGCCGAAAGAGAAGAGTTTGACCTCGTTCGAACCACGATGGGTTAACATTTCGACCAGCTCAAAATAACACCCTGACGACCAAGGGTCATCGGCGAAAGAGAATAGTTCGACCTCGTCCGAACCACAGTGGCTTAACATTTCAACCAGCTCAAAATAACACCCTGACGGCTTGGGGCCATCACCGAAAAAGAAGAGTTCGACCTCCTTCGAACATCGATGGTTTAACATTTTGACCAGCTCAAAATAATACTCTGATGGCCAAGGGCAATTTCCAAAAGAGAAGAGTTCGACCTTGTTCGAACCACGACGGGTTAACATTTTGACCAGCTCGAAATAACACCCCGACGGCCAAGGACCATCGCCAAAAAAGAAGACTTCGACCTCGTTCGAACCACAACGGATTAACATTACGACCAACTCAAAATAACACCTTGATGGCCAGGGACTATCGCCAAAAGAGAAGAGTTCGATCTTGTTCGAACCGCGACGGGTTAACATTTTGGCCAGCTCGAAATAACACCCAGAAGGCCAAGGTCCATCACCAAGAAAGAAGAGTTCGAACACGTTCAAACCACAGCAGGTTAACATTTCGACCAGCTCGAAATAACATCCCGATAACCTAGGGCCATTACCAACAGAGAAGAGTTCGACCACATTCAAAACACGATGGGTTAACATTTTGACAAGCTCGAAATAACATCCCGACGGCCAAGGGCCGTCGCTAAAAAAGAAGAGTTCGACCTTGTTCGAACCACGATAGGTTATTATTTTTAACAACTCGAAATAACACCCCGAAAACCAAGGGCCATTTCCAAAAGAGAAGAGTTCGGCCTTGTTAGAACCACGATGGATTAACATTTCGACCAGCTCAAAACAACACCCCAATGACAAAGGCCCATCGCTAAAAAAGAAGAGTTCGACTTTGTTAGAACCACGAGGGGTTAAAATTTCGACCAACACGAAATAACACCCCGATGACCAAGGGCCATCGCCAAAAGTGAAGAGTTCGACGTTGTTCGAACCACGACGAAATAATATTTTGACCAGCTCAAAATAACACTCAGACGGCCAAGGGCCATCGCCAAAAGAGAAGACTTCGACCTCATTCGAACCATGACGGGTTAACATTTCGACCAGCTCGATACACCCCGAAGGCCAAGGGCCATCGCCAAAAAAGAAGAATTGGACCTCGTTCAAACCACGACAGGTTTATATTTCGACCAGCTCGAAATAACACCCCGACTGCCAAAGGCCATCACCTAAAGAGAAGATTTCGACCATGTTCGAACCATGGGTTAACATTTTGACCAGCTCGAAATAACGCCTCAAAGGGCAAGAGCTATTGCCAAAAAAGAAGAGTTTGACCTCGTTCGAACTACGGTGGGTTGACATTTCGATCAGCTCGAAATAACACCACGACAGCCAAGGGCCATCCCCAAAAGAGAAGAGTTTGACCTCGTTCGAACCATGACACATTAACATTTTGACTAGCTCGAAATAACACCCCGAAGGCTAAGGGCTATCGCCAAGAAATAAGATTTCAACCTTGTTTGAACCACTACGAGTTAACATTTTGACCAGCTCGAAATAACATCGGACAACTAAGGGCCATCGATGAAAAAGAAGAGTTCGACCTCGTTCGAACCACGACAGGTTAACATTTTGACCAGCTTGAAATAACACTCTGACTGCCGAGGGTCATCAGCAAAAGAGAAAAGTTTGACTTCTTTTGAACCACGACGGTTTTGATGGGCTTGAAATAACACCTCTATGGCCAAGGGCCATCACCAAAAGAGAAGAGTTTGACCTCGTTCAAACCATGACGGGTTAACATTTCGACCAGCTCGTAATAACACCCCGACAACCAAGGGCTTTCGCCAAAAAGAAGAGTTTGACCTTGCCCGAATTCACATTCGACGACCTCTCCCGAATTCACATTTGGTGACCTCGTCGGAATTCACAATAGGTGACCTTATCCGAATTCACATTCGGTGACCTTGTCTAAATTCACAATAGGCGACCTTGCCCGAAGTCACATTCGGCAACCTCATTGGTATTCACAGTGGGCGACCTCGTCTTAATTCACATTGCGTGACCTCATCTGAATTCACAGCAGGAGACTTTGTTCGAACTCACATTTGGCGACCTCGCCCAATTCAACATTCGGCGACCTCGTCCGTCCAAATCCAATGAGTCGAATAATCTCCTGCGATGCTGCCATCCTTACCAAAGCCACCATCCTGACCTCGACGGCCTTCTCCAACTCTACCGTCTTCTCGATCGACTCATCACTCAAATTATTGGCCCTGATCAAACTCTTCTCGAGTTCAGCCTGTGGGGATACCACTTTGACCTAAAGATCGACACCCTCAGCCGTAATCCACACTAGTCGACCTCACCATTTGAATTTCTCGAACTACGATTAATGAATTCCGCTCACCGAGCTCGGCCAATAGATGACCTTGATAAGTGGAGGAACTAACAGTATGTGTCAAAATTAGATCAAAGAAATTCGGTACACAGAGACAACAGGACGAGGCCGGACAGTCATCGATATGGCCAAGATCTGGCAGGCCGAGGTTAGACAGTCATCAATAAGGCCGAGTTCGGACAATCAGCAATAAGGCCGAGGCCGGACAGTCATCAATAAGGCCGAGGTCGGACAGTTATCAAAGAACAAGGTCGGGCAGTGATGAAAATAGCTAGTTTGCTTTGGAATCCTCAAAGGAAATATTCTACTGAATATTCCTTCTAAATTGTACTTTTTTTAGCATTCTCTATTGATACCCCTTATAATATGAGGGGAAGAATTCCCAAGAAATGGGACTCTCTTTCTCCCCCTCTCTAGAAAACATGTAAAACTTTCCCTTTAAAGAGATTAGAGGATCTGTGATCCCAAACATTGATGAGATCCAAAAAGGGTCTTAAGGTTCTTATATTTGTCTATTATTCATCTTTATCAAATGAAGATGATCCGCCTTACTCAAGATTGGGTGACTCTTTTTCTTTATTTATATTTTATTGCCATTTTATGTTACTTAATACATCTATCTTTACGCTATTAAATCTGACTATAATCACTGTCCGCACTTATACGCAGCTATGTTTTTCTATTCATATTATTTATTTCAGATCTAGAATTAATTATTCTTAACTAGGATTAATCTCATCATCATCATTAATTGATTGAATAAAAAAGATTTTGATATCTATTGGTCAAACAGATGTAATTTCAACTTCCTTTTTCTTTCTCTGATCACTGCATGGAAATACTTACTGTTACGGTCTCCTTCCCCAAACCATTTAATTTGGGATTTTTGCTTTAATAGTGATTTCTGTTGTGCGAGTCAACTCACATATTCAGCATGAGCCTTATTTAGATCTATTCTTACTCGCTCTGAGTTATCAATCAATTCCGACTACTCCAGTGTTTGCACGTGTGCTTCCTATGCTTCTACCTGCTGAGCGAACATCACCTACCATTTCTCTGGACTACTGACTAAGACTCTTCTCTAATTTCTTTAATTTTTGTTGTAACCTCCACATCGGGTTCCCAACTATTGGCTGCCCCCAAACCTCTTTAACCAGATCTTAAAATCGCTGCTGGTTCAACCCTAAGAAATTTGAAGTACTTGATGATGTTGGTTTGATTAGAATGACTTTTCATTAGTATAGGTCTGTGATCTGAGACTGTTCTTAATAGGTTTTTGATTGTGTTACTGTTAAACTTCTGTGCCCATAGGTCGTTTATGAAGACTTTTTCCAATCTCTTCCATATTCTTTTATGAGTTACGTATTGGCATTATTTGATTAGTATAGAATTTAAACTTAAAAGTTTTAGAAACTCGCTATCTTTAAACACGACTAAAGATTACGAAAACTTAAAAACAACTTAGAAACTCACCATTAATTTCAGCATATAAATTGCTTTGCTATCAGAGAGAATCACTGTGAAAAAGCACGGGCTAGCCAGTTTTTAAACTGATAATTGAACCATAACCAGCGTTCGCAAAGTCATTGAAAAATAGTATTTTACCGTAACACAGAAAGTTCCAGTATAATATACTGGAGATTAATACAACTGTGTATGAACTTCCAGCATATTATGTTGAAATTTTAACATATGAAAAGTTTCAGCATAATATACTAGAGATTGAAGCACCTGTGTATGAATTCGAGCATATTACGTTGGACAATTTTTCGTATTTTAAACAGTATTTTTTTTCAAATTTATCTTTACATAAAAAATGGCTAAATTTTGCAACAAGATATATGGCCTATAAAGACTAGAAAAATGGTCCCTAAAAGACCAATCTAGTCTCAAAAGATCAGTACCGACCAGTAAAATCTGGTCGTCACCTGTTGCTATAGGCTCCCTCGCTGAAAGGAAATAATGACAAGTGTAGTGACTGGTCGTTAAAGTGTTTTAGCGACTAGCAATATTCTGGTCTCAAACTCGTTTAGGGACCAAATTTCTGGCCCTTAGACAGAGTCATCTGGCGCCTAAATATGTTTAGCGACCAAAAATTATGGTCCTTAAAAATCTTTAAGGACTAAAAGTCTAGCTATTTGCTAATCTCTAATATTCAATTTATTACCAGAATATTAGATAATTTGAAACAAAAACAATTGGTTTAATACAGACAAAATTATCATTAACATCAAGCTTTCATACATGCACATCAAGGTTAATCATTCAGATCTGTCATTAACATGTCAAATACAAGGATGAGACATATACCTTACCTCCTACATATTTCTGAATTTAGAGTTTACATAGTATAACCATCTAAATAATCTCACTATACCAGTCTATCTAATATACTCCAAAGTGAGTAATTCAACTAATATAAGTTGAAAAAATCACTTTGATGGCAAAAATTAGATCAACCGATAGCTAACTGTAAATGAATAACTCAGTTCTGTAGCAATAAGAAAAAAGAATTGGACAAATTTTGTATTAGCTTTTGTCTGCAGGAAAAATGTCTAGTATAAGAGGCCGGTGCTGCTCTTCAGAAAAGTCTTTTTTTTGCCATGAATATGTCTTGATTTTATATTCAACAAATCTTTATTTCTGCATCCACTATGCCCGAAAACATCACTTGGTATTAATCTCAACTTTTGTTAAAACTAAGTACGTCAAACTGTTGAACTCATTGGAGATTGAATCTCTACAACAGTGTCTAAAATGAAACAAACTAAAGCTAAACACCATCAAGCTGCGAGCTTCAATTGTAAGATATATGGACTTATATCTACATACATATGAACAATATATGAATAAATTATATGTTATGTGCTATCTTTTGGTTTGGCCTAATTTTGTGGTCTTATGGACATTATGTTAAGGGGGCCAATGTGTTGTCATATAAAGTGTAGGACTAATGTGTAGATACCCAAAAGGGTAACCTTAGTTAATGATGGGCTAACTAAGGTTACATATATGTAACCATGGTTACATGCTTGTGACTCTTGAGTTATGTAACTCTTGTGACTCTTGGGTTATGTAACTCTTTTGTTATAAAGTGGGGCTTATGGTTCCCACATTATTGCAAGACAAACTCTTCTTCCTCCCATTGAATTTAGAGTAAAAACTCCATTGTTGTTGTCTTGCAAATTCTTGTGGAAAACCATATACCAACTTTGGTTATTGTCATAATATTATTATTGTTGTGAAACCATTCACATATTGTTTAAGTCTTGTGAAAGAATTGTTGTGGATACATATACTTCAAGACAATCTTGAAGGAAGGATCAAAGAGCAATCTTCATAAGAACTTTGGACAATCATCAAAGGAGGTTCAACAATTTCCACTCATGGATTCAGGTTAGCTTCCGCTCATGTAGTTGTAATTCCGAATTGTTCAATATGAAGGTTATTGTATTTAGTTGGAATCATAATCCTAACAATTGGTATCAGAGCCACCTTCATATTTGGATAATTTGGATGTTCATAAGATTCATGTTATGTTAGGTTCATGTTCTAGTGAAGTTAGAATTTTGTTTATGAAATTCTACCATGAAATAGCATGATTTTATGAATGATATGTTTTGATGAAATTTGATGTTTTAATATCATGTTATCTTTACTTGGATTAAAAAATTGTATTTAGCATGATTTTGGTTGGTAAACAACATGTTTTCTTGTTTAAGATGCTTGTTGAAAATCATGTTTTGATTCTGAAAATTATGCAAAAAACAGTGACAAAAGTTAATCGACATTGTTAGGATTATGATTCCAACTAAATACAATAACCTTCATATTGAACAATTCGGAATTACAACTACATGAGCGGAAGCTAACCTGAATCCATGAGTGGAAATTGTTGAACCTCCTTTGATGATTGTCCAAAGTCCTTATGAAGATTGCTCCTTGATCCTTCCTTCAAGATTGTCTTGAAGTATATGTATCCACAACAATTCTTTCACAAGACTTAAATAATATGCGAATGGTTTCACAACAATAATAATATTATAACAATAACCATGGTATATGGTTTTCCACAACGACTAACAGGGCTTGCGGAAATTCCAAAAAATTTCTGAAAAATTAAGTTAATCGACTAACCTGGTCCAGTAAGTTTGAAACGTTTTTTTTAATACCAGGTTAATCGATTATCTTAAAAGTTAATCGACTAACATGGTCCAGTAAGTCTGAAATTTTTTTTATGCCAGAATAATCGATTATCTGTTTAAGATAATCGATTATCCTGGACCAGTAAGGCTAAAACGTTTCAAATTTTTTAAGTTTCAGATTTTAATTGATATATTATTATTCAATTAAAATATTTAAGTTTTCTTTATTCTTAATGTATTATACATTAATATTTAAGTTTTGAATATTAATTGTTTTAAAGTCCATCAATTTTCATATTTTTGGAATTGTCCCCTCAAGTATAATAACAATTAATATTCAGTTGTTGCATATCAAAACATGTAACATATTAAGTTAAGATTCATAATATGGCTTAAGGAACTAAAGTTTTTTAGCATCTAATATTTTAAATTAGTCAATTGAAGCATTATGTTGCCAAAGTAACCTCTATTGTGTAGATTGATTAATCTTGAAATATAAGATGACTGTGGATGTTAGTCTTCCATGCGTTTAACACCGGCCAAAGGAAGGTTGTTATTTGGCAGGAATTCGAACATGCTTGTGGTGATGAATATGAGGCAATTATTTGGTTTTCCATGTGAATATTAAGTCAGCCCAAAGGAAGGTTTGATATTTAACAGGAGTTTATTGTCTATGTTTGATCACTACACCAAGAGTACCACTTACAAGTTGTTTTTCTGTCCAAAGACTAAAATCAATGTTGTGCTAGGTATCTTGTAATGGGATATGCCTATTTTGAATCTATAAAGCAAAGTTAAAGTTCAAGTATATGTAAGCATGTATTCAGTAATCCTTTTGTTCTATTTTCAGTTAATTCTTCTGCTTCTACGATCTCTGCCAACATCAACAGCATCCCTGTGCTTAACGGCACAAACTTTAAGGAATGGAAAGAGAACGTCATGATCGTTCTCGGTTGCATGGATCTTGACCTTGCTCTTCGGATTGAGCAACCTGCTTCTCTTGAGGATACATCCTCTCCTGATGAAAGGAGGGCGATGGAGAAGTGGGAACGATCGAATCGCATGAGTCTAATGATCATGAAGCGTGCAATTCCAGAATCATTCAGGGGCACTATGAATGATGAACCTAATGCCAAAGTTTTCCTTGAAAACCTTGAACAGCATTTTATGCAAAACGAAAAGGCAGAAACAAGTACTGTATTGAGTAAACTTGTTTCCATGAGGTATAAGGGCAAGGGAAACATCAGGGAGTAAATTTTGGAAATGTCTCATCTTGTTTCAAAACTGAAGTCACTCAAGCTGGATTTACCTGAGGAACTGCTTGTGTACTTTGTTTTGATATCTCTTCCTGCACACTTTAATCAGTTTAAGGTCAGTTACAACTGCCTGAAGGAGAAATGGACTCTTAATGAGCTCATTTCACATTGTGTGCAAGAAGAGGAAAGGATAAAGCTAGATAAGACTGAAAGTGCTTATTTGGCATCCTCTTCTAAGGATACTAAGAAGAGGAAAGGTAAGGAAGTTGCGGTTGCAAGGCCCAAGATTAAGCAACATAAGGAACCTAAGGTTAAAATTATTGAATTAGGTTGCTTTTTCTGTAAGGGGACTAATCATGTGAAGAAAGATTGTACCAAGTACCATGCCTGGCGTGCGAAAAAAGGTACATTTCTTTCTCTTGTTTGTTCTGAAGTTAATTTAATTTCGGTACCTAAGGATACTTGGTGGGTAGATTCTGCTGCTACTACTCACATAAGTATATCTATGCAGGGTTTCCTGAACTGCCGAAAACCAAATGATGGTGAAAGATACATCTATGTGGGTGACGGCAAGAAGGTGCCAGTTGAGGCTATTGGCAAATTTAGGCTGTTGTTTAAGATCGGTTTTCATTTAGATTTGGATGAGACTTTTGTTGTACCGTCTTTTAGACGGAATTTAATTTCTGTTCCCAATTGGACATATCCGGTTATTCATGTTCTTTTGGCGACAATAAAGTTAGTCTCTTTCAGAATTCAAATCTTATTGGTACTGGTGTTTTATCAACGTTTGATAGCTTATATTTGGTTGATACAATAACTTTAAATAATGAAACTTTGCATACAAGTTTAAGTGCTACCAAAAGGAAATTAACTAATGAGAATTCTATATCACTCTGGCATAAACGTTTGGGTCACATATCCATTCAAAGAATTCAGAAACTCGTGTCAAATGGAATTCTTGATTCTCTTGATTCCTCAAATTCGGAAATTTGTATTGAGTGTATCAATGGAAAACAAACAAACAAGACTAGATTAGGTGCTAAGAGAGCTTCGGACGTCTTAGAATTGATACATACGGATATTTGTGGGCCATTCCCTACTCCTTGTAGGAATGGTCAACAATACTTTATCACATTCATAGATGATTACTCTCGTTATGGGTACCTATATCTTATTCACGAAAAGTCCCAATCCATAGACGTGTTCAAATCATTTAAGGCTGAAGTTGAAAATCAACTAAGCAAAAGAATTAAATCCGTTAGATCTGACCGTGGTGGTGAATACTATGGTCGATATGATGGTTCAGGTGAACAACGTCCAGGGCCATTTGCTAAATTCCTAGATAAGTGTGGGATCGTCCCTCAATATACTATGCCAGGAAGTCCTACGATGAATGGTGTAGCTGAGAGACGAAATCAGACCCTTAAGGATATGGTAAGAAGTATGATTTCTCGTACTACTTTGCATGACTCACTCTTGGGTGAAGCATTAAAAACCGCAGCTTATATTCTTAATAGAGTTCCAACTAAAGCTATAATCAAAACCCCATATGAACTTTGGACTGGACATAAACCCAGTATTCGGCATTTACACATTTAGGGTTGTCCAGCTGAGGCAAGGCCTTATAGGCCGAATGAAAAGAAACTGGATGCTAAGACGGTTAGTAGCTATTTTGTTGGATACTTTGAAAAATCCAGGGGTTTTAAGTTTTATGATCCCACTTCTAGAACTATTTTCGAGACGGGTAATGCTTGGTTTTTTGAGGATATTGAGTTTGGGGGGTGGGGAGATAAAGTTGTTAGAGATTTTGTCTTTGAGGAAGAACATGTGTCTTTCCCTCAAGTTGTTGATTTTGGTCTCATTCCTGACACGGATCACAACTCCGGTTCAAGACAATCTCAAAAATCTTCCCCATTAGGACCCTGATATAACTAATGAAAATCAAACTCAACAACCTCAAGAAACTGAAATGCCATTAAGGAGATCCACTAGAGAGAGGAGAAATGCAATTTCGGATGATTATGTAGTATTTCTCCAAGAACAAGAAAGTGATATTGGACTTGAGGAAGATGATCCAATCAACTTCCGTCAAGTCATTAAGGGTTCTAACTCTCAAAAGTGGATTGATGCCATGAATGATGAGATGAAGTCTATGAGCGATAATGACGTTTGGGAGCTTGTTACATTGCCCGAAGGTATTAAACCTATTGGTTGTAAATGGATTTTTAAAACCAAAAGGGATTCAGGGGGCAACGTTATTAAGTACAAAGCTCGTCTTGTCGCAAAAGGCTACACTCAGAAAGAAGGCATTGATTATAAAGAGACTTTCTCTCCAGTTTCATCGAAAGACTCTTTCAGGACTATAATGGCATTAGTAGCACATTTTGATCTTGAGCTTCATCAAATGGATGTTAGGACAGCGTTTCTCAATGGTGACATTGAGGAAACAATTTATATGGTGCAACCTGAAAACTTTGTTTTGGATGAATCAGAGAAAAAGGTTTGCAAATTAAAGAAATCCATTTATGGGCTCAAGCAAGCTTCTCGTCAATGGTATTATAAGTTTCATGCAGTCATTACATCTTTTGGTTTTGAACCGAATATTGCTGATGACTGTATATACCATAAGTTCAGTGGGAGTAAGTATATTTTTCTGGTTTTATATGTCGATGACATACTGCTTGCCTGTAACGATATAGCATTATTACTTGAAACTAAGAAATTTCTTTCAAAGAAATTTGAAATGAAAGATCTTGGTGAAGCTTCTTTTGTATTAGGAATTCAGATACAACGAGATCGCTCTAAAGGTGTTCTCGGTCTGTCACAAAAGGACTATATCGATAAGGTTCTGAAAAGATTTGGCATGCAGGATTGTAAACCAGGCAACACCCCTGTTGCTAAGGGAGACAAGTTTAGTCTCAAACAGTGCCCAAATAATAATTATGAAATTTCAGAAATGCAGAAGACGCCTTATGCTTCGGCGGTAGGTAGTCTGATGTATGCTCAGGTATGTACACGACCTGATATAGCATACATTGTTGGGATGTTAGGCAGATATCTAAGCAATCCGGGAATGGACCATTGGAAGGCAGCCAAACGGGTCATGAGGTACTTACAGAGAACAAAGGATTACATGCTTACATACAGGAAATCGGACCAGCTTGAGATCATTGGGTATACCGATTCCGATTTTGCTGGATGTCAGGATAGTTTGAAGTCCACTTCAGGCTATATTTACATGCTTGCGGGCGGTGCTATCTCTTGGAGAAGCATCAAGCAAACTCTTACAGCCACTTCCACCATGGAAGCGGAGTTTATGGCATGTTATGAAGCATCTAATGAGGCATTATGGCTGCGGAATTTTGTTGGTGGACTGCGAATTGTTGATAGCATCCAAAAGCCGCTTAGGCTATTATGCGATAACAAATCGGCAGTCCTTTATGCTAATAACAACAGTAGTTTGACGAAAGCAAAACATATGAACGTCAAATTTCGGGTTGTTAAAGAAAGAGTACAAAATGGACAATTGTGCATTGAGTACATTAGTACAAACTCCATGCTTGCGGATCCGCTCACTAAGGGATTGACGCCAAAAGTATTTCATGAGCATATTGCTTGTATGGGTGTCAAATCAGATAAGGATTATGTATTTTAGTGGGAGTTTTCTATTGTACATTTATGTATTGTCCATTATATTCAGAAATTCAATTATATCTGCAGATATTCAGTTTTAAAGCTTTTGTACTCTTACAGTTTATGATTGATCTCAATAAAAAGAACCAGTTGGAAATAGACATTATATTGACCACACTTTATGTTATTTCCATGCTACATACCTACACTTGATCCATGTCGTTGGTTATATTGATATACGTGATCTATGTTGGTTCTAGTTACGAATGAGTAACGAAGAGCTCTTAGTTCCTATGTTGGTATGATTGATGGACCGGATTGTTCATGACAATTTTATTGTGATAGCAATTTTGAGCTCCTTAGGTTATTTGTAACATATAATGCTAAGGTTTGTACATATGTATGTGTATCTCGTCCAAGTGGGAGATTGTAAGATATATGGACTTATATCTACATACATTATAACAATATATGAATAAATTATATGTTATGTGCTATCTATTGGTTTGGCCTAATTTTGTGGTCTTATGGACATTATGTTAAGGGGGCCAAAGTGTAGGACTAATGTGTAGATACCCAAAAGGGTAACCTTAGTTAATGATGGGCTAACTAAGGTTACATATATGTAACCATGGTTACATGCTTGTGACTCTTGAGTTATGTAACTCTTGTGACTCTTGGGTTATGTAACTCTTTTGTTATAAAGTGGGGGTTATGGTTCCCACATTATTGCAAGACAAACTCTTCTTCCTCTCATTGAATTTAGAGTAAAAACTCCATTGTTGTTGTCTTGCAAATTCTTGTGGAAAACCATATACCAACTTTGGTTATTGTCATAATATTATTATTGTTGTGAAACCATTCACATATTGTTTAAGTCTTGTGAAAGAATTGTTGTGGATACATATACTTCAAGACAATCTTGAAGGAAGGATCAAAGAGCAATCTTCATAAGAACTTTGGACAATCATCAAAGGAGGTTCAACAATTTCCACTCATGGATTCAGGTTAGCTTCCGCTCATGTAGTTGTAATTCCGAATTGTTCAATATGAAGGTTATTGTATTTAGTTGGAATCATAATCCTAACATCAACTGCATTAATTTTCAAACTCTACCCTAATATTTCCTTACATAGAGAATCATGTAAATGAAATCATGACATTTTGAACAATGACATAACAGCTCAAACAGACAAAAGATTACTTTTCTAGCACCATTCAAATACTACACTTTTTAACTACTAATTTATGATAACTGTATAGCTTATTCACAACAACAACAACAATCCAGTATAATCCCACTTAGTGGGGTCTGGAAAGGGTAGTGTGTACACAGACCTTACCCCTACCCTTGGGTAGCGAGGCTGTTTCCAAATAGAAACCCGGCATCCTTCCCTCCAAGAACTTTCCACCTTGCTCTTGGGGAGACTCGAACTCACGACCTCTCGGTTGGAACTGAGGGTTACTTATCATCGGAGCAACCCCTCTTGTCTGTATAGCTTATTCTGAGACTTCGATATCACTCAAGTCATGAATATTTCCCAAGAAGTCAAAAAAGTCAAACAAGATGAAGGTTAACAACAGCTAATCCTAAAATGTAGCAACTGATATCGAAAGATATATTAGCAACCAAGATCTTGATTTCATTAGCAGCTGAGAAATATAACTACTAGAGATACACAAAATACATACATGACCCAAGGAAAGAATGGTGAAACTAAGAAATTCTACATAACTTAGCACAAATAGAATTTCCTTCACAAGAATATTATACATTTCTATGGATAGAAGCTTATAAATATGCCTGGGATGATGCAAATATTAAATGTAAAATGAGAAAATTGGTACAAGTTAACTCAAAGTGAATATCGTGGCCAAACACAGAGTATCTTAATCAATTGATCGAACATAACCCTCACAATTAGAACAAACTATAGTAATTATCTTTATGAAAGAAAAAAAAAAGAAATCATAACTCAGTAAGTGACCCTCTAACTCAGCTAAGTACTCAACTACTTAGAGATATAAATAAGTAAATGAACATGATGAATTTTAGATAATGTGCTACATCTTTTTATAGCCAATGGAAAATAATCTCATTCCTGGTACAAGTTTTGAAGTTCAAAAATCCTACTTTTAATTACGAACACCCTTATTTTACTACATAAATTATATAATATTCTTCTATCTTGTCGCTTTATTAGTAATCATTACATTTAATACCGTAAAAAGTTAACAAAATCCTCCAGAGACCCTTCCAAAATTATTATATCATAAACTGATATTAGCATTTAAAATTCAAATTCATGAAACAGTATCCTTATCACTACATATGGATTCACTAAGACAGTAGGTGTGATAATATGTCACAACTCATATGGAATTTATGCAGTGATAATAAAGAGCGAAAAAGAATAAAACAAACAAACAAACAAAAAAAATTAAAATTTAACAATAAAAAAATAAAACTTTGTAATCAGACTATAACGTCATAAAAAATATCTTGGAATGAAACCACTACCTTATTGTCAATAATGAGAAGAAATTTACTTCATCCTTGCCTTCTCTGACCAACAACAAAATAAAAGGCCCCATATTAGTTTTAGAAAAACTTTCAAAAATGTTATGTTTTAGTGGTTATTAGTTAGTTGTCACTGTCATTTATTATATTATTTTCTATAGCTATGTTTTTAAATTTTTTTAGAATATATTCGATTTGTTTAAGTTACTGTATTCATGAAAACGATAGCATTTCTAGGCATGAATCAGAGGATTATAGCTAAATAGATTTTTGTATTCGAGTGTATTTGACTGTATTCATGGCGTGAAACATGAGATTACAGTTGGACAGATTATTGTCTTTGAATGTATTTGACTGTATTCGCGTGAAATAGGAGATTACACTATTTTTAAACGTAAAACGAATTTCAATTAACATAATAGACTCCTAATATAACTCAACAAACTCCATTATAACATATAACTTTGTATTTTTTCAGTTATAAAAGATTTTCAACTGAAAAACTCCTTAAAAATATAGCAATCTTCAGAGAAATTATATAATACACCTGAATACATAAATTATATTAATTAAAGAAATATATAAATACATTCATGGAATATAGCGAGAGCGTGAATACAATAAAATACACAGAATACAACGGGATACATTGAAATAAAATAAAAAAAGAAAATAAATACAATGAAATACATAGAATACAACGAGATACATTGAAATATAATAAAATATATTAACAAAAAATTTAAGTTGCTTAGTTGCAAAACTCATCGTCTTTGTTCAAGAACAACCCTAGTTTTCGTCTCACCGTCACCTTGCCTCCGATTGCCATTGTTATGCTGGAGAAAATTTCTATATTTGATGATTTCTTGGCAGCCCAAAAGTCTTCGTCGGAAAACATGAAGCGATGCTGAAGTAATCACCTCCTAAAAATCGTACCAAGGATTCCATTAGTGTTGCTGTTGTGGGCGAAGTTTCTCTTCCGTTTGAAATTCAATAGCAATTTATTTTCTGAAAATCATAGCTTACAGAATCATCAGCCCAAAGTTGAGTAAATCAATCAAATGTAGTAGCAATTATTTTCTGAAATGATAACAGAAAAATTTTATCCTCTTTTACGTGTTTTCTGGAATGAGGGAAGAAGATGGAATGTATCAAATTAGAGAGAACGTGGAGTGAGAAGCTTACATTAAATACAATAATTATGTGAGCAAAAAATCTGAAAAATAAGAGGAAAAAATAAAAATAGTGTACATAGTGGCTTAAGGGGAGGAAGTAACCAAAAATAGATATTTTGTCATAAATATTAAAAGGTATTTATAAAATACGAATATTTTAAAATATTATTTAATTTAAAATAAATAAGTTGTTAACCTTTGCTAAAAATTCCTTAGTTTTATCAGTTTGACTTAAGATGACGACAAATTTTATTTTATGTCTTTTACAACTTACGCTAGTTATATGAGATACCTTTTTGTCTCACAAATTTATATACCCCAATCTTATATTTCTGGGTCCATAAAATTATGAGATAAAAAAATTTATCTCATACAATTAATATTAATTGTATAAGACACAAAATAAAATTTTCCTAAAATAACTATTGACCAGCATATGGCCTGAAAAAGGGCTGTTTGTGCAAATCCACCGTTCATTGATAGACAAGAATAAAAGCCCATCCGTATCGGCCCAAATATTGACTGTCTAAGTCATAAAGAATAGCAATGAAGCAGATGTTTTGAAACATCTTAAATTGCCTCAAGAAAAGGTATCTCTATCTCATCCTATGATATATTTTTGTCTTTTATGATAATATTTTCCTGTGAAACGAGGGGCGGAGCTAGAATAATATTGCGGGTTTGGTCGAACTTAATAATTTTTGTTCAAATATGTATTTGTATTAAAAAATTCATCGAATATATATAAATTGTTAATTTAGAATTCAGTAACATAAACGAACTTGAATTTCGAACCCATAAACTTCAAATTCTGACTTCGCCTCTGTGTGAAACCATGGGCGGAGCTAGCATAGCATTTACGGGTTCGGCCGACCCATTAACTTTGGTCCAAAACCGATATTTGTGTTAAAAAATTCATCGAATATGTATAAATTGTTAATTTAGAACCTAGTAACATAAACGAACTAGAATCCCAAACCCACAAGCTTCAAATTCTGGCTTCGCCTCTGTGTGAAACCAGGGGGTGGAGCTAACATAGCATTTGCAGGTTCAGCCGAACCCGTTAACTTCGGTCCAAAACCTGTATTTGTGTTAAAAAATTTATGAAATATGTATAAATTGTTAATTTAAAACCCACCCCACGGTAGGGGTAAGATCTACGTACACATTACCCTCCCCAAATCCCATTAAATGAGATTATATTGGGTTGTTGTTATTGTTGTTGTTTTTGTTGTTAATTTAAAACCCAATAACATAAATAAATTAAAATCCCAAACTTATAAACTTTAAATTTGACTTTGCATTTATCGGTGAAACACTGTTGTTAGTTATCCAAATTAAGAAAATTCGGCATTATTTTATGAGACTTTTTGTTCGCATTTCATTTCGATATAATGGTGTTATTTTATACTAGCAACTTCGATATTACTTTATGCCGAATCGAACATAGAATAACTTATACCGAGGTAAAAAAATCTAAACACCCTAAGAGTTAGGCCAATGAAAGCTTGTTTGGATGGTTGTTATTTTTTGTACGGTTTTATATTGTTATTTTAAATATAATATTTATTTTAATTATTATTTAAATTTTATTGTATTGTATTATTAAATTTATCGTTCCATAATAAAGAAATGTGTCACTTTACGCAATGATCGATTTGGTGTGATCACTCTGTTATTTTGTATTTTTTTCTCAATCTCACATTTTATTATTATTAAATAATTTTATTTTTATCTTTTACCCTACCTTTGTATATAGTAATTTTACCATGTAGCATATTTTTTCTTTATAATATTACAAATTTATTCTTCATACTACTGGTGCGTGATATCATAAAATGATGACAAATAATACAATTTATTCAAATATTATTGTTATTATATAATACAATACAATAATATATAATACAATATGATATATTATAAAATGATGCGTAATAATCATTCAAACAAGCTGTAAAATATCTGGCTTTTTGTAGTGTATCGACGTTTGAGATATTAACAAATGTTTTTGAGAATTTTTACAACAAGATTCAAAGAAGAGTGTCGAAGTTTGAACCTTGTATTTTTTTTTTGGCTAAAACAAAAATATAATTAAAAGTTAAGTAAGACGTATAATAGAGTTTGTATATAAGGGGAATGTTCTTCTTAGATAAGTGTTCGAATAATCATTATTCAAAATTAGTAAAGCATAAGGCGGTGGTTCGTTGTAATGTAGTGGATGATAAAGGCATTGGCGAGTAAATGGAGCTAAGGTTATGCCATGTTTTGTCAGGAGATTTGCTACATTGTTTGCTTCGTGATAAATATACTTAAGTTCCGATTTTCGTTGTTGTGTCATCAATAACATGCCATCCAAAATAAGAGGTAAGTAAGATCAGGTTATTGTTATTGAACCAGATCCCTTCTATAAATAATACGTGACCAATTTGCTTTAACACAGTCATTAAAAAATATTAAATTCTATATAAAAATATCTAATATGACTAAATTATCCCTAATTAAACATTTAATGTGAGGAGTAAGAAAACTTTTTAGGGATATGTACATAGGAGTTATTTTGTAAAAACAAATTGAATTCTTTCTTGATTACATAATTGGACACTTATTTTGAACTAAATAAAAAAGTAAATTGGCCACTTATTTTGAATCGAATGAAATATTATATTAGGCAATAATCATTATTATTGTTCGAAAGCTAATATAAGTAGTATAAATATTGTAAATAACTAACAATTCTTACCAAAATAATATATATATATATATATATATATATATATATATATATATATATATAAAAGAAGCAAACGAAAGAAACTTAACTCCAAAGAATAAAATGACAAGGCCTCGCTTATTAGAATATCTTAGAAATCTCACATGCTTGGATAAGGAGATCTACCAACCTTTTGGAACACAGCATTAAGTATTGAAAATAATCTGACCTATGCATTAATTAGAATGCTAATTTATTAGCACAAAAAAAATGCTAATTAAATTCACAGTCATTGTCACCTTTCGATTTCAAATGTTGTTGATTCCCATCACCATTGGTCTCTATATATTTTGCAAAAATTAAACTAGCTTTTTAATGCTAACTGCGATTTGATATTCCTACCCCCCCCCCCCCCCCCCCCCCCCCCGATTTTTATCTTAAACCGTGTGGATATCATAACTGTGGCTGTTACGTTAAATGAAAACTTATATAATTCTGTCATTATAGGGTCATCTTCATATTTTATTTTAGGTAAATCTTGATAAGTGACTGTTTTCAAAATCAACTTAAGCACGCCATGTGTTGAGAAAAGATGTTCTATTGAAATTTGTCGCCTTATAACAACAACAATAATAAAGAATGATTAAAAATATATATTAGACATCCATGAATGCGTAGGGTTTGGATCTGTTTAGGCTTTAGTTTTCTAAAAGATACTTTGAGAAAATTATTTGAAAAAATAATTGTTTACTGTTTTGAAAAGAGATCTATATATACACAAATAGCCGGTACTGATTATACATATATTATATATGAATTAGACATATATTATATTTTTGCGTATTTTCTTAATTTAAGCGGTTGGATGACAAACTATTTAGGTTAATTTTTCTTTGAGAGAAGGTTTTTTTACAAATATTTTTCCAATATTTGAGTACATTCTTGGAATAATTGGTTGTTCGCATATCATGTTGGCCTTCTATTTTACAAAATTCAAATGGTTTTGAGAACAATTTCTAAACGGAAATGGCCCAAGTTGGAAAGGCAAGCAACTGTTACAGATGCCAAACAAATTAGAGTTCGAATACTCATTCCTCATAGATACTCAAGCGATCATACCTACCAAGAATTACATATAGGTATCAAATAGATGGTACTTTTTAAAGTTTTACAAATTTACGAAGATGTAAGACGTGCTAGAAAATTAATACTCAGAGAGAGTACGAACTTATTAAATACAAGAAAAATCGATCATCTAATAATTTCAAACTTATAATTTGACCTTAAAATTAATTTAAGTAATTGAAGTTCTATTAATGGGATCATGTACTATATTCTTATTCTCTATAGTTTCTCATAGATTCATGTGTAATCTAAGTAAATACCATGCTTTTGGACATGACCAAACAAATAGGGGTAAGAGGAATAGTACTTTAACAGGGACTCCATGGAATATTTTATTTTTATTTTTATTACTATTCCACATTTATTTGGAAGATATTTATTTAGACGGATTCTAAAAAGGCACATAGGAAGGAATGTGAAAATCCAGAATGAAGAAATCAAATATAAAAGAAAAGACAAAAAAATAGAATTGCATATCTTTGGATTTGAGCTGTATTACCTTTTTTTTACTCCTTCCTAGAAGTTTTCGATTTTGCGTTATCGGTAACTGAAACATATGCTCAACACTTGAGCAACTTTCTCTTGTCATAATATGCATTACATTTTAGATGCGGCTTTAATTAATAGCAAATTCATCCATTATGTTTGGTTGTGATAATTTCTCAAGGCACGTCATATAGGGTACGTAGCATGATATACAATTAGAGGCCTCTAAAACCTAAACATAGTTGTACGAGTCTAAAATATTTGTTTATGTTTATATAATTAATACTTTCTCTATTTTAATTTATATGAGGTCGTTTGATTTTTAAAATGTTACGCCCTAAACCTGAAGAGGTGTGATCGGACTCAGTGCCATACTCGGCTAGAGCGTACTGCTTTGCAACTATGAACTCTGGAGGGGTAATTTTCAACTATGCCAATGAGGTCATATTCTGAATCATCTAAAAATAACATATACAAGCAACAATACCAAACTAAACATCTACATAGGGCTGGTAAAGCCACAATATTGATATAAGAAAAATGTACAAGAGTCATCTACAAGCCTCTAGGGATAACTGAAATGTATCATGGTCAGGACAGGGCCTCGACCTACCCATTAAAGATGTATATATAAAATGGACTACAAGGATAGACCCGGTAACTTCGAGGAAGTAGAGCTTATCAACCAAGCTAATGTTTGACTTTGTCTACATGGAAGGTCTATCCAACTGTCTATCAGGACATGCAGGCATGAAATAGAGCGTCCCCAACCAAAGGGACGTCAATACGAAATAATGTACCGCATATGTAAGGCAACAGATCAACTGAAAGCTAAAACTGATATGATAATATAATAACTGAAAGTACTTGGAAGTCAAATACAATTTGAAAATATGCTTATCTGCTGATACTGACTCATCTCTCTCAACACAGTAAGTAAAATAGCTGTCTGACTCGGTATGTGTAGTTGCTCTGCCGTAGTAGTATCATTCACCGCCATTCGACCATACTAGGATCTGTGGCTCGGCCATTCTCGGCTCGCTGATAGGCGCTCAACCACAGTAGGTTCTATATACAACTTACCATCTAATCAAAAGTTGCTCAATAAGGAGTTGCCCATCGATTATAACTATATATATATATATATGTGTGTGTGTGTGTGTGTGTATGTGTGTGTATATATAATATAGACTTTCTGCTCTCTTGGCTGAAAGAAGATAAAACTAAACTGAATATGAAGTCCCGATATGGGAGAATACTGTAGCTTATGAAACTAGGATTATGTATATAAAGTTAGGAATAAGAACTTCTTTTTATGTGTCGTTATCAAATGCATTGTCACGACCCAAACTGGTAAGCCCCGACGGACACCTCATACCTTACTCAACTGAGTACTTATGTAGCGTATCTTTCGTATCATACTACCATAGATAAATGAGCCAAAGAGGTTATCGTGAGATACATAGAATAAAATATGGGAAAAGTACTCGACATTGGACGACCCAACATGTAATCCAATTATAAGCATATGACGTACAAGTCTATAAGGGCCGGCATGATCTTTCATATACTCAAAATATAGGCGGAAAAGGTCAGACAAGCATCCGTATACATGACATCTGTCTACAAGCCTTTAAGGGTATAACTTAACATAAAGGTCGGTACAGAGCCCCACCATACCAGACAATACGTGTATAAATCATACTGACCAAACAAGAAACTCTAGAGAAAATGGAGCGCACCAGCATCTTTCGCCGAGCTATAGCCTAATTGGAGGACTCTCGACCTGTCCATCAGGACCTGTGGGCATGAACGAAGCGTCCCCAAGCAAAATGGACGTCAATAAGAATAATGTACCGAGTATGTAAGGCACAAAAATAAGTACATAAAAGGAATGAAAAAAATATAGAGTAAATGACTCAACCTATAAATCTATATAACTCTGTAAATTATGAAATAACTATGGTATTATGCATATACGTATGAATGTCATGTCGTGCAAAGATACATGTTTCATAACATTATCGGGCCTCTGAGGGCATCCATCATATCATCTTGGCCACTGTGGGTAAATCATCATCGTATACCAGCGGATCAGGTGGTGGTGAGTATATGACGCCATAACCTATATATATATATATATATATATATATATATATATATATATATATATATATATATATATATATAGCGCCATCTGGTCATGGATCAATGTGCATGTATAAATGCATAAAATGCTTATGAAATACGTTCGCTACGTCATATGACAATTATGCCTTTGATTAATACCATGAAATAAACTTTACAAATTTACGTATTTTGAGACCCATGAACAGATGATAGAATAATATGACACATATGAATCAAGAACATGAGCATTTTTAGTATTTCTATGAATAGAGTCATTTATGGAATTTGTGCATTTACTTATTTCGTTCATGTCGTATAGATTATGTTAAAAAGAAAAAAGGGATAGCTTTAATATACTTTAGTCGATTTTCTTAGCAATTTCTCTTACACATGTCAATTATGATAAAACACGAAATAACAAAATGAAGTAGGAAAAATTCATATACTGTGCTCTCTTAGAATTGCATCTCGGGATGCTATTACGTGATAAAATCTCGTATGAATTGCTGACTTGACCAATCCGTATGATATTCTTTAGTTACTATTCATATAGAAACTAAATCTCTCATTTGGAAAAGATGAACAAAGAGATGGCTTTTGGAAAGGTTATATCATCCGTTACTTAGTGGCACTTAGCATCCAACCTTAATGAGGTCAGAATCCTGCTTTAAATCATTGGCTTATGTGGCCCCACTTTAGGATGACTAATCCTTTAAATATGACACTTATCAAATGAATCTAAGAGTCATGTTCATCTAGTTCCTTGACTGCCGTTGATATTTATTAGGCGTATTCAAATCTTAATTTATTACTTACTAATTCCTTAATTAATTGTTAATCTCTCACTAAAATCAGTAAGGGGAAATTTTAAATAAGAATAAATTGGCTTCTTATTTTTTAATTTTATGGCCCATATTTTAATTGACAATCAACTAACCCAAAAATAATAGGTTAATATTTAACATTTAACTCCAATAATTCTCAAAATTACTATTTAATTTTTTAAAAAAATTGTTCAAGCTTTTAAGTTAACTTTCGAATGAGGAATTGTGACCCAAAATTAGTTCAACAAATCAAATCCACTTGAATAGTAAAATTAGATTTTTAACAAATTTAAATATGTGAGTCTAAATTTCAAATTTAATTTCGTGATAATTATGGAGTGGGTATTATTTAAACTTGTTAGAAATAGTATAAGAATGTTGTATATAAAATTTGAATTCATTTAATAGATATTTGGACTGATTTTAAACAAGAATTGCAACTGAAAATCGTGGAAAAAGTCCGCATATAATTATTTGTATAAAGGTGTATAAAAGTGTATATGTGTTCATACATTCATATACACTATTATACAAGATTATACAAACAACAACAACAACAACTACCCAGTATATTCCCACCAAGGTGGGGTCTGGGGAGAGTAATATGTAGACGAGCCTTACCCCTACCCGAAAGGGCAGAGAGGCTGTTTCCAATCGACCCTCGGCGCATAGGCTAAAATGAAAAGCTGAAAGTGTGCTTTGCTGCGCCCAAGTTTTCCTGAATCTTAGCAGAGTGTGTGGCTCTATTGCGTCCTGCCGCGAGTCTGAACGAGAGTTTCCGGAGATCCTCGCTGGTGAAATTTAACTCAAATCTTGCTCAAATCTACTCCAAATCACTTCAAATTTAATTCTTTAACTCCTTTTGATATTTCAAATCAATTGCAACAACACCCAATCCAAACAACAAACAAACTCAAAAAAACAATATATTTTCGGAAGCAAAGCTTTGAATGACCTTCAATGATGGACTTCTACTTTTCAATTTTCTTACATTGTAACCAGGAGATACAGGGGGTGAAGCAGAAAATGCTCAGCCCCTTGAAGCATATGTAGAAAATGTGAGAAAAAGAGATAGTGATTTTTGTGACTAGAATTACTTATTCTTCTCGTTTGTATATCTTAAAAGAAATTGTATACTTGGTTGGTTGAGAGATTAATAATATTTTTCTTTACACCAATTTTTTTTTTGAATTTTCCTGTGCTTTTAATATGTGTACAATATGGTCTAGGTAGGATAAAACCTAAAAATATGGGCCATTTTTTTTATTATGGTATGAAGTCATGTGTATTTTCTTGTAATTCTTTCAAGGGATTTTTACCTATCTATACCATATAGCAAACCTTATTACCCCCCATGTTTAAGGTTTGTGTTTATTACATTTAAGCATACCAAATTTCAATTTATGTACCATAATTCAAATTAAGGGTATAATTATTGCTTCATTTATTCTATGAATAATTTTAGGAGCATATATTCATTTTCCCTTTTTTTCCTCCTCTTCTCTTTAAAAATCCATGTAAAAATCCCTCCCCTCCCCAGAACATTCTCACCCTACTAAAGAGGAGGGGCAGCTGCGCATGTATCTTATTTTCTTAAGAGTTTATATGAATGCCTTTTCGACGAAATTACCATACCTTGAAAGCTACATATTGGTCTGTGATATTAGCTAGCACATGAACTTTGTTTCTTCACCTCAATTAAAAGCAAAGATAAGAGTTAGAAGCGCATCCTTTAATCCAAAAAGAAGTACAAAATAATTTGCAACCTATTAATAATACACATGGCAACTTAATTTAATAAAACTTAATTTAATAAATATTTATAAATATGTGACTAAGAATCCAATTGTTATTATAGAAATCAAATTGAAGGCGTTGTAGAAATTCATACACTTCAAACTCATAGAATAATTCTTCAAGTATTGTATTTAAAGAAGATTTTTTCAAAATTGAAATTTTGAATATTAAGAATTGATTAAATTTGGTATGCTTAAATTTTTTTGACACAAGATTGTAGTTTAATTGTAGTATAAATGTAACAATACAATTAATTATAATTTATAGTTTATCTACAATTATCTATATTTTATCTATAATTATACAATTTAACTACAATTTCTGAAAAAATATGTCTTCTTCTTCTTCGACGAGTTTCAATCTGAAATTCAGTCAAAACCAAGTCTAATCTTCACCAATACCCCTCAAAATTGATATATAAACTCCTAAACATATTTCGAATTATTTACAACAACACCAATCCAAGGGATTTTCAATTGTAGCATAATTGGCATTTTTCGACATAATTGTAGAAGACTTGTAGAAGTTTTAGTCTTCCCAATCTACAATTTAAATATAGCTTATCTATAATTTATATATAATTTATCTACAATTTATCTACAATTCTACAATTTAACTACAATTGCTGGAAAAATGTCTTCTTCTTCTTCGACGAGTTTCAATATGAAAATCAGTCAAAACCAAGTCTAATCTTCACCAAAACCCCTCAAAATTGAGATATAAACTCCTAAACATATTTCGAATTATTTACAACAACACCCAATCCAAACAAATAATGATTTTTGAAAATTCAAATTTGAATTCAAAGCTTTCAAGCTTTTTAATGGCTATCAATGGTGAAAAGTATATGGAGAAGGAGAGAATTACGCTGCAATAGATTTTCTTCCGTTTTAAATTTCAAAATTAATGGTGATAGAATCACCATTCAATGTGGTTCCTATAAATTTGGGGCCTTTTTAGGGTAGAATCTATCTATTTTTGGTTTGGTACAATTTTTGTAAACAAAACATGGTATAGGCGGGTAAATACCAAACCATATACAATTTTGGTAATAAGGTTTGGTATATGGTATATGTATGTAAAAATCCCTTCTTTCAATCAATAATTACCCAATTATCCATATAATTAAGAATTATCTCAAATTACTTAAAATACAACTCACTTTTAATATACCTTATACACCTTATTATCATGGTCATATGGTACCTAATATGATACTAGCCCATAAATACCGGGTATTTTAGATCGGCCATATTTTATCCCAACGTGTAAAACTTTGATGAAAATTCATTTTCATTGATTTGCTTACCCTCTTACCTTAACAAATTTACTCATCACTTGTTTGAAATAGTATAATGTTTATAATCTCAAAATAATCTCATTCCCAAATGTTTGTCGATTAGCTTACGACAAAACATTAACGTACGAAAACGCGGAATGTAAAATTTTATTTCAGAGCTTATATCAATTTACTTATGGCATACTTCTATGTATAAAAACATGGGATGTAACACGCATGTAGTTATGAGATCATGCCAAAATGAAGGAAAGGTTTAGCCTTAACATACCTTTACTCTGTTTAGTCCTTAATACCTTTCAAGCAATTCTTCAAACAACTCAATTCAATCTACCACATCATAAGAAGATTCAAAATTAGTGCTGAGTAAAGGCAAAGTCCGCAACTTAAACTGGTAGCTCATTAATGTAAATTTGGGCAGCATATCTCCTGTAACAAGGCCCTCCTCCAATACCATATACCAAAAATAACAAGAATACAACAATATCAACATGTATTCATTATTTTTCAACCTTATATTCATCACAATATAACACAAAACAGCCCACACATCCTAATTACTTCATACATAAAACGACAACTGAAGTAGTGCCAAAAAAACTAAAAATCTACGATGAACGATGAACCCACTATTCCATCGTTATATGGTGTTTATTCATGCCTTTCCTCCTCCAAAACTCCATAAAACATCATTATAAAGGGCCAACACGAGTGGACTACAAAATAGTCCACTAAAAGTGAAATAAATCGAACTCACGACTTTCGATCACCGTCCCGTGATTTCTTACTATTAGGAAATGAATTTATCAACCTTCCTTGACATTTAAAATCTTAAATACAAAAAGTAAACTTTTTTAACTATGAAGTACCTTAAAAACTCAACTACAAAGAAAATGAGAGGCGGTATAGCGATACTTACGTCTTAGGGATCATTCTAATGTTATCGTTTCTTGATTTCGAACGCGGAATGCTAATCTTCTTTGGAACCCCTGTAGAGAGCTTAAGGGTACGTTTTTGGGGGTTCTCTGGTCGTGTTCTATGAAAAGCTATGAGAATGGCGTTTTAAAACCCTATATATATATATATATATATATATATATATATATATATATATATATATATATATATATATATATATATATATATATCAACTTTTGAAAAGTCAAAGAGGTGCTAGCTTAGCACCCTAGCATTGGCCTTTCTTCTAATACTTACATATTTTTATCTATCCGTATGTTGTATGAATGAGTGTTTAAGATGTTAAGAAACTAAATTACAAGACCTTCAATTTGGTATATAATATGTCCCAAAAAGACCTCATCTAACACACAATATATATTGCTGAAAAGCTTTAGTGACACACCTACTTGTCAACTATGTAGTCTGCCCAATCTCGCAAAACTGCAAATATCTCTCTACTCCTAGGTCATATCCATGAATGGTTTAGTAAATTAGAAACTAGGCTTATTGATATTTAATTTTGTAGGTATATCATCCATTAATTCCAAGTTTATTGGGAGAAAATCTCAGATACATTTGACCTAAATTTCTATACATTTATGAATGTCACTTGTGATAACTTTTTTCAACTTTTGATCCACAACTCGCTTGACTTCAAAAATAACACACACCTATCATACGACTAAAATAACTCATAAAGTAGTCTCTTATAATTTTAAGCACCCTATTATCACCTCAAAAATACATGTTATAACATTCCCAACTTGTCATCTTTCGGCGAAAATTATTTTCTTCAATTTGTTTAGCTTCTAAGCCTTCCAACCCTCTTGGTACTTGGTATTCATGATCTTAAATATTTGTAACCTCCATAGTAACATGATTAACTTACTTTATGTAATTTTAAAGATGATATCACTAACCTTACATCATTTGATTTAAGACGTACTCATACGTATGAAAATATGGGTTGTAACACCATTTCCCCCCTCGGAACATCCGTCCTCGAATGTTGGCTGATGCACATATCAGTCTCATAACCCAGAGTTGTTATGAATATTTTAATAATTTCCTTGCTATCTAGGAAAGTATTCTATGAATAAATCCAAAGGCTAGGGTATTCCTCCCTTTAGGCCTCTTTCTCACACCATTACTTTTTGTCAGAATTCTTCCAATCTTGTAACTTTTGTGACCTTCTATCATACAACCTGTATGACTTTGACTTTATATGTGCGCTTATGCGACTCTTCTGTTCTTTTTCCTCCATATTTTAGTCAATCTCTAGGTCTCACTTTGGGAACATATACATAACTATGAGAAGTTGTTCCTCCCAATATATATAGGTTTACTGAAGTTCTTCGCTCTATACTTTGTTGAACTTACGAATGTTGCTATATCTTATTTCGTAGCCTTGTGTATCTATCCTTATGGATTTAATACATCTAGGTAGGTTATATTATACCATAACACTTACTTCGATTTATTATTATTGAGGTTTGTTACCCAAATCCATGTTACTCACACTGCTTATCCTATATGTACAAATCTAAGTCCTTTACTTCTTCCTCATTATTGTTCATCTTAAGAACGACGTCCTAATCTCATCTCATACTTTGGAAAATTTTTTCAGCCTTTTGTTGATTCACCTTAACATTGATCTATAATCTACCACTGATAACTTGAAACCTCTTATGTAATACATTGTCACTAGGCTCACGCCTTATAGGGAAACATTTGTAGTTATTTTCCCGATCCATCTAAGGATGATATTATACTTCAATAACCATATTTCATCGCATCCCAATGGGATTCATCTTATAGGAGTATTCTAATCTCATACAGTTCATCCTTACGAATAATTACTCAATTGAAAGCCTTAACGTCATCCTCTTATCACTTATCACAGTTACACCCTTATTCTACTACCAGGGCAACATTCTTTCCTTTTTAAATGCTCCTAGACTTAAAACTCCTGTGAGTTCATTCAAGGTGTATTGATTTTTTTTAATAACTTAAGGAAACTATTAGCTGTGTTGTTTTGATGTGTTTAATCCCGAGGGTTTACCTATTCTTGTCACCTTTTCACTTACCTTTTTCGATCCTTACTCCTGTCTACCTAAAACCCTGTTGATATACCATACTTTCTACACATATCTATTTATACTACTCGCAACCTTCCTTTAATTTGATAGCACCACAGATTTCCTTATATTATTTTGGAACCTCAAGCAAGACATCACATCGTCTCTAACTCATCTTTACTCTCTTAACTAGAACTCTCGGTGACATAGGGTAGAAGATATGCCACTGATGACATAACTATCCTTTGTGGATATTGAGTGACAATGCTTCTAATCCTCTATTTAAAGTATGGACTATTGACAACTTTCTGCTTTTGAGTATCCCCTCCCTTCTTCACCTTTACCTTACTTACCTTTAAGTCTTGCATCATATTTTCTATCTCTTTCATTACTTCCCTTCAACATAGGTGGAATTCACATCCACAATTTGAGCTCTACTATAATACTTTCACCTCAGGAGCATATATAATCCAGTGGGAGCTTCATACTTACTCCTTATGAGGCTGGTACTTTTCTAACTGGATTTATCACAGAGCCATTAAAGAATATGACTACTACTATCTCTCTTGTACCTCTGATATTACGAGTTATTTTGTAGTATTTTAAATCACGATTTCTATATTTATCTAGATCTAATAATAAGACTCCTAATTCACTTAACTAATGTAACTCTTTGATTTCCTCTTCTCTCTCAGCCTTTAAGTAGGCTTAAGCTATCTTTGATATACGGGTCAAGGTGTTAGTTATTACTTTTGCCTTTGGTGGATGCTATGAAACATCCATAAGATAATCTTCTAACAATGTCACGACCCAAATCTCCCTCCATAAGATATTACGATGGCACCTAGTCTCTACGACTATATAATGATTAAAATACCGCTCGACATGTACATTAAACAACACTTGGGTATAACAATTTTCCCAAACCTGAGTAGCCATAAGTCAAAAGTGTCATGAACCCAAAACCGGTCGTGATGGCGCCCACCCCAACGGCTAGGAAAGCCCGACCACATACACAATCAACCCGAGCTTAGAGCTCAAAAGAATTTATTTTTAAGTCATTAATAGTGAAGAAATCAAAATAAGATGATAGCTATAACAATATCCCAAAATCTCACGAAAACTACGTAACTTCCCAAAGGATCTGGGGTCATGAGCCAAGAGCCTCTATCAGAATATCAATACAATACTGTGAGTAACTCTACAAGTCCGAGAGTACGCGGAATTTAACAAATAACACAGTAGTAAGTGGAGTGCCGGATCCTGCGGACGCCAGGAAGCTATCTCGACGATCCCAAATGGAGCTCTAGACCAGCTCCAAGCTCCACTAAGCTTCCAAGTACCTAAATCTGCACACATGGTGCAGGGAGTCGAGTGAGTACTTCCAACTCAGCGGTAATAAAAGTAAATAATGCTGAGGAAAAATAAAACCACACAAAGCACTATCTCATGCTAGAACATACAGAATCATCTTTTAAACTGAAGTACACTTTCAGGGTATTCCTTTTTAACAATTGCGAGTAGATTATTTAGAAATATCTTTTTAACATCTCTTCTTTTCATCATTACGGATCAATACCTGGGTACAACCTCAAACAGTGCAAGTCTGCACTCAGATCAGCCCCTTGGGCTCATCACTCCTTAACAGTTTCCACAAGGGTATCTGGTCAATAAGGCAAATAACACATGTATGCCAGTAATGTATGAGTGCTAAATGTCATGCCACGTAGTACAAGTAATGCCAATGTATGTATGCAATGCAATGCACATGACGCTGTGGCATACAGCCCGATCCATGCAAAGGAGCCCGCGCTCACTGTGGGTGTTCAGACTCCGGAGCGGCTCTTTCAGCCCAAGCGCAATATCAATATATATCCGATGCGGATCGTGCAGCCCGACCCATGCATAGTCATGAATGCATATAAGCCCCTTGGGCAACAATATCATAACAGCTCACAACTAAAATGTCATCAAAGCCTCGTTTAAGTTTTCAAATCTTATAACAATGTTGAGTAGTTAAAATACCTTTTTAAAACCTTATACTGAGGTGAAAATATGCACAGTATTATCAAAGCAGTGATACCAATCCCCGAAGGATTCAAATATTCGGCACTAAGCCCCAAACATGATAATCAGTCCAATTCATGATAATTAATATCTTTATTAGGGTGTCAATGCAATTTCAAGCAATTAGGTAGTGTTTTATTAAGCGGGACGGACCAAGTCACATTCTCTAATGGTGATCTACCCCACGCCCGTTATGCGGCGTGCAAGTCACCTAAATACAGCGCTATGATGTGCAAGTCCGGGGTTTACAAACCCCCATGACATCATTTACAAGTATTACCCACATCGATCCGGCAAAATCTCAAGCCCGCGACACCTTTTCTCCTTAAACCACGCGCGTCAAAACTAGCCTAAATAAGTACAAATACATCATAATATGCTAATGGACAAACACCCAATCGAAATCAATCGAAATATGAGAAAACTCTCGAAACTAGCAAAACCCAAGCCGCGGGCCTGTTTCTTAAAAAATTATGAAACTCACATTTTTGGAATTCTCGTCTCGCCACGAGTTCATACATACCAAGAACTCGCGAATCCGAGTTCAAATGACCTAACAAACCCCAATTTGAAATATTAAAGCTCATGCCCTAATTTCATACCCAAATTCCTAGAATTTTCAGTGATTAATTCATGTTTTTATACTATAATATCATAATCCAAGTCCAAATGTCCATGCCTGATGATTCTCCTTCGAAGCCTCTCCAAAATCGCCCAAAGATCGCCTTAGTTCGCACCCCAAAATGATTTTTACCCTTCTGAAATTCGAATACACTGATTACATTAAACCCTATGACATTTTCACTTCTGCGGTCCATTGAACGCACCTGTGGTTTCGCTTCCGCGCTCAATAACCCGCTTCTGCGCTCTCTAACCTTCCCCTTGGCCGCTTCTGTATCTACTTGTCCGCTTCCGCGGACGTCGCTTAAGCGGTCCCTAGCCGCTTCCGAGGAAATACGAGAAGCAGCAACCATTTTTCATGCTTAACTCCAAAAATTCGTCGTTTAACCATCCGATATCACCCCGAGGCCCCTGGGGTCCAAACCAAAAACACAATTATGACCAAATACCTCATTCTTACTTGCTCGAGCCATAACAACACTAGCGTAAACACACAAAATCCCCAAAATCATCAAATTAAAGCCTAAGATAAACATGAACTTCTCAAAATCTCATTCGATGCCGAAACCAACAAACGAAGCCCGAATGACCAGTAAATTTGCAGACATATCCCAATTCACTTAACGAAACTAATGCAACACTCGGAATTCCATTCCAACCCTCAGATCAATTTCTCACCTATCAACCGATTTTTCGCCAAAATCCCAACTTCGCCAATCTAAGCTAACTTTCACACCGGACCTCCGAATTCACTTTCGATCGCTCTCCTAAGTTAAAAATCATCTCCCGAAGCTAGCCAAACCATAGAAAATCCATTCCGAGCCCTCTAACTCACAAGTCAATGTCCGGTTGACTTTTTCAACTTAAACTTTCATTAAAGAGACTATTTGTCTCATTTCTATCCAAATTCAGTCCGAAACACTTCAAACTTATCAAACACATATAATAACACACGGGGAAGCATATTACGGGGATAACGGGGCTGAAATACAAAAGACGACGGTTTGGGTCATCACATCCTCCCCAACTTAAATAAACGCTCGTCCTCGAGCGTACCCAGAGTTGTAGTAGAAACAACCCAATAACCCAGTGACCGTACCAAGAATATACCCGGGGTGACCCCACGTCACCCTAGCTCACATAGGTACCGATAACACAACACAGCTGGAATATCACAATCCATCTGGCCCATAGACCATAGAACCTCACTGCACTTCCCAAAATCGTACACAAGATCAGAACCTCATGTCGATACTCCGGATTAACCCAAACCAGCTGTAATAACCACACCTGCATCCTTCGGTGAATTCATACAGTATACCGCGCATTCCATCACTCGGAACGATAGCCCCTATTTACAGCAGTTGCCCACAATAACCAATACTGATAGAAAAACCCTTTTATTAGCTAAAGTCTTATTCTAATAATTTCATATACTGCCAACGGAAACTGAAAAATATGGTAAACCGAACCCATCTCTCAGATTACCCATTCTTGAGTCCATTTACTTTCTGACTGGTACCACAACAGATTTGGGAGTCAAATCCCGATATTACCTTTCTAACAGGCTGAAATCAATTACGCTCGTACCCAGTAATGACTCCCTCGATCATCTCAACTACAACACACCATTCTGGTGATATGACACCTCGACACTGGCCTACGCCACATCATGCTGACACAGGCACCAATAAGAAATGATCCGAACACACTCAAGTCATGACAACTAACTCAACTAAAGAGCTGTAATTCCAATTCCTCCGTACCATCACAACACAAAACTAAGATCCCATCTCACCACATAGAAATAGGGTAACTGAATCTTCCTCGAAAGTTCCTAACATCACGTGGCCTTTCCACAACTCATGATTCTATCCAAACACTATTACCCATGAAGCACCTCAAGTCACCAAGCTCAAAATAGTCAGCCACGCACAGATTTAGGTATGAACTCAAGTAATTAATCACACCCACGGTGATACAATTAATATACACTATCGAATCCTGAAAGGGCACAACCGATGCGCTATTCGCCGAGCAATACCCAATATGAAATTTTCCTCATTAGCCAGGAAGTAATGCATACAAGGTAACATATAACTAAGTCTATTTTTTTTACATCACACTGTTGCGGCATGCAACCTGATCCAGATATCATACCCGTGACGGCGTGCCACCCGCTCCAAATACCATACTCATGGTGGCGTGCCACCCGATCCACACATATATACCTCACAAAAAGGAAGTGCACATCGAGTCAAATTTGCTCATTATAATAACTTATATAGTCTTATGCTCGACCACACGAAACGCATCCGAAAATTCCCCCAACACCGGAACAAAATCAACGGTAGAAACCTCTGCACTGATATCCGCCGCGAAGGCCCAATTAACAAAGCAATACTTGCCAGCCATCCATTGGTCCTTGGGATACAAAACTACCCTGTTAGAACAAAATATGATGCACCCTGCCACACAACTGTGGCATTTTTCGACATAGTTCTTATTACATTAGTCTAGACAACCTAACATTGGGACAACCAGTTTTCCATCTATCACCATAACTCGAGTTTAACATATCAAGCAAAGAAGAATCCACTAGGGCTTCCAATTCCCAATAACCACTAAACGGTGCCGATACACACGATACATAACCACTGCATAGGTGGATCATGAGAACTTCTAGTCCCCAGTGCGCATATAATACATGAATCACTATGCCGGATCCCACACTCCGCCATACGAATACGTAACACACATCAACAACTCAATCATCGCAATCGATCTGACAAGAGAATACCACAATACCATCATATACTATCAGATTGCATTACCTTTCCCTTTTGAACATATACCCCGCCAAATCGCTAGAATAGTGGTACCATTTTCCTTATTCACCAGAAAGATCGATTCTTAAATTATCTGTAGCTGCCCGCGCTCCTCAAGAATTTCAATGGCTTCCCATTATTACGAACTGATCCAAAACCTTGAACATGCAACTATCAACTTTCCATAACACACCGCATATACTATACCAAACTAAGATAACATGGGAACTGCTATCCCCTTCCTGCGCTGCAAACATCAACGCACTCAACTAGTCAAGAACTTTCATGATCCTGTGTAGAAGAAAAATCATTACACATTCCAAGCTTCGCATACCAAAAGGAAATATGTTCATTTTTGAAACCACGGTAACACATCACGAACTCTTTCTCCCAATTCCGTTGCACAGGCTTAACTGCCAGGACTGAATCCTTTTTCCCACACTGAGCTACGCAACTTCCAACACTCAAGAGCTTTGCTGCACAATACTTGTAAGACTCACTACTCCGATCACAAACCAGGAAATAGTCGTACCCTTACCATACTGCTTCGATTTATTATCAAGCTATTCCATTTATCCTAATTTCCTTTCTGGTACATCCGTCAATTAATATTCGGCTTTACTGTAGCACCACAATACCTCACTCAGGTTACCACACAAGACTCACACATAAGACCACACGGTCTAAGACCCATAGGCCGCTGAATACTCTCTCAGATGTTTTCAGAAATACCACACTCTATAATACTTTATTTTGAAGAACTTCCTGCGATCCCGAATTCGTTATCATTACATTCCAATACAGATACATAGAACCCCATAATTAACATAACATACCACAAGTCTTGATCTCTTCCAATGAAACCACCGTCTTTAGCCACATACACAATCTTAAGACACATGACTGTTACATGCAAAATCTTGAACACCGCAAGATTATGATTTCATATAAATACAAACAACCATCTTTCTGCTCTATGCACTGAGCATTCTTTATCAACCGCGATTTAAAACATCCTACTACTTCTCCACCTCTACGACGCATTATGCAACCTTTATCAAAATTTTCCTCGACACTCGCCATTCTCGGCTCAATTTCTGCGACCAGAACTACTTCGCTAGTATACTTGAGATAGAACCAACATAACACACAACAACACGATCAGTTAATCAATAACAACCTCCATAACCTGGCTTGAAGCTATATTTCAAGGCGCCATTAACCACTTATAGCAAGCATACTCATGTGATGCCACAATGTTATTGTGAGATTAAACTCAAGTCATTTACAAGCTTTGGCGGAGACTCGAATCATCAGTATCCTTAACCCTTCTACAATTCTTGCATTCATTCACACACAACAATTAAGCCCACTCTTTAGGTGACGAAATATTCTCTAAGTCCCAAATTTTTCCAAAACTTTCGACAGAGTTTCCTCGGTAATTTGAGTCTATCCACCTGCCAGAGAACCACCAAAACCATCCTAACAACACATCCACAAATCAACAAGGCATCAAAATGTATATCAACAACATAAATCTCAACTACACGAATTATATTATCAAAATTGGTACATGGACATGCATTTCACCTGCTCGAATCGTAACATATATTAAATGCCTTTCAATTACACATAAGAATCAACCCGCCTAAGGAGACCCCGCAAGAGATAACCCACATGTTTTGCCTCAATTTAATATTTCAGCACACCTTCCACCATGATACACATAGCACAATCGTTTAGTCTTCTTGAGTCTGAAATCATACCACCGTACATGATGCACTTTACCTTTCTACTAAGAGATATGAAAATGTTGAACACGCCCATAGCTCGGGGCTGCACAATAGATCACAATAAGAACCGAACACCTAACAGCTCATCCATTATCAAGCTGCCATTTCAACAATTAGGGACAATACTGATCATATAAATTTCATAATACCAGCTCACGAAATCAGCACCTCGGTGCTCAAGCCATAGACAAAGATCCGACCTCAAGTCCTCCCGGCTGGCCCAACATGAACTCACAGAGATTATATCTCGCCCCTCGATCGAGGAATCATAAGCCATCAAGGAAAATATAATACTAAGCGCACGAGTGCGCAAACAGACGGGTGGAAGGAATTCCAAGGATTATATCTCAAGCTGCATCAAGTACGCACGATAAGAATTCAAAGAAAGTGAAGTTTTTCCTAAAGGTTCTGCATCATTACTTATGAGGCCTAGTAACCTAGGCTCGATACCAACTTGTCACGACCCCAAACTCGATCGTGATGGCGCCCAGCCCAACGGCTAGGAAAGCACGACCAAATACACAATCAACCCGAGCTTAGAGCTCAAAATCATTTATTTTTAAGTCATTAATAGTGAATAAATCAAAATAAGATGATAGCTATAGAAATATCCCGAAATCTCACGAAAACTACGTAACTTCCCAAAAGATCTGGGGTCACGAGCCAAGAGCCTCTAACAGAATATCAATACAATACTGTAAGTAACTCTACAAGTCCGAGAGTATGTGGAATTTAACAAATAACAGAGTAATAAGGGGAGTGCCGGATCCTGCATACGCCAGGCAGCTATCTCGACGATCCCAAATGGAGCTCTAGACCAGCTCCAAGCTCCACTAAGCTTCCAAGTACCTGAAACTGCACACATGGTGCAGGGAGTCGAGTGAGTATTTCCAACTCAATGGAAATAAAAGTAATGCTGAGGAAAAAGAAAACAACACAAAGCACTATCTCATGCTATAACATACAAAATCATGTTTTAAACTGAAGTACACTTTCATGGTATTCCTTTTTAACAATTGCGAGTAGATTATTTAGAAATCTCTTTCTAACATCACTTCCTTTCATCATAGCAGATCAATACCTGGGTGCAACCTCAAACAGTGCAAGTCTGCACTCAGATCATCTCTTGGGTTCACCACTTTTTAACAATTTCCACCAGGGTATCTAGTCAATAAGACAGGTAACACATGTATGCCAGTAATGTATGAGTGCTAAATGTCATGCCATGTAGTACAAGTAAAGTCAATGTATGTATGAAATGTAATGCACATGACGCTGTGGCATACAGCCCTATCCATGCAAAGGGGCCCGCTCACTGTGGGGGTTCAAACTCCGGAGGGGCTCCTTCAGCCCAAGCGCAATATCAATATATATCCCATGTGGATCGTGCAGCCCGACCCATGCATAGTCATGAATGCATATAAGCCCCTTGGGCAACAGTATCATAACTGCTCACAGCTAAAATGTCATCAAAGCCTCGTTTAAGTTTTCAAATCTTGTAACTATGCTGAGTAGCAAAAATACCATTTTAAAACCTTAGACCGAGGTGAAAATATGCACAGTATTATCAAGACAGTGATACCAATCCCTGAAGGATTCAAATATTCGGCACTAAGCCCCAAACATGATAATCAGTCCAATTCTTGATAATTAATATCTTTATTAGGGTGTCAATGCAATTTCAAGCAATTAGGTAGTATTTTTATTAAGCGAGACGGACCAAGTCACAATCTCCAATGGTGCTCTACCCCATGCATGTTATCCGGCGTGTAAGTCACCTCAATACAGCGCTATGATGTGCAATTCTGGGGTTTACAAACCCTCATGACATCATTTACAAGTATTACCCACCTCGTTCCGGTGAAATCTCAAGCCCGCGACGCCTTTGCTCCTCAAACCGGTCTCCATGCGCGTCGAAACTAGCCAAAATCATTACAAATACATCATAATATGCTAATGAAACAACACCCAATCGAAAACAATCGAAATATGAGAAAAATCTCGAAACTAGCAAAACCCGAGCCCTGGGCCCACTTCTCAAAAAATTATGAAACTCACATTTTTGGAATCCTCGTCTCGCCACGAGTTCATACATTCCAAGAATTCGCGAATCCGAGTTCAAATGACCTAACAAACCCCAATTTGAGATATTAAAACTCATGCCCTAGTTTTCCTCAATATCATACCCAAATTCCTTGAATTTTCAGTGATTAATTCATGTTTTTATACTATAATTTCATAATACAAGTCCAAATGTCCATACTTGATGATTCTTCTTCGAAGCCTCTCCAAAATCGCCCAATGATCGCCTTAGTTTTCACCCCAAAATGATTTTTACCCTTCTGAAATTCGAATACACTGATTACATTAAACCCTCAGATATTTTCGCTTCTGCGGTCCATTGACCGCACTTGCGGTTTCGCTTGCGCGCTCAATAACCCACTTCTGCGGTCTCTGACCTTCCCCTTGGCCGCTTCTGCGGCTACTTATCCGCTTCCGCGGATGCCGCTTAAGCGGTCCCTAGCCCGTTTCCGCGGAAATACGAGAAGCAACAACCATTTTTCATGCTTAACTCCAACAATTCCTCGTTAAACCATCCGATATCACCCCGAGGTCCCCGGGGTCCAAACCAAAAACACAATTATGACCAAATACCTCATTCAAACTTGCTCGAGCCATAACAACACTAGCTTAAACACCAAAAATCCCCAAAATCATCAAATCAAAGCCTAAGATAAACATGAACCACTCAAAATCTCATTCGATGCCCAAACCAACCAAACGAAGCCCGAATGACCCGAAATTTGCAAACATATCCCAATTCACTTAACGAAACTAATGCAACATTCGAAATTCCATTACGACCCTCGGATCAATTTCTCACCTATCAACCAGTGTTTCTCCAAAATCCCAACTTCGCCAATCTAAGCTAACTTTCACACCGGGCCTCCGAATTCACTTTTGAGCGCTCTCCTAAGTCAAAAATTATCTCCCGAAGCTAGCCGAACGATCGAAAATCCATTTCGATCCCTCTAACTCACAAGTCAACATCCGATTGACTTTTCCAACTTAAACTTTCCTTAAAGAGACTATTTGTCTTATTTCAATCCAAATTCAATCCGAAACACTTCAAACTCATCAAAAACATATAATAACACATGGGGAAGCATATTACGGGGATAACGGGGCTGAAATACGAAGACGACGGGTCGGGTCGTCACAAAAAGCTATTGAAGAAAAACTAAGTATCTCTATACACCAGAGTCTAAGAAAATACGGAAAGGTAAACGACATAGGAGGGAATAGAGGGGGAATCTAAGTTCTGCAGACACGGGCAGATATACCTTGAAGTCTCTTCAATCTCACTACTACTGATATATAGGCCGATAAAAAGTATCTTGATCTGCACATAAAATATGTGCAGAAGAGTAGCATGAGTACACCACAATGGTACCCAGTAAATGCCAGGCCTAACCTTGGTCGAGTAGTGATAAGGTCAGGTCAAGGCCCTACTACTATATAATAAATAAGCAGAAAAATATAGTAACTTAATAAGAGTCTGGAAATGTAACAAAGAGAAAACCACAGAAAAGTATCATCATAGGACACATGGATAAATAGCAGGGGCGCTCCCAAGAGATTATCTCGTAGTCCTAATATTAAATGCTCAATAGAGGATCTCTTGAGATACCGCCTCACAGTCCCAAAAGTAAATATGCAAGGAGATCTCCCGAGGTACCGCCTCTTAGTCTCAGAAGTAAATGTGCATGGGGATTTTCCGAGGTACTGCCTCGTAGTCCTAAAAGTAAATGTGCAGGGGGATCTCTCGAGGTACCGCCTGATAGTCCCAAAAGTAAATATACAGCTCGAAACCAATTAATACAAAAATTAACAACAAAAATTCTACAATTAAGACTAATACAAATCAAGGAAAAACAAGAAATCAACTAAGTATGCTGCGCGTATTTCAAATAAGAATTTAGGATACACAGACATGCAATTTTAGGCTAAACAGGATAACTACACATGCAGGTATAACTTAATTAATATGTAACAGGTTACTACCTAGTAAAAACAGATAAAACAACTAGCCCATGTACGCACTTATCACCTCCGTACATCACGCTCATCTATCACATAAATATCATAACACTACAAAATATTAAGGGGATTTCCCCATAGAAGGTTAGGCAAGCCACTTACCTCGAACCAAGTTCAATAAATCAATAACATTGCTCTTTCCTTGTTTTTTTGACTCCGAATGACCCAAATTTAGCCAATAGCAATTACATACCATAAATATTACTATAATAAAATAATCTAATTAATGAAATCAAGACTTTAGCAAGAAATTAGAAATTCTCCCCAAAAAGTCGACACGGGCCCTTGTCTCAGAATCGTGTAATAGTCACAAAATACGAACGTCCATTCAACCACGAGTTCACTCGTACAAATATTATTCAAATCCAATATCAAAATCTTAATCAAAACCCAAAAAATTGGTTGAAGAACTTTTCCCTTTTCGAAATTGCTCCACTCAATTCCGAAATTAAAGGATGGAATTAACGATAGATTAGTGGAATATAGCCAAAAACAAGTAAAAAATCATTACCCAATCGTTTCTTTTGAAAATCCCTCAAAATTTCATTCAATTCCAAGCTCTCTATCTTAAGTTTTGATAAAAATGGCTAAACTCTCATTTTTGAAATGTTATAGACTGCCCAAGCAAATCCTTCTTCACGAGCACGACCTCAATGTCGCGTTCGCCTAGAACAAATAATTTACTGACCTAAGTTCCTCTTTTGCAAATGCATGTGTCTTCCCCCGAACGCGGAGCTTCTAGTGTCTTCTCCTTCGCGAATGCGACGCCTACTACGCAAACACGTATAACAATGCTGGGGTCCTAACGTCTCTACTTCCTCTACACGAACGCGATACCCTTCATGCGTTCGCGATATAGCACTAAATATACCTTCCCGAACGTGGCCCCCACTTCGTGAATGTGAAGCACAAATCCTCTCTTGCCTCCAGATTCATTTTGTGAATGCGGAACTCCCCTCACAAGCACGAATAAGGAAACCAACAACTGGACGCCAAATGTTTGTGCAACACGAACAAGCCCAAAACTATTCCGTTAACCATCCGGAATCCATCCGAGGCCCACAGTACCTCAATCAAACATGCCAACAAATTCTATAACACCATACAAGCCTAATTCAGCTAAGATCCTCAAAATCACAATTCAGACACGCTTCTAAATCCAAAATCACCCTACAAAGCTAACATAAATGACGAAACTCCGATATGGAGTTGTTTTCACACAATTCCAACTACGGTCAAAATCCTAGAACTTAAGCTTCTGTTTTAGGGACTAAGTGTCCCAAATCACTCCGAAACTAAAAAAACCTCTTGGCAAGTCACATAGGCCAAAAATGATATAGGGAAAGTAGTAAATAGGGGATCGGGGCTAATACTCTCTAAACGATGGGCCAATCCTTTCAAATAATTCAAGCCTTTGACTATGAGATTCAGTTATTTCTTTTAACTTATATCGGAGTCTCTTATAGTTGTAGTTATGTCAACATGTATGATGCTTGGATTATTCTCCAAAAAATTAAGTGCGTTCATAATGTAACTAACTCTTGGTCATTGGATCAAATAATTTCTTTCGTGCCTTCTTAGCTTTCTCTAAAAAGTAAGAAATTACTTTTCCTGGTATTTCTACCACTTGTTGCATGGATACTTGGCTTATCTAGTGCCAACACCTATTATATTTTTGTGCAAATCATATGATATCAAATATATCTTTTCTTCTCATTCATTAGCCATGATAGGTGTCACTTTCTTATGGAGTGTATACAATATTGTAATGAGACTGTTGTTTTAAGATTTTTTCCTCTTTAACTCATTATGCTTAGGTTGAAGCCTTTTTCCTTATTTTCTTAGCCATTCTTTCATTGCAGTGCTTAGGTAAGACCCTCTAACTCTTATAAAGCGGCGAGAGGATTACATTGTATACCCCACGAAATTATTACTCACCTATCATTATCCTTAGTTACATACCGTCGCGCCATTGTGCTCGAAAGGTTGCATCTGAGTTTATATTTTGATTGTCTCCCTAGTGGAACTCTATTTCTGTAACATTTATACTGTACCTTCTACTACCCCAACTCCTATTTGAATATTACTTAAGACTTACGATGTCATATCTGCGAGGCTGAATTCCTATGCTGGGTTTCACTATGTTTATCTTGCAAGATCTATTGATTTATCTGAGACCTCTTTTCTAGCAATAACTAAGCTATACCTGAATCAACTACTAACTACTCGTCAGTCTATGCTCATTTTATATTCTGTGTACCCTCTCTTGGGTTATGTCTTTTGTCTTAACTTACCTTTTGCACTGGCTCCTAATGTATCAAATGTTCATTCGTGTTAGATAATACGCTTAACGCTAGAGGGGGGGGGGTGAATAGCGTTGTAATAAAATTTAGCGTAAACTTGCGGAAATTAAAATTTGCAGGAAATAATTAAGTGCGTTAAATAAATAAAAAGGAAAGAACGCACCTTTTCATATATTCTGGTTCACCACAACGCGTGGCTAGTCCAGTCCTCGAGAGACTCTCTCGAGATTTTCCACTAACTTGTTAAGCTTACGGGTGCTCAACAAACCTTTACAACGTAAGGACACAAGCCTTAACACCTTTGCTCGGAGATACAACACTCCAAGACTTCAACCAAGGAAACACAAGTTCCTTACAACAAGAGAATCACAATTCTCTTACAAGTGTATAAAACACTAAACACTCAAACAAAATACTCCTTAATGAGTAGATATGAGTAAAAGAAGTAAGCTCTAGATCACAACAACTTTGGACAAGAATATGGCTCTCAAAAGCTTTATGAAATTGAATATAAGTATGCAAGCTTATAGCAATGTAATGATCAGTTGTAGTATGTTGTTGTGTTTAAAACACTGAAATGAAGCTATATTTATAGTTGAAAAACTTGGCATTACCGTTGCCTAATTGCCAATTAAGAGTTGCTGATTTTACTCACTGACAATCGATTGTCAAACCCCAACAATCGATTGTCTGCCAGTCAGATCAAAATTCAATCCCAGATTTTACGCTTGATAATCGATTACTTACAATCCATAATCGATTACTGGCAACGTTCAAAAAATCTTTTCCAGATTTTACCACAAACAATCGATTGTCCAGAATCAACAATCGATTACTCAGCAATGTTCAAAAAATCTTTTCCGGATTTTAATCAAAACAATCGATTATACAGAATCAATAATCGATTACCCATTAACGTTCAAAAAATCTTTTCCGGATTTTAATCAAAACAATCGATTATACAGAGTCAATAATCGATTACCCAATAACGTTCAAAAAATCTTTTTCGGATTTTAGTCAAAACAATCGATTATACAGAGTCAATAATCGATTGCCTGACGGTATTTGAAAACATTACGACAACGGTCAGCTTCACAATCGATTGCACAACGTCAACAATCGACTACTTATCAGTTTTAGAAAAACATTTTAGACACTGTCTCTTTGACAATCGATTGTCCAATGTAACAATCGATTATTTAATAAATTTGAAAATCACTGGAAGACATTGTCTCAAAATAATCGATTACCATTAGTTCATAATCGATTATTCTGAGTTTTGAAAAACTTTGATGGACACTGCCTCAGTCACAATCGATTGTCATTAGTTCACAATCGATTGTCATGCAGGTTTGAAAAACCTGATGCTCACTGTCTTACTCACAATCGATTGTCATTAGTTCACAATCGATTGTCATGCAGTCTTGGCTTAAAACAATCGATAATCATAAGTACATAATCGATTATCTTAGTCCAGATTTTTAAGGCATGTCTAAAAATTATTTTGACTACTGTAAATATGCATGATTTAAAATCATTTGACATTAAATTAAATATGCATGATTTTGGAAAATAGTTTTATGAGAGAAGCCATGTTACGAGTCAAGTTGTAGGATCAAGATCACAAATAAGAATGACTCAATTAATCTTATAAAACTTTGTCTTGAGCTTGAATCTCGTTGTATATCAATTGTGCGCTTGTTTCTTGAACTTCGTCATATATCAATTTTCGCTTCGTTTGTCATTCATCAAAACCTACACAAAAGAACACACGTTTTAGTATATTGCATTGAGAACGTGTTTCCAACAATTTCCCCCTTTTTGATAATGGCAAACATTAAGCGGGATATGCAAGACAAGCAATTTATAATGACGATTCAAGATAAGTATATACATGCAACAAGTATGCAATTTGTTCCCCCTCAATATGTGAATTCCCCCTCAATTTAAGCTTATAAATACTGAGAGTGCATACCCGTTATCTTCCCCCTTTTGCCATTAGCAAAAATAAAAGAAGAAGATGCCAAAGAAGTAAATAAAACTTGTTTATTTATTGGAAAGAAATTACAGTAACAGGGAAGACAATACAACATATAAAAACAAAAAAAAACTACAATTATTCATTCATCATTTTCCGCCTCATCATCCGGCACTGCTTCATATGGAACAAGACCCGCATATGGATAATGAACGTGGTCAAAATATCCATGGATCTCGTGAGTTAATTGACCGAAAGAAGAGTTCAATGAAGCAATTTGGTCGGAAATGAATTGGAGGGAAGGCTCTTGAGGCGGAGGAGCACGACGGGTTGGAGGAGGAGCAGGCGCTACATGATCACCGTCATGATGAAAGGAGGATTCCGAAATTTCCCACTTTTTGGTACTCTTTTTGAGAGGACCATTTCCAGTGACGAATCCGGTGGCTTCAAGAAAGTTCATGATGAGGAGAGCATAAGGAAGAGGCCTATCATCTCCGATAGCGTCACGCATGTGAATTTTGATAAGCCGACACCAATTGATGTTAGCTCCGGTTATTATGGCATGCATGAGCTTAGTGTCCTCTTGAGAAATGGTAGTATGGTTATGCTTACGAGGCTTGAGAACTCGGGTGATGAAATAGAAAATCAACCGATAATTGGGATCCATTCCCGTAATTGTAGGACGACGGGAAGAAAGATTTGGATCATAAGAAGTAAGACCGATTTGGTGTAAGAGGGCTGTTTCATCAAAAAGGGCTCCGGCCTCTCCGGTGTACCGAAAAATGTCTTCACCATTATGAGGAAGACGGGCAATGGTATGAAGATTTTCATCGGAAAGAAGAATTTGAACACCATTAATGTTGGTGACAAGCTCACCATCATCATCCTCGTGGAGGTTGGAATAAAATGCTTGAACCAATGTAGTATTGATATAAGGATGGGTAAGGAGTAAAAAGTCAAGAAGTTGAGAATTTTTGAGCATATTTGCAGCAGACCCAAATGATTCAAGATACCTGTGGGTTGAAAAGCGGGGTGGAAGGATGTCGCGCTTTTCAAATTTGGTTAAGAATCGAGTAAGCTCGATGTCGGAATTAAAATATAGAACGGAACCATCTTGATAGGGATAGTTCGGACGAGGAGGGGCAACAGAGGAGGATGCGCCGTGCCTAGCAGAACGGGAACATTTTGAGTGACGGCCCGACATTTTTAATGAAAGCTGATGGATTTTGCAAAGGATTAGAGAGAATTTGATATTTTGAAAGCTACAATTGATGCTTGAGTGAATGCATATGAACATATATGAAGCCTATTTATAGAGGGGAGAGTGGCTTATCATTTATGGAAGAAATCTGCTGAGAATTTAAAGCCAAATCAGTCAGAAACGGTAAAATAAATTCACTGACCGTTAGACAATCGATTGTTGAGATGCAATAATCGATTGTTGAAGAGTTATGACCTGACTTGGAACTGACACAAATCGATTGAGGAGCTGAACGGTAACAAGAGTTTAAATTTCTGACATGAAATAATCGATTGTCAAAATATGGTAATCGATTGTTATGTTACAGTGAGCACAGAAATTTTCTGATTTTGAAAAAAGTCGATTATATTTTGAAACAATCGATTGTTTTGGAAAAGCCTTGCTGAATGATTGAGACGGAAATCGATTTTGCAGATTAAGGAGTCAATTATTTAACGAAACTGCATAATAAAGAAAAACCATAAGCAATCGATTAGTGATACTGCTAATCGATTTTCAGCACAGTAAAATAATCGATTATTTGCTTCGAACAATCGATTGTTCTGTGCCAAAACTTCATAATTCCCCTTGTCTTTTAGGGTGATACCTACAAAATAGAATTAAACGTCTCCAACGCTCAAGTCAGTAATTTGTAAAGAAGTAATAACTTAAACTAGTGTTGCCAAGTGAGAACATGAGCTCTTAAGAAGTGTGTCCTAAAGTGTTCTTAAGAGAGTTTCGGGTACTTACCTTTCCTCCGACGTCGCCAATTACCTGTTCAAGAGGGTGATCTTTGATCGTCCTCCACTCATTTGGCACTTTTGTTCCATTTTCCAATAGTGGCGCTTCTTCCGTTGGTTGTTCCTCAGTTTCATCTTTATTTTCCTTGGGTGGTTCCTCTTTTATTTTGTCTTTCAAGCGATCTAAGATACCTGCAAGATCAAAATCGGAATCCTTTCTCGCCAAGCGAGCATTATTTTCGGAAAATACAACATGAGGGGATTCCTCCACAATTAGGGTTCTTTTATTAAAGACCCTATATGCTTTACTACGTGAGGAATATCCAATGAAAATACCTTCATCCGACTTAGCATCAAATTTACCCAATTGGTCTTTGCCATTGTTATGAACAAAACATTTGCAACCAAAAACTCTAAAATGGGAAATATTTGGTTTTCTACCCTTATAAAGTTCATATGGGGTTTTCATGAGTATCGGCCGAATTACTACTCTATTTAGAACATAGCAAGCGGTACTCACGGCGTCCGCCCAAAAAAGTTTGGGTATCTTAGCTTCGTCGAGCATGGTTCTAGCCATCTCTTCGAGACACCTATTTTTCCTTTCCACCACCCCATTTTGTTGTGGTGTACGTGAGCGGAAAAGGTATGCTCGATTCCGAGTTCATCACAAAAGTCCGCAAAGAGATTGTGATCAAACTCTCCCCCATGATCACTTCTAATTAAAGTGTCGGTTGTTTCTTTCTCATTTTGAACACGCTTAAGAAAATATTTAAAATTTTGAAAAGCATCACTTTTATTGGCAAGAAATAAAGTCCAAGTAAATCTCGAGTAATCATCAACAATCACAAAAGCATATCTATTTCTTCCTAGACTTTCAATGCGAGAAGGACCAAATAAATCCATATGAAGCAATTGCAATGGTCTAGAAGTTGAAACAATGTTTTTTGATTTGAAAGATGCTTTTGTTTTCTTCCCCTTTTGACACGAGTCACAAATAGAGTCATTTTCAAATTTTAAATTGGGAAGACCAACAGCTAAGTTTTGAGAAATCAATTTGTTCAAAAGATGCATATTGATATGTGCTACTCTACGATGCCATAGCCAAGTATCATCCTCTTTACTCATAAGACAATCAACATATTCGGGTGAGGAATTAGCAAGATCAACCATATAAATATTATCAACTCTAAAACCACGAAGTATGATTTTGAAATCACTACGTCTAAATACTAGGCATTCATCTGAATCAAATAGAGCAAGATTTCCCTTGTCACACAATTGGCTTATGCTCAAGAGATTATGCTTTAATCCTTTGACAAGTAATATATGCTTAATAGAGGAATTTTCATCCTTACCGACCGAGCCGATGCCGATGATCTTTCCTTTATTGTTATCACCGAAGATAACACTTCCTCCTTCTTTGTGCTCTAATTGAAGGAATTTGGATTCATCTCCCGTCATATGCTTGGAGCATCCACTATCAAGGTACCACAGTACACTTGATCCCTTCAAGCACACCTACAAAACAAATTAATGTTCTTTAGGTACCCATGCCATCTTGGGTCCTTGGGGGTTAGGCATATTATAATGATGCAATTGAGTAATATGTCTATGACGTGTAAAGCATGCAGGAGCAATATGACCAATACGTCTACAATAATGACAAGTCACATTTGGGTTATGCATCCTTCTAGGTTCATAGTAACTAGACGGATGAAAATTTCTTACTCTATTTTGAACACTGTGACTATTTCGCATTTCATGAGAATTATTTCTCCTACTATGAGCTCTAGGATGGGCAGCATTTCTAGAGTGATTGTTTCTCGGTTGAAGGCCATTTCTAGGTCTTCTCAAAGGTTCAACATTTGGCCTAAAATATGCATTATTTCTAGGGTAACTATTTCTAGGTGGTAAGTCATTTCTAGGTCTCCTAAAATGTTCAACATTTTGTCTAGCATGCATATTGGTTCTAGGATTGCTATTTCTAGGATAAGCATTTGTTTTATTAGTCCTAGGTTGAGCCTTAGGTGGTTGGGGTTTGGCTTCAACCTTTTCTTCATTCTTAAAGCCTATTCCATGCTTGGTTGATTTCAAATTTACAAGGACCTCATTCAAATTCTTGTGGGAAGAATTAAACTTATCTAAGGTACCTTTGAGTCTATCTACCTCATTTTTGAGATGCAAGCAAGAAGAACAATTTTTAGTAGAACTTTCGGGCTTATCGGCGCTTCTTTTTCCAAAAAACTTGTTTTCCTCTTTCAGCTTCTCATTTTCTAAAACCAGTTTTTCTAAATCCTTTTCTTTCAAAGAAAGCTGTTTTTGAAAATCCTTTTCTTTTAATGAAGCATTTTCTTTTATGCCCTTAACAGTTTTTGAAGCCTTAATAAATTCAGTATATAATTCATCAAAAGCAGTTCGCATTTCTTCAGGAGTAAAGAAGTTTTTAGACGAGATTTGACATACCTCATCTTTGTTGTCTTCTTGTGCCATAAGGCAAAGATTTGCTGCTTCGTCTTCTTCTCCTTCGCTTGACTCATCTCCTGAGTCGCCTCCCCAAGAAATATACGCACGTTGCTTTTTAAAAGGTTTCTTCTCCTTTTTAATGTTTGGGCAATTTGATTTGATGTGCCCGGTTTCACCACATTCATAGCACTTGATTTGTTCGCCTTGCTTTTTGCCCTTGCGTTCATACTCCTTGCGCATGAACTTTTGAAATCTTTTGATAACGAGTCCAAACTCGTTGTCTCCTTCCTCATCAATTTGCAGTTGGCTTGTGCTCGCCATTAGAGCTATTCTTTGCCTCCTTTGATCATCACCAAAAGGGTTAAGAATAGTAGATTCATAGGTCTTAAGGTTACCTCTTAGTGCGTCGATTGTGACGTTTGAAACGCCAATGGATTCTTGAATTGCATCGGCCTTTGATCTCCATGCCGGTGTGAGACTTCTAAGAATTTTTCGCACGAGCTCTCTATCCGTGAATGTTTTGTTGAGAGCATGTAGGTCATTTACGATTATTGAAAATCGCTCAAACATTTCGTCCACCTTTTCACCTTCCTTCATGTGAAATAATTCATAAGAATGGGTTAGGAAATCAATTTTTGCTTCTCTTACCTGGTCCGTACTTTCGTACGTAACTTCTAGTTTGTCCCACATCTCCTTTGCCGTTGTGCAACACGATATTTTCCTGTAATCGTCAGCATTAACAGCACAATATAATAAATTAATTGCATTAGCATTGTTTTGAACCTTTCGGATGTCATCCGCTTTATACTCATCCTCGGACTTGGGAACCCATTCGTTTTCCACCTTCTTTGTTGGAATTTGGTTTCCCTTCATTATCACCTTCCAAAGGTGAAAGCTGTTGGACTGAATGAAGATCTTCATCCTCTCCTTCCAGTATGTGTAATTTGTACCGTTGAATAGAGGTGGTCGTGTGGAGCACTGTCCTTCATCAATTCCTGCAAAAGAATCACGAGTAGAAGCCATGGATGGTTCTCTCAAACTGTTAAGTTTTCAGAGAGTTGGGCTCTGATACCAATTGTTAGATAATACGCTTAATGCTAGAGGGGGGGTGAATAGCGTTATAATAAAATTTAGCGTAAACTTGCGGAAATTAAAATTTGCAGGAAATAATTAAGTGCGTTAAATAAATAAAAAGGAAAGAACGCACCGATATATTCTGGTTCACCACAACACGTGGCTAGTCCAGTCCCCGAGAGACTCTCTCGAGATTTTCCACTAACTTGTTAAGCTTACGGGTGCTCAACAAACCTTTACAACGTAAGGACACAAGCCTTAACACCTTTGCTCGGAGATACAACACTCCAAGACTTCAACCAAGAAAACACAAGTTCCTTACAATAAGAGAATCACAATTCTCTTACAAGTTTATAAAACACTAAACACTCAAACAAAATACTCCTTAATGAGTAGATATGAGTAAAAGAAGTAAGCTCTAGATCACAACAACGTTGGACAAGAATATGGCTCTCAAAAGCTTTATGAAATTGAATATAAAATGATAAACACAAGTATGCAAGCTTATACCAATGTAATGATCAGTTGTAGTATGTTGTTGTGTTTAAAACACTGAAATGAAGCTGTATTTATAGTTGAAAAACTTGGCATTACCGTTGCCTAATTGCCAATTAAGAGTTGCTGATTTTACTCACTGACAATCGATTGTCAAACCCCAACAATCGATTGTCTGCCAGTCAGATCAAAATTCAATCCCAGATTTTACGCTTGATAATCGATTACTTACAATCCATAATCGATTACTGGCAACGTTCAAAAAATCCTTTCAAGATTTTACCACAAACAATCGATTGTCCAGAATCAACAATCGATTACTCAGCAACGTTCAAAAAATCTTTTCCGGATTTTAATCAAAACAATCGATTATACAGAATCAATAATCGATTACCCAATAACGTTCAAAAAATCTTTTCCGGATTTTAATCAAAACAATCGATTTTACAGAGTCAATAATCGATTACCCAATAACAATCAAAAAATCTTTTCTGGATGTTAATCAAAACAATCGATTATACAGAGTCAATAATCGATTACCTGACGGTATTTGAAAACATTACAACAACGGTCAGCTTCACAATCGATTGCACAAAGTCAACAATCGACTACTTATCAGTTTTTGAAAAACATTTTAGACACTGTCTCTTTGACAATCAATTGTCCAATGTAACAATCGATTATTTAATAAATTTGAAAATCACTGGAAGACACTGTCTCAACATAATCGATTACCATTAGTTCATAATCGATTATTCTGAGTTTTGAAAAACTTTGATGGACACTGCCTCAGTCACAATCGATTGTCATTAGTTCACAATCGATTGTCATGCAGGTTTGAAAAATCTGATGCTCACTGTCTTACTCACAATCGATTGTCATTAGTTCACAATCGATTGTCATGCAGTCTTGGCTTAAAACAATCGATAATCATAAGTACATAATCGATTATCTTAGTCCAGATTTTTAAGGCATGTCTAAAAATTATTTTGACTACTGTAAATATGCATGATTTAAAATCATTTGACATTAAATTAAATATGCATGATTTTGGAAAGTAGTTTTATGAGAGAAGCCATGTTACGAGTCAAGTTGTAGGATCAAGATCACAAATAAGAATGACTCAATTAATCTTATAAAACTTTGTCTTGAGCTGGAATCTCGTTGTATATCAATTGTGCGCTTGTTTCTTGAACTTCGTCATATATCAATTTTCGCTTCGTTTGTCATTCATCAAAACCTACACAAAAGAACACACGTTTTAGTATATTGCATTGAGAACGTGTTTCCAACAATTCGCACTTATTTATCAATAACATCTGGTGTGGTAACCCTTACTGCCTCGCCTGACATCGTGCTTGAATAATGTTCTAGAGCTATAGCATATTTATAGGATCTGAACAAATGCAATCTCATTCCTTTCACCGTTTTACATCATTCTTTCCTTATTATTCCATAGTTACTTGAACTACATAACTCCAACTTACTACCATATCACACCGTCTTCCCCCCTTTAGGGGAGTACTAGCATTTAATGCTATGAAGATTTATCTATATATGGTTTACCTCTTCATTTTTGACATTTTTTTGCGTCTTTACTGACTGTTAATTGCCTTATGGTTACCCTTCTCTACTAGGGATAGATAAATTCCTTGCGTACGAGGGTGATACTTAGTGTAACTGGCACACTTAGTAACTTAAGCTTTAATTTGCTCAAAAATTTTGCTTTGGCGGAGCATCTTCCTAAATGACCTTTAAAGGTTATTCTTCTGTTGTCCATTTTATTATAGCTGGAATACGATCATTGAAATTATCTTGATGACAATCACTATCACATTATTCGATCCCTAATTGATGGTCAATTTAGTTCACTAGCCGATGCTGAGTTCTCTTGCTCCGGGGTCTAAATTTTTGTTCTAGTAATCATGTTGGACTCGCCAACTCATTTCTCAAAATAGGGATACGAATTTTGACCTATACTCTTTTATTGTCTCAAGGTCTGTCATATCTTGTATTTTCCTTCACTTGACTAAAGACTTAGTCATCACATCATATTTTGATTTACTGTTATCACCCATTTATCACATCTTACTCATAATACTTTATTTACTCTCTTCTTATTCGTCTGCTATTATTTTCATCTATTAACATATTTTGAAAACTTCAACAAAATATTCTTTTGCTTTATCTTCCTGTAACGACCTGGCCGGTCGTTTTATGAATTATCCCTCCATTTTCTCCATTTTTGCTTCTTATTTCCATATTCAACTCTATTTTGTGTTATCGAGCTGGTTAGATCGGGTTCATAGAGGTTTTGGCAAGGTTTGAGACACTTAGTCTCTTTTGAGTAAGCATAAATTAAAAAAGTCAAAACGGATGTTAACTTATGTGAAAAAAGGTTCGATTGTGAGTTTTTATGGTTCATATCTCTTCGGAAAGTGATTTGGGACTTAGGAGAGTAATCAGAATGTGTTTTGGAGGCCTGGAGAAGATTTATGTTTGAATTGGCGAAATTGAAATTTTGGCACTTTTCGGTTGATAGTGAGATTTTAATATAGGGGTCGGAATGGAATTCTGGGAGTTGCAGTATGTTCATTGTGTGATTTGGGATATGTGTGCAATATGCATGCTATTCGGATGTGGTTTGATAGACTTTTTTATCGAAAGCGGAATTTGGGAGTTTTCATAATTTTAGGCTTGAATCCGATGCAAATTTGGTGTTTTGATGTTGTTTTGAGCATTCCGAAGGTTGGAAAAAGTTTGAATAATGTTATGGGATAGGTTGGCATGTTTAGTTGAAGTCCTAAGGACCTCAAGTGAGTTTCCGGTGGTTAAACAGATCATTTCATGTTGAAGGAAATCACAGAAATCTACTGTTAGTGTTGCAGGCTTTTGGTCTTCACGTTCGTGAAGGGTTAGGATGAGACGCAGGAGGTTTAGCCTTCACGTTTGTGATGGGATTCCCGTCTTCGCAAAGGGTTGGGGTCAGTGAGCTTCGCGTTCGCGGGTGTGTGGTCGTGTTCGCAATGAGCAGGAAGGCTAAGGCTTCATGTTCGTATACAGGGAGTTGCGTTCGCTATGAAAGAAAAATGGTCAACTTAAGTTTGTGCTTCGTGAACACAAAGCGTTGACCGCGTTCACGAAGAAGGATTTTGAACAACTTGACAGAATGTTATAAAAGGCCATATCTGCGATTTTTAGTCTAAGTTTCACCATTGTTAAATGATTTTAGAGCTTTTTGAGGAAGATTGAAGAGGGAATCAAGGGGAAACACTTGGAAGTAAGATTTATGGACTTAATACTTGATCCTTATGTGATTTCTACATAATTAATCATGGAATTTGTTGAAATTAAGCCTAAAAATTAGAAGTTATGGCTTGGGGAATCTAAGACCTAATTCGAAGGATTTGAGGGGTCATTTTTGGTCGGATTTCGATGTATTTTGTATGCATGAATTCGTGAGAAGATAAGGAGTTTATTGATGAAATTTTTATCGATTCCCGATTCATGGTCTCGGTGTTCGGGTTTGGCAAATTCCAGGATTTGTGTTGCAATTTGATTATTTTCGAGTGAGCTTTGTTCCCTTAGCATATTCTGAGTTGTACGCCACGAGATGGCTTAATATGAGGCTGAGAGACTATTTGATTATGCTACAGAATGGTTTGTTATTGTGCTAGAGCTGTAAGGGGCCCCTCATGGAGTCTGCACAATCCCACTGAGTGCGGGTACCCGGTGTGATATGTGATATAGCCCGAGGTGCTGATGTTGTTTCGTATTATTAGCTGATAGGCTGATTCTGTTGATATTGTACTTGAGGGGCTGATTTATGTATCTATCTTTTCTCCCTATTTTCATTACTGGCTTGAACTATTAGAAGATGTTTTAAGGAGGTTTTCACTGAACTAAGGTGTTTTTTCAAGTTTTCACTGTTTGATTACATTGTATTGGTTTTATACAGCCTCTTTGCAGCATTTTGCCGTGATTTATGTGTTTTCTTATCGTTTAACTATCTTTGCTTTTATTGCTTACTAGTTGGCATACTCACATTACTCCATACATCATATGTGCAGATTCAGGAGCCTGGGGTCCCGCTAGCGAGGGTTGATTGTTTCCATCAGGCTGTTCGAAGTTCACTAGGTAGCTGCTCAGCATTCGCAGCCCAGTGTTTCTCCCTCTTATCTTACTTTCCTTTGTACTAGATTTGTAATAGACGGTGTAGTCTCTTTCATACTCTTATACATATGTTTAGATGCTCATGGTTGGTGACACCCAGATGTCGGGTTGTGTTTATTTCCGTGTTTGTTCTATTTTACTTTATTTTTGGGATTTATCACCTATTAATGTCTTAAATTGAATTTTTATTACTGTTTAAATGGATTGGGAGTTTGTGTCGGCTGGCCTTGTTTCACAATAGGCGTCATTACGATTGGGTCTGGTTTAGGGTCGTGACACTCCCCTTACTCTATCCACCGGGTCTTCAGGTCGCCTAAAATTCTCCTACGAGTGCCATATAAAGGTAAATATTTATCCGTTCTGGGATTCCATTATCTTCTAAAACTTTTCTGGACATTCTAGTATTCATATCAAAATGTACTATTCTGGAGTGCACCATCGAGATGTCTCACTAATAAGGTGGGATTTTAACAGCTGATTTGCTCTTTTTTACTTGTGTTGTAGCTCAAAAATGCTTAAAGGTATTGCCGGAAAGTACTAGAATGCACTTCTTTGCAATAATATTGGAAAATAATCCAGAGAAGTCAAAATCAACTCATAAAGGAGTCAAAAGTGAACAAGTACCAAAATAGGGCAAAAAGAGCTAGCAATGTGGACCGCAAAATTCTAGTACGGTCGCATAATGAGATTCAGAGAGTATGTTTTGGCCAACTCAGGCAGTACTTTTGTCATTTTTAGGTTAAGTTTAGTTTTCTTAGGTGCACCTAAGCGGTTTTATTTACTTCTTTGAATAATTTCGTATTAGATTGACTTCTTAACTTTACAATTTCTTTTTTTAATCAATGATTATGCAGTCTATCTTAATTCTTCCTGAATTTCTTTATTTTCATGAGTAGATTAGCTAGGGTTGTGGCTCAACCCTAGCATGGATACTTAATGAGTATTTAATTTTAGGGCTTGTTTGTAATTGAGTTTGTGATATTTAACCTTGTTTATGCTTATATCCTAGAATTGATGGTTGCAACTATTGATTCATGACTTTTTGACCTAGTCTATGCTTGAGAAAGAGAGACTAGGTTTAGCAAACTTGGCTAATAAGGAATTGAGATGAACTCAAGAAATTGATTGCCAAGAGTCAAATCTAGAGATAGTAAGACCGACTTGATCATATATCACATGATTTTTGCAATACCCATTTGGGATTGAGAATGCCAAATTTGGAAAAATCACTCAAACTACTGAGAGGTATAGAGTGAGCAATTTCATGTGATTGCTATACCACGACCCTAATAAATTAAACTTGCCCTATAGTTTACAATCCGTTAGGCAGCCACCTAGGTGAAAGTCACGACCCTAGATTCCTTTATCATTTGAAAAACAAATAAAACTGAAAACATTATCTTCTAGTTTATTGCTTGCAATCATTAGTTAAAAGTAGAAATAGAAACAACCAATAAATATGTGGAACTGCAATCTAAGGCATATCATATATTTACCCTAGTTATATACCTAATCCAAATTCTAACTCCTTGTAGATTCAATCCCATCTCGTATTGGGTTTATTATTACTTCAATTGCCTTACTACCTAATTTTTGTGTGAGTTTGGGCGATATCAATTTTTGGCACCGGGGAGTTAAAACGGTTTTGGCTATATATCTAGGTTTTTATGTGTTTCGTCTTTCTTTCATTCCTAGTTACTAATTTTGTGTTTGGATTCATTCTAGGTCTGAAAATGGTTCTCAACCACGAACCCATCGGAAATGTGCATTTGGGAGAGGACATGGACGATGATGCAGTGGATAAGGTTCCTATTGAACCTCAGGCTAATAGATGAGGCCTCCCACCTCACGATAATATGCGCGTCCATACTCCACCTCCTCCAAGAGCGGCATCCCACCAATAATTGCCAAATGAGGGTTGTCAAGTGCTATAGTCCCGCCTCACATTAGGGCGGGCAACTTCCAAATCACCAACGTGATGCTTACACTACTTGAACAACGAGGATTGTTCACCGAGGCTCCGAGTCAAAGTGCCTACAAGCATATCAAGGGGTTCGTTGATACCTATTAGGGGAGCAAGAAAACCAATATTTTTGAGGACGCACTAACGTTGAGGCTTTTCCCCTTTTCTTTACGGGGAAAAACATTAGACTTAGAGAGGTTGCCCAAACATTCCATCACCACTTGGGATGAGTTGGCAGAAAAGTTTATTTCTAAATTCTTCTCTCCGAGACATATGGCAATGCTTCGAGATGAGATTCTCGCTTTCAAGAAAGAATCTAATGAGCCATTGCCTTGCACGAGATTTGGGAAAGATATTGTACCATAGTTAATGAGTGTTGGAACAGTGATATGACTGAGGCCATGATCCAATAGACCTTCTACAGGGGGATCAACGTAACTAATAAATATGTGGTTAATCAACACATCGGGGGTGGGGGAGAACTTCATGAACACTCCATATGCCAAAGCTTGTAAAATTCTTGATAGGATGGCAGATACCTCTTTGGCGTGGCAAAGTAGAGCCAATGTACCGCAAGGTGACCCTAATGTTATTCATCTACAGAAGGAGATAAATAACCATATGAAAGCTATTGCCAAGTTGACAACTACCATGAATCAATTGGCCAAGTCTCAGCTTCAATAAGTTGAAGGTCCTAAACAAGTGCATGCAATGGAAGGCGTGAATATGATGGTAAAAAAAGACGGCAACAAGGTCAACAAATACAAAGCCGTATGGAACAACTTTTGTAAGATGATAGTGGTTATGATCAAGGTAATTTATTCAATGAGCAAGATGAAAAAGTTTAATATATCAATAATTATTAAGGTCAAAGAAACAATGCTCAAGGACAAAGCCAACAACAATGGAGATCACAAGGGAACCAAGGTAATTGGAAAAACCAAAACCACCAATGCAATTGGAGTGGTAACAGTTCCAGTCAAAGCAATTTGAATAATCAAGTAAATCAAGGCAATTGGAGTAATCAAGGAAATTGGGGTAATAACAATCAAGGAAATTAGGGAGGTAATAATCAAGGAGCGTGGAACAACAACAACAATCAGGGGCCGAGTTTCAAAGGCCTATGATGTTCCAACAACCAAGAAATCCACCTCTGTATCCTTCTCAAGGCCCGAGCTCTTCTTCCATTAAGATGGGTAGAATTTAAAACATGTTTAAATAGATGATGGAGAAGAACGCCAACTCTGATGCTCATATAGCCTCGCACAACACTTTTATTCAGAATTTGGAGGTTCAACTAGGCCAAATCTCACAAGCATTGAACACTTGTCCTAAAAGGGCACTACCTAGTGATACGGTGGTGAACCCAAATAGTGGGGATAATACAGGACATGCTAGGGCCATGACTATTAGAAATGGAAAAGGTGGAGACACAACCACCTCAAATAAAAGAAGGATTATGGATGAAGATGTTGTGGTTCAAGAGGATGAAATTCCAAGCAATGTGGTTCAAGCTAATGAGGAAGTGAGAATTGATATAGATGAAAGTGTGGAGAAGACACAAGAGGAGGTGAACCCATCTAGGGAACATGTGATTGACATGCCAAAACCGGTGGTGCCAAAGGCTAAGGAACCAATGCCAAGGCCTCCACCTCCATACCTTTAAAGGCTTGCAAATCAAAACAGTGGGAACCACTTCAAAAAGTATATTGATATGATGAAGAGTTTGTCTATAAATGTGCCATTGGCTAAGGCACTGGAAAAAATTTTGGGACATAAAAAATTTATGAATGACTTGGTAACCAAGAAAAGATCAAAAAATTGTGAGACCATCAAGATGAATCATAAAGTGAGTGCTATTATGCACTCAATGGCTTGAAAGTTGGAAGATCCGGGAACTTTCACAATCCCTTGCACTATTGGGAGAGCCGATTTTGCCAAAGCATTATGTGATCTCGTGGCAAGTAACAACTTGATGCCCTACTATGTGTTTAAAACTTTGGGATGGGCAACCAAGGCCCACATCCAAAAGGCTGCAAATGGCAGAATGAACAATGAAGAGGCCTTTGGGCATTATTGATATGTATTGGTTAGAGTTGACAAGTTCATCCTCTCGATGGACTTCGTTATCCTTGATTGTAAGGTGTACTATGAGGTGCCTATCATTTTAGGTAGACATTTCCTTTCTACGGGGAAGGCTGTTGTTGATGTGGAGGCTAGTGAGCTCACTTTTCGGGTGGGTGACAAAAAGATGGTCTTCTATAAGTGCAAATTAGTGAGGCAACCAAATAGTAATGAAGTTTGTTCATTTGTGGATTTGGTGAATGACATGATAATTGATGATGCTAGTGCAACAATGAATTTCGAGGACAAGTTGGAAGCCATTTTTCTCAACCTAAATTATGATGAGGCGAGTGATAGCTATGTGGATTGTGTAAATGCATTGAAAGTCATGGGATTGTACACTTATGAGCCTCAAAATCTATCTTTGCATCTTGAAAATCGGAAGACTCCTCCAACAAAGACCTCAATCGAGGAGCTTCCTACCTTGGAGTTAAAGCCCCGCATCTCAGGTATGAATTCCTTGGCCCTTCTTCTACTTTACTACTTATTCTTTCTTCATGCTTAACTGACATGCAGGTAGAGTCCATATTGGATGTGCCATAGAGGAGGAAAAAAGGAATCGGTTGGACTTTGGAGGATATTTGGGACATAAGCCCCGCCTTTTGCATGTGCAAGATTATTTTGGAAGAGGGTGCCAAACCCTCCATTGAATGTAAAAGAATATTAAATAAAGAAATGCAAGAGGTGGTGAATATGGATATAATCAAGTGATTAGATGCCGGGATTGTCAACCCCATTTTCGATAACTCGTGTGTTAGATAATACGCTTAACGCTAGAGGGGGGGTGAATAGCGTTATAATAAAATTTAGCGTAAACTTGCGGAAATTAAAATTTGCAGGAAGTAAATAAGTGCGATAAATAATAACTTACATACAGATATATCCTGGTTCACCACAACGTGTGGCTAGTCCAGTCCCCGAGAGACTCTCTCGAGATTTTCCACTAACGTGTCAAGCTTCCGGGTGCTAAACAAACCTTTACAACTTGAGGACGCAAGCCTCAACACCTTTGCTCGGAGTTACAACACTCCAAGACTTCAACCAAGGAAACGCAAGTTCCTTACAACAAGAGAATTACAATTCTCTTACAAGTGTATACAACACTAAAACACTCAAACCAAATACTCCTTAATGAGTAGATATGAGTAAAAGAAGTAAGCTCTGGATCACAACAACTTTGGACAGGAATATGGCTCTCAAAAGCTTTATGAAATTGAATATAAAATGATAAACAAAAGTATGCAAGCTTATAGCAATGTAATGATCAGTTGTAGTATGTTGTTGTGTTTAAAACACTGAAATGAAGCTGTATTTATAGTTGAAAAACTTGGCATTACCGTTGCCTAGTTGCCAATTAAAAGTTGCTGATTTTACTCACTGACAATCGATTGTCAAACCCCAACAATCGATTGTCTGCCAGTCAGATCAAAAATCAATCCCAGATTATACGCTTGACAATCGATTACTTACAATCCATAATCGATTACTGGCAACGTTCAAAAAATCCTTTCCAGATTTTACCACAAACAATCGATTGTTCAGAATCAACAATCGATTACTCAGCAACGTTCAAAAAATCTTTTCCGGATTTTAATCAAAACAATCGATTATACAAAATCAATAATCGATTACCCAATAACGTTCAAAAAATCTTTTCCGGATTTTAATTAGAACAATCGATTATACTGAAGCAATAATCGATTACCTGACGGTATTTGAAAACTTTACGACAACGGTCAGCTTCACAATCGATTGCACAAAGTTAACAATCGATTACTTATTAGTTTTTGAAAAACATTTTAGACACTGCCTCTTGACAATCGATTGTTATATACTCACAATCGATTATTTAATAGATTTGAAAATCACTGGAAGTCACTGCCTCAACACAATCGATTGTCATTAGTTCACAATCGATTATTTTGTGACTTTGAAAAATCTGAAGGACACTGTCTCTTCACAATTGATTGTCATTAGCTTCACAATCGATTATTCTGAGTTTTGAAAAACTTTGGACACTGCCTCATCACAATCGATTGTCATAAGGTTCACAATCGATTGTCATGCAGGTTTGAAGAAACCTGATGTTCACTGCCTTAACACAATCGATTGTCATTAGTTCACAATCGATTGTCATGCAGTCTTGGCTTAAAACAATCGATTATCATTAGTACATAATCGATTATCTTAGTCCAGTTTTCAGAGGCATGTATGAAAATCATTTTGTCTAATGTAAATATGCATGATTTAAAATCATTTAGCATTAAATTAAATATGCATGATTTTGGAAAATAGTTTTATGAGAGAAGCCATGGTACGAGTCAAGTTGTAGGATCAAGATCACAATTAAGAATGACTCAATTAAACTATAAAACTTTGTCTTGGGCTTGAATCTCGATGTATATCAATTGTGCACTTGTTTCTTGAACTTTATCATGTATCAATTTTCGCTTCGTTTGTCATTCATCAAAACCTATACAAAAGAACACACGTTTTAGTATATTGCATTGAGAACGTGTTTCCAACAATTTCCCCCTTTTTGATAATGGCAAACATTAAGCGGGATTTGCAATGCAAGCAATTTATATTGACGATTCAAGACAAGTGTACACATGCAACAAGTACGCAATTTGTTCCCCCTCAATATATGAATTCCCCCTTAATTTAAGCTTATAGATATTGAGAGTGCATACCCGTTATCTTCCCCCTTTTTCCATTAGCAAAAATAACATAATAGTAAGATGCTAAAGGTGTAAATAAAACTTGTTTATTTAAAAGAATATAGCAACATCAACCCGAATAATAGCAACATAATCGATTATTGATACGAAATAATCGATTTTTAGACGACAGAAACCGATTGTTGTACGTCAAGCTTTATAATTCCCCTTTCCTTTGGGGCGACACCTGCAAAAATTGTTAGACATCTCCGACGCTCAAGTTAGAACTCATGTAATAAAAAAATTGCAATGCATGACTTAGATCAACGTGGAGTCAAGGATCCCGAGTTCACTGCGAATTCGAAAGAAGGACTCTTTCTCTAAAGGCTTTGTAAAGATGTCTGCAAATTGGTTTTTGGTTTCAACAAATTCAATTTCGACATCGCCTTTGAGAACGTGATCTCTAATAAAATGATGTCTAATTTCAATGTTTTTCGTTCGCGAATGAAGAACGGGGTTCTTTGTCAAGCATATGGCACTAGTATTATCACATCTAAGAGGGATATGATCAAGACTTAGGCCATAGTCCAAGAGTTGTTGTTTCATCCATAGGATTTGAGCCCAACAACTCCCCGCGGCTACATATTCAGCCTCGGTTGTAGACAACGCAACACTTACTTGTTTCTTGCTAAACCAAGAAACGAGAGAGCTACCGAGCAAATGGCAAGTGCCACTAGTGCTCTTGCGGTCCAATTTGCATCCAGCAAAATCGGAATCGGAGTAGCCAACAAGTTGGCATGAAGAGCCTTTGGGGTACCATAGACCCACATTTGTAGTACCAACAAGATACCTTAAAATCCGTTTTACCGCAGTAAGGTGAGACTCCTTCGGACACGATTGATAACGAGCGCATAAGCACACGCTAAACATGATGTCCGGATGACTAGCAGTAAGATAAAGAAGAGAGCCAATCATACCTCGATACTTTTTGGTGTCGACGTCCTTACCTTTCTCATCTTTGTCTAGATGATCGGATGTGCTCATGGGAGTTGCCATTTCTTTTGCATTGTTCATCTCAAATCGTTTCAGCAATTCTTTGCAATATTTAGCTTGACAAATGAATGTACCTTCTTTCATTTGCTTTACTTGTAATCCCAAAAAGAATGTTAACTCACCCATCATAGACATCTCAAATTCGCTTGTCATTAAATCGGAAAATTCCTTGCATAAAACATTGTTAGTAGCACCTAATATAATATCATCTACATATATTTGAACTAACAAAATATCATTGTTTTTATGCTTAACAAAGAGAGTTGTGTCAACTTTCCCCCTAATGAAATCATTTTCCAAAAGAAACTTACTCAATCTTTCATACCAAGCTCGGGGAGCTTGTTTTAAACCATAAAGAGCCTTTTTGAGTTTGAAAATATGATCGGGAGATTTAAAGTTTTCAAAGCCGGGGGTTTGTTCAACAAAAACGTCTTCTTGAATAAAACCGTTTAGAAAAGCACTTTTCACATCCATTTGATATAAATTGAAATTCATAGAAGAGGCAAATGCAAGCAATAAGCGAATAGCTTCTAATCTAGCTACGGGAGCATATGTTTCCTCATAGTCAATACCTTCTTCTTGATTATAGCCTTTTGCTACAAGCCTAGCTTTGTTTCTAGTGATTATACCATTTTCATCTAGTTTATTGCGAAAAACCCATTTCGTACCAATTATGGTATGACCTTCGGGTCTTGGCACCAAATCCCAAACGTCATTGCGTTTGAATTGGTTAAGCTTCTCTTGCATTGCCAAGGTCCAAAATTCATCCCCAATTGCTTCTGAGATGGTTTTGGGTTCAATTTGAGAAACAAAAGCAGTATGTTCTAAGGTATTTTTGAGAGAGTTTCGGGTACTTACCTTGTCTCCAACGTTGCCAATTACCTGTTCGAGAGGGTGATCTTTGATTGTCCTCCACTCGTTAGGCATATTCATTTCTTTTTCCAATTGTGGCGCTTCTTCCGTTGGTTGTTCCTCAGTTTCATCTTTATTTTCCTTGGGTGGTTCTTCTTGTATTTTGTCTTTCAAGCTATCTAAGATACCTGCAAGATCAAAACCGGAATCCTTTCTCGCCAAGCGAGCATTATTTTCGGAAAATACAACATGAGGGGATTCCTCCACAATTTGGGTTCTTTTATTAAAGACCCTATATGCTTTACTACGTGAGGAATATCCAATGAAAATACCTTCATCCGACTTAGCATCAAATTTACCCAATTGGTCTTTGCCATTGTTATGAACAAAATATTTGCAACCAAAAACTCTAAAATGGGAAATATTTGGTTTTCTTCCCTTATAAAGTTCATAGGGGGTTTTCATGAGTATCGGCCGAATTGCTACTCTATTTAGAACGTAGCAAGCGGTACTCACGGCGTCCACCCAAAAATGTTTGGGTATCTTAGCTTCGTCGAGCATGGTTCTAGCCATCTCTTCGAGACACCTATTTTTCCTTTCCACCACCCCATTTTGTTGTGGTGTACGTGGAGCGGAAAAGGTATGCTCGATTCCGAGTTCGTCACGAAAGTCTACAAAGAGATTGCGATCAAACTCTCCCCCATGATCACTTCTAATTGAAATGACGGTTGTTTCTTTCTCATTTTAAACACGCTTAAGAAAAAATTTAAAATTTTAAAAAGCATCAGTTTTATTGGCAAGAAATAAAGTCCAAGTAACTCTCGAGTAATCATCAACAATCACAAAAGCATATTTATTTCTTCCTAGACTTTCAATGCGAGAGGGACCAAATAAATCCATATGAAGCAATTGCAATGGTCTAGAAGTTGAAACAATGTTTTTAGATTTGAAAGATGCTTTTGTTTGCTTCCCCTTTTGACACGAGTCACAAATAGAGTCATTTTCAAATTTTAAAAAGGGAAGACCAACAACTAAGTTTTGAGAAATCAATTTGTTCAAAAGATGCATATTGATATGTGCTACTCTACGATGCCATAACCAAGTATCATCCTCTTTACTCATTAGACAATCAACATATTCGGGTGAGGAATTAGCAAGATCAACCATATAAATATTATCAACTCTAAAACCACGAAGTATGATTTTGAAATCACTACGTCTAAATACTAGGCATTCATCCGAATCAAATAGAGCAAGATTTCCCTTGTCACATAATTGGCTTATGCTCAAGAGATTATGCTTCAAACCTTTCACAAGTAATATATGCTTAATAGAGGATTTTTCATCCTTATCGACCGAGCCGATGCCAATGATCTTTCCTTTATTGTTATCACCGAAGATAACACTTCCTCCTTCTTTGTGCTCTATTTGAAGGAATTTGGATTCATCTCCCGTCATATGCTTGGAGCATCCACTATCAAGGTACCATAGTACACTTGATCCCTTCAAGCACACCTACAAAACAAATTAATGTTCTTTAGGTACCCATGCCATCTTGGGTCCTTGGGGGTTAGGTATATTATAATGATGCGATTGAGTAACATGTCTATGACGTTTAAAGCATGCAGGAGCAATATGACCAGTACGTCTACAATAATGACAAGTCACATTTGGGTTATGCATCCTTCTAGGTTCATAGTAACTAGACGGATGAAAATTGCTTACTCTTTTTTGACCACTATGACTATTTCGCATTTCATGAGAATTATTTCTCCTACTATGAGCTCTAGGATGGGCAGCATTTCTAGAGTAATTGTTTCTCGGTTGAGGGCCATTGCTAGGTCTTCTAAGGGGTTCAAAATTTGGCCTAAAATATGCATCATTTCTAGGGTGACTATTTCTAGGTGGTAAGTCTTTTCTAGGTCTTCTAAAATGTTCAGCATTATGTCTAGCATGCATATTGGCTCTAGAGTTGTTGTTTCTAGGATAAGCATTTCTATTGTTAATCCTAGGTTGAGCTTTAGGTTGTTGGGGCTTAGCTGCAACCTTTTCTTCATTTTTAAAGCCTATTCCATGCTTGGTTGATTTCAAGTTAACAAGAACATCATTCAAGTTTTTGTGCGAAGAATTAAACTTATCTAATGTGCCTTTAAGCCTACTTACTTCATTCTTAAGAAGCAAACAAGAAGTGCAATTTCTAGTAGAGCTTTCGGGCTTATCGGAACTTCTTTTTCCCAAAAATTTGTTTTCCTCTTTCAGCTTCTCATTTTCTAAAACCAGTTTTTCTAAATCCTTTTCTTTCAAAGAAAGCTGTTTTTGAAAATCCTTTTCTTTTAATGAAGCATTTTCTTTTATGCCCATAACTGTTTTTGAAGCCTTAATAAACTCAGCATATAATTCATCAAAAGCAGTTCGCATTTCTTCAAGAGTAAAGAAGTTTTTAGACGAAATTTGACATACCTCATCTTTGTTGTCTTCTTGTGCCATAAGGCAAAGATTTGCTGCTTCGTCTTCTTCTCCTTCGCTTGACTCATCTCCGGAGTCGCCTCCCCAAGAAATGTATGCGCGTTGCTTTTTAAAAGGTTTCTTCTCCTTTTTGATGTTTGGGCAATTTGATTTGATGTGCCCGGTTTCACCACATTCATAGCACTTGATTTGTTCGCCTTGCTTTTTGCCCTTGCGTTCATACACCTTGCGCATGAACTTTTGAAATCTTTTGATAACGAGTCCAAACTCGTTGTCTCCTTCCTCATCAATTTGCGGTTGGCTTGTGCTCGCCTTTAGAGCTATTCTTTGCCTCCTTTGATCATCAACAAAAGGGTTAAGAATAGTAGATTCATAGGTTTAAAGGTTACCTCTTAGTGCGTCGATGGTGACGTTTGAAACGCCAATGGATTCTTGAATTGCATCGGCCTTTGATCTCCATGCCGGTGTGAGACTTCTAAGAATTTTTCGAACGAGCTCTCTATCCGTGAATGTTTTCTTGAGAGCATGTAAGTCATTTACGATTATTGAAAATCGCTCAAACATTTCGTCCACCTTTTCACCTTCCTTCATGTGAAATAATTCATAAGAATGGGTTAGGAAATTAATTTTTGCTTCCCTTACCTGGTCCGTACCTTTGTACGTGACTTCTAGCTTGTCCCACATCTCCTTTGCCGTTGTACAACACGATATTTTCCTGTAATCTTCAGCATTAACAGCACAACATAATAAATTTATTGCTTTAGCATTATTTTGAACCTTTCGGATGTCATCCGCGTCATACTCAACCTCGGACTTGGGAACCCATTCGTTTTCCACCTTCTTTGTTGGAATTTGGTTTCCCTTCATTATCACCTTCCAAAGGTGAAAGCTGTTGGACTGAACGAAGATCTTCATCCTTTCCTTCCAGTACGTGTAATTTGTACCGTTGAATAGACGTGGTCGTGTGGAGCACTGTCCTTCTTCAATTCCAACAAATGAATCACAAGTAGAAGCCATGGATGGTTCTCTCAAACTGTTAAGTTTTCAGAGAGTTGGGCTCTGATACCAATTGTTAGATAATACGCTTAACGCTAGAGGGGGGGTGAATAGCGTTATAAGAAAATTTAGCGTAAACTTGCGGAAATTAAAATTTGCAGGAAGTAAATAAGTTCGATAAATAATAACTTACACACAGATATATCCTGGTTCACCACAACGTGTGGCTAGTCCAGTCCCCGAGAGACTGTCTCGAGATTTTCTACTAACGTGTCAAGCTTCCGGGTGCCTAACAAACCTTTACAACTTGAGGACGCAAGCCTCAACACCTTTGCTCGGAGTTACAACACTCCAAGACTTCAACCAAGGAAACACAAGTTCCTTACAACAAGAGAATTACAATTCTCTTACAAGTGTATACAACAAAACACTCAAACCAAATACTCCTTAATGAGTAGATATGAGTAAAAGAAGTAAGCTCTGGATCACAACATCTTTGGACAAGAATATGGCTCTCAAAAGCTTTATGAAATTGAATATAAAATGATAAACAAAAGTATGCAAGCTTATAGAAATGTAATGATCAGTTGTTGTATGTTGTTGTGTTTAAAAAACTGAAAAGAAGCTGTATTTATAGTTGAAAAACTTGGCATTACCGTTGCCTAGTTGCCAATTAAAAGTTGCTGATTTTACTCACTGACAATCGATTTTCAAACCCCAACAATCGATTGTCTGCCAGTCAGATCAAAAATCAATCCCAGATTATACGCTTGACAATCGATTACTTACAATCCATAATCGATTACTGGCAACGTTCAAAAAATCCTTTCCAGATTTTACCACAAACAATCGATTGTTCAGAATCAACAATCGATTACTCAGCAACGTTCAAAAAATCTTTTCCGGATTTTAATCAAAGCAATCGATTATCCAAAATCAATAATCGATTACCCAATAACGTTCAAAAAATCTTTTCCGGATTTTAATCACAACAATCGATTATACAGAAGCAATAATCGATTACCTGACGGTATTTGAAAACTTTACGACAACGGTCAGCTTCACAATCGATTGCACAAAGTTAACAATCGATTACTTAACAGCTTTTGAAAAACATTTTAGACACTGCCTCTTGACAATCGATTGTTATATACTCACAATCGATTATTTAATAGATTTGAAAATCACTGGAAGTCACTGCCTCAACACAATCGATTGTCATTAGTTCACAATCGATTATTTTGTGACTTTAAAAAATCTGAAGGACACTGTCTCTTCACAATCGATTGTCATTAGCTTCACAATCGATTATTCTGAGTTTTGAAAAACTTTGATGGACACTGCCTCATCACAATTGATTGTCATAAGGTTCACAATCGATTGTCATGCAGGTTTGAAGAAACCTGATGTTCACTGCCTTAACACAATCGATTGTCATTAGTTCACAATCGATTGTCATGCAGTCTTGGCTTAAAACAATCGATTATCATTAGTACATAATCGATTATCTTAGTCCAGTTTTCAGAGGCATGTATGAAAATCACTTTGACTAATGTAAATATGCATGATTTAAAATCATTTAGCATTAAATTAAATATGCATGATTTTGGAAAATAGTTTTATGAGAGAAGCCATGTTACGAGTCAAGTTGTAGGATCAAGATCACAATTAAGAATGACTCAATTAAACTATAAAACTTTGTCTTGAGCTTGAATCTCGATGTATATCAATTGTGCGCTTGTTTCTTGAGCTTCGTCATATATCAATTTTCGCTTCGTTTGTCATTCATCAAAACCTATACAAAAGAACACACGTTTTAGTATATTGCATTGAGAACGTGTTTCCAACATCGTGGACCTCTCGAGTGCAATGTGTCCCAAAGAAAGGGGCATAATATTTGAGAAGAATGAGTTGATTCCAACAACGACCTTTACTGGGTGGAGAGTGTGCATGGACTATAGTAAACTCTACAAGGTCGCTCGGAAAGATAATTTCCACTTTCATTTCTTGACCAAATGCTTGATAGGTTGGTCAGACGTGCTTTTTATTGCTTCCTTGATGTATACTTTACATTCAAAAGGGGTTTCTCTGATGGTAAGCAATATCCACTTCCAACTAAGAGATTGTGAGTTCGAGTCTCCCCAAGAGCAAGGTGGAAAGTTCTTGGAGGGAGGGATACCAAGGTTCTATTTGGAAACAGCCTCTCTACCCCAGTGTTAGGGTAAGGTCTGTGTACACACTACCCTCCCCAAACTCTACTAAGTGGAATCATATTGGGTTGTTGTTGTTGATAGATACTCCGGCTATAAAAAAATTCTTATTGCTCCAAAGACCAAGAGAAGACCACTTTCACATGTCGTTATGGCACTTTCTCGTTTTCAAAGATGACTTTTTGGGTTGTGTAATGCACCAATGACGTTTCAACGACGTATGGTGGCTATATTCACCGACATGGGGGAGGACATTCTTGAGGTTTTTATGGATGATTTTTTTGTAGTTGGGAATTCGTTTGAAAATTTTGGATAGGTTATTGGCTAGATGCGAGGAGACAAATTTGGTGCTGAATTGGGAGAAATGTCACTTCATGATCAAGGAATTCATTGCCTCAGCCATATAATTTCAAAACACGGTATTGAGGTTGACCAAGCCAAAATTGAGGTGGTCTCTAAACTCCCTCCTTATATTTCTGTGAAGGGAGTGATGAGCTTCTTGGGTCATGCGAGTTTCTATCACCAATTCATAAAGGACTATTCCAAGGTGGTGAACCCATTGTGCAAAATTTTGGAGAAGGATGCCAACTTCCATTTTAATGAAGAATATATAAAGGCACTCGAGTTCCTTAAGTTCAAGTTTTACTTTTATTATTACCGCACTGGATTGGAGATTGCCATTTGAGCTTATATGTGATACTAGTGATGTGGCGATTGGAATTGTTTTAGGGAAATGAATCGACAAAATCTTCCATCCAGTCTACTATGCTAGAAAGACCATGAATGATGCCCAAGTATACTACATGGTGACCAAAAAGGAGTTACTTGCTATTGTTTTTTCCATGGAGAAGTTACGACCATATTTGATGGCCACTAAGGTGATTGTTCCTACCGACCATGGGACGCTTTGATATTTGATGAGAAAGAAAGATTCTAAGGCAAGGTTGATGCGGTGGGTTCTTCTTTTTTCAAGATTTTAATCTACAAATTCAAGACCGAAAAGGTAGTGACATCAAGTGGTGAACCACTTGTCCCATTTAGAGGTGGATGGGAAGTCACATAATGGACTTGCGATCAATGATTCATTTCTTGACGCACAACTCCTATCCTCTTCAATAACCGGGATGCCATGGTTCGCCGATCTAGCCAATTATCTTGTGAGTGACATTGTACCAAATGAGTTCTCTCCAAACCAATGGAAGAAGCTCAAACGGGATGACTTGGACTATCATTGGGATAAGCAATATCTTTACCGGATATGTACCAATGGTGTGATCCGACAATGTATGCCAGAAGTGGAACAAATAGGAATACTTGAAAATTGCCATTCTTTACCGTATAGTGGTCATCATGGTGGAGCTAGAATGGCTACAAAGGTTTTGACTTGTGGATTCTATTGGCATACCCTCTAGAAGGATGCTAATAAACTTGTGAAGTGTTGTGATGATTGCCAAAGGGTCGGTGGAATTTCTAAAAAGAATGAGATTCCCCTTACTACCATTTTAGAGATTGATATACTTGATGTTTGGGGTATTAATTTCATGAGACCGTTCGAGCTCTTGTGGGAACACTTACATTTTTGTAGATGTGGACTATGTGTCAAAATGGGTTGAAGTCGTGCTTTACCCAAACACGAAACTCAAAGTGTGGTGGCTTTATTGAAAAAGAACATATAAACAAGGTTTGGTACTCTGAGGGCCATTATTAGTGATGGAGGTTCATATTTTTGCAACCGATCTTTTGATACCTTGCTCACCAAGTATGGTGTCACTCATAAAGTCTCAACCCCTACCATCCTCAAGAAAACAGACAGGTTGAAGTCTCCAACCAGGTGATCAATAGTATTTTGTCAAAAATTGTGAATGCCCACCATACGAATTGGTCAAAAAAACTTGATGAAGCTCTTTGGGCATATAGGACGTCCTATAAGATGCCAATTGGGATGTCTCCATATCGATTGGTGTTTGGGAAGGCGTGTCATCTTTAGTTAGAACTTTATCATAAGGCCATTTGGGTGTTGAAAAAGTTGAATCTTGAGTGGGATGTAGCTGCAAACCTAAGAGTGGCACATTTGAATAAGCTTGAGGAATTCCAGTATCATGCCTACACAAGTTCGTCCTTTACAAGGAGGAGATGAAGTACCTCCATGACAAGTATATCCACAACAATGAGTTCAAAGAAGGTGATTTGGTTCTATTGTTTAATTCCCGGTTAAGGATGTTTCCGGGCAAGCTAAAATCAAAATGGTGTGAGCCCTTTAAAGTAGTGAATGTAACCCCCTTTGGTGCTCTATATTTGATAATTAATAATGATGAGATTTTTATAGTCAATGGGCACTAGATTAACATTATCTTGGCAAGGTTGATGATGGCCACATTGTGGCGGTTCTTCATTTCACGTGATTGGTAATATGCATCGTGCCACAACGTTAAATATGCCACTTCTTGGGAGGAAACCCATGTCTTTTTCTTTATTTTATTTTATTCTTTATATTAGATAAGATTTTTTGTGCTATCCAGTTTTGAAATGTATGCAATGTGCTTGAAAAATGTGGCTAAGTGTCAAAACACATGGTCTCTGAAGTCAGCTTGTCAAAATAGCTTAAGGAATTACGGCAGCACACATTTTTGTTCGGTTCGCAGTGATGCTGCGGCCACACTCATTTTATGCATTCTGTACACAGACTTCTCCATAGGAAGGTAAGGAGTGCGGACCACATCAAAATTATGCGGCCGCACTCAGTCAAAAACTTGGGCCTCAAGGGTAAGCGTATAATAGAACCTCGATCATCATTTTACACTTTTCGATCTCCTTAGCCCTAGGACTAAGCTTGCATTGTAAAATTTCCCCATTGCCCTAAAATTGTTCCCTCATCTCATCACTTTCATCTTCATTACTGGTATGTTGATTTCTTCATTAGATTATTCTTCTTTTGTTTTTGTTGTTTCTTTGATTTAGCGTTAGTTCTATACTTAAAAGTTCCAATGCTTAGTTGTTTTCGCTTAGAATCATGTGGGTACCATATATAGTGTTAATTGGAGTTTAGGTAAGTGGTTATCCATGCTTAATTGTGCAAACGATGCCTAAATTATGCAAAGATTGCATAAACCATATGCCAGTGCCTTTAGAGTTTGTATTATGCGGCCACACATATTTTTCTGTAGTCCGCAATAGAAACTGTGCAGTCAGACTCACTTTTGTGTAGTCCGCAACCCCCTTGAGTTAGAAAAATAGTGAGCTTGAATTATGCGACCGCAACCAAAATTTTGCGGTTCGCAATGGCTTTGTGTGACTGCACTCATTTTTGTGCAGTCCGCAGTGACGAAACTTTAGAGACCCAGTAGTTTGAACCTGGGGCATTGCGTATGCACTCATTTTTTTGCAGTGTACAATAGGCACTCTGTAGACCCACTCAATTTTGTGCGGTCTGCAATGGGCAGTCTGCAACCGCACTCACTTTTGTACGGTCCGCGTTGGCCCTTCTGAGAAGTTTTTTCTACAGCTTCCAATTATGTTTAAGCATGCATTTTAAGCTTTAATTGTAACTAATTTCTAATTCTTATATGTGCATACAATGGTTTGCTCATGAGGCAATGGAGATATGTCAAAAGGGAGGTCAAAACCCTCCCGAGCCGAGGTCGAGGCACAAGCAATCTCCCTGTAGCAGTCAAAAGGTTATAAGAAAGAAAGCAACAACACATAGAGCCTCTGTTACCTAGGGTACTAGTGAGTATGTCCCACTCAGAGAAGCTTCTGAGGGTAATTCCGTGCAAGCACAGGAAGATGCCCAATCGCAACAAAGAAAACAATTCCCTATGAGACTCCACTTGGTAGATGAGTCCCTATCAGTTGCCAGTTCTTTGGAAGGTTAAAAACAGGATAGCTAAGATTCTGAGCCCTCTTTCTCACATGCTCTTCCTGCACTATTAAACTTAGATGATGATGATGATCATGTTCTAGATGATATGAGAGGGGGTGATACAGCAGTGCCAAGATTGGAATGATGAAGGAGGCTGGAGACATGGGTGGATAGATTTGTTAGTGCCAATTCCTTCGCCAAGTTTAGGGAATAGTGGCTACAGAGGTCGCTCCCTCTTGAACGACAGTTCTTAATGAAAGACTTGGACAAGCACAACCCCAATGTCCTTGGGAAATTCCAATAGTGGAAAGGTTGGAGCTGGTTTACCAACAAAGTCCTAGTTACCAATGGGTACCTGGTTAAGGAGTTCTATGAAAATATAGCTCACATCAAACAAGGAATGAAGGTGAAAAAAGTTCAAAATCTGAAAATCCGCTTTTACTCATGTGTATTGAATACATATGCATGGTTTGAAGAAGTGAATGTAGTGCAATATTTGGAGAAGCTAGCTTTGGGTGATGTAGCTCGCCCGTAGCTAGCTGAGATTGTGGGAATCCTAGGAGCAACACCTCTGTGGCTCACAATAGGGTTTCCATTTGTCCAGGCCACCCCAAACTTTGAAGTAAAATGGTGGCAAATGTTTGTGTATAGACGCATCGACCCGTGCCTCAATGAAAACATGCTACCACTTCCATGTGCAGTTCTGGTGGCCTTGATTATGGTTGAGTATCCGATAAATATTGGTACCATCATGTCTACCAACATCACTCTAGCTGTCTACAAGGGTAAAAGATCTTATCCATACCCATACTTCCTTACTGAATACTTCATGGATCATGGGTTAGAGTTGAAGCATTATGATACAAATGTGAAGTCCAAGAATCCTTTCTTCTAGTACCACCTTCAGGGAGTTGACAACCCTAAATTCAAAGGAAAAGCTACTAACTCCACTAGCCATTCTGACGGCCAGCGTTAGTGGTTACTGATTTAAATGTTGATCCTTCCACAGTAGCCGGTACTTCCACTGGGACAACTGCAATGTACCATATTTATCAGCCAGAACACCTGTTTCTACTAGACTATCAGTACTATTGCTAGTGCCAGCTGTATCTACGTATCCTCATACTGTGCTGCGAGTCTCCCAAACATTGGAAAGTCTCAACAACTAGATGTAGGAAGCTACTTCAAAGCATACTGCTATATCCAGTGATGTTGCAGCACATTCCTCAACCCTAGCAGAGCCACAGTTACCTTCGTCAGTGGAGGAAACATTGAAGAAGATCCTGAAAACCCAGAAAACCATCACGGATACTCTAGTGGCGCATGGAAGGTCATTGAGGACTTGAGCAAGTAATTCAATAAAATAAAAAAGTAGCAAGCATCGAAGAGGTCCGTGAACAAGTTGAGAAAAGAGGTCACCAAGATTGCATCTGCTAGAGATCTGCCATTGGACTTGCTTATGGAGCCTTCAGTCCTAGCAGCACATGCAGCACCAGAGGTAGCAACTGGCCGGTCTGATGAGATGGTTGCCACTTCCCACACTGCTAAGGAAATGATCTTGATGATTAGCAACCCAATTGTCCCTCAGCAGAGTGATGATAGGATACAACTTGAGGCTGAGGTTGCTGATGATCCTATACAGACTAAGACTACAAAGGGAGTTCTCTTAACTCTCTACCCTTTCCCTGTTCATATTTTTGTTAGGCACTGGGGACAATGCTTATTTTTATTTGAGGGTGGTCTATCTTGATTATTTGACAATTGTGCTATAATAACTCTTATACTTTTTTTATTTCATCCTTATTTCCTTAGGTAAGTATATATTTTATCCATTTTATGTAAATATTCATTTCCTTATGTATATATTCTTCTCCCTTATGTATATATTCGTTTGACTTCGGTTTGTATAATCATTTATCTCGCTTTCTATAGTTTATTTCGTAGCTTCTTTAGTTTTATTTTCTTTAGTAGTATAGCTTTTTATTTACTTTAGTAGCTTCTTTTTAATTTGCTGGCTTCTTTTTACGTTCTGAGTGAACAATAAGCCTTTAGTTTTCTTAATTCCACGGTTATTTCCAACGGTAGATTATGTGTGAACCGGGTGGCTTTTCCTAATAATGGATAGCGTGACAACCTTCTTAAGAGATTGAGCCTGTTTTCTTTTTTGATTTGGTAAATATAGTAGTAATGAATAAAAAGTGTATCAAGCATGCTTCACTTAGCACCAACACATTTACCTATGATCGTATGGTTAGAAATAAGTTGTTGGCAGAAAATAGCTCTAGTTCTGACTCTTTTGACTTTTGTGTCGACTTATGCAGTCATCAAGAGGTTAAATTTGAGCCGTTTGTGATTCTAAATCTTAGCTAGGGTTGTTGTGGTCCCTCGACTCTATTGTATTTAGCAATCCAGAAGTGTGAGAGGTGAGATGTTTAGTTGCAAGTCCTAGAATCCATGCTAATGGTCTAGAACTTACCTCGAATGTGTTTGCAATATTCTAAGTGTAGCTTGGCTTGAGAAATGATTGTAGAATCGCATTAATCCAATTTGAAATTTGAAATCTTTCATAGCCTACATATGTGACATCCCTAGTCAACCCCATTGAACTGAAGCCATTTTTCTTTTAATAATCATGTTACAAACATTCAACCATTTTGTATTAACCCTCTCTTGGCACCCAATATTTTCTTAGCACTCTTGAGAAACAGTTTACAAAAACATAAGTTTAGGGGAGAGAAGAGGAGTTTGAAACTGATGAAAGGTTTGAAGAAGAGAAAGAAATGAAAAAATAGAAAGGCAAAGAAAAGAAAGAAAGAACAAAAGGCAAAATGCAAAAAAGAAAGTGAATAAAGTGAAGAGCTGAAGGGAATTTCAAAAGAGAGGATGGTTGAAGTAAACAGAAAAAGAAAAAAAATGAATATCATAATCAAGAAAGAATGACGTTACTCTCTCTAGTTCCCATGTGGAAGAATATAATGACTTAAAGAGTCGAGAAAGTATGAGCCGAAAAGAGAAAACGGAGTGTTTAAGGAAAGATGAAACCATTCTATTCCAACTATTCCTACCTTGGTCCCAAAGCCTTCATTACATCCCACAAAAGCCTTACATGATTTCTGTAATGATTCGGCTGGTCGTTTATGAGTTACCGCTCCATTTTCCCCCATATCTACTTTTTTATATGTTTTTCAGCTGTATTTCATCGCATCGTGTTGGTTTGTTTGGGTTCATAGTGGTTTGGTAGAGAAATGAGACACTTAGTCTCTTAAGTTGGCCTTTTAGTTGGAAAAGTCAACCAAAAGTTGACTTGTGAATAAATGATCTCGGAATTTAGTTCATTATTTTGATAGATTTGGCAGGTGATTTGGGACTTAGGAGTGTGATCAAAATGTATTTTGGAGGTCGGGGATAGATTTAAGCTTGAATTGGCGGAAATGGAATTTTGGTATTTTCTGGTTGGTAGCGGAGATTTTGATATATGGATCAGAATTGAATTCGGGAAACTGGAGTAGATCCGTTGTGTCATTTGGGATGTGTATGCAAAATTTCAGGTCATTCGGATGAGGTTTGGTAGACTTTTGATTGAATGCAAGATTTGGAAGTTCTGGAATTTCTTTAGCTTGAATCTGATGAGGATTTGATGTTTTAATGTTATTTTGAGTGTTCCTAAGGTGGGAAAATGTTTTAATGTTATGGAATGTGTTGGAATATTTTGTTAAGGTCCTAAGGGCCTCGGGTGAGTTTCAAGTGGTTAAACTAATCAAATCTTGTTTAGGAAAGTTGCAGATTTTTTGTTGTTTCTGTTGTAAAGTTTTGGCCTTCGCATTCATGAGAGGGGCCTCGCGTTCGCGAAGGGATGTGAAGTGAGGCAGAAGATTTTCCCTTCACGTTCATGATGTTGGTCCCGCATTTACGAAGGTGAGGCTGAGTGTGCATCGTGAACGCGATGTGGATCCCATATTCGCATAGAGTAATTGAAGCAGCTGGGGGCCCTGGTCGTTTGTGCTTCACGTTTGCATTGGTGTGTCACATTCGCGACGGTTTGGAAAGTTGATTCTTCGCATTTGCGTTAAGTAGGTCGCATTTCCATAAGAGGAAATGTTGGTCAATGAGTTTTGTGTTTCGTGAACGCGAGGGTTTGACGTGTTCGCGAAGATGGAAATTACACATGGGCAGTTTAAATAGCCCATGTGTAATTTGGTCTATCTTCCACCACATTTGAGAGATTTTGGAGCTTTTTGGGAAGGATTGAAGAGGGAATCGAAGGTAAACACTTGGAGGTAAGATTTTTGGACTCAATACTCAGTTTTATTGTGATTTCTACCTAATTAGGCATGTAATTTATGGGATTTAAAGCCTAAAATTGGGGAGTTAGGGGCCGTTTGTCGTCAGATTTTGATGTATTTTATACATATGAACTCGTGAGAGTGTAAGGATTCTAATTATGGGATTTTAATCAGAATAGCAAGATGTGGGACTGGGGGTCGAGTTTGGATAATTTTGGGATTCTTGGTGTAAATTGGTTATTTTTGAGTGGGCTTTGTTCCCATAGCATATTTTGATAGTATGAATCTGTTTTTGGCTAGATTTTGAGCATCCAGAGGTTAGTCAAGTGGCAAAGGCATCGCGGGATAGAGTTTGGATCGGATTGAGGTAAGTAATGATTGTAAATGTTGTCTTGAGGGTCCGAATTTCACATCCTTGTGCTATATTAAGGTGACACACATGCTAGATGACGAGCGTGTAGTTGTTCATAGTTGGGGATTGTGACTTGGTCCATACCATATGACTATTAAGTTGCATATTTAATTGGAAACTATTTGTTATTATTATATTTTGGGAAGTATTACTATGTTTGGGGATGAATGTCATGGTTGGGCCTTGTGCCGACTATTTTGGACCCTTAGAGGATTTTTACTATTATTCCTCACTATTGTGATACATACTTGTACTCAGTCATGCTGTATTCTACTATTTTCATAACTCAGCCGTATTTACTCTATTTTAATATTTTAAATGATATTTTGGGTTGAGCATCAGGTTTTACTGTTGCCTGAGGGACTTGACAGATTTATGACTCAGTGAGGCCGAGGGAAAATGTTGTGAGGATGTTATAAGATCGGGCTACGTGCCACAGCGTGCTATACTGATTTGTGATATATGAGAGGTTGAAGGCCCGATTTTGTTATTCCAAGAGATGGCTTGTGATAGTGCTTGGGTTGTAGGAGCCCCTCCGGAGTATGAACACCCACAGTGAGCGCAGGTATCCAATATGAGATATGATATTTCCCGAGGGACTATTTTTCTTCTTGTTGTCTCACAAGAGGCTGATTATGAGTGACTGTGAGGTAGCCCGAGGGGCTAGATTCTGTTGGTATATTTCACGTGGGGATGCTTTCGTTTCTATTCTTTTACTCACTATTTTCATCACTCCTTTTGAAACTATTGAAAGATGTTTTAAAGGGGTTTTTACTGAAGTGAATTGTGGTTATGAGTTTTATTGTTTTACTGCATTGTTCGGGACTTATAGTATTTTGTTGTAGCATCTTGACGTGGTTTACGTATTTTCTTACTACTCAGCTACTTTTACTTTTATTACTCACATAGTTGGCATACTCACATTACTCCCTACACTATGTGTGCAGATCTAGGAGTCTCGGGTTGTGATAGCGAGTGCTGATTTGGCTTCCAACAGGCTTTCAGAGTTGATTAGGTAGCTGCTTGGCATTCGCAGACTAGTGCTTATCCTTCCTATCTTATCTAGCTTTATATTATCATTGTTTCTAGACTATGTTGTATTTTTTAATTCTTAGACGGGTTGTAGTTGTTCATGACTGGTGACACTCCAATGTCGGGTTGTGTTATATTTCTGCATTGTCTATTTTGACTCATATCATAGGAGTTTTAGCTAACTATTGACTTTGTATGTCTTATACTAAACTTATGATTGGTTTGGCATTTGTATCGACTGGCCTAGTTTCACGATAGGCGCCATCACGATCGGCTCTGTTTTAGGGTCGTGATAAGTTGTTATCAAAGCCTAGGTTATGTAGGTCTCATGAGTCAAAAGCGGGTTTGGTAAAGTCTTGTGGATCGGTATGAAGATGTATGTACTTATTCTCAGGAGGCTGCAGAACCTTTTAGGAAAATCTTCTTGTTCTTGAATTCTTGTCGTGCGAATCTGTTAATTCTAGTACTAAACTTCTATTATTATATTCTCTCACAAATGGTAAGGATACGCGCTACCGGTCAGGATAGACGACCACTAGTACCACCAGCTATGGCCATTAGAGGCCGAGGACGTGATCAAGGCTATGGTAGGTGCAAGGGTGTAGCCCGCATAGTAGCTAAGGCATTACCTGTAGATCCATCAGCCGCTCCAGTTCAGGATCATATCCCGGTTGTGGACGCTCCAACAACACCAGCCCAGGTATTGGCTGTGCCTATTGTGATTCCAAGACTTCAAGAGCCCCTGGCTTAGATTCTATCAGTATGCACTAGCCAAGCTTAGGCGGTCTCAGTTATACAACTGCAACTACTTCCCAGGACGGGGGAGGCACTCAGACTCCCACCGCTTGCACAACTGAGCAGGTCATGCAAGGACTTCAGACACCGGGGGCACATCCAGCCCAGCCAGTTGCTTCTGCTCAGGACTATGTAGCTCCTATTATACCAGAGGTCGAGCAGCGCAGATTGGATAGGTTTGATAAAACTTTAGCCCCTAGGAATACTTTTTGTCATTTTAGGTTAATTTTAGTTTACATAGGTGTACCAAAGCGGTTTTATTTACTTCTTTAAGTAATTTTTTTTAGATTGACTTCATAACACCAGAGTTTCTTTGTTTAATCAATGATTATGCATTTTATCTTAATTTCTTCTTGCATATCTTTATTTTTCACGAGTAGCTTAGCTAGGGTTGTGGCTCAACCCTAGTATGGGTACTTAATAGGTATTTAATTTTAGAGATTGTTTTTGATTGGGTTAGTGATATTTAGCCTAGTTTATTCTTAAATCCTAGGACTAATGGTTGCAAATATTGATTCATGCCTTTTGACCTAGTCTTTGCTTAAGAAAGAGAGACTAGATTTAGGAAAATTTGGCTAACAAGGAATTAGGGTAAACTCAGGAAATTGATAGCCCCAATTAAAAGGTCAAATGTAGAGACAGTAAGACCCGACTTGAGCATATATCACTTGATTTATGCAATATCCATTTGGGCTTGAGAATGCCAAATTGGGTAAAATCACTCAAACTACTGAGAGGTATAGAGTGCGCAATTGCGTGTGATTGCTATACCACGACCCCGATATATTAAACTTGCACTATAGTTTACCACCGGTTAGGTAGCCACCTAGGTGGAAGTCACGACCCTAGATTCCCTTATCATTAGAAAAACAACCAAAACTAAAAACATTGTCTTCTAGTTTATTACTTGCAATCATTAGGTAAAAGTCGAAATAGAAACAACCAATGAATATGTGGAAGTGTATCCAAATTCTAACTCGCGAATCGCGACTCGTGTTGGGTTTATTAATGCTTCGATCGCCTCACTGCCTAATTGTGGTGTGAGTTTGGGCGATATCACTCTCACGGAGAACTATAACCATGCGTGCAATATTGTTTGGAAATTTCAGCTAATGCTAACAGTCCATCCACCATTTTGGGTTCATTATATCCCATCATTCTCTTAAACAATATCTGTTAGTTCCCATAGGGCATAACTAAGATGGTGTGGCAAATTGTACATAATTTTGTTACTGTTGATAGTAACTCAAATACTAATATTTCTCCACCTTTCTTCTTTTACTAATTGAAACTTGTATCTACTTTCTGATTCACTCGTTTCTTTTTACCATATGGATGGATAAATATTCATGCCTTAGGGATCCTTATCAAGAGGCTTACATGTCCTATTACACACATGATTTGATGAAGACCTTACATTAACTCATGATAATCATGATGCAATCTCACTCAACTCTTACGCAGTCGCATTCACTCTCTTACCAACTGTATTTCTTAATGTAGGTATCGTTGTATTACAAATAAAATAAAAGTTAGGAGTTTGAATCTTACAACTGAGCTCTACCATACGATCTAGAGTAAGAAGAAAAAGTGACAATCCTAAATGCCCTATAACCTCATGCTTATGCATGTGGTGCACAACACACCCATAAACAATACTCTACTAGACACGACTTATAGACTCCCTAGGATAGAACTTCTCTAATACCAAGTTTGTCATGCCCCAAATATGAAAAGGCGTGACCGACATACTAGGCTCTGTATCTCGGCCATTCTGGGCTTATTCATAGGAGCTTGGCCATGTATATAACTTACCATTTGATTAGAGGTTTCCCAATATGGGCCTGCCCATCGATTATAAATCGATAGTGGTGAAATATTGCAATACTACATATATATAGACTCCTTGCTCTCTTGACTAAGAAGACAAAATTAAACTGAATATGAAGTCTTAATAAAGAAGAATACTATAGCTTATGAGTCTAGGATAATGTAAATAAATTCAGGAATAAAACTGCTCTTTATGCGACGTTTTCAAACGCATGTAGTTAGGGGATCATGCCAAAATGAAAGAAAGATTTAGCCTTAACATACCTTAACTCTGTTGAGTCCTCAATACCTTCCAAGAAATTCTTCAAATAACTCAACTCGATCTACCAAAGCACTAGAAGATTCAAAATCAGTGCTGATTAAAGGCTAAGTCCGCAACTTAAACTAGTAACTCATTTACGTGAATTTGGGCAACATCTCCCCAGTAAGAAGGCCCTCCTACAATACCATAAACCAAAAAAAAATGAGAACACAATAATGACAACATGTATGCATAATTTTCCAACCATATGTCCATCACAATATACCACAAAATCGCCCACGCGCATGAATCACTTCATACATAAAACGGCAACCAAAGAAGTGCCAAACAGGCTAAAAAAATGTAATGATGAATGAACAGCCCAACATCCCGTCATTATGTGGTGTTTCTACATACCGTTTGCTCTTCCAAAACTTAACAAAACATCAACACAAGGGGCCAACATGAGTGGACTACAAAACAGTCTACTAAAACTGAAATAAATCGAACTCACAGCTTCCGATCATCGTCCCGTTAGTTCTAGCTATTAGGAAGTAAATTTATCAACTTTCCTTGACATTTAAAAACTTAAATACAAAAAGCAGGTATTTTCTTAAGTCTGAAGTACCTTTCAAAATTCAAACTACAAAGAAAAAGAGAGGCGAAATAGTGATACTTACGTCGTATGGATCATTCTAATGTTATCACTTATTGATTTCATACCCAGGATGTTAATCTTCTTTCAAACCCTCGTAAAGAGCTTAATGGTAAGTTTTTGAGTGTTCTCTGGTCGTGTTCTATGAAAAATAATGAGAAAGATGGTTTAAAATCCTGTATATATATATATCAACTTTTGAAAAGTCAAAGAGGTGCTATCTTGGCACTCTAGCATTGGCCCTTCTTCCAATGTTTATATCTTTTTATCTATATATCATATGAATGAGCGTTTAATATCATTAAAAACTACATTCCAAGACATGCATTTTGGTATATATCCCCAAAAGACCTCATATAAAGCATAAAATGTATAGCTCAAAAAGCTTTGGTGAAATACCTATTTTTCACTTATGCAGTCTGCGAAGTTTCGCAAAAACTTCAAATATATTTGTGCTCTTATGTCGTGTCGATAAAAGGATTAGCGAGTTAGAAACTTGTAAATCTTTAATTTGTTAGGTATATCATTCCCTAATTCCAAGTATATTGGGAGAAAAGCTCATATACATTTGACCTATGTTTCAACAAATTTATGAATATAACTTGTGACGACCTTTTCCAACTTTTGTTCCATAACTCGCTTGATTTCAAAACATAGCACTCGTCTATCATACGAATAAAATAACTCATAACATAACCTCTTTTTAATTTTAAGCATCCTACTCCCATCGCAAAAGTACATGTTATAACATTTCCAACTTGTCGACTTTCGATGAAATTTATTTTCTTCAATTCGTTTAGCTTCTAAGCCTTCCAACTCTCTTGGTACTTGGTATTCATGCTCTTAACTTACTTTATTTACTTTCAAAGATATCTCATTTTTGAGCTTACATTAATTGACTTAAGATGTACTCTTACATATGAAAATGTGGGGAATAGCATAAAAATTGTAGTCTTAAAGCTTAAGGGGTAAAAGCTTTATGGGGCCATGATATTTGTGTGTTTATAAAAGCTTCTTATCGGGGGTAAAATGAGTAAAATAAAGAGTTTAAAGTTGAAATATTTTCAAATTTAAAAAAACATTATTTTTTTTGGAACATACTGTAAAATAAAGTACTCCATCTAATTTAAAACGTAGGGAGTATAACTTGTATAGGTCATTAAATGTATGTATGACAATTGAGGGTTAGAGTGTCTAATTATGGAAGTGTTTTCTTCTTTTATTTCTTTTTCTTTTACAATAACAAATTGGGAGTTGCGGAGTCATTCCAAAATTATAACTTCATTTTCAGTCAGCTAAATATTCAGATGTCAGTTATATTTAAAAGGGACGAGATATCTACTCCATTTCACTAAAAACTCGATCGCCCCAAATTAAATTTTTATTTCCCACTTTTCTTTTCTTCTAAGTCATATGCAACAAAACCCTAGGGTTAGAAACATAGGATAATTTATAAACTTGTTATGATAATATGTGCTCGCATGAAAATATTGTTTTATATATATGGGGCCAATAATAATTGTGTAATCTTTAATTTCTACTTTTAGGCAACGCTCGACAAATGAGCAGCTTTGAGCTTAAGGACGCCATCATGTGTTGAGAAAATCTTTTTCAATTGAAAATGGTGTCCCTTAATTGCAAACATATTTTAAATGCACTTTTACAGTGACTCATTTGCTAAACAAGCTGGGGAAATATTACAAAGATCTATTTTCTTTTCTTTATTTTACGTCCTAAAGATGATGAAGAGAAACAACTTTTAGGTATAGACGTAACATGAGGATCTACCTGTAAATACCTAACTCTTTTCTAGATATCGATGACTCACTCTAAACTCTCCAAGTCACTCAAATTTCCTTATTATTTTATTCTGTTGGTAATCATGTGAGCCAACCTATAACTGTTGTAATAAATTGTGGGTGGACTGTGGAACCACTTAATTTCTGTTCTGAGAACCCTAAATAGAAAATATATAAAATATTAAACAAAGAGAATAGGAAAAAAATGTTAATGATGGTACCATAAGTTTGGGAATTTATTCACACGTGAAGAGTCAGTGGAAATTTGGAATTGTCATAATCTAAGATCTACCGACAATACTTCACGCTCTGAACAATTTAATTGGAAGAAAAATAATGGTTATAAAGGCCACAAAAGGAAGGTCCAATTACAATGCTCGAATAATTGCATTGTGTTTCATGATGGCATAATGTACAATTTAATTACATTGTTTGATTTTCGTTCTTCACATAAAGTGGGGTGGAAATAAGATTGATAAGTACTGTGGATAGGATAATTAATGGAGCAGATTCAATGCCCAAGGCCCCATACTAGATCATTCATAGATTACTATTAGGCAGAGAGCATTTGTAGATACATAGGGATCGTTTGGTAGGGTTTATATAGATAATGTGGAATATAGTATATTAATAATATAGGAATTAATAACATAAATATTAATTATGCATATATTATTTTTTATCTATTATTTGGTGTAGTGTATTAAAAATTGTAATGCATTACATAAATTTTAAGAAAAATAATTATTTACAAAAATGCACCACATATTCTTTAGCTTTTAGAGATTTTAAGAATAATTTTGTCTTTAACCATACTAATGCATGTATTAAAAGTCATGGTATTATTAACGTCATGATTTTGCATGCATTACTTGTACACAGGATAATATCAAATATATTGTATAACTAATACAAGCATTAGTTATACACATATTAAAAATATATCAAATAAGATATTAATAATGTACAAACAAATACTTGCATTAGTTTCAATGTAAATTGATGAATTTCTGTTAAATAATCTTTGTTTATTGTTACACAAATGTATATATATATATATAGCTCATTTTATATTTCCGAAGTGTGAAAATAGAAATCAGGTAACTAAAGGAAAATCACATGCTGTACAACTAACCTTATTGGTCCCACCATTTTGGTGAAGACATTGTTACTCCTTTGGGTCTATTCCAAGAACAGAAATTTGGCTTAACATTATTATTTACAAAGTCCAACGCATATGAAAGTTTCTAGGGGAAAAAAAGCCACTGAACAAACATAATTGTAACAGCATATGTATATATATATCCAAGATTTTCAACTAATTAATCTTTTTTCACTGAAGATCTTCAACTGATAAATCTGAAGAAATTTGCTTCTCACGTGTCTTGATATTTTACAAGCACCTTGCCAGGAGCGAGATCCAAGGCATATCCCAAAACCGAGTTTAATTTATTAGACTAAGACAACAATTCTATTACGTTTCCGTGTAATGGAGTAATTGAGTTAGATTACTTACGTAACATCATAGTTTTCTTGAGAAATTTTGAGCCCGTTTGAACACAAGAAATTTTTTTTTTTTCCAAAATCAGCATTTGTTCATAAAATTTTCAATTCATTAGAAGATGCATTTTGAAAAGTTTTAAAAATTTCATCGGCGCACGTTAGCAGAACGTACGCCGGTCGGGTTGCGATGGCGAAAGGCGGAAGCAGAGGAAGGGGAAGACCAAGGAAAATTCCGATTGATACTTTCGACAAGCTTAACCAACTGATTTTGGAGAAAAACACAGAGAAGGAGAAGCAGAAACTACCCTTGGAGGGAACCCTAGACGCCATGGAAGTGACGGCACCACCGGTGGAGATAGTCACTGAAACAGCAGCGAGCACAGAGACAATAGTGACAACAGAGGCTGAAGATACTCCAACCTCTCCGAATACCACCGACGCAGGACCCGGGACAGAACCGACCATGCAACCAACAACACTCACGGAAGAACAACCAGAGATTGTTACAAACACAGTACAGCAACCCACGAAGGCCTGGTCAACACTTTTCCAGAAGAATCGATTCGCGACCCATGGTATGGCACTTGATTACATCGCCCCAACCCTAGTTGAAGGGAAGCCCATAGTACAATTGGAAAAAGCAGAGGTGGAAGAGGAAGAAGCTAAATGGAAATGTGCCATAGTGGTATACATTCTCGGAGGCGGGCCTGGCTTCAATGCCATGAGAAGATTCATAAACCACCACTGGTCCCATGTTCCTCAACCTGACTTATTCTACCATGAAGAGGGATACTACATTGTCATATTCAAAACAGTAGCAGATGCTAAAGAGGTACTTTGTGCTGGCCCTTACTCAATATCCAATAGGCCCATGATTCTTATACAGTGGACACCGGAGTTCGATTTTTCAGAAGAGTTTCCGACTGAAATACCCCTGTGGGTTAAATTCCCCAAACTGCCAATGTTATGCTGGGGTATGAGGTCCCTCAGTCGAATAGCTAGTGTCCTAGGTAAGCCAATTTTTGCCGATGAATGTACTGCAAAACAGACAAGGATATCCTATGCTCAAAGGCTCATTGAAGTCTCTGTGATCAAAGCCCTGCCAACTGAAATAACAGTAATGGATCTAAATGGGAAGAGCTTTATCCAAGATGTGGAATATGAATGGAAGCCTTCATTCTGTGAGAAATGTCAAACAGTTGGACACAATTGTGCCAATCTGCAAAAGCAGATACCTAAACAGCCAACTCAGGTGTGGAAGCCCAAACCAGTCCAGGAATGGAGAACCAATGGACCTACAATACAGAGACAGTCATCAGCAAGGGAACCTACTGAACTTCAGCAGCATTCCCAATCTGCCCAGGACCAGAGGACTGCTAAGAGCAATGATAAAGGCAAGCAAACACACAGCCCAACACTCAACAGTATCAACTTTCCCCCTATCACCAATAATTGTGAGTAACAGGTTTGAAGTAGTGACTAATAGTAAAGATGAACCTCCAGGGGAGGTCGGGAACATCACATCAACATTGTATCAATGAAGTGGTTAATGTGGAACATAAGAGGTGTAAATAAGAGGTACAAACAGAAGAAATTGAGGGAATACATTAGGAAACATAACATTAACTTAGTAGGGCTAGTAGAAACAAAAGTTAGACAAGTTCATGCTAATAGAATTGCTAACCTATTAGCACCAGGATGAGGTGTCCTAACTAACTATGTCTCATGGGAAAAAGGCAGAGTATGGATCCTATGGAACCCCAAGATGTTCATAGTCACTAGTGTTCTGGAGGAAAGCCAGCTGATTCACAGCAGGGTTTCCAGCAGAACAGGAAACCTGAATTGTTTCCTCACTGTGGTCTATGGATTCAATGGGCTGGAGCAGAGAAAAACTCTATGGAGCAGTATACAGAATTTGGCAAAAGGAATTACAGAACCTTGGGTTGTAGCAGGGGACTTCAATGCAATCTTATGTGATAGAGACAGACAGTCATGTAAGTCAGTTAGAATGCCAGAAACAGTGGACTTCAACAATTGCCTACAGCTTACTGGACTGACTGAACTACCTTGGAGAGGTGACTACTACACATGGACTAACAAGCAAAATGGTGAAGACAGAATATGGAGCAGGCTTGACACAGTGTTTGGCAATTATGAATGGAGGATCACCTGGCATCAGGTGGTCACTGAGTATGATGTACCACTAATTTCAGACCATAACCCAATGATACTAACACTGCAACCATCCACATGGCAAGGGAAGAGGCACTTCAAATTCTTCAATGTATGGGCTGAACACAGGGATTTCCAACACATTGTGACAACTGTTTGGCAAGAGGGGAGGACAGACACTATGAAATCAATATGGGACAGACTTAAAGCTTTGAAGACTCCTTTGAAGATACTCAATAGCAAGGAATTCAAAACAATTACAAACAGAATGGACCAAACTAGACAGGAACTGGGAACCATACAATAACAATTGAGCCAGGCCTACAGTGATGCACTACAACAGAAGGAGAAAGAACTGATCATACAACTGGAAAAATGGTCTTTGATTGAAGATAGTGTCCTGCAACAGAAGGCAAGAGCAAAGTGGGTACAACTGGGGGATTCCAACACCAAATACTTTACTGCAGTAATGAAAGATAGAAGCCAGCAGAAGCAGATTCATGAAATTACTACTGCACAGGGTATCAAGCTAACTACACCTACAGAGATAAAAGAAGAAATACTGGGCTTTTACAAAGCATTGATGGGCACCGCTGAACCAATTCTACCTGCCATCAACCCACTGTACATGTCCAATGGCCCAAAACTGAACCAACAGCAAAGACAGGAATTGCGTGCCCCAGTCACTGATACAGAGATCAAAGCCAGCCTCAAAGCTATTGGAGATGACAAAGCACCAGGCATAGATGGATACAATGCAGTCTTCTTCAAAAAGAGCTGGAACATCATTGGTCCCCAGGTCACTAAGGCCATTAAGCAGTTCTTCAACTCAGCAAAAATGTGCAGACCAATCAATTATGCCACCATTACTCTTATCCCTAAAATGTCCAAACCAGCTTCAGTTAAAGAGTATAGACCTATAGCCTGTTATACTGTGCTATACAAAATCATTTCCAAAGTACTGGCTAATAGGCTGCAGAAGGTGATGGCCAGCCTCATAAATGAAGCCCAGGCAGGCTTCATTCCAGGCAGGAAAATCCAGGACAATATCATCCTAGCCCATGAACTTGTTAAAAGCTACACTAGGAAGCACATCTCCCCCAGATGCATGATCAAGGTAGACCTCCAGAAGGCATATGATTTAGTGGAATGGGTGTTTCTAAAGCAAGTCATGGAACAGATAGGCTTTCCCAGCACTTTCACAACATGGATTCTGGAATGCATATCAACAGTGAGCTACACAGTCCTGGTCAATGGAGAGCCAACAGTTCCATTTGATAAAGAGGATTGAGGCAGGGGGATCCCATGTCCCCATTCCTTTTTGCATTGGTCATGGAGTACTTAAGCAGTGCCTGCACTGAATTGCGCAATGACCCAGCATACCAACTCCACCCCAGATGTAAAAAACTGGGAATCAGACATATGTGTTTTGCAGATGACCTGTTACTGTTTGCCAATGGGGACCTTAACTCTGTTAAGGCATTGTCCAACTATTTTTCTCAATTTTCAGCAGCTTCAGGTCTCAAAGCCAACTTGAGCAAGAGCTCAGTCTACTTTGGGGGAGTGCCAATACTAGTACAACAACAGATCCTCCATCATCTTGGCTATGAACCAGGCTAACTGCCTTTCAAATACTTGGGAGTACCATTGAGCACCAAGAAACTAACCCTACTACAGTAGCAACCCCTAGTGGAGAAAATCACAGCCAGGATCACTTCTTGGACTGCCAGAACCCTGTCTTACACTGGAAGATTACAACTGGTGCAATCTGTCATCTTTGGTATTCAAGCTTACTGGGCTCAGCTGTTCATCTTCCCAGTGAAAGTTCTCAAAATGATTGAAAGTATTTGCAGGAGTTTCATTTGGTCTGGGATGAATACTGTCACCAAGAAAGCATACATCTCATGGGATAGAATGTGCACGCCAAAGTCAATAGGGGGAATGAATCTAACCAACCTTAAACTGTGGAACAAGGCTGCCATTGCAAAGACCTGTTGGGACATAACACATAAGAAGGACAAGATGTGCATCCGGTGGATCACAGTGTACTACATCAAAGATAGGGCATTAGAAACTGTGCCAATCCCTACCCAAGCCAGCTGGATGGTTAAGAAGATCATCCAATCCAGGGATACCCTACAAAAGTTCCAAAACTGGAGACATCAGAAATGCACCACTAAACAGTTGTACCAGTTGCAGTTACAAGACGTACCACCAGTCCCATGGAAGAACTTAATTATACAGAACCAAGCAGACTAAAAGTAGTGTTCAATCTGTGGCTAGCCTTACAAGACAGACTACCAACCAGGGACAGACTACATAGCTGGGGAATGGTAATTGAGCAGCACTGTCCTCTATGCCAAGCCCAATCTGAAACAAGAGACCATCTCCTCACAGAATGCCCTGTCACTGTGGATATATGGAGAAGAGTAATGAATTGGCTACAGGAACAATACACACTTAGAGGCAGCTGGAGACAGCAGATGCAATGGTTGATTGCCAAAGCCAAAGGAAGAACATGTCGTGCAGCCATTTTCAAGATGGTTACAGCTGAAGTTACATATGCTATCTGGATGGAGAGGAATGCAAGAGTGTACAACAAGACTTTTCGATGTAATACTGCTCTACTGAGAGATATAATATACAATTGTAACATTAGAGGCACCCCAAAAATTAGACAACTATTACAGCATTTTAGTATATAGTAGAACCTAGATAGTTAGAATTGGAAAGTAGTTATTATGTTAGCAATCAGACAGTCGGCTAAGATGACACCCGACTGTGGTTTTGTAATGCACCTTCATTGGTGATTAATGAAAAGTTTAATTACCAAAAAAAAAAGTTTTAAAAAGTTGAAAAACTTCAAAAATTACTCATAAAACTTCAGAAACAAACAAAAAATTATATATTCATGTCCAAACATAACTCTAAATTTCAAATATTATTTTTACTTGAAATTTTTTTCCTCCTATTTATAAATTTTACAATTCTTATGTCCAAACACCCAATTAGTATCTTGGAGGAATTAGCTAGGTTGAGAAATAATAAGTACTTGTAAAATGGAATTATCAAATACTTAATAGTTCATTGCAAAATACTAGAACGATTATCGATGAGCTGATGATAAAGTTAAATTTCGTAATTTTTATCTCCAAAATCAACTTAAGCATCCGTTTTCATTAAGAGTGTGTTTGTGTGGATATTGTAATTCATGTAATACATAGTTACATACTAAAAGTTGAAATAAAGAAACTGTAGGGCCGTCAGCTTGACAAGCACGTGTTAGGCAGCCGTTAGCTTTGGGAATAAACGTATAGAAGGAGGCCACTTGGCATGAGAAGTAGCAGTGGGAATCACGTGATAAATAATGGTGCAGAAAGACCGTCCAGCCGTTGTGGCTTTGAGTTGCGGCCGTCAGTTAGTAAAAGGCCGTTTTCATAGGTTGCTTCCACCGTCCAACCCGCAAATCAAATTAATGAGACGTCCAACCCGTAACTCATAATATTATGAAATTTTTACCTATAGAATTTTATTTATTTTAAATAAATATTATTTTAAAAAATTATAAATATTTTTTAATATTTATAATAAAATACTAATAAAAAAACATTAAATTTTGAGCCTCTTCTTCTCTCCTCTCGGCGCATGTTAGGTAACGTACGCCGAGCTTGGCTTCCATGGCGAGAGGAAGGGGACGAGGCAGGGGTCGCCCTAGAAAACTACCGGTTACAACCATAGATCGAATTATTTCAACTATAAACCACCCAGTAAATGCAAATAACCCTCTTGACACTGTTCCATTGGCCGACACTGTTCCATTGGTTGACACTGTTCCATTGGCTCAATCAGTTGAGGTGATAGATGCAGATGAGGTTTCCTTGCTTCCTCATCCCCCGATTGTGCAAGGAACTGGTGAAATCGACCACATGCAGAAGCTACCTCAAGCATCTGTTACAGAACAAAACAAACCAGAGGAGGGGACCAAAACTGAAGTAGCTATAGGATGGGCAAATCTCTTTCAGAAGAATCGATTTGCTTCTAATGTCATGGCTTTGGAGTATATCCCACCGACTATGATTGATGGCAAACCAGTAGGTCATTTGATTAAAGAAGAAGTGGAGGTGGAAGAACAGAAATGGAAGTGTGCCCTGGTAGTTTTTGTTTTAGGGAATGGGCCAGGTTACAATGCAATGAAAAGGTTCATTAACCTACATTGGTCCCATGTACCTGAACCAGACCTCTATTATCATGAGGAGGGCTACTATGTAGCGAAATTTCGATCACTTGATGATGCTAAAGAAGTTCTCTATGCTGGTCCATACTCCATTGCAAATAGACTTATGATCCTGAAGCAATGGACTGCTGACTTTGATTTCAATGCTGCTTTTCCCACTGAAATTCCACTGTGGATCAAGATTCCTAAACTCCTATGTCATGCTGGGAATCAGATCCTTGAGTAGGATAGCCAGTGTACTGGGTAAGTCCATTTTTGCTGATGAATATATGGCTAAACAGACTAGAATTTCATATGCTCGCATGCTTATAGAGGTGAATGTTTCTAAAGAGTTGCCAAGTGAGATTGAGTTAATAGATCCAAATGGGAAGAAATTTTTGCAGGAAGTGGCTTATGATTGGAAACCATCATATTGTGAGAAATGTCTTATGGTTGGACACAATTGTTTGGTTAATCCCAAACCCTCCCAATATACCCAAATGCAGAAACCTAAAGTGATTCAGGAATGGAGAGCAAAAGCTCCAAACCAGCCTGTTATGCAGCAAGAGGAGGCTCCTAAACAACAGCTTGGACTAAAGCAGAATGATGTACCTCCCAAAGAGCATTATGTTGCTCCTTTAGGAAGTACAGAGTCGAACAAACAGGAAGACAGAGGTAAACAGGTTCAATTTCCAGAGTTCAACCTTACAAACTTTCCCCCTTTATCTCCTATTGTGGTGAGTAACAGATTTCAAGTAATGTCAGTTAGTAGGCCAGGAAATCTCCCAGATGAAGGGGGTCCTAGTTATACCCAATGAAGTGCTTATTTTGGAACATTAGAGGTGTAAATAAAAGGTATAAGCAGAAGGAAGCTAAGGAATATATTAGGTCTAATAAATTTAACCTTGTTGGTCTGGTAGAGACAAAGGTTAAGAAGAAAAATGCAGATAGAATTGCTAAGCTGTTGGTACCTGGCTGGGGTATGCTAACTAACTATAGGGGCTCTCTGAATGGTAGAATTTGGGTCCTATGGGATACTAAGAAGTTTATGATCACTGGTATTCAGGAGGAGGCTCAATTCCTTCATTGTAGTGTCAGGACCTATGCAGGTAATCTGGTTTGCTACCTCACTGTGGTGTATGGGTTCAATGGCATGGATCAAAGGAGAACATTGTGGCAACAGTTACAGAACTTTTCTGCTGCTATTACAGATCCTTGGCTAGTAGCAGGTGATTTCAATGCTGTCATGTCTATCAATGATAGGCAGTCGTGTAGTCAAGTGAAACAAGCTGAAACTCTGGACTTCACTCAATGTATACAACAGTCTGGGCTCTCAAAACTCCCCTGGAAAGGGGAATTTTTCACATGGTCTAACAAGCAAACTGGCAAGGATAGAGTTTGTAGCAGATTGGACAGAATCTTTGGTAGTTATGAATGGATGATTAAATGGAGCCATGTACAAACAGTATATGGTTATCCATTAATCTCTGATCATACCCCAATGGTGCTTATTCTGACTGAAGATACAATGCTCAGGAAGGCTCCTTTCAGATTCAATAATGCATGGGTTAATCATGAGGACTTTCAGCAACTTATCAAGGAGAACTGGAAAAACACTACTCAGTGTACTATCAAGGGTGTGTGGAATAATCTCAAATTACTGAAACCAATTTTAAAATCTCTAAATGCTAGAGATTTTAAGAACATTGCACAGAAAATTGAGTCTAGCAGGAAGGAATTGAAGGACATTCAAAGCCAGATGATTCTGTCTAATACTGATGATTTGCAGCTTAAAGAGAAAGAACTTGTATCAAAGTTAGAAAAATGGTCAATGATTGAAGAAAATATCCTGCAACAGAAGTCCAGGGCCAGATGGATCCAATTGGGAGACTCAAATAACAAATATTTTTCTGCTGTCTTGAAGGAAAGGAATCAATACAAAAACATAACAGAACTGGTTACAGCAGGGGGATCCATGATTACCAATCCAGATGACCTTAGAAAGGAGGTCAAGGATTTTTTTAAGTCACTAATGGGTACATCAGCTGCCTCACTACCAGCAATTAACAGATTGTATGTGAGTAATGGTCCAAAGCTTACACATCACCAGAAGAAAGATTTAGCTGCTGATATCACTGCTTCTGAGATTCTGGACAATTTAAAATCCATTGGTGATGACAAAGTCCCAGGGATTGATGGATATAATGCTTTTTTCTTTAAGCAGACCTGGAGTATCACTAGCAATCATATAATCAAGGCAGTCAAGAATTTTTTCCAGCCTAGCAAACTGTATAGACCAGCCAATTATGCTTCCCTTACCTTGGTACCCAAAGTTGCTAATCCACAAACAGTTAAAGTTCGACCAATTGCTTGCTGCTCAGTCTTATACAAAATAATTTCTAAGATATTGGCCATAGATTACAAAAAATCATGTCGAGTATGTGATGGTCAAGCAGGTTTCATCCCAGGCAGGAAGATTGCAGACAATGTTATACTGGCCCATGAACTAATCAAAAATTACTCAAGATCTCATGTGTCTCCTAGATGCATGATTAAAATTGATTTGCAGAAGGCATATGATTCTGTTGAATGGATTTTCTTACAGCAGGTAATGGAGGCTTTAGATTTCCCAATCAGGTTTATAAAATGGATTATGGAATGTGTCCAAACAGTCTGTTATACAGTGATGGTGAATGGGGAAACTACTGAACCTTTCCAGGCAGCTAAAGGACTGAGACAGGGTGATACAATTTCCCCCTTCTTGTTTTCCATAGTGATGGAGTATTTAAGTAGAGCTCTTGCTGAATTGAAGAAGGATAAAGCTTTTCTATTTCACCCTGGTTGTAAAAAACTAGGCATTACTCACCTTAGCTTTGCAGATGACCTATTGCTGTTTGTCAAGGGGGAGCAACAATCTGTAGCTGCTATGTTTAAGTACTTTGCTCACTTCACTGAAGCCTTTGGGTTGAAAGCTAATCTGAGTAAGAGTTCAGTTTACTTTGGTGGGGTTGCTACTGATATCCAGCATCAAATTGTTGATCATCTTGGCTATGTACATGGGGAGTTGGCTTTCAAATACTTGGGTGTTCCTTTATCTACTAAGAAGATGACCTTAGTTCAGTGGCAGCCACTGGTGGATAGGATCACTGCCAGGATCACATCCTGGACTGCCAGGAAATTATCATATGCTGGTAGAATTCAATTGGTTCAATCAGTGATCTTTGGAATACAAGCTTACTGGGCCCAACTTTTCCTTATTCCTTCAAAAATCTTAAAGATGTTAGAAGCAGTATGTAGATCCTTTATATGGACAGGTTCAGCCAGTATATCTAAAAAAGCATATATTGCGTGGGATAAATTATGCTTGCCAAAGTCAGCTGGAGGTTTAAACCTCATGAATCTTCTAGTGTGGAACAAAGCTGCTATTGCTAAGCTTTGCTGGGATTTGGCTCATAAGAAGGATGCCCTATGAGTAAGATGGATTCACACAGTCTATATAAAGCAACAGCAGTTAGAGTCCATAATTATTCCAAAGCAAGCTAGTTGGATGGTTCGGAAGATAATTGAAGCTACTATTCTATTCCAACAATATTAGATGATGCATAAACCAGTGTGTACTAAAGGATGCTGTATCTACATCAGATTGGACAATTGCCTAGAGTCATGTGGAAGAACTTAACCATCCAAAATTATGCCTGACCTAAGGAAGTTTTCAACCTTTGGTTGGTGCTTCAAGATAGATTACCTACTAAAGATAGGTTGATCCAGTGGAACTCGAATGTGGATAGCACCTGTGTACTATGTCAACAAGGTGTGGAGAACAGAGACCATCTCTTCTATTCTTGTTCTTTTACTAGCCAACTGAGGCATCAAGCAATGTTGTGGATTGAAGTATCTCAGCCTAATATCCAGAATTGGGAGCAGTTTATTCACTGGATTATTACCAAAGCTAAAGGGAAAATCAGTCGAACTCATATATTCATAATGACTATAGCAGAATTGTTCTATGTTATATGGTTAGAAAGAAACTTGAGGCTATTTAATAATGTCTTTTGTTCTAGTGATCAATTATTTAGGACCATTGTATATGTCTGTAATGTTAGGGGTACCCCTAAAGTTAGCCTACAGCTTCAACATTTTCTACTGTGAAATAGAAGGATAGGTATAGTGACAGTTGACAGTGTTTTAAGTTTCTTTTTGATAGTCAGCTGGGCACTTAGCTGTACTATGGATTTGTAACGAAACCTCCTTGGTGATTAATACAAATTTTAATTACCAAAAAAAAAATCTAATATTGATTATCTCATACTTCTATGCCACTAAATATGCTATTCAATTATACTATTTTTTCTCTCTCTTTACTTTGATACATGCCATTCTCTTCTTCCATTCACTGAAAACACGACGCTCAATCTCAAAATTCCTTTCACTCACGTCACCTACCATTACACGCTCTCTCCTCTCTCTAGGGCGACATGGTGTAGTATAGGTCGCCATGGATGCACATCCCTCTCCATCAAGTTAACATTAGAAGGATTAAGGTTGAATCTCAAGAGCCTTTATTTGTATCTCGTCTCTGAATCTGCTGCAGACATGTGATTTTTTATTCTCCCTAAGATTTTACATATTTTAGCATTTAAATATTTAATTTAGGTCTAATATAGTTATTTCAACTATTTTTGACTCTTTTACATTATTTTTATCATAAAATCGAAAAATACGAAAATAGTTTTATTTTTTTCTAATTAATTAAGATATTAGGTATTTTTAGAAGAATATTATTTTTAACCCAGTTTTATTATAATTTTAAAAATACTAAAAATAGCTTTATATCATAATATAGTTGTTTTTGTTGTTGATTAATTAGTAATAATTTTACAATTTTATAATATGTTGTTTTAGAGAAAAATTTAACATTTTTAGTCTTGTAAAATCAAATGAGCCATTTTTTAAAGACAATTTTAGCCTAAATAGAGACCCAAATCAGCAGCTGAATCACATGACCTATCTTCCCTTCTCTTTTACTACAAAACCTTGACAAGACCAAAACCCTAGACCTAAGAGAACTCTTAAGCCGTCACCCCACATCCAAAAACCCTAAACCTTTCTTTTTCTTCTTTAACCTAAAACCAAGACTACTACCACAACCCTAATAATATTCCACTGCCGTCTCCTCACTAGCTACAGCGTTGCCCCTATCTCCTCACCAAACCAGCCTCCGCCGGACAACCTTAACAGAACCAACCAGCAGCTCCCCTCACGCCTCAACTCCACCAACATTAGTAAACTACCCCCACCCCTTATTTCCTTCACCAAGAAGATAGACCACCCTTCCACCGATAAACACACCCGGAACTGAGCAGCTTCAACCGTTTACCCACCGGAGAAACCAACATCTGGTCGTTTCCCTCTTTTTTATCATCTCAAAACCTCCAAAAAACTACCAGCCAATGCAAGAATCGCGAAACCCACTCCAGCAGCGACGTCGCCAACAATAGAACCAGCGATCATCACACTTACACACACAGTTGCAAATATAAATTTGAAAATACATTTAAGAAAAAAACAAAAACGACATAAACAATCACTGTTCATTTCAAAAAATACTAGTGAAACAATAGTTCACTGTTCTTGTCAAAGTTTCCCGGTGTCGTTTCGAGGTCGTCGAAGGTCTGTTCGAGGTTTCCTTGCCGGATCATGGTTCCCGTCAATTGTTCATTTAAATAGTATTATTTGAAACTTCATTCTTTTTCAAGGTCCGTTTTTGCTTCGTTTGCTTCTCCAATTCGTAATTTAATTAGTTCATGTGAATGTGTTAGTGATTGCTTTGTTTGTCTAATTTTAATGAACATGTACATATCCTATTGAATTGTTTCTTTGTATTTGATCTCAAATAAAAGTTGCTGACATGAAATTCGAACAATAAAGTAAAGCAACATGAGTTAGACATCTAGAATGTGTGTTACTTAATGGGTTGCAGAATTGGTTTCTAAAAAATAAGCATGGGTTTCGGGTAAAATATTATATTTTTAAGCTTTGGATAATTTTCTAGCATTTTTATTTTTATTCTTATTTTTATTTTATTAGGCGGGAACTATCTCGAGCCTCTGGTGTGTTTGTTTTTCTTTTCTGTGTTTGTTTTTATCTCGATTTGAATATTTTAAAATCCAACTAGATCGAGTACGTAACTGTGACCTTCATGGGATTTGGAGAGTGCCTAACAACTTCTCCCCAAGTCAAATGAACCCCCCTTACCCAAATCTCTGGCGCAGACTTAGTTATCGAGTCCAAAGTGTTTTAAAGGAAAAATCATTTTCAAAAAACGGTGACCAGGCACATCGAAATCAGTGTCAGGTGGCAGCTCTGAGTTATTTCCTTTTGAACACAATTTTTTTTACATTCTAATTGGAAACCCTTTTAAAACATTACAATTTTTATTTATTTATTTAAGAGGGTTAGTGAAATCTGAAAAAAGGTGCGACATCTCTGGCGACTCTGCTAGGGAGTTGCAGGTTCAAGCTAGTACTTGATCTTATTAGCTTTTTAGGATATTCGGTAGAGGTTTTTTTGTGTTATATTTGATTTATTTAATTTTTTATTTTGTTTATGTCGTTTTCTTTGTTAGTTGCTTATTAGTTTACAATATTTCCTTTTTTGTGTTACTATTTATATATTGTCATCATATGCATTACCTGGTCAATTCTTTTTACAATTAGTCTCGGAGTGTGTGTCGCGTACATAAACTCTTTTTTGAGTCACCTTTGTTTCGGGGGTTGGGGGGCGTCGTACGTATGGAGTGGTTGGAAAGCATGAGCAGCCACCATCGACCATACGCTCCCCTGAATTGCCTTGTTAGTGAACCCCAAATGTAGGTCAACCTTTAGGTTATTCTTATTTGCATCATGTCATTCAGACCTAATAGGGCTCGGTCCTGTCCCTTTGTAGGAGGCCTATCCAAATTTTGTCAAAATGGGCATGTGGTAAAAAAAACATTCAATAATCCCTATGTGATACATGTTGCATCTTTGAGGGTAAAATGGTCATTGGGAGAATCGATGTTTGCGAAAGAAGAGGCAGGAAAGAAATGAAAAGTCAAGCTGCATTAGAAAGGAAAATGAAGAATGAAATGGGGCTAGAAGAGTGAAATTGGGATGATACCATATGACCATCGTACCCTCGAAGCCATTCTAGAACTGTTAACTGTGACTAGGGGCATTGCATGCAATGTGATATTTCTATATGATAAATGTCCTAACGCTAACATGTTGGCTTTGCCTTGCTCCTCTTTGTTATTTTCATTGTTATTATAACATAGGGTAGTTAGTTTGTGGCACTTTGGTGATCATCCATACAACACCAGAAAGCTCAAGACAGTCATGGCTAGCAAAGAAACTGACACTGGAGTTGTACACCCACCAAGGGAGATTGTAGAATCGAAATCCGAAAAGGAGGTCCGAAGGTTGAAACAGTAGATAGCATAAATGGATAAATCTTGGATCAGGGGAACCCTCCACCTTCATTCCCTACTAACTACACTGAAAACCTTACAACTATCCACCATTATCACAAGCCCAGGTTCCCACTACCATTGACCTTTCTCCTTAACATGGGCTTTACCATGTGCCATAATTACCTTGGCACTTCCTCCCAAATATTCCATGTTCCACCAGCCAAAACAACCGCATTCCCAGCTCCAGATAACCAATAATATGCCCCGAAATCCACCTTCAAAGTCCCAAATCCTTATTCCTACACTCCCTACTTTGTGCCTCATGTTGAAATTGAGAAACCACTCAAGAACGTGGAGCAAGAGGAGATATTTAGGAGGTAAACAGCCTGGTGCAATCATAAACATGCAAGGGTAAAGAAGCCAGGTGAGTGTGGCTTATAAGGATTTGTGCTTGTTCCCTAATGTCCAACTACCTACCAGGTTCAAGATGCCCAAGTTTGACTTGTATGACGAACATGGGGATCTTGTAGCTCATATGAGAGGTTATTGCAGTAAAATGAGATGCGCGGGGGGAAAAGATGAATTACTGATGGTGTACTTCAGCCAGAGTCTGAATGGGGTAGCTCTAGAATGGTACACCTGCCAGGATGCCAGCAGGTGGTACACATGGAACGATTTGGCTCAAGCCTTTGCTCGGCATTTTCACTATAACATAAACATTATCCCCTATCGCCTATCCCTGACCAAGGGAGAAAGGAAGCCTAGTGAAATCTTTAAAGAATATGGATTCTGATGGAGGGAGCAAGCTACACGGGTCAATCCTCTGATGGAAGAAAATGATATAGTTGAATACTTTCTTCAAGCACTGGAGCATACTTACTTTGTCCATTTGATCTCAGCCGTTGGTAAGCCTTTCAATGATGTGGTAAAGATGGGAGAAATGGTGGAAGAGGGGTTAAAGTCAAGCAAGATCATGTGCTATTCTTCCATAAAAGCAACAAGACAGGCAATTCAGAACGACACAAGAAACTTGTCGTGTCAGAAAGAACATGATGATGTTTCCATGGTTCTCTCAGGATCACGACATGGCCCAACGGGCCCGTTTTACAAATATATTTAGCCTCGACCCCTATCCCTACCCCAAACCTATCTCCGAGCTCTACACAATCCACCCTAGTATGTTGTCCAGCCACCAAGACACCCCAGAAGGCGAGCGCCAGCACCACATGATCTCCACCAGCCTCTACAAAATTTCAGGTGCCCCATAACCCACATCCAAGCCAGAGGTATAGAGGTAAACAAAGGTTGAAAGATAATTTTACACCGATAGGAGAGTCCTATGCAATCTTGTTTAGAAATTAAAGCATCATTGACATGATTGCACCTATTCCTCTAAATCATGTGGACCCGCATGAAAGAAGATATGATCCTTCTAAAAGGTGTGAATGCCATTCCAATGCCCAGGGGCACAATGTTGAAAGTTGTCGGGATTTGAAAAGAGAGATAGAAAGAATGATTCAAGAAGGAATAATTGTGGTCCAGGAAAGTGACGCCCAGAACATCGCGCAGAATCATTTACTTGCACATGATGATGCACACTTTGTTGAGAGGATGCATGGTGACACAGAGTATGAGAATCCTCTTAGAAACTTGCTGACTGAAGTTAATGATATTGAACTTGGCGAGGGTCCCAGTAATTTTGATGTGCAACCCAGTAGCTAAGATGTCGAGTTTGGTAATTGGAAAAACATCCTTTCTTGGCTAGCCAGGGAGGATTTTTTGTGGTTTATTTTGTTGTCATTTCGGTTGTTCAGGTTAGTTTGGGGTTGTAATTTAGACATTGTCTTGTTGGCTCAAACCCTTCTTCTTCTTCTTCTTCTTCTTCTTCTTCTTCTTCTTCTTCTTCTTCTTCTTCTTCTTCTTATTTTCCTAGTTCGTTTAGTGGTAGTAACTCGTCTACTGTTATCTAGGATTGTTCCAAGGTTGTAAACCATGTCTAGTTTGCTTGTTTTGTTCAAAACCTTTCCACCATCTGTCTAATGAAATCTCATATTTCCTATTAGTTCTGGTCAATTTTTGTTTACGTTACTTTTCCTTTTATAGTTTTTTCATCTTGATTCTAGTGACATGACATACATACATAATTCTCAGCCTAGTCTTAAAAGTTAGTTTTATCATGAAGTAATGGCACAATTTTGAACATGATAAAAGAGACATTTGAGGAAACAAGTAGAGATTTACGCATTCTGAGATGACTTGAAACTTGAATTGAGTGGAATTGGGCAGTAAGTCTTAAAAATCAAGAGATTGATAAGAGCATACAACAAGAAGATGTCTCTTAAGCAGTTTGAGGTAAATCAGTTAGTTCTCAAATGCATTCTTCCACATCAAGATAAGGTTGAGTCAAATCTGCTTCGAACTGCAAGGGTCATTCATTAGGACAAAGGTATTCCCATTGGCAATTTTGTTTGTGTTGATGCCGTCAATAGATAATGTGCATGATTTCTTTATTTATCTTTAATTGCATGTTTGTACTTGGCATTTTTAAAGTTTGGTATGATGAAGGCATTTATCCTGCTACACAAATAATTTTATCTTTTGCTACCCCTTTTAGCCTTAATTTATTTTATTCCATACCCCTCTTTTGAAATCAGAAGTAGAGTTAGGAAATAGAAAAGAAAAAGAAAAGATAAAAAGAAGGAAAAAACATTAGAAAATAAGAAAAAAAAGGAAAAGCAAAAAAACCAACTTTGTGTTTGAACTACGTTCGACCTAATTCTTGTTACATCAAGATGCGTAGGTAGCCTTACGGTTCGGTCAAACCAAATAAAATACTTCATAATCCCCGAAGTCAAGAGTAGGGCAGATTTTCTTAAAAATCCTATCAAAGCAAAAATCCAAAAAAATAAAAAATAAAATAATTCCCCAACTCCAAGAAACTAGGTCAGAATTTTTAATTTTGCCAAAAGGCTTGATTCCAAAAGTTGTTATTTTGAACCCTTTCATCTTATATTATTTTGAGTCTTCATGCCACCCTTTCTTTCCAACCCTCTCCAAAATCCTATGTTACGGTCCAAAGAAAGACCTTCCGATCAATCTTTGAGGATGCCAAATCAAGTGTGCGGTGAAAGTATGATCTTCTTGTATCACGGGTAATACATCGTTCTCAACACAAAGAGAGAAAATGATGAAATAAGAAAGTATTATCGGTGAAAACCCTCATGGGCACCGTAAGGCGACATTGAGTTAAGAAAAGAGTAAAACGAGAGAGGCTTAATAGTGAAAACCCTTCAGGGCACCACAAGTCAACTAAGGATTGTCGATCAACTAGGACAATTGGAGTGATGAAGCCAATTTCACAGCTTAGAGGCATAACAACAGTTAAAGATTAGATTTGTTTGACAAATCGGGCCGCTTAATCCAAAATACATGTCATGGTTAGTGGAGATGACCTTCAAATTATATTAGTGTCTACTTTGTTCTTTTCCTGGGTAAAAGTATTTTCTTGTTAGATACCATCTCTTCTCATTTTTCCTTTAATTTGTTCCTTCTATTTTGTTTGAGTAACTTTTGAGTCTATTTTTGTCAAAACAAGTGAGAAATGGCTTTAAATTTTTCTACCAACTTTCCAATTGTACAAAACGAATTTGGCTAGAACATCAAAGTGGCATAAGTCAGGGAAAAGTGGTATGTGCATTGAGCTGGTAATAATCAATATGCTTTAGGATTCATGTGAAATGCAAGGGTTAGTAAATGTCAATTCATAAGCAAAATGCAATAGATAGAGGGTATTGAGGTCGAATGGAGCGGACGTGTTTTTTTTGTTATAACGGTTGAAAGAAAATGGGTAGTCGATAACATGCAATTTCTTCCCAGTTGAAATCAAAGTTATCTTGGCAAGTGCAGAAGCAGCCGCCTCCATGTTCAAGGCCACAAACTAACCACAAACTGCCATTGCTCTTCAAAATTTTCCTCCTTGGATAAAAGTCCTAGTCTGATGGATTTCCTCCCAATAAAAATCATAGTCTGATGAATTTTTCTCCTAAGATAGAAATCTTGCTCTAATAAATTTTCTCCTAGGATCAAAATCTAATTATGATGAATCGTTCTCCTAAGATAACCAAAAAAAGTACCCAGTCTGATGAATTTTCTCCTAGGATCAAAATCTTAGTCTGATGAATCTTTCTCCTAAGATAGAAGACCTAGTCTGATGAACTTTCTCCTAGGATCAAAATCTTAGTCTGATGAATTTTTCTCCTAAGATAGAAGACCTAATCTGATGAATTTTCTCATAGGATCAAAATCTTAGTCCGATGAATCTTTCTTCTAGGATAACAAAGAAAGGACCTAGTCTGATGAATTTTCTCCTAAGATCAAAATCTTAGTCTGATGAATCTTTTTCCTAAGATAGAAGACCTAGTCTGATGAACTTTCTCGTAGGATCAAAATCTTAGTCTGAGGAATCATTCTCCTAAGATAGAAGACCTAGTCTGATGAACTTTCTCCTAGGATCAAAATTATAATCTGATGAATTTTTCTATTAAGATAGAAGACCTAGTCTGATGAATTTTCTCGTAGGATAGAAAGCTTAGTCGGATGACTCTTTCTCCTAAGATAAATAATATAGACCTTGCCTGATGAACTTTATCTTAGGATTAATCTTTTATTTTCTTAAGTTACTAATCTTTAGTTTTCTCGAAACCAGGGGTCCCACCCGGAGAATAGAGTCAGTTTTTACTTTAGTCAAGCTTAGTTTATAGGTTCCTCAAGGTCAACCTTAAATATAGATTACACACTTTCTATTTTGGGTCATTTAGGTTTTATTCTTAGAAGACACAATTTCACTCAAATATTCTTGGTTTTATTCACAGGAGACACACATCCCAGTCAAGTCTTTAGTTTTACTCTCATCATTGCATCAATAACATATGTGATTTACAATTTTTCTTACAACTTACAAGTCTTCCTAGTGTAAACTGAGGTAGCAAAATTTGTTTGTTTTGTTGTTTTGATTGGAGGCACCCACCTGGAGAATGAGGGAACTCATGTCAGAATTATTTCAAGTTTCAAATCAGTAGTAAGCTCCCACCTGGAGAACAAGAAAATTCAGTTCAGGTTAGAAGTAGCAGAAGCTCGTGGTAAGAATGCGAGTCAATAACCCTAGATGACCAGCATAAGTAGTCTCAGTCAAAAAAAAGAGAGAGAAAAGTGAATCCAAAATGCAGAGTTAAGATAAGAGATGGATTTCTCAAGACATGACCAAATTCACGCGTATGGCGTGTCTGGTTTTGATCCAAAAAGCTGAAGAAAAATGAACTAGCATCGGCAACTAGCAAGTGTCAAGGTTCAAATCTAAAGTCTGCATGAATAACCATTCAAGACTCAGGATCAAGCTTCAGAAGACTTATAGATAGGAATCTAGTAACTTATAGTTAAGATGCTTAGTTAGTATTTTTTATATTTTTATTTTGATGTAATAACAGGACCGCAGACTGAAACCTCGATAGAACGACACCTCGACCGGCTCTCCACCTCATTATACTTCATCACCTTATTCACTTCTGAACTACACGTGACTTGATTCCTTTATAACCAAAGATATATAGCAAGATAAGATACCAGGGATCTGTCACATACTCCTCCTCTTAGTTTTATTCTCCTTAAATAAGGGTCGGGTCAAAAAACCTGTCTAGTGATTCTTTGTCTGAAAACTCTTCGCATTTTCAGTTAAAGAGGGGCAGCTGTAGACATGTGGTTATTGACCCTCCCCAAGATTTTATGTGATTTAGCATTTTAATACTTAGATTATATCTAACATAGTTATTGACCCAGCTCTCTCTTCTCTCTCCCCAACGTCTCTTTTTCCCCCCCAGCTCACCGCTCTCCTCGCCCCCCTCCCCCGGCGACCTCTCCACCCCGGAGACCACCCCCTCTGACGGCAGAAAAACCCCACTGGCATCCCCGACGAACCGCCGATAGCCACAGGTAAGTACCCCTCTCTCTCTCCTCGGAATCGTCAACAGTGGTCTCTCACGGTGGTCTTTCTTCGACACCTCCTACACCACCGAGAGATACACCGTCAGGCGCACAACCCTTGTGAGTTTCGTCGCCGGAAACCGACACATGCGCCGCCGACGACTGCTCACGCGCCGCCGACGACGACCACGCGCTGCGCGCGTGACACTGTTCCGGGCAGTTTTTCCGCGGGCTTCTTTTGGACAGTTTTTTCCCCACTCATTTTCGACCAACCCGGTACTTTCAGAATATTTACCCGCTCACTTTCATTGTTTCTCATATTGTTTTCTTGTCATTTTCACTTTCTCTGTTTCCCTTTTCACGCGTGTTTCATTTCCTCTGTTTTTAATTTACTTGTGTAGTAATTTTCATTTTTGTTGCTGTTTCTCTTATTTGTTATCCGCGTGTGTTTCTTAAAACAATAAATTTCCGTGACTTTGATTTTTGTTTCCGCCGGAAATTTTTCCTGGAAACCCTTGCACTTTTTCTTTTATTCCCCCCATTGCTTTTGTGGGTGTATTTTGTTTTCTTGGACAGGTACCTATTCCACCGACGAGGATTTCCGACAACTATCGTTCAAACGCTCGTTCAGACTCGTGGCAGGACGCAATCGAGCCGCACAGTTTGCTAAGATTCAGGAAAACTCGGACACAGCAAAGCACCCTTCCAGGTTTTTCTTTCGGGAGTTGGTACCTCCCGCTCTCTTGCACATTTTGTATACCTTTTCACGTATTTTAGCTAGCATTCAGAGTGTGTGCGTGTGCTAGCATTCAGAGTGTTCTACTCTGTTGCTATCTAGTTTGATACATTTGCGTTTTTCACTATAGTGCGTACGTGTGCTACTGTACCCCATATCGGTTGGTGGGATAGTGGCCGCGGTGGGAGATGATAGCGTAAGGTCATGTCCTCAGGGGGTGGGGGTGGTAGCGGGGGTGAGTAGGGGAGCAGGGGGTGGCACTTCGGGCAGGGCGGGAGGAAAGGGTGGGAAGAGGGCGGCGGACGTCCATAGACTAAGGATTGGGTCTTGGAACATAGGTACTCTGACGGGTAAGTCCATTGAGTTGGCGAAGGTTCTGCAACAGCGAAGGGTTAACATAGCGTGCGTCCAGGAGACTAGGTGGAAAGGGTCGAAGGCGCGGGACGCTGATGGGTTTAAACTGTGGTACTCTGGGCTTGAGAGGGGTAAGAATGGAGTGGGCATCCTGGTTGATGGGGACCTAAGGGAGTCCGTGGTCGAGGTTAGGCGAGTGAATGATTGGTTAATGTCTATTAAGCTGGTTATTGGGGGTGGAGTCCTCAACGTCGTTAGCGCTTACGCGCCACACGCAGGCTTAGACGAAGAGGCTAAAAGGCGCTTTTGGGAGGACTTGGATGATCTGGTGGGGAGGATTCCCCAGTCTGAGAAGTTAGTTATTGGAGGAGACTTTAATGGCCATATTGGGGCTGAGGCTGGTGGATATGATGAGGTGCACGGGGGCTTTGGCTTTGGTGCCAGGAACGGAGGGGGCACTTCGCTGCTTGATTTCGCCAGGGCTTCCGAGCTCCTGATTGCGAACTCGACATTCCGGAAGAGGGAGGAGCATTTGGTTACTTTCAAGAGTGCGGCGGCGCGGACTCAGATTGACTACATCCTCATCCGAAGGAGCGATCGGGGCTTGTGCAAGGACTGCAAGGTTATTCCGGGTGAGTCGCTTTCAACTCTTCATAGACTTCTAGTGTTGGATGTCGATCTTTGGGTTAAGAAGAAGCGGAGGGGCGCCCAGGGGCAACCGAGAATTAGATGGGGCACTTTGTCTAAGGAGAAAGCACAGGATTTGGAAAGGAGGTTAGTGGAGGGCGGAGCTTGGAGAAGTTACGGGGAAGCGGACGCTATGTGGACAGTGACGGCGAATTTGGTTAGGGGGGCTGCACGGGACGTGCTCGGGGTAGCTAAGGGATATTCAGGCAGACATCAGGGTGATTGGTGGTGGAACGAGGTAGTCAAGGGAAAAGTGGAGGTGAAGAAGGCGGCGTTCGCTAGGTTGGCATGGAGCTCAAGCGAGGAGGAGCGGAGAGCGAACAGGTTGGTATACAGGGAGGCGAGAAGAGAAGCTAAGATGGCTGTCACGGAAGCTAAAAACGAGGCGTTCAGACGCATGTATGAGGAACTAGGGGAGAGAGGTGGGGATAAGAAGTTATTCCGGTTGGCTAAAGTAAGGGAGAGGAAGGCAAGTGATCTTGACCAAGTCAGGTGTATCAAGGACGAGGATGGTACAGTTCTGATGGGGGACTCGCAAATCAAACAGAGGTGGCAGGCGTACTTTCGGGACCTTCTGAATGAGGAGGGGGATCGGAGCATAGAGCTAGGGGAGTTGGGGCAGTCAGAGCGCCATAGAGACCTTGGGTACTGCAGGCGCATTAAGGTAGAGGAGGTCTTAAGGGCGTTGCGTAGGATGAGTAGGGGTCGAGCGACCGGGCCTGACGAGATCCCGGTGGAATTCTGGAAGTGCATGGGTAAAGCTGGAGGGGAGTGGCTCACTAGGCTGTTCAATGCGATTTTCAGGACTAAAAAGATGCCGGATGAGTGGAGGTGGAGTACAGTGGTGCCCCTGTACAAGAACAAAGGGGACATCCAGTGTTGCAACAATTACAGGGGCATCAAATTAATAAGCCACACGATGAAGGTTTGGGAGAGGGTGATTGAGGCGCGTGTAAGGGAGGCGACAACTATATCTGGGAACCAGTTCGGTTTCATGCCGGGACGCTCCACCACAGAGGCGATTCACTTAGTCAGGCGGATGGCGGAACAATTCAGGGATAAGAAGAAGGACCTTCATATGGTGCTTATCGACTTGGAGAAGGCGTATGACAAGGTCCCGAGGGAGGTGCTATGGAGGTGCTTGGAGGCGAAGAGCGTGCCAGAAGCCTATATCAGAGTAATCAAGGACATGTACAATGGAGCTAAGTCTAGGGTTAGGACGGTGGGGGGCGTATCAGACCATTTTCCTGTGGTAATGGGGCTCCTGTTGGAAACACGTTTCAAATGCAATATACTAAACGTGTGTTCTTTTGTAGGTTTTGATGAATGTCAAACAAAGCAATAAGCGATATATAGCAGTGCTCAAGGACAAGCACAAAATGGATGCATTACAAGAAGCTCAAGACAAAGTTTAGAAATGTTATAATTGAGTCAATATTAATTGTGATCTTGATTCCTCAATCTTGGCTCATAACATGGCTTCTCTACTAAAATTATTTTTCCAAAATCATGCATATCTAACTTAAGTGTCAAATGATTTTAAACTATGCATATTTATATTTGTTAAAATGTTTTTCAAACATGCCTCAAAAATCTGGGCTAAGATAATCGATTATGTACTTATGATAATCGAGTATCTCTAAGCCAAGACTGCATGACAATCGATTGTGAATTAATGATAATCGATTGTGAGTAAGTCAGTTAACATCAGGTTTTTGCAAACTGCATAACAATCGATTGTGTACTTTTGATAATCGATTGTTAACTGAGGCAAAGTTTTCAAAACTCAGAAAAATCGATTATGAACTAATGGTAATCGATTAGAATGAGAAAAATGTCTCTCAGTGTTTTTAAATAAATTAATAATCGATTGTGGCTTTTGATAATCGATTATATATGAGACAGAAAGTTTTGAAATTAATTAATAATCGATTGTGGCTTTTGATAATCGATTATATATGAGACAGAAAGTTTTGAAATTAATTAATAATCGATTATGGCTTTTGATAATCGATTATATATGAGACAGTAAGTTTTGAAATTAATTTATAATCGATTGTTCTAATTGATAATCGATTGTTGGAACTAACCGTTGTCATACATTTTCAAATTACCTTCAGGTAATCGATTGTTGATATTTAACAATCGATGTTTTGCGTAAAATCTGGAAAAGATTTTCTGAACGTTGTTAAAATAATCGATTGTTGATTTCCTGATAATCGATGTTTTATGCCAAAAATTGGAAAGGATTTTTTAACGTTATAAATAATCGATTATTGATTTGAAGTAATCGATTGTTGACGTAAAATCTGGGATTGAATTTTTGATCTGATAGGCAAACAATCGATTGTTTAGTCTTGACAATCGATTGTCACTGAGTAATTTCAGCAATCCTTAATTGGCAATTAGACAACGGTAAGACTGAGTTTTTCACCTATAAATACAGGCTTAACTCAGTGTTTTCACAACAACAACATATACAATTTAAGTATTTTCATTGCTAAAAGCTTTCTTACATTGATCATCATTTTCATTCATCCATAAAGCTTTTTGAAGAGCCATTCTATTGAGCTAAGTTGTTGTGATCTTGAGCGTACTATTTCTACTCATATCTACTCATTGAGGAGTACTTTGTAAAGTGAGTTTGTTTTGTGTTTGTAAGAGAATTGCGATTCTCGTTTGTTGAGGAACTTGTGATTCCTCAGTTGAAGTCTTTGGGATTGTTATCCCCGAGCAGTTGAAGTCTTTGGGATTGTTATCCCCGAGCAGTTGAAGTCTTTGGGATTGTTATCCCCGAGCAATTGAAGTCTTTGGGATTGTTATCCCCGAGCAATTGAAGTCTTTGGGATTGGTATCCCCGAGCAATTGAAGTCTTTGGGATTGTGATCCCCGAGCACCTAGGTGAGGCTTGTGTCCTCAGCTGTAACGGTTTGTTAAGCACCCGTAAGCTTGACAAGTTTAGTGGAAATCTCGAGAGAGTCTCTCGGGGACTGGACTAACCACGTTTGTGGCCAACCAGGATACATCATTGTGTAAGTTTATTTTACTGCACTTGATTTAATTTCTGCAAAGTTTTTAAATTCCGCACTAAAACGCTTAATATTTTTAAAACGCTATTCACCCCCCCCCTCTAGCGTAAAGCGTTATTTCCAACAATTGGTATCAGAGCCATACTCTCTGAAAAACCTAACCGTTTGAGAGAACCATCCATGGCTTCTACTCTAAATTTCTTTGCAGGAATAGGTGAAGGAGAATGCAGCATGTCACCTCCAATATTAGACGAAAACGACTACTCAGTCTGGAAATATCGAATGCAAGTTTTTACAATGGCAAACGATTTGTATCTATGGCAAGCTATTAAACACAGTGATCAACTGACGACAAAAGTCGGGAAAGATAAGGTAAGTGAATACAACACTAAAGCTATGAATATATTTCATAACGCCTTGAATCAGGAACTTTGGCAAAAAATCTCCCACTATAAAACTGCTAAGGAAATGTGGGACAAACTTGAGGAATTGCACGAAAACACGCCTCAAAAAGCGGTCAGCACAAACGATGAATCAACTGGTCAGTGCCTCATGGCAGACGAAAAAGACGAGGTAAGTACATCTAACGATATACAAATTGCTTATAACAAACTGCATGATGAGTTGGTAAATGCTTCTAAGACTATTAAAGATTTACAAAGGACTCTTTCTCTACAAGGAGAGGATTTTCAAAAACAACTCTTTTTAAAAGACAAGGACTTCGAAGAACGTCTTTCTTTAGCTTAAAAAGGGGTTGAAAATCTGTCTCGTGATAACGAGAATCTTGCAAATGAAAATCAATTTTTGTTAAATGATAGTATAGAACTCAGACAAGTCATCAAGACCATGCATGAAGCCTCTTGTGTTGATAATTGTTTTACTTGTACTACTTGTGAGTCCTTAAAACTAGAAAACACAGAACTTAGGAAAACTTTAGAAACTCGTAGTAAAGAAGTTTTTAAAGTTGGTGAAAAAGAATCGCCTAAGAAAAATCAACGGCATAAAAACAAAAACTCCATTACACCATCTAGACATTATGCTAGAATGTATGAAAATAAGGGTAGAACTAATATCTTTAGACAACCTAGATCCAAATCTAGGATTCTTGCAAACAAGCCTACAAATAGTAATTTTCGGCAACCAAGAAATAACTCTAGGAACGAGCTTAGACCACCTAGACATGACACTAGGTCCTTCAACAAGTCTAGCACTAATGACTTTAGACCATCTAGATATTATACTAGAAATGGGAACAATATATCTTGTGTTAATCATTTTCATTCGCCTAGAACTTTGTTGGCTCAACCTAGGCATCAACACAACCCGAACGTAGTATGTCATTACTGCAATCGTATAGGTCATATTGCACCTATGTGTTTTACAAAGCATAGAGATCCTTCATATTATTATGGTCGTTATTTGCCTAACCCCCAAGGACCCAAAATGGTATGGGTACCTAAAGAATATTAATTTGCCTTGTAGGTGTGCTTGAAGGGATCAAGTGTACTATGGTACCTTGACAGTGGATGCTCCAGACACATGACAGGAGACGAATCCAAATTCCTTCAACTAGAGCACAAAGAAGGAGGAAGCGTTGTATTCGGTGACAACAATAAAGGACAAATTATTGGCATCGGATCGGTCGGTAAGAATGAAAAATCCTCTATAAAGCATATATTACTTGTCAAAGGATTAAAGCATAATCTCTTGAGCATAAGTCAATTATGTGACAAGGGAAATCTTGCGTTGTTTGATTCAGATGAGTGTCTAGTGTTTAGACGTAGTGATTTCAAGATTATTCTACGTGGTTTTAGAGTTGACAATATTTACATGGTTGATCTTGAAAACTCCTCATCCGAGTATGTTGATTGTTTGTTGAGCAAAGATGATAATGTGTGGTTGTGGCATCGTAGAGTAGCTCATATGAACATGCATCTTTTAAATAAATTAATTTCTCAAATTCTAGTGATTGGTCTTCCTAACTTAAAATTTGAAAGTGATACTATTTGTGACTCATGTCAGAAGGGGAAGCAAACAAGAGCATCTTTTAAATCCAAAAATGTTGTTTCAACCTCTAGACCTTTACAACTATTGCATATGGATTTATTCGGACCATCCCGCATCGAAAGTCTAGGAAGAAATAGATATGCTTTTGTAATTGTTGATGACTTCTCTAGATTTACATGGACATTATTTCTTGCACATAAAAGTGATGCATTTCCTAGCTTCAAGCTTTTTCTTAAAAGAGTTCAAAATGAAAAGGAATCAACTGTCACTTCCATTAGAAGTGATCATGGGGGAGAGTTTGATCACAATCTCTTTGCGGATTTTTGTGATGAACTCGGAATCGAGCATACCTTTTCCGCTCCACGTACACCACAACAAAACGGGGTGGTGGAAAGGAAAAATAGGAGTCTCGAAGAGATGGCTAGAACCATGCTCGACGAAGCTAAGATTCCCAAACACTTTTGGGCAGACGCCGTGAGTACCGCATGCTATGTTTTGAATAGAGTAGCAATTCGGCCGATACTCTTAAAAACCCCATATGAACTCTACAAAGGTAGAAAACCTGACATTTCACATTTACGTGTTTTTGGTTGTAAATGTTTTGTGCATAACAATGGAAAGGACCAACTAGGAAAATTTGATGCAAAGTCGGATGAAGGTATCTTCATTGGCTATTCTTCTCGTAGTAAAGCTTATAGGGTTTTTAATAAAAGAACCCAAGTTGTAGAGGAATCTCCTCATATTGTATTTTCCGAAGATAATACTCGCTTGGCGAGAAAGGATTGTGGTCTTGATCTTTCAGGTATTCTGGAAAGCCTAAAGGACAAAATTCAAGAAGAACCACCAAGGAAAGAAATTGACAAAACGGTGGAACAACAAATTGAAGAAGCTCCTCAATCGGAAAATGAACCAAAAGAGCAAACAGAATGGAGGACAGTCAAAGACCATCCTCTCGATCAGGTAATAGGCGACGTTGGAGGAAAGGTAAGTACCCGGAACTCCCTTAGAAATACCTTAGATCTTACTGCGTTTGTTTCTCAAATTGAACCCAAAACCATCTCTGAAGCAATTGGGGATGAATTTTGGACCTTGGCAATGCAAGAGGAGCTTAACCAATTCAAACGTAACAACGTTTGGGATTTGGTGCCAAGACCCGAAGGTCATACCATAATTGGTACGAAATGGGTTTTTCGAAATAAATTAGATGAAAATGGCATAATCACTAGAAACAAAGCTAGGCTTGTGGCTCAAGGCTATAATCAAGAAGAAGGGATTGATTAAAATGAGACATATGCTCCGGTAGCTAGATTAGAGGCCATCCGTTTGTTGCTTGCTTTTGCATCTTCTATGAATTTCATTTTATATCAAATGGATGTGAAAAGTGCCTTTTTAAATGGTTTTATCCAAGAAGAAGTTTTTGTAAAGCAACCCCCCGGTTTTGAAGACTTTAATTTTCCCAATCATGTTTTCAAACTCAAAAAGGCCCTTTATGGTTTAAAACAAGCTCCTCGAGCTTGGTATAAAAGGTTGAGTAAATTTCTTTTAGAAAATAATTTTATTCGTGGAAAAGTTGACACAACTTTATTTGTCAAGCATGAAAACAATGATATCTTGCTAGTTCAAATATATGTAGATGATATCATTTTTGGTGCTACTAACAATGCTCTATGCAAGGAATTTTCAAACTTAATGACTAGCGAATTTGAGATGTCCATGATGGGTGAGTTACAATTCTTTTTGGGATTATAAGTAAAACAAATGAAGGAAGGTACATTCATTTGTCAAAGCAAGTATTGCAAAGAACTGCTTAAACGTTTTGACTTGAACAATGCAAAGGAAATAGCAACTCCCATGAGCACATCCGATCATCTCGACAAAGATGAAAAAGGTAAGGAAGTCGACATCAAAAAGTACCGAGGTATGATTGGCTCTCTTCTTTATCTTACTGCTAGTCGTCCGGACATCATGTTTAGCGTGTGCGTCTGTGCCCGTTATCAATCATGTCCAAAAGAGTCTCACCTTACTGCGGTAAAGCGGATTCTAAGGTATCTTGTCGGTACTACCAATGTGGGTCTATGGTACCCCAAAGGTTCTTCATGCCAACTTATTGGCTATTCCGACTCCGATTTTGCTGGATGCAAATTGGATCGCAAGAGCACTAGCGGCACTTGCCACTTGCTCGGTAGCGCTTTAGTTTCTTGGTTTAGTAAGAAGCAAGTTAGTGTTGCGTTGTCCACAACCGAGGCTGAATATGTAGCCGCGGGGAGTTGTTGCGCTCAAATCCTATGGATGAAACAACAACTCTTGGACTATGGCCTACGTCTTGATCACATTCCTCTTAGATGTGACAACACTAGTGCCATATGCTTGACGAAGAATCCCATTCTTCACTCGCGAACAAAACACATTGAAATTAGACATCATTTTATTAGAGATCACGTTCTAAAAGGTGATGTCGAAATTGAATTTGTTGAAACAAAAAGCCAATTGGCAGACATCTTTACAAAGCCCTTAGATAAAGAGTCCTTCTTCCGAATTCGTAGTGAACTCGGAATCCTTGACTCCACGTTGTTCTAAGTCATGCATTGCATTTTATTTCTTACATAATTTCTAACTTGAGCGTCGGAGGCGTCTAACATTTTTTTGCAGGTATCGCAAAATACTCAAGTATTCTACAGGAAAATCGCCGTCAAACAATCGATTACTGTATCAATAATCGATTACTTCCTCTATCTTAATTTTCCAATAAATAAACCTGTATTTATTTCACATTTTTTTCATATTCTTCCCTTGTGTAAATTTTTGCTAATGGCAAAAGGGGGAAGAAACGGGATATCAAGAAGTATGCTATATCACTCTCAACTTCATTCATGCTTAAAGTGAGGGGGAACATGAATTGAGGGGGAACATCAAATTGCATACTTTACTCTTGTCTTGGATTATCAAAATAATTATTGCATATATCCCGCTTATGTTTGCCATTATCAAAAAGGGGGAAATTGTTGGAAACACGTTTCAAATGCAATATACTAAACGTGTGTTCTTTTGTAGGTTTTGATGAATGTCAAACAAAGCAATAAGCGATATATAGCAGTGCTCAAGGACAAGCACAAAATGGATGCATTACAAGAAGCTCAAGACAAAGTTTAGAAATGTTATAATTGAGTCAATATTAATTGTGATCTTGATTCCTCAATCTTGGCTCATAACATGGCTTCTCTACTAAAATTATTTTTCCAAAATCATGCATATCTAACTTAAGTGTCAAATGATTTTAAACTATGCATATTTATATTTGTTAAAATGTTTTTCAAACATGCCTCAAAAATCTGGGCTAAGATAATCGATTATGTACTTATGATAATCGAGTATCTCTAAGCCAAGACTGCATGACAATCGATTGTGAATTAATGATAATCGATTGTGAGTAAGTCAGTTAACATCAGGTTTTTGCAAACTGCATAACAATCGATTGTGTACTTTTGATAATCGATTGTTAACTGAGGCAAAGTTTTCAAAACTCAGAAAAATCGATTATGAACTAATGGTAATCGATTAGAATGAGAAAAATGTCTCTCAGTGTTTTTAAATAAATTAATAATCGATTGTGGCTTTTGATAATCGATTATATATGAGACAGAAAGTTTTGAAATTAATTAATAATCGATTGTGGCTTTTGATAATCGATTATATATGAGACAGAAAGTTTTGAAATTAATTAATAATCGATTATGGCTTTTGATAATCGATTATATATGAGACAGTAAGTTTTGAAATTAATTTATAATCGATTGTTCTAATTGATAATCGATTGTTGGAACTAACCGTTGTCATACATTTTCAAATTACCTTCAGGTAATCGATTGTTGATATTTAACAATCGATGTTTTGCGTAAAATCTGGAAAAGATTTTCTAAACGTTGTTAAAATAATCGATTGTTGATTTCCTGATAATCGATGTTTTATGCCAAAAATTGGAAAGGATTTTTTAACGTTATAAATAATCGATTATTGATTTGAAGTAATCGATTGTTGACGTAAAATCTGGGATTGAATTTTTGATCTGATAGGCAAACAATCGATTGTTTAGTCTTGACAATCGATTGTCACTGAGTAATTTCAGCAATCCTTAATTGGCAATTAGACAACGGTAAGACTGAGTTTTTCACCTATAAATACAGGCTTAACTCAGTGTTTTCACAACAACAACATATACAATTTAAGTATTTTCATTGCTAAAAGCTTTCTTACATTGATCATCATTTTCATTCATCCATAAAGCTTTTTGAAGAGCCATTCTATTGAGCTAAGTTGTTGTGATCTTGAGCGTACTATTTCTACTCATATCTACTCATTGAGGAGTACTTTGTAAAGTGAGTTTGTTTTGTGTTTGTAAGAGAATTGCGATTCTCGTTTGTTGAGGAACTTGTGATTCCTCAGTTGAAGTCTTTGGGATTGTTATCCCCGAGCAGTTGAAGTCTTTGGGATTGTTATCCCCGAGCAGTTGAAGTCTTTGGGATTGTTATCCCCGAGCAATTGAAGTCTTTGGGATTGTTATCCCCGAGCAATTGAAGTCTTTGGGATTGGTATCCCCGAGCAATTGAAGTCTTTGGGATTGTGATCCCCGAGCACCTAGGTGAGGCTTGTGTCCTCAGCTGTAACGGTTTGTTAAGCACCCGTAAGCTTGACAAGTTTAGTGGAAATCTCGAGAGAGTCTCTCGGGGACTGGACTAACCACGTTTGTGGCCAACCAGGATACATCATTGTGTAAGTTTATTTTACTGCACTTGATTTAATTTCTGCAAAGTTTTTAAATTCCGCACTAAAACGCTTAATATTTTTAAAACGCTATTCACCCCCCCCTCTAGCGTAAAGCGTTATTTCCAACAGCTCCATCAAGGATCGGCGCTGAGCCCCCTATTGTTCGCCTTAGTGATGGATGCTCTGACCCGACATATCCAAGGGGATGTGCCTTGGTGTATGCTCTTTGCTGATGATATAATATTGATAGACGAGACGAGGGCGGGTGTTAGTGAAAGGTTAGAGATATGGAGACAGACCCTTGAGTCTAAGGGTTTCAAGATTAGCAGATCTAAGACAGAATATCTGGAGTGCAAGTTTGGCGAGGAGCCGAGTGGGGTAAGCGGGGAAGTGATGCTTGGTTCTCAGGCCATCGCCAAGAGGGACAGTGTGAGATATCTTGGGTCGGTGATCCAGGGGGACGGAGAGATTGACGGGGACGTCACCCATCGGATAGGAGCGGGGTGGTCAAAGTGGAGGCTTGCTTCAGGGGTCCTGTGTGACAAGAAAATCCCGCACAAACTAAAGGGGAAATTCTACAGAGCCGTGGTTAGACCTGCAATGTTGTATGGGGCGGAGTGCTGGCCCGTGAAGAACTCGCATGTTCAGAGAATGAAGGTTTCGGAGATGAGGATGCTTAGGTGGATGTGTGGGCACACCAGGCTGGATAAGATCAAGAATGAAGTTATTCGACAGAAGGTAGGGGGTGGCCCCGGTGGACGAAAAGATGCGGGAAGCGAGGCTGAGGTGGTTCGGGCATGTTCGGAGGAGGGGCTCCGATGCCCCGGTGAGGAGCTGCGAGCGGTTGGAGATTGTTGGTGGTCGGCGAGGGAGAGGGAGGCCTAAGAAGCATTGGGGAGAGGTGATTAGGCAGGACATGGCCAGAATGCAGGTTTCCGAGGACATGACTCTTGATAGGGGAGTCTGGAGGTCTAGAATCAAGATTGTAGGTTAGGGGCTCATAGGTGATTAGTGTTTTAGTATGGTAGTTCCTGCTTGATATTACTGCATGCGACTGTATTTATGTTGCTTATGTTTTCATAACTATTTACGTTACTTTTGTGGGAGTATCTATGCTTTATTATTTGATTTTGTCTTGCTTGTGTTTCTAATTTTATCTCTGTTTCTTAATGCAGCTTCCCCATTTTTACTCTACTCGCCGAGTGTCGATTGGAAGCAGCCTCTTTGCCCTTTCGGGCAGGGGTAAGGCTCGTCTACATATTACCCTCCCCAGACCCCACCTGGTGGGAGTATACTGGGTAGTTGTTGTTGTTGTACATTATTTTTATCATAAAATTAAAAAATATAAAAATAGTTTCATTTTTCTCTATTTACTTAAGATATTATGTATTTTTAGAAGAATATTTTATTTTATCCATTTTTATTATAATTTTAAAAATTCCAAAAATAACTTCATGTCATAATATAGTTTGTTTAGATTAATTACTGATGATTTTACAATTTTATAATATATTGTTTAAAAAAAAACCTATATTTTAGTCTTGTAAAACCAAATGTGTCATTTTTAAAGACAATTTTATCCCACATAGAGGCCCAAATCAGTAGCCCAATCCCATGAACCGTCTTCCCTTCTCTTTCACTACAAAACCTAAATAAGACCAAAAACCCAAGAGCTAAGAGAACCCTTGAGCTGTCACCCCACACCCAAAAACCCTAAGCCTTTCTTCTTCTTCTTCTTCAACCTAGAACCAGGACTACTACCAAAAATCCTAATCTTATTCCACTGCCGTCTCCTCACCAGCTACGACACCACCTCCCCATCTCCTCACCAAACTAGCTACCTCGGACAGCCACAACAGAACCAACCAACAACTCCCCTCACGCCTCAACTTCACCAACATCAGTACACCAGCCCCACCCCTCATCTCCTTCACCAAGAAGGTAGCTACCACCCTTCCACCATAACACTCCTGAACCAAAAAACTTCAGTCGTTTACCCACCGGAGAAACTAACAGCTGGCCATTTCCCTCTTCTTCACCATCTCAGAACCTCAAAAAAACAACAAGTTAGTGCAGCCATCGTGAAATCCATTTCAGCGGCGACGCCGCCAACAATAGAACCAACAACCATCACACTTACACATAAACAGTTGCAAACACAGTTCTTAAATTAAAATTAAAAGACAATAGGCAAAAACAATCACTATTCATTGTTCATTTCAAAAAATACCAGTGAAACAATAGTTCATTGTTCTTGTCGGAGCTTTCCGATGCCGTTTCGAGGTCGTCAAAGGTCTACTAGAGGTTTCGTCGCCGGATCATGGTTCCCGTCAATTGTTCGTTTGAATAGTATTATTTGAAGCTCTCCTCTTTTTCAAGGTCCGTTTTAGGTTCATTTGCTTCTCCAATTTGTACTTTAATTACTTAATGTGAATATGTTATTGATTGCTTTGTTTGTCTAATTTTAATGAACATGCACATGTCCTATTGAATTGTTTCTTTGTATTTGATCTCAATTTGTAGTTGCTGATATTAAAATCGACAATAAAGTAAAGCAACATGAATTAGGCATCTAGAATGTGTGTACTTAATGGGTTGCAAATTGGTTTCTAAAAAATAAGCATGTGTTTCAGGAAAAAATTATATTGTTAAGCTTTGGCTAATTCTCTAGCCTTGATTTCTATTTTGTCTATTTGGGGTCGCAAGTAGTATGTTTTAGGCTGACCACGCTTGGGTAGGCAAGCCTTAGAATTTTTATAATGTTGAGGTGAGAGGTTATTTTCTTAGTTAAATTTATCCGGGGAATGCCCCACTTAATTTGTATATATCTTATCCAGGGTATGCCCCGAAGTACTTGTATTTGGAGGCCCAATGTGGAACTCATAGTATGTTTATTTTTATTTTTATTTTCATTTTTCTTTTATTAGATGGGAACAATCTCTAGCCTCTTGTGTGTTTGTTTTTCTTTTCTTTATTTTTGTCTCAACTTAAATATTTTAAAAGCCAACTAGATCGAGTACGCAACCGTGACCTTCACGGGACTTGGGGAGTGCCTAACACCTTCTTCCCGAATCAAATGAGTGCACTTACACCAAATCTCCAGTGCGGACTTAGTTATGGAGTTCAAAGTGATTTAAAGAAAAATTATTTTTAAAAGACGGTGATTCAACACACCGAAATTAATGTCTGGTGGCAAATCTGAGTTATTTCTTTTTGAACACAATTTTTTCACGTTCTAATTGGAAATTCTTTTCAGGCTTTACAAATTCTTTTTTATTTATTTAAGAGGGTTAATGGAGTTTGAAAAAGGGGATATGACATTTGCAGCCTATGTTGTTCGCAAAGAAATCACTATTATCTATTTCCTCAGCAGCAGGTAAGCCCATTGCTATTGATAAGGCTACGCATAAAATTTTGGAAGATTTATTAAGGCGGAATAAGGTCACACATCGAATTTTGGAAGATTTATTAAGGTGGGGTTCCAAGAATTCTGTAGCGGAACAGTAATTTAAAGAGTTTGAGTGTGATTCTGAGTTGTAAAGGAACGGTAGCACAATAGTGTGTTAAAGTGTTGCTGCTTTTTGAGAAAGATGAAGAAGAATATCCGCTACCCATTTTGACATTCTTTGGACCCCTCTTTTGTGTTTACCTTATTATTATGGATTTTTTATTCAATTTGGGCTGAGTAACTTGGGTTTCTCTTAATATACTTCAATGTATTTCAATTTATCACGCTTTATTTATATGTATTTTATTGTACTCATTATCAATTTTTTAGTGTAATTCAATATATCTCGTTGTATTTCATGTATTATATTGTACTCATTATCTTTATTTCATTATATTTCAATGTATCCCGCTATATTTTTATATATTTAGTGGTATGTACTGTCTCGCTATATGTCATGAATGTATTCATATATATTTTTTAATTAATATAATTTTTATAATCTGATGTATTAAATAATTTCTGTGAAGATTGCTATATCTTTGGGGTATTTGTTCGTTGAGAATCTTTTTTATCAATGGAAATACAAAATTTGTGTGTTGTAATTGAGTTTGTTGAGTTATATTAGGAGTTGATTATGTTAATTGATTCACTTTCCGTTTAAAAACATTGTAATCTCTTGTTTCACGCATGAATATAGGAATACAGTAATCTTTCCAATTATAATCCCATGTTTCACGTCATGAATATAGTCAAATACACTCGAATATAAAAATTTGTCTAGCTGTAATCTCCTGTTTCACACCTAGAAATGCTACTGTATTCATGAATGCAGTAGCTCAAATGCATCAAATACATCTTATAACAACAGAAAACGTATCAACAATCTGTAATATGGTAAAGGATATTTATAGATAGCTAACTACCACTAAACGATAGTATTTTATGAAAATTTCTCTAATGTAATTCTTCCACTCACTTTTAGTTGTCCACTTTTGATTTTGCATTCCCTTTAAGGAATAAATTATTATATTCTTTCTGGTAACTTTTATTTGGCATGTATACTAAAAATAGGTATTCACTTTTACTTAGCACTTTACGCATATCAAGAGAAGACAATAAATATTTTCCTGTTTTACCCACAACATTTATTACCATTTAAAATTATTTTCACAAATCCCATAAAATATGCATCAATTAATATGGGTTACCATATGCACTTCATTTATTATTTCTTAAGGGGCATGAAAAGTCAAAATGTGCCAAGTAAAAGCGATCGGAGGGAGTATACAAGTAAAATTAGGGATAAAGTCCTCAATTTCCTGATGAAGAAAATGAGAGACAACGTGGTTTGTGCTAGCTCGAGTAAAGTCGAGCGCGGCCATTGATTAAAGCCCAACATAATGAATGACACGAAGAATCGGGTACGGCCAAAAATTGGAAGAATCAAGCTCAGGCAAAATAAAGAATTAAGGTTAAAGGGAAAACGATTAGAGAGGACGGCGAGGAGCCAAAATATCTGCCATCAACAGGATATTACGGCACGGATCACGTCTGATATCAACTACAGATCCTGCTTTACTATAAGAAAATAGTTTTACCTTATTTAGACTTATACTAGGATTGAAACTCCTCTCTTATATAAAGGGAAGAACCTTTTTATTTTTTACCACTATTGGCACGTATATTAAAGCATAAAATTTTTTTTTATCTTTCAGGTATTGTTCAAAGTGTTCTTCATCTATCCATTTCTTCGGCTACAACCGAGCTCATCTCGAAGGCTCGATTGAAACCAGTTTTCAGCATTCAAACCCAACGCCATGCTTAATTGTTTCATCACATTTGGGTTGATCGTCTTGTTTTTGTTCTTAGATTATTCGTATTAAATTAAATTGTGTATCCTTTAAGCCGCGTACAAATTTAATTGTTACTCATTTAAGGGTAAATAGTTTGGTGGTCACCATGAGACTAAGGATAATAGTAGTGATTTAATACAAATCTATATAATAGACCATATTTTACAATTGCTCTTTAAAGTTTGATTTCGGGATTATTCAAAATGTAAAATTCTCAGTATGCTTACTTGAATGTTGATGCAGAGTCAGTCAACCATGGTGAAACTAATAACATTGTACCAAGCAACGACGTGCCCTTTCTGTCGACCCTAATAGTGCTCAATCGTTGTCCTAGTCGATACTAGTTTCTATTAATATCAACCTATCGACTGATCCCAAAAACAACATTCAGGGGACACTCGGGTTATCGGCTCGATTAGCCCCCGAAAGGGGAGGTGATAGTGTTAGCTTATATTCAATTTTTAAGATATTACAAGCTCACCAAGTGGAAATAGCACAATTGCTGAAACAAAATCACGCATAGAATTTGGGGGAACCCAAGCGGGTTGAAGACAATATTGGAGAGAAGAATGGATTGTCATAGAACCAGATGGGTTTGGATATAGGGAAACTTCTGAGGTAATAAATAAAGTATTCGGAAGAGATAAGTTATGAAAATGATAATTGTATCAGTTAACATTCGAGGATGAATGTTCCAAAAGGAAAAATAATGTCACACCCCAGGTTTACAGATGTGGAAGTACACCATAAGAAAATTAATATAAGCTCGTAAATGAGATGTTACATCCTGCATTTTTTGTATATTAAAGTTCATCGTAAGTGAAGCGACTAAAGTTCGGGATGAGATTATTTTGGGATTATAAGTATTATGTTATTTAAAACAAGTGATAAGTAAATTTGTGAAGGTGAGAGGGTAAGCAAATTGAAGGAAATAAGTTTCGGCGAAGTTTGACAATTTGAGATAAAATATGGTCCGAGCTATAATACTCGGTATTTATGGACTAGTGCCATGTAAGATACCACATGACCACGATTATAAGGTGTATAAAGTATATTAAAAGTGAGTAGTATGTTAAGTAATTTGAGATAATTCCTAATAATATGGATAACTATTAGTTAATTGCGGATTAACAAATTAATTAAACAACTAAGTGGATAAGAATTGTGATAAGGATAAACCCTCCCGGTAGCAGCCATCACATACCTTAACTAGCCCCCTTTCTAATGACTTAATAAGTCATGATCATTTGACACACTACAATTCAAAGAGCATTTGAGATATTAAGTTGCTTAACGTTTAGAGGGATCTAAAGATGTTAACTAAGAATGCCTTTCTTAGTTCACAAAGTGAAGGCATAATTCCAATCTTTGAAGATACGGATGAAAGCTTCAGCAAAAGTCACACACAACATTATGATCAAATTCAAAAAAAGTTTCAATAACCTATTCAAATGTTAGCAACGTGATTTTGATACAAAAATCTAAAGAGACTACATAATGTTATATCCATATAATTTTACGATTCTAAGTACGGTGCAATATTTTTCAAAATGAATATCATACGGATTTTTCCTACTTTGATCTGCCATTGCCTGCTTTGTCGCAATCAATGTGTGTTAGAGGGATTGTCGAAAGAATACGCTTATGTATGTTAAGGCTACCCTTCTTTCCTTTTGGCATGATCTGTACAATACAAACGAATTGAGCAAATGTACAATTTTCATTGATAACTCTATTCATAGAAATAATAGAGATGCTTATGTTCTTGATTCCCCATGTGTCATATTATTATATCATCTATTCATGGGTTTCAGAAAATACGTAAGTTGATAAAGTTTATTTCATGATATTAATCAAACGCATAATGGTCTTATGACACTCCAAAAACTTTTATTAACGTGCTTCTCATGCATTGCATTCATTTACATTGACCCATGACCAGATGGCGTTATATACACTTATGTATATTATATGTATATGGGATGTCGGAAAAGGTTAGGACGTTATTATGCACCACTACCTGATCAACTGGTATACATTAATGATTTTGCCCACAGTGGCTGAGATGATATGGTGGGATGCCCTTAAAGGCTTGATGATATTATGAACACATGTACTTATGCACGACATGACATTCATACGTATATACATGATACTATAAGTATTTCAGGATTTATAGAGTTGTCCAGAATTATAGGTTGAGTCATTTACTCTATATTTCATCCATGTCTTATATGTACTTATTTATGTGTCTTACATACTCGGTAAATTATTCGTACTGATTTTCCTTTTGCTTGGGGATACTGCATTTCATGCCTGCATGTCCCGATAGACAGGTCGAGAGTCCTCCAAGTAGGCTATCATTTCAACGGAAGATGTTGGTGTGCTACATTTGCTCAGGAGTTTCTTGTTTGGTCAGTATAATTTAGACGTATATTGTTTGGTATGGCGGGACCCTGTCCCAACCTTTCTGATAAGTATGTACTCTTAGGGGCTTATAGACAGATGTCATGTATATGTATGCTTGTATGGCCTTGCCGACCTATGTTTTGAGTTTACAAATGATCATGTCTGCCTTATAGGCTCATATGTCACATGTATAATTTTTTTTATATATTAGGTTAGGTCGTTCTATATAGAGTATTCCCCTACGTCTATTCTGGTTAGCTCATAAGAGTCTGTTTGGCCCATTTGCCAATGAAAGTACAAGAAGAAAGATATGTTATGTTGGTAGTCGATGAAGTAAGGTGTTGGGTGCCCGTTGCGACCTATAGGCTTGGATCGTAGCAAAAGTGGTGTCAGAGCAGTTTTGTCCCAGGGATTCTACAAGCCATGTCTAGTAGAATCTTGTTTATAGGTGTGTCGTGTACCACACTTATAAGCAGGGGGCTACGGGAGATTTAGGACTGTCACTCTTTCTTCTTACTCTAGATCGTGTGGTAGAGCTCAATTATAAGAATTCAAACTCCTAGCTTCTATTTTATTCGTAATAAGATGATACCTACAGTTGGTAAGAAATTGAATATGGCTATGGAAGATTTAAGTCAGAGGGACTTTGATTTTTAAAGATATTTATGATGAGTAAATATAAGGTCTTCAGTAGATCATGTGTGTACTAAGACGTGTAAGCCTCTTGATAAAGAGTCTTAAGGCAATGATATCTACCCACCCCTATGGTGAAAGGAAATGAGAGATTCAGAAGATATATACAAGTTTTAACAAGTAAAAGAAGCAAGATGAAGAAAGGTATGAGGCGCGCAGTTAATGAAGAATTATCAATATTGATAATTCAGGCAGAGGAATATAAGACTTTTGAGTTACCTTCAACAATAACAGAGCTATGTAAATTTCCCACACAGATCTAAGTTATGCCCTATGGGAGCTAACAGAAGTAGTATAAGAAAAGGATGGATATCAGGATCAGGCTGGGATTAGGATAACCCAAAATGTTGGTTGAATTGTCAGGGCGGACATTTTTTAAGAATATTACAAACACGGTAATAATTCTCCTTGTGATACACCCAGATCGTGCACTCTAAAATAGTACATCTAGATATGAGTACTACAACCATAGGCATCGGAAGGTTAGAAGGGATAAATATTACCTTAGTATGGCCTCCGTCTCTAGTGGAGCATGAATGTTTGGCAACCCAAAGAACCAGGGGATGGAGCAAGGGGAGCAAAATACAAAAGAATGTCTTGTTGAATTTTTCAAAATATGGTGATAGGCATAAATGTTAGCGGGAAATAAGAAGAGAGGTAATGAAGTATTATGAGTAAGATGTGATACATGGATTATAATGGTGGAAAACATGAAATGATAGTATTACATAGTATATAGTTGAGGGAAGGAAAAGTTAGACTCCAGAGTAATAGAAATCAGTACGGATTGGTGAACGAGATAAACTTAACATAAATTAGGTACTTAGTGGTTTGATAATGATTGACATCATGAGAATTTCAGATTGTATTATGGCGATAATATAATGGACAACAGAAGAAGATTCATGAGAAATTCAGAGAATGTTCATTCAGGAAAACGCTTCCCTAAAGCAAGCAATGTGAGAAAAGTTTAGCTTAAGAGACCTATGTGCCAGCTATACTAAGTGTCACCCTCGCGAGTAAGGAACTTTGTTATCCTTGGTACAGATGGATTATCGTAAGATGAGTAAGAGCCATCGATGATATGAAAAGACGCAAAATATAAAGAAGTAAAACATCAATACATAGATCAGCGTAGCACTAAATGTTAGTGCTCCCCAAAAGGGGGAAGCTGGAGTGAAGTGGCATTAAGTCAGAATTAAATGGTTCTAGTGACTACAGAATGGTAAAGGAAGAATGCGATAAAAATTAGAAAGGGAAGAGTGCACTTATTCAAAGCCTACAGATATGCTACGATTCTAGAACATTATACAAACACGACGTTAAGGAAAGAAAGTAAGGGTTCCGTCCCTGGATGTTTTTGATAAATAAGGAGCCAATGCAAAAGGTAAGTTTAGACAAAAGAAATAACCCAAGAATGATTACACAAAATACTGATATGGGAATGGGCCAACGAGTATTCAGTAGTTGATTCAGGGAAAGCCTACTTATGGATAGACAAGAGGACACCGACAAATCAATAGATTGTGCAAGATAAACATAATGAACCCCAACATGAGGCATTAAGTCTCACATATATGACATCGTAACCTTGAGAAATATTAAGATAGAAGTTGGGGTAGTAAAGGTACCGTGTGATACTTATGGAGAGAAAAAAGAGTGCCACTGGGAAGATAATAAAACTATCAGCTTAGAAGCAACCCTACAAACTCGAGGTCATGAAGGTAAGTAAGTAACGGTAATTACAAGTAAGAAAGAACATCAAAAATTTCACCAGGTAAACAATGTAATAAGCTCATTGCCTTGCAAGAATCAGAGGGTCCTCCCTAAGTACTACAATGAAAGACTAGCGGAGGAAGTAAGGAAGGAGGCGTCAACCAAAGCTCATCAACCTAAAGAGGAAGAGATCTTATAACAACACTCTCACAACAATGTTGTATCCACTCCATAAGAAAGTGGCACCAACCGTGGCTAATGGACGGGAAGTACAAATCAGAAGTGATACTCAAGATTATATGAGTAGTATTGAATACCAATTTTTATGGGCACTAAGATAAGTTAAGTATGCATGCAACAAGGGGTAAGAAAGACCATGAAAAGTAATTTCATGCATTTTAAAAAAAGTTGAGAAGGAATGAAAGTAATTTTTCGATCACTGATCAAGAGTTATTTACTTCATGAATGCACTTACGATTTCAGAATATTATCCATGCAACATATATACTGATATAAATACAGCCAAGAGGACTCTGGTATAAGTTAAAATAAAGAATTGATCCTTGGATATAAACAAATTATTGAATTGTTAAAATATTGTATCATGGATATTCCATGGTGCCCATGAAATGCCAAACGAATAACTAATACTAGGAGTTGCAGATCAGAAGATAGATTAAGCCTACATAAAGACTAATCAGAAGAAAGATGAAACTAGAGTTACATCAACCAAGCAAATCAAGAATTTGAAAATTGGACCCAGAAAATTATAGAAATCGTGGTTGAGGACATTGCAGAATCACTCTTAATATCAAAGGTACAAGAGAGAAAGTACAACAATTATAGTATATATTGGCCCTATGATAAAGCCATCTAGAAGAGTACCATCCTCATAAGAAGTCAGTATGAAGCTCCCACTGGATTGTGTATGTGCCAGAGGTGCGAGTATTATAGTAAGAGCTTCAAGTTGTGGATATGAAGTTTACCTTTATGGAAGGGTGGTCATGAAAAGAGATAGGAGATGTGATGGAAGATTTTAAGGTAAGTAAGGTAAAAGTGAACAATGTACGAGATACTCAAAAGCAGAAGGTTGCGAATAGTCCATACATTAGATAGAAGGCCAGAAGCACTAAGATTTAGTATCCAGGAATGATTGTAGCGTCAACAGTGGCATATCTTCCAGCCAATGGTTTCTAGGTATTAAGAGGCCTAGTCAAGAAAGTAAAGATGTGAAAGATGATGTGACCTCTCGCTTGATGTTCCAGAATAACATAAGAAAATTTATGGGGAAAGAAGTTGAAGGAAGGTTGCGAGTAATATAAATGGATATGTGTAGGTCATAATATGGTGGAGCGACAAGCTTTTAAGAAGGCATGAGTAAGGATAAGGAAATTCGAGTAAGAAGGTAACGAAAATAGATAAGTCATCGAGATTAAGCTCATGAAAACAAGAGAGCTGATGGCCTTCTAAGTTATAAAAAGCTCCGTATAGCCTAAATAAATTGAAAGGAGTCTAAGACTAGTGGAATTAGAAGGGATGGAATGATGCTCGGCTAGTAGAATGTGGGTGTGATTGTGATAAATAAAGGATGATGTTTGGGCCTTCGATTAAGTAATGATTTGAAAAGAAAAAAAAGGGATTTCATGGATGGCACATGACTAAAATTCCCACATAAGGGGAATCACATTGGGATGCTATGAGATACAGTTGTGGAAGCATGGTATCACCCCAGGTGGACCTGTCTAATCCTTTCAGATGTTCCCCGATGTGATGTGAGCCTTAGCGGCAGTGTTACATAAAAGGTAAAGTTATCAGTGGTAGGCTATAGATCAATATTGAGGTGAATCAACAACTAACGGATAAAAGTTATAAAGTGTGAGAAGAGATTAGACTGCTATTTTTAAGATGAACAGTAATGAGGAAGCATTAAAGGACTTAGACTTATACCTATAGGATAAGCAACGAGAGTAAGCTGGAGTTTGGTAGCAGACCTCACTAACGGTAAAATGAAGTATGAATTATGGTTTAGTGTAACCTACCTAGATGTAGTGAAGTCATACGGATGGATAACCGGGGCTATGAAACAATATATAGCAATAGTCGTAAGTTTGACAAAATAGAAAGAAAATAACATCAGTACACCTGTATATGCCTAGAGGGACATAAGTTTAAGAATGAGATTATTTTAGGATTATAAGTATTATGTTGTTTCAAACAAGTGATAAGTAAATTTGTGAAGGTGAGAGGGTAATAAGATCAAAGGAAATGAGTTTCGTCGAAGTTTGGCAATTTGAGATAAAATATGGTCCGAGCTATAATACCTCGTATTTATGGACTAGTGTCATATAAGGTACCACATGACCGCGATCAGAAAGTGTATAAAGTCACACACAATATTATGATCAAATATAAAAGAAAGTTTCAACAACTCATTCAAATGTTAGCAACATGATTTTGCAACAAAAATCATAAGATACTACGTAATGTTATGGCAATGGGATTTTGCGATCCTAAGCAAGTACGGTGTAGTCTTTCTCAAAGAATATCATACGGATTTTCCCCTACTCCGATCCGCCGTTACATGCTTTGTCACAATCAACATGTGTTAGAGGGATTGTCAAGAGAATTGGCTCAGACATGTTAAGGCTATCCCTTCTTTCCTTTTGACATCATCTATACGATACAAATGAAATGAGCAAATGCACAATTTCCATAAATGACTATATTCATAGAAATACATGGGATTCCTATGTTCTTGATTCCCATATAATTCTATCATCTGTTCATGGGTCTCAGAAAATATGTAAGCTGAAAAAGTTTATTTAATAATATTAATCAAATGCATAATGGTCTTATGACACTTCGAAAGATTTTATTAACGTGCTTCTCATGCTATTGCATTCATTTACATTGACCCATGACCAGATGGAATTATACATGAGTATATATGTAAATGGGATATGGGAAAATGTTACGGCGTTGTATACATACCACTACCTGATCAGCTGGTATACATTGATAATTTTTCCCAAAGTGGCCGAGATGATGCGATGGGATGCCCTTAGAGGCTTGATGATATTATGAACACATGTACTTTTGCACGGCATGATATTCATAAGCATATACATGATATTATTAGTATTTCATGATTTACAGAGTTGTCCAAACTTACAGGTTGAGTCATTTACTCTGTATTTCTTCCATGTCTTTCGTATACTTATTTATGTGCCTTACATACTCGGTACATTATTCATACTGATGTCCCTTTTGCTTTGAAACGTTGCATTTCATGCTCGCAGGTCTTGGTAGATAAGAAGAGAGTCCTCCAGGTAGGCTATCAGCTCAACGGAAGATGTTAGGGCGCTCCATTTTCTCCGGAGTTGCTTGTTTGGTTAGTATAATTTAGACGTGTATTGTTTGGTATGGTGGGGTCCTATCCCGACATTTATGATAAGTATGTACTCTTAGAGGCTTGTAGACATATGTCATATACGAATGCTTGTATGGCCTTTCCGTCCTATGTTTTGAGTTTACAAATAATCATGTTGTCCTTATAGGCCCGTGTGTCACATGTGTAATTTTTTAATATATCAAGTTGGGTCATCCTTTATTGAGTATTCCCCTATATCCATTCTGGTTAGCCTATGACGGCCCGTTTGGTCCATTTGCCAATGATAGTACAATAAGAAAGATATGTTATGCTGGTAATCGATTAAATAAGGTGATGGGTGCCCATTGCAGCCCAAAGGTTTGGGTCGTGACAGACACTAAAAAATAAATCGAGCAAGAAAAATCCAAACATATGGTCAACATGATCATAGGAGGAGTATATTTTCCACAAGGGTCAATGGTAAAACACGCCAAAGTTTCTATCACAAGACAAAAATAAACTCGAGGCTATGTTCTGGAGGGATCTATCTCGTCCACCGATGAGGACATCGACGGCTTCATTCAACCTCACAATGACGCACTGGTAATATATGTACTAATTAACAAATCCCGATTTAAGCGTGTATTAATTGATCCAGGTAGCTCGGGTAACATCATCAGATGGATAATTGTGGAACAACTAAGGATGTTGGATCATACCATACCAACCGTTCGAGTACCATACGGGTTCAATATGGTGTACTAGACAACGAAGGATGAAATTACCCACATGTCAACATATATGTAATTGAGGGAGATATGAGGTACAATGCTTGTTCAGGAGACTATGTGTCTACAGTATAAGGTCAAATCCGTTGATCTTGCATCAAGCATTGAAAGCTCCAATCCCAAGTGGAATCAAAACAGTCTACAGTGATTAACCGGCCACAAAAGAGATGTTTGCTATCGAGGAAGTGATTCCAATGCCCGAAAACGCAACATCAAAAAGTGGGGGACTTTTTGAAAGGAAGGGTACCAAATAGTAATCTCCAATCTTTTTCCCGACTAGGCCGGGAAAATAGTAGGAATGCCTAATGAATCAGGTAGATGACTTCTAGGTCCCGAGATTCTCAGTAGCACCTGATGATACCGATGCCTCCAAGTTGACAATCGAAGAACTGCAATAAGTCATATTGATTGAGCATCTACCAGACAGAAAGATACACCTGGGTACAAGATTAACCCTCCAGTTTAGGAAAAAACTCATTATTTCCTTGAATCTAATTCCGATTATTTTTCCAATCCCACTTAGATATGAATGGGATGCCGCTATTGGTAACAACTCACAAATTGAGCTTGGATCCAAAATTCCACGTGTTCAAACAAAAGAAGAGGTTGCAGTCCAAAATCAAGCACATATTCATCAAGGATGAGGTACCTAAACTCTTAAAAACAGGTTCCGTTCGAGAAGTTAAATAATCGGATTTGCTAGCTAAGATAGTAGTCGTACCTAAAAACAAGCTTAGAATGTGTGTAGATTATGTCGCGACCCTTTTTCTCGTAAAATCGAGTTTCAAGATTGACAACTCTTTTGAAGAGGGGTATTAAATGAGAGAGTCTCCGCCTAATATATTAAGGTGTGTTAGTTCACCTATTTGTAGATAACTTTGTTTAACTAGTATGCGTCACCAATGATTGGTTAAGGGCTTGAAATTACCTTGAAGAAAAAGTGTCTGATACTCTTCAAGTTCCACAACTGTGGGCCTCCACCGAACTCAATTATATGAATTAGTGTATGTGATCAGAGAAAAGAAAAACAAGGAACGTAGGAAGTTCATTATTAAACAAAATTAATTGATTGAAAAATAGGGGGGAGTCCTAAATTTTTTTGCCTAAAGGATCCCCCCATGCAACATAACTAATACTTTGTAACTCACTCAAGATGGGTTATTACTCATATTATTCAGCGGGAACAGAGTATCATCTCCTGCTATCTGATTACTATCTTTAAGTTGTTACGTAAAGCACACTAGTTAATTGTTAACCACACCTTATGTGTGCACTACCCATACCATGCCTATGGTCCAGGAGGCTTTGGACCTGTATTTAGGTAGTTCTAGACCCTAACTTACGTTGGTCAAAAGGGAAAATACAAAGCGACAGACAAAACAATTAGGACTTCCATTTATAAGGAAATAAGGGCTCAAATTGGCATCTGCAATTATACAACAAATGCACGCATGTCAGATTAACAAAGACAATTACTGATTTTTAATAGTTAAGAATATAGAAACCTATAGGTAGGATCTCTATATGAATCTGGATTTATATGGGTGGACAGTTATACACAAGAACCATTATACTTTCCCAGAAACCTATATGATTTACCTATAGTTTTTGAAACATAGGGATTAAACCTATAGGCATGATATCTAGGCGTTTTTATGTGATAGTAAATAGTGGCAGGTCGCATATCCAAAATTATTCGTTGAATCCAATATGCATGTTTTCTAGTGAGAATAACAACACAGTGTTTGGAAACTCGTGAACAAACAAGAAGAAATGATAATTAAACTGATTGAAACCTATAGGTATGCTTTCTACGATATGATTTGATTGTAGATCCTATAGGCATGATTTCTAGTGAGGATAACAACATAACAGATTCAGGCGGGCATTCTATAATTTGATCCAATTTTAAATTCTATAGGCATGATTTCTATAAGCTGAACGAAATAGTATTAAGCAGGAATTCATACACATATTAGATCATATTGTTTCTGTAGGCATGGTCTGAAACAAAACATAATTGAGCCAAACATTGAGCCTATGGACTTGGTTTCTAGCATGTAATGGCTGAATATAATAGGATACCTATAGGCATGATTTCTATCACAGAACATTCAACAACATAGCATTAACCTAATAGGCAAGATTTCTACCCTATTTCATAGCAATATAATATACGATCTCCTTCTCATTTACTAAACACCCCAGAATTATTATTACAAATAATTATTACAACCTAGAATTTAATGAATGAATTAAAAAAATAAAGCGCACAATAGACCCAAATACACCTGTCCAGGCCAGGCCTTCAACTCACAATATCTCCAAAAGCCCATGATCATAGATACAACATGACCAGTGGTGAGTGATTTACCCATGTTCAAGGATAAGCATATATAACTCAAATCTCTATCGTGTCAGAGTTCCCAAGGGCTTTAAGAACTTGAAGCATTGCTCATACTACAGAAACTGATATGAAATAGTTCTAGGAAGAGTAGAGACCAAATCCTAGTGTGTCAGAGTTCACAAGGGTCTCACATGGACCCCGAGCAGTTCTCACACTAGGGAGGTCAAGGACAGAACCTAAATAGCCTTGTCTTTCAGTCAGCTAAGAAGGAGAATTCAGAATAGCATAGGTAGCAAATGAGAGAGAGTGGACAATTGTTAAGGGACATGATTTGAAAAAATGTACTTAGTTTTAGAAAACAAATATAACAATGTTTAAAACACAAAACAATTGATCAAAAGGTCAACAAGACTTAGAAATAGGTTTATTATTTAAAAACCTACACATAGGCACAATCATATTGAAAGAGTTAGGGAGAAACAAATTTGCAGAATTTACAACGGTGCATAATACCAGACAAGTTAAAACCTAAAAGGTCCATTTTATACAAAGTATGCATCCCAGTATCAAAGAAAGCCATGTTAACTCACATCAGGAAATAAAACAACATTTAGACATGGTAAGGAGACACAAATTTGTTAACTATCCTAGAGTCAAGTAATCACTGAAGGAACATGGAATCAAGTGAGCTAAAGACATGCTGAGAGACATATTAGTAGGGAAGCAAGTCACAAATTGTTACAACCGTGAAGAGTCATTGCAGGAACTCAAAGTAAAGTAGGAAAACAGACTCAGATTGATCAGTAATGTAAACATTTAGGTATTGATCGGTAGACTAGCTATGAACTTAAAATATTCAATGCAAGTGCAAAACTAACAAAGTTGTATACATAAGAATTCCAGAATGCATTAACTAAACAAACTTAAGAGGGTTCAGATCATTCAAGTTAGAAGTGAATAATCTCAGAACAAGGAGCATTAAGTGAGATTAAAATACTAAAGAGATTTAAAACGAGTGTAAAGCTAACAGAGTTACATACAGAAATAACCCAGAAACACATTAAGCCCTGAACTTCAGAGATGAGAACATATACAAATCATAGATACATAGGAACGAAACTATGAAGTCCAGTAACTAACCAGTTAAGCGAAGAACAAGAAAAATAAGAGTCCACAGCATTGTGAATATCAACAAGAGCAAGAACCCAAAATTTAGATGGCCTTGGCTTTCACCAGCCCAAGAACCAGAGCATAGAACATGATAATCAAAGAACCACAGAACAAAGCTTAAACTGTTAGTGAGATTATCGCGATTCAGGTCCATTCTAAAGGGAAATATGAGGGGTATATATAGTAGCAGAGAATGAATGAATAAACAAGGAAAACTACAAAATCAAACACAAATAAGGAAGCGGTAACACACAGAATCAATAAAGAATCGGATTTGGAAAAAATAAGTGAACTCTAGTTTTTTAGGAAAAATAGATATCAAAAAAATATACACAAAATCAATATCATAGGATGAATATAGACATAAATAATACTCAAAATTAGAGGATCGAACCAATTTTGGTCCGATCTAAAGAGATTCGAAAACCCTAATTTAGGGTAAGTAAGAATCAACAAGAGATTCAGACAATCACACTTACAAAGAGCAAATGATGAACGTAGACGGAAAAAATAGAAAAATCAAGGATTTGGACCAACTTTGATTTGATTTTTACAAGATTTTCTTGTCATGTATAGGCAAGAAGTATAGAGAAGTAATCGGTGCCAAAGAGAGGTTGTATATAGAAAAAAATAACTCTCAAATTTCATATTATGTGGGATTAGAAGAGATTTTAGAGGGCAACGGCCTAAGGGTTTCTGAAGAGGGGGAAAAGAGATTAGAGAAAATGTGGGCGGTGGGTCTCAATGGAATATGGTTGGGTTTTGGGGGTGATGGTGTAATTAAAAAGGGGAAAATAACGAGGGTCGTTGATCTTGAAATATCAACGGTCATAATTTAAAACAGTGAGTGTGGCAGGTCATCAAACAGGTCGCGACCGAGTAATTACGGGAGTCATTTGGATTGGGCTTTGAGGTGCTGGGCCAGAGAATTGGGATTTGTTTGGTCCAAAATGTATTTTGAAACTAGGATGTTATAAAATAACAAAAATAATTTATAAAAATACTTGATAAATAAGGTAAAAAATATTATTTCTGCAGTAAAATGATTAAATATAATAATTTAGTACTATAAAAATATAAGAAGCTATTTTGACACAAATAACATTAATAAAGAGTATTTATGTGTGAATGTAGGCCATTACTGTAAAAATTAGGCGAATGACTAAATATATAAATATAATTATATAAAATAAAGTAAAAATATTTAAATATATATATTATAGATGTAAATAACAATTTTAAGTGATTAAGTCACCATGAAATAATTTGAAGGAGAAATTAATAAATATTTAAGTAATTTAAATGCAGAAAAATCAATTTAAAAGCTTTGAAAATTATGAAAAATTACGGGAATATGTGTATAAAATTTATAAATTATATAATGATGCAAATATGCTATTTGAAAGAGTATATATTATTTAAATAAATATGAGGGAAAAAATTGGGTATCAACAAATTATAAGGACTTAAATAAGACATGCTTGAAGGATTCGTTTCCAGTGCCTAATATCAACCGAATGATCTGCAACGACTAAACACGAGACGCAGAGTTTTTTCAATGTCTATTCCAGGTACAACCAAATACTGATGGACCCGCCGGCCAAGAGAAAACTTCTTTCATAACTAAATTCGGTACCTATTGTTATAATTTGATGTTGTTTGGGTTAAAAATGCCGGTACCACATATCAACGCCTAGTTAACTGAATGTTCGATGAATAAATAGGAAAATCAATTGAGGTTTATATTTAGAATATTTTAGTTATGTCCCTATGAGCAGCGGACCATTTTAAACATTTGCATGACATACTAAGGAAATTACTCAACTAACTAATAGTACCTTTACTACAAGCCACATATGGTAAGTTTTGCCGCAGATGTGGAGCTACACCTGCACAAAGAGAGGCGTAGATGCGGATGTTGAGGGCTTGAGGAGGATCATATAAGTGGAGGGTAAGACGCACCTACAGAACCGCAGAAGCAGTCAAGTGACCGCCAGTGCAGATATGCTGGAGGCAGAATGATTATTTTAAATCGGGTTTGGGTTCATTTCAAACCCATTTCTTCCATTGGAGCCGATTTTAGAACAAAGTTGTTAGTTTGTATGGATCCACTAAACCATAAAGTACCTGGTCCTCTACAAGATTCAACTGAGAGCACTTAGTAAAGCAGTAATTAAATGAGGCAAAAGATTTTTACGTGGAAATATCCTGCACAAGGGGTTCAAAAAATCATGACCTACGCCTGTATGCTTTTAACTTCACTAACTTGTAATCTTACCTATCACAATCTACTTTACAATACTTCATATTGCAAAGGATTTACTCAGCTAACTTGTAGTACCTTTACTACAAGCCACGTTGTGACTATCCTAGTTACAAAAGCTTTTTCTAACTTGTAATACTATCACCCCAACCCACTTTGTAGTTCTACAATAACAAAGACTTTTCCTTTTGACTAAATCTAGTCATAACATAAACTCCACAAGTTTACGGATTTACAAGAGGATTCCTAATCAATATGCTTCTAAGTAAGCAATTAAGAAAATACAGTAAGTACAATAACAAGGTTACAAATCAACTAGGACAACGACAACCAATCTTTTAGGAACCGGTCCACAGCGGCATTCAATCTTGTTCTTCAAGCTTGAAAGGATATTTTTCCTATTTTTGCAAAAGACTTGAATAAGAAACAGAAAACTTCCAGTGATGTTTTTCTATGAAGCCCATTTGGTACATCTTGATCACATCACTTGAAATGATGTGAGTACTTTGTTTGGTTAGAGAATGAGTGGGCTGACAGTGTAGTGTAGTGCGGTAGAACAGTACCGGTCACTTTATTTTCAGCTACATCCAAATGAATTTGTACTTCTATGAGGAAACTGTAAGTGCATCATGTCCTTTTTTGGTTCTAGTTCCTAAAGCTGTAGCAGTTTATCTTTATCTCGAATCCGTTAAAGTTTGCAGCAGTCTAAGTAGGTCAGGTTACCTATCTAGTTCTTAAGAGTAAGTTTTTTAGATCATCAAAACATCAGACAAGAGTATCTAAGATCTATCAATTTTCCTCTTTTTGATGATGGCAAACTTAAATAGTTATAAAACGGAATTGGGGCAGTAAACACTAGTTTCATCAAAGAGTCCCCCCTGAGACAATGACTTAGCAGAAGAATCAGTTCCCAATGTGTTTCCCCCTGAGTCCTTTTCCCCTTTTTGGCATCTTTAAAAAAACAACACAAAGAAGTCCAGTGAAGTTAACTCATGCCACATATGTGCACATAATCATGAGAAAGAATAGAACACAGAGGCAACAGTCATTATAAAAAAAGAAATCATATTAGAAACTTTTAATATGCCTCGTCATATGAAAAAGAAAGAGGCAACATTGGACTTGCTCACAGGAGCAACAATAGTACATCCCACCAATTAAATAAAACACAAAAACAAATCCACCAGCCATTAACAAAGAAATAGGAAGAGGAAACTATCCAGAAAACTGGTCACTAAAGGGGTTCCTAGGGGCACTAGGAGGAAAAGGCTTGGAAGCTGCGGCAAGTGTCTGGAGAATAAGGTCTATTCGGGCATTTCCCGACTTTTGTGCATTGAGGAGTTCAGCATTCAGGTTCTCAACTTGCACCCTGAGATTAACATTTTCTTTGGTTAGACGAACCACCTCATCATTCGACATGGGAATTGCTCTGGCTAGCTGACCTTCAAGGATAACATTCATGGCATTCAACTGATGTATTTCCTCAACTGCACAAGTCTGGGCTTTTATAAGCTAAGACACAATGGAAGTACTTCCTAACCCCCCGTACTTCTGAATACACTCGCACTCTTCCAAGGTTGTCTGTGAGAATGTATGCTTGCGGGTCCCCACTTTACCGGTTCCCAGTGGAACCTTAGAGAATTTGAACACCTGAGTAAGAAGAATCCATAGGGAAGCCCATGATTACAATCATTGAAATTGGCAACCTTCTGCATGTGTTCAATCATTATGGCAGGCAGACTCACAGGGTTGAAACCGTCCAGTTGCTCCATTAGGAATAGATCAGATTTTTAAGTTACAGACCTTCTTTCTGCTCGAGGCAACAGGACTTTTTTAACCAGCTCAAACAACAGCTGGTAGATAGGAAGTAGTTCTTTCTTATGGATCTGGTCCCCTTTATTATTAGAATTATCTTTCACCACTATATTACGGAAGTTATACTGACAAACATCTCGGATACTCGAGACACAAACTGTAGGAACTTATAGAATTTCTCCAAGCAATTTCACGTCAAAGACTATGTCTACCCCATTTACCAAAGCACATACATGCTCAGTATTAACTGGAAAGATACTAGCAAAGAAATACTGTACCTCCTCCTCGTACAGTTTAGGGGCATCAGTGTAAAATAGATGCACCCATTGTTGAAACTCTACCTTTTCTTGAATTTGCTGCATTCTGGCCATCTTCAAGATTTTTAGGTCAAACGTATGACCCATCATAACATTTTGATGCCATAGGCGCTAAGAGCCAAGGGAGACCTCACTTATTGCTTTCTTTCTAGAACTAGGTTCTTGAATAGTTTCATACTTGCGTTTCCTAAGCTTTTCTCCGCCGACTTTCCATTTTCCTTTGGACTTGACGAGTACATCCTCATCACTCATTACCTCCATCATCTTGGACTTATATGTCGATCATTTCTTTGTTGACAAAGGTTCAGCCCTTTTCAAGGACCGCCTAACAAGGGAACCAGGTTCCTCAGGAGTTTCTTCTTCCACCTCAACTACAGGGATAATTTGATCACTTACAGGTACACCATCCTTCATCAACTTTCTTCTTTTATTCTTACTAATATTTTTGCTCTTTTGAAGTACAGAATCGTAAGTCACTTTGACTTGAAGCCTGGTAGTGGGTCGCTTGTTTTCAGACTCAAGGGTGGAGACAACCCTTCGCTTACTTATGAATGCATCAAGGGCCACATTGTCTAGGCCTTCTTCATCACTAGATCACATTTCTAGTGCTTGAATTTCTAGGGGCACATCATCGAATGTAGGAATAACATTTTCATTGGGATGAGTGTCCTTAGATTGGTCCTCAGGAGAGGGATCAGGTTCCTCATGTGAAGCCCTAGTAGTGTATGCTACTGCATCCCCTTCAAATGCCATAATGACCCCTTCTTCCCCATGCTTTGTGACTCGTGTTTCTAGGAAATAACATCATGCAATAGTCCATCAGCGTATACCACAAACACAATCTTTTCTTCTTCAACCGGTGCTTCCACAACCATGGAGGTGACGGTAACAATGGCGGAGCCTTTTGTGAACTCAATATTTTGGCCTTGTTCTCCACTTAGGGGTTGACTCGTGTGGGCAACAGACGATGGAGAAAATGGAAAGGTTTCTGAGTTGGAGAGAGGTTGGGAAACTAGTGAAGGTGTGACTGTAGTAGTAGGAGGGATAGAGGGTGACAAAGACTCAGTGAAAGTGAGAGGTTCCATAGATAGGTCAGAGGTAGTTAAAATTGAGGCAAAGAGATCGAAAGTTTTCTCAGCCATTGAAAGAGGTGGTGTGATAATTGTTTCCTTTTGGGTTAATATAGAGAAGGGCTTATGGTAAGAAAGAGCATAATAAAGGGGTTTTTAAAAGGAAAGGATAATTATGAAGGTAGAACAATAGGCACCGATTCTAAAATAGCGGTTGAGCATGGAGAATTGTGATGCTTTAGAGAGATATGGAACGTTTTGAGCTGAAGGGACGTGACAGCCGAATCTAAAAAGTTGATGACATAGCAACTGTATTTTGTACTTTTTAATATGTGTATTAAAGGATGCACAGAACTACTAACCTTTAGTACAAGAATCTAGTTCTTGAAAACCATTTTCTTCAAGCCCTTTTTGAAAAGAATTAATCTTCTTTTATCAGTCATGTACTACATCTACTGCTTATATGCTTATCATACATGTCTACCTGCAACGGTATTGAAGTGAGTTAGGCAGGGCCAAAAAACACTTTGAACTATTTATTTCTTAAGAATACGAGCCAGCTAAAGATGAATCAGGGTCTTATAACAGTCCCAGCTTTACTCTATTTCTTTCAAACTATTCCCTACTCAGTGCCTTGGTAAAAATGTCTGCAATTTGATCTTCTGTGTTGCAGAACTGATGCATATCAATCCTTTCTCCACATTATCTCTTAAAAAATGATGTCTCACATCAATATGTTTGGTCCTTTTATGTGGAGCTGGATTCTTTGCCATGTTTAGTGCACTAGTGTTGTCACATAGAAGGGGCACATTATCAGTGAGTATCCCAAAATCTTCCGATTGCTACTTGATCCACAGAAGCTGAGCACAACAGGATGCTACAGCTACATATTCAGCTTCAGCTGTTGAAAGAGCCACTGAATTTTGCTTCCTTGTACCCCAAGAGATAAGACATGATCCTAAGAAGTAAGCCATCCCAGAAATGCTTTTTCTATCCTCAGGATAACCTGCATAGTCTACATCAGCATACCCAATTAGATTAAAATTGTCACCTGATGGATAGTACAACACAAAGTTCAGTGTTCCCTTTAGATATCTTAGTATCCTTTTGACACCCTTCAAGTGACATTCCTTGGGATTGTCGTTGCACACAGCCCCATGATAAAAACAACATCAGGTTGACTAGCAGTGATATAGAGGAGAGACCCTCTTATGCCTCTATACATTGTTGGATTTACAAAATATCCAGTTTCATCCTTGTCCAGTTGAGTGGAAATTGCAATGGGAGTATCACTTTTGATGCTTCCATGTCAAACCTATTTAAGAGTTCCCTGATGTATTTTTGCTAACAAATGGAAGTACCCTTTGGGGACTGTTTTACTTGAAAACCCAGGAAGAAGTTTAATTCCCCCATCATGCTTATTTCAAATTTGCTTCCAAGAAGTTTTGCGAATTCTTCACAAAGAGAGTCTGATGTGCTCCAAAAATGATATCATTAACATAAACATGAACAATGAGTAGGTTACTTCCTTGTTTCTTTAAGAAAAGAGTGTTGTCAATTTTCCCTCTCCTAAAGCCATTTTCTAAGAGAAATTTTGACATTCTTTCATACCACGCTCGAGGAACCTGCTTTAGCCCATAGAGAGCTTTTTCGAATTTGAACACATATTCAGGGTGCTCATAATATTCAAACCAGGGAGTTGCTTCACATAGACTTCTTCCTTAAGCAGTTCATTCAAAAGTGCACTTTTGACATCCATTTGGAACACCGTGAATTCCATTTGAGAAGCAAATGCGATCAGAATTCTGATGGCTTCCATGCAAGCCACTGGAGAAAATGTTTCATTATAGATAATTCCTTCCTCATGATTGTATCCTTAGACCACTAGCCTGTCCTTGTTCTCCATCTTGATCTTCCTCAATACTCTTCTCAAATGATGGATGAGGTTCATCAAAAATAACATGGATGCTTTTTTCATCACATTGATTTCGCTTGTTATATATTTTATAAGCCTTGCTTTCAGAAGAGTAGCCAAGAAATATCCCTTTGTCACTTTTGGCATCGAACTTGCCAAGCTGATCCTTCCATTATTAAGAACATTGCATTTGCATCAAAATGTTCTCAGGTGATTCAAGTTCGATTTTCTTCCATTCAAAAATTCATACGGGGTTTTGTTCAAATTTGATCTGATCATGCACCTGTTCACTAAGTAGCATGCAGTGTTGACAGCTTCAGCCCATAAGTTCTTTGCAAGTCCACTGTTAATCAACATTGTTCTTGCCATTTCTTCAAGAGTTCTATTCTTTCTTTCTACTACTCCATTTTGTTGTGGAGTTCTGGGAGCTTAGAAGTTGTGAGTGATACCGTTTTTATTGTAGAATTCATCAAATTTGATGTTGTCAAATTATGTCCCATGATCTGTTCTAATGCATACAACTCTAGACTTCATCTTCACCTGGATGTTTTTCACAAAGGCCACAAATACTTCAATAGTTTCATCTTTTGTTCTGAGACACAGAGTCTATTTGAATCTAGAATAGTCATCCAAGATTACAAAAATGTATCTTTTTTCTCCTCTGCTTTGAACCCTTAAAGGTCCACACAGATCAATATGTAGGAGCTCAAGCAGCTTTGAGGTGCTCACGTCTCTTTTTGACTGAAAGGAGGACTTTACATGTTTTCCTCTAGAACAAGCATCAAACGCTTTTTGAGCTTTGAATTGTGACATAGGAAGACCATAGACCAGGTCCATTTGAATTAGTTTGTTGAGAAGGGAAAAGCTTGCATGGCCCAGTCTTCTGTGCCATCCACCTTGTTTCCTTTATTACAAATTTGAGAGACACTCAGGAGACTGTACTTAAGTCCATTAACATAGTACACATTTTCAATAGAGTGAGTGACTGACTTCCCAACTATTCCAACTTCAAGAATGTACCCCTTTTTGTCGTTGCCAAAGGATACGCTCCCCTTTTGTAGGGCTTTTAGTGAAAGAAAGTCTGTGGTATTCCCAGTCATGTATTTCGAAGATCCACTATCCATGAGCCATTGTTGACCGCTTACCTTATTTTCCCTACAAAAAAAATTACGAGTTAGTTTTAGGAACCTAAAAAAGTTAAGGTCCCTTGTAGTAACCAAGAGGATGAATAAGATCTCGCTTAGTCCATGCAAGTAATGTGTATTTTCTGTGAGTGGAACCTGATCCCTTATTTGTGGTCACAGTTTCAGCAACCACTATATCTTTCGGTACTGATTGATTTTTAGCGTGGACACCTTCCTTGATGTGTCAAGTGTTCCCATATTGTGTACGAGGCCAGTTATCATATGTAGCGGCGCTCTTACTATAAGGGTTGTGAGGAGTTTTATCCCTTGGGAACCATGCTCCCTACCCTTTTTCGCTGTCATTAGTGAACAAGCCAGTGGTAGCTTCTATGGACCAGCTCCACTTTAGAGATCTTTCAAGATCATTCATTACTTCTTCTAGATTAGCTTGGAGGAGCTCAGTTTTCTCAATTCAGCACATATCCTATATCTCAAGGCTTTCATCTCGTATTCAAGCCTAATATATTCCTCACTAACTATCTCATTTCCTCTTTCAGAGCTTTCAGGTTTTGACTTAGTCAAAGGCTTTACTATTAGTTCCCTTTGGTCTGTAGTTTCTGCCAACAGATCACTCTTTTCTTTTCTAAGAATTTCAATAGTTTTCTTTCGATCGGTAATTACAGCCACTAAGTCTTCTCTAGTATGCTCAGATTCTTCTAGTTCTAAGAACAAGGAATCCCTATTCTCCACAAGACTACAAAGTGCACTAATTAAAATATCAGCTAAACACATGAGTTTTTTTGGATTATAGGATTTCAGATTTTTCTAAATATCCCTTAACTTTACCTCATCATTGACATTGTCTTCATCATTATCTGATTGAGCCATCGAAGCAAGCGTTTAGTCATATCCAATCTCCTCGCCTTCAACTGTTATTGTGGAACTATCATCAATATTAGATTTATCTTGTTTTGCTTGTGTAGTTCCCTCATAAGCTATTTGTAAAGCCTCCCATATTTCAATGGCAGTGTCGCATGTAGAGATTCTGTCGTACTCTTTAGGTCCCAAAACATATAACAACATTTTCTTGCCACAAAAATTCTTCTCCACCAGTTTTTTATCTGCTTCAATGTATTTTTTGCTGGTTTTTATTGAAAATGAAAATTTATTAGTACCTTGATTGGAAAAAATGTACCATCACAGATGACTATTTGCTCACAATCCACAGCCAGGATGAAATCATGCTCTCTAGCTTTCCACCACCAATAGCATTTTCCATCAACCTTGGGTGGGTGGTATATGGATTAACCTACTTCAAAATCTAGTCGAGCCGCCATGAGGATACTTCCTAGGTGTTATCTTGAGAGGAGAAACCTGCTTTGGTACCAATTGTTAGTTTGTGTGGATACATCGAATCATAGAGTACCTGGTTCTCTATAAGATTATACTAAGAGCACTTAGTGAAGAAGTAAGTAAATAAGGCAGAGGATTTTTACGTGGAAAAATCCCGCAAAGGAGATAAAAAAATCACGACCTACACCTATAGGCTTTTAACTTCACTAACTTGTAATCTTACCTATTACAAGCTACTTTTCAATACTTCCTATTGCAAAGGATTTACTTAACTAACTTGTGGTACCTTTCCACAAGCCACTTTTTGACTATCCTAGTTACAATGGCTTTTTCTAACTTGTGATGCCATCACCACAAGCCACTTTGTAACTCTACATTACAAAGACGTTTTCTTATGACTATATCTAGTCACAACATAAACTCACCGGGTTTACGAATTTACAAGATGAAGCCTAATCAGTATGCTTCTAAGTAAGCGGTTTAGGAGATATAGTAAGTACAATAACAAGATTACAACTTAACTAGGATAGCATTAATCAATCTTATAGGAAACTGGTCTGTAGTGGCATTCAGCCTTGTTCTTTAAGCTTAAGGGGATGATTTTTTCTATTTTAGTAAGAGGCTTGAATAAGAAACAGAAACCTTCCAGTGATGTTTTTGTATCAAGCCCATTCAGTATATCTTGATCACATCACTTGAAAAAATGTAAGTACTTTGTTTGGTTAGAGAATGAGTGGGCTGACAGTGTAGTGCAGTATGGCAAAAAACGTGCCGTCAGTCACTTTATTTCCAGCTATGTCCAAATGACTTTGTATTGCTATGAGGAAACTACAAGAGCATCAGGTCCTTGTTTGGTTCCTAATTTCAGGTTCCCTATCTGGTTATTAACATTAAGTTTGTTAGATCATTGAAACATCAGATAATAGTATGTAAGATCTATCAAACTTTGAGGAGCCATTTCACCACCAAGCATGGGGTAAGTGGAGTCTGCTAGCTTGAGTTAATACTTGGATTTTATACGGATTTGAGCATAAAAAATTGGCAGAAATTATGGGTCTTATTATAGGAGACCTAGAAATTTATATTTTGGATTTTTACCATGATTTTGGGCATGGAATTAAGAGGAAATTATATATTGGAGTTCGTGAGTTCATGATTAAATTTTATCTTTAAAAATTTTCAGAATCCGGGCATGTGGGCCCGAGGGCATTTTTGTCAACTTTTTGATCGGGGTTAGGAATTGTTTTTAATTGGATTATTATATGTAATTGAACATATATTGTTCTTAATTATATTATTATATGTAATTGAACATATATTAATGGATTTGCATAATTATTGGCTAGCTTAGGAGTGTTCTGCATCAATTTGAGTCTTCGGAGGGCGTGGAATGCCGGTTATGGAACTTCATAGCGAGGTGAATCTCCTTTCTAACATTGTAAGAGGAAACTATCCCCATAGATGAGTTAGTTGGCTATGTGTTCCTATTTGTTCGGGCTACGTACGGATGAGGTGACGAGAGTCTGTGCATACCTACTATTATGTTTATGTCCGGGTAGTCTAGGACCCAAAAGTATGTTGTACTTGGAAATATTTGTAATCTTATTGACGGTTTGAATTTCTTCACATCGGATTAGTAAGTGAAATTCTAAACGATTGAACTTCATTTTCTTGAATTGTTAAAAAAGAGTTGGCTTTTCCTTGGATAGTTGTTCCTTGATGAATTCTTGATTAACTGTTTGAATATGTGATTCTATGTATACCTGTGACGCATGTATGATTCATTAGCAGGGTGATTGTTTATTTATATTTGACCAGCGCAACATGTATGATTCGTGAGCGGGGTAATAGATGCATCTATGGTTCGTGCTATTCAAAGTGCATAGTTTAAATATTGTTGGATCGGGCTATACGACCGCAGCATGATTTGCGCATGATTGTATTATTTTGCCTTAGAATTTCTTAAAGTGGTATTGTTCTTCATGGATTTAGAATAACTGTATAAATAAGGAAAAGGAATTGGGAATTTCCTATGAAAGAAAGAATCGTTTACTTGCTTCACTTATTGAATTACAATCACGCCTATACAAATCCTCAATTTGTTATATTAATGATTTATCATGATTGGACCATTAGTAAGTGTCGAAGTCGCCATCCTGCCTCTATTTCTTTGAGATTAGGCAGGATACTTACTAAGCACACATTATTGTCGTACTCATACTACAATTGCTGTGTATTTTTGTTGCACAGGTTCATGTGCGGCTAGTGGCTTAGAGGCATAGTGACATGGTTGGTATGGAGACTTAGGTGAGTTGTATTTACCGCGATGACCCACATCCAACAGATTCTCCTTCAGAGTATTTTGATGTATTTTCATCTCTGTCCACTTTGTATTCCGGACAGGTACTATATTTTATTTTATTTTATTCCTTAGTAAATGCTCATGCACTTGTGACGCTGCATTCTGGGATGACTATAGGGTAAATTGTATTGACTTCATGACATTTATATTTAATTCGAAATTAGTATCTCTTAATTGTAAAATTGAAGGAAAATAAGAGTTTTAAAAATTATTTAAATGAGAATTTAATTGAGTATTTATGGTTGGCTTGCCTGACAGCGGTGTCCGACGCCATCACGACCCTTAGTGGATTTTGGGCCGTGACAATATGGTATTAGAGCACTAGGTTTATTTAGGTCTCACAAGTCATGATCAAGTCTTGTAGTCTTGTGTATCGATACAGAGACATCTGTACTTATCTTCGAGGGCTACAAGGCTGTTATGAGCACTTCCCTTCTTGATTCCTCATCGTGCGATTTGATTCCTTTGAGGCTTATGCAGTTATTTCCTTCCTACTCGGTCTTATTGATTCGAAGCACTTATTATAAATATGGAATTTAGGAATTTAAATGGTACTATAGATATGGTGCAGGATGTTCCTCCCTGCGTATTTGATTGGTCCATTGTCGTCGCCTTGCGAAAGGATATTTTGTCGTTTTAGCTTAGTAGTTGTACTTCTGAGAGCTCTAAGGCTAGGCACAAGTTTCCATGATGCTTATGAAAGGTTTTTGTATGGTATTTATGTGATGGTAGAATGCATGCCTACGTGTCGGGGCAGTGAATGCATTGATGGGAAGTTTACTCAGTGCATGATTTAAAATTCGGTATTCTATTCCCGACAGGGGAAAGGAAATCGAGCTAATAATGTTAGATTTGGATGATAGAGTAACAAGACTTGGTATTGTCGAGCGTGGTAGAATTTTCATATGTGATATGGTGTCATTATCTTTGTTGAATACGCTAAGTTCACCGGTGTTAAGATCTTCTATAATTCACCTTAAGGGCAGGATATTGTAAGGTGGTACTGGAGAAGTGGCTGTCAGAGATGGGGGGTGCGGTGGTTCAGGATTTAATGTGTATTTGTAATACTGACGGCTCGAGAAGGATGATCTTCGGAAAGGCTTAAAAGTGAGTAGCGATCTGTTGGTTCAAATGCTACCGAGATAGACTTTGATCTAAGACATTATCTAAGCAACAAAAGATGAGGAAGGACGTGTGAAAAGTGTCATGTGATGGTTAAACTTCCAAAAGTCTAGGTGTAAAAAGTGGAGGTCGAGTAGTTACTTAAAGAAGTGAGTCTGCCCAACGTAGGGGAGTGGTAGAGCAGTATGTGGATTTAGTAGCAGGGTCTATGGAATTCATTTGAACAGCTATTATATGACTGGATATTTGATATGACGAAAAGGAGAAGCTTGATATGATAGAGGTTACAACATAACTTTGAATTGGAGGATATTGTCTCACATTTAGTTGACATCCATGAGGAGTGAATGGACTTGTAAAGCTTGTGAATAAGCATGGGCGCAGGTGGGTTATCCCCTGTAAGCATATCAGTGGTCGTGTGGTTGGCGAAGCCTCTATGTAGAATCCTACTGGCTGTCTAGTGAAGAGGTCGGATATGTGAATATGGTTAATAATTCAAAGTATTCATAAATGTGTTCCCGAAAGATTTCAAGAACTCAGCGAGTTGATTGTGCTAGATCTTGTCAACAATGAAGAAAGAATCTTGTTGGATTCTAGAGTTATGTAATAGTGGCTTCAAGCTAAGTGGGAGAGTCCCACTACCTACGGTTGGATTGTATGCTCATCTATTTATGATATTTCCTATTATTAGCATATTGATGGGTTATTTCAGCTAAGGGAAAAGAACATAAGAGTAATTTGATCAAGGAATTGTTAAGGGTGTCCTAGGGTTGGCCTTATTTGCTCATGTTTAGATTTTGGGAAGGATTCGGGATTTATGCCTTGTATAGATGCGGGTTTCAAGGAAAGTGATTCGGCCGGGCACTTCGTCGAGAGGGTATTCATGTGCTAGGAGATCATGGAGTTGATTATATTTGGGACCAATTCAGAGTGGGTGACTCTCAATAATGGTACTAGTGGATTCAAAAGTAAAAGTGTGATGCCTAAAGATTTCGAGCCTATAAGTATGTTTACAAATCGAGCTTTTGTAGAAGATTATGATGAGAGGCTTGAAGTATATTAAGATATTTTGTTTTGCAGTGTAGCATTGGGAAGAAAATGAGAAAAATACTTCGGATTTGTAGTGGAATTATCAGACTGGGTATATTAGTTGAGGATGCGACTGTGCGTGAAAGGAGGGTATGAAATGATTCATAGATTTGTAGACAATATGGTCTCTAGGAATGGAGTCGCTCAAGATAAATGCAGATTTAGGATTGGTGATGTAAGGAATTGAGATATTATTATCCTTAAGGCAAGTTAAGTGAATTAGAAAAAAATTAACTGGTTGGCCATGGTTGAAAATACATAGTGGTGGTGGTGATCAGTTTCTTCAGCGTGATTAAGTTATGTAGGTGATTTGTAGCGATATGTGTAAGGCTTGTTGGCCGCCATAATTAAGTATCCTAGTGTTATGGCTTGTTATGTGTAGGCAGATCCTGGAAGGGATATGGTGGCTTAGAGCACTACTCAAATATTTGCATATTCTACGGCTATGAGAATTCACTTGTATGTTGCTACGGCTCTCCTCAAATGAGTTGAGTGGAAAGTTTCTGTACAATGAAGTATTAGTCTATTTGTAGTTCTAGAGTTATGACAAAAATCGTGTTCTATCGCATGGATTGTTAAGTGCAGTGAATGGTATGGAATTTGAAGGTGAAGATCAAGGTTTCGGTTCAGTGTCTGACGAGGATGGCACAAGCTCGGATGAGCGGGAAGGGGATTTGGATATTTGGAGTAAGTTATTATTGTCTACAGTGTCGCCTGAGATCGGTGATTTGTGAAAAAGGCTTCGCATCTTGGTTAAGGATTCTTGACCGATTTTCAGCGTTATTATGGCTGGTGGCATGGATGTACATACCAATTATATGATATGGAAGGTCGTGGTAGCGTGGCCCGAAGGTAGGTTGTAAAGTATGGCATGTAGTCACTTGGTTCATCGAAGAATTAAGCCAAGTATGAAGATTTGTGGTGATATCGTTAATTTGAGAATTGATACTTGGAAGGCACTCGGTTTATTGGGTTGTGGACTGTGGAGGATTACAAATATATGATGATTGTTCATGTGTGTTATGGGAAAAAAGGGGGTTACAATGGACCCAGGAAAGATTATGGACTTAGTTCGGTACAATAAGAAATCAGCTTGAGGTCTGTGAGTGGGTTTAAGTGTGAATATAGGCTCTATATCAGGTCGGTTATGTTCATTTCGATATAACGCTCCTTATGGAGGAGTATTTGGATGTTGGATATTATTTCATTGCCGGTTGTTTCATGTAATGCTATATTGTGCCCTGTGAGTCGTGAACAGCTCGATAATTTTCGTATATGTTGACATTTCGTATAGCGATGGTGTTATGTGAGCAGGATAGCTCTTTAGTTTCAGAACTTATATCGCACCCCGGTTGTGCTTGAGTTTGTGGCTTATGGCATTATATGTCTCCTCAAGGATTGTATTTATGCACTTAGCGTGCTTGGGACCAATATTCGGTATTTTATTGAAATGAGCAATTTAGCTCGGTGTCTATCTCCTTATGTGAATTTATGTGTGGATCGGGTGGCACGACGCCATGGGTATGTTGTTTGGATCGTGTTGCACGCCGCAACAGTATGATATTGAGTACAGTTTTCTGTATTCTAAATCTAGTGTGATTTGTTTTTCATTTTGTGGGGAAAGTCCATATTAGCAGATTGAGTTGAGTAGTCTTGTCTAGAGTTTGGTTTCCTCATGTATCAAGTTCGAATTGGTGGCTTATTGGCACATTTTGGCAGCATATATGACTTTTGGCAGTTTGTACAAGGTGAGACAAGATTATTGGATCTAGGATCAGTGCGACCGAATTATATGAAGTATATTAAAGAGAAAATACTATTATTTGGTTCATGTTATAAACTAAAGCAAAAGACAAGAACAATAGAACAAGAACAATAGCAATAGAGAGAAGAGTAGAGAGAGTTCTTCTTATTGAGAGTTAAGAGTGAATTACAATGGTAGAGAGCACCTCTATTTATAGGGAGGAGGAAGATCTTGCTACCAATAATAGGACTCTAAAATCTCTCTAATTAAGTACATTAAAGACATTCACCTTAAATAGAAGTGTAAGAATCTTCTATTTCATAACACTCCCCCTTGAATGTCTATTCAATGATGTGCCTCATAAAACCTTAAAACCAAAACCCAATGGGAAAAATTAAAGTAAGGAAAAAGAGTACACATGTTTGAATATGCGCCTATTGGTTGCCTCGTTAAAAACCTTGCAAGGAAAACCCAGTGGGACAAAACCTTGTAAGGGAAAAAGAGTGCAACGCGCATTGACTCCCCCTAATGAGTACATCGATTTATATCCTTCAGCATTTGCATTCCAATCTTGTGCATCATCTTCAAAACGATCTTTGGTAGATGCTTGATGAATAAATCAACCATATTGACTTGAATAAATATTCCGCACCTTAAAATCATCATTCTTGATGGATATGAACATCTTCATATAATGTCGTGGAATAACACTTCAATATCTCCATAGATACATTCTCAATGCCATCATGCTTATAGTTATGGCAAGATACATATGTACACAAATTGTACTAAGGATGTGGTACTTCAGGACCAAGGATTGCATATGCTTCAAGCAACTTAAATCTTTCAAGTTAAGTCATGTAAGTCACATAATAGACTTCAGCTGCATATCAAATTTTCATGTCATGCTAAACAAATAAGATATCGAAAATTGATTATACATACCTTTGCCTTTATACTTTCAAGCATATGAACTATAGGTTCAAAGCTACATGTCTTTCATATGGAATCAATTCTTCTTGAATTGTATCTCTTCCATTTAGTTACTTTCTTTGAGTCAGCAAATGCGTATAGCATGCTTTGCAATATGTTGCAATTGCATTTCCCTTTTATGAACTACAGGTTCATATCATGATATTCGGGGATATACATATACAAATGAAAATTCATCCCATGTAACACTTTCTCAAGTGTTTATCATGTCTCCCCCTCATGTTAGTAAAGCTAACATGTTTCCTCAACTTTGGAAAATCATCTTTGTGCATTATGTCAATATACACAGCACCTTAATAATAAGATGAGATTATTTGGTTCCTGACCCTGAACCACTTGTGAGGGGAGAATATACTCTCGTATACAACTTATATCAAACTGATATATATATAACTTAGTTCTCATAAGAAACAGTTTAGCTATTAAGTGGCAGCACTCAATAATTATCTTGCTAAACCAACTTTAATATAAACCAACTTGTCAAGATGAACTGTCTTGAGTAGAGAATCTGGAAACTATGCTCGAAGTTAGATTACTGAGCGATTTACCTCGCAAGCACTGCCAGGCTGCGGGTTAATAACAATGGCGCATGTAACCATATCATAGATGCATCATATGTGGTATACATGGCAGGTGAATGGGCCCATACTCACCTTTCATATTTCCAGAATTTATGGGCTTCAACCCGAACTCTTTAGTTGGTCCGTTCATTAATGAGAACAAGTGATACAAGAGTATTCGTAAAGAACTTTCTAGTTCTTTAATATTCACCTATGTGAATTTGCACATCATACTTAAAATGAGATGGCTAACATGAATGCCAACTGAATAAATTATCAATATTGGTAAACTTCAGATTTACACCATGACATGTGCACTTATCAATAAACTTCGGGTTTATTATGACATGGGTTTTATACCAATAGATATCCACTTTATTGTGGCATTCTTTCGTTTGTGTAGTACAAACTGGAGGACAAAGCGGGTAGCTTTTCATATACAAATTACCTCGCTACAAGTTGTAGTAATAGGAGAATCAAAGCCTTCCTTTATTTATAGTCTCAATATAATCAATCGCTTTCGCGTGTACTTTGGAAACTGAATAAGTTTCTTTGAGACTTACTACAGCACAATACTCAATTGTGTTTCTCCAACATAGTAATAATTGGCTCTTCGAGAGCTCTCAATTAATTTTGTACTACCACAAACTGAGGTTCGAGATCCTCACATTCTTGCATTCCGTATTTTCAAGAGTCTCAGGCTCAATAGATTCTTCGTGAATCTCGGAATCAAATCATGAGCGTCCTCATGTGATTCTTTCATAGTGTCATTTAGATCGTTCTTTTTCCTCTTTCTAGGATTTCGATCTTTGGAACCTAATGGTCTGCCACGCTTCTGGCGTGCATTTGACTCATTGGATATGACACTAGATATTTGTCCAATAGGGACTTAATTACGGATCGGAACATTTTCCGCGTGAATGTGGGATTTCGTTATCCTCTTCAAGTCCGCAAATGCGTCAGGCATTTGATTTGCTATTCTTTGCAAATGGATAATCTTTTGTACCTCTTTCTTTCAAATAGAGGTATGTGGATCAAGATGAGATAATGATACATTTTTCCACAAAATTTCCCATTTGGTTTCACCGACTTCTCCCCCTAATTTTGGGAAAAGTGTCTCATCAAATTGACAGTCTGCAAATAGTGCAGTGAACAAATCTCCTGTCAATGTTTCGAGGTAGCAAATAATGGAGGACGATTCATACTCAACATATATTCCTAACCTTCTTTGCAAACCCATTTTGGTGCGGGATGGCGGTGCTACAGGCACCTATACTGCGCATCCAAAGCTTCTTAAATGGGATATATTGGGTTCATGACCCAAAACCAATTGCAATAGGGAATATTTGTGATAATTCGTCAGTCAGAGACGAACTAGCATTGCTGCATGCGAAATGGCGTGACCCTAAGCCGAAGCGGGCAGCCGACAGAGTAGCATTGCTGCATGCAAAATGGCGTGAACCCAAACCGAAATGGGCAGCCTCGTTTTTATGAAGAATTCAAGATTATTCTCATCTATTATCCATTAACTTTGCAAACGCAAGGTTGCGTGATGGCAACAAGCACACATTTGACCATCTACCGGATGCGTCTATCAAGACCATGAAATACCTAAACTACCCACTAGGTGGGCGAATAGGTCCACAACTGTCCCCTTGTTATACGTTCCAGAAACTGGGGTGACTCAGTCCCAACCTTTGTTGGGGATGGTCTGATAATCAGCTTGCCTTGATAACACGAAGTGCAAGGATATTCATTACTTGAAAGAATTTTGAAATTCTTTAACGGATGCCCATATGAGCTTTCTATAATCCGTCTCATCATGGTTGATCCTGGGTGACCCAGTCGATCATGCCAAAGTACAAATGTATTGGACTCAGTATTCTTTAGATTTACTGTTGAATGTGCCTTAATTGCACTAATTCTTGTCCAATACAGGCCACAAGATAAAGACGGGAATTTCTCAATAACCCTCTTTTGGCCGGAGACATTCTTTGAAGTGAGGATGAGATATTCGGGATTATCTTCATCCATTGTCTCAATATTGTAGCCATTCCGGCGTACATCTTTAAAACTCAACAAGTTTCTCATAGACTTGGAGGAGAACATAGCATTCTCTATGATTAACGTCGTGCCCTTGGGCAGAGTTACAATGGCTCTTCCGGAGCCTTCGATCAATTTACTTTCCATGGTATGACATACAAAAGAAATACAGGAACATAAGAATAAGCAAGTTCAATTCTTTTTTTTTGTGTCACATAATATTTTCAAAATCTGCTACTAACAGTTGACTAACAAAATCAGATATGTTGTCCATAATCAATTACTTTGCAGTTTGATAATTTCAGCGTTTTCATAAGACAATCGATTATTAAACACACACAATCGATTGTTGGAACATAGACAATCGATTGTTAAACATAGACAATCGATTGTGGATGATTTTTGAAAAATTCCAGATTACACTGCCTAACGACAATCGATTGTTAGATATAGACAATCGATTGTGGGTGATTTTTGAAAAATTCCAGACCTCACTGTTTCAATACAATCGATTGTTAGACAAAGACAATCGATTGTTGGCTATTTTTGAAAAATTCCAGCACTGTTTCAAGACAATCGATTGTTAGCCAAAGACAATCGATTGTTGATCAATTGTTTTTCAACTTTAATGCGAAAATAGTTGATAATCGACTAGTTTTTCAGGCTAGTCGATTACCCCCACTGGAAAATAAAAGTTTTATTGATATTTGATCATATTGAAGATATTCTAAAGAGCTACTGCTAACATTGCTTTATTAACTAACTAATACGAGCTAATGCTAATGACTATTAGTTTATTCACTAACTAATACAAATAAGTAGAACAAAATCAAATAACTCCATCTTCTTTCATCACGGATCCATCGCCGATTAGGTGGTCTATTTTTCCATCGGGTTGCTCAAAGAAGTCTGCCACATCCAGGTGGGTGATATCCTCATTGTCGTCATAGACAAAATTTGTTTCAGGGCTTTTTCTCTTTCGAGATGCTTGATAAAGGTCAACCAAGTGTCTTGGTATACGGCAAATCCTAGACCAGTGCCTATTTCCACCGCAACGATAACATATAGTTTCTGAACTATTTGCCTTAGGATCTTCTGGACCCCGTTTCTGCTTTCGGTGGTTATCTCTCTTTGGGGGGTGACGGACTTCTTTGGAATTTCTTCCTTGTCCACGTCCTTGGCTTTGACCCCGTTTATGACCGTGATCATGGTCCTTTTTATGTTTGGCATAATGCGAGTGCACCATATCTGCTTCAGGCAGTGGTGTAGACCCAGTTGGTCTATTTTCGTGATTTCTCATGAGCAGATCATTATTTCGCTCAGCCACTAGTAAGAGAGAAATCAGTTCAGAGTACTTCGTAAAGCCTTTCTCTCGGTACTGTTGCTGCAGTACCATATTGGAGGCATGAAACGTTGTAAACGTTTTCTCAAGCATATCGTAATCGGAGATGTTATCTCCACATAGCTTCAGTTTAGAAGTAATTCTGAACATAGCAGAATTATATTCAGAAACGGACTTAAAGTCCTGTAGCCTCAGATGGGCCCAATCATATCGTGCTTGTGGCAGAGTGACCAACTTCAGGTTGTCATATCTCTCTTTTAAGCTGTTCCACAAAACGAGTGGATCCTTGACGGTGAGATATTCAATCTTCAAACCTTCGTCAAGGTGGTGGCGCAAGAAAATCAAGGCCTTCGCACAATCTTGGGTGGATGCTTTTTCTTTATCTTTGAGGGTGTCTCCGAGACCCATAGCATCTAGGTGGATTTCAGCATCCAAAACCCATGTCATATAGTTCTTGCCCGAAATTTCAAGGGCAACGAACTTTCTTTTCATAATGTCAGACATACTCGAAAATTAAATTAGGAAGAGGGAAAATACCTTGGATTTTCGAGAATGATACTTGAGACGGTAGAGTCTCGTGCTGATAACGTGTTATAAACTAAAGCAAAAGACAAGAACAATAGAACAAGAACAATAGCAATAGAGAGAAGAGTAGAGAGAGTTCTTCTTATTGAGAGTTAGGAGTGAATTACAATGGTAGAGAGCACCTCTATTTATAGGGAGGAGGAAGATCTTGCTACCAATAATAGGACTCTAAAATCTCTCTAATTAAGTACATTAAAGACATTCACCTTAAATAGAAGTGTAAGAATCTTCTATTTCATAACAGTTCAGAATAAGGTAATGATTCTTGTCAGGAATATAGGCTCAACGGTTTGTCAACTCGGTAGTTGGTTATGAATTTTTCACGTCTCTTCCATCATTACGGTATTGTGAGAATTGGAACAAGACTTATATATATCTTGAGGTGCATGGGGAGCATCAGACTCGTGGAATTTCAGCTAATATGATAAGAGAATGGTATTATGGTATAGTGAATGAGGGTGGTGCATGGTGTGAACTCAGCAAAAGTATGAAATCTTGTATTGGTGCATTGTGTGGTGATTTATACGGTGCTCATATGTTGGAAGAATGCCTGACAGAGAACTTCGGATGTTGAAATTGGGCTCTAAAGTTTATTTGCCTAAATAAAAAGGTTATCTTTAGAGTTGATCGAGCTAATGTACCAAACTGAGTTGTAGTAGCACGAGTAGGTGCACAATGTTTAAAACAGTAATTTCATACTACTTCAGCACAGTTCTCAGCACGTTCGAGGACGAATTTATGTTTAAGTCCGAGAGAATGTAACGACCCGGCCCATCATTTTGAGCACTAGCGCATCGTTCAACGGTTTGAGGCCCTAAGTAGCTTCACTTCAGGTATTATGACTTGTATGCTAGGTTGGAATTGAATTTTGGGAACTTCGAAGTTGATTTGGAAAGAGAATTATTATTAAAAGAATCCTTTAGTTGAAAGAATTGACTAAGATTTGGTTTTTGAATAAACAACCCGAGAATTAGGATTTGAAGGTTCCAACAGGCTTGTATGATGATTTTGGACTTGGGCATATATCTGGATCGGGTTTTGGAAGACCCGGTAACGTTTCGACACCTATGTAGAAGCTATCATTTTTGGAAGAATTTCACAAGTTTTGGTTGAAGTGAATTACAGTGTTATTAATGCCCGTTTGGGATTCCGAGTATGGGAATAGCTCTGTATGGTGATACTGGTATTGGGAGCGCGATTGGAAGTGAATTCGAAGGTCCGTGGGTTATTTTGGTGTCCTTTGGATAAAGATAGAAATTTGAAGGTTTTTGAGAAGTCTGATCGGGAGTGGACTTTTTGATATCGGGGTCGGATTTTGATTCTAGAAGTTGGAATGGGTCCATAATGTCAATTATGACTTGTGTGTAAATTTTGAGTTCCGGACATGGTTTAATAGGTTTCGGCATCAAATGAAGTAGTTTGAAATTTTAAAGTTCATTAAGCCTGGATTGGAGGTTGATTCATGATTTTAGCATTGTTTAATATGATTTGAGGCCTTGAGCAAGTCTGTAATGTGTTTTGGGAGCGGTTGGGGGTCCCGAGAGCCTTGGGTGAATTCCTGATGGTTAATTGATCGAATTGGAATTTGAAAGAAAAGCCGAAGCTGCTACTTGCTGGTGTAACCGCGCCTACGAGACTTGGGCTGCAGGTGCGGAGCCGCAGAAGCGGCCCTTGTGTCGAAGAAGTGGAAATGGGCTGGTCGAGCAGGGACCGTAGATACAGTCAGTTTTGCCACAGATGCGGGGCTGCACCTGCGGATGGAGAGGCGCAGATGCGGATGCTAAGGGCTTGAGGAGGACCGCAGAAGCAGAGGGTAAGATGCACATGCGGAACCGCATAAGCTGTTAAGTGATCGTATGTGCGGATATGCTGGAGGAAGAAGTTTTGTTTTAAATCAGGGGATGAGTTCATTTCAACCCCATTTCTTCCATTGGAGCCAATTTTGGAGCAACTTTGAGGTGTCATTTTCACCACCAAGCATGAGATAAGTGGATCCTACTAGTTTTGAATTAATACTTGGATTATATACGGATTTGAGCATGAAACTTTGGCAGAAATTATGGGTTTTTGATAAGAGACCTAGAAATTTATATTTTTGACTTTTACCATGATTTTTGGCATGGAATTAAGAGGAAATAATATATTTAAGTTCGTGAGTTCATGGGTAAACTTTATCTTGGAAAATTTTCAGAATCCGGGCATGTGGAATCGAGAGCATTTTTGTCAACTTTACGATTGGGGTTATGAATTATTATAAATTGGATTATTATGAGTAATTGAACATATATTAATGGATTTGCATAATTATTGGCTAGTTTTGGAGCATTGTGCATCAATTTGAGTATCTAGAAGGGCGTGGAATGACGGTTATGGAACTTCGGAGTGAGGTAAGTCTCCTTTCTAGCCTTGTAAGAGAGAATTGTCCTTATATATGAGTTAATTGATTATATGCTCCTATTTGTGGGGGCTACGTAAGCATGAGGTGACGAGAGTTCGTACGTAGCTACTATTATTTTTATGTACGGGTAGTCTAGGATCCAAATACATGTTGTACTTGGAAATATTTGTAACCTTATTAACATTTTGAATTGCTTAAATCACATCGGAATAGTAAGTGAATTTCTAAAAGATTGAACTTCATTTTTTTGAATTGTTAAAAAAAAATTGGTTTTTCCTTAGGTAGTTGTTCCCTGATGAAGTCTTAATTAACTATTTGAATATGTGATTCTATGTGTACCGATGTCGCATGTATGATTCGTGAGCAGGGTTATTATTTAATTATATTTGATCACGTCGCATATAGGATTCACGAGCGAAATAATAGATGTATCTATGGTTCGCACCATTCGACCCTCTGACAGTGCACAGTTTAAATATTATTGGATCGGGTCGTACGACCGCATCATGATTTGCGCATGCTTGTATTGCTTTGCCTTAGAATTTGTTGAAGTGGTATTGTTCTTCACAAATTGAGAATAACTGTGTAAATAAGGAGAAGGATTTTGGAATTTCCTACGAAAAAAAGAATAGTTTACTTGCTTCACTTTATTGAATTACAATCATGCATATATAAATTCTCAATTTTTTGTATTATTGACAATTCATTATTGGACAATTAGTAAGTATCGAAGTCGCCAACTCGTCTCTATTTCTTCGAGATTAGGCGGGATACTTACTAAGTACACATTATTTTCTTATTTATACTACACTTGCTGTGCATTTTTGTTGCACAGGTTCATATGCAGCTAGTGGTTTAGAGGCATAGCGGTATGGTTGGTACGGAGACTTAGGTAAGCTACATTTACCAAGATGACCCACAGCCAGCAGAGTCTCCTTCAGAGTATTGTGCTATATTTTAATTTCTGTCCACTTTGTGACAGTTACTGTATTGAATTTTATTTTATTCCCTAGTAAATACTCATGCACTTGTGACACCGAGTTGTGGGATGACTATAGGATAAATTTTATTGATTTTATGACATTTATATTTAATTCGAAATGAGTATCTCTTACTAGTAAAATTGAAGAAAAATCAGAGTTTTCAAAATTATTTAAATGAGAATTTGATTAAGTATTTATGGTTGGCTTGCCTGACAGCGTTGTCTGGTGCAATCACGACCCTTAATGGATTTTGGATCGTGACAATATCGGAAGCTCGTAGCATTGATCCAGAAAAATTCCCAAACTTAAGAAGCTGGCACGTGCCCGCTAGCCCCCGACCTGCCTCCGATAACTGAAAGTGAATTAGTTTTCAATTAGACAAGATTTCATAGTATAAGAAGAAGACCTTTGTTTGCAAAGATGACTTTCCCGTTTCAATTTTGATGAGACAATTTGACTAAGTACGGAGTTTAAAAGAAAAGAGTGAGACATTTGAAATTTGTGGTCTTAAAAGCTAAGGGAAAAAAGATTTGTGAAGCAATAATATTTTTTTGGTTAAAAAGCAATTCTTATAAGGATAAAATGAGTTAAATGAAAAGTTTAAAGTTGAATTATTTCCAATTATAAAAATGTGTCATTCCTTTTTAGAACAGACTTATAAGGAAAATGTGTCATCTAAATTTAAGGGTGTCTAACATGCCAGGTTTAACCGCAACTAGACCGGCCCAGACCGATTAAAATCGAAACCGACCCAGACCGGTAAAAGGGGGCCGGGCAGGCCTGAGTTTATGGGGTTAGGGCGTTGGTCCGCTTACGTTGGGTCTACCGGTCAACCGGCCTAGTCAACCCCAGTCAAGAATTTTTTACTGTTGAACCGGTTAACCGGCCCGATCCGGACCGGTATAACGGCTATTTTTAAATTTTTTTTAAATGGTTCTACTTTCTGACAGTTGGAGCAATGGTTGTTTTGCACATTTAGCCCATTTTTGGGCTAATTATTTTTAAAATTTAATACTTTTGTAATTACAAATTTAGGCTTTTGAAAAACTATAAATGCACCCCCTTTTCCTTCATTTCTTCAATCATCTCTCATTTCTCAAACTCAAATTCTCAATTCAAGTTAAATCATGCCCCGTACTTTTAGATTGCACTCATAAGTACATTTTTAGGTGGTAGAAGAAAATGAAGAAGTTCAGAAAGTAAAGTACAAGAACTGTGGTCGAGTCTTCAATTTTCGTCCAAAGTGTGGCACAGACAGTTTAAGGATGCATATGAAGAGTTGTCTTGAGCGTCCTCAAGAAAATCGTATTTAAGTTCCTTTGAGATAATTTGTGCTATTTTAAAATTATTAGACATATTGCTTAATATCTTAATTTGTTAGATTAATTTGAAGAATTATTATACATTGAAATTTAGTTTTATTCTTTTTCGTTAAATTACTTGTTAAATGTAAACTTCAATTGTAATTTTTAAATAAACGTAGTACTTGTAATTTATAAGTGCAGTTTTTTCTCATTTTTATTGTATTCTTTACATTTTGTTTTATATTAATATAACTTACAATAGTTATACAAAATACAAAAATAAAAAATTACATTAACCCGCCCCAGTCTGGCCCCTTGTACCCGTAACCTGTACGATTTATTTTTTGTCCGAATGAACCCGAACATATTAAACCCGATAAACTCGTAACCGGTCCGGTTTCCAATCCGTCCGGTTCCAAAATTTACTTATTCTGCCTGGTCCGGCTCACCCGTTAGACACCTTTATTTAAATTAAAATAAAGGGAACAGAAATTTTAATTCCGTTGAAAATTTTAACATGAAATCTTATGGTTCTGGATCATCCTATTGGCTACTAAGCCACGTTTTTGGTTCTGCAATATTCTTTTGTTTGTTTGACCTCTCTTAACATTTAAATTAAGGATAACTTATGGAAGATGATAACGAGTGAGGTAAGAAAGCGTCATGAAGGCAAATTGCGTTTGTGCGTCTTTATCGCTTAATAATGTCCATTCGGACAAAGGTAAGGTTCATGCATGCAGAGGTCAACATGCGACACAGAGAGGCAGCACACATTCTCCTTTTGAAGTAATATTGTTGTTTTATTTTACACTTTTTACATCTTAAAGAAAGAAGTACTTGTACGCAAAATGAAGAGGCATTCTGATTCTCATTTAAAGTGACAGATTAATTAAAATATATTATCATAAGCTTATCGATCTCAAGAAAATATTGAGTTGAGCCAGTGTTAATTGATATCACAATTTGCATAACGAACCATGAGTAAAACTTATGTACTATTTAAGAGACTTATAATTAGAGTTAAATTCACTATAAATCAAATAATAATCGTGCTTACAAGAAATTATATTTCCATAATAATCCCATGAGCGCTTTAGAACCTCCTCAAGATATATTTTCAACTACGGCTATTTAATTATATTCAGGGGGACGGAGAGATTGACGGGGACATCACCCATCGGATAGGAGCGGGGTGGTCAAAGTGGAGGCTCGCTTCAGGGGTCCTGTGTGATAAGAAAATTCCACACAAACTCAAGGGGAAATTCTTCAGAGCCGTGGTTAGACCTGCGATGTTGTATGGGACGGAGTGCTGGCCCGTGAAGAACTCGCATGTTCAGAGAATGAAGGTTGCGGAGATGAGGATGCTTAGGTGGATGTGTGAGCACACCAGGCTGTGTAAGATCAAGAATGAAGTTATTCGACAGAAGGTAGGGGTGGCCCCGGTGGACGAGAAGATGCGAGAAGCGAGGCTGAGGTGGTTCGGGCATGTTCGGAGGAGGGGCCCCGATGCCCCGGTGAGAGCTGCGAGCGGCTGGAGATTGTTGGTGGTCGGCGAGGGAGAGGGAGGCCTAAGAAGCATTGGGGAGAGGTGATTAGACATGACATGACCAGAATGCAGGTTACCGAGGACATGACCCTTGATAGGGGAGTCTGGAGGTCTAGAATCAGGATTGTAGGCTAGGGGCTCATAGAGTTCTCCGTACGCCTTTCCCGGGGTTGGGTGTGGGATAGTAGGGTACCCATAGGTGATTAATGTTTTAGCTTATGTCCCCAGAGGGTTGTTAGTATGGTAGTTACTGCCTGTTATTATTGCATGCGACTGTATTTATGTTGCTTATGTTTTCATAATTATTTACGTTATTTCTGCAGGAGTACTTGTGCTTTATTATTTTGTTTTGTCTTGCTTGTGTTTCTAATTTTACCTTTGTTTCTTAATGCAGCTTTCCCTTTTTTATCCTATACGCCGAGGGTCGACTGGAAACAGCCTCTCTGCCCTTTCGGGCAGGGGTAAGGCTCGTCTACATATTATCCTCCCCAAACCCCACTTGATGGGAATATACTGGGTAGTTGTTGTTGTTGTTGTTGTTGTACAGTCTGTTTTTGCTTAATTGATACAAAACAGTCATGCTAAGTTTACGTTGTGTATGGTTAATTGATTAATACTTATTGAATTTCATCCTTTTGTTATTGGGCCAAAACTTCATTGATGGCTAGACGGGAAAAAGAAAAATGTGAGTAAAGATGCCCCATTATTGTTATCATAGAGACTATGACATTATCCTAGAGGACATCATTGGTCTTTGAAGAAGTAAAAAAAATAATATGTTGTGCTTGGAGGAAAAAGAAAACGTGTTATTTATATTATATTAAGAGGAAAATAGTGAAGTATGAGATTAAATCAAGTGATTTATTGAGAAAATATCATATGACACTTTTAAGACAAAATAAAAATAGATTTTAGGACAAAACTTAATATGGATTGACAAGACTAGGATAAAGATAATATGAAATATGGTATATTTAGGAATATTATGCTTATTAAAAGAATACCAAATCTATAAGGAATATTCTTTCTTTAATTTTGGTCAAAGTGAAAAACAAAACGATTGAATTTGGATTGGTTTTCCTTCGTGATACATTTCCAACTAAAATTTAGGTGACATTATCTTTTTAATTTAGGAACGCATTAACAAAATATTTAGTTTGACAAATATGATATGATAATGTCATATATATATATATATATATATATATATATATATATATATATATATATATATATATATATATATATATATATATATATATATATATATATATATATATATATATATATATATATATATATATATATATATATATATATATATATATATATATATATATATATATATATATATATATATATATGTAATATTTGCATTGTGGTTAAACCAAATGGCAAGCTACTATAAAAGTTACTTGGCAATTTTGGATAATATTTATAACAAGATTTAAATTAAATTTAAGGGTAAATTTATATTTTGAGTTTAAGTAAAAAAGATACTAATATTTTTCTAAGATACAACCTAATGTCTTATCTTTACTGATAAGATTTTAAAAAGATAAAAATAATAACTACATAGTAAGAATAAGAATAATCTTCTATATATTCTGTTAATTTATTTTCTTTAACCAAATCAACTCAATTCTTTTTCCAGCTTTTGAATAGAAAAACATATAAATCGGATCATATCCATGTTTTTGAATATGAAAAGAAAACTTCAAGGATGAAAAAATATGAGCAGATACTCTTCTATTTTTTTAATCTATTATTGACTTGAATACTAAATAGAATAATTTTATAAAATTTATAGTAGGAAAAATAATAAAGGAAGAGAGGGTAGAGATAATGTGTGAAATTTTTTAAAATTTATAATTACATAATAAATAAAATAAAAAATATATAATACACTAAATAATATTAATAACGAATTTAAATATGAATCTAAGTAGTAGAATAAAAGTTAACAAACATATTTATTACAATAAAAAGAAAATTAAATTCATCTATATTATATTAAACGGAAGATAGTGTGCATCTATATCTTCTATATTATCTTCTATATTTTCTCATCACATGTAGTACAAAAATTATAAATTATTAAAAAATATAACTTAATACTACAGAACACATTTAAATTCACAATTTAGTAATGAATATTGATATTATTTCACTTATAGGTGAAATTGTAAATGAGACTAATCAACTAACACATCATATAAATATATTTTATATTAAAAAGAGAATAGTGAAGCATGAGATTAAGTCATATAAAATATATAAAATAAAGGATAAAGATAATTTAATATGTTGATATTTGTAATATTTATTAGTTTATAATAACATTAGACTTTTAAAGATGAACGTAACAATTAATGGAATAAAAGTTTCGAGGAAAATTTAGGAATAAGAAAATAGATATTTATATTATATTAAAAGGAGAGCAATCGAAAAAAATATTAAGTCTAAGTGATAAGTTAATAAAACGTAATGAAATAATACAAAGTGTAGTAGATTGTGTAATAAAGAAAATTGATGAACTGAAAGTAATTTGATGACTATATGAATCCTTTTACAACTTCATAAGATTCTTTTATTGGGTATGTATTAGAGATAATATTGAAGATCATGATAGAATCCTAGATATATATAAATTAGTTAGCTCTCCTACAAGTTAGGGATTTGTGTAAATCTTATTGTATTATAACTTGTATTTGTATCCTATATATATTCAATGAATGAGAGTCCACAAGTGTGTGGTGAAATTATTAAACTCTACATGGTATCAGCCTAAACCGATCCTCCCTAACCCTAATCGCCTTCTTCTTTCTTCTCTCCCATGGCTGCCGCTGTAAAAGCAACCGAAGGTATCCTCCCCTTGAACACCATTCTTCATATGTTGACAATTAAATTGTCGTCTTCTAATTACCTTCTCTGGCGCCATCAATTACTACCTCTCCTTGCCTACCAGACGTTAACAGGCTACATTGATGGCACTCTTGTTCCGCCATCTGAAACGCTCACTGTTGGAGAAGTAACCTCTCCAAATCCAGCATATTCTCTATGGATGGAAGGTGAACAACGAGCACGAATTATTATTCAGTCTTCTCTATCAGAAGAAGCCATGGCTGTCATTCTTGGTCTCGATAATTCACATCAAATCTGGAAAGCTTTGGAGGAGTTTTACAGTCACGATTCCACTGAGAGAATGCACACTCTTCGCGACTCCTTGAGGCTACTCCAAAAAGGTACTTCTTCCGTCTCAGAATTTGGTCAGAAGTTTAAAAATATATGTGATCATCTTGCAGCCATAGGTCATCCTGTTGATGACCTTGATAAAAGTCACTGGTTTTTATGTGGCCTTGGTGGTTCCTTTGAAAACTTCTCAACCACTCAAAGAGCTATTCGTCCGAAACCTACTTTTCAGCAGCTTCTTTCTCAAGCAGAAGGCCATGAGATGTTTCTCAAATCTGTTACAAATTCAGCCCCTTCCACCGCAGCATTTGTTGCTCAACAGTCTGGTGGTCGTGCTCAGTCTAATCGTTCCCGAAGTCGTGGTCGATCTGGTGGACGGTTCTCCTATGGGCGTGGCCGTGGTCGTCGTGCACCACACTGTCAATTATGCCGTACCGATGGCCACTATGCAAATCAATGCCCCGATTTGTCTTATTTTGCTCATCGAGGACCGGCCATTGATGCGAACTTAGCCCACGCTTTCCAAGCTCAATGTCATGTTACTAATGGCTCACCCGACTGGTATGTTGATTCTGGTGCATCCGCCCACATCTCCTCTTCATCTTCTAACCTGGATTCCGCTGCTCCTTATTCAGGTACTGAAAAGGTCACCATTGGTAATGGTGCGACCCTACCTATTACTCATATCGGGTCTTCTTCAATTAACAAGGACATTCAACTTCTTGATGTTCTTGTCGTTCCATATATTACTAAAAATTTGTTATCTATTAGCAAACTTACCTCTGACAATCCTGTTGATGTTTTGCTCTCTGATAAGGTCTTCACTATCCACAATCGTCAAACAAAGGAAGTTCTAGCAACAGGGAGGCGCCATGATGACCTTTATGTTTTGGAACGTGGAAATAAAGCTTTCCTTGCTGCGTTTCATTCTCATCGAACACATGGTTCTTATGAATTGTGGCACTCACGTTTGGGACATGTTCCTTTTTCTATTATTTCAGCTCTAAATAAACTAGGTCGGTTGTCTGTTACTTCATTGTTACCGAAACCTAGCATTTGTTCGTCATGTCAGCTTTCTAAAAGCAAACGTTTACCCTTTACTATTAATGAAAAACGTTCTTTGCATGTCTTGGACTTGATACATTGTGATTTGTGGGGCCCCGCGCCTGTTGCTTCTACACATGGATTTCGTTATTATGCAATCTTCATAGATGATTTTTCTAGATTTACGTGGTTTTATCCACTTAAAACGAAATCTGATTTTGTTGGTGTGTTTATAGCATTTCTTCGACTTGTTCAAACTCAATTTTCTTGTAAGATGAAAGTATTTCAGAGTGATGGAGGCACTGAGTTTACTAATCACCAAGTTAGATCTCTTCTTACTGAGAATGGCACACACCACCGTATGTCATGTCCACATACGCCTCAGCAAAACGGGCGTGTTGAGAGGAAACATCGGCATCTTACTGAAACAGGATTGGCCATGTTATTTAATGCTCATGCTCCCGCATCTCTTTGGGTTGATGCGTTTAGTTCTGCTGCGTACATCATCAACCGAGTTCCTTCTCCTATTCTTGGTTCCAAGTCGCCATTTGAGATGCTTTACTTATCCTCACCAAATTATGATAATTTTCGGATATTTGGATGTCGTGTTTATCCTTACCTTCGGGATTATGCGCCACATAAGCTTGCACCTCGAAGCATTCCATGCATCTTTATTGGTTTCAGTACACAATACAAAGGGTATAGATGTCTTGATCCCTCTACTGGTCGAGTCTATATTACTCGCCATGCTCAATTCGATGAAGTTAGTTTTCCTTTTGCTGGAGCTTCGTCGTCCTCTGATTTAGCAACTCTCGTCTTCTCCACCTATGACGAGCCTGCTTTACCCATGCCGCCTGCTACTTTGCCTTCTACAGCTAAACTACCCGATTTGTCTGCTCACCCAAGCAATGCCGATTGCTCTCTTTGCAATGAGCCATCAGCTGTGACGTCTATTACCCCTGCGGCTGCTATTCCAAGTCCACCTTCACCTGCAACACCTCCGCGTCCACCGTCACCTGCTGCACCTACGGGTCCTCCTCCTCCAGCTGCTACTTCATCAATTCATCCTATGACTACACGATCAAAGGCTGGTATTGTCAAGCCTCGTCATATTGTGGACTTAACTCACTTGTCTTTGCCTCGGCTGCATCATGCCTTGTTAACCACTACTGAACCGAAGGGATATAAAAAAGCCCTTAAAGATCCATCTTGGACTGCTGCTATGCATGATGAACTACAAGCTTTAGCTAAAAACCACACGTGGGATTTGGTCCCACGCCCAATGAAGTCAAATGTCGTTGGTTCCAAATGGGTATTCCGTACTAAGTTCAACTCTGATGGATCCGTGGATCGTCTTAAGGCGCGCCTTGTTGCGCAAGGCTTCTCGCAAATTCCTGGTTTGGACTACTCGGTTACTTTTAGTCCTGTTGTCAAAGCAGCTACCGTGCGGATTGTTTTATCTCTTGCCACTCTCTATAAATGGCCTCTTCATCAATTAGATGTCAAGAATGCATTTCTCAATGGTAATCTCACGGACACTGTTTATATGGAGCAACCTCCTGGCTTCTCAAATCCTCGGTTTCCTAATCATGTTTGCAAATTAAAAAAGGCTCTTTACGGTCTAAAGCAAGCTCCAAGAGCGTGGTTCCAACGCCTAAGTGATTTTTTGCTGCGACAAGGTTTTACATGTAGTCGTGCGGACCCCTCACTTTTTGTTTTCATACGTGGCTCGTGTGTTTTATATCTATTGGTCTACGTTGATGATATCATTCTCACTGGTAATCATGCTTCTACTATTCGCCAGTTTATTTCTTGTTTGCATAAAGAATTTGCGATTAAGGATCTTGGTCGTCTCAATTATTTTTTGGGGCTTGAAGTTACTTATACGCCTACTGGTTTATTTTTGAGCCAAACAAAATATGCTCATGATATTTTGTCCCGTGCTGCTATGCTTGATGCAAAACCAGTGGCCACTCCGCTTGCCACTTCGGACCATTTCACTACTGTTGGTGATGCTTTTCACGATCCAACTTTGTATCGCTCTATGGTTGGTGCGCTTCAGTATCTCACAATTACTCGACCTGATCTTTCCTTTGCAGTGAATCAGGTCAGTCAGTTTCTTCAGGCACCAACCACCATTCACTTTCAAGCTGTCAAACGTATCTTCCGATATGTTAAAGGTACATTGTCGTTTGGCTTATCCTTTCATCATTCGCTTACTACATCACTTCTTGGTTATTCGGATGCTGACTGGGCGCGATGTATTGAAACTCGTCGTTCCACATACGGGTACTCTGTTTTTCTGGGCGGAAATTTGGTTTCATGGAGTGCTAAGAAGCAACCAACTGTTGCACGTTCTAGCTGTGAGTCTGAATACCGAGCTCTGGCTAATACTGCTGCTGAAATACTCTGGATTACTCACTTACTGAAGGAACTTCACGTGCTTACCTCTGGCCGCCCAACCATACTATGCGATAATAAGAGTGCTCTCTTCTTAAGTCAAAATCCGGTATCCAACAAACGCTCCAAGCACATTGATATTGACTACCATTTTATCAGAGAGCTCATTGCCTCGGGACGTCTTCATACCAAGTTTGTGCCCACAACGCAGCAACTTGCTGATATTTTTACCAAGAGCTTACCTCGTCCTCTCTTTGACTCCTTTCGTACCAAGCTTCATGTTGGTCCACCACCAGTTCGCTTGAGGGGGGGTATTAGAGATAATATTGAAGATCATGATAGAATCCTAGATATATATAAATTAGTTAGCTCTCCTACAAGTTAGGGATTTGTGTAAATCTTATTGTATTATAACTTGTATTTGTATCCTATATATATTCAATGAATGAGAGTCCACAAGTGTGTGGTGAAATTATTAAACTCTACAGTATGTTTCATTTGGAAACAAGAAGGTAATTAGCATTTGATTCAAGCAGTATGATATAATATGCTCAAATAAATTAAATCACATAACATAATTTCACATTCTTTAATATTATTCGTGCATCGCAAGAATGCTAATACTAATATATATATATTATAACTGATACAAGACCCCATAAATTATGCTGACTACTCTCAAAATTTTATCTGAAAATAAAACCGACCCTCATGTCTAGGCGGTTGGAACCTATTATTGATTGTTTTTTTAGCAAATAGAAAACATATATATTAAACTTACGAAACGTTTTGTTACATCGTGGACTAATAGTATACCATTAGGGGACATTGATTTCCTAATATTACTAATTTATTGCAAGCATTCATAAATAGATACTTAACAAAAGAATATTCAATGTTTGTATCATACTTAACAAAATTAAAAATAACATTTAGAGGGGATACAAAAATATTTTTCTTCCTGCCCGGAGTCCTTTCCATATTGGTCATGGTGTGGGCGATACTGTTGCATTCCCTAAACATGTGCAGGAGGAAGGTCACCTTCAAAAAAGTGCTCAATTCCCATTTAGTAGTTTAGTATACTAAAAATAAATTTATTTTTAATTTATCTACTTAAGAATCAAGAGATTTATTATTTGCCTAAGGGCCAATATATCCTTGTACTATCAAAAAAAATTAAATGTACCCCTCGTTATACTTTGAGTCCAAATATACGCCTATCGTTATAGTATTGGTTCAAATATACCATTTTTTCCATTAATTTCGTCTAAAATAGACATCCAATCCTACATAGAACTGACATTTGATGAGGTGGATCCCACATGAATTGCCACATCAATGTCCCTAGCCTATTTAACCCATCCTTTCTTCTTTTTTATCCCACCATTATTGACACAATTACTGCTACCGTAAAAAATATTGTATTTCAAATTTTAGTCTTTTATATATGGATTTGGGGCGCTAAGGTGGCATGCCATACCATGTAACATCCACCTCATCAAATGTGAGATTCACGTAGGATTAGGTGTCCACCGCGGACAAAATTAACAGAAAAAGGATATATTGAACAAATAGTTTTATGAAAGGGATATATTTGGACCCAAAGTATGACAAAAGATATATTTAAATTTTTTCTCACAGTATAGGGGTATATTTAAATTATTTGTCATATTATTTTCTTCTAATATTACTCTTATCAATAAATACCCACACGACCATTATTGCTTTGTTCATAGGATTATAATCACCATTAGTAAATACTCGCTCCATTTTAATTTATGTGAACATGTTTGAATGGGCATGGAGTTTAACAAAAAAATAAAGACTTTTGAAATTTGTGATCCTAAACAAGTCAAAAAAGGGGCCCAGGGTATTTGTGTCGTTATAAAAGCTTCTCATTAAGGATAGAACTGTAAGTTTAAGCTAAATTGTTACCAAATTTAGAAATGGGTAATTCTTTTTGGAACGGTCCAAAAAGGAAATAAGTTCACATAAACTGGAACAAATGGAGTATAATTTAGTAAAATAAACTTTTTTACCCTCAAAATCGGATAACAATTAAATTTGCAAGCAGTTTTAAGGATACATGGATTAAATTGACATAAAGCGATAAATTAAATTACCATTAAAATAAATAATGATAAAGTAAATTCAAACCACAATAATTAAATCGTTACAGCCTTGGGGGTTTAACCAACCTTGAACATGGTGCACTTTGATCGGAATCAAGACATAATTGAATATGAGCATAAAGAAAAAAAACAGTTTATTGCTTCTCAGTGTGTGTTGAAATGTCCATAGATGAATTGTCATACCCCCATTTATATAGTAGAGGAGATCTATTTTAGGTATAATTCTATAAAAGGTAGAAAGTATCTTGATTTAGTGATTGTTAGTCCCTTATTGATATGTGTCGAGATTCTCGCAGTAATATCCGACAAGTCCCAGACTGTTGGTTACGCTAACAATGTTTCTTCGAGCTCGTTCGGGGTCAAGATTGATTCCGGGATCACATACTCAATGTTCTCGAAGACAGACATTCTGACTTCAGGCTCTGGTCCGGTGGGACTTGGGGTCGATCTTCAGTCCCTCATGTTCCAAGCCTGATCTACCATAACATAGACGAGCCCGATTTCGACAGTATACAGATATTCCCCTCATTTTTTTTCAAGAGTATATGACGAGAAACGACATAAGCTTTCGATTCTCACTTCGATACCCTGCGACAGAACGACAAAATAACTGAAACGTCACGTCAGTTAAGTCTTAATGGCATTAAATATTTGTCACTTGCAGGTCGGACCATTTTGGATGCGAGTCGTCGTTTGAAAACTATAAGTACCCCCCCCCCCCCATTTATTCATTCAAACTTTACATCCAAACCCTCTACCCTTATTCCTTAGAAATCTTCATACATTCTGGCATTTATATCTTGGTATTATAAGATCTTTTATGAGAACTTTTGCTCGTCTTCATACCAAATCATCAAGTGTAATCCTTTAACTACTTTTTTCCCCTCCATTTTAAAATAAATGATGAAGACTTCAATAATCGTTCCCCAAAAAGAAACTCCTTCTACATCGCGGACGTCTATCAAGGAGACGATTTCGTGTACTGCTGCCAAGGAACTAGTAGCGGAATCCCTCTTGAACACGTGCATCCTAAGTGGATACTTGGTGATTGCTGATTTCAAGCTAAAAAAACCTTCCTCTGTACCAAGACGGTGTGAGAAGGTCTCGAGATACGTATACTCGATGACCAAAAAAGTCCTCCCCACAGGCAAAAAGGACTGCAATTGGGTTGATAAGTGCATGGTAGTTCCTGGACCCGATGAAGATATCACCACCCACGTCAAGGAATACTTAAGTGTTTACACTTGTCCGTTTATGTTTTCCCTTAGATCTGGTTATCATTGATTTCTGTAAAAGATATGAGGCATGCCTCAGTCAAGTTAACCCTTTATTCTAGAGGATTGTAATCCTTCTTTAGTTATTCATGAGCAAGATCAATAGATGCTCATTCACCATTGACCACCTTATGTGCTTATATAGTCCCCAACTCTTTTTGGGGAATCGGGCTAGTAAAGCCCCATTCTCGAGTATTAATGAAGGTCGGGATCGAGGTTGGATAGGTTGTTTTATTCGAGTAAGAACCTCGGACTTGATCCTAGTCGAGCGCTTGTCGTTCCCTAAGAAGTGGAACTAAAACGTAAGAAAATTTTCATTTTCAAAATTTTATTTTACTCTTCCTTTTACTTCATTCTTATTGGTGTTTGGTGGTGGTGTAGCTGCTCGAGTCCAAAATACAGTCCTTCGACTTAAGGAGTGGTTCAAGGGACTTCCTATCACAAAGACCATATTCTGAGCGTGCATGACGCGAACTTTCGAAGGGCCGGTAGGAGGCCCATTCTCATGGTGAGATTCCTTTCTCGAGAGAGCAATACTTGGGTTTCTTTTCTGTTGCTAAGTTTTTAATTGTTTTTTTTTTCCTTTTGTATGTTTATCTAAGGACGTCACAATGAGGCCTCCATCCGGTAACGTAGACTGCCCCACCGAGTCCCTTGCTCCGAGACAAGGTTACGAGAAGAAAAGAAGGAGGGCTTCAAGTTCTCTAAGCTCAAAGAAGAAAACAAAAATAAGGTTGGCATGCAAGACAAAATAAAATACTAGCACTCGATCCCCACTTACGGATTCACTCTACCAGCTAAGGAACTAATCCAATGAAGAAGCCTCTGAATTGGTAGCTCGCATAAGGTCGTGGTTCTAGGGACAAGGGGCCTTCAAAACAGAGAGAGCTGAGGCCAATCTAAGCTAGGAAGGCCGACGAGGAGGCTATGGTCGAGACCAACGAAGAGGGCGTGACTGAGGCCTTCCGGGATTTAGGTAGTACCTCGAAGGATGTACTCAATATGATAGACAACACCGAGTTGCCTTCGCTCACTAAGTCTATGTACAACGAGGTTAAGACGCTGAAAGAACGTCCTAAAAAGAGGGCCCAAGGAGTGGAAGACCCACTCCATGGCTTTTTTGATGGCGTAGATTCAGCCACCATGAAGGACGTCACTGGATTAGGTGACTTGGAAATGCTGAGGAAGGCTCCATCTTTGGTAATAAGCGAGCCTTTCTCAAGTCAAAAACTAGTCAACCGGCTGCCAACTCCGAGTGTAGATCTTGACTGGAAGCAATTGATCATCATCTTCATTTAAGAGGATGCTAGGGTCCTCTCTACCCCCGTAGGGATGGCTAGTTTCTTTCGGTGCTTGGTGACAGAGGAAGACCAAGCCAAGGTAAACGAGGTAGATGTGCCATGTCTTATCAATGAAGCACAACATCAATAAATCGGGTAACTTCAAATACCTAATTGATGACTTCTAATCTGTACCTAGATTAATTTATAAATAATCATAATTTTCTTTTTCTTTATGTTTGTAGGCCTTGGTTCTTCATCACGAGACATTTCTCTGATATCGAGAAAAGCCAAACCAGTGTGATGTCGAGATTCAAAGGCTTACTGAGAATAGAGATGCTTACAAACTTCTCAGTGAGCATATTGGAGGGGAGGTTAAGAACCTCCAAGCTAAGCTAGAGGTGGCTCAGAAGGAGCATGCCGACCTAGTGGAAAAGGTAAAAGCTATTGAGGTTAATGACGATGAGCTAGACTCGGTGACTAACGCTTCGAACTTGTAGGTCCAACAGAATCTTGATCGGATCGACCAGCTTCAGGTAGAGATGGAAGGGATAAAGGTCGTAGTCAAACAATGGAAAAACAAAATGGATCGCTTGGCCTCGAAAAAGGAAACTGCCCAACCAAAATTGGCTTCGGTTGAGGTCCATTTTTGGGCGGCAAAGTAAAAGACTATGGTGCATGCCAAAAAGATTTAGGAGCTCCAGTCTCAACTAAGTTCAACCGTCTTCGATTGAGAGACTCTGGGCAAGGAGCTTGAAACGGCCAAGTCGATGGCTGTGGTGGTTAAAAGTGATGCCTAAGAAAGGGTGACCCAATATAATGCCGAGGCAGCTCAGGATCGAGCGAAGGATTTCGTGGAGCATGCAAAGGGGCAATCTCGAATGGAGGCCCTCGAAAAAATTCACGCTCAGGCTTCGACTTTTCGACTAAAGTTGGAGTGCCGAGGAGCTTGAAACCGAGGACAAGAAGTTGGATTACCCCAAAGATGATAAAGACTTTGAGGGTTTGAGCTAATCCAAGGGCGGATGAGACCCCGAAGGTTTTGGTGATGAGGTGGCCCTCGGTGAAGACTATGCCACTTAGGCGCTTCACACATGTTTTGTTTTTCTGCTATTTGTATTTCCTTCCTTTTTGTTGAGGTGGTTTGGACTTTGTAAAAAATTTGTATCGAGGTCGTTTGTCCTTTGTAAAAAATATTTTGATATTTACATAAGGATTTTTCCCTTTAGCAATATCTGAGTTTTTCTTTTGCTTTATTATTTATTTGAAAAGATTAAAGTGCCTTAAAATGAAATATTTAGGTTATGTTTGAGGGTTTGAGTGGGCCTTACCTACAACATTATTTTGATTAAGGCAACGTAGGGGTTTGATGTGACCGAAATTGTTTCCCCAAAGTACTTATAGTTTTATAGTTTGCCAAGGGTAGCCTTTAGAATCGAATAAGAAATTTTGATGGCCTTGTTTTTAGTTACAAGTCTCTAACGTCTCTGAGACATTTTAATATGGTCGTATCCTATTTGGTTCAGGTGTTGCCTAGTGGGCTTGTCACCCCAAGTTATCCGAGCTTGTATTAGATAATAGTCCTCGAATAGGAATGGTCGTAGTCTTTAAAATTTAGGCATTGCCTAATAGGTCATGTGCCTCCGAGCTCTGATAACTTGGACCATTCGAGTTTGTATTTGAATGATAGTCCTGAGTGGGAGTGATCGTATGAACTCGGCATAAGGCGAACCTTGGTCTCAATACCTTTAAGGGATCGAATGTAGGAAATTCCTTAAGAAAGAAAAAAAAGAATAACTTCAAGGGATAAGATATTTATCCGCAAGGTAGAGACTTATTTTTATTCTTGTGCGTAATAGCTACACATGTGTATGAGCTTTTTGGTGTTTCGAGACTTTGGATAAGTTTGAATGAGGTATTAGGACTAGTTTATATGATCGGGCAAGGTCTCATGGGCCTCGGGTGCATTTCGGGGTTGTTTCAGACCATGTTGGTATTTTGTATTCTATTGGTGTTGTGCTTTGCGAACATGGTGGGATGCACACATTCGCGGTAAAGGAATTTTAGGCTGCTAGATTTTCTGATTTGCGATCGCAATAGGAGAGTTGCGAACGCATAGAAGAAACTGAGGGCTAGAGTATTTTGTTCTACGTGAATGCGAGGAGTAGGAGTTGGGTAGATTGCCCTTCGCGAATGCGTCTAGGGGACTGCAAACGCGAAAGAGGGCTCGTGGCTGGGGAGATTTTTTTCACGATGAACACGATTTTCCTTAAGCAGACACGTATGTTTGGAAGGTAATACTCTGCAATTGCAAGTGGATGTTCGCGATCACGATAGAGGAAATTGGGAACCGACAGATTTGGCCTCTGCGATTGCGAAGTGTGATAACCTGATAAGTCATTTGAGTTTTAGCCATTATATCTATGTTCCTAGGCCTTGATTAGCTTCGTTTAGCAATTCTCGATTTCGTGCACAATCCATGTATTGTTTCGGAAATTCTTTATGTGAAAAATTGAAGAAAAAGTAAATTTTTGCCTTAAGAATATGTTTAGTTGAGTATGGTCAATATTTTATGTAAATGGACCTGGATGAATGATTTGACGGTCCCAGTGGGTTTGTGTCGTGAAGTTGGACTTGGCGTATGCTTGGAATTAAATTCAAAAGGCCTTTACCTAATCTATTATGATTTGAGAGCTCGTAATATGAAGGTTTAAAGAATCCATAAGTTTTACTGTAGGTTGACTTTGATCCTATCTGGTTCAGCTTTTGGTTCCAGCACTTGGTATAGGTTTATATTACTATTTATAACTTGTCCGCAAAATTTGGTTCCAATCGGAACTTATTTGACGTGATTCGAATGTCCGGTTGTAAGTTTGAATATTCTTAAGCTTCCTTGAAAATTTCATATATTTTGATGTCGGATTCATGGTTATTGGTGTTATTTTGGTATTTTTATCAGGTGAGCGAGTTCGTACGATGATGTTACACTTGTGTGCATGTTTGGTTTGGAGTCTAAGTGGATAGGGTCAGTTTCAAATAGGGTACGGATTGATTTTTAGTCTTGGGATACAACTAGTGATTTCTCTGTTGCTGGTGCGATATGCAGATCCTGCATTTGCGAGGCCTGGCTCGCAAAAGCGAGCCTCACTTTTGCGACTATGATATCACATTTGCAACTAGGATCTTGGACTGGATGAACACGCATTTGCGAAGAATAGTTCGTATTTGCGAAATTTCAGAGCTCGCATTTGCGGTCTCAGGGCTCGCATTTGTAATTCAATGTATCTTTAAAATGTCTTCGCAGTCGCAAAAGAATGGTCGTATTTGTGAAGGTTGTGTGTTCATATTTTCGACTTATATTCTTCTTTTACAGGGTTTGCATTTGCGACCCTTGTCTCGCAATGGCAAACAAGTCACTGTAATTTTGACACCCGCGGCTGGGTATAAGAGGACTTAGCTCATTTCTCACAATTTCTCAACCCTAAACACCTTAGATACATGAATCAATACTGATAAAAGGAAGTTTTACAATCACCTAATCAAACCCACAGCAGAATATGGAGGTACTTATGGTAGAACGGGCGTAAGAAGTGGTGGGTCAATTTTCAAAAATTTTATCGTAAATTTGAAATACTTATATAAATGAAAATGCGGGAGAGATAAAAAAAAGTATTAGATCGTCTGTATGCTTGGCTAGTCAAGCATAGGATAATTCATAGACCTTTGGGCTTTGATTACTAAAATAGAAACTTTACAAATAAAGCCCGAGGACTGGCATTCACCTTCAATAATAAACAATACTTCGCTAGAAAATTTAAAAGAGAGAGTTAAATAAATAGATAAATTTCTCAATAGACGCTTCTTCCCAAATTCGTTGGTAAGTGACATTAATCCATTTCTTTTCAATTACCCATTACATTTCATGAGATTTCAACATCGAATTTGGGATTTTTATGGTAAAAATTCGAGATTATTGTAAAATTTATATTTAGACCTCAAATTAAGGTCGGATTTTGAAACAAGCCACATAACGAGCCTCAGGGGTGAATAGGTAATTGAGTTTTGGTTCGAATCTCAGGTTTTGACTGAGCGGTCCCGAGGATAACGTTTCTTAATTTTTTTCACAGATGATCTAAATTGAACATCTACCATTTGTGGGTAGTTTCTAAAGCTTATTTTGAATTGTTTGATTAGGTTCGATTGGTTTGACAGTGAGTTTTAGAGGAAAAGCCCCGGTTGAGCTTTAATTTGATTGCGGAGCGAGAAAAGTGTTGGATGTAATCTTGACTTGAGATAAATAGAAAAATGTAAACTATGTGCTATGTGGATCACTTGAGGAAATGACATATATGCGAGATGATAAGCATATATACGCCATTAAGATATTTGTTTCCATGTTTCTCCTTATGTCATGATTTATACATTCCATGTCTTAATTCTTACGTGCTTTAATGCTTTCTATGTCATAATTTGTTATTTGTCATTTAGTTATTCTTGTATCAAAGTGATCGTCCCTTCCATGACTTCTTGCTTATTTGGTGCTTGCCTTGATTATTTTACTTGTACACCTTAATTGTCACATGCTTTACTTGCCCTATTATTTTTTTGTAATATTTGTAGCATTCTTTTTATTATTACGCGGTTCGTTTATTGCTTTGTTCTCATACCCTTCGATTGTGGAGATTATTGTAAATTGAATTATTTGATTGTTTATGTTTATTGAAATTATTTGTGAATAGAGCTGCACGTCGCAGTGATTTGTGATATGGTAGAATAAGGATGATTACAATATTGATACATAGTTATATGGCGGGATCGGATTTTGCACCGCAATGATTTATGTATATAATACTTAGTATTGACTATAATGATTTGGTGGAATAAGAGAGGATTATGATATTAATTATGATGGTACGGCGGGATCGAGTTGCGCATCGCAACAGATTGTATACGTGATTCTTGATATTGATAAATTATTCTATGGTAAAATAAGGGATGATTGCGTACATACAGTGGGATCAGGTAGCACACTGCAACGATGGTGTGTATTGTACTTATTGTTTTTGATATGTTAGTTTTCAGTATTTTTAAATGAAACTTTGAGGTCTGTCATTTTAGGCTCTCTGATTATGAGGTTTGAGTTCATTTTCATAAATTAGCTGCTTTACTTTCATGTGTTTTCTTTCACTGTTATTATTCTTATTATTATTATTATTATTATTATTATTATTATTATTATTATTATTATTATTATTATTATTATTATTATTATTATTATTGTTATTATTATTATTATTATTATTATTATTATTATTATTATTATTATTATCACTGTTATTATTCTTGCTCATGGTAGTTTAGGACCCAAGTTCTGTTAATGTATATTTCAACTAGATATTGTATTTATCCTTCATATCAATTTTGTATTCCTACTCATAATGGCTCGTTACTTGTACTACAAGTCATTGGGGTAGTTATATTGTATTCGTTGTAGTTTAGAGTTAATATATTATTATATTCTCAATTTAGTTGTAGCTTATATTGATTGACTTACCTAGCGAGTTGGGTTTGGTGTCATCACAGCTTACTAAAATTTTGGGATGTGACAAATTCTCATCGATCTAGTCCACAAACCTAAGTTATCCCAACCTGAAAATTTTAGTAGAATTAGCACAAATCCAAGCGTATTCGAAGGATGAACATACAATGGATGAGTATGATCTATTTTTGACTTCCCCATTGTGAGAAATCTTTACAAAAGAAAAATGAAAAAAAGAGATAAAATAATGAAACAATTCGAATAAAAGCTTAAGCAACTGTAACACTAATATATGTGGCTCTGATGCCATTTCAATGTTAGCCATGGTGAAAGAAAATTTTATAGATCTCCACCTGACAAAGATATTTACAAATTTGTAATTGTACATAACTATAAGCTAGTCTACTTTAGCTTACCTCTATTCACCCCTACTAGGTATGTTTTCTCTATTGTGTACTATTTATACAAGAGATTTATCCATTTCTTTTCTTTCCTATTTTCCTATTGTCTACTATCAGTTGCATTCTGTGTTTACTATTATTGGCCCAAGAACAGGTGAAGTTTTGAAGATTGACAAAAGAACTCAGACATGGACCAGGTCCATCTTGTGAAGCACAGTCATGATCAACATGTACATGTGAGATGCACGAGAAGGAGATAAATCTAACTGATCAAGAAGTAGTATATCCTGATCTGATCGAAAAGGTTGCCTATTGGATACGGAGAGAAACACTCCTTACATGAAAAGAATACATTTTAGGATGAAGATACTGTTACAGTTTGAGATCACCATGAACTCTTCTACGATAGAACAGTAGCAATTGAATCCCTATCAAAATCTGATTACTAACCTATTAAATGTCAGTATTGTTCTTTTTTACAGGTAACCCACATAAGCAGAAGTTAAACTTAAATTTAAAGCAAAAAGGCAAGGAGATTTTGCAAGCAATATAAGTGTGATTTGAGTGTGCAATCCTGAAGCTACTTGAACGAGATAAAAGAACCAGTTCCACGTGTCTATCTTTTATTCTAGTTCAATTGTAATTGATGATTTTACATTGTACCTTTCATCTTTCATAGAAGCAATTATATTAGGTACTTAGAGTGTTCAAGTTAGAGCTAACATGAAGTTGTCGCAACAGTTGAGGTTGTGTGCCACAATGGGATTAGAGCTAATTCTTAGGTTTACAAAGAGTTGTGTAAATGTTGTTTTGGCTCAGTGATTTTAGTGGAAGTTTGGGAAAATCCTACTGAGTAGTAGACCGTGGTTTTTTCACCTTTTGAGCCCGGTGTTTTTCACGTAAAAATCTCTGTGTTTTTTATTTTTTATATTTATTATTCCGCAAACAGTAGTAGTTCAAACACCTAGAAGAACCAAGTTCTTTCTATAGTTCAATTAAGTAAAAATTGGGTACCACACAACCCTTGTGTGGAATTGAAATTTAACACCTCAATTGGTATCAGAGCGGGTTATCCTTGAAGAGGTTAACACCTTAGGAAAAGAGCAAGATTAGTGCACCATCTGGAAATTGGGAAGGGCAATCCACTGCTAGGCTTCCACTCTTTAATGGTCAGTACTATTCTTGGTGGAAGAACAGGATGAGAGATCACATCATAGGAGAAGACTATGAACTCTGGGAAACAATCACTGATGGTCTCGTATCGACTACAAAGAAGAATGTTGATGGAGTGGACGAGCCAAAGACAAGAGTTGACTGCACTGCTGAAGACTTGAAGAAATGGGAGAAGAATGCCAAGGACAAGAAATAGCTTGTGTGTGGACTGGGTCCAAACGAGGATAGCAGGATTCAAAGTTGTACCACTACCAAGGAGATATGGGACACTTTAGAAGTGGCTCATGAAAGAACTCCTCAAGTAAATAGATCAAGAGGAACACTACTATATTCTCAATATAAGAATTTCACAATGAAGGAAGGAGAAACTATCCAGGAAATGTACACAAGGTTCACAACACTAACAAATGAACTTAAATCTCATGGGAGAATTATCCTTGAAGAAGACAAGATTGATAAAATCTTGACAAGAGTCTTACCAGTGACTTGGTAAAGCAAAATCACTACTATTTAGGAGTCAAAGAACATTGCTACTCTTAAGCTGGATGAACTGATTGGAAACTTTACTGCCTATGAACTGAGAAGGAAAACCATAAAAATAGATGCACCTAAGAAGATAAGGATTCTGGCTCTCATAATAGCTGAAGGTGCAGATCTGGAGGATGATGAAATGGCCATGATCACAAGGGATTTCAAAAAGTACCTAATGAGAGGGAAGAGTTCTCCTAGAGGTACAACTTTCAACAAACCAAAGGCTCCTAAGAAACAGACTAATGAGGTTGCTATAAATGTGGTAATACTGATCACATAATAAAAAATTATCCTCAATGAGAAATTGAATGGAAGAAGTAAAGGACTGGACGAAGGAACAAGAAGAAGGAACATGTTCAACCCAAAAAGAAAAAAAGATCAACAAAGGCTATGGTTGCTATTTGGGGAGAAACATCAAATGAGAATTCAAAAGATGAAGCTGGAGATGAACAAGCACTTATGGTCATCGGAGAATCAGATGATAAACAAGAGGTAAGCGTCATTCATCTAAAAGACAAGATAAAATATTTGTCTAAAGAATGGTTATCTGAACTATTATTGGACTTCATCGATGAGTCTGAGATAAATAACAATGAGAAGGAAGAGTTGTCTAGGGAGTGTGTGATCTTAAAAGCCAAGTGCAAGAACCTAGAATCTAGGGCTAATGAGAGTGACAATAAAAATATTGAGTTGAAGAACCGGGTTCTTGAACTTGACACCAGTGTCCTAGAAATTAGGTCTAAAAATTTAAAACTAAATTTAGGAATAGGTAAGAAGAAAGTTGATCACACACATCTCACCTCAGAAGAAAACCTAGGAAAAATAAAGGATGAGTTGTACAGGAAAGATGAGCAGATAAGAGTCTTAAAAGAAGATCTAGGGAAGGTAAATCATGAACTAGACAGAACTTGCAAATGGAATAAGGCTTCTGATGCACTATCTTAGCTACAAGAACATCACAGTACCAACAAAAGAGGACTTGGCTATGGGGAACAAGCACCTAAGTGGGACCCCAAAAGCAAGTACCTCACTCTTCCTGCAAAAAAAAATCTACACGCATTATGGCAAGACTATTCATTACAAAAATGAATGTAATAAAAAAAAGGCCAGTCAAAAGACAAAGCCTTTGTTCAAGAGAAAAATAAGTTCTAAAAGGAATTTGATTTACACCTTTGCCAATAGAAAGGGACCTAAACTAGTTTGGGTTCCTAAGACTAAGCCCTGGGTTTTTTTTTTGCAGGTCCAAGTGAAGGGAAGTAGCTAAATATGGTACATAGATAGTGGCTGCTCATAACATATGATTGGAAGCAAGAACTAGTTCCTTTCACTTGAGGACTTAAAAGGAGGTAATGTCACCTTTGGAAACGGGAAGAAATGGGAGATTATAGGGGTTGGAAAGGTAGGTAAGACAGACTCACACTCCATTGAGAATGTTTACTTGATAGATGTCTTGAAATATAGCCTAATCAATGTATCACAACTGTATGACAGAGGTAACCTTGTAGCATTTACCTCTACCATTCTTTGTAATTAACGTTACCACTAACAAGATTGTTTTGCAGGGAAAAAGAGTTAACAGTATTTACATTGTAGATTTGTCTACTCTTTCAGAAAATGAATTCACTTGCTTAAGTATGTTGGACAATGATCCCCTCATGTGACACAAAAGACTTAATCATGCAAGTCTGAATCAACTCAACAAATTAGTCTCCAAGGACTTGGTGATAGGTTACCTAACATCAAGTTCAATGAAGACAAAGTTGGTGAGGCCTGTGCAAGGGGGAAGCAGGTAAGATCATCCTTTAAAAGTAAGAAAATGATAAGCACAACCAGGACGTTGGAACTGGTTCGTCTGGATCTCTATGGTCCAATGAGAACATTGAGCAGAGGTGGTAAGAAATATGTGATGGTACTTGTTGATGATTATTCTAGGTCTACATGGGTACTATTCTTAACATCTAAATATGAAGCATTTGACATGTTTACTGCCTTTATTAGAAAGACTCAAAAACAACTAAGTAATCAACTTGCATCCATTAGGTCTGATCATGGATATGAATTTGAAAATGCTAAGTTTTCTGAATTTTGGGATGAGCATGGTATAGGTCATAACTTCTCTGCCCATAGGACTCCTCAAAAAAATGGAGTAGTTGAAAGAAAGAACAGGACTCTTGAAGATATGGATAGAACTATGCTTCTTTCTAGTAAATTATCCCACAACTTCTGGGCAGAGGCTGTAAATACTGCATGTTATATCATCAATAGATGCATGACTAGACATCGTGTAGATAAGACTACCTATGAGTTACTTAAAGGGAAAAACCCAATTCCCATCTTAGGGCATTTGGATGCAAGTGCTTTTGCACAATAATGGAAAGGACTGCCTGGATAAGTTTGATCCTAGAAGTGATGAGGGAGTATTCTTAGGATATTCTTCACATAGAATAGCATATAAAGTGTTCAATAAAAGAACTTTGTATGTAGAAGAAAGTGTAAATGTAGTGTTTGATGAAACTAACATTCTTTCTTAGAGAAAGGAACATGAAGATGAAGTTATTGGGCTAGTAAAAGACTTAATTGTAGTCTCAGCTCAACCTAAAGTGGCACCAAAAGAAGGAACAAGTGATGGAATAGGTTCTTCCATCCAGGGGAACTGATCAAAAAGGAACTGAAAACCATTCCTCTAAAGGAACCTGTTCATAACCCTATTCCTTAGCAACAGAACATGGGAGAAACATCAAGCAAAAATCAGTTGGTTGTGAAACCTCACAAGTATCAAAGTTCTCATCCTATTGAGAACATAATTACTAATCCAACCTCTGGAGTCAAAACTAGATAACAATTAAAAAATCGGTGTGCTTTTGATGCTTTCGTATCTCTTATTGAGCCTAAAAATGTTGTTGAGGCTTTGCAGGATGTAGATTGGGTAAATGCAATGCAACAGTAACTCAATTTGTTCGAGAGAAGTCAAGTTTGGCATCTAGTTCCAAGACCCATGGACAAATCAATAATTCGCACAAAATGGGTCTTCAGAAACAAACATGATGAAGATGGAAAAGTTACAAGAAACAAGGCAAGACTGGTGGTCCAAGGTTACAACCAAGAGGAGGGTATAGATTGTGATGAGACTTTTGCTCCAGCTGCAAGTCAAGAGGCAATAAGACTCCTCATAGTCTTTTCAGCATACATGGAATTCACTCTTTATTAGATGGATTCCTGAATAGCTACCTAAAAGAACAAGTGTTTGTGAAACAACCTCAAGGGTTTGAGATCCTGAGCATGTGTACACATTAGACAAGGCTCTCTATGGACTCAAGCAGGATCATAGAGCATGTTATGAACGACTGTCCAAATTTCTACTTGAACATGGCTACAAAAGAGTTAAAATTGACAGTACTCTATTCTTGAGGGAAAAAGGCAAGGATCTTCTTATGGTACAAATATATGTTGGTGACATAATTTTTGGGACTTCCACTGACAAACTAAGCAAGGATTTTTCCAAATTAATGGGGAGTGAGTTTGGAATGAGTATGATGGGTGAGCTTAATTTTTCCTTAGGCTTATAGATCAAACAAAGCCCAAATAGAACCATGATCCATCAGCAGAAATATGCAAAGTATCTAATCAAGACATTTAAAATGGATGAATCAAAGGAAATAGCCACCCCCATTGCAACCGACACTAAATTTGACATAGATGAACCTGGTTCATTTGTTGATCAGAAGTTGTATATAGGTATGATTAGTTCACTTTTGTATCTTACTGCCAGCAGATTTCATATAGTTTTCAATGTAGGGCTTTATGCTCGCTTTCAGGCTAATCTAAAAAAATCTCACTTGACTGATGTCAAAAGGATACTGAGATATTTGAAAGGCACTACTTATATGTGTCTTTGGTACTCTAAAGGTAGTAATTTCAACGTAGTTGGGTATGTTGATGATGATTATGCAGGTTTCCTCGTGGATAGGAAAAGCACCTCAGATATAGCCTATTTTGTTGGTTCATGTCTTGTATCATGGGCCACTAAAAAGCAAAATTCAGTGGCCTCATCCATTGCTGAGGCTGAATATGTTGTTGCTACCTCTTGTTGTGCTCAATTGCTATATATCAAACAACAATTGGTAGATTTTGGCATTGAAGTTGGTTGTATTACTATATTCTGTAATAACACTAGTGTTATAAGTATGACAAAGAAACATGTTCATCATTAGGGGACTAAGCACATAGATGTTAGACGCCACTTCTTAAGAGATAACTATGAGAAAGGATTGATCTCCATTGAATTCTGTGCTACTGATAAACAAATTGCTGACATCTTCACTAAAGCAATGAGTAGAGAAAACATTGAAAGCAACAGGTTGGAATTAGGGATGATTAAGATCACCTAATAGGTCCATCTCAGAATGCACATTGAAAAAAAAGAGGAAAAAAAATGAATTTGTTTGGCTAGGAAATTTGAACTTGTGAAAATATCTAGATTATTTTTCACTAAGCTTCATACTGTAATTAGTATACTCCTGTGAAATGTGTTAGTATGACTTTACTGATCTCTTACAAAATTTTCTTTATTATGATAAATTGAGGCATGTTGAAGAAAATTCTAAATGAAGAACCTGGTTCATTGGTATGGGTGCTTCTAAAAGCGAAGGTATGTTTTCTATACTCTGCACAATTAGAAATATAAATATTTAAATCATGATCAGAAGTCCTACAATTGTTCAATCTCTTAGAAAATCATATCCATTAGCTCTGAACCAGTTCCGTCAGCCTAGAACTCTAAACCACAAAAATTTCCTAAAATCTAGGGAAGTTAAACTGATCATTCAAACCTGCAATTTCAGGTTGATTAGACCTCTAATTGACCAATATTAAAGTTGTCGCTATACATTTTTAAATACACACCATTCTTTCTACCATCTCCATAACTCCAAACCGTCAAAAATTCATCTTCACTTTCACTTACCCTTTTCTCCAAAGTTCTAACGCACAAATTCTCTTAATACACAACCGATCATGACCAACCCACAAGAAAATCCTAAAAATTCTCCAAAACCCACTCCTTTTTATTCATCTCCCTCTCCTCCACCCAGCACAACTCTCAAACCCGGGCTGAGAAGGGTAGAAATGTTTGCTCGAAAAATAGTAGTGATTGGGGCTCTCAGGAAGAAATTAAATGAGAAATTAAAGGCAAGAATGCCCAAGACTCCGACTCCAACTCTGATTTTAAGTCATAAAAATCTGTTACTGTGGGGGAAGGACCTGGGTCTTTTGAATCTAAAAAGACTCAAGAATCCCCTTCTAAGGTAAGTTCTTTTGTGTCTGAAAATTGAGAAACTAGGTTTGTTCTGGTTGGGCCTACTAAGGATGTGAAATTACCTGAGTTACGAAGGAGTGGAGGTAAAAAGAATTCTGAAAAAACAAAAAGAGAGAGCTTTATGTTGTGAAGAGGGGGAAATGGGAAAAGAGTGGTTGATCATTCACCCATTGTTGATATGTATGTACCTACTATCTGTGGGGTTGAACAAAAAAAAAAAAGAAGAGAGTGGCAAGAAGTCAGGGGGAAGTAGTTCTGGTGAAGCTGCTAAAGGGTTGGTTATCTTAAGTTCACAAAGAGATGAACCTGGTTCATCAGTTGAAGAAACCCTAGCAGACCTGTTGAAAAAGGTTGGGGTGAGTTATGATCCAAAGAAAAGAAGTCGTACCCACCAAATGCCTCAAGTGCTCCCAAATCTTCTAAGAAAATAAAGGCTTCCTCCCCAACACCTACTGACACTTCTTGCTAAAGGGAAGAGTCACAAGAAGCAGGGTGAAACAACGTGAGGCTGATCTACAAAGGGCTTTAGCTGAAAGTAAGAAGAAGAGAATGGATAAAGGAAAAGGGAAGGTTGAAGAGTCCTTAGAGGCTGCTGAGGTTGAGGAGATGCAACAGGTTCATTAGGAGGAAGTTCTACTAGTGGAGGTTCAAACCCCCAAGCCCAAAAAGCTGAATACTTCTTCCAAGAAGTCTTCCTCTGTGCCTGAGGCTACTGAACCTTCACTAGCCAAGAGGACAAGGTCTGTAGTGAAAAGTAAACAAGTAAGAATTTCTAACAATGAGGAATAGAGTGGAGAAGATGAAGATGATGAGTCTGATAGTGAACAAGACAATATTTCTATATTTGGAAAAAGAAAGGTTTTGAAGGGTAAACTACTGAAAGACTTGGTTGAACCAGGAATGATATGACTGGTGAATGCCTTAGCTGCTCAGGGGTGGAAGGACATGGTCTTTCAGATGGATGGTAGGCTAGCCAGGAATTAGATAATTGAGTTTATGGCAATTACACAGGTTAAGGATGACAAGGTTCGTAGCCTAGTGAAAGGAGTTCAAGTCTCATTTGATGTAGAAAAATTGGGAGAGATCCTTGATATACCCTCTGAAGGATTTGATGAGACAAGTCAAAGGTGGCCTTGTCTGGACTCCCTTCCTACTGCCCTTGAAATTACCAAGAGGTTTTGTGATGCTGAAGATGTGAATAAAGTCAGGGCTATGCAGAAAAGTGAAATGACACCTGAGCACAAGGTCTTGTTTGAATTTTCCAATAAGTGCATATTTCCCAGACAGGAGAGAAGGCATACTGCCAATTATATGGACCTCGTTCTTACGTAGTTCATGGAAAGTGGAAGGTAAATTAATTATCTTTCCTTCATCATCAAGTTGCTGGACAGGGTCATAAATGGCTCCAAGGCTCATGCTACCCCCTATTGCTTTGTTCTAACTAAGGTTATGGATATGCGAAATGTGCCTCTGAAGAAATGGTAAATGGCCTCAAGAAAGGATCATTTTGGAATTAACACTCTGATTTCTTTTGACTACTTAGTCAGTGCCATCCCAAATGAACCTGGTTCATCCAAAAGAACTCCTATCAAGAGTAAAGTCGGGACTTTTGTTCAGGAATGTAAAGCCAAGGATGCTGAGATAGCAAGGCTCAGGGCTCGTGTGGCAGAGGTGGAATCTAAGAGGGATGACCTCAGATCTAAGCTTACAAAAGAAAAAGTAGAATAATGATGGAATGCTTCACAATATGTTGAATCCTCTTCAAGCCTAAAACCAACCATCCAGCTCCCCCAAGCCTTAGGAAGCTTAGCTTTTGTCTCCTGAACCTGTCTAGTACCTTCATTGACCAAGATTAGGGATGTTTCTATATGTTCTTTTTGTTCATGTTATAAATAGTTTTTGCTTTCTGCTTGTGGATTGCGATAGCACCATATGTTCTATCAATGAAATCTACTATTTTTGCTCCTGATCAGTGTTAATCTTTCCTTGATAGTTTAAATATGTTTTCGTTGATTACTGATGATTAAACCATGATTGCACTTCCAGTTGCTCAGTGCCTATGTGTACTTATTAAAATCTTGGACTCACCCTTTGTATGCAACTTTTTGATGATACCAAAAGGGGGAAGAGATATTGTTCTTTACACATTCTAAATTAAGTGATATTTTTAATGTAATTAACCTGGGCCTTCATGATAAATAAATTTTCTACACTTTTTATTGATGGTTATGCTGAGTACTTATAGGATCCAAGAAAGTAGAAAGATAGAGTTGGTCATCATTAAAAAGGGGGAATTTGTTGGCCCAAGAACAGGTGAAGTTTTGAAGATTGACAAAAGAACTCAGACATGGACAAGGTCCATCTTGTGAAGCACGGTCGTTATCAACCTGTACATATGAGATACATGTAAATGAGATAAATCAAACTGATCAAGAAACATTATCTCCTGGTCTGATCGAAAAGGTTGCATATTGGATAAGGAGAGAAAGACTCCTTAACTGGAGAGAACACAGTTTAAGATGAAGGTAGTGCTAGAGTTTGAGATCACCATGAACTCTTCTACGATAGAAGAGTAGCAATTAATCCCAATCAAACTCTAATTACTAACCTATTAAATGTAAGTGTTATTCTCTTTTACATGCAATGCATATAAGCAGTATCTAAACCTAAATTGAGAGCAAAAGAGCAAGGCGATTTTGCAAGCAATTTATGTGTGATTTGCGTGTGCACTCCTGAAGCTTCTTGAATGAGATAGAAGAACCAGTTCTATGTGTCTATCTTTAATTCTAGTTCAATTGTAGTAGATGATTTTACATTGTACCTTTCAACTTTCATAGAAGCAATTGTATTAGGTACATAGAGTGTTCAAGTTAGAGTTAACTAGAAGTTTTTGCAACAGTTGGACTGTGTGCCATAACGGTATTAGAGTTAATCCTTAAGTTTGTAAAGAGTTTTGTAAATGTTGTTTTGGCTCAGTGATTTTAGTGGGAAGTTTGAGAAAATCATACTGAGTAGTAGGTCGTGATTTTTTCACCTTTTGAGCCTAGTTTTTTTCACATAAAAATCTCTATGTTTTTATTTTTTGTATTTATTATTCTACAAATAGTAGTAGTTGGAACACCTAGAAGAACCGGGTTCTTCTATAGTGAAGTAAAGTAAAAATTGGGTACCACACAAATCACCCTCTCCCTCTTGTGTGGAATTGACGTTTAACACATCAACTATCCTCTTTGATACTCTGCCACACCTTTTCTAGAATTGGCACTATTTGGTTCCATAGAGCTTCATTTTTTGCTTTCCATATTCCATACATGATTGCTACTATGTTGGAAGTTACAAATCCTCTACATATTCTTCCCTTGATACATCTTCCTATCTTCTTCCATAAATTATGTTGATCTAAATGGTTGATCTTTAATCTCAGCCATCTGTATAGTTCCTAAACGCTTTTTCTTAAAAATTAGCACTCAAAGTATAAGTGTCAAGAACCTAAATCTGCCCCGGTCGTGATGGCACCTATCATGGAACTAGGCCAGCCACTTATTTCTTTTTCCCCATTTTATCCAATTAATTACTTCAGAAAAACATCAAGTTTCAATACCGAATTAAATAATAATAATAATAATAATAATAATAATAATAATAATAATAATAATAATAATAATAATAATAATAATAATAATAATAATAATAATAATAGAAGTCTCAAAACAGCGGAATAAAACATAATTCCCGATCTTGGGTGTCACTGGTCATGAGCAAAACTAATACAACAGTCTGAAAAAACAAATTTAGAACAGTCTGAATACATCCAATAAGTAAAACTAGAGGAAGATAGGGAAAGAGAAGGCAAAACTGCAATTGCCAAGCAGATACCTCGCAATCTCTGATGAAAGTCCACACAAGGAAGATCAACAACCGCTACCGCGCCCCGAAAAACCTAGATATGCACACAGGGGTACAAGGGGCAATGTGAGTACACCAACTCAGTAAGTAACAAGTCCAACCTATGAACTGACAGGTAGTGACAGACTAAACCTCAACAAGAAATTTAGTAGTAAACAGAACAGAAATGTAGACATGCTTATACTTCAAGTAAAACTCAATAGTAATAGAAACGACTTTTCAGTAAAGAGTTCAATACTAAGAGATTTCGTATATATACCAATGCACAGCTAGCATTATCTATTTTCCCACAACCTCTACTCACAAGTGCTCAACCAGTCAGTACTGTATATGGCCATCCGGCCGAGGGAAGGTCCATCCCCATGTATAGTACCTTGGACAAATCCATGTCCAGAAAAATCCATCCCTCACTATAGTACTTAAGACAAATCCATGTCCAGAGAAATCCATCCCTCAATGTAATCATATATTGCGCTCGCTGGGGGTGTAAAGACTCTGGAGGGGCTTCTCTAAGCCCAAGCACTATCTCAATGCCAGCGAAGGCATGACAATATCATTGTTGCAGCATGCAAAGCGATCCCATACTTTCAATCAATACTCAGCTCTCGGCCTCACTCTGCCAATACTCTATAGTCTCATACAAAGGGCTAAGATGTTATAATAAAATCCCGAACAATGATATGATATGTCAAATAGCAATAATCAAGACTGTGTCATGATATAATATGCATGAAAAGGACTAAGTATAGAATATACATGAATCTAATGACATGATAGCACGTAACAACCTCTCAGGTCTCAACATTTTTAGTGTGAAGCCTTAACATGATAATTAACATGATTTACAACTCAACAGCAGATCACATAATCACATCACAAATATCAATAATAAATATCCATTAAGCGGCGCTCTGGAATGATCCAGGCCGCACTTATCACGGTGCACGCTCATATGCCCGTTACTTGGTATAGCATCACCTTCATAGCAACCATAGAACACATCATTCAGGGTTTCGAAGGTTGAAAGCGTTAATTACCTCAAGCCAAGTTAAAATTGTAGCCCACGACGCCTTTTCCTCTTGAATCGGCCTCTAATTGCCACGACTCTAATCAAAATCAGTGCATAACAATCAAAATATGCAAAGGGAACAAAGTCCACTCGAAAATAATCAAAATACAATGCGATTCCCGAAATTAACCAAACCCGACCCTCGGGCCCGTCTCTAAATTCGATAAAATTTACATCAATAGACTTCTTGTTCCCCATGAGTTCATACTTATAAAAAGTACTAAAATCTGACCACAAATGACCTCTCAAATCCTTGCTCAAAGATCTCCAATCTCAAGCCCTAGTTTCCCAATTTTTAGCCATAAAAATTCAAGCTCAATCAGTGAAATAACACCGCAGAAATGCGTTTAGGGTCCAAAAACCCTACCTCTATAAAATTCCCTTGAAATCCCTCTTCAAATAGATCCCTCAAGAAGAAACCCGTATGAAAATGGTGAGAATAACTCAAAACTCGCGAAGGAAATCTTTTATACTTTCTGACACAGGCTTTTCGCACCTGCAGTTCTTTTCCCGCTTTTGTGGTCCCGCTCCTGCAACCTAATCCACCGCATCACTGTTTTTCACTTAAATGCACATTTCCCCATTTACGGTGTGTGCTCCCTTCACGACTTTTGCGGTCTCTGATGATCTTCTTCTTGGCTGCATTTGCGGCTGCTTCCGCTACTACAGGCATCGCACCTGCGGCATCCCAACCGCAAGTGCGGTTATGACAGCAACAAAAATGCTTTAGCTTTCAAACTCAACTCCAAACCTTCTGTCAATCATCCGAAATCACCCTACGGTCCCCGGGACCTCAACCAAAAGCACCAACAGGTCATATACTACTATCCAAACTAATACCAACCTTCAAAACACCTAAAATAACATCGAAACAACTAGATCACGCCGGATTCAAGCCTAAGAATTATAAAAACTTCCAAATTTCATTTTTGATCAAAAAGTCTACCAAATCATGTCCGAATGACCTGAAATTTTGCACATACATTCTAAATGACACAATAGACCTACTACAACTTTCGAAATTCCACTTCAACCCCTGAATCAAAATCTCACCTATCAACCGGAAAATTCCAAAATTCTAATTTCGCCAATTCAAGCCTAAATCTACTACCAACCTCCAAAACACGTTCGATCATACTCCTAAGTCCAAAATCACCTAATGAAACTATCTGAATCATCAAAATTCACATCCAAGCCCTTTTCCACATAATTCAATGTCTGATTGACTTTTCCAACTTAAGCTTACTCAAAAGAGACTAAGTGTCTCAAACCTTACAAAAATCTATCCGAATCTGAACCACTCAATACATATAATACAGATGAAACAAGCATAAAGAAGAAGAAATATGGGAAACAGAGCAGTAACTCATAAGACGACAGGTCGGGTCGTCACATCATCCCCATCTTAAACAAATGTACGTCTTTGAACGAGTCAAGAAACATACATGAAGCCTCAAATAGGTGAGGATATCTGCTCCACATCTCCCGCTAGGTATCCTCTGTAGCCTCCTCCGCGGGCCGACCTCTCCACTGCACTTTCACTGAAGTTATATCCTTTGATCTTTACTTTTAAACCTGACATTCCAAAATAACCATTGGATCCACATCATAAGTCAAACCACCATCTAACTGAACTTAGTGAAATACATAACATGAAACGGATCCCCAATAAATTTCTGGAGCATAGAAACATGAAATACCAGATGCACACTCAATAAGCTGGGTAGAAAAGCAAGCTTATAAGCCACCTCCCCAATCCTACGAAGCACCTCTAACTGTCCAATGAACCAAGGACTTAACTTCTCTTTCTTTCCAAATCTCATAACACCCTTCATGGGTGAAACCTTCAACTGAACTTTCTCTCTAACCATGTAGGACATATCCCAAACCTTCCGGCCAGTATAACTCTTTTGTCTAGACTCCGCTGTGAGGCTCATGAAAATTTTCACTCAAAACCCGCATCTCGTAGTGTCAAGTTAGGGTCAGGTGTTAGAAACTCATAAAAGAATTCTACGGTCAAGAATATGATCGCATTTCAGGTATGCGGACCACATATTTACCGCAAAGTGAGTCAGCATGTTAGTCAAATTTGAGATCAAAAATATGGTCCATTATGCAATCGTATAACTGATATGCGGACTGCATAGTCATCGCATAATTTTATCAGGATTTTGTAAAGGGTAGTACTGCACTGCATTATCCGACCGCAGAATGGGTAACCACATTTCTGCCGCAAACCCAGACAGAATGTTGATATTTTTAAGAGCACTTTTGCGGTCTATTCTACGAGCTACATTTACACTTTGCGATCGAAGATCCAACTCGGGGCTCCAATTTTCTAAATTTTAAACCTGACCCCTATCTATATATCCGAGGATATAGCTCATTTTGAGCACATTCTCTGATACTTTTAAAGAGAGGGAGAGGGTCTTAGTGAGGGAAAGTGTTTCCCATCAAATTACTCCATGAAACCTTGCTAAAGCATTGAAGATAATCTAGTGAAGACACTTAAATCTTCATCTAAAGAGGTAAGACTTCATCACCTCACCTCTTATTTCTGTACTTAGCTATAAGGGGTCATTAGTGAAGTAATTTATGGGTATAAGAATGAATTTATTGCATGCATATCACACCATAGGATATTGAAAGGTGGTAAACTAAAAAGAAGGCAATTTGGGGTATAAAATGATATAAATTCCTCTTAGAAGGGACCTAAGATCACAATGCACCTTTAGTGTTTGATGACATGCTCGAACCAAGCTAGGATCTCGATCTCCTCTCTAATTCTCGGTTCAATTTGTAATTCTTACACAATATTTCGAAGTGCTAAGAGTTTCGAAAGTTTGTAAAGAGTAAGGAAAGCTGTGTTGAGGTATGTATGGCTAAAAATCCATCTTTTAGGAATTGAGCTATATTGGTAGTTGTGTGAATACAGTAAGATCAAAATCAAATTGTTGTACTAATTATTTATTTCACCTTTGTTGGTGTTGCACTCTCATATGCGTAGAAAGTATATATCAATATGATTAACATGCTATTCTTGATAACTTAAAGAAAGGTGCAAGGACTATGGATAATGAATTGAAATGTCTAGACCTTAAATTGAAATAGAAAGTGCATATGTTATGCCACTTGTGTGAAATTACATCCATGCTTGCAAAATTAAACTACTCATGTGTACACCTATTTTCCTAAACTACAAACCTAGCATTGAAATTGGGGATACCGTGAGAGGTGGCCTAGTGCCAAATGTATGGTGTGATAGTTGTGAGCCAAAGTTCCTATGAGATGAGTTGTGGGAAACAAAGATCGAAATAAGATGATTGATGGGAAAGGAAAACACCTTGGTAGGGCGGCCTAGCTGATCGGGCCGAGATCGGAGGTCATGCTACGCACATGGTGGTAATGAATTTATGATTGAAGTGAACGTCTCCAATGAGGCGACCTAGCCGATCGGGTCAAGATCAAACTCTGCTCAACTTAGCTGTGATAATGTGAACAATGATGAACAATATGAGACACTAAAAAAGATGAAAGCTATGGAAACATAGTATGAAAATTGTATGCTTCCTTTACTGGGAAATGTGTGGCCATTAGTTCTTTCGAACTAGATGAAATTTAGTTATACATACTAGTACTATTCCATGGTACTAAAGTCCTTTTTGTCGGGGGTGCTACATTTGTTTAAATGAATGTAGTAGCTCCATTACAGAGAGTGTTGATCACGTGTAGCGCAGTACCTTCTTCCGAAGCCTTGGTGAGCCCCTTTCTCCTTCAAGGGGTTAGATTACGCATCTTTTGTTATAGACTCCTACTTTTGAGGTATAGCCGGGGCCTTGTTTCCGGCACTATCATGCTTGTCTTTTCTTACATCCTTAGAGGCTCCGTAAACATATGTGTGGGTTATGTACGGGTGTTTGAAGGGGTTCATGAACCATGTTGTAATTCTAAACTCATGCTATCTATAAATTGTGACTCTATGGGAACTTCGGAAACCTAACTTTAACCACGGTTTAAGTTTGTATTATATAATGAATTATCACTATTGAATGTACTATCTTTCCTTTCCTAAATAAGAAGGAATCATCGTTACCTTGTGCATGATGAGTTGGATAGGACATTTGTGACGAGGCTTGCTCGATTGGGTTCACTCGATCAAGCACCGGTCGTGCCTCCTAAGGTTGGGGCGTGACATCCGCTATACGAAACCTCTCCTGAATCACCTTCACCTTGTCTAAAGCATCCTGCACAAATCTGTACACAATAGTCTAGCCTCATCGGGCTCAAACCAACTAACTAGAGATCTACACCACTTCCCATACAAAGCCTTATATGGACCAATCTGAATACTCGACTGCTAATTGTTGTTATAAGCAAACTCTGTGAGTGGTAGAAACTGTGAAGTTGTGCTCAAGTCAACCTGAGTACCCAACTCTTATTGTACTGACCTCCAAAAATGTGAAGTAAACTGAGTACCCCTATCTGAAATGATGGAAACTGGGACACCATGCAATCGAACAATCTCCCGGATATATATCTCTTCCAACCGCTCTGAAGAATAGATAGTACACACCAGAATGAAGTGTGCGGACTTGGTCAGCTGATCCAAAATCACCAAAATAGCATCAAACTTCTTCAAAGTTCGTGGGAGACCAACTACAAAGTCCATGGTGATCCACTCCCACTTCCACTCTGGAATATCTATCCACTGAAGTAAGCCACCTAGTCTCTGATGCTCATATTTCATCTACTGACAATTGAGACACCGAGCTACAAATTCCACAATATCCTTCTTCATTCATCTCCACCAGTAATGTTATGTCATATCATGATACATCTTCTCTGCACCCGGATGAATAAAATACCGCGAGCTATGGGACTCCTCTAGAATTAACTCCCTATGCCCATCTATATTAGCAACACGTATCCGGCACTGCATCCTCAACACCCCAGCATCACCAATAGTAACATCTCTGGCATCATCATGTTGAACCATATTCTTAAGGACAAGCAAATGAAGATCATCATATTGGCGCTCTCTGATGCGATCAAATAAGGAAGACCGAGAAATCACACAAGCCAATACCCGACTGGGCTCCGAAATATCCAACCTCACAAACCAATTGGCCAAGGCCTGAACATCAACTGTAAGAGGTCTCTCCCCAACTGGAATAAATGAAAAACTCTCCATACTCACTGCCTTTCAGCACAAAGCATCGGTCATCACATTGACCTTCCCCGGATGGTACAAAATAGTAATATAATAATCCTTTTGCAACTCCAACCATCTCCGCTACCTGAAATTGAGATCCTTCTGCTTGAACAAGTGCCGGAGACTACGATGATAAGTAAACACCTTACAAGACACAACATACAAATAATGCCTCAAAATCTTCAATGCGTGAAAAATGGAAACCAACTCCAAATCATGAACAGGGTAGTTCTTCTCATGAGGCTTCAATTGACGAGAATCATAAGCAATAACTCTACCCTCCTGCATTAACACACACCTAATACCAACTCTCGAAGCATCACAATACACGGTGTAAGAACCTGAAACAGATAGCAATACTAACACTAGAGATGTGGTCAAGGCAGTCTTGAGCTTCTGAAAGCTCGCCTCACACTCATCTGACCACATGACTAGAGCACCCTTCTTAATCAACTTGGTCAAGGGCGATGTGATAGATGAAAATCCCTTAACAAACCGGCGGTAATAACCCGCCAAACCAAGAAAACTGTGAATCTTAGTGGTTGAGGACGGACTGGGCCAACTCTTAACCGCCTTTATCTTCTTCGGATCAACCTGAATACCCTCACTGGACACCACGTGCCCCAAGAAAGCCACAGAACTGAGCCAAAACTCTCACTTGGAGAACTTTGAACAAAGCTTCTCCTCCCTCAATGTCTGCAATACAACTCTTAAATTCTCCTCATGCTCCTCCTAACAATGCGAACACACCAGAATGTCATCAATGAAGACTATGACGAACTAGTCGAGATACGGCTGGAACATGCTGTTCATCAAATGCATGAACGTTGTTGGGGCATTAGCCAGCCCAAAACACATCACCAAGAACTCATAATGACTATATCTGGTTCTGAATGTTATCTTATGAATATCCAAATTCCTGATCTTCAACTGGTGATAACCTGAACGGAGATCAATCTTGGAGAACACTCTCGCTCCCTGAAGGTGGTCAAATAAATCATGGATACGAGGAAAAGGATACTTGTTCTTGATTGTTACTTTGTTCAACTACCTGTAATCAATGCACATCCTCATCATGCCATCCTTCTTCTTCACAAATAGAATAGGTGCACCCCAAAGCAACATACTAGGCCGAATTAACCCATTATCAACGAGTTTTGGAAGCTACTCCTTTAACTCTGCCGATGCCATACGATACGGTAGGATAGAAATGGGCTGAGTGCCTGGCACCAGATCAATACCAAAATCAATATCCCTGTCCAGCGGCATGCCCGGCAAGTTTGTAGGAAACACATCGGAAAAATACCTCACAACTGGAACAGAATCAATAGTGGGAGTCTTTGCACCGACATCCCTCAAAAATGCTTAGTACAAAAACCCTTCCTAACCATACACTGGGCCTTCAAGAAAGAAATCACCCTACTGGGAACATAATCGATCGAACCTCGCCACTCAATTGGTGGCACGCCCGGCATAGACAAGTTCACTATCTTAGCATGACAGTCCATAACAGCATGATATATAGATAGCCAATCCATGCCCTATATAACTTCAAAGTCTACTATACATAGCAACAAAAGATCCATCCAAGTCTTTAGACCCCCAATAGTCACCACACATAACCGGTACACACGGTCTACAACAACATTATTGCCCATCGGAGTATATACATAAATAAATGAAACAAGATACTCATGGGCGTATCTAAATAATGAGAAAAGCATGATGACACATAAGAATAAATGGAACCGGGATTAAATAATACAGAGGCATCTCTGTGGCAGACTGAGACAATACTTGTAAACACAGCATCTGAACCAATAGCATCGGGTCGCTGGAAGTGTATAGAAACGGGCCTAACCACCACTCGATCGGCCTCCTCCACTAGGGATACCCCTACCTGACTGACCTCTACCCCGAGCTGATTGAGCAAGTGGGGAAGTAACAGGTGCAAAAGCCGAAGGCTGACTCCTCTGTTGGGATGAGCCTCAAGCAAAACAGGGACATAATCTCTTGATATGACCCAAATCTCCACATTCGAAGATACCCCTCGTAGCAAGTGGGGACTGAAGAGAGCCCCGTGCACTGGGACGCCCACTAGAAGGACCAAGCATAGATAAACCCTAAATTGATGGTGCCTGAGTCAAACACTGAGCTAGAAGGGCACTGAGAGATGAGTAACCTGATGGCCTGAACGGACTGACTGAGCATGCCTGAATGAACGACCTCTACTGAAACTGGCCTCCTGAAGAAGAACCTCTAAAACTACAAGATCCTTGAGGCCTCTTGGCCTCCCTCTCCTCTTGCTCCTAGCAATGAACTGAGTCAATCTCTATAGTAATGTGACCCATTTGCTCATAAGAAATTCCAGATACTCTCTGTTATCAGAAAAATCTATAGTTGATAGTTGATGCCATCAACGAACTTCCTAATCCTCTCCCTAGCAGTAAGAACAAGACAAATAGCATGACGGGCCAACTTGGAGAACCTCATCTCATACTACATCACATATAGGCCCTCTTGGCGTAGCTGCTCAAACTCCCTACGCAGCTCTTCCCTGCGGGAATGCGGTACATACTTATCTAGGAAGAGAATAGAGAACTGATGCCAAGTAAGGGGCAGTGTACTATCAGGCCTACGCCTCTCAATAAGCCTCCAACCAAGTGAGGGCAGCCCTAGAAAACTGAAATGTAGTAAATAAGAGCCCACTAGTCTCCAGAATACCCATTGTACACAACATCCTCTAATACTTGTCCAAGAAACCCTAGGCATCCTCGCCCTTTTCGCCACTGAAATTTGGAGGATGAAGTCTATCAAACCTCTTCAATCGATGTTGCTCTTCATCAGGCATAACTGGAACTACAAAATCCTGAGCAGGTGCAACCAGCTGGGCTAGTGGTGCCTCTGGTGTCTGGAGTCCCTGAATACCCTACTTGGGTGTACGTGCGATAGAAGTTTGAATGCTTTTCCCGGCCTGAGAAGTAGCTGCTATGGTATAAACTGTGATTGCCAAAGCAAGGCTAGTGCACACAGTCAGAATCTGACCCAAAGTCTCCTAAAGACCCAGAATAACAATAGGCACAGCCGGTGCCTAAATTGGTACTGCTGAAGCATCCCTTGTTGGAGCTTGATCATGAACTAGGGCGGCAGGTGGATCTGCAAGTGTTAACCTAGCTGTTGTGCGGGCCACACCCCTACCCCTACCATGGCCTCGACCGTGTCCTCGGCCTCTAGTGGCCCTAGCTGGTGACACAAGTGGTTATCCATCCTGACCGGTAGCACGTGTCCTTATCATCTGTGAGAGAATAGAATAATAGAAGTTTAGTACTCGGATCAACAGGTTCGCAGGACAAGAATTCAAGAATTTGAAGTTTTCCTAAAGGTTCTACATCCTCCTGAGGATAAATACAGACGTCTCCATTCTGATCCGTGAGACTCTATTAGACATGCTTATGACTCGTGAGACCTATGGAACCTAGGCTTTGATACCAACAAGTTATGACCCAAAATCTGACCTGATTAATGCCGCCTATCATGGAACTAGGCTAGCCACTTATTTCATTTTTTCCATTTTATCCAATTAATTACTTCATAAAAAAATCAAGTTTCAATATAGAATTCAATAATAATAATAGAAGTTTCAAAACAGTGGAATGATACATAATTCCCGACCTTGGATGTCACTGGTCATGAGCAAAACAAATACTATTGTCTGAAATACAAATCTAGAATAGTTTAAATACATCTAATAAGTAAAAATAGAGGAAGATAGGGAAGGAGAAGGTGCATTGCGATCGCCAAGTAGCTACCTCGCAATCTCCAATGAAAGTCTGCACAAGAAAGATCAACAATCGCTACCGTGCCCCAGGAAAAGTCAGCACAGGGGTGCAGGGGATAATGTGAGTGCACTAACTTAGTAAGTAACAAGTCAAACCTATGGACTGACAAGTAGTGACGGACCAAACCTCAACAAAAAATTTAGCAGTAAACGGAGCAGAAATGTAGACATGCTTACAGTTCAAGTAAAACTCAACAATAATAGAAATAATTTATCAGTAAAAAGTTCAATACTCAGAGATTTCATATATGTACCAATGCACAACTAGCATGATCAATGTTCTCACAACCTCCACTCACAAGTGCTCAATCACTCAGTATTGTATATGGCCATCCGACCCAGGAAAGGTCCATCCCGGAATATACATCACTGACCGTAGTCATCTAGTACCGAGGACAGAGGTCAATCCAGCCTCACTGAGAAGATCCATCTCCATGTATGGTACTTCGGACAAATCCATGTCCAGGGAAGTCTATCTTTAAATGTAATCATAAATTGCACTCACTGGGTATGTAAAGACTCCGGAGGGGCTTCTCTGAGCTCAAACGCTATATCAATGCCAGCAAAGGCATGATCAATATCATTATTGCAGCATGCAGCCCGATCCCATACTGTCAATCAATACTTGGCCCTCGGCCTCACTTAGTCAATATTCTCCAGTCTCATACACAAGGTCTAAGATGTTATAATACAATCCCGAACAATGATATGATATGCAAAATAGCAATAATCAAGACTGAGGCATGATATAATATGCATGAATAGGACTTAGTATAGAATATACATGAATCTAATGACATGATTGCATGTAATGGCCTCTCGGGTCTTAGTAATCTTGGCATGAAGACTTAATATGATAATTAATATGATTTACAACTCAATAGCTATATCACGTAATCACAGCACAGATATCCATAATAAATATCCATTAAGCGGCGCTCTGGAATGATCTAGGCCACATTTCTCATGCTCGACGCTCACACGCTTGTCACATGGCATATAATCACCTTCATAGCAATCATAGAGCACATTGTTTGGGTTTCGAACCCGCAGTACCAAGGTTGAGAGCGTTATTTACCTTAAATCAAGCCAAAACTCTAGACCACAACGCCTTTTCCTCTCAAATCGGCCTCCAATTTCCTTGACTCTAATCAAATCAGTACATAACCATCAAAATATGCTAAGGGAACAAAGCCCACTCGAAATTGATCAAAATAAAATGCAAATCCTGAAATGAACCAAACTCAACCTCCGAGCCCACGTCTCAGAATTCGATAAAATTTACATCAATAGACTCCTTGTCTCCCCATGAGTTCATACATATCAAAAGTACTAGAATCCGACCACAAATGACCCCTCAAATCCTTGCTCAAAGGTATCCAATCTCAAGCCCTTCACCGTATTTACGGTCCCTAATGATCTTCATCTTGGCCACATTTGCGGCTGGGCATCGCACCTATGGCCTTCTAACTGCAGGTGCGGTTATGACAACAATACAAATACTTCAGCTTCCAAAATCAACTCCAAACCTTCCGTCAATCATTCGAAATCACCTCGAGGCCCCCGGGAGCTCAACCAAAAGCACCAACAAGTCATATGCTACTATGCAAACTTATACCAACCTTGAAAACACCTCAAACAACAAAATGTCACATTTTTGTTCAATGTTTCACATTTTTGTTCAATGTTCCATACATACTTTGCTGCTGCTGCTTCATTCCAAGCCACACATTCTTGTACCTCTAATTCCCCCCTTTTTGGTCTGCAAACAATATCCCATACTGCCAAAGTAGGTTTGTTGGTAATCACTTTCTCATCCCATAAGCAATTACTGTATATTGTTACTATTGCTTTCATTACTTTTTTGGCATTATGAAGATAGATGCTCAATAGGTGTGCAGATGCAGTAGAACAGTATTTACCAGCTGAGTTCTCCCTGCATATGATAGATTTCTGGACCCCCATCCTTTAATTCATATTAGTATCTCGTCTATTAGCCTTTCACAAGCAACTGCAGTCAACTTCTTCAGGGATATAGATACTACTAGTAATTGAATTGTATCTTACCTATCTTGTACCAGGTCATCTTACTTATATCTTCAATTTCCTTCCTGTTCATATTTGCACAGAAGATATTTGACTTCTGTATATTAACAATCATTCCCGAATCATTTGAGAAGGTCATGAGGCCCCTTAACATGAGTTTTATAGAAGCATACTCCCCGTTACTGAAAAATATGATGTCATCTACAAAACATAAATGTGTCATCTTTAGTCCTTTGAAATTTTGTATAAAATATTAATTTCTTTTGTTGAGCTATATGTCTCACCATTCTTGTGAAATACTTCATAGAAATCAGAAAAAAAGGGGTGAAATTCGATCCCCTTGCCTAAATCCTCTCTTTCCGTTTATACTTCCATAACATAATCTATTGAAGTTGATGTTATAGCTAGTTGTACTTATGCATTCCATAATCCATCCTATAAACCTTCCAGGGAAGTTCAGTGTATGTAACATCTCCCCTACAAACTTCCATTCAATAGATTCATAATCTTTCTTCAAATCTACCTTAATCAAGCAACTTTTTGTAGTAGTATTCCTGTTGTATAGTCTGACTAGATCTTGACATATCAAGATATTCTGAACTATTATCCTTCCTACCACAAATGCACTCTGATTCTATGAAATGATATCTGGTAGAACTAGTTTCAATCTATTACACAACATCTTAGATATGATCTTATATACCACATTATAGCATGTTATAGGTCTGTAGTCTCCCACTATTGCAGCATGAGAAGATTTAGGTATGGGTGTTATTATTATGTTATTCATAGCTCTTAGCATCTTTCCATATTGAAAGAACACCAATTCTGCCTCAGTGACATCCTCACCAACAATAAACCAACTATCTTTAAAAAATTGACTTCCATACCCATTCGGTATTGGTGCTTTTGTCCCATCTATGCCCCACAGTGCCTCTTTGAACTCCTTTTACGTAAATCTCTTGGTCAGTTGTGCTCTTTGCTCTTCTGTGACCATTGGTCCTTCCTATACTATTCTGCTTACTACATGCTTTCTGCTCTTTGTATATGTGCCCAGTAAATTCGTATAGAACTCCTTAAAAGCATCAGCAGCTTCCTCTATTGTTTAAAGTTTCCCCATGGATGTTTTGAATGATGAATACTCTAGTTGTTGCTCTCTTTTCCTTGATCACAAAGTGGAAATACCTAGTATTCATGTCCCCATATTTGAGCCATTGCTCTTTACTTCTTTGTGTAGGTACTTCACTTTTTCCTCTTTCAAGTATACATATTCCTTGGTCAGTTCATTCTCTTCTTTACTTAGTCTTTCATTTCTAGGCTCTTTTTGTATTTTTTCCTGGCACTCCATCAGCATCTTCAAATTTTCCTCTTCTTTTTTTCTACTCACTAAATTTGTCTTTGTTTAACTGATTCAATACTTTCTTGAGTCTATTCAGTTTTCCAACAAATATATTTTTTAGCCTTGAATTTATTGTGTCTAGCTTCCTTCCATCATATTTATAAAAGATCTATCCATATTCCACATGTTGTAGTACATTAACATCTTCTTTCATGGACAACCCTTTCCCATTGAATAATTGCAGGACTGTGATCATACTCCCTTACTGGCATATAGTGTACTTCAATAGCTGGTAATTTATTTACCCAGTCATTATTGATGAATACCCTATCAATTCTGCTCAGTACCCTGTCTTGACTTTCTTGCTTATTACTCCATGTATAGAAACAACCTAATGATTTCATATCTTATAGTCTATAATAGTCCATACATTCTTTAAACTCCTTAATTTTTGCATATGACGCCTTACTCCCCACTCTATCCTCTTGATTGAGAATAGAGTTCAGGTCTCTCATTATTGCACATGCCCCTCTAACTTAATCAGTTATACCTCTTATATCTCTCCATAATTCTTTCCTCAATGCTTGTTCATTGAACCCATATATCATTAAAACATTCATTTTCTTCCTTGTGCTTCTATGTGTGATCATACTATGTATTAATTGTTCTGTCACCATTTCCACATGCATAGTGAAGATTTGTGGTCTCCACAATAGCCATACTCTCCCTGCATTATGCTTTGAGTGATTAGTTGTATAAGACCAACTTGTACAAAGATTAAGAATAGCTTTATTAGCCTTAGCTCACTTAATCTTTGTTTTCATGAGACCAAACATTCCAACCTGCTGCCTGTGAAGGAATAAGTTTACTTCCTTCTGTTTGATTGGTCTGTTTAGTCCTCTGGTATTCCAGAATCCAATCCTATCCATATGGGAGGTGGGGTTGAGGCCCCCCAACCTTCCCTATTTTGCTACTATTTTCTTGTCTTTCATTTGTTTTCTTTTGTTCCACTCCTTCTTGGCTTCCATTCTTTCTATTGTTCACTTTTGCACCCATTCCACTATTATTCTGAGTACTTCCTCTATTCCTCCATGCACTTTTTCCTTGCACCACATGCCATTTTTCGCGTTCCATATTGTTTCTACCTACCCCTGCCTTTCCTGTTGCTTTCCTGCATTTTGTGCTATTTGATTTTTGTCATTTGCTTCAATTTCTTGTTGTTTCTCTGGTATTCCCCTCTGATCAGTTCGGTTATTGTTCTCCATTCCTTTTGTGCTCTTCTCCTTCCCGTTATCCTCTCTTATCTGTTTCCTACATTCTTCGATGTCATGCCCATAATTACCATATGTTGTACAATAAGTTGGCTACCATTCATATCGCACCTCCTGCTAATTAATTGCACCACATTCATTCTCAAACATAACTGCTTCTGGGTAATCCTGGTTTGTTTCCACCTCCACTAAAATTCATGCAAATTGCAATCTCTATTTTTGCGTAGTAGCTCTATCTGTCTTCAATGGATCCCTATCATCCGTGCTATTTTAGTTAGTGCATTTTGCCCCCAATACATAATATTTAAGTTCATTAAGCAAATTCACACAAGAATTTTATCAACTGCCTGTTTGTTAAACTTGATGTCTGGTCACCATGGCTTCACCGCCATTGGTTTTTTATCAAATAATCTGACTCCTCCTTCCACCACCTTCTCCTTACTCTCTATTGAGTAAAATCTTACTTACTATGAAACTCCCCGATTTACCTGGACAATTTTATCAATTCCCAGCAATCCTCATACACGTTTAAAGTAGCCTTCCATTACTGTTTGTGGATTGACCCTAGAACATAACAGATAACTGCCGATTTCCAGTAAGTTATTTCATCCTTAATATCATCCATCGCAATTTTCACATTCCCTTTCACTTGTTCTACTCTCTTCCCAGTTAGATCATATCCTTCTCTAGATTCCCCTTCTCTTACAATTTTACTCCAATCCCCCCTGTTTTTGGAGTTTTTGCATAGGTATTTTTCTCAAGTAATTCCAATTCATAATCGGCTCTCCGTCATTGTTGATGATGCATCCATTGATTTCTCCAAATCTAGTGGTACTATTCATTGAATTGCATTAACATTCTTAAATTTCCTTGGTTCTAACGACTAAGGTACTTTTTATTAGATCTCTTTTAGTTGTATCTAGTTGTACGGTACTCTATGGAACTGCGAAACCTAGCTTAGAGAGCAAATATCACGGGAGAAAATAGATATTTTTCATTAAGAGAGCTTAGAAAATGAACTAAGCTAACAATTGTGATTATATACAGCTTACACCAACTAACTCACTAGCTACTGGATATACTATATATAATAAACATGAACCCTAACTTATATTATATTAAAATACACCCATATACTAATGCCTAGACTCCAATAGGAAATTAAAAAGAATTCTGATTTTGTAAAAAGAAGAGGAAAGAAGGCTATGTATTTTTTATAAACTCAACTTTTACTTCCTTTAAGTCGTCGCATGTGTTGATTATATAGATCTATCATTATAAATAAGAGGCTTTGAATATTTGTTGCAGATTTTACTAGAAATGCAATATGAGTGAACAATTAAATGCAAAGAGTACGGAAAAATGAGTGTTTTTTAACCATACCATAACTAGGTCGTTTTTCAATCATTTTCTTTTGGGAAAATATAATCAATCTAATTGTAACGCCTCCATTAATCAATTATACAATTAAGTACACTTATTATGTCCCCTTACTCTTATCAAAAGGTGAGAGTATCATTGAGATTAAAAAAAGAAAGAAGTGTTTAATTAGAAATAGACATTATGTGTGCCTCTCAAAGATTAGTCAATGTCTGTTAATGACTGCTATTTATTATAACATTATTACTGCCAACTTGCCAAGTGACAACTTACTAGGTAAAGAATGTAAAAAGACATCGTTTATTTTGTGCGGCATTAAGTAGGGACTTTTTATTTATTACTCCCCGGTTCACTTTAATTAAGTTTTTTTTGTCGTTTTTACATATATTAAAAAATTCATCTTTTAGTATTATTTAACAATGAAATTGACAAAATATAACAATAAATTTCACCATATTAATATGTCCATTAGAAATATAACAAATATCACCAAGTTCTTTACTCTAATGATAACTTTGAAAAAAGAAGTTAATTTCTTCTTAATATTTAAAAAATTAAATATTATGAATCACAAATAATAGACCAAAAAATTAATTAAAGTGGACCTAAGGAAATATAATTCTTCGAGTATAATATACAAAAGAAAGAGAACAAATGCCCTTGACAAACACCTTCATTGCAATAGACGTTAGCTTTTTGATAAAAGGACAAGATATAAAGAGACTTTTTGTAATCTTTTAAGCTATGAAAAACTAGTCAAGGTCTGCTCATGGCTGCTACAATTAAAATTTTAAAAGTGACAAATTAGAGAAAGTATAAAAGACATTGTTTAATTTGTGTGGCATTAATTAGGAACTTTTTAATTAATTATAATAATACGTATGAAAGAAAGAGAATCAATGCCTTTTGACAAACACCATTTCCAGTAGACATTAGCCTTTTGGTAGGAGGGGTAGTGGAAGTTTGAGATTTTATGATATTTGGTTTCAGCTAATATCTGAACAGCATCCTTAAGTTAATGATATTTATTTCAGCTAATACAAATCAAATTTTGTGTGTGATTTCCCATCTTGATAAAATAGTTTCATAATTTGATTTCTATCAACGTATTTATACTAACGTTGTTTAAAAATTTACACTATCTGTATAATTTACTTAGTCGGAATATATTGTATACCTTATTTTCAAGTAATTATTTTCACTTGATATGAATAATTTTATGCAGTTATCTTTTAGATGATCTGTAAAACATATTTAATACTATTAATGCATAAAATTTAAACTTTTTTCATAATTTATTTTTTTATTAGATGAATCAGTCTATGTTGGATTATTTTAGAGAGAGAAAAGGTTAATGTAAAGACCCGGCCAGTCCTATTTTGAATTAAAGTCTCGTTCAGCGCCATAAGGTTTTTAACAGTTTCGTATTTTGTATTATGACTTGCATGCATGGTCCAGTTCAGTTACCGAATGATTCAGAGATAATTTGGAAGAAAGATTCTAGTTTTGGAAACATGACCGATAAGAATTGGCCGGAATTTGACTTTTGTGTAAACGACTCCGGAATGAGGTTTTGACAATTACGACAGCCTCGTATGGTGATTTTGGACTTAAGTGCGCATCCTGATTTTGATTTGAAGGCCCGTAGAGTAATTTGAAGCATTACGATTCGAAAAGTTGAAGATTGAGGGGTTTGACCAAGAGTTGACTTTGATAATATGGTGGTCGGAACGCTATTCCAAGAATTGGAACAACTCCTTATGTCATTTTGGACTTTCCTATAAAATTCGACGCCATTCTAGGTTGGTTTGATATGTTTCGACGCGAGTTCTAGAAGTTGAAAGATTTGAAGGTTCATGAACTCGATTCATGGTGCGCTTTGTAGTTTTTATGTTGTTTGATGTGATTTGAGGTCTCGAGTAGGTCTGCATTATATTTTGGGACTTGTTGGTATGTTCGGACATAGTCCCAAGGGGCTCGAATGACTTTCGAATAGGTTTGAGTTGTGTTGCGCTCGTTTTGTTATGTTTCGACTTCGTTTCTTCAAGCATAAATGGTACCATATTAAGTAAATGATCTCTAATTTCTATCTTAATTGAAGAATTATATCCTTATCGTAATTACGAAGCCATAGTACAAAGAATCATCGAATTTGGATATCGTATGAGGAAGTTATGGTCATTTAGTGTCGGAGAAGAGAGCTGGTGCTGGGGCTTCGCAGATGCAAAGTTGAGTCCTCATCTACGACTCCGTAGGTGCAAAAATGGATCTGCAAAAGTGGAAATTACAGTTGGAAATGCGCAGGTGCGAAGTTTTTGTCACAAAAGCGAAAATCCCGGAGTATAAAAAAATCAGATCGCCTTATTTTGGTAGTTTGAGCATATCTTGAGTTATAGAGCTCCAATTGAGGTGATTTTTGCGGTGTTCTTCTCGCCTTTTCATGGGGCTCAGTATCTAACTATAATTTGTATATTTTAATATGATTATAGAAGTTCATTTTCAAAATTAATCCATATTTTGATTGGAGAGTTTGGGGTTTTATGAAAAAAAATCTAAAGAGAATAATTGGATTTTGAACATCGATTAAGAGTCGAAATTGCACGAAATTAGTATGGTTGGGCTTGTAATTGAATGGGTGTTCGAATTTTATAAATTTTATAAGGTTCTGGCGTACGGACCCGGGAGCCGACTTTTGGGTTGATTTTTAGTTTTTGATAAAGATTGAAGCGTTATTATCCAAAATAGTTTCTTATGAGTTTTATTCATGCTTTGAAGTTATTTTGGCAGATTTGTGCCATATGGAGGTTATTTCATTCGAGAAGTTCATTTTAGAGCAGCGGTCTAGCTTCTTTGAGGGAAATAACTTACCTAACCTTGTGTGGGAGAACTACCCCTTAGGATTTGAGTCTTTTATGCTAATTGTATCATGTAAAGTCCGTGTACACAAGATGACAAGTATGTCCGCGGGCCTATTTATGAAAAATTGACCCTTTAGGCTCGTAGGTTCTTATGTTCATTAGATATGAAGTTGATTTAGTATGTTAAGTTTTTCCATTTACTAGTTTCTCCTCAACGTATTTTATTTGGAATTAATTGTTTCATGTTCCACTTTTATTACCTATTTGACACTTGCATGCCTTCATTGAAGTTGCTGCCTCTTCAATTATCATGCTATCCTTTCCTAACTGCTTATCCTAATTTAAAATTATTATTATCTCTTCTGTAATTGTTTATCCTTATTTAGAATTATCGACTCGTGATAACTCCCTTGTTGATGACTTGCACTTATGTGGGAGTCATTATTGTACAGTATGTCTTCATTGTTGAGTTATTGCTATGTGGTATCGTTATTTTCTGTTGTGTCTTTCCTTGTGAGTTCGTTTCTTCGAGTTCTAGAATTTCTGATTTGATTTATCTGTCGTACTCTTGTGTTATTATTGTACTTGTTATTGTGATGTACGAGGTTTCTGTTGTACGGTTATTATTGTGATGTACGAGGCTTCTGCCGTGTAGTTATTTAGTGGTGCACAAGGTTTCTGTCGTCCGGATGTTATTGTATTGCACGAGGTTTCTGTCGTGCTACTGTTACTATTGATATTTGCACATACGTCGTTACAAGGCGGGCTATATATATCTGTTGCGCATGTGGTGAGACAAGGTAAAAATATTTATGCATGTGTCGCGAGACAAGTGGGCCATTTACTTTATTATTGCGCATGTGACAAGACAAGGTGGGCTATGTCGGGAATTGCTTATGATGACTTGCGATGGCCTGGTGGCATTGTTATTGTTGTTATTTGTGTAGTGGTGTACCTACTCTATGTGAGTTATATTGTGTTCATATCATGGTGATTTTTTTTTACGTGTCATTCATTTTCGCGACTCTTATTTGTTGTTTGGAACTGTGATATAACATTGGTACAAGCATACGCGTAGTTAATCACCCCTAACGATTCAAGAAACGGATCCTGATGTTATCGATCATTTCTATACATCCTCGTCTATTTGCCTCTACGTGAGAAGGGTTCTATTAGCGTGTGCATCATCTGTGTAGTTATTAGCTGTAATAAGGGCATAAGATGCCAAGTGTTTAGGGTTCATAAATTGAGACCCGTGAATTATGAATATTTTGAGGTTCTGTACCTCATGGAGATTATTGGATAAAACCTGGTGTGAAAATGGTTTTCTTATCTAGTTGCTACCTTTCATTCCTTTAATTGTTTTAACCGAATCTAAACTGCGTTCAGCTTACTCTTCTGTGTTAATTTCTATTTCCTATGGTAAGCATTGTATCATTATTGTCATTATGCATAGTTTCGTCGTACTCTGTTAGTACTCCACTTATACTTGCTCAGGCTATTTAGTCAAGTAGGTGTCTTGATTGTTCCTCGTCACTACTCCACTGAAGTTAGTCTTAATATTTGCTAGGTACCACTATGGTGTACTCATACTATGTTTTTGCATATTTTTTGTGCGGATCCAGGTATTTCAGAGTCAGTCAATCGTTAGCTAAATGTACGCATTTTGCTGTGGAGACTCAAAATATACATGTTGATGTGTTCGCAAGCTTCAGAGTCACCTTCTGATGTTGTTTTTATATTGTTTGTCTTTATTTCAAAATATTTGTATTTGCAGACCTCCTCGTAACTCAATAGAGCTTATAACTTGTACTACCGATTTAGGAATTTGTAATTTATAAAGAGTTTTCTATTTTAAAATTGTCAGATGTTGGTTAAATATTGTTTCAATTTCCGTTAATGTTAGGTTGAACTAGTCCCTAAGATTAGGTGTCATCACAATACCAAACTGAGAGAATTTGGGTCGTGATCGTGACAATTAATTGATGTTTAGAAAGCGAAAGTAATTTATTAAAGGGAAAAGGGTCTAAAATGCCCTTCAACTATCAGCGTACGTCTAAAAATGCCCTCCATCCACCTATTGGGCCAAATATGCCCTTCTGTTAATTTTTTCGGCTCAACAATAGCCTTTGTTAATTTTTGTGGCTCAAAAATGCCCTTTGCGTTAACGGAGGGACACGTGTCATCCTCTTGTTGGCTCATTCTAAATATTTCTTAATTTATTAAAAGAACTCATTATTCATACATGAAAAATAATTTTCTAAAGCAACTAAAAAGGGATTTTTTCCCAGTATTTACAAATAAAAAAAAAAAAAAAAAACTGTTTTAGAATGGGACTTTTTTTAGAAAACTGGATTTTTAGAAAACTGTATTTTTTTTGTAAAATCTATTTTTTTAGAAAACTGGATTTTTTAAAAATATGTTTTTTAGAAAATCGAGTTTAAAAACACAAATTCTAAAAATAGATTTTTAGAAAACCCAGTTTAAAAAAAAATTTCTAAAAACAGATTTTACAAAAAAAATCCAGTTTTAGAAAAATCTATTTTTACAAAAAATCCAGTTTTAAAAAAAAGTGTAAAACGGTTTTTTAAAATGTTTTAAAAAATCCAGTTTTTTACTAAAAACTAAAGAAAAAAAGGGTTTTTTCTAGTTTTTAAAAAAATACAGATTTTTTAAATAAATTTTTGTATGTATTTTAGAAAAATATTTTAATTTTTTAAATTTTTTTTGTAAATACTGGGGAAAATCCCTTTTTAATTGCTTTAGAAATTTATTTTTCATGTATGAATAATGAGTTTTTTTATTAAATTAAGAAATATTTAGAATGAGCCAACAAGAGGATGACACGTGTCCCTCCGTTAACTCAAAGGACATTTTTTGAGCCACAAAAATTAACAAAGACTATTGTTGAGCCGAAAACATTAACGGAAGGGCATATTTGGCCCAATAGGTGGATGGAGGATATTTTTAGACCTACACTGATAGTTGAAGGGCATTTTAGACCCTTTTCCCTTTATCAAATTGGAATAAAATAATATTATCCTCTTGAATTAATAGGATTATCTATGATTTGTATAGTTTTCATAGGCCAAACATAAACTTGATGGTTGCAAATTTTGAAAACAAAAATCACATATTTGTTATCACATGGAATTGATCTGAATTTATATTACAATAATCTAATGACGAAATAAAATCCCACTTGGTGGATTGGGAAAGAAAGGAATATGCTCTGATTTTCTTAATAATATTAAAATTCTGGAATCCTCCAACCTTTTCCTCCTACAATTGTTTGGAATTCATATAAAGAGATCTCACGGTACAGTACAGATTCTAGTTTGGTATTATTTGACTTCAGTTAAATATACACTTTGATAGAGATGTGTTCTCCTCTTCAATTATTTTGGACGACTATAATTCTTTATGGCAACATGGATCACCCCTTTGTTAATACTAACTAGATAGCCTAATTAGGAGGGGAAACCAACATGGCTTGCAGCAGAATGGTAAGTATTTTTTCATGTTTAATCAGATATTTTGAGTTCGAGCTCTGAAAATATGTCATTTATATTAGAAAGTATTTTACTCTTAATATGCAACTTTTTGGTGCGATTCTAGATTTCATCGATCCATTCCCTAATACACTCGAACACTAAATGGAAAAGGAATGATAAATGTAAGAGAAAAAAAAAACTAATGAAGCACTACTCATCTTTATTCTTCTTCATATTCTATCACAACTTTAACTGCATATGTCCATGCCAAGGGCCAACTAATTTGATTATGAGATGTAGACCATATAAATTTAAAGACGGACAAGTTATAAATATCTACTTCTTAAGTAACACTCAAAATTGTTGATAAAATAAATGTTATGATTTGGTCAACCGGCCGTGAAAGCTTTTACTCTAGGGGGTATTATTTATCTTGATAATGCAATGGCAAAAAAATTTTTTAGTCCCGTTTACTTTTTTACTTCCTTGTCTTTTGTCAAGAGTGCTATTAATCCACGGTTCATCGATAGGTCGGAATCAATTTTATAATTGAATAATAGAAGTGCTACTTAGTAGTAGAAACTGAAAGAGACAGACAAAAAGGGTACTCTTTCGTCGATCTATCATCCAACCTACTTAAACAACCTAAAGGCTTGGCCCCGTCCCGCTTGGAGATTCGATAGAGGAGATAAAGCTGGTAAAGATGACCAGTAGAAGTCTCAACAGAGGACGAATTCTGCATGAGATAAAGGCTTTCATCAGGGTGTTGCAGATACCTCCATCTTTCTTCTAGGAGAATGGCCCAGCCGATGTGATTGACGTTGCATCTAGACCTGTTCGTGTTGCAAAGTGAACACCTACTTTGAGGAGAATGAAATTCTTTCCTAAAGTGAAAGTGAATTCAAGCCGGCAACAAAAATACATCACCAAGTTTTGCATAGACATATAATATTGAACATGCAGGAGATTGATCAGTTCTTCATGCTTTACTCTTGCTAGGCGGAAAGAGAAGAAAGACTATTGTGACTTTCACCTCCTTGATATTCTCTTAGTGGAATACACACAAAGTATCCCTCATTGGTTGTTGGACATTTTTTTCTTCTCTTTATATTAAATTGCTCTTTGTTGGGCTTATAAAAAGTTAGTAAAAGAGAGTGGTCACGCGCCCATGAAAAATTGGTCTTAAAGGCAAAAGAAGTTGACCCCCCCCCCCCCCACTCCCCCTGCGTGTACAAGATATATGTGAGACATCAATTTTGTAATGTTCCATTTATTTCTTTGTAACTACCATGCTTTAATTTTTGTAACAGTCGTGGTTAATTTTTTAACAACATCATCTTTAATTTTTGTAACGGCTACAGATGAATTTCTTAATCTATAACTATCTAACAATTTTTAGACCAATTGCATGTTGTACTACATTGTACAAGATCATTTCAAAAGTTATCACAAGGAGGATGAAAGGCATTATGGGAGAGTTGATTGGCCCTGCTCAATCTGCATTCATAGAAGGAAGATCCATCATTGATAATATTCTACTAAGCCATGAAATTTTCAAAGGATACTCTAGGAAAGGGATTTCACCTAGATGTGTCCTTAAAGTGGATCTTAGAAAAGCCTATGACACCTTAGAATGGAATTATTTGAAGCAGATCCTCATAGCTTTGGGCTTCCCTGCTAAATTCACAGGCTGGATAATGGCTTGTGTGTCATCTGCTTCTTACTCTCTTGTAATGAATGGGGGTCTTACTAAGCCATTCAATGCTAAGAGGGGTTTAAGGCAAGGAGACCCTATGTCTCCTTATCTATTTGTCTTGGCCATGGAGTATTTGAATAGACTGCTGCAGCAACTTCACAACAATGGCAACTTCAATTTCCATCCTAGATGCAGGAAGCTAAACATCTCACATGTGTGCTTTGCAGATGATCTTTTAATGTTCTGTAGGGCTGACTTGGTTTCTATACAGATTCTACATAGCACATTCCTCATATTTTCTGCAGCATCTGGGCTTCAAGCAAATGTAAACAAGAGTGCTATCTATATTGCTGGAGTTTCAAGGGACACCAGGGAGGAAATTATGCAGGCTCTAGGATTTATTGAAGGGCAGCTTCCATTCAAATATCTTGGAGTTCCTCTTGACTCTAAGAAATTAGCTGTTCATCACTATTTACCTCTCATTGAAAAGATCACAGCCAGGATCACTTGTTGGTCTGCAAAACTACTCTCCTATGCTGGGAGGGTTCAATTGATCAAGGCAGTAGTATTTGGTATGCAATCTTATTGGGCACAAGTGTTTATTATTCCTAAGAAGGTGCTGAAAACTATAGATACTATATGCAGAACATACTTGTGGACAGGGAAAGCAACAGTCTCAAGGAGGGCTCTTGTAGCTTGGGAAAAGGTTTGCCAACCTATCTCAACTGGTGGTCTGAACATAATGAGATTGGATATTTGGAATAAAGCTGCTATAGTGAAGTTACTCTGGGATCTAGCAAGGAAAAAAGATTGCCTATGGGTTAAATGGATACATACTTATTATATCAAGAATAGGAATTTGGAGTTAGTCACTGTTCCATCCAACTCCTCTTGGGTGGTGAAAAAGATTCTTAACTGTCGACCAATGGTGATGGAGAATGCTCAAATGCAAGGAGGACTCTTGGCCAGAATGCAGAATGTGTGCTTGGTTGGGAAATTCCATATCCAGAAGATGTATAATGCATTACTACCTCAACTCCCAAAGGTAACATGGAAGAATATTATGCTTGTTCATTCTGCCCTTCCTAAACACAGGTTTACAATCTGGTTAGCAGCTCACCAAAGGCTACCTACAATAGAGAGGCTTCAACATATGGGAATTCACATTCCAACCTCATGTGTATTTTGCCAACTCTTTGAAGAAGAATTCAATCATCTATTCTTTGAATGTGCTAATACTAACAGAATATGGTGTAGAATTCTAAAGTGGCTGGGGTACATAAGGACCATTAGATGCTGGGAAGATGAGTTGAAATGGATATGTAGTCAAGTCAAGAGTAAAAACTGTCGAAAGGCCATTACTGCCACAGCATTTGTGACCACAGTTGCAATCCTATGGAGAAGTCGAAATGCAATCAGATTTGAAGCCAAGAGATTTGATGAAGATCATTGTTGCAAGGAGATATCAGTTTTAATTCATGCAAAAAATAGGAATAGGTGGAAGAATGAGCTTCAGCTGCTCAATTCTTACCCTTAGATTAGTCTGCTCAATCATTGTAAATGAATAGAAGAAATTAGAGTGAGATAGGGGGCAATACTGTATAGATATGTAGTAGAAGTCCATACTACTACCATTGAACTACATTGTATATTTGTTTTTGATATAAATACAAAGTCAGTTAAGCTAAAAAAAAAAAAAAACTATCTAACAACTTTTCCTATAAAATGCAGTCTTCTTGTGAATTATCCAACAGAGAAAACACCTTCATCTTCTCTTCTTTCTGGACAATTATTTTGTGCAAATTTTAAATTTTCAGCCACGAGTGCATGTGTTTGGAGATATTGTAAAACCTTGGGGAGAGACTAGTCTTAACGATTTGCACCTAGTGAGGTCAAAATTGCTTTAAGACAGTGGCTTGCCACTACATAGTATTTTACGATAAGTTGTTCTTATTTCCTCCTTCTTCTTGGTCAATATTTCCTACTCATTTTTCTTACAATTTGAAAGTGATTCTCACGTGTAACATTGACTAATCGCTACCACTTTGAATAAAACACTTTCGGATCTATCAAAGTTTGAGTCTTTAGATTGAAACAATTATAAGTATTGGTCCTAGAAGCTTTTAATTTTCTCTGAACAATTAGAAGTTGATTACGTTCCGTTTAATAAACCATCTGCTTATCTTGTTGCTGATAGTTCTAATACTACTATTTTTGTTGTTGATGATGTTGCTAAGAAGAAAATTGAAAGGGATGATAAAATTGTTCGAGGGCATCTTCTTTACCATATAACTAAACATCTCTTTGATTTTTTTATAAACTATAAATCTGCTAAAGTCATATGGAACATTTTGGAAGAAATATGGTGCAGATGACGCGAAAAAAAATAAGTATGTGGCTGAAAAACTGATCAAGTTTCAGATGGTTGATGATAAGCTAATCATGGAGCAAGTTTACGAGTATAATGAACTTGACTGCTGATGTTCTGAACGAAGGCATGGAGATGTATGCGATTCTTCAGGCTAATATTCTGCTTGAGAATTTTCCACCTTCCTGGAGTGATTATAGGAATCAACTGAAACACAAAAAGAAAAACTTAACTCTTCAAGAACTGATCAGTCACATGAGGACTGAGGAAGCAAACTGTCTCAAAGATGAGGAGGCTGAACGACTTAATGATAAGATGGAATCTCTCTCTCTCTCTCTCTCTCTCTCTCTCTCTCTCTCTCTCTCTCTCTCTCTCTCTTATTTCTTCTAAAGCTAACTTTGTGGATCTTTTAATACTTTTGTGAATGACAGGTTTAAAAGAAAATAGAAGAAAGGCCATAAGAAAGGACACGTGAAGAAGCAGATTTACTCTAACAAACCGGAGGACCATATTCAAAAGTCAAAAGGACCTTGCTATGTCTATGGTAAAATTGGTCACAATGCTTTCTAGTGGAACCAGAGACAAGGACAAAGCTCAATAAATGGAGGAAAATCTTCAGTGCAAGCTAACCATACCGAGGATGGTGATGTCATTGCTACTGTATTTGTTGAGGCAAATATGGTGGCTAACAAGACTGACGGTATACTGGACACATGTGTTGCATCAACAAGGAGTTATTTCACGACTTTAAGGAATCTGCTGATAGTGAGTGTGTCTAAATGGGTAACTCCACTTAAGCTGGAGTTATGGGTAAAGGAAACATTCTATTTTAGTTAATTTCTAGAAAAACCTTAGTCTTAAACAGTGGTCTGTACGTACCCTCCCTTTATAGTTTCTAGTGTGCTTCTCAACAAAGTAGGTCTTAAACTTGTTTTTGAATATGATAAAGTTATTATTTCTCGTGGAGGAGATTTTGTTGGAAAGTTTTACCTTAGTGGAGGTTTATTTGTACTTGTGAGCGCGTAATTTTTTGTCATATATGAAATTCTCCTCCAAAATCCAAGAAAAATAGATTTTTTTTTCTCAATTATTTATCCTTTTTAGGAATTTTTAAAGATTTTTATTAATTATTTGCATTTTCTCGCATGTTTAAATTTTATCATAAAAATATCAAAATATCATGCATCGCATTTAGAATTTATTTTCATAATTTTAGAATTAGTTAATTAGTTATTTGCTTTATTAAAAAAAATCACAAAAATGGGCAATTTCTAAATTTTTTTCCTTATTATTGATTTTTCTCTTTTAATTTAGAGTTAAGTAACAATTTATATAATTTAGGATTTTTAGTTTAAAAAAGGGAAAAGAAAAGGAAAAGAATTTGAAAATAGAAGAGCTGGTGTATTTTCAGAATTGGATCTCAAATTAAAGCCCAAACCGGTTCAAAATCTGCCCCTGCTCATCTCCAAGTCCAGCCCCAAAGCCAAATAACCCGGTTCGCCCGAGATAACCCTCAAACGACTCCGTTTTGGTCTCCATTCATCACAACCGTTAGATTTTCATCATCCAACAGCTCAGAACTTATTTGTACCTTAGTATATCAATGTCCGAACAGGCCAGAGACCCCCACAGATCCCTCTCTCTCATTTCTGTCTCTATACCCATTCAAATATGAAACCCTAGTCGTCCTTAGTTCCCACCGTTCTCCGCCGCAAACCACCCACCAAAAATTGACTCACGGCAGTTCAGGTGGTCCAATCAACAGCAATTTACACCTTAGATTCTCCTTTAGCTCCTCTTTCGGAATATCCAACTAGTTTTCCTCAAATCTACGCCAAACTTTTCGAATCTTGAATAAAAGTTTTTCGCCAAAATGCCATGTCATCGAAACAACCCCAAATTCACACCAGACGACCCCTCCCCCACCTCGTATCTCCTATCAATTACCTTAGGAATCCCTCCAAAATCGTAGATTTGAAGATCCAAAATTCCAAGAAGAGGCGTTGGTTCGACCTTGTACATTTTAGGAGTGTTCTGTTCGCCTTGGGTCAAGGATCATGTAAATTGATTGCTTTGATAAGAGCAATCATTTTGCATTAGTCTCGACCTATTTCGAAGTCGTCGTTGATGCATGGCCAGGTCATATCTTCTTTGATCACAATACCTTTCCTCTTTCTTTCTTTTTTGTTTTTGCTTCTAATTTCTTCTTCTTTTATTTGGTTTGAGTTAATTTTTTTATTGTCTGCATGCTTGAATGAGTTTCAAGTATGAAATAATTTAGAAAGGTCACAATTTTAATCGTTAAGGTTTTGTTTGGTTTCTGGCTTAACTCATGTTTAACCAGTCAAATTCATAGGTTTTTTTAGTAATCTTTGCTTGTTTCATTCTTGCCCATAATCAGTCTAAGTTCTAGAATTCATATGCTTCAATTGTTGTTTATATTCGAATTCTAGTAGAACAAAGTTCATTAGCTAATGATTTTAGTTAAATATAGGTCGAGGCATTTAGAATCAATAAGTCATTCTAAGATCATTTTCTCTTCATTTGGTTATATTTCTTATTGGATGCATAAGTTTAATTCCTCTTTTCTATCCTTAATTATTTGAACGTAGGTTTTTTCTAATGTTTGTTTAAGGCTTTCCCTCGTGTTTGTTTCATTTTCAGGGTTAAATTATTTCTTCTGTGATTGTTCTATCAATGGTTTTAAGTTTTAGTTTAAAGATTTATGTCGCTTAGTAGGATGTTCAATTGATCTTCTGGTATGTAGTAATCGTAGCCTTGTAATGTTAATGCCAATCTGCCAACTTTAGGAACCATATAGACTTGAGTAAAACTAAATTTAGGGTAAAGGCTGAAATAATCAGACTTTAGAAGGGTAAAATGGGGTTTTATATTAGGATGAAAATAGAAAAGTTCTAGAATACATCACAGTTGCCCTTATCCTTAGGGAAATGTTGGAATTGGATAAGGAAAATGGATAGCCAGCTGTAAAAGATATTATTCTATTAGGGAAATTTAGAATCCAGGGTAGCATATTCCTTTTTTGACACTATTTCGAATACCTATATATAGAAAGTACTCACTCAAACAAAGGGTGATTCAGTCTCAATTTCTGCTCAAAAAAATCTCTAAGAAATACAATTAGATTTGTAGAACCTTGAAGAGCATTTTCAAAAGTTTTCAGCTAGTGTCTTCATGTTTTGTTAGTTCCACCTAAATCAGAACACATCTTCTTTCAAAGTTCTAGGCTTCTTGATTAGCAAGATGGTTTAAATTGGAAGCTGTGACATTGCTGGTTATTGACTACTGTTCCATTGACTTCTTATTTCGGTTTTTTTTTCTATTTTCTTTGAAGATTCACAGCCTTGCTTATATTCTTTGTAACCAGGTACGCCTTGATCTTTGAATTATGAATGAAATACGGGATTGTTTCTGAAGAGTGTAATGTTGCCATGGAGTTTAGAATTCATGTTTACATTTTAGGTTTCTTTGTGGTGTTTTCTTTCAAGTAATTTTACTCCTGATCTTTAGCCTTCTCCTCATTAGCTTCTACTTAAATACATCAAGAATGTTATGTTGTTTTATGAAATAGCTAGGATGTTTAGTATTGAAGTTGCTGAACATTACCTCTTTCATATGTTAAAATTTAGCTTAAAGCATTGAATCTCAGTGTGCACTGTACATTTGTTCTAAGTTAGTTGGTTGTCCAGTGTTCTCAATTGTATATCCTAGATCTGTTTTGATAGTCAGTAGTTTTCTCTTAGGATATTCATATATGAATGTCTGAAACTAGACCATTTTTTGTATTGACTTCAAGCTTGTAAATAGCTCTAACAGTTTGCCTGGATGTATGTTAAATTTTGGCTAGTATATTAAGCTTAAAAGGTTCATTTAAATCGTCACTAGTCTCAGAATGTTAAAAAAAAAAAAGAAATGATTATTATGGCTGAATTTAAGGCGATGTATGAATAGTCTAAGGTTTATTCTTTTGTTTACCAAATGAATGACAATGAGTAAGGCTCACTATGTTAGGTATTTCATTCAGGATTTGTGCAAAGTTTGGTATACAAAAACTGGTGCGATTTAAGCTTCAACGGGGTTTAGAGCTTAAAACGATTGGCCCTGGCGATGGCCCAAATCAGGCTATCAAGACACAATAAGCTCCTCATGTTCCCATCCTCCTTCATCTTGCGTTTGGGCTCAATTTTGAGCCCAGCGAGGATCAGCCTTATTCTCGTTTAGTAGCCAACTTTAAAACATCAGGCCTACTGCTGGCCCAGTTTCTTTTAAATAAATTCTCTACCAATCATTAATAATTTGACATTAAGCCCAAAATCATTGTAAGTGAGAACTCTTTTTATTACTCTAATTAAACAAGCTTTCTAAAATTGAGGTGTGCCGTAAACAAATATAATCTTTTAATTTATCGCCCTTATATAAATAAATCAATTTTGAAATGCCTTGAACACTCGTAGTTCGCTTTAGGTACGATCTAGGCTAGTATTGTGATTATGTATATGTTCGCGTAACATAATTACAAATTTAATTCTAAAATAACTCGAGGGATGCGTTCGTGCAACTTCAACTAAACCTTTTCTTAATAAAATAAACAAAGTGTCATTAATTGTTGACACATTCGCGTGACATGATTTTTGATGCGCCAAAATAATAGAGTATACATATGTGTAACTCAATTCTTTAATTATAAATATTTCAAGTGATTTAAAAGGGGTAAGAATGTAAATGCACATAGGTCCTAAAAATGAGTAGTTAAACAATTTAAGTCAAGTAATAATCACTAAGCGATCGTGCTAGAACCACGGAATCCAGGGGTGCCTAACACCTTTCCTCGGATTAACAGTATTCCTTATCTAGAATTTCTGGTTCGCAGACTTCGAATAAGAAAGTCGAAATTTCCTCGATTTGGGATTTAAATAAACCAGTGACTTGTGACACCAAATAAACTATTCCAAGTGGCGATTCTGAAAATAAATAAATAATTCCATTTTTAATAATGTCACTTAAATTGAAAAAATTCCCTTATATCCCCTTATATACCGCCCTCGACGGAGATAGTAAAAAGGAGGTGTGACTGTACTGAGCATCGCTCAAGAGATTACGAATAATGTTAGTACTTTTAATTTTGCTTATATTGCAGTGTCCATTGATTTTGTGGCATGATAGACTAGATCATGTTAATATTGCTTCTGTTAAAAGACTTAAAAAATTAGGATTATTCCTTGTAGTTAATGTTGATAATTTTCTAGGTGTCATGTTTGTACAGAGGCAAGACATACTAAAAAGCCTTTTAAGAATGTAACTAGTAGAAAGACACAATTACTTGAACTAGTGCATTCAGACTTAACAGATTTCAAGAACACTGTCAGTAAGGGTGGAAAGAAATAATACATTACTTTTATAGATGACTTTTCCAGATACACTAAGGTATATCTTCTTAAGTCAAAAGATGAGGCTGAAAGCATATTTTTGAAATATAACGCAGAAGAAAAAAATCCATTAGAAAATAAAAAGACTTAGGGTTGACATGGGTGGTGAATATAATACTAATACTCTAGAAGCCTTTTGTGAAAAAAATGATATTATACATGAGGTTAGTGCTCCCTATACTCCCCAACGAAATGGTGCAGCCGAACGGAAAAATCCTTGAGGAAATTATGAATTTTTTTCATTTGAGTTCATGTTTGTCTGATAATATATATGGGGAAGTTGTTTTATCTGTATTTTATGTTCTTAATAAATTCCCTCATAAGAAGTTAGATAAAATCTCGTGTGAGTTATGGAAAGGTTTTGCTTCTAACTTGAAAATTCTGAGAGTGTGGGGGTGTTTGGCTAAGGATGGTTTACTTGATTTTAAAAAAGTAAATGTTGGACCCAAGACTTTTGATGATATTTTCATTGGTTATGCTCAATAATGTTGCATATAGATTTGTGTCATTGAATGATAATACTATTTGTGAATCTAGAGATGCAAAATTTTTTGAGTATGTTTTTCCATTGAAACATAATTTGCCTAGTGAGGTGCCTACTAATGCTTTTACATCTATGTCTATTAATTCTCATATTGTGCCTTCTTTTAGTGTTACTACTAATGAGCATGAAAATGAACTTACAAGGAGTATGAAACGTAGGATTGAAGCTAGCTTTTGTCCTGACTTTATCATTACTTTCTTGGCTAAAAATATTTATCTTGATGTTTTGAGTGATGAATTAGTGCCAATCTATTTAATAGAATAAGACGCTATGACTTATAATGAATCAATAAGGTCAATAGATGCTATTTTTTGGAAAGAGCCATTAAAAGTGAATTAGACTCTATAATTTCTAATCATACTTGGGATTTGTCTAATTTGTGTAAAGGTTATAAGACCATAAGCCGCAAGTGGATATTTAAGAAGAAATTGAGAGCTGATGGTACAATTGAGAAGTATAAGACTAGAATTATTATTAGGGGTTTTAATTGAAAGAAAGGCATTGATTACTTTAACATTTATTCTTCTGTGACTAAGATAACAACTACTAGATCTTGTTTCTTTAGCCACTATTTAATTATTTAGTGATACATCAAATTGATGTTAAAATTACTTTCCTAAATGATGATTTAGAGGAAGAGATATAAATGTCTCTGCAAGAGGGATTTGTGATCCAAGGACAGGAGAATAAAATATGCAAATTGAGAAAGTCTTTGCATGGTCTAAAGCAGTCTAAGCAATGGTTGAAAAGTTTAATAGAACCTTAGTGACTAATGGTTTTGTTGTTAATGCATCTAATATTTGTGTTTATTCTAAGACGATAGAATCAGATTTTGCGATTATATATGTATGTATGTATGGATGACATGTCTCTGGTCCTAATGTGAATGTTGTTAATGAGACTAGGAATTTTTGGTCTTCTAAATTTGAAATGAAAGATCTTGGAGAAGCAGATATAAATTTAGGGATTAAAATCAAAAGAACATCTAATGGTTTTTCGTTGTCTCGATCTCATTATATTGAAAAAAAATTGAAAAAGTTTAATTGTTTTGATGTAGCTCTTATGAGAACTTCTTATGATCCCAGCATACACTTGAGAAAGAATAAGGAATTCAGTATTTCTTAAACTGAATATGCTAGAATAATTGGTAGTGTGATATTTTTCATAAATTATACATGGCCTGATTAAGTAGTAGATTGAGTAGATATACTCACAACCCAGTAGTGAACACTAGAATGTTCTTCATCATTTACTAAGATATTTGAGAAGTAAGTATGAATTGGTATTTGTATTTTAATAAATTTCTTACCGTTTTAGAAGAATTATGTGATGCAAATTGAGTTACTTATAATGATGAAGTTAACTCTACTAGTGGCTATGTGTTTAATTTGGGTGCAGGTGCTATTTCATGGAAGTCTTCAAAATAAACGTGTATAGCTCAATCTACGATGGAGTCTGAATTAATTGCTCTTGATTTGGCAAAGGCAACAAGCTGAGTAGTTGAGAAACTTAATGGCAGACATCTTTTGTGGGGAAGACAAGCTTCACCAGTTTTTATATATTGTGACTCACATACGGTAATTGGGATTGCTAAAAATAGTGTGTACAATAAAAAAAGAAAACATATGCACACTAAACATGGTGTGGTAAAACAATTATTGAAATATGGTGTTATTTTCATGGAATATGTAAGATCCGAAAGAAATTTGACGGATCCCTTAACCAAGGGTTAGGCATGGAGATTTATTCTTGAAACGTCGAAAGGGGAGTGGCTATAGCCCATAGATTGAGGAAATATGATGGATACCAGTTTGTGGTCCATATGAGACCTTAATATGCACTACATTTCTTATCCCTATGGCGTGTGGTAGTGCTTTATAAGCTTGAGCTTATTTTGCTCTTAACAATTTCATAAATTTACGGTAATCTATGTGTAGATAGACTCGATAGAATAACCTACGTGAGTGTAAAGCTGTGGTCACCTTTTATGAAATACTTGAATTTCTTTCTAAAGCACTCATGAGACCCAAGGTATATGCATGACCATAAAGGAATGTTGTTAGTAACGCGGAATTTACATAAACTTGAGGATATAGTATGTGTTGTAGGGGTATCAACTAATGTTCATTCAGTTCAAGAGTACTTCACTTTGTGGATGTTAGTTATTGCCTCGTTTCACTATGTTCAATTCAGATCGAAAGATGTTCACACTTAAGTACATATTTCTTCTTTTGCTCAGAATTGTTCTTATTCTAATATTAACTTTGACTGGTATCTCTCAAGGCACTAACGCCCACACCGGATATGCACCGAACTGTCCCACGATATTCTAAACCCAACTCATGTATCACTTTAATGGGCAAACAACTCAACCCTTGGAATATATTACAGCCTCAGGTGGCGAATAGTGGAGTAATTGTGAAGACTAGCTTAGAAGTTCTTTGCTTTAGTGGAAGATTATTGGTATTATTTAACTTGATAAGCAGAGTCAAAGATTTTTTGTAGTCTGTTTTCCTTCTTTACTTCTTTATTTTTTGTGAAAGATAAAGTATCCCTCATTGATTATAGAAAGTCTTTTTCTTTTCTTTATATTGAATTGCTCTTTGTTGGACTTGTAAAGAGCTAGTAAAAGAGAGTGATCTCGCGCACATGAGAAATTGGGCCTGAAGGTAAAATGAGTTGATTCCCTCCTGCGTACGAGATATGTACGAGGCCTATTCCAAATCTGATTTTGCTAAAATTATTTCTTCATTTTTTGAGTTTACTAGAATATGTCCAAAATCATTCTCTTTGAGTTTAATTTTATGACTAGTTTCTATAAAAATTGTATATTTTTTGTAATAGCTGTGGTTAATTTTTATAACAACTCCATCTCTAATTTCTATAACAACTACAAAGTAGTTTCTTCATGTGTAACTGTCCAACGACTTTTCTTATAAAAGGCGGTTATCTTTGTGAATTATCCGACAGACAAAATATTTTCATCTTCTTTTTTTTTGGGAAATTATTTTTCTGCAAATTTTATTCTTCCAACCATGAGTATACGTGTTTGGAGATACTGTTGAATCCTGAAAAGTGACCGGTCTTAACGATTTTCATCCGAAATCACTTTTAAATAGTAGCTTACCACGATATAGTATTTTATGATAAGTTTTTTTTATTACTTTCTTCTTCTTGAACAATACTTTCTACTCATTTTTACAACTGTAATCTCAACTCATTTAAAAAGGAAGCAAAATGTTAAAAGCATTACGTTCCGCTATATATGTGACTTTATATTAATCTGAGTAGTGAGTCTTATCAGTAAATTAAACAGATTCCATATCCCAAGTCATACAACAATTATATTACTGATTACAAGTCGTCAAAATTGTCCAAAAGTTTCTACTCTATTTATTTTTAAGGATTCCTTCTAATAACATAGCTGCTTCTAATAATATGGCATTATGGCTCAATTGGAAATCTACTTTTCACTTCATAGACTTGGGGCGTTAATGGTTGGATTCGGACGATTATTTTATAATATTTGTATTATATTAATTTTTTAATTATTTTATTATGTATAATCAAAATTAAATTTTTCGAAATTATCCCAATTATATCAGTTTTTTTTTTTGAGATCGGCCAATAATTTATTTTAATGTCATGTTAAAGTTACTAGAAGTAGAATACAATAACATATGTATTTTTATAAGATTTAGCAAAACTCTCTAAATATTTTAATAGTTTTAAAGGTGATGAATTAAGAAAATATAAAAGATGACTAGATTATAGATCTATCAACTATTCTACGTAAACAAAAAAGAAACTAAGCAAAGACAAAAATAATATAAATCAAATGAGTAAAAGAATATTAACTAAGTTGCGATTGAAGAATAAAATATATAGAAGATTAAATATTTAAAAAGATAAATAAAAAATTATACGAAAGTAACATATTCAATAATACATTTTAATTTACTATTCATAATTGCTACAGTATATTTTGTCTTGCTAGTGAACATGCTGGCAATAATTTAGTTACAATAGGAGTAGCATAATAAGTTTGGGAATTAGGATTTTACGTTTAATTACTTGTTGGCATGCAACTGTTTCATAATTCCATGGCCCATGATACTTTTTAGTGCTTTATTAATTTTAAACTTAATATATAATATATTATTCACATTGTAAATTTATTCAGTAAGGTTTGATATTTTTTCGATTTATTTTTATAAATTAAAAACTTACCCTAATTATCGGTACAATTATATATTTGTATAAAAATCTATAATTTTATTAATTTAATTCAGTACGGTACTTCGATCCATTTAATTTTTAAAATTCATTGATACCTCTGCGTAGAATCAACCAAATACAACTCTGCCTCATATATTCTTTTTCTTTACCAAATTCTATTAAAATTCCTTATTACTATTCAATTTGCAGATTCCGAAATTCACTAATCAGGCTAATTCGTGTCTGCATTGAGTAAGTCGACTAAAAAGGTAAAATACTCTCAATTAAGAAGCTTTTTCCCAATTTACTAGCTCAATTAATTGGAATTTACATCAAGTAAGTTAACTCAAAGAGTAAATCTCTCTTGCCAAGAGATTTCTGCTTTCGTAACAAAGAAAAAATTGAGTACATAAGTTTATTATTTCTATAATAATAACAATAATAATAACAACAATAATATCAATAATAATAATAATAATAATAGTTACTTAATTAATTTAGGATGATAGGGTATTTTGCTTGTTGGTACTTTCTACTTATTATGACCGATTTTTCTTTTCTTTTCTTTTTTTTTTATTTTGGTTCGAAATATGTATCCAGTTATATAGCTAATAAACAATTCAAAAAAATTTTTAAATGCATTTTTAAAAAGTCTTTTACTCTTTATATTAATTATGGTATAATATTTAATTAAGTAAATTGATCAATGGGAATAGTTAGTTAATTAATTTGGGTGTGATGGGGGTATTTTGCTTGTTGGTATCAAAAAACATCCAAAAGTGGACCAAACCAGAGGAGCAGCGGTCATCATTGTAACTTAAAAAAACACACTATACATCTTTTTCACAATTTGTTTTCCCTCATCTAAATTTCTGGTACCTGACCTCGAAAACCAAACTACTCCCAATTTAACCAAACACTAGGCTTCTTCTACCCTTCTCTTAATATATAATGAACAACGCCCTTTTTCTTTTACCTCGACCTCAGCTCTCATAAAATCCCCCGCCGGCGCCAAAAAAAATCTCGCCGGAATCTTTTACAAAAATGACACAGCTTATTTCTGAAGAGAAAGAAGAGTGTGGGTATTCTAGTAACAGGACAGTTGTGGTTGGAGTGAAGCTGGACGGAGCAAGTAGAGAGCTGTTAACATGGGCTCTTGTTAAAGTTGCTCAACCTGGTGATCTTGTCATTGCTCTTCATGTTCTTAACAATAATGGTATCTTTCTTCTTCCTTTTCTCAACCATTTAAATTACTAACTTTTCCAACTCTCTTTCTGTCTTTTTTATTTTGGATCATTTTTTTCAATTCTTGTTTCTTCCGCTTTAAAACTGGATTTTTTGGGACCATTTTCTGTAAAATTGTTTTGGAAAGTGAAATGTATTTTTTAGTTTGTTAAAAACATTAAAAAAGTTTGGACTTTTCTTTCTCACCTATCTATGCTTTTAATTTTTCTTTAAATCTCGTTTCTTTGAGCTGAAATTGGATTTAAAGTAAGCTTTTTTACTTCCCTGAAAATTGTAGCTGGAAATTTTTCGAAATCATTTCTCTTTTTATCTTGGTTGTTTCTTCCAGTTGAAATTGGGAAGCAAGAATTATTAATTTTTACTTTCTTAAAATGGAAACTTGAAAATAGTGAGACATTATGTCTCAAAATTTGTTTTCGACATGTTTTTACTTCTGCTTGAAAAAAGAAACTTTTCTTTTCTAGTTATTCTTTCTGTGAGAATTTTTGATTCATTAGTTAAATGGGATTTTCTTTTTGATACAGAAATTGTGGATCGTAATGGGAAATCGTCACTGTTGTCATTGGTCAAAGCATTTGATTCAGTTCTTGCTGTTTATGAAGGCTTCTGTAATCTCAAGCAGGTAACTTTCTCAAAATTTTCATCATTTCGCACAATAAAGTTATATTGAGTTTTTTGGCTTATTTTAATTGGAGTATTCTATATCTAGTGAATATACTTTATATTACTGAAAACCATTTTCGAGCTTTTTTCTTTTTTGGTGGGGTTGAATTGGATTGTGACATTGTTGGAGGATGGAAATACTGAAGCATTAACGTTTTTGGTTCTTTTTTTCATTAGGAGTTATCATAATTTTTTTTTCAGTATTCTTTATCTAGTTGATATCTTGCTGGAGCAAAAGTCTGAATTTTTTCCGGAACCATTGCAGGTGGATCTTAAGCTAAAGATCTGCAGAGGTACATCAATCCGAAAAATTATTGTCCGTGAGGCAAATGCTTACTTAGCAACAGATGTTATACTCGGGACTGCCAGTCATCATACAATCCGTTCGTCAGCTTCAGTAGCAAAGTACTGCGCTAGAAAGTTGCCGAAAGATTGTTCAGTATTGGCTGTTAATAATGGAAAAGTTGTTTTTCAAAGGGAGGCCTCGTTAGCAGCGTATGCCAGTTCAAAAGGTTGGCAATGTCATTTGTTTTTCGGTTCATTGAGCAAAATATGTAATCATCATAACTGAGTTGCTATGTCTTCTGTTTACTGCTTGTGTATGTAGAACTTGAGCATCCCCATGGGAATCGTTTGCTCAGTGTAATTCAGCGGTCACTGACTAAGAACTCTAAAGTATTAAATGACAGTGCCGGGATGAATCCAACAATTTCCCGCAGGCAAGATGGTTGTCAGACTCTGGGTGAGGCATTACTAAAAGCTGCTTCTGTATCATCAACAGAGAATCCCCTTAAACAGAACTGTTCAGTTTGTTCGCCGGGTTGCCCGTTGCCTGATAAATCTTGCACCCAAACACATGAAGAGTCCTTAGACAATAACACTGATGATAATTCAATGGCTATAGTACCAGTGCAAAAGCAACAGTCAGGATCTAGTTCAATTTCATTGCTGATAAACGATTTGCCGGAAGCGAAGCCTGGTTGGCCGTTGCTTCGCCGAGCCATTTTATCAAATCAACAAGCTGCTGACACTTTGTCAATAAGAGAACTCTCTGTCGTTCAGTGGGCATTGTGTTTGCCGAGTAGACATCTTTTGTGCATTGAAGACGCAGCCAAGAAAGATCTACACTCGGGTGATAATGATGAAAGTCAAGCTCCTGTACTAGATGAAGAAAGCGGCGCAATTGTTCCTGTTAATCACGAGACGACTTCCTCTAAATCTTCTCAAGATGAATCACCAAGAACATTACCAAGAGAACTAGAGGGGCTTCATGAGAAGTACTCTGCAACTTGTAGATTGTTTAAGTTCCAGGAACTTCTCTTGGCAACCTTGAGCTTTTCCCCAGGTTTGTGATTTTTTCAGCTTCGGTTTTGCAAGAGGTTTCAACGGTGCATATTTATAGTTGATTCACATTCATATTCATGATTATACAGAGAACATGATTGGTAAAGGAGGAAGCAGTCAGGTTTTTAAAGGCTGCCTTCCTGATGGCAAGGAACTTGCTGTGAAGATCTTAAAACAATCCGAAGATGCAGTGGGAGAGTTTGTTTTGGAGATTGAGATTATTACTGCTTTGACTCACAAAAACATAATCTCCCTATTTGGATTCTGTTTTGAGGACAACCGCCTTCTCCTTGTATATGATTTTCTATCAAGGGGAAGCCTTGAAGAGAACTTACATGGTATGCTAATAATATTTTCTAAAATTTTGGCTCTTTTCCAGTTAAAGTTATTACTACTGTATTATCCTATACTTTGTGTTTTAAGACACAAAATATTGTCTAGAAGTAAATTAAAGTTATGAACAAAAATAGAAGATTTTAGGTCTTCAATCTTTGACTGGGGAAGTTCATTTAGGTAATAAGAAGGATTCAGTTCTCTTTGGTTGGAAAGAGAGATACAAAGTCGCCGTTGGTGTTGCTGAGGCATTAGAATATCTTCACGGTAGAGATGCTCAACCAGTGATCCACCGTGATGTAAAATCGTCAAATATACTACTCTCTGATGATTTTGAGCCGCAGGTGATGCTCTTTTACTCTTTTGCTGCTTCATTTCCTGTCTTCTTTGGGATTCAGATTGCTACTTTGATCTAGCTAGTTGTTTAAAATGCATTTTCCTTTTTCAGCTCTCTGACTTTGGACTTGCTAAATGGGCAACAACCACCTCATCTCATATTACATGCACTGATGTAGCTGGAACTTTCGGGTATGTAACTTCTTTAGCTCTATAGTCCTCTTCAAACTTAGAGAAACTTGAGGGGAAATTACTTGGGGCCTAGTGGGTTAAGGGATGATTCTAAATTCGGATGCTGCATTTGATGAATAGTTCATAATTTTGAGGGGTCTCACAATATTCTATCCTCATCGACAGTCTCTCTCTCTTTCTTTTTTTTTGGTAAGGTCTTCATAGGACAATCTTTTCTGATCTTGCTCTGCAAATTTTGGTCCCATATTCTGCATCCGGCGAGTCTGCGCGATAATATTTTTATCGTATAGAAGAAGTTGATTAGTTACATGGTTGTCTCCTCGTCCTTCAGGTCATGTATACATCTGGCACTTTTAAAAGAAACACCAAGCAAGAAGTTTTGTAAAAGAGTATATATAATTGATTTTGCAGGATTTATTTGATTTAAAAAATTCTTTGCGCATTAAGTTCTTATCAAGTAGAACCATGTGAACTTGTTCAAAGAGAAATAGAATAGAAAATATGTGACATAGTGTTATTGTCCTCTGATGAATTGTTCTGGTAAAATGTGTTTTACTGCAGTTACTTGGCTCCCGAATATTTCATGTATGGAAAGGTTAATGACAAGATTGATGTCTATGCATTTGGAGTAGTACTTCTTGAGCTTCTTTCTGGAAGAAAGCCGATAAGTAACAATTGTCCGAAGGGTCAAGAGAGCCTGGTTATTTGGGTATGTCTTGTGTGCTCATCTGCTTAATTAGCTTCTAACTGAGTCAGTTTTGCATCATAAACTACAACATCAAGTGTCAAATTTTGCAGGCAAAGCCAATTCTGACTTGTGGGAAGTATACCCAATTACTAGACCCGCAGTTGAGTTCTGGTTATGATTGTGAACAAGTAGAGAGCATGGTGCTAGCTGCTGCCCTTTGTATCAGACGTGCTCCACGAGCTCGACCACAAATGAGCATTGTAAGTCATATCCCCTTGTTGATTCTGGTGTTTCTGTACCTGGCGAATGCTAGGAGAAATCTTAGGCACATAATGCTTTGACAAATCTTTTTAGCTTCTAAGCAAAATGAGCGATAATCAAGTGCGAAGCATTAGAGTTGGGTCACTTATCATGATACAATGTTCTTCGACTTTCCTGTTCTTCGTCAATTAGTCTTATGATTAGCACCGAGTTCAAGATTCTTGAAATTTATTTTATACTTGAGGACATGGTTCTTTCCTCTTTAAGATTTTCCACGTGCTACAATATTTGTGTGTTTTGTGAAATCGTCTTGTCCTTGGCTAGATATAGAAGTCTCTAGTGTTTTATGCTCCCGGTATATGTAGGTTTCGAAGCTGCTCAAAGGTGATGCTGAAACAACCAAGTGGGCAAGGTTACAAGTCAATGGTTCAGAAGGATCTGACACAAGTGGGCTACCGATAAATGCCATAGAAGGGGCCGATATGTTGGAAGATGACACTTTTTCACAGTCTAATCTTCGGTCACACCTTAACCTTGCATTGCTCGGTGTTGAAGAGGATTCTCTCTCTCTAAGCAGCATTGAGCATAATGTTTCGTTAGAGGACTATTTGCGAGGGAGGTGGAGCCGTTCATCAAGCTTTGACTAACCAAATTTCTTCTGGAGATCAAGTACTCGTCCCGTTTATGATTCTTTTGTATATTGTCTCTTCATTTTTACTCACCGCCTTCAACTAGAGGGCCGGTTATCTGGTGGGTTTTGGATGAGAGGTTGTTATCGGTGTGCCCTCCTCCTCCCCCTTAGTCATAACTAGAGAACATTTTGATGTGCAAGTTTTGTGGGAGAAGGGTTCAGTTCTCTTCTCAATAAGAAATCAAGAATTGACCCTTATTTTTCTAGTGTATTATAAAACTCTTGTCAGATTGAAAATTATAGTAATAGTTTCCCTGAATTTTTCATAAAAAGCTAATAAAATTTGAGTGTTTTTGGTTTGCTTTTGCCTTGTAATACTTGACTGGCTGCAACTTTGCTTTTAAAATCATCAGCCTTTTCTTGATCTAGGATGGCAAAATTTTACTAGCTTTCCTTTGCCCTGAAGTGGGGGTTACTATCATGTTATATTTCGTCACATGTTTTGTCATTTTTATGTCTGCCTCAGCTAATGAATATATATTAATAGATGAAACATTTTGTCAAGGTCATTGTACCTTCAATAGATGGTCACGGATTCTAGTTGTGAAAAAAGTCTTGCATAAATTTAAGGTAAGGTTGCGTACAATTGCGTACAATAGATTTTTATGATCTGGCCTTTACTCCGATCTCGTACATAACTGGACCTTAATGCACCGGGTGCTTTTTTTTATTGTACCTTCAAAGTAACGATTCTCTTACACCACCACAGAAAGAGTTGCATTACTACTGATTCTAATCAAAAGAGAAGTTGTACATCAATGAAAAGTAAAGTGACTCATCATTGTCCACTAATGTCCTCATGCCACTGTCACCGACACTTGGTTTTTAATTTCCTCCATAGGTTTCCTTCTATTATTTTGTGCAAAAGGGTTCTTTAGCCACCAAAATTGCCCCCACAATAAAGGCTAACAACCAGAAGTTTGGTCTCCTCTTCCACTATGAAGATTGAAATCTAGCATGAAGATAGTACTAAGTTTAGCTAGTCCGACATAAATTGGGAACAATTGAATAACACATCTAGAAAAACCTGCGAACAATTGAATAAATTAATACATATAACATTTATTCATTCAGAAGAATTTGTGAACAATCTAACAAGATAGATAGAATGAATAATAATACCAAGTTTAGCTTGTCCGGCAAAACTTGTGGAACAACACAAGCAAGATTTGCTCACCTGCAAAACTTGCGAACAAATATAACAAGATAGGTAGAATAAAGATAGTACCAAGTTTAGCCGGTTTTGAATAAGTGTTAACTTTTCCATTCTTTCTGTTGTGTAGTGTCTGGGTTATTTTTGCAAAACTTCACTAAACAAGGATAAAATATAAACAGTGGCCTCAAATCCTTCTATTTGTAAAATTTTTGGACTAGTTATTGAAAAATAGCCAGCGTTTGTAAAGTTATTAAAAATAATCAATATTATGCTGCAATATGGAAAGTTCCAACATAATATACTGCAGATTGGTATATTTGTGTATGTACTTCCAGCATATTATGCTAGAACTCCAATATCGGAAAGTTCCAGTATAATATACTGGACCGATATATTATACTGTAATTTCAGTATAATATACTGGAATATTGTTCTGAATTTTAAATAATATATTTTTTCACATTTATCTTTACATAAAAAGCGGCTAAATTTCGATTACTTTTGAAACACTTTTTAAAATAACCACTTATAAATGTGACTATTTTTGAATTTCTCCCTTTCAGATCTCCCCGGTACTCGGTGTGTTAGTACACGCCCATTACACTAGCTAGTTGGATCAGATCAGCCCAATAAGCATATTGGAAAAAGAAACTTTCAGATATTAAATTGAAAAGTAGTTTTCTCCGGTAACTAGTTCAAAATGTCAAACTTGTTATAAAATAAAAATAGTAAAGTAATAAAAGACAAATATAGAGAGAGATTGATATATTGTTTAACTTCAAATTGATGTACATAATGAACTGAAATTTCCTTTATTTATAGAAAAGAGGAAGCAACTACGAGACTTTTCACGAAGCAGGTGGGGGGCTTTTCTTGAGCTACTTGTAAGCTATCTGCATGAGCTTTTCGCAACCCGCATGTTTAATAAGAAGCTGACGCAACTCATTTCATTGAGTTGCTTGCAATTTGCCTGCATCAGCTGCTTGGAGATAAACTTCAATGGAATACCAAATAGATCATCTTTTTTAGGAAGATTATCTACAGTGGAGATAATATTTTTATAACACTACCCCTTGAATGTCTTTATTAAGTGCCTCCTTAAAATCTTTCTAGGAAAAATCTCGTGGGAAAACAATTTTAGTTAAGAAAAAAAAGTACACTAATAATAAACATTGTAAGTTGCCTCAATAAAAGCCTTACCATGAAAAATTCAGTGGGAAAAAAAACTGGACAAAAAAAGAGTACAATGCATATTTTATTCCCCTGATAAAGACATTGTTTCAAATACCCAAATCGTCGCATTCCAATCTTGTATAGCATTTTTTCGAAGATTACAGCTGGCAAAGACTTAGTGAACAAATCTGCTTGATTTTTATTTGAATGGATTTATTGCACATCAATATCTCCATTTTTCTGAAGATCATGTGTGTGGAGTAATTTGGTAAAATGTGCTTCGTTCTATATCCTTTTATAAATATTCCTTCATTTGGATTATGCATGAAGCATTTTCTTCTTATAAAATAATGAGTCTTCTATTACATTCCAAACCATATTTTTCTCAAATGAAATGAGTCACTGATCTCAACCATATGCATTCGTTACTTGCTTCATGAATAGCATTATCTTAGCATGAATTGAAGATGTTGCAACAATAGATTGCTTTGTGGAGCGTCATGATATGACAGTACCTCCACATGTAAATAAGTAGTCGATTTGAGAAGCAGCTTTACGGAAATCAGATAAATACATAACTAGTAAGATCTGTACTAGCTTCGTTAGCATAAAGCAAGCTCATGTCAAGAGTTCCTATTACATATCGCAATATATGTTTAATCTTGTTCCTATATATCCATCTAGGAGAGGAACTATATCTTGCTAGTAAATTAACAGAAAATATTTTATCATGCCTTGTAGTATTAGCAAGATACATAAGTGCAAAAGTTACACTGAGATATGGTATTTCAGGACCAATGAGTTCCTCATCCTTTTCTAGAGGTCGTAATGGATCCTTATTCACTTCAAGTAATTGAGCAACCATTGGTATACTTATGGGTGCGCTTTGTCCATGTAAAAACGTTTTTAAGACTCTTTCTGTATAGGCAGATTGAGTGGATAAAGATCCGTCAACTAAATGTTCAATTGCAGACCAAGACAAAGTTTTATCTTTCCAAGATCTTTCCTCTCAAATTCTTTCTTAAGATATTCAATTGCCTTTTGGAGCTCTTCTGGAGTTCCAACAAGATTTATGTCATCAGTAAGTATAACAAATTCTTATGTCATTTTTTTAAATAAAAATACATGGACAAATAACATCATTATGTAACCTTCTTTTAGCAAATATTCACTTAGTAGTTATACCACATGCGCCCAAATTGCTTTAAACAGTACAAAGGTCCTTGTAATTTGATCGTGTCACGATCCAAAATCTATTAAGGGTCGTGATGAGACCGGATATTACTGTCAGGCAAGCCAACACCAAGAAGTTAATTAAATTATCAGTTTAGTATTTTTTTGAAATTATTTTTTCTCCTCACATTAAACAATAAATAATGAACTTCAGCGAGTAAATAATGACGTCTTTAATAAATTTAAATATTGAATAATCCCATAGTCATCCCATAATTCGATGTCACAAGTACATGAAAATTTCTAGAAAATAAAATATAATACAATAACTGTCCAAAATATAAACTGGATAGACAAGAAATTACAATACTTCAAAGGAGACCCTGCTGGCTGCGGGTCGTCTCGAGAGATATAGCTCATCTAAGTCTCCGTATCAACCATGCCGTTGCACCTACTGAGGCCACTAGATATACATGTGTCTGTGCAACAAAAATGCACAACAACTGTAGTATGAGTATGAAAAACAACGCGTACCTAGAAAGTATCCAGTCTAACCTCGAAGAAATAGTAACGAGAGGTCGACTTCTACACTTATTAGTGGTCCAATAATATAATCAGTCGTGGATTTATTAAGCACAACAATCAAGGGAATCATGCAGCAAGTAAATGATACTTTTGACAATAAGAGATTTTCAAGTTAATATTTCCTCAATTTTTAATTTATCTCAGGTTAGGGAGTCAATATCATTATTTATGATTTCATGGCAAGTAATACTAGCATGCGCAAATCATACCGAGGTCATACAACCCAATCCAACAAATAGTTAAATTTTGCACTTTCAGAGGATCGAATGGCACAAACCATAGATGCATCTATTTAATCTATCCAGGCGTTCGACTTGTTCCACAAAAGATAAACACATTCAAACAGTTAATCAACAATTCATCAAAGGGAAATTATCCCAGGAAATGGCAATTCCTCTCTTAACAGTCAAGAAAATGTTGTTTATCTCTTTAGAAGTTTATTTACCAAGTTCAATATTATTAAACATTTTAAATTGGCAATAAGGTTGAAAATATTACAAGTAAAGCATGATGTTGGGTCCTAGACTACCCGGACTTAAGCATAATAGTAGCTATGCACGGACTCTCATCACCTTGTGCATGTGTGGTCCCAATAAATAGGAGCGCCATTAGATTATTTCACCTATGAGGTTAATTCCCTCTTACAAGATTAGAAAGGAGACTTGCCTCGCTCCAAAGCTTTATATCCGGCTTCCAAGCCCTTCCGACGACTCAAACCGATGCCCAACGCTCCAAAACTAGCTAAATAATGGGCAAACCAATAAAAATGTTCCCTAATACTTATAATAATTCAATTTATATAAATTTTCAACCCCGCTCGAAAAGTTGACAAAATCGCCTCCGGTCCCACATACTTGGATTTCGAATCTTTTTTTAAGATAAATTTTAGCCATAAACTCACATACTCAAATATATAATTTTCTTGCCAAAATTCATGGTCAAAATTCAAAAATACAAAATTTTAGGTTTTCTACCAAAACCCCACATTTCCACTAATTTTCATGTTCAAATCCATATATCATCATATATTTAACTCAAAACTAGTATAAACCACTTACTCATGCTTGGTGATGAAAATGGCACTCCCACGTTGCTCCAAAAATTAGCTCCCATGAAATATTTGAGATAAAATGAGTCAAAACCCGTCTTTTAAACAAACACACATGCAGTACTTGACCGCTTTTGCGGTTTCGCATGTGCGGACAATTAACTGCTTCTGCGGTACAGGGCTTCCAATCTAACTTCGCTTCTGCGCCTTATTTTCGCTTATGCGGTCTCGCTTCTGCGGCAAGATTATCGCATATGCGATCCCATCACTCCCGACCAAAATTGCATCTGCGACCCTCATGGCCGCTTCTGCGGATCCACACCCACGGGCAAATCCTCGCAGGGGCAGTTACACCAGATGACAACAATCCCCAGCCTTTCCTCCAAGTCCAACTCGATCCGTTTACCATACGGATTCCACCGGAGGCTTTCGAGACCTTAACCAGTTATACTAATATGTCCCAAAATATATCATGAACTTAGTCGATCCTTCAAATCACATCAGATAACATCAAAATCACGATGCACAACCCAATTAAAGCTCAATAAACTTAGAACTTCAAACTTCAACATTCGATGCCAAAACCTATCAAATCACGTCCGATTGACCTTGAATTTTGCACACAAGTCATATTCGACATTACATACCTACTCCAACTTCCGAAATCAGAATCCAACCCCGATGCTAAAAAGTCCACTTCCGATCAAACTTCTCAAAAACCTTCTAATTTCTAACTTTAACCAAATGACTCCAAAATAACCGATGAACCTCCAAATCCACTTCCAGACGAGCTCCCCGATAGCAGAATTACTATATAGAGCTATTAAAAGACTCGGAATCTCAAACGGACACTGATAATATTGAAATGTACTTCAACTCAAACTTATGAAATTCTTCCAAAATGTTAACTTCCACAATTGGCGCCGAAGCGCTCCTGGGTCATCCAAAATCCAATCCGGATGCCCAAGTCCAAAATCATCATATAAACCCGTTGGAAAATTTAAATCCCACTTCCGAGGATGTTTACTCAAAAATCACATTTTAAACTATTCTTCTAGCTTAAAGTTTCCGAAATGAGAATTTTCTTTCCAAATCAACCCCGAACTTCCCGGAATTCAATTCTGACCACGCGTACAAGTCATAATATCTGAAGTGAAGCTGCTCATGGACTCAGCCCGCTGAATGACACGTTAGATCTCAAAACGACCTGTAGGGTCATTACATATCGAGTACATTTATCGAGACTTTGAATTATACGCTTCAAGCATTTTAATCCTTTAAGGATCTTCATATAGATTTAATCAAATGAGTCATATATGTTATGACTAGCATTTAAATGGCATGACATTTTCAGGGGTCTAGACACAGCGTCACGACCCCAGTTCACCCTCCATGAACATATCGTGATGGCACCTAGTTCCTACAACTAGGTAAGCCTAAAAATGCGGAAATTTATTATAACTTGCGGAACATTTAATTAAATTAAGCAAAACTAGAAGAAAACTATGTATAAGTGCCACTTGACATATACAACTCAAAAATAAAACAAAACGCCAAAGTCTACAATCTCATCCCAAAACCCGAAAACCCACGGGAACCACAGGCTAATAGAAATGTAATATACTGCTCTAACTCCAGTGTGTCTAAACAAGTGAAACAAAAGGATAGAATAACTACTAAAGTTGGAACAGAATAGAGATTCCTGGTCTGCGGACGCGGCAAATATACCTCGAAATCTCCGCTAGAGCTCTCAGCCTCGAGGATAGTGCACCTAAGTGGAGGTACCTAGATCTGCACATGAAAAACATGTGCAGAAGAGGCATGAGTACACTACAACGGTACTCAGTAAGTGCCAAGCCTAACCTCGATTGGGTAGTGACGAGGAAGGTCAGGTCCCTACTGAGATTAAACAATATAATAAAAATACTAGCAACAGTATGAAATAAGCAGAAATAATGGAACACAACTGTGAATTAAGTCAGGCTACACAAACAACAACCAATATAGCGATGATAAGATAATAGAGAGTAAGATAACTCAATATCAGTACCAATTACGAGGATCTCCCACGACACTGTCTTGTAGTCCATTTTTATAACAATGCCAACAACGAGAATCTCCCAGGATACCGTCATGTAGTCCTTTTCCATGTCAATACCAACAATGAGGATCTCCCAGAATACCGTCTTGTAGTCCATTTCCATATCAATACCAATAACGAGGATCTCATAGGATACCATCTCGTAGTCCAACTATTAATGTGCAGGGGGATCTACCGGAAATCTAACCCGTAGTCCCAATGTAAATGTGCAGGGGGGATCTATCTGGAATCAAACCCGCAGTCCCAAAGTAAATATGCAGGGGGGATCTATTAGGAATCGAACCCGCTGTCCCAAAGTAAATATGCAAAGGGATCTATCGGAAATCGAACCCGCAATCCCAAAGTAAATATGTAGGGGGAATCTATCGGGAATCGAACCGGCAGTCCCAAAGTAAATATGCAGGGGATCTATTGGGAATCAAACCCACAATCCCAAAGTAAATATTCAAGGGGATCTATCGGAAAATCGAACTCGCAGTCCCAAAGTAAATATGTAAGGGGAATCTATCGGGAATCAAACCCGCAATCCCAAAGTAAATATGTAGGGGGATCTATAGGGAATCGAACCTACAATCCCAAAGTAAATATGCTGGGGGGATCAATCGGGAATCGAATCGGCAGTCCCAAAGTAAATGCGCAGCCACAACAAAGATATTCAGAACTAGGGTGCAAAAATACAAGGCAACAAGTAGTTCTAGCCTCACACGCGTGACATAGTACAATCAAGGAAATTTGAGCAAATAGGCATTTAGATCAATTAAGCATGCTTTTCTAAGCTAACACGGGCTATAATGGCTGATAGAATGACACATGCTATAATGGCAAGTAGCGTAACACAGACTATAATGACAAGTAGAGTAACACATGTTATAATGCCAAGTAGATAAAGCATGTAAGAAAAAAACTCAGTCTAAATATTCAAATTAAAATTGAATTTTCAACAATTAGCTCGAGTACGCACTCGTCACCTCGCGTACAAGACATTTAATCACCAGATATCATATCCTAAGGGGAAAGGTCCCCCATAAAAGGTTAGGCAAGCCACATACCTCGATCCAGCTCAATATCAACTAGAAACCATGCCTTTGCCACGAGTACCCGACTCCAAATAGCCCAAATCTATTTAATTTAATTACATATCGTGTATAACATTTCAAGCAATAGATTATACTATTCAACTTAAAGCTAAGACGCAAATTTAGGTAAAATGACCAAAATGTCCCTTAGGCCAACGTGGTCAAAACCCGAAGTTCGAACTAAAACCCGATTACCCATTCCCCCACGAATCCAATTATGTGATTTGTTTTGAAATCAGTCCTCAAATTGAGCTCCAAATCCCCAATTTTTGAAAATCCTAGATTATATCCCAAACCTCCAATTTCACCCATGAAAATCATTAATTTTAAGTTGAAAACATGTTAAATGATGTTAAAGATTGAAAGAAATAAGTAAAAACCAACTTACAAATGGTTTGGAAAATGTCTTGTTCTTGGAAAATTGTCCAAAGGAGTTGTGTTTTGAAAATGGGGTGAAAATGTCCAAAATTCGACTAAGTATAAAAATTGAAGGTTGCAGATGTCGCAATTGCGAATAGGGGTTCGCAATTGCGAACCCCGACCCTACTAACTTGGGAATTGTGAGACTCTTGTTCGCTTTTGCGCAGTATGGGGAAAACTGGGAGGTTCGCATTTGCGAAGACCTCACCATCGCATTTGCGAGGATATAGTTCTCGTTTGCGAACTCTGCCAGGATTAAGGGCCTCGCATTTGCAAGCTGACCCTTCTCAATTGCGATATTGCTTTTGCGAGCCAGGCTTCGCAATTGCAAAGCCTACAGGTCAGTTATAGCAGGAAATTTTCCAAGTTCAAAATGCACTTCGACACCTATTGAAAACTCACCCGAGCCCTCGGGGCTCCAAACCAAATGTGCACACAACCTCAAAAACATCCTATGGACTTATTCGTACGATCAAATAACCAAAATAACATAATATACATCGAATTAAGCCTCAAAACTCATAATTTCTTCCAAGTTTTCATAAAACATCGAATTTCTATTTTTAAGTTCGAAACACGTCAAATGACGTTCGTTTTCAACCAAACTTTACCGAAAGTTCTTAAACTATATATAAGACTTGTACCGGACACTGGAACCAAAATACGATCCCGATACCATAATATTTTAATCAAATTTCACTTCTAATTTCCTTAATTATTCCCAGAAAACAATTTCGCGTAAAAATTCATTTTTCGGGCTTGGGACCCCGAAATTCGATTCCGGGCATACGCCCAATCCCATATTTTCCTACGGACCTTCCTAGACCGTCAGGGGTCCGAATCCATTTACCCAAAATATTGAAGAAGTCAAATTTATTCAATTAAATATCAAAATTTAGCATTTTTCTCACAGAATCCATATCTAAGCTTTTTGGCTATGCGCTCGGAATATGTACGCAAATCGAGGCAACCCAGATGAGATTTTCAAGGCCTCGAAAGTACATAATAGGCAAGAAAATAAGTGATGACCTCCTTTGGGTCGTCACACATAGTTTCGATCCTCACAATGTTTTACAATATTGTGCTCTATATATTTTATCAAATATATTGTCGACGACCATTTTGTATTGGATCACAAACGACATAACTTATTGAGATCTCATACTTTCTTTCTTTTCTGTACTTGAACTTCTTTTGGAGCTTCATAAAATATTACGTGGTGGGATCTTTTAGAGCTCATTTTCTCCTTATTATAATCATTTGATCATTTGCTCTCTATTTTCAATGATTGTTACCTTTGGAATAGCTTACTAAGATTCGCGCATGCAATAAACTTATCCTTCAGGAAATTTAATTTTAAATAGGAGCATTTACAGTGGCATATGACTTGAATTATCTTTTGAATGAGGATCATATTGGTAATAATTCGATTCATATAACATATTTTCAGCTGCTTACCCCATCCCCTAAATGTTAGAAAAACAAACATATATCCCCCAATCTTTTTCGGGTACCTATCTTTGTACATTATGATATAGAAAATATTATATACCACACATCAAAAGTTATTAGATAGTAAAAATATTTGGTTTCTGATCCTAAATCAATTGCAAGGGGATGACTATTCATATCTTGTTGGTCTAGCACTTGCATGCAATTTAAAAAATCTTAGACCAATACATGAAGCTTTATTCTCATAAGAAATAGTTTAAATATTAATATGAGGTATTTAATGCTAAACTAGCTTAGATATAAACAAGCATTATCGAGATGAGCTGTATTGATTTCATATTCTGAAAATTATGCTCTTAATTGAGAATTATAATTTCAAATGTCAAACTGCAAATTGACAATAAACACACATGTAACCATCTCATATATGCATTTAAAAGTGGTTCACATGATAGGTGAATGAGCCCATATTAACCTTATATATATATATATATATATATATATATATATATATATATATATATATATATATATATATATATATATATATATATATATATATATATATATATATCAGAATTTAGGGGTATTAATCCCAACTTTAGCTGGTATAGTCAATTTACATTGAGAACAAGCAACACAAGATAATTCTTGAAGAGTTCTTCAGTATATGCTTATCTGAATTTTCAAATAACTCATCATATTTACCCCCTATAATTTTTGAAACATGAAGATTTTCAATCTTCCAATCATTTGTTGTCTCAATATGATAGTCCTTTGTATTAGTAAACTTTGGATTTACTACAACATATGATTTGACCATAATCATATAATATGAATGATATATCTGTATATAAGCTCTTCCAGAGCCTTTATTTACTATCCATAATCAAATATTATTTGGACACTACCGGTGTCGTTTGTCTTTTGGACAAACAATTAGCTCTTCAGGAGTTTCTAATGCATTTTGTACTACCAAAGATTGCTCAGAAACTTATTGTATCATGAGGGAAAATCATAATCAAATAAACAATATAAAGACAATTCTAAATTTATAAATATTAGAAATTAAGAATTTCAGTATTTTTACCACTAGAAAGTATTCTACAAGAATCTTTTTTGCCTTAGAATGAAAAAATTATCAAATATGTTTGACGTACGACATGTAAGTGCGGCAATGATCTCTATGCCACAAAAATAATATTTTATATCCTTTGTTATTCTACCTATTCAGGAGGTGAGTTGTGGCACTTCTTCATTCAATCCAGGGAATAAAAATATGCTTCAAAAATAATTTTGAATAGCTCATTTTTTTGTTTAAGCACCAAAAGACATGGTTTCATAATATTTTCCTACTTCAAGAGAAAAATTCAATTGTTTTACTACTTCAGGAGAAAATTTAAAATACAAAATATTGAGTATATATTCTCTCATCATATTACCTCTTCTAAGGTGAATCATAATATATTTATATCAAGAGCACATTCATATTTACAAGCTTTATTAATATTGCACATTCACTACATGGAATGAATTAATATAATCAAAACTTCTCATCCTTGAGGAAATGGAACATCATTATCGGAACGTGCATTAACCATATCAAATTGAGATGGTTTTGAGCCTCTTTTAATATATTTTCTACTTCAGAAGCAAATCGATGTACATATGTAAAATAGAGAATTTTTTTTCTTCCCTAAGTTATCTTTATTGTAATCATCGCAAGCTTAAATTACCACTTTTGATGGTCATAGGAATATACCACTTCTGGTGGTTAACAAAATTTAGTTATAATGATATATACGAAACATAGTCAATTCTGGTGGTTGTATATTTCTTGCAAACTCTGCTAGAGTTTAAGTGGATTTAACAATTTTATCCACTTTATAATTCTTAATTAAGATAATTGGGATGAAAATAAATTTCAAAGTAGGTACCAAAGATGTAGCATATAACCAAGCAAGCGAGGATAAAGATATTAAACCAAATATAAGTAAAAGACTTAAATTACTTTACCCAAGTTTGGTCATTCCAGACGTAAGTGATATCTACATTACACTGTCAAAAAGAAAAGCTCACCACTTCAATGATATAATCTGCCTTATGATGCTTGGAATGAACAAGATCTAATCACAAACATAAGTGTCACCTTGTATCGGAGATGGACTCTGAAATAGAAATAAAATTCAAAGTAAGTGCTCAAAATGACAGTCTCGTGCTGATAGGAGAGATTGATATTATTCAACTTCAAACTGATATACATAATGAACTGAAATCTCCTCTGTTTATAGAAAAAATGAAGTAACTGCAAGGTTTTCTTGAGCTGCTTATAAGTTGTTTGTATGAACTGCTTGCAACCTGCTTGTTTAATAAAAAGTTATTTTAAGTTATTTTATTCAAAAATAATTTTGAATAGCTCATTTTTTTGTTTAAGCACCAAAAGACATGGTTTCATAATATTTTCCTACTTCAAGAGAAAAATTCAATTGTTTTACTACTTCAGGAGAAAATTTAAAATACAAAATATTGAGTATATATTCTCTCATCATATTACCTCTTCTAAGGTGAATCATAATATATTTATATCAAGAGCGCATTCATATTTACAAGCTTTATTAATATTGCACATTCACTACATGGAATGAATTAATATAATCAAAACTTCTCATCCTTGAGGAAATGGAACATCATTATCGGAACGTGCATTAACCATATCAAATTGAGATGGTTTTGAGCCTCTTTTAATATATTTTCTACTTCAGAAGCAAATCGATGTACATATGTAAAATAGAGAATTTTTTTTCTTCTCTAAGTTATCTTTATTGTAATCATCGCAAGCTTAAATTACCACTTTTGATGGTCATAGGAATATACCACTTCTGGTGGTTAACAAAATTTAGTTATAATGATATATACGAAACATAGTCAATTCTGGTGGTTGTATATTTCTTGCAAACTATGCTAGAGTTTAAGTGGATTTAACAATTTTATCCACTTTATAATTCTTAATTAAGATAATTGGGATGAAAATAAATTTCAAAGTAGGTACCATAGATGTAGCATATAACCAAGCAAGCGAGGATAAAGATATTAAACCAAATATAAGTAAAAGACTTAAATTACTTTACCCAAATTTGGTCATTCCAGACGTAAGTGATATCTACATTACACTGTCAAAAAGAAAAGCTCACCACTTCAATGATATAATCTGCCTTATGATGCTTGGAATGAACAAGATCTAATCACAAACATAAGTATCACCTTGTATCGGAGATGGACTCTGAAATAGAAATAAAATTCAAAGTGCTCAAAATGACAGTCTCGTGCTGATAGGAGAGATTGATATATTATTCAACTTCAAACTGATATACATAATGAACTGAAATCTCCTCTGTTTATAGAAAAAATGAAGTAACTGCAAGGTTTTCTTGAGCTGCTTATAAGTTGTTTGTATGAACTGCTTGCAACCTGCTTGTTTAATAAAAAGTTATTTTAAGTTATTTTATTGAATTGCTTGCAATGTGCTTGCATCAACAGCTTAGAATAAACTTTAGCGAAGTACTGAATAGATAATCTCAGTGGAGTAATAATATCCAGAATAATATTTTCATAACAAAGCTCTTCTAGGTTTTGTCAATTCTTGTCAAATTTATCATGAATGCCTACACTGCTGCACACAATCAGGATGGTCTAGATTTTTTTTGTTTATGTGCCACACTTTGTTTTTCACATGCACGTTTGGAAAAGGCGCCTGCTTAATGCTTTCTTCATTCATTTTACCAAAGAGATCAGACAAGTTGGCCGTTTGCGAATAGTAATAAAGATGTGAAAGATTTGCAGTATAAATTCCCTATAAATTGAGGCTTTTCTTCAGTTCATTTTTTTTTTATCTCAATCGAAAACTTAAAAGTACGACCCAGTACAATACCACTCAGTGGTGTCTGGGGAGGGTAGTGTGTACGCAGCCTTACCCCTACCCTGGGGTAGAGAGGCTGTTTCCAAATAGACCCCCGGCATAAATCCCCAGAATTTGCTCCTGGGGAGACTCGAACTCAATCGAAAACTTAGTCTTGATTATTCTCTTGTACTAGAAATAGTGTTGTAAACAATTGAGAGAGTAAATGTTAGAAAACACTCGAGTGAACATCTTTAATTAAGATTGAGTATTTTAAGGCATTAATCTTCGTTATTGAATATTGTAAAATTATTCTTTTTGAATATTTTAGGAATAACTAGATAATCTATACAGATGGTAACCAACCCTCACTTACAACCGAGAGGTTGTGAGTTCGAGTCTCCCCAGGAGCAAATTCTGGGGATTTATGCCGGGGGTCTATTTGGAAACAGCCTCTCTACCTCAGGGTAGGGGTAAGGCTGCGTACACACTACCCTCCCCAGACACCACTGAGTGGTATTGTACTGGGTCGTACTTTTTTAGATAATCTATACAGACTTTCTACTTTCTTATGTACGCATTTTTATACAGTAGATTTACTCCTATTTACTTGTAGAAGTATGGCTAATTTTTCAAATCACGTAAATTTTGTGTCTCCTTTATTTTTTAAGGAACGTAAATTTTGTGTCTCCTTTATTTTTTAAGGACATGTTCTGACTAATTTTGGAAAATATATGGAGTCCGATCTTTAGGTCTCGGTTGGAACGAAAAGAATAAGGTGGAAGGTTTTTTGGCCAAAAATTATTTCAAAATTTGACTATGAACTTGGCCAACTTTCACTTGAAATGGAGGATACTGTGAATCTGTTTGGTTCATATTATTTCATTTATTTAATTTAAAATTGATTTTTGCACATGCTAATGAATAAACAGTGTTTAATTTCCAAGGAAGTGTTCACTATTAATCAGGATTGAACATCTAGAAAAGAAAAGGACCCAAACTTTGACACTTTTTGGACAAACAAGAAGTATATGTATAAAGTGTTTCTAGTTATGGTCCTTGACCAATTGATAAATTTATCCATTCATAAGGAGAAAAACAAAAATAATACTAAAATCATGGCACGATGATGCAATTCAATTAGCTGTGGTTTTTTTAAAAAAGATCATATGAGCATTTTCCAAGAATATACGTGAAAATTAAACATGGTGTAGAAGCAGCAACGGAAACCGTGGTATAGTTAAACGCGAAGAACAATCCAAACTAACAAACCAAATACATTAGATACCTTTTTGTCTTATATCAGCCTTCTAAAACGACCAATCATTTAAACTATAAATACACTAATTAATATAATACGTAACTATAACATGTTGACTAAGGCAATATTAATGGAATTGATTGATAATCACATAGCTATATATATCAGAAGAAAAGGAAAGCCGGCCGGCTGTCTCTCTAAATTCTCATTACAATGGAATTGGCTTCTGGAAAGAGAAGATCCATATGATTGAGTTGAGAATATAAGTATTCTGAGCTCTTGTCTTAACAAGGTTTCTTGCATGGACTTCTTCCGATTCAGATCAAATCCGGGTATCTCTCTCTCTCACACACACACACTAATGCAACACTTCAAGAACTAGAAAGATACATACATGAAATGAAGCTCTTGAGATTTCTTAATTAACACTTGATTAGATAATTGCATAAATATATGTGCAAAATCTGAAGTCTTAATTTAGGCTAATAAGATACGTCTTCATGTGACTCGATGACACCATCTTTTGTTAATAATTTTTATATATGACAAATAATAAGAACTTTTTATCGCCATACATTTTGTTGAAAAATAGGAGGTGTTTTTTTTTGGGTCTAACTTCGAAGTTCCATATTGATTTTTAAATACTTAACCTTGAGATAACTGAGATGAAATTAGTTTGGAGCAAAAGACTTTACAAAATGGTAAGGATCACCTTTATATAGGAGGGGAATCCTAACATAGTACAAAATATATTCATTACAAAGATATGGGGATGGGACAGCTAGACACAACACCCTGATTCGGGATTAGAGTAGGCCGGCAGGCTTTATCAGTCCTAGCCGTGTACCTTGGAAACTTCCCCCTTCCTGTCATGGTTGTGGTCACCACTTTCCCTAGGTTGGGTGTCGACGAGCCTCGAGGGAGGGAACTCGACTATAGCCTTGCAGCCCCGAGGCTTCGAGATGATCTTCCGAAATGCCTTAATGACGAGAAATTGGACCCTCCGATTTTGCTATATACAGATAGTCCCCGTGTTTCTTTGAGAGGAGTTATAAGAGACGACCTTGGCATTTAATTTTTTGAGCTTCTCATGATGATGTTGCGTTGACGATATCATACTTATAACGTCAACCTTTACGATAATCGAGGCATCCCTATAGACTTGTCTTTTCACCATAATTCAATGCACTGTCGATTCCGATTCTTCAAGGCCATAATATCACCATCGACACATTTTTCAATGACATATTGATTGCGTCTGTCGATCCATCTTTCAAATATATTGGTGGTGTCACTGGCCATACTATCTTCCCCTATAAATGGGGGCTTTCCGGTGCTATCTTCTTATTCAAGTGTCTTTCAATATCTATCCATTCTCCTTTCCTCACTATTTTCTTCCATTGTTAAACACCATGTTTGGTATTCACGGCCTTAAGGTTGTATGGCATCCTTTTTATTATCTGTGTGATGGCCTTCTACTTCATTTTCCCCTTGTCGAACGAGATTATACTCTCTTGTCGTTATTGTTATTGTTGTTACGACTTCTACAACTGTCGTTATTGGCTTGAGGTAATGATACATAGGGGGCCGACTTCTTCCGACTTAGAAAGTCATTTGGACTCTACACCGCTGCTTGGGAGAGTGTTCGGACTATACACCACTGCTCACTATCCTACCATGGCCTGGTGTGGCACTTCATCCCTTGGGTTTTTCCCGAGGGATAAAATGGGACATTGACCGTTGATCTTGCACGGCACGATATCTCGAAATGTGGGCTCGGAGCGGCTGTGCAAGTAGGGTTGATGCCCACCAAATATTCAACTTTTGGCTTCGACGGGCTATATCTCTTTTTTCAGCCTCTTCTGTATCACTTTCCTCTTCTTTGTCTTCTCCTTTCCTCCTCTTCATCTTCTCCCTAAGAGATATTATTCTGTCATATTGAGATGGGAATCTAGGGGAGGTGGCGGTTGAAGGTATCACCATCGAGGATGCATGCTCAAGGAGGTGGTGCTCAGAGATGTTGCTACCAGAGGTGAACCTTCGAGAGTGGACTAGGTTCTGGGCTTTGATTGCATGTGCACCCTTTTTCTTCTTTGTTTCTGTGTAAGGACCACTTGTGGGCTTTTGTAATCATATGTAAGGACCCCTCCTGTTCTTTTTTAATTGAATGCTTATGAATACAAAGATATTTTCTCCACTTTGTCTTTGACGCTTGCTGTGTTCCCTTTTATTTACATTTATGAAGATTCTGAATGCATGGCTCTATTGGTCGGTGCTATTATTGAGCCTGGATCGGACAGATAAGCCTAGGTCTTCAGACCCCTTACTTCGAGTCAAATGAATGCATCACTTCAAGCTTTAAAACCATGAGTTTCCACTTAGGCCCCGTGGTTACCTTTGAGGAGAAATTAGCTCGGAGGCATGTACACAGGGACAGCCTTTGAACTTTCGAGGGAAATCCCTAAGTGGAGGTTTGTATGGACCACCTGGAAACTAGCTTTGAACTTAGAGTAGATAGCCTTTAGGCGCTATAGATAGATCCTGGAGGAGCATTTGTCCGAGCTGATATGGTACCCCGGGGCCAAGCCCATACATATAGAGCTTAGATGTTTGTTTCTTTGGTGCCTAATTCCCTTTTGGCAAAATTCCCCGAGGTCGGGTAGCACCTCGAGACTTGTAGCAATGTCGTTGGATTCCTGGAGCCTAACTCCTTTCTTTGATGGAGGTCCTCGAGGTCTGGTACTACCTCGGGGATGAAGATATCGTCGGCTCCTTAAAAGCTAACTTCTCTTAGATAGAGATCCTCGAGGTAGGGTACCACCTCGGGATTGGCAATTTCGTCGGCTCCCTGGAGCCTAACTTCTCTTAGATGGAGATCCTCGAGGTCAGGTACCACCTCAGGATTGGCGATGATGCTATTAGGTTCTCAGAGCTTAACTTTTCCTTGTGGAGATCTTCAAGGTCGGGTACCACCTCAGGATTAGCAATGTCGCAGGTTCCTTAGAGCCTAACTTCTTTTAGATAGAGATCCTTAAGGTCGGGTACCACCTTGGGATTGGCGATGAAGCTGTTGGCTTCTTAGGCAGGAGGATCTGTCGTTTCTTTCCATATATAGGGTCGCTTCCTCTCCTTTGAAGATCCTACTTTTTTAGATAGTTATCCTTTTGCTTTGGCAGTAAGCCCTTCATTATCTCACCACTAAAGTATTTGCATAGGTTTCTGCTTCAATTCTCTAATCTTACCATAGCTATGACGGCAACGTCGAGGTCTATCCAGTAGAGAGGGGAGAGTTCCGCTGCCGATGCTCATGATCAACAAGAGCTTACCCTAAAGATTGCTTCTTCGATAGGAGAGGAGCACGTTGAGTTGGTGAGGAGAGACTGCAGATGGAGGGAGAGAGTAGTGTTACAGACACTTTCTCTGGATGAGGGCATATCGGAACATGTTGACGGATTCCTTAATGTATACACGTATCCTTTCACACTGTATTCTCTTGATAGGATCGTGCTCGACTTCTGTTTGATATACCGAGTTACTTTGGTGCATATCCACCATCGTTTTGGCGAATAGTGTTGATGATGATATTCTTTGCATAGAAGGCACGACTTGAATTCACACTCAGTCATCTTATTAGGTTGTACCGACCCTGTTACCATTGAGGTCTGCTAACCTTGCATTGCCGGTCGATGATGCCCTTCGTTATTGATGATGAGGAAGATGATGATCGGGAATGGATGAGTCGATTCATCTGGGTCGAGATTGTTGATGTTATCCCTATGGAACTTATGTCATCCCGGAGGAATGGAACTATATACGTAAGTGGTGCATCATGTGCCCTCTCAAATTTGTTTATGGAAAAGGCTAGTTTTGTAATCGTGTTTTTCCTCTTCTGTAACGGTTTTATGGGCACCAGGTGATATTCCTGATCTACCTAGTTGGGTTCGGGAGTTTGCAATCCACTCGACTTTTGAGGAGCGCAAGTGGAGAGCTTTGTCTCGGGGTAGATTGTAAACAAAACATCACGGTACGTGTTTGTACTAATTTTTTCCTTTCCATTCATTCATTTGGAGAGATGTTTTTTCCTTTTTGCACATTAATCTAGCTGACATAGATATCGGAGAGCATTCTAAGGTGAAGTCATGCTCCTTCGAAGAGGAGTTTTTTCGAGCCCGTGATTCCTGATTCTAGAAAGGTGATTTTTTCGAGTGACCGTGCCTCGATCAAAGTTGATTCTTCCAAAACTGAGGGAGAAAGATGCACAGATGTGCGCTAGTCCTTCGAGGAAGTCCGGCAGCTTCACTTCGTGGTGAGTTTCGACAATAGGCCTTTTGAACCCTGCATCTTCCTTTACTTATCGAGATTTCTTTTACAGCCCTTTGACATGCTTAGATCTGAGCTTCTCCTTTATGAAGATAGGCTCCAGAAAACTCTGGATGAGGATGGATCCCTTAGGATCCTTTGGGAGGAAAAGAAATTCGAGCAGGCAGACTTGCGATATGAGGCGATCCGGATCTTGAATTACGAGAGCTACTTGATGGGGCAGGTAGTTTTCCCGTCCTGGGTGAGTATGAGTTCCACGTTTTAGCTTCTGAGGCTAACACTTCATCTATCCAAGTTGCAGAAAAATACAGTAACCCTAGAATATCTTCGGGATGAAGCTTATCGAGTCAAGAGCGACTGTGATGAGCTAAGAGCTCGGGCAGAGGTTCAGGCTTCAGAGGAGAATGGTGCCTTGGCTAAAGTTTCTGCCTTCGAGGTCCAACTCTGCTTAGCTCATGATAATGCTTTAGTTCAAGCAGATATGTTCACGAAGCTCGAATGCGAGCTTTCGAAGGTCAGGGCGGATACCGTTGATGCTTGAACCAGAGAAACACTGAACCAAACTAAGGCTGATCAGGAGTTGGGGATTTATTTAAAGGACGCTACTAATGCTCAAGCCGATTTGAGAAGGATCCTCGATCATGAAGAGATGACCAAATAATATGCTCGTTGCAAGTCTCGAAGAAAGATTCTCGAGGAGATCCATACTAGGGGTTTCGTTATCTCGAAAGAGTTGGTGCGAGCGAGGGCGGACGAACGTGATGCTCGCTTACTCCTGTTCAACACCGAGGAAAGTGAGATGAGGCTAGTAGGTCGTAGCTCCCAAGGGGAGGACATAGATTTTTCCATTTTGTATGTAGCGTTTTCAGAGAATGTTTATAGGTAGAGATTGTGTTTTTTCGCATTTTTGTATGGAAGAAAACCTTATGGCTTTACTTCGTCTGTACCCTTCTCTGTATAGAATTTGGCTAGGTAAACTGGTCTCAAAGTTGGTGAGAATCCTTAGATTCGTGATATGCTCTAGCGCTCATTAGGTTGGCCCGTGGGCTCTAACGCACTTGGTCGATGTGACCTTTAGTACAAGCTAGCGTTTGAGATCTTATGCTTTTGTTCAATTGTTTTGGATTTAGTCTCCAAATCAAGTTTTGACTCGAGCTCATTTGACCCTCAAGCTTTTATGTTTGATGGGATAGCGACAATGGCTCTTACGCCTTTGATCAAAGGGATCTTTTACGTGTGTGGCCTTGAGGCTTGTTAGGATGGTGACAATGGCTCTTACGCTTTGCCATTAGGAATATGTAGTTAACTATTTTGGGTTCCGTTTCAAAATCGGGTTATGACTCGAGCTCATTTGATCCTTAAGTTTTTAGATTTATATGAGCTGGCGAAAATGGCTCTTACATTTTTCTCTTAGGCATATATAGTTAACTATTATGGGTTACGTCTCCTAAACGGGTTACGACTCGAGCTCATTTGACCCTCAAGTTTTTAGATTTGTGTGAGCTGGTGACAATGGATCTTATGATTTGCCCTTGAGCTGGCGAGAATGGCTCTTACGCTTTGCCCTTAGGCATATGTAGTTAACTATTTTGGGTTCTGTCTCCGAATTGGATTACAACTCGAGCTCATTTGACCCTCAAGTTTCTAGATTTGTGTGAGTTGGCGACAATGGCTCTTATGCTTTGCCCTTAGGCATATGTAGTCAAATATTTTGGGTTTTGTCTTCGAATTAGGATGACTCGAGCTCATTTGACCCTCAAGTTTTTAGATTTATGTGAGCTGGCAACAATGGCTCTTATGTTTTTCCCTTGAGCTGGTGACAATGGCTCTTATGTTTTGCCCTTAGGCATATGTAGTTAACTGTTTTGGATTCCATTTCCGAATTAGATTACGACTCATGCTCATTTGACCCTCAAGTTTTTAGATTTGTGTGAGCTGGCAATAGTGGCTCTTAAGCTTTGCCCTTAGGCATATGTAGTTAACTATTTTGGGTTCCGTCTCCGAATCGAGTTACAACTCGAGCTCACTTGACCCTCAAGTTTTTAGATTTGTGGGAGATGGAGACAATCTTCAGTCCTATGGTCATGCGTGTTGTGAAGTTCGCATACTAAGTTATGATTCCTTTGGTAAGGATCTGACTATATGGGCCTAGTCCATCCGGTGTCTCTAATTTTGCTGATGGCGAACATGATGTCCGATACATCAATATTGAAGTTATATTCTGATAAGCGAGGTGCCTCGATTGGCTCTATATTTCTATCAAACCAGGGTATGTTGATGAGACTCCCAGGATTTTGTCTTCAGTTCATCAGTCGATCATTGCGAGGTGGGTGGCACCTCGGGGCGTTCCTACTATCTTCGGTGTATGGCTGATATCTTTCTTTATTTGGTTTTGGCTCCTTTGCCAAAGGCCTTTTTGGATATATTGAGCCCGATGAGGCTCCTAGTTGATCATCCTTGACACTGATCATTGACCGATATCGGTTGTGGACATCCGACCAGGTCGCAGCGGGATACTCAACCAAATTCTACTTCAAATGCTTGGAAGGCAGCAAGCTTCATTCGTTCAGCCCTTGAGTGAAGGCCTGCACTGCCAAGTCATTGGAGACTGGTGGTAGTTCCATTCGTTCTGCTTGGAATCGAGATACGAACTCTTGCAGCATTTCATTTTCCCTCTGTTTGATCTTGAACACGCCAGATTTCCTTGTTGCTACTTTGATGGCACGGCGTGTGCCCTTATGAAGGAGTCCGCCAGCATGGCAAACGAGTGTATGAAGTTTGGAGCTAGATTGTGATACCACATCACGGTTCCTTCGAGAGTGTTTCCCCGAACTTCTTTAGCAGGACGAACTCAATCTCATTGTCCTTTATGTCATGGCCCATTACTGCGCAAGTGTAAGCAGTAACATGCTCATTGGGGTCTGAGGTCCCGTTATATTTTTGAAGTTTTGGCATTTTGAACTTCTTTGAAATAAGCTTCAGGGTCGCTTCCTCTGGGAACCTTTGTATGAACTTCTTCGAATCCACACCTTTCAGGATCGAGAAAACGCTCGGAATTTGGTCGACCCTGGAGTTGAAGGTCTCGACCTTCTTGTCATCGGCTTCTATCATTTACTCGCCCGATTCGATCCTTCTGGTGAGGTCCTTGAGCATCTTCATGATGACAAGATCAGTTATCGACCCGTTATTGCTCGATCTCTCCGGCACCTGTTCGGCCGGTGGAGCGGTCCCTGGTGCTACCGTGCTAGGGATTTTCTAGTGACTTTGCAGCTGAGCAATAGCCAGTTGTTGTGCCTGCAATATTTTAAAAATAACATGAAGGCTAACCTCATGTTCTTCCCTGGTTGAGGTTTTTTGAGCCTCTAGTGGGTCTTCTTGGTGCATGCTCCTATTGGTTTGTGAACTTATATCGACCTGTTGGGCGTCGCATGAACCTATGTCCACTGGAATTGGTCCTGGCGCGTTCTCGATGTTTCATGGTGGCACACCAACATTTGGAGCAGCCACATTGTTCTCTCTGTGGTTTTCAAAATTACCGTTTTCAACTCCTTTTACCAAGCCAGACATTTTACCTGAAATCAAAGATCTTGGACAAGAAAAAGCATGAATGATAACCTGCATTATGTAATGAAACTAGTAAGAAAATAAGCACTATTATTTTTAGCCCCACGATGGGCGCCAACCTGTTTAATGGGAAAATTGTAATAATAATTAAATTTGTTGATGAGACTTTAAAAATATGTAATCTATTTTATGCTAGTTGTTAAGCAGTTGATGCTAGATATATGAGGCTTGGAGACAAAACAAAGTTAAGAAGAGAGCTATAATCAAACCGATTGGCTAGTTATTCGGGACCTCGAGCTTGTCGATTCGGGCCTCGAGGTCGATCTCCAAGCTCGGCTACGAGCTATCGGGGGTAATCAAGATAGGTATTAACAGTTATAAAATAATCAATGAAGGCTCTTTATGGTCAATGACAAGCAATAAATGAAGAATAAATATGAAGATAATAAAAAGAAGTGATAATATCAAGAGTATGTTAGAGAGAAAAGAGAATGTTCTTGTATATTTTGTGTGAAGTAATTGGAGCAACAGACTTTACAAAATGGTAAGGATCCCCTTTATATAGAAGGGAAATCCTAACATGGTACAGAATATATTAATTGCAAAGATATGGGGATGAGACAGCTAGATACGGCACCCTGATTCGGATTTAGAGTAGGCTGGCATGCTTTTTTAGTTCTAGCCGTGATTGGGAACTTTCCCCTTCCTATAATGGTCGTGGTCACCACTGTCCCTAGGTCGGGTGTCGACGAGCTTCGAGGCTTCGAGATAATCTTCCTAAATGTCTTAATGACGAGAAATTGGACCCTTCAATTACGCCGTATACATCAGTAAATTAAAATTTCACAAATAGTAGTTAAGGAGAAGAACCAATAAAAGTTTTAAGAGAAAATGTGATTGTTTTGTTACAAGGATAAGGAAATGATAATTTTAGGATAAATAGTACAATGAGATGTCTTTCTCTAAATTTTGTCTCCCAAAGACTACTTATAATATGCATACGGAATGGATATAAAGCAAAATTAGATAGACTTTTAGATGAAATTAGATGTTGTTTTAGCTTCTTTATGTAGGGTTGTAGAGATGTTTCTCTTCTGAGGCATTTAAACTTGGTGCCTGGAGATCAATAATATACTTTTTCTTTAAAATGTTTAGGAGATAAAAATTTATTCAAGTTTATCTAATGTAAAAGCAAATACATGTTCATATGTTATGCATTTATATCCCATTTTTTATTCAGTGGATCAACCATCCGCCTATAAAAACATATCCATTCGATAATTTTGTTCTTACTTAATCTTGTATTTATTATTATAGTCCATTCATTATAATTTCGCTATAACTTGTTCACAAACGAAACGATTTTTCACCACCTATTTCGCTTTTTATTTTTATTTTTCGCTAAGACGAGTTCTCAATAAACCTAGTATGCCTACAATTCCAATGTCGTTCTCATTTTTTACCCCATAATATATATGTCGCTCTCATTTTAAATAGACTATCCTGAATATGCCTATGATTCTTACTAGTTACTTGTTTTATATTCAAGCACATAAAGTAATATGTTCTTATTTAATTTTTTTTTTCTTTGATTGCTTTTGCTATAACACTCGCATTAAAATATAGATGACTATTGCAAAGGCGCTAGAGAAACAACGATTGAAAGTTTTTCAACCACGAAAAAAGAATCCAATGGTTTTAAGGCAAAAAGATACTGGTTGAACGAAATGAATCTCTCGAAGACGATATTATCGATGTAAGTGTTCATTTCCTGTATTCTAGATTTTATATATATAATCAACAAGTAAATGGACCAGGTCAATACAGTGCTGGATTGAAAGAGAAGGAGTCGAGAGGATACAAGCCGGCTGGATTGTAAGTTTGTAGCATTATTCTCCCTTTCTCATAGAAATTAATATCATATTGTTGATTTTTAATCATATGAAATGAATCATATTGGTATATCGCCAACACCAAGAAACTAACAAACGTTCTCCAAATATTAACATGTTTATATATGGATCGGCTATTTTAATTTAAGAGACAGGGTAAACAACTATTTAGGTTGGTTTGTTATTATTTTTGTAGGTTCATCCAAAACTATACGGTGATGCGCGGACTCGATTATATACCCATTGGACAGTAAGTACTTTAGGTTTTGTATTTTCTAATTGAATATATAAATAAACTGCAATGTTCTTTATCTAAAAAAAATTAATGAATTTCAAGGCGGATAACAATCAGAAAACATGATGTTACAACAGTAATTGTTGAGGATATGTTCAAACAAGCAACGAAGTACCAATAGATTATGCATTCCCAAAGGTCAACTTGCCAGAGTACGATGATGAAGAAGTAGGAATCAGGATCTTTCAGGATTCAGGTATTGTTATATATGAACAATTTTGTATTTTTTATTGAACATATATATAGGTATACAGATTTTTGGCTTCAACTGTGGTTTGAAGCGGATGTTGGACTTTGGCCATTCAACAGTTTCAAGGAATTGAGACATGGTGCGGACAGCGTGCGATATGGAGGGGAAGTTTTCACGCCAGCAGGTCAGATGGTGAGCCCCCAAATGGGAAATGGTCAATTCTGGGATGGCTATAAATACAATACTTGTTATATGCACCAAGTTGTGTATGTAGGAGATGTTGGAGTCACCTGATGATTGGGCCACGAAGATTGAGTCTACATAAAGCTGAAGTTGAACTGTTTGGGCCTAGCCCACAATTTATTTTGTAACCGCATTTTCTTTCTTTCTTTTATTACATTGTAAAGGCACAAAAATATAAATAGGGGAATGCTTTTCATATTTTCAGTGGTATAATATCAAAACATTTTTCCTCTGAGACGATTTTTCTGTTTTCTTCTTCATCATGAACCCTAATTGAAAATCTAATCTTTTAGGTTGATTTTTGAGTTTAACATGGTAGCAGAGCTGGTAATCTGGTAGTCCTCGATAATCTGCTTCGACTGATGTTACCCTCTTCAAATTTCGTCGGGTCTATCTTCATTCTTTCAATTTTCACTGAGATTCAGAATATGATATTTTTCATCAATTTTGTGCTGCTTGTTGTTCAATTTCGAGCTAAGGAAGTCATCTTTAACTGTATGATTCTATTCTCGGTGATAATTTGCTGCTGATTATCGAAGTTTTGTGTTCTTCGTCAAAAACTAGGGATCCGCCAATTAACGGAGTTTTATTGTTTTTTTTACTAAGGCTGAAGTTTCTCTGGCCTTTCTTATTCAGGTTGCGAAGAAGTGTGATACACTCGTTTCTATTCGATCTCTTGCATGAATTGATTGTTTGTGAAATTTTGTTTGTATTTTGTTATCATAGTTAGTTCTACTCCAGACTCAAGTTCTTCCTCTCCTGCTTATATTCCTGAACCTTCAAGTCCTCTATTATACTTCCCTCCGATGTACCAGGTGTCTCCTTAGTTGTTGTGCCTTTTTCTGGGTCCAGTTTTGGGGGTTGGAGGAGGAGAATGGTCGTGTCGCTGTCTGCTAGAAACAAAATAGGTTTTATCGATGGGCCTTGCACCAAGCCTGTTGTAGATTCTCCTCAGTACAGGTAGTGGACAGGTGCAATAATATGGTCATATCCTGGTTAATTAATTCCCTTTCTCCGGACATAGCTGAAAGTGTACAATATTTTGAAACTGCTGAAAGCATATAGAAACAATTGAATAATGATATGGGACTGTTAATGGAACTAAGGTGTCTGAAATAAAGAGAGAACTTGCTTCAACTTATCAAGGGGCTCTCGATATAGCTTCTTCATATTTCAACAAACTTAAGAAACTCTTGGTCGAATTAGAGGTTATATGTACGAGTCATGCAAATTCTTGTGTTTGTGCTGCTAAGGAGGAACTCCGGAAGGAGAAAGAAGATGACATGGTTCATCAATTCCTCATGGGTCTTAATGAGGTTATGTGGGGGGTAAGAAGAAATATTTTAATGATGCAACCATTACCATCCCTTTGATATTGTCTACAACATCTTGTTGCAAGATGAAAAATAGAGACAAGTTGTCACCAGTACCCACTTAATCCAGAATCAGCTTCTTTTAATGCAAGTTCCAAAATTAACAGATTCCCTTGTCAACTCTCATCTACAAAATAATATACACAAAGGGTGAATTTTGATTCAAGGAACCAAATCTCAAATATTACTTTATCTTGAAAGTATTGCAAGAAACCTGGTCATACAATTGAGAAATGCTATAAATTATACGGTTTCTCATCAAATTTCAAAATCACAAAAGGAAAGAAGTTTGGTACTGCTGCAAGTACTGAGGGGCAAACTTTTGAACCTTCTGCAATGTATTCTCCTACTGATCAAAGCTTTTTGATCCCTGATCTCACCAAAGAACAATACTCCCAATTGATGCAATTTATTAGTCGGTCTACGTTGCGTGAATCAAGGTCTCAACCTGTTCAAATGGGATCTACCAATTTTGCTGGTAATAATTTTTCTCTTCCTGTGTACGTATGTTGACTAGTGTAGCTGGAAGTGTTTGGATAGTAGATTCAGGGGCAGACCACATGACTTCAAATAAGTATCTTATTTTTAATATTACACCTCTTCCTGTTCCTTAATTTCTTTACCCAATGGCTATAAAGTTAAGGTAACATGTACAGGGTCCCTTACTCTGTTACCATCTTTCACTCTATATAATATTTTTGTACATTCTATCTTTTCATTACAATTTTGTGAGGAAGGTGATAGCACAATTCAATTGTTATGTGCTATTCACTTCTATTTCTTGCATAATTCTATAGGCCCATCCTATGAAGAAGCTTCTGGAGCTTGGTAGAATGGATCAAGGATTATACAAATTTAACCTCAACCATCATGCTCCTCCTACATCTCCAAATAATTTTTTTTCTCCTTTTACTAATGAAGTACAGAGTGCTGAACTTTTTTTGCATGGAAATGCTCATAATGTAAACTACAATTCTGCTCCTGTTTCACCTTGTGCTACTGTTCAAAGTGTGCAAACTGAGACATCAAGTTATGTTTCTACTTTACCTTCTTGTATTGTTCCAAATAATGTGAATCAAAATGATGTTCTTTGGCATTATAGGTTGTGGCATGTTCCTTTGTTAAAATGAAGTATATACCTTCTATCTCTAATGATTTGTCTGCTAAATAGTCTTTTATTTGTCATGTTTGTCCTTTAGCTAGACAGCCTAAGTTATCACTCCCAGATAGTTCTTCCCATTCCACCTCATTATTCCAACTTATACATGTTGGCACATGAAGACCATACCACACCCAAACTTATTCTGGAGCAAATTATTTTTTGACAATAGTTGACTATAGCAGGGCAACATGGAAACTTCTTTTACAATCCAAGAGTTATGCCTTCACTTTACTTAAAGTATTCAAAGCCATGATCAAGACACAATTTCACTTTTCTCTCCAAAAGATTAGAAGTGATAATGAATTGGATCTTGGTTCCTCCAATTTAGCCATTCAATTCTTTTCTGATAATGCTATCATACATCAAATAACTTGCCCACCCACAGCACAACAGATTGGTGTGGTAGAAAGGAAATATATGCATCTACTAGAAACTTCAAGGGCTTTGTTGTTTCAATCCAATCTTCCTACCAAGTTCTAGGGAGATTGTGTTTTAACAACAACCTATCTTATAAATAGAGTTCTCTCAAAGGTTTGTCTAATAAGACCCCATTTGAATTTCTTTATGGGGCTGCTCCGTCCTATTCTCATTTAAAACTTTTTGGGTGCCTTTGTTATGCCAGTGTTCCCAAGTGTCATATAGATAAGTTCCAACCTAAAGCATCTCCTTGTGTGTTTATTGGCTATCCCTTTGCCAAAAAAGGGTACAAACTTTACAATCTCACCACCAAGTTTGTTCTCTACGCTAGGGATGTCATCTTTCATAAATTATTATTTCCTTATACTTTGTCATCTTCTGCTTCCTCTCGTCTTCCTCCTCATATGCCTATTTTTTTATTATTCTAATACTGATTATGTTGTTGTTCCTTCCATCCCCCCAGATCTTCCTCTCTCTACTTCTCAGATACCTAACACTCATGTTGTTCACAACTCTGACACCAATGTTAATGTTCCTACTCCCATTCATTCAACTGTCCCTATTCAGTCAACAGTTCTTCCTGGTCTTAAAGTTATAAAAAGTTCCAGACCTCATCAGCTCCCTTCTCACTTGAAGGATTATATTGTCCGTCTCCCTTCATCTGTTTCATGTTCTTCCTCTTCACTCACGACTACTGCAGTAGAACCTCATTCTTACACTTAGACTGTTACTATTCCTGTTCCTGTTTGGCAAGAGGCCATGAGGAAAGAATTTGATGCCTTAGATGCAAACCACACTTAGAAAACTGTGGAACTATCTCATGCACTCTACTCTAGCGGGTATAATCCTCATTGAACGACTACTCTTTGTTCATTAAGAAAATTAACTCTTTTACTACCCTTATAGCTATTTATGTAGATGATATCATTGTGACTGGGGATGACTTGAAGGAAATTTCTAATCTTAAAGCTTTTTTTGATGCTCAATTCAAAATTAAAGACTTGGGTTTGCTTAACTATTTCTTGGGTATTGAGGTCTGTTATTTTCAATCAGGTATCATTTTGTCTCAAAAGAAATTTATATCTGATATGCTATTTGAATACAAGTGTGATGATGTTTCTTCTGTTGTTAGTCCTTTGGACATCAACCACAAGTTACATTCTAATGTTGGAGACCTACTGCCTCAACCTGAAAGTTATAGGAGCCTAGTTGGTAAACTAAATTTTTGACTCACATAAGACCTTATTTATGTTTTGTTGTCCAATATTTAAGTCAATTTTTACAGAGGCCTAGAGTTCCACATATGGTTGTTGCTTTACATGTCCTGAGATACTTAAAGGGCACTTCTTATTTTGGAGTATTCTTGAATAATTCTACTGATTTGTCTTTGATGGCCAGTTGTGATAGTGATTGGGCAGCTTGTCCCGAGTCTAGATGCTCAATTTTAGGTTTTAACATTCAGTTGGGTGGTAGCCTCATTAGTTGGAAGTCTAAAAAGAAGCATATTATTTCATTGTCATCAGGTTTGGCCAAATATAGAGCCATGAGTAGAATGGTAGCTGAGTTAGCCTAGTTAGTTCGCTTGTTATCTAATTTGGGTATTACTGTTGCTCTTCCAGTTCCTGTCTTGTGTGACAATCAGGCTACTATAATAGAGCTAAGAACCCGGTGTTTCATGAACATACCAAGCACATTGAAGTCGACTCTCATTTCATTCGAACAAAGTTAGCAAATGTTCTCATATCCTCGTCCCATGTTTCCACTAGCTCACAACTAGATGACATCTTTACTAAATCTTTGATAGGTTTACACCATCGTGCCTTGCTTGGCAAGCTGGGCGTGTTTCCACCCTCCAACTTGAGGGGGGTTGTTGGAGTCACCTGATGATTGGGCCATGAAGATTGAGTCTACGCAAAGCTGAAGCTGGACCATTTGGGCCTAGCCTATTATTTATTTTGGAACAACATTTTCTTTCTTTCTATTCTTACATTGTAAAGGCCCAAAAATAAAAATAGGGGGATGCTTTTCATATTTTCAGTGGTGTAATATCAAAACATTTTTCCTCTGAGACGATTTTTCTGCTTTCTTCTTCATCGTGAACCCTAAATGGAAATCTAATCTCTTAGGTTGATTTCTAAGTTTAACAAGAGATGTTCAACAAGCTCCACCGGATATTTCTATTGTCACAGCTCATCATGATAGGTGTTACTCTGAGGGAAATGAGAATAATGCCTTAGATGGCTACTGGGATTATAATTTCTTATTTGGAGGTGCGGATAATTGCACTGTTTTCCAGTATAATAATATTTGTACAAACTAAAATTATATATTGAGAAATGAAAAGGAAAGACTAGAACATTATGTATCTCTTGTACTTTCATATTATCCTTTGTTTGTGTTTCAATGTTTATTTGGTATTTGGAATCTCACTGGCTCAATTAACTTAGACTAATGGGGGATTGCTCCATACTAGGAGTTTATCACGACTCGGAATTCATGTATGGGTCAAAATCTGATCATGAGGACCTAGCCTGAAATAAGGCAATCAGAGAATCAATTAAGCGGAGGTCATGCTTAAGAAGCAAAATTGGCGAGCCGAGTAGCTAAGATCGAGGTTGAGCACTCAGATCGATCAAAATGGCTAGTTTAGCAATAAGATATTTTTAAGGAATATTTTGCAAAATTTTCTATGTACTTATACTTTTAGTAGATAAGGGGTATATCCCATATAAGTAAGAAGTAAGCTCTCTCTAAAAACGTTGACTGTCAACTAACAAGATTTGATTTGTTGTATGTCCCAAACTTTCCCACATCAGATTAGATAAAGTTTTCTATATTCCCAGGTTTGGCTACCTTACACCATTGTTAGAGGGAGAATCATCCACCTCATTGAATATTTGGGTGAATCGTTCTCTCTATGTATATTTATTGTCATTTATCATATTCATTGCTTGCCACTATCCCCTCATTCATTCGTAACAGTATCATTAAATAGTCCCTTGATATTTTGAAAGGCTTGAATGCAGTTTTTTTATTATTGCTATCCACCAATCTTAGATCTAAGACTTATTATATTTAACTAGAATTTACCCATTATCATTCTATTTAATTTGTTCAACAGAAGGCTTAATACTTTTTGGTCAAACAATTTGGCGCCGTCTATGGGGAATTTTCAAGTTAAAGTTTTAGTTTTTATAGATCTAAAAAATGTAAAACACAAAAAACTTTGCAAAATCACGTATTTCCTTGGTTGCACAAATTTGACATGGTAGGCAACATAGAGGAAAAAAGAAAGGCGATATACGATATCATTGCCAATCTCTTCAAAACCACTAAGTAGACGAAAGGGAGGGTGAAGACATAACACCAAACACCTATCGCCTCCACCTCCTGACAACGTCACGAGCTCGCACGTAGAGGGTGCCTCTACGTCCATGACAAAAGAAGCACCACCAGCAGTGAAAATTTTATTTGAGGCATGGTTGACAAATATTCTAATCGACTTCCTCGACAAGCCTATTTGGAGGTCGAGTAAAGAAGAAACAAGAGCTGGTGTCGCATCAGCAGCTAACGAATATCATACTCCCCCCTCCTCGAATTACGTATTACTCACAATGTTAGTGATGCATGAAATGACACCCTCAAAGCCATTTTGAGGAAGATGGATGATATGGAGAACGGGAACAAAATGCTCTGTAGCCAAATAAAAGCGCATCATGAAAGGGTAGATAAAATACCAGGTGCCCTAAACTTCTGCCAAAAAGAGATGCCAGACATTTTGTCAAGCAACCATATAGCAACGAGGCTGCACCACACGCCATACCAAAAACCTTTAAAATGCCACCATACTTGAAAATATATGATGGCACAATGAACCCAGAGGATTATGTGACCCACAATGTCACTGCGGTAAAAGGAAACGACCTCGCAAAAGAGCAAGTATCATCTATATTGCTAAAAAAATGGTCGGAGAGACCCTAACCAGCGAAGCCCTAACGTGGTACTCACAACTATCTATGCATTCCATAGAAACGTTCGAGGAAATGGCAGATAGTTCATCATCGCCATGCTAGGGAAAATAAAGCATAGGCAAGGATAAATGACATATTCACCATTAAGCAATCGCCTGGTAAAGGACTCAGGGACTTCCTCGCCCGGTTCAACCATGTAAGAATGACCCTACCAAATGTATCTTAAAGGATGATGGTAGCTAATTTCCAGAATGGGCTGAACAGAAGTGGGTCGCGAGAGACCAAAAGTTGCTGAGCTGACTTAGGAAATACCCTCCAACCAGTTGGGATGAGATACACACCGCCTACTGTGCCGAGGTGAGATCTGGCAAGGATGATATCAACAGACCTACCCAACATTTGACCTCAGTCCAAATGGAATCTAGGAAAGACCGAAGAAATGATAGCAGGAGAGATCTAGCAGGAACCCGACCAAATTGGGAAAGACATCAACCTTATATCATAGTCACCCTCATGCTGCCTCCACGCTACGATAAAGGTCCATCCAGGCTGTGAATGGGAATTTGACGAAATGAAAGAGGTATGCCCCATTATTATCAGCTAAAAAATTTTGTGTTTCCCCCTCAAAAATACTCTACGCACTAGAAAAGCTCGACCCAAAGGTAAAATGGCTACAAAAGATGAAGTCCGACTCGAGCACCAGAAAGTCAAATGTCCTCTATAAATTCCACCAAGAACGAGGTCATAAGACCGAGGACTACATCTCTCTTAGATAGGAAGTCGTGAACATGATTCACCAAGGGTACCAAAAAGAGCTGGTGAACGATCGTGGGAGGGACAACTTTACCCGAGGATGAGAGCAACACCAGGGGCCGCCCAAAGCACCTTTCCCAGTTCGGACCATTCATGATCATTGGAGGAGGAAACGACGCATCTATCAACACTGTGAAATTCACCACCACCTAGAAACTCAAGCGGTCAATCACCCACGAACAGTATGACGAACTCGAAGAAAGTATCATCTTTGATAAGTCAGATACTGATGGTTTGGCCTTTCCTCATTATGACACCTTTGTCATTACTTACGTGTTTTTGATACTGATGTAAGGCGTATTATGGTCGATGATGGAATCAGCGTATCATCCATCCTTGAGTTCTCACCCAAATGAAGCTTGAGGACAAGATAGTGCCACGTTGCATCACGCTAATAGGTTATAACAGTGCAGTTGAGCGGACATCTGGAGAGATCACGGTGCCCGTCCTGGATGGCATCATCATCTTGAGAGCACTTTCCACATCATAGACCAGGATACAGCATACAATGCCATCATAGGCTGATCGTGGATACACACCATGAAAGTCGTCCCCTCCAATTTGTACCAAGTCATTAAACTTCCCATGCCTTGGGGAGTATTCTGTATCTGGGGAGAGCAATACATGACCTGAGAATTCTACCGCATTGCTAGAGACTGCACATACACCCAACAATTAAAGGGAAAGGCCGAGGAAGCATAACAATTAACAAAGTTAGGGTTAGATGGCGATGAAAGGGAAGACTTCATCAATGACCCTAAAATCATAGAAGCCACGAGGTCAACCATAGAGGACCTTGACCCCGTCCAATTAGTCGACGACAACCATAACAAGAAAGATTTTATCGACCATAAGCTTCAAGAACCAAGTAAATTTCATCAATTCTTAAAACGTAACGTAGACCTATTTACTTTTTCCCATGCAGACTGAAAATGAGAACTTCCGGTCTCGATCTCCATGTAGCACACAAATCACAATACCTAATCTCAAATCCCACCGTCGGAATACATATCACACCTCAGGTGCCCAATCATTCCACAAAGGATATTATGAAATTCCCCTATGCCCTCAAGCAACTCGGATATCAGCAGTCGATCTAACAAGAAAGCACCACAGTACTACCGAAATCCTATCAACTTAATCACATTGCCTTTTTTCTGAAACATATACCTCATAAAATCACTATGATTAGCAATACCATTTTCGTAATCATCTGAAGATCATTCACTCTAATCACCTGAAGTTCGTTTCTCTAATCACGTACAGCTATCCGTGCTGAAGTAGATTGAAACTCACAAGTTGAACATCGACCCATTTTACCCCCAGTAAGGTAGATTAGGCAAAAGTTCAACTTTACAATAAATGATGTGGTTCGTGAGGAAGTCAAAAATTGCTTGTAATCGGTTATATCAGAGAATCGAAGTACCCTCAGTAGGTCACCAATGTGGTCATGATGAAAAAGAAAAATGATAAGTCGCAGATGTGTGTAGACTTCACAGATCTGAATGAAGCCTACCCAAAAGAGTCATTCACGCTGCCCCACAATGACCAACTCATCGATGCTATAGCCGGGTATGAGCTACTAAGCAGTTTTGGAGGCATACTCGAGCTATAACCAAATCCATATGGAAGAGGAAGGCCGGGAAAATACTATCTTCATCGCCCACCGGGGAATATATTATTATAGAGTTATGTCGTCCAGGTTAAAAAATATGGGGGTAACATACCGAAGTTTAGTGACCAAAATATTTAAAGATCAACTCGGCAAGACCATAAAAGTATTTATAGATGGCATATTGGTCAAGCCAAAAAGAAAGGAAGACAATATCGACCACTTGAGAGAGGCCTACATACTCAGAAGGTACAACATAAAATTAAACCCGAAAAATGTGCTTTCAGTGTAACATATGGAAAATTCCTCAGCTTGTTGGTACCACAGTGAGGCATCAAGGTCAATCTCGACCAAATCAAGGCCATAGAAGGAATCCTAGTAAATCTAACCAGTAAAAAGCAAGTGTAAAAGATGACCGGCCAAATAGCCGCCCTGTCAAGGTTCAACTCGCGATCATCGATAGGTGCCACAAATTGTTTGGCATACTCAAAAAGGATAATGGGCTGCAATGGAACTTTGACTACGTCAACACCTTAAGATAACTAAAGACCTACCTATCTTCACTACTGTTGCTCGCTGAGGCAGAACCCGAAGAACACCTCCTTATCTACCTGACTATGTCCAATGTCATAATGAGTATAGTCCTAGTACGAGAAAATAAAGGTACACAATCTGTGATCTATTACATTAGCAAAACTTGGGTCAACGTTGAAACGAGGTACCCCCACCTCGATAAGTTCGCTCTGGAGCTAGTCGTAGCTTCACAAAATCTTAGACCTTATTTATAATGCTACCCCATCTCGGCGGTCATGACTTTTCCTTTAAGTAGAATCCTACACAAACCTGAATTCTCACGAAGATTGGCTAAGTGGGCCATAGAGCTGAGCAAGCACGATATAACCTATCAGCCACGAACAACGATAATTTCATAAGTTCTTTCCGACTTCGTCGCCAACTTCATTGCAAAGATAATGTCTGAAGCTAAAAGGGAAACCGCTAGTACTTCTACCGAAATACATGGAAATGGATTTGTATACCAATAACACTTCTAACGCATCAGGATCTAGACTAGGACTCATGTTGGAGGTCCGAACAAACAAAATGATTCGTCATTCCGTACGATGCCTTGATATGACTAACGACGAGGCCAAGTATGAGGTCGTTATTGTAGGTTTAAAATTAGCACTCAAGTATGGAGCACCGGCGAGTCATTCTTCGATGCTATTCATAACTAATCGCCAATCAAGTCACAAGGACTTTCCAAATTAAGGAGCAACGACTATAGAAATATCATGCTGAAATTTGCAAACTACTACCCGAGTTTGACGAATGCCAGCTCGACCAAATATCTCAAGCACAGAACATCAAAGCATACGGTCTTGTCTAACTGGCACCGAGCACCAAAAGCATAACCGGAGAGGGGGCATGTTCACTCTCCTCCATTCATCAATAGATCAAATCAAGGTACGATCTATAAACCTGACTTGGGACTGGCACAATCGTATTATCTCATACTTGCAGGACGGAGTGCTTCCACCCAATAAAAAAGAATCCAACAAGGTTCAAATGCAGGCGGCCAAGTACAACATTGTCAATAACAACTTGTATAAAATAATGTTTGGTGGTCCCCTAGCAAAGTGCTTAGGACTAAATGCAACGCATCCTCGAAGAAGTATACGACGGCCACTCCAAGGCTCACACCAGAAATCGAGCTATTGTCAGATTTCTTATACTAGCAGACTACTATTAGCCCCCGATGAAAAATGAGGCCACAGACTTCATCAAAAGGTGTGAGCAATACCAAAAATATTCCCCCATGATCCACCAAGAGGGCGAGCACCTTCATTCAGTCACCTCGCCCTGGCCTTCATCAAATAGGGAATGGACATCGTCAAACCCCTCCCGACAAGACGAGGTACTGTACGATTTCTTTTAGTTTTAACTGACTATTTCTCTAAGTGTGTAGAAGCAGGGGAATTCGCCCAAATACGCGAGCAAGAAGTAATCATATTCATATGGATAAACATTATCTGAAGCTTCAACATCCCCAAAGAAATCAGTTATGACAGTGGTCCACAGTTCACTAGAAAAAAGTTCGTCGAGTTCTTCAAAAAATGGCACATCAAAAGGATACTCTCCACACCATATCATTCGTAGAAAATGGTTGGGCGGAATCCTCCAATAAAATTATAAAGAACATCATGAAAAAGAAGCTCGAGAAGGCCAAGGGACTATCGCCAACAATACTACTAGAAGCGTTATTGGCATACCGCAATACGCCAAAAATAAGCACAGGAGAAACATCATATTCACTAGTCTATAGGACTTATTCGGTAATGCTCGAATTCCAAACCAAGCCTAAGGTATTCAAATGAGAGAAAGCCAACCAGTAATGAAGGCAGAAAGCAAGACCTCGACGAAGCTAAAGAGCGGAGAGACACGGCCTACATAAGAATGATAGCTCAAAAACAACCAACAGAGAAATACTACAAAAACAAAGCCAAGATCAAGAAAATCAAAGTCAGGGGACTTATGTACTCAAAGCCAAAACACAAGCAAGCAAAGACCCACGAGAAGGCAAACCGGAAGCCAAATGAGATGGCCCATACAAAATTGCAGCGGCGGTAAGCAAAGAGTCATTCCAGGTAGAAATAGTAGAGGGAAAACTACTATCAAACAATTGGAACGTCGCCATCTCAAATACTTCAACTTCTAAGGATAGACATCTCTCGAGTCGTAATTTTTTTCCCCTTATCCGAGTTTGTCCCAATTGGGTTTTCGCAGGGAGGTCTTTAACGAGGCGACCAAAAGAGCGTCTTGAAATCAAGTATAAGTTCATCGCTCAACCTCTCAACTACTTTTCTAGGTAAACCAATGAAGGGACTAGATGGACTCGAACATCTCCAATGCATGCACGAATAGAGAAAAAACATGTAATCTTCTACAATGTATGCATGAACAGAGAAAACACATGTAAAATTCTCCAATGAATGTATAAACAAAACGAAATATACCAAACTAAGAGTCAACATTTGACCATGCTAGAATCGACACAAATTCAATCGCGTTCAAATTAATTAACATTCGACCTCATTCGAATCACTCAAGAGTCATCATTCGACCTTGCTCGAGTCGACTCAAATTTGACCTCGTTCGAATAAATTAACATTCGACCTTGTTGGAATCACTCAAGAGTCAACATTCAACCTCGATCGAATCGACTTATTTTCGAACTCGTTCGAATTAAATAACATTCAATCTCATTTGAATCACTCAAAGAGACGACACTCGACCTTTCTTGAATTAACTTATATTTGACCTTTTCTGAATTAATTAATATTTGACCTCGTTCGAATCAATCAAGTGTCAACATTCGACCTTGTTCAAATCAACTCACATTCGACCTTATTTGAATTAATTGACATTCAACCTCGTTCGAATCACGTAAGAGTCAGCATTCGACCTTGATCGAATCACTTAAGTCAACATTCAACATCACCTATATCGACTCATTCGACTTCACTCAAATTGACTTGCGATCAACTTTGTTCGAATTTATCAATATTCGACCTCACTCAAATCAACTCACATTCTTCGTTTGGGTTATTTAACATCCGACTTCATTCGAATTTATTAACTTTCGACCTCGTTCGGATACTCTAGAGTTCAACTTTGCTCGAATTGATTAACATTTGGTCATTCCATTCCAAAAAATAAAGTGTATTATAAAGGTCCAGAAAGACCCATCCCCCCCCCCCCCCAAAAAAAAGAAGAAAAAATAAATAAAAAGAACAAAATCTAAGTATACATGTATCACACTAAAGCATCTCCGCATGTGCCATTGCTACCTTCATCACTTGCACCATCAGCATACTCATCACCGTACCAAAAATAGATACAAGCTCGTCCAAGTCCTCTTCATCATCGTCGTTGTGGCAGGGTCATAACCACAAGCAAGCCTGGCATCACGTGCTTTAACATGGGCATCTTTGAAGTTGGCCTCTGGAACCTTCCCTGCTACTATCAAGTTCCTATTTATGCCCAGCTTTTCCTCAGCATGGATCCACATCTCGTAGAAATTACGGGGAATATTACGGAAAGATGAAGCATGAGAGAAAGAAGGTAAAACCAACAACCGCGCCTTCTCAGCCTCAAGAGCAGAAACTTGCTCACTTAGGCTCAAAACGTCTTTCTCCAGTCCACCAATTTGCTCATCAAGCTATGTCTCCCTTAGCGTGGCCGTTTTTGCATCAATTGCACGTTCAGTCCTAAGGACTTGTATAGAGCTCTCTAATGTCTCTGCCTTTGCCAAAGCTGCTACCCGATCATCCTCGACCCTCACCAACTTTGCCACCTTCTCAATCGACTCACCACTCAAGCCGACAACTCTAATTGAGCTTTTCTCAAGCTCAGCTTGTAGGGTCGCCACTTGCACTTGAAGGTCGACGCACTCGGCCACGACCCTCTTGCTCACCTCGAGCTCATCGTCCTTGGTCTTGAGCAACCTCTTAAGCTTCTACCAATAGCTCGCACAAGCTCTTCATCCCTCTGATCAAATTTTTCTCTAAGGGGCTGGAGGTTACCACCTATTCTAAGCTGCGCAAACATCTCATGGTACGTGTCACGATAACAGACATACTTCGAAACCATTTTATGAAAAACAACCTTCCGTCTCTCTTCTCGGTGGACAGTCCCGATATATAAAATAAAACTCTAAAAAAAGGAGATAAGAAGAAAGTTAGTAAAGATAGAAAGAGGAAAAAGACTTAAATTGTAGAAATGATGAAAGAAACTCACCCTCGAAGCCATCCTAGATATTCCTAGTGACATGTCGGAACCACAGAGCACCTAAAGGGTTGTGTTCTCGTCGGTAGAGCAAAGAGGGGAAAAGGAGGGGACCATTCTCATTGTATCCTCCAACAAATCGCAGTCTAAAGGGATTATGATCGAGAGAGAGGATCCATCCATTCTCACCTTCACCCTTGTAAGCCCTTCGTCAAATATCCTTACTTCCTCGGGGTCGACATTCGAGATTGATTTATAATCATCTATGATTACTTTCTTCCCCCTATCCTCAGCCAAAGAAGGAATGTTGGCCTGCTCTGGCGTTGATGGATCACTCCTAGGAGTGATCACAGGAGCTTCTAGTCGCCCCTTCTTCCACGGAGGTGATATCCATGTCTGAAAGAGGAACGGTCTTTACATCAAAAGTTGTACCACCCCTCAGCTCGACTGTGGTCAACTCAAGCTCACCCCCCCCCCCCCCCCGCCAAATTCCCATCGACCACTCTTCCATCAACCTCTATCCATCGCCTTTTCAGCGGAGCCTCTTCGTTTTTGCCCTGGTCCGACTCATCAACCAAGTGAAACATTAAAGTCAGGATCTCCACAAGCGGGGAAGCATTTAGGAGGCTACGACCATGCGAGGTCTGCGTCCGAGGAGTAACAGTAGCCTGAGCTAGCGCACTTGTAGCCACATCGAGTACGGGCCCCGCCGAAATACCTGACGAACAAAAAGCAGGCATATGAACCCTCGCCCTCCTTGAAGCCCTCCAACCTTGTAAGGCCCCGCAAAAATTTCTACTCAAAACACGAAACTTTTGGACTTGTCTATGCATTAAAATTTAAGGAATAATGTTTTCCAGAAAAGTGCATTTATGCGGTCCATTATGCATTAGCATAATAGCTATGTGGACCGCATAGTCGCCCGGAGTCAGACACTTTGATGGTAATTTTGAAAGTCAACTATCCGGCCAAATATGCGATTGCATAATCAATATGCGAGCCGCATAGTTATCGCATAATACCCACGGAATTTTCGTGAGAAGCAGTTCTGTGGTACATTATGCGACCGCATAACAGGTATGTGGACCGCATTTCTGTCACACACCCAGATAGTTTGTTTAGGTTTTGGGATTATTTTTTATGTCTATTTTTGCGGGCCGCATTTCCATTATGCGATCGCAGATTGTGTTAGGGCTCCTATTTTTTAACTTCTAAGACTCGACCCTATCCCATTAAAAATACCCCCATACGACCTTTTTTATGTAATTTTGCTGCATATATAGAGAGATAAGAAGTCTAGAGAGAGAGGGAGTGCAACAAATTCACACTCAATTCTTGCCCCAAATCCTTGAAGATTATCAAGTGAAATCATTAGGTCTTCATCCTAAGAGGTAAGTACTTGTGACCTAATATATAATTTCGAAATTTATATTTAAATAAGTGATTAGCGAGTGGCTTCAGGAGTAAAAAGGCTAATAATCTTGCATGCATAAAACATAATGGGGTATGGGGAGACTATGAACTAAAAGGATAGCAATTGGAGTATAAGATTGAAGAAATCTCTCACAAAAGGGACCTAAGATCACAATGCACACTTAGTGCTTGATAATATGCTCAAATGAGCTAGAATCTTAATCATGTCTATAATTCTTGGTTTAGTTTGTAATTCCTATGAAATAGATTGAAGTTGCTAAGAGTCCCAAAATTTTGTAAGAATATAAGGAAAGCTCTATTAAGGTATGCATGACTAAAACCTCATCTTTTTAGAAATTGAGCTCCATTGGTGTTTCAGTAACTGCGGTAAGATTAAAGTTGGATTGTTCTATTGATTATTATCTCACATGAATTGGTGTTGCAACTTTATATACCTGAAAGAAGTGCCCCAATATGAATAATGTGTTATTCTTTATAACTTGAAAGGGTGTGAAAAATATGAATCATGTACTGAAATGCTTGGACCTTAAATCAAGATTGAAGCTATGTTTGTTGTGCCATATATGCAAAGTCCTATCTATGCTTACAATTTAAATTGATCTTGTATGCACCTATTATTATAAATTGCAAACCTAACATTGAAATTGGGAATGATGTGAAATGTGGCCTAGTGCCAAAGATGATGTGAAAGTTGTAAAGTGAATTGATTTGATCTAAAAATAATAAATAAACAAGATTAAAAATAAGACTTAGCGGTAAAAATCGAAGGAAATATTCACGATCCAAAGTCCTGTGTTAGGCATCCTGATGGTACCTATTCTCTGGGACTAGGTAAGCCGATTAATTACAATAATTAAGCTAATTTCACAATGATATTACAAAATAGAGTTTAATATAAAAATCGATTCCACGACCTAGATTTTATTATAGGTCGTGATGGCGCCTAACACCGTTGTTAGGCCAGGCAACACTGATCAACTAGTGAGTTTCCATTGATTCTATTAAATAATCCCAACTTTTAACTTAACTTAAATTTAAAGCATTCCAATAGTAACGAATTTTTATAACAACTGAAATGGAAACAACTAAATGAAATCATAATTGCAGGAATACAATCCCAAAATAAAGTCTATTACTATGTGCCAAGATTTGGTGTCACGAGTGTGTGAAAACTAGTAAAATATACAAAAGATAACTATCCTACTGTCTGAAATAGAGTTGACAGATGAAAGCAAAAAAGAGTTTATGGCATGCTGCTGAATGGCTAGAAAGGGGCAGCTCAACATAAGTCTTAGTTTGAATCAAGTATGCACACCTGGAGGAAAACTAGATGCGCCTACCTCAGATCTTGTACAATTAAGTGTGGAAGCATAGTATGAGTACATAAACAATATGTACGCAATAAGTATCCTGTCTAACCTCGAAGAAGTAGTGACGATGGATTGACTTGACACGTACTAGGCCAAAAATAATATAATTAAAGTATTATGCTAAGCATAGATGTAAAAAAATACCGACAGTAAATATCAGGAAGTGGCAAGTTCTTCTTTCATAAATATATGTCAATTTCGATCATATTATTTAACAATTTAAATTCAAGGCATTAAAGCAATACAAATCATAGAAAGTTTCAAATAAATACCATGTGCAAGTTATTCCGAGGTCGTATGGCTCCAACATAATAATAAAATATACATTGTCGTAGGGTCGAACAACACGAACCATAGATGCATCTACTCACCCTGCTCGCGAATCATTCATTCGAAGCAGTCAAATATAAATTTAATCATTTAAATCAAATTCTTTCTTAATTTTTTTGTTTAAAAGAAAAAGGCAATTCAACTTAAACTTTTAAATCCTTAAAATTTCTCAACTTAATTCCATTTAATACAAATAACAAGTATCATCAAATAACGGTGTTCACAAAGCATGGTGTAAACTAAACTACCCGAACATAACAGGAATTGTAGCTATGTACGGACTCTCATCACTTCGTATGTTCGTAGCCCCCCACAAATACTCACATTTTTAGTTTAACTCACCTATGGAGAAATTTCCTTCTTACAAGGTTAGAAGGAGACTTATCTCGTCTCAAGCCTATTTCCAAATTCAAAGTCGCGCCCAAATCTCCAAATTTGATGCCGAACTACTCGAAACTGGGCAAATATTACATAAACTAATCAACATATTCCCAAAAGTTCAAAATTTCCCCATTTAAGTGATTACCCAACCTAAATTTCAAGATTCATAAAATTCACCCCCAGGCCCACATGCTTTGATTCCGAAAATTTTAAAGCTGATGGCCATAACCTAAGAAACACAAATATATGATTTCTACTAAATTTCATAATAATTTTGTGGTTAAATCTCAGTTTTAGCAAAACCCTAGGTTTTTCATCTAACCCATGATTTCTACCATTTTTCATGTTGGAATCTACCCATTATTTACGTATTAAACTCACAATACGTAAGAATTACTTACCTCCAAAAGTTAGGTGGAAATCCCTCTCAAAATGCTGCAATAATCGCCTAAGAGTGAGAGAACATGAGTGAAAATGGCCTGTGTCCCGTATTAAATGAACTCACTACCTTCAGTGATTTACGCACCTATGGTGCGTTGACCGCATCTGCGGTCCCGCTTCTGCAGACGATTGTCTGCTTCTACGGAACTGGTCTAGGCCAGTGGAGGCTGCACCTACGGATAGGCGACCGCTCTTGCGATTCGCTTCTATGGGAAAAGAGTCGCATCTGCAGAACCTTGGCTCCTCTACTTATGCCGCATCTATGATGCTCTACCCGTACATGTGGCTGGCCAACCGCAAGTGTGGTTATGATAGCAACTAGAGCTCCAGCGCTTGCTAAAATTTTCAACTTATTATGAGCCTGTGGGCCCTGCCCAAATATATGACAAGGTTGGAATCATAAAACGGGCTCGCTATAACCCTCAAAACGCCCAAAACAACATTAAAACTAAGGATCACACCCTAAAACCAATTGAATCAAAGTATGAACTTCAAGTTCTTCAATCTACTTTCCATGTGCCAAAACGTACTTATACTGCTCGGATGATACCAAATTTTCCATGCAAGTCTTAAATGACATTACAGATCTATTTTTGACCTCAAAATTCTGTTTGGATCTCGATAACACTAAACCCACTCTAAACCAAATTTAAAGAACTTTTAAAAATCGTCAAGAACCAACTTTCTCTATTAGGCATCAAAACGCTCCTAGGTCATTCAAAACCCAATATGAGCATACGCACAATTCCAAAGTCATCATACAAACCTATTGGAAGCATTAAATCCCGATTCCGTGGTCGTTTACTCAAAATGTTGACCAAAGTCAAACTTGGCCTTTTAAGCCAACCTTAAGGAACGAAGCGTTCCAATTTCAACCCAAACTCTTCCAAATCCTGAACCAACCATTCCCCCAAGTCATAAATCAATAAAAGCAAGTACGGGAAGTCTTATTTAGGAGAACGAGGTTCTAGAAAGAAAAATGATAAGTCAGGTCGTTATATTCTCCACCTCTTAAATAAACGTTCTGTCCTTGAATGGGTTTAGATTTATACCTGAAGTGCTAAATATATCTGATGTGCATGTCTTCCTCGGACTCCCAGGTCGCCTCTTTGATTGTTTGGCCTCTGAATTGAACCTTTACCGCCAAAATCCTCTTGGTTATTAATTGGCAATCCTGTATATCAATAATAGAAACTGGCTCCTCCTCATCACCCTCGCTCTTATATAGCTGAATAGTACTGAAATCTAACACATGATGCAAGTCGGCATGACACCTCCGAAGCATAAACACGTGAAAAACTAGATAAACCTCAAAGAGGCTGTGAGGTAAAGCAAGCTCATAAGCAACCTTCCCAACTCGCCTCAACACCTCAAATGGCTTATAATCCTCGGACTTAACTTTCCCGTCTTCCTAAATCTCATTATACCCTTCATCGGTAAAACTTTCAAGGGGACTTTCTCGCAGATCATAAATGATACGTCCCCCGCCTTCTAATAAACGTAACTCTTATGTTTCGGATGTGTTGTGCGAAGTAGCTCTAGGATCAGCTTTACCTTTTCCAAGGCATATTTCACCAAATCTATACCATATAACTTAGCCTTTCAAGCTCAAACCACCTGATAGGAGAATGACATCACGGACCATATAAAGCCTCAAATGCAGCTACTCGATGCTGGAATGATAATTTTTGTTGTAAGAAAACTTGGCCAAAGGCTGATCCCACTGTCCTCCAAAGTTAATCATGCATGCTCTCAGCATGTCCTCCAATATCTTGAACTGTCAGCTCCGACCGCCCGTTGGTCTGTGGATGAAATATTGTGTTGAGCTCTATGCATGTCTCGAACTCACTCTGTACGACATTCCATAAATGGAAAGTAAATTGAGGGACTCTATCTGATATGATAAAACAGGCATACCGTGCAACCAACTATCTCCCAAATGTAAATTTGGGCGAACTTCTCTGAACACAACCAGAAGGAAATGTGCCTACTTGGTCAACCTATCAACAATGAACCAAACTGCATAAAACTTCTGCAAGGTCTATGGAAATCCAAATACAAAGTCCATAGTGATGTGCTCCCATTTCCACTCAGGTATAGTCATCTGCTTAAGTAGGCCACCTAGCCTCTGGTGCTCATATTTGACCTACTAGGAATTTAGGCATCTAGCTACATACTCCACTATGTCTTTCTTCATTTTCCACCACCAATAATGTTGTCTCAAGTCACGATACATCTTCGTAGAACCTGGATGACTAAAATATCATGAACTATATGCCTCTTCTAGAATCCTCACCCTCAAGCCATCGACATTAGGAACACATAGATGACCCTAGAGTCACATAACACCATCCTCGCTAATTGAAACCACCTTTGCACTACCCTATAGTACCGTCTCTCTAAGAACTGCCAAATGTGGATCATCAAACTACCAAGCTTTAATCTTCCTCAATAGTGAATAGGGGACAACAACACATGCAAGAACTTGGTTGGGCTAAGAAATATCCAACCTTACAATTCTGTTAGGACTGAATGTCCAAAGCTAGTGGCCTATCCTCTGCTAATATTAATGCCAAGCTACCAATACTCTATGTCATCCTGCTTAAGGCATCTGCGACCACATTTGACTTGCCCAGATGATAAAGAATGGTGATGTCATAATCCCTCGATAATTTGAGCCATCTACGCCGCCTCAAGTTGAGATCCATCTGCTTGAAAAATTTTGTAAGTTGTGATGATCAGTTTAAACCCCACATGACACCCCATATAGATAATGCCTCCAAATCTTAAGATCATGAACAAGCGCGTCTAACTCTAGATTGTGTACATGGTAATTCTTCTCATGAATCTTTAGCTGACGTGAAACATATGTAATTACTCACACCTCCAACATCAACACGCAACCCAAACCAACGCTTAAAGCATCATAATACACAGTATACATCCTCAAATTGAAAGGCAACACTAGAACCGGTGATGTAGTCAAAGTTGTCTTGAGCTTCTGAAAGCTCGTCACACAATTATTGTACCAACGGAAAGGAGCACCCTTTTGGGTTAATCTAGTAAAAGGTGTTACCACTAATGAAAAGCGCTGCACAAACCAGCGATAATAACCTGCTAGCCCTAGGAAACTCCTGATCTCAATACCAAAGTGGGACATTGTTGACTCTTAAGTGCCTCAATATTCTTGGGATCCACCTTAATACCATCTCCTGATACAACATGCCCCGAGAATGCTACAAACACTAGACAGAACTCACACTTGGAGAACTTAGCATAGCTTCTATTCTCGCAAAGTCTGAAGCACCCCTCTCAAATGTTGATCGTGCTTTCCCAGGCTACGTGAGTAAAGCAAGATGTCATCAATAAAGACGATAACAAAAGAATAAACATAAGTCCTGAACACCGGGTTCATCAATTCCATAAATTTCATTGGGAATAAGTCAAGCCGAAGAACATCACTACAAACTCATAATGGCCATATCTAGCATGGAAAGCACTCTTCGGAACATCTGAGTCCCAAATCTTCAATCGATGGTACCCCGGTCTCAAGTTGACATTAGAAAACACCTTAGCAACCTGAAAGTGGTTTTAAAAAATCATCAATACGAGGCAGCGGGTACTTGTTCTTGATGGTGACCTTGTTCAACTGGTGGCAATCAATGCACATCCGCATAGTCCCATCTTTTTTCTTCTCAAATAACATTGGTGCACCCCAAGGTGACACACTTGGTCTCACAAACCCCTTTGCTAACAATTCCTCAAGTTGCTCCTTCAACTGTTTCAACTCCTTCAGAGCCATACGGTATGGTGGAATAGATATAGGTTGAGTGCCTAGAGCCAAATCAATACAAAAATCAATATCACGATCTCATGGCATGCTTGGAAGGTCAGATGGGAACACATCGAAAAACTCTGGGACCACGAGCACTGAATCAATCATCGTAGCCTCTGTAGTATTATCTCGAACATAAGCTAGATAAGCCAAATAACCCTTCTCAACCATGTATCAAGCCTTCAGAAAAGAGATAACCCGACTAGATGTACCAACGGAGGAACCCTTCCACTCCAACCTCGACAACTCTAGAATCACTAAAGTGATAGTCTTGGCATGGAAATCTAGGATGATGTGATAAGGGATAACCATTCTATGCCTAGAATGACCTCAAAGTCGATTATATCAAGTAAAAGAAGGTCCTTTCTAGTCTCAACACCACATAATGTAACCACACATGACTGGTAGATCTGATCCACATCTTGTGCAGTCTGTCCCTACACCTATCAATGAAATCCTAGACATTCTCATGGCACTCGCCTTCAAAGATAGGAGGGTGTAGCCTAGTCCATGTGTCCAATAAATTCTGCGGTTCATTGTCTCCAGCTGGTCTAGGCTCAGGTGCCACTGCTGCAACTAGCTAAGATCGATCCATGGGTAGTGTGCTCGGAGTCTGATATGCTGCGGCAACATGCTCAGGAGCCTGAGTAGTAGGAGTCTATACCCCTTGCCGCCTGAGATGTGATTGGTCTGCTGGAAATAAACTAGTCTGGGCCATAGTATCCATAAATCGCACCATATAGACCATGACCTCCTAGAAGCTCGGTGTTGTCATGAAATCTATCGGGGCTGGCTCTAACGTGGGCACCTCGCCCTGCTCCTTAATAACGGGATCATCTACAAGATTGGCTAGTTGTGCAAGTAGGGTAGCTCTGGGACTCCCTCGCCCCCTACCTCAAGCCGCTACCTTCTCGCGGCCTCTTCCTAAGTCTCTAGCAACGGGGGGAGAAGCTCCTCCTGGTTGGTTTGGAACATCAACCGTACGCGTCCTCACCATCGGTGAGAGAATATAAGAAGGAAATTTAGTATACCATCAACTGCATGATAGAAGATGAATAAAGAGTATTTTCCTAACACCCTATAGTCTCTCGAAAATAAGTACAAATGTCTCCATACCGATCAGCTACACTCTACTGGGACTGCCATCACTTGTGAGACCTACGTGAACCCAGTGCTCTAATACCATGTTGTCACATTCCAGATCCTATTATAGATCATGATAGCGCCCAACACCGCTGATAGGCAAGCCAACACTGATTAACTAGTGAGTTCCCATTGATTCTATTAAACAATCCTAACTTTTAACTTAACTTAAATTTAAAGCATTCGATAAGTAACGGATTTTTTTAACAGCAAAATGGAAACAACTAAAGGAAATCATAATTACAGGAATACAACCCCAAAATCAAGTCTACTACTATGTGACAAGATCTAGTGTCACAAGTGTGTGGGAACCTAGTAGAATATACAAAAGATGACTATCCTACAGTCTGAAATAGAGTTGACAAATGCAAGCAAAAGAGAACTATAGCATGCTGCTGAATGGCTAGAATTGGGTAGCTCATTGTAAGTCTTAGTCCGAATAATGTATGCACGCGTGGAGGATAACTAGATGTGCTTGCCTTAGATTCTGTACAATTAAGTACAGAAGCATAGTATGAGTACATAAATAATATGTACCTAGTAAGTATCTTGTCTAATCTTGAATAAGTAGTGACAAGGAGACAACTTCACACTTACTAGGCCAACAATAATATAAGGTGTTATGCTAAGCATGGATATAAAAAAAAACCGACAATAAAATATAGGAAGTGACAAGTTCTTTCATAAATATAATGTCAATTTCAGTCATATCATTTAACAATTTACATTCAAGGCATTAAAGCAATATAAATCACAGGCAGCTCTAAATAAATATCATGCGCAAGTTAAGCTGAGGTCATACGGCCCAATCCAATAATAATAAATATGTACTACCAGATAATCGGACGGCGCAAACCATGGATGCATCTACTCACCCCGCTCGCGAATCATTCATGCTACGTGGTCAACTATTAATCATTTAAATAAAATTATTTTTTAAATTATTTTCTTCATAAGAAAAAGGTAATTCAACTTGAAGTTTTAAATCCTTAAAAAGTCTTAACTCAATTCCATTTAATACAAATAACAAGTATTATAAAATAATAGTATTCACAAAGTATGGTATAACCTAAACTACCCGAATATAACAGGAATAGTAGCTACGTACAGACTCTCGTCACTTCGTACGTACGTATCCCCCATAAGTACTCACATTTTTAGTTAACTCGCCTATGAGATAATTTCCCTCTTACAAGGTTAGAAATGAGACTTACCTCGCCTCAAGCCTACATCAAATTCAAGGATGCGCCCAAATCTCCAAATTTGACGCCGAACGACTGAAGACTAGCGAAATATTATATAAACTAATCAATATATGCTCAAAAGTTCACAATTCCCCAATTTAAGTGTTTACCCAACATAAATTGCAAGATTCATAAAATTTACCCCGGGCCCACATGCTCGGATTTCGATAATTTTTAAAGGAAGTTTTTGCCCATAACCTAGGGAACATAAATATATTATTTCTACTAATTTTCATATCATATTTCGTGGTTAAATCTCATTTTTAGCAAAACCTTAGGTTTTTTTCTAACCTATGATTTCTACATTTATCAATTTGGAATCTACCCATGATTTAGGTATTGAAGTTACAGTAGGTAGGAATTACTTACTTCCAAAAGTTAGGTAGAAATGCCTCTCAAAATGCCTCAATAATCTCCCAAAGAGTGAGACACAATGAGTGAAAATGGCTTGAGACCCATATTAAATGAACTCACTACCTTCTGCGATTTCTGCATCTGCCCTGTGTTAACCACATCTGCGATCCCACTACTGCAAAAATGAGCTAGGCTAGTGGGGCCGCACCTGCAAACGGGTGGCCGCTCATGCGGCTACTTCTGCGGAAATAGAGCCGCATTTGCGGAACTTGGGCTACTTTCCTTGGGGCTCATCTTTGATGCTCCAACTGTACCTGCAAGCTCACACATGCGGCTGGCCAACCGCAGGTGCGGTTATGACAGTAGCTGGAGCTTCAGCTCTTGCTCAAATTTTCAACTTAGTCTGCGTCTCATTCAATTGGAATCATAAAACGGACTCGCCTGAACATGTTGATAAGTTTGGAATCATAAAACGGACTCGCCCGAACATGTTGATAAGCTGCTCCTTCAAGTCCTTCATCTAGACGGCGCCATAAGGTATGGGGGAGTGTAAATGGGTTTAGTAACCGGCACCAAATAAATACAAAAGTCAATATCTCTGTCGGACAGCATGTCCGAGAGGTCAGTAGGAAACATATCTGGAAAATCTTGCACAACCGGAATAGAATCAATAGTAGGGGTCTCAGCACTAACATCAAAGGCCAAATAAAATAAACAACCTTTCTCAACCATCTACTGGCCTTCAAGTATGAAATCACTCTATTGGGAACATAGTCTAAGCCACTCAATTCATGGCAACCCTGGCATCACCAACGTCACAGTATTAGCGTAACAGTCCAGAATAGTATAACATGGAGACATCCAATCCATGCCTAATATCACGTCAAGATCAACCATACTAAGCAATAAAATATCAACTTTAGTCTCCAATTTCTCAATAGTAACTACTCACGACCGATACACATGGTCCACAATAATAGTATCAACCACTAGAGTAGATACATGAATAGATAAAGCTAAAAAATCACAGGGCACATCCAGATTATGAGAAAAATATGTGGATACATATGAATAGGTGGAACCAAGGTAATAATATAGAAGCATCTCGGTGACATAGAGGCAATACTTGTTATCACTGTGTCAGAAGCAATATATGGTCTGTAAAGGAGTGCATAAAAATGCGCCTGGCTGCCACCTAGTCGGCCTCACCCTCTAGGGAGACCCCTAGCTGACTAAGCTCCATTCCAAGCTGGTTGGGCGGGTGAGGAAGTAATTAGTGTTGAAATCATGGGCTGCCTCATGTGCTGAGCTGGACCATCCACTAGGCGGGGACACTGCCTCTTGATATGACTGAACCCATACTCATAGCAACTCCCCAGTGATGGTCGTAAGTATTGAAGGAAGATTTGAGCACCAAGAAAATTGGTAGAAGAACCTGGGATAGATGAACCCAGAACTGATGAAGCACGAGACGAACTCTGAGCTGGAAGGGCACTAAGAGATGATTAACCTTATTGATAATTGTGAAAACTACAGTTAGATTATGCACCACGGTGAACTAGACGAGCTGTCTAGGCATGCAAATAGAGACGACCCTTGTCATAGTGGAACTGACCTCCAAAAGGCACACCACCAAAACAACCTGATCCACGAGACCTCTTAGCCTCCCTTTTGACCCGCTCTTGGTGGTAGACTGACTCTTCTCTCGATCAATGTCAAAAACCTCATCAAAAGTAGCACTATACACCCTCTCTCTAGTCATAAGCACCCACATCTGAAATGTGAGTCCATCAATGAACCTCTTGATCATCTCCCTATCCGTGGGAACTAGTCAAACCGCATGATGGACTAATTTAGAAAACCTCATTTTGTACTATGTCAGAGTCATATCATCTTGACACAACTACTCAAACTACTTGTGCAGCTCCTCTCTATGAGACTACAGCACATACTTCTCCAAGAAGAGAATAGAGAAATCCTGCCATGTAAGTGGCACTGCAGCAACCGGCATGCGCTTCTCATAAGCCTCCTAGAAGGTTAAAGCAGCTCTAGTGAATTGAAAAGTAGTGAACGGGACCCACAAGTCTCCAAAATACATGTTGTACGGAAGATCCTCTAACATATGTCCAAGAAACCCGAGGCAACCTCCGACTCTGCCCCACTGAAAGATGGAGGCTAAAGTCTGTCAAACCTCTCTAATCTTCGCTGCTCATCATCTTCCGTAGCAGGAACCACATGGGCCTGAACAGCTGCCACCGGGTGGGCTAGTAGTGCTCCCAATGTCTGGAGTCCCTGCATCTCCTACTCTTGTGTGCGGGCGGCGGGAGTTTGAGTACCTCCCCCGGCATAAAAAATGGTTTCTGCATCCTAAACAAAGACCGCCTGAGCAAGACTGGTGCACATGGTCAAAATCTCAGTCAAGGCCTCCTGAAGTCCTGGAATAACAATAGGCGCAGCTAGTGCCTGAACTGGTGCCACTAGCACATCCACATATAGGACTTGATCCTAAACTGTGAGTACTGGTGGATCTGAACCTTCTGCCCTAGCTACTATGCGAGATGCACCTCTTCCCCTACCACGTCCTCTATCGTGACCTCGACCTCTCGTGACCCTGACTGGTGGTACTAGTGGCTGTCCCTCCTGCCCAGTAGCACGTGTCTTTAATATCTATGAGGGAATAGAATAAAAAAAGTTTAGTTACTATAACCAATAGATTCGCATGACAAGAATTCAAGAATTTAAAGTTTCCTAAGGGTTCTATAGCCTCTTTAAGATAAGTACAGACATCTCTGTACGGATCCGCAAGACTTTACTAAACCTACTCATGACTCGTGATACCTGTGTGATCTAGGCTCTGATACTAACTTGTCACGACCCAAAACTCAACCCGTCATGATGGCGCCTATCGTGGTTCTACACAAGACGACATTTCTAAAACACTTTCAACATTTAACATAAATGAAGTAAGACATTTAAAATAGCCGGAGTTTTTCATAAAAATAGGGTAAACCCAAAACATAAGTGCGGTAAAATAGCTTGACATCAGGGTGTCACGAAGTCATAAGCATCAAAACAACCAGTCCAAAAATTATGTCTACAAGAGTCTGTGTCAAAATGCCAATACAGGAAAAAAAAGATAACGAGAAAGGAGAGACAAAAACTGCAAATGCTGGCAGGTACCTCGTGAGTCTCAAATACTCAACCACGCACAATATCAACGTCCACCATATCTGGAAACACCTGGATCTACACATGAGGTGCAGAGAGTAACTTGAGTACATCCAACTCAGTTAGTAACAATAATAAATAAAGAACTGAATATAGTGACAAACTACACAATTATAGTTCATTTTCAGTAATTTCAGTAAAGAATAGATATGATTTCAAATATGGTAGTTTAAGTCGATCAGTTTTATATAGTTTCAAGTTCAAGTGAACCGAATATTAAAAATTTCAAAAATTTCACAACAATAATAGATAGCAACAAAGTGAAACAACAAATGAAAGCAAGTACTTCCTCTTAGGGCAAAAGTCACTCAATTCATCTCAACAGCTCAATCAATCAGCTATCAGCCCTCAATACTCACACTCAATAGGTACGTGGGCTCACTGGGGGGTGTACATACTCCGGAGGGACTCCTTTCATCCCAAGTGCTACATCGCTTTGGTGTGTAGCCCGATACATAATATATATATATATATATATATATACACACACACACGCACGCTAAGGTTTGTTGTAGCGTGCAACCCGATCCATATTATACAGCCCTCAGGCTCACTGCGGAGTGCAACATGATCCATATACACACACATAGCTCACAGCTCGGCACTAAGGCCCTATCTCGATCACCAACCTCTACATTGCCTTAGGCTCTCAGAAATCATAGAAATCAGCCCAAACATAGATAATAACATGTATCAGTAAGGAACATGAAAAGACAAAGGTATGATATGCAATTAAATTCATGACTGAGTACAAGACAACAAATAACAACTAATTCAACAAGTACATGACCTCTGAAGGTCCCAACAGTGACAGCATATAGCCTAAGAATGATTTCTAACATAGGTTCCAGTTTGGATGCACATTCAGTCCATGCCTTCGCGTTCCTGTCTTCTTCTTTGCAAATGCAAAGAACAAAATCTTCCTAGATCGCATTAACTAGTCAATACGGCCATCCTCTCTCGTTCGCGAAAGAGGAAACAAGATGAAAAATACCAGCAGTTGTTAGCCATCAACCAAAGTCTAAAAATGCTCTATTAACAGCCTCGAAAGTCACCCGAGGCCCTCGGGACCTCAACCATACATAACATCCAGTCCTAAAACATTATACAAACTTAGTCAGAACCTCAAATCACCTCAAAATATATTACAAGCACAAAGTACACAAATATTCAAGCCTAATGAACTTTGTATTTTCCAAATTCTACAAATGACGTCAAAACATATCAAATCACATCCGATTGACCTCAAATTTTGCACAAAAATCGTAAATGACACCACGGACATATTCCAACTTTTGAAAAGCAGGAATAAGTAAATGGCAACAAGAATCAACATGTGATATTTATACTAAAGTAATAAGAAACCGTAAAAGTACTAGTAAAAACAAATGGCAACTAATTAATCAAGTTGTTCTAACACAAGTCTCACAACAAAAATTACTTCGAGATACCTCATCTCATAATCATAAGTCACGAGTCCCAAATCACAAAACATACGCTCATGACACCTCCTACCGACATTTTCAATCAGCACCGCACGGACAACTCACATGTCAATATCTCAATCCACTTGGCATGATCAAAAGCTTACAGTCACAATTCACCCAGCGTGGTCACAAGATCTATATCACAATCCGCCCGTCATAGTCACAGGCTCAATAGGAATACATGGACATGATCAATAAATGTCAAGTTTCATACTCTTGAACTGGTATGCGTGGCATGTTAATGTGTATACTTGTGCGAGTGTACTATCACACTCCAAGTCAACGAGCAATATCAAGGACATCGAGTAGCTCATTGAAAGTAACAAAACAAGCTACGTAAAGTGAATGACATACACAAGTAAAATTACACCATCACACGAATACCATCAACATAATGCTCCCTGGCTATCACATATCATCCCTAATATGCCCACCCTTATTTCTCTGTATTGATAACATCATAGTAGCTACCTTTATCGCTCCGCCTAGACATTTAACATAATAACTAGCCATATTACTCTTCCCTGACAATAATACAATAGAGACCCATATCGCTCCACATCAACAGTGAGATGCGACCCTTATGCTCCGCAAAACGACAACAGTGAGATACCACCCTTGTGATCCGCATAGCAACAATCAATCCACAATAGCAATTCACATGTGATAACATTACAACAACACGACATATCAACTTGTACCACAAGTGCCCATATGACACAACCTCTTAACAATAACAATACAAATATCACCATGTCACATAGCACATGGCTCAAACACGATGTGTACAAAATTATAATAGCAAAAAATAAACGGGGAAAGTAACTCAACAATGAACAACACCTCATGAAACAACTACTAAAACTAAAAAAATAATGACTATCAATAACTTTAACTTCAAATAATTTCTTAAGAATAAACTCATTAATGAAGGCATTTTCATGAAATGGCAAATTTCAAATTCTAGTGTGTGAAATAAGCTAACAATGAAAGAGATGTAATGAATTATCAACTACGTCTAAATACATGAGAATAACACGACAACGAAAGGATATCTTGTAACATTTTCAATTAAGAATAACTCATTAAAGGAAGTCACATGATATATAAAGGAGGTAACAACTTCAAATAAAGAATATAATAAAAGACATGACATGTGCTAATAACTTCAAATAAAGCACGTGAGAGCAAGCTTGACAAATAAAAGATATAACATGTGCTAACAACTTCAAATAAATACATGAAAAAAGCCTAAAAGTCTAACCAGTCAATTTCCATATATAAATCCGAGTACGCACTCGTCACCTCGCGTACACGTCTTTCATGTAAGCCAAACAACACAACAAATCCAAATCCTAAGGTTTAGTTCCCGCGCATAAAGTTATGCAAGATACTTACCTAAAAGAATCTAAATCAATACTATAAAATGACCTTCTTGTGTGACGTCCGGAGGGCTGGAATCTAGTCAATAATTTTATATCATAAATAAAATCCATAGGAATAAATTCGGGATAATAAAGCTTCAATTTTTAATGAAAACCAAAAAGTAAACCCAAAAAATTAATCCTGGGCCCGGACCTTGGAACCCGATAAAACTCAACAAATTTGAACACCAATTCCAATACAAGTCCAACCATACCAAAATATCCAATTTCGACATCAAATCGGCCTTCAAATAATCATTTACATTTTAAAAAGTTTTAACTAAAATCATCTCTTTCTCCAATTCAAATCGCTAATTAAATGATAAAACAAAGAAGGAACAATGAAATATAACCAAATATGGGTCATGAAACTTAACCCAATCCAACTAGTGAAAATCCCATCCAACATCTCCCAAATCCGAGCTCTCAAACTCAAAGGTGATAAAATATCATAACCTTTGAAATAGAGTACTTTTATATTCTGCCGAGAAATAATACATCACGATTGCGAAAGAAACAATACAATCGCGAAGAAGGAACAAGCACTGCCCAAAAATGTACTACGTGATCGCGTACACAACACGGCGATCGCAAAGACCAGCGAACCAAGGTAATTGGAACGCTCAACATCACCCACAAGCGCGTAAGCCCATGAGCCCGCTGCATCCAGCAACACTACGCGACTGCACTTCTCAGGACTCAAACGCGACTGACAAAAAACTCAAGAATCACAAACGCGATAAATCACATGCGAACGGAAAGAATAACCACACCCAAATCCCGCAACACATCTCGACAACGACCACTTACTGCCCATCGCGTAGAGCACCTGAAGCACCAGAAAACTAGCAACTTTAAAACATGAAGAAATGGCTCATGGCCCATTTAAAACACACTCAAGGCTCCCAGGACCCCTCAGAACATACCAACAAGTTCCATGACATAACGCGAGCCTTGTCGAGGCCTCAAATCACATCAAATAACATCAAAACTACAAATCGCACATCGATTTAATCCTAGTGAACTATTGAACTCTAAACTTGTACAACTCGCACCGAATCATATCAAACCAACTGGGAATGATCTAAAAATGTTTGCATGCAAGTCCGAAATGACATAATGGAGTTGTACCAAATCTGAACCTGGTAACAACAAAGTCAACTCCCGATCAAACCTTTCAACCTTCCAAACCTTCAACTTTTCAACTTATGCCAAAATGCATCAAATCAACCTACGGACCTCCAAATCCAAATCCGTACATACACCTAAATCCAACATCACCATACAAAGCTATTGGAATCATCAAAACACCATTCTAGGGTCGTCTACTGAAAAGTTAAACTCCAGTTAACTCTTATCACTTAAGCTTCTAAGACAAGAATTATTATTCCAAATCAATCCTGAATCATTCAAAAACCAAACACGTACCCACACACAAGTCATAATACACAATATGAAGCTAATAAAAGACCTTAAGTCACCGATTGGGATGCTAATTCTCAATAGGACCAATCGAGTCATTACATTCTTCCCCTCTTAAATAAATATTTGTCCTCGAACGTGCCAAGAACCGCTCTGAAGACACAAAATCACTCAATGAATCATCATATACATACTCGTGGGTGATCCCACGTCACCCTAATCCACATAAGCCTGACAACACCATCTCAACTGAAGATTATTCCTTCCACCCGCATCTTTTTATTTTTAATTTTTGGGGATTCCACCCACATCGATAAGACTTACAACCAATTTTTTATGATCTGATCATTTCCCAAAGACCTGTTTTCCACGTAAACACTTATCAACCACAACCAACTTCCACCGCTTATGCATACACCCATGAGGTATGACCACCCAACATAAATACATCGCCTATATCCCATCACAATATCTTTGTACGCAATAGCTGCTCATGATCAAATCCAGCACTGGTAAATAACCTAATATCAGCCAAAACCCTGTTCCAAACCAACGTAACACCAACAATGAAACATGAAGATCTCATAACCACACACCCAACCAACAATTCACACCCAATGCCACTTAGGCACAAACCTCGCAATCTAAACCTAATAAGCACAACGCGAATATGACTAAATAGGAAAAGAGAAACACTTGAGAAATTATCAAACAAGTCCGATATGCACAACTCCCTATCAGTACCATACTACGAGTTCATTCCATAAGGGAGAATCAAAACATATGAACTAATCACAAGAATCACATCCTAATATAACTCCACTGCAACACGTAGCTCGGTTCAGACATATCAAACCACACAAAATATGAGGATCTCATCCTCATATCTGAGTCATAAGTAGAATACGCATCACATCAACCGAAACATTCCACTAACTTAATTCCCCAAAACAAAACCACAACATGTAACGGATTTCCCATTTCGTTAGAGTACCTAAATCACAAATTGTAACCAAACAATCAAGAAATCACATCAAAACTTACGGTAATGAGTAACAAAAGGTTCATTCTAATTTCATAGGTCTTAATAGTGAACAAACAAAGATGATAGGCATAGGCTACTATTATACAATCTTTCAACAGAGGTAAACACAAAAGCAACATATAAGAATCAAAGAACTCACCTATATATGAAAAACGATAGGAGGACTCACTCCAATAAATAGGTCCGAATAAATATAAAACTAATGTTTCTCTATGAAGAATCAAAAGCATACATATAACGACACCATCTAGTGCAGCGGCCTCAACCCTACTATGAAAAACATATCAACGGCCGAAAACCCCCTAGGGCACCCTCTACTCACTTGCCTCCACCCCTAGCTGGATGTGCCGGTAGAGTAGCAACTAGAGTGGAGCCCATAGCCTGAGTGCTCAAATGAAATCCACCTCCCCAGATTTTGGGGAAATCTCTTATGATGTGGCTAGTATTGCTATATTCATAATAACCCCTCTACTGGCGTGGCTGTTGGGGTTGAGTCTGTGCTGGATAACTAGAATAATCATTGTATGAACCCCGTGCAGGTGGTGCACTAAACGATAACTACCCTATATGAGTACCCTGAGGTCCTTGACTAACTGGAGCACCACAAGCAGTTTGAAGTGCAAACTGGATTGTACGATTGGTCGAGGCTCTATCATGGTGGGTCATAGCTGAAGAGTAGAAAATTGAATCCTCCAAAACCTCGAGACCTCTTGGCCTCTTCATCCTCCCTCTCCTTGCCGGAATACGCTCTAACCTTTTAGCAATCTCCACAACTTGCTGAAATGGAGAATAGTCTCCAACTCCAGGGCTATGTTGAATCTAAGACCATAACTGAGCCCCTTGATAAATCTATGGACTCGCTCTCTAACTGTAAAAACCAAAGTAGGTGCATGACGGAATAACTCACTAAACCTGATGGCAAAATCAGACACCCTCATGGTGCCCTGAAGCAGCTACTCGAACTCTATGTGATGCACATCCCTGAATGTCTAGGGAACAAATTCCCTCAAAAACATCTCTGAAAATTGAGTCCAAATGAGTGGTGCTACATCAGTTGGCCTACCCTCCTCATAAGCTTGCCACCATTGATACGTTGCTCCCGACAGCTGAAATGTGCCACTGAAAGTAGGAGGACCATACTTCTTGAACCTTTCAAGCCTCTTCTGATCCTCTTTCGATGCCCCTAAACTAACCTCAAGTTGAACTGAAATAACAAGATGTACCAACACCATACCCGTAGTATGACTAATAAGAGCATAAAGCTTTGGAGTACGGGCAGCGGGAGTCTGAGCTCCTGCCCTATTCTATGAAGTAGATGGTGAAACAGAGATCAATCCTTTCTGAGCCAATGTACTAAACATGCTCAGGAATTGCGCTAAAATCTCTGAGGGGTAACAACAGACGCCATCATTTCCTGTCTCCCAACTGGAGCTATTGGTGGCTCCTTTACTGCTACTCTGGAAGGTGCTCTAGCTACAGCACATGTCCCTCCTCGTCCTCCACCCTGTCCCCAATCTCTCGCGGCTGTAGCAGGAGGCGTGAATGTCTTCTCGGTTGATCATATGCGTATCCGCACCATCTATGAGATAATAGAGATACAAAGTCTCAAACTCCAAAATCAACAAATTCACATGACATGAATGAAGAAGTGGAAGTTTCCTAATAGTTTCGTGGCCTCTCGAAGATATGTACAGACGTCTTCATAACAATCCGCAAGACTTTACTAAACTTAATCGTGACTCATAGAACCTATAAACCTAGAGCACTGATACCAGCTTGTCACGACCCAAAATACCCCCTTAGGTGTCGTGATGGTACTAGTCCAACAAATAAGAAAACAAATGACAACCAATTAATCAAGCCGTTCTAACACAAGTCTCACAAAAAATAATTACTCTAGGATACCTTATCTCATAATCACAAGTCACGAGTCCCAAATCACGAATCATACACTCACGGCACCTCGTACCCATATTTTCAATCCCCACTGCAAGGACAGCACATGTGCGAATATCTCAATCTGCCAGGCATGGTCACAAGCTCAGAATCACAATCCGCCCAGCTTGGTCACATGCTCAATATCACAATTGGCCTGACGTGGTCATAGACTCATTATTACAATGAAAATAGATAATACATATGTCAAGTTTCATACTCTTGAACTAGTATAAGCGGCATGCTACTGTGTATGCTTGTATGAGTTTACTATGACAGTCCAAGTCAGCAAGTAATATAAGGACATCGAGTAGCTCATTGAAAGTAACACAACAAGAAAGGTGCATGAAAAATACAAGGAAAATCACACCATCACACGAATATCATCAATATAATGCCCTCGGGTCATCATATATCATCCCTAACATAGCCAACCTTATCTCTCTGTATTGGTCACATATATATCTCCGCCCTGAATATAATACAATAGCCACTTGTATCGCTCTGCAAAATCATCAACAGTGAGATCCAGCTCTTATGCTTCGCATAATGACGTCGGTGAGATGCCACCATTATGATTTGCATAAGCACAATCAATCCAAACAAACAATTCACATAAGCTAACATCACAACGATATGACATATCAACTCATACCACAAGTGCCCATAGGCCACAACCTCTTAACAATGGCAAAATCACCACATTAGATAGCCTATGAATCAAACACGATATGTACAAATCCTCAATAATAACAAAATGAACAGGGAAAGTAACTCAAAAATAATCAACACCCCATGAAACAACCTAAAATAGATTAATAACTTTCAATAACTTCAACTTCAATTAATTGCTTAAGAATAATGTCAATAATAAAGGTATTTCCATGAAATGGAAACTTCAGATTCTAGTATGTGAAATAATCTAACAATGAAAGAGATAGCATGAACTAACAACTACGTCTAAATGCATGAGAATAATCCGTCAACAAAAGGATATCATGTAACAACAATTTTAAATAAGAATAACTCAACAAAAAAAGAAGTCACATAACAACAAAAGAGTTAACAACTTCAAATGAAGCATATAAGAGTAAACTTGACAAGTAAAAGAATTGACATATGCCAACAACTTCTAATAAAGCATGTGAGAGCAAGCTTAACAAAGAAAATATATAACATGTGCTAAAAACTTCAAATAAGTATATGAAAGAAGCGTAAGAGTCTAAACCGGTCAATTTCCTCATATAATTCCGAATACGCACTCGCCACCTCACGTACACAGCTTTAACTTAAGTCAAATGACACAATCAACCAAATTCTAAGGGGTAGTTCCTCGAATAAAAAGTTAGGCAAGATACTTACATCAAAAAAGCTATATTAATACTCTAAAATGACCTTCTCATGTGAAACAACCTTCAGACGGCTCAAATCAAGAAAAATTAACTTTATATCATAAATAAAAGCCAAATGAACAAATTTCGGATAATAAGGCTTCGATATTTTATTAAACCCCAAAAGTCGACCACGAGCTTGTACCTCAGAACACGATAAAACTCATAAAATCCGAGCACCCATTCCTATATGAGTCCAACCATACCAATACTATCAAATTCTGACATCATATCGGCCTAGAAATCATCATTTTACATTTTAGAAAGTTTTTACAAAAATCCTCCATTGCTCCAATTCAAATCACTAATTAAATGATAAAACTAAGATAGAATCATGAAATATAACCAAATCCGAATCAAAAACACTTACCCTAATCCAACACGTGAAAATTCCCTCCAAAATCGCCCAAATCCGAGATCTCTAACTCAAATATTTATAAAATATCATTACCCTCAAAATGGAGTACTTTTATATTTTGCGTAGGCATAATACACCGGGATCCCGGAAAAAACAATTGGAATGCGAAGAAGGAATAATCACTGCCCAAAAATGTATTACGCAATCGCGGACAAACACAATGATCGCGAAGACCAGCGAACCAAGGCAGTGCGAATGCTCAACATCAACCATAAATGCATAAGTCAACGAGCCTCCTACCTCTGGCAACACTATGCGACTGTGCTTCTCAATACGCGAACGCGGATGACAAACAACTCAAGCATCACGAACACAATAACACATATGCGAATGCGAAGAAGAACCATATCCAGCTCCCACAATACACCATGATCGTGACCGCATACCCCTGATCGCGTAGAGCACCTGAAGTACCAAAAACCCAGTAACTCTAAAACGTAAAAAATGGTTTGTGACCTATCTGATACTCACTCGAGGATCCAGTATCCCTTCCAAACATACCAAAAAATTCTATGAAATAACGCAGACCTGATTGAGTTCTCAAATCATATCAAATAACATTAGAACTACGAATCACACATCGATTCAAGCCTAGTGAACTAATGAACTTTCAACTTCTACAACTCACACCGAATTATATCAAACCAACTCAGAATGACCGCAAAATTTCATTCAAGTCCTAAATGACATAGTAGAGTTATACCAACACCCGAAATTACTATCTGAACAAGATATCAACAAAGTCAACTCGCGATAAAATCTCTCAACCTTCCAAACCTTCAACTTTCTGACATTCACCAAAAATGCATCAAATATACGGATTTCCAAATCCGGACATATGCCTAAGTCCAAAATCACCATACGATGCTATTGGAATTAACAAAATACCATTCAGGAGTCGTCTACACAAAAGTTAAACTCCGGTCGACTCTTACTACTTAAGCTTCTGAAATAAGAATCATTATTCCAAATCAATCCTAAATCAACCGGAAACTGAACCCGACTACATAGGCCAGATATAATATGAAACTATTTGATAAATCTGGACGCTAATTCTTAAAAATCGATTGGGTCATTACAGAAATGACAAGCTTAACTCTAAGAGCAATGCCTCCGAGAATAGAAATGTGACCAATGTGAAAGAGAAAATAAAGTTATTTGATTCAGCTTTAGAATGGAATATACCATAAGTTTTCCAATTCCATGTCTTACAATGGTTGTTGAGCCTACTATTTATAGTTATGCCTAGGGAAATAAGATCTTAGGATCAAGCCCCTCTTAAATGACAATAAAGGGGACATTGATGAATATGTGACAACATGCCATGAATGCAAATACTCTCTGCAATGAAATCCCATTTAATAATGGAGAATATGTTTTATTGAATGTTATCCGATGACAAGCATTCGAACTGCTCTCGTTGACAAGGCTCCTTTCGGGGTTTACCCGACACCAACTGAAATTGTTGTCTCCGGTACTGGTTGTTACTAGATTTGCTTTCTACCTGTCTTCAACTCTTCATGTCACGCTATCATTTAATCATTTATTATAAACAAATTTTACCCTAGAAACATAGTCCCCCTGATTTTCGGCAACATATCTTTGTGTCACCGAGAAGTTGGTGAAGATCCCTTTCTTCGCAGGAAATCTACTAAAAACCTTCTGAATAGTCTTTGACACTTGGAATGACGCATGTCTTCTCGCATTTAATACCCCAAACATGTGTTGTCCTATGATTCAATTAATTTTTTACCAGGTATCGAGGTAATGATGACCATGATTTTTGTCGTCTATATCTTTACTTATACTTACCATTTTACCTCTTTCACTTCCAACACTTTCATAAGTTTATCACCTTCTATGCACTAAAGCTCCTCTTGCATAGAAAAACTTTCATCTTTTCTAAATTTCTCCATTACCATTGCTTCTTCTACTGTATCTTTTAGAAACTTTTCTCTTCTTTTTGGTGGAGACTCAACGAGAAACAAAGATAAAGAGGTTGACGTTGATGATGATCCTCTCACAGTAAGCACTATCATACCCAAACATATGAACATCGGTAATAACTTCCAAGAGAAGTTCCATCCGCATCCCTACGGACTTGGATCGTTAGCAGGTATCCTTCCTCTATTTGCCCTTCCAGTATTCCTGCTATGAAGGAGGACCGCAACTTCCCAAACCTTAACATCATTTCTCTTGACATAATAGAGAGGGTTACCTTCACCAAGAAAGAATTTACGTATGTCTATACGTATCATTTCACCTTGGGTCCATTCTTTCTAAGAAGAGGGATCAACCCCGTGACCTTGGAGTTCTACCATTGGTACCAGGTCTACTTGGTACAAGTAGGCCCATCTATATGGTGAACGGTGGATTGTCTATACCAATGTGCATGAAGATTGGTCTAACCCGACACACATGATGAATTTCTACTCCCACAAAATCTTCAGTGGGGAAGTAATATATTTCAACAAACGTGGCCACCACGCCCTTCTCAACACCATGGATGATAACAGTCTACGTGGATGGATGGAGTGGTTTGTCATCATTTGTACTAGGGGTATCATCCAGGCCACAACTCCATCATTTTCTGAATCATGAAATCGTTCACATAAGTTTATAATTTATTCATCTCTTTCTTTCATAAAAAGACCATTTCCTGTTATTGTTGACATCTTTGTATTTATTGTTTCAGCAACTCGATGGACACCACCAAAGGTTCAAGGTACCAACGGGTTCAAAAATTTTTGAATATTATGATGCTAGAAACCTATCGGTGGAAGTAGATGGCCCCCAAATATGAGTGGAAGCCCAAGAATCATGGGAAACTGAGTCCTTCTTCCTTTTTCCTCTATATGAACATAAGTAAATTTTCTAACAATATATTTTGCTTGATTCAAGACTCTCATAAGGACTACCACCTGCATCGAGTTTGACATTTTGGATAACTCTGTGGAGGCTGCGAGGTTGCTACAAAGTTATCTCGCCCAAAGTGGTGCCCTCGAATATGCTTCTAGTGGAGGTGCTTCCTCTCGGAGTCCCCAGCCAGAAATCCAAGCAACCAAAAAGGCGACGTTCTTCCTCGGCTGGGGCTAAAAATAAGAAAACAAAAAAAGCCATGAACCGAGCTAGCCGCAATCACACCGGTCATTGAAGATGACCGGTAAGCAAGTGATGAAGATACTTCCCTTCAAAGGAGAAAACGATCTTCATCATCTCAATCCGGAGAGCTTCAAACCTTGGTCGAAGGTGAGGTCCAACCACTTAGGGGTGAAATGGAGACAGTAGAGAATGCTAATTCTCACTTTCCGACCTTGGTTGCTATTTTTGGTCCCAGTATCTCGGACCCTGGGCCTACTCACCTACGGTCACTAAGCAACAATTAATCAGTGATGCCGCCGGTGTAGCTGCTTCTCAACCTTCAACACTAATAATTTCACGCCCTTATACACTAATTGTACCTTCGCTACCACTACCCTATGCATATCCTTCACCAGCAACAGATGTTCGAGAGGAGGGTGCTTGAGAAGAGGGTGACTCTCTTCCCTAGTCCCCGACCACGGGAATTTGTGGCACAATCATTCATCCCCTTCTCCAGATCCCCAAGGGAGGAGGAGTGCCACTCTTTCGATTTCGAAGGGGTGCCTTATGCTACCCAGGCCGATGGAGATTGCCAACTACCTGAAGCCACTGGCTTTAGAGAAGGATAAGAATAAAATACACTCATTTTAAGGGAAGTGTCTGTTGAATAATGCAATGCATAATGCGGCAGTGGTGTCGCACTTGCTCTCTTATTGCTTGTTTTCTACTCATCTATTGTAACTGGATTTTTAACCTTTATATAATTTTTACAGGCATACTTCCTTGCTTTTGAGGGTCTTCAGAGATTGATTCCTGATAAACAAGGGCTTGCCTCCGAACTGGATCATTTGTTAGCTGAAAAGAATTAACTTGTTGCGCGCCTCTCGATGTTGGAGGCAAAAGTTGTTGAGGCAGAAGAGTATGAGGCCCGATTGCAGCAAAGTAAACATTCATACTGAGGTTAGCAATACAAGATAAGTTAGTTACAAAAGGAAGGCTAGCAAGATGGAGGATCATAGAAGACAAAACATGCTCACTTTCTAGAAAGAGAAAATGAAACTATACAACACTTGTTCTTTGATTGTGAAATACCATCAACTATATGGCAGAATCTTTTACACTGGCAATGCAATAAGAGAACAAAGATTGGCATGAAGAACTAAAGTGGATAGAAAGGTGTCTAAAGGGAAGAGTGCAGGAGCAGCAATATGCAGAATGGTACCAGCAGCAACAGTTTATCATATTTGACAAGCAAGTAATAATGTCATCTTTAAGAAGAGGAGGAGGAGTATTGCAAATGCTATTATCAAATTGATCATCCAAAAAATACATATTAGAGCCAAAATATTTCCGAGGTTAGATAGATGCTTGAATATTCTAAATTGGTACCAAGATAGAGTCCAGGGTGAAAAGGCAGTAGGAGAGGAATGTAGTAAGGATAGATGAGTCTCAAATTCTGTTAAGAGTATAAATACTTAACTTGGTAAATAAAATTCTTTAATTACAAAAAAAAAAATATTCTTGAGCTTATGAGTAATGCAAACGGGAGATATTCTTTTTCTTTTGGATACTTACAAATAAAATGGTTATTCCATTCTTTCATTAGTTAATTTAAGATCTTAAATGGTCAACTGTCGAGCAAAATAATTGTTTGTGGAGAGAAGAAAATCATGGGAAAGGGTATAAGGATGTGATAATTTGATAGTTGAAAATTACTACTCCGGTGATATTCATCCTTAGAATAAAAGCTCTTTTCCGAAGAGCTACTAACATTAGCAGAGAATATTTAGAATATTTTAGGATACATACACATACTATCTGGTCGAAAAGTTGATTTTGGAAGAAAAATATTTTATGCGTGAATGCTTATTGTATCCAATCATCTGATATTTAAAAACTCAAATTTTATAGATGAAAATGGAAAACACTGATCCTTCTTTAAAAGCACAAACATGCATGTCGAGGGATATTCGTCGGTCAATGTGGTATGGTATTTAAATATTTCGATTCGATATTTTTGGTATTCGATTTCTTAAAATTTTATCTCAATATCGTACCTAATTAAATCTGGTATGGTTCAATTTTTTCTCTTCTTGATTTTGATTTATTCAATTCGGTAACTTCGATTTATTCGATTTTAAAACTAAATAGAGCATAGAACCATAGACTCTAATATTCTCAACTAAAGTACTCAAAAATACAAAACTGAAAATATTTGTTAACAAAAATTTTGTCCAAAACTGAAAATATCGACCTATGTAGAGAAAATAGTATATTAAAAATATTTAATCACTAGAAATATCTTGTTACTTGTTTAGAGTTAATTTATGAACTTAGAGAATAAAGGAAAATAAAATTTTTAAATTTTTAATTTAAATTATATTGATAATATATGTTTTGTGTAATATAATATATATTTCGGTACGATATCAGTAGTTCAATGTTTTATTTTAAAATATAATTACCAACCTAGTACCAATATTTTAAAAAATTTAAACCAAATACCATACCAAAATACCGTATACCAAATACTAAAATTTTCGGTTTTAGTATAATAATTCAGTATTCACCAAATTATGCACAGGCGTATGCACGTCGCCAACAAACCAGGATGTCACTAGACATACCACACAAAGTTCACAAAAAAAAGCATCAACATCTTTTGTCAACAAATGCTGATAATTGTCTCCAAAATTTCAATAAAATCCCTTACTAAAATTGATATGAACCCAAAAAAAAGTAGCTAATTTACCATAAAGAGCCAACAAACAGCAGAAACTAAATTTTCATCCTTGTCAACATAACAACTCAATAAAAGAAACCGAGAACTTTTCCACCAACATTCTTTCGCCGGGCCTCCTCATGGTCCATGATACCAGCAGAAGTGGTCAGCACAATGTAGCCGAACTGCAAGTCGGAAAAAAACATGTAAGAAACAGACAAAGACAAAAACATAAACAGGGTATGCCTAACTAACAACTAAGATCCATGAGTGCAGACCAAATTTCAAGTTTTACTTGTTTACTATCTCAACAGTCAACTCTCATATGAGGGGGTTTCAAATCCACAATGGAATTGTTCAAATACAACTTCAAAGAACCATAATTTCCATGACCGGTCACAAAGAGCAATCTCGAGAACACTTCTAGCCATGGGAATATGACGTAAGATTGCTCCTTTGGATAGGCAGAAGTTACCTTACAGGAGAGCCTCAACTACTAGCATCTACAAAGAGGGTTTGCTCTGAGACATTAAAAAATGTAAGTGTCTTTATGAGCAATTACATATGCTTGCCCCGATTACAGAGAATTGCTAAAGCTTATAACCAACCAAAAAGGTAATAAAACCATTAAGCAAATCATGATTGATCAAAAAAAGTAAAAAAGCCAAACTTTTAAAATGTTTAACTCATCACAAGCTTATATGACCAAAACTAAACATTCATCCCTACAATCAATTTGGGAAGCTAAAGAATAGAAGCCCTAATTTGGAGATGACCAGAAACAGAGTTCCATATATTGTTTAAGGGAACAAAGTGAATATATTAATCAGTATACCTGACGGGAAGGGAGTAATCTAGCAGTCCATCCTTCAATCTCCTTTACTCCAACATCAAAGCGAGGACTAATGACACCACACTTGTTTAACCTTCCATTCAGCTCAACAACTATCTTTCCAGACCTATGATCATCGACATACTCAAATTCTCCAATGTAACCTACACACAGATAACACGAGTAAGAATATGACCGGGTAATACAGACAGTGCATAAAGCAAAAAACTAACATACCATGCTTCTGCATGACAATGAGGAACTTGATGATGACTTTTGAGGATGGTCTAATCATGACCTGACGCTTTCCTCTCTTTTCAGCATTGTACATGCTCTTGAGAGCATCATTCAGCACACTAACCCTAACCATTATTTCCTGTGTCAAATGCAAACAGTAATCAAGAGAATTTTCTAAAGAGTGACAACAAAAATAGCTCCAAAACTCCAAAACCGAAAAGAATCAAATTGAAAGGAGCAAAGTATACCCTCAAACACCACTAATTACAGAGAAAAAAAACCGTCACTGTCATTAGCAATTATAGAGCAGGAGAGGAGCAGGAAACTGCAGAAAGGATGAGAAAACAGTTACACCCTAGCGAGGATTCAAAAGAAGACAACACAACATAACCAATACACAGCTTCACAAACACCATAATTACCATTCAAACACAAACTCCAAAAACAACACTTTCTTTATTCAACACCTCAAAGAATAAGAAACAAAATTCACACAGTCAAAACATCAGATATTCTTAAAATCCAGGTTTGAAATGATCCATGTTACAAAATCAAGATAGCGTATCCTACTAAATAATAAGAAAAGGTCTTATAATAATTAGTGGCCAAAAATACTACTAGTAATTACTTGTTAACGGCAATTGGAATGATATTAACTCAATTCTACTGTCTTCTTTACTCCCAAAATTCCAACATTTTTATATTTCAAGGCAAATTGAACGCAATTTATTAGTGGTCCAACTTCAATGGACCCTAAAAAGCACAGCATAAAAGCCACGCTTAACCTCCAACAAGATAGTGTCAAATCACTCCAACATAACTCCGAAATTTTAGCAAAAGTAATCTAGCTTTCTCTACGAAATTTTACATTTTTTTAATTCAACAACCAAAAGATTGAAGTAGTAACAGCAACTCATAATCCAATAAAATAAAATAAAATAAACGGTGGCATTAAAAATAATTATGAAAAAGGGTTTTGAAAAAGAAATGTTTCTAAGGCAGATAGAAAGGATAACATCTGAATGGAGGCGAGATAAGAAGCACTTACACTTTGATTCGGTGAGAGGAAGATAACACGAGGATCAACTTCGCCGCTGTAAGAGTGTGGCAAAAAATGGAGGACCGATAGTAGGTTCAGCAATGGGTTATTTGTAAATGGCCTAGGGTTTAGGTTTTGTTGTCTTCGACTTCCGAAGAAGGCAGCTTAGTTTTGGGCCAGCACCCAGTCCTTTCCAATGGGCCAAAATGTTTTTTGGTTAAGTAAAAAAGAGCAAAGTTTTGGTATCACACGATTGCCTAAAGTACAGCATACATTTGATAAGTTCTGCAATTTTTCAGTTCATATTTTGCTGGTATAATATATGTTATATCGATATATACAATAGGTATCTATTTTATATAAATTATTAATTCTGTATTATAAATCTGGTAATTAAGGTATATATGTTCAAAACTTATATTTTTATTTTTAAATGTAGGTGATACCATCAACTGAATACTTACATACGGTTAGCGATGATGGGAGGAATTACACTGTCTGCCAGTTAGACAGAAAATATATTTGTGGAAGGTTCCAAATTGATGAACTGCCATGCCCACATGCTTGGGCTGTATTGAAGACCAAGTTTCTAATGCCGGAAGAATATTGCTCTAACTATTATAAACCAAGTACAATTGTAATGACATACGATGTGCTAGTGTACCCGTTACAGGACAAAAATGACTGGAATATACCAGAACATGTTGTAGAGGAGGTTGTACTACCACCAAAATGAAAAAGACCTCTTGGAAGGCCAAAGAAGAAGCGCGATAAAACTTTAAGTGAATTGTTGCAGCCGAAAAATCAACATTGATGTAGCATATGTGGGCAGGGAGGACATAACAAGCGAACGTGTAGAAATGCTCCACGTAATAAATAGTTGAATTCTAACATGTATTTGTGGTTGAATGATTTGTTAGTACTTATGATGACATTATCAGCTATAATAAAATCTCTTTGTCGAGTAATATTTATGAATTGAATTTCGTTAATATTTTCTGAGTACTTGTAGTTGAAGTATATTTATACATATAAATATACAGTCGGGTCAGCAGCTGAATACAGTAAAATACATTTGAATATATCTGAATAATAAACTTAAATACAAATAGCTAATACTGAATAATACACAAAAATACAGCTAAGTACATCTACATATTATATGAACTTGAAATATGTATATGAATAGATGGATCTAAATATAATTGAATACCACTTGAATGAAAAAAAATATAGCAGTATTTTTTTACACAACCTACAATAAGCTGAATACAATTGAATACAACTGAATTTTCAATTGAATACAGCAGCTGGGCAGCAGCTCAGTACACCAAAATACAACTAAATACATTAGAATAATACACTTACATACAACTAGATAATTTTTGGAATAATACACTTAAATATAACTGAGTACATCTGAATATATATGATCAAGTGCAACCTACTTAATACATCTAAAATTGTGTTCCTTAATATGTATTATCTGAACTTGAAAGATGTATCTGAATGGATGTAGCTAAATACAATTTAATACATCTAAATATATATGAATAGTCCGCTTAGATGCAACTAGATATACTGAACAATACACTTAAATATAACTGAGTACATCTGAATATATATGACCAAGTGCAACCTGCGTAATACATCTGAAGTTGTGTTCTTTAATATGTATTATCTGAAATATGTATCTGAATGGATGCAATAGAATCCAAATGAATACAACTAGAATGAAAAAAATACATCTGTATAAGCAGAAATACTTATGAACAAAATAGTGAAACTGTCATTGAAAAGTTACAATTCTCATACATGAACATTGTTACTATAAGTGACAATTTTTTCAAACTAAGTATCATCTACACCCAAAAATACTCAAAAGAGAAGCCTTTGCCTGCTGAAACTACAATCCAAAAATAAAATAACATAAAACTATTCTAAATATATCTGCATCTTTGACTCCGACTCAGTGATTTGCCTAGCAATCTTTGAAGGTGCTTCATTCTCGCTTATGGCATCAGCGTCTATCTTGTGCATAGCATAGTCCCAAAGGAGAGAATCATATCTTAGACGGAGAAGAGTGGAATCAAATGTTGTTTTTGGAATCTCTCCAATAGTGCTCAGAAATTCCGCATATGCTGCAACATGCACTCCACAGTCCCTAAAAAATAATTGATTGAAACAATTAAAAATAATTCATACAATTAGATTTGTATACAACATACAAGAATGGTGATTGCACACTTACATGCTGCCCGCTTTCTGTTGAGGCAGATCTCAAATGAAACAAACTTCAAAAGGATCGTTATGTGACTTTTCAGTGTATGCCTGGCAAACAGACCAATCTATGCCTTGACTATCTCCGTAAAAGCCACTGATTGATAGATAAAGAGGTAGAAGCTTAGCTAGCTTATCAATCTCCAAAACTACATAGGCATCATGACCTGCAGAGCTGTACGAGTCATACACTTTGATACATCTCTCCTTGAATGTTACAACAGCCAATACCCAGTGTAGTTTTTCCTTTAAGTTGAATGGTATCAAGACATTATCACAGTATGCCAAGGTAAATTAGCATGCAATCTGTAGCCCCTCATATACTCACATACCACGTCGTCTTGTTTGGCTACATTAGCATCACTATCTGTATCTTCATACCTGTCGTATATTTCAGCGATTCTTGTCTTGAATATACAATCAACACTTGTATACTTGAATTCCATATGTTGATTGTACTTTCCCTTCTTTCTTAAATAGTAGAATATTACATCCATATGCTATACACAAAAAATGTTAGTAGATAGTGTGGGTTTAATTGATGAACTAAGAGATAATATAACTGAACACAGATAAATACATGACTACTATTATCTGAAGTTGGATACAGAAAAATACAACTGTATACAGAGAAATATAATTGGATCAGTAGCTGATTACAGAAAAATACATTTGAATATGTATGAATAATAAACTTAAATACAAAAAATATTAATAGATAGTGTGAGTTTAATTGCTGAACTAAGAAATAATATAACTGAATACAGATAAATACATGACTACTATTATCTGAAGTTGGAAACAGAGAAATACAATTGGGTCAGCAGCTGAATACAGAAAAATACATTTGAATATGTATGAATAATAAACTTAAATACAAAAAATGTTAGTAGATAGTGTGAGTTTAATTGCTAAACTAAGAAATAATATAACTGAATACAGATAAATACATGACTTCTATCATCTGAAGTTGGATACAGAAAAATACAATTGAATATAGAGAAATACAATTTGGTCAGCAACTGAATACAGAAAAACACATTTGAATATATTTGAATAATAAACTTAAATACAAATAGCTAATACACTTAAATACATCTGAGTACCTCTATAACTATTATATGAAGGTTGAATACAACTTGAATGAAAAAAAAACAACTGTATTGTTTTACATAACATACAGTAAGCTGAATACAATTGAATACAACTGAATATTCAGTTGAATACAGCATCTGGGTGACATCTGATTTTAGAAGTTGAATAAAGCTTATGATAAATGCAATAGAATTCAGCTGAATAAAGCAGTTGAACTGAAAATGTATTCACTATAGATAAATACATATGTTTAATAATGCTGAATACAAATGCATACAGAAATTAGCTGAATACATATGAATATACCACAATATAACTGAATACAACTGAGTAAAACAATAGAATATATTTGAATGAAACAACATGTAGTTATTTACAGAAAATTTAGTCAGTTTGGGGAAAAACTTACGTTGTCATCCTATAGCTTCCCGTCAATTGATAGATTGTAAAACCAATTTTTGGAATTAACTTGATCAACTCCAAAATCAAATGGTATGTGAAGTATTGACTTGTTCTTCTTGTAATGGTCTTCCAAATTACTTCTGCAAGTAATATATAAAAATCATTATATATATTTTTAAAAATTCGAAAACGTAATAAAATGAGAAAACTCACTTCTGATCATGTCTAGCTAGAAGACCATCACGAACCCATTTGTCATATTCTTGAATGATTAACATAGGATGTGGCCCCATTATTGTATCATCCTCAAATGGGTGTCTTTTCTCAAAAATGGGTGTCAACTTTACAGAGGTACCTGTTGTACATTGATTTCGTGATTAGGGACTTTTAAATGACAAAGATTAAATGAACGCTCAATCTTAAGTTTGAAAATAACTTACATCCTGAGTCAAAGTTAGACTCATAAGGCGAAGAGTTCCATCTACTTGGTCGCCGATTCCTATGAGATTGAATTGGTATGGATTCATCTATTTTATGCACTAGAGTGAATCACAATTCTAGTTTCTGGTATTTGAGTGGGAAGAAACTTGTCGTTTAGTTCAAATTGAGATACATAGAATTCTGTAGATACGCCCTCTTGAACAGTAGATGGTATGTTGGACGGTACCTCTGATGTAGTTTTCTAGTAGTTGTATGTATAATTGTTAGTGCAGTAAGTTAATGTAAGAATGCCTTTAAATACATATAATTATCTAGAATACATTACACATGAAATAATTTTAAATACAATAGTTAATTGCCTTTACATATTAAGGTTAACATAAATATGAATACATATAAATACATATGCTCGATATGTTAAAGATTAACGAATCAGAATACAACTACATATAGCTGGAAAAAAGTTAACTATAGGGGTTAATTGCCTTTACATATACAGATTGACATAAATATGAATACAAGTAAATACATATGCTCAATATGTTAAGATTAACAAATCAGAATACATCTACATACAGCTGGAAAATAGTTAAATACATATGTTAATTGCATTACATATACAAATTAAGACATATATGAATATAGCTAAATACAGATGCTAAATATGTTAAAATTTACAAATCAGAATACCTCTATTTACATGTTCAATAATTTTAAATACAACATTTATATAGACATATTAACACAGATACGAATACAGCTAAATACATGTGCTCAATATGTTAAGTATACATATAAATAAAGTTGAAATACATTTAATTACATAAGTTTATTGCATTTACATATAATAGTTAGCCAAGATAAGAATACAACTGAATACATATACTTAATAGAGGTAAATACATGTGCTCACTATGTTAAGAATGAATTAAACATATGAAGGTTAACATGACTACTATTAACATGCATTTGGATAATGAAAAATACAATTGAATACAGAAAAATACAATTGGGTCAGCAGATGAATACAAAAAATACATTTGAATAGATCTGATTAATAAACTTATCTACAAATAACTAATACTAAATAATACACTTAATACATATAAATAAAGCTAAAATACATTTAATTACATAAGTTAATTGCATTTAAACATTATGGTTGGCCAAGATGTGAATACAACTGAATACATATGCTCAATAGAGGTAAATACATGTGCAAACTATGTTAAGAATGAATTTACATATGAAGGTTAACAGGGTGTATATGAATAGAGGTAAATACAGATGCTCAATACGTTAAGAATGTTAAACTTCAATATTATCTCCGACAGTTGTGTCATTGCCGTCATCACGTTCCTGTGGGTTCAGTTTGCTTATTTTGTTGCAGATGGTCTGAAAGCTTCTTGAAGTTATCATTGATCAATGTTCGTAGAGACTTGAACTCCCCCACAACCTTAAGAATACAAAAATAGTTAGAGGATAGAGCCAAAAATATGTAAATACTAATCATTAAACTGTAATGTTTAATCTGTGGTTAAATACTCACGTATTCTTTGAATGAATTAAGATCTTTCCTCAAAGAAGATACTTGATCATTTTGGCCTTGTAGCATCTGATTGTCATGCAAAACTTTATGTCCAATTTCGAAAACACAAACTGGAGGAATGTTGGGCTGATATTTTGTTTTATTACGGTGCCTTTCGTGTTCCTTGCTCTTTTTATGGGGCGGTGATGAAGATGGACTAACAATTGCAATATGTTTCTTCTTACGTGGAAGATAGGGTGTCAGAGAAAATTCATCGTAATCCTCTCCCGATTTGTCTGAAATAGCTGGAGTAGGTTTGTTCTCAGCATCGACGGCTACATGAGGAAACTGAATAACGGCAAGCTCTATATCGCTTGGACTGATGTCCTTGAAAACAATCTGAAAAAAGACATAATAAAAGTCAAACTAAAAAATTCCAGATGCATATATTGAATACAAAATGATATTTATATTGAAGATAAGGCAGAGTTGATGATTTGGAATTAATATGCATATGTATGAAGAATTAATAACGAAGGCTACAACAACTATATATTGTTGTATGCATATTAATAGTATTGGATGCAATACATGTATTCAACAATATGCATAATCTTTTGTGGATTTATATACAAGTTTATGCAGATGATTATTAGTCCATATGCATTTGTATAGATGTATATTGAATCAAACCTGCAAGTGTACATCTGTATGCATCAATATCTGTATGTAGCTAATTATACAAGTATTTCCATCTGTATGTATATGTATAGAATTGTATTCTGTAAGTGAATGCAAAAACTACAACAGGTATTGGAGTATCAACAATGTATATGAATGCAACTTCATATTAGTATATGAAAACATATGCCTATTAATTATTTATTCATAAAATCCAACATATGAGTGATACAATTTGTATATTACCATGTTTCCGGTGTCGTTGAACATGTCGTTCATAAAATAAGAAAAGGTTGGCTAATTTCCAGTGGTTCTCCAATTTAGTATTTTGGGGACCACGTCATCAAATCGGAGTGCAATCTTGGAATCAACAGAAGAACAACACTCATAAAACCACAATTGCATAGCTAGGGGCACCCCAGCTATCGTGTAATACTTTTTCACAACATACATCTTTTTGCTAATTAATTTTGTCAACATCTCAAATGCTTTTAAACCCCAATGATATTCAAAATATCGCCCACTCTCTACTAAGTCAAAATATAGCCTTGGTATAGTTGTACTATTCTTCTCGGATGAAAAAATAAAGGTGTGTATGAAATACAACAAAGATATCTTCAGGGCATCACCATCGTTGTCGGGACCCCATGTTTTGTCATAGAAACATTTCATCAAATCTTTCTTCTTGACAAGATTAGCACCCCCAAAGTAAGCCTCAATAAGCCGGTTAGGAAGCATTTCACTAAACTCAAAATCTTCATCATTACCACCACATTTTAGGCCAGTCACAAGCGCAAACTCCCTTAACGTGAAATGTATTCAGTACCATTGACGTGTACTGCAAATACATTGTCAGGAGTTCCTTCTAACTGGAAAGCCATGAAGCATCTGAATAGTTGATGTTGAACTTCGCATCGCTTCATTTGGAGAAATGAGCCAAAGCATGTATTGCAGAATTGTTGGTACTGAAGAGGAGTAAGGTTCTCTTTTAGCTGGGAGACTATATCAGTGTTAGTATAAACACTAATATGTGGTCACAAACAAATTAATTGCCTGCAATTAACAATAATAAATACATGTTAATAGAGTTGGATACATTGCATATTTCATATTAAAACAGTTATTGAATATATATCAATACAACTATAAACACTTACAGAAGACTAAATACAGTGACCAGGCTAAATACATATTAAAAACTAGATACCACACAAATGATATAAAAAATAAGCAAGATGAATACATTTGAAAACTTACTGGAGGATTAAACGGTTGCAAACAAAATTAACCAAAGCGGAATAGACGTGAATACATATGATTACCAGTAAAACTGATATTAATTTTGAAAAGTTGGAAACCAAATTTGAATACACATGAATACAAGTAAAACTAATATTAAATTTGAAGAGTTGGAAAACCAAAGCTGAATACACATGAATATACATGATTACCAGTAAAACTAATATTAATTTGGAAAAGTTGAAAACCAAATCTGAATACACATGAATACAAGTAAAACAAATATTAAATTTGAAGAGTTGGAAAACTAGAGCTGAATACACATAAATACATATGATTACCAGTAAAACTGATATTAATTTTGAAAAGTTGGAAACCAAATCAGAATACATATGAATACAAGTAAAACTAATATTAAATTTGAAGAGTTGGAAAACCAAAGCTGAATACACATGAGTACATATGAATAACAGTTAAACTGATATTAATTTTGAAAAAGTTGGAAACCAAATCTGAATACATCTGAATACATATGAATACATGTAAAACTAATCTTAAATTTGAAGAGTTGAAACTTACCAATACATACTTAAAGAAAAACAGAATACAATATACAAAATGGTACAAAAATACAATCAGATACATCGTACTGGTGTAAAAATTGTTGAATAATTATGAACACATATAAGTTTCTTTGAATGAATATTGAAACAAATAGCAATTACCTTTTGGTGTTGTGTATCATTCATATTTCTTTTCCTCTTTGAAGCAACTGGAAATTTTGCTTCAACTGAAATTTTTGTTTCTTTTGAAGATTTCTCAACTTGGACTTCTTTTAACTTGTCATTGCGTAATTTAGTTCTTCTCTAAGCAACTGGAGATGATGATAAACCTGCAAAATCTGACTCCGCTTGAGTTATTTGCAACAAGAAAGAGGGCCCATCAAAATTGAAAATTTTGGTGGGTATACCTCTAATCAATCTGTTGGGTGGCATTGAATCCGCCATTGTAGAGGAAAATCAAAGCTTCCTGGTGAGTAAACAATAATAATGGTTATTGTTTCATAAATTGATGAAAAAATCGGTATGAAAATCGAAGAACAAAAAGACGGTGTCAAAATCGAAGAACACAAAAATAGTACCAAAACGAATAACAAATGTTACCAGTCGTATGGGCTGAATTCGCGGGCGCAATTCCAGTAATTCTGTAGTGATTTAAGTGAATTTGGGTGGGAAAATAGTTAAAGAACGTGGTTATGTGGGAGAAGAGAGAAACATGTATGCAAAAGAGAGAGAGAAAGTGTATTTGGCGAGAGAAAATAGTAAAAAGGAGAGAGAAAAATATTAAATAACACATATGGTGCCTTAAAAGTAGGATATAACTATACTTATAATTTTTTCTATAAAGAATAAAAGGTATTTATACGATGAAATATTTTAATATAGTATTTATTTAATATAAATAGGGTACTAAGGTTTTCTATAGGGTGTAAAAAATCCATAAAACAACATATTCATATAATTGACATAAAATAATACTAGTTATAAATATTAGCATTAAATAGTCAATAAATATATACCATAATATATATATATATATATATATATATATATATATATATATATATATATATATATATATATATATATATATATATCACAACTTTTTTCTTCTTCTTTGTCTATACCAACATGTATATTAAATTTTTTACTTTAATTCTTTGTATACAAATAATATTATTATCAATAATATAAGATTATATATATAGTTATTGCTGTTTTTATATCAATTAAATCACAATAAAAATATTATATTATTTATATATTACATCGTATAGCACATTGGGCATATATATACCAAAATAGATATCACATCAAAAATTAATTTTCTTTGTGTACTAAAATATTATTTGATCCCACAATTATATTTATTAATTTTATATTTTAAACCTTACATAAATATGCTATATCAAGAATTTATTTTCCTTTTTTGATCAATAATTAATAATTAAATTATTTGTACATCATAGTGTATAACATAATTTTGAGGTCTGTGAAAGATTTTTGTTATCGAAAGGGAATCGTAATGCCAAATTAGGAATATATATTAGAAATATGTAAAACAAGAAAATATGTTTTTCAGAAGAAGTGAAATTCTACGATCGAGAATGCGACCGCGTATCAAGTATGTGCACCGCATTTCTACCGCAAAACGAATCAGTGTGATGACCAAATTTGAAGTCAATTATGCAGTCAATTATACGATCGCATAACCAAAATACGGACCGCATAGTCATTGCATAATCTCCCAAGGATTTTGTGAATGCCAGTTGCGGACTGTATTCCTGCCACAAACCCAATCAGAGTGCCCAATTTTTTTAGAGAATTTGTACGGTCCATTCTGCGGATTACATTTAAACTTTGTGATTGCAAATGCGATCGCGAATTCGACTCGAGCTCTTATTTTCTAAATTTTAAAATCTGACCCCACCCCATTAAAAACACAACAATAGACCATTTTATGTTATTTTTCACAATATAAAGAGAAGGGGGGTTTTAGAGTGAGAAGGAGTAACGTTCATCAACCTATCTCTAAATTCATGCTCACATCCTTGAAGATTGTTAATAGAGGCTACTAGGTCTTCATCCTAATTAGTAAGTGACTACACCCTCATCAATAATTTCAAACATTTTTGTTAAACTAAGTAATTAGCAAGTGGGTACATGGCTATAAGGCTAGAAATCTTGCATGCATAAGTAACAATGGGGTATGGGAAGATTGTGAATTCAAAAGATGGTAATTGGAGTAGAAAGTGATAAAATCTTTCACAAAGGAACTAAAAAATACAATGTATACCCAGTGCTTGACAATATACTCAAATGAGCTAGAAAGCTTAGTCGTATTTCTAATTCTTGGCTAAATTCACGACTCTCATAAAATAGATCGAAGTTGCTAAGGATTTCTGAAATTTATTGTAAGGAATTAAGGGAGACTCCATTGAGGTATGTATGACTAACCTTTTCTTTTTAACGTTGAATTCTTGGTGTTCAAATGGTTGGCCTGAAATTTAAAATTGATTCTACTTGATCAATTGCATTAGTGTGTTGGATGATGGACTTCCGTTTCACATTGTTCTATATGCTTATTTGAAATCATAAAAATTGATGAGGTGATCATGTCTTTCAAGTGTTCGTTATTTTCTTAAGCATATGCATGTCTTGTATGACAGCCCTTTACAAATGAATGACGAAAGACAAAGGGAAGACTTGTGTTGAGTTGATGTATCTAAGTGCCAAGGAACAAATAAATGAAAAGAGGTGCGGTACCGGGTGTGAAATAGGAATTAAAGAGTAATTAAAAGAGGTTATGTCCCAAGTAAGATGGCTTAGCCGATCGGGCTGGATAGGGCACCATGTTTTACAACATGATGGTATTTATATTGGGTTTCGGAATATTATTGTGAATATAGGTATGTCTCACTTGGGATGGCTTAGCCAGTCAGGCCGAGACCGAACTCTGTGTTAAAAACCCCGTGGTGCCAATATATTATAAAGATATGGTACTTGGCACTAAAGAATATTAACATAAAGGGATTGAAAGACTTAATCAAAAATCATGTGAAACTTATTTGGTAAACTTGTGTGGTGTAATTGTTGATGAAGTAATTGTCTTCCATTTGGTTCACTGTTCATCCTATTTGGAATTGTGTTTGACATACATACTAGTACTATTCGACTGTACTAACGTCCCTTTTGCTAGGGCGCCTATATCTTTGGATGAATGTAGATAGTTCTATTGCTGATAGTGCTGATCGCAGATAGTGGTGAACCCTTGTTCTCTTCACAGTTGTCACGGTGAGCCCCCATTCCTCCTAGTGGTTTGCAATTCTTCTTTGTGTAAGTTATTACATTTTGAGGTATGACCGTGGCCTTGTCACTGACATCATCATTTTGGTCTCTTATATTTCTTAGAGGCTCCGTAGACATTTCTGTGGGTCATGTGTGGGTGTTGTGGTGGCATTGGAATCGCGTTGTATTTTGAAACTCTTCGCTTAGGCCTATCATTGTATATACTTTTGGGAAACTAAACTATGGCATGCACTAAACTAATAATTGTGCGTATGGAAATTTTGGAAGTTTAAACTGCGACTTAGTGTTGTGTTATAAAATAAGATGTCCATGATAAAATTTGTACACCCCCTTTCATCCTTCAATTGTACTAAATGGTATCGGGTCCCGTAATTTGATCGAGTTGGGTAGGAAGTGTTCCGGTAAGGCTTGCTCGATCAAATTCTTCTTGATTGCGTGTCGGTTGCGCTCCCTGAGGTCAGGGCGTGACAATAATAATAATGTATATATCACAAAGATTATTAAAATTTTATTTTCCTTCTTTGTATAACACAGTTTTGATTGAAAATACATGTTCAAGACAACTCCACATGTGCATCCCCTATTGTAACTCATTTATATCTCTATGTATATCAGTTATATTTCATGTATATTATGTGTCTCTATGTATATTCATGAAAATTTGTGTTATATATACGATATAAAATGTGATATACATGGGAATCCATAAAAAACTCTTTGTGTACTGATATACAAAGTGATATACACAAACGTCCTTAAAAACTTGTGTTTGATATACGATGATGTAGACGATATACAACGTGATATACACATGTCGCAATTGAATTTTTAGGTCTCATTTTTGCGTGAAACTAGTCTAACTCACTTCTAATCTTGCTCAAATTTTATATATAGCCTCTTTTAGGTATTTTCAACCAATTTCACTCACACACACGTATTCAATCCAACCAAAAAAAAGGAATAGAGAAGAAAAACAAAGTTGAAATATATTTTCTCTCTCTTAGTTTTTGCTAACCTTGCTCAAATTTTGTATAAAGCCTCGCTTAGGTCTTTTTAACTAATTTCAATCACATCCACTCATTCAATTCAACCAAATAAATGAAGAGTGAAGAAAAATAAAGTTGAAATATATTTTCTCTCTCTTAGCTTTTGCTTCTGATTTCCTCCGATGTGAGATCAACCTTATCTTTTCATCCCACTGATTTTTTTGTGTGCATAATTTGCAGGAATTTTTACTAAATTATGAGAGCAGAAGAGAAGAGACATAAGAAGAAATACAAGGAGAGAAAGAGGGAGGAAGCCAAAATAAGAGTGTAGTTTTGAAAGAGAATATAAAAGAGATTAGATATTTTTAGGATTTGGCTATATAATACCCAATTGTTTGTGGCTATCTTTTCCAAACCTAATATAAGGCTAAAAAATTACCAATTCCTATTATGGGTTGTTATATGATGCCAATATTTCAAGATCATTTTTAGCCAGTGACCGAAATTATTTATATCCGTTAGCCATAAAAGTGTATAAAATTTATATATTTTTTGTATATAACACACACACACACACACACACACACACACACACACACACACACACACATATATATATATATATATATATATATATATATATATATATATATATATATATATATTATTTTAAAAACAGTTGTACAATATCATTTATTCATTAAAAGGGTTCAAATTTTCTTTTGTAGTATGCAAAATTGTTCAGCTTTTGCCCTTAGTAACACTTTTAGGGGTCGTTTGGTTAGAATATAATTTATATCGACATAAGTTATACTGGAATAAGTTATGTTGGGATTAATTATGTTGGAGTTGTTTTCTATTCATTGTTTGGCATGTTGTATTAAGAATAACAATTGCATAAATTAGAAGAAGAAGGTATAAGTTATACCGAAGCTAATTACCCCACCCTCTATAAGGTATAAGTTATCCCGATGTTAAAATTAACACTGCTATTACTTATACCTGGTTTGCTAACGAAACAGAGTATTAAGGTGATATTAAATTTTTATACCACATTTACACCTTCTTATACATCATACCAAACGAGCACTTAGTTTATCTATGCAATGTTTTTCTTCATCTTTCTTCTTTTGGTTTATCACTCGGTGTCTGGTACTCGCATTGAAACCCGAATATATTTAGATTCGTGTCGCATAGGGCCTCGGGGGGGAGCACTCGAGAGAAATTCAAAAATAGCCAGATTTACTACTGGTCGTTCAAAAATAGCTCAATTTTAAAAGTAATCGAAATTTAGCCACTTTTTATGTAAATATAAATTTGAACGAAAACACTATTTAAAATCCATAAAATACTCTAGTATATTATGCTGACGATATAGGCAATATTACATCAAAAGTTCAACCAAGGTTAGAGTTACTCAATTTCAAATAGTATAACGTAAATTTGACCCTTTTACCTTTATTAAATAGGTATGTAAACAAGAAAAGTATAAAATAAACAAGTTTATACATATACAAAAGCTAATCTCACGCGAAAAATTAAACACAATTGTCAAGGATCTTATTTGCGAAACCATGATTCTCAAACTAATATATATACAATATATGAGGTACTCTAATTGTAATAAATCATATTAACTGTTAGAAATTAGTAGCATAATATAGGAATAACTACAAAAAAAATTTAAAAAATAATAATACAAAATAGAATTGCATGATTATCTATCTATATCTAAATTGATACTATCTTAAAAGTACGAAGGTCATTAGTGAATGTTGTTCGCCTTTTTTACCTTTTGAAAATAAAATCATACTGAATAAAATAGTCATTTAATTATCTCCAAATAGTTAGGACATTGATATTAAGTTTTTTCCTTTTGAACTATGTACAAACTCCTAACATTTAGGAACTTAATTTATACTCGAATATCATTTTACCTATGTATAATACGACAATTATCATTAGCGAAGGACCTAGATAGAGCCATCAACATGGGCTTGGCTCGTTGGGCCAACCCAACCTAGTCCATGATTTAACAGGACTGAGCTACAATTATTGGAGGCTATTTATGAATTAGTTTGTTTTGAGTTTTGACTTTTAGTGAATGAAATATAGTCTTGTCTTTCACCTTTTTAGTGTTTATTGTGATACATTGGAACAATATATGTATTAAGTTTTTTGAAAATTTTCCAATAAGATTTTTTATGCTTTTAAATATTTATCTTTTTTAAGTTAGAACTTAAAAATATACATATAATTACATTTTAAAAAATAATGGGCCGGCCCGTGAAAACCCGCATCCCACATAAGACTAATGTTGCATAGTGGTCCGGGCCTTGTCCGGGACCAGCCTAGGACCGCGGTCCTAGCGGGCCGGTTCTGGTGGGCCTAGGCTCTAGCGGTGCAAAAGCTCGTGGTGGGCCGGTTCAACACATAAGGCCCGTGAGCCAGGGACCGCCAGGCGGGCCTGGGCCGGTTCAACCGGGCCCAATGGGCTCCAACGGTCATTTTTAAAAAAATCTTTTAAAAATGGCCAACGGTCAAAATTTTAAAATCTAGCCGTTGGCCTTTAAAATTTATCCATTGGCCACTTTAAAAATATCTATTTGGCCCCCAAACTTTATACAATTACACTTTTTCCCAATTCTCAACTATAAATACCTCCTCATTTTTTCATGTTTACTCACAAATTCATCAATCTCTCCCAATCTCTCTCAAACTCTCTTAATCTCTTTCAATCTATATTTAATTTCTCTTCAATTACTTACTTTATTATTGCAATTTCGTGAAAATTGTGAAGTTGGTGAATTGAAGTACTCAAGTCTTCAACGATTTACAATATTCAAAAAGTTGTTCGGCAATTCGGTAAACTCGTTCCAACTCTTAAGTTTTAAGAATAAATATTTATGTTTTTTAGTTTGCATAATTTTAATTAATATGACATCTTCTTTGGAAAAAATATTTGGTGGTAAGGGAAAAGCTAAAATTGGTGAAAGCAATGGCCAACCTACTACCCTCCCCCCGGCTCTTCGACCTTCTTCATTTTGCCTGTCCTGCTGCTCCTATTATTCTTGATAGTGATAATCCTTGTTTTCAATTTTTCGATAGTCAATTTTGCCATATTTTTGCACCGGATGAACAATTAAATGAAGAAATTATGAATGCTCTTTATCCTAATCAAACTATCATAGAAAATGATGAGGAAAATGAGGATGTAGATGAAACCCAACCGAATTTAGATGATACACAAGCTAGTCCAGTTAATAACCCAACTGATGCCCCGGCCGACCCGCCTGTAGAAACCCCTACATTTAATAGACAATCTTCTAAACACCCTGAAACATCAATTGTTTGGTATTTGTTTTACTCAAGTAAGAGAATAAAGTAAGGGTAAGTGTAAAACTTGTGGGAAATTGCTAGCGCATAAATACACTGGAGACCATAGTGGTACGGGTAGTTTGGCTAAACACATAAAAACACACCCTAGAGATAAAGCTAAATATTTACAAATGAGAGACAATAAGAGGGGAAGTGTAGATACTACGGCTAACCCTAGTACTGGTTCAAATCTAGTTCAACCAGGAATTAACATTGTGACCGGTGGTATTTTATATCACAATCCTAACAGAGATCGTGAAGACTAGCAAAGATGATTACTGTTATGTCTTAGCCTTTAATTTTCCATCAAACCCTCATTTTGCAATATATTAGAAGAATTTTTTATCCTACTTATAAAGATTGGCCTCGCGCAACAGTTAAGAGTGATATTTACAAATATAAACATGAATATGAATAATATTTGCGTTATTTGTTTACTCATATAACTAATCGGATTTCTATTACTACTGATATTGGTAGAAGTAATAATGACTGTGATTATCTAACCGTTACTAGTTATTAGATAGATGATGAGTGGATAATGCAAAAATGCATTTTAGCTTATAGAATAATAAATTCACGGTACACAGGTAAGTTTATTGCTAATACTGTTACTGATATTTGTAGATCTTTTTGCATTAGAGATAAAATAATGGCAATTTCTATGGATAATATTTCTAGTAACACTAGTGCTATAGGCATACTTACAACAACACTGAATCTTGCATTTAGGAATTGTTTCCACGTGAGATGTATTTGTCATATTTACCATTTAATTGTTGGTGATGGAATGAAAATTTTAAATTTAGAAATTGAAAAGGTTAGAATAGCTCTTAATTGGATTTTTTATTCAAACCGTAGAAGTAGAGTTAAAGAGTATTTTAAAATATGTGATGAATATGGCCTTAGAGAAAGAAATGTTCCTAAACCTTGTCCGACTAGATGGAATTACATGTACGAAATTTTAGTCGTTGCATATGAGTATAGAAACCCAATTACTGCAACGTTTAATTCTCGTGTTAGTGGTGAGGATGATGATGAAATCCTTACAAATCAAGATTGGACGAATGTTAAAATTCTTATAGACTTTTTAGAACATTTTCAAATTGATACTAATGCATTTTCTGGGCAATATTATCCAACTATTTCAAACTGTTTAGTTTATATTGCAGCATTATGTGATTTGCTTGTTGAATTCTCGGAGGGTGGGGAAATTTATCAACTTGCTATAAATACAATGAAAGAAAAGTTTAAAAAATATTTTTTCCCTATCCCCCTATTTATGGTGTTGCTGCAATGTTCAACTCTACAATAAAATTAGGAGGTCCTCACTTTTGGTACTCAGATATTTATAAGAGTTTAGATCTTTCACATGAGGAATTTGCTACACTAGGATATGCAAATGCCTCAATTAAAATAAATGCTCAAACAATCTATAATGCTTATCAACTTGCCTTAGATCATGCTAGGCCAAATATTCCAACCCCTACTTCGTCCAGTACACAATCATCTAAAAGTGTACTTAAATCTTGGACGGAGTTCAGGGGTTCTCAAGGTGATAATTTTGATGAGACTTCACATCTAAATGAGCTTCAAGTTTATTTGTTGCAGGGACTTGAAAAGGAGAATCCAGACGGCAACTTTGATCTTTTGGAATGGTAGAAGGCAAGGGAAAAATATTTTCCTGTTCTTGCAAGGATGGCTCGGGATATTTTATCTATTCAAGCTTCAACAGTTGCATCAGAGAGTGCTTTAGGTCAAGCTAGACTTCAATAGGTGATCATAGAACATCTATGAGGGAGAGCTTGAAAAAATCAGTACTATTCAAAGGCTGGATCCGTGCAGAAAGAAGAAACTTTGGACTTGCGGAATCACAACCAGAGATAGACGACGCTTATGAAGAAACGATAGCGGAACTTGCGGATGATGCTGCTTCGCCCGGAAGCGGTGATGAGCAAGCTTCTTTTCTGCCACCACCAACGGAACCTCCTCCGTACCTTGAAGGATTTATGAGATTTGTTAGAGATACAATGTAGATTATGGTGTAACTTGTCCTTTGGCACATCTTCTTTAGTTTTTTTTCCTTTTAGTGGTGGTATTAGCACGTTGTTGTGCTCATTCCATTGGGGGGAAGAAGACTAAGAAAGATATGAATTTTTGGGTATTAAAAATTATAAGACATTCCCTTGAATATCTCTTTGCAAAATATTTTTGGTCTTTAACTTGCAATTCTTTATAAGCTATAATATATATACATAACATACTATATATACTATATATATAATATTTATATAACATACTATATATAAGATATATTATATATATATACACTATGATACTATATATATATATATGTATGTATATATATATATATATATATATATATATGTATATATATGTATATATATATATATATATATATATATATAAAACATACTATACTATATATATACTATAATACTATATATATATATATAAAACATATTTTATACTATATATATATATATATATATATACTGATATCGTATATATATACACATAACATACTATATATACTATATAAACAATATATACTATCACACACACACACACACACTATATATATACAATAACAACAATAACAACCCAGTATAATCCCACTTAGTGGGGTCTGGGGAGGGTAGTGTGTACGCAGACGTTACCCCTACCATTGGGTAGAGAGGCTGTTTCCAAATAGACCCCCGACATCCTTTCTCTCCAAGAACTTCCCACCCTGCTCTTGGGGAGACTCGAACACACATATATATACATATTTGTCTGGTACTGTTCAATTCTCTCTCTTTATTTACAATATTTGAAGTATTGTTAACCTAAATGATAGGCTAAACATGTAAGTGTTAAGCTTAGTATTCAACGGTTATTTACAAAGCATGCTTTGTTGACCAAGATGAACTGTATCATCCCGAAAGTGTTAGGTTAAGAACTATATAGACCAGGCAGTTACTAACCTCGACAGTAAATCCTGGTTAGGATATTCTAACCGGTGGTGCTCGTAAACTCGTTTAGGCAGGTGGTCGTGTTGAAGAGTTGTGAGGAGCATCGTGGTTTAAGATTTACTTAAAAGTTGGTAATCTGTCTCAAATAGAGTTCTTGTAATTCTTCCTGAATCTCTCTTGGAAGCGATCCGGTCCCCAATTTGGTATCAGAGCCATGTTAGTAAAAACCTGAGAAACTAAGTTTAACACTATTCATCTAATGAATATGATTAGAAAGAAAAAACTGTTAAAAATAGTAGGAAAGAAGAATATGAATTGCCATAACAATTAGATCTACTTAATAAGTGGACTATACCATTAGTCAAACCTAAGGTAATATACCGGTTGGGAACCTTTGAAAAAATATGTTTAGAACAAGTAGTTAAAACTACTGAAGAAACTATCACTGTAGATAGTGACCATGCTACATTCAGATTATTATCTGAAAGTGATATAGCCCCATATAGGGATTCTCATAGATTTATTCACATATGTTAATACAAGTTGCCTTTAAGCCAAATACTTTTAGAGGATTACCTGAAAGTTTCATTGCAGCTCTCAGAGATGGCAGAAATCAGAACTGGAAAAAGTCCCTTATAGGGACTGTGCAAACCAGCTTGGCCTACGACCCTGTTTATTTTAATGCTTATCCTAATTTGCATATTTCTCTTAATGATGAGAATTTTGTAAATGCTTTAATACTAAGCATTAAATTACATGGTTATGATTATTTCCATGCTACAAAAGTTTTATGTATCTGTTATAGAATTTATTTCAAACTTTTATATACTTTGAATCCTATGTGTAAAGTTATGGATTTCAAAAATGAAAGAATTCTTATAGAAACCAACTTTGGAAAATCCAAAGTAACTACTAGGAGACCTATCAAATGGGATAAAATTGATTTTTCCGAGGAACGGGTCATAGAGGAAGCGTTGCCCCTCGAAACAATGGTAATACTGAGGTTACAGAAATAGAACAAACCTCATATGGCACGATTAAGATTAGGTTCAATGAACCTATCCAAACTGATAATATAAGTTTATCATCTAGGTTAACTAGATCAAATTCTTCATATATCTCTCCAATTGATTATGTGGTAGACTTTCCATCTAGAACTTCCACATCCCAAATTAGAGAAAATAATAGGATTAATAATACCAGCATCAATAGTAATAATATAGTCAAGATTAATTCAGAACCTACTGCATCCGAAATGGATTTTTCAAATGGTGTTAATGATGATTGAAAGCCAAATAGATTTTAGTCCGGGTTCACCGACAAGAAAAATAATATTAGAAGAATTCCTAAAACCCAGATGGGCTATTTTCAGAAAATGGTTTCATGAAAACATGACTAGTGAATTAATACAATTTTTTAGACATGATTTTTTTATGAAGATATTAGCAAGAAAAATAAAATTATTGCTTTTGTCCCTTGGTTTATGTCTAAACATGTTTACAACTATATTTCTGTTTTAGAAAGAGATTATAAGCTCACCAACTGAAATATTATTAATTCTATTTTCCACCCCGGCAATCTTTTCATATAGGGGAAAAAGACAAAATTGTTTATTACACTGCTTTTTCAAAAATATTTGAAAATGATGTTGCTGCTATAACGGTAAAAAATTTGAATACTATGCTTACTCAAAATAATTATACTAATATTTATGTTAGTATTTTAGGTGAACAAGTTATTAAAATTCATGAAATATTGGACAAGCTTATAGATGAGGTCCAAAAAATCCAACAGAAGGATACTAAAGGTAAAGAGCAAATCGCTACTACAAGTATCCAACCACCCCCCGAGGTCAAAGATTTTAAATTAAAAGGTCTTGATGATTTAGAAGAACTTCTTAATAAGAAGTTTGGCAAATTTAGCGCTAATCCTTTAAGCTAGAACATAAACCTGATAAAGGAAAATGATTACAGGTAGAAGATGAGATTAATAAAATCTCTGAAAAATATGCTCGCAAACCTTACCAAAGAATATTTTATTATCCTAGACCAACCCCTCAAGATGTATTAATAGAAGAACATGAAAATGACCACTACCATCAAGAATATAGTGGGTCAGATATCTATGAGTGGAATATAGATGGTATTGCTGAAAGACAAATCTATACGACAGTACATAGAACGCATATGTACATCACTATCTGTAATGTTAATAAAATACAGATAGGGCAATAGCAGAAATGATTATTGCCGGTTTTACTGGTCAACTTAAAGGTTGGTGGGATAATTATCTCACTCATGAACAACGTCACCAAATCATGAATGCAAAACAAGTTGAGGAAGATAAGACTTTTCAAAACTCGGTCTATTCTTTAATTCTAAATTCATCGAACATTTTTCGGGAAGATGGTCTGATAATAGTGAGACCATTAGAACTATGCTCCAGAATTTGAGGTGCAGAACGCTCACATCATTTAGATGGTACAAAGATGTTTTCTTATCTAGAGTGATGGAATTACCAGAGAGTAATAGTACTCATTGGAAGTCCAAATTTATAGATGAACTCCCTCCATTATTTGCTGAAAGGATTAGAAAGGTCCTTAGAGGTACAAGGATGAGTAATAATTATGATACTTACTCATATGGTAAATTGATTAGTGTATGCACTCAGGAAGGCTTAGCTTTATGTAATGAACTAAAGCTAAATTAACAAATAAAGAAACATCGTCTCACTAAGAGACAACAATTGGGCGAATTTTATGAACAGTTCGCTATAGATATGCCTTCTAATGAAAAGAGATCCCATAAGAAAAAGGATTTCAAAAGAATCACTGGTTCGTCTGAAAAACAGCGTGAAAATACCCAAAGGAGAAAGGCTTTTCATAAAGCCAGGAAGGCTTTTGCTAAATCAAAAAACCCTCAGGCTTGTTATAATGTGGAAGATTATGACACTTTGCTAAGGATTGTAAGGTCAAGAATAAAATTAGAGAACTTGATTTAGATGATCATATCAAAGATTTGTATATAAGATTCTTTTAAATTCCTCTCCAAAAATATCTCACATTGAGGAAGATGGATCATCAACAAGTGAAGACCTCAGGGTTCTTCATGAAGAAAGTTATACTTCATCTTCTGAAGAAGAGCCAGAGCAATGTGATAAGGGACAATGCTCAAGTCATTGTTGTAATACTGATGATGAGCTTTTTAATATTTATTCTCATTTTAGAGATTTAAAGATTAATGTTTTGTCAAATAATAACATACTTGATCTTTTAAGGGATATTAAAGACCCTGAATTAAGGTCCCAGCGTATTGACAAACTTCCTTCTAGTCTAGAAGATGAAACAGAGGTGGAACAAATCTCATCTAAAAAAGGACTTTACACTATGTCTGAAATCAGAAAAACGGTGAAAAGCAAATCCCGGCCTGAAAAATGGCTACTATCCATGATTTAAGTACTGAGATAAATTATCTCAAGAAAGAAATCTCATAACTAAAGGCTTCAAATATAGCCTTAGATGAAAGAATTTTCAGATTGGAAAATTATAGGATAATTGATGATCCTAATATTAAGATTACTTAGTTAAATATAACTATCAGTTCTTCTGAAGAAGATACAGCTAATAAGTTGCTTGGAGCCATAGATTTTTCTGAAAGTGAATTTCTAGAAAAACTCCAATATTTTATCACCCAATATTTTTTGATAAAAATAACTCTTTTAATAGACTACAATTTTAAAAAAGAGTTTGTTGCTTTATTTGACAGTGGAGTAGATTTAACTTGTATAAAAGAATGAGTAATACCCTCCAAATATTTTCATAAACCACTCATCGCTTAAAAAATGTCAGTGGTAATTCAATGGGTATTTCATATAAATTACCTAAGGCTTACATTTGCCAACAATATATCTTTATTCCATAAAGTTTTGTTTTGGTAAAAGATATTGACAAGGATGTTATACTGGGTGTCCCATTTTTTTATTAAATTAATGAATTTTTTATATTGGGATACGAAAAACTTTACTGGTACTTACGATGGTAAGAACATCAATTTAGAGTTTATAACACAGCCAGTCCAAAGATTTTTGAATGAAATTATTTCTGAAAAAATTCCTTCAAAAACCAATCAAATTACATTTTAAAAAAATGAAATTTGTTCCATTACTATTGAATAGGATTTAAAAAATCCGAAATTAGTAGAGAAAATTACTTCTCTTAAAAATCAATTTTTTACTTCTATTTGTGGTGATCATCCGAATCAATTTTGGAGTAGGAAAAAGCATATCATAAGTCTTCCTTATGAAGAAGACTTCTCTGAGGATCATATCCCTACCAAGGCTCATCCTTACCAGATGAATTCTGAATATTTGGAATTATGCAAGAAGGAGATTGACTCCTTACAACATAATGGTTTAATAAGACCCTCAAAATTTAAATGGTCATGCACTGTTTTTTATGTCAATAAGCTTGTTGAACAGGAACGTGGAGTTCCTAGATTAGTCATAAACTACAAACCTTTAAATAAGGTTTTAAAATGGATCATGTATCCAATCCCGAATAAAAGGGATTTATTAGATAGGTTACATGATGCCATCATATTTTCAAAATTTGATTTAAAATCAGGTTATTGGCAAATTCAAATATCTGAATCAGATAGGTACAAAACTGTTTTTAATGTACCAATGGACCAATATGAATAGAATTTTGTGCCATTTGGATTAAAGAATGCACCTTCCGAATTTCAAAAAATTATGAATGATATTTGCCTTCCTTATATAGACTTTATAATTGTTTATATCGATGATATTCTAGTATTTTCAAAAATTATAGAATCTCATTGTAAACATTTAGATTTATTTAGAAAAATTATTATCCAAAATGGTTTCGTCATATCAAAACAAAAAATGATAATTTTTTCAAACTTCTGTTAGGTTTTTGGGTCATAACGTTGAAAAAGGTAGAATCATTCCTATCAATAGAAGTATTGAATTTGCTTCTAAATTTCCTGATATAATCACTGATAAAACCCAACTCCAACGATTTCTGGGAAGCATGAATTATATTTCTCCTTTTATAAAGGATCTTGCTCAAGATACTGCTCTTCTTTACTATAGACTAAAGGAGAATCCCAAAGCTTGGACTGGTAGTCATATTGAACCAACCAAAAGGATTAAACAGAAGGTTCATAACCTTCCATGTTTAAGTCTAGTCAATCCCACTTGGGCAAAAGTTGTGGAAACAGACGCATCTGATATTGGCTATGGAGGAATACTAAAGAAATGTTCTCCATTAAATAAACAAGAATACCTTGTCCAATTTTATTCAGGAAAATGGAATAATTCCCAGAAAAATTATGCGACTGTAGCCAAAGAAATTCTTACTATAGTTAAATATGTTATGAAATTTCAAACAGATCTTTACAATCAGAAATTCCTGATTAAAACTGATTACCAAGCTGCAAAGTTTATCTTTAATGAAGATTTCAAACATGATGTTTCTAAACAAATGTTTGCATAGTGGCAAGCTTTATTAGCCCCTTTTGATTTTGAAATTATATACAAAACATGGTTTGATAATACCCTTCCTGATTTTCTTACAAGAGAATATTTGAACTCATAAGTTCTCTCTATTATTCATGATTATTTTGATGAATATACAGAATCTATTTCTTAACTAAGTCCTTGGCCCCACATATTATGAGACCTATATACAGGCCTCCTCGCGGTTGAGGAGGAGGAAAAGCATCTACTAATAGTAGAGAGATTCTCGCCCAAATGGGAAACCAAAGCTAATTGTTGCTAACATAGCAGGAGGTAATACCGACTATCCATTATACAAGGAATTTATGGATTATATACAATCCAAGAAAAATGAGAGTTCATCATCTGCTGTGCCAACCTATTCCTTAGTCATATCAGAGGACAATAATGAAAATCTTGAGGTTTATAACCAAAAGGATATAAAAGATTTAATAATTCTTTTAGAACAATCCAACCTTAAATGGAAGGATAACCCATGGCAATTAATGGCCATGTATTTTGATACAACATCATATGCTACTCCTGCTTATAAATACATGATGCATTATGAGATCATACTCTCAACGACAGGATCAACTGAAATACAACATTTTTATCCGACGAATACAAGAAAAACTTGTAGTTTTTCAAAAATTATTATCAAGAAGGTAATACCTTCAGATGAATGGGGTCTTAGTACCCCTAAGGATCGAGAGTATACTCATCCTGATAAAAAAATCTCAGTTAAATTTAATTATTGGGACTATGTTGAAAGTTTTAATAAAATTTTTCTTTATGAGAATCCTAATAGGAAGCACTCATGGTTTATCAAACTTTGTTCTAATATGAACGAACAACAAATTCCTAATTGGTTCTTCAAATAGTGGAAATTATATGGTCCATCATTAGAAATACTTCCTCCTCTATCCAAAAATTTATATACTCGATGGGTAGAAATATCTCCCAAAATTGGCATTGCATCTATATATTTTTTCATAGAATTTTCAATCATGTGGATAATGAAATGGGATGTCCAAGTTGGTTATACCGGCGAAGGTATTCCTTGCCTTCACAGGATTTTTTATAATAAGTTTTGGACCAAATTGCTCAACCAAATCACCAAGGTAAATTATTTGGTGAAGAATTGATTAAACAAATCAGACAAAAATAGAAGCATATATCAAAATGGACAAAACCAATGTTATATTGGACAAATTATGTCCATTTGAAATGGTCACTAAAAGACTTCAAATGAAGAAAGGTGCAGTCTCTAAAAGAGAAATTATTGCATCATTTGAAGAAATTAAAAAGGATTTGGGAAAGAATTTTGGAACAGAAATTGGAGATGATATATTAATGACCTCCAGAGGAAACACTTCTGATGAAGAAGATTGTGCAGCAGGTGAAGCTCAAAGCAGCCCAAACACATACATCAATATTGATGAAATAGAAGACTTACTTGCAAGATTGAAGGAAAATGCAGAAGAATCCTCTGCAAAGAAAGATGACAAAGGAAGGGAAAAAGTTAAGACATGAAGGCCCCATAACATAAATTATTGGGGGTAATACAAACAACTTTAATAAAGTTACGTGTCCCTTCATTATTGAAGGGAATCCACTTTTATAAAGTGATTTATCCAAATGTAAATTATGTAGATTCTTTTCTTTATCTTGTCAGCCACATTTATAATTATTTTGTCGGCCATTATACTATTTTAGTTTTGTTTGGTTGTTATCTGATCCATTATATAAGGATCATTTGAGTTTAGGAAGGGCGAATATTAGCCAACGCTCGGAATATCTCTTTAGCCTTCTCCATCCTTGTAAAAATCCCCTTTATAATTCTGTAGTATTTTGAATTCAGGAATAAAAATCAAAAAGGTCACTTGGCCACAAACAGCCGGTCTCTAGTAATGTTCTACTCTCTCTCTTTATTTACAATATTTGAAGTACTGTTAGCCTAAATTATAGGCTAAACAGGTAAGTGTTAAATTTAGTATTCAAAGGTTATTTACAAAGCATGCTGTTGCCCAAAATGAACTGTATCACCCCGAAAGTGTTAGGTTAAGAACTATATATACCAGGCAGTTACTAACCTCGACGGTAAATCTTGGTTAGGATATCCTAATCGGTGGTGCTCGTAAACTCGTTTAAGCAGGTGGCCGTGTTGAAGAGTTGTGAGGAGCATCGTAGTTTAAGATTTACTTAAAGGTTGGTAATCTGTCTCAAATAGAGTTCTTGTAATTCTTTCTGAATATATACTATATATATATATAGAGAGAGAGTTTACAAGAAAGTGCCTTAGATAAAAAAATTAAAAAAAATAGCCCGGAAAAAAAGCTTGGTAGGCCCGTATAGGCCCACAACCCCGACTCATTTAGCTCGGACCATGAGGGCTTAGGACCATCATGGGCCGGTTCCACCCATTGGGACTGTGAAGACAGGGACCGGACCGGCTCAAGACCGGAACCGTCAGGACCGGTCCATTTAGGCCCTGGCCCGGCCCAAATAGCAGCACTACATAAGACTAAGGTGGACTAATTATTATACGGCCTATCAAAATAGTGAACTAACTCATGCCAACCCGTCAATTATTAAAACCTACTTGGGCTGGACCGGGCTAGCCCCAGCCCATATTGACAGCCCTAGACCCAGATTCTTTATTGAATGAAAACCAGAAAATTACACAAAAGAACTGCACTGATTCGTGGCTCCTTGACCTAATTCATCAAGCTAATGTTTATATAGTATAACGTTCGGAAACTACTCAAAATATAAAATAGATGCAAAAGCCATTCCCACTTCAAACATAAAACTATGTAAAAAAAATAGTTCATTTTCAGAAATTAAACTCAAAACTGATATTTCCAAAATCAAATTGAAATCAAAACTAATATAAATGCGATGGAAATTTAGGATCTTCAATCTCACATAATAATATTATAGTCGAACTCTCCTTACAACTTATAATTTATTATGCCAATATTTTATTATTTTACCTTAAAAAAGTATTTATCGAGATCTAATAAGTTAATTGATATCCTTTCCAAAAAAACATTAAATAGGAGTTATATTAAAGTTAAAAATATGCCAACTTTTTGTTTGCAAATTTCTAATTAATATTTTAATTTATAATATTTGACAACTTTTTGAAGAATCATAATAAAAGTATTTTTTTAAAATTTGTATTATTTGATAATTCTTAGAAGAATAATTATTAAAGAATTTTTTGTGTGTTACTTATTAGGTCATAGAAATAACAGTATTTTTTTCTGTAATTGCTACAATATTTAATCTTTGAAGACAAAACAAATAAATTCAAAATAACTGATTTTCATGTCATTTTCAGTACATAAATTCTTTAGCCCATCCCAAGATTATGTAAATTATTCTTAGTCTTTATTGTTATTTTTTCTAGTTGGCTAAATGAAAGCGGTCATCTTCGAAGTAATATTTATGATTTTCGTTCTATGGGGAATTATGTTAATTTGATTCTATGGATATAGAACTTGTCTTTTACTACTTATATCAAACACTGCTTCTATTATAAAAATTACGTACAAAATATAAATGCGCATTTAAATATATACTATAATAGATATAAAGTTTTTGATCATCATTATGATCTTTAACACAAAATGAAATTCTAGAAATACTTTAGAAATAATACTTCGCGATTGCATGTCAAATTAATATATATTACATGAATTTTTAGATTTTATATTTATTGATTTAGGTACACGTGTAAAGCCAAAGGCAGATTTACATGAATTTAAGCGGTATTACAGAACACTGCTTCATCTTTTTTTACAATATATATATATATATATATATATAATAATTAAAACAAAAATATAAAATAAAATTATTAAAAGTGATATTACTTGCAAAAAGCAACTTAGTAGTCTAGTGATTGATATATATATATATATATATATATATATATATATATATATATATATATATATATATATATATATATATATATATAAAGTAAGAAATCCTCTGAAAACCTTAAGCCAACCTTCCATCCCAAAAAACCTTTCTAAAACCACTTTGTAAAATATTCCCTTTATGAATACCCTAGTACTTATTCTTCTAAGTTTGTAAAGTAAATAAAGTTTGTATGCTTAGGAGTTGATCGTTTTCAATTCAGAAGTTCAGTCAAACCTTTTCGGGTTTCCCGAAAGGGAAATCCCATCTCTTGTAAACATGTAAGTTACTATGTTTATCTATGTTATGTTCCAAGATATTACCCCTATGTTTTGTTATGATTTCCTTTATTTCTTATGCTTTATTATGTATAGTTTTGTTATTCTGTAAATTGTTAAAAAACTACTCTTAGTATATGGTTATCTTTCCAATTTCTTAACAATTTTGATGGATTAACCTGTAAATTCCTAGGAAAAAGCTGGTTAAGATAAACCGAGTGGTATGTGAACTTAACCATGGCCGGGGTGAGGTTAAAGAAAAAAGAGTTAGGAATAGATTCATGTCTATCAAAAATTGGGAAGAAGAGATGAACAGAGTAAAAAAAAAATAAAATAGATAAAGAGAAATAAGAAAATAACCGTCTTAGATTAATTATTGTCTTAAATTATTTATATATAAACTTATTGTCTTGAATAAGAATAGTGAGAGAGGCTAGATAAATGTATTTGTAGTATTCTAATTATAAGATATAGCTGCTTATTAAATAAATCTACACAAAATCTACTATTTTCTGTTATATAAATAAAATGTATAGCGTAGTCTACGATAGAATAGAATCCTGTGTCTACGTCCCAAATAAATTCTCCTAAGCTTAAACTAAGACTTCTTGCAAAGCTTTCTGGATATGTATAATTATTACGATTATCAGACATTAACAACGTAGTAGAATTATTTTAAAACCTTATGTTTGTAAAAATCCTACTCGGTACTCTCCCTCTCTTATATGTAAACTTATAATGTTACAGTGTATCCATAATTATGTACTAAGATTATCCTTTTTTTTTACTCTGTTCGTCTCTTCTTCCCAATTTTTGATAGACATGAATCTATTCTTAACTCTTTTTTCTTTAACCTCACCCCGGCCATGGTTAAGTTCACATACCACTCGGTTTATCTTAACCAGCTTTTTCCTAGGAATTTACAGGTTAATCCATCAAAATTGTTAAGAAATTGGAAAGATAACCATATACTAAGAGTAGTTTTTTAACAATTTACAGAATAACAAAACTATACATAATAAAGCATAAGAAATAAAGAAAATCATAACAAAACATAGGGGTAATATCTTAGAACATAACATAGATAAACATAGTAACTTACATATTTACAAGAGATGGGATTTCCCTTTCGGGAAACCCGAAAAGGTTTGACTGAACTTCTGAATTGAAAACGATCAACTCCTAAGCATACAAACTTTATTTACTTTACAAACTTAGAAGAATAAGTACTAGGGTATTCATAAAGGGAATATTTTACAAAGTGGTTTTAGAAAGGTTTTTTGGGATGGAAGGTTGGCTTAAGGTTTTCAGAGGATTTCTTACTTTGTGTTTTTTCTCGATGATTTTTCTTCTCCTATGGTCTGCCTTTTATAGCTGAATTTCTGAGCGGATCTGAAATGCGGACTTCAAAATTTTTTTGAAATCTTTGTCTTCTAGCCTTGTAGGGTACTTCATTGGGCCCCATCTTCACATGGCTGGTGCAGAGATTCCATTTTATGTCATCCACATTTTTCTCACTTACTTGTCTTTATATCACGTCCGTTACATCTGGCCCCACTTATTGTCTCCTCCATTATTGTTCTCTATTATTGTTCTCCTTCTTGATTCAATATTTCCGAATTATTTTTATGTGTCTAAATTATGGAGTGCTATTGAATCAAAACTCATTCCTGAATCATAATCTTCATATGGATCTTGAGCATCTTGATAATTTAGATTGTCTTCATTATCATCTCTTTCTGAGCTTTGAGACCTTACTGGACTAGATCTTGATCTTTCTGGACTGGGACTAGGACTAGGATTTTTAATCATATGTTTGTCTTGTTTTTCTTTCTGCTGGAAGAAATTTTCTAATGTCTGTTTAATTACATCTTCTATTTTTTCATTTTTTTTTCTTTTTTACACTTATACTCTTTTTCTTTAATATGTCTCCATGTGTTAATGTTCTGGGCAGTCTTCTTCTTGATGATGAGCCTTCGTCTTCACTTTTTGGCAAACTGACAGCCATAAACGGATTTGATTTGTCTTTACCGGTTACCGTTTGAACCGGACTAGCTGTATCACCATCCGATACAGTGGATTTTTCTGCATTCATTGGGGAACGCACACCCTTCTCATCCATTTTTTGAGATGGAGAACTCGTATCTTGTTGCAAAACAACTTGAGTCTGAGATTGTGCTAACATCTGCATCTTTTGTTCTAAAACTTTTATCTGCTCCATAAGTCTGACTTTTTCTTTCTCCAAGCTTTCATTCCTTTGATTCAATCTTCTGAAAGCTTCGGTCATAGATGAGCAGTGGTTACAAAATATTATTTTGTCTATATCTTTTTGGATTTTATATTGGATCTTTTTTGGGTTTTGTCTAAGAGCTGGGTAAATATAGTAATTAGGTCCTAGTATTCCTCTTGCATAGTCTAGAGCTTCAGTAAAATCATTAAAACCTTTAAAAAGTGGTTTTTGTATGTCTTTAATAGAGTCTAATACTTCTATCCATGTTTTGAAAAATACCATTTGTCTTACCGTATATGACTACATAGTATTTAAACTTCTTCTCTTGATTTTTATCTGTAAAATATTGCCCTAAGGCATTAAGAGCTGCTATAACAAATTTAGTGTCTTTCTTATTATATGCTATCCATAAATTATCAATCAACCATATCTGGGGTCTATCTATAACACATTCTGGTAAAACTCTAAATGAAACATTTGATGGTGGGAAAAATATTAAATTATGCTTTCCGAAATTTATTCTTTCTAAATTATTTTGTTCTGTGATAGTCTGTGGCTTAAAATGAAGATTACCTAATACTGTCTGAGAGTAACTGTCTGAGGGTGAGGCTTGAACGCCTTTTCCCTTGTCTTCAGTCTTTGAATGTCTGCTAAATTATTATCTTTTCCTTTAATATGTTCAAAGACTAAATTATATATTGATATTGTATCAATAAAATTCAACCATCTTCTTCTACTACTATTTTTTGAATTTATCTTTTGGTGGAATTTAACAATAGCTTCGCAATCAGCTATAATTGTTACTTCTTGTTTGTTTAATATGTATAATTTGAAACTATTTAATCCATATATTACAGCTAAGATTTCTGCATCTATACTACTCATATTTCCTTTTTCTTTATATTTTCCACTTTGGTATGCACATATTTTTTCTGTATTTTTATCACTATATTTATTCGGTTTTGCTTTTAAAAGTGCTCCCCATCCTTCAAAACTTCCATCTGTTAAATAATCAGTTTCTAATGGCATAGTTAAATGAGGAATATTTTTTATTTTTTCTTTAATCTTTTGTACTAATTTAATATCTTCTGTATTAAAATGTTTTGCCCCGTAGATCCTGTCTTAGCATATAAAGGTCCTGCTATTTTTCCTAAGTCTTTTATAAAATTTCTTGCATAATTTACTATTCCTAGAAACTTTTGTAATTTTTTAATATTGTCTAGTTTGTCTGGCATTTCTAAAGCTTTTTTAGCTATATGTGGTTGTAACTTAATTTTTCCTTCTCCTAAAACTACTCCTAAAAAGTTTATATAACTTTTACATAATTCCATTTTCTTTTTACTAATAATTATTCCATTATCTACAAATAATCTAAATACTGTTTGTAAATATCCTAAATGTTCTTTAATATCTTTACTAAATACTAATATATCATCTACATATACTAAGACAAATCTTTTATATTCTCCAAATATATTATCCACTTTTCTCTGAAAAATTGGTGGAGCTGTTTTTAATCCAAACGGCATGACTAACCATTCGAATGCCCTTCTGGACAAGTAAATGCTGTCCATTCTATACTATCTTCATGCATTTTTACTTGCCAATATCCTGATTTACAATCAAATTTACTAAATATCTTTTTACCTTGTATTCTATTTATTAATTCTGTTTTATCAGGTAGTTTATATCCATCTGTTCTAGTGTTATCATTAAGTCTCTTATAATTTATTACCATTCTCGCTTTACCTCTTACCATTTCACTGTGATTTCTAACCATAAAAGCTGTTGATCTATGTTTAGAAGTAGATCTCCTTATTACACCTAAATCCATAAGTTCTTTAATTTGAGTTTTAAAGTCATTAAGGTCTTCATTTGTAGCTTCTATTGAAGCCGTTTTAATTATATATTCTGGGTTTATTATATCTAATTTACACATTACTTTATTATTTTCCCAGTGTTTTAAAGGTTTTTCTCCTATTATTTCTATCTCATCTAAAATTTTTATTATATTTTCTAGATCTTTTTCGTTCTTTATTATTCCTATTCTTTGTAATCCTGTTTTAAAATTGTATAATTCTGTTTCAATATCTATTAGTGTATAATCTTTTTCTATTATATCTTCATCTTCATTTTCTTCTAATATCAGATTTTTTGTTTTTTCTTTAGTCCTACAACATGTTTTTATTGTCTTTACATTCTTTATAACATTCTTTCTCATTTTCTTGCAAGTCTATCTGATTTCCATTTAATCTTGTCCTTATCCTAGTTGTGGATTCTATTGTTTGTTGTGGTGTTTGTGTAATATTTTTTAAAGAATATTACTCCATCTCTACTAAGCAAACTACTACCATTATTATGTAATATAAAACTTAAACCTAACACAAAATCAACATTTATATTTAAGTCTCTTACCCAAATTTTATCTACCTTATAACTAGGTTTGTAAAAATCTAAACATGTATTTACAAAACTAATCTGTGATTTATCTATATAATGTTTATAAATATTATGAGTTCCATCCATTTGCATGGCTGCTACTGGCTTATCTAATATTTTTATTAAATTAGGTGGAACTATCCTTTTATTTATTATACATCTCGTGCATCCTGAGTCTACTAGAGCTAATGTTTCTATTTCATAATCTTCTATTTTAATTCTTGCTAAAAATTTTATCGTAGATAATTTTTTATCTTCGTTACATATTAGGGCATCATAATTTTCTATACTCATCAGTTCTCTTTCTTCTTCATTTCTTATATCTTCTAATTTTTCTTTCCCTTTTTCCATTTTTTGTATTCTTTTTTCTAATTCATTTATTCTATTTTCTAATGTAATTATTTTTAAATTTATAACAGAATTAGTTGTCTCTTGATAAATTTCTTATTTATTTATTTTTTTTTTCAAAATCTTTTTGTATACATAAAATACATCCTTCTAAATAACATAATTTACATTTAGCTCTTTTATTTCTACTAGGATACCATTTACATTTAAAACATTGATTGCTATCTAACCCTTTATTAATTTCAAACTCATGAGTACATTCTTCTGATATATTTACAAAGTTATTTTCTTCTAAGTCTAATTTTTCTAATCCTATTTCATTTATTAACTCTTCTTCTTCTGATTTTGAGGTTTCTATTTGAGTTTCGTCTACACCTACACTTACTATAGAATATATACTCTCGTTATCTGACATATATTCGTCTACATTTATTAAAGTTTCTTGAAAATCTTCTATTAACTGTGAATTTCTTGTTTTACTATTAATTCTTTTTGGACATGTGTTGGCTAAATGTTCTACACTACCACAAGTAAAACATTCTAGTTTATTTTTATAATTTCTATCTGTTCTATATTTTCTAACATGCCTATTTTTATTTAAATAGGGCTTTCTAGCTGATGACTTTCTAAGATAATAATTTTTTCTATTGTATTCTTTATTGTATTGGGGTTTATATCTTTTATATTTCTTCTTTTTGTATTCATTTTTATCATAACTTTGAGTTGTATATACGGTTGATTTACAGAAACTCATATTGTTCTGTTTTAGTTGTTTTTGTATTTGTAAGTTTGTACATTTTTCCTGTAATATTCCCATAATATGCTGTACTTTGTGCCCTATAGACCATTTTGTATTTGGGTTTTGTATTACGCCTTCTCTTTTATACCATCTTTCTTCTATTTCTCTTCCTAATACTCCTGGTAATTTGTTGAATAATTTTTTACCTAATTCTTGATCAAAAGCATTTCCACTAATATTACAATAATAAAAATAATCATTTAAAAACTTCTTTATATGGAACCAACTACTTATACTTAACTGTTCTAATTTTATTAAAGCATTCTTTTGTAGTACTACTAATCCACTATTTGGATCTTCTCCTGTAATCAAACTATGTATTTTATTTGTAAAATTATAATTATTTGCACCCATTGCTATTAAATTTTGAAAATCTTGAGGGAATTCTGATTTATAAGCTTCCCATAAACCTTTTGTAGATTCTCCTAGAAAAGTTTCCATATATTTATACATTGTTTCTGCATCTGTGTCATTATAAGTTTTTATAAAGTCTGCTACTACTATTCCTTTCCATAGATCTATTACTGAGTTCCACATTTGTGGATCATGGGCTGTTATATTTAATATTTTACCTTTACTACCTCCTTCTTGTAATCTTATAGGTTCTTCTATTGGCATCCTTTTTCCTGATGGTTTTACATTTTCTATTTCTGTTTTTTGGTCTATCCTGTATACTATTCTTCTAGGTACATTCCCCGTACTAGTATCTACTGTACTTTGGTATGTTGTTCTTTGAAATGGGCTTGGGCTAGAACTAACAGATTCCATTAATTCTTTTAGGCTAATTACCGAATCTGTTTCTGTCTCATAACTATATTGTATTTCTTCAAAAATTTGATCAAATTTATCTGATTTTTCTTGTAACCTATTTTCTTTTCTGTATCCTAAATTATCTGTTCTTAATTCGCATTTTTTAAAATGTTCTTCTACATCTCCTAAGGTTAATTTTCCTAGTTTACATCCTTTACATTGGAAAGTCTTATTCTTATTTTCTATAACTAATTTTCTTGCTTCTTCTATTGCGATGTCTACTTCAAATTCTTCATGTATTATTTCAACATTCATACATTCAGTTTCTTCAACTTTATTTTCATCTTCATCATCTATATCTTTATGAGTAGAATAATTATAATCAGTAAACCTAATTGACGTCTCTCCTTTAGAATTTGTATACATCAAGTGAGATTGTGGTTTAAATATTTTTGGTTTGGAAAAATCTTCTAAGTTCCATTCTAATCCCGCATATTCTTCTGGGTCTATTTTAATCGGTTTTAATAATTTTATACCTTTATTTCCCATTACTTCAACTACATCGTCTACCTTAATTTTAAATTTTGTATTGCTATTTGTTGCCATTTTTCCTATAAAACCTACACATATTAATAGATTATTTCCATTATTCATTTCTTCATACCCTTTAGTCTGTAACTCTGTATTCCTATTTTTATATTTTTTCCAAATTCTGCTAGATTTATCATAAAATGTGGACTAATATAAAATATTCTTCCGTTATTTGTCATATCTACTTATGTTAAACCTATTATAGATTTCTTCTGATCTGACCATCTATCATCATATACCACTATCAATACTTTAGTTCCTAAATTCTTTCTTGTTAATTCTTTTAATCCAATTACTATTAATCCCATATGCATTAAATTCCTTTTATAATTTTTTATTTGTTTTACTGATTCTGGATTGATTAAATATAATGTCTCTACCTTACTTCCTATAGCTGACATTTGTTCTTCTCTATAATGTCTATATAATTGAGAATTGGTGGAAAAATATCCTGTATTATATAGTACTTTTGGATCTAATAACCTTAGTTGGTTTTGCTGAAAGATTTGTATATCCTTATCTATATCTATTATTTCTTCTAATTTTTGATCTTCTTCTTGTCTTTTTCTAGTTAAAATTCTAGCTAACATATTGTTTCCTATTCTATTTTCTGAAAAACTTATTCTTGATCTTTCTTGGTTTGTTCTTCTTGACCCACTTGGAAAAAAGTCCATTTTTGTGGTTTTCTTACTTTTATTTTTTCTTTTTGTGGTGTTATTTCAACTCTTTTTAATTATTCTATTAAATCGTCTACCTTTGGAATTTCAGTCTTAAGTTCTTTTTCCTTAATAATTTTATCTAGTTTTCTATTAACTTCTAATTATAAGATTATTAATATATTATTCTGCTTTATTATTATTTGATCAGCTTCACTTTGAGGAGTATAATTACTTAGTCCTTCCGGATTGGGTTGAATTTTTGCTGTTAATTTTAACACTTCTTCATATATCGGGTCTAATTCTATTTGTATATCACTCATGAAAGAGCGATTTCCTTTATTGTGTCTATCTTTTCTTTAAGTGCGCTTATCTCTTCTTTTAATACTTCTACTTGTTCAGTTATTTTTTCTACTAATTTAGTTGTTTGTATTTCTAACTCTTTAGGCTTTTCCGTAATAGTCTTAATTAACTTTTCTATTTCGTTTTTAGTAGGTATTTTTTCTATATTAAATTTGTTATTTAAAAGTTGTATTTTTCTGTCTATTTCTAGTTCTTGTGCTTTTATAAAGTCTAAATTTTGTTCTAATTTTTCTAAAGTCTTTCTTTGTTTGATATGTCCGATTTCTACTAATTCTAATGTTCTTATTATATTCTTATTATTTTCTTGAGTTTTTTCTCCCAAGTTTATTATTAAATCTATTAAAGTATTATATTGTTTATCTTCAGTATGTAATATATGCTCTCCACTACTAAAATTACACTTTATTACTATGTTATTTTTTAATATTCTATATTTCTTTTTTGGATGGATTTTTAAGTCTAAATATTCTAGATGTTTTAAATTAGCTATGATTTTATCCTAATGGTATCCAAACTTTCCTCTCCTTATGATATTTTATTAATCTATTATACGAATCTATTCCACCTTCTAGATATTGTATATCCCACTGTAGAGCTGATATAGTTTGTGGATTAATAAGGCACTTTACTATATGACTTGGTTCGCTATTATATCTTAATTCTGATTCTTCTATTTGTTTAGTTAAGTCTAGAATTGATGCTAATAAAGCTTTAGTCTTTTTTAATTCTTTCTTTAAATCCTGCCTTGCTGTTATTTCTCTTCTTAACCACCAATAATTACAACTTATTACTTTAGTTACTGGATGTTGTCTTAACATATATTCTATCCTAATGGAATATGTTTTATTTTATTCTTAATTGATCTAAGATAAATTCTTTCTTGTTCTATTTCAAAATTAATTCTTTGTATTTCAAAAAGTAAAAAGTTATTAAAATCACTTAGTTCCGGTGTACTAAAATTATTTTGATATTGTTCTAAAGTCCTTTTATATTCAATATGAATTTTTATATTTTCTATAGTAATATAGATTATATGATTATAACAGCTTATATATTTAGAAATATATTGTTGTCTCATAAAATAGTGGTCCGAAAATCTTCTTGCTCTGATACCAAGATAAAGAGAAATAAGAAAATAACCGTCTTAGATTAATTATTGTCTTAAATTATTTATATATAAACTTATTGTCTTGAATAAGAATAGTGAGAGAGGCTAGATAAATGTATTTGTAGTATTCTAATTATAAGATATAACTACTTATTAAATAAATCTACACAAAATCTACTACTTTCTGTTATATAAATAAAATGTATAGCGTAGTCTACGATAGAGTAGAATCCTGTGTCTACGTCCCAAATAAATTCTCCTAAGCTTAAACTAAGACTTCTTGCAAAGCTTTCTGGATATGTATAATTATTACGATTATCAGACATTAACAACGTAGTAGAATTATTTTAAAACCTTATGTTTGTAAAAATCCTACTCGGTACTCTCTCTCTCTTATATGTAAACTTATAATGTTACAGTGTATCCATAATTATGTACTAAGATTACCCTTTTTTTTTACTCTGTTCGTCTCTTCTTCCCAATTTTTGATAGACATGAATCTATTCTTAACTCTTTTTTCTTTAACCTCACCCCTTTTAATATCTTTACTAAATACTAATATAAAAATTTATTTGGGACGTAGACACAGGATTCTATTCTATCGTAGACTACGCTATACATTTTATTTATATAACAGAAAATAGTAGATTTTGTGTAGATTTATTTAATAAGCAGTTATATCTTATAATTAGAATACTACAAATACATTTATCTAGCCTCTCTCACTATTCTTATTCAAGACAATAAGTTTATATATAAATAATGTAAGACAATAATTAATCTAAGACGGTTATTTTCTTATTTCTCTTTATCTTGGTATCAGAGCAATAAGATTTTCGGACCACTATTTTATGAGACAACAATATATTTCTAAATATATAAGCTGTTATAATCATATAATCTATATTACTATAGAAAATATAAAAATTCATATTGAATATAAAAGGACTTTAGAACAATATCAAAATAATTTTAGTACACCAGAACTAAGTGATTTTAATAACTTTTTACTTTTTTAAATACAAAGAATTAATTTTGAAATAGAACGAGAAAGAATTTATCTTAGATCAATTAAGAATAAAATAAAACATATTCCATTAGGATAGAATATATGTTAAGACAATATCCAGTAACTAAAGTAATAAGTTGTAATTATTGGTGGTTAAGAAGAGAAATAACAGCAAGGCAGGATTTAAAGAAAGAATTAAAAAAGACTAAAGCTTTATTAGCATCAATTCTAGACTTAGCTAAACAAATAGAAGAATCAGAATTAAGATATAATAGCGAACCAAGTCATATAGTAAAGTGTCTTATTAATCCACAAACTATATCAGCTCTACAGTGGGATATACAATATCTAGAAGGTGGAATAGATTCGTATAATAGATTAATAAAATATCATAAGGAGAGGAAAGTTTGGATACCATTAGGATAAAATCATAGCTAATTTAAAACATCTAGAATATTTAGACTTAAAAATCCATCCAGAAAAGAAATATAGAATATTAAAAGATAACATAGTAATAAAGTGTAATTTTAGTAGTGGAGAGCATATATTACATACTGAAGATAAACAATATAATACTTTAATAGATTTAATAATAAACTTGGGAGAAAAAACTCAAGAAAATAATAAGAATATAATAAGAACATTAGAATTAGTAGAAATCGGACATATCAAACAAAGAAAGACTTTAGAAAAATTAGAACAAAATTTAGACTTTATAAAAGCACAAGAACTAGAAATAGACAGAAAAATACAACTTTTAAATAACAAATTTAATATAGAAAAAATACCTACTAAAAACGAAATAGAAAAGTTAATTAAGACTATTACGGAAAAGCCTAAAGAGTTAGAAATACAAACAACTAAATTAGTAGAAAAAATAACTGAACAAGTAGAAGTATTAAAAGAAGAGATAAGCGCACTTAAAGAAAAGATAGACACAATAAAGGAAATCGCTCTTTCATGAGTGATATACAAATAGAATTAGACCCGATATATGAAGAAGTGTTAAAATTAACAGCAAAAATTCAACCCAATCCGGAAGGACTAAGTAATTATACTCCTCAAAGTGAAGCTGATCAAATAATAATAAAGCAGAATAATACATTAATAATCTTATAATTAGAAGTTAATAGAAAACTAGATAAAATTATTAAGGAAAAAGAACTTAAGACTGAAATTCCAAAGGTAGACGATTTAATAGAATAATTAAAAAGAGTTGAAATAACACCACAAAAAGAAAAAATAAAAGTAAGAAAACCACAAAAATGGACTTTTTTCCAAGTGGGTCAAGAAGAACAAACCAAGAAAGATCAAGAATAAGTTTTTCAGAAAATAGAATAGGAAACAATATGTTAGCTAGAATTTTAACTAGAAAAAGACAAGAAGAAGATCAAAAATTAGAAGAAATAATAGATATAGATAAGGATATACAAATCTTTCAGCAAAACCAACTAAGGTTATTAGATCCAAAAGTACTATATAATACAGGATATTTTTCCACCAATTCTCAATTATATAGACATTATAGAGAAGAACAAATGTCAGCTATAGGAAGTAAGGTAGAGACATTATATTTAATCAATCCAGAATCAGTAAAACAAATAAAAAATTATAAAAGGAATTTAATGCATATGGGATTAATAGTAATTGGATTAAAAGAATTAACAAGAAAGAATTTAGGAACTAAAGTATTGATAGTGGTATATGATGATAGATGGTCAGATCAGAAGAAATCTATAATAGGTTTAACATAAGTAGATATGACAAATAACGGAAGAATATTTTATATTAGTCCACATTTTATGATAAATCTAGCAGAATTTGGAAAAAATATAAAAATAGGAATACAGAGTTACAGACTAAAGGGTATGAAGAAATGAATAATGGAAATAATCTATTAATATGTGTAGGTTTTATAGGAAAAATGGCAACAAATAGCAATACAAAATTTAAAATTAAGGTAGACGATGTAGTTGAAGTAATGGGAAATAAAGGTATAAAATTATTAAAACCGATTAAAATAGACCCAGAAGAATATGCGGGATTAGAATGGAACTTAGAAGATTTTTCCAAACCAAAAATATTTAAACCACAATCTCACTTGATGTATACAAATTCTAAAGGAGAGACGTCAATTAGGTTTACTGATTATAATTATTCTACTCATAAAGATATAGATGATGAAGATGAAAATAAAGTTGAAGAAACTGAATGTATGAATGTTGAAATAATACATGAAGAATTTGAAGTAGACATCGCAATAGAAGAAGCAAGAAAATTAGTTATAGAAAATAAGAATAAGACTTTCCAATGTAAAGGATGTAAACTAGGAAAATTAACCTTAGGAGATGTAGAAGAACATTTTAAAAAATGCGAATTAAGAACAGATAATTTAGGATACAGAAAAGAAAATAGGTTACAAGAAAAATCAGATAAATTTGATCAAATTTTTGAAGAAATACAATATAGTTATGAGACAGAAACAGATTCGGTAATTAGCCTAAAAGAATTAATGGAATCTGTTAGTTCTAGCCCAAGCCCATTTCAAAGAACAACATACCAAAGTACAGTAGATACTAGTACGGGGAATGTACCTAGAAGAATAGTATACAGGATAGACCAAAAAACAGAAATAGAAAATGTAAAACCATCAGGAAAAAGGATGCCAATAGAAGAACCTATAAGATTACAAGAAGGAGGTAGTAAAGGTAAAATATTAAATATAACAGCCCATGATCCACAAATGTGGAACTCAGTAATAGATCTATGGAAAGGAATAGTAGTAGCAGACTTTATAAAAACTTATAATGACACAGATGCAGAAACAATGTATAAATATATGGAAACTTTTCTAGGAGAATCTACAAAAGGTTTATGGGAAGCTTATAAATCAGAATTCCCTCAAGATTTTCAAAATTTAATAGCAATGGGTGCAAATAATTATAATTTTACAAATAAAATACATAGTTTGATTACAGGAGAAGATCCAAATAGTGGATTAGTAGTACTACAAAAGAATGCTTTAATAAAATTAGAACAGTTAAGTATAAGTAGTTGGTTCCATATAAAGAAGTTTTTAAATGATTATTTTTATTATTGTAATATTAGTGGAAATGCTTTTGATCAAGAATTAGGTAAAAAATTATTCAACAAATTACCAGGAGTATTAGGAAGAGAAATAGAAGAAAGATGGTATAAAAGAGAAGGCGTAATACAAAACCCAAATGCAAAATGGTCTATAGGGAACAAAGTACAGCATATTATGAAAATATTACAGGAAAAATGTACAAACTTACAAATACAAAAACAACTAAAACAGAACAATATGAGTTTCTGTAAATCAACCGTATATACAACTCAAAGTTATGATAAAAATGAATACAAAAAGAAGAAATATAAAAGATATAAACCCCAATACAATAAAGAATACAATAGAAAAAATTATTATTTTAGAAAGTCATCAGCTAGAAAGCCCTATTTAAATAAAAATAGGCATGTTAGAAAATATAGAACAGATAGAAATTATAAAAATAAACTAGAATGTTTTACTTGTGGTAGTATAGAACATTTAGCCAACACCTGTCCAAAAAGAATTAATAGTAAAACAAGAAATTCACAGTTAATAGAAGATTTTCAAGAAACTTTAATAAATGTAGACGAATATATGTCAGACAACGAGAGTATATATTCTATAGTAAGTGTAGGTGTAGACGAAACTCAAATAGAAACCTCAGAATCAGAAGAAGAAGAGTTAATAAATGAAATAGGATTAGAAAAATTAGACTTAGAAGAAAATAACTTTGTAAATATATCAGAAGAATGTACTCATGAGTTTGAAATTAATAAAAGGGTTAGATAGCAATCAATGTTTTAAATGTAAATGGTATCCTAGTAGAAATAAAAGAGCTAAATGTAAATTATGTTATTTAGAAGGATGTATTTTATGTATACAAAAAGATTTTGAAAAAAAATAAATAAAGAAGAAATTTATCAAGAGACAACTAATTCTGTTATAAATTTAAAAATAATTACATTAGAAAATAGAATAAATGAATTAGAAAAAAGAATACAAAAAATGGAAAAAGGGAAAGAAAAATTAGAAGATATAAGAAATGAAGAAGAAAGAGAACTGATGAGTATAGAAAATTATGATGCCTTAATATGTAACGAAGATAAAAAATTATCTACGATAAAATTTTTAGCAAGAATTAAAATAGAAGATTATGAAATAGAAACATTAGCTTTAGTAGACTCAGGATGCACGAGATGTATAATAAATAAAAGGATAGTTCCACCTAATTTAATAAAAATATTAGATAAGCCAGTAGCAGCCATGCAAATGGATGGAACTCATAATATTTATAAACATTATATAGATAAATCACAGATTAGTTTTGTAAATACATGTTTAGATTTTTACAAACCTAGTTATAAGGTAGATAAAATCTGGGTAAGAGACTTAAATATAAATGTTGATTTTGTGTTAGGTTTAAGTTTTATATTACATAATAATGGTAGTTGTTTGCTTAGTAGAGATGGAGTAATATTCTTTAAAAATATTACACAAACACCAGTACAAACAATAGAAGCCGCAACTAGGATAAGGACAAGATTAAATGGAAATTAGATAGACTTGCAAGAAAATGAGAAAGAATGTTGTAAAGAATGTAAAGACAATAAAACATGTTGTAGGACTAAAGAAGAAACAAAAAATCTGTAAAATGAAGATGAAGATATAATAGAAAAAGATTATACACTAATAGATATTGAAACAGAATTATACAATTTTAAAACAGGATTACAAAGAATAGGAATAATAAAGAACGAAAAAGATCTAGAAAATATAATAAAAATATTAGATGAGATAGAAATAATAGGAGAAAACCTTTAAAACACTGGGAAAATAATAAAGTAATGTGTAAATTAGATATAATAAACCCAGAATATATAGTTAAAACGGCTTCAATAGAAGCTACAAATGAAGACCTTAATGACTTTAAAACTCAAATTAAAGAACTTATGGATTTAGGTGTAATAAGGAGATCTACTTCTAAACATAGATCAGCAGCTTTTATGGTTAGAAATCACAGTGAAATGGTAAGAGGTAAAGCGAGAATGGTAATAAATTATAAGAGACTTAATGATAACACTAGAACAGATGGATATAAACTACATGATAAAACAGAATTAATAAATAGAATACAAGGTAAAAAGATATTTAGTAAATTTGATTGTAAATCAGGATATTGGCAAGTAAAAATGCATGAAGATAGTATAGAATGGACAGCATTTACTTGTCCAGAAGGGCATTCGAATGGTTAGTCATGCCGTTTGGATTAAAAACAGCTCCACCAATTTTTCAGAGAAAAATGGATAATATATTTGGAGAATATAAAAGATTTATCTTAGTATATGTAGATGATATATTAGTATTTAGTAAAGATATGAAAGAACATTTAGGACATTTACAAACAATATTTAGATTATTTGTAGAGAATGGAATAATTATTAGTAAAAAGAAAATGGAATTATATAAAAGTTATATAAACTTTTTAGGAGTAGTTTTAGGAGAAGGAAAAATTAAGTTACAACCACATATAGCTAAAAAAGCTTTAGAAATGCCAGACAAACTAGACAATATTAAAGAATTACAAAAGTTTCTAGGAATAGTAAATTATGCAAGAAATTTTATAAAAGACTTAGGAAAAATAGCAGGACCTTTATATGCTAAGACAGGATCTACGGGGCAAAAACATTTTAATACAGAAGATATTAAATTAGTACGAAAGATTAAAGAAAAAATAAAAAATATTCCTCATTTAACTATGCCATTAGAAACTGATTATTTAACAGATGGAAGTTTTGAAGGATGGGGAGCACTTTTAAAAGCAAAACCGAATAAATATAGTGATAAAAATACAGAAAAAATATGTGCATACCAAAGTGAAAAATATAAAGAAAAAGGAAATATGAGTAGTATAGATGCAGAAATCTTAGCTGTAATATATGGATTAAATAGTTTCAAATTATACATATTAAACAAACAAGAAGTAACAATTATAACTGATTGTGAAGCTATTGTTAAATTCCACCAAAAGATAAATTCAAAAAATAGTAGTAGAAGAAGATGGTTGAATTTTATTGATACAATATCAATATATAATTTAGTCTTTGAACATATTAAAGGAAAAGATAATAATTTAGCAGACACTTTAAGTAGGTTAAAAATTATTGTTAATTAATAAAAATATCTTATATGTACAGAATGAGACTAACAGTTTCAAAGACTGAAGACAAGGGAAAAGGCGTTCAAGCCTCACCCTCATACAGATACTCTCAGACAGTATTAGGTAATCTTCATTTTAAGCCACAGACTATCACAGAACAAAATAATTTAGAAAGAATAAATTTTGGAAAGCATAATTTAATATTTTTCCCACCATCGAATATTTCATTTAGAGTTTTACCAGAATGTGTTATAGATAGACCCCAGATATGCTTGATTGATAATTTATGGATAGCATATAATAAGAAAGACACTAAATATGTTATAGCAGCTCTTAATGCCTTAGGGCAATATTTTACAGACAAAAATCAAGAGAAGAAGTTTAAATACTATGTAGTCATACACGGTAAGACAAATGGTATTTTTCAAACATGGATAGAAGTATTAGACTCTATTAAAGACATACAAAAACCACTTTCTAAAGGTTTTAATGATTTTACTGAAGCTCTAGACTATGCAAGAGAAATACTAGGACCTAATTACTATATTTCCCCAGCTCTTAGATAAAACCCAGAAAAGATCCAATATAAAATCCAAAAAGATACAGACAAAATAATATTTTGTGACCACTGCTCATCTATGACCGAAGCTTTCAGAAGATTGAACCAAAGGAATGAAAGCTTGGAGAAAGAAAAAGTCAGACTTATGGAGCAGATAAAAGTTTTAGAACAAAAGATGCAGATGTTAGCACAATCTCAGAGTCAAGTTGTTTTGCAATAAGATACGAGTTCTCCATCTCAAAAAATTGATGAGAAGGGTGTGCGTTCCCTAATGAATGCAGAAAAATCCACTGTATCGGATGGTGATACAGCTAGTCCGGTTCAAACGGTAATCGGTAAAGACAAATCAAATCCGTTTATGGCTGTCACTTTGCCAAAAAGTGAAGACGAAGGCTCATCATCAAGAAGAAGACTGCCCAGAACATTAACACATGGAGACATATTAAAGAAAAAGAGTATAAGTGTTAAAAAGAAAAAAAATGAAAAATAGAAGATGTAATTAAACAGACATTAGAAAATTTCTTCCAGCAGAAAGAAAAACAAGACAAACATATGATTAAAAATCCTAGTCCTAGTCCCAGTCCAGAAAGATCAAGATTAGTCCAGTAAGGTCTCAAAGCTCAGGAAGAGATGATAATGAAGACAATCTAAATTATCAAGATGCTCAAGATCCATATGAAGATTATGATTCAGGAATGAGTTTTGATTCAATAGCACTCCATAATTTAGACACATAAAAATAATTCGGAAATATTGAATCAAGAAGGAGAACAATAACAATAATGGAGGAGACAATAAGTGGGGCCAGATGTAACGGACGTGATATAAAGACAAGTAAGTTAGAAAAATGTGGATGACATAAAATGGAATCTCTGCACCAGCCATGTGAAGATGGGGCCCAATGAAGTACCCTACAAGGCTAGAAGACAAAGATTTCAAAAAAATTTTGAAGTCCGCATTTCAGATCCGCTCAGAAATTCAGCTATAAAAGGCAGACCATAGGAGAAGAAAAATCATCGAGAAAAAACACAAAGTAAGAAATCCTCTGAAAACCTTAAGCCAACCTTCCATCCCAAAAAACCTTTCTAAAACCACTTTGTAAAATATTCCCTTTATGAATACCCTAGTACTTATTCTTCTAAGTTTGTAAAGTAAATAAAGTTTGTATGCTTAGGAGTTGATCGTTTTCAATTCAGAAGTTCAGTCAAACATTTTCGGGTTTCCCGAAAGGGAAATCCCATCTCTTGTAAACATGTAAGTTACTATGTTTATCTATGTTATGTTCTAAGATATTACCCCTATGTTTTGTTATGATTTCCTTTATTTCTTATGCTTTATTATGTATAGTTTTGTTATTCTGTAAATTGTTAAAAAACTACTCTTAGTATATGGTTATCTTTCCAATTTCTTAACAATTTTGATGGATTAACCTGTAAATTCCTAGGAAAAAGCTGGTTAAGATAAACCGAGTGGTATGTGAACTTAACCATGGCCGGGGTGAGGTTAAAGAAAAAAGAGTTAAGAATAGATTCATGTCTATCAAAAATTGGGAAGAAGAGATGAACAGTAAAAAAAAAAAAAAAGAGTATAAAAGGGGTAATCTTAGTACATAATTATGGATACACTGTAACATTATAAGTTTACATATAAGAGAGGGAGAGTACCGAGTAGGATTTTTACAAACATAAGGTTTTAAAATAATTCTACTACGTTGTTAATGTCTGATAATCGTAATAATTATACATATCCAGAAAGCTTTGCAAGAAGTCTTAGTTTAAGCTTAGGAGAATTTATTTGGGACGTAGACACAGGATTCTATTCTATCGTAGACTACGCTATACATTTTATTTATATAACAGAAAATAGTAGATTTTGTGTAGATTTATTTAATAAGCAGCTATATCTTATAATTAGAATACTACAAATACGTTTATCTAGCCTCTCTCACTATTCTTATTCAAGACAATAAGTTTATATATAAATAATTTAAGACAATAATTAATCTAAGACGGTTATTTTCTTATTTCTCTTTATCTTGGTATCAATCACTAGACTACTAAGTTGCTTTTTGCAAGTAATATCACTTTTAATTATTTTATTTATATATATATATAAATAAATAATAATTAAAACAAAAATACAAAATAAAATTATTAAAAGTGATATTACTTGCAAAAAGCAACTTAGTAGTCTAGTGATTGACAATTTCAAATTTATTGTTAGAGATTTTGGGTTCGAACTCCCTTGGCTTCATAAAATATTTTTTGACTTTTGGCCTCTTACTAGAAATCGTGACATCGCTTTACGCCATAAAACGCGTATCTTAAGACTGATTAATTTGAAAGTCTAAATCCGCCAACTAAAACAACACACGCATAAAAAGGGCGTATCCAAGAAAATGTGATAGCTGAAGGAATAGAAACCATTTTGAAAAAAATAGTAATAATATAAACCAAAATATCCATAAAATTGGGCCCTAAAGCCGATAATGAATATTGAGAAATCAAAGAACGAAAGCACATGATTGACCTATATGATTTTCACTATTTCTTTTAGGAATATTTACTCTTAGCTTTTCAGTTTTCGTCCATCATTTGGTGTGGTTAGTTGTTCTGATAGTGAATGCATATATTCTGATTTTCCAATTGGATTAAAGCTCTTGACGGGTTGTTTGTGTTGCTTACAATCCTCTTTCGGTCATTTAGAGCTTTTAGAGGGTAAATTTCAGCATACAATTATAACATTTTTTTCACCAAAGTTATATCGCTATGTTTCTCACACAAAATTATAAAACTTTTACTAAATCATACAAAAATTATAGTGGCAGAAAAATACGATTTTTCGATAGTATTTTATTATATCATATTTTTTATTTTATTATTTTCAGTCTAATAAAATAAGTGAATTAAAATAGGAAAAATATATATATTTTTAGCCGCTCCTAATAATATCCAATAATACATAAACACACGCACGCGCACACACACGTTTTAGCTCGTGAATGCCTGTTTTGACGGACTGGCTAATTTTATAATTTTCCTTAAAATATGAATGACTCAACCCGAGCGACCCAATAGCTCAGAGATGAAGATGATAGAGTATTGATGAAAGATGCCCAGATTAAGAAGATATGGCAAACTTACTTTCATAAACTTCTAAATGAAAAGGGGTCGGAATATTATGCTAGACGGATTGGAGCATTTTGAGAAATTGAAGCAACTAGATCTTGAAGGAGGCATATTCCTTAATCAGCATTCCCTCAATTGAAAAATCGATATAATTGCCCTCATCGTTCCACTTGCCAGAATGACGCAAAAAAACTGTTAAACTTGCCATATGTATAGATGAACTATACCTTATTTTGTATAAAATTTGTATCAATCAAGAAACAATATAAGAGAAAGGAAGAAGTTCGATCACATGTTCCTCTACTTTTTCGTTGTATTCACGTTGAGCAGTTGTTTATGTTGCTCTGGTTTTCGGTGTATTCATGCTTCTCAGTTGTATTTTGCTGATCAAGTACAGATTAATGTGTAATAATTTTAGTCCATTGAGTTAAATTAGGAGACTATTAATGATTTGATTTCGTTCCATTTAAAACAACTTTAAGTTACCAGAAATTGCGCAAAACTGGTTTGTATTCAACTAAAATTTTGCTTGAATACAGCTAAATACAGATTTTATTTAGCTAATTTTCCTGTTTTATCGCCTCTTTTTATTCTTGTATTAATGAATGCAATATCTTAAATACATGAAATACACGGCATAAAAATATAAAATGTATCTATAAAATGTTATATAATAAAGGGTATCTATAAATGGCTAATTAGGACTAAAAGATGGTGCTTTATGAAAAATCCCTATGTTATATCAGACACAAAATAAATTTTTCCGAACCATGAAGAGGGAGGGACAGAGCGGGGGCGAAGTCACCTTTTGCTAAGGATGGTCATCGAAATATTATAAAATTACAATATGTATGTAAGAAAAATATTACTCTATTTGTTTCAAATTAAATAGAGTACTTTCCTTTTTAGTCTGTTCCAAAATAAATGACACGTTTTAAAATTTGGAAACAGTTTAACTTTAAACTCTTCATTTTTACACTTTTTGCTCTTAATGAGAAGCTTTTATAGCCACCTAAATGACATAGCTTTATATCCTTTAAGACCACAAGTTATGCCCAAAGTCCATTCTTTTCATGGGTGTTGAGTTGTCTCACATCGGAGGGATTTGAGGTCCTTGGTCTCCTTATATGGCTTGAGCAATCCTCACCTCATAAGCTAGCTTTTAGGGTTGAGTTAGGCCCAAGGTCCATTCTTTTCATGGTATCAGAGCCAGGCCCATCCCAATTATTGTTACCGATGTTAGGCCCCCATTTATGTTTGAGGTCCTTGGTCTCCTTATATGGCTTGGGCAATCCTCACCTCATAAGCTAGCTTTTGGGGTTGAGTTAGCCTCAATGTCCATTCTTTTCCTGGTATATAAGGAGACCAAGGACCTCAAATCCCTTCGATGTGGGACAACTCAACACCCCCCACGCCCAGATCTCTGGAGCGTGGACAATATAAATGGGGGCCCAACATCGGTAACAATATTGGGATATGCGTGACTCTGATACCATGAAAATAATGGAACTTGGACCTAACTCAACCCCAAAATCTAGCTTATGAGGTGAGGATTGCCCAAGCCATATAAAGAGACCAAGGACCTCAAATCCCTCCGATGTGTGACAAATCAAGGTTATGTGGAAGAAGGCAAAGCAGGAGGAGAAATATCAGGGTTGAAAGGAGGACTGGAAACTGGATTGGAAAGGAGAAATGGAGGCAGAAGGAGAAGGTGGAGAGGAACAGATGGGAACAGAGAAGTCTGTCTCAAAATGGGAATGCTCAAGAGGAGGAACAAGAGGAAAATAAGAAGGAGAAACAGAAGGAGTATAGTTAATAGAAGAGACATTGAAAAGGAAAAGAAGTTTCATGAAAGATAACATCCCTGGACACAAAACACTTTTTGGAACTGAGATCATACAGTCTATAACCCTTTTTAGCAAAAGGATACCCCAGGAAGACACATGAAATGGCCCTAGGTTTCAACTTGTCCCTTTGAGGAATTGGGACAGCAGCATAGGCAAGGCAGCCAAATGCCCTTAAATGGGAGTAAGTAGGTGCCTTTCCATGTAAAATTTCATAAGGGGATTTGCCTTGAAGGAGCCTGGAGGGTATTCTTTTAATAAGGTATGTGGCAGTCAATAGGCAATCTCCCCAGAAAGAGATGGGTAAACCAGTTGGAAGAGTAAAGCTCTACAAGTTTCAAGAAGAGTCCTATATTTCCTTTCAACAACACCATTCTGTTGAGGAGTATGTGGACAAGTTGTTAGATGAATAATGCCTTGTTGATTAAAAAAGGATGCACCAGCAATACTAGACCCCAATTCCAAAGCATTGTCACTCCTAATAGTTTGAACAACATCATTAAACTGGGTTTTAACCATACACATAAAAGACTTAAGCATGCAGAAAGCATTAGTTTTAGACCCCAATAAATGTGTCCAGGTTGCTCTAGAAAAGTCATCAACTATTGTTAGAAAATATCTAGAGCCAGAAGAGGTGGGAGTGTGATAAGGGCCCCAAGTATCTACATGAATCAATTGGAAAGGTCTAGATGTACTTGTTGTGATTTCAGGAAAGGGAAGTCTAGTTTGCCTAGCCATAAGACAAATAGAACAATGGAAAGGTTGTTTAGAAGCAAATGGAAAAGACAAGGCAGCAATGTGTTTCATGCTTGCAAATGAAATATGAGCCAATCTCAAATGCCAAATGTAATTCATGTCAGTAGCAACAACATTATTACAGATGGAACTATTTACAGTTGAAGGTAAAGTAACAACTTTATGACTAGAACAGTCAGGTTTACAAGAATTAGAAGAAGAAGAACATACAGAAGCAGAAGAACAACAATTAGAAGAAGAGGAAGTTGGCACCCAAGCAAACTTATACAGACCAGCCTCCTCTTTACCAAGATCTAGAGGCATCTTCAGAGAAGGGGCCTGTAACATGTGGAGGAAACTGGAAGTTGTAGTGAACAAGACTATGCAATGCAATTGTTTTACTAGTTTGTGGACAGAAATCAAGTTGTGTTTGAAAGAAGGAACAAGTAAGACATCATGAAGAATGATGAATGGATTTAATGCAAAAGATCATGTGTATGTCACTTTCACTTTATATCCATTAGGAAGAGTTACAAGATAGGGTACAGTTAAGGGTGTGAGATTGAAGAGTAAATCTTTATTAAAGGTCATATGGTTAGATGCCCCTGAGTCTATTATCCAGGTGGCATAATTAATGTGAGTAAGCATGCAAAATTTGGAATCAGAAACATGGCTCTCAGTTAGCATAGTACCAGCAAAATTGGCAGCATACATGGGAGGAGGAGTCTGGGCAGTGGAGTCCCCTAACTGAGTTTGTTGTAGCAAGGTCATCAATTGGTCATATTGTTGTCTGCTCAACCCAGGTATCACAGAATTCTGGCCATCCATGTTTGGAACAGGGTGATGGCTTTCAGGAGGATTTCCATGAGGAACAGACATATTTCCTTCGGAAGAAGGGAAATCCACACCAGCAATTAGATGAGCAGCATCAGGTCTCTTCCCCTTGTTAAATGTTGTACTTTGTGGATACCCATGAATCTTGTAACACTTATCAATTAAGTGCCCAGATTTTTTGCAGTATCTACAGAATAAAGAGCCTCTAGCTTGGTCAAAGTTAACTCTTTGTCTGAAAGGAGAAGGATTAGGCACTGTGACCTTATTGAATCCAACTGAATGCTTATTTGTGTGGACATTGAAAGACATAGAGTCGGGATTAAACTGAGAAAGGGACTGGACTTGTCTCTGTTTCTCATCATTGATGACCATATTGTAGACACTGTCAAGGGTAAGAGGAGGCTGCATCATCAGTAAGTTACTCCTTACCCCCATGTATGCTTCATTAAGGCCCATGAGGAACTGGAACACCTTATTCTCATCATCTTCCTGTATGATGCCATTTTTGGCAGGACAAATGCATCTTTGCCAATGGTTTGTACACATTGTTCCTAATTCATCCCACAGTCCTTTAAGTTTGTTAAGATATAAGGCTACATCTAGAGATCCTTGAGAAGTATGAGAGAGTTCTCTTTTTAGTTCAAAAATTTTGGTTCTGTTAGCAGTACCATATCTAGCAACAAGCTGTGCCCATATACTCTGTGCAGTATCAGAATACTGCACACTCTCAGCTATCCGAGGGGATAAGGAAGCAGTCAACCAGGATATTACCATATTATTACATCTATCCCATAACTTTTGTTCAGCCACATTAGTATCTGGTCGGGGACATGTACCATCAACAAAGCCAATTTTATTTTTAGCAGACAACGCTACAATCATTTTCCTCCTCCAACCCCTATAACCACTACCCGAGAAGGGAGTGGACACAAGAGAGACACCAGGATAGGAGTAAACAAAAATGGGACTGGTAGGGTCAACAAGAGTTGTATTAGCACTCATGTTAGCATCCATGAAGAACAATGAGTTTAAAATCAAAAGATAGTCTTTGTAATCAGTTTGAAAAACTAAAGTTGTATCAAAAACCTCATGCAAATCATATAGCACCTAAAACAGGGACATATTTACCCTCCTTCTTCGCGACCAGAGAAGACCGGCCTTCGATTAACAGAAAAATGCTAGTTCCGAGCAGCAGAAACCCTAAAATCTGAAGTCTCGTCATAATCGAGTCGAGGACATCGGAAAACCAACCCAAAACGTCCAAGCAGTGAAGATGCAACCAGTTAATGGTGATAGAGGTCTCAGATTAACCCTCGATCTTTATCGAAATCATTCTGACCAAATATCTCACACATACCCGAAAATTTTCCAACGCGATTTCGACTGGGATAACAAGATATGGCAGGGAATCGTCGGATCATCGTCCTGCTCTGATACCATGAAAACATGAAAGAATCAAGATGAAGATTGAAGAAGAAGATGAGTCGGTTTGAGAGAAACTTCTGGAGAGCCTCAGAAAGAAAAGCATTCAATAACCAAAAATATCCGAATGACTCTATACAGAAGGGTCAGGAGTGTATATAACAGAACTGAGCCAACTCGGGCCAAACATAAAACAAAAGAAAAAATGGGCTCAGATATGTACTGGCCCAACATACACGATATACAAACAGTATAAATAAATATACACTACAAAATCAATGTATGTGTCTAGGTTTTGAAGTTAGATAATTTTGTAGCTCAACAAGAATGACAATTGTATAATTTTAAAAATAAGGTATAAATTATACCGGTATTAATTACCCACATTTTATAAGGTATAAGTTATTCCAGTACTAAAATTAACATCAAATTAATTTATACATGATACCAAATAAAATATTAAAATAATATTAAATTTTATATCACCTTTATACTTTTTTATACCTCATACCAAACATCTCTTATAAACTATCGCATGTATGTGGACCCTGGTAAAAATGCTAAAAAGAGTAATGACAGGGTAAAGATCCCGTATAACGAGGGGTATAATAAATAAATACAGTAATACTACTTACTCGATATTCGAGGGATATATAGTACCTTCTGAAAAAAGAAAAACAAAGTCCACTTGGGCGGGAAGAAAAAAGAATATGGACACATGGGGCCATCGCGCCTCATTTCTAAAGTCAAACTGATCTAGTTTTTGTGGTTCTCTTTGACTCTTTTGAGAAGTAAGCCTTTCCCTTTCCATACAAAGCCAACTCCTCAATAATTCAAAATCACCTCCGGCCGCCGCGTCGCCACCGCTTCGCCACCGCTACTGCCTTTGCCAGTCCACTATTCTCCGTTAAGACTCCACGTTCTTCATGGATCTTCCTTCCTACCACCACCACCATCACCACAGGTACGTCGAACGCCCTCCAAACGTTTCACATAACCCTAATTTCTTCCGCCACCTCCCTCCTCCTCCTCCGCCGCCACAACGACGACCACCACCACCACCACCACATATCACTAATATCCCTCCTCACCACCACCACATCCCTCCCCCCTCCCCTCCCTTCCACCGCCAATTCCAATTCTCGTTCCCTCCTCATAAGCCCCCACAAGAAAATCCTAAATTCTTCGATTGCCGCTCTCCCCCTAGAGTTTCCTCTAATCTAATCCTAGATCAATCCCCCTACCATCCTGCTCATCCGCAACACCCAAATGTTCCTTATAACGACCGTTATTATAACCCCCATCCTCCTAATTCTCCTAGGTTTATTGTCGATGATTTTATGAGAGAGAATCGTCTGAGAGGCGTGCAACTGGATTATGATGATGACGGAAGATACCGTCTTGAGAGGCGTAGAATGGAAGAGGATATTGATGTGAGGGAATTTAGATCGAGTGCCGAGAATTATGAGTTGCATCACGATGATAGGTATGAAGGTGAGAGATGGGAATATGGTCATAATGTTGATGATGAGATTTTGGTTGGTTCTTCTTCGAGGCAAGCGTCATTAGATAATAGCGGTTATGATTATGGTGGTGGTGATGTTAGGTTTAGCAATAGGTTAAGAGTGGACAAGGAGGAAATGTTTAGGTCGTCTCCACAGAAGAAGAGTGCATTGCTTAGGATTCAATATGCGAAAGCTAATAACAACAGGAGTAGTAGAAATCAGGACAATGACTCCAGTAGTATTGGTGGATGTGGAGTAAGGGGAAAGCAGAAAGATGTGTTTGAGAGGTTGGAGAGAAGGGTTGAAGGAAGAGATGTAAGAGAAGGAAGTTCGATGGAGCTTGATGTTTCATTTAAATCTAATGCACTTGTGGCGAAGGCTATTATGGCCCCATTGTCAAGCCCAACCAATGACTCAGACAGAAGCGAAACACCTAGATGTAAGAAGATTAGAAAAGTGAATCTCTCTGATTCTCCAATGAAGAAAGTCGGGTACGATTTGGATAAAGGTGATGGTTCAGCAATTGATTCTGGTCGTCGTTCGAGTTCTAATAAGGAGTCTAAATGTTTGGCAGATAAAATTATGGTTTCGGCGGGTCAGACATCTAATAGCACTTTGGATTCTAACATGGAGTCGAAACATTTGGCAGATAAAATTAATGATTTTACTGGTGCACGTGCATCTGATGGTACTTTGAATTCCAACAAGGAATCTAAATGTTTGCCTGATAAAGTTACAGTTCCTGTTGTGAGAAGTGCATTGCTGAGTTCCAATGGGACAAATGATTTAATTGTAACTCAAGAAAGCAAGGGATCTCCAGAGATCATGATTTTGGATCAGGGTGGTAATCATGTTGGAAAGGGTGGAACACCTCAACGCAAGATTAGAAAGAAGAAGAAAGTCATGAAAAAGAAAGTCACGACCCCTAAAATAGTTGGTGTTAACCCTTGTAATGCCACTGATTCACTGAACAAAGCATCTTTTGTCCGTCAGCAGCTCAAAAGTGTAGTAGAATTGGTAGAGAGAACTAGATCTGATGATATGACTATGCTCGAGGATGCAAATATGAAGAAGGTCAAGAAGAAGAAAGTCATGACCCCTAAAAAAGTTGGTGTTGACCTTGGTAATGCCACCGACTCACTGAACAAAGCATCTTTTGTCCGTCAGCAGCTTAAAAGTGTTGTAGAATTGGTAGAGAAAATTAGATCTGATGATATGACTACACTCAAGGATGTCAATATGAATAAAGCCACGAAGAAGAATGTCACAGCCCCTAAAAAAGTTGGTGCTGACCCTGATAAGGCAACTGATTTACTGAACAAAGCATGTTCTGTCCGTCAGCAGCTTAAAAGTGTTATAGAATTGGTAGAGAGAACTAGATCTGATGATATGACTACACTCGAGGATGTCAGTATGAAGCTGCCTGTGGATGAAGTAGTTAGCAAATTAGGAAAACCTTCAAAACTGGCTACTGTCAGTGAAGATGAGTATGTCGAGCAGTCTAATTCTGATGGTAAGAAAGCTGGTCCAGCTAAAGTCTTGGTTTCTTCGAGCAACGTGGACTCTGAAATTAATGACTTTGCTGATTTTACCAGTAGATCAGTTCTGAGTGGCCCTTCCATGTTGAATTCTGAGACATGTATGATTGAAGTACAAAACAAACCTACTAGTTTCACTGTGGATAACGCTGATAATGCTGGAGGGCATTCTCAGGATGAGTGCCGAGTGGGGGAAGATGGTCTTATTAAAGAACCTTCTGCGGCCATGGTTTGTGTAGAAAGAAATGGTGATATTGTCTTGTCATGCCTAGACGGGAGCACAATTCATAAGGATGAAGTATCTTTGTCAACTAATGATACATATATCTCTTCTGTTTCTGACTTGGGATTTTCTGATGCGAAGGAAAATGCTGTTGCTGTTATAGGATTGTCAGAAGCAGGTTCCGTGGAGCCATCTAGTGACCCCAAGATTGTACCTTTGCTGGCTAATATTGAGAGTGCACTTAAAGAGAGTTTCTTGGATGGAAATGACAGTAGTTTTAGTCCTTCTGAGGCTGGGAGAGTTGCGGTTGTCAGTGACTTGCTAAGTGCAGAGTGCTCGAGTAATAGTGATCCAATGGCCGGTAGTTTTGTACGTAGTATGAAAAAATCACGTGTTGATGGAGTTACATTGTCACTTGAGATGGGCCATACTAAGGGATCTGTTAATGATGTGGTTTCTGTTGGAGATGATATTAGGATTATTGCGGATGATGACTGTTTACCTAATGTCACAAGGAAGAGAAAGATTACAGAAGACAAGTCTGTTTTGCCCACTACGAAGGCGAGTGAGACAGAGGAAAATGTGGTTAGTTCTTTGCTAGGCCAAGGTAAAAGTTTCAGTTGTTTGAGAGGAGATCATGCCTCTATAGAAGAGGAAGTTACAGTTCCTGGTAATGGGAGTGACTCATTAAAGGGAGACCCTTCACATGAGGGACTTTCAGAAGTGGAGCTTTCACTTCAGGATTGTTTTAAAGATGGTTCCAGTTCATGTTCTATCAAGAGTCCCAAGAAAACGGAGGTTTCTTCGCCGGGACTGCTTAAATCTGCTTCATGTGTCACCACCCATGAGGGAGCTTCTAGTATACCAATTACAGTGCCTTTGATCGATGATGTTTCTGCGACGGAATTAGAATCTCGAAATACATTGTCTGATTTAGATGATGGTCCACCATCTCGTCCTTCAGTCATATTGCTTGAGAGCAGTACTGCTGTGGAAGATGTAAGTCAGGCTGAACCATTTGAAGATGGCTTGATGGATCACTTTTCGGATGTTGAGCAGGTCATTGCTCACAATTCTCAGCTGGGAGCTGCTGGACAAGAAACTAAAACTTCAGTTATATCCGTTGGGATGCTAAGAATGGCTTATGGAATAAGTGAGGATAAAGGTTCCCCCCTTGGAGTAGATCAAAAGTTGGCCTCAGAAGATTGTGAAAGCCATAATTATGTGATTGACAAGGCATGCCTGCCTTTGTTGGCAAATAATCACTCTTTATTTTCTGACTCAAATTGTGTCCCTGCGATGAAAGTAAGTGCCAAATGTATGGAGTCTGTGCCTGATATGTCGGCGCTGATGTCATTTCCTGAAGATTTACCTAACAACTCATTCTTGGAGGAAACTAATGCTAAGTCATCAATGTCCAATGAAATTGTTATTGAAAAAGCCCAAAATGTTGTTGAAAATTCCATTACTGCTGATGACCATGTTTCTTCTTCGGTGAAGACATCTTCAGATGCTTCTGAGTTTGGTAATTCATCATCAAATACTTCTAGGTTTGGTAGAAGTTCAGATCATAAAGTCGGTGGCGTTCCTTTGGTTAATCTAATTACTGTGCCATTATCATCACAGAATACTGTAAAGTCCACCCAGAATGTGACTTCACTGAGTTGGAAACCAAATTTGCGTGCAAACCAGCAAAGTCCTGCTGGTCCTAGGGTTCTCTCTGTTCGCCCATTGAATTTTCTCACTTCAAGGAATGTGCCCACTTCGAAGAAGCCACTGACATGGCATAGAACTGGTAATAGCTCTTTCTCAGTTGTTGGACGAGGTTCCCAAATGAACTCTCTACCTCCACAAAGCCATTTACCTAAGGACATTGGGAAGGCCGGCCCTTACATTCGCAAGGGTAACAGTCTTGTCAGAAAGCCTCCTCCTGTTGGTTTCCTTTCCCAAGGATTCCATGCTCCAAGTTCTTCCATTTACCGGTTGAACTCTTCTGTTGTGAATGACCTGAAGAGAAAACCTGAGAATAGGACATTGATAACTGATTCACCCAGCTGCAGGGGAACTCCAGAAGTAAATGCTCCTTCAGAGAGGACCAAAACCCCGCTACAAAGTGAACCATTTAGTTTCATTGCATTGAAGTCTGCCTCTTTTCCAGTGGTAGATCATCCTGAAACCGGTAGTATTGCTACCTCAAATCCTTTGGCAGTTACAGACAATATATTGGCACCGGAGCCTTCTGAGCATCCTTCAATATCTTCTGCACTTCCTGAATGTCAAATTGGTTTGGGAGGCAATTCCAAAAGCCAGAATATATTAGATGAAAGTAGTTTTGGAAAGGAGATAGTTTATGTGAAGCAAAGATCGAATCAGTTAGTTGCAGCTTCTGATAAGACCCAGGCGTCATCCGATGGCTACTATAAGAGGAGAAAGAATCAACTGATTCGTGCATCTAGCAGTAATCATATGAAACAGAGAGTTGCTGCAGCAAAGAATGTTGTTCCGACCCGAAAAGGTATGAAAAGCTTGAGTGGTAAGGATGTGTTTTTAAAACACAGCTCATCGTATTTGGCTTTCAAAACAAAGCTACTTCAAGACTGGTTCACCCTTTTCTATTCAAGCAGATTATCTACTTGTTTTCTCCTAGAACACCACCATTTTTGTAAGTTAATGTCAAAATTTTTACTATTCAGACAAAGTTTAAATAAATTACTCTTTGCAGGTTTAGCCAAGACCTCTAAATGGTCAAAGTCCTCACTGGTCTGGAAATTAGGTGATACTCAGTCATCAAGGAAATGTGGCAGTGCTGTAGAATATGAGAAGCTTTGGCCTTACTTGTTTCCATGGAAAAGAGCTAGCTATCGTAGGAGTTTCCAGAATTCCTCTCCAAGTGATAGTTCCATATCTATTATCAGGTGGGGAATCATTTCACGCTTGTTCATTTCTTTCTGGCGTCAAACCTCATACCTAAAGTATATTTTCTTTTAGACGGAAGATGCTGCTATCAAGAAAGCGGGAGACAATCTACACAAGGTCAATTCATGGACTATCTTTACGAAGATCGAAGGTGTTAAGTGTCTCTGGCTCTAGTCTCAAGTGGTCTAAATCTATGGAGCAAAGGTCAAAGAAGGCTGCTGAGGTTCGTCCAGCTGCACTTAGGTTTATTTGGGGTTGTAAAATTTGCAAGTGGATGTAAGAAATTTTGTGAAGTGAAAGCCTTTTCGCAGGAAGCTGCGCTAGCAGTTGCTGCTGTTGACAAAAGGAAAAGGGGACAGGATGATTCTAATGGTGGCTCAATGAATGGAAATAATGTCTCTCGTAAGTTTTATAGTGTAAAGCTGCTCCCAGATAGGCCAGTTCTCTACCCTGGTGTGGCGTATTCATTTTCTTTCAAGTTTCTCGAAATATTGTACAAAGTTATTGGACGCCTATGTATCAGTTATGCCCTTTTAATACTTGGCAAAAAAAAGTTATGTCCTCTTTATGTACCTTTTCAGAATGTTGTACTCTTTTTTAATTGAGCACTATGATGGTCTTCTAACTTTTTACAGGAGAAAGGATATTCCGTATTGGTTCGGAGCGGTATAAGATGGACCCTTCTGGGAAGACACTACAGAGAATTTCAGGTGGTCTTCTCCTGATTTTGCTGAAATCTCTTTCTTCTTCCCACTTTTTTTTTTCTTCTTTCAATGATGATTTGCATTTGCCACTTTTGTCCTATAAGTGTTGCTCTGAAAATTAAGTTCCTTTAAGTTATCATCTTCTATGGTGCCTTATCGACTTGGAAAAGGCGTATGATAAGGTCCCGAGGGAGGTGCTATGGAGGTGCTTGGAGGCGAAGGGTGTGCCAAAAGCCTACATCAGAGTAATCAAGGACATGTACAATGGAGCTAAGACTAGGTTAGGACGGTGGGGGGCGGATCAGACCATTTTCCTGTGGTAATGAGGCTCCACCAAGGATCGGCGCTGAGCCTCCTGTTGTTCGCCTTAGTGATGGATGCTCTAACCCGACATATCCAAGGGGATGTGCCTTGGTGTATGCTCTTTGCTGATGATATAATATTGATAGACGAGACTAGGGCCGGTGTTAGTGAAAGGTTAGAGATATGGAGACAGACCCTCGAGTCTAAGGGTTTCAAAATAAGCAGATCTAAGACAGAATATCTGGAGTGCAAGTTTGGCGACGAGCCGAGTGGGGTAGGCAGGGAAGTGATGCTTGGTTCTCAGGCCATCGCCAAGAGGGACAGTGTAAGATATCTGGGGTCTGTGATTCAGGGGGACGGAGAGATTGACGGGGACGTCACCCATCGGATAGGAGCGGGGTGGTCAAAGTGGAGGCTCGCTTCAGGGGTCCTGTGTGATAAGAAAATTCCACACAAACTCAAGGGAAAATTCTTCAGAGCCGTGGTTAGACCTGCGATGTTGTATGGGGCGGAGTGCTGGCCCGTGAAGAATTCGCATGTTCAGAAAATGAAGGTTGCGGAGATGAGGATGCTTAGGTGGATGTGTGGGCACACCAGGCTGGATAAGATCAAGAATGAGGTTATTCGACAGAAGGTAGGGGTGGCCTCGGTGGACGAGAAGATGCGGGAAGCGAGACTGAGGTGGTTCGGGCATGTTCGGAGGAGGGGCCCCGATGCCCCGGTGAGGAGCTGTGAGCGGCTGGAGATTGTTGGTGGTCGGCGAGGGAGAGGGAGGCCTAAGAAGCATTGGGGTGAGGTGATTAGACAGGACATGACCAGAATGCAGGTTACCGAGGACATGACCCTTGATAGGGGAGTCTGGAGGTCTAGAATCAGGATTGTAGGCTAGGGGCTCATAGAGTTCTCCGTACGCCTTTCCCGGGGTTGGGTGTGGGATAGTAGGGTTACCCATAGGTGATTAGTGTTTTAGCTTATGTCCCCAGAGGGTTGTTAGTATGGTAGTTACTGCTTGTTATTATTGCATGCGACTGTATTTATGTTGCTTATGTTTCCATAATTATTTACGTTATTTCTGCGGGAGTACTTGTGCTTTATTATTTTGTTTTGTCTTGCTTGTGTTTCTAATTTTACCTTTGTTTCTTAATGCAGCTTTCCCTTTTTTATCCTATACGCCGAGGGTCGACTGGAAACAGCCTCTCTGCCCTTTCGGGCAGGGGTAAGGCTCGTCTACATATTACCCTCCCCAGACCCCACCTGGTGGGAATATACTGGGTAGTTGTTGTTGTTGTTGTTGTAAGTTATCATCTTCTAGTTCCGTACCTGCAATATGATTTTAGAGGATGCTTTGGTTTTGGTTGTGATAGTTGATTAGCAGCAGGTCTTAGATGGTGTTTGGCTAAGCTAAAGCTTGGCTAATAAAAATCCTGAAGGGAGACAAGAGACTCTTTGTTTTTTAAAGCCTCTTTGGATTGGAAAATAACTAATGGACTTTGATTTATAAATATGGAGAGGTTAACAATGGATATGCATAAATTGATAGACATGAATCCATTTCTCCCCAAAATCCATCTTTTCCGATACCATTATAGCAGAACAGACCAATTGGCATGGTCATGTGCTCTCAATATCTGGAATACAGATCATCACAGGTTTTCCAAGTTTCCTTTTTGCATCGCTTGCTAGCCCTTTTATTTCTTTGTGCCCTTGAAAATTAAAACTAAATCATGTAGGCTACTTGATTCAAGAATGAATAGTTGGAACTTCAATATAAGTGGATTACCTCCAACCTTGCAGCATATAGACCTTTGCTGTAAAAAGCTGATATTCATGTCACTGAACAAAGAAAGTATTAACACCTGTTACTGCACTGTCCAGTTGCCACAGATCTTCGGAGTACGTTCTGTTTTTTTTTGGTTGCCTTTCTTGGGTCATGCCTTTTACCGTCAAGGATGCCCATGAAAGCTGGAGTTTATGGACAGTTGGCAAAGCCATCAAGAATATCTGGAAAATGATCTCAGGTTGTATTTTTTGGTGTTTATGGACCGAAAGAAACAGTAGATGGTTTCTATGGAATTTCAACTCCCAACAATTCTAGACTAGATGTCTAGTTAGTCTATTTAGCCCGTCCTACTTGACCTTTGTAAATAACTTAGAGCACTTCCTGGATTTTGTTAGCTCTTTAGTCTAGACAGTAGCTATTAATCCTTTTTGGTGATTTAAAAGCTGTATATGTAATCTTTTGCTTCTTGATGGCTCTTTAATGAAATTACTTGCTTCATTAAAAAAGCAGATATTCATGTTCAAAGATAGCTGTTGAACTTAAAAGTTACTACTAAAATGTTTCAACTTAGTCATGTTCTAACTGGGTCTAAGCTATTAGAGAACCTGGTTGCTCATGGAAAAATCTGATAGCTGTGGAACCAAATCCAACTTGAATGGTGCATTTCTTTGATACAATGCTGATGTGTTGCTCATAGAAGAGTTGAATTGCTCAGATGGGTATAAAATGTTGATGGGCATGCGTTCTGTGTGGAGGATTAGCCTTCTCAGTTGTGCTGATTAATGGACAGAAATGATGAAAAATTATTTTTCCATTTGAGCTAGCCATGTCAGTGGACTTGTTTTAGTAAATTGTTGGTACATGATTCTGAACCGATCAAGGCATGGATTAGCTAGAAGATTCTGGTTTCTGTTGAGGCAGTGATAAAATCAGCAAAAGGTCAACTTAATAGGCATTTAACTTTTCCAGTTCCAACTGAAGAAAGATGATAGTGGACTTCTAGTTTAGAGAAAGAGTAAAATGATGGAATAATCTACATTCACATTTGTTTTGATATCGACTTATCAGAGCCTATAATTTTTAGAAAAGAAGTTACTCTGCTATTTTTAAACATTAGTTATGAACTTTGAGAAGCTTTTCTTTTAATTTTAAGAGTAGTTTTGATGAATTTTTTTATTTGTTTCTTGTAACTGTCTCTTGACATTATTTGTAACTCGACCTCGTAAATTTCTCCATGTTTTATGGACAGATGAGGAACCATCGGTGTCAGTTGTTCCTGAGGCGAAGAAATCTTACATCCCCAAAAGATTATTAATTGGGAACGATGAGTACGTATAAATAGTATTATTGTTCAATTCATTATCAATTATGTACCTAGTGCTGGTTAATCTTCAGGCGTTGAGTTAGTATTTTTTTATAGGTATAGATGTGATATTCATTTGCATAACTGTATTTTGGAATCACATATTGCCTCCAGAAATCATGAGCAGTCTGTAATTCTTGGTACTTAAGCATGTTGCTTCATATCATAATTTTTTCTATTGGATTTTATATAATCTGGAAAAATTAGTACTCCAAAAGTAAGGCCAATAGGAAAAGAATTATTTGAAAAACTATGGTCTTGCTTCCAAGAGATGAAAATAAAATAATATAAATGCTTACTGTGAATAAAACTTTGCCTTCATGTGTAAACAAATAATATAATGCTCGAAACTGCTTGTAGGTATGTGCGGGTTGGCAATGGTAATAAGCTGGTTAGAAACCCAAAGAGACGAGTACGCATCTTAGCGAGTGAGAAAGTACGCTGGAGTTTGCACACTGCTAGAATTCGGTTGGCGAGAAAAAAACAGTATTGCCAGTTTTTTACAAGGTTTGGCAAGTGTAACAAGGATAATGGAAAATGTCCTTACATTCATGATCCATCTAAAATTGCTGTCTGCACTAAATTTCTGAATGGTTCTTGCTCTGACACTAACTGTAAATTGACTCATGAGGTATGTTACTTCTTAAACCCCATAATTCATGTGGTTTCAGCGTGATTAGTTTTTGCCTTTTTACTTGTTTTCACCTCATATACTAGGTTCTTCCTGAAAGAATGCAAGACTGCTCCTATTTTCTGCAAGGTCGGTGCTATTACATTTATGGGTGTTATTATAGTTTAATTCAGTTTAATCTGAAGAAATGTGAGAACACTAACTTGTATTTTTTTGGGCAGGAATATGCTCAAATGAGAATTGTCCATATAGACACGTAAATGTGAATTCAAATGCCTCTATTTGTGAAGGTTTTCTCAGGGGCTATTGTGCTGATGGCAATGAGGTATTCTTTGTTTTCAGTTTGCTGCTTCCAATTGAATCAGTACCAACTGTATGATACACATCTCAAAGGACTGAAATTAAGACTTAGATAAGCTCTTTAATAGTAGCTCACAGCCAATTTATGCCAGGTGCCACTTCGAAATGTCTTCTGAAGTTTATATTCTTTACCCAGTTTTTATGCTTGATAGGTTCCTAGACAAGTTCCTATCCTATGCTATTCTTTTTTGAAATGGCTCCTGGATATGACTACTTTTTACTGCCTGACTTGATTTTTACCAATTGTTTTGACTTATTATGTCCACCTCTTTTTCTGCTTCCTCCGTCCCCCTCTGTTGGTCTGAATGCAATTAGCTCATTATTGTTAGTATATTTTCTGCACAATAGATATGTGGATCATCCCAAACACACGACCCCACTAATCTTGTAACTTGTGAAACGGATCATGTTTCTAAACATGCAGTGTCGGAAGAAACACACCTATGTCTGCCCCGTTTTTGAAGCAACTGGCAACTGTCGCCAAGGTTCGAAATGCAAGCTTCACCATCCGAAAAACAAAAGGAAGGGTGTGAAGAGGAAAGGTTCCAGCGAGATGAAGAATGGTCGAGGTCGTTATTTTGGCTCTCCGCACATAGACAGTAGTGAGCGCATAACAGCTGGATCGGAGAAAGCTTCTGTTAGGGGGAGCGACGACGCATTCTTTAAGAAGGGGAAGTTTGTTGATTTTATTAGCCTAGATGGCAGTGATGAAGAGGAATTGACTATTGACCAGAGAAGTGAGGAACTGCCACTTTGCGAAAGTGGTTCTGCAGTGATGCAACTAGATGGTCTCGATGAGCTTATTAAACCCATGAAGCTGATAAATAGGATTAGATCTTTAGATTCATCTCCCTTCATAGATAGCCCTAGTGATATGGCTGCAAGCTATGTATCGGAGGTGTCTCATTGTTGTAAATGAAGTTATGTAGTTAGGTTTCTTGTAGTGTTCTGCTAGCGCAGAGCAGTTTTTTTTGTTTTCAAACTTTAGGGTTTTAGTTAATTACATAGGTATAGGTCTTAGGATTAGGCATATGTTGTATCGCGAAGTGTGTTGTGTGCGAGATAACAAGAGAAATTGTTGTGATAAAAAATTAAAGGCAATGAAATATTTGATATAACATCTGATGGTTTTGCTTTCAGTTCCTTTACCTTTCAATGTTCTCAGACTACAATTCTCAAGAACCCAAGTAAATTGAATTCCCATATTTATTTTTCACGGTTCTAATGCAAACGCTTTTATATTACTGAATAACCAAACCTTCAAAATTCAATCAGCGTAAACATAGAATCTGGAGCTGCAAGGTAAGTACAAAATAGAGGAACTTGTCCTTCACCTTTTATCTCCATATTAAATACAGCCACAGAACCAAAAGGAAAAAACCCAACACGCAAACAGGCATTTCTTATCCACACAAAAATGAGAACATATCGATATCCTAATACCAACACTTGAGAAAAAAACATAAAAATCACAGAAAACAAAGCAACTAGAATAAAAAAGGACCCCAATAGAAAGGAAAATAAAAAGCCCTTAGCCATGGCAGCAACTTCAACAAACATGGCTTCAACTCATTTCAGCATGTTAGGTTATTGGACAACAAAGGGAAACAAACAACTCAAAAGAAGAAACTTTTTCTCAGTTTCAGCACAGCAAGCAGAAGTTGAAGAACTAAAAGTAGAAAAAGATGAAGAAAAGAAAGAAGAAGAACAAGCAATGAAACAGCCAAGGCCAGTGGAAGCACAGATAAATGTGAAGAGCAAGAACATGAGCAGAGAATATGGAGGACAATGGCTAAGTTCTGCTACTAGACATGTTAGAATATATGCAGCTTATATTGATCCTGAAACTTTTGCTTTTGACCAAACACAAATGGATAAACTTACACTTATCCTTGACCCTACTGATGAATTTGTTTGGACTGATGATACTTGCACCAAGGTCTACTCTTACTTCCAAGAACTTGTTGATCATTATGAGGTACTTTCTCCTTTTGAAAACTGAATATCCTTTTTACAAATTTTAATACACTTATATATACTGATAGTGTAATTCTTTTTTACATTATTACTGTATTTTAATATGTTGTAGCAAGTAAACTATTTTTATTTTGTAGGTTACTAATCACCTTTTTTATGAACAATTAACATATATTTATGTGTATAGAAGTTAAACTCAATTTAACTACATTTTTGCGTCTTTGTTATTTTTGGGAATATTTAATGGAACTTTTTGTGATAATGAGCCATTAATAATGATATATATTTCAGAGTTTTAATCAAAACAATTAAAAATTAAAAATTCAACATTCAAAAACAGGTTCACTACGAGGTAAATTTTTTCATTTATTGCCTTTTTTCTAACGGAAACTTTTTCCTATAAACACCGTTACTTTTCCGAATGAAATATCGACTTATACACTTTACGCTATTTGGATAACTAATTCAAAGACATATCTTATCCACTCAATACTGTCTTACGCTATCTTCTTGTTGAGTCACAGATTTGTATCGTCTTCTTCTTCCTCTCTATTTTTGTGCCTTAACTTACGTCTTTGCTGCATTATGTAACAGCAAGACTCCAGAAGAGTACAGTATAGACACGATATTTCTTTTACCCAAAAAAAAAAAAAAAAAGAAGAAGCAATGTTGCATGTTTTAGTAAGAAATTCGTTGATAGGAACATCCTTATGGTATGTTATAAAAGACTTGATAGAGTACTACTAAGGCGTAAATTCTAAAACTTCAATGCTTTTATGTAATCAGTTTGTTTACCAAATTGAGATGCTAATTCCGATGTTTCACTCTGGACCAGGGAGCTCCATTGACGGAATACACGCTTCGCCTGATCGGTTCAGACATAGAGCACTACATAAGAAAGCTTCTCTATACTGGAGAAATCCAATACAACATGAATGCAAAAGTTCTTAACTTCAGTATGGGGAAACCAAGAGTTGGGTTCAATTATAATGGCCAAATGGAAGATGTAAACCAGTAAATTCAGGTAACAATGTTGACTATATTGAAACAATGAGTAGCAGAACTAAGTTTTAAGAATGTAAATGAAAATTTCACCTTCTCTTCTAAGTATGCATATGATCTCCTCTCTGTCTGTCTTCAACACTTACCCCACAAAGATAATGCACAGCAAAATTATCCTCCGCTAGTTATTGAAATAGTAACCTTCCATTCTCTTACTTATCGCTTTGTTTTATGGCACATGGCGGTATTGATGAATGGGAAAAAGTAACAACAACTTCTAGGAATATCCAGGCATTGTTCTGAGACATTCTGCATCCTCCCAAGGCATGAACGCATCTTCCCGAATTAGATGCTGGAGATATTGAAACAAATGTAATTTTAGTATATGTCACTAGCTTCTTGCAGAATGAGTAAGAATATAAAAGATCATAATGAATGTGAAAATGACATGCCATTATTTGCGATGAGCACATAATACTCCCTTGGTCCTTGTTCTCGTTCCGTTGGTCCATATTTATAACTACCAAACTCCTATTGGCTCAAACCTCATATAGACATCAAAACTTTGACAATGATACAGACATAGAGATTAGATCAGTCATCCTTATTGATCCTTGAATTTTTGGAGTCCAAAAAGTAAATTTGAGCAAGTCGAGTAGTTTTTCATGGTTTTTTAGGTCAAAATGCAGCACTTCATAATTTAGAGGCAAAATGTCTGATAGGACAGCAACAACCATTGATTCGAGGAATTTTGAGAGGCAAGTGGTTTGGTGGGAAAAAGGTACTTTCTACTGTGTTTTCCATTAGGGACTGGGTGTGAGGAGATCCGCATATATTGTAACTGCAATGATCACCTTACACACTGAAAGAAAGGGAGCCTTCATTGAAGTCAACTTTTGGTAGGGAAAACATGGATTTGTAAGGTCCCTCTCCTTTCTGGATGCTGGTCATTAACTACTATACTATCTTGGTCCTAGAAGCTAATCTCTCTTTTTCCATCATTACCTTACAGGCTTACCTCCTTTTTCATGCAATAAGGTCTATGTACTAATGGCATAAAAAGATATACAAAATCAACTCATTTAAAAGGCGACTGCAGGTAACTCTATTTAATAAGCATTGATTCGTGATAAAAAATAAATGGTACGTAACCTGCTATAATAGGTTAATTACCACTGACAGTGAAAGACTTCTTTACACTCTCAGTGGATATAACTTACATCTATTTGTTTTTATTCATGATGCAACATTGAGCAATGAATGATCCTTATCTGCAACTTATGGGGTACTTTGGTCTTGGGCATGGACTTCTGCTCAGGACTACATAGACAGCTCGCGTTTCTTCTGTACATCTCATAAGAAAGTAAGGGCTTACCAATAACTGTAGAGCTATCATAATCTAGACAAGCTAATGTTTACAAGTAATCTAAAAAAGGAAAACATGTGATTAGAGCCTATAAATTTCCTAATTACATAATTATATGGATCCAAATTAACAATGTATAGATTCTTGTTATGCTTACATATTCTGGTCAAATTAAACACCTGCAATACCCAATCTATAACATCATAAATAAGTAGGAAGCTGCAATAAGTTGCAGTTTAGATGAGACAAAGTTCCCTCAACTCTTTGAGGATTACCAATTTCTTTTGTCAAAAGTAAATAAAATTGTTGGTGTATCTAAGATTTTAAGCACATGATCACCTTTTGTAACAATCCCTCTGATGAGGAAGGTCCTTGCTTTCGCTTACACCACAAAGTTTGCTATGAAAAGGATATCTTTGCAGATTATTCTAACAGTTATAAATCATCAAGACCGATTGCCGAGTACATTCTTTTCCATCTAACAGTTTCTTAGCTTCATACCTCTTTTGGCTCATTAACATATTCCACCTACTTATTGGAAACATATGTATGAGTTTAATATCACAATCAATTATTGTGAGGACGTAGTACTAGGATTGACATGTAGTAATAGTTGTTGTTTTATATGGAATTTGCTGCATTTCCACACTACTGGACACTTCCCCATGCTAAGAGAAAAATTAAATGTTTAATTTCTTAAATAGATCAGATTACCTGCAAGATTGCAACAATAAAATGAAGCAAAAGACAAAAAACAGATGAAAGGGGACGAAGAGAAAGAAAAATTGTTACTGTTCTTTACCAAGGACATCCAAGAAGAGGTAGCCCTCACCTCTAACCAAAAGAAAAACCCACGCATAATATTCAACTTTTTATCTTTGTCATGATTGGTCCTTTTGATTTCTCGATTGACACCTGCATTTTTACAATGAAAATATATTGGAAATTCGTTGTTGATATGACGATCACATGACTAACTTGGGATACGAACTGGCGCAGCAAATATCAGAACTAGCCATATTAATAGCAAATATGGAAGTAGAAGCTAGAGAGACATTCAACTAAGCAAGCAAACAAACTTTAGTTTCTTCTCTTCTAAAACAAAACTACCGAAATCTAATTGGGAACCCTAATCTTGTGTTTTAAAGAGTAATATACTTCCCAAAATACCCCAATTTAAACTGAAAAGGCTTGTAACATAACACAAATGCTAAAGCTTAAACTAATCTAAAGTTATATAAAAGCAACCCGAATTACATACAAGCAATCCCTAATTACCCATCTCTATCGTGCAATCTCACTGCATCCTTACTTGATTTATCATTGTTTTCCTTGATCATTAGGAATTTCAAACAAGTTTCCATATCCCTTTTTCTTCCCTTTCAAGTAGACTCTCCACCTTCTTTTTAATGAGGATTTAATTTATTAACATAGTAAGATAAATTCCCACATAATAGTTGTTTACTCTACAAAATAGTAGAAAATCTTTCATAAAATCAAGCAACATCCTGTCATCACTACTTACTAAAATATCAAATGCTCTCCAAAGTGGACAGAAAATAAGTGTACACTTTGTTGGAAAGAGTTTTCAACTCCCTTAAATGCCTTTTTGTTTTTCTACATGGTCCACATCAGCGTCAAATGAGCTATTTCCCGTGTCTCTTTCTCCTCCTCTTACTCCAGAAGTGCCACTGTAGTGACAAATCTCAAATAATTCCTAACACTCACCTATTCTGCGCCAAATGCATTCCACACTATGTCACAATCTTACATCATTAGGCAGTGAAGTCTAAGACGATCAACATGTTCACAGCCCTATTGCGCATAAAATACCAGCTAATGGAAATTTTCCTTTATTTTTAAAGTTCTCAGCATGGTTCGCTATGCAACTGTCCAAACCATAAAGGTCACTTCTCTTGGTGGCTAGACAGCTAAATTGAGGAGTGAGAAAAATCCTGTTCTCCCTTTGCATTAACCTATTGAAAAACAATTTTAGAGTAAAAGCCATCCTTCTGCCTTCCTATTTCCATACGTCTCTAGCCATCAGTGAAAGTTTTACCTGTTAAATAATCCAACCAAACAGTTAACTTCACCGATTTCCCAATTCTTATGATGGCCGTGCTCACCTTGGACTTGGCCATACCTTTTGGATTGGTTGGAATCATGTGACACTAGCATTTTTGATGAATGAGATAGGGTGGTTTAAATGGAGGAGCGCTCAGTGGTATTATGCTATAAAATGGTTTTAAGACCAGTAATATTACATAGGAGTGAACGTTGGGCCTCTAAACCAAAACATCCACAAAATGAGTGATGCACAACTGCACAATATAAGACGAGAAATATCACATTAGAAGTAGATAGAAGCAGCACATAGAGGATAAGATGATTTCACTAGGTGTGAAATCATGATGACTAAAGGTGTTCGGATGAGGTAGGCCTAGAGTCACATGAAATGATTATCTCAAAAACCCTAAAATCTCTTAGAATCCATGCAAACCAGGCTAAAAATAGTACAAATGGAATCAAAAGATCCATATTAGCAATCCCAACTTGTGGAGATTAAGGTTTGAGTTTAGTCATGTTGGTACACTTGCATTGGGTCCAGTGATTACTAGGAAACATTTTGGTAGATATAGCATGTCAGTAAAACATGAAGAGAACCTCTAGCGCTAAGGAATCACAAACTATTGAATATTGGAATGATAGCAAGGATTGGTATAGAGGTGCCAAATAGCTTGAGATTGAGGTGGAGTTTGTTTGCGTAGATGTTGGAAAATCTGTTTTTATATAAGTATCTATTAGAATATCTTTTAAATCTTCTTAGCCGGTTAAGTATACTAATTTTGATTTTGAACCTGCACAGTGAAAATTTTGTGCAACAATAGTGCCCTAAATTGTTGCCTTGTCATATTAGTCCATAGTACATTTGATTCCTTCATAGATTCTGCACTTTGTACACTAAAGCTTCCACCTGCAGGACTAGATCCACTAAAGTTCAAGTCTCTCCTTTTCCTGTAAATGTATGCTACTTTTGGTATTCGAACCTGCACAGGGATAAGAAAAGAAAAAACTTCTCGGATCGGTGGAAAGAAATAAAAAACCTTGCGGAGTGAAAAACTTGTGCAACTATACTGCCTTTGAATCTTCATCCTTACATCATGCTATGTTTGCTTTCTTCCAAGTTCTTCACTTCTTGCTCTAGGGCTGCCACTCGCAGGCTATATCCATTAAAGTTCAAAATATCTGTTTTTCTGTAAAATAATAGGAACAGTGAAAGCATATACGTAAGAAACAACCAGTTTCCATACACAACTTCGGAGACCTTTTCCTTTTTCATACATGTTTTGGAGCACCTATGACATTCCTGGTAAGATAGATTGTTAGGATATAGCATCATTGCTCTTTGTAAAGAATGTCACTATCTCTACCAGTTTTCATATGGTATTTACAACTTTTGTATCTAGAGATTTCCTTTTTTAATTTTCATTTCAATTAAATCAAGATGCCAAGAGAAATAAATAGAATCTGCAAATGGCAGCTTTTCTCTTCTAAAACATACTGTAACTACAAAAGCAAAACAGAAAACCTAATTGTGGCCATTAACAGCAAATATATCCAAAATACCTAAAATGCTACTACTTTAAGCTGAACAGGCTTCTAACTTAAACCCTAGCCTAAACAAATAAACGAAACCGACAAAAGCTTAAAATAATATAAGATCCTAACATCCAATCTAAATTATGATTTCTTCCTATCTCTATCATGAAATCACCTTGCAGCAAGAAGTACATAGCTAGGTTCTAGGACGTAATTTAGTAATACTAAATGTACCCAATATGTGGAGGTAACAGGTAATAAAAACCATTGAGAGATTACTACAAAGGAGAACTTTAAGGAGTTTCAGAATTTTATTGAAGGGATATCTCATCAACTCTGAAGGCTTGGCAAGAGTTGCTAAAAGGAAAGTGCATGAAAATGTTAACTATCAAACCAAGCAAGGGGAAGCAGCTAAGGAGGGCGAAGTCGCCAAAACTGGATAGGCATTAACTTTCATGCATAAGCAGCCTTATATGAGTAAAATATTAGAACAGCTTCATATGTCTAACTATTAGGTTGAGTATGCATATTACATTCAGCTCTAGTACTATAAGTTAGTTGACTCCTCGACCGAGGACTCCAGTCAAAGCAGATTTTGTTCCAGGTCACTGACATGCATAGTTAATGAATTTTTGTTGTTAAGTTAAAAATATAATTATGTACATTTTAACTAGCAGAAAGTCTCACTTATTGTATATCAGATGCGTATGGTTAACAACTGCACATCCCTCATCAAAAGGGAGGCAAGACCTGATAACTAGTATACTTATCCATTTTATTTGTTCTCCCTCGCCTTGATTCATTCAGCTGAAGAACACTAGAGAAAAGATGTTTCTTCATCAATTTACCCGTCAGAGTGATTTTCCAAAACAAGCTCATATAACGCATGCCTGTTAAGATGAAGGAATCATGTGAAATATTAGAGTTAATTTGTTTTGAATTTTGACAGCGAACACTTTCATCTCAAAAACGAAAGGAGAACAAATAAGTTAGAACGAGATACTATTCTGATTATCGATGACCTCAAGAATATTTGGCAAGTTCTGTCTGCAGTTTCTCAGAGTGGGTTTTCAGATGTCTAAAACAGTTATTCCTTCCTACTAATGTTTTCCTAGTTCCCTGCCAGGGAGTCGCAACTCGTCCACGCCTTACGTGACTTTTTTTATAAGGTCACTTGCCCTACATGACTATTCTTTCCATTGACATTTCTCTGGGTGTAAATATTATACTGTATTAAAAGTTACATTATTCATGCCTCGTTCATATAAAGTTTTGAATCAATTTAAAAGGGTAACATTGATCTTTCTTGTTCTTTTTCTTCTGGAACCACTGTGAAAACAACTCTACTCTTACACAACTAGTGGAAGTAAAATGATAAACATGAGACGAAGTATAAAAGTGTAGAAAACTAAAGGAGAACATATTCTACTACAAGCAACATGAAAATGGAAAGAGAACGAAGATCACATTAATAGCGGCGTATGCCTATCTTTAAGCAAAAGGTTCAGAACTTGAATTACTTTTGCATACAAAAAGCTCAAGATAATTTAAGAGAAAAGCAAGATGAAACCTTTCCACTTGTTTTAAAAATTCTAAAACAGTTGCAGTTGTTCCATCTTTTTTTCTCCCTTTAACTGCCTGGACCAGAGATGACATTGCTTCTATCATTTACCATATACTCCGCCCACTTTTATTTGATTGTTTGGTTTCAGAACTTTTTCTTCATTTCCCCCCCTTTTTGGGAGGTTTAGAGTCACCCTGAGATGACTAATAACAAAGAAGAAGTCAAACATTTTTTCAATCAGATGGGTAAACATTTGCTAGCAAATTCAGTCTATTTTGAGACGAAAGAAGAAGACAAGGAACTATTAGTAAATTCTCTAAAGTGAGAGAGCATGAGTTCTATTGAATTGGATACTATCTTAAAGGTAACTACATAATAAACCAAAGCATGGCCTGAGAAAAATTCAAACACGCAGAGAAGCATTCAAAATGCAAAGGGATGCTACAGTGCTGGAAAACAAACTTAAGGTTGTTAACCTACTTTTATGGAGTGATAGAAGGGATGTTCCACGTCTATTTATTGAGCTACATGGCATCTTAATATCTTTCCAAAGCTTCTTATACTCATCATCATCATAGGGCCTCATCAATAAATTCAGAACCTCCTTCCTGTAGCCAGAATCTATAATTGATGCATTTGGGTTGCTGATAGGCTGACTGGGATCCTCCAGCTGGATACACAAAATTAGAAGCCAATGCAACAAGAGTTATCATGAAGAAATAAAACTAGGAGGTAACATAAAAGGAAGGAAGAAGAGGGACCAAGATAACTAGTGAAAGTAGAAGAAGAATTGAAATAGTACATTCTCACTATGTTCCACTGAAAATACAAAGGGGTTAGAGCTACTGCCCATGCCTAACTCTGCATCAACGTTCTGAAAAATTTCTACTTCACTTTGGGGGATCTCCTCCTTGAGAGCTTCATAAACCAAATAACAATTATTTCCAAATGAAGATTTGAGATAGCGATCTTCGTAAACAGGTTTTTGCGAGAATCAAATAAATCTTACAATCAGAATCTTCTTTTGGTTCTGTCTTTAATCTCACGTCCATGAATTTGCCACCATTCTGTGTCTTCTGCTCCTTACCAGGTACAATCTTCACATCAGTACAGTGCTTTCTATTACCTAAATCCCTATCTTCCCTCCTTTGCTTCTGACTCGAGATCCCATCTTTCACCTTATGCTTCTCAACTATGGAGGTACTCCTATTCTTTCTCGCGTAAGTGTCTAGAGATTTTGAACTCCCTAATTTGTACTTTTCCCTAACACTATCCTGATCCTTTCCAACTCCATGAATCTTCCACTCACTATCATTCGTTATGTTCCTCTGACAATCATATTCGTGCTCATCATCAGATCCGTCCTCTTTCTCATACTTCAGGAACACGGGCAACCCATTCTGATCACTAGCTTTAAGAACATATGACGCTCCATCTGGCTTACTGTTAGCCAAGAAAGTCATATATTGCGGGTCAGCTTCAACATCACTACAACTAGAATTCTCCCTATCATAGGCAGCTCCCACATCAGCCTCCTTTGTTGATAACCCGGCATTATCTTGATCCACAAGAACACATCTTTCGAGTGCTTTATGATCCCCAAGCCCAGTACCTTCCCTATCATACTTCTTCTTCTTTCTATTTAGACGACAAAAATCGTACATTAAATCCCAATCCTGCATTCCAGCTTCCTCCATCCAATCAAATTCAATTTCAAGAAACAAAAAACCCAAAATAAACAATGCAGTTAATCTTGTTTCAGCAAGATAACCACATACAACGACTAATCACTGTTTCATCCATTCACTTTTAAACAGCCAACATAAATATCTGTACAATAGAGGCAAAAAAGACTAATCTTAGTTTTTAAAATCAAGAAAATGAGAGACATTAGTTTAAAAGAAAAAGTACTCCCAGATCACAAGAATTTCTTCTTACATTTCTCTTTTTAGTTACTCTCTTCGTTCCGGTTTATATGTAACCCCATTTCCTTTTCAGGTTGTTCCATAAAGAATGACCACCTTTGGAAACAATTTAACCTGAACTTTTCTTTTACCCTTAATGACAAACTTTGATAGCCATATACTCATGTTATGAATGGATATAACAAAAAAGTCTCAAACGTCCTATAGCCATAACAAAAAAGTCTCAAACGTCCTATAGCCATACTACAAGTTTCAAAAGTTATTTTTTCCAGTTACATGAAATGAGACGGAAAGAGTAAAATCAAGGGGTTCCTACGCACTTACATACTTTAACGGGATGCCGATGGCAACCACTGAACCACAGGTCATTCCAAATAAGATTCTATAGCCCCATACACACACAAAAAGAAAACAATGCATAGAAAAGCACTGAAAAAAATCGCATGCAGAAACAAGATAAAACGATTAAGCGAACTGTGAGCAAATAAGCGTGATAAATCAGTACATCGCCTAGCCGGAGAGTCGACGGGGAAAAAGCAAAAGAGCGTCGGAATTGCGATAATCTGAGAAGCAGACAAACGCAGCGGGAGCAAATTTGAAGAAGAGTGTAAAATGCAGCCTATTTGTAGTTTCTTTTTTCTTAAATTTCATTTACATGACCTCCAAAGTTTTTACAATGTCAAAAGTTTCCCCTTAAATATTAAATTAGGAAAATTTAATTTAATATTTAAATATTCTATCTATGGTGTAAGTAATAGATAGAATATTAAGTTTATCTTGCCTTAAATAGAAACGTTTAGCTCACGCAGATGCTTTGACTATTGGAACAGGGGGAAAAAGAGAGAACAGCTTGACTAAACCAATGACAGCGTTGTTTTTTTAATATATAAGTAGTAAATTAGTATAATTGATAATTTGAAACACAACATATACTTTTGAGTGAATTATTTTTTATTGATAAAAGAAAAGGCCAAAAACATAGACAGTCAATTTAACTTGACATTATTTTTCATTTTGACATATTATGAGGTGTTTGGATTAACTTAAAAACTAGTGCTAGTTAAACCAGTTTAAAAGCACCTTTTACTTTATTTGAGTGTTTGGAAAACTTAAAAGCAACTTTTAAAGCTTAAAAGCTTTTTATGTTTGATCACATAATTAACCTTATTATCCCTCCAATTTTTTTTTATAAATTTCAAAATATCCTTACTTTACTAATTAAGTCATAACGTCATTCTTTTTTCCTCGTCTTCCATTTTGACGTCGCAATTATCTTTTTTCACATTATTATTATAGTAAATTAGACAGCTTGGTTTTATTTGTGATAAGTAATTAATAAGACCCTTAATTACGTGACATTAGACAAATATAAGAACTAGCAGACGAAAAAGAAAGAAATGATGCAAAGGCTGAGGCATTAGTTTTATTGGCATTAATTTATACTTTTTTTTTGTATACAGTGAAATTCGAGGGTCCAATTCCTTGTCATCGAGGCACCCCAAAAGATCTTCTCGAAGTCTTGAGGCTACAAGGCCACGGTCGAGTTCCCTCTTTCGAGGTTCGTCGACGCCCGATCTTGGGACAATGTTGATCGCGACTATGGTAGAAATGGGGAGTTCCCAAGACATATGGCTAAGACTGACAAAGCCTAGCGGGCTACTCTAAATCCGAATCAGGGTATCATATCTAGATGCCCCATCTCTATGTCTTTGTAATTAATGTATTTTGTACTATGTTGGGATTTTCCTCTTATATAAAGGGGATCCTTGTCATTTTGTAAGGTTCGATTGCTTTAGTTGCTTCATACTAAATATACAAGAACATTCTCCTTGCTCTCATTATTATCTCCATTGTTGTTCTTCATTTATTGCTTATAATTGGCCATAAAGAGCCTTCATTAATTATCTTATAACTATTAGCCCTAACCGGATTACCCTCGATAACTCGTAGCCGAGCTCTGGAATCGACCTTGAGGCCTCTATTGTCAGCCTATCGGTTTGATTATCACTCTCTCCTTAACTTTTATTTTGTCTCTAAGTCTCACATATCTACCATTAATTGCTCAACAACTAGCATAAAAATAGATCACGTATTTTTGGAGTCCCATCAATAAATTTAATTGTTAGTACCATTTTCGCGGTAAACAGTTTAGCGCCCATCGTGGGGCTAAAAATAATAGTAATTATTTTCTTGCTGGTTTCATTACACAATGCAAGTTATCTTTCACACCTTTTCTTGTCCAAGATCTTCAGTTTCAGGTCGAAATGTCTAGCTCAGTAAATAGAGTTAAAAATGACAATATTGAAAACCACAGAGAGAATAGTGTGGCTGCTCAAGATGTTGGTGTACCACCACGAAACCTCAAGAACACGCCGAGACCAATTCCAGTGGACATAGGTTCCCGCGACGCCCAACAGGTCGATATAAGCTCACATACCAATAGGAGCGTGCACCAAAGAGATCTACAAGAAGCTCAAAAAATCCCAACCAGGGAAGAACATGAGGTTAACCTTCATGTTATTTTTTAAATGTTGCAGGCACAATAGCTAGCTATCGCTCAGCTGCAAAGCCACCAAAAAACTCCTAGATCAGTAGCACCCGGGATAGCTTCCCCAGCCGAACAAGTACCAGAGAGATTGAGCAATAACGAGTCGATAGCGGACCTGCCATCGTAAAAATGCTCAAGGATCTCACCAGAAGGATCGAATCGCACTAGAAAATGATAGAAGCAAACGATAAGAAGGTCAAGACTTACAAATCTAGGATCGACCAAATTCTAGGAGCGCCTCCAATCTTGAAAAGTGTGGACTAAAAGAAGTTCGTGTAGAAGCCATTCCCACAGGAAGCAACCCCCAAATGTATTCCGAAGAAGTTCAGAATGCCAGACCTTTAGAAATACAATTATACCTCGAACCCAAATGAGCACGTTACCGACTACACCCGTGCAGTAAAAGGAAACAACCTGAAGGACGATGAGATCGAGTCCGTCCTGCTGAAAAAGTTTGGAGAAACACTTCCAAAGAGGCAATGATGTCGTATGATAACTTGGCCCCAAATTCTATGGACTCGTTAGCCATGCTGGGCCATCAAGGTGGCCACGAGTAAATCTAACGTCTTCAAAATTAAGCAAAGGGATAACGAGAAGCTGCGAATTTGTATCTCGCTTTCAAATGGAACGAATGGAACTACCACCAGTCTTTGATGATTGGGTAGTGCATGCCTTCACTCAAGGCCTGAATGAGCGAAGCTCGGTGGCTTCGAGGCAGCTGGAAGAAAATCTGGTCGAGTATCCCGCCATGACCTGGTCGGACGTCCACAACCGGTACTAGTCAAAAATCAAGGTCAAAGATGATCAGCCGGGAGACCCCTGGGGCTCAGTATACCCAAGAAGGCTCATAGCGAAGAAGCCGGTAAACAAAGAAAGGTATTAGCCATACTCCGAGGACAGGAGGAACGCCCCGAGGCGTAACCCACCTCACAATGATTGAAGGATAAACCGAGGATAGAATCCTCGGAGATTGATCAACATAGTCGGATTCGATAGAAATGCGGGGACAACTGAGGCACCTCGCTTATCATAATACAACTTCAACGTTGATGTGTTAGACATCGTGTTCGCCATCAGCAAAATCAGAGATGCCAGATGGCCCAGGCCTATGCAGTCGTATCCGTCCCAAAGGAATCATAACTTAGTATGTGAATTTCACAACATACACGTCCATAGGATTGGGGATTTCCACCAGCTCCGAGAGGAAGTAGCCAGACTACTCAATAAAGGTCACTTTAGAGAATTCTTAGGCGACCAGGCTAAAAATTAGTTCTGGGAAAGAGAGGCAGCCAAGAAGAACGAAATGAATGAGTCACAAAATGTTAACTACATGATCTTGGGAGGTGTCATTGCTCCCCAGGAACCCGTGATGAGAAGTACAAAAATATCCATCACCAGGGAAAAGCAAACCCGGGGATACATACCCAAAGATGCCCTCATATTCAGCGAAGTGGACACTAAGACCTTGTCTCAACCTCAAAATGAAGCACCGGTAATCTCTTTCCTCGTGGATACATTTCAAATAAAACGTGTACTCATGGACCCAGGTAGCTTGGCCAACATTACCAGGTCGAGGGTAATAAAGTAGCTCGGACTGCTTGACCAAATTGTGCCCGCCACTCGAGTCCTCAACGGATTCAACATGGCAAGTGAAACAATGAAAGGAGATCATCCTCCCAGTCAACGTGGCCGTCACAACCCACAATGTCAAATTTCACGTCATCGAAGGAGACATGAGGTATAACGTTTTGTTCGGACGTCCGTGGATACGCTACATGAGAGCAGTACCATCCACCCTTGACCAAATGATGAAATTCCCAACAAAGGAGGGATTAAAACTATCTACGAGGAACAACACATGAAAAGGAAAATTTTTGCGGTGCACGATGTGGAACTAGCACCAATACTTCCACTCACAAAAGAGCCAAAGGGTAATCAAACTAAATCTTTGGTTAAGCCCGATTAAACATAGCAGAGGATCATACCGCGTCCTTATTACAAGAGACAGGGACATATCAGACCTCAAAACACCGCCGACACTTCCCACGCTAAGGTATAACCATCTCCTTTTTCATTATATATTTCATACTAACCCTTATGCAGGCGCCCGATCAAAGGAGTCAAAGCGCTAACCCAACCCGAAAACCTTAAGGTTTTAAAGCATGTGTTGCACTCTTTTCCTTCGATCAAATTTTTATCCCGAAAAGGGTTTTACTGGCAAGGTTTTTAACGAGGCAACATCCACATGATACCTAAGAAAGACTCGACAAGTATTCCAGGCTTCTTTTGCTATCAACCTCGAACACTGGAGGGTATCCCCCAGAAGGCCATCCCCTCGGAAGAATCAAGAAACACCAAATGGGGTCCTAATAGGAAAACGATGTACTAGGCCAAACGGTCGAAAGAATCGTGTCTGTATAGCCGGGACCCCGACGACGGAAAAAATGTATACATGTGCCAAGTAATTGATGAATACCTTTTATCAAAACATATCACGCTTTAAGAGCAAGTTAGTATGTTTGCAACAACGACTCCTCCGTCGAAAATGACCCCAAAAAACTTGGGGACTAGCATCAATGATTCAACACCTGAATGACCTCCGGGTCGGGAACAAACTCAAGCCCTCAACGAGGCAACATGAAAATCATGAAACATCTCCAAGGCTGAAAGATTTCGAACACTTGAGGACTGGCATTGAAATCTCAGGGTCGGAATCTCTAAAATCGTAAGCCATTAATGAGGCAATATCGGGCTCACAAGTAACGGATCCCGAGCTAGGACACCCTCGATGACTCAGAGACTGTCTCCAATCACCATTCATTAAAAAACCCAAGGCCATAAGACCCTGATCGGGCAGACTCGGTCTCATAAGACCTACATATAGCAGCAACGATATATGTAAGACCTCAAGCAAGACATGAACCATACTTGTACCAAGTATCTAAAAGCTGCAAGACCTCAAAGGCATGAAAATTTTGTAAGACCTTACTATAGGCATAAACCCGATCTCAAAGTTAAGGCTATATATCGAACTTGTAATACCCCTAAAAAGGCATACCCTCGATATAGACACCTAAACTACATCATTTGGGATCAAAAATGGCCCTGGCCTAGCACAAATGACTACAGTCATAAGGTTGTGCCAGACAAACTAACGCGTCTCAGGGATGCCTGACCGTCACTACAAAATCACAGGCCTTCAAATACTTCAAATCTACTTCGAAAGGAACCGGTTAAACATGCTACCCTCGACATAGGAAAAAGAGCTTCGGCCATTTCAGCTCCAAATCATAGGCTTTGAGAAACTCATCCTCCGAGCCAAACCTCTCGATATGCTCGATCATCGCTATAAGACGACTCGTAATCGAGGTTCTTCCTAAACTGTCGAAGAGTCAAGCAAAAATTATTTCAGAAAGTCCTTAAAGAGGGAAAAATAAAGCCAATAAAATGTCGCTTCGACCCAAGGTGTAAGAGCCATTGTCACCAACCCACATAAAAGGCTGCATTAGCCCATGGCGTAAGAGCCATTATCGCCAACCCACTTAAATATAAAATCTCGAGGGTTGATTGAGCTTGATTCAAACCATGACTCAGAGATTTAACCCAAAATAGTTAACTAAAAATTCCCCAGGGCAAAAGCATAAGAGCCTTGCCACCAGCTTACACTAAAAGGTCGCTTCGACCTAAGGCATACGAGCCACTGCTGCCAGCCCACACAAAATCAAAGCTTGAGGGTCGATTGAGCTCGAGTCAAACCCCAAAATCACAGACTGAACCCAAAATAGTTAACTGTATATTCCTAAGGGCAAAGCATAAGAGCCGTTGCCGCCAGCCCACACAAATCTAAAAACTTGAGGGTCAATTGAGCTCGAGTCGAAACCCGACTCGAAGATTGTACCCAAAATAGTTAACTACATATGCCTAAGGGCAAAGCGTAAGAGCCACAGTCACCAGCCTAATGAGCCTTAGGGCCACACATATAAAAGGTCGCTTTGACCCAAGGCGTAAGAGTCATTGTCGCCAGCACGTGCAAACATAAAAACTTGAGGGTCAAATGAGCTCGAGTCGAAACCCGACTTGGAGACTAAACCCAAAACAACTGATCGAAACATGTTTAAAAACAAAAGCATAATAGCTCAAACACCAACTTGTACTACCCCATGCCTTGATTTAATTTGGCTTTGCTGCGCCCTGAATAAATCAAAAAGCTTATTGATTTGATTCATCCCATTTCATTTATTTGGGTGAGAGGGGGGTTGTGAGTCACTTGGGCTACGGATTTTTCCGTTGGTTGATTCTCGAAATCACTTCTTGAAAAAAGGCCCTTGGGTCCAGAACCACAAATGAATAGGAAGCGAGGGAAGGTCCTTCATTAAAGGGGGGAGGGAAGATGGGTGGGGCTTTGTTCTGTCACATCGACCAAGTGCATAGAGCCTACGAGCCAGCCTACTAAGCCCCAGGGCGATCTCACAAATCTAAGGATTCTTGCTAAATCAAAGACCAGTCCGCCTGGCCAAATTCGAGACAAAAAGAGATACAGAATAAATAAAGTCGCAAGGTTTTTCTTTTATACGCATATACAAAAAGGCGCAATCTCCATCTACAAACATGCTTTGAAAAATTCTATATACAGACGACAGAATCTACGCCTTCCCTACCCCAGAAGGCTACAACTTGCCGGCCTCGTCTTCCCTCTTTTCAGTATCGGACAGAAGCCTTCGAGCATCATGCTTGTCTACCCTCGCTCGCGCCAACTCTTTTGAGAGAACGAAACCCCTAGCACAGATCTCCTCGAGAGTCTTTCTTCGATACCTACAACAAGCATATTCTTTGATCCTCTCCTCACAATTGAGGATGCTTCTCGGTTCATCTTGAGCATCGGTAGTATCCTTTAAATAGATCACTATCTCTTGGTCAACCTTAGTTTGGCTCATTGCAGCTTCAGCCCGGGCATCAACGATCTCGGCCCTTACTTTCGAAAGCTCAGACTTGATCTTTGTAATTGCATATGCTTGAACTAAAGCATTGTCACGAGCTAAGTTGAGTAGGGCCTCAAAGACGAGAACTTTAGCCAGATCACTCTTCTTTTCTAAAGCCTGGACCTCTGCCCGAGCTCTTATCTCATCGTGTTCGCACTTGGCTCGACCAACCTCACCCCGAAGGCGCTCCAGGGCCTTCGTCTTTTTCAGTATCTAAAATAAACAAAGCATTAGCCTCAGAAGTGAGAAGGCAGAATGCACACTCACCCATGACAGAAAGTTACCCTCCCCTTCAAGTAGCTCTCATAATTCAAGCTCTGACTCACTTTGTAGCGCAAGTGTGCCAGCTCGACTTACTTTTCACCTTAAAGGAGCCTAAGGGATCTCTCCTCATCCAGAGCTTTCCACATCGTGCATTTACTATGAAGCATCCTTGAATTAAGCTCGTCGAAGGCCTGCAAAAGAAAACCCAATAAGGAAGGGAAATCGCGAAACTCAAAAGACCCATGCCAAAAATCAGCACGAAGTGAAGCCGCCAGGCTTCCTCAAAAGCCGAGCGCACATCCGCTAACCTAATTCCCTTAGCTATAAAAGAATCGGCTCCGATTGAGGTACGATCACTTGAAGTATATGACCCCGGGTTTCTAATACCCCTCAAAGTACCAGTGAAAAAGAAGGCAACGGCAATAGAGAAACCACCTTCCCAAAACCAGGAACCATGGGTGCGACATGCTTAGATGATGCTTCCGCTCCGGAGCCCCGGTCCAGTTTTAGCTTGCTTTGAGCTCCATCGCCCTATAAAGGCATCTCCCGCTTATTATTATCGTTCTTTAGCCCGAAAGCTAGCAACCCTTTCCCCTCTCCAAAGGAGCGCTGCCTCACCTCGAAAGGCCCTCTGATGCATGCAACAACAAGATTAATAGGTAGAAGGGGAAAATTCCTCTTTAAGTGAAGGGAAAAAAATAGCAAAACACCCACCATGATGTTTCGCTTCCCGTCTGCCCCGAGACAAAGCTTGCCACTTGCGCTCGTTGCAAGTCAAGTGGTTTGCCAATTTTCAAACCTAATCCGGCAAATCAAGAACGTTGCCCGGTGCCCATGAAACTGCTACATAAAAAGAAAAAGAGGCAAGGTTACGAAACCAGCCTTCGCCATAAAGAAAACTATGAAGGCAGGAAATGCACCACTTACGTGTATAGTTCCATTCCTCAGGGAATGGCATAGGCTCCACAGGGACAATATTAGTGGTCCGTGTTAGAATATATGCTTAACGCTAGAGGGGGGGGGGGTGAATAGCGTTATAATAAAAAATAATATAAACTTGCGGAATTAAAAATTGCAGGATTGAAATAAGTGCGGTACGTAAATAATAAGGAACGAACGCACCGAAATTATCCTGGTTCACCACAACCTGTGGCTAGTCCAGTCCCCGAGAGACTCTCTCGAGATTCCACTAACTTCGTTAAGCTTACGGGTGCTTAACAAACCGTTACAAACTGAGAACTTGAGTCACACAAGCCTCAACAACCTTTGCTCGAAGATACCACACTTCAAGACTTCAACCGAAGGAATGAAAACGTTCCTTCTTACAACCACAAGGGATTAACACTTCCCTTCAAGTGTATACAAACACTTAGCACTCAAGACAAGACTCTCTTTAAGAGTAGATATGAGTAAAATAAATACGCTCAAGAACACAACAACTTTCGTCAAGAGTTTGGCTCTCAAAAAACTTATTAAATGAATAGAAAATGATGAATATGAGAGTATGCAAGCTTTAGCAAGAATATAATCAGTTGTTGTACTTAGAAAACTGATTTTGAGTTGTATTTATAGTGTTCAAAACCCCCACAACCGTTGCCTAATTGCCAATCAAGAAGCTGATTTTGTGCTAAGATAATCGATTACCTGATTTGCATAATCGATTATTTTCCAATCGTTCAAAAATCAATCCCAGATTTTAAGCAGAATAATCGATTATCCAAATCTTATAATCGATTACCTGACAACGTTCAAAAAATCATATTCAGATTTTACTTAACATAATCGATTATCAGATTGTGTATAATCGATTAACTGACAACATTCAAAGAATCATATGCAGATTTTACTTAGCATAATCGATTATCAGATTGTGTATAATCGATTATCTTTCAGAGTTTAAAAATTACTTTGGCAACGGTCATTTGCATAATCGATTATGCTATAAGGATAATCGATTATCTTTTATATTTTGAAAACTTCGGACTACACTGTCTTAACATAATCGATTATCATAACGTACATAATCGATTATTTTACAGTCTTGTAAAATTTTATAGACACTGCCTCAACATAATCGATTATCATAATGTGCATAATCGATTATTTTATAGCTTTGAAAAATCTGATGGACACTGCCTCAACATAATCGATTATCATAAGGTACATAATCGATTATCTTGTAGCTTTGAAAAATCTAATGTACACTGCCTTAACATAATCGATTATCATAAGGTACATAATCGATTATTGTTCAGCTTTGTACATCTGGTGTACATTGTCTTAACATAATCGATTATCATAAAGTACATAATCGATTATCTTTGTCCAGATTTGAGAGGCATGTTTAAAAATCATTTTGGCTAAAATAAAATGTTTGAAAATCATTTTGCTTTAAATTAAATATGCATGATTTGATAAAAATGATTTTACGAGAGAAGCCAAGTCTTGAGTTAATTGTCGGATCAAGATCACAATTAAAGAACGACTCATGTATAACTTTATTTCTTTGCTTGATCATGATCTTTGTTCGTCTTGTGCTTGAACTTCGTTATGTGTCAATTGCGCGCTTGTGCTTGGACCTCGTCATATGTCAATTGCGCGTCGTTTGTCATTTATCAAAACCTACAAATATGAACACACGTTTAGTTTAGTGCCTTGAGAACATGTTTCAACAGTCCGTACTCGAACAAATCGACTCATCCATTCTCGATATCTATCTACCTCGTCATCAATGACAAAGGGAGTGGTCGAGCGACATTGCAAAGTTAGCAAACCCCGATGGTGAAAAGGCTGGTACAACTTGATAAGATGACTGAGCGTAAATTAATGCCCTGATTTCTCTGTGAAAAATCTCATCATCAATACTATTCCCCAAAATGACGGGTGGATCTACGCCAAGGTAATCCGGTACTTTAAACAGAAGTCGAGCGCAACCCTATCAAGGGGCCCCAACGACAAAGGATACATGTACACATTCAGGAACCTATCAGCAGAATCCGTGACACCTTCATCCGATTAAAGTATTTACAACACTACTTCCTTCCCCATTCATAGTCTTTTGTCACTATTCCAAGGTGTTCCTATCTCATCAAAGAAGTAATCTCCAAAGTACGGTCTCGTTGTTCCTGAATACCAAAGTCGAAACTCTCCCCTCTCTATCGAATAGACCCTGATATAGCAGTCATGATGGTGGAGAAATTGGAGAACTAGAGCAGATATTTATGCAAGTACGTTAGTGTTGAAGTGACGAAAAGCTTAACATAGAAAAAGAAGGGTAACCGCCTAAAATGGTAGGGTCTCCAAAGAAGTAGAAACGACCCTATATATAAAAAACGATAATAATTCTCCCACATGAAAGGCCGGTGCCATCATTGCTAGTCCCGAGGTGGTACCCGAACTCGAAGACCTCCATCAAATAAAAGTTAGGCTCTAGAAAGCGAACGACGTCATTGCTAGTCCCGAGGTGGTACCCGACCTCGAGGACCTCCATCAAAGGAAAGTTAGGCTCCAGGAAGCTGATGGCATCATCACCAGTCCCAAGGTGGTACCCAACCTCGAGTATCTCTATCAAAGGAAAGTTAGGCTCCAGAAAGTCAACAGCGTCATCACCAGTCCCGAGGTAGTACCTGATCTCGAGGACATCCATCAAAGGGAAGTTACGACCTCGAGGACCTCCATCAAAGGAAAGTTAGGCCCCAAAAATTGATAAAATTATTGCCAGTTCCGAGGAGGTACCTGGCCTCGAGGACCTCTATAAAAAAGTTAGGCTCCAGGAAGCTGACAACATCTTCGCCGGTCCCGAAGTGGTACCCGACCTCGAGGACCTCCATCAAAGAAAGGCCGGGCTCCAGGAAGCTGGCGATATCATCGCCAGTCTCTGGGTGTACCCGACCTCGAGAACCTCCCTATAAAAGAAGTTAGTCTCTAGGAATCCAACGACATATTCACCGGTCATGAGGTGGTACCTGACCTCGAAGACCTCCATAAAAAAAAATTAGGCTCCAGAGAGATAAACCCTCCAAAATCTGTTCATATGAGCTCGACTTCGAGATATCATCTAAACCTAGGACCCTCCTCATCCAGAACCTGTCTGCGAAACCTTAAGGCTATATACACTAAGTTCAAGGCAAGTTTCGATATGCGTCGAGTTAACCTTCACTAAGGGACTGTTCTCGAAAGTTTGGAAGCAGTCCCTATCATTGGACCTCCAAGCTAATTTTCCCTTAATGATTACCGAAAGGTCTAAGTGATAAATCATGATCTCAAGGCTTGAGGCTTTTCTTCCATTCAACCCAAAGTAACGGTCCTGATGACCCGAGTGTTTCGGTCCAATACATGCTTGGTCCGAGGAACGGCAAAGGGTTCCATGGGGAGCCGTTTTAATCAATTAAAGGTCAAAAAAGATACTCGTATCTAGGTTTGATATAGGTAGTAACTGACAGAGTCATGCATTCAGAGTCTCCATAAATGTAAATGAAAGGGAGTATAGTAAGCATCAAAGAAAAAAATGAAGAAACATCTTTGTATTCGTAAACATTCGATTATAAAGGCCCACAAGGGGGTCCTTACATATAATTACAAAATCGCATGAGGTACTTATACATAAACATAGAAGCGAAAGGGTACACATATAGTAAAAGCATATAGCCTAGTTTACTCTCAAAGGTGCATCCTCGACAGCATCTTCTTCAAGCATCATTTCCTCGGGCATACGTCCTCAAAGGCAATATTTTCTAAGCACCGTACCTTCGCGAGTTTTATCTCGAACCTCCAGAATGGCATCTTCAAAAGGGGACATAAAGAAGAGGAAAGTGGCGGAGAAGCGCAAAATTACGCAGAAGAAACAGAAATGGATAAAGAAGTGGTTAGGTGAAAAATCTGGCTAGTGTGGACCTCGCCAACACTACTATTATGAAGCCACTTTTTGAGACATCACACTAGTGCGGATTCAATAGTTAGTAGATAGTACCACCTCACTCCATGGAAAGCAAAAGGAGTGAGGCGTTGTCATGCTCCCTTTTTCTCGCAAAATCGGGTTTATGACATTTTGGAGGACAACTCATTCCTTTTGGAAATTGGGTTTAAATTGAAGAGTCACCACCTAATGATTTAAGTGCATTAGAACACTAAGAAGAGTTTGATTTGAGTAACCAGAGATTGGGTAAGGGCTTGAAATTATCCCAAGGGGAAAGTGTCAAGCACCCCCAAGATCCACTAGTATGGGTCCCGACCAAACTAATATTGAGACTTTAGGTAAACATAACATTTAGGCAAGTAAGAACTTCAAATAAGAGGGGTTTTTGACGTGATGGTTACAAATAAACAAAGTTGGAAAGAATTAAAGAAATAAATAATTTGAAAATTTAAAAGAAACAAAGAAATAAAAGAATGGGGGGGGGGGGGGAGTCCTAGTTTTATTAATAATATGGATCATCCCACACAACATCCGGTAATCACTCCTTAGTGAGGGGTTACGCGTGATGTTATCGCGTGGTCATTATATCCATATCTACCCTTTCCCTCCTCATTTAAGGTATTAAAGCACAGAATAGTCTCGCTTACTTATTGCATGCTATTACCCGCTCCAATCCTATCAGTCCCAGAGGTATTAAGACTACTAATCCTAACAGGGAGGGATTTTAGGTTTGTTTGTAGTTTCAAAGGCAAAATTCTAAGGTAACATACAAAAACATGTATAACAAGTTGGGGAGGACCACATAACAAGTAAAGAAGGCTCAAATATACCTCCTTCAACCAATGAAGCACATAGTTAGCATGACTTGCACATACTGTTTAGGGTCTGATTTAATACTGAACGTGAAAGAACTTAAAGGTTGTGGCAGATTGATTTACTACATAATTTATATAAGAAGCCCCAATCGGGCCTTCTTGTTGATTGTAGTTAATAAACAAATTTAGTTGATAAGTTTTACCCTAAGGCTTGCCTAAGTATTGGGCGAAGATCCTATAGGCATGATATCTACTGATTTCGGAGAACAATGAAGGAAAATGAATACATACTGATTAAAAAGTTGCTAGATTATTAAAGAAAAAGGAAGTTTTAGCAAAAGATTTCTAGTTCTGCAAAATGAAGATACATTGTTATTAGTGGTTTTAGCCTTATTTGTGAGTGAAGCGATTGAGACCTAGTTAATAGCTCCTAGAGACATTTGTCCATGCGTTCTTGATTTTAAACCCTTTTATAGACAATGGTAAAGTGCAGAAACCCTATTAACATGATACCTAGGTGCTGAATTTCATTTAAAGCATATGAACATGACATCTAATTGCAGTTGATGGTTTAAGACCTATGAGCATGATTGCTAGATGAAAAATGGATGTATAAGATTCAGAGGGACTTATAGGCATATTTCTCTATATGCATATGCAACATTTAGAAATACCTATAGACATGGTATCTATGTGAGAAATGGTAGTATTATAGGAAAGATATCTATGTGAGAATGCAGAATTTTAGAAGACCTATAGGCAAGATATCTATTTGAGAATGTAGAATTTCAGAAATAATTATAGGCATGATATCTATTTGAGAATGCAAAATTTCAGAAATACCTATAGGCATGATATCTAGTTGAGAATGCAGAATTTTAGAAATACCTATAAGCAGGATATGTATTTGAGAATGCAGAATTTCAGAAATACCTATAGGAAGGATATCCACCCTTTGCATATATAGTTACCCATCCTTTTCATAAGCCATCCCCAAGAGTTTATTACAAAATTATTACAACCCAGAATATAAAAGAATACATCAAAAATTAAAAAGTACAACCAAGGAGAGCATGATTCTGAGTTCATTTCTGAAATATGAGGTAAATCAACTCCAAAGATCATGATCCAAAGCCTTTCTCCCATTTGGATATGTCAAAGTTCCCTAAGAGTCTCAAAAAGACTCCGGGCAATACTCTCACTCAAATGTATTATTAGATTGGGACAATTATAGTGTGGAAGGGCCATCCCTCAAGTGTCTAAGTTCAGAGGGAACTCAGAGGGTCCTAAGGCAAGGCTCACAAAAGGGGAGCAGAACTTAAAGAATAAGAAAGTGTGCAAGTGCAGAATGGAGTGCTAGAAGGGAAAAGGGAGAGGGAACTAATTACAGAATTAACAGCTTCACACAAAGAGGGATTTAGGGGTTGGGACTGATTTTAGAGAACCCTTATGCTTGGGAATTAATTGATTATGGGCCTGCACATCAATAGGGGGATGCTGTTATGCTCACAAAACCAACTAGAATATATATCACACAATGATAACATGAGGTTATGATCCCAGGGGACCAAGTTTGAGTCATAGAATACAATACTTTAATGTTGTCATCCTCAAATAATCATCAATGTCAAACAACTTAAAATACACAATAGAGGTAGAACAAATAGAATGAAAATACTAACACATACTGAATCAAACATATAAGTAGGCAGGGAGGAGGAAAAAGATGTTAAACAAACACATAGTTATGATGTTGAATCATAATTAGAACATACTGGTTTAAGGAAAGAAAATAGAGAAAAGAGCAGGCAACAAGACTTGCAAATAGGCTACATTACAAGCAGCAAGAAAGAGTATTTTTGAATGTAAGTGTAAGTTCAAAAAAAACACGAGTGATCTTTAGAAAACTAAGAGTCTTCGCGTATTTATAATATGAAGAATACGCAGAAACAAGGTAAGAAAATAATTATGGAACTGAATATCAATTAAGAATCAAGACTTCCTTTAATTAAGGAATTCATATTCAAGCGGTAAAACTATTTAAGGAAAGAAGTGAAATAAACATCTTGTGCAAAGTAGGCAATTAGGGGTAATTACATAGGGATTTTAATTAAGGGAAGAATTTTGAAATACACGATTAAAAGAAAATAAGGTAAGAATCAATTAGTACACAGTAGATCAAGGAGTCCAATATTCTCAGTTATTGGTTCGTGAGTAAACCAAGTCAGAAAGGTTGAGGAAAGTTTTCGAATCAAATCAAGTAACAGGGAATCAACAAACCAGGAAAGAAAATCAATCAGACTTACATAAAGGAAGTCTGAAATTATTAAAAAAATTGAAAGTCATTTAGAGAGGAAGTTCAGCATATATAAAGAGTACACAAGTATTGTACATGCAAGACTGAATTTAGGACAAAGAAAAATATTGTATAGTAGTAAACACAGGTAATCACATAGTTCGATTTCAGGTACTCAGTAACAGAGAAGAGAAAGTATCAAATAGCATGCCAAATGGTCAAGTAAAAGATCTTATAGAGTTTAGCAGGAAGTTGGAGTCATATAAAGAAACAAAATATTCAGAAATTCAATCGAGCAGTAGATGAAACATCTTCAGAAACATGAATAGGTCCGAAGAAATTAGGGTTTTGAAATCAAAGAAGTTCAAAGATGAATAATAAGCAAATCACATAGCAAATTGTCTCACAACTCGAATGAATTCCCAAATTTAGAGCTTTCCCCGTCAATCGAGTATAGAGATGAAAACAAGTAGATCAGGCAGAAATACTAACAAAATAAGTTCAGAAATCTCAAAAAAAGGAACTAAGACTTTTAACATGCGTATTCCAGTAGAAGAACAACATAAAGGACCACAGTAGAAGAGCGACACAGAAGAAGAACAACATAAGAAACACAATAGAAGAACAACACAGTAGAAGAACAACATAAGAAACACCGTAGAAGAACAACGTAAGAAACATAGTAGACATGTTTAAAAATTAGAAAAGCTTCGAAATAAAGTAACAAAAAAACCCTAAATCAGAAAAGACGAAGGTTCTGAAAGTATAGTTTTGAAAAAAACCACGAGAAATCATTTAGAAGCTTAGAGAAAACATAGATATACAATGGATCTAAAAGAATCAGATGAATATCGAAGATTAGGGTTTCAGAAGAACCCTAGATAGTGAGAAAGGCTTGGAAAGTCATTGATCTTAGCAGGAGAAGTCAAAATCAGGCTTGAATAGCCATGGCTGGTCAGAGCAAGGTCGAAGATGACAGGAGACAACATAGCACTGAAATAGACCAACGTATGGACCAAACTTTATCAGGGTATGGTCTTGAAAGCAGGTTAATTAAGCAGGTAGAAGTCGTAAGAGGCAAATACAGGCCTGGAATGTCTTTGGAAGCTATTGATTCATGTGTTTTTTAGGGTGGTGGAAGAAGGCGTCAGCTAGGTTTGAGAAAGAGTTTGGGAGAAGGGGGATTCAAAGGCAGCTACAGATAGGAAATGGTTAGGGTTTGGGGGTAATGGGGAAAATTAAAAAGGCAAGGGAGAGTGTGAGCAGCTGATCTGTTAAATCAACAACTGAGATTAAAAGGGGTCCGGGCGGGTTATTTGAGTGGGTTGTGGGTCAGGTAAACTTTAGAATTTGGGCCTGGTAATGGGGTATGATATTAGGTCTAACTAGAGGTGCCAAATCTGTCCAAAATATAAATAAAAATAGGCTAGCATTTAAATAGCCATTTTCGCTTATTTATTTTATGAAAAATAGTAAATCAATTTTTAGAAACAAATTAAAGGTGCTATAATAATTAATAATATATAAATATAAAATTACAAATACTGGAGTCAATTTTATAATTATAAAATACAATTAAAGCTTAAAATAGGCTAATATTGCAATTATATGCAATTTAGCTTTAAAAATACTAAATAAATTTGTAAAAATGTGAAAAAATCATACTAGCTATATTGTAGTATAAATATGAGAATCAAATGAATAAATTACTACAATGTCAATTTTGGGAATACTTGTTGGGTCTTTCTTGATAAGATAAGGCAATAAATTAATTTAAAAATCTTTAAGAAATTGAGAAAAAATAATAAAACCTTGGGACATACTTATATATGCATGTACATGCTATTTTGAAAGTATTTCGCATATTAGAAATATACAGGAAAAAATTAGGTATCAACAACTGCCTCTCTTTACCTAGGAAGGATGAAAAAGTTGTCGGGTAAAGATACGATGGCCAATTTTGACCAAACGAAGGGGATGGAAAAGGTTTGGCCGCGCCTTGGTTCCTGAGCTACCTACATATCCCTGGTCTTACAAGAATCATGCCATATGTAGTTCAGGATCCGTCAGCGGAGTATGTCGATGGAGACTTTCAAGAGCGGGCGCAGAATTTAGGACGGGGTGAATGGTTAGAGTCTGGTAGGGCTAAGGGAACTGGAGTAGAATCGCTCCTGCCATGATGGTCGTTGCTCGCCGATTTACTTGTATATAAGTAACACAAGCGTATATTGTGCGTAAATTTAAACATGATGCAATTTTCCGTCGGACCATGAATGTTGTCTTTGGACGGTTCGGATGACGTCCTCAGACCATGGCATCCTTGTCACACCTCCTTTTTACTGCTTACACGTGGTTACCCCGAAAGGCGACACGTGTATAGGAGTTTTTCCAATTAAAGTGACATTATTCGATATGGGATTAATTATCCATTTCAAGAGTCGCCACTTGGGAAAGGTTTGGATTTTGGTGTCCTAAGTCACCGATTTATTCAAAATCCCAAATCGAGAAAATTTCTACTACCCAATTGGAGTCTGCGAACTAGAAATTCTTGAGTAAGCAATTCTGTTGACCCGAGGGAAGGTGTTAGGCACCCTCGGATCCCGTGGTTCTAGCACAGTCGCTTAAACTCAATATAAGTGGATGAAACATGATTTGTTATACCTGTTAACTCGTAATTTTAGATTATTAACCGCTTTTAACATATGTTTTAGGAAAATTTGCAATGTTATTAAAACATGTCGCGGATCGGGTCACATAAATGCACCCGCAATCTTAGACATATTATAATTCCATTGAGAATAGGATTTGGGTCACATAACTGCGCACCTGAATTTTAGGAAGGTATTTTATTAAACACGCACCAACAACAACAACGTCTTGTTTATTTATGGGAAGGTCGTGAAATTTACTAAACGACACTTCCTATTTTATACGTGTTTTAATGAATTAAAGAGCCATCGTATAGTATTTTCTTGGATTAGCGCGGCTCATTTTTATTTTTTATAAGGACATCCTAATCCATGCCAAATTTCTACTCTTGTGAATGCTTAAATGCACTAATTGTTCTATGTATAGATTGTGTGTTTTGGAAACATTATGAGAACCTTAGCCTCATTCATGGCTAATTGCACATACCGTTCCAGATTTTGGCTAGCCTAAGAGCACCTATGGCTCAGGCTGTTACTGATAACTATTGTGACTGGTTTGAGCCTTTACCCACTTAGCCCGTCAAACATGTTGAATTACAATATTTGGGTACTTACTGGGCTTTGGGAATGAGCCCAGTATTGGTTTGGACAAAAGGGTCCAGTCCTTAGTAACCATTTGGTTCAAAACTATATATATTTGAACATATGCATATTCCCAAAGAAAATACTAACATTCATTTTTATAACAAACTTTAATATTGGATCTGAATCAAATGACCTATATACCCATCAGTCAGAGTATATGAATCTAATATTTTTTCAACATTCAGTTACAACTTTGATCACAACTTATTAGGTCTGAAACAAAAATGACTAATATGTTGAAATCTAAGCGAGTTAACGCATTACACCATACTTGAACTTCAACTAACAATTAAACTAATATTTCCTGAATCTTTCACTTAAAATAACGCATGAAATAGCATCTAAAATACCCAAATCACTTAGTGAACTATGACTGACCAGTCTCTGAAGTCCAGTTGTTATAGAATGAGTTAGTCAGAAAATGTCCAATTATTAAAAAAATGGATCAGTCTAATATTTAACTATAACACGATAATCCTTTTATACCTATATTCGAACTAACTAGGGGAAAATGGGGGTATAATTCAAAATACAAATAGCAGCTAGAGAACTTCACATTTGAGAATATATTTCATTTGAACTTCATGGATACATGAACATTGAGTGCACCTGTAATGCAGTAGAAGAAACAAGCCTATAAGTAAATAGAATAGACCAGCTAGCAATCAATAACCAAATACACAGTGCACCCAGGACTTCAACAGAGCTTTTAGAGAATTCAGTCTTCAGAAAATGATTCAAAACAACACTAATAGTATTTTCAGATGCAGAATAAGTATTTCATCTCTAGTATTAAAGAGAAAGGTTCTGAATCCTTTTATCAATGCCCAGCTAATTTATTTTATATTAAAGCTTTTAGGGCATTAGATTTTACCTTGTTTTCTTTTTAGTTCTTATCTCAACTTGCATTTTTTCTAGTCCTTCAATTCCTGACTTGTGCCTCAAGTCTTAGGCAAAAATTATGTTTTTGTCATTTCTAGAAGGTTCTAAGGGCTTCCTATTAGATTTTTACAGGTTCAAATCCCTCTTACACCCTCACTTGCTTTCCTAAATTACCCTACCCCTGGAATTTGACCTTAGTCAATTCCTTGACCCAGTTTAGTTACAATTGACCCTGGTCAATCAAACTTGGGTCACATTTCAACCTTAGACTAATATGCTCATGAATGTTCAATCAGCCAAAATTAATAAGGCTTAACACAGATGCCTTAATATAGACTTCCACAAACATACATTATACAGGATTATCAAAACAAAGGACTATAAGAAAGAATACATTTATCAAAAAAATGCTTCAGAAATACTTAACAACGAGAAACAAACATCAATTTAGTTCAGGAATCACCTTAGGAAGCAAGTAAAGGCTAACAATGAACAACTAAAGGTCCCAACCCCCCAAAGCAACTTAAACCAACATTAATTCTGAAAAACCCAAATCATTATGGCAATCAAATACTTTGGGGAGAACCATAAATCATATAATCAGAAGATAGATGTCAATTAAGCCCTAAAAATCACATTACAGAAGAATTAACTAGCTTTCAAGATCAAGGAGCTGATATTAGCAGGAAACTATTCAAGAGATGAAAAGATTTCCAGATTAGTGTCAAACAAAGAATATGAATATTGAAACCCTTTTTTAGATGAACTTGTGGATAAACAAGACAAATAATGAAAAGGAAAAATCAAATAAAAGAAATTCAAACTATTAAACATGAAACTAAGACTGGTGGTGTTGACATGTATTTTCCTTGATTCTGTCGAAGGCCTTTTGACAGTAGTCAGTCTATTTGGTAGCGGCATCCTTTTTCAACATCTTAAAGAACGGCTCACAAATAACTGTAGATTGCACTATGAACCGACTGATATAGTTGAGTCTCCCCAAGAAGCTCATTACGTCCTTCTTGTTCTTTGGCGGTGGCAACTCTTGAATAGCTTTAACCTTTAATGGATCTAGTTCTATTCCTCGTCGACATACAATGAACCCAAGTAGTTTTTCGATGGGAACCCCGAATGCACATTTTGTGGGATTCGGTTTTAGATTGTACCTTCTCAGTTTATTGAAGAACTTTCTCAAATCTTTCATGTGATTAGTGTCTTTCTTGGACTTGATGATGACATCATCTACATATACTTTAATCTCACTGTTTATCATGTCATGGAAAATGGTAGTCATGGCCTTCATGTAGGTAGCCCCTGCATTCTTTAATCCAAACGGCATCATCTTGTAGCAGTACGTTCCCCACGACATAATGAAAGTTGTTTTCTCAGCATCTTCTTCATCCATCCATATCTAATGATACCCAACAAAACAATCTACAAATGACTGCAGCTCATGCTTGGCACAATTATCAATTAGGATGTGTATGTTTGGCAAGGGGAAGTCGCCTTTTGGACCGGAACCGGTTGAGATTTTAGTAGCCGACACAGACTCTAACCTTCCCGTCCTTTTTCGGCACTGGCACAATGTTTGCTAACCATGTCGGATATTCTACTACCCTGAGAACCTTAGCTTTGACTTGCTTAGTGACTTCTTCTTTGATTTTCAAACTCATATCAAGCTTGAACTTTCTGAGCATCTGCTTCACTGGCGGGCATGTTGGATCGGTTGGCAGTTTGTGTGCCACAATAGACGTACTCAGACTGGTCATGTCAGTGTACTACCAAGTGAATATATCCTTATATTCCCTTAGAAATTCTGTATACTCTTCCTTTTCTGACAGTGACAAATAAACGCTGATTTGGGTTCTTTAACATTTTTTGTATCTTCCAAGTTAACAATCTCGGTCTCCTCCAGGTTGGACTTTGGTCTGTTCTCAAAATTTTCAACTTCTTTAACAATCTCTTCTGGTATATCGTCTTCTTCTGAATCTATGTCTGTTTTTTGCGTTATCTCGTTGCATGTCACAATCATTGGTTCATAAAGATAAGTAATAGTAATTTTGTATAAATAAAGTAATGAGAGAAAATAATTACAGTAAGATTTATAAGGGAATCGAAATGCTTTGATAAATTTCATAACTATTTTGAACATTGAAGATCTCAGTGCGAAATTTATAATGCGAAAGGAAAGTCAACTAGTAAAAATAAAAGCTAGTGCATGATGCTTGTTCAGCCTTGATACCCCGAGGCTCGTCGGGATATGTTCGTTCTAATGGTCCAGTTATCCAGGCATGCTCCTTGGCTTAAGGCTTGTATGGAAGGGCCTTCCTCTCCCTCTTCCTCGAAAATGACACAACAATCCATGTCATCGTCTTCTAGGAAAAAATTCCTCACTGCTACCAGTGCTTCCTCTTCTTCTGACCCATAGATAACATCGGTTGGCTGGAACGTCTGCTCCAAATGTGGTATTGGCTGCTCCAGCAGGTAGTAAGGACCGCACCATGGTCGCGGCCAGTTATTTAATTCCTCCCAAGTGTACTCATATCCCAGACCAAAGGTGGTGCCATGTTTCTTTAGTTTGACATGCTTAGCGATTCCTTGGAGGTTCTTTCCAAGTCCCTTACCGGGTTCATATCCGCTCCAGTTCAATACACTTTCAATTTTATTGTCCCGCCACTTGTCTTTGTCAATGGCGTTGACTCGCTCGATGTGGTAATTGGTCTCCCCGGCTATCTTTCTTCTGCCTGTGATTGCTGGGATGATCTGGCGACTGTATATGGGATTGCTACCGTCGTCGTAAATGATCACCTCTTGGTGGTTCCATTCAAACTTCACCGCCTGGTGTAGTGTTGATGTCACAACCTCGGCAGCACGAATTCACGGCCGTCCCAATAGCAAATTGTAAGATGTCGGCACGTCTATTTCATGAAATCAACATCAAACCAAGTAGGCCCCATCTGCAAACATAAGATAATTTTTCCAATAGTGGACCTCTGAGAACCGTCGAAAGCTTTGACGTCGATGCCCCCATCCTTGATCGCATGCATCCTTTTTCCCAATCCTGAGTGTTACCAACAGACAAATATTGAGGCTGGACCCTCCATCAATCATGATTCTGGTGATAAAATAATCTTCGCATCTTCTGCCTCCAATTGCTGGGATAGTCTAGTGACTGTATATGGGATTGTTACCGTCGTCGTAAATGATCACCTCTTGGTGGTTCTATTCAAACTTCACCGCCTGGTGTAGTGTTGATGCCACACCTCGGTGGCATTAATTCACGGCCATCCCAATAGCAAATTATAAGATGTCGGCACGTCTATTACTTGAAAATCAACATCAAACCAAGTAGGCCCCATCTGCAAACATAAGCTAATTTCTCCAATAGTGGACCTCTGGGAACCGTCAAAAGCTTTGGCGTCGATGGCCGCATCCTTGATCTCATGCATCCTTTTTCCCAATCTTGAGTGTTTCCAACGGATAAATGTTGAGGTTGGACCCCCTATCAATCAGGATTCTAGTGATAAAATAATCTTTGCATCTTCTGCCTCCGATTGCTGGGATGGTTTGGCGACTGTATATGGGATTGCTACCATCGTCGTAAATGATCACCTCTTGGTGGTTCCATTCAAAATTCACCGCCTGGTGTAGTGTTGATGGCACAGCCTCGACGACATTAATTAACGGCCATCCCAACAGCAAATTGTAAGATTTCGGCATGTCTATTACTTGAAAATAAACATTAAACCAAATAGGCCCCATCTGCAAACATAAGATAATTTCTCCTATAGTGGACCTCTGGGAACCGTCGAAAGCTTTGACGTTGATGGCCCCATCCTTGATCTCATGCATCCCCTTTCTCAATACTGAGTGTTACCAACAGGCAAATGTTGAGGCTGGACCCTCCATCAATCAGGATTCTAGTGATAAAATAATCTTCGCATTGCAAAGTGATATGCAATGCCTTATTGTGACCCAAACCTTCCAGTGACAACTCATCTTTATGAAAAGTGATCTTGTGACTTTCCAATATATGCCCTGCCATATTTTCCATCTCTACTACTGTGATGTTTCTCGGTTGTGTTCATCGAAATTTTGTAGCAGAGCCAGGATAGAAATTTGTGCTGGTGTTTTGTCAGCTGATCGATGAATGAGTATTCCTTGGCTTGTATCTTTCTCCAGAGATCGTTGAGCCTAGTTTCAATGATGGTCGGCTGACCAGAGGCTTGCTTACTTGACTCAGCTAAATGTTCCGGTGTATTAACCCTACCAGTCCTTGTCATACTATGTGCCGCAACTGCTTTCCCGAACTTGACCTTCCGTTTTCTTCTTGCCTCTCCTACGTAATCCCAAGTTATGGCATTTGTATGAAATGGTGTTACGATCGATATTGGTACCAGAATTGGTGTAGCTATCTTGACTCCGAATGGAGCATGTACCTTAGGCGGTAAAACTGCAATTTCAAAGGGTGTAGGTGCATTTGCTGGTGACATAAATTCAATCTCAATTGGCGGTGGTGTCTTTGTAGAGGATGACGCTTCAAACTCAAGTGGCATGGAAATTTTTACCCCGGCGTCCCCAGAAGGCTAACTCTGGACTCTAATCGGATTAAGGGGGACTATTGACTTCTTTGGATCATTGCTTTCTGTGATCAAACCATTCGATCCCTTAGGTTCCCAATCATCCTCTATTTCGATCATGTGAACGCCTTCACCCTTGTGGTCTGGTATAGGGTTATTACGAACATTCAGAGCAGGCTCCTTTGCCACAATGATTTTGTTATCAATCAAAGTTTGGATCTTATCTTCAAAGAGAAACATTTATCAATGGTATACCCTTTCATGTCAGAATGGTATGCACAGAATTTATTTGGATAGACCTATTGAGAAAGGTTCTCAAGGGTTATAGTAGGGATATGGATGACATAACCAACAGCTTTGAGCCTTTCGTATAACTGGTCAATGGATTCAATAATGATAGTATACTGTTTGGGAGGTCTCCGCTGAAAATTTGGTCGAGGTCTAGGGACGCTTTGGCGTGCGGGAGGTGATTGATAGTGGAATGGTTGAGTATTATAGGCTTAATAGACATGTGCAGGTTGGGGATATCTGGGTGAAGTAGGCTGATAAGTAGGAGGTGGAGGTGATTGATAAGTAGGTGGTAGAGTTTGATAAGAGGGTGAGTGTGCTTGGTAGTTCAGAGTAGGTTGATATGTGAGTGGATGAATTGGGTAGGTTTGGTATTTGATAAGGGATTTAGTACTTTGTGCAACCATTACGCCACCTACGGCCCTTTTCTTGGACGTACCACTAGACTGTAAGGCCTTATTGGCAGCGTGCAAAGCTTCAAAGTTTGTATCCATACCACTTTTAGTGCCTTCTTCGATCCTTTCACCCAACTTGATAGTGTCAGAAAATTATGGTTCTCAATCAGCATCAGTCTTTCATAGTATTGCGGGTCTTCAGCTCGGACAAAAAATTTGTTCATTTGCTTTTCCTTTAAGACATGTCTGAGATTAGCAGCTTCTGATCTTCAGTGAGTAGCATACCGCAGAATGTTTCCGTTGGATTCTTCTTCAAGTTTTAAATGTATAACACATTTCGTGCATTTTATTTGTTGAACCTCAATCTGTCCATAAAGTCGGATGCCATACTCATCCAATTCAACCATTTCTTCGGGTCTTGGCTAATGTACCAAGACAGAGCATCTCCTTTCAGACTCCTCATGAAAAGTTTCATGCGGATCCTCTCGTCCTTCCCTACTCCGACCAACTTATCATAGTATGTTCTCAAATGAACTCTCAGGACTCCTGTACCATCAAACATCTCGAACTTAGGAGGTTTGTACCCCTCGGGCAGTTTGACATCCGGTTGTATGCAAAGGTCTTCGTAGTTCAACCCTTCGATCCTCTTACTTCCTTCGACGCCCTGAATTCCGCTAGTCAATTTCTTGAGTTCTTCAACCAGGTTTCTGATGAGTGATTCTTTATCATCAGACTCGGGTGTGCTTGAGATGGGTTGGTGGAGTGTGACATGGTCTCCACATAGATGGGGGTTTTATGATGAGTGTGGGCATGATCATTTGTGGAGTTCAAAGGTTCTAGGATGAGCAATGGAGTACTGTTGGAAGTGTGGCAAGTATTGCAGTGGTGGTGAGGAGTGGGATGGATTTGTAGTTTTGGGATGTTTTGTGGAGGTGCGGGGTTCTGATTGCTCGGGAAATTAACGTCTGGAGTGGTGAGGGAAAATGACAAATTTGTTAGAAAATACGCTTAACGCTAGAGGGGGGGGGGGGTGAATAGCGTTATAATAAAATTTAGCGTAAACTTGCGGAAATTAAAATTTGCAGGAAGTAAATAAGTGCGATAAATAATAACTTACACACAGATATATCCTGGTTTACCAGAACGTGTGGCTAGTCCAGTCCCCGAGAGACTCTCTCGAGATTTTCCACTAACTTGTCAAGCTTCCGGGTGCTTAACAAACCTTTACAACTTGAGGACGCAAGCCTCAACACCTTTGCTCGGAGTTACAACACTCCAAGACTTCAACCAAGGAAACACAAGTTCCTTACAACAAGAGAATCACAATTCTCTTCCAAGTGTACAAACACTAAAACACTCAAACAATATACTCCTTTATGAGTAGGTATGAGTAAAAAGAAATAAGCTCTAGATCACACCAACTTTGGACAAGAATATGGCTCTCAAAAGCTTTATGAAATTGAATATAAAATGATAAACAAAAGTATGCAAGCTTATAGCAATGTAATGATCAGTTGTAGTATGTTGTTGTGTTTATGAAGCTGTATTTATAGTTGAAAAACTTGGCATTACCGTTGCCTAATTGCCAATTAAGAGTTGCTGATTTTACTCACTGACAATCGATTGTCAAACCCCAACAATCGATTGTCTGCCAGTCAGACCAAAATTCAATCCCAGATTTTACGCTTGATAATCGATTACTTATAATCCATAATCGATTACTGGCAACGTTCAAAAAATCCTTTCCAGATTTTACCACAAACAATCGATTGTCCAGAATCAACAATCGATTACTCAGCAACGTTCAAAAAATCTTTTCCGGATTTTAATCAAAACAATCGATTATACAAAATCAATAACCGATTACCCAATAACGTTCAAAAAATCTTTTCCGGATTTTAATCAAAACAATCGATTATACAGAATCAATAATCGATTACCTGACGGTATTTGAAAACTTTACGACAACGGTCAGCTTCACAATCGATTGCACAAAGGCAACAATCGATTACTTATCAGTTTTTGAAAAACATTTTAGACACTGTCTCTTTGACAATCGATTGTCCAATATAACAATCGATTATTTAATAAATTTGAAAATCACTGGAAGACACTGTCTCAACATAATCGATTACCATTAGTTCATAATCGATTATTCTGAGTTTTGAAAAACTTTGATGGACACTGCCTCAGTCACAATCGATTGTCATTAGTTCACAATCGATTGTCATGCAGGTTTGAAAAACCTGATGCTCACTGTCTTACTCACAATCGATTGTCATTAGTTCACAATCGATTGTCATGCAGTCTTGGCTTAAAACAATCGATTATTATAAGTACATAATCGATTATCTTAGTCCAGATTTTTAAGGCATGTCTAAAAATTATTTTGACTACTGTAAATATGCATGATTTAAAATCATTTGACATTAAATTAAATATGCATGATTTTGGAAAATAGTTTTATGAGAGAAGCCATGTTACGAGTCAAGTTTTAGGATCAAGATCACAATTAAGAATGACTCAATTAAACTATTAAACTTTGTCTTGAGCTTGAATCTCGTTGTATATCAATTGTGCGCTTGTTTCTTGAACTTCGTCATATATCAATTTTCGCTTCGTTTGTCATTCATCAAAACCTATACAAAAGAATACACGTTTTAGTATATTGTATTGAGAACGTGTTTCCAACAATTTCCCCCTTTTTGATAATGGCAAACATTTAGCGGGATATGCAAGACAAGCAATTTATATTGACGATTCAAGACAAGTATATACATGCAACAAGTATGTAATTTGTTCCCCCTCAATTTGAGAATTCCCCCTCAATTTAAGCTTATAATTTGAGAGTGCATCATACCCGTTATATTCCCCCTTTTGCCATTAGCAAAAATAATAATAAGATGCCAAAGATGAAATAAACCTTGTTTATTTATTAATAGAAATTACAGCAACATCAACCCGAATAATAGCAACATAATCGATTATTGATACGAAATAATCGATTTCTAGACGAAGGAAACCGATTGTTGTACGTCAAGCTTTATAATTCCCCTTTCCTTTGGGGCGATACCTGCAAAAATCGTTAGACGTCTCCGACGCTCAAGTTAGAAATCATGTAACAAAAAAATGCAATGCATGACTTAGATCAACGTGGAGTCAAGGATCCCGAGTTCACTGCGAATTCGGAAGAAGGACTCTTTCTCTAAAGGCTTTGTAAAGATGTCTGCCAATTGGTTTTTGGTTTCAACAAATTCAATTTCGACATCGCCTTTGAGAACGTGATCTCTAATAAAATGATTTCTAATTTCAATGTGTTTCGTTCGCGAATGAAGAACGGGGTTCTTCGTCAAGCATATGGCACTAGTATTATCACATCTAGAGGGATATGATCAAGACTTAGGCCATAGTCCAAGAGTTGTTGTTTCATCCATAGGATTTGAGCGCAACAACTCCCTGCGGCTACATATTCAGCTTCGGTTGTGGACAACGCAACACTTACTTGTTTCTTGCTAAACCAAGAAACGAGAGAGCTACCGAGCAAATGGCAAGTGCCACTAGTGCTCTTGCGGTCCAATTTGCATCCAGCAAAATCGGAATTGGAGTAGCCAACAAGTTGGCATGAAGAGCCTTTGGGGTACCATAGACCCACATTTGTAGTACCAACAAGATACCTTAAAATCCATTTTACCGCAGTAAGGTGAGACTCCTTCGGACACGATTGATAACGAGCGCATAAGCACACGCTAAACATGATGTCCGGACGACTAGCAGTAAGATAAAGAAGAGAGCCAATCATACCTCGATACTTTTTGGTGTCGACTTCCTTACCTTTCTCATCTTTGTCTAGATGATCGGATGTGCTCATGGGAGTTGCCATTTCTTTTGCATTGTTCATCTCAAATCGTTTCAGCAATTCTTTGCAATATTTGGCTTGACAAATGAATGTACCTTCTTTCATTTGCTTTACTTGTAATCCCAAAAAGAATGTTAACTCACCCATCATAGACATCTCAAATTCGCTTGTCATTAAATCGGAAAATTCCTTGCATAAAACATTGTTAGTAGCACCAAATATAATATCATCTACATATATTTGAACTAACAAAATATCATTGTTTTTATGCTTAACAAAGAGAGTTGTGTCAACTTTCCCCCTAATGAAATCATTTTCCAAAAGAAACTTACTTAATCTTTCATACCAAGCTCGGGGAGCTTGTTTTAAACCATAAAGAGCCTTTTTGAGTTTGAAAACATGATCGGGAGATTTAAAGTTTTCAAAGCCGGGGGGTTGTTCAACATAAACTTCTTCTTGAATAAAACCGTTTAGAAAAGCACTTTTCACATCCATTTGATATAAATTGAAATTCATAGAAGAGGCAAATGCAAGCAATAAGCGAATAGCTTCTAATCTAGCTACGGGAGCATATGTTTCCTCAATGTCAATACCCTCTTCTTGATTATAGCCTTTTGCTACAAGCCTAGCTTTGTTTCTAGTGATTATACCATTTTCATCTAGTTTATTGCGAAAAACCCATTTCGTACCAATTATGGTATGACCTTCGGGTCTTGGCACCAAATCCCAAACGTCATTGCGTTCGAATTGGTTAAGCTCATCTTGCATTGCCAAGGTCCAAAATTCATCCCCAATTGCTTCTGAGATGGTTTTGTGTTCAATTTGAGAAACAAAAGCAGTATGTTCTAAGGTATTTTTGAGAGAGTTTCGGGTACTTACCTTGTCTCCAACGTTGCCAATTACCTGTTCGAGAGGGTGATCTTTGATTGTCCTCCACTCGTTAGGCATATTCATTTCTTTTTCCAATTGTGGCGCTTCTTTCGTTGGTTGTTCCTCAGTTTCATCTTTATTTTCCTTGGGTGGTTCCTCTTGTATTTTGTCTTTCAAGCTGTCTAAGATACCTGCAAGATCAAAACCGGAATCCTTTCTTGCCAAGCGAGCATTATTTTTGGAAAATACAACATGAGGGGATTCCTCCACAATTTGGGTTCTTTTATTAAAGACCCTATATGCTTTACTACGTGAGGAATATCCAATGAAAATACCTTCACCCGACTTAGCATCAAATTTACCCAATTGGTCTTTGCCATTGTTATGAACAAAACATTTGCAACCAAAAACTCTAAAATGGGAAATATTTGGTTTTCTACCTTTATAAAGTTCATAGGGGGTTTTCATGAGTATCGGCCGAATTACTACTCTGTTTAGGACATAGCAAGCGGTACTCACGGCGTCCGCCCAAAAATGTTTGGGTATCTTAGCTTCGTCGAGCATGGTTCTAGCCATCTCTTCGAGACACTATTTTTCCTTTCCACCACCCCATTTTGTTGTGGTGTACGTGGAGCGGAAAAGGTATGCTTGATTCTAAGTTCGTCACAAAAGTCCGCAAAGAGATTGTGATCAAACTCTCCCCCATGATCACTTCTAATTGAAGTGACGGTTGTTTCTTTCTCATTTTGAACACGCTTAAGAAAATATTTAAAATTTTGAAAAGCATCACTTTTATTGGCAAGAAATAAAGTCCAAGTAAATCTCGAGTAATCATCAACAATCACAAAAGCATATCTATTTCTTCCTAGACTTTCAATGCGAGAAGGACCAAATAAATCCAAATGAAGCAATTGCAATGGTCTAGAAGTTGAAATAATGTTTTTAGATTTGAAAGATGCTTTTGTTTGCTTCCCCTTTTGACACGAGTCACAAATAGAGTCATTTTCAAATTTTAAAATGGGAAGACCAACAACTAAGTTTTGAGAAATCAATTTGTTCAAAAGATGCATATTGATATGTGCTACTCTACGATGCCATAGCCAAGTATCATCCTCTTTACTCATTAGACAATCAACATAATCGGGTGAGGATTTAGCAAGATCAACCATATAAATATTATCCACTCTAAAACCACGGAGGATAATTTTGAAATCACTACGTCTGAACACTAAGCATTCATCTGAATCAAATAAAGCAAGATTTCCCTTGTCACACAATTGGCTTATGCTCAAGAGATTATGCTTTAATCCTTTAACAAGTAATATATGCTTAATAGAGGATTTTTGATCCTTACCGACCGAGCCGATGCCGATGATCTTTCCTTTATTGTTATCACCGAAGATAACACTTCCTCCTTCTTTGTGCTCTAATTGAAGGAATTTGGATTCATCTCCCGTCATATGCTTGGAGCATCCACTATCAAGGTACCATAGTACACTTGATCCCTTCAAGCACACCTACAAAACAAATTAATGTTCTTTAGGTACCCATGCCATCTTGGGTCCTTGGGGGTTAGGCATATTATAATGATGCGATTGAGTAATATGTCTATGACGTGTAAAGCATGCTGGAGCAATATGACCAATAAGTTTACAATAATGACAAGTCACATTTGGGTTATGCATCCTTCTAGGTTCATAGTAACTAGACGGATGAAAATTTCTTACTCTATTTTGAACACTATGATTATTTCGCATTTCATGAGAGTTATTTCTCCTACTATGAGCTCTAGGATGGGCAGCATTTCTAGAGTGATTGTTTCTCGGTTGAGGGCCATTGCTAGGTCTTCTAAGGGGTTCAAAATTTGGCCTAAAGTATGCATCATTTCTAGGGTGACTATTTCTAGGTGGTAAGTCATTCCTAGGTCTTCTAAAATGTTCAGCATTTTGTCTAGTGTGCATATTGGCTCTAGAGTTGTTGTTTCTAGGATAAGCATTTCTATTGTTAATCCTAGGTTGAGCTTTAGGTTGTTGGGGTTTAGCTTCAACCTTTTCTTCATTCTTAAAGCCTATTCCATGCTTGGTTGATTTCAAGTTAACAAGAACATCATTCAAGTTTTTGTGCGAAGAATTAAACTTATCTAATGTGCCTTTAAGCCTACTTACTTCATTCTTAAGATGCAAACAAGAAGTGCAATTTCTAGTAGAGCTTTCGGGCTTATCGGAACTTCTTTTTCCAAAAAACTTGTTTTCCTCTTTCAGCTTCTCATCTAAAACCAGTTTTTCTAAATCCTTTTCTTTTAAAGAAAGCTGTTTTTGAAAATCTTTTTCTTTTAGAGAAGCATTTTCTTTTACGCTTTTGACTGTTTTTGAAGCTTTAATAAATTCAGTATATAATTCATCAAAAGCAGTTCGCATTTCATGAAGAGTAAAGAAGTTTTGAGACGAAATTTGACATACCTCGTCTTTGTTATCTTCTTGTGCCATGAGGCAAAGATTTGCTGCTTCGTCTTCTTCTCCTTCGCTTGACTCATCTCCGGAGTCACCTCCCCAAGAAATATATGCGCGTTGCTTTTTAAAAGGTTTCTTTTCCTTTTTGAGGTTTGGGCAATTTGACTTGATGTGCCCGGTTTCTCCGCATTCGTAGCATTTTATTTCTCCTTGCTTTTTCCCTTTGCGTTCATACTCCTTGCGCATGAACTTTTGAAATCTTTTGATAACGAGTCCAAACTCTTTGTCTCCTTCCTCATCAATTTGCGGTTGACTTGTGCTCGCCTTTAGAGCTATTCTTTGCCTCCTTTGATCATCAACAAGAGGGTTAAGAATATTAGATTCATAGGTCTTGAGATTACCTCTTAATGCGTCAATTGTGACATTGAGACGCCGATGGATTCTTGGATTGCGTCGGCCTTTGATCGCCATGCCGGAGTGAGACTTCTAAGGATCTTCCATACAAGTTCTCTATCCGTGAATGTCTTTTTGAGGGCATGTAGATCATTTACGATTATTGAAAATCGTTCAAATATTTCGTCCACCTTTTCTCCTTCCTTCATGTGAAATAATTCATAAGCATGGGTTAGGAAATCAATTTTTGCTTCCCTTACCTGATCCATTCCTTCGTATGTAACTTCTAGCTTGTCCCACATCTCCTTTGCTGTTGTGCAACACGATATTTTCCTGTAATCGTCAGCACTAACAGCACAATATAATAAGTTTATTGCTTTAGCATTATTTTGGACCTTTCGGATGTCATCCACGTCATACTCATCCTCGCACTTGGGAACCCATTCATTTTCCACCTTCTTGGTTGGAATTTGATTTCCCTTTTTTAAACACCTTCCAAAGGTGAAAACTGTTGGATTGAACGAAGATCATCATCCTCTCCTTCCAGTACGTGTAATTTGTACCATTGAATAGAGGTGGTCGTGTGGAGCACTGTCCTTCATCAATTCCTGCAAAAGAGTCACGAGTAGAAGCCATGGATGGTTCTCTCAAACTGTTAAGTCTTCAGAGAGAATGGCTCTGATACCAATTGTTAGGAAATACGCTTAACGCTAGAGGGGGGTGAATAGCGTTATAATAAAATTTAGCGTAAACTTGCGGAAATTAAAATTTGCAGGAAGTAAATAAGTGCGATAAATAATAACTTACACACAGATATATCCTGGTTTACCAGAACGTGTGGCTAGTCCAGTCCCCGAGAGACTCTCTCGAGATTTTCCACTAACTTGTCAAGCTTCCGGGTGCTTAACAAACCTTTACAACTTGAGGACGCAAGCCTCAACACCTTTGCTCGGAGTTACAACACTCCAAGACTTCAACCAAGGAAACACAAGTTCCTTACAACAAGAGAATCACAATTCTCTTCCAAGTGTACAAACACTAAAACACTCAAACAATATACTCCTTTATGAGTAGGTATGAGTAAAAAGAAATAAGCTCTAGATCACACCAACTTTGGACAAGAATATAGCTCTCAAAAGCTTTATGAAATTGAATATAAAATGATAAACAAAAGTATGCAAGCTTATAGCAATGTAATGATCAGTTGTAGTATGTTGTTGTGTTTAAAACACTGAAATGAAGCTGTATTTATAGTTGAAAAACTTGGCATCACCGTTGCCTAATTGCCAATTAAGAGTTGCTGATTTTACTCACTGACAATCGATTGTCAAACCCCAACAATCGATTGTCTGCCAGTCAGACCAAAATTCAATCCCAGATTTTACGCTTGATAATCGATTACTTACAATCCATAATCGATTACTGGCAACGTTCAAAAAACCCTTTCCAGATTTTACCACAAACAATCGATTGTCCAGAATCAACAATCGATTACTCAGCAACGTTCAAAAAATCTTTTCCGGATTTTAATCAAAACAATCGATTATACAAAATCAATAATCGATTACCCAATAACGTTCGAAAAATCTTTTCCGGATTTTAATCAAAACAATCGATTATACAGAATCAATAATCGATTACCTGACGGTATTTGAAAACTTTACGACAACGGTCAGCTTCACAATCGATTGCACAAAGTCAACAATCGATTACTTATCAGTTTTTGAAAAACATTTTAGACACTGTCTCTTTGACAATCGATTGTCCAATGTAACAATCGATTATTTAATAAATTTGAAAATCACTGGAAGACACTGTCTCAACATAATCTATTACCATTAGTTCATAATCGATTATTCTGAGTTTTGAAAAACTTTGATGGACACTGCCTCAGTCACAATCGATTGTCATTAGTTCACAATCGATTGTCATGCAGGTTTGAAAAACCTGATGCTCACTGTCTTACTCACAATCGATTGTCATTAGTTCACAATCGATTGTCATGCAGTCTTGGCTTAAAACAATCGATTATTATAAGTACATAATCGATTATCTTAGTCCAGATTTTTAAGGCATGTCTAATAATTATTTTGACTACTGTAAATATGCATGATTTAAAATCATTTGACATTAAATTAAATATGCATGATTTTGGAAAATAGTTTTATGAGAGAAGCCATGTTACGAGTCAAGTTGTAGGATCAAGATCACAATTAAGAATGACTCAATTAAACTATAAAACTTTGTCTTGAGCTTGAATCTCGTTGTATATCAATTGTGCGCTTGTTTCTTGAACTTCGTCATATATCAATTTTCGCTTCGTTTGTCATTCATCAAAACCTATACAAAAGAACACACGTTTTAGTATATTGCATTGAGAACGTGTTTCCAACAAAATTTTCTAGGTTCCAAACCTAATCAAGTTCTTCTTGGAATTTCAGAATCTTTTATTCAAGTTGGTATGCATTTGCCTTAGGAACCAGAGTACCATGACTATGAGTAACCTCTACCCATTTAGTTAAGTTCTCCTTTCTGGCATTGTTCAAATCTTCCATTTTTCCTTTATTCCTGTTTATGACAAAACTAGGAGAAGGAGTGGGTGGAGGGCCCTTGGATCTTGTGGAGTAAGATGATGATGCCAGAGTGCACAAACTAACCTTTAGGAAGATGAATAAAACAAAAACAAAAATAAAACAAAAAGGTAACAAGTTAGTGAGGATTATAAGAAAAATGCTGCAATATTTAAACACATAGTGCAAGAATGTAAATCTTATCCTAATTTGGGGTACCTCTTTGTGCCCAAGGTAGGCCTAGCGACAAATTGATTTAGAGAACTTAGAATGCTAAATGCCTTATTTTATTGATGAAAATAGATGAATCCCACAATGACACAAAATAACAGGAAATAAAATGTCACTAGTGGCCATTGGCCTTATTACATTTCTCAAAGCAAAAGGAAAAAACTCCTATCTATTTGGTCCTAGAAGGACCTTCCCTAAACTCGGCGTTTTTGGCTCCATCGAGAAATTCTACCAACTCGTGAAGTCCCAACAATAGGTAGGCTCTGGCTAGGCGTCCTCCTTCATTTACTTAAGTATTCTGGCAATCCTCGATTCTTTTGAGGAATTTCCTCTCCAGCTCTACTAAACCGTGCTCCAAGTATCCCAGTTGCTTGTTGGCACTGACATCCATTTCCTTCCATTCTTCAATCAGCTTTTGGTTGGCTTCTTGTATCTGATGGTGCTCACTTTCACATTTTCGAATCCTCTTGCGTAGTTGATTGTATTTGACCTGTTCCCTCGACACTTTCATCTATGATCTCATGACCTCGAACAAACCTAGTCTGACCCAAACCGTTATGGTTATCCTACAACCAGCCTGAATAGTTTGGAGTACAACATGCATGGTATCTGTCTGGCTCAATGGTATCTTTTCTCATGAAGATTTGTAGTGCCACGTATGCTGATCTTGGCACTTGTATGGGCTATCATCATCTTGAAAGTCGGCTCGGAAGTGACTCATTTTATCGGCCCTTGGTATAACCTGCTTCCTACTAGCATGTCTCATAACTTGGAGAGGGACATAGGGGTACGTTCCCTTCAGATCGATCAGAATAAAAAATAGTGCATCCTGGACCAGGTGATGAACTCCTCGGTAGGGAAGCGCTCGAACATCCATTGTATTTGATCCTCATTTAGATTTTCATACAACTCTAACCACCCTTTGGCATCTTCTAGTTGGGCAACCATGTTGGGCTGTAGTTCATTCGCCTTGATTGATGAAAGGATATATGATCATCCCAGTCTCTACATTGAATCTCTTGCCGATATTCACCCTATTGGAGATGTTCCATGAGCCAGAGTTGGAGTAGCAAATTTCAGCTCTCAAAGTGTTTGGCACTTTGTTGACACTTCTCCAAGGCTCAGTATATCTCTGGAATGATCATGGCACTATGCTAAATGGTTGCCCTCCAATTCCCTCCATTAATTTTTTGGTTTCCATAGCTAGCCTGGTATGGATCCTTGCTTTCTTCGTTGGAGACACTATCATCCCCAAGAAGCAAAACATGAAGACAAAGACCCTTTAATAAATATGCCCCAATGATATAAGGGCGAAAGATAAGTATGGTAGGATTTGCTGTGACCTTCCCTCTCGTACAAATAGTCGAAGGGAATATACGACTCTTTCAATCATTCCAAGTCTGGAGTCTTCTTTATACCCACCATCTTGAGGAAACTTCTACCTTTGCAGTTTTTCGGCATCAATAAACCTGGAGTTTCCCATGGTATTCCAACCACTCCTCCTATTTCCTCTAGCAAGGGTGTCATCTCAATGTCTCCGAAGCGGAACACAGACCTATCACAATCCCAGAACAGAGTAGCAGCTTCTATAATTTTATTATTGGGTTGGATTTCTAGGAGAGAAGGTAGATTTGTTAGGTATTTCTAGACAAGAGTCTGATCACTGGAATGAAGATCCTCCCACCAGCTCAGCAGTTTTGGGTGGATGTTGGTGACCATGCCGAATCTGGGGACTTTGTGCCTCATATTTCTGCAAGACAAAAGGGTTAGGCCCTTACCCCTCACCAGACTCGATATTAAATATCAATAATTGGCACAAGACATTTAGTTCTCCAAATAAATGCACAGAACATGGTAGTGTCCATTTGGGATTTGGGAAAACCCAGTTGAATTTGAACAAGCCTATCTTAAAGAGCATTATGCAGATATCATAACATACTCGGCTAGGTTTGACCATAATGCATGCACAATTAAACAAAGTAAGGTTTCTATGGGATTTTAGACTGGTACCCTTGAGCGGAAAACTCAAGAGGAAAAAGCACGGAATCGTCAACTACACCATTGATTGACTGGTTTTCTGTAAATATTCCTTTTTCATATTAGAGGGTGATAATATCGGAAGAGCGCAACCACTCATTATAAGCGTTGCTATAGGATTTATTTGGCATGCGTAGAATATGATATTGAAAACATGCTTATGCAATAATTAAAACAAGTTTTCACGTATTTGCACGTTATAAAGCAATAATTACAACAATTTTCATAACAAAGGACAACAGTAAAGGAAAGTAGTAAAAGAAATAAAGGAAAGAAACAAAAGACGAATCAATTTCGTAATAAAAGAGGGAATTAAATACTTAAAGGCATAAAAACATATAAAGAAGTGTAAAGTCACAATAATAGCCTGAAATGGTAAAACCTAAGGGATTTCCACAGCAGAGTCGCCATGCTGTCGCGCTCCCTTTTTCTCGCGAAATAAAGTTTATGACATTTGGGAGGACAACTTATTCATTTTGGGAATTGGGTTTGAATTAAAGAGTCGCCGCCTAATGATTTAAGTGCACTAGGACACTAAGAAGAGTTTCATTTGAGTAACCAGAGATTGGGTATGGACTTGAAATTATCCCAAAGAAAACGTGTTAGGCATCCTTCAGGATCCACTAGTGTGGTGTCCGGTCAAACAAATGTTGTGACTTTAGGTACAAATAACATGTAGGAAAGTAAGAACTTCAAATAAGAGGGATTTTCACGTGATGGTTACAAATAAACAAAGTTGGAAAGAATTAAAGAAAGAAATAATTTGAAAATTTAAAAGAAACAAAGAAATAAATGAAGGGGGGGGGGTCCTAGTTTTATTAATAATATGGATCACCCCCATAACATTCGGTAATCACTCCTCAGTGAGGGGCTACACGTGATGTTATATCATGGTCATCATATCGATATATACCATTTCCCACCCCGTTTAAGGTATTAAAGCACAGAGCGGTCGCGTTTACTTATTGCAATCCTATCAGTCCCGGAGGTATTAAGACTACTAATCCTAACAGGGAGGTATTTTAGGTTTGTTTGTAGTTTCAAAGGAAAACTTCAAAGGCGACATACTAAAAAATGTATAACAAGTTAGGGAGGAGCACATAACAAGCAAAGAAGGCTGAAATATACCTCATTCAATCAAAGAAGCACATAGTTAGCATGACTTGCACATACTGTTTAGGGTCTGATTTAATACTGAACGTGAAAGAACTTAAAGGTTGGGGTAGATTGATTTACTACATAATTTAGATAAGAAGCCTTAATCATGCCTTCCTGTTGATTGTAGTTAACAAAAAAATTCAGTTGATAATTTTTACCCCAAGGCTTGCCTACGTGTTGGGTGAAGATCCTATTGGCATGATATCTACTGATTTCGGAGAACAATGAAGGAAACTGAATACATACTGATTAAAAGGTTGCCAGATTATTAAAGAAAAAGGAAGTTTTAGCAAAAGATTACAAGTTCTGCAAAATGAAGATATACTGTTATTACCGGTTTTAGCCTTATTTGCGAGTGAAGGATTTAGACCTAGTTAATAGCTCCCATAGACATGCTTTCTATGCGTTGTTGATTTTACACCCTTTTATAGACAATTGTAAAGTGCAAAAATTCTATAAATATGATATCTAGGTGCCGAATTTCGCTTAAAGCCTATGAATATGACATCTAATTGCTATTGATAGTTTAAGACCTATGAGCATGATTGCTAGATGGAAAATGGATGCATAAGATTCAAAGGGACCTATTGGCATATTTCTCTATATGTATATGCAACATTCAAAAGTACCTATAGACATGGTATCTATGTGAGAAGGGGTTGAATTATAGGCAAGATATCTATGTGAGAATGCGGAATTCCAGAAGACCTATAGGCATGATATCTATTTGAGAATGCAGAATTCCAGAAGACCTATAGGCATGATATCTATTTGAGAATGCAGAATTTCAGAAATACCTATAGACATGATATCTATTTGAGAATGTAAAATTTCAGAAATACCTATTGGCACGATATCTAGTTGAGAATACAGAATTTTAGAAATACCTATAGGCAGGACATCTATTTGAGAATGCAGAATTTTAGAAATCCCTATAGGCAGGATATCTACCCTTTACATACATAGTTACCAACCCTTTTAATTAGCCATCCCCAAGAGTTTATTAAAAAATTATTATTACGCAGAATAAAGATAAAAGAATACACCAGAAATTAAAAAGTACAACCAAGGCGAGCCTGATTCAGACTTCATGTCTGAAATATGAGGTAAACCAACTCCAATGATCATGATCCAAAGCCTTTCTCCCATTTGGATGTGTCAAAGTTCCCTAAGAGCCTCAAAGGGACTCCCGGCAATGCTCGCACCCAAATTTATTATTAGGTTGGAACAAGTGCAGTGTGGAAGGGCCATCCCTCAAGTGTCCAAGTTCAGATGGAACGCAAAGGGTCCCAAGGCAGGGCTCACAAGAGGGGGGGGGGGCAGAACTTAAAGAATAAGAAAGTGTACAAGTGTAGAATGGAGTGTTAGAAGGGAAAAGGGAGAGGGAACCAATTACAATATTAACAACTTTGCACAAAAAGGGATTCGGGGGTTGGGACTGATTGCAGAGAACCCTTATGCTTGGGCATTAATTGATTCTGGGCATGCACACCAATAAGGGGATGTTGTTATGCCTATAAAACCAACTAGAATATACAACACACAATGATAACATGAGGTAATGATCCCAGGGGACCAAGTTTGAGTCATAGACAACAATACTTTAATGCTGTCATGCCTCAAACAACCATCAGTGTCAAACAACTTAAAATACACAATAGAGGCAGAGCAGGTAGAAGGAAAATGTTAACACATACAGAATCAAACACATAAGTAGGCAACTAGGAGGAAAAATGTGTTAAATAAATACATAGTTATAATGCTGAATCATAATTTGAACATACCAATTTAAGGAAAGCAAATAGAGAAAGAAGCAAGCAGCAGGACTTGCAAATAGGCCACAATACAAGCAGCAAGAAAGAATATCTTTAAGTGTAAGTGTAAGTTCAAAAAAACACGAGTGATCTTTAAAACACTAAGAGTCTTCGCGTATTTATAATGTGAAGAATAGGCAGAAATAGGGTAAGAAAACAATTATGGAACTGAATATCAATTAAGAATCAAGACGTCCTTTAATTAAGGAATTCAAATTCAAACGGTAAAACTATTTAAGGAAATAATTCAAATAAACATCTTATGCAAAGAAGGCCATTAGGGGTAAATACATATGGATTTTAACTAAGGGAAGAATTTTGAAATACACGGTTAAAACAAAATAAGGTAAGAATCAATTAGTACATGGTAGATCAAGGAGTCCAATATTCTCAATTATTGGTTCATGAGTAAACCAAGTCAGAAAGGTTGAGAAAAGTTTTCGAATCAAACCAAGTAACAGGGAAATCAACAAACAAGGAAAGAAAATCAATCAGACTCACACAAAGGAAGTCTAAAATTTTTCGAAAAATTGAAAGTAATTTAGAAGGGAAGTTTGGCATATATATAGAATACACACAAGTATTGGGCATACAAGGTTGAAGATAGGAAAAAGAAAAACGTTGTATAGTAGCAAACACAAGTAGTCACATTGGTCGACTTCAGTTACTCAGTAATAGAGAAGAGAAAGTATCAAATAGCATGTCAAGGGGTCAAGTAAAAGACCTTATAGAGTTTGGCAGGAAGTTAGAGTCATATAAAGAAACAGAAGATTCAGAAATTCAATCGAGCAGTAAATGAAACATCTTCAGAAACTCGAATAGGTCCGAAGAAATTAGGGTTTTGAAACTAAACAAGTACAAAGATGAAGAACAAGCAAATCACATAGCAAATAGTCTCACAACTCGAATGAATCCCCAAATTTAGGGCTTTCCCCGTCAATCGAGTATAGAGATGAAAACAAGTAGATCGGGATGAAATACTAACAAATAAGTTCAGAAATCTCAAAAAAATAACTAACACTTTTAACATTCGTATTCCAGTAGAAGAATAACATAAATGAGCACAATATAAGAGCGACACAGTAGAAGAACAACATAAGAAACACACTAGAAGAACAACATAAAGAAAGCAGTAGAAGAACAACGTAAGAAACACAGTAGACATGTTTAATAATCAGAAGAGCTTCAAAGTAACAAAAAAAACCCTAAATAAAAAAAGACGAAGGTTCTGAAAATGTTTAGGAGCTTAGAGAAAATACAGATATACAACGGATCTAAAAGAATCAGAAGAACCTCAAAGATTAGGGTTTCAAAAGAACCCTAGATAGTGAGAAAGGCTTGGAAAGACATTGATCTTAGCAGGAGAAGTCAAACTCAGGCTTGAATAGCCATGGCTGGCCGGAGCAAGGTCGAAGATGACCAGAGACAGCATAACACTAAAATAGACCAACATTTGGACCAAACATCATCAGGGTCTGGTCTTAGAAGCAGGATAATCAAATAAGTAGAAGTCGTAGGAGGCAAATAAATGCCTTGAATGTCTTTGGAAGCCATTGATTCAGGCATTTTTTTAGGGTAATGGAAGAAGGTGGCGGCTAGGTTTGAGAGAGAGTTCGGGAGAATGGGGGATTCAAAGGCAGCTACAGACGGGAAATGTTTAGGGTTTTGGGGTATTGGGGAAATTAAGGAGGCAAGGGAGAGTGTGAGACGTTGATATGTTAGATCAACAGTTGGGATTAAAAGGGGTCCGGGCGGGTTATTTTAGAGGGTTGTGGGTCGGGTAAACTTTAGGTTTTGGGCCGGGCAATGGGTTTGAAATTCGGAATTATTTAGGGGCGAAATTTGGCCAAAATCAAAATAAAAATAGAATAGCATTTAAATAACCATTTTCCCTTATTTATTTTATGAAAAATAGTAAAATAATTTCTAGAAACCAATTAAAGGTGCTAAAATAATTAATAATATATAAATATAAAATTAAAAATATTGGAGTAAATTGTATAACTACAAAATACAATTAAATCTTAAAATAGGCTAATATTATAATTATATGCAATTTAGCTTTAAAAATACTAAATAAATGTATAAAAATATGCAAAATTCATACTAGTTATATTTTAGTATAAATATGAAAATCAAATAAATGAATTAACAAAATGCTAATTTTAGGAATACTTACTGGGTCTTTCTTATAAAATAGGCAATAAATTGATTTAAAAAATCTTTAAAAAATTGAAAAAAATAGTAAAATCTTGGGACATACTTATATATGCATATACATGCTATTTTGAAAGTATTTTGCATATTAAAAAAATATAGGGAAAAATTGGGTATCAAAAGTCGTCGCACCAGATAGTTGGGGGAGGTGAGCAGCGGCGTAGAGTCCAAATATTTCCCCCAACCAGAAAAAATCAGCTTCCTACTTTATCATCTCGAGTCAACGACAATAATAACAACAACAACAACAACAAAACAATGTGATCTCGCTCGACTAAAGAATGTCTAGGAGATAAGTTGTGGCATGGCCGATAGAAGCACTGCCATACAACCGTAAGGCCATGGGCGTCAAACATGGTGAGAGACAATGGACAAAGCTAGTAAGAGGAGAAGAATGGATAAATATGGATAGAAATTTGGATGAAAGGATGACCCCAAAAAGCTTTCATTTATACGAAGGGAGATCGCGTAACCGACAACGCCATTATTTCCTTCGAAAGACGTAACGATTTGCACATTTAATGCGTCCTTGGGGAGCTAAACCAGTGGTGATGTTATAGCTTTACAAAATGAGAAATTGTGATGCTTTTAATAATTCTAGAGAAATGAAACGATTGGACATTTCGGCTATCACGGAGGCTTGCATCACCAGTATGGCGTCATTGCAGGAAGCCCGAAGAGTTAGATGTGAAAATCGTTTCTTGTCGCCCCTCTCTAAGAAATGCGGGGATTATTTGTACACGGTGAAATTCGAGGATCCAATTCCTTATCATTAAAGAACCCCAGAAGATCGTCTCGATGCCTCGATACTATAAGGCCACGATCGAGTTCCCTCTCTCGAGATTCGTCGATGCCTGACCTTGGGACAATGTTGATTGCGGCTATGGTAGAAATGGGGAGTTCCCAAGACATATAACTTAGATTGATAGAGCCTAGCAGGCTACTCTAAATCTGAATGAGGGTATCATATCTAGTTGTCCCATCTCCATATTTTTGTAATTAATGTATTTTGTACTATGTTGGGATTCCCCTCCTATACAAAGAGGATCCATATCATTTTGTAAGGTTCGGTTGCTTCAGTTACTTCACACGAAATATACAAGAATATTCTCCCTGCTCTAATTATTATATCCATTGATGTTTTGCATTTATTACTTGTCATTGGCCATAAAGAGCCTCTGTTAATTATCTTATAAATGTTATCCTTACCCCGATCACCTTCGATAGCTCGTAGCCGAGCTTTGGAATTGAACTCAAGGCCACAAATCGGCAAGCTTGAGGCTTGATTGTCAGCCTATCGGTTTGATTATCACTCTCTCTTTAACCTCTATTTTGTCTCTAAGTCACACACATCTAGCATCAACTGCTCAACAACTAGCATAAAAATAGATCACATATTTTTTGAGTTCCATCAACAAATTTAATTTTTGTGGTAAACAATTATGTTTTTTTCATTTCACTCTAGAAACAAATAGTTTTATTTAGTAGTTGAATATTCAGAACAAAAGCATGTTGCAATTCTATTGACATTTTGTTTATATTTATTAAAAATAATTTTATATAATTAATTTAATTTATAGTTAACTAAGACATAAATTAGTCTATATTTGAGTTAATTTTACATTAAGCATGTTATAGTAAGAAGCTCATTTTTGCTGTTAACAACTTTAAGGATATTTCGAAAGTGCTTATTGATTGGTGTGGATTTTATCCACTTATTAGTACCTTCTTTCTTTAGTTTTAGTCCAAAAGCATTGATTCTTTTTCCAAGCAAGTTGGATGGTTGGAACTAAACAAAGAAATCTAAACTCAAAAAAGCATTCCAACTCAAAAAGGCAAGAAGAAGAAATGCAGGCCAAAGTGAAGGTCCGTAGAAGTAATTTTGCGTCCTTAGAGGAGTTTATATAAGCGCCGTCCGCACACCAATTGTGCGGCTGCAAAAGCTAGTCGCACTAACAATATTTGAAAATTGTAGAGAAGATGCAAAAAGACCAAGTGTGAAGCCTCGTCAAAGTGAGGTCTGCTGTCAAAAAGTGCAACCGTAAAAATTGAAGTGCAGCCGTAGATGGAATTGTGTAGCTGTAGAATTCCTCCAACCTCATGAGAAGAATAAAAGTGCGGACTACACATGGAATTGTGCGGCCATAAAATCTCCCAAAGAGAATTTTTGTCAACGAATTTCTGGGCACTATAAATAGACGTGAAATATTATTTTAGGGTAATGTTTTGTATTCAAAAAGAGCTATAGTGTTTATAGTTTATCCTTTTTAGGAAAGTAGTGAAAAATATTGGTGAAGAATCATTAATTTTATCATTTAATAATAGTTTATTGCTTTAACTACATCTTTTACTTTGTTTTCTTTGCTTTCTAGCATGAGTAGCTAGATTTTATCTAGGTTGTGATCCAAACCTAGTGTATAATCCTTATTGATTATTAATTTTAATACTTGTTTATGATTGGATATTTTTTTATTTATTCTTTTATGTATTATTTCTATAATTAATGGTTGCAAACATTGATTTATCCCTATTTGATGTAGTTCTTACTTGAGAAAGAGGAACTTAGTCTAGAAAAACTTGGCTAACAAGGAATCAAGCTAGTTAAGGTTTAAACTAGTTTGATTAAAGGGTTCGAACTAGATATGATAAAATCCGACTTTGACTCATATCAATTGTTTGGATTGCTACTCAATTGGACTTGAGAAAGCCAATTTGGACATAACCATTCTATGACCGAGAAGTATTGAGTGGGTACTTGAGAATTGAGAGTAATTATACAACCCGATCCACAAAATAACCATTAACTTAGTTTACCCATTAGGTTTGCACCTAGGTGAAGGTTACGGTCTTAGGATTTTTCCCAATTGGCTAAAAGCACCAAAATAATCATTCTCTTTCTAGTTACCTTTAATTAGTTTAAATCTCTTAGTATTAATTTGAAAAAAAATTTCCCTTTGTTTGGAAGCGTGATTGAGTTATTTCACGTGCTCTTTTTTAAGTATCTACCTTAACACCCTTCATAAATTCCTGAGAAATTTGACCCCGACTTTAATTGGGTATTATAATTGTAATGACCGTTTCCACTCACTATTGGATGCGGATTGTTTGTGGATAAATTTTTGGTGCCATTGTTGGGGAGTTTTTAAGGTGTTAACTATATATTTGATTGTGTTCTTGAAATGTCTTCTTTTTCTTCCATGTTCCTAATCTGTTTAAGTAATTATAAGAATAAAATTGCAAACAATAAGCTCGAAAATATATCTCTAGGTAAGTTGGACAGAGAGGAATAACAACTAGATGATGTGCCTCAAGTGCCACAACCGAATCGCCGAGGCCGTAGTCTACAAGGCAAAGTTCCCCCACATCCACCAACATACCCCACAAACATCGCAATATCAAATATTGCCTAATGAAGGCTAAGCAAATGCAATAGTCCTCCATCGTGTTAGAGCGAAACACTTTTAAATTACCAAAGTGATGCTCACTTTGCTAGAGCAATCGGGCTTTTTCACCGGTGTGCCAAATCAAATGTTTATAAACATTTGAAGCGATTTAAGAATACATGCTGGGATAGCAAGAAAATAGACGTTTAGGAAGATTATTTTGAGGCTAAGGCTTTTTCCCTTTTCTCTACAGGATAAAGAGTTAGATTGGTTGGAATGCTTGCCTAATCATATCCATACTTGGGATGATTTGGCGGCAAAATTTATTGCTAAGTCTTTCTCTCCTTGGCACATGGCTACTCTTAGGGATGAAATATTGGCTTTCAAGCAAGAGTCCAATGAACTTTTGCATGAAATTTTGGAACAGTATCAGACAATGGTGTAGGAGTTCCCGAACAATGATATGATCGACAATATGATCCAACCATTTTTTACTGTGGAATTAATACTACAAACCAATGTGTGGTCAATCATCTGGTCAGAGGCAATTGTATGCCAACACTCTATGCGGTGGCATGTGAGATTCTTGATGAGATGACGGAAACGTATTGACTTGGTAATATTGAGCTAATATTTCACAAGGTGATCCCAACATGATTTACCTCCATAAAGAGTTTTAAGACCATGGGTAGACCATTACTAAATTGACAATAACTATAACTCAACTCACCAAGGCTCAACTCACCAAGGCTCAACTTAATCAAGTTCAAGATCCTAAGCAAGTTCATGTTATGGAAGGGGTAAATCTGTTGGTCAACAAAAAGAGGACCAAGGGTCCACAATTTCAAACCCTAGTGGATAGTTATGTACAAGATGGTGGTAGTTTTGATCATGAGAAAGAGGTACAGTTTGTGAACAATTACCAAGGGCAAAGGAGAAATTTTCAAGGCTACAATCAACAAAAATAGCGACAATAAAATAACCAAGGTGGTTGGGAAAATTCTAACAATCAAGGGAACTGGCACAACAACAACAACCAAGAATATTTGAGCGAAAACAACCAAGGAAATTAGAGTGGCAACAATTAAGGCAGTTGGGGAAGTAATAACAATCAAGGAAATCGGGGGTCGGGTTTTCAAAGTCCCCCAATATATTAAAAACCTAGCAAGCCACATCCTTATTCTTCCCATAATTCAAGTTTTTCAAACAATGATATGGACAGTATTGAGAACATGTTCAAGAAAATGATGAAAAAGAGTGCCAATTGGGATGCCCAATTTATCTCATATACCACATCAATACGTAATCTTGAAGTTCAAAAGGGAAAAATATATCAAGCTCTTTATACTATCCTAATGGTGCACTACCAAGTGATACGGTGGTAAATCCAAAAGGTGGTAACAATACGTGACATTTTATGTAGGTTATGCAAGAAGTGGAAGAGGCGGGAATGCACCCACCTCAAGTGAAAGGTGACTTGTGGATGATGACCATGTGATGCAAGAGGAGGAAATCAATACATTTTATTCAACTTTGATGATGATAATGAGATAGACGATTTTTATAGAGTGGGTGAGCTCTTTGCAAGGAATGGGGTCGTACAACTATGCACCCCAGAAATTATCTTTGGATCTTGAGAATAGGAAGACTCCTCCTACAAAGTCTTCTATTGAAGATCCACCAACTTTGGAGTTGAAGCCATTGCTTCCACATCTTCGGTATGAATTTATTAGTCCTTGTTTTACTTTACCGATTATTCTTTCCTCTTGTTTGACAAACGTGCAGGTTTATTCCATGTTGGCAGTGCTGTAAAAGATGAAAAGGGCTATTGGATGGACTTTTGCAGATATTCGGGGAATAAGCCCCGCATTTTTCATGCATAGGATCAAGTTGGAGGATGGTGATAAATTGTCCATTGAACAACAAATAAGACTCAATGAGCTATATACGAAGTGGTAAAAAAGAAGATTGTCAAGTGGTTAGATGTCGGGGTTGTCTAACCCATCTCTAATAGTTCATGGACCTCTTCGGTTCAATATGTCCCAAAGAAGGGGATATGACAGTTGTTACCAATGAGAAGAATATGTTTATTCCCACAAGAACGGTGACCGGTTGGAGAGTTTGTATGGATTATTGTAAACTCACAAGGTCACAAGGAATGATCACTTTTCACTTCCTTTTATGGACCAAATTCTCGATAGATTGGTCAGCGTGCTTTATATTATTTTAGTTATTGGTACTCCCGCTACAACCAAATTCTTATTACTCTGGAAGATCAAGAGAAAACAATCTTTACATGTCCTTATGGTACCTTTGCTTTCAAGAGGCTGCCTTTTGGTTTTTGCAATGTACCAGCAACTTTTAAATGGTGTATGATGGTTATTTTCATGCACATGGTAGAGGAATACCTTGAAGTGTTCATGGAATAATTCTCCATGGTTGGGGCTTCTTTTGATAATTGCCTTGAAAAATTTGATAAAGTGTTGGCTAGATGTGAAAAGATCAATTTGGTGCCCAATTGGGAGAAAAGTCATTTCATGTTTACGGAAGGCATTGTCCTTGTCCATAAGATCTCAAATAATGGAGTTGAAGTTGACAAGATGAATATTGAGGTAATTTCTAAGCTCCCATCCCCAACTTCGGTGAAGGGTGTGCAGAGTTTCGTAGCCTATGCGGGTTTCTACCGGCGCTTTATCAAATATTTCTCTAAAGTTGTGAACCCATTGTGTAAGATCTTTGAGAAGGATGCCAAGTTCCATTTCAATGATGATTGTGTGATGGCGTTTGAACAATTGAAGCTCAAGTTGACAACTACTCCAATCATTATCGCTCCAAATTGGATTTTGCCATTTGAGCTTATGTGTGATGCAAATGATGTAGCGGTTGGGGCTGTTTTGGGGAAACGTATAGACAAAGTTTTTCACTCGGTTTCCTACGCTAGTAAGACCATGAATAGTTCCCAACAAAGTCAATTATATCATTATGAAGAAAGAGCTCCTTACTATTGTTTTTGCGATTGAGAAGTTTTGCTCGTACTTGATGGGTACCAAAATTATCGTCCACATGAATCATGTGGCATGTTGCTATGTTATAAGAAAAAGAAATGTAAATATTAGTTGATGAGATTGGTGTTTTGTTGCAAGAATTTTATATTGGCATTCAAGACAAGAAAGGTAGTGAAAACCAAGTTGCGGACCACTTGTCTTGTTTGGAGGAGGAGGGGAGGCCACATGATTTCCTTGAAATCAATGACTCTTCTCACGATGAGAAACTTTTGGCACTATCAATGAAAGAGGTACTGTGGTTTGTGGAATTGGCAAATTTTTTTGTGAGTGGTATCATTCTAGGTGAGTTCTTTTCAAACTAAAGAAAAAAACCCAAAATATATTGACAAGATTACTACTGGGATGAGCCATACCTATTCCAAATTTGTACGCATGGGTGATTAGAATGTGTGTACCGGAAGAAAAGCAAGTAATATTCTTGGATTTTTCCATTCTTCTCCATATGGTGGTCATCATGGTAGAGCAAGATCCACGGCCAAAGTTCTAAGTTGTGGTTTCTATTGGCCAACTATTTATAAAGATGTAAATAAATTAGTGAAAATATGTGATGAATGCCAATTGGCTGGTGGAATTTCTAAAAAAATGAGATTTCACTCACAACCATCTTGGAGATTGATACTTTTGATTTTTTGGGGCATTGATCTTATGGTCCCTTTTATGAGTTATTTTAGAAACATGTTGTAACGACCCGACGGTCATTTTGAGAGTTGTAGTATTGTTCCCCAATTTACTACTCATTTTATGCATTACAATTGTTATGTGACTTACCAAGATAGTTGGTTTGGGTCCGGAGAGGTTTTAGAATGAGTTGAGACACTTAGTCTTAAGGTTGAAAGCTTAAGTTGAAATGATTGACCAGATGTAACTTATGTGAAAACAATTATAGAATGGAGTTTTGATGGTTTTGTTAGCTTCGAGTATGATTTTGGACTTAGGAGTGTGTTCGGATTGTGACTTGGAGGCCGCGGATGAATTTGGTTTGAAATGGCAAAAGTTAGAAATTTGAAAGTTTGATTGAGAGTGGACTTTGTGGTTATCGGGGTCGGATTGGGGGTTTAGAGGTTGGAATATGTCTGTGATGTCATTTGTGACTTGTGTACAAAATCTAGGGTTAATCGGATGTGATTTAATAGGTTTCGACATCGAATGTAGAAGTTAATAATTTAAAAGTTTATTAGACTTGAATCGATGATTGATTCGTAGTTTTGGCGTTGTTTGATGTGATTTGAAGGCTCGACTAAGTTCGAATGATGTTTTAGAACTTGTTGGTAGTTTGGGTGAGGTCCCGAGGCCTCGGATGGATTTCGTATGATTAACGGACTGGAATTTGGACTTGGAAGATGGCTGAAGCTGCACTGGTTTCCTTCTTCACATTTGCGATGGGAGTTTTGCATTCGGGAATGATTTGTCGAGGCAGTGAAGATTTGGTCTTCGCATTCTCGAAGAGGGATCCACGTTTGCGAAGGCCTGGGTAAATGGTGCATTGCGAATGCGAGAAGGGGATCACGTTCGCGAAGAGGAGAGGAGGTAGTTGGGAGCCCATGGATTTATCTACATGTTCGCGTAACGGGAATCACATTCATGAAGCATGGGGTCATCAAGGCATCGCGCTCGCGAGAGAGTTTGAGTTCATAAAACAAATTTGATTTTGAGAGCCCGGTGGGAGGCGATTCTTTGAGAGATTATCAAGTGGGTGATCCGGATAAGTGATTCTCACCTAGTTTTGGTTAAATTCCATGTTTATGGCTTTGATTTCATCATCTAATCAGTTATTTGGGTGGAAAATTTGGGGGGGGGGGTGGAGGAAATCCTTAGGCTAAATTTTGAGGTTTTGATCGAGATTTGTGTATCGAATTTGAATAATTTTGGTATGGGTGGAGTCATGGTTGAATGGGTTTTTGAAATTTGTGACTTTTACCCGATTCCGAGACATGGTCCCGGGGCCAACTTTTGGGTTGACCTTTTGACTTTTGATTAAGAGCTTAGTATTTTCTTGTGGAATTGATTCCTTTAGCTCGTGTTGATTGTATCAAACTATTTGTGTCTAGATTCGAGTCATTTGGAGGCAGTTTTGCGAGGCAAGGGCTTGTCAGAATAGGGATTTTCACAGTTTCAGGTATGCAACTCTTCTAAACTTGGTTTTGAGGGTATGAAATCTCAAATTACATATTATGCGATTGATCTTGAGGTGACGGGCATGCTGGATGACGAGAGTGTGGGCGTGCACCGTGTAAACTGTGAATTAGTCATTTTCATGGGTTGTGTAGCTACCTTAACTGAACACTTTTACTGTACTCCATGTGTTAGATCGCTTTGGCTGTAATTTATTCTAGGAGTCATGTTTAGGCTATATTCTGGTACTGTTGCGACCCACAATGGTCGTTCCTTGCTTTTGAGTTAATTGTTTAATTGCAGTCATGTACTTAGTCTTATTCATAATTTATATCATATTTTAGTCTCTGTTATTGTACATTGTCACATCTCGTATTATTGATTAAGGTTGCTTTGTATGACCATTGTGAGCTTGAGATGCTGGAGAGATTAATGACTGAGTGAGGCAGAGTGCCTGATTATGAGTGATAACTAAGGGATCGGGTTGCACGCTACAATATGCTTGGATCTTGCTTATTATAGCGCTTAGGCTGAAAGAGCCCCTATGGAGTCTGCACCCCCACAGTGAGTGCAATAGATATCATATTTGGGATAGAGTTCCCTGGCATGGAGTTGTCCTACATATTCAAATTTAGGATGGAGTTCCTTGGGCATGGAGTTGCCCTATACATTTATATTTGGGATGAAGTTCCCTGGGGTGAACCTTCCTCATACTATGTTGAGTGATTGAGTATTATGAGAGTGTGAGTGCGGAAGCTTCCATTGTAGTGTACCACACACATTATGCACAGTGGCATGTAGGTATAGAAATATGTCCCTCATATCATTCCGAGTTGATCTATTTTACATGTATTGAGTTTTTATCTGATGAACTTGAAAACATGTCTACATTTCTATATTGAACTGTACCTACTGAGTTCGTTATTAATTTTCAGTCCAAAGGTTAGATTTATTACTTATTGAGTTGATTGTACTTACACTAAACCCTGCATCTCGTTTGCAGATTTGGGTGCTTCTGGTCACAGCGGTTGCTGATTAATAGAGACCAGACCTTCAGAGATCATCGAGGTAGCTGCTTGGTGTCCGCATTCCTTTACTATACTCCCTTATCTTTTAGTTTATTACTTAGTCCTTACTTTCTAAATAGTGTACTAGACTATGTCTTATGTAGTACTTAGTGACACTCGGGATTTGGGAGAGTTTATGTATTAAGTTATGATTTCCTATGCTATTTTTAAGAGGTTTTCCTTTAATTTAACTATTTTAGTATCTTTCAAAGTCTAAAAGTTTTGGAATTATTTTGAGTAGCTGGCTTTCCTTCTATTATGATAGGCGCCATCACAACGAGTCAATTTTGGATCGTGACAAGTTGGTATCAGAGCCTAGGTTAGATACGTCTCACGAATCATGAGCAAGATTAGTAAAGTCTTGCGTATTGGCATAGAAACATCTGTACTTATCTTCGAGAGGTTACCAAAGCCTTAGGAAACATCACATTTTTGTACTCTTGTTGTGCAAATTTGTTGATTTCGGTAGTTAACTTCTGTTATTTAATTCTCTCATGGATGGTGATGACACGTGCTGCCGGATAGGATGGACAACCACCAGTACCACCAGCTAAGGCCAATGAGAGGCCTAGGTTGTGGTAGAGCCGCGGTAGGGGCAGAGGTGCAGCTCATCCAGCAGCTAGAGTAGAACCTACAAATCCACCAGTTTCTCCAGTTCAGTAGCAGGTGCTAGATACTGGTGATCCAGTGGGGCGAGCTCAGGCATCGGCTGGACCCATTGTGATTCCAGGCCTTTCGGAGGCTTTGGATCAACTATTGACCATGAGCACTAGCATTGCTTAGGCGATTTTTGTTCCAGTTGCAGTAACCACTTCCTAGGCCGGAGAGGTGCTTACACTCCCACCGTTCGTATACCAAAGCAGGCGATGCAGGGACTACAAACATCGGGGATACTACCAACCCAGCTGGTTGTATCAACTCAAGCCCAGGTGGGTCCTATTATGAATGATGATGAGTTGAGGAGACTAGAGAGATTTGGGAGACTCCAGCCTCCATCATTCTTTGGGGCTGAGTCTGAGGATGCTTAGGACTTTGGATATGTTCTAGTAGATTCTTCGCACGATAGGTATTTTGGAGACTAGTGGGGTATCATTCACTACTTTTTAGTTCACTGGACTTCCTTCAGATGGTGGGAGGCTTATGAGAGGCATAGGCCAGTTAGTGCGGAACAACTTACATGGCATGAGTTCTCCATTCTCTTCTTGGAAAAGTTCGTGTCATAATCTCACAGAGAGGAGCTGTGTAGATAGTTTGAGCAGCTACATCAGGATAGCATATCTGTGACCTAGTACAAGATTTTCGAGTTGGATCGTCATGCAGTTTGTTTAGTTCCCATGGATAGGGAGAGTATTTGGAGGTTCATTGATGTCCTCACATATCCGTTGTAGTTGCTTATGACTAGGGAAAGGGTATTTGATGCTACTTCCAACGAGGGGGGTATATATTTCTCGGTAGATATAGATGGTCCGCAGTCAGGAACGTGGGAAGAGGTAGGCTAAGAGGCATCGAGGTTCACGCAATCTCAGTGGTTTTCCTTCTGGGGGAAGTCTTACCACAGTAGGGGTCGTTCTTATAGGCCCATTCAGATGGCTCTTACAGTTCACCATGGTGCATCATCGAGCCATGGTTCATATAACGCCCGTCCATGCCAGTCATCTCTAGTGCCTTTCCAGCTCAGAGTTCATCTCATGCACCATCAGCTTAGGGTTCATCTGTACTAGGTTCTTCTAATAGTTATTCTAGTTCTCGGGTTCAGGCTCAGTACTTACCGCCATTGTTCGATATGGGTTATTATGAGTCTGGAGATTTGGTTCATATTAAGTGACATTTCCCTTTCCTTTCGGGAGGTCCAATTCAGCAGAGGAGTCAGACTACGACTTCAGCACCAGTTACTTCACCATTCACCCAACCAGATGAAGCTAGGGGTCACCTTAGAGGGGAGGCCCATCATGTGGCAGCCAGGAACATTCCTATGCTCTTTCTTCTAGGACAAATGTCATTGCTTCAGACATAGTGATCACAAGTATTGTCTTGATATTCCACCGAGATGCTTATGTATTATTTAACCTGATTTCATGTATTTGTATGATTATCGTATTTTACTCATTATATTGATATGCCCTATGAGTCCTTAGTTTCAACAGTTCATGTATTTATGACGGTGAGTGATTCTATTTTTGTCGACCGTGTATATTGGTTGGGGATTGGAGACTAGAGATGATCTCTTGCTTCTTAGTATGGTTGATTTCGACGTGATCTTGGGTATGGATTGGTTGTCTCCATGACATTTTATTTTGTATTGTCATACTAAGATTGTGATGTTGATGATGCCGGGTTTGCCAAGGATCGAGTGGAGAGGTTCTCTGGATTATGTTCCCAGTAGAGTGATTTTATATTTGAAGGCCCAATGGATGGTTGGGAAAGGGTGTTTGTCTTATTTGGCCTTTGTGAGAGATGGGGGCTGATGCTTCTACTATTGATTTTGTTTCGGTGGTGCAAAACTTTTCAAATGTGTGTCTTGCATACCTATTGGGCATGCCGCCCGACAGGGATATTGACTTGGTATCGGGCACTCAGCCCATTTTCATTCCTCCATACTATATAGCACCAACTGAGTTGAAAGAACTGAAATAGCAGTTTCATGAGCTTCTTCATAAGGGTTTTATTAGGCCTAGTGTGTCACGCTGAGATGCACTAGTTTTGTTTGTGAAAAAGAAGAATGATACTATGCGAGGTGCATCGAATATAGGCAGTTAAACAAAGTTACAATCAAGAATAAGTATCCTTTGCCACACATTGATGATCTATTCGACCAGCTTTAGGGAGCAAGGGTGTTCTGAAGATTGATTTGAGGTCTGGATATCACCAATTGAAGATTCACTACTTGGATATTATAAAGACAACACCAAGACTCATTATGGCCATTATGAGTTTCTTATGATGTCTTTTAGGCTGACCAACGAGCTAGCAGAGTTCATGCATATGATGAATAGTGTATTTTAGCCGTATCTCGACTCATTTGTTATAGTGTTTATTAATTATATCTTGGTGTACTCTCGTAGCCAGGAGGAGCATGAGCATTTAAGGATTGTGTTGCAGTAGTTGAGGGAGGAGAAACTTTATGCAAAGTTCTCCAAGTGTGAGTTTTGACTTAGTTTAGTAGTGTCCTTGTGGCACGTGATGTCCAGTGAGGGGATTTATGTGGATTTGAAGAAGATATATGTGGTTCAGAGTTGGCCTAGACCGTCCTAAGATATAGAGATATAGAGCTTTTTTGGCTTGGATGGTTATTATCGTTGCATCATGGAGGATTTCTCTTCTATTGCATCGCTTTTGACCAAATTGACCCAGGAGGGTGCTAGTTTCAGGTGGTCGAATGAGTGTGATGAGAGCTTCAAAAGCTCAAGACTACCTTGACCATAATTCCAGTTCTAGTTATACCTTCAACTTCTGATTCTTATACAATGTATTATGATGCTTCTCGAATTGGTATTAGGTGTGTCTTGATGGAGGGTAGGGGTATAGTAATTTCTTATTCTTCATGCCAGTTGAAGCCCCATGAGAAGAACTACCCTGTTCATAATTTATAGCTGCTGCCATTGTTCATGCATTGAAGATTTGGAGGCACTATCTCTATGGTGTGTCTTTCGAGGTATTTACAGATCATTAGAGTCTCCAGCACTTGTTCAAACAAAAGGATCTAAATTTGTGGCAGCAGAGGTGGTTGGAGCTGCTAAAGGACTATGATATCACTATTCTGTATCATCCCGGAAAAGCCAATGTGGTGGTCGATGCCTTGAGTCAGAAGGCATTAAGTATGGGTAGACTTGCATTCATTCATGTTGGTGAGAGACCTCTTGCAGTTGATGTTCAGGCCCTGGACAATCAGTTCATGAGGTTAGATATTTTGGATCTGAGTCGGGTTTTGGCTTGTGTAGTTTCTCAGTATTCTTTATTTGATCGCATCAGAGAGTGCCAGTATGATGATCCCCATTTTCTTGTCCTTAAGGACACAACATCATGGTGATGCTAGAGATGTTACTATTAGGGAGGATGGGGTGTTGAGAATGCAGGGTTGAATTTGTATGCCTAATGTAGATGGGCTACGAGCGTTGATTCTTGAGGAGGCCCACAGTTCGTGATATTTCATTCATCCAGGTATCGCAAAGATATGGAGCCGGTGGCCATTTTGGGTGGTAGGTTAGAAAGTTAAGGTCAAAGGTATCGCTTCAGTAAAGGTGCAGTGGATGGGTCAGCCAGTTGAGGAGGCTACTTGGGAGATGGAGCAAGAGATCCAGAGTAGATATCCACGCCCATTCGAGTCCAGGTGTATTTTTAGATCCGTTCGAGGATGAACGTTTGTTTAAGAAAGGGAGGATGTAACGACCCAGCCGGTTATTTTGAGAGTTTAAGCCCCGTTCTCCTATTTACTGATACTTTATTGTTTACAGTTGTTATGTGACTTGTCGGGATAGTTAGTTCGGGTCTAGAGAGGTTTTAGAAAGAGTTGAGACACTTAATCTCAATGTTAAAAGCTTAAGTTGAAATAGTTGACCGGTTATGTGTAAATTACTCTGGAATGGAGTTTTGATGGTTCTATTAGCTCCGTTAGGTGATTTTGGACTTAGGAGTGTGTTTGTATTGTGACTTGGAGGTTCGTAGTTGAACTAGGTTTAAATGGCGAAAGTTGGAAATTTGGAAATTTAGCTGAGAGTAGACTTTGCGATTACCAGGCTTGGATTGGGGTTCCAGAAGTTGGAATAGCTCCGTGGTGTCATTTATGACTTTTGTGCAAATTTTGGGGTAATCGGATGTGATTTGAAAGGTTTCGGCGTCGAATGTAGAAGCTAGAAGTTTAAAGGTCATTATTCTCTAATCGATGCATAATTTGTGGTTTTAGCATTGTTTGATGTGATATGAAAGCTCGACTATGTTTGTATGATGTTTTAGGACTTGCTGGTAGGTTTAGGTGAGCTCCGGGGGGCCTCGGGTGGAGTTCAGATGGTTAACGAATTGGAATTATGACTTGGAAGATGGTTGAACTGCAGATTTTTGGTGTCTGGTTTCCTTCTTCGCGTTCGCGAAGGGGATCTGGGGTCAGGTGAAGATTTGGTCTTTGCATTCACAAAGAGGGAGCCACATTCGCAAGGGTATGGGTAGATGGTAAATCGCGAACACGAAAAGGGGGTCGCGTTCGTGAAGAGGAGAGGAGGTAGTCGGGACCCCACACGTTTTGTCTATGCATTCGCGTAATGGGAACCGCGTTCGCGAAGCATGGACTCAATAAGCCATCGCGTTCGCAAGAGGTAGCTTGTGTTCACATAGAAGATTTTTGGGCGGAAAATTGATTTGTGCTATAAGAACGCGAGAAGAGGGTCGTGTTCGCGAAGTAGAGTCACCTGGGCAGTCTTAAATATTTTGAAATCGATGGGCTTAGTTTATAACATAAATTTGATTTTTGGAGCTCGGTGGGAGGCGATTCTTAGAGATATTTTCAAGTGGGTGATCGGGGTAAGTGATTCTTACCTGGTTTTGCTTAAATTCCATGTTAATGTCTTTGATTTCCGCATTTAATTAGTGATTTGGGGTAGAAAATTGGGGGAAAATGGAGGAAAGTTCTTAGGCCAAATTTTGAGGTTTTGATCGAGATTTTGGTATCGGATTTGAGTAATTTTTGTATGGGTGGACTTGTGGTCGAATGGGTGTTCGAATTTTATTACTTTTACGCTATTCCGAGACGTGGGCCTAGGCGTCAATTTTTGGGTTGACTTTTTTGACTTTTGATTAAGAGCTTTGTACTTTCTTGTGGAATTGATTCCCTTAGCTCGTGTAGATTGTATCGAACTATTTATATCTAGATTAAGGCATTTGGAAGGCGTTTCATGAAGCAATGGCTTATTGAAGCAAGGATTTGCACAATTTGATGTAAGTAACACTTATAAACTTCAATTTAAGGGTATAAAACCCCGAATTACATGTTATGCGATTAACGCTGAGGTGACGCGCATGCTGTGTGAGGGGTGTGTGGGCGTGCACTGTGTAAACTATGAATTAGTAAATTTCATGGGGTTGTGTAGCTACCTTAACTGAATACTTTAACTGCACTCCATGTGTTAGAGCACTTGAGTTGTAATTTATTCTAGAAATCATGTTTAGGTTATATGCTGGTACTGTTGGGACCCACAACGGTCGTTTCTTGCTTTTGAGTTAAATGTTTAATTGTAGTCCTGTACTCAGTCGGATTCAATATTTATATCATATCTCAGTCTTAGTTATTATACATTGTCACATCTCATATTATTGATTAGGGTTACTTAGTATGAGCGTTGTGAGCCTGAGAGACTGGAGAGATTAGTGTCTAAGTGCGGCCGAGAGCCTGATTATGAGTGATAGTTAAGGGATCAGGTTGCTCGATGCAATATGCTTTTATTTATTTATGCATAGATTTGGCTTAGTATGGCACTTGGGCTGAAGGAGCCCCTCCGAAGTTTGCACCCCCACAATGAGCGCAGTGGATATCATATTTGGGATGGAGTTCCCTGGTATGGAGTTGCCCTATATATTCACATTTGGGATGGAGTTCCCTAGGAATGGAGTTTCCCTATACATTTATATTTGGGATGAAGTTCCTTAGGCTGAACCTGCCCCGTATTGTGCTGAGTGATTGAGTACTCTGAAAGTGTGAGTACGTGAGGCTTCCATTGTAGTGTACCACATACAACATGCACTGTGGCATGTAGGTATGGAAATATCATATCCCTCATATCATTCAGAGTTGATCTATATTACTTGTATTAAGTTTTTATCCCATGAACTTGAAAACATGCCTACATTTCTGTACTGTTATTTCTATATTGAATTGTATTTGCTGAGTTCGTCACTACTTTCAGTCCAAAGGTTAGATATGTTACTTACTGAGTTTGTTGTACTCACGCTACATCCTACACCTCGTGTGCTGATCCATGTGCTTCTGATCACGGTGGTTGTTGATTAGTAGAGACCAGACCTTCAGAGATTATCAAGGTAGCTATTTGCCGTCCGCAGGCCTCGACTCTCCTCCCTTATCTTTTAGTTTATTGTTCAGTCTTTGCTTTCTAGATAGTGTACTAGATTATGTCTTATGTAGATGCTTATGTACTCATTGGCACACCGGCTTTGGGAGAGATTACGTATTACATTTTGATTTCCTATCCCGTTTTTAAGAGGTTTTCCTGTAATTAATATGTTTTAGTATCTTACAAAAATTTAAAAATTTTGAAATTGTTTTGAGTGCCGGCTTGCCTAGTACTATGATAGGCGCTATCACGCCGAGTCAATTTTGGGTCGTGACACACTTACATTTTAGTCTCGGTGGAATTTGTGTCCATATGGGTTAAGGTCATCACCGTACCCAACAATGAGGCTAAAATTGTAGTGGATTTCTTGAAGAAGAATATTTTTACAAGATTGTTTACTCCACATGCAATCATAAGAGATATGGAATCACACTTTTGTAACAAAGCTTTTGACACTTTACTTAGCAAGTATGGTATTACTCACAAAGTCACAACCGTTATCATCCACAAGCTAGTGGTCAAGTGGAAGTCTCCAACCGTGTGAGTATCTTATCTAAAGTGGTGAATGCAAATAAGACGGAGAAGTCTCCAACCGTGAGAGTATCTTATCTAAAGTGGTGAATGCAAATAAGATGGATTGGTGCAAGAAGCTTAATGATGTATTATGGGCTTATAGGACGACTTACAAAACATCTATCTGAATGTCTCCATATCGGTTAGTTTTCTGGAAAGCTTGTCGTCTTCTGGTGTAAGAGCACAAAGCGATGCGGGCCTTGGAGAAATTGAATCTTGATTGGGATAGACACTAACTTGCGGGTTTCACACTTGAATGAATTGGATGAGTTCTGGTACCATGTGTATGAAAGTTCATCCTTGTATAAAGAAAAGATGAAATACCTTCATGACAAGTAGATTTGGAACAAAGGGTTCAATGCCGGTGATCTTATATTGTCATTTAACTGAATGTTGAGGATGTTTCCCGGGAAGCTTAAGTTAGAGTGGAATGATTCGTTTGAGATTTTTGATTGTACACCCTATGGCGCATTAGATTTGAAGAACACGAACAATGAAATATTCGGAGTCAATGGTCATCGGGTGAAGAACTACTTAGGAAAAGTGAGAGAGAGCCATGTGGTGGCGGTTATTTACTTCACTTGAGGATGCTATGACATTGGATCGTGTCATTAAATAAGACGCTTCTTGGGAGGCAACCCAAGTTTTTTTCCTTTTTTTTTGTAGTTAGATGTTCTTTGTTGTTTTAAACTTAATTTGGAGTGTGATATAGGATTAGTGTTAGATGAAAGAAGGGTGGACCAAGTTGTATAAGTAATGTAGAAAATGCAGACCACATTTTTTCTTTGTACGGCGGTAGAAAAAATGTTGCCACCTCGAAATAATTTGTGCAGCTGCAAATTTCATCTACGAACCCACACTTCCTGGAGCTAATTTATATGTCAATTGACAGGGTCTTTAATCTTTTTCCTTGTCAGTGCAGGGAAAATGTGCGACCACAGGGAGAATTGTGTGGCTGCACTTGAAGTTGTGCAAACTGCACATGAGTACCAGACCATTAAAGGCCAGATAGAAGAGTGTGGCCCGCACTTGAAATTCTGTAGCCATACTCTACCTTTTTCCCTCTCAAATTTTATAAGTATAAATAGAACTTAGACCTTAGTTTACACTCTTCACACTTTTGAGAAAGTACTGTTACTCTAAGAGTCTACCTGGGGATCTAGCATTTTCAAACACACACACCCATTTGCACTCACAGGATCTTTGCATGTTTACATCATCCGATATGCTTCATTCATATTGATTTTATTTCATTATAATTTTGAATTTTATTTCCCCTTTTAGATTCTTTTTAGGGAATATAATAGTGTATTCCATCCTTGTTTGTATCCACGTGGGGTAGTTTTGTATTGGGTAATTGTTAGAACATGCTAGAATGGATTAGGTTAACTACTTTCTATGTGTATACCATCTTGCCAAGTAGATTTGATCAAGTTTTTGAAAAACCTAGGTAAAATTTAGGACTTGCTCGACTGGTATTGAAATGTGCGGTCGCACTTGAATTTGTGTAGTCTATATTTTGCTAAGTAGGGTAACTGTTGGCAAGATAATGTTTCTACAGCCACACTTTAATTAAGCGGACCACATAATTTCTAGAAAGTCGCACTTAGGTCAACACTCTTTATCTAAGGCTTGCCCTTAGAATCTCTATGCATTCTATGGCTGTACTTGACCTCCACACTAGCCAACAATGGTAAGACCAACAACAATCAAGTTACTCTTCAAAATCAGCCTCAAATGATGAATATAGTTAGTGAATATGAAGAAATGGTTGATGAATGTATGATTCTCATCTTCAAATGATGAAGAAACTACCGATGACCGATGGTTTCATCATGTATGATTAGGGATTTGGGAACGAGATTAGGGTAAGTGTAAGTAAGTTTTGTGACAGAGAGAAAATAAGAAGTGGAGGATCAATTTTCCCAAATACATTCGGGTATCGCGTATAATATTATTGACCTATTTGACATGGATGAAAAATAATAGGCGGATACATTTAATTGAATATTTATTACATCTCAGATTTGTCTATACATATGCGTTGTTCTTTTTTGCATTGGGCTCAACTTTTGTGTTAAAGTAACACATAAGAAATAGGATTGGAATGCCAAAATGGAACAAGGTTGAGATAGAGCCTATTTGGATTGGCTTTAAAAAGTAGCTTTTAAGTACTTGAAAAATAATTTTTTAGTGATGGAGCTTGTTTTCTAAATAATAGAGGAGTCAAATATCCATGACGAGAATCAGCTTGGCCTGATGCTGGGAGCGGACGACGATGATAAGTCAAAAATGGTATTTTTGTGGCTAGGGATCTAGGAGGAGCATCAGTTAGACTCCTCAATGGTTGATATGGGTAAGATTTCTCTGGCTGAAGTTAGAGGAGGAGCTATTGTAAACTCCTCAAAGATTGGTCGTAAGACCTTAGATGTATCATGAGGGTCAGAATAGGTAAAGAAAGGTTTAGACTCATAAAAATATGACGTCAGCTGACATATGGTACCTACGAAGTTCAGGTGAGTAAGAACGATATCCCTTCTAAACACGATAATAACCAAGGTAGATGCATTTGAGAGCATGAGGAGCTAACTTGTTTTTCCTAAGGGCTAAGTTATGAACAAAACATGTTCTCCCAAAAATACGAGGATGAGAACAGTATACGGGTGATTAAGGAAACAATACTGAATTTGGAATCTGATTCTAGATGGGATATGAAGGTATCCGATTAATCAAATAACAAGTTGTGAGAACTGTATCGCCCTTAAAATGCAACGGAACACGAGATTCAATGAGAAGTGTGCGAGCAGTCTCAATAGGGTGCCTATTCTTCCTCTCTGCAAAACCCTATTTTATTGAGGGGAACAAGGAAACGATGCCTGATGAATAATTCTTTGAGAAGCCATAAACTGCTGAAACTGAAAGGATAAATATTCTACAATATTATCATTAAGAAAAGTGCGACTAGAAATACCAAATTGATTTTTGATTTCATCTCAAAAATTCTGGAATATAGAAAATAAACATAGAACGATCATTCATTAGGAAATCGAAGTACATCTTGAATAATCGTCAATAAAACTAACAAATTAGGTTGAACTGAATTTACAACTAAAGAGAAAATAGATTTCGCATAACCCTCAACATTACTCCAAAATGAGGCTCGAGTATGTTCCGTAGGCTGACACGACTTACAATTTAATGTAGGTAAAATAGACAAACCAGGTACCATCTTTTGAAGCTAGGATAAAATCAGATGTCCTAAACGCCTGTGAATTAGGTATGGAGAATCTGTAACTAGACATGTTGTGGAGGGAGTGAGTGAGTTAAGGTATTAAAGGCCTTCTGAGTTATGCTATATGCCAATCATCTACCTCGTACTACGATCTTGCATATATAAGAATCATCTATAAAATATATACCAAAATGAAGGGCACGCGTCAAATAACTAATAGATTCAAGACCAAAAGAACAACTAGGGACATAAATAAACAAATCTAGAGTAAGAGAAGATAGGGGATTAGCTTGTCCAACTCCTCTTGCTTTAGTTTGACACCCATTCGCTAAAATAACAGTGGAAAGAGACTGTGAATATACAATATTCAACAAAAGTGATTTATTATGAGAGATATGATCAAAAGCGCTTGACTCCATGACCCATGGTCCAAGAGTATTAAACTGGAAAACACAAGCAAAACAACTACCAACAACAAAAGTATCAGTCTTAGCAAACGAGGCTACTTGAGGAGAAGTCTACTTGATATTGAAGGAATTCATTATATTCCCTTCAGATAAAGAAAATCTCTAGTTACATGTAGTCTCGGTTTGGCAACATAAGCATTTTTTGATGGACGACCATGTAAAGAATAGTACACTTTACGAGTGTGTCCAAGTTTATGCCAATAAGAACACTTGGGTGTAGATCTTCAAAACGACCTCCTCCTCGTCTATTCTCTATAGTTTCAGATGTCGACTGTCCATTATCTAGGATGCGAGAACAGAGGAATTAAGCTTCTATGATGAGATCACTACGTAGCTTGGTGCGGTAGCAAGGCAAAGCAACCGAGAGAACTAAACTATGGGGACAGTCAGACTAGCCAAAATCTGGTTGCATACTGAATTAAGATCATTAGGAAGTGCATCGAGGGTAGGAACTACAAACATCTTCTGTTGCTATTTTTGTTGCTTTTCAACACAAATTCGAAACTGGCATCAACTTCCCAAATTCCTCCATTATTGTATGTACTTGTCCCAAGTAAGTAGACATATCTAATTCCAATTTGTTTTAATTTGTCATCCGCGATATCCCTTCATAAAAATGAGATATGTCATTAGTGAATAAAATGCAAGCCTTTTCCCAAATTAAATATAATGTCTAGAATGGACAAAAAAAGGGCATCAACTTAGAATAAATAGATCGCCACAGAATACTGCATAATTGAGCCTTGATCTTCTCCTAGAGTGCTTTGGCCTTTTTATCTACTTCTCTAGCATTTTTTATTAAATGATCTTGAACACCTTGATCTTTATACCATAACTCCATAGACGAAGCCCAAGCAAAGTAATTTGAACTTCCTATTAAAGGTTCTATCACACCTCCTTTTTGGCTATCTGCGACCCGGCAAAGGGCGTAGATAAGGGAGTTATTTCCAACTAAAGGACAATCGAAAAGAGATTCAATTATAAAGAGAATTTCAGAGTCGCCGCTTGGGAGATTTATGGTGTCCCAAGTCACCGGTTAGAATCTCGAATCGAGGAAATAATGACTCTGTTTAACAGTCCTCAAACCATAAATCCGGGTAAGGAATTATGTTAACCCGGGAGAAGGTGTTAGGCATTCCCGGGTTCCGTGGTTCTAGCACGGTTAGTCACTGTTATATTTGGCTTAAATTATCTAATTTTATGCAATTATGGACCTATGTGCATTTTCGATGTTCAACTACTTTTTATTATTATTCTTAAAGAGAATTGCAACGTCGTTAAAACATGTCTCTGACCACGTCACATAAATGCACCCATGGATTTTGACACATTTCAACTTCCTTGAGATTCAGATTTGGGTCATATAAATGTGCATACGAATTTCGGAAAGGTAAATTATTAAAGACGCGTCCTAAGGCGGCTAGCGCGTTGTTAGCTTTGCGAGAAGTCGTAAATATTCACTAAACGGCTTGTCTCCAATTCTAAGTATTTTAGGCTCAACATTTTACAAGAGATAATCTAAAGGACTGTTCGTTACTAACAGTGATTCTAAAAAGTTAACTACAAGGGTTTAGTGTCGATGCCACATCTGAGTGGATTGAATTCATGTATCAGCTGGGCCTCAGGCGGTCCGATCCTTGGGTCCAAGAGTAACCCTTTAACCTAAGCCTTTAGTTGAAGTGGGTTATTATTTTTAACCATATTTTGGGCCCTATCATGAACCCAAGCGGAGAGGCATGGAATATGTGTGTAAAACAACTGAAGCTGGTTTGCCATGTTGCCCAATCAGCCCAAACAGGCTTAGTATTGCACGAATAGATGTTACTGCCAGCTTGTATCACAAAATGGGTGTAAACAAAATCACTATCCAACTCAGATTTAGTTAGCACAATCATCTATCAGACTCAAATTTATTTAACACAAATCATCTATCAAATTCGAATTTAACTAACATTTAGGAAACTTGGAAAGAAATTACATTACTAACCATAATCATATAACGAATTTAACAGTCCAAATAGTCCCGTAGATTTTTATAATGAGTATTAATATGAAACAAAAACTATGTAAAAATTAAACGATAGATTTGGGAAGATAGTGGAGTGCAACAGCTTCGTTTCATCTCATAATGGCTTGTACATGGATAAGCTTTAAGTAATGTACCTGGAAATCACAATGCAATGGGAAAAGAGGGAAGTTAGCAGATTCAGCCACAACAATCAACAACAGAGACAACTTATAACCCAAACGTATGCCCCAAAGAACAATAGAACCCCAGTAAAAACAATGAGATTCTAAATAGGCTAGGACTAGAACAACTTCAAAATCAAATTTTTAAGAGCCAAACTCAACTATTTCCATGCTAATTGAGGCAAAAATGGTCTCAAAACATGATATGACCAAAGGCTTCTAAAAATGAGCAATGGCACAATAAAATTGCTGATGTTTCAGGGATTTTAACTTCAGAATTCTGAGAGGGTTATAGAGATATTGTTCCAGATTTTCCAACCCCCTTTTTGAGTGATTTTAACCCCTTTATATAGCCAAAGACTAGGGCATCATTTTTATTGTGCTTTACCCTTAAGTCCCTCTTTAATTTTCAGATATTACTTATACGAACCCTCATTTCATGACTTGTTTCCTATGTTATTGTAGTTATACTATTGATTTTGTATTAAAGACCCCTTCAAGAAGGGTCTAAAGACTTCTACCATTTTCTATCCTTTATATGCTACCCATATTACCCTTGTTTGTTACCAATATTACCACAAACAACCTGAAAAGTCCATATTGCCCTTAATAGTCTTACATTTATCCGAAATGACGGTAAAAATCATGTGCTACCCTTAAATTATCTATTTGGTGTCAAAATTACCTCATAAGACTAATTTCCTAATCCTAACAACTATAAACAATCCAAATAACACTACTCAAAGACAGACAACCCAAATTAGCAATCAAATTAGAAACTCAAACAATATACAGGGGAAATTCAAAACTTGGCAATTGGTTCTTCAAAACATGTGAGTTATTAATTGACATTGTGAACTTAAAATAATTAGGAGATCGCTAAAGAACAATTATCCGAACAGTCCAGACCTTTTTCTACTTGCACGAATTTAAAACAACATTCAATTTCAGAGGAGAACAGTCCAGACCTTTTTCTACTTGCATGAATTTAAAACAGCATTCAATTTCATAGGAGAATAGTCCAGACCTTTTTCTACTTGCACGAATTTAAAACAGCATTCAATTTCAGAGGTCAAGCATGGTATTACTGGAATCAAGGGAACTATAGAGGTTAAACAAGACCTATCACTCGATTAACAATCATTCAGCAATCAAACCAGAGATGGCAAGTTTGGGATTTGTTAATACCAATTAATTTTACCTTAACATGGAATAAATTACTAGCAGAAAAAACAAAATAATAAAAAAACGAAAGAGGGAAAAACGGACTCACTTATTCCAAAATAATTTGGTTATTCTAACATCATTCACGAATTAAGCAAACCATTTAAAATTTGAACTAACAGCCCTAATTGCTCAAAATGGCAGAAAATCACAAGCATAAGGAAAACACAACTAAAACTAAAAAAAAGAAGGTGGACTTATCGGATTTCTTCAATATATCACTGTCGGAGTCAATTCAAACCCTCGCGTGACTTTCAATCTTGAACTTTAAACTTCAACTGGTTGGTGCCGACACTGGAGGAGTTATGGGACTATATGAGTGGGTTTAGGTAGGCTTTTGAGCGGATGAGGGCTAGAGGAGGGTAGGTATGGTGTTTAATGGGCATTGGACGACAGCCACCACCGTACATGGCGGAGCTTCCATCTTCGGACATATATTTGACTAGCTTCAAACTGTTCCAGAGTAACCAATGGCAAGGTTAGGGCAAGGAGGGTGAGGAGGTCCACTGGGGTTGATTTGGAGGTTGTTTTCGTCGCTGTAGACGGCGGAGTTGCCATGTTAAAAATGGAGATTCGAGAAGTTCGGTGGTGATTCGAGGGGTGATCTATATGGTATTGAAGAGGAGAGTGAGGGGGTTCTAGGGTGTAAATCTAGGAGTCATTGGCATTACGCCGCCATCGGCAGCGATTTTCGGCTGGCGGCGGACGGTGGTGTTAGGGTGGTTCGGAGGTTGTTGGTATATTTGTACGAGGAAGACCTGTTATGTCTCTAAAGCCATTACACCGTGTTTGGACAGTTTAATGTCAAAGGCAAGGCTCCACGTGAGCCGTTGGATGATGGACGATAGACGGTCAGGATTGAATGATGTCAAACGACGTCGTTTGGGTACGGGGTTGGTTGGACCGGGTTGAGGAGCGGGTGGGCTAGAGACTGGATGTTTTGTTTTGGGCCTGGGAACTAAATTAGAATTGCTCAATTTTCCTCTTCTCTTTCTCTTTTTTTTTTTAAGATTAAAATCAAAATTAATTCCTAGAGCTAAATTAACTACTAAAAAAACTTAATTAAACCTAAAATGGTAATTAACACAAATGATAAAAGCAAATTAATGGAAAACTTATTCGTAAATCAAAGCTAACATTAAAAATGTAAATTAACTATTTTTGAATTTCCTGTCTTATAAATTAACCAATTACTAATTAATATTCAAAGTGCAAGATTGAATCCTAAATGAAAATTCCACGTATCTTTGTATTTTTTTTCCATTAAGATGAATATAAATAAATGCAAGCAAACAGGTGATTATGCAATTAAATTCTGAAAATCACATAGAGAAAGAAAAATCCTATTTTTACGAATTTATAGGAGAAAGTTAGGCTAGGCAAAAATCACATGCTCACAGCTGTCCCTCCTTTCTCGGAGACACAAAAGGTTTTTGGGCAAAGACGAGTGAGCAACCATGAGAGATTTTTGCCTTCTTAACACTCCATGAGAAGAATTTTTTAAAAGCTTTGACCGCACCCTACTTCAGAGGTTTCCTACATATCCTCGACTAAAGAGGAATCATGTCGGTGTAGTTAAAGAGTGTTTGGTAGCTGGGACTACCGAGGCTGTGATTTCACTGTTGCTGCTGCTGCTACTGCAGCTAGACCCACTTATTACACCTCGTGAAAAACAAAGAAGCTAGACTAAGCTATGAACTATGGATTACAAAAGAACCTATAGATATCTTCCAACTTGCTCTAAATTCTTATTGCTTTGTTGTCTTGTATTTCTTGCTGTGGACTCCTTGTTGCTTTATTGACTTCTTGGTTTCTCTTCTTCTATGTTTTATGCCGAATTTCTGGACTTGAGATGTATTCCGTTGAAATCATTCCCTTGTTCTACAGGTGGGTGCCTGATTACCAAAACTTGAAGATTGAAAAATATTCCCTTATTCTACAGGTGGGCGCCTGATTACAAAAACTTGGATTTTGAAAAATATTCCCTTGTTCTATAGGTGTGCGCCTGATTATCAAAACTTGAAATTTTGAAAAATATTCCCTTGTTCTACAGGTGGGCGCCTGATTACAAAAACTTTAGTTTTTGAAAAATATTCCCTTGTTCTACAAGTGGGTGCCTGATTACCAAGACTTGAACTTAGACAAATATTCCCTGAGACTGCTGCGTGTGTACCTGATCACGACAAAACAAATAAAACATAAAAATTCTTCCTACCCCTGTTTGGTGCTGGAGGGTTCATGAGTTTTAACCAAATCTCCTTACCAAATTTCCCTAGAGCTAAGTTAAGTCCTATGATCCAGGAGGGTCCTGACAATCCATAACTGATGACAACTTTAAGACTATGTTGTGTTTCTGCTGGCGACTGGTGAATACAATTACTTCCCACTATCCAGGCGGGTCCTGACAAATCTTCATTAGATAACAAAATGTGTCTGCTAGGGGTAAGTATTAGAGCTACATACCATTATCAAGGGGGTCCTGACAACTCTTGTTGACTCTTGCTGAGGAAGTATCTAATCTAAGTCCCATTATTCAGGAGGGTCCTGATGACTATTGCTGACTCTTGAAATATCTAATCTAAGTCCCATTTTTCAGGAGGGTCCTGATGGCTCTTATTGACTCTGGTTGGGGAAGTATTTGGGTTTGACCATGCCACCCGACTGTTTGTGTTCTAAGCTAAGTCCCACTTTCCAAGAGGGTCCTGAGGGTTCAAACTTAAGTGTTAATCCTAACTTCTGGTTGTTTCTGCTGGTGATTATTGCCAAGGAGGGTTTCTGTGACTCTTACTAGGGAAGGTGTTGGTGCTTGCCCAAAATTGCATTCCATATCAACTTCTATGCTTCTTTTAACTCTCAAAAGTTTGTCCTCTTGTGTTCTTTGATGGGGAGGGTGTTTATGATGGATTATGCCCCTTTTGAGTTTTAGCTGAGTCCCACTTCCAGGTGGGCCCTGAGTTTTCGATCATACCTACCGTGTGCCTACTTTCTCCTGTGGACGGCCTCCCTTAGGCTCTTCCAGAATTTTCTGCCCCTGCGTCAATCAAAGAAAACTTGTTGGTTTGAAAAGTGGTGGTTGGACTGTAGCATTCTTGTTAAAGACCAGCCTCCCATTTTCGTGTTACGTTGTGTTCCTTTGCCCATATTGAAAATGAGTTGCTCGAACTGCTCAGCTGACCCCTCGAGACCTCTAGGCTTTATTTTGCCCGTCCATCATTGTGTTACATTACTAATACCTGGCTGGAATTTGTGTCCTTCCCCCGTGATTGATGTGTTGATGTATAATACTTCGGTCAACCCTCCAGTCTTTGCAGCTTCACTTTGTTCTTCATCTTTGTGTTACCTTTCCACTCCTTTGTCAAAATCCTTTCCCCTTTTTTGAAATCATCCAATATGTCTTTGACGTTTGGTAGACACTTGCCTTTTGTGTCTTTACTTGGCGCTTCTGGCCCTTAACCGAAATTCTCTTTTGCCTTTTCCCGACGATCGGTGAGTTGATATATCATGCCGGATCAACTCTTATGGCCATTTCCGCCTTTGTGTTGCGCTTTTTTGCCTCTTTCACTAGAAGCCTTTTACTATTCTCAAACGATTGCTGAATTAGGAGCCCTTTCTTGAGACTACACGGTCCATTCGGGATGCTCGACTGACTCATGAACTTTATGCCCTCATTTCGCTCCCACCTATTGTTTCACTCTCGATCCATCACCGGGATTCTTTATGTTTTTTTATGACTGATGTATTGTGCATGGTTGAACTTTGCGACTTTTCTCCCCTTTCCCAACTTTGTGCTGTACCAAATTTGTGTCCCTTCTGAGATAGCCCAACCGGTGTATGATACGTGGCGGACCCCCCATAACCTTTGCGGTTTTACTTTTCCCGCCATTTTCTGTGCAGTAGTCCGACTCTTGTTTCTTCCATCAATTACCATTTTTACAAATCTTTACTTTTGTTGTTCCGCCCTTATCATCTTTTATTACGCCTTTGGGCATCATGTACTCTGTCCCCTTGGGAGTTGATAATCGGCTTTGAAATTCCGTTCATTCGCTTAAACAAAAGATTTTAGACTCAAAAGACAAATGAAATGCAAATACTCCAAATGAAATTTAGAGCGAAGAATTCCAGACTTGCTGAAAATTGAAAAAAACAAGAAAGAAGACTTATCTGAAGGGGAATCGCTAGTTCTTGCGATCATGACATGCCTTTCGGCCTATTCAACCCAACCTTCTTCGATGACCGACCTTATGTTGCCGTGCTTTTGTCGTTATGACCTTTCCAAACCAATCCTTTTAGCCAAAACCTAAGTAGTCTTGCCCTACAGTGTTCATCCATCAATAGCCCCTTTTTGAGTTTTGCTTTATCTTACCTTCGCCTCACGGTGCCTGTGAAGGTTTTCACCAATAAGACTCTCTCATTTTATTTTCTCTCATCCTCTCATTGCCTTATGGTGCTCGTGAGGGTTTTCACCAATAAGACTCTCTCATTTCACTATCTCTCTCGTTTAGCTCGGAGTGCTGTCTCTGTCAGGAATCCTCTTTACTTGCTCAACTTGGCATCTTTTGAAGACTGATCAGAAGGTCTTTCGTTGGACCGTAACGTGGCTTTTGGACAGGGTTAGAAAGAAAGGGTATCAAAGGCTCAAAACAATTTAAATTGGTTCAGAATTACAACTTCCGGAGTCAAATTCTTACAACAACCACAATTTTTGCCCAAGTTTCTTGCTTGGGGACTTTTGAATTTTTATTTTGATGAGAACAAACCGTGAGGCTGCCCACGTATCCTTAAAAAGGAATCAGGTCAAACGTAGTTCATGAGATTCTTTATTTTTGTTGTTAGTTTCTTCTCCTTTTTTCTTTCTGTTTTTCTTTTCTTCCTTTTCTATTTTTTGTTTATGTTTTTTTTTCTCTTTTCTTTTTCCTTTTTCCTTTTATCTTTTCTCTTTTCTTTTCTTGTTTTAATTTTTTTCTTTTTCTTTTTCCTTTCTTTTCTTTTTTTTCTTTTTCCCATTCTTTTCATTCTTTCCTTTCCTTTCCTTTTACTGCCTTCTTACACTTGCGTTCTTGACTTTTATTACTGATTCTGGAAGAGGGGTATGAAAGAAAATAATTAAAGCTCAAAAGGGTTAGCAAAGTATAAAGTGCTTAGATAGTAGAATAAAATGCTTTCGTCATTCCAATTTTTAAAATATGCCAAGTACAAACAAATGTCGAGTATAAACAATGATATGAAGAAAAGCATACATAATATCTTTTGATAGCATCCGAATTGATAGTCATTTCCACACATTTCCCTTCCACATCCGTCAGACACAATGCTTCATTGGACAGTACTCTTGATATGATGAATGGCTCTTGCTAGTTTGGAGCAAACTTGCCTTTCGCCTCGGCCTGTTGAGGGTGGATGCGCTTTAGTACCAGTTGATCTACTTCAAGCTTCCTGGGGCGCACTTTCTTGGTATATGCCCTAGCCATTCTTTGTTGATACAACTGGACGTGACAGACTGCTTCCAATCTTTTCTCATCAATCAAATTCAATTGTTCCAAATGAGCATTGACCCATTCATCGTCGATTCCTACTCCGGCCATGATTCTAAGAGAGGGGATTTCAATCTCGGCCAGGATTACCACCTCCGTTCCATCTACCAATAAGTATCGAGTAGCCCTCACTGAAGTGCGGACAGTAGTGCGATACCCTAACAGCGAAAAAGGTAGCTTCTCATGCCACAGCTTAGATCCTTCCACCATTTTACGAAGTATCTTCTTTATGTTCTTATTCGCTGCCTCGACCGCTCCGTTCGCCTTGGGGCGGTACAGGGTAGAGTTTCGATGTGTGATCTTGAACTGCTGACCTACCTCCCTCATTAGGTTACTGTTGAGGTTTGCCCCTTTATCAGTGATGAGCATCTTGGGGATCCCGAACCGGCAAATAATGTTTGTATGTACAAAATTTACCACGGCCTTCTTGGTCACTGCCTTGAAGGTTTTGGCTTTAACCCTTTTGGTAAAATAATCAATAGCAACCAAGATAAATCTGTGTCCATTAGAAGCTGATAGTTCGATGGGCCCGATGATGTCTATGCCCCAAGAAACGAAGGGCCATTGTGCCAACATCGTATGTAATTCAGACAGAGGAGAGTGAATTAGGTATCCGTGTACTTGAAACTGGTGGAATTTACGCACAAAGCTGATACAATCGCACTCCATGGTGAGCCAATAATATCCTACCTGGAGAATTTTCTTTGCCAAAACATATCCGCTCATCTGTGGCCCACAGACGCCAGCATACACCTCATTCATGATGGCCGTCGCCTGCTTAGCATCTACGCATCTTAGCAAACCAAGATCTAGCTTTTCTTTTGTATAATATTCCTCCACTGAAAAAGAACCCACTTGACAAACGACAGATTGTTCTCTTCTGGTCACTCGTGGCTTGTACCGGGTACACACCTTTCCTGATATATTCCTCGATGTCTTGAAACCAAGGTTTGTCGTCAAGCTCTCCACCATGTTGCAATAAGCATGCTGATTGTGGACCCGAATATGTATCGGGTCAACATAAGCCTTATTCGGGTGGTGTAACATTAATGCCAAAGTGGCCAGGGCTTCAGCTACCTCATTGTGAATTCTGGGAATATGCCTGAACTCTACTAATCGAAATTGTTGACAGAGATCATGCAAGCATTGCCGATATGGTATGAGCTTTAAATCCCTTGTCTCCCATTCCCCTTGAATCTGGTGTACCAAAAGGTCCGAGTCTCCCAAGACCAAGACTTCCTGGGTACCCATGTCCGTTGCTAATCTCAAACCCAAAATGCATGCCTCATATTCAGCCATGTTGTTGGTGCAATAGAAGCGGAGTTGAGCTGTGACTGGGTAATTATGCCCTTCTTCAAAAATGAGTACTCCTATACCAACGCCTTCAATGTTGGCAGCCCCATCAAAAAACAATCTCCATCCTGGCCCCTCGTCCCGTTCCATTTCATTGATGTGCATCACTTCCTCGTCCAGGAAATATGTGTTCAAGGGCTTATATTATTCCTCTATGGGATTCTTTGCTAAATGGTCCGCCAATGCTTGTACCTTCATAGCAGTCCTGGTCACGTAGATAATGTCGAACTCAGTGAGCAGGATTTGCCATTTCGCGAGCCATCCTTTAGGCATGGGCTTCTGGAAAATGTATTTCAATGGATCCAGTCGTGAAATGAGATAAGTGGTGTATGATGACAAGTAATGTTTCAAATTTTGGGTTACCCACGTCAAGGTGCAACATTTCCTTTCAATATAAGTATGCTTAACCTCATAGGCTGTAAATTTCTTGCTGAGGTAGTATATGGCTGCTCTTTTCTCCTGGTAACATCGTGCTGACCCAACACGCACCCAATAAGTTGTCCAGGACTGTCTAATACAAGATCAATAGTCTTCCTGGTTTCAGCGGGACCAACATTGGTGGGTTTTACAAATATTCCTTTATCTTATCAAAAGCTTCTTGACACTCTCCCATTCAATTTACCGCAACATCCTTCTTCAACAACTTAAAGATGGGCTCGCAGATGGTTGTGAGCTGGGCGATGAATCGACTGATGTAATTCAACCTCCCCAATAGATTAGTTATTTCTGTTTTGTTTATGGGTGGCGGAAAGTCCTGTATAGCTTTGATTTTTCATGGGTCTAGTTCGATGCCTCGGTGGCTGACTATGAATCCTAACAACTTTCCTGAGGGGACCCCAAATGCACATTTCTCCGGGTTGAGTTTGATGTCATACCTGCGGAGCCTCTGGAAGAACTTCCTCAGGTCTTTAACATGATCAAATTGCCTCATGTACTGTATTATTACATCATCCACATAGACCTCAATTTCCTTCTGTATCATATCATGGAAAATGGTTGTCATAGCCCTCATGTATGTGGCCCCGGTGTTTTTCTAACCAAAAGGCATGACTCTATAACAGTACGCTCCCTATAGTGTAATGAACATAATTTTCTCCGCATCTTCTTGATCCATTAAAATCTGGTGGTACCGGGCGTAACAATCCACGAATGGCCCGATCTCATGCTTTGCACAATTGTCAATGAATATGTGGATGTTCGGCAAGGGAAAGTTGTCTTTTGGACTTGCTTTGTTGAGGTCGCGATAATCAACGCACACCCTAGTTTTGTCGTCCTTTTTCGGCACAAGCATAACATTAGCTAGCCAAGTTGGGGTATCGTGTGACGCGAATGACTTTTGTCTCAAACTTCTTGGTCACTTCCTCTTTAATTTTCACACTTACAACAGTTTTGAATTTCCTCAACTTTTGCTTAACAGGCGGGCAAGCTGGGTCAGTAGGTAACTTATGGACTACCAAATCAGTGCTCAATCCGGGCATGTCATCGTAGGACCATGCAAAGACATCTTTGTATTCAAGCAACACTTCGATTATTTCTTCCCTAAGTTGTGGCTCCAGATGGACACTTATTTTTGTTTCTCTGACATTATCCAGGCTTCCTAAGTTGACTGCCTCTGTGTCATTCAGGTTTGGTTTGGGTTTCTCTTTGAATTGGGTCACCTCTTTAATAATCTCATCCCATGCCCCTTCCTCATCATTACCTGGTTCATCCTCATATTCTATTTCCTGAATTATTATTTCTACACTAGACATGTTTTGAAGGTTGGGCCGAGGAGTCCTTATGCATGTCAGATCACTGGAACCAGCATAAAAATAACTGTACAAATAGAAAAGAAAGAAAAGTAAAGAGAAATAGAAACTATTAGTATTGCTGAAAGGGAAATTGCATTTCATTAGAATCAAAGATAACAGAGTTTACACATCCAAACGGACCGAAATAACAACTGAATTGACAACTCTGAAGCTAATACAAACTAGACTGAAAGGAAAATCAAAGCTGACTACCATGACTCCCTCTAAGTGAGAAGAGGAGTAGCTTCCTAGTTATTGATTTTTGCACATGCTCCCACAAACTGCACGTCTTTCCAGCTCGATCCTTCTCCTGCCTCGACCATATTCACCTCTTTGAACAGCCTTTCTAACCCTTTGTCAAGATTTCCGTCCGTATCGATCAACGGGCCGGAAATCTTTGGTCTGGGGCCATTGCTAACACTGGATTTGACAAATGATTTAGACAACCTTGGGATAGGTTTCAGGAGGACCCAGGCTTTCTGTCTCAGCTTCCTGGCTTGCCTTATGTCTGCGGCTGTGGGCTTGAACCCTAAACCAAAATTGTCTAGATTCTTGGGAAGGGACACTGGTTGCATCCTTGCAGAGAAGCTCCTAACCTCTTGCCGCACATAAAACCATTTTTCAACATTTCTGAAGCCACCATGACGGATGTAGTTGCTATCTTTGGGGTTATGACGACTTCACCTTCTGCGATTTTCTGTACTGACACCGTATCAGACACTTGGTAGACCCATGGCCCTTTGCTGTCCTCAGATTTAATGAAAGGTACAATCGCGTCACCTGAAGTACACTGGTTATCTTCACCATGCACGACAATCTCCTGCCTATCCCATTCAAATTTGACCATCTGATGTAGTGTAGATGGTACTTCTTTGGCTGCATGGATCCAGAGCCTGCCCAACAACAGATTACAAAAGACGGCTACATCCAGCACCAGGAGTTCCATGATAAACTCGATGGGCCCTATAGTTACTTCCAGCACTATATCCCCTACGGTGTCTTTGCCTTCGCCATCGAAGTCTCGAACACAGATGTTATTCTTGCGGACTCTTTCACTTTCCACCTTCAGCTTGGTCAATGTGGATAGTGGGAAAATATTTGCATTGGACTCGTTGTCGACCAAACTTGGGTGACCACAGCTTCTTCACATTTCACAGTCAGATAAAGAGCCCGGTTGTGCTCAGTACCCTCCATAGGCAATTCATCATCAGAGAATGTGACCCCGTTTATCTCGAATATTTTGTTTGCAATCTTTTCCAAATGGTTCAACGTTATCTTATCTGGGACATGGGCTTCATTCAAAATCTTCATTAACGCCTAACGGTGCTCATCTGAGTGGATTAGTAAGGACAAAAAAGAGATCTGGGCTGGTGTCTTCCTCAACTGCTCTATGATGGAGTAGTCTTTCATTTTCATTTTCTTCAAAAATTCTTCTGCCTCTTCTTCTGACATAGCCTTCTTCACTGGCTCTGGGTTATCTTTAGCTATTATTCCCTCCCTCAATTCTTCGGGGGAAAAGTACCTTCCTGATTGAGTTAAACCTCGTGCCTCATACACTTCCTCTCTCACTTTTTCCCCTTCTACATTACTATTGCTTGTTCATATCTCCAAGGAATGGATTTCCTGTTGATGATGGGTGGCTGGATCACTGGTTTCATGATGACTGGCTCAATGCGGACACCTTCCACAAATACGACAGGTTCTCTAGCTGCCCCATATACTGTTACTTTTGCATGTTCTCGCTTTGGCGCAACCGCGCATGCTGAGCTCCCCTGAACTACGACAGTTTCACTTCCTTCTTTTGCCCCGGTTACCATCTTCTCACTGCTTGCAACCTTGGTTGGCTCACTGGCTTTGATCATCATTACTGTTTGTGAGGGTCTTTTAGACTCTCCCCTTCTCTCCACAATTTCAATCATGTTGGTTTCTTGGTGGGTCGGCATCGGGTTTTGGTTAATATTGGGCACCTCCGGAGTCTGCACCTCAATCCTATGGGAGTCAATAAGTTCTTGGATAGCGTTCTCTAAATTCCAACATTTTTTGGTTTCATGCCCAGGTGCACCAGAACATATTCGTAGCTGACTGAATAATCTAAATTCTTTAAGGGAGGATTTGGCAGTTTCACCTCAATTGGTCTCAACATTTCTAGTTTTCTCAGTCTGTGGAATAGGCTAGTGTAAGATTCTCTCAACCGAGTGAAAGTCTTCTTTTTCTGTATCCGCTCATTTCTCAGGGCTTGATTGCCTTGGAAGGCGAGCCTTAGGGGTTGTTGGTAAGCTCTCGGAGGCGGGTAGTGGTTTTGAGAGGTTGGGTAAGCATTTTGAGGGGATGGCGCACGCCATTGTGCGTGAGCGGCAGGTTGGGTATATTGTTGCGCGTGATGGACTGAGAAGCGAGGTTCTGGTGGTGGATAGTAATGTTGTGGCGGGCCATATGGAGGATGTGGGTATGTCAGGTGGTAAGGACGGGGCTGGGCGTAATGAGATGGTGCCCGAGGCCCGAACCTAGTTCCCGACTCCACTATCGCTACTTCCTCCTTCTTCTTTTTCCTGAAAGCTCCCCCAGCTCCACTCTGGATGGCTTGAGTAGTTGCCTTAATTGCTGAGTAGCTCATGATTTCATTGGATTTGAGGCCTTCCACAACCATACTGCTCATCTTGACCACTTCATTGAAAGACTTCCCTACTGCTGATACCAAATGCCCAAAGTATGTAGGCTCCAAAGCTTGTAGAAAATAGTCAACCATCTCACTCTCCTTCATGGGAGGATCAACTCTGGCTGCTTGTTCCCTCCACCGGAAACTTTACTCCCTGAAAGTCTCGTTATGTTTGTTCTCCAGCTTTGTCAAAGATAGACGATCGGGGACAATCTCGAGATTATATTGAAAGTGGCAGGCAAACGCTTGTGCCAAGTCATCCCAGATATACCACGGATTAGGATCCTGATGAGTATACCCCTCCAGTGCCGACCCACTTAAGCTTTGGCTAAAGTACGCCATTAGTAATTCATCTTTTCCCTCTGCTCCCCTCATTTTACTGCAAAACCCTCTCAGATGTGCGACTTGATCGCCGTGACCATCATATAAGTCAAATTTAGGCATTTTGAAACCTGAAGGCAACTGCACGTCCAGGAACAAGCAAAGATCCTCCAATGCCATGCTCACCTGGCCACCTAATCCTCGCATGTCTCTGAAGGATTGTTCCAAACTTTGGACCTTTTTAAGCATTTCTTCTTACTTGGAATTTTTGATCGGCCTTTCAGCTCCCATTGGGATTTCAGGACGGGTAGCATAAGAGTAAGGTTCTTGGGTTTTGTAGGAAGGTTCCGGGGAATAATATTTAGGGTCATAAGTTTAAAGTAGTGGTTCACTTGATGACCTATGCAGTGTAAGAGGCGAAGGTGCCACATAGATAGGAGCAATTGACGGGGGAAGGGTGATGAGTGACTTTGGGTAGTGGGGCTTGTGGATAAGAAGTAGCACCCTGATGCTATGAATATATAGGAAAACTTGGAGGTTGGTCAGTGGCGGACTGGTCAGGTGCTTGGGCCAGTGGCAGGATGAAGGTTGGGTTGCCAGGATAGGTCGGGGGCGGCTGCCCTCTTGCCCATGCCTGGTACATCTCGGTCATTTAGTGCTTAAGCTTATTCATTTCCTCCTTCATAGCATTAACGTCCAATTCCTCTACCTCCTTCGAGGGGTCAATAATGCTGACATCAGCTTCCTGATTAACCATGACTTGTTTACTTATCGACCGCGTGTTGTAGGAGTGGTTTGCCAGAATGCCGCGAGTACCAGTCACCTGTCTAATTTGGAACTAGAAATCACAACCCCAAAAACTCGTTAGTGGTTAGGTTCTAACACATAAGCGGCCACAAATGGGATATGCATGCACACAGATGACAGTTAGTCCCTACATGCATTGATTGCTTGCATCATCCCGGCTTTTATTTGCGAAACTTCCTCTTTGTTTTAGCCTTATTCTCTCCCTCTCCCAAATTTATTTAGTTTCTTATTCAATTATGGTCGAATCATATGTAGATTATCTACGTATCATGTCCTCGCATGAATCAGACCGAGCGTAGTTCTTGAAAATAAAAAGCAAAGCATAACATATTTTGGAATATTTCCATTCTCATAACAACAGACTTCAATTACAAAGACTCGAAAGGTGACAAGTTAAACAAGGAATTAACTAGTTTTGATAAGACGAATTACAGACTCGAACAACAACTAACCATACATAAGGAAAATACAGACTCCTTGTTAAACTAATAGACTTTAAAACATACTTTGGCAAAAGGCAGTGCAATCTTTAGGAATACATTAATGCCTCAAGTGCTCCTGGGCCTCACGAGGCATCATTCGGCCTTGCCGCTGGCTTGCGTGCTAAACTCCCCTGGAGGTGGTGGAGGTCTTCCATCACTTATCAGACAAAAGTCATGGCGGTGGAAAAGAACATGGATCTTATCATATCTTCGCAATGGTTGCACCTTGTGGTGATGTAGTCTGCGATCGCCCGTACTCTTCCCCTAATAACACCCTTTTCTTGCAACAACCATTTGATTTGCTCAGACCTCGCCTATAAAGTTCGCTCGGCTACCTGATTCATTTCCTGGAATTGCCTCAAATCCATCTCCAACCTTGCTATCGCTGCATAGCAATGTTCTCTCTCGGCCTTGAGGTCCCCATCTTGCTTGGCTACTCTATTCTCGACCACGATGACTCTCCGTTTTAACCCAGCGACCTCATTGCCATGCTTTTCCTTTAGTTGCTCAATGATGCGGCCTCGTTCCTCCGCACTTTTAGCTAATTAGTTCTGAACCCTAGACAACTCACATTCGGCCTTATTCAGGTCAAACCCATATTCGGTTACCTTTCGCCTCAAGTTGTCTATGAGTTTTTCATCCTTCGCGCTCCTGGTAGGATTTTATGCGACTGCTTTCATCTTCTAGATTTGGGCTCACAGCGCCTCATTTTCTTTGGTTAATCTTTTATTCTCTCCCTCATCTGCTGCGGCTTGCAAACCTTTTTCAAATTTTAGTTCTTGGACTTTCTTTTCTAATCTTCCTATGGTGGCTCTATACTCATTTTCCTTGGCTAGCCAATCCCATTATATATGTGATGTTTCAACAAATTCTTGGAGATGCGGTCTTTCTGGCCTTCCGGGCTATGTCTCTTTTTTGTACCAAGCGATGTGTCTTGGTGCAACCTCACCTTTAGATATGTAGCGTACTCGAGTACCCGCTGTCAGGTATTGGCATTCGCTCCAGATTTGACGTACGATAGTTTCAGGGATTTGACCATTGGGGCTAATCTCAACCGCATGGCAACTAATGTCCTCATCTGGGGAATCATTTGGCATCTACCCAATTGCCTTAGCACTTTGTATGGTGCATAGGGTTGGATAATTCGTAGACCCATCAGAAGGAAATGAGGCCCGGTGGATGGCATATACACAATATCATCAACAGGGAGCCACCCAAACATCCATTCTATTTGATTTGCAGTGACGACCCGGAGACGCGAATTCCATTATGTGACACCCTCACGTAACCTAAACACATCAACCCTATTGTAGAATTCTTCTATGTAGCTCTTTGTTGGTGACCCATAATTCATGAATCGAGACCGGTGGCATAAATACTCAATCATCAATATTTGTAACAATAGATTACATCCCTCAAAAAAGTCTCCTCCTGTTGTACATGTGTAGAGAGCACGAAAGATCTTGGATAAGATCATAGGAGCCAGGGTGCTCTTGGCCTGAGTCATTAAAGTGCTGATGACCCTTGCTATCCGTATGTCAATATTTCCGTCCCTCCGTGGAAACACCAGAAGACCCAAGAAAAATACCATAAATGCAAAACATCGATGCTCCTCCCACTTGAGTTGGTTTTCTTTGCTAGAAATATAGTTATCTAGGTTATTGAATCCCCCTATATGCCCATACCTCTAATATATAATCTGCGGAGTACAGAAGCCGGCGGATAAGTCCGGGTTGTGAACCTTCCTACTGATTTTCAAGGAGGCCACGAATTTGTGCACGGCGAGGGCTCTTGGTGCAATCAGGTATTGGTGTCTTAAAGGAATTGTAGGGGTCCCTATATATCCACTTATTTCCTCCAATGTTGGTGTGAGCTCAAAATTCGAGAAATGGAAGACATGTGAGCCGAGTCCTAGAATGTGATCAATGCCTTTATGATATCTCCCCTCGGGTTAATTTTTAGCAGCCCGGTAAGTCCTCCCGATGCATGTTGACCCTGTTTTGCCATGCTTCCCCTATGTCATTCCTCCACAGGTGCAGCTCCAAGGGAATTTTGTTTATGAATATTATCGTGCTCATTCTGCACATTTATTAAGGTGAATTAGTATCTCAAAATTTGACTATTTGACTCTACAAAATATTAAAGCCGCTATTGTCTTTATGAAATTTATTTCATAAAATCAGGGCCTAGCTTTGCGAATACGGCCTTGCAGCACTTCCGAAGGAAGGTTTTAAGGCTGTGCTAGTTCGCCAGCCAAAATAAGACTCAAAGGAGGCCATTTGTGCGAAATCAGCCTTCTGGCGTCCCTCTCGGTAACGTTCGGCTATTTCTGGCAGTAACGACATCACCCGATTATTTTGAAAAATGAATAAAATCAGACATTTGTTTTTCTTGTTTTGGTTATCTTTGCAAAAGAGAGGTTGGACCCGATGGGGGTTGCCTACGTATCTCGCTCCCGATGAGAATCAAACCGGCGTAGTTCGGGCAAATCAAGTTATCAAAATCAAAACTTTAAAAAGCCTCCATTTCGTTTGTTTTTATTTTTTGCTTCTTTTTTGTTCTTTTTGTTTTTTCAAAAATCCGGCAGCATTTCGGCGCTATTTGAGCATTGGTTTTACAAGACAGATGGCTAATCTCAACCAACCCTAATGCTACTTATTTTCTCAATTTTCTTTCCTTATTTTCAAGCCGGTCAACATGCAAATCCCAAGCGGTTAAATGCACAAGTAACACGTAACATGCATCACGATGGTCAAATGCATGATGCAGATAAGCGTTCCTTCTAGGCATCCGTCATGAGGTTAAGTTATTCTAAGTTAAAACCTTGGCATAGGGTCTAGACTGTGTACCCGAGCGGACAACCCGAGTCGAGGAATGGGCTACGTACCAGGAACCAAAAGGCCATCCGGCTTTGTAACTTGTCTGGCCTCTTTCTTATTTCAGGGTATGACACTTACAGAATAGGGAGTCTCAACCAGTAAGCACATCCTAGGAGGTGAGAAGAGAAGGGTTTCATAGCAGTTTATATGTACTGTTCAGATAATATCAAAGCGGTAAAAGCATCATTTTGCACATTAAGCCTACATGTAAAATCAGATAATAAACAAAGCCAAATACAACAATTATTCTAAGCTCGAATTCTTGAACCCTGAACCATAGATTCTGGGTTCAATCCCCAGCAGAGTCGCCAGAGCTGTCACACCTCCTTTTTGGCTATCTACGACTCGGCGAAGGGCGTAGATAAGGGAGTTTTTTCCAATTAAAGAACAATCGAAATGAGATTCAACTTTTAAGAGAATTTCAGAGTCGCCACTTGGGAGATTTATGGTGTCCCAAGTTACTGGTTAGAATCCCTAATCGAGGAAAGAATGATGATCCCGTGGATTTTGACACATTTCAACCTTGTTGAGATTCAGATTTGGGTCACATAAATGTGCATTTGAATTTAGGAAAGGTACATTATTAAAGACGCTTCCTAAGGCAGCTAGAGCGTTGTTATCTTTGCGAGAAGCCGTAAATATTCACTAAACGGCTTGTCTCAAATTCTAAGTATTTTAGACTCAGCATTTTACAAGGGTTCAGTTTCGATGCCACATCTTAGTGGACTAAATTCATGTATCATCTAGGCCTCAGGCGGCCCGATCCTTGGGTCCAAGAGCAACCCTTTCACTTAAGCCTTCAGTTAAAGTGGGTTATTATTTTTTACCATATTTTGGGCCCTATCATGAACCCAAGCGGAGACGCAGAGAACATGTGTGTAAAACAACTGAAGCTGGGTTGCCATGTTGCCCAATCAGCCCAAACATGCTTAATATTGCACAAATAGATGTTACTGCCAGCTTGTATCACAAAATGGATGTAAACAAAATCATCTATCCAACTCAGATTTAGTTAACACAAATCATCTATCAAACTCAAATTTATTTAACACAAATCATCTATCAAATTCGAATTTAACTAACATTTAGGAAACCTGGAATGAAATTACACTACTAACCATAATCACATAACGAATTTAACAGTCCAAACAATCCCGTAGTCTTTTACAATGAGTATTAAAATGAAACAAAAACTATTTAAAAATTAAATGACAGCTTTTGGAAGATAGTGGAGTGCAACAACTTCGTTTCATCTCATAATGGCGTGTACATGGATGAGCTTTAAGAAATGTACCTGGAAATCACAATGCAATGGGAAAAGAGGGAAGTCGGCAGATTCAACCACAACAATCAACAAATAAGATAGCTTATAACCCAAACGTATACCCCAAAGACCAATATAACCCAAGTGACTTCAGATTTTCAACTTTCAAACCCGAGGAAAGCAATGCAACAATGAAAACAATGAGATTCCAAACAGGCTAGGACTACAACTTCAAAACCAAATTTCTAAGAGCCAAACTCGACTATTTCCATACTAATTAAGGCAAAAATGGTCTCAAAACATGATATGACCAAAGGCTACTAAAAATGAGCAATGGCACAGTAAAATTGCTGGTGTTTCAGGGATTTTAGCTTCAGAATTTTGAGAGGGTTATAGAGATATTTTTTCAGATTTTCCAACCCCTTTTTTGAGTGATTTTAACCCCTTTATATAGCCAAGACTAGGCATCATTTTTATTGTGTTTTACCCTTAAGTCCCTCTTTAATTTTCAGATATTACTTATTTGAACCTTCATTTCATGACTTCTTTCCCAAGTTACTGCAGTAATACTATTGATTTTGTATTAAAGACCCCTTCTATAAGTGCCTAAGGACTTCTACCATTTTCTATCCTTTATATGCTACCCATATTACCCGTGTTTGTTCCCAATATTACCACAAACAACTTGAAAAGTCCATATTACCTCTAATAGTCTTAAATTTATCAGAAATGATGGTATAAATCATGTACAACCTTTCAATTATCTATTTGGTGTCAAAATTACCTCATAAGACTAATTTCCTAATCCTAACTGCTATAACCAATGCAAATGACACTACTCAAAGACAAACAATCCAAATTCAGCAATCAAATTAGAAACTTAAACCCAATATAGGGGAAATTCAAAACTTGGCAATTGGTTCTTCAAAACATGTGAGTCATTAGTTGACATTGTGAACTTAAATAATCAGGAGATCACTAATGAACAATTATCAGAACAGTCCAGACCTTTTTCTACTTGCACGAGTTTAAAACAACATTCAATTTCAGAGGAGAACAGTCCAGACCTTTTTCTACTTGAACGAATTTAAAACAACATTCAATTTCAGAGGAGAACAGTCCAGACCTTTTTCTACTTGCACGAATTTAAAACGGCATTCAATTTCAGAGGTCAAGCATGGTATTACTGGAATCAAGGGAACTATAGAGGTTAAACAAGACCTATCACTCAATTAACAATTATTCAGCAATCAAATGGCAAGTTTGAGATTTGTTAAAACCAATTAATTTTACCTTAACATGGAATAAACTACTAGCAGAAAAACAAAATAATAAAAAAACGAAAGAGGAAAAAACGGACTCACTGATTCCAAAATAATTTGGTTATTCTAACATCATTCATGAATTAAGCAAACCATTCAAAATTTGAACTAACAGCCCTAATTGCTCAAAACAGCAGAAAATCACAAGCATAAGGAAAACACAACTAAAACTAAAAAGAGATGGTGGACTTATCGGATTTCTTCAATATATCACTGTCGGAGTCAATTCAAACCCTCGAGTGACTTCCAATCTTGAACTTCAAACTTCAACTGGTTGGTGCCGACACCGGAGGAGTTCTGGGACCATTTGAGTGGGTTTCGGTAGGCTTTTGGGAGGATGAGGGCTAGAAGAGGGTGGGAGTGGTGTTTGAAGGGTATTGGACGGCAGCCACCGCCGTGCATGGCAGAGCTGCCATCTTCAGACATATATTTGACGAGATTCAGACGTGTTCGAGAGTAACCAATGGCAAGGATAGGGCAAGGAGGGTGAGAAGGTCCACTGGGGTTGATTTGGAGGTTGTTTTCCACCGGCCGCCGTTGTAGACAACAGAGCTGCCATGTTAAAAATGGAGATTCAAGAAGTTCAGCAGTGACTCGAGGGGTGATCTCTATAGGATTGGGAAGAGGTAAGTGAGGGGGTTCTAGGGAGTAAATCTAGGAGGCATTGGTGTTACGCCGCCGACAGCGGCGATTTCCGGCCGGCGGCGGATGGTGGTATTAGGTGGTTTGGAGGTTGTTGGTATATTTGTACGAGGAAGACATGTTATGTCTCTACAGCCATTACACCGTGTTTGGACAGTTTTATTTCAAAGGCAAGGCTCCACGTGAGCCGTTGGATGATGAACGGTCAGGATTAAATGATGTTAAACGGCGTCGTTTGGGTACGGGGTTGGTTGGACCGGGTTGAGGAGCGGGTGGGCTAGAGACTGGGTGTTTGGTTTGGGGCATGGGAGCTAAATTAGAATGGCTCAATTTTCCTCTTTCCTTCATTTTATTTCAAAACAAACAATTCAAAATTCAATTTTCTTTTTCTCTTTCTCTTTTTTTTTCAAGATTAAAATCAATATTAATTCCTAGAGCTAAATTAACTACTAAAAAAACTTAATTAAACCTAAAATGGTAATTGACACAAATAATTAAAAGCAAATTAATGTAAAACTTATTCGTAAATCAAAGCTAACATTAAAAATGTAAATTAACTATTTTTGAATTTCCTTTCTTAAAAAATGAACCAATTACTAATTAAGATTCAAAGTGCAAGATTGAATCCTAAATGCAAATGCCACGTATCTTTGTGTTTTTTTCATTAAGATGAATATAAATAAATGCAAGAAAACAAATGATTATGCAATTAAATTCTGAAAAATACATAGAGAAAGAAAAATCATATTTTTACGAATTTATAGGAGAAATTTAGGCTAGGCAAAAATCACATGCTCACAGGTTCTAAGGTAATCATAACATCGAAATTGCTAGAGATCGGGTTCTTAGATCTGAAAACATCAACTCCCAAAGACATCGTTAGATTGAAGAGATGTCTATAAAATTATCACCAAATAACAAAAAGAATTAATTGAAATTTTCTGAAACAAAAAAAGGAGACATTGTATTTGCTGAAAACAATTATTGTAGTTGGCGAAGAAATCATAATGTGATTGGAATAAAAGGAAAACACTATGGGACCCATAGGAATTACTAGACGAGAAGACTATCCTAAAGAAACATTTCCAAAAGATGTCTGAATAGTGGTCACATGCCAGCGCGTGAGTGTTATGTGTTGTCAATGTCAGAAGTTTTGGAGGTGCGAGAGGGCGTGGCTGGATGTCTATCAGTGTGATTTTCTGGAGTTTGGCAGCTTGAGAATTTCACACCTACTTGTGGTGTTGTATTTCTTAAAAAAACCATCAGAAAAGGGATTATGGAAAAAATAGCTTGAAAGTCACTAGAAAAAAGGCACGGCGACTGTCCCAGAATCGCTGGTTATTCACGTATGTTAACTTTTATACAAGTACCCCTATTAATAACAATACACAGTACCGACACTACTCTTATTCCATATGTAGAACTATGTTTATAGCTAACTAGCTATACTACTTATGTGTTTGGATAAAAGTGCTAAAACTAAAAATATTTATTGAAGTGTTTGGTAAATAAATGCTAGTAAGTTATCCACATCCAATCCGCACTCAATAGTGAGTAAAACGGTCATTGCAATTATAATACCTAACTAGAGTCGGGGTCGAATTTCTCGGGGAGTTTATGAAAAGTGTTACGATAGATACATGTAAAGAGCATATAAAACAACTCAATTACGCTTCTCAAAAGGGTGATTGTTTTCTAAATTAACACTAAGTGATTTAAGCAAATTAAAAGTAACTAGAAAGAGAATTATTTTTGGTGTTTTAATCAATTGGGAAAAGGCCTAGGGATGTACACTTTACCCTGGATGCAAACCTAACCGGTAAACTAAGTTAATTCTTCTTTTGTGTATCAAGGTGTATTATAACTCTCAATTCTCAAGTACCCATTGAAGATCTCTCGGTCATAGAGCGGTTATGCCCAAATTAGCTTTCCCGATTCCAATTGAGTAGCAATCCGAAAAATGAATATGGGTCCAAGTCGGGTTTTCCCTATCTCTAGTTCAAACCCTTTAATCAAACTAGCCAAAACCTTAACTAGCTCAATTCCTTGTTAGCCAAGTTTTTCTAGACGAGGTTCCTCTTTCTCAATTAAGAACTAAGTCAAATATGCATGAATCAATATTTTCAACCATTAATTCTAGAAATAATGCATAAATAAGGCTAAATAATAAACATTCAATCATAAACAAGTATTAAAATTAATAACCCATAAGGTTTATACACTAGGGTTGGGTCACAACACTAGATAAAATCTAGTTACTCATGCTAGAAAGCAAAGAAAACAAAGTAAAGAAGTAATTAAAGCCATAAACTATAATTAAATAAAAAAAACTAATGATTCTTCACCAATATTTATCACTACTTTCCCAAAAGAGTAAAATATAACAACTACAGCTCTTTTGAATATAAAACTTGCGTTAAAAAATGTTTTCAATCTATTTATAGTGCTAAGAATTTTGCTGATAAAATTCCCTTTGGAAGGTTTTGAGGCCGTACAATTCCATGTGGGGTCCGTACTTTTCTTATTCTAATGAGGTTGGAGGAATTCTTCAAACACAATTCCATCTACGGCTATGCTTCAGCTTTTGCAGCCGTACTTTTTGACTGCGGACCGCACTTTGACGAGGCTTCACACATGGTCTTTTGGTAACTTAACTGAACTTTTCAAATCTTGTCAGTATGACCAACTTTTTCTACTTCACAATTTGGTGTGCGGACCACGCTTTTAAAAACTCCTATGGGGCTTCAAGTTTCTTTCTGCGCCTGCATATTGATTTCTGCGGTCTACATTTTGGTCTGTATTTCCCTTTCTTGGCTTTTTGAGTTGGAATACTCATTTTTGACTTAGATTTCTTAGTTTATCTCCAATCCTCCAACTTTCCAATAATTCACATGATTTCATTAGTTTCGGGAACAAAAATCAATACTTTGTGGACTAAAACTAAAGCAAGAAGGTACTAATAAGTAGTAAAAATTCACACTTATCAACTCCCCCAAACTTAAGTCATTTCTTGTCCTCAAACAGATAGATTAGTCCCCACCTCCTCTAAGAGAAAGGTCAAGAACAAATAAGAAGAAGTCTTGGGAGGATAGATTTGTAAGTCACCATGATTTCTCTAACTTTCGGATATGGTGGGCATTGGGATCTTTAACTGATGAGCGATACTTATTATTAAAAGATCGTGAAAAGTACAATCCCAGAGTTCTGGAGCAGTTTACAAAGAAGAAAGGGTGGATGATATTTATAGAGAAGTTGGTGGATGTCAAGGAGAACCTGTCCGAGAGTTCTATGCAAACATTTTGCATATTCTAAAAGGGACAAAGTTCACCAAAGTGCTTAACCTAAAAGTGAAATTTGATCAGCATATTCTGAACGCATAATTGGCATTTGAGGATGTGGATCCAAGAGAGTACTTAGAGAAGTTGGTTCTGAAAGATGAGGCCATGTCGTGGCTTGTAGAGATTTTAGCATCGGGACTTACCTTTTTCTCGAGCTGTTTTGGTGGCATCTATTCATGGTCGAGTATCCGATGAATGTGGGTGCCTTGATATCGGCCAATATTTCCCTAGTGGCAGAATAGAGTAACACCGCTTACCCCTACCCCAACACCATTACTGAGTATTTGACAGGTCGAAGGAAGAGCCCAAAACATTTGACACTAAGGTAAAGTGTCACGATCGAAAATCCACCAGTTGTGATGGCACCTAACCCAACCCGCCAGGTAGGCCAATTAACAATTATCTATTTCCATTAAACCTAATGAAACAATTAAATAATAGAATTATCTAAATTTTATACATTTCCTAAGGACTGGTAGTACAAATCATGAGCTTTTATGAATAGAGTTTACAAAATTATTATGAAGAATATACATCTTCTGTTTGAAAAGTACATAAGCAGAATTTTATAATCTAGGCTATCGTGAATAAGAGGCAACATATAGTAAGAACACAGGTACGCCTTCTAATCCAGCAACCATCGAACATACCAACAACAGCAACCGAACATCTGCACGCAATGTGCAGAAGTGTAGTATCAGTACAACCGATCACATGTACTGAGTAAGTAACATAACTTACCTCAGGTTGAAAGCAGTGACGAGCTAACCCAGGATTGGGTCCAATGCCAATATTTTCAACAATAGTTCATAACAACATAAATGCAATTATAAAAGAGATATACCAAAAGTAAAATAGTCAGCTCGTTCATAGTTCTAGAAAATGGTCATGCTTTTCAAATATCTCAGTGAAAAAAATCCCAAATCTCTTACCGAAAATTTCAAAAGTATGAGTAAGTTTGAAAATTATAATTTTCCAAGTACTTTTTTCACAATAAATAAAATGTATCATTTTCTTTCCAAATAAAAAGTATAAAGTGCCTCTCCATACCTACATATCAATGTGTATAATAAGTCATAAATGATGTGATATTATATAGCATGAGGAAAAAGGTATCTCTATATCTGTATATTATGTATGCATGTAAATTCCATGTGCTTCAGAGCTGAAACATGTACTCACACTCTCAGAGTACTCGATCTCATTGCCTTGCATCCTGTCTCACGAAGCTCAATTACTTTATCATATGGTGAAAACACAAATATCAAAAAAATAGGGCCACTATATAGGTCCATGGGAGCAATAGAGTCCCAATTCACAGGGTACACACACACGCCCATCACCTAGCATGTGCATCACCTCAATGCCAATTAAATAACACGTATTGTAGGGTTTTGCAGCCTCAGCACTAACTTTAGAAGAGTCACTTACCTTGAATAATCCAATTCTAATATCGAGCAAGCTAAGTGATGCTCCAAAAATGCCATCCCGCGTGTTCCGACCTTCGAAAAACTCGAAACGTAATACATTTGCTGACAATTGCCTCGAAAATTGCCCAATTTAGAGCTCCAAGACTCAAAATATGTTAAATGAATAAAACCCTCGTTTTAACCCTTTTATGCCTCATTTCTTGTGCCAAAAGATATCGAAACTCACTTTTGATGCCTCCAATCGATTCCTTGTGAAATTCTAGTCAAGCTAGGCTCTTGAATCACTCCATTTGACCTTATATTAAAGGAGTTATGTTGGTTTCAATATTTAGAAATAGTGCGGATCTTTTAAATACGTAGCAGTGGCAACTTCATAATTAATCTGAAAAAATTCCGCCAACTCAATTCTTAGTAAAATGACCATAAAATCCTCATATGATTTCTAAATTTAATGATTATATTTTATATGGCTCCGTAATTACAATGCGGATCTAATTCTTCAATAAAAATAGAAATCGGAGCTTATTTATTCAATGTGGTACCATTATACTTGAAAAGATGACGTTGGAACATAAGAAAAACGAGTGCAACACAGCTCAAACCAATCCGAAACTCACCCGAGCCCATCGACACCCTTACGAACATACCAACAAGTCCCATAATATAATATATACCTACTCGAGGCCTCAAGTTATGTATAAGAACATTGAAACAATGAAATGTACCTCAAATCGAACTTAATGAACTTTTGAACTTTCGACTTCCAAAACTCGCGCCAAAATATATCAAATCAACTAAAATTAAACTCAAAATTTTCATACAAGTCCTAATACATTTTACAGAGTTATTCGTGCCAGCAAACTACCGAGCGAAGTACAAATGCTCAAAATGACCGGCGGGGTCATTAATTAAAGCCAACAGGGTCGTTTGAGTGGTACAAGCTATAGAATCCAAGGAACCCGAAGAGAAGTGCTCAGCCTTCTACTACTACTGGCTAGTCTGATGAGTTGGTAGTGGTAGTTTCGTATCTATCTGATTGTCCATCCATATTAGATAAGCCTTCTACCAGTGCATCAACTGCTATGCTCGAGCCACCATGCACATATCCTTCTACAACTCCTAGGGCAGTTCCTACTCCGATTCTAAGGCTGGTGCACGTGCCTACATGCCTACCTTTTGCTTTACGGGTCTCACAAAAATTGGTGAGTCTCTACAACTGCATGTAGGTAGCTACTTCAAAGATGTATGAGATCTACGGTGTTGTTGCAGGTCAGTCATCTACACAGGAACCCCGGGAGCCCTCTAACATTGATGAGAAGATGAGCAAGATCTTGGACAATCAGAAGGTGACTATGGACACATTAGTACATCACGATGCTATGATCGAGGGGTTCACCAAGCAGGTGAAGTCCAAGTACAACAAGAAGTCAGTGGATAAGCTTCAGACTAAGGTGACATGGCTAGCTATAATCGAAGCTTTGACTTTTGACATGCTTGTTGACCCATCTCAACCCGACCTAGATCCATCTACACAGGATGGCCAGTCTGAGGAGACATGCCTTGCCGATGACGTAGTGAGTGCGATGTTCATTTCTCTAGCCAACCATAGACTTGATGATGATATTCAGTTAGCTGAGTCAATATGTACTGATGTTGCTGGGGACATAGTGATGAAAAAGGACACTTAGGAAGTTTCTTCACCCTCACGACTTTTGCTCTTGTTTTGTTAATCATTAGCAATAATGCTTATTTTTATTCGAAGGGGGTGGATCTTTTTTGATACACTTGATACATTTGGATAACTTGAAATGTAATAATTAGATGATTCAATTTTATTTTGTCTTATCTATGTTTAGTAGTGTTATTTTCATTAGCTTCTTCATTTGTTCACTTTGATTTGTTTATGTTAGTAGTTTCTTTTCATGTTAGTAGATTTTATGTCTTTCTTAGTAGTGTAGATAATAAGCCTTTGGTTTTTTAATACCACGATTCTTTCCAAAGGTGGTCTTCTGTGTGAACTGGGTGTCACCCGAGGATGGATGGTGTGGAAACTTTCTTTAGAGAATGAATTCATTTTGTGTTTAGGTAATAATAATAATAGTAGTAATGAATAAAAGCACTAATCAAGTCATTCTCTAAAAAGAGTTATTGATGCTTCATTTAGCACCAACACACTTAACTGCATATTTATAGTTTGAAACAAGGTTTTTTTGAAAGAAAATAACTCTAGTTAGTGACTTTAAGGTTCTTGAGTTGACTTTGATAACCATCGAGTAGTTAATTGGACCATAGCGATCTTTAACTCGATTGTGATCATTATAGGATTTAGACTCTATCCTCTTTTATAGTCTAGTTGCATGAGGGATGAGGTGATTTTTGTTGCTAGTCCAAGTACTTGAGTTGATAGTATAGAACCTAACCCGAATGTATTTCAAAGAGAAATTTTAGGTTTTCTTGATTTGGAAGATGATTATAGCCTTTCCTTGGTCTGTTTGAGATTTCTATTTGCACCTGATGATTTTTTATCCCTAGTCAACCCCTTTGGGCCTTTAGACTTTCTCTGTTGGTAACCATGCTACAAATCTTTACCTGTTTTGTCAATAATACTCTCTTGGCACCTAGACCATCCTTAACACTCTTGTAAAATAAGTTTCTTAAGGCATAAGTTTGAGGGGAAAGTTGAGGACTAAATTAGGAATCGAGGAACCAAATAGAGAAAAGGAATGATCTTTACGAAAAGAGAAGGTAAGAAAGAAAAGAAAAAGAAAAGAAAAATGCAAAAAAGAAAAAAAGGCAACTATCTCTTGTATGTGCATCAAGGGGAAAAAGGAATGAAATGAACAATAAAGAGAGATGTCAAGTCTCTCTAGCCCCCAAGAAAAGAAATGACTCTAAGGTTTGGTAAATGTGAGCCAAGAAATGAACAAAAGTGGAGTTCCTAAGGAACAGTGTAACCACTTATCCAATATGGTATCCTACCCATATCCAAAAGCCTTTATTACAATCTGAAAGAAGTCTTACTTAATGTTGAACAGAGTGAGAATATATTAGTTGGGATCTACATGATGGGCAAGCTTATAATACTTGAAGTTGTACTTGTAATGTTGCTTTGTGGGAGAAGAGCGAATCTTTCATTGCTCTAGAAATTGAATGTTAATTCTTGAAGTGAGCATGTAAAATGGAAAGTAGAAGAAGAAGAGTTTGGATTCCACTATGATTTACATGATAGAATAAGAGTCCTTGATGAATGAAGTTAATTCTTGAATCTCAAATGTCATACTAAAGTTATATGCACGCAACATATGTCCCAACATTATTGGTCCTAATTGAGTATGAATGACTTAAAATTGACTCTTTGAAATGCTGCAGTTGCTTGTGTACCTGTTCCTCCTCCCATTATTAGGGAAGTCATCAGAACCAGACCCTGAAGCAGCTGCCTCGAACTCATGGCTAGAAATTTCCGACCCTTAGGAAGTGCTGTGAGATGTAGAAGACACCTCTAGAGGCTGAGATCGCCCATGTGGCATGTATTTCTCATTATTGTGCTCCTCCGGATAGACACGACGTCTCCCTTGGAGGCTTCCCTAGAAGAGGCATAAGATATATACTTAGAGAGGTCTCTACCTCTCTCTTTACATGTCATTTCTTTCTTTGATATTATCTTTTTAACACTTGGGGGAAAGGAACCTCTGCCTCGACCCCTTGAAGCTTCTCTTTTTCCCTTGGTAGATACACCTCGACCTCGTGATCGTACCGTTGTTTGTACCAATACAATGATAATTATCAGTTGCAAATAATGATTCTACACAGTTAAGGCTCTTGTAAGTGAGTGAGAACAACATAGAAGCAGCAGGGTTACAATTAACAAACACACTATAGAAACAGGAAAGTGCGGTCCGAACATTTTTTAAGTTGGGCGCATAAAGTGGAAGTGTGGACCACACAATTCCAAGAGTTTTATCAAAGATCCTGATACGAAATATGTTGGTGATAGAGAAATGCATGTAGCACTTATACCACTTTTCTTTTGTTGAATTAAGCTATTATATAAAGTGTATAGGTAAAATCGGAGAGTCCAATCTTCCATCGTTATGATGACTACTGAGCACATCTCAAGAGCTCAAGAATGACTCTTGAAAGGCTACCGGTGCTCTACCTCGAGGCAATACAAACCAAAGTTTAGTATGGAAAAGTGGGGAGTTCCCAAGGCACGTAAATAGGGTTGACAAAGCCTAGTGGACTAGTCAAAAAACGAATCAAGACATTAAATGGATGTACTAGCCCATATCTTTGTAATTAATGCATTTGTACTATGTTGGGATTTCTCCTCATATATAAAGGGGATCCTTGTCATTTTATAAACATTTGATGCTTAATACTAAATACACCAAAACATTCTCTACTCTTTAACATATTCTCTTGATCTCACTACTTCCATTTATTCTTGTATCCCTTGTGTTCTATTTATTGTTCTTCATTTGTTGCTCATAAATAGCAATCATCGTACCTCTCATAACTATTAGTCTTCCCTCAATCACTCTAAGACGGTCATCCATATCAACCCCAAGGCCTTATAAACGACGTCTCGAGGCCCCGGTCTCCAATTATTTGGTTCGATTATTATACTGCTTCTAAGCTATAATCTTGATCTCTAACGTTGTACTTAGAATTCATTTCTTAACAACTAGCATAAAAATAGATCAAGTATTTTTAGAACCTCATAATCAAATTTAATTTTTATTATCATTTTCACAGTAAACAGTTTGGTGCCCATCGTGGGGCTAAAAATAATAGTAATTATTTTCTTGCTGATTTTACTATATAACGCAAGTTATCTTTCACGTTTTTTCTTGTCCAAGATCTTTGATTTTAGGTAAAAATGTCCAACTTAGTAAATGGAGATTAATACAACAATCTTGAGGACAATAGGGTGAATGGTGTGAATGTTCCAGGTATTGGGTACCACCACGAAAGCCTGGAAATGCACCAGAACCAATTCTTGTGGACGCGGTCTCGCGCAATGCCCAACATGTCGATATAAGCTTTAGCCCTAACAGGAGCATACATCAAGGAGAGCAACAAGAAGTCCAAAAAAACCTAGCTCAGGAGGTAAACGAGGTTTGCCTTCACGTTATTTTTAAGATATTACAGGAACAATAGCTGGCAATCTCTCATATGCAGAGTGACTAAAAAACCCCAAGTAGAGCAACCCCGGGAACAATCCCTCGGACCAAATAGGCACCAAAAAGATCAAGAAACAACGGGTCGGCAACCGACCCTACCCTCGTAAAGATGTCGAGGACCTCACAAATAGGATCGAGTCGGGCGAGAAGAAGATACAAGCCAACAATAAGAAGGTATAGACCTACAATTCTAGAGTCCACCAAATTTCGGGCGCACCCCTGGTCCTGAAGGGTGTAGATTCGAAGAAGTTTGTACAAAAGCCATTCGCGCAGGAAGCTGATTCGCAGCCCATTCCAAAGAAGTTTAGAATGCCTAATCTTCCGAAATATAACTGAACCTCGGATCCAACGAACACGTCACTGTCTACACTTGTGCAGTGAAGGGCAACGACCTAAGGGACGACGAGATCGAGTTCGTCCTGCTAAAGAAGTTCAAGGAAACACTCTCGAAAGCGGCCATGATATGATATCACAACCTAGATCCTAACTCTATAGACTCATTTGCCATGCTGTCAGATTCTTTCATAAAGACACGCGTTGGTGCCATCAAAGTAGCAACAAGTAAATCTGAAATCTTCAAGATCAAGCGGAGGGAAAATGAGATGTTGCGAGAGTTCATATCTTGCTTTCAAATGGAACGAGTGTGTTACACCTCATAAATTTAACAATATTAACACTGTTATATATGTTTGATGTGGTATTTCGAGTGAAACATTTTTGTAATTTTTTTTTAAAAAAATTATATAATTATTAATATTATTACTTTCGGGGATATGTTTTAAATTATGCACATAATGAGAGAATAGTTTATGAGATTTTCTTTATTGTAGAGATATGAATTATTTTTTTTCACAAGAAAAGAAGATAATCTTTTTACCATTTTAGGACTTAAGCCTATGAAAATTTGTATTCTTTATATGAAATCGGAAAAATTAAAAATTAAGAAAATATACATATTTTTATATGGATGTTTTAATGAAATAATAGTGTATGTACTTATTTTGTACTGTACCAAATAATTATAATAGTAGGATATATAAAGTATATTAAAGTAAGTAATATATTAAGTAATTTGAGATAATTAATTATGTGAATAATTTAGTAATTATTGATGTTAGTAGGAGATTGACTAATTAATTATGCTAGTTAAGAAAATTAGATAAGACTAAAGTCTTCCCAACGTGGCAGCCATACAATACCTATTAGGTGAGTCTTAAATTAATTTGCAAGGTGGCAAAGTTATCTTTATCCCGTCTGATTGAGAAACGTTATCAAGAAGGAAAGAGGTTACATTTAAGAATATAGGGTAATTAAGGCTCTCCCACAGCTAATGGAGATGTATATTTTTAATTAATGTCAAATGTTATAACTTTATAGTTTAAAAGTAGCAACATTCCAGTTCTTTGTGTACATATTCCTTGTCCAATTTGCTCTTTGTGAGCATTTGATTCTCTCAATAATTCAGGTAAAACTTTTAAGATTGTATTATCACTTGAGAAAGCATTTTGCAAGGGACTAGCTGATGAATTTGGGAGTATGTTGACCATGTTGTTATCATAATAGATGGTGTACTGTCTGGGAATATGAGGTTGCCTAAGTTTTGGCTTACTAGAAAAAAATATTTGGGATTTGAAGCTTAACCGTGAGGTAGCTACTTTGAGGACATTACAAACCCATGTTCTCTTGATTGTATTAGTTGGACCTCCCTTTGAGATATATATATATTCAGTACTTAATTCTGGCAGAAGAAATTGATGCAGTGCAATAACCCTCATCACAATTGATGGTAGACTTCCCTGAAGAATTTTTGCACTGTGTTTCTATTCCCTGAGTGTATTATTCAAGTACGTATATAGGATATTGGCCAGGATAACTGTAGTAAAGAGTGGAAAATGAATGATAGTGAAGAGAAGATATGAATGATGTCCACCAGTACTTATGGGAGAATGCTGTATGTGCATTATATTTATTAATGCTTTTGTTGAGCGGATTTTCTTATTTAGTTGTTTATGAAGAAAATAAGCAGCAGTGAGTATACCTAAGTATTGCACTTGATGAATGACAGTCTGCTCTGTAGTGGTATGTTGTAAACATAGTGATGATCTGAAAAGTCTGTAATTATGCTATTATGCACAGTCTTCGAATAGTTCGAGGAGAGAGATTGTCAAGAAAATCAACTCAGATACGTTAAGACTATCCTTTTCTTTTGGCATAATTCATATGATACGAGCAATACAAGAAAATGTACATCATCCATAAATGACTCTATTCATAGCAGTATTAAAAGTGCCTATGTTTTTGAATCCCTATATATCTTATTATTCCATCGTCTATTCATGAGCCTTAGAAAATACGTCAAATTATTTTATGATATTAATCAGAGGTATCATGGTCTTATAACATACCGAGAGAATTTGTTATCTTATTTCATATGCATCTCATGCATTTATACATATATATAGACTCATGACCAGATGGCCATATATATATATATATATATATATATATATATATATATTATAGAAAAAGTTACGGCGTTATATATGCACCACCACTTGATCAGCTGGTATACGATGATGATGTTGTCTACAGTGGCTGAAATATGACTCAGTCAGTGTTATATACGTGGGTGTATGTGTGTGTGTGTGTATATATATGGAGGATATGGGATATGGGAAAAGGTTACGACATTATATACGCACCACCACATGATCAGCTAGTATACATTGATGATTTTGCCTACAGTGGCTGAGATGGTATGATGGGATGCCATCAGAGGATTGATGATGTTATGAACACATTTGGCTATGCTTGATATGATATTCTTACCCATATGCATGACACTGCAAGTATTAGATGATATACAGAGTTATCCAGACCTACAGGTTGAGTCATGTACTCCATGTTTCTTTCATGTCCTTTATATGTCGATTTACATGCCTTACATACTCAGTAAATTATTCGTACTGGTGCCCTTTTGTTGGGGACGCTGCATTCATGCCTGCGAGTATAGATAATCAAATTGACAAGCCCTCATAGTTAATGAGATTTGCTTCAGCGATGGATCGGTAAGGCTCCACCTTATTCGGAGTGTAGCCAAGTTTATGAGCCATTGTGTCAGAGCTTTTCTATAGACTTATGGGTAGGTCGGTACCTTATCCCATTTTATGTCAAGTAATCTTAGAGGCTTTGTAGACACTAGTTTATTGTGTACAGTATGTCAGAGGCCGTTACAGCCCATATTTATTCATGTTTTATGAACGAAGGTTTATGGATATAACATTTGCCTACTTACAATTGTACATTAATTGTTGTGGCCATGTTGGCCCATTATAGTACAAAAGGAATGAATGAGTTACAGAGTGATTCTCTCGGTCCAGTGTGGCACCGGGTGCCAGCCACGCCTCCTAAGGTTAGGGTGTGATAGAATGGAACTACCACCAGTCTCTGACGACTGGGCAATCCATGCCTTTACTCAAGGTCTGAATGAACGTAGTTCAGTGGCTTCGAAGAAGCTGAAATAGAATCTAGTTGAATATCCCACCATGACCTGGTCGGAAGTTCACAATCGGTATCAATCGAAAATCAGGGTCGAGGAAGACAAACTAGGAGCCCCCTCAGGCTCGGTATACCCAAGCAGGCTTCTAGAGAATGAGCCAAAGCTAAAAATAAAGAACGGTACCAGTCATACACCGAAGATAGGAGAAACGCTCCGAGGTGAAACATACCCCGCAACGATCAAAGGATGGACCGAGGCTAGAATCCTCGGGGACTCATCAACAGAGCTGGATTGGATAGGCACACATGACCAATGGAGGAACCTCGCTTGTCGAAAGACAACTTTAATGTTGATATCTCTAACATTTTGTTCGTCATCAGTAAAATCAAAGACGCCAGATGGCACAGGCCTGTACAATCAGATCGTTCGCAAAGAAATCATAACATAGTGGGTGGATTTCACAACACGCACGGCCAGGACCAAGGATTTCCACCAGCTTTGAGAAGAAGTAGCCCGACTACTCAGCAAAGGTCACGTCCGATAATTCCTCAGCTACCGGGCCAAAAATCAGTTCCGGGAAAGAGAGGCGACCAAGAAGAATGGAAAAAACGAGCCACAACATGTCATCGACGTGATCTTGTGAGGCCTCGATACCCCCACAAGAGCCCATGATGAGAAGAATAAATATATTCATCACTAGAGGAAAGCGAACTTGGGGTTACATACCCGAGGATGCTCTCACATTCAACGATGAGGACATATAGACCTTGTCTCTGCCTCACAACGACACATTGATAATTTCTTTCCTTGTTAATACATTTCAAATTAAACGTGTACTTGTGGATCCAGGTAGCTCGGCCAACATTATCAGGTCGAGGGTGGTAGAGCAGCTGAAACTGCTTGACCAAATCGTGGCACCTCTTGAGTCCTCAATGGATTCAACATGGTGAGTGAAACAATGAAAGGGGAAATCACCATCCCAGTCAATCGACACAACCCAAAACGCCAAATTCCATCTCATCGAAGGAGACATGAGGTACAACACCTTGCTCGGAAGGTCATGGATACATTGCATGAGTGAAATACCATCCACCTTTATCAAATGATGAAATTCCCGATAAAGGATGGGATCAAAACCATCTACAGGGAACAACATGTGGCAAGAGAAATGTTCGCGGTACACGATGTGATGCCGACACCAGTACGTCCACCCTTGAAGGAGCCTAAGTGTAGTCAAACAGTAAAGTATCGATAACAAACTACATATTTGGCTCATCTCGACCAAACAAAGCGGAGGACCACACCGCTTCCTCATCACAAGCGACTGAAGTATATCAGGTCTTGAAACATCGCCAGCACTAAGGTATGACCGTCTCCTTTTTCTTTCACTTACATTCTACACTAACTTGAGTGCAGATATCCAATGAAAATGGCCAAAGCACTTTCCAACTCGAAGCCCTCAGGTTCCAAAAAGCATACAATGCACTTTTTTCCTTTGATCGGGTTTTATCACAAGAAGGGTTTTACCGGCAAGGTTTTTAACGAGGCAACATCTATATGCTACTTAAGAAACGCTCAACAAGTATTCAAGGCTTCTTTTCAATCAACCTCGAATACTGGGGGACATCCCCCTGGAAGATCGCCTCCTCGGAGAAGACAGGATGTACTGAACAGGGTCTCGGTAGGAAGATAATGTACCGGGCCAAATGTTTGAGCGAGCCATGTCTGTATAGAATGACTGATCCCTTAACACCAAAAACATGTATACTTATACCAAGAAATCAAAAGAATAATTTCCAAAGAATTGATCGCTCGGTATTTTTGCAAAAACGGCTCCAGAACAAAAAGCATCCGGAACATTTGGGGATGGGCGCCAACAATTCGAAGCCCGGATGACCTCCAGGTCGGAGTTACAAACTCGTAAGCCCTTAATGAGACAACACCAAGGTTGAATAAATGGTTCCAACGGCCAAAAACATTCTGAACACTCAAGGACTGGTGTGAAAATCTCGAAATCCACATGACTTCCGAGTCAAAAACTCTGAATCTGTAAGCCTCAATAAGGCAATACCAAGTTTACAAAAAAAGGCTCCCGAGCTAGGAAATGTTTTGATGACTCTGGGACTGCCGCTAATAGCTATCCCCCTCGACTTATAAAAAACCCGAGGCCAAAAGACACCAAGTGGGGAGACTCGATCTCATAAGACCTATATAAGGCAATAAAAATATCTGTATGACCTCGAGCAAGGCATGAACCATACTTGCACCAAGTAGAAAAAACTATAAGATCTCAAAGGCATGTAAAACTTATAAGACCTTACTAAAGGCATAATCCTGATCTTAAAGTCAAGGCTATACATCGAACTTGTAAGGCCCCTAAAAAGGCATACCTGATACAGACGTCGAAACTACTTCACTCGGGAACTAAAGAGCTCTGGCCGAACACAATGACTATGGTCACAAGGTTGTACCATCCGAACTAACGCGACTTAGGGATGCCCGACTGTCATTACAAAATCACAGGCCTTCAATTACTTCAAATTTACTTCGAATTTACTTCGAAAAGAACCGGTTAAACCAGCTACCCTCGATATAGGAAAATAAGATTTGACCATGTCAGCTCCTAAATACAGGCTTCGAGATACTCAGCAACCGAGCCAAAACTCCCCAGGTGCTTAATGATTGACATATAATGACGCATAATCGAGGTTTTTATCAAAACGTCGAAGAGTCAGGCAAAGACAATTCCAAAAAACTCTTCATCTGGGGAAAAATAAAGCCTATATTAGAGGTCATATGGACCCAATGTTAGGATTTATGCCCGTCACTAGAGGGGGGGTGGATAGTGCGGCACGAGAATATTGATAAATATTGCGGAATTAAAATTGCAGGAATAAAGTAAATGCGGTAATTAAAATAGTAAGGAAAGAACACACCGAATTTATACTGGTTCACCACAACGTGTGGTTAGTCCAGTCCCCGAGAGACTCTCTCGAGTTTCCACTAACTCCGTTAAGCTTACGGGTGCCTAACAAACCGTTACACTTGCTCGTAGATGTACACTCTACAAGACTTCAACTTGCTCGAGGATACCGCACCTCAAGACTTCACCTTGCTCGTGGATACCGCACCACAAGACTTCACACACTAAGATTGAGGGTACTTAGCAAACCCGACAATCAATGAGAAGATATGGTCTTCTCAAACACCTTTCTCTTTTACAACAAGAATTCTCTAAAAAGAGTAGATAAAGAGATACAAAATTAGCTCTATGAACAACTCAAAGTTGTCTCTCAAATGGCTCAACAAAAGCTCTAAAATGATGCCCAAATAATATCAATATGTATATGAACAATGAGAGGTGTTGTGTATTTAAAATCAGCTCAAAAGACCTCTATTTATAGGTGTTAGAAGTTGTATGTCCGTTGCTTAATTGACAATCAATTATGCTGATTTTATGCAAGATAATCGATTATCCACTTTGCATAATCGATTATCTTCTCAACGTTCATAAAACGGAATGTTGGGAAGGCAACGGATAGTGAAATAATCGATTATTCCAATCACATAATCGATTATGTTGCCTTGCGAAATTTCCAGCAAAGCTGGAATATACCAGAGTATACCAGAATCAAAGCTGGAGTATACCAGAATCGAAAACTTACTTCAAAAATTATTTTGGTTAAAATGAAGACGTTAAAATCATTTTGTTTGAAGTATATTAAAAATGTTTATGATATATATGATTTAATAAAATGATTTTATGCATATTAATGATGACCTATGTTGAGCCAAAAGACGAGATAACTTAAACGTTGCTCTTACATTGGTTCTACCTAGCGACCTATGCCTTGGGTCTTCGGTCTTGAACTTTTTAGCTCGTCTTGGCTTTTCCATGCAATCCATTCATCAATATGCTTCTCGGCATTCAATCTTGATTGTTTGCTAATGCATCTTCATTGTTTGTCATACAATAACATTGTTTAACAAGTTGATTTCATTGTTTGTCATTCATCAAAACCTATACCTGAAAATCATGCTAGTACAATCAAAGCGCACATATCATGGATAGAATGATTTTCTACAATTTTCCCCTTTTTGATAATGACAAACAACAGGAGATATGCATATCGGATTCCCCCTAAATTCATGCTATATCTCAACATACAATTCATGCAAGCAATTCCCCTTAATGATAATTTCCCCTCAAATAAGGCATACTATAACGTAGATACATTCTCCCTTATTTGATGCATATCGCCTAAACTCTTCCCCCTTTTGGCATTTGCAAAAAGAGAGTATGCAAAGGCTACTTTCCCCTTTCGACACTTCCCCCTTTTGGGTATATCAATTGGTGGTGTCAAGAATAAAATAGGAAATACAATGAGGAATATACATTGACGATATTTAAACAATAATACCAACATGAAATAATACCAAATGTTAGTAAAAACATAACAACCATAATAACGGTTATTTTTCGCAAATCATATTGCTTAAAAACATATCAACAGTTAATTTTTAACAAACCAATAGTTGCATTAAAAACACGAATCATTTATTTTTCAAGAATATATCAACTGTTATTCAAACCAAAAATAATATTCATCAAAACATGAATCAATTATTATTTTTAACAAAAATAATTGATACCAATTGTTATTCAAGTTAAAAGTTATCAAAACATGAATCAACAAAAATAATTAATATCAATTGTTAACAAAGATATATTAATTGTTAACACATATCAACTATTACGTTTTTATCAAAAATATGATAACTGACCGACATTCCCCCTCGATGCAATAAGGTTTCGTGCTTGGTGCATCTACTACGATATTGTAGTCTTCAAGCACACCTGGAAACGTACCTAAGAATAGGTTTTCGGTACCCAACTACTTTTGGGTCCTTGGGGGTTAGGCAAATAATAATCATAGTCAAAAGATAAATCTCTATGTTTTGCAAAACATACAGGTGCTATGTGTCCTACCCGGTTGCAATAATGACATATAACATTCCGGTTGTGCATACGTCTTGGTTGAGCCAAAAATGTTCTAGGTGACCTAAAGTCGTTATTCCTAGACGTATTGCGATTCCTGGAGTTATTTCTAGGTGGTCTAAAATGATTCATTTTAGACTCATTACCAAAATTCCTAGAGTTGTTTCTAGGTGGTCTAAAATGATTAATTTTAGACTCATTAGTGAAGTTCCTAGAATTATTTCTAGGTGGTCTAACTTCATTTCTATCATCCTTTCTAATATTCTTCTTAATTTCTTCAATTGTTTTAGGATCATCAACACTACGTTTTTCTAGTGTGTTCCTAAGTTCTATGTTCTCTATTTTCAAAGAACTACAGGAAGAACAATTGGAACTTTGATCAATTGAAGAGGCTTCATTCATTTCCTTAATTTTATTTTTAAGATCAATATTATCATTTTCTAAAAATTTATTTTCTTCTTCTAACTTCTCATTATCACGAGTCAATTTCTCAAAATCTTTTTCTTTCAAAGAAAGTTATTTTTCAAAATCTTTTTCTTTCAAAGAAATTGTTTTCTTCAATTCTTTTATGGTTTTGGAAGCTCTAATAAATTCACCATATAATTCATCATAGGCATTTTGCATTTCTTCAAACGAGTAAGAGTTAGAATTACTTACCTCTTCTTCCTCGTTGGCCATGAGGCATAGTGCGGCAGTTTCATCGCCCGAGCTGTCCGAATCCCATGTCACGCGCCTATGGTGTTTCTTCTTTTTCTTGTCCTTGGGTTTTGGAAAATATGATTTGGTGTGGCCAAGTTTTCCACAATTTTGGCATGAAGGACTTGGTTCTTCCTTCTTTATTTCCTTCTTTATAAACTTATAAAACTTTTCAATTATATCATTGGAAATAATATCATCATCGCTTTCCGAATCACTTACCTCTACTCTTTTAGAAGATGATGCTTTGAAGGCAATATTCGAACTTTTACTTCTAAGATAGGGATTAAGAATTGTGCTTTCATAAGCTTCGAGGTTACCTCTTAGTCCATCAATTGTGACATCAGTGATTCCTATCGACTCTTGGATGGCATTGGCTTTGGAACGCCATTCGGGAGTGAGACTCCGTAGGATTTTTCGAACAAGATCTTTGTTCGTGTACACTTTCCCGAGAGCATGAAGATCGTTGACGATTTTTAAGAATCGTTCGAACATTATACCGATGAGTTCTTTCTCCCTCATTTTAAAGAGTTCATATTCATGTGTTAGAAAATTAACTTTAGATTCTCGGACTTGAGACGTACCTTTATAAGTGATCTCGAGTTTATCCCACATCTCATTGGCGGTTGTGCAGCAAGAAATCTTCCGATAGTCATCCGGATTCACCGCACAATATAATAGGTTGACGGCCTTTGCGTTATTTTCAACTTTCTTGACGTCCTCGGCATTATATTCATCTTCCTCCTTTGGAACCGTGGTTTCCCCAACTTTCTTTGTTGGCATTTGTTCACCGTTCTTGATGATTTGCCACAAGCAAAAGTTATTTGATTGGATGAAGATTCTCATCCGCTCTTTCCAATATGCGTAATTTGTTCCGTCAAATAGTGGAGGCCTACAGGTGGAGTGTCCTTCGCTCATCATTCCTGCGTTCAATATTCTCAACAAAAAATATATATCGTTCTCTCAACCGGTTAAGGCTTTCAGAGAGTTAGGCTCTGATACCAATTGTTAGGATTTATGCCCGTCACTAGAGGGGGGGTGAATAGTGCGGCACGAGAATATTGATAAATATTGCGGAATTAAAATTGCAGGAGTAAAGTAAATGCGGTAATTAAAATAGTAAGGAAAGAACATACCGAATTTATACTGGTTCACCACAACGTGTGGTTAGTCCAGTCCCCGAGAGACTCTCTCGAGTTTCCACTAACTCCGTTAAGCTTACGGGTGCCTAACAAACCGTTACACTTGCTCGTAGATGTACACTCTACAAGACTTCAACTTGCTCGAGGATACCGCACCTCAAGACTTCACCTTGCTCGTGGATACCGCACCACAAGGCTTCACACACTAAGATTGAGGGTACTTAGCAAACCCGACAATCAATGAGAAGATATGGTCTTCTCAAAAACCTTTCTCTTTTACAACAAGAATTCTCTAAAAAGAGTAGATAAAGAGATACAAGATTAGCTCTATGAACAACTCAAAGTTGTCTCTCAAATGGCTCAACAAAAGCTCTAAAATGATGCCCAAATAATATCAATATGTATATGAACAATGAGAGGTGTTGTGTATTTAAAATCAGCTCAAAAGACCTCTATTTATAGGTGTTAGAAGTTGTATGTCCGTTGCTTAATTGACAATCAATTATGCTGATTTTATGCAAGATAATCGATTATCCACTTTGCATAATCGATTATCTTCTCAATGTTCATAAAACGGAACGTTGGGAAGGCAACAGATAGTGAAATAATCGATTATTCCAATCACATAATCGATTATGTTGCCTTGCGAAATTTCCAGCAAAGCTGGAATATACCAGAGTATACCAGAATCAAAGCTGGAGTGTACCAGAATATACCCGAATCGAAAACTTACTTCAAAAACCATTTTGGTTAAAATGAAGACGTTAAAATCATTTTGTTTGAAGTATATTAAAAATGTTTATGATATATATGATTTAATAAAATAATTTTATGCATATTAATGATGACCTATGTTGAGCCAAAAGACGAGATAACTTAAACGTTGCTCTTACATTGGTTCTACCTAGCGACCTATGCCTTGGGTCTTCGGTCTTGAACTTTTGAGCTCGTCTTGGCTTTTCCATGCAACCCATTCATCAATATGCTTCTCGGCATTCAATCTTGATTGTTTGCTAATGCATCTTCATTGTTTGTCATACAATAACATTGTTTAACAAGTTGACTTCATTGTTTGTCATTCATCAAAACCTATACCTGAAAATCATGCTAGTACAACCAAAGCGCAATATCATGGATAGAATGATTTTCTAAACCCAAAGCTTAAGATCCACTGATGCCAGCTCATATAAAAGGTTGTACCGACCTAAAGCATCAGAGCCACTGTCGCCAACCCATACTAGAGGTCATATCGACCCAATGCGTAAGAGCCAAAGGTCCAGCTTTAAATTCAAAAATTTGAGTGTTGAATGAGCTCGAGTTGAAACCCGACTTGGAGACTAAACCCAAAACAGCTAACTAAATATGCCTAAGAGCAAAAGCATAAGAGCTCAAACGTCGGCTTATGCTAAAAGGTCGTACCGACAAAAGCACGTAGAGCCTATGGGCCAGCCTAATGAAACCAAAGGCCATACAATGAATCTTGGGATTAATTTTAACTCAAAGACCAGTTCATCTAGCTAAAATCAAGGCAAAAAGAAATGCAAGAGAAATAAAACCGCGAGGTTTCCTTTTATATATATATATATATATATATATAAGAAAAGCTCCATTTACAACGTACGTTGAAAAGTACTATACACAGAATTAGAAAAGGAAATCTACGTCCCCCTTGGAGACTATGGCATGTCGACCTTATCCTCACGATTCTCGGCATTGGACAGAAGTGACTTAGCACCATGTTCGTCCGCCTTCGCCCGCTTCACCTTTTCGACAGGTCAAAGCCCCTAGCATGGATCTCCTCGAGGGTTTCCCTTCGATATTTTTACCGAGCATATTCCTTGCTCATGCCCCCGCGGTCAATAGTCCTTCTCAGATCAGCTTGAGCTTTGGCAGCATCTATCAAGTACACCGCCACTTTCTAGTCAGCCTTATTTTGGCTCATTACGGCTTCATCCCAGGCATTCACAACCTTGGCCTTTATCTTTAAAAGGTCAGACTCGAGCTTTCTAATCATATCTGTTCGAACCAAGCTATTATGATGAGCTAAGAAAAGTTGAACCTCAAAGGCGAAGACTTTAGCTAGATCGCCCATCCCCATTGAAGCCTGAACATCTGCCTGAGCCTTTAACTCATCATACTCATGCTTGGCTTCACTAGCTTTGTTCCGGAGGCGCTCTAGGTCCTCCATCCTTTTCTGCAACTGGAATAAACAAAACATTAGCCTTGGGAGCGAGAGTAAGGAACATACACTCCCTCGGAACAAAAACTACCTGCTCCTTCAAGTAACTCTAATAATTCAAGCTTTGACTCAATCATATCGTAAGCGTGCCAAATCGAATTCTCTTTCGTCGCAAAGAAGCCTAAGGGCTTTCTCCCCGTTCAAAGCTTTTCGCAAACCGGCTTCATAACGAAGCAGCTCAGACTTGAGCTTGTCAAAGGCCTGCGGAAAGGGATCTCAATAAGAAAAGGAAGGCGCGAAACTCAAAAGGCCTATGCCAAAACTCACCACAGAGTAGAGCTGCTAAGCTTCCTCGAAGGTCGAGCACACATCTGCTAGTATGGCTCCTTCAGCCCTAGAAGAGCCGACCCTAGTTGGGACACGGTCGCTCGATGTATATGATCTCGGGTTTCGAGTATCCCTCGAAGTACCTTCGATGGGAGAAATAATCGACAGCAGATAACCCTCATTCCTTGAAGTACCTTCGACGAGAAAAGAAGATGGCAGCGGAAGAGAAACCGCATGTCCAAAACCAGAAATTGCGGGCGCATAGGATCAATCGATACATCCTCTCCAAACCCCCGGTTTGAGTTTGTCTTACTTTTAGCACAGTCACCCTGCAAAGGCATTTCTTGCTTATTGGTTACATTCATTAGCCCAGAAGATGGCGATCCTTCTCCCTCTCTGAGAGGAAACGGTCTCACCTAAAAAAACTCCATGATGCCAACAATAACAGAGTTGATATGCAGAAAGAGAAAGTAGTTTTCCAAAGAAAAAGGGGGGAGGGGAAATTGCACAGCATGGACTGTGATGTTTTGCTTCCCATCTGCCCTTAGAAAAAGATCGCCACTTACGTTCATCATAAGTCGAGTGGGTCGCCAACTCCCAAGCCCAATCCGAAAGATCAGAGACCTTGCACGGCATCCATGAAATTGCTTCAGAAGAGGAAAGGAAGGCGCATTTATGGAACCCACCTTCACCATAATTTAAAAACTATGAAGGCTCGAGTGTACCACTTATGTGGAAAAAATTCCATTCCTCGGGGAATAGCATAAACTCCGCGGGGATAATATCAACAGTCCACACTGGATGAATCAGCTCATCCACTCCCACTCTCTGTCTTCTTCATCATCAATAATGAAAGGCGTGGTGTACTGGTGTTGTAAGGTGAGTAGACCTCGATAGTGAAAAGGCTGGTACAGCCTAATAAGATGACTGGGCGTGAATTCAAGCCCTGCCTTCTCAGCAAAAAACCTCGTCATCAATATTATTTGCCAAAATGATGGGTGAATCTACACCAAGGTCATCTGATACTTTAGATAGAATTCAAGCACAACCCTATCAAGGGGGCCCATCCTAAAAGGATATATGTACACGTTCAAAAACTACTTAGCACAGTCAGTGATGCTCTCTTCCGGGGAAGGTATCTGTAGTACTACCTATTCCCCCATCCACAATCTTTCTTCACCAACTCAATATGTCCATCTCCTATGAAATAAGTAAACTTCAAGGTATGCTCCCGTTGACCCTGAGCATCGGGAGACTTTTCTGACGAGAAGTCCCATTTCTAAGAAAAATGCCCCAAGTCTGGCTTGCTTGGCATCAGCAGCACTCCGCCAACCAGGCAAAAATCGAAGGTGAAACTTTCTCCTCCTTGCCGAACGGACCTTGACGTAGCAGTCATCACTATGGTAAAACTCGAGAATTGGAGCAGGAATTGAGTAAGATCATCAATACTAAAATGATGAAGGACCTAATGCAGGAAATGAGGACTACACAAAAGAGGATAACTACTCAGAATGGTGGTATCTTCAAAAGGGCGAAGACAACCCCATATATTGAAAAAGCAGCGACTATCTGCATGCCTCAAAGGCCGATTAAAAATACTAGCCAAAGATTTATCACTTTGGGAAGATGTGCCGGCGGGATCCCCTCGGTCATTTTGTAACCATGTCATACACATGACGCCACCATAAAACATTTTGGTGCCAGAGACCCCGTTTCAACCAAGCCTCTAGATGGCACCCGATCTTGAGGACCTCCACCAAAAAGAAGATAGGCTCCAAAAATTCATTGCCATCATTACAAGTCCCGAGATTGTACCCAATCTCGAGGACCTCCACCAAAAAGAAGATAGGCTCCAAGAAGCCATTGGCATCATTACAAGTCCCGAAATGGTACTCGATCTCGAGGACCTCCACCAAAAAGAAGATAGGATCCAAGAAGCCATTGGCATCATTACAAGTTCCGAGATGGTGCCCGATGTCGAGGACCTCCGCCAAAAAGAAGATAGGCTCCAACAAGCCATTGACATCATCCTAAGCCTCGATATGGTACCCGATCTCGAGGACCTCCCTCAAGAAGAAATTAAGCTCTAAAAAGAGTCATTCATATATAACTTAAACTTGGGGTGGCACCACGCTTCGAGAATTTCTGCTATTACGAGTGCATATCATTTACCTAATTTTCCGAACCTCGAACTTCTTAAGCTCGAGCCAACTCCTGCTCAAAAACTACCAATAAAGCCATAAGATTATTTTTTGACTTCATATCAGGCTATATTTATTCTCAGACACCCAAGCAATTTCCCTTTCAAGGGCTATCACGATGTCTGAAGTGCTAAGTTTCGTTCTGAAAGTTTGAAGCCTTACTCTTATTAAACTCGATGCTGGGGGTCCTGAAAATCCGAGTTTATCAATCCAACCTGGGCTCAGTCCAAGGGACAACAAACAATAAACTTCACAAGGAATCGGGTTAATCAGTCAAGAGTCAGAGAAATAGTTGCACCCGGACTCGACATTCACACTGATCGGTAAAGGCATGCTTCTTCACAAATGAAGATATAAGGAAATATAACATAAATCTGAAACAGATTGAAGATATCTTTATATATATAAGCACATGATTACAAAAGCCCACGGAGGGTCCTTACATATGATTACAAAAACCCGCGAGGGGTCCTTACACAGAAATAAAGAAGCAAAAAAGTACACATATAATAAAAGCCTAGAGCCTAGTCTATTCTCGAAGGTGCATCCTCGACAGCAGTGTCTTCGAGCACCATCTCGATCTTTAGAATGGCATCTTCAAGGGAGAAGATAAAGAAGAGGAAATTGATGCAGAAGAAGAAGAAAAAAGATGAAGAAAAAGTCATAGCCCGCCAAAGAGCAAAAGCTTTTATCAGGCTGAGGAAACCACGGCCAATAGAAGACTTTGCAAGTGTCATCCTTACCTGCATAGCTACTTTGACTCCACTTCTTGGAACATTGTGTCGTGCAAGTTAGCAGCCAATTGTGCCACTTCACCCCACAGAAAGCAAAAGGGATGAAGTGCCACACTAGGTCGTACTTGAGAGGTGAGCAACGGTGTATAAATCGAACACCCTCTTGAGCGGTGATGTAGAGTCCAAATATCTTCTTGAGTCGGTAGAAATCGGCCCTAAAATCTCATCACCTCGAGCCAACGACGATAGTAGTAGTAACAAAAACGATGACGACGACAAGTCAGTGTATTTTCACTCGGCAAAGGAAAGCCCAGGAAAAAGGCCATGGCATGGCTGATGAGAACACCGCGATGTAACCGTATAGCTGTGGGCCTCAAACATAGGGGATAATGATGGATGAGGATGAAGAGAACAAAGAGGTAGAAGGGTATTGGAGGACACTTGAATGAAAAGTTGGTTCCAGGAGGCTCCCATTTATAGAGGGTGGCGGTGTAACCGACAACGCCATCGATGTCTTTTAAAGGCATATTGGCAGGCACAATTAATGTGTTTTTGGGAACTGAATCGGCGACGATATTATCGCTTTGAAGAATGAGAATAGGTAGTACAGTAAATAATGCTGAAAAAATGAGTCAATGGGAATCATGAGAAGTTCAAAACGATGGGTATCAAAGTAGTTTCTTATCATTTTACTCTAAACAATGCGAGGATTATCTGTATATAGTAAAATAAAATCAGAGGGTCCAATCTTCTGTCGTTATGATGGCTTGTGAGAACATCTCAAGAGCTCGAGGCTATGGTCAAGGCTAACCCCCAAAGGGCTATCGGTGCTCAACCTCGAGGCAATACAAACCAGCGGCTATGATGGAAAAGTGGGGAGTTCCCAAGGCGCGTAAATAGGGTTGACAAAACCTAGTAGACTAGTCCAAAAATGAATCAAGACATTGAATGGTTGTACCAACCCATATCTTTGTAATTAATGAAATTATACTATGTTGGGATTCTCCCTCATATACAAAGAGGATCCTTGCCATTTGGTAGACATCTGATTCTCAATACTAAATACACTAGAACATTCACTCTACTCTTTAACATATTCTCTTGATCTCGTTATTTCCATTTATTGCTTATATCCCTCGTGTTCTATTTATTGTTCTTTATTTTTTGCTCATAAAGAGTCATCATCGTACCTCTCATAACTATTAGTCCTCCCTCGATCGCTCTAAGCCAGTCACCCAGCTCGACCCCGAGGCCTTATAAATAACGTCTCGAGGCCCCGATCTCAAATTGTTTGGTTCGATCATCATACTGTCTCTAAGCTATAATCTTGATTTCTAACCTTTTGCTTAGCATCCATTGCTTAACAACTAGCAAAAAAAACTTATTTTAGAACCTCATAATCAAATTTAATTTCTATTACCATTTTCACGGTAAACACAAAAGGATATGAAATAAAAAAATTGTTGGGTGATCATATGTATTTAACCCTAGTTTCAAAGTTTTTGTTTTGTTGGAAAATAACAACCAGATTTTCAATATTGTACATCACTTCAAAGATGATGTTTTCCTTAATTTTTTTATTAGCCATGTTGGTTTGATGAAAGAGAGGGTCCCATTTGACTTTTTAACTTGGCACAACCAAATATCATTTCAGAAGCAAATCAGCTAGGTTGGTGACAATTCAATAAATAAAGGGTCTAGGAAAATAAAATATGGCTTAAAACATATAAATACTCAAAAAATTGTTGTAGACAACCAATTTTATAGTGAACAGGTAGAAAACAACATATATTTGATTGGAGAGGAAGAAAACACTAATCTAGGAGATGACAACACTATTTTACCTTCTGATTTGTAGAGTAGTGAATCTGAATTAGATGTTAATACTCGAGGAAGACGATAGTGAGCTAGACGAAAAGTGTAGAGTATTAAGGCAAGAAATAAGAATAAACAACCATTAAAAGCCAAAAAAACAGGGAAAGAATCCTACTCCAGTACTAGAGGTTGAGTTAGGAAAGGTTGGAGTAGACAAAGGATTTGATGACATGGATAGGCCAAAAAGAGATAAGTATGTTGGAAGATTAGAGAGGAATGAGGACTACTGCAACAGTTCATATATTGGAAGTGATGATAGTAAAGAGGAGTTGGATGTCCAAGCTGAAAAATGGTGTTGACTTAATATCTAGAAGGAAAAGTAAGAAATTAAGGTTTTACCCAAATTGTAAAATACCCATTTTTTAGCTTAGTATGGTCTTTAAGAATGTTAATCAATACGATCTTTTGTTATAGAGTACGAAATGCAGCTCAAACTTACGCCTAATGGGAAGTACAAGATTAGAGTAAAGTGTAATAATAACAAGCTATGTAAATGAAAGTTATATGCAAGCACTGATAGAGATTCTGGTGACTTCATTGTGAAGAAATACATACAATTGACAAGTGCAATACCAAAAACAAGAATTAGTTATGCAATTTCAAGTATATTGCATAAATACAAAGGCAGGATTACATCCCGGCCAAATATTAAACTTTGAAAAATTAAGGAGTGGGTTAGGGATCGGTAGAGGTTATATGTGGGAAGGACAATCTGATATAGAGCTAAGTGTATGATACTCAAACAGTTTATGGGGGACTGGAAGTTGGAATTTTTCAGGTTGTGGGACTATACTGATATCATTAAAAGAAAAAATTTTAGGAGTTCTTTGTTGGATCAAGATAGATAAGGATACAATACCTGAAAATAGTTTATTTGTGTGTTTTTATGTGTGTTTTAATTCTCTTAAAAGGGAACGGCTATAAGGTTATAGAAAAATTATTGGATTTGATAAATATTTCTTGAAGAGGTTATATTACGGTGAGTTACAAGTAGTTGTTGGTAAAAATTGAAATAATCAAATGTTTCTTATAGTTTGGGTTGTTGTTTACTGTGAGATAAAACACTCTTGGACATGGTTCGTTGAATATATGATTTCAGACTTAGACTTAAGAGATGGAGTGACCTTAACAATTATATAATACATTCAAAATATATTCTCTTTTGAATAATCTCTTCCTATTTTATAGTATAATTTTTCTGCATTTTATTATTGAATACAATTGCTATTTTCTTATTTTGTAGGTTATGGTTCCAAACATTAAGGAACGCTTACCTAATGCAGATAAGAGAATATGTGCTAGACAAATTTTGTCTAATTGGGCGAAAAACTGGAGAGTAAGAAAGAAGAATGTAATTCTACAAACGTGCAAAGTCTTCATATGAAGTAAAGTTCAAGAAGAAATTACAAACATGGCAAAAGTTGGGAATAATGAAATATATGAAGAACTACCGGCATATAACAAAGAATGTTGGTGCAGGGCTTACTTTTTCTGTTCTAACTTGTCCGTACATCTTACTTTTGTTAATTAGGCCAAGTATAAATTAATTCTTCTACATAACTTTCAAACTATGATATAATCTTTTACGGTGAAAATTATTTAAAATGGTGATTGTTTCTATATACATAATGAATGTGCAGTGGTTGCTTTGACGAAAATTAAGAAGGCGTTACATAACCCATATAATGAACTTTTTCAAGAATTGAATGATGTAATGATCCGACCGGTCATTTTAAGTTTTTGCATTTTGCTCATAAATTTTCGGGGATGAATTTCCCCGTGTGATGTATTATGACTCATGTAAATCGTTGATCTTGGTTTTCAGGGTAATCGAAATAAATTTGGAAGAACAACTCCTAGTTTGAAGGTTGAAATTTGAAAGGTTTGACCAAGATTTGACTTGATAATATATGATCTCAGATTGGAATTTTTATTATTTGGTTAGCTCTGTTAGGTGATTTTGGGATTTAGGAGCATGATCGTAATGTGTTTTGGAGGTCCGGTATAGAATTAGACTTGAATTGGCGAGAGTTAGTTTTTGGCGTTTTCCGGTTGATAGGTGAGCTTTTGATTTAGGAGGCGAAATGGAATTTTAGAAGTAGCAGTAGCTTCGTTACAGATTGGAATTTCTATTATTTGGTTAGCTCTGTTAGGTGATTTTGGGATTTAGGAGCATGATCATAATGTGTTTGGAGGTCCGGTGTAGAATTAGACTTGAATTGGCGAGAGTTAGTTTTTGGCATTTTCCGGTTGATAGGTCAGCTTTTGATTTAGGAGACGAAATGGAATTTCGGAAGTAGCAGTAGCTTTGTTATGTCATTTGGGATATATGCGCAAAATATTAGGTCATTCGGACGTGGTTTGGTTGGATTTTTTATCAAAAATGTAATTTAGAAGTTCTTGAAATTCTTAGGCTTGAATTCGATATGAATTTGTTACATTGATATTTATTTGAGTGTTTCAAAGGTTGAAACAAGTTTAAATGAGGTTTTCGGGTATGTTGGTGCTTTTGGTTAAGGTCCCCGGGGTCCTCGAGTGAGATTCAGGTATTTAAATTGATGAAATTGCATATCGAGGGTTTTGGAGATTTTGCTTCAGGTCTGTTGCAGACCTTTTGTTCTATGCGATTGCGTATATAGGATTGTGATCACGTCGGCTCCGTTGAGGGATGACGCAGAGTTTCCTTATGCAATCGTATGGAGTGTGTTGCGATCGCGTAGGTTTGTGTGGCGTATCTTCGCATTCGCATGAGCCTAGTTGCGATCGTATAGCTTTGAGTTCTAAGGCTTAACGATCACATGTTGTTTTGTGCGATCGCGTAAGGTAAAATGGGGAGTCGGCATTTTGCGCTTAGCGATCGCGTGGCTTTGTCTGCGATTGCAGTGAAGGTAATATAATAGCCTTATACACAATTTTTTGAACGGGAAAAGAGTCTTGAGACAATTTTGAAGAGAGAAAATTCTTTTTTTTCATTAAGGTAAAGATTTTGGACCCAAAAACTTGATTATTTGTGATTAAGGAACAAAATATCAATGTTTAATTCATGAAAATTAGTAGAAAAGGGCGGAGTTAAGGCTTGAGATTATGAGACCTTCTAAGAATGATTTGAGAAGTCAAACGATCTCTGATTTTTTGAGTTATTTATATGAATGGACTCGTGACATGATGAAAAACATTTTGGTATGAAGTTTTTCCAGTTCCGGCACGCGGACCCGGGGGATGGGTGTTGGCTGATTTCGAGTTTTGTGCTTAAATTCGATAGTTTTCAATTGAAATTCATTTGTTTAGCATAATTTTATGATAAAAATATGAACTTGGTAGATTTGGAGAACTCGAAAGACGATTCGAGAGGCAAGCGTGCTGCAGAGTAGCTTTTCGGGCTAGTTCGAGGTGAGTAACGATTTTAAATGTTGTCCTGAGGGTATGAAAACCTAGAGATTCACCGCGTATGGCTATGTTGAGGTGACTTACACGTTAGATAACGATCATGGGGTAGAGCACCGCTGCGGATTATGATTTAGTCCATCCCGAATGATTATTTTACTGTGTATTTGATAGTTAATTATTTGATATTATTAAATTTCGAGCTAAATGCCATATGTGGGTTTCGTGCCAGCTGTTTGAACCCTTAGGCAATTTTTATACAATATTTTCCTCACTAATTGATTTCATACTGGTGCCCAGTCATACTATATTTTAAAGACTCAGCTATATTATTCTATTTTAAACACATTAAATGATATTTTTGAAGGTATTTGAGCCGAGCTTCATATTTTAATGTGGCCTGATGGGCTTATAAGATTCTGACTAAGGACGAGGGCCTGTATTGTGAGGATGCTTTTGGGTTTGGCTGCACGACGCAACAGTGTTATACTGATTATGATAATGAGGTTGGAGGCCTGAGATTATACACCACGAGGTGGCTTATGACTAGGATAATGAGGCCGAGGGATTGAGATTTGTATGCTACGAGGTGGATTGAGATTGATATGAAGATTAGATCATATTAATGTTGTCACGAGATGGCTTGATTATGCGTTTGGGTCGTACGGTGCTCCTCTCGAAGTCTGTACATCCTTAATGAGTGCGGGTACCCATTCTGATTTGAGATATAGCCCGAGGGACTAGTATTGTTTTATGACATTTGCCCAAGGGGCTGATTCTGTTGTTACTGTGCCCGAGAGGCAGTTATTATGTGTTTACTTATTAGTTATTTTCAAGTATATTGTTTAGTTGTTTAAGAAGGTTTATGAGATTTCACTACTTAATTATATCTACCACTTTTTCTATGCCTATTTAGCTTAATGTTGTTCCCTACGTTGTTTTAAATTACTCAGTCTTTATTAATTTTTATTACTCACTAAGTTGGAAGTGCTCACTTTACTCCGTGCACCTTGTGTGCAAATTGGGGTATTTCTAAAATCGGTAGCGGGTATTGGTTGCTTAGAGGTAGAGTCATCGGAGTTTAGCAAGGTAGCTACCCGATGTTCACAGCACTGCTTTTCTCCCTCTCAATTTCATTAGACTGTATTTAGTGCATTTTTTAATCTAGTTGTATTCAGACCTTAGTAGATGCTCATTGAGTAGTGACACCGCGATGACTGGCTGTGTTAGGTTTGTTTTTCACAAATTAGCTACTCATTTTTGAAATTTTATCATGTTTACAACTTAATAATTATTATGTTGCAGCATAAGATTGGAATGGGGATAGCCTTGTCTTCACGAGAGGCGCCATCACTACTGGGTCAGGATTTAGGGTCGTGACAAGTTGGTATCAGAGCCAGGTTACATAGGTCTTACGAGTAATAAGCAAGTTTAGTAGAGTCTCGCTGATTGATACGAAGACGTCTGTTTTTATCCTCAAGAGGCTGCAGAACCTTTTGGAAAACTATATATTCTTGGAATTCTTATCGTATGTCCTTGATTCAGCTCGAAATATAATTCCTTGAATTCCTCCCACATATTCGTATACGCGAACGAGCGCTCAGTATCAAATGTGCATCAATGGCTTGTGATTCCCTGGTCAAGGGGCGAGATGTGATCTTTGTGTGTTGATGTTGGGAAAGTCTGGAAGACTTGAGGCCGGAATTTTACCTATATCTTGAGTACCGAGTTGCTGATTATGTGAGCTATGTTTTTGAACTTATATATTCAGTAGTGCCCCCATTACTAGAAGTGATGGTTGGATGGCTATGTGACGAGTATGTTATAACTGTGCGATGTGATCATATGATTTGGAAGTGATGAGAAGGATCTTCTGGAGGATAGATGAACTATTAGGTGTTGGATTTTCATTGTGATTGGATGTATAGCCCCGAGTTATGGGTGTGTGAAGAATCTTTTCATGTTCATAATTGGGACAACAACAATAACAACCCAGTATAATCCCACTTAGTGGGGTCTGGGGAGGGTAGTATGTACGCAGACCTTACCCCTACTTTAGGGTAGAGAGGCGGTTTCCAAATAGACCCCCGGCATCCTTCCCTCCAAGAACTTCTCACCTTGCTCTTGGGGAGACTCGAACTCACAACCTCTTGGTTGGAAGTGGAGGTTGCTTACCATCAGAGCAACCCCTCTTGTCTTTAGATGTTCATAATTGGGAGGGAAGTAAATTTCATGTTGCGGTATGCGTTTAGACTCAAGAAGATTAAGTGATTGTGCGATGAATATGACGGTGAAAGGTATACAGAAATGCCTGTTTGAGGCAAAGTAGGTGAGTTATCTCATGCGGAATGTTATGAGTTTATGCGATCCTTATGTTGTCTGTTAGAAGATCTCAATTTCAAGTGAAAGATATATGTTGTAATTTGAATTTGGGTCGTTTAAGAGAATGGGTTTAATTATTATGAGAGTAAATGCGAGATTTATAGAAGATATGAAGTACCAGATGGTCTATATTCCTCGAGCTTATAAAGGATTGAGTTGATCTCACTATGGTATTATGGAAGCAATAAAGTATATGTGTTATAAGTTATGGTGTGTGTTTTGATCTATGGCTTCGAGCCAAGTGGGGGAGTTTGCTATTAGTTAGTTGATTGCATAGTTATGTGCTATGTTGGTTCCAGTTTGAGGTGTGCTGGTGAATCAGTTATGATTTGCGGAGATTGAGCCCGATGATGGCTCGAGTAAAGGAAAATCTTTGACTAAGGTAAGGTTGTATCATGCTTCATAGGTGTTATAGAATCACGGAATGTCTTGAGTTGTTATTGATAAAGAATGCCCGGTGCGTTGGAAAGAAAGTGGCTTGGTTACATCAAGGTAAGGTTATATGTTGCAGTGTCAGAAGTGCTAATGAGGCACAGGTTGTTCAGTTCTTTTGATCGAGCTAACTGCGATTTGGGTAGAATGGATGATTATAAAGGATAGTTCTAATGCATTCTCGGTTTTACATGTAATAATTGGAGATTTTCAGGTGTATAATTTGGCTAGAAACTAAGGTTTGCGCTGGAAGGTATAAAGACTTGAGTCATTTCTATATCAATTATGGGATTCTATAATTTAGTAATAGGAAAGTAATGTCTTCAGATTCATAGGAAGTCTTTTTACGGTAAATGTTCTGAATGTGATGCTTTTGGGAACATTTGAAAGAGCATTCAGTGGGTTTGTGAGCCTTAGACTGCGTGGTATTATGTTTGGGTCTCGTATGGTGAGTATGGGTTGAGGAACTGTGGTGTTATAGCAAGAAGTAGTATCAAGTTGAAGGTAAATTAGAAGGAAACTCGGATAGAAGAGATAGCTTGGTAGTAGGCCAAATCGGTATGGTAAGGATATTATTAGTTCTTTGGATGCTTATGAGGTAATGAGTTTATAGAGGTGTTACAATGCTCTTGGGTCTTAATGGCCTGTGTAACCTAGTTGCCTCAGAAGGATTCAGTCCTGACAGTTTATTTTTGTGCAAGTGGAATATAGAGATTTCTTGATGGTTTCTACCATGGTTAGAGGTGTATATTTTCGGCGAGCGTGAGAAGCATAAGATGTGTAGTGATTTTTCTTCTATGTGGAATCAATGGAAAGTTCTTGACTAGTTAAGTACGTAAATTTTTGTGGCTCGGAAATGAGATAAAGTTCTCATATAATCCTAAGATGGTATGGTATATGTGGTACATTGTGGAGGATTGGGATTTGCATGTGTAAGGTTATAGTTCAGTCCTGAAAGGAAGGTCATAAATTTCTTAGGCAACATAGGCAATTTTAGATAGTTAGAGAAATGACCTTAAGATGATTAGGGGAATGATCTTCAAATGATTAAGGTAATCGTATTTCTATTTGGGGTGATTTGATGAGGGTACATGTTTCAGAAAAAGGCAATGGTATTAAGTGGATGGTACTTCATTATTATTGTGGCACTTTATTGTTGGATCGACAAGTTGGTATTTGGGTTGGCTTGGTAGTACAGAAAAACTATAGGAGTACCTCTCATGGATGATTGGGTATTATAGTGTGTTGTATACTTGGACGGTGGAATTGGGATTGGATATGGTGATTCGCGTGCTGTACGGAGTTGGAGACTGGGAGTTCTCATATTCAGGCTATATTATGGTTGTAGGTCGTATGTATCGGCAATGCTTAGTGACTATCAGGGTTTGGAGACCCGAGTGGATCTTTTACTGCTTGGTATGTTATATTTTGGATGTAATATTAGGTATAGACTGGTTGCCTTCGTGTTGTGTTATTCTGGACTATTGCGCTAAGGCGACAATATTTGCTATGCAAGGAATGCCACGAAATATTGAGTGGCGAGGTTCGACGGATTATGTTTTTAGTAGGGTGGTTTTATATTCGAAGACCCAGCAGATGGCTGGGAAGGATTCTCTTTCTTATTTGGGCTTTCTTGATGGATGTAAGTGTGGAGATTCCTATCATTGATTCAATTCCAATAGTGAGGGACTTTTTGGATATGTTCTTGTGGTCGGGCATGTCGCCGGGTAAGGTTGTTGATTTTGGTACTGAATTGATGCCAGGCATCGTATCGTTAGGCACTGGCAGAGATAAAGAAGCTGAGCGAGCAGTTTCAAGGTTTCCTTGATAAGGGTTCATTGGCAGGCCAATGGAAATATGTGTTCTAACTGGAGTCGACTTGGTTGGATCCGAGTTGTATTATAGAGGGATATGTGATTCAATTATTGTTGAGACGATTAGTGTTCTGAGTATATATATGATTTACTTTTCCGTGTTGTAGGGAATTTGGATTTGTTGGTTATAGGCACATGTAGTGCGGTGTTATTGGGTTCTTTCAGTAGAGCTCGGGCGGGAGAAGTATTAGATATTGCTCGGCGGATGGCGTATATGTTATGTTCTTTTGGGTTGTGTAGTGTTATGTATTTGTTTGGTCGTGGTTATGATGATTTGCTTTGGTTCTAGACACAAATTGTGCATCAATGTCAATTTCGAGCAGAGTGACTTAAGGTGTTCATGTGGACCAGTGTTTGGATAGGGTCGCGCATTGTAGAGAAGTTAGGTGGCGGTATGACCTTGCAGGTTAGATTCATGTGCTCTGTTTCTATGATGTGAGACGGATTCTCATCCTTATGTTGTGGTGGTACTAGTGAGCTTGCGTTATAGCTCTTTCATTTGAATCACTTACATGATTTGAGTATGTTCGGATTGTTCTTATTGGTGCACGGATTGTGCAAGTTGCCACTTTAGTCTATATTAAGGTGTCATGTCACCAGAATGGTTGTGTTGGATTAGCTGAGATCGTGGGGATATTTGGAGAATACGAACGGATTCAATTCCAGCATATTGGAAGGATAAATATCGAGGTTCGGCTTAGAAATTTGCAATGGTCTTTGCTAACGGAGAAGTGGCTTCATGAAAGGTTGATCTGAGAACTGGTTATGGCTTATTGCGTGTTTCATGAATCATTGGCAGTATATGAAAGTGGTGGAATGAGACTTTAGTTGATAAGAGGTTTTCTTTTGATATTCGGTTGTTGTGTGCAGCTGTTGTGATTAGAAGTTACCGCTACTAGTGTTTGAGTTATGTGGTATATCATGTAATTGCGCCTGAGGTTACATATATGGTTTGTTGCAGCTGTTCAGACTTATTCACAATATAAATGTGAGATTCTGATAGTATTGATGATTTCAAAAGTAGAAATATGGTTCTATAGTTTATGGGCTAGATTGGATTATAAAATTCCAGTTGTAGTGTGTTAACGGACCTATATAAGATATGGTAATGTGGGATCACCCCCGTTTATATGCATGGTAAGTCTATTCGGCAGTTGGTTGGCTTTTGAAACATCCCTAGGCAAGTTCGAGGATGAACGTATGTTCAAGTGGAGGAGGATGTAATGACCCGACAGGTCGTTTTGAGCTTTTTCACTTTGCTCGTTAGTTCCCAAGCATGAATTGCCTTGTGTTATATTACGACTCATGTAAATCTTTAGTTTTAGTTTTTAGGGTAATCGGAATGAATTAAGAAGAGCAGTTTCTAGTTTGAAGCTTGAAATTTGAAAGGTTTGATCAAGATTTGACTTGTTAATATATGATCTCGGATTGAAATTTTTATGATTTGGTTAGCTCCGTTAGGTAATTTGGGACTTATGAGCGTGATTGGAATGTGTTTTAGAAGTTTTTTGTAGAATTAGGCTTGAATTGGCGAGAGTTAGCTTTTGGCATTTTCCGACTGATAGGTGAGATTTTGATATAGGGATTGGAATGGAATTTTGGAAATTGCAGTAGCTTCGCTATGTCATTTGGGATGTGTATGCAAAATTTTCGGTCATTCGGACGTGGTTTGGTTGGTTTTTTGTCAAAAGCGTAATTTGAACGTTCTTCAAATTCTTAGACTTGAATCCGATGTGAATTTGGTGTTTTGATGTTGTTTTGAGTGTTCTGAAGGTTGGAACAAGTTTGAATGAAATTTTGAGGTATGTTGGTGCCCTTGGTTGAGGTACCATGGGGCCTCGGGTGAGTTTTGGGTGATTAAACGGATGAAATTGCATATTGATGTGTTTCAGATTTTGCTTTAAGTCTGTTGTAGACCTTTTCTTCTATGCGATCATGTATATTGGATTGTGATCGCATAGGCTTCATTGCGAGATGAGGCAGAGTTTCCTTACGCGATCGCGTGGAGTGTGTTGCGATCGTGTAGGTCTCTGTGGCGTATCTTCGCGTTCGTACGAGCCCAGTTTGAGTTCTAAGGCTTCACGATCGCGTGTTGTTTTGTGCGATTGCATAAGGTAAACTGGGGGAGTCAGCATTTTAAGCTTTGCAATCGCGTGGATTTATCTGAGATCGCATTATAAGAAACATAATTGCTAGGCAGAATGTTTTAAGACCTGTTCCGCAACTTTGAACCCTTATACACCATTTTTTGAATGGGAAAAGAGCCTTGGGGCGATTTTGAAGAGAGAAAATTATTGTTCTTCATTGAGGTAAAGATTTTGGACCCTAAAACTCGATTATTTGTGATTAAGGAATAAAATATTAGTGTTTAATTCATGAAAATCAGTAGAAAAGGGTGGAGTTAGGGATTAAGATTATGAGACCTTCTAGGGATGATTTGAGGGGCCAAACGAACTATGATTTTTGAGTTCTTTATGTGTACGGACTCGTGAGATGATGAAGAAAATTTTGGTTTAAAGTTTGTCTAGTTCCGGGATGCGGGCCTGGGGGACGGTTTTTGACTAATTTCGCATTTTCTCCTTAAATTTGATATTTTTCAATTGGAATTCATTTGTTTAGCACAATTTGATGATAAATATCTGAACTTGATAGATTTGGAGCACTCGGAAGCTTATTCGAGAGGCAAGCGTGTCGTAGAGTAGCTTTCGGGCTAGTTCTAGGTGAGTAATGATTTTAAATGTTGTCCTAAGGGTATGAAACCTTGGAATTTCACAGCGTACGATTATTTTAAGGTTACTTACACGCTAGATAACGAGCATGGGGTAGAGCACCGCTGGAGATTGTGACTTAGTCCATCCCGAATTATTCTTTTACTGCATATTTGATAGTTAATTGTTTGTTATTATTATATTTTGGGCTAAATGCCATATGTGGGCTTCGTGCCAACTGTTTGAACCCTTGGGGAATTTTTTCACGATATTTTTCTCACTAATTAATTTCATACTAGTGCTTAGTCATACTATATTTTAAAACTCAGCTATATTATTCTGTTTTAAACATATTAATTGATATTTTCAAAGGTATTCCAGCTGAACTTCATATTTTACTATGGCCTGAAGGGCTTATAAGGTTTTGACTACGTAAGGCCGAGGACCTGAATTATGAGGATACTTTTGGGTCGGGTTGCAAGCTGTAGTAGTGATATACTAATTATAATAATGAGAACGAGGTCTTGAGATTGTACGCCACGAGGTGGCTGAGATTTGTACGCCTCGAGATAGCTTGAGATTGATATGAGGCTGAGAGCCTTTTTATGATGCCACAAGATGGCTTGATTATACGCTTAGGCCGTAAGGGGCCCCTATCGAAGTCTGTACACCCCCAGTGAGTACCCATTGTGATTTGAGATATAGCTAGAAGGGCTGGTATTGTTTTGTAACATTACCCGAGGAACTGGTTCTGTTATTACTGTGCCTGAGGGGCAGTTATTATATATTAACTTATTATTGTTTTTCTATATATTGTTTAGTTGTTTAAGAAGGTTTATGAGATTTCACTGCTTAATTATATCTACCGATTTTGCTATGCCTCTTTAGCTTAATGTTGTGCCTTACGCGGTTTTATATTACTCAGTCTTCATTTATTTTTATTATTCACTGAGTTGGAAGTACTTACTTTGTTCCCTGCACCTTGTGTACATATTCAAGTATTTCTGAACCTGATAGCGGGCATTGGTTGCTCAGAGGCAGAGTTATCGGAGTTTAGCAAGGTAGCTACCCGATGTTTGCAGCACTGCTTTTCTCCCTCTCGATTTCATTAGACTGTATTTAGTGCATTTTTTACTTTAGTTGTATTCGGACTTTAGTAGATGCTCATAACTAGTGACACCCGACTGTGTTGGGTTTGTTTTTCTGCAAGTTATACTGTTAGCTTCTCATTTTTGAGATTTTATCATGTTTACGACTTAATACTTATTATGTTACTGCTTAAGATTGGAATAGGACTGTGTCGGCTGGCCTTGCCTTCACGAGAGGCACTATCACAATTGGGTACAGATTTAGGATCGTGACAAATAAAAACCTAGAAGGCTTCACCAATTCCATAGCATGAACACAGCAACAAATACAAAAAAGCTTCTTCCACCTAGCTAACATTGCACCTATTGACTCAAATTACATCAATTAAATTTTTTTTAAAAAAAACTAACGAAATCCATAGCATAAACTCAACAAGAAACACAACTAACTTTTTTCAAATAGCTAACTTTGCATCTCTTTCTTTTGCTCTATTTAGCAAAATCATAAAGAACCTTGTTTGTTTGAGCTAGAAATTCATTACCATACTATCTAAAGTAATTGCAACCACGATGTAAAACATAAGAAAGAAAGTATATAAATTAATATAAACGGAGACAAAAAAAATAAGAACACCAGAAATGAAACTAGAAAATGGTTTACTTTGTCAAATTGACACCCATAAAATCAACGACTTGGATTTTTTGGTGGATATAATACTTTCAGTACAGTTTGAATTCCACACGAACAAATATTCATTTCATTGTGGGAAATAATTTTCTTTGAGACATGGATTCACTACAAACTTCAAACTTAGATAAAATAGAGCCACAAAAAAATCTAATTAGATTACATAAAGGAACCAAAAAATCGCAAAAGTTTGAAGCTTTCTAGATTCTCTTGGGTTCAAATGGTAGATGAAATCAGATCAAAATCTTTAGGAAGTATTTTGAGAATGCAGATGATATAACGGGGAAGGTAGTTGGGGGATAAATATAGGACAAACAGTAAATTTTATTATCTCTGAAAAAGGAGGTTGGGGAATTAAAAGTTGCCTCATGCGCTTACTAGGGGAGGGAACTCACACTACGTGACTAATCATCTTTTGCGTTAAAGTGACACATAATAAATATAACTAAACTGTCAAAATAGAATAAGGTTATGATAAAGTGTCAAAATAAAAATGATATCAAGTTGAATGAGTTGTCTTTGTATTTGACCAAAAGAAAAAATACTAACGAATTTATAGGTTAAATAGATATTTTCACCTAATAGGTTAGCATTTCGGGTTGAGCTTTTATGTTAGTCTATAACAATACTTACATTTCGATCAGGCATACATTTAGAATCGCAAACTCATGACGAATAGAAATGGAGATTGAGAGATATCTTTTACAAATTAAAGTGGTAAATTTAAACGAGCTATGAAGTAATACTTTTGAAGTTTGCATAAAAATACGTAACTTATAATTAATCGTCCTAATTATAATATATTACAAGTTTTGAATCGTAACACTTTTAAACAAGCAACAATGTACAAAACTGTATAAAAATATGTAAAATAAAAGTACATAACTGGAATATATTACTCGTACAAGTTTTAGATTACAATATTTCACTTAAATTAAAAGAATTTAGAGTCATTTTGTCCTTAGGTAACGGTAGATAATACTTTTTAAATTTAACTATTTTTTGGAGAATTTGATGTAACCGTTAGCTTTCAAATCAACATTATTAATTAACTAACTGTAATGGATGAAAAATAAAATTTCAAACAAGCTTAATAACGATTGAATGTGTACTAATGCGTTATTATTTCAAAATTGTGAATACTGCCGCAAAAGAGGGAGGTGATCATTTTTAACTCCTTAGGTATAAAAGGTTTGGGCCTTAAAATTTATTTTGATAGATGTATCGATGAAAGTGGTTAGATACGAATATTGACAGGCTTACATTTAAAAGAAAATATTTAGATATGATCTTTAATATTAGAGCATTTGTGAAAGGAGTTGGCACAAAATTTTGAGTCCATAAAATTATGAGGAAAAAAAAGGCCATATACAACTAGTGTTAGTTGTGCGAGGCACAAAATATAAAATTTCATGGTAAGAAGTTTTGTAGTGTGCGTTACACAAATGAATTTAGCTTTGTGAGACTTCTTTTTATCTTATAATTTATGGACACATGTCTTAAAATTTTGAATTTATAAAATTATAAAATAAAAAAGACCCCATACAATTAATATCAATTGTATGAGGCACAAAACAACATTTTTCCTTCATTCATGTCTGTAGTGACTCTAAAACTCCCTTGGAAACACGTAACTAATCTTGTAACAGGAGGTATTTTGCATAATATTGTTATTTTTCTTTTCGCTCTTTTCTCAATTCATCTCCCACATTTCTTTCCTCAAGTAGTAGCACTACAAATTTTTTTAATTCGTGTCTCATACAACTGACACTAATTGTATGTAACCTTTTTATTTTCTCATAATTTTATGGACTCAAAATTTTATGAACAAATACTAGGCTCCGAAGAGGATTGGGTACGGGGACAGTATTGAGGGGGGGAGGGGAGAAGGATTACAAGAATATTTTTGTTAAGAGAATTTAAGGTTATGGGGTAAGGGTACTTTTATTGTAACGCCTTGGCCAGTCATTCTGAGTGAATTAACGCCGATCCTATATTTACTGTCTTCCCCGTACCTTTTCCGCTTATGTGACTTGCTGGGAGGTTCTATTTTGGATTTCAGAGTGCTTAGAGACACTTAGTCCCTAAAACAAAAGCTTAAGTCTAGGATTTCGACCGTAGTCAGAACTGTATAAAGATGACTCCTTAAGAAAGTTTCATCGGTTCCATTAGTTCCGTTGGGTAATTTTGCACTTAGAAGTGTGTCTGGATTGTGAATTGGGGGTATGTAACTGAAATAGGCTTGAAATAGCAAAGTTAAATTTTTAGGAAGTGGACATTTCGAAATCGGGGTTAGATTCAGATTTTGAAAGTTAGAGTAGGTCTATAATATCGAATATGACTTGTGTGCAAAATTTGAGGTCAGACGTGATTTGATTCGTTTCGACATCGGTTGTAGAAATTTAAAATTTCAAAGCTCATTAAGTGTGAATTGGAGAGTGATTCATAATTTTAGCATTGTTTGATGTGATTTGAGGTTTGACTAAGTTTGCATGGTATTTTGGGACTTGTAAGTATGTTTGGTTGAAGTCCGGGTGGCCTTGGGTTGATTTCGGGAGGTTAATAGATCATTTTGGACATGTGAAAAATTGCATATTTCTGGTGTTTCCAGTTCTGGTTTCCTTCTTCACATTTGCGAGGGGAGTTCCGCGTTCGCGGAGAAGAACTGGAGGTAGGAGGGATTTTATGATTTGCATTCACGATAGAGATCTCGCGTCAGCGAAGCTCTAAGGTAATTAATCTACGCATTCACAATTAGGTTCCTGCATTTGCTTAGAGGAAGTTGGTTAACTAAGTCTCTAGGCCTTTTTGCCTACACACTCGCGATGTTGGTCCTGCATTCGCATAAGGGCGAGCTGAGTAAGCTTCGCGTGCGCGATGAGTAATTCTGGGATGAAGCAATTTAATGCTTCACGAAGAAAGGATCACTACGCAGAATATAGCATTTCAAAATCGAGAGTTATGCCATTTTTAACATAACTTGAGATAGAGAGCTCGTATTCGGGCGAAATTTTGGGAATTTTCAGAGAAAGCTATTGGGTAATGACTGTTGACTCATTTCTAATTATATTCCATTATTCTATAGTTGATTCCATCCTTTAATTTCATATTAGGGTTGAAAAATTCGGGGAAAATGGGAGAAGTTCTTCAACTAAGTTTTTGAGTTTGATTCGGATTTGGATATCGGATTTGCATAATATTGGTACGAGTGAACTCATGAGTGAATGAGTATTCATATTTTGTGATTTCTACCCGATTTCGAGATGTGGATCTGGGTCGAATTTTTGGTGCAATTTTTTAATTTCTTGCTTAAGCCTTGATTTCATTAATTAGATTAGTTTCTTCTAGTTATATTTATGGTATGTAATTATTTTTGGCTAGATTTTGGCAATTCAGAATCAGAAAAATCGTGAAACATGCATTCTTACTGATTGGTTGAGCTTAGTTCGAGGTAAGTTACTTTTCTAACCTTGTGTGTGGGAAATCTCGTTAGGATTTAGTAATAGTGTGTTATGTGAGAATCGTGTACGCGAGGTGACGAGTGTGTACACGAGCTACTTATTGCAAAATTCAATTTTATTAAGTAGTAACATGTTTTCATCTTAATTGAGTTATACCAGCATGCGTAGTTATCATGTTTAGTCTAATATCACATGTCTGCGTGCTTTAACTGCTTATTTGAAATTTGTACAACATGCCTTGTTGATTTCCTTTTTTCCTTTATCTATATCAGTCTTAACTATAGAATTCTTGATGTTAATTATTGTATTTATTGATTTGAGTTGTGTTACTTTTTGGACTATAGGGTGGTACCTCGGAAGATCTCCCTGCACGTTTACTTTTAAGACTATGAGGTGGTATCTCATGAGATATCCTTGCATATTTACTTTTGTAACTGCGAGGAGGTATCTCGGAAGATCTCCCTGCACATTTACTTTTGAGACTACGAGGCGGTACCTCGGGAGATCTCCCTGCATATTTACTTTTGGGACTACAAGACTATATCTTGGGAGATCCCATGTTGTTTATTCCCTGTGTGTTGTGGTATTATTTACTATGGTTTCCTCTTTGTCGCTTATTACACTGTAATATTATTCTACCTTATTTATTTTATATATACCAGTAGGGCATGACCTAAACTCGTCATTACTCGACCGAAGTTAGTCTTTAAATTTACTGGGTACCGTTGTAATGTACTCATGTTACTCTTCTGTACATGTTTATGTGCAGATCATGATACTTCTTATCAGCCATGTCATCAGTGAGCACTGGAGTTTGGAGACTTCAAGGTATGTTTTTTGCGTCTGCAGATCTTGGAGTCCCCCTCTATTCCTGCCTTCATCATTTACCTTTCCATGCCTTTTTATTGGACTCTGGCATATAGAGATACTAGCTTTCTTCTGTAGCTTGTGACTTATGATGTTCCGGACTTTGACATACTGTGTATGCTCGAGAGTTAGTTCTTGTACATGCCGAGCAGTATTTTTATCAGTTATTTAATTATCTATTGCAGTTAGTTGTTCAATTTTTGTTTTCATTTTTGTTATTTTTGCAATTGTTAGGCTTACCTAGTCTTATAGACTAGGTGCCATTATGGTATATCACGGAGGGAAAATTGGGTCATGGCAAGTTGGTATCAGAGCTCTGAGTTCATAGGTGTTACATCTCGCGTTTTCGTACGTTAAAGTTTCGTCTTCAGTTAACCGACGTAGACTCGGAGATGAGATTATCTTGAGGTTAACATATTTATGTTATTTTATAACAAACGACAAGTAAGTGTCATGAACGATAAAGGGTTTACAAATTAAAGAAAATGAGTTTCGTTGAAGATGTCCGATTTGGGATAAAATACAGTCGAGCGATAATACCCGATAATTATGGACTAGTACCATGCAAGGTACTATATGACCACGGTAGTACGATATATAAAGTATATTAGAAATAAATAAAATTTCAAGTAATTTGATATAATTTTTAATTATACAGGTAATTGGTTAATTACCGGATAACAGGACATTACCTAGTTAATTAGTAAATAAGTGGATTAGATTAACCCCTCTTCCCTTCAAAAAACGTGGCACAAGACCACCAATTAAGAAAATGACTCATAGTCATTTATGAGTATGTATCTACCTAAGGATAATTGAAATATTAACAAGGTGAGTCTCATTAAGTGCCTTTGTTTCCATTCACTTGGACAAAAACAAAATAAATAAATAAAAAGACCAAAAGAAAATCATAAAGCAAGAACCTTTCCTTTCTTGGTTCAGACACTTCAACGTCAAGGACATAAGCTCAATCACTCAAACACTTCATCACCAAGAATAGAAGAATAGAAGCTCAATCGTTCAAACACTTCAACGAGCAGAAGCTTAATTCCATCCAAATTTTACAGTTCTAAAAGAGTACGGTGTAATCTTCTCCAAGAATATTATATGGAGTTTTCCCTATTTCGTGTACATTAAGGCCATCTCTTATTTCTTTTTTGTATGGTCCACGTTATACAGAAGAAACGAGCAAATGCACAATTTTCATAAACGACTCTATTCGCAGAAATTTTAGGGGTCTCTGTGTTCTTGATTCCCCATGTGACATATTATTATATCTTCTGTTCATGGGTGTCAAAATAACACGCATTTGATAAAGCTTATCCGAAAAGAATATTGAGGTTTTTAATATATTTTCATGAATTTTATTCATTTATACATGTACATTGACCCGTGACTAGACGGCATTGTATATGTATATTTATATGTAGATATTTGTGTATATGTGATATGAGAAAAAGCTTACGGTGTTATATACGCACTGCCACCTTATCAGTTGGTATATATTGATGATCTTGTCCACAGTGGCTGAGATGATATGATAGGATGCCCTCACTGGCTTGATGATGTTATGTACACCTATACTCATGCATAACACGATATTTATATACACGTGCCATTATAAATGTTTCAGAATTTAAAAAGTTATTCAGATTTACTGATGGTTTTCTTTATTCTATGTTTCATCTATGTCTTTTACATACTTAGTACATTTCTCGCATTGACGCCCTATTTCACGGGGCTTGCATTTTATGCCCGCAGGTGCAGGTAGGCAAGGTGACCCCTTCTTAGGATCCCTTATCAGCGAGAGTTGGTGTGCTCCACTTGATTCGGAGTTGCTTTTGATTTTAGTACAATATGTTTGTGTATATATATGGGTATAACGTGGCTTTGTCTCGTCTGTGGATAGTATGTCTAGTTGGGTTGTATATAGCTTTGTCAGCTTTCAATTTTGGATGTATAGTTGTCTATATCAACCTTGCTGGCTCGCCCACTGTATTCTGCATGTATACGTACATATGCCTTTTTGGTAGGTTTTCTCCATGTATGTTATTTTTGTAATTCAGCAGATATTATTCTGGTTCATATCTTAGACGCATGCTTAGGGGTGCTTGACAGGTAAGACTCAAGCACTCGTCGCGGCCCATTGGTTTGGGTCGTGACAAAAATGGTATCAGAGTGGTTCTGTCCTAGGGTTGTCAACAGACTATGTCTAGTAGAGTCTTGTTTGTGGGTGTATTGTGCACCACACTTATAGACAATAGGCTACAGGACATATAGGATGTTATCCTCTTTTTTATCTTTGATCGTGCGATATAAGAATTTATGTTCCTAATTATATGTTCATTTCTAGCAATGCCTCTGAATACTACAACCGCTAGTGCGGGTTAGAAGGCTACGAACATGTTATAAAGAGATATAAGTTACATAATGGAGTCAGACCCATCGGAGATCATAGATTCTATTAAGGAGGATCCATCTGAGGATCTATATGAGTCATTCGTTCGAGCTATTTCGACCATTCCAGCAGCAGATGGGGTAAGAAATTTATAATCTTACTAAGGCCCTTAGTTTCATTAGTACAGCCTGTTGATTAGGGTGTGAGTGGAGTAATGCATGGATTGGCATATCCAGGTTTCCCTGAGGCTAAAAACTATGTCAAGTTATCTACGGATACCAGCTCTTCTGAGGTTCCAGATAATCCACAGTCTTGGGAGTTCGTCAATCAAGGTTCGTCAGTGTATGTTATGAGATACGCAGAGGAAGAAGATAGTATTCGGGCCAAGAGGAGTAATGTAACTGATATGGACTTGAATATTTCACTTCGAAGTGTGTCCGATCGAGGTTCTCATATGGGATGAGGCAAGGACCCTCTACTCTAGACTTCATCCAGATGTCAGCTTTTGGTTACTGAGCTCCACTTCTTCTGGGAATATTACCATTCACGTATCGACATATGTTAGGTTTTTTTATAAGGACGTAGGGAGCTCTGTCCCGACTTGTAGACATACTATGGTTATGTTTACTTAGAGTTTTGCAGATAGTATCATGTATATAGTTTTGGGTATGACATGTCTACGGCTTGGTCGACCCCTATGTATATAAACCCTTTTTTTCCAAATTAGTTATGCAAGTTATGTTTTAATATTGATACCTATATATATGGATATGACCTGTAATGACCAGTGATAGATTTGAGAATAATCAAGGATAAGGTACGTGGTGTTCGGTTGGGTAGAACTTAATATTATAATGGGTATGGATTGGTAGGCCTTTTATTATGCTAACATCAAGTGTGGATCAAAGATGGTTTGATTTCATTTCCCAAGAGAGCTTATTTTAGAATGGAAAGGTAATACGACATTGCCAAGAGGTAAATTTATCTCCTATCTCAAGGCAAGAAAGATGATCAAACATGACCATATTTATCACTGAGTTCGGGTTTGGGATGTGAAAGTAGAGTTACCAATCATTTAGTCATTCCCAGTAGTTAATGAGTTCCCATATGAACATTAGGGTCTTCCGTCAGAGCAAGAAATTGAGTTGTTATTGACTTACTACAAGTTATGCATCCAATATCTATTCCTCCTTATAGAATGTCCCCCGCATAATTAAAAGAGTTGAAGGAACAACTAAAGGATTTGCTTGAAAAAAAGCTCTATCATACCTAGTACATCCCAATAGGGAGAACCTATGTTTTTTTGTGAGGAAGAAATATGGTTCTTTACGGATATGTATTGAGTATAGACAATAGAATAAGGTGACAATTAAGAATAAGTACCCCACTCTCGAGGATTGATGATTTATATGATAAATTTCAAAGTGCCAAGTGTTTTTTTAAGATAGACTTGAGGTCCGGGTACCATCAGGTAAGGTTAAGGAGGAATATTTCACGAAACCGTGTTCAGGCTCTTTTTAGATTTGTTCGTAGTTGTATTTATTAATGATTTATATATTGGTATATTCTCATTTAGAGGCTGAGCATTCAAATCACTTGGGTATTGTGCTTAGAGTTCTACAAAAAGGGAAGTTGTATGCAAAACTCTCTAAATGTGAATTCTGGTTGAACTTTGTAGCTTTCCTTGGGTGTATCATTTCGGGTGAAGGCATCCGGGTGGATACACAAAATATTGAGGTAGTGAAGACTTGGCATAGACACACAACACCGATGGAGGTTCATAGCTTCTCCGTTTGGCAGGTTATTACAAGAAACCTGAAACGAAATTTTCTTCTCTTTTAGCATCTTCAACCGAAATAGTATGTGGTGTCTCGCTCGATACTCTGGAATAACATAAGGAAATCTATGGCGCAAGAAAGTTGAAGGAAGGTTGCGAATAAGAATAAAAAGATATTTGTAGGTCGCAAGCTAAAGTATGATAGAGCGACAAGGATTTAGGAAAACAAGAGGAAGGATAAGAAAAAATGAGTAAAAAGGTGAGGAGAATGAATAAGTACTTGGGGTCAAGCTCATAAGAGAGCTAATGGTTTATCTAAGTTATAGAAGGCTCAGTATAGCTTGAATGAACTAAAATGAGTCTAAGACTAGTAGCATTTAGAATAGATGAAATGCTGCCCTAGTAGTGGAATAAAGGCGTAGTTATGATGAATAAAGGATGAAGTATGGGCCTTCGAAGAGGGGAATTTCATGAATAAAAAAAAGATTAGAATAACCATGTAAGTTATCTCAGAAAGGAGCTAAATTCTGATGGATCGATGCTTGCAAACAGAGTTTCCAGGCATTAAAGTATATGTTAACTTAAGCACTGGTTCTAACACTCCCAGAAGGGACTAATTGTTATGTTATCTATTGTGACGCTTCAGGCATTGGATTTGGTTGTGTTCTAATGCAGCATGTTAAGGTGTTGGCTTATGATTCTACACAATTAAGAAAGCACGAGAAGAACTACCTGAGCCACGATTTAGAGTTAGCCGCGGTGATTCATGCACTAAAGATGTGGATGCACTACTTGTATGGCATTCATGTTGATATCTATACAGATCATAAGAGCCTCCAGTATATCTATAAACAAAAGGAATTGAATTAACATCAAAGGAGATGGTTGGAGTTACTTAAAGACTATGACGTTGATATTTTATACCATCCAGGGAAAGCGAACGTAGTTGCCGACGCCCTCAACCATAGATCTATGGGTAGATTGTCATATTTAGCCATAAAAAGGGAAATAGCCCATTAGGTTCATTAGCTAGCTAGTCTTGGAGTTCGGTTACTAGACTCAGGTGGTATTGGAATTACTATTCAGGATACGACAACATCCTCTTTAGTAATTGAAGTAAAGGAATGCGGGTATGAGGATCCTGTGCTAGTTCATTATAAGGATACCACCCTTCAGAAGGAGAAGACACAGTTTGAAATTATAGAAGATGGGTTCTTCAGATATCGATGGGATTATGTGTGCCTAATGTTGTAGGGCAGCATTGGCAAGTTATGGGAGAAAACTCACTATTCTCGTTATTCTATCCATCTCGGAGCGACAAAGATGTATCATGATATCAGGGAAGTGTATTGGTGGGACGGAATGAAAAAGGATATAGCGGAGTTTGTTGCTCAGTTTCCTAACTGTCAGCAGGTTAAGATTGAGCATCAAAAACACGGTGGGTTATTACAGGCTATGGAAAACCCAATCTGTAAATGGAAAGTAATCAATATGGATTTCGTCGTGGGCTTACGTCATACCCAGCATAAAGTTCGATTCGATATGGGTGATTGTTGATAGGCTTACAAAGTTAGCCCATTTTCTGGCTGTTAGGACTACATATTCCTTAGAGGATTATGCAGGCTTTATATTAAAGAAATAGTACGGCTGCATGGTGTCCCTATATCTATTATCTCAGATATAGGATCTCAATTTGCAGATAACTTCTGGAGGTCCTTCCAAAAAGGATTGGGGACTCAAGTAAGTCTTAGTACAATATTTCATCCCCAGACAGACGGACAGGCTGAGGTATTATTCAGACACTTGAGGATATGTTACAAGCTTGTGTGATATACTTCAAAGGTAGCTGGGGTGATCATCTGTTGCTTATTGAGTTCACATATAATAATAACTACCATTCCAGTATTCAAATGGCTTCATACGAAGCTTTATATGGAGAGAAGTGTAGATCGCCTATAGGGTGGTTCGAGGTTGAGAAAATGTCACGCCCCAAACTAGGGGAGGCACAACTGGCCCTCGATACTGTATTTGACCGAGTTAGCCACTACACATACTAGCTAACTAAAATGGGGCCAAAGGAATCGAGCAACAAAACATCTGAAATACTAAGCATGGACCATTAAGGTCATGACCTGAATAACAATAAGCCATACAACCAAAAGTAGACGAGTCAAAATAATGAAGAACTAGCTGGCCGACGAGGCCGTGATAGGAGACATACATGCCTACATACATATATTTACATGCCAAGCCAATGTGCTGGAGAGTGGAAGCTACAAGAGGAAACCCAGAATACTTTGTCAACAATAGCCTCTCACAGTGTCATAAGCATTGTCGAGACAAGTCCCCGACTGTACCCAAATTGTACAAAAAAAGTAACCATCCTATGAAAGCTCCAGGAAGAGTTGGAGCTTACCAACTCACAGCTGAACCTCAAAATCCTGGCAGAGGGTTCGATCAGAGTCCCTACCTGGACCTGCACGCACGAACAAAATGCAGTGTCCCCAGGCAATGGGACATCAGTGCAAATAAAAATGTACTGGTATGTAAGGCAGAAAGTAGAATCACACATAGCTGATGTAAACAATATTAGAGATACCACCTAACAATGAAACTCTGATAGCCTCTATGGACGACATCCGACCTCATAGTAAACAAATATGCATGGTATGCTCATGTAATCGTATGTCATGAATACATATATATATATATATATATATATATATATATATATATGCAAATGCATGACATACCCAACCAAATACTAGCAGTGGTGGTCTCTTTCGGTAGCTAATCGGTATCATATTACCAACTCGTGGCCATCTGTACAATATATAGTTTTTCTGGTAAATAGGCCCCTTACCTTCGATTATAGCTCGAAGTCCATGCATAATATGTCATGTATGATATGAACTTTGAATGCACATAATAAGAACTTAGCCAATCTTGGCTCATAGGTACCCTTATTCTCATGATCTCATAATCACCTCCGTATTGCATACAATTGCCTCGTGGAACCTTATATCTTTCTTTTCTTTTGAATAAGCTTGAAAACTTAACAGACTTTTAGAAAGATAACTTAACTCTGAAGATGTCCACAAAAAGCTTAAGGTGCTTCAGTTAGTCCTTTTACCTAATTTCTTGATATTTAATAAAAAAGAGTATTTTAAAAAAATCAAGTGTTTTAGTAGTTTAAATAAAAATTGTATCTGAGATTACTGGAAATCGACGTGTCCTTTCAGAGATTCTAAAATACACTTTAACAAGGAAGAAGGACTGATCGCAAATACTAAATGCCTTTATTTATTTTTTATTTTTAGTTACACAACCCAAGATGTAAGAATTCATATATATAGACGTATAGTTGAGAAAGCCAACAAAATGACATATATAAATGTCGAATACCCGATTTAACCGAATGAGGGAATACAAATTTTAATAGCGTTATGAAAATACTTCAGCTATGATCCCAATGCCTTCCACAGAAGGTCTTTCTAGTAGTAGAATAGTAAAATATCACATTTGACGTTTTAGGAATTTCCCAGAATTCGTGCTAAAAGAAAGGATAGAGCTTAGCCTTAGCATACCTTAAACATGTTTAGTCCTTAATTACTTCCAAGTGACTCTACAAACAAGTCAACTCGATCTATCATAGCATAAGAAGATTCAAAATCAGTGTTGAACAAAGGCCAAGTCAATAACTTAAGCTAGTAGCTTGTTTTACTTAAATTTGGGCAGCATCTCCTTTGTAACAAGGGCCTCCACCAATACCATATACCAACAATAACAACTAGAGAAATCCATCAACGTATAAATGTCAATAACAAGACACCACATAACAACAATAAGTCACAACTACTTCAAGACGAGCGGCAAGCTCCAATTGGAATCTGTATAACCCATCTACCCCTTACATACTTCTTACATTAACATAAAAGTATCATTAACATGATTATGAAGTCATTCATCAATGATTCCATCCTTATATCATATATTTATATTAAAGGAAACAATCGACAACTCTAACTATCTTCGATTAGTAACTTTATTCACTAGTTCATGTCTACTCCATCCATTTAACTTAATCAACATCAGTATAACCTTAGGAAAATGTAAGAACACAATATACCAACCTCCTACAGTAACTTCAAGTCTAAATCCAAGTTATATTCACCTTACAATAATCCTCAATTGCAATACAACACCATAGAAGTGACTTAAGCTAATCGAAGTATTATCTTGTAGTTTATCATCCAAACAACTTAACGAACATACAAGCAAGCTTAAGCAAAATTAGTAGGCTGTTAGACTCACCTTAGAAAGCAGAAACAACTTGTAATTTCATCCAAATACAGCCCACAAAAATCCTCAATGACAACACAACCTCAAAGAGGTGTTGTTCTTCACTAGGACTAGGTTTGATGTTGAAATATGGTGTAATCACTTTGGAATCACTTCAAACCCTTGTGGAACCTATTTATAAGGGTTTGGAGAAGTTTGGAGATGAGTTTGAGTTGAAAAATGAGCAAAAATAGGCATCCAAATCGTTCATAAATTGAAGTAGCTCAACCACCGCCTATGTGGGTCCCATTGGGAGCTGCTTGCGCAATCTCGCAAAAACTCGAATATATCTCTACTCCGATGTTGTATAGATGAACGGTTTAATGCGCTGGAAACTAGACTTGTATATATTCAATTTGATAAATAGAGCATCCCTTGATTCCAAGTATATTGGGAGAAACGTGCATCTACATTTGGCATAAATTTCAGCAAATTTATGAATGTAAATTGTGAAGACCTTTGCCAACTCTTGTTCCACAACTTGCTTGCCTTCAAAATGTGGAAAATGAATATCATACGACTAAAATAACTCATATAATAACCTCCTTATCATGTTAAGAAGCCTAGTATCACCCCAAAGTACATGTTATAACATTCCAAATTTGTCGACTTTCAACGAAACTTATTTTCTTCTGTTTGTTTAGCGTCTAAGCTTTCCAACCCTTTTGGCAATTGTTATTCATGATCTTAAAGATTTGTCACCTCCAAGATACCAAGATGAAACTTACATTATGTACTTTCAAAAAATGATCTCATTTTTGAGCTTACATCAATTGATTTACGACGTACTCTCACGTACGAAAACATGGAATGTAACAGAAAGCTACATTAGTAAGACCAAAATTGGTACAACAGGCAATCGAGAAAATTAAACTTATACAAGAAAGCCTCTTAGCGGCTCAAAGCCCGTCAGAAGTCTTATGTGGATAATCGATGGCGAGACTTGGAATTCAGGTTGACGACTGGGTATTCCCAAAGGTATCATTGATAAAATGTGTCATGAGATTCAAAAAGAAAGGAATACTTATCCCTCGGTACATCGGACCATATAGGATCATACGCAAGGTAGGCCAAGTAGCATATGAGTTAGACTTGCCTTCGGACTTGGAATCCGTACATCCAATCTTTCATGTGTCTATGCTCCGTAAACATATCAGAGATCCTTCTTGAATTATGTCACTTGACGATGTTCGGGTTATAGAGAAGCTATCATATGAAGAAACTTCCATTGTTATACTAGATAGACAGGTTCGGAAACTGAGAACTAAAGACATAACTTCGGTGACAGTACTCTAGAGAAACAACAGTGTGGAAGAAATAACTTGGGAGGCCGAGGAAGGCATGAAGCCTAGATATCCCTGCTTATTTCCTCCTCCAGAGAAGGGCCCGACTAAGATATCATAACCTTAAAGTACATGTATGGATTCTGGTGTTAGTTATTATCGTTGGCCGTGTTAGGTCATTATCGTTATTGATGATTTTGATCGTATGTGACGTTAAATTATTAATTTTTACAGGAAGAGTGGGTAGTAGTATTGTTACAAAGGCGACTTTTCCAAGGTTATATAGATCCCGAAGAGTTAAACATTTGAGGGCGAATGTTTCTAAGGGGGGAGGATGTTATACGGAGTTTTTCCCATTCCAGGTATGTTAAGTCCATCCCTTCTTTCTTTTTGGCATGGTCCAAGTTATATAGAAGAAACGAGCACAGTTTTCATAAATGACTCTATTCATAGAATTTTTAGGGGTCTATGTGTTCTTAATTCCCCGTGTGACATATTATTATATCTTCTGTTCATGGGTCTCAAAATAACATGCAATTGATAAAGCTTATCCAAAAGGAATATGAAAATTTAAGAATATTTTCATGCATTTTATTCATTTATACGTGTATATTGACCCATGACCAGATAGCATTATATATGCATATTTGTATGTATATATTTATGTATATAGGATATGGGAAAAAATTTACAGCGTCATATACGCACCACGCCCTATTAATTGGTATATGTTGATGATGTTGCCCACAGTGGCCGAGATGATATGATGGGATGCCCTCAATGACTTGATGATGTTATGTACATCATACCCATGCATGACACAATATTTGAATACACGTGTTGTAACGATCAAGCCGCTCGTTTTAAAAATTAACCCCCGATCCTTAATTGCTTCCCCCATGCTTATTTCTGCCATTGTGAGTTTCCAGGAGGATTCATTTTGAGTTTCGGAGTGTTTTGGGACACTTAGTCCCTAAATAAGAGTTTAAGCTTTAAAATTTGGACTGTAGTCGGAGATGTGTTAAGACGGCCTCAGAATGGAATTCCGCTGGTTCCATTAGCTCCATTGGATATTTCGGGCTTAGGGGCGTGTTTGGATTGTGTTCTGGAGGTCCGTAGCTTAATTAGACTTGAAATGCCGAAAGTCGAATTTTTGAAGTTTCCGGTTCAATAGTGAGATTTTGATATCGGGGTCGGAATGGAATTCTGGAAGTTGGAGTAGGTCTATTGTGTTATTTGGAACGTGTGTGCAAAATTTCAGGTAATTCGGACGAGGTTTGATAGACTTTTTTATCGAAAGTAAAAATTGGAAGTTTTGGAAATCCTTAGGCTTGGATTGGAGAGTGATTTATGGTTTTAGCGTTGTTTGATGTGATTCGATGGTTGGAAGAAGCTCGTATGATATTTTAGGATTGGTTGGCATGTTTGATTGAGGTCTCGAGAATCTCGGGTGAGTGTCGGGGTTCTTAACGGAAGTAGAATTGGACTTAGGAGAAATCTGAAGGTTGCTGAAGTTCTGTTATAATCCCACCTGCGGTTAGGGAACCGTAGGTACATGATCGCTGAATCGATTTGAGGAGCCGCAAATGCGGCTATGTGCTTGGAAGCCAGATTTCGTAGGTGTGATAGTTTGAGCGCACCTGAAAGACCGCATGTGCTGTAGAAGAAGCACAGGTGCGGCCCAAGGCAATTAATGAAATCTCGCAGGTACGAGGAAATGTCCGCAGGTGCGGGAATCCTGGGCCATAACTTAAATAAAGGTTCAGTCGCGATTTTTGCCCATTTTCTTCACCAGTTTCATCTAGTATTTTGAGCTTTCGATTTTTTATTAAGTAACTATAATTGTGTATTTATTCCCTGTTTACACTACTTGGAAGTTAAACCTACTGTTAGCTAGGAAAGCATGTCTAAATGACTTGATTGTTTTATTTGCTCAAATTGCTTTATCTGAATTCTATACAATATGCTAGGTTAGAATTACCTTTTTACTTCGGTATGAAATTGGATTGAATTGGATAATTCAACTATGAATAATATGAAAAGTATGACAAATATCATAATATACAAATTAGCTACAACGTCTTTACGACTCAAACATCAAAAGTAGTGTATTTGATACGAAACCTTATATGTATGTCTTAAGCAGTAATGGATCTTGAAAGAATTTTGATATTATGATTTGATATTTTTCTTAAAATACTCCTTTATTTAATATGCTTTCTATTTGAAAGAGAATGTATATAAAAACATAATTCACAGTTAAATATAATTCTCTAGCATCATTTCTTTTTAGGTTCCAACAAGTTAATAAAGTGACACATAATTCACTATACAATACCATGATAACTAATTATTTGTAAATAATTAGTAACTAACACTGAGCTATTAAATTAATAAGTAGTGTATCTCGTAACCATAAAAAATAAATATTTAAATAAATAATTATAAAAAATGATGGACTATTATATAGTAAAGACATAACAAAAGTTAATAAATAAATGTTTAAATGAAAGATTTATTTAAAATTAACTATCATAACAGTCTTAGTGGATAACGTGCAATAATTTTTACATTAATCATGACATAAAATACTCCCAACTTAATGATTTATGATTAAGAAAAAAGTAATTTGGAATAGTCAACGATTTACTAAAAAAAATTTAAGGATTTACAAGGTTAGTTACATACAATTGCATAAAATTCTATTAGGCAAACCTAGTACGTTGGGCGTTGGGCGTGTCCGGGGCGTAAGCCCTGATGACCGAGGCGTAAGTCTCACAAAACTAAGCCTCACACATAAGCCCAATGGCGTTTTATGAGTGTTCTGCTCGGGGATTAAGCCCCACACATAAGCCCAGGGGCATTTTATGAGTGCTCCGCCCGGGGATTAAGCCCCACACATAAGCCCATGGGCGTTTTACGAGTGAGTCCCAATTCTGCCTTCAAAAACAGAGCTTTCTAATTTCTTGCTTAAACCTTGATTTCATCAATTAAATTAGTTGCTTATAGTTATATTTATGGTATGTAATTTTTTTGGTTATATTTAGGCCATTTGGAGTGGGAAAAATCGTGGAAAAAGGCATTCTTGCTGATCGATTGAGTTTGGTTCGAGGTAAGTGGCTTGCCTAACATTGTGTGGAGGAAATCTCCTTAGGATTTGATACTGCTGTTTTATATGAGCGTCGTGTACGCGACGTGACGAGTGTGTATACAGGCTATTTGTTGTAAAATCCGATTTTACTGAGTAGTAACATGTTTTCATCTTAATTAAGTTATATCTGCATGTGTAGTTATCATGTTTAGTCTAATATCGCATACGTGCTTTAACTGCTTAACTCTGTGCACCATGCCTAGTTTATTTCCTACTTTTCCTTGATTTGTACCAGTCTTAACTTTAGAATTCTGCTGTTAGTTGTTGTATTTATCGATTTGAGTGATATGTTTACTTTTAGGACTACAAGGCGGTACCTACCGATATCTCCATGCATATTTACTTTTGACACTACGAGGCGATACCTCGAGAGATCTCTCTGCACATGTACTTTTGAGACTAGGAGACGGTACATCGGGAGATCTTCTTGCATATTTTGGTACCACGGAACGATATCTCGGGAGATCCCATGTTGTTTATTCCCTATGTGTTGTACTTTTATTTGCTGTGGTTTCCTCTTATTTAATTCTAGTCTATTATTACACTACAATATTTTTCTGCCTTATTTATTATATATGTACCAGTAGGGCCCTGACATGACCTTATCATTACTCGACCGAGGTTAGGCTTGATACTTAGTGAGTACCATTATGGTGTATTCATGCTACCCTTCTGCACATGTTTATGTGCATATCCAAGTACTTCTTATCAACCACGTCATCAGTGAGCAGTGATAATTTGGAGATTTCAAAGTATATTTGCCACATCCGCAAACCTCAGAGTCTCCCTCTATTCCCCCTTTGTCATTTACCTTTATGTACCTTTTTATGAGACTCTGGTGTATAAAGATACTAGCTTTCTTCTGTAGCTTGTGACTTATGATGTTTTGGCTATAGGAAAAATATTGTGTATACTCGAGAGTTGGTTTTTATACATGCCGACCGACATTTTTATCAGTTATATAATTATCTATTGCAGTTAGTTGTTAAAGTTTTTCTTTCATTTTTGTTATTCCGCAAATGTTAGTCTTATCTAGTCGTACAGGCTAGGTGCCGTCATGCCATCTCAAGGAGGGAGGATTAGGTCGTGAAATTTATAAGTATCTTACTAGTACCTCCACCGGTCCTAAGGAGAGGGATACTTAGGGAAGCGGTATAGGTACTTAGGGGTATTTCAAAATAAAAAATTTAAAACATATTATATTTAAATATCAAACAAACTTTAATGGATGAAAAAAATTCAGTATTTTTATTTTAATACTTACAAAAATAAAATTACATATTTTTTTTGAACGATTTACAAAATTTTCATTAACTTTTATTGGTTCTTCACTTAAAATTGACAACACTTGTTTTTTTTTTGCGTCCTTGCTGTCTCTGGTAGATAGTATTTCACTATAGACATCGTCGTCTTCTTGAATTATTTCTGGAAGGTCAAAGTTTCTTATCTTCTAATCTTTCAGCAAGTCTTTATTTCCTTCATCATTGCAAATATTATTTCTAACAGTTGTTCTAGGAAAAACTTAAAAATTAGGATATGCGTTACTCGTATATAACGCCTAAACCCAGAATGGTTAGGATTTATTTCGAAACCAAAACCTCTCCTTAGCATTATCCTTAGTCAATCTATTACACACTTCTTTACCAGTTTAGAAGGCATTTTTAATAATAAATAATTTAAATTTTAACAATTAGCAATACAAGCGTAAAATAATAAATGAGAAACTTAATAATAGTGCTAGAACATTAAATACAACTAGAGTTAGAGAAAGATAGGAGAACTATGTTTGAAAATTGAAAGGATGAAATAGAATATTTATAGTTCTAAATTAGGGAGTAGGAATCTAGGAAGCAAAATAGCCATTTTTTACCGTTACCATCGACAAAAAAAATAACCATTAAAACCCTTAAGGGTACTAATCAGACTGATTCTACCTATACTCTCCCAGTCCTCTTACCCTTACCCAAATTCTTTGCCGCTACCCCAATCTGGACCGGTACGATGCGGTACGTGTACCGGTATCGATTCGGGAATAATTTTTTCTTAAATAACTCTTATAATTTCTAAATTTATAAGATAAAAAAAGTATCACATAATTAGTGTCAGTTGAGTAATATATGTAAGATATATGGATTTATAGCTAGAAATATGGACTTATATCTACACACATATAAACAATATATGGATAAATTATATGTTATGTGCTATCTTTTGGTTTGGCCTAATTTTGTGGTCTTATAGACATTATGTTAAGGGGGCCAATGTATTGTCATATAAAGTGTAGGACTAATGTGTATATACCCAAAAGGGTAACCTTAGTTAATGATGGGCTAACTAAGGTTACATATATGTAACCATGGTTACATGCTTGTGACTCTTGAGTTATGTAACTCTTGAAGTTATAAAGTGGGGGTTATGCTTCCCACATTAGTGCAAGACAAGACTCTTCTTCCTCCCATTTGAATCAAGAGCCAAACACTCCATTGTTGTCTTGCAAATAGTGTGGAAAACCATAAACCATTTTGATCATTGTCATTACATTGTTATTGTTGTGAAACCACACATATGGATTCAGTCTTGTGAAGAATCTTGTGGATACACATACCATCAAGAACAAACTTGAAGGAAAGGATTAAGGAGCATTCTTCAAAAGGCATAAGGACAATCATCAAAAAGGAGGTTCAACAATTCCACATATGGATTCAGGTTAGCTTCCGCTCATGTAGTTTAATTCCGGATTATTCAATATGAAGGTTGTTATATTTAGTTGGAATCATAATCCTAACAATTAGTATCAGAGCCACCCTTCATTTTTGGATAATTTGGATGTTCATAAGATTCATGTTATGTTAGGATTCATGTTTAAGTTTAATTAGAATTTTGTTTATGAAATTCTACCATGAAATAACATGATCTTATGAATGTTATGTTTTGATGTAATTTGATGTTTTAATATCATGTTAAAACATTGTAAATAGCATGATTTTAGTTGGTTAACAACATGTTTTTTATGTTTAAGATTCATGTTGAAAATCATGTGTTATTCAGAAAAAATTTTTTTGGTCACTGCCTCAATACAATCGATTGTTTCCTTACACAATCGATTGTCTTTGACGTTTAAAATTCTGGCAGTTTTTTGGAACACCAGAATAATCGATTGTATATTCTATACAATCGATTGTTCTGGTCCAGTGAGTTGAAACGTTTTTTAATTATACCATACAATCGATTATCTATTGTAGAAAATCGATTGTAATGGTCCAGAAACTTAAAAAAATTCTTATCAAAACCAAAATAATCGATTGTCTGGTTTTGACAATCGATTATATTGGTCCAGTAACTTATAAAGTTTTCTTAAAACCAGCATAATCGATTATATGGTTTTGACAATCGATTATGTTGGTCCAGAAACTTAAAAAAAATTTCTCAAAACCAAAATAATCGATTGTCTGGTTTTGACAATCGATTATATTGGTCCAGTAACTGAATTTTTTTTTAAGCCAAAGATAATCGATTGTCTATTGCTTACAACCGACTGTTTTTGTCCAGTAAGGTTAAAAACGTTTCAACTCTCTTAAGTTTCAGTGAATGTTAATTGTTTTTAAAGTCCATCAATTCTAATATTATATGGAATTGTCCTATAAAGTAAACAACAATTAATATTCAAGTGTTACATATCAACATATGTAACATATAAGTTGAGATTCATAATAAGGCTTAAGGAACTAAAGTTTATAGCATCTAATATTTTAATTATTCAATTGAAGCATTATGTTGCCAAAGTAACCTCTATTGTGTAGATTGATTAATTTTAAAATATAAGATGACTGTGGATGTTAGTCTTCCATGCGTTTAACACCGGCCCAAAGGAAGGTGTTATTTGGCAGGAATTCGAACATGCTTGTGGTGGTAAATATGAGACGATTATTTGGTTTTCCATGTGAATATTAAATCGGCCCAAAGGAAGGTTTAATATTTGATAGGAGTTTATTGTCTATGTTTGATCACTACACCAAGAGTACCACTTACAAGTTGTTTTTCTGTCCAAAGACTAAAATCAATATTGTGCTAGGTATCTTGTAATGGGAATGCCTAATTTTGAATCTATAAAGTTAAAGTTCAAGTATTTGTAAGCATGTATTCAGTAATCCTTTTGTTCTATTTTCAGTAAATTCTTCTGCTTCTACGATCTCTGCCAACATCAATAGCATCCCTGTGCTTAACGGCACAAACTTTAAGGAATGGAAAGAGAACGTCATGATCGTTCTCGGTTGCATGGATCTTGACCTTGCTCTTCGGATTGAGCAATCTACTCCTCTTGAGGATACATCCTCTCCTGATGAAAAGAGAGCGATGGAGAATGGGAACGCTCGAATCGCATGAGTCTAATGATCATGAAACGTGCAATTCCAGAATCATTCAGGGGCATTATGAATGATGAGCCTAATGCCAAAGTTTTCCTTGAAAACCTTGAACAGCGTTTTATTCAAAACGAAAAGGCAGAAACAAGTACACTATTGAGTAAACTTGTTTCCATGAGGTATAAGGGCAAGGGAAACATTCGGGAGTACATTTTGGAAATGTCTCATCTTGCTTCGAAACTAAAGTCACTCAAGCTGGATTTACCTGAGGAACTGCTTGTGTACTTTGTTTTGATATCTCTTCCTGCACACTTTAATCAGTTTAAGGTTAGTTACAACTGCCTGAAGAAGAAATGGACTCTTAATGAGCTCATTTCACATTGTGTGCAAGAAGAGGAACGGATAAAGCAAGATAAGACTGACAGTGCTCATTTGGCATCCTCTTTTAAGGAAACTAAGAAGAGGAAAGGTAAGGAAGTTGCGGTTGCAAGGCCCAAGATTAAGCAACATAAGGAACCTAAGGATGAAATCACTGAATTAGGTTGCTTTCTCTGTAAGGGGACTGATCATGTGAAGAAAGATTGTACCAAGTACCATGCCTGGCGTGCGAAAAAGGGTACATTTCTTTCTCTTGTTTGTTCGGAAGTTAATTTAATTTCGGTACCTAAGGATACTTGGTGGGTAGATTCTGCTGCTACTCACATAAGTATATCAATGCAGGGTTGCCTGAACTGCCGAAAACCATATGATGGTGAAAGAAACATCTATGTGGGTGACGGCAAGAAGGTGCCAGTTGAGGCTATTGGCAAATTTCGGCTGTTGTTTAAAACCGATTTTCATTTAGATTTGGATGAGACTTTTGTTGTACCGTCTTTTAGACGGAATTTAATTTCTGTTCCCCAATTGGACATATCCGGTTATAAATGTACATTTGGGGACAATAAAGTTAGTCTCTTTCAGAATTCAAATCTTATTGGTACTGGTGTATTATCAACATTTGATAGCTTATATTTGGTTGATACAATAACTCCAAATAAAGAAACTTTGCATACAAGTTTAAGTGGTACCAAAAGAAAATTCACTAATGAGAATTCTATTTCACTCTGGCATAAACGTTTGGGTCACATATCCATTCAAAGAATTCAGAAACTCGTGTCAGATGGAATTCTTGATTCGCTTGATTCCTCAAATTCGGAAATTTGTATTGAGTGTATCAAGGGAAAACAAACAAACAAGACTAGATTAGGTGCTAAGAGAGCTTCGGACGTCTTAGAATTGATACATACGGATATTTGTGGGCCATTCCCTACTCCTTGTAGGAATGGTCAACAATACTTTATCACATTCATAGACGATTACTCTCGTTATGGGTACCTATATCTTATTCATGACTAAGCATTAAACACCGCAGCTTATATTCTTAATAGAGTTCCAACTAAAGCTACAATCAAAACCCCATATGAACTTTGGACTGGGCATAAACCCAGTATTCGGAATTTACACATTTGGGGTTGTCCAGCTGAGGCAAGGCCTTATAGGCCGAATGAAAAGAAACTGGATGCTAAGACGGTTAGTAGCTATTTTGTTGGATACTCTGAAAAATCCAGGGGTTTTAAGTTTTATGATCCCACTTCTAGAACTATTTTGAGACGGGTAATGCTAGGTTCTTTGAGGATATTGAGTTTGGGGGGTGGGGATAAAGATGTTAGAGATTTTGTCTTTGAGGAAGAACATGTGTCTTTCCCTCAAATTGTTGATCTTGGTCTTCCTGACTCGGATCACACAACTCCGGTTCAAGACAATCTCGAAAATCTCCCCCATCAGGACCCTGATATAACTAATGAAATCAAACTCAACAACCTCAAGAAACTGAAATGCCATTAAGGAGATCCACTAGAGAGAGGAGAAATGCAATTTCGGAGGATTATGTAGTATTTCTCCAAGAACAAGAAAGTGATATTGGACTTGAGGAAGATGGGATAATCAACTTCCGTCAAGTCATTAAGTGTTCTAACTCTCAAAAGTGGATTGATGCCATGAATGATGAGATGAAGTCTATGAGTGATAATGACGTTTGGGAGCTTGTTACATTGCCCGAAGGTACGAAACCTATTGGTTGTAAATGGATTTTTAAAACCAAAAGGGATTCAGGGGGTATTGTTATTAAGTATAAAGCTCGTCTTGTCGCAAAAGGCTACACTCAGAAAGAAGGCATTGATTATAAAGAGACTTTCTCTCCAGTTTCATCGAAAGACTCTTTAAGGACTATAATGGCATTAGTAGCACATTTTGATCTTGAGCTTCATCAAATGGATGTTAAGACAGCATTTCTCAATGGTGACATTGAGGGAACAATTTATATGGTGCAACCTGAAAACTTAGTTTCGGATGAATCAGAGAAAAAGGTTTGCAAATTAAAGAAATCCATCTATGGGCTCAAGCAAGCTTCTCGTCAATGGTATTATAAGTTTCATGCAGTCATTACATCTTTTGGTTTTGAACCGAATATTGCTGATGACTGTATATACCATAAGTTCAGTGGGAGTAAGTATATTTTTCTGGTTTTATATGTCGATGACATACTGCTTGCCTGTAACGATATAGCATTATTACTTGAAACTAAGAAATTTCTTTCAAAGAAATTTGAGATGAAAGATCTTGGTGAAACTTCTTTTGTATTAGGAATTCAGATTCTACGAGATCGCTCCAAAGGTGTTCTCGGTCTGTCACAAAAGGGCTATATCGATAAGATTCTGAAAAGATTTGGCATGCAGGATTGTAAACCAGGTAACACCCCTGTTGCTAAGGGAGACAAGTTTAGTCTCAAACAGTGCCCAATTAATAATTATGAAATTTCGGAAATGCAGAAGACGCCTTATGCTTCGGCTGTAGGTAGTCTGATGTATGCTCAGGTATGTACACGACCTGATATAGCATACATTGTTGGGATGTTAGGCAGATATCTTAGCAATCCGGAAATGGACCATTGGTTGGCAGCCAAAAGGGTCATAAGGTATTTACAGAGAACAAAGGATAACATGCTTACATATCGGAGTACGGACCAGCTTGAGATCATCGGGTATACCGACTCCGATTTTGCCTTTATGTTAATAACAACAGTAATTTGACGAAAGCAAAACATAAGGACGTCAAATTTCGGGTTGTTAAAGAAAGAGTACAAAATGGACAATTGTGCATTGAGTACATAAGTACAAACTCCATGCTTGCAGATCCGCTCACTAAGGGATTGACACCAAAAGTATTTCATGAGCATATTGCTTGTATGGGTGTCAAATCAGATAAGGATTATGTATTTTAGTGGGAGTTTGTATTGCACATTTATGTATTGTTCATAATATTCAGAAATTCAGTAATTCAGTTATATCTGCGCAGATATTCAGTTTTAAAGTTTTTGTACTCTTACAGTTTATGTTTGATCTCAATAAAGAGAACCAGTTGGAAATAGACATTCTATTGACCACACTTTATGTTATTTCTATGCTACATACCTACACTTGATCCATGTCGTTGGTTATATTGATATACGTGATCTATGATTGGTTCTAGTTACGAATGAGTAACTAAGAGCTCTTAGGTCCTATGTTGGTATGATTGATGGACGGGATTGTTCATGACAATTTATTGTGATAGCAATTTTGAGCTCATAAGGTTATAATGTAACATATAATGCTAAGGTTTGTGCATATGTATGTGTATCTCGTCCAAGTGGGAGATTGTAAGATATATGGATTTATATCTAGATATATGGACTTATATCTACACACATATGAACAATATATGGATAAATTATATGTTATGTGCTATCTTTTGGTTTGGCCTAATTTTGTGGTCTTATGGACATTATGTTAAGGGGGCCAATGTATTGTCAATAAAGTGTAGGACTAATGTGTAGATACCCAAAAGGGTAACCTTAGTTAATGATGGGCTAACTAAAGTTAAATATATGTAACCATGGTTACATGCTTGTGACTCTTGAGTTATGTAACTCTTGAAGTTATAAAGTGGGGGTTATGATTCTCACATTAGTGCAAGACAAGACTCTTCTTCCTCCCATTTGAATCAAGAGCCAAACACTCCATTGTTGTCTTGCAAATAGTGTGGAAAACCATAAACCATTTTGATCATTGTCATTACATTGTTATTGTTGTGAAACCACACATATGGATTCAGTCTTGTGAAGAATCTTGTGGATACACATACCATCAAGAACAAACTTGAAGGAAAGGATTAAGGAGCATTCTTCAAAAGGCATAAGGACAATCATCAAAAAGGAGGTTCAACAATTCCACATATGGATTCAGGTTAGCTTCCGCTCATGTAGTTTAATTCCGGATTATTCAATATGAAGGTTGTTATATTTAGTTGGAATCATAATCCTAACAAGATACACCATAAAACTTGGGTTTATTCGCAAAATTTAAATGTGAGATTGTTTGATGTGAGTTTAAGTTATACTACCTAGGGGTGTTCATGGTTCGGTTAAGATCGATTTTTTTCTAAAAAGAAACCAAACCAAGTAAGTCGGTTTTCAAATATTAGAACCAAACAAAACCAATTAGGTTGATTTTTCTCGATTCGGTTTATGTCGGTTTTGTCGGTTTTTCTGTTATCTGTCAATTTTTTCTTAAATATAAGGCATACACTACCAAACCCATATTCCGGCTACCACACTTTAAACGTAACACTATCAAATCAATTGCTCTTTGAGAAATATTTATTTACTAAAATATATTAATGATAATTGAACCAAATAGTCATGAATAATTTAAGGACTCAATTAAAATATATATTTTTTTAACATGAAATGAATCCTTATACTTGACAAAATAGAACTACTAATCAAATTAGAATACAAAGGTAAAGAACTGTACTATACATGAAACGATTAACATTCACCATATATTTTCTGAAGGTTTGTATAAAAACATATATACATATACATATACATATATACATATATATATATATATACATATACATATACATATACATATATATATATATATATATATGTATAATAATAAATTTGAAATAGCTACTTATATAGTCGGTTTGATTCAATTTTCTCCGGTTATGAATTAAAATCAAAACTAAATCAAATTTAATTGATTTTAAAATTCAAAACTAAACCAAATCAAATAAAAAAATATTAATATTTTAATAAATATAATATAATTTTCAATTTAATTCGATTTTTCAGATTTTTTTGTACAACGCTAATACTACCATAAATTCTTGAATAGTACTAGTATAGTACTCGTGAATTGTGATCTTTACCTGTCATTTAAAAAAAGGAAGAAAAAAAAAGTGAACCCGCTTACCCATCACATTTTATTAGGGGTTCGGGTCTAACAGCTATCACCAATGATCAGTACACATCGGGAAAAGCAATATTTAGTCAGCAATCAGTCTTGTTCTACCTCATCCTAAAAGCTATTCTTCTCGCATTCCAAACATCAGATATCGCACTTGGAAAAAATGGAGTTGGAGGTGAGAGTCGTCGGAGGAATCGAGAGCTGTTTCGTGTCGTTACCAGTGAGCTTAATCCAGACTCTCGAGTCCACCACCGCTTCCGGCTACCTTCCTCCCATTCTAGCCCTGGAACTTCGCTCTCCTCAAAACGCTAACCAGCTCTGGCGTGTTGCTTGGTCCGGTGCCGCTTCTTCCCATCCATTTCCTAATTCTATTCAGGTTCACACACCTCAATCTCTCAAATTTTGCTAACGAATTTATCTAATAACTGGAAATGTTCATTTTTTCTTTTAGTTTTGTGTGATTTATGTTGTTTGTTGTGTGGATGAAGATTGCAAAGCAATATGCCGAGTGTATTGGATTGTCGGATCGTGCAGTGGTTCGAGTAACAGCACTGTCTAATTTGCCTAAAGCTACTATGGTTACCATAGAGCCTGATACTGAAGATGATTGGGAAGTTTTGGAACTTAATGCTGAGCATGCGGAGCAGGCAATTTTAAAGCAGGTGCTTATAATTACTATATGTGTTATTCATTGAGAATGTGTTGTTTCACTTGTACATAGTTTTTCCTCGTTTTTTTAATAACGGTGGTGCCCGGCCAACTTGCACATACCTTGACTAATTCTTTGGTAGACCAGATACTGTCTACCAAGGCCTGGGCAAATGGAAGAAATCACCTAGTGGTTTTTCGCAAAGAAAAGTTTTTCCTTGTTCTTGTATATCATATGTTTTAGTATTTACAGGTTTTCCTGTAGCTTTTGCTTATAAAAGGTTAAACTTTAAATGCAATGGATAATAAACTACCAGGGTATGATCTTTTAGTGAACCTTATCTATCACCTTAATCGTGATATTAAAATTTCATAAGGATGCGATGCATAGGGCAAATGACATTAGTGTTTAAGCCAGGTTGTTTCTAGCAAACTGCTTGTTCCCCTAAGTATAAGTTAAAAAAGAAATAACAATTACAGAAGGCATGACCACCATTAATGGGATTTGTTGTTGGGGCAGGCACAGAGATATAGCTGCACAGTGATATGTTTATTTGTATACTTTTTCCATGTTACTCCGCTACTTTCTTGCTTCATACAGTTTTTAAGAAGGAATCAATTGAATTAATGCTGTGAACTATGGACATTTCTAAGAGAAATGGCGAAGGATAAGAGACGCTTATGTGTTTTGGTTAGCATAAGGCAAAATATGCCTTTCATTCCTAACTAGTTTTTGAACAAATTTATGAAAGATCGACCTGTTTTGATGATGTGATTCTTAGCTCAACCCTGTGTTACATGCGAAAAAAGAATCATACCTTGGTTGCTGACTGTCATCCTTTCTCTTTGCTCTTGGTTTTTGGTTTATTTCTTAAAGTCCAGCTAGAAAGTACTAAAAGTTTCATTTAGAATAAGTATGAGCATCTTTAATGTTACTTGTAGGAGGGAATGCGTGAGATTGTTTCAGATCCTTCTTATTCTCTAGAATTGACTGTTTGTTAACACAGACGTAGTTCTTGTGTTGATTGGAGTTGTAGTTACTACCTGGAGTAGTTGAGGTGAGCAAGTTGGCCAGAGCTCCACAGTTATTTAAATAACAACTAAATGAATCCCATTACCTGACACAAAGGAGGAAGATACTCGTTTTAATTTTGTAAACGTATCAAAAGACCTACTCAACTTATGTCATAACATACTCTTTGTGTTTCACACTAGATTCCACATTTCTCATCTGGGTGGTGCCAAATTAGTATCCAGTTTGATCATTTAGACCATATTACCACCTATTATAGCCATTCTAAAGTTTTTCCCAGTTCCGTACTTTCAGTTCACTGCCCTAGTTAAATCAGAAAAGATAATCTATCACCTGGCCTATAAACCCACTTCTTGGAGGGTAATCGATGTTCAAGTTAGTATATTATTCTGTCTATAATTTTCTTTCAAGAACAGTGTAAAGTCAAACACCATGTTTAACTTGAAGCCATGGGAATGGTGCTGTTTTCTTGAAGTTGACCAATACTCAACCATTGTGTATTTTATGCAGGTTGGTATTGTCCATGAAGCAATGCGATTTCCTTTGTGGCTGCATGGACAAACAATTATTACATTCAAAGTTTTTTCAATCTTTCCGCTCACACCGGTAGGTAAGAGGATGTTAATTCCTTGGTTGATGTATGTGATTTATTGCCTATCATGCTCTATTTTTTTATAAGAACTTGGTTGCTAAACTTGGAAGCTTCCCCATTACTGGAATATAAAGTTTCGAAGGAAGATGCATGTTTTGGAGCTTAATGATTACTTTCTTTCATGTATTCTCTGACAATGTTGCCTGTATCTTTGTATTACATACAAGAAAGAGAAGATAATTGCTGGTATCTGTTATCAGGGCCTATCATTTACTAATACCACGGATTAAGGCTTTTATTTTTAAATAACCGATAAATCCTCGAAGCTAGTGGAGCATAGTTCAGAACTCGGCAGATAATGGGCTTGCCCCTCTACCGGGTTTTTGTCTTCACTAGGGTTTGAACACGTGACATGCACCTAATTCATACATCACAAGTTGCTCTCTCACCATTAGACCAAAGCCCTGAGGCACTATGGATTAGGCTTCTTAATTTCATTTAATCAAGTACCATTTGTTTTATCTCAAGGCTTCTATTTGTCTTCATTTAATCAAATATCAATCCTTATACAAGGAGGGAAAGAAGATAATGATATATAACAATTTGATATGTTGCATAGTTGCAGTATGCTTGCTGGAGTTTTTTCCTTTAGCCCCTCTCCCTTTTAGCGTCAGGTTTGTTAAAAGAAAAAAAAACTCAGGTTTGTGTCAAATGAGATCAACAATAGCAGGACATATATAATGTTATTTTCACATGCTTAATATGGTTTTTGATAACTTCAAAATCTTGAAAAGCTGACTTGCCCGGTTATCAGTACAACTTGTACCAGGAACTGAAGTTGCTGTTGCTCCAAAAAGGCGAAAAAGAAATATTAGTTCGGGTGAGGATTCCGTGACGCAAGATGATAAGATTTCGGTCTCAAAGGCACTATTGAGAGTCCAAGATACTGGTGATCAATGTATTCATAAATACGAGGCTGATGGAGTTGAGATGAGAGTGGTTTTGACCTCTGCTATCTTCATTCATCCAGAGACAGCCTGTATATACTCCTTTGAACCTCTTCAGACTGTGGTAATAATTCCCAGATTGCTTCCCAAAGAGACTAAGAAGAATCAGGAGACAGATAGCCGTAGATTGAAAAATAGTGTAACTTCAAAGGAAGTGAAAGTAGGGGGTACACCTGACAAGCATGATATCCATCAAGCAATGGTTCGTCTAATATTTTCAGAATCAGTGGCTAAAGGACATATAATGCTTCCTCAGTCTCTTCGGCTTTATTTGAGAGCGGAGTTACACTCATGTAGGTTTTTCTTTGCAGAACTAAATTGATGCACCAATTGCAGAGAAGCTGGTGTTATCTAACAGTTCAATTTATTACTCATTATTCGGCTCAGACTTGTTGGTATTTTAGGAAGCAAATTACTTATATTATCATTTCTTATTAATTTGTTTTTCATATACCATTTGAATTATTCTATTGTTTGCAAGATTTTTTCCTGGTTTGTCACCCATACCTAAGTATGATCCAACTTCAATAGCAATTAAAAACAATATGATCCAACTTTCATAGGAAACAGAAAAGTAGGGAAGATCACATTCATTTCTTCCATTGGTTCATTGATTGGTAATTGTCCAACTTGCTAATAGGCACTCTTTAAAAACCCCTCTTGTCAAAAAAGCAACGGAAGAACCTCAAAAGAATTGGACATGTTACCTGACTAAAATGTTTCTCCTATCGTGTCCAGGATTCTGTCAAGAATAAATTGGTTTGCTTGCAATTATTTCACCTTTGTTTTCTTACTGTAGCTCTGAAAAATTACTTCAATTCCAGGTGTTTATGTGAAGAGATTCAATGTCAAATTGAAGAAAGAGATTCCTTTAGTTTCGCTTTCACCTTGTGAATTCAAGATACTCCTAGAGAATGGGGTTTCTGAAGACAATAATGCTGAAGTTTTGGGTAACAAAAAGAATAATAAAATAATAACAACACTTCTCAGAACCAATTCTGACATTGAGATGGGTAATATTGACTGGTCAACCCATGAGAAAATTGCCACAGCCTTTTCTTCTGAATCTAGCAAGGAAGATAAAGAAACGAGCGTCAAGTCTGATATCAAAAAGGGCATTGCAGCTCTTTTGCGTAGATGGTGTCTTGCACAACTACATGCTGTCACGCTAAAGGCTGGAGTGGAAGTGAAATCATTGATCTTAGGAAACACAACTTTGCTTCACTTCAAAGTGAAGGATGACAGATCCATAAAACATGGTGTCCGAACAATGAATGGTAGAGAAGCAGCCCTAGATGTTGTGTATGTGTTGTCAATTTCTGATGAATCAATACATGACGAAAAGATTGATGCATATGAAGTTGCATTTGATGAAGGAAGCAAGTTAACTATTACTCCCGAAAGCTTAGAACCTTGGCTTGGAAAGCTTCAACTGGGCAATGGTCTCTCCATTAGGACTGTCAGGGAGAAATGCTTTGCTAAAAGCACCAGTCTTACAATTTCTTCATTAGACTGGATGGGAATGGCTGCATCTGATGTGATCAATAGTAGGTATTTCCTCGTTTGATTAGTGTTAAATCATCTAATTGTCTGAACGGAACTCTAAATGCATTGAGATTTGTAGGAGCTGTATAACTGCAAATTTTCTACCCTTCATTAAGGACATCTGTCTTTTACTGTGTAAATGAGATATATACCTACAGTAACTTTAAATTATGAGAAAATTATGCTTATTTCCGAAATGCAACATACTGAATTGCCTTATAGGTAAGTAAGGCTTGATAAGCCGGAGTATGTTTGTGTAAGAGTAAGGGACAGCACACAAAGGGGAAAAGGAAGGAATAAATAGAATATTGAAGGGATTGATGACGTGAATAATTTGGAAAGGAAAGAGATAGGCATTTGAAGAGAGGGAAGCAGTGCATACCACTAGTTGACCTGGGAAAAGAAATTTTGGGGTGGTGAAAGACACTTTTTTCTGTCCAGGTGTTGGGACTTTGGTGATAAAGATGCTTTCATGTGAGATGGAGAGGTAGAAAGCTTTCTAACTATTTCCTACGTTAGCAGATGGCTGTCACGTACTATGTATGATAAAAGATGGTTTGGGTCGTTGAGTACTGGAATAAGTATTTAAGCTGCAAAATTTGCCAAATGGGAGAGCATGAAGTGCCAAATGCTGGAGGAATACAAGAATGCAAAGTGCAGTTTATGGTATTTGAGTACTTCTTTGTTTTCTGGTACTTTTAGGCTTTTAGCAATCTCAGTTTTCAAAATCCCATTCTTATTAGTTGATGGAGAAATAAATCCACATAATAATAACCAAGATGCGGTTGAGGGAAAGAGATGGAGTAATACTATCTGCAATTTTAACTGCCAGTGCTAAGTTATCACATCCATTGACAATTTGACATCAGTGAAGATCTTGAAAGCTTTCAGGTTTAACTGAAAAGATTGTGAACCATATTTGTGTTATGTAAGTCTGCAGTATGTCAAAGAGTTGTGCATGCATTTAACCCTCAGGGTTGGTCCGGTGGCAATTGACTTGAGCCTTGGGTTTTGCTCCCTTTCAAGGTCTCAAGTTCGAAACCCATTGGGTGCAAACAATTTCTGAGGGCCATTGGACTAGGTAAAACCTGAATTAACCGTGGTGCACTTGGGGAAACTCCTTGCCAAGGGCTTGTGCACCCCTTGGATTAGTCAGGGCTCTTAGAGACTCGGATACCTGGTGCAAATAAAAAAAAAGAGTTGTGCATGCATTTATTTCTTGTTTTCTGCCAAGCTAATATTGTGACTGGTGAATTTTTTTTTTGTATTCAGTTAAGTACTATTTTCACCCTTGGAGAAGGGAAAATTTCCAAGGGAAAAAAAATAGTGTTTAACTGATTAAAATAAATAATTCATCACTTGCATAGTCTTTTTTCCCCAGTTACATACTATTTTTTCCCCCTTGGCTGAATGCTGTCATTACTTGCAGGGTTGGTAGTTCTGTTATCTTCAGCGTCTTGGATGTTGTCCAGTGCTTATGATTTTCCGCTGCCAGGACATATTCTAATCCATGGGCCTTCTGTGAGTTCCCTTTTTCCAGTTCCTTTTTGTGTGTATCTGCTGAATATTTGGATGTTGAAATCTCTGGAGAAGCTTGAAAGTGACTAGATGGTTTACAAGCTACCTTTATGGTGTTTCCTTTTCGTTTGTGCTCTCCCCTCTCTCTGCTGGTATAATGTTTGGTTCCTTGAGAGATGGAATAGTGTAGGAAATATTAAACAGTTTGTCTCTCCTTTCATGCTTTCCAAGCTATGTTGCGCGGACTCTCCAAAATGCTGCTGCACCTGCGTCGGGTTCTCCAAAAATACACTACTTTTGGATGATCCAACACGTATCCGGCGATATTTTCGGAGAGTCGGAGCAACATAGTTTCCAAGTCAAAGGGGAAAGAAAAGAAGAACTATATCATAAGACTAACCTAGTGAAAAGGAAGAAGAACGAGCTGTACTTACTTCTCATGTTGTTTGACTTGCTTTGATTATCTAGTGCATTCTTCCAATGGTCCCGGATTAACTTGGTCCCTGCAATTTTTGGACCATTAGCTAAGCGAAGCCTACAAGATATAAAGTAGGACACAATGCAGGGACCGTGCAAGTATCTTGGTGTTATATGAGTAGAGTTGGCTTATTTCAGAGGATAATTCATGCTTGTGTCTTCTTATCTTTCTTTCACTAGAACTTATAGATTTAGGAAGAAGCCAGAAAAAGAAGAAAAACCGAAGGAAGAAAAATTACCAACCACAAAAGGCTAGAATCTTAGGATGGAAGGAACTTGAATGGCTTCCTCTCTCTTGAGGAAGCTGAATGAGTCTAAACACTCATATGAAATCTGGCTCCATGAGATGGAAAGATGGAAGAGTTGGATCATAGCATCTCAGAGATGGCAGATGTTCCTTGGTGTTTTCAATGTAAAATAGTGACGCAAAGCAGCTTAAAAGAAGCTGTTATATGCTGGATGGAAAGGATGGGGAAAAGACAACATAAAGTCATACAGCTGAGAAATTCCACCTTGTATTTTACAGGTGATTTGGAATGGAAAAATCACTGGTGTTTTGAATTTAGTTGTTTTTTGGCATGACTAAGGTTGTTAATTAGGCTTTTAACTCCTTGTTTGGCCTTCAATCTTAAAGGATGAGCCCAAGTATCAAAATGGAAAAGTTATTAACGGTATCTTTTGTCCTGTAAAGGTAGTTTGCAACTGTTCATTGAGGAATAATCGTTTGTATATCATCCTTGCTTATACACACTGTCTACAGAAGTTATGAAAAAAGATGTGCGGTAAGGAAGCGTAAAGTTACAAGGTGCTGATGGTATCCTTTAGGATATGTCCTGGAATTTATGGATCTAAACAGAATGATTGTGTAGAAATCCAATCTGTGTAATATGTGGGATGTAAGTTGATAAGTGTAACTCTATCTCTATTTTTTATCTAGGTTAGTTGATTTAGTATGATTTTGACCTTGACTAATTTGAATCTTACAATATTATTGCAAACTGTTGAATGAACCCCAATTTGAACATTTCTTCTGTTTTTAGGGTTCCGGGAAAACATTATTAGCTACAGTAGCTGCTAAATTCGCTGAAGAAAGTGAGGACATCTTGGCCCATATGTAAGGATTTGTTTGGCCACTCCCACCAAACCTTTGTTTTCTGTTGGACATCATCTTAACTCCATGTTGAAGCTTCAGCTTGATCATTTGTGATTCTATACCAAGGGATGTGGTCTGATTCTTGTTTCTTCCTGCAGAACTTTTTTATCTTGTTCTAAGCTTGCTTTAGAAAAGCCTTCAACCGTACGTCAAACTTTGCTTAGCTATGTTGCTGATGCGTTGGATCATGCACCTTCTGTTGTGGTATTTGATGATCTTGATAGCATTATTGCAGCCTCCTCTGAGTCTGATGCTTCTCAACCTTCTTCCTCATCAGCAGTGCTTGCAGAAATCTTTGCTGATATTATTGATGAATATGAGGTGAGACTTGCCGTTAAAGCTTTAAAGGAGCTACTTTAATATTTATCCAAGGCTTGATTTATGTTCAATCTTGTTTGAGTCTATATTGGAACCTCCATGGCCAGCTTGATTTCTGTTCTCGTCTTAGGATCTGTGCTAACTCAGTTTCTCTTTCCTATAAAATAACAGAAGGTTATTTGCTTCTGAATGAGGTAGAAATAACACAACTGGTGAGAACATTAAGAGGTCGTTTGGTAGAGTGCATTAGAAAAAGTACCTTGTCTGGTACACTTTTTCAACCTATGTACAACTTAACACAAGCATTAGCTACATACCTTTTTTGGTTTTATCCTAGGTATAACTAATACATAGCAAACCATAGTATTAGCAATACCAAGGTTATTAATACATGTATAAGTTTAGTTAACGACAAACTTGCCCCTTCAAATTTTATGCTTGATTAAAATTCTTTTTACTTGTTTTTCGTTAATGTAAATAAGATACAGGTTGACAAATTTGCCTTTTCTAATATTTTCCACCATGTTTTCTAATATTAAATTCTTTCAATTAATCATCCCTTCTATTAAAATATCATATTTAATAAATAAATAAAAAGCTAAAACATCGCAGTTCCTTTTTGCAATTCCATCTATTTTCTGTTTCGTCTCTACCCTTTCGGGTAGGGGTAAGGCTCGTCTACATATTACCCTCCCCAGACCCCACCTGGTGGGAATATACTGGGTAGTTGTTGTTGTTGTTGTTGTTGTTTCTGTTTCATATGATGCTTATATTATCTTTTTGATTTTTGTTGTCACAGATTTTATTGTCTATTTTCGTCTTCTTAAGCCGAGGGTATCTCGGAAACGGCCTTTCTATCCCTTCGAGGTAAGGGTAAGGTCTGCGTGCATTCTCTTCCCCAGACTCCACTGTGTGATTTTACTGGGTTGTTATTGTTGTTTCTCTACAATCACAGGATTCTTCCTCTTCCTCTCATGTGAGGCCAATTGCTCCATGGACACATTGTCTTGGATTAGCAATTGCACAAATTGTATAACAACAAACCCAGTATAATCCTGCAAGTAGGATCTAGGGAGGGTATAGTGTATGCAGACCTTCTCCCTACCTTGAGGGTAGAGAGGCTGTTTCGGATAGACCTCCGACTCAAGGAAAGATATATTTTTTAATACACCAAACCAAATGGTCGATAAGAAATAATCTCAGCATAACTAATGCAAAACTAATACCAGCATTATTAATACACTCTATTCAACTCTATGCTTATATACTCTACCAAACGACCCCTAAGGATTTTGACACAGTGGAATTCATGTGTCTTCCCTATTTTAATTATGATGCGACTTTGCTGCCTTCCCATATTATTTTTCATGAATTTAGACAAACCTAGAAATTTTCATATTCTTCTAGTCGGTGGAATAGTAGAGGTGCGAGTAAACGCACGTTACCGGTATTAAAAGAAATCTCTTTCATGCTTGGAGCGTTGAAATGGTGGAACAAAGTAGGAGGTAATGTAAGGCAAAAGAAGTGGTGGAAATCTAGCTCTGCTTGCATATGGTGGACTGTGTGGACAGAGAAATGCCAGGTGTTTTAAAGATATCAGCAGTCCTTTACATAGAATTAAGTCAAACTGTTTTTTTGTCCTTGTTCTCATGGTGCAAAGAAAATTAGGTAGAGGGTGCTGAATCTTTACTTGATTTGCTAGGATCACTGTAAAGAATTATAAGTAGTTCTTGTAAGATGAACAAGACTGTTTAATTGAACTGTAAATAGAGTGGTCAGCATTTCCTTAATGCTCTGATGAATATCTGTTACCAGTTTCCAAAAAAAAAAAAAAGAAAAAATTATGGTAAGTGTCCTTAGCCAAGGACATTCAAGGTTCGCAATATTATTTGCAACTTCTCTGAGGTCTTAAAACCTTGGATGATTCATCACAGAGCCTTTGAACTGATAACGCTGTTTCTGTCTGTTAAATAGGAAAAACGGAGGAACACGTGTGGGATTGGCCCAATTGCATTTATTGCTTGCGCACAGTCTCTGACTAATTTACCACAGGACTTGACCTCTTCTGGTTAGTCCATCATCTTTCAGGGAGAAATCAGTTTTATTATTTATGTCAGTTTAAACTGTCTTCCTCTATCTTCAGTACCATTATACTTTATTCTTAATCCTAATGTTTGGTTTTTATTATGGTCAGGGAGGTTTGATTTTCATGTTAAATTGCCTGCACCTGCTACCACAGAGCGTAGTGCCTTGCTAAGACATATAATTCTGAAGCGTTCTTTGAAGTGTTCAGATGACGTCTTGCTGGATATAGCGTCCAAGTGCGATGGATATGATGCATATGATCTGGTACTTAATTCATCCCTAAGCTTGGCTAATAACTGACTAAAACAATTTTATATATGAATGCTTGCTGCTATTTCGGCCGCGTATGAATAGCTTTTAGCTTGATCTGGAATGAGTAAACCTATCTCTTCCTGCTCTCTCTTCCAGCTAAACATATCTTTCCTGATGGTCCCTACCAAAGCAAAACGGTGTTGGGTACAGTGTTTCTCGATAGTAAATTGAAAGGACTACTCAGTTGATGTGGTGTCACCTATCTTCTCAACTATTTTCCCTGATTAATAAAGTTGGTTAAGATTGATATTGGGGAAAAGAAACATCGCTTGCAGGTGGCATTAAAGTACGTTCAGGAGAATTGTTAATTTTATCTTAGATGTTCAAACTCCAAACATCCTGTCTTCTGCAATTAATAACAACAAGAAGCCCAGTGTAATCCCACAAGTGAGGTCTGAGAAGAGTAGCATGTACGCAATCTTACCCCTACCTTGAGAAAGTAAAGAGGTTGTTTCCGATCCTGCCTTCTGCAAACAGAGAACTAAAATGATATTCTCATATTACTTCTGTAAATACTGACCATGTACATAACATCAACTGTAACATTAAGGAATGTTGTCCACATGCTTGGCTCATAAAAAGAATCAAGCCCGCACGTAAGTGAGCCGTGTGCGTGTTGAAGACATATTTAAGTAAATAAAAGTACGATCTCTTTTACAGTTTAAGTTTTAAGATGAGATGGTCATACACTTCAACAAGGAATAAATGAGCTTGATAGTAGATCTGGGAGCTAGTTTTTTGCTAGAGAGAACACTTCATTTGGTCCTTTGATAAAACAACTTCCTCTTTATTTAGGAATGTGCGGCTATTTAATTGAGAGATGGCTAGTAGTAGACAACTTAGGATCTGTACAGGAAAAATTGGAACGAGAAACTTCTCAAGTAGAAGGATGAACTTGTGAGCCTACTATTATAATGCATTTTACTGCTTATCTTTTGTTTAGTTAAGACTAGGGGTGGCAAGAGGGCGGGTCGGGTCGAATATATGTGGGTCGAACACTGGTAATGCAGAAAACGGATAAAATATTTTGCCCGACCTATATTTAATATGGATAGAAAATGGGTTAACCAGCAGATAATATGGATATCCATATTATCCATAGCTTCTTGAATATGATCATTTTTAGGAGAACTCGTAGTCTCCCAAACTTGAGGAACCCACAATTTTAGTCTTTGCAAATGTAAAAGTTAAACCCATTGGTTATCCATTTTTAAGTTGATAATATGGTTATTATCAATATTTGACTAATTCTTAAAAAGTTCACAATCCAACCCAGTTTTAGTGGATATTATGGATGGGTAACTGTCCGTTTTATCCATTTTGCACCACCAGTTGGGACGTTCCATTCCATTGACGTGGTTGAGCCCAAAAATTCCATCTCAATTTTGGGGGATCATGAAGTAGCCGACTCTTTCTGCAAAACTTAATTGACTCTTACTACAGAAAGTACTTTAGTCTCATACTCATATATGATTTTTTTTTTTGTTGGGAAAAAGAAGTGCTAACATAGATGTGCAAGAAGTCACCCTGTGAATTCTCTAGGAAACATCCACAAACCAGAGTTTTTATGAATGTAACTTGCTTTTCAAACTATGAACACCCTATAGTAGGTTTTATCACTTTTTCTTCACTTGGTAAATGATTAATAACAAGGTTCAATTTCTATACCTCCTCGATGCACTATTATGCACTCCTGCACTATTTGCTCCAACCTTGGCGGGCAGGATTATTCGACACATGGCTTGTATGTTGTAGCAGGGTGCCCCATAGATTGATCGAGTTGTGAGTAAACGTACTGTTATAAAGAGGAGACAACTTAACAAAAACATTTGAATAAACATCTCACATTTTAGCCAAAGTAAAGACAGAGTAAATAATTAATAATCTACATTGATTTTAGCAAATTAAGTAAATAAAAGTAATTAATAGAATTGTACTTAGCAAAGTCGAAATAAGATTAAAACTACTTTTGGAAAGTTGTTAAATACTTTAACGAGAATCTGTATTATCCGAAGCATTAAATTAAACTATATAAAGGTTGCTATGCAAGAATGAATTATTATGTGATCAGTGAACTATTTCCTTTTTGTGAGTAGTCTTAACAATTGGTCCATGTATGTTCATATTTCGTTATATCATGTACGAACATTTGGTTTTTCCTTATATTCCTACTCATGGCCGGATAGAGAATCAGTACAACTGCACCTCTATCCTACTGTCTAAACAGCAATAAGCATCTGGTAGAAAGTTATGTGGCAAGCATTTCAACTTGAAAATGGCAATCAGAAGAAGTATTATTACATTTTTTTTGGTTTAACCATCCCATATCGGGAGCCCACTGTATCCGGCTGTAGAAAGCCCACTATGTGGTGTTTAAGAGCTCCGTACGAAAGGGGACTCCGTTTCCAGGGCTCTATGCCAAGACCTCTGGTAGGGATGGAGGAGCCTTTACAATTTCATCACGTCCTTTGGTGGTGAGTATTTGTACTTCATAGACTGTATAGTTGCTGCTGAACAGAAAACTTTTATATTGTCCATTTCTTAGTTGTATCATATATCTAGATGATTAATGTCCTAAAGTAGTGTTAAGGATGGAGGAATCTTTACCATTTCACCACACCCCTTGGTGGTGAAGTACTTGTACTTCATAGACTGTAAAGTAGCTGCCAAACAGAAAGCTTTAATATTGTCCGTTTTTAGTTGGATCATATATCTCGATGATTAATGTTCTAAAGTTGTATTTTTTTGAAGCTGTCAGTTGAAAATATAATTTTTTATGAAACTTTGTTATTTGTGTTCTGGTCATAAGTTGATGGAGTTTCTGATTCCCTTTCTTTAGCTACCACAGGAACACTTGCATTTATGCTGGGTTTCATTTTATTTCAGGAAATACTGGTTGATAGGTCTGTTCATGCTGCAACTGGTCGCTTTTTTACTAGTGATTTGGGTGCTGGCAGACAGGAAAAGCCTCTTTTACTTAAGGATGATTTCCTGAATGCCATGCATGAGTTTGTTCCAGTGGCAATGCGTGACATCACTAAACCGGCTGCTGATGGTGGTCAGTCTGGTTGGGAGGACGTTGGAGGTCTTAATGACATCCGGAATGCTATTATAGAGGTAAATGTTTATTTTCTGCTTTTTGGGGTTGTATATCCTTTACTGCTACACTAATTAATGTTTTAGTTGTTCATTGGATGTGACATTGATGTAAATTTTAAATAAGCAGTTATTTATTTTATGTCTATGCGTCGGTTTATGATTTCTGTTCCCCTTTATTGTTTTCCTCTGCTTTTCTCTGCTTGTATAGAACATGCAAAGTAGATCATGGTTGGTCCTAAGCAATGTCTTGCGCGAAGCGACCCACTTAGAACAAGCTTCCCTTTATGCTAGGGGATCACTAAAAATGCAACTTCGATAGGATGCGGGATTTGCATTATCAACATTCATTTGGCACATGGAGGTTAATTTGATCCTCCTTTTTCTTTCAAAACTTTGGGTTCTAATAAATACTTTGTATAATCTTTTAATTATTGAGTTAAAAATTGCTCCCACTGAAGATGTGGATATGGCAATTTTAAATTATATGCTGGATATGAGAGAGAAAGGAAGTGCACTTCAAAGTTTTTACAAAGTCATTTTGTTTCTAATATGATGAGAGAGAAACCTGAAAGTAAAAGCCTTTTGCCACTGGACCCGTGATTTATACTATATATTTTATTTCTTTTGAACATTTTAGACTCACCTTCCAACAATCAGAAGAAATGTGAACATCCATTCAGCATTTTATCAATATAAATTATTCTTTCACATTTACACTGTTTTCTTCTTCTACTTTTTCCATCTCTGCTTTCCATGACAATTAAGAAACATGCTGATGGCTACATCTATATCAGCTTTCCTACATGATTAACGATGTTTTTGTAAGGTAAATAAGTTTATTAATATTGGGAAAAGCTCCCATATACAAGAGGTATACGGAAAAGTAGTGACTCCACATCAAAACATGATTCTCTACAACAGACACCCAGTCATCTATACAAATAGGAATCTCATGGGTGCACTAAAAGCAATCAAAGACGCGAGTCTATTCCTCAAGCATACAAAATCATTTTCAATCTCCGCAAAGGCTCTCCTATGTCTCTCCCTCCGTACAACCAAGCTAATGAGGCAACTTCTCATGCCATTGGTCTTCTTTTCCCTCTAGTTTGCGTATATTATTGAGTTGGCTTCAGCGAAGGCAGGCAATAATTATTACTCATGTAGTGGGATAGAAACATCAATTATTAATTGGCTCGTCAGCTTGTCAGAGAGAGAGAATACCAGACACCCTAGAATATCTTTAGCTTGCACTCCTTTCTTTGTTTCATGAGCTTGTTGGGTTTTTTTTTGTCTTGTTTCGCTATGTAACTTAGTTACTCATCTTCTATGTCCAAGTATGCTATCATTCAGCAAATATGGATGAACATCCTTGATAGTGAATGGTGATAAATGGTTGTAAACCCCTTTGAACTATGTATTAAGTAGTATGGGTGTTAAGCTAAAAAAATCATGTTCTAGGGTTTGCATGTGCTTTACTTAAAGGTTCTCTTTTATTTTTCATATCAACTTTAGCTTGGATCAATTTGTTCAGCATATCAAGTTCCTGTTTTTGCTGTTGTCAGATGATTGAGTTGCCATCCAAATTTCCAAATATATTTGCCCAAGCTCCTCTAAGGATGCGGTCCAATGTTCTGTTGTATGGTCCCCCTGGTTGTGGCAAAACACACATTGTCGGTGCTGCAGCTGCTGCATGCTCACTAAGATTTATCTCAGTCAAAGGTCCTGAGCTGCTGAATAAATACATTGGTGCTTCTGAGCAAGCTGTAAGAGAATTTACAACTTGTTCACTTCTCCTAGTACATATTGTTATTAAGATGATGCCAAACTCCCCCCCCCCCCCCTCAAGAAAAAAATAAAAAATAAAAAAAAAGGAAGAAAAGAAAAATCAATAAATAAATCAAACATCAAGACAGAAATTGGAATATCAATCTTCTCGGGTTCAACTTTTTGCTCTTATGTCTCATCCCCATCCCAATCCACCTCGCAGAAGGTTGGTTACTTAAGTTCAAGTAAGGTCAAACTGGACAAGTAAACCTTTTCTTTCCTAATCAACAACAAACAACTACTACCCAGTATAGTCCCACAAAGTGGGGTCTGGGGAGGGTAATATGTAGACGGACCTTACCCCTACCCGAAAGGGCAGAGAGGCTGTTTCCAATCGACCCTCGGCTCAGTGAAGGAAAGGAAAACAGAAACAAAAACAAAAGAGCATTAGTAACCCCAGCAGAAATAGCGTAAATAATTATCTAAACATAAGAACCATAAATAAAATTGCATGCAATAATATCAGACAGTAACTACCATAAATAACTACCATAAGGGAGACACAATCCAATACACAAATCATCTATGGATAGCCCTGCCAATAATGGCCACAATAACTTAAACTTAGGTTTTCATATAATAGATTGGTCAAAGCCTTATAAATGTTCTGAAAACCTAATAGCTATCTGAACTCTGAAGACCAAATTGTCAACCCCCGACATCCTAGTTTCTAGCTTTTCTTGTAGCTTTTGGATTGTTCATGCTAATTATTCTGTTTTAGGTACGAGATATATTCTCAAAAGCAGCTGCAGCAGCACCATGCCTTCTATTTTTTGATGAATTTGATTCTATTGCGCCAAAGAGAGGGCATGACAACACTGGTGTTACTGACAGAGTTGTTAATCAGGTTATTTCTTTTCCACATCTTTTGTGTTTCCATCCTCCTTTTACCTTGCTTAATTTTCATTTTTATTCAATTAATGCAGTTTCTTACTGAATTGGATGGTGTTGAAGTGTTAACGGGTGTATTTGTATTTGCTGCTACAAGGTTAGCGTCTAACCGGACGGACTTCGTTTACTATTGCTTTCAAGTTTTTGCCGTCACTTGCATAGGTAGAGTACCAGTATTTCATCTGTGGGCACTTTTGTCGGTTCTTGACCTTGTCAGTGATTGAGCGTATATGCAGCCTTGTTATTTTATTGAATTTTGTACTACTAGATAGTAATTAATGCAGGTTGAAACAGACGCACAGAGATACAAGGGATGGAGAGTGCATCAGTTAATTTCCAGATTTTTTGCCATTGAAGTCTCAAACCGTTCAGTGAATTTTCCTTAATTGCTATGTTGGAAATTGTTACCCTAAGAGATGCACCACTGGGGAGAGGGGAATTTATAGAACAAAGGCATTCGTTAATCTTTTCTCTTCAATCTTTAGCAGGGACTAGTCATTGGAAAAAAGAAAAAAATTCTTTAGGTCAGAGATTAATAAAATTCTTTATTTATTTAAGCAGTCATTTTACAATGCCACTACTGTAATGGCGAATTGTTTAAAAAAATAGCTTTGTATTTTGATATAGTTGTAGGTACAGAAGTACAAGAAAATTGAGATTTAGAAATTTCTTTCTGATACTCTCTACTCTCGAAAAGCTAATGGTGCCTCACATAATAAAAAGGAAAAAAAAGGCCAGAAACAACTGGTTGAAAGAACTTGGATGATTTGTTAGTTAGTTAGTACGACCCAGTACAATACCACTCAGTGGTGTCTGGGGAGGGTAGTGTGTACGCAGCCTTACCCCTACCCTGGGGTAGAGAGGCTGTTTCCAAATAGAACTTGGATGATATATTTATTTATTGTTTGTCCTTTCAACATCTTTTTGAGGAGATTATGAAGAACAAGGGGCCGTGTCAAGCTTAGTTGGTCCAAAAGTTCTGTAATGCTTGAAAGATCAAGCTAGAGTCTACCAACTTGGTATCCCTATTTACCATGTTGAGGTTATCGGTTCTAGGCAATCTCATGCGTGTCACTGAAGTGGAAAAATACACACAGATATATACTTGAATAGGTGTGTACGTGAGTGCCTGAGCACACGCGAATACATCTAAAATATTCTATAGATCAGCAGCTGCTTTCTCTTTGACTAAATCCTTTTACTTGACCTATAATTATTTATCTAATAATATTTGTCTTCCTTTTACTTGTAAAAAGAAACTAAAAACATCTGTCCTCCTTTTAGCTGGCAGCGTTATCTCTGTGACATGCAAATTGGCATGCCTGCACCCCTTGCCTTTGAGTCTTTTGAGTGTGAATACTACATGCAACTCATTGTACATGGTATTTGTATACACCTAATGAAATGCCTGTGAGAATATCTCTACTGGAAAGTAATTTGAGTCTCATGAATATTTTTCCTTTTTGACCTAATAACATTTAGTTTTAAAGGTCATCAAGTACCTGAGTCTGAATGATGGAATTGAATTCATTACTACATTGTTATATGGTATCTTGTATAACAGCCGATGGATAACACTTGTAGCCTAATGTTCCATACCCCTGTACTGTTAAGGTTGTCTAATCATGCTATACCTCTGCATTTTACTGAATAATTGATCCTTTATGAAGAAGAGTTCATTAGCCTTCTTTTATGTGGAATAATACGATGATGCAATTTCTCTCACCAAGTTTGACCGACCTTGTCTTCATTTTTAAGCAGTAGACCGGACTTGCTTGATGCTGCACTTTTGCGACCTGGAAGGCTGGATCGCCTTCTCTTTTGTGATTTTCCTTCACAGCGTGAGAGGTTGGAGATTCTTTCAGTTCTATCGAGAAAAGTAAGTCTTATTCTGATTGGGGCACTTCTTTCAATCAATCCCAAAGAGATGTTATAATATGTGTATAACGAGCAGCAGGAGGTATGGGATATGTCTTTCCAGATTAGTTTATGCCTCTTTCCCATTCAGCTACATGGTAATGGGGCTTGACTTGGTTGGATTTACTCATATTTTCCGGATAAACTGTGGCTCAACTCAATTAGGAATAACCTGACCGTACAAATGGATTTTACGAAGGAAAGATCTCATTTGTTTCATTTGGGGCAAAGGAATGTGGAATGCATGGTACAATATTAGGTAACTATTAGGCCATGCTAAAAGTTAGGTTTCCCAAGGTCACCCATTTCCATGTTCCAATTTGACTCAGGCTTCCTTGGAATTAGAGTGAACGGTCTTTAACAGCCCTGGTCTATATTGCGTGGACTCTCCAAATATGCTGTCGTACCTGTGTCAGATCCACCATAAATGCACTGATTTTGGAAGATATGACACACCTGGTGACATTTTTGAAGAGTCCGAGTAACATAGGTCTTGGTTCCTTCTTATCTTTGCAAAGTGACAATATAGCGGCGAAGTGTTTGTTAAATCATTTTAAAGAAATGGTAGGAGGGAAACGTGATCATTCCTATGAGTAATTTTGGGAGGGATCAAGACATTTTGGATAAATTTCTAACCAGTAAAGCTTTTGCTTTGACGATGGTCCGTATATTAAATTTTTAAGTATACTTTTATTTGAATGAAGATAGTAACTGATTTACTTGCTTAAATGCAGTTACCATTGGAAGGTGATGTCGATTTGGATGGCATAGCTCATTTGACAGAAGGGTTCAGTGGAGCTGACCTCCAAGCACTTCTCTCTGATGCACAGCTTGAGGCTGTCCATGATCTTCTAGATAGTGAAAATGTCGGCAAGCCTGAGAAGAAGCCAGTCATCTCTGATGCTCTCCTGAAATCTATTGCATCCAAGGCAAAACCATCTGTCTCTGATGCTGAAAAGAAGCGATTATACAACATCTACAGTCAGTTTCTGGATGCAAAAAGATCAGTGGCTGCACAGGTCTGGTGTTCTTTGCTTAAAGCTGGATTGGCAGATGATTTACCTCCCTCTATCGCTTGCTAGTATGATAACCTTTTCTATTGTTTGGTATAGCTAACCTCCATTCAATCATATTTATTTACAGTCAAGGGAAGCAAAAGGAAAAAGAGCAACCCTCGCTTGATGATTGACTGCTACTCGAGCTCTATGTGCAAGAGCTTACTAAAGACACACTAATGACTAGCCTGATCACTTGCAGTAGCTGCATTTTGGGTGGAGTTTGTAATGACACCATTCCTTTTGTCATTTATAGTTAGAAATATCTTGTTGTAGCATTAGTCTTTCCTATGTGTGGGAAAGTTCAAAAGGAGAACTTACATTTATGGGATGTTTACACAAATAGCCGGCGATATTCATTGTTTACTTTTTTAACCATATACATAGATGATATATTGATTATATATTATTATACACATATAATACATAAATTATGCATGTATACCTCAATCGACTATTTTTAGTTTAAGTGGTTAGGTGGGCGGTTATTTGAGTTAATTCTTCTGCTCTGAGTGTCATTGGGCATTCGTCTTAGTTTTAGGAGAAGAGCCCATGTCAAATTAGTGAAACAACTGAAATGCGTCTGCAAAGAAAGTTCTGCAATAATGAAACACAAATGACTTCTATCTGTTTCAGCTTTCCCCCCAAGAAAAATGATGGGATTTTCTGCAGAAGTTAGAAGCACAGAAAAATAAATTGAGTAGATGAAGAGTTGGATAATCAATTTTTATTTTCAATCCAGTCTCATTCTTCATTTACATATGGGTTTTCGAATTTAGCTTGTACAGCTATGGGTTATTTATAACATATTGGTATATGCACTCTATATAATGGGCATCAGAAAACGGGGCATCTGCATCTATGTTGCTTTTGGTATCACGCTTTAACTTGTCTGCTTTACAAAAAAAAATTGCAAGCGTATTCTTTTTTTCACAAAACTTCAGCATTCTAGTTGATTTTGTGATTGAATATGCTCTCCAAGTACTACTAACTAATTTCATGTCACATTATATGAGGTTTTCGTTTTATATCGATTTTTAATAATTGAATAAATACATAACAACATGAATATGAATATCAACTAATAAAACTTTCCCAACCAATACAAAAAGCTCGAGTTGGCAACTCATCGATGATAGTCCAATTTGCATGTGAGAAAGTTGAAACCTCTCATTCACCCTGAAAACATGACATTACACAGCCGTAGGATCTTAGTTTTCAAAATTATTTTTGCATAAAATAATACCAAACAAAACAATACAAATATTTAGCTTGTATTGCTTATCCACTGGGTCTTCAATCCCATTTTGGCGTGTGAAATTCAAAAATAGCCAGATTTATAATTGTTCGTTCAAAAATAGCCCAGTTTTAAAATTAACCGAAATTTAGTCATTTTTATGTAAAGATAAATTTAAAATATTGTTCAAAACTCAAAAAATATGTTTGTATATTATGCTGGAGTTGCAGCATAAGTATACTTGAACTCCAACATAAGTATATTTGAACTCCAGCATATTATACTAGAGTTCCAGCACAAGTATGCTAGAACTCCAGCATAATATGATGGAGTTCCAGCAAGTATACTGGTCAAGCGTAATATACTGGAGTTTGGAGCACCGGTGTTCAGTCTTTAGTATATTATACTAGAACTAATAAAGTATCAAAATAGTAACTATTTTTTATTGAATTAGTAAATTTTAATTATTTTTGAATGACCAGTTCGGAAAATGGCTATATACGGTGCGATTTTTACCATTTTGGCAAAAAATGTGGTGGTTTAATTGGAGCAGCCCATCAGGCTTTTGTTGGCTTTGTGAACAATGGCCCGTTATCCTTCCACTGCACAAAGCGGAAACTGTTCGTTGCTCTGTGAAACCAGCCTCACGCGATCCGCTCCACTTTAAGTGGCTACGCAGGCCCATATTTTCACTTGGACCGCGAAGCCCAACTTTGTGCTTGGACAGGGCAAGCCAGAGGCTAGTCCACAAAATCCCACCTTCTAAGTCAGCCCAACATTCCACCATATTAATGCCCCCACTTGGGTTACAAGCTCAAGTTACCAAGCTCAGCAAATAGAATTCATTTGCATTTTGATTATAAACTGGAAAAATTTTCTTTATTAACCGATGTGGGAGAGCAATCAAAAACAATGAATTGCTTTTGCCATTATTTTATGTTGTACGTTACAGGTTTTCTCTTGCTGATAAACAGAGTACTAAAATGGGAAACTAGCAGCTATATTCATTAGCAAATACTTTATTACAAAATTTGGTCAATTCATAAAATATTATTAATATTATTAATATTAGCCAATTAACTAAAAAAAGATTAATTTTTTTGCCTTTTTAGCGAGTGTAATTAGAATAAATTGGGTACATCGTACGTATCTTGAATATCAGTTTTGAGATAATTTTGTTGAAGTTTTGAGGTGGTTTGGATTGAAAATTTGAAGTAGAAATTAGTGAAATTACTGTTGGGAATAAATCCCCCCCATAGTAATAATATTCACAATAATAAAAGCGGAATAATAATATAGCAATGAGATACGGTAATCAACAAGAATAAAAGAGTAACAATGACACCAAGATTTTTACGTGGAAAACCCTTTTGAATAAGGGAAAAAACCACGACCCTGAGAGGAGCAACTGATATCATTATAGAAAGAAATTTTATACTTTGTAAGCCCGAGTATACTATAAAGGCCACTACAATAGTCAAAAGAAATAACTCTCTATTGATATTCCACCTCACTACAATAATCGCTCACACTCTCTAGTTTCCTCACAGACTGTTTTCTTATACCTATCTGCGATGCCTCACTCTTTCTTTCTCTCTTTTTGGTGTGTTTGAAGAAGTGAGAGAACTCCTCCTTTAATAGGAGAAAGTACTTGGGATCTAAGTTGCAAAAGAAAAAAATAGAAAACCTTGGTAAATATTCTCCACCTTTAGTTCCATTTTTTGACTCCAAAAAAGATTATCAATCAAGCCTTTATTACAGGCACATGCCTATAATCTTTACTTCTTTTTTTTTCTTCTTATCAAATGGGTATGGACTCTACAAATCTCTCCTTCCAGACCCATTCACCGAAAGAAGATAATATTGGGTTTCTAGTTTGAATGCATACTAACAAGTTCTTTGCATTGATCGAACTTGTCTCTTGGTACCACCTTGGTCAGCATATTTGAAGGATTCTCACTTGTATGGATCTTCTTGACCTGCATAGATCCATCCTCTATCTTTTCTCGAATCCAGTGATATCTCACATCGATATGCTTCGTCCTTGCATGATACATGGTATTTTTTTCTCAAGTCTATTGCACTTTGACTATCGCAATAAACTATATATACCTTATGGTGCAATCCAAGTTCTTGAAGACACCATTTTAACCGTACCATCTCCTTGCCAGCTTCGGTAGCGACAATATACTCTGCTTCAGTTGTAGAGAGTGCGACACACTTCTGCAACTTTGACTGTCATAATATAGCTCCCCCTGAAGATATGAACAAGTATCCAGTAGTAGATTTACGATTATTAAGATCACCTGGTACATCAGCATCTGTGTACCCCTTCAAGATTTGATTAGATCCTCCAAAACACAAGCAATCTCTTATTGTACCTTTTAGGTACCTGAGTATCTACTTCATGTTTCCCAATGTTCTTTTCCTTGAATTTCAAGGAAACTACTAACAACACCAACTGCATGAGCAATATCAGGTCTGGTGCATACCATTGCATACATCAAGCTTCCGGCTGCTGAAGAATAAGAAACTTTAGCCATGTTCCCTTTCTCCTCCATTATTGTAGGACACATCTTCTTGATCATCTTCATGTTGAAGTGTTCTAGTACACGTTCAATGTACTTCTCCTGAGACAGCCACAACTTTCTGCTTGTTCGCTCTTGAACAATCTTTATTCCCAGAATTTGTTGTGCTGGGCCTAATTCCTTCATGTCAAAAGACTCAGATAAGTCTCCCTTCAATGTTGCAATCAGCTTTTTATCTTGTTCTACAATCAACATGTCATCCACATACAATAATAATATAATAAAGTTGTTATCAGAAAATCTTTTTGAAGTATACACATGGATCATAATGTCTTTATGTAAGTTTGACTTTTCATGAATGAGTCAAACTTCTTGTACCACTGCGTTGGTTCCTGCTTCAACCCATAAAGACTCTTACTCAATTTTCACACCATGTGTTTCCTTTCAGCTACTTCAAATCCTTCTGCTTGCTCCATATAGATCTCCTCTTCTAAATCTCCGTGAAGAAATGCAGTTTTCACATACAACTGCTCCACTTCAAGATCAAGGCTAGTTGCTAAACTCAAGATTGTACGAATAGAAGTCATTTTGACAACATCAAAGAAAACTTCATCAAAATCAATACCTTTCTTCTGTTCGAAGCCTTTAATTACCAATCGAGCTCTGTATCTAACTAGCTTTACATTTCCATGTTTCTTGAGTTTAAAGATCCATTTACATTTGAGTGGTCTTTTACCCTTTGGAAGATCAACTAGCTTGTACATGCCATTTTCTATAGAGATTCCATCTCTTCTTGCATAGCTTTCATCCACTGGTTCTTTTCTGGATGGGATAGTACCTCCTTAAGACTTTCTAGCTCCCCCTCATCACCGATGAGGACATACTCCGTGGAAGGGTACCTGCATGACTCTACCCTTGGCCTCTCTGATCTCCTTAGAGGTTGAGGTTGTTATTCTTCCTGAGTGGGATACTCCACTTGCTCGACATCATCATAAAGTTACTACCCCTGCTCAGTAACCTCACCAGGTTTCTCTCCCTGCTCGCAACCTCGTCAGTTGTACTTTCTTCCCTTGTGGGATAGTTAGAAGAATAAAGAATGGTAACAAGGTTAGGGATCATATCATTCTTTGTCTTCTCTGACTGATCATCTACATCTCCAACTTCACTTTCTCGAAAGATTACATATCTGCTTCTAATAACATTCTTCTTTACAAGATCCCACAATCTGTACCCAAACTCTTTATCACTATATCCAATGAATATGCATTGAACGGATCTATCATCCAGCTATGTTCTCTACTCCTTTGGTACATATGCAAAAGCTCTGAAACCGAACACCTTTAGATGTAAGTAGGACACCTCCTTGTTAGTTCAAACTCTCTTTGGGATGTCAAACTCCAATAAAACTGATGGACTTATATTGATAAGGTAACAGGTTGTCTAAACTGCTTCACCCCAGTATGACTTAGGCAGTTTAGCCATTCTAAGAATGCTTCTCACCTTCTCAACAATGGTGATGTTCATCCTCTCGGCGACACCATTGTGCTGTGGGGTTCTAGGAATTATCTTTCCATGTCTGATCCTTGAAGTGTACTTGCCTCCATTGTCACTTCGGAGACGCTTTAGCTTTCGACCCGTCTTCCTTTCCACCAGAGCATGAAACTTCTGAAAAACATGAAACACCCGATCTTTGGTTTTCAAGATATAAACCCACAATTTACGTGATGCATTATCAATAAAGTAACAAAATATTTGTTACCACCCATCGATTCAATTTCCATTGGACCACAAATATCAGAATATACTAAATCAAGCATATTCAATTTCCTTTCACATGATGTCTGAAATGAGACTCTATGCTGCTTACCAAATAAACAGTAGTCACAAGGTTTTACTGTTGTACCTTTCACAAAAGAGATGTGATTTCCTGGCAAGAATCTGCAATCTCTTCTCGCTCATATAACCCATTCTTTTGTGCCACAAATTTACAGAAATCTCATCTTGTGCCGTGATCAATTCACCTCGGCATATTTCTGCTTTTGTCTTGTACAACGTGCCACGAGCAACTCCCGTCACAATCACCAATGATCCCTTGGTGAGTCTCCACTTTTGATTTTCAAAATAGTTCTCGTACCCATCTCGGTCCAAAGCAATTCTCGAGATCAAGTTCATCCACAAATCAGGTACATCCCACATGTCCTTTAGAACCAATGTGCATCTGACATTTGTATTGATTCAAATGTCACCAATCCCCGCAATTTTTGAGTAACTTGTGTTACCCATTCTTACAGTGCCGAAATCACCTGCTATATATCTGAAAAAAAAGATCTTTTACCAGTGTGGCATGGTAAGATATCGCTGTGTCAACCACCCATTCTAACTCTAGACCTTCCAAGTGCATGCATTCCTCTTTGTTATTTATGAAGAGAACAACATTATCATTATTATGAACCATGGCGTTGTGTTGTCGTCATTTTTCTGGCCACTGCTTTCACCTTTGCCTTTCCTTTTATTTGAGCAGTATCTTTTGAAGTGGCCTGGTTGATCACAATCGTAGCAATTTCTGGCTTTTGACTTGGATCGGTTCCTGGACTTCCCACAAGCTCCAGATTTACCATAATTGCTTGAACTTCTTTCATAACTCTTGCCTCTACCTTCTGTGATGAGAGTCTGTCCTTGATTTTCAGGCTTCTTTCTCTTCTTCTCATTGAGTAGAAGAGCCGATATGACATCTTTCAACTCAATAGTAGTCTTACGGTGCATGATGGTTGTTGCCAAATTATCGTACGAAGATGGCTTTATCTTCTTCCTCGATTTTCACTCTGAGGTTCAAAAGCTGTGTGATTAGTCTGTTAAACACATTTAAATATGATAAAAAATTCGTACCTTCACCCATATGTAGGGCGTATAACTGCTTCTTCAAGTACAATTTATTTGTCAGCGTTTTGGACATGTATAGGCTTTCCAACCTTGTCCAAATACCACATGTGATGTCTTCATCAATAATGTTATTTACCATATCATCTGACAAGTGCAACCTGATTGCACTAGAAGCCTTTTTATCCAAGTTAGCCCAATCCTCAACTTTCATGGTAACAGAATTTTTGGCATCAACATCTAGTACCTTTTGTAATCCCTGTTGAATTAGCAGATCCCTCATCCTTCTTTGCCATATTGAGAAACTATTATCTCCGTTAAATTTTGCTACCTCGTACTTTACTCCGGATATTTTTTTTCAGCAAGTATAGTACTACCAACAGTAAATACTATTTTTGTGAACAAGCAAAACATGTACTTTCATATCAGTTGTTGGAAAAAAATTCCCCCACAATAATAATATTCACGGTAATAAAAGTAGAATAATAATATAGCAGTGAGATACGGTAATCAACAAGAATAAAAGAGTGATAATGTCACCAAGATTTTTATGTGGAAACCTTTTTGAATAAGGAAAAAAATTATGACCCCGAGAGGAGCAACTGATATCACTATAGAAAGGAATTTTACACTTTGTAGGTTCGAGTAAAATACTACAAAGAAAACTACAACATTTAAAAGAAATAACTCTTTTTTGATATTTCACCTCACTATAATATTTCTCACTCTCTATTCTCCTCACAGACTATTTTCTTATAGCTGTCTGTTCTGCCTCACTCTTTCTTTCTCTCTTTGTTGGTGTGTTTGAAGAAGTGAAAGAACTCCTCCTTTTATAGGATAAAGTACTTGGGCTCCAAGTTGCAAAAGAAAATAGAAAACCTTGGTAAATATTCTCCACCTTTCCTTCCATTTTTTGGCTCCAAGAAAGATTATCAACTAAGCCTTTATTTTATAGGCACATGCCTTTGTTGAAACACGTTCTCAAGTCGCTAAACTAAATGTGTGTTCATATGTGTAGGTTTTGATAAATGACAAACCGACGTGAACGGAACATTGACATATGCCGAAGTCCAAGCACAAGAGAAACGAAGATCAAGATTAAGTAATGCAACAAAGTTATACATGAGTCGTTCTATAATTGTGATCTTGATCCGACAATTGATTCAAGACTTGGCTTCTCTCGTAAAATCATTTTTATCAAATCATGCATCTTTAATTTAAAGCAAAATTTTTTTCAAACATTTCATTTTAACCAAAATGAATTTTAAACATGTCTTTCAAATCTGGACAAAGATAATCGATTATGTACTTTATGATAATCGATTATGTTAAGGCAGTGTACACCAGCTTTTACAAAGCTGTAAGATAATCGATTATGTACCTTATGATAATCGATTATGTTAAGGCAGTGTACACCAGATTTTACAAAGCTGCAAGATAATCGATTATGTACCTTATGATAATCGATTATGTTGAGCCAGTGAGCATCAGATTTTTCAAAGTTACAAGATAATTAATTATGTGCCTTAGACTAATCGATTATGTTGAGGCAGTGAGCATCAGATTTTTCAAAGTAGCAAAATAATCGATTATGGCTTTTCTGGTAATCGATTATATTAAAGACCGTTGCCAAAATATTTTCAAACGCTGAAAAATAATCGATTATGTATAATCAGACAATCGATTATGTTAAGAATAAAATCGGGAATTGATTTTTGAACGTTGTCAGGTAATCGATTATACGATTTGAATAATAGATTATTCTGCTTAAAATCTGGGATTGATTTTTGAACGTTGGCAGATAATCGATTATGCAGAATCAGATAATCGATTATCCTAGCACAAAATCAGCAATTTGTGATAGGCAATTAAGCAACGGTCTTGGGTGTTTTGAGCACTATAAATACAACTCAAAATCACTCTTCTAAACACAACAACTGATTACATTCTTGCTAAAGCTTACATACTCTCTTTGCAATCATTTTATATTCATTTCATAAGTTTTTGAGAGCCAAACTCTTGACGAAATTGTTGTGTTCTTGAGCGTATTGTTTTTACTCATATCTACTCTATTAAGAGAGTCTTGTCTTGAGTGCTAAGTGTTTGTACACATTTGAAGGGATAGTCTAATCCCTTGTTGTAAGAAGGAAAAGTAGTTCCTTGGTTTGAAGTCTTGAGGTGCGGTATCCTCGAGCAGGTTGAAGTCTTGTAGAGTGTATATCTACGAGCAAGTGTAACGGTTTGTTAAGCACCCGTAAGCTTAACGAAGTTAGTGTAAAAATCGAGAGAGTCTTTCGGGGACTGGACTAACCACGTGTTGTGGTGAACCAGGATAAAATTCGGTGTGTTCTCTCCTTATCTTTTTAATTACTGCACTTACGTTATTCCTGCAATTTTTAATTCCGCAAATTTACATTGTTTTTTATTATAACGCTATTCACCCCCCCTCTAGCGTTAAGCGTATATTCTTACAATCGGTATCAGAGCCATACTCTCTGAAAGACTTAGCAGTTTGAGAGAAACTTTCCATGGCTTCTACTCGTAGTGTTTATGCAGGACTAGGTGAAGGACAATGCTTCACAAGGCCACCACTTTTCGATGGCATCAACTACACTTACTGGAAGGAGAGAATGAGGATTTTTATACAATCAAACAACTTCCAACTGTGGAAAATTATCAAAAATGGAGAATTACAACCTACCAAAAAGGTTGGAGAAGAACTCGTTCCAAAAACGGAGATGGATACGACGCCGATGATATCAGAAAAATAGAGAACAACGCAAAGGCAATCAACATGATGTATTGTGCAGTGAACCCTGATGACTATCGAAAAATATCATGTTGCACCATTGCCAAGCAAATGTGGGACAAATTAGAAATCACCTACGAAGTTACGGACCAGGTAAGGGAAGCTAAAATTGATTTCCTAACCCACGAATATGAACTGTTTCGCATGAAGGAAAACGAGAAGATAGATGACATGTTCGAACGATTCTCAAAAATCGTTAATGACCTACACGCCCTCAAAAAGACATTAACGGATAAGGAGCTTGTCCGGAAAATTCTACGAAGCCTCACTCCGGAATGGCGTTCCAAAGCCGATGCTATCCAAGAATCAATCGGCATCACAAACGTCACCATTGACGGACTACGAGGTAATCTTAAAACTTATGAATCAACTATTTTTAACTCTCCTTTGGATGATCAAAGGAAAAGAAAGATTGTGCTCAAAGCATCAACTACTCAACCTCAAAACAATGAGGAGTCAAGTGATGAAGATGTCGAGCTTGGACTTGTTATTAAGAAATTTCACAAGTTCATGCAAAAGAAGTATGAACGAAAAGGTAAGCAACAAGGCGACCAATTGAAGTGCTATGGATGCGGAGAAATCGGGCATATCAAATCAAATTGTCCAAACATCAAAAAGGAGAAGAAACCATTCAAGAAACAAAGAGCATACATCTCTTGGGGAGGTGACTCCGGAGACGAATCAAGTGATGGAGAAGAAAACGAGACAGCAAACTTGTGTCTTATGGCACACGAAGAAAATCAAAATGAGGTATGTACTTCTTCTAAGAACTATTTCACTTTAGAAGAAATGCAAGATGCATTTGATGAGTTGTATAAAGAGTTTATTAGCGCTTCTAAATCTATAAAAGATTTAAGAAAACAATTTTCTTCAAAAGAAAAGGATTTTGAAAAACTCACTCTTGAGAATGAGAAATTAAAAGAGGAAAACAAGTTTTATGGCAAAAGAAGCGCCGATAAACCCGAAAGCTCAAATAAGGATTGTACTTCTTGCAAATCTCTAAAGGAAGAAGTAGAAAGTCTTAGAAGCACTTTGCATAAATTCAATTCTTCACACAAAAATCTCAATGAAGTGCTTGTAAATTTGAAAACCACTAAGCACGGTATAGGCTTCAAACACGAGCCAAAAGAAAAAGTTGAGTCCATTCCTAAACCACCTAAGACTCAACTTAGGCCAAACAAAATAAATGTCATCACTCAACCTAGAAATTTTAATCCTAGAATTGCATCTCATTCTAGAACAAATGCTAGGAGAAATATTGGAATGTATAGACCACCTAGACAAGATTTTCGAAAACCACATCAAAACTATATTTCTAAAAATGTAGTGAACACTAGAAGAAACGTTGGCATGCATAGACCACCTAGACAAGATTTTCGGAAACTACATCAAAACTATGTTCCTAAAAATAGAGTGAATAATTTTAGTCCCCCAAATTACTATCATCCTAGAAGAATGCACAATCCGAATGTCATTTGCCATTATTGCAATAAAATTGGACATATTGCTCCTGCATGCTTCACTAGACATAGACATTTCACTGCAGGGCAATCACACCAATATGTTGCATCTAACGCACAAGGACCCAAAATGGCTTGGGTACCAAAATCTCATTAATTTGTTTTGTAGGTGTGTTTGAAGGGATCAAGTGTACTTTGGTACCTTGATAGTGGATGCTCCAAACATATGACCGGGGATGCATCAAAATTCCTTCAACTAAAACCTAAGGAAGGAGGAAATGTCATTTTTGGAGACAATAACAAAGGAAAGATTATCGGCATTGGATCGGTCGGTAAGGACGAATCCTCCTCCATTAAGCATATTTTGCTAGTTAAAGGTCTCAAACATAATCTCTTGAGCATAAGCCAATTATGTGACAAGGGAAATCTTGTATTGTTTGACTCCGAAGAATGCTTAGTTATCCGTCGTAGTGATTTTAAAATTATTCTTCGTGGTTTTAGAATGGATAATATCTATATGGTTGATCTTAAAAATTCTTCATCAAGTTATGTGAATTGTCTTTTGAGTAAAGAAGACGACATGTGGTTATGGCATCGTAGAGTAGCTCATGTAAATATGAATCTTTTAAACAAACTAGTTTCACAAGATTTAGTACTTGGTCTTCCAAACATGAAACTTGAAAAAGACTCTATTTGTTATTCATGTCAAAAAGGGAAACAAACAAAGGCTTCTTTTAAATCCAAAAATGTTGTTTCAACCACTAGACCTTTACAACTTCTACACATGGATCTTTTCGGACCCTCTAGAATTAAAAGTCTTGGTGGAAATCTTTATGCTTTTGTAATTGTTGATGACCATTCTAGATTTACATGGACGTTATTTCTTGCTCATAAAAGTAATGCCTTTCAAGCTTTTAAAAGTTTTCTTAAACGTGTTCAAAATGAAAAGGACACAACCGTCACTTCCATAAGAAGTGATCATGGGGGAGAGTTCGATCACAATCTCTTCGCGGACTTTTGTGACGAACTCGGTATTGAACATACCTTTTCGGCTCCACGTACACCACAACAAAATGGAGTGGTAGAACGTAAAAATCGATGTCTCGAAGAGATGGCTAGAACCATGCTCGAAGAGGCCGAGATTCCCAAATATTTTTGGACGGATGCCGTGAGTACCGCAAGCTATGTTTTAAACAGAGCTATCATTAGACCGGTACTCATGAAAACTCCCTATGAACTCTATAAGGGAAGGAAACCAAATCTTTCTCATCTTAGAGTCTTCGGTTGTAAATTTTTTATTCACAACAACGGAAAAGATAACTTGGGAAAATTTGATGCAAAATCTGATGAAGGAATTTTTCTTGGTTACTCATCACGTAGCAAAGCATATAGAGTGTTTAATAATCGAACTAAAACTGTTGAGGAATCTCCTCATGTAGTATTTTGTGAAAATGATGCTCGCATGGAGAGAAAGGATTCTTGTGTTGATCTTGCAGATGCTCTAAAGAAAATCAATCTTCAAGACGAGGTACAAAAGGAAGATCCAAAGGAAGTTCAAGATGAAGTCATGGAACAACCTTCGGAAGAAGTACCACCACAAGAAGAAGAATCGATGATGCCTAAGGCTTGGAGGACGTCTAAAGACCATCCTCTTGACAAGGTAATTGGCAACATCGAGAAAGGGGTAAGTACACGAAACCTTCTTAAAGATACTGTAGGACATATGGCTTTTGTTTCACAAATAGAACCTAAACCCATTTCTGAAGCAATTGGGGATGAGCATTGGACCTTGGCAATGCAAGAGGAGCTTAACCAATTCAAACGTAATGATGTTTGGGAATTGGTGCCAAGACCCGAAAATCACACCATAATTGGCACGAAATTCGGAATAAATTAGATGAAAATGGTATAATCACTAGAAACAACGCTAGGCTAGTTGCTAAGGGATATAATCAAGAAGAAGGCATTGACTATGAAGAAACCTATGCACCCGTTGCACACCTAGAAGCCATTCGTTTATTACTTGCTTTTTCATCATCTATGAATTTCAAATTATTTCAAATGGATGTCAAAAGTGCCTTCCTCAATGGGTTTATTCAAGAGGAAGTGTATGTTGAACAACCCCCGGGTTTTGAAGATTTTACATCTCCCGACCATGTCTTCAAGATTAAGAAAGCTTTATATGGTCTTAAACAAGCTCCTCGAGCTTGGTATGAATGTCTAAGTAAATTTCTCTTAGACAATGAGTTTGAAAGGGGGAAAGTTGACACCACACTTTTTATCAAAAATAAAAACAATGACATTCTATTAGTTCAAATTTATGTCGATGATATTATTTTTGGTGCTACTGATGATCTTCTATGCGAGGAATTCTCTAAGTTAATGACTAGCGAATTCGAAATGTCGATGATGGGTGAGCTAAACTTCTTCTTGGGGCTGCAAGTGAAACAAATGAAAGAGGGAACTCTCATTTGCCAATCCAAATATTGCAAGGAGTTGCTAAATCGCTTTGAAATGAGCAACGCCAAAGCAATGGCCACCCCAATGAGTACATCCGACCATCTTGACAAAGATGAGAAAGGTAAGGAAGTAGACACCAAGAAGTATCGAGGTATGATCGGATCTCTTCTCTATCTTACTGCTAGTAGACCGGACATCATGTTTAGCGTATGTTTATGCACTCGATATCAATCATGTCCGAAGGAGTCACGCTTAACTGCGGTAAAACGGATTATGAGGTATCTTGTTGGAACAATAAATGTAGGACTATGGTATACCAAAGATTCTTCATGCCAACTTGTTGGCTATTCCGATTCCGATTTTGCAGGTTGCAAATTGGACCGCAAGAGCACTAGTGGCACTTGCCATTTGCTCGGTAGCTCCTTAGTTTCTTGGTTTAGCAAGAAGCAAGTTAGTGTTGCGTTGTCCACAACCGAGGCTGAATATGTAGCCTCGGGGAGTTGTTGCGCTCAAATCCTTTGGATGAAACAACAACTCTCAGACTATGGCCTTAGTATCGATCATGTTCCTCTTCGATGTGACAATACTAGCGCCATAAGCTTGACGAAGAATCCTATTCTTCACTCAAGAACGAAACACATAGAGATTAGACACCATTTTATAAGAGATCACGTTCTCAAGGGCGATGTCGAAATTGAATTTGTTGAAACCAAAAATCAATTGGCCGACATCTTTACAAAGCCTTTAGAGAAAGAGTCCTTCTTTCGAATTCGTAGTGAACTCGGAATTCTTGACTCCACGTTGATCTAATTCTTGCATTGCATTTTTATGTTTTAACAATTACTAACTTGAGCGTCGGAGGCGCCTAATTCTTTTTTGCAGGTATCGCCCCAAAGACAGGGGAATTATCAGACACTGGTGCAGAAATGTCGATTTCTCTAAAGTCAATAATCGATTATTCCCCATTTACGTTTTTTTGTTTATTATGCTGGAAAATTGACATAATCGATTATACAACACTACAATCGATTATCTAACAGTTTTGGCTTTGCAGAATTTTAGCTGTTAAATATAAAAATCGATTATCTCTTATCCCTAATCGATTATGCTGACATTTATTTTCAGGTGTTAAGTCACTGGATGACAATAATCGATTACTTAAAACAGTATAATCGATTTTTCTATTCCGTCTCGGATGTCCGTTACTACATATCCTGAAATAATCGATTATCTCAAAAGCACAAGCGGTTATCCCCCGAGTCAGTCCTTGTTTTTCTAGTTTGCATAATATTCTGTCTTTTATTTTCATGTATTTGCAATATTGTTTAATCAATAAAGAGTTAGTTTTTTTTTTTTTGCTAATGTCAAAAGGGGGAAGATATGGGCTATGCACATTGGCATAAATTGAGGGGGAATTCATAACTTGAGGGGGAACTCGTTGCATATCTATATACTTGTCTTGGATCGTCATTATGAATTAATTAATATGCATATCCCGATATTGGTTTGCCATTATCAAAAAGGGGGAAATTGTTGAAACACGTTCTCAAGTCACTAAACTAAACGTGTGTTCATATGTGTAGGTTTCGATAAATGACAAACCGACGTGAACGGAACATTGACATATGCCGAAGTCCAAGCACAAGAGAAACGAAGATCAAGATTAAGTAATGCAACAAAGTTATACATGAGTCGTTCTATAATTGTGATCTTGATCCGACAATTGATTCAAGACTTGGCTTCTCTCGTAAAATCATTTTTATCAAATCATGCATCTTTAATTTAAAGCAGAATGTTTTTCAAACATTTCATTTTAACCAAAATGAATTTTAAACATGTCTTTCAAATCTGGACAAAGATAATCGATTATGTACTTTATGATAATCGATTATGTTAAGGCAGTGTACACCAGATTTTACGAAGCTGTAAAATAATCGATTATGTACCTTATGATAATCGATTATGTTAAGGCAGTGTACACCAGATTTTACAAAGCTGCAAGATAATCGATTATGTACCTTATGATAATCGATTATGTTGAGGCAGTGAGCATCAGATTTTTCAAAGTTACAAGATAATCGATTATGTGCCTTAGACTAATCGATTATGTTGAGGCAGTGAGCATCAGATTTTTCAAAGTAGCAAAATAATCGATTATGGCTTTTCTGGTAATCGATTATATTAAAGACCGTTGCCAAAATATTTTCAAACGCTGAAAAATAATCGATTATGTATAATCAGACAATCGATTATGTTAAGAATAAAATCGGGAATTGATTTTTGAACGTTGTTAGGTAATCGATTATACGATTTGGATAATCGATTATTCTGCTTAAAATCTGGGATTGATTTTTGAACGTTGGCAGATAATCGATTATGCAGAATCAGATAATCGATTATCCTAGCACAAAATCAGCAATTTGTGATTGGCAATTAAGCAACGGTCTTGGGTGTTTTGAGCACTATAAATACAACTCAAAATCACTCTTCTAAACACAACAACTGATTACATTCTTGCTAAAGCTTACATACTCTCTTTGCAATCATTTTATATTCATTTCATAAGTTTTTGAGAGCCAAACTCTTGACGAAATTGTTGTGTTCTTGAGCGTATTATTTTTACTCATATCTACTATATTAAGAGAGTCTTGTCTTGAGTGCTAAGTGTTTGTACACACTTGAAGGGATAGTCTAATCCCTTGTTGTAAGAAGGAAAAGTAGTTCCTTGGTTTGAAGTCTTGAGGTGCGGTATCCTCGAGCGGGTTGAAGTCTTGTAGAGTGTATATCTACGAGCAAGTGTAACGGTTTGTTAAGCACCCGTAAGCTTAACGAAATTAGTGTAAAACTTGAGAGAGTCTCTCGGGGACTGGACTAACCACGTGTTGTGGTGAACCAGGATAAAATTCGGTGTGTTCTCTCCTTATCTTTTTAATTACTGCACTTACGTTATTCCTGCAATTTTTAATTCCGCAAATTTACATTGTTTTTTATTATAATGCTATTCACCCCCCCTCTAGCGTTAAGCGTATATTCTAACCGTCTTTAATCTATACTTTAATTTTTTTCTTTCTTTTTCTTATCAAATGGGTATGGATCCTACAATTATTTGACACTTCAACTTGATCGCATTTATGTTTGTGGCCACCTTTAAATTAATTTTAAATCTCTAATGCAGTCCATGTTCTTGTCATTGATGAAAGTCTCGCGCTTGGACATGAAGGTTACTAAACGATCGCCCAAAATTACCTTTTTCAAAGGAATGAAAATCCATGCTCCTTTATCCCAACTTGTTGTTTTTGCTTTTGTTCAAAATTGCAAATAAAATTATTGATACTAATATCTAGCCTAGATTATCAAACTTGAATATGCTGATTTTAGTTTGGCATAGCTTGTTGGACACAATTTAAATAAATAGTTTTGTTTTTGGTCGCCGTTTGGGTGATGAAAATATTGTAAGCGTTTGAGGAAAAGGGTGAAGATATGGGATCAATAATTAAACTTTTTAAGACGGAGTAAAACATAATATTGAGGGCTTAATGTGCTCAAATTTGAGTGAGATTACTTTGCTATGTCACTACAAGGGGTTCATGAGACATACTTAAGTCAAGTAAAGGTATCATTTTGATCATTAGATACGTTTAAGTGTCGATTAGGGTCATGTTTGAATGTTTATTCATGTATTTTGCTTTTCTTTTTATGCATGTGTACTATGGAACAATATCATTACTTGAAGTAGTACAAAGTAAATATGGTCTTGGTATATGTGGTAATACTTTAAAATCATCACGTTTGATTACTTAAACCAACACATAACCCGAATTGCGATTATAGACTTGCATTAAACCTGCTTGTGTCACTTGCATACAAATATTACTCCTCTTCTTTTTGGCATTGAACGGCTTTCATAGGTGCACCTTTTATCTTTACGAACCTCATTGAAATGCAATAAATAATACCTTTTAAAGCCAATCCAATTTTAAAAAATAATAACACCAGCCACTAGTTTCCATGTGTAAAATTAAATTTCTTTATTTTCCATTTTATTTATCTTTTATTCTTATTTTATTCATTATCTTTCTTTTTTTCTATTTCACTTTTGTAACGATTTGACCAGTTATTTTGTGTAATTTTGTCATGTTACTCCTTTTTATTCTTTACACATCTGTGTTTATAGTTTCATGACTTGCGAGGTTGGTTGGTTTATTCCGGGAAGCTTTCGGTTGACTTGAACCCTTTAATTCTTGACTTAGAAGTTTAAATTAGAAATGTTCATCAAACATTGACTTTTGTGAAAACAATCTCGAAACGGTATTTTGATGGCCCCTATAGTTTCATACCATGATTTCGGACTTGGGCGTATGCTTGAAATTAATTCGGAAGTCCATAAGTTGATTTGCCGAAAATTGACAATTTAAAGTTGAAAAGTTTGACTGTATGTTGACTTTTAGATATCGAGCTCAAAATTAAATTTTGGGACTTGAAATAGGTCCGTTATGCTATTTAGAACTTGTTTGCAAAATCTAATACCACTGGAAGTTGACATGATATGATTCAGACATTTAGTTGATTCTTGAACTTTACTTTGAAATTTATGCATTTTGGTGCTTTATTCATAGTTCTAGATGTTATTTTTATGTTTTGAACGCGCGAGTGAGTTTGTATGATATTTTAGACTTCTATGGATATTTGGTTTGGAGCCGTGAGGGCTCCGATAAATTTCAGACATATTTCAGAATGGATTGCATTGAAAATGAACTACTGGTGCTGCTAGTGCTCAGGTATCACAATTGCAAGCACCAACATCGTAATTGCGAAGGTGGCAGTGGGGGCTCAAATGCTGCAATTGTGACTACTCCTTCGCATTTGCGAAGCTTTTCGGCTTATGACATTGCGATGTTGTTCAGTTCGCAATTGCGAAGCCTCTTCTCACAATTGTGATGATGCATGCGGTTGTCGGGGTTAACAAATGCGAGACCTAATCCGCAATTATAGTAAATGCGACAATTGTAGCCAGTACAAAGGGCAAGGAGACTGGATTTTTTAAAACATTCTCTCTTTTTGGAATCCTAGACTCAGTAGGAGGGGATTTGGAGAGGAGTTTTTTATTTACAAACTTTGGGCAAGTGATTCTAATATATTTATAATCGTGTTCCATATATATATATTTTAGATTTTAACATCAAAATCTTGTGAATCAAAGTGATACTTTGCCAAGTTTTTGAAAATAAGAAATTGAGTTTTAGGAGTTGATTTAGGCTTAAATTTTGAAACTAATCACATATGTGAACTCGTGGGATCATGGGTAGTCATAATCTACCATTGGACTCGGGCTTGTCTAGGGTTATCTTTGTTTGAATTTTTGGGAAAAGTATAAAGACCTTAGCTTTATCTATTGTAATCAATTTCCCTTACACTGTTTGATGATATTAAGTCGATTTTGGTTGGATTTGAGCCATATAGAGGGGAATCTTAGTGGAAAAGCTATTTTCAAAAGTAGAATTTGCCTAGTCGAGGTAAGTATCTTGCCTAACTTTGTGTGGGGAAACTACCCTTTAGGATTGATGTTGATTAATTCATTTATGCTATGTGAAAGCCGTGTATGTAAGATAATGAGTGGGTACATGGGTTGTATATGATATTTGACCGATCTAGGTTGTTTATACTTCTTCCATGCATTAATTTAATTGTCATATAATGTTCTAAATTCTCATAGTCAATCTATTCTTACTTGTGTTTGTCTATCCTTATATGCCTTAAATGATTTCGTTAACACTTGTTCTACATCATTAGTGATAACTTGCTCTCATGCTTTTATTGAACTTGTTGCCTATTTTATTATTACGTGTTATCTCATTATTGTTGATTATCATTATTTGAAGTCATTATCCATGTTATCTCTTTTATTTTTGATTTTTATTCTTTGAAGTCATTGTTATGTGTTATCTCTTTTATTGTGAGTTAGTCTTATCTGTATCGTGGTTATACATTATCTCTCTTATTCTTGAGTTATTTGGTGTTGAAGTTTTGAAAGACGTTAGCAAGTTGAGGTGAAATTGTTTATTATTGAGACGTCTTTCTTGTTTGAGAATTTTACTCTCATTTTTATTGTGATACTATTGTACACGTTGTGGTGGAGCCAGGGGCTATTGATAATAAGCATTGATATTGTTGATTGCAAGTTGTGATATATGACACTTATGGTGCAACTTATTATTGAGATGTGATATTGACGTGCATGCGGCGGTATAAGGCTTGGGGTTCATGTGCATGTCAGGGTATAAGGCGGGCCTTATGTGCGTGTTGCTTGTAGGAAACTACGTGAAGCCATACACCATCATAAGGTGGGCTAAATTGTGTGCAGTTATTGCAGGGAAAAAATTGTTTTCAAAACATATTTCAAATGTAAGGCTCATGTGGTAGTACAAGGAAAGATTTTGATTGAAATTGAGAAATGTGAATACAAGGCGGTACCTTGATTGGGATTCTTTATTTATACGAGGCGGTACCTCGTTGTGATTCTTGTTGTTTATCTCATGTTGCAAAGAGTTTTGGTAGGTACATTTCTTGCTATTTTGTTCTTCATGGTTCTATCCGTTGTGGTTCATATATGATCACTGTGGTTCTCTTTTATTGCTTCCTTTATGTTATTTCCATACTTACATTCCAGCGATAGTTCATGCTATTATCTTGTTTCGCATCAGTTATTTCTTCGGATTCCATTATTATTCATTTTTATGTTTTCATACTGTTTATTTATATCCTCGTAGGTATCTTGATCGGACCTCATCACTACTCTACTGAGTTTAGACTTGATACTTACTGGGTATCGTTGTGATATACTCATACTACATTTTTGGACATCTTTTGTACAAATCCGGGTAATTATGCTCGTGCCGATCCCTAGAGTTGATTTGGGTAGTTGCTTTGAGAGACTTTAAGGTGTACCTTCTCTATGTTCATAGGTATCAGAGTCACCTTCCTTTACTTTTACTACTATTATATTTTTTATTCAGACAGTGATATACCTGACACTTTTGCTTGCTCTGTAAAGTTTATGACTCAGTTTCACCGGTCTTGGAGAGTGTATTGCTGAGACTCTGTATTCGAAAGTGTATATGAGTTTATCAGACTTGTTTTAGTATTTTGTTAATTACATATGTCAAGTAATTATCAAATATTAGGCTTATCTAGTCGTAGAGATAAGGTGCCATCACGACATCCTATGCAGGAAAATTGGGGCCGTGACAACTTTATCTTTCTAAATATCCTAACCCTTGTAACCTACTTCCCCTTTCAGCTACTAGACGGACAGACACCTCAATTTCCCCTTTCTGCTACAAGATGGACAAACAACTCAATTAAAAACTGTTGACCGCTAAATATAGAGATTAGCACCAGACAATTAGTGGTACTTGAATCTGATTTGAATGATGGTAGTGACATGAAGACGAAAAAGACCCTTTCCCCCTAATTACAACTCTGAGAGATGCCAAGGAAGCCTGAGACCAAAACTCTTAAACTTTTTTCATCTTTCTCAAACAAGATGTTACAACTCATATCTTCATATGAAAGAGTATTCGTAAGTCAATTAATCTAAGTTCAAAAATGAGTTCATCTTTGAGAGTACACAAAGTAAGCTAATAATATTACCTTGGAGATTATAAATCTTTAATATCATGGATAACAATCACCAAGAGGATTGAAAGTCTAAGAAGCTAAACAAATTAAAGAAAATAAGTTTTGTCAAATGTCGACAAGTTGAGAATGTTATAACGTGTACTTTTGTGATGACAGTAGGGTGCACAACAAGATAAGGAGGTTATCTTATAAGTTATTTTATTCGTGTGATAGGCATATGTTATGTTTTTAAGTCGATGAAGTTATGGAACAAAAGTTGGTAAAGGTCATCACACGTTATATTCATAAATGTGCTGAAATTTAGGTCAAATGTAGATGCGATGTTATCCCAAATTACTTTGAATTATGTGTGATCTACCAATCAAATTGAATATCTATAATTCTAGTTTCTAACACATTAAATAGTTTGTTTATATGATATCAGAGTAGAGAGATATTCACATTTTAGCGAGACTGCACCAAGTAGCTCTCTATAGGACCCACAATGGCGGTTGGGATATATTTATATATATAAGTCACCTCAACCCCGGCTTAACTCATTATTTTTTAGTATCTTCAGACCCTGGACACCTAAAAACACTCTCTCAAGTTTCTCTCATGATCCAACACCCAAACAAAGGGCAAACAACACAAATCAAGTGTCGGAAATCCTGACGCACTAATAAGTTTCTTGTTTCTCTTATTGTTGCTTATTTTTGGGTGGTTCCAGCTCATGGGAGGTTGTTTTGAGTGGTTTAAGTTCTGTAATATACTTCCCAAGGTTTCCATATTAACCCTAGGTTATTTCAAGTCTTGCAAATGGATTGCCCCATATTTCAACATCAAAAGTTAGTTCTAGTGAAGAACAACACCTCTTTGAGGTTGCGTTGTCATTGAGGATAGTTGTGGGATGTGTTTAGCTGAAATTTGAAGTTTTTGCTACATGATAAGGTGAGTAACAGACTACTAATTATGCTTAAGCATGTCCATATGTTGGTTAAGTTTTTAGGATGATAAATTACAAGATAATACTTGGATTAGCTTAAGTCACTTCTACGGTGTTGTTTTGCCATTCAGGGTAGTTGTAAGCTAAATATAACTTGGATTATGACTTGAAGCTATTGCATGAGGTAATTGTATTGTTTTCTTGCATGTGCTTAAGCTTATCTTGATGTTTATTAAGTTAAATGGATGTCCTAGACATAAATTAGAAGCTATTGCATGAGGTAATTGTATTATTTTCTTGCATGTGCTTAAGGTTATCTTGATGTTTATTCAGTTAAATGGATGTACTAGACATAAACTAGTGAATAAAATTGCTAATTGAAGATAGTCGGAGTTGTTGATTGTTTCCTTTATTATAAATATATGGTATAAGGATATAATAATTAATGAATGAATTTAATATTATGTTAATGATACTTTTAATTTAATATAAGCAATCTATAAGGGGTGATAATTGGGTTGAAGGGTTCTAAAGGGGTTCAATTCGAGCTTGCCGCTTGTCGTGATATGTTGACGACTTGTTAATGAAATATTTTGTACCCTATTGGTTATGTTGTTCTTATTGTATTTCTCTGGTTGTTGTTGTTGGTATATGATATTGGAAGAGGCTCTTTTTACAAGGGAATGCTACCCAAATTTACATAAAACGAGCTACTAGCTTAAGTTACAGACTTAGCCTTTACTCAACATTGATTTTGAATCTTCTTATCCTATGGTAGACTGGGTTGAGTTGTTTGATGAGTTGCTTGAAAGCTATTAAGAACTCAAAGAGGTTAAGGTATGTTAAGGCTGAACCTTTCCTTCATTTTGGCATGATCTAGTATCTACGTGTGTTTGATAACGAGACATAAAAAGAAGATCATATTCTTGATTTTTTTTGCATTGACCTAGTCTCATAAGTTACAGCATTCTCCCTTATCGGGACTTCATATTCAATTTAGTTTTGTCTTCTTTCAGCCAAGAGACCAGAGAGTCTAAATATATATATATATATATATATATATATATATATATATATATATATATACACACACACACACACACACATACACACACACACACACACACATATATATATATATATATATATATATAGTATTACAGTATTGTCACCACCATGGAGCTATAATTGATTGGCATGCCCTTATTGGACAACCTCTAATCAGATGGTAAGGTATATACTGAGCCTACTGTGGCCGAGTGCCTATGAATGAGCCCAGAATCGCCGAGATACAGAGCCTACCATCGTCGAGCGCCTATGAGAGAGACTACTACGGTAGAGCAGTTAGACATACCGAGACTTATAAGGCCGGATAACTATTTTACTTTCTATATTGAGAGAGTTGAGCCAATATCAGCAGGTAAGCATATCTTCAGGTTATCTTTGATTCCTAATTACTTTTAGTTATTATATTATCAGTTCAGTTTCAGCTTTCAATTTTTTTTACCTTACATACTTGGTACATTCTTTCATACTGACGTCCCTTTTACCGGGGGTGCTGCATTTCATGCCTGCAGGTCTTGATTTATAGTTGGCTAGACCTTCCTAGCAGACTGAGTCAAACATCAGCTGGTTGGTAAGCTCCACTTCCTCGGAGTTACCAAGTCTGGACCTTGGAGTCCATTTTATATATACATATTTAATGGGTAGGTCGAGTCCACGTCCTGACCATGGTACAATTTAGTTATCTCTAGAGGCTTGTAGACGAGTCTTGTATATTTTGTATAGTAGTAGATGTTTATGGCGGCTTCGTTGGGCTGCACAACTATATATATCATCTTTTGGGTATGTTTACCCCTCAGATGAGAGAAACATTATTTTTAGATGATTTAGAATATGGCCTCATCAGCCTAAGTTAAGGGTTACCACTCCAATATTCATAGTTACAGAGTGGTATGCTCGGGGCAAGTATGGAACTGAGTGTCGGCCACACTTCTTCAGGTTTGTGGTGTGACAAACTTGATATTAGAGCAGTTATGTCTTAAAGAGTCTATAAGTCGTGTCTAGTAGAGTCCCCACATTATATAAACAGGAAGCTACAAGGCATTTAGGATTCTGTTACCCTTCTTTCATATTCGCATCGTTCTATAGAGGTGAGTCATAAGAGTTCGAGCCAAGACTTATGTTTACTAACTATAGAGATGCTTACAATTTGAAAAATTACAGTTATCCAGAGGGCTAATACAGCAGCAAGTAAGGGCATTAGTAGAGAGAGAATTCTTGACTTTGTGGCCCTGTTGGAGGTCCTATTAGAGCGTGCATAACAAATGGTGCACTCCAGAATAGTACAGTCAGATATGAATACTAGAACATTCAAAAACATCAGAAGACATTTAGTGGCATCCTAGAAGGGATAAATATTTACTTTAATATGATTCCCGCCCCTAGTAAAAAGAGAATAGTATGCAATCCGAAGAGCCAGTAAGATAAAGCAAGGGGAGATAAAAGTGAAAGAATATTTTTTTTGAAGTTTTTAGAATAAGGTAATAAATAGAAATATTAGCATGAGCATAAGGAGAGAGCTAATGAATCATTACGAGTAAGATGTGATAAAAAGGGTGGTATCAGTAAATCATAATATGACAAGATGACATAGTCTATAGTCAAGTAAAAGAAAGACTAGAGCTGCATGCCTTGAGACTATAAAAGAGTATAAGCCATAAAGTCATATCCTCATTTCGAGAAAATGAGTTGGTGACTCCAAAGTAATTACCAGAAGGCTAAGTTAGACCCCCTGGAGTAATAGAAATCAATATAAGCTAGCAAACAAGAAAAAAATTGAACATGATTTAGGTACCAAAGGATTCGATAATAGTCAGCATCGTAAGAATTTTAGAAATTGTGTTCCCAAAATGATAGAATAGACAATAGAAGAATAACCTTTAAAGGTCATTCAGGAAGACGCTTCCCTAAAGCAAGCAATGTGAGCAGAGTTATACTTAAGGGACCTAGTGTGCCAGTTACACTAGGTGTCACCCTCGCACGTAAGAAATTAAGTTATCCCTGGTATAGAAGGGTTACTACAAGGTGAATCGAAGTAAATGAAGATATGAAAATATGTCAAAGATGAAGAGGTAACTATGGACTAGTGAAGGAAGAATGCGATAAAAGGCGAAAAGGGTGAGATTGCATTTATTCAGATCCTACATATATGTTATGACTCCAGATCATTATACAAGCACGATGGCTGGGAGATGCAGTAAGGGTTACCTCCCATGATGTTATTGATAAATAAGTGTGAATGAACACTTGATACATAAAGAGCCAGTACGAGAGGTAAGTTAAGATAAAGGAAACAACCCAAGAGAGATTACGCGGAAGATTAGTATACGAATAGATCAACGAGTAGTTAGTAGTTTATTCAGGAAGAGCCTAGTTATGGATATACAACAGGATGCAAATATATAGATAGATCATGCAAGATAAACCTAGTAAACCCTATCATAGGAAATTCAGTCTCCTAGATACAACATCGTAATCCTTGAGAAATAATTAGGTAGGAGTTTAGGTAGTAATAGTTGACATAAAAATGTTATGGAAACAAAAGAGAGTTCCACGGGGGAGAAAAAAATCTGAGTTCAAAAGTAACCCTACGAGAAAAAGGGCACTGAGGTATGTGACTAAAAATATTTATAGGTGAGTAAGAACATCTAAAATTCTGCCAGGTATATGAATGGATAAGTTCACAACTTTAAAAGTGTAACAGAATCTTGCTTAAATGCTACAATGAAAGACTAGATGAAGAAATAAGGAAGAAGGTTTCAAACTAATCATAGTGACCTAAATAAATGATGGTCTTGTAACAACAGTCTCACTACAATATCATATGCACTCTATAAGAAAGTGGTACCTATTGTGACTAAGGAACGGGAAGTAAAATCTAAAGTAATATTTGAGATCATATGCTTTGATGATCTAACAAACTTACTGTTAAGAACCAGATAAGGAACCTAACCTACTTGGATTGCTGCAAGCCTTAACGGATTCCAGCTAAAGGTGAATTGCTACAGCTTAAGGAGCTAGGAACCAACACAAGGACCTGATGCTCTTGTGGTTTCCCCATAGCAGTACAAAGTCAATTGGACAAAACTGGAAATGAAGTGACTGACAACACTGTTTCTGCCGCACTACACGGCACTGTCCGCCCACTCATTCTCTAACCAAACAAAGTACTCACATCATTTCAAGTGATGTGATCAAGATGTACTCAAAATGAGCTTTATAAAAAACATGACTAGAAGGCTTCTGTTTCGCATTCAAGCCTCTTGCAAAAAACAGAAAAATCAATCCTCACAAGCTTGAAGAATGATAATAGGCTAGATTCATGTAATTTGACAATTGTTTATGCCCCAACTTGAATATGTTTAGCTGTTATAGGATAGTTAAATGATGATAAATTAGCTCTAATGGTGAATTTCATATTTTTTAGGAGCGAGTTGCGTGTATGAGGACATAGAACTGTAATTGGAGCTAAATTGAAGCAAGGGAAGCCCCTTAGAGCTGAATACGTTGGAAGAAGAGAGAAAGAAGGGATGAAATAATGACCCGTGACTAGCATTCCCAATAGCATATCCACTCGCGTGACCACGCTAGCCTAGGAGTTCGAGGCAGAATATTATGCCATATGCAAGGTCAGTAGCGCGACCGCGCTAGTCCAGTTCCAGAAAACAAAATTCAGGGGTAAACTTGGAAGTTTGGGGGTAATTCCACTTAACCTATAAAAGGTCCAGCTCGCCGAAAGGAACATTATCAAGGTTTTTATAGCTTAGTTGAAAGCAAGGAGAGGCAAGAGGCAAGGAGGATAAATCAACATTGAGTTCTTTCTTTCTTCCTTTTGTATTTTACCATTTGTGATGAATTTGGCTTTTGTTATGATGAACACTAGTATGAGTAGCTAAATATTTAGTCTAAGGCTTTTATGGAACCCATTGAAGGATGAACTTCTTGTTATGTTAAAATAGTTTTCCCAGTTTAATCTCTATTTGTTCAACTACGTTCTTGTTGTTGTTAATTGATAGGATCCTCAATTAGCTGTGCTTATTCAGTATGTATTACTCGGGAGAGAGTGCATATTTATGTAATTGTTGAACAACACCACTCCCAGAGTATATGAGGGATCAATAACCGAGGATTTAAAGGCGGGATTAGGGATAACGAAGCCTTGGGTGCGATCTAAAGTGAATTATATTAAAAGCTAGCTAGCGCAACTCGGGAGTACGTATAGTAAATTGTCATGATTACTCGAGAGAGATTTATAGTAATAAGAGTGCTCATGATCGATAGAGACGGTTACAAAATCTATGTGAAACATAACCGGAAGGGATTCCATCAATAAGGAATATCAGAACCTTAGATCCTTCTATTAATTGTTTACAACTTAATCATAGTTAGTCTTTAGTTACATAATTGTAGCCAGTTATAGTTAGTAGAAATATCCTTAAGTGTTATTCAAAGTGTTTGGGAATTTGATTACGTAGAATTTAGTGAGTCTAACAAGAGTGATTGATAGGTAGATTCCTTTGGGTTCGACTCTGAGCTAAACACTCAAATTATATTTGCAACATCTGCTTAGTAATTTTTATAAAGCAGAATTGGGCGTGATCAAATTTTGGCGACGTTGCCGGGGAATAAACGGTTTTATCAATTACAATTGAAAAAAATACAAAAATTCTTAGTGTACTCAGTTTTCTCTATACCAATCTATACATTGAAATTTTAATGTTTGTTGACTTTGTTGTACAGGTGCATGCCTAGAAACTCATCGAGAATTGGTGAAGTATTTAAAGCATTATTAGATCCTGAGAAAGTTTTTAAGGCCTTGAATCGCGCCAACCGGAAAAGAAAACAACAACAAACAACTGAATAGTTCAAACCAGATATGGGGGACTACGTGGTAGACCCAACTGCATCATTAGCGCTAGTGGCACCTCTTGTGCAAGAGGCTGCTCTTTATGACTGGGCACAACCCACAACAGAGAAATTGACCACATCAATTTTAGTTCCACAAATACATGCAAATCATTTCAAATCATGAACAACATGCTGCACTTGTTTCAAAACAATGGACTATTTTCGGGGTCACAAATCAAATATCCTTAACATCACTTGAAGAATTTCCTGTCAACCTGTAAAACTGAAAGGCAGCCCAAAGTAACTCAGGAAGAAATCAAGTTGTTGTTGTTGTTTCCATTCTCAATGACAGGAGCTACCCAGACCTAGATAAACTCACTCCCCATTAATTCCATAACAACTTGGAAAGAGTTAGTCAAGCAATTTGTGAACAAGTTTCATCCACCCAACAAGACTCCTCAACAAATTGACAAAATTTTGAGCTTCAAATAGTGACTAATGGAGACACTGCAAGAATCATGGGAACAATTCAAAACATGCTAGTTATATGTCCGCACCACGGTATTCCAGATAAGATATTGCGGTAGCGGTTCTACATGGGTTTGGCAGATGGCGTGAAAGGTAATGTTGATGCTTCAGCTGGTGGAGCATTTTTGAGTAAAACATAGAGGGAAAGCTAAAGTCTGCTTGATAAGATGGCACAAAATTCGGGGTGGACAACCAGGAACACACCTATCACTCTTGTGGTTCACTTAGTGCCTTTAGATCCATCCAACACTCTTGCTGAAAAAATGGCCACATTAATGACACAGATGAGTATACTTACCAAAGAGTTGGAAGAGTTAGGGCAAAAGCAGCAGGTATACATTGTAGATACTACCAATGGGGGCTTATGCACATCTTGCATTAGTCAGCCAATTGGTAACCAGTGGAATACACAAAGTGATCATTATCACTACCCTGAAGACATGAATTATGTGTCTAATTATGGAGGCCAGAGACATGGTGGTCAAAATTGGGACCAACAAAATCAGCCATACAGGCCAGTCCAACCACTACTCAACAATGAAAACATGGGAGGTATTAGACCTCACAATAATATGGCGCCTTATCAAACGCAACAGGGATATAATAATCAAAATCAGCAGCAGAGGTATCATCCTGCTCAGCAGCAGCATGGTAGAAGGCAAGAAGATGGGTTTGCTAGACTCGGGGTAATGACGCAGCAGGTCATTGGGTCAAATGCAAAAATCAGTAAAAGAGTAGATTCACATGAGTCAACTATTAAGAATATTAAGTGCAGATGTGCCAGATTTTGATGTCTTTAAATAATTGTCCTCATGGGACACTACTTGCAGACACTAAGATAAATCCAAAAGATCAAGGCACAAAGCAGCTGATGGATGTGAGTCTACGTAATGGCAAAGACTTAGTCTTGGAGCTAGAGAGGGATCGAGAAAGCAGATAGGCTGAGACACTTGTACCGGTACCCATTAAGCTAGATAAGTTAACAAAACTGATAGAGATGATAGTACACCCTGTCCAAGAAGAACAAAACACACAGATTGAGGCTAAGAGAGAAGCTGAGAAAGCCCAAGAACCGGTAGTTGAGGTGGTATCTGACAAAGAAATAACCAAATCATTGGGAAGAAGAGACCTCCCGCACCATTCCCACAGAGGCTGGCCAAGTACCAAAAAGAGGAACAATACATGAATTATTAGAAATGCTGAAACAAATCCAAGTAAATATTCCATTGATTGATTCTTTGAGGGATATGCCTGGTTATGCAAAAATGATGAAGTACTTGATGTCCCGAAAATTCGATTTCCAAAACTTGGCCACAGTGACTCTTACTAAGATCTACAGTGAGGTGGTGACTAGACCAATTGCTGAGAAGCTGTCTGACCCAGGGAGTTTCACAATTCCTTGAACCATTGGTAACTTTGCTTTAGCCTAAGCACTTTGTGATTTGAGGGCTAGCATAAATCTTATGCCCCTGGTGATGTATAAGAGGTTGGGGATTGGAAGAGCTAGACCCACTTCTATGTTGTTGCAATTGGCTAATAGGACTGTGAAAAGAACTTCTAGTATCTTGGATGATGTGTTGATTTAGGTAGGGAAATTTGTGTTCCCTTCAGATTTGAGATTCTAGATTGCAAGGTGGATGAAGAAATTCCCATAATTTTGGGAAGGTTGTTCTTGGCCACTGGGAGAGCTCTCATTAATTATGAGACTGGGAGCTCAAGATGAGGTTGAACGATAAGGAGAAAACATTCAATGTGCAGAAATCTATGAGGCGACCAAGTGAATTCACCAAATGTTCTCTTATTGATGTCGTGGCTGTGGACGTAGAATCTGATGATGAGATGTTGACTATTGAGGACGCTCTTACTGCATGTATGGTAAATTTAGATGAGGTGAATAGGGAAGAATTGGCATAATGGGTGTTGGCTTTAGAGGGCAGAGGGTTCAGGGATAGAACTCTTGAATTCGAGCCCATGCACCTAGAAAACAGAGAAACTCCTCCAGCCAAGCCATCCATTAAAGAACCACCAGAGGTGGAATTGAAGCCACTGCCCGCCCATCTTAGGTATGAGTTCTAAGGACCTAGCCCCACATTGCTTGTTATTATCTCATCTAGTATGTTAAATGTGCAAGCACAACAACTTTTGCAGGTACTCAAGGAGTGTAAGACTACCATGGGGTGGACCATGGCATACATTAAGAGGATAAACCCAGCCTGTTGTATGCATAAAATTCTGCTGGAAGAGGGACACAAAACTTCCAGGGAACACCAAAGAAGGTTGAACCCCAACATGAAGGAAGTGGTGAAGAAAGAAGTGATAAAGTGGTTGGATGTGGGAGTCATTTTCCCAATCTCTGATAGAAAATGGGTTAGCCCGGTTGCAATGTGTGCCTAAGAAGGGTGGCATGACAGTGGTCAAAAACGATAACAATGAGATGATCTCTATAAGAACCGTCACATGCAGGAGAATTTTCATGGACTACAGAAAATTAAATCTGGCCACCCGGAAAGACCACTTCTCGCTTCCCTTCATTGATCAGATGCTAGATAGATTAGCAGGGAGGTCCCACTTCTGTTTTCTAGATGGGTACTCAGGGTACAATCAGATATCCATTGCACCAGAGGACAGAGATATTACCTCTTTCACTTACCCATATGGCATTTACGCTTTCGGAGGATACCCTTTGGCCTATGCAATACACCCGCCACATTCCAAAGGTGCATGATGGCCATATTCACTGACATGGTAGAAGACATAATGGAGGCATTCATGGATGATTTCTCAGTGGTAGGAAACTCATTCGATGAGTGCCTTATAAATTTGACCCGTGTGCTGAAACGGTATACTGAGACTAACGTGGTTCTAAATTGGGAGAAGTGCCATTTCATGGTACAAGAGGGCATAGTCTTAGGACATCGGGTATCAAGTAAAGGAATCAAGGTGGATCGTGCTAAAGTTGACGTGATAGCAAAGCTGCCACCTCCAACTTCAATCAAGGCAATCAGGAGCTTTCTCGGGCATGCCAATTTCTACCGGAGATTCATAAGAGACTTCTCAAAAATTTCCAACCCTCTCTGTAAGTTGTTAGAAAAAGATCACCGCTTCTTGTTTTTTGATGACTGTTGGGTGGAATTTGAGGAGTTAAAAAGAGGCTAGTCACAACACCCATCATTGTTTCCCCCAACTAGGAGCAACCATTCGAACTCATGTATGACGCCAGTGACTACGCAGCGGGGGTAGTGCTGTGACAGCAGAAAGACAAGCTAATGTATCCAATCTACTATGCCAATAGAATGCTTAGTGAAGCCCAGCTGAACTACACTCTGACTGAAAAGGAGATGTTGGTTGTGGTATATACGTTCGACAAGTTCAGATCATACTTGATTGGCTCTAAGGTAATTATATACACTGATCATCAGCTCTCATGTACTTGATTGAGAAGAAGGAGTCTAAATCGCGCCTGATTCGTTGGGTGTTGTTACTGTAAGAGTTTGACCTCGAAATTCGTGACCTTAAGGGGACAAAAAACCAAGTCGTTGATTATCTACCATGACTTGAGGGAGCTGAAAACTCAGTTGAGTTTGAGGATATTCTAGAAACCTTTCCAGATGAGCAATTGTTCGTTACAAGTCTTGAGGAAGTTCCATGGTATGTAGACTTTGCAAATTACCTGGCAAGCGGTATAGTTCCATATGACCTTTCCTCTGTACAAAAGAAAAAGTTTTATCATGACTGCCGCATGTATTATTAGGATGAACCTTATCTGTTTCAAATATGTGTTGACAATATGATCTGGAGGTGTATCCCCGAGATAGAACAATCTTCTGTCTTACAGGCGTGTCATGCATCGGCGTATGGAGGGAAATTTGGAGGAGTCAGGACGGCCGCAAAAGTGCTAGAGGCCGGGTTCTTCTGGCCAACAGTGTTCAAGGATGTACATCAATGGGTGAAGGGCTGTAATGAATGTCAGCAAACTAGGAACATTTCCCGTCTCCATGAGATCCCATGAACCCAATTCAAGAGGTTTAAATGTCTATGTTTGGGGGATTGACTTCATGGACCCCTTCGTCAGCTCATTTGGCAATAAGTACATACTTGTTAATGTAGATTACATGTCCAAATAGGTAGAAGCTGTAGCATTTCCCACTAATGATGTAGGAGTAGTGGCGGGGTTTTTTAAGAAGAACATATTCACCCCTTTTGGGACTCCGAGGGATATTATCAGTGAGGGAGGCACCCATTTCTATAATCGAGCCTTCGATAAGTTGCTAGCAAAGTATGATGTGCGCCACAAGGTAGCAACACCATATTATCCTCAGACCACTGGATATATGGAACTGTATAATAGAGAGATAAAAAGTGTATTGACCAAGACTGTAAACGCCACAAGAACTGATTGGGAGAAAAAGCTAGATGATGCACTCTCGTCCTATAGAACTGCCTTTATAACCCTGATTGGTATGTCACCATATAAGTTGGTATTCAAGAAGGCTTGCCACTTGCTATTGGAACTTCAACATAAAGCTTGGTAAGCAGTGAAACAACTGAATCTATGCATTGAAGCTGTGGGCACAACGAGAATCACAGAATTGCATGAGCTCGACGAGTTCCAGTATCTGGATTTTGAGAGCACAAGGTTGTAAAAGGAAAGAATGACGAGGTTGCACGACCAGAACATTATTGAACGATATTTCAACCAGGGGGATATGGCATTTCTCTATAACTCAAGATTAAGGCGATTCCCGGGTAAGCTCAAGTCACGATGGTCTGGCCCATTTCAAGTGGTCGAAGTATTCCCTTCAGGGGTTGTAGAGATTACCTCGGAGAAAGACTCATACATTTAGAGTCAATGGGAAGAGATTGAAACCATATGTAGGGATGAATAAAATAATGGAAGTGTCAGAGATACTGAACCTCAGGGGTTGAGCGAGCCTTAAATGCGCTTGTCTGCATTGTGCCACAACGTTAAATCAGGTGCTGCATGGGAGTAACTCATTGATCTTTTGTAATTGTCATACCACGAAATTAAGTAAGGCGTTAGCTGGGAGGCAACCCAATGATAGTAGTAGTTGTTAATTTTGAGTTTGGAGAAGTACTAACCAATGAAAGTGAGCTTGGGCAACTAACAAGTCTATCGGAAGCGGAAAGAACATGTGAAAAATATGAAAATAAAATCATGCCTAGGAGCGCGCCCGCGCTACCCACCACGCATATGGGCAAGTATTTTGCCTCTGCGCCAAAAAATTAGCATGACCGCGCTACAGACCATGCCATGTGACCGCGCTAGAACCGTGACCGCACATATGGCCAAGTATTCTTCCTGGACTAGCGCGACCACGCTCGTACAGCACTACCCAACTGACGTGTTTTTGCCCTTTTTCTTAAAAATATTTTTTTATTTTAATTTTTTATGTTAATTTCTTTTCTCTATTCTATTCATCCTCCCCCCTCCCCCATCTAATTAATCCCTCCCTCTTCAACCCCAATTCCCCCAACATTAAAACAAAACACAAGAACCCTAACCCCCTTCTTCTTCTAAGTTCCATCTTCTTCAACTCCAAATCTTCTTCCAATTCCTATCCCACCTTCCAAAAGTTTCAAGTCACGCTCTCTCCTACTCGTCTTCATTTCTCGCACATTCTCTCACTGCAGGTATGATTTCTTTGTGCCATTTTTCTCTTTTTTAGAATTCTGTTTTTATTTTTGTATTTATGTAGTTGTTTTTTCTTTTCTTTTCTTAGTAGAAATTTGTAGCATATATTGTAGTGATTATGGGAGGTAAGATTGGTGGAGTTGTTGCTTGAATTTGTAGGTAGTTTTGGGGATATTGTGGTGGAATTGGGGTTGTAACATATTTGAAATTGGGTGTGAGTATATAATGCCCACAAGATGTTTGTGTAATGCCTCGGCGAATGTAATTGTGTAATTGTGAACAATTGTGCATGTGAAGTTTGAATAACTGCATTGCGTCAAAGTTTTATTTTGAGTTGTGCTGATGTTATTCTGTTTTTCTAGGTACTATGGCTTCATCTAGGAAACGCCGCACCATAGGTGCCTCTTCTAGAAGTCAAGCTGGATTGTCTAGGGCACGCGGGTCAGCTCCTACTCCTCCCTTTGATAGTAGTAGGTTTTTATCTGGCAAGGCTCAGGACCACTTTGCAGATAAGGCCCCTAAAAAGCCGACACCGGAAAGGGGCATTGATATAGGATCTGTCCAGATGGTCTTCCCTCACATGTATATAGAGCTGGTAAGGCGGGGGTTAAAAACTTTCATTGGCGAGTCGAGGGAGAAGAATGTGATGGTTGTGCGAGAGTTTTACGCCAATGTGAAAGAGCGTGTGAATGGCATAATCACTGTGCACAGAAAGGCGATGGATGCATATGTTGAGGCTATATGGACGATGTACCAGTTGCCCCCTCCTGTGGATCCTTGTTATGACTATTATGAGGGGTATGACAGATTACACACATAGTGGGCAATGTTATTTGAAATAATTTCTGTACCCAGAAAGGAGATTGTCTGGATGAAGTATGGTCAGAAGTTTCATTCCTCGATGCTAACCTTTGAAGGGAAGTGTTGGTTGCATATTATCAACAACCATCTTATCCCGTCTTCCAACACTACAGAGTTGAATGGCCCTCTAGCGGCTCTGATTTGGTGCTTCATTACTGGTCACAACTTTGACGTGGCCAAAGTGATTCATGAGGAGATGTTCACCCGTTACCCAATAAAAAGGTATGGGTTCTTCTTCCCTTCATTGGTTACTAAACTTTGCCGGGCAGCTCAGGTGCCAAAAAATCTAGAAGTAGATGGAAGAGTGCCAAGAAACCACAAGTTCCAAGCTGACAAGGTCACTACTGGTAAGGAGCTGGTGGCAACAGGTGGTGATGCTAGTGGGGATTCTGATGAATATGAGGATGCGGAGGCTGAGCAGGAGGACACGGAGGCCGAGCAACAGACCCATGAGCAAATTACAGCAGCTGAAACACCATCTATGACTGCAACACCATCTGGAGCTGCTCAGATTACCCAGTTCATAGCTTTGGAGCAGAAGGTAGCTAGATTACGTATCTCGGTCATTGACTTGGGTCCCCATGTTGATGCAATGGCTGCCCAGCAGGTGAAATCGGAGAAGAAAATCTTGGGCTGGGTGAGAGCTCTGGGTCGTGCTTGCAATTTGAACCCAAACACGGTCTCCTATAAAGAGTGATATTCCAGGGAAGTTCCTTTACCTAATTGTTCTTCATTTTGTATGCCATGGGGACATGGCTTCCTTGTAAGTGTGGGGTGGGGGATACTTCAGTGTGTTACATGTACCAATTTGACTGTTTAATGTTTCTTTGTTTCTTCTTGATTGTTTTTGGTGTTTTGAGTAATAATTACATTAGGTACGCCTAAGGTAGGTAAGTTGACTTGTCCCGATGACATATCTTTTTCGACGGGATTCTTGAGGGTCTAAGTCGACGTAAATAATATGAATATGGGGACTCTTCCTAGTGACAGATGTATTAGACAGTTTTCTTGAAGGAAGCAAGTCTAAAGAAAATGCCAAAAAGATTTCTTGTTTTTTTGTTTTAGGTAGTGTAGTAACCCCCCTTTTTTTCTTTGGGCAACGGTTCTTTTCTAAGGTTTTATCTTGAACCTCGTGTAGTTAGTTTTTTATTTATTTTATTTTTAATTTTTAGTTAGTATTGATGGGCTATGAGATGAAATAAAAAGAGAAACCCTTGGCGTTGATACACCTGAACACAGTAGACACTAGAGTGTAACGCTTAGTCTCATTGGTTGATTCTTGCTAAAGTGCCTTAAATTGTATGTTTGTAACTGACTTGAATACTCAAACGAGAATGTCTTAATAAGCCAACCTAGATTGAGTCATGTTCCATGTGTGTGAGAGTTGTACTGTATTCTATGCTTTACATTTGATGCCTAGAACTTTCCCTCTGTGTTTGCAAAGCGAAATAGTAGCTTCATTCAGTTTTAGAAGTGATAAAGGCATTTCTTTGTTAAGCCAAATATATAAAATAGACCCACCTAAATGTAATACATCATAGTCAACCCCGTTGATCCTATAAGATTATTTCTTTTGGAACCACATTGTGAACCTTACCTAATTGTTTGAATGGCCATCTGTTTGAACCCCTTTAGCTCCCATAAAAACTTGAATGGTATTGAAATATTCAAAAGCTAAAGTGTGGGGTGGTGGTTTGATTTTTGAGTGGAACTAATGAAATAGAGGAAAAGTGCAGTTTTTGGAAAAGTAAAATAATAAGCACCACTTAAAAGAAAAAAAAAGAGAGATAATGAGTAAATGTAGTAGTTGATAAGTGGTGATTTGATACAATTGCAACTAATGGAGTGGGATGTTATAAATAAAAATGTGGAGGAATGTCTGGTTGATATAAGTATGATTTTGAAGGTTAATGTGATTGCATTCAAAGTGCTTAGGGAGGTTAGTCACTATATCCAAATATATCCTACCAGTCCCTTAGCCTACATTACAACCAAGTGAAGTCCTAATTGATCTTAGATTGAATGGGTTCGATTAGTAGAGTAGTATACCACGGGCAAACCTATGTTGCGTCTTTATGGCATGTGAATGTTATTTTTGAGAGTGAGTGAATTTTATCTATCTAAGTTCCTAATTGTTCTTAATATAAATATTTGTGGAACTACTCTCTTGTGTGATGTGAGGGCATATGATTCATGAAGGAAGGGTAAGTCTTGACTTCTGTATAGAGTGATTTGAGTAAGTACGAATATTGCATAGCACGTGAGAGTCGACTTTTGAGGAAAAGATTGTTCACTACTAGGCGTAACTTTGGTGAATTGTTCTTGGTATGATACGTTAGGAAAAAAGGCCTAGTGAAGGAACCTTTATAGGGTGTGGTGGATTGCTCGAGGACTAGCAATGATTTAACTGCGAGGTGTTGATAATAGGCTAGATTCATGTAATTTGGAGATTGTTTATGCCCCAACTTGAATATGTTTAACTGTTATAGGATATTTAAATGATGATAAATTGGATTAAATGGTGAATTTCATGTTTTGTAGGAGTGAGTTGAGTGTATGAGGACTTAGAAATGTAATTGGAGCTAAATTGAAGCAAGGGAAGCCCCTCGGAGCTGAGTACGTTAGAAGAAGAGAGAAAGAAGGGCTAAAATGATGCCCTAGACTAGCACGCCCACTAGCGCTAGCCTAGGAGTTCGAGGCAGAATGTTATGCCATATGTGGGGTCAGTAGCACGCTCATTAGCGCGATCGCGCTAGTCCAGTTTCGAAAAATAAAATTCAGGGGTAAACTTCGATGTTCGGGGGTAATTCCACTTATTTATAAAAGGTCCAGCTTGCCCAAAGGAACATTATCAAGGTTTTTATAGCTTAGTTGAAGGAAAGGAGAGGCAAGGAGGATAATTCAACATCGAGTTCTTCCTTTCTTCCTTTTGTATTTTACCATTTGTGATGAATTTGGCTTTTGTTATGATGAACACTAGTATGAGTAGCTAAATATTTAGTCTATGGTTTTGATGGAACCTATTGGAGGATGAACTTCTTATTATGTTAATTTAGTTTGCCTAGTTTAATCTCTATTTTTCAACTATGTTCTTGTTATAGTTAATTGATAGGATCCTCAATTAGTTGTGCCTATTTAGTATGTATTACTCGGGAGAGAGTGTATATTTAGGTAATTATTGAACAGCACCACTTCTAGAGTATATGAGGGATCAATAACCGAGGGTTTAAAGGCGGGATTAGGGATAACGAAGCCTTGGGTGCAATCTAAAGTGAGCTGTATTAAAAGATAGCTAGCGTAACTCGGAAGTATGTCTAGTAAATTGTCCTGATTACTCGAGAGAGATTTATGGTAATAAGAGTGCTCATTGATCGATAGAGATAGTTAGGCAAATATATGTGAAATATAACCAGAAAGGATTCTTCAATAGGGGAAATCAGTACCTGAGATCCTTCTCTTAATTGTTTACGACTTAATCACAGTTAGTCTTTAGTTACATAATTACAGTCAATTATAGTTAGTAGAAATATCCTCAATTGTTATTCAAAACATTTGGGAAGTCGATTACCTAGAATTTAGTGAGTCTAACAAAAGTGATTGATAGGTTAATTTCTTGTGGGTTCGACTCTGGGATAAATACTCATATTATATTTGCAACATCTGCTTGGTCCTTTTTATAAGGCATAGTATCAAAGAACAAGGTTGAATAGTACTACGGATTAGTTCCTAAAAGATAGATTGTTGTTGTCCTAGTTGAGTTGTAACCTTGTTATTGTACCTACTGTATCTCCTCAACTACTTACCTTGAAGCATTTTGATTAGGAATCCTCTTGTAAATCCATAAGCACATTGACTTTATGTTGTGACTAGATCTAGTCATAAGGAAAAGTCTTTGTAATCGTAGAGTTACAAAGTGGTTTGTGGTGATAGCATCACAAGTTAAAAAAAGCCTTTGTAACTAGGATAGTCACAAATTGGCTTGTGGTAAAGGTACCACAAGTTAGTTGAGTAAAACCTTTGCAATAGGAAGTATTATGTCACGCCCCGACCTCGGGAGGTACGACCAGCACTCAATCAAGAGAACCCAACTGTGAAAGCCTTAGCAAACACTTCCTATCCAACCCAACCCAACATGAAGAAGGAAACCATACTTCCATTAATTTATTTAGGCATGGTACGATAATACGTTCTACCTTACCAATTCATTTTAATTCACATCATTAATCAGTGGATAGAATCCAAGATTCCATATAATTATGCTTTAGAGAAGTAAGAGTTAGAAGTTTAGCATAGTTCATAGACTCCTCAAACACCCGTACATAACCCAAACATGTGTCCACGGAGCCTCTAAGGATACAAAAGATAAGTACGACAATGCCGGCAATAAGACCCTGGGGATACCTCAAATTGGAAGTCCACAACAACAAAGATATATAATACAACCCCTTGAAAGAGGAATGGGCTCACCAAGACATGGAGAAGAAGGTCACCTGCTACGCACGATCGACACTATTCGCAGTGGATCCACCAACATTTATTTAAAAATGTAGCGCCCCCGGCAAAAGGGACGTAAGTACCATGGAATAGTACTAGTATGTATAACTAAGTACCATTTTACTAGAAATGATTCTCAAGCAAGAACAAGGAAATCACAAGGGTACATCAAAGGTTTTAACTAGACACCACATCATCAAATAAATGAACCATATAATCTTTCACATAGTTTGCATAACGTTGTTTGGGGGTATTTCTTTTATATGTTCATCACTGTCCTCAATACCACCGCTATCTTGAGCAGAGTCCGATCACGACCCGATCAGCTAGGTTTCCTTATTTAAGGCATATATCTCAATCATCATTTCATTTCCCTTTTCCCGGAATTCAATATTAGCACATTACCACCATGTGGGTAGCATGGTGTCTGATCATGGCCCGGTCGGCTAGGCCACCTTACATAGGCGTTGTTCCTTTCTCATTAATCATTTTGAATCTTTGTTTCACAATGCTCATATCAATACATTGGCACTTAGGCCTACAATTATACATTGTTCTATTTTCAATATCCATCTTGAAATTTCATGGTCATTGGCACACACAAGAAATTCAAGTTACAAGCACAGGTAAGTTTCCACATAGTTAGCATGACAATCTCAGTTTTAATCTTGCTTATAGCCTAAGCATTTTCAACACATAGTTTGTATTCTTCACACTTCTCTAAATATCAAGAATAATACATTACTCACATTGAGGAACATCCTTTATGCATGTATGCATATAATTTCAAATCAATTAATGTGAAATAACAATCAATACATCAACCATTTCTAGTCTTACCATACCTGTGAAATCACCAACGGAGCTCAAATTCTAATAAAGGGGGATTTTAGCTATACATACCTCAATATAGCTTTTCCTTAATCATTACCAGATTTCCGGAACTCTTAGCACTTCGATCTATTGTGTGAGATTTACAATTGAACCAAGAATTAGAGACATCCTATCTTATTTGGGCATATTATCAAATACTAAAGGTGCATTGTGATCTTAGTCCCCTTTTTTAGAGGAATTCCTATCATTTTATACCTCCTATTGCCTTATTTTTAGTTTACTACCTTCCAATACTCTATGGTTTGATATGCATGCAAGAAGTTCACTCTTATACCCATGTACCCCCAAGCTAAGTACTCTTTCTAGTATGAATTTGAAACTGAGGTTAGGGGTCAGTTTCTTGCCTTTTAGTGTGAAGATTTAGGTGCCTCGCTTGATTATCTTCAATGTTTTAGCGAGGTTTCATGGAGAAATTTGATGGGAAGCACTTTCCCTCTCTAATACCCTCTCTCTCTCTCTCTCTAAAAGCATCAAGAAATATGTTCAAAATAAGCCATAACACCGAATATATCGATAAGGGGGGTTGGATTTAAAATTTAGAAAATTGGAGCCCCGAGTCAGATCTGCGATTGCATTTGCGATCACAAAGTCGATATGTGGTCCACATAATGGACCGCAAAATGCTTCCCAAACACTGGACATAGTGACTGAGATTGCGGCAGAAATGCAGTCCGCATTCACGTTCTGTGGTCGCAAAGTGCACCGCAGAACTAATCTTTACAAAATCCCAAAGAAATTGTGCGACGACTATGTGGTCCACATTTTAATTATGCGATCGCATAATCAATCGCATAGTTGACTTCAATTCAGACAACACACTGACTCACTCTACGGCAAATATGCGGTCCGCATACCTGGTATGCGACCACATTCTGGACCGCATAATTGCACATTCCAAGAAAACTTTGACTCTTGATTTTTAAATGCATAGATCAGTACAAAAAGGTCCGAACACATTTTCATAATTTGGCACTACGAGCCCTTAAGTTTGGAGTACAAGTTTTCACAGGGCCTTACATATTGTAAAGTGGCTTGTAATAGGTAGATTACAAGTTAGTGAAATTAAAAGCCTACATGTGTAGGTCGTGGTTTTTCAATCCCCTTGTGTGGGATTTTTCCATGTAAAAATCCTCTGCCTCATTTACATTCTGTTTTATTAAGTACTTTCAGTAGAATCTTGTAAAGGACTAGGTACTCTACGATTTGGTGTACCCATACAAACTAACAATTGGTATAAGAGTAGGTTTCTCCTATCAGGCTAGCACCTAGGAAGGATCCTTATGCGGATCACTAAATTTTGAATAAAGTCAATCCATATACCAACCCCCCTAAGTTTGATGGAAAATGCTATTGGTGGTGGAAAGCTAGAATGCACGATTTCATCGTGGCTCAAGATTGTGAGCTATGGGATATCATTTGCTATGGTCCTTATATTCCAATAAAGGTACTATATGAATTTCTATTTTCAATGGAAAAAAACAGCAAAGAATACACTGAAGTAGACAAGAAAGCTATGGATAAGAATTTTCATGCCAAGAAAATTCTGGTGGGACTTGAAGAGTATGATAGAATCTCTACCTGTGACACTGCAAAGGAAATATAGGAGACTTTGCAAACAGCTCATGATGGAACTACACAAGCAAAATAGTCTGAAGATAAACCTAATACTAGTGATAGTTCCATGATGGCAGCTGAAGGCGATGAGATTGGATATAACTCAACTTTTTCTTTGATGCCTCAATCAGATAATGATGAAGACAATGGCGGCAAAGAGGTAAACTTTAGGGATATTCATAGAAATCTGAAATCCTATTCTCCAAAAAAACTCATGTGTTTAGCTGCTGTTTTAATCACTGTCTTTTGTAGTCTTGAGGAGGATAGGGATTCCTTGATCCTAGAACTAGAAGAATATGAACATGCTATGAAGACTTAATGGCTGCAGTTGCTGACAATAAGAAAACCATTGAGATCTTTAGAAAAGAAAAGAGTGATATGTTGGCAGAAATTGCAGACTAAAGGAAAACAATAGTAAAACCATGGATTAAGTCAAAACCTGAAAGTTCTGAAAGAGGAAAGGAGATAGTGAGTGAGGAATACCTTAGGCTTGAAGATGAGGTGAACTCTATGAGACTTAGGATGTGTGCTGAAACTGAGAAAAACAAGCTCCTCCAAACCAATCTAGAAAAAGTAATGAATTATCTTGAAAGTTCTCTAAAGCGGACCTGATCCTCAGAAGCTACCACTGCCTTGCTTAATAATGATAGTAAAAAAAAGAAGGGAGCAGGGTTCCAAAGGGAGAAAACTCCTTACAACCCTCACAGTAAGTGCGTCACTGTCTTTGATAACTAGCCTCGTATCCGATGTGGGAATGCTGGGGGCTTCAAGCAAGGGGTCCACCCAAGAATCAATCAGTTCAAAAAGACAAAGTAGCTGCTGAAACTGTGACCACAAAATAGGGACTATGTTCTGCTCACAAAAAATGCACAGTACCTACATGGACTAAGAGAGCTCTTATTCATCCTCTTGCTTCCTACAAGGGACCCAAACTTGTTTGGGATCCTAAAAGTAACTACTCAATCTCTTGTGCGGGGAAAAGCGAAAAGAAGCGGTCAATAATGGTTCATGGATAGTGGATGTTCGAAACACATGACTGGGAACACCACGGACTTTTCACTAAAAGCCCTGCAAGGAGCGAGTGTATATTCTTGGAGTTGGAAAAGCTGGGAAGTCACTCACTCATTCCATTGAAAATGTGTACTATGTCAATAGGCTCATGTACAGTCTCCTGAGTGTTTCTCAAATCTGTGATAAAGGAAACAATGTGGAATTCTTGTCTAAAATATGTACAGTCACCGACTTTGTGACCAGTGAAATAGTGTTGGTGGCCAAAAGATACAAGAATATCTATGTTGCTGATTTCGAATCTTTACATAGTGGTGATCTGAGTTGTCTGAAAGCGGCTGATGATGATGTTGAACGATGGCACAGAAGACTGGGCCATGCAAGTTTTTCCCTTCTGAACCAACTAATTCAGATGGACGTGGTCCATGGTCCGCCTATGTTATAATTCAAAATTCAAAAAGTCTGTGATGCTTGTGCTAGAGGAAAATATGTGAAGTCCTTCTTTAAGTCTAAAAGAGATGTGAGCACCTCAAAGCCCCTTGAGCTCCTGCATATGGATCTATGTGGACCTATGAGGGTGCAAAAAAGAGGATGAAAGAGATACATTTTTGTAATCGTGGATGACTATTCCAGATTCACATGGACTTTGTTTCTCAGAACAAAAGATGAAACTGTTGAAGTATTTGTGGCCTTTGTGAAGAAAATCCATGTGAAGATGGAGTCTAGAGTAGAATGCATTAGATCAGATCATGGGACAAAATTTGACAATGTCAGATTTGATGAATTCTGTAATGAAAATGGCATCACTCACAACTTCTCAGCTCCCAAAACTCCCCAACAAAATAGGGTAGTAGAAAAGAAGAACATAACTCTCGAAGAAATGGCAAGAACAATATTGATTGACAGTGGGATTGCAAATAATTTATGGGCTGAAGCTGTCAACACTGCCTGCTATTTAGTGAATTGGTGCATGATCAGATCTCTTATAAATATGACCCCGTATGAATTGTTGAATGGAAGAAAACCCAAGCTTACTCATATAAGAACATTTGAATGTAAATTCTATGTTCTCAACAATGGAAAGGATCAGCTTGGTAAATTCGATGCCAAGAGTGATGAAGGAATATTTCTTGGGTACTCTTCTCAAAGCAAGGCTTACAAGATATATAACAAGTGGGCTTAATGTATTGAGGAGAGTGTCCATGTTATCTTTGATGAATCTTATCCATCATTTGAGAAGAGTACTGAGGAAGATCAAGATGAACAACCCTTACTTGTTCCTGGTGAAGTCATTAACATGACAAACGGAAAGGCAGATATAATGAGTCAAGCAAAGGAGATAAATGAAGAAAATGCTGCCTCAACATCAACAGAACCAAGCATCTCAATCACAACCACAAAAGATGAAGAAATGGTGGTTAATGCAGTTCGGGGAAATCCACTAGCACCTGAAAGAAGGATAGAGGAAATCAACCAAACATATCTTCCTCCTCTCAGAATGAACCTCGGGTGTATAATGGAGACACCAAAACTCTCACCTTATAGACAACATCATCATTCCACTAGAGTACAAACTAGGTCAAAATCCAGAAATTCACTTACCTTCTTAGCCTTTCTCTCGTAGAAACATCAAGGAAGCATTGAAAGATACAGATTAGATTACAGCCATGCAAGACGAGTTGCATCAGTTTGAGAGAAACAATGTGGGGCACCCGATACCTAGACCCCCATATCGAAACATTATAGGAACCAGGTGGGTAGTCAGAAACAAGCTTGATGAACATGGAATTACCACAAGGAACAAGGCTAGGCTAGTGGTCCAAGGATAGAATCAAGAGGAAGGGATTTACTATGATGAAACATTTTCTCCAATGGCTCGCGTGGAAGCTATCAGAATTCTAATCGTTTTTGCATCTAATATGGAATTCACCATGTTCCAAATGGATTTCAAGAGTGCATTTTTGAATGGACCCCTTAAGTAAGAAGTCTATGTGAAGCAACCCCCAGGGTTTGAATGTCATGAGCACCTTAAATATATGTTTAAATTGGACAAAGCGATGTATGGGCTAAAGCAGGCTCCTCGAGCTTGGAATGAAAGACTATCAGAGTTCCTCTTAAAAAATGGTTTTAAAAGAGGAAAAATTAAAAGCACTCTTTTCTTAAAGAAACGAGGAAGGAACCTGCTCATTTTTAGGTTTATGTTAATGATATCATTTTTGGAGCAACGGTTGACTCGCTGTGTGAAGAATTTGCAAATGTTATGTGAAGTGAATTTGAAATGAGCATGATGGGAGAATTAAACTTTTCTTAGGTATTCAAGTAAAAAAGCCCCCAAAGGGTACTTCTATTTGTCAGCAAAAATACATCAAGGAACATTTGAAAAGGTTTGACATGGAAGCATCAAAGGTGATAGACACACCCATTGCAATTGCCACTCAACTGGACATGGATGAAACTGGATCTCCTATGAATCAAACAATGTATAGAGGCACCATTGGGTCTCTCCTCTATCTCACTGCCAGTCGACCTGATATTGTTTTCAACATAGGGCTGTGTGGAAGATTTCAATCAAATCCCTAAGAGTCTCACTTGAAGGCTGTCAAATGAATATTGAGATATCTCAAAGGAACGGAGACCTGGTGCTATATTATCTATCAGGTGACAATTTTAATTCAGACTATGCAGGTTATTTTGTGGACAAAAAAATCTCTTCAGGAGTGGCTCACTTCTTAGGTTCATGTCTTATCTCTTGAGGTACAAGGAAGCAAAATTCTGTGGCTTTTTCAATAGCTAAAGCTGAATATGCAGCTACAGCATCCTGTTGTGCTCAGCTTGTACGGATCAAACAACAACTGGAGGATTTTGGGGTACTCTCTGAGAGAGTACCCCTCCTATGTGACAACACTAGTGCACTCAACATGTCCAAGAATCTAGTTCAACATAAAAGGACAAAACATATTGATGTGAGGAATCATTTTCTGAGAGATAATATGGAGAAAGGGTTGATATGTATGAAGTTTTGCAACACAGAAGATCGGATTGCAGTCATTTTCACCAAAGCACTAAGTAAGAAATAGTTTGAGAGAAACAGAGTAAAGCTAGACTTTGAAGCCAAATTAAGAACCTGATTCCTCTTTGGATGGCTCGTATCCTTAAGAAATAACTGGATCAATGTGTTTTGTGGCCCTGTCTAACTCACTTCAATACCATTGCAAGTAAATACGCATGATGAGAATAACTCACTTCACACCACTTCTTTCAATGGTTGAGAAAACTTCTGATCTCTCTGCCTCAGTTGTGACTACCACTGACTTATCTATGGAACCTCTTGTTTTTACTGAGCCTTTGTCACCCTCTAACACTCTTGTTGTTGCATTCACACCTTCCCTAGTTTTCCAATCTCTTCCCAGCTCAGCATCCCTTGAAACTACTGTTATGTTCTCCCCATCGTCTGTTGTTCCCACCAGTCAAAGCCTAAGTGAAGAACAAAGTCAAAATACTGAGTTTACAGAGGGTTCTGCCATCGTTGCCACCGATTCCATGGTTGTGGAAGCACCAATTAAAGAAGAGAAAGATGTCGTAACAGTGTTTGTAGTATCCGCTGACGGGGTATTGAATGAAATTACTTCCCAGAAATATGAGACACAGTGTGGAGGAAGAAGGCGCCATAGTGGTTGTTGAAGGGGATACAATAACAGATACTACTAGGGTATCACATGAGGAACCCGATCGATCTCCGGAGGACCCAGGTCAGGGCACTCATCCCCGGGACAGTGTTGTTCCTGCATTCGATGCTTTGCCCCTAGAAATTCAAGCACCTGAAATATGATCTAGTCATGAATAAGACCTGGACAACGTGGCCCTTGATATTCATATGTAAGCGAAGGGTTGTCTCCACCCCTGAGTCTAAAATAAAGCAACCTACTACCAGGTTTCAAGTCAAAGTGGCCTACGACTCTACTCTCCAAAAGATCAAGAAGACTAGTAAGAAGAAAAGAAGAACGTTGGTAAAGGATGGTGTACCTGTAAGTGATGAGGCTATCCCCGTAGTCGAGGTGGAAGAGGGAACTCATGAGGAACCTGGTTCCCTTGTTCCGCGATCCTCGAAAAAGTCAGAGCATGTTTCAATGGAGAAAGGGTCAATATCTAAGTCCAAGATGAAGTAGGTAGTGAGTGATGAAGATGTACTAGTGGAGTCTAAGGAAAAAGGCAAAATTATTGGAGAAAAGCTTAGGAAGTGCAAGTCTGAAACTGTTAAAGAACCTAGTTCTGTGAAGAAAATGAGAAGTAAAGTCAACCTTGGCTCTGAGCATCTGAGGCATCAAAAGTCCTGCTGCATTGTACGCTTGACCCAGCAATCTTTGAGATGAGCAGAATGCGCCAAATTCTGGAAATGGTCGAGTTTCAACAATGGGTGCATCTTTTTCACATTAATGCACCTAAAATGTGTACGGAGGAGGTACAAAGTTTCTTCGCTAGTCTCTTTCCAGTTGATACTGACCATGTCTGTGCTTTGGTCAATGGGGTAGAAATCGTCTTTGATGTGCAATTGCTTGGAGAGATTTTGAAAGTTCCTACAGTTGGCGTGTTGAGTGTACGAGATGTTTGTTAGTATAACTTCAGAAATGCAGTGGTGAAAAACAATGCTAACCAGAAAGGGGACCGAACCCATAAGAAGCATTACTCCCTATCTATCAGGTGATATTTGAGTTGGTTAACAAAGTCATGTTGCCTCGATCATAAAGGAGGCACGTGACTTCCAAGTCTGACCTATTCCTAATGAAGCAACTAGACTATTTTAATCCTGTGAGTCTGCCTGCCATAATGATTGAACACATGCATAAGGTTGCCACTTTCAAGGACGGTAATCATAGGCTTCCCTATGGATTCTTGCTTACTGCAGTGTTCAATTTCTTTAAGGTTCTACTGGGAATAGGTAAAGTGAGCACTCGAAAGCAGACATTCTCATAGGCAACCTTGGAAGGGTGAGAGTGTGTGGAAAAGTATAGGGATGGGGGGTAAGAAGTACATCAACTGTTTCTCAGCTTATCAATTCCTAGAACTATGCAGATGAGGAAATTTGTCGGTCGAAGGCCAGGAATGTTATCCTAGAAAGTCAGAAAGCCCGAGGGTTCCTATGTCAAATGATGAAGTGGTTCGTGTGACACCGGAAAATGTTGATCTTGAGGCGCATGCTGAGAACCTGAAGACTGAACTGCTCAATGAGCAAAAGTTGAGAAACGCTCGAATAGAACTTGTTCTTCAGACACTTGTTGTAGCTACCAAACCTTCCCCTCCTAGTTCCCCTTAAGAACCCCTTCAGTGAACAGTCTTCTGGATATGTTTCTTCTGTTTTCTTTGTTTCATTGTTGATGTTTGGCGGATGTTTTTTGTTTTCCTTTTTGATGGTTGGGATGTACTACTACTGCTCTTGTTAATAAGTCCAATGTTTCCTCCTCCTTTTTCAAAAGGTAGAGGCATATTAAATCATTATTAATATAAATCCATTTTTGTTATGTATTGTACTCTCTCTATGTGTGTGTGTGTGTGTTGTATTCTCTACCATGTTTGTGTGCATATATGTGGCATGAGTTAGCTTAGGTAGATTTATTTATGTTGTTGTTCTTTTTCATGATGCCAAAAAGGGGAAGAATAATATAGGACTCAGGGAGAAACACATTGGAGAACACATTGGAGAACTGGCTTTTAAGTTACTGAGTCCTATCATGTATACCTTTGTTACGACAAGGCATAGTCTCAGGGGGAACACTCTGTGTTCCCCCTTACATTAAAACTAATTCCACCTTATAAATGCTTACCTTACAAATTCTAAGTTTGTCATCATCAAAACGGGGGAAATTGATAGATCTTAAATACTCTTGCCTTATATTTTGATGATCTAACAAACTTATTGTTAAGAACCAGATAGGGAACCTGACCTACTTGGATTGTTGCAAGCTTTAAAGGATTCCAGCTAAAGGTGAACTACTATAGCTTCAGGAGCTAGGAACCAACACAAGGACCTGATGCTCTTGTGGTTTCCTCATAGCAATATAAAGTCAATTGGACACAGCTGGAAATAAAGTAACTGACGGCATTGTTTCTGGCGCACTGCATTGCACTGTCTGCCCATTTATTCTCTAACCAAACAAAGTACTCACATCATTTCAAGTGATGTGATCAAGATGTACTCAAAATAAGCTTTAAATTGTTTATAATGACTTTGTTTGTTGACTCAGCTTACCCATTACCCACCGGATGATAAGGTGTAGATGTAATCCTTTTGATTTGCCAACTTTGAAAGAACTCTATGCCTATAAACTAAAGGCCATTATCACACATAATTTCCTTTGGCACACCGAATCGGCATATAATATTTCGCCAGATGAAATCTTTAACTTCCTTTTCTTGCACCTATTTAAGTGCTTCTGCCTCCACCCATTTAGTAAAATAATCAGTGAGTACGAGGGAAAATTTTACCTGTCCTTTTGCTTGTGGTAGTGGTCCCACGATATCTATCCCCCATTTCATAAATGGCCACGGTGCAATGACTGAATGTAGTAACTCCATGGGCCTACGCATATTATTATCATACCTTTGGTATTTATCACATTTAGCCACGAAACTTTTCGCATCTTCTTCCATTTTGGAACAATAATAACCTGTCCTAATTAAGGTTCTTACCAATGACATTCCACCTGCGTGATTCCCATAAATCCCCTCATGTATCTCACTTATTTGTATTCTGTCTGAGAAGGTCCGAGGCATCTTGCTAAGGGGCCATCGAACATCTTTCGGTAAGTCCCCAGCATTTGATTAACTACGATCTGAGAATCGCTTTTGATTATAATCTAATTTATGCCAAGTCCTCGTGCCAGTTCTAAACTTGCAATCACAGCCTCATACTGTATCTTATTGTTAGTTATTGAATGACATTTAACGGCTTGCCTAATGGCTTCACCCCTAGGTGGTATCAGAACAATCCCTAAACCTGCACCATTTACGTTAGATCGACCGTCAGTAAATAAGGCCCAAGTTTCTAGGTTAGCTCTATTGAACACCTGCAACTCTTTTTCTGCTTCTAATTGCATCCTTTGGCTAAAACCAGCCATGAAATCAGCTAACACTTGAGATTTTATAGCAGTTCTAGGTTGGTATGTGGATATCATATTCACTTAATTCTATAGCACACTTAGCTAACCTTCCTGATAACTCATGCTTATGTAAAATATTGCGTAATGGATAAGCAATTACTATAGCAATAGGATGACATTGAAAACAAGGTTTTAATTTTCTAAATGTCATGACTAATGCAAGTGCAAGCTTTTCTAATTGAGGATACCACGTTTCCGCATCTAATAAAGATTTGCCGACATAATATATCGGAGACTGTTTACCTTGGTCCTCACGAACTAAAATAGCACTTACTGCTACTTCTGAAATAGCAAGTTAGATGAGCAATCTTTTCCCAGCCTTTGGTTTTGCGAGCAATGGTGGATTTTGATGAGTATGTCTTCAAATTTTTGAGTGTTTGCTGACATTCCTCATTTCATTCAAAATGATCTTGCTTTTTAAGAGCTGAGAAGAATTTAAAGCACTTTTCTGATGATTTAGAAATGAATCTTCCCAAGGTTGCAATTCTTCCTGTCAATCTTTGCACTTCTTTTTTACTTGAAAGCACATCAGGGATTTCTTCAATGGCCTTAATCTGTGCGGGATTCACTTCAATACCACGGTTAGAAGCAAAAAATCCCAAAAATTTACCTGATGAAACACCAAATGCACATTTCTCTGGATTTAATTTCATATTAAATTTGCGCAAAATGTGAAACATATCAGACAAGTGTGATATATGATCTTTTGAATGCTGAGTTTTAACGAGCATATTGTATATATAAACCTTCATGGTTTTTCCTAGATGTTCTTGAAACATTTTAGTCACTAGCCTTTGATATGTTCCACCAGCATTTTTGAGACCAAAAGGCATTACTTTATACCAGTAAGTCCCCTTATTTGTTATGAATGAAGTTTTTTCCTCATCTACCTGATCCATTTTGATCTGATTATAACCTCAATACGCATCTAAAAACTCAATAGTTCATATCTGCAATAGCATCAATTAGTTGATCTATATATGGTGGTGGAAAAGAACCCATAGGACAAGTTTTGTTAAGGTCTATGTAATCTGCACAAACTCGCGACTTACCATTCTTTTTTGGTACTACAACAGTATTGGCTAACCAATTAGGATACTTTACCTCACAGATAGACCCAATCTTTAATAATTTTTGAACCTCTTCTTGGATCACCTGATTTTTGAAAGCTCCTTGCTTTCTCTTCTTTTGTTTGACAGGAGGGAACGATGGATCTTCATTTAATTTGTGAGTCATTAGCTTCGATGGTATTCCTATTATATCAGAGTGAGAACAGGCAAAACAGTCCACATTAGTTTTCAAAAATTCAATCAACTTACCTTTCATGTCTTGGCTTAGATTGGCCCCTACGTAGACTTTCTTTTTAGGCCATCATGCAAATAACACTACAGGCTCTAGTTCTTATATTATTATTTTTAAATTCTTATTTTTCTCTAGATATTGAACGACATCAGGCCTTGAGTCCGCATCTATTCGCCCTTGTTTCAGTTGAGGTTTGTATCATGATATTCCCAACTGGATTCTGTAACTTCTATTTTCTTCGTCTCTCGTACTTGAATCAGCTATGAAATAGATGCTCCTGGATGTCTGTTGATCCCCACAAATTTGACATATTCCCCATGGTGATGGAAATTTGATAACTTGATGTAAGGTTGATGGAACAACATCCATCTCTTGAATCCATGGTCTCCTAAGAATCATGTTGTAAGCCATCTCCATATCTACCACTTGAATTTTGAATCTTTGATAACACCTTCTGCGAATGTAATGAGTATTACCTCTCCTTCTGCTACGACGCTAGAATTGTCAAAAGCTTGCATTTCAAGTAACACTCTTAGCAGAATGATGTTCATGGAACTATCTGGATCAATCAGAGCTCATTTCACATTAGTATCATGTACGAGTAGAGATATTACCAGTGTGTTGTTATGTGGAGTTAATATGCCATCCGTATCTGCATCATCAAACGTAATAGTTTCTTCTTCTAAGACATGTCGTATCCGTTTCCCTTGAGTAATTATGATTTTGGAAATCTTATTAGCTGCGGCTTACGTCATACCATTGATATCTTCACCTCCACTTATAACGTTGACGGTCCTTTTGGGAGAAGGTGGTTTAGAGGGTTCCTGCCTATTCTTCATGTATGCTTGCTTACCTTTCTTACTGAATAACTCCGTGAGATACCCTTGTTTTAATAAATGATCAACTTCACTTTGTAAAAATCTACAGTATTTCGTTTTATGTCTGTGATCATTATGAAATTTACACCAATGATCAGGGATGCGCCTGTTTGGATTCGATCTCATCTCTTTTGTCGATCGTACCTTGTCACCCATGCTTCTCAAAATGGCTGCGAGTTCGGAAGTGCTCGAATTGAAATTATAACCACTGAACCTCACCTTTAAAATTTTATCATCATTTTGATACTCAAGCGTGTTTCGATCATTCCCTAATCTTGATGACGAGCCCGACTCTCTATTCCTTGATCTGTAGTCGTATCTCTGATTATCCTATTTTGACCATGAGTTTTTTCCCACAGGTCCCATGTATGATTCATACATGTGTTTACCGGACCTTTTTTCAGTTTCCACCCGTCTCGAACTTATCTTTTCTTCTTTCTGATACAGTGAAATAATGTCTTTTTTGATCGTCAGCTTCGTGTTATACCTTTTATAAACTTCATTCCATGTTGTGGCTTGGAATTCACAAATACTTTCCTTGAATCGCCTCGTTGCCTCGGAGCTCTTTTCATTCAAATTACTAGTGAAAGCTATAGCCGCCCAATTGTCAGTTACACGCAGTAATGTCATTCTTTTACGTTGGAATCTGTCCACGAATTCTCTAAGTAATTCTGAGTCTCCTTGTTTGATTTTGAAAATATCTTCCATTCTTCTTTTGACTTTTTGAGCTCTCGAGTGTGCTTTGATGAAAGAATCTACAAGCTCAACAAAAGAATTTATAAAATTTTCGGGTAAAAGAGAATACCATGTTAATGCACCCTTAATGAGCGTTTCACCGAATTTCTTGACCAATACTGATTCAATCTCCTGTTTGGTCAAGTCATTACCTTTGACGCCTGTTGTGAATGCAATCACGTGGTCTCGTGGATCAGCTATTCCATCATATTTAGGAATATCAGGCATTTTAAATTTCTTGGAACATAGAGGAGAGCAGAACTTGACTTCCAAGGTTGTTTGAATATTTATCCACGTATATCCCTTTTATTATAGGCGGTAACCCAAGTATTTGCTCTATGCACTCACTTTGCTCCTTGAGCTGTTTCTGCAATGTTAGTACTAAATTTTGTAAATCTGAATTGACTAAATTACCTGGTACTCCTTCTTGTGACTCATTGGGGGTTCCACCACTTCTTGAATTAACAAGCCTAGAATAAGGATTCTCCAAAGTATTGTTATTTAGAGTGGGTGTGAGTGGTGCAGCAGGTAACGGACTAGCAAAAGCTTCAAGAGCTTTCTTGACCTGTGCAGCAATTAGTTTTTGCAAAGCTTCATTGATAGCTTCAATATTTTCAAATTGAGCGTTTCCATGTGGATAAGAGCTATCAAGAATGCCTTCTCGAGACCGTCAAGGAGAGCTTTGTGGAGAAGGGACGGGGTGTGATTATCTTGTAGATTTTCCTAAAGTTATTGGTTTTCTTCATTTCCTTGAATATTGTCATTATTGTTCGACATAGTTGATGTAACAAGGAAACATAAGTTAAATAGATTATCAATGTCCCGATAACGGAACCAATTTATTTAACCAAAAATGGGACTTTGGTCAAAGCTTTAATTTAGAAGAACTCAGGTTACTGATAATCAAAGAATGTATAAAAGAAAGTAGTTTAACTAGAAATAAGGTAATCACAAAAGTAAAGTAGACCAGTATATTCAGATAGTGTTTCGTGTCCTTACAATTGATCTATTTTCTCCCTTTTATAGCTTTTTGGAGATATTCGTTTTGCCTTCGTCATAATAAGGCCATTATAGACAATTAATAATATTAAATGCTACCTTATATAGTCAGTATTTAATACTGATTCTCTAACATTGTTAGTACTTAAGGCTTATTAAATATTGTATGTGTACTCCATTGTACTGTCAAATTTATTCTCCTTGATTCTTAGGCTTAAATAGGTACGAGCACTGAGTCTTTTGAATAAACGCTCGTGCCTCTTCCTTTGCCTCTACTCGTATCTGTTGCAACTCGTGCCTCTTTGTCAATCATAACTCTTTGACCAGTCTATGCGTCATGACACGTCATCTTTATACCACTTTAATATGTAAACTCAATTTTTCCAATACAATAGCTACATAATCTATTTTAACACCTAATCAAATTAGTTACTTTATAAATAACTGTCCTTTTACCTATTCAATTTACCAAAGTTTATTTACTCTCACAACTACTTCCTTTAAAATGATTTTTATTTATCTCTAATCCCTTTGACAACAACAACAACATCCCAGTGAGATCTCATTAATGGGGTTTGGGAAGGATAATGTATATTAAGGGTGTCTAACGGGTGGGCCGGGCCGAGGTGGATAGGAAAATTTAGGAATCGTCGGGTTGTGGTTCGGGATAGATACAGGTTGAGGCTTACCGGGTTTAACGGGTACGAGTTCATCCGGATAAAAAATAAACTGTAGTGTTACGGGTATAAGGGGCGGGCGGGGCCGGGTTAGTGTAATTTTTAATTTTTTTTTGTGTTTTGGTTTTGTATAACTATTGTAAGTTATATTAATATAAAGTAAAAATATAAAGAATACAATGAAGATGAGAAAAAATTACACTTTTAAATTGCAAGTGCTATATTTATTTTAAAAGTCTAATGTAAGAACTGAAAGGTTTAGATTTAATAACAAGTAATTAACGAAGAAGAGTAAATTCAAAGGCCCCATTAGTTAAAAAAATAAAAAATAAAAATTAAAAATTAACTTAGCTGTTATATCGGTCTGGTCCGAGTCAATTAATTGGTTGAACATTAAAAATCATTGACCGAGTTTGACCGGTCTGATTAACCAGTAGGAATTAAGTAGGCGGGCCAACCCTCTACCCCTTTAACCCAATTCTACCCGGGATGCTTCGACCGGTTCGTGCCGGTTCTAGCTCACATTTATAATTCTAGCTCACATTTATATTTTAATTCATGGATTCAATAGATGACCTTAAGCCATGGCTTAGTTTCTCAGAATGAATAAATAATTAGAGTATAGATGACCTGTTTTTTTATTAATTAGACTAAGTTTAAGGAATTACTTTTAGGTAGATTTTAATGAATGCCTTACCCTTTCCCTTACAATAATATGTGCACTTACCTAGAATCTCATTAGTTTAGCAAGCTATTAAGATTTAATTTAAGCCCATAAAATCTTAAAGATTAAATCTTAAATCGCGACCTCATTACTCAATCATGTCTTAACTTTGGTAGCATAAGTTAGTTAGTTTTCGGATTTGTAATTAAAAGATAATTAGTATTTGTAAAGTTATTAAAAAATAGTAATTATTATATTGCAATATGGAAAATTCTACCATAATATATTGAAGATTTGTGTACCTCTGTATAAATTTTCAGAACTCCAACACATGGAAAGTTCTAGCATTATATACTTAAGATTGGAGTACATGTGTATGAACTTCCACCATATTATGCTAGATCAATATATTATACTGGAACTCCAGTATATTATGTTGGAATATTTTCTGAATTTTGAACAGTATTTTTGTTCAAATTTATCTTTACATGAAAAGTGACTAATTTTTTATTACTTTGGAAACTATGACTATTGTTCAATTACCACTTATAGATTTGACTATTTTTAAATTTCTTCCTTTTTTTTTTTAAATGTAAGCCCCATTGAATAGGAATGTAATCATTTAATTTTGACTTGCATGGTGACACATTAAATCATTTTCTTCTCTTCTTTGCCGTTCACGTAAGAGAAAGACAGTAGGAATGCCTCTTTTCTTTTTGAATAAATTATCATATTAAGTCTGGTAAATTTTTAACATATTGCCTTGAAATGTAGAAAGTAGAGTAGCTAATTTGACAAGATACTTCATAAAACTAGAAACAAAATAAAGTTCTTTTAGTTTGTATTAATAGAAATTTGTACTTACGAATGAGGTAATCTTTGTGTGATGAAAGAGGAAAACATAAGCTAATTAGTTAATGAGCATATACACCCAAGGAATTATAGTTTAAATCATTAATCTTGCAATTGTCAAAAGTGTTTTTACTTAACATTTGGTATTCAACATCTTCTTTATCCAATTAATTTGGATTTGCATACTAAAAGGAAGAGTTTTATAGTAAAAATTTCTTCCTTTTCTCAGAAAGCTCGAATTTAATTTTTGATTAAAGATAAAAGAATTATATGCATCCACTATATTCTTTGATGGTATTTTTGGAAATGTGTTGAGAATTAAGCATCTCTCGTGTGCAATTTTTTTAAATTTTTTTTTTAATATATGACTATAGAAACAAAGCAGAATACATGTACAACTAATTAAACTTGTTCAATATTATTATTTAACTACTTTAAGTGAGGTTTATGCTTTAGATACTGTAGCTTCACTCTATATGTCTCTATCAACCAATAAAAGTTGATGACTAAAACAAATGGTGTGTAAGCATAAGAACATAATAACACGATGAATAATTGTAGTAGTAAAGCAGAAATAAGCCCATATGGCATTTTTCCTTTATCCAGAGCCATCTAATTTATTGTTATTGATATTGAACCCTTAGTTATACTATCTACGCTTCAGTTGCAGGCGTGAGTGTGAGAGGAAAGGGGAAGTGTTGAGTTGTGTCCCACATCGGTGGGTTATGAATATTTTGATCTTTTTATATAATCTTGGACAATCTTCACTCACGAACTAACTTTTGGGGTTGAGCTAAGCCCAAAATCCATTATTATTATTATTTGATACTTCAACTTCGCTCCATAAGTGTCTATAAAACACTAAAAATTGATGATTAAAACAAATATGGCGTGTAAGCATAAGAACATAGCAACACGATGCATAATTTTTATGCCAAATGAATTAATAATGGACAAGACAAACCCTTGTAAATGATTTTCCCAAAGGATTAATAAAGATCAATCTACTCTAAATTTGTCCAAGATCTATCAGTGTCAAAACATTTCCCTTTAACCCCTAACATTTTAGAGTTCACAAAGGTCTCATGACAGTGTTTGTGGCTGCAGAGAGGGAAGTATGGTCGATCTATGGCCAAAATTAGTGACCACTCTACTCTTCCAAAGGGAAAATCAAGCACAAAATGCATCAAGTCACCATCTAGTAAACAATGTTTATCATAACTTCCAATCATGCATACATATGTAGTTGTTTAGTAGGTTCTAATGATCTAGGCAAAGCATGTTCTAACTCGTTCACATTCAGGATTATACATACAAAAGTCATGATCTACATATTCAAACAATACTTTGAACCAAAGGTGATCAGGTATATATACTCTTCATACAAATAACGTTAGTTATACTGAAATGCCATATTAGAGTTGTTGCGACCAAGAACACTCCCGCAAGTGCACGTGATCGTCAAGTAATAAAATAGTGAGTAGAGTATCGTTCCTACAAAGACTTGTGATTAACTATTGACTGATTCAAACTCAATTGACTTATCGATTCAAGAGATTTATAACAAAATAGAAAATTTAAGGATTTACTACCTAAAAATATCAAATAATTAAATATCTAGAAAAACCAACAATTCAAATAGCAATTTCGAATAACAATTAGTAGGAGAAAATATTCCAAGGTCACGGGCTAGATAACAATCGTGTTGCGTTCTTGGCTTAAAATGACTAATTGATTTATATGGATTGTTGATTGACAGGGTTGATATTACTCATAAGAATCTGTCGAGTCCTTACTAGTCTATTCAAGTTAACTTAATGCCTATGTTTCTATGGAATTAAGGTTAACAAGAATGCATTTATAATTCTTGTATTTCAACCAAGCAAGGCAATTAGGTATATGTCTATCCTAATTGTGAATCTGTTCCCCGATGCCCAGGTTCAAGAACTTGCTCTATTTAATTCTATATGCAATCTAGAGTTTCCACTTTCGAGTTCAACTCTAGATTCGTAGATAGTATTTTACTGTTACCTACTCAATAAAATAATTAAAAGCAGAATTATATAAAATAACCCAATATGATAAAATCAATTTCGTCAAGTTAAACTTCGAACAACAATATTCATGTCTTACCCATGACCCTAGAACAATAGGTTTTAGTCACTCATAATAGTGTTCATCTCAATAATATTCAATTCATCACAAATCGTAAAAACAAAAGGGAGAAAAGAAGAACTCGATGTAGAAATCTCCTCCCTGCCTCTTGCTTTTCTTTTTCTTGCACTAAACTATCAAAACCTTGATAATCAATTCTTGGGCGAGCTTGACCTTATATATGTTAAGTGACTTTACCCCCACACTTCCAAGTTTACCCTTAAACATTTTCTTTTCGGAACTGGGACTAGTGTAGCCGCGCTAGTCGGCGTGCTAATGGCCGTGCTAGTAGACTAACATTCTGCCTTAATTATCTAGTCCAGACCTTTATTTCCTCGATTCTTTTTCTTGTCTTCGCGCGTACTCAGCTCCTAGGGGTTTTTTCTTACTTCAATGTAGCTCCAATCACAGCTTTAAAGCTTCATACAAGCTCCTCATCGGAGGGGTAGTGTTAGATGTCGGCTAAGTTTGGAAATGAAGAAGTGAAGTAGGAAAGTTAGATAGGGTTATAATAAAAAAAAATTAGCACGTGAGTAGCACATGGGTGAATGAACGGCATAGAAGTATTCTAAAAATGAAGGGCTAGATTTGATTTTAGCTAACCGAATTGGGCCATCAGCTGAAGCAGCTTATAACCAAATTGGGCTTAACCAATTGGACAGCTAGGATCTGGTACATTCTATTATTCTCTCTATTCTCAATTCTCTATTCTCTTTTCTCTCTAACGTCCTCTATTCTCTTCAATCTCTTTTAACTTTCCTCCCTTAACTCTACGGGTACAAGCATGGATTAAATAGAGGTTTTCTAGAAGCTATTGCTCTTAATAAATAGTTTCAATTTCAGAATTTTATTGTATAATTCGAATTATTCAATAAAATTCTTCATTTCTAGTCCAAATTCCTTTTCAATTTCTAAGTACATTACAATTTGTTCATCAAGTATTTGCAGAAACAATTTTCTTTCAAATGAGTGAGGTAAACGCTTAGAACGAACTGACCTTTTAAAAGGAAACTTACACAATTATCCCAAATAAATTTCAACTTACAAACCTCTAGCCATTATTAATAGACTTACCAAAACTAGCCAATAAAAATTAAAAACCCAAATAATAGGGTTCTTTCTCTCATATAATTACATGAAAAAATCACCTTCCATATTTTTAAGCTTGATTAGCAATATTAAATACAAAACAAAAAGAAAATTTTTTGGATCAGGTAGCAAATAAGGTGATGAAATACAAAAATAATAAAATATTCAAAAAATCTAAATAAAAAAAGAACTTTTTAAATAGGTATAGTTGAAATTCATTGAAAATATATAGATAAGTCAATATATAAAATTTGAGGAAGGTTGGAGGTGATTTGGACTTGGTTTGTATTGAAATTCGTAATCAAATCGAGTTCAAAAAAGTCTTTTGCGACACATGTATCATACATGTATCACGCATGTATCTCACACACATGTACACATGGATATATATGTGATACACAACAGATACAAAAATGATACAGCAAATGATTTTTCCCTAGCTTAAATTATTCCTATAGAATTCTTAAAATTAGAATTTTTCTTTATTTATGTGATTTTTAGAATTTAATTGCATAATTGTGTATTTGTTTGCATTGTAAGTGTATTTTAATCGATATAATTCATAAAAAAATATAAAATTAGCACATTTGCATTTAGGGTGCCATTTTTAATATTTTAGGTTCATTAATTAGTTAAAATTACGAAAATGGAGGAAAATAACCAAAATAATAGTCCTTTTGTATTTTTACTTTTAGTTTTTTGAGTTTTCCTTAAGTTTTCTTTTAAATTAGGGTTTAGTTAATTGTTGAAATTAATTAGTTTAATTCTAGAGTTAAAATCAGTTCTTTGTTAATTTTTTAAATTTTTGTATATAACAAAAATAAAAAAAATAATTATAAATAATTATAAAAAGGAAAATGAAAAGGAAATGGGGTCTTGATAAAAGACCCAATTTTGGGCCAATTTAACCTTAGCCCAAGCCAAAGCCCACCAAACCGGACTCAACCCATCCCAAACCCATAGCCAACCTGGTCCAGTCCCGTTAGCTCCATAAACGACATCGTTTTTTAGGGATTCAATCAGGGCCATAGATTTAGCTTGATCGAACGGCCAGGAATTGTGGAGGGATAAATATATATATGTCTAAACTTCACCACCCACCCCCAAAATAAACCTCGTACCCTGTCTCTCACACCCCTATACACACCACCACCCTCCACCGGCGGCGATTCTACGATGACCCCCAAAATTACACCATCCCACCTCCTCGACCTCCTCTATCCAAATCTAGGCTTGGTGTCCCTCGAATGGCAGCCAAGCTTGTCAAATATTCAATCAAAGTGGTTGCTGCTCCGCCGTGTGCGGCGGCGCCGTCGACAAACGACTCCAAAAGAACACCACATGGCCACCAAACTCCTCTCGTCCCAAATCTGTAAGTCCTAGTCCTTGAACATGCGCTGAATTTATCGAATATCAAATGGAAATCCCGGCCAAAGTCTCACCATTTTCCAAACCACTCCAAATTAAAACCCAACAGTCTCCTAACCCTCTTCTTCCCAAATCCTAAACCAATTTCCCTCAAATCCAACCAGAATTGCTCGAATCCTAGATCTAGGGTTTCGATTTAGGGTCTTTGGGGATTTTAGTGCTTGGATGTTTCTCAGTGGTAGGTTGATCCTTATATGATGTTATTTGCCTATTTTTGACAAAGAATAGGCAAATAACATCACCTGGGGATCAAGTTCAAAGTCAGTCGAGATCAATTTGAGTTTGCGTAAGTTTCTTCTTCTTGTATTTCTTTACTGTTTTGCTTATCTTTTTTAGCTTTTGTTCAGTTTCGTATTGATTCTTTTTCTCTAGTATGTAATTTAGAGAATCTTATAATTAATTCTGTCTGCTCCTAGAATTTTCTTTTTATGTTTTTATTATTCGTTCATGTTTTGTTCATTAGAATTTTCTTCCTAGTTTTCTTAGATTTTTCTTGTTAAGTTTAGTTTCCTTTCCTGATTTCGTTTGATTCATATCTTGAGTGTTAATGTTAGATTCATGATTCAGTGATTGAATATATGATTAATTCTGTTTATATCCATAGATTCCTGTTTAATGCATAATTGCCCAATAGTTGCTAATTTGAACTGATAATGATTAATTTAGGATTAAGAATAGGTTTAATTAACTTTGTTAATTGAAGTATTGATTGATTGGTGCTGAACATTTACAGGATTGTATTAGTTAACTATGGTCAGTTTTGACCAAGGGTTGGGGCTTTAGTTTGGAATGGTTTAGTAATTCAGGGGCAAGGATGGGGGTAGTGTAGGCAATCCTCAAAATAAGAAATCCTGCAGTAACTAATTTGGAATTCCCTAGAACCTTCTAGATTGGGCTTTAATTAAGATTTCAGGGAGTTGGTAGTGTTACTTTGCCAACAAGCCAATAACTAAGGGACTAATTAACCAAAATCTTAAAATAAAAGAGGGACTTAGGGTGTAAACTAAAATCTGAAGGTTGCCCTAGACGTTGTTTATAAAAGGGCATTCCAACCTGGCCTTTGGAAGAGTTTTTTTCTTTTACGGAAGGATTCTGAACACTTGAGGCAACTGAAATTGCAAAAACATCACTATTCCATTGAACCTTGGGGGATTTTTGAAGTCCGAACTCTCAGCTTAATCCTTAGCCTATCTAGAATCGAAAAAATGGGTTGAATTCTCCTTGTTTTTCACCAGTTAAGGTTTTCATGAGCTCCTGGTTGATTTCTGAATTTCAATTTGGTCATTCAAGCTGATTTTGGATTTGTTTGCTGGTGTTATTCGATTAAAATCACTTCCTGAGTTATTTGATAACATTTCCTGGTTGGAATTAATTCGGAACTGTTGTTGTTTCATTGCTACTTGCTGATTCTTGTTTCATCACATTTTGCTTCAATCTCCAGGTACTTTTTCAGCCTCAAATGACATGTGAAACTTGAGTCAAGTGTATGATCAATATTGGAAGAGACCCTGAAATACAATATGCTTTTTTTATGAATTTCTTAGCAGTCTACTTCAGTTTAAACACATGTTATAATTATAGTTATTTAGACATTACATTGTTTGTGCTAATCGGACTGCATTACAGACTTAAATGAGTATTATAAGTAGAATAGTGAATGTTGCTAATTTCAGTTCACACTATTATATTAGTCTGAGATTTAACCTTAGGTTAGGGTACCGTTTGAAAGTCGAGTCCAAAAGTAACGTTCAGATGCTTGTGGTTGTTCATCATGTGTTTAATGTAATAGTAACAAGATATGTTTTGTTTAAAATGGTTCAGAAACAAAGTGAGAACTCCAGTAGTCACTTTCATGTTCAGTCTATAATTGCACCATCTCAAGGTGTATCATTTGAAACTGAAAGTTGTTAAAAAACTCCAGGTTGAGAGTAAATTGTGCATTCGTTTGCAAATTATTAACATACCCAAGAATCATGCAAATGATTTAATAAATGCTATGTTAATTACTTATGGAGGAAAAACAGGTTTGCGTTATTACCAAGGACACCAAAAGCAAAAGCCCAGTGACCATAAATAGCAGCCAACTATAATTGCACCATCTCAAGGTGTATCATTTGAAACTGAAAGTTGTTAAAAACTCCAGGTTGAGAGTAAATTGTGCATTCGTTTGCAAATTATTAACATACCCAAGAATTAACATCCATTTGGGCTTAATCACGAGCCAAAGCAATACATATTTTAAAAAAAAAAAAAAGATTTGGACCTAATGGTATATTTAGAAGCCCAAGTGATTTAAATCACTAAGTTCCAATTTACATCTTACTTACGACCTGGGCTTGTGTATAGGCCCATGACTAGGCAGCTTCTCACAAAGCCTCACTAAATTTCCTCGTTTTGGGACTGATATTGAGGCTCAATGCCGGGCAGTTTTTCATAAGCTGACTGAGTTTATAATTCTTGTTGGGCCAATTTCGGAACCCCAATGTCTGGACGACTTTATTGAAACCTCTGTTTTAAATTTAGAATGCAAGTTTCTTGATTTTGATGCCCAGTTTTGTTTGGATGCTTTTAATATTATTCATTGTATTAATTAATTAGGCTCTTAGAGATAATCGTAATGGAAAATTTTAATTCCTTTAGGGTGGTCTTTAAAATGAAATGAGGTGCGCCGTGCCAAATAGAATTCATATATTGCGTGGCCCTTTTAAACACTTACATTAAAATATTTAGAAATCGGGGCGTGTCATTTAGCAAATTTTCATGGCCTCCCGCGAAGTTAATAACTAGTCTCTTTAGCGCGTTCCTTAATAATTTTACTTTCTTAAACTCGGGTACGCATTTATGTGACCCAAATCCAAATCTCGATGGTGTTAAAATATGTCAAAAATTACGGGTGTATTTATGTGACGTGGTTCGAGATGCATTTTAATACTATTGCAATCTTCCTCAAAAAAAATTCAATTAAAAGCGGTAAGTAATTTTAAAATTGCACTATATGATACACATGTTAAAATCAGATAATTAGCCAAATATGATAGTTTAAGCGACCGTGCTAGAACCACGGAATCCGAGGGTGTCTAACACCTTCCCTCGGGTTAACAGAATTCCTTACTCAAGAATTTCTGGTTCGCAGACTTCATTTGGAAAGTAAAAAAATTTCTCGATTTGGGATTCAAGATAAACCGGTGACTTGGGACACCAAAATCCAAGATATCCCAAGTGGCGACTCTAATAAATAAATAATCTCATTTCGAATAATGTCACTTAAAGTGGAAAAATTTCCTTTACATTACCCTTCAGGATAGGTATGTAAAAAAGGAGGTGGGACAATATGTGATACACAAATGATATACAGTATGATACAAATATTAATTTGTTTTCATGTTCATCATTGTTTTACCGAATTTTCAATTCAAACTATCTCATAACTTCACCAAATCATTTCAAAACTGAGATTCAGGCTCCTTAAGTTGTGTCCAATCTATTCTAATAACACTCACTCAAAACAAAGCAAAAATTTAATCTTTTTTTTGGTACAAATAGCTAATTGGCTAATATTAGTAATATTTTATCAATTGACTAATTTTTGTAATGAGCTACCTATAAATGGACATGGATGGTAATTTTTCCCTTTTAAAGAAACTGAAAACAGGCTAATCCCCCTTTGGAATAAGAAGGGATCGTTACATAAATAGCCGGTCATATTAATTATTCACTTTTTCTAGCCATATATATATTATCTTCACCGACTATTATTAGTTTAAGTGGTTAGATGAACAACTATTTAGGTTAATTCTTCACATAAGAAGGAAAAAGCAGAGTTTTGAGGATGTAATCCAAATTCAAAACAACAGAACCATTTTTCAAAAGGCCCAAGTAACATGGCCCAAACAAATTATTTCACAAGGTAAAGTGAGATACATCTTATTCAATTCCTCTTATGAACTTGGACACGATTTGATGATTTTCACTTATAGTTACATAATCTATTTTAACACTTAATCAAATTATTTACTTTAAAAATAACTACTCTTTTACTTATCCAATTTAGGAAAGATTGTAAACTCTCACAACTACTTCCTTTAAAACGATTTTTACTTATCTATAATTCCTTCGGGCTTTGACCTTTAATATAATTCTAGCTCACATTTTTTTTTAAAATAGTAAGCTTCATTTCATCAATAGATCAAAATAATACATAATTTGACCAGTAGTCGCTGACTAGCTACTATTTTCCAAATCAGTCTAATATGAATTCACTCCCATATGCTATATATACATCATATTCCAAGAAATATATAATTTCTTTTACTTCCTTTTCCTAAGGGTAGTGATCCAGTCTTCGCAAAACATCCTTCCAGTGTTTAAGAGAGGTTCCCTGTATATGGACTTGAACTGCGATCTCTTTGCATGTATCATTTATAACGATGCTTCCGCCTTGGAACATAATCTTATTCCTTTCTCGCCATAGACAGCATACTAACATTCCAAACACACTGGTGGTTATTTCAGCATGTCCATTTCTCCTTTTTGCAATGTTGCTAATCCATTCTACTTCACTGTTCCAATCACAGATGGGTCTCTGGTATCCCAGCCATATGAGCAGTCTATTCCATAGCTCCCATGATGTCGGGCAAGTAAAAAATAGATGGTCAAAAGATTCATCTACTTGCTTGCAGAATACACATTGTTGAGGAATCTGTATCCCAAGGTGCATTAGTCTCTCCACTGTTGCTAGTCTTCTACGCAAAGCTAGCCAGACGATAAATTTGAATCTTGGGTGTAGTTTTGTCTGCGGTACTATGCTTTTCCAGTGTACTTTTTGGGTTTGGGGGAGCTGGAGTCTGTAGAGTTTGTTGATGTTGAACAGTTCTCCCCTCTGTAGCTCGATCAATCGACATTTCAGGTTCCCCTGTATACCCTGGATATTTGTTATCAATGATCTTGTGTCAAATATCTTCCCCACAGCTCAGGCAGTTGTTTTATATTTAGATTTTAATTGGGAATTTATCTAGTTATACTATAATAAAAATTTATTTACCATTTTTCTTTAAGTTCTTCAAAATTATATTCTCTATCTATATTTATTATTTATATATGAAACCTTAACAAAGAAAGCATCCTTAAAATTAGGATGTAATGGATACAACCCTTCCCTCCCCCCTCCCCCACGTCACTCCCCTCTTACTCTTATGTATTTCAGTTACACAAAGTACCTAAAATCATGTTATCACCCTATTTTCAAAAAGATTTTGAAATATTTTTCTTTCAGACAAATCAACCCAAATCTCATCCTCTTCAGACAAATTCATTGACATTATCTCTATAATTGCAGTAGCAAAGACATCTCCATTGACAACCATTAAATAGCTTCACAATTTTGAATTCAACATTTGGATTTTACGAATTGTTTGTATTGACTATTCTAGCAAATGATTGAGAATATAAATTAGAGTTTATATCTCAATTTTGAGAAAAATTGGTTAATTTAGAGTTATTTTTAGATAAAGTTTCATATTGAAACTCGAAAAAGAAGTTTCTGATTTCTATCACGATTATATGATAATTTTATCATATTTGTTTCATAATTATATCACAATTTTATCAAAACTATATTTAACTTGTATCTTATATATTAATACATAAAATAATATCGGATACAATATGAATACAATTATAATACAATATTGTATCAGAATTTAAGTTAGAGTTACGTTGAAACTTGAAGAAGATGAAGATTAAAATTATATCATAATTATATTATAATTGTAATTGTATCATAAGTGTCGCAGAATCTATATCACAAATATGTGATAATTGAATACAGTGATGAGCAATTGTAAGTTTGTGGCCAATTTCACATTTTAAATTGTGTATGAGCCATTATCCTATTAATAATATTTTTGCTAGAGTTCAACGATTATTGAATTGTTGAAAAAACGTTTAGCGACTGATTTTTTTTTTTGTCATCACATGACAATCTATTTCGTATATATAGATTTCTTATTGCAAAGATATTTTTATTTTTTGGTTGCTATTATGGAAAGCATATATGTGTTATTGGAGTTGTTAGATTAGGGATAACTTTCCGAACGTTATAAGGATAATAAAAACATAAAATATGTAGTAGTATTTTAAGGTTCCAACCAAAACCATTCAACAACTGAAGCAAAATTAATAGTTTCTTTTTGAAGACTTGCAACTATTGAAGAGAGAGAAGATGAGATTCGCGTACTAAAAAAATTAGGATGCATGAAATGAGAAGAAATGTGAAAAAATGAGAGGATACAATTGAATTCCTTAATTCAAAGTATTAATAATGGGATAAGAGTCTTTTAAAGAAAATTTATATAATTTGTAACAAAAATCTAAATACTTCTTGAAAATTTCAAAATTTAGAGAAAATAAATTAATAAGTTCCTACTATGATATGTATAAGAAAAACTTCATGGATTCACTTGATGACCTTAGGCCATGGCTTAGCTTCTCAGAATGAATAAATAATTAGAATATAGATGACCCATTTTCTATTAATTAAACTAAGTTTAAGGAATTACTTTTAGGTAGATTTTAATGGATACCTCACCCCTTTACCTTAAAATATAATCTAAATACTTACCTAGAATCTTACTAGTTTAGCAAACTATTAAGTTTTAATATTTATTCGATATAGGTGCCCTGATATACTTCAAATATTAAGTGACGATTCCATTATTTAATCCTATCTTAACCTTTATAAAACTAGGGCGCAATACTTGTAATTATCTGCCGACTATATTTTTTTTATTGTTATGAAATATTAGATTATGGTGGATGCCATAACTCCTATAACACCCACTACTTTTATCCATTATCTCCATAACTCCCACTACTCCAATACTTATGGGTGTAACTCCCATACCTCCATGATCTTCCCCATGATCTTCCTCCATGATCTCAAAAGCTTAATGACATATTTATGGAATTCTTTTAGTATACCTCTATGTAGTACTATAAATAGAGGATGAGAAATCATTTTGTAATACACTTGGATACATAGAAGAAATATATTCTCTTCCCTATTTCTCTTTACTTTGTTGTCTATCTTTTTGTTTATTACTTTAAGCTAAGTTTTGTAACACGTTATCAGCACGAAGCTCTACTATCTCAAGAATCTCTTTGAGAAAATTAAGGTATTTTTTCTCCTCCTAATTTTGTTTTAATTATGTCTGACATTATGAAAAGAAAGTTTGTTGCCCTTGAAATTTCGGGCAAGAACTACATGACATGGGTGTTGGATGCTGAAATCCATTTGGATGCAATGGGTCTTGGAGACGCCATTAAAGACAGAAATAATGCATCCACCCAAGACTATGCTAAGGCCTTGATTTTCTTGCGCCATCACCTTGATGAAAGTTTGAAAATTGAATATCTCACAGTCAAAGATCCACTTATCTTGTGGAATGGCTTAAAGGAGAGATATGACAACTTAAAATTGGTCACTCTGCCACAAGCACGATATGATTGGGCTCATCTGAGGCTCCAAGACTTTATGTCTGTTTCTGAATATAATTCTGCAATGTTTAGAATTACTTATAAATTGAAACTCTGTGGAGATACTATAACTGATTATGATATGCTTGAAAAAACGTTTACAACGTTTCATGCCTCCAATATGGTTCTGCAACAACAATACAGAGAGAAAGGTTTCAAAAAGTACTCTGAGCTGATTTCTCTTCTCCTTGTGGCTGAGCGAAACAATTACCTGCTCATGAGAAATCACGAAAATCGACCCACTGGGTCTACACCATTGCCTGAAGTAGATAAGGTGTATTCCCATTATGCTAAGCGTGGAAAGGCTATGGCTTTAATCATGATCGTGGTCGTGGTCGGGGTCATGGCCGTGGACGTGGACAAGGAAGAAATTTTCCTGGTGTTAGTCACCCCCAAAGAGATATAACCACCAAAAGCGAAAATGGAATTATGAGAATCCAAAAGCAAATAGTTCAGAAACTATATGTTATCGTTGCGGTGGAAAAGGGCACTGGGCAAAAATTTGCCGTGTACCAAGACATTTGGTTGAGCTTTATCAAGCATCTCTAAAGAGTAAAGGCCCTGAAACCAATTTTGTCTCTGACAATAATTTTGACATCACCCACTTGGATGTGGCAGACTTCTTTGAGCACCCTGAGGGAAAAATAGATCACTTGATCGGTGATGGATCCATGGTTAAAGAAGATTGAGCAGTTTGATATTTTTATTTTTACTTATTCGTAGTAGTAAATGAATAAACAATTATCATAGTTTACATAAGTTATCTATTATTGTGATATGGTTCAAATTTTATATTTTAAAACAAATAATATGTATTATGGTTTTAAAATATATAACTTTAGATTACACATTCATCTTATGCTTTATTTGTAATGATTTTTCAGTAAGTTAATCGATTAACATAACAGATAATCGATTAACCAATATATTCTATTAAACTGGACCTTTTCCGCAAGGCATGTTAGTCGACTATCCGATTTGATTAATCGACTAACCTCAGCAGATTTTGAAAATATTATTTAATTATTAAGCAACGGATACAAGAGTATTAAAAAGGAGAATAACTATGATAAAAGATATTTTTTTTTCATTATGACCGCACTGAAACTATTATGTTGAATCATAGACTTAAATTTGTTTATTCTCATATCTATAAAGAAAATACTAATATTTTTCGTATATTTCTTTTGTATGTCAAACCATGGGAAGCAAATATGGATATCTCACAAAGCAAACTTGGATCAACGTCCAATTGTAAAAATATTTGTTTAATTGATTCATGTACCACACATACGATATTCAAAGAGAAGAAATATTTCTCTCATTTAAGTATGTGTAAGGCAGATGTTTCTACAATTTCTGGTAGTAGTAAATTGATTGAAGGCTCCGGAAGAGCAACTATAACTCTGCCTAAAGGAACAATATTTATCATAGAGAATGCAATGTTCTCTTCCAAGTCCAAGAGGAACTTGTTGAGTTTTAAAGATATCCGTCAAAATGGATATCATATTGAGACAATAGATGAGAATAATCTTGAATACCTCATCATTACAAAGAATGTCTCTGGCCAAAAGAGGGTTATTGAGAAGTTCTCATCTTTATCTTGTGGCCTGTATTGGACAAAAATTAGTGCAATTGAGGCACATTCCACAGTAAAAAAAAAGGTTACTGATTCCAATACTTTTGTACTTTGGCATGATCGATTGGGACATCCTGGATCAATTATGATGAGACGGATTATAGAAAACTCATATGGGCATCCATTAAAGAATATAAAGATTCTTTTAAATAATGAATTTTCTTGCACTTCTTGTTATCAAGGCAAGTTAATTATTAGACCATCACCAACAAAGGTTGGAACTGAGTCACCTACGTTTTTGAAATGTATACAAGGGGATATTTGTGGACCTATTCACCCACCTAGTGGGTCCTTTAGATATTTTATGGTCTTAATAGACGCATCCTCTAGATGGTCTCATGTGTGCCTATTGTCATCACGCAACCTTGCGTTTGCAAAATTAATGGCACAAATAATTCGATTATGAGCACAATTTTCTGATAATCCAATTAAGTCTGTTAGACTAGATAATGCTGCTGAGTTTTCATCCCAAGCATTTAATGATTATTGCTTATCAATTGGGATAAAAGTGGAACATCCTGTAGCTCATGTTCACACTCAAAATGGTCTTGCAGAATCTTTAATTAAACGTCTGCAGTTGACTGCAAGACCATTACTCATGAAAACGAGGATGCCCACTTCGGTTTGGGGTCACGCCATTTTGCATGCAGCAATGCTAGTTCGTCTCAGATTGACGAATCATCACAAATATTCCCCGTTGCAATTAGTTTTGGGTCATGAACCTAATATATCCCATTTAAGATTTTTTGGATGCGCAGTATATGTGCCTGTAGCACCGCCATACCGCACCAAAATGGGTCCGCAAAGAAGGTTAGGAATATATGTTAGGTTTGAATCGCCCTCCATTATTCGCTACCTCGAAACATTGACAGGGGATTTGTTCACTGCACGATTTGCAGACTGTCGATTCGATGAGACACTTTTCCCAAAATTAGGGGGAGAAGTTGATGAAACCAAACAGAAAATTTTGTAGAAAAATCCATCATTATCTCATCTTATCCACATACCTCTATTTGTGAAAAAGAGGTGCAAAATATTATCCATTTGCAAAGAATAGCAAGTCAAATGCATGACGCATTCACGGACTTGAAAAGGATAACAAAATCTCACATCCATACAGAGAATGTTCCAATCCGTATTGATGTCCCTATTGGACAATCTTCTAGTGTCATATCTAATGAGTCGAAAGCATGCCTAAAACGTGGCAGGCCATTAGGTTCCAAAGATCGAAATCCTAGAAAAAGGAAAGCAAATTATCAAAATGACACTACGAAAGAATCTCATGAGGAAATTCACGATTTAATAAATTCTGAGATTCATGAAGAATCCATTGAGCCCGAGACTCAGGAAAATAAGGAACTATCAATAAATCCAATCGATATTGAGACAAATTTTAATCGAGTGGATATAGTGGTGGATTATGTCTTTGCATATAATGTTGCATCTAGAATTATGCAAGAAAGTGAGGATCTTGAACCTCAATCTGTTGGAGAATGTCGACAAAGACTTGATTGGCCAAAATGGCAAGAAGCAATCCAATCAGAATTGAATTCACTTGCAAAACGTGAAGTTTTTGGGCCTATAGTTGAAACACCTAATGGTGTTAAGCCTGTTGGCTATAGATGGGTCTTTGTACGCAAGAGAAATGAGAAAAACAAGGTACAAAGATATGAGGCACGCCTTGTTGCACAAGGATTTTCTCAAAGGCTTGGTGTCGATTATGAAGAGACATATTCACCCGTAATGGATGTTATAACTTTCCGTTATCTCATTAGTTTTGTTGTCCTTGAAAAGCTTGACATGCATTTAATGGATGTGGTTACTGCCTATCTTTATGGCTCACTTGATAATGAGATATACATGAAAATTCCCGATGGATTCAAAATGCCAAACACTCATAATTCAAAGTCCCGGAAAATGTTTTCAATCAAATTGCAAAGATCTTTGTATGGTCTAAAGCAATCAGGACGAATGTGGTATAATCGTCTTAGTGAGTATTTATTAAAGGAAGGCTATATAAATGATGTCATTTGCTCATGTGTTTTTATAAAGAAAACAACATCGGAATTTGTTGTACTTGCCGTATATGTCGATGACATAAACCTTATTGGAACTCCCATAGAACTCCAAAAGGCAATTGATTATTTAAAGAAGGAATTCGAGATGAAAGATCTCGGAAAGACAAAATTATGTCTTGGTTTGCAAATTGAATATTTGGCAAACGGAATTTTTGTTCATCAATCTGCCTATATAGAAAAGATATTAAAACGGTTTTACATGGATGGAGCATATCCTTTAAGTACTCCGATGGTTGTTCGATCACTTGATGTGAATAAGGATCCATTCCGACCGCAAGAAAAGAATGAAGAGCTACTTGGTCATGAAGTACCATATCTTAGTGCAATTGGCGCACTAATGTATCTTGCAAATAATACAAGGCCTGACATAACTTTTTCAGTTAATGTCTTAGCAAGATATAGCTCTGCTCCCACAAGGAGACATTGGAATGGAATCAAACATATATTGCGGTATCTAAAAGGGACTACCGATATGGGCTTATTTTATAGCAATAATTGCAGTCCTGATCTTGTTGGTTATGCTGATGCTTGATATTTATCTGACCCACACAAGGCTCGATCTCAAACAGGTTATTTGTTTATCTGTGGAGGCACTGCCATATCTTGGCGATCGACTAAGCAATCAATTGTGGCTACTTCGCTATTCATGAAGCAAGTCGAGAGTGTGTGCGGTTGAGGTCTATAATACATCATATTCGAGACAAATGTGGTTTGAAATGTGACAAACTACCCACGATTTTGTATGAAAACAATGCAGCATGCATAGCCAATTGAAGGGAGGATTCATAAAAGGAGATAGAACAAAGCATATTTCACCAAAGTTATTTTTCACACATGATCTTCAAAAGAATGGTGATATCAATGTGCAACAGATTCGTTCAAGTGATAATATGGCTGATTTGTTCACAAAATTTCTACCAACGTCAACCTTCAAGAAGCTGGTACACAAGATTGGAATGCGAAGGCTCAAGGATGTAAATTGATGCTCTTTTCAGGGGGAGTTAATGCGCCTTGCACTCTTTTTCCCTCACAAGGTTTTGTCCCACTGGGTTTTCCTTGCAAGGTTTTTAACGAGGAACCAAAAATGCATTTTGTTAGATATGTGTACTCTTTTTCCTTTTCTAGAACTTTTTTTCCCATAGGGTTTTATTTTAGTTAAGGTTTTAACGAGGCACATTATCTTTGGACATCCAAGGGGGAGTGTTATGAAATATTAGATTATGGTGAATGTCCATAACTCCTATAACACCCACTACTTTTATCCATTATCTCCATAACTCCCACTACTCCAATACTTATGGGTGTAACTCCCACACCTCCATGATCTCCCCCGTGATCTTCCTCCATGATCTCAAAAGCTTAATGACATATTTATGGAATTCTTTTAGTATACCTCTATGTAGTACTATAAATAGAGGATGAGAAATCATTTTGTAATACAATTGGATACATAGAAGAAATATATTCTCTATTTCTCTCTACTTTGTTGTCTATCTTTTTGTTTATTACTTTAAGCTAAGTTTTGTAACATTTATCAAATTTTAAGCTCATATTAGAATACCATGATCCATTTAATACTTTCCGATGATTCATTGTTTACAATTTATATTAAAGTTATAGATGAAAGTAAATGTGTGTATAAGCCTAACCGCAAACGTCATGACACTTTCTGTAGTGCTTAACGAAGTAATATTCGTTTTACTATTTCTTTTTATAAATAGAGAATTTTTTGATTAAAAACAAATTCGTGATGTGGGCCAAACTCAAACATCATACAATACACTCTTACTATTGAACAAAACAAAAATCTTGAATTTGTTAAGAATAGAACTCTAATTAGGGTGAATGTCTATCTTATAGAAGAGTTTTACTTTGAGGCTAAGTCTTTTCTCTTTCTATACATAAAGGGGTCTTACCCCATTGTAAATCATCCCAAAAGTATCAATAAGAATACTCCTCTCCCTACTCTCTCTGCAATATTGTTCTTGTTCTTTTATTATTTTATAACACGTTATCAGCACGAGTCTCTAACCAATTGAATTTGATTTCTTCCATCTTCCAGAATTTCTATACGGAAAAATAGAAGAGATGGTATCATCATAAAGTAATGCAACGGGATGGAAACTCAAGAGGTATATTTCATATCACAACATTTATTGGTATACCTTAAAGGTAAGAAAGGCATAGCTGTAGCGCACAAATATTTATGCTATATTTCACTACTGTTTCATGAAGATATGGTTTATGAAATTTTTGTTTATGCAATTTGTACTTTATGAATTTATTATGTACAAATATGTTGTTGCCATCACATAAGATATGGCATTAAAAAAAAAAAGAATTGTAAACTTGTAGCACGTATATGCTTATTATGTCTATATTATATTATTAACATTAATATGTTTTAATATGAAGTATTCAACTGCTTGATTATATATTAACATAATGCTACAACACAATATACGCACAATGCGTAAATATTTCATATACGGCCCAAAAATATTTGTGTTGTTATATCCAATTTTGTTTATAATAACTCTTTAGTCCTTTGTGTGACAATGTAATGCATGTTTAATCAAAGCAATCTTATTTTAATTATATTACCTGCATCATTGTCATGATATTCTAAATCCAACATTTTCACATGTTCAATTGAACCTTTGCTTCAGTGTTAGTTAATAATTGTGTAACTCTGTACAAAAATATTATTGCTTTAACTTATCTTATCTAGTTGTACATAGGTTCATGTTACGGTTATATATATATATGAAAAGAAAGTTTGTTGCCCTTGAAATTTCGGGCAAGAACTACATGACATGGGTGTTGGATGATGAAATCCATTTGGATGCAATGGGTCCTGGAGACGCCATTAAAGACAGAAATAATGCATCCACCCAAGACTGTGCTAAGGCCTTGATTTTCTTGCGCCATCACCTTGATGAAGGATTGAAAATTGAATACCTCACAGTCAAAGATCCACTTATCTTGTGGAATGGCTTAAAGGAGAGATATGACAACCTGAAGTTGGTCACTCTGCCACAAGCACGATATGCCACCAAAAGCGGAAATGGAATTATGAGAATCCAAAAGCAAATAGTTCAGCAATTATATGTTATCGTTGCTGTGGAAAAGGGCACTGGGCGAAAATTTACCGTGTACCAAGACATTTGGTTGAGCTTTATCAAGCATCTCTAAAGAGTAAATGCCCTGAAACCAGTTTTGTCTCTAACAATAATTTTTCACATCACCCACTTGGATGTGGCAGGCTTTTTTGAGCACCCTGAGGGGAAAATAGATCACTTGATCGGTGATGGATCCATGGTTAAAGAAGATTGAGCAGTTTGATATTTCTATTTTTACTTATTCGTAGTAGTTAATGAATAAACAATTATCATAGTTTACATAAGTTATCTATTATTGTGATATGCATTTTGCTAATACTGTTTATGCTCACACAGTTACTGAGTTTTATTGCGCTCAGTTAATCACTTTGTATGGTTCACATATATGTGTACTAATAAACTAATTGTACACACTGTGTGTATCACAGAATGACTTTTGCCCTCTTCTGTATATCACAAAGTAACATCTGCAGCATCATGTATATGGTATATAATGTGCTACAACTGTAATATAGAAAACATGAGTACATTAAAGATTGCTTTGTAATGTTTCATAATGATTTCATCCTTTATACTCTACGCATGATACAAAAATGCAATATTGACCTTTTACTGACATGTACACAATTTAAATGAATGCTACTGCAAACAAATGCACTACAGTATCATAGTATCGATGTTCTATTTTCAATATCTTTGTGAACCATTATTATAGCATGTGCATTGCCAAAATATACACCATTATTCTGTTACCAGTATTGTCAATACTTATCACTACTGTACTGTGTATGGAAATGCATATTAAAAGAAATATTTCTCTCATTTAAGTATGTGTAAGGCAGATGTTACTACAACTTATGGTAGTAGTAAATTGATTGAAGGCTCCGGCAGAGCAACTATAACTCTGCCTAAAGAAACAATATTTATCATAGAGAATGCAATGTTCTCCTCCAAGTCTAAAAGGAACTTGTTGAGTTTTAAAGATATCATTCAAAATGGATATCATATTGAGACAATAGATGAGAATAATCTTGAATACCTCATTTACTCATGAAAACGAGGCTGCCCACTTCGGTTTGGGGTCACGCCATTTTGCATGCAGCAATGCTAGTTCGTCTCAGACCGACGAATTGTCACAAATATTTCCCGTTGCAATTAGTTTTGGGTCATGAACCTAATATACCCCATTTAAGAATTTTTGGATGCGCAGTATATGTGCCTGTAGCACCGCCATATCGCACCAAAATGGGTCTGCAAAGAAGGTTAGGAAAATGCATGTTGGGTTTGAATCGCCCTCCATTATTCGCTACCTCGAAACATTGACAGGGGATTTGTTCACTGCACGATTTGCAGAGTGTCGATTCGATGAGACACTTTTCCCAAAATTAGGGGGAGAAGTTGGTGAAACCAAACGGGAAATTTTGTGGAAAAATGCATCACTATCTCATATTGATCCACATACCTCTATTTGTGAAAAAGAGGTGCAAAATATTATCCATTTGCAAAGAATAGCAAATCAAATGCCAGACGCATTTATAGATTTGAAAAGGATAACAAAATTACATATCCCCGTAGAGAATGTGATAGCAATATGTGATAGTACCAAATTAATTGAGAACTCTGTGCAAGAGCCAATTATATTATTTTGGAGAAACGCAATTGATTACCAATAAGGTATTGTGTTGTAGTAAGTCTCAAAGAAACTTATTCAGTTTCCAAAGTATATGTTAAAGCGGTTGATTATATTGAGACAATAAATAAAGGAAAGATTTGATATCTTCTATTACTACAACTTGTAGCGGGATAATCTGTATATGAAAAGCTACCCGCTTTATTCTCCAGTTTGTACTACACAAACAAATAAACGAATACCACAATAAAGTGGATGTTTATTGATATAAAAACCCATATCATAATAAACTTGGAGTTTATTGAGAATTGCACAAGTCATGGTGTAAACATGAACTTATCAATATTGATAATCTATTCAATTGGCATTCGGGTTAGCCATATCAATTTAAGTATGATGTGCAACAATAATAGAGAATTCACATGGGTAAATATTAAAGAACTAGAAAGTTCTTTAAGAATTCTCTTGTATTACTTGTTCTCATTAAATTAATTGACCAACTAAAGTTGGGGTTGAATCCCATAAATTCTGAAAATATCAAAGGTGAATATGGGCCCATTCGCTTGCCATGTATATCACATATGATGCATCTATGATATGGTTATATGTGCGATTATTATTAACCTGCAGCCTGGCCGGTGCTTGCGAGGTAAATTGCTTAGTAATCTAATTTCGAGCATAATTTCCAGATTTTCTATTCAAGATAGTTCATCTTGATAAGTTGGTTTACATCATAGTTGGTTTAGCAAAATAATTTATTGAGTGCCTCCATTTAATAGCTAAATTATTGCTTATGAGAACAAAGTTATCTATATCAATTTGATATACGCTATACACGAGAGTATATTATATTCTCCCCTCACAAGTGGTTCAGGGTCAGGAACCAAATAATTTCATCTTATTATTATTAATGTGCTGTTTATATTAACATGATAATGCACAAAGATGATTTCCCAGAGTTGAGGAAACAAGTTAGTTTTTCTAACATGAGGGGGAGACATGATAAACACTTGAGAAAAAGTTACATGGAAAGAATTAAAATTTGTATATATAGATCCTCGAATATCATAATATGAACCTGTAGTTCATAAAAAGATAATTCAATTGCAATATATTGCAAAGAATGCCATACGCATTTGCTGACCCAAAGAAAGTAACTATATTCTCATTGCAAATGCTCATATTAAGTCCTAGAAGGACAAAGTCTTTGATACGCTTAAAGCGTATAGACAAATCGGTTTCAAAATAACTTCTTAATAAAGAAGATGAGCAAAATCAAAGTGATCATAATAAGGAGGCAAGTGATCTAGAAGATCACATGACATAACACTTCATAAAATATCATGAGAGATTCAGGTACCTCAATGTATGAATGAAGAGATCTCCATGTTATGTCTTTATGAAAATTTACTGGAACCGATATAAAATGTTCGTCGACGACATCTATGATAGCGCTAAATATCGATGAGGATCTTATGTTTGTCGAATACAAACAAAAATATTGGCCAAATGGAAGAGATACAATTCAAGTAGAATTGATTCCATATGAAAGACATGTAATTTTGGGCATGTAGTTCGAATACTTGAAAATATAAAGTCAATGGTATGTGTAATCAGTTTTCGATATCTTATTTATTTAGCATGACATGAAAACTTGATATGCATCTAAAGTCTATTATATGACTTATATGACTTAACTTACATGACAACACATGAAGGATTTAAGTTGCTTGAAGAATCTACAATTCTTGATCTTGAGGTACCACTTCCTTAATGCAATTTATGCACAAATATATCTTGCTATAACTATGATAATGTGATGGCGAGGATATCTCTATGGAAATATTGAAGAGCCATTCCACGATATTTGTGAAGACATTATATATCTATCACGAGTTATGATTTCAAGGTGCAAATATTCATTATAGTTAATATGGCTGATTTATTTATCAAATCTCTACTAACGATCTCTTGAAGCTAGTGCACAACATTGGGATGCGAAGACTCAAGGATGTGAATTGATGCTCTTTTCAGGGGGAGTTAATGCGCGTTGCACTCTTTTTCCCTTACAAGGTTTTGTCCCACTGAGTTTTCCTTGCAAGGTTTTTAACGAGGCAACTAATAGGCGCATTTCTAAATATGTGTATTCTTTTTCCTTTTCTACAATTTTTTCCCATTGTGTTTTATTTTAGTTAAGGTTTTAACGAGGCACATTATTTATTGAGTAGACATTCAAGGGGAAGTGTTAAGAATAGAACTCTAATTAGGGTGAATGTCTATCTTATAGAAGAGTTTTACTTTGAGGCTAAGTCTTTTCTCTTCCTATAAATAAAGGGGTCTTACCCCATTGTAAATCATCCCAAAAGTATCAATAAGAATATTCCTCTCCCTACTCTCTCTGCAATATTGTTCTTGTTCTTTTATTATTTTATAACTGTTATGTAATAATATAAAAGACAAGAACAATAATGCAAGAACAAGAGCAATAGAGAGAAGAATAGAGAGAGTTCTTCTTATTGATACTTAGAGAATGGTAGGGATGATTTACAATGGTAGAGGGCACCTCTATTTATAGGGAGGAGGATGATTTAGCTACCAAGAATAGAACTCTAGAATCTCTCTAATTATAGACGTTCACCTTAAATAGGAGATTTCATAACACTCCCCCTTGAATGTCTATTCAACAATGTGCCTCGTTAAAACCTTAAAACCAAAACCCAATGGGAAAAATTAAAGAAAGGAAAAAGAGTACACATGTTTGAATATGCGCCTATTGGTTGCCTCGTTAAAAACCTCGCAAGGAAAACCCAGTGGGACAAAACCTTGAAAGGGAAAAAGAGTGCAACGCGCATTAACTCCCCCTAATGAGCACATCAATTTATATCCTTGAGCATTTGCATTCCAATCTTGTGCATCATCTTCAAAACGATCTTTGATAGAGATTTGACAAATCAACCATATTGACTTGAATAAATATTCCGTACCTTGAAATCATCATTCTTGATAGATATGAACATCTTCATATAATGTCGTGGAATAACTCTTCAATATCTTCATAGATGTATTCTCAATGCCATCATGCTTATAGTTATAGCAAGATACATATGTACACAAATTGTACTAAGGATGTGGTACTTCAGGACCAAGAATTGCATATGCTTCAAGCAACTTAAATCTTTCAAGTTAAGTCATATAAGCCATATAATAGACTTTAGATGCATATCAAGTTTTCCATGTCATGCTAGACAAATAAGATATCGAAAACTGATTATACATACCTTTGACTTTATACTTTCAAGCATTTGAACTATAGGTTAAAAACTACATGTCTTTCATATGGAATCAATTCTTCTTGAATTGTATCTCTTCCATTTAGTTACTTTCTTTGGGTCAGCAAATGCGTATAGCATGCTTTGCAATATGTTGCAATTGAATTATCCATTTTATGAACTTCAGGTTCATATCATGATATTCGGGGAGTTACATATACAAATGATAATTCATCCCATGTAACATTTTCTCAAGTGTTTATCATGTCTCCCCCTCATGTTAGAAAAGCTAACTTGTTTCCTCAACTTTGGGAAATCATCTTTGTGCATTATCATGTCAATATACACGGCACATTAATAATAAGATGAAATTATTTGGTTCCTGACCCTGAACCACTTGTGAGGGGAGAATATAATATACTCTCGTATACAACGTATATCAAACTGATATATATAACTTTGTTCTCATAAGAAACAGTTTAGCTATTAAGTGGAAGCACTCAATAATTATCTTGCTAAACCAACTTTGATATAAATCAACTTATCAAGATGAACTATCTTGAGTAGAAAATCTGGAAATTATGCTCGAAGTTAGATTACTGAGCAATTTACCTCGCAAGCACCGGCCAGGCTGCGGGTTAATAACAATTGTGCATGTAACCATTTCATAGATGCATCATATGTGGTATACATGGCAGGTGAATGTGCCCATATTCACCTTTGATATTTCCAGAATTTATGGGCTTCAACCCGAACTCTTTAGTTGGTCAGTTCATTAATGAGAACAAGTGATACAAGAGAATTCGTAAAGAACTTTCTAGTTCTTTGATATTCACCTATGTGAATTTGCACATCATACTCAAAATGAGATGGCTAATACGAATGCTAACTGAACAAATTATCAATATTGGTACACTTCAAATTTACACCATGACATGTGCACTTAATAAACTTTAGGTTTATTATGACATGGGTTTTTATACCAATAGATATCCACTTTATTGTGGCATTCTTTCTTTTGTGTAGTACAAACTGGAGAACAAAGCGGGTAGCTTTTCATATGCAAATTACCCCGCTACAAGTTGTAGTAATAGGAGATATCAAAGCCTTCCTTTATTTATAGTCTCAATATAATCAATCGCTTTCGCGTGTACTTTGGAAACTGAATAAGTTTCTTTGAGACTTACTACAGCACAATACTCAATTGTGTTTCTCCAACATAGTAATAATTGGCTCTTCTAGAGCTCTCAATTAATTTTGTACTACCACAGATTCATCAACATCCATGTGGTGAATATCTTTCTTAAAGAGAAAGTTATACCATTATGGTCATGTCAAACTTATATGCAAGATATGTTTCTTGCATTATCGTTGTCCTTTAATAGTCATATTTCCAAAATACTTTGGCGTACAATAGGTACGTGACCAACGATCATTCATGCCATATATCATCTCAAACCTCCTTCTAGGGGTGAGTGTTGTATCATCTCAAACCTCCTTCTAGGGTGAGTGTGGTATATTTAATACCAATTTCATGTTCATATTCTTCCAATAATGAATATGTATTCGTGAATCAAATGTTGTCACATTCACTTCGAGGATATGTGATTTTGTTATCCTTTTCAAATCTATAAATGCGTCAGGCATTTGATTTGCTATTCTTTGCAAATGGATAATCTTTTGTGCCTCTTTCTCACAAATAGAGGTGTGTGGATCAAGATGAGATAATGATGCATTTTTCCACAAAATTTCCCGTTTGGTTTCACCAACTTCTCCCCCTAATTTTGGGAAAAGTGTCTCATCAAATCGACAGTCTGCAAATCGTGCAGTAAACAAGTCGCCTATCGATGTTTCGAGGTAGCGAATGATGGAGGGCAATTCAAACCCAACATATATTCCTCACCTTCTTTGCGGACCCATTTTGGTGCGGGATGGCAGTGCAATAGGCACATATACTGCGCATCCAAAAATCCTTAAATGGGATATATTGGGTTCATGACCCAAAACCAATTGCAACGGGGAATATTTGTGTCAGTTCGTCAGTCAGAGACAAACTAGCATTGCTGCATGTAAGATGGCGTGACCCCATACCGAAGTGGGCAGCCTACGAACTAGTATTGCTGCATGCAAAATGGCGTGAACCCAAACCAAAGTGGGCAGCCGACGCACTAGCATTGCTGCATGCAAAATGGCGTGAACCAAAACCAAAGTGGCAGCCGACGAACTAGCATTGCTGCATCCAAAATGGCGTGAACCCAAACCAAAGTGGGCAGCCGACGAACTAGCATTGCTGCATGCAAAATGGCGTGAACCCAAACCGAAATGGGCAGCCTCGTTTTCATGAAGAATTCAAGATTATTCTCATCTATTGTCTCAATATGATATCCATTTTGAATGATATCTTTAAAACTCAACAAGTTCTTCTTAGACTTGGAGGAGAACATTGCGATTGATATCATTAAAACTCAACAAGTTCTTCTTAGACTTGGAGGAGAATATTGCATTCTCTAAGATAAACGTCATGCCTTTGGGCAGAGTTACAGTTGTTCTTCCGGAGCCTTCAATTAATTTAATCCCATGGTTTGATATACAAAAGAAATACACGAACATAATAATAAACAAGTTCAATTCTTTTGTGTCACATAATATTTTCAAAATCTGCTGCTAACAGTTGACTAACAAAATCAGATATGTTATCCATTATTTTGCAGTTTGAAAATTTCAGTTTAAACGTTTTCTTCAAACAGTCGATTGTTAAACACAAACAATCGATTGTTGAACATTGATAATCGATTGTTAAACACACACAATCGATTATTTGCTATTTTGAAAAACTTCAGATCACACTGTCTTAAGACAATCGATTGTTAAATATAGACAATCGATTGTTGGCTTATTTTGAAAAATTCCAGAGCACACTGTCTTAAGACAATCGATTGTTATGCATAGACAATCGATTGTTGGCTATTTTGAAAAATTCCAGACCTCACTGTTTCAAGACAATCGATTGTGGATGATTTTTGAAAAATTTCAGATTACACTGTTTTAAAGACAATCGATTGTTAATCATCGACAATCGATTGTTTTGCAGTTTTTATGCGAAATATGAGATAACCGACTAGTTTTTCAGGTTAGTCGATTACCTCTACTGGAAAGTAAAAATATTATTGATATTTGAGCATATTGATACATTCTAAAGAACTAATACTAACATTATATCATGAACTAACTAATACGAGCTAATACTAATGACTATTAGTTTATTCATTCACTGATACAAACAAGTAAAATAAAATCAAATAGCTCCATCTTCTTTCATCATGGATCCATCACCGATTAGGTGGTCTATCTTCCCCTCGGGTTGCTCAAAGAAGTCTGTCACATCCAAGTGGGTGATGTCAAAGTTGTCGTCAGAGACAAAATTCGTTTCAGGGCGTTTACTCTTTCGAGATGCTTGATAAAGGTCAACCAAAAGTCATGGTATACGGCAAGCCTTTGACCAGTGCCCGTTTTCACCGCAACGATAATATATAGTTTATAAACTATTTGCTTTTGGGTTCTAATCGTATCATGCTTGTGGCAGAGTGACCAACTTCAGGTTGTCATATCTCTTCTTTAAGCCATTCCACAAGATAGGTGGATCTTTGACTGTGATATATTCAATTTTCAAACCTTCATCAAGGTGATGGCGCAAGAAAATCAAGGCCTTAGCATAGTTTTGGGTGGATGCATTATTTCTGTCTTTAATGGCGTCTCCAAGACCCATAGCATCTAAGTGGATTTCAGCATCCAACACCCATGTCATATAGTTCTTTCCCGAAATTTCAAGGGCAACGAACTTTCTTTTCATAATGTCAGACATAAAACAAATTTACATCAAGAGCGTGTTCATACTTACGGGCTTTATTACAATTATCACATTCACTTCAGGGAATGGACCATAATCATGTGCTTTACACAATCTCATGTCAAATATTACTTTCATAAAGTGAAAGATTATTTTGAGAATCTTTATTATTCTCATTATCACAATAATGACGATTATAATTTCGTCTATTGCCACGTCCACATCCATTGATACCATTACGGTAATAATTTTGTCTTCTTTCAGACTTATCACATACTGCTACCACATTCTCTAAAGGGAATTGAGCAAATTCAATTGGACGGAATTCTTTGCCACGTCCACATTCATTGATACCTTCATGGTAATATTTTAGTCTTCTTTCAGACTTATCATATACTGCTTCCACATTCTCTAAAGGGAATGGAGCAAATTCAATGGACGGATTTTCAATTATTTGCCCACAATCATACATGAATTTAATCATGACAGGACATAGAGATTTTACCACTTCATGTGGTTATAATTTCTTACAAACTCCATTAGAGTTATAATCAAACTTTGTTTGTATATTAAATCAAATCGTAGAATTTCAAGAATTTGAAAGGGAAAAGTAAATTACTTACCTTTAAGGTATATCAATTATATTTTCAATGTTTTCTTCCTTTTCTCCACTGATGCAGACGACGGCGGCTCCGATGCGGAGAAATTGACGGCGGCTTAATCTTCTTAAAGAGCTTCTTGAGACGGTAGAGTCTCGTGCTGATAACGTGTTATGTAATAATATAAAAGACAAGAACAATAATGCAAGAACAAGAGCAATAGAGAGAAGAATAGAGAGAGTTCTTCTTATTGATACTTAGAGAATGGTAGGGATGATTTATAATGGTAGAGGGCACCTCTATTTATAGGGAGGAGGATGATTTAGCTACCAAGAATAGAACTCTAGAATCTCTCTAATTATAGACATTCACCTTGAATAGGAGATTTCATAACAATAACATAATTTTCTTTTTTACGATATATTTTTATAACGATATCTGAGCCCGTTGAATAAGATTGTATTCATTTAATTTTGACTTACATGGTGACACACCAAATCGTTTTCTTCTCTTATTTGCCCTTCACCAGAGAGAAAAATAGTAGAAGCGCCTCTTTTCTTTTTGAATAAATTATCATAACATATTACCTTGAAATGTAGAAAGTATAGTAGCTAATTTGACAAGATGCTTCATAAAATTGGAAACAATATAAAGTTCTTTTAGTTTGTATTAATAGCAATTAGTACTTACGAATGAGGTCAGCTTTTTGTGATGAAAGAGGAAAACATAAGCTAATTAGCAAATAAGCATGTACACCCAAGAAATTATAGTTTAAATTAAGGGTGTATATGGATCGGGTTAGTTCGATTTTTATCAAAATCAAATTAAACCCATTATATCGATTTGCATTGGTTCTGTTTCGTCGAATTTTTCGGGTTTCGCAATTTTTATTACTTAAATATTATTTTAATATTACTTTGTTAAAATTTTTGATAAATAAATATATGTTTAGAAAAAATATAAAAATTAACAAATATATTATCTATTAAAATATTTTTGGAAGAGAATTTTCTTAGTAACGCATGAAAGTAAATTTTTTTAGTCGTATGACAATAATGTTCGTCAATGTACGCTTCCAAGGTTAACCGAATTTAGTAATTAAACATAAAAATCAATATGATACCTAAATAATAATAATCACTTCACATTCGAAAAAGATATTTTGATTTAGTAGAATATGAAAAAACAAAGAGATTGACACATTTCAGTAACACTTGATGAGAAAGTGATCATAACCCATTATTTAAGGTTAATAAATATGGAGATTTCATATACTATTAAATATGATATCCCGTAAGATAATCCCAAATATTTCTAGACATTTAAGAAAATTCTATATAAAATCTTAAAAATATATATAAAAATTATATATTTATATGTCGGTTTAGTTTGAATTTTTTACTCAATACCAAATCAAACCAAATCTAGCAGAAATTTTTAATCGGTTTGATTTGATTTTTCGATTTAGTGCAGTTTTCTAATTGGGTTTGTGCACCAATTTAAATCATTAATATTGCAATTGCCAAAAGTGTTTTTACTTAACATTTGGTATTCAAAATCTTCTTTACCCGACTAATTTGGATTTGCATACTAAAACGAAGAGTTTCATAGTAAAAGTTTCTTCTTTTACTCGGAAAGCTCAAATCAGAATTCTATTAAAGATAAAATAAAAAAAAAATTATATGTATCCACCATATTCTTTGGTGGTATCTTTAGAAATGTGTTGAGAATTAATTAAGAATCTCTTGAGTGCACTTTTTTAAAAAACTTTTTTAAATATATGATGATAAAAACAAGGCAAAATACATATACAGTTACTTAAACTTGTTCAACATTGTCACTTAACTATCTCAAGTGAAGCTTGTATTTATTTGTTGCGTTATATCCCACATTGGTGGGTTATGGATATCTTGGTCTCCTTATATGGTCTTGGGCAATCCTCACCTCACAAGCTAGCTTTTGGGGTTGAAAAACGTCAATTGTTCGTCGGAATTCCAAACAGTCATAGCCGGAGATGAAGCTACAAGTCGTATAGAGGAAGTAACGAATCAATCGACAGTAGTGATAGATCATAATCATCCACTGTATTTACGCCCATCGAACACACCTAGAGCATTGTCAATTGGTTTTCACCTACAAGGAATGGAACAAGTCGTATAGAGGAAGTAACCAATCAATAGACAGTAGTGATAGATCATAATCATCCACTGTATTTACACCCATCGGACACACCTAGAGCATTGTCACTTGGTTTTCAGCTACAAGGAATGAAAAATTACACCATCTGGAGTCAAGCGATGGAAGTTCCATTATTAACATAGAACAAGCTAGGGTTTATCGATGGTTTGATCACGCCCAACTCTAGTCCTAAAAAGGATAAGCGGTCGTTGCAAATATAATCCGGTCTAAAATTCCGGAGTCGAATCCCACAAAGAACTAAGGCTTAGCTGTATCTGTTTAATATCACCAAGAATACAAGATTGAACATTTTCCCAAATTATAAAGATTGAGATTTAGTAATTAATAGTTTATGATATTTCTAACAACTAAAACTGAAAATAAATAAACAGCTGAAAACTAATTATGCTTGAATTGTAAACAACTGGAATAAACGTCTAAGGTAATGATTTTCCCCGTTGTTGATTTTCATGGTTGTATATTTCTTATAGATGTGACTTAGTTGCCTCTATCAATCATGAACTCTCCAGCTACCATAAACTCTCTTAGGCAATTATGATAATTACTAGACGCACTCTTTTAAGTTACGCTAGCTAGATTTACATTACATTTCACTTAGATCGCACCCGAGGTATCGTTATATCTAATCCAACCTCTAAACCCTCGGTTATGACTCTCGCCTATACTCCGAGAGTGATGTTGTTCAAATAACTACCTAAATATACACACTCTCTCAAGCAGATACATAATAAATAGGAACGGGTAATTGAGGATCCTTTCAATTAACCAAAATCAAAATGTAGTTGAACAAATAGAGATTAACAACCAACTCAAAACTATATTAATATAACAACCAATTCATCCCCAACGGGTTTTACCAAAATCATAAATAACAAATTAGCTATTCATAACTATGTAAAACTACAATATCAAAAGTCATAACTAACAATGAAAAATAAGAAGAGGAAGGAAAAACTTGTTAAAGAATTCTCCGCCTTGCTCTTATTGTGTCTCTGCCTCCTTAGGTCAAATATGTGTCAAAAATATGTCCAATCCCCCAAAAATATCATTTTTCCATATATATATATACTAAATAGGATCGGTCCCAAACATTTATACATTCTCCTACATGAAAAAGATAATATTTCACGTCTGGACTGCCACGGCCGTGGCGTGACTGCGGAAGACACTGCCTCAAACCGCGACTGCAACCGTGGGACGACCGAGGTGCATTTTTTGCCATGTTTTGTTTGGAATTTAGAAACATGTAAAAATTAAAGTTGTAGTTCTTTGAGTTAGCTTTCCAACCATATATTGTGGAGCCCAAATGGAGTTCTGAGCAAAAAGTTATGTATATCTTATTAGACAATGCAAAATATGCCTCCTGGATTCTTCGTTTGCTCTAACTATCATCTTTTGAACCCCAACCACGATCCCGGCTTAATTACTTGAACTTTTACTCAACTTTAAATCTACAAATCACTTGAATTCACTCCATAACATATACATAGCTCGGAATCACTCCTACAAGGCATAAAACACAGCATTAGAGCAAAACACTAGCGATTAAAGCGCAAACTCAATTAAAGTGCAGTAAATTAGAGTGTAATAATCGACTAAAATAGGCAATTATAGCCTATAATCATGGTTCAATAAGGCGTGACATTTGTGGAGCCAATCATGTAAATCTATTGGGATCGCTGCAACAATATTGTGAAATTATGGACAATGCATAATGTGAGTCGCGATTTGCTGAGTGGAGTACTGTTCCAGTCAAATGCACATGCAATTTGATCAGATCTTAAGGAACGATTTGATAAGGTGAATGTATCATGAATGTATTACTTACACGATGAGAGTTTTTCATGGACACAAGGTACATCTTTTGTTTCAATTTATTACTCGAAATTGAAGGATTTATGGGATGAATGTGACTCGATTATGCCTCCGCATGTTTGTTGTGGTAAGTCGAAGAAGTTCATTGCACGGTGGGGGTATCAATGTTCGTGGAAACTTTTAATGGGCTTAAATGATGGCTATAGTCAAGCTCGTCTCCAAATTATAATGAAATCCAAAATTCCTACTGCTAATCAAGCTTATGCTATAATTCTTCAGGATGAAAGTCAAAAACTAGTAGCATATGGTGATTATAGTGCTGAGTTCATTGATCCTACAGCCCTATTCAGCTCTAAACTTGGTCAAAAACAAAGGAGAAACTTCAATGTTGAATGTGAATTTTATCATTTAAAAGGTCATACTAAGGAGGAATGTTATAAGTTGATGAAATGTGATTATTGCAATAAGAATGGACATTTGAGGGCCAATTGCTATAAACTGATAGGGTATCCTGCAGATTTTAAGCCTCATAAAAGTGCAAATATGGTTGGAAGTTCAAATCATCAACCAATCTCGCCTATCAGTCATGATGACACAAGAGCACCATTTGGGACCTGTGCGGGGTTTCACTTCCGAGCAACACAATCACCAAGGGCAACAAAGCTTAGGGCCTATGCAAATGTTCACTTCTGAGCAATATGATCAGATTTTAAGTCTGCTAAACAAAACATCAATCTCTAAATCATCTGCTAGTGCACATATGACAGGTAATGTTTCGTCTGAACCAAATACTGATGAGAAACAGATAGTAGACACTAGAGCTACAAACCATATTGTTGGTAATGAATAACATATGCTTGATAAATTGTTAGTAGGTAATGCATGAAATGTGTAGCTGCCTACTGGAGAGTCTACTAAGGTGTCACATGTTGGTAGTTGTCAATTAGATGGAGGTGATACTATTTACAATATCTTGTGTATACTAGCTTTCAAGTTTAATCTTTTGTATGTGTCTCAATTGACAAAAGCTTTAAACTGTTTTGCATTCTTTCCAAATTTTTGCATATTTCGGGATCTCTTCACTGGTAAGGTGAAAGAGATTGATAAAGGAAGAATTAACACTTCATAGAACTTATAGACGTGATTTTTACCCCGTGAATTCAATATTTTAGTTTTCCCTTACATGACGATTGTATTATTTACTATGCATTAAAACAAGACATGAACTAATAACGCGTATTGAATTTACTACTAGAAAATATCAATTTTCCGACCACTATATCAGTCGGAAATTACTTAATTTCGACGGAAATGAAGTGACCAGAATATAGATGGTCACATAAAATTTCCGACCAAAATGGTCAGAAATTTTCGACCAAAACAGTTGCAAAGAAGAAAAAACGAGGTGACTGACTAAATTTAAATTTTGCGATTGAAACAGTCGGTAATTTTGCTATTGAATCTATCGCACATTTAAAAATAAATAGTAATAATTTTTGGACCGTTCCGTCCAATTTGATCGGATTTTTAATAATTAATTTATATTAAATTCATTATTTCTGACTAAATCAGTTGGAAAAATAAAATTAAATTAATAAATATTTAATTTGTCCAACCACTTCAATTGTAAATCTAGGAATCACCACTTAAGGTGAAGCGGACTGCCAAATGGTATGTGGCTGATGGATTTATTGGACCGGTCAGGGGTTTGTGGCCGATTTTGTTGTTGGGTTAGGTGGATTTTGGTTTGAAATGTACCGTTTCTCAATAATACTTACCCGCAAAAATAGAACTATTTATCTTTACTTATGCATTTGTTTCGTACCCATCAAACTAATTACACTTCCTACCCATAGTAGTTCTTGTGGGCAATTTTCTCTTTTTTTCTTCAATTCTTTTTTATTTCTATACTTCTTTTTTTTTCTTTTTTTCTTTTTTTCTTTTATTCATTTTTTTGGCGCAAATCGTATTATTGTTATTTTTATCATAACTTATTTCACACTCAAATTTGACTACTTCTTTATTTCTTGTTCCTTTTCTAATTCTACATGATTGCCATGCAAACCTTTATCTCCTTCCCTATAAATATCAGTACACACTCTACCATTAGTAATAACACTACCAGTTACGAAGCAAGAAAATTTTACCAAATTTTCATATATACTAGTTAGAATAGAAATGATAATAAAATATTGGAAAATACAATAAAAATATAAGTAGCAAAAAAGACTTCTAGTACAATATGATACCAATATGATATACATGTATACCATCAAAGTATATAATTACTCTAGAATATAGTATACCATTATATTATATAATATACTATAATCTTATAGCATTGGAATGAACTGTATATCATTATGGTATATAGTATATCATTTTAATATACAATAGAAATTCTTCATCGTCAGTTCAACGCAATAAATCATACTTTATGAATTAACCAAAATGGTATATAATATGTTATTTTGGTATTTGCAGGAATGGTTCATTCCTTCAAAAGAATTAATTGTAGTTAATTATATACGCTTAATTAGTTATTGTATATCAATAGAGTATACAATATATCATTTTGGTATACAGTTATAGATCTGTCTTCTTTGCTTGTTCAACTCAATTTCAACCCAAAGTTTAAAAATTTAGTCTAAAATCTTCACCAAATTGACTCGGAATGTATCCACTTCCCCCAACTAATATTTCGAACATACCAGTCAGAATCAGATCAAAATAACCACATACTCAACAAACCCAATTTATGAGTTTCAAGCTTCAAGGTCCTCCAATGACAGATTAATATTGTCATAATTAAATCTTCAAAAAATCATTATTAACACCAAAACTTACCACAAAGAGTGTTATCAGTTAAAATTTGTGACATACATAACCTCACAAAGTTGTTATAAACTAAACTCTTAGAAATTTTTATCCTTTCGTGATATATCTTTCTTTTTAAAGTTTTTTTTTTTTGCTGGGATAAATGATAAAGATAGGAAAAAGAGGTAGATAGATTAATATTTAATGAAAAATTATAGGGATACTGGCAAAAGGAAAGAAAGAGAAAGAGCATAAAATGATAAGAGAAGAAAGCAAAAAGCAGAAGAAAAATTAGCAAGAAATTCGGAATAAAGATTAACAGGGAACTACTTTTGATTGCACAGATATATATTCTACTTATTTCTAGAATAGGTAAAGGTGAATAATTATTTTAGATTGAATAGGTATATAGCATAATTTGCTCGTTCTCGATTGAGGCTTTGGAAAGTTGCAAGAATTTTAGAGTTTAATCTCGTTTAACATAATTAATTTAATAAAACTATATTAATCTTAATAATTGCAATAAAGTATATTATTAATAAAATACCACATTGTATTGGGTAAAATATGTTCGCATTAAATACTTGCATAATAAAGCGACACATGGAGCCGAAGATAGATGGAACACGAGACAACTAGTCGTCAAGTACGAGGACAACAATCTCGTTTAATCCCGAAAGAAATATTGCTTTATCGAAATATTGCTCATAAAGATAAAATAAATGTTTGCCACCCGATAATATTTAATAAAAAATATTCTATGGCATTAACTACATAATCTGTTGTCAAGAATGTGACATTCATAGCTTGCCGTTATACCCTCTTTAATACCCCCCCATAATTGACATTTAAGAGGTGCTTGATCTCAAGACCTTGTTCCCTAGTAGGGGTGGCAAAATGGTTCAAGAAAAATAGTTAACCACCCATATAATCCACTAAAAAATGGATTGGATAATGAACTTTTGAAAAACGGGTCAAATATAGATAAGAACCATGTTATCCATTTAGAAAATGAATAAACAAAGAGTAACCAATGGATAACCCAATGGGTCTAATTTTTATATTTGTAAAGCCTCAAATTATTGGTTCCTCAAGTTAGGGAGACTAAAAATTCTTCCAAAAGTGATCATATACAAGAATTCATCGATAATATGGGTAACCCATATTATCCGCCGGTTAACTTATTTTTTATCCGTATTAAAATTGGGTCGTATCGGATAATTGATCCATTTTTTCATTACCTGTTTTCGACCCGAACCATGTCCGACCCAACCTGCCCGTTTGCCACCCCTATTCCCTAGGTACAACTTTAGATAGTGAGCTCAACAACCATTATAAAGGGAGGAATTTTCTGACAAACTCATGTTATACAATGTTCAAAGCTCAATGATATTATATTTTCTTGATTATTATTATTTTATTATTTTTGTTATAGCTGCCTCCGGAATCTATGCTCACAAAATTAGGATTTCTGTTATCTTATATTGATTTCAACGTTGTTTCACATCTTTGTTTAACCTATTTATCATTCTTGGAATCAAATCGATTTACTATTTATAAACCACTTATAAATTTAATTGCACTATTTACAGGTAAATATATATATATGTATGCATTTTTTTTTGTAATTAAGATTTTATTAATCACCAAAAATTTTGCGTTACAATGCTATAGTCCAGCTTATACTCAGCTGACTATTTAATCCTATCCAATATACTAACTACCCATATCAAAGCTAACTACTAGTATACTATAATCTGAACTGTTGCATCTGCTTTCTAGTTTTAGGATTTCCTCTAACATTACATCTATAGGCTAACTCCCTGACTAAGACTTCACTGTTACGAAAATTGTTCTCAAATATACATGAATTCATTTCCATCCATATAGCATATGATACTTCAGCAATCACTATTTTGAATATACTGGCTCTGCATGATTTCCCTTTAGCTTTACTGATGATATAATGGAGCCTTTGATCCCAAGTATGTGTCTTTGGTTGATACTCTTGAATCCACTGCATTGCTTTCTCCCATAGCTCTGCTGAAAATGGGCATGATAGAAATAGATGATCTCTTGTCTCTGTATGACCTTGGCACAAAACACATTGCTGATCTATGTTCATTCCCCAGTTTGCTAGTCTGTCCTTGGTTGGTAATCTTCCATGTAGCACTAACCATATATTAAACACAACGTTAGGTCTAGCATAGTTCTGCATAATTAGGTTCTTCCATGGAACTCTCGGAAGGTCTCCTAGCTGCGATAGATATATTTGTTTGATTGAGTATTCATGCATCCTCAAGTCTTGAAGTTGCTGCAGGATACCTCTTGATGTTATTATTCTCCTGACCATCCAACTTGCCTGTTTAGGGATTGGCATATTCTCTAACTGATGATGTTTTACATAGAAAGCATTTATCCACCTGATCCACAACTTGTCTTTTTTATGAGCTAGATCCCAGCAAATCTTTGCAATTGCAGCCTTGTTCCATAACAATAGATTGATAAGATTCATTCCATCGGCTGATTTAGGTGTACACATTCTCTCCCAAGATACATAGGCTTTTTTAGTAATGGAATTTGATCCAGACCAGATATAGCTTCTACAGATTGCTTCAATTATCTTCATTACTTTGATTGGTATGATGAAGAGTTGAGCCAAATATGCTTGGATTCCAAATACCACATATTGAACTAATTGCAGCCTCCCAGCATAGGATAATTTCTTGGCAGTCCATGATGTGATCTTAGCAGTAATCTTCTCCACTAATGGTTGCCATTGAATTAAGGCAATCTTCTTGGTGGATAGGGGGTACCTAGATATTTGAATGGTAATTCTCCATGTACAAATCCAAGGTGGTCAATAATCTGCTTCTTCACTTCCTGTTTAACTCCCCCAAAATACACTGAGCTTTTGCCTAGATTAGCCTGCAAACCTAAGCTTCAGAGAATTGAGAGAAGTATTAGAACATGGCTATGATAGAATCAAGGTCTCCTTTAGCAAACAATAGTAAGTCATCAGCAAAGCTCGGGTGAGTAATACATCTAGGGTGATATTGAAATGTTGGCTCTTTCTTTAACTCAGCTAGTGATCTACTAAGGTACTCCATTACTATTGCAAATAGGAAGGGGGATATTGGATCCCCTTGTCTAAGTCCTCTAGCAGCTTCAAATGGTTCTGTTGCTTCTCCATTAATCAGCACTAAAAAGCTAACTGTTTTATACACTCCATGATCCAGTTAATGAATCTAGTTGGAAGTCCAATCCCCTCCATCACTTGTTGTAGGAAAATCAACCCAACTATGTCATATGCTTTCTGAAGATCAATTTTAATCACGCATCTAGGGGTCACATGGACTCAGGTATAGCTTTTGACTAACGCATGTGTCAGGATGACATTATCAGCTATTTTCCTGCCTGGAATAAACCCTGCTTGAGCCTCACAAATGATACTGGCATGATTTTTTGTAGTCTGTTGGCCAGGAGTTTAGAGATCATTTTATATAGGGCTGAGCAACATGCAATTGGTATATACTCTTTAACTATGGTGGGTTTGGAGACTTTGGGGATTAAGGTAATAATGGCATAGTTTATTGGCTTGTACATCTTGGTTGTTAGAAATAACTCCTTGATGGCACTTATGACCTGCCTACTAATAGTGTTCCCAGACTTCTTAAAGAATACAACATTGTAACCATCTATTCCTGGGGCTTTATCATCTCCAATTGCTTTTAGACTCTCCACAATTTCAAGATTAGTGATATCAACACATAACTCCCTTCTCTGTTGTTGTGTTAGCATTAGACCATTAGCCATATACAGTCTATTTATGGCTGGAAGAGATGCAGTTGTTGAGCCCATTAGTGACTTGTAGAATCCAATGATCTCTCTTTTGATGTCTGCAGATGCATTTACATTAACTCCCATTGCATTTGTGAGTTTTGTGACCTGCTTCCTTTGTGTTCTTTCCTTCAGAACTACAGTAAAGTACTTGGTATTAGAATCTCCAAGCTGTATCCATTTTGCTCTAGCCTTCTGCTGTAATACACTTTCTTCAATCAATGACCATCTTTCCAGCTTCAATACTATCTCTTTCTGTTTCTGCTGCAACTCATCAGAATATGCCCTTACCATTTGTTCTTGAACTTCTTTCAGTTCCTGTCTGGTATGCTCTATCCTTTGAATAATACTCTTGAACTCCTTAAAATTTAAGGTCTTTAAAGGGGATTTCAATACTTTGAGTTTAGCCCATATCACTTTCATAGATCCAGGATTGGTAGAGTACCAGACATTTGCCACAATCTGATGAAATTCCTCATGCTCAGTCCGTACATTGAAAAATTTGAAAGGTATCTTACCTCTCCAAGAAGATGCTGCTAGTGTCACTATCATAGGATTATGGTCAGAGATTAGTGGTTGTTCATATACTGTTTCCACATGGCTCCACTTGATCATCCACTCATAGTTTCCAAATACTCTATCCAGTCTGCTACATACTCTATCTACTCCAGGCTGTTTGTTTGTCCAGGTATAGTAATCACCCTTCCAAGGTAGCTCTGATAGTCCTGCTTGCTGTATATATTGACTAAACTCTTGAGTCTCAGAAACAAGATTACATGATTGTCTATCCTTAGCATATAATATAGCATTAAAATCCCCAGCAACTAACCATGCATCTGTTATAGCTGATGAATAGGCCTGTAAGTTTCTCCATAAAGATCTTCTTTGTTCTATTCCATTGTACCCATATACCACAGTGAGGTAACAAGTAACATCCCCTTTTATGCTTCTAACTTTGCAATGTATCAGTTGCGCTTCCTCCTAAATACCAGTAACTTTAAACATATATGTATCCCATAAAATCCACACTCTACCATTTCTAGCATCATTGTAATTTGTTAGAATACCCCATCCAGGAACCAGCAGATTTGCAATTCTAATAGAATTTGTTTTTTTTACCTTAGTTTATTTTATTTCTCCTAATATACTCCCTAACTTCCTTTTGTTTGTACCTTTTATTTACACCTATAATATTCTAGAATAACCACTTCATTGTCAATTGCTTGGTCCACCCCTATTCCCTGGTGGCACCTCATGCTTACTATTGGATACTGCTCCAAATCTATTGCTTACAGTAATTGAAAAAGGTGGAAAATTGATGAGATTGAATTCTGGACTCTGAACTTTCTTCCCTTTCTCTTCATGTTTTTCCTTCTCTGTATCAGATTTGGGGATTCATTAAGCTCTTTATGAACTTCATTCTTCTCATTTGCGACACTCTGTTGTACTATTGCCTCTTTTTGAATAGGAACAGTTTGCACTGGGGCCTTGGTTCTCCATTCCTGCATTACTTTTGCCTTCTTCACTTGGGTAGGCGGGTGTATATTTGGTTTCATTTGGACTGAACAGTTATGTCCAATAGTTTGACACTTTTCACAGTAGGAGGGTTTCCAGTCATAGACCACATCTTGTAGGAATTTCTTCCCATTTGGATCCATCACCCATATTTCTCTTGGTAACTCTTTAGTGAAATTAATATCTATAAGCATTCGAGCATAGAGACTCTAGTTTGTTTGGTTGTGCATTCATCCGCAAAGATAGGCTTCCCTAAGACACTTGCAATCCTACTTAATGATCTCATTCCCCAACAAGACATGGGAAGCTTAGGAAACTTTACCCATAGAGGAATATTAGTAGGAAATTCCTCCGTGAAATCAAAATTTGGAGTCCATTGTTTAAGGATAGTAGGTCTGTTTGCAATAGAATAAGGCCATGCACATAGAATTTCCTTAACATCTTCAATTGTTTTGAACTTAATTATGTAGTAACCTTCCTCATGGTAATACAAGTCTAGTTCTGGAACATGTGACCAGTGAAGGTTAATAAGCCTCTTCATCGCATTGAAACCAGGTCCTTCCCCTAAAATATATACAATTAAAGCACATTTCCACTTTTTCTCTTCCTTCTCTACCTCTAATTTGTTTAACTGCACTATTGGTTGCCCATCAACCATTAGAGGTGGTATGTAATCTAGAGCCATACCATTTATTGCAAATCTATTTTTCTGAAATAGGGTAGCCCAAACCTTTTTGGGTTCTTCAGTTCTGTTTCTGATGACCTCAGAATTCTCCATTTCTTCTAGCACTGGTTGCGCTTTGACCTCTGCATGGTTACTGTTCCATGGGTTGTCTTCTTCGTTAGATCTGATTTTGCTCTAATTTGAGCTGGGGAAGTCAGATTCAGTTTCTTTGAGACTATAGACTGGTGCGATGTCGACCCAGTTGAATCTCTCTCATCTACAACTGATGAATCTGAGCTCTGCACAGGTGGAATCATGGTGACTACTTTCTCCATAGATGGTTGCTTAATTGTTGTTATTAGGTTCTCAATAGCTGCTAATGGTATCTTACGTGATCTTCCTCTGCCTCTGCCTCTCCCTCTCGCCATGTTTACAAGCTCGATGTACGTTTAATTAACGTGCGCCGATAGCACGAAGAAGAAGGCAATTTTTTCCATATGTATGTATGCATTTATACATCAACTTTGTATTTCTGTAAGAGTTAACAATTTAAAGATACTAGAAAATTACAAAAATAGTCGATTAATTAATTTAGACATTGCCGGTGAGATAACCATAATTCCTAAAATCAATTTTACTGCTATAACAATAAAAATATTAATAACTATTATTATTATTATTAGAAAAATATATGATAAGTATTTCGAATAGTTCTTCAAAATAAGTGAAATATATTTTACTAAATTATTATTGACTAGGAAGCATAGTAAATTAATTAAAATAGGAGAGAGCCAAAATTGATTGTCAACAGGAAGTACATAATATTTTTCTCCAAATGTATTTAATTTAATATGTAAAGAGTAAAATACCTTAATTTAAATCTCTAACAGTAAATAATAAAACTATTTTTATTTTTGAATAATATTAAATAAAAAGTAACATGTACATATTTCTTTTCATTGTTTGAAGCTTGAAAGTTTAAAAAAGTTTGATCAAATACAAATTACTTTTAATATTAACAAATTTGTTGTTTAAATGATCTGATGAATAACTGTTACAATCTGAGAAAAAGTCAATATTTTAATTTTATAAGTTCTGAATTTTAGAAAAATAACTTCAAGCGTTAATATTGGGTTCTAAATTTATTATTTGTACATAATCAATAAATTTCTTAATACAAATATATTATAAGCAAAAATTATTAATTTCGGCCGAACTTATAGCTAGGTTTCTAGCTTCGCCCATAATTACCATTTCAAAATACTTTTAATAAAAATAATACATTATAGTTAGATTTTGAAAGTTTAACTAAACTAGCAATCTTGCGTCCATACCTAAGAAAACAAGAAAAACTATAAAATTCAAGAAACCAGATTTTCTATTCGTTGTTTTCCGTTACAGATTGTTTGAACTCATTGTATTATATCGTATTTGTTTTTGTTTTTGTTTTTGTTTTAATGCAGCTTTTCATTTTATCCTATGCGCCGAGGGTCGAATGGAAACAGCCTCTCTACCCTTTCGGGTAGGGGTAAGGCTCGTCTACATATTACCCTCCCCAGACCCCACCTGGTGGGAATATACTGGGTAGTTGTTGTTGTTGTATTACTTTAAATATGATGTTTGTTTTGGTTATTACTTAAATATTATTGTATTGTATTGTTAAATACGTTATTACGTAACGACGAAATGTATCACTTTATATAATAACCGATTTGATGTGGTTGCATCGTTATCTTGTCTTTTTCTCTCATCTCACCCTTCATTATTATTCATAATTTTATTTTATCATTTGTTCTACCTTTTTATATAATAATACTCTATATTATAATTTTTTAATAATATTATATATTTATTCTTTATATTGTTGGTGCATGATATTATAAAACAAATAATACCATCTATTCAAATATTTTATTGATGAAACGATACAATATAATACAATACGATATATTATAAAATAATACGTAACAACCATCCAAACAAACTATTAGTATTTCGGTTCGTAACTTCATATTCTCTGAACTGAAAAACAGCATATAAAAAGGTGGAAGATTTGTCAGTGACAACTTTTTACGTTACATTTTATGAATCAATTATATTTTTCTATAAAGAAAAACGACATAATTTTAGAGCTGAAATGTAGCCCATACTTGGCAAAGAAACTTAAGAAAACGTAATCTAGATAATAATTATATAAATTTAATTAATATTTAAAAATTTAATAGATCAGTTCTGGATAAATAAATCTGGATACTCATTAAGTAATCTTCCATCTCATTCTTTTTCTTTCCTTTTTCCCCACCTATTCAAATCTCAAAACATTCTCCGAGATTCCACAATCCCCAAAAATACCAAAAACATAAATAAATAATAAATAAATACTATAAAAGAAAACACCTTTACATCATTACATGTTTCGGTCAGGTCATGAATCTGTCTGGTACTACTCAAATCCAAATTCCCATCCCCATCCCCATCAGGTAACTAACAGCAAACAGCATTCTCACCGTTTCTTCCGGTCACCCGTCTTCCTTTTCTTTTCTCCCAGATCTCTCTCTCTCGCTATATATTCAAACCGTTCTCAACTTACACATAATTTCTTCTTCTATTTTGCTTCTACATTTAATTCATACAATTCTCTAAACGTCGGTGACGGCAAAATGACATCGACGGCGGGTGAATTCTCGAAGCTTAACATTAGTGGCGATTGGGCTTCATCTGCTCCAAATCTCCAGAAAAATCTCTCTCTTCTCTCCCCTGAACAGGTTCTTATATATTTTTGTTAAGAAGGATTACTGTCTGATTGTTACTGCGAATTAACACATTGTAGACACGCTAATTTACGGTATTTTTCTTGTTAGTGTGTAAAAAGTTAAACTTGTTTGTGTAGTTGAATGATATTGATTTTTGTGTGTGGAGTTGAATTGAGATTGATGTGTGTGTGGTGATATTAGGTAGAGTTAGCGAAGGTGTTGTTAGAGAAGGAGCAAAGCCACTTGTTTCAGCATTGGTCGGAGCCCGGAGTTGATGATGATGAGAAGCGTGCCTTTTTTGATCAGGTGTGTTCAGCATTTTTTATTTTTTATAATTGTTTTTCCGAATATATTTGTTTGTTTTGAATAAACTCGATTTTGATGTCACCATGGTATAACTTATGCATATTTAAGCTGGCTTTGACTATGATCAAGTTTTAGTTTTGAAGTGTTTTTTCCTTTAAAGCTCCGTTCTTGACTTTCACTTTCATATTGTTGAATATGAAATGTCATCCACAAAGAAAGGAATCGTAGTAAGGGATTTCATCCTCAGTAATTTAAGTGGGAATATAAATATTGAAGAACCAATAAACTCCAAAGCGGAGTCTACCATTAGTGGTCAGTATTACTGGTGTATTTCAGATTACAGGCAACATGTAAACCAAGCTTGTTTTTGGCAAAAAGTGTTCTTTTGGGGCCGTAAGTGCCTTTTATTTTCCTTCCTAAAGTTAAGGTAAATGCTTTTGAGTAGCAGCAGAAATAATTTTTGGTAAGCAGAAAAAAGTAGTTTCTCTCCAAAAATACTTTTGAGAAAAATACACTTAAAAACACTTTAAAGAAGAGCACTTCTCAAAATGAGCTAATTTTATAAGCTTGGTCAAACATGCTATAAAACTGACTGGTCGATTTTGGCTTACAGGCAACATGTAAATCAAAGGTGAAAAAAGAACAAACTGATCCTCTCCCGAACATCCAATTAGCACCTTCAATATAGGTTTGTTCAAAAGAATGCTTACTGAGAATAGTGAATGCTCAAACCAATTCCCCAATCTATGATCTCCACTCCCTCCTGTTAAGACCAGGGGATAAATAGGTTAAGACGACAGCGAGGAAAAATGAAACATATTGAACCACACTGAATCTATAAATGGGGTTAATGGAATGTACGCTCTGTGTGCTAGAATTTTCTGACCAATAAATACTGCATAGAGTAGCTTTGGCTTCAAGACTCCGGAGTCATCAACTTATATGTAATTTACTTTTATACAGTAAAAAACTAGATCTGAGAAGTTGACTCATATGTAATTGGATAGCTTCTGATGTCAACCTTGGCACCTAACAGAGAGAGAATTCTTAAGTCCAGTTGTGCGGTGTCTCTACTATTAATAAGGGAAATGCACCTTGGCTGTCTTTGCAGCGCCCGCATTTCTCCCCACAACACAGCTTCATCAGGACAGGCCCCGGAATCACTCCCCATCAAACTCTTGTTTTTTGATGTACACAGCAAAATCTGCACCATTGCATATCATATTGGCATCACACTCATGGTGCTTAGGCAACCCTCCACTTAACAACAACAACAACAACCCAGTATAATCCCACTTAGTGGGGTCTGGGGAGGGTAGTATGTACACAGACCTTACCCCTACCCTGGGGTAGAGAGGCTGTTTCCAATAGACCCCCGGCATCCTTCCCTCCAAGAACTTCCCACCTTGCTCTTGGGGAGACTCGAACTCACAACCTCTCGGTTGGAAGTGGGGGTTGCTTACCATCAGAGCAACCCCTCTTGTCTGCAACCCTCCACTTAGGATAATAATAATAATAATAATTATTATTATTATTATTATAATTATAATTATTCTGGTCTTCCTGGAACCAACACGGACGACTTCACCATTTATGGCCCTGATGTCTCGTATGATGTCAATGACTAGACCAGGATTGGGATCTGGCAGTCTGGATTTTCCTTTTAGAAACAATGAAAGTATGGCATGTCACACGGTGAACAACTGGTCAAGCCCGGAAAGAAGACAGGTTATGAATTTGTTTCTTTATTTTGAACAATTCAAGCTGACCAACTAGCTTTCAATTGCAACTGAATTTTAACAATGCAAGCTATTTGAACTCCTATACCAGTTTTGGTTACTTACATGCTGAAATTCGGGATGTGATAAGGTTGTAGTTTGCAGTTTGCAAAATTTAAAACTTGATCTTGTTTCTGTTTTGCAGTTTAAAACTTATATGACAATTTATATGAAGCATTTGCTCGTGCTTAATAATTCAAATGATACAGTAGCCAATTTGGAGTTTGTTGTCATTGTTGAATATTGTACAGCTGGTGGCTGTGGCAATCTTGTAATGCTAGAAATGTTATCATTTCCTGTTGAGCTTGTTTCCAATGTCTTCTATGCTTGTATTCACTTCTTACTTTAATTGTAATAATTATGAAGACTTGAGTGATATTATTATGGTTTCTTTCAGATTGCCAAACTTAATTCAAGTTATCCTGGGGGTTTGGCAGCATACATGAACACTGCTAGGGAGCTTTTAGCCGATTCAAAGGCTGGAAAAAACCCGTATGATGGTTTTACACCTTCCGTAAGTAATGAATCCTGTGTTACTGCTTTAGCAAAACTTAATTTGCTAGTTTTCTCTCTATAGAAGGTAACTTCAACTCTAACTTTTTTCATCAAGCAGCACACAGTAACTCAACTTGTGTTTTTATCTGATTTATTGGATTCAGTGCATGTCTTAAAGATTCGATTTGGTTCATATATTTCGTTTTATGTCTGTCAGAAATTAGTGAAGGTGCTGCTTATAAAAGAAAAAGTCTATATTTCACAAATCCGGTGAATATTGTTTATGCAGCTTTCTCCTGGTACTATGCAGCTACAATAATTATTGTTTAAACGGAGTGTATGTGCCACTTAAAATACTTCTAAGCTACAAGTGCAGTAGATAGTAGTGGTGGATGTTACATTTGTAGAAGATCCTAAAAATACCTTATTAGCTTTGGTTAGATTTTGATGCCTACTGGTCGGCACATTGAAATGCGAATTTTAGCAGGTTTTTGGCTATTTTTAGGTGCTTCAAGCCTTTGCTAAAGGTCAAAGTAACGAGTTTATGTTTTTTAATCCCAAACTGATCATTTATTTTTCCTTAACAGGATATTATGATAGTCACCAAATTCATAACGGATTCTTTTTATTGAGAAATTATTCTTTGCTGTCAATAGTCTTCATGGGATTTGGCACTTCCTTTTCTTGTGAAAAATGATATCTGATGCTTTATGTTGTCAGATTTAATTATATTTCCTTGCTCACTCCTCTTACCTTGAAAAATTCGGAAAATAATTGATCACCTTACTAATACTTATGTAACAAGCACTTAAAACTTAGATAATTTACTGATGTCTGCTCTAGATTAATGATGCATTAAAAAATGTAAGTGAACTTGTGCAGGTTCCATCTGGGGAGGTTCTGACATATGGTGATGATAACTTTGTTCAATTTGAGGAAGCTGGCGTCAAAGAAGCACGGAAGGCTGCATTTGTTCTTGTTGCTGGAGGCCTCGGAGAACGTCTTGGGTACAACGGAATAAAGGTAGAACATGTAAAAAATTCATGGAGCATCATTTAACCCTCACAAGATACATTCTGCTGTTCAAACAATTCTTTTGGTTGGTTGGTCTAAAACTTGTTCTGATTTTTGTCTTCATTGGTTAAAATGCAGAATCTTTTGCAACTTGATTAATAGTTGTATTCTGTCATTTCACCACGCAACTACTAATCTAATGCCTGGCTGCATAAGATCTAGTTCTGACAATTCCTTCTAATTACTTGCAGGTGGCCCTTCCTAGAGAAACAACTACAGGGACATGCTTCTTACAGCATTACATTGAAACTATTCTTGCTTTACAAGAAGCTAGTTGCAGCCTTGCCGAAGGTTGGTAGTAGTGCATGTTATGATTTTGTAAATATATTCTGTCAGGGACAAAATTACAGTTAAACTGCTTCTTGTTCAGTCCCAATTTTTCATCGCACCGTTAGCATAGTAAACCAACCAATTATAGAAGTTGGCAATTTGGAGTAACCCAAGCTCTGGAAGGTACCTCTCCCTGGACTGTTATGTTAGGGACTCAATTTTAAGGAGGTTGGGAGGGTTGTTAAGCTAGGGGATCCAGTCGAAAGCTTAAAATTCATGAAGCTGCTTCCTAGATTTGTTGACCAGTGATTCTATTTGTGGAGTTGCCATAATTTTGATTCTTTAGAAACCTTTTAGAAAGGTCAGAAAACAATTTAAACCTTATATTCTGTGCACAAAGTTGTTGGATAGCGACGGTTCATATCGACGGCCCTAATTGGCTTGGGATTGAGGCGTAGTAGTAGTAGAAGCAAAAGACATGTTCCTTATGGATAAAAACGGTGTTAAAAATTCTCTTCCTTGGTGTAGCAAACAATACATACAAGATAAAAAGGATTGGCTAAAAAGAATATCTTTATGCATAGAGATACCTGCTAACATATTATGTTTCGGCCACCTAAAAGTATAATGCATATCCTTAATACAATAAACATGTAGAAACTTGCAGGAGCTTCCTGGCAACTAACAGCTTCCTTGTAATTAGGCAACTGCCAAGCGGAGATTCCTTTGGCTATTATGACGTCAGATGACACACATTTACGTACCATGGAGCTCTTAGAAAAAAACTCCTTTTTTGGGATGAAACCCACACAAGTGAAACTGCTTAAGCAGGTGAGCTACTGGTCTGAAGAAGCCTATGAAGAATTAAGTCATAGTATCAAAACTCATATATCTCTTAATCTTTTTGCAGGAAAAAGTTGCTTGTTTAGATGATAATGAAGCACACCTTGCTCTGGACCCCCATAACAAATATAGAATTCAGGTGGATAATTGTATGCTGAATACTCTTCCTATATTTAAAGATATGAATATTCTTTTATTCAATTGATGTCCATTAACTTTTTTTGCTGAAAGTGCCTGAGTTTTGCCTATGCCTCTGCTTTATCAGACAAAACCTCATGGCCATGGAGACGTCCACTCACTTCTTTACTCAAGTGGTCTTCTTAAAGTCTGGTATGTACTCCCCTCTTTTCGTTTAAACCTTGCTTTCTTTCTGCCACTCTCATACACTGTAATGTGATTTTGGATGAACCAATGAACTAACCCCGTTTAGACTATATAAAGTAATCAGTTAGAGAAAGATAGATGAAGGGGAGCCTTGGAGCAACAATAAAGTGTCTCTGTGTGGCCTATAGGTCACGTGTTCGAGCCGTGCAAGCAGCCACTTCTTGTAGTAGGTTAAGCTGTCTGCATCACACCCTTTGTGGTGCGACCCTTCCCTGTACCCTGCGTGAATGTGAGATGCTTTGTCCACTGGACTGCCCAGTTAGAGAAATATGGATACTTTTTTCTGTTGTAATTTCTTGTCTCAGTCCATTGCTTTTTAACTTCAACTATAATCTTTAACCATGATCTTTATTTTTCTGGACCTACCTTATACAGTGTATCCATCTTTGAAGTGAAGAAATGGAATTCATATTTTCAAGGCTTTTTTCCTTCGTGTTCTGGAAATAAAAGCTGATGTACAACCTTTTAATTATAGCCTGTATCTCGTCACTACTATTGCACCCAGTTTGTATTGATTTTTTAAGAGGTGCATGTTTCAATTAAAAAGAGAAAGAGAGTTAACATATTTCTGTGATTGATGGTCCAAATTCTGTGCAATCTAGGGATGATGCAGGCTTAAGATGGGTTCTCTTTTTCCAAGACACCAATGGTCTACTTTTCAAGGTTAGTTGGATGCCTTCTCTTTTCTTTTTCTTTTTTGAATTGTTTCATATTCTGCTCATGTATGTTAGGCCAATTTTATCAATCTGTACGTTTCATTATCTTCCAGGCAATTCCAGCAGCGCTAGGTGTAAGTGCGATCAAACAATACCATGTCAATTCTCTTGCTGTTCCTCGGAAAGCGAAAGAAGCCATTGGTGGCATTACCAAGCTTACTCATAAAGATGGTACGTAGATGAGTAACTTACGTCTAGCTTTGTATCTTGTACTGGCCCAGAGAAAAAGTAGTAATCAACGTTGAAAGAAAGAAAGCATGGATTGTGATATGAGTTTCTTGTTGTTTAGTAGTCGTTTATAACTGCTAAATTTTAGTGGCAGAAAATATTTCATCTAAAGAGATTTATAAGCTGTGGGCAGTTCCTGCTTTCATAAACTGAATTTCGCAATGTTGGTGGCTTAATCTTTAGCCAAAATTTTAACAGGTCTCGAAAGTACTAGGATACTATCTGTCGGATCAGTTGATGATGATCCTATTAGTTGGTTGTCTGAAAACTTCCAACAGCACTTAAGCTGGTCTTTTTAAAAGGTAACTTGAGACGAGGAATAGCAGGATCTGTTTCATGCCTGATTTTCTCTGCACCTGATGCTCCATGGGTGGGAGAACATATACATACTTTAGATGCGCTATAATTGAGCAAACATTGATTATAGAGATTCTTCAATAACATTGGACATCTCAAAGGTATGTAACAAGGAGAAGATGAGAGAATTCTTAGTTATTTAAGATAAAATAGCCCTGAGAAATTTGTGGACTACGTGTCAGAAGAAAGATTCCTGGTTGTTGATATCACTTTTTACATACAGTTATGGGATGCAAGTGGGCTACTTGGACAGGTTTATAGAAATAGTTTGATAGTAGCTCATGCCACTTAGGATCATGTTTCCCCCTATAGCTGAACTTATCAAGCTTCTCTGAGTGGAAATGTCTGTTGGGTCGGTTAATAAATATGTTAAGCCTTACAGTTTTTTCTTTCGAAAATTATTATCGCACTGACTCTTCAACTTTTTCTTTATAAGGTAATGAAAATTTCATTAAAAATGTGCCAAGAAGGTACAAAAAGCATACAAAACTTCAGCACTGCTTAAAATTATTACTACAATCTCAAAACTTCTATAAAATCCATGTACTGATCTAAGTCTTCTGCCAAATTTCCTCTACCCCAAAAATATAGGTTATGAAGACAACTATTTTTAACACTAGCTTCACGATTTTGCTTATTTTCAAAACATCTCTTATTTCTTTCCCAACCTGTTGGTCCAAAAGATGCAAAAAGGGGTATGGTCCTCCAGATTTGCTTTAGATTTTTCCCGACTCTTTGATTCTGCCAACAAACCAATAGATCTTTCACCTTCTTTGGCATCACCCATTGCACACCAGTCAGAGCGAGAAATAGATCTCATCCCATATCTGGCTTGTATAGCTGCAATGGAAAAAAAGATGTTCTGCAGATTCCTGGGAATTTTCACACAAAAAGCATCTACTGCACAAAGGAGTTCCCCTTCTCTGCAACATATCTTGAGTTAAACTTAAACATGCATTTCTAGCTACGGTCCAGCCAAAACAAGCTACTTTAGGAGGTTCTTGTGGATGAGAAGATGCGAGAAGCGAGGCTGAGGTGGTTCGGGCATGTGCTGAGGTGGTGAGGAGCTGCGAGCGACTGGAGATTGTTGGCGGTCGGCGAGGAAGAGGGAGGCCTAAGAAGCATTGGGGAGAGGTGATTAGGCAGGACATGACTAGAATGCAGGTTTCCGAGGACATGACCCTTGATAGGAAAGTCTTGGAGGTCGAGAATCAGGGTTGTAGGATAGGGGCTCCTAGAGTTTTTCTTACGCCTCATCCGGGTTGGGAGTGGGTCAGCAGGGTTATCCATAGATAATTTGTGTTTTACCCATAGCTGTTAGTTATGGTAGTTACTGTATGATATTATTGCATGCAATTGTATTTATGTTTCGTATGTTTAGATAAATATTTAAGCTACTTACGCTATTTCTGTTAGAGTTACTAATGCTTTTGTTTTTGTTTTTGTCTTTGTTTTTGTTTTACTGCTGTTTTTCCTTTTATCTTATGAGCCGGGGGTCGATTGGAAACAGCCTCTCTGCCCTTTCGGGTAGGGGTAAGGCTTGTCTACATATTACCCTCCCCAGACCCCACCTGGTGGGAGTATACTGGGTAGTAGTAGTAGTTGTTGTTGTTATAACAGCTCTTTACTGAGAATTTGCCTTCTTTACCAGCTGCCCAAATTTGAATCCAACGTACTAGCATCAAGGGTTAAAGATTCCAGCCAATGTAAAAGTTGACCAATTTCATCGAACTCCCAATCATTAAAGTTTCTTCTAAAATTTAATCTCCATTCTTCCCTTGTATGACACTATGCTACTGTGCCTGTGTATTCCTGGTTAAACTATAGGCAAAATACCTTAAACCACCCTTAAACTTGGCTCAGATCATTAGAATCCTCCCCGAACTATATCCAGTCTTAATTACCCCCTTCAACTTGGTCTTTTGAGAGTCATTGCCCCTTAGATGCTGATGTGGCAAAAAGTGTGGGTGCACTCACCTGCCACGTGAATTTTTCTGTCCATGTGACTTTTTTTTAAAAAACTAAAATATTTTTTACCTTTTAAAGAATATAACTTTTCTAGATAATTTTTTTCGAATAAAATTCATAATAAAACTTGGATATAACTACATTATTTAAGCTAAATATTTTTATTTAGCCAAAAAATAATAAAGTTTAGTTAATCTTTTTTTTGAATTTGACTTGAAATAAAGATTTATACAATTGAAATAAATAGTCAAGACATCTAAAAAGTTATAAAAAATACACAGTTGAAATAAATAGGCATTGCATCAAAAGAAGAAATAAAAAGAGTGTACAATTGCACTTGTAATTTATTGCAATTGTACACTTTATTTCTTCTTTTGTGATGCAATAACTATTTATTTCAACTGTGTATTTTTATTTTTAGGTAAAATTTGTAAAAAAGAAAATAAAAAAAATTAGAGCACCGTAATTTAGAGCTATATAAGAAATTATAGCCAAATTATTAATTTCAAACTTTATTTATAACTTTTTAGATGCCTTGACTGTTTATTTCAATTGTATAAATCTTTATTTTCAAGTCAAATTAAAAAAAAAAAAAGACTGACTAAAATTTTATTATTTTTGGCCAAAATAAAAATATTTAGCCTAAATAACGTCATTCTATCCAAGTTTAATTATAAACTGTACTTGAAAAAAATTATATAAAAAGTAATATTCTTAAAAAGGTAAAAGAATATTTTATTTTTCAAGAAAATGCCACATAGACAGAAAAATTCATATGACAGGTGAGTGCACCCATACTTTTTGCCACATCAACATCTATGGGGTAATGGCTCTCAAAAGACCAAGTTGAGGGGGTAATTAAGACCGGGCATAGTTCGGGGAGGATACTAATAATCTTAGCCAAGTTCAGGGATGATTTAAGGTATTTTGCCTAAACTATATATTGTAGGAAATTTGCTCATCAGTTTATCATCTCCTAGCTAGACATCTGTCCAGAACCTGATTCTGCTTCCATTTCCCAGCTTTAATTAGATGAATTCATGAAATTATAAATAAGATGATTCCATTTGGACTTGTGATCACCATCCTTTGTTGAATTATTAATTTTGAGATAGCTCCCCATATCATCGAACTATTGTGAAAACAAACTTTTTGTTGATCTGGTTGCAAGGTACAGAGTGTGCAGTGGCTGCATGCAAATGAGCTCTATTTCACTACAATTTTGAGTATTGAAACACAGAGATGTGGATAATGTGATGACCAAATGTTAGAAATGAAGTGTTATGTGCGGGGAGGAAGTCCCAAATCAACTAAGGAAATATAATAGTTAAAAAAATTTAATTAAAAAGTCGTACTTCACAAAAATAGAAAGGGATAAATTACAATAACTGACCCCATGAGCTTTATCTTTCGACTTAACTTTTTCTTCTCAGCCTTCTCTGTATACGTGAAGAATCAATTAACAGTTGAGTTATCAAAGAAATTAAGCAATTTAGACTGGTTGAAATTGAGTTCTAAAGTTGCAAAAAGGGTAGTGAAATCAAAAATCAAATAGGTAAAACAGACATAATAAAAGGATTGACCCTTTTTGTATTCTTTCTACATCCATCTTCAGCTGTATCAAGAACAAATTCTGAGCTCTCGGGAGCTTGAAGCGCGTTTACCCATCTAACTAACTGTTATTTGCCAATTCAGACCTGTTTTACTCTGCACTCAGATTTGGACCTCCGTGTATAATTTATGCTATGCTTAATTGAATAAACTGGCATGGTCCTGAAATCAAATTAAATCAAAGTGGGGGAGGGTCTCAAAGTAGTTTCATCCGCTGAATCATCAAAAAGTAAAAACAAAACAATCAGTTGCTTATAAGCAATGCCACTATAAGCCATAGCTTGGCCAAGTCACGACAAGTTCGGCTCCTGCCTATCAAATATAACTCATGAGCACATAAGTTATGTTGTCTTCTATAAAGGGTAAAATTTGAGCTCTTTTAATGTATACGTTAACATTAACTTCGCAGTCTTTTGTGTTTCATTTGTGATATCCTCCATCTGCAATAATTGTCTGGGATTCAGATTCTAATGTACTTGTGCTCTTAGGATAGTACTGTGAAAAGATTGATGTTGAACATGGTAAGGGGTACTATGTGAAAACTCATGTGGGTCTATCTGACAATAAAAAAAAAATCCTTTCTAGGGCGAACAATGGTGATTAATGTGGAATACAACCAGCTCGATCCGTTGCTTAGAGCATCTGGATATCCTGATGGTGATGTCAATTCTGAAACAGGCTATTCACCTTTTCCAGGAAATATAAATCAGGTATGTTTTGTAGTCTATATGCTGAAGTGTCTTTTTCTTTTCTTTCTTGCCAATTTTTCTCTGTAGTGACTCTAAGTTATTTGCCATATTATTTTACATATAAATTATTTTACCACTTTGTATAATAACCGGGATATTCCCGAAGTTCTGGTAATTTTGGCCCATAATGATTGGATCCCCAATGGTTACAACTATCATGGAAACCTCCGTTCTTTGATGTTTTTGGGTAATAAAACTCCGTACTCACCTATACATGGGACCAATTCGCTTTGCAACGTCGGTGGACTTGATTTTAACGTGCGAACTGATTTCTGTAAAGTAACTACGGATAACATGCTAATATGTTACTAGATTATATGAATGGAAATTTTAAAAAGAAAATTTCATTTTTCCTTAAAGGATATGCAAGGAAACACTGGATAAATTATAGATGTCAATGCAATTAAGGAAGATCACTGTCTCTGTTAAATGTGAGGATCTCATAAGGAACAGAGAGGTGAAGTGCCCCTTCTTTATGACAGTAGTTTATAATTTTTCGAGCATGTAATCAGCGGGAATTTTCATGCAAATTATGCTGTAGCGGCCAAGTTTCTCTGTAGGATAGCTTTCCTTTTTTTGATTACTTCCAAATAGAGAAGTAATAGCTTACCTATGGCTGTCTTCATTTGCTATGCAGCTGATCTTTGAAATTGGCCCTTACATTGAAGAGCTCACTAAAACAGGAGGTGCAATAAAGGAGTTTGTTAACCCTAAGTAAACATCTACTCTTATATCCCTATATAAGACTTGTATGTTCAATGCCGTGGTGTCATGTTACTTGATATTCCTTTGAAAACATATGTTGTTTATCTTTTTATTGATTTTTTGCTGTAAGTCCAGGAAAATTTTCCACGATAAAATTTGTAGAGAAATGAACCACTGAATTTAATATGTTGCTAGGAATGAAAAAGGCAAAATGCAAATGAGCTGAACTGGATTCTCATAAAGTAGAAATACGGATCAGCTCAGATGCTTTATGTCCAATATGTTTGCTCGCTTTTAAGACATTACAATAGACAGAAGATAGGAGTTTATGCTGATCTAAACACCTGAGTTATATTCCAGGGCTTTCATTTTGCTAGATGAACACTGGTATTGCAGTTTGACACGAGGGATGGGATATTCTGCACACAACCTTCCCGTATCCCATTTGCTGGGAAGGTTGATATTTGTACTTTTGGCTAGACTGGAGCATTAACATCCAACATACAGTTCTCAGAGGTTGGTGGGTTGACTGACAGTGAGGACTTAGAAAGAGAAATGATTCCAACTCGTACTCTGGAAATTTTTGCATGTTGACATTCTCTGGTTATTCGGGACAATCTGGCGATGATCCTAAGGGTGCAGTTAAAGGGATCGATTAGGCATCTAAATCAATTTAAGCCCAAAAAAAAGTGGAGGTGATGCACCCGAGGGTGTAGCTTAATGGTCAAAGAAGTAGGTGTGAACCTTGTAGACCAGGTCTCAAATCCCAGAGTGAATTAACAGTAGGTGATTTCTTTCAATCTGTCTAAGCCTTGGTGGTAGAGTTATCCGGTATCTTTGTTGGTGGGAGGTAGCAGGTACCTGATGGAATGGTCGAGGTGCACGCAAGCTAGCTTGGACACTACCTGTGTCAAAAAAAGAAAAAAAGGTGGAGGCGATACTGTTCAGACTCAGCGCTTAAAGGATTGATTAGAAGCTCGTACATTATAATTCATTTGCTTATTTGCTGTCAATATATATTTGTTTCTTCTAAGCTCAACATTTTAGGGCACGTGTTGTTAAAATCCTCTCTCCTGTGATTTTAGTAGCTGCTTTACCTCGTTTTGACTAATTTATGGCATCTCTTGCTGTAGGTATAAAGATGCTACCAAAACTGCTTTCAAGTCCTCAACTCGACTTGAATGCATGATGCAAGATTATCCTAAAACGCTGTCTCCATCAGCTAGGGTTGGATTCACTGTACGTTCATACTGCTTTTGGCTTCTGATTTTGTTACTTATGTTGTGAGTCATCTAAGGTCAAGTTATCCACGTGTGGAGATCACAATGCTTCTTGCAATGACTCAGGTGGTGGATGCTTGGCTTGCTTATGCACCTGTGAAAAACAACCCAGAAGATGCTGCCAAGGTATGATGAGCGGTTATTGAAATAATTTTAGCTATCATATATGGAGAAATAATTTCAGTAAATTGGCAAATTTCTTTAAATTGGGGATGGCATAACATTTTGATCCTCATGAGAAAATCCATCTTCCCTACTTCTAGTTCTTGCTTCTCTTCGAAAGCTCTGATGATCTAGTGCTGGCTATGTATAACAAATGTATTTGTCTCTGCTGGTTAGGTGTGGACCCTATCTGAGCTCCATTCTGAAAATTTTCAGTACAGAGGCCATAGGACTGAAGAATTGATGCTTCTGGCTTTTTCTTTCTTTGAATTCGATGTTCAATTTTGTGTCAAAGAGTTACCAGAAAATTTTCCAATTTGGAATGTTATCAAGTGTTTTCGCTAATGATTTCTGCTTCAAGCTCTTTTACTGAGTTATGTAGATCTTATGCGTACTTGTCAGATACTGTAATTTGGTTGTGTAGGTATTTTGTAGCACAAACCAAGCATTTTTTCCGGAGGCAGCATTTCCCTGTGGGATCCGAGATAACATTGTTGAATCTCTTTCTTACATATGCAATCATAAGCTTATAATTAATTGGCATGCTTTGTTAAAATTTACCCTCAAAGTGAAAAATGCAGGGGCACATTCCTTCTACTTTACTTTTCCTTTGTCGTTCATAGCAACTATCCTAAGCCCGCTTTCACCATCTAAGAAAGTTGAAACAGCTTACTGACATTCTTAAGTTTTATGTTTTGACTTGTATTTCTTTGGCTTGGCATCTGTTGAAGTCTTTCTCAACAGTTGTTACTAACAATAACTCATAGGTAGTTATTGCTCTTGACATGATGTGTTGTGGTTCAATTTCTAACTACTTTTTAATTGTCTCCTTTACAATGATAGGTGCCGAAAGGAAACCCATATCACAGTGCCACTTCAGGAGAAATGGCCATATATCGCTCTCATAGCCTCATTCTAAGAAAGGTATTTCTTTCCGTCTGGGAATTCAAGTGAAAAGTTGAACTTTTCAGAGTATTTCTTTCTTGACCTATGTGTATAGATACATTATGCACCAATTGTACTGCAAACATCTATAGGATATAATATAAAGGAAACGATTGCTGGAATCTGAATGAGGCCTTTTAGGCTTTTACCATGTCCTTACAGTTTTTAAGTAACATTTAAACCGGCGGAATGACAATAGAAGAAAAAAAAAGACAAAGCACAAGTTAAAAAGAAGAGCCGCTGCTCATCACTGGTTAGAGAACAATATATCAGAACATTTTGATTCATAGTCATGCGCTGAACGAGTGGTTAGCAAGTCCAAACATTAGGTTACAGTTACGTAAATTAACTCGGGTTATTACTGAAGATCCTTTTATCGGCCTCATAATAAAGCAATTTTTGGTTCTGCAACCTACTGTTTTCAGACTTTCACCTTTGGGCATGTTCCTTGAAAAAAAGATAGGGGAAATTATGATACTGAAATTTCTAATTGTGATAATATGAAGATAACTATAGACTCGTGAAACACTTTCCGAACTTTTCCCTTTCGTAATAGCCACTGCCACAGATGAGTTCAGTTGGTAAACCTGTGTCGATCTAGTTGTGTGCATCAGTTACACGACATCTCTTTTTATTACAGGCTGGTGTCAAGATAGATGATCCGATTATTCAAGTCTTTAACGGACAGGAGGTGGAAGTATGGTCTCGAGTTGTGTGGAAGCCAAAATGGGCGCTTACTTTCTCGGAAGTAAAAAGCAAAGTGAGTGGAAACTGCTCCATTTCAGAAAGATCTACAATAGCAATCAAGGGGCGAGATATTGCCCTTGAGGATCTTTCCCTGGATGGAGCTCTCATTACTGAGGCTGTCGATGGTGCTGAGGTATGTCTCAAGTCCTTGATCAAGTTCTGATCTGGACGGCATTATAGGGGTGTATCAGAACCCCTGATGTCTTTTAGTTGATATATGAGTACCTATATGCTCGTAATATGTCCTCCCCCCGGGTTCAACCTTTGTAATGAACATATCAGTTTGATGTTTGATACACTTACTGAGAATCATTTGTACAGGTGAAAGTGGGAGGTTCTGTGCAGAACAAGGGTTGGACAATTGAAAATGTCGACTATAAGGATACTTCAATACCTGAAGAAATAAGAATCAGGGGTTTCAGATTCAACAAGGTTGAGCAGTTGGAGAAAATATATACCGAGCCCGGAAAATATTTTTTGAAGCCATAAGGTTGACACATCTGTACTCAGCGGGAAGATTTTGTGATTCAAAATTCTTTAGGAGCTCTGAGGTTAAGCTTGGTTAAACTGTGGATATTTATTGCAGATTCTGTTGCAAACGTTATGTTTCAAAGTTCTTTTTATAACATTGTGACAGGTGCTGGCTGTTATTTTGCCCCCAATCATTTGTAACTTAGTAAACTGGTTAGACATTTAGAAAACCATTCTTGATTTTTTTTAGCTTGGAAAGAGAATAAGGTTGATTAATTAGTAATAAGTCCTTTTGAAAATTGTGTTGATTGCTTTTGAAGAAGTTTTCTTGCATTCATGGTACGCGTGCCGCTTATTATAAGCACTATTAGCATTTAGCAGATGTCACTCTATGCTTTGGATATACTTCCTCTATCTCTGTAAATTACACTAAATTGACTTGAACGATTATCATGGGAGTTCCATCGTTCAGTCTTGGCAGTTGAAAACAAGATATTTGGAAAAGCTACTAAAAAGCGAGCTGGAAATATCAGAATTTAATGGAAAGACAAGAGGGATGAGAGAAACTAAGTTATCTACTACTGTCATAGCTTGTCATTCAAGTTCGATTCTGTGCCTTGCATAGAGTATAAGAAGTAAAGATAGCTTCAATTTTGAATTAGAAGCTACATACAAATACTGATAGTGCTAGTTTTCTATTTCTAGTCAATGAAAGCGAAATGCATTTGCATGAGATGCAAATCAAGCAACGGCGATGATAACTAGATTACAAGAAGAGAAGGCAACACTAGAGATGTAAACCCTTGAATGCATCATGGAAGAGAGCAAGGTGAATGTGACAGTGAGGCATTACAGAAAGAAAATGATCTGCATACCGAGAAGAGAAAGTAACTCAAGGCCAAAAATTTTAGGGGTAGAGGCTGCTACAAGAATAAAATATCTCAAGTATTCGCTTTTGAAAGAATTTTAACTAATTGTGTTTGCAATTGAGAGTTTCCTTCCCTTTATAGACGCAATACAATGTCTCACTCTCATAGAAACTTGAACTTTAAAACAGAATTTTTGGGGCGTAAATATGTTGTAGGATGGAGGATGTAACTAGGCCAAGTTGCGAGTTGCCTAGAAGGGGAACAAGAGCTGACCAAGTAGAAGCAATATGCAAAAAAAGAAGTCTAAATGTTCCTATCAACATATAGAAATTAGAAATCGAATACAACTGGTGAATTAACCACATAACTCTGAATCTTTGCCTGCTCTAATATTAATAGGTTAATTTGTATGACCATCTCATAATATTCAAGATTGTTTGATATTAGGTTGTACAGATCTTAGGATGATGAGATTTATGAACATTTCTTGAACGTTGTCTCCAAGACATGTTGTCCTGTTATATGCCACATAAATTGGGACAATGTCATGTACTTAACTGATTAAAGTACCAAACCTGTAAACAGTGGCAGATCTAGGAATTCAAGTTTGTGGGTGCTGAATTTTTTTTGTACATAAAATTAATGGATGCTTTTATAAAATTTATACACTTTCTCAAATTTTTTATATAACTATACATACTCTGCGTCGAGGTTAATGGGTGCTCGAACACCCAAAATTGAAGTGTGGATCCGCCACTGCCTGTAAATCTAAGAAGCTTCAGTGGAAGAAGGGAGAGATATTATTCAATGTAATGAGCAATGCTGGAATTCCCCAAACTTACCCACTAACTGCGTAACTAATCTTTCTCCAAATAATGACTAATATGCCCTCCTTATCTACATGTAATGATAAGTCTACCCTAGAGGTTATTTGAGATTGTTAAACACAACGTTTGAACCAAATTTAGGATTGATACATGAAATTTGAGTTCTTTGAGATGATCAATTTGCTATTAATGGGAAGCTATGACTTCCTTTTGTAAGCTATAAAGCTTGTCTGTTTGCTTTACTTTGTAGCACAACTTTCTATTAACTTAATTTCTTTGTGGTACCCTACAGTTATGGAGTAATTCAATAACACAAGAAATGAGAAGTGAAAATTTTGGTCATAAGAATTGTAAAATTCCAAAAATCAGAAAATTTTCAAAAATAACTTTTTAGAGTTTTTCAAATTTTTGAAAAATTTCAAATATTCAAATAAAACATGAAAATTTTATGGCCAAATATTAATTTCAAAAAAAAGTAAAAAAGTTTTTATGTCCAAATGGGCTTTGAGATGTCTACTCAAAGTTTAAAGTTACATATGGTAGCACTAGTATTATTTTATAAGGTTTGAGTTGCCAGTGTACTTATTTTTCTTGATATTTAAGTCCTTTAGAACAAACCAAACGTGAAACAACAATGTAGACTGTAATTTCTTTTTACCCTTCAACAGTTTTGCAGGCGCCCAGTAAGCTTTAACTGCCCCCACAAGCTTTATATATTATATTTACATAAAATTATAAGTTAATTTTATTATTATTATAATTATATAAAAAGAAATATAACCATTATTTAAAAATAAAAAATACAAATATAAGATATTTAATGTTGCTCAAATTGAAAGTGAAAACTAAAAGTTTAAAAAGAAAATTAACAATACATAAAATAAAAATACGTTATAATTAAAAGTACATCAAAGGAGGATACATTAAAAAATATAAAACAAAAATTTAGTAATCCACTATGGCACTTTTAGGTGCACCAAACTTACTAAAAAAATTGAGAGAATAGAGGCAAAAATTAAATATTTATGTGGTACTTAAAGAAAATTTGACTATGATGTAATATTTATTTATTAACATTTTATCAATAATTTTATTTTTATTTGATTTATTCATTAAATAATTTTGTAATAAATGATTATATGAGTGGGTGACTGTGAACTATATCTGAGGAATATGGAAAAAAAAGATAGAATTTGTTTGAAAGAAATAAAAAATAAAATTTAAATAGAAGATAATAATATAATATAGAAGAAAGAAGAAATATTTTTTCTTAGTGTAAAAAATAATATAATGGACTAAATTCCTTTTTTCGTTCCGGCTGAGTTTCTTCGACAACCTGGGGTGTTTCTTTTCTCTCTTTTTTCTTTTTTTGCTGTCACGTGAGTTGCACGTGGTTCAGGTGTTAAACAGTTAAAGTTAACCATTGTTTTTGATAAATTTGTTGGTTTTAGGATTGAAGACCAAAAGTGTTCACATTTTCTAAACATTAAGGACTATACCCGTTAAGGGGTATATATCACGGACCAAGACAAACCAGCCCAATACATTAAGGATCATTTTGATCATTTTCTCAGTAGTTTATGTAAATGAACGTATTTTCTTTTTAATTCGTTTAAAAAAAATGAATCGTTTTTAAATTTGAAAATAATATAATTTAAACTTTTTTCTATATCCTTAATGAAAGCCTTTTAAAGTCACATAAACTATGACATGTTTAAGGTTTTAAGTTTGAAAAAAAGAAAAATTTTCGTATATATACCATATATGAAATTATATTACCAAATATGTTCATAGTTTGCATATTACTATTTATGCTAATAGTATTTATACATAATATATATAATGTATTAAATAAGAAATTATTGTAGCTTTATGATTCTTTATTTAGGCGCGGCAAAAAAAAAGAAGTTAAATATTCTTCCAGATCTTCCACAATGCAAATCATGTACATTAATCTTCTTCATCAGTTTCATTTCAAATTTAGCGTCTCTGCTTTTTTGATACACTGTGTTTCAAACCTTTTTTCTGATTTCACAAATAAAAAATGACTAAATCTTCTACAATTCTTGTACATCAAACACAATTGTGTTCAAATTTCAATAATACAAAGCAAAGAGAAAGAGAGTAGCAATTCCACCATTGACAGCCATTAAAAATCTTTGAAACTTTGAATTGAAATTTGAGTTTTCAAAAATCATTATTTTTTTTGATTGGGTGTTGTTGTAAATAATTGGGAATATGATGTGGAGTTTATATTTCAATTTTGAGGGATTTTGGTGAAGATTAGACTTGATTTTGGCTGAATTTTGGATTAAAATTCGAAGAAGAGAAGAAGAAGAAGAAGACATGACATACATTATATTTGCAGAAATTATGGAAAAATTATAAAAAAATTGTAGATTGTTGTTTATTTATTTATTTGTATTTTGATTGTAGATACTTTATTTTTTATTTTCCACAAATAAAAAACGACTAAAACTTCTACAAATCTTCTGAAAAATGTAATTACGCAAAAATCTCAATTATGCTACGATTGAATGAGAATTGGAATATTAAAATTCAACGTACCCATTTTGTAGATATTTTTTAGATAAATGGTAGATTATTTGTATTCTGATTGTAGATGCTTTATTTTCTGTTTTCACAAATAAAAAACGACTAAAACTTCTACAAATCTTCTACATAAAACGCAATTATGTTGAAAATATCAATTATGCTACTATTGAATGAGAATTGGGATATTAAAATCTAATGTACCCAATTTGTAGATATTTTGTAGATAATTTGTAGAAACATTAAAATTTTGTATTCATATTAATCTTTCAAATGATATGTTATTGTAGATTAAATATACAAAAACAAGCCATTATGAGTCTTATTTGACTTATTCCTCATATTCAACATATTCTACAAATTCACATCTCTTTAAATTCAATACAACCATACTTCTTGAATTTAAAGGTATATTAATATATATAACTTAAAAATATCATTTTCTCTGCACTATTTAGATCCAAAAGAGACGAAATGGAATAACAAGCTCCCATTAAAACTTTTAACACAAAAATACAAAGCTGAAAAATAAATAAACAAAAGTCTATAAATTTTTTATAATTTATCTACAATTTCTGTAATATAATGTATGTCATGTCTTCTTCTTCTTCTTCTTCTTCTTCTTCTTCTTCTTCTTCTTCTTCTTCTTCTTCTTCTTCTTCTTCTTCTTCTTCTTCTTCTTCTTCTTCTTCTTCTTCTTCTTCGACGACGAGTTTCAATATGAAGTTCAGCCAAAACCAAATCTGATCTTCATCAAAACCCCTCAAAATTGAGATATAAACTCCAAATCATATTCCCAATTATTTACAACAGCACTCAATCCAAATAAATAATAACTTTTAAAAACCCAAATTAGAATTCAAAGCTTCAAAGTTTATTAATGGTTGTCAATGATGAAATTGCTGCTCTCTTTTCCTGTACTCTTATATTACTGAAATTTGGGATTGCGAGATAGAGAAATAGGTAAAGAGAATTCTCAAATCTTTGCAACAACATCCAATCCAAACAAACAATGTCTTTTGAAAACTCAAATTCGAATTCAAAGCCTTGGCTATGGAAGAACTAATGGGATTTTGATATAGAAAAATCGTAGGTGTGGGAGGAAAATGTGGGTGAAGACATGGAATTAGAGAGAAAAACATGGGGGGAGGGGGGTATTAGATGGAATATACGGTACCATTAAACTGGGAGTGTAATTAATACCCTTAAAAACCACTAATTGATATAATTGGTAATTAGGAATATTAAATATAATTATATCAAACCTTAAACATCAAGGATAATATAGTTTTCTATATGGCACAGGAATGTAAAAATTCCTTAAAAGAATCATGTCAACACAAGTTATGACTTGTTTTGTATCACATATTTCAAAAGTCTTCATTTCTTTGTTAAACTTCATGCTCAGTCAAATATGTTAACATAAATTGAAACAACGTGAATAATAATTCTTTGCAAATCTTCACTCCAATCGTGTTGTAAGTCCTATGGGGGTCGAAACTAGAGGCGTCAAATGGGATGGATTAACTCGGGCCTGACCCGGCCCAGAATGGTTGAAATCCGAACTGGCCTAGACCGGTACTTACGGGGTCGGGTAGGCTGGTTTGCTGGGGTTAGGGGGTTATCCGTTCACTTTAATTCATCCGATTAATCGGACCAGTCAAACTTGGTCAACCAAAATCCCTGTAGAATCGGTTAATCGACCCGACCCGGACTGGTCTAAAGGCTAGATTTCAATTTCTTTAAAGGTTTTAGAGTCTAAGGCAATGCAACACCTTTGAATATACTCTTTTTCATTAATTTACTTGTTGTTAAATGTAAACCTTTCAATTTGTATGGTTGAATTTCATCTTTATTGTATTTTTTATATTTTTACTTTATATTAATATAGATTATAATAGTTATACAAAATATAAAAAAATAAAATAAAAAATAAAAAAATAACACTAACTCGGCTCGACTCCTTAAGCCCGTAACATTTACGATTCATTTTTTATCTGGATGAATCCGAACCTATTAAGCCCGGTAACTCTTAACTTGTAGCCGGCCTGATTTGAAATCCAAACAATTTTAACTCTTTTCTATTCAGACCGATTCGGACCACCCATTAAACACCCTTAGTGGAAACCTATAAAAAAGTATACGTGCATCTACAAAATTGAAGTAGAAACTTTTTATTTTGGTTACGATATATTCCCAAATGGAATAAAGGAAATACTTTGAAATAGATTTGCAGTATTCAGAAGTCAAATAATTTGAACTCATAAAAGAAAAGAAAAAGAAGAAAAGCCGTGCGTAAAAGCGAAAGGCTGGCCTGTTATGTGGCATCACTTTGATGACAAAAGTAGCCAGTGAATTGGATCCCAAAACCCAACACTGAATTCATTCAGCTTTCAGTTTTTTCCATCCAAGTCACATCTTTTTCACAACTGGAACAAAATGAATTGAAAAAAGATTTAGCTTGGCCAATATTTTTTTATTAATTCGTTCCCCCAAAAAATATTATTTTATATTTTTAATAAAAATTTCTATCACCACATAAATATTATAGGTATAAATTTGTTTTGGCTTTTTCTTAAACTATTGTCAAACACCCTTTTCTAACTATTATGGTAAAATTGTCATATCCTAACTTTTTACATTAATAATAAATAAATAAAAGAATTGTTACAGAGATATCAAAATAAGGAAAATATGCATAATATTGTAAACCACAAAAGTCAGTGTGATTAATATAAATATTAATCACCCACACCATATGATATATATATATATAAAATCACAAGTAATAAAAACTTTCTTTTATTTCGTGAATTTCGAGCCAAATGAACTACATCCTAACTTTAAGATTATATATTTCAAATGTTTTCCCTTTTTCAATATATTTTTATCAAATCAAATTAAGACAATTTTCTTTTTGTAACGGAGAAGTATACTTTATCAATCTCTTGTAAATCAGGAGGAATAAGATGTTAGATGTTTGCCATAATTTTTTATCTGATTTTCTTATTTGTTGAAGGAAAATGATAATATAATTATCTTAATTGAGTTTTTCTTTTTGTAGAAGGAAATTACAAATCTCCCATATTTGGCTAGTTTTTTTTCTTGTAGGAAAAAGATCTATAAATTGAAAATCCGTCCTCTCATTCAATAGCATTCACAATGTCGCCATATGGAATTTGAGAGTCGTGTTTAGGGGGAGAATTTTACGAGACAAGTATTACTGCATCACTTGTATTTGCGTTGTTCTCTCGATATTTCGTACTCTTTTTTATACAGTGGATTGCCCATCTCCGTTGTAAACGTAAATCAGTTGTCTAAATCATGTTAAATATTTATGACACTTTTGATATATTTCTTATTTTTTGGTCTAATTTATCATATTTAAAATTTACTTCGCATGACACCTCATTATTTCAGTCCTAACATAAGATAACCACTTTTCGGAGAACTCACTTCCCCTAAGCATCTGTAACTAATATTAAAGTCATAACAATTTTACAAAATCTGCATTGAATTTTCTGTCTTTTTAAAAGACAAGATTTCTTCTCAATGGCTAAGATACTTAACCTAATACAACAAGAAAGGAAAGAATATACTTAAGAAATTAAACCAGTCTAAGAATTAATGTCCCAGAGCTGTACACATGGAGTATATCTTAATTAATTATAGTATTTCTTCTTGATTATGCTCTACTTTTCCAGACAATTTGATGCAAAAGTTGGTACACATCTCAGCTTCCCCAGTACAAGAGAATAATAATAATAATAATAGCAATTTTCCGCAACATAATGCTTAAGCTGTTTTTGGGAAATGGTGGTGCTGTAGACTTCATATCACCTATCCTATATATAAAAATATTACAAGGAAGCAAGTTAATCGAGATGCTCAACTACTTTAGAAACTTCATATAATAAATAAATAAATAAATAAATAAATAATAAATATGGAGTACCTGGGTCCAGATGTAGCATAAATACATTTCTCATGACCTACAACATAAAAAAGAAATATAATGTAAATTTTAGAAAGGATTAACATTATGTTTTCCATGCCTTAAAAGATTCCCAAAAACTTTCTTTTCAAACAAGTCATAATTTGTGAAAACTTTGAAAATGAGAGAGTATTAATTAACCTTAGATGGATATTCAAGGACTAGTGATTAACGGAATATTTAGAAACTTGTCCTAAGCAACACTCACACCATGTGTTAACAGAAATAAGTTTCACTTGTATATGCTATACAGGTCGTTCGGTTTGAAGATAAGTTATGATGTGATTAGTTATTTTGATATAGTTTTATTATTGAATATTTGATATATTTTATTAATTTTAATATTGTCAATTTTACTATTTTATCCAGGAGTAACTTATTCTCAAATTACAATTTTACCCGCTGACATGTGAGTATAAGCTATCCACGTAGTATTATTTTTAATTTTAAAATAATTTATCTCAAGATTAATAAATAAGACAGTAATAAATTTTTATGCCAGAATTATATTTACTTATTTATTATAATAAACGACCTTTTACCGTGTAAGATTTTACACATATCAAGTCACCTAAGTAACAGTTCATAAAAAGTGAAACTAGCAACGTGAAGAATAAAATACTGAATCTTTTACTCTGTTTTAGCGTATATAATTTTACTAAAAAAAGGGGGAAATTTAAAAATATTCATATTTATAATTGGTCATTTAAAAATAACCACAATCTGAAGTCATCGAAATTTCAGTATGATATACTGAAACTCCAATATATTATACTAGAGTTTGGAGTTCTAGTATTATACTGGAGTTCCAGCAAAGTATACCGGTTCAGCATAATATGCTGGAAGTTCACGCACAAGTGCACTGAACCCCAGTATATTATACTGGACCAGTTTCTGTTGCAGCAAAATAGTAACTATTTTTTAATAATTTGATAAATACTGATTATTTTTAAATGACCAATTCGAAAACTGACTATGACAAAAGAAAAAGTGATATTTGGTGATATTCACATAAGGTCCATCTTGAAGTGGACATATTGGGCAGTGGCATAAGAATGCAGCAACTACAGTTATAACCACATTCTCTTGTTGAGCAACAAATCAATGAAGAAGGTTTTATATTCATATAATTGCGAAGAATACAATTATTAGGAAAAGAAAGCAAGGCCAAATAGATGCTTACTTGGGTTGTTTTTGGTCAACATAGCAGTTCCTCCAAAATTGCAAGCAATATCAGAATTACCATTCTCTTGATAGTAGTCATTGAAAGCAAATGAAGCATGAGATAAAAGCGTATCGGGCTCAAAACACGGGCCACCGGCTTGGATCGGCCTGCAATCCGCCATTCCCAGTCCACACGCCCAGTCCAATGCATTCTGCAGATCAAATTGCGGAGCCCCGGCCCGTGCCACGCACCAAGTTGTCCCACCAAGGAATGTAGTATTGCCTTCAGGAGGTGAAAGAGTTGTAACTGGAATAGTTGATTCCTCCTTCTCTTGCACCATGCCCTCTACTTCAACAACTATATATATAGTAATGTAATAAATTAGAATAACGATAGTGAATAAGAAACAGTCTCCTGCAGAAATACAAGAAAAAGTTACGTATTATATACCCTTGTGATCCGTCCTTTCACCAAACTAAACATATAACGAGAGTTTAATACATCAAGCTATCTTTTTCTTATATATGTTTTGTTATATTCAGTATATAAGAAACACATAACTTTTGCCACCCCCAAAGTAAAGGAGTTCATATTTTGCTTCGGGTGTTCTAACCCGTATAAAATCTTTATCTCATATCCTTAACCATTGACTTTGTTTCGAAAAAGAAAAAATTTCAATTAAGTTTTTGACAAACTTGTATTTATCTTATTTGACTATTTGGGATGATCTAAAAAAACCAAATCACAATTACTTTGATTGGGCACGAAGATTAAAAAAAATAAAAATTATTAAATTTATGGTCTTAAACAAGTCAAAAAAGGACCTATAGTATTTGTGTTGTTATAAAAGTTTCTCATTGAAGATAGAATTAAAAACTTAAGCTAAATTATTTTCAAATTTAAAAAGACGGATCAATTCATATAAATTGGATAACGGAGGGAGTAATAAACAAAGAGTGTTGGTGTTTCTAGTCATAAAATATATCTTTAAAGAACAATTTTCCTCTTCTTTTGATCTACACAGTTAATACACCATTTTAGTGGCAACAAGAAAATCCTTTTTCACTCTATTTTGACCTTTTCTCATATTCTTTTCTTCCTTTGTAGAGCTAGCATTGATCATAAACTATTCCATTCATATGTACATTTACCTTCACACTTAATACTTCTATTGCAAGACCATTAAAATTGTTCATTGACCAAGCCAAGAAATCCCCTATAAAATCAGTATGAAACTTAAGAAAAACATTGAAAAGTTTAAAACCTTAGCATAATTAGTCACTCACCACAAATAAAGTTGGCACATTCTCCTAGATATTATGGTAAAACAGCAATGAAACAGAAGAAAAAAGTCTTAACTATAACCAATAATCAAGAAAGTAGTAAAAACTAGAACAAAATCACGTAGAAATATATAAGATAGCAAGAGTTGAAGGGGAAAAAGAAAGATTACCAACATCACATTTCATGACCAAAAAACATAGAAAGATCCAAGCTTTAACTTCCATTGCTGTAAAAATGGCCAAACCAACTTCTTCTCCTACTGAAGTCTGAAATTGTAGACTGTCCTTTCTCTTTCTAAGGAAGAAGAGTCAAGTGTTATAATGCCACCTGAAGAATCAAGCCATTTCTTGAAGAGAAATTTTCTTCTTTCTATTTTATGTGTGTTTTCTTTTTCTTTTTTCCTCTTTAGTGTGGAGTTAAGTACTTGTGCTGACAAGAGCTGCTTTAACCTAACTACTTGCCTGGTGGAACTTCCAGAACTTTTAGGTTTTACATTAAATAAATTTCAATTATATAATTTTGTGTGGGTCCCATACAAAGGTCATCAGAAGATCTTATTGGATGTGACTTGCCATTATTTATATTTGTGGTTAAATACTTTCCGGAATGTATGTTTCTTCCGTTTTATATTATTTGGATTAAGCAGTAAAGGGTTTACGGAGCCATGTCATTTATGTGGCTATAAAAGTTTTGAATTAAGGATAAAAAAAGTAAAATAAAGAATTTATAATTATTTTTAAATTTAAAAATATATTATTTACTTTGGAACATATTAAAAAGGAAAGTATCTCATTTAATATGAAACGGAGCTAAGTAGGAACAAATTGTTCACCATTGATTTCTTGTGGTAAAGTAGTTAAATAGAAATGACAGAAACTTAGTGATCGTTTGGACATAAGAATTGTAAAATTTCGGAAAAAGATAAAATTTATTTTCAATTGAAAATGATATATAAAAATTAGAGTTGTGTTTTGATACGAATATAATTTTGGATTGTTTTTTAATTTTCGTGAGTGATCTGAATGAAAATTTTGAAAAATATCATTTTGGAGTTTTTCATTTTCGAAAAATTTTAAAATTCATTTTCAAGTAAAAATTGGAAATATTATCGCCAAACATTAATTTCGAAAAAAAATAATAAATTTCATGGCTAAACTGGATCTTAAAAGAGAAATTTTAAAACACCAAAGATTGTGGCAGAATGAATAAGATTTTTTTAACCTTAATTAGACATAAAATAAAAATAAAAATTACTACTCCCTAAAGAATGTTTTCCCTTTTAATTAATCGTATGTGATGCAAATCGGGACTCCAATGCAATCACCGGGTGAAAAAGGGAGAGAAAAGAAAAGGAGAGAAATAACCTCTACGCTAACTCCTACTTTACCCCCATAATCTTAAAGACAAGCCATGCTAACCCCTACTTTACCCCTTAATTTTCTTTAAAAAAAGAGCATTTTTTATTCAACATTGCAAGGACAGACACCCGACATCACGACCAACCAAACCTGAGTATATTTGACAAGAAAAGAATAAATGTCCTGTTTTTTATTTATTTAAAAAAAAACTACCACGACTCTGCTAACTGCATCAAATTCTTCGAGAAAAGTTCTAATATGAATTGGATTTAAGGATCAAGCAGTTCTCAAAAGTGTTGATAGGATCTTGTCGTATTTTTCTTTGATCTTACCGTTTACCTGAAAGTGAAGAAATGTCTCACCAGTTATAGCTAAACATTCGATTAAGCAATTGGTATTTAAAGAAATTGAAGAACAAGAATTGCACATGACGTAAATTTTTAGATCCATGGTAAAAGGGATTTCAAGGCTAAAAGGAAAGGAAATGGAAAAGAACATTTAGCAGTCCAACTAAAAACAAAAATAAAAAATAATTGTTACAATAATGTAGTCATATTAGATGGCTCACTGGAATTATGATAAATCAAATTTCTATGTTGCCCTTTATTAATCCGCATGAGATACCAATATACATATTGAATGGCTAAAATGAGATACATCCCAACAATGTGTGAAGTTGGGGTTTATGATGAGCTCCAGTCTTTAAAAAAATATTGCATTCTTGAAAGGAGAATAGAATATTATACTCCTTATTTGTTCAATAGATTATCATTTTTTGTAGAATAATCTGATCATTTGACTCTCCCACAATGCTATAAGTCGGTAAAGGGAGTTATAGCAAGAAAATTTTGATCCAAATGGAATTTAACCAAAAATTATCTCCTAAAATACATGCAAAACCATTTTGCGACCTCTTAAAAGTTGTCTGCATCCTCATTGTTCAACAGAAGTTATAGATGACACACTAGTGCACATAACAGAACACATCTATAAGAGCTTATACATTTGTTGTTAAGGTAGATGAGCTTGTGCTAACATAGAGATCATCTGACCATTTCCACAGCTTTAGCTATAGCTTACTCCATCACCTTTTACAACTTCACCAATGCGGTATGCTATGCCCGTTTTCTGCACTTCCCCAAGTATCCGGTCAGCTGCTTCTGGACTAACTACAAGGACCATTCCAATTCCCATATTGAAAGTCCGCATCATCTCACCATCTTCTATTCTTCCCGCCTTCATTTCAACCACCATATTGCAAAAATTAAAGGCAGAAACAAATAAAAGGATTGTAGCACATTGATTTCTCAACGATATGGTATGTAATACAAGTGTAACTAATCAGTATCCCCCACCAGCAAGTAATTAGTGGAAGAACATTCAAACAAGTGTTGAAGATTCTCACCTTCTGAATCCATTTAAATACAGGAGGAACTGCCCAAGAGTCCTCGTAAATAATGGCTCCAAGGCCTTTAGGAAATACTCGAGGGATATTGTCAGTGAAGCCGCCTCCAGTAATGTGGGCTATTCCTTTAACCCCTCCTTTGCTAATAATATCAAGGACCTTCATTTTCCAAATCCATGAAACACATTATTGCATATCAATATTAAAAGTGAAATTAACAATAAAGCAGAAGAGAAGGAAACCAAGATGAAACCTGTTTAACATATATAACAGTTGGGGCTATCAGAGCTTCGCCAAGTGTAATAGTTTCACCAGGAAGCTGGTCTTTCAAAGAAAGACCACTTTGCTTCAGAACCCTACACAGATTAGCATATCATATCATTCAGAGAAATGAAGTAAAAAGTACATAAAGTCAAAAAAAAAAAAAGCAAAGTATTCGAAAATAATTTTACAAGGCTAGATACATAATTTCTCTGAAGATAGACAAACCTCCTAACAAGAGAAAAACCATTTGAATGAACTCCACTAGATGGTAAGCCAATAAGAACATCTCCAACCTTGATGCTTTTCCCATCAATAACTGAATCCTTTTTCACAATGCCCACAGCAAATCCACTGAGATCATACTCGCCTTCGGCATAGAAATCGGGCATCTCTGCAGTCTGAAACACACATCAAATCAGTTGAGTGCAACAACAGAAGATTGTTTCTAATTCCAAAAACATGTTTTACCAAGTCTAACATACAATGAATTGCTCGGCCAATTCAACAGCGGAAAAACACATCTTACGGCACACTGTTCTGTGTCATGAAACAAAACCAATTTTTGGGACCTTCATGAGCGTGAGAGAAAGCTATAAATGCAGAAAACATAGCACAAGACAAGTTTTACAAGTGATATCCATAATGTCTCAACGACTCTATGCACATATCACCCAAAAAACAGTAGCACAAATCATTTACATACTGAAATTCCTTTGATTTGAAAAGAAAAGAAAAGCTCAGTATTTGTCATTCATATCGCGCTTCTGCTGCAGGATACAAGTGATGCAACAATTTTATTACTAGGAGCGATTTTTAGTGAAAAAATGAAGAGACGGGTACCTCTCCTCCTAGAAGAGCACAGTCAGATTGCTGGCAACCATCTACAATACCTTTTATGACCTGCATGCATGGCAAGAAGCCAACTCTGTTTTACTGGAAAACGAGACAACATGCCAGTGTGAATAATGCTCTAGAAATGTCATGAACTGAGAGATATTTGTGTCTAGACATACCTTCTCTGCAAGGTCAACATCAAGACGGCTAGTGGCGAAATAATCAAGGAAAAATAAAGGTTTTGCTCCAGAAGTGACAATGTCATTAACACTCATTGCAACCTGGGAAGAAAGGCACCATGAGTTCTTAAATATCTACCAAACACATAAAAAGATGAATCAAACTTACCAGGTCAATCCCAATGGTATCGTGAATTCCCGTTTCAAATGCCAACTTAAGCTTTGTCCCCACACCATCAGTACCAGCCACGAGGTATGAATCCCCTGTTCAGTACAAGAGAAAAACCAAAAGAAGAATGTACAGAATTTAAGATCTGCAGCAACATAAAAAAGACAGAACAAAAATGAAAAAAAAACATATACTTTGATTATTGGCTACACAAGCATGAAAAAGACAGAAAGAGATAGATAAGGGGGAACTTTGAGCAGGAAAAAGCTAAAGATTAGTGGTAGTAAAGTTGCTAGAACTCATTAATCTACAAGTCTTAACAACTATACTGCATTAATTCAGTTGGACAAACTCTATTTGTGCTCAGGTTGCACTGTAACAGCGTTATTTATGACACTTGATATCAGCAAAAAGAGGTTTGGAATTGATATAACCTACGATTCGGGCTGCAGGCTATATGATGTTAGATTTCAGATTTCCAAACCAATATTAAATAAACTCGGAGAAGGAACAGGCTATGTCATTTTATGCTTAAGGGTTAGATGAGAAATATGGGTGAAAGGAAAAGGACTCGTCCACTTTGCTGGTAGTAAAGAGAAAATAATTATTACACGGTGCTCCTTTGGCAGGTACTACCGCTACAATAGTGAGTAGTTGCAGACACCAAGAAATTGACATCGGATTAGATGAAGGTTGCATAGTGAAACAGTGAGTGCTCAAGGATACCTGACCTTACAAAGGAGAAGTAGCCTAAATTCAAGAACGAATAGTTTCACAAGCCAAATTTGCTATCATTATAATTGTTACACTGGCAGGCCAAGTTACAACCAGCAAGCTTCCTGGTGGATTAGTCAAGATACATGAAGCCTTGCCAGACACTACCGTCATCACAAATATATTTTAAAAAACAAAAACACTAGTATCCATCCTCAGTAATAAAGTTTACTTTTCTCACTGAAAAGAAGAATACAAGCTTGATCTAAGACCTCCCACCCAATTTCCAGCTTAGTCTACAAAACCAAATCGGAGCAAACTCAATAACATGTTTTATAAAGTATTTCCATTTAACCATGTCACCAGCTTATTGGTGGAACGGTAATTTGAGTTTTGTAACAGGAAAACCTTGATTATGTAGGTGTTTCAAGTGAAGATGCCTCGTTGGAGGATCAGCCAACATAAAGAAGGCTAATGGCAAACATTACCTAATGGAAAGAGGCCTCCAAATCCCCCAATTCCAGGTGCCATTTTGGCTATTCTCCTCACAAGCTCCGACCCTGCATCAATGTCCACACCAGCATCCTTATATGTAAGACTGCTGGGCTCATCTGCAGCAGTATCAACTTGACTGGCACTAGCAGTAACCGAGAACGTAATGCTTCTCTCCCTGTTACTTTTAGCATGAAGATCTTGGCATAAAGGCGGCACCTTCTTTGAGAAGCCTTGGAGCTTGGGTACACATGATCTTGGTTCAACGATAGATGATTTTGAACGACAAATAGGGGACGCAGCAATGCATTGTGATATCTCTAAATTTGCTCCAAAAGTCGTATTCATGGCAACCCAAGGCAAAAGCTGCGTGAAACTAAATAACCTAAGGAAAAGAACATAGTTAAAGGCGTATCCAGAATTTAAATTTGATTTGTTCAATCTTTAGGTTCTTACCATCGATCCCGTTACACTTTTGAAATTACTGGTTGGAAATTAGTATTTTTTTTTATCTTTTAGTGAATTTTTTTCACAAACACGCACAGTATCAAAAATACCTGAACCAGTTGACATTCAGCAGCTTAACATGTTAGAAGCTGCTAAACATGACCAAATTCTTTGAAGAATAACAATAAGCTCCTCAAATAAATAGGCTCACAAATTAACAAATGGAATTGTTCTTGCTCCAAATAACAGAGACAATACAGCAGGACTGAAAAAAGTGATAACGCATACCACATTAATCAATTTCGAAAACAGAAAACAGAAATAATAACAATTGAACGTAACGCATACAGATTATAGAGAACGAGAACAAAAAAGAAAAAAGAAGGGAGAAGAAGAAGCAGCAAAAGGAAAGGGAAGATAAAGAAAAAGAACAGAGAGGAAATGAACACCTGCTAAAGAAGAGGAAGATAGGAAGAGTTAGAGAGAGTATTGGCCGGGAACTAGACAGTATGAGTAGTTCAGGAGAATTCGAGTACAGCGGGTTGGAACTTGCCCTAAATTCTTTCACTTCTTTTTCAATATTGCGATTGGACCCTTATATTTGCTAACTAGTGAATTTGTTCGATTTTAAGTTTAATTATTTTATTGCTGTTATTATTATTATCATAAGAGTGTAACTTTATATCTTGTCTAGCTAACTTTAAGTCATTGAGATTTTATTGTCTTCCAAATATAGTTAATCCTTTTTCTAAATAACATATATAGGTGAAATTATACCTTTTTCTCGTGTATTACCTTTTCTATAACTCCAAAATTTGCAAAAGTCATCAATGGAATCAATTAAGCAAGTTTCATGTTTACCTATGAAACAGTACAATTGAATTTATACATAGTTTATAAACAAATGATTTAATTGATCCTGAAATAATAAATGAATTTGACGAAACTGTAATGCTTAGCCTTGAAATAAAAATAAAATAGCAGGAATAACAATTCGGGGAGCAAGACTTCCAGCTACAACAACAATATCAATAAACAAGAATAGAGTGTAGCGCATGTTTTCCAGAAAAGTTATCCTGCTTACAATAACAATAAAACTCACTATTTATAGCTACACATATGGAACAAGGTCCTAGGGCCAAGCCCCTCTTTAATGTCAATTATGAGCGCCATTGAATAATGTGTAACGGCAGACAGTGAATGTTATATTCCTTGTAACGGGCCACATTCTTAATGCAATAGAATATTCCTTATTAAATACCACCGGGTGGCAAGCATTCATTTCGCTATTATGAGTATAATCCCGGTAACATATGTGATTGTTGCCTTCAGATTCAAATTTCTTTTGTCTTTGGCTCCACCTGTCACTTTCTTATGCGATCATTTAATATAAACATACCCCTATACAGATAGCCCCCCTGCTTTTCGGTGGCATAACTTCGTGTTATCAGGAAGTTAGTAGAAACATCTTCTTCCCGGAAAATTCACTGACCCCTCTAAAAAAATTTTATGACAGTTGATTAGACGTACGTCTCTCTGTATTTAATATCCGAACACGCATCATCCATAATTTAGCATCACTTTTGCCGGTTATCGAGGTAATCTTGGTCACGATTTTAGCTGCCTACTCCGTCGCTTATACGCATCAAACTTCTTCATTTACACTTTATAATTCTTCAACCTCCATTAAACTCTTTTCGTTCAACTCGTACTTTGTCTTCAAATTTTCTTTAACCTTTTTCCTAAGAGAAAAGCTTTTCCTTCTTTTCTAATACAGGATGGCTTATTTTTCTAAAAACTATCAGCCCCGGAAGTCTTGTCAAAACTATAGACATCAAAGAGAAATTTTCTTCTGCTAATCCTCATACATGGGCCGTTGGCAAATACCTTTCTTTCGTCCGTCCTTCTAGTATTCTTTCTATGAAGGAAAATTGTCGTTGCTAAGATTTAGACATTATCGCTCCTGATCTGGCGGAGCGGGTAACCATACCCAAGAAGGGGTTTACATACTTTCATATGTATCCCTTCACTTTGGGAGCATTTTCTTTGAATGGAGAGCTTGACTCCATAATCGTGGAGTTTTGCCTCCGTTACCAGGTGGCTTGGCATAGGTAAGCCTTTCTATATGGACGACAATCGCTTGTCTTTGGTGCTTGTGCTAGGAGATGGGAGAAGAGTTATCCCTAGATCACATGATGAACCTCTATCCCCCAAGATCTTCTGCTGGGGAATGGTAAATTTCAGAAAACATGGCTACCATGCTCTACTATCTAGCATGGATGATGATAATGATCATGGGTGCATGGAATGGTTTGTTCTTTCTGGAATCATGGAACCATGGCTTCATCCTTTCCGGCAACGGCTTCACCTTTCCGGAATCATGGAATCGCACTCGTAAGCTCCTCGTTTGAACTTTCTTTCATTAAAGATCATTTTCATATTATTATTGACCCTTTTTCTTTCGCCTATTTCAGCAACTCGATGGGTACCACCTAGGGTTGAAGGCTTGGACCAATAGGTCCAGAAAAGCTTGGACATCATCGAACCCGAGACCCATACGAAGAACTACACTTAAATATGGGTGGAAGGTCAAAAATCATGGTAAATTGGACTCATCTCGTATTTGATTTTCATGTAAAGAAGCTGATTAATCCTTTCTCATTTAGCCGAATTCAAGTCTACTCCAAGGCTCGATTGTTGTCCCTGAGGGGAATGTTTTGGTTAATTCTGCTGATACAGTGAGGTTGCTTCAGGATGCATTTACTCGAACAGGCGTCTCCAAGCATGCTTGAGGTGCAAGTGTTAATTTTCAGAGTCCTCGACCGGAGAGAAAACAAGCACAAAAGATATGTTCCCTCCGCATTCGGGAAAAAAATAAAAGGGCACGGAGTGTCATGCCGGAATTCCGGCTAGTGGAACTTGCAAAAAAAATTGGGAAAAGATACAAGCTCTCTCGGGAGAATGCTTGTTAAACAATGCTATGCACAACGCCGCAACAGTATATTCTTCATTTCCTTCGCTCTATGTTTTCTCTTTGATATAGTAGTATTTTGAGTTTGTCTTTCTTGTTTCGCATGCCAATTTCGTTGCTTCCAAGAGCCTCCAAAGGTTGAATCGAGATAAGGAGGTACTTACCTCCGAGCGGAATCAACTTTTAGCCGAGCGGGACCAAATTATTGCTCGTCTCTTAGGACTAGAAGCCAAAGCTACTAAGGTTGTTATGTTGAAGGCTTGTTTACATCAAATAGAGCAAGAAGTAAAGGCCCTTAGCCAAGAGATTACCCCACTGAGGGTTCAATTTGAAGAGGCTAGGGCCAAATGGGCTGAAGTCCATAGTGTCGTTCTTGCTGTATCCGATCACGAGGTTGCCTCCGTTGAAAGGTTAAACAATTTGGAGGTAGCCTTGAACTCTAAAACTGAAGAGTTTGCTATTGTCGAGGTAAAATATACCCGATTGGAGGAGAAATATAAGAGCACCATTGAGCATAACAGTCTTTTTAGTTCCACGGTCTGTGATCTTTCTACCGAGATTGACCAACATAAAGAAGAAATTAAGCGACATGCTTCCCTCATTGTTGATAAAACACATTCTATTTATATCATGAGGAGAAAAGCCTTGGAAGATGCCAAAGCGGGTGTCATTGATTTTTATGCCGAAATTGCTAAGGCTCTTGAGCTGGAGTTAGCTGCAAAAAGAGGTCTTCCCGCCAGGCATGATGCTACTGATTCTTCTGGTTCCGGTTTTGAGTTCTCGGGAACTGAAGAGGAACTAGAAAGTGATGATCGGGGGGCAAAAATGATGAAGGCCAAGATATCGAACTAGCGATGGATCTACCCCCTTCTCTTGGGGGAGCAGATGTTTCTCTTCTTCTAGATTCGGAGATACAACAACTTAACTTTTGATTCTTTTTCCAACTTACGTGTGTTTTTTGGCACATTCGTTATAAATAAAAATAGTTTTTGCTTAAGTATTGAATGAGTTTTCCTTTCTGCGAGTTTTAATTTAAACATTATGCAAGTTTAATCTTCGCATCTTTTTTTTTTTATGTATTTTGTGCAAGTTTGCTTTTTGCATCTTTTTCGTTTAAGTATTTGCACAAGTTTCTTTCCGCGTCTTTTTATGCAACGCTTCAGGTATATTTTTCCATGAAAGTATTTGGATTATGGGAATAAGTCTTTCCGAAATCAACCCTTTAGCATGAGGGTTTTCATAAGAGTGGGGCCTCTTATGTTCACGATGCTCTTGAAAAGGACGTCTCCTATTCATTATGGGCACTAGCATTTGAAGTACTTGTTTAACTTTCAACTGACAAAATCAATTCATCGCGTAGATAAGAAATAAGATAAAAGTAAAAAGGACTTTACTTTATTCCTTGTATTTTCAAAAAGTACATATGCATCCGTTGTGATAAAGAGAAATTGCTATTTCTTTTGGCCAATTTGTACAACTTGTTTCTACGAGGTTGGCTGCACAGTATCCGGTCTCGATGATACAATTACATTTGCAGGGTTCAAATTTCGGTTTAAGGAGCAGTCATTTTGTTATATCCTCATAACATCCCCCCCTAGTGTTTAAATGCGAAGAATATGAATTGGAACACTGGAAGTTTGGCACCTTCGAGGATTATACCAATGAATTGCTAGTCAATCTTCAGTTTGGTACAAACTTCACTTCCCCATAGGAATTTATGCTATCGAGCCAAAGACTATATAACAATCCCCTAGTGGCTCACACTTGTGAACGGTTGGGTATACTTTGCTCGATAGCAAAGTTATCTTCCCATAGGAACTTTGTTGGAAATAACGCTTTACGCTAGAGGGGGGGGGGGGGTGAATAGCGTTTTAAAAATATTAAGCGTTTTGGTGCGGAATTTAAAAACTTTGCAGAAATTAAAACAAGTGCAGTAAAATAAACTTACACAATGATGTATCCTGGTTGGCCACAAACGTGGTTAGTCCAGTCCCCGAGAGACTCTCTCGAGATTTCCACTAAACTTGTCAAGCTTACGGGTGCTTAACAAACCGTTACAGCTGAGGACACAAGCCTCACCTAGGTGCTCGGGGATCACAATCCCAAAGACTTCAATTGCTCGGGGATACCAATCCCAAAGACTTCAATTGCTCGGGGATAACAATCCCAAAGACTTCAATTGCTCGGGGATAACAATCCCAAAGACTTCAACTGCTCGGGGATAACAATCCCAAAGACTTCAACTGCTCGGGGATAACAATCCCAAAGACTTCAATTGCTCGGGGATAACAATCCCAAAGACTTCAACTGCTCGGGGATAACAATCCCAAAGACTTCAACTGCTCGGGGATAACAATCCCAAAGACTTCAATTGCTCGGGGATAACAATCCCAAAGACTTCAACTGCTCGGGGATACAATCCCAAAGACTTCACTTGCTCGGGGATACAATCCCAAAGACTTCACTTGTTAAGCTTCCGGGTGCCTAACGAACCTTTACAACTTGAGAACTTGATACAATACAAGCCTCAACCAACCCGCTTAAGGAAACCTATCCCTAAGACTTTACAAGAAGAAATATAACACTTCTTCTTACTACAAGTGTTTAACAAGAACACTCTTTTACTCACTTTACAAGAACTCTCTCAAAGAGTGGATTATGAGTACAAAATATATGGCTCAAGATCACAACAACTTAGCTCAATAGAATGGCTCTTCAAAAAGCTTTATGGATGAATGAAAATGATGATCAATGTAAGAAAGCTTTTAGCAATGAAAATACTTAAATTGTATATGTTGTTGTTGTGAAAACACTGAGTTAAGCCTGTATTTATAGGTGAAAAACTCAGTCTTACCGTTGTCTAATTGCCAATTAAGGATTGCTGAAATTACTCAGTGACAATCGATTGTCAAGACTAAACAATCGATTGTTTGCCTATCAGATCAAAAATTCAATCCCAGATTTTACGTCAACAATCGATTACTTCAAATCAATAATCGATTATTTATAACGTTAAAAAATCCTTTCCAATTTTTGGCATAAAACATCGATTATCAGGAAATCAACAATCGATTATTTTAACAACGTTCAGAAAATCTTTTCCAGATTTTACGCAAAACATCGATTGTTAAATATCAACAATCGATTACCTGAAGGTAATTTGAAAATGTATGACAACGGTTAGTTCCAACAATCGATTATCAAATAGAACAATCGATTATAAATTAATTTCAAAACTTACTGTCTCATATATAATCGATTATCAAAAACCATAATCGATTATTAATTAATTTCAAAACTTACTGTCTCATATATAATCGATTATCAAAAGCCACAATCGATTATTAATTTATTTAAAAACACTGGGAGACATTTTTCTCATTCTAATCGATTACCATTAGTTCATAATCGATTTTTCTGAGTTTTGAAAACTTTGCCTCAGTTAACAATCGATTATCAAAAGTACACAATCGATTGTTATGCAGTTTGCAAAAACCTGATGTTAACTGACTTACTCACAATCGATTATCATTAATTCACAATCGATTGTCATGCAGTCTTGGCTTAGAGATACTCGATTATCATAAGTACATAATCGATTATCTTAGCCCAGATTTTTGAGGCATGTTTGAAAAACATTTTAACAAATATAAATATGCATAGTTTAAAATCATTTGACACTTAAGTTAGATATGCATGATTTTGGAAAAATAATTTTAGTAGAGAAGCCATGTTATGAGCCAAGATTGAGGAATCAAGATCACAATTAATATTGACTCAATTATAACATTTCTAAACTTTGTCTTGAGCTTCTTGTAATGCATCCATTTTGTGCTTGTCCTTGAGCACTGCTATATATCGCTTATTGCTTTGTTTGACATTCATCAAAACCTACAAAAGAACACACGTTTAGTATATTGCATTTGAAACGTGTTTCCAACAATTTCCCCCTTTTTGATAATGGCAAACATAAGCGGGATATATGCAATAATTATTTTGATAATCCAAGACAAGAGTAAAGTATGCAATTTGATGTTCCCCCTCAATTCATGTTCCCCCTCACTTTAAGCATGAATGAAGTTGAGAGTGATATAGCATACTTCTTGATATCCCGTTTCTTCCCCCTTTTGCCATTAGCAAAAATTTACACAAGGGAAGAATATGAAAAAAATGTGAAATAAACACAGGTTTATTTATTGGAAAATTAAGATAACATTACAAGGGTGAAACCAAACATAACTAACCAATCAAGAACAAACAGACCAAAAACAACAATTTCTCATCATAACAACAACAATTTCATCATTCATCACCCACATCCCCTTCATCATCATTGGTAGGCGCTTGATATGGCACCATCTGAGCATAGGCATAATGCACGTGATCAAAGTAACCATGGACCTCACGGGTTAGTTGAGTAATTTGGTCAGAAATGGTCCGGAGGGTAGGCTCCTGAGGAGGATGAGCACGACGGGCTTGTCGATTTTGAGGAGGAGCGGGAGCATGATCACCATCATGATGAAAGGAAGACTCCGAAATTTCCCAGATTTTGGTGCTCTTTTTGAGAGGACCATTAGCAATATTGACTCCGGAAGCTTCAAGAAATTTCATTATTAAGAGGGCATAGGGGAGAGGTATGTCATCTCTGGTGGCATTGAACATATGAGATAGAATAAGCTTGCACCAATTTATTTTAACACCGGTGACAATGGCATGAAGAAATTTGGCATCCTCTTGGGAAATGGTGGTGTGATTGAGTTTACGGGGTTTGAGAACACGAGTGATGAAATAGAGAATGAAACGATAATTCGGGTCCATACCCTTTATGGTGGGACGACGGGAAGAGGACTCATCATAGGCTACTCCGGCTTGGCGGAAGAGATTAGCTTCATCAATCATGACCCCGGCATCATTTATGTACTGGTAGATGTCTTCACCATCATGCGGAATGCCGGCAATGAGGTGGAGGTTATCTTCAGAAATTAGAATGGGAATGCCGTTAACATTGGTAACAAGTTCACCCTCATCATCTTTGTGAAGGTTGGAGTAAAAAGCTTCAACCAAAGAAATGTTGTAGTAGGGGTGAGTAAGGAGTAGGAAATTGAAAAGGTTGCACTCTCTTAGCATATTTGCGGCTGGAATGAATGGTGCAACAAGAGCGTTTGTTGAAAAGCGAGGAGGTAGAATAAGGCGTTTCTCAAATTTGGTTAAGAAACGGGTGAGCTCTTCATTGGATTCAAAGAATAGAACCGATCCATCTTGATATGGATGGCGAGAAGAAGAAGCACCTTGTTTGGAACGAGCACGTTTTGAGTTGCGGCTTGACATTTTTTTTTTTTTTTTTTTTTTTTTTGAAAGGATGTGCTAGGATTTTTCAAAGAAAACAAGAGAATTTGATGCTTGGGAGGCTTGAGTGAGTATACAAGAGCATATGTGCAGCCTATATATGGAGAAGGAATGAATCTTACATTTATTGGAAATGATTTGAAGAGATTTGAAGTCTGAAACGGTAAAAATAAATTCACTGACCGTTCAACAATCGATTGTTTGAATGGAATAATCGATTGTCATTAATGAAAATGATCTGACACATCGATTACACGCCAGAACGGTAAGAAAATTTGAAAAAGATAGTCGATTGTCAAACTTGGTAATCGATTGTTTTTCATATTTATGACCTGTCAGGAATCGATTATGGAGCCAAAACGGTAACATAAGTTTAAAACAGATAATCGATTGTCAATATATAGTAATCGATTGTTTCACTCACAGAGAGTTTGAATTTTGGCAAATAATCGATTGGCAGAACAAATAATCGATTGTTTGGAAGGGGGATGCTGAAATGATGAGACTTAATTCTATCAGGCAATGTAAACATTTAACAAGATTTCATGGCAAAAAAAAATTGAATCAACAAATAATCGATTATTGATACTGATAATCGATTGTAAGCATAAATAATCAATTATGATCGATTTTCTTTTTCTTGTATCAAGATAATTCATACTTTCCTCTTACCTTTTGGGGGATGCCTGCAAAATAGAATTAAACATCTCCGACGCTCAAGTCAGTAATCTATAAATGAAATAATAACTTTGAAACTCGTGTAGTCGGGTAAAAAAAATGAACTCTTAAGAATTTTGTTCTAGGATGTTCTTAAGAGGGTTTAGGGTACTTACCTTCCCTTCGACTTTGCCAATTACCTGATTTTGAACATCCTCCGTTCATTTTGGTCTTTTGGCTCATTCTCCAATTTACGAAGCTTTTTCCACAATTTTGCCTTTTGAATTTTTCGAAAATACTTCCGATTTAAAAAAAACATAAGTCGACTTTTCCGTCTCTTCCTCCTTCTTTGTGCTTTAATTGAAGGAATTTTGAATTCGTCTCTCGTCAAGTGTTTGGAGCATCCACTACACTTGATTCCTTCAAGCACACCTGCAAAACAAATCAATGCTCTTTTGGTACCCATGCCATTTTGGGTCCTTGAGGGTTATGCATACTATAATGATATGTTTGAGTAGCATGTCTATGTCTAGTAAAGCATGCGGGAGCAATATGACCAATTCGTCTACAATAATGACATGTCACATTTGGATTATGCATGCGTCTAGGCTCATAGTAGCTAGAATAATGCACATTGTTTACTCTATTTTCATTTCTCCTAATTTGAACACCATAGTCATTTCTAGGTTGAACATTTCGGGATCTTCTAGCATGATCATTGTTGTGCCTAAAATATGCATCATGTCTATGGTGACGATTGCTAGGCGGAAGGTCATGTCTAGGTCTCCTAATATTTTGTCTAGCATGCATGTTTGTTTTAGGAAAGGCATTTTTGTTATTAATCCTAGGTTGAGCTCTAGGTGGTTGGGTTTTTGCATCAACCTCTTCTTCATTTATGAAGCCTATTCCATGCTTGGTTGATTTCAAGTTATCAAGCACCACATTCAAGTTTTTATGAGAGGAGTTGAATTTATCTAGTGTGCCTTTTAATCTACCTACTTCATTCTTAAGGTCTACACAAGAAGCACAATTTTTTGTAGAACTCTCAGGCTTGTCAGAACTTCTTTTCCCATAAAACTTGTTTTGTTCTAGTAGCTTCTCATTTTCCAAAACCAATTTTTCTAATTCTTTTTCTTTTAATGAAAACTGTTTTTGAAAATCTTGTTCTTTTAGAGAAGCATTTTCTCTTAAACTAGTGACGGTTTTTATAACTTTGAGAAATTCAGCATACAATTCATCAAAGGCATTTCTCATGTCATCAAGAGTATAAAAATTTTGAGAAGAGATTTGACTTACCTCACTTTGATTTTCTTCCTGTGCCATGAGGCAGAGATTTGCCGCTTCTTCATTTTCTTCTTCACTGGATTCGTCTCCGGAATCTCCTCCCCAAGATATGTATGCTCGTTGCTTCTTGAAGGGTTTCTTCTCCTTTTTAAGATTTGGGCAGTTTGTTTTGATATGCCCTGTTTCACCACATTCATAACATTTAACTTGCTCACCTTGCTTTTTCCCTTTGCGGTCATATTCTTTTCGCATGAATTTTTGGAACTTTTTGATGATGAGTCCAAATTCGCTATCTCCATCCTCTTCAATTGGTGATTGACTTGTGCTCGCCTTTAGAGCAATCTTTTGCCTTCTTTGTTCGTCAACAACAGGGTTAAGAATAGTGGATTCATAAGTCTTAAGATTACCTCTAAGAGCGTCTATGGTGACGTTCGTGATTCCAATTGACTCTTGAATCGCATCGGCCTTTGATCGCCATGCCGGTGTTAGGCTCCTAAGAATTTTTCGAACTAGTTCTTTGTCTGTGAACGTCTTCTTGAGTGCGTGGAGATCATTCACTATTGATGAGAACCGCTCAAACATCTTGTCTACCTTTTCGCCTTCCTTCATATGGAACAATTCGTAAGCATGAGTTAAAAAATCAATTTTAGCTTCTCTTACCTGGTCAGTCCCTTCGTAAGTGACCTCAAGCTTGTCCCACATTTCTTTCGCTGTTTTGCAGCAGGAGATTTTCCTGTAATCATTAGCATTAACAGCACAGAGTAATAAATTAATAGCTTTAAAATTATTTTGGACCATTCGATTATCCTCGGCGTTGAATTCCTCTTCTGTTTTTGGCACCCATATTCCTTCCACCTGTTTGACAGGAACCTCATTTCCTTTGGTGTACACCTTCCACAAGTAAGGGCTGTTTGATCTGACGAATATCTGCATCCTTTCTTTCCAATATGAATAATTAGTCCCGTTGAACAAAGGAGGTCTTGTGGGGCACTGTCCTTCATCAATACCTGCAAAAGAGTCTAGAGTAGAAGCCATGGAAAGATTCTCTCAAACGGTTAAGTCTTTCAGAGAGTATGGCTCTGATACCAATTGTTGGAAATAACGCTTTACGCTAGAGGGGGGGGGGGGGGTGAATAGCGTTTTAAAAATATTAAGCGTTTTGGTGCGGAATTTAAAAACTTTGCAGAAATTAAAACAAGTGCAGTAAAATAAACTTACACAATGATGTATCCTGGTTGGCCACAAACGTGGTTAGTCCAGTCCCCGAGAGACTCTCTCGAGATTTCCACTAAACTTGTCAAGCTTACGGGTGCTTAACAAACCGTTACAGCTAAGGACACAAGCCTCACCTAGGTGCTCGGGGATCACAATCCCAAAGACTTCAATTGCTCGGGGATACCAATCCCAAAGACTTCAATTGCTCGGGGATAACAATCCCAAAGACTTCAATTGCTCGGGGATAACAATCCCAAAGACTTCAACTGCTCGGGGATAACAATCCCAAAGACTTCAACTGCTCGGGGATAACAATCCCAAAGACTTCAATTGCTCGGGGATAACAATCCCAAAGACTTCAACTGCTCGGGGATAACAATCCCAAAGACTTCAACTGCTCGGGGATAACAATCCCAAAGACTTCAATTGCTCGGGGATAACAATCCCAAAGACTTCAACTGCTCGGGGATACAATCCCAAAGACTTCACTTGCTCGGGGATACAATCCCAAAGACTTCACTTGTTAAGCTTCCGGGTGCCTAACGAACCTTTACAACTTGAGAACTTGATACAATACAAGCCTCAACCAACCCGCTTAAGGAAACCTATCCCTAAGACTTTACAAGAAGAAATATAACACTTCTTCTTACTACAAGTGTTTAACAAGAACACTCTTTTACTCACTTTACAAGAACTCTCTCAAAGAGTGGATTATGAGTACAAAATATATGGCTCAAGATCACAACAACTTAGCTCAATAGAATGGCTCTTCAAAAAGCTTTATGGATGAATGAAAATGATGATCAATGTAAGAAAGCTTTTAGCAATGAAAATACTTAAATTGTATATGTTGTTGTTGTGAAAACACTGAGTTAAGCCTGTATTTATAGGTGAAAAACTCAGTCTTACCGTTGTCTAATTGCCAATTAAGGATTGCTGAAATTACTCAGTGACAATCGATTGTCAAGACTAAACAATCGATTGTTTGCCTATCAGATCAAAAATTCAATCCCAGATTTTACGTCAACAATCGATTACTTCAAATCAATAATCGATTATTTATAACGTTAAAAAATCCTTTCCAATTTTTGGCATAAAACATCGATTATCAGGAAATCAACAATCGATTATTTTAACAACGTTCAGAAAATCTTTTCCAGATTTTACGCAAAACATCGATTGTTAAATATCAACAATCGATTACCTGAAGGTAATTTGAAAATGTATGACAACGGTTAGTTCCAACAATCGATTATCAAATAGAACAATCGATTATAAATTAATTTCAAAACTTACTGTCTCATATATAATCGATTATCAAAAACCATAATCGATTATTAATTAATTTCAAAACTTACTGTCTCATATATAATCGATTATCAAAAGCCACAATCGATTATTAATTTATTTAAAAACACTGGGAGACATTTTTCTCATTCTAATCGATTACCATTAGTTCATAATCGATTTTTCTGAGTTTTGAAAACTTTGCCTCAGTTAACAATCGATTATCAAAAGTACACAATCGATTGTTATGCAGTTTGCAAAAACCTGATGTTAACTGACTTACTCACAATCGATTATCATTAATTCACAATCGATTGTCATGCAGTCTTGGCTTAGAGATACTCGATTATCATAAGTACATAATCGATTATCTTAGCCCAGATTTTTGAGGCATGTTTGAAAAACATTTTAACAAATATAAATATGCATAGTTTAAAATCATTTGACACTTAAGTTAGATATGCATGATTTTGGAAAAATAATTTTAGTAGAGAAGCCATGTTATGAGCCAAGATTGAGGAATCAAGATCACAATTAATATTGACTCAATTATAACATTTCTAAACTTTGTCTTGAGCTTCTTGTAATGCATCCATTTTGTGCTTGTCCTTGAGCACTGCTATATATCGCTTATTGCTTTGTTTGACATTCATCAAAACCTACAAAAGAACACACGTTTAGTATATTGCATTTGAAACGTGTTTCCAACAAACTTTGCTACCGAGCAAAAGATTATCTTACCGTCCAAGTGATTCTTCACTTGTGTGCCTTGTTATTAAAAGGTCTTATTGTTGTTGTTGAAACTTTCTTCATACTATGTTTTCTGTTGCCGCCTCATTAAAAACCTCGCCAGAAAAACCCAGTTGGAACAAAAACTGGACGAATGAAAAATGAGTTCAGCACATACTTCCAGTATATGTGACGTTCATCAGCAATAATATCTCTTGAGATGTTCCGCATTCTAGTTGCTTGGCAACTTTTCTCCATCTTGATTCGTTAGCTCGTATGATCCTTTTCCGGTGGCAGCTGAAACTAGGTATGGGCCTTCCGGCATTAGAACTAGTTTACCTATATTGAGTTCCCGGGTATTTTGAGTTACTTTCCTTAAAACCATGTATCCCACTTTGAAATAACGGATGTTGGCTCTTGGATTGTAATATCTTTCTATTCTCTGCTTTTGAGTTGCCATTCGTATATACGCAAAGTCCTTGCGCTCATCGAGCAACTCCGAATTGACCAACATTGTTTCATTATTCACTTCTTCATTTGTCTAGAAGTATATCAAGGTAGTCTTGCCTACTTCCACCGGGATCAGGGCCTCTTCTCTGTACATAAGGGAGAAATGAGTCTCTACTATGCTCGATTTGGCTATTGTTCGGTATGCCCATAGTACTCCAGGGCGTTTCTTAAACCAATTTCCTTTAGCTACTTCCAATCTCTTTTTGATATTTTGTATAATTACTTTGTTCGTTGATTCTGCTTGACCATTTTGGGCTTGGATGATATGGCGAAGATGTGATCCTTTTGATTTTCAAGTCTTCAAGGAATTTCATGACCTTTGTGCCTATAAATCGTAACCCGTTGTCGCAGGTTATGTTCTCCCATAAGAAATCCACCACTTCACGCTTGCCAATCTTCTGATAAGGACATGCTTCAACCCATTTAGAAAAATAGACAGTTAAAATCAAAAGGAAGACTTACCTTATCATGGGTCTGTGAAAGCGGCCCGACGATATCTATGCCCCACTTCATGAACTGCTATAGAGACAAATCTCAGTGTAATGGTTCTGCTGGTTGATGTACCATCGATACGTAGCATTGGAATTTATCGCATTTTTTAATAAAACCAATAACGCCTTGTTCCATCTGGGGCCAATAATATCCTGCACTTACCAATTTTAGTACTAACGAATCTGTTGTCGGAATGGTTTCCACAGACCTCTTCGTGGATTTCTTGCATAACATAATTGTCATGACCCAACCGATGGGCCACTATGGGCACCCAGTACCTTACTAAACCGAGTACCAACGTAATGTATCTTTTCATATCATACTATCATAGATAACTGATCCAGAAGGCTACCGAGAGATAAGCAAAATAAAATATGTGATACCGACTTATACATAAAACATTCAGGCCTATAAGGCCAAAATAGCCACCCATACACTGATCATAGGCCGGCAAGGCCATACAATCTTTTACGTACATAACATCTGTCTACAAGCCTCTAAGAGTACACAATTTTCATAAAGGTTGCGACATAGTCTCGCCATACCAAGCAATATACATCTAAATCATACTAACCAAACAAGTAACTCCGAAGCAAATGGAGGGCACCAACATCTTCCACTGAGCTAATAGCCTACTTGGAGGGCTCTCGACCTGTCTATAGGGACCTTCGAGCATGAAATACAGTGTCCCCAGGCAAAAGGGAAGTCATTACAAATAATATACCGAGTATGTATGGAATGAAAATAAGTAAATAATAGACACGAGAGAAACATGGAGTAAAAGACTCGACATGTACGTTCGCATAACTTTGAGAATCATTTCATTTTTTGTACTGTTATGCATATACATATAGATGTCATACCATGCATGAGTATATGTGTAGATAACATTATCAAGCCTCTGAGCGCACCCATCATATCATTTCGGCCACTGTGGGAAAATCATCAACGTACACCAGCTGATTAGGTGGTGGGTGCATATATAACGTCATAACCTTCCCCCCATATATATATATGTGTGTGTGTGTGTGTGTGTGTGTATATATGTATATATATGTGTGTGTGTGCGTATAACGCCATCTGGTCATGAGTTAATGTACATGAATGCAATGCATGAGAAGTACGTCAATAAAATCTCTTGGAGTATCATAAGACCATTATACATTTGAACAATATCATGAAGTAAACTTTTTCAACTTACGTATTTTTCTGAGACCCATGAATTGATAATAGAATAATATGACACATGGAGAATCAAGAACATAACCATCTCTAGCATTTCCATGAATAGAGTTATTTATGGAAATAGCGCATTTGATATGTTTTATTTGTGTCATATAGATCGCGCTAAAATAAAGAAGAGATAGCCTTAATATACCTGAACCGATTTCTTTTTGTAAAAACGCCTAATAAAAAGTTAAAGTAAAAAAAAATTCGTATAATATTCTTGAGAAAGATTAGATTGTGCTTCCTATCACGTTGCAATAGTATTGTAAAAGGTCGCATGATTTTTTTTGGAGAATTACATTCTCCAGCAAGCATTTCTATTCTTTTCGTAATGAAGGAATGTTATTTGCTTAATTTAAAAGTCTTATGCCTTACCAATAAAGAGATCCAGAAAAATTAATTCATTAAAGGCATTATATCTATACCATATCCAAGATTCCTTACGTGTCAACAAGGTGTCATATGTCTTATGACTCATTTTGCATATTTTTCTTTCACATTTTGTAAAAATTCTCCTATATGGCTACCACCTAATGCCCTTAATCCTTATCTAATATAATTTCTTAATTAATTGAGTAATATTTCATATCTAATAATTAACCAATCACACACATGATTAAGATTTACCTTAAATTACTTAAAATACTAATCAATTTTAACATACCTTATACACCTTACTATCACGGTCATGTAGTACTTTGTATGGCACTAGTCCATAAATATCGGTATTAACGCTCAGCCCGTATTTTATCTCAGCATGCCAAACTTGGACAAAAATTTATTTTCTTTGATTTGCTTCCCCCTCTCACCTTCACTAATTTACCCACTACTTGTTTGAAATAGCATAATCCTTATAATCTCCAAATAATCTTTTTCTTGGGCTAATGTCAATTACCTTGTGACAAAGTCAACGTACATTACTACAAGGTGCAATATCGTCATAATTTAATATTGCGAAGCATAATATCATCGTAATATAATACTGCAAGGTGTAGCATCATCATAATATAATACTGCAGGACGTAATATCATCATAATATGATACTGCGGGACGTAAAATCGACGTAATATTGCAGGGCTAACATTATTCCCCTCTTTGGAACATTCATCCTTGAATGTTGAGTGATGCTCTTATCATTTTCATAACTTATAGCTCTTGTGAATACCTTAATACTCTCCTTGCGATTTAGGCACTTGTTCTGTGAATAAACCCAAGGTCAGGGCATTCCCTCCTTTAGTCCTCTTTCCCACGCCATGAATTGTGATCGGATTCCTTCCAGTCATGTAACTGTTGCTACCTTCTATCATGCAGCCTCTACGATACTGACCTTGTAAGTGTGCCTATGCGACTCTTGTCTCCTTTTTCCTTCGGCTTTTAGCCAATCTCTAGGCCTTACTTTGTAAACATATACAAGACTTAATAGGATGCCTCTCTGGGCATCTATAAGTGCACTGAAGTTCTTCGCTCGGTACTTTGTTAAACATACGAATATGTTATACCTTATTTCAAAGATTCATTTATCCATTCGTATGACTTTATTGCATCTAGGTTGGTCATATTATACCATAACTCATACTTCGATTTATTGTTACTGTGGTCTATTACCAACTTCAGGTTACTCTTGTTGCTTAGCCTATATGTATAAATCTATTCCCTTAATGCTTCTTTACTACTATTCATCTTAGGAATGACGGCTTAATCACCTCATACTTTGTGACTTTTGTCCATCCACCGTCGATTCAAGTTAATGTTGATGTATCATCTATCACTGATAACTTGATCTCTTATATAACACTGCGCTAGGGCTCATGTCTCATCGGGGAACATTAGAAGTGATTGTCGTGATCCTCTTGGAGGCGATACGATACTATACTTCCATAATCGTATTTCATAGAATCCCAATGCGGTTCTGTTGGGCATGTATACGATCTCATCCAAAGACAACCATCCCAATTTCCATTCTATTTGACTGGCAGTGAGGGACTGAAAGTAAGATGTCCATCTTGCTACACCTTCGGGTAAGCTGAGCCTTTCAATTCTCGTGTAAAACTCCTCTATGTAAGTTTTCTCTTGGACCCATAACTCATGAATTAAGGACGGTGGCATAGATGCTTAGCCATCCACATTTGCAATAATAGATTGCACCCCTCAAAGAAAGCTTTTCCGGCCTTGCAAGTTGTGAGAGCGTGAAAGATCTCGGCTATTATCATAGGCGCGAGTGTGCACTTGGCCTGTGCGCGTAGAGTGCTGAGAGCCCCTGCTATCTTTATGTCAATGTTCCCATCCTTTCTTGGAAACTCCAGAAACCCTAGAAAAGCCACCATAAAAGCGAAGCTTCTGTTTTCTTCCCTTTTAACACGGTTTCCCTTGCTGCAGACTTTGTTTTCTGGGTTGTTGAACCCCCATATGTGACCATATCTAGTATACAGGAATGAAAATGTGCAAAACCCTGCCGCCAAGTTCGGATCATGTACCACTCTGCTTATTTTCAAGGTGTCTAAGAATTTATGCACCGCTACCACTCTTGGATCAACCAAATACTTGTGTCTCAAAGGAAGCTCAACATTTCCAATGTATCTCGCTATTTCTTCCAACGTTGGGGTAAGTTCAAAGTCTGAGAAATGGAACACATTGTGCCCGGGTCCCAGCACATAACCAATGCTCTTATGATGTCTCCTCGGGGTACAATCTCCAATAACCCTGGGAGGCCCCCAAAATACTTCTTTATCTCATCTTGCCCTTCTCTGCCTAGATCATTCCACCACAATCGCAGCTCCAAAGGGATTCGACTTACAAATGAAAAAGGTCCGGTTTGAATTGTGCTCATCCTGCACATTTATTAAGGTGAATTAGTGACTAGTGGTTTTATTCCTGTTTGACTTCAAAATCAAAAGTTTTCTTTTATGAAATTTATTTTCTAAAACCAAAAGCCCATTTTTGCGAATACGGCCTTTTAGCACATCCGGAGAAAGTTTTCAAGGATGTGCCCGCTAGCCAGCCAAAAATACAATAAAGACCCAAAGGTGGCCGTTTGTGCAAAATCAGTCTTCCGGTGTCCCTTTTGGGAACATTTGGCTCTTCTTGACAATAACAACGTCATCCGATTTTTTTAGGACAACAAATGAAAATTTGAAAATTATTTTGGCTATGTTTTGCACAAAGGAGGTTGGACCCGATGGGGGTTGCCTATGTATCCCACACTCGGTGAGAATCAAACCGGCGTAGTTTGGGCAAAACATTTTGTCAAAATCAAAAACTTTGTTGAAAAGCTCCTCTTTCTTTTGTTTTTCCTTTTCCCCCTTTTTTTTTTAAAATCTGGGAGCATTTTGATGCTATTTGAGCATTGGTTTTACAAGACAAATAATTAATCTCAGTCAGCCCAAGTACCACTTATTTTCTTAATTTTCTTTCCTTATTCACAAGCCGGTCAACATGCAAATCCAAAACAACTAAATGCACAAGTAGCACGTAATATGCATTATGATGGTCTTTGCATTTCAGGTCACCTGTCCTAGACAGACCCAACCCCTGTGTTGAGTCCCCTAAGTCAAATGCGTGATGCAGATAAATGTTCCTACTAAGGATCCAGCATGAGGTTTTGTTATGCTAAGTTCAGTACCTTGGTATTTGTTCTAGACTGTGTACCCGAGCGGACAACTCGAGTCGATGAGGGGGCTACGTATCGGGGACCCCCAAGATCGTCCGACTTTGTAACTTGTCCGAGCCTCTTCCTTATTTTAAGGTACGACACTGACAGAATAGGGAGTCTCAACCAGTAAGCACATCCCTAGAGATGAGAAGAGAAGGGTTTCGTAGCGGCTTATATGTACAGTTCAGATAATATCAAAGTAGTAAAATCATCATTTGCACATTAAGCCAACATGTAAAAATCGAATAATAAACAAGGCCAAACACAACAATTATTCCAAGCTCGAATTCTTGAACCCTGAACCAGAGATTCTGGGTTCCTTCCCCAGTAGAATCACCAAAGCTGTCACACCTCCTTTTGGCTACTACAACCCGACGAAGGGCGTTGATAATGGAGTTTTTCCAATTAAAGGACAATCGAAATGGGATTCACCTATTAAGAGAATTTCAGAGTCGCCACTTAGGAGATTTATGGTATCCCAAGTCACTGTTTAGAATCCCAAATCGAGGAAAGAATGACTCTGTTAACCCGGGAGAAAGTGTTAGGCATTCCCGAGTTCCGTGGTTCTAGCACGGTAGCTCAACTGTTATATTTGGCTAAAATTATATGATTTTATACAATTATGAACCTATGTGCATTTTGAATCTTTTAACCACTTTTATTATTATTTGTAAAGAAAATTGTAACGTCGTTGAATCATGCCTTGGACCACGTCACATAAATGCACCCGTGGTTTTGACACGTTCTAACTTCATTGGGATTTGGATTTTGGTCACATAAATACACACCCGTGTTTAAGGAGATAAAAATATTAAAGGCGTGCCTAAAAGAAACTATCTTGTTGTTATCTTTACGGGAAAGCCGTGAAATTTGCTAAACGGCATGTCCCGAGTTCTCTAACTATTTTAATAAAAAAAAACATTTCACGAGGGCCACACAATTTATGGATTCTGTTTGGCGCAACACGCCTCATTCATTTTTTTAAAACGGTCAATCCTAAAGCATACTAAAATGCGCCTCTAAAGGACTTAACTAATTGATGTCGGAGTCCGGGCTTTCAAAACTCGGGTCCATATTTAAATAATGATTAAATTCTCTTTGTTTCAATGAACTATCTAATTTGACACTACTAATTTCTCTCATTTACGCTCTCAGTTGAAGCAGACCAACGTGTGTGATTGCATTTGGGCCCTAACGTGAGCCCAGAATTGAGATACGTGGGAAACAAGGTATGCAGAGGTCGAAGCTGGGCTTGATGTTTAAATTTATATCACATGCGGGAGTAAAGATTAATGCAAAGCAATGGTAAAATTAAAACCAGCTTTCGGGCAAGTATTTGATCAACAATTCTATACGAATAATGACTCACGGTGATAGTCCCAAATAGTACTATTAACGATGTTTGACTACCATGATACAATCATATCAACTAACACAAGCCAGTCACCATACAAGGTTAATAGTACCCTTGAACTTTAGATTCATTGACTACTGCCTACTTTCATACTCAAGGGTATCATGTTACTATATGCTACTATCAGTATATATTTTCATGAGATCGAAATGAGATAATTGTTCAAAAGTTTAGGACAGTCTCATAATTATTTTCAACGAATATTCACACAAATTGAAAGATACTCGAAGTTGGAATCACAAATAGGAAAATAATTTGTGCAGACAGTTTCATTCTCTCTTCAAATTGATTTTTACATGGTCAGGCTTAGAAGTGTACCTGGAATGAAGAAGAAACCTATGAGCAAGCATTCAGAAGGCAAAGCATCAACAACAGTAACAAATAAACCCCAGAGTTAATGAGAAAACCAACGAATAGACCCAAAATAAATGGAACAGTACACTTTCAAAGCCCAAGAAATGCAAATCGCAACCAATATCAATTTAAAATAACCAAACAAAACTCGAACCTCAGCCAAAACAACAAACCAACAATAAACCTTTAATCCATGATAATAAATAGGATTCAGAGCTAGTTTTAGATCAGAATTTATGAAGTTCAAGCTCAGAGACTCGCTTGAATCGGTAGCTACTTGATTTTCAACCATTTTTTATCTTTTTAGCTCACTTTTTCTATATATTTTTTTCAACCCCCTTTTCAACTTAGCACTACTATATATATCCTCACTGATAGGGCTACCTTCAGATTTTGAATTGCCTTTTAGTCCCTATTTATTTGCTACTTTAGTCCACCATTTCCTAGCTTGCTACGCAAGTTATCTCAATAAAAATCTGAACTACAATTACTCCCTATTCCAGAAGTTTCTTCACTTAACTACCAAAGATTCTTTGTCACAAAACCTGAATTGCCCTTGTGTTGTTCCGGTAATTACTAGCCTTAGCCCAACCTTACCCTAGTCGAATTAACTATAATCAGATGACCTAAAACCTGAACCACAAACCCCTAATTACCTAAATGTCAGAATTAGTTGACACAAATCCAAATTAACCAAAACTGTGCAGCACCAATGTCTAACCAAGGCAGATAACAAGATTAAATTGACAGAACCAAACCAAATCAAAGCATAAATGCAGGTTGCTTTTCACTTAGAAAACCCAAACTAAATCAATCAACCACTAATGGAAACAATGAACCAAAATAAAAACATTCAGGAGATGAACACATCGATGAACATGTATATTTATCCAAAGATCCAGAGATAAGAACTTAGAGTCAAAGAAAAAATACTTGCAACATGCTCAAATTAACAGGGTCAGCCGAGATTGAACCAAGATAAAGTATATTCAGGAAAAGAAATATCGATAATCGTATGCATTTACCCCTAGGAACCAAAAGATAAGAAATCAGAGTCAAAACACTTAATCAATTTTATAAACATGTTTAAATTAACAGTGTCAGCCAAAATTAAACCAATCATGAAATATATTCAAGAGAAGAAGATATCAATCACTACGCTCCCTGCACTATAATCTTTTTCAAATTGACCGTGTATTAAACAGAAAAGAGAAGGAGATGAGGACATGAACACTAAAATGTATTAAACAACAGGAACGGACCTCTACAAAGACACTATACTAAAATTAACAGGGTAAAATGACTTAGCTTAATTTTTGGGCTTCAGCAACCGCATGCAACATCACACTGGTTCTGGTTAGTTTTGACAATCAACCACAATGATCGTGGTTCGAGAGCCATGGGTCATGGATTTGGGTTGAGGGGTGTGAGGAGGGTCAGAAGAGTGGGAGGTGATGATTTGGAACCCATTGGAGTTTGGTCACTGTCGTGCATGGTGGGGTTGCCCAGTTCTAGTGGATATTCGAAGAGTTGGGGCCGTATTCGAGGGTGCCTGATAATGGGATTGGAAAGAGGGGAGCGAGGGGAGTGTATGGTGTTGTTTTGGAAGCCAATTGCAACCAGTCGCCGCCGTGGACGGCGGAGCTGCAGGCTTCAGACGGATATTCGACGAGTTCATGCTAGTTTCGAGAGGCGATCTTAGGAGAGTTGGAAAGAGGGAAGTGAGGGATTGCGGGGTGTAATTTTGGAGGCCATTGGAGTTACGCCGGCGGCGGCGGACGGTGGAGACATGGCGGAGGTACGATGGCGTTACACCGGCTAATTTAGGGCTTGTTAGACATGGTACGAGGTTAGGTTGATTGGGGGGAGGTTAGTTCGACATATATATCGGGGAGTTGACCATGCATCTTGACCGTTTGATCAAGGATGATCAACAGCTCAAATGCATTGGTCAAAACAACGTCGTTTTAGGCGCCTGTGGTTTTTGGACCGGGCAAGGGGCTGGATTTGGGTCTGTTTGAGTGGGGTTTGGCTACTTGGGCTGGATTTATGACAAGAAAATGGCCCAAAGTCAAGGTCCAGCATATATACAAATAATTACTCCCTTTTTGTATATTTGCTTTATTATTATTTTTTTCAGATCTTTTTTAATTATAAAAATAGAAGTAAAAATAGCCAAAAACATGTTCAATCAAGAAATAAACTAAATAAACTCTTAAATTCTAGTTTTGAAAGAAGAATTAGCCGATTTATTTATTTTTCCTTTTCATTTTCAATATTAACTAAACATGCAAATATTAAATCCTAAGTGCAACCATGTCATTTTATATTTTTATGAATTATGCAAATTAAAACATGCGACATGCAAATAAACACAAAATTATGCAATTAATTCCTAAAATCATGCAAACGAATCCTAAAAATTCAAATAATAATAGAAAAATACAAATAAGTACAAAATCACACAATTAATTCCTAAAAAGTCAAATAATAAAAGAAAAATCCTAATATAGTGTATTATATGGGAACATGTCAAACGAGATAAAAATCACGTGCTCACACCGACTATGTACACGTCTTAACTAACAATTAGTTACTAACTAACTAAAATAACTCTAACACCCTTTAACTTCTACTATGTACATTTTGATCCCCATATCTTATACACTTAGATATATATTCCAATACCCCCAAAATACAATTCCAGTATCACATACATATTTCTATATTTGTCTCGTGTCCATGTAGTTTTAGAAGCATAACACAGGTTCCCCTAACTGTCTAAAACTGAAAATACCAGTAGTCTAAATTTATGTCTTTTTGTCTTCTATTGAAGGTTAAATCTAGCACTTGCATCATATTTTAGATATTTCCTGCCTTTTTGTTGATAGCAGGTGATGAATCTTAGGACCAAATTGGAAGATTACAAAGGATATGGCATTTAGCCAGAAATTGAAGTCCTCTACTAACTACTTAAAGACCTTGAGAAGTCTCCATGGCTAAGACAAACCTATTATTTTTCAGACAAAAAACAAAGCTGCAAGTACTTCCTCTTCTTCTCTCCTGCACAAGTACTGCTTTCAGTTTACCCAATATGTATGTATGTATTTGCTTATAGAAGTTCCTTTACTAGAAAGAAGAATGATAGACCGCTTCCTCGTATGGGCTAAATGGTTATAGTTGTGCAAATATGGTTAACTGCCATATTCGATTTTTGAATCCTTTTCTTTCCCTTAATAATTAAACTTTTGCCCTTTGACCAATTTATTCTCGTCCTTCTCTTTCATTACTCTCTTCTCCTTCAATGTTTTTCTGCTGAAACCTTGCTTGGACCATTCGACCATAATACTATGGCAAAGTTCTACCTTCTTTTGACTTTGAATACTTTTTGTTTAGCACGTTATGAGTAAAGAAATATTAATTTCATCTCTCAAACAAGTTGAAACTAACAATAGATGGTTTCTTATATATTAGCAATACTTCATGTTGTTTGTTTAAATATATATATATATATATATATATATATATATATATATATATATATATATATATATATATATATATATATATATATATATATATATATATATATATATATATATATATATATATATATATATAACACTTAATGTTGTGTATAAACTTCATTTTGTCTATGATATATATATAGTCCATGATGTTATGGGGCCAATATTGGCAAACTGTAGGAGTAGTGAGAGAAGAATCTTCAAACTTCTTATCGTGTAAAAAATAGTACTCATATGCTTCTTTTTTCGTAGAGTAAAATGCGTGAAAGCAATGGTATGTATTCCCCCAAAGCAAAGGAGTTTGATGATTGATTAAACACCATCTTGGACGGTTGGAAATAAAAGAATAAAGGAAGTTTTCACGAGTATCTCATAGTTTTTTTTTTATTTATAATTTTTGACGGGAACTTTGACTAATTTAAATTTGTGATTTAGAAGGTCCATTATGAAGGTTTTAAGGGTTTTCTATTAAAAAGAACTCAATTCGGAAAACTCAAAATTGAAATATTTAATTAAGGATAGAAGAAGTCTTTATCATTTCATCACTTTCATTAATAATTGGTGTAGTTAATGGTACGAATATCTTAGAAATATATCTTAAATTTTTTTCAGCGCCTACTTGCTGGAGAAAATTCTTATTTGTTAAAATCTAAGAACCTATTTGACAAGGTCCTACTATTATCAAATAAGATGATTTGGGGAATTTAACAAGGACTTAAAGACCATTTCTTTGGTTGTTATGTTTCGAGTTTTTCAAGAATCTAAAAACTCCAAATAAGCCTACTTGGATGGATTGAGACGGGAAATGAATGTGGTCTTGTCGATGTTTTTTAGCAAATATTTAATTGAACAAAGTAAATGGTCTACATTTATCAAAAGCTAGTGGAATAATTAAAATTATATAGATAAGGAAGTCGCTTTCGAGTTTCGACAAGTCTCCAACAATACAATACCAGGATAATATTATTTGTTTAAAATGTCAAACCGATAGAAGTGGGGGATTTGCATTCATACCTATTTTAGGGTCACGTTTTAATTTGTATTTATTTTGCAAAAAAAAAATAGCAAGTGTACCTATTTTTTTGCGTAGCTTCAGCATACGGAGCTGAAGTAACAAAGGATATCACGCAAAACTTCAGCATTCTAGTAAAGAGGCCTAAAATAGCAAGTGTGCTAAAGTAACAAAGGCAATCTCGTAAAACTTTGGCATTCTAGTTGAGGGACCTAAAGTAACAAGTGTGCTGAAGTTTTTGTTTGTACTTGCTGAACTTAAGCATAATAGTTGAAGTTTTGTTCTCTATTTGCTGAAGTTTTTGTTTGTAATTGCTGAACTTAAGCGTCATAAAGCTTTTTCAAAAATTTCAACAAAAGATGCTTAAGTTATTGAATTCATTTATAAAAACTTCAGCTTATTCAGTGCTGAAGTTTTTTTTGTCCTGGATAAACTTTTTCAAAAACTTCAACAGAAGATGCTGAAGTTATTTAGTTCATTTACAAAAATTTTAGCATTAAAAGCTGAAGTTTTTTTCCTGGACTCATTAGTTTTGTCGTAAAGCTTTTTCAAAAACTTCAGCAAAAGATGCTGAAGTTATTTAGTACATTTGTAAAAATTTCAGCACTACATAAGCTGAAGTTTTTGAAAAAGTTTTCTAACATACTAGACAAATACTCATATTACCAACAATCTAAATCATAAATTTTGGAAACAATAAACGTGAAAAGAACACAATTATCATTTTCTACTAACTATGTACGTGGAAATATTCATAAATTGTTGTCTACTAACTTACATAAATGTTTATAATTTATTTTTAAATAGTTCCATAAACATATTTATGGCAATCATCCCACGAACTGAAGTTCCATAGCAGCACCAACAACAACAGAAGAAGAAAACGACGGAGGAGAAGATGAGGGAGGAAGGGGATGAAGTTATTTAAAAAGTGAATATAAATTAAAAAGTTTTAAAATAATAAATATAAATTAAACGAGAGCGATCAAATAAAGTGTCCCGCACAATTTTTAGGAGAAAATTCTATAAATCATAGATTGGTGCCGAACCCAACCGTGTGTTTAGAGTTGGAAATTTCACCTTGCCTTTTGACCTTAGGGGTAATTTCAAAGCTTTACCAGAAAGGGAAATGCTTGTAATACATTAGTAAACTAGTAAAGTAACTCGCGCATAGCGCAGTTGTGAAACACTAAAGAATTTTAAAATAATTTTCTCACAATTTAATCAAGATAAAAGAGATTTTTTTTATGTATATCCATACAACTAAAAGTTCTATGTCTCGGTGATATTACAAATTAAAATATTTTTATTAGAATTAGAGCTTAGATGACCTGATTTCATTATAAAAATTTCTTTGAAAATGAAGCAAAAAAACAGAAAAAACAACTTTAAAGGAAAATTTTCAGCTTTATATAGTGGTCCTAATGCGCGATTCTTTAAGTGTACTATATAAATGTGTATTTATATTGTTTATCTTATTAGATGGTAAAAGCACATAATATTAACCCTTATCTTAATACTCCTTTGGACTATGTTTTTTAATTCTTAGTCAAAAATAAATAATCTTCCTTTCTGATAATACAATAATAAAAAAAGGAAAAACCAAACTAAAAGCAGAGTTGCAAATTCTTTTACAAGGATTCAAACAATTTTTCTCCTCCTCCTTTCCCATCTGTTTTTGCTTCTTTTTTCTAAAACAAAAATCACATCATTTTAGAATTTTACAACACCGAATGCGGCTGACAATGTTGATAATCGCATTCCGTTGTAAAAATCTCCTCCCTTAATTTGGCTCTACTTATTAAAAAAAAACAAAAAAATTAACAAACAAAAAGCTTTTAAAACATCTATAAAAATAAAGATTTTTAGCTTCAAAAGTATGTTCATTTCTGAAAGTAGTGCTATCCAAAAGTACTGCATTGTGCACCAAAAAAAAGTACTGCAGTGTTAAGTGAACGGCCTAAAAATATTTATTATCAAAGAACCAAGTAATTAAACTGGTATTTATCTTTCTTTCAGAGTTTAATAGCTGGATTCCAACGGGCCAAACAAAAATAATTAAAAGATGAATTTTTTATGCCATCAACCTAAAATCAAACAGGAATCAAGAAATATATATATACTGTCATTAAAAAAAAGATTTAAAGACATCTTAAGAAGCTATATGAACAGAAAACTTGCCTTTAGCATATAACTTGAAAGTAGTGTTATAAGTGCTTATGAAGAATGTAGTTAACAAGAGAAAGAGAGGGAGATCAGTCGAGACCTATATCACAAAAGTCGACATTTGATTGAGCAATTACTTAATCTTCAACAAAAGCATCAATAAAATGGAGAAATAATTTTCACCTTGTAATGTAGAATTACCCAAGGAAAAGATATATATTCTGGAAGAAAGAACAACTTCTTGGTAAAAATAGTAGTCATAAGAGATGAGTTACAATTGAAATTAAGACATTAAAAAGTTACGGCAGTTGGAAGACACATTTCCTTAACCTCTTTTATTACAATAATAATTGTCGAAATAATGATATTAGTTTTTTAGACGGTTACTAATTTACTCTTAGAGACACTAAACTGGGTGACTTCAAAAATTCTTAAACGGGAAACGGTCACATCGATTTACGAATGTCATCCTCTGGAATAGAATAAAGAAATCGATAGTTAAAATAAAAATAAAAAAAAAGAGAAAAAAATCAATAGGAACCTTGGCCAAAGAAATGTGCCAAGTCACCTAGAAATTTGTGATTCTTGAGCAGGAGGGCGGAGAAAAACGGCAAGAATAAGGAGGGTAAATGGAAAGAAATAATGAGGAAAAAGATAATAGAGGAACACAAAGAAGGCTCTGGAGGTGGGTACACAATAAGAAGGAGACACGAATATATATATTCTAACGAAAGTACATACCAGATAACTTTTTGTACAACTTGGCATAGCTATGTTCGTATACCCTCTTCCCATTTATACATAGTAGTAATATTTTGAACTAATATTCCTAGGACTTTAAATAGGAATATAGGATGGCACTGCTACAATAATGATTTCGAACTCTTAAGATATAGGAGTAGTAATTTTTTTATTTTTATTTTATAGTATCCAGTATCCCAAAAAACAACTAGCCTGACGAATTTATACTTGTGCCTTGGAAAGAACATATAGCGCTTTATATAAAAAAAACTGTTAGGATTATGATTCCTACTAAAGACAACAACCTTCATATTGAATAATTCGGATATATAAACTACATGAGCGGAAGCTAACCTGAATCCATATGTGTGGAATTTTATGAACCACCTTTGATAATTGTCCTTGATTCCTTTTGAACCTCTTGATCCTTTCTTCAAGTTTCTTGAAGTATGATTGTCACCACAAGAATGAATCCACAATACTCAACAATATATGAAAAGGTTCACAATAATAGTTTATGACAATTATCAAAATTTGGCTTATGGTTTTCCACCCTATTTGCAAGACAATGGACAATATGGTTCTTGATTCAATGGGAAGAAGAAGAACTTGTCTTGCTAAAGAATGGGAACCATAACCCCACTTTATAACTCTAGGAGTTACATAACCCAAGAGACAAGAGTTACAAGACAAGAGTTATGTCTTGAGTTATGTCTTGCAAGAGTTACATAACTCAAGAGTCACAAGCAAGTAACCATAGTTACTTATGTAACCTTAGTTAGCCCATCATAAACTAAGGTTACCCTTTTGGGTATCTACACATTAGTCCTACACTTTAGTATGACAATACATTGGCCCCCTTAACATAATGTCCATAAGACCACATAATTAGGCCAAACCAAAAGATAGCACATAACATATAATTATCCATATATTGTTCATATGTGTGTAGATATAAGTCCATATATCTAGATATAAATCCATATATCTTACAAAAACGTCATTAATGTCCGCAGTCAAAAGAAAAATCACTGTTATGAGTGGAGAACTTTCTTGGTGATAATCGGTTTAGTTAATTAAATTTTTAGTTAAATTGACTAAGATGCTCTTAAAAATTTTCTCTACATTAGGAAGTATTTAATAAACATAATCGTTTAGTTAATTAAAGTTATGTGACGTAAAATTAAATACTTATGAGGCCCACAATTTAAGGGCCATTAGGGTACTTCATCTTTTACACAATTTAATCTCAAGGAACCACCTTAGGAATGTCAAACATTGTCGGCTGATGGAATCTATTTTCCTCAAGAAAAAAACTAATAACTGTATAAAAATTAAACACTGTATACAAATTCTCAATAATTGTCAACGTGTCACGCACACAATCATCAATTTTATCCACCTTTCTCCTATACAAACCCTCATCCTACGCTTCAAATTTCATCACAACTACAACAAGAACTACTTTAGTGATTAAAAGTTTCTTTCTCAACAAATTAAAGAAAACATGTCTTGCTGCGGAGGAAGCTGTGGCTGTGGTTCTAACTGCGGTTGCGGTAGCAGCTGCAAAGGGCAAGTTCTGATTCCATATAATCATTGATATCTAGAGTCACTAGGTTATCTTATTTTTACATAGTAGTAGTTTTTTTTTCATATATATCCATAAGTTTTAAGTAAAAAATGTTGGTTAATTTTCTTTTCCATTCCACCCACAAGCCCAGGAAATATTTAAGGAGATATATATCAATTTTGTAACTAGGGTTTTTAATGTATTGTAGATGTGGGATGTACCCAGACTTGGAGAAATCCACTACCTTTACCATCATTCAGGGTGTTGCTCCCATGAAGAGGTACGTCGTCTTCCACTTTTACTTTACTTTTTGGTTTAAACATGTATTCACTAAATTCGAAAAAGAATAAATAAAAATATAGAAATTGGAAGGGTAGTTAAAAAAGATTAATTACTTGAAATGTTGCAGCTTTGAGGAATATGGAGAGAAAGCAGCAGAAGGAGGAAATGGATGCAAATGTGGATCAAACTGCAGCTGTGACCCTTGCAATTGTTAAGATTATTCTCTTGTGATATTCCTCCACAATAATGTGTGTGTTTTCTGTAATAATAAGGATAAGACTACAGCTAGCCATGGAACTGATTGTCAGTTCTTATTAGGTTTGTGTGTTCTGATCAGTTTCCCTTTTTGTTTCTCTATCTGATAGCGTGATTTGGGGTGTAATGTAACAGAAACGTATCATATATCCATTACGTATAAGTTTGTTAATTCGTTCCTTTATTGCTTCTGAAATCTCTCATATTTCTTTTGCATGCAGTACCGTACGTATTTTTCATCTGTTAATAATTTTCTTACTTCAATAATATTGAAGTATAAAGCGAGATATATAGTTAATATTGGACACGAAATTGCAAATGCAAAATCTGAAAGATCAAAGCGGAGAAAGTTTGCACTTCCGTTTCACAATTCGATTTGTGGAATTTGCAAATACATCACGACTCATGCTCTTGTGGTCATAACTTTGACGAATATTTGGCGCACTATTTTGGTATATTTGACGTAAATACTAATAATGTTAAGTACAGGTTCATTCGACCTGATAGACTAAATTAATAATCAAGACTAAAATGGTTAAGTCATAATTGAAGGAAAAAAGTTGTATCAATTAATGAATTATGCTTTAGTGATAATTATTTTGTGAAACATGTGTCATGTATTTAATGAATTGATATAAACATCAATAAATATTTACTGAAATACCACCGGGGAGAAGCTAGACTGAAATTAGATGGCATTGTTCTTCATTAGGACGCTATTTTATTGTCATCTAAGCTTTATGAGTTGAAAAACAAGGGAAAAAAAAGAAGAAAAAAGCTTTATCATTTGGTTATCCGCTTCAGTATCCTTTCCCTTTGAAAATGAAATACCTTTTAACATTAGCTTCTTTGGCAACGGATGTAAAATTTTGGAGACCTACGTATAAATCCTAGCATCAAAGCGAAAAAAATACTAGGTAATTTTCTTATTTAGAAAGGAAAAAAAATACTAGGTATTTCTTCTTATTTGATTTAATTTTGATAAGCAAAGTTGTCCGGTACCTTTATCAATAGGAGCTGGCAAATACCCAATGATATAGTCGAGTTGTGCACAAGCTTTAACGGCCAACATCGTTATGGGAACTCAATGTATTAAGCTCTCGCTATGCGTAAGGTTCGGAAAGAGCCGGACCATAAGAGTCTATTATACGCAGTCTTACTCTGTATTTTTGGAAGATGCTATTTTCACAGCTTGAACTCGTAATCTTCTGCTCACATAAAAACTACTTTATCAGTTATGGGTCGCCAAGGCTCCCCTTCATTGGCCACGGCCATTATAGAGAAAAAAGATCCTCTATTTTTTGACTTTGGAATTAGGTTGCCTACTTATTGTTTGGCACGTTATGAGCAAACAAATATTAGTTTAATTTTCAGAGCTCTCAATCGAGTTGAAATGGTAGAAAGACGGTTTCTTATGCATATGAGCAATACTTCATAAAGTTTAAAGAAGTTAATGCTGTACATGAACATGATGTTGTATAGTATATGAAATTCACTAGCCTCACTTATTTAAATTTGTACTATAAAATTTAATTCAAGATCTCAGGAGTCGAACATACCTTTATCATTCCATCTATTAAAAGGGATTTTATTTTCAGAATTTAAACTCGAGATTTCTAGTTAAGAATAAAAAAAATTAATATTATTACATCATAACCTTTGGAGGTATGAATACATATTTCATGCTCATTTTATGGCTCTTTAATTTAGTCCTTTTTTTAAACGCCTACCTGCTAGTTCAAAGTTTTTATAATTGTTAAATCTAAGAACCTCTTTATAGTCTTGCTACCATCAAAATAAGATATGGAGAATTTAACAAAGACCTTTTCTCTGGTCATTACGTTGCAGAGTTTTTCGAGAATCTAACACTCCAAATAAGCCTACTTGATAGTTGGATTGATTGAGACGATACAAAAATAATTGGTGATCTTGTCGATGCTTTTAGGAATTATTTAACTGAACAAAATAAATGGTCTACATTTATCAAAAGCAATTGGAATCAAATTAAATATAAGAAGTTGCTCTCTACAAGTCTCAAACAATACAATACCAATTGGATAATGTTAGTATTTAATATGGTAAAGCGAAAAAAGTCCATAAATCCTAGATTAATGCCGATCCTAAATGTCAGTGGTTAGAGTTGAAAATTTCACCACGCCTTTTGACCTTAGGTATAATTGTGAAGTATAATATTACAACAACAACTATCTAGTAATGTCCGGGGAAGATAATATGTAGACGAACTTTACCCTTACCCGAAAGGGCAGAGAGACTGTTTCCAATCGACCCTCGGCTCAGTGAAGGAGAGAAAAAACAAAAACAAAAATAAAAACAAAAACAAAAATAAAAACAAATTGTGAAGTATAATACCTGAAAGGGAAATGCTTGTAATACATATGGGTTATAAATATATTGAACTAGTATTCCTTTAACTTTAAATAGGATGACACTTAACTACTTACCGATACGATAATCGTGATCTTAAACTCTTAAAAACATAAGAGTAGAAATCTCTTTTCCTAATTAACTATAGGGGTGTTGCCTATACAGAACTCCATTCCCGTGACCAAAATTTTAAAAAATTATTTAATATTGGAGGAACCTTTACTATTCCACCACACCTCTTGATGGTAACATGTTTAGTTAATTAAAATATATTCAAATGTTTTTATATCTTTTATTTCCTTGATGGAAATTCATATTTGATTATTATTTAGCTTTTTAGCATCTTTGTTTTCCTTTTATACTTAAGTGTTCTTTACTTGCATTGGGGTCTAATAATTCAAATTCAAGACACATAATATTTATTACCAGAATTTTTTTCATCCTCGCGACTCAAACTCATACTCTCTGATTAAGGGTAAAAGAACATTATATATTTATTCCACCATAAACTTTAATGATTTATCTTTTTTTGTTTCTATTTAAAAAAATATCATAATCCTTCTATTTGTTGTTAAAATGACTAGCAGCCCGTGACCCAAAGTTTACCCTATACATGGGGTGGAGCGTTAAGAAGAGAAAGTGTATCACTATAGGAAATAAAGTAGTGGCTAGTGCATAAAGCTTAAATCTAATGTTCAAAAAAAAAAAAAAAACTAATGTTCAGATATAGAGCCTCTTTTCTTAGTTGCTTGAGTTAATAAGTGAATTTTGATATGCTCTTCAAAAATTTCACTACATTAGCAGTGTTTAATGAACGTTAAAGGAATATTTAATGGTACTTAACGAAAGTGTTAAGATTATAACTCCGATCCTTTTTATAAATATATGGTGTGGTTTGACTCAGCAAGAAATTTAAGAAAAAAAGACAGATTTTTCAAAATTATCTTCTTGTATGTGTCATAAAATTTGTACAATTGTAATCTTTTGAAACTTGTAACATTTATATGATTATAAAAATTATACATTAAACAAAAAGTTAAGAATTAAATTATTTCAAATATAATAGTATAACATTCTTGTTTAAGCGACGAGAAAATAATATCACATGAAAACAGAAACACAACATTTATTCTCCAAAACGTAATTAAGGATTATCCATAGATGATTTGTGTTTTGAATTCCCTTTATAATAGTTATTTATGGTAGTTACTATTGTATGCTATTTTATTTATGGTTCTTATGTTTAGATAATTATTTACGCTATTTCTGCTGGAGTTACTAATGCTCTTTTGTTTTTGTTTTTGTGTTTCTTTTCTTTCACTGAGCCGATGGTCGATTGGAAACGGCCTCTCTGCCCTTTCGGATAGGGGTAAGGCTCGTCTACGTATTACCCTCCCCAGATCCCACTTTGTGAGACTATACTGGGTAGCTGTTGTTGTTGTTTGTAATTAAGGACTAAATACTTATGCAGCCGACATTTAAGGGCCATTGGCGTACTTTATCTTTAACAAAATAACTTAGCATGAAGCACCCACCTTAGGACTAAGAAATTAAATAAATGTAATTCTCATTCTCAAACTCTCTATAGCAGCAAGCTTCATGCCTTTCTCCTCTAATAAGATATTCAAAATATTATTAAACACTGGCATAGAAATTCCCAATTAATTATATTGTCAACGTGTCATCCACACAATCACCAATTGTAATATCATATCCTCCTTTCTCCTATAAAATCCCCCCCCCAAACTGTGTTCATCACAAATACAAGAAGAACTTGCTTTAGTGATTAAACTTTCATTTAATTACAACAAATTAAAGATCTCATCCCAACGATTAACAAAAGAAACATGTCTTGCTGCGGAGGAAGCTGTGGCTGTGGATCTGGCTGCAAGTGCGGTAACGGTTGCGGAGGGTAAGTTCTGATTCCGTACGATCATTCATTAGTTTAAGCAAACAGATATCGAAATAGAGTCACTAGGTTCATAATAAGCATCAACTTATTATATGTATAAACTTTTATTCTTTTTCGCATGTACTGTATGCATAGTTTTCGTCAAATATACTAATGAGTTCAGACAGGATCCGCCATTAATTTGCCCGGCTGCCTGACCCATTTTTTCTTCTTTTTCACCCCAACAGAAAAACTATATAAAGATAGCATCAATTTGTTTATTACTTGTGTTTTTTGATGATATTGTAGGTGTGGGATGTACCCAGACTTGGAGAAGTCCGCTACTTTTACCATCATTCAGGGTGTTGCTCCCATGAACAAGTACGTCTAATTTTATCTTTCTATGTTTTTAACAAAAAAAAACATATATAAGTTGTCTCCAGTGAAACTAATTAACTCCAAAAAAGAAATAAAAATTAGAAACTAGAAAGCTAAAAACATATACTTGAAATTGTGCAGCTTTGTGAAATTCGGAGAGAAAGCAGCAGAAGGAGGAAATGGGTGCAAGTGTGGATCAAACTGCACCTGTGACCCTTGCAATTGTTAAGATTATTTCAATGTAATTTAAGTGTGTGCTATAAAAGCATTTGTAATAATAACGATAAGGCTGAAGCCATGGAACTGTGATCATCAGCTCTTAGGTTTGTGTATCGTGGCTTTTCTTTTTAATTTTGTCTCTCTATGTAATGTTTTTCTGCTGTGTGATTTGGGCTGTAACACAAAAGTATCAACTATCAATATTATACACTACTATATGTTTGTTCCTTAAATTTTTATATTTCGATCAATATTAATTTAGCCAATTAGTACTAATTGGATATGAAAATTAACTGTAAATATGAAGATTAAAAAGGACTTAGCTGCCATGGATCTGAAGGTTGAGCTTGAGGAAGAAGACATGCAAGAGAAGGCAACACTCAGAGAATGAGAAAACACAATCTATTATTGAGAAGAAAATTGATACAATCGTGTATCTATACACGACTCTGTTATGTATTTATAAAGCTAGAGTATAACTGACTTCTAACACTGTACTAACTAACTTACTTTTAACTACAATCTACCGTTACATTTCTAACTATAGTTAACTTATAATCAGCTTGCTTTACTAACTCCAATCAACACTCCCCTCAAGCTCATGGTCGATATACTTTCTTCACTTCTAGTTTGTTCAGTAAATGATCATGTTAAACTTCCCCAAGCTCTTTGTCAGTAAATCTGCTAGCTGATCTTTAGTATGCACATACTCTGTCTTCAACAATCCTTGACATATTTTCTCCCTAACAAAATGACAATCAATGTTAATATGTTTGGTCCTTTCATGCAAAACAGGATTAACATCTATTGTAGCAGCCTTGCTGTCACATATCAGACTTATAGGCTGCAGAGTTCTAACTCCAAGTTCCTTAAACAGGTCTACCATCCAACTGACTTTTGCTGCACATGAAGCCATACTTCTGAACTCAGCCTCAGGTGAACTTCTGGACACAGTCATTTATTTCTTTGACTTCCAAGACAACAGGGCATTTCCAAATTTGATCAAATACTCAGTAACTGGCCTCCTTGACTCTATACATGATCCCCAATCAGAGTCACATTAGGCAACAAGCTTGTATGTACTTTCTGCAGGCATAGGTGATCCCAAGTTTGGTGCTTCTTAGATATATTTCACTACTCTAATAGCAGCTTCCATGTGTGACACTTTGGGATAGTGCATACACTGACTTAAGACCTGAACCGCAAAGGCAATATCATGCCTTGACATGGTGAGATACAATAGTCTTGCCACAAGTCTCTGATAACAACTAGGATTCTTGAGTTCCTGATTACCTTCTTGTTTGCAGTTCTTAATACATTTGTCATACTCTACATATGTGAGTTTGTGATTCAACTCTAGTGGTGTAACTACGGGTGATAAATGGGGGGTCGGTCTTAATTAGGTCGGGTCAAGATGGGTTAGGTCAATAATGGATCATTGTGCAACCCAACCCAAAGTATACTTGGGCTAAAATGGGCTAATGGGTCATAACCTAACCCTCCAAACTTGACCCATATTTTAGACCCATACTCAACTTGCATAAAAAAGTCTTTTACTTTAAAATGTGTAAGTTGAAAAATGTGCAGAAAAGCTAAAAATAGAAAATTAAAAATTAAAAGAAAAAGAGTAAAAAATATTTTTGAGGGGGTTTGCGCGGGGGGGGGGGGGGGGGGGGGGGGGGATAGGATGAATGGGTGGTGCAGAAAAATAAAAAATAAAAAATATAAAAAAGTAAAGTTGAGGCAACTAAGTAAATTTCTAGATGAGTTGGGTTGAGATCCCTTTATTTTTCGTAAGTTTCAGGGTTGTATTTGAGCTGCTTAATGGTCAGAATGGGCTATAAAAAATAAAGGGTTAACTTGGTCTCAGCCAAATAAACGTATGAGCTAAAATGTTTGTAGCTCAACTCATTAATCTCTGGTCAGGTTAAGCGGATTAAATAAGTTTGGAATCAAATTGCCACCCCTAGGTGTACCAAAAGGTTTTGCTCCACCCAAATATACTTCAGATATCAAATCTAGTACATATCTTTGACACATAAAGATTCCTTTCTTTGATCTAGAAAATTTAATTCCAAAAAAAAATTCAATTCCCCTACATCCTTCATCTTGATCTTCTTCTTCAAATCTATTATAGTGTCACAAAGTAACTTATCATTGTTCCATGTGATCAACACGTCATCCACATGCACAAGGATGATGACTGTGTCACTATTGGTGATTCTGATGGACAGTGAATAATCATAACTCTGTTTGAATCCCATCTACAGAAGTGCCTCCGTTAACTTTATATTCCACTGCATTGATTCTTGTTTAAGACCATATAGGGACTTGTGGAGTTCGCAGACCTTCTTAATCTCCCCATGTCTAGCAAAACCCTATGGAATATGCATGTACACATCTTCAACCAATTCACCATTAAGGAATACATTATGAACATTCATTTGGTAAATCATCTAGTGCTAGGAGACAGGAAGAGCTACAATAGACCTAACTCTTACCATTTTAGCAATAGGGGAGAAGGTTTCACTGTAGTCCAGCCCTTCCTTTTGACTATAGCCTTTAGCTACCAGTCTGGCCTTGTATCTTCAACCTCTCTTGAGGATTTGTACTTGAATTTGAAGATCCACTTGCACCCTATTGGAGTTTTGGCAAGAGGTAGATCAACTATGCTCCAGGTTTTGTTTTCCTCTAAGGTTGCAATCTCAAGCTTCATAGCTTCTACTCACTGAGGATTAGTGGCTGCCTTACTAGAGGACTGAGGATCAGAACATGTTGAATAAGCTGACAAGGCCTGACTATATGAGGGAGTAATGTAAGAGTAGCTCACATAAGCTGAGATAACATAAGAAAACCTAGTAGAATTGGACTATACCACAAAATCTTGCATCCGTAAAGGGGGCTTACTGGGCCTGGAGGATTTTCTGACCTGAGTAGGTACAACACCAGCTGAGTTAACTACTAAAATAGGGGTTGCAACATCAACAACTTATGTAGAGTCAGGGTGAGCCTCATCAAGAGTAACAACATGTGTTGCATTTTCAAGGAGGTCACATATAGGATTTGTAGACTGGTCTAGTATGTGGTGAGGAGCAACAAGAGGAGAACAAGGAGGCTCCCCCCTAAGATATAATACCAGACTCATGTGGAGGAATTCCAACACCAGTAGATGAATCTGTGGTAGGTAATCTGGGATATACAATAATTGGTGAAAGCAGTTCCAGTATAAGAAATATAGTACTACTAGGAGATAACATATGCTTAAAGGAAAAATATCTTCATAACAATATTTCTGTTAACAAATAGAGACTTAGTGTTTAAGTCATACACAATATAACCCTTTTGAGATGAAGAATAGCCCAGGAAGACAACATGAACGGTTTTTTGTAAGAACTTGTCAATAATTGTGGGACATACATACTGCATAACATAGACTACCAAAGATCTTTGAGTGTTGCAGAGAAGGAGGATGCAAGTAAAGCAACTCAAATAATGATTTGTACCTAAGTGTTCTAGATGACAGCTTGTTGATGAGGCAGACTGTAATGGTGACACATTCACCCAAAAATCTTAGATGAACAACAACCTAAAACCTGAGAGAGGTGTAAACACACACTCTGATGAAAGATACCAATACTAGAGAGAAACTATTTGGATTCATTACTGAGAAACTCACTACCATTATGAGTTCTTAAGACTTTTATGGAAGCTGAAAACATGTTCTTTATTTGAGTTAGAAAGTCTTTTAGTACAACTATAACTTCTGACTTGATGTGGAGCAGAAAAATCCAAGTGTATCTGGTATAGCATCAACTATTGTGACAAAAATACCTCTTACCACTATGAGAAGGAACTCTATATGGCCCATGGATATCACAATGTACTAAGTCAGATGCAGATTGAGATACTGATGTACTTACACGAAAAGATTGTCTAGATTGTTTAGCAATTGGGCATACATGGCAGTGATGAGTTATTGACTTTAAGGTACTAAAAAAATCTAACTTCCTTATTACATGAATAGGAGCATGTCCTAATTTCCTATGCCATAATAAGTGGGCCATGTGAATACACTTATTTCCTGGTGTTGCTGCAGAATATTGTGATAATCCTCGTTGAAGTATGTACAAACCATGTTCCTCCTTACAAATCCCCTTCACCTGACCACTGTAGAGATCTTGAAAAATGCAGAAGTCAGGAAGAATGCATGTTAGCTGCCATGCATCTGAAGGTTGAGCCAGAGGAAGAAGACATGCAAGAAAAGGCAACACTTAAAGAATGAGAAAACAAAATCTGTTATTGAAAAGAAAATTGATACAACCATGTATCTGTACATGAGTGTGTTGTGTATTTATAAAGCTACAGTATAATTAACTTCTAACACTGTACTAACTAACTTACTTCTAACTATAGTCTATAGTTATATTTCTAACTATAGTTAACTTATCAGTTTGCTTTATTAACTCCAGACTGAGCAAATGTCGTTTTAGTCTCTCTGCTATACAATGTTTCTTTCTTTTTTTCCTCTAATTTGATAACTCAAAAAGGAGAATAATACTTTTATTGATTTTTCAAAAAGGACAAACAGAACCATGAGTTGGTTTTAAATTCGTTTGAATATGGACGCGTTTAATTTAGATTTAATAGCAGAGTTGAACTTATTCATCTAAAAATTTGATGAATCCAAAATTTGGTCAGGCAAGTATTCCAAGTAAATCTAACTTCCTTATTACATGAATAGGAGCATGTCCTAATTTCCTATGCCATAATAAGTGGGCCATGTGAATACACTTATTTCCTGGTGTTGCTGCAGAATATTGTGATAATCCTCGTTGAAGTATGTACAAACCATGCTCCTCCTTACAAATCCCCTTCACCTGACCACTGTAGAGATCTTGAAAAATGCAGAAGTCAGGAAGAATGCATGTTAGCTGCCATGCATCTGAAGGTTGAGCCAGAGGAAGAAGACATGCAAGAAAAGGCAACACTTAAAGAATGAGAAAACAAAATCTGTTATTGAAAAAAAAATTGATACAACCATGTATCTGTACATGAGTGTGTTGTGTATTTATAAAGCTACAGTATAATTAACTTCTAACACTGTACTAACTAACTTACTTCTAACTATAGTCTATAGTTATATTTCTAACTATAGTTAACTTATCAGTTTGCTTTATTAACTCCAGACTGAGCAAATGTCGTTTTAGTCTCTCTGCTATACAATATTTCTTTTTTTTTTCCTCTAATTTGATAACTCAAAAAGGAGAATAATACTTTTATTGATTTTTCAAAAAGGACAAACAGAACCATGAGTTGGTTTTAAATTCGTTTGAATATGGACGCGTTTAATTTAGATTTAATAGCAGAGTTGAACTTATTCATCTAAAAATTTGATGAATCCAAATTTGGTCAGGCAAGTATTCCAAGTAAATGTAAAGAATTTAAGCTTTCAATTTAAATTTGATATGTATAGAATTGAATATAAAGTTATAAAATCCAGTTCTAAAACATAACACAAAAAATAATGTCACCAAAAACATTTCAAATTTCACGTACCAGATATTACTGTACCTAGCTGCCATTCGATACAAAATCACATGAAAATAACAATCGAGGTTAGATTATTGTTACAAATATTTGAGTAAAAAAATGTGTGCGTCGATGTTCTGCCCGCCCTATACGCAACACCAAGAACAAGAAAATCAAAGGAAAAGCAAAAGAGAAATAAATCTTAATGGAAAAGTACAAAGGAAAAATAAAAATGGAATAATTGAGAAAATATATAGCAGATAAGTGGGAATTTTTTGACTTGGGATAGCAACACCAGAGGTGGCTTCAGGATTTGATGGTTGCAGGTGCCACTATATTTTAAATAAACTTACCAGTAGTCGAAGAATATGGGTATACATGCATTTGGCTGGTCCGTAATATTTTAAATTAATTTGATTCGGCTTGGTTCGATCCATTTTGAGTTAATTTTATTTGCTTTACAAGATTTTTTGGTGCATAAATAAACACATAATAACGAAACTGAAGAGATTTGATCATTTCAAGGAAAAAATAATACTAACTAGATAAAAAAGAAAAAGATTAATATAGTAATCAAATAAAAAATTGAGATCTATAACAAGAACATATAGACAAATATACTTTTTTAATCTTAAGAACTATTAAAGATCGAGATTGTATATGGGGAGAAAATATAAAATGAAGATAAAAGAAGTTAAGAAGAAGAGGAGAAAAGAAAACAGCCCGGAAAGAAGGAACATAAAATGTAAAGTTGGCTCTGTTAAATTATAAAGTGTAACTTTTGAAAAATTATAGAATAATGTAGAATATTATAGAAGTTAGGAGATATTTGCAAGAGATATTTCTAGATTAGTGTAGGTGATAAAAATATCTAGATATTGTAAGAAAAGTGTGGAGTATTCTAGAAGACGAATCTCCACCATAGGATTAAATAAATCATGACCGTCCATTGAGGAGGTGGAAAGCCTATATATACCCACCCCCTCCTCCACATTTGCATCATCCAAAAAAATAAAATCCAAGTCTTCTTGAGTTAATAAAGTATTCTCCAAGTTATTCAAGTAAGTCTTCCACTTTCTTAGTTCTAGTATTTTTGGAGCTATATTTTCTTCTTCGTTCTTCTTCAATTGTAGTTGTGAGTCTTGGGCTAGTGAAGCATAATTCACTACTCTAAGAAAGCAATTTCCGGAATTTAGGAAGTTGTTTTTCTTCACATGGTATCAGAGCTACAAGGGTGTTAGCTTGAAATCTTGTCAAGTCACTCTTGTTGAAGAAGTTCGTTGGCGTTCCAAAAATGGATTCAAGTGGAAGAGTTGTCGGCCTTGGAATTGAGGTGCTTAATCAATCCAATTACAAGGTATGGAAGTCTTGCATGGAATCTTATCTTCTTGGAGAAGATTTATGGGAGGTTGTTGGTGGAGACAACAAGGTTGCCCCTACACCCACGGATACTAATGTCGATGCAGTAAAGAAGTGGAGGACTTCAAACGCAAAGGCGGAATTCGTGTTGAAGATATCAATCTCTCACGATCTATTTGATCACATTGTTGGGTGTAAGTCTGCATCTCAGATTTGGGATACTCTAAGTGCATTGCTTAACAAGAAGAACGTTGCTCGGCTGCAATACTTAGAGAATGAGTTGGCACGAACTACTCAAGGTGAGCTCTCAATCTCCGAATTTTTCTTAAAAATTAAAAATATTTGTTCGGAAATTTCTGCTCTTGATCCGCAGGAACCTATTTCGGAGGCTCGAATGAAAAGGAATATTATTCGAGGATTAAACAAAGAATATATTCCTTTTGTCACTTCTATTCAGGGGTGGGCTAATCAACCCTCTCTTGTTGAGTTTGAGAATCTTCTCTCTTCTCAAGAGTCTCTAGCAAAACAAATGACTGGAGTCTCCTTATCCTTTCAAGGTGACGCCTTATTCTCTGGAAAGAAGAAAGTCTATAGACCAGAGAAGAAGAATGAAAGAGAGAGAAGAAAAGATGAAGGGGGAGAGCCACCAAAGAGTGCCAACGGGAAAAGAAGCACTATTCGATGCTATCGGTGTAACTTGCCTGGACACATCAAGAAGAATTGTAAGGTGAAGCTAAAGGGAGGAAATGTTGCTGATAAAGCAGAACAAACCAAAGAGAATTGGGGTGGTTGCTTCTGAGCGGAAACTACCTCGGTAAATGCTTACGCTAGCATCAACTTCAAGGATGACTGGATCGTGGATTCTGGTTGCGGTCATCACCTTACCGGAGATGACTCAAAGTTCACATCTCTTCAGAAACATAAAGGTAACGAAGCTATTCTCACCGCGGATAATACCGTTTATCCGGTAGAAAAGGAGGGTACAATCATTCTCAACAATGGCGGAGATCCTATCACTATGAAGAGTGTGTATCATGTACCTGGGATGAGGAAGAATCTTTTCTCGGTGGCTAACGCTGTGGATGCTGGGCACTATGTTCTGTTCGAGCCAAATGGAGTGAAGTTCTTCCGAAATATCACTAAGGTGGAAGGAGATGTCGTTCACACCGGTAAGCGAGTTAAAGATTTATTTGTTTTGTCAGCATCTACATCTTATGTTGACAAGATGAGCACGAATGATAATGCATCACTTTGGCATGCTAGACTGGGGCACCTTAATATGGATAAGTTAAAAGTCATGGTAAACAAAAATTTGGTTGATGGTTTGCCTCATATTACTACTTTTGGTAGTGGAACATTATGCGAAGGGTGTCAATATGGTAAGGCGCATCGTCTTCCATTTGATAGATCCCAAACAAGATACGAGGCACCACTAGAACTCATTCACAGTGATGTGATGGGTCCTACACGTACACCTACCTTCTCTAGTTATCGCTATATGGTGGTATTTGTTGATGATTACACACGATATACTTGGGTATATTTCGTGGTGCAAAAATCTGAAGTATTTTCCAGATTATTGGAGTTCAAGGAGAAGGTCGAAAGTGAGTTTCAGAGGAAGATAAAACGGCTGAGGACTGATAATGGGGGAGAATATACTTCCCGGGATTTTAATCAATTCTGCTCAAGGCAGGGAATACGAAGGTAGCTCACATGTGCAGACACTTCTCAGCAAAATGGCATTGCAGAGAGGAAGATTCGACATCTTACTGAGTGTAAGAGCTGGTTATATGCTAAACATTTGCCCAAAGTTCTTTGGGTCGAAGGTATGGCTTGTGCGGCATATGTGATTAATCGGGTACCACTCAGTCCGATTAATATGAAGTCCCCGTACGAAATGCTCTACAACGAGAAGCCAAATGTGAAAGACTTTAAGGTCTTTGGATCGATCTACTACGTCCACATTCCAGATTCACAAAGAAATAAACTAGATGCTAAGGCAAGGAAGTGCATCTTCATCGGTTATGATGAAAGGAAGAAAGGCTGGAAATGCATGGATCCCGAGACAGGCAAATGCAAAGTATCTCGGGATGTAGTATTTGATGAAATCTCTTCCTACTACAGTCCCGGTGGTGTTCCTGGAGATGCTCCTTCACCAGCTATAGAACATGAAGAGATGCCCGTAAGCTTTCCGGTGACTTCTTCAGCTCCTTGCTCCAATATTTCATCATCGCCATCATCACCAATGACGTATAATAGTACGTCATCTTCAGAAGCAAGAGATTCTGGTGATAGGGGGAGCAAGGTTACTTCTCGCGTGGATGAACAAAGGGAAAATATCAACCTGGAGGAGACAAATGGTCAAAGGACAACTCGATATGGAAGGCAAGTCATCAAACCTATTCGCTACCGAGATGGCAACATGGTAAGCATCTATCATTGCTTCAGTGCCGGTCCTATTTATGAAAATGAGCCTTCTTCCTATAATGAAGCAAAAGGTGTTAAGGAATGGGAAGAAGCTATGATTGAGGAGATGCACGCACTTGTGAAAAATGAAACTTGGGATCTTGTGCCAAAGCCCAAGGATGTGAAACCGGTATCTTGCAAGTGGGTGTATAAACTAAAGAAAAAGGCAGATGGGAGCATTGATAGATATAAAGCAAGGCTGGTTGCACGAGGATTCTCTCAAGTTTATGGAGAAGACTATGAGGAGACTTTTAGCCCAGTGGCGAAGATGACATCAGTTCGAGTTGTGATCTCCTTGGCGGCATCACTTGGGTGGAAGCTATGTCAGCTTGACGTGAAGAATGCTTTCCTGTATGGCGAGATTGATAAGGAGATCTACATGGAACAACCCTTGGGCTACATTTCTCCTACTCATCCAGACTATGTATGCAAGCTGAAGAAAGCGCTTTATGGACTCAAGCAAGCTCCCAGAGCATGGTACGGAAAGATTGCTGAATACTTGCAATTTTGTGGCTATACTGATCAGACTCAGATTCTAGCCTGTTCGTGAAGAAGCAAGGTACGCTCCACATGATTGTGCTACTATATGTGGATGATATGATTATTACAGGTAATAACGAACAGGAGGTTGCAAAACTGCAAGCTGAACTCTCGATCAGATTTGAAATGAAAGATTTGGGAGAGCTTAGTCACTTTCTTGGTTTGGAAGTGAAATATGTGAAAGATGGAATATTTCTTTCACAAGAAAGCTATGCGAGGAAGCTTGTGGACAGGTTTGGAATAAACACAAGTAAGCATTGTTCTACTCCTCTTGAGCCTAACATAAAAATTAGGCGTGATGAAGGAAAGCTTTTACCAGATCCACGTCCTTATAGGGCTCTTGTTGGTAGCTTGATCTACTTGACTATTACAAGGCCAGACATTTCATTTTCTGTTGGACTTGTTAGTCGCTATATGCAAGAGCCACGGAAACCTCACTTTGAAGCGGCGAAGCGCATATTGAAATACGTGAACTCAACATATGACATGGGACTTCTTTACAAGAAAGGAGCTGATTTTTCACTACTTGGGTTCACTGATGCTGATCTAGGAGGTGACTTAGATGATAGAAGATCAACTTCCGGTTATGTATTCTCCTGTGGTTCAGCATGTGTCTCTTGGTGCAGTAAAAAGCAAGACTCGGTCTCGCTCTCTACTACTGAAGCGGAATACAAGGCTTCTACTCTTGCTGCTCAGGAATGCACGTGGCTTCGTCGGCTTGTTGGGGATGTATTCTCACTAATTCATAAGCCTACAAAACTTCTTGGTGACAATCAAAGCGCTATAAAGTTGGCTACTAATCCGGTGTGTCACGCAAGAACAAAACATATTGAAATTGCGCATCATTTCATCCGAGAGAAGGTTATAGATGGTACCATTGAAGCATTGGAGGTTCGGAGTAATGATAACGTTGCAGACATCTTTACAAAGTCTCTTTCCAAAGGTCCATTCAAGGATCTCCGTGGCGAGCTTGGACTTGTCTCCAAAAGTTCACTTTAAGGGGGAGTGTTAAATTATAAAGTGTAACTTTTGGAAAATTATAGAATAATGTAGAATATTATAGAAGTTAGGAGATATTTGCAAGAGATATTTCTAGATTAGTGTAGGTGATAAAAATATCTAGATATTTTGTAAGAAAAGTGTGGAGTATTCTAGAAGACGAATCTCCACCGTAGGATTAAATAAATCATGACCGTCCATTGAGGAGGTGGAAAGCCTATAAATACCCACCCCCTCCTCCACATTTGCATCATCCAAAAAAACAAAATCCAAGTCTTCTTGAGTTAATAAAGTATTCTCCAAGTTATTCAAGTAAGTCTTCCACTTTCTTAGTTCTAGTATTTTTGGAGCTATATTTTCTTCTTCGTTCTTCTTCAATTGTGGTTGTGAGTCTTGGGCTAGTGAAGCATAATTCACTACTCTAAGGAAGCAATTTCCGGAATTTGGGAAGTTATTTTTCTTCACAGGCTCAACACGAGTGAAAGGAGGATCAATCTTGGGAATTAGACTTTGTAAAGGGCTACTTGACCATGGCACTTACAGCCATTTTGTGACTAAATGTGCCACTAATTATTTTATATCTTTTCTATGCAAAATACTAGTGAAATACCAATTTGTACATGAAATTTTATCGGAGCTACCGCATAGTATACCATCCTGTCACCTTTAAATAGATCTGCTCCTGTTCTTGTCCCCATCCTATGATATATAGAAGCAAATATGTCAATAAAAAGGTACAGAAGTTGCATAATGCTTAAACTAACACCAGCTTAAATGGAACCATATAAATAATAAGATTCATCTAACTGATTCCAACTTTATTAGACTGAAGCTATATTTGAGAAATTACCTCCATAAACCGGCAAATGTACGCAGAACCATGAATAAAGTTAACAATCCATATTCCAACGTAAACTTTAGTTTTGGCAAGGACAAACTCAGAACCTATTGTTAGTGCACCAACCAAAACCTGTAAAAGAAAAATAGAATAGTTTATTATTGAACTTATAAAGAAAAAGTTATTCAACTCTTTTTGCTCCAATATATAATAAATATAGAGAGTGATATAAACTAACTATGGAAAAAGCAGAGTAAGATAAATCACTTGCTCGAAAATTGAGTCCATCTAAAACAAATGCTAATAAGTTGATTGGTTGTGTACCAACCACAAATTAAACTAGATCTAATGGTCAAAATCATATTCCCCCGAAATACAAGCTCGAGGTTCTGCCCCACGCCCGAGTCCGGATGAGGTCAAGTTCGAGATCGGTGGACTAGATCCGAGTTCGAAGGCGAAGCACGATGCATATTCGGTATGTCGTGTGTGTTCGACCGCAAAATAATATCATCATGGATTTGTACTAAAGCAAGCTATATTCTTGTCACATCCACTAAGTCATGACGTAAATCATGGAATAGGATTGTATCATTTCGTACTAGACGGTTACACGGCTGTACCAAGAATATTCCCTACTATATATGAAAATATTCCTTATTTAGGGGTTTCCCATTATATATGGGGACCTCAATCATTTGTAAGATCATATTTTTACCGAGAAAAGAATATACTCTCTATTTTTGCCTTTTGTTCATCAGAATCGTTCTTTAGCTTAATTGTTCTTGCTTAGCTCTTACTTAATTATTCTTACTGCCCTAAGTCACCTCGAGATCACCACTACTAACTAACATTGGTTTGGTTCATTTTTATCTTTCATATCTACTTCATATTTCTTGATTTTTAATTGGCATTGAATTAAATCACATATCTATAAAACCACAAACCAAATTTAGTTGTTGCTCGTATTTTGGAGGTAAATAGTTTGGCACCCATCGTGGGGCTAAAGATAATAGTGATTATTTTCTTACTGATTTTAGTTACACGTGTTATCTTTACACTTTTTCTTGTCAATACTTTTTGATTTTTAGGCTTGAACATGTCTAGCACACAAAATGTACATGTTCATGACAGTGAGGGTCTTGGAGAAAAAAATAGTATAGAGGTTAGTGTACCACCCATAAACCCTGAGGAAGTACCATATATGGAGCCAGTTGATATCAGTTCACATAACGCTCTAAACACGGATGCAGGCATAGACCCCGTAGGGAATGCACACTGGGAAGCCCGACTAGGGGACCAAGGAACGCCAGTGTGATGACCCAAAATATCATCACCTATTTTAGAAACAAATTCAGTATTCCGAGGCCTAAAAACCTCCCTTTTACCTCACCTTGATTTGTATGCGTGATCCAGACCTATATCCGAAAAGCCTTTTATGTGAAAAGATGAGAAATAGAAAATTTTTTGAGTTAAAAAATTTGATTTTAGTTGATTTGGTCAACATTTTGATGAAAATAGATCCGGATCCGTGTTCCGACGATCCCGGGAGGTTCGTAGTAAAATATAAGTGCCCAGAAATGAATTCCAGGGTCACAAGCCTTAGAAATCAAATTTTGAAAGAATTTTTTTGCTGAATTATCTTGGAAATGAAGAAAAGAATTAATGTTTGAAGCCATTATTGTCGGACCCGTATTTTAGTTCAGGAGCTCGGTACAAACTTGTTATAGTATTTAAATGATAACTGTAAAATTTGGTGAAAAATGGAGTATATTTGACGTAAGTTGGACTTCCGATTGAAGAATTATGAACTTTGAGTGTCCTGATGAGAATGTTGAGCTTTGAGGTTTAATTCATGATTTTACATGTTATTTGATGATGTGATCACATGAGTGGGTCCATATGATTTTGAGTTTGTATGCATTTTGGTTTGACATCCCGAGGGCTCAGGTGTTTCTGGTAGGTTCCGAAATGTTTTAGGCTTAAAACATAGTTGTTGCAGGTTCAGAGAAGTTACAGATCTCTGAACCCACCAGTGCGGTCTGCAAGGATTTGTGCGGTCTGCGGTGGGGGGCTTTGCGGCCGCACTCGATTTTGTGCGGTTCGCGGTGAGGAAGAATCTGTAAGTTCACTGGCCCGACTTCGGAAGCCTATATCTTTTTATCTACAAGGAATTTGAGATGATTCAAAAATAAAAATTGTAGACCTTCATGTCTAGTTTCCATAAAGATAAAGAAGTCACAATTCAAACATCAGTAGAGAAAGTTATGGCCAAAATACCAAAGCATGTTACTGCAGTCAACATTGTCAGCTCCACGGCCGCAATCCTTTTTGAGCGGTCCGCACAGAGGGTCTGAAATGGATATATAAATGGGATTTTTAGTTATTTTTTGTTTTTCAAAAACGAAAAACACAAGAGGCGATTTTTTAAATAAACTTTCTTCTCCAAAACATTAGTAAGTGATTTCTAACTCATTTTTTTACTCCTTAATTTCTTAGTTTTACAAGATTTCATCCAAGAATCTAGGGTTCTTATGGTAGAATTGGGAATTTTGGGTAAAACCTAAGAATATTGAAATTTGGGGATTTAGACCTCAAATTGAGGTCAGATACCAAAACCATATATATATGGTGAATGGGTAATTGGGGTTTGGTCTGAATTTAGGGTTTATACCAGGCTGGCCTGTGGTTGATTTTTGACTTTTTGGGAAAAACTTTAGAAAACTTATTTTCATGCATTAGAATTGATTCATTTAGTATTTATTAATATTATTAAGTAACGTATGGCTGGATACGAGCGAGTTGGTGGTGGACTCAAGAGGTAATATTAATAAATACTAACTGCACAGCTTGAGGGATTAGGAGTTGCGTCTTACCTTCTATGTGCTAACTCTGGAGTGTAACGTATAGGCATGGTGACGAGTATCTATACGTCAGTGTCAAGCATACCCGTGAGTCTTGTACTGTAATCGTTTTGATTCCGTTGTGGTTTATTCTGCTTCATGTGAGGATTATCATTATTGTTCCCTTGCCGGGATGTTGTTATTATGCTATTTTTCCCTTATCAGTATTCTTTTATGATTGGTGTTGATATATGAAATGGGAGTGGATTGCATGCCTACAGCAGAAATACATAAAATGGGATCGGGTTGCAAGCCTGCAACAGAAATATATGAAATGGGAGTGGGTTGCACGCCTGCAGAGGTAATTATATGAATTGGGAGCGGGTTGCACGCCTCAAATGGTAATATATGAAATGGGAGCGGATTTCACGGTACAAAATGAAATGGGAGCTGGTTGTACACCTGCAACGGTACTATATGAAATTGGATCGGGCTGCACTCCTGCAACGGTATTACACGTGTACTTGTTCTTCTTATTCCCTTATCTTTGATGGTAATTGATTTATGGCATTCCAATACATTTCTCTACTGTTGTACTATTGTTATCTGTTACTCCCCACAGCATGTTTCCCCCGTCTAACTTTAGTTGTAATTATCTGCTTCTATTTCTACTGTATATGATTTTACTGCACAGGTTTATTTGGTAGTCTGGTCCTAGCCTCGTCACTACTTTGCCGAGGTTAGGCAAAGCACTTGCCAAAACATGGGATCGGTTGTGCTGATACTACACTCTGCACTCTTTTGTGCAGATCCCAGTGATGTAGACTTCGGACCTAGTGAGATTGTTGTTTCTTGTTCATCAGGCGACCCGAGGTAGTTCTGCAGGCTTCCACAGGCCTTGGTGTCTCCTTCTATCTACTAATCCCATTCTTTCATGTATTTCTAGAGACAGTATTGTATTTATTTCTTTCGGACCTTTATTTATTGTACTCCTAGACAGTCTGTGAAGTTGTTATACAAGTCTTGGGTAGATTTATTATAGATTGGTTTAAGTAGTATTATTAAAACTTTACAATGCAATCATCCGCTTATTCATTTATATTGTTATCTAATTGTTGGCTCTTAACTATTATCGGATTAAAAATGGAAACAAGGTAAATAGTTTAGTTGGTTGGCTTTCCTAGCTTTCACTAGTAGGTGCCATCATGACTCCCGAGGGTGGAAAATCCGGGTCATGACAACTAGGAGTAGGAGATGGGGGAGTCAGTCTCCAAGTAATATTCGAGATGCTCCAGTCTTAACAAATCGCCATCTCTCAATTCCAAAGTCAAAATAAAACCTTGAACATAGCTAAGCATGAAAACAATCGATGTGCTGAGCCAACGCCAGAAAGGTACGGCTCAGGGACTGACCCCACGATTGTGAAAATGCTTGAAGAGATAACTAATGATCCAGTCTGTAGAAAAAAAATTTGAATATAATGATAAGAAGGTGGAGACTTATAACTCCTATGTAGACCATATACTGAGGGCACCTACGATTTTTAATGGTCTAGATGCCAAGAAGTTCATGCAAAAATCGTTCCCTTAGAGTGCAGCTCTGATGCCCTTCCCAATGGAATTTTGCATGCCTAATATACCCAAGTATAACAGAACAACCTAACGAGCTTATCACCTCGTACACTTGTGGAATCAAAGGGAATAATTTGAAGGATGACGAAATTTAGTCAGTGCTATTGAAAAAGTCCAGGGAAACACTCTCAAAAGGAGTGATGATTTGGTACCACAACTTAGCTCCTAACACTATTGATTCATTTGCTATGTTAGCAGATGCCTTCATTAAAGCCCACGCCAGTTCCATAAAGGTGGCCACGAGGAAATCAGATGTTTTCAAAATAAAACAAAGGAATGACATAATGTTAAGGAAGCTTGTGTCCAGGTTTTCGATGGAAAGAATGGAACTTCAATCGGTCACCGATGACAGGGCAGTATAGGCATTTATGTCGGGTTTAAGCGAACGAAACTCAATTTCTTCTCGTCAACAATAGTAGAACTTCATCGAGTATCCAGCTGTGACATGGTCGAATGTACACAATCATTACCAATCAAAAACCAGGGTTGGGATGACCAAATAGAAGCCCTACGGGTTTGGTTCATCCTAACAGGTTTATGGTCAAGCCTCCGAGGGATATAAACAAGGAATCAATATCGAACAAGGAAAGGTATCAGATATATGTAGATCGAAAGAACCACAGTTTAGGTCAAAATGCTCCTCGGAACGATCAGAGAAATGATCAGGGCCAAAGTTCTTAGGGACACTTAAGCAAAAATGAGTTCGATAAGCATACTGATCCCGCAGAGACACCACGATTATCAAAGTACAACTTTAGCATGTATGCATTAGTAATTGTGTCAGCTATTGGAAAAATCAAAGACACCAAGTGGCACAGGCCCATACAAATCGATACTTCCTCAAGAAACTAGAGCTTGATGTGTAAATATTACGGTACACATTGACATAGAACAGAAGGTTTTCTGAAGCTAAGGGAAGGGGTGGCTCAATTTTTCAAAGAAGGCAACCTTTGTGAATTTCAAAGTTATTGGGCTAAGAATCACTTCATGGAGAAAGTCGTAAGGAAAAATGAGCAAGAAAAAACACATCATGTAATCCACATGATCAATTGCGGAGTCGATGTCCCTCAACAACCTATATTCAAGCTCACCAAAATATCAATCACAAAAGAGAAACGGACTTGTAGTTATGTGCCCGACGACGCACGATCATTTTACAACAACGAAGCAAAGGACCTGTGCCAACCTCACTACGACTCCCTAGTAATTTCTATTCTTTTAAATAGCTCGGCAAACATAATTAGATTGAGGGTCGTGGAACAACTCGGCCTGCAAGATTGGATCATAATTGCGTCTCGGGTTCTTAATGCCTTAAATATGGCAAGCGAAACAAAAAAGGGAGAGACTATCTTGCCAGTAAATATAGCTGGAACCATACAAGACACAGGGTTCCATGTCGCCGAAGGTGATGTGAGGTACAACGTACTCCTCGGGAGACCATGGATTCACAATATGAGGGTAGTTCCTCCAACTCTCGACGAGATGATGAAATTCCCGACAGAGGAAGGGGTGAAAATGATTTATAGAGAACAGTATGCTGCAAACGAGAAGTTTGCAATCAAGGAAGTGATGCCGATACTAGGACCCTTGACCTTGGAGAAATCGAGATCCAAAGGTAAGCAGGCGGTCAAGTAGCGATCGCAGCTCTAAGCCTCGACGGAAGCTGAGTAATAGGTAACTGAAGATGAAGAAGGGAACTTTTTTGCTCCTTGAACCTTCAATGTTTCCGTGGAGTCTAATGTTACCAAGTCAACAGATCAAGAGAGAGGTACACTTGGAAACGGCATTAAATTCCGAACTCAGGAAAAAGCTTATTTTAGTTTCTTATTGATTATATGGATTGCATTGGTCGGTCCCTTTTGGATATGACAAGGATTCCACTGGAAATCACAACACATAGGCTGAACATCGATCTCTAGATTTAAACTAGTGATGCAGAAAGGGAGGCCTCAATTCGAGAAGATGCGTACCAACGTCCAATTGACAGGATGTTCGAAGAACACATAGGTAAAAACAACGAAAGCCCATATTAATGATATAACTGGTTAAGTACCTGTGTTCAGAGGACCATTTTAATTCATTTACAGGAAATAGTCAATATTTCAAGGCAATGTGACGCGAAGCTTAACCCAAAGAAATATGCCATCGGAGTTGGCTCGGGTTTCTTAGCTTCATAGCATTAAATCAGAGTATCAAAGTCATCCCCGATCATGTCGAGGCTTCGAAGATGCCACGATCGTGAATAGAAAGATAAGATCGTATCGAGCCCTTGGAGTTGTTGGTAGAGGATCTTACGAGGTCGGCATGATGGAAGCTCTGAAAGGCACGCGATCCCAAAGACACTCCTTTTTACACGAAAGCCTTAGGTTTTAAAGCATACGTTGTAATCATTTTCCCTTGGCTCAGATTTTTCCCAAATGGGTTGTACCAGCAAGGTTTTCAACGAGGACACAACTATGTGTTTCTTAAGAAGAATTCAACAATATACAAGTTTTATTTTTAATCAACCTTGAATACTAGGGGGCATTACCCTCAGAGGTTATATTTTCCAGGAAAATACTTCACGCCTAAGAGGACCTCGATAGGAAAACTTTGAAATGGGCCAAACGGTCAAAGAACCGTGTCCATATAATAGTCAACCCCTGATGGCAAAACATGTACAAATGTATCAATTATTTGAAGAAGCGTTCTATTAATATCAAAAACACTTTATGTCTCAAAGAAGTCTACTGTTACACGTCTACACTTATAATCCTACGAGAAACGGCTCAAGAGCCAAAGTGTAAAAGCACTCCCGAATACTCGGGGACTATCATCGATAGTCAATACATCCAAGTCATAAAAAACCCGGACGTATAAGACCTCAAAGAGGCACCCCTCGAAATAAAGGCCAAGGACAATATACTTAAGAGACTAAATTTTCGAACAAGTTCGGAAAGTTATCAGGAAACAAGTCCATATGACATACCCAAAGGCTTGGGCCATACTAAAGACTATGATTGTATAAAGGTTACGACCAAAATAATGTGGCTTGGAGACGTCCAATTTTTGCTATAAATTGAAGGCATTCAAATGTTGAAAAATCGGTTAAATTAGGCTACTCTCAGCAAAAGAAAAATATGAAGGGCTTCGATAAATTCAGCCTTAAAAGAATCTAAGGGCTCCAATAGCATCGGCCTTCGGAAACACCTCAAGGGATGTTCAATTATGTTTATACAAACAAATTGCTAATAAGGTTCCAATATGTCGAACCTTTGAAAAAACCTACCAGTACAAAAACCACATGCTAAGGCATAATTAAAATTTTACTAAGTCTTTTAGCCGAAATGAGGGAAAAATTATATAGCCATTATAAGAGGCCGAATTGGCCCAACTTAAAGAGGCTAAGGTCCAATATATAAAAGCCCATGGACCAGCTTAAAGAGCCTAAGGTCCAGCTTCGAAAGGCTTAAGGGACAAAAGTATATTGTACAAGACTCCGTTCTCACTCTACCTGGGCACAAGGATCACGATATATCAAGTTCATATCAAATCAATTTAAACTTGGCCCAATGATAATTATACCTATCGGTAAAGATCTAAAGGTCTGTTCCCAAGTCAATCCTCGGACTAATCATTCAAGTTATACAAACAAAGTATTCCATAAATAAAGACAATATGAAATCCAACACAAGTCAGAAATGAGATAAAAACTTCCTCTTGTATTTCCAAAAGATGATTACAAGGAATATTTACATAAATGATCATTTTACAAACAAAATAAGGAAACCTAAAACTACTTCGGAGTCACATCTTCGGCACTCGCATCTTCTGGAGTGTCATCTTCAAGAACTTCATCTTCGTCTCTACCATTCTCGGATTCACTAGTAGAATCATCCTCATCAGAAAGCAGAGCGACAACCTTTTCTTCCAAAATCTTCGCCCTTTCAATATTGGTTGAGAGATTGAAGCCACGAGCATGAACCTCCTCGAGGGTTATCCTCCGAGATTGATGTATAGCATGGTCAAGTGCGCTTGATAGCATGACTTCTGCTACAGAAGAGATATCATTTGCCCGAGCATTAGCTGCTTCAGCATCGGCTCGATACAAAGACATAACTACCTCGGCGTCAGATCTAGCCTTAGCAAATTCAGTAGCGGATTTAGCTTTAAGCTCCTTGATGTCGCAGCCTCGAGCTAGGCTCTTCTCCTTCAAACTCTAAAACTAATGCTCGAGTGAAGCCAACTCTTCTTGAAGAGTTTCTTTCTCAGAAGCAAGATTATCCATGCTTTGCCTCCAACCCAAAGTCTCGGCCTCTTTTATATTAAGCTCATCTTGAAGCCATGCCACCAAGTCAACCTTTTGGTAAAACTGTGAAATTAAACGTATTAGTCATCAAAACAGACAAGTACATAACAGACCTTCAAGGGCGATATTACCTTCTCAACATACACCCGACCTTAGCAGGCTTGTGTCAATTCAACTCAAAGATCGTTGATCTCCACCTCTTTCTTAACATAGAGGGTTTTAAGATTGTCCCTCTCTTCTGAAACCTTCTTAAGCTCAGCCTCACAACGAGTAAGATCAGTTCGAGACTTAGAAAATGCCCTTTTATGGAGCACCATAGCCTTCATAAAAAAAAGGGAAAGATGGATTCAGAACATAAGAAAGGCACGTGCATTAAAAATGGGAAACTAACTTGTTTGAAATGGCGACGAGCCTCATCAAAAATGAAAGAAGCATCTGGGTCGGGGCCATCTTCAAGCTCGCTTGCACTTTAGAAGACCTTAGATTCTGAGCATTTCGAATTTCCCTTGAAGAACTCCGGACCAGGGGCGAGTCATCCACATTGATTATCCCAAGTGGTCCACTCGGGGCATTTTCTTTTATTTTAAGGGGCTAGGGATCGGGTCGTTCGGCCTCACCTTCCAAATGGCCTCCTAGGCGAGGTGCCTTTTTCCTACTTAATGGCTCGAGGACTTTGTTCGAGCTCCCCGGGGATATTTCTTCAGCTCTATAATGAGCCATATCAACCATCACTGGCTCTATGGACTTCACAACACCAATATTTCCTTTTTTACGAGCTACCAGCAGGCAACTGTCATCTTCTTCTTCCTCTTGATCCTGAAGGAGTTGGGCCATTTTCGGAGATAAAGCTGTCGTATTTTCCTTGGACCTCTGATCCAAGATCTTCTTTAACTTTGGGTAATTCGTAGATGATTATATTTTTCTTTTTCTTTATTTAGTAGACTTCAGAATCTCTTATTCATCAGTTAGGGCTAGCCGCATGGAAACGATGTCTCCAAGACCTATACGAAACCAAAGTAAATATCACATAAGAGAAGTACAAGAAAATAAACAAAGGAAATCACCATGGTTTTTGGCCTCCCATCCACTATTGACCAAACCAGAAACTGAATAAAAGGAAACAGAAGCTAGATTTCGGACACAACCTTCGAGGTCTGGGAGCCCATCATGAAACCAAGTTGTGGCTGCACTATCCGAAAAGTGTTATGCTAGGGAAAGGGATAAAGTTGAGAAAAAGAAAATAAAGCAGGTTATAAACCTGATATGTGCTTACGTTTCATGTTCCGCTCCTCGAGGAATGACATTCAATCAACGGGAATCAGGTTAGAGGTTTTATCAGACAAATCGACTCATACACCCTCGGTCTTTGTACTCATAAATACTACATAATAGGATCGAAGTTGCAATTTTATCAAGCCACCAAGATAAAGTCGGGGATTGTAAAACCTGATCAAATCCTTAAGGGTAAAAGACATCCCATAGACCTGGCTCGAAAAGAACCTGATCAGGTAAGTGATTCGCCAGAATGAGGTAGATCTGGCTGAACGTCACTCAGTATCATTTCAAAAGTCGAGGATAGCTGGATCTGTGGGACCCTGAGCTGGAATTGCAGGACCCAGCGTGAACCTATAGGTATATATGCTCATGTACCCGTTTTGTATGTAGTGATGTCTTCCTAGGAGGAAGGAATCACTACTTCCTTTTTTCCCCACTTACAGTCCTCCCTTACTTGCGCAAGCTTGTCCTTGGTTAACATATCCAGACATGGGCTAGCATCGGCTTGGTGTCAACATAGGTTTCTCAATTTTGAAATCGGATATTATTTCACACGGCGAGGGGATGCACTCCTCAATACGAGGGGGAACTACCAATTTTCTCTTGGTCGATCAAGAAGATGAAGAAGATTTTTGGGGAACCGGTTTAGAGGTTTTAACCATCGTGATGCGGAAATTCTAGAAATTGGAGAATGTTGATAGAGAAGGACAACTCAGGGAAATTTGAAGAGCTAATGAGCCTTTGAGAATAATTTTATAATAAAGTTTGCAATTTGTGAAGTTTATCATTTTATAAGGGTCATTTACCGGTACTTTGGAAGCCAAAAGGCCGACCGTCAACCGCCTCTAATTAATGACTATAGGAACTGCAAAAAAAGTATCTTTTTATTCACATCAGCTGCTGATGTCATGAGATTGGATTCAGGATCGAGGTGTTAAAGATTATTCCATTTTTATCGACCTATTTCGAGTTCGAGCAAGTGCTAACTCAGCTTCCAAGCCTACGGACTACCTATCTACAAAGCCTAAGGGCTAATTTTAACTCAATTTTGAAACCTTACTCTCACTCGGCTCGAACTCAAAACACTGATATCTCGGGCTTACATCAAATCAAGCCTAGCTCGAGGATTAAAAAAAATCTTAAGGGGTATTATATTGATCAATTAAAGCCTAAGGTTATATTTTGTTCATAGTCCACTGTTTGGGCCAGTCACCAAGGTTATGCAATTGAATTTTTTCACAGGTGAAGATGGAATGAGAAGTCAACACGAGCCAAAAGTAAGACAAAACGATCCTTTTATATTTACAAGAGATGGTTACAAAATATAATTACAACATCCAAGAAGGATCCTTACACAGGAACAAAGAGAGAAAAACAAAAACTAATGGCCTAATCTACTTTTAAGGCCATGCCCTCAAGAGGACATCTTTGAGAACCTCCTTCTCGCTCCCCCCTTTCGATATTTTAAAATGTCCATGTGCCAGAAGGGATTCAGAGTAGTGACCCACCCTCGATGGGTGTATCTATATTTCCAGCAGCAAGGATTGAGCATTCTGTTGAGATTTTAGGCCATCATCCATTAAAAAAGATCGGCAAAATACAAAGACCAGAATGTAAGAGAAGAGGATGTAGCTTCACCTTCTACTAAAAGAAAAATCAAAAGAGTTGCAAGGTGCACGAACAACGATCCCAGAATGTTCATCTTTGGAACGTTGTTGTGGTATGGGATGCAAAGTTAGAAGATAATAGTGCGGCCTTATTCCATAGAAAGTGAAAGGAATAAACTTACACAATAGTTTGAAGTTAAGAAAGAGAAGCAACAGTGTAAAGTACGCATATTTTCTGATACGAGAAGGATTCAACATCCTTTTTACGCTGTTTCGAATCGAAGCTTTGAAAACGGAATCCTTAGGATAACTGGTATAACTGCTCCCATATGACCTTATGTTCGCAGGTTCAAACCATGGAAATAAAAATTAAAGAAGGAAGCAAAGAAGGGAAAAGATCAAAAGAAGATAAAGAAGGGAAAATACCAAAAGAAGATAAAGCTGGGGAAAATATAGTTCTTTGTTTAATAGAATAGCCTCATATTTGTAGAAAGGCGGCGAGGGATCGCCGGTGATAGTGGCTGACCAACACTGGCACATATTTGATGTTTCGGGGAAGAGCGCCGTCATGACATTTTTGGTCATTTCAAGCACCTACATCATGATCATGGCATCATTATGAGAATGTCGGGGAGATCGAGGTGAAATTTTTTTCTTTTCATCTTATCTTCCAATGATCGAGAAATCAAAAATACAAAAAATATTGGTATATTACCAAGACTCCGTACTAAGAAACGCGGGGACTAAATGTATAAGTTCAAAATCATATGCCCCGATATAGAGGCTCGAGGTTCCGCCCCAGACCAACACTGGTACACATTTGATGTTTCGGGGAAGAGCGCCGTCGTGACATTTTTGGTCATTTCAAGCACCTAAATCACGATCACGGCATCATTATGAGAAGCTCGGGGAGATCGAGGTGAAAATTGTTTCTTATCATCTTATCTTCCAATGATCGGGAAATCAAAAATATAAAAAATATTGGTATATTACCAAGAATCCGCACTAAGAAACGCGGGGACTATCTATATAAGTTCAAAATCATATGCCTCGATATAGAGGCTCGAGGTTCCACCCCAGGCCCAAGTCCAGATGAGGTCAAGTTCGATATCAGTGGATCAGACCCGAGTTCGAAGGAGAAGCACGATGCATACTGAGGTCGGATGTGTTTGACCCTGAAATAGTATTGTTATGGATTTGTACTAAAGCAAGCTACATTTCTGCCACGTCCCCTAAGTTGTTGTGTAAATCACATAATAATATTGTAAAATTCCGTACTAGACAGTTAGACGGCTGTACTAAGAGTATTCCCTACTTTAAATGGAAATGTTCCTTATTTAGGGTTCCCCTATTATATAAGGGGGGACCCCAATCATTTGTAAGTTATTCTTTTTACTGAGGAAAGAATATACTCTTTACTGTTTGCCTGCTGTTCTTCCATACTCAGGGTTCGAACTCGAAACCTTTGGTTAAGGGAATAGCAGTAGTTGTTCGATGAGTTAGTGTTGTCCTCTGACTAATATAATATGTCTTGACCAACTTTTCCTCATTTTAAATTAACAACCAAATTATTGCTGATTATTTCGAAAAACCTCTGGAGTACTTATGGTTAGAGAAGAAAGATGTGCATATATAATAATGAATGTTTTATGTTTATAATTGGTTGTCATTGAGTTTAATGGGCTGTAGGGTATAGGGTATAACTGGCTCTTGACTGTTTTTTTATTAAGGATAAAGCAAAACTTAAAAGTATGAGTAAATATAGGCCTTTCTTCTAAGAACTTGTAATGGGTTGAATGTTCTGATAAGATTATATATTACTAGAGTAATAACTAATAAAAGGGCAGCGCGATGCACAAAGTGTTCGACATTCACATAGGGTCCGGGAAAGGGCCTCATCCCCAAGGTGTGTGATGTAGACAGCCTACCCTAATAACTGGTACAGTATAAAAGAAAACTAATTACTTTATATATTATCATTTGACAGCTGATAATCGTTCGCTATGTGTGGTTGAATGTCTGTGAAGCTCACTTTTGATTCTTGCGATCACATTCTTTTTGTATCAATTTGTGGTTTTGTTGATTGGTCAAAGAAACTTCTTCTTCTATTAATTTTTTCATCTCGCCTGTTTCCTGTCCATAATTCTAGAAGACTCGGTATAAATTATGCTGTCTTTGATTTTTTGGTTCTAGGTTGTTGAGACAAATGAATTGATTAGATTCAATAGCTTGCCTCCTAGGCCATATATTTGATGTTTTCAGTTACAGAAATTTATTCTCTCAATTAGTTTGTAGTTGATTCTTATGTACGAGTGTACATACAAAGATTGAGGTAACTTTGATAAAATCACTGTGACAGTTTAAAATTAAAGAATGTTGGTAACTTTGAATGTCGGCTAGAATGCGGGTTTCTGAGGACATGACCCTGGATATGAAAATATGGAGGTCTAGTATCAGGGTTGTGAGATAGGGGCCCCTAGAGTTTTTCATACTCCACATCCGGGGTTGGGTGAGGCTTGGCAGGGCTATTCATAGATGATTTGTGTATTGGATTTTGTCTTATGCTAGTTACTGTATGATATTTTGCATGCTATTTTATTTATAGTTTTTTGTTTTTTATTTTTAGGTTTTTATGTTTGGATAATTATTTACGTTATTTATGTTGAAGTTACTAATGCTCTTTTGTTGTTTTTGTTTTTGTTCCTTTCCTTCACTGAGCCGAGGGTCGATTGGAAACAGCCTCTCTGCCCTTTCGGGTAGGGGCAAGGCCCGTCAACATATTACCCTCCCCAGACCCCACTTTGTGGGACTATACTGGGTTGTTGTTGTTTGCCTACTGTTCATGAGAATCATTCCTTAACTTAATTGTTCTTACTTTGATCTTCTTACTTAATTATTTTTACTGCCCTAAGTCACCTCGAGGTCACCGCTGCTAACTAATACTGGTTTAGTTAATTTATATCTTACATCTTTACTTCATATTTCTTGATTATTAATTACATATCATTAAAACCATAAATCAAGTTTAACTGTTGCTCATATTTTCGAGGTAAACAGTTTGGCGCCCACACTGGGGCTAAATATAATAGTGATTATTTCTTTACTGATTTTAGTAACACTCATTATCTTTATGCTTTTTCTTGTCAAGAATTTTTGTTTTTCAGACTTGAACATGTCTAGCACAAAAAACGCGCCTGTTCATGACAACGAGAGTCTTGGAGAAAACAACGGTATAGAGGTCGATGTTGCATCCATAAACCTTGAGGAAGTACCAGATACGGAGCCAGTTGATATCAGTTCGCATAATGCTCTAAACACAGATGCAGGCACAGACCCCGTAGGGAATCCACGCAGAAAAGCCCAACCAGGGGACTAAGAAACGTCAAAAGTAGGAGATGGGGGAGTCAGTCTCTAAATAATATTCGAGATGCTTCAGGCTCAACAAATCGCCATCGCTCAACTCCAAAGTCAGGGATTATGAGGTGGATAACATTTTGTCTTGTGAAAAAACTCCTGATCCAAAATATAAACCAAGTCCCACAACCGAAGAAACTTCATGTTCCATCACATATCCTATCTGCATAAGGCATTGCAAAATTTTGTTAAGGAACAATAAAATTATCATAAATTAATGAATTTCGTCACATAACTCATGTCATCACATATGTCACTACATTTTTGAGATGAACTTGTCCGTCATAAATATTCTATCACAAATCTTTTATTTTTTCTTCTAGTATATGTAGAACTCAAACTCCTGCAGCCTTTGCTTTTTGATACTCCTTCTTGTCTTCTAATAGTCCTTCTAAGTAAAAGAAGTAGAAAGGATTGCCTAGATAAGAAAAAAAGATCATGGTAATCAAAAAGCTACAATTTTAATTATTGTTATTTATATTAGTGTTTATTACTACCATATCTTGCAATATACAACTTTGATTTCTAATTGATATTATTTGTTGCATAAAGAACACTGACTTGGTGATGCTTTAATAATTACCTGTGCTGATACATCCAATCCATCAGCAAGTAAAGATGAAGTTAACCATACTTGTAAGCAAACTTGAAATGCAGCCATGGGCATTGTACCAAGCCGCGCAGCTAATGATGCAGATAAAGTTGTACAAATGTAACAGATATCACCCTTGCTAGTAACTTGTTTACCTTGAAAATGGTAATTATAATTAGATTTGATTTTGTGACTCTAAAAATATGTGATCTATTTTTATGCTAGTTGTTAGGCAATAGATACTAAGTGAGGGATTAGAAGATAAGATAAGATCTTGTAGGTAGTATAGTAACCAAACCGAATGGTTGGAAATTGGGAGCCTTGGGCTTGCGTATTCGGGGCCTCGAAGTTGAGTTGGGTGCCTTGGTAAAGGCAGTCGATGAAGGATTAACAGTTATGAGAGCTGCGAAGGTGACTCTCTATGGTTAATAATGCACAATAAATGAAGAACAATAAACAAAGCACTATAAATATAAGCAATAAATGTAAGGATCCCCTTTATATAAGATGGGAATCTCAACATAGTACAAATGTATTTATTACAACGATATGGGGGTGGTACATCCATTTAATGCCATGATACAAGTTTGAACTAGTCTACTAGACTTTGTCAGCACTAGTCGAATACCTTGGGAACTTCCCACTTTTTTTACCATAACTATCGATCTGTATTGCCCTGAGGTCGATGTCGATAAACCCTTAGGTATGGATCTCGACCACAGTCTCGAGTCCTTGGAAACATGCTCATGAAGCATCGTAATGACCGAAAATTAGTCCCTCCAATTTTACCGTATACAGATAGTCCCCGTATTTCTTAGATAAAAATGATAAGAACGACTCTAATAATGATCTCCTCGAGCCTCTTGTGATGATGTCATGTTTACGATGTTAGCTTTTGCGATAACTGAGACATCCCATCAACAAATCTTTCCTAGGAACATTCATCGCACTGTCAATTTATTTTTTCAAAGTAATAACGCCGCCGCCGATCCGTCTCCCAAAAAGTATTGATTGCGGATGTCGATACGTTTTCCAATGGCATAGACTGTGCAGTTAGTTACGCTACCCTCCCTCTATAAACGGAAGCTTTCTTGAACCAAAACTTTTCTCAGTCATTCTTCACCATTTTCCAACTCATTTCTTCTCATCGTCCTCATCCAATTTTATTTCTCATGTTTAAAGCCTATGGCCGTAAAGTCACATGCAGCGCTCTCACTGGCTATGGTATGGCTCTTTCTCATAGCTCTCTTCCTCCAAGCAGGATTACACTGACTTGTTGTTGTTATTGTTGTTGCTGGATTGAGACAATGAGATAGGGGTGCCGATTTCTTCCTATTCGTGAAGATATTCTAACTTTACACCGCTGCTCAGGAGGATTTTTGAACTTTACACCGCTTCTCACCTCCCTACTTTGGCCTAATGTGGCATTTCATCCCTTTTTCTTTCCGTGGGTGAAGTGGCACTACCAACTATTAACTTGCAAGGCACAATTTCCCAAGAAGTGGACTCAATGTAGCCATGTTGGTAAGGCCTACGCTCGCGAAGCCTTCTATGAGGCTATAATTTTCTCAGCCAGGTAAAAGCTTTTGCTATTTGGCAGGCTACGACTTGTTCTTCCTCTTTATTTGCTTCTTCTGCATCATTGTTTGCTCATTCCTTGTCCTTGAAGATGCCTTTGGTAAGGCCGAGATGAGGCCTAGAAGAAATAATTCTCGAAGGCATTGCTCCCGAGAATGTTCCTCCTAGAGTAGATTAGACTTTTAGTTGTACTTTTGTTTCTTTGTTACTGTGTAAGGAACCTTCGTTGACTTTTGTAATCATGTGTAAGGTCCTTTCATGGGCTTTTTGTAACCACCATTTTATGAATACAAAGATGTTTCTTCAACTTGGCTCTGATTTATGCTATAATTCCCTTTTTTGCATTTGTGAAGAATCTATGTGCATGACATTACCGATCGGTCCGAATACTGATCCAGGTTGACTTGGTACAAACTTGGGTCATTGGGACAGATGACTTCGAATTGAGTGAGCGTGAGGCCTTGATTTTTAAAATATGGCGTTTTAGACCCCGTCGATGACCTCGAGGAATAATTCGCTTGGGCTTATAAGAATAAAAATAGCTTTTAGGCTTTGGAAAATAGTCCCCGGGTGAGAGTTCATTCGATCATGGGTGACGTGAAAACTTATTTTGAACTTAGAGTAAAGATAGACTTAAGGCATTATAGATAGATCCTGGATGAGGACTCGGATAACCCTTAGGTTAAAGTAACCGAGAGGACACGAAAGATATCCCTAAATCTTTATTGGTATTTTTTGAGTAGGAGTTGGCTAGGGCTTAGGTAGTTTGAGGGCCAGAGGATCCGGTAACTAACCCACACTTGCAATAGCAGAAATCCTCTATGTAGGGTACCACCTTTAGGTCAAGCCCATATAAGTAGGTTTTTGGAGCTTATCTTCTTTTTGATAGAGGTCCTCTAAGTCGGGTACCATCTCAAAGCTTGTAATAATATCAATGGCTCCTTAGAGCCTATCTTCTTCATGACAGAGGTCCTCGAGATCGGGTACCATCTCGAGGCTTGTAACGATATCTATGGATCCTTAGAGCCTATCTTCTTCTTGATAGAGGTCTTCGAGATCAGGTACCATCTTGAGGCTTGTAATGATATCAATAGCTCATTAGAGCATATCTTTTTCTTGACAGGGTCCTTGAGATCGGGTACCATCTTGAGGCTTGTAATGATATCAATGGATCCGTAGATCCTATCTTTTTCTTGACATAGGTCCTCGAGATCAGTTACCATCTCGAGGCTTATAATGATATCAATGGCTCCTTATAACCTATCTTCTTCTTGATAGAGGTTCTCAAGATCGGGTACCATCTTGAGGCTTGTAATTATATCAATGGCTCCTTAGAGCCTATATTCTTCTTGATGGAGGTCCTCGAGATTGGGTACCATCTCAAGGCTTGTAATGCTATCAATGGATCCTTATAACCTATCATCTTCTTGACAGAGGTCCTCGAGATCGGGTACTATCTCGAGGATTTTAATAACATCAATTGACCTTTAGAGCCTATCATCTTCTTGATAGAGGTCCTCGAGATCAAGTACCATCTCGAGGATTGTTGATGCGGGGGTTTTGATCCCCAAAATGTCATATGGCAGCATTAATTGTATGGCATGATTATGAACTACCGACGCGATCACGCTGGTATATCTTCCCAAAATTGTAATGCCTTAGACAATATTTCTAATTGGCCTTTGAGGTAGGTGTATAGTAACTGATTTCTCTGTATATATAGGTTTGCCTTCCCTCCTTTGAATATCCCGCTATTCTGAGTAGCTATTCTCCATCACAAAGTTCTTCTTTCCCGTGTTAGGTCCTTCACCATTTTAACTTTGAAGACCTTGCTCAAATTCCGTCTTAATTCCCTAATTTTACTATAGATATAAATGCTATGCTAGGATCCGTTCAGCAAGGAGGAGAAAGTTCTGCCTCTGGTTCTCACTTGGTTGGTGGAGTGCTGCTGATGCCAGGTGAGCCAACCTCAGGACATTTTGCTTCGATGGGGACTTTTTGTCAGAAAAACCTACCGATGTTCAGGGTCATCGGGAGTATGCCTCAAAGTTTATTTCATTAATAGAAGATGGGCACTTGAGTCAATGAGGAAAGATTGTGTGTGTGGGGGGGGGGGGGGTAGTACTACAGGTACCTTCACCGAAAGAGAGCATTATGGATCATTTCAAGGGGTTTTTGAACGCGTACACGTACCCTGTTATGCTGGGTCACCTTGATAGGGTTGTTTTTCACTTTTCCCAAAAGTATCGAGCTACCTTGGCACATGTTCATCCGTCATTCAATGTTGATGATGAGGTTTTTTAGGGAGGAAGTAGGGCTTGAGTTCACCCTTAGTTATCTCATCAAGTTGTACCGACCTTTCACCACCAAGGACTACTAACCCTTTAATGCCGATTCCTCAGGCCCTTCATTGTCGATGATGAATAAAATACGGATCGAGGATGGATGAGTCGATTCATCCCACTATGGACTATTAAAATTACCCTCGCCGAGTTTCTGCTATTTCCCGAGGAATGGAATTTTACATGTAAGTGGTACACTTGTGTCTTCATTGTTTTGTTTACGACGGAGAATTTTACATGTAAGTGGAATACTTATTCCTTTTCTGCAGCGATTCCATGGATGCCATACGAGGTCCTCAACCTGACGGATTGGGCTTGGAAATTAGCGGCCCACTCGACTCATGATGAACGTAAGTGGCGAGACTTGCCTAAGGGTAGATGGGAGGCGAAAAACCACGATACATGTTATGTGATTTTCTCTTTGTTTGAATGGAGCTTTCTTTTCATGCGTACTAACTCCGTCATCGTAGGCATTGGTGAGTCTTTTAAGGCGAGACCGTGTCCTCTCGAAGAGGGAGATGGATCTCCATCTTCGGGGATATGAAATGATAATAATAAGCAAAGAGGGCATTTACAGGGCGATGATGTCTATAGCAAGACGAGTCTAAGGCGGGGGCTCGGAGAGGATGTATCGGCTGAGCCTGCTGCACTCGAGATCTCTGGATTTAGGAAAATGATTCCTCCTCCACTACCATCTTCTTTTCTCATCGAAGGTACTTTGAGGAATGAGGGTTCTCTATCGCCAATTTCTTTTCCCATCCAAGGTACTTCGAGGGATGTTCGATACAGAGCAGTCGTGTCTCAATTGGGATTAGTTCTATTGGGGTTGAGGGATTCATACTAGTAGATGTGCACTCGTCTTTTGAGGAAGCTCAGCGGCTCTACTCTACGGTGAGTTTTGGTAGTCGGTACTGCTTTTTTTGTTTCGTGCCTTCCCTTTCTTATTGAGCTCCTTTTTTCGCAGGCCTTTGACAAGCTCAAGTCAGAGCTACCCCGTCATGAAGCCAGTTTGCAGAAAGCCTTGGATGGGGAGAAATCTATCAGGCTTCTTTACGATAAAAGGGAAGTCGAGTTAGCACACTTGCGGTATGAGACGAGTTGAAGCCTGAATTATGAAAGCTACCTAAAGGATCAAGTAAGTTTTATTCCAAGGGAGTGCGTGTTTCTTCTTCTATCTCCTGAGGCTAATGTTTGTTTACTTCAGTTGTAGAAAAGGCGGAGGACATGAAACGCCTTTGGAGCAAAGTTGGTCAGGCCAAGTGTGAGTGTGATGAGTTAAAGGCTCAGGTGGACGCCCAGGTTGCAGTTACGAAGGATGTTTTGACCAAGTCTTCTACCCTCGAAGTACAACTTCACAGTGCTCATGAGAACAACTTGTTCGGAATGGACATGTTTACAAGGCTTGATTATGAGCTTATGATGATGAAGGCTGAAGTTGTGGATGCCCGAGCCAAAGCCAAAGCAGTACGAACTAAGGATGATAAGAAAGTGGTCATCTATTTAAAGGATGTTGCCAATGCGCATGTTGAACTGGGAGGGGCTCTTAATTGTGAGGGCCAAAGCAATGAGTATTCTCGGTGCAAATCTCGAAGGAAAACCATCGAGGAGATCCACACTAGGGGCTTTAATTTCTTGGAAGAGATAAAGTAGGCAAAGGCGGACGAATATGATGATAAGTTCCTTCTGTCCGATGTTGAAGATAGTGAGAAAGAGACTGATGGGCTGTAGTCCTCGAGGTGGACATAGAGTAGGCCTTTCTTTTTGAATTTTGTGCATAGTGCTTTAAAGGTACATAGTAAATTGAGCTTGTATTTTTTCACATGTATGTACTAAAGGAAGCCTTGCGATTTTATTTTTAATGTACTTCCTTTGCTTCAATGTCTGTCAGTTATTAGCCAAGTGAACTGGTTTTAGAGTTAAAGAATCCTTAGATTTATAATACGGCCCTGGGGCTCATTGAGCAGGCTCGTAGGCTCTAACGTGCTTGGTCGGTACGACTTTTTAGTACAAGCCACCTTTTAAGCTCTTATACTTTTGCTCTTAGGCATATTCAGTTAACTGTTTTGGGTTCAATCTCTGATTGAGATTCGACTCGAGCATATTAACCCTTAAGTTTTTCAATTTAAGGCCGGACCTTAGGCTCTTACGCGTTTGTTCGGTACAACCTTTTATATGGGCTGACAGTAGTGGCTCTTATGCTTTATGTTGGTATGACCTTTTATATGGGCTGCTGGCAGTGATCTTATGCTTTAGGTCGGTACGACCTTTTATATGGGCTGGCAGCAGTGACTCTTACGCTTTAGGTCAGTATGGCCTTTTATATGGGCTGGCGGCAGTTGCTCTTATGCTTTAGGTCAGTACGACCTTTTATATGGACTGACAGTAGTGGCTCTTACGCTTTAGGTCAGTATGACTATTAGTAGGCTTTCGTTTTCCCTCATTAAGGACTTCTAAAATTGTGTTTGCCTGACTCTTCGACGGTTTTATAAAAACCTCGATTGTGAGTTTTTATATGGAGATGATCAAGCACCTCGAGAAGTTTTAATCGGTGGCTTAATGTTTCAAAGCCTATTGTTTGGAGCTAACATGGTCGAAGCTCTTTTGCCTATGTCGAGGGTAGTGAGTTTAACCAGTCCTTTTTGAAGTAATTTCGAAGTATTTGAAGGCCTGTGATTTTATAGTGACATTCGGGTGTCCCTGAGCCACATTAGTTCGGTTCGTACAGCCTTGTGGCCATAGTTATTGTGTTTGGCTAGAGCCTTTAAATCCCCGAGTGAAGTGGTTTTGCGTCTATATCGAGGGTATGCCTTTTTAGGGTTCTTACAAGGTCGATATATAGCCTTAACTTTAAGATCGGGATTATGCCTTTTATAAGGTCTTACAAATTTTTACATGCCTTGCTTGAGGTCTTACAGTTTTGGTTACTTGGTACAAGTATGGTTCATGCCTTGCTTGAGGTCTTACAAATATTGATAATTGGTGCAAGTATGGTTCATGCCTTGATTGAGGTCTTACAGATATTGTTACTTGGTACAGGCATGGTTCATGCCTTACTTGAGGTCTTACAGATATTGGTTACTTGGTACAAGTATTGTTCATGCCTTGCTTGAGGTCTTATAAATATTGCTGCCTTATATAGTTTTTAAAAGACCGAGGATGCCCACATGGGGTCTTATGGCATCGGGATTTCGATAAGTCGATGAGGTGGTGGTTTGCGATAAAACCCCGAGACATTGGAGGTTTTTTGACACCGGTCCCCGAGTGTTCCGGATGCCGGTCCCCAAATGTTCGGGGGGCTTTTGATTCTAGAACCATTTTTTAAACTTGATGTTGCCTCATTGAGGGCTTACGAGTTTGAAGCTTTGACCCAGAGGTCATACGACTTCGAGTTTTTGATGCCAGTCCCCGAGGTTTCGGGACGTATTTTGGCTTTAGATCCGTTTTGTAAACTTGATGTTGCCTCATTAATGGCTTACGAGTTTGAAGCTCAAACCCGGAGGTCATATGACTTTGATTTTTTTGATGCCATTCCCCGATTGTTCGGGACATTTTTGCTCTGGAGCCATTTTGTAAACTTGGTGTTGCCCCATTGAGGGCTTAGCTTTGAGTTTTTGACGCCAGTCCCCGAGTGTTCGGGGCGTGTTTGGATCAGCAACATTTTTTGTAAAAATACCAAGCTTCTTTGAAATGCTTTGATGGAGGGGAAAGTATTCTTTGATTACTTGGTACAATTATATACAGTTTTGCTGCCAAGGGATTCTATACAGACACAGTTCGTTCAACCATATGGTCTGGTACATCATTTTCTTATCGATACCTCGTTCAACACATCTCGTCTTCTTCGAGGAGGTGACCTTCCGGGGGGATGCTCCCCAGTATTCGAGGTTGATTGAAGAGAAGCCTTGAGTACTTGTTGAGCCGTCCTTAGGTAGAATACAGATGTTGCCTCATTAAAAACCTTGCTGGTAAAACCCTTCTTGGGATAAAAACTCGGTCGAAGGAGAAAAGTGTAATATACACTTTTGGAACCTAACGCCTTCATGTTGGAAAGCGCTTTGACCATTTCGATCGGATACCTGCACTCAGGTTAGTATAAAATGTAGCTTAAAAAGGTAGAGCGATCATACCTTAGTGTTGACGATGCTATTGTGCTATTTTCTTATCCTTTGGCTCCTTCGATGGTGGAGGTATTGGTGCCGCTACTACATTGTACACCACAAACATCTCTTTTGCTACATGTTGTTCCCCGTAGACAGTTTTTATCCCATCCTTTGTCAGAAATTTCATTATTTGATAGAGGGTGGATGGTAGTGCTCTCACGTAGTGTATCCATGACCTCCTGAACATGGCGTTCTACCTTATGTCACCTTCGATGACATGGAATTTAGAATTTTGGGTTGTGCCGGCCATTTGACCTGGAGGATGATCTCCCTTTTGTTGTTTCGCTTACCATGTTGAACCCATTGACGACTCGAGAGAGCACGATTCGGTCATGCAGTCTGAGTTTCTCTACCACCCTAGACCTTAAATATTGGCCGAGCTACTTGGATCCACAAGTACACGTTTAATTTGAAATTTATTCACAAGAAAATAGATTACCAATGCATCGTTATGAGGATGAGACAAGGTCTCGATGTCCTCGTCGCTAAATGTGAGAGCGTCCTCAATTATGTAATCTCGAGTCACTTTTTCCCGGTGATGGATATTTTTGTTTTTCTGACGATGGGTTCTTGTGGAGAGTCGATGCCTCCGAAGTTCATGTGGATGACATGTTGTAGCTCATTATTTTCATTTTTCTTGGTCACCTCTCTTTCCCAGAGCTAATTTTTGGCCCGGTCACTAAGGAATTCTCGGAGGTGACCTTCGTTGAGTAGTCAAGATTGTTAGAATATACGCTTAACGCTAGAGGGGGGGGGGAGTGAATAGCGTTATAATAAAAAAAATGTGAATTTGCGGAATTAAAAATTGCAGAAATAACGTAAGCGCAGTAATTAAAAAGATAAGGAGAGAACACACCGAATTTATCCTGGTTCACCACAACACGTGGTGAGTCCAGTCCCCGAGAGACTCTCTCGAGTTTAACACTAACTTCGTTAAACTTACGGGTGCTTAACAAATCGTTACACTTGCTCGTAGATATACACTCTACAAGACTTCAACCTGCTCGAGGATACCGCACCTCAAGACTTCAAATCAAGGAACTACTTTTCCTTCTTACAACAAGGGATTAGAATATCCCTTCAAGTGTGTACAAACACTTAGCACACAAGACAAGACTCTCTTTATAGAGTATATATGAGTAAAAACAATACGCTCAAGAACACAACAATTTCGTCAAGAGTTTGGCTCTCAAAAACTTATGAAATGAATATAAAATGATTGCAAAGAGAGTATGTAAGCTTTAGCAAGAATGTATTCAGTTGTTGTGCTTAGAAGAGTGAATTTGAGTTGTATTTATAGTGCTCAAAACACCCAAAACCGTTGCTTAAATGCCAATCACAAATTGCTGATTTTGTGCTAGGATAATCGATTATCTGATTCTGCATAATCGATTATCTGCCAACGTTCAAAAATCAATCCCAGATTTTAAGCAGAATAATCGATTATCCAAATCGTATAATCGATTACCTGACAACGTTCAAAAATCAATCCCCGATTTTATGCTTAACATAATCGATTATCTGATTGTACATAATCGATTATTTTTTAGTATTTGAAAATACTTTGGCAACGGTCTTTAATATAATCGATTACCAGAAAAGCCATAATCGATTATTTTGCTACTTTGAAAAATCTGATGCTCACTGCCTCAACATAATCGATTAGTCTAAGGCACATAGTCGATTATCTTGTAACTTTGAAAGATCTGGTGAACACTGCCTTAACATAATCGATTATCATAAGGTACATAATCGATTATCTTGTAGCTTTGAAAAATCTGGTGAACACTGCCTTAACATAATCGATTATCATAAGGTACATAATCGATTATGTTGCAGCTTTGTAAAATCTGGTGTACACTGCCTTAACATAATCGATTATCATAAGGTACATAATCAATTATCTTACAGCTTTGTAAAATCTGGTGTACACTGCTTTAACATAATCGATTATCATAAAGTACATAATCGATTTTGTTTGTCCAGATTTGAAAGACATGTTTAGAATTCATTTTGGTTAAAAAGAAATGTTTGAAAATCATTTTGCTTTAAATTAAAGATGCATGATTTGATAAAAATGATTTTACGAGAGAAGCCAAGTCTTGAATCAATTGTCGGATCAAGATCACAATTATAGAATGACTCATGTATAACTTTGTTGCTTTGCTAAATCTTGATCTTTGTTTCTCTTGTGCTTGGACTTCGGCATATGTCAATGTTCCGTTCACGTCGGTTTGTCATTTATCAAAACCTACAAATATGAACACACGTTTAGTTTAGCGACTTGAGAACGTGTTTCAACAATTTCCTCCTTCTTGATAATGGCAAACCAATATCGGGATATGCATATTAATTCATAATGACGATCCAAGACAAGTATATAGATATGCAACAAGTTCCCCCTCAAGTTATGAATTCCCCCTCAATTTATGCCAATATGTATTAGTGTGCATAGCCCATATCTTCCCCTTTTGACATTAGCAAAAAAAATAACTAACTCTTTATTGATTAAACAATATTGCAAATACATGAAAAATAAAAGACAGAATACTATGCAAACTAGAAATACCAAGAGACAAGACATTATTCATTATCATCATTGACTTCCGTCTCGACATCCGGGATGGTAATAGGAAAATCGATTACACTGTTTAAAATAATCGATTATTGTCACACAGTGACTTAACACCTGAAAATAAATGTAAGCATAATCGATTAGGGATATGTGATAATCGATTTTTATATTTAACAGCTAAAATCTTGCAAAGCCAAAATTGTTAGATAATCGATTGTAATGTTGTATAATCGATTATGTCAATTTTCCAGCATAATAAACATAAAACGTAAATGGGGAATAATCGATTATTGACTTTAGAGATATTGATTATTCTGCACCAGTGTCTGATAATTCCTCCTGTCTTTGGGGCGATACCTGCAAAAAGGAGTTAGGCGCCTCCGACGCTCAAGTTAGTAATCGTTAAAACATAAAAATGCAATGCATGAATTAGATCAACGTGGAGTCAAGAATCCTGAGTTCACTACGAATTCGGAAGAAGGACTCTTTCTCTAAAGGCTTTGTGAAGATGTCGGCCAATTGATTTTTGGTTTCAACAAATTCAATCGCCCTTGAGAACGTGATCTCTTATAAAGTGATGTCTAATTTCTATGTGTTTCGTTCTTGAGTGAAGAATAGGATTCTTTAAGAAGGTTTCGTGTACTTACCCCTTTCTCGATGTTGCCAATTACCTGGTCAAGTGGATGGTCTTTAGACGTCCTCCAAGCCTTAGGCATCATCGATTCTTCTTCTTGTGGTGGTACTTCTTCCGAAGGTTGTTCCATGACTTCATCTTGAACTTCCTTTGGATCCTCCTTTTGTACCTCGTCTTGAAGATTGATTTTCTATAAAGCATCTGCAAGATCAACACAAGAATACTTTCTCGCCAAGCGAGCATCATTTTCACAAAATACTACATGAGGAGATTCCTCAACAGTTTTGGTTCGATTATTAAGCACTCTATATGCTTTGCTACGTGATAAGTAACCAAGAAAAATTCCTTCATCAGATTTCGCATCAAATTTTTTCAAGTTATCTTTTCTGTTGTTATGAATAAAACATTTACAACCGAAGACTCTAAGATGGGAAAGATTTGGTTTCCTTCCCTTATAGAGTTCATAGGGAGTTTTCATGAGTATCGGTCTAATTATAGCTATGTGTTAAACATAGCTTACGGTACTCACGGCATCCGCCCAAAAATATTTGGGAATATCGGCCTCTTCGAGCATGGTTCTAGCCATCTCTTCGAGACATCGATTTGTACGTTCTACCACTCCATTTTGTTGTGGTGTACGTGGAGCCGAAAAGGTATGTTCAATACCGAGTTCGTCACAAAAGTCCGCGAAGAGATTGTGATCGAACTCTCCCCAATGATCACTTCTTATGGAAGTGACGGTTGTGTTCTTTTCATTTTGAACACGTTTAAGAAAACTTTTCAAAGTTTGAAAGGCATTACTTTTATGAGCAAGAAATAACGTCCATGTAAATCTAGAATAGTCATCAACAATAACAAAAGCATAAAGATTACCACCATGACTTTTAATTCTAGAAGGTCCGAAAAGGTCCATGTGTAGAAGTTGTAAAGGTCTAATGGTTGAAACAACATTTTTGGATTTAAAAGAAGCCTTTGTTTGTTTCCCTTTTTGACATGAATCACAAACAGAGTCTTTTTCAAATTTCATGTTTGGAAGACCAAGTACTAAATCTTGTGAAACTAGTTTGTTTAAAAGATTCATATTTACATGAGCTACTCTGCGATGCCATAACCACATGTCATCTTCTTTACTCAAAAGACAATTCACATAACTTGATGAAGAATTTTCAAGATCAACCATATCAATGTTATCCATTCTAAAACCACGAAGAATAATTTTAAAATCACTACGACGGATAACTAAGCATTCTTCGGAGTCAAACAATACAAGATTTCCCTTGTCACATAATTGGCTTATGCTCAAGAGATTATGTTTGAGACCTTTAACTAGCAAAATATGCTTAATGAGGAGGATTCGTCCTTACCGACCGATCCAATGCCGATAATTTTTCCTTTGTTATTGTCTCCAAAAATAACATTTCCTCCTTCCGTGGATTTTAGTTGAAGAAATTTTGATGCATCCCCGGTCATATGTTTGGAGCATCCACTATCAAGGTACCAAAGTACACTTGATCCCTTCAAACACACCTACAAAACAAATTAATGAGATTTTGGTACCCAAGCCATTTTGGGTCCTTGTGCGTTAGGTGCAACATATTGGTGTGATTGCCCTGCAGTGAAATGTCTATGTCTAGTGAAGCATGCGGGAGCAATATGTCCAATTTAATTGCAATAATGACAAATGACATTCGGATTGTACATTCTTCTAGGATGATAATAATTTTGGGGGTCTAAATTTATTCACTCTATTTTTAGGAACATAGTTTTGATGTAGTTTTCGAAAATCTTGTCTAGGTGGTCTATACATGCCAACGTTTCTTCTAGTGTTCACTACATTTTTAGAAATATAGTTTTGATGTGGTTTTTGAAAATCTTGTCTAGGTGGTCTATACATTCCAATATTTCTCCTAGCATTTGTTCTAGGATGAGATGCAATTCCAGGATTAAAATTTCTAGGTTGAGTGTTGACATTTATTTTATTTTGCCTAAGTTGAGTCTTAGGTGGTTTAGGAATGAAATCAACTTTTTCTTTCGTCTCGTGTTTAAAGCCTATACCGTGCTTTGTGGATTTCAAATTTACAAGCACTTCATTGAGATTTTTGTGTGAAGAATTGAATTTGTGCAAAGTGCTTCTAAGACTTTCTACTTCTTCCTTTAGAGATTTGCAAGAAGTACAATCCTTATTTGAGCTTTCGGGTTTATCGGCGCTTCTTTTGCCATAAAACTTGTTTTCCTCTTTTAATTTCTCATTCTCAAGAGTGAGTTTTTCAAAATCCTTTTCTTTTGAAGAAAGTTGTTTTCTTAAATCTTTTATAGATTTAGAAGCGCTAATAAACTCTTTATACAACTCATCAAATGCATCTTGCATTTCTTCTAAAGTGAAATAGTTCTTAGAAGAAGTACATACCTCGTTTTGATTTTCTTCGTGTGCAATAAGACACAAGTTTGCGGTCTCGTTTCCTTCTCCATCACTTGATTCGTCTCCGGAGTCGCCTCCCCAAGAGATGTATGCTCTTTGTTTCTTGAATGGTTTCTTCTCCTTTTTGATGTTTGGACAATTTGATTTGATATGCCCGATTTATCCGCATCCATAGCACTTCAATTGGTCGCCTTGTTGCTTACCTTTTCGTTCATACTTCTTTTGCATGAACTTGTGAAATTTCTTAATAACGAGTCCAAGCTCGACATCTTCATCACTTGACTCCTCATCGTTTTGAGGTTGAGCAGTTGATGCTTTGAGCGCAATCTTTCTTTTCCTTTGATCATCCAAAGGAGAGTTAAGAATAGTTGATTCATAAGTTTTAAGATCACCTCGTAGTCCGTCGATGGTGACGTTTGTGATGCCGATTGATTCTTGGATAGCATCGGCTTTGGAATGCCATTTCGGAGTGAGGCTTCGTAGAATTTTCCGGACAAGCTCCTTATCCGTGAATGTCTTTTTGAGAGCGTGTAGGTCATTAACGATTTTTGAGAATCGTTCGAACATGTCATCTATCTTCTCGTTTTCCTTCATGCGAAACAGTTCATATTCGTGGGTTAGGAAATCAATTTTAGCTTCCCTTACCTGGTCCGTACCTTCGTAGGTGATTTCTAATTTGTCCCACATTTGCTTGGCAGTGGTGCAACATGATATATTTCGATAGTCATTGGGGTTCACTGCACAGTACATCATGTTGATTGCCTTTGCGTTGTTCTCTATTTTTCTGATATCATCGGTGTCGTATTCGTCTTCCGTTTTTGGAACGAGTTCTTCTCCAACCTTTTTGGTAGTTTGTAGTTCTCCATTTTTGATAATTTTCCACAGTTGGAAGTTGTTTGATTGTATAAAAGTCCTCATTCTCTCCTTCCAGTAAGTGTAGTTGGTGCCATAGAAAAGTGGTGGCCTTGTGAAGCATTGTCCTTCACCTAGTCCTGCATAAACACTACGAGTAGAAGCCATGGAAAGTTTCTCTCAAACTGTTAAGTCTTTCAGTGAGTATGGCGCTGATACCAATTGATAGAATATACGCTTAACGCTAGAGGGGGGGGGTGAATAGCGTTATAATAAAAAACAATGTAAATATGCGAAATTAAAAATTGCAGGAATAACGTAAGTGCAGTAATTAAAAAGATAAGGAGAGAACACACCGAATTTTATCCTGGTTCACCACAACACGTGGTTAGTCCAGTCCCCGAGAGACTCTCTCGAGATTTACACTAACTTCTTTAAGCTTACGGGTGCTTAACAAACCGTTACACTTGCTCGTAGATATACACTCTACAAGACTTCAACCTGCTCGAGGATACCGCACCTCAAGACTTCAAATCAAGGAACTACTTTTCCTTCTTACAACAAGGGATTAGAATATCCCTTCAAGTGTGTACAAACACTTAGCACACAAGACAAGTCTCTCTTTATAGAGTAGATATGAGTAAAAACAATACGCTCAAGAACACAACAATTTCGTCAAGAGTTTGGCTCTCAAAAACTTATGAAATGAATATAAAATGATTGCAAAGAGAGTATGTAAGCTTTAGCAAGAATGTATTCAGTTGTTGTGCTTAGAAGAGTGAATTTGAGTTGTATTTGTAGTGCTCAAAACACCCAAAACCGTTGCTTAATTGCCAATCACAAATTGCTAATTTTGTGCTAGGATAATCGATTATCTGATTCTGCATAATCGATTATCTGCCAACGTTCAAAAATCAATCCCAGATTTTAAGCAGAATAATCGATTATCCAAATCGTATAATCGATTACCTGACAACGTTAAAAAATCAATCCCCGATTTTATGCTTAACATAATCGATTATCTGAATGTACATAATCGATTAATTTTCAGTATTTGAAAATACTTTGGCAACGGTCTTTAATATAATCGATTACCAGAAAAGCCATAATCGATTATTTTGCTACTTTGAAAAAATCTGATGCTCACAGCCTCAACATAATCGATTAGTCTAAGGCACATAATCGATTATCTTGTAACTTTGAAAGATCTGGTGAACACTGCCTTAACATAATCGATTATCATAAGGTACATAATCGATTATCTTGTAGCTTTGAAAAATCTGGTGAACACTGCCTTAACATAATCGATTATCATAAGGTACATAATCGATTATGTTGCAGCTTTGTAAAATCTGGTGTACACTGCCTTAACATAATCGATTATCATAAGGTACATAATCGATTATCTTACAGCTTTATAAAATCTGGTGTACACTGCTTTAACATAATCGATTATCATAAAGTACATAATCGATTTTGTTTGTCCAGATTTGAAAGACATGTTTAGAATTCATTTTGGTTAAAAAGAAATGTTTGAAAATCATTTTGCTTTAAATTAAAGATGCATGATTTGATAAAAATGACTTTACGAGAGAAGCCAAATCTTGAATCAATTGTCGGATCAAGATCACAATTATAGAATGACTCATGTATAACTTTGTTGCTTTACTAAATCTTGATCTTTGTTTCTCTTGTGCTTGGACTTCGGCATATGTCAATGTTCCGTTCACATCGGTTTGTCATTTATCAAAACCTACAAATATGAACACACGTTTAGTTTAGCGACTTGAGAACGTGTTTCAACAATTTCCCCCTTTTTGATAATGGCAAACCAATATCGGGATATGCGTATTAATTCATAATGACGATCCAAGAGAAGTATATAGATATGCAACAAGTTCCCCCTCAAGTTATGAATTCCCCCTCAATTTATGCCAATATGTATTAGTGTGCATAGCCCATATCTTCCCCCTTTTGACATTAGCAAAAAAAATAACTAACTCTTTATTGATTAAACAATATTGCAAATACATGAAAATAAAAGATAGAATATTATGCAAACTAGAAAAACAAAGAGACAAGACATTATTCATTATCATGATTGACTTCCGTCTCGACATCCGGGACGGTAATAGGAAAATCGATTACACTGTTTAAAATAATCGATTATTGTCACACAGTGACTTAACACCTGAAAATAAATGTCAGCATAATCGATTAGGGATATGTGATAATCGATTTTTATATTTAACTGCTAAAATCCTGCAAAGCCAAAATTGTTAGATAATCGATTGTAATGTTGTATAATCGACTATGTCAAATTTCCAGCATAATAAACATAAAACGTAAATGGGGAATAATCGATTATTGACTTTAGAGAAATTGATTATTCTACACCAGTGTCTGATAATTCCTCCTGTCTTTGGGGCGATACCTGGAAAAAGGAGTTAGGCGCCTCCGACGCTCAAGTTAGTAATCGTTAAAACATAAAAATGCAATGCATGAATTAGATCAACGTGGAGTCAAGAATCCTGAGTTCACTATGAATTCGGAAGAAGGACTCTTTCTCTAAAGGCTTTGTGAAGATGTCGGCCAATTGATTTTTGGTTTCAACAAATTCAATCGCCCCTGAGAACGTGATCTCTGAAAAAGTGATGTCTAATTTCTATGTGTTTCGTTCTTGAGTGAAGAATAGGATTCTTTAAGAAGGTTTCGTGTACTTACCCCTTCCCCGATGTTGCCAATTACCTGGTCAAGTGGATGGTCTTTAGACGTCCTCCAAGCCTTAGGCATCATCGATTCTTCTTCTTGTGGTGGTACTTCTTCCGAAGGTTGTTCCATGACTTCATCTTGAACTTCCTTTGGATCCTCCTTTTGTACCTCGTCTTGAAGATTGATTTTCTTTAAAGCATCTGCAAGATCAACACAAGAATCCTTTTTCGCCAAGCGAGCATCATTTTCACAAAATACTACATGAGGAGATTCCTCAACAGTTTTGGTTTGATTATTAAACACTCTATATGCTTTAATACGTGATGAGTAACCAAGAAAAATTCCTTCATCAGATTTCGCATCAAATTTTTCCAAGTTATCTTTTCCGTTGTTGTGAATAAAACATTTACAACCGAAGACTCTAAGATGGGAAAGATTTGGTTTCCTTCCCTTATTGAGTTCATAGGGAGTTTTCATGAGTATCGGTCTAATTATAGCTCTGTTTAAAACATAGCTTGCGGTACTCACGGCATCCGCCCAAAAATATTTGGGAATATCGGCCTCTTCGAGCATGGTTCTAGCCATCTCTTCGAGACATCGATTTTTACATTCTACCACTCCATTTTGTTGTGGTGTACGTGGAGCCGAAAAGGTATGTTCAATACCGAGTTCGTCACAATAGTCCGCGAAGAGATTGTGATGGAACTCTCCCCAATGATCACTTCTTATGGAAGTGACGGTTGTGTTCTTTTCATTTTGAACACGTTTAAGAAAACTTTTAAAAGCTTGAAAGGCATTACTTTTATGATCAAGAAATAACGTCCATGTAAATCTAGAATAGTCATCAACAATAACAAAAGCATAATGATTATTTTCCTGAAATTACTTACTATTTATTATTAATTAAAATAGAAAAAATTAGCTATTTCATTTATATCCAGATTTGGCTTTCGATTTTAGCCAAATTGAACCCACTTCATAGCCCAATTTCCTACCTTATAAACCCGACGCAGACCCCATAAGCTCCTACCCAAACTGGAACCGATTTACCCGGTTAAATCCCGACCTTTGATCTCCTAGATCAACGGTCCAAATGAGCCATTTCCTTTTTAATTCCAAATGACCCCTAACCCTACCACATTTCAGAGACTCTGCCCCCCTCAACTCAACCTAACCCTAATCCCCTTCAACTGCTGCCTCCTTCTCCGGTCATCTCCGGTAACCACCTTTCAACCCCAAGCCTCCAATGGGTCCTCCATCTTCTTGTTCATCATCTTTAAGGCCTTCAAGGGTCTTGGCCATGCCGATTTGGATCTATGTTTCTGTTTACGTTGTTCATGGCTCCTCCGATGAGATTTATATATGTTATGATCCTTGAAGTTTACAACAAGTTCTTATTAGGGAGTTCCTTTGAAACAACCCTAACTCTCGTTTGAATCTCTTAAATCTGTGGTATTTTTAACGCTTTAAATCTGTTTCTTCCTATGTTTTGCACTATTCTCAAATTTCTTCTGAAAGATCCTCAACTTTAAACCGTTTTACTTTCTTTAAAATTAGGGTTTCTCCGAGTTTCTTCTACATTTGTTTTAACCGATTTTGTTTATGATTAGACCTCTTTCCTTGATTATCTTGACTGACCTTATGTTCTTACTGCTTTTAACTCGCCTATGTTAAAAGTCCTAATTTCTTAGATCGTCTTTGTTTTGTTCTGTGTGTTAGCATGACTACTTGATTTTGTCAAGTTTTTGTTGGTTACCATACTTCGAATGAGTTTTGTATTGAGTCTTTAGCCTATTTTGTGTGATTGTTATTCATCATGATTTGTTCATCTCTTGGTTATTTTCTGTCGATATGGCTGACCATGTGTGTTTGCTACGTCTGTTTGTTCTTCTCTATTTATATGTTGCAATATAGAATCATGACCCTTTCTTGATTTGATTCTGATTTCCTTATTTGATGGTTCGATTGAAAGATTTTCGTTTAAAACCCTAAAAATCTACTCTTCTGTTTAAATTGACTAATTTCATTACCTTATCCGCTATTCCTTAATTGGGGTTTTTTGAACCTAGTCCTAATTGACCACCCTACCCTATGCTTACTGAACTCTGATTCTTTCCTTATTAATCCTGTACCGATTTTCCTTTTCTTGCCTTATACGTTATTGTTCCTTACCATTTGAATTAACTCCTTTAGTTAAAGGGAATACTTTCTTGATTTTCTAATTGAATGATTATGAGTTACTCGATTATTATGCTAGTATGATTCTTACCTTATTTTACTGCCCATTTTCAAATATAAGTACCCAGTCTTTCATTAACATAGATGAAGACATGGGTTCAAAAACTACCTCCCTTTCTAAAATCCCTGCTCTCTCTCGTGTGCGATTTACTATTGTTAGCCGGCTACAAGCCAAGGCTAATCATTTGTGCTATCTTGTTCTCTCATTTTGCTTACATTTCTCTTCATTTGTATGTCCTAGTTTCAATTTAATGTTCCAACAACAACATGCTTCTCGTATTATTTCAGTTTCTCTTATTTCTAGTTTGCTTCTACTTGTGGTTCTATTGTGAAACTTGTAGTTAAGTTACATTATCAGCATGTTATTATGTCTTCCCTTTCCTTAAGATTAGTGTATTTCCTTATGTGTGTTTCAAAGCATGCCTTGCCAATTGTATTTTCCTTATTGTGTGCTTACCATCTTATGAATCCCCAAATTCCTATCACCACTCTATGTGTTTGTGTTCTTCCTGATTGGTTTGTGACTATGCCAGTGTCAACTATTTTTGAGCATGTTTAAACCAGTCCTAAAAACATTGTTGGATCATGTGTTTGTAGCGAAATGTCTATGCGTCCCAACCCCTATGACCCCTATGTGACTACTGAATTCATTTGGATTCTGTAAACTAGCTGTGTGTGATCCTACCCTAAGGTGTTTGAGCTTTGTTAACTACTCTAATCTCTTTTTTTTCAAACAATCTCTGTTGCTTCACTAATTAATTTTAAAATAGTTTCTAATACATACTTCTAATAAGCCTTTTTCAACTAGTGTCCTGCACTTTCACTTTACTCTTCGTCAATAAGTTTTGCCCCCTCTAGTATGTGTACTACCTTGGGATCCTCTTGAGATCCCTCTGAACTCTGGCATACTGAGAGTGGACTTTCCACACTGCACTAGTTCAATTCTTGGTTGTTAAGTCTAGGTGTAAGCATTGTTCGGGGTACTTGAGACCTTTAGGAAAGTTTGATGCACCTAGACTCTGATTTGTCTACGGTATTGAGGCTTAGGAGACCATTGGAGGCTTTGGGAAATTTTGGCCTAACTGAAGGCTCCCTATAGAATAGCTTCTTGATTTTCCATTTTACTTATGTAATTCATTCATTGGTCTGTAATAATTTGTAAACAAATATTTGGTGTATTTAGTAAAACAAGATGGGTAGGTGCATACTTTCTGGGGTAATACAGGTAGAGATACTGCTCTTCGGATATTATTTTTTTAAAGTATGACTACTTGCATAAATAGAAAACATGCTCATAGTTTTTCTCTCTTAAATCTGATTGTTGTGCCTAAATAGAAATCATGCCAATAGGATTTCACTATTAAGTTTGTTTGCATCAAGTAGAAATCATGTTCATAAGGTTCTGCATTTTTTCATGTTAGAAACCATGTTTATTGACAATCATGTCTTAAATAAGTAGATGTCATGCCTATAGGACTCAATTCCGATTCAGTTCTTATAAGTATTCCTATATGTTGCTCTAAATTGATTAAAATCAGTAATCCACCTAGATATCATGCCTATAGGGATTCTATTCGCAATACTGTCTAATAATTCAATTCATCCTAATAAATCAACTTTACTACGCCTCGTTCATTTTATTAAAAACTGGTCTTATTAAGTATTAACATCTCGTGAAACAAGTTCTTTAAAAATTGCCTCAATCTCATTAGATATCATGCCTATAGGTATTAAAGGAGCCTATTTCAAAAACCTATTTGTTTCCACATTAACATAGGCACCAGCTTCATATAGGCAAGCTTTAGGGCATTTCAAAAATTCTATTGCTTCGAAACTATCTCTATTGCTTAATGTTTCTGATTCTAACAGGCTTTTAAAAGGAGTCCCTAGGCAATCACTAGGGTATAACTTCTGAGTATAAAAGGTTCTCTCTGTTTCTGAATATTCACTTAGACATCCTGATTTAGGATGTTGATTAATAAGACCTTAACTGTGTTTGAGTCGTGCTACTTGTATGTTTATTTGAGGAGGAAACTTTGAACCTTTTAATTGCTCCCATTATGTGTGAAAGTACTAAATGTTTTGACTATCGCCTTAGAATTTTCTCCTTTCTAAACCTTAGGGGTACATCTAGAACTACCCATAGGTAGAGGTCCTAACTCTCTCCGGGACCATTAAGAAGGGACGGGTAGCGGGGCACACTAGGAATCATTGACCAAACACTCGCTTCGCACGACCAATAAGGGGATGGGAAGGGTAGACATGGGATATGATGACTACGCGTTAATGTCACGTGTAACCCCTCATGGAGGAATGTTTTACCGTATATTGCGTGGGGTGATCCTATTGGATAACCAACCTAGGATCCTCTTTACCCAAATCCTCTATTTACTTAAACCTTTGTTGTACAACTTGTTCAAAGTTTTTATCTTACTATTTGAATTATCCAATGTGGTTTAATAACAACTTATAGATTCAACTGTTTATATGGACTAATTTGTGAATATAATTTTGTCTAGACCCACGGTTGTGGACCAAGGAGGGTGTCTAACATCTTCCCCTCGAGGTTACTTCGAGCCCTTACCCTAATCTTTGGTAACGCAAACCAAACCAAGAGTTAATCGCTCTAGGTGCCCTAACGTACTATAATTCGTTAGGCGGAGACTCTTTAAATACCCAATTCCCAAAAGGAAATGAGTCATCACACCCCGTGAATGTCAAAACCCGGACCTCTTCCCCTGTCAAAAAGGTGAAGGAAAAAGAGGGCGCTACATTCAATGTATGGTTGGTATCTTTCTTTATTTGGCTTTGGCTCCTTTGATGGAAGTCTGCTAGGATATACCGAGCTCGAGGGGGATCCTAGTTGGTCATCTTTGACTAGTATCGGTTGTGGATGTCCGACCAAGTCAGACCGAGATAATCGACTAAGTTCTGCTTCAGATGCTTCGAAGCTACCGAGCTTCGCTCATTCAAACCTTGAGTGAAAGCCTGCACTGCCCAGTTGTTGGAGACCAGTGGTAGTTCCATTCATCCCATTTGAAAGAAAGATACGAACTCTCGCAGTATCTCGTTCTCCCTTTGCTTGATTTTGAAGACGTCGGATTTCCTTGTAGCTACCTTGATGGCACTGGCATATGCCTTTATGAAAGAATCTGCCAGCATGGCAAATGAATCTATAGATTTTGGAGCTAGGTTGTGATACGACATCATGTCCCATTTCAAGAGTGTTTCCCCGAACATATTTTGCAGGACAGATTCGATTTTATCATCCTTTAGGTCATTGCGCTTCACTGCACAAGTGTATGTAGTGACGTGCTCGTTAAGGTCCGAGGTTCTGTTATACTTCGGAAGGTCGGGCATCCTAAAGTTATTTGGAACGGGATTTGGATCACCTTGATGCGGGAATGGCCTTTGTACAAACTTCTTCGAATCTACACCATTCAGGACCGGGGGTGCGCCCAGAATTTGGTCGACCCTAGAATTGTATGTCTCTACCTTCTTATCATTGGCTTCTATCTTTTTGTTGCCTGAATTTATCCTCTTTGTGAGGTCCTAGAGCATCTTTATGATAGTGGGGCCGGTTGCCGACCTATTGTTACTTGATCTTTCTAGTACCTGCTCGGCTTGGGGAGCCGTTTTTGGTGCAACCGTGCTAGTAGTTTTCTAGTGACTTTACAGTTGAGCAATCTCTAGTTTTTGTGCCTGTAACATTTCAAATATAACGTGAAGACTAACCCCTTGTTCTTCTTGAGCTAGGGTCTTTTTAGCTTCTTGTTGATCTTCTTGGTGTATGCTCATATTGGTATGGAAGCTTATCTCGACGTGTTGAGCGTTACGCAAGACCATGTCCACGGGAATTTGTTCTAATGCATTCTCAGGGTTTCACGGTGGTACACCAACATCATAAATAACCACACCATTTTCTCTATGGACCTCAAGATTGTTGTTTTCACGTGCGTTTACTGAGCTAGACATTTTAACCTGAAATCAAAGATCTTGGATGAGAAAAAGCGTGAAAGATAACTTGCGTTATGTAATAAACCAGCAAGACAATAGTTACTATTAATTTTAGCCCCACGGTGGGTGCCAAACTGTTTACCTTGAGAATGGTAATTACAATTAGATTTGATTTTGTGGTTTTAAAAATATGTGATCTATTTTTTTTGCTAGTTGTTAGGCCATTCTAAGTAAGAGCTTAGAAGATAAGATAAGAGCATGTAGATAGCGTAGCAAAAAAATCGAATGGTTGAAAATTGGGGGCCTCAGGCTTGCATATTTGGGGCCTCGGGGTTCAATAGGATTAACAGTTATGAGAGTTGCGAAGGTGGGTCTTATGACTAATGATGGGCAATAAATGAAGAACAATAAATAGAACACTATGAATATAAGAAATAAATATAAGTAGTGAAATCAAGAGAATTTGTTAAATTAGAGAGAAGAGAGAAAGTTCTTGTATATTCAATATTGTGTATCAAATGTCTTATTAAATGACAAGGATCACATTTATATATGAAGAGGAATCCCAACATTGTACAAATGCATTTATTACAAAGATATAGGGCCGGTACAACCATTTAGTACCATGATACGTGTTTGAACTAGTCTACCAGACTTCAGCACTAGTCGCGTACTTGGGAACTTCCCACTTTTTTACCATAACTATCGATCTATACTGCCCTAAGGTCGATGTCGATAACCCCTCGGGTATGGATCTCGGCCACAATCTCAAGGCCTTGGAAACGTGCTCATGAAGCATCGTAATGGCCAAAAATTGGTCCCTCCAATTTTACCGCATACATAACCAAAATCTTGCATTGCAAACAAAAAAACTTTAAGTTCGGCAGTTTAAAATATACAATCGATGTCGATGCGACTCTAAATATGTACCGTATTTAATTTAAATGATTCGAATATAAGTTATAGAGTATTAGAGATAGTTAGAATTATGTGACCTCTTCATCTAGAAGCTTAAATTGTTGGAGCTGAGTGTTCACTTTTATCTACTAAATTATATTTATATTCAGCACTTTCCTCACATGTGCGTTTGATTACGAGACTTGATCCTAAGACCCCTACCAATCCCGATACCATGTTGAACTATGTAAATACTTTATCTAAAAGTTTAAGTTACTCAAAGAGAAACTATATATTGATATTAATGAAAAATAGACTCGCCACGTATGGCGACACGTATCAGCAAAATGAAGAGTGACATGTTATGATGATTTATGAAACACCCTCAGAGTTGAACAAATACATACTGTGCCTATTGGTCTCGGAACTAAACATAAGAGAATGGTCTCGGATCCTGTGAAAAGGGTCATTAATAGGTATGAATAAGGAAAGAATCAATTAATCTCGAATTACACTAGATTTGCCATCAATACTTCATTTGTTACAAATCAATTATGTAATACATAATAATGTAATAAATGGTAGACATGCTAGACAAGGCGAATAGTTACGAATGGAATTATTATTTAAACCCAAATCCCACATCTTGTACCCATTGAAATTTACTCAAGTATTTCCCCAATTACATTATCTTTGCTCTCTATTTACTAGAAAAGTATTATTACGTTCATATAGCAGAAAGGCTATAATCATCAATAAGATTTTTCTTTTCTTTTCGTCACTCAGTTTGCTCCTTTTTATATTTGTTCCTTTTTCAACAACAACAACTACCCAGTATATTCCCACCAGGTGGGGTCTGGGGAGGGTAATATGTAGACGAGCCTTACCCCTACCCGAAAGGGTAGAGAGGCTGTTTCCATTCGACCCTCGGCGCATAGGATAAAATGAAAAGCTGTATTAAAACAAAAACAAAAACAAAAACAAAGACAAAATTAGAAACAAAAACAAGACAAAACAAAACAATAGAGCATTAGTAAATCCCGCAGAAATAACGTAAATAATTATGTAAACATACGAAACATAAATACAGTCGCATGCAATAATAACAAACCGTAACTACCATACTAACAACCATAAGGGGACATAAGAAAAAACACTAATCGTCTATGGGTGACCCTGCTATCCCACACCCAACCCCGGGTGAGGCGTACGAAGAACTCTGTGAGCCCCTAGCCTACAACCATGATTCTAGACCTCCAGACTCCCCTATCAAGGGTCATGTCCTCGGAAACCTGCATTCTAGTCATGTCCTGCCTAATCACCTCTCCCCAATGCTTCTTAGGACTCCCTTTTCCTCGCCGACCGCCAACAATCTCCAGCCGCTCGCAGCTCCTCACCGGGGCATGGGAACTCCTCCTCCGTACATGCCCGAACCACCTCAGCCTCGCTTCTCGCATCTTCTCATCCACCGGGGCCACCCCTACCTTCTGTCGAATAACTTCATTCTTAATCTTATCTAGCCTGGTGTGCCCACACATCCACCTAAGCATCCTCATCTCCGCAACCTTCATTCTTTGAACATGGGAGTTCTTCACGGGCCAGCACTCCGCCCCATACAACATCGCAGGTCTAACTACGGCTCTGTAGAATTTCCCCTTGAGTTTGTGTGGAATTTTCTTGTCACACAGGACCCCTGAAGCAAGCCTCCACTTTGACCACCCCGCTCCTATTCGATGGGTGACGTCCCCGTCAATCTCTCCGTCCCCCTGAATCACAGAACCAAGATATCGGACACTATCCCTCTTGGCGATGGCCTGAGAACCAAGCATCACGTCCCTGCCTACCCCACTCGGCTCGTCGCCAAACTTGCACTCCAGGTATTCTATCTTTGATCTGCTTATTTTGAAACCTTTAGATTCGAGGGTCTGTCTCCACACCTCTAACCTTTCACTAACACCGACCCACGTCTCGTCTATCAATACTATATCATCAGCAAAAAGCATACACTAAGGCACCTCCCCTTGGATATGTCGGGTTAGAGCATCTATCACTAAGGCAAACAACAGGGGGCTCAGCGCCGATCCTTGATGGAGCCCCATTACCACAGGAAAATGGTCTGATTCTCCACCCACCGTCCTAACCCTAGTCTTAGCTCCATTATACATGTCCTTGATTACTCTGATATAGGCTTCCGGCACACTCTTCGCCTCCAAGCACCTCCCTCGGGACCTTGTCATACGCCTTCTCCAAGTCGATAAGCACCATGTGAAGGTCCTTCTTCTTATCCCTGAATTGTTCCACCAGTCGCCTGACTAGGTGAATAGCCTCTGTGGTGGAGCGGCCCGGCATGAAACCGAACTGGTTCCCAGATATAGTTGTCGCCTCTCTCACCCGCGCCTCAATCACCCTCTCCCATACCTTCATCGTGTGGCTTATTAATTTGATACCCCTATAGTTGTTGCAGCACTGGATGTCCCCTTTGTTCTTGTACAAGGGCACCACTGTACTCCACCTCCACTCATCCGGCATCCTTTTGGTCTTGAAGATCGCATTGAACAGCCTAGAGAGCCACTCCCCTCCAGGCTTACCCATGCACTTCCAGAACTCCACCGGGATCTCGTGAGGCCCGGTCACTCGACCCCTACTCATCCTACGCAACGCCCCTAAGACCTCCTCCACCCTAATGCGCCTGCAGTACCCAAGGTCTCTATGCTGCTCTGAATGGCCCAACTCTCCTAGCTCTATGCTCTGATCCCCCTCCTCGTTAAGAAGGTCCCGAAAGTACGCCTGCCACCTCTATTTGATTTGAGATTCCCCCATCAGAACTCTACCATCCTCGTCCTTGACACACCTGACTTGGTCTAGATCACGTGCCTTCCTTTCCCTTGCTTTAGCCAGCCGGAATAACTTCTTCTCCCCACCTCTCTCCCCTAGTTCCTCATACATGCGACCGAACGCCGCGTCTTTAGCTTCCGTGACAGCCATCTTAGCTTCTCTTCTTGCCTCCTTGTAGATCAACCTGTTCGCTCTCCGCTCCTCCTCGCTTGTGCTCCCTGCCAACCTAGCGAACACCGCCTTCTTCACCTCCACTTTTCCTTTGACTACCTCGTTCCACCACCAATCACCCTGATGTCTGCCTGAATATCCCTTAGCTACCCCGAGCACGTCCTGTGCTACCCCCCTAACTAAGTTTGCCGTCACTGTCCACATAGCATCCGCTTCCCCATAACTTCTCCAAGCTCCGCCCTCCACTAACCTCCTTTCCAACTCCTGTGCTTTCTCCTGAGACAAAGCTCCCCATCTAATTTGCGGTTGACCCCGGGCGCCCCTCATCTTCTTCTTCACCCAGAGATCGACATCCATCACTAGTAGTCTATGGAGAGTTGAAAGAGACTCTCCCGGAATAACCTTGCAGTCCTTGCACAAACCCCTATCGCTCCTTCTGATGAGGATGTAATCAATCTGAGTCCTCGCCGCCAAACTCTTGTAGGTGACCAAATGCTCCTCCCTCTTCCGGAATGTCGAGTTCGCAATCAGAAGCTCGGAAGCCCTGGCAAAATCAAGCAGCGAAGTGCCTTCTCCGTTCCTGGCCCCAAAGCCAAATCCACCGTGCACCTCATCATAGCCACCAGCCTTAGCCCCAATATGACCATTAAAGTCCCCTCCAATAACTAACTTCTCAGATTGGGGAATACTACCCACCAGATCATCCAAGTCCTTCCAAAAGCGCCTTTTAGCCTCCTCGTCTAAGCCTGCTTGCAGCGCGTAAGCGCTGATGACGTTGAGGACGCCACCCCCAATAACCAGCTTAATAGACATTAACCTATCATTCACTCGCCTAACCTCGACCACGGACTCCCTTAGGTCCCTATCAACCAAGATGCCCACTCCATTCTTACCCCTTACGAGCCCAGAATACCACAGCTTAAACCCATCAACATTCCGCGCCTTCGTCCCTTTCCACCTAGTCTCCTGGACGCACACTATGTTAACCCTCTTCTTCTGAAGAACCTTCGCCAACTCTATGCACTTACCCGTCAGAGTGCCTATGTTCCATGACCCAATCCTTAATCTATGGGCGTCCGCTGCCCTCTTCCCACCCTGACCTCCCGCCCTGCCCGTATGACCACCCCCTACTCCCCTACTTACCCCCGCTACCACCCCCACCCTCTCTCCCACCCCCTGAGGACATGACCTTACGCTATCATCCCCCGCCGCGGCCACAATCCCACCAACCGATATGGGGTGCAGTGGCACACACACGCACTATAGCGAAAAACGCAAATGTAGCAAACTAGATAACAACAGAATAGACCACACTCGAAATGCTAGCTAAAATACGTAAAAAGGTGCACAAAGTAAACAAGTGAGCGGGAGGTACCAACTCCCGGTGGAAAAACCTGAAAGTGTGCTTTGATGCGCCCAAGTTTTCCTGAAGCTTAGCAGAATGTGCAGCTCTATTGCGTCCTGCCGCGAGTCTGAACGAGAGTTGCCGGAGATCCTCGCCGGTGAAATAGGCACCTGTCCAAGAAAACAGAACACACCCACAAAAGTAGAGGAGAGAATAAAAAGGAAAGGTGCAAGGGTTGCCAGAAAAATTCCAGCGAAAACAAAAATTCCAGACCTCTGGGCAGCACCGAGATCCATTGTGGGTAAGCAGTGGGAAAAATGGGTGGCTAAGTGGACAGTGTAAAATGAAAGTGACCAGGGAGATATTCCGGAAGTACCGAGTTGGTCGGAATTGTGGGGGGAAAACTGTCCAAAAGGAGCCGGTGGAAAAAGTGACCGGAACAGTGTACACGCGCGTGGCGCGTGGGTGTCGCTGGCGGCGCGTGAGTGGTCGGCGGCGGCGCGTGAGGCAGCTTTTGGCGACGAAATTTGCAGAGGGTGTGCACCTGACGCTGTGCGTCTCGACGGTGTAGGAGGTGTCGAAGAAAGACCACCGTGAGTTGTCGGAACAGTGTTCCGACAGCACTGTGCAGCCGGAAAAGACGAGAGAGGAGAGAGAGAAGAGAGAGAAGAGGAAGAGGAGAGAGACATACCTGTCGGAACCGGCGACGGTGGTCACTTCAGACGGGAAGAGAGAGAGATTGAGGAGATAGAAGAGAGAGAGAAGAGAGCCGTTAGAAGAGAGAGAGAAGAGTCTAAACTTTCAATTTTGAGCTTGTTCCTTTTTCATTTTATTTTTTTATATTTGAAAAAAAATAATGTAAATTGCTTTTAGTAACACGAAATATTTATTTAATTACTTTGACCCTAAAAACTATTGTTTATACTAAACAATTTGATTTAACTGTCGCGAACCTATCAATCGTTCATTTTTCCACTTATTTTTTCTCTTTCTTTATCAACAAATTATATCAGAAACTGATAAAATTACTCATCATGGGAATGACAAGGGAGAACACTACCAAAGAATTCACCCACGCATTCTCCACAGTGTTCACGTGACAACTCACCTATTAGATCTGCCAATTGTAGTATCGAGCAGCAAAATGAAGAACAAGCAGGTTTGCAAGATGAGGTGAAACATTTCATTATTCAACAGATTGGGGAGGCACTAAGAGCCATGACCGGCACTGCAGTAACAGCAATTCCAGCATTGCCATCAGTTAACACAACCATGGAGAACCTCAATTCAGACTTTGAAAATTTTAGATGCTGAAAAATTCTGGATAGCTCTACAGCAGGAGGTTCAGGTACGCCAAGAAATTTTGATTTATAAAACCTAGTTCTAACCTTGTAGAAATAACTCAAGGAGCAAAATAAACGAATAAAACTAATATCTAGTGTGCCATCGGTAATCAAGGGAATGGAAATGGACAAATATTTCAACAATCGTGAAAACCTAGTGCAACATTATTGCCGATACAAAAAAATTTCAAAATATCTGGTATCCTAAGTATGATGGAACTTCTGACACACGAAATCATATGAAAGCATTCTTCATAGGTGTCAAAGGCAATGATTTAACCAAAAAGAGATAGTGTTAGTACTGGTAAAAAAATTGGTGAAACCCTCACCAAAGGGGCACTAACTTGATATTATCTTTTGCCCAAAAATTTAATTAATTCAATTGACGAGCTTGTTGATGTGTGTATTAAAGCACACTTGGGTGCGCAGAAAGTGGAATAACATATGTAGGATATATTTAAAATACAACAAGGAATTGAATTACTTTGAGAATTTGTGATCTTTTCCAACGAGAGATGATGTTATTGCTACCTGTATATGATAACTAGACAACAATAGCTTTTGCAAGAAATATTGAATGGAAGGAGTTTAGAAACTACAAGAAATTGAAGGAGAGTTTACGAGAATTTCCACCAACTACCTAGAATGATGTTTACAACAATACAACATGAAACTCAGAATAGAAAAAGATATGATGATTCAACCAAAGGTGGAGAAGAGGTTCAAGGACAAATCAGATGTAATACCTAGAAGGTCTGAGTCTGAGCAAAGAAGTTCAAAAAAAAGGTACAGACCTTATATAGTTACATCACCACAAGATCACGCACAAAAATCAAAACAGGTATGGTCCAACCAAAGGTTGGGGCATATGTACATAAACCTTTTCTCACGAGTTGAAAAGGAACAAGAAGCAACTTCAAAATTCTAGACTGAAATTTGCATAATACAATTTTAATATAAGTAGGTGTCACGGCCAAAAGAAGAGGTCAAACCAGAGTAAAAGAAGTCAAAAAAATTTGTGTGAATTTCATGATAATCATGGACATAGAACAATGGATTGCAGGCTTTTGCAAGGTGAAGTCGATTATCTTCTGAAGAAAGGTTATTCCACGGACCTATTCAGTGGGAGTGGAAAAGGTAAACAGACTTCAAGAAACAAAGAAAACACGAAGAGCCATCCAAGCCTCCATCTCCGAAGAGGACAATAAATGTCATAATCGAGAATGAATAAGTCAATAGCGTGACATATACAGCAGCGAAGAAAGCAACTAAAATGTATGTAATGCATGGAAAGTGTATTCGGCAAATTTTAACGGGAGAAAGTATAACATTTGACGATGAGGACACACATGACATATTCATATTACATAACGAGGCATTGGTAATTTCTTTACTTGTTTTTTAATAATATTGTAAAAAATTATTTTGCTTGATCCAAGTAACTCTGTAAATATCATACTACTACGAGTGGTTAAGGAGATGCAAGTAGCGGATCAAATCATACCAAAGACACGATCTTTATCTAGATTTGATAATTCAAGTGTGATTATAAAAGAGGAGTTCACGTTCTCAACTTTCATAAAGGAGTGATTAAGGACACTAATTTTCATGTGGTGGAAGCCGACTTAGTTTACAACATTATTTTAAGGACCAATTTATCATATTTCCATCATAATGGAGAATTCGGCAAACTGTGGTTGATAAACATGCAACTCAGGAAACAAATCGGTGTCTATTGCCAGCGGCATAACCAAAACCGACAAAGAAAATGCAATTATAGCATCAAGATGAGGAGACAACCGAGCCCTCAACAGTCATGGTATCATGCACGGAAGCTAAAGCCGACATTGACGGGAGACCGGATGCGATCACGTAACCAGAATAAATGATACAATGAAAATAACATCAGAGAAACCCGAGCTTATAATCTTGTTCGTTAACTGGACCAAGAGAAAAATTTATACCGAATCAAATCGTAGCCCATGGCTTTAATTAAATTTTTACGAACACATTCTGATTGCTTTGCATGGTCACATTCAATTCAAATATGACAGGTATCCCACTAGAAGCAATGACTCATAAAGTCAATGAAAATCCTTTAGACACTCCAGTAAAACAAAAGAATAGGAAACAAGGCTCTTTAAATATACTGATTGGCGAGCAAATAACGTAATAATACCAAAAACGAATGGTAAATGTCGAGTATATGTAGATTACACAGAGTTAAATAAATCTTGTCCTAAAGATTTTATTCATCTACCGCATATTGATCAACCAATTGATTCTACTGCTGGTCATGAGCTTTTGAGTTTTATAGGTGCTTATTCTTGATACAATCAAATTAAAATGGATCCACAAGACGGGGAAAAATACTTCTGTCATTACAGGCAACGAGACTACTATAATAGTTGTCTAGAATATAAATTAGACATAATGCAATAATGAATAGGAACGGGCCTCCATGTGCTACAGATCATAACATGGATTGCAGCTCACCACAAAGTCTCCTCTCCTCGAGCATAGCCAGTTAAAACTGTTTCTCATGGTACTCAAGGTTGTGGACGTCCAGGTCGTCGAAAGTGAGATCTCTTTTAGTCCGGTCTTCTTTTCTCTTTTGAGTCAGGTTCTTAAGAAATCATTGTGCCTATGCGGTTGTGCGACCATTAAATGTACTTGTTTCAGTACCTGCACAATTAGTGCAGAAGTGTAATATGAGTACACAAATCAATATGTACCCTATGAGTATCTAACTAACCTCGATGAAGTAGTAATGAGGAGTCGACATAGACATTTACTAGTGGTCAAATAATTAAAAGCGATGAAAGTAGACAGTTATGAAGCATAGCAAGTAAAAGCAACGAATCAGATATATGTGTATAACACGATCCTCAACGGAAGAGTAAATACTAAGTCCTCAAATACCAGATACTACCTGGCATGAAATATATAATGATCAATACTGAACAAAATGTCACATTCCAAGTAATAATGTATTGTGGGCCAGATCCGAGGCCTAAATGGGCCAAACGGGTCGGGCCTAACGGTCTTAGGCTTTGGCGGGCTGGGCTCGGCGGTCCGGGGCTAAACCGTCCCAAAGGATGGATTCGATCCGTTGTGGGATTAAGCCCACATAGTCCCGGGCTAAATGGACCGAGCCTAAACGGGCCTAAGTGGTCCGGGCTATTTTTTTTGAAATTTTTTATCTGAAGTATTTTCTTGTAAATCATATATATATATATATATATATATATATATATATATATATATATATATATATATATATATATATAATTTATATAGTATGTATATATATAGTATATATAGTATGTGTGAGTGTATATATATATATATATATATGTGTGTGTGTGTGTGTATGTATGTATGTATATATATATATATGTATATGTGTGTATGTATATATGTGTATATATATGTGTGTGTATGTATATATATAGTTTATATAGTATATATAATTTATATAGTATGTATATATAATATATATATATATATATAATATGTATAGTATGTATCTATCAATATATATTACTTTATGTTATTAAATTGTATTATATAATTATGACTTAAATCTTCTAATTCAAATTTAAACACAAAAAATTGCAAATAAATATTCAAGGGATGCCTTATACTTTTTATTATTGCGACATTAACAAAAAATGACAATATTTTTCTTAGTCTTCCTCACCCCCAATGGAATAGGCACAACAATGTGCTAATACCACCATTAAAAGGAAAAAAAACTAATGAAGATGTGCCAAAATACAAGTTACATATTAGTCAACATATTATCTCTAACAAATTTTATAAATCCTTCAAGGTTCGGAGGAATGTTTGTTGGTGGTGGCAGAAAAGAATCTTGTTCATCACCGAATCCGGGCGAAGCATCATCCTCCGCAAGTTCCACTACTATTTCTCCATAAGTTTCGTCTATCTCCGGTTGTGATTCAGCAAGTCCAATATTTCTTCTTTCTAAACAGGTCCAATCTCCGAAGAGTACTGATTTTTTCAAGCTCTCCCTCATATACCCTCTATGATCATCGATTTGAAGTCTCGCTTGACTGAAAGCGCTCTCCGATGCCACTGTTTGAGCTTAAACACTTAAAATATATCAAGCCAACCTTGAAAGAAATAAATAGTATTTTTCTTTGTCCTTCCACCATTCCAGAATATCAAAGGAGACGTTGGGATTCTCTGGTTCAAGTTCCTGCGACAAATAAACTTGAAGCTCATTTAGTTGTGAAGTATCACCAATATTATCACCTTAAGAACCCCTAAACTCTGTCCAAGAACTGAGTGTTTTTAGGCCCGTAGTTCTTTTATTATTGCGAACTAGATGAAGTAGGAGTTGGAACATTTGGTCTAGCATGATCTAAGGCAAGTTGATAAGCATTATAAATTATTTGAGCATTTATTTTAATTGGGTCTTTTGCATTCACAAGTATAGCAAATTCCTCGTCTGAAAGTGATAAATCCCTATAAATATTTGTATATCAAAAGTGAAGACCTCCAAATTTCATGGTAGGATTTAACATTACAGCAATACCACAAATAGGTGGGATAGTGAAAAAATATTTTTAAACTTATCTTTCATATAATCAATAGCAAGTTGATAAATTATCTCACCCTTTGAAAATTGAGACAATTTTGCAAGTGCTGCAATATAAGCTAAACAGTTAGAAATAATATGAAAATATTTCCCAGATAATTTATTTATGGCAACATGAAATTATTCTAAAAAGTCTATAAGTATTTTAACATTAGTCCAATACTTATTTGTAAGGTGCTCATTATCATCATCACCACCAACACGAGCACTAAACATTGCATTTATTGGGTTTCTATATTTATATGCAACGACTAAACTTTCATACATGTAATACCATCTAGTCGGACAAGGTTAAGGAACCTTTCTTTCTCTAACGCCAAATTCATCACATTTTTTAAAGTATTCTTTAAGTCTACTTCTACGGTTTGAAAAAAAAAAACCAATTAAGAGCCATTTTCACCTTTTTAATTTTAACATTTAATATTTCATACCATCACCGATGATTAAATGGTAAATATGACTAATACATCTAACATGGAAAATATTACTAAATGTAAGATTTAGTGTAGTTGTAAGGAATCCTATTGCATTAGTGATACTAGAAGCATTATCTATTGAAACTGACATTATTTTATCTCTAACGCACAAATATCTACAAATATCTGCGATAGTGTTAGCAATAAACTTACCTGTGTGACGTGCATTAATTATTCTATAAGCAATAATGCACTTTTGCATTTTTCATTCCTCAACAATCCAATGAGTGGTAACAGTAAGATAATCACAGTCATTACCACTTCTACCAATATCAATAGTAATAGAAATGCGGCAATTTATAAATACCTAGCTTTATTTCTGGGGTGTGTCTTTATGTATCTAGTCAAACTACCCATACCGCTACTGTCTTCAGTATATTTATGCGCCATCAAAATCCTACAAGTTCTACACTTAACCTTATTTGGTAAGAAATTATAGAAGAAAATTACAGAGAGATTGATGAATTTATGAGTAAAAATGAAAAAATGAGGGGGGTATTTATAGTTGAGAATAGAGAAAAAAATATAATTATAAAAAGTTTAGGATTAAAACAAAGTTTAGAGGCCAAATGACTATTTTTTAAAAAGCCAAATGGCTAAATTGGCAGGCCAGCGACTAGTTTTTAAATATAAAACCGTTGGCCAATTTTAATTTTTTTAAAAAAATAACCGTTGGGCCCATTTGGCCCGGTTGAACCGGCTCAGGCCCGCCTGCTGTCTCGAGCTCGCGAGCTATTTTTGGAGGACCGCCCACTGTGGGCTTTTAGGAGCGTCTGGTACCAGCCTGTTTGAACTTGCCTATTTCGCCCGGCCCACAATACAACCTTAATCTCAAGTCAGAAAGACTCGTAAGTACGCTACCTTCTTATCGAATAGTACGCATGATTTTGTCGAGGCAAAATGCCTGATCCTATAAATGTGGTGGTACAATATCATGTCGTGGCATACGACCCGATTCCATAAGAATATATTATATGATACTGCTGAGGTGAACGACCTGATCCCGTAAGAGTATGTTACATAATACACTAAGGCGAACAATCAGATCCCATAAGTGCATGTTACATAATACTGTCGAGGCAAAAAACCCGATCCCATAAGAATACTACGGATGCATTTGACCTGATCCTAAAATAATATTGTTGAGGCATTCAGCGCAATCCTATAAGAATATGAAACTTTAAACGGGTCACTGTCCCTACTAATAAATATACGTGTGAGTTACGATATTCGAGAAACTTTCGGACTAATACGCACAACACGGGAGAAATCTGTAAAATGAAGTATAATTTCTGTGAGTAATTAAGTAACTTATCAAGTATCTAAAATAACAAGGGTTGATATTGTATACAAGTCCAGTCTTAAGCTAAAAATAACAATAAGACATGGAAACATGCAAGAATGGCTCAATTAATACAATTAAGACATGGTGGGAGTCTATGTCTACACGGACATAATCACGAATTCTAGCATACATACAGACAATTGTCACCTCATACATATATAGCTCTCATAATACGTAGCACATAACAAATATAGAACTTACATAAATTCCACTTACAAGGTTAAATAAGAGACTTACCTCACTCCAGAATCTGATAACCAGCTCCAATGCATCTTTAATACCTCAAACCAATGCCAAAAGATTCGAAACTAGTAAAAATAATATGCAACCTGATCAAGATATGCTCAAACACTTGCAATTTAACAATCAGAAACAATTCTCAACTCTACACGAAAAATCAACAAAGTCAACTCTCGTGTTCACGTGTCAGGATTTCAAAAATATTCGAAGATAAATACTACCCACAATACCTAGAACTCAATTGTATAATTTATTTCCTATTTCATGTTCAATTTTTAAGTTAAAACTCAAAATAAAATTTCTAGGTTTTCTTCCAAAATCCTATAATTTTAATAAATTCTCATGTTCAGATCCATACATAATCCATGTAAATTACCATACAATGAGTGTGAATCACTTACCTTGTGGTAAAATGATGAAAATGCCTCTCCGAAATCGCCCATAAATTAGCTCTAATTAGAGAAAAGAGATAAAAATTAGCAAATCTCGATTTGCTATCTTATACAATGCCCACATCCACCACGAATTCAAGACTCCTTCACGTTTGCAATTACCAACTCACCCCATCCCGGTTTCAAGCCTACGCTAACGCGAAGCTCAACAAGCAAACATGAAGCCCCAGCCCAGGCCACTAAGAAACACGGAGGATCGCCTATGAATGCGAAGAACAACAAACCCACAGCTCTAGATCACCCCTCGCGATTGCGACTCACTATCTGTGATTGCGATGCATACCAAAGACAGCAAAAGCGAACAATTGTAAATCAAAGGAAAATGACCTAAAACTACCTCGAAGCATAATCGAGACCCTCGGAACCCTATCCAATTTCACTAACAAGTGCCCATACATTATCCAAACTTATCCAAAGGCTCGAAACACCATGAATAACATCGAAACCAAGAATCGACTATCAAAATTCATCTCTTAACTTCCAGACTTGCAAACTTTGATGAACGCTTACGAATCACACTAGACATCCAGGATTAGGGCCAAACTTCACACGCAAGTTCTAATCAACTAAATAAACCTATCCAAGGTCCCGTAATCTAATTACTCCAAAGTCCACTATAAGTCAAACTTAGCAAATTTCAAAACCTTCAAAATTTGAACTTCGATAATAAGCGTTGAAACGCTCGGGACCATTCGACACTCAACCCGAACATACGCCCAAGTCTAATATCACCTTAAGAACCTATAGGAACCTTAAATCCCGATTTAGAGGTCGTTTTCTTAAAAGTCAAACCTTGGTCAACACTCTAAATTTAATGCTTCCAAATTAAAAATTATTCTTCCAATTCAACTTCGAATTTATCAAAATTTAAAACCGACTATAGGTGCACGTCATATATATAAAGTGACGCTACTTAAGGTCTCTAACCGCCGACATGCTAGAGCTCAAAATGATTGGCCGGGTCATTACATTCTCCGCTACTTAAACGTAGGTTCTTCCTCGAACATGCTAAGAACTGTCCCAAAGTTGCCAAAATCACTGTACAACTCCTCATGCACCTACTCGTGCCACTACAAGACATATGAGCATATTAGGTCAACCCAGACTGTTGATTTCTCTTGCTACATTAGCCCACAAGCCTTAGAACCAAATTTCAATATCCAAAATTTCCTATAACGACCGATTCTAGTGTACATACAATGTTTCAATATCCAATAGTTGTACCAAAACATACATATACACCCAAGTTGTAACCACACGAGAAACTGCGTAACTCATAAGGTTATAGTAATATATTCCAACCACAATAGCTGTAATTCCAAATCCGGTACCAGTAATATATCTCATGGCACAGAAAATCCTATTCCAAACCTTTCAATACCTCAACGATGAAAGAGATGTGTAAACACTTATAACCACCTGTCAAATCAACAAAGTATGGAGTTCCTCCGCTTGACAAGAACCATTGTTGTATTTTGAACTGATCGGCAACATTATTCTTCCAAACATACATTATACATATTCGACTCCACTAAATCAATCTTCAATAACCGTGTCTCACCCGGTATAAGTTGCTCGGTCGACAAGCTACATCAAACACCATCTAAAATCTTATACAATGCCATCTATGGCCCAAGAAGCCACAATTCGGATACGACCAACAAGGAAAGGGAACCCAAGTACCAAAACTATCCAGTATGCATAATAAATATAACAACAAAACATAATACTATGAATCTATTCCACATATGAGAAATAAAAAACACAAAAAGTGTAACACCCCGTAAATTTAAATTAGTTATGGATGCCTTAAATGAGTAGTAATGTGATGGTTATAAATTTGTATAATAAGTTTACGAGGCAAATCATAAGTAATATTGGGTCCAAGGAGAGGCTTAAGTCTAAGCCAAGTTGGAAATTATATGATAGAATAAAATTCCAAATGAGTTTGCACAAGATCACACTTTAGACGATCATACCTGTAGATATATAAGGTTTTATATGATACAAATCCTATCAAATGAAATTCCTTTGAACCTAGTTTCTAATGCTTCAAACTGTTCGTCATTTGGAATTTCCTACAAGAAGTTATGACCAAATTACCAAAGGTTGGCGGAGGATTGCGCGGATGCGAAGCATCCGAGGTAGCATCCAAAAAGAAGAGCTGGCAGTGAAGTGCTGCCATAGCATCTAGGTCAGCATCCGAGCTCCTGACAAGAGTGAAGTGGGGATTTGAGCATCCGAGGCAACATCCGAAATTCGGACTTAACATTATTTCGGGATTTATTTTCCCCATATCTTTTGGACGACTTTTAGGGTTTTCCTCCGTTCTCTCAAGACTTCCAACCCCTCACATATTTGAGGTAAGTAATCCCCATTATCTTGGTGTTAAATACCATAATTTATACACTAATATTGATGAAATCTACACATAAAAATACTTAGATCTTCAAGACATTTTTTCAAGAACTCAAAGGAGGGATTTGTAAGATTTCTTCCAAAAAGGTAATCCTACACCCTTAGACTTAAATGTATGAATTATTAAGGGAATATGAGTATGAATAAGCATTGGAACTTTTGGTATGGTGATTGGAAAGCCATAAGTTCCCTATTTAATTACATAACTAATGTAGATATTGAAAGATGATAAATTGATGGAATTTTGTTGGTTGGGTGTGGATGGATGGTCATATATGTGATATTGGATGTTGTAAATTGGTTAATCATGATGGTGGGATAAATTATTGATGAATGGTGGTAGTTGGATGAACTAACTATATAGTGATGAGATGTAGAGATTTATGCCTACAAGGCGTTTGATATTATGCCTAAATGACATATGTTATGGGATTTGTTTCTAATATTGGTTCCATTGGATATTGCTATTGTAGATTGAAAGTTCTTAGTATTGTGGATCATTGTAGTATCACTAAGGGGCGAAATTGAGGTATGTGAGGCTAACTCTCTATGTTTGGGAATGTTAATGATTCTCCCTATACTACGTTTCTTTTATGATATTACGAATTGCCTCAGAAATATAGTTAAACCTATTTCCTTGAATAGTTGTAGAGCTTCTATTCTCTATCTTCATAACTCGCTCATGACTTTCATTCTGAATGTTTTGAGTTCAGTGAATATTCAATATAGACTTGGGTTCGATGCCCCCGAGTCTTATAATAGATTACTTAGTATGCCATATACAGCGGAAATTTCAATTTTCATAATCAGTTCAAGAATACATGTCTCAGTCTAGTCTCATTTAGTATTCTAGTATTTTTTAACTTAGTATAACTTAGTATTCCAACATAATGTAACTCAGTGTGATCCAGTATTCCAGAATCATGTACTCAGCGTGATTTAGTATGTTCAGACAGTCAGTGTTTTCAGTTAGTAAAGTGCTTCCATAGCATCCAGGTCAGCATCCGAGCTCCTGAGAGGAGTCAAGTGGGGATGCAAAGCATCCGAGGTAGCATCCAAAATTTGGGCTTATAAACATATTTCAGGATTTATTTTCTCCATATCTTTTGGACGAATTTTAGGGTTTTCCTCCACTCTCTCAAGACCTCCAACCCCTCCCATCTTCAAGGTAAGTAATCCACATTATCTTTGTGTGAAATTTCATAATTTGTACACTAGTATTGGTGAAATCTACACATAAGATACTTAGATCTTCAAAAGATTTCTTCAAGAACTCAAAGGAAAATTTGCAAGATTTCTTCCAAAAAGGTAATCCTACACCCTTAAACTTACATGTATGAATTTATTAAGGGAATGTAAGTATGAATAAGTATTGGAAATTTTGGTATGGTGATTGCGAAGCCATAAGTTCCCTATTTAATTACATAACTATTGTAGAGATTGAAAGATGATTAATTGATGGAATTTTGTTGGTTGGGTGTGGATGGACGGTCATATATGTGATATTGGAAGTTATAAATTGGTTAATCATGATGGTGGGATGAATTGTTGATGAATGGTGGTAGTTGGATGAATTAATTATATGGTGATGAGATGTAGAGATTTATGCCTACAAAGTATTTGATAATATACCTAAATGGCATAAGTTATGGGATTTGTCACTAATATTGGTCCCATTGGATATTGCTATTGTAGATTGAGGGTTCTTAGTATTGTGGATCATTGTAGTATCACCAAAGGGTAAAATTGAGGTATGTGAGGCTAACTCTCTATGTTTGGGAATGTTAATGATTCTCCATACACTACATTTCTTTTATGATATTACTAATTGCTTTAGAAATATAGTTAAGCCTAGTTCCTTGAACAGTTGTAGAGCTTCTATTATCTATCTTCATAACTCGCTCATGACTCTCATTCCGAACGTTGTGAATTCAGTGCATATTCAATATAGACTTGGGTTTGATGCCCATGAGTCTTAGTATAGATTACTTAGTATGCCACATACAGTTGAAATTTCAGTATTCATAATCAATTTATGAATATATGTCTTAGTCTAGTCCCATTCAGTATTCCAGTATTATGTAACTAAGTATGATTCAGTATTCTAGCATAATGTAACTCAGTGTGATCCAGTATTCCAAAATCATGTAACTCGATGTGATTCAGCATTTCACAATTATGTATTGCAGTATGATTCTCAATTCCTAATTTTAAATCCCTGAATGTTGAACACTTGTATTTGGGCATGAGGCCGTAGTTTATATACTTTATGCATACTTGAGCCTGAGGCCGTAGTTTATGCTTTATGCATGTTTTGGCCTGACGCTGTAGTTTATGCTTTATGCATTTTTGGGCGGCCTGAGGCCGTAGCTTGTGCACATGTATATTGGGCCTGAGGTCGTACCTTATTCAAATAAATAGGTTGTTCATCATTCAGAAGAGGGAGTATTCATATCCTTACTTATTTTATTTTGTTCAATTATAGGTTATCAGTTATTTATTCAGTTCAATTATCAGTTATCAATTATCATTTATCAGTTATCTTTTCACTTATCAATTCAGTTACCTGTTCTCACTTCAGTTTTAGTCTCAATTGTTTTCATCTAAGTTAGCAACTTAGTTTTAGTTTCAGTATTTTTAATTCTTTCATTCAGTTGCTTTACATACTAGTACAATTTAAATGTACTGACGTCCCTTTTGCTCGGGGCCTATATCTCACAATGCATGTAATGATTTACAGGTTCATGATTCAGAGTTCTAGGATTCTCGTACCAGCTATTTGGTGATCCCCAGCTATTTCGGGGCATTATCATTACCTTGTAGACCTCAGTATTTCAGAAAGTCAGTGTTTTCAGTACTTCAATAGAGGCTTCATAGACTAGAGTAACAGCTAGATAGAATCTCAGGTTTTTTATGTTAAGCTATGTTGGCTGCAAATATGTTTCAAAATTGTAGTAGTATTTCCGCACTTTGATTTATATCATCAAGACTTTCAGTATATCAGTATGTGTTAGTTTATTTTCCGCATTCAGTATGTTATGATACCACATGTTGATTCAGTTAGCGAGTTGGTTCGCTCGATCACATATAGTTAGGCATCGAGTGCCGTATTACGTCTAGGCCCAAGTTTGGGGCATGACAAAACTTGGTATTAGAGTACTAGGTTCAAGATTCCTAGGGAGTCTTTGAAACCGTGTCTAGTGGAGTTTCTTTTATATATGTGCCGGCCACTCATATAAACGGTTAGCTACCAAGACATGCAGGATTATCTTATTTCTTTCTACTCTAGATCGTGCCATGAAGCTTATAGCAATAGTTAACTTTCTCTTCCTATTGAATTCCAAACGTATTGGATACCCAAGCGACACGCAAGAGAAACCTAAAGTCCTAGAGAGGATAATTTCCTATTGAGGTATAATTATGGAGTACAGGTTGGTAAATATGAGACTTGAGAGGACGTTAAAAGTGGGATGCAATGGATAGTAGCACAGATTGAAACATAACCTTATCAGAAAATACAAAAGCAGTTATCATGTCTTATGGTTATCAGTTTACCACAGTTACCAGTTATACAATCTTTCAGTAAGCAAGTTTAGGGTTATTCCTGATGTCAATTATCAGTTATTCAGTTACCAGATCTCTAATTTTTAGTGTATCAAATTCTTGTGACTGGTGAGTATACAGTGATGCCTATAGGTGCTAACAGTGATCAAACGAAATCTATGCATGTTTTAGGTATGGATTAAAACCAAGACTCACCGGATGGCACATGAAGTGAATTATCAGATGATGGTATACTTTGAAGGATAAGTTTGTACATGGTAGCGTGTTCGTATGTGTTCTACCTCCTAGAACAACTTCATTTAATTTTTGGAGATGGAGCCACAAATTGGATGATGATAGTTCATATGTCAGACCTTAACATTGGTTACTGTCGTTTTGGATAGAAAAGAGCCTAAGGGTAAAATACATAGGAGTCAGAAACAATTGTTACCACCAAAGATGTGATTTCATACAACTCATGCAAATGACTAGAAGATATGATGTACGAAATAAGGACCAAGAGCTGCCAATAGTGAATTTTAGGGAATAATTTTAAGTTTTTTAGAATTATTCAAATCAAGACTAGAAGTGCCATGTTAGTAAGCTACTATAAGAAGCAGCAATTTAATGTAAGATAAAAGATATGGCAGTTTCCCCCTTAAGTTATGTGACTAAGTGATTACCGCGGATATTTATAGTATGATATGATTTTGATTGTGTTGAATGGTTAGGGTTAGATATTCCAATTTTATTTAAGATAGATGAAAATTCCCTAAGTGTGATCCATGTACATAGTTTGAAAAGAATTATAGTGTACGACAAAAGAATATAGTCAGATGATGAGGGAATTTAGGAGTAACCTTATGCTTCACTTTAGTTATCCAAAGCATGAGATGAAAACATAATGCTAGCAGGTGGTTAGTAAAAGGATATTAAGTAAGTTTTGAGTAGCTACAGCAAATTAGCAATTTAAGCAGAGCTAGTATAGGTACAATTTGATTTACTTAGCCAGGATAACTCTAGTGAGTGGATAACAATTTTAAATACCAAACGTGTGTTAGAACCCAAAGACTTTAAGTTAAACCTGAAGTATAGTGATAGTGGGAAAGAAAATCAGCTAGCAATAAGAGAGCAAACTACAGAAGAATAGTCTTTAAGAGTTATCGAAAAGGTGGTTTCTCCAGGATTGAACAAAGTCAATTATTAAGAGTATGTATGATAGTTGTGAATACATTAGCTTTTCGTTATGTGAATAATTTAGTTTTTCCTAGCTCAAAATTAAGTTGGAAGATAAGTCGTCATTGATATAGAGTACAAAGTTATAGAAAATAGAGAAAGTTATTTGGATAAAAAAAAGGATCTGCAAGTATAAGAACTTTGGTCTAAGGGGTGATGTGAAAGCCATCAGCAAGTGCGGTTAGAGAGTTGAAACTCTAATAGTTTGCATGGGATATGAAAAAGAAAACCAGTTCGGTAATGAGGAAAAATTGTATAATTACCACAAGGATTATGTCTAGCATGTGTAAGAAACACAAAGTGATTAGAATGATCACCGAGCTTAGTTATTGAAGATAAAACATGAGAAGTATAACTCGTGATTGAGGTAGATAGGAGAACTCTGGAGAAAGAAGTTCACCAGCCAAGATTTGACTTTCGGACACCAAAGATAGTAGAGTTGTTGTCTAGAACATGATCTATTCCTTCTTAGTGGACGAAATGAAGGATAAACGGTTTGATGACCCCTACTTATTGTAGCTGAAATAGGGAATTCACATGCATAAGATGATGGCTTTTGAACAAGGGGGAGATGATGGTACTTTGAGGTACCAGGATAGATTGTGTATTCCAACCATATATGGACTTAGTGAGGTAAGAAGATGTTATAAGCCCATAATTCTAGGTATTATATCCACCTAAGTTTCCAAAATATGCATCATGATCTTAAGGAGATTTAGTGGTGGAACGACATGAAAAGAGAGTTGCAGACTTTTTGGACAAGTGTCTAAATTGTCAGCAAGTGTAAGTCGAACAGCAGAAAACCAAGTGTTTATCTCAGAACACACACATCCTTTAGTGGAGATGGTAACTATGGACCTTATAATAGGTTTGTCTCGCTCATTTTGAAAGCATAATTTTTATGGGCGAATATGTATATTGCCAATTAGTTTGTTCGAAGTTGGCGAAGCGGAGTTGCTGGAACCATATTTGGTTAATCACTCTATGGAGATAGTCAAGTTGATTCAAGAGCATTTGTAGGCAGCTCAGAGTTTCCAAAAGTCAAATTCGAACATGCAACATAGAGACCTAGAATTTCAAGTTGATGATTGAGTGTTTCTGAAAGTTTTGCCTATGAAAGGAGCTATACAATTTGGGAAGAAAGGAAAGCTCAATCCCAAATACATCGGGCCATATAAGATCCTACGAAGGATCGAGAAAGTAGCTTATGAGTTAGAGTTTTCACCAGACTTAGTGGTTGTACACCAGTATCTCACGTGTCATGTATAAATTTCAAGTTTCCAGTATTCAAATCTCATGTCGTTAGAACATTCAAGTCAGTTTAGTACTTAGATGCTCATGCCCGTCCAGTACTTAGATATTCGTGCCAGTTTAATACCCAAATTTTGATGTGAGTTTAGTGATCAGATATTCACGTTAGTTCAGCACTCGATTATTCGTGCCAGTTTAGTATTCATATATCCATGTTAGTTCAGGATTCACGTACCCATAACAAATGAGCATTCATGTATATGTATCATATTATGCGTATTATTATGCCCTATGGATCTAGTGTTATGCTTTGTTAGCTGGTAGGTATTTTGGAGAAATAACGAAGGTATCTAACCTTCTCATTCAGACCTTAGAATACAATCTACATGTCTTAAAGTGTTTAGACAATTTAGCAGCCATTCAGTGTAGTACCTATTCATTTCAGTATCTCGTCAACTCAGTAATTGTGTATTCATTCAGCTTAGTATGAAAGTTCATGTTCCCACCAGACCCACTTAAGTTCCAAAGTTAGCCGAAGATGTGACCAGGAAATCATTCAAGGACGACTGATAACAAGGGGGAGATAATGTAACACCACATAAATTTGAATCAGTTGTGGATGCATTAAATGAGTATTAATATGATGGTTATAAATTGGTTATGATAATAAATGTATGAGGCAAAACGTAAGTGATTTGGGGTCCAAGGAGAGGCCTAAGTCTAAGCCAAGTTGGAAATTATAAGATAGACTAATTTGCACAAGACCACACTTAGACGATCATACCTATAGATATATAAGGCTTTATATGATGCAAAGCCTATCAAATGAAATTCCTTTGAGTCTAGTTTCTAACTCTTCAAATCGTTCGTCATTTGGACTTTCCCACAAGAAGTTATGGCCAAATTACCAAAGGCTAGTGGAAGATTGCGTGGATGCAAAGCATCGGAGGCAACATCCAAAAAGAGGAGCTGGAAGTGAAGTGCTTCCATAGAATCCAGGTCAGCATCCGAGCTCCTGAGATGAGTGAAGTGAGGATGCGAAGCATCCGAGGCAACATCAGAATTTATTTTCCCCGTATATTTTGGACGACTTTTAGGGTTTTCCTCCACTCTCTCAAGACCTCCAACCCCCACCATCTTCAAGGTAAGTAATCTCCATTATCTTGGTGTGAAATTCCATAATTCCTACACTAATATTGATGAAATCTACACATAAAATACTTAGATCTTCAAGAGATTTCTTTAAGAACTCAAAGGACGGATTTGCAAGATTTCATCCAAAAAGATAATCCTACACCTTCAGACTTACATGTATGAATTTATTAAGGAACTATGAGTATGAATAAGTATTGGAACTTTTGATATGGTTATTGGGAAGCCATAAGTTCCCTATTTAATTACATAACTATTGTAGAGATTGAAAGATGATTAATTGGTGGAATTTTCTTGGTTGGGTGTGGATGGATAATCATATATGTGATATTAAAAGTTATAAATTGGTTAATCATGATGGTGGGATAAATTGTTGATGAATAGTTATAGTTGGATGAACTAATTATATGGTGATGAGATGTAGAGATCTATGCCTACAAGGTATTTGATAATATGCCCAAGTGGCATAAGTTATGGGATTTGTTACTAATCTTGGTTCCATTGGATATTGCTATAATAGATTGAAGGTTCTTAGTATTATGTATTACTAGTATCACTAAGGGGTGAAATTGAGGTATGTGAGGCTAACTCTCTATGTTTGGGAACGTTAATAATTCTCCTTAATCTAAATTTCTTTTATGATATTACTAATTGCCTCGTAAATATAGTTAAGCCTAGTTCCTTGAACAGTTGTAGAGCTTCTATTCTCTATCTTCATAACTCGCTCATGACTTTCATTCTGAACATTGTGAGTTCATTGTGTATTTAATATAGACTTGGGTTTGATGCCCCCCAGTCTTAGTATAGATTACTCAGTATGCCATATACAGTTAATTTTTTAGTATTCATAATCAGTTAAATAATACACGTCTCAGTCTAGTCCCATTCAGTATTTTAGTATTATGTAACTAAGTATGATTCAGTATTCTAACATAATGTAACTCAGTGTGATCCAGTATTCCAAATCATGTAACTTAGTGTGATTCAGTATTTCACAATTATGTATTGCAGTATGATTCTCAATTCCTAATTTTAAATCCATGAATGTCAAACACCTGTATTTGGGCATGAGGCTGTAGTTTATATTCTTTATGCATACTTGGGTCTGAGGTCGTAGTTTATATGCTTTATGCGTGTTTGAGCATGACACTATAGTTTATGCTTTATGCATTTTTGGGACTGAGGCCGTAGCTATGTATACATATACCTAGGCATTGTGCACACATATATTGGGCCCAAGGTCGTAGCTTATTCAGATAAACAAGTTGTTCATCATACAGAAGAGGGAGTATTCATATCAGTTATCAGTTATCAATTATTTATTCAGTTCAATTATCAGTTATTAGTTATCAGTTATTTATTCGATTAAGTTAAAAAGTTATCAGTTATCAATTATCTTTTCAGTTATCAGTTCAGTTACCAGTTCTCACTTTAGTTTCAGTTTCAATGGTTTTCATCCCAGTTATCAGCTTAGTTTCAGTTTCAACATTTATAATTCTATCTTTCAGTTGCTTTACATACCAGTACAATTCAAATGTACTGACCTCCCTTTTGCCCGGGGCCTACATCTCATTTTAGTATGTTATCTTCCGCATTTTAGTATGTTATGATACCACATGTTGATTCATCCAACCAGTTCGTTCGCTCGATCACATGTAGTTAGGCACAGAGTGCCGTGTTACGTCCATGCCCAGGTTCGCGGAATGATAATAAGTATAAGGAATCATGCCCAATATCTCAGTATTGAGATGTGTAACAGGATCCATACATGGTACTATTGCAACGTGCAACCTGATCCAAACACCATACTTGTAACGGTATTCCACCCGATTCACACATAACAATTTGCATGGGAATACCCATCGAGCCAAAATTCTCATACTCACTAGACACACGTATATCAACAACAAGAACTCCAAGTGCATAAATATAACCCTAGGAAGACAGATAGCATAAAGCGCTACAAAGGGCCAAGCATAACTAATGGTACAATAAATAACCAGTATCTCAGGAGCCATCTCGCTCATATAACACCACAAGCCTATGCAGGACCATAATACGTATGTGAAAGACAAGTCGCCTCAGAACCTATATAGCATAAAAGATTAACACATGAATAGACGACGGCAGGAATAACAACCACCACACCGGAAGACTCTCCATAAGTAAATGCTCTGTTGAATAAACATATCTAGTTTGGTGTAGAATATACCTTTACATTAGGCCAGCCAATGGACCTCTAAGCCGATTTTGAACATCTCAAAATAGGTAAGTATCCTTTAAAGATCCATAATGACCCTATTCATGACACATACAAACAAACGTTAAATCCTTAACAAACTTCCATAGTCTGCAATTACAGGAATAGTGCGTCTCTCAGTCATTAACTCTCCAATCTATGGCAGTATCATAATCTTCATACCTAATCTCGATCTCTCCCACTTAAATGACTAACATATCATATCCGCACAATTATACCACGTGAGATACTCCCACAATCTTTCATACCAAGTAGCAAAATTTGAACACCCAAAGCTACCAACTGAGATATTTCTGTAGTGAATCAAGAATCCACAAATGAAAACATAGATGCCTTTTCCACATAACACATCATTCTCAATCGACACTAAAATAGTGAAAGCATACTCTGAACATCTGAAATCTTTCCCTGCTCTTTCAGGCTCGTGACTATTGAAATTGAACTGCAACCTTGACCATTCAACCCCAATTCTACACTGATCAATGCACCTATCATGCTATTATATGAGGGTACACGAGTTTTACCATAACTCTTGAACCACTAGTAGAATGAGCACTCCTTCAGTTAGAAATCCCTTTCCCTTAACTAATTTCAGGAGAAAATCGCAATACACAACCGGCATCCTATAACCGCAGAAGACACACACCTCAAGTCATGTCCAAAATTGTCATAACTATTCGGGACCGGTTTGCACATGAACAAAACATTAAAACAGACTTTTCAAAATCAACCAAATCACACAGACTACTAAGGCAGTAAGTTCTTGCCACAACACCTGGATATCTTCAACATATCGAAGGAACCGATTATTTCCCTTATCATGCTGATCCATGCCACTACTAAACTGTCCCAACTTCTTCCGATTTTCTTTTAAATTCCTTCAAAATAACAACTCTATCTACCAGTACAAAATGGATCCAATTAACACTCATCTCGAGTGCATATGGAGTGCCAATAAGGAGTTTCTCTTTACTCTCTATCTTCTATTAAGCTATTTTTGGTTAGTGAGCATTGAGGACAATTCTAACTTTCGTTTGAGGGGGTAGCCCTATTTTGATTTGATTATTGGGTTCTAAATATGACACTATTTTCTTTTTACTTTTGGTATGTATATAATGTTATTAATTTATTGCACTTTTCTTACTTTGCAACTTTGGTCTGTATATAAAGTTACTTTTTGATGTATATATTCGCTCCTCATTACGTATATTAGTCTAAATACCTTATTGTACATATTCATTTTACTTTCCACATTTTCCTTCATAGCTTCTTATTTCGTTTTGGTAGCTTCTTACTTTGAGTTTTTTGTTCAATAATCCTTTGGTTTTCCTAATGCCACAGTTCTTTTCAAATGTGGAATTTGTGTGAACCGGGTGGTTCTTCTTGATGATGGATGGCATGACAATCTTCTTATGGGTTTGAGTCTGTTTTCTTTTTTCTTTGTAAATAGTAGTTAGTGAGTGATGTGTGCCGAAGAAGGGTGGTATAACTGTGGTGAATAAGGATGGTATGACTGTGGTGACCAATGCACAAAATGAATTAATTCTGATAAGGACACTTATTGGATGGAGGGTGTGCATGGATTACCGCAAATTGAACAAGGTGACCTGCAAGGATCACTTCACATTGCCTTCTCTTGATCAGATGCTAGAAAGACTTGTGGGTTGTGCCTTCTATTGTTTCTTAGATGGGTATTCTAGGTACAACCAAATCTTGATTGCTCTGAAAGATCACGAGAAGACCACCTTCACTTGTCCACACGGAACCTTTGCCTTTTATAGGATGCCTTTTGGATTGTGTAATGCACCGGCTACATTCCAGCGGTGTATGATGGCCATTTTAACTGATATGGTGGAAGATATTTTGAAGGTATTCATGGACAACTTTATTGTTGTGGGAGACTCATTTGATGAATGCTTGACGAATCTTGATAGGGTGTTGCCCGATGTGAAGAAACCAATCTTGTGCTCAATTGGGAGAAATGTCACTTTATGGCTGAGGAGAGAATAATCCTTGGCCATATAATTACAAAGCATGGTATAGAGGTGGACAAAGCTGAAATCAAGGTGAATTCAGGGCTTCCTCCCCCTATTTTTCTCAATGAGGTTAGAAGTTTTCTTGGGATGCGAGGTTCTACCAGAGATTTATCAAGGATTTTTCTAAGGTAGTTAACCCTTTGTGCAAGCTTTTGAAAAAGGATGCCAAGTTCATGTTCAATGAGTGTTGTATGCAAGCTTTCAAACTTTTTAAGCACAAGTTGACAGCCACCCCTATTATTACCGCACCAAGTTGGAACTTGCCTTTTGAGCTCAAGTGCGATATGAGTGACGTTGCGATAGGGGTGATTTTGGGTCAGAGAGTGAATAAAATATTTCATCTTGTGTACCACGCAAGCAAGACAATGAATGATGCAAAAATGAACTACATGGTGACTGAAAAAGAGCTTTTGGCTATTGTGTTCGCAATGGAAAATTTTCGGCCGTATCTCATGGGCGCCAAAGTCGTAGTGCATACCGATCATGCCGCTCTTCGGTACTTGATGACGAAGAAAGATTCCAAAGCTAGGCTGATATGATAGGTCTCGCTACTTCAAGAGTTTGATTGGGAAATTGTGGATCGGAAAGGTAGTGAAAACCAAGTGACGGACAACTTGTCCCTCTTGGAGGAGAAGGGGAGGCCTCGTGATGGCCTAGAGATCAAAGATTCATTTCTCGATGAGCAACTACTTTCTCTTAATAAATGATATGCCATGCTTTGCAGACATTGTTAATTTTCTTATGACTCGTATAATCCCACATGAGCTCTCTTCTAACCAAAGGAAGAAGCTCAAACGGGATAGTTTGGATTTTTATTGGGATGAGCCGTACTTGTTAAATATTTGCACTAATAAAGTTATCCGAAGGTGTGTCCCATAGGAGGAGCAATTAAGTATCTTAGAGGCTAGTCATTGCTCTCCCTATGGCGGCCATCACGGTGGGGTGAGGACAACTTAGAAAGTTCTTAGTTGTGGGTTTTACTGGATAACTTTGTATAAAGATGCAAGTGAACTTGTGAAGAGGTGTGACGAATATCAAAGAGCGGGCAGAATTTCGAAGAAAGATGAGATGACTCTCAATACTATTCTTGAAGTTGATATTTTTGATGTATGGGGCGTTGATTTTATGGGCCCATTTGTTAGCTCGTATAGGGACACATACATTCTTGTGGCGGTTGAATATGTTTCAAAGTGGGTTGAAGTCGTGGGTTTACCTAACAGTGAGGCCCGGAGTGTTGTTGCGTTTCTCAAGAAGAGAATTTTTACTAGGTTTGGCACTCATCGTGCAATCATAAGTGATGTGGGGGCTCTCATTTTTGTAATAGAGCTTTTGACACTTTGCTTGCAAAGTATGATGTTAATCACAAAGTTTCTACTCCTTATCTTCCTTAACCGAGTGGACAAGTTGAAGTCTCAAACAGGTAAATGAAGAGTATATTGTCAAAGACGGTCTATGCATATAGGACCGATTGGTCAAAGAAATTGGATGATGCTCTATGAGCTTATAGGACTACTTACAAGACTCCGATTGGTATGTCTCCATACTGACTGAGTTAGAGCATAAGGCCATGTGGGCTTTGAGGAAGCTGAAACTTTAATGGGATGTGGCAGCAAATCTTCGTGTGGAGTAGCTTAATGAACTTGATGAATTCCGATTCCATGCCTACTCCAGTTCGTCCTTGTATAAAGACAAGATGAAGTACCTTCATGATAAGTATACTCGTGGAAAGGATTTCAAAGTGGGTGATTTGGTCCTCTTGTTCAATTCTTGGTTACTCTGTTTTCCGGGAAAGCTTAAGTCAAAATGGAGTGGACCTTTTGAAGTGGTATTTATGACTCCATTTTGTGCACTTGACTTGAAAACAAAATGGAGAGGTCTTCAGAGTTAATGGGCACAGAGTCAAGCACTATCTTGGGAAAATTAATGATAGCCACGTGGTGGAATTCATCCATCTAATGTTATTTGATAGTAACCCGCGTCGTGCCGCAACATTAAATCAGGTGCTTCTTGGAAGGCAACCCATGTGTCTTTCTTTTTATTTTTCTTTGATTTTATTTTTATTGTAGGATTTACTTTTGGACTAACTGGTTGTGAGATGTGTGTAGGATTGTCTTGATGCAGTGCCGGATCAAGTTGGGAAAAATGAGCACTCTATTAGGTTTGTAGTACGACCGCAAAGGCCTTAGTGTGGGGGGCAACATTTCACTGCGGTCTGCAGTGTTGATTGGTAAAAAAAGGGGGTTCTCTAAAGTTTGCCACTGCGGCTGCAATGCAATTTATACGGTTCGCGGTGGACCACCGTGGCCGCAGAGCATTTCTTGCGATCCACAGCAGATGTCTCCTTAGTGCTTCATGTTTCTAAGTACCACGGACCGCGGTTCCATTTTCTGCGGTCCGTGGTGGGTCGGTATAGTGGGTTGCAGGGTCCTTTTCTATAAATAGGACCTCAAGGCTTCATTTACCCTTTGCGCTCTTTGCTCACTCAAGAGTAAAAAAAATCATTGTTCATCAAGCCCTAGCTGTGCAAATGCAATCTTTCATCTTCATTCATCTTTACTGCATCTCATCACTGGTACTTTTATCTTTTTCCTAGTTTTTAAATTTGTTACTTTTTTAGTTAGTTAGTTTTAATTCTTTTTCTTCTATTTTTCTTTCAATTTGTAGCGTAGGTTTACATCATGCCATATAGATTAGGATTAACTAGTGAAAAATGATGATTAAAAACCTAGAGGCTAGACAATGAGTGAATTTAAGCTAAAAGTGAGAAAAATATTAAAACCTTAGGTTGGTATTGCTGAGTGCTGTTGATTGCGGACAACAGTGGATTTTATGCGGTCCGTGGTGCCTCTTTGCACCTGCGATAGTTTTTATGCAGTTCGCGCTAGAAATCATAAGAGGAGTCTATAGTAGGGACCACAACAACAGTCAATTTTTTAACGGTTCGCAGTTCCTTAACGCGACCGCAGAAGATTTTTTGCAGTCCGCAGTGTTTGGAATCAGAGACTGGTTATTCTGGCCCCCACCTCAATGCGGATCATGATGCCATTTTGTGCGGTCTGTGGTGGTCCCTTTGCGACTACACTACATTTTATGCAGTCCATAGTGTAATGTCTGCAACTATTTTCTTCTTTGTCTGCAATTATTTTATTCATTGATTCTTTTGATACTGTTATACTAACAACTTTCAATTGAACTCTCACTTGCAGAAAATGGTTAAATCATGAGGAGGTGGTGGAAAACAAAAGGGAAAAGGAGAGTATTCCTGAGATAGGGGACAAGGCATGATCAGATTGACCCCACAAGTCCGGCAGGAAATTAAAGAAACCAGAAAGTCAAGAAGGGATGTGGATAGGGCTGCTTCCCATTCGGTAAGTGACTATTTTCCCTCCCGGGAGGCATCCGACTCCGATTGAGTACTAGCGTATATTCATGACTGGCCGGAGAATCTTGATTGAGAGATACACCTCTGGTCACTCCTACTGCACAAGCTTAGTTGTGATATCTTCTGAGTCGTCTGAGGGCTCAGCTAGGAGCGGTGACAGTGTCTCTTCCACCTCACCTACAGCTTCAACAGCCGGTGAGGATCCCATAGAAGAAGTACAAGGAGGGGGTGAGCCCCAAGTAGGAGGGATGGCTTGAACTAGAAAATCAGAAGCCTAGCAAGAAAGGTTTGTTAGTGAATTGGCATACCACAAGTATGTGGAATGGTGGCCCGAGAGGAAGTTGATACTTGAGCAGAAATTCATTATGAAGGACCTTTTGCCTCACAACCCTAATGTGCATAGACAATTCAGATAGTGAAGGAGTTCTACACTAATGTTGCCCACATCAAAAATGGCACTACAATGACTAAAGTGCGGAACTTAACAGTGAAGTTTGATGGAAAGACAATCAATGACTACCTGGGCTTTCTGGAGGAGAATGAAACATTATACTTAGAAAAGGTAGCATTGGGTGAGGATTCACGTCAGTGGTTGGCAGAGTACTTGGAAATCTCGAGCCCACCCCAGCATGGTTGACAACAGGAGTCCAAATTTTGAGAAGGACTCTAAACTATGAAGCAAAGGGTTGGGAGACATTCGTATGCAATAGGTTGGATTCCACTACTCATGATAACTCTCTGCCTATCTCTCGGGCAATCTTGGTGGCTTCTATTATAGCGGGGTACCCGATCAACGTCGTGAATGTGATGTCTAGGGTAATCACGTGGGTGGTTAATGAAGGTAATAGATCATAACCCTTCCCAAATTTTTGGATTATGTACCTTGATGACTTGGAGGTGGAGAACAAGAAGTTTGATGTGAAGGTGAAGCCAAAGGCACCAATTTCCTGGTATAGCCTACAAAATGAGGACAACCCCAAAGGCAAAGATCCTAAAGGCAAATCCATTATTTCTACTGGCCAGTCTGAAGAGCCAGTAGTAGTAGCTCCTACTCAGCCTCTTTTAGCGACCCAGGTATGGCCCTAAGACCATATACTACTGCTGCCCTAGATAACTTCTCATATTCAGCCTACCCATTGACTGCCCACTGCTCCTTTTCCAATATCAACAACTAGATGTTGGCAGCCACTTCTAAGCTGTCTGTGATTTCTACCTCGGTGGCAACCCAGTTGGTACCCCCTTAGCCACAGGTCCCATAGTTAGTGGAGGACACTCTCAAGGAGATTTTGGACAACCAACAAAAGCTCCTGGAGAACCAGCAATTAATATTGGAGGCTGTAGGTTCTCGTGGCAAAGAATTAAAGGAGCTCACGAAGGAAACAAAGAAGCTACGGAAGACTCGAGCATCAAAGGAGTCAGTGAAGGAGATGAGGGTAGAGGTGGAGAGAATGAAGGCTACTGATCAATTGCCCATGGAGCTAGTATTGTAGGATCCGACCCCGACAGTCTAGCCTGAGCTGGAGTGGGAGTTAGAGAGGACAACAAAGAGAAAGAGGGTGATTTGCTAAGCCGATGATGCAGTGATAGAGCTGGAGGACCCGCAAGGAAGTTCTTCTAGCCAGCCTCAAGACCCCATACAGGCCCAGGTCCTAGTGCAGACACAGGTTACAAGTATCCAGTCACCGGTTCCCGAGTAGTCCGAAGACCCAGGGAGCCAGGCTCATGATCCTATGCAGACGTATGGCCAATAGGGAGTTTTCTTTACTCTATGTCTTATTTTGAGCTATTTTTGGTTAGTTAGCATTACAGACAGTATTAGCTTTCATTTGAGGGGGTAGCCCTATTTTGGATGATTTGGTGTTGTAAATATGATACAATTTTCTTTTTATTATGCTTTGATTTTCATGTTTGGTATGTACATAATTTTACCATTTTAGTTCACTTTTCTTACTTTGCAACTTTGGTCTGTAAATAAAGTTACTTTCTGAGTTATATATTCATTTCCCCTTATGTATATTCGTCTAAATCCCCTATTTTACATATTCATTTTACTATCTGCATTTTCCTTACTTCTTATTTCATTTAGGTAGCTTCTTGTTTTGAGTTTTGCGTTTAATAAGCCTTTGGTTTTCTTAATGTCACGATTCTTTCCAAAGGTGAAATTTATGTGAATCGGGTGGCTCTTCCCGATGATGGATGTCATGACAACCTTTTTAAGGGTTTGAGTCTGTTTTCTTTTTCTTTTTGTGTAAATAGTAGTTAGTGGTACTGGTGCCTCAAGCAAAGCTTCACTTGGGCCTAGCACATTTGTCTTTAATCTTTTGGTCAGAAACAAATTATTGTGTATAGGATGGTGAAAGTTGTGACCTTGCGACTCTTATGTTGGTCGATAATCATCAAGTGATTTTTCGGGACTATTTTGTTGCTTAAATCTTAGCTAAGGTGGTTGTGGCCACTGACTCTGTCTCTTCAACAATCCTACAGCTTGTGTGGTGAGAAGTTGAATTGCCAGTCCAAGTCCCGTGCCATTAGTCTAGAGCTTGCCCTGAATGTTTCTAAGCGAAATCCTAAGTGTAGTTTGACTTGAGAAGTGATTATAGGCTCTCCTGGATCCGAATGATATCTTGAAAACTTCCATAGCCTACCAGTGATACTATCCCTAGTCAACCCCTTTGAGCCATAGCCCCTTTTCTTGTAAAAACCATGATACAAGCCTTTACCCGTTCTAAAAATACCTTATCTTGGAACTTGATCTTTCCTTAGCACAAGGCAAAAGCATAAGTTTTGGGGGAGCGACGGGGAATGCAACAAAGTGGTAAAAGGTACAAAATGAAAAAAAGGAAAGGCAATGAAAAAGAAAGAAAATCAAAAAGTCAAAAAGAATGAACAATGTAGAAGAAATGAAGGGATTCAATAAAAGATAAGAGATAAAAGGTGTGGAAAGTCTAGAAAGGAGAAAAAGGTTTGAAAAGAACAAGAAAGAGTGACAGTGTGTCTCCTTAACCCCTAAGAAAGAAGTAAATGACTCAAAAAGTGAAGAGAATGTATGCCAAAAATGAAGAAATGGAGTACTTAAGGGAATATGGAACCTAAATAGACCAAATATTTCCTATCCTGAACAAAAATCCTTCACTATATCTCCACAAAAGCCCTATATGATCTTGAGTGAATGAAGATCACATTAGTGGTGACTCACATAAGGGGCAAGCTTATGGTACTTAGAGCCGGACTTGTGACCTTTCTTTCAGAGAGATGAGTGTGTTTCCACTATCCTCGTTCTGAGTGTTACAATCTAAAAGTGATGTTCTTTTAGGAAGAGTTGAGGATGTATGAGTTTGGGTTCCACAATGGCCAAAGTAGTAGAAAGAGTTTCCTTGATGGGTTGAGTCAATTCATGATGCTCTTGTGTCGCACTAAAACCATGGTGCTTAAAAGGTTCAATATTGTTAATGATTCATTTGAATTGAGGGCAATTGTTAGTCCCAATTGATTCTAGATAATGTCACTTTAGATCAACTGAATTTTCTTGGTTTTACTCTTAAAGAGGTGGGACTTATTTTGTTTGCTTGAGGACAAGCAAAAACGTAAGTTTGGGTGAGTTAATAACTAGGGGTTCTAGTGCATTTTACACTCCTACTTACTTGAATTTTGAGAGAAAATGGATACAAATAGTCCCAAATCATGTTGTGCTTGTTTGCAAGGTTTGGTCAAAAACTTGACAAGTAGTCAAAACCAGCCCAAAAAGGAGTGAAACATGCACAAGTACCAAGAACAAGTCAAAGCACAGCTGCAACAAACCCGATGTGGCTGCAATCCATTTTGTGTGGACCGCAGTAGCCTCACCACGACTACAAACCAATTTATGCGGTCCGAAGAGAAGAGATTCAGAGATTTTGGAAATTCGGAGATTGAAGATAGCGCAGTCCGCAAGCCATTTTGTGCGGACAACAGTGAAGCCACCGCGACCGTGGAGAATTTTATGCGGTCTGCGGTGGCTAGATTTAGAGACCCAGAACGTCAAGTTAAAAAGCCTCACCGCGGCTGCGGTGCATTTTTCGTGGTCCCTCCGCAGGGGTGTTTTTGTCCAAAAAATTTAACCTTGTATAAATACTTCTTTTTCAGATTTTTAGGGTATCTAACTTTTAGCTGAGCACGTGAACGGCGGTTCTTGATTATTTTGAGTAATTTTAAAGTGGGTTTATCATTGAATCTTCAATTATTAGCTTGTAATCAAATTGTATGGGTTCTTCTTCTTTTTCTGTTTATCTTTTTTCTTCCATTAATATGAGTGACTATACCTATTAGCTAGGGTTGTGGCTCAACCTTAGTGTGTGTATTTGATGGGTCTTTTGTTTTAAGGCTTAGATGTTTAGGGGTGTTTGGTATTTGGATTGATTTGTATTTTCCATATTTACTTAGTGGCTGCAAACACTAATTTGTGCTTATTTGACTTGATCCCTTCTTGAGAAAGAGAGTTTGAGTATAGAAAAATTAGTCCAACAAGGAATTGGGGTGTAATCAAGAGATTGATAGCCCCAATTAAAGGGTTAAACCTAGAGATAGTAATGCCCAACTTGAGAATATATTGCTTGCACAATTTTGATACCCAATTGGTCTTGAGAAAATCAATTAGGGCAAATTCACTTGAGCTACCGAGAGCTATAAAGTGAGTAGTTCCATACATTCGCTATATTGTAATCCCTAACATATCAACCTTCCCTTAGACTTTAGATCCCGTCAAGTATTCACCTAGGAGAGAGTCACTTCCCTAGTGCCTCTTTAACCATTTAGAAAACTTTACAAGCATTTTACTCTTAGCTTAATTTAGCATCTCATTAGTATAAAAGCAGAAGTAATCAAAATAACAAGTATGATTGGAAGCGGAATTAAAAGCACTACGCATTGCTAGTTTAGATAGGAATCCAATTCCCACATCTGGCTCCCCGAGGATTCGATCCCGACTTATTCGGCTAAAAGCTATATTTATCGCTCTCGCCGCTTTATACTAGTGCAGGGTTTGCCATGATACATGCGTAGGGGGATTCAGAGAGTTGGTGTTTTGGATGATTGAAGCCAGCGCAGTCCGCATAGCTTTTTATGCGGACCATAGTGAAGCCATAGCGGTCACGGTGGTCAGATTCATAGAATGGAAAGTCAAGCCAGAAAGCCTCATCGCGGCAGTGGTGCATTTTCTACGGCCCGCAAAACCTGTGTCAGGGGTATTTTTGTCCAAAAAATTCAGCCTAGTATAAATACTTTCTTTTCCCGCCTTTAGGGTATCTTTTTTAATCTGTTAGTATCTAAAGCACGTGAACGTCTGTTTTGTTCCATTTTGAGTAATTTGTAGCTACTTTAACACTGAATCTTCATTATATTAGTTTTTAATCAAATTATATAGGTTATTCTTAATCTATTTATCTGTTTTCTTCTATTATTATGAGTAGATAGATCCATTAGCTAGGATTGTGGCTCAACACTAGTGTGTGTGTTTGATGGATCTTTTGTTTTAAGGCTTAGATTTTTATGGGTGTTTGATATTGTTAGAATATACGCTTAACGCTAGAGGGGGGGTGAATAGCGATATAATAAAAAACAATGTAAATTTGCGGAATCAAAATTGCAGGAATAACGTAAGTGCAGTAATTAAAATAATTAGGAGAGAACACACCGAATTTATCCTGGTTCACCATAACGTGTGGTTAGTCCAGTCCGCGAGAGACTCTCTCGAGTTTTACACTAACTTCGTTAAGCTTACGGGTGCCTAACAAACCGTTACACTTGCTCGTAGATATACACTCTACAAGACTTCAACCAGCTCGAGGATACCGCACCTCAAGACTTCAAACCAAGGAACTACCTTTCCTTCTTACAACAAGGGATTAGACTATACCTTCAAGTGTGTACAAACATTTAGCACTCAAGACAAGACTCTCTTTATAGAGTAGATATGAGTAAAAATAATACGCTCAAGAACACAACAATTTATTCAAGAATTTGGCTCTCAAAAAATTATGAAAAGATATGAAATGATGAGAGAAGAATATGTAAGCTTTATGCAAGAATTATAATCAGTTGTTGTGTTTAAAAACGTGAATTAGAGGTGTATTTATAGTGCTCAAAGTCACCAAGACCGTTGCTTAATTGCCAATCACTGATTGCTGATTTTGTGCTTGCATAATCGATTATATGATCTGCATATCGATTATCTGCAGATCGTTCAAAAATCGTATGTGGATTTTAAGCAGAATAATCGATTATCAAGTTGCATAATCGATTATCTGTTAACGTCAAAAAATTGGATGCAGATTCTGTGCAAGCATAATCGATTATTGCCTTGTGTATAATCGATTATATTTCAGCCTTTTAAAAATACTTTGGCAACGGTCAGTGAATAATCGATTATGCTATCTCGTATAATCGATTATTTTGTTGCTTTGAAAATCCGGTTTTACACTGTCTTAACATAATCGATTATAAGTAAGACATAATCGATTATATTGTTGTCTTGAAAAATTTCGGTTAACACTGTCTTAACATAATCAATTATAAGTAAGACATAATCGATTATATTGTTGTCTTGAAAAATTCGGTTAACACTGTCTTAACATAATCGATAATAAGATATACATAATCGATTATATTGATGTCTTGAAAATTTCGGATTAACACTGTCTTAACATAATCGATTATAAGAAATAGATAATCGATTATGTATGACCAGATTTGAAAAACATGTTTGAAAATTATTTTGGCTAAAATGAAAATGTTTGAAAATCATTTTGGTTTAACTCAACGATGCATGAAAATGATTTTACGAGAGAAGCCAAGACTTGAATAAGTTGTCGGATCATGATCACACTATAAAGTGACTCATTTATAACTTTGTTGTTATTCTTGATCTTGCTCTTTGTTTCTCATGTTCTTGGACTTCGGCATATGTCAATGTTCCATGCGTGTCGGTTTGTCATTTATCAAAACCTACAGAAATGAACACACGTTTAGTTTTAGCGACTTGAGAACGTGTTTCAACAGATATTTGGACTAATTTGTGTTTTCCATGTTGAATTAGTGTTTGCAAACACTAATTTGTACCTTTTTGACTTGGGCTCTTCTTGAGAAAGAGAGCTTGAGTCTAAGAAAATCAATCTAACAAAGATTATGGCGTATTCAAGTAATTGATAGCCCTAATTAATTGGTTAAACCTAGAGATTGTAATATCTAACTTGAGCCTATATTGCTTGCACAATTTTGACACCTAATTGGTCTTGAGAAAGTCAATTAGGGCAAAGTCACTTGAGCTACCAAGAGGTATAGAGTAAGTAGTTCCATGCATTGGCTATATCGTAATCCCCAACATAACAACTTTGCCTTAGACTTTAGATCTCGTCAAGTATTTACCTAGGAGAGAGTCAATTCCCTAATGCCTTTTCGACCATTTTGAAAACCTTACAAGCATTCTACTCTTAGCTTAATTTAGCATCTTATTAGTATAAAAATTAGAAGTAACAACTGAACAACTATGATTGAAAGTGCAATTAAGAGCACTACACGTTACTAATTTAGATAGGAATCCAAATCCCAATCAATTCTAGCTCCCTGTGGATTCGATCCCGACCACCTCGGCTAAAGCTGATTCGATTGCTTTTGCCACTTTGTAGTGGTATAGGGTTGGCACCGATCAATAAGTGACCCTTACTGCCACTCTACAGAACCATACATGAGATTTTCACCTCATATGGCTCATCGTTCAATTCTTTCGAATTCATTGGATCCTTTATGCGTTCAAGAATTTCCCTTATTCCACTCCGCCCCAAAGAGTAATTAGGACCAATTTAATCATGTTTTCATGTTCCAATTGAACACTGTCCATTTTTTATTATTCTCGAAGAATAAGATTATTCTCTTTACCAAACATATACGGATTTGATCACGATCTTATATATAAGAAGAACAAAAGATCTTTCTTGATCAATCCCTTTGCCCCTCATTCTTCAAGAGTAAGGAAGATCCTTTTCAAGATTAAATTTGTTCATTTGGAATCTCGGTTCTTCTACTTCATATTTATTTAATATTAATATTTTCCCTCTATTTTTTATATCTTTCCTTAAGTCCCATAGGTTTGATCCTGTAGAATTTGATCCATTTTCTCATTGAACGAAAGGTGTGAAATAAATCAGATTGATAAAAGTACCATGTGAATTCTTTGGTTTTTCCCCTTCCTCGATCCCTATCCCATAGGTTAGGTACATTTTTTGAATCAATAGAGAACCTTTTCTTGTGTATGAATCGATATTATTCCATTCCAAATACTTCCCAATACCTCCCAAGGAAAATTTCGAATTTAGATCCTAAATTGATGGGTTAGTGTGAGCTTATCCATGCGGTTATGCATGTTGGATGCTTCTGATCAATAGAACAAGAAGAGGACCAAAAAGAAAGACCACCAAATGTAAAAATCACCAAGATAGGCATCGTAATTCGATCTTTTGATCACCCATTTTTTGAAAACCATTTTACAGGGCTTCTGCCTTACACACAGAAGAGTGGATTGTTTGAATCATGAGTCTTATATATTGTGTTACGATCACCTCGCATATTTCGAGATAAGTGTCTTACCTAACTTTATGTGGGGGAATTAACCCTTATGATTAGTGTTGTTTGTAATAACCGTGATGTGTGAAAACTATGTACGCAAGGTGATGAGTGTGTGCATGGGCTAAGTGTGCAATTTTACCGATTTTAGCTATGTAGATCCTTTCATGACTTAATTGAGTTACCTTAATATGTTATAGTCATCATTTCTAGTCTATCTTCACATGCTCTACTTGTCTTATTTCTTACTTGTTAATTGGCTACATGTTTAGTTGAAGTTGTTGTTGTTTCCTCTATCCTTTATTCATTATTTAATCGCGAATTCATTACTTGAAGTTTTTATTCTTGGAATATCTTGTTGGTGAGATCGGTTTTGAATTATAAAGGCCGTGATTCACGTTGAGGCAAAGTGTTAAATTGTGAAATAATATTCTGTTGAGTTATTCATTTTCGATTGTTATTGTTGAGACTCTTGTGTATATTGTGGTTGAGCTATGAGCTCTTTATTTTGTAAATGGTGTTATTTTTATTTCTTTAGCAAGTTGTGATATTGGGAACTTGAGGTATGATTTGTGATACGTTGTGATATTGATACACATTTGGTGGTATAAGGTTTTGAGGTTGAAATGCATTTAGTGAGATAAGATGGGCTTGATATGCGTGGCTAGTAAGGAACTACTAGAAGTCATGTAGTGTGATCAGGTGGACTAAACCGCGGGATGCTATTTTTGAAATATAATTTTTAAAAACTAAATGCAAGGCTCCTGTGGTGATATAAGGAAATATTGTGAGTTATTCTTGTGATTTAAGACTACAAAGCGAAGCCTCGGTAATGACTCTTGTTGGTATTTCTCTACTGCTGCACTTATCTTTGGTTGTTTTGTTTCCTTATCATCATTCATTGATTTCTCCGTATTGCATTATTTGCTTTAGTTCTGTGTAGCTAATATTGATATATTATTTGTTGTTTCAATTTCATTACTATCATTACTACACTGCCATACACTTGATAATTTTTCGTATTTATTTCAGTAGGGCCTTGACCTGACCTCGTCACTACTCTACCGAGGTTAGGCTTGGTACTTACTGGGTACCTCTGTGATGCACTCATGTTATGTTTCTACGCATATTTTGTGCAGATTTGGGTACCTCCTACCATCCAGGTACTTGCGAGAGCTCAACTTCAAAGACTTCAAGGTATACCTACCGGAGTGTGTAGGTATCAGAGTCCCCCTCTACCTAGACTATCCTATTTTCTATCCTTAGACATTGCTGTATAGGACTACTCAGTACTACTATTAGAGCATGTGACTTGTATTCGCCGAATTTTAGGAAACTGTATATACTGCATCGCATAGTTTATTTATGTTAAATTGTTGAGTATTTGAGAGTTATTTGTCATTCAATTATATTTTTCATGTTTTATTAGACTTACTTAGTCTTAAAGACTAAGTGCCATCACGAGATTCTACAGAAGGAAATTGGGGTCGTGACACTTTCCATCTTTTCTTTAGTTGCGTACTTACTGTTATGCTGGCGCCTTCCTGAGATTCCTTGGAAGGGAAACGTAAGGCTAAGCAACCGATGTCAGTACGGTTGATGTCGGCCAATGAGGTCCCCGCCGAATGCTAGACTAGATTGCCAGTGCCGTGCGGGAAAACCAATGTCACGAGCAATTGCGGAAGCTGAGAGAGAATTGGGTTTTGAATGATGATGATGATTTTATTAATGACTGAAAGCTGATTACAAAAGATACAGTGTCAAGGGGAAGAGACACCAGTACAGAAAATGCTTGCTTGAAATGGTTGGGCGACGATTCTCCGGACAGTCGCCAATACCAATTTGGTGGAAAAGAAGTTGTTCATCAAATAAAGCGCGTTGTTCTCTAGTGTAGAGAGAGATGTCTTCACCATTTCGTGGAAGATTAGTGAGGAGTTGCAAGTTTTCCTCATTTACAAAAATTGGAACTCCATTGATGTTAGAGACAAGGTCACCATCTTCGTCCTTCTGTAGATTTGAATAGAAGGCACGGATTAGAGCAGGGTGAATGTAAGGAGTTTGAAGATATAGAAAGTCAATGAGTTGGCTTTGTATAAGAATATTTTCTGTTGATGGGGGTGCGCTATTTCGAAGATATCGAGTAGTTGAGAAACGAGGCGGAAGGATTTCTTGATTCTCAAATTTTTCAATGAATCGAAGAAGTTCGGGTTGAGTATCAAAGCGCAAATAAGAGCCGTCTTTATAGTGGAAAACGGGTGGAGGAGCGGCGGAAGAGGTGGCAATATGTTTGCCGGAACGAGCGCGTTTGGAATTCTTGCCTGTCATTTTTATGGAAGAAGGAGAGCTGTTACAGAAAGTTTGAGGGCTTTTGAAGATTGTTTGAAGCTAAGAGTGAAGTTTGAAGTGAGAAATTTGAAGGATGAACACACCTTTTATAGAATTGAAGAAATGAGGCATTTATGGAGCAAAAAAGCTGCAGATTTCATAAGCCAAACGGTCAAAAACGGTAACAAGATTTTAAACACGGACCATTGCTAATCGATTATGGAGGCTGAATAATCGATTATTGCCAATATTTTGAATTGTAGTCAGAGAAGAAATCGATTATGCGATAGGAGATAATCGATTATTTGAAGACAAAAAGTATTATGAGGGTCCGCACTCGGGGAATAATCGATTTTGGTTAATATGATAATCGATTATTTCAGTCCAGTAATATGACGAAAAGCCAAGACGGTAAAAGGTAATCGATTATGCAGCACTAAATAATCGATTATTATAAAACCTGTAACACTGAATCTCAACTTAATCGATTAGTAATATATGATAATCGATTATTGCCAAATTCCTGCAAACCGAGATGTCAGAAATAATCGATTGTTCTTAGTCAATAATCGATTATTTGGTACTAGTGCCCGAAAATTCCCCGTCTTTGGGGCGATACCTGCAAAAAAAGAATTAGGCGCCTCCGACGCTCAAGTCAGTAATTATTTAAAGAAAAATGCAATGCATGAATTAGATCATCGTGGAGTCAAGAATTCCGAGTTTACTACGAATGCGGAAAAAGGACTCTTTCTCTAGAGGCTTTGTGAAGATGTCGGCCAATTGATATTTGGTTTCAACAAACTCAATTTCGACATCACCTTTGAGAACGTGATCTCTTATGAAGTGGTGCCTAAATTCTATGTGTTTCGTTCTTGAATGAAGAACAGGGTTCTTCGTCAAGCTTATGGCGCTAGTATTATCACATCGAAGAGGGATATGATTGATACTAAGACCATAATCCGAGAGTTGTTGTTTCATCCAAAGGATTTGAGCACAACAACTCCCCGCGGCTACGTATTCAGCCTCGGTTGTGAAAAACGCAACACTTACTTGTTTCTTACTAAACCAAGAAACTAGAGAGCTACCGAGCAAATGGCAAGTGCCACTAGTGCTCTTGCGGTCCAATTTGCAACCCGCAAAATCGGAATCGGAATAGCCAACAAGTTGGCATGAAGAACCTTTGGGATACCATAGTCCCACATTTATAGTTCCAACAAGATACTTCATTATCCGTTTTACCGCAGTTAGGTGCGACTCTTTCGGACATGATTGATATCGAGCACATAAACACACGCTAAACATGATGTCCGGTCTACTTGCAGTAAGATAAAGAAGGTATCCGATCATACCTCGGTATTTCTTGGTGTCTACTTCTTTACCTTTCTCATCCTTGTCAAGATGGCCGGATGTGCTCATTGGAGTGGCCATTGCTTTGGCGTTGCTCATTTCAAAACGATTTAGCAACTCCTTGCAATACTTAGATTGACAAATGAAAGTTCCTTCTTTCATTTGTTTCACTTGCAACCCCAAGAAGAAGTTTAGCTCACCCATCATTGACATTTCGAATTCGCTAGTCATTAACTTAGAGAATTCCTCGCATAAAAAATCATTAGTAGCACCAAAAATAATATCATCGACATAAATTTGAACTAATAGAATGTCATTGTTTTTATTTTTGATAAACAGTGTAGTGTCAACTTTCCCCCTTTCGAACTCATTGTCCAAAAGAAATTTGCTTAAGCGCTCGTACCAAGCTCGAGGAGCTTGTTAAGTCCATATAGCGCTTTCTTAAGCTTGAAGACATGATCGGGAGATTTAAAGTCTTCAAAGCCCGGGGGTTGTTCAACGTACACTTCCTCTTGAATAAACCCATTGAGGAAGGCACTTTTGACATCCATTTGAAATAATTTGAAATTCATAGATGATGAAAAAGCAAGTAATAACGAATGGCTTCTAGGCGTGCAACGGGTGCATAGGTTTCTTCATAATCAATGCCTTCTTCTTGATTATATCCCTTAGCAACTAGCCTAGCTTTGTTTCTAGTGATTATACCATTCTCATCTAATTTATTCCGAAAAACCCATTTCGTACCAATAATGGTGTGATTATCGGGTCTTGGCACCAATTCCCAAACATCATTACGTTTGAATTGGTTAAGCTCCTCTTGCATTGCCAAGGTCCAATGCTCATCCCCAATTGCTTCAGAAATGGTTTTAGGTCCTATTTGTGAAACAAAAGCCATATGTCCTACAGTGTCTTTAAGAAGGTTTAGTGTACTTACCCCTTTCTCGATGTTGCCAATTACCTTGTCAAGAGGATGGTCTTTAGACGTCCTCCAAGTCTTAGGCATCATCGATTCTTCTTCTTGTGGTGGTGCTTCTTCCGAAGGTTGTTCCATGACTTCATCTTGAACTTCCTTTGGATCCTCCTTTTGTACCTCGTCTTGAAGATTGATTTTCTTTAAAGCATCTGCAAGATCAACACAAGAATCCTTTCTCGCCAAGCGAGCATCATTTTCACAAAATACTACATGAGGAGATTCCTCAACAGTTTTGGTTCGATTATTGAAAACTCTATATGTTTTGCTACGCGATGAGTAACCAAGAAAAATTCCTTCATCAGATTTCGCGTCAAATTTTCCCAAGTTATCTTTTCCGTTGTTGTGAATAAAACATTTACAAGCGAAGAATCTAATATGGGAAAGATTTGGTTTCCTTACCTTATAGAGTTCATAGGGAGTTTTTATGAGTATTCGGTCTTATGATAGCTCTGTTTAAAACATAGCTTGCGGTACTCACGGCATTCGCCCAAAACTTTTTGGAAATCTTAGCCTCATCGAGCATGGTTCTAGCCATCTCTTCGAGGCATCGATTTTTACGTTCCACCACTCCATTTTGTTGTGGTGTACGTGGAGCCGAAAAGGTATGTTCAATACCGAGCTCGTCACAAAAATCCGCGAAGAGATTGTGATCGAATTCTCCCCCATGATCACTTCTTATGGAAGTGACGGTTGTGTTCTTTTCATTTTGAACACGTTTAAGAAAACTTTTAAAAGCATGAAAGGCATCACTTTTATGAGCAAGAAATAACGTCCATGTGAATCTAGAGTAGTCATCAACAATTACAAAAGCATAAAGATTTCCACCAAGACTTTCAACACGAGATGGTCCAAAAAGATCCATGTGAAGAAGTTGTAAAGGTCTAGTGGTTGAAACAACATTTTTGGATTTAAAAGAGGCTTTTGTTTGTTTCCCTTTTTGACATGAATCACAAGTAGAATCTTTTTCAAATTTCATGTTTGGAAGACCAATTACTAAATCTTGTGAAACTAGTTTGTTTAAAAGATTCATATTTACATGAGCTACTCTACGATGCCATAACCACATGTCGTCTTCTTTACTCAAAAGGCAATTTACAAAACTTGATGAAGAATTTCAAGATCAACCATATAGATATTATCCATTCTAATACCACGAAGAATAATTTTAAATCACTACGACGGATAACTAAGCATTCTTCGGAGTCAAACAATACAAGATTTCCCTTGTCACATAATTGACTTATGCTCAAGAGATTATGTTTGAGACCTTTAACTAGCAAAATATGCTTAATGGAGGAGGATTCGTCCTTACCGACCGATCCAATGCCGATAATCTTTCCTTTGTTATTGTCTCCAAAAATAACATTCCCTCCTTCCGTGGGTTTTAGTTGAAGGAATTCTGATGCATCCCCGGTCATATTTTTGGAGCATCCACTATCAAGGTACCAAAGTACACTTGATCCCTTCAAACACACCTACAAAACAAATTAATAAGATTTTGGTACCCCAAGTCATTTTGGGTCCTTGTGTGTTAGGTGCAAAATAGTGGTGTGATTGATTTGCAGTGAAATGTCTATGTCTAGTGAAGCATGCGGGAGTAATATGTCCAATTTTATTGCAATAATGACAAATGACATTCGTATTGTGCATTCTTCTAGGATGATAACAATTTGGAGGTCTAAATTTATTCACTCTATTTTTAGGAATATAGTTTTGATGTAGTTTTCGAAAATCTTGTCTAGGTGGTCAGTACATGCCAATATTTCTTCTAGTATTCACTCTATTGTTAGGAATATAGTTTTGATGTGGTTTTCGAAAATCTTGTCTAGATGGTCTATACATGCCAATATTTCTTCTAGCATTTGTTCTAGGATGAGTTGCACTTCTAGGATTAAATTTCTAGGTTGAGTGTTGACATTTATTTTGTTTTGCCTAAGTTGAGTCTTAGGTGGTTTAGGAATGGACTCAACTTTTTCTTTTGGCTCGTGCTTAAAGCCTATACCGTGCTTAGTGGATTTCAAATTTACAAGCACTTCATTGAGATTTTTGTGTGAAGAATTGAATTTGTGCAAAGTGCTTCTAAGACTTTCTACTTCTTCCTTTAGAGATTTGCAAGAAGTACAATCCTTATTTGAGCTTTCGGGTTTATCGGCGCTTCTTTTGCCATAAAACTTGTTTTCCTCTCTTAATTTCTCATTTTCAAGAGTTAGTTTTTCAAAATCCTTTTCTTTTGAAGAAACTTGTTTTCTTAAATCTTTTATAGATTTAGAAACGCTAATAAACTCTTTATACAACTCATCAAATGCATCTTGCATTTCTTCTAAAGTGAAATAGTTCTTAGAAGTAGTACATACCTCATTTTGAGTTTCTTCGTGTGCCATAAGACACAAGTTTGCGGTCTCGTTTCCTTCTCCATCACTTGATTCGTCTCCAGAGTCGCCTCCCCAAGAGATGTATGCTCTTTGTTTCTTGACGGGTTTCTTCTCCTTTTTGGTATTTGGACAATTTGATTTGATATGCCCGATTTCTCCGCATCCATAGCACTTTAAGTGGTCTCCTTGTTGCTTACCTTTTCGTTCATACTTCTTTTGCATGAACTTGTGAAATTTCTTAATAACGAGTCCGAACTCGCTATATTCGTCGCTTGAATCCTCATCATTTTGAGGTTGAGCCGTGCTTGCTTTAAGGGCGATTCTTCGTTTCTTTTGATCATTCAAAGGAGGGTTAAGAATAGTAGATTCATAGGTTTTGAGATTACCTCTAAGCCCGTCGATTGTGACATTTGTAATGCCGATTGACTCTTGAATAGCGTCGGCTTTGGAGCGCCATTCCGGAGTGAGACTTCGAAGAATTTTACGGACAAGTTCCCTATCGTGAAAGTCTTCTTATGAGCAAGAAGATCATTAACGATTTTTGAAAATCGTTCGAACATATGATCTATCTTCTCGTTTTCCTTCATATGAAAAAGTTCATATTCATGGGTTAGAAAATCTATTTTAGCTTCTCTTACCTGGTCCGTACCTTTGTAGGTAATTTCCAATTTATCCCACATTTGCTTAGCCGTGGTGCAACATGAGATTTTCCGATAATCATCAGGATTTACAGCACAGTACATCATGTTGATGGCCTTTGCGTTGTTCTCCACCTTTCTAATATCGTCTGCATCATACTCATCTTCCGATTTTGGCACCATTTCATTTTCTACCTTTTTGGTTGAAATTTGCTCTCCATTCTTGATAATTTTCCACAGTAGAAAATTATTTGATTGGATAAATATTCTCATCCTTTCATTCCAATAAGTATAGTTTGTGCCATCGAATAGTGGTGGCCTTGTGAAGCATTGTCCTTCACCGAGTCCTGCATAAACGTTACGAGTAGAAGCCATGGATTGTTTCTCTCAAACTGTTAAGTCTTTCAGAGAATTAGGCTCTGATACCAATTGTTAGAATATACGCTTAACGCTAGAGGGGGGGGTGAATAGCGTTATAATAAAAAACAATGTAAATTTGCGGAATTAAAATTGAAGGAATAACGTAAGTGCAGTAATTAAAATAATAAGGAGAGAACACACCGAATTTATCCTGGTTCACCACAACGTGTGGTTAGTCCAGTCCCCGAGAGACTCTCTCGAGTTTTACACTAACTTCGTTAAGCTTACGGGTGCCTAACAAACCGCTACACTTGCTCGTAGATATACACTTTACTAGACTTCAACCTGCTCGAGGATACCGCACCTCAAGACTTCAAACCAAGGAACTACCTTTCCTTCTTACAACAAGGGATTAGACTATCCCTTCAAGTGTGTACAAACACTTAGCACTCAAGACAAGACTCTCTTTATAGAGTAGATATGAGTAAAAATAATACGCTCAAGAACACAACAATTTATTCAAGAATTTGGCTCTCAAAAATTATGAAATAGATATGAAATGATGAGAGAAGAATATGTAAGCTTTATGCAAGAATTATAATCAGTTGTTGTGTTTAAAAACGTGAATTAGAGGTGTATTTATAGTGCTCAAAGTCACCAAGACCGTTGCTTAATTGCCAATCACTGATTGCTGATTTTGTGCTTGCATAATCGATTATATGATCTGCATAATCGATTATCTGCAGATCGTTCAAAAATCGTATGCGGATTTTAAGCAGAATAATCGATTATTCAAGTTGCATAATCGATTATCTGTTAACTTTAAAAAAGCGGATGCAGATTCTGTGCAAGCATAATCGATTATTGCCTTGTGTATAATCGATTATATTTCAGCGTTTTAAAAATACTTTGGCAACGGTCAGTGAATAATCAAATATGCTATCTCGTATAATCGATTATTTTGTTGCTTTGAAAATCCGGTTTTACACTGTCTTAACATAATCGATTATAAGTAAGACATAATCGATTATATTGCTGTCTTGAAAAATTTCGGTTAACACTGTCTTAACATAATCGAATATAAGTAACACATAATCGATTATATTGCTGTCTTGAAAAATTCAGTTAACACTGTCTTAACATAATCGATTATAAGATATACATAATCGATTATATTGCTGTCTTGAAAATTTCGATTTAACACTGTCTTAACATAATCGATTATAAGAAATACATAATCGATTATGTATGTCCAGATTTGAAAAACATGATTGAAAATCATTTTGGCTAAAATGAAAATGTTTGAAAATCATTTTGGTTTAACTCAACGATGCATGAAAATGATTTTACGAGAGAAGCCAAGACTTGAATAAGTTGTCGGATCAAGATCACACTATAAAGTGACTCATTTATAACTTTGTTGTTATTCTTGATCTTGCTCTTTGTTTCTCATGTTCTTGGACTTTGGCATATGTCAATGTTCCATGCGCGTCGGTTTGTCATTTATCAAAACCTACAGAAATGAACACACGTTTAGTTTTAGCGATTTGAGAACGTGTTTCAACAGATATTTGGACTGATTTGTGTTTTCCATGTTGAATTAGTGTTTGCAAACACTAATTTGTACCTTTTTGACTTGGGCTCTTCTTGAGAAAGAGAGCTTGAGTCTAAGAAAATCAATCTAACAAAGAATTATGGCGTATTCAAGTAATTGATAGCCCTAATTAAAGGGTTAAACCTAGAGATAGTAATATCTAACTTGAGCCTATATTGGTTGCACAATTTTGACACCTAATTGGTCTTGAGAAAGTCAATTAGGGCAAAGTCACTTGAGCTACCAAGAGGTATAGAGTAAGTAGTTCCATGCATTGGCTATATCGTAATCCCCAACATAACAACTTTGCCTTAGACTTTAGATCTCGTCAAGTATTTACCTAGGAGAGAGTCAATTCCCTAATGCCTTTTCGACCATTTAGAAATCCTTACAAGCATTATACTCTTAGCTTAATTTAGCATCTTATTAGTATAAAAATTAGAAGTAACAACTGAACAACTATGATTGAAAGTGCAATTAAGAGCACTACACGTTACTAATTTAGATAGGAATCCAAATCCCAATCAATTCTAGCTCCCTGTGGATTCGATCCCGACCACCTCGGGTAAAGCTAATTCGATTGCTTTTGCCACTTTGTAGTGGTATAGGGTTGGAACCGATCAATAAGTGACCCTTACTGCCACTCTACAGAACCATACATGAGATTTTCACCTCATATGGCTCATCGTTCAATTCTTTCGAATTCATTGGATCCTTTATGCGTTCAAGAATTTCCCTTATTCCACTCCGCCCCAAAGAGTAATTAGGACCAATTTAATCACGTTTTCATGTTCCAATTGAACACTGTCCATTTTTTATTATTCTCGAAGAATAAGATTATTCTCTTTACCAAACATATACGGATTTGATCACGATCTTATATATAAGAAGAACAAAAGATCTTTCTTGATCAATCCCTTTGCCCCTCATTATTCAAGAGTAAGGAAGATCCTTTTCAAGTTTAAATTTGTTCATTTGGAATCTCGGTTCTTCTACTTCATATTTATTTAATATTAATATTTTCCCTCTATTTTTTATATCTTTCCTTAAGTCCCATAGGTTTGATCCTGTAGAATTTGATCCATTTTCTCATTGAACGAAAGGTGTGAAATAAATCAGATTGATAAAAGTACCATGTGAATTCTTTGGTTTTTCCCCTTCCTCGATCCCTATCCCATAGGTTAGGTACATTTTTTGAATCAATAGAGAACCTTTTCTTGTGTATGAATCGATATTATTCCATTCCAAATACTTCCTAATACCTCCCAAGGAAAATCTCGAATTTGGATCCTAAATTGACGGGTTAGTGTGAGCTTATCCATGCGGTTATGCATGCTGGATGCTTCTGATCAATAGAACAAGAAGAGGACCAAAAGGAAAGACCACCAAAAGTAAAAATCACCAAGATAGGCATCGTAATTCGATCTTTTGATCACCCATTTTTTGAAAACCATTTTTCAGGGCTTGTGCCTTACACACAGAAGAGTGGATTGTTTGAATCATGAGTCTTATATACTGTGTTACGATCATCTCGCATATTTCGAGATAAGTGTCTTACCTAACTTTATGTGGGGGAATTAACCCTTATGATTAGTGTTGTTTGTAATAACCGTGATGTGCGAAAACTATGTACGCAAGGTGATGAGTGTGTGCATGGGCTAAATGTGCAATTTTACCGATTTTAGCTATGTAGATCCTTTCATGCCTTAATTGAGTTACCTTAATATGTTATAGTCATCATTTCTAGTCTATCTTCACATGCTCTACTTGTCTTATTTCTTACTTGTTAATTGGCTACATGTTTAGTTGAAGTTGTTGTTGTTTCCTCTATCCTTTATTCATTATTTCGCGAATTCTTTACTTGAAGTTTTTATTCTTGGAATATCTTGTTGGTGAGATCGGTTTTGAATTATAAAGGCTGTGATTCACGTTGAGGCAAAGTGTTAAATTGTGAAATAATATTCTGTTGAGTTATTCATTTTCGATTGTTATTGCTGAGACTCTTGTGTATATTGTGGTTGGGCTATGAGCTCTTTATTTTGAAAATGGTGTTATTTTTATTTCTTTAGCAAGTTGTGATATTGGGAACTTGAGGTACGATTTGAGATACGTTGTGATATTGATACACATTTGGTGGTATAAGTTTTGAGGTTGAAATGCATTTAGTGAGATAAGATGGGCTTGATATGCGTGGCTAGTAGGGAACTACTAGAAGTCATGCAGTGTGATCAGGTGGACTAAACCGCGAGATGCTATTTTTAAAAATAATTTTTAAAAACTAAATGCAAGGCTCCTGTGGTGATATAAGGAAATATTGTGAGTTATTCTTGTGATTTAAGACTACAAAGCGAAGCCTCGGTAATGACTCTTGTTGGTATTTCTCTACTGCTGCACTTATCTTTGGTTGTTTTGTTTCCTTATCATCATTCATTGATTTCTCCGTATTGCATTATTTGCTTTAGTTCTGTGTAGCTAATATTGATATATTATTTGTTGTTTCAATTTCATTACTATCATTACTACACTGCCATACACTTGATAATTTTTCGTATTTATTTCAGTAGGCCTTGACCTGACCTCGTCACTACTCTACCGAGGTTAGGCTTGGTACTTACTGGGTACCTCTGTGATGCACTCATGTTATGTTTCTACGCATATTTTGTGCAGATTTGGGTACCTCCTACCATCCAGGTACTTGCGAGAGCTCAACTTCAAAGACTTCAAGGTATACCTACCGGAGTGTGTAGGTATCAGAGTCCCCCTCTACCTAGACTATCCTATTTTCTATCCTTAGACATTGCTGTATAGGACTACTCAGTACTACTATTAGAGCATGTGACTTGTATTCGCCGAATTATAGGAAACTGTATATACTGCATCGCATAGTTTATTTATGTTAAATTGTTGAGTATTTGAGAGTTATTTGTCATTTCAATTATATTTTTCATGTTTTATTAGACTTACTTAGTCTTAAAGACTAAGTGCCATCACGAGATTCTACAGAAGGAAATTGGGGTCGTAACACTTCCCATCTTTTCTTTAGTTGCGTACTTACTGTTATGCGGCGCCTTCCTAAGATTCCTTGGAAGGGCAACGTAAGGCTAAACAACCGATGTCAGTATGGTTGCTGTCGGCCAATGAGGTCCCCGCTGAATGCTAGACTAGATTGCCAGTGCCGTGCGGGAAAACCAATGTCACGAGCAATTGCGGAAGCTGAGAGAGAATTGGGTTTTGAATGATGATGATGATTTTATTAATGACTGAAAGCTGATTACAAAAGATACAGTGTCGAGGGAAGAGACACCAGTACAGAAAATGCTTGCTTGAAAATGTTTGATTGCTTGATCCCCCTTAATAATACTAAAAGAATAAAAACCGAGATTACATGACTGGCCTTAAGAAAGCTGTAAAAGCATACTGAATGAAAATGAAGTAAAACTAGCTTAAAATTACAATGAAAGAAGACTTAGTTTATTACAATGTAGAAACAAGTCTGATGGCAACAACTTTGTCTTGCGGGTCAGGGTCTGCGCGCGGTGCTGTAGGCGCAGGCGACACTTGTTGTGTTTGCCTGAGGCTGGGCGCTGGAGCTTGGCATCAGGGTCTGTGCGTGAGGCGCTGCAGGAATGGGCCTGCCGCTTGGCGCCGGCAAGGCATCAGGATCTGTACGTGCAGCATTGTTAGTGCATGAGGTGCTATTGTCATTGGCCAGCAGTTGGGCGTTGACGAGATGCATCGGTGGGGCGACAGAGGCGCATGGGCGCTTGTCACTTGGCGCAGCCATTACCATGAGGCCGACCATGGCGCTAGTCATTGTGAGGCTTCCTAGGTCGCCATGGGACGCGAGCAAGGGGTCATGGGGCGTGTATGGAAAGCAACCCATGACATACATTTTAATATCTCTCCCGTCTAGGTTTAGAATTTCTAGTTTTTATTTTTTTTTAATTTATTATAATATTTTTACTTTTGTATTTGTGTATACCTTACTTAAAAATATTACAGTCAATGACTTTATACATTAGCTAATATTCGAGCCGAATAAACCGAAATTAGCAGACCAAATAAATTGAACCCGAAAGGAAAATAACTGAACGATTCCGAATTTAGTTTGATATAATATTGATATATCATTTTAAGAAATCAAATACTAACACTATCGAACCAAAATATTTAAATATCAAATTTCAAAAATAAACTTTCTTGTGCTTTATACAGGAATCTCACTTGTTTAAAGTAGAACTTCACCCTTTTCCCCTCTTTTTAAGCCCCTGATTTACTTTCCCTCATCACCACACTCGCACACAACACACAACACATAACACACAAACTTACACACAACTCAACAGCCACGCACAAAAGGGGACACAAAAACGCTGTTGCTGCGCAACCTGCCAGCGCCGAAAAACATTTTTTTCTTCTCAATCATCTTTCTCATGAGATCAGGTATGTTTTTATCTAGTTCTCTCTTCTCATCTTCTCTTCCTCTCCCCTCAATGTCTCTAAGCTTGTAGTACTTTTGTTTTCTTTTTCTATGGTTCTTTTATATGGAGTTGAGTGCACAACCTGTGCAATTTTGTTGTTGGCTGATTGATATGCAAGTATGATTCTTTAAACTATAATTCCGATTAAATTGGGAAGGTAGTTCAATCACGTGTTTTGTTGAGTTTCGTTAAAGTTCCGCCTGCAACCTGTTCGATGAATTGTCTGACAGAGGATTTTATTTGCCGATGAAGTCTGAGTAACCAAGCGCTATTAGGAGTTGATCAGGAGTAAATTTGGAGTTTCTAGGTACGTTATGGGCTGCTTGGTCAGCTTTCTTGAGACACGACTGTAATAGGGAGTCTTTTGACGTTGAATTTCCGTTATCAAAATTTGTTCTTATGAATTGTGTGAAAGGACTTTTTGCGTAAGAGGAAACTATTCGCTGGTGATAACCGAACGATACTAGGAGATGTGAAGAAGTAAATGTGGGGTAATTTCGATTGGTTTTAGAACGTTTGTTTTTATTGTCCGGGCTATAGCTTAGACCTGTGAAAGTCCTAAATATGCTATTTTTTGTGGTTGAATTGTTCTACAGTGCCAGGAAATGATGTGTGGGAAAGGTTTAATTGGTGCTGACTTGTGTCTTGATCAACCGTTGTCGCGCTTCAATTTTCGAGTTACATTAGCTGTCAAATTGTGCCCTCTCTTAGTATCTGTAGCTGGTGAATATTCTTAGTTGGAAAAGAAAATTACATCAACACATGAAAATGGAATAGAAGGTAGTATGAATGTAGATGGTTGTGCAGGAGAAGTTGGTTTATTTTGTGCAAGTCTCTGTTCTTGCGCGTCTTAAGAGTCTGAATTTTTTCTTCTTTAGGCTGATTTTTTTTTCTTCGGCTACAAGATTGTGGTTTGCACTGTTAAATGGTGGAATTGTTGCTTGCTTATTTTCGATAGTTGTGATGTAAAAACTTTGTCCAAAGAACCTGCAAAATCTGATTTTATGGTTTTAAAGAGAATCCACTGTTAGAAATGTTATTTTTGAGGGAACTTGGATTCAAAGAGGCTTGTGATGAATATTTTAACTTGCTTAGATGATAATGTTTTATCTGAAATGGAAAGAAAGCTGAAAGTTTTTTGAAGCTGATTTCGAATGCCAATGGGACGGGTTGCCTGAAAGTCCTTGAAACTGTGACTATCTTTGGAGGCTACTTATATAGTAAATTTAAGAGACATATTATTGGTTGCTAATTTTCTGCTTATTCCTTAAAATAAAATACAGTTCCTTTCCCTATTGCATAAAAGTTAAATCATAAATACAATTGATTAATAGCCCATGATAAATAGAAGCAAACAGTAGACCAGTTATGCTTTGAGCTCATAATTAAAATAGCTGCTGTAAATCAGATTGCGTTCTTCAACTACTGCAATTGGGAGAAGAATAAGAACTTGCAGAGTAGGAAGAAGATGAAAAAGCAGCATTTGTGCGTAATCTATTCTCTAACTAAAAAAAAGGTAGTTTGGTACACTAAACTCCCGCTATGCTTAATTTATGTTCTGACCAAACTTTAAATATTAGATATGTTTTAAGTAACAGCCCTAGAAGCTACTTTAAATACTGAGTAATATGTTCTAAATATCAGCTCTAAAAATGTCTATTGGTGCACTTAGCCCCAAAATTTAGTGACCTGGTAGGGCTAAGATTTGACAGAAGCGTGGAGCATGTCTTTTGAACCGAAGCGAAGGAAAATTGACGGTGAACCTCCACGCCCGGCTATCATTCCACCACCTAAGAGAAAAGCAACAACCTCTAGCCATAAACCAGTAGTGGTGATTGCAGAACAAACAAGCAGCTTCACTAATCTCAGGCTACAACAGGCTAAGAATTCAGCACTAGCTCAAGCACAACAAGAAGGCTGCACTGGCAATTTTAGGATCTTTGATTCTCCTTTTGGGAATTTTCTTGTACCTGTAGTTCCAACTCGTGCTGAGCTGGGTGGATAATCGATGCTTTTAAGTGAAGGTAACTTTTGTTTATGTCCATTCTTTTGCCACTTTTAATTTGGTAGTGTTAATACCTACTCCTTAGTTAAAACATCATTGTTTGGTACATGTTTGATGAAATTCTCGAAAGAAATTGGGATCTTCTCTTAATATTCTAGGTTCCCCGTGCCCATGAGGTTTAGAAACAACGTGAGTTCTTCTGTATAAAACTAAATAAATGCAAATTGAGTTTAATACATATTGTTGAATTATGCATGTTATTGAATTGACTACTTTAAAGTTAATAACTATGGCATAAATTTGTTCTACATAAATCGAAGACGTGACACTTAGCTCTAAAATGGTTTAGAAGATCTTTTCTATGCTCTGGCTTGAACAGTCTACATTTTATGCAGTTTGTTGTCATATATTCATTAGGAATGCATATTTAGCGGCTCTCACCCCAAAGTATCAGAGTATCTATCACTCATTTGCTAATTATATGTAGTTTCGATTTGGCTTCTTGAAAACACTACAGAAATAGTTTATTCGATGAAGACATTCATTTTTGCCAAATTTCATTTTCCGGATGGAGATGGATTAGTTTATCTTCTTTGAAATTTGAATACCTGAGCTGAGCTGCCTTGAGTTTCTCTTTATTATCTTGATTGGAGGTTAAATGTATCACTTGCATAAATTTTAGATATTTCTTGCATTTTGAGTGGTGGTTTGACCGGCTATGCTGTATGGGGCTGAGTGTTGACCAGTCAAGAACTCCCACGTGCAGAAGATGAGAATAGCAGAGATGAGGATGTTGAGATGGATGTGTGGGTGTACCAGGAGAGATAGGATTAGGGATGAAGATATCCGGGACAGAGTGGGAGTAACTTCTGTGGAGGACAAGATGCCGGAGTTGAGCCTGATTTGGTTCGAACATGTTAAGAGAAGAAGCATTGATGCTCCAGTTAGGAGGTGTGAGAGGTTGGCCATGGAGAGTTTGAAAAGAGGTCGAGGTAGGCCTAAGAAGTATTGAGAGAGGTGATTAGGCAGGACATGGCGCTGCTTCAGCTCACTGAGGACATGACCCTTGATAGGAGAGTGGAGGTCGAGGATTAAGGTACAGTGTTAGTAGGTAGTTTATAGTTGTTCACTGATAGCCTTAAGTAGTATGCCTGTCCCTTCATATTTTAAAATTTTTATTATGTTATGTGGTTTTGTTCACCTCAGATATTTTATTCCATGTTGCTATTATTTGGTACCACTTATCCTTTATCTCTCCCTTTTTGTTTTATCTTCCACCGTTCTTCCTCCTTTGCTTTCCTCTTCTTCTTCTTGCCCTTCCTAAGCCGAGGGTTTATTGGAAACAATCTCTCTGCCTGCATTAGGTAGGGTTAAGGTCTGTGTACAGACTATCCTCCCCAGATCCCACTTGTTGGGATCAAACTGGGTTGTTGTTGTTGTTGCATTTTTCTGTCCCTCATGCTAGCATGTGATGAAATCATAGAACCAGAACTGACTTTTTCATAGCGTGAAACCTTGGACGATTGCAGAGTAAAATAGGGATATGTCATTTAGCCTGAAGGTCCTCTACATAAAGACTTTGCAAAGATGCTTGCGGTCTCCATGGTTAACCCAAACTTATTCTTTCTCAGACATTGTTCTCAAGAAAACGAAGCTTGCTCCTCTACAGGTTCTTGATGCTTCCACTTCTCTCCCTCTACAAGTACTGCTTTAGATATGCATACTCTTATATCCAGTATCCATTTGTCCGTTTATACAAGTTTCCTTACAGGAAAGGAGAATGATAGATCGCTTTCGCATATGGGCCAAAGGAGGTGATGGTGGCAGCGGTTGTACCAGTATCCGTCGTAGTCGACATGATCGCCGTGGCACACCTGACGGTTTGTTCTCTAATCAGTTCATACCTCATGGGTGGTGGGGAGGCAATATGTGACTAGTTGACTGCCATCTTCCATCTTTGCATCCTTTTCTTTCCCCTAATTGAAGTTATATTTCCAATTTTATTATCATTCATCTTTTGCATGCTCTTTTTCTCCTTCAATTTATCTCTGTTAAAACATTGCTTGGCTGTGCATTTCGTCCCTTGGTTCTTCATAAGATATTTGGTTTAACTATTATCTTTTACTTGACATGTTTGAAATACACAAGACATACTCACCAACTGAATTAACAATTAAGATACTATCAACCAAATCAAGACACTCACTAACTTAATGGTAAATGATAAAAGTTAGACATCCAATACATCAGATATCTAACCTGATTTTAAGATATCAACTATTTACCAGTAAAGTTTGAACCAGAAACCAACCATTACTGAGCCTTTGTCCCAAGACTAATTACTTCATCTGTTGGTCGGATGCCTGAAGTACTTTTTTTGTAGCAAAGAAAACCAATTATTTGTGTAGTTAGAATTCTCCACATCCCCAAATATAGTAAGAAAAATAAAAGAGAAACTCTTACACCATAATTGAAAAAATAGCAACTTTTATGAGGCCGGGGATTGAGAAAACTGAAGGATGGGTTTATAATGAGCTGAAAATTGCAACTTTGAGTCTTAGTGGAGAATCTTATGATTCGGGGTAATTTGGTGTGCAACTGAAATCCTATAAAATTCTTGTCATTCAGGGAAGTGGAAATTGCAACGTTCTGTGTCATCGTTTGAAGCGCACACTTCTTTCGAGCACATGATTGAGTCGCTTGTTGATAATTCACCTCACTTCTGCCATCCTCCATCTCTGTGTGTTCCCCTTGGACTTGACTCCTGAAACAATTACCCTCACGTCGCATCGCTTCATTGATGTAAGCAATGATTTATAATAACAGTGGCTTAAAAATTGACTTTTCAATGTTGACCCCCTAGTTAAGTTGCTCCACCTTTTTTTCCAGTAAATTTTCCCAAAAGGTTTATTTGTGCAGTATCTTCCAAGTCTGTCCTTCATTGGTTCTTATTTTCTTTTAATTTTCTTCATACAACACCTTTTGTAAGTAACTCATTTAAGATATGCAGACAAGCTTGATTTGTTATAGTGACCAGTTGTAGGTTTTTCTCTCTTCTTACCTCATTTTTGTACTGGATGCAGGTGGGAATGGTGGAAGGGGTGGTAACGTGATATTAGAATGTTCCCCTGCAGTCTGGGATTTGAGTGGTCTGCAGCATCACATTGTGTGTTTCCTTCCCTACTGCATGATGTCTGTTGCACACTTAACTTCTTTATTAATTGGATTGTCCCTGTCATTTGATTGATATATGTGGCATTTTGCATCCTAGTTACCTAATTGTTTGCGACATGTTTCAGAATGCAAAGAGAGGCGGAAATGGGTCTTCCAAAAATATGATAGGAAGCAGAGGAGCTGACAAGGTTAACTTTTATCTCGCTCTTCATCTTCAGTCCTTGGCATATGTATACCATTTTCGTTTTTTAATCAAACCTAAACTAAGGACGGCTTGCTTGTGTCGTAGGTGATCCAAGTTCCTGTAGGTACTGTAATTCATCTTGTAGAGGGTGAACTTCCATCTGCAGTTGAGAAGAGTTCAAGTTCTGAGTTGGACCCTTGGGAGCTTCCAGGTACAGTTGATATTGATTCGTCAGAGTTTTCTACACAATCAGTTTCGGCTTACCAAACAAGTTCAAACGTTGAGAAGAAAGCCAAATCAAGTGGACATCGAGCTTCTAGTGGTGAAGAATCCACTACAGCAAAGAGAAGAAATCGTGCTTTGCCAATCAATTCTCGCACGAAACATTCACTTTCTAGAGGCAAATTCGATAGTGATGATGATGATTTGAGCAATTGGGAGGAAGAAAGCTGTGGACAAATGGAAGATCAAGACGGCGATGATGCTATGGGAACAGAATGTGAAGATGAGTTGGAAGAAACTGAACATATAGAATATGATGTGGCAGAGTTAACAGAACAAGGCCAACGAATAGTTGTTGCTCGTGGAGGGGAGGGTGGCTTAGGAAATCTGTCTAAGGGGAAAGCATCAAAGATGATGCAAAAAGGAGCCAGTTCTGATGATGAAGTATCAGATGATTATGATCATGCATCACTAAGTGCTGGCTTGCCTGGCTCTGAGGCGGTCCTTGTGCTAGAACTAAAGAGCATTGCTGACATAGGTCTTATTGGGATGCCAAATGCCGGCAAAAGTACCCTCCTTGGAGCATTATCAAAGGCTAAACCTACTGTAGGTGATTATGCTTTCACAACGTTGAGGCCGAACTTAGGCAACTTAAATTATTACGATTTTTCTTTAACTGTAGCTGACATCCCAGGACTCATCAGAGGAGCCCATGAAAATCGTGGGCTGGGGCATGCTTTCCTTCGGCACATAGAACGAACAAAAGTTCTAGCATATGTGGTAGACTTGGCTGCAGCATTGGGTGATAACAAGGGTTTACCACCATGGGAGCAGCTAAATGACTTGGTTTTGGAACTCGAGTACTATCGAGAGGGTTTGACAGATCGACCATCCTTAGTGGTGGCTAACAAAATCGACGAAGATGGGGCTGAAGAGGTCTATAAAGAGCTAAAACACAGGGTGTCTGGTGTGCCCATTTTCCCAGTTAGTGCAGTCCTAGAGGAAGGAGTACCAGAACTGAAAGATGGTCTAAGGATGCTTATCAGCGGTGAACAATCAAACAGACTACAACTAGATGGTATAGTTCTTCATCAGGATTCTGCTTTTGTGAGCATCTAATCTATATTAATAGGAGATATCTGCTTCAGGATACTTTCCCTTGAAAATGTAATACTTTTTTTTACCACAATACCATGGCAATTTTCTACGGAGGTGGTAATTTTCTTTGTGACTTGGAATTATGTTGCGTACTTCTTGATATGCATGTTATGAATAACCAATTATTAGTTTCATTTTCAGATTTCTCAACGGAGCTGAATCTATCGAAAGACGGTTTCTTATAGGTAAGCAATGGAGTCATACTCAAGTAACCTTTGAATTATATAATTGAAACTATCGAAAGGTGGTTTTTTATGGTAAGCAATAACACTTCATAACGTTTAAATTAGATGTAAATAACTTAGTATTGTATATGATTCATGTTATCGTCCATGTTGTGATGTAGCCAATCAGATTAACAAATTGTTGTTATAGTAGTAAAAGAAGAATCTTTAATCTTTTTGTTGTGTAAGAAATAGTGATATGCTTCCCCTCTTTCGTAAAAGATATGTATTCTCCAAAAGCAAAAGGAGATTGATGATTGGTGAAATACCATCTTGAAGGGTTGAAAATACAAGTGTAAAAAGGAAATCTATTATGTGTATCTCATGGTCATCTCAAGACTCTTTTACCCCTCTGATTTGATGCTTACTATTTTGTGTTCAAGCTCTTGCAAATATTTTTGTTAATGAATCGACGCGAGAAATGTTTGAATCTTAGTTGAATTGTGGCACTGAGTTGGGGTTTATATTGTCCGGATTGGTTAGATTTTCTTTATCAAGCTCAAATTAAATTAATTATTGGTTTGGTTTTGTCGGATTTTTTATTGTATAAATATTATTTCAATCTTTCGTTGTTAAATTTTTTATAAGTAAATATATGTTTAGTAAAAATTGAAAAATTGATAAACATATGATCTATTAAGATATTCTTATGGAAGAATTTTCTTTGTAAAACATGATACTACTATCTTTTTAGTCGTCTGAAAATAATTTTTAATTGATGTACACTTTTAAGGGTAGCCGAATTTAATAATTAAACATAAAAATCAATATGATATCTAATTAATGACATGCCCTATTTAATTTAAAATTATCAAACTACCGTTTCAATTTCGAAAAAGATATAATAATTCTATAAATCTTGATCATATGAATATGAAAAATAAAGAGATTGACGCATTTCAGTAGCTTTTGATAAGAAAGTGATCATACAATCCCATTATTTAAAGTTAATAAAGATGGAGCACTTCATATTTAACTATATATATTACATCTCATAAAAGAACTGCAAATATTTATAGAGATTTTTCTTAATCAAAATTCTATAAAAAGTCTTAAAAGTATATATAAAAATTATATATTTAAATGTCAGTTTGGTTCGAATTTTTCACTCAATACCAAACCAAATCAGTTTTTTTAATCGATTTGATTTGACTTTTCAATTTGGTACAATTGTTCGATTTAGTTTGTACACCCCTAGCAATAAAATCACTTTGTTAGATTTATAAGTATTTGATAACTCGTGTAATTATGTTAAATTGATAACTCGTGTAGGTTTCTGTAATTGTTAAAATCTTGAAACTCTTTCTTAAAATCCTACTACCATCAAACGAGATGCTATTGCATTTGGAGAATATAATAAAGACGCTTTCCCTCTGGTTGTTTTTTGCGTAAATTTTCAAGACTCTAAAAGGTAATACTTTGGAATGACAGACGGAAAACTAATATATTCTTGTCGAAGCCTTTGAGCAATTAATCAATCGAACAAAATAATTGGTCTATCCTATTCAAACACAAATAGCATCAGATAAAATATGTTAGAAAGTCACTTTGGACAAGTCTCCCAAAAGATTCCAATTAGATAATGTTTTTAATATGTTTGGTGCGAGAAAAGTCTACAAATCCTAGATTATGCCGAACCCCTTAGAGTTGAAAATTTCACCTTAAAAATATATCCCGAATTCTTTTGTTTCCATAAATTAATGAAATTGTTATGAAACAATAAAAGAATAAGAACAATATTACAGAGAAAGAGAGAGATAATACTTATTGAATTTTAGGCTGATTTACAATGGGGTAAGACCCCTCTATTTATAGGAGGAAAAATGACTTAGCCTTAAGTAAAACTCTCTACAAGATAGACATTCACTCTAAATAGATTGTGTTCTTAACACTCCCCCTTGAATGTCTACTCAATAAATAATGTGCCTCGTTAAAACCTTAACTAAAATAAAACCCAATGGAAAAAAAATTCTAGAAAAGGAAAAAGAATACACATGTTTAGAAATGCGCATATTGGTTGCCTCATTAAAAATCTTGCAAGGAAAACCCGGTGGGACAAAACCTTGTAAGAGAAAAAGAGTGCAACGCGCATTAACTCCCCCTAGAGAGAGCATCAATTCACATCCTTGAGCCTTCGCATCCCAATCTTTTGCACCATCTTCAAGAGATCGTTGGTGAGATTTGATAAATAAATAAGCCATATTAACTATAATGAATATTTGCACCTTGAAATCGTAACTCGTGATAGATATATAATGTCTTTACAAATATCCTGGAATGGCTCTTCAATATCTCCATAAAGGTATCCTCGCTATCACATTATCATGCTTATAGTAATAGAAAGATATATTTGTACACAAGTTGCACTGAGAAAGTGGTACTTTAAGATCAAGAATTGTATATGCTTCAAGCAACTTAAATCCTTCATGGATTGTCGTATAAGTTAAGTCATATAAGCCATATTATAGACTTTAGATGCATATCAAGTTTTCATGTCATGCTAGACAAATAAGATATCGAAAACTGATTACACATACCATTGACTTTATACTTTCAAGTATTTGAACTACATGTCCAAAATTACATGTCTTTCATATGGAATCAATTCTACTTGAATTGTATCTCTTCCATTTGACCAATACTTTTGTATCTATATTCGATAGACTTAAGATCTTCATCTATACTTAGCGCTATGATAGATGTCGTCGATAAACATATTATATCGGTTCCAATAAATTTTCATAAAGACATAAGATCTTCATTTATATATTCATGTACATGAATCTCTCATTAGATTTTATGAAGTGTTATGTCATGTGACCTTCTAGATCACTTATCTCCTTTATTATGATCACTTTGATCCTTTGCTCATCTTCTTTATCAAGAAGTTTATTTGAAACCGATTTTTCTATATGGTTTAAGCGTACCATAGACTTTGTCTTTCTAGAACTTAATCTGAGCATTTGCAATGAGAATATAGTTACTTTCTTTGGGTCAACAAATACTTATGGCATGCTTTGCAATATATTGCAAACGAATTATCTTTTTATGAACTTCAAGTTCATATTATCGTAATCGAGGATCAAGCTATACAAATGATAATTCATTCTACGTAACTTTTTCTCAACTGTTTATCATGTCTTCCCTTAATGTTAGAAAAACTAACTCGTTTCCTCAACTTTGAGAACTCATCTTCGTGCATTATGGTGTTAATGAAAATATACACCGCATATCAATAATAATAAGATGGAATTATTTGGTTCCTAACTCTGAACCACTTGTGAGGGGAGAATATAATATACTATCGTATCTAATGTATATCATAATGATATAGATAAATTTGTTCTCATAAGCAATATTTTAGCTATTAAGTAGAGGCACTCAATAAATTATTTTGCTAAACCAACTATGATGTAAACCAACTTATCAAGATGAACTATCTTGAATAGAAAATCTGGAAATTGTGCTATTGAATTATTGAGCAAGTTACCTCGCAAAACACCATGTTGCGGGTTAATAATAATCGCACATGTAACCATCTCATAGATGCATCTTATGTGGTATACACGGCAAGTGAATAGGATCATATTCACCTTTGATATTTCCAACATTCATGGGATTCAATCACAATTTTAGTTGGTTTATTAATTAATGAGAACAAGCAATATAAGAGAATTCATAAAGAACTTTCTAGTTCTTTAATATTTACCCTTGTGAATTCTCTATTATTTTTGCACATCATACTTAAATTGATATGGCTAAATTGATTGTGCCAACATAATAAATTATCAATATTGATAAGTTCATGTTTACACCATGACATATGCAATTCTCAATAAACTTCAGGTTTATTATGATATGGGTTTTTATATCAATAAACATCCACTTTATTGTAGCATTCTTTTGTTTGTGTAGTACAAACTGGAGAATAAAGCGGGTAGCTTTTCATAAATAAATTATCCCGCTACAAGTTGTAGTAATAGAAGATATCAAATCTTTCCTTTATTTATTGTCTCAATATAATCAACCGCTTTCGCATATACTTTGGAAACTGAAAAGTTTCTTTGAGACTTACTACAACACAATACCTTATTTGTAATCAATTGTGTTTCTCCAAAATAGTATAATTGGCTCTTGCAGAGTTCTCAATTAATTTGGTACTATCACATATTAATCAATATCTATATAGTGAATATTTCTTTTAAAGAGAAAGTTGTACCATTAAGGTCATGGTCAAAATTATATGCAAGATATGTTTCTTGCATTATTATTGTCCTTTAATAATCACATTACCAAAATATTTTTGCGTACAATAGGTACGTGATCAATGACCATTCGTGCCATAATAATGACATTATTTTCTTATATCATCTCAAACCTCCTTCTAAAGGCGAGTGTGGTATATTCACTACCACTAGCATGTTCATATTCTTCCAAGAATGACTATGTATTCATAAATTAGATGTTATCACACTCACATAATTAATGGACCATAATCATCTATATGTGCTTTATAAAATCTCATATTATCAAATTGATGACAAATATTACTTTCACAGAGTGAAGGATTATTTCGAGAATCGTTATTATTCTCATTATCACAATGATGACGATTATAGTTTTGTTTATTGCCACGTCCATATCTATTGATACCTTCACGGTAATAATTTTATCTTTTTTCAGACTTATCACATACTGCTATCACATTCTCCATAGGGAATGAGAATGGAGCAAATTAAATGGGACGTGTTTTCAATTCTTTGCCCACAATATACATGAATTTGATCATGACAAAGCATAGAAATTTTACCACTTTGGATGAGTATAATATCTTTCAAACTCCATTAGAGTTGGAATAAAAATTTATCATATTTACTTGTATGTAAAATCAAATTATAGAATGTCAAGAATTTGAAAGAGAAAAGTAAAATACTTACCTTAAATCCAGAATTTAATCATGAAGAAGATCATAGAATATTTGACGAATCATTATTCTCAATTCCAAAGCTTCTACTCAATTGGTTAGAGTCGTGTGTTGTGATTGACGTCTAATGCGTTGGAACTGCGACGGAACCTCGGCCGGACCTTGATGAACAAAGACCTTAATGGAAACGGAAACACGAACAAAAATTGCCAACAGCCTCGACGCCCACCCGTGCTGGCAATATATACGTTCATACTAAATCCCAATACAACTACTCTACTGAGAACCTCAAGCTCTTCTTTGTATAAACCTGCGTTAGCACATATGCTCAATATAAAGGACAAAGTGGACGAGTTCTCCCTGATACTTTGAGAAACCATTTTACTATACAAGTACTCTGATTTTCTTGGAAACCCATAATGACTATATCCAGAAATCATAATATTCCATGTAACCACATCACGTTTAGGCATTTCTTCAAACATGTGGAGTGCGGAGGTTAAAGACCCATAATTCACAAGATCGTGTAATGTTCTGTTCAGTGAGTAAATATCATAGTTGCTCACGGAGCAGAAGTCCAGAGGCAGAGTTAACTGTTGGCTTTTCTGTTGGCACTTGTGAGAAAGAGTGGTTACGTATCTGCGTATATCACACGGTGCTATAACACGTTTGCTTTGCATTGGTCTTGAGACGGTAGAGTCTCGTGCTGATAACGTGTTATGAAACAATAAAAGAATAAAAACAATATTGCAGAGAAAGAGAGAGAATTCTTATTCAATTTTGGGATGATTTACAATGGGGTAAGACCCCTCTATTTATAGGAGGAAAAATGACTTAGCCTCAAAGTAAAACTCTCTACAAGATAGACATTCACTCTAAATAGAATTCTATTCTTAACAGAAATTTTATTATCTTTTCTATTTCAAGAATTTGCTAGAAAGGGGAATCTTAAAGTTGATGTCTAGAAAATATGCTAATCCTTGTAATTTTGAGTTAAAATAACTAAAATGCTCTTAAATATAGCGTATTTAAAGAACATATAGCGGTACCTAACGGAATCCCAAACATTATTATGTTTCAAATGTTGAAAGTCATTATTATTATCCCTAAATTTAGCTAAAGGACAAATTAATAGTTATTGCAAGCAGCCAAACCAATCAAGAGATACACGTTTACTTTTGTATTCTTTATACAATTTAATCTCAAGGACCCACCTTAGAAATGTCAACTATTGTAGTTCTCATTTCCTTAATTAAGATTGAATAATTAAATAAATGTAAATTTCATTGTCAAGCTCTCAAATGTCGTCTATCTTCATGCCTTTCTCCTTTAAAGAGATATTTCAGACATTATTAAATACTAGTTTACAAATTCTACCTTGATTTTGTCACGCAAATAATTACCAATTTTGTCCTCCTCTCCCCCCTATAAAAACCCCCATCCTATGATTCACCTATCCACACAACTTGCTTTTGTGATTAAACTTTCTTTTACAGCAAATTAAAGGTTTATTATCTCCCAACAACATAAGAAAACAATGTCTGGCTGCGGATCAAACTGTGGATGTGGATCTAACTGCAACTGCGGCAGTGGTGGAGGGTAAGTGTTTTGAATACAAATTCTAATAAGGAAAAGGGTCAAAACTGTCCTTAGATCATTCGATTAAGTTTAAAAATACCTTCCGTCCACTTATTTTATAAAAATTGCCTTACCGTTAAAAATTTGGCTCATTCATGCCCCTAATATTAACTTCTCGGCCCATTCATACCCTAAAAACTAACAACCCTATTTTGATTATGAAAAAAATTTATTATTTATTATGTGTTAATTTCCTATTGACTTAAATTAAAACCTTACCCTTATCCACTTATTAGCCTACTCCGTCTTAGATTTTTTCCTTCAACACCCACAAATCTCCTTTTCCATTTCGGATTTTTCGGCCTTAATTTAATTTTTAAATTAATATTTTTTATTAAATTCATTTTCTGAGTGATCTCAGGTACTCTTTGGAATTAATGCTTCATTATAAGATTTTATGGTTTAATAAGTTATTTCTGCCAATAGTAATGATTATTGACCAGTTGTAATATTTTTGTATATTTCCTGACAACTCAGCATCCAATTTTGATTATACCAATAATTTATTTGGTCTCTGCTCGGACCTCGACCTTTTTCTTCTTCATTGGCTCATCCGACCATGTCCATAAATTAAGTTGTTGTACAAGGATACTTTTCAGGTTATATCAACGTCGAATTTTTAAAAAGAGATGGTTAAATCAAGAGAAATATTTGAGATCATATGCCTGAAAATATAAGAAAATATAAGATGAATGTGACTATAATAAAGACTTGATTGAGCTTATTGTATGAAGCAGTAAAATATAGTAAGAAAAATTGATGATGAATGATATTTCTTTGATGGAAAAAAAAATAAGATTATTGATGTGTACACTTAATATACAAAGAAATAGGAAAAGGAAGGTGATTAACTACACGAGAGAGATTTGTTTGCTTAGGAGAAAAAATAGAAGTATAAGAATTCTAGTTGGTGGAACAATTTTTAAAAGAAAGAGGAGAAAGAAACGGAGGAAAAGGGTCTTAGAACGTGGGTGAGTTTATTTTAATTTAAGCGAGTCTTAAGTTAGGCCAATGAGACGATGGCACATTGAATGAAGTTTTTTTCGCCTAACAGGGTCTTGAAAATTGTATGACGTAAAGAATTTGTAATAAATGTCTAAAAATATAACTTTAATGATGTTTGTAGTGATTATTCAAATAGAGTACAAGGTCAAAAAAGAACGAGAAAAACAAGAAAAATACGAATGCACACACCTGGGGGAGGGGGGTGGGTGGAGGGGTTGGGGTGGGTTGAGGGGGTGGGGGAGAGATTTTTGAGATGGGGGTGGGGGGAATATTATTGTACCAACTCCAATAGTCTAGGGGCAGTTTTGACATTTTATCCGTTATGACACGTGAAGTAACTAAATTTTTTTTGTTTATCTAACATGTCTGTTAGTCATAAGTGCATTCTTGAGCCAAAAAGATAACGGCGAGGAAAATTTTTAAAAATAGGTGGACAAAGGGTATTATTATACCAAGACCAATAGTTTAGGAGCAGTTAGGCAATTTTCTTACCAGTATCGGAACTTTAATATTTGAAGTACTGATGATTCGTTTCATACATATAATACTTAGTTAAAGTTGAAACAATCCGTATTTGAAGTTGAAGTTGAAAAGAAGTTAGCGAAATATATAAAATACTACTTGACCTTGTCCTCACATCTCTGTTACATATCTATTGGTTACGAAAATAATTTTATATATCCAACCTTTAAAAATATATCTATGACATACCATGTTAATTACACGGCAAGTTCGTATTTTACACACAAATAAGACGCGTGAACTGTAATTTTTTTGTATCTAAAGCCTCATTTGGATGCCACATGTCCAGCTTTTCACTTTTTTATTTTTTTCATTTTTAATCGTCTTCTTCATTTTTATGAATCAAGCTTCACCTGTTCCCCAATTGATACTTATAAAGAATATTTCTAATAACTTCAACAGCTCCTCTTCTAACTTATGAACCCGAATCTCACCTCAAGTCCATTATAAAGCATTTTTTCTCAAATATTGTCCTTCAACTTTGCTTCAACCCCAGTTAGCTGCAATCCTAGACCTCTTACCTTTCTTACGCACCTATCTCTGGCCTTTGCTTCTTTTTTGCTGGCGGATTTATTTTTCCAACATAAAATCATCTTAAGATTTTTTGTTTTCACTCGTTGTCATCCGTGTTGTTTCTACAAATTGTGCAAGACCTAAAAATTGATTGTTTGAAATTGTTGTTGTTTGTTGAAATTAATGTTTGGGTATTGAATTAGTTGTATATTAGAAGCTTCATTTCAATTGAAACTCATTTAGAGATAGAACTAAGTACTTGGATCGAAATTTGTTTAAGAAGGTCGAAGAAGAGTACTTTGAATTTTTGAGTTGGGTTAAACTTGAAGAAACCTAAGGTTGATGTTGAAAACTTTGGTTGCTGATTTGTATTCATGTTCCCTAATCTTGAAATCGAGAAGAAAATTGTAGCAGCCATGGTGATTGGTTTTCATCGAGGAAGAAGATGGATTTCTTTTTCTTTTTTCTTGTAACTTCATGACGTGTCATGATTTAATTGGTGCATGATATATACCTATTTAAAAAAAAGTGGTCAAATATAAAAATGGTGGGTCATAGACATATTTTTGAAAGGTTAAATGTATAAAATTGTTCCTATAGTCTATGGGTGTGTGATAGGGATTTGGAACAAGCTCAGATGGTAATCTAGTTATTTCGCCAAGAAGTTATTACAGTATACAAAATTTTAATTTATTTTTTGTAACCAGTGTCTTTTTGATGATATTGTAGATGTGGGATGTACCCAGACCTGGAGAAATCCACTAAGTTTACCATCATCCAGGGTGTTGCTCCCATGAAGAGGTACGTCGTCTTCCAGTTTTTCTTTACTTTTCCCAATGCTTTTTGGTTTAGATATATTAGTAGTTCGCGGTGAAAATAAGGTCGAAAAAGTAATCAAAATTTGATATTAAGAGGTATTAACTTATAATTTAACAAGTTTTCTAGATTGGTTTCAGTTATGATAGACGGTTGTTTTCATCTCTAATAAGTTATCTGCTAGATTTTTGAATGATAACTTCATATGTGAATACCTAACTTTAGTTTGTACATATATTTACTGAATTTCTTGATACAAATATATTTTTTGAGCAAAAATTATTAGGTTAAGCCGAATTTACCTCTGACCTTGCTGTTCAGTATATAAAATTTAAACTCAAAAAAAGATTACTTGAAATTGTGCAGCTTTGTGGAATTCGGAGAGAAAGCAGCAGAAGGAGGAAATGGGTGCAAGTGTGGATCAAACTGCACCTGTGACCCTTGCAATTGTTAAGATTATTTCAATGTAATTTAAGTGTGTGCTATAAAAGCATTTGTAATAATAACGATAAGGCTGAAGCCATGGAACTGTGATCATCAGCTCTTAGGTTTGTGTATCGTGGCTTTTCTTTTTAATTTTGTCTCTCTATGTAATGTTTTTCTGCTGTGTGATTTGGGCTGTAACACAAAAGTATCAACTATCAATATTATACACTACTATATGTTTGTTCCTTAAATTTTTATACTTCGATCAATATTAATTTAGCCAATTAGTACTAATTGGATATGAAAATTAACTGTAAATATGAAGGTTAAAAAGGAGTTAGCTGCCATGGATCTGAAGGTTGAGCTTGAGGAAGAAGACATGCAAGAGAAGGCAACACTCAGAGAATGAGAAAACACAATCTATTATTGAGAAGAAAACTGATACAATCGTGTATCTATACAAGAGTCTGTTATGTATTTATAAAGCTAGAGTATAACTGACTTCTAACACTGTACTAACTAACTTACTTCTAACTACAATCTACCGTTACATTTCTAACTATAGTTAACTTATAATCAGCTTGCTTTACTAACTCCAATCAACACTGCCCTCAAGCTCATGTCGATATACTTTCTTCACTTCTAGTTTGTTCAGTAAATGATCATGTTAAACTTCCCCAAGCTCTTTGTCAGTAAATCTGCTAGCTAATCTTTAGTATGCGCATACTCTGTCTTCAACAATCCTTGAAAATATTTTCTCCCTAACAAAATGACAATCAATGTTAATATGTTTGGTCCTTTCATGCATAACAAGATTAACATTCAGCCTTGCTGTCACATATCAGACTTATAAGCTGCAGAGTTCTAACTCCAAGTTCCTTAAACAAGTCTACCATCCAACTGACTTTTGCTGCACATGAAGCCATACTTCTGAATTCAGCCTCAAGTGAACTTCTGGACACAATCATTTATTTCTTTGACTTCCAAGACAGCAGTGCATTTTCAAATTTGATCAAATACTCAGTAACTTGCCTCCTTGACTCTATACATGATCCCCAATCAAAATCATATTAGGCAACAAACTTGTCTGTATTTTCTGCAAGCATAGGTGATCCCAAGTCTGGTGCTTCTTAGATATATTTCACTACTCTAATAGCAGCTTCCATGTGTGACACTTTGGGATAGTGCATATACTGACTTAAGACCTGAACCCCAAAGGCAATATCATGCCTTGACATGGTGAGATACAATAGTCTTGCCACAAGTCTCTGATAACAACTAAGATTCTTGAGTTCCTGATTACCTTCTTGTTTGCAGTTCTTAATACATTTGTCATACTCTACAGATGTGAGTTTTTGATTCAACTCTACTGGTGTACCTACGGGTGATACATGGGGGGTCGGGCATAATTTGGACGGGTCAAGATGTGTTAGGTCAATAATGGGTCATTGTGCAACCCAACCCAAATTATACTTGGGCTAAACAATGGGTCATAACCCAACCCTCCAAACTTGGCCCATATTTTAGAACCATACTCAACTTGCATAAAAAGTCTTTTACTTTAAAATGTGTAAGTTGAAAAATGTGCAGAAAAGCTAAAAATAGAAAATTAAAAATTAAAAGAAAAAGAGTAAAAAATTATTTTGAGGGGGCTTGCGCGGGAGGGGGGGGGGGGGTAGGATGAATGGGTGGTGTAGAAAAAAAATAGAGAATTTAAAAAAAGTAAAGTTGAGGCAACTAAGTAAATTTCTAGATAAGTTGGATTGAGATCCTTTTATTTTTCGTAAGTTTCAGGGTTGTATTTGAGCTGCTTAATGGGTCAGAATGGGCTATAAAAAATAAAGGGTTAACTTAGACTCATCCCAAATAGACGTATGAGCTAAAATGTTTGTAGCTCAACTCATTAATCTCTGGTCGGGTTATGCAGATTAAATAAGTTTGGAATCAAATTGCCACCTCTAGTGTACCAAAAGGTTTTGCTCTACCCAAATATACTTCAGGTATCAAATCTAGTACATACCTTCTTTGACACATAAGGATTCCTTTCTTTGATGTAGCAAATTTAATTCCAAAAAAAAAAAAAAATCAATTCCCCTAGATCCTTCATCTTGATCTTCTTTTTCAAATCTAGTATATATTTACTGAATTTCTTGATACAAATATATTGTTTGAGCAAAAATTATTAGGTTAAGCCGAATTTACCTCTGACCTTGCTGTTCAGTGTATAAAATTTGAACTCAAAAAAAGATTACTTGAAATATTGCAGCTTTGTGGAATCAGGTGAGAAAGCAGCAGAAGGAGGAAATGGGTGCAAGTGTGGATCAAACTGCACCTGTGACCCTTGCAATTGTTAAGATTATTTCCCACTACAAAAACTGCATTTTGTCTCTGTATTAAGTGTGTTCTCTAAAAGTTATTGTAATTATAACAATAAAACTACAACCATGGAGCAGGTTATGATCAGTTCTTAGGTTTGTGTGTTACTCATGTGACGTGGCTTTTCTGTTTGTTAAATTCTCATCTCATACTTTTTCCGGAGTGTGAATTGGGCTGTACATCAATATACTACGTAAGTTTGTTTGTTTGTTTGTTTAGTAATTGCCTGTGTGAAGTCTTTTACAGTATTTCTTTCGCACCTTATATAATTTCCTTCTGTTCATTAAATTTTTATACTTCGTAGTTATATGTATTAAAATCAAGTGTTAGGATCGAAAAAATCAGGTATCATGCAGAAGCTAGCAAAGTAAAGTAAACCCTGAGAGATGATAAATTCAATAACAAAAGAGAAATATATCAAAAGAGACATAAATATATAACGTGGTTCGGTCGACTGATCTACATCTACGACGGAGATGAGCAATCCACTAAATAAAAGAAAGCACAAAATATTAAGAGGACAACCTCACGAAGAGGCAAATACAAGTGACATACTAATACGTGTCCCATAAAGTTCTTCCCTAAACACGACTCTCGAACCCCATATGACTATATTGTGGATGCTACTTAATCAGAAAGACAAATCTTCAATTTATAGAACTCTAAACCTTTTCCTACAAGAAAAGGGACTAGCCAAATATGTGAATATGTAATTTCCTTCTACAAGAAGGAAATCCCAATTAAGGTAAACATGTTGCTCTTTCCTTCAACAAATAGGAAAACCAAATATAGTAAGAAAATTATGGCAAATACCTAACAATTCTTCCCCCTGGCCTGAATTTTCTGATAAAATAAACTTAATCCACCTTATTCACATAGCCTTCAACAGGTCGCATATACAAATCTCCTCCACAAAGTTGTCTCAACGTGAGTAGTACTCAGGTCAAATTTTTTAGAAAAAAATCACGATTATCGTCAAATATGTTGTAGATAGAACTGAATCTGCTAAGATGAACAGTCTTGAACCTTGCTTTGATACCATTGTTACGTCGAGGAAGAGGCAAACCCAATAATATAGAAGATAAAGAATATCAAATTTTAACATGGAGAACCCTTCAAATCGAAGTTAAAAACCATGGGATCACAAATATCTAAAAAGCTTCACTATAACAATAAGTGCCAAATATAGAGCAACAATAGCAACAAGAGCAACAACTAATCAATTGAAGAAAGATAAAATCTAAAAAAACAGAGCTGCTATTCGAGGCTCAAAAATCAGATGTTATAAATCCGATCTCCAGCGTTCAAAAGACCAAGATGTTACAAACAGTCAGTCAGAATATCAGCATGATCCAACGGTTAACGAATCAAAAATGTGATTTGAAGTTGGCTGGTCGGAATAAAAATCTGCAGCAAAATAAATATTTTTCTCTCTTCTCTCTTGATGAACGCTCTCTCAAAAACCACTCTTATGTGCTCAAGACTTTCAAAGACTTATATCAATGAGCATAGAACAATTCTCCAAGGTTTTCCTATTTATAGGTCATGAGTGGTGCTTTCTCTTAAAGCCAAACCCCACTCAAAATAGGAATAAACACCGAATCTAATTCCGAATAGGAATGGAAACCAAAAGAGAATAAGATTAGGCTATTGGGCCTTCTGGCAAAATATGGGCATGTGCACAACAAAATCCCTCTCTAGCCAAGAGGCCAAATATGTCTTCACGTAGAGGAACTATTGATAGGCTTCATGCTTGTCAATTTTCTGCAAACACATGCTTATCTGCAAGCTTAACTACAAAGTCCTCAGATTGCTTCATATAAATTTCCTCATCTAAATCACCATGAAGAAAAACAGTCTTGACATCCATCTTCTCAACTTTTAAATCTAGACTTGCGGCTAAGCCTAGATACACATGAATAGAAGCTAACTTCACAACATGGGTGAAAATTTCATTAAAGTCAACTCCCTTCTTCTGGAAAAAATCTTTAGCGACTAACCTCGCCTTGTATCTAGGCGCATATGTATGATTATCTTGCTTTATTATGAACATACATTTGATAGATAAAGCTCTCTTACCTTTCGGAAAATTCACTAACTCATATGTGCCATTCTCATGGAGTGACTTTATTTCATCTTCCAGGGATTTGATTCACTGATCTTTGTGAATATCTTGCATGGCTTCATCATAATTCTCAGGTTCTCGCATGTCAGTCAAAAGTACACACTCATCAGGAGGATAGCGCATGAATTTTTGTTTCTCCCTTGTAGATCTTCTATGAGAGGCTTCAGAAGCATTCGAAGTAGTTACCTGAGTAGGAACTAGTTGCTAATCAACCATAAATTCATCAACTGAAGCATCCATAACATTTACACCATGATAATCATTTTGATCTTGATCACTATCTCCATCATTGTCTTGGGTTACTTCATGTGTAATAGGTGCCTTAGCAATAGAAACTTGATCACTATCAACTAAGCTCTCATTACTATGAGAATATATCTTCTCTGCTTTGTCAATATATTCAATAGTCCGGTCTTCGAAGAACATTGCATCACGACTTCTAATAATCTTATTGTCGACTAGATCATCAAAAGGATACCCAAATTCATCTTGACCATAACAGGCAAAGATGCACTGCTTAGTATTGACATCTAGATTCGATCTCTCATCTTAGGAACATGCACACAAGCTTCACACCCAAAAACTCTCAGGTGATCATAAGAAATATCTTTGTCAAATCAAATTCTGTGTGGGGCATTATCATCCAATGCAACATCAGGAGAAAAATTGATCATATAGGCAACAACATTAAGAACTTCTGCCCAAAATGTATTTGGAAGTTTAGCCTTAGAAAGAAGGCATCTAACTCTTTTAACTATAGTTCTATTCATCCTTTCTGCCAAACCATTCAATTGAGGTGTTTTGGGCGGAGTTTTCTGATGACAAATTCCTTGTTCCTTGCAATAGTTATCAAAGGGACCACAATATTCATCACCATTCTCAGTGCGAATACATTTTAATTTCTTCCCAGTCTGTCTCTTAGCTAAGGACTGAAATTCCCTAAACACACCAAGTGCTTGTGTCACATCCCGGACTTTCCATCTTTGTGAGTCGTGATTGCGCCTACTCGTGAAAGCAAGACAAGCCGAGCGTTATAAATTTTATTATTCTTTCTTAACCTTTTTAACAATTTCAAATTAACATGGAATCGACATCGTAATAAAGATAATAATAAAAGAAATGTGGAAGACAAAATCTGCTAACTTAGCCAAATACTAGTACGAAATGTTCAAAATACATCTCTACCTATAACTAGTATCACAATATTACAGGCCATCTATGAATACTATAAACAATTGTCTGGAAAGAAAGATGCAGTCTGTATCTGAAGTAAATGAAAACGTAATATAAAGGATAGAAGGGGATTCCAAGGCATGTGGACATCTGTAGAACTACCTCAGGTCTATGTGGACTGAAGGCAGCAACCCTTAGCTAATGTCTGTATGCTCCAGTACCGGGATCTGCACAAAAGAGTATAGAGTGTAGTATCAGCACAACCGACCCCATATGATGGTAAGTGTCGAGCCTAACCTCGGCGAAGTAGTGACGAGTCTAGGACAGGACTACCAAACAAACTTGTGCAGTTAAAGCATATACAATAGGTAATAACAACGGGAACTAGCAGATAAAGATAGGAAGGGAAAACATGTTGTGGGGTATATCAAGTACCAACAAAATCTCAAGAGAGAAGCATAAAGAACACCTTAAATTTCACATCAGCAAGAATAAAGAAACTGTAACGAATCAATGTCCACTTTTATTCATTATTATTGCAGCACGAAATCCGATTCAAATCATATAACATTATTGTGGAGTGCAACCCGATCCAACTCATATATCACTATTGTGGCGTGCAACCCGATCCAAACCATATATTACTATTGTGGCGTGAAAATCGATCCAAATCATATATCATTGTTGCGGTGTGCATTCCGATCCAAATCATATATCGCTGTTGGGGTGTGCAACCCCACCCCTCATGTTCTCCCTTATTACTCCATGTTGTAGCGTGCAACCCAATCTTATATAATATTATTGCAGTGTGAAACCCGATCCCATATAATATTATTGCGGCATGCAACTCGATCCCATATAATATTGTTGCGGTGTGCAACCCGATCCCAATATACAAATCAAGACCAATCACAAAAGAGTCCCAGCCAGGGAATAATAAGGAAGCAACAATATCCCGACAAAGGAATCAATAATAAGAATAAATACATCCGGGTAAAGGAATCAATTGTAAGAATTTAAATACGTCCGGCAAGGAAATAAGCTATAACCAAATTTGTATCAACATCCAACTTCACAAATGAACCTCAACTGGAGCCAATGCTCAACAATAAACAAATACCATGAAGATATTAATAATTCCTGCCCAACACGGAGAATCAACAATTTAGGCATTTATAGTACTTATTACGAAACACAACGATTACAATTCAAGCTCACAGACATGCTTGACAATGACCTATAGATACTCATCACTACACCTATACATCGTACACTACACTAGTATATAGAAAACAAGGCACAATACATATTCCCTCAAGCTAAGGTTAGACCAAACACTTACCTCGAAATTTCACGGACAACTCAAGCCTCAAACACCACTTTTCCTTTAGAATTCGCCTCCAATTTACTTGTATCTAGTCCAAATTAATTTAACAACATCAATAAATTCTAAAAAATTCATACCTAATGCTTAATTATAGATTTTCTTCCATTTTCTCTAAAAAGTCAAAAATTCACCCGGGACCCGCTTAGTCAAAACTCGAGGTTCCGATCAAAACCTAGTCACCCATTCACCCACGAGGCTGAATATGCAATTAGTTTCAAAATCCGACCCTGAAATGAGGTCTAAATTTCAATTATTCAAAAATACCTAACTCGACCCAATTCCTAATTTCTACCATGAAAACTCTTGATTTTATTATTAAAAAAGTGATAAAAATAGTCGAGTATTTGAAAGAGTTGAGTTTAGAAGTCATTACCAACACTTTGGGGATGAATTTGACTGAAGAAAATTGCCTCTAGGTCTTGGGAGTTTGAAAATATGAAGAAAATGAGTTCTGCCCATTTTGAAATCTGTTTTAAAATGACTGGGTAGGCCTTCCTCGCGTTCGCGATGGGCCTGTCATGCGATGGACAGGCCCAGATGGCCTTTGCGTTCGCGATAGCAGGTTCACGTTCACGAAGGGTAACACCCCCAAGGCTTCGCGTTCGCGACCTATCTTTCACGTTCGCATAGAAGGAATTTTCATTCAGATTAACTTACTCTTCGCATTCGCGAGAGTCCCTTCCTGAACGCAAAGAACAAATCACCAGCACACCAAAAACAACAAACCTGCAATTTTTCCGAAGTGTAAAAACATATGATGGCCTATTCAAAACTCACCCGAGACCTCGAGCTCCAAACAAAACATACACACTAACGCAAAAATATCATATGGACTTACTCGTGTGTTCAAATCTCCAAATTAAAACCTTTAGCAACGAATTTAGCATCAACATCAAAGAAAATCTCAAGAACTCTTAAGTTCAAATGTTAACAACTGAGGGTCCAATTTACGTCAAATCAAGTCCGTTTCTTACCAGATTTTACAGGCTCAACATAAAATACATATAAGATCTGTATCGGGCTCCGGAACCAAAACATAGGCCCAATACCATCAATTTCAAATAGAATTAAATTTCCAAAGACTCTTCCAATTTTAGTTAAATAATTTTCTTCGAAAAATTCATTTCTCGGGCTTGGGACCTCAGAATTCAATTACGAGCATACGATCAAGTCCCATATTTTCTATGGACCCTCCGGGACCGTCAAATTACGGGTCGGGATCCGTTTATCTAAAATATTGACCGAAGTTAACTTAAATTAAATTTTAAAGGCCAAATTAACATTTTCATCAAGTTTTTACATAAAAGCGTTCCGGATATACGCCCGCACCCTGCATGCAAATCGAGGTGAGATAAAAAGAGGCCTTTTAAGGCCTCGGAATATACTTGTAAATCAAGTGATGACCTTTTGGGTCATCATAAGTTGATCTTTAGATTTCAAAGGATACACCCAGAGCTTACGAGAATGATCATCAATGAAGGTCACAAAATAAAGTGCACCACCTTTTGAATTTACTTTAAAAGGACCACACAAATCAGAGTGTATTAGCTCCAATAAATCGGGCTTTCTTGAGGGAGGATGGCTATGAAAGGAAACCTTTTTCTGTTTGCCAGCTAAACAATGGATACCTTTTCAGCTTTGCTTGTTTCACTCCAGAAAACAAACTTTTCTTAGCCAAACGAGTAATCCCCCTCTCACTCATATGACTAAGTCTTAGGTGCCACAATTCTAATTAATGTATCACTTTCCATTATATTTATGGAGTCATTAAGAATAGAACCATGTGTCATATATAGTTGACCAGACTTGACTCCCCGAGCCACTACTAATGAGCCCTTGGTGAGCTTCCATTGTCCATTAAGGAGCGCATTATGGTAACCTTCATCGCCTAATCTTGCGGTGGAGATAAAATTGAAAGGAAAGTGAGGAGCATGCTTGACATCTTGAAGAACTAACATTGAACCATTATTAGTTTTCAAACAAACCGCGCCAACACCAAACACCTTAACTTTACTGGCATTGCTTATATTTAACACTCCAGAATCACAGAAGTATAAGATGAGAAAAAATCTTTTCGTGTGTGATATTTGAGGTAGCTCCAGAATCTATTATCCAGCTCGTCTCCTGGGATACCAAATTGATGACGCTTTTCATCATAAGAAAAAAGAAGGTCATCTCGAATAATAGCAGCAATATTGTTCTCGTTATTTTCAACTTTCTTTCCTTCTGTAATGTCTTGCAAACACTTGCAAAAAAACCTTTTGATATGTCCATTCTTGCCATAATGATTGCATGTAATATTATAGTATTTGGACCTTGACTTACTTCTACTTTTACCTCTATTTCACGAGCCTCTTGTTCTATCTCTCCCGGTCTTCTGTCACCAAGATATCTGTTTGTGAGGACGAACCCTGATATTTTCTCCTTATTTACTCATTCAACATACCACTCTTGGCATATTCCCTGGTCACCTTACCTCCAGGAGTTAAATTTGTCAAATAAACACGAAGAGTTTCTCAAGAGTCTGGAAGAGTATCAAGAAGCCAAAGTTCTTGTATCTCATCATCAAAATTAACTCCTATTCTAGACAGCTGATCAAGGACGCCCTGAAAATTAGTTATGTGATCCAGGATACGGCTACCTTCTTTATATTTATGGGTCATCAATTGCTTTAGTAGGAACAACTTGTTGTTCTCAATTTTTGAAGCATAAAGAGTCTCTAGCTTTTCCCACAATGATCTCCCATGTGTATTATATACAATATGGTTACGAACATTATCTTCAGCCCATTGTCGTATATATCCACATACTTGTTGGTGCTCGAAATCCCAATCTTTATCAGATATACCCTCGGGTTTATAAGCTAAAAAACAAGTAGATGCATCTTCTTCACGAACAACAAATCTTTCATGTTGCTTCTCCAAACATTATAATTTCTCCCATTTAAACATACCATCTTGCTTATATATGCCTCCATTCCGTAACAAATCGGATAAATAACCAAGGCTCTGATACCACTTGTTAAGATAATAAATAGCAGGTGTCATGTGAAAACTAGCAAAGCAAACCTTGAGCGACGATAAATCCAACAGCAAAACAGAAATATACCAAAAGAGACACAAATATATAACGTGGTTTGGTCAACTGACCTACATCCACGATGGAAATGAGCAATCCACTAAATAAAAGAGAGTACAAAATATTGAGAGAACAACCTCATGAAGAGGCAAGCACAAGTAACACACTAATATTTGTCCCGTAAAATTCTCCCCCTAAACACGATTCTCAAACCCCATATGGCTATATTGTGGATGATACTGAATGAGAAAGACAGATATTCAATTTATAGAACTCCGAGCCTTTTCCTACAAGAAAAGGGACTAGACAGATATGAGAGATTTGTAATTTTCTTCTACAAGAAGGAAAACACAATTAAGGTAAACATATTGCCCTTTCCTTCACCAATAGGGAAATCAAATATAGTAAGAAAATTATGGCAAAGACCTAATACTAAGTGCTATATTGGACACAAAAATTAACTGCAAAAATGAATTTTGCTTTAATCAGTGTTTGGATATAAGAATTTTAAAATTTCAAAAAATTGTGAAAAACAAATTCAAGTCAAAATGGTTGTTTACCTCGAAATATGAGTAACAATTAAACTTGTAATGTGATTATAAGGATACATGATTTGATTCAATGCCAATTGATAAATGACTAGATATATAAATGAATCAAATGATTAAGATAAATCAAACTAGTGTAGTTGCAAGCTATCGTCATCGATTGGAATAGGCTCGAGATCAAGCATTAAGAACAATAAGGCTAATATAAGCAAGTAAAAGAGCAGTGTATTGTTAATTTTTAGGTAGTCTCCTTTACAAAAGAATAGAATTCCTCTTTATATAGTAGAGGAATCCTAAATGAGGTATAACTCTAATTTCGGATGTAAAATCCATGACTGGTAACAATAACCGTCAGCGATTCTGTCGGTTCCGAGATTCACGCTACGATCTTCGACCAATCACAGATATCTTGCTCTTTCCGCTACTAATATATCCCTGATGTTACTCGAAGTCTATCTCCCCAAACTTCGATTGATACCAACCTCGATCTCGAAAGAGACTTCGATCGCGAACTCGATGCCTTAGCTCTTCGATACAACATCCTTGTTTTGATCAGATAGTGAAATTGGGTAGCCTCAATTTCTACCGTATACAATGGTATTTGAAATTTGGAGTTGTGTTTGGACATAAATTTCAGTTTCGGTTGTTTTTGAAGTTTTGTAAGTGATTTGAGTGAATTTTTTGCAAAAATAGCTTTTTGGAGATTTTAAAATTTTTGAAAATTTTCAAAATGCATCTTCAAGTTTATGAACAAAGACTAATTTCGAAAAGAATAAAACATTGTGGAAAAAGGAATTTTTTTAAATTTCCAAACGGGCTAATAGGTTGTACTTTCTGTTCATCAATCATCTAAACACGGTACATTTAACTATTGATTTGTGGAATTTGCAAATAAATCACTACTCATGTTCTCGTGTTGTCTTTTCTAGGGGGCATATGTCTATCTCATACTTTTTTGAAGGGTAAAGGTTAAAAATATACAGAAACGTATATAAAGGATAAGGGATAAAAAAAGAGAAATTTTCATAAAGCACTATTTTTAGTAATAATTAGCCATATATAGATACCGTTTGCTATATTACGGTTTATAGATACCTTTTCTGTAGTTATAAGATGTATTTGATGTACTTAAGCTAATGTATTCATGAATACAGTAGCAAAAATAGGTGTAAATCAGAAAATTCCAGCTAATCTTCAGATGTATTCAACTGTATTTATGAGGTGTATTCCAAAATACAGTAACGTAATTTGCGTAAAATATGGACCTTTCAAATGGTTTAAAATTGAAAGAAAACCAATTTACCTAATATTCTCCAAATATAACTCAACTAACACAAACTATTGTCCATAAATCTATATTCCTCCCTTCACGAAAGTTTATCAATTGGAAAAAAATAACCTAAAGCATAGCAACATCGAGATTTTAAGTTCTCCCTTTTTTCTATAGTTCAAGTGTGTACCCAGTTCTCTTTTTAACAATGAAAAACTGCGATTGATATAATTGTATATGTATGACAAGTTTAATAATGTTGTTGCGGTATTCTGGCAAGTGGAACAATGAGAGAAATTATGTCGATTATTCAATTGAGAGAATATTGATAAAGGAGTATGAGTGGTATAATGATTTGGTTGCATCAATATCTAATCAACTGGGCCTAGATTTGAGCTCAAAGTCCATTAGAATTTAATATAAAGTAGAAGAAAATTGCACGCCAATGGAAATACACAATGATATGGGTTATAGGATGTATGTAGATTGGGAAAAAGAGAATATAGAATTCGGGATGTATCCTTTGTGCATAACAACGATTGGGAAAGAACTTGTATTTAGAGCTAGTTTAATTCAAGGCGACATTGTGCAAATGGACGACGCAGTTCAAAGGTATGATTCCGATACTGATGATACACTTGCTCTAAATTTTGTTATGTCAGAACACGCAATTGGGGTGTTCGAACTAGACAAGGATTTGATAATTTCAAAAACTAATCAAAGGATTTGCTTATTTGTTGTTTGTACTTAAGGTCAAAAATTGTAGCATGGCCGAGAACCACACTAGTGGATTTTGGGGGTGCCTAACACTTTTCCCTCGAGATAATTTCTAACCTTTACCCAAACTCTGGTTTCTAAAATAAAAAACCCACTTGGTGTCCTAATGAACTTAATCATTAGGTGGCGACTCTTCAATTCAAGAACTCAATTCCCAAAAGGGAATGAGTTGTCCTCCCAAATGTCATAAACCCGATTTCTCTTTAGAAAAAAGGGGCATCGACAAACACTTCGACCAACTCATAATAATACACCTACGCCCAAAGGCCAATGCCAAATAAGAAATTTGACCTTGCTCGAATTATTAAATATTCGATCTCGCTCAAATTACAATGGGTTAACATTTCGGCCAACTCAAAATAACACCCCTACAGCCAAAGGCTATTGCCAAATGGAATCGATCTTGCTGAATCACTTAATATTAGACCTCGCTCGAATTACAATTGGTTAACATTTCGGCCAACTCAAAATAACACCCGTACGGTCAAAGGCCATCGTCAAATAAAAACGGGTTAACATTTGAACCAACTCGAAATAACACCCTTACAGCCAAAGGCCATCGCCAAATGAAAATTTTAACCTCGCTCGAATCATTTAATATTCGATGTCTCTAAATTATTTGATATTCGAGTGAGATCAAATCGTTTAACATTCAACATTGCTCAGATTACTTCACATCTGACGTCGCCCAAAATCACTTTATACAACCTTGTTTGAGTTAGTAAGATCTACGATTGTCTACGAAAAAACATTACATGAGGCTAAAAAGCCCGGGACCCCCTCGTATCAAACAACAATAACAATTCAGAGGTACACAGCAAAAAAGTAATTGTTCCATTACAACTGATATATTACAAAAGGTTTTTTACAAATGGCTCACGGACTCCCTCACAAAAATAACAAAGAAAAAAATGAATACAACAAAGTCCTATGCCACATCATCCCCCGTGCCATACTCCTCATTATACCAAGAATCGGGGGCGAGTCTGTCCGTATCATCATCATCAACGTCGTGACCGCTAGCCATATCGAGGTTATAACCACAAGCCTCACGAGCTGCACGTGCTTTAACACACATATCCTAAAGTTCTGCCGCGGAAATCTTCCCATTGGCTTGCAGGGACTTGTACACATTGTGTTGAGCCTCGGTGTGGACCCGTATCTCATATAATTCCAGCGGCACGATAGGATCAGTCAAGGATTGAGAAGTAAAGGGTTGCGACTATCGTCACACTTCCTCCACCTTCAAAGCAATAACTTGTCAATTCAACACGGACAACTCCGCCTCCAAATCTTGGATCCGTTCTTAAACCCTTGCTATCTTGAGCATGAATGCCATCTTATTGTTTCGCTCAGACCTACAGACGTGAAGAATGTCTTCCAAAGCCGCTACCTCAGAGATGGTAGTCGTCCTTCCCCTTTCAGCATGAGCCAATCCATCAGCCTTAACACTCAGCTCGCCCCTCAAGTTGATAGCCTCTGCCGCCCTTTGATAAAGCTCAGTGGTTAAGGTGGCCATCTGCGCTTAAAGGTCGGCGTTTTTGGCCATCACCCCTTGCTCACCTCAAACTTGTCTTTCTTGGCCCTAAGAGTTGCCTCAAGTTCACTACATCGAGCAATGGCCTTCATCATATCTTCCTCTCTTCGACCTTTTGTGCCAACTCTTCCTCATTCTGCTTAAGCCCGTCACAGAACAGTTGAAAACTACTGTCTTGAGTGAAGACATCGGCCAACGAACAATGCTTAGTGTGGTACTCCTTTTATTTAAATGCCACTTTCCCAAAAACGTGTAGAAAATCACTCAATCTATGATATGTGCGCTTTGGTTGTATGAGCATGATTTTCAGGTATAGGTTTTGATGAATGACAAACAATGAAGTCAAGCGTCAAACAACGATATAATATGACAAACAATCAAATGGCGAGAAGCATACTGATGACGAAATTGCATGAACAAGCCAAAGTCGAGCCAAAGAGTTCAAGACCGAAGACCCAAGACGTAGGTCGTTTGGTAGAACCAATGTAAGAACAACGCTTAAGTTATCTCATCTTTTGGCTCAACATTAGGTCATCATAAACATGCATAAAACATTTTATTAAATCTTATTTATCATAAACATGCATCTTTGTGTTAAACCAAAATGATTTGTATTTTAGTCAAAATGGTTTTTAAACATGTCTTTTAAATCTGGACCTAAACAATCGATTATATGCTCCTTACAATCGATTGTGTTTTTCAAATAGCAAACAATCGATTATACAGTTTTAGCAATCGATTGTATTAAGACAGTGTGATCTGAAGTTTTTCAAAATAGCAAACAATCGATTATATACTTCTAACAATCGATTGTACTGAGACAGTACTTAAACTGAATTTTTCAATCAGCTAAATAATCGATTATATGTTTTTAACAATCGATTATAATCAGAATAATCGACTATGGTTTTAATACAATCGATTATATTCAGACCGTTCCCACAGAATCCTAAACTGATTTTTGAACGTTGAAGAACAATCGATTATACAGGTTTTACAATCGATTGTTTCCCTTAAAATCAGGAGTCTGTCTTTTGAACGGTCCTCAAACAATCGATTGTGTAGGTCAGACAATCGATTGTATGAGCAAAAATTCAGGGATTTTATTTGTCAATTAAGCAACGGTCAGCACCATTTTTCACCTATAAAATGAGGTCTTTTGAGCTGCTTTCAAACACACAACTCCTCCATACATTGATATACATATTGATCATTTTCAAGCATCATTTTAGAGCTTTTGTTGAGCCATTTTATAGACAACTTTGTGTTGTTCATAGAGCTAAAATTGTATCTCTTTATCTACTCTTTTGAGAGAGTGCTTGTGTAAAAGAGAGTTGTTTGAGAAGAACATATCTTCTCATTTGTCGGGTTTGCTAAGTACCCAAAGTCTTAGTGGTTGAAGTCTTGGGGTGAGGTATCCTCAAGCAATCGAAGTCTTGTAGAGTGTACATCTACGAGCAACTGTAATGGTTTGTTAAGCACCCGTAAGCTTGACGAAGATAGTGGAATCTCGAGAGAGTCTCTCGGGGACTGGACTAGCCACGGGTTGTGGTGAACCAGGATAAAATACGATGTGTTCTTTCTTGATTATTTCAATTATCGTATTTACTTATTCCTGCAATTTAAAATTCCACAATATTTCAATATTCTCGTGCCTCACTATTCACCCCCCCCCCCCCTCTAGTGAACGGCATAAATACTAACAAAACGGTTGTCCTCTGCTTGTCCCTTCGATCACACTCAATCTCCATGATGAGAGTCTAACATGTAAAAGAAAGAATGCCAGCTTAAGTAGATTATGTATGCAAAACGAATTTGAAATGAAAAAGAAGAGAAAAAAACACTTACCTACAAAGCCATACCGGAAGTACTCCGCAATAGCTTTGCATCACTCATCGCCTTAAGCGTCGTACTCTTGGAACCAGTGAACAAAAAGGAAAATGATGATGTTTCCTGCTTGGAATTCACCAACAAGTCGTAATGCACGGGGATGAATATGTGCCGGTCAAGACCCTCCGTCTTCACTTCCATGCGAGTATGTCGCTCCAAGAAAGCTCATACATCTTCGGGATCGACGTTCAAACCTAAACCGTCACCCTTGGCATGCACAACTCTACCCCCTCCGATAGCAGATGATGTACCACCCTCAGAAAATCGTACATATCCCCCATCTTGACATACCCATTCGTCCCTAGGGGACCTCTATGCCAAAATGCATCCGCCATAAAAATTTCTCTTGTGCCTGACCTAGGCGAGGGCGCCACTCCCGAAGCAACAACTCTTTTCTTTTAAAGATCGATGGTGACGGCCTTCCCAAGCTCCACCCTACTCCTTTTCCTCGACGGTGATTCATCCCCGTTGGAAGGCTCATCCACGAGGTGGTAGATAGGCCGAGAAGAGATCTTATCGCGTATAAAGACTTCATAAGGAGAGTTATTTGTTGGTACAGGTTGAGTACGATCTCCTCGGACGGACTCAACTAAGTTAAATTGCATCCCTGCCAATGCGACGGCCTTGCAAAATGCCGTGACCGGAGCCTTCCTCTCTGAAATCCTATGACCTACCACTGCAAACAAGTTATACAGCAAACGACCAAAGGTCATAGCAAAACGAACACTTTACAGACGGAACTTTCGGCCCAAAATGTTTCAAATAGGCAGGCCAATCTTGAGTTCCCATCGCGTAAGGTAACATGCAAGCTACCCAATCCTCAATGCTGATAAGTGGAAAGGGTGCACGTCTTTCAATTGCACAGAAACGTCATAGGTAAATAAAATTAGAAAGAACGAAAGTAAAAACGGGCATACGCTACTAACACCTACGATTAGGATTCCACTGCTTTGGAAATCCAGATGGGTTCGACTCCAAGTGCTCCCTTTTGATGAAGAAATATTTGTGCAAAAACTTTCCCCTTACCCAGTCGTCTGTTCCAACCACCAACCCCCTGGTCCCATAATATCGTAGATGTATCATGGTACCCCTATGAAAAATTGGGGAAAATAAATGTAAAAGGTGGTGAATGCCAACCTCACACCCAGCCAACTCTGCATACTTCGTCAACACTAGAAAGATATTATACGAAGACAGCTGTGTAGGGCAGACTTCGAAGAATCGATAGAACTCCTCCGCCAGCGGAAGGACACTGAAGTTATGATCGATCATAAAATGATACACATAAAAAGCATAATACCCCGATCTGTGAACCTCCACGAGGTCCCTCCCAGCTGGAACCATCTTGACATAAGAAGGAATATTATACGTAGACCGGAGTTACTTGATGTGAGTTGGACCGGTCTCATAGATCACCAGAACGGGGGAAGGAGCAGGCTTCGTGTGGAAATTGTTCTTAGACATAAGGTTTCTAGGGAGTATCTCTTTCGCGATAGCACCCTCTTTAACCACTACATCCTCGCTACCAGAAGGAGGGGCCATAGACAACGGACTGGCGTCGAAAACCTCATCATGTGCACGATGGGTGTAGGGAATTTTGGTAATAGACGGTGTGCTGGTAAACCTAAAATGAGCAAAGGTGACTGAACGGAAAGACGAGAAGTAGAGTTACTAAAACTGAGCAAAAGAACGGAGAAAGATAATCAAAGGAGGAAATGTATATACAAGGAAGGAAAAGGCTAAAAGTGTCTGAAAAAACAAAAACCTTCACCTATTTATAGGATTGGATGGCACGAGAATCGAAGCAGAAGACTGCCATTGGCGCTAAAACCAAAGCGATAAGCAATAAGACGCTATCTCGGGAAGGTGCGTAATGATGACGCGTGTAGGAGTGACGCCATACCTTGATAAGCACATCAGTCAGGGTTCCGTGGAACATGTCGCTCTTTCACCTTGGCCAAACCAGCACAATTCAATAGCCAAATTCTCCAACAAAAATGGATGATATTCACTTATCAAGGACGTGTAGGGCCACGATCTCAATAAGCGAAGGGACTAACTGTATAGGTCCAAATTTGGCAACCACGACAACTGATAAGCAAGATATGAGACGAGGTCACCACAACACAACGATTGACGATCGTTGTAACAAAGGACGACGACCAAAAGCGGACAACTAAAATATGATAATAACGGTAGTTTAAACTTAGGAAGAGACAAGAAGAATATGCCTTTTGAATATTCTTTATGTTGTATTTTTTAGGATTTTTTGAAAAATGTCCCTTATAAATAGGAGGAGATAGTGGACAAGAAGACTCTCGGACATTTAAAAAAAAAGAACACATTGTAAAAAAAAAGAAACGAATATATGGTCTTATTCGCTTTATTCTAGCACATGTTGTTTAACTTTCATCCATAAATCTCAAGATTCCACATTCATATCGGCTGGATATCCTTTCACGTCATCAAAAAGAGGAGGCATCTAATCAGACAATCATTGGATGACAATTCCTTTATATATAACCATTATCATTTCTTCCATTCATTATATTTTTAGGATATTATCTGTTTTGCCAATCATAACTTATTAAGTACACTATGTAATGCTTCAAAACTATTCTCACCATAATAAAATTCATCTTATTTGATCTAGAATTTATTAAGCTCAACTAAATTTTACTTTACTAATTCATTATTAATTAATTTACCAATTATTTGCTCAAACAACATATACAAAGGATAAGGGATAAAGAGTTACCTTTAAATTATACTACGAAATAGAACAATTTTGTCATCCATTAAAATAGTGTGTCGTTTCTATGCATGATCATTTGCTTTTACGGACAACGCAGCAGCTAAAGGCTTTTCTTCTTCTTTTTAGGGTCTAAAGATGCATACTTTTATATATTAAGGAGTAGTGCAAGGAATATTTTGAGATACATCGTTACAATATATTATTGCGTACCTATGTAAGTGTGGGACATAGTTTGTGACAGCATACGTAAACAAAAAGAAGTATGTCCCGAAATACTGGACGCAGTTGTAGAATGTTGGCAGAATGTGCCACTGTGATCATCCATGTATTGAAGTATAGTAAAAAGTGGTGGTTCTAAAAGTGTAGTAAATGAATTTTACATTGAGATAGTTGTTCTGTATTTGGTCAATAGATCTGTCACTTGATTTGCTCCCTGTATATATGTGTCACTCGAGGCTAAATTTATATCATTCGCAAAAGTTCTCAAATAATACTCGTACAACCTATACAAGAATCTATCCAATATTATTTTATACGAAATCGATAACGTAAAATATGAACATTTACCTTATTAACACAACTGTCCGGAAAAAATTACTTTTTAAATTAATTTAGTCATCTTACCCTTAAATTAAGGCTCCTTACTTTATTTACGTAAAATGATTTAGTTTTGAAATAAAAACGTGATAGCTTTGGCTTTAATGATTTTTTTTCCTTTAGAAAAGCTGAATATCTTTTTTTCATAAATTAATTTGAGAAATTATAAAAACTTCAATTTTCCGTTCACATTTAATCGACTAAGCAGAAATTAGAAAAACTTCGTTTATGACGACATCCTTCATTGATTAATAGTGTTACTATTGGTAACAGCTTCCACAGTATATTTAATTTGTTTACAATGGGCCAACTATTCTGTGGTTATTATTCATCGTATCATGAATTCTACATAGCTTGCGTAAATCATAGACAAGAGGGGTTAGTCTGATGTTAAGTAACCTCCACTTTCAATCGAGAGGTTGTGAGTTCGATTCTTCCCAAGAGCAAGGTGGGAAGTTTTTGGAGGGAAGGATGCCAGGGGTCAATTTGGAAGCAGCCTCTCTACCCCAGAGTAGGGGTAAGGTCTACGTACACATTATCCTTCCCCAACCCTGCTAAGTGGAATTATACTAAATTATTGTTGTTATTGCTGTTGTTGCGTAAACCATGTGGAACCTTAGGTGTATTCTGTTCGTTCGAGTTGCTTAGTTCATAACCCTTTCCCAGACAAATTTTTCATCTTACTATATATAGTAAGAGTGCTCATAATTAGAGGAAGTGAAGTCGAACTTTTCCGCTTACAAATATCTTAACTGACTGACCCGAACTACTAATGGTTAATTCCATTGTTTTTACGGAGAAAGGATAAAAATATCCCTAAATTATTTGAAAAAGTTTTAAAATATTTTTTATTTATTTATTGAACTAAAAATATTCTTTCATTTTGCTTTTTTCTTTTATTTATGCCCTTTGTCTATTAAGTCAATGCTGAATTAATAATTATTATTATTTAAATTTCACGTGGTAACTTCTTATCGGTCGAAATTAGAATATCTGACATATTAGAAAGACCTACCTATATCTACCGGTTTTTCTGACCAACCCGCCCCAAACATTGACCTCACCCGAATAATAAGTTCAACTAAAAAAAGACAGTCTCACTTCCATCTAACTCCGTGGTATCTAGGCATCAAGTACTTCTTCGTTTTTTTCTTTTTATAATTGTGGTATTTGAATTAGCTTACAGGTGCCTCGACTAACATTAAGTAATTCTTAAAGATCAATTAGGACACAAGCGCATGGCTTCGATGCATCGCTGATTATACTCTCACACAAATTTAGTTAATCAAAATAAAACTAAGACCACATAATTATACTTCCATATCGCAACAATTACGAAAAAATCGTTAATGCCGAAAGTTATACTGCAGGATATGGTGATGTGTCCTGTAACCTAGCACTCAAAATATTTCCAGAAACTTCTAATGAATTTTTCAAAGAAAAACTAATGATTCGAACGAGTTTCATTGTAGTTCTATAAAAAAGTCAAGTCATCAAACTTTCTCTGTTACTAGTAATTTTTTTCCATTTGCTGTTCGGAAATTCGACATCGGTATTGACTATCGGTAAAAAAAGGATCATTTCTAACCACTGAACTAAAACAAAATTACTAGAAATATCAAACTATACTTTCATAGATAGAATTAGTACCTCCGTTCGGGAGAAGAGAGAATTTCCCGTGAAGAAATTGTGGTTAGGAAGTGGAGCATCTTTTTTTAGTTGAATTTATTCGGGTCGGGTTAGTCCGAAAAATGGGTAGATATGAGAAGTTCTTTCTAATAAGTTAGATGTTTTAATTTCGACAAATAACAAGTTGCCACGTGAAATTTAAATAATAATTATTTTTAATTCAGCATTGACCTAAAAGGTATAAGTGAACCAAAAAAGTGAATATCTCAATAAGTAAATGAAGGATGTTTTTAAATATTTTTCAATGATTAAGGGGCATTTTTGGCCTTTTTCACTATTTTTATAATATGCTATATGAGTAAGATGCTTTAAACTTATGTGTATGTTTTTATTTGCTTGTTGTCTTTAATTGCTTCCCAGTTTCATTTTGTCCCATAAGTTCCTAATATATCAATCGCAATCATTATTACAAATATTCTTTTAATTATATAGTCATGTTCAAAGGGTAGGTGCAAAATAGCATAGGAGTTTGCTAAACTTTTTTTTAGTAATAAATGTGAATATTACCATACCACCCCAAATACTTTATATCCTAAGAGCATTAAGTGTATTAGCTCTTCTATTACATCAAGACCTCAACAAGAAATAACTCTTCTAAGTACAAAAATCCAACGACTTTAGAAGAAAGAAACAAAAAATCAATCAACATAATTCTAACCAAATTACATAGTCTTTGTATCATCAGTGAACATTGTTTAGTTCTTTTAGACTCTGCATACATACTCATTCTGTCTACAAGCTCCATTTTAAGTTGTCCAACACCGAATTTTATGTTCAAGTTACTTTGTCTAAAAATTCTCCAGTTCCTCGCTTGCCAAATATGATATACATCCTGTGATTGTTGTTGCAACTTCTTTGCTTAATTGGTACAGGTTATGGTCTTCCTAAAATCTTTAATTGGAAAACCATAACCTTTAAGAACTTTCTCCAGAAATTTTCACCCAGCCATATCATATGCTTTTTTTAGGTCAATCTTTATCAAGCATCTTAGAGTAGTTTTCCTGTTAATGCCTCAATAGAACATGGCATATAAGCACATTGTGAATAAGTGATCGGTCTTCAATAAGTGTTGCATGATTGTCAGCTACAATGACAGGAATGGATTTCCTCAATCTTTTATAAATGATCTTAGAAAGATATTTATAAATAACATTGCAACAAGAAATAGGCCTGAATTAGCTTGCCTGTGCGGATTCTTCCCTTTTGGTATAAGAGTATACTAGTTGAATTTATTTGAGTAAGTGTTTGCCCATTATCAAGAAATCCAACACTGCCTTCATCACCTCCTCTCCAGTAATTGACCAACATACTTTATAAAATCCACTCTCATAACTGTACCTGTACTTTTAGTATCATTTATACTGAACATAGTATTCTTCACTTCTGAGCCTGTGTATGATCTTACCAACTGTTATTATTAAGTAATTGATAGTACTTTCCCATTCTTCATGAAGGTCTGAATGGCATGATCCCTGTATCTTCCCTTTGTCCCTACTAGCTTCTGATAATACTTCACAAATATACATGTTATCTCTTTCTGCTCAGTTTTCAAGCATCCAAACTTATCAACAAGTTGGATAATGGCTTTTTTCAACCTTCTGTGCTTTATCACTGAAAAGAAATATCTATTATTATCATCTCCCAACTTAATCCAAGTAGCTTTGCTCCTTTGTTGAAGGAATACTTCTTCCAAATAGGATGATCTCCTGAATTTTTGGAACTTCTGCATTTCTTCTAGTTGTAGTTCAACATCTAGTGGATTTCTGTGAAGCTCTGTTGAGCTGCAACCAAAGTCATTTTATCTCCGTCGGCTTCTTCAATAATATTGCTGAAATAATTTCTATTCAATACCTTTAGTTTTTGCTTTAGCATTTTTAGCTTCTTAATCACTTGAACATACTACATCCTTCAACATTTTGTCCCTGTACCTCTTTAACTATATCCATAAAGTTTGATGAAACGCCCAAACATTATAGAATTTAAAAGCAGCTTTGACCCTCCTAGGTAAGTTAGCACTTGATAGCTTAAGTGGGCAATGATCATTTATTCCCTCCTCTAGATAGTAAGACATATAGACTGGCATTGAATTAAGCCATGCTGTATTAATGAATACCAGTACATCTTTGATAAGATCCTATTATTTTCATGCTTATCATTGTAAGTATATCTGCTCCCACTTGTTGGTAATTCAAGAAGCTCACATTGCTCTATGCACTGTTAAAACTCTACTATTTCAGCCAAGGTTATAGGATTGCCTCCCACTCTATCTTCAGTATGCAAAACAAAATTAAAGTATCCCATAATTATCTATTGAACCCCCACACTCTTGCTCACGGTGTCTCGGTAGCTCCATAAGCTTCTTCTTTCTTCCTTTGTGTTATAAGCATAGACTATAGTCATCATATAAGATATCTACAACCTATTGTGAGTCACCATACATGTTACTATTGATCAGTCATAGCACTCAGAGTGACTTTAAAACATTCCCGTATCCATGCATACCAAATTCTACCATTATAATGTTCCTTCAATTTGTTATACTCCCCCATCATCCAAATAGCTTATTAGCCACTTGGTCAATTTTCCTAGACTTAACTTTTGTTTCCACGATGCCTATCAACCCTATCTCTTCTCTATTATAAAGGATTTTCACCTCCTTTTGCTTGTTAGGAGAATTCATGCCCCTAACATTTTAGCATAAAATGTTATCCATTACTCCTAGGAGGTGATGTTTCCCCTCCCACATTCTCCTCCACTTTACTAATATTACTACTAGTTACAACAGTATCGTTTTATCCAACACCTGAATGTTATTATGATAGCTCCTATCACCAGCTCCCTTCCCATGTTGTACCTGTCTACTTGTAGTTCTTGTAACATTACTAGGTGCTATCCAACCTGCATTTTCTTACCTATCCTGCACTTTTTATTTTCCAGTCTCCATTATATTCCCTTGTTTGTTTCTGATTTCTTCCCCATCCTTGTTATCAGTTGATCGACTCATATCTGTTACTCTTTTATCATTTTCCCACTATCTTCCTATGTTGGCTTAGACTCTGTAATCTAGTTTTTTATTTTGCAAACTTGTTCATCATGGCCATATTTCCTGCATGATTTGCACAAAGTTGTCTTCCAATCATATTGTAATTTTTGCTCCATTAGTAACCCTCGTTCATTCTTTAAAAACACTGTTTAATATCCATCTGAACTTCAACTAGGAGACGTGCAAAACTCAACCCCATCTTCTTCTCTTTGTGACTATCTACCATCAATGGTCGGCCTATTAAACTTCCAATCTTGCTTAACCCTTTAGGACTCCGGTACTTGAATCCAACCCAGGCGGTTTAACCCATATAGGAACAGTATACAATTTCTCTTTTGTGAATTCCATATCCACATGCTATTTTTCATAATGACTGGCTTGTTATCAAAGTGGTATATACCACCTTGTAATACTTCATTATTCCCTATGATAAAAATCAAATCGCACTATCGCTATTCCATTTTTTAGCATAGATACCTTGTTTATGTCATGTTTACCTCACATTCTACGAACATACGCATTAAGCAGCGTGAATGGTGGGTGAGCTCCCAAAACATAGCACACGATTGTAGTTTTCTAGTATTTCATTTCAGAACTTATGTGCTCAGTCTCAATTTCACATACAGGTGCCTCGTCATGCAACGCAGTTCTACAAATTAAAGTTTAAATCCAGCATTAGTTATCTTTGTTATATCAAAATTATCCCACATGGAGCCCCCAGTGTTCAATTCTAGTGAAACATCTGCTTCATCTGCCAATGACAATTTCCCACTCCCAGCTCTAGATTCCAACAACTTTGGTGATTTCCTCGATGAACCCTCACCCAATTCCATAATCCTCGTACCTGAGTGACTTACAATTGGTGAGATTTCACGTGCTAGCTCTTCAATTTCCTTTTGCTCGATCGGATCATCCTTGCATGGTACTGTTTCATTGATTTCTTCCTCCCCAAGCTTCTTTACTGGATTTTGAACTTGTTTCCACTTATTATCCTTCTTCCTTTGCTGAAATGCTATGTTTTCTAGCGCCATAATCTCCTTTTGCGATGGATTCCGAGCTCTCTTCCCTATGGTGGCATACGTTATGCTAACATGCGCTGAGAGAGAAAACCAGAGAGAAGGCATTCATTTACTTAACTTATAAAAGATATAATCAGATTTATTTTCTTTTATTTAAATATGAATATAATTACATAAGATCGTCATCGGGATCTTTAATTAGTTTTTAGATACGATTGACACATTTTGTAGTTTCTACCAATTACAATATCTATCATATGAGACGGCCCAAAAGGTTTAAACATATTTTATAATAACTGTAAATTGTAAAGAATACAAAATAATTTATGAAGTTTAACTGGATATCAACTTCTTCAATGTCAAAAGCTCAACCAACTTTTTTTTTTGGTCAAAATAAACTTTATTTAACCAAGAAAAAATATATAGTGCCTCTAACTCTTTAGGACTCAAAAGTTAGACTCATTATATCAATACAACCACTTTAACTATTTTTTGGAAAAACACTCTTGACTAATTCAACATATTATTGCAACCAAACACAGACATATACTTCCTATGGAAAACTATTCAGCTGCTCAAGTCTCTTCTTCCATATCGCATTTTTCTGTCCTTTAATTTGGATTTGAAGGAAAATGTCTCTAATATTTCTCTCTCCTTCCTTCTCCTTCCCTTGAAATCTTCTCATATCCCTTTCTTTCCATACTTGGTACGTTACTGCAGCAAACAAGAAGAACAGAATGCTGCTTTGGGCTCGACCACTTCTTGTTCGTTTACTCATCCAGGCAACCTCTTCAAGCCATGTGCCTATCTGGTGATTTTCCCCCATCCAAGCCAGCAGCTTGCTCCAAATATACCTTGTATGTTGACATTCAAGGTATATGTGTTCCATATTTTCAGTCTGTCCTCTCTTATATAACACACATCGTGGTCTTCTTGAACTCCCCATTTTGCAGGCGATCTACAGTAGTCAGTCTGTGATTTAAGGCTAACCACAAGACAAATTTGTGCCTCAGAATTTCATTTCCCAGCGTCAATGCTTTCCATCCAACTTTAGGGTACTGAGGTCTTGATAGAGTATACATTTTGTGGATACTGAATTTACCTTTCACACCGAATTTATCCATGTTTGTAACTGTTTATATCTTCTTGTACCAATCCCTAATATCAAAGATCTTCTTGACAAACCAACTAGCTTGCCTTGGTGTCTGCATCACAATAAAGTCTTCCTTCTTTATGTACATAGCATGTATTCATTTGATCCATAACGCATCCTTTTTCATGTGTATTGCCCACATCATTTTACATATAGCAGCCTTGTTCCACCATTCAAAGCTAACCACATTTAATCTCCCTACAGAAGTAGATATATATATTCCGTCCCGTGCAATTAGAGCTCTTTTTGAGGGGTTGTAATTGCTTGTCCATGTAAAGATTCGACATACAACATTTACTAACTATATAATCATCTTTGGAATAATGAATACTTATCCCCAGTATGTTTGCATTTCAAATAATACACTTTTTATCATCTGCAATCGACAATTGTATGACAGCAACTTTGAAGTCCAATACTTTATTCTATTTGTGATCCTTTCCACCAGAGGTAAACATTGATGTATTGATAGCTTCCTGGAAGACACTGGTACCCTCAAGTACTTAAATGGTAGAGTCTCCATTTTAAACTGCAAATCTGAGCATATCATTTACTTGAAATCCAGACTCACACTAGCCACATATATAGAACTCTTATCTAGGTTGGCCTTAAGACTTGTCACCTTAGAGAAATGGTTGAATTTATCTAGTAATAATTGGATTGATATCTTATTATTCCTTCAACACATTATAAGGTCATCTGCAAAATAGATATGAGTGAGATTAAGCCTTGCACACCGTGGATGAAAATTGATATTTGGAACATCTTTGAGAGTCTTCAAGATTATGTTGAGATACTTCATTACTAGGACAAAGAGGTATGGGGACATAGGATCCCACTGCCTCAATCCCTTTTCTGCTTTAAACCTTTTAGTCAAACCTCCATTGATCATAATAGAGTAACTAGCATTTGTTACACATTCCATGATCAGTTGAACTATCTTGCTAGGAAAGCCATACTCCAGTGACACCCTTTGTAGGAAAGGTCATTCAACAGAATCATATGCTTTCCTTATATCTACTTTAATAATGCATCTTGGGGACACATTTTTTTTTGTTGTATCCTTTCACCAGTTCATGAACAATTATCACATTATACAGTATGCTTCTCCCGCCAATAAATGCTTATTGAGCAGGTCCAACTATATGATCCACCACTGACCTTTAGTCTAGTTGTGAGTATCCTGGCTATGAGTTTATACACAAAAAGCTCAACCACTTTTTAGTTTCTATTCAAACCATGTAGCTTCAGAGGTGGATCTAGGACTTCAAGTTTTCAGGTGCCACACTATTTTGAGCATAGAATTACTATTTTTCATGATCGAAATAGGATAAATATTGGTCATTTTGATCCATTTTAGGCTTATGTTCGGATTATTCTTTGTTTTGGTTTGTATAAGTAAATCGTTCGAAAAAAGAATATAATAATTATAATAACTTTGTACGAAGCGTAAAACTTTCAAAATATTACCAATATTATAAGTATAAATCTTTTATATATTTGCAATTGTCTTCGACGAGTTTTCAAAATCTAAAGATGGTCAATAACGTCATCCCACTTACATCTGCAAATACTTCATTTTTTTTTGCTGAAAGGTAAAAAAATCATTGCAAATTTAAAAGACTAATATAATCCATATTCATCATTAAACCTTTTTTCTATTTATATTTTACTATTTAAACATATTGTTCTTAATACTTACGTGATTTTTAAAATTTAGCACTTAGTGAGACTAGTACCTAAAATAGCGAGAAATCAAGAATTAATTAAAAAACAGTCAACTAGGATTAATAAAGAATAGTGAAAAGAGGAATTCGTACCCCCAAAAAAACTGTATTTGCACCAAGACAAAAGAGCAAAATACATGTGAAAATGTGTATTTGCAGCAAACCAAAAAGATCAAAATACACAGAGAAATGTATAGTGAAAATATGTATTTGAGGCAAGCCGAAAGAACAAAAATACACATAAAAACAATGATTTGGGAAAGCCAAAAAATGCAAAAGACAGCAAAATACACGTTGTAGATTGGGTTCAAACTCCCGTCATTTTGGGTAGAAAACCTTGCCCTTTGCCAGTGGCACCTTGCACCAACTTTGTTGTGCGGGTGCCACCCTTAATATTTATAAAAGATATTAATGCAGTCTCGACTGAAGCTTGCGGGTGGAGTATGGCCCCCTCCCTACAACATAGATCCGCCCTGTGTAGCTTCTGCACCTCGTCAAATAATTTACGATTTAATGAGATATTGGCAGCGTACTAGATGCATTTAAGTATGGATGAAATATCAGTTGCATGAAACTTATTCTAATCCTATATATATCGAATTGTGTAACTATAAACAACAACAACAACAACAACTCAGTATAATCCCACTTAGTGGGATCTGGGGAGGATAGTATGTACACAGACCTTACCCCTACCCTTGGGTAGAGAGGCTGTTTCCAAATAGACCTCCGGCATCCTTACCTCCAAGAACTTCCCACCTTGCTCTTGGGGAGACTCGAACTCACAACCTCTCGGTTGGAAGTGGGGGTTGCTTACCATCAGAGCAACCCCTCTTGTCTTAATTGTGTAACTATCTTAATCTTAAAAAATAAGACAGATTACATGTTACAACTTAAAAGCCCCAATTATATTCGGATTTATGCCGTATAGAGCCCCATTCAGGGGAAGCGTTCCCTATCAAAGATTTTTTACTCAAAGCTCGAAACCGAAACATCTGATTAAGGGAGGAGCAGTCTCATCCACTGCACCACATCCTTTGATCGTCTAAACATAATATGTATAGGGTTGACCTGTAATCACTGGAAATCCGAATTGGGACAACTAAGCATCAACGTAACAGCGAGGAAAAATTTATTTTGTGCCTCATGCAACTAACAATAGTTAAGTAAGTCTTTTTTTTGTCTCACAATTATGGGTCCCAGAATTTTATGGACCCAAATGTATAAGATATAAATTTATAAATATATAAAATAGAAAAAGGTTTCACACAACTAATATGAATTATGTGAGACACAAAATAAAATCAATGAGTGTTTCATATGCATCCACGCAAAGTAAAGAAACATGCATGACGTAGCTCTCATCTTCTTCAAGCAGAAGAACTGCAGAGTTTACCTCCAACACTTTCCGCAATTTCATAACGGCCTTCTAACCTCAGACCTGCCTCATCAGTCACTCCATTGCTTATCCCTCCAAAATCACCCCTTGCAAAAAGAATAAATTTCACACATGGTCATGTAATTATTAATTTTTATAAAGTTATTTAACTATATTTTTCATACAAAAACTATATAATTATAATTTTTTTTAATATAATTTTTTTCGCACAAAAATAATATAATTATAATTTATTTTCATTAAAGTCATATAATTTTATTTTCTTATATAAAAATTATATAACTAAGACTGTTTTTTCACTAGTCATACTATAAATATGACTCTCTTTTATAAAAATTATATCATTATATTTTCTCCCAAAAGAATCATAGTGATTGAAAAATATAAATTTTTAGTAACATTTTATTATTTTGTGGTTTATTATTATTTTATTTTTAGCTTAATAAATAATAATCCAAATGGCTAACCACTGGAATACAAAAACTTGAATAGTATGTTGTTCAGGGAAAGTATACCATCAGCAAAACTTATTATTCCTTCATGCCACAATATTCAAAAGTTACTTGGAAGACGTCGTACATGACATAAGGTATGTTCTTTAGGCATCAATTTATTCTGTGGATGGCAATGCATCAGAGACTAGTAACTGTGGACAGACTCATTAGATGGGAAATACCAGTACCTGTAGAATATGTTCTACGTATGACAAATGAAGAGAAAACTCATGATCATCTGTTCTTTGAATGCTCGTATTCAAAGTTCATATGGAAGCTGATTTTGAACCTATTTGAAATCGATCGACAAATAGGTAGCTGGCAGGAAGAGATTGAATGGATGACTACAAAAACAAAGAGCAGGAATACAAAGTGGAAGATTCTGGGAAATACCTTTGCAGCAACAGTATATCACATATGGATGGAAAGGAACCTACGAAAGTTTCTCGAACAAGAAGAGAAAGCAGGGATAGAGTTCGAGAAATTGTATTGAACCTGCACATTAAAGGAGATAGCTATTGTAAATGGAGAGTTGATATCCATGTTTAGTTTAAGTTCCAAATGTGAAACTTAGGAGATAAAAAGATAGGCTATTTTTGTAAGACCCAACTCTAGAGTCCAAAGAGCGAGTGGATTTAAATATTTACACTTGGTTAAATAAAAGATTTCAGTTTAACCAAAAAATAATAATAATCCAATTAAAATAGGAATGACTCAACAAGACATGGCCCACCCGACCCAATACTCATATATATAAATTAAAATAATACTAAAAGTGAATAGTAAGTCCTTCACAACATGATACTTCTATTGTTTATTTTTCTTTTCGCGAATTTTATTCAAATTTGTAGCATTTTAGTTTCAAATGCTCTCTAATTATACCTTTTATTTCTTTATTTTTTTGTCAAAATCTCATATATTCCGAACTGAATTATTTATGGGTGAGGAATTCACTTTGAGTATTATTTTAGCTTATGTATATGGGTCTATAGCCAGGCTAGGTTGGGACATTCCTATTTTAAGAGAAAAATATAAAATTAATCAGTCGGACGAATTAAAAATTATTATTTTTGTATGAGAAATCAAAATTATATGACTTTAGTAAAAAAAAATTGGTCAAGCTAGATTGGATCATTCCTATTTTAACTTACATATATCGGGTGAGTCAGGTCGGATGGAAATATTCCTATTTTAATTGGATTATTATTTATTAGGCTAAAAATAAGAAAATACAATTGAAAAATTATAATTTTTGATCATTATGATTTTTGTTTGAGTTAGTAAAAGTTTTATAATTTTTGTGTAAGAAAATATAGTTATATGATTTTGGTAAAATAAAAAAAAAGGTAAGTCATGTGATTTTTGTATGAGAAAATAAAATTATATTACTTAAGTGAAAAAAAAGTAATAAGTATATGATTTTTATGTGAGAAAAGAGAATTATATAACTTTAGTAAAAAAATCATAATTATATGACCATTTGTGAAATTTACCCCGAAAAACCCACCTTTAATTTGGAAGCCGAGCCAGATTTGAAGTTGAATTTTGGTCATTACTAAGAGCCCGTTTGGACCTAAGAATCTTTTCATCTTTTTTTAGAAATTTTTTTTCGCAATCTGTGTTTGACCGTAAAATTTTTAATTTTTATTTGAAGATAATTTATGAAATTTCTCGAAAATTTGAACAACTCCAACAAGCTGTTTTTCAAAATTTTCACTCATAAAACTTCATAAACGACCCGAAATTATATTCATGTTCAAACACAACTCTAATTTTCAAATACTATTTTTACTTGAATTTTTTTTACTTTTTTTGAAATTTTACCATTTTTATGTTGAAACACCCACGAAATAACTGGGTTCTAAATTAATAATTCAAAAATACTTAATAAATTTATTAAGATAAATATAAAATTTGAACCAAAATTTTGAATTTTATCGACCCACTATTTTCAAGGCTGGCTCTGCCACTGCCTTTAGTCTCCCTTTGATCACCGCCACACTACACCAATATTAGCATTTCCAATTTGAATTACTATATTATCCCCTTTATTATTTACCTAAATAATCTTTTCTTTTCTTTTTTTCAGAAAACCCTTACAAATATTCCAATCGCTACAAATGGTTGCGCACAAACTCACGCCTACAAGGAAAAGTCACTTAATGAAATGGTTGCAACTTTTAATTTGAAGAAAGTGTCTCTTTAAGTGGTTGAGACATAGATGATCATCATCCATCTACAATCCCTTGCCTCTTGGATGCGATTACAATGTGAATAAACATTACGCCTATTGATTTGCTAGCTAGAAAAAAAGGAGTAACAGGTCTGCTTTTCGCTTGCTTTCTCTTCTTGTTAAAAAAATACAAACTTTTCTCATGCTAGAATAGTTTCATGTATCTTGCTATGGAAATCACTTCTTTTATACCTTAATCCATGCTACAAGAGTTATTATAATTCCATGTCTCTTCAACAAAAAATATTTGGTAAGTTGGGAGATGGAGGGTGGAGATAGTTGAAGAAGCTAAAAGAAACGAAATCTTGAAATTAATAGTTACGCATAAAATTAATATATAACAACTCATGAAAAACACAATTAAACATCAAGCTTCAAGTTTCTTTATTAAAATCCAAATGTCAGGTAAGCTGATTACTTTGATTTATATGTTTTGTTTTCGAAATTAATTAATCAATTTGGAGGTCTTTTCTTTTAAATTGTGATTGCTGCAGTTTCATTTAGCTGATTCTACGTGTGATGAGATGTCTTAATGCCTGTAAAAGTTTTTCACGAAAGCCTATTTACGTAGCGTAATATTTATGATCGATGTTGCTCATATTATGACAAAGGTATGTTTCAGGGAGTCTGTCCTAGGATAGTATTGTTGATGATTTATTCTATGTTCTATTTTATAATTCCAGTATGTGAATTTTACATAGTTCATCTTTTTTTGGTTAATACATTTCCATAATCAGTAACATCAACATGAGCATCTTAGATTTATTTGGATCAACTTTACTCTACGAACATTTTGTTCCTTTGGAGTTCAAAACTTAGCAGTTTTCGGATTGCTAACTACTTTGTTTTTTAAATAATCCCTTTTCTGTTAGTATTTTGTTTCCTCTTGTCTTGTAGTCACGCGCTTAATACCTTTTGTTAGTTTTGTTAAAAAATCCAATTAGTTGTGATCAACTCAGCCAGTAATCTATTTTATAATAGGAGTGATCATTTGCTGTAATGAGTTTGTGAAACCTTTAGTACCTTTTGTTGGTTGAATAGAAAAATTACCCATCCACGACTGTTATTTTATTTAGTTTTAGTTTTTGATAAGTAGAAGTTATATTATTACTGTAAACAACACTAATGGAACATAGAAAATCTAATGGTGTGTCTATTTTTCATATACATTGTCCAGCATACACCAAAATGCTAGCAAATGCATTAATTTGATTTTCTCCTCATAATTTATCAGCAACATCTATTTACAATTAGCAACTGAAACATTAGGTGTTTTTGATTCATTGATTTAATGGATAAGAGGGTGGGGCCAAGCAAAAACTAGTCTGTATTTGGAGATGCACAAGGGGATTTGTTGTTCATTGAGTTTTCACTTTTCTGGACAATTCTTAATGTTGGATAGTATCAACTGTAACATATTTTCTCACATGGTCAACTTTATGTTATATTTTTAAGAGGGATATCAATATCAATAACAAAGAGTCATGCTCATGACAGAGCAACCAAAACGGATGAAAGGAACATACAACAAGAATATCGTTTATAATGAAGTACTAAGTGGGACACGTTTTATTACATGTTTGTAACTCATAAAGTCGAAATAAATATAAAAAACGCATGTACCTAATTAAACTTGAATTGTTCTGTTATGTAGATTCAGACGATATCCAATCATCTTGACCTTGGCAAACAAATTGCCGTACAGCTATACACATTAAACTTTGATTGTTCTCTTATGTAGATTCAGACGATATCCAATTATCTTGACCTCGGCAAACAAGTTGCCATACAGCTCTACACATTACACTTTGATTGTTCTTTTATGTAGATTCAGACGATATCCAATCATTTTGACCTCGGCAAACAAGTTGTCATACAGCTATACATTAAACTTTGATTGTTCTTTTCTAACTTGTATTCTTCAATAGGTATATTACATCATTGCTGCCTTCTTTTCATTTCTATGACAAATTGAACATGGTTCAGTTTGAAAAACTGATTGATCCTTTGAGCCCAATTGGTGAAATGGAAGAACGAGAGGAAGAAGAGAATGAAGAAGTAGAAGATATCAGCTACGATGATCTCAAGCGGCGCATGTGGAAGGACCAGATATTGTTGCAGAAGCTCAGTCTATGCGACGCAGCAGCAAAAAAGAGATTATTGATGATGAGTCACAACAGGCAAAGGCGCAAGAACAATCTCGCAGGAAAAAGACGTCCAAAGCTCAAGATTCTATTCTCATGTACATGTTAAAAATCATGGAGGTGTGCGGAGGTCAAGGCTTTGTATTTGGGATAGTGCCAGAGAGGGGAAAGCTGGTAACTGGCTCTTCAGATAGCTTGCAAGGTTGGTGGAAGGAGAAAGTGAAGTTCGAGAAGAATGCCCCTATTGCCATTGCTGAATTCTTTCCCAAACTACTTGTACAGCAGCAGGAGAATGATATATTGGATCCTTCCTCCTCTTATATGCATCTTCTTGAAGAACTGCAAGATGGCACTTTGGGCTCACTGCTTTCTTCCCTGATGCAACATTGCATCCCTCCACAGAGAACGTTTCCTTTGGAGAGAGGATTAACCCACCTTGGTGGCCCACAGGGAAGGAACTCTGGTGGGGTGACCAAGGATTGTTGGCCCTAGAACATGGCCCACCATCTTATAGGAAGCCCCATGATTTGAACAAGGCATGGAAGGTTAGTGTTTTGGCTGCAGTTATCAAACATATGTCTCCTGATTTAGGCAGGATAAGGAAGTTGGTGATTAAGTCCAAGAGCTTGCAAAACAAGATGACTGCTAAAGAAACATCTACTTGGTGTAAAGTTGTTAGCCAAGAACAAGCCCTTCTCGAGCTCACACAAAGGGCCCTCAAGATTTCAGAAGATGAGGATGACAAAGCGGATAATCTTGCTTCTGATGGATCTACTAGTACTTTGAGAAGAAATGACATGAAGAGGAAGTCCAACTTTGAGCACCCTGTCACTAACATGGAGCTGGATGTAGTTTACGCATGCCAAAACTTGAACTGCCCACAGAGTGATTTAGGTTTGGGATTTGTGGACAAGAATTTAAGAATTGAACATGAGATAAGCTGTTCCCATCGTGATGATCAGCAACGACGTAATTTGTCCATCAAGAGTACTACTTTTTCTAGCTTGATTAATGAGACACAATTGAAGCCACATGAAGAAAGTATATTGGGTAGAGAAGGGGAGATTATTTTCCAACAAGATTTGATGAACAATATGGAGGTAAAAAGGAGCTCTGGAAACTACCACACACAAATATCAGACGGGGTTCTGAAGAATTTGAAAAACTTTTGGGGAGACAATAATATTGTCCTTGAACAGCTGGATTATGATCTGAAAACTAGTGGGAACATGAACTCAAATGGAACTCCGTCACAAGATGTTGATTTAGATCATGAATCTGCAACTTGTATTTGGGATCTGGCTTATGATGATAGATTTGAGGGTTGAAAATTTAATAACTGTAGCTAGAGAGATCATCTTGTCATGTTTCTAGGTTATCTGCATTTCTTGTTTCGAGAAATAAAGCTATGAACATCTATAAAAGTTATGTGTGTAATAATTTTCTTTTCTTCTTTCACGTTTTGTCCTATGTTTCCTTATAGATAATTTATAAAGGGCTTTCTTCAGGTATGGATATGCTATACTGATCTTGGAAAGGAGCAAATAAAAAGGAGTGTTAATTACGTAGTTCAATATTGATATAAGAGGGTGCTAGCACTTTGTTAAGACTCTCAGGATACACTACAATATTTTAAAGTTAAGAGTACTTCAGCTATTCAACCAACGGCTGAAGTAGTTAGTCGTGGGGCTAAAGCTGCAGGAATAGTTGGTTCTAAGTGCAAGCTTTACTAGTAAATAGTTGATATCTTAAATTCAGGTCAGATATCTGATGTATTGTAGGTCTTAACTTTTATCATTTTAACACGGGTCAGTAAGTTGGTGTGTATCTTGATTTGGTTTATAGTATCTTAATTGTTTGTTCAGTCAGTGAGTAGGTTGTCTGGGGTACTTAATCAAAAGATCTTGTAAAGAACCCAGACACAAGATGCACAGCCAAGCAATGTTTTAACAGAGGAAACTTGAAGAAGAAAAAGAGTCGATGCAAGAGATGAAATGATAATAAATTGGACATAAAACCTGAGGAGGGGCCGACATCCCCGTCTCGATCCTCATCCATTCTTCTTTTTCTCGAAGAGGGCGAGTCTTCCTCATCTTGAGACTTCAACTAGGGGAAAAGATGGAAGATGGCAGTCAACTAGTTACATATTTCCTTCCCACCAACCTTGAGGTATGAAGTGATTAGAGAACACACCATCAGGTCTGCCACGGCGATCATGTCGACCAGGACAAATACTGGCGCACCCGTTGCCACCATCACCTCCTTTAGGCCATATGCAGCAATCTATCATTCTTCTTTCCTGTACAGAAACTTGTATAAATGGACAAATATATAGTGCTCTGCTACTAACTATGTTCCGATCTGGTTCAAAATGATACATACCTACTTACCGACACATGTTAAATGATCCTGATATTTAGTAATTATCATCATCTGGTTCTAAGATTTCATCACCTGCTAGCATGAGTGACAGCAAAAGGCAGGAAATATCCAAAATTTATGCAAGTGATACATTAAACCTTCAATGATAGATACTAAAGAGAAATTTAAGTCAGCTCAGTTTAGGTATATGCACACGAACTTTGGCGAAGAAGAATGTCTTCAATGAATAAACTATTCCTGTAAAAAGTTTCAAGAAGCCAAATCGACACTAAAGATGATCAGCAAATGAGTGACACCCCGATACTTTGGCGTGAGAGCAGTTAAATAAGCAGTTCCTTAAAAATGTACGACAAACAAATTGCATCAAATGTAGCCTGTTCAAGCCAGTGCAGATAGAAAGAACATCCAAACCATTCTAGAGATAAATGCTACATTTTCCATTTGTGTAGAACAAATTAATGCACTTAAATGTAGTCAATTCAGTTACATGAATAACTCAACAATAATAATTGTGTTGTTTTTATACAGATAAACTCCAAATACTTCAAGTTATTAACCTTCTTCCTAAATCATATACCTTCCAGAATTTTATCTCAAATTCTTTCGAGAATTTTATCGAACATCTACCAGACAATGCACTTTTAACTAAGGAACAGGCAATTACAGGATCAAATTGAAGGCGGCAAAGAATGGACATAAAAACAAAATCAGGGTTGAAGATTCATATTACCAAAGTCAGAACTTATTGTCTAGTACAATTAAGATGCTGGTGCGTAATCTATTTCGCTTTTTAACTATAGTTCATGAACTTTGTATATACCAGTTCAATGTTCAATGTAGAGACACCTTTAGTTACAATAAATGATCGCCTTTACGTAAAAGCATTGGATTATCCAGTCAGCTCAGCTCGAGTTGAAATTACAGTGACAAGAAAATTCCTAAAAGAGATATCATAAAATTGCCCGTGCAGGCATTTGTTGTGCTTGAGCCACTATCTTTAAACTCTTTATTTTATGGATTTTATCTTTAATAAAAAATTTATAATCACACAAAGATTTTACTATTTAAAATTTTTAAGAGTCAAATCTTAAACTAATTTTCGAGTCAAACTATCTTAAATAAATTAATTAAAATAGAGGAAGTAATATTAAAGTCTTATCATTGTCGGATTCTTTTTAGTCTGCGCAAATAAGAAGTTCCCGAAGAAGCAGGTGTTTGCCGCTTTTGTGGAGTTATATTAACGGCTTAAATTCTGTCTTTATTACTCTCTCCTTCCTATTTATGTCTATTATATATTTTCTCTTTTATTCTATTTTAGAAGGAATGCTAATTTTTTAAAGAAGAAATTATGTAGTAATAAATAGGTCTTTTATTTTGTACAGATAGTAATTTGATCTTGCAGCATAAAGAAATGTTATACTTCTTTGTCTTTTGAGTTGTTTTTTATCTGAATCCTGACGAAAAAATAAGGTTACTTCTTATGAGTTATGATTACTTCATGATCTATTTGAAATAGATGGAAATAATTGGTAATATTTAAATTTAACATTCTTATTTTATTTTTAGCAATACTTGCTTATATAAATTACATGACATATTTAATCTAAACGAAATTTTGCTATGCTATAAACTTGTTTAATTTGAACAATAAAATTCAAAAATTCTCCGTTATATGATCTTAAGTTTCATGGCTAGTCAACCTAGGGGAAAACTTATTTTCAAGACGATGCAAGAAGTTTTAGAAGAGTAAAATATTCTTATTTTCCAAATAAATGCAAGACCTAGGCGTTAGAATTCTTGGGAATTACTCTTTCCGATTCAAAATAAGTAATTCTTTGATCTTTTTCTTGTAGTCCAAAATAAGTAATTTTTTTAAATATTCAAAACTGAATTAATTATTCTTTCGTATATTTTCCTTGGAGTAAATAGTGTTGAAATATATGTTATGTGTATTTATGTGAGATAGTAAAAGTTAATATAGCCAATTCTATTACTAATTAATATTAAAAGATGAATTTTTTAATTTGTGTAAAAATATTTAAAAAAATTATCAATTATTTTAAATCGAAGGGAGTAACGATGAAGTTGCCTTATAGGAGAAAATCAAAATATAATTACCCTTTCAATCCTCATCATTCTTAATTTCCATTAAGTTTCACATCGAATAACTCAATCCTATTGTAGAATTGTTCCATTCCCCCCTGATAGCCGCAAACTATTTTCCTAGAGTTGATCAACGTTGACTTATTTATTCACGCTTTGCACGTCTTTTCCTTCTACTATTAGTTTAATTATACTTTTCATTTAATTTGCACAAATTGACAAAGTATTAAAATAACTCTATAAATATAGTTAGTAGGTTCCCAGTACAGTAGGGGACCCAGATTTGGTCCGTTTCTAAATGTTTGATTCCACTCTATATAATAAAGACATAACAACATTAATTCTTAGTTACCTATAGAATCCAAGCAAAAGAGGAGAAAGGAGAATTTTATTCCCTGAATTCCAATTCAGGGAATAAACCATAGAATTTCTTCGTCATACTTTCTACCTAGAAGCTTCATTTTAGACTTCCAAGAATAGGACAGTGTAAGTTCTCTTCAACTCCTATGTATATAGGAATTAAACCGAGAGTATATCAGGATTTGGTATTTATTAGTTTATGTAACTCACGTCTAGTTAAATTTTGTTTGTCAAAATCATATTTGGAATATGTTTTATGTTTTCACTCGAATTTGATTTTGTTAGTATTATAAATAGGGTTTCATCCCTCTTCATAAACACTTGTCACTTAACTTACGAAAGTAGAAATTGAAGCAATAGAGTGTTGATTGTCGTTGATGTTGTTGTTTTCTTTTTCTCTTCTACAATTTCTGTAAGTCTTTTCGGGTTAGAATGTCTACGTTAAATGAAAAACACATTCAAAGAATTTTCGACAAGCTTGACGAAGATGGTGATGGATTAGTGAGTTTAGGCGAACTCAAAGGCCTACTTGATAAGATTGGAGCTTGTACGGATCTTGACGAGCTCCAATATTTGGTAGGAAAAACGAGCCTAAACATCATTGACTTCTCCCTCTTTTACGAGGCAATGGTGAAGAAAAATAATGGAGATGAAAAGAGAAAAGAGGACAATAATTTGGAAGATGATCTTGTTGAAGCATTCAAGGTGTTTGATTTGAATGGAGATGGTTTTATTTGTTGTGAGGAGCTTCAGAAAGTGTTGTCAAGATTAGGGTTATGGGATGAGAAAGAAGGAAGTGATTGTAAGAGCATGATTCATATGTATGATACTAACCTTGATGGAGTTCTTGATTATGATGAGTTCAAGAACATGATGTTGGTTTCTAATTCTGAGGGTATTCCTAATTTGTAAATTATTGACTTTTGATTCATCTGTTTGAAACTTTCTACAGTAATTATTTGTTGTGATTTATGACTACTTTTATGGTGTTTTAATGAACTTCCTTCTTGTATTATGTGGGTTAACATATACTAACCTGTCCCATAGTAGGACTTGTATATATTTTTTAGATACAAATACAAAGACTCTTGCTAGAAGTAGAATATTAAAATACTTGAAATAAATTTAATGTCTTACATAAAAATATTTCAGCACTTGGAGCTCGTACTTTGGTCTAGACAAAAGGTGTTTCCGCTGCTAATTAAGAATAATTCTCTTTGATTAGGAGATATTCATGAACAACTATATCCTTTTATCCACGCAAATATAGCGCAAACATCGGCAATCAACAACATAGTTTTTTATGGAAAATTTTGAAAATCCAAAAAACAAAAATGTGACTTTTCGTTTGATGGTGTAAAAAAATGTACCATCAACTTAATTTATCCGGTTATAGCAGACTATTACTACTTTATTTCAGTTTCTAAATTATTATATCAGGTTTGCTATGATGAGTTATATGTTATAATAGATCAACTTTACTTCGGAAAATAATATTGTACAGCCGTTGTAAAGAAAATATTTAAAAAAAGTATTAAATTTTTATATTTTTTGTATATATATATTTTATATGTTATATACAAATTTTATTATTTTTTCACTACTAAATATAAATAATTTCTGAGCAAATTAAAAATAATAGTACCCCAACTTAATTTGACTGCGTAGTGCACAAAATTTAAACTCACTGATTAATGTGCGGGACGAGAATTCCCTATTCATTCCTTATTGTACTACCCCGTTGTTTTGTTTGTCTGGTTAAGGCAAGAAAACCTACTCGTAAATTGAGTCAACATCTTCATATATGCGTGTGTCAGGGCGTACACAGAATTTTATAAGTAATATTGATATTTATAGAAGAGCAGAGAAAAAATATTACTATTAATTATCATATTACTCAACAAAAAATAACTTTACTCCGTCGATTTTATAGAGTCTTAAGTTAGAAAAGGTTGTGAGTTAAATTTTGCCTCACCAAAATTTTTAGCAATAGAAGCTCTCTCAAATATTTGATAAAAATATAATCTAGTTATGGTTTGAACCTTTGGTCACCTAAAAAAAATAGGAACTTAACTAGCATGCCAAAAAATAATATATGTCAAGTAGTGTCATTTTCTTTATTTTACATCCTTACAAAATTACTAAATAATATTTTACAAAAAAATTTGACGAAGCGATATTACGTAATACCGCTTAATTCCACATGCATCCGCTCCTGTGTGTGTTAAAGCTTCAATGACACAAATATAATTATTGACTGTCACCAATTAAATTTTGATTCCGTCAAGAAAGATTATGAGAAAATAGCCTCGAGTTATAATTTTGAAGTAATTAAGCTCCTAACAATTGCCTTCTAGGATTTTTGTATTTGATTTTGGCAGGATTTTTATTCGGAGCAAGTTATGACGATGGTCACAAAATTCTTACGATCACTATAATATAATTATTGTGCAAATATTTCATCATGATGTTTTGCTTCAAATTAATCTAAATCAACATCAAATTAAATAACTCAAAATTTTAATAATACCAATTTTTGCTAGTTAGATTCAACTTAAGCTTTCAAAAATTAATCACTTTGTCTTCTTCAACAAATTTTTTTCAAGCTCAAAAAAAAGGGACAATAATATTTTTCAATTTTCTCCAATCAAATCAATCTAAATCATTGAAGATAGACAATATACGCTTTGTGGAACATCACCTACTCAATTCTAACTACAAATAGGTAATGAATCTTCAATTTTCTATATCACATATTTTATTATTTTCTAATTTTAGTTGTATGCTCAATTTATTAAAAGAAGAATAAAAAGAGAAGGCAGAAAGGAGAAGAAGACGATGCGGAAGAATAGGAAGGAGAAGAAGAGAATATGCCGAGGAAGGAGGAGGGGGAAAAAGTTTTGACGGAAGTCTATAAAAAACTAATGAAACTTTAATAGGGACCAAAATATAAAGTGGTCGTAAAAAATTTCATTCTGTTATAAAATAATAAACATAGAAGAACAATATTGCAGAGAAAGAGAGAGGAAATTCTTATTGAATTTTGAGATGATTTATAACGGGATAAGACCTTTTTTATTTATAAGGAAAAAATGATTTAGCCACAAAGTAAAACTCTCTACAAGTTAGACATTCACTTCAAATGGAATTCTATTCATAACACTCCCCCTTGAATGTCTACTCAACAAATAATGTGCCTCATTAAAACCTTAACTAAAATAAAACTCAATGGGAAAAAAATCTAGAAAGGGATTTGGTTGTCTCGTTAAAAATCCCGCAAGGAAAATCTAGTGGGACAAAACCTTGTAAGGGAAAAAAAGTGCAACGTGCATTAACTCCCCCTGATGATAGCATCAATTCACATCCTTGAGCCTTCGCATCCCGATGTTGTACACTAGCTTCTTGAAGGTTGATGTCGCTAGAGTTTTTGTGAGCAAATCAGCCATATTATTACTTGAACGAATTTGTTACACATTGATATCACCATTGTTTTGAAGATCATGTGTGAAAAATAACTTTGGTGAAATGTGCTTTGTCATATCTCCTTTTATGAATCCCCCCTTCAATTGAGCTATGCATGATGCATTGTCTTCATACAAAATTGTGGGCAGTTTGTCACACTTCAAACCACATTTGTCTCGAACAAAATGTATTATAGATCTCAACCACACATATTCTCAACTTGCTTCATGAATAGCAATTATCTCGGCATGATTAGATGAAATAGCCATAATTGCTTAGTCGATCGCCAAGATATGACAGTGTCTCCACTGTTAAACACATAAACTGTTTGAGATCGAGTCTTGTGTGGATCAGATAAATACTCAACATCGGCATAACCAACAAGATCAGGACTGCAATTATTGCCATAAAATAAGCTCATATCAGCAGTTCTTTTTAGATACTGTAATATATGTTTGATTTCATTTCAATATCTTCTTGTAGGAGCAGAGCTATATCTTGCTAAGACATTAATTAAAAAAGTTATGTCATGCCTTGTAGTGTTAGCAAGATACATTAGTGCACCAATTGCACTAAGATATGGTACTTCAGGATCAAGTAGCTCTTCATTCTCTTCTTGAGGTTGGAATGGATCCTTATTCACGTCAAGTGATCGAACAACCATCGGAGTACTTAATGGATCTATTCCATCCATGTAAAACTGTTTCAATACCTTTTCTATATAGGCAGATTGATGAACAAAAATTCCATTTGCCAAATGTTTAATTTGCAAACCAAGACATAATTTCATCTTTTAGAGATCTTTCATCTCGAATTCCTTCTTTAAATAATCAATTGCCTTTTGGAGTTCTATAGGAGTACCAATATCATTTATGTCATCAACATATACGGCAAGTACAACAAATTTCAATGTTATTTTCTTTATAAAAACACATGGGAAAATGACATCATTTATATAACCTTCCTTTAATAAGTACTCACTAAGACGATTATACCACATTCGTCCTGATTGCTTTAGACCATACAACGATCTTTACAATTTGACTGAAAACATTTCCCGGGACTTTGAATTATTTGTTTTAGGCATTTTGAATCCCTTGGAAATTTTCATGTATATCTCATTATCAAGTGAGCTATAAAGGTAGGCGGTAATCACATCCATTAAATGCATGTCAAGCTTTTCATAGACAGCAAAACTAATGAGATAACGGAATATTATAAGATCCATAACGGGTGAATATGTCTCTTCATAATAGACATCATGCCTTTGTGAAAATCCTTGTACAACAACGCGTGGCTTATATCTTTGTACCTCATTTTTATCATTTCTCTTGCATACAAAGACCCGTTTATAGCCAACAGGCTTAACCCCATTAGGTGTTTGGACTACAAGCCTAAAAACTTCACATTTTGCAAGTGAATTCTACTCTGATTGGATTGCTTCTTGCCATTTTGGCCAATCAAGTCTTTGTCGATATTCTCCAACAGATTGAGGTTCAAGATCCTCACTTTCTTGCATAATTCTAGATAGAATATTATATACAAAGACATAATCCACCACTATATCCATTCGATTCAAATTTATCTCAATATCAATTGGATTTATTGATAGTTCCTTATTTTCTTGAGTCTCGGGCTTAGTGGATTCTTCATGAACCTCAGATTTTGTTAAATCATGAATTTCTTCATGAGATTCTTTCGTAGTGTCATTTTGATCATTCGTGTTTTCTTTTTCTAGGATTTTGATCTTTGGGACCTAATGGTCTGCCACGTTTTAGGCGTGCTTTAGACTCATTAGCTATGACACTAGAAGATTGTCTAATAGGGATATCAATACGGACTGGAACATTCTCTGTAGGGATATGTGATTTTGTTATCCTTCTCAAATCCGTAAATGCGTATGGCACTTGATTTGATATTCTTTGCAAATGAATAAATTTTTGCACCTTTTTTTTACAAATGGAGGCACGTGGATCAAGATGAGATAATGATGGATTTTTTCATAAACTTTTTTGTTTGGTTTCACCAACTTCTCCCCCTAATTTTGGGAAAAATATCTCATCTAATCGATAGTCTGCAAATCGTGCAGTAAACAAATCCCCCGTCAATGTTTCGAGGTAGCGAATAATGGAGGGCGATTCAGACCCTACATATATTCCTAACCTTCTTTGCAGACCCAGCTTGGTGTGATATGGAGGTGCTACAGGCACATATACCGCGCATCCAAAGATTCTTAAATGGGATATATTAGGTTCATGACCAAAAACTAATTGCAACGAAAAATATCTATGATAATTTTTCGGTCTGAGACGAACTAGCATTGATGCATGCAAAATGGCGTGACCCCAAACATAAGTGGGCAAACTCGTTTTCATGAGTAACGGTCTTGCTATCAATTGCAGACGTTTAATTAAAAACTCTGCAAGACTATTTTGAGTGTGAACATGAGCTACATGATGTTCCACTTTTATCCTAGTTGATAAGCAATAACCATTGAAAACTCAGCAACATTATCAAGTCTAATAGATTTAATTGGATTATCGAAAAATTGCGTCCGTAATCGAATTTGTGTGCCATTAATTTTGCAAACGCAAAGTTGCTAGATGACAATAGGCACACATGAGACCATCTAGAAGATCCGTCTATTAACACCATAAAATATCTAAACGACCCATTAGGTGGATAAATAGGTCCACAAATGTCCCCTTGTATACGTTCCAAAAACGCAAGGATTCAATTTCCACCTTTGTTGGTGATTGTCTAATAATTAACTTGCCTTGATAACAATCTTTAAATTCTTTAATGAATTCCCATTTGAGTTTTCAATAATTCGTCTCATCATAATTGATCCGGGATGTCCCAATCGATTATGCCAAAGTACAAAAGTATTTAAATTAGTAACCTTCTGGTTTACAATAGAATGTGCCTCAATTGCACTATTCTTGTCCAATACATGCCACAAGACAAAGATGGAAACTTCTCAATAGCCTTTTTCTAGCCAGAAATATTTTTGGTAGTGATGAGATATTCAAGATTATTCTCATCTATTGTCTCAATATAATATCCATTTCGGCGGATATTTTTAAAATTCAACAAGTTCCTCTTGGACTTGAAGGAAAGTATTGCATTCTCTATAATAAGTATTGTTCCCTTAAGCAGAGTTATAGTAGCTCTTCCAGAGCCTTCAATTAATTTACTACCAGAAATTATAGTAACATCTTCCTTACACATACTTAAATGAGAGAAATATTTCTTCCCTTGAATATTGTATGTGTCGTACATGAATTAATTAAATAAATATATTTACAATTAAATTTTGATCCAAATTTGCTTTGTGAAATATCCATATTTGCTTTCCATGTTGACGTACAAAGAAATATATGAATAAATATAAAATTATAAGGGACGGGATCAATTAATTAGAGTTCTATGTAATGGGAGAAACACTAAAGATAAATATGAGAAATTGCAAGAAAATACAATCATAATTCGGGAACGGGAAATAATCGATAAGTGACAGTACATACATGTAGTTATGATAGGTGACACTGTTGCAACTGACAACAATTTATGTAATTGTAATAAATAATGTTGTTAAAATCGTCAATAAGCATTCTATGTAAACAATCAATGTAGATAGCTAAAACTATTTTGTATAAATGCAGGTTTGTAAAATAAACTATGATGAAACCATAATGAAGTTATGCTTAGAGAGTGAATTGAATAGGACATAAAATGCATTGCACATATATTTTAGCATTTTTGTATATTTCTTGTTACAGTACTACATATTATAAGTTAAAAGCACTTATTATGATATTTATTGTGTCTAATGTCTGAATGATATATTGGAACATTGTCTAAAACGAATACCAGAATTATATATAATTAAAATGAACTAAAATTATTTCGTAAAACAAATGATACTAATTGATACTAATGACTGCTACTCATGTAAACTATGATAATTACATGATATTTACTTACTAACTAATACGAATAAGCAAAATAAAATAAAATCAAACTGCTCATTCTTCTTTAACCACAGATCCATCACCGATCAAGTGGTCTATTTTTCCATCAGGGTGCTCAAAGAAGTCTGCCACGTTCAAGTGGGTGATGTCAAAATCATTGTCAAATACAAAATTGGCTTCAGGGCCTTTATTCTTTATAGATGCTTGATAAAGCTCAACCAAATGTCTTGGTACACGACAAATATTTGCCCAATGCCTTTTCCACCGCAACGATAATATTCAGTTTCTGAATCATTTGCCTTTGGCTTCTCATCTTTCTCTTTCCACTTTTGGTGATTATTTCTCTTTGGGGGGCTGATTAACACCAGGAAAATTTCTTCTTTGTCTACGGTCACGACCACGACCACGAATAGAGTCACAGCCTTTTTCACGCTGAGCATAATGGAAATACACCTCATCCACTTCAGGTAATGGTGCAGACCTAATGGGTCTATTTTCGTGATTTCTCATGAGCAATTTGTTGTTTCGCTCAGCCACAAGGAGAAGAGAAATCAACTCAGAGTGCTTCTTGAAACCTTTCTCTCTGTACTGTTGTTGCAAGACCATATTGGAGGAATGAAACGTTGTAAACGTTTTTTCAGGCATATCATAGTCAGTGATAGTATCTCCACAGAGTTTCAATTTAAAATTAATTCTGAACATCGCAGAATTATATTCAGAAACAGACTTAAAGTCTTGTAGCCTCAGATGAGCCCAATCATCTCGTGCTTGTAGAAGAGTGACCAACTTTAAGTTGTCATATCTTTCTTTTAAGCCACTCCAAAAAATAAGTGGATCTTTGATTGTGAGATACTCTATTTTCAACCCTTCATCAAGGTGATGGCGCAAGAAAATCAAGGCCTTAGCACAGTCTTGGATGGATGCTTTAATTTTGTCTTTAATGGCGTCTCCAAGACCCATTGCATCTAAATGGATTTAAGCATGCAACACCCATGTCATATAGTTCTTCCACGAAATTTCAAGAGCAACGAACTTTCTTTTCATAATGTCAGTCATAATTAAAAAGAGGAGAAAAGTTATACCTTAATCTTCGCAAAAGCTTCTTGAAACGGTAGAGTCTCGTGCTGATAACGTGTTGTAAAACAATAAATGTAGAAGAACAATATTGCAGAGAAAGAGAGAGGAACTTCTTATTGAATTTTGGGATGATTTATAATAGGGTAAGACCCCTCTATTTATAAAGGAAAAAAAACTTAGCCACAAAATAAAACTCTCTACAAGATAGATATTCATTCCAAGTGAAATTCTATTCATAACACATTCAGCATAATTTCTAGGTGCTAAAAAAGTATTCACTAGATAATTAAAAATGAAAAAGCCACACCTTTAGATTAATCATCTAATTAATTAAGGATAAGTACCCTACTTAAATAGCATAACATTTGGGACTATATATGATTAGCGATTATTGTTGGCCAACGGGTAACAAAAGATTTATTTGTCATTAATAATAATTATTATTATTTGAATTTTATATCTTATCAAGCATATAATGTTATAATTTTCATGACCTTAAATCAACCGTCGTGATGGCGCCTATCGTGGAACTAGGCCAGCCTCAGCTAAACAACCTGACACAACAACAATACGTTGAAAATATTTAGCGGAAGCATTTAAAATTTTAAGAAAAAACTATTTGAAACATAAGAAAATCCCAACGTGATACAATCCATGCCAAAATCAGATGTCACAGAGTACATGAGCGTCAAGATCAGAAAATAAAATCTACTACAGTGTCTAAAGATATAAACTGAAAGTACGACAAAGATAAATAAGGAGAGTCAAGGATCACGAACGTCATGAAACTACCTCGATAATCTCCAAACTCTGGAACCTCAATCAGCAATCGCCGCTACGACCGATATCGTTTGGATCTGCATACGAGGTACAAATGGTAACGTAAGTACACCAACTTAGTAATAACAAGTCCAAACTTTGGACTGGAAGGTAGTAACAAACTCAACCTCAACAGGTATAACAGAAATAAATGTGCAGAACCGTAGGCATGCTTTTAAGTCAAATAGACAGCTCAAAGCAGTAAAATAAATATAAATTTGAATAGTGTAAGATATACGGTTCAACTAATGTATCATGACAATGCACAGAATGTATGAAATGCACCATGTGTATCTCAACCACTCAGTACTGTATATGGCCATCCGACCCAGGGAAATCTATCCTGGAACATATACAATACTGACTGCAAGTCACCCAGTACCGAGGGAAAAGGCCAACCCAACCTATGGAGAGATCCATCTCCAAGTATCAACAATTTCGGACAAATCCATGTCCAGGAAAATCTGTCCCTCAATAATATCATATGTGCTCATTGGGGTGTATTACGGACTCCAGAGGGGCTCCTCCAACTCAAGTGCTATCATAATTATCAATATAACCATTGTGGCCTGCAACCCTATCCCATAACTGTCACTCATAACCTGGCTCTCAGTCTCACTGAGTCATCAACCTCTCCAGTCTCACTCAGTGGCTCACAATGTCATGAAAACAAATCCGGGACAATGATATGATGAATGAATAAATAACCGAGACTGAGATATGATATAAAAATGAATGAACATGATTGAGCACGAAATATTAATGAAAATAGTGAAATGACAGCAAGAAACGACCACTAATGGATCGTTTGGTATGAGGTATAAGAAGGTATAAGGGTGGTATAAAAATTTAATACCACCTTAATACTCTGCTTGGTTAGCAAACCAGGTATAAGTTATCACGGTATTAATTTTAACACCGGGATAAATTATACCTTATAGAATGTGAGGTAATTAGCACTGGTATAACTTATACCTTCTTCTTAGAAATTATGCAATTGTCATTCTTAATCAATATACCAAACAATGAATGAACACCAATCCTAGCATAACTAATCTCAGCATAATTTATCCCAATATAACTTATACCGGTATAAACAATATTCTAACGACCCCTAAGAGTATAAACAATACCGGCATAAAGCCTAAAAATGATATCTAGCATTATTTACAGTTCACTCGTTTTATCACATGATGAAAACAAGGATATCAACAAGATATAGTCATTAAAAGGTTCCATAAAATCACCAAGGTCACAATTCTCACGGTGCTCGCTCACACGCACATTACTTCGCATGTGCATCACCTCAATGCTAATCACACAACACATAATTTAGGGTTTCAAATCCTTAAAACCAAGTTTGGAAGCGTTACTTACCTTAAACCAAGAAAAATCTTACTCTGCATTGCCTTTCCTCTAAAATCAGTCTCCAAACGCTCTGAATCTAGCCCCAAGCAATACAATACAATCAATATAGGCTAAAGGAATCAATTCCACAAGAAAAATACTAATTTCTACCCAAAAATCTGAAATCGGCTCAAACTTCACCCCCGGCCTACGTCTCAAAATCCGATAAAAGTCACAAAACCCGATAGCCTATTCACTCACAAGTCTAACCATACCAAATTTACTCAAATCCGACAATAAAATGCAATTCAAAACCTCAAAATTTCATCTCAAAAACACTTATCCCAATCAACTCCACGAAAATCCCTTCAAGAATTGCCCAAATCCATGATCTCTAGCTCAAAATATGAAAAATGAGCTCAAATCCTTGATTTTTGAATTTAACACTATCTGCCCAGATTTCCTTCTTCTCGAACGCGACCGTCCTCTTGCTTTTGCGTAGATCAACTTGACTGCCTATCCCCTTTACTCTTCGCAAACGCGACACATGCCTCGTGAATGCATGCTTTACTAGCTTAGACCTCCGCAAATGCAACCACCACCTCACGAATGTGTAGAACAAGGACCTGGGGTCCTCAAATGCCTCACTTCTCTTCGCGAACGCGAACATACTCCTGCGTTCGTGCTGCACGCGCAAATCACACCTTTGCATTCGCTTCCTCTCCTTCGCGAATGCGAAGAAGAAAATCTCACCACTCAGAAAACACTATTTGCAAATGCGAGGACCCTCTTGCGAACACGAAAGAGGAAACCAGAAAAATGCAGCAGCAGATATCAGCAATCTCACCAAGGCTAAAAATGCTCCGTTAACCACCTGGAAATCACCCGAGGCCTGTGAGACCTCAACCAAACATACCAACACATCCCATAATATCATATAAACTTAGTTGAACCTTGGAATCACTCAAAACAATATCAAAACACCAAATTACCCCCGAATTCAAGCTTAAGAACTTCTAAACCTTCGAATTCCACAAACGATACCGAAACCTACCAAACCATGTCTGAATGACTTCAAATTTTACACACAAGCCAGAAATGATACCATGAAGCTACTCCAACTTCTGTAATCTAATACGACACCGATATCAAAATTTTCACTACTGGCCAAAATCGCCAAAAATTTTAATTTTTGCCAATTCAAGCCTAATTCTAGCACAGACCTCCAAATCATATTATGGGCGCGTTCCTAAGTCCAAAATCACCTAACGGAGCTAACAGGCCATCAAAATTTAATTCCAAAGTCATTACACATAAGTCAAGCTTTTCAATTTAAGTGTTCAATTAAGAGATTATGTGTCTCAATTCAATCCGAAACCACTTCGAACCCAAACCAACTAACCCGGTATATTATAATATAGCCGAAGAAAATAGAGGAACAAAGCGATAACTCTCGAAACGACCGGCCGAATCGTTACGATAATTCAGGAGAGACTTTAAATTTTTAGGCCCTAAAGCAAAGATTTTAGTTGTTCTGGGGTCGAGTTGACCTTGTTGGTTTTGATCCCATTACTCCTTATTAACGGAGCTATGGATGTGTATCATGTGTTTACAACAACACGACTTGGATCTCCTATTATAACCAAAATAAACATATTAGTACATTTCATTAATTAAAATAATTATCATTTAATACCCTACACTAGTTACAATAGTAAATAGTAAGCAAATATAAAAATACAAATATATTCCATAAAGAAGAAAAGAAAAAAAACAAAGACACTATTTGCATCCTACTGGTGTTGCACAACAGGATAAGAAGCAAAGTCAAAATAAATTGAGGAAAAATGCTGAGAATATAATACAAGGTCCACGCCTTTAAAAGTTATGGACACAAATGGTATACGTCTATAATTCCATTAGAAGTAATAGGAGTATCTCAAAAGAAAAACAAAGGCAAAAAAAGTAAGAATCTTGTTCATAGGATCTCTCACATAGAATTCGTGAGATCAATAAATTTACTAGCTTATCATATATAAACTTGTTAAGCATTTATTTAATCATGTAAGTTTTAAATATATAATATATACATTCAGCCATCTTGTCAAGAATCTTCATCTTAGGGCAGTGCTAAAATTATGGGTATGTGCTTGCTAAAATTAGGAAAAATATATTTTCTTGCAACCTCTCGAATCTTGAAATTATGCTAGTCCTTTCTATTGGGAGCAGCTCTTAGTTTTATTGTAAATTTGTTGGTGACCGATTTAATTTAATAAAGCTATTCGATTTAATTATTTGAAAATAATTTTATTTTTATGAAGTTGTGGTTTATAGTATTTCATGTAGTTTCTAGATATTTAAACTTTAATCATTTCAAAAATAAGACTATAATTAAGATACACAAACCAAACAAAAATTTAGAAATTTGAATGCAGGCACTCCAAAAATTAAGAAATTTGAATATCTAGAAGGATTTTCCATAAATTTTTGGAGAAAAAACAAAATGACTTGTGTTACATGAGCCAGACTAGTTAATCTACGGACACACAGTATGCACGCGACATCTTACCAATGAATTTGTTAAAATTAATGATTGGACTCAAATAAGAAAGTATGAAGTTGATTGAAATGAAATAATAAGAAGGAAGTTTCCAATTTGGATCTACATATATTTTCAAGTCTTTGGTCTGACGGCCCCTAAATACTCAGTGATCCAAAATCATTGAATATTAATATGTGATCCAAAATCAATGAATATTAATCCGATACTCCATACACTTCTTAGGTTGATTAGTCTTTGGTAAATTACTTAAACAAGTATAAGGAATTTTCTAGGGACAATTACATGTTCAAGGAATACTCATCTAGACGTGTTTTATAATATCCTATTTTGTGTGAAACAAGTGCAATTTAAAGTGGACCATTGTGCTTAATTATTATCAATATATGTTCAAGTTTGTTAAAGGGAATTAGTCTAAACTGAATAGTTTCGAATCATATTCACTAATTTATTTGTTATTTCCTACTATCATAAATATCGAGTAATTTCATTTAAATAAACTTATGATCTTTCTTTTAATATATTAACCAATACGCCACACACTTGCCATATCGAATCTTTGGGGGCCAAGGTCTCTCAGTTCACCCAAAGGACAAGAACTGAAATTAAGATTTCGTTTTGTGTCCTATTCTTATTGAAATGCCACATCCAAAGCTACCTTCTTGAATGATGTGTTAAAGCTAGTTAATGATTAAAGCTAGCTAAGTTGGTGTGAATGAGAAATGGAGGGAAGAAGACAATAGAAGGAAAATGAAGTTTCAAAGCAAAGTTCCTTTGAAAAGGAGCTTTGTACCACATTGGTGGTAGAAAGGGAAAGTTATGTGCTTATATTAGAAAGCACTTCTTCTAGCTCTTAAAGGGTTAAGAAGAGGGACTCCCCTCGCGCCGTCGTCGTCGCTCGGCTCGGCTTCGGATTCGGATTCGGATTCGGTGTGAATGAGAAATGGAGGGAAGAAGACAATAGAAGGAAAATGAAGTTTCAAAGCAAAGTTCCTTTGAAAAGGAGCTTTGTACCACATTGGTGGTAGAAAGGGAAAGTTATGTGCTTATATTAGAAAGCACTTCTTCTAGCTCTTAAAGGGTTAAGAAGAGGGACTCCCCTCGTGCCGTCGTCGTCGCTCGGCTCGGCTTCGGATTCGGTCAAATGATCTGATTGATTGATAATCTTTTTGGACATAAAATTGTGACTGTCCAGAAAATAAAAGAAACTTGTAATTTTGTTGTTTGCATGTAACGAACTTGTATGTTGTTTGGAGACTAAATCTTCGGATTTTCTACTCCGGTTGAGATTAAAGTTTTCAGAACTTTCTACTCATTTGGGTACTTGATTTGAAGATATAAAAACTTCATCAAGTATACTACATACAGTATATTACATTCTATTTGAAGTTTGTTTTAATTCTGTTTGTGTAAATTTGATTCGGTTTGAAGAAATAAAATCTTCACCGATTATTAAAGTGTTCTGTTATTTCCTACGACAGAAATGGGAGACCAAACTCCAAATTTGAATGCTACTGCTACTGTTACTGCCACACCAGCCCCCGTGGTTGGTTCTACGAGCAATGCTGCGTCCTCCAGTCGTACTGCACCAGCACCGGCTCCGGCAGAGAAGCCCGGAAAATTCACCGGGATTGATTTCAAACGATGGCAACAAAAGATGTTCTTCTATCTAACTACTTTAAGCCTTCAAAAGTTTATTAAGGAGGATATTCCGGTTCCGCCGGAATCAACACCTGAAAATGAACGATTTGTTGTAATTGAGGCGTGGAAGCACTCAGATTTTTTGTGCAAGAATTACATTCTTAGCGGACTGGAGGATGATCTTTACAACGTCTATAGTAATGTGGGAACATCAAAAGAACTATGGGATGCGTTGGAAAAGAAATATAAAACAGAAGATGCTGGCTTAAAGAAGTTTATCGCTGCCAAGTTTTTGGACTACAAAATGGTAGATGGCAAGTCTGTTGTCACTCAAGTTCAAGAGTTGCAGGTTATCATCCATGATCTCCTCGCTGAAGGTATAAATTTAATTAATGCCTTTGTCAAAAGTATTCAGTGCCCCGTCACTTACATGTTGTTTGTTGTAGGTTTGGTGATTAGTGGGGCGTTTCAAGTTGCGGCAGTGATAGAGAAGTTGCCTCCTTCATGGAAGGACTTCAAAAATTACTTGAAACATAAGCGAAAGGAGATGACATTGGAAGATCTCATCGTTCGGTTGAGAATCGAGGAAGATAACAAGGCAGCGGAGAAAAAGGCAAATGGGAGATCAACCATAGGGGGAGCACACATAGTTGAAACTGCCCCAACTAATATGAAAAAGAGGAAAAAGGCATCGGGACCAAGGAACTATCCCAACAAGAAGAAATTCAAGGGAAACTGCCATAATTGTGGAAAAATCGGACACAAAGCTGCAGACTGTCGTGCTCCGAAAAAGGAAAAGAAGAAGGGTCAGGCTAATATGGTTGAAACAAACGAGGAGGTTGATGACTTGTGCGCTATGTTGTCCGAGTGCAACCTAGTGGGAAGTCCGAAAGAGTGGTGGATTGACTCTGGCGCCACTCGCCACATTTGTGCTGTTAGAGAAGCCTTTGCTTCATATGCTCCCGCCGGGCCCGACGAAACAATATATATGGGAAATTCTGCAACGGCCAAGATTGAAGGTTATGGAAAGATACTGCTGAAGATGACCTCTGGCAAGGTGGTGACTCTCAACAACGTCTGTCATGTTCCTGAAATTAGGAAAAATCTTGTATCTACCGGACTTCTAGTGAAGAACGGTTTTAAATGTGTTTATGTTTCTGACAAGGTTGTAATAAGTAAGAACGAAATGTACATAGGAAAAGGCTACCTCACAGAGGGCCTTTTCAAACTGAATGTAATGGTTGTTGCTAATAATAATAAAGTTTCTGCTTCGTCTTACTTGCTTGAGTCAAATGATTTATGGCATTCACGTTTAGGACATGTCAATTATAGAACCTTGCGAAAAATGATTAGTTTGGAAGTATTGCCTAAGTTTGAATGCAATCAATCAAAATGTCAAATCTGTGTTGAATCTAAGTATGCTAAACATCCTTATAAGTCAGTTGAAAGGAATTCAAGTCCTTTAGACTTAATCCATACAGATATTTGTGACATGAAGTCAATTCCATCTCGCGGTGGAAAGAAGTATTTCATAACTTTTATTGACGATAGTACGCGGTATTGCTACGTTTATTTACTTAATAGTAAAGATGAAGCAATTGAAGCGTTCAGGCAATACAAAACTGAAGTTGAGACTCAACTTAACAAAAAGATTAAAATGATAAGGAGTGATAGGGGCGGTGAATATGAATCTCCTTTTGAACAAATATGTTTGGAATATGGCATTATTCATCAAACAACTGCTCCTTACTCGCCACAATCAAACGGAATTGCGGAAAGAAAAAATAGAACACTGAAAGAAATGATGAATGCCCTGTTAATAAGTTCTGGTTTACCCCAGAACTTGTGGGGGGAAGCCATTCTAACAGCTAGCCGAATACTCAATCGAGTGCCCCATAGCAAAACAAAATCTATTCCATACGAAAAGTGGAAAGGAAGGAAGCCCAATTTGGAATACTTCAAAGTGTGGGGGTGTTTGGCCAAGGTGCAAGTTCCTAAACCCAAAAGGGTAAAAATAGGACCTAAAACCGTTGATTGTGTTTTCATAGGATATGCCACAAATAGTAAGGCATATAGATTTCTGGTTCACAAATCAGAAAATCCCGACATTCAGGTGAATACGGTAATTGAATCAGATAATGCTGACTTCTTTGAAACTATATATCCGTATAAAAAGGAATGTGCGTCGTCTAGCAAAGAATCTAAACGACCTCGGGAAGAAATAAAGGAAAACATTCCTGATGAGGAAAATCCAAGACGTAGCAAACGTCAAAGGACGACTACTTCCTTTGGACCAGAATTTTTAACATTTTTGTTAGAAAATGAGCCTCGAACGTTCAACGAAGCTACGTCTTCATCGGAAGCTCAATTTTGGAAAGAGGCAATCAATAGTGAGATAGAATCCATATTGAACAACCATACTTGGGAATTGGTTGATCTTCCTCCAGGGAATAAACCTTTAGGTTCCAAATGGATTTTCAAGCGGAAAATGAAAGCTGATGGCACTATTGAAAAATATAAGGCAAGACTAGTTGTTAAAGGGTTTAGACAACGAGAAGGTCTTGATTACTTTGATACATACTCGCCGGTAACGAGGATTACATCTATTCGGGTGTTAGTAGCATTAGCCGCCGTGTACGGTCTTGAAATCCATCAAATGGATGTGAAAACAGCCTTCTTAAATGGAGAGTTGGAGGAAGAAATTTACATGGAACAACCCGAAGGGTTTGTAGTTCCAGGGAAAGAGAAGAAGGTATGTAGACTTGTTAAGTCTCTTTATGGACTAAAACAAGCACCAAAACAGTGGCATGCAAAATTTGACCATACGATGCTGTCAAATGGATTCAAGATAAATGAATGTGATAAATGTGTCTACATTAAGAACATTCCGAACCACGTCGTCATTGTTTGTTTATACGTGGATGATATGTTAATAATGAGTAACAACATTGCTAACATAAATGCTACTAAGCGCATGCTTGCTAGTAAGTTTGATATGAAAGACTTAGGAGTTGCCGATTTAATTCTGGGAATTAAAATCCATAAGACTCCTCAAGGTCTAGCATTGTCTCAATCTCATTATATTGAAAAAGTACTTGAAAAGTTCAAGTATTTGGACTTTAAAGTTGCAAAGACGCCAATTGATATGAACCTTGCTCTTGCAAAGAATAAAGGTGAAAGTCATTCTCAATTGGATTATGCCAGAGTGTTGGGAAGTTTGATGTATATTATGAACTGTACGCGACCTGATATTGCGTGTGCTATAAGTAAACTAAGTCGCTACACGAGTAATCCCGACCAAAATCATTGGCTGGCAATGAAACGAGTTTTGGGATATTTGAAACATACTCAAAACTTTGTTTTGCATTATAACAAGTATCCTGCAGTTATTGAAGGATACAGTGATGCAAATTGGATCACCGGTTCAACTGAAACTAAATCCACAAGTGGATACGTTTTTACTATAGGTGGAGGAGCAGTGTCTTGGAAGTCATCCAAACAGACATGTATCGCCCGCTCTACAATGGAATCTGAGTTCATAGCTCTAGACAAAGCCGGTGAAGAAGCTGAATGGCTCCGGAATTTCTTAGAAGATATTCCATTTTGGCCCAAACCATTGGCTCCTATATGCATACATTGCGATAGCCAAGCGGCAATAGGAAGAGCCGGGAGCGTTATGTACAACGGAAAGTCTCGTCACATACGACGAAGACATAATACCGTTAGACAACTACTCTCTAGTGGAATTATCACAATTGACTATGTTAAGTCAAGAGATAATGTGTCGGATCCACTAACTAAAGGCCTAACTAGAGAAGTGGTTGAAAGATCATCGAGGAGAATGGGACTATGGCCGAGGACAAGTCATCGTGGCGGTAACTCTACCTAGAAGACATGAGATCCCAAGATCTAGGTTCAAAGAGATCAAACAAAGTCATTGATGACGGTTCAACATTGTCACAATAACTTTTTGGTCCATTCTCGTGATGAGACAATGTTCAGTACCAGGATAAAGCATTAAGGTTTTTTTTTTAATGGTTTCTAAGTTTGATACGGGGTATATCAAATAGTGTATCTACGGGATGACACATTTAGGAATCACCTATGTAAGTGTGAAGTGTAAGCCGCTTCAAGGAGAACTCTGTAAGGCCAGCTCTCTACGCACTTATGAACCAGGAAGTGTTCATGGCTGAAACGAACAAAACAATGAGAACCAAAAACGGTTAAAGGGTTAATTGTGTGACATGTGGTTGTCTAGGTATACACCAAAGCTCGACGGTTCAAAGATATCAAATCTACCGATTGACCGAGTATATCCGACATATTCTCACTACGGAAAGTTCAAAGAGAAATCTACTTATCCAGATGCAATTAATCCTTGCTTACGAATCACACAGTTTTTTTTTTTTCATGCATGTTTTTCATTATATAGCCATTCCCCATTCATGTGGGGGATTGTTAAAGCTAGTTAATGATTAAAGCTAGCTAAGTTGGTGTGAATGAGAAATGGAGGGAAGAAGACAATAGAAGGAAAATGAAGTTTCAAAGCAAAGTTCCTTTGAAAAGGAGCTTTGTACCACATTGGTGGTAGAAAGGGAAAGTTATGTGCTTATATTAGAAAGCACTTCTTCTAGCTCTTAAAGGGTTAAGAAGAGGGACTCCCCTCGCGCCGTCGTCGTCGCTCGGCTCGGCTTCGGCTTTGGCTTTGGCTTTGGATTTGGATTAGGTCAAATGATCTGATTGATTGATAATCTTTTTGGACCAAATTTATTTAAAATTCAATCTTCATTTTCTGAAATTAATTTTAATTCCCGCGGGAAAAAATATTAATTTGTTAACTGTAAACTTCCCAACGTTCTTATTTTTCAGGAAAAGGCATGGCCTTTCCCGAACAGGCACCAAGCCTTTCCGAACAGTCACAATTCGAGGCTATATATACTGAGGCAATGCCTCATTTTCGTATACTGGAAGCATTAAAAATTCTGCATTCTTTTCTGCAAACTGAAACCTATCGAGTCATAGTGTGATTTCGTTCCCGAATTTGAGTTCGTCGAAGTCGTAGGCGTTTGAGGTACCGCCACTCCTACGACAGGTATATCCGTTATATCCTGGGAGGAAATAATCCACAACCTCGGGTACAGTGAGGGGGTTAAATTCCTTAAGGACACACAGTGAATTCTGTGGTCTCGGATTTCTTCATTTCTGTGAATTTTTTTTTTTTTTAACGTTACATACGTTCTGTTTGTGTCTCTTCTTCTTACTGGTTTCCAGTTTCTCGTTGCTTTGAACACGGACAAACATATGCTCACTACGGAAAGTTCAAAGAGAAATCTACTTATCCAGATGCAATTAATCCTTGCTTATGAATCACACAGTTTTTTTTTTTCATGCATGTTTTTCATCATATAGCCATTCCCCATTCATGTGGGGGATTGTTAAAGCTAGTTAATGATTAAAGCTAGCTAAGTTGGTGTGAATGAGAAATGGAGGGAAGAAGACAATAGAAGGAAAATGAAGTTTCAAAGCAAAGTTCCTTTGAAAAGGAGCTTTGTACCACATTGGTGGTAGAAAGGGAAAGTTATGTGCTTATATTAGAAAGCACTTCTTCTAGCTCTTAAAGGGTTAAGAAGAGGGACTCCCCTCGCGCCGTCGTCGTCGCTCGGCTCGGCTTCGGCTTTGGCTTTGGCTTTGGCTTTGGATTTGGATTTGGATTTGGTCAAATGATCTGATTGATTGATAATCTTTTTGGACCAAATTTATTTAAAATTCAATCTTCATTTTCTTAAATTAATTTTAATTCCCGCGGGAAAAAATATTAATTTGTTAACTGTAAACTTCCCAACGTTCTTATTTTTCAGGAAAAGGCATGGCCTTTCCCGAACAGGCACCAAGCCTTTCCGAACAGTCACAATTCGAGGCTATATATACTGAGGCAATGCCTCATTTTCGTATACTGGAAGCATTAAAAATTCTGCATTCTTTTCTGCAAACTGAAACCTATCGAGTCATAGTGTGATTTCGTTCCCGAATTTGAGTTCGTCGAAGTCGTAGGCGTTTGAGGTACCGCCACTCCTACGACAGGTATATCCGTTATATCCTGGGAGGAAATAATCCACAACCTCGGGTACAGTGAGGGGGTTAAATTCCTTAAGGACACACAGTGAATTCTGTGGTCTCGGATTTCTTCATTTCTGTGAATTTTTTTTTTTTTAACGTTACATACGTTCTGTTTGTGTCTCTTCTTCTTACTGGTTTCCAGTTTCTCGTTGCTTTGAACACGGACAAACGATAACATGATGTTGATAGGGTCTTTGCTGATCTCCGATCCTTTATTGATTAAATTAACGAATTTAAGTATTTTAACTTTTATTTTATGTAATGTTCTTTTTTTTTTTAGTATTTCAGAGAAATTGACAACTTTTATATTATATTGAGAACCTATGTAATCTTAATATCTCATCTTTATCCTACTGATATGATCATGGTCAACTATACCTTGTTAAAATAACAAACACAAAAACTGCTTAAAACCGTCCAGAACTAATAACCGATTTTCTATCGACTTTAAAACCGTCAAGAATTAAAGTCAGTTGTAATTTTTTGACCAATTCCGGTCAATAAATTAATTTTCACAAACGACGCAAAAGAAAAAATTTGCCCAGAAGTCGGTCGATTTTTTTAGTTATGCAATTAAAAAATGGACTGCCTAGGACTCGAACCAGGATTTGTGCTGTGGCAGGATACTATCTCACCACTAGACTATTGGTGCATTTTGATTTAAAACTTTTTTTAATTTATTTTTACTCCTTAATTTTTTTTTGCGCAAAAATAACTGATCGATTTCAGGTGATTTTTTTAATATGTAAAATTACCGACCGAAGTAAGTCAATTTTTTTAAATGATTTACTGAAATAACCGAACGATTTTGGTCAGTTTCTAAAAAAATAAATTTTGCGGATGCTAAAATAGTTTCCCGCATTTTTGTGCCCAAAATCGAGTGAAGTCGGTCGGTTTTGGCCGAATTTCTAGTATGCAGCATAGGCTCTTGGTGATGGACGTCAGTATTATGATGAAGAGGAAGAAAAGGATTGCACGAGGTCGATCGAGTATTGCTGGGGAGCCTTGACTAAGGATAAAGCTCAGATATTGGAAGGGAGGCTTTCGGCCGTGGGAGCCTGGGGGAGTAGTGGGGACGCAAGCATTATGTGGTCGACCACAACGTATTATATACGAGAGACAGTGAGAGAGGTGTCAGGAGTCTCGAAGGATTTCGCTTCACAAAGGCGATTGGTAGTGGAATGAAGTGGTCCAAGGTAAAGCGGAAGCAAAGAAGGCGGCATACCTGAAGTTAGTAGGGAGCACATGCGAGGTTGAGAGAAGTACGAACAAGGAGAATTATAAAGTAGCTAGGAAGGAGGCGAAACTGGCGGTTACGGAGGCTAAGACTGCGACTTTTAGTCGTTTGTATGAGGATCTAGGGGCCAAAGGCGAGAGAAGAAAGTATTCCAGCTAGCTAAAGCGAGGGAAAGGAAGGCGCGAGATTTGGATCAAGTGAGGTGCATTAAATACGAGGATAATAGAGTATTGATGGGAGGGGCCCAGGTTAAGCGGAGATAGCAGACTTACTTTCATAAACTTCTGAATGAAGAAGGGGATCAGGATATTATGCTTGGCGAGTTGGGGCATCCCGAGAGCTACCGCGATTTTGGGTACTGTAGGCACATCAAGGTTGGGAAGGTCGTGGGAGTCGTGCGAAAGATGAGCAGGGACAAAGCTACCGGGCGTGATGAGATTCCGATAGAATTTTGGAGGTGTGTAAGTAGAGCAGGTTTGGAGTGGCTAATAGGGTTGTTTAATGTTATTTTCAAGACGAAAAGAATGCCGGACGAGTGGAGGTGGAGTACAATGGTTCCATTGTACTAGAACAAAGGTGACATCCAGAGTTGCAACAATTATAGGGGTATCAAACTATTGAGTCATACCATGAAACTGTGGGAGGTGGTGGTAGAAGCGAAGGTGAAAAGGATGGTGTTTGTATCAGACAACCAGTTCGGGTTTATGCCGCGTCGTTCTACTATGAAACTATCCACCTTATTAGGAAGTTGGTGGAACAGTACAGGGATAGGAAGAAGGATCTACATATGGTGTATTTTGACCTCGAGAAAGCTTATGACAAGGTTCCTAGAAAGGTTCTTTGGAGATACCTAGAGGTGTGTGGGTTGCTTATATTAGAGAAACTAAGGACATGTATGATGGAGCTAAGACTCGGGTTAGGACAATGGGAGGCGACTCCGAGCATTTTCCGATTGTTATGGGGTTACACCAAGGATCTGCGCTCAGCCCATTCCTGTTTGCTCTGGTGATGGATGCATTGACATACCATATTCAAGGAGAGGTGCCATGGTGTATGTTATTCGCTGATGATATTATTTTGATTGACGAGATGCGGAGTGGCGCTAACGAGAGGCTAGAGGTCCGGAGACAGGCCCTTGAGTGAAAGGGTTTCAAGTTGAGCAGGACAAAGACGGAATATCTTAAGTGTAAGTTCAGTACCAAGCCGAGGGAAGAGGGCATGGACGTGAGGCTTGGATCGCAGGTCATTTCCAATAGAGACAGTTTCAAGTACCTTTGGTCAGTTATCCATGGGGGTGAGGAGATCGACGAGGATGTCACGCACCAGATAGGGGTGGGTTGGACGAAATGGAGGCTAGCATCTGGAGTCCTGTGTGACAAGAAAGTGCCTCTACTACTCAAAGATAAGTTTTATAGAGCGGTAGTTAGGCCGGCTATGTTGTATGGGACTGAGTATTAGCCAGTTAAGAACTTATATACCTAGAAGATGAAAGTAGCAGAAATAAGGATGTTGAGGTGGATGTGTAGACACACTAGGATGGATATAGATTAGGAATGAATATATTATAAAGAAGGTACGCGTGGCTCCTATTGATAACAAGATGCAGGAAGCGAGAGTCAGATGGTTCAGACATGTTCAGAGGAGGAACTTGAATGTCCTGGTAAGGAGGTATGAGCGGTTGGCATTGGTGGGTACGACGAGAGGCAGATGGCGACCTAAGAAGCATTGGGGAGGGTTGATCAAGTGAGATATGGCGAGACTTCAGATCTCCGAGGACATGGCACTCGACACGAAGCTGTGGAGGTCGAGCATTAAGGTTGTGGGCTAGGAGGTAGTTGAGCATATTTAGTCTTCCAGTGTGAGGCAGATTTAGTAATAGTCAGTGTTGTGTTTACACTAATTTCCATTTTCATAGTGCCGGGCCTTATTTACTGGTCATTATTTTTGCATTTCATCTATTCACTGGTTCTTATGTTGTATTATTGTTTTCATGATGGTACTGATGTATTTTCTCTTTTGGCCTTTTCGTCTTCTTGAACCTAGGTTTATTGGAAACGGCCTTTCTACCTCATCAGGATAGAGGTAAGGCCTGCGTACACACTATCCTCTCCAGACCCCACATGTGGGACTACACAGGGTCGATGTTATTGTTGTTGTTGTTGTTGTTGTTGTTGTAAGTGATTATTGCAAATATAATTTAGTCTAAGAGTCTAGAGTCAAATCCAACAGAGAACTAAGGTTTTGCTGTAACTATTAAGTATCACTAATATGACAAGCTTTACTAATTCCTAAGTTATAAATATTAAAATTTTATTTCTAACTAATTAACTAACTAATTGAAGTATTAAATAATCAACTAAAGATACTAATAGTTGGAGACAAGATGAAGGAGAGGTCTAGAGTTATAATTTCTCCAATTGTTGAAATTCTTACCGCTACGTCTCCTATAATTTTTGCGTAAGTAATTTCTAACCATCGTGGGTACTTCGGGTGTAATAATTCTCTTCCAGCAACTACCACAATTTACTAGACGTATTCTTTCGAACTACACTAGCTGACACTAGTTCACCACTCACCAAGATCGCACCAAGGTTTCGTTATTCCTAATCCCACTATTAAACCCTCCGTATTGATTTCTCACATACCTTAGGAGTGATGTTGTTCAATAACTGCCTAAATATATACTCTTTTTCAAGCAATACACACTAAATAGGCACAGTCAGTTATGGGCTCTTCAATCAATAATACTAAACACATAGTTGAACAAGTAAAGAAATCCAATGATAAAATTATATTAAACGCAACAAAAAATTATTTTTCAAAAGGTTCCGTCAAACCCTAAATAAAAAAAATAGCTACTCATAACCCTACTAATAATCATGATAATAATTGAAAACATTAAGCTATAAATTAAGGAAGAACGCAAAGAAAACTCTTGCAATTTGTTGCTTCCAAGTGTTCCTGTAGCCTTTTGCCTCTCAATAATATTTCTCTGATAAGAAATATACATGATGCGGTGTGTATAGGGCCAAAAATACCAAGTCCTAGCTGAATTAGGATGAAATCCGTCCTTGGGCATCCCGCTTTGTGCTTGGCATGAACCAGGACACTAAACTTTTTCCAATTTTCTGCCTTGCTGCCTTGGCGTTTTTGTTGGTGCTTGGCACGAACTTGGGCACCATAGTCATACTTCCTCCAAATTCTTCCATTTTGACTTTAATTTGCGTGTTAAGTTTTTCAAATCACTTCCAGTTGATTCCTGCATATATAAATGGTGTAATCACTTTAGTACGCGCTAGAAACTATTTACATTTGGTAGTCAAAAAAAATTTATATAATTTTATATATTTTTCAGCTATTATTTTTACCGTGGCTATCAAGTATCATTTTCCAAAAAATATACTATTATTAAGCTCAAGTTACAAAAAAATCACACTTAAATCAATAAAATCGAAGCATAATGCAAGACAAATTATCAGCAAAAGCATGGATATTTAGCCAAAATCAACTTGTTGCAATAACAATATAAGCTGACTCTTTTATTAGGTGAGAGAGTTAAAGGGACATATGTGAAAATATTATCATCTCTCATTTAATTGTTGTAGTTAGGAGACTTTCAGCACCTTGCATAATTTTCTTGGCTATATTCGGCTTGGCAGAAAATATTATTTCGGAAAATGTTGTCTAAACAATAAATCATCTTTTGGTGCTTCATACGTAGAAAATATATTTCAAAAAATTACCTTTTCTACCAAAAAGGAGAAATGCCTTCCCTTTTATGGGCTATAGTCATTGTTTTTCTCAACTATTTAGTTTTAACTTAATTTCATCACAAGTCACAACAATCTAACGTTATTCTCAATATATTTGATAAATACTTTTATCTCAAAAATATCTTTCACTCACCAGCTAAACACCACAAAAAATTAGAAGAGAACTTTTGTCATACCAAACACGCTTCATTTGATTATTAAATTATGTATAGAGTCAAATACCTAAATATAAAAAGGGATAGAAAATGAATGTTTATAGCAAGCACCTTAACAAATAATGTCAATTGCACTTAAATCTTAATATGTTAACTTATACTATCTAGATTACTCAGGGTGCATACCGATCAATAGTTAATTAAACCACAAAAAATAAAGACAAAAGAAATCTCATAGTTAATTTATTTATTATTTAAGTAAGTCAACGGATGAACATATCTTTTGTTAGCTAAGGAAAAAACACAGAAGCCACTGTTTTGTTGTGGATTAAATCTAAATGGTCTGCTTATTCTCTTGTACAACCTCTTCTTCCAAGAAACTTCCAAAATTTTATTCCTTAGATTTCAACCACACGTAGTGTTTTGTGATTATTTTTTAGGTATATAGTCCGTACAAGGAAAGGACAATTCTTCTGAATTCTCACAAATATTCATTCCTAGTTCCATCCTTATAAATAAACACTTCCCATATGCATGTAACTTCAAGAAGACTTAATAATAATACCACTTTTTTTTTAGGTCTATCTTCTTTCATCAAGTATTTGGTGTCTCGATTAATCTTTATTCGCGTTGTTCTAAGCTAGATACCTTCAAATTCGCACCAACATGTCTCCAATCAACTCCATTAATTTGCCAAGAATCTTCTCAAAGCTTGACAAGAATGGTGATGGACTCGTGAGCCTCAACGAGCTAAAGGGATTTCTTGATACCATAGGCATTAATTCAAGCCAAGAAGAGCTTGAGTTGCTTGTTGGGAAAACAAGCCTAGACTCCATTGATTTTTTCCTCTTCTATGATGCCATCACAAAAGCACATATTAAAGAAAGCAAGCGCGAAAATATTTTCTTGGAAAATGAATTACAGAAAGTCTTCAAAGTATTCGATTTGAATGGTGACGGTTTTATATCTTGTGAGGAGCTGCAGAGTGCATTGTCAAGATTAGGATTGTGGGATGAGCAATGTGGGAAAGATTGCAAGAGCATGATTAATGTTTATGATACTAATTCAGATGGGAAACTTGATTTTGAGGAGTTTAAGGATATGATGTTTGATAATTAAGAAAGTGTAATTTAAATTAGAAAGCAATCCCGCTTCCTATCTACCAAAAAAATGTTTAATTAGTTGTAAGCATTTGGAATGATGTTCATGGTCTGCTGTGGATTGTAGTCTTGTTCATTAAACTTTGTGTAACAGACTTTTAATACTCTATAATTTTTAGCTGACGATATACAAGTGGATGTCTATGACTTTTCCATCGTACTTGTTTGTTCATTTTTTCGTACAAGTAAACTTTGAACAAATAGAAGTATTTATATCTGCAAATTGCAAGAATTTAAGGATTTTGGTTTCTCAACCAGACTCTTTCTCGTAATGTCAGCAACCTTAATTGGGGAGAAATTCAAAAATAGCTAGATTTATAACTAGTCGTTTAAAAATAGCCCAATTTTAAAAGAAATCAAAATTTAATCACTTTTTATATAAAGATAAATCTGAGCTAAAACACTGTTCAAAACCCGAAAAATTGAACTCCAACATATTATACTGGCATTCCAGAATAAGTATGCTGGAACTCCAGCATAATATGAATATGATGAAGTTACAACATAAGTATACTAGAACTCCAGCATAATATACTGGTGTTCCAACAAATATACTGGTCTAGTATAATATACTGGAGTTTGAAGCAATGGCGCTCCAGTCTCCAGTATATTATACTGGAGCCAACAAAGTATACCATCCAGCATAATATGCTGGAGTTCATACACAGGTGCACTGAACTTCAGAATCTTATGCTGGACCGATCTCAATTGCAGTAAAATAGTGGCTATTTTTCATTAACTTGATAAATGCTAGTTATTTTTGATTGGCCAGTCCTAAAACTGGCTATACCGTACTATTTTTACCCTTAATTGACAGTCCAAGGCTCTCCTACTTCATTTTACGTGGCACTATTTGATTTAAATTATTCATTTCACGTGTCGCTTGTTGATTAGTTATTGTAATATACGAGCGGCAACATGTGTTGATTCTTTAGGGGAGATATATTTAAAAAAAAAAATGTTTAGCTGGTACATATTTTGGATGATATAAGTGTTAAATTGGAACAAGGCATTGATTAAGTGTTCAAGAGAAAGAATCCCACAAGTTCAGGGGCCGCTTATGAGTTTGGCCTAAACGAATTGTAAACACAAAGTAACAGATAATAAACATAATATTGTGCAAAATATGTGTCATGGTTCGCTTTCTGTGAACTTTTATGACGACACCTAATCTCTACGACTAAGTAAATCTAAATTGCGGGGAAAAAATCAAAAGTTGCGGAAATAACACAATTAAAAACAAAAATAAAGTAATAACAGTAATTTAAAGTGTCGCTCGGCATACACCATATTTAACTCTTATTAATAATACATCAAGACCCGAAAACCCACGAATCAAAAGCTAAGAAATACTATATAGCTCTAACTACGGAATGTCTAACAAGAACAGAAAATACATAAGGGCTAAGTACTAAAAACATGAATAGGAAGAGACTCCTCGGTCTGAGAATGCAGCATATATACCTTAAAGTCTCTACAGAAGCGCATCGCCTCAAGGATGATAAGATTGAGCGAAAGTACCTGGATCAACACATGAAAAATAAGCGCAGAAGGGGCATGAGTACACCATAGCGGTACTCAGTAAGTGTCGAGCCTAATCTCGATCGGGTAGTGACGAGAAAGGTTAGGGCCCTATTGAAGTTATATAAAATATATGGGTCAACAGTGTGAAATAAAACAGTCTAAGTAAGTGCAACAGTAAGAAATAACATAGAATTGAAAGAACAACAACAATTAGAATAGAGACAAATAAACCACGAAAAGAAATACAACTCAATACAGAGATAACACCCGGGGCACCTTCCAGGATACTGTCATGTAGTCCCAGTTACAACTATCCAGTGGATCTCCCGAGATATCGTCATGTAGTCCATCAGATATGTGTCCAAAGGATCTCCCGAGATCTCGTCCCGTAGTCCAACTATCAATGTGTGGGGGATCGGATTTACCGGAATCCCAGTCCGTAGTCCCCAAATATAAATATCCAGTACTAGAAAAATCTACCGAGTGCATTCCCGTAGTTCCATATAACTGTGTAGGGGGGATCTACAGGGAATCTAACCCGTAGACACAAAGTAAATAGATAAAGGGGAGCTACCCGAATCCCACATCCGTATTCCTAATGTAAATACACAGCAGCAGCAAGAAAATATCCAGAGAAGGGAAAATTTCATATTAAGGCAACAAATATTCTAGCCTAGCATGCTACACAGAGATCAGCTAAACAGATTGAATAATGAAGGCAACTAAATCACTTAGATATGCTTTCCTAAGCTAACAACATGCTTAATAGTACAAGTAATAAAAGTAGGAGACGAAATATACTAATAAGTACTTAAAGAAAATCGGATTTCCAATAATTTTCACAAGTACGCACTTGTCACCTCACGTACAAGGAACTTCAATTACCAAATATACAAATCCTAAGGGGAAAGTCGCCCACACGAGGTTAGACAAGCAAATTATCTCGAAACGGCTCAAAATCAACCCGAGACCACCTTCTCGCCATGAGTACTGGACTCCAAATGGCTCAAATTTATTCAGTTCAATTTCATAATGTAAATAACACTTCAAGAAACTAATTATACAATTAAATTCTAAGTTGATACGCAAAATTAGATAAAATAATAAAAATGCCCCTCGGGCCCCATCTCAAAATCAGGTAAAAATTATATATTTCGGACACTCATTCACTCACGAGTCTAATCATATAAGAATCTCTCAAACCGGATGTCAATCCAATCAAAATTCAATAATTCGGCCTGTGAAGTTTATCCAATTTTTCCCAAATTTTTCACCAAAATTCGAAAATTTAAAGACTAGATTTAAGTTAGCAATCATGGAAACTGATCTAAGTTGAGTAGAGACCACTTACCCAAGTTACCAAGGTGCAAAGGTCTTCAAAAATCGCCCCTCCCGAGCTCTTAAATTCGAAAAATGTGAGAATAGGCTTAAACCCTCGAATTGGGGTCTTAAGAATTTGTCCAGGTTTTTTTTGTATATCGTGATCGCGAGAAATGATGTGCGATCGCGAAGAGGAAAAATTGAGAATACCTGAACTGGTATATGTTGAATGTGACAGGATGTATGTGATTGCGAAAGAGGAAAATGGCACATGAAGGGAAAAAGGCCATTGAGCCACCGGCTCCTAGTTCTACTATGCGAACGCGAAAGGGGGAATGCGAATACGAAGGAGGAAGGGACAGGTTTCCGCGATCGTGAGTCGAATTATGCGATCGCGAAGAACAAATTAAACCTGCTCCGAAAATACACTACGTGAAGGCGGAGAGAAGGCCGCAAACGCGATTAAGGAGACCATATACTAGATTTTCTGCAATTCTAAACAGTTCCAAAATGACCCGTTGAGCATCTGAAATACACCCAAGGCCCCCGGGACCTCAATTAGACCTTCCAACCAATCCTAAAACATCATTCAAAATTTTTCCAACCTTCGGAACGCTCAAAACAATATGAAAACACCTATTTTTACGGATTCAAGCTTAGGAATTCCAAAAACTCTAAAAACACGCTTTCAATCAAAAAGTCTATCAAACCTCGTCTGAATGATCTGAAATTTTGCACACACGACACATTAAACACTATAGAGCTACTTCAACTTCTAAAATTCCATTACGACCCTTGGATGATCATCTCACTATCGAACCAGAAGCTTCAAAAATTTGAATTTTGGCATTTCAAGCCTAAATTAGCTACGGACCTCCAAAACACAATCCGAACACGCTTCTAACCCCGAAATCACCCAACGGAGCTAACGGAACCATCAGATTTCCATTATGAGGACGTCTTCGCACTATTCCAACTATGGTCAAATTTCCAACACTAAACTCTCATTTAGGGACTAAGCGTCCCACAACTCTCTGAAACTCAAAATCGAACATCCCAAAAAATTAAAATAGCAGAAATAAACTTGCAGAAAGTAGCTAATAGGGGATCAGGGCATTAATTCTTAAGACGACCGGTCGGGTCATCACATCCTCCTACACTTAAACATTCGTTCATCCTTGAACGAGCATAGAGACATACCTGAAGTAGTGAAAAGATGAGGGTAACGACTGCGCATATCCTGCTCGGTCACCCAGGTCGCCTCCTCGACCGGATGACCCCGCCATTGAACCTTCATTGATACAATGTTCTTTGACCTCAACTTTCTAACTAGTCTGTCCAATATTGCTACTGGCTCCTCAACATAAGATAGATCCTTCTCCAATTGGACTGAACTGAAATCCAACACGTACGATGGATCACCGTGATACTTCCAGAGCATCAAAACATGAAATACCGGGTGAACTCCTTCCAAGCTGGGAGGTAGGTCAAGATCATAAACAACCTCCCCAACACGTCTCAATATCTCAAAAGGGCCAATAAACCTCAGACTCAACATTTCTTTCTTCCCAAATCTTATAACGCTCTTCATAGGAGAAACCCGAAGCAGAACCCACTCTCTAACCACATAGGAAACGTCACGAACCTTTCGGTCCGCATAACTCTTATGTCTGGACTGGGCTGTATGGAGTCTATCCTGAATCACTTTAACCTTCTCCAAAGAATCCTAAACTAAGTCTGTGCCCAATAATATGGCCTCACCTGGCTCAAACCAACCCACTAGATACCTACACCGCCTACCATATAAAGCCTCATACGGCACCATCTGATTACTGGACTAATAACTGTTATTGTAAGCAAACTTTGCCAATGGAAAGAACTGATCCCAAGACCCTCCAAACTCAATCATGCACGCACATAGCATATCCTGAAGAATCTGAATAGTGCGCTCGGACTGTCCGTCCGTCTGAGGGTAAAGCGTCATACTCAACTCCACTCGAGTACCCAAATCATGATTAACAGCTCTCTAGAATCGGGATGTGAACTGCATACCTCTATCTGAAATGATGGAAATTGGAATACCATGCAGACGAACAATCTCTCGGATATTAATCTCCGCCGACCGCTTTGAAGAATAAGTAGTACACATAGGAATGAAACGAGCGTACTTGGTCAGCCGATCCACAATCACCTAGATAGAACCAAACTTCCTCAAAGTACGGGGGAACCCAACTACAAAGTCCATGGTGATACAGATCCAACTATATATTTCTTCATCCGCCTACACCCATAATGCTGCCTCAAATCCTGATACATTTCACATCCTCCCGGATAGATGGAATATCGCAAACTATGGGCCTCATCTAGAATCAATTCCCGAAGCCCTTCAACATTGGGTACACAAGTCTGACCTTGCATCGTCGATACCACATCATCACCAATAGTCACATCTCTGGAATCATCATGTTGAACCTTGTCCTTGAGGACAAGCAAATGAGAATCATCATACTGTTGTCCTCTAATACGATCAAATAAGGAAGACCAAGAAACCACGCAAGCTAGAACCCGACTAGGCTCCGAAAGATCCAATCTCACAAACTGGCTAACTAAGGCCCCGAACATCCATCGCCACAGGCCTCTCTGATGCTGGTAATTATGCCAAGCTCTCCGCTCGGTGACTCAAGGCATTAGTTACTATAATGCCTTGCCCCGGTGATACAAAATAGTGATATCATAGTCCTTCAGCAACTCTAACTGCCTTATATGGCGCAAATTTAGATCCTTTTTCTTGAACAAGTGATACAAGCTCTGATAGTCAGTATATATCTCACAGGGAACCCCGTATAAATAATGGCGCCAAATCTTCAAGGCGCGAACAATGGAAGCTAACTCAAGGTCGTGAACAGGGCAATTCTTCTCATGAATCTTCAACTATTTGGACGTGTAGGCAATCACCCTACCATCCTGCATCGACACCACTCCGAGGCCAATCCTCGAGGCATCACAATAGACCGCATAGGACCCCGAACTTGTAAGTAATATCAAAATTGGGGTTGTAGTCAAAGCTGTCTTGATATTCTGAAATCTCACCTCACACCCCTCCGACCACTAAAATGGAGCACCCTTCTGGGCCAACCTGGTCATAGGGCCTGCAATCGATGAAACCCCCCCCCCCCAACAAAGCGATGATAGTAGCCCGCCAAGCCAAGGAAATTGTGGATCTCTGTAGATGAGGATGGTCTGGGACAACTCCGCACGACCTTTGTCTTCTTTGGATCCACCTGAATACCCTCACTCGATACGACGTGGCCTAAGAATGCCACTGAATCCAACCAAAACTCACATTTCGAGAACTTAGCATATAACTTCTTCCTTTTTAGAGTCTGAAGCACAGTCCTCAAGTGATGCTCATGATCTTCCCGACTCTGCAAATATAACAAAATATCATCAATAAAGACAATGACGAATGAGTCAAGATACGGCCGGAACACATTGTGCATCAAATGCATAAAGGTTGATGGGGCATTGGTTGGCCCAAATGACATAACAAGTAACTCATAATTGTTAGGATTTATGCCCATCACTAGAGGGGGGGTGAATAGTGCGGCACGAGAATATTGATAAATATTGTGGAATTAAAATTGCAGGAATAAAGTAAATGCGGAAATTAAAAGATTAAGGAAAGAACACACCGAATTTATCCTGGTTCACCACATTTTGTGGTTAGTCCTGTCCCCGAGAGACTCTCTCGAGATTCCACTAACTCCGTTAAGCTTACGGGTGCCTAACAAACCGTTATACTTGCTCGTAGATGTACACTCTACAAGACTTCAACTTGCTCGAGGATACCGCACCTCAAGACTTCACCTTGCTCGTGGATACCGCACCACCAGACTTCAACTTGCTGGAGGATACCGCACCTCAAGACTTCACCTTGCTCGTGGATATCGCACCACAAGACTTCACACACTAAGATTGAGGGTACTTAGCAAACCCGACAATCAATGAGAAGATATAGTCTTCTCAAACACCTTTCTCTTTTACAACAAGAACTCTCTCAAAAGAGTAGATTAAGAGATACAATATTAGCTCTATGAACAACTCAAAGTTGTCTCTCAAATGGCTCAACAAAAGCTCTATAATGATGCACAAATAATATCAATATGTATGTGAATAATGAGAGGTGTTGTGTGTTACAATTCAGCTCAAAAGACCTCTATTTATAGGTGGTAGAAGTAGTATGTCTGTTGCTTAATTGGCAATCAATTATGCTGATTTTATGCCAAGACAATCGATTATCAGATTTGGATAATCGATTATCAGCTTACCTTTACAAAATCGGAAGCTGATTTTATGCAGAATAATCGATTACTGGATTTTGCATAATCGATTATTTTGATACAGTGTTCAAACACTGGCAACGGATACAAGATAATCGATTATGTCTATTTCTGATAATCGATTATTTTGCTATTTTGTAAATTCTGGTTTACACTGTCTTAACATAATCGATTATCAACATAGACATAATCGATTATTTTTGTCCAGCTTTGAAAGACATGTTTAAAATTCATTTTGGCTAAAATGAAAATGTTTGAAATCATTTTGTTGAAGTATTTGAAATATGATTTGATAAAATGATTTTATGCATATTTATGATGACCTATGTTGAGCCAAAAGACGAGATAACTTTAAACGTTGCTCTTACATTTGTTCTACCTAACGACCTACGCCTTGGGTCTTCGGTCTTGAACTTTTGAGCTCGTCTTTGGCTTGTCTATGCAATTCCGTCATCAATATGCTTCTCGGCATTCAATCTTGATTGTTTGTCATATAATAACTTTGTTCGACACTTGACTTCATTGTTTGTCATTCATCGACTTCGTTGTTTGTCATTCATCAAAACCTATACCTGAAAATCATGCTAGTACAACCAAAGCGCACATATCATGGATAGAATGATTTTCTACAATAATGACCATACCGAGTCCTTAAAGCAGTCTTCGAGATATTTGGCTCCCAAATCTTCAACTAATGGTAACTTGAGCGCAAATCAATCTTATAAAACACATGAGCACCCTGAAGTTGGCCAAATAGATCATCAATACGAGGCAAAGGATAACGGTTCTTCACTGTATCCTTGTTCAACTGTCGATAATCAATACATATACGCATAGAACCATCCTTTTCTTCATAGACAAGACAGGAGCACCCCAAGGTAATAAACTGGGCCAAATAAAACCCTTATCAAGAAATTTCTGTAACTCATTAAACTCCTTCAATTCAGGAGGAGCCATGCGATACGGAAGAATAGAAATGGGCTAAGTGCTCAGCAATAAATCAATGCCAAAATCAATATCTCTATCAGGCGGCATGCTTGGAAGGTCAGCTGGAAATACATCGGAAAAATCCCGTACTACTGGGACTGAATCAATTCGAGGGGTATCAATACTGACATTTCTCACATAAGTTAAGTACCTGTCATGCCCCTTCACAACCACACCCAGAGCTTTAAGAAAATAAATGACTCTACTTTGAGTGTTATCTAAAGTACCCCTCCACTCAAAACGCGGTACACATGGCATATCCAGCATCACGATTTTTTGTTGGCGTGACAATCAAAAATAGTAAAATGGGGCGACAACTAGTCCATGCCCAAGATAATGCCAAAATCTACCATGCTGAGTAACAATAACTCGGCTATGGTCTCAAAATCACAATGAGTAATCAAACACGACCGATAAATGTGGTCCATAATAAGAGAATCTCCCTCAAGAGTAGAAACATAAATAGGAAAACTCAAAGAATCCCGAGGTACACCCAAATGTGGAGCAAAATAAGGAGACACATAAGAGCAAGTGGAGCCCGGATCGAATAGAACTAATGCATCTCTATGACAAACCATGACAATAACTGTGATGACAGAATCGAAGGAAACAACATCGGTACAGGCAAGAAGGGCATAGTATCTGGCCTAGCCATCCCCTCTAGCTGGTTGAGCAGGTGGGGAAGCAGCTGGTGCTGTGATCATAGCCTGAGAACCCTGCGGAGCGCGTTGTGGCTGAGAAGTCTGTGGAGGTGCACTCCTCCCAAGTCTAGGGAAATCCTTCACCACATTGTGTGTGTCCTCAAAACAAGCTCTGGAAGGACATGGCAGTGGGAATTATGCAGTACAGATACTCCGAGACCCCTGAACACCTAAAACACTATGAAATCTGAGATGCAAACTGAGCTAGCTGACCCACAAAACCTCTACCATGTCGTACTCTTCCTACAAAATAAGGACCAGTGGGTCTCTCTAGCCTACGTGGTCTCCTCACTTCCCTATATTGTCTCTCCTTACCTCGTATGTCCTCTGTCTCCTAGACCCACCTGTCCTCTACTCGGCGAGAGGTCCTCACCACACGCTGAACTGGGATCACAGGCTATGTTGCCTTGACACCTGGAACCCGACCAATGGGAACTCGCTACTCTGGAGTAGGGTGGCGGAAGTTTGGATCCCTTCCCTGATCTGTGAAGTGGCTGGTATAACCTGAATCAATCCCGCCCGAACTAATGTACCAAACATGCTCAGGAACTGTGCTAATATCTCCTGAAGTGCTGGAGTAATAAAAGCAGTAGGCGTATCTGATGCCTGGGCTCTGGTTGGAACTACTGGTGGCTCTTCGGTGGCAACTCGTGGGGGTGCTCTGGATGCACCGCGTACACGTCCTCGGCCTCTACCCCGGCCCCGACCTCTGCGGCTCTCACAGGGGGCGCGGGTGTCTGATCATCTCTGGTAGTACGTGTTCTCACCATCTGTGAGAGAATTAAAGACAAAGATTTAGGATCGTGACATTAAGATCTTGCACGACTAGGAAATCAAATGAAGTGGAATTTCCTAATTGTTACATAGCCTCTCGTACATAAGTACAGACGTCTTCGTACCGATCAGCTTGACTTTAATAAACCGGCTTGTGATTCATGAGTCCTATGAACCTAGAGCTCTGATACCAACTTGTCACGATCCCGGTTCGCCCTTTGTGAACCTTCGTGATGGCACCTAGTCTCTACGACTAGGTAAGCCTAAATTGCGGAAGAAAACCAAAAGTTTCGGAAGTTACACAATTTAAAATAGAAATAAAGTAATAACCGTGGTTAAAAGTGCCACTCTGCATACACCATGTTTAACTCTCAATACCTATACATAAATCCAAGACCCAGAAACCCATGAATCACAAGCTTAGAAATACAACATAGCTCTAACTCCGGAATTCTAACAAGAACAGAAAATACATATGGGCTAAATACTAAAAGCATAAATAGAAAGAGACTCCTCGGTCTGCGGATGCGACAGATATACCTTGAAGTCTCTACAGAAGTGCCTTGCCTCAAGAATGATAAGACTGAGCAAAAGTACCTGGATCTGCACATGAAAAACATGTGCATAAGGGGCATGAGTACACCACAACGGTACTTAGTAAGTACCAAGCCTAACCTCGGTCGGGTAATGACGAAGAAGGTCAGGGCCCTGCTGAAGTTAAATAAAATATAAGGGTTAACAATGTGAAATAAACAGTCTAAATAGGTCTAACAGTTAGAAATAGCATAGAATTGAAAGAACAGCAACAACTAGAACAGAGACAAACAAACCACAGAAAGAAATACAGCTCAACACAGAGATAACAACCGGGGCATCTTTCAGGATACCATTCTGTAGTCCCAGTTACAACTATCCAGTGGATCTACCTGGATACCGTCCCGTAGTCCATCATATACGTGTCCGAAGGATCTCCTGGGATCCTGTTCCATAGTCCAACTATCAATGCGCGGGGGATCTATCAGAATACAGATCCGTAGTCCCCAAATATAAATACTAGTACTGGAGGAATCGACCGGGTGTATTCCCGTAGTTCTATATAACTGCGCAGAGGGATCTACCGAGAATCTAACCCGTAGTACCAAAGTAAATACGCATGGGGATCTACTGGGAATATAACTCATAGTCCCAAAGTAAACAGACAAGGGGGAGCTACCGGAATTCCATATCCGTAGTCGCAATATAAATACATAGCAGCAACAAGAAAATATTCAGAGAAGGGAAATTTCATATTAAGGCAACAAATAATTCTAGCCTAGCATGTTGCATAGAGTTTAGTTAAAAAGATTGAACAATTAAGGCAATTAAATCACTTAGACATGCTTTCCTTAGCTAACAACAGGTTTAATAGTACAAGTAATAAAAGCGTGATAAGAAACATACTAATAAGTACTTAAAGAAAACCGGATTTTCAAAAATTTGTAAAAGTACGCACTCGTCATCTCACGTGCAAGGCAATTCAATTACCAAATATACAAATCTGAAGGGCAAGGTCCCCACACGAGGTTAGACAAGCCACTTACCTCGAATCGGCTCAATATCAACTTGAGACCATCTTCTTGCCATGAATACTTGACACTAAATGACCCAAATCTATTCAATTCAATTTCATAACATAAATAATACTTCAAGCAATTGATTCTATAATTAAATTCTAAGCTAATACGCGAAATTAGGTAAAATAACTAAAATTCCCCTCGGACCCATGTCTTGGAATCGGGTAAAAATTATGTATTCGGGACCCTCATTTACTCACGAGTCTAATCATATAAGAATCCCTCAAATCGGATATCAAAAACCCAATCAAAACTCAATAATTCGGTCTATAAAGTTTACCCAAAATTTTCCATTTTTCCACCAACATTCAAAATTTAAAGACAATATTTAAGTTAGGAATCATGAAAACTGATCTAAGTTGGGTAGAGATCACTTACCCAAGTTACCTAGGTTTAAAAGTCTTCAAAAAACGCCCCTCTCGAGTTCTCAAATTCGAAAAATGTGAAAATAAGCTTAAACCCTCAAATTGGGGTCTTAAGAATCTGTCTATGTTTTTTTTTGTACATCGCGATCGCGAGAAATGATGTGCAATCGCGAAGAGGAAAAATTGAGGGTTCTTGAACTGGTCTATGCGAACGCGACAGGATGTACGCGATCGCGGAAGAGAAAAAGGGCAGGCTTACGCATTCGCGGACAAGACCATGCGAACACGAAGGGAAAAAGGCTACTGAGCCACTGGCTCCTAGTTCTACTATGCGAACACGAAAGGGGGAATGGGAATGCGAATGCGAAGGAGGAAAGGGCAGACTTCCGTGATTGCGAACCATATCATGCGATCGCGAAAAACAAATTAAACCTCCTCCGAAAATACACTACGCGAATGCGGAGGGAAGGCCGCGAAAGCCATTAAGGAAACCAGATACCAGATTTTCTAGCAATTCTAATAAGTTCCAAAATGACCAGTTAAGCATCTGAAACACACCCGAGGCCTTCGAGACCTCAACCAAACTTGCCAATCAATCCTAAAACATCATTCAAACTTGCTCTAACCTTCAGAACGCTCAAAACAACATCAAAACACTTATTTTTCATCGGATTGAAGCTTAGGACACTCTAAAAACACGCACTCGGTCAAAAAGTCAATCAAACCTCGTCCGAATGAGCTGAAATTTTGCACACAGGATATATTCAATACTACGGAGCTATTCCAACTTCCGGAATTCCTTTTCGACTCTCGGATCAAAATCTCATTATCGAGCCTGAAGCTTCAAAAGTTTGACTTTTGGCATTTGAAGCCTAAATTAGCGACAAACCTCCAAAACACAATCCGAATACGCTCCTAACCCTGAAATCACCCAACATAGCTAGCAGAACCATCAAATTTTCATTCCGATGTCGTCTTCACACTGTTCCGACTACGGTCAACTTTCCAACACTAAGCTCTCATTTAGGGATTAAGCGTCCCAAAACTCTTTGAAACTCAAAACCGAACATCCCAGCAAATCAAAATAGCATTAAACTTGGGAAAAGCAATTAATAAGGAATCGAGGAGTTAAATTCTTAAGACGACCGACCAGGTCTTCACGATATGATATTTTACTTTTCTTGAACTCAAGTAACAAAAGATTACTTATAAAGTCAAAAGTTAAAACAAATTAAACTTTTAAAAAAATTGCTCAAGTAATAACAATAAATAAGAAAAAGGGAAAAAGATTTCTCCACATAGACAAATAAAACTAGAGGTGTCAATGATTTGATTCGGTATGTTCCCAAAAATCTTATAGAGTAACAAATTTTGAATTAGATTATCGAGTATAATTTATATGAGACTTTTTAAATTTTGTATTACACCATCTTTTGCCCTACTATAAATAATATTTTTTTTTAAAGTAAATTTTTTTATTCCCCATTGCCCCCAAATTCTGGGGGCGCCAAGGAATGAAATCATATCATAAACGCTTTTCACCGATCAAAAGCTTCCAGTTAGAATGAGGACCCTCGCTGCCATCAAACTTAAATGGCACCCATCCTAAGGCATGTGCAATTTCTTCGAGCTCTTCGATAACAGGTGTGGTGTCACGAATATAAACTCGTCCCCCCGGTCGAAGAATTCTGTCCATTTCTAGCATGATATTCGTCGCATTACATCTGCATGAATGCGGGAATAAGATGTGAAAACATATAGTCACCCTCAAATAAAATGAACTACTTTTTTACGAACCACATTGATCGATAAGATAAGGACAAGGTCAGCGAAGTACCATACCTATTTCTTTCTACTGAGAAAAGAGCAGCTGCATGGAGTAAATCATATGTTCTTGGATAAGTATCAAATGTCTCACACCTGAAGTTCAAAGTTCAAACCAATAGAAACAGGTTAAGCTTTTCATTTCCATGGTCTAATTGGTCGGTAAGAGGTCATTTTCTACTACTGAAATTGATTTTGGTGTAGAACAGTAATTCATTTGATGCCTGATAAATTATACTGCAATTTAGGATTTTCATATCCACAGGCACTGGTTATCAAACGTTTAAGACTCACAAAAAAAGGTGATATGCGCAGTGAATTGTTTTGTGGATGTTCATGTAAATTATGTACTTATGTTAGTTTAGAATCATCAGTCAATAACTCAGATTATTTGACTGCGAAAAAGACTTGTAACATTTTGATGCAAAAACCATACAAAGAAAGCGAAGTGTACATTACCAGTCATGCATGACTCCAATAAGACCCCGGTCATATAGAACTGGCAATGTATTAGAACCACTAACAGGAACAACATTCATAACCCAGCAATCGATGTTCAAATCATACAACGCAGCTGCAAACCTACCAAAGAATCTCAAGTTAGGAGTAGTGCAGCTTAAACAATTTTCAGACAGCAAAAGCTTAGATATTACCAGAGCATATAAATGGAATGACCAGACCCGAATTTTTATAAAACATACCCCCCATATAAAGCTCTCATGTCCATCACGTTTCGTAGGTTTAATTCTTTCCAGTGGAAAGCACCAACATATCCACTTATGATTTCATGCCAAAATTTTGACTCTGCTTTATAAATTTCCCTCCTAGATAATTCAGCGTCCATTTGTATACTAAACAGCCTGTCCGGTGGAGAGTGAAGGCGTGCAGGCCAAGTAGTCACGTTAACTCCATAGCTGTTCTCAGGTAACTGCGTAATGCATGTCTTAAGGTTTACATTCCTGCCAAAAAAAAACCCCAGTAAAACGAGGATCAGCAGCACATAGTTAGGAGTTCACTCAACTTTGTCAGTACTTTATTCCGCTGTGTTAAGATCCATATTGTTAATTGTTAATTGCCCCCTCAACCAATGAACTTTTGGAAGGGGGGAAATATACATACATATATGAGTACAACAAATTCATCATAAAAAAACAAACAGCGAACAGGACTAGTAGATATGAGCACATGACTCAACAGGAGCCCAAGGGAATTGCACGACGCGCATCCAGAATTGATGAAATTACAGCATGCTACATTATGAAAATGGCAGAATAGAGTAGGAAATACCAGACGTTATCTGGATCATCACCAACACCACGTAGAGAAGGTTGAACTGCTAGAGGACGACTGAGATAGCAGCTGTTGTTCAGTGGCTTCCTCCAAATGGAAATGTCACCCTCATTCTTTAGTAGTTCCCAACATAAGCGTCGAGTAAGATTCTCCATTTCTGCATAACAGTAAGGAATATAAAGCTAAAGCAATATTTCTTTTTACCGCAGTTAGAAGAGCTCACGTTATTGATATAACTGAAAAGGAAAGTGACAAAGGTGATGGACATAGGCATAGCATTCAATTTACAAGAAGATTCCTAACTCATTAACATCTTTGACTCTCCATATGCTACATAAAGAGAAAGCTAAAGATGGACGCTTTACACAATTCGCTAACAGAAACAAATCCTGAAGATTCATGTCTACATTTCTAAGTCGTATCAACCTCTATTTGATGGTGCCAAATTGCTAAATATTGGATAAAGCTATTACCTTTCGACGGTGCAAACAAGTTTTCCTCATGTCTGTAGATAGGTTCTGCTTTCCAAATAAAGTATCCTCCTGCCCTGAGCATCCTGTTTACCTCTAGAAGCAGAATTCCATCTTCACCGACAAAATTAAAGACCAATAAATGAGAAGTAAGTAGATCTACCCCTCAAACCATATATATATAAATATATATATATATATATATATATATATCATGTGGCAAAGAGAAGGAAAGAAGACCCAATGCTTGTATTGTGATGAAAATACAATTTACTTAAAGAAGAGTACATGTAAAAAATTTCAAAAGATGGTTTTTTCTATTTCTCATATTTTCGATAATTTTCTTTATATTTCCGATATTCTGTTGCTTTCCGACGTCTACCCGTTTTTATTTTATTTTTACAGAGTAGGGATGAGATTGGTTTTAGCTGAAAAAGAATAGTTTAAGACATGTCGCGAGATTGAAACCTAACTTTACACCAGATAATTGTACCATAACAAAACATTTCAGCTCTGTCTAGAAACCTGACTTTACACCAGATAATTTGTACCATAACAAAACATTTCAGCTCTGTCTAGAAAATAACAGAAATCTGAACACTTTCTTGGACAAAAAATTGAGGATGAATAGCAACCAATAGTGAAACAAATAGTAAAGCAAAGAAGATGTACCATCACGAGTCCAACTAATGCTACATCTGGAACAATGTATCAAGTCAAATGCTTGGCTAGGGTACAATAGACGGTGTGTAGCAAATTCTGTTAACATAGCAGGCATTCCACGTTCTAATGCAAATTGAATCTGCTTCTTATGCATATCTTTTGTTGCAATGGACAGTGTGCTGACATTGCGGTCCATCAGATATGCACCAAAACTCCCTACACCACCACCGATATCCATGGCAACTCTTGTTCGTTGGCCAAAAGCAATTTCTGGGACCATCTATTGTTGAATGAACATAGTAGCATTTCCAAGTCATGTTGATAGAACATAAACCAAGTAGGAAGCAAAAAAGGCAGAGTACCTTGGAAATCTGATCTAAATACTGATTTGCACCGAGGACAAATTGTGTCCCATCTCCTGGAAATATGCACTTGTCTCCCTTCTTTTTTACCCACTTATTGCCTGCTTTCTCTTTAAAGGGTGTATGCCCCACATTGGAAAGCCAGATCTGTTTAAATTTAAAGCTTTATATGTCATACCTTGCTACTGATATTTTTTTTTTTAAAAAGTAATGTCTCGAAACTAGGATATTCAAATAAAGGTAAAAGGAACACTCTTATTTCATTTTTAACATAAACATTAATGGAGTATAAGAAATTAACTTTTTAATATGGTTCTCTCCGTCATTTATGAAACTTAGAAATACTATACATACATCCAGACTTAGTTCCAAAATGTGAAGAAGAATATCGCGACAATTGCCATGACGAAGCAGCAAAATGAGCATCACAGATCACACCAGAGAACAGAAGAGCAATAGTGGCATTTCCCCTCTAACAGGAAATAAAAGACGAAAGCAGAAAAAAGTGATCGACAATGGTTAGGGAAAAACCACGATTTTCTACAGTAAATAATTATGCCAGTTTCTAATTAATTGGATGATTGACATATGTGGTGAGTACATTATCGATAACATTGAAAGAGAATCAACGATAACAATAACCTAGTAAAATTCCACCAAGTGGGGCCCGGCATTGAAAGAGAATCCAATAATGAAATTTATCCAAGAATAACTAGGACAAATTCAAGACCAATTCACTAACACAATGGTTAGAATTAATGCAGAGTGGCAAAATTAGGTGATGGGCTGAAAAAAAAGGCACATGTACCTCTCCAATAGCAGCTGACAAATTCTAATGCTAAGTAGTTAGCTAGATTCTAAGAGAACTGAGAGTCTTCATTCACCGGGATAAAACAGTAAAGAAAAGCTTACTAACTAACCTATAACTTAAAACTCCGGCAACCTGCCCATGCTGTTATGTACAGGCAACCATAACCTAACCAAGCACCAAAAGTCCAAGACAAGTCACTTTCAACTAAGCCTGTCAACCGGTCCGGGTTGACCCGGGACCGAACCGGACCAGCCCGGTATAAACCGGGACCGGACCGGCCCGGTTCTTAAGGGGTGGGCTGGGCTGGGTTGGGGGGGAGGGGGTTAGAACGGTTAGGATTTTAGGATTAAGACCCGTGACCGGACCGGCCCGGTAAGCAAAACAGTGCTTGAACCGGTCGACCCGGACCGGGACCGGACCGGTACAACGGTCAAAAAAAATTTTTTTAAAAAAAAAAAAAAATTTGACCATGTGGGCCCCACAGGACCGTTGGCAACGGTCCAGAACCGTTGGCCAACGGGAGTATTTTCAGAAATGGCCACTTTTTTGTTTTTTTTGTATTTATTAAATTACATTATTAACCCTTCTTAAAATCTATAAATACCCTCCCCTCTTCTTCATTTCCTCGCTCAAAATTATCAATCTCTCTCTCAATTCTCAAATTATCAATCACTCTCTTCTCTTCAATTTTCAAGAATTCATATTCTAATTTTATAATTTTATTGTCTTTGTTTTCCCGAATTTAATTTATCGTAATTTCTCATTCGGAAATCGGAATTCTAAGCTTGAAGTTCAAGTGTTCAACATTGAAATACTTGCTTGACGTTTATTCGTGGTAACACCGGATTTGCGTAATCAAGTGCTCAATTTATTGTCGAATTCGGTGCACTCTTTCCAACTCTTTCTCTTATTTAATATTTTAATTGCATATTTAATTTAAGCTTATATTTTCATTTTTACAATATGTTTAATGATGCTAGTCCTGTAGCTTTTGGTAGTAATAGTAATGACCCGACTTCTAATCGTAAAAGAAGAAGTCTGGTATGGAATTTTTTTGAAATAATAAAAGGTACTAATAGTGTTAAGTGCAAATTTTGTAACGAAACTTTTCAATATTTGACCGAAGGAAATTTAGGAGGGACTGGACCATTTGCAAGACATATGAGAGCTGTCCATCCTATAGAATAGGTCAATAATGATGCTAATCCTGTAGCTTCTGGTAGTACTAGTAATAATGATCACCCGACTTCTAATCGTAAAAGAAGAAGTCGGGTATGGAATTTTTTTGAAATAATAGAAGGTACTAATAGTATTAAGTGCAAAATTTGTAACGAAACTTTTCAACATTTGACCGAAGGAAATTTAGGAGGGACTGGACCATTTACAAGACATATGAGAGCTGTCCATCCTATAGAATGGGTCAATAATTATGGGAAGCAATGATTTGTAAGTTTTAGACTTTTAGTATGTTTGACTGTTTGTACTTTGTTTCAGAGATTGGATTAGATAGATCGGAACGAAGAAATCAGGAAAGGAAGATGTTCACACTTCACAGTTCATACTTCATAGCCCAGAAGACGAAGAACTTTAACTTGGAGATATTGATTATGATGAAGATGAAGTGATGAACTGATGAAGTGATGCAAAACATTTGAAATTACTACTTCACTATAAAAAATGTAAACATTTCATTATCTACTTATTAATTTGAAATTGAGAAATAAAGTAGCACTTGCAATAAGTGCAATTTTTTCGCCATCTTTTGTTGTGTTCATTCAATTATTACAAAGTATTAATATAACTTAATATTTATACATAATTCTAAAAAAAAATACAAAATAACGAAACCCGGCCCGGCCCGGACCATTACAACCCGTAACCCGTACGGTTCAATCTTAACCCCTAACAACCCAGCCCGGTTAAACCCGGCACTGTTTGGATTCGGCCCGGCCCGGACCGGTAACCGGACGGGTCGAAAAAAAATCGACCCGGACCGGACCGGTGGAACCGGTTGACACCTTTACTTTCAACTATTTCCTTAATTCTAAACTAGGCAAGTAAATTCAACTATAAGATCAACCATATACTAAATGTATTTCCTGCAAACAACAATCGACAAAAACTAATTTTTATAGTTCAATTAGTCAAATCCACCATCACAATTAATTAGCTAAAGATGGAGAAACTTAATTAACTAGAAGAATAATAATGAATAAGGCATAAATTGAATACCTCATCCCTGCTTTTTGGCCATGGTATTCTTAGTTTGTAATCTCTAGGTCTTGAAATCAAACAATCCAATGCTTTTCCTTTTGGAGGACACTGCCTTTCCAAATTTCCCCCTCTTTCTGACAAATTTACCCTGGAAATTTCCTTCATATTATCCAAACAAGGAATATAATCCCTCATACTATCATCACAAACTTTAAATTTCCCAATTTTACCCCTCAAACCACCTCTATTCCCATCACTCTCCAATGCCTCATCAGTCCCATTAACCTTGCTATTCACCACACTGTCAATGAGCTCCTCATCAAACTCCCCCACCACAAAGTCATTAGTCATTGCACCATTCTCATCAATTATCCCCGTCCGTTCCACTGCCATACCCGGCCGCCTGAGAGGTGGAGATGGGGGTTTTCCGGCGACGGTGGAAGTGGTTGTTTGGTTAGGAATTGAAGTAAAAGATATTGGAAATCTTTGAGAAGAAGGGGCTGTAGTAAAAGTGGTGATATCAAACGAAAACCGCTTGACTATGAAGAAAAAGGAGATTGAAAGGAAAGAAAGAACAATAATTTTGAGGAAAGTTGGAGTCTTTGTGAGTGAAACATGAGGATGATCTGAAAAAGATAAGCTACTGAGTAACCCCTTCATATTTTTTTTTTGGTTGGCCAAGCAAAGTCAAGAACTGAACTTGGGTTTACAAAGGGTGTTATGGGATGAGTTTCTACGGACTTTTTGATTAAAAAAAAAACAAGAACTGAACTTGGATTCACAAAGGGTTGAGCTTTTATTGGATTTTGATTCTTTGCTGGTTTTACATGGTATTGAAACAGTGGACTTTTGGGAGTGATGATCGTGGGAGCCGTGAACGTGACGATGGGGAAAAGAGTACTTCTACATGTACTATAGAAAGTATATATTATTTTTCGTACTTCAAGGAATGATTTAAGGGGATGATCATGAACTGTAAAGTTGGACAGATAATAATAATGGCAGAAAATCTAAGGTAAGGTGAAGTCAAGAATCTGCTGAACTGAACTTGGAGTGTATATTTTGTGGGTCCCACGCATTTCCTTTTCGGGATATGTCATTGACTCATAGTGATAATCGGCAAAATGGATCGGGGGTTGTCAAGAAAACCATCTGTCGAATTCCTACGCTCAACTAAGGTTCTATCCGGTTCCAGTTCTGGGTCTATTTGGGTTTGCAGTTTCGGTTCTGGCGGTTCCGGTTCTGGTGGTTCCGAAGCCGGAACCGCTACCATACGGTTCCGGAACCGTCCGGTTCCGGTTCTGGCGGTTCTGGTTCCGCGTTCTGGCGGTTCCCGGCGGTTCTGATTTTTTTTTTTAAATCAATATCTTGTATAGTAGTCATTAGTATATTTTAGAATATATTTTATATGGTGTACTATGTTATTAGTATAATATATATTGTGTTTGGTAATTAGTATATATTGTGTATAAGTAGTATATATTTTGTATATAAGTAGTATATATTGTATTTAAGTAGTATATATTGTATGTAAATAGTGTATATTGTGTTGTAGTTAGTAATTAGTATAAATTGTATATAAGTAGTATATATTGATAAAAGAATATTGTCATTAGTATATTGTGTTGTATGTTATATATTGTATGTTATATAACTATTCAAGGATTGATATAAAATTAAAGACAAAGAAATATTGAGACAAAAGATATTCAAGGATATGATAAAGAGCATATTTATTGACCAAAATGGCATATCTTTTTTTATTCTTCCTTCCCCCAATGGAATGAGCACAACATGATACTAATACCACCATTAAAAGGAAAAAAAAACTAAAAGAAGACATGCCAATGTACAAGTTATATCATAGTTTATGTATTATTTCTAACAAATCTCATAAAACCTTCAAGGTTTGGAGGTGGTTGTGTTGGCGGTGGTGGAAATGAAGCATGTTCATCACCACTTCCGGGTGAAGATGTTTCCTGAGCAAGTTCCGCTAGCATTTTTTCATAGCACTCATCTATTTTTGGTTGTGATTCAGCTAGCCCAAAGTTCCTTCTTTCTACGCGGATCCAATCTCGAAAAAGCATTGATTTTCCAAGCTGTCCCGCATCGACGCCCTGTGATCACCTATTTGTAGTCTTGCTTGACTAAAGGCGCTCTCCGATGCAACAGTTGACGCTTGAATCGACAGAACATCCCGAGCCATCCTTGCAAAAATGAGAAAATGCTTTTCCCTTGCCTTCCACAAATCCAAAAGGTCGAAAGAGCCGTCTGGATTCTCATTCTCTAGTCCCTGCGACAAATAAACTTGAAGCTCGTTTAGATGGGAAAAATCATCTACATTTTCACCTTGAGTACCCCTGAACTCCGTCCACGATTTAAGAGCTATTAAGCCAGCAGCTCTTTTAGGCGCATGTGATGTGGACAAAGTAGGGGTTGGAATATTAGGGCTAGCATGCTCTAACGCCTGTTTATAAGCATTATAAACAGTTTGAGCATTCACTGTAATTGATGCTTTCGCATCAGATAGTGTAGCCATTTCTTCTTCTTCAAGATCTAAAGATTGATAAATAGTAGAATACCAAAAGTTAGGACCTACTACTTTCATAGTAGGATTTAACATAGCAGCCATACCAAATATAGGAGGGATTGGAAAAAAATATTTTTTAAACTTCTTTTTCATTTCAGTAATTGCAATTTCATAAATTTTCCCGCCCTCGTTAAATCAACAAACAAATTAGCAAGTGCGGCAATATAAACTAAACAGTTAGAAATAGTTGGATAATATTGGCTAGATAAAGCAGTTGTAGCCACATGAAAATGTTCTAAAAAATCTAAAAGAATTTTAACGTTAGTCCAATCTTGATTAGTTAGCATGTCATTATCTTCCTCCCCACAATCCCGAGAATTATAAGTAGCGTTAATTGGGTTTCTATATTCGTACGCCACTATTAAACTTTCGTACATGTAGTTCCACCTAGTCGGGCAAGGTTTAGGAACCTTTCTTTCTCTAAGGCCATATTCGTCACATTTTTTTAAAATATTCTCTAAGTCTACTTCTACGGTTAGAATAAAAAAGCCAATTAAGAGCGAATTAACCTTTTCAATTTCTATGTTTAAAACTCTCATACCATCACCACAATTAAATGATAAATATGACATATACATCTAACATGGAAAATATTAGTAAAAGCAGGATTAAGTGTTCTAGTTAAAATACCTATTGCACTAGTGTTGCTACTAGCGTTATCCATGGAAATTGACATTATTTTATCACTAAAACAAAAATATCTACATGCATCTGAAACAGTGTTAGCAATAAACTTACCTGTGTGCCGTGAATTAATTATTCTATATGCAATAATGCGTTTTTGCATTGTCCAGTCTTCGTCTATCCAATGACTGGTTACGGTTAGATAATCACAATCATTATTACTTCTACCAATATCAGTTGTAATAGACATACGATTACTTATATGGGTAAATAAATAACGCAAGTATTGTTCATATTCATGCTTGTATTTATAAATGTCGGCCTTAACTGTGGCGCGAGGCCAACCTTTATACGTAGGATTAAATACTCTTCTAATATAATGAATCCAAGCAGGATTAGAACAAAAGAATAAGGCAAACACATAACAGTAATCATTTTAGCTAATTCTTCACGATCCTTATTTGGATCGTAATACAATATACCTCCGGTGACTGTGTTTATTCCTGGTTGAACTAGATTTGAACCAGTACTTGGGTTAACTGTAGAATCAGGACTTGTCCTCCCCTCTTGTTGCGCTTTCAATTGGAAATATCTAGCCTTATCGCTAGGGTGTAATTTTATATGTTTAACTAAACTACCTGTGCCGCTACGATCTCCAGTATACATATGCACAAGTAATTTCCCACAAGATTTACACTTAGCCTTATTTTGTTCTCTTAGTTGAATAAAAAATTGCCAAACTAATGAAGTTTCTAAACGTTTAGGAGGTTGTCTACTAAAAGTGAGAGTTTGTACGGGTGGGTGTTCCTGTTCATTAGTAGCAGGACTAGTAGGTGTATCATCTAAATCTACCGGAGCTTGGGTTTCGTCATCATCATCAACTTCATTTCCCTCTAAGATAGGTGCATTAGGATAAAGAATATTCATAATATCATCGTCTATTCTATTACTAACTGCTACATCATGTAGAAAATCAATATCGCTAAATTGAAAACATGGGTGATCACTATCAAGGATTCCGAATGTTTTATCAGTATTTCTAGGTTGGCTACTACTTTGAACTTGTTTATCTTTTCTAGGCCGGGGAGCCAGGAGAGGGGTAGTATTTTGGCGACTACTTTCACCGATTTTAGATTTTCCTTTTCCGAACATATTTTTCAGTGAAAATGCCATAATAATTATAATTAAGCAAAATAACAACACATAAAAATATTCTTAGCACGTAAGAGTTGAAACGAGTTTACCGGATTGACGAACAACTTCTTGAAAATTGAAAATCGTTGAAATTGAACACTTGAAAACTTCAATTCAACAACTTCACAATGTTTCACGAATTTGCAACAATAAATTAAGCACTTGCACTAGAAAGATTGAAAGAGAGCTTGAGAGAGATTGAGAGATATTGATGAATTGGTGAATTAAAATAAAAGAATGAGGGGGTATTTATAGTTGAGAAATAGAAAATTGTGTAATTAGTTTGGGGTTAAATTAAAGTTTGGGGCCAAATGGCTATTTTTGAAAATTCCAAACGGCTAATTTTGAAAAAGAGCCGTTTGGAAATTTTTTTAAAAAAATATCTTTTTTTTAAAATCGGACCGTTGCGGAACCGTTTGGAACCGGATGGAACTATTTGGAACCGCTTGAACCGGTCCGGTTCCGGTTCCGGTTCCGCGGTTCCAACGGGTGAAACCGCTCCATCACGGTTCCGGAGAACCGCCAGAACCGGAACCGCGGAACCGGAACCACCGGAACCGTGAATTTTACAGCCTTACGCTCAACCCTCAACTATAGTAGATTTGGCTTGGACCAACCAGAGTTATTGGGTCTTTTCAAAATCGGAATCGGCTCTAATAAAGATCGAGCATGCACAACATAGGGGTCAATTGGGGTAAAAGTTGGTAAATAGCCACTTCTTTACCACTAATTAAGCTTTAGTAAGCGTTTTAAAAATATTCAAAGTTTAATTATTTCTCTCAATGCGAAAATAAAATTCAGCAAGATATCTCTAATTTAACATGAGAAAATTTCAGCATGTTTAAAAATTTTACATGTGAACCTCCAAAACTATAATTTAAAGTTTGAAACATCTATGGATGTGATGGTGCATCACTTCTTAAGGAATACATTAGCATCTAGCTTGTTCTTTCGTGGATTTTGTTGAAATGCATGGAATCAAAAGCAAATATAGAATTTAGATTGTATGGTTTCAATAACTAAGATTTTTAGTATTTATATTTTTAAGGCATAATACATAGTTTATCCTATCACTTTGAGGTCAAATCCATGTCATACAAATTTCTATCATGGACAACCCATTATATGCCTAACATTTTCAAAATGTGTCTAATACGTAACTCTTTCGTGTTTGACTAGTTTATACTCAGCAAGTGTGTCACTCTCCAATGAGTCATGACATGTGTCAACTACTTTTAAAAAAACATAAATTTCGATGGCTCCATCTTCATCATCTACCCACATGCCATTTTTGGCCAAAATGTAACGACTCGGCCGGTCGTTTTAAGAATTAACGCCCGATCTTTTATTAACTGCTTTCTCCAAGTTTATTTCTGCTAATTTAAATTGCCGGAAAGTTCGATTTTGAGTTTCGGAGAGTTTTGGGACACTTAGTCCCTAAATGAGAATTTAAGTGTTAGAAAGTTGTACGTAGTCAGAATAGTGTGAAGACGGTCTCGAAATGGAAATCTGATGGTTTTGTTAGCTCGGTTAAGTGATTTTTGAGTAGGGAGCGTGTCCAAAATATATTTTGGAGGTCAGTAGCTAATTAGGCTTGAAATGCCAAAGTTTTAATTTTTGAAGTTTTCGGTCTGATATTGAGATTTTTATCCGATGATCGGAATTGAATTCCAGAAGTTGCAATAGTTCTGTCATGTCATTTGGGATGTGTGTGTAAAATTTCAGATTATTTGGACGAGATTTAATAGATTTTTTTATCGAAAATGTGTTTTAGAGTTTTTGAAGTTCTTAAGGTTGAATTCAATGAAAAATAAGTATTTTGAGCATTTCGAAGGTTGGAACAAGTTTGAATGATGTTATGGGATATGTCTGTAGGTTTGTTTGAGGTTACGAGAGCCTCGAGTGTGTTTCAGATGCTCAACGGGGCATTATGAGTTGGATAATAATTGAAGATTTTGCTTCAGGTATGTTGCAGACCTTTTCTTCTTCGCGATTGCATCCCCCTTCTCGCGATCACATAGTGTAAGTTTTGAGAGGGCCTAAGTTGTTCTTCGCGATTGCAATACTTGTCTCGCAATCCCGGAGGTTAGCCTTTTCCTTCTTCGCGTTCGCAACTGTTTTTCCGCGTTCACATAGTAGAAATTGGAGCCGGTACTTCATTGCATTTTTCCTCTTCGCAATCGAGTGGCCTTGTTCGCGATCGCATAAGTCTGTTTCTTCCTATTCTACAATCGCAGGCCTTAAGCTACATTCGCATAGGCCATTTCTGGAACCTTTAAATTTTACTCTTTGCAATCGGACGATTTCCTGCGATCACATTGAACAAATATCTGGGCAAATATAAGATTTTAAAATTGAGAGTTTAGCCATTTTTACCAAAAATTAAGCTTGAGAGCTCAGATTTGAGCGAGATTTCGAGGGATTTTCAGAGATATCAATTGGGTAACGATTCTAAACTCCATTTTTTCTTGTAACCCACCAATCTAAGCGTGAATTCCTCCTTTAATTTCAGATTTTGAATGAAAAATTGATAAAACTTCATAGACCAAATTATTGAGTTTTGAGTGGATTTTTGACATCCGATTTGGGAGATTTATAAATGGTTGGACTCGTGAGAGTACGAGGATTCTGAAAAAGTTAATTTCACCTGATACCGAGACAATAGTCTGAGGGGCATTCTGGTTATTTTACCTAATTTCGCGTCTTAGCTTTGAATTAAATCATAGAATCAGTTGCATGAGATGTTATTTACGATATGTAATTGAATTGAATAGATTGGGACAATTTGGAGTCGGATACTCGTGGCAAATGTGTGGTTTCAAGTTGATTTTGGAGCCGGTTCGAGGTAAGTGGCTTGTCTAACCTCGTATGTGGGACCTTCTCCTTAGGATATGATTTTTGATAATTGAATGCTTTGTACGTGAGGTGACGAGCGTATACTTGAGCTAATTGTCGTAAATACGGTTTTTACTTTAAGTACTTGAACTGAATTTCTTTTTTACCTGCTTTATTCTACTTACAAATATATCATGTATTAGTCTAGAAAGTGTTTTGATTATATTACGTGAAGTATGTTAGGATAGAACTACCTGTTGCCTTCTTATTGAACTCCAATTCTGAATATCTTTTTGTTGTGGCTGTGTATTTACATTGGGACTAAAGATGTGGGACTCCAGTTGCTCCCCCCTTGTTTGTTTACTTTGGGACTATGAGTTAGATTCTCGGTAGATCTCCCCTGCACATTTACTTTGGGACTACGGGTTAGATTTGCGGTAGATCCCCATATACATTTACTTTGGGAGTACGGAACAGATTCTAGTAGATCCCTGTGCATTGATAGTCGGACTATGGGACGGTATCCCGGCAGGTCTTTTGAATATATATACATATGATGGACTATGGGATGGAATTTCGGGAGATCCTTTGGGCCGTTGGAGTTTTGTGGCACAAGAGGTACCACATGTTCTGCAACTTGTTCACTCTCTTTAGCCTTACCCTTATCATCCTGAACTTGTTCAACCACCACTTCAATATGTTTTTCTAATTCATCTACCTCTAATGGAACTGGAGTGGCAGTCGCAGTCTCTTTACTGGATTGCTCAACTTCTTACTCCCTGTCTAAATCTCTCCTATTCCGGAGACTTACTGTCATCAACTGATTTGGGTTTTGCTCCTTGGGGTTAATATTCTTGTTGGCTGGAAATATTCCCTGGGGGTTGTTATTTAAGGCCATGGACATCTGCCCTAATTAAGTTTTAATATTCGTATAGATGAGTCATGCTTATTTTCTCCAATGAGTTGTTGAAGCACACCCCCTCATTCAACCATGTTGCCATCATGTTGCTGATATGGTGGTTGATATGCCAACTGTTGCTGGTTCTGTTGTGGATAGCCATATTGTCTCTGATATGACACCATTTGGTTTTGGGGCTGTATACCTCCATGTTGTGGCATGTTTGGTCTATACTGTTGATTGGGTACTGGTCTCCACTATTGTCATCCTTGTCTTGGACCCGCAAAATTATTGACATAATTCATATCCTCTCTTAACCTTTGGTTGTCACCTTCTCCACTCGATGAACACACATAAGACTAATTAATGTAAGGTGTTTACACTCCTCCATTTGTAGTGTCAATGATATGCACTTGCTTTGTACCCATCTCGCCAATCTTCCTCGTCAATATACTCATCTGAGTCATGAGTGTGGCTATATTTTTTGCATGCAAATTATTTAGGCCAAGAGGAACTGAATCCACTATTGGTGTCAGGATCGTACCTCTTGTCATCCACCCCAAATTCTGGGACATCTTGTTAAGAAGGATTTTATATTATGTGAATGTCTTGCTCAAAAATGCACCCCCAGCAAAAGCATCTACATTGGCTTTTAAATTGTCTGCTAACCCCATGAAGAATCTTTGGCCGAGCATCTGGTCAAGAATACCATGGTGGGGATACTTCAATAGCATCCCTTTAAATCTTTCCCAGGTTTCCTGCAAGGTCTCTGTAGGCTGCTACTTGTACTGCAATATCTCATCAATCTGTCTTGCAGTCTTGTTGGGCGGGTAAAACATGTTCAGGAACTGCTTGACTAATTCCTCCCAAGTGACAATGGAATTTATTGGAAGCAAATTCAGCCAAGTTTGAGCTTCCCTAGTCACAGAGAATGGGAACAGTAACGACTTGATGATTTCTGGGGTCACATTTGGCTGCCTTTGGGTCACACAAATCGACACAAAATTTTTTAGGTGTTGTTGAGGGTCTTCAATGTGTGACCTAGAGAACAATCCCTTATTCCGTAGAAGATGCAGCATGTTGTTGGTAATCTAGAATGTTGTTGCTTGTATTGGGGGCACAACAATAGCAGTGACTAGGTTGTCAGTTGTTGGTTGTGCCCAATCATAAAGTGCAGCTTCTAGCACAAGATGTTCCACAAATCTGACGTTTGGGTCAGCTTGATCATCCCTGATGTTTCCTTTGACGTTATCTACATCACCCATTTCAATTTTAAGTTGGTATTTTTGTTGTGATTGTTTGTTCTTCTTGTTGGTACGGTTTAATGCCCTGAATGTTTTCTCTAGGTCTGAGAGTCCTTCAAACAGTTCACCAGTCCTTGAAGAATCACTAAGCATACACCTGAATAATACAAGAGTTCAAAAGTGAGAATTTCAATGAAAAAAATTATTTAACACCATAGAAAATTGATCTAAACTAATAATTCTAGCACTATTTATAAGTAGTAATAAATAACACTGTTAATTCCCCAAAAACAACGATAGAATTTGATCACACCCAACTATGCCTTATAAAAGACAAGAGATTGTTGTAAATATAATTCGATTTTTGAGTCCGGAGTCGAATCCTCAGGGAACTAACATATCTATTACAACTCTTGGTGATGCTATTACAAGCTCAAACAATTCCCTGATGTAAGATTTTTATTAATTAATATTGGATTTTTGTTTAACTAAGTCAAAATTATATTAAAACTAACAATATTCTAAATCAAAAATAATTCAATAGTAAAAGATCTAGGGTATTGATTTCTCCAATTGTTAGTTTAAGTCTTTAACTCTTTTGCTATAATCTCGCCGTAATAGTCTATGATGATTATGAGCTATGGGTTATCGTAATTATCTCTCGATCAACCATGATAATTTACAAGAGCAGTCTCTCGAACTGCTCTAGCTGATAATTTATGCAGCCCTAAATTATCCCACCAAAGTTTTGTTATCTCTAACCTCACTTTTAAGTTCAAGTAATGAATCTCTTCAATTACCTAAAAGTGATGTTGTTGAACAACAATCTAACCTAATATTCTTTCTCAAGAAACACAAGGGAATTAGACACGATGAATAAAGGGCCCACTCAATTAATCACCATACAAAACATAGTTGAACAATTATATAATAAATCCGGCTCGATTATAACAAAATTGAATCAAAACTTCATCTAACAATTGGTTCCATCAACCCTAGACTAAATATTTAGCTACTCATAGCAAAACAAGACAAAATTACAAAAGTATTCATAATGTGCAACTGAAATAATAAAGAAAAGATAGAAAAACTCTAATGGTTGATTGCTCTTCTCACATTTGTTCTTGCCTCTAGATCAGTCTAAAAACAAGCTTAACCCATTCTTGGGCGAGTTTGTTGAGTTTATAAAGGTTTGGGATAAGTTTTCCCCGATTTACACATTACTCCCCAAATTTTGAGGTAGTAGTTACTCAGTCTACCACGGTCGAGGCAGAACGCGGCATGACTGCGGTAAAACACAAACATTCTGCCTCGCTTTCTTGGCATACCGTGGTCGACTGTAGTCGCGGTGGCATCAAGACTAGTCCTCATTTTCCTCTTTCTTACTTATTTTTGCTCGGGTTCTTCTGGATTGGCCTTTCATCCATATTCTTGACTCCAAAATACTCCATAGGATCTTCCTAACTTGTATTAGTCCTTGCGAAATAAAAGAACACCAATTAGAGTATTTTGTTATCATTTAGCCTTTAAAACAATAGTAAAGCATGGTATATTTAGAGTGTAAACATCATCTATATGGACTAATTATCTTCCTGTATTAAATGAACCTCATGATTTTAAAATAATAAATAAATAAATAAATGGATAGTCCATACGTTGGCTTTCCTAATGGAGACGTTGGGCATCATCACGGCCTATAGCAGGAATTGGTTCGTGATAGATATTGTCCCCTAGTCAAAAGAAAATGGTTGAATTGCAGATGTACTGGAAAATATAAGTTCAACGAAGAAAATGACTCTAAAAAGAGATGTTCTAGCCAAATTTAGTAAAGATGAGAAATGCTAAGAAAAGTATGGTCCGTAAAATCAAAACTACGATCCCATAAGCAATTGCGATAAGCAAAAGAAGGAATGCGGTCGCAGAGGAAGAACTGAAGCTTCAGGAACGTTTGGCAGAAATGCATTCTGCAGAATAAAATATGCAATCGCAGTTGGTCCACAAAATAGGTTGGCACTACAAGCTTCAAAAATCAGAAAATAAGCAGTTGGACAAGTCTGAAGCCTCCTCAAATGCGATTCTCAGAACTTATGGTGCGGCCGTAAAAGCTGATGTACAGCCACAAAACCTGAAGTGCGACTGCAGGACTTCCCTTACTGAAAGCACAAGCAATACCAATCCAGCAAAACGCAAAAATATGAGGTCGTGAACCCTTCGAAGGATATTTTTGTTAGAGATTTTGGGAGCTGTATAAATAGAAAGTTATGACTTTTTAGGGCATCTTTTCATTGTAGCAGCTAGGAGTTAGTTATTTTTAGTTATTTTGGAGCAAGTTTAAGCTATAATTGGAGAAGATTACCTACTCTTTCATTTTGCTTTTGGTTTTATACCTTTTATTTTCTTCTTATTTACATCTTTTTATGTTTCTTAGTATGAATAGCTCGACTTTTTTTCTAGGGTTGTGATCCAACCCAAGTGTTTAAATCTTATGGGTTATCATTATTATGCTTGCTATTGAATGAGTTAGTATTATTTAGCCTTGTTTATGCTTTAAAGTCGGAATTGATGGTTGCAAATATTAATGCATGCTTTTTTATGTTGTTCTCACTGGAGAGAGAGGAAGTTAGTCTAGGAAAACTTAGCTAACGAGTAATTGAACTAGTTAAGTTATTGATTTGTTTGATTAACATATTTGAACCAGAGATAAGGATAATCTAACTTGGGCTCATAGTCACTTGCACTTATAGCTACCATTTGGACTTGAGAAATCTGGATTGGGTATAATCACTCCTTAACCGAGAGATACTGAGTGAGTACTTGAGTATTGATAGTCATAACAACCTCGATCACATTTGATAAAGCCATAGTATTTTCACCTAGGTTAAGATTACAACCCTAGGATTTTCTCCATTTGATAAAACTTCAAAAATATTTTGTTTATTACTTGTTTGTTAGCTTAGCTCACAATTCATATTAATTTAACTAGTGAAATTGATACCCATGTTTCCTTGAAAGATAAATTAAACTATTTCAGGTTTTTCACTTAAGAAATTACCATAACATCCATATTAAACTCCTTGAAGTTCGACCCCAACTCATGTTGGGTAATTATTATTGCAACGACCATTTCATATTCCCTTATTTGGGGTGTAACTTGAATGTGATCAATTTTTAATGCCATTGCCGGGGAGTTTACAGTGTTAGCTATATACTTGAGTTTATTTATTGAGTATATTCTTTGACTTTCGTGATTCTAACTAGTTGAATTTATTATAGATTTCTAATGGCAAAAAATAAGCTTGGGAGAGGTGGATGGAGAAGAAAAACACTTGATGAAAAGCCAAATTCCCACAACCAAATCTTCGAGGTCATGGACAAGAAGATAATGTGCTTCCACCTCCCTCACCTCCACCACCACTATAACCCCAGCGGCACAACACCAGAATTTTTCCAATGAATGGTATGCAAGTACAATAGTTTCTCCTTGCATTAGGGCGGGCAACTTTCAAATAACCAATATGATTCTTGCTTTTCTCGAGCAACGAGGTTATTTTACTGGGTCACTGAATCAAAATGCTTGAAAGCATTTGAAAGGTTTTGTGGATGCGTGTTGGGGAAGCAAACAAACAAATATTTTGGAAGATACCTTGCATCTAAGGTATTTTCCCTCCTCACTAAAGGGGAAGGCTTTGAATCGGTTGGAACACTTACCTAATCATTATATTCATACATGGGATGAGTTGGCGGTGGTTCATTTTCACACTTCCATCACGTGTATACTCTACGGGATGAAATATTGGTCTTCATTCAAGAACTTAATGAACCTTTGCATGAGATTTAGGAGTGATATCGTACTATGATAAAAGAGTGTCCCAACAATGATATAGCCGACAATATGATCCAACAAAATTTCTACTGTGGTATTAATACCGCGAATCAATGTGTGGTTAGTCAATTGGCTGGAGGTAATTTCATGACAACACCTTATGCAGAGGCATGTGAGATTCTAGATGAGATGGTCGAGACCTCTTCGTCTTGGAAATCCCAAGCCAATGTTCCTCTAGGTGATCCCAACATGATTCACCTTCATAAAGTATTGCAAGACCATGGACAAGCTATTGCAGAATTGACCACCACCATGACTCAACTTGCTAAGGCTAAACTCCATCAAACTCAAGCTCCTAAGAAAGTTCATATCATAGAGGAGGTGAGTGTTTTGTCCAACAAGAAGCGGACCAAAGGTTTCTAATTTCAACCCTGAGTAGAGACTTATGCACAAGATAATAGTGGTTATGATCAATACGACTCTTATCAAGAGCAAGAAAGAGGAGGTTCAATTTGTGAACAATTACAAAGGGCAACAGAGCAAATCCAAGCTTCCAGTCAAACCAATGGCAATCTCAAAACAACCAACGCATTCACATAACAAAAACCACCAAGGGAATTGGGGAGGAAATAGTCAAGGAAATTTGGGGAACTGTAACAATCATGCAAATCAAAGTTCGGGATTCCAAAGATCTCCCATGTACCAACAACCAAGCAACCCACCTCCCTATCATTCACATGGTTCAAGTTCGTCAAGCAATGAAATGGGTCATATTGACAACATATTCAAGCAAATGATGGAAAAGAATGTGGATTCAAATGTGCAACTTGCCACATACCACATCGATTCGGAATCTTGAAGTTCAAATGGGGAAAATCTCTCAAGCTCTTAATACTCATCCTAAGGGTGCATTACCAAGTGATATGGTAGTGAACCCAAAGGGTGATAATAATACGAGACATGTTATGCTGGTTATCGCAAGAAGTAGAAGAGGCAGGAATGCACCACCTCAAATGAAAATTGGAGATGATGACCAAATGTTCCAGGAGGAGGAAGTCCCACAAAATGATTTTCAAGTACATGATAAAGTTCAAATTGATATTGATGATAGTATGGAAGAGAACCAATCTAGGGAACATATGATTGATATGCCGGATCTAGTGGTGCAAAAGGCTAAGATACCATTGCCAAAGGCTCCTGATAGTAGGACAGATTCATGTAATTTGGCGACTATTTATGCCCCAACTTGACTATGCTTCACTATTCTAGGATAATTAAATGATGATAAACTAACTCTAATTGTGGGTTTCGTACTTTGCAGGAGCGAGTTGCGCTTATGAGAACTTAGGACAGTGTTTGGGGCTAAATGAAAGCGAAGGAAGCCCCTCAGAGCTGATATTGTGAAAGAAGAGAGAAAAGAAGAGCTAAAATGAGATTCCAGCTTAGCACAACCACTAGCATGACCCTGCTAGCCTAGGACTCAAAACAGAATACTATGCGATATGTGCGGCAATTAGCGCGGGCACGAGCGTGGCCGCGCTAGTTCAGTTCATATGAAATGATTTCATGGGTAAACTTGGAAGATTGGGGGTAATTGCACTTAACCTATAAGAGGTCTATTATTATCATGGTTTTAATAGCTTAGTTGAAGGCAAGAAGAGGCAAGAGGCAAGGAGGATAATTCAACATCGAGTTCTTCCTTTATTCCTTTTGTATTTTACCATTTATGATGAAATTTTCTAGTGTTATAATGAACAAGATTATGAGTAGCTAATTCCTTAGTCTAGGGTTTTGATTGAGCCTGTTGAAGGATGAACTTCATGTTATGTTAATATAGTTTGCCTAGTTTAATATCTATTTGTTCAACTACATATTTGTTGTATTTAATTGATAGGATCCTCAATTAGTTGTGCCTATTTAGTATGTATTACTTAGGAGAGAGTGCATATTTAGGTAATTATTAAACAACACCACTCCCAAAGTGTATGAGAAATCAATAACTGAGGGTTTAAAGGTGTGATTAGGGATAACGAAACCTTGGGTGTGATCTAAAGTGAGCCGTAACAAAAGTCAACTAGTGTAACACGGGAGGTGCGCCTAATAAATTGTCATAATTACTCAGAAGAGATTTACAACAATGAGAGTGCTCATGATCGATAAAGACGATTAGATAATTCTATGTGAAACATAACAGGAAGGAATTCCTTCAATCGGGAAAATCATAATTGTAGATCCTTCTCTTGTTTACTTACAACTCAATCGTAATTAGCTGTTAGTTTACTTTACGTTATTTAGATATAGTTAGTTAAAACATCACCAATTATTATTCTAAATATCTTGGAAGTTGATTATGAAGAATTTAGTGAGTCTAACAAAAGTAATTGGTAGGTTAATTCTATGATGATTCGACTCTGGGCTAAATACTCGGATTATATTTGCAGCAACCACTTTGTCCTTTTTATAAGGCATAGTTGGGCACGATCAAATTTTGGCACCGTTACCAGAGAATTAATGGTGTTATCAATTACAGTTAAAAGAAATACAAAAATTCTTAGTGTAGTCAGTTTTCTTTATTTTCAACCTATACATTGAAATTTTAACGTTTGTTGACTTGTTTGTACAGGCGCATACCTAGAAACTCATCGAGAACTAGTCAAGTATTTGAAGCGTTATCAGATCTCGAGAAGGTTTTCAAGGCCTTGAATCAGGACAATCAGAACAACAAACAACAACAATCAACTGAACAACTCGAACCAGATGTATGGGATAGACCCATCTGCGCCATTATCGCAAGTAGCACCTCTTGTGCCAGAGGCTGCTTTATATGAATGGGCGCAAACCACGACAGACAATTTGGCCACAACGATGTTAGTCCTGCTGATACTGGCCAAATCCTTTCAAATCACAAACAACATGCTACATTTGTTGCAAAATAAGGGACTATTTTCGGACTCATACATTAAAGACCCTCAACAGCACTTGAAAAATTTCCTCTCAATCTGCAAAACTCAAAAGCAGCCCAAAGTAACTCAGGAAGCAATAAAGTTGTTGTTGTAGGAAGCGATGTTGCAGAAAAGATCAGGAAAACACTAGCTTCACTTGACCTCTCCAGCTCCAAGCACTCTGCTGTGAAGGAAGATGATGATGCTTCAAGTGATGGATCCTCCCCACGTACACCACATAGCGTGATCCAGTCAAGGATCAATCTGTGTGAAAATCCATGCTACTCTCCATCATCCACAACAATCATGCAAGCCATGGTGACAAACACTTTATCCATGGAGGAGCAGTTGGTAAATTTGACGGAAGCAGTCGCTGGCTTGACTAAATGCATGCAAAATTAAGAGGCTAGAATTGACAAGCTAACAGACATGGTGGGAATCTTGATAGAGGAAGAATCTACCCATGCACCCGGCAAGCTCCCAGAAGTTCTAGAGAGCGACTCTCCCCCGAGACAAGCAACATCCACTAAGGCTATCCCTGTCTCATCTCAAGGGATGATTCCAATCGATCAATTGAAAGAGTTCATTGCAGGAACCATTAAGAACAAATATGAAGTTGCTTCTAAGTCCTCCCTTACATATGCAAAGCCGTACACTACGAGGGTCGATATGTTGAAGATGCCTGCTGGATATCAACCTCCAAAGTTTCAATAGTTTGATGGTAAACGTAACCCAAAGCAACATATGTCGTAATTTGTTGAGATATGCAACAATGCTAGGACTTATGGAGACTACCTCGTCAAACAGTTTGTCCGCTCATTAAAAGGAAATGCTTTTAATTGGTACACGGACCTCAAGGCTGGATCTATTGATAGTTGGGATCAACTACAACAAGAGTTCCTAAATCGCTTTTATAGCACGAGACGCCTGTGAGTATGATAGAGCTCACAAATCAAAGAAAGGGGGAACCAATTGTCGACTTTATCAATCGTTGGAGGAATGCAAGCCTCAAATGCAAAGACAGGCTTAGTAAAGCTTCAGGCATAGAGATGTGCATCCAAGGCATGCATTGGGGATTACGCTACATCTTGCAAGTTATCAAGCCTGTCACATTTGAAGAACTTGCAACTCGTGCCCATGACATGGAATTGAGCATGGCCTCTATTGGAAATGAAATGCCGCCCATCTATGAACCTCGCAAAGGGAATGACAAGCAAGAAATCAGGAGGTGCGGCGAGTTTGTACCCAAGCCTGAAAACAATGAAGCTATGAATGTCAATACATCACCTATGAAGTTCACGACAAAGGTGAGCAGGAAGTAGAGTATGAAATCCACTCCTTTTCAAGACAAGCCAAGTGGAAAGTTGACTTTGAAAGAAATGCAAGAGAAAGAATACACATTCCTAGATTCTGATGTGCCAGCCATTTTCGAAGAGCTCCTCGAGTTAAATCTCATTGAGCTTCCTGAGATTAAGCGACCAAATGAAGTTGGGAAAACAAATGGCCCAAATTACTGCAAATATCACCGACTTGTAATCCACCATCTGGAGAAGTGCTTTGTCTTCAAGGATAAAATCATGGACTTGGCTCGCGAAAAGAAGATCATGCTTGAAGATGAGAAAGCAAGCACAAACCAAGTCTCCATCACCTTTGGCTCCTTCAGTCCGAATGAATTATGTGGTTTTGAAGAAAGCAAAGGTAAAGAATTACTGGAGCAACAAAGCTAAAGTCAACCAACCTGATGATGATGAAGGTTGGACGTTGGCGACTAATTGTAGGCGCCACAAAAGGATCCCACAAAAAGAATCAGTGGAACAACCAACAAGGAAGATGATGGTAAAAAGACCAATAAAAAAGAATCCAGTCAGGCATTTGAAGAAAGCAAAAGTGGAGATGCACCACCCTCAAAAGCCACGAAATCCAGTGACCTTGGAGGAGTTTTTACAAAGTTGGTTCTGCACGAAGACTTCCCATGAGGGCATTGATGCATCTTGTTGCCATGCTGACAAAGGAGAAGAAAAGAGTGATGACCTACCGTTGGCACCATCTTCGGAAAGGCCCACCGAGCCCACGTCTCAAGAAGTTAATGCTTGTGAGGGGAAGGTCACGTTCACAAATGATGATCTTTTCCTAGGTAACACTCCTCATAACCGCCCATTGTACCTGGTTGGCTATATATACGATGAAAGGGTAAATCGGATTTTGGTTGATGGAGGATCCTCAGTGAACATTTCTCCAATCCACACTGTGAAAGAACTTGGTATCCCATGAACGAACTCTCAGAAAGTTGTGTGATGATCCAAGGATTCAACCAAGTGGGGTAGAGAGCCATAGGCGCGATCAGGCTGGTAATCACATTGAAGATATGCAATCAAGTGCATGGCTGCATGTGATCGACGCGAAGACTTCATACAATATTTTGCTTGGTAGGCCTTGGATACATGAGAATAAAATTGTTCAATCTACCTACCATCAATGTTTAAAATTCTACGAGGGTAAGTCGAGAAGACGATAGTTATTGATGATGAGCCATTCACCGAGGCTGAGTCACACTTCGCCGATGCAAAATTCTACTTGAAGAACCGCATTGTGAAGGAGCTGAAAGCCGATGATGGTATAAAAAGCAAGAATACGAACCCATAACCAAAAGAGCTGAGATGACCATGGGTAAAGCCGAAGCTCTTATAATGGAGGTGCCTGCCAACATAAATAAATCTCATAAAGAGGGCATTATGTCCTATGGAAAGAAAGTAAGTCCCGCACTCCAATATGTCCCTAAAAGAAAGAAAGACGAGGGTGAGTCATATAATATCCAAATCAACATACCAGAGGAGTTAACTCTTCCGGTCAAACGAATTAAGGCGGTAAAGCCGTCCTCAATGCTGCTTGCAGGGTTTGTGGCCCAAAATCGTTTGCAGAATGTGGCACTCCCTACAAAGAGAACAGATAAAGGTTTTGACCCTAATGCTTACAAGCTATTTGCAAAAGCTAGATACAATCCCAACGAGCCATCAAAGTTAGGGAAACTCCCATCAGAAGATGCAACGAGGCAACCACGTGAAGGTTGGGGATACAAGCAACCGTCACCAGTGCGCATTTCAATAAGAAGGGAGAGCAGCAAATATATTACTGTAGAAGATGAATCAACCGCTTCTAACAGGCATTCTATCTTGAACCGACTAGGAAGATCATCTGCAAGGACCTCCGTGTTTGAAAGATTGTGTCAAATGAGGAAGGGGAACTAGTTCCGGAGAATTTTCAAAGCATAAGAACACCCGCTTCACCCAAAATCCAGGAGATCTATAAAGATTTCCAGAGTTTGGTTCCTTCTAGAATGAGGCGACAAACAAAACTTGTAGTTTCATGCGAAGAAATACTGAAGGTAAAGCCATATATTGTGGCCTACTCTAAGGAACGTGACGAAGATGAAGAAAGTGTAGGTTCTTCATATCATGTCACTGTACAAAGCGAGAATGGTGATCCGTCTTCTATGAAGGATAACGAAGAATTGGAGCATGTTTCACCATGTTATCACATATCCTTCAATGATGGGGATCCTCAAGAAGATGAAGATGCGAAAGATGCTCCACATGAACTTGAAGAAGGAGTGAATACGACGGTTGATGCCTTAAAAGAAGTTAACCTTGGCACCGATGAAGAACCAAGACCCACCTACCTAAGTGCTTTACTCGAAACTGATGAAGAAAACACTTATATTGAGTTACTCAAAGAGTTCAGGGATGTCTTCGCTTGGAGTTACAAAGAGATGCCTGGCTTGGACCCGAAAGTAGCAGTCCATCACCTTGCAGTAAAAAATGGTGCTCGCCCTGTTAAACAAGCTCAAAGGCGCTTCAGGCCGGACTTGGTTCCCCTGATTGAAGTTGGAGTTAACAAACTCGTTGAAGATGGATTTATTCGGGAAGTTAAATACCCAACATGGGTTTCAAGTATTGTCCATATAAGGAAGAAGAATGGCCAGATTCGAGTATTTGACTTCAGGGACCTCAATAATGCATGTCCCAAAGATGAATTTTCGCTTCCTATTCCAGAACTGATGATCGATGCTACTACTGTTTATGAGGCAATGTCTTTCATGGACGTTTCGTCGGGCTATAACCAAATTCACATGGCACCAAAAGATGAAGAACCTACTGCGTTCCGCACTCCAAAGAGTATTTGTTGATACAAAGTAATGCCTTTTGGCTTGAAGAATGCTGGTGCTACTTACCAAAGGGCTATGTCAAATGCTATATTGACGACTTGGTGGTGAAATCAAGAGAAAAAGGCGACCATATGAAATACTTGAGAATGGTATTTGAATTGCTTCGGAGATACCAACTTAGGATGAATCCGTTGAAATGTGCCTTTGGAGTTACTTCTGGAAAGTTCATTGGTTTCATTGTCCGACATCGAGGGATTGAAATCGATTAAGCCAAAGTGGATGTCATTTTCAAAATGCATGAGCCTCGAGATATCCATGAATTGAAAAGTCTGCAAGGAAAGCTAGAGTACCTTAGGAGGTTCGTTTCGAACCTAGCTGGGAGGTGCCAACCGTTCAGTCGCCTTATGAATAAAGGTGTCCCTTTCAGATGGGACCAAGCATGCAGTAATGCCTTTGAGAGCATTAAATCCTACTTGATGAAGCTTCCCGTTTTAGCAGCCCCTCTACCTGGAAAGCCATTGATACTATACATTACGGCACAAGAAAGGTCTGTTGGAGCACTGTTGGCCCAAGAAAATAGTGAGGGGAAAGAAAACTCTCTTTACTACTTGAGCAGGATGATGGCACCAAACGAGTTGAATTATTCGCCAATTGAGAAGTTGTGCTTGGCGCTAGTCTTCTCAATTCAAAAGTTGAAGCAGTACTTTCAAGCTCATGTTGTCCGTCTTGTTTCTAAAGCAAATCCCATCAAGTTCGTGATGTCAAAACCTGTTCTTCATGATCGACTAGCAAGGTGGTACCTCTAATTTTAAAAATTTGAGATTTTGTACATCCCCCAAAAGGCTGTAAAAGGACAAGCATTGGCAGATTTCTTGGCAGATCATCCGATACCTGATGACTGGGAGCTTACTGATGAACTACCTGATGAGGACGCAATGGTCGTTGAAGCTCAACCTCCGTGGAAGATGTACTTTGATGGTGCCGCGTATCGTGGAGGAGCTGGGGCTGGCGTAGTATTTGTCGCTCCCCGGTGTGAAGTCTTGCCCTACTCATTCACCTTGACACAACTCCGTTCCAACAATGTTGCTGAGTATCAAGCATTAATACTTGGGCTTGAAATGGCCGTTGATATGAAGCAGTTACAATTGCAAGTCTCTGGTGATTCTCAGTTAGTGATCAACCAGATTTTGGGTAGTTACGAGGTTAAAAAGCCTGAACTGCACACATATCATGATTACGCTAAAAATGATGGGATGGCTCGGTGATGTGACTATTCAGCATATGCAAAGGAAAGAAAATAACAAGGCTGATGCTTTAGCTTTCCTAGCTTCATCTTTAACCCTACCTGATCAAGCGCAAGTTACTGTTTGCCAAAAATGGGTAGTAACGCCGCCAAATGAGGTTGAAGGTCAAGAAAACGAACTCGAGCATCTTGTTGCTGTTTCTGAAGTTGAGAAAGAAGAATGGCGCCAATCCATTATCAACTACTTAAGCTATGGGATAATTCCAGAAAATTCGAGGAGAAGGACTGAAATTCGTCGCCGTGCACCTCGCTTCCTTTACTACAAGGATACTCTATACAGAAGGTCGTTCGAGGGAGTACTCTTGCGATGCCTAGGAGAAAAAGAAGCTCTCCAAGATTTGCAAGAGGCACATTCTGGGGTATGTGGGTCACACCAGTCTGGACCAAAGCTCCACTTCCATATAAAAAGGATGGGATATTATTGGCCAACGATGGTAAAAGATTGCTTAGACTACGCTCGAAGATGCAAGGCTTATCAATTCCATGCGAATTTTATTCATCAACCTCCTGAAATGTTGCACCCGACTGTTGCATCCTGGCCATTTGACGCTTGGGGATTGCATGTTGTTGGACCGCTGCCAAAGTCCTCTTGTGGCCACCTATACATCTTGGCTGCAACTGACTACTTCTCAAAATAGGCTGAAGTTGTTGCTCTTAAGGAGGTAAAGAAGGAAAATGTTGCAAGTTTCATCCGAGTGAACATCATCTATTGCTTTGGAATTCCTCGTTACATAATAAGGGATAATGGCAAGCCGTTCGTCAATAGGTTGATGAACAAGATTTGTGAGCTCTTTGGATTCAAGCAACGTAACTCTTCGATGTACAATGGTGCCGCCAATGGTCTAGCCGAGGCATTCAACAAGACTCTATGCAACTTGTTAAAGAAAGTCGTCTCCAAATCCAAACGAGATTGGAATGACCTTATGGAAGAATAATGCTGTATTTTGTCACGGGCTCGGGCCTAAACAGGCTTCGGGGGCCTGGGCTCTGGCAGTCCCGATCCTGGCGGTCCCGGGTTTCGTGGGCTCAATGGGTGAGACCAGCTCACGACGGGCCTAAGCCTATGTGGTCCTGGGTTTAGCTGGCCGGGCTTGGTGGGCCTGGTGGGCTTTTTTTGTAATTTTTTAAGGCAATATCTTGTATAGTACTTATTAGTATAGTATATAATATACTAGTATAGAATATATTTATATAGTATACTAGTTATTAGTATAGTATATATAATATATATTTCATCGTATATTGTATTGTAGTAATTAGTATATATTGTATGTTATGTATATATATATATATATATATATATATATATATATATATATATATATGTTCCCTTATATATTTTCTTGTAGTATTTTGTATAATATGTATATATATTCTCTTATATATTTTCTTATAGTATATATATTGTATCTCTTATGTATATATGTTATTACTTATATATTTTCTTGTAGTTTAGGTTGTATGTTATGTATATATATTCTCGTATATATTTTCTTGTAGTATATATTGTATGTTATATATATATATATATATATATATATTTATATATATATATATATATATATATATATATATATATATTGTATCTTATAAATAATTCGAAGTAAAGACAAAGAAATATTGAGAAAAGAGATATTCAAGGGTATGTCTTATAATTTTTATTACCCAAAATGGCATATCTTTCTTAGTCTTCCTTCCCCCAATGTAATGAGCACAACAAAGTACTAATACCACTATTAAAAGAAAAAAAACTAAAAGAAGATGTGCCAAAGTACATGTTACATCATGATCTACATTGTATCTCTAACAAATCTCATAAATCCGTCAACGTTGGGGGGAGGTTGTGTTGGTGGAAAAGAAGCTTGTTCATCACCACTTCCGGGCGAAGCCAAATCCTCCGCAAGTTTTGCTATCATTTTTTCATAAGCTTCATCTATCGCCGGTTGTGATTCTGCAATTCCAAAGTTTCTTCTTTCCGCGCGGATCCAATCTCTAAAGAGTACCGATTTTTCCAAGCTATCCCTCATCGACGCTCTATGATCACCTATTTGCAGTCTTGCTTGACTGAAAGTGCTTTCCGATGCAACAGTTGAAGCTTGAATTGATAAAATATCCCGAGCCATCCTTGGAAGAACCGGAAAATGTTTTTCTCTTGACTTCCACCATTCCAAAAGATGAAAAGAGCCGTCTGGATTATCCTTTTCAAGTCCCTGAGACAAATAAACTTGAAGCTCATTTAGATGTGAATTCATCAATTATCACCTTGAGAACCCCGGAACTCCGTCCAAGATTTAAGAGTTGTTAAGCCCGCAACTCTTTTAGACGATTATGAGCTAGACGAAGTAGGGGTTGGAATATTTGGCCTAACATGCTCTAAGGCAAGTTGATAAGCATTATAAACTGTATGAGCAATAATTTTAGTTAATGCTTTTGCATCTGCAAGTATAATAACTTCCTCGTTTGAAAGATCTAAAGCCTTATAAATATTTGAATACCAAAAATGAGGACCTCCCAATTTAATTGTAGGATTTAACATTGCAGCAATTCCAAAAATAGGAGGGATAGGAAAAAAATATTTTTAAATTTTTGTTTCATTCATTTATAGCAAGTTCATAAATATTCCCACCCTCGCCAAATTCAACAAACAAATCAGCTTGTGCGGAAATATACACTAAACAGTTTAAAATAGTAGGATAATATTGCCAGAAAATGCATTTGTAGCAACTTAAAAATGTTCTAAAAAACCTAAAAGAATTTTAACATTCGTCCAATCTTGGGTAGTAAGCATTTCATCATCATCCTCACCACCTACCCGAGAATTAAACGTTGCATTAATTGGGTTTCTATATTCATATGCAACTACTAAACTTTCGTACATACAATTCCATTTAGTCGGGCAAGGTTTAGGAACCTTTCTTTCTCTAAGGCCATATTCATCACATTTTTTAAAATACTCTCTAAGTCTAGTTCTACGGTTTGAATAAAAAAGTTAATTAAGAGCCAGTTGAACCTTTTCAATTTCTATGTTTAAAATTCGCATACCATCACCGACAATTAAATGATAAATATGACAAATACATCTAACATGGAAAATATTAGTAAATGCAGGATTTAGAATTTTTATAAGCATGCCTATGCCCGTTTAGGCCCGCCAAGACCGGCCCAGGCCCGGCTGACGGTCCCGGTCTCACGGGTTAATGAACGCGGACAGGCCCGTCATGGACCTAAAAGTAACACCAGGCCCAGGACCACCAGGGCCGCCAGGACCGCGGGCCCGGCCCGGTTTAGGCCCGGGCCACAGTGCACCATTATGGAAGAAGCTCTATGGCCATATAGAACGACTCACCGCACGCCAACACAATCAACTCCTTATTCACTCGTTTATGGGGTCGAAGCCGTCTTGCCACTTGAGCGTCAAATACCTTCGTTACGACTGGCTATTCAAGAAGGGATCAATAATGAAGAAAATGCTCGACTTCAGTTAGCAGAGTTGGAAGCTCTTGATGGAAAGAGATTGGAAGCTCAACAGAGTCTTGAATGTTATCAAGCTCGATTATCTTGCGCCTTCAATAAAAGAGTTCGCCTAAGATCCTTTCAAGTAGGAGATCAAGTCCTTGCCGTACGAAGACCTATAATTACTTCCCATAAACCTATAGGGAAGTTCACTTCAAAATGGGATGGGCCATATGTCGTGCAAGAGGCTTACTAAAGTGGGGCTTACAAGCTGGATGATGCATATGGTATGAGAATTGGCCCTATAAATGGAAAGTTTTTGAAGAAGTATTATCCTTGTAGTCATGACGCTCCTTGATGCACGAGCCTAAATTGCATGTTGTAACACCCCTGGCACGCAAGAGTATAAACTGTGTACGCCCTCCCCCAAAAAAGGAGCCCGCTAGGTTGAAAACCTCAAAAGAGGCGGCCTAGGCAAAAGTTAGGATGTTAAAAAAGAAGTCCACTAAGTTGAAAATATCGAAAGAGGCGGCCTAGGAAAAAGTTAGGACGTAAAAAAAACAATAATAATAAAAAAGAATCACCCAGTCTGAATTACAGTATGACTTGATCCTCTTCATCGGGGTACGTAGGCAGCTTAGAGTTTCATTCTAAGTTCAGTCACATGAGTTCAAAAGATACATACTGCCCTAATTGTTGATTGAATGAAGTATGAAGGAATGCAAGATCAAGCTGAAATGTAATCCTCTTGTTGAACTTCGATCTCATTTGATTTAAAGGGGGTAACCTTCCTTGGTGAATTGATATCTTCAATGGGCCGATTTTAGGATGATGTCAATTATTTGCATTGAAATCCAGGTTTTCTCTATATCTTCAAGTCCGCCAAACCTTCAAGTTTTTTGGTCTCCAAGTCCATCCTCTACCAAAAAGGGGGGGGGGGGGGGGGGAAGAGAAGCGAGGCGTCAAAAGGAAGCACTCGTATAAGGAAATGATTGCTTAGTAGAACGTTTCAAATTCAGTGAGATTTGAACCCCAAGATATTTGTGAGGATATGATTCTTAAGTTTTTATTTATGGCAAGTAATACGCCTTGCAATCTCGAGGCTTCCATATTAAGATACAAAGTATTTGGTGAAGTCACGCAAATCTGAAATTATCGGTGTATTAGAATTTAGTATTGACTTCGAAATATTATCTGAATGTATCCGTTAGGCATTAAATCTTGAATTTTGGATATGTTATATATCTGGAAGTTAAGTTATTTAGTAGATCATCCGGTTCATGATTTTGACGTTCCTACTTCAAGATACAAAACTTTTGGCGAAATCGCGCAAATATGAAATTTTCAACGTGGTGGAACCTAAAGTTGATTTCAAAGTATTATCTGGGACGATTATGATGTTATTTGATTGATAATTTTGGATATGTCCTAGATATTGAAAAATAGTTTTCAAAAAATCAAATGGTTCGTAATTTCAACGTTCCTACACCAAGATATAATTTTTTTAACGAGATTGCACAAATCTGGAATTGATAGCGAGGTGCAATATAAAGTTGAATTCAAAATATTATCTGGGACGATTCTGAAGTTGTTTGATTGAGAATTTTGTATATGTCATAGATATTGAAGTCTAGTTTTCAAAAAATCAAACGGTTCGTAATTTCAACATTACTATACCAAGATATGATTTTTTAGCGAGATTGCACAAATCTGTAATTGATAGCAAGGTGAAATATAAAGTTGGTTTCAAAATATTATTTGAGATGATTATGAAGGTGTTTGATTATGAGTTTTGGATATATTTTATATATTAAAGTCTAATTGCCGAAAAATCAAATGGATCATTATTTGGATTCTCCCACATAAGATATGAATCATTTGTTACAAGCACGTAAAGCTAAAAATTATGCGACTAAGATAAAAGTCGAACAATGTAAAGCAAAAGAAAGGCTGAAACTTTTAAGCCATCGAAATCTCCAAGTTGAAGTCTTCAAGTGTATTCAAGTTGAAGTCCCCAATTTGAAATCTTCAATCCTGTCGGTCTTCAAGTTGAAGTCTTCAAATCCGCTGATCTTCAAGTTGAAATATTTAGGCCCTCCAAGTCTCAAAGTTGAAGTCTTCAACTCCGTTGGTCTTCAAGTTGAAGTCTTCAAATTCGGTGTTCTTGAAGTTGAAATATTTAGTCTCTCCAAGTCTCAAAGTCGAAATCTTTAAGTTCGCCGGTCTTCAAGTTTCAGTCTTCAAATTCGTCGGTCTTAAATTTGAATTGTTTAAGCCCTCCGAATCTTCGAGTTGAAGTTTGCAAAGTCCACCAAATTTTCAAAGTTTTCCAAGTGTTCAAATTGATGTCGTCTTCGAGTTGAAGCTTTATAACTTTCCAATCTTAAAGTGGACGTATAAGTCCCTTTGCACCTTTAGTTGGCCTCTTCGTGGGTTTGTCCTTAAAGGAACTATAACTTTCCAATCTTAAGGTGGACATATGAGTCCCTTTGCACCTTAAGTTGGTCTCTCAAGTAGTCGGGCCATCTTGAGAGTAATCTCTCCAAGAATCGGGTCATACTGAGAGTAATCTCTCCAAGAAGCGAGCCATTTGAGAGTAATCTCTCCAAGAACTGGGCTATTTTGATAGTAATCTCTCCAAGAATCGAGTCATTTTGAGAGTAATCTCTCCAAGAATCGAGCCATTTTGAGAGTAATATCTCCAAGAATCGGGCCATTTTGAGAGTAATCTCTCCAAGAATTGGGCAGGTATGGATACCCATCCCCTTACACCCTAAGATTGTCTTCGTCATGCATGAATTATCTCGTTAAACAAGAACATATCTTTCTCAATTGACCTACAAAAAAAGAAGACAACAAAACAAGAAAAGCACAAGAAAAGCAAAAAATAAAAAATAAAAAACTACCTTCACGTTATTGCTTATTGGAGCGGCTTGCAAGAACCACAGATGGATTAAATAAATAAGTCTTAATCCATTGGGCTACCCCATTTAATTAGGTTAAAGTGATGGGCCTACTTTATTAAGCCCAAGATGACACCTTCCTAGAGGCCCAGTTTGGTGCCACATGTCAAATGACGTGGCACACCAAGTCAAGCGGAAGAGCCAACATGATCATGCCACGTGTCAAAATGACAAGGCATGCCAAGTCACACTAAAAGACCAATGAAATCGCATCACGTATGCAAGCGACATGTTTTGGCCAATCAAATGATGCCATGTCACCCTTCAATTTGATTGGTCGGAAGGAGTTTGTTCTTATCAGGACTCTTCCCTTCCACAACTATAAATAGGGGTCTTCATAACTCAGAAAGGACACCAGAAGTTATAACAAGAAGCAAGAAAGAGCTTGTGGATCAAACACTGCAAATTTCTCACAAGTTTCAAGCTTCAATCAATTAAGTTCAAGTTCAAGCAATCAAGTTCAAGCTCAAGAACGAAGAACAAACAATTTCAAGCTCAAGAACAAGATCATCGTTCGTGAAAACAAATATAGATTCAAGATCAAGCTCAAAGGCCCTTGAATTTATTTACTATTGGAAAGAAGAATCACAGGATCATAGAGATTGTAACACTCAACTATTCGAAATAAAATATTACGATTGACGCAATATTTTTCGGTTTTGATTTTATTTTCTCGACACAAAATTGTTGTCTACAAATATGTTCGTAAATGTTTTTACACCTTTTAAAAGTATTAGAAGTTAAAAATATCATGGAACTTTGGCCTATTCCATAGTATGATTTCACATGACAATATTAACTTTGGCAAGTCACATCGTTCTTGACTACGGTTTTCAGAAGTAGTTATTACGAATTTGAGTTATAGTACTATCTAGGTAAATTTCAACTATGTATATTTTATTTATAAAAAAATAGAAAATTTAATATCCAAATAAAGACTGAAGTAAAAGAAATTGGTTTAGAGCCATGTTCTAGCCCAAATCCACAATATGAGCAGCGATTCGCTCGGAGAGAATTTTCTACCGGATACCGACATTACTCGGTCCGTCCTAAACGCAGACAATAACGTTATCGTCAATCTTCTATTTTCTAGTCAACATGTCACATAAACAAAAAAAAGGAAAAAAGCTTCTTTCTAGTTAAACTACGCAAAAAGCGGAAAAAGCCCTCTTAGTTTTCAAAATTTAAAACAACCCTCTCGGATAAGTCACAGCTCTCTTTCTCTCCCTCTCTCTCTCCATTTTTCAGACTCAAAAACCTCTATACATTTACTCAGGTGAAGTTAAAATTTGCACTATTTATGTTTACTACTTTGTTTAATTTCTTTGAATGTATTCTTTATAAGTTAATTAGTTTCTTAAAGTCTTATTTCTTACTGAAATGTTGCAGTTCTTTAAAGAGTTGTTTAGATGAAGGGGTTTATTTTAGTGTTGGAATTGTGAAATGGTGTTATTTTGTTGCCTGTACAGATATATTAGGCTGTTTATTTAGTGTAAATATTGGGGTATTTTCTTGTGGAATTTTAGTTTTCTCTTGCTGTAGAGATTTAGCGATTTAGGGTTTTTTCTTGATTTACTGAGGAAGTTGATGAAGTAAAAAGTGTAACCTTCTTTGGACATAGTTGTTACTTTCTCTGCTATTGAGAGTTTCTGTTGACGTTGGGTTTTGAGAATAATTACCTTTTTTGAGTATTTTGAGGTTGTTTAAAGAAAGAGGTTAATTTATTGTCAAAATAGTGAAATGGGTTGTGTTTTGTTGAATTGACAGAGAAATTGGGGTTTTTGCAGTGGAAGTTTTGGTTCTTTCCCCTATAAAGATTTTGGAATTAGGGTTTTGGTTGATTAGTTAAAGAGGTAGAAATACCTCCTCTTTTGGAGTATTTTGAGTTGTTTGAGTATTTTGAGTTTTTTTAAAGTAAGAGAGAAACTTATTCTCATCATAGTTAAATAAGTCATGTTTTGTTGATTGACAGTGATATTATAAATATCTGATGGTGCAAAGTGGGGTTTTTGCAGATGAAATTTAATTCTTTTTGCTGTATTTGGAATTAGGGCGGCCAAGGAGGAAGAAATGATTGGTGAAGATGTAGGAAATAGTGGTGGTGATAGTGTTGTGCTGGATTTTTTGGCTGAAAATGCTCTAACTGTAAGGAAATTGAAGGGCCGCCTAGTTAATATCGAGAATGGTGATATGAACCCTTCAGGGTCATCAGGTGATGTTTGCCGGACTTACAAGAGGCGGAAGCGTACCAAAGTAGTAGAAGAGGACAAGGTTCCGGCGTGTCATAATACTTACAAGGTCTGGTTATCTTTTACATGAACTCTTTAGATGTCGTTGTATCTTCTATTTGTAACATTTCCTTATGCCACCTTTGAGATTTGTGGACCTCGATGTTGTTCCTTTTTGAATGCCTCATGTGCGTCTTCTGGCTTGTTTTTCGTCTGATTCTTTAGAGTTTGCTTCCTTCTTGTTTCCAATTTCCTTTTGTATCAAACACCACTTTTTCTTCATGCTTTATACAATTTCGACGCGTAAAGATGTTGTGTATGAATAACATATGATAAGATTTTAGAAAATTTTATAATAGAAATTTGTGTCGACACAGACTTTATTTGAAAGAAATGTTATATATAGTAGAAAATGCACGTTGATGTGCCAGTTGGGTTAGCAGCAGTGTACAAAATGTGATTTCTCTTGGGTAGCTGCAAGAGCTATCAGGTGTCTAGTGCTCCACCCTGGTTTCAAGTGAAGTGCTCCACCCTGGTTTCAAATGATATGCTCCACCGAAGGATCAACTGCTCAGCATTGTCAAAGGCGAAGGTCTATTGACGTTTCAAGGGCAAAGCTCAATCGAAGCACGGTATTAGTGCTGAGATGTGAATCAAGAAAAGATAAAAGAATATATGACACACGGAAAAAAACCTATATATACAACTATGATTATATTGATAGAGAAATTAATAAATTGTGATTTAAGTGGATTTATGAAGCAAAAACCATGTTAATCAAGTTGAAACACCATATCAAAGTTTGGTTCAGATGCAAAGACGCAATTTCAAGTTTTCTTACTCCAAAGTTCTGATTTCCCATTATAAAGTATTCACCTAGTGTTTCTTTTTTCGAATATGTACTATTTAACCTCTTTCTTTGGAAGAGGTCTCATGACCCTAGAGAATTATCCTGACTTCACAAAAAATCTATTGGTTTGCTGGTTTTTGCTTAGATGGCCTCAGTATTTTGCTGTCTGTACACCTTGCATCAAGGCTTAATTTGCGCCCTTGAAAACTTTGCTGTTACTCTTTAGTGATGCACTTTCTATTAAGAAATCCTGTCCTTGAAGTACTTGGTGGTGGTTCTCTTCTTGTTTATTCCTCTTTCCCGTTTTTCCTTTTCCTTTTGCACTATATTTTTCTTGTTCTTTGTTACTACAACTGGTTTGCTTGATCTTATGCAGTCAACGAATGAACCACTAGATACAGCTCTTAACAAAAGTTCCTACACACAAGCAAGTGTAGCTCATTTGAGACCACATGGTCTTCTGAATGATTTCAGTTATCAGCCTGGTAGAAATTGGAAGGATGCTGTTCTGAAGCAGATGTTTCAATCACTAGAGAGTGATGGTGGTTTAAAAGAGTGTATTCAAGAGGCACTTGCATCACATTCAGAAGCTGGTTGTGCTGTTGAAACTAAGGTAATGCTTTTGCACGTAGCTGGATAACCTAATATGCAATAGTGAATCACTGTTTTCTTCGTTGTTAACTGTTCTTTCATAGCTAGTTGCTTGTTTCTTTAGGAATCTGGAAAGTGTTGTGATTATGGGAACAGACATTCTCTGCCATCAAATTTTGTATCTCAAAATGGAACAATGGTCCTGTCTAATGGATCAGTGGATGAGCCAAAAGGATACACAGTGACAGAGCTCTGTCAGCAGATGTTTCTTGATATTGTCAAATCAGAAAAATTTGCTCAACTATGTGATGTGCTTTTTAAAAATTTTGAAGGAATGAAGGTTGACAATTTTTTTGATGTCAGTCGTATTCACTCAAGGATGAAAGATGGATCTTATGAGGGCTCATCCCTCCTTTTTCAATCGGATATTCAACAGGTACTACTTTGTATCTTCTATTTGCGCTTTGAATTCAGGAAAATAGTCATGATTGGATTTAGCTAACAATCTAGCAAGAATGTATCAAGTTCCTGAAATATGATTTTCCTGTAATATACTTAATCCATTTTTCATCCTCTCTGCTTAATTTCTTATTTTCTGCATCTGATAAGATAAACACAGAGCCTGGTCTTAAGCTTTAAGACGCATTTATTCCTTATCTGCTTTAGTTTGTGCATCTGTTGAGTTTTATGAATCTCCATGTTACATTATGAAAAGGAGCAAATTTGTTATGTTTCGACTTCTTGGTATGGTAGTTGGTTGGGTTATAACACTATTCCCAACTACACTTCAATTTTTCATGGTCAAGTACCCACATGTCTCAATTCCTAGATATTTCTCTTCTTTAGAAGAGCAAGACTTTCGACATGTTTGCGTAAAATCTTTTTAAAGAAGTTCGAGGGCAGTTCAGTCATTTTTCATCAGTTATATACGTGCCCTGTTGTGCTCTTCCCAGATATACGCGTAAGTTTTCTGCTACTCCCACATGTATGCTTCTCTTCTCTTTCAACACAAACATATTCCTTAGCAAAGCATACACAAGAAAAGGCATCAGAGAATGATCCAGGCATCAGAGAACGATCCATCACAAGATCAATTTGAAATCAGGTACAGATTTGAGTTTGACCCAATGGCAGATCGAAATATCAAGGTCAGTCAATAAAATTACACACACGAAAGCACATAAATTAATTTCCAAAAAAAGATACAGATTAAAACCTATAAAAGCAAAAGCGTAATGTGAAATCCGATTCTTATTCCATTTTTTACTAAAAGTGATAGTGACTATGATCGTACAACATTAAATTAAAAAAGAGGTAAATCAGTGTTAATTACTTATTATACTTCTCATTTTGCAAAAAGTATTCTCGTTACAAAGGGTTGAACCCAGATATTTCAGTGATGGATTCCCATCTTGAAGTTCCAATGCAATATGCAAGCTGAAACCGTAAGCATTCACAAACATTAAAAATTCACATATTTTCAAGTAATTCAACTGACCAACCTCCCCCCCCCCCCCTCCCACACACACACACACAGCACACACAAGCTAATCAAAATTGTTAAGTCCCTAGATCGGCTTCTGCTACCGACCTCATGGGGCTACAAGCATTACAGGATTCACGAGACATATGTTAACATTATTCCGCTAGTTATCATGCTTATCGTTACATCCCAGCTTATGTTTTTCTCTTCCATCTAATAAGATAGCAATGAAGAAAACTCAATGAGTAAGTAATCTTTCATAACATAATTTATAAAAGAAATATATAAGAAAATTGTCTTTAACTTGTTACTTCCTCCGTTTCATATTGTTTGAGCTAGTTTGACTCGGCACGGAGTTTAAGAAAAAAAAAGAAGACTTTTGAAACTTGTGGTCTTAAAAGTTTAAGGGGTAAAAAGTTTGTGGGGCCATACCATTTGTGTGGCTATAAAAGCTTCTCATTAAGGGCAAAACGGGTAAAAATGAAGAGTTTAAAGTTGAATTATTTCCAAATTTAGAAATGTGTCATTTATTTTGGAACAGACTAAAAGGGAAAGTAGCTCAATTAACATGAAATGGAGGGAGTATATTGATTGATCTGTGCATAAATAGAATAAACAGTCAACTTACATATGGGCACACCACCGCCAACAACAACAACAACAACAACTACCCAGTAAAATTCCACATGGTGGGTCTGGGGAGGGTAATGTGTACGCAGACCTTACTCTTGCCCCGATAGGGGCAGAGAGGTTGTTTCCGATAGACCCTCGGCACAACTACCCAGTAAAATACCACCTAGTGGGGTCTGGGGAGGGTAATGTGTACGCAGACCTTACATATGAGCATTACATAGTTGGAAAAATTTTATAATGGGTGAGACAATGCGAGAGATTTTCAATCAATTGATAAGTGTAATGTGAGACCAATTATGACGGAAAAAATATGTGTGACCCATTATCTCTTATTTCCCCTTTCTTCACCAATCACCCAACTCCCCAAATTCAATTTTGGCCAAGTGAATTGGTCGCTAATTGAACAATAATAGAAGCATCTGATTTGGCTGGTAGTGCATCTTGTCAGATGCATCCCAAATTGGGATTGCAAGTTCAACGGCGTTTTGGAAGAAGCGGACATGGACGTGAGGCTTGTATCTCAAGTCATTCCGAAGAAAGGGAGCTTCAAGTACTTGGGGTAGGTAATCCAAGATGATAAGTAGATTGATGAGGATGTTACACACCGTATAGGGGTGGAGTGGATGAAATTGAGGCTAGCGTCTTGTGTCTCGTGTGACAGGAAGGTGTCTCCGAAACTTAAAGGTAAATTTTATGGCGCGGTGGTTAGACCGGCCATGATGTATTGTGCAGAGTGTCAGCCAGTCAAGAATTCTCATATCCAGAAGATCGAAGTTGCAGGAATGATGATGCTGAGATGGATGTACGAGCACACTAGGAAGGATAAGATTAAGAATGAAGATTTTTGAGTGAAGGTGGATGTGGCTCCCATAGAAGACAAATTGCGGGAAGCTAGGCTTAGATGGTTCGTGCACGTGCAGAGGAGAAGCATGGATGCCCCTGTTAGGAGGTGTGAACTGCTGGCCTTGACAGGTGTGGGAAAAGGTAATGGGCGGCCAAAGAAATGTTGGGGAGAGGTGATCCTGGTGTAGCTTCAGATTTCCGAGGACATGGCCCTTGGTAGGAAGTTGTGGAGGGCGAGCATTAAGGTTGTAGGTTAGGAGGTAGGAGGTTAGCCTGTGTTTTGTCTTAGGCTGTTAGTGGCTTCAATTATGTCCATATTACTTCTTTAGGGCTGCTGGTTGGGTCGTAGGAGGCTAGTCCGATAGTGTAGTGTCTTAGGATACTAGTGGCTCTCCATTGTGTTTGTAGTACTGTGACATTGTTACTGCTTATTGTTATTACTTTTCTGTCTATTTTCTGGTTATTACGTTGTTGATATTATCTTTCTTGCTTCTCTTTTCACCTTCTTGAGCTGATGGTCTATCGAAAACAATTTCTCTACTTCTCTGGAGTAGGGGTAAGGTTTGCATACACACTACCCTCTCTATACCCCACTTGTAGGATTACACTGGGTTGTTGTTGTTGTTGTATCCCAAATGGGGATTGCATTTCTATTATGGTATTACCTGTCTTGAATGTTTTTTTGGTAATATAACAGATATAGTCTTACTCAAAGATATTGAAAGCAAATTGTAATTTTTAGATTCTGAGTAGTCTTCCTTTATTGTTGCATCTGCTGTTTCAGAAAAGAGAAAAAGTCTCTCTTCTGTCTGCCACTTGGACCAATAACTCTTCAAGATGTTCCTCGTTCGCAACCCAGCTTTTTAATTCCGCCAATGTCCAATTTGTTTCCAATGTTTTTAATTATACCACTCTCTGTTTACTCTCCCAATCTTTTTTCCATTTTCACTATCAATATTTTCAACTCCTTGCAAATGCTTGTATTTTCTAAATGTTTTTACATTTCATTAACCCAAATCAAAATAGAGAGAGGAAGGGAGAAAATATGATGATAGAGTTGTGGATTGAACAGTGGCATCCCCATTTCTACTGTGAACTTGGGGCTGGGGTTGGATTGGGATTTAGGGCATGTTCTGATGAATGGAGAGAGAGAAAAGATAGAATAGCAGAAGGGAGGGGCTGTCCTGGGTGTGAGCTGTGGAGAGGGGATAACTTGAGCGGCCAAGGCTAAGGAGAGAAGGAGAAAGTGAAAGAGCAAGTGATAATGAATTTATGGTCCTACATTTTACATTTCTCATGAAATGAGAACCTCACACAACTAATAATACTTGTGTCTCACACCAAAATAAATTTCTCCTACTGAGCCATAAAGTGAAGTTGTAAAAAGCTGCCGAAGTATCAGTACTGAATTGAGATTGAGTAGCTTTACCTAATGAGGAATCTTAATTACTGGGGTACCTTATTAAATATCCCTCTTGAACCCAAGAAGACCGTTTTCATTACAACTCCCAGTAGCCTCCTGCTCACTGTTATATAAAACTTGCATCTGCATTCTGGCACACTTTATCAGAAAATGCTTTTTGTATCTCATGGAATGATTTGTCTTTGGTGTGAAATCTCAAAGAACTCACACCTTGTGAATTTATTTTCTGGCATGGGAGATTTGGGATATTTGGATTATTCCATACTAGCTGTAGAAGGTTCAACTAAGTTTTCCAGTTTTGATCTGTTATGTTCTTTGCTTAGTAATTGCTATGTATCATCGTTAGAGTATTGCATGCTATTTTGGTTGTCTAAAACAGGTGCTTTATGGTTGCATACTTGGTCAACAGCTTTGTTTTGTCTGTGAAAATACTGTCAATGCTTTCAGTGAAATGAGTTGTAACTTGATTAAATGGGACCCTACGATTAGTAAAATGGTCTAAAGTTCAATGTAATAAGGAGGGAAAGAGCTTTAGATTATGTGTATATTTGTATTGCTGAATAATACATGTGACTGATGAAAGCTATGTTTGATTTTAGCAGTTAAATCATCTCTTTTTTCGGGAATTGGGTCTTCACCGGCCGAGGAGACAGTTTTACGAGGAAAGAGAACTTGAACATTCTTGACAAAAGAAGATTTTGCAGTTCTCTAGACTCTAATCTAGGAAACTAAGCTGTCTTACTTCTGCTCAACTAATAAGGGAAGGGGTCCTAGTGTGTTCTCCCCGCTTTAATTTACATGACATCTTGACCTGTGTTGATTGTCTACATACTTATATTTAAGTAGAAGATTATTGTATGATTTTTAATGATAACAGTTAGAAAGCGTGAAAGTAGGGTATTTATGTGTACTAGTGTAATGGCTTATTGCTATTCAAGACTGAGTTTTGGTCAACGGGAACTTTGCCTTTTTATAAAGGAGTTAAACTCGGATCTGATGGGTTCGAGTACCCCGAGGGAGGTGCCAGATCGACTTCTAGTTGTACTGGATCTTATCTTATTTACGGTATCTTTATAATACGGAAAAATCTGGGTCTTGGTAGTCTGACCTATCTTTTTTGTTTGAGTAACTTTAGCTCTCTTGTCTTAGTGATTCTTTCTCTTTTCTAGGTTATCTTCCGAGTTATAAAAAGGCGAAATTTTCATTTGCCAATGAATTGAGTGTAGTAGCTCAGCTCCGTTTCGTTCCTTTTACAGTTCTTAGTTCCTTCAAATTACTTGAAAAGGTTGATCAAAGAGAGATATATTGCATGAAATCCTGTGCAGTTCAATATCATTGCAGTGCTGCTTGTACCTGCATTATATTTAGTACGTGCAGATGATATATTTTGACCCTAATTCAATGCCAAAAGCTTGTTCATGGCTTGAGAATTGTCCAAGACAATATAGGAGACATCTTAACCTATATGGGACACTTAACACCGTATCCTCTCCCCCACCCCACCTGCACGACCAGGAGTGGTCATTTTGGAAGCATGGACAACATAACATAGTTGCCCAACATTGGGTAAACCAAGAAAGTGGAACTTGCACTGAAGCCAACTGCAAAAGGAAATAATAAGCAAAGTTGAAGTTAATCAAGAATCATTTACAACTCTTCATTCATGAAGGGACTGTACTTGTGACTCGTTCACCCGTAATAGTTTTAGCTCCCTGCTTTTGACTATGCTTCTTAGTCAGGATACAATATTATCATTTTAACTACACCATGAGCGCCATAACCAGATTTAAGACAATTATACGAACCACAATCCTATTTTAGTTTCTTTGTACAGTTTATCTTTTTACTAGAACTGTAGTTATACCACAAAGCAGACAGTTTTATAGGCTTTGCTCTACCATTGTGATAGTTGTCAGACTCTGGGATTTGGGGTTATGTGTAATTAACTTTTTTTGCACTTCTGAATTGGTTAATCTTTTATAGGTAGTATATTATATAATACCTTAGGGTCAGCTTTTTGTTGTGGAGATACCCGATCCTGCAGAAGTTCTACTTGAAGTATACCTGTAGGAACCTTCTAATTCAGCCATATGATGAAGTACCGTCTAAATATGATGCTTTTGTAATAGATACCTTCAGCAAATCAGCTCACATAAAATCACATGTTTGACGGTTTGCGAATTTCTTAGTTGGTGAAGATATGTCACTGTTGGAATGCGGAATGCCCTTGGTAAAATTAGATTATTTGATTCATAGTTTGTATTGTTGGATCAGTAGCTTTATTTTGGAGCTGTGATATTTGGTCAGGGTAATTCATAGTCAATCTTGCTTTAGTGACTGATGTATTCGCACTGATATTTTGGTAGCTCTGCAATCTTGTTGGTAAGAATATACTGCTTTTGATACACAGGTGCTAAAACTATAGTAGTGAATCCATGATTTGTGTTGGCATATTAGTACTGATATATTTGTGGGTATGTGATACTCTTAGTTGGCAGGGCTTATCCTTTGTGGATATACCATGCTAATTTCATAAATCAGTTTCGATATAATGTAGATGATATTGAGTGCTATAGCAAATTCTTGGTTGGTGATGATAAAATTGATAAGTAAATTAATTGAGCCAACATCAACAATGATTATGTTGGGAGCTGTCGCAGATTCTTAGGAAAAGAGGGCATGTCACCACGGATGCACCCGTGGCAGAACTTGTATGATGACTTGATAGTTTCTGATGGATATGATTTATCTGTACTGATATAACTTGATCTGTTACATTTGTAAGTCTTACAAATTTGGTAAGGCACTACTAAAGAGGTAAAGTTTTTTTTTTGCTATTTTTTATTTTATTTTAAAGTTGAACAGTTAATATATGGTCCTACAAGAGTGTGGTTCTGCCTTTCATCTGAGGCTGCAAATTGATGATGAAGCATTTCTTAATAGTTGATGATACTTCTGAAATACCGTCTGATCACTGGTCAAATAATGTAATTAGGCAATGGATGGTTTGGACGACTAATATGGGACTTGAATTTGCATGGATTGTCCTTTTTTATGTGCCGGAGATAGTCGTCCCTTCTAATTCGTGTATCTTTATCCTGAATTATTTGCAGATGTGGACAAAGCTTCATGAAGTTGGCAGTGAAATGATTTCTCTTTCAAGGAGCCTTTCAGACATATCAAGGGCTTCTTTCCATGCTCAGGTATATGACTTCTTGCTAACTCCTGGTTCATTGAGTTGCTTCTTTCTTTTGCATTCACTACTGGTAAAACTGACTGATTTTAAACTCTTACCTCTTTAGGTGAGCTGTTCAACCCGTGGAATTACTGAGGATGGAAAAGATGAGGCAAGTCTTCTTTACTGTCATGCTTTAGTGTTTCTGTTATTAGTGGTAGATTATTCTGTGAGATCATTTTGGTTGCTCTTCAGTCAGGTGTTTGGAGGAGAAACTGCATTTGAAAACTGTTCCTGAAAATTTCTAATTCCTTGTTGTTGTGTTGGCGTAAAATTGCTCACTCAATGTAATACCTCCCAATTTCGGCAATTTGGTGGCATATACCTGCCAGCCACCAAGTACTTGCAGTTATCCCAGGTTTCTTGGGGAACCACTCAGGCAAACAATCTTGCGAAGCTTCTAAAAGTGGTGTTGCAAGCCCTTTGTGGGGAGATATAGGTACCGACTAACCGACCAAATATAATGCTCACCGAACCCGACGGTGTCATCTTGTAGTCAAAATGAACTGGGTGCTTGTCTTGGAGACTGGGGCTCAAATCCCAGCAGTGACTAAAAAACACTATGTGATTCATTGCCATACGTCTCTAAGCCTTGGTGCTGAGTTGCTTGGTACTTATGTTGGTGGGAGATAGTAGATAGCGGCGGAATAGTCGAGTTGTGCATAAGCTGGTCTGGACACCACCGTTAAAATTAAAAAGCTCATATATACTTATTTTGCTTTTCTTTTCAGTCCTTTGAGGTCCACATCCTTGGGAAATTATTCACTTAGTTTAAATACGAAATTATAATTAAAAGTTCTTGGTTTTGTCAAGACTCAGTGCTGCAATTTTGATATGACTGACGAAAAATCACCAAAATTCCAAGGCACTGCATCGTTCGTATCTTTAATTCTTTCTACAACTTGAAACTGATTTATATGTTTTCATGTATTATAAACTTCAGGTTACTATATTTTCTTTTCTTTTTGATGTTGACAGTTGGTTGCTAAAATGGAGCAAGCAGAGATCTCTGGTGCAAATAAAAGGTGTACTTGCCAATGTTGTGGAGAGAAGGCGGATGGTAGAGATAGTTTAGCTTGTGATTCATGTGAGGAGATTTACCACGTCTGCTGTGTAGAGCCTTCTGTGAAAGAAATTCCACTAAAAAGTTGGTACTGTGCCAAATGTACTGCAAAGGGAACTGAATCACCGCATGACAACTGTGTAGTATGCGAAAGACTCAGTGCCTCTAGATCAGTGATAATTGAAGATGGGGTTGAAGAATCTACAACTGAAGACATGCTTCTGGAATTGGAGGAGAGCTTAAATGGTTTAGTGGATGATGAACTGAAACTACGTAAAGGAGTTGAAGATCTGCCCTGTTGTAACATATGTAGAACTGAGGTGGGAAGTAATGGAAACTATAAAATATGTGGCCATTCCTTCTGCCCTCACAAATTTTACCATGAGAGGTGCTTGACTAGAAAGCAGTTGGATACTTATGGCTCCTGCTGGTACTGTCCGTCGTGTCTGTGTAGAGCTTGCCTTAAAGATTGTGATGATGAGAAAATTGTACTTTGTGACGGCTGTGATCATGCTTATCATATTTTCTGCATGCAGCCACCACGCACTTCAATTCCTAGAGGGAAATGGTTTTGCAGAAAATGTGACATGCAGATACAGCGTATACGCAATGCAAGAAGGACATATGAGACTAGGCAAAATGAATTGAAAAAGAGAACTGAACAATGTGGAAGATTAGGTGTACCAAAAGGTAAGAATGAGGAAGCTTTAAACAAATCTGGAGGTGTGGAAATGCTTCTAAATGCTGCCAAAACTCTCAACTACCAGGAGGATTTAGCTGCTTTTGGATCGAAGGACCAATAGAACTTAGATTATGCATGAGTTACGGTAGCTCTATAGACGACGGATGTTATTCCAGAGTAGTTGTCAGTGGTACATGACCTGGTTGCTGGATCTTTGTGGCTTGTAACAATGACACAAGTCTTGAACTGACTCTCAGATTTTGGTAGCATAGAATTTCTTGTCTAACTGATAGTCCTAACAGCCATGCCTGAACTGTTTCAGATTGTATTTTTGGTACATATTCTTTCTGGGACAATCAGCAACTGATGTTCCATATGTTGTAAAATGAGAGGAGCATAAGGATTAGCCTGTTCCGAATATCAAAGCGAAGTAATCTGCCGTGATCTGCTGTATAAGCCATTGCTGCATTGACTATCAAGTTAAATTTCTTAGCATTAACTTGATTTTTTCTATGTTAAGTAAAAGTGCGGATATATCAGCTTTTTTATGTTGATGCTTCACTGAACTTCATGTCACAAGGTGTTAAAATTGGTAGGGTATTTCTTCATTTGAAGCCTTTTGTAAAAATGCACGTGACACTTGATTTTCAACTAACACCAAAGTAAAGCAAAAAAGAACAAAGGTACAGTTGGTTATCAAATAAGAACAAAGGTACAGTTAGTGAACCATCACTTTAGCGAACCATCACCATTCTGAAGCAAACTCCTTCAGGGGCAAGGATCTTTGAGATGCAATTGTAAACATGTGTCATGGGGGGCTTTCCAGCCATGACCCCTTGGACGCACCTCATGGCGTCCTGACAAATCTCTCAACGCCCTGCACCATGGTCGGCTCCGTGGTCTCGGTAGCGCCAAGTGACAAGCACGCATGTGCCTATGTCGCCCCCATCGATAGCCCACACCAGTGCCCAACAGCTGGCAGATGCCACCAGCGCCGTGTACACAGACAATGTCGGGTGCACAGTTCATGATAATGCCAACGGTGTCGTGCAGAGAGACAATGCCGCGCACGCAGATCCTGATGCCTCGCCAGCGGCCAGCCGCAGGCGGACTCCAAATAGTGCCGCGCACGCCAACAACACCGTGCGCACATACCCTGCTACGAAATACAAAGTTGCTGCCAAAAAACCTGCTTCTGCCTCGTAGAAAACTAAGTCATTTTCATTGTAAATATAGAGTAGTTTTATTTCATGTACGTCCATTATGTTTCTCTAGCTTAGTTAAGTCTAGTCTAGTAACTTTGGTTTATTTTTTTTAAGCATTATTAGGGGGATCAAGCAATCAAACTTTCTAGCAAGAAAACATCTCTCTGTACTGGTGTCTCTTCCCCTCGACACCGCGTAGCCTTTTGTAATAGCTTTCATTAATGCAATCAAGCTTTTGTTCTCAATTCTCATTTCCATTTCCGCAATTCCTCTAGACTTTGGTTTTCCTGTACGACACTGACAATCTCGTCTAGTGTACGGAGGGGACCTCAGTTGGCGGATAACAACCACACGGACATCGGTTTCTTAGCCTTACGCCGCCCTATCAAGAAACCTCGCAAGGCACCGCGTAACAATTTGTATAAGAGCCTAAGCTCGACATCAGACGAGGGAACATATTGCCATTACCAACATTTCTGACCATGGTGAATCATGGGGACTGCATTGCGGCCCTCGAAGAGACGGTTGACGTATTACGATCCATCGTGGATACGTTGCCTGAACTAAGGACCAGCCTAGTACAAAGGTTGGACGACCCGGACCGCAGAATGCTCCAGGCCGAAGTTGCCATAACAAACATCAGTCATGACTCTGAAGGAAACCGGCAAATGGCAGCCACAAAGGCAGCCGGAATTTATGGCAAATTCGAGGACCTCCAGTAGGAGCGCGCTTGGGATTTAGCTCATAGAGAACTAGAGGCAGATAGAATAACTGCCATGCAACAAACCATAAGCCACCTAACAGGACAACTCAATGTTGTCAATGCTTCTCTATAAAGCCTACTTCGAGGAGGCGAAATCAGATTAGGGGTGCTGTGAACCCTGCCCCTGTGCCACAAAAGCGAAAAATTTCATCTTCGACATCGAACAGTACTTCGATGCCATGGGCGAGTTGGAAGAAGCCAAAAAGGTAGCAACTGCTACCATGTATCGTCAGGGTGATGCTAAGCTCTGGTGGCGAGTGAAATACGAAGCCATCAAGGCCAGGGAAGATACTCTCAAGACATGGGCAGAACTGAAGGCAACCATACGCCTGCAGTTCTTCCCTCTAAACGTGGAATACAATGCACGGAGAAAGCTACGGGAGCTCCGCCAGACCAGGTCAGTACGTGATTACGTGCGGGAATCCTCCGTGCTTATGCTAAACATACGAGATATAGGTGACAAAGACAAACTCTTCACATTCCTGGAAGGTTTGAAACCTCATGTCGTATGGAGCTGCAAAGACAATGGGTAAATACCCTTCCCAAGGCGATCCAAGCTGCTGAATGCCTAGGGGATTATCACATGGAAACTTAGAAGGATAGGCCTCAGCCGCCTGTTTGAGGGGGTTACAACGAGAGCCATCCTAGCAATGGTGGCCCTTGCATAAGTGGGGAAGATCGAAGTGCAACCAGATCCAAGACTCCTTCCTCAAGCAGCAACAACGTTCCATCCGTCAACAACAATCAGGGGAGGAAACCCCCTATAGAATGTCGCCATTGCAGCGGGCCACATTAGAACAATGAATACCTATAGATACAGATCAACGCTCATCAAACCGTTGAGGATGAGTGATGACGACTCAAATGAAGCAGAACAAGTAGGTGCCTTCAATGCAATTGTTGGTTCCATTCGTGATACCTTAGCGGGAACCAGTACTGGCTTCCCTAAGAAGGACTCATGCTAAATCGCCAAGAAAGGGAAAAAGAAGGCGGATACGAGGCCTCCTCCTACCCAATAGATGACCTTAATGTTCGTCGAAATGAAAGTCAACGGCAAACCCATTCGGGCAATGATCGACACAGGTGCTACCCACAACTACTTAGCCTCGACTTAGGTGAAACGCCTCGGTATAGTGGTACAAAAGAGTAAGGGTCATGTCAAGGTATCAACTCACCACTCCAACCTGTGGGTGGAATAGCCAAAGAAGTGCCCATGAAGCTTAGTCCTTATGAAGGAAGATTCAACCTACGCGTCACAATCATAGATAACTTCAAACTCATAGTGCAGTTGGAATTCCTGAGGCAAACCTATACCATACATGTACCATATGACAACATGCTCCCGATGATGGGAGAAAATGGGGCCATGTCCCGCATCATACCGTGCATGCCCATAAATATGGCCGCTGAAAACATCGCATCCATGCAGTTGAAGAAGGGAGTCAGAAAACATGAACCTATGGTTCCAACTACACTTTGCAACAAGAATCAGAAGTCGTATCATCGACCTCAGATGACTGATGACGCTCCTTAGTCTAGGAAGACTCGTCAAGTAGACCAAAAGGACAAGTCAGACCACTCATCACAAACGAGACTTCTGGAGCCACTACATGCCCCAGAAAGGCCTTGGGAAAGTGTTTCTCTTAACTTCATCACAGGATTGCCCAAAGTCGGAAACCTTGCATCCATCTTGGTTGTAATAGATCGGTTTTCCAATTATGCAACCTTCACAGCAACCCCACAAAACATATCAGCAGAAGATATAACTCAACTCTTCTTCTTACACATTGTCATATATTGGAGCCTGCCCAAAGACATTGTTAGCGGTCGTGGTTCACGCATCACTAGCAAATTCCTGAACCAATCGTTTAAGTGCTTCGGGTCAAATTTAAGTCATAACTCAATCTGCCATCCACCATCAGATGACCAGACGAGAAGATTCTATGACATGTTGGAAGAATATCTTCGCCACTTTGTAACCGGATCACTACAACATTGGGTGAAGTTTTTGGATGTTGTTCAACTGTATTTCAATTCTCAAAAGAGTTTCAATACAAACAAAAGCGCTTTTGAAATTATTATCGGATGCCAATTGCTTCTCCCGAAAATGGTGAATGCATTAACCATGCCGAAATCTCCTCGAGCTGCCAACTTCTTGAGGGAATGGGAGCGCAATTTGGAGATAGTGTGGAGTTATCTCGTCAAAGCCTAAGAGCGGGCGAAAAGGTTCACTGATTAGAATCTTTGCTTTGTTCAGCACTAAGCGGCAGACAAAGTGATGCTAAAAATCCCAAGGTGGTACTTGTTCGCAGAGAGGACCCATGACCCTCGCATACTGCAAAAACATATTGCAAAAACATATTGGGCCATTGTCCATTGAAAGACACATTGGGAAAACCACATACAAGGTTGCCATCCCAGCTTGGTGGAAGATCCATCTAGTCTTCTATGTCAGTCGCCCCAGATCTCTTCGAAAAGACATGGAACATCATTCAGAAAAGCAACTCACAAGACAGAGGGAGCAGACCTCACAGCCAACAAGAACCTGATCAATCATCATCTTGCAGGTAAGGCTCCGAGGATGTTGCTAACTCAGGTGGGGGAGAATGTCATGGGTGGCTTTCTAGCTATGATCCATGACCCCTTAGACACACCCTATTGCATCCTGGGCAAGCCTCCCAACGCCCAGCGCCATGGTCTGCCCCGTGGTCTCGGCAGTGCCAAGTGACAAGCGCGCAATGTGTCTCTGTCGCCCCACCGATAGCCCACGCGAGCGCCCAGCAATTAGCAAATGCCAACAGCGCCACGCGCAAAGACAATGTCGGGTGCACAGCTCATGATGATGCCAACGGTGCCGCGCGCAGAGACAATGCCGCTCACGCAGATCCTGATGCCTCGTCAACAACCAGTCGTAGGCGGACTCCAAATAGTGCCGCGTGCGCAGACCCTACTGCGAAAGACAAAGTTGCTGCCAACGGACTTGCTTTCTGCCTTGTAGAAAACTAAGTTCTTTTCAGTGTAAATATAGAGTAGTTTTATTTCATGTACGTCCATTATGTTTCTCTAGCTTAGTTAAGTCTAGTCTTGTAACTTTGGTTTACTTTTTTAAGCATTATTAGGGGGGATCAAACAATCAAACTTTCTAGCAAGCAAACATTTCTCTATACTGGTGTCTCTCCCCCTCGGCACCGTAGCCTTTTGTAATATCTTTCATTAATGCAATCAAGCTTTCATTCTCAATTCTCATTTCTGTTTCCGCAATTGCTCTCAACATTGGTTTTCCCGTACGACACTGACAATCTCGTCTAGCATACGGAGGAGAACTCAGTTGACGGACAACAAATGCACTGACATCAGTTGCTTAGCCTTATGTCGCCCTTCCAAGGAACCTCAGCAAGGCGCCACATAACAGTAAATGTCATTTGTTTGATTTGCTCAACAAAAAGTATTGAACCTACTAGTCTGAATTCTCTTACTAAAACAGAACCTTGAAGTAACTCTAGATTAGAGGTCAAAAGATTACATAGTAACTCTACATCTGTATTATGGGTAAGACATTTCACTGTGAGGCATCAAGTTTTATCTTTGTAAACAACCTTCTGACTTCTCTCCTTGCTGACAAGCACACATATAGACAACTCTTTCTGTTGCTGCACCAGTATTTTAAGCAACAAAGGCTCGAAGCCAGATGTGGGGGTCAAGTGCCCATCATTATGGAAGCAGTACATATTCCCTAGCCTCCAGTTGTTTTGCCGCTACCTTTTCAAACCTTCAACCGCTATCAGATTTGTCTACTACAGCAAAACGGTTTTGGTTCATGCTCAAACCTGATGTCTGTAACTGTTTTCTCCTCTGAATATGATGCAAGGCCGCTTGTCGGTCAGTACGCACCTCAGCAGAATCCGGCTGCAAAACAAGTCTGATTCACTTAGGTGCATAAATTCGTAGACTTAGCACGTGAGCATCAAATACTGAGGCAGCGACATGCTAAGCACAATATTCCAATGAACATTTAGGAACTAGTATCTGACAGAAGTTAGCATGATAAATAGAGTTTGGCACTCGCTAAAATCACAGAAGACAGTTGTTCTCCAGATACAAAAGAAATGTTGAGACTGGGGTATTGCATAAAGCAGAAAATATGCATTTATTCATGAAGCCTCAAAGAAAAATCTCCAGTGAAAAAGGATCCCTAGAGGCAGCAGGCTTAAAAATAGATCTAATCTATACCTTGATGGCTAGTGCTCTGTCTAAGCTTTCGATAGCACTGTCAGGTTCGCCATAATTCAGCTGTGCTCTACCAAGGGTGATCCATGCCTTCAACAAACAGAGGAACTAGTAATAAGGACTAGAATGAAAGATAATGTCCATTCTACAGATAGTTGAACTTGACTGTTTCCTAAGAATCAGAATGCGATTAATCGGTTTTCAGTCAAAGCTTCTTAATCCAAAAGCTGTAAATAGTTTGGATCTAATAAACTTTAAGAGAAAAGGAGCCTGTGACTTTCACCTGATCATGCCAATTGCCATAGAGCTCTAAACTTAATTATGCATGCAAGACCTGGAAACTCAGAAGTGCAAAACTGCTTCGACATGCACTAGGGTAGCTTGCCTTGGTAATTTATTACCAAGTGAAGACAAAGAAGCATCACATTCTCATAGTCTAGGGGACAGATGCAGGATGAGGTAGAACAGACGAGAAAGTAACATGCATGTCGGGTAATAACTAAAGCTGAAAGTCAGGGGACATTTGTATATCAAAACTAGCACATGAAGACTAGCTAGTTAAAATTTGTCAAATTAGTCTTAAAGTACTAAAACTGAACAGATCACAGATAAAAATCAGTGTTCCATTTTTCATAAGGATCATATGATATAGGCAAAGGTGGCGTGGGTTCCAATTATTATAGTGCACTGTGAGTTAATTTTACATTAAGCAGGTATTGCAAAAGGTGAAGCAATAACAGAAAACGAATGACAACAATTTCACACACCTCAGCCCAGCTTGGTTCCAACACAGTTGCACCTGCTCAAAAAGGAAGCAGGTTATATATGTGTCATGAGATTATATTATCAAAAGTTATTTAATATACAAATGTAGATCACTGACCTAAAGGGCATTAGTTACAATCAAGTAGGCTATAACCCAACTTCGAATATCACTATGCCAGATAAAGATTTACACAGGGACAACAACAACAACCCAGTATAATCCCACTTAGTGGGGTCTGGGGAGGGTAGTGTGTACGCAGACCTTACCCCTACCCTAGGGTAGAGAGGCTGCTTCCAAATAGACCCCCGGCAACCTTCCCTTCAAGAACTTCCCACCTTGCTCTTGGGGAGACTCGAACTCACAACCTCTCGGTTGGAAGTGGGGGTTGCTTACCATCAGAGCAACTCCTCTTGTCAGTGATCTACATTTGTATAAAGATTTACACAGGGAAAGATGTGGAAAAGAAAATTAGCTCATGCTAATGAAAAGGACAAAAGAAGATAGACTTAGTCATAATCTAGGTTCCCATTGGCTGGTATTAAGATCAGATTCGAAATGATATATTTGTCTGATTTATCCATAACTTTAAAGGTGTGTCAGAAAGTTGGTATAAAGGAACTTCAGAGCCTAAATTCAGGTCCAGTAACCTTTCATGAGATATAACATTGAAAATAAATCCATTAAAAGAATGTCTAGAATAATGTCTACAAATTGGCATTATCTCACTCAGAATAACTTGCTCGGAAAACAAGGAGAATCCATTTGAGAATAATGTAAGAAGTGTCAACATACAAGTAGCAGCTTTTAGCGCATTCCATGTTTCTCCAAGTTCAAGCAAAATTTGAGCCTTCTGTTCATGCAGAATTGCACGATCTGGCATCAAAAGTATAGCAGCTTCCCACTTCCCAAGAGCTTCACGATATTTCCCATCCTTAAAAAAATTACAACAATAATAAGAATCGATATTTCCCATCCTTAAAAAAATTACAATAATAATAAGAATAAAAGGCTTAACCCTAGTTGAGGGATCATGCTGCCGGAAATTACATCATCAATTAATGAAGTCTTGGAAACCACTTATTCAGTGCAGAGGCTATTTTTACGACTTCCTTTCAACTTCAGGGCTACCATGCAATAAACTTAGCATTGCGTTTAGCCTCAGCTATAAGCCTATAAGTGTTAATTCATAACGTACAGTACAACCTTACCTCCACACAAGAATCTGTAATAATTGCTTTCTGCAGTGGATTTTCCATTGTACTTATACTTGCCTTTAAGTGTTAATACAAAACATAGTACAAATCCAGGTCACTTCATACTCAACTAACCATTGCTAGTTTCAAGACTCAACGCTTCACTTCAATTCACCTTCTTAAAGTTAGCCTACTGTCCTGTTGAGGCTCACTTTTAAGTGGCGCAATATAACTATTCTGCAAACAGGCTTGTTTTTCACATAGCAAGACAGTTATTAGAAAGAGTGAATGTATGATCTCCAACTCACAACTTCAAACTTAATGTTATACTGATGCAATCACTTTCTAAGTGTTTTTCTTAAGGTAATGGGAGGTTATCGATCTCCAGGGTCGAGGCATGCCCCTCAACAAGGACTTACATCGTATCTATAAAATGTCCAGCAGAATGGAATGTTCACAGCAGGAGTTCAACAGACAGACACTCCAATTATGTCCAGTAATCAGACGAAACCTTAAAACTAACAACATGCCCTGCCTTACCCCCTGGAGTTCTTAAGAAAATATAGAGTTACAACTGCTAAAAGAGAGAAAGAGGGAGAGACAAAGATGGAAGAAGGGAAAAAAGAGAGGGGATGATAATGCACCCAAGGGTGTAGCTTAGCAGTTGAGGAGCTAACGAAGACCATCTGAGGCAAAAAGCTTGGAGATTTCTTTCCATTATCTAAGCCTTGGTGGGCAGATTTATTCATTACATGTATTAGTGGGAGAGAATACAGGTATCGATAGAATAATTGAAGTGCTAAACTGATAACAATATCATCCAGCAGCAATTCGCTAAATCTAATCCCAACCAACAATTTTCAACTATTCGACAAATTCAACTTTCACATCAACACATAATTGTATTCACATAATAGAAATAACAAGTTCAGCTATAGGCATTGAATAAACTAAAAAAGAAAAAGAAAGGTGAAGGAAGTCGGTCACCCAAGTAAAGAAATACCTCAGCAAGGTTATTTCCTAGTTCTTGAAAGGATTCCACAAGCTTTATGGTATCATCGTCATCTCCATTAGCACGAGAAATTAAGTTACTCTCTTCGTTTTTAGGAACAGTGAAATCGTGACTAGGAATTTCAACTTCGAAAGGCAGGTCTTGGGAAAGAGGAGTAATGGGTCTCTTATTATTAGGTTTCTTTTTGCTCCATGTCATCTTCATCTTGGTCTTAAATGAGAAATATGGAGTTGAAGAAGAAGAGGAGGAGGAGGAGAATTAAGCAATTGATGTTAAAGGAAGGTAATTTAGGTGTGTCGAATTATCCGTATTTGAGATAATAAAAAATACATTATTTGATGTATATTTATACTCTTCATGATTCTCCCTAATATTTTACAAATATAAAAGTTAAATATATTAATCATCTATTTGATTAATTATTTTTTAAGTGAATAATATTGTTCTTATTCACATTCGATCCATTTTTAAAAAATTTATTATCCCACACATTTTTAATTAATAATATGGGTTAATAACTTCTTTCTTTTAACAAAAAAGGGTTAAAAATGCCCCTAAATTATTGAAAAAGATTTACAAATACTCTTCGTCCACCTATTGGGCTAAAATTACCCCTCCATCCACTTCTTTTGGTTCACTTATGACCCTTGATCGTTAGGCCAATGCTAAATTATAATTTTTTTTTGTAAAACTTGAAAAAAGGGTTTGCAAAATATTTTCATTTTTATAAACTAATGCACCAATAGTAATAATTTCGTAAAGTCTTTTTTTTTCGATTTTACAAAAAACAATTCAGTTTTTACAAAATAAATATATTTTTTAAAGTTTTTAGCCTTATAATTATTAAACCACCCAAATATTGAATTTTTTTCTTTTACTACTATTCAATTTGATTCGGGATAATGATATTCTTATACATTTGATTTCAGTTTACTGTGTCAGAGGCGATAAGAAAACTGCAAAAGGCAAGCACTTTAATTACAGTACATAAATGTGGGTGAGGGTGGGGGGTTTGGGAGAGAGAAACGTGAGAGAGGTGGGATATACGATACGTTGAATTAAGGAGGGATATATGCTGCATTAATTGTACCCTTAAAATACACTATAGTATAGAATTGGTAATTTTGTATACTAAGTGTAATTAAGTCAAATCTTAATCATTGAGGGTAATAAGGTTTCCTATGTGGCGTAGGAATGTAAAAATTCCATTTTATAGCCCATATTTCAATTTATAACTAACTAGCCAAAAATAATAGGCTAAGATTCAACATCCAACTCCTATAGGTTCTCAAAATTACTAATTACTTTTCAAAAAAAAAAAAATAATTCCTCAAGCTTTTAAGTCAATTTTTGAATCAGTAAGTATGACACAAATATTAATTCAACAAACCAAATTTATTTGGGGGGTGAAAATTAGATTTTAACAAATTCAAATATGTGGGTTTAAATGCCGAATTTGATTTTATGAATTGGAATGGGTGTTATTTAGACTTGTTAGAAATAGCATAAGGAGGTTGTATATAAAATTTGAAGTCATTAAATGGAGATTTGAACTGGTTTTGAACACGAACTGCAATTGAAAATCGTGGAAGAAGTTCGTCTACGGACGCTTGTATAAAGGTGTACAAAAGTGTATAATAGTGTATAATGTATGTTTCTGCACTCATATACACAATTATACAAGATTATACATAGTTATACAAAAATCTGACTTCGTCTTCTTCCTTACGTCTTTTCAGAAATTTAACTCAAGTCTACTCCAAATCACTTCAAATTTAAATTTTGAACTCCTTTTAATATTTTCAATCAATTGGAATAACACTCCATTAAACAACTAACAACAACAACAACAATAACTACTCAGTATAGTCCCACGAAGTGGGGTCTGGGGAGGGTAATATGTAGACGAGCCTTACTCCTACCCGAAAGGGAAGAGAGGCTATTTCCAACCGACCCTCGGCTCAGTGAAGGAAAGGAAAACAAAACAAAAACAAAAGAGCATTAGTAACTCCAGCAGAAATATCGTAAATAATTATCTAAACATAAGAACCATAAATAAAATAGCATGCAATAATATCATACATTAACTACCTTAAATAACTACCATAAGGGAGGCACAATCCAAAACACAAATCATCTATGGATAGCCTGCCAAGCCTCACCCAACCCCGGGTGAGGAGTAAGAAAAACTCTAGGAGCCCCTATCCTATAACCCTGATACTAGACCTCCAAACTTTCCTATCAAGGGTCATCTACTCGGAAACCCGCATTCTAGACATGTCATGCCTAATCACCTATCCCCAATACTTCTTAGGCCTCCCTCTGCCTCGCCTAACACCGATAAATGCTAGCCGCTCACAACTCCTCACCGGGGCATCAGGACTTCTCCTCCGCACATGCCCGAACCACCTCAGCCTCGCTTCTCGCATCTTCTCATCCACCGGGGCCACCCCCACCTTCTCTCAAATAACTTCATTCTTAATATTATCCAATTTGGTGAGCCTGCACATCCACCTGAGCATCCTCATCTCCGCAACCTTCATTCTCTGAACATGAGGGTTCTTCAATGGCCAGCACTCAGCCCCATACAACATTGCAGGTCTGACTACAGCTCTATAAAATTTCCCCTTGAGTTTCCGTGGAACTTTCTTGTCACACACGACTCCTGATGTAAGCCTCCACTTTGACCACCCCGCTCCTATACGATGAGTGACGTTCCCGTCAATATCTCCGTCCCCATGAATCACCGACCCAAGATATCCGACACTATCCCTCTTGGCAATGACCTGAGATCCAATCATCACGTCCCTCCTACTTCGCTCGGCTCGGCGCTAAACTTGCACTCCGGGTATTCTGTCTTAGATCTGCTTATTTTGAAACCCTTAGACTCGAGAGTCTGTCTCCATACCTCTAACCTCTCAATAACACCGACCCTCGTCTCGTCTATCAAGACTATGTCATCAGCAAATAACATACACCAAGGCACCTCCCCTTGAATATGTCAGGTCAGAGCATCCATCACCTAGGAAAACAACAGAGGGCTAAGCGCCGATCCTTGATGGAGCCCCATAACTACTGAAAAATGGTCCGAGTCTCCACCCACTCTCCTAACTATAGTCTTAGCTCCATCGTACATGTCCTTGATTACTCTGATATAGGTTTCCGGCACGCTCTTCGCCTCCAAGCACCTCCATAGCACCTCCCTTGGGACCTTGTCATACGCCTTCTCCAAGTCGATAAGCACCATGTGCAGGTCCTTCTTCTTATCCCTGAACTATTCCATTTTATTTGTCCCTGAACTGCTCCATTAAACAACTAACAAATTTAAAAAAATTCATTTTCGAAAGCAAAGATTTGAATGGTCTTTAATGGTGGACTTTTACTTTTCAGTTATTTTACATTTCAACCCGGTGACACATGAGGAGAAGCAAAAATACACGCCTCCTTGAAGCATACATAGAAGATGTGAGAAGAGGAGAGAGAAAGCAATGGTTGTGAGAACACAAATTTAACTCAATGATTGTAAGAACACAAATTTTAAATTTACTAGTGCTTCAAAATATGTATAATATGGGCTAGATTGGGAAAAATTAAATGGAAAATTTTCGTATATATATACCATATATGAAACTATATTACCAAATATGTTCATAGTTTGCTTATTACCCTCGAGGCTAATAGTATTTCTACCTAATATATACAATGCATTAAATAAGGAATCACTGTAGCTCTATGATTACTTATTTTGCGCGCTAAAAAAGGGGAATTAAATATTTTCCAGATCTTCCCCAGCGCAAATCACACACATTCCATAATTATCGTCGGCTTCACTCTGATCTTCCACAACGTAGAACAAGATTTTCATACTATGGTTTTGCTATACACTCTGTTTCCAGAAATTCTCTTTATATCTCTCTCTATTTCTCAATTGCAAATTTAATAATACAAAGCAAATGAAAAAAGAGCAGCAATTCCACCATTGACAGCCATTAAAAAGTTTGAAAGCTTCGAATTTAAATTTAGATTTTCAAAAATTATTATTTGTTTGTATTGGGTGTTGTTAAAAATAATCGGGAATATGCTTTGGAGTTTATATCTCAATTTTGAGGGGTTTCAGTGAAGATTAGACTTGGTTTTGACTGAATTTCAGATTGAAACTCGAAGAAGAAGACATGTTGCAGAAATTGTAGAAAAATTGTAGATTGTTGTTTATTTATTTATCTTTTATTCATTTACCTATTGTATGAAAGTTGAACAATATTGTAAAAAAATTGTATTAAACTGGATGATTTAGTACTGTTTTGGACAAAAATATGTATAAAAAATGTGAAACATACATTTCAGGGGAACCATGTCGAGTCAAAATATGTACCCAGTTTGTAGATAAATTATAGATTATTTTTATTCTGATTGTACGTGCTTTATTTTCTGTTTTCACAAATAAAAAACAGCTAACTACAAATCTTTTGAAAAAAATGCAGTTATGTCGAAAATCCTAATTAAACTAAAATCGAATGAGAATTAGAATATTAAAATTTAATGTACCCAATTTTTTGATATTTTATAGATGAATTTAGATTATTTGTATTCTGATTATAGATGCATTGTTTTCTATTTTCACAAATCTAAAACGACTAAAACTTTAACAAAATCTTCTGCAAAAAACACAATTATGCCGAAAATACCAATTAAGCTACAATTGAATGTGAATTGGAATATTAAAATTCAATGTACCCAATTTGTAGATATATTGTGGATAAATTATAGATTATTTGTATTTTGATTGTAGATGCTTTATTTTCTGTTTTCACAAATGGAAGACAACTAAAACTTCTACGAATCTTCTGCAAAAAAAAAATGCAATTATGTCGAAAATTCCAATTATGGTACAATTGAAATGGGAATTGGGATATTAAAATTCAATGTACTCATTTTGTTGATATTTTGTAGATACATTGTAGATTATTTGTATTGTGATTGTAGATGCATTGTTTTCTGCTTTCACAAATCCAAAACGACTTCTACAAAATCTTCTGCAAAAACACAATTATGTTCTGGGGTCATAGATTAAATTAAAAAAATTGGAAACTAGGAGCTCTTCAGATCTTGACTAGCCAACTAACTCAATTGGTTTGCATGAAACAGAAGTACATACTAAAAGTTACTTTGCAGTAAAAGACATTGTCATTTATGAGATTGGACGAATCTTTATGATTTAAGAAGAATAAATATTGAATTAACACATACCTAAGTTAAAGCTTGTGATAACTTGTACATATAATATTGCAAAAATCTCCAATGCAAAAGAAGAGTGTCCAACTAGTGGAAGCCTGGGAACAACAGATTTTGCAAATCTGAATGAATTTAACTAAAACATCCTTCAACTCCAACACGAAAGAATTGCGTTCTGGATATTCTACACATTTGAAACGTAACGCAATGCTCATTCTAGAAGCCCATGAATCAATTTATTAACTGATAAGCTACATAGATTTCAAAGAACCGAACGCCTAGTGAACAGTTCTAATTTTAGTATTAACAAACCACGTTACAAGTTAAATATGTAGAAGTACTGGTGTCAAAGATTCTCCTGGTATCTGAACCAAAACATATGAAGGAAAAAAGAGGGCATGAAGGAAAGAAATCCCTCACTAAAACGTGAGTGAGGGTGAGGGCTTGGGAGAGAAAAACGTTGGAGGGGTGAGATAGATGGTACCTTGAATTACGGAGAGATATACGCTGCATTAATTGTACCCTTAATGTCACGACCCTAGTTCGCCTCCATGACCATGTCGTGATGGTACCTAGTCCCAACAACTAGGTAAGCCTAACAATGAGGAAAAACAAATAATTTGCAAAAATTATAACTCAAAACTGAGATTTAATAAAATGAAAGGCGAAATGTAAAATGCCACTCGGCACATATAGCACATTAACTCGACTACTACAATGCTACCCAAAAACCTAGAAACTCACGGGAACACAAACTAACAGAATGTAATACACTGCTCTAACTCCAGAATGTCTAAAATAACAGTAGGAAAGAAAAGCTAACTGCTAAAGCTAGAATAAGATAGAGACTCATGGTCTGCGGATGCAGAAGATGTACCTCAAAGTTCCTGCTAAATCTCTCCGCCTCGAGGATAATACGCCTGGGTGAAGGTACCTGGATCTGCACATGAAAAACATGCGCAAGAAGGGGCATGAGTACACCACAAAGGTACTCAGTAAGTGCCAAGCCTAACCTCGGTCGGGTAGTGACGATGAAGGTTAAGGTCCTACTGAGAATAAACATAATAATAAGTTCTGCAACAGTATGAAATAAACAAAAATAAGGACTACAATTATGAAGTAAGACAGGTTATACAAGGCAACAATTAACACACAGAGTATAAGGTAACACGGAGTAAACAGCTCAATGTCAGTACCAACAATGAGGATCTCCCAGGATACCGTCCAGTAGTCCATTTCATCAACTGTCCAAGCATATTTCGGGATACCGTCCCGTAGTCCATCATATGTGTATATCTGAAGGATCTTCTAGGATACTGTCCGGTAATCCAACTATAAATGCGCGTGGATCTACCGGATCCTCGATCCGTAGTTCCAAATGTAAATACCCAATAGTTCCATATAACTGTGTAAGGGGATCTATTAGGAATCGAACCTGCAGTCCCAAAGTAAATGTGCAGGGGGATCTATCGGGAATCGAACTCGCAGTACCCAAGTAAATATGTAGGGGGATCTATCGGGAATCAAACACGCAGTCCCAAAGTAAATATGCAGGGGGATCTATCAGGAATCTAACCCACAGTCCCAAAGTAAATGTGCATGGGGATATATCGGGAATCTAACCCGCACTCCTAAAGTAAATGTGCAGGGGGATCTATCGGGAATGAAACCCATAGTCCCAAAGTAAACAGACAGGGGGGGGGAGGGTAGGTACCGGAATCTCACATTTGTAGTCCCAATGTAAATACTCAACAACAACAAAGAGATATTCAGAAATGAAATTCCATCCCAAGGCAATAAGAAATTCTAGCCTAACATACTTCACGTAATAAAACCCATAGAAATTTAGCAAATAGGCAATTTTAAATCTACTAACATGCTCTTCTAGCTGACAACATGCTAAAATTTGCAAGTGTAAAAGGAAGCAGATAAGAAAGGAACTCAGTTTTAAATACATAAAGCAAAACCGGAATATTCAACAATTAGCTCGTGTAAGCGCTCGTCACCTCACGTAAAAGGATTTCAATTACCAAATATCATATCCTAAGGGGAAGGTCCCCCCACAAGGTTAGACAAGCCATTTACCTCGAATCGGCTCAAAGCCAACTAGAAATCACGCCTTTGCCACGAGTATCCAGTTCCAAATGGCCCAAATCTATTCAATTCAATTACATATCATAAATAACATCTCAAACAACTGATTCTACGATTAAATTCAAAGCTAAGATGTGAAATAGGTAAAATAAACAAAACACCCCTTAGGCCAGTGTCTCGGAATCGGATGAAACTTATATTTTTTGGAAACCTCATACTCTCACGAGTCTATATATAACAAAAACACAAAAATTGGAGTTCAAATGAGCACTGAAATCCCAGATTAAAATTTTCAAAATCCAAGCCCTAGTTCTTCCATTTTTGTCCAAGTTTCCATATATTTCTAAGTTAATTTCACAATAGAATCAGGTTTTAGGTTCAAAATCTTCCCTCCTATCTATTCTCCTTGATTCCCTATTGAATCTCCCTCAAAGAAGCTGCCAATGCTAAGCTACGGTGGAAAATATGGCTCAAATCACAGATGAAATATTTTATAACTCACTGCCCATGTAATGTTTTCAATGACATCGCAGGAAGTCGTTCGCGATCGCGAAGATTAAGACTTAAGCGCTCTAGAAAATAGCCTATGCGAACCCATCCCAAAGCCATGCGATCACAGAAGAGAAAGAAACAAACCTATGCGATCGCGAATAGTGCCACATGATCGAGAAGAGGGAATTGCAATGAAGTACCAGCTCCTAACTTCTACTATGCGAACTCGGGAAAACAATTGCGAACGAGAAGAAGGGAAAGGCTGACTGCCGCGATCGCGAACCAGTTAATGTAATCGCGTAGAACAAAATCATCGCCATACGAAATTACACTATGTGATCCCGGAGAGAAATATGCGATCGCAGAGAAGGAAAACCTGCAGCAGAACTAAAGAAAGATCTGCAACTTTCTACAACACAAAAATGCCCCATTGAGCATTCGAAACACACCTGAGGTTCCTAGGACCTCAACCAAACCTACAGACATATCTCATAACATCATTCAAACTTATTCAAATCCATAAACCACCTAAAACAACGTCTGAAACTCGAATTAATCAAGGATCTAAGCCTAAGAACTTCGAATTCCTTCAAAGTACGCTCTCAATAAAAAACCTAACCAAACCACATCCGACTGACCTGAAATTTTGAACACACGTCCCAAATGACATTAAAGAACTACAACAACTTCTGGAATTCAATTCCAAACCTCGGATCAAAATCTCACTATCGGACCAGAAACTTCAAAAATTCAAACTTCGGCATTTCAAGCCTAAATTAGTTACGGACCTCCAAAACACAATCCAAACACGCTCCTAACCTTGAAATCACCTAATGAAGCTAAAATACCCATCAGATTTCCATTTCGAGGCTGTCTCCACAATGTTACGACTATGGAAACCTTTCCAACATTTAAGCTCTCATTTAGGGACTCAATGTCCCAAAACCCCCGGAAACTCAAAACCGAACATCCCGAAAATTCAAATTAGCAGAAATAAACTTGGGAAAAGCAGTTAATAGGGGATCGAGGCATTAATTCTTAAGACGACCGGCCGGATCGTCACATCCTCCTACACTTAAACATTCGTTCGTCCTCGAACGAGCATAGAGACATACCTGAAGTAGTGAAAAGATGAGGGTATCAACTGAGTATATCCTGCTCGGTCTTCCAGGTCGCCTCCTTGGTCGGCTGACCCCGCCACTGAACCTTTTCTGAAGTAATGTTCTTTGACCTCAACTTTTGGATCTGCTTGTCCAATATAGAAACTGGCTCGTTAACATAAGTTAGATCCTTGTCCAGCTGGACTGAACTGAAATGCAACACGTGCGACGGATCACCGTGATATCACCAGAGCATCGAAACATGAAATACCAGATGAACCCCTGGTAGGCTGGGAGGAAAGCTCATAAGCTACCTCCCCAACACGCCTCAATTCTCAAAAGGGCCAATGAGCCTCAGAATTGACTTTCCTTTCTTCCCAGATCTCATGAAGCCCTTCATTGGCGAAACTCGGAGCAGAACCTGCTCTCCAACCATAAAGGAAACATCACGAACCTTCCGGTCCATGTAGCTCTTCTGTCTAGAATGGCTGTCCGGAGTCTATCATGAATTACCTTAGCCTTCTCTAAAGCAACCTGAATCAAATATGTGCTTAATATTCTGGCCTCGCCTGGCTCGAACCAACTCCCCCGAGATCTAAATCGCCTACCATACAAGGTCTCATATGGTGCCATCTGAATGCTGTACTGATATCTATTGTTGTAAGAAAACTCCGCCAAATGGCAAGAACTGATCCCAAGACCCTCCAAACTCAATCACGCATGCGTGGAGCATATACTCAAGAATCTGAATAGTGCGCTCGGACTGTCCGTCCGTCTGGGGGTGAAATGGTTTGCTCAACTCCACCCGAGTACCCAACTCCTGCTGAACGGCCCTCCAGAACCATGATGTGAACTGAGTACCTTGGTCTGAAATAATAGAAATTGGAATTCCATGCAACGGACAATCTCCCAGATATAATTCTCCACTAACCGTTCTGAAGAATAAATGATACACACTAGAATGAAATGAGCGGACTTGGTCAGCAGATCCACAATAACCTAGATAGAATCAAACTTCTTCAACGTCCATAGGAGTCCAATTACAAAGTCCATGGTGATCCACTCCCTCTTCCACTCCGAAATCTCTATTTGCTGAAGTAACCCACCTGGTCTCTAGCGCTCGTACTTCACCTGCTGGTAGTTGAGGCATCTAGCTGCATATCCAACTATATCCTTCTTCATCCGCCTCTACCAATAGTGTTGCCTCAAGTCCTGATATATTTTTGCGGCACCTGGATGGATGGAATACCGCAAACTGTTGGCCTTTTATAGAATTATCTCCCGTAGCCCATCGACATTGGGTACACAAACCGAACCCTGTATCGTCAGTACTCCGTCCTCGCCAATGGTCACATCTTTGGCATCACCATGCTGAACCCTGTCCTTAAGGACAAACAATTAAGGGTCATCATATTGCCGCTCCCTGATATCAAATAATGAAGATCGAGAAGCCACGGAAGCTAGAACCCGACTGGGCTCCAAAAAATCCAATCTCGCAAACTAATTTGCTAAATCCTGGACATCTATTTCTATAGGCCTCTCCGATACTGGTAAATATGCCAAACTATCAGCCTAGTGACTCAAGGCATCAGCCACTATATTGGCCTTGCCCGAGTGACATAAAATAGTAATGTCATAATCCTTAAGCAACTCTAACCACCTCCTCTAGCGCAAATTTAGATCCTTCTGCTTGAGCAAATGTTGCAAACTCCTATGATCAGCATAAATCTCACAAGGCACACCCTATAGATAATTGCGCGAAATCTTCAGGGCTCGAAATCTTTAGGGCGTGAACAATGAGAGCTAACTCAAGATCATGGAAAAGATAATTCTTCTCGTGTATCTTCAACTTTCTGGACGCGTAGGCAATCACCCTACCGTCCTGCATCAGTACTGCTCCAAGGCTAACCTTCGAGGCATCATAATTGACGATATAAGACCTTGAACCTGTAGGCAATGCCAAAACTGGGGCTGTAGTCAAAGCTATCTTGAGCTTTTGGAAGCTCGCTTCACACTCCTCTATCTACTGAAATGGAGCACCCTTCTGGGTCAATCTAGTCATAGGGGCTGCAATCGATGAAAAACCCTCTACAAAATGACGGTAGTAGCCACCCAAGCCAAGGAAACTACGAATCTCTGTAGCTTAGGACGACCTGGTCCAACTCTACACAACCTCTATCTTTTTCGGATCCACCCGAATGCCCTCACTCGATACCACGTGGCCTAAGAATGCCACTGAATCCGACAAAAACTCACATTTTGAGAACTTGCATATAACTTCTTCTCTCTCAGAGTCTGGAGCACTATCCTCAGATGCTGCTCATGATCTTTTTGACTATGAGAATACACCAGAATGTCATCAATAAAGGCAATGACAAAAGAATCGATATATGGACAACATACAATATGCATCAAATGCATGAAGGCTGCTGGGGCATTGGTCATCCCAAATGACATTACAAGAAACTCGTAATGACCGTACCAAGTCCTGAAAGCAGTCTTCGGGATATCTAGCTCCCGAATCTTCATCTAATGGTAACTTGAGCGCAAATCAATCTTAGAAAACACCCGTGCTCCCTGAAGCTGGTCGAAAAGATCATCAATACGAGGGAAAGGATAATGGTCCTTCACTATGACCTTGTTCAACTAGCGATAATCAATACACATAGAACTATCCTTTTTTCTTCACAAACAAGACAGGAGCACCCCAAGGTGAAACATTGGGCTGAATAAAGTCCTTATCAAGCAATTACTGTAACTGATCCTTCAACTCCTTCAACTCAGGATGATCCATATGATATGGAGGGATAGAAATGGGCTGAGTGCCCGGCAACAAATCAATGCCAAAATCAATGTCTCTATCAGGTGTTATGCTCTAAAGATCAGCTAGAAATACATCGGGATAATCCCGCACCATTGGGACTAAATCAACAGAAGGGGTATCAACGCTGACGTCTCTCACATAAGCTAAATACGCGGCATACCCCTTCTCAACCATACACTGAGCTTTAAGAAAAGAGATAACTTTGTTGGGAGTTTGATCTAAAGTACCACTCCACTCGATACGCGGTACATCTGGCATAGCCAACATCACGGTTCTGGCGTGACAATCAAGAATAGCATAATAGGGCGGTAACCATGCCATGCCCAGAATAATATCAAAATCAACCATGCTGAGTAGCAATAAGTCTACTCTGGTCTCAAAACCATGAATAGTAACCAAGCATGACCGATAAACACGGTCCACAACAAGTGAATCCCCCACAAGAGTAGAAGCATAAATAGGGAAACACAAGGAACTCCCGAGGTATACAAAAATGTGAAGCAAAATACGAAGACACGTAAGAATAAGTGAAGCCTAGATGCAAGAGAATTGGTACACCTCTATAACAAACCATGAAAAATACCTGTGATGATAGAATTGGAGGCAACAACCTCGGTACGGGTAGGTGGGGTAGCAACATGGGTTGTAACCATGGCCTGGGAACTCTGGGGGGCACGCTGTGGCCGAGAAGTCTGTGGAGGTGCACTCCTCCCAAGTCTAGGGCAATACCTCACCACATGGCATATGTTACCATACTCGAAGCAAAATTGCGGCAGACGTGACAGTGGAAACTGTGGGGTACGGGTACTCTGAAACCCCTGAACACATGAAGCCCTGTGTGAAATCTGGGATGCAAACTAAGCTGGCTGGCCCACAAGCCTCTACCATGCCGTACTCTTCCTCCAAAATAAGGACCAGTAGGTCTCCCCAATCTGCAAGGCCTACTCACTTCTCTATACTCTCCCTCCTGACCTCATCTATTCTCTCTCTCCTGAACCCACATGTCTTCTACTCGGCAAGAGGTCCTCACCACCCGCTGAACTGACCATAGGTTGTGTCGCCATGACACCTAGAACATGACCAACGGGAACTCGCTACTCTAGAGTGGTGGAGGTAGGATTCTGAGTCCCTTCCCCGGCCTGTGAAGTAGTTGGTACAACTTGAATCAATCCTGCCTGAATAAACATACCAAACATGCTCAAGACTTGTGCCAAAGTCTCCTAATGGGTGGAGTAGTAGTAGTAGGTGTGTCAAGTGATTGGACTCCAGCTGGATCTGATGGTGGTACCTCAGTGGCAGCTCGTGCGGGTGCCTTCGCTGCACCATGTGCGCGTCTTTGGCCTCTACCCTGGCCCCGACCTCTAACGATAGTAAGAGGGGGCGTGGATGCCTGGTCATCTCGATTAGCACGTGTCCTCACCATTTGTGAGAGAATAGAAGGACATAAGTTTAATTGTAATATCAAAAATCTCGCACGACAAGGAATCAAATGAAGTGGAATTTTCCTAACAGTTACATAGCCTCTCGTAGATAAGTTCAAATGTCTCCGTACAGATCAGTGAGACTCTAATAAACGGCATGTGTTTTGTGAATCCTACAAACCTAGAGCTCTGATACCAACTTTTCACGACCCTAGTTCGCCCTCCGTGAACATGTCGTGACGGCACCTACTCCCTACAACTAGGTAAGCCTAACAATGACGAAAAACAAATAATTTGCGGAAATTATAACTCAAAACTGAGATTTTAAAAAATGAAAAGCGGAATGTAAAATGTCGCTCGACACATGTAGCACATTAGCTCGCCTACTACAATACTATCCCAAAAATCGGAAACTCACGGGAACATAAGCTAACAAAATGTAATACACTGCTCTAACTCGAGAATGTCTAAAACAACAGTACGAAAGAAAATCTAACTTCTAAAGCTAGAATAAGATAGAGACTCCTGGTCTGCGGATGCGAAAGATGTAACTCGAAGTCTTTGGTAGATCTCTCCGCCTCGAGAATAATATGCCTGGGTGATGGTACCTGGATCCGCACATGAAAAACATGCACATAAGGGGCATGAGTACACCACAAAGGTACTCAGGAAGTGTCAAGCCTAACCTCGGTCGGGTAGTGACGATAAAGGTCAAGGCCCTACTGAGAATAAACATAATAATAAGTCCTGCAACAGTATGAAATAAACAAAAATAAGGAGTACAATTATGAAGTAAGACAGGTTATACAAGGCAACAATTAACACATAGAGTATGTCAGTACCAACAACAAGGATCTCCCAGGATACCGTCATGTAGTCCATTTCATCAACTGTCCAAGAATATTTTGGATACGTCCCATAGTCTATCATATGTGTATATCTGAAGGATCCTCTAGGATACCGTCCGGTAGTCCAACTATAAATGCGCGTGGATCTACCGGAACCCCGGTCCGTAGTTCCAAATGTAAATACCCATTAGTTCCATATAACTGTGTAATGGGATCTATTAGGAATCGAACCTGTAGTCCCAAAGTAAATGTGCAGGGGGATCTATCAGGAAATGAACTCGCAGTACCAAAGTAAATATGCAGGGGGATCTAGCGGGAATCAAACACGCAGTCTCAAAGTAAATATGTATGGGGATCTATCAGGAATCCAACCCACAGTCCCAAAGTAAATGTGCATGGGGATCTATCGCGAATCTAACCCGCACTCCTAAAGTAAATGTGCAGGGGGATCTATCGGGAATGAAACATATAGTCCCAAAGTAAACAGATAGTGGGAGGGGGGTAGGTACCAGAATCTCACATCTGTAGTCCCAATATAAATACTCAACAACAACAAAGAGATATTCAGAAATGAAATTCCATCCCAAGGCAATAAGAAATTCTAGCCTAACATACTTCACGTTATGAAACCCAGTGCAATTCAGCAAATAGGCAATTTTAAATCTACTAAACATGCTCTTCTAACTGACAACATGCTAAAATTTGCAAGTATAAAAGGAAGAAGATAAGAAAGGAACTTAGTTTTAAATACTTAAAGCAAAACCGAAATTTTCAACAATTAGCTCGTGTACGCGCTCGTCACCTCACGTACAAGGAATTCAATTACCAAATATCATATCCTAAGGGGAAGGTCCCCCCACAAGGTTAGACAAACCATTTACCTCAAATCGGCTCAAAGTCAACTAGAAATCACGCCTTTTCCACGAGTATGATTTTGAAGTGAACTTGGACACAGGTGCGAAAAGCCTGGGGAGAATGTTAAAAAATGAAGGTTCACAATTTTGGCTTTATTTCAACATTTTGAACTCGGTCTTAGGTGATTTTGGAGAAGATTCTTGATGGATGTTTGAGATAAGCTTCTTGTACTTGTTTTTGATCAATAATCTTGTTTCTCCACCTAGATTGTATGGATTTGAAGTGAAATTTGGGGGTTTGAGGCTAGGGATTTGGAGAGAAAAGTTTGGGAATTTGAACGACCATTTGGTATCGAATTTTGATAAATTTGGTATGGTTAGACTAGTGAGTGAATGGTCTTTCGCGTTTTGTGACTTTTGTTGGATTTAGAGATGTGGGCTAGGGGGCCGGGTCTAAGCTGATTTTGAATTTTTGGCTATAATTTCATAGTTTCTTGTAGAATTGATTCCTTAAGTTCGTGTTGATTGTATTGTACTACTTTTGGCTAGATTTGGGATATTTGGAGGCCGATTCACAAGGCAAAGGCATTTTGGAGTAAGCTTTTGCTTGGATTGAGGTAAGTAACAATTTGAAATCTGGTGCTGAGGGTATGAAATCCCGTATTTTATGTTATGTGATTGGTTTTGAGGTGGCACACATGCTAGGTGACGGGCATGTGTGCGCGCACCGTAGGAATTGGGACTTGGTCCATTCCATAGAATTGTAAAGTTGAATAACTTATTGTTAGCTATATGCTCTCCCTGTGTTATAGAAATTTGATTGCCAGTCATGTTAGAAATCATGCTTAGACTATGAGATGATTTTTTTGGGACCCGCAAAGGTCGTGTACTTGTTGAACTATTTGATATTTGTTGTCTTACACTCAATCATAGTTTTACTTGCGTATCATATCCCAGTCTCTTCTCTTTTCCTGTTAATACATGTTATTATCTTTGTTTGGGCTTATTTGTATGATTTCTGAGAGCCCGAGAGACTGGAGATGTTGGTGACTAAGTTAGGACAGAGTGCCGAGCTGTGAGCTATATGTGTATACATGCATCGGGTTGCACACCACAACGATCCTGATTGCTATATGTATATGAATTGGACTGCACACTTCAACAATCCATATACATGTATATATATATATATATATATATATATATATATATATATATATATATATATATATATATATATATATATATATATATATATATATATATATATATATATATATATATATATATATATATATATATATATATATATGGATTGGGTTGCACGCCGCAACGATCCTTATGACTATTTATATATTATGGATCGGGCTGCATGCCTTAGCGATATAACGTTCGGGCTGAAGGAGCCCCTCCGGAGTCCGCACACCCCCAGTGAGTGCATATACCTACTGAGTGTGAGTGTTGAGGGTTGAGAGCCGAGTGATTGAGCTACTGAGAAAGATTGATTGGCTATTGCCCTGAGGGGCTGTACTTGCTTTCATTGTTGTTGCACTTAGATGCTATATGTCAATGTTTGACACTCATGAGAGATTTTATATCTTGTTTTATGTGAACTTGACAATGTATAAACTAATTTTACTTAAATTGTCGAATTTCAAAGCATGTTGAGATTTTATATCTTGTTTTATGTGAACTTGACAATGTATAAACTAATTTTACTTAAATTCTCGAATTTCAAAGCATGTTTATTTAATTGCTCAGATTATCGAAAATGAACTATAATTGTGTAGCTCATCACTATCTTTCAGTTCCTTATTTGTTATTGTTACTTACTGAGTTGGTTGTACTGACACTATACCCTGCACTTATATGTAGATCTAGGTGTTTTTGGACACGGTGAGTGTTGATATTGTGCATGATTGATCATCGGAGATTTACGAGGTAGCTGCCCGGCGTTCGCAGTCCTTGTTTATCCTTCCCATGAGCTTAGTGACATCCTGATTTCGGAGTTATGTTTCTGCTTTTGTGTTTGGATTGTTACCCCATTTTTATGAAAACTCTAGTTATTCAAATATTTTTTTATTTTCTAGTAAATGTTGGAAGTACTTTGGAAATGTCAGTTTGACTAGTACCATGATAGGATTTGGATCGTGACATCAATGTAGCAGTATGATTTCATCATGGCTTGCACATTCAGTGGAACCCGATCTAGCCAAAGGTATCATTCATGCTAAGATAACTCATCAAGTATGGGAAGATCTTAGACCAGCACTCTATAAGATCCAAAAGTCATTGGTGTCTCTTTCATAAGGTACAATTTTGGGACGAGTTAGATACACAAAAAATTGTACTTGTTTGCAATTAGATGAAAGCATATGCTGAACAAATGGAAGAAGATCGTGTAATGCAGTTTCTCTCATGGGCATGAACACCACTTACACTGTTGTCCGCTCAAATGTACTAATGATGTCGCCACTATCCAATGTTCGTCAGGCCTACTCTCTTGTTATTCAAGAAGAAATGTAACGAGGTATGCCATCGGAACAAGTTGAAACTTTTTCTATTGCTGTTGCAATTCAAAGCCATCCAAATAATTCTTTAAGCAAGTACAAATACAAGCATTGTGAACACTATAATAGAGAGGGACATACAATTGAAAATTGTAGGACCTCTAAAATTTTATTGCAATTATTGTGACAAAAGAGGCCATACGGAGGATAGGTGTAAGTTCAAAAATAGCTCATGGGTGTCAAGCAAATCAAGCAACCAAAATGGATAACGACCATCACGTAGGAGTCTAGATAACTTGCAAAGTATTGTTCCATCAACTTATACTACAGATTCTTCTCAAACTTTACATGGATCTCATTCTCATGAGGCTAATAGTTATTCACACGGACTTTCTGTAAGTCAACTTCAAAATTTTATGCTTCTATCACTTGCACATGCACTAATACCTTTCCACTCAGATATCACATTAAACAATATTTTATGCGTTCAATATCTCCATTTAAATTTAATGTCAGTAAGCAAAATCACTAATGCTTTGAATTGTTGTGCCATTTTATTTCCTAGTTTCTAAGCCTTGCAGGACTTCGCAATAAGAAAGATGATTGGCTGGGGTGAACACCGTGGTGGTCTTTATTACACGTCTCCGTGCAAAAGATACCCTTTTCTCATCAAGTTTCTCAACCAAATTCTTATGGCATATGCGCCTTGGGCATCCATCACCATCTCATCTTAAATTAGTCTCTTTATCATTGTCTTCTCATAGTATCTATTTCAATTATAATTGTGGTATTTATCCTATGGCTAAACAAACTCGACTTCTATTTTCTTCAAATTCAATATCAAGTCATAATCCGTTCGATTTATTGCATTGTGGTATTTGGGTTCCGACAAGGTACCTACACATTCAGGGGAACGTTTCTTGCTTATTGTTGTAGATGATTTTACAAGATGCATATTGTATTTCTTATGAAAAGAAAATCTTATACCCAAGATCTAATAAATTTTTTATTGCCTTTGCTCGTACTCATCTCATACCTCAATTAAAACCATGAGGGTAGGTAATGTCAAAGAAATCTTATCCATGAAAATTTTCTTTTAGCATTAAGGCATTGAGTGTCAACGAACTTGCGTTTCAACTCCTCAACAAAATGGAGTAGTTGAACGCAAGCATCACCACATTCTAGTTGTAGCAACAGTGTTATGATTTCAATCTCATGTACCTCTAACTTTACAGGGAGAATGTGTGTTGACATTTGTCTAGCTTATCAATAGGCTTCCATCACCATTACATGTGTGTTGACATCTATCTACCTCATCAATAGGCTTTCATCACCATTATTATCTTCTAAATCTCTTTTTGAGTTATTATAATCGTCCCCCGTCACTTGATCACTTGAAAGTTTTTGATTGTCTATATTATGCTATAGTAGTTAATCATGCTTGTAAATTTGATCAAGCAATCCTTGATCCTCACTTGAAACAAGCCATGAATACAAAATTAGAAGCGCTCCAACAGAACAATACATGGAGTTTGGTACCTCTTCCTAATGGACATGAACCCATTGGTTGCAAGTGCATCTATAAAATTAAGTACATGTCAGATAGTACAATTGAACAATATAAGGTTCGTCTCGTTGCTAAAGGATATATTCAAGTAGAGGGTACTGATTATCAGGAAATCTTTTCTCCTACAACCAAACTTACTACACTTCATTTTGTCCTTATTGTTGTTGTTGCATGCAAGTGGTTTGCCTACGTGTTAGACTTCTAAAATGCATTTCTTCACGATGACTTGAATGAAGAAGTGTATATGGAACCTCCATTTTGTATTCGCCGACAGAGGGAGAACGTTGTATGTAGACTACACAAATCCCTTTATGGTCTCAAACATGCATCAAGAAATTGATTTCTCACCTTTTCTAAAACTATTGAAAATGCTGGTTACAAACAATCGAAAACAGACTATTCTCTTTTCACCAAGGCCCAAGGTACTTTATTTACTGCATTTTTGATTTATGTTGTTGATTGTCACACCTTCTTTTTTCGCTTACATGTGGTTACTCCGAAAGATGACATGTGTATAGGAGTTTTTCTAATTAAAGTGACATTATTCGAGATGGGATTAATTATTTGTTTCAAGAGTCGCCACTTGGGATATGTTTGGCTTTCGGTGTCCCAAGTCACTGGTTTATTTAAATCTCAAATCGAGGAAATTTCGACTACCCGATTGGAGTCTGCGAATCAGAAATTTATGAGTAAGGAATTCTGTTGACCCGAGGGAAGGTGTTAGGCACCCTCGGATCCCGTGGTTCTAGAACGGTCGCTTAAACTCATTATAAGTGGCTAAAACATGATTTTCTCTACCTGTTAACCTGCAATTTTATATTATTAAACGCTTTTAACATTTTTTTAGAAAAAATTGTAATGTTATTAAAACACGTCGCAAATCGCGTCACAGGAATGCACCCTCAATTTTGGACATATTTTAATTCCATTGAGAATGGGATTTGGGTCACATAAATGCGCACCCGCATTTAGGAAGGTATTTTATTAAACACGCGCCAATAGCAACTACGTCTTCAAAATTCGTGGGAAGGCCGTGAAATTCGCTAAACGGCAGTTCCTATTTTTCTATGTGTTTTAATGAATTAAAGAGCCATCGTATGGTATTTGATTGGAATAACGCGGCTCACTTTATTTTATAAGGAATATTGCTGTGTTTAAAAGCATTGATCATTTATATAGGCAATATATTTGGGAAAATAATACGCGCACCTTAGCCTCATTCATGGCTAATTGCATATACTGATTCAAGTTTGGGTCAGCCCTGGATACACATTGTATTTGCTGTGACTAACAACTGTCGGGCCTGGTTCGTGACTGGCTTGAACCTTTTATTCGTTCAGCCCATAAACACGTAATATTACAATTCCCTGGTGCTTACTGGGCCTCTCGAATGACCCAGTATTGATTTGGATGAAATAGTCCAATTCTCAATAACCATTATTTGGTTCGAAATTATATACAAAACTGAATATCTACACATTCATAAAGAAAATACTAACAATCGTTTTTTATATCAATTTTTAATATTGGATCTGAACCAAATGATTCATATACTCGTCAGTCAAAGTGTATGAATCTAATTTTTCAAAATTCAATTACGACTGTGATCACAACTTATAGATCTGAAGCAAAGCATGGCCAATGTGTTGAAATCTAAACGAATTAAGACACTACACAGTGTTTGGACTTCAACTAGTTATTAAGCTAATATTTCCCGAGTCCCTCATTTAAAGAAAAGAAGGAAATAAGCATCTAAAACAACTATATCACTTAGTTAACTATTCTATCAGCTATTCATGCTTAAAATAATAGTTCGAATGTCCTGATTATTACAAATAAATCAGTCTTTAGAGTTCAGTTATTACAGAATGAAACAATCCAACTTTAATTACAACATGATGATTATCTTATCACTACAGCTATATTCAAAACTGAATAAGGGGAAAACATGGAAAGGGTTTAGAATGGTATAAGGAACTCAGATCTGCACATTTATGAGTACTTTATACTTGAGCTTCAAATACATCAATGAACATTGGAAGTTACCTGTAATTCAGCAGAAACAAGCCTATGAGTAAATGTAATGAATCAACTAAGCAATCAACAGCCAATCAAACAACGCATCCAGGACTTCAGCAGTGTTTTTAGAGAATTAAGTCTTCAGAAAAATAATTCCAACAACATGAATGGTATTTTTACAGATATAGGAAAAGCTAGTATGTATTTTAGCTCTTGGATTCAAAGATGAGGTTCCAGATCCTTTTAAAATGTGCTCAGGGGTTTTCTTTTATAATGGAGCCTTAGGGCATCAACTTTTCTTTTGTTTTTTGTTTTAGTCCTTGCTTCAGATTTGCACTTTGCCTAAATGGTCCTTCATTTCCTGACTTGTGCCTCAATTTTGAGGCAGGAATTGTGTTTTAGTCCCTTGCTAGAAGGTTCTAGGGGATTACTATCAGATTTTCAAAGGTTCAAATCCCTCTTATACCCCTACTTCCTTTCCTAAATTACCCACATGAAGTTTTAATCTCAACTATTCCTTGACCCTAGTTTAGTTACAATTGACCCTGGTCAATCAAGTTTGGGTCACATTTTAATCTTGGAATAAAAGGCTTAACAAAGTTTAAAATCAGTCAAACTACCAAGTTTTAAAAACAAATGCCTTAATGTAGACTTTTAGCACACAAATATTATTCCGGATTATCAAAGCAAAGGATCAAAATAACCAGAAGAAGGCATATACTATCAGCACTTAAGTTTTCATAAATATCTCAATCAAAGTTCTCAGAAATGCTTGAAAATAAGAAGCACATAGCAGAGAGTGGACACTTCGTTCATGAATCAAATTAGGAAGCAAGTAAAGGCTACCACTTAGCAGTTAAAGATCTTCCCAACAAATCAGCCTAAACTAAAAATGAAAATTATTATGGAAATCAAATAGTTAGAAACATGAGCAGCCAAACAAACCAGAAATCATGGAATAAACAAATAAAGATCAGAAGATGGAGGTCAATCGAGCCCTAAAAATAACAGTACTGAAGAATTAACAAAACTACGCTTTCCTGAATCAGGAGGCTAATGCTAACATAATATCAACACTACTCAAGAGATAGAGGGATTTCAGATTATTGACAAACATCAGCATATGACCATTTAGACCTACTTTAGGCAAGATTGTGGACAAACAGACAATTGTTTAAAAGAAGTTAAACATGTAAGAGCTAATAGAAATACAGAAAAAGATAAACTACTTAGGCAAATACATACAGAAGAGACCAAATAATCAGGAAAATATATACAAAAGAGACGAAGTACTTAGCTTCTTTACACATGCAAACCCGCTTAAGATTACTTTATCATTCATTGACCTTTTGTAGAGGTTTTAACCTCCTAGGACAACTGGTATAGTGTGTAACCGGTTTAGAAAGGGTTTTGTGATTCTGAGACCCCAATGAGGTCTCAGATATGGATTTTTTCAGCGGTTGAGGTTGTTTGGGGGTCGTGGGTGGCATGGTTGGGGATGGTAAAGGCCAGGGATTGACTGGGAGAAGCTTGACTAAGTTCCGACAGGGTTGGGTTATTAGGGTTGAACTTTGAGTCAATATTCGACACGTTTGGGCTAGATTTGAAGGGTGTGACACATATGGTTGGAAAGAGGAGACTGAGTTGTTTCAGGGGTGTAAATTTGGAGGGGTTTGGAGTAGGGGTCGCCAGAGATGGGGTTCCGACGACCTTTATGTGAATATTCGAGCCGATGGGGGGGGGGGGTGTTCGAAGGGAGTGGGATACAAGACGGGGAAGGGGAGATTCTAATGACCCTATGGTGTAAAGCTGGGGAAGATTGGAATAAGATCGCCGGAGACGGCAGTTCCAACGACCTTATTTTAAATATTCGAGATGGAGGGGACTTGTTCGACGGGAACTAATCACAGGACGGGATAGGGGAGGTTGTGACGGTTTGGTGGTGTTTATCTAGGGAGGTTTGGTTACTGGCCGCTGCCGTGAGGCGATTTCCAGCGGCGACGTTAGGGTGGTAGGTGGGTAGTCTATGGCGGTTCTGAGGTGGTCAAGGGGTGGTGTTATGTCGGTCAATGGAGATGTCACGCCAGGGAAGATGGTACGAGGAAGGGAGGAGGTTTGGTATCTATTGTATTAGAGACGTTTGGACATATGTATATGGTTTGGGCGGTGGGGGGGTTGATGACCGTCAGATGAGATGAGATTACCAGATGTGATGAACTTTTTTTTTGAAACAATGTCGTTTGGTCTTTGGGTGTAGAGAGGATCAGAGGGGTCGGTGGTTTGGCTGGGTTGTGTTTTGTTTGAAAGGGAGAAGGTTTGGGGCACTCAGGTCTGGCCAATTGTGGCCAGCCTAAGTGGCTGTGTATACACACACACACACACACACACACACACACACACATATATATATATATATATATATATATATATATATATATATATATATATATATATATAGAAATTTAAGTTAATTTCTAATTTTATTTAAAAACCAAAAATTTCTAATTATCACAAATAAAACTACACCAAGTTGAAATTAAACAAAGATAATTTCAAATGCCGGAAAAATATATATTTTTTTGTATTTTAATTTGTAAAAAATTTTATTTAACAATTAAATCCTAAACAATCTCAAGCATGTATTAATGAACATGTGCATGCAATTAAATCCTAATATTTTAATGAAAATCCTAAACTTTAAGAGTCCTCTAGGAGCTTATTTTAACCGGGTAAAAATCATATGTTCACAGTGATATATTTCTTACAGAAAATGATTTTAAAGAGATCAAGCATCTCAAAAGGTTCCTTCCTAAATGCTTATGCATCAAAGATATTGGGAATTTGAAATATTTTTTGTCATTGAGTTTTCCATATTACATAAAGGTATTTTCATGTCTGAAAAAAATATTCATTAGACATTTTACAAGATTAGGACATTTAAGGGCGCACTCAGAAAGTTTCTAATTGAACAAAATCTGAAACTTACTCCTACACATGGAGAATTATTGAGCAATCCAAACAAGAATAGAAGATTAGTAGCTAGACTAATTTATCCTACTATTACAAGGTCAGGCATAGTCTAGTCTGCTCGCACACTAAGTCAATACATGCACGAGCCTTGAAAACCTCGTTAGGATGTTGTTGTACGACGCTCATATATACTAAGGGTACTTCAGGTCAAGGTTTGTTATTCTCTTCCTCCAATATTCTTACTTTAAAGGCCTTTTGTGATTCTGATTAGGGAGGTTGTAATATCACACTGAGATCAGTTGCATGATATTGCATTTTTCTTGGAAATTCTCTTATCTCATGGAAGTCCAAGAAACAATTCAGACTTTAAGGGATAGTCAGCTATATGTTAAAGTTTCGAAGTGTGAGTTCAGTTGCATTCCTGGGTCATGTCATATCAACAGAGGGTATTCAGGTTGATCCGAAGAAGAATAAGGCATTTAAGAACTGCCTAGACCAACATCAGCTACAGAGATTCAGAGTTTCTTGGGATTGGAAGGTTACTATCGTCTGTTCATGGAGGGGTTCTCATGCATCGCAGCCCTGATGACTAGATTGACCTAAAATGGTGCCTAGTTCAGATGTTCGAACGAGTGTGAGGCGAGCTTTAAGAGACTCAAGATACCTCTGACTACGGCACTGGTATTGGTTTTGCCCACAGGTTCAGGACTCTATTCAGTTTACTGTGATGCTTTCCATGTTGGGCATGGTGCAGCGTTGATGTACGATGGCAAAGTCATTGCCTATGCTTCGAGGCAGTTGAAGATTCATGAGAAGAACTATACAGTTCATGACTTAGAGTTTGCAGCCATTGTTCACGCTTTGAAGATTTGGAGGCACTATACGTATGGAGTGGCATGTGAGGTGTTCACTGACCACAAGAGTCTTCAGTACTTGTTCAATCAAAAGGAGTTTAATTTGAGGCAAAGCAGGTGGTTAGACTTGTTTAAGTATTATGATATTACTATCTTATACCACCAAAGAAAGGCCAATGTGGTGGCGGATGCCTTGAGAAGGAACTCAGCCAGTATGGGCAGCCTTGCTTACATTCCAATCTGTGATAGGCCGCTTGCTTTGGATGTTCAGGCTTTGGCCAATCGATTTTTGAGGTTGGATATTCTGAGCCTAGTCGAGTGTTAGCTTGAACGGTCATTCATTCTTCATTATTGGAGTGTATCCCTGATCGGCAGTTTGATGATCCCCATTTGTGTGTCCTTAGAGAGGTGGTGAAGCATGGAGGTGCCAAGCAGGTTACCTTAGATGCCGATGGAGTTTTGAGATTGCATGACCGCATTTGTGGGCCCAATGTGGATGGGCTTTGAGAGCTGATTTTAGAAGAGGCCCATAGTTCCTGGTATTCTATTCATCTGGGCGCCGCGAAGATGTATCAGGATTTGCGACAGCGTTATTTGTGGCGTAGAATGAAGAAGGATATTATGGCATATGTGGCTTGGTATTTGAATTGTCAACAGGTTAAGTATGAGTATCAGAGGCATGGTGGATTGTTTTAGAGGATTGAGTTTCCCGAGTGGAAGTGGGAGCGGATCACCATGGACTTTGTTTGGGCTTCCGCAGACTCGGAAGAAATTCGACTCCGTTTGGGTCATTGTTGATAGGCTGACCAAGTCAACGCATTTCATTCATATGGCCGTCTCCTATTTATCTGAGAGGTTAGCTGAGATCTATATTTGGGAGATTGTTCGCCTTGATGGTATGCCCATATCTGTCATTTCGTATCGGGGTATGTAGTTTACCTCGCGCTTTTGGGGAGCAATTCAGCGAGAGTTGGGAACATGGGTTGAGTTGAGCATAACATTTCTTCCTCAGACAGATAGGCAGTCCGAGCAAACTATTCAGATTTTGGAGTATATGCTTTGCACTTGTGTTATTGACTTTGGTGGTTTGTGGGATCAGTTTTTTCCTTGAGCAGAGTTTTCCTACAACAACAACAACCAGTCAAGTATCTAGATGGCTCCTTATGAGGCTTTATATGGTAGGCAGTGTCGATCTCCGGTCGGATGGTTTGAGCCGGGAGAGGTTTGATTGTTGGGTACGAATCTGGTTCAGGAGACCTTGGACAAGGTCATGATCATTCAAGATAGGCTTCATACATCTCTGTCAGGGAAAAAGAGCTATGCAGACCGCAAGGTTCGAGATGTGGCTTTTATGGTTAGTGAGCGGGTATTGCTCCAAGTGTCGCCTATGAAGGGCGTGATGAGATTTGGGAAGAAGGGAAAGCTTAGCCCTAGGTTCATTGGTCCATTTTTTATTCTTGATCGAGTAGGAGAGGTGACTTATAGACTTTCATTACCGCCAAGCTTGCCAGCTATACATTCAATGTTTTATGTGTCCATGCTTCGGAAGTATCACGGCGATCCATCCCACTTGTTAGATTTCAGCACTGACCAATTGGACAAGGACTTGTCTTACGAGGAGGAGCTGGTGGCTATTCTAGACCGACATGTTTGTCAGTTGAGATCCAAGAGTTTTACTTTTGTTCGTGTTCAGTGGAGAGGTTAGCATCCTGAGGCATCAACTTGGGAGTGTGACTCTGATATGCGGAGCAATTATCCTTATCTTTTCCCTGACTCAGGTACTTCCTTATTTTGTCTGTTCGAGGGCGATCGATTATTTTAGTAGTGGAGAATGTGACCACTCAAAGGGTCATCACCTGTTTCAATCAAATTTGGTGTTTTCGAGGCATTGAAAACCTTATTTAGATCTGCCTAGATTTGCATGCGCAGTCCGAGCGCATAGCCAGAAAGCATAAATGTGAAATTCTATGAAAAATGCTAAGTTTTGATGTTAAAATGAATAAATTTGACTTTGGTTAAAATTTTGGACAAACAGACACGGACCCGAGATTTGACGATCCCAGAGGGTTCGTAGGAAAATACGAGACTAGGGCGTATGCCCGAAATCAAATTCCTTGATCCCAAGCCCGAGAAATGAATTTTTAAAGGAAATTATTTTTCTAAGATGCTTAAGAAAATTGGAAATGAAATTTGATTAGAAAACGAGGGTATCGGGCCCGTATTTTGGTTCCGGCGCTCGGTACAGGTCTTGTATATGTTTTAAGTCCTTCCTATAAAATTTTGTTAAAAACGGACGTCGTTTGATGTGTTTCATACTTGAATTCAAAATTTGAAACTTGATGATGTTTTGGAAAAATTCTTGATTTTGAGGTTTGATTCATTGTTTTTGAGATTATTTAGGTGATTTGATCGCATAGATAAGTTTGTATGATATTTTTGAGTCAGTGCATGTGTTTAGTTGGGAGCCCCGAGGGCTCAAGAGTGTTTCGGAGGTGTTTCAGAATGGTTTTTGGCTTAAGAAGTGTTGCAGATTTCTGCTGTTATTGCCCAGCGGTTTCTTCTTCGCGTTCGCATGGGCCCTCTCGCGAACGCGTAAGGAAATCTTTCCAGGTGCCAAAAAGATTTCTTCGCGAATGAGATGTTGGAGTCGCGAACGTGAGGCAAAGAGGGGAATACCCTTCGCGAACGCGACACAGCATACTCGAAAGCGTAGGGATCAGGGGAGGGTCACCAGATTTGTTCATCGCGAACGCGAGGCTCGATAAACTTAAGCTTCGTGAATTCGATCCACTTAACGTGAACACAAAGGCTTAAGTAGCCTGATCTATTGCGAATGCAAGGGGTCGATCGCGAACGCGTAGGGTAAATCTCCCAGTGATTTTTAAAAACCCAAAACAGAACACTTACGGGATTTTTCAAATTTTTATAAAACTTCTTCTTCTTCAAAGCTCTAGTCAATTTTTGAAGCCTTCCTTCACAAAAATTTCATGGGTAAGTAATCTCCAACTCGTTTTCTTCCAATTTCATCAACATTTAATAAAATTTCCAGTCCTAAAACATGTGATTAAGGGTAGAAAATTAGGGATTTGGGTAGAGTTAGGCTTTTTGATTTTTTTATTTAGACCTCATTTTGGGGTCGAATGTGAAAATAAATCATATATTTTGGCTCATGGATGAATGGTCTTGATTTTTGATAGAACCTCATGTTTTGTCCAAGCGTGTCGGGGTCGATTTTTGGAATTTTGGGAAGAATAATAGGGAAGTTATAATTGAATATTGAAATTGGATTGTTTAGCTCTTATTGATGATATTGAGTCAATTATATATAGAATTGATTGGGTTGGATCCGAATTCGAGCGGCAAAGCGGTGTTTGAGGCTTGAATTGGCCGTGAAGGTTTGGGATAAGTGTTTGGTCTAACCTTAGCTTTAGAGATTAGGAGTTGAGTCATATTTACAACGTGATAATTGTTGAATATGACATATAGGCATGGTTACGATTATCTATACGTTGGTTTCTAGCATGACCGTGACTATTTATATTGTGAATATCATAATTTCATTGTTCCTTTCATGCATTGGTAATAATTTCTATATGTTGTGAAAAGCTTGTGAAAGAAATTGTGACCCTTGAATATCGAGGAGCATTGGCTCGAGTTATATTACAAATTGTGAAAGAATATGAAATGATTAAACCCTTTGGAGCATTAGCTCAAGTAGTAAAGCGAGTTGTGAAGTTAAAGTAAAAGAAAGAGAAAGAGTTATTAAATTGTTCCCTTGCCGGGATGTTTATTGCTTTGTTGATTGTCTCCCTTGCCGGATACTGAGATTTATTGATATTGTTCCCTTGCCGGGATTTAACTGTTAAATTGTGTTCCCTTACAGGGATTTTTATCATTATTTGTTTACTCCCTTGCCCCTTGTTTGTGATTGTTGTTGGGTGAGGAAAAGTATTAAAGCACGAAGGGTGATGTCGTGCACATTTTTATTATATCATTGCTTGGTGAGGATGAATGTAAAAGCACGAAGGGTGATGTCGTGCACATCTTATTATATCATTGCTTGGTGAGGAGAGAGTAAAAGCACGAAGGGTGATGCCGTGCACTTATTGATTCTGATTCTTTATTGATGTCGGAGTTATTTTGCTTTCTTCGTTGTTGAAGATTTTTATTCGTACTTGTTTTCTTCCACACAGCATGCTCCTCTCCCATATTGACTGGTTAATTCGTGTATTTCTTTTCCGTTATATATATATATATATATATATATATATATATATATATATATATATATATATATATATATATATATGAACTGCACATGTTTAGTTGGTAGTCTGGTCCTAGCCTCGTCACTACTTCGCTAAGGTTAGGGTAGACACTTACCAGCACATGGGGTCGGTTGTGCTGATACTACACTCTCTGCTCTTTTGCACAGATCCAGGTACCAGACAACATCATTAGTTGGAGGGCTTCCTTCAGTTCACACGGAGATCCTAGGTAGACCTGCAGGCGTCCGCAGGCCCTTGCGTCTCCCTCTATCTCTATTTCTTGATTCATTTTCCTTTATTCAGAAATAGTGTACTATTATTTCTTCAGATCTTGTATATAGTAATCTTAGACAGTCTGTGACACCGGGTTTTGGATCGTTGAGACTTAAATAACTATAGTATTTGCAGATTTCAGGTGTTTAATGGTTATCTTCCGTTTAATTATCTAAAATTCCGTAGTTTTCGTGTTATCGTCTTTTAATTTTTAAAAGAAGTAATTTGATAATCAGATATGTGATCAAGGATTAGCTTGCCTAGCTCTCACTAATAAGCGTCATCATAACCCTGAGGGTGGAAAATTCAGATCGTCACAGTTTCATGACTACTCAGTATGTGCTATATGAATTGCTTTCCTAGTTGTTGTATTTTATTATATTTTATATATTTAGCCCACGCTAGTCTTGTCCTCTGCTTAGAGGGTTGTCAACGAAACTTTCTGGGTGTCCTTTGTGAGAGGCATTGAGTTTTGTAGGTGCTGAAACTCGTGGCTAGAGACTGGTTCAATTGACTCAGTGGTGAGCCGTTTATTATTTCCAATGGTGTCGATATTCTTTTTAGACTTTTAGCTATTAATAATAGTCACTTATAAAATTTAGGGAAATGCCCCGAAACTTATATACTTATATTATTCAGATAAGAGTCTCATGATTTGTCGTAGTGGGTTTAGATATTTAAATTCTTATTTGTCAGATATTATTACATAGTTTGTAGATTATTATTTAACAATTATTATAGTTAAATATGATCAGCTTGTTCAGTAGTACTTCTCAGTTAGATAGAACATGACTTGCTCGAACAGTTAAAAGAAAAAACTAACTACTATCTTTTAGTTTTAATTACGATAAAGTCGTCGTATAAAACCTCATTTCTTGTAGGGAAGAAAAAGAATAGAAGGTTTGCAACCACCTTTCCTAGCCACGTGTAGCTTCATCCTCCACTTGCCTTGCTTGTTCGTCTTTAACTTTTTTTACATTCTTTAAATTTTTATTTACTATCGTTATTCCCAAAGGAGGGAATGGTGGTGTCAGTATTGTGAATTTTGTCACGTTTTACTTTGACATCTAAAAATATTAGGTTTTAAATATTTTTCGAAAGATGACCGACAAAGTTTTGTTAAACTAGAACTCTGGAATGTCCAAGTATTAGCCCCTTATAACTTACGTTATTGTTGCCATGTTTAGTTTGGAGTATTAGTTAATTTCGAGATAATTTTTATAGTAAGATGGTGGGATCAATTATTCTATTTTTTATATTAGATAACTAATCTCATGGGATATTCTGGGATATCTCGTCTGTCACATTTAAATCCTAACCTGTTGTAATGACGCCTATTGTAGTAATAAGCAAGTCGATATTTCCAAAATATTCTCAATACTTAACTAAAACGTATTTTTAAAAGCAGTTTAAATAGCAACTCCTCGTAAACAAAATAGAAATAATCCAAACACAATGCGAGAGAACTCCCAAATCGGGATGTCATAGAATATATGATCGTCTACATACCATAAGTCTGGAATACACTGTCTAAGATAGTGTGAAACTAAATACAGTAAAAGAAAAGATAAGGAAGGAGAAACAAGGGCTGCAAACGCTTGGAAGCTACCTCGTAGTCTCCAATGATCAGCTATGAATTAATCAACACCCACCGTGTCCACAAATACCTGAATTTGTACATGAAATGCAGGGTATAGCATGAGTACAACAAATTCAGTACGTAATAATACTAAATAAAGAACTGGAAGTATTGACGAGGTCTACAATTATAGTTCAACTTTAGTAATTTCAACATAGAAAAAAAGGCATGCTTTCAAGTTCAACAATTCAGGCCAAATCACATATCTCATATCAATTAAAGTAAAACAGAGTATAATATCATTCAGAAAACTTCCACACAGTGATGTATGGTAGCTAAGTGCAACAATGATGAAGTCAAGAGCATTCTCTCAAAGCAACCGTCACTTAATCTTTCTCAATAGCTCGGCACTCGGAACTCGATACTCACACTCAACACACATACTCAATAGGCCCCTGCACTCACTAGGGTGTGAACATAGTCCGGAAGGGCTCCTTCAGTCCAAGCACTATATCGTTGCAGTGTGCATCGCAATCTCATATATATATATATATATATTCCGGAAGGGCTCCTTCAGTCCAAGCACTATATTGTTGCAGTGTGCATCCCAATCTCATATATATATATATATATATATATATATATATATATATATATATATATATATATATATATATATACATATATATATATATATATATATATATATATATATATATATATATATAGGCTCGTTGCAGTGTGCAGTCTGATCCTGTGATAACCCGAAAGATCATCTTATATTTTAGAATCAAATTCTATGCTTAGAAGCATCAAATACCTCATTTTAACCCTCTTCAAATTGCGTGCGCAGTCTGACTTTTTTTCGAAAAGTTTTTTCATTAAAAACTGAAAGAATATAAAAAGTTTGCCTTAAAATTCATTTGAGTTGATTTTGATCAATGTTTTGAGAAAATAGACTTACTGTATTTAGAAGATCCCTGTAGGTCCATATCATAAATTAAGACCTGGGTGTACATCGGAATCGAATTCGGAGGTCCTAGCGCGAGTTATTAATTTTTATCGAAAATTGAAAGTTTAAAGGTTTAATGACTTTTAATAATTGACTAATATTTGATTTTGTTGATACCGAGTCCGTATTTTGGTTTCGAAGCCCGGTACAGGTCCATTACTATATTTATGACTTTTCTGTCAAATTTGTTTAGGAACGGAGTTTGTTTGATTTTATTCGGACGTCCGGTTGTTAAAATAGAAGTGAATGAGTTTTCGTAAAAATCTCATTTAATTTTGTCTTCAATTCGTATTTTAAATGTTATTTAGGCGATTTGATCATGCGATCAAGTTCGTATGATGTTTTTAGACCTGCGTTCTTGTTCAATTTGGGACCGGAGGTCTCAAGTAAGTTTCGAATAGGCTACGGAGTAAAATTGGACTTTGACATAGGTGGTACATGAGTGTTTTCTGTTGTTGCTGTAGCTCTCGCATATGTGAGCCTTGCATTTGCGAACAATATTTCGCATTTGCAAGTAGTAGGCTGGAGGTGGATTTTTCGTATTTGCGAAAACTGGAGTCACAATTGCGATCCCTTTAGGTTCATATTTGCAAATATTTTGTTCGCATTTCGAAGGCAACAGGAATGTTAAGACTTCGCAATTACGAATAGTTTCTTGCATTTGGTCGCAATTGTGACTCCTGCATCTAGGTATAATCTGAACTTGACGGGATGTTTTTCTCATTGTTCAAATTTTCAGACCTAGAACCCTAGAAGTGATTTTTTCAAAACTCTCTCTTTCCCAGTTCATTGGTAAGTGATTCTAACCTATTTTCTTTCAATCTTCCATTATATTTTATAAGATTTCAATAAAATTCTAGTGTTTTTATGGTGAATATTGGGAGTTTTGGTAGAAGTATGAATTTTTGTAAAATTAGGATTTTGACATCAAATGAGGTCGAATTTCAAAACAAACAACATAACTAGGCTCGGGGTTGAATGGGTGATTAAAATTTGGTCCGAATTTCGGGTTTGGACCAAGCAGACTTAGGAGTTGACTTTTGTTGACTTTTTAATAATGACCTAATAGAATCTTTTGCAATCGTGGGTGATTCCTAATTCTTATTTTGAACCATTTGGTTGGTAATTTGCTAGATTTTGTTAGTTCGGAGGCTTGTTTGAAAGGTAAAGTTGTGCTTTGATCTTTGATTTGATATTTGGAGCGAGGTAAGTATTGAATTTAACCTTGACTTGAGGGAACTAGGGACCTCAGATTATGTGCGATGTGAATTTCATGGGTTGCGGCGTATATGCGAGGTGATGAGCGCTTATACGCTGCCGAATTACTTGTTTTCCCTGATTTTTCATCTTTCCTTAATTATCTCTATTCATGTCTTAACTACTATATGCTTGTCACAGCCCTAAACCCGAACTCGATCGTGATGGCGCCTCTCGTGAAGAAAAGGCAGTGGTTTAAACCGAATTAACTTTTTAAAAGCAGTTAAATAACATAAAGCAGTCTAGATCCAGATTTAATAATACTACGTAGCGGATAATATCAACAAAGTGCGGAAGCACAACCCAACACTGCCCTAACCGGGGTGTCACAAGTCACGAGCATCTAACAACACTAAATACTCAAATGTAACTACAGATTTTGATACTGAAGCAAGAATAAAAAAGAAAGAGATAGGGAGGAGCTTCACTTGCGAACACCAGCAGCTACCTAAAGACTCCTCGAAGAACCGCCTAAAGCTGGAATGAATCAGCACTCAGAACCGGGACCAGCTACGCCAAATCTGCACACAGGGTGCACCGAGTAAAATGAATACTCCAACTCAGTAAATAACAAATCTAAATAACGACAGAAAGTAAGAATACACGGAAGGCACAAGTCATTCTATAATGAAGCATTAAAATCATTTAAAAGCAGTAAACTAGTGATAAATCCAGTAAAATCCTTTCTCTACAATAAACCGGTAATTAACAGACAATTAAGGTAAGATAAACAAACAGAAGTTTGCCTCTCAGACATAGTATCAATAAATCCGTCCCTCGGACTCAATCTCACATCATAATGGTATTCGCGCTCACTAGGGGTGTGCAGACTCGTGAAGGGGCCCCTTACGGCCCAAGCACAATAACAAGCCATCTCGTGGCATCAAATCTAGACCTTCAGCCTCATATCAATCAAGCCACCTCGTGGCATACTTATCTCAGGCCCTCGGCCTCCAATCAATATCAGTGTTTCCTCACAATATAGGCTCTCAGCCTTACTCAGTCGAAGATCCTCACAAGCCCCTCGCGCAACAGTAAAACGGTGTTTTCTCAGCCCTAAAATCCTTTAATATATCGATTAAGTCTCAAAATTGAGTAAAACTGGGTGAATAACAGTGGAAAATAACATGACTGAGTCCAAGTAGTAAGTTCAAATAGTGAGGAAATATTAATAAAAAGTCTCGAAAGGTTCAAACAGTTGACCCGAAGCCCAGTTTTGGCATTTAGCCCAAATCATAATGATAGCAAATTAGTTTCAGTCAAATACACAGTAAAATCATCAACTGGGACGGACCAAGTCGCAATCCTCAATAATGTACGACCCCATGCTCGTCAACAAGTGTGCGTCTCACCTCAACATAGCACTACGATGTGCAATTCGGGGTTTCAAACCCTCAGAAAATCATTTACAATCATTACTCACCTCGAACCGTATAATTCTCTAGCTCGTGACGCCTTTGCCCCTCAACTCAGCCTTCACGCGCGTCGAATCTATCTAGAATCAGAACGAGAGAATCAAAATACGCTAAGGAAACAAATCCCAAGCGAAAACAATCAATAAAGGGCACAAATCCCGAAATTTACCAAAAACCGACCTCTGGGCTGATGTCTCAAAATTCAGAAAGTTTAATATCAATAGATTCATTATCATCCCACGAGTTCATACATACCAAGCACATCATAATCCATCCACAAATGACCTTTCAAATCCCTAATGTTTGGTTTCCAATTTCAAGCCCTAGCTTTTAAATTTTTAGGCTTAGATTTCATGATTTTTAGGTGGAATTCACCTAATAATCGAGTTTTAAGTCCAAGAATCTTACCTCCAAACATTTCCACTGGAATCCCTCTCCAATCTCATTCAAAATTCTCCCAAAATAACCAAATATGGAGGAAATGAGCCCCAAAATCACGGAGAAGACGAGTTAAAAACATTCTGCCCAGGCCTGAATTTCTTTCTTCACGAATATGGTCAAACCTTTGCGTTTGCGAAGAACAAACTTACTTTGACCATTTTTCCTCTGTGCGAACGCAACATGACCAATGCGATGATTCCTCAACCTTACCCTTCACGAACGCATCCCACACATCACGAACGCGATGATTCCTCAACCTTACCCTTCACGAATGCATCCTATACATCGTGAACGCGATGAGTAACTTGTTCTAGCCAACTGATCCAAAATGACCCTACGCGAACGCGACATACCTCCCGCGAATGCGTTGCCTCAAATTACAAACCTTTGCGAATGCGGCCTAGCCTCTCACAAATGCCAAGCTTACAAATATCTGCCATTCATGAATGCATGACTCCCCTTTACGAACGTGAAGGCCAAACCTGACGCCTCCTTTCCTAGCCCTTCGCGAACACGAGGGTTCACTCATGAATGCGAAGACTAAAATGTCTGCAACTGCTGGAACTCTAAAACTGCAACTTCCTTAACTCAAAAATGATCCGATTGACCACTTGAAACTCACCCGAGACTCCCGGGACCTCAACTAAAGGCACAAACATATCACAATACATTATTCAAACTTGTTCCAATCGTCCAAACACTTCAAACAATATCCAATCACCAAAACACATCTGATTCAAGCCTAAGTTTCTAAAAAAAATTTGAATTCCGCTTTTGATAAAAAACCCAACCAAACCACGTATGAATGACCTGAAACTTTTCACACACATCCCAAATGTCATATGAAAGCTATTGCAACTCTTGAAATTCCATTGCGACCCCTAGATAAAAATCTCGCCTATCAACTGAAATTCGCCAAAATATCAACTTCGCCAATTCAAGCCTAAATCTACTCCGGACATCCAGAACCCATTCTGATCATACTCCTAAGTCACAAATCACCTTCCAAAGCTAACCTAATTATCGAAACTCGCATCTGAGCCCTCTAACACATAAGTGAACTTGTGGTTGACTTTTCCAACTTAAACTTTCTTAAAAGAGACTAAGTGTCTCAAACTTTACCAAATCCTTTTTGAACCCAAACCAATCAACCCTATCACATAAGAGCACTATACAAAGAAATTAGAAGTAGAAATAGGGGAATCAGACCAGTAACTCATGAGACGACTGGCCGAGTCGTCACAATGCTTTAAATGCCTTCTATGCTTATTTGCTACCTGTGAATCAATGTTTTCTCCTGTTAATGATATTAGATCATTTCATAGTTTCATGATTTCCTGCGATTTGTTTAAATTCTTTTACTTTCACCTTCTAATTGTTAATTATTGGACTAGTCTCGTTGTGGAGTATTACGTATGTAAATTCCTATGTTGTATAAGGTTTCCTTTCTAGTTAAGCGTTGTATTATTGATCGTAGAGATTTTTGTGATTTGAATTATTGATTTTACTGTGCACATTGAGTATTTGGTAATGGTATGGTGGGATTGAGTTGCACGCTGCAACAGCTGAAATAAGGGTGAATTTGTACTGATACGGTGGGATCAGGTTGGATTCTATATTTTATGATAGGATCGGGTTGCGGCACAACATCCTATGTGTTTCTATTTTCCTTGAGTTGTGTTGGTTTCGGTGTTTTTATTTGGAACTCTAGGATTTGGTAATTCTGAAAGACGTTGCTTATTTTTTGAGGTTGTAGTTTTATTTTGAGTTGACTGTATTATTTTGTTCCATATTTCCTTTTTTGTCTTTATTATATACTGCCTACAGGTTGTAGTGAAGGTGACCTGCCTTAGCCTCGTCACTATTTCGTTAAGGTTAGGCTCGACACTTACAGAGTACATGGGGTGGGTTATACTCATACTAAACTCTTCACTTCCTATGCAGATTTTTGAGTCGATCCCAGCGATGACTATTAGCGAGCTTGGATTGGACAGCTTGTGGAGACTTGAGGTACAACAACTATGTGCCCACAGCTTCTGGACCTTCCCTTTTATATAGTTGTGTAATTTCCTTCTGACATCTTTATATTTATTTAAAACCCTTGTATGTACTATTCTAGTTGCTTGTGCACTTGTAACACCAGATCTAGGTATGTATTAAACGTTTGGTTGTTTTAGTTTCCGCATAGTTACTTTGGATTATTGCAGTATTTTCATTTGATACTCATTTAGTTATACTAAACTGTTAAAAGTGGATAAAAATATTCTAACGTTGTCTTTCCTGTCAAGTAAAATATTAGGCTCCATCACGGTCCCGACGCTGGGAATTTTGAGTCGTGAGAAGTTAGAATCAGAGCACTAGGTTATATAGGTCTCACGAGTCACGAGCAAACTTAATAGAATCTTGAGTTAGGAACAATTTCAGTTTCTATTATTCTCTATCATGTGAGTTTATTCTAACATTAATGATTTAACTCTTCTATTCTTGATCTCTCGCAGATGGTGAGAACACGCACTGTAATCTTTAGCTTGAGAGTAGCCACAGGCCCAGCAGCAGCTCTTACTAGGGGCAGAGGTCGAGGCCGAGGTCGTGCTAGAGGCCAAGGAAGAGGCATAGCTCAGCCTAGGGCTCGAGCAGCATAACCAAAAGTGGAGCCTCAGGTAGATTTTGATGAGGAGGTTCCAGCTCAGACTGCACCTATTGTACCAGCTCAGGTCCCCGAGGGGTTCATCGCCATACTAATGCTTCATGATGTTTTGGTTTGTTTGGTAGGACATATGTAGAGTGTGGCCTAGGCCGGTATATTTCCTATGTCACCAGCCATCTCTTAAGCAGGGGGAAGCATAGACTCCCGCTACTCATACTCTGGAGTATATGGCTCCTAGTATCAAACTCTAGAAGCCTCGCCAGTTGTGGCACAGGCTAGTGATGGACATACCATGACTTTTGAGGGTTTATTGAGATTGTACAAGTTCACCAAGATCTTCCCATCTCACTTTGGTATAGCAGCTACTGAGGACCAATAGGATTATCTTGGTCACTTCCTTGAGGTATTGCGGAACATTGGTATAGTTGAGACCAATGGGGTCGATTTTGCTGTGTTTCTGATGATGGGTTACGTCAAGAGATGGTGGAAGGATTATGTATGTACCATACCAGCTAGGTCACTTGCTCTTACTTGGGACCAGTTCTCTCAGATATTTCTTAAGAAGTTCCTTCCTATAACACTGACAGAGAGTTACTAAAGGAAGTTTGAGCATTTCCAGCAAGGCTATCTCTTATGCGAAGGATCGGCATATGGTAGATAAGGGGTGTCTAGCTTATTTAGCCTATGTTCGTGATTCTAGTACAGAGGTTCCTTCTATGGATCAGTACTAGTTGCTTTTGAGTGTCCAGAGGTGTTTCCTGTAGACCTACCAGGGATGACACCCGATAGAAATATTGACTTCTATATTGATTTGGCTCCGGACACTCAACCTATTTCTAATCTACCATACTATATGGCCCTTCCAGAGTTGAATGAATTGAAGGAGCATTTGCAATATTTACTTGATAAGGGTTTCATTAGACCTAGTGTCTCGCCCTAGGGTGCCTTTGTGGTTTTTGTGAAGAAGAAGGATAGATCGATGGGGATGTGAATAGATTATGAGCATTTAGAAAAAGTCACCATCAAGAAACTAAGAATCCACTGTCGAGGATTGATGATTTATTTAATCACAGTCGGGGTGAAAAGATGTTTTCAAAGATTAATTTGACATCTGTCTACCATCAATTGAGGATTAGGCCATCTGATATCCCTAAGACAACTTTTAGGACTCGGTATGAGCATTATGAGTTTCTGGTGATGTCATTTGGGCTGACAAATGCTCTAGCAACATTTATGGATTCGATGAACCAAATGTCCAAGAACTATTTGGATTCTTTTTTTATTATGTTTATTGATGATATCTTGATTTACTCTAGTAGCCGGGATGAGCATGAGCAACATATCCGGATCATACTTCAAACTCTAAGAGATAGCCAGTTATACGATATGTTTTCAAAATGCGAATTCTGGTTGGAATCAGTTGCTTTCTTGGGGTAGTTTGTATCGGCAGAGGGCATTCAGGAGGATCCCAAGAAGATTGAGGCAGTTCAGAATTGGCCTAGACCCACTTCAGCTATGGAGATTTGGAGTTTCTTAGAGTTTGGCGGGCTATTACTGTCGATTTGTGGAGAGGTTTTCATCTATAGTAGACCCATTAACTAGGTTAACCTAGAAGGGTGCCCTATTCAATTGGTCAGATGAGTGCGATGCAAGCTTTTAGGGGCTCAAGGCTACTTTAACTATAGTGCTGGTGTTGGTGTTACCAACAGGTTTAGGATCCTATACGACATATTGTGATGCATATCATATTTGGCGCAGTACTGATGCAGGATGAATAGGTTGATTGCATATGTGTCGCAATAGCTGAAAGTTCACAAGAAGAATTACCATGTTCATGACTTAGAGTTGGCAGCCATTTTTCAAGCGTTGAATATTTGGAGGTACTATATTTATGGCATTTCATGTTAGGTATTCACGGATCATCGGATCTTTCAATATTTATTAAAAAAAGAAGCTCAATTTGAGGCAAAGGAAGCAGTTGGAGCTACTAAAATACTATGATATCACCATTTTGTATCATCCTGGGAACGCCAATATGGTGGAGAATGCCTTGAGTAGAAATACATTGAGTATGGGCAGCCTAGCGTACATTTCAGTCAGCGAGAGGCTATTTGCATTAGATTAGGCTTTGGCCAATCCATTTGTGAGGTTGGATGTTTCTGAGCCCAGTAGTGTTCTAGCTTGTATTGTGGCTCGGTCTTCCTTGTTCAAGCGCATCAAGGAGCGGCAATATGATGTCTCTCATTTGTTTTTACTTATGGACATAGTGCGGCACGATGACTCCAAGCAAGTTAGTGTTGGAGATGATGGGGTTTTGAGGATGCAGGGTCGTGGTTGTGTGCCTTATGTAGATGGACTTCGGGAGTTGATTCTTGCGGAGGCTTATTGTTTGCAGTATTCTATTCATCCAGGTATCAGGACTTACAACATCATTGTTAGTGGAGAAGGATGAAGAAGGATATAGTTACATATGTAGCTCGGTGTCTAAATTGTCGGCAAGTGAAGTATAAGCATCAGAGACCTAGTTGTTTATTTCAAAAGTTAGAGATTTCTGAGTGAAGGTGGAAGTGTATCACTATGAATTTCGTTGTTGGACTCACACGAGCTTAGAGGAAGTTCAATGCAGTTTCGATCATTGTGGACACGCTGACCAAGTAAGCGCATTTCATTTATATGGCAGTTACATATTCTTCATATTGATTGGCTGAGATTTACAACCTCGAGATCATCCCTCTTTACGATGTTCCAATGTCTATCATTTCTAATCGAGGTATGCAGTTCACCTCGTACTTCTAGAGGAAAATACAGTGTGAGTTGAGTACGTAGTTGACCTAAGCCAACATTTCAACCTCAGACGGACGGACAGTCCAAGTGCACTATTAAGATATTGGAGGATATTCTCCGCACTTGTATTATAAACTTCGGAGGTTCTTGGGATCAGTTCTTTCCACTTGCGGAGTTTTCCTACAATAACAGCTACTAGTCGAGCATTTAGATGGCTACCTATGAGGCATGGTACGATGGCCGGTACAGGCTGCCACTTGGATGGTTCGAGCGGGGTAGGCTCGATTGTTATGAATAGATTTGGAACAAGATGCCTTGGATAAGGTCAAGATTATTCATAATTGACTTCACATCTCAGTCCGGACAGAAGACTTGTGCCAACCGTAGAGTTCGTGATTATGCATTCATGGTCGGAGAGAGGGTATTTCTCTAGGTTTCACCAATGAAATGTGTGATAAGTTTCGGAAAGAAGGTCAAGTTGATCCCTAGATATCAGACTTTTTGAGATTCTTCAGAGAGTGGGTGAGGTGGATTACAGGCATATATTACCACTTAGTTTATCAATAGTTCATCTAGTGTTCAACGTGTCCATGCTCTGAAAGTATCACAACAATTCGTCTTATGTGTTTGATTTTAGCTCTATCCAGTTGGACAAGGATTTGACTTATGAGGAGGAGTCGGTGGCTATTCTTGTCCGGCAGATTTTTTGTTGAGGTCTAAGAATTATCCTTCAGTTCAAATGTTGTGGAGAGGCCAGTCAATCGAGGCAACTACTTTGGAGTCAAAGTCGTACATGCGCAGTAGATATCCACACCTTTTCACCAGCCCATGTACTTTTCTATGTCCGTTAGAGGACAAACAATTATTTTAGAGGTGGAGAATGTGATGACCTGATAGGTCATCTTATGTCTTAGAATCAAACTCTGTGTTTTGAAGCCTCAAATACCTCATTTTACCCCTCCTCGATTTGCGTACATACTCTGGGTGTTTTTTAGGAAAGTTTTTATGTTAAAAACTGATAAAATAAGAAATTTTTACCTTAAAATTCATTTGAGTTGACTTCGGTAAATGGTTTGAGCAAACATACTTGGATCCGTATTTTGATGGTACTGATGGGTCTGTATCTTGATTTGGGATCTCGGCGTATGCCCGGAATCGAATTCGGAGGTCTCTAGCTTGAGTTATTATTTTTAGTCAAAAATTGAAAGTTTAAAGGTTTAATGATTTTCAAGAATTAACCGATGTTTGATTTTGTTGATACCGGTCTGCATTTTGGTTCTGGATCCTGGTATAGGTCCATTACTATATTTATGACTGTCAAATTTCGTAACAAACGGAGTTGGTTTCACATGATTCAGACGTTTGGTTGTTAAAAAAGAAGTTCATGAGTTTTCTCGAAAATTTCATTTGATTTGGTGTTTAATTCGTAATTTTTGATGTTCTTTTGGAAATTTGATTGCACGAGCAAGTTCGTATGATGTTGTTGGACTTATGTGCTTGTTTGGTTTGGAGCCTTGAGAGTTCGGTTGAGTTTCGAATATGCTACGAAATGAAAATGGACTTAGGATCATAGCTGGTGCATGAGTGTTTTCCAGTGTTGTTTGCAGATCTTGCATTTGTGAGGTCTGGCTCGCAAATGTGATCCTCGCATTTTTGAAGAATATTTTTCATTTGCGAGCAGTGGGCTAGAGGTGGATTTTTTTGCATTTTCAAAAACTGGGGTCGGTTGCGATCCCCTTAGGTTCGCATTTGCAAGCATTTTGTTTGTATTTGCAAAGGCAGCATGAATATTGAGACTTCAGAACTACGACGAGTTGCGAACCCTAGGTCGCAATTGCAACTCTTTCAGGTGGGTAAAATTTGAACTTGACGACATTTTTCTCTCATTCTTCAAATTTTCAAACCCAGAACCTTTGAGGCGATTTTTTCGAGACCCCCTCTTCCCCAATTCAATAATAAGTGATTCTAACCTATTTTTCTTTCAATCTTCCATTATATTTCGTTTGATTTCAATTAAAAATATCGTGTTTTCATGGTGGAAATTCGGGGGTTTGGGTTGAACTAGGGAAATTTGTAAATATTGGATTTAGGCCTCAAATTGAGGTTAGATTTCAAAACAAATTACATAACCAGGCTCGGAGTGAATGGGTAATCAGGCTTTGGTTTGAATTTTGGGTTTGGACCAATGGGACCGGGAGTTGACTTTTATTGACTTTTTCAATAATGACCTAAATTGAATCTTTTACAATAGTGGTTGTTCTTAAGGCTTATTTTGAATTGTTTGGTTGGTAATTTGTTAGATTGTTGTGGTTCGGTTGCTTGTTTGAAAGGCAAAGTTGTGGTTGAGCATTGAGTTGATCTTTGTAGCAAGGTAAGTATTGATTTTAACCTTGAATTGAGGGAATTTGGGAGCCTCAGATTATGTGCTATGTGAATTGATGGGTTGCATCGCATTTTCTAGATGACTGATACTTATACGCTACCGAATTACTTGTTTTCCCTGATTTTTCCACTTTCCTTAAGTATTTGTATTCTTGTCTTAACTGTTATATGATCTAAATGCCTTCCATGCTTAAATTCTACCTCTGAATCAACGTTTTCTCCTATTAATGATGTTAGATCATTTCATAGTTTTATGGTTCCATGCTATTTGCTTAAATAGGCTTACTTGCACCTTCTAATCGTCAATTACTGAACTGGTCCCGCTGTGTAGTATTACTTATGTAAATTAGTATGGTGTATAAAGTTTCCTTTCTGGTTCAGTATTGTATTCATTGATCATAGAGATTCTTGTGATTTGAACTATTGATTTAACACTGCACATTGGGTATTTGGTACTGATATGGTGTGATCATGTTGCACGCTGCAACAGGTGAAATAAGGGTAGATTTCTATGGTGGAATAATGGTGAATTTGTACTGATACGGTGGGTATCGGGTTACATGCCACAACAGGTGGAATAAGGTGGATTGAACGATGAAATAATGGTTATGATTTGATATTGTTATGCAGTGGGATCGAGTTGCGCAATGCAACACACACACACACACACACACATATATATATATTGTTGTTGATGGTTATAGTGAAATAAAGGAGGATTATGTATTGTACTATGGGATCGGGTGGCGCAACATCCTATGTATTTCTATTACCTTGAGCATTGTTGGTTTTCGGGTTTTTATTTTGAACTCTAAGAATTGGAAAATATGAATGACGATGGCTTATTTCTTGAGGTTGTAGTTTTATTTTCAATTGACCTACCTTAGCCCCTTCACTACTTCGTTGAGGTTAGGTTCGGCACTTACAGAGTACATGGTGTCGGTTGTACTCATACTACACTCTGCACTTCTTGTGCTAATTTTTGAGTCGATCCCAGCGACGGTTATTAGCGAGCTCGGATTGGACAGCTTGCGGAGACTTGAGGTACAACTGCTTAGTGCTAGCAGTACCTGGAGTCCCCTTCCTTTTTATTTAGCTGTGTATTTTCCTTCAGACAACTTTATATTTCTTCGAGAACCTTGTATGTACTATTCTAGTATCTCGTGCACTTGTGACACTGGGTCCAGGGATGTATTAAATATTTAATTGTTTTTGTTTTCGACTAGTACTTTGGATTATTGCATTAGTTTCAATACATTCTCAATAAGTAATATTAAACTCCTAAAAGTGGATAAAGATATTCTAACATTGACTTGCTTAGCGAGTGAAATATTAGGTGCCATCACGAACCCGACGATGGGAATCCCGGGTCGTGACAGATCCACATATATACAATCCTAATTCTCATTGCGGCGTGCAACCCAGTCTACATATATACAGCCTTAAGGCTCGTTATGGCGTGCAATATAATCCACATATATATACATATAGCTCATAGGTCGGCACTCAGGCCCTACCTCAATCACCTACCTTTCCAGTCTCTCAAGCTCTCAGAAATCATAAAATTAACCCAAAAAAATGATGTAATGTATCAACAAGAAACAAGATTTGGATTAAGATATGATATGCAAGTAAGACTGTGACTAAGTACAAGACAACAATTAGCAAATAATTCAACATGTACACGACCTCTACGTGTCCTAACTATATCAATGCATAGCCTAAACATGATTTGCAGTCAAATTTCTATAACACATGGAGAACATATACCTAACAACATGTTATTCAACTTTCCGGTTCCATGGAATTGACTAAGTCACAATTCATACGGTACACACCAACACGCACGTTACCTAGCATATGTGTCACCTCCAAACCAATCACATAACACATAATTCGGGGTATCATACCCTCAGAACCGGATTTAGAACTGTTACTTACCTCAAATCCGTGCCAATATCTACTATAACATGCCTTTGCCTCATGAATCAGTCTCCAAATGCCTTGAATATAACCACAAACGATATGATTCACTCAACACGGGCTAAAGAAATCAATTCCACAAGAAAATACGAGATTATAAGTCAATTAATCGAAAATTGGCTTCAAACCGGCCCCTGGGTCCACTTATTGAAATCCAACAAAAGTCACAAAATCCGAAATCCCATTCAATCAAGAGTCTAGCCGTACCAAATTCATCAAAATCCAATACCAAGTTTCCACTCAAATCTCCAAAATCAACTCTCTAAATCCCTAGCCTAAAATCTTCAAATTACACATCAAAAACTTACCAACTAGATGGGAAAATCAATGGGGAAACATAATTATAGAAGAAATGTAACCACAAGTGACTTACCGTAAGAATCCCTTCAAATGCGCTCTCAAAAATTGCCCAATTCCAAGTTTTCAAAGTCAAAAATCAATAAAAGCCTCGAAACCCAACGCTTATATCCTGCCTAGGGCTTTTCGCAACTACGGCCAACTTACCTAATCGGCAGCTTCGCGGGTGCGACCAAAGTAACTGCTTCTGCGATGGGTTCCGCTCCTATGGACTCGCTTCTGTGAGCAGCCAACTTCTTCTGCGGACCCAACTCACCTTCCACTTTCCACTTCTGCACCCACTTCGCCGCAGGTGCAGAGAGAACCTAGCACATGTGACCTCTGGCGATTTCCTTCTTGGCCGCTTCTGCGGCCCCCAACTTGATTCTGCGAGCTCGTACTTATGGTGCACACTCTCAGGTGCGATTGCACCAGCAGTTTCCAAACTTCAGAAATCCTTCAACTTTAAACCTTGATTCGTTAACCACTTAAAATCAACCCGAGGCCTCCCGGCGTCTCAAAATAAATCCCGACAATTCTTAAAATATTATACGAACTTAGTTGAACCCTCAAATCACCTATAAACAACATCAAAAACATGAATCGCACATGGATTCAAGCCTAATAAACCTTGAACTTTCCAATTTCTACAACTAATGCCAAAACCTATCAAATCACGTATGAATGACCGTAAATTCTGCGCACAAGTCACAAACGACACCACAGACCTACTCTTACTTCTGGAACCCCAATCCGGCCCTGATATCAAAAAGCCCATCCCTGATCAAACTTCCAAAAAAATTCAAGCCTAATTCGACTAAGGACCTCCAAATCAGAATCCGAATACGCTTCTAAGTCCAAAATTACCTCACGGAGCTAACGAAACCATCAAAACTCAATCCGGGATCATTTACACATAAGTCCGATCAACTTTGTCAAATTAAGCTTTCAATTATGAGATTAAATATCCCAATTCATTTTGAAATCTCTTTGGACCCCAACCAACTAACCCTGTAAGTCATATAACAACAGTATAGCTCAAAAGGAGCTTTAAAAATGGGGCAACGAGGCTACAACTCTCGAAATGACTGGTTGTGTCGTTACATCCTCTCTCTCTTAAACAAATCTTCGTCCTCGAACAGGTCTATAAACATACCTAGAGTCTCATAGGTGTAGATATATCTATGCATCTCCCGTTTGGTCTCCCAAGTAGCCTCCTCAACTAGTTGACCCCTCCATTGTACTTTTGTTGAAGCTATGTTATTTGACCTCAAATTCCAAACCAGCCGATCTAAAATGGGCACTGGCTCAACGTCATAAGTCAAATCCCATCCAATTGAACCATGGTGAAATCCAAAACATGAGACGGATCATCGACATATTTCTGGAGCATAGAAATATAAAATACCGAATGCACACTCCAAAAACTAGGTGGCAAGGCAAGCTTCTAGTCCATATCTCCAATCCTCTTAAGTACCTCAAATAACTCAATAAACTGAGGGCTCAACTTGCCCTTCTTCTTGAACCTCATAAGACCCTTCATGGATGAAACCTTCAGCAGAACATTCTCCCCAACCATGTAAGCATCATCACAGACCTTCCTATCAGCATAGCTCTTCTGTCTACACAACGATGTGCGAAGCCAATCCTGAATCAATTAAAATTATGCAAAGCATCCGGAACCAAGTCAGTACCCAATAGCCTAGCCTCACCTTGGCTCAAACCAACCCATCAGAGATCTACACTATATCTCATACAAAGTCTAATACATATCCATCTGAATACTCGACTGGTAACTAGTATTGTAGCTAAACTCTGCGAGTGGAAGAAATTGATCCCATGAACCCCCAAAATCAATGACAGAAGCTCGTAGCATATCCTACAATATCTAAATAGTGCGTTTGGAATGTTCGTCCGTTTGATGGTTAAATGATGTACTCAACTCAACATAGGAGCCAAACCCTCACTACACGGCTCTCCAAACCTGCGATGTAAATCTCGTGTCCCGATTTAAATGGACACTGGAACATCGTGAAGGCGAATAATCTCTCAAATGTAAATATGCGATGATCTGACCCATCGTCATGTGAGTTACCGCTTTGTTTTCTCCATTTTCAGCTTCTTCATGCTTTGTTATCCATATCTTATATGATCGAGATGGTTCGGAGAGGTTTTGGTAGGAAATGAGACACTTAGTCTCTTTAAGGAAGGATTGGTTTGGAAAAGTCAATCGAATGTTGACTTATGAGTTAGAGTATTCGGATGTGAGTTTCACTGATTCGGTTAGCTTCAGAGGATGATTTGTGACTTAGGAGCGTGCACGGAATTGATTTTGGAGGTCCGGTGTAGAATTAGGCTTGAATTGGCAAAGTTGGTATTTTGGCGAATTCCGGTTGATAGGTAAGATTTTGATCCGAGGGTCGGAATGGAATTTTGATAGTTGCTTTAGCGTTCACTATGTGATTTTTGATGTGCGTGCAAAATTTCAGGTCATTCGCAGGTGTTTTGGTCGGGTTTTTGATCAAATGCGAGTTTCGGGAGTTTTAGAAAAACTTTTGCTTGAATCCGATGTAATTCGGTGATATTGGTATTGATTGAAGTGTTTTGATGATTGGAGAAAGTTCGAATGATGTTTTAGGATGGATTGGCACTTTTGGTTGAGGTCCTGGGGGCCTCGTGGTGATTTCGGATGGCTATCGTGATGAGGTTTTGACTTGTAACATTTCTGAAGTTTTCTGGTTATGGTATTTCCGCACCTACGGAAAAAGGGAATGCAGGTACGGTCCGGCAGTTGCGGACAATAGATCGCAGGTGCGAGATTGTCTCGAGAGTGCTAGTTTCGGCAGAAGCGGATGGTAGTCGGAGATGCGGATTTGCGTCCCCAAAAGCGATCTTGCCCAGAGTGAATGACCACATGGAAAAAAGAATTTTTGTAGAAGCAAAAACCGCAGATGTGGTACTTGCATCGCAGCTGTAAAAGGGCTGGCAGAAGTATTTAAGTTCTTTTTCGCAAATTTTTTAAGAGTTAGTCTTTTTTCACTTCGGACTTGCTGGTTTTTGAGCGATTTTGAAGAGGGGAATCAAGGGACTTCATTGAGGCAAGGATTTCTGAGCCTAGAGAATAATTCTATGGTGTTATTACATAAATTAGAGCTGAAAAACTAAGGGAATCAAGGATTAAAAATAGAGGTTAGGGCGTGAACTTAAGAGAGTTAAGAATGGGGATTTGAGGGGCCAATTGAACTCCGATTCTCGTGATTTTGATATGTATGAACTCGTTGCAAGATATGGAATCCATTGATATAAAAAATTTCTGGAATTCGAGAAGTAGGCCCGGAGCTCAGGTTTTGTTAATTTCGAGATTTTTGCTATTTTTTGATTGTTTTCGATTGGGTATTGTTTCATTGGCATATTATGACGTATTCGTTGTGGTTTGGATGAAATTCGACGCAGGAGGAGGTTTATTTGAGAGGCAAGGGCATAGCGCTAAGATTTTTGATCGGCTTGAGGTGAGTAATGATAGTAATAATGTCCTGAGGGTTTGAAACCCCGGATTTGCACAACGCAGTGTTGCATAGAGGTGAAACACGCGCTTAATAATGAGCGCGGGGTTGTTTACTACTCGGGATTTTGACTTGGTCCGTCCCGATTGATATTTTTACCACGTCTTTAACTGAGATGTGTTTGTTATCAATATGATTCATGTTTATTGCCATATTTTGGGCTTCTTGCCGATTACTTGAATCCTTCGTGGACTTTTATCACCGTTTTCCTCACTACTTTGATATATTACTTGAACTCAGTCCTATTGATTTATACTGTTTTTCAAATTCAACCACTTTTAATTGAATTTTGACATTTAAATGATATTTCCAATATTGTTTGGGCTGAGCACTACTATTTTATTGATGCCAGAGGGGCTTATGATGTTTCTGGACTAAGTAAGGCCGAGGGCCTGAGATACATTTATATGCCACAAGGTAGCTTGAGTGATGTGAGAAGGCTTTCAGGCCTTGAGTGTGATATGAGAAGGCTTTCAGGCCTTGAGCGTGATGTGAGAAGTTTTTCAGGCCTTGAGCGTGATGTGAGAAGGCTTTCAGGCCTTGAGCGTGATGTGAGAAGGCTTTCAAGCCTTGAGTGTGATGTAAGAAGGCTTTTAGGCCTTACGTTGATATAGTGCTTGGTCCGTAAGGGGCCCATCCGGAGTCTGCACACCCAAAGTGAGCGTGGGTACCTATATGATCTGATATTGAGCCCGAGGGGCTGATACTATGTTGAGTGATCTGATACTGAGGGGCTGATACTATGTTGAGTGACTGATATTGAGCCTGAGGGGCTAATACTATGTTGGGTGACTGATACTGAGCCCGAGGTACTGATACTATGCTAAGCGATTGATACTAGGCTCGAGGGGCAGATTACTACTCACTGTTTACTTGTTGTTTTACCTATTTTTAAAAAGGAGATTTCGTTTTATTCTTTACGGTTTTACTGCTTAAAGGGATTTACTGCCTGGTATAGAATTGCCTTGTGAATTTATGTGTTTTCATGCCTTCGATTATTATTTATTATTATTACTCACTGGGTCGGAGTACTCACATTACTCCCTACACTATGTGTGCAAATTCAGGCATAGCAGAGTCCGCACCTGAGCGTTGATTCCTTCTAGACCAGGCGGCGATTTGGAGTTTCGAGGTAGCTGTTAACGTTCGCAGCCCCTTGAATCCCTTATCTTATCTCATTTATATTTTCTCCAAACTATTGTATCAGGTATTATATTCTTAGACTTATAACAAACTCTGTAGAAGCTCATAACTTGTGACACCTCGATTTGGGTTGTGTCGGGATGGTATCCCTTGTTATTATCGTTGTTTTCCACAATTATCACTGTTGTACACGTGTTTGGATCTGTTAATGTTAATTACTTGACTAAAAGAGATGTTTACGTTGTTATGGCTGGCCTTGTCTTCACAAGAGGCACCATCACGACCGGGTGTGGGTTTAGGGTCGTGACAAAATGTCAGCCAACTGCTCCGAAGAATAAGCAGTACCAACTGGAATGAAGTGCGTAGACTAATTCAGTCAATCCATAATCACCCAAATAGCATCGAACATCCTCGAAGTCTGTGGGAACCCAACTACGAAATCCATGAGGATTCGATTCTACTTCCACTCTGGAATCTCTATCCTCTTTGAAGCAATTCACCCGGTCTCTAATGCTCATATTTTACGTGACATCGAGCTACAAACTCCACTGTATCCTTCTTCATTCTCCTCTATCAATAGTGTTGCCTCAAGTCCTGATGCATCTTTGCAGCATACTCCAAAACTCAAAGGGAGCAGTAAATGAAGGAACCGGGCTACAACTCTCGAAACAACAGCCTGAGTCGTTACACCATCATTATGTCAAATGACCCCTAAAAGATACAACGTAATATATTATGGCAAGTTAGCGGTTACTTTTGAATTCTAGCATATTAACTATATACTCAAACCTCAATATAGTTTAAACGTGAAACCTCTCTGTCTACATAACTCAGTAGAATTCATTTTGTTTGTTTTCTTTTGGTATTAATGTACTTTGCTGTTTTTCCTTGGAATATCTAATTCAGCTTCTGAATCACTTCCTCGTGAACCAAACCACAAATTAAAAGTTTTCAATATCTTAAACATTATTAAATTAATATTTCAATATATACGTTAGAATTTTTTTGATTGTAAGGATTAAATATTAGTAAATCTTGGCCTCTTTGGTGACATTTTTTCAACATTATGTATTATTCTCTAATTCAATCTATAATGAGCTTAGAGCGTGTTAGTAATTAAGGTAATTCGAATAAGTTCACTAGTAATTTGATGTAGGCTCTCAATAAATTGAGTTAGCTCGATTTTGAAATACCAAACTCAGGCATTAATATAATACGTAAGGAACAGCTTTGGGAATGAAAAAATAACAAGTAAAAATATTCAAAATACAATAAGAAATTAACAACATTTTCCTTGACCGGACTCCTTCAAAAGTAAAAGTAGAAGCCAACCAAGTAAAAAGTACATTACTTGGTTAAGGTTTCAACTTGCACATTTCAAAAGGCAGAAAGGAAAAGTGAAAAAAAACCCCATCATTTTGCTTCATATAACCGTTATATAACGGATATCCATTACACCCGGCTACATAATTCAAATATATTTGGTGAAAAAGCAAAAGCTTCCACCTTTGCACTTTTTCCCTCCTCCCCAATATTATTGAACTATGCTTTCCACGTTCATATAATATATTAATTCTTATAAAAGACTTATCAACGTTTACCATTCAAACATTTTCCCATCAATTCTCTTCTTCTTCTGTTTCTCAATTCCTCCCACATTTCCCACTATGGGTTCTTGCATTAGTAAATGCAACCCCCAAAAAGATTTCCAAGAAGAAGATAATAACCATGAATGTGTTAAAGATAAGCTTGTGATTTCACAAGCTCCAATATCTCCAAAAATTTCTCTTCCTTCTTCTTCTTCTTCAACAATTCAAAAACGCGTCTCTTCTTTTCCTTCTTCATCATCTTCTTCAGTATCGCTTTCTTCGTTTTCCTCTATTGTGACTAACACTATATTATCTTCATCTTTGTCATCGTCATCTTCCTCCTCTTCATCCTCTTGTTTCAAGGATCGTTCTTTTTCGAACGACTTCTTATTATCTTGTGCCCAAGAACACGATCGTATACTTGACATCAAGAAGATAAATAAAGGAAATACTTTTGTTGGTCAAAATATGTCATCAACCATGTCTTCAAGTAGCAAGAAATGTCTGCGATCATCATCATCATCATCCTCTATGTCGAGACCACCAAGTCCTCGAAGAGAGTGCAATTCGACAACACCTAAGAAAAGGCCACGTGCCAATTCGCCAACAATGATTCGACAAAAGAGTTTTAGAAAAGAACCTGATCAACTACTCAAGGGAGGAAATCTTGGTAATACTTCAAATATTACTTCTACATATCATCATTTTCCTACTACTAGAACAACTCTTAAATCACCATCTCCAAGTCGAAGATTTCCTTCGAATTTGAATGGCGACAGCTTGTTTAGAAGATCGGTTGTTTCCAAAGGGAATAATGGGAATATTTTATCAAGATCGTCGTCTTTGAGAAGAGATAACCATATCAATAGTAATCAGCCAGCAATCACTCCAAAACGTGAAGGAAAAATGAGAAATGCACTACAGGTTTCTCCAAAGATTGATGAAATGGAAATTGGAGAAGTGAAATCAAGTCACGATTTGGACTCCTTGCTCATGGAGGATATTAACAATCCTCTTATTGCCTTGGATTGTTTTATTTTTCTCTAGAGTGAGATTTCTTTGTACAAAAAAAAATCTCTTTTTTGTTTAAGTTTTTTTTCTTTTCTTTTCTTTCATTGGGTCTCAAGAGGTGTTGAACCATAATTTAACTAAGTAATGAATTTTAATGGTGAAAGTACGGGACTTTCTATCATGTTAAGACTTGTCTTGTTGGAACGACAAGCAGGTTGATAACGTGTGATTTATATTTCGTGTTTACAATTTTTTTAATTATTACTGTATATTCCTTTAAAACTATCATTTCGATAGGAGATAAAAAAGGAAAGATTTGTTGTGTTTGTGTGAATTCTTTGATTGAAATGGGTATACTTGGTTTGAATGTGTATACTTTATTACCGAGTGTTATTTCTCTTTCATAAAGAAAATAATGTAGCTTGTGCAGTATTCTATATTTCGCTTTTTCTTTTATTTTTATTTTTGAAAGTCTTAGTTTACATTTTAGTTCACTTCGACAGCTTGGTTGGTTGGTATTGGATTATGACCATTCGATATGCAAATCTCTTGCCAAGTGTCACCTGTCAAGTACATCATTCTTGAATTAGTTTAAAAACAGGCGTGTGATTTTTATGAAAACCATATTTCGGCTGTTTCCTACTACATCTACCCCACTATGTAATTGTTGGATAGATTTTGTTAAGTCAAACGAAATACAAGTACAACAATCAAGTCGAATTTTTCCAAGAATATGGTTTGAATATTTTGAGACCAAGAAGAGAAGTACAAAATGTTGAAATTTTGCTTAAAATTAAGAATGGTCATTATTCCACATTGAAAAAATGTTGAAGAGTAGCTTGGAGGTTTGTCTATATAAGGGGGCTCAAATGTACCAAACCAAATGTATTTCTAACACTTTTTGTTAGGAGAAAGTACTATGGTTTATGTGATTGTAAGAATTTTTCACATAGTGGTCGGTTGTTGTCTTTTGGCAACGGTTGTGGTTTTTCCCGGTTTTGGGTTTCACATTAAACTCTTGTGTTGTTTTATTTCTCATTTTTTTTTCTCTTTACAAAAGGGGCAGAGATCTCGGGGTTTACGGGAAAGGGTCATTTTCTTTTTTTCCCAACAAGTGGTATCAGAGCGAGGTCACCTAGCTTGAGGGGGAATCTTAGTATGCTCTGTGGTCGCAACTTTGGCTGATCTTCCACATCAGAAAAGATTTTCTGGTTCAAGAAGCTTGTAGGAGGGGAAGTTGGTGCAATTGGAGTATCGAGGCTTGTGGTGAATTCTGGCGGTTAGAATCAAGTGTGGAGGTACATGTCTAGGTAAGCTCTGGCTAGGAAAGACTTGGTAATTTAGCGGTCACGCCGGACCCACCTCTCTTTCCTGGGAACTTACCTGGTGTGCTGTTCACGAGCTACAGACGAGGTTCTAAGCAAGTGTTTTTCATCCACGGATATTGGTTAGCGATACGGTTACAATGGGAAGCATCAAGTTTGATATTGAGAAATTTGATGGAAGAATCAATTTTGGCTTGTGGCAAGTTCAAGTCAGGGATATATTGATTCAATCAGGTCTACACAAGGCCCTTAAGGGAAAACCAGAAGCAGGTTCTAGCGATGATTCATCAAGCAAGAGAGATGAAGAATGTGATGATTAGGATTTGAGAGCTACAAGTGCGATACGGTTATCATTGGCAAAGAATGTCCTTGCAAATGCGCATGGAATTGCGACGGCCAAGGAGCTATGGGAAAAGTTGGAAAAGCTGTATCAAACAAAGGGAGTCTCAAATCGGGTGTACCTGAAGGAACAATTTCATACATTGCGTAAGGGTGAGGATACTAAAATCTCGGATCATTTGAGTGTTCTCAATGGGATTGTCTCTGAGCTTGAAGCTATTGGGGTAAAGATAGATGAGGATGATCAAGCCTTAAGACTCCTCTGGTCTCTTCCTTCGTCTTTTGCGCACATGAAGCCAATATTGCTCCATGGGAAGGAGCAGTTGGATCTTTCAGAAGTTATCAGCACGCTCATCTCTGAAGAAAGAAGACTCAAAGGAGATGGGAGGGATACTTCTTCTGAAGGTGTGTATATGTGCTACAGGAAACGAAAGGAAAAGAGGAACCCCATGAAGCGGAATGTTGTTTGCTGGAAGTGTGGAGAGCCTGGACACATGAAGAAGGATTGTCCAGTAGGTGGAGCGGGTTCGGCTACAGGCTCCAAGTCAAGTGATGCTGTTAATATGGTCTTTGATAGGGACCCATAGACCTTATATGACCCTAAGACATGTACATCCTTATGGCATGCCGCTATTTGCCATGGTGAAGGATGTGAGATTAATAGCGGAATTACACACATGCATTGGTTTGGCAGGAATGCAAGGTGTGTGATGAAACAGTTATGTCGATAGCTGATGGACTTCCAAGGAGAGCCAACAGTGGAGGTTGCACCATAATAATCAGCAAGGTGTTTTTCGACATGAGCCGAAGTGGAAATTCTTAGAATGGTTTATTCTAAGTGGCAAACTCTTTATGATGGAGTATGACAGGTGTTCAGCAATGTGGAGTATGACGGATAGCTGCTGCTATGATCATTTTTAATCAAGGTGGAGTTTGTTGGGATTTTGCTTAAAAATGAGAATGGTCATTGTCCCACATTGGAAAAATGTTGAAGAGTAGCTTGGAGGCTTGCCTATATAAGGGGGCTTAAGTTATGTTTTCAAATGTACCAAACCAAATGTATTTCTAACACTTTTTGTTAGGAGAAAGTACTAAGGTTTATGTGATTGTAAGAATTTTTCACATAGTGGTCGGCTGTTGTCTTTTGGCAACGGTTGTGGTTTTTCCCGATTTTGGATTTCCACATTAAACTCTTGTGTTATTTTATTTCTCTTTTTTTTTCTCTTTACAAAAGGGGCGGAGATCTCGGGATTTACGGAAAAGGGTCATTTTCTTTTTCCCCATCACAAATGTTGGCCAAATGGCAAGTATTTATAGTATTCTCTCCCATTCATAATAAGCGATCAATTTATTTTTGGCACATTCATTAAAAAAAATACTAAATTCTATACAAATATTTAGTACAACTAAATTACATTTAATTAAATATTTAATGTGAGGAGAAAGAAATTTTTTTAGGAATATATAAATAAGAGTAATTTTATAAAAATAAATTAATTTCTTTCTTAATTATATAAATAAATACTTATTTTGGATCAACATAAAAAAATAATCACTTATTGTGGACAGAAAAAGTAATACCTTTTGAACTAGCCTTGCTAATCTCATCCTATCGGGTTCTTCCATGTGATTTCTACGTTTTTCGTCGGTGACCTAATCCCCTTTTCGTTTGACATATGCCTTAATTCTTTCCTTCTTCGACTCAGCAATGAACATCCATCTCTTGCCTTGCTTCCTATCCATTTCTTGACGTTATTTAGAACTACTTAATAATGAGAATTTTAGCTTCACTACCCAAAAAATTCTGCTTTGTATTTAAAACTTTTCAAACATGCCGGAATAGATTAGACCAAATTATTGATATGCACTCTATGCAGGTATGAACCAACAATCTGATTCTATTATTAACAGAAAAACAAATAAAATAATTCTAAGATTATTGGGTACGTTAACTGTATTAGCACGGGCAACCTCTTCTAGTTTACCTATAAAATGACTCTTAAGTGTGAGAGTAAAACTGTATGTATAGGCAGAGCATGTGCAAACATGTTATGTCTATCTTGTTTCGCTATATTAAGTGTATTGAGATAAGGCAGGATAAATTCAAAAATAGCGAGATTTACAAATGGCCGTTCAAAAATAGCTCAATTTCAAAAATAATCAATATTTAACCATTTTATATAAATTTGAACGAAAACACGGTTCAAAATCCGAGAAAATACTACAGCATAATATACTGGAGTTCTAGTATAATATATCAGTCCATCATAATATACTGGAGGTTAGAGACCCGGTGCTCCGGTCTCCGGTATATTATACTTGCGCCAGCAAAGTATACCGATCCAGCGTAATATGATGGAAGTTCATAAAGAGATGCACCAAACTCCAGTATATTATGCTGGACCGGTCTCTGTTACAGCAAGATAGTGGCTATTTTTTATTGACTTGGTAAACGCTGGCTATATCTGAATGACCAGTTCGAAAACTGGCTAGACGGTGCTATTTTTACATATAAGACTGATGTTGTCTGAGACAAGACAAACTGGAATTAGCCACGGACAACTTATATAGCAAAACAGAAAAATTCGTCGTCAATCCTACTTAACAACGAATTAGTGACAGATTATCAAGAAAATGTGTTAACTACGAGCGACTTAACGACGAAATTCGTAGCTAATTTTATTTTTATTTTTGTAGTGTGATGGGAGTTAGCTCGCCGAATGCGGACAGCCTTCGATTTGGGTCATGAGATGTAGCTTATGCCTCTAGAAGTCATCTACTAAACTTATTAGAAGCTCTTTAGAGGAGAAGACAATTCATCGTTAACCACAAGTGTTTCCAATGAAGTTGTAGACATCAAAATTTTAACGGATCAAGCAAAATCCAAAATTCAAGATACTACGATAGAACTCTTGCAATTCTAGGAGTCTGTTAGTGTTGCTCGCAAGCTACTCTAGAAAATTCCTATCTTGGAGGCTACTCTACCCTAACCCTAGGTTGCTCCTATAAAAAAAGGTTATGTATTGTCTTTGAAAGCATCTCACAAAATTAAGGTCATCAGAATATCCCATAACCTCAGAGGATACTCACAAAGAGATCAAGATGTGCCTGGATAATTCTTGCTAGTCAAATACCATAAGAAGATCCACAATATCCTTTCATGGAGATTAAATACATCCCAAGGAAGTCTTTATCAATCATCATACGTTTAATAAACACGTTGCTTCAGCCTTCGAATCATGGAGATAATCATGATACAAAAATCAAGGGAACAAATGGAATTGTACCCCAATTTATCAATAAAATTATGTTTCTTCATATTTATATTGTGATTGCAGTTAATTTTCGATATATCAAAAAAAATTACAAACAAATTGGCACGCCCAGTGGGATCAGTTCTTCCCTTTATCTCTTCCTCCTGTAAATTAAAACTCCAAGTTGAAAATTCATTTTCTGTGATGGTCGAATATTTAAAGTCTTGTCTTCAAGTTTCAGTAAGCCTACACCCCGATAAATCTTGAAGTATGGGACATTTTGTTTGCAAAATTTTTCGACATATAAAAAATAAACTGCAATCACAAAATAAGAGAATATATTTTTACTAATCAATTATGAGTACAATTCCTTTTCTCCTTCATTCTTCTCTCCTGATTATCTTGGTGATTCGAGGGTTGAAGCATCGTATTTCTCAAATGTAAGATGATGCAAAGTTGCTGGGGATGTATTTGATCACTAGTTTTTGAACAATTTGATTGTCAAGAATTATCCGGCCATATTTTGATCTCTTTGTGAATATCCCAAGAGTTTATGAGATTTTGGAGACGACTCTTCAAGGGAATATGTAACCTTTATATAGGTATGAGTTACAGTTTAGGGTAGAATAACCTATAAGCAACCCTAATAAACTCCTAGGATTTCAAGAGTCTTGTAGTATCTTGAATTTAGGATTTAACTTGATCCGTTAAAATGTTGATGTCTACGATAGTTCCAAATTGGCGCGACTTCACCCAAACTTTTATATTTTGATGTAGGAATGTCGAAATCACAAACCGTTTGATTTCATGATTCAAGAAATAAAAATCTAAATATTTCCAAAATGTATGATTTAATACCTTAAGGATACGCTCAGATCGTATTTCAAAATCAACATTAGATTTTAATGTACTGACAGCTCCAAATTGGCGCGACTTCGCCAAAACTTTTATGTTTTGGTATGGAACCGTTGGGATAACAAAATGATTTTCTTGATATCAATAGATACTCAAGATCTCCATTCTCAAAAATATGTTGGGTTCAAGTCTCACTAAATTTGAAACGTTGTGCCCTAGAATCTTTCTTCTTATATTTGTGTTCCCTTTTCATGCCTCTCTTCTCTTCCCCCTTTTCTTATATAGGGCAGTGATCGGATATGAAGACCATCAAACTTGAAGGCTATACTAATATGAAAACATAGTGAATCCCCATACTTCAATGCAAATACTTTGTATCTTCCTAAAAGACTGTCATCATTTCATTAAAGACACCAATTTACCAAAGGGGCTTGCCCTCTTAAATTAAATGGGATCCAGAATTTAACAGAAGAATAACATCTCAGCTCTATTTTCAAGTGCTGACTGAATGGATTAATTCCATCGTACTTCATTTGACACAATGATTGGGTCACTATGTATCTTTTGAACTCGTGCGACTAAACTCAGAATTAAACTCTAAGCTACCTAAGTGCCTCGATAAAGAGGATCAAGTCATACCATAGTTTAGAATGGGTGGTTTTTGTATTTTTTATTTTTATTATTTTTATGTCCTAACTTTTTCCTAGGCTGACTCTTTTGAGGTTTTCAACCTAGCGGATGTTTTTTTATGTCCTAATTTTTGCCTAGGCCGCATCTTTCAAGTTTTCAACCTAGCGAACTCTTTTTTTTTATTTTTTTATGTCCTAACTTTTACCTAGGCCACCTATTTCGAGGTTTTTAACCTAGAAGACTCTTTTGTTTTGTGAGTCGTATATAGTTTAGACTCATGGGGGACAAGAGTGTAGGAAGATGCAATTTCCGGTCATGTGTGAAGGAGAACTAGAACTTCAAGGATAATGCTTCTTTAAGAAGATGATAGGGCCGATTCTCATGCCATTTGCATCAACCAGTTTGTAATTCCCACTTGAATAAGCATCTTGCACGACATATAACCCATCCTATTTTAAAGTGAACTTCCCTCCAGGTTTATGGGAAGTAATAATAGGTCTTCGGATGGCAAGGACTTGATCTCCTACTTGAAAGGACCTTAGGTAAACTTTTTTGTTGAAGGCACGAGACAATCGAGCTTGATAACATTCATGACTCTGTTGAGCTGCCAACCTCTTCTCTTCAAGAACCTCTAACTTTTCTAATCGATGTTGAGCATTTTCCTCATCACTGATCCCTTCTTGAATAGCTAATCGTAATGAAGGTATTTGACGCTCGAGTGGCAAGACGGCTTTAACTCCATAGACGAGTGAATAAAGAGTCGCTTGTATTGGTGTTTGGTGATTTGTTCTATATTTCCACAAAGCTTCTTCCATGTGGTCATGCCCATCTCATTTGGATTTGGAAACAACTTTCTTTAACAAGTTGCATAGGGCTTGTTGAATGCCTCACTAGACCATTGGCAGCAGTATTGTACATAGAAGATTTATGGTTCTTGAAGCCAAAGAGATCATAAATCTTGTTCAGAAACCTATTGTCGAATGGCTTGCCATTATCCGGAATTATGTAACAAGAAATGCCAAAGTGATACATTATGTTTACTTGGATGAAACTTGCAACATTTTCCTTTTTTACCTTCTTAAGAGCAACAACTTCAGCCTATTTTGAGAAGTAATTAGTTGCAGCCAAGATGTATAGGTCCCCCCCCAGAGGACATGGTAGTGATCCAACAACATCCAATCCCCAAGCGTCAAATAGCCAGGATGCAATAGTCTGGTGCAACACTTCGGGGGGCTGATGAATAAAATTTGCTTGAAATTGGCAAGCCTTGCATATTCGAGCATAATCCAAGCAATACTTTACCATCATTGGCCAGTCATATCCCATCCTTTTGATATGGAAATGGAGTTTTGGTCCAGACTGATATGATCCACATATGTGATTCTTTGAAAAGCTTGGAGCGCTTCATATTCCCCAAATCATCACAAGAGTACTCCCTCAAATGATCTTCTCTATAGAGTATCTTTATAGTAAAGGAAGCAAGGTGCACAATGATGGATTTCAATCCTTCTCCTCGGATATTCTGGAAGTATCTCGTAGCTCAAGTAATTGATAATGGGTTTTCGTCATTCTTCTTTATCAGCTTCAGAAACAATGACAAGATGCTCGAGTTTATTTTATTCACCTTCACCTCATTTGGCGGCGGTACTACCCATGTCGGGCAGATAATAACTTGCACTTGATCAGGCAGGGCTAACAATGAAGCTAGGGCAGCTAAAGCATCAGGCTTGTTGTTTTCTTTCCTTGGCACATATTGAATGACCCACCCTATTAATTTTTTAACATAATCATGATATGGGTGTAGTTCAAGTTTATTGACCTCGTAACTGCCTAAAAGATGGTCGACCATCAACTTAGAGTCATCAAAGACTTTCAATTGCTACCGCTTCATTTCGATAGCCATTTCAAGACCAAGTATTAATGCTTAATACTCAACAACGTTGTTAGAGAGGAATTGCGTCAACGTACAAGAGTATGGCAGAACTTCACCTTGAGAAGTGAAAAATACAACGCCACCAATAGCTCCTCCGCGATGTGCAACACTATCAAAATACATCTTCCACAGAGGTTGAAACTCCAACGAACATTGCATCCTCATCAGGTAGTTCGTCAGTTAGCTCTCAGTCATCAGGTATCGAATGGTCTGCCAATGCCTGTCTCTTTACATCCTTTTGAGGGACGTACAAAATCTTGAAATTTTGAACTTGGAGGTACCATCTCGCTAGTCTATCACTAAGAATAGGTGTTTACATCACTAACTTGACGGGATTTGCTTTAGAAACAAGACGAACAATATGAGCTTGGAATTAGTGCTTCAACTTTTGAATTGAGAAGACTAGCGCCAAACACAACTTTTCAATTGGTGAAAAATTAAGCTTGTTTTGGTGTTATCATACTGCTCAAGTAGTAAAGATATTTTTCTTTCCTCTCACTATTTTCTTGGGCCAATATTACTCCAAAAGACCTTTCTTGTGCCGCAATGTATAGTGTCAATAGATTTCCAAATATAGGTGCTGCTAAAACTGGAGACTTCATCAAGTAGGATTTAATGGTCTCAAAGGAGTTGCTGCATATTTGGTCCCATTTGAAAGGGACACATCTCTTCATAAGGTGACTGAATGGTTGGCATCTACCTATTAGGCTCGAGATGAATCTCCTAAGATAAGCTAGCATTCCTTGCAGACTTTTCAATTAATGAATATTCCAAGGCTCAGGCATTTTCAAAAGTGCGTCTACATTGGCTTGATCAATTTCAATCCCTCGATGTTGGACGATGAAACCAAGGAACTTTCTGGAAGTAATTCCAAAGGAGAATTTTTATTGATTCATCCTAAGTTAGTACCTCCGGAGCAACTCCAATACCATTGTCAAGTCTTTCAAGTGTTCACTCATCTTTCTCGATTTTATCACCAAGTCGTCAATATAGCATTCAATGTTTTTGTGGAAAAGGTCATTAAAAATATTCTATTTGGCCCTTTGGTAAGTAGCACCAGCATGTTTCAAGCCAAAAGGCATTACCTTGTACCGTTAAATACCATTTGAGATGTGGAATACAGTAAGCGCTTTATCTTTTGGTGCCATGCGAATTTTGTTATAGCCCGATAAACCATCCATGAATGGCATTGCCTCGTACCCAGTGGTAGCATCAATCATATTCTCTATAGTAGGAAGCAGGAACTCATCCATAGGGCATGCATTATTGAGATACCTAAAGTCAACACACACTTGAATTTGGCCATTATTCTTTCTCACGGGAACAATACTTGAGACCCATGTTGGGTATTTAAATTTACGAATAAACCCATCTTCAATGAGTTTGTTAACGTCACTCTCGGTCAAGGGAACCAAGTCCAGCCTAAAGCATCATTGGTCTTGCTTAACAGGTCGAGCACCATTCTTGATTGCCAGGCGTTTCTTTGTAACTCCAAGCAAAGACATCCTTTAAATCCCTGAGTAACTTGATATAAGTGTTTTCTTCATCGATTACTAGCAAAGAACTTAGGTAACTAGGCCTTGGTTCTTCATCTGTCCCAAGCTTAACTTTTTTTGAGACATCAATCATTTCCTTCACAACTTTTTAAAGCATCTTTCGCATCCTAATATTCTTGAGGGTCTCTGTCATTGAAAGATATGTAGTAACATAGTAAACACCCTTCCATTTCTCATTATCCTCCATTAGAGATGGAACATCATTCTTGCCTTGTGCAGTAACATGATATGAAGAACGCATGCTTTCTTGTTCTTTGTCATGTTCCTTCGTGTAGACCACAGTATGTGGCTTTACCTTCACTACTTCTTTACATGAAACCACGAGTCTTGTTTGTCGCCTCATTGTAGAAGGAACTAAACTTTGGAAATCCTTAAAGATCTTCTGGATTTAGGGCGAAGCAGGTGTTCTTATGCTTTGATAGTTTCTCTGGAACTTGTTCCCCTTCTTTAATAGGCCCAATCTCTCAAATATATAAGTACTCGCAGTTGATTTTCCAAGTAGATAAAATATAGAAGGCCTATTAGAAGTGGCATATTCATCTTTTACACTAATATAATTGTTTCTTGCTCTTCATATAGAGACGCGAACTAACGAAGGTTGCTTGTATCCCAGACCATCACGTGGTTTCCTTGTTGAAACTTCTGGTATGAGCTTCCCTAATTTTGATGGCTCATTGGGATTATATGCATCTTTTTCAAATCCTATGTAATTATCAGAATCAAAGCCTTCATATATATATATGCTTTATAAGGAGTGCCATATTCTACGAACGATTTTGGGCCACAAACCCTGAAAGTAGTGTTAGTGGTAGCTTTACTGCGTCAATTTATTTGATCAGAATAGTTAACTCCTTTAGCATATTAGTTTGGAGTTTGGATGATTTGCCCTCCTCTTTCTTCTTTTTAAGGACACAGCAGAGCACATGAGTTACATTCTTGTCGTGAGATACAAGTTCCCTATATGAGATTTATTTTAATTAGGGTGTACTTCCTCAGCAATAGCTTTGGTTTTGTCGGCAACCACCTCATCTCTCATAGTTGTGGGCTTTTATTCATTCCATTCATGATATCACCAGCTTATAGCTACTTCACAATGCATTTCTTCAACTAGAACTTTGCATCGGTGAAGTGTGACTCAGCCTCAGTGAATAGTTCGTCATTAGCAACTATCTTCTTCCCGACTTCTCTCTCGTAGTTCTTCAAACATTGATGGTAGGTAAATGGAACCACTTATTCTCAAGTATCCAAGGTCTTCCGAGCAAGACGTTCTATGAAGTCATTTCATCGATCATATATATCCATGTACTTGATTGCATACCTTCAATGGTGATCCACAAGCTGATTGCGCGTATGGCTCTTTGCATCCTTGGTTGAATCCTTGAATCATCACATGACTCTATGAGAGTGAATACCAAGTTCTTTCACAATGCGATGTTCACCAAAGATCCTCTATCGATCAAAACTCGATTTACCCTTTCATTACGCATACAACCAACTAGGTATAATGGGCAATTATGAGGAGTGTCACCTAGTAGAAGATCGTCATTCGTGAATATAATTGTTTCCTAGAAAGCATTAACTTCTTGAGGAATGGACTCGATGAGATTTTCTGAAGATGGTGCCAATGGTAGGTCATCACTCTTTTTTCCATTTTCCAGCATGGCAACAAATCTCTCCACTACCATCGGGGGTAAAACTTCGCGCGGAACCAATTTGGAAAGAACTCCTCCAAGGTCACTGGATATCGTGGATGTTGAGAGTGGTGCACCTCAACTTTTTATTTCTTTAAATGCTTAATTGGATTATATTTCTTTGGTATTTTACCATCATTTTCCTTATTGATTATGCTTTTGATTATTTTTGTGGTGACTTCGACGAGTCACCAACGTCCAACCTTCATCATCATTAGGCTAATCAACTTCAACTTTGTTGTTCTCCAGTAATTCTTCATCTTCGCTTTCTATAAAAGTACACAATTCATTTGGACTGAATGAGCCAAAGGCGATAGAGACTTGGTTTGTGCTTTCTTTATCATCTTCAAGCACGGTCTTCTTAGCCAAGTCCCTAACTTTGTCCTTGAAGACAATGCACTTCTCTAGAGGGTGACTCAAAAGTCAATGGTATTTACAGTAATTTGGGTCATCAGTTTTCCAAGCTTCATCCCCATAAGGTCAATGAGCTTTAACTCGAGAAGCTCTTAAAAAATTGCTTTGCACAATAGAATCTAAAAATGGGTACTCATTCTCTTGCATTTCTTTTAGAGTCAACTTTCCACTTGGCTTATCTTGAAAAGAAGTGGATTTCATACTCTGCTTCTCGCTCACCTTCTTCGTGAACTTTGTAGGTGATTTATTGACACGCGTAGATTTTTTGTTTTCAGACTTGGGTATGAACTTGCTCTATTTCCTGACTTCTTGCTTGTCGTTCCCTTTGCGAGGCTCATAGATGGGCAACCTTTCATTTCTGGGGTAAACCATGCTTAACTCTATGTCATAGGCATGAGTCACAAGTTCTTCAAATGTGCTAGGCTTGATACTTTGCAAGATGTAGCATAGTTCTTATTACATGCCTTGGATACACATCTCTATGCCAGAAGCTTCACTAAGCTTGTCTTTACAGTTGAGGCTTGCATCTCTCCAATGATTGATAAAGTTGATAACTGTTCACCCTTTTATTGACGAGTATTTGTAAGTTCTACCATACTCACAGTACGTTTTGTGCTATAACATTGACTAAGGAACTCTTGCTCTAGTTGATCCCAACTATAAATAGATCCAGCCTCGAGGTTTGTGAACCAGTCAAAAACATTTTTTTAGTGAGCGGACAAACTGCTTAACAAGGTAATCTTAATAAGTCCCAGTATTGTTGAAAGTCTCAACAAAGTGTGCCACATGTTGTTTTGGATTACCTTTACAATCAAACTGTTGAAACTTTGTAGGTTGATAGCCAGCAGGCATCTTCAATATATCAATCCTTGCAGTATACGACTTTGCATATGTAAGAAAAGACTTGGCAGCAACTTCATACTTATTTTTAATAGCTCCTTCAATAAACTCCTTCAGATGATCATGTCTTAGGAGAGAATCATTATTTGGAACTTCTGGGAGCTTTCCAGATACATGGGTAGATTCTTTTTCCATCAAGATTCGCACCCTATCTATTAGCTTGTCAATTCTAGCATTTTGATTTTGCATGAACTTGGTCAAGCTAGCGATTGCTTCCGTCAAGTTTGCCAACTTCTCCTCTACAGATGAAGCATTTTTCACCATGGCTTGCATGATAGTTGTGAAAGATGAAGATTCAAAAATAGGGGGATGATGCAGACGAAGATTTTAGTGCTTGTTGCTTTTCTCTTTGTAACTTGTCCAAAGCTTCCAAAAGTAACATCAAGGATGCTTTCCATATCAGCATAGAACCTGGAATTAGCATACCTTGGTAGAAGATGATCCGGAGTTAATTTTCTTTGAAGCCATTTCAGTATTTGAACTTTGGTGGTTGAAAAGTTGAGATGAGAGGTAGAGATTATCCCACTGGGCATGCAAATTTGTTTGCAACAAATTTTTTGTGTTACAAAAAATAAACTACAATCATAAACAACAATAAAGAAAAAAGGATTTTAATGATAAATAATGTGAGTTACAATTCTATTTATCTCTTGATTCTTCTATCGATTTTTTCTTTGCTATTTGAGGGCCTTAGTAATATATTTCTCGAACGTAAGACTTTGCGCAACACATATTTTACATGTCTTTATTCTCTTTATTAATATTCTAAGAGTTTTATAGAATTTTAGAGATCGTATATTTGATCTCTTTGTGAGTATCCCGTAAGTTTATGGGATATTGGTGACCTTCATTTTGTAGATTTTTTTAAAGGGATTACATTACTATTTTATAGGACTGCCCTACGGTTAGGGTAGAGTAGCCTCCTAGTTAGGGTTTTAGTAGAGTAGCCTCCAAGCAACCCTAACAGACTCCAAGGATTTCAAGAGTCTTCTTGTAGCAGTACCTTGAATTTAGGATTTAGTTTGATCCGATAAAATTTTGGTGTCTACAAATGACCTTACTTCAAAATTATCTGTTGCAATGGTCGGGTGTTTCAGAATATGTAGACAATAAATTTGTACTAAAAAAAATCAAGACTGAAAGATATTAGGACAATCATAGTATTTTATTTCAAACAATTTTAGTGTTACAATATTTATGAATCCTCTTATTCTTCTTTCCAAAAGTAAATAAAAGAGCTTTCGATCTTGGTCTTTGTAACTCCAAGCAAAGATATCCTTTAACTTCTTGAGTAACTTGATATAAGTGTTTTCTTCATCAATTGTTAGTATAGCACTTAGGTAAGTGGGCCTTGGTTCTTCATATGTGCCAAGGTTAACTTATTTTTAAGGCATAAATCATTGCCATCACCCCTTCTTCAAGTTTTGGGGGAGCATCTTTCGCATCCTCATCTTCTTGAGAGTCTCATCATTGAAAGATATGTGGTAATACGGTAAAACACCCTCCAATTTCTCATTATGCTCCATTAGAGATGTAACACCATTCTCACCTTATACAGTAACATGATATGAAGAACCCTACACTTTCTTCGTCTTCATCATGTTGCTTAATTTAGACCACAGTATGTCGATTTACCTTCAGTACTTCTTTACATGAAACCAAAATTTTTGTTTGTTGCTTCATTCTATAAGGAACCAAACATTTGAAATCCTTAGAGATCTTCTGAATTCTAGGCGAAGCGGGTGTTCTTATGCTTTAATTATATCTCTATAACTTGTTCCCTTTTTTCAATGGACCCAATCTCTCAAATACAGAAGTCCTCACAACTGATTTTCCAAGTCGATCAAAGATAAAAGGCATGTTAGAAGCGGTAAATTAATCTTCTGTAGTGTTATAATTGTTTCTTGCCTTTCATATAGAGATACGAACTTGCGAAGGTTACTTGTATCCTAGACCTTCACGTGGTTGCCTCATAGTTGCTTCTGACGGGAGCTTCCCTAATATTGATGGCTCATTGGGATTATATCTAGATTTTGCAAATATCCTATTAGCATTAGGATAAACGTGTACGCTTCATAGGAAGTGGCATATTCTACGAATGATTTTGGGCCACAAACCCTACAAATAGAGTTGATGGAAACTTTACTGCATTAATTTGTTTGATCAGAAGATTTAACTCCCTTAGAATATTGGTGTGGAGTTTGGTTGATTCGGCCCCCTCTTTCATCTTTTTCGGGACATAGCAGAGCGCATGAGTTACTTTCTTGTCGTGAGACACAATGTCCCCTTTATGAGATTTATTTGAGTTAGGGGATACCCTCTCAGCAACAACTTTGGTTTTGTCAGAAACCACCTCAGCTCTCTTAGTCATGGACTCGTCATTCTTCCCATTCATGACATCACCAACTTTTAGCTCTTTAACAATGTGGTTCTTCACGTAGAACTTTACATCGGCAAAGTGTGACTTAGCCTCAGTGAATGGTTCGTCATCAACAACTGTCTTCTTCTTGAATTCTCCCTCGTAGTACTTCAAACATTGATGGTAGGTATATGGAACCACTTTATTCTCATGTATCCAAGTCCTTCCAATCAAGATATTCTATGAAGTCTTTGCATCGATCATATGGAGCCAAGCATTTGATTGCATATCTTCAATGGTGATCCCCAACCTAATTGCGCCTATCGATCCTTGCGCCCCTTGATTGAATCCTTGAATCATCACATGACTTTTCAAGAGTCATTCATGGGAATACCAAGTTCTTTCACAGTGCGAATTGGCAAGATGTTCGCCAAATATCCCCCATCGACCAAAATTCGATTTACCCTTTCATTGAACATATAGCCAACTAGGTACGATGGGTGGTTATGAGGAATGTCACCTAGTAGAAGATCGTCATTCGTGAATGTAAATTTTTCCTTGCAAGAGTTAACTTCTTGAGGAATGGACTTGATGGGCTTTTCTGAAGATGGTTCCAGTGGTAGGTCATCACTCTTTTCTTCCCCTTTTCAAGCATGGCAACAAAAGGCTTCACCATCATGGGAAATCTTCATGTGGAACCAACTTGACAAGAATTCCTTCAAGGTCACTAGATGTCGTGGCTTTTGAGAGTGGTGCACCTCCACTTTTATTTTCTTTAAATGCTTAATTGAATTCTGTTTCTTTGGTCTTTTTACCATCATTTTTCTTGTTGATTGTTCTTTTGATTCTTTTTATGGGCCTCCTTTATGGTGCCTTCGACGAGTCACCAATGTCCAACCTTCATCATCATCAGCCTGATCAACTTCAACTTTGTTGTTCTCCAGTAATTCTTCATCTTTGCTTTCTTTGAAACGACGCAACTCATCTGGAAAGAATGAGCCAAAGGTGATAGAGACTAGGTTTGTGCTTGTTTTCTCATTTCAAGCACAATCTTCTTTTCACGATCCAAGTCCATTACTTTTTCCTTGAAGAAAAAGCACTTCTCTAGAGGGTGACTCATAAGTTGATGGTATTTGCAATAATTTGGGTCATCCGTTTTCCTAGTTTCATTCGGTCGTTTCATCTCCAGAAAGTCAATGATCTTTAACTAGAGAAGCTCTTCAAAAATTGTAGGCACATCAGAATCCAGAAATGGTACTCCTTCTCTTGCATTTATTTTAAATTCAACTTTCCACTTGGCTTGGCTTGTCTTGAAATGAAATGGATTTCATAATTCACATGTGATTTATTGACATTCATAGATTCTTTTTTTCAAACTTAGGTACAAACTTGCTCCATTTCCTGGCTTCTTTGTTGTCTTTACCTTTGTAAGTCTCATAGATGAGAAACCTTTCGTTTCTAGCGAAGGCCATGCTTAACTCTATGTCATGGGCATGAATCGCAAGTTCTTCAAATATGCTAGGCTTGATACCTTGCAAGCTAGAGAGTACTCCCCAGTGCATGCCTTGGATGGATATTTCTATGCTAGAAGATTCACTAAGTCTGTCTTTGCATTTTAGGCTTGCATTCCTCCAACGATTGATAAAGTCGTTAACTTGTTAACTCTTTCGTTCACAAGTAGTTGTATGTTCTATCATACTCATAATATGTCTTTTGCTATAAAAGTGATTGAGGAATCATTGCTCTAGCTGATCCCAACTATCAATAGATCTAGCCTCGAGGTCCATATACAAATCAGAAGTATTTTCTTTTAGCGAGCGGACAAATACTTGAAAAGATGATCTCTGTAAGTCCCAGTATTGGTGCATCTCTCAAAAATATAAAAGTTCTGCTGAAGTCACGCAAGTTTTGAAATTGTCAACGTGTCAGAATTTTGCGTTAACCTTAAAATATTATTCGAAATTATCCTTAAGGTATTAAATCTTGAAATTTGGATATGGTTTATATTTTGAAGTTTGGTTTCTGACAAATTGCTGTTCATGATATAGGTGTTGTTACACCAAGATACAAAAATTTTGGTGAAGCTGCACAAATCAGAAACTATGAACATGTCGGAATCTAAGTTAATCTCAAAATATCATCTGAGACCATTTTAAAGGTGTTTGATTCCGAATTTTGGATATGTCTAAAAATTTGAAGTCTCGTTTCCATAAAGTCAAGCGGTTCATAATTTCGAAATTTCTACACCATTTTCTCGTTGTTTCTACTCCAAGATACAAATGTTTTTGGTGAAGATGCACAAATCTTAAACTATGAACCTGTCAGAATCTAAAGTTAGATTCAAAATAATATCTGGGACGATTCCAAAAGTGTTTTCAGAATTTTTTTATATGTCTTAGATTTTGAAGTCTAATTTTTATGAAATCAAATGGTTCATAATTTTGACATTCCTATACCAAGAGATGTATTTTTGGTGATAATGTGCAAATCTAGAATTTTCAACGTGGTGGAATCTAAAATTGGATTCAAAATATTACCCAGGGCAATTCTGAAGGTTTTTTATTCTAAGTTTTGGAGATGTCTAAGATTTAAAAATTTAGTTTCTAAAAAGTTAAATGGATCATCTTTTTGGACATTGAGATATATATGTCCTACCACAAAAGGTGCAAAGGTGATGAACAATAGTATCCTCAAAGAAAAAGGAGGATGTATCTCCAAATATAGTGAACTTCGAGACATGAACGACAACGATGTTTAAAAGAAAGTCAAGTTCTATAATGTGGACGTCAATGCATCATGTTAAGCAAAGAACAATTGATATCGAATCGCAAAGAAAAAAAGAGAAAGTAAAACATATAGAGTTTTCAATTCTAAGAATGGCAACTAGTTAATCAAATGCAAGAAAAAAAGAGGCAAACAAATTAGTCTACATAGACTAATCTAAATATAAGTTTTAATTGACCAAATCTTTAAGGGTGGCCTCCAGGTGTTGTTTCTTCGTCTCTACGTCGGCCAAATCCTCAACAATTGCCAAGGAAAATCAGAACATCTATCGAAGCCAGCCCCATTTATATGGAAACTTTCTTATCTATGGTTTATTTTTCTTTCTTCGAGTCTCTTTCTCTATTCCTTATACTGAGGTATCAGAGCTAGCCCGTCCTTACCAGGGGAGGAACAGTTTACTAAATATGTCTGAGTCATTTTCATCATCCTCTTCCCTTGCAAAAATGAATATGTCTCCTACTCTATATAAAACATTGTCTAAAAATATGATTACCTCCATGAAGTAGATATCCTACCTGATGAATAGAAAGTATCCTCCACTGAACTACCCCTCATAAACTCTTACTCTGTTGCCAAAAAATTGTTTGCACCCTGGACCCAAGTTCGTTCCTTAGTCCAACACAGACCAAAAGGAGTCAAAGAATATGTTGTTGCCTCAAAACTGGACCAACATCCTATTCTTACCACTCGAAAAGAACAATTTATCACCCTTCAAATCCCAGATGATTTTCCCAGACAATGGAGAGATCGTTATTTTCCCAATATCCATTTTGGTGCTATCTGAATCTCTTTAACATATCACGGAAGAAAAGGTCAACCTATTAAAGTTCGACTTTCTCTCCTAGATACAAGATACTTGGAGTACCAACATGCAAATTTGGATACTGCAGAAGTTACCCTGAATGTTGGGGCTGTCTTCATAACTATCTTTCCAAATTTCAACATGTCCTTTTATGATCCATACTTAACCGAAGCACTAAAAGTTCAAATCCAAATCCAAGGAGCCCCTCAAGCCAAAGATTCCATCCAAGCCAGTCTTCATCACCAAATGACCTGGCGAGTCCAAAATCATGTCATGGATCTTTGCCTTCCCGGAGGAGAAAATGCTTTACTTTTAAATATTGATGCTACCAAAGGAAATACCATGTGCACCCAAATATCCAGGAGAATTTCCAGAGGTGAGCTTGTCAAATTCTTTCTGATTCTTGGATCACAACATATGAAAAGTTAAGGGAACCAAAGGAATCTCTGCAACCTGGTGAACCAACTTTTACCAAAAGAAGTGACAAATCCGTTTGCATAAGCTTTGACAATTCCTAACTCAAAAAACCCAATAAACCATCTTCTCTTTCCAAACGATTCAACACAAAGATACAACAAATACATACCCTGAACCTAACGGAGAGTTCTTCTTGAATACACAAAGCATCATGGAAGAACATGACTAGTGTCAACATTTTGACAAAGAAGGAAAAAATGTTTGGTGGTTTAAATGCCCCTTTACGTGCACTACCCTTGGGATCTTGGTTGTTATTGCCAAGACTGTTTAGAATACCCAATTGGAAAATATGATGAACACCATCTACATTTCTGGGAAAGATTTGGCATCAACAAGACCAAACAAAAATCCAAAAAAAAAAAGGAAAAACCACTGAAAAGCAATTTCCAGCCAAATACGAAAGTAAAGACCCTTCAATTGCCTTATTAAGCAGTCCAGGTAAATATGAATTTCTTGTTAGTTACAAACCCCAGGAATGGCCAAAAATTACCAGAAAAGTTCACTCCAAGCTGGGAGGATAGTGAAACCACACCTAAACTCACATCACCATCAGCTCATACCCTAGAATCCAAAAGGCCACCTGAACCTAAAACTTCACCAACTCAAAAAACAGCAAATCCCACACAACCACATATATTCATGCTAAGTCCTTCAAGCTCAAGTCATACCCAAGATTTTCCTTTAATTCAACCTTTTGAAAAGAGGGTATAAGCCATGCTCCAAAATTCCCAAGATAAACATAGTGCTACCTACTAGAGAAAAACCCCCCAACAAGTGACATCGAATCAACAATGAACTGGCACTCAGAGAACTCCATCTGCCAAAATAAAGTACTAACAACATCTGAAATACCACAAAGAATGTGACCCATACATAAAACAAAATGATGAGTAAAGTGGAAACAATTGCAACTTGACAATTTAAAACAGACTTTTCAAGTGATTAAATTTAAATATTATTTAATGGATGAAAATGGAAAAAGAAGAAGTTGGAGCAGACATCGTCTCACCCTACATGACTACTAAAAGCCTTGGAACTAAGGTTGGTAAATTTACAATATGAGATTTGTTAGCCAGGAACTTCACTTTTCCAATTTATCCAACAACAATAAAAGGAGAAGATTTCAATCAGAGAACAAATTCAACTTTTGAGAAATGACCACGTTGAGCCACAAAAGACCTCAGTTTTCCCCTCAAAACCTACATTCTTCCCTATATTGCCACAAGCATATTTCCCACCTAAATCAGACTACACCTTTTATACTTTTTAAACTACCTTAAAATATCCAATCTCTTTCACCCAACCCTTAAAAGAAGAACATGATTTTGATATTTCAAAAATGGTTTGGGAAAGGAAAGGTGCTCTTGCAGCGTAAAAACAAACCAAGAAAAGGGGAGATCATGGTGAAAGTTCAAAAAGGTCCAACCCCAAAAATCTGATAATTTCTAACTAGAAAGCTCCAGACATCTATGTCTCCACTCAAGAAACATATCAAAATAAGATACCCTATGGTCAGAATCTCTAAATTCATCAAACGATATGGAAGATAGCTCTCAATCAAGCAATGAATCCACAACAAACTCTTTCAAAGATGAAGATCCCCCAATATTTGTAAACCGGCCAAAAGACCTAAAAATATCTGAAGTAGATGAGGAACAAGAAGGCGTGATAGATGAACTAATCCCATAAGGAAGATATGTGTCCATGGAGACAAAACAAGTTGGAACTAGTTTCCACACTTTCACCTTAGATGATGTCAAGTCTTCAAAATGGCCTCAAAGGATCCAATATTTCAATACTTGGATGGCGATAAAAATTTTTGTGGAACGAGAAAAGTATATCATCCTTTCAGAACTCACTTCACGATTATCAGAAATCCTCAGAGATTGGTGGAACTCACTTGGAATTCAAAACAAAAATACTTTTCTTACTTTCTAAGATTTTGCCTTCAACATCAGATTCCTACATGAAGTTTCTGCGGAGATACTGGCCAAAGACAAGAGAAATTGTGAAGAAAACTCTTCGAGATGAAGTGTGTATCATTTGAAAAAAATGACATTGACAGATATTTTCAAAAAATGGAGATATACTTCAAGATCGGTGGATACATCAATCTAAAGCAAGCCATTGTCTCTTTCTTCCAAAGTTGTTGGCAATCCGAACCATGACCATTATTGAAGAAAAGTTTCAACCCATAACAATCTCTCAAATTGGATACATTAGACAAGCTATTTTCATTGCATTAGATTACATTTGTACGAAGCGCTTTGCCGTAAAACAAATTATCCAACACAATCCAGCAACTGACAAAGCATGCCGAAAATCTGGTCTAATCACCATATCAGGATGTTCCTGCCATACATCTAGGTGACAGAGAGAATTTAGGAGGTTTAGATGGCCAATAATTCTAGATGGAAAATCAATGCCCAAGAGACGCACAAAATATCTCAGATGTAGAAGGGCAAAAAAATTCACAAGAAAAAACAGAGGTTTTATTTGCCACAAGATTGGACATTGCGCTAAAAACTATCCCCAATCAAGATGATCTGTCAAAGTCCTTGAAGAGATTGAAGATTACACTGGCATACATCTCGGAAAGAGGAGGACCTTGAATCTATATTTTTTGTGGATGATGAACCTAATGAAGAAAATTTTTTCTCTCTAGATATCTATGAAGATCAAGACAATGATCACTACCAAATTTCAAAACCAGTGATCGGAGCCCGAGAAGAATCAATTCCCTTGTAGTCATTCCTCAAGTAGAACTCAAAGTCTATTCATCAAATGGGATAAACCAACTTGAGTTATTGCTTCATCGACACAGGAGCTGTTCCTCACTCATAAATCCTATTGTTCTCCCTAAAAATCAATGGTGCCACACTTTAAGGATTTTAAAACTGCGTCAAATTAAATCCTGACTACCACTGTTATCACAAAGCATCCTGTCACAATTGAGTTCTTTCCAGGATTGAAGTATAGAACAAAGCTTATAGGGTCTGATGTGCCAGGAAAAGATTTTATTGCCGGATTCGACATTTACACACAACTTAGAGATCAACTCCAGATCAAAGCTAACGGGATAGCTTTTAAGAATCAGTTCAAACCCTATTCTGAGATTCCAAGGCTATTCCAGATCACCAATGACGAACAAATTAAAGAGATTGAGCAAAATCTCATTGAGCATTTATATGTTTAATCTTGCAAGGACTTCATGAACAAAGGGAAAAGCTCGTTATAGAAAAACAAAGAGATTTTTGTCAAGCTCCCTTTCAAGAAGAATGAAAATATCAATCCAACAAAAGCTAGTCATTCAGGCATGAGTCCAGATCATCTTCAGCTTTCAAAGAAAGAATGTGAAGAACTCCAAGAATTTAATCTAATAGAGCCATCGGATTCACAATGGGCATGCGAAGCATTTTATGTCAACAAAAGAGCTGAGCAAACAAGAGAAAAACTCAGGTTAGTCATTAACTACCAGCCATTTAACCACTTCCTCCAAAATGATCAATTCTCTATCCCAAATAAACTTTCTCTTTTCTTCCACTTAGCCAAGGCCAAATATTTTTCCAAGTTTATTTAAAATTTGGATTTTTACAATTGGGAATCCACACTGAAGAAAGATCCAAAACAGGATTCTGCATCCCCGATCATCACTTCGAATGAGAATCATGCCCTTCGGGGTGAAAATTGTACCCTCTTTGTTCCAAGAAGCCATGATAAAAATATTCCAGCCCATCCATCATGCCTCTTTAGTTTACATTGATGACATCCTGTTATTTAGTGATATATTAGACGAACGTGTCAACTTACTTCGTTAATTAGAGGCATTAGTAACATAGTACGGAATCATGCTCTAAGTAAAAAAAAATGGTTCTTGCTCAAAAGGATATTAGTTTTCTCAGAATGCATTTTGTCCAAGGTGCATATAGTCCAGGACCCCATAGATGTAAGGAACTGCTCAAGTTTCCAGATACCAACCTCACAATAAAGCAAATACAACAGTTCTTGGATGTCGTAAATTATGTATGAGATTTTATCTCAAATATCTATACATACATATCTCCACTCATAGAGATTCTCAAGAAAAATGCTCCATCATGGAGAAAGAAACAACATGAAGCAATCAGGGAAATGAAAGAGATATCTAAAAATGTCAAGTCTCTCTACATCCTTTTAGATGGAAAGGAGATACTGCAAACTGATGCCTGTAACGAATATTGGAGTGTTGTTGTGTTTGAAGAAAATGATAGCCAGAGGAAAATATGCAGATACGCCAGTGGAAAGTTTAAAGATGCCGAGCAACATTATCTCTGCACTTTCAAGGAAATTATTGCAGTAAAGAATGGAATCAAGCAATTCAATTTCTTCCTTATTCATACAGAATTTCTAATCGAAATTGATATGAAGGCCTTCCCGAAGATGATCCAAATAAATGCAAAAATTATTCTCAATCTTCAGATACTCATATGGGCTCAATGGTTCTCTCCTTACAAGTTTCAAGTCAAGCACCTGAAAGCAAAGGATAACATTCTTGCAGATTTTCTATCCCGAGCGGAAGAATTCTCAAAGAGATTTTCCCCAGCGAAGATGATGTCAAAGCAAAAACTAATCAGCCACATCTTCATGTTTTCAAATATACCAGGAACAAGTTCATTGAAGCCAACAGACCATCCACCGGAGTTGTTCAACCTCTTGGATCACTTTGATCTGTCAATTATTATGGAAAGAAAAACTTATTTATGAGCTTCAAGTTTTTTGGCTACATGGAGGATCCATTCCCAAGCCATATGGGTTCAAGTCAGAATATCTGTTCTACCACATATTCATAGCTCAACAAAGGGTTTTCCACAAGGACTATTATGATTTTTTGGTACCTATGCCATCAGTACTATATTTTCATGAAATTCAAATGCAACGTCTTCGAGGATTTTGATAACATTGAACCAGCTCTTAAAATATTTTTACTGTGGTTCAAACCTAGAAGATATTGGATAAAAATTTTCAATGGTTCCTACACAACAAAGGTATTCATGTTCCATAGGCCGTGAAGATTATTAATGGAAAAGTCCAGGTGCAAGCAGAGTCATCATTCTGGTGAAAATTCCCCGTGTCCATTTTATCAATGGAAGAAGAATATAGTGAAGCACAAAGAATCTTTTTCAAGCAAAATAGGTGTATCCCGAGAGAGATATGGCCAAAATATTGGGCAAGCTGGAATTATACCAGCTCTTCAGCAGATAAGACTCTAGATTCAATATCTTTAACCTTTTTTTAGTAACATCTCGGAGAGCTCTTAATTGTTTCACCTTCTCCTTGGCATCTTTGAGAGACTGGCTGGTGGCAGAAAATTTCTCGACCTTCTCCCATTTTTTAGTGAAGACAAGATCAATATATTCCTTGGCGTTTAAAAATGACTCTGCTTTTTCAATGTCCGCAACCTTATTAGAAAGATTTGATCTTGCATGTTCATATAAAGTTGAAAGCTCAAAGAAAGACTTCAGTAGGTCTTTTAAAAGGGAAATATCCACACCCTTTCCATTAATCTCCTCGAGAATTACTTGGATCTCTAATTGAAGAGAAGAAGCATTTTCTGCAGTAAGGTCGGAGAGTTTGGCATGAATTTTAGCCCAGGCATTCAAGATGAAATCCTTGCGAGTCAAGACAACCTTTTTCCGTCAAAGATAGACATTATTAGTGCTAATCATTGGTGAAAATTAGGCCCCAATTTTGCTCCACAATTAGGAACAAAAATCACCTCTAGGTCTGGATTCAATATCGGAAGTGGTTTCCTCAAGTCTGGCTCCGCCACGGATTCACTACTACCTTGCGGCTTGCTTTGGTATGACGTTATCGAATATCAACATTGTTCGGCTGTATAGAAAAGAATAGACAGTTATTGAAGCTACTTGAATGTTATAAAATAATAAAGTTTTGATCATTACGCCATTAATAGCCGTCAAAGTCCTTGAAGCACTGTCAATATTGTCAGTAGTCTCGACTACACCAAAATCAGTGTCTCCTTATTTGTTTGAATATGGCTAAACCCGCTTGAATCTTTGATCCCCATGGCTACTATCACTCTTATTTTGGGATGGGTGTTTTTTGGAGGTAGAAACAACGGTGACCAATGGAAAGGAACCCTCATTGACTTGATGAGCCTGGACATATCCATTCTTTTTCTGAATTCTTTATATGGAGGTCCCTTCGTATGGTACAACCACTTTGGATTTTAAAATAAGAGGTTTGGCCTCCCTATTATGCTCTTGAGGCATGATCTCTAAAGGCATAGCAGTAATTGGCCCAGACGTATTCACCAAAGATTGCAAGTGTTCTCAAGGAAGTTTCCATGCACTCTTTCTCACAAAGACTTATAATCAGACAAGATATACTTTTTCATCTTGGGAATAATAGGGGGAAATGTGGCCTTTGACCTACTTTTAGACAACACACAAGTTTGTAAAAGTTCCAATCCATTTTCTAAAGAGGCCTCACTAATTCTTGATCTAAGAAACTAGGGATGTATTGATAAAATCCGAACTGATGGCTAAAGCAATATATGGCCATCAGAGGAGTAGCCGGCCTTTTTTTTTTAGAGAAATATGAGTCTTACAGTAACACGCCAACCAACCATACACATAATGAATTGGGAAGTAAGCTTTAGAACGATCAAGTGGTGAGCCATTTGAAATAGTGTTTAAGCCCCTGTAGATGCTAGCTAAACATGGAATTACGAGGTTAATTATTTGCCCACTTGATAGAAGGCTTGCAATCATGAAAGTCTAAGGCCGAGTGAAGTCACATTCTTTTGTAGAGAGCATAAAGACACATAACCAGCATTATAGAAAAGCAGCCAAGTGTATTTCATCTTTCTTGTCGCGTCTAACGCGAAGTTTAAAAAATAGCACATATCCAATTTCCTACCAATTGACCATTTTATTTATGGCTCCGGTAGGGTTGTGTATTGATTTGGACGAGCTGACTTCTTTTCTTTTTTCAGTGGAGGTTGTTCATACTTTATAATCTTTTTGCACCAAAACTCTATCCATCTTCTCAAAGGGACGTTATGACCTTTAGTGTTTCCTCTCGGAGTTGGTGATATGCATCAAAAAATTGCTATCAAGCTTGTGGACAGAATATTTTATCCTTGTCGTATGCACCTGTAAGTTCTCGGGTATTTGGAATAACTTCCTCATAATGAAACCCAATTAAAGGCAGACCCTTAATAGTACACAAGTCCTAAAAGGATATAGATAACTCTCCAATAAATGTTAGCAACATGTTAGTAAGAGGAAACCAAGACTTACAAAAGGCTTGCATGATACTTGTAGAATGATCATAAGTAAATAATGAGACATAGACATCATCGTAATTATTGATGGCCCTCAATGTTCGATAGCTCCTACTAAGGATATCTTCGGTCGACTCCCGCAGCCAGGAACATAATAAAATTTGCCACCAAAAATCTCCTTAAGGATTCGGCGACCTAAGCATGAGAGAGAATTACATATAAGTCGGTCAGTGGTATATCAACTAGCAATCTGGTTTTAAAGTCAAACTTTTGAAAGTGTACGTCTTAAACTTTTAAAGTACTTCTTATTTTGATGAAGTTACACCTAAAAAGAAAAAGGGAAATTTTACTTGTCAATATGAATTCGAGCAGTTACGCAAAATCGAAAATTGAGGGTAAAGAAACATTGGAACATGGGGTTTATATAAAGTTTGCAAAGCGGCTGCCGAGAAAGTATTTCCGATGTGCGATAATTGCCACAATTGTTCTCCTATACGGACTCGGTTGGTTAACGGGATTGGTGTCTCCAATTCCATTTTGAATTAGAACGGGTTAGTGTCGTTCGTTTTTTGTATTTTTTATAAATTAAATAAAACTAAATATGCACACAAAATGCAAACAATCAGAAAAACTCTACAATAATTCCTAAAATAACAAATAATTGAGAGAAACATCTAATTTTTGAAATTCAATAAGAGTAATTCATGCAAGCAAAAATTACGTGCTCACACCTGGAAAAAACTGAAGCAGGAGAGGAACCAATCGGACTCAATTTTAACTAGTTGTGGCATCTGCGTTACATCTGAAATTGGCCTTCCTGCAGTTTCCAAACATTCAGCAGCCTAAACGCAATCAAATGTAGTTTGGAAGTTGATTTTGTCTATGGAAAGAGGCACCATCCAAGGTCCTTCATATAAGCTCTAACGCGACTACTTTGCTTGATCGGATGTGATTACTTTATTCAAAGTCAAACCCATAATGTTTCATTTGAATTATTACGGCATGACAAAAGTACAACAACTAAAAAGCAATTGTATGAAGTGATTACTGTGGCAAGACATTAATAAACTTTTTGGTCTAGCAATTCTTTTCGGGAAGTTCTCTTCAAGCGAAAAAGGAAACATATAATTCGAAGTTCAGTCGAACTTAGGGGGAATCAAATTAATTTCTCCAAAAAAAAAACAAAGAGGTTCTTTGCTGCATACTTACAAGACTACACCCCGACACGTTTTAAAGTATGAGACATTTATAGATATTGAAATTTCAACGGATTAAGCAAAATTCTAAATTCAAAATACTACGATATGACTCTTGCATTCTAGGAGTATGTTAGGGTTGTTTGGCGGATGCTCTAGAAAAAATCCTAACTTAGAGAACTTTGCCTTAACCGTAGGTTGCTCCTATAAAAAGTGTTACGTGTTCTCTTTGAAGCATCTTGCAAAACTGAGGTAATCAGAATATCCCATAATTCAAATGATACTCACAAAGAGATCAAGATGTGGCTGGATAATTTTTGATAATCAAATACCTCAAGATGATCCAAAACGTCCTTTCATACGTTCGATAAACAAGATGCTTCAGCCCTCGAATCATAAAAATAGTCAGGAGAGAAGAATGAAGGGAACAAATAGAATTGTATCTGTATTGTTTATTAATAAAATTATATTTCTTCATATTTATATTGTGATTGCAGTTAACTTTCCATATCTCGAAAATTTGTTGCAAACACAAGTGTCAGGTGGTATGAGTGAATCGTTGAATTTGGTACAGTGACTTGCAATGAACTGAGTTATCTCTGTTAAACAAACTTTGGGTCACAGCCCCAAGTTCCAGCACATCCTCTTTCTACTCCTATGAGGATTGAAGTCCCTGAATTGCTGAGTTCTTAGGACATCTCCAATGCCAAATGCATTTACTATAGCGCAGGTGATTTCTGGAGTAAATGGTCTTCAATGCTGTTGTATTTTTGGCTGCAAAATGGGGGATTCATCTCCTCCCTATTATTTTATTATTATTTTTATTATGTAACTCTTTTAATTTATCTCTTTATGTATGTCTAATTATGCTTAATATCTTTATAATATTAATTATCTTTCATCTCAATAATTTCACTTTTATTTGAATTATTTGTTAATGTATATAATTTATAATATTTGCTTACAAATTATATTATTAAAATTTTATGGTATAAAATAATTTATATTAAATGGTTATATTATATGTGATGAATATTTAAAAAGGAAAAAAATACAGAATTTCTTTAATGGAATAAGAAAATAAATTTTGAATAAAAGATAATAATATAATTTTTGAAGAGAGAAAAGAATATAAAATGATTTTTTTTAGGAGTAAAAATGGAGTAATGGTCGGAATAATTTTACTCCATTTGAAGGAAGAAATGAAAGCAAGGGCGGGAAATGGCCTTAGCGCGGGAGATGTTATACTCTGCTATATGAGGCATTTCATTTTCATTTTTTCTCCAATTAGGCAGTGAAATTTAACACAAGGACAAGCGGTAAAATTACGGAATGGACCTTCATGTTCCAAATTCAGCAGAATTTCACTTATGTTGCTTTCTAGTTTTTGGTTAGATAAAAAGGGTAGAAAAGTATTTTTCTTATGTGTAGTTTGAAGGTCCAAGAGTCAAGATTTTGAAGGCTGTGAATAACGCTGAAATTCTGGAGCTGTTCATTGTGATTCCTCATAGTTCTTGAAATTCAAAAAGGCTTAGTGGATAGGAAGCAATGTAATAAAGTAGACTAATCGAAGCAGGGGCGGATTTAGGGGGTGAAAAGGGTTCACTCGAATCGTCTTTGCCGAAAAATTACACTATATATATATGTAATGCAAAATCTGTTTTTATCTATATATTTTAAGTTTTGAATCCCTTAACACAACCCAAAAGTGTAGTTTAGTGGTCAAGGTGGTTCAAATCCTTCTTAAGGTATAGGTTCAATTTTCACTAGTTATGAAATTATTTTCTGAACCCCTTTGTGAAAATCCTGCCTCCGCCGCTAAATAGAAGGACAATTAGGAAGAAATTGAAACAATCTACTCTGAACTTCATTGGACATGAAAACAAAAAGTTTTATTACATGATATCTGCAAACTAATTTACTCTGTAATTTGATATGTGCATGAGAATCTATAAACATATACTATGCTTCAAGATCATCAGAAGCTAACAGCCCATATCTTCATCATTTGATCATTCTGAGTGGTGTATACCTCAGTTTGTTTACAATGATATCCACTCATTAGCTTTTGATGATCTTCAAGCAGAAACCATATTCGTTATCAGCACTTCTAAAGTTAGACATATTGAGCTGAACTAATGCTGCTCGGATTAGAGTTGAACCTTTTCCTGTCAAATCAAGCAACTTTTGATCAATTTTCAGCTCCGATTTTGGACTTTTCCATCAGCTTTCGGTTTATTTTCATTGTTGTAGAAGATGCGGTGACAGAGTTTGTGCCTTTAGAAGGAGCTGAAGAAGGAGAAGGCAATTTCTTGGGCAGCATTTGTTCCCAAGTAGAAGCCTTAGGAGGCAATCTTGATCCTTCTGAAACAACAATGCAAAAAAGCAGAACAAATATCAGACAATGCCTACAAGAATCTGACATTTTGAAATTTCAACAAGATTTTAATTTGTTCAGAGATAAAGACTGTAAAAGACTTGAGCTTTACATTGGGTTTTTGATGGTTTGTGTAAGGAGACATGTTGAGGAATGTAAGAAGGTTGCCAACTAGTTTGTTAGAGTAAAGTTGAGTCAATGGCAGACAACATTGAATTTAAGAATTGTGCAATGTTTCTGCAGCTAATGTTGTTGCTCTAGTTTTCTAATACTAGTAGGAAAAAAGGACATAAGATAATTTAAAGAGGAAGTTATTGAATGTTGTTTGCTGCTGTGGTCCCAGATATGTTCAAGATTAGTGTTTTATATTATTAGGTGACAATGAGGAAACAAATCTTTGTTGCAGCCTGTTTAAAGTAAAATATTCATAAATGCCACTTAGATAATAAGTGAATAATCAAATGATTATTCAAACAACATCCAAGACATTAATTTGCTTTGATCCAACTGTGTCAAACGAAGATCAATGACAATTTGTGTAACTGAGGCCGTCTCAAAAATAATCAAAAAACATCAGCCCGGTACACAAAGCATCCCACATTATGTTCATGTATGGGTGTAATATAGATAACCTACATAGTGCAAGCATCAGTAATTGCTTCCACGACTCGAACCAGTAACTTATGCTCCAAGACTCTCATTATTTTTACTCCAACTAAAAATAACAAAAAGAAAAATAAAACAATGACAAAGCATGTGCTAATAGGAAAATAGTTAGAAACATTATAAGCTTAGCCACGAAGAACTAGTGCAGATTCTTGAATTTCAATCATGCAAACATGAGGCGTGTGCATTTAAATTATTCATAGGATAGCTAAGAAGACAGACAATCTTTATAAAAAAAAAAGACCAACATTTTTTAAATAAATTAAACCCCAAAAGAAGCATATTCAACACTTTTGTACACTTTGCAGCCAGCAAAGGGAATTATTAAACAAGCATCAAAGATAATGACAGTCGGTAGTGTACGTGCGGTTCAATCATACTTCAAAGAGAAAAAGTGTTCTTTTCTTAGAGCAACCCTTTGTTTCTGCATAAGGCAGTTATATTTTTTGTATAAATAAAAAATCTAACTCTTTGATTTCATCATAGGACAGCTCCTTTTTGTTGAAGCATTATAACACTTGTATACTTGTTTCCAAGAACTTGCTCCTTTGTGTTGAACAATAGTTCTCTATTTTCATGATCAGGCACTAGGGTAGTGTTTTTTTTTTTCTTTTTTTTTTTGTAAATTAAGCTCTTACGTTTGCAGTGTCATGTCTAGGATTACAAATTTTTTTTATCATATTTAATCACCATAAATGTGAAATCCAATCATCTTCATTGCTAATTTAGAGTTGTTGTTCTCTATCATCTTGTTTCATTTCTCCAATGCTGGTGTTACGAACCAAAATCCCTCCGAATGTGTCGTAATGGCACTTAGTCTTTAAAACTACGTAAGCTTAACATTAACTGAAATAACAACAATGCTTACAAACATCGAACAATTTCGAAATAAAAATTTCTATACAATTTAGAATCCCAAAACTGATATTACAAGTCATAAGCCTTCCTAAGAGAAAATTTTACATAATATTACATCGTTGTTCCGAAACAAAGGGAAACAAAAAAAATAAATACAATAAAAGATGACTTTGGAGCATACAAATGCCCAACAGGTATACCTTGAAGTCTCCAGCCTCACCAAGCGTAAGTTTCAAAACCAACTCAATCTGAAGTACCTAATTCTGCACAAAAAAATGTGTAGAAGCATAGCATAAGTACACCACAATGGTACCCAGTAAGTGTCAAGCCTAACCTTGATAGAGTAATGACGAGGCCAGGTCAAGATACCTACTGAACATATAAACCTGTGCATGATATAACAAAATCTAACAAGGAAGGAATGTCAAGCAATACCAACAGCAAAAGAGATCGGATTACAAACAGTAGTAGCGACAAGAAGAACATGAATGGCAACAAGAAATAGCCAAGTAATTAAACAATAACATAGTTAAAATACATATAAGTATAGATGTGCTCAAGTAGGAAAAACGATGTTAACTCAACCAATCAAATCGTTTCTAATACACGATTCTAATAATCGCAATTCTCCTAATCTCATACAATAAATCACAACTTCCAAACCTTTAACACACACGGCACCTTGTGCCCACATCTTTCCATCTCGCTTTATACTGAAAAATTCACATACAACTCAAGATATAACATCTGTGTCAAATGTTAATTAAGATGTTCAAGAGATTCTATTAATATATCATAAAGTAAATTTACAGTTCCTAGACCAAATAGGAAATCAACGAGAAAGTTTAATTTATTAAGAAATTATTTGAGTAAAGCAAAATAACATTTTCAAATAAAATACAACATGAAATAAGTTATTGCATTTAATATAGAATTTATTAAATTAAAACATAATAACATTTCCTTTCTAAGTAAAATAAAAACGTCAGACATGTTAAGGAGATTAAGTTGAGAAATTAATTGAAATAATATTACGGTAGCAATTAGTAGAAATAATAAATACTGAAATATACGGCGTGTTCTAACTTAAAAGTCACACAGGGTATAGCATGATATTAATTATTTTATTTTAAATCACTATATTACTAACAACTCAGCAGGGCGGGAGGGAATGACTCAGCGTAGTAAATTCACCTTGAAAATCAATTCACCAGAATGATAGTATTAGAAAAAAGCCCAGAAAATGACAGCAAGGTAATAAGTCAATGACAATAACTCAACCCTCAGAAAATTAGTGAAAGCCGGAATTTCAAATTCTTAGAGTCTCGTACGAAGGAACTGAAGCCAATACAATCAAGCAAGGAATACAAAATACAAAATATGTTGCGGCGCGCAATCTAATTCCACCATATAATATCAGTATCATGATTCACCCTTATTTCACCATAGTAATCCACCCTTACTTCAGCTATTGCAGCATGCAACCCGATCCAACCGTATAATATCAATATCATAACAATAAATAAAATATGTTGCAGCGCGCAACCTGATCCCACCATAGAATATCAATTTCGTAATTTACCCTTATTGCAACCAAATAATCTATCCTTATTTCACATGTTACGGCGTGCAACCCGATCCCACAATACTATAACAATTTCACAATATAAATATCCTCTATTATTTCACCACCTACCTTATTTCACATGTTGCGGCATGCAACCTGACCTCCGTACAATAGTTTAAATCAACAACAACAATTCAATTTTACAAGAATTTCTACAATCAAGGGTATGAGCACATAGCAACAAGAGAACCACGTAAAATCAAAGAAATACAACAATATTTACAAAATGACAAAATATGTAAGGCATATGATAACTAAGCAGGAAATCACAACAATTTAGACATGTAGCAAGTATGCACCTAGTCATAGAAGAGCTCAACAATTAAGAGGTAACAAGGAAATAACTTCAAGTAAGGCATATAAATGCCAAACAACAAGTAAGAGGTACAATAAGTACTAACAACGTCAAATAAAGCATGTGAGATAACCTAACGATGAAATACCTCATGTTATGATAATTTAATCGAAGTCATGGGAAGAGACTAGATAATCTAAACCGGTCAATACCAAATATAGACTATGTACCTACTGTCACTTTGCGTACACGTCATTCACATAAAAATATAGCACAATTGACTCAATTATTAAGGGGTGGTTTCCCCTACATAAAGTTAGACAAGACACCTACCTCAATTCGGCCAACTTAATACTCAATTTAGCTTTTCCTTTACCAATTCACTAACGCTCGGCTCAAATCTACCCAAAGATAACTTAAATACATCAAATAATGCAAGAGAAAACAATTTCAATTAACAAAGCTATGATCCTTGTACAATTTATAAAAAGTCAACAAAAGTGAATCCCCCCTCTTCGGGCCCACACCTCAGAACCCGACAAAATTTATAAAACGTGAACACTCATTCCGATACGAGTTCAAGGATACCAAAATTATTAAATTCTAATACCAATTCGTCCCTCAAATCATTATTTTACATTTTGAAAGTTTTTACAATTTTTCCTAATTTTTTCTTTAGATTCTCATGAATTTGATCTTAAATCTAAGGTATAATCACAAAATATAATTGAAAAATAATTAGAGGCACTTACCTAATGATTTGATATGAAAATGCTCTCTCAAAATCGTCCGCTATCAAATTGTAATAAAATAAAGCTAAGCCTCGAAATGGAAGTCTTAATACCAGTCTCAGGTGTTGTATTTGCGACAGTCGGATCGCAATTGCGATGCTCGCAAATGCGACAAAAGTCTTGCAAAAGCAAAGGCTGACCAACTCTATCAAGGTCGCAAATGCGAAGCTGGCTAATCGTAAATGTGATGAAATATTTCGCAATTGCGAACTCCCTTGCCCCATCCCATCATCCAAAAGCGAGAATAATTTCACAAATGCGGACATCGCAAATGCAATGAAAACCTCGCAAATACAAGAGCAGAGATACCAGCACAGCTGAAACTTCTTCCAACACTCCGAAACACGTACAAAACTTATCCGAGCCCTCGGGGCTCTATACCAATCATCCATACAAGTCTTAAAATATAACACGAACTTCCTCGCATGATCAGAACACTAAAACAACCTCTAGAACTACGAATCGGATGCCAAAACACGTGAAAATCACCATGAACTTCAAGAATTTCTAGAATCGCAACCAAGCGTCCGAGCCGTATCAAATCAACTTCAAATGACACCAAAGTTTGCAAGAAAGTCCCAAAGGACATAAAGGAGTTGTGCCAACTCTCGAAATTGTATTCCGACACTAATATTACCAAAGTCAACTCTCATTCAAACCTCTCAATCCTCCAAAACTTTAGCTTTCCTATTTTCACCAAAATGCTTCAACTTAATCTACGGACCTCCAAATCCAAATCCGAACACACGCCTAAGTCCGAATTCACCACCCAAGTCTATCAGAACCATCAAAATTCCCATCCGAGGTCAAATACTTAAAAGTTAAAACTTCATCAATTCTTTCAACTTCGAGCTTCTCAAATTAGAGTCACTTCTAAACATCCTTTCTGAAACCACAAAAACCCAAACCGATTATGCATGGAAGTCATATTTCATTGAGTGAAGCTACTCGTGATCTCAAACTGCCGAACTGGATGTAATTGCTTAAAATGACCAGTCGGATCCTTACATTTGGAAAAATATATTTTCGTAAGCCAACTTCCAACAAACTATCTTATTTATAAAAAAAACTTTTAAAAATATTTTCTTTATATTCAACTTGTTCAAAGCCCGATAATAAACACACATCCGAAGCGTCCCGTCCTATTTCTTTTGAAATAAAACAGATGCACCAAACGGAGCCTTTAATGGCTGAATCAATCCAACATCAAGCAACTCATTCAATTTTTTTCGCCGCCATCCGATAAGGAGGTTGATCATGAGGCATTGAACTCGGCAGCAACTCTATCTTGTGATCAATAACCCTCCGTGGTGGTAGATATTTAGGCAATTATGGTGGCATCACATCAGCAAAGTCACTCAATATTTGAGCGATGCAATTTGACACTTCAAGCTTCACATCAGCCTGCATCTCAACCATAGTGGCAAGGAAAGTATCATCTCCTCTTTTCAAACCTTTTTCGACCATCATGGCAGAACTAATGCAGCCTTCCATTGAGTTTATTTTTTCCCAGAAGGATGAACGATTCATAAAACCAGGTTCTGTTTCATGCATGATCATCACTCCATCCAGGTGAGGCATTAGAACAAAAAATATTTCCGCATAGAGTCAATTCTGAGGATCACCTCAAAGTTCTCCAATGGAATCATCATCAAGTTAACTTTCCCTTTCCAGTTCCCAACAAACATAGGAACGTTGTAAGTTATACCCACAATAGATTGTGCTTTGGCATTCACTTTCTTCATGTAAGAGGGATATTTTATCACACTCAATCTGTACTTATGCACCAAACTGACTGAGATAAAGGTGTGAGTAGCGCTAGTATCCACCATAGCTATCACATCATTTTCTTCAATTTTCATTTCGATGTGCATCAGCAAGGAATGGGGGTTCATCCCGTTGTTTTTAGAATTAACCTACGAGATAACATTCAACAATAACAAAGGATCCACCAAGACAGTAAAAAATTCTTAACCTTCTCCATCTCGATTATTTTCTGTAGCAAGCAAAGCATTAACTCGTTCCCGATTTGGACAATTTTTAGCCATGTGAGGTCCGCCGTAAGTCCAACAAATATCGCTCTTTTTGTTTGCGATGCCTTTGTCTCTGATGGGTCCATCAACAACATCCTTGCCCTTATCCACGACTTTTTTTCAAACTTCCTTCCTCCCTTCCCCTTTCTTCTCCACCTTTTTTTTCGGTTTTGAAGTAGAAGGAATTTCAGAAAAACTCAAGGTGATGCGGTAATCAACCAAAGAATTGTCAGAAGCAATCGCACTCGGGATATCCTTCATATTCTATCTCCTAAGTTCATTTTGTACCTACGCTTGCATTATAGAAATAAAATTATGCAATTTGTCATCCTCCGGCATGTTCTCTACATCTAGCATTAAGGAAGTGAATTCCTTAATATAATCACGAATTATTCTAGTTTGTCGTAGACATTTCAAGCGGATCCCTAGAAAGCCAAAATGTGTTTCTAGGTAAGAATTGGTCCTTCATTAAGTTCCGGAGTTTCTCCCACATATCGATCTTGGGTCTTGCCACACTTTCGTGATCAGCCATGCGAGTTCTCCACCATAAATTAGCATATCTCGTTAGGTACATGTTTGTAATTGTGACTTTCTCCCCATTTGGAACTTTGGCAGCAACAAAGTATTTATCCATATCCCACAGAAAGTTCTCCAGTTCTTTAGCACTACGCGCTCCACCAAGCGCCTTCGAATCAGGGATCTAACCTTAGAATGTTCTTCACTGCCTTGGCCAGGAGTAACCAACGCCCTTCGAAGAACAATAATTTCCAAGTTCGGAGTTTCGATCTCCTTTTTTATTGAAGAACATTTGTGGCCTCACAAATTTGTTGTATAACTTCATAAAACTGACATATCACATCCTTTAGACGATAGATCTCAAAAATCATATGATCCAAATCCAAAGGATCATCAGCTATGCCAATCGTCGCCTCTAACTTTTGCACAGAATCACGCAAATCTGAAGTGGTTCTACTAGCCATGGTCCCAATTCATGAGCAAAGCTCTGATACCAGTTCTTACAGGGCCAACTTTAGCACAATTGACACTGCACGGCAGTAGCCAAACTCTCAGCCACTATGTCTTACTTTTTTCGCAAACAGGTTTGACACTTATAATTATTTCAAACTTGTAAAATGTAGCAACACATAGTGGTATGGGTAAACCCAACCTTTATTCAATTCTTGGAGAATTTACAAAGGAACTCAGTTTGAAGGCTCACATATGGTACTTGCCTTAAGACCAACGAAATACACAACATAAAAGGGGTTGCCATAGGCAGATTACAAGGGGCAATTATATGGGACAGTTATTCAATGTGCCTTGCACATGACCAGCCTAAAAACAAGCATAACCACTTGGTTATATTTTGAATTTAAACTTTTTCACGAAATTGAATCCCTCTTCAGCATTTTAGCTAACTGCAACATGTGTATTGCACATGGCTAAACTTCCACAGCATATGCACATCACCCTTCTTCAGTCACGTGACTTGCATACTTGTTCTACAACTTTTTCCACACTTTGCCTTCCAGCCTTACCTTGTCTTTCGATCATGCCTCGCCCATAAGCTCATGACCATGTCTTTCACAAACTTTGTCGTCCCACTGATCTGCACGCATGCCTAAGTCAAGTGCCATGTGACTTCATTTGCCATAGTCGTTGCCCATTATCAAGTAGCCTTGCCAACACTCAAGACATCTTACCTAGCTAACTTGCCTAGAGTATGTTTTCCCTTATTTGTTTTATATTTTTCTTTTCTCCATATAAATTATCCAGAAAATAACCTATATATTATATCTTATTTATCATTTTCCTTTTTTTTTTAAATATATGTGTTACTATAAATATTTCTAGCACATAGGATTCAAAATTATATATCATTATAATAAGATGGTATATTGGTATAATAAAATGACATATTAGTATTTAATATTATTGTAGAATAGTATACCAAAACTGCATATAAATATACCAAATAGGTATATTACTATTTTATGTCTTCTCACCTACTTCTTATATAATTAATAATTTTTTATGGAACCCTATCAAAAATTTATTTAAGAAAATATTGGCAAGGACCTAGTTGAAAAAAAACTAAAAACTTAAAAATGACTTATTTTATTACAGTATACTGCTTTTTTATATTGTATACTACAACAGTATAATGTATTATAACCATGACTTTAGCTTTACATAATAGCACCTAGATGATTTAACAAAATAGCAGTCGAAATATACTATTATGATATATTGTATACTATTACAACATATTATTATAATATATTGCAAATTATTATAATATAACATTTTAGTATATTGTATACCATAACAGTATACTGTTGCAGTATAACTATATACTACTATAGTATATTGTATACCATAGCCGTATACTATTGGGTAATTGTGTTTTCTGATTATTACGCTATACCATAGCGATATACTATTGGATAACTGTATTTTTCTTTGATTTTATGCTTAAAAATCGACCTCAATCACCTCAAATCAGCTCCAAATGAGAACAAATTTAGTGTGAACCTCCAGAAGGCATTATAAGCTACATTTAATAACACCCACTTTAAATCAAACAAGAAATCTTCAAAATAAAATTTTAAAATTCAAGTGTTTCAAGCTCGACAATGGTAGATATTCAAATACACACAAAATTTAGATCCGGAAAGCTTAATATATAACCACAACAACACATGGATTCAGAAATATAAATAAATATACAAAAAATATATATTAATATAGAAAGAGGATTCTGGAGTGAAACATATGTAAATAGTATGAAAACTTGTCTTTTAAAATTTATACAGAAAATTCAACAAAAAATTTAGGTAAATGCACAAGTATGTACTGGATTTTTATCATGCACTAAAAAGACTAAGCTATAGGTGTTTTTTGAAAGGGAAATGAACGTCTATGTGTGGGACTCTACTTGTTTACACAACAACAGAAACCTAGTTTGATTTCAACAGGTGGGGTCATGAGAGGATAGTCTGTATGCAAACCTTATCCCTACCTAATTCAGGTATAGAGGTTGTTTATAATAGACCCTCGGCTCAAGAAGGGCAAGAACAAGAGGAATGCAAGGAACTAATAAAGAAGGAAGAGAAAAAAAAGGGGGGGGGGGGGGGGGGGAGAAGAGATGAAGGATAAGTACTACCAAATAATAGCAGTGGCTTAGGCGAACAAAATCACATAATGTAATAGAAATCTAAAAGTATGAAGAGACATGTATGCTACTAAGACTATCGGTGAACAACTATAAACCACCTACTAACCTTCTACCTTAATTCTTGACCTCCACGCCCTCCTATCAAGGATCGTGTCCTTAGTGAGTTGAAGCAGTGTCGTGTCATGTCTAATCACCTCTCCCCGGCTCTTAGGCTTACCCAACCTCTTCTCAAACTCTCCATGACCAACCTCTCCCACCTCCTGACAGGAGCATTAAAGCTTCTTCTCTTAACATGTCCAAACCATCTCAGCCTCGACTCTTGCATCTTGTCCTCCACGGAGGCTACTCTCACTCTGTACCGGATAGCTTCATTCTTAATCTTATCTCTCCTGATACACCCACACATCCATCTCAACATCATCATCTTTGCTACTCTCATCTTCTACACGAGGGAGTTTTTGATTGGTCAACACTCAACCCCATACAGCGTAGCCGGTCAAACCACCACTTGATAAAACTTACCCTTAAGCCTTAGTGATACATTCCTATCACACAAAACACAGGAAACGAGCCAACACTTCATCTATCCGGCTCTGATGCGATGTGTGACATCTTCGTCAATCTCCCTGTTACCCTTGATAATAGACCCGATATACTTAAAACTCTCTCTTGGGAATAACTTGAGCATCAAGCTTAACCTCTACTTCTGCATCATGGGTCCCGTCACTGAATTTGCACTCCAAGTATTCTGTCTTAGCTTTTACTTAATTTGAAACTTTTAGACTCCAAGGTTTGTCTTCAAACCTCCAACCTCGCATTAACTCCGCTATATGTCTCGTCAATCAATACTATATCATCGGCAAATAGCATGCACCAAGGTACTTCCCTTGGATGTGTCGCGACAGTACATCTATCGCCAAGGCAAATAAAAAGGGGCTAAGAGTCGTTCCCTGGTGCAACTCCATCACGACAGGAAAATGCTTCGAGTCACCTCCGTAATCCACACCCGAGTCTTAGCATCATTATACATATCCTTAATCACCCTAACGTACGCTATCGAAATGCCGCTACCGACTCTGCTTGTTTAGAGAAATTAAAAAGGGAAAGGGGGTTGGGTGCGGGCAAACAGTTTAGGCCATACAAGTTGGAAAAGTAAATTCTTTGAGCTTAGGTATGGAAGAGTAAATAATTTGGATTTAATGGATATACAAGTTAAATTTCCTCTATAAAATAAAGTCCGCACCTAAAATCTTATAATTCGAAGTTCGATAGAACTTTTTTGGTATTAACCGAAAATTAATTTTTGTTTCTTCCATTCGATATTGACTTGAGTATGACTTTTTTTTTATTAAAAAAAAAGTCAAATTAATCCTGCTGATCGACTTATTCGACGCTCTCTTAAGTAAGTTTCTTTGTTGGGAGGTTTCTATCTTGGTTCTGATATTTTGCTCCTCACCTGATCACAGTTCAAAACTCAGTAAAGTAGAAATATCACGGCATTTTAGGGCTCTGATATACTGACAATGCCAGTAACATTATCGTTCAGGAAGGGGGAAGAAGTTTAAGCAATGAGAATATAGATAAATGACTAAATTAGATAACCATTTTCCTATCAAGTAAAACATTTTAGGCATGATGATTAATAATTTAAAATAGTAATAAAGGAAAGCAGTAAAAGAAATAAGGGAAAGAAATCGTATTCTTCATTCCATTTATAGATATAAGGAAGCTAGAGACCTGTAATAGACCTGAGAGGATAAAACAATAAATCAAACATACAGTATTGATCACTAAATCGGAATGATTTTTCTTTGAATACTCACTATATTGGAATGATATTCTCTAATAATTTAGTGGTAGTGAGCTAAACTATACCAAAAACATCATAGGCTTATCCAATTTTGGAAATTTATCTTCTGTGCCTATGCAATGGCTGACTTGATTATCTGTTCTTGTTTTGGACGCCAAAATGATTTTTGAACAAATAGCAATCCTTCACCACCCTTTGAGTAAGACATCATTATTTTCCATTTTGCAGACCTAGCCATATTCTCTATTTCAAGTATAGTTTCCGCATTGTCCCGCACAATCAACTTTCCTTCTGGTCTCAGAATCCTATCCACTTCTGCAAATACTGGTACTATCTTGCACCTGTTGGCAACAGAATATCATACGTTACATATATAAGCGAAAATTTGTCGCTAGCAAGGTAACAGCACGGGTGCAGTAAGATTAACCTTTTCTTAATATCGGAGAAAAGATGATCAGCATGAAGAAGATCGTAAGATCTGGGATACGTGCTGAAGGATTCACACCAGTCATGGTAAATACCAAAAAAGCCGCGTTCATATATAATTGGAAGTGTGTCGGGCGAGTCAACTGGAACTACATTCATAACCCAGACTTTCAAGTCTTTCAGAGCTGCAGCAAATCTGTATCATCATAAATAAGATAGTTATCAAGAGAATGAAAAAGGTGGACTCAGTTTAAATGCTGGTAATACATGCACCTAATATCGACTCAAATCAGACAATCAGCTCTAAATTGGTTTGGTCGGCTATATGAATCCTTTTGTATCCATTCCACTCTTTTTAAGTTCATTTCATTCCAATACTAAAATATACTTCTTTTAAGATGAAAACAAATTAGGGGTTCTGTCTAGAGAGGTTATCTAAATCTCACACTATCCCTACACGGTTATAACAGCCTAACGAGAATACAAAGACCCCTAACAAGTAACGGATTTAATGTAAATGTAACATTAATTAAGTTGCTCTTCCAACTAGTTGGTATATATATATATATATATATATATATATATATATATATATATATATATATATATATATATATATATATATATATATATATATATATATATATATATATATATATATATATATATTGCCAATATGGATCATTTACTTCTTTTTGTATTCTATTCATAACTAAGCTCAAATGAAAGATTGCAAATTTTTCCAGACAATTCTCTTTGAAAAACACAGATACACACACCACACACAGAGAGAGAGAGAGAGGCATTAATTGAGATAGATGTATTATTTCGAAAGTCTCATCGATGGAAACTTCATCTAGCAATCATCAATTAATTTCATCGAATCACTCTAAATTTTGCCAAAGATTCTTTGTGAAATTTATTCCTTTAATCTTCAAAGAGAGGCAATGATCATAGAGGAAATGAGTAGCTAAGAGATAATGAGGAAAATAGTGACTGATAAAAACTTACCCTCCATAAACAGCTTTCATATCCATGACATTCCTTACTGAAGACCAGTTAATGCCAAGACCATTCAAATACGATTTTGACACAACATGTTTCCAATGATCAACGTCTGCAGCAAAGTCTGCTGGGGCTGCTTTTCCATAAACTCCAACTTGAGAACTTGTCAACCAATAAGGAAGTTTCTCTGATCTCAATGGCCATTTTGATGGCCACCTTGAACCACGTGCAGATGCATCTTCTGGCGCTTTGTGCATACATGCCTCAAGTGTTATATTCCTGAATTGAGAAAAAAAACGAGTTAGGATTTTTTTTTCTGGTCGAGTGTTCAGGAGATGGATAAATGTAGTTTTATCTGTAATAGAAGAGATGAAGACGACAACAACAACAACAACAAAAACAACAACAACAAAAACTTGGTATAATTCAAACGTGGGTATGGGGAGGGTGGGTACGCAGACCTTACCCCTCAGGCTGATTCTGAACTTCCTAACAAATATAATTGTATATGGTGCTATTTCCCTTTCTCCCTTTCAAATCAAAGCAGAAAGTTGAAACCATACTGATAGGTGTAAGGTCAGACAAATCAAACCATAAGCACTATGATCACAATAAAATGTAAGCCTGCTTGATTTTGAATCTTTACACAGCCAAGTAACGAACTTTGTCATTTAGTGACTTAGTGGACATAAAAGTTTCTTGCTGCCTTCTCAACTCAAGGGAAAGAATTGAATTCGATAACAAAAGAACACATGCATCTTCTCTAGAAATATCAAACAAACTTCCTCAAGAAGATTGAATTATGAAAAATTCCTAATTTTTGGTCATTGTATACTTCAGCGTAAGATGGATAAGTTATCTGGTGTGACATTCTAGTTCAAATCGCTTTACACAACAATGAGAACTTAGTAAGTAATTTAAAATCAAAACCATGCAAATAATGAGGTCTTAGCAAGTTCTTAAATATTAATTTTGGTTAATGCCTCGTATAATGAAGACAAGTAAATTTCCATTCTTTCCTAATAGCATATTTTCTATAGCTTTACAAACTTGTGTCTCCGGGTAGACTATTTGGATTTACGATTGTTATACAGCACTACAACAGAAGCCCATGCTTGAGTGAATAAAAGAAAAGTACCAGGCTGCATCTGGATCATCAGCTTCTTCACACATAGGTGGGTCATTTTGTGTTCTACTCTGGTAGCAATCATTGGATGTTGGCTTTCTGAATATAGCTACACCTATTTCATTTAGCTTATCTTCATTAATTTCCAATAGTTCCCAGCACATTGATTTAGTTAGTTCAGACATAGCTGCAAGACAATAAATCAGAGAGCGAGATATTAGTCTATGACTTTCATTTGCAAATGAGAAATGTCAACTAAGTCGTGCCACAATCACCTTCCCAAATTCCAACACTTTCTTCATCCTTCCGATATACTGGTGTAGCAGACCAAAGGAAGTGACCACCAGGCCGCAAGACACGATTCAATTCTAGGAGAAGTTTTCCACCTGCAATAAACTAGGACGTTTAGCATCGGCTGATGTTCCAAAACCAAGCAAACCTTGTGAACAGAGAGATAGATAGAGAGAGAGATTCACCTTCAATATGCCACGGAACTCTACAACGTGCACAATGGACAGCATCAAACACTTTACTGGGGAATGGTAGTCTTTTAGTTCCCATAACAGCTGATATAGCAGGGATGCCCCTTTCAAGTGCAAATTGTACTTGGGCTTCGTGCTCATCCTTGGGGGCAAGTGACATTGCTAGTACATCTCTTTCAAAAAGGTATCCTCCAAAGCTGGCCACTCCACACCCAACATCCAAAATAACACGAGTTTGTTTGCCCCATGAAATTTGAGGCAGGGACTGCATTGCAACCAATATCAGCAAAACAGCATAAAATAGGAAGAGGTACATAAATCTTCACCATCAAATTGTGGTGATAAATTTCAGCCAATTGACTGATAACTGATTAAAAAACACATTAGACATTAGTATACGGAGGCCATTCTAAGTTGCTGTAGAGTCTCCAGAAGATTATATTCTCAGGTCTAATATGCAGGAACAAATCAAAATCTTGAAAGTTCCGTTCAAGTCGAGTTGAATCATATGGACCAACTAACGGCACCTAGTACCCATGAAAATTATAAGAGTAATGCATAATTGGGTTTAGCAATCTATGGAAGTATCACTTAAATCAAATCGTCTTAGCTTTAATCTTCAACTTGGTATTAAAAGCAGGTGATATACATATTGCCATATGAACCTACAGAAAGCAACACGCTAACAATTTGATGATGCATGGAATGAAATGTTAAGCACCATGATTACGAAACAATAATTATAGATAGAATGAAGTAGCACTGAAACTTAAACAAAGACTTTGCCTTCTGGAGGAAATCAATGTAATGAAGAGCTCCTTGCTTAAACTGAGTGCCTCCACCAGGGAAAGTAAGGTACTCTCCTGTAACTTTGACCCAGTTTTGGTGCCCCTTGACCTTGGCTAGCTTTCCATGAGGAACATTAGAGTACCATATCTGTTTGACCATAAATTGCAAGTTACTTGGCTTATCAAATTATTAATCAGCAACAAATGGATATATAAGCAGAAACAAGATATACCTGCTCTCTGCTCCTTGGCCATCCAATTGGCTGCTTGTATCCTGTAGGCAAAGGAACAAGGCAAGTTGAAGCTTCAATAGGACAGTGCCTCTCACGATGTTCGTAGTGCGAGGTACTTGGGAGCTTCCTTATAGCTTGCAAATTATCCAGGCATGGTATATAATCTGGTCCAGCATCAGTTTTACATGTCTTCCACTTTGGTGAATCCTGTGACTCATTCTCCTTTTTAGACTCAGCAGCCTGAGTTGACCATGGCCCATTTTGTGTAGTAGTTTCTTTTAAAATCTCTGATTGATCACCAGCTGGGAAAATCTCATTCTCTTCCTCTCCCTTTTTTGACTTTAAGACAATGTTCTCATCTTCTGCTGTTGTCTCAGCACCATCTGGATTTGAGTCTTCACCTCCATTATCTGACTCACCACTGGTAGAAGTTGAGCCTGTCTCTCTCGAATCTACTTCCTCGCTCTCTAGATTTGAAGTCTCGCTGCTAGACTGTGATTCATCACTGGATCCAGAATCCTCTTGATTTTCTTCTCCATTACTCAAATTAGAGTTTTCTCCTTCCCTTTCCTCATTTTGGTAACTATCCAGCCCCTTTTCATCTGAAAACTCCTCCATAGACCTTCCCCTTCTAAACCCCTTCTCTCCCTGGAATGTTGCATCTTCTTCTCTTTTTGCATTGACTGTGAAATCGCCAGAAATGCCTGTATACTGCCCCGATAATTTCTCGGTAAATTTCAATGTTGAAGATATCTCTGAGTTTACAAGAGGTATACTAAATAATGACATCAGCATCCATATTCCAACTAAAGAAATCCCAAGAGAAGTCACAACATTGATTTTTGAACAGCAATCGGATGATTTCCTGCCACCAAAAGAGCAACTTCCCCCAGCCATAATATTCGATCTTTTCTGTCCCTGGACATTTTGAGAAAAAATAATTGAAATATCAAATATAGTAGCCTAAAATGTCTTATGAACTAGGTTCGAGAACAGAGAATGATAAAACCACAACGGAAACTAGGATCAAAAGTTACCTACAGAACACATCATACATCCATTAGATATTTCTAGTTTTTTTTTTAAAAACAAAGTGATAAGGTACAATTGTATTTCATCAAGCACATCCAGTGAAATACTAGGTGAACACTCAAATACTCATGAGAACTCATGAAAGAATTCATTCGGAAACATCACAATGAATTCCAAAAAATTTATACATAACCTGAATTTTGGCCTAGCTCAATTCCAAAAGAAACTTTAACAACATGTTTCGACCAAAAATCTTTCCATATCTGAGTTTTCAATGTCTAAGCATTCCACATATACACAGAGGAAGATTTAGGCACATTCTGTGTGTCCAACTGAACCCATTGCTTTCAGCTCAAACCATGTTTACATATAATAAATAAAAATTTATGATGCATACTTATGATCAGATCAAATTCATTCTGAACCTAACGACTCTAGACCCTGGATTCGCCTCTCCTCTGCTGATATATAGACTTCATCATAAACATGATGAAAATGGTAAAAACATGTTTTCTTGTCCGTGTCTGGTAAATCTGTAATTACTCTGTCAAACTCTCAACAAAAACAATATTCCAAGAAAACCACATCTCTAGTCCATAATACTCCTAAAACAGGATAGAGTATCAAAACTACAAGATCCCTTAACGACATAACAAAATTACAGAACAAAAATGTCATATTGCAAGATCAATCCCATCTCAAAGTTGCAAACCAAAAACCAATCAAATAGTATCGAACAAAACAAAAGTTAGAGCATTCTACTAACCAATAGAAATAAAGCTCACCCTTTTACCCAAAAAGAGGAAAATGAAGGGAAAAGGGTACATAAAAGAGGACAGATTCACATTATTATGGGAACAGAAAGAAGGAAAAATCGTACCTTTTAAGATGGGGGTATATAGGAACTTCAATCTTGGCCAAAGCAAATTAGTTTTTGAAGCTCATTTTCTTGTTAAAAGGTGGAAAGATCAGATCTTGGTTTGGGGGAATTAAGAATCTTGATTTTGCTTGAGATTTATAAAGGCATTTTGCAAAGAGATATGAAGATGGGTTGCATTCACGCGTATGCAATATTATAATATGAAAATTTAAGGGAAGAGAGGAGTGTGATGAGTGAAGTTGTTACTCATGACCGACAGCCTAGGATTACCATGACATGATAAGGCCAGCGCCAAACGGTAAGAGAAAAATTGACAGGTCGAAAAGGTAGTTAAAATAGATTGATTGTAATAGAATTTTACTATAAGAGGTAACCTAAAAAAACAGCTGCAGCTAAGTGTTTGTTGTCAATTTATTCAAGTTATACTCTCATTATTTCAATTTATATCCTATAGTTTTATTGCATTGGAGTTTATATAAAAAAGAAAAATCTTTCAAAACTTGTGATATTAAATGCGATATGAGTTTTTGGTTGTTGTTGCATGCGCACGGTATAAATGGTAATAACAATTAAATTTGATTTTGTGATTTTAAAAATACGTAATCTATTTTTATCCTAGTTGTCGGGCAATAAATTCTAAGTAAAATATTAGAAGATAAGATTATAGCTTAAAAATGAAATGATAATCGAACCGAACGGCTGAAGATCGGGCCTCGAGCTGTCGTATATGAGGCCTCGTGGTTGAGCTCGGTGGCCGGCTTATGGCGATCGGCGGAGGACTAACAGTTATGATAGCTACGGTGGTGGCTCTTTATGATCAATAATAAGCAATAAATGAAGGACAATAACTAGAACACTATAAATATAAGTAATAAATGGAAGTAATGAATGCAAGAGAATGTGTGAGTGAGCAGAGAGAACGTTCTTGTATATTTAATATTGAGTATCAGATGATTACATAATGACAAGGATCCCCTTTATATATGAGGGGAATCCCAACATAGTACAAGTACATTCATTACAAAGACATGGGGTTAGTACAACCATTTAATACCATGGTATGGGTTTGGACTAGCCTAATAGACCTTAACATGATAATCGAGGCATCCCATCGGTTCATCTTTTTAAAATTATTTAATACACTGCCAACTCTTATTCTCCAAAGCAATAATATCGTCATCGGTCCAATTCTTAAAAACACATTGATTGCGCCTGCCGATACGTCTTTCGAAGACATTGATGGTGTTGTCGGTTACTTCTATAAATAGAAGCCTTCTTGAACTGACTCTTCATTCGAATGTTCTCTAACAGTCTTTCCAGAATTATTTAATACTCTGCCGACTCTTATTCTCCAAAGCAATAATATCGCCATCGGTCCAGTTCCCAAAAAAGCATTGATTGCGCATGCCGATACATCTTTCGAAGACATTGATAGTGTTGTCGGTTACGCTGCCACCCCTTCTATTAAATAGAAGCCTTCTTGAACTGACTCTTCATTCGAATGTTCTCTAACAGTCTTTCACCCCTCTCTTCTCCTCAGCCTCATACATTGTTATTTCTCACGCTTGAGTCCCGTGGCCTTATGGTTGCATGGTAGCGTTCTCATCAGTCATGCCATGGCCTTTTTCCTGGGCTCTCCCTTACTGAGCGAGATTGCACTGATTTGTTTTTATTGTTGTTGTCCCGAGGTTATGAGAGAGAAATCTCAAATTATCCTTGAATTAGAGGATATGAGGACTATGAACTTCTACTCATCTTTCCTGACTACCCAGTGCGACACCTCACTCCTTTTGCATTCCCTAGAGTGAGGTGATACTATCTACTAACTGTTGAATCCCGCACCGATGTAATGTGTCAAGAAGTGGCTTCACAATAGTAGTGTTGGCAAAATCAATACTAGCCGGATTTTTCACCCAACCACTTCTTCATTCTTTTCTGCTTTTTCTGCATCACTTTCCTATTCTCTATCAATTTCCTCTTCTCCATCTTCTCCCATGAAGATGCCATTCTGGAAAATCGAGACGAGGCCCTCAGGGAGGTGGTTCTTGAAGATATTGTCGCCAAGGATGCACCCCCGAGGATATATTAGACTCTTGTATTTATTATATATGTATCTTTTTTTGCTTCTTTGTTTCTGTATAAGGACCCCTCATGAGCTTTTGTAATCATATGTAAGGACCCTTCATGGGCTTTTGTAATCATGTGCTTATGAATACGAAGATGTTTCTTCAATCTATGTCTGATTTATGCTATATTTCTTTTTATCTGCATTTGTGAAGAATATGAATGCATGATTTCACCGATTGGTACGAATATCAAGCCCGGGTGCAAGTATTTCTTCTGGCTCTTGATTGATTAAAATGATTCCCCGTAGAACTCTTTGTCGTTCCTTGGATCGACCCCGGATTGGAATGATATACTTGCGTCGTCTGGATCCCCGACTTCAAGTTGAATTAGTAGGGCTTCGAACTATCAGTACGAGACTTAGCCTTTTAGACCTCGTGATAGTCCTCGATGGGGGAATTTTCTCGGAAGCCTGAGAATAAAGATGGCCTTTAGGATTTCGGGAGCAGTGCCGAGTAGGGGTTAGCTCAAGCACGGGTTACCTGGAAACTTGTTTTGAACTCAGCATAGATAGCCTTAAGGCATTGCAGATAGATCCCGAATGAGGGTTTAGCCAGGTTTAGATGGTACCTCAAGGCCAAGCCCGTATGAGTAGGTTTTTAGAGCTTCTATTCTTTTTGAGAGAGTTCCTCGAGATCGAATACCATCTCAGGACTTGTAATGATGCCAATGGCTTACTAGAGCATATCTTCTTTTTTGACGGATGCCCTCGAGATCATGTACCATCTCGTGACTTATGATGATGCCAATGGCTTCCTAGAGCCTATTTTCTCTTTTGACAGAGGTCCTCGAGATCAAGTACCATCTCGAGGCCTATAATGATATTGATGGCTCCTTAGAGCCTTTCTTCTTTTTTTACGGGGTCCTTGAGATCGGGTACCATCTCGAGGCTCGTAATGATAATGATGGCTCCTTAGAGCCTTTCTTCTTTTTGATGGAGGCCTTGGAGATCGGGTACCATCTCGAGGCTTGGTTAATGCGGGGGTCTCTGATCCCTGAATGTCTTATGGGGGCGTCAAGCTTATGACATGGTTACGAAATGATTGAGGCGATCTCGCTGGCACATCTTCCTAAAGCTATAAAAGTTTTAGCCAGTATTTTTAATCGACCTTTGAGGTCTCGAAAAGTCACCGCTTTTTCCATAAATATGGCTGTCTTCACCCTTTTGAAGATTCTACCATTCTGAGTAGTTATCCTCTTTTGTAGAGTTCTCCTTTCCTGTGTTATGTCCTCCATTATTTTAGTTTTGATGCTCTTGCTCAAATTCCCGATCCAATTCTCTAGTTTTACTACAGTCATGACTGCTACATCAGGGTCCGCTCAGTAAGGAGAAGGGAGTTCCACCAAAGGTTCCCGCCTGGTTGGCAGTGTGCCGTCAGTGTCAGGCGAGTCGTCCTCTGGGCATTTTGTTCAGGGGGAAGGGGGAAGGAATCTCCCGTTGGAAAAGTCTTCCAACGTTTGAGGTCATTGGTAGTACGCCTCGAAGTATACTTCTTTAATGGAAAGAAGCACCTTGAGTCAGTGATGAAGGACTTTGGATGGCGAGAAAAGGTAATATTGTAGGTACCTTTGCCGGGAGAGAGCATTATGACCCATGTTGAGGGTTTTTTGTACGTGTATACATATCCCTTTATGTTGGGCCCCCTTGATAGGGTTTTATTTGACTTCTGTCGAAAGTACCAGGTTACCTTGGCACAGATTCATCTGTCATTTTGACGGATAGTATTGATGATGAGGTTCTTTGCGGAGAACAGGCTGTATCGGCTTTTTCACCATCGAGGTCTGCTAACCCTACAATGCCGCTCCATTATGCCTTTCATTGTTGATGATGAGGAAATGGAGATCGGGGGTGGATGAGCCAATTCGTCCGATTACATAGTACCAATATTATCCCTGTGGAGTTTTTGCCATTTCCCGCGGAATGGAATTTTACACGTAAGTGATATACTCGTGCCTCTGTAGTTTTTTAATTATGGTGAAGGCGGTCTTTGTAAATTCACCTTCATTTTCCTTTTCTGCAGTGATTTCATAGATGTTGTGTAAGGTCCTCGGCCTGCCGTATTAGGCTCGGAGTTGGCAACCCACTCGACTTATAATGAGTGTAAATGGCGAGCTTTGTGTAGGGGTAGATGGGAGGCAAAACACCGCGGTACATGCAATGTGATTTGCTCTCCCCTCCCCCCTCCTTTAGCTTGAAGGAAACTTTCTCTTTCCACGTATTAACTCTATTTATCGTAGGCATTGGGGAGTTCTTTAAAGCGAGATTGTGCCCTATAAGAGATGGAGGAAGATCGCCGGCTTCAAGACCAAGGAATGATAATAATAACAATAAGCAAAAAAGGCCTTTGCAGGATGATAGTGATTGTAGCAAAACGAGTCCGACCCGAAGGCTCAATGAGGGCGTATCAGCCAAACCTGCAGCATCCGAGGTCTTTGGCTTAGAAAAGCGGTTCCTCTTCTACTGTCATCTTCTTTTATCATCGAAGGTACTTCTAGGAATAAGGGTTCTCTGCCGCTGGCTTCTTCTCCTGTTGAAGGCACTTCGAGGGATGTTCGACGCCAAGGGGCATGTATATTGGGCGACCGTGTCCCAAACCGGGTTGGTTATATCGGGGTAGATGGGTCCAGACCAAATGTACGCTCAACTATCGTTAAACTCAGCAGCTTTACTCGAAGGTAGGTTTTGGCCGTTCGTACTGGTTTTATAGTTTTGTAATTTTTTCTTTTTTATCATGTTTCTCTTCCACATGCTTTTAACAAGCTCAAATATGAGCTGCTTCACTGCTAGGCCAGGCTGCAAAATGTCGTACATGGGGAGAAATCTCTCATGCTTCTTTGCGATGAAAGGGAAGACAAGTTGGCGCACTTGTGCTTTGAGGAGACTCACAGTTTGAACTGCGAAAGCTACCTTGACGAGCAGGTAACTTCTGTTTCAAGGGAGAGCATGTTTCTTTTTTATATTACGAGGCTAATGTTTTGTTTACTTTAGCTGTAGAAAAAGACAGAAGACCAGGAATGCCTTAGGAATGAAGTTGGACAAGCCAAGCGCAAGCGTGATGAGCTAAGGGCTCAGGTGGACACCTACATATCGGCTGAGAGAGATTCTTTGGCCAAGGCTTTTGCCCTTGAAGTGCAACTTCGCAGCACTCACGGAAAAAGCTTGGTCCGAGTGGACATTATTCCAAGACTCGAGTCCGAGCTCTTGAAGATGAAGGCTGAAGTTGTAGATGCCCGGGCTGAAGCCGAAATAATCAGAGCCAAGGCTGATAAGAAAGTGGCTGCCTATTTGAAGGATGTTGCCGATGCTTGTGCTGAGCTAAGGAGGGCTCTCGGTCGGGAGAGTAGGAATAAAAAGTAAGCGAGGCACAAATCTCGGAGGGAAACCCTCGAGGAGATTCATATCAAGGAATTCGATCTCTCGGAAGAGATAAAGCAGGCGAAGTAGGAAGAATGTGATTCTAAGTTCCTTCTGTCTGATGACGAAGATGGCGAGAAAGAGGCCAACGGACCATAGTCCTCGAAGGGGATGTGTATTAGAATAGGCCTTCCGTTTCTTGTTTTGGGTAGACTGCTTTTAAAGAACTTTGTAAATGAAGCTTATATTCCCTCACATATATGTATAAAAGGAAGCCTCACAGTTTTGTTTTTCACGCATCCCCTTTGCCTTGCTTTTAGCTAGATAAACTGGTAATCGAGTTAAAAGCAATCCTTAGACTCATGGTATCGCCTTGAGGCTCATTGGCCTGGCCCGTAGGCTCTTACACGCTTGGTCTGCACGACATTTTTTGTGTAAGCCGACGTTTGAGCTCTTATGTTTTGCTCTTAGGCATATTTAGTTAAATTTTTTGGGTTCAGTCTGTGAGTCAAGTATCGACTCGAGCTCATTCGACCCTCAAGTTTTCGAATTTAATGCTGGCCCTTAGGCTCTTAAGCGTTGGGTCGGTGCGACCTTCGATTTTAGTGCTGGCAACAGTGGCTCTTACGCATTGGGTCAATACAACCTTCAATTTTAGTGCTGGAGATAGTGGCTCTCACGTATTGGGTCAGTACGACCTTTGATTTTAGCGATGGCGATAGTGGCTCTTACGTATTGAGTCGGTATGACCTTTTATATGGGCTTTATTTTTCCCTTGTTAAGGACTTTTTGAAGCTGTGTTTGTCTTACTGTTAGAAGGTTTGATTAAAACCTCGATTGTGAGTCATTATATGGCGATGTTCGAGCACCTTGGGAGGTTTGGCTTGGCGGTTGAGTATTTCGAAGTCTATAGTTTGGAGCTGACATAGTCGAAGCTCTTTCGCCTATGGCGAGGGTAGCCTATTTAACCGGTTCTTTTTGAAGTACTTTTAGAGTAATTGAAGGCTTGTGATTTTATAACGGCTGTTGGGCGTCACCGAGTCTCGTTAGTTTGGATGGTACGGCCTTATGACCGTAGTAATTTGTGTTTGGCCAGAGCCTTTCAGTCCCCGAGTGAAGTAGTTTCGGCGTCTATATCAAGGGTATGCCTTTTTAGGGGTCTTACAAGTTCGATATATAGCCTTAAATTTAAGATTGGGATTATTCCTTTAGTAAGGTCTTACAAGTTTTACATGCCTTTGAAGTCTTACAGTTTTGATTACTTGGTACAAGTGTGGTTCATGCCTTACTTAAGGTCTTACAGATATTTTCACTTGGTACAAATGTGGTTCATGCCTTGGTTGAGGTCTTACAGATATTGTTATTGCCTTATATAGGTCTTAGAGATCGAGGTTTCCCGCATGTGGTCTTGTGGCCTCGAGTTTTGATAAGTCGATGGGGGTGGCGATTGGCGGCAGACACCGAGTCATCGAGGGTTTCTTGGCTTGGGAGACATTACTTTGTAAAATTGGTATTGCCTCATTGAGAGCTTACGATTTCGGGGTTTCCGACCCGGAGGTCATGCAGCCTTTAGTTTTCGATGCCAATCTCCGAGTGTTCGGGACATTTTTTTGGCTCTACAGCTGTTTTACGATCTTGATGTTGCCTCATTGAGGGCTTAAAAGTTTGAAGCTCTAACTCGGGGGTCACATTGTTTTGAGTTGTTGATGCAGTCCCCGAGTGTTTGGGAGCTTTTTGACAAAAGAGCCATTTTTGCAAAAATACTGAGCTTCTTTGAAATGCAAAATGCTTTTGGAAAGTATTCTTTGATTACTTGGTGTAAGTATACATGTCTTTAGCTATTAAGGGCTCAGTTATTCTATACGGACACAGTTTGTTCAACCGTTTGGCCCATTACATTATTTTCCTATCGAGACCCTATTTAGCATATCTTGGCTTCACCGAGTAGGTGATCTTCTGGGGGATGCCCCTAGTATTCGAGGTTGATTGCAAAAGAAACCTTGAATACTTTTTGAGTTTTCCTTAGGTAGCATATAGATATTGTCTCGTAAAAAACATTGCCGATAAAACCTTTCTTGGGATAAAAACCTGATCGAAGGAAAAAAGTGCATCACATGCTTTTGGAACCTAACGCCTTCGAGTTGGAAAGAGCTTCGATTGTTTTTCAGGTTAGTATAAAATGTAACTGAAAAGGGGAGATGGCTATACCTTAGTGCTAACGGCGCTTCAGATCTCGACGTGAATCAATCATTTGTTATGAGGACTCAGTGTGGTCCTTCATTTTGTTTAGTTAGGCATAGCTGAAAATGTATCTTATTATCGCTATTTTATTGTTTATTTATCCTTCAGCTCCTTTGATGGTGGAGACATTAGTGTTAGCATCACATTGTGCACTGTGAACATTTCTCTTGTCGCATGTTGTTCCCGTAGATGGTTTTTATCCCATACTTAGTTGGGAATTTCATCATTTCATGGAGAATGGATGGTACTTTTCTCATGAAGTGTATCCATGTCCTTCCGAGAAAAGCTTTGTATCTCATGTCTCCTTTAATGACATGGAATTTGGAATTTTGGGTTTTGCTGGCCATATTGACTAGGAGGGTGATTTTCCCTTTCGTTGTTTCGCTCACCATGTTGAACCTGTTGAGGACTCGAGAGGTGCGCACAATCTATTCAAGTAGTCCGAGCTGCTTTACCACCCTCGACCTGATAATGTTGGCCAGCTTCATGGATCCATAAGTACACGTTTAATTTGAAATATATTAACAAGGAAAGAGATTACCAGTGCATCATTGTGAGGATGAGACAAGGTTTCAATGTCCTCATGGCTGAATGTGAGAGCATCCTCAGGTATGTAACCCCGAGTTTGCTTTTCTCTGGAGATGGATATTTTAGTTCTTCTGATCACGGGTCCTTGTGGGGCATCAATGCCTCCCAAAATCATGTGGATGACATAAAGTGGCTCATTTTGTTTCGTTCTTCTTGGTCGCCTCTCTTTTCCAAAACTGATTTTTGGCCCGGTCGCTGAGGAATTCTCGGAGGTGACCTTTCCTAAGTAGTCGGGCTACTTCTTCCCGGAGCTATTAGCAATCATCTATCCTGTGGACGTGCGTGTTGTGAAATTCATACACTAAGTTATGATTTCTTTGCGAAGGATCTAGTTGTACATGCATAGGCCACCTAGTGTCTCTGATTTTACTGATGGCGAATACGATGTCTAAGATATCAACATTGAAGTTGTATTCCGACAAATGAGGTGCCTCTGTTGGCCTGTATGCCTGTCGGATCCAGCTATGCTGAAAAATCACCGACGGTTCTGGCGTCGATCCACTCTTTGGTCATTGCGAGGTATATTGCGCCTCGGAGCGTTTCTTCTATCTTCAGGATTTGGTTGGTATCTCTCTTTATTCGTTTTTGACTCATTCGCCGGGAGCCTGCTAGGATATACCAAGCCCGAGGGGTTCCTAGTTGGTCGTCTTCGGCCCTGTTCTTTGATTGGTATCGGTTATGGACGTCCGACCAGGTCACAGCGGGATATTCGACCAAATTATGCTTCAGCTACTTTGCAGCTACCGAGCTTCGCTCATTAAATCCTTAACTGAAGGTCTGTATCGCCCAATCGTCAGATACCAGTGGTAGTTCCATTCTTTCCATTTGAAAACAAGATACGAACTCTCGTAGCATCTCGTTCTCCCTTTTCTTGATTTAGAAGACGTCAGATTTCCTTGTAGCTACTTTAATGGCGCTGGCATGTGCCTTTGTGAAAGAATCTGCCAGCATGGAAAATGTTTCTATGGAGTTAGGAGCTAGGTTGTGATACCATATCATGGCCCCTTTCGAGAGTGTTTACCCGAACTTCTTTAGCAGGACACACTCGATCGCGTCCTCCCTTAGGTCGTTGCCCTTCATTGCGCAAATGTAGCCAGTGACGTGATCGTTAGGGTCCGAGGTCCCATTGTACTTCGGAAGCTCGGGCATTCTGAACTTTTTTGGGATGGGTTTTGGGGCCGCTTCCTGCGGGAATGACTTTTGCACAAACTTCTTCGAATATATGCCTTTCAGAATGGGGGTACGACTGAAATTTGATCGACCCTAGAATTGTAGGTCCCTACCTTCTTGTCATTGGCTTCTATCTTCTTCTCACCCGACTCGACCTTCTTTGTGAGGCCCTCTAGCATTATGATGGCGGGGTCGACTGCCGACCCCTTATTTCTTGATCTCGCTGGTACCTGCTCGGCTAGGGGATCCGTCCCCGGTACTCCCATGCTAGGAGTTTTTTGGTGAATTTATAGCTGAGCAATTGCCAGCTGTTATACCTGTAACATTTCAAAAATAACGTGAAGGCTAACCTTCTGTTCTTCCCTAGTTGGGGTTTTCTAAGCTTCTTGTTGGTCTCCTTGGTGCACGCTTCGATTAGTATGGGAGCTTATATGGGCATGGTAGGCATCCTGTGAGACCGCGTCCACGGGAATCGGTTTTGTTGCATTCTCAGGGTTTCATGGTGGTACACCAATACATGGAACATCCACACCATTCTCTCAATGGTCCTCAAGATTGTTGTTTACAGAGTTAGATATTTTGACCTAAAATCAAAGATCTCGGACAAGAGAAAGTCTAAAAAGTAACTTGTGTTATGTAGTTAAACCAGCAAGAAAATAATCACTATTATTTTTAGCCCACGATGGGTGCCAAAATATTTACCGTGAAAATGGTAATAACAATAAAATTTGATTTTGTGATTCTAAAAATACGTGATCTATTTTTATACTATTTGTTGGGTAATGAATGTTAACTAAAAGGTTAGAAGGCAAGATTATAGCTTAAAATGATATGATAATTGAACCGAACGACTGGAGACGGGGCCTCGAGCTACCGTATATGAGGCCTCGAGGTCGAGCTCGGTGGTCGTCTTAGGGCGACCAAGGGAGGACTAAGAGTTTTGAGAGGTACGGTGGTGGCTCTTTATGACCAATGATAAGCAATAAATGAAGGACAATAACTAGAACACAATAAATATAAGCAATAAATGGGAGTAATGAAAGTAAGGGAATATATTAGAGAGCAGAGAGAATTCTTTTGTATATTTAATATTAAGTATAAGATGATTACAAAATGACAAGGATCCCATTTATATATGAGGGGGAATCCCAACATAGTACAAGTGCATTCATTACAAATATATAGGGCTAGTACCACTATTTAATACCATGGTACGGGTTTGGACTAGCCTAATACACCTTATCAGCTTTAGTCACATGCTTTGGGAACCTCACACCGATCCATCGACACTACTTATCTGCCCTGCCTCAAGGTTGACTATTGTTTATGCTACCTCGAGTAGATTACTGAGAAACCTCGAGGTCGGAGCCCCAAACTAAGCTTCGAGCCTTCGGGTGGCAGTTTCTTCTAGGTGCCTTGGTGATCGTAAAATTGACCGCTGATTTTTGCCGTATACAACTACTACTCCATGTTATTTAAGAACAATAACTCAAAATACTTAAGTTTACCCGTAAAATGGTATAATTAAATTTATAGCGTGGTTTATAGAAAAGCAAATTAATTTGTTCCTAAAATAATAAAATAAATTAAATAAAATCCAAGAACTAGTGTAGAAGTCGAGATAAAACAGCAAACGGCTTGGTTCCGGGAGTAGAGCTTCTGAAGATAGCGATAAGAATATCATAAGATGGAAAATAAAATATTATTTAGCTTGGAATAATATGTAGCATAAGTTTTTTTAGAAATTTTGTTTATGTTTGTTAAAGTCGCTTTTTTATAGGAAATGCTAGGGAATAAGGTCCTAGGATCAAACCCATCTTACATGACAATAATAAGGGTTATTGATGAATATGAAACCGCAGGCTATGAATGCCAAAATTATCTATAACAGATATGTATTTAATTCTGATGAATATTCTTCATGGAATTTCATGTGGTGGCAAATATTTGTTTGTTGCCGTTGATAATGTTCCCTTCGAGGTCTACTCAATGCCAACTAATGTTGTTGTCCTCGGTCTTGGCTTCCAGTCACTTCGTCTTCTGTCTGCCCCTGGTTTCACATGTCACTCTATTATTTAAATATTTAATGTGAACTGATTTTACCCCATACAGATAGTCCCATTCTTTTCGATGGCACATCTTGCTGGCACCGAATATTTGGTGAAGATTCCTTTCTCGGAGAGAAATTTTCTGAACCCTTCTGAAAATTTTCTAAGGCTTGATTAGATCACGTCTATCCACATTTAATACCCCGAACACGTGTTAATCCATGATTTAGCAATATTTTCGTCGGTTCTCGAAGTAATCATGACCACAATTTTAGCTGCATATTCCTTTACTTATACTCTTCATTCTTCTTCTTTTACACTTAACAGTTTTACAAACCATTTCAACTTCTTTGCATTCAACTTTTCCTTCTTTCACCCTTCTTTAAGATTCTTCTTCAAAGAACTCTTATCACCTTCTTATAATCAAACTCTTCCAAGAACTCTGATTTTATTTTCGGTGGGGGTCCAAGAGAGAACATAGATAAAGAAATCGACGTTGAGGCTGACCCCATATGTTGAGTACCATCATCCCCAAAAGAATCAACACAGCCAAGGATTTCAAAGAGAAGTTTCCTTCTTCAAGTTCTAGCACTTGGGCTGTTGGCATATGCCCTTCTTCCATCCACCATCTTACCATCTCCTGTTGTGAAGGAGGATTGTGATGCCATGATCTGAACATTATTTCTCCAAATTGGTGGAGTGAGTAATCTTATCTAAGAAGGGCTATATGTATGTTTATATGTACCCATTTACTCTGGATGTGTTTTCTTTGAGTGGGGGATTGACCCCGTGATTTTGGAGTTGTGCCACAAATACCAGGTTTTCTTAACACAGGTGGGCCTTTCTATATAGAAAAATATGGTCTGTCTACTGCGGTTGTGCCAAGAAATGAAAGAAGAGCTCACCTCGGCTCTTATGATTGATCTACTCCCCCGAGATTTTCCATGGGATAGTAATAAATTTTAGCAAACTTGGCCACTTGCTTTGCTCACCAACATGGATGACGACAAAGATCGTGGATGGATGAAGAGATTTGTGGTTGTTGCCACCAGGGATAGCATCCCCGCCGTAACTCCATCTTTCCCTGAGTCCTGGACTCATACACATATGTTAAAAATCTATCTTTTTACTTCTTGATTTGATATGAAAAAGTTTCTAATTTGGGTGTTTGTCCGAAAAGTCTAAGTCCGAGCGGGATCAACTGTTAGCCAAGAGGGACCAAATTATTGCTTGCCCTCATGGTGTTGGAAGCACAAGCTGCTGGAGCTGGTGAGTTAGAGGTTCGCCTGCAACAGAGTAAGCATGAAGTTATGGCGCTCAGCCAAGAAACCTCTTAGTTAAATGTACAATTTCAAGAAGCCAATGCTAAATGGTCCAAGGTCCAAAATGTTATGCTTGTTGCTGTTGAGCGTGAGGCCATCTCTACTGAGCTAGTAAGTAAATTGGAGGTAGCCTTGAATTCCACGACTACAGAGGCCGCTGCTTCCGAGGAGAAGCGTGCCTAGATAGAGGATAAGTATAAGAAGATCATGGAACATAATAAGACTTAGATAACCACTATCCATGATCTTGTTCCTAGCCTTAGTGCTGCAAGATCCCAGTAGGATGGCCTTTGGAGCGAGGTTGACCGGCTTAAATTAGAACTTCAACGCCGAATAGATTCCCTCATTATTGAAACAATATATTCTATATATAGCATGAGGAGAAAAAACTTGGAAGAGGCTAAAGCGGGCGTCATTGATATTGATAATAGAATCGCTAAGGCCCGAGAGCTGGATTCAACAACTCGAAGATGTCTCCCCGCTCAGCCTAATGCAAGTGACTCATCTGGTTCTGATTATGAGTTATGAGGAACTGAGAAGGAATTCGAAGAGAATAATGGTTAAGACTAAGATCCCGAGCGGGCGGCAGATCCGCCTACTTCTCTTGGGGTCGCAGATGTTTCTCTTCCCTCGAATTCTAGAGATGATATAGCTTAGTTTTTTGCTTTCTTTTTCTTTGATGTTTTCTTTACGTATTTTTGTACTTGTGCTTCTTGGCACGTTTGAAAATAAAAGTGTTTTTTGTTTAAGCATTGGGCAAAGTTTACTTTTTTTGCATCAAATGATGCAAGGGTTCAGGTGCATTTTCCTTGATAACATTTGGGTTCCGAGCATAAACTCTTTGGGAACCAACCCTTTACTGTGAGGGTTTCATAAGAGAGAATCCTATTATGTTTTCGGTGTTCATGAGAGGAAGAAGACGTCTCATGTTTATTCTGGCACTAGCATTTGTAGTACTTGATTAACTTTCAAAATGATAAATCAATTAATCGTTAAAACAAGATAAAAATTAAAGGACTTTATTTTCTTTCTTCTATCTATAAAAGTACATAAACATTTATTTTGTCAAAAAAATAAATTGACATTACTTGTAGCTAATTTGTAGAACTTGTTTTTACAGGGCTGGTTGTGTAGTTCCCGGTCCCAATGAGGCATATTTGTTACCGGACTTCGCAATCTTGATTTACGTGGCAATCGAGTTGTTGTATTTTCAAATCATCCCCCTAGTGTTCGAATGCGAAGAATGCAAATTAGAACATTGGAAGTCTTGACCTTTGAGGATTTCACTAGTGAATGGTTAGATAATCTTTGGTCCGGTAGCATGCTTTGTTTTTCATTAGGAACTTTGCTATTGGTCCAAAGACCATTTATCCACCCCCAATGGCTTGTAGGGAATGAGCACTCGTGAACAGTTGAATAGCCTTGGATCTGATAGCAAGCTTTATTTCCCATTAAGAACTTTCCTATCGAGCCAAAGACTATCTAACCATCATGCAGTGGCTTGTCGGTTTTATGCCTTCTCATTTAAAGGTCTTATTTTTGTTGATGACATTTCCTTCATACTTTGATTTCCGCTGCTGCTTCATTAAAAACCTTTCCAAAAAAATACAATTGGGTCAAAAACTCGACGAAGAAAAAAGAGTGCAGCACATACTTTCAGTGTAAGCAATGCTCATTAGCAATAATACCTTTTGAGGTGGATCACATTCTAGTTGCTTGGAAATTTTACTTTGCCTTGGTTTCCAGTTCATATGATCCATTTCTGGTGACAACTGAAACCCCGTAGGGGCATTCCCACGTCAAACTTCGTTTAGCTTTGGGGTGTTTTGAGTCATTTTTTTCTTATAATTAAGTCTTCAACTTTGAAATAATGGAGATTGGCTCTTCGATTTATTATCTTTCCATTCTTTGTTTTTGGGCCACTATTCTTATGTTTGCCAAGTCCCTGCGTTCGTCAAGCAACTCCAATTTGACTAGCAATGCTGCTATTCGTTTCTTTGTCCGCCCAAAAGTACCTCAGGGTAGGTTCTTATACTTTCACCGGGATCAGAGTTTCTGCACTATATACGAGACGGAAATGTGTCTCTCCCGTGTGCTTGACTTGATCTTTTTCCAGTATGCCCATAACACTCATGGTAATTCTTCGGGACACTTGCCTTTGGCTGAAACTAATCTCTTTTTGAGGTTTTGAATAATCACCTTATTTGTTGATTCCGCTTGGCCATTTGTGCTTGGATCGTATGGTGAAGATGTTATTCTTTTACACAATTGTCTAAGTCTCGTGTTTGGTGCCAAATTGTTTACCCGTAAAACGGTACAGTTGAATTTATAGTGTGGTTTATAGACAAGCGAATCGATTTGATCCTAAAATGATAAAATAAATTAAATAAAATAAAGACTTAGCATAGAAATCGAGATAAAATAACAGATAGCGTCGCTCCCGGATCAGGAATTTTGAAGGCAACGATAATAATATCGTAAGAAAAAAAATAAAATATTATTTAGCTTGGAATAATGTGTACCATAAGTTTGTTAGAAATTTTGTGTGTTACAATGGCCGTTTGAAGTCATTTATAGCTAAACTTAAGGAATAAAGTTATAGGATCAAGCCGGCCATTGATGAATATGCAACGGCAGGCTATGAATGTCAAAATTCTATATAATGGGTGTGTATTTAATGCTGATGAATATTCTTCATTTAATATCATCTTGTGGAAAATATTTATTTCTCCTTGTTGATAATGTTCCTTTCGGGATCTAATCGATGCCAACTGAAGCAGTTGTCCTCTATCTTGGCTTCCACTCGCTTCGTCTTCCGTCTGTCCCCAATTCCACATGTCACTCTATCATTTAAATACTTAATGTGAACTGATTTTATCCTATACAACTTACTAGTTGTTTGAATTGTGTTTTGCATTAAATATATAGTAGTAGTTAAATAATTTTATAATATTAGTTTTTATTATTATTTATTATTGTATTATATTATCAATTAAATTTATTATTACGTAACAATGAACTGACTTATTTTACATAAAAATTAACTTGGTGGGGTGATATTGTGATATTATTTTTACCGCACTTATTTCTTTTTTAACATCACCCCATTACCTTAATGTGTTTTCGTCCTATTTTAAGCCCTTCCTTTTTGTATACTCTTATTTGTCACGCACTATCACTATACATGTTTCTCGCCACTTTCTAGTTATCCTTTTTTTTTAGTCCGATTATTTTAATTTTCACATTAATTAAAGAAATAGTAAGTTTATCAGCTATCCTGCATTATACTACAATAAAATCAGAACACAAAAGATGTTATTGAAGTACAATAAACAATGTAGTCTATTCAAATATTATTTCAACAACACAGTACAGTACAATGTAATGTAAAATGAAGCTATGAAAATCATTGTTGAGTTGTCCCACATCGGAGGGATTTGAGGTCCTTAGTCTCTTTATATGACTTGGACAATCCTCACCTCATAAGCTAACTTTTGGGGTTGAGTTAGGCCCAATGTCCATTCTTATCATGGTATCAGAGCCAGGCCCATCCCAATTATTGTTACCGATGTTGGGTTCCCATTTATGTTCCACGCTCCAGAGATCTGGGCGTGATGGGGGGTGTTGAGTTGTCCCACATCGGAGGGATTTGAGGTCCTTAGTCTCTTTATATGGCTTGAACAATCCTCACCTTATAAGCTACCTTTTGGGGTTGAGTTAGGCCCAATGTTGTTGAGTTGTCCCACATCGGAGGGATTTGAGGTCCTTAGTCTCTTTATATGGCTTGGACAATTCTCACCTCACAAGCTAGCTTTTGGTGTTGAGTTAGGCCCAAGTTCCATTCTTATCAACCATATATCCTAACAGGCTCTTAACTAGACGTTGATCAATTTTTTTTAAAAAAAATTTCATACTTAGCCTTTTAAATCTAAGTCTACGAGCGTACAATATTTTTATTGATAATTTCGTGATATCTGAAATTCTGAATCATGCAAACCAGAAGATGACTAAAACATTGACCAATTTCAGTCAAATTTTAGTTTCACGGATAACCAAAAAATAAGTTACCAAATAATTTGAAGAGAATAAAGAATAATAAAACAGTTCATCCCAGCTTTGTGTGAAGAAGAGGACCATTTTTTTACTGTTCCTTTTATTATGATAAGACCAATGTGATCTCTACCTTAAAGTGAGAGTGCCAACTGCATATGGGATTTTATTATTGAAATATTAATTGGATGGTTAATTAAATGATATAGTATTCACCGACAAAATGTTTGAATGGGAATGAAAGAGAAATTGGGACCCTTGCATGTGCCAAATTGGAAAAGTTGCTCTCGCCGCCTTCTTGGTTACAAAGGTATCAATCACCGACACCTCTCATTTTTGTTAAACTTTAAGTGATAGGTTTTGAATAGGGGAAAAAATTCCATTGATGCGTGGTTAGAGGTGGTAAATGGGCGGGTTGGATCGAATTTGAGCGGAAATTATACGGGCGTTATATTTGGTTTCTTCCATTTAATTTATATTTATTTTTTAAAAAACTTTTAACTTGTACTCACTTTTTAAATAAATTCAGTCCCCTTTACTCTCCTCCTTCTCCCAGTGATCTCCATACCTCTGTGTTCAAAACTTCTACAGAGCTCTCTTTTTCTGCTTCCACATGACTGTGATATCATTGAACGATCTCTGTCAGACTGTACAAAAGCGCGAGATATGGTTGCTAATGTGTAAGTACACAAAATTGTAGGATACAACTATTGAGTGATAAATTAATTATTCCCTCACGTTATTTGATGTTTAAGCTATTAAGTTTACAAGTTCTAAATTATTAAAAGAAGCTGAGAATTGCATAATTGTAGGAAAATAGTAAACTTAATTGATTCTATCTTATCCTATATAATATATTTCATAATTACTGGGGTGCCTTCGATGTTGATGCTACATAATAAAAGATACGTGTTTGTCTATGTTGTTGGTGTTAACAAGAAATATCTTGACCTAGAAATATAAAATGCATGTGCAGAAATGCTCTACAAAAATTTCAGTTTTAGAGTTAGAAATTTCGTCAATTATAAATAAAAGCTTTAGCTCTAGAATTGAAGTTTGCCCGTTACAAACAAAAACTTCAGCTATAGAGCTGAAGTTTTCGCTAGTTCCAAATAAAAACTTTAGCTCTAGAGTTAAAGTTCACTAGTTACAAATGAAAACTTCATCTAATTACAAATAAAAACTTCAGCTCTAAAGCTGAAGTTCGTTAGTTACAAACAAAAACTTCAGCTCTAGACAGGGTTTGATTTGCCAAAGATGTTTCTTATGATTAATTTAGAGTTTTTGGATGTAAAGCTTGTGTGCATATTCTTAAAGATGAGAGATCGAAACTGGATGTCAAAACTAAGTAGTGCATCTTTATCGGTTATGGTCAAGATGAGTTTGGGTATCGTTTTTATGATCCACTTGACAATAAAATTATTAGAAGTCGTGATGCAATATTCTTTTGAAGACCAAACTATTGAAGATATTGACAAAGCTGAGAAGATAGATTCTTAAAGTAATGAGAGCTTAGTTGATGTTGATCCAGTTTCAATTGCTAAGGCACCTATTGCACATGAAGGAACCCAAGACAGTGATGGAGATAATGATCAAAATCAAAATGATCATCATGGTATAGATGTTATGGATGCTCCAGTTGATGAAGTTGTGATTGATCAGCAACCAATTCCTGCACAGGTAACTACTTCGAATGCTCTTGAAGCCTCTTTTAGAAGGTCTACAAGGGAGAAGAAAAACTTCAAGCGTTTTCCTCCTAATGAGTATGTACTTTTGACTGACATGGGAAAACATGAGAATTATGATGAAGCCATACAAGGTAATCACAAAGATCATTGGATCGAAGCCGTGGGAGATGAGATAAAGTCACTCTATGAGAATGATACATATGAGTTAGTGAAATTGCCGAAAGGTAAGAGAGCTTTATCTAACAAATAGATATTCAGAATAAAGCAAGATAACCATACCTATGCGCCTAGATACAAGGTGAGGTTAGTTGTTAAAGGTTTTGGCCAGAAGAAGGGAGTTGACTTTGATGAAATTTTCTTCCCTGTTGTGAAGATGTCTTCTATTCATGTGGTTCTAGGCTTAGCAGCAAGTCTAGATTTATAGGTCAAATAGATGGATGTCGGACTGATTTTCTTCATGGTGATTTAGATGAGGAGATTTATATGGAACAGTATGAGGATTTCGTAGTTAAGCTTGCATATAAGTATGTATTTTGCAGAAAATTGGCAGGCATGAAGCCTATCAATAGTTCATCTACTCAAAGATATATTTGGCCCCTTGGTTGAAGGGGGAGTTTGTTGGGCACATGCCCATGTTGTCCACCCAAAGGCCCAATGGCCTAATCCTATTCTCTTTTCGTTTTCATTCTTATTCGGAATTGGATTCGGTATTTAATCCTATTTTGAGTGGATTTTAGCTTTAAGAAAAGCATCACTCATGATCTATAAATAAGACAACCTTGGAGAATTATTTTATGCTCATTGATACAAGTCTTTGAAAGACTTAAGCACATAAGAGTGACTTTTGAGAGAGCTTTCGTCAAGACAGAAGAGAGAAAAAAAATATTTGTTTTGTTACAGATTTTTATTCCGACCAGCCACATTCAAATTACGTTTTCCGATTCGTTAACTGTTAGATCGGGCTGAAATTTTGACTGAATGTTCGTAAATCTTGATCTTGAATTTGAACAGTGGAGATCGGATTTGGAGGCTTGTAGCATCTGATTTTGAGCCTTGAACAACAACTTTATTTTTGTGGATTATACTCTTTCTTTAATTTATTAATTGTTGCTATTGTTACTATTGTTGCTCCGTCTTTAGCACTTGTTGTCTAGCCAATTTGGAAAACTTTTATAACCCTCTTATTGTTATAGTGGAGGCTTTTGGATTTTTGTGATCCTGTAATTTTTACTTTCGAATTTGAAAGGTTTTTCACGTTAAAATTTGATATTTTTTATCTTTTTTATTTTCGAGTTTACCTCTTTCTCAACATAACACCATTTTCCTCTTATTTTTTTCGTTGATTAAAGACATCAATTTTTAAAATTAAAAAAACCCATATCAAAAGATTTAATTAGACTAATTGGTGGGCATAATATGCTTCACGTTTGAAAGTGTTCACAAATGATGAACAAAAGAGTTGAAGGAAGAGGAATCGTAGAGCGGGGATGGGCCCCACAACTAGAGGTGTTAGGAAACGCGTCAACTGAACGTTACTTGTGCTATTGTGGATGGAACTCATTAATGGAGAGCATTCAATGGGAGTTCCAATTGCTGCACGGCTATTGCATACTATAGGTGACCAGTGGGTGGGCCGGGCCGGGTCCGGGTCCAAATTTTATGACCCGTCCGGGTCCGGGCCGGTCTGGTCCGGGTTCAATTGGGGGCGGGTTGCAATTGGGTTGGGTTGAGCCGGTCCGGGCCGGGCCGGGCCGGGTTAATCTTTTTTTTTTTTTTGAATTACGTATAGTATAAATATTAAGTTATATTAATACTTTGTAATAATTGAATGAACACAACAAAAGATGGGGAAAAAATTGCACTTATTGCAAGTGCTACTTTATTTCTTAAATTCAAAATTTCAAAACTAAAATGTATCATAATTAGTTTACAATTTACATCAAATGGCTTGCATTGCAATAGCAAGTTCTTCCATATTAATATGAACCTCTGGACCTTCTTCTGGAGTGTTAAATTCGGATGGGTTTCCGTGCGTTAATATATCTCCAAGTTCTTCGTCTTCCGGGCTATCAAGATCTTCCTTTCCTTGATTTCTTCGTTCAGATCTTATCCAATCTCTTAGACACACTAAGGCTTCCAAAGCATTGCTTCCCAATGAGTGCCGCGTGTCTCCAAGTTGTTGTCTTGCTTGGCTAAATGCACTCTCGGATGCAACAGTGGAAATTGGGACATTCAGGACATCCCGCGCCATAGCGTAAAGAACGGGAAATTGCTTTGAATTTTCCTGCCACCAGCCTAACGGTGAAAATTCCTTGCTGCGAGGCTCCTTTTGCTTCTGCAAGTAAAATTGCAGTTCATCTATATTCCTACTACTACTTTGAGTGTTAGAAAAAGTTGAAAAAATATTAAAACTATCAAAGCCTTCATCATCATCTCCGACTACATTAGAAGTGCTACATTGCATAGTGGGATTTGCAGCAGTTGAAGCACGAGCATTATCACATTGAGTTGCATAATAAGTATATAGATATTGTAAATGTTCATTTAGTTGGTTCATAGATTCATACAAATTTGGGCTTTCAGTAGGCCCAATCTCCATATAATTGTATAAAGCATTCATTAATTGTTGACAATCAGACATTTTAATTGAAGGATTTAAAACTGCACCAATTAAGTAAACAGGAGGAATTGGAAAGAAATATTTTTTAAATTTTGCTTGCATACTTGCAACAGCATCCGTATATCTATCTTTCTTCTTAAATTCAAATAGTAGCAAAGAAATTTCAGCTATATGTACTAAAGCCAAAGTAATAGTTGGGTAATATGCCCCAGAAAATACAACAGTAGCAGTATAAAATTTATGTAAAAATTTAATCACATCACTAATGACCTCCCAGGTATCACCGGTTAACATACGCCTAGGATCAGTACAATGTGCATTAGCAACTTCTGTTATTGGAAATCTATATTTGTAGCAACATTTTAAAAATATATACGTATAATTCCATCTAGTAACTACTTCGTCGGGCATGAATCTAGGTGTAAGGTTATATTGCATACACTTGTTCTTAAATTCTCTTATTCTAGATTGTCTATTATTTCCCTGAATTACTCCAACAGCTCTTCTAACTAGAGTAATCTCAGTTGAAAATAAATCGAGCCCACTTTTAACAATTAAATTGTAAACATGACATGCACATCTAACATGAAAAATATCATCAAGAGGTGGATGTAAATTCAATTTTAAAATTGAAACTGCAGCATTGTTGTTTGAAGCATTATCAAAAGACATACACAAAACTTTTTGGTTTAGATTATAAAATTCGACAACTTCAACAATTGTACTACTAATAAATATTGCAGTATGACTCTGATCTTCATCATATTTAAAAGCAATAATACGTTTTTGCATACAAGTATTGTCATCTATCCAATGACATGTAATTGTTAAATAATCATTTCCATTTACAGCATGGCCAATATCAGAAGTTAGACATACTCTAGAAGGAAGGTGACTAAACAAATAACGTATGTATGTTTGATATTGGCCGTGAAGTCTAAAGATGTCAGATCTACAGGTACTTCTAGGGATACCTTTAAACATAGGGTTGTATATCCTTTGAATATACGTAACAAGATAAGAGGAAGAAGCAAAAGAAAAAGGTAGACAACCCAAAGCGATCATTTTCGCTAATTCCTCTCGATCCCTCATTTTATCATATTTTAGGAGACCTGCAGTAGTAGGGTTACCGGTTGTTTGACTTCCATCCCCATTAACCCCCCATTCTATAGGATGATAATTTTGCATATGTCTAATTAGTGTGCCAGTCCCCCCTAAATTACCTCCGGTCAAATGTTTAAACGTTTCGTTACAAAGTCTGCACTTAACTCTATCACTATCTTCTATCTCATCAAAAAATTTCCAAACAGGACTTCTTTTTCTACGATTAGATTTAGAAGTTGGAGCGACTGGTGGTCTTCTACCCCTTGTTGCACTAGCAACTCCAACTCCAATACTACCAACATTTGCACTAGTAGGTGTAGGTGGTATCTCATCTTCTATTCCAATTTCGTTATCTTCTATTCCGAAATCTTGGTGTAATTGTTCATAATCAATATTTACATCTTGCAAATTAGGCGATGATTCAGAAACATGTGTTATTGGTTCATTATTACTATTACTACCAGAAGCTACAGGACTTTTTTTACTACTTCCACTACCACTTCCACTCCTACCAGTAACTTTTCTACACGCTCTTTTAGCAGCATTCAACATATTGGAAAATTTAATATATAAGCTAAAATCAAATATGCAATTAAAATATTAAATAAGAGAAAGAGTTGGAGAGAGTGCACCGAATTCGACAATAAATTGAGCACTTGAACAGTTGAACTTCAAGAATGTTGAACACTTGAACTTCAAGAATCAAGCTTCGAATGCCGATTTCCAAATAAGAAATTACGATAAATTAAATTCGGGAAAATAAAGACAATAAAATTATGAAAGTAGAATATGAATTCTTGAAAATTGAAGAGAAGAGAGTGATTGATATTTGCTAATTTGAGAATTGAGAGAGAGATAGATAATTTTGAGTGAGGAAATGAAGAAGAGGGGAGGGTATTTATAGATTTTTAGAAGGGTTATTAATGTAATTTAATAAAAACAAAAAAAAAACAAAAAAGGGCCAAAAATGCAAAAAGACCCGTTGGCCAACGGTTCTGGACCGTTGCCAACGGGCAAGTGGGCCCCAGCAGCTAAAAAAAATTTTTTTTTAAAAAAAAAAAAAAAATTTACCGTTATAACCGGTCCGGGCCGGTCCGGGTTGGCCGGTTCGCCCGGTATTTCTCTTTCCGGGCCGGTCCGGTCCGGGTTAATTGCCCGGTAAGGCCTTACGTCCCAACCCCCTTCCCCCCCTAACCCAGCCCGGCCCCCCCGCGCTAAACCGGTCCGGTCCGGGCCGGTTTTGATCGGGCCGGTCCGTGCCGGTCCCGGGTCAACCCGGCCCGGTTGACACCCTTATTGCATACACACCACCCGAGTACCGCTTAGTTATTGATCAGAGGTTTGAAAATAGGGATTTATGTTAGAGATTGGGCGCGTAGAATTGAGTTGGTGAAAGCAGAAACAATCCATAATGCTGTAAAGACTTTGATGGATTCGCCGGAAAGTGAAAAATTGAGGCAAAAAGCGGCGGAGCCGAAGGATGTGGTGAAAGCATCGTTCATGGATGGTGGTGCAACAGAAAAAGACGTTGAATCTTTTATGTCTTATATCACTAGATAGATAAGTTCTTTAAATTAGAGCCTCTGATAGATAAGTTCTTTAAATTAGAGCCTCTGATAGATAAGTTCTTTAAAATTGCATCTTGTAATTGGTCCCGGAAATAAAATGTGATTTTAAACAGAACTTGAAATACTTATCCTTCCACCACAATCCTTTCTTTCTTGTTGGATATGCGCCATTTTATCAGTCGTGACTGGGGATAGTATTTGCCCAAGGGGACAGTGTCCAGTTCTTCATTCCTGTTTGCCGTCGAAACTAAAGTCTACCTATACACCTCTTTAATTTTGGCTTCTTCTAATTTTTAGGGCAAACTACTTTTAAATCATTTTATATCGCCTTCATCAATATGATTGTTTTGTTCCAATAGTGTGATGAAGTAATAGATCCGAGAAATAGACTTTCATTTCTGATCTCTGATAGATAAGTTCTTTGGATCTTTGATTTTGGTTCGTGATACCATTTGGGAACATGTTGTAGTCATATTAGGACGTTTACTTTTAAGTCCAAATGTGGCGTAGCTATTATTGTTATCTGTTCTTTGATTTTTCATGGATTTTGATTTGTAGCATCAATGTAATGTAGGGTTGATCCATACGATCCAAAGGGATTTCACGAATGGGCATCAAAAGGAGTTTACGCAGCAATTCTTTGTGATGTACTATGGCTTGGTTGTTGAAGGCAAGAAATTTTAGTCCACCATATAATCAAGACTCCAAACGAAGCTAGCTCCAGTTAAACAGAACCCATAAAATATCACCCGCCATGCGCTCAACCCATTGGTTCTTGGCCCGTTTCTGACCCGCATTCAAAAGTCAGCGCAAGCTTTTGTCAACAACAATAAGAAGGAAGAGTAGATCGTTGATTCAGGGTGCTCTCATCATGTAACTAGAGATGACTCTCTATTCTCAGAGATGCGAGAACGATCGAGTTATTATTGCAGCAGATAACTCAACACATCCAGTAGCACAAGAAGGTGTTGTGACGATTGATGTTGCTGGTAAATCTAAAAGTATCATGTTGCATGATGTTTATCGTGTTCCAGGTTTGAGAAAAGATCTAGTTTTCAGTTCCTCAAATTACTGATTCTGGAAAATTTATCTTGTTTGGACCTAATGATGTGAAGGCGCTTGACAATATGAAAATAATATTATTTTCTGCTGATATTATCTTTACTGGTGAGAAGAAATGTTCTTTATTTGTTTTGTCAGCAGGTGAACCCTATGTAAAGAAAACAAGCCAAACAGATAATGTCGCAATTTGGAATGCTCGGTTGGGTCAAGTAGGCTATCAAATATTGCAGCAGATTCCTTCTAAGAAGTTGGTAGATGGCTAGCCAACTTTGAAGAATGTGCGTGAGGATGTGATTTGTCAAGGCTGCCAATTTGGCAAATCTCATCGTCTTCCTTTCAAAATATCGTCAAATAGGAGATCCACATTGTTTGAATTCGTTCATACAGACTTGATGGGACCAATGAGAACACCAAGCTATAGTGGGCATCGCTATGCTATGGTGTTGGCGGATGATCACTCGAGGTTCAGTTGGGTGAAATTTTTGAAAGAGAAAAGTGTTGTCTAAGTTTGTGGAGTACAATAGCTGCTGTAGAAAAAGAGTTCGAAAAAAAATAATCTTCGGAGCAACAATGGTGGAGAATACGTCACATGACTTCTTCCAGTATTGTGATGACAATAGAATTCTTCGTCAAATGACTTTCCTAACACTCCTTAGCAGAACGGAGTTGCAGAAAGAAAACTTGGCTATCTTGCTTCTATTTGTCTTTCATGGCTGCATGGCAAGAATCTTGCTCGAGCACTTTGGGCAGAAGCTATTCAAGGTGCATGCCATGTGACAAATAGGTTTCCTCCGCGGGCAGTACACAAAATTTCCTTTTGAGATTTTATATAGCGAGAAGCTAAATGTGAATTATTTTCTGTGGGCAGGTACACAAAATTTCCTTTTGAGATTTTATATAGCGAGAAGCCAAATGTGAATTATTTTGGAGTTTTTGGTTCTATTTGTTATGTTCATGTTCCCAAATCTAATAGAACCAAACTTGATCCGAAAGCAAGAAAATGTATATTTGTTGGCTATGACTCTTATAGAAAGGGTTGGAGGTGCATGGACACTGTTGGATTATGGGTCATGGTTTGCTTCATATGGGTTGTCCCGAGCCGGTTAGAAGAGATAATGGAGAGTGGTTAAGGGAAATCAGGTGAGTGGAGGGTTATTTTCCTTGTCTGCTATTACTCTCCCTATTTATATGAAGGAGATAACATAGAACAAAAGGTGCGTAAGTTTTTTCCCTACCATAAGAATTCTCTGACTCTCTTCTTCACCCAACGAAAAGCACACATAAGTAAGGACATCTAATTGGCTGAAGATTAACTTTGTTTCCTAGTGATTCAAAGTTCGATTTAGGGCTATCATTTCGGTGGTTATCAGTTCAATAATTCTTCCGTTGCGTTGACAGGTACGCTAATGTTGTTCTCACCCCACGATTATTACTCTAACATTGGTATCAGAGCAAAGTTTTTTTTTTTGTGTGCTCTGTCAGGATGAACACATTTGATTCTATATTTGTTTTTCGAATTTCTGTGTCATTCACTAATACAGTAAAGTCGTTCATGTTTTGAATTTACATGATAATCAGACTGGGAAAAGTTACAAAATAAGCACAAAATGGTATAACGAAATATCATCAACCATTCCTCCCAATTTATGCATGGAAGAGTAATGATTATTAATAATTATTTAAATCCAGTAATAATTATTAATTGGTCATTAAATTTTTTCATTGTTTAGTCATATCCCTTAAATTGAAATACTTGTACAAGTTATTGTGACATATGTTATCACATTAATTTGTTGTAGCCATTCTTATTGTTCCCTTGGTCCTATTTCAGATATGGCTGAACAGGGACAAGTTCGAATTACTCCAAGTGGGAGTTCTCGAAGTCAAGGAAGGGGACAACGTAGAATGGTACGTCGTCGCAGCACTTATTTCTATAATGATTCAGACTCGGAGCCTGAAGTATCAGGATTGTCGCAAGGAAAAGAGAAAATCAGTTAAGGATCGAAGGGTTGAACAAAGGGAAATGGAAAAGAAATTTAGAGAGCTTAGGGCTTTACTATCTGAACATATTGGAAATTATCAGTTCACCTGAGATGCACTAATTGATGCAATTGACGAAATTGAACTATCTGATTGGGAAGCCTTAGTAATTTTAGTAGATTCACATGGAGAACCTTTAGTTGTATTTTAACTGAAATTTATCACGAGTTTTGGCCAAATGAACCTTTTTGTGTTTATGTTCTTAAATTTGAAGCTGAGTGGGAGAACCGTCTCTACAACTACTTGTAATTTGTTTTAATTAATGAAACTTTGTCATTTGTTTGCAAAATTTATGTCATTTTATTTATTTTTTTAATGTGTGGCAATTAAAACAAGTATGATATGATATTGAAAATCTTGACAAGATACACACTATGAGAAATGATTTTATAAAATATTAGTTGAACATTTGATTGTAGATGATGAATGGAAACGTAGTAACCTTTCGATTCTATACTAAGTGTAGAATTAATATTTTATTTAATTTATTTGCCTAAGTGTGTATATCACATGCGAGAATGATGAGTAATAAATACACTTGCATTATTGTTTCATTTAACAGACTATGGCATCAAAAACTATCATTGCTGACTTAAACAAATGTGACAAACTGAACGGTGAATATTATGATATTTGGAGCCGTAAGATGTGGTATGTGCTGAAAATTGACCATGTCATGGTTTGCCCAGAGGAGGATAACACTATCCAACATAACCGAGATCTTGAGGCTTACAATTCTTGGAAAAAGAAAGATGTCACTACTCGTGGAATCATTATAACCTCAGTTGCCGATGATTTCATTCATGAATGTGAACAATTCCCTACTGCTAATACCATGTGGGCGCATTTCAGAGAAACATATGGGGGTACTACTGTAACCCGCCTTAGAAAGATAACTATCAAATTTGTCACTTACAAAAAGCGTCATGACCATAGTGTCAAACCACATCTAAGAGTGATGTCGAGTATGATTACTCAACTCAAAGGTGCTAGCCATGTTGTCTCCGATGAGCAGCAGGTTCAGGCAGTGATTCAGTCTCTTTCGAATAATTGGGAACATTTGAAGGTTAACTTGACCCACAATGATAGCATCAAAACTTTTGCTGATGTTGCCCGTCATGTGGAGCTTGATGACAAGCGGCATGGTGCTGCTAAAGTTATACCTAATGCCTCTGTGGAAGAATCAAGTAGTACAAAGAGATCAATCCTCAAGCGCAAGAGAAACTAGAAAAAAGATGGAAAGGGTAAGGAGACCGGAGAAGGACCCTCTAAGAAAAGAAACAAGCCAAATTCCAAGAAAGGAAAATGGTTCTACAAGAAGAAAGACAAGAGCAAGATGAAGTGTTACAATTTCGAAGTTCCAGGGCATTTTGCTTGTGAGTGCACTGAGCTGAAAAAGGTAGCATTTCAAAACACATCTCATAGTGCTTTATATGTTTCTAACACTATTTTACTAACTGAATCTTATCCTGTGTAGATTGTAGACTCAGGGGCCACCGACCATGTGAGTCGCGATAGAGAAGCGTTTATAGAATTTCGTCGAGTTCCACCTGGATCAAAGCATGTATATGTGGGAAATAATGCAAAGCTTGAAGTCAAAGGGATAGGCACTTACAGAATGGACATGCGTGGTGGCCGATCTTTGATGTTGCGTGACGTCCTGTATGTTCTAGAGATTCGACAAAACTTAGTATCTGTGTCTGTTCTTCTAGATTTAGATTTCAATTTGAACTTTAGTCGCAGTGGTCTTAGAATTACTCAAGACAATGTGTTTTATGGTCTTGGACATCGTTATGATGGTTTTATTGTGTTAGATTGTATTCCTTCTACATATAACTATTATGTTGACCGTTGTGTTATGGCATGTTATTTTGGTAACAATGATGTTGATATTATTACATGACATGCAAGATTAGGTCACATAGGACAGGATTGAATGAATAGATTGGCTAAGGGAGGACATTTGGGTTCTTTCTCTAAAATTGAGATGCCAACTTATGAAAATTGTCTTGCCGGAAAGATTACTCGTAAACCATTTAGAAAGGCTAAGAGAGCTGATTTTCCATTGCAATTAATCCATTATGATATTTGTGGTCCTATGAATGTGAGGGCTAGGTCTAGTGCTTTATATTTCATTATGTTCATTGATGATTTCACACGTTTTGGTTATGTCTATCTTATCTCTTATAAATTTGAAGCACTTGAATGCTTTAAGAAATATGTGAATGAAGTTGAGAATCAATTAGACAAAAGGATTAAGACCTTAAGAACCGATAGAGGGCGTGAATATCTTTCAAAAGAATTTGAAGGATTGTACAATGAGAAGGGAATCACCAGACAGTTAACTATTCCATACACACCTCAATAAAATGGTGTAGCAGAAAGGAGGAATAGAACACTGCTAGACATGATAAGGTCCATGATGGCGCAGTCAAATTTACTTATCTCCTTTTGGGGAGATGTGTTATTGAATGCAACTTATATACTGAACAAAGTGCATTCTAAATCAGTTTCTTCCACTTCTTATGAGCTATGGACTGATCATAAACCAAACTTAAAGGAATTACGACCTTGGGGTTGTGCTGCATATGTAAAAGATTCTTTTAGCAAGTTTGGTAAATTAGGTCCAAAAGGCAAGAAATGTATCTTTATAAGATATTCAGAACACTCCAAAGGGTATGTGTTCATTGGCGAATTAGGGGATGGAAGTGTTACTGAGATTGAATCGTGAGAGTCACATTTTTGGAAAATGATTTTCGAAAGAAGGGCGAGGTAAAGAATGGAGAGCCTCTTTATGAAATGTTGAACTCAGATAGTCAGCAAAAGTCTTCTGACATAGTTGATAATCAAATTGATTAAGATCTTATTCTTGATTCGAGTGGGAGTGGGAACTCTCAATCCCGAAATACTTCTAACGAACCTAAATTTCAACTACGAAAGAGTGCTTGGAAAATATACCCAAACACACTTATGAAATTGAAGATTATATTTTCTAGGTATCTCCCACAGGATGAGTGGATGAAAGCAATGAAAGAAGAATTAGAGTCCATGAAAACCAAGAAAGTCTGGGATCTAGTTGATCTTCCTCCTAGGTGTAGAGCCATTGGGAACAAATAGGTTCTCAGAGTTAAACACCAAGCGGATGGGTCAATAGAAAGATACAAGGCATGATTGGTGGCAAAAGGCTTTACTCAAGAAGCTGGAATAGATTATGAGGAAACATTTTTACCAGTTGTGAAGTTTACATCAATTCTATTACTTTTGGCTATTGTTGCACGTCTGGATTTGGAATTACATCAAATAGGCGTGAAGACAACTTTCTCAATGGAGAACTAAACGAAGAAATCTCCATGGAACAACCTATAGGCTTTACCGTTAAAGGCCAAGAAAAGAAGGTCTGTAAACTGAAAAGATCTATTTATGGCCTAAAACAATCTTCAAGGCAATGGTATTTGAGATTTCACAAGGAGGTGATCTCATATGATTTCACCATGATCGATGAAGACCATTGCATTTATGTAAAGAAGTCCTATGGGATATTTGTAATTCTTTCTCTTTATGTGGACGATATTTTATTGGCCGAAAATAATTTGGAGTATTTGAAAACTGTCAAGTCATGGCTTTCAAAGTCATTTGCCATGAAAGATATGGGCGAGGCAGATTATATCCTTGGAGTTAAGATCCAAAGAGACCGTTCCAAAAAGTTATTGAGTTTATCTCAAAAAACTTATATAAAGAAAATTTTGGAGCGCTTTTGCATGGATAATTGCAAATCCATGGATACTCCTATAGTGAGAGGTGAAACTTTAAGCCTTGGAATGTGTCCCAAGACTAAAAATTAAAAGAAAGACATGTCTCAAGTTCTATATTCAAGTGCTGTCGGGAGCTTGATGTACGCTATGATGTGTACTCACCCAGACATTTGTTATGCCGTAGGTCTGCTTAGCAGGTATCAATCCAGTCCAGGAAGCGATCATTGGAAAGTTGTGAAGAGAATTTTCAGATACCTGAAGGGAACTGCAGATTATTCACTATGTTATAGTGGAAATAATTTATGCTTGAGAGGATATACAAATGTTGATTAGGCTGGTGATCGGAATGATAGAAAATCAACTTCCGGTTATGACTTCTTACTTAATGGTGGTGCTATATTATGGAAAAGTATGAAACAAACCTGTACAGTCCTTTCAACAATGGAAGCTGAGTTCATAGCTTGTGCATATGCAGTACAAGAAGCTGTTTGGTTGAAGAGATTCTTTGAGCATTTGAATATTACAAAGAACTCTCAGGCTCCCATGACTCTATATTTTGATAGTCAAGCAACTATTGCATATACAAAATATCCTAAGAATCACAGGAAGACCAAATACATTGACATCAAGTATAACTTTGTAAGAGAAATCGTAGCAAGTGGAGAGATAAATTTACAGTACATTCCTACACAAAGCATGAAAGCTGATCCTTTTACAAGGCGATATCTAGAGACCTGTTTGAGAAACATGTTATGGCTCTAGGTTTGCGAAGGATATGAACATATTTATGTATGGTAATATGACCTTAGTATTATAATATGCTCATCAATATTTAACTCTTGAATTTGTGCTTATATCTCATATGCATGTGATGAATGTTTTGTTGATAAAGTGTGTCAAACAAGTCGAGAGGTTGGCTCTCACACACGAGCAATTGCCTCTTACGTTAAGAATCGTGAAGAGATGATACTTAATATAACCTTGGATAATGTGAGGTTATATTTGCTTGTAGAGGTCGTTCTTGATAGCTTACGAATTTCACTATTCGATTATGACTTATTTTGTAAGCCAGATACGAGTTTCCCTAGGAAGATGGTTTGAGGATTATTGAAGTGGGAAATTCAGGTTAGACACTTGAAGGTGTTTAGACCAAGGTCTGTACGGTGTTGGATGGTTAAAATAATAAGACACACGCGCCAATATAAGGTGAGAACACTGTAACATGTGTTTCATACCACGTGTGCTATCGATCAATGGGATAATGAAGAATGAATCCCTGCTTCTTCATTGTGTGAGATTCCAAAGAAGTTACATTAACTTTTATTGGAATACCCTTTGACCTTTAACTGTTTCTTGAAGTGCCAATCAGTGTTGTTACTTTAGCATGTTACTAATAGCCATGAGTGATTTGGCAATGCAGTGCATTTCTAGGAAAGCAGTTGATTTGGAATGGAAAGATTCGAGTAGAAAGGGAAGACGACTAAAAATTAGTAATTTAACTTGTATTCATAGGTCGACCATTACACTTACCATGAGGATATTGGGTGGAATTGTGTATACAATGTTATATAAGAACTCGAGTTTGCCTCTTTTGAGGATGAGTGATTGAATAAGTAGCTACTGCAATAGCAAATGATGTCTGGGGTATTGCGAGTAATAATATCCTCATGCTAGTAGTGAATCCTTTCCATATGTGATTGGATTTCTACATAGAGCTTTAGTACAACCTTTAATTGGTTTAGAAATATTATAGCTCTTTGTGCTCGCAGGTCGCACCAACTATTTGCTCGTATAAAAAGTGTGTCAAAGACATCGGTCTAGCCCATTATGAGCAAAGTGGGAGATGCTGGATTATGGGTCATGGGTTGCTCCATGTGGGCTGACCCGACCCGAATAGGAAAGATAAGGGAGAGAGGTTAAGGGAAGTCAGGTGAGTGAAGGGTTATCTTCCTTAACCGCTATTACTCTCCCTATTTATATGAAGGAGATAACATAGAACAAAAGGTGCGTAAGTTTTTTCTCTAACGTAAGAATTCTCTGACTCTCTTCTTCTCCCAATGAAAAGCACACACAAGTAAGGGCATCTAATTGGTGGAAAATTAACTTTGTTTTCTAGTAATTCAAAGTTCGATTTGGGGCAATCGTTTCAGTGTTGAGTTCAACAATTCTTCCGCTGCATTGACAGATACACTAATATTGTTCTCGCCCCACAATTATTAATCTAACAGATCTAGAAGCAAAAAAATTCACTACTTCTAGAGATGTGGTATTTGATGAAGTGTCATCTCTATTTTCTGCTCAAAAGTCTGTCGCTCTTGGTGATGATCAGGACAATTTGGAGCTATTATTTCCTGAAGTAAATGTGCAAGCATCTTATAATGAAGAGGCAGGAAATGAATCCCCATATAAAAACATTTCAAGAGAAGAAGATGGCGAACAAGAAGCAGTCAGAAGGTCAACAAGAGAGAAAAAGCAGTCAAGCTATCTCAAAGATTATGAGGTAGAACTTAACAATCACTCTGTGACTTCATGTTTCTTTACATGAGCATTAAGTGCTGAGGAGCCATTAAGTTATGAAGAAGCAAAGAGCTTTCCACATCGGGAAAGAGCAATGCAAGAAGAGAATGACACCCTAGACAAAAATGAAACATGGGAATTGGTAGCCAAACCAGAAAAGTGTGAGTCGGTCACCTGCAAATAGATTTTTCGTTTGAAGAAAAATTCAAATGGTACCATTAACAGGTTTAAAGCTCGTCTAGTTGCTCGTGGATTTTCTCAAAATTATGGACCGGATAATGAGGAAGACGTTTTGCCTTGTGGCGAAGATGGTAACTGTCAGGCAGTGGCGGAACTATATGTTAATTTTGGGTGCTCAAGCACCCATTAACTTTGACAAGATTAATAAATTTGTATAGATAATTATAAAATATTTCCACAACTAAATTCTTTTTTCCTCTTCTTTCAGAATTTTTATCAGTAAGCACCCACGACTTTAAAATTTTGAATTTGTCACTGTCGTCAGGTCTCTTATTTTGCTTGTTGCTTTAAGATTGAAACGCATTTCTATAGAGAGAGTTGGATCGAGTAGTCTTTATGGAGCAATCTCGTGTATTTTTCTGTAAGCATTTTCCAAATCATGTTTGCTGTTTGAAGAAAGCATTTTATGGCCTAAAGCAAGCACCACGAGCTTGGTATGGTAAAATTGCTCAATATTTAATCTTTTGTGATTTTAGAGTTTCTGATTCAGAGTCTAGTTTATTTGTAAAATTAGAATCAAATATGCGTCCCTGATATTATTTTATGTTGATGATATGATAATAACTGGAGAAAATGAATTACAAATTTCTACTTTGAGGAATAACTTGTCTGTTCGTTTTGAGATGAAAATTTTAAGGAAGATTGGGTGTTTTCTTGGTCTAGAAGTGGAAAAATCAGATCTAGGTTATTTTGTTTCTCAAAAAGGCTATGTAGAGAGTCTCTTGGAGCGTTTTGACATGGGGGAGTCAAAAGAAAAGGCTACTCCAATGGAGTGAAATCTCAAATCAAAGAAAGATGAAGGGAAGTCTTGAAGGATGCGCGGCAACTTGTTGGAAGCTTAATTTTTCTGCCAGAAATTTCTTACTCAGTTAGGGGGCGTTTGATATGAAGGAAAATATTTCGATGAAAAATATATTTCTAGAAAATGTTTTCCTAGAAAATGAGTAATTTTATCACTTATTTTTTCTTGTTTAGTTGGTAAGTAAAAAATATTTTTTATTGTTAAATTAGAGAAAATACTTTTTTAAGAAAATATTTTTATGCAACTCTCCTCACTCCTCCCCTCCCTCGACCCATCCCCCTCTCACCTCCCCCCACCCCTCCCCCTCGCTCATGAAGTCTCTAAAAACTGACATAACCCAAAGGAAATAATGCGATGCTTTACTTTTTTATACAAAAATTATGAATTTTCGAACCCGTAAACTTTATAATTTTTAAACCCGTAAACTTCTAAATACATAAACCTCTAAACTCATAATTTCGAAACTTGTACAATTTCGAACCTATAAATCGAAAGATGAAAAAAATAAAACTATATATATATATATATATATATATATATATATATATATATATATATATATATATATATATATATATATATATATATATATATATATATATATATATATATATATATATATATATATATAATAAATTTCCTTGGGGGATGGGGTGGGGGGAGAGACAGAGGGTATGCGCATAAAAATAAAAAAATAAAAATTCGAAATTACAAGAAATAAAAAATTATTTTTTTCTTATGGGAGGGGGGGGGGGGGGGGGGGGCAGAGGCAATGGGGTTGAGTGTAAGAAAACGAAAATACTGAAATTTAAAAATTACAATAAAAATAATTTTTTTGTGTGGACAGGGGGGGACATTGAGGGTGGGATTTTGGCGAGAGATAGCAGGGTGGTAGTGATGAAAAAAAATAAAAATTTTAAAAAAAAATCCTTTTTGAAAAGAGGAAGGTGGGTGGGTATTGTGTGAGTTGGTAAAGGAAGAATAGGATGCGGAAGGTTGAGAAGGAGTTTTGAAAAATATTTTCCTTTATTTGATAAGGAAAATATTTTCCTCCAATTAAAGGAAAATGAGTTGATAAGAAAAATATTTTTCAAAATATTTAAGCCAACCAAACATGAAAAAATATTTTCCAAAAAATATTTTCCTTCATACCAAACACACCCTCAATGCCGTTTGTCAATTTATGTATAATCCAACAACTTGTCATTTAGAAGCTGCAAAAGGAATTCTGCGGTATGTGAAAGGATATCGTAGTCTTGGGCTTTGGTACAAGAGATGAGATGATTTTAATTTATTGAGTGGATTAACTGATGCAAATTGGGCAGGAGATACAAATGATCGTCACTAAATTTCAGTTTAATAGTAGTTTCTTGGTCTAGCAAGAAACAAGATATTATTGCTCTGTTTAGCACCGAAGCTGAATATATTGCAACAACTATGGCTGCACAAGAGTGTAAAAGAGTTCAGAAATTATTTTAGATCACACATTCAAGTCGTAGATATATTCTTAAATATTCTTATATGAATTGCGGGCACTATCACAGTGTGAAAGTATTATAGTGATAAATTTCAATAATTAACTGTTTGAATTAACGTTCTTTATATTGGGTGGCTAAAATTATAAGTTTAACATTAAAAATTCAAAGACCTTTAAATATGGAAAGAAAACTAAAAGTTCAAATGGAAGAAGAAGACATATCTAGATTTGAAAAAGTATTAACAAAAGTAGACAAATGCTCTTGAATTAATCTGCTTCAAAGATTGAATTGCTAACGCGGTGACACTTAAAATTGGAGGTTAAAGGCTATTCGAGATTGCGAACTTTGCCAAATTGCGGATTAACTTAAATAGCCTGAAAATAAACAGCTAAGGGGATCTTTCTTTTTCTCCTTTTTGATCATAGCTAATGGAATCTCGATGTAAGAACTAAATATGGTGTTTAATTAGTCCCAATAGCTCCCGGGAATTGGGCTCAAATTTTATCGAAAAATTATGTTTTTATTTCATATTTGTATGATAGTTTTTCTTATGGGATTTTTCTTACATATATTATATATGAAACTTTATTATTAAAAATATGTATAATTCCTAAATTACACGCCCAGTTCATATTATTTCTACAGTTTCTGTACTATCATTAAAAACTAATTAATAGCAGCTGCATCTTCTTATTTTTGCGAGTTAAATTTTAGGAGCAGAATATTCTGACAGATTTGGCGTCAATAAGATCACGGAAATCACTCATCTTCAATTTATAAATAAATTCTGTTCGTTTTCAATCTGAAATTCAGCCAATCTACAATTTATCTACAATTTTTTTACAAATAAAAAACGACTAAAACTTCTATAATTCTTCTGCAAAAAATAATCTACAATTTATCTACAATTATCTATATTTTTTTTATAATTTATCTACAATTTCTGCAATATGTCTTCTTCTTCTTCTTCTTCTTCTTCTTCTTCTTCTTCTTCTTCTTCTTCGAGTTTCAATCTGAAATTCAGCCAAAAACAAGTCTAAATCTTCACCAAAATCTCTCAAAATTGAGATATAAACTCCAAAATATATTCTCAATTATTTACAACGACACCAATCAAAACAAGTAATGATTTTTGAAACCCAAATTTGAATTCAAAGCTTTCAAGTTTTTTAATTGTTGTGGGTATGGATAAAATATGAGTGGGGCTGAAGGGTTAGGAGAGAGAAATATGAGATGAGTGGAGATACTAAAATTAACAAAAATTCTTTAATTAAGGAGTAAAAAATATCTCATTAATTATATCCTTAATTAATTATGATATATAATTAGTAATTTGGTATACTAAATGTAATTAAATCAAACATTCAACATTGAGGGTAAAAAAGTTTCCTATGTGGCATATGAATGTAAAAATTCCTTTCCTTATTATTACTTGATGAAAAAGTGAAAATAGAAGCATATTTGGATGAGCTTGCTTTAAGTAATTTTTAAGCCAAAATAACTTATATGTCGTAACTTAGGAATTCTAACTTTTGACTTTTGACTTATTTTTGTCATTTTAGCTTAAAACACTTTTTTACTTTATCCAAATACTATAAAATATCTTAAAAGTTATTTTAGTTTAAAAACACTTAAAACAAGGAAATCCAAACGGGCTCTAGAACAGATTAGTCAGCTTTCAGATCGGTAATTGAATAATAGTCAGCATTTTCAAGCCACTAAAATATAGCCACTATTTTGCTGAAACATAAAAAGTTTCAGCATATTATGTCGGGGACACATTATGAAATTTCAGTATATTATGATGGAATCTCAAATGTAAATAATTCGAGCTCCAGCATACTATGCTAAAATTTACCAAAATTTTAAGGGTGATTTTATTTAGATTTTATTTTATATGAAAAAGTGGCCGCTAAATTTTATCATTTTTCAATAACGAATTATAGATCTGGCTATTTCTGATTTTCTTTTTTCCAACAGTAAAAGAAAACTAAACAGAAGTACATATATGATTTTCATTAAAGAAGAATAAAGAGGTCCACCACCAAGCATTTCAATCCCGGGATTTTTATATATATACACCATATAGCAAACCTTATTACTAAAAATGTTTATAATATTGTATTTACCTGCCTAGTCCATAGTTTTGCTACAAAATATGTACCAAACCAAAAATAGATAGATTCTACCCTAAAAAGGCTCCAAATTCTTAGGAATCAGATTTAATGGTGATTCTATCACCATTAATTTTGAAATTTAAAACGGAAAAAAATCTATTGCAGCGTAATTCTCTCCTTCTCCATATATTTTCCACATTTGATAGCCATTAAAAAGCTTGAAAGCTTTGAATTCAAATTTGAATTTTCAAAAATCATTATTTTTTTGGATTGGGTGTTTTTGTAAATAATTTGAAATATGTTTAGGAGTTTATATCTCAATTTTGAGGGGTTTTGGTGAAGATTAGACTTGGTTTTGACTGTATTTCATATTGAAACTCGTCGAAGAAGAAGAAGACAAATTTTTCTAGAAATTATAGTTAAATTGTAGAATTGTAAATAAATTGTAGATAAAATATAGATAAATTGTAGTTAAGTTGTAGATAAATTGTAGATTGGGAAGACTAAAACTTCTAAGTCTTCTACAATTATGTCGAAAATGCTAATTATGCTACAATTGAAAATTCTTTGGATTTGGTGTTGTTGTAAAGAATTCGAAATATGTTTATGAGTTTATATCTCAATTTTGAGGGGTATTGGTGAAGATTAGACTTGGTTTTGACTGAATTTCAGATTGAAACTCGTCGAAGAAGAAGACATATTTTTTCAGAAATTGTAGTTAAAATGTAGTTAAATTGTAGAATTGTAGATAAAATGTAAATAAAATGTAGATAATTTGTAGATAAATTGTAAATTTTAGTTAAATTATATTGTTACATTTATACTACAATTAAACTACAATCTTGTGTCAAAAAAATTTAAGCATACTAAATTTAATCAGTTCTTAATATTCAAAATTTCAATTTTGAAAAAATCTTCTTTAAATACAATACTTGAAGAAGTATTATATGAGTTTGAAGTGTATGAGTTTCTACAACGCCTTCAATTTGATTTCTATAATAACAATTGGATTCTTAGTCACATATTTATAAATATTTAATAATTTTTTTATATACATGTTGTTGGATTCACACGAACCCATAATGCAGTGGTTTGCAAGCAGGGGCATATACACCTTGCAATTTTTAGGATTTCTAATAATGCATTTCTTGCAAGGCATGACAATATTATACAAATCAACAGCTGGGACTTGGGACATTTATGTACTACTGCTACATTTAATCAAAGTATTAATTAATGAGATTGGTGGGCAGTTGTTTTTCCACGTTTTCCTAACTCTTTTGACACATATAATATTGTTTTTGGTTAATTGATATCTTAAAGAATAAAGTATATTAAGGTGGAGTAAACATAAGGAAAGAGAAGAGGAGGAAAAAAAAGGGAAAAGGAATATATGCTCCTAAAATCATGCTTAGAGTAAATGAAGCAATAATTATACCCTTAATTTGAATTATGATACATAAATTAAAATTTGGTATGCTTAAATATAATAAACACAAACCTTAAACATGAGAAGTAATAATATTTATTATATGGTATAAATAAATAAAAATCCCTTCAATCAACAACATCCAGCAAGCCCAAACATGAAATGAGACTGTATATTCTGTTGTTTTCAAGAAGTCCTCTACACAAAAGACCCATCATTATAACATTTTACTTTCGTTTTATTGTGAAAGTGATTCTAATTATTGAATATTCAATTGATGTACTTTGGTAGTTATGTGGGAGGTCTGGTTTGTAGTTCATTGCGAAAGTTACTTTTGTTATATGATTTTTTTTTTACGCGAGATCATTAATATAACATAAGATATTTTTGTAAGATCGTTTTGTTATTTTCAAATTTTAATAGGCATATGAGATCATTGCTTTAGTGTTATGAAAGACACTGGCCACTTCTTGGAGGATGATCCGTTACGTTTAACATATTACCGTTATTGAATTTTCTCTACTTGTTCAACTACGTGATTATCTTTATTAAGGGCTCTTAATTGATTGTGCTCATATTTAGTTGATGGTTGAATAAAATCACTCCTAAAGTAATTGAAAAATTAATATGGAGGATTTAAATGTGGGTTTAAAAATAATAAAACCTTGACATTATTTTAATAAGTGGCAAAAAAGTACAACTAGCATAATTTGAGAAAGTATTTTAGTAAATTATTACAGTTACTTAAGAAAGAATATCATTAAAAAATTTATACGAAATTATAGGCAAAGTAGCAGAAGAGACTTCGACATTTGGGAAAATGACAACCCTGGGCTTTCATAATCTTATTAACAGCTTTAAGTTTATTTCGTGAAAATTTTATTACTTGCCACTAGTTAGTAACACAATCAAGAAATCATTATTTTCTACTTTGAGACTTGATTGCATGAAATTTTGGGATAAAGTCGTAATTAATAGATTAATTCCATGTGAGATAGAATAATTACTAATCCTTTTATTAAATGTAGTTGGACATGATCAAACACTCTGTCGCTCTTACTCTAAAAACAGTAAAAAGAATGGTTTTAGTGTTACATTGTATTTATGTTTTTATGATGTTAATTTCTTTGGTTTTTGAATTTATATTTACTTATTTAAACTCACACATACTTTTACATATTTAAAATTAAAAAAAAAACAAATTCAACGCAAGAAAAGTTTTTAGCAAAGGAAAAAAATTTGAATATCTAAATGGAAAGAATGTCATATAAGTGGAATGAGCCAAGAGGGAATAGATTTTCGCAAAACACCATTTATATCAAAGCTAGAAATAAATCTCTAAAAGGATTTGAATATTCATGACAAAGTTATAAATTACAGAAAAGAGTTTCTGGCCACTTAAATTTGTAAGGCTTTCAAAAGTCGGTACATAAATTTTAAACTTTTCTATTTAAATACTCGAACTCATTATTCCCTTAACTAAATAAACACGTATGACCATTGACCCTATGCGTATTACACATACACAGACGTGTCCATCCAGTAAATAAATGATCAATGGATTTGTAATACGTCAAGGGTGTGAAAACAAAACCAACTGATCGGAGCCACCCCCTCCCCCTCTTTATTCCATAGACCGACCAAAAGTCACTCAATTTCCTCCTACCTCTCTCTAACCAAACCCACTCCTCTTAACCTAGGTTAGTAATAGCTTAAAAAGTCAGTCCTCCTCTTCCAAAATCGACCATTATCACTCACCTTTATTCGCCTTTTCGTTTATTATCTACTCGTTCTGATCAAGCTTCGTTTGGTCTATGATATCTATTCCAGTGACGATATATGATCTAAAGGTTAATTTGTCTCTTTTGATGTTGTTTTCTCTTCTCATATATTTTCTTGAATTAATGTAAGATAGCAGCTATATTTTATCTACATGCACAAATTATTTATTATTTGGGATCTTAAATTAGGGGTTTTAGGGTAAACTATCGACTTTTAGCTTTACTTTAGGGATTTTGACTCTTTTAATGTCGTTTTCTCATTTGTTATCTAATTTCTTATAAAATAGTGTGTGATGGTCAAAGCTATTTTTTGTCTGCATACATAAAATATTTGTTGTTATTTGAGATTTTAAATTAGGGTTTTGGGGGAAAATAGTTGAATCTTAACTTTACTTTAGGGATTTTATCTTTTTTCATGATTGATCTGGCATTTAGGATTTAAAAATTAGAGATTTTTTTGCATATCAAAATAATCTTGTATCCCGATGTGATAAATTATGACTTTTTTAGGTTAAAGTATATCTGACTTGACCTTTTATTTATAGGTTTTAACGACAGTATATGTAAAATTACAGTTTCATCATCTATGGTAGTTAGTAGCTAATATGAGGTATGTAAATGGAAAATTTTAGCCAGTTATTATTCAAGCTGACATTAATAAATTGCATATAACTCGTTAAAATGACTCGGCTAAGGATAAGTATGTAAAATTAACAAAAAAGAAGAATTTTAATTTCTGAAATAAGATGTTGTTGTGTTACATTTGTGTAAAGACCTTAAGGATGAGAATTTTATTGATGTCTATCTATGTCATACAATTAATACACCACGCGCTAATTTGGACCTAGATGAAATGTTGAGTATTGGTGGTATAAATATGGATCCCACTCATATTAATCATGTGGCTTTAATAAAATACCATATGGGCAAACAAGTGATGTTAATGTTAGGGCAACACACCCACCTAACAATGACATAAATAGGGGTGATAACACTTACGAGAATGGTAAAGAGAGGGTTGCTGATATAGAAAAGTATATAGAAGAGGATACAGAAGAGTCTAGGTGCAGATGAAGGTGAGTTCTACAGCTTTCATTTAGCAACTGATTCTGAGGGTGATTAGGGAAGTTCTGAGAGTTAGAATGGCAACTATGAGGCTATTTCTGATGATGATGATACAGATGAGTCATTATATGGTGCTGATGAGGACATTCTTAGAGAGACAAGTGATCTATAACCTGAAGTTGTTGCTGCTAGACATGATGGAGTGAATGAAAAATATGGTAAATTAAGATCTAGTGAAGTTAATACTGATGAGATACCTAGTGGACATGTAGGTATAGTCCTTGGTTTTGAAGGCATGTATAAGGATAGGGGTTCCAAATATACCGGGAAGTTGAGAGGGGATGAGCAATACATGGACAGTTCAGATCCAGGTAGTGAGGATGAACATGATGAAGTAGTTGAAGAAGATGTGGTACATAACCATCAACGAAGAATATACAACAGCAAGGTATATGTAACGACCCTATCGGTCATTTCATGAGTTACAGCTCTATTTTCCCCATTTCTGCTTCTTTATGTGTTATTCAGCTTCATTTCATTATATCGTGTTGGTTGGTTCGGGTTTGGAGTAGTTTCAGAGTGTTATGAGACACTTAGTCTCTTAAGATGGCCATTTAGCTAAAAAAAAAGTCAACCAAAAGTTGACTTGTGCGTAAACGATCTCAGAATTTGTTTTTTATGGTTAGGATAACTTCATTAGGTGATTTTGGACTCAGGAGCATGATCGGAATATGTTTTGGAGGTCAGCGGTAGATTTAAGTCTTGAATTGGCGAAATTAGAGTTTTGGTGTTTTCCTGTTGGTAGTGGAAATTCTGATATCGGGCTCGGAATGGAATAACGGAAGTCATAATAGGTCCGTAGTGTCAATTATGACGTGTGTGAAAATTTTTAGATCATTTGGACAAGGTTTTGTAGTTTTTTTGATCGAATGCGGAATTCGTAAGTTTTGGAATCCTTATTTCATGTTTTTTAAGTGTTCCAAAGATTGGTATAAGTTAAATAGTGGAATAAAAGTTGTTCGTACTTTTGATTGAGGTCCTGGGACCTCGGGATGATTCCAAATAGTTATCAGGAAATTGAAAGTTGGAGTTTGTAGTTGAAGCCGCTGAGTTCCTGTCATAATCACACCTGCGGATTAGGGATTGCAGGTGCGAGATCACAGAAGCGTTAGATCAGCCGTAGATGAGGCCATATGGGAGAAGGCCTAAAGTCACAGGTGCGGGAGATGTAACGCACCTGCGAGACCGCTGGGGCAGATAGATGGGCGCATGTGCGATCCTAGGTCATTAAGTGGATACTGTAGATGCGGTTGGTTAGACCACGGAAGCACAAAATTGGGTTGTTGTCCACCATTTTTGCTTGTCCTTGAAGCTTTCTTTTGAGAGATTGAAGAGGGATTTGAAGGAAAACACTTGGAGGTAAGGTTTTTAACCTAAAACTCGATTCTATGTCGATTTTTCAATTGTTTAAACATGAAATTTCTGGGATTAAAGGTGAAAAATTGGTAAGTTAGGGTTTGAAATTGGAGAGGTAAAATTGAGGATTTGAGGGATCATTTGAGGTCCGATTTTTATGTTCTTAGTATGTATGGACTCGTGGGAGGATAAGGTTTCTAGCGATGTGATTTTTATCGGATCTCGAGACGTGGTCCCGGGTGTCGGGTTGGACCATTTTCGGGGTTTTTGACATAATTTGATTATTTTCGCATGGGCTTCGTTCCCTTAGCATATATTGATGTTATGACTCTGATTATTGATAGATTCAATGCGAGTTGAGGCCGAGTCAAGAGGAAAGGGACTTGGGGAGTAGTATTTCATCCGATTGAGGTAAGTAACGATTGTAAATCTAGACTTTAAGGCATGACACCCTAAAATTTTGTACTGTTTTGATAAATGAGGTGACGCACGTGCTAGGTGACGGGCGTGTAGGCATGCACCCGTAGGGATTTTGACTTGGTCCATCATGTGGCGACTGTATAGTTGCATATTTTGATATATTGCATATGATATCCATGTGTTTGAGAAATGAATTTCTTAACTTGGGCTAAATGCCATGTTTGGGGCCTTGTGCCGTACTGTTTAGACCCTTAGGGATATTTTTACTACTTTCCTCACATCGTTTTAATTTGAAAGCATAACCTCAGTCATGTTTTACCTCTTTATTTTTTAAATGGTTTCATCTCTCTACTTCTTAATATATGAAAATTGTTGGGTTGTGTTTCTCTGATTTTCATTGATATGCCCGAGTGGCCGTGAGCTTAATGATTGGGAGAGGTTGAGGAACTAATAGTATATATATATATATATATATATATATATATATATATATATATATATATATATATATATATATATATATATATATATATATATATATATATATATATATATATATATATATATATATATATATATATATATATATATATATTATGGATCGAATTTCACACCGCAACGATATTATATATAAATTATGGATTGGGATATGATCGCTTCCAACTCGACTACACCAAGGTAGGAAGAGGGGGTCGCAATAGCTTTTACACGATTTGAGGGTCGGGATCGATTTCCTCGGCCTCTACGTGGAGCTTATGGTAATGGAACCTCATCTTGATCAATATCTTCTACCTTCTTCCCCTCCATGACATTGCCAAGAAGGTCATTAGTATTTAGAACCATTGGTACCTGAGTAATCGACACAAACAAAATTAGTAAACAAGAAGGGAAAAGAAACAAAACACAAAACTAACTTAATAAATAGTCAACACCGTAAGCGCCCTGGCAACAACACCAAAAAGTGATCACTGTCAACTCGACACTATACCAAGGTAAGAAGAGCGGGTAGCAATAGCTTTTACCCATTTGAGGGTCGGGATTGATTTCCTCAGGAGCTAGTAATGGAGTTGGAATATCTGTATATCCTAGAGATGTGTGTTTGCCTCAAATATCACTTTAAACATAATTGGTTTTTCAAATTATAACTACTATTATCTAACTATTAATTGCAACTAAATTATACTACGAGATGATTGCTGGGTTTTATCTGATGGGAAGGACGGCACTGGGGTCATGACATTACCTAGGTGGCTAATAGACAAGGGATGATACTAAGGTTCAATTGACATGATCGGGGCTTATGCTATAACCGTTGCACAATTTTACCGACTCTCACACCTCCCGGAGACATAGACTCTCTTTCTCAATAAGAATCAAGTCCACAAAACTTGAATCAGTATTTGCAACCACCAATTCTTAAAATAAAACATCAAATCAACCCAAATAGCAAACACCCATAGTCAATCTAACCCTAGATGGAAACATCCATCAATTACCCACACTAGGGTTGAGCCACAACCCTGGCTAATAAGTTTAGCTACTCATACTTGAAGGAGAAACTGAAGAAATAGATGAAGAACAAGACATAATAACTAAATGCTAAATTAAATTACACAAATCTATTGTTAATTTGAAGCTAAGATGCCAAAAATGGCTACAAAGTGAGTTCTCACGAGCACACACACTCCTTAAGATAATAGATGACCTAAAATGGTAAAATATTCTATTTATACTAAGCTGGAAATACTGGACAAAAATACCCTTGCGGGGTTAGTGCGGGCTGCACAAAATGGACCGTGGCCGCACAAGGCTCTTAAAATTCAAAATTTAGCTCTCTGAAGTTGGGCTTTGCGGACCGTGCAGAATGGACTACGACCGCAAAGGTAGCTAGCGCGGTCCGCACAATAACGACCGCGGACCACATGGAATTGTTTTGGCAAAATTGTAGTTCTCTGAATCTCTTGACCGCGGACCGCACAAAAGAGTAGTGTGGCCACGGAGCCCTGACCGCAGATCAGTAGATATGTACCGCGGCCGCATTGCCTCTAGCCTGATTTTACCAACTCTCTGAACCACTTAGTGCGGCCGCATTCCATTTTGCGCGGCCTGCACTAGGCCATCTTCCCTTAGATTTCTTGGTCTTTGATACTTGAGCAAGTTACACTCCTTTTTTTGAGATGATTTTTGACATTTGGTCACTTTGCCGATCAAATCTTTATACAAGCACAAACTGTTAGCCTTTTGGGACTATTTTGTACAAATATATGATCAAAGCATAGGCAAATAGGGGCATAAAACATGTTAAAATCCTAACTTATCAACTCCCCTAAACTCAAACCTTTGCTTGTCCTCAAGCAAACAAAATAAGACTTACCCCCTAAAGGAAAATCCAAGTAATTCTAGCTGACCTAAAGTAACCTCAACAAGCATCAATTGGGACTATCAATTTCCCTCAATACAATTGGATCATTAACAACATTTAAACTTTGAAAACTATGGATCAAGTGTGATACAAGAGCATCAAGAATGGACTCGCAACATCAAAGAACTCTCTCAATTACTTTGGTCACTATGGAACCCAAATTCATACATGCTCAACTCTCCCTAAGCCAACCTCACCTTTTAGAGTATAAGCACAGAAACCGAGGTTAATGGGAGTTCACTCGTCTCTCTCAAGGAAAGGTTACAAGTCCGGCTCTATGTACCATATGCTTGATCCTCATGTAAGTATCCACTAATGCGAGCGTCATCCAATTCAAGGTCATATAGGGCTTTTGTGGAGTCAATGTGAAGGCTTTTGGTTGAGGGTAGGAAAAGTTGTTGGTCTATATGGGTTCCATCTTCCCTAAAGCACTTCTTTTGATTCATTTTAGCACAATTCTCTTGACTCTTTTAAGTATTTCACTTCCTTTCAAGGGGTTAGAGAGACACATTGTCACTCTTTCTTATGCAATTCAAAACATTTCTCCTTTTTTCAACTTTCCATGCTTTTCTTTCTTTGCTTTTCTTGAATTCCTTTTTATTTTTATTTTTTTTTCACATTGAGCATTTTGTTTGTCCTTTGATTTCCTTTCTTTTTCATTGCCTTCCTTTTTCTTTTGCTTTCATACCTTTTACCACTTTGACTTCCTTTCTTCTATCCCCCTCAAAACTTAGACTTTAGCCATTACTCAAGGGAAGATTTGGGTGCCAAGGGAGAGTGTAATTTAGAACGGGTATAGGCTTGTAGCGTTGGTTTGAAAGAAAAAGGTTTGAGGCTCAAAAGTGTTAGCTAGGGATTATATAATTGGTAGGATATGGAATTGTTCAATTGTCATTTGGATCAAGGAGAGCCTATAATCACTTCTCAAGCCGACTTTCACTCAAAAATTTTCCTCAACAAACATTCAGGGCAAATTCTAGACTATTGGCTCGGGACTTGGACTCAAAATTCGATCTCTCACCACATACACTCAAGGATTGCTAAAGACATAGAGTTGGGGGCCCATAAAAACCTTAGACACGATTGAGCACACAACAATCCCGAAAGACTATATGATGATTGTTTGGTCAACATAAGAGTCTCAAGGTCACTACTTTCACCATCCTAAACACAACCACTTGTCTTTGACCATGGGATCAAAAGCAAATGTGTTAGGCCCAAGTAAATCTTTGCTTGAGGTACCCTTAACTATAAACTGCCAAAAATAAAAGAAAAACAAAAAAGGACTCAAACCATTAAGAAGGTTGTCATGCCATCTATCATTGGAAGAGCCACCCGGTTCACACAATACTCCACCTTTGAAAAGAACCGTAGTATTAAGAAAACCAAAGGCTTATTGAAAGCGCCAAAAACAAAACAAAAAGGCTACGAGCCTATCTACTACGCTAAAAATGAAACATTTGTGCGAAAATAGAAAATAGAATGAATATTTATAGTAGGGGATTAGAATATACAATGAGGGATGTGATGAATATATACAAAAATGTAACTCTTTATATACAGATCAAAGAGAATATAAAAAATATGATAAGAGTAACTAAATGTAAAGTTATATACAGACCAAATAGAAAATCAACATAAACATGAACTAAGTCAACTAATATATACAATCATCCTCCGGATAAAAAGTAAGGCGCACCCCACAAATAAAATCCAGCATTGTCACCAATGCCAACTAAAGAAATAAGCATCAAAAGTCAAGATGAAAGAATTTAAAAGTCTCCCTAAGACATGTCCGTCTACATAGGATAATCAGTGGTCCCCGGGTCCTCTGTATGTACGGGAACCTCAGACTGGTTTCCAATATCCTGTTGCTCAGCTACTGGGACTTGAGACTGGATCGGCTGTGGATCTGGTACATCCTGTGGATGACTGGAGGAAGCCTCTGGTGGGTCCGCCAACTGGATGATAGTATCATCGGCACTAGGGATCTTCCTCCTCTTCTTTGGAGGCCTCTGCACCAACAATGTATCTGGGGATGCTATTGGAACTGCTGCTGGAGTTGTGTCCTCAAATATAAATCTAAAGGTAGCTGATCTACCATCATTCTTTCTACATCTGCCCTGAGCTGCTTCACGAACTCCCTGGAGGCGCGTGACTTGCGCAGCTTCTTGTGCTCTTTGGCAATCTCTTTTAGAGCCTTGCGATGTGAAGCAACTGCCTTTATCAACTCAGACTCAGTGCTGAGGATCTTCGCCTGGTTTTCTAGTAACTCCTTCAAAGCATCCTCTATTGATTGTGGGACTTGAACCGGTGAAGGAGCCGACTGAACTGCAATGGTAGAGGTCAAGGTGGAAAACTTAGATGACACAGTGTACATCCAGTTGTTCAGGACCTGAAGTGTCTGGTCAGTCGGTGGGCTGTGATAGGATGGGCCCGAGAAGAAGGAATATTCGGCCCAGCTGACGTGGAAGGACTAGAAGGCAATCTGCAGTAATGGAAGGTCCGGGAGGCTTGGCAGCAACTGTGGAGGCAGGCTCAATGGAGGCCTCTACCTCAACTGGCTCTTCAGATTGGCCAGTTGGGGCAGAAGCAGGAGGCTTGTAGTTCCTGTCCTTGGGTTGTCTGGCCCCTCAAACTGTACCATGAGAAGAAGCCACTGGTTTGGCGTTGACATCATACCTCTTCTTCTCCACCTCCAACTCACGGAAATACATAGAGAGGGTGTTGGGAAAAGGGTAGTTCGGTTAGCTTCTACACCCACAAGAGAGATGATGCGGGACATCACATTCCCCATGTTGATGGGGTAACCTTCCATAATTGATGCAACCAACATATCCTGGGAGATAGGAAGAGTCTGTTCATGTGTGGTAGGGTCTAGCGTGCTGCAAACGTAAGTCTCCCCTTAGCTCGAAGTTCAGGGCTCCCCTCAAAATTTTAGCCCCCGTAGTCAACCACTCAGGAACCGTACCTGGGATCGCCATGTATTGGACTAACCATGGACGGAACCCCTCACCCATATCCAACTTCTCCAGAGGTAGGGTTCTCGTCCTCTTCATTGAAGCCCAAATATTCATTCAAGGCATGCCCGTTGAACAACACCTTTTTGTTTCAGACCTTGGTCACCTTGGACCCTTTGACAATGTGAGCCACATTACAATAGAATTCCTGAACCATATGCTCATTTGACTCAATACACTCTTCCAGAAATATCTCCCTGCCTGGATCTCGTTCTAAATTGTCTCGACATATCAAGGTTGTGGGGTAGCAAGTCTCTGATAACAAAGCTCCTCTTCGGTATTAAATGCATCACCCGCCACCAGTCCCTACACTTATGGTAAGCCACTTGGCTCACAAATCTATCCTTTTACACTCCAGCCTTCCTAGTTCTGTCAATTACCCCTACCTGAGGTTCACCACCTTCATCTCTGCCTGCACTCTCCCCAGATAATGAAGTTGTAGGGGAGGTGGAGTAGTCTCCACTCCCAGCTGCGGACTCTTCAGATGACTCCGAAACTACATTCACTAGCCTCTTGACAGTGGGTGATGATGGAGGGGTATCAATCAGTTGGAAGCTAGAGACGAAGGGAGTTGGGATTGAGTCAGAGGAGATGTCTTGAGATGGCATATACTCACTCCCTGAGGAATGGGAAGAAACTCTATCTGTAGCTTTTATCAACTTTCGGGTCTTTTTGATGTTCTCCCGGACATGGGGAGTGAGTTTTGCTACTCTTTTTCCTTTGCCTCCCCCGGAGGAATCACCTCTGCAGGGTTGTTTGGAGCCCATGCCTCGTTGTTTGACAATTATCTACCAGCGCAGGCGTACAAAGCGGACCGCGGATTGCGTTGGGTTTATGTAGAAGAAGTTTGAGAAGGCAACCTCCGCGGTCCGCACAAAACAGACCGCGGCCGCGGAGGTCTGCCGCAGACAACACTAAATGGAATACGGCCGCGGTGGCAAACTTCAGAGAGTTATCATTTCCTACTCATACCAGTGCGGATCGTACTAAATGGACGTGCGGCCACACTGGAAAACTTCAGAGACTTAATACTTTTGCGATTACGTCCAGCACTGCATCAACTCAATCCCTGCAATATCTCGCAACCAATTAGCTCAAAAATCAATCCTAACTACCAAGAAAATCAAAGAGAACAAAAAGAAAAACACATGGGTTGCCTTCCAAGAAGTGCCTGATTTGACATCGCGGCACGACGTGGGTTACCATCATCATTTGACATGAACCACAACCACCTTATGGCTATCATCAATCTTCCCAAGATAATGCTTGACATGGTGCCCATTCTGAAAACTTCACCATTTTTGTTCTTGAGATCAAAAGCACCAAACGGGGTCACAAATACAACTTCAAATGGCCCACTCCACTTTGATTTGAGCTTTCGGGGAAACAACCTTAGACGGGAGTTGAACAAGGGGACCAAATCACAACCTTTGAACTCCTTTCCACGAGCATTTTTTTCGTGCAAGTTCTTCATCTTATCCTTATACAAGGACGAACTCAAGTATGCATGGAACCGGAATTCATCAAGTTCATTGTGTTATTCAACATGAAGATTGGCCACAACATCCCACTCAAGATTAAGCTTCCTCAAGGACCACATGGCCTTATGCTCCAATTCCACCGGTAAGTGGCATGCTTTCCCAAACACTAACCGGTGCAGTGACATACGAATTGGGGTCTTGTAAGCGGTATGGTAGGCCCATAGAGTAGCATCTTGCTTTTTGGACAAATCGGTCCTATTGGCATTGACAATTTTGGACAAGATGCTCTTGATTTCTCTATTTGATACTTCAACTTGGTCACTTGCTTGAGGATGATACGGTGTAGAGACTTTGTGAGTGACACCATACTTGGAGAGCAAGGCATCGAAAGCTCTATTGCAAAAATGCGATTCTCCATCACTAATGATTGCCCGGTGTGTACCAAACCTTGTGAAAATGCTTTTTTTAGAAATGCCACTACACTCCTAGCTTCATTATTCGGCAAGGCCACGGCCTCAACCTACTTTGACACATAATCAACCGCTACAAGGATGTAGGTGTTCCCACACGAGCTAACAAAAGATCCCATAAAATTGATACCCCAAACATCAAAGATATCAACTTCAAGAATTGTGTTTACAGGCATCTCATCTTTCTTGGAAATCCCACCCGTTCGTTGACATTGATCAAATTTTTCACTAAATCACTTGCATCTTTGAACAAGGTTAGCCAATAAAAATCACACCTCAAAAAGCCGTTCTCACCCCTCCATGATGGCTACCATAGGGGGATGAATGACAAGCCTAAAAAATACTCAATCGTTCACCCTCGGGGTCACACAGTCAAATTAAACCATTGGTGTAAATCTTAAACGAATATGACTTGTCCCAATAGAAGTCCAAATATTCCGCTTGACTTTCTTCCTTTGGTTAGAAAATAGCTCACACGGGATTATTTTGGTCACGAGGTAATTAGCAACATCGGCAAACCATAACATATCATTCATTGACACCGCAAGGAGTTGTTCATCGGGAAATGAATCATTGATTTCTAGCCCATCACAAGGCATCCCCTCTTCCTTCAAACGGGATAAGTGGTCCGCCACTTGATTTTCGCTACTTTTTCGGTCAACAATTTCCAAATCAAACTCTTGGAGAAGAAATAGCCATCTCATCAGTCTTGCCTTTGAGTCCTTCTTGGTCATCAAATACCTAAGGGCATCATGGTCGATGTGCACTATAACTTTGGCCCCCATAAGATAAGGTCGGAACTTTTCCATATAAAAAATAATAGCTAATAACTCTTTTTCGGTGATTGTGTAGTTTCTTTGAGCCTCATTCATGGTTTTGCTTGCGTAGTACACTGGATGGAACATTTTGTTGATCATTTGGCCCAAAATAGCCCCAACCGCAACGTCACTAGCATCACACATGAGCTCAAAAGGAAAGCTCCAATTTGGTGCGGTAATGATGGAGTTAGAAGTCAACTTGAGCTTGAGAAGCTCGAATGCATGCATACAACTCTCATCGAACAAGAACTTTGCATCTTTCTTTAGCAACTTGCACAAACGGTGTACCACTTTAGAAAATACCTTTATGAACCTCTAGTAGAAGCCCACGTGCCCAAGGAAACTCCTCACCCCTTTGACAGAAGTAGGGGGAGGAAGCCTTGAAATAACCTCAATCTTTGCCTTATCAACTTCAATCCCATGCTTAGAAATTTTGTGGCCCAATACTATACCCTCTTCAACCATGAAATGACATTTTTCCCAATTGAGTACTAGGTTGGTGTCTTCACACCGGGACAAAACTTTATCCAAATTACCCAAGCACGCTTCGAAAGAGTTACCAACCATGCTAAAATCATCCATAAAGACCTCCAATATGTCTTCTACCATGTCGGCGAAAACAACTATCATGCATCGTTGGAAGGTCGTCGGAGCATTGCACAAACCGAACAACATCCGAGAGAAAGCAAATGTACCACATGGGAATGTGAATGTGGTCTTCCGTTTGTCCTTTGGGGCAATTAAATTTGATTATACCCTGAGTAACCATCCAAAAAGCAATAGAAAGCGCACCCCGCATGGCGATCAAGCATTTAGTCAAGGAACGGCAACAGGAAATGATCTTTCCAAGTCACCTTGTTGAGTTTCCGATAGTCCATACAAACTCTCCATCTGGTAATGGTCCAAGTGGGAATGAGTTCATTATTGTCAATTTTTCACCGCCATCATCCCTCCTTTCTTTGGAACACATTGGACCGGCGAAGTCCATGAACTATTGGAGATTGGATAAATCACCCTTGCATCTAACCACTTGATAACCTCTTTCTTCACCACTTCTTGCATCACCTCATTTAGTCTTCTTTGATGTTCCAAGGAAGGCTTTGCATTCTTCTCCACGATGATTTTGTGCATGCAAAATGCGAGGTTTATTCACCGAATGTCAGCTAGTGTCCATCTAATTGCCCTTTTTCGCTTTTGAAGAACCACCAATGTGGCCTCAACCTGCATGTTAGTAAGTCAAGAAGAAATAATAACTGGTAAAGTAGAATTTGAACCCAAGACTTCATACCTGAGGTGTGGAGGAAGTGGCTTCAACTCTAACACCGGTGGCTCCTCAATCGATGGCTTTGTTGGTGGAGTTTTTTGGTTTTCAAGATCCAAAGATAACTTCCTAGGCTCATATGAATATGAACCCATACCATGTAATGCATTCACACATTCCACTCTACTAGCATCATCATCATTGACATCCATATTAAGAAGTACGGCCTCAAGGGGATCTTCAACATTAATCATGGAACTTGTGTCATCCACTATCATAGCTGTGACAATGTCCACAAATGAACACACCTCGCTTCTATTGGGTTGCTTCATGGATTTGCAAACATGGAAGACGACCTTCTCATCACCCTCTCGGAAAGTGAGCTCACCCGCTTCAACATCAACCAATGCCTTCCCCGTAGCAAGGAAGGGTCTACCCAATATAATCGACACCTTATAATCTACCTCACAATCCAAGATGACAAAGTCGGTCGGCAATATAAACTTATCCACCCAGACAAGTACATCATCAATTATGCCTAAAGGTCGTTTCATCGATTGGTCCGCCATTTGAAGACTCATTGAAATTTGTTGAGGTTGTCCAATTCCCAAAGTCTTGAAGACTAAATAAGACATCAAATTTATGCTAGTCCCCAAGTCACATAGGGATCTGGCAAAGTCCGTACTTCCAATAGTACAAGGGATAGTAAAAGCACTAGGGTCCTCTAACTTCGGGGACATTGAATGCACTATAGCACTCACTTGGTGAGTCATCTTTATAGTTTCACAATCCATAGACCGCTTCTTTGTAACCAAGTCCTTTATGAATTTTGCATAGACCGACATTGTTCAAGTGCCTCCACCAAAGGCACATTTATGGACAAACTCTTCATCATATCAATGAATTTCTTAAATTGATTATCATTTCTTTGCTTTGAGAGCCTTTGAGGATACGGTAGAGGTGGCCTAGGCAAGGGTGTCTTGGCTTTGGGCACCAACAGCTCGGGCATATCAATCACGTGTTCCCTAGACAGGTTCACGACATCTTATTTTCCACCTTGGCCTCATTAATATCTATCCTCACTTCATTATTCACATTGGTCTCAACCACATCTTCAATAATCAAAGGTACATCATCATCATGTAACTCAACATCATCTTCCACAACCTGATTTTCTCTCGAGGCATGAACATCACCGCCTCTTCCATTTCTAGCTGTAACCGCCATCACATGATTGTTATTGTTCCCACCCTTTGGGTTCACCACCTTATCACTTGGTAGAGCATCCTTGGGGCGTGTATTTAAAGCTTGAGAAATTTGACCTAGTTGCACTTTCAAGTTCCGAATAGATGTATTATGCGAAGCCAATTGTGCTTCAGTATCTTGGTTCTTTTTCATCATTTGCTCGAACATACTTTCAAATCTCCCCATATCATTCCCGGAAGAACTCTGAGCTTGAGAAGGAAAATGGGGTGGATTGTTCGGTTGTTGGTACATGGGGGCCTTTGAAAGCCTTGCCCCCGGTTGCCTTGGTTCCCACTATTATTCCACCATCCTTTATTGATATTGTTGCTCCAATTATTGTAGTTCCCATTCCAATTACCTTGATTGTTACCTTGATTACCCCCAATTACCGCCTTGGTTGTTGTTGTTCCAATTACTACTACCTTGTTGATTTCCGCAGTTGTTGCTTTGATTGTTGTTGTTCCAATTGCCACCACCTTGTTGTTGATTGCTCCAATTTACTTGGGGATTCCATTGTTGATTCAAAGAGTTGCCTCTATTCCTTTGGTAGTTGTTGACATATTGGACCTCTTCGCTTTGATCATCATAGCACTCATTCGACAAAACCGCCACCATCATTGTTGTCATATTGTTCATTATTTCCTTGAGGTTGTTGCCCTTTTTTCCTCCTTTGTAGCATAGAGACACCTTCCATTGCATTGACTTGGCATGAATTTTGGACTTGTTGTTGTTGCGCCTTCTCCATTTTGTTCATAGTGGTCGTCAACTGCGCTATAGTTTTCCCATGGTCATGTAACTCCTTACGTAAATGAATAATCGTAGGGTCACCTTAAAGAACGTTGGCTCTACTTTGTCATGTGGAGGATGTTTCTGCCATCTCATCAAGAACGGCACAAGCCTCATCATAAGTCAACTTCATAAAATTGTCCTCGGCAATTTGATTCACTATGCATTGATTTGTAGTATTGATACCCCGGTAGAAATTTTGTTGCAACATATTCTCCGTCATGTCATTAGTGGGGCATTATTTCACCATTGTTCTATATATCTCCCAAATATCATGCAAAGGTTCCCGTGGCTCTTGCTTGAAGGCTAAGACTTCATCCCGAAGTGTCGCCATATGACTTGGTGAGAAAAACTTGCCAATGAATTTATCTACCACATCATTCCAAGTTGTTATGGAATAATTGGGGAGCCTTTCTAACCAATCTAATGCTTTACCCCGAAGAGAGAATGGGAAAATCCTCAATCTCAACGCATCCTCGGACACATTTGCCTGCTTACTATCCCATCATGTATCTACGAACCCCTTCAGGTGCTTGTAGGCATTTTGATCGGAGGCGCCCATAAAGTATCCTCTTTGCTCGAGCAAGGTCAACATAACATTTGTGATTTAAAAGTTCCCCACCCAGAGTCGGGGAGGAAAAATGGCACTCGTATACCCTTGATTTAGGAGAATTCTTGGGGCCACTCCTGGAGGTGGAAGAGGAGGGTCTAGGATAGAATTGTTGTCATTGGTCTGACGGCCTCTACGTGGAGCTTATGGTAATGGAACCTCATCTTGATCAATATCTTCTACCTTCTTCCCCGCCATGACATTGCCAAGAGGGTCATTAGTATTTAGAACCATTGGTACCTGAGTAATCGACACAAACAAAATTAGTAAACAAGAAAGGAAAAGAAACAAAACACAAAACTAACTTAACAAATAGTCAACACCGTAAGCGCCCTGGCAACGGCACCAAAAAGTGATCACTGTCAACTCGACACTATACCAAGGTAAGAAGAGTGGGTAGCAAAGCTTTTACCCATCTGAGGGTCGAGATTGATTTCCTCAGGGAGCTAGTAATGGAAATGGAATATCTGTATAGCCTAGAGATGTGTGTTTGCCTCAAGTATCACTTCAAACATATTTGGGTTTTCAAGTTATAACAACTATTATCTAACTGTTAATTGCAACTAAATTATACTACGAGATAATTGCTGAGTTATATCTGATGGCAAAAAGGCACTAGGGTCATGACATTACCTTGGTGGCTAATTGACGAGTAGATGATACTAAGGTTCGATTGACATGATTGGGGCTTATGCTATAACCGTTGCACAATTTTACCCACTCTCACACCTCTCGATAGAAAGAGTGATTTTTCCAATTGACTCTCTCGAGACCAAATGGGTAGGAAAATTAGATCAAGCAACTAAGGTTCAAGTCTGGTGATTACTCTCTTGAGATTTAACTCGTTAATTGGGACTATCATTTCTCATGAGTCCATCCCAATTCCTTGTTGGGTCAATTTTGGAGATATAATCTCTCTTTCTCAAGAAGAATCAAGCCCACAAAACTTGAATCAGTGTTTGCAACCACAAATTCTTAAATTAAAACATAAAATCAACTCAAATAGCAAACATCCATAGTCAATCTAACCCTAGATGGAAACACCCATCAATTACCCATACCAGGGTTGAGCCACAACCCTGGCTAATGGGTTTAGCTACTCATACTTGAAGGAGAAACTAATGAAATAGATAAAGAACAAGACATAATAACTAAATGCTAAATTAAATTACACAAATCTATTGTTAATTTGAAGGTAAGATGCCAAAAATGGCTACAAAGTGAGTTCTCACGAGCGCATCCTAGTTTTTAAGATAACAGATGACCTAAAAATGGTAAAATATTCTATTTATACTAAGTTGGAAAAATGGAAAAAATACCCCTACAGGGTCAGTGCGGGCCGCACAAAATGGACCGCGGCCGTACAAGGCTCTTAAAATTCAAAATTTAATACTTATTTTGTATTGAGTAGACAATGTTGATTGTATTTAGTGGCTCATGACTAGTGATACCAGATTTGGGCTGTGTTGATGTATTTTCGTACTTATTCTGTGTATTTCTTTAATATTTTAAAAATGAAAGCTTTGAGACTTAATCTGTTTAGAAAAGTGATTTTATAAATGATCTCCTTATTGTTCGTGTTATTTCTGGCTGGCCTAGTACTGTGATAGGCGCCATCATGATCGGGGTATTTGGGGTCGTGACAATATACTTTGATTATGCTTGCAATAAAGTTTATTTTCGGTTGGAATTGATTTTTGAAAGTGTTAAACAATTCAGAACTGCTTTGTAAAATTATGCAGTACAAAGGAGAGTTCAAATTAAGTTGAGGCATAATGAGCAACATAGGGTTAAGGCAACATGTGTGAACTCAACAAGAAGCAGATGTCATATTTTTGAAAGCTTAGAGGCAGACACATGGAATTTCATTGTTAGCAACTAGTTTCCTGTTCATAAATATTTCAGATCAACAAGAAACAAGATAGCTAATTCAGTATGGGTAGCTAAACATTTCAAGGACAAGATTATCAACCAATCTGACATAAAGTTTAGGAAGTTACACGATTTGATTAGGATAAAATATGGTGTGTAAGTGGAAAAATCCATCCGTGCTAGGGCTAAACATCATGTCATGGGTAAGTATCTAGGTTATTACAAGTAGGATTTTGCTAGAATATATTATTATGCTGACATGATGAGGTCTACAAACCGTTGTATTGAAGACTTCAAAGGAGTCAATACCTGGTAAAAAAGTACTTATGGGGATCTACATTTTTTACATGCTTGCAAAGTAGGTTGGTTAGAAAGATGTAAAAATGTTGTTGGCTTTGATGGAGTATTTCTGAAAGGGGTGTGTAAAAGTGAGCTACTATCATGTTTTGGTAAAGATGGAAACAACCAAATGTACCATGTCGCTTGGCCAGTGGTTGAAAACGAGACAAAGAACACATGTTCATGATTTTTTATGTGCCTTATGCATGATTTGCAGCTCACAGAATCCCAAGGTGAAGGGCTGACCATTATTTTTGATATTCAGAAGGTATATATTTCTTCTTATTCTGTAATTACTTTATATATGTTTATGATATTATAACCCTTTTTCTTTTTAGCTAAGATACTTGTTAATCTGTGGCTAAGTTGATGCCAAATGTTGACCATAGAATGTGTGCGAGACACATATGGAGCAACTGGAAACAAAAGTAGAAAGGTGAGAAAATAAGGAAGAAGTTATGGACCCGTGTAAGAGCTTCATTTGAAGCATATCTCAAGGCAAAGATAAATGAGTTGGCAAAATTAGGTGACAATAAGATAATTGAGGATTTACTGAGATACCCAAACAATGTTAGTGTTAAGCAGTCTTTAAAGATTTGAGTAACTGTGATTCTATGGATAACAACATGTGTGAGACTTTCAACAGTTGGATCCTAATTGTGAGGCACAAGTCTATCATAACCATGTTAGAAGAGATTATAGTGAAGGTGATAGAGAGGATGACTACCATGAGAGAATTTACAACAAGCTAGATTTTTTATGTATCTCCTAGGCAATGAGGGTACTTAGATGAACAATCTCAATATGCAGTTAGGCATAAATTAAAATAGAATGGGGACACTAGATATGAGATACAACATGGGGTATACATATATATTGTTGACTTTGTCAACAATACATGCACATGCGGATCATGGTATCTCAAAGGAATACTATGCTCCTATGCAATATGTGCAATATTTTTTAGGAGATTTGAGCTTGCTGACTATGTTGTTCATCGTTACAGGAAAGAAACATACCTGAAGGCTTTAAGTTGTTACATACAACTAGTAACCAACATGGAGATGTGTCCATCAACTCAGAATCTCATTGTTGAGCCTCTTGTAATTACTAAGATGCATGGTAGACCTAAGAAAAATAGAAGAAAACCTCAAGATGAACCTAAAAGAAATTTGGTAAGAGATAAAAGAAAGGGACACCAATGACATGCTCTCATGGTAAGACATCATGCCATAACAAAAATGTGTGTCCTATCCTAGTAAATGTTTATATAACGCATTCATTTATATTCTATCTTTGAATTGCATTTTGTTTGTTTTTATAACTTCTTTTTTCTAAAAATTTCAAAAAGAATAAAGATTTGGAACAGCTGGTACTAGAAATGCTAATATTACTCAAGCAATAACTCAAACATCAATTGCTGCAAGTAATTGTAGAACTGTTGGTACCATAAATACTCAGATTATTCAAGCTGCTCAAAGAACAATTCAATCAGCAGCTGCTACAAGTAGATCTAGAACTACTGGTACAATAAATACTCAACCATCTCAGGCTGCTAGTGGATCTAGAACTCCTGCTACCAGAAATACTCAACCATCAGTTGTTGCAAGTGCATCTGTAAGTATTCATTTTTACTTTAGTTAAGCTGTATTAGAACTATCACTTTAATATTATTAGATAGTAATTTATCCTATATCTTGATATTGTATGAAATCAAGGACTTCTGAGGATATTCTATCTATTATTAGAGGAAGGCCAAGAGTTACTGGACTTCGAGGAAGACTAAGAACTATTGGATTTTGTATCTTGTTTAGCTATTCAGGGACAATGATAGAAAGGGTAAGTGATTTGGGTTTTGAATTTTATTTAGATATTAGTATTTTGATTACTAATTTGACTTTGTATGCAGTGCAGATCAAGAGATAGGGTACCTTTTGCTCCTGCAAAAATAGTGGATGCTGGATAGATCAATATTGATATTGGATACAGTGCACCTGGACTAAGGTGGCAAGGAAGAAATGCTATAACACAAAGGCAAATTCAACAACAGTTGAGGAGAAGACAAACTCAAGCAAGACTTACCCAATCTTAAGTCCATTCCACATCTCAACCAAGCCAGTCTCCATGTCCCCACTTGGGCCAATCTCAGCCAAACATCAACCTCTCTAAACCATAATGATTTACTGAATATTTATTTTTTAATAGCTTAATTTTGTTTGTTGTAGAACTTAATTTATAGGTTAGTTATGGATGTTCAATTATGATTTTTATTTTGGCACAATGTTTAAAGTGTTTCTGTTACGAGACAACTTTTTGTAGCTAATTTTGTCAAACAAGAAGGCTGATCGAACTTGGTTGTTTATATATGTCGGCTTGTTTATGCCAAATATTGCTTTTCATTCCACAAAAATTCATCATACAATTTGTCACTATCATTGTACATAGGGTGATGAAGAAAATTAAAATGATTAGTGCTAACTAGACTAAGAAGAAAATTACAATAATTAGTTTTAATACAGTAACTGAAGTTATTATAATCTTCATCCTTTATAGTCGATCTCTCTCTCTCGATAACAACCCTGAAATCACTTGTTTGTAGTGATCTAAAAGAGGTGGATCAAACCACCAAAAAATTACAAGAATTATTTTGGCCATAATTTGAGCATCCATAAAATCATATTCCTGGATTTGTTGTCTTCCAAGTGATGCAAACCTAATTAGCTTCAACTCCACATTGATAAAATATTGGACTTTGCATCATTTTCACGGTCTGGAAAAATAAAATAATATAAATAGAGCTTCATATTTTAGAAAAATGGAGGAATGGAGCTTCAGATTCTATATAATGGAGGAATAATATACTTTACAAGGAATGAATAAGAACCCACTTAAATACACTCCATTTTGGATCATTGGGTGTTGGGAAGAGGGCTTTCACACTCATGTGCGTCGGGTTCCTCATGCATCAGGCTGATTAGGACCAATTACCGCCACATGGGCACTATCAATGGTCAAATTTATTTATTAATTAAATAATAATGAGTTCGAGTGTTCAAATAACAAAGTTTAAAGTTCATTTATCGGCTTTTAAATTTCCTACAAGTTTAAGTGGCCAGAAAGAGATTCTGCCTAAATTATATTCCCCAAACTTATGTATTTGAATGAATAAAAAATTTATGTGTTATGAACTATAAAAGAAGAAAGAGTATTGCAAATAATAATAAAGAGGGAGAACTTTTACTGATTTGGGATGAATTATAATGGAATAGGGCCTCTCTATTTATAGGGAAAGAGTGACATGGCTACCAAGTAAAATCCCTAAAATCTCTCTAATATATAGTCATTCACCTTAAATAAAACTCTATTTATAACACTCCCCCTTAAATATCTATTCAACAGATAATGTGCCTCATTAAAACCATAACTAAAATAAAATCCAGTGGGTAAAAAAGTCTAGTAAAGAAAAAATAGTACACATATCTAACAATATGCCTTTTGGTTGCCTTGTTAAAAACCTTACACGAAAAACCCAGTGGGACAAAACCTTGCAAGAGAAAAAAAGTACGACGCGTATCAACTCCCTCTAATGAGAGCATCAATGCACATCCTTGAGCTTTCGCACCAATCTTGTGAACTAGCTCCTTGAATGTCGACGTTGGCAGAGATTTGATGAATAAAATAGCCATATTAACTCCAATGAATATGTTGCACCTTGAAAATCCCCGTTATCACATTATCATGCTTATAATTATAGCAAGATACAAATATAAACAAACTGCTCTTAGGATGTAGTACTTCATGACCAACAATTCTATATGCCTTAAGAAATATCCTTCGGGGATGGTCTTATAAGTAATATAATAGATTTTAATTAGTGGCATATCAAGTTTTTATGTCATGCTAGACAAATAAATATCGAAAATTGATTGCACATGTCATTGACTTTATACTTTTAAGTTTTTGAACTACATGTTTTTCATATGAAACCAATTCTATTCAAAATTATTTCTCCAAACTTAAGATCTTCATATATATATATATATATATATATATATATCGCTGTCATAGATGTCTTCAACGAACATTTTATATCGGTTTCAACCTCCTTAGTTTTCATGAAAACATAACATAGAGATCTCTGCATTCATATTTTCAGGTACCTAAACCTCTCTGAGATTTTGTGAAGTGTTATTTCATGTGATCTTCTAGATCACTTGCCTCCGTATTATGATAAGTTTGATCATTTGCTCATCTTCTTTATCAAGAATTTCTATTTGAAACCGATTTGTCTATACGCTTTAAGCGTACCATAGACTTTGTCCTTCTAAGATTTAATATGAGCATTTGCAATGAGAGTATAGTTATTTTCTTTGGGCCAACAAATACGTCTGGTATGCTCTGCGATATATTGCAAATGAATTATCTTTTTTAAGAATATCAAGTTCATATTATCTTATTAGGGGATCTAGATGTACAAATGATAATTCATTCCACGTAACTTTTTCTCAACTGTCTATCGTGTCTCTACCTCATATTAGAAAAGCTAACTTTCTTCCTTAATATTGGAAACTCACCTTTGTGTGTTATGGTGTTAATCAAAATACACCGCACATCAATAATAATAAGATAAAAGTATTTGGTTTCTGACTCTGAACCATTTCTGAGGAGAGAATGTAATATACGTTCATATATAATCTATATCAAACTGATATAGATAACTTTGTTCTCATAAACATTATTAAGCTATTAAGGGGAGACACTCAATAAATTATTTTTCTAAACCAACTGTGATGTAAACCAACTTATCAAGAGGAACTATCTTGAGTAAAAATTTTAGAAATTATGCTCGAAATTAAATTATTGAGCAAGTTACCTCGCAAACACTATGTTGCGGGTTAATAATAATTGCACATGTATCCATCGCATAGATGCATCTTATGTGGTATGTATGCAGGTGAATGGGCTCATATTTACCTTTGATAATTTAAGCATTCATGGTATTCAATCCCAATTTTTGTTGGTCTATTGATTAATCAGAACAAACAATATAAATGAATTCGTAAAGAACTTTCTAGTTCTTTCATATTTACCCATGTGAATTCTCTATTATTTAGCACATCATACTTAAATTGATATGGCTAAACCAATTATACCAATTGAATAAATTATCAATATTCATAAACTTCAGATTTACACCATGACGTATGCAATTATCAATAAACTCCAAGTTTATTATGATATGAGCTTTATATCAATAAACTTCTACTTTATTATGGCATTCTTTTGTTTGTGTAGTACAAACTAGAGAATAAAGCCGGTAACTTTTCACATACATGTTATCCCGCTACAAGTCGTAGTGATAGAAGATATTAAATTTTTTCTTTATTTATAGTCTCAATATTATCAACCGCTTTCACGTATACTTTGGAAACTGAATGAGTTTCTTTAAGACATACTATAACACAATATCTTATCGGTAATCAATTGTGTTTCTCAAAATAGTATAATTGGCTCTTGTAGTTCTCAATTAATTTTGTAATACCACATTCATCAACATACATATGGTGAATATCTCTTTTAAAGTAAAAGTTATACCATTATGGTTATGGTCAAAATTATATGTAAAATATGTTTCTTGCACTACCGTTATTTTTAATAATCACAATGCCAAAAATATTTAAGCGTAGAATAAGTACACGATCAATGGGCATTTATGCCATAATAATGACATTATTTTCTTATATCATCTTAAACCTCCTTCTAGAGGTGAGTGTGGTATATTCACTACCACTAACACGTTCATATTCTTCTAAAAATGAATATGTATTAATACATCACATGTTGTCACATTCATATCATGAATGGATCATAATCATTTATATATGCTTTACAAAATCTCTTGTCTAATTGATGACAAAGATTACTTTCACCATAGTGAATGATTCTTTTGAAAATACTTATTGTTTCCATTACCACAATGATGACGATTATAATTTTGTTTATTGTCATGTCCACATTTATTGATATATTTATGGTAATAATTTTGTCTTCTTTCAGACATATTACATACTGCTATCACAATCTCTTAAAAGAATGAGAATGAAGCAACTTCAATGGGATGAGTTTCTGCTTCTTGTGCTCACAATTATACATGAATTTGATCATGGCAAGACATGAACATTTTATGACTTTGAGTGGTTATAATTTCTTACTTACTCCATTAGAGTTATAATCAAAATTTATTTTCTTTGCTTGTATTTAAAATTTAATTATAGAATAAAAGATAAAAATACGGTAAAATACTTATCTTAAGTCTAGAATTTAATTATAAATGAAGTTCATGGAATAATTGACAATCATTATGCTTAATCCCAAAGCTTCTAATCAATTGGTTAGAGTCTTGTGACAAATAACAGTAGAGAGGGAGAACTCTTATTAATTTGGGATGAATTACAATAGAATATAATATCTCTATTTATAAAAAAAAGTGACTTAGTCACCAAATAAAATATCTAAAATTTCTCTAAAATATAGAGATTTCTTAAATAAAACTGTATGAAAAATGTGATGTTTGTGAGGCTGTGTATTTTCGAGTTGAGGATGAGAGTTATACACAAATGTAAATAAACTATTGGTCCATTTAATTATTATGGATTTTGTGGGCCCTCGTAAAAAATATGGACCTCTGAATGGTTACATTCTCCTTCCGCATCCACATATTCTCCTTCTCTCTTCCATTTCTCTTACTAGTCTCTCTGTCAATAAAATTTTCACATTCTTGAAACACAAAGAAACAAGGAGAAAGAGAAAAGTATATGGTCGTGAGATGTTTAAGGGGAATAGAATATAGTAGAGAGAAGGAAAGAGGATGAGTTTGTCATGCAGTCCATGGCCAGTCACCATTACTACTATTCTGCACTTTCTTCATCCTCTCCAAACAGAGACCATTACCCTTCTTCATCAAATTGTTCTTACATTTATAATTGTCAAGTAAAGCATTCAACAACTCCTGCTGTCCTGCAGATTTCTTCTTTTAGTGACAGGAAACCCCCTTACAAAACCCTTGTCTTCCAGGTTCTTCTTTCTCTCTCTTTTATTTTGGTGAACATGCTGTAACTCATAATTGTCCGGTTTTCTTGATGTGAATTATTTGCATTATTTGATAAATTCCGTAGATGTGTAGTGTTTCTGCCTATCGGACGTGGGAATTGAATATTTTACTATGGGACTTGAACAATTTGCTCAATTATGTAGATTCACTTTTTACGATTTAATAGAATGAAATATGAGTATTCGTGGATATGAATTCATCATATTTTATGTTAATTTGTTTTAATGTTGCGGAATGACCTCCAGAACATGGTGAGGAATGACATAGATCATCCTTGTGAACAACAGGATGCCAAGAACTCTGCCTAAGTTGGGAGATTACCTCCATTACAATTTGACAAATTAAGCTCTAACCTACAGAATACTATGCCTATCGTTAGCAGCACTATACAATGTACAATATCTAGAATTAGCATCATTAATAACAAAATGGTTCTTCATTGGCTTAAATCTGATATTTGGACTGCCATCTTCATCCAGCTTCAATAAGGATTGTGCTGTGTCCGGTAAAGAACTAGTATATTGGCGACGATATCGTCATTGGAGATGAGTGAGTGGCTGAGTATCATCGCAAGCTAATTTCGCCACTGAATGTTCCATTTTCATTAGAGAAAGGGAACTAACTGTGCGGGTCGCCCACATAGCTTCGGATTCCCAGAGAGAGTAGAATAGAAGAGTTTGTCGACTCTTTTTAGTTTTAGAAGGGCGTGGTAGAGGTGATAACCTTCACGTGTGCCAAGGAGATGCGATTGCCATGAATTCCCTCTTCTGGTTTTAATATGAATATCATCCATTATAATCTGACCTCTTATCGATTCTCCCATATTAGCTAGTTGATCAGCCACTGTATTTCCCTCTCTGAAAGTAACGACAAAAACTAAGGCCTTTGATAGAGAGTTGACCAATCTGGTCTATGTGCTTTCATTTTGTTGTTAATCATGTCAACAATCAATTTGGAATCGGATTCCACTTCACATTGAGAAAACCTCTATCAATGCATAAATTCGTTCCATGTTTCAAAGCTATAGCCTCAGCCATATTATTACTACATTTACCTTTGTTTTCAGCATATGCAAAATTAAAGCATCCAAGGTTGTCTCTGATGACGCCACCTCCGCTAGCACTTCCCGAATTTCCTTTGCGGCAACCATCTGTGTTTAGCTTCAGCCATCAAGAGTCAGGTTTCATCCATCTTATCATTTTCTTGCTGATACTTTGTTTGGCCTTCTGATCGGGTCCAAGCCTGTACTACCATTGAGTAGCGAGGATGGCCGATGTAGTTTTACCCAACTAGGTTGGGATCGAATCCACATGGAGTTAATTTGTTTGGAATTAGGTTTATATCCAAGTCTAGATACGGGTTTTGCTCTTAATTACATTTTCACAAATGGTTGATTTTATTTTCTACTTCTACTTCTATTTTATAGCATGCAGTATTTGAAACTAAGTACAGTGTTTTTGTTGTTAAATTTCAAGGTTCTAAAGGGACTAGTGTAGTGACTTCCACCTAGGTGGATATCTAACGGGAAGCAAGAATCAAGGGCAATCATGTGATTAATTAAGGTCGTAATATAGCTATTACACTCGGGTACTCACTCTATACCTCTCGGTAGGTTGAATGATTTTGCCCAATTTAGCTTTCTCAAGTCCAAAGGGGTATTCATACAATTCAAGTGATTTTAGCTCAAGTTGGGTATTACTATCTATAGGTTTAACCCTTTAATTGGGGCTATCATTCTTGAGTTCACCCCAGTTCCTTGTTAGCCTAGTTTTCTTAGGCTTAGTCCTTCTTTCTCAAGTAGAGACTAAGTCATAAAAACATAAATCAGTGTTTGCAACCACCAATTCAATAGTTCAAGCAACAACTGGGCTAAACTACTAGCTCATACACATTCAAGCCTTAAAATTCAAAATCCTTCAAATACCTACACTAGGGTTGGGTCACAACCCTAGCTACGGGTTTACCTACTCATGGAAATGACAGAAATCAAAGATGAGATAAAGATAAAATCCATAATACTAGATTAAAAGATGAAAAGCTAATGTTAAAAGACGAATCTAATACAAAATTGCCCAAAATGGAATATCCAGCCATCTCACGTGCTCAGTAAAAATAAAACTTAACCTAAAAATGTCAAAAAGATCTATTTATACTAAGCTGAACTTTCCGGACAAAAATACCCCTGCGGAGGTTTTGCTGCCGCACTCTTGCTTTCGTGGACTCGTAATACTAATCGTGGTCCGTTTTTTTACTTCTGGATCTGGGCTGAGGTTTGTTTCGCGAGCCGCATAATATGTATCTCGGCTGCATAGTGGATTTTCACGGCCGCGAAATTCCAATGCGGACCGCACTCATTGTTTTTGCTTGAAATGTTAACTCTCTAAATCTCAACCACCATGGTCCGCATAATTCCAATCGCGGCCGCAGTGAGACTTTCGCGGCTGCACATTTCTAGCGCGGACCTTCCTCAACATTTGGCCTTAAAATGCACTCTCTTATTCTTTACTTCGCGGACCGAGTATTTGTGATTGTGGCCAAGTTGTGGCTTCTGTAACCGCACAATTTTTGTGCGGTCCGCGGTTCAGGTCTCCTGGTCCAGGTTTGCTTTTTGTTCCAGATTTGACTCCTTTATGAGTTGATTATGCCTTCTTTGGCTCATTTTGATCAATTCCTGCAAGCAAGCATATTACATCAGTTTCCAGGATTACCTTCACGCATTTTAAGCCCAAAACGCAAGTAAAAGAGAGCAAATAATAGTTAAAATCCCCACTTATAACCTTCTCCACTACATTACACAATTCAAGCCAATCCAAAGGCAGTTGCATTTTAGGAAATAGACTGACCAGGAGCATGGTCATGGTTCTGCATACCTGCATAATACCAGACGTGTACATTTTTAAATCTAGCAGCACACCTGCTTTTCCACATCCCAACATATAACTGAAGGCAACACACCAGAGCAGCATGAATTCCATTCTTCGCCTTAGATAGCCACCATGACATGAGTAGTTGTCGAGTGTTTCCAGGCCTGAGTGTAATGCCGCAACTCTTACTAAAAAGGACCAAACATATGGCTTTCAGAGAAAAGGTGAGTGATAGTTTCTTTCTTGTGATTATTACAACATGAACACTTAGAAGGGAGAACCATACGGAACTTCTGTACATTCTCATCAGTTGGAATCCTATTCTGTAACATTTTAAGCATAAAGAAAGAGATTTTAAATGGGAGTTTCTTTTGCCAAATCATAGAAGCTGTGAAGGAGTTCTTCCTTCGTCTCCTCAGGTTTTGCCGAGTAGATTTGCAGTAAAAGTACCCTGATTATCAATATTCTAAATTGGCCAATCATCCGTTCCACCATGAAAGCAAAGAGAAGGCTGACTGAAAAACATAGATCCTTTTACATTATTCATTACATTGATCAGCACAATTACATTATTTATTACATTCCTCTGCATGTTTTGCAGTCTCATCTTCCTTCTTCTCCTCATAAACTTTCTGTCTTTTGAGTGTGCCTACTAAGACGATCATTTCTGACGTAGATGTTACAGATGATGAATCAATTTCTTTTATATGTATGTCACTTTATCTTTGTAGTGTTCTTTTGCCTATAGTGAAAGTGAATCAAAACCTTTTCATTCAACTTGATAGACCTCGGCTTATCAAATGGGGATGATCAATCATGACAACTATGTTGCAAAACTCAAAATATTGACTTTGAGTTCTTAATTTAAATAATTACTTGTTTTTTTGGTCATGACGCCCAGGCTGTTAGGCTCTTGGGTCCTCCAGCAAGATTTGAAGCATCAAAGTTGGAAGTCTTGTTAAAAGGAGAAGAAGTTGATACATACTCCAGTATCGTGCCACGGACGTATACCCTCTCCCATTGTGATTTTACTGCTAATCTCACACTAACCATCTCAAATAATATCCAATACGATCAGGTATGACATTTTGAATTTCTGAACGAGCAAGTGCTTATCCTTAAGCTGTGTCTGGTTTTGAACTTTGTTTTGAAATTTTTGTAATTTGATTTCATTTTGTGCCACATATTTCTATGGCAGTTGAAAGGATGGTATAATAAGGATGATGTGGTTGCTGAATGGACAGAAGTGAAAGGCAACTTGTTTCTTGACGTCCACTGTTATGTCAGTGGACCGAATCCCTTACAAGAGCTGGCTGCCGAGTTCAGATACCATATATTCTCCAAGGAATTGCCACTGGTAATTTCTTAAAATACTTGTGCGCCCCTTTATGTGCTTAGAGACCAAAGCCCTCGATAAATGCTTTATATGCTTTTTACCGGCAGAAAAAGAAAGAAAAGTTTGATTAGAAAAGTGATTTCCAAGAAATGTGAAATTTGATTAGCATATAGCTGCATTAAGTTGCAACCTGCAAGTCACATTGATAAAACTCATAATATCTGCTTAGAAAGTATAGCTCAGGACACTGACGAAATAAAGAAGAGGTTATATACCTCCTGTCCAAGATTATTTTACTGGATCAATTATTAACTCCAGAAAATTGCATGGTAAGTGTACATAGGGACGGATAGATACGTCAACCTAAAGATTAAAAGTATTCTGGTAATGCCTTAGTCTTTAGCACAACATTTGGTATGCAGCCCTCTCTATCAAGTTAATCTAACAAATGCCCTAACTGAAAGTTATTACAAGAGGCTCATATTGCCTATATGAAATTATAAAGAAATGAGCTAAAGAAACTGCTCCTCTACCCGTTATGTATTTTTATTTCTCAAATTTTCCTCCTCTTGAATTTACTCTTTGGAATTTCCTTTGACTCTGTAACTGTTCCAGTGTATTGCTACTTCTAGTATATTGCTGCCAGTTGGATGAGCTTAAGGACTTGTTTTTCATTCCACCGTGGAACTGTAATTTGGTTGTTACCTCTAATCTCGTTACCCTCTTAATTAGGATCGTAATTGATTTGCCTTTTCTGAACTGCAGGTACTTGAGGCTGTGCTCTATGGAGATTCAGATTTCTTCAAGGAGCATGAAGAACTAATGAATGCAATTGTTCGAGTCTATTTCCATTCTAGCTCGAAGAAGTACAATCGTGTAGAATGCTGGGGTCCTCTAAAAGATGCTGCTAAGGTAAGCATAGAATTATGATAATGTCATCCTAACTCCTTCAAACTTGTGATCCATAAAGATCATTGAGACAAGGGAGTGCCTTTGAATCTAAAACTGTATTCAAACTTATTCTTTGGATTTAATACAACTTATTCATGTTTTCCAGGGAAGACAAGGGGATCATATCAACAGTTTGTTATCGACAAGCAAGGGAGATTTTCACCCCCCAAAAATCCCAAGTGCAAAATCAATATTTCAAGCTCTTTTCACCTTTCTTCTGTAAGGTGAGAAGAGTTCATGTATTTTAAAGTCATGGGATCCGAATTGTTTGCAAGGTCATTTTGATTCTTTTGTATGTATTGCATTCTTTCAAATGAGATCTTGACTCACAATTCTGTAAAACCAATGACTATTTTCTCTTTTACACATCCATCAGTATTTGTTCCATCTATTATTTGTGAGATTTCCAACCCTTTCTGAACATCTTAGTTTCCTTACACAAACTGCTTGATCACTCAAACAGTCAAATATGAGATTTGAGCTTAGTTATAGGATGATATTTTCTTCTTCTCTCTTGCTTTCTTCCTTTCCCTTTTGTGGTGGAAGGAAGGAAAAAGGAGTGCAAGTTCACCTTTCTTAATCTTTATACTTTTGAATGATTATTAGAATGAACTCATATCCTTAATGCCTTATGGTCTATCTAGGATTTTGATTGGCAACATTCTTCATAGGTGCTCACTTCTACCTTTTTGTGCCCTCTCAACTTGCTCTCTTAGGAAGAGAATCAGGATGAAAAGCAAAAGTAAAACTACATAGAGCCCATTTGGATTAGCTGATATGAAGTAGCTGAAAAACACTTTTAAGTGCTGAAATTGAAGCATTTACGTATTTGGATACAAGTATTGAAATTAATAATAAGCTGTTGCATTACAACAACAACAACAACAACCCAGTATAATCTCAAAGCTTCCTGGAACCTTACGCATAGTTGAAGCTTATTGCATTGGGCTATCCCCCCCCCCCCCCCCCCCCCTTTTTTTGAAAAAATATTTTATAATATATTCTTGTTTGAATATGATTAAACAAATTGAGTGTAATAAACAAATTAAATGTACGGATATATTATAAAAATAATAAGCAAAATAAAAGTTATTTTAATTAAAAGTAAAATACCTAGATAAAAATATATAATATATTATATAATATAGAAAATATTACATATATGAGAGCATTTATATATATAATATCACGGGTGTAATAGACTTTTCAAGTAAATGTATTATAAAATTAGGTGAAGGTGATTATTTTGACATTTAGAGCAAAGCAAACTAATTTTGAGTAACATAAAAAAGAAAAGTAAGTTTTGGATCGACAAATACCTTCATCACCACCCAAAATTTGTCACGAATTATTAGTTATAGCCTTAAACTATTCGTGGTATTAATTAACCCCTTCAAATAAGCCTGTTGAGAGTCATTACCCCTGGATGCTGATGTAGCAAATTGTATGGGTGCACTCGCATGCCACGTGAATTTTTCTGCATATGTGACATTTTTGTGAAAAGTAAAATATATTTTACCTTTTTAAGTATGTTATCTTTTTAGATAATCTTTTTCGAATATAATTTATAATTAACTTGGATAGAATATATTATTTAGACTAATTTTTTTTATTTGGCTAAAAATAATAAAATTTTAGTTTAATCCTTTTTTGAATTTGACCTGAAAATAAAAATGTATATAATTGAAATAAATAGTCAATGCATCTAAAAAGTTATAAAAATATGTAGTTTGAAACTAATTATTTTGTTTATAATTTTTTAGACAGCTCTAAATTATGGCTCTAAAAATAGACTTTTCACATATTTTACTTGAAAATATAAAAATATACACTTGAAATAAATTGCCATTGCATAAAAAAAAGAAATTTAAAAAGTGAACAATTGCAAGAAATAACTTATTATTTCTAACATACTTATTGCTCTGAAAAATACTTATTGCAGAAAATATAGGGTAAAGTTGCGTATGATAGATCCTTATGGTCCAGCCTTTCTCCGGACTCTGCGCATAGCGGGAGGTTAGTCCACCGGATTGCCTTTTTTTTATTGCTCTAATAATGTATCCATAGAGTATGTTAATTTTTGCAATTGTACACTCTTTTTATTTCTTCTTTTGATACAATGACTATTTATTTCAACTGTATATTTTTACTTTTTTCAGGTAAAATATATATATAAAAAAATTAGAGCACCATAATTTAGAGTTATATAAAATTAATAACCAAAATAATTAATTTCAAACTATATATTTTTATAATTTTTAGATGCCTTGACTATTTATTTCAATTGCTTAAGTTTTTATTTTTAGATCAAATTAAAAAAAAGATTAATTAAAACTTTATTATTTCTAGCCAAATAAAAAAATTTAGCCTAAATAATATAATTCTATCCAAGTTTTATTATAAATTACAGTTGAAAAAAATATCTAAAAAAGTACATACTTAAAAAGGTAAACTATATTTTATTTTTAAAATTTTTTTTACATATACAGAAAAATCTACATGGCAGGTGAGTGCACCAAACAATTTGCCACATCACCGTCCATAGGGGTAATGGATCTTAAAAGTCTTAGTTGAGAGGGGTATTTAAGACCACGAATAATTTATGGCTGTAACTAATAATTCGTGACAAGTTTAAGGGGATGGTAAGGTATTTTGCCTTTTGAATTATAAACACAAAATTGAATGACTTTTACGCAACAAAAAATGACTTTTGAATAACTCATGTAGTCGTTCTTGTAAGTTTAATGCATCTGAAAACTGTAATTGTTTTTGAACCTTAACTTCAACCGATCTTTTTTTTGGTAATTAAAATTTTGTTACCAAGTAACAACTTTACAATTCTTGTTTTGTAGCTTGTTCTGAACATACATCCCAGACTAAGCTACTACTTCTTTCTATACTTCCTATATCCTTATCTATACATTAGTCTAAACAATAGGATATGAATTCAACTCTTTCAATCTTTTTTCCAGACATTTTTTCGCACTTCCTCTGCCATGAATGTCTTGTACTAAGCTTCTTGTGATTGCTCCAGCATTGCTTTCCACTTCTTTGAAAATTATTGAGTTTCTTTCTTGCCAAATATAGTATATGCCTCCAATAGTTGCCATTCTGTATATCTCAGCCTTTGCACTTTTTCCACCATAATATTGCTCTGCCCATTTTAGTTCGTGATTCCAATCCATAGCTGGTCTATTTATTTTCATCCATCTTAGCATAGAAGATTTTGTTGAGAATGGGCGCATGAAAAATAGATGGTCTATGTTCTCTACTTCTGTTTTGTACAATGGACATGCCTCTTCTTCAACACATCCCTAAGCTTTCAGTCAATATCTCGTTTGAAGTCGTCTGTGGCTGCCAGGAATCCCACAAAGATCCATTTAGGTAAGCATGCGTTGTTCCAGATGATCCTCCGCCATGTCACTTTGTTGTATTGTCCTCTTTTCTTCAGGTACATCTCTTTTACTTTGAAGTTCTGCATTCTGAGTACATCTTCTTCTGAATGGCCATCTTCTTCAAAGTAATTTTTAGCTTTGAAGATTTTCTGGATCTCCCATGAAGCCTACTTAGGTACAGTCCCTCAACCAGGATTGTATTTCTTGTAGTAAACATGTATCTATTGAACCCACATCTTGTCTTTCTTTTTACACAGGTTTCATAGAAGTTTGCACATTGCATCCTTATTCCACGTGCCTATATCCATAAAGTTCAAACCGCCTTCTACCTTTGGGAGACAAATTTTGTCCCATGCTATAAAAGCTTTCTTTGTATTCTCCACATTTTCTGTCCGTAGGAACTTTATGCATATACTCTCAATCAGTTGTACAATCTTCTTAGGGAGTAGGAAGATTTGAGACCAGTATATTTGTATCGAGAATAGTACACTTTTGATAAGTTGCACTCTTCCTGCATACGTTAAGAATTTTGCAGTCCATGCCTTGATTTTTCCTACCATCTTCTCAAGCAGAGGTTGGTACTGTATCATTGTCATTATTTTAGTGCTCAAAGGTACTCCCAAGTATTTCACTAGGAGTGTTCTTTTTGTAAAACCCAGCTTATTTAGAATCTCATGTTCAATGTCTTCTCGAACCCTACCAAAATATATGGAATTTTCTCTGTGTTAGCAATTAAACCTGAAGCTTTTGAAAACTCTAAGAAGCACTGATATAGCATCTTCACAGACACATAGTCTCCTCGGCAGAATAACAAGAGGTCATCAGCAAAACTAAGCTGACTTATGTTCAATTTAGCACTTTTTGGATGGAAGTTAAAATCTGGGCTTCTTCTTAGAGTCTTTAGAAGCCTTGTAAGATATTCCATAGCTAGAACAAATAGATAAGGAGATAATGGATCGCCTTACCTCAATCCATTCTTTGCTTTAAAAGGAACTGAATGTTGCCCATTGATGACTATGGAGTATGATACACTTCTCATGCATATCATAATCCAATTTACGAATTTAGATGGCAGTTTTATACTCCTTAACACCTACTCTATATAATCTCATTCAATTGAATCATATGCTTTCCTCATACCAACTTTTAGCACGCACCTGGGAGATATGCCCTTTCTGCTATACCCTTTGACAAGTTCATGACTCATCAATATGTTATCATTAATCATTCTTCCTGGTACGAAGGCTGACTGGATTTCATCTACAATGTCATTCATAACTTCCTGCAGTCTGTTAATTAGTATCTTTGAGATTATCTTTAGAGAATGGTATAGCAATAAATTGGTCTAAACTCAATCACCCTAGTTGGATTAGAAACCTTAGGAAGTAATGTCACCGTTGTGCAGTGATTGGTTGATATAACTTCCCTTTTGAGAATAACTGCATCATTGCCTCACTGATCTCTTCTCCGACCACCCTCCAAGCCTTTTTGAAAAATAGTGCATTGAATCCATCACATCCTGGTGCCCTGTTGTCACTAATCCCCATCAATGCTATATGAATTTCCTCTTTTGTTACACTTGCTATCAGCTGCATCTACTGGTGTCTATTAACCATTGGTCCTTCTCTCATTATTGTTGTGTTAATTGCTGGTATCTTTTCTGCTTTTGTTCCTAGTAGTTGTTTGTAGAAGCTTATTATCTCTTCCTCCATCTCCTGCATTGTTTGTGTCACTGTGCCATTATTTCTTGTCAGCTTTTGTATCTTATTTTGGGAATTTCTATTATTCATACTAGCATAAAGTAGGCACTGTTGCCATCTCCTAGTTTCAGCCAATGTATTCTTGATTTTTGTTTTAGAATACTCTCTTCCACCCTTAGCCATTTTCCAGTTGTACCTTTGTCTCTTTTTCAGCTACTATCATAGAACTTGGTTGGCCTGGCTTTCTTATTTGTTCCTGCAATATACACAATTGTTCTCTACATTTTGCAATCCTTCCTCCTACAGCATTATACTCCTCAACATTTAACTTCTTCATTGCTATCTTTACCCTTTTCGATTTCTCGCAGACATCTTTCATTTTATCCTCTGTCTATCTTCCTGTCCAATCTTTGCTCACTATCTTTAGGAAGTCTTTATGATTAGGAAGATGGTTTAGAAACTTGAAAGGTTTAGGCTCTGCTTCTTATCTGTTCATAAAAGTAATGTTTAAAGGTGAGAGGTCTGAGCACCCCGGATCTATTACCCATACATCTAGATGAGGCATTGCCAGCATCCATTTGTTATTGACTAAAGCCCTATCAATTCTACTATATGTATTCTCTACCATTTTTTCTCATTTCAGTCAGCATAAAATCATCATATTCCCTATTGGACCATCCTCCTTAGCCCTTATAGTATTGAAGTCCCCAATGATTAACCATGCCTCCTAAATATTACTCTTTATTTGCAGAAGGTCCATCCACAATTTCCTTCTATCCTCCACAGTATGTAATCCATATACAGCTGTAAAGTCAAACCTCATATTCATGTCCTTGATCAGTACCTTAGCATGAATAAGTTGTTCTGTTTTTTCCTTGATCGCACATTCCACTTCCTCCCTATCACATACTAGCCATATTCTCCCTTTACTACTAAATTCATAGTTCACTGCCCATTCCCAATCAGTAGTAATTTTCTTCATAATTTGATTAGCCTTCTGTTCTTTCACCTTATGTTCTAGAATTGCCATCATACTAACCTGATTACTTCTTATAAACTTCCTAACCTCTTTTTGTCTTGGGATCTTGTTTAGAACCATATTATTCCATGTAATCAGCCTCATATTAGAATAAACATAGGCTGTGTGTATCCATCCACATCTTCTAGTCTTCTTTGTCCACTTGTTCCTTCTCCCGATTGTTCTAGATTCATTATCAGCAGACCAGATTTAGCTAGTATGTTGAAGCCATTTAGAATATCTACAGCATCTTCTACCCTTTTCTCCTTACTCCTGCTTATGGATTTCCCTGTTGCCTTTTTCCATCCTCCTTCCTCGCAACACTCAACCCTTATTATTGGGTTAGTTGTTGTATTATTTACCTCATCACTTCTTGTCACTTGATCACTCTGCTCAGGAGTTGTTACTTGTTGTTCATTCTTATCATTGCTTTTCTCCTTTGGTTGCCATACTTGTCTCTGTTTTTGTTGTTTTGCCTAAGTTTTCTATAGTTATTGTTCTCCACATATATGTCCAATTTGTCTACAACTTTGAAAAAATTCTGGTACCCATTCATACTCCACTCTTTGGCTAAATTCCTTCCCTGTTGGATCAGCTACCTTGATGAACTTTGGTTGTTCCTTTGTGACATCCATCTTTATCAACACCTGTACATAGGTGATTTTTTCCAGCTGGGTAGTACAAGCATCTCCATACATTAGCGTTTCAAGTTCACTACTGATCCTGCTCAATGTTCTCATTCCCCAATAATTCAACGGCAGATTTGGAAATTTCACCCACATAAGAATAGTTTGTAGAACTTCCTTACTAAAATCAAAGTATTCTATCCAGGGTTTTACAATTATTAGCTTATTTCTGAGGTCCTGAATATAATACCTCATCTCTACCCTCCATAGAATTAAATCTAATGATGAAGTACCCTTTACTATGGTGGTAAACCTATGTTTTTGTTATGAAATTCCATTCTGAAGCAATGAATCTCTCCATCGCTCCAATTGTTGGAGTAGTTCTAACAACATAGAGAATTAGGGCTCTCCTCCACTTCATTGTCTCCTCTTCCATCTCTTGTTCACATAATTCCACCATAACTTCTCCATTTTTAGTAGTCGGTGCAACAAATCTGAGATATATACCTTTTCCCGCCATTTTATTTCCCGCAAATAATTTCGCCCAATTCTTCTGGTTTTCCTCTGTTATTGCACTTTGATTTTTAACTTCTTCTGATTTCCCTTCGTTTCTCTGTTTGTCATCTCCAGTTTCATTTGATTTCCTCAAGATCTCATCAACTTGTTGAATTGGACTATGCTTTGGTTGCATGACACTTTTTACTTGATTCGATCCTCCTTCCCGTATTTGCAATGCAGAATTAGCTATTTCCTTTTTATTCCTCACTATAGGACTTGTTGCATGTGGAGTTTTCTCAGCTTCCTTCATGGCCGTCAATGGCGGCCACTGTTCCATTGGAGTTGTGCATGTGATTCGTGTTTGTGTTCCTTGTACCTATACATCTTGGGTATACCAGTTTCCTTGATACTATCTGCTTGAATTTCCGTCATGATTTTGCTGGGTCTTCCTTCTCCCTATTGTCGCCCAACGTATGTTAACAAGTTCACGCTATCATCCGCTGAGAGAAAAAAGAGAGAGATTTTGATAGAAGAGTACTTATAAAAGTAACTTCAAGCGATCTTCATAAAATTTTTGTAAGACATCTTTGCAGCAAAAACTGAAACATTTTCCTAAACAATTATTTAAATGTTAAAAATCCAAGCTTCATGGCTAAAGCACAACTTGAAGTGAGAGAAAGACTAAGAGTGTGTTTAGTACGAAGGAAAATAATTTTTAATGAAAAATATTTTTCTAGAAAATATTTTTTTAGAAAATAAGTATTTTATCACTTATTTCCCATATTTGGTTGGTAAGCGAAAAACGTTTTTTGAAAAATATTTACTAATATTTGTTTAAAGAGCGAGTTTTCTTTTTTTAGAAATAATTTTTATGCTACTTTCCTAACCCCCCCCCCCCCCCCCTTCCCCTAGATTGTCATGTGTAATGTGATCTTCCTTCCTCCTTCCATCCCCACCCACCCCCCCCCCCCCCCACAATATCTAAATATCCAACATTTTTAGTACTCTATTTTTCCTCAAGAATTTAATTATTCTTTTAATAATTTACACAAATTCAAAAGGGACTAATATGCTACTTTACTTTTTCAGTAAAAAATAACATTAAAATTGTGCTATCTTACTAAAAAGGAAATACTTTTTTTTAGGTGAAAAAGAAAGTACTATTTCTACAACTTGGAAAATAATATTCATTTGTTAAAATAAAAGAAAATACTTTTTCTACATCATAAAAAAATACTCATTTTGTTGAAATGAAAGAATATACTTTTTTCAACATTATGAAAAGAAAGTACTTTTTTATTGAAATGAAAGAAGATATTTTTTATCACATTTTGTTGAAACGAAAAAAATACATTGTCAATATCATGAAAAGAAAGTACTTTTCTTTTGTAGAAATGCAAGAATATACTTTTACTACATTATTTTGTTGAAATAAAAAAAAATACTTTTTCAATATTGTGAAAAGAAAGTACTTTTTGTTGAAATGAAAGAAGATATTTTTTACTACGTTATGTTGTTGAAATGAAATAAAATACTTTTTCTACATCATAAAAAGAACGTATTTTTTTTGTTGAAATAAAACAAAATACTTTTTTAATCATGAAAAGAATGTTTTATTTGTTGAAATGAAAAAAATCATATTCTATCCACAACAAGAAAAAAGAATATTCTTAATAATATTTCTAGTTAGAGCGGGGGTAAGGAAGGGTTGGGAGAGAGTGGGTGGGGTAGGGGTGGAGGTGGAATAGGTGTGGGTTGGGGAGGGGGTTGGTGGGATGGGGAATAGGGGCGGGAAAGGGAAGAAGAGTTTTAGAAAATATTTTCCCTACTTTTAGTAGGCAAAATATTTTCCTTCAGTTGAAACAATATGAATTAACGAAAAAAGTATTTTTTAAAATATTTAAGCCAATTAAATATAGAAAATTTGAAAAATATATTTTTTTAAAATATTTTTCTTCGTATCAAACACACCCTAAAAGCAAAGAAAATGTTTAACGATACTGATTTGGAGGAGTTGAACTACTTGAATTTAGTGATCAAAGAAACATTAAGCTACACCCTCGGTCGTGCTCTACGCGCAAGAGAATGTGGAGAAGAAACAAAAATCGATGGATACACTATACCAATCAAGATGCATGGGCAATCGAAAGAGATTCAAATACTGGTGGCACAAATCAGAAAGCTTTATACCCAAGAGATTTAAGAACAATTCTATTGACTTTAGAGGAAATTATTTATATCATTTGGTGCCGGAAGAAGAATGTTCCTGTAGGCTCAAGTGAAGTTGGTTTTGATGATTGACAAAGGAACTCAAGCATAAACCAGGTCCATCTACAGTGTACATAGATATGAGCAAATTAAGCATAAGGGATGCACGTGAGAGAGATAATATTAACATGTTATACCTGATATCTCATGATGGTAAAATGTTGCATAATTGACAAGGAGAAGGACTCCTTATTCAAAAAGAATAATATCCACGATAAGGAAGGAGTTAAAGGTTAAAGTTAACTAGAAGTCTTTCACCAAGGATGAAGCATTTGAACTCTAGTTATTTTCTATTTTACTAATTCTATAAATTGCAGGATGTTCTCACTTTATAGGAATGCACAAATCCAGAAGTTAAACGTGAATTAAGAGCAAAATAGCAAGGCATTTTGCAAGCAATTCTTGTGTAATTCAAGTGTGTGAACCTGAAGCTACATGAACCAGATAGAAGAACCAGTTCGAAGTTTCTATCTTTTATTCTAGTTCAATTGTTGTAAGTGATTTTATATTATACCTTTAATCTTTATCTAGAAGCAATTATAATAGGTATTTTGAGTATTCAAGCTAGAATTAACTTGAAGTTGTCGCAACAGTTAGAGGTTGGTTGTCACAACGAGATTAGAGATAATCCTTAGATTTACAAAGATCTTTTGTAACTATTGTTTTGGCTCGTTAATTTAGTGAAGTATTGGAAAAAATCCTACTAAATAATAGGTCATGGTTTTTTCACCTTTTGAGCTGGGTGTTTTCCACGTAAAAATACTTGTGTTCTTTACTTTCGCATTTATTATTTTAGTAATAGTTGGTTAAGGAACACATAAAAGAACCATGTCCTTTTATAATCTATGCACCCGAAAATTGGACACCACACAAATCACCCCCCTCCTTTTGTGTGGCATTGAAGTATAAAACATCAATTGGTATTATAGCAGGTTATCCTTGAAGAGGCTAACACCTTAGGAACAGATCAGGATGTGTGCATCACCTAGAAATTGGTAAGGGCAATCCACTGCTAGCCCACCACCCTTTAATGGCCAGTACTACACCTGGTGAAAAACAGGATGAAAGATCACATCATAGGAGAGGACTATGATATATGAGACATTATCACCGATGGTTGATTGGCTACCTTGAAGAAAAATGTTAAAGGAGTAGATGTGCCAAAGACAAGAGTTGACTGCCCTGCTGAAGACTTGAGGAAATGGTAGAAGAATGCCAAAGCCAAGAAATGGCTTGTTTGTGGACTTCGTCCAGATGAGTATAGTAGAATTTAAAGTTGCACCATTGCTAAGAAAATTTGGGACACTCTGCGAGTGGACCATGAAGGAAAGCCTCAAGTGAAGAGGTCCAGAGGAACTCTATTGTATTCTTAATACGAGAATTTTACCATGAAGGAATGGGAAACAATTCAATATATGTACACAAGGTTCACTATATTGTCAAATGAACTAAAGTCTCTTAAAAGGATGTTTCCTGAAGAAAATTGAGTTGAGAAGATTTTGGCAAGGGTTCTGCCTGTTACTTGGGAGAGAAAAATCATTGCTATTCAGGAATAAAAGAACATTGCCACTCTCTCATTGGATGATTTAATTAGAAATTTTACTGCTTATGAACTTAGGAGCCAAACCATGAAGATGGATGTACCTAAGAAGGAAAGGAGCCTGATCTCAGAATCACTGAAGGTTCTGGTCTAGAAGATGATGAAACTAATATGATTACAAATGACTTCAAGAAGTACCTAAGGAGAGGAAATGGTCCTTCAAAAAGTGGAAGCTACAGCAAGCCAAAGGTCCCTGAAAAGCAAAGCAATGCAGAATGCTACAAGTGTGGGAAGATAGATCACCACATCAAGAATTTCCCTCAATAGAAAATTGAATGGAAGAAGGATAGAGATGAACAAAGGAATAGGAACAAGGAACAAGTTCAACTCAAGAAAAACAAAGGATCAACCAAGGTTATGGTCGCTGCTTGGAGAGAAATTTCATATGAAAGCTCAGATAATGAAGATGGAGATGAACAAACACTTATGGCCATTGGAGAATCTGATAAGGAAACCAAGGAAAGTGTAATTCATCTAAAAGATAAGATTAAATTTTTTTCTGAAGAAAGACTCCTTGAGTTACTTCTAGAACTAATTGATGAATCTAAGGATGTAAACAATGAAAAGGAACAACTGTCAAAAGAGTGGATAGTTTTAGAAGCTAAGTGCAAAAAAGTGGAACTTAGGGCAGTGAAAGTAAAAATATTGTGTTGAAGAACCAGGTTCATGAACTTGACACCACTGTCCTAGAGCTTAAATCTAAAAATCTAAAATTGAAATTAGGAACATGTGAAAAGACAGTTGATCACACACAACTCACTTTAGAGAAAATGGATGGAAGATGAAAGATGAGTTGTACAAAAGAGATGAGCAGATAAGAGTCCTAAAAGAGGATCTAAGAAAGGTCAAGCATGAGTTAGATATAACCTGTAAATGGAACAGGTCCTTCGATGCACGTTTATGGCTATACAAACACCATATTAGCAACAAGAGAAGACTCGGCTATGGGATCCCTGCACTTAAGTAGGATCCCGAAAGTAAGTACTTCGCACTTTCTTAGAGCAAAATTTGCACACACTATGGTAAAACTGGTCACTATAAAAGTGAATTCACTGCAAAAGAAAAGGCTAGTCAAAAGAATAAAAAAATTTGTTCAAGGGAAAAATAGGCTGCTAGGTTGGGCTAAAAAGAATTTGATTCACCTTTTTGCCTATAGAAAGGGACCCAAACTAGTTTGTGTTCCTAAGACTAACCTCTTATTTCCTTTTGCAGGTCCAAGTGAAGGAGAGCAGCCAAATATGGTACATGGATAGCGGCTACTCAAAGCATATGACAGGAAGCAAATACCAGTTCCTATCACTTGAGGACCTTAAAAGAGAAAATGTCTCCTTCAGAAATGGGAAGAAAGGTGAGATCATTGGGGTTGGCAAGGTATGTAAGACTGATTCTTACTCTATTGAGAATGTCTACCTGATTGATGAAATAAAATACATTCTAATATGTGTATCACAATTGCGTGAAAGGTAACATGGTTGTATTTACCTCTACAAAAAACTTTGTACTTAATCTTATTACTGACAAGATTGTTTTGCATGAAAAAAGAGTGAAATATATATATATATATATATATATATATATATATATATATATATATATATATATATATATATATATATATATATATATATAAACATCTTAACAAAAGACACTATAGGTTCCTGCATTTTTTTATTCAAATATAGCATCTTTTAAAATGACACTATACTTAACTGGCCGCACGGTCATTAAGGTATAGAGTCTCTCAAAAAAATGCTATATATCTTTTTTTCACTAAGTTTTTTACCATATATTTTCGCTCTTTGAGTCCAAAAGAACTACATATTGGTTTCGGACTCTCCTGAATTCTTATGTTCTTATGTTTGTTGACTATAATTGGAGATAGTTTGTATTTGAACTATCAGTATTTGACGTATTTTTGGAATAAGAGTTACTTAAATGATTAATATATAACAACAAGGATACTACACTAAAGGACACTATATTTTATTACTCTAAAAGGTCACTAAATTACAAATAGAGCACCAAATTAGGCCACAAGATACTACTAAAGGGAACTAAAATAAAAATTTATCTAGTTTACAAGTCTTTTAGCAAATTAATAATCTAAATCAGATTAAAAAAATAAATCAATTTAATCACAAAAAAAACACGAAATTGCATATACCATCGTAAAAAGTAACTAATTAACAGTTTTTAACAACTAAGTATAACTTTTCTTTTTACGAATTGTTTTAGCACACTAATACTATAGTTCGGACAAAAAATAACAAATTAGTTAAATCACAAAATAACATAGAGCACATAAAAAATAACTAATATTCATTTCTTATACATGTTTTAACAAAACTAAGTTGAAATACCTCAATTTAAGGTTTTTAGAAAGTCGAAGATTTTATAATTTGGAGACGAAACAAGCAACAATGTCCGAGATAACGCCTTAGCTAGCATGTGGGACCGAGAATCTTTACTTTTTGTGGGAGTGGTGGGCTCCACTCAAGATTTTTTGGATTAAAAATTGGGGGGGTTGCTGGTTTTTTTAATTTTGGGGGCGGAGAGGGGGTTCAGTTTCTGGAGTTCTGTTTTGGGGAAGATGGACACCGTTTTTCATATATATATATATATATATATATATATATATATATATATATATATATATATATATATATATATATATATATATATATATATATATATATATATATATATATATATATATATTAACAAAAGATGCTATAGTTTTCGGCTTTTTTAGTTCAGATATAGCGTCTTTTAAAAAAGACGCTATACGTAACTAGCCAAACGACCGTTAAATATAGCGTCTTTCAAAGAAAAGCTATATATATTTTGATCACTAAGTTTTTTTCCCACATATTTTTGTTCTTTGTGCACAAAAGAACCACATTTTAGTTCCAAACTCGCTTAATGACACACTTGATGAATATGCAAACCTAAAAGCTAGACATTTATTGTGTTAACATCATTTGCTACCTAATAATTTTCTTCTTGTCTAATGAATGAACAATGTTTTATAGTTTTTTACCTTAAAAATACTAGTAACAATTAAATTTAATTTGTTATTTTAAAGATACGTGATTTAGTCCAATACCAATTAGTAATCAAGAAATATGAAGTATAGATGAAGGGAATAAGCAAGACCAAACTAGTAGATAAGTTAGTAGGCAGTATTGACCTCGAGCTCTAGCGACCTCAAGATCAGTCAAGAACAATAAAGCCAGAATAATAAAGCTAAAGGATAATTCTAATAAATAATGAGCGAAAAAGTAACATAATATATTCTTTGCCAATGATTAGATGATCTTTACAAATGATTGGGGTCCCCTTTATATAAGAGGGCTGTCCTAAATAAGATACATTTCTATTTACAGTAAAGAATCTTATGAAGACAGTTGTATAATCACCTAATACGGATTTCTACTGATTCGTACAAATCTATTCCGGAATTTACGCCATGATCTTAGGGACGTGGCGAGAATCTTGTCCTTCTGTAACAAACTCACAATGGAACTATCTCGGAGTCGATCATAATTGGCTCCGATATTCCTCGCATACTTCGATCTCGGGCATTGCATGTTGTCTTCGATCTCGAGTCTGGTCCGTCAAGCTCGAACTCAACCTTACCTGAAATCAATCGTAAGCGATATCTCGAGCCCGGTAAATCAGGCATACTTGATTTCAACCGTATACGAATAGTCCCCGCATTTTTTAGAATAAAATGATAAGAGACAAATTGACTCTCAACCCTTCAATATCTCGATACCAATCTCGTGATGTCAGTGTCTGAAGTGATTGAAAGGTCGTGTCTGCACAGTTACTAAGGTCATTAGTGGTTGACAGTCGGCTATTTGGCTTTTCCAATACGCTTAACTGATCTCTATAAATAGGCCAACTTCACAATTTTTCGAACTTTACTTCCAAGGTCACATTTCTCTCAATTTATTCTTACTTCATCATCAACCTTTTCTCTTCTCTTGAATATCTAAGACATTATAGCTAAAAATCTAAAATTGTTCCCTAAAAAGAGAAAGCCTCTTCATTATCATGGTTGGTAAAAGTAAAATGGTGGTGCCACCTCGTATCGAGGAGTGTATCCCCCCCCCCCCCCCCCCCGCGAAATAATATCCGATTTAAAGATTGATAAACATGCGTCGACACCATGTTGATATGAGCCCATGTCCCAATACATCTACTTGATAACCAAAATTGAGCTCGAGCAGGTGAAAAAGGATTGTAACAATGTGGTGATCCTTTCCCCTGAAGAGGAAATTTCCACTCATAAGGTAGGGTAGCTAAGTGTGTATACCTACCCATTCATGCTAGGTCCTGCAGACCCATCTCTAGGAACCATAAATCTAGTCATTCTCTAATTTTGCCAACAATACCAGGTGATGCTTGGCCAGAACTATCCTTTATTCTAGCTCATCGTCAATCTAATCAAATACCTCTCGAGCCAGGTCGAGGAGATTCCTCATACCCTCGACCATTTAACCAGGCTATACAGTTCTCGTCTTTATCAAGGTGGCCTAATAAGGCTATAACTTCGTTCCATGAAATATCTCTTCTCCGGCATCAATGAGGACACAAACCAAGGATGAATGAGCCAGTTTGTCTGAATCAGAACCTCCGACCTGATTCCCGCTGATAAGATGCAATTCCCCGAGGAATGGAACATGAAACATAAGTACAGTTTCATCGATAGTGACTTTACATTCCATTTTTCTTACTCTTTCTCGACCTAATCCTTTTCTAGTGGTGTAGCTATTTCTTGGTTTCTCGGTGCGGTCCCAGACCTCGAAGGCTGGGGCCGAAAACTACTGGCCTTTACTTCTTCATATGTAGAGCGCAACTGGCATGATCTGGCCAAAGGTCGATAGGAGGCAAAAAACCATGGTGAATCTTCTTGTTTGCATACTTGCGTTTCTTAGCAAAATAATTACTTTATCTTTATGTGTGCCTCAGAGACATCATCGCTATGTAGCCACCCCCTCCCAGTAAAGAAGAAACCCCAAAGCCTTCCAAGGAAAACAAAAGAAAGAGGCGATCGCCTCTAAATTCCCTGAAACCAAAAAAAAGGCTCAGAAGCCTAAGGCCGATATTGTGGTCCTGTCCCCAAAAACGGCTAAACGCCTTCGGGATAAGGACGAAGAGGAAGAAGATGACGATCGACTATTGGTAGCTCGGGAAAGAGGAAACACTGACGCTCCAAAATCCACTAAACTGACAGTGATAGAGGCAGTTCAATCTCAAACTGAAGAAATTTTTGAGGGGAGCTTGAGCAAAGTCTCTGAGCCATCAGGTAAAATAAAAGTGCGCCTTGTTCAGAGAGACGCTTGGTGGATAAGCTCGAAGAGCCTAACTCTGAGGCTCTTCAAAGACAGGATAATATCCCAAGTGAATCACTTTGGGTAATTAACATAGATGACTCACCGCGGGGCCCAATGTTCTCTAGAGGGCAATTCTTAGACGCCCAATCCATAAGGACTCCTGATATGGGAACGACCCACGAAGGAATGTTAATTTTTGAGAATGTCTTGTAGAAATCGAAGAAGGTCCCTATCCTAGTGCCTCATTTATTTTTAAGGAGGCTGAAAATCTTCTCAATCAAGTAAGTTTTGTCTTCCATTACTTCGAGCTTAATCTTCATCTTTCTAAGTCTAACTTCTTTTCCTTGTGAGAAGGTCGTGTCGCTTTACCGACAAGCATTTGTCGGATCTTGGGTTGAGCTTGCCCGATGCAAATCCGAACATAAGAAGCTCGTGGAGGAGCGGGATAGTCTTAAGATCCTCTACGTCAAAAAATAGGGGGATATGATCTATCTCCGATTCAAATTGATAAAGGCTCGTTAAGAAAAGATTGAGCTTATTGAAAAGGTAATATAGCATTTGAGGTTCAGTTATGCACTTTCTTGTTTTGGTGACTAATACTCCAATTTCACAGTTCCAGCAAAAAAGGTGAACTGGTGGAGAAACTTCAAGAGGAGCTCTAGACGAAAGAAGCCGAGACCCTAGGGCGGAGGCAACACATGGACTATCTCACCTCCGAGAAAGATGCACTTCGGGAATAGCTGACTTCAATCAAGCGCCAGCTCCAAAATGCAAATGAGGAAAGCTTGGCCTGGAGCTGCAAAATCGAGGAGCTCGAAGCTAAATCAGTCATTGAGCTTGTGAAGGCTAAATAAGATGTAAAGTCATTTGTGTCTTCGTATCAATCTGACGTTGAGGCTACTAATGCTCGGGAAAAAGAGATCTCCGTTGTGGCTAAAGATAAGTTATTATGTGCTCTTGATCACGCCTGGCGGTAGTGCCGAAGAGAAACCCTCGAGGAGGTGAACGCTCATGGCTTTGACCTCTCATCCAATATTAAAAAATCAAAGACTTTGGAGGAAGAGATTGCCGCTTTGCTCTTTGATGATGAGGATTCAGCTAGTGGATCCAAGAGCGGAGAAGATGAAGATGAAGTCCTTGAGGAGGAGGTCCCTGAAGACGTGGCTTCCGAAGATGCTGCCCCTGAGGGTGTGGCCTCAAGGTAGATTTAAGATCCTTAAGCTAGGCTTAAGCTGATTTGATGCGAGCTCGGGATGTTGGGACTCTTGAGTCCGACTTGAGTGACAGTAAGGTATCAAAACTGTATATATATATCGGCTCTTAGGCTCTTTTATATCGGCATTTAGGCTCAAAGCTCTTTTAGGTTGGCCTTTAGGCTTTTTATGTCGGCCCTAATCTCTTTACATTGTGCCTATTCGGCCTCTAAAATGGCTTATAAATTTTCTCTATTTTCGGCTAAAAGACTTAGTAAAACTTTTATGTGCCTTACCATGCGTTTTTCGTATCCGTTAGGTTTTTTTGAAGGTCCTACCAATCAGAACCTCATTTGCAATTTGTTTGTGTAACGATAATTGAATACCTCTTGAGGTTTTTCCAAAGGTTGATGTTTATCGATAGCCTTTAAATTATTCGAGGGCTTATTTTATCAAATCCCTATTATTATTTGCTATTTCCAAGGGTAGCATGATTTAACTAGTTTTTCAAGGTGTTTGAAGGCCTATGATATATGGCAAAAGTTAGACGTCTCTGAGCCGCATTATTTGGCCGTAACCTTTATATGACCATAGTCATTAATATGATTGTGGTCTTTGGGTATGTCTCTTGGACTTGTTTCCCAATAACGTTTTGAACTTGTTCGAAGTGTTAGTCCTGAGTATGATGTCCTAGGCCTTTATATAGAGGGGATGCCTCTTTGAGGTCTTATGAGTTCAAGTTTTTGATGAATCGGATGTGTTAGTTATTGATGATATACCCCGAGTATTTGGGGTATATTTGTGTTCTGGCTCTTGGGCCGTTTCTCGTAGAATTATAAGTGTAAAGCTTGTATAATAGTAGACCTTTTTAAACACAAAGTGTATTGATATAGAAAGAATACTTCTTTGAATAATTGATGCATGCGTACATGTTCTGCCATCGGGGCTCGACTATTCTATATGAACATGGTTCATCTGACCGTTTGGCCCATTACAAAGTTCTCCTATCGAGGCCCTCTTTGGCGTGAAGTATTTTTCTCATAAGCATAACCTCCAGGGTGATGATGCCCCCAAATATTCGAGGTTGATTGAAAATAAGCCTTGGATATTTTTGAGTTCTCCTTAGGTAGCATATAGTTGTGGCCTCATTAAAAACGTTACCGTTAAAACCCATTTGGGACAAAATCCGATCTAAGAGAAAAATAATGCAACTCATGCTTTAAAATCTAAGGCCTTCTTGTAAAAAGATGTCTTCGATAGCTTCGATCCAACACATGTAATTGATTAGTTCCAAATTGAAATGGACAAAAAGAGATAGTCCTACCTTAGCAATAGTATCGTTTGAGTAATGATACGTTCCAATTGTTTGCCAGTTATTCACCTTCCATTGTGCTAAGTTTGTAAGATCCTTTACTAATAACTCTGTGGACTCAATACGGTTCTTCCCAATTCGGACCTAGTTTCCCTTCATTCGGGTCTCGAGTGTTGAGGGTGACTTTTTTGTAGAACTAAGTCCCCGGTCCAAAGTGTCGAAGGTTGGTCCTTCAGTATCTCTCGATTCTTTGCTTCTGTGTGGCCATCCGAACAAGTGTCGCCTCTCATTTTTCATCTATCAGTTCGAGGCTAGTATTCATAGCCTTGTTATTTGACTCCTCTGATGCATGTCGAAACATGGCACTGGGTTCTCAACATCAACAAGGATAAGGGCCTCGGATCCATATACTAAAAAGAACAGAGTATCCCATATGCTAGATTTTGATGTTGTTCAATATGCCAAAAGAACCTCTGGTAGAACTTCTCTCCATATTCCCCAACCTTTTCTTTAGGTTTTGAATGATAGTTTTGTTTGTTGACGCGGACTGTCCTTTTCCATTTAGGTAGTATGGTGTTGATAAGATCCTCTTTATTTTGTGTGCTTTGAGGAACCTCGTTACTTTACTGTCGATGAATTGCTTTTCATTGTCATATACAACCTAGTCAAGTATCCCGAACCGGTATATGATGTGGTCCCATATAAAGTCAGTAACTTCTTTTTCTTTGACCTTCTTGAAGGCATGTGCTTCCACCCATTTGGGAAAATAATCAGTATGACAAAACAAATTTAGTTTTACATGGGGCCTTTGGTAGAGGGCCGATTATGTTCATTCCCCATTTCATGAAAGGCCACGGGGATAAGACCGAGTGGAGTTGTTCTCCAGACTGGTTGATCATCGGTGCAAACCGTTGGCACTTATCACACTTTTTGACAAATTCCTAAGTATCCTTTTCCATGTTGTCCCAGTAATACCCTGCTCTGACATTTTGTGAATCAAAGACTCGGTGCCAGAGTGATTTCCACAAGTACCTTCATGGATTTCTCGAAGAAAATAATTAGTGTCCCCCGTCCCTAAACATATTATTAATGGCCCATCGAACGTACTCTTGTACAATGTTCCATCTTCTCCCCTCTTCAATTCCCAATGAACAACATGATCAAACTGCCTTGACCCTGGGAATATAAGAAATCTTCATCTAATGCAAACCTAGCAGCCTTGGTTCGTAGGGCCCTCGATTCTTTATGGTCCAATGGGAGTTTTCTATTTTTCAAGTAATCTATATATTTATTCCTCCGGTCCCAAGTCAAACTTGTTGAATTTATCTTAGCATGAGGCTCTTCAACCACAGACCTCGATAGCTGAATGACAGTCCCCGGGACGATATCATCTCCTTCAACCGAGGATCCCAAATTAGCAAGTGCTTTGGCCTCACTATTTTGCTCTCGAGGCATATGATCTAGAGTCTATTCCCTGAAGCGATGCAATATTACTTGTAGTTTTTCCAAGTATTATTGCAGCCTATCCTCTCGAACTTCAAAACTTTTGTTTACTTGGTTTACCACCAACAATGAATCGCATTTGGCTTCAATGACTTCTAGTCCCAAGCTCTTATCTAGCTTGAGCCCTGCAATCATGGCCTCATACTTGGCCTCATTATCAGTCAACCTAGAAGTTTTGATAGATTGTCTAATGGTACTACCCGTATGTGGCTTCAAGACAATGTAGAGCCCGGACCCTTTCACATTCGAGTCACTGTCCGTGAAAAGGGTCCATACACCCGATGATGTACCCGATCTTAGCTGGATTTATTTCTCCACTTCGGGTATAAAGGTCAGTGAAAAATCGGCCACTGATTCAGCTAGGATTTGAGACTTGATGGCAATTCAGGGTTGATATTCGATATCATACCCGCTAAGTTTGACGACCATTTGGCCAATCGGGGCGATAGCTTAGGCTTATGCAAAACATTTCGAAGGGGTAAGTGGTTAATACACATATGGAATGACATTGAAAATATGGCTTAGATTCCTAGATACGCTTAGCAATGCAAGTGCTAATTTTTCTAAGTAAGGGTATCTAGTTTCAGCATCTCCTAGAGTTCGGCTTACATAATAAATAGGGAATTACGTACCTTGCTCTTCTCGAACTAGTACCCCACTTATTGTTATCTAGGACGCTACCAATTATAAGTAAACTTTTTCATCTATCTTTGGGGTGTGAAGCAAAGGCGAGATCGACAAATATCACTTCAATTCTTCTAAGGCTTGCTGGCATTGCGGGGTCCATGCAAAATCCTTTTTTCTTTTTGACAAAGGAAAAGAACCTATGACTTCAATCTGATGACCTCGAAGTGAACCGACCCAAGACGGCTATTCGACCTGTTAGCCTTTGTGCGGCCTTCACACTATTCATAATTGTGATATCCTCGATGGCCTTGATTTTATCGAAGGTTAATTTTGATTCCTCGATTCGACACCATGAAGCCGAGGAACTAACCCAAGCCGACTCTGAAGGCACATTTTTCGGGTTAAGCTTCATGTTGTACTTTATCAAGATTTTGAATGTTTCCTGCAAATGAGTTAAATGGTCCTCTACGCGCAGAGACTTAACCAATATATCGTCAATGTAATCTTCCATTATTTTACCTATTTGTTCGTCGAACATTTAGTTAACTAAGCGTTGGTATGTAGCTCCTGTATTTTTTATCACGGAGGAAATTACGTTATAACAATGAGTTCCAAACTTAGTGATAAACAAGGTCTTTTCCTAATCCTCCAGGTTCATCTGAATTTGATTGTACCTGGAGTAGGCGTCGAGAAAGGTTAGAATCTTGTGGCCAATCGTGGCATCGATCATACGATCGATGTTAGGTAGTGGAAAAGAGTTTTTAAGGCATGTTTTGTACAAATCCTTGTAATATACACACATTCTAAGCTTGTTTCCTTTATTAGGAACTACAACTACGTTGGTTAACCATTCGGGGTTTTTACCTCCCGAATAGACCCTATTTTCAGAAGTTTGGTTACCTCATCCTTTATGAATGTGTGCTTTACCTCGGACAGAGGTCTCTATTTTTTCTTGACCGATTTGAACCTCGGGTTGAGGCTTAGCCAGTGTGTTGCTATTTGCGGTGAAATTCTTGTCATATCTAAATAGGGCCAAGAAAAGAAATGCATATTATCAATAATAAATTTAGTGAGTTTTTTCCTGAGTTCGGGGGTTAATCTTGTTCCCAGTTATACCTTTTTTCAGGCATATATTCAATCAGTATGACTTGCTTCAGTCCTCAACCGTTGACTTGGTTGCATCGGACTCTTCGAGATGACGAAATCTCAAGAAGTAAGAAAATCCTCTTCTTCGTCTTTGATTACCTGCTTTTGTGGCTCAATCGGTGATTGCTATTTGGCTACCTGCTTTCCTTCGGTGTTCGACATTCCCGTAGTCGAAGGTTCTGGTATCGACGTCACTTCATCAACTGCAAATATCTCTTTTGCAGCATGTTTCTCTCCATAAACCGTTTTCACTCCGTCCTCTGTTGATAACTTCATCATCTGATGAAGAGTTGAAGGTACTGCCTTATGTTGTGTATCCATGGTCTCCCGAGGAGTGCATTGTACCTCATGTTGCCTTTGATGAAATGGAATTTTGTATCTTGTATTCTCCCGACTACGTTTACTAGTAGGATTATCTCCCCCTTTATTGTCTCACTTGCCATGTTGAAGCCATTTAGGACCCTGAATGCAGGTATAATCTGATATTGTAAGTCGAACTGCTCTACGACCCTCGATATGATTATATTTGTTCAGATACTTGGATCCACTAGAATACATTTAACTTGAATTTTATTTAAAAGAATAGAAATTACCAAGGTTTCATTGTGCGTCTGAGATATTCCTTCTGCTTCCTCGTTATAAAATGATAGGACGTCCTCGGGCAACTAGCTCCGAGTCCATTTTTCTCTAGTGATCGACACCTTGGTGCGTTTGAACACAGGTCTTTGTGGGATATCGATACCGTCGAAGATCAATGTGGATCACATGTTGTGGTTCTTCCTACTCATTTTTTCTACTTGTATCTCTCTCCATGAAGTGTTTCTTAGCTCGATCACTAGGAAATTCTCGTAAGGTGAGCTCGAGAGGAATATCAATTGGCCGTCCTCGACCCTAATCTTTGACTGGTAACGATTGTGTATGTCCGAACACGTCACAATTGGATATTCGATAAGATTTTTTTAATTGTCGAGACACAATCGAAATCCTTTCATTCAAACCATACATAAAAGTTTGCACTGCCTAGTCATCCGAGACCAGTGGTAATTCCATGCGCTATATCTGAAACCTAGACACGAACTCGCTCAACATCTCAGTGTTCCTTTGTTTTATCTTGAAGATGTCTGATTTCCTCGTTGCCACCTTTATGGCCCCGGCATGTGCTTTCACGAAATAATTTGCTAACATAGCAAACAAATCAATAGAGTTAGGAGGTAAGTTGTGATACCAAATATTAGCTCCTTTCGACGGTGTTTCTCCACACTTTTTCAACAAAACTGATTCGATCTCATCGTCATTCAAGTCATTTCCTTTGATCCCGCAAGTGTATGAAGTAATATGCTCGTTAGGGTTGGTTATCCCATTATATTTGGGAATATCAGGCATGCGAAACTTTTGGGAATGGGCATCGAAGCTGCGGTTTGAGGGACTGGTTTTTGTATAAACGTTTTGGCATCTAAACCTTTTCAAGACTGGGGGTGCCCCCGGTATTTGATCAACACAGGAGTTATAAGTCTTCACCTTTTTGTCATTGTCTTCAATCTCTTTTCCGCTGACTCGATCCTCTTGGTGAGCTCTTTGAGTATGCTTATAATGGTGGGTTCAGTCCCCGAGCCATTTCCGTTTGACCTTTCTGACGCTGGTTTAGCATGCCGAGTGTTTTCTGATTCATCTATACTCGAAGTCTTATTCTGACTTTGAAGTTGAGCAATAGAGATATGTTGAGCTTGCAACACCTCGAATATCACTTGGAGGCTGATTCCCCCATCTCCTATTCCTTGTGTTCCTTGGCTCCCAAATCAGGCTTCCCTGCGTATACTCCCTGCGGGGTTTGTGCCTAAATCCGCGTTTAAAGCAATGTGTGAACTAATATCAACCGGTTCCATATTTGGCACTTCCCCAGGGTTTATTGGTGGTACACTGTCTCCTATATTGTTGTTCTCTCCAAGACCTTCATTGTCATGAACATGTGCATTTTGCGAGCTAGATATGTTTCGTAGAATAAAAAATTCTTGACAAGAAAAAGTATAAAAATAATGTGTGTAAAGAGAATCAGTAATGAAATATTGACTATTATCTTTAGCCCCACGGTGGGAGCCAAACTGTTTACCTCAAAAATACGAGTGACAATTAAATTTGATTTGTGATTTTAAAAATACGTAATTCAGTCCAATACCAATTAATAATCAAAAAATATGAAGTATAGGCGAATGGAATAAGCAAGACCAAACTAGTAGATAAGTTAGTAGGCAGTACCGACCTCGAGCTCCGACGACCTCGAGATGAGTCAAGGACAATAAAGCAAGAATAATAAAGCTAAAGGACAATTTTGATGAACAATGAACGAAAAAGTAAGACAGTATATTCTTTGTCAATGATTAGGTGATCTTTAGAAATGATTGGAGTCCCTTTTATATCGGAGTGGAGTCCTAAATAAGGTACATTTTTATTTACAATAAAGAATCTTATTAGGACGGTTGTATAAATGCCTAGTACGGATCTGTTTTGATTCGTACAAATCTATTCCGGAATTTACACCATGATCTTGGGGACGTGGCGGGAATCTTGTCCTTCTGTAACAAACTCATAATGGCACTATTTCGGAGTCGGTCATAATTGGCTTTGATGTTCCTCGCGTACTTTGATCATTGGGCATTGCATTTTGTCTTCGAGCTCGAGTCTAGTCCGTCGAGCTCGAACTCGGCCTTACCCAAACTCGGTCTTAAAGCGATACCTCAAGCCCGGGAAATTGGATATACTTAATTTCGACCGCATACAATAGCACACAATTGATGTAATATGAAGGGTATAGTTGCATCACTGCTAGTCTGCTACATAGCTTAATTATAGGGTCTTTTTTGTTAAATGAATATTAAATATGGAGCAATTTCTGAAGTAAAAGGTAAATTTAACCCTTTCCCCATATATAAGTTAACACTAGAAAAAGAAGGGGGAAGATGTCACCCTGCTGAAAAGTGCTGTGGCATGAGCTTCACCTCCAAAACCCAACGACTAGTGGCTCTTGTCAACGCTTGTTCTTCTCTTAAACACCTCTTCCAAATCCATACTCACATCATAATCTCCGGACTCTGTCAACAAACTTCTATCATCTTTAGAATCGTCCAACTTTTTTGCATCTCATACCCCTATAAACTCAGCTACTTACGCGGGTCTTGTCATCAAATGATCCCACAATTCATCTAATGTATGGTGGAATATCCTCATTAGAAATTATGCCGCGTGCAACAACTGCTCACATACTGAAGCCATTCGTGTTTTTGTCGAAATGCGGCGGTGTGGAGTTGCTTCAGATGAATTCACATATCCTTTTCTCTTCAAAGCTTGTTCGTCCTTTTTGGGTCTGAAAGAAGGGAAACAGATTCATGCTGAAACAATCAAGATTGGTTTTTGTAACAACGTTTATGTTCAGAACACTTTGTGGTTCTCTTTTACGGATCTTGCAAGAAGATTGTGGATGCATATAAAGTGTTTGTTATTATGTCGCTGAAAACTGTTATTTCTTGGAATTCTATGATTTCGGCTTTTGTAGAAAGTTGTTGGTTTTACGAAGCGGTTGAGATTTTTCGTGAGATGAGAGAATGTCAGTTCCAACCGGATGAGACAACTATGGTTGTTTTGCTCTCTGCTTGTGCTGAGTTGGGTGACTTGAGTTTAGGTAAATGGATACACTGTCAAGTGATTGAGCAAGGGATGTTTGTGAATTGTCAATTGGGAACTTCCCTTGTTGACATGTATGCTAAATGTGGAGCAGTAGATTATGCTCGTTTGATCTTTGATAGGATTGGTGAAAGAAATGTGTGGACATGGACTGCGATGATTCTTGGATTAGCACACCATGGATTTGCAGTAGAGGCATGGAACTCTTTAGGAAAATGAAGGATTGCTCTATGAAGCCTAACTATGTGACCTTTCTTGGTGTCCTTTGCGCTTGTAGCCATGTTGGTATGGTGGAGGAGGGGCAACATTTGTTTCGAGAGATGGAAAGTGTCCATAGGATCAAACCTATGATGGCACATTATGGTACCATGGTAGATATCTTGAGTCGTGTTGGTCGTCTTGAAGAAGCGTACAAATTCATTGTGGACATGCCTGTTGAGGCTGATGCAGTTATATGGAGGACATTACTGAGTTCTTGCCACATTCATGATATTAATGACTATACTGGAGTTGGAGAGAAGGTCAGGAGGAGGTTGCATGCGTGGGAGCCTAAAAGGAGTGAGAATTTAGTTATGGTAGCAAACAAGTTTGCTGAAGTTGGATTATGGGAGAAAGCAGCAAAATTGAGAAGAGGTATGAGGGTCAGACGACTTAAGAAGGTGGCTGGAGAAAGTTGTGTCTCAATCTTTTAGGTTCTACGGAGATTATTCTCAAGTTGATAGTGAGGAAGTTTTCTTGCCCCTAACAAACACAGTTCACATCAACATGGTTAAAAACAAGACGACTGGTCCAATCTACGACTAATTCTTCAACATGCAGGATGTGTGAAGTATCACTTGAACAAGGTGGCGTCGTTATGGCAATCCCTATCTGATGAACCAGTAAGGGTTATTGACCGCAGTACACTCTTAAGTTTGATACGCTTGACTTCCCTGCCCAAGCCTTGACATCAAAGGATTCTGTCAATGAGAATTCTCTGATTGTGTCCATTGGAAGATGTCATATTTTCCTCTAGTTCAGTTGATGCAAAAATAAATGGATTACGATATTCTTAAGCCACCATTACATCCTCCAATGTATTGTTTGATGCTATCAAACAGAAATATGAGAAAGGTGTTGAACCTTTGGATTTTCTTCTTGGAGGCAGAATCACTCGGCCCACCTGCAGAACATATATTCATGTAAACATAACTCACATAGTCGTCGACTATCATCCCTACTAATTGAGAGATAGTAGAACCCAAGTATTGTTATGATTACAAACCAATTGAAAAGGAAGAAAAGAATACATAATAACCAAACTGTAAATCTCATGTCGGCTACACTATCACTCACCTTGGACCTGAAAGCCCAAGGTTCACAACTAAAACAAAGCAGAGGGAGCAGCTCCAGTAATCCATGAACCCTGTTCTGTTTAATGTTTATTGTCTACAAGATGTAAAAGCTGATATATACCACCACAAATTATTCATATCCATTACAATCACTTAAAATGATCTATTGGATTGATTTGACGATGACGAAGACTTGGCTTTTGCAAAATCAACAAGATCTTTGAACAGTGCGTCCTCAGGTTTCTCTTGTTTGGATGGCGAAGAAGAGTTAATGGAGAGATTCTTTGTTTGTCCAACTACGCTATCATAAGAACTCGATCCACCACCAAAAACATTTTTCTCAAAGTACTGCTGTCTCTGATTATATCTGGCTGGTGGTGGAGGGAGTGTGGTAGGAGGAGCATCCCAAGGTGCTGGAGGCAAGTGATCAGCAGATTTGGCTTTTGTATCAGATTCGCCGTTGTTGCTTTTTCCAGTAAACAAGGATGCAGTGGGGTTCACGAAATCATCATCAGCTGTTGGGTTTAGCAAATCATCCGAAGGGGGACTTGATCGCGGGATGGAGCTCACATTGTTTGAATTAGTTGAGACAGCAATAGGTGAGGATCCTGCTGTTCCAAAAGATCTTTCAGATTCAAACCTTTCACCACTGAGATAATCAACCATTCCCGCATCAGTAGAAACTGGCCTCCTTGATGAAGGTGGGGGAGGAAGAGTAGGGGTAATTCGCATAGGTTCACTCTTTACATCAACAGTCTTCCGCCCCTGTGCCTGCGATGGATCCTTTGAAGATCTGCAACACGAGTGACAGTAAAAACACATCAAGAAAAGGACGAGCAAAGCCAGGGACAACACCACCAAGAGGATACCAGTAGAGATTTGATAAAACACAACCAAATGTTCCTGCTCTTTTTGAAATCCTTCAGTAAATTAAAGCACAAACCTATATCTATGATGGATATAAAAATAATTGGCACTTACATCTTCTCTTTATCGTACCAATTTTAATGGATGTCCCTGAAGGGACAAACCATTGCCAATTATATCTACTAAGGGAAGTACAATTTCATGCTCAGGTGCACAAAAATTCTCACTCTATGAGGATTCTTAGTCTAGAAATAGAATTGTCCACATGACAGCACACAGATGAATAAAGTGGATTTACAGCAAAACTAGACTGCACATCTTTTAAGCATGACAGGCACAATATCAATCTGCCAAGCTCTTGCCCTTGAGAACCCAGGAAACATTCTACTCAGAATTTGACAACATTATGAAGTTATCGTCACACAACCAGATGCAGAAGTAGGAAATCTAGGTCGAGAAAAGAAATTAAAGATTCAAGAAATAGGTACGACGAACTCTTGTATCCCAAAATTTTCCCCACAAGGCCTTTGCCCCTGGAACTTCAGATGGTAATATAATCATCAACCCATTATTCCATTGAAAACCATAAACAGGAAATGAAACTCATCGTTTCCTCTTTTTTATCTCCCAAACTTCCTATTAATCAACTGCAAATGTTTATGCTGGTGGAAAACCAAGAATCAGAAGCTTACTTGTTTGAGTGCTTTGAGTACACTGATGAAATGTAGTTCCGGCTTATCGTATCACTCACCCATATAATGTTTTTGGATTCTAAGTGTCAAAATCTTTGAAGTGCTGATGGCTTATTGCAATATAAATTAGGTCAAGTACATATTGGTACAAAAATATGATTTCAGAAAATTCTAAAGAAGAATAGAGAAGCTGGTTTCCCTAGCGATCCAACTCATGCACATGAGAAATGCAGGATTTAGAGCCACAACTCCAATGGCTCTGCAACACTAGTTTGCTTTAAACCATTGTTCTGTACTTGGCAAAGTTCCATAGTAACTCTAACTGTAATCAAATCCTAGGGAATCCCTTCATAAGGGAGGTAGGAAAAAGAAAGAGATTAGATAACTATAGAGAGATCCAACCAGCAAGGCATACAGTCTTGGATTTAACCAGGATAACATGGTGGCATTTCACACTAAGCTCAAATGCACTTGTTTGTTTCTAAGCCATTCTTCTGTACTAAACAGAATCTCAATAACAAGTCCCAACGTTGTGGAACTCACAGTGAATGGATAAAATGCTGGAGTTTCGCAATTTTTCAGAAGAAGAAAAAAAAGAAAACTGAGAAGAGGAAATTGCACCACTATTACCTGGAAACTCACGGAAACTGCAAGGCCAAGATAGGAAGAGTTCCAACAAGAGTTTAAGGAGGACTTGGGAAAGTTTTGGAACAATGTACTTAAGCCCAAGAAATCACTCCCAACTCCTAAGGAAGTGCCTTAAATTGTTGAAGAAAGTGATCTTGTACTAAGCTACATTCACCTATTGGATATCCATTCATCATTATGCAGAGACTCGCAATCAAGCAAACGAATCATAACAAGAAAGAAATGCTATAATGCAAAAATTACACTATTGGTAAAAGCGAAAAGTTCTGATGTTACACAAAAAAAATCTTTTACATAGTGGTAAAAGCAAAAGACTTTGACATTACACAGACAAATCCCTGTAGCACTGTTAATATCAATTTATACTGAAAGACAAAACAAATAATATTAGAAGGACTATTTTTTTTCTGCTCACCATAAATCAATCAACTAAACCTCAACCAAAATTAGTTATGATCAGCTCTACGGTTTTTCTTCACTATTGCTACCAAAATTTTGATGTGGTCGTGGTCTCATATTCTTTGATTGCTCTGTAATCTAACTAAAATCCCCTTAGAAATGAAGAGCTTAATCAGACAAACACGCCTTACCTTCAACCTATGAAGTTTGTTGACTTTTTTCACATAGGGTTGGCTAAAGTCGATTATTTTCAATGTATACCAAAAGGCGAAGCTAATAGTTTGGTGAAACCCCAGTTTTGAAATGGTATCATAATTCTGGTCTCTTTTAAATAGCAACAATGGAATTAACTATCGACTGCTGCTTTATAATAAATCCTTTTTTGATAACCTATAATAAATCTAAAAGTAGGTTACCTCGGATGCATGCCAAACAGGCTAAATGTTGAAGTGTGCTAACCAGCTGGGAGAACTAAAGCAAAAATGATCTCTAGGAATAATTTGACATGAAGTTCTTCCCAGAAAATGAAATCCAACTTCACCTTGATGGAGAATAAAGGCAGTTGATTTATATTCCCATATCAATGACCATCCAAAGATCTAATCAAAATGCTTTTACTACATCACGTATTCTAAAGTGGCAATATTTGCAGTAAGAACAGAAAAGGCCTGGCAAAACCATAATTATACAACTGAAGACAATTACTCTGCGGGGTGGGGGAAGGAACAGTACAGCAACAACAAACCCAGTGTAATCCCAAAAGTGGGATCTGGAAAAGCTAGTGTATACGCAGACCTTACCCACCTTGAGAAGGTAGAGAAGTTGTTACCGATAGACAGTAACACCAGCAAGATAACAAGAAAACCGAAGCGAAAGAAACAGCAGGTAGTAATAGAAATAAAAAAAAATAAGAAAATGCAAGACTAACACTAATACTACTGGTACGGACAAGGAAAAGGGGAGAAGGAACAGTATAGCAGCAAAATGACCAAGCATTACCTCCGTGCTAAATGAGAGAAATCATCTTCTGACTCATCATCCTCATGATTCACATTCATGAGGGGTGCAATAGGAGTTTCTCTGGGCTGTACTGTAATTGTTGAGGTTCCATTGGCAATATCATCATGTCTCCGAAGAACTCGCTGCAAACCATCATTGAGTGCCAATCCTTTACACAGCAGATCCTCGTCTCTAAATTTGGAAAGGTGAGCAATGTCAAGGGGGAATCAGGAATGAAATAAAACCACAAAACCTATAGGTTCTTACACTGTGTTGTTCACAAGAATCATAACACGCTTTTGGTAAGCACGACACTGTTCGACAAGATCGACAATCACCTCCTCCTTTACGGCCTGTAAAGATGTCAAGCAATAAATTAGAGCATGAACAATAATTCATCTGGATTTTACAAGTACTGCCCAACGTATATTGGATATAACAATGGTGATCAACCTATATGGATTTTAGCACTCAATGATGGAACGTAAGATCACTTATCAAAAAGTGAAATATAAACAGGGAACTCTTAGTATTTCGGCCCTACTGAAAGGAAGAACAGGACTACAGTTGATCTTAGCCAAAAGGCCGAGAAAGGAAGAAGAACAGGATGCCTATATATTATATTACCATATGGATTTAACCTACAAGATTAAACAACAAGAAGATACCTATAATAGGCACAGAAATTTAAATATCCCAAACAGCATTAAAATTAGAGATCCCTAATTCTTCCCAATTTCATGCCCAACAAGAAATTAGAGATTTAAATATCTATAATAGGCACAGAAATTTAAATATCCCTAACAACATTAAAATTAGAGATTCCTAATTCTTCCCAATTTCACACCCAAAACTACCTTAGCATATTTGTCTTCACCAAAAAATGTTCGAAGGTTCCTACTGAATTTCGCGTTCAATGTTTCACTCTAAACTTGCCGTTTAACCTAATTCACCGCATCAACCATATTTTCTGCCCCCATCAAAAAGATGTAAAAACAAATGCCAGATGCTTTACATTAAAGGATTTCTGAAGGTACAATTTCATTCTTTTTCTCTATTTACTTTTATCTTATATTTCTTTGTTCTTTTTTTTTTTTTTTTTTGGGGGGGGGGGGGGGGGGGGAAGGGGGGGATTATTATCTTTTTATCTAAGCTTCTCTCAAATAGTGAAGGGATGAAAGGGAGCATTCTAAAAGGTGCAGTCCTGAAATTGTCAACTTGATTGAATACAGTCACCAAAGAAAATCAAAGAAAAGAAACTCATTTGAACGTACGACCCTTCCAGTTTTCAAGTTTAGTAGCAAGTGAGGACAAGCAAACACTATGAACCTGAGAAACAAGACAATTAAAACTAGTTCTGACCTGAGGATTTTTTGGATCCAGTGCACCAAGCATCTCCGTTAGAACATCTGCTAGTCCCTCAGCAGTTTGAATCTCCGAAACACTGAAAAGACGGGATACCATAAATGTCACTTACTTGAAATTACCAATACTTTCTTCTTTTTCTTCTTCTTTTTTTTTTTTTTTTGACAAGGTAAAAGTGGTTGGGAAGCTTTAGAAAAAAGGTTTGTGTTCGTTAAAAAGGAGGATGCAACACAAGGACTTCCCGGGGCTTTTCTTCTTTTGTACATTATGCCTCATTAAACAGCAAAGACAAGGGAGAAGCATTGCAGAAAGTTGCAATAAAGTCTGAAAGCCAGATAAAAAAACCACAACACTAAGAGTACATACTCGATGAAAAAAGGAGATAGCTCCAGTGGTCACAAGCAGCCTAGATGCCAATAATAACTCAACAACAACAACAACAACCGCCCAGTATATTCCCACTTAGTGGGTCAGGGGAGGGCAATGTGTACGGAGATCTTACCCCTACCCTGGCGTAGAGAGATTGTTTCCAAATAGACCCTCAGCATCCTTCCTCCAAGAACTTCCCACCTTGCTCTTGGGGAGACTCGAACTCACAACTTTTTGGTTGGAAGTGGAGGTTGCTTACCATCAGAGCAACCCCTCTTGTCAATATGCCAATAATAACTATTCAAAAGAAAGATGCAGTACAGTATAGCTGAACTCAGGGCTTTCCTCATGTAGTACCACCCCCGCCAAAATTCGGAGTATATTTACCGATCATAAAACGTTTCCTAAACGAATGGCAATATCGAAACTGAGTTTTGATAAAAGTTGCTCTATTTCACCTGAGATTTATGGTTTACTACATTCTTCCAGTTTCAATACATCTATGAATGGGACAGACTGCAAGCTCGTCAACTTAATGTAATAGCAAAAAACAATGCATTTTTTAATCAACAACTTCATCTTACACTTGAACAAGGTACAAATGAATGCTGACTACCAAAAAGTACTGCCTCCGATTTTCATTTCTAGATAGTTAACTTGAGGCTAAAGGAGCACTTATTGACCTTTAGAACGTAGGTGTCCATAAACAACAGTGGAGCACTTACTCAAACCAGAGATGTTTCCATATTAACAACATCCATATAAAACTTAATTGTGCCCTTAAAATAAGTGAGATGTCCGTAAATAAAAATCTAAAATTTTTGAGCAGGAAGCCATGCTAAAGGGAAAAGAACAAGTTATGCAATACCTGAGTCCAGAAGGATCTGATTCAAGAGAGGCCTCAACTGCAGCCTCCTCATAAGCTGAAGGCATGTGGACTATTGGCTGGGTTTGTGGTGGTGTAAATAAAGGTACACTATTTTCCTCTCGAGGTGGAAACTCTACACCATATGCCTGCAAAGTTCATATTAAAAGCAAATACATGAAGATTTGAATGAATATATGACGGGTAATCCATCAAATTGATAAAATCTACATAAAAAGATGTAGGTTGTAAGTGATATATACAACAACAACAACAACAAACCCAGTTTGATCCCAACATATGGGGTCTGGGTTGTAAGTGATATATAGTAAAACTAATACCACTAGGTCCAGTAATTTCCATATTGGAGGGGGAAAGGCTCTTAAAAGAAACAAATGCAAAATAACAGGGCAACTGTGACAATAAGAAGAAAGTTATAGGGAGAGTAAGGACGCTAGTTCAGTGAGCAACCCACATGATTAATTCGAACAGAATGGATAGAAAATGGTATCCGCTCTTCCAATCTACCATGTACTTCATTAATGAAGTTGAAAGGACATGAACAATCAACTTATTTAGGAAAAGAAACTTACTAGAAAGATCATTCTCAAAAAAGAAAAGGAATTTACCAGAAAACTTAGTTACAAAGAGAATTGTCAATTATGAAACAAAGTCGGTGTTACCCTAAGATCGTATGCGGAACTACTTTGCATGAAAACAGAGCAGCCACTCAAATTGTAGAAAAAAAAGAGCAAAAATTATAAAAATAAAAGAATAAAAAGATGTATAACTATCAAATACAGAACGAGCACTAAAAGAAACCCAAGCAAGGAAAACCGTTAGTTCAAGCAAAAACTTGAGGTAATTATGAAAACATAAACAACTCAAGATAAAGGCAACATGTAGATGATGAACTCTCCGATTACAAAACCATGTCAAAAGTTACAAATAATATAGTCAGACAATTGTGATGCCAAGTGATTTCACAGTTTATTACATAGGAAACCAGAAGTTTTTTGGAAATTACTGTATTGTATTGAGTGCCAATGCTTTAGGTTAGCGGTCTTTCTAACAAAAGTTTTGATATCTTTCTCTATACAGATAGGAATGAGTGTTCGATGTGGAGGATGGACTCTAAATTTTACTTGAGAAAGGTTAACTAAATCAGGGCTTTGGTGTGGTGATTTGGAGATCTTCTGCATAATTGCAGCCACTTCTTTGCGCATTAGAAATAAAGATACTGTTTGCAGCTTCTCTTCTGTGTTGAACATGGACATTCTTCGACTGGGCTCTTTCTTTCACATTCCAATATTTGCTGCACCGATGGTTTAATCAAATTATCGTTTTTACTTCTTTATTTCACCATCGAATCTCTCAATGTTTAATCTTAATAGAGTATTTTGCTCCAATTTGCAGGCAAAACATGCGACATGCTTTATGGCATAAGTGTTAGTGCTACTTCCTTTTACTGTGCACTAAACTCCTATTAACGAAAACCCAAAAGAAAAAAGAAGGGGAAATAAAGAGAGAAAGAAGCGAATAGGCCCTCATAATAATATCTCAAGCCACCAAGATGGCCATTCTGAAAGCCACGTAAAAGCACCTTGACATTAAAAGTGTAATTGTAATAACACATTCAACTATAAAAGCACTTCTGTTGGCATAACATTCTCTAAAAAAAAATATCGGAAAAAAAAACTAACGTATAAAACTGTAGTATGCAAGTGCGACTAGAATATGTAGGAAAGTTTGAAAAAACTAAAAGAAAAAGGCAGCATCCGAAACTGTAAACAGAGTACCATATAAGAACGACATAAACTATATGGAAAAGTTGATCCTAAGATCAACAGATGTTGCCTGGTTAATTTGGAACAAGTTTGTCTATACTGACACAATGTCTACTTCTCAAATCAATCAAAAAAAAAGAAGAGAAAAAGAGGAAAGAGCAGCAGTTAAATACATGTCCCTGTTTAACCTACTAAAAATGGTTCTAACTCTCAACTACTTTCCATGATTTATTTTCTGAAACATTCACAGAACCAGAGCATACATCTTAGAATGGTTTTTATTTTTTGAGATGGTAATGTATTGTGTATATTAAAAGATCAGTACATATGTTGTACTGACACTATAATACATGTGAGTAAAAAATAGAAGAAAAACTGTTCTGCAGTCCTAGCAAGATACTAGAATTTCTAGGACCGATACAGTGTCCTAGAAAGATTCTAGAATCCGTAGAATGGTGTGGGTTAACCTTTTTTTTCCCTCCCTTTAAACAGGAGCTATATATCTTTTGCTATCGCTCTTCAGAGAAAAAACATACTTGCTGAAGAACTTCCATGCTGATCCAAATTAGCAAGGTCCCAATAATGGACAATGCATGCGCCGAATATTGATTTCTTAAATAAACTGATTATCACTAACATGTCCTAAGGACTCAACACATTAATGTTCCTTGGCATAATTTTGCAATTATAACCATGAGGTCTCAGGATCTAATCCCAGCAGAGACAAAAAACACGACATAATTTCTTCCCATAAGTCGAAGCCTTGGTGGATAGAGTGACTAGGTACATGTTGTTGGTAGGAGGTAGCAGGTATCCCGTGGAATTAGTCAAAGTGCCGTAAACTGGCCTGGACACCATGGTTATTAAAAAAATTGCTATTAGCAGCAAAGTGGAAAAATATAATCATCCGAGAAAGTCTATACCACTCAAACTCTTGAGCTGAAGCTAGTAACACCTACATTTATAGGGATATTAGACTTTGAAATTCTAAAACCAAACAGCTTATGATTTTTAGTCATGCAAATATGATCGAATCTTTGACGCCCCAAAAATGATATGAGGTGTTCAGAATGGTCGAAGTAGTTGAATAGGAGGATCAGACTTTAACCCTTGGTAAGTTTACCGGAGACGAAGCTCTCCAAAGAGCAATTCTTCTCAAAATTTAACTCAAAGGGTGCTGAGTCGGAATCCCGTTCTAACTAAGAATGAATCATTGCCCTTCTCTAACCCTGAATGCCCAACCTTAGAGCGGACAGCTAATGCATTCCACTTATAGAACAGGGTTCTCTGGTACTTATTCTTACATCGTTATTCTATATTCTATCTCTCTCCTATTTTGTAGCCAATGCTGAAGCTACTTAAAGTTATGCACCTACATACACATGTTGTAGTAGGTAGCATTGTACCTACTTTTTAGTTTTCATATGTCTTTGTCAGCAAATTATCAATGTATCAGATGAACTCTTTCGTCTTTTTACCAAAATTATATCTAATTTTCCTTCCTCTCTCTTCCTTCTCTCTTTTCAATTCTCTCGTATACTTTTTCCGGACTTCCATATTCAACTAACTAAAGCTTTTTACATGGCTAGTTGTTGCTATTCTCCACAAGTATCACCATTAAAGTTTTCACAATTCCATATTCATGTTTTTCTCTTGTTCTTCATTGGATTCTCCGAAAAGAAATGAAAGAAGCAATGGGAATTCAGCAAATGCTACTCTGGAAATTTTCATTTTAAGAACGTAATTTACAGTGGAAACTGAAGTTAAGAAAATGGGGAGGCATTTAAGAAAATGTTGAAATTTGTAAAGAATGTTGGTGGAAATTGAAATTAAGAAAATGGGTCGAAAACTGCAAAGAATTTGCAGTGACGCAAAACTGGATTTCTTCTCTAACCGAGAGAGACGCCAGGAACGGTGGAGGAAAGAGTTGGATGAATTAAAAGACAAAGAACCCATTTAATTCCTGTGTTGCTAATTTGCAGACAGGGACATATATGGAAACTAAAAGTTGGTACAATGCAAACCTACTATAGCATTGTAGCAGGTTAGCAAGATCCAATATGTATACACACACACAGAGTCACACACACACAGAGTCTCACACACACACACAGAGTCTCTCACACACACACACATATATATATGCACATATATATTGCTAACATGGTTGTAGTAGGTTAGCATTATACACACAATTTAGTTCTCCAAAATGCCCATATTATTTGCTGCCACCACATTAAGTTTAGGGGCTTTTATGTCCTTCTAAACTTGAAATACTAAACCCAGCTTACTAGAACTCTTTCTCCGCAGTAGCCCATTTACCTCTCTCCTCTTCTCTTTCCATAGCAACGAAGAACAATTTGCAAAATAACAAAGTGATTTTGCAAGGTTCAGTACATACTCAGAAGAAGAATAAAGACAGAGCCACACAATAAGAATTGTATTATTTTAATAGACTCCTTGTGCATGATTGAAGAAAAATGAATCTTGAATCTGTAACATCCAATTTTGGAACAATAAATGGTGGATTCTATTGGACAAATCAAATAGACTAATTGTTGGGTACAAACAAATCAAAAAGCAAACTGACAACATTTTAAACCATAATTTGTTTACTAAAATGAAGAGACGTTAGAGCAAAAAATTACTTCCATTATATTATTGTCAAGTTGTGAGAGAAAAAGATACTGGATTGAGAAGAATGGCCTGCTGATGTTGGAAAATAAAGGTGCTGCTGACTTTGTTCGCCGCCATAATGTTGTAGAGGTGGCAAATGCAAATTGCAGAGATGAAAGTTAAAATGGCAAATTTTTCTGGAACCTAAAAAAAACCTAAATTTAATGTGGTGGCAGCAAATAACATGGGCATTTTGGAGAACTAAATTATATTTACAATGCCAACCTACTACAACCATGTTGTAGGTTAGCAAAACCCATATATATATATATATATATATACATATATATATACATATATATATATATACATATATATATATATATACATATATATATATATATATACATATATATATATATATACATATATACCCACACACACATACACCCTCTTCGGCCAAGCCGCTTTGTATATTTATTGGATTGATGTCCGATAGCTTTTCCTTCTCCCTGACCGCTGTCATGTCCCGCTACTTGAGTTCATACTCCGCTGCAGAATGGGGTGTCCGAAAGAAAAGACAGACATATAGTTATAGTTGAAATCAAAGACATTCATTAGAATTCCAATGCACATTGAGCGAGTAGTTAGTTCAGGTCTTTTTGTATGAGAGATCTCGTTCCAACAGTTTTTCCGTGAAGGCTCTTTTATTTTCGGGATGGAAAGGTGAACAAGAAGGGAACAAGCTCTCAAGCCTCGGAGGAGAACAATCTCTTGTGGAAAACAGGCAATAGCCTGGCAAGATAAAGTGAGTCCTGGAAAGTGGAAACCACCAGGAACATGACAAAAGATATCAAAATAAGCCAGACGTAAGAGAATGCTAAGGGGCATCAGTGAGATATCATGAACAGAAATTCTGCACAGTACTTCGATTATTGAAAGTTGTTTTGCCTTCTCTTCCTGCATGGCTGCAGCAACTTTCATTTAAGTTGTTTGGTTTGGATGGCGAGAGGGAAGCAACATGAAATCAGGAAAACTATTTTCTACTAAGGCAGACTTAATTATTTCAACCAGGATAGTGATGAGAGAGAAAAGTGTCTTCTGTTAGCTTCGCTCTGCACCTAGAGGTCCTAGACAAAAGGAAGGGAACTCTCTTCTTTTAGTTTTCTTTATCTTTCTTTGGTTCATTTTCCGTTCCTTTCACTTTGTTTTATCCAGTTCCAAAGACATCTCAAATAGATACATGTGAATCGATACCGGGAAACATATCCACTTTCTTATCTAACAGATCAATATAGAGTAGTTGATTCAGCTTCATCCAGGAACTTTTTTCTTTTTTGTGATAAAGATATCTAGGAAATTATTACCAACTGAAACTGAAAACATGAAACTTTGCTACAGCAAGGTGCTACAATAAGGGAAAGATCAACCAAGAATGTTTTGCATCAGTGGCGGACCCAGAATTTTATGCACGCGGGTTCAATAAAAATTATTATAACCAACAATAAGGGCTGTACTGACAAGTAAAATTTGCCCGACCTTTCTTTTTTTAAGTCATAATGCTACCACAAAACGAACATCCAAAAAGTTGAGATCGATATTCTGTTTTCCTTTTTTTTTCTTTCCAAAAATAGTTGGGAAAGATAATAAAATGTTTAACAAAGACAAATTACTTTAGCTGCAAATGTTAACAATTCATCTACTTAATTTAGCAATTATACTTAAACGAATTTTACAGCTTGTAAAACTTTAACAAAAAAAATTCAACCAATTTGGAAATTTGTTAGATTTTTTTCTTATAAAGAACAAATTGTTAATTTACAAACAAAAAATAAAGAGTTATAACTTAAATTAAACTAATATAAAATAAGAGAGCTGATAAAGTAAACTAACTTCTTCAACGTAAAAAAAAAAATTAATTTAGCATAAAATAATTTAAGATGAACTAGGAATTATAAATATTCAATGTCTACACTTGCATGTTTTAGCAAAATAATGTTAGATTTCATGCATTTATGACGGCACACACATGTGCACCTGTGCGCATACGGTGACAAAGAACAAAAGATATGCAAGAACAAAAACTGCAAAAGGAAAAAACAGCAAACAGTTGCTGTTACAAAGTTTTGAACCCTTAACCTGCATCAAACATTGAACCCGCGCAACCATCTGTCCATGAGATCATGTTTGCTCAAGAAGATTCAAAATAACATTATTATATCAAATTTACAGAATTTAACCTATATATAATACCAAAAATTTTCAACGAAGCAGGTTCATTTGAACCCTCTTGACCCTATTGCGGGTCTGCCCCTGATTTGCAAACAGCTTTAACGAAAAGATTGATAGATGCTTAAACATAATAATTGGGACACAAAGGAATCACCTTCAGCTCATTATATGCAGCATAATACTGGGGAAATCTTCCCCCTGGCCCTCCCAAAGCTTCTTGCCATGAATCTATCAAAATCAAAATCTTCTCCCTCACATTTAAATCAGGCTGCAGAGTTTACATCAACAACAATAATCATGAAGTTATTAGAGATCTCAAAGAGGTGAAACAAGTTGAGGAAACCATGTATATCAGGAAGTTGTTTACCTTCTTCTTCACAATTTTGACCATGTCCTTTAAAATGTCCCGCTCCACAATTTGCTGAAACACATTCTCTCCACAATTTTTGCTCAGGGTCTCGAGAACCTGAATAAAAAGTTCGGAGAATAAAATAGACAGTAAATAATCTTCATTAAAGTTTCTTTTTATGAACTTTTTTGCAACTTCAAATGGCAAATCCCATGATGAGAATGAACAACTGTACCCCCAGAATATACTCCCAGAATATCCACTGAATTTTTTACTGATAAATTAACTTTATCTCGAGACATAAGCAGTCAAACATGACACATTGACAAGTGACTTTCTATTGGCAATTGTTATCGATCTATCGGAAAAACGCAACACTACAGATGTGCTGAAAACATATAAGAGATATTTCAGCATAGTACACTAGCAGGCTAAAGTTTGACAACTATATTCACCACTTGTCAGTTACCAGTTTCACAGACGATATGTCAGAAATGAGGAGATGAGACCAGTAACATGTCAAATTTGTATGTTAAACTAAGGATAAATGGATCTTATAAGATATGGGAAGTTCAAATTTTAGACTTGTACTTTTAAACAACAACAACAACTACCCAGTAATGTCCCACACAGTGGGGTCTGGGGAAGGTAATATGTAGACGAGCCTTACCCCTACCCAAAAGCGCAGAGAGGTTGTTTCCAATCGACCCTCGGCTCAGTGAAGGAGAGGAAAAACAAAAACAAAAGAGCATTAGTAAGTCCAGCAGAAATAGCATAAATAATTATCTAAACATAAGAACCATAAATAAAATAGCATGCAATAATATCATACAGTAACTATTATAAATAACTATCATAAGGGAGACACAATCCAAAACACAAAACATCTATGGATAGCCCTGTTAAGTCTCACCCAACCCCGGGTGAGTAGTACGAAAAACTCTAGGGGCCCCTATCCTACAACCCTGATATTAGACCTCCCGACTTTCCTATCAAGGGCCATGTCCTCGGAAACCTGCATTCTAGCCATGTCATGCCTAATTACCTCTCCCCAATACCTCTTAGGCCTCCCTCTGCCTCGCCGAACGCCGACCATCGCCAGCCGTTCACAACTCCTCACCGGGACATCGGGACTTCTCCTCCGCACATGCCCGAACCACCTCAGCCTCGCTTCTCGCATCTTCTCATCCACCGGGGCCACCTCCACCTTCTCTCGAATAACTTCATTCTTAATCTTATCTAACCTGGTGAGCCCGCACATCCACCTGAGCATCCTCATCTCCGCAACCTTCATTCTCTGAACATGAGAGTTCTTCACTGGCCAGCACTCTGCCCCATACAACATTGCAGGTCTAACCACAGCTCTATAAAATTTCCCCTAGAGTTTCTGTGGAACTTTCTTGTCACACAGGACTCCTGATGCAAGACTCCACTTTGACCACCCCGCTCCTATACGATGAGTGACGTCCCCGTCAATCTCTCCATCCCCTGAATCACCGATCCAAGATATCTGACACTGTCCCTCTTGGCGATGACCTGAGATCCAATCATCACGTCCCTGCCTACTTCGCTCGGCTCGGCGCTAAACTTGCACTCCAGGAATTCTGTCTTAGATCTGCTTATTTTGAAACCCTTAGACTCGAGAGTCTGTCTCCATACCTCTAACCTCTCAATAACACCGACACTCTCAATAGACTCGAGACTTGTACTTTTAAACATGATAAGAAATGAACCTTGGCCTAATCAACCCCAAAAGCTAGCTCAAATATGGATCTTGGTACTTCGTAAAATTGCCCAAGACCACATAAGGAGACAAACTCAACAAATCATATATGAGAAAAGCAAGAGAATAATTTTCTGGATAAAATTTAAGCAAATTAGAATTTTGAGGAAAGATATTTCAGCAAATAAACTCTATGTAACCCTAGACAAAAAGAAATCTAGTAAAATTGAGTTCAAGTGAGATGTACTTACAAATAGGGTAAGGAGCTGTATTTTCGGATTTTTACTCCCTAAACGTTTCTTGATAATCTTAAGAGCATCCTTTGCTTGTCTGCAATTAGAATTTAATCAGTAACCCTTCTCAAAAAAAATTAAGAGTTTAATGAGTAAGCTGGTACAAGATCAACTACAGAAAAGCTCAACCTGGCAAAAAAGACTAGGGCAACTTGAAATTTTACAAGAAAATAATCAAGTTCAGAAGATCATAAAACAATGCAGAAATACCATTTAGGCAAAGGAAAAATCAGCAGAAATGCATCTTAAACTTTTATCAGCCAGAAACCTGCCTCTAACTTTTTCTTTGATAAGGTGAATAAACTTCATTAATGTTGCACCAACAAAAGGCCCATATACAAGAAGTATACACAGTTTACCTACTTCCCTGCTATCATACCCTGGGATTTCTTCTAGAGACTAAGGTAGGATGCAAAGCTGGATCACATTTCAGGCTATTTTGAAAGTGTGGTCACTCATGAGCCATGACAGCCAGTCCTTGAAACGACCTACCCAAAATGTGCGGTGAACGTAACATAAGACTAATTCTTCCATGACATCCACATTGTGGGACTAAGTTCGACAGAAAATCCTTTTTACACTGTTTTCTTTTTTGGATAAGATATAGAAGATCCAAAACATATTTGCCTTCGATAGCAGATATCTAGTCAAAAACCCTTCTTTTTGTTTTATGCAAGAGCTCAATACTAACTACATTTATAAAAATAAAAATAAAAGGACAGAAGTACAGCACCTATTGTACATCAAATCTCAAACTAATTAGAAAAAAATTTGCTCAAGCACCATAACATTAAGATTGAGTAGGATTTCTGTCATCCCCACTATGTGGTAGAAGCCGACAGAGCTCCCAAGGTTATAAAACTCCAAATGGCCTAACCCAAACACTAATTTGGACTTGGTCAAGCAAGAAGGCTTAGACTATTTATATCCAATTACCCCAGCTGCTAAATATTAAGAATTGCACCAGTCAAAATATAAGAATACAACAAAAGGTAGTTAGGCTCATATCGGTACCCAAAAGTAGGTAGGGCTGACATATACTATGTTACCTAATAAGGAGATCACAGCCACTAGTGCACAAGACAAAATTTTCTTAGACATAGGAAAACTAAAAATAGATGAACCATTTCCAGAAAAGTTTATACATCGAAAGACCAGAATATTTCAACAGAGAAAATTGATTTACTTATACTGGAACACTTTCTAGGTGTGGAAAACTCCATTGCACAAATTACTGGAAAATGTCGGTTTTTTGTGTACTCTCGGAACACTTTTGATGTAGCAGTCACTAATTTTGATTGGATACTCTTGAGAGTATCACGCCTTTATGCAAGGTTCTTTTTTCTTTTTTTGGATAATTGTGATGCCAGCTTGCGCGCACCTGCTACCTCCCACCAGCAACAACTACCATGTAAGGTTCTCAACTTTGGTACACATCTTCTAGGAGAAATTCTTACAATCACATAAATAAATTGTTAATTGGAACCGTGATGGTCGTTTCAAACCACAAGCAGGATTAAGACAAGGAGGCCCTATCCACCCTTACCTCTTTGTCATGGTCATGGAAGTGTTAAGCTTAATGTTTAACAAGGCTGGAGCTTGAAATTGTAAAATGAAATTTTTACTTGTTAAAAAAAAAGCTACTGACGGCTCAAGGACTTCCACATAGATTGACAGAATGAAGTATTCTATATGCAGATGACACTTTATTACTTTGTGATGCTGAAAGAGACAAAATGCAAAGCATGGTGCATACTGTGCAGTCAAGTTTCAAGACAGATAATCACTTAAACAATATGGTCAAGATAAAATACCCAGGATTCATGTTGATAATATCACAAAGCTCAATGTTTATAGCCCAGTCTGGACCAATTAGCATATCGCTTGTTGCCCTTTCTGCACAAGCTGCTGCATTATTAGCCATCTTTTTCTACTTCCCACCCTTTTCTTCAAATTGTTCCACCTTTGATCTCCTAAAAATAAAAACAAAAAACTTTTCTGTCAAAAAAAATTGATAAATTCAAAGGTAAGAACATAAACACACCCCTCAAACACACAAAAACAGTAAATAAATCAAAGTAGAACCTCACCGAGAATCAAACTTTAACCAACCTGCAATTCAACAAATGATATCAAAGTTCACCAAAATCAAAGAGGAAATAGATCATTAGAATTCCCAATTTCCTACCTAACAAATCTCTAGTTTCTAGAATGCACAGCAAAAACATCCAATACAAATGAAAGCTTGAAGGTCCAAAAAAGAGAACAACAAAATTGAAGCAAACCCAACTAGGAGTAATTTCAAGATCATGACTTAATACAATAATGATGAAAACACAGTCTCAAAGAAAGATCAAAGTAAAAGATATCAAAATCTTATAGACAAATAAGATATGAAGCAGTCAAGATCTTGGTATAATTTACCTCTGAGAAAATCAAATAAAAACCCACAATCAAGTTTAGTGAGAGAAAGTATATGTGTCTGCAAAGTAAACGTGTATAATACGTAGAGCGAGAGAGAGAGGGGGGAGGGGGGTAGTTTAATTAGTAGTGAGGGTTTTCGGGTAAATTGTAAGCGCTGTAGTCTTAGAATTGACCACTTCCAAAAAATAAGAAACTCTACAACAAACAATTATATTGAATTTGAATTGAAGGACGAAACCATTATGATGGAGCGATAAATAATTTTTTATTTTTAACTAAAATCCTGGGGTTTTATTGTCTGTTTTGCTGAACTTTCAAAGGTTTTTTTCAAAAAAAAATATTTTTTTATGTTAAAGTATTTGATCAAATTTTCAGAAGGAAAAAAAAGGTTGAAGCAACTTTGGAACAAAAAGAACAGACCCACTAGTTTTCACAAGTTGCATATGGGGAGAGTAAGATGTGAAGAGAGTAAGATGTGCGTAGCTTTATTCTTATTTTAGAAGGCCAAAGAGTGTGTTTCCGACATACCCTTGACTAGAGAAAGATTAAAAAAGAAAAGGTAACTACAACAAGTAGAAATAACAGCAACATGAATAAGATCGAATCCACAAACGCAATCAAATTTCAAGTAATAATAGCCATCTATAGAATAGAAAATATCATACTAACACAAATATTAGTAGACTGTGTAAGACAAAGTGAAACGCTCGACTACCTAGAAAAGTCAGAAGCAATTTTGGAAAAGCAAAAAAAATAATTTCTTTATAAAAATTACAGTTTTTACAAGCATTTTTTTAGAAGAATACTCTTAAAAGTATTTTTTAAAAATTTAATCAAACATAAATTACTACTTAAAAATACTTTTTAAATTAATTAATCAAATATATACTACTCGAAATAAATTGATTTTTGAAACTTGCAAATAAAATATTAGCCTAGAAATAATAGCATCACTCGTGATAAAGAAGCATTTTATTTTTAAAGTGGGACTGCGGAAACCGAGTACAGTGAAATATTATACAAATGAAAATAAATATAGATGTCCTTAAATTCTCTGGAAAAGAATTGTCAATTTAGTTTCATGACTATTCTTTTGCGGAACTCCGACTTTAGAAGACTAGAACTCGCAATAGTCAAAGTCAATGACAATTGTAATGGAAGAATATTCAATATACATGGTCTCCTTTTCCTTTTTGAAGTTTTGGATATAGTAAAGATCCCTTATATTTAATTTCATATTTGTTTATTTAAATATATTTTTATGAACGTTATTTGATATAAAATATATATTTAATATTCTTTAATTATTGCTATTAATTATCCCTATGTATAAATTTGATAAGGTTCTTCATTAAATTTGAGACTTGACATTGTGATGGAGATCATGATAATGAGAGTGAAGTTTCTTATAATTTGATCTAAATTTGTTCCTGATCGCAGAAATATTAATTTGGACAATAATAATCCGGTTAGATCAATATTTATATAATTGTCTTTATGAAATAAAGAGTTATTGACCTCAATAACTAAATCACATAGATAGATGATGCACATAGAGATATGATTATTGAACCGACTCATTGGATAATTCCTAATTGTTAGAATTACTATGACTTTAAGTAGCATCTTATGATGTATTATGACTTATGTGAATCGTCAATTTTGGTTTTCAGGTTATTCGGAATTGATTTGGAAGAATGATTTTCAACTAGGAGACTTTAAATTGGAAGAGTTGACCAAGTTTGATATTCTTAGTACTTGACCTCAGATCGGAGTTTTAATGGTTCCGTTAGGTTCGGATGGTGATTTTGGACGTGGTTTTATGCCTAAATTTGCATTTGGATATTTCTAAAAGGTTTCGGTACTATTTGACGAAAGTTAAAAATTTAAAGGTTTGGAATGTTCATAAGTTTTACTGGGAGTTCGCTTTGATGATATCGGGTTCAAATTGTGGTTTCGAAAATTGAAATAGCTTCGTTATGTCATTTGGGACTTGTATGCAAATATTTGAGTTCATTTTTAGTTAATTTAATTAGGTTCGGCACAAGTTTTCGAAGTTGAAAGGTTCAAAATTCATTAGGTTCGATTTGAGGTGCGATTCGATTTTTGATATTGTTATGCGTTTGAGGCCTCGAATAAGTTTGTGTTATGTTACTTGTTGGTATATTTGGATAGGGTCCCAATGGCTCGAGTGAGTATCGGATAAGTTTGTGTTGTGTTGCACTCATTTTTTATTTTTTCGACGTCATCTCTTCAAGCATAAATGGTACCACATTAAGTAAATGAGCTCTAATTTCTATTTCGATTAATGCATTAGATCAGAGTAATTACGGAGGCATAGCAAAAAATCATCTAATTTGGACATCGTATGAGGAGTTTAAGGTCATTTACTAAGAATTGCCAGATTTTTCAGATTAATTATGAAATTGCCGCTGACTTCATATTTAAAAATATACACTATTTCTATATACTGAAACCAACATATCTCATTCATTACGAGGTCAAATGGAATCATTCAAAAGCCTTACTTGACTGAAATTTCATACGGAATGCATTGGAGGTATCAAAAGGGAGTTTCTGGATCGTTTGGTAGGAGAAACGAGGCAAAACAGATGGCAGAAATATATAATATCAAGGGTTTGTTAATTTGGTGATATTTTAAGTTAGGGGGCTTGGATTTAGGTGATTTTGGATGTGATTTTCACCATATGGATCGATGTAAGTTCTCTCTACTCGATTTTAGTTATATTTCATGGATCCATCTTTATTTTGGCATTTGATTGATAATTTCAAAGTGAAATTTGGGGTTTTGTCTAAAACTTCATAAAGTAAATTTTTGTGTTTTGAACATCGATTCAGAGTCGAATTTGAGTGAAACTAGCATGGTTGGACTCGTAATTGAATGTATTGTAAAATTTTATGAGCTTAGGATTTAACTTTTTGTTGACTTTGATTTTGATTAAATATTTCACCTTTACAATAACAACAACAACAACAACAAAAAAAAAATCAGTTTGATCCCAACAAGTGGGTCTGGGTAAAGATTGAAATTGTTTCTTTAGGCTTTATCTATTGAAATGGTTTCCTTAGGCTTTATTTGATGTATTGGAGTTGCTTTCGCCTAGTTTCGAGTGGTTCGGAGGTCGGTACACGCGGGATGACATTTTTGGAGCATCGTTTGTATTGCTCGGTATTGGATTTGGCTTGTTCGAGGTAAGTAACACATCTAAACTTGGTGCTGAGGGTGTGAAACTACAAATTACATGTTATGTGTTTAGTGTTGCGGTGATGTACATGTTAGGTAAAGGGCGTGTGAGCGTGCATCGTGTGTGTCACGTCCCAATTTCTCCTTCATTGGGTATCGTGATGGCACCTAGTCTTAGGGACTAGGTGAGCCTAACATTTACTGAATAACAACAATAATAAAGAAAATCTAACAGTCTCGAAATAGAAATCTTTATAAAAAAGCTTACAATTTCCAAAAATGGTAGTACAAGTCATAAGCTCTACAAAGTTTGCTAGAAAACCTGTAAAATACAACTGCCTTGAAATAAGAAGAAACAGTGTAAATATAAAATAAGAAGGCGACTCTGAAGCCCGCGAATGCATCTGCATGTATATCTTGAGTCTCCACAGCAACGGTCTGCACAGCTACTAGTGATCCAATACCTAGATTTGTACAAAAATGTACGTAAGTGTAGAATAAGGACACCACAGCGGTGCCCAATAACTATCAAGACTAACATCTTAGAGTAGTGACGCGAAACAGCCAAGACACCTACTGGTCTAACAACTTGAACAAGTATACGTATAGAACAATAGTGCATGATTTCTGCATCAAAACTAAATAAAAGAGGGAAAATTATAAGTATAAGCGGAATACCATAATAATGACATGGAAGAGTGAGCGGAAGCACAACCTAAATCCGAAACCATAGATATAACAAGGACAAATAATAACTCTGCAACTACGACATCTTTCACATTTGATTTTAGTCAACAACCTTCACAAATAATAACTCAATTAATTTTGTACTACCATATATTTATCAATATCCATATGATGAATGTCTCTTTTAAAGAGAAAGTTATACCATTATGGTTATGGTTAAAAGTATATGCAAGAAATGTTTCTTTCATTAATATTATTCTTTAATAATCACATTACCAAAATATTTAGCATGCAATAGTACGTGACTAATGACCATTCATGCCATAATAATGACATTATTTTCTTGTATTCTCAAACCTCCTTCTAGAGGTGAGTGGGTGGTATATTCACTACGGCTAGCACGTTCATATTCTTCCAAAAATAAATATGTATTCATAAATCAGATGTTGTCACATTCACATCATGAATTGACCATATTTATCTGTATGTGCTTTACGAAATCTTATGTCAAATCGATGACAAACATTAACTTCATAGAATAAAGGCTTATTTTGAGGATCCTTATTATTCTCAACAACAACAACAACAACAACAACCCAGTATAGTCCCACAAAGTGGGGTCTGAGGAGGGTAATATGTAGACGAGCCTTACCCCTACCCGAAAGGGAAGAGAGGCTGTTTCAAATCGACACTCGAGTCAGTGAAGGAAAGGAAAAACAAAAACAAAAACAAAAGAGCATTATTAACTCCAGTAGAAATAGCGTAAATAATTATCTAAACATAAGAACCATAAATAAAATAGCATGCAATAATATCATACAGTAACTACCATAAATAACTACCATAAGGGAGACACACTCCAAAACACAAATCATCTATGGATAGCCCTGCCAAGACTCACTCAACCCCGAGGAGTACAAAAAACTCTAGGAGCCCCTATCCTACAACCCTGATACTAGACCTCCAGACTAGAATCCTTATTATTCTCACTACCATGATAATGACGATTATAATTTCGTCTATTACCACGTCCACATCCATTGATGCCTATATGGTAATAATTTTGTCTTCTTTTAGACTTATTACATGTTGCTATCGCATTCTTTTAAGGGAATGAGAATGGAAAAAATTCAATTGGACGAATTTTCAATTTTTTGCCCACAATCATACCTGAATTTGATCATGGCGAGACATAGAAGTTTTACCACTTTGGGTGATTATAATTTCTTTGGAACTCCATTAGAGTTAAAATCAAAATTTATTGTCTTTGCTTGTATTTAAAATCAAATTATAGAATGTCAAGAATCTAAAAGAGAAAAATAAAGTAAGATACTTACCTTAAATTCAGAATTTAATCATGAAGGAAATTCATAAAACAATTGATAATCATTATGCTCATTCCCAAACCTTCTACTCAATTGGTTAGAGTCTCGTGCTGATAACGTGTTATAAAAGAAGAAGAAGAGTATTACAGAGAAAAGTAAAGAGTAACAACAATAACAACAACAACTACCTAGTATATTCCCACTAGGTGGGGTCTGGGGAGGGTAATATATAGACGAGCCTTACCCCTGCCCGAAAGGGCAGAGAGGCTGTTTCCAATCGACCCTCGGAGAGAAAAGTAAAGAGTGAGAATTCTAATTGATTTGGGATGAATTACAATGAAATAGAACCCTCTATTTATAGGGATATGATGACTTAGCCACCAAGCAATAAATCTTATAATCTCTCTAAATATAAACATTCATCATAAATACAATTCTATTTATAACACTTAATTTGTTTCTTTTATTTCTTTGTCTTTTTTCTGGTACGCTAATTTGGTTATCCTAAACTGTGAAATGCTTCCCCAAGCATAATAATTTATTACAGAAGGGTTACTCTTTTAAAATGCATCTCTTTGCTATGTTTTTCAACTATTCTTATTTCACTTGCTTCCAACATGTAGACATTGTTTTTGCTTTGTACTGCTACTCTCAATCACCAAAAATCACCATCCTATCCCACTCCAACGTTATTAGCTTTGGTATTTATGCCAACCAACACACACACACAAAAAATATATCAAATGAGTTTTCCAATCCAACACTAAAATTAAGCGAAAGGACAATCAACAAAACATTTTAACTTTCCAGAAAAGGTATTCTACACCCTTGCAAATTCTACTAGTATTTCTCTCTCCCCCGTAAAAGGAGGATGATTTAATCTTTTAAGATTGCAACACTTCTCTATATCTTTTTAATGCAACTTCTTTAAAGGGTTAACCTTCTATAAAGAAGAAGGGTTAGCTTTTTATAAAGAAAGGTTAGTTAGTTAGTCTTCAAAAAATGCAACTCTCCCTACGTTGTTTCTTGAACTCTTACTTCATCACCACTTGCTTCGAACATGTAAACATAACATTCGCTTTGTACTACTAGTCACAATCACCAACATTATTACCTTTAATTGTTAACAGGAAAAACATGAAATGTTTTTTTTAATCCAACACTAAAAATGAGCAAAGGTATAACATATTTAACTCACCAAAAAGGTTATATACCCCCTTGCAAAATTCTACTACTTTTCTTTCTAATAATAACAAGAAGAAGCAGCAGCAGCAGCCTGACATTTAATGAAAAATCACTTAACAAAATTTGAAATTCTCCCATTTCATCCATAGCAGATATTGTAGTTCCAGGATGTCCTTGAATTTGCTGTTTTAACCTTCTTATATGACTTAGAACTACACTTATTATCACCAGCCTTATTCCACTGCTTGTAGTACTGTCCACAATGGTTCTTTCACACACATTTACTTGTATCACATCTTAATTAAGAACAATTTCTTCGCCAATGTTCACCTTGGACTAGTTGTACCATGCTCAATTGAAAAGGTTGATAGTGCCGAGTTCCTTCTCTGAAGCAACTTTGTCAGAATACTACATCCGCCTTCTATGGGGATAGACCTCGACTTGTTGTTTGATTGAATAGCTTTATTTTCTTCACTGGCTATCGATCTGTTTCTGCCCCAATTGGATATCCTATTGCAGGTGAAAAAAGAAGATTCAGCAAGTAAGACAGCTAGGTTTTCATCTGCCAGCAACCAAACATATACAAGCAAATGATACAGTTAACTCGGAAGTACTCCTTATGTTTACTTCTTGTGTCCTTACCCAACTTTGATTGTAGAAACTCCAATCAGCTTTTTCAAGATTCTCTTCTAAAACTATTCATAGAAAGATACACACATATATCCATGTCATATACTCGCTTACTATTTTTATGGCCAAGAAATCTCAAGGGCCAATGACGCATGATTCAAAACTTAGTGGATAATGGACCCGCTCATCTACCATCCTCCACTTAAATGCATGCATGCATTTTCTGTGGCAGGATTCAAACCCATGACATTCGCGGAACCCACATCACCTGCTGCACCGTTAACACTAAACAAAGCCCTCACCTCAGAGCACTTGCCTACTTAAAAAGAGAAAAACCAAAACAAATAAAGTATTTAGCAAATGTAGTTGCTTATAACAATAGTTTTTATTTACACGAGTGTTGTCGACAAAACTAAAAAATACCCAATTTGCTTCCCCGTACATAAAAAAAGTACTTGTCTTGACATGCTATGAGATTGAGAAAGGAGTAGAATATTTCCCAAAAAAATAGAAAAAAAAACTGAGGTATTTCATTAATGTGGCACCCATGGTGGCGCATTACCTTTATTAAAAGAAGAAACTAACAAGGTGTGGCACTACAGAAGTATAGAAATACATCAGAGTTGTGTCACATTAGAAGTATAAATGGAGTAAAAATTTTAACCCTCCAGAAAAAGGTTTTCTACACCTCATAAATTCTTCTAATTCTTTCCTCCAAATTAACCAAAAAATACAAAAAGGTCAATCTCCAAAATTTCTTTTCTTCCGGCGTTCAACTTTCTAGCCCTCCAACTTGCTACGATTTGTTGTTGGGGAATATCATGGGTTTTACTAGCACACAATCAGACACAAAGCAAATAGAGAAAAAATAATAGAAAGAGTTAACGAGATTCAACCAAGTCTACGTCCTCAGGGCAGAAGCAGAGAATTTTCCATTATAAATGCGAAGAATAGTACATAGATCCCCCCTTACAACTGCTTTATATAGATCACAAGTATACAGCCAAGCTTTTGCTAAAGTTGATTTATGTGAAGAAATTGTAGTGGAGTGGTGATAGTACATTTCTAATTTGGTGGAGTTGAGGAACAAGTTGAAGAAAGTGATGGAGCAGTGGAGGAGATCGGGTCGACCAACAGAGAGGTGATGGAGGTTTGGTTGTTGGGTGGTATCTGGTTGAGGAGGTGAAAAAGAGAGGAGATGCTACGATAGTGACTATGAAAGCCATCATCGGTGGTGAAGGTGATGGAACTGGCGGTTCTTTTCTCGTCGCTGATGTCAGGTTGGGGTATTGATGGGTCTGATAGCTTTGCAGAGTGATGGTCGCCTTTTCTGGTTGAAGGATGGTTTTGGCAAGAAAGAGTGGCCATGGAATCTCAGCCATACCGTATGGGAGGTGGCATTGAGGTAGTAAAGGTGGTCTTGCCGCTTTTAAGGGGTTTCAGATTTGTGGTGGTATTGGGGGTGGGGGAGGGAAATGGGGATAGGAGGTGGAGAGGGGAGCTGGTAAAAACGGATGGGTTAAAATTTCGCCACGTGGGGACACATAGCAATCCCAGGTGTTAATAAGTGTAATGAGAAGTTAATTTGAACAAATAATGCTACATCTCAGAATAAGGGTGTAGGTGAGCTCTTATCATGACAGGGCCTCATTTTGATCCCAACTATTAATGGAGGGAAAGTTAGACCATTTGGCATAATTTACGGGCAAATTTGGACCTTTTCCTTCTTCTTTTAGTTGCTGGTACGATGTAGGTGCTTGGTATGAAAAGGTAAAGCAGGGTCAAATTGGGTGGGTTGCACTATGATCTATTAGCTACTATTACTTAGTGCATTTTGATCCAATTCATCTTGTCTAAACAAACTTTGGACATGTTGGGCATGACCTTCTTATAGACTTAACCATACCAGACCAAATTTGACCGACTGGCCCATTTGACACCCTAGGAATGAAGATGTACTTTTGAAATATCGAGTTGACTCAAAATGGTAAACCATGACATATGAATTGCGATACGAAGAGTATAAGATCAGAATTTCAAGCAATGAGCAGGAAAATATCTAAAGTTGTATGTTGGCTTCCAGAACCATTTATTATAAACATTTAAATAGACTTGTATAAAAATTGTGAAACCATTAAGCTGTAGACGAGGACTAGGGAATTAGATATCTTCACTGGACAAAAGAAATTTCAAAAATAAGCATATATTACAGGCAGTAGGTACAACATCATATGCACTAAAAGGGAGCAACCACATTTTCCTACACCCAAATTATCCGCAAGCACTAAGTAAGATGCTTTAACAGAAAAAGCAACTAAAAGTTACAGAAAAAATGGGAATACACAAGAGAGCACGTAACAGAACAAAAAGTAACAACTTACATAATGCATAGGGAGAATATTTATACACCTAAATGAAAATAATTAACACTTATAGCCGTCCCCCCTTTTTTTTCAACAACATACTTTCACTTCTACCTGTCCCTTCTGTTAGTACGGTAACGAATGATCTAATCAGAGTTTCACACTTCAAAGGAAGTCCTAAAGAAATTTTCTTCGTCAAGTTTTCACACATGTATCATACAAAGGTAAGAAGAAATGAGTGGTGTATCATACATACCAGGAAAAGAAAGATGATCTGTTCCCTATTTATCTGTTAGAAACAGCCATCATTCAGCCATTTCCTTGTTGCAAATGCCAAGGCCACCACAGATGATCAGCAATTATATTACCAAGAGTTATGCAGCGGCCACCTAAACTGCAACTTCTATGCACTGCAGTTCAAAATATTGTTGTGTTTAAATTATGCAAATACTCATAGGTTCAAGTACTTTCCGCAGATCTGAGTCTGCAATATTTGGCTCCAGTAAAGTATTGGTCTGACAGCAATCAAAATTTTTTGCAAAAATTCCAAATCAGCAAGCAGGCTGTGTCTACATGTTTTAGTGACAATAGCCTCGGCCAATCTTGTTACAAGTTAGTTCTCATCCATAACTAAGCAGAATGGAATAGAACATTTCAGTCCTTCAGAAGATTAAGTTGTCTGGCAGCCCATTCTCCTAACCTTGTATTACTGTGCTCTTTGGAAGAGTCAAACACTCTTGTTAACATAGGGGCTGTTGGTTGAAATGGCATCTTCTTAACAAAATCTTCAAGCTCGTCAAAGAATCCATACAGACCGTATAGCTTAATCATAGATTCATAATGCTCCAAACGTGGTATAATGAAGTAATCATCACTCATTGAATTGAAAAGCAGCCTACCCAATTTAACACAACCCTGAGAAATGCATGCAAGCAATACAGCTTGGAAAGTAGTACCATCAGGCTTCACACCATCCTCCTTCATTACCTCAAACAACTCAAATAATATTTCACTTCGTTTATTATAATAACATCCCAGCATCAGAGAATTCCAGAGAACAACATCTTTCACAGGAGTCTCAGTGAAAATATTCAGTGAATAGTCAAGACAACGACATTTGGAATACATGTCAACCAAAGCTCCTTTAATCACAACATCCAAATCATAACCATTTCTAATCATAAATCCATGGATTTGTTTACCATATTCAAGAGCAAAGATATTTGCACAACCCGCCAAGAGAGTAGCAAAAGTGAATTTACTAGGTGTTGCCTCTCCTAGCATTTCCCAGAAAAGTACTAAAGCTTCTTCACTCATCTTATGACGAGCATAGCTACTCAACAAAGCATTCCAAGAAACCATATCTCGGAAATGACTCATTTCGTAGAACCAAGCTCTAGCCCTTCGCAAGTTCCCACATTTTCCATACATATCAAGAAGTGCATTGGCAACGGACAAGTCGGAGTAGAAACGATGCCTATATATATATCCATGAACCTGTTTTCCCAACTCAACATCAGAAAGCCCTGCAGAAACATTTAGGATCAAACTGAGAGTCACATGATCAATGTCCCTCACATCTTTGCACGTTAAAACAATTAACTCCATTGCTTCATCCCATTGTGAACTACGCGCATATCCTGCTAGCATTGCATTCCATGAAACTATATTGCGTTCAGGCATCCTATCAAAAAGCTCCCTTGCTTGCCTAGTTTTCCCACTCATGGCATATCCTGACACCATAGAAGTCCAATGAATCAAATTTTTAGGGGATAGCAGGTTAAACATAGTCCGAGCACTCACCAAATCCCCACATTTGACATACACATCAATCAGAGAGGATGAAACCACTTCATCCTCTTCAAAATTAATCTTGATTGTAAATCCATGACTTTGAATTCCTTCACGGAATCCTCCAAAACTAGAACAAGCAACTAGGGCATTTGAGACTGTAAATGTCAGAGGCCTTGCATTAAGACTAATCATTTTGAAAAACAGAAAGACAGCCTCTTTTCCATTACCCATCTCAAGATACCTCCTAACAATCACATTCCAAGAAACAGCATTTGGACTCTCAATTTCATCAAACATTCTCCGTGCATCATCCATTCTCCTACACTTGCCATACACATCCACAAGTGAACTTTCTAAAATCACGTTACCGCCAAAACCATATTTCAAAATGAGGGCATGCACCTGTCTAGAAAGCCAAAATGCCAAGGTAGAGGCACACGAAGCAAGAACACTTGCAAAAGTGACCTCAGCAGCAAAAATCCCAGACTTATGCATATCAGAGAAAACGCCCAATGCCTTCCCAGAATACTCATTTTGTGAATAAGCAGTAATCATAGCATTCCAAGATCCACCATCTCTTTGAGGCATTTCATCAAACAGCTCTCGAGCGTCAGCCAAACACCCACACTTGCCGTACGCCTCAATAGCTCGATTGAGCAAGAAGACAGGTGGGGTTGGGGCGAAACTGACCAAATGGGACTCCGCTTTACGGACTTCGACAATGGCCTTCTTAGAGGCAGAGATTCTGAAGAGATGAGCATAGAGACCAAAAGGGAAAGGTACTGGAGCTGAGAATAAAACAGAGACGGCCTTTCCAAGTCGGCCTAAACGAAGGTGGTTGAGGATTGTGGTAGTTAATGCTTTTGCTTCTTGAGACCTTGGTGCTTTGGAGGTGGTGGGTTCGCCATTGATGAGATGGTTCAGAACGGAGGCTGCGTTTATGCCCATGCAACTCGCATGGATGACTCAATTCTTACTGTCTGTTTCGGGACTCAGAAAATATAATACCATCTCATTCACAGCGGTAGATTCGGTTTTGACTGGCCAAAAATTAATCAACATCACTTCTCACTAACTTAGAGTGCCCAAGCTTTTCCCAAACCAAATGTTGATAGAGTAGGTATTTGACCAAAATAAAAAAGTGCTTTTGAGTACAACTAATTTTTTTTTTTTTGTTTTTGGAGAGTAGTTATGAATTTAATTTCTTCAAAGAAGCAGAAAATTAATTTGTTCAAACTAAAATAACTTAATATTACAAAACTTAGTTCAAATTAATAATATAAATAAAAAGATAGACAACAATATAGAGAGAAAGAGAGAAGAGAATCTATTTCAAGTTTGTACAATGCAATATCCAAACCCTCTATTTATAGGAAGACATTGAGGTATACAAAGGGATATTAACTATTGAGATTATGGGGAAAGATTATGGAGAGGTTATGGAGGTGTGAGAGTTACAACTATAATGGTAAGAAGTAGTGGGAGTTATTTACTTAATGAAGAAGAATAATGTGAGTAACTTCTTTAGGAGTTATAGACATCAATTACAAAATAATATTTCATAATACTCCCCCTTGGATGTCTATAGATAATATGCCTCGTTAAAACTTTATTAAGAAAAAATCCTGTGGGAAAAAATCTTAGTGAAGAAAAAAAAGTACACATATCTAGTAATACGCATTACTTGCTGCCTCATTAAAAACCTTACCAGGAAAATCCAATGTGATAAAATCTTAGCTAAAGAAAAAAAGAGTACAACGCATATATGCTCTCCCCCCCCCCCCCCCCCGATGAAAACATCACTTTATCTCTCGGAGACAACAAATTTCACTCTTGTATAACAACTTCTCTAATCTTGAGATCGACAATGCCTTGTTGCATTATTTCGCTAAATTATCAGTGTTTTGTCTCCTTCGATAGTCCTTCTTCAATTGATATAAGCAAACAACATTATTTTCAGTATTATTGGAATCTTCTCTTCAAAGTCAAGTCACAGGTATATTGTGTGTTGAGCCCCTCGCTTTATCAGTTGCTTGTCTTGGCATGACTTGAATAAGTATCAACAATTAACTGCCTTGTAAAATAATAATATAGCAGTACTCTCACATGCAAATAGAATATTTAAAGAACAAACTTCAGGAAAATGACTGCATTGCATAAACAACAAAACCTTGACAATATTTGTGTGAATAAATAAATCTATATCAAGGATTTCTTTTGTAGTATAGTACTAATAGTATTCCAATATCTTCGTATAGGAATAAAACTAGATCTCGCTAACATATTGTTATACTCATGGTTCTAGCAAGATACATAGTGCACCAATTGCAACAGACACAAAAATAAATCATGCACGTCATGCTTGCTCTAATCCACATAAGGGTTTGCTGAAGCTTTATTTAATGAATTTCTTAAGAACCTTAATATGCTTTAGAACTATTTAAATCCTTCAATGATTTTTATATACGCATATCAAATTTATCAAGTATTGCCAAACTAAAATCTGAAAGCAATTGTACCCACCACAAGGGAACATGTTCTCATATAATCAATGCTAGGACATTTACATAAAATCTTGTGTCACTCCATTGACTTTATACTTTTAGGTGTTGGAATTATCAGTCCAAAACTTTACGCTTTTCAAGTGAAGTCAATCTTAATTTCGTACTTTTCATTGATTAATCATTTATCTGTCCAAATTCCATGATAGATTTGAGCTCAAGTTCCTCGTCAATATTAATAATATTAAGTGCTACATTATATTAACAATATTGTTGACGATCACATCGCACAATAAAGACATAACTTATAGAGATCTCATTATTTTCAGGTACCCGATCCTCTTCCGTGAGGTTGTATAAAGTGTTATATCATGGTGCTCTTACAGAACACTTGCCTCCTTAATATGGCAATCTTTATCATTTGCTCATCTCCTTCTTCAACGAGTTTTATCTTTGGAACCGATTAGTCTATTTCACTTCACGCGTTCCATAGACTATGTCCATCATGGACTTTATTCTATTTGGAGCATTAACAACTGAAATATGACATTTAGATTTGGGTTAACAAATGCGCCTGGCAATAATTTTGAAAATGAATTATCACTTGAACGTCAAGTTCACATTTTCTTGTACGAGGATCTAGATATATTCATAATAATTCATTCCAAATATCACTTTTTCAGCTATCTTTTTTCTCCCCCTAATGTTGGAATCACCAACACATTTCTCAACCTTCTTTGGGAAACCATCTTTGTGCATTTTTGTAGCATAATTATATCATATAGCACAATCATATTTCTAGATGAAAATTATTTGGTTCCTGATCCTGAACCAATTATCATAACTTATTGGCTAGATGCATACAAGTGCTATTGTATATTAAATCATACACCTCATACCAAATTTCTATTTGGGAGTTCAGTTCGCATAACCAATGGTTTAGCTATAATTGGAGGCATACAACTTCTTCTAAACCAACTTTAATTTAAACCAGCATTATCAAGATAAATCATCATAATTTATATACTGGAATTGTACTCTAGTAATTTGAGCAATCAACCTTGCAAAATCTAAATTGCAAGTTGATAACAAACACACATGTGACCATACAATAAATGCATCTTTTAAAACGATATAATAGTAAACGGTCCACATGCCAGGTGACTGGGCCTATATATATATATATATATATATATATATATATATATATATATATATATATATATATATATATATATATATATATATATATATATATATATATATATATATATATATATATATATATATATATATATATATATATATATATATATATATATATATATATATATATATATATATATATATATATATATATATATATATATATATATATATATATATATATATATATATATATATATATATATATATATATCACCTTTTATTCGTTCCAGAATTTAAGGGATTCAATCCCAACCTTGACTGGTATATCAGAAGAATAAGCAACACAAGAGAATTCTTGAAGAATCTTCTATATCTTCAATATATGCCAATGTGGATTCTCAATCAATTTTTCGCATCATAATTGAACCGGAATGGCCAACCGGTCGTGCCAACTAATATTTGTTTCAGTAAATATTTAAATTACTATGACATGTGATTTCATCACCATGCTTATACATTTGTTGTATAAATAGAAGAAAAATCGGGTAACCTTATATATTTACCCGGTATGATTATAGTAATATGAAGTTATTCAATCTTCCTTTCATTTATAGTCTTAATATGCCAACCACTTTGGCTAATATATTTGAAACTCAAAAAGTTTCTTTTTGAGACTTACTACCACCAATGCCATGAATAATTTTATTTATTCGGATAGTGACAAATTCTCTCTTTCGGAGCTCTCAATAATTTTGTACTACAAGATCTTTTAGATCACCATCCAAGTGGTGAATTTTTTCTCCATTAAAAAATTATCTTATCATTGTCATAATCAAAAACATTATAGACAAGACTCATTTCTTGCTTTACTTTTGCCTTTAATAACCTTTATAAGGCATTACAAAATATTTTTTGGCATACCACATATACGCGACCAATGACATATTTATGTAACCATATTGTAATATTCAATATCTTTATCTCTCTCAAACCTTCCTTAAAGGTGAGTTATGGTATTTATCCAATCTTGCATAAGCACATTCTTATGCATGATTTGAATCACATATATATTTTCACATTCACTTTCAAGAATGAGTCGCATTTACAATGCATATCACAAGTTACATTCTCTTCAAGTGGACTATAATTATATGGGCGTGCTTATTATTTTCATACCACATTGACGGCAAACGTCACCCTCACATTTTGAAGGAATATTTGAAAACCCTTATTGTTCTCATTTTTACAATTACCATAATGATGATTATTATTATTGTCTTTGGCATGCCCATGTTCATTGGTCAACCACTTGTATTCATTTAGACGTATTATGCATTGCTACCACATTCTCTTTTCAAGAATGGTGCAAATCAAGTGGGACAAGCTTCATGTTTTTTCATGAAAAATACATTATTTTTCTTTAGTCATCATTATATCATCGATATGGTGTATTGGGACTCAAACCCAATGCCTTACCCATATAAAGGCATGTTAAGTCATAATGTGTTGGGACTCAAACCCAACTCTTATAATCACAGTGCAATAGGACTCGAACCCGATGTCTTACCTTTGTGATACGTTGGGACTTAAACTCACCGTCTTACCATCAAAGCTAAAGAGCATGTACTGGGACCTGCCTTCAAACATTTAAAAATATTACATTACTTTGGCAACTATATGTACTGTGTAACTCTGTTATAGTTCAAGAATTTTTTCTAATGTAAGACATTCAACTTAAATAGATATTACATGATAAATCCTTCAAGATAGACGAAACCAAAGATGTTTTATTATTTCATTAAATAATTTAACATAGTAAGTAATAATAAAAATCCTTCAAGATAGACGAAACCAAAGATGTTTTATTATTTCATAAAATAATTTAACATAGTAAGTAATAATAAATCATATAGATAGATATACTTTATGTATGACTATGAATCATCAACATGAATGAAATAAACACTTGAGTTGTAGGTATATGGAAAATGTTGCTCAAGTATGATATGTATACAAGTAGTAGTAATAGAACTACAATAAAAATTTGATGACTATGACCAGAAGGAAGGTATTTATATATATTGCATAACCATTCCAATTGGTATTTAAGTAAGCACAAAATTTGTATACTTAAGAGCATACCTTGAAATGATGAACCACCTACCATAACAAAATAATCCATAGAATATTCGTCTCGCTGTCCATATGAAATCCAACAGGCTTACAGATTGGAAACTATAATGTTACTTGGCTATGGTAATACAAAAACAAATCAATTTTGTTGTGACACATTTCCTAGAAGTTGTGATAACGTGTTACAAAACTTAGTTCAAATTAATAGTATAAAATAAAAAATAGATAATAATGTAGAGAGAAAAAGAGAAGAGAATCTTTTTCTTTCATATATTCAAGTGTGTACAATATAATGTCCAAACCCTCTATTTATAGGATGACATTAAGGTATGTAAAGGGATATCATAAACATGATATTAACTATTGAGATCATGTGGAAAGATCATGGAGAGGTTATTGAGGTGCGAGAATTACAACTATAATGGTGAGAAGTAGTGAGAGTTATCTACTTATTGGAGAAGAGTAATGATAGTAACTTTTTTAGGAGTTATCAGTTTTTCAAATTATCTCTCTTTAATTTAACTTTTTCTTTTTCTTTACCTTTTGTTATTGTTACTATATATTTCTTCTCTTTATTTTATTCATAATTTTATTCTCTTTCTGCTATTCATAAGAGTATATTTTAGACTTATATTGATGATGTATTTTGATATATTTAAATTATCACGTAAATAATAAGTAATACCAAACAATCAATGGTATATTGCTTAAAATAACATATTTTAGTGACTGAAATTTTAATTTTAATTTATATTTTATGTTTTATATTTTAATTGATTTTTTTAATAAATATTTAAATTTATCTTTCTTTTTAAATGATACTAATTGCAAATTAAACTTTTACTGTTCTTTCGTAATTTGATACTTAAAAGTTCTGTTTTAAAAGATTGTTCAAATATAATGAGCTTACGAAAAATATTACTTCAATTAATTAGCCAAAAACAAACAACTATTTCACAGAAAACTATTGAACAAAAATACTTTTTAAGATAAATAATTTTTGATTTGGCTCTTAGATGATTTGTCTGGTCAATAAACAAGTTGCTCATGTACAGAACGTAAGCAAGCAAAGGGATGGTGCGTCTCATATTGTCAATTAGTTTGTGTCATTTTTTTGGAGGCTGTACGGAATTCGATGAGTATTATTATTATTATTATTATTATTATTATTATTATTATTATTATTATTATTATTATTATTATTATTATTATTATTATTATTATTATTATTATTATTATTATTATTATTATTGAGTCAATTAAAATTGTTGTTTTCTATCATTCTCAAATCATGGAAATAATGGAAGTGTTTAATAGGATCTTCGAAAATATTTTGAAGCCTGCTTTTTAGGAGGAGTATTTACCGTTGATTGAATTTGTATATAATTATATTATTCAGTCTACTATCGAAATTACTATTTGAAGCTGTCTATGACTTTAATCCTTTCGTTCCTTTGGATTTAACCCTTTTTACGTTTAAATGATGTTAATTTAAATGAAAAAACGAGCCGAAGCAATGAAAGACTCTACCTGAGAGAACAAATCAACATCTGACCAAGAGGAACAAGAAAGGAAGGAAATGATTACGTATTAATCTGGTCTGAGGTTAATGATTAAAAAAATGCCTAAGTCACCTTCTATTTTTGTATGAATTTAGAAAATACCCTCATTTATAAGTCCAAGATGTTTATCTATAAATTGAAAGGTTCGAATAATCTATTTCGCAATTAGTTTTTAGAATCAGTAGGCCTTCAAAATTGTTCATTCGTAAAAATTAAAACCCTTCTTATTGACCCCAAAAATCAAAATTCTATTATCATTTTTGTTCAATAACATGATTGACTCATTCCATACTAAAAATAATAGTAGAAAATCTCCAATTTTTATTTTGACACCTTAACTTAGGCTATTACCTATTAAACACGTATACCTATTAAACACTTTTTTTTATAACTCCAAACGGATTTCAAAGCGTGAAGCGACTTGCCATTGACCTAACAAAAGACAAGTAAGAAAAAGAAAAGTGGAAAATCTAGAAAAAGAAAAAAGAGAAAGAGAAATGGGTTTCATTCCATCTGTTTAAACGCGAGTATTTGGGAGAGTCTTCTATGGAATCTGATTTCTTTCAAGTTCTGCAGCATATTGACGAGTATGAGGTTGATTCCATTGACTAAAAATTATCTGAAGACAAAAAATAATTTGAAGTTCATGAAAAATTTGCAGAGCTTCATGGTCGGAAATTTTTCCATCATCGTCTTCTCCGTCAGCTCATACTTCATCAATTTTCTTTGATCCAATTTCTTATCATTTTTAATATCTCATCAATTCAACCTCCTGGGTCAACTTGTTCTCCGTCTCTACTTTTTAATCTCCTTTCCTCTCCGTTTCATGTAAGGAGGGAAGGGACAGGGAGGAGGAAGGGAAAGGGTGAAGGCTGGTGTGAGGAGAAAAAAGAGCGAAGGAGAATGGTGGAACTAGTGGCGGAGGAGCGACAGTTATGGAGTTAATAAGGTGGTGAAACGGTAGCTTTAGAAAAAAGGGGTTTTTGTTTAAATAGAAAAGAAGGAAAAATATCCCCACACCCCACCTGGTGGGAGTATACTGGGTAGTTGTTGTTGTAGAAAAGAAGGAAAAATATAATTTCAGATCCATTTACACGCTTAAGAGCGGTGAAGTACACTCTTTTTTTGTGGCCATATCAGCTATTGTGTTCAATACATAAGGAGCTCGTTTGGTTTAGCTGATTTAGAGTAGATAATAAACATTAGGTGTTGAAAAGTATTTTTTAATGCTAAAGTTAATTTAAAAAATAAACAGTAATATATTTGAATAAAAGTGCTGAAATTAATAATAAGCAGCAGAAGAATTGAGTATACGAAAACTTTTTATCGGAACCTTCTAGACAGTAGAAGTCTGACCTTCGCATCTTCATCTATCGGCTCAGGGCCTCATTAGCGTGCTCGTTTGCGAGCTATGTTGGTTCTGTAGAGTAATGGCCGCGCAACAACAAGAGAGAGAGAGAGGCGGGCATGGCGACAGACCGCGTCACGGGGACTCTAAAGCAAGAGTAAAGTGTCCTCTTGGATAAGAAGATCTAAAACACCAGTCAAGGGAAGAAGGTCGGTAACAAAAGGGAATCTTTCTTTTTCAGTTAAGTCCGTGCATGAATGATCCACTTGCCGGCATACCCTTCGTTCAATGAGAAAACGAGTCAAATTCTACAGGATCAAACCTATGGGACTTAAGGAATGATATAAGAAAAGGAGGGAAAATATTCATATTATAATAATATGAAGTAGAAGAACCCAGATTCCAAATGAACAAATTCAAACTTGCTCAGACATATATGAAATGGAATAAAGATGGACCAAGCTACTTATGAATGTAACCGCAATTAACATCACTACGGTCGCGCTATCGAACACGGGATCAGAAGTGAATTACGAGTCGGACCAATCTGCGAATCGAGTGAAGTGTTATTTTAAAAAGAAGAAGTATTTTAGGGATAGAATAATAAATAGTTTGGTCAAACTTAAAGTGTTTACAAGCTAAAATTTGATAAGTTAGGAAGACCAACTTATGACTTTTGACTTATTTTTGACTTATAAACACTTAGCTTATAAATATTTTTAATTTTACCAAACGCATAACTCAATTTGACCATCTTATAAGTTAGCCAAGCACTCTCAAGATTTAAGTATTTAATAGCTACAGGCCTTAATTAAAGTGTTAAAATAAAAATTAAAGCCAACTATAAGGGCCGCTTACATATTGAACAAAATCATTCGATAGTAATCTTTCACTAAAGATTTGGTTTGGGTCCATATGCGAAAAGAGAGACTTCCCAACAAATAAACAAAACTCAAACAGTGTATTGGAGGATGGATTATTTCAAGTGCTTGAATGGACTGATCACTGTTTGACTAAAAAAATATTAAAACATTTTGAACAAATCAATTAAAGATAAAGGGATAAATCATTAATTGAATGTAATCTCTTGAAGAAGTAATAAATAAAGAGATGATCGTTAATAAGTTTTTTTCCGTTCTCAAACAGTGATATTCCCAAAGTTTTTCCCGTGCCCTATTACAAGGTTACTATCCCTCTTTTATACTAGACAGAAATTCTTCTAAATTATAAGAAAACAAAATGCAACCCTAATGGGCTTATACTATTACATGGATCACATAGTTTCTTCCTTTGCCTTAAGGTCGTTCCTTTTGAAACGCCGACTCAAGGATACCCGGTCGTTTGTCGTACTTTGTCGCAGGTCGTGGTCGGTTAAATTTGGACCTATACAGTCAGTCCCTCCGCTTAACGGGGTTGCAATCGAATGCATCCTCGATGAGTGGACTTCATGCTTTCTTATGGAGAAATTTGGCTCGTTGATGGGCAACGAAAGATGGTCAACGTGTTTAGCAAAACATTGAATGATATACTTTATCAGGAAATTATGTTAGCTTTTACATGCGTCGTCGTTATGCAGGTTTTTGAGGCAGGGACTGATGGATTGATGCTTCGATTCTTGCGTTGTTTTGTGACATGCCGCCTCGATTCTGGCGCCACATAACCCAATACATAGGTGAAGGGTTTAATTCCGAAAAACTTTAGTCATTTCACTCTCGATAGCTTCTTTCATCCCTCCTCATTTGCTCTTATATCCCTCTGCTCCTTCTTAAGTTCTCTATTTGAAGCTTCTTCTTCCTTCTTCATTCTGTGTTGATATCCCTTCGAATGATATCATGCCAAAGTCTCGTCATTCTCATGAGGAAGTAAGTGAGGCACCTACGGTAGAGGAAAGTGATATCTTTCCTACGGTAGAGGAGCTGCTGCTAAAGCATCCATTGTCTCGAAGCGACTTCCTTAAAGATCCTTCTCTTACCCCGACCCCCATATACTCTGAGATGGAGCATATTCATATCGATGCTCTTTGTGTTAAGTATAGCATCCCTGCTCATGTAGAGATGGTACCGTCGGGGGGAGACTATATAGATGTTCATAGACCCGGGTAGTGTCCCTTCTATGAGTACCCTTTCACGATCGTTATACTCTTCCTCTTTTCTCTTTGATGGAAGAATTTTGTAGATTTTACCAAGTTTTTCAGGTGAAACTTTCACCGTATAAACTCAAGGTACTTTTGCTACTGACCAAGTATGCAGAATTGGCAAAGTGTGACGTTTCCGTCCACCATATTTTGCATTTATTCACACCCGATTTTCACAGAGGTACCATGGTGCACTTGAGGCTCCATGGTACGAAGGGACTGGTGGTTGGTACTGATGACCGGGTAAGTCGCAAGTTTTGGCACAAGTATTTCTTTGTCAAAATCGAGCATGTCATTTTCGACACCACCAGGTTTCCGGGATGATGGAATGGAGCTCGTAAATGTCACCACTCGTTTCATTTTTCCTTCTTATGTATTTGTTATAAAGTTTGCATGCTTTCACTTTGCAGCTATGGGATGCCCGCCTCGCCCTATTGCGGGTATCAAGGATTGGGTGGCTCATTTATTGCCTCATGCAGGAGAGACCCGAGATTGGTCCGCCTTCGTGAAGCGATGCGGCCCTAGAGTCCCATCAAGTAAATGTTTCCCTTACTATTTCGTTGGTAGTGTGACCTTATTTAATGGTACGACCCTTTGTGATGATTGGCCATGGGGATGTTGCTTCGAACTGCCGTCGAAGCAGGATCCCTTTGTAGTTCAAACGAGGTCGAACTCATTTTGCTGAATGGCCTTAGACATGGGGATGTTGCTTCGAACTGTCGTCGAAGTAGGATCTCGTCGTAGTTCAAACAAGGTCGAACCCATTTTGTCGTATGGCCTTGGCCATGGAGATGTTTCTTCGAGTTGTCGTCGAAGTAGGATCCCATCGTAGTTCGAACGAGGTCGAATTTATTTTGTCGAATGGCCTTGTCCATGCGAATGTTGCTTCGAACTGTCGTCGAAGTAGGATCCCGTCGTAGTTTGAATGAGGTCAAAATCATTTTGTCGAATGGCCTAGGCCATAGTGAGGTTGCTTCGAATTGTCACCAAAGTAGGGTCCCGTCGTAGTTCGAACGAGGTCGAACTCATTTTGTTATCGATGTCCTTGGCCATCTTTTTGGAGATCCAATTGCAACCCCGTATGAAGATGTCACATGTCGACAATTGGAGATTTAGTTCTGCACATATAATGGAGATTTGATTATGTACATGGAATGGAGATTTGATTCTGTACATCTTCTGTACATACAATGGAGATTTGATTCTACACATACAATAGAGATTTGATTATGTACATACAATGGAGAACTAATGATCTATATGTAGTCCCTTCATTACTTTGTTCCAGAGATTATATCGACGGGTCGAGGTAATGAACTGCTCGTAGATCCTTGAGGCGTCACCCTTTCCACCTTGTTAAAAAACCTCCCCGAAAAAATCCGATTAGGACAAAACCTGGGTGAGGGAAAAAGAGTACGACTTAGGTGACGTCTTCTTTTAGAAGTGAAGTACTTAAGGTAGGCGATGTTCCAGTTGTTTTGGAGTGTCTTTCCCTCCATTGTTTCTAACGGGAACGCTCCTTTGTTTGTTGCAACTATGATTTTGTAAGGTTCGTCCCATTTTATCCCCAATTTTCCCTCATTAGGGTCTTTTGATGCTTGTGTTATAGCCTTGAGGACGTAGTCTCCTACTTTGAGCGCTCGCACCTTGGCTCTCTTGCTGTAGTATCTTTCTACTTTCTGCTTCTAGGCTACTATTCTTATGTGGGCCGTGTCTCTCCTTTCTTCGACTTTGTCCCGATCTTGTAGCCTACTTTCGTCATTGCTTGGTCCTCTCTCGTTGGAGTACCTCAAACTGGGTTTCCTGACCTTGACGGGGATAACTTTGTGAGTCCCGTAGACCAATGAATATGGCATTTCTCCTGTGCTGGTTTTTGGAGTAGTGTGGTATGCCCGTAATACTTCTAGTAGTAGTTTAGGCCATAGCCCTTTAGCATCCTCAAGATTCTTTTTCAATATATTCAGTATTACTTTATTATAGGATTTGGCTTGACCATTGGCAACGAGGTGATACGGCATGGAGAGTATTCATTTTATGTGCCATTTTTCGAAAAACTCAGTCGTTCTCTTTCCGATGAACTGAGGTCCGTTGTCGCATCTGATTTCTTTGGGGATGCCAAAACGACATATGATGTTTTTCCATATGCATGCGGTGACCTCTTGCTCACGTATCTGAGAGTAGGCACCTGCTTCCACCCATTTAGAAAAGTAATCAGTTAGAACCAAAGGAAATCGTACCTTACATCATCCTGCTGGGAGGGGGCCGACTATGTCCATTCCCCACTTTATGAATGGTCACGGTTGAAGTGAGGGAATAAAGGAGTTCCTCTGCTTAATGTATCATAGGGGCGTATTTTTGACATTGTTCACATCTCCTAACATAATTTGCGGCTTCTTTTTTTATGGTGGGCCAGTAGTACCCGGCGCGGATGAGGAATCGGAAGAGGGTGCGATTTCCCATATGGGCTCCACAAAACAATGTGAAGACGGCCTCGAAATAAAAATTCGATGGTTCCGCTTAGCTCTGTTAGGTGATTTTGGGATTGGGAGCGTGTTCAGACATTATTTTGGGAGACCATAGCTCATTTAGTCATGAAATGCCGAAAGTTAGAATTTTTATGTTTCCGGTCCGATAGTGAATTTTTGATTCGAGGGTCGGAACGGGATCCCGGAAGTTGCTATAGTATCTTCATGTCCTTTCCTTATACTTTTTGGTGCTTATTTGTTTATTTGGCATTGAGGACAATGCTAGCTTTTATTTGAGGGGATGTGTCCTACATTTTTGTTGGATGATTGTATACATATACTAATTTAGTTTATGCCTTTTTTATTTTCATTTGGTTTATATATAAATTTACATTTAGTTATTTTTATTGCACTTTTTATCTTTCCTTTGGTCTGTATATAAAGTTACAATTATTGTATACACCCTTTTGTGTACTTCTTCCATTACTTGCCTTTTTCGGTGTCGCCCAACACATTTGGCTAGGGGGCCGCCGAGTGTTCTTTTGTAGAGATCATCGTTTACTAGGCTCTATCGGGCTGCCTGCGCCCTTTATATCTTGGCGCACCTTTTTATCTTGCGGGAGCGTTCCATCCTGCAAATAGGCTACGAAGCGGTTACGCTAGTCTCAATTTAAGTTTATAGAATGTACCTTGACGTGGTCTATTGCGGAATGAAGAAGGGTGACCATGTTCTCCTTGTTGATATTCTTGGGTGGCCGCAACTAGTTTTGCCAGGCCATCCGCTTTGATATTATGTGCCCTGCGTACTTGGTCGAAGCATATTCATCGAATTCTGGCAGTAGTTTGTGGATTTTAGACTGGTATCTTTGTAGTCTCTGCTATTTGATTTGGAAATTCCTGGTGACTTGGTTCACCACGAGTTGAAAGTCATAGTGGAGGACGAGCCGTCGATCGCCATATTTGAGGGCTAACTTTAAACGTGCATTCACAGCTTCTACTTGACCTCATTGCTAGTTATCTCGGGGCATCGTATGGACAAGCGAATTACTTTGCCTGTAGGGACTCGAGGATGAGTCCCATTTCTAATACCAATATGTTAGCGGAATCGTCAGTGTAAAGGACCCAGAGGTCGGTATGTGTGGAAGCGCGGAGTGCTTCTTATTCTACCTCGCGCAATAATTCGATGCTGAAGTCAGTGACGAAGTCGGCGAGCACTTGCGACTTAATGGTAGTTCGCAGTTGGTATGTTATGTCATGCTCGCTTAGCTCTATAGCCCACTTAGCTAGTCTACTTGATAGTTCGGGTTTGTATAGGATACCTCTTGGGGGAAGGTTGTCACCACCTTTATGGGATGACATTGAAAGTACGGTCTAAGCTTCCGTGAAGCTATCACCAATGCCAGAGCTAGTTCTCATGGTGGGGGTACCTTGTTCGGCATCAATTAGAGTATTGCTGTTATAGTAAATCGGATATTGCGTACCTTTGTTCTCACGGACCAAGACTGCACTTACCGCAACTTCAGAAACTGCTAGATACACGAGTAGACATTCACATGGGTCCTCTTTGACAAGTAGTGGTGACGAAGATAGATACGTTTCAATTTTCTCAAGGCGTCGATGCATTCTTCGTTCCATTGCAGCCCGTGATCTTTCTTTAGCACATTGAAGAATTTGTGGCATCTATCCGAGGATCATGAAATGAACCTTGAAAGGGCGGCTATTCGCCCTGTTAATTTCTGCACCTGCTTTTTGGTGGTCAGTATCTCCAGTATTGCGTCGATGGCCCTGATTTAGTCCGGGTTGACCTCGATTCCTCTTGTGACACTAGGAAACCAAGGAACTCTCCCGAAGTTATGCCGAAGGTGCACTTTTAGGGATCTAATTTCATCCTGTACTGCCTTAATATCTCGAAGGCTTCCTTCTAGGTGACCAATGTGATCCTCTTTATTTGTCGATTTCACTAGCATGGCATCGATGTAAACCTCTATTTTCTTACCGAGTTATTCTTTAAACATTTTGGTGACTAACCTTTGGTACGTGGCCCCTGCAGTTTTAAGCCCGAATGGCATCACCTTATAGAATCACATTCCTTGATGGATGATGAAAGTGGTTTTCTCTTCATCTTCTTCTGCCATTAGAATTTAGTTGTAACCGGAGTAGGCGACCAGGAAGTTCAGCAGTTCGTGCCCTGTTGTCGCATTGATAAATTGGTCGATGTGAGGCAGAGGGAAAGTGTCCTTCGAGCGTGCTTTATTTAGATCGATTAAGTCATCACACATTCGCTATTTGTCGTTGTTCTTTTTAACCATGACCATATTGTCAACCCACTTGGGGTATTTCGATTCTCTGATGGAATCGTTGGTGAGTAACTTGACAACATCCTCGTTGACCGCCTCATTGATCACGATATTGAACTTTCTTCTCATTTGCCGTACTGGCGATAAAGTGGATTGACATTAAGCCTGTGTGTGGCGATATTCGTTGGGATTCCTAGCATATCTGAGTTGGAAAATGCAAACAAATCGGTGTTGTTAGTCAAAAACTCACGATACTTACTTGGATCTGAGAGATTGTGTCCAACATAAGCCTTTTTGTGCTGTCGATGTCATCCAATTGGACGAGATCGATATCTTCTATAGTTGCTTTTCAAGTTTCTACGACGTTCGGATCTTTGATGGCCTCTACTTGCACGTCGAGTTTTGTTTCTAATCATGCCCAACACTAGTCCGAAAAAAGATAAGCGGTCGCTGCAAATATAATCTGATCTAAAAGTCCATAGTCGAATCCCATAGAGAACTAAGGCTTAGTTGTATCTGTTTAATATCACTAAGAAGACAAGATTGAACAATTTCTAAATTATAAAGATTGAGATTAATATATCTAACTAATTAACTAGCAAATACTAGAAAACGGTAAAATTATCAACTAACCAGACTAAGGGTTGGAGACTAAATTAAGGAGGTCTAGAGTTAAGATTTTTCCAATTATCGGAATCCTTCTAGCTATGTTCTCTACAATTTTCGCCAATGTATTCTCTACTGATCGTGAGAATTTTAGATGTCGCAATTTTCTCGCAAGCAACTACAACAATTTACTAGACATATTCTCTCGAACTACGCTAGTTGGCTTTATCTAACCGCTCATTATGACCACGTCAAGGCTTTGTTTTTCTAAACCTGCCTTTAAACTCAATATATTGATTTCTCACATACGTTAGGAGTGAAGTTTTTCAACAACTACCTAAATATGTACTCTCTCTCAAGCTGTACTCACTAAATAGGCACAGTCAATTAATGGCCATTCAATCAACAATAACAAACACGTAGTTGAACAAGTGGAGAAATCCAATGACTTAATTATACAAAAACATAACAAGAATTTATCATACAAAAGGTTCTATCAAAATCCTAGAAAAAAAATTAGCTATCCTAAATAGTATGTAAAACTATAATACTAAAATCATAATAAACAATAAAATATACAAGAGGAAGGAAAACCTTGTTGAAGAATTCCCCGCCTTGCTCCTATTGTGTCTCTTCCTCCTTAGGTTGAATTTGTGTCAAAAATATGTCCCACTGTCCAAAAATACCATTTTTCCATGTATATATATCAAGTAAGGTTGGGCCCAAATAATTATACCTTTTCCTATGTTAAAAAGGACAAATTTCACGTCTGGACTGTCGCGGCCGCGGTCAACCGCGGTAGAACCGCGGTATATGACATATATACTTCCTCAGCCCGCCTCAAGTCCGTGGCCAAGATTTCAAACGCATTTTTCACCCTGTTCCACTTGGAATTAGGAAAAACGTAAAACATAAAAGTTATATTTGTTTGAGTTAGCTTTTCAACCATATATTGTAGAGCCCAAATAGATTTTTGAGCAAAACGTTATGTGCAATTTACTAGATATTACGTAATATACCTACTCGATTTTTTGTTTTGTTGCTCTATCATCCGTTGATTCCCGAATACGATCCCGGCTTAATTCCTTGAGCTTTTACTCAGAACTCAAAGCTCTAAATCACTTGAATTCATTCCATAACATCTATATAGCTCGAAATCACTCCTACAAGGCATAAATCACACCGTTAGTGCAAAATACTAGCGATTAAAGCGCAAACTCAACTAAAGTGCAGTAAATTAGAGTGTAATAATCGACTAAAATATGTAATTATAGCCTATAATAAATACCTCACACTTAATCTAGTGCTCGTTCTCGAGCAATCAAATTATACTTTTTTATACATACGACTTTTTAAAATAATTCTCCTAACTCATCACACTAAGAGTATTTAAAATAGACTAAGCACAAAGTGTAATATCTTCACCTCAAGATTTGACTCACAAGTACCACACAATATTCACAACTCACCCACTTACTCTAACATAGAGGTATACATTACCTCCTTCATGAATCAAGTGCCCTTACACAACAAAAGAGAGTAGTTCCAAACAATAAAATTTAAGAACACTTAGGAACTCAAGATAGAAAGAATTCACTCACTCTTAGAAATAACATTCATATACCACAAAAGATGCACCATAAGCTTGCACGTAGTGTATTACTCCACTAATTGAGCTCATTCAATCTAGGATCAATTATGACTTTATTTGATTGTAATATAGGCTACTGGACGGGTATGATACATTTAGATATAAGAGTGACTACACCTCCCTAAGCTCTTTAATACATATACTTTAACATTCAAATCCCGTACTTATGTCAAACCAAACTCCACCTTCACACCAATGTATATTACCCCATTTTTCTTTAAGCACACTTACATCAAAAGCCACCCCTTATCAAGGAAATTATTTTTTTCACAGTAATACAACTATATATTTTTTCAATTCAAGTGGCTTTACTTGTTCAAAACAGTGCACCTTTCTCCTGATTTTATTAGTTCCACTCAAAATCCAAACCAACCACCCCACACTTTAACATTTACATAAACCATCACAATTCAAGTGCTCATGAGAGGTTAGAAGGTTCAAATAGATAGTTAATTCAAAGAAATGGGTAACACTTGTAATGTGGTTGCCAAAGAGATAGGATTACAGAATCAAATGGATTAACTACGATATATAATAATTAGGTTGGTAAATATACATATCTGGCTCAATAAAAAGCACCTATATCACTTTCAAGATTGAACAAAACTACTATTTCGTTGCAAATATATGGGGCAAGTTCTAGGCATTAATTGCAATTCACAGAATATAACAAATCCTTACACACACATGGCACATAACTCACTCAGTATTGGTTTCATCAAAATATTCTAGCCAAAGCAGTTAAGCAAAGTTAAGATCATAAAATTTAAGGTACTTATACTAGAGTCAAAAATTGAGTCTAAGCGTCACAACCAAAGTACTCACTATTATCAATGCATAACAAAGTCAAGAGATATTGCTTCAATTCAAAACACAACACAATGGCTCCTACAACAAAAAAAAAACTAACTACACCCGGTTCAAACAAAATCATTGGAAAAGAACCGTGTTTTAAAGAAAAACCAAGGGGTAATTGCTACACTACCTAGCAAAATAATTAGACTTAAATCCCTTAAGAAAATTATCTAATATATCCATCGTCGGGAAAATTCCAATCTTCTCTTTTAAAATAATTTATTTAATTAAACTAACACAACTAAAATAACATAGAAAGTCACCCAAATAATTTCCTCACCCCCACACTTAAAATTATGCATTGTCCCCAATGCACATCATAACTAATAAAAGGGTAAAAGAGACTCTCTGGTAGGCCAAGGCCGAAGCATTAACAGCTCATGGGGTACTCAGACTTCTCACAAGCTTGGTCATTCGTGTGGGTGCCTCACACTTAGTTTCAGCCATTTGGTTTGTTGTTGCATCCTTCTAATAGCTTTGCTTTCCATGCTCCTAAAAAATTGACACTGCAAAAATAATATAATAATAAGAAAATAAAATAAACTAAATAAAAAATTAAAAAAATAAAGCGCTTGATTTAAGGACGTGGCATGACGTGAATCACTTTTTGCCTCCACCTCGAGCTTATGAATTGAATCCCCAATTTGGCATCAAGTTTTCGGTTATGCTCCAGGGGTGGAGGAACAAATTCAATTGGCCCAAGCAACCATTATACTATTCTACACTTTTTGACTTTTAGATGAAGTATGTAGTCCTGTCTTTCTGGCAAGAAAACTCCAGAATGTAGGCACCTTGTTCCTCATTCCTTGACTTCTCAATTGGCTCGGATGACTCTATTTCCATATCGTCATCCAAGCACAATGTAGAAAAATGTTTGGAATGAGAGCCAGTACGCTCACACACATAAACTTCAAGACTTTCAGCATCCTCAACATCAATAATACTAGAGTCAAAAAAATTTGTATTCTCAATGTCCTTGGCTGGATATAGTCACACTTCTCGACATCCTCAAATTATAGTTGGGTAGGTTGTTGTTGTTCTACTCTGACCTCCCCAATTAACACCTCAAATTTATGCTCTTTTTGGCTACTATCATCAATATTGGCTTGTTGAGCATTAAAAGCTCCAATCACTTGACTCAATTAAGTCTCCAATTTGTGAATATCTTTCCTCTCTATCTACAATTATTTCTCATTATTTAGTTCCAGAAGGCACTTTAACATACCTTAATCTCCTTCAGGTCTGCATTCCTGGATTCTTTATTCCTATTAACTTCACAAGAAAAGGTAGAACCATCATAGTAAGGGGTTGGGGGGGAAAAAAGAAATCTAAGCACAATCATGAAGGTGACCATTTTGACCACCACACACATTACACATATTCCACAAATAAGATTGAGTTGGTGCACATAATTCTCTCTTAGGAATATTTTGAAAATTTTTATACGGGTGGTTTCCTTCACAATATGTATGAGGATCAATAGTAGAATAATCTACACTTGAATTTCCGTAATTACAAGATGTCATATTTTTCAAATCAACAGTTATAAGAAATACAAAAAAAAACAAAACAAAATAACAGTTCAAACTTGAACCCTGCAATATATACAGCTTCAACTACACCGTTAGTTCCCCGACAACGGCTCCAAAATTTGATCACACCCAACTTTAGTCCTAATAAGGACAAGAGGTCGCTGCAAATATAATCCGGTCTAAAAGTCCAGAGTCGAATACCATAGAGAACTAAAGCATAGTTGCATCTGTTTAATATCACTAAGAAGACAAGATTGAACAATTTTCTAAATTATAAAGATTGAAATTTATATTCTAACTAATTAACTAGAAAATACTAGAAAACGGTAAAATTATTAACTAACTAGACTAAAGGTTGGAGACCAAATTAAGGAGGTCTAGAGATATGATTTTTCCAATTGTCGGAATCCTTCTAGCTATGTTCCCAACAATTTTCGCCAATGTATTCTCTACTAATCGTGAGCGTTTTAGATGTTGCAATTCTCTCGCAAGCGATTACAACAATTTACTAGACATATGCTCTCGAACTACGCTAGTTGGCTTTATCTTACCGCTCATTATGACCACGTCAAGGCTTTGTTATTTCTAAACCTGCCTTTAAACCCAATATATTGATTTCTCACATACGTTAGGAGTGAAGTTTTTCAACAACTACCTAAATATGTACTCTCTCTCAAGCTGTACTCACTAAATAGGCACAGTCAATTAATGGCCATTCAATCAACAATAACAAACACGTAGTTGAACAATTGGAGAAATCCAATGACTTAATTATACAAAAACAAAACAAGAATTTATCATACAAAAGGTTCTATCAAAATCCTAGAAAAAAATTGGCTATCCTTAATAGTATGTAAAACTATAATACTAAAATCATAATAAACAATAAAAAATACAAGAGGAAGGAAAACCTTGTTGAAGAATTCCCCGCCTTGCTCCTATTGTGTCTCTGCCTCCTTAGGTCGAATTTGTGTCAAAAATATGTCCCACTGTCCAAAAATACCATTTTTCCATGTATATATATCATGTAAGGTTGGGCCCAAATAATTATACCTTTTCCTATGTTAAAAAGGACAAATTTCATGTCTGGACTGTCGCGGGAGCGGTCAACCGCGGTAGAACCGCGGTATATGGCAGATATACTTCCTCAGCCCGCCTCAAGTCTGCGGTCGTGATTTTGACCACATTTTTCATCCTGTTTCATTTGGAATTTGGAAAAACGTAAAACATGAAAATTATATCCCTCTGAGTTAGATTTTCAACCATATATTGTGGATCCCAAATGGTGTTCTGAGCAAAATGTTATGTACAATTTACTAGACAATGCGTAATATACCTATTCGATTCTTTGTTTTGTTGCTCTATCATCCGTTGATCCCCTAATATGATCCCGGCTTAATTCCTTGGGCTTTTACTTTGACTTTAAGCTCTAAATCACTTGAATTTATTCCACAATATCTATATAGCTCGAAATCACTCCTACAAGGCATAAAATACACTGTTAGTGCAAAAGACTAGCGATTCAAGCGCAAACTCAACTAAAGTGCAGTAAATTAGAGTGTAATAATCGACTAAAATACGTAATTATAGTGTATTATCAGTTTAAGACATGGCTATTGATATGCTTCCACACTTGCCCCTTTTAGTTGTTTGGTGTGAGAGCAATCTAGGGCAATCCGATAGCATTCATAGGCAGTACGTGGCTCGCCTAGGATGTTGAATATTCCCCATGAGATGGAAAATTTGATTACTTGATAGAAGCTTGAAGGAACGACTTGCATGGCGTGTATCCATGGTCGTCCTATGATGGCATTATCAGCCGTTTCCTGGTTCATGACGTGGAATATTGTTTCCAGGGTAACCCTTTCTGCCAAGATAGGTAGCACTATTTCCCAGATGTCTGCTCTACTACATTAATAAAACCTGAAATGTTATGAAACGCGGAATTATTTTATCCTCGATCCTCATTTGCATTAGAACTCATGGGTGAATAATACACGCGCCACTTCCGTCATCCACCATTATTCTTTTTACATTGGTATCTGCAATGCGCAAAGTTATAACTAAAGCATCATAGTGAGGGAAAGACAAACCATCTGTATCTGACTTATCGAAGATGATACTATCTTCGAGGTCGTCATATTCGTGGGTGACTGTCCTTTTGAGCTTATGTGTGGTGGTGAATTTCACATGGTTCAACGCCGCCACAAATGATCATTTGTATGGTACAAGCTGGTTATGGTGGCTTTGGAGGTCCTTGGGCTTGATTGCGCCCTCGAGAGAAGTTGGCTCGTTCTCTGTCGATCAACAGTTCTTTCAGGTATCCCCGATTTAACATCCTTCCTACTTCCTACCGTAGACCTATGCAGTCCTCGGTTTTATGTGCCCTTTCCTGGTGTAACTCACACAGGGCGTTTGACCTCCTGTGTTTGGGTCCGACTTCATCTTTTATGGCCACTACACCTTCGTACCGAGCTTCTCCAATGCGTACACTACTTCTGAGGGGAAACACAAAAATTATGACTCGATAGTAACTGAGGCATACCTTTTCCGTTTCGGGATAATGCGATATGACGAGGTGTGGCGTCTGCATGTTGAGGGGGCGGCAGAGGATTCGATGCTCGGATATAGGGTTGATAACTATTGGAAGCCCGGATATAGGGTTGATAACTTTCTCGGTTGAAAAATGGTAGTTGATCTATTCGCCGGTCGTGGCGTCAATCTCTCATTGTCTCGGTATAGACCGACATTAATCACTGAAGTGGGCCGTTCAGGTCATCCTCGTCTACCTTCACTTCGGTGCAATAGGCGTTGTGGATTTCTTCCCACGTGGTGGGGGGATACTTCATGAGTCTATTGAGTATTTTTTTGGTTGCCTTTAATCCGTTCCTCTTTAATCCATTCTAAAAGGTTGTTACTACTATTCCTTCTAACACGTTTGATAGGCTCATCCTTACTCTGTTGAATCGTTCTAGGAAATCGCGAAGTTCTTCGCCCGTCATTTGCCTGATAGCGAAGATATCATTAACCCTAGCCTCGGCCTTCTTCGCTCTCATGTGAGCGGTAGTGAATTTATTCGACATCTCCTTGAATGCCGATATCGATCGTGCTGGTAGTTGGGAATACCATGTCAATTCTTCTCCGTGAGAGTTTTGCCGAACGTTTTCAACAATATAGGCGGTACTTATTCTTTGATAGATCGTTACCCTTCACCGCGATAACGTAATGGATTAAATGATCCTTCGGGTCCGTGGTCCCGTCATATATTTTCAAGTGTGACAGCATTTTGAAGGGTTACAGAATAGAATGAGGGGCTTCCTCTTCGTTGTACGGTTGTTCGATAAATTGGTCCATATTGCGTTTTGGTAATAGCTTTTGAGCGCCTGGTATTTTATCGACCTTTTCCTTATTTCCTTCATCTGGTCGCGGAGTGCTTTGTTCTCATTTTCCAATATCTTCCATTTTCCTTAAGATGGCCATAAGTGAGTCGTCACCTACGTTTGTAACAGTGCGGGTATTACTTGTTCGTGTAGCATTTGGCTCATCGGCAGCAGCTGTAATTTCTGCGGGTGGCGCGTTTCCGACGCCTCCCTGGACGTGCATCTTGAGCATGTTGCTTAAGGCACTCGTAAACCATTCTTCCAGTAGACTTTTGACTATTGGTGGCGCTTCTCCTGCTGTGGAGGTTGAGGTTCACCTCTCGCGCAAGATCTTTAGATCCCCGTGAGGAGGAGATGAGATCTCCCCCTCCAGTGTAACACTTGTTGTTGCATTCTCATTATATTCTCCACTGGCTTCGTTGATGGAATTCAGGAGGTTATTCGTGACATCCACTACTACCTTTAGCCTCACTTTTCCCTTTCCCTACATCGCTGGTTGTTACGAAGCTGAAGGAAAAGCGATTATAGTTTTCAAGAATCTAGTGGAAACTATGATTTCAGCTATAGAAATCCCCACAGACGACGCCAAATTGTTTGATTCATAAGATATTAAAACATTTTTGAACAAATCAATCAAAGATGAAGGGATAAATCTTAGTTGAATATAATCTCTAGAAGAAGTAATAGATAAAGATATGATCGTTAATAAATTTCTTTCCGTACTCAAATACTGATATTTCCCAAAGTTTTTCTCGTGCCCTATTACAAGGTTACTCTCCCCTTTTATACTAGAGAAAAATTCTTCTAAATTGTAAGAAAACAAAATGCAAGGAATATTCGACGGAATATTCCTAATGTCCCTAATGGGCTTACACTATTACACGAGTCACACGATTTCTTCCTTTGGCTTTAGGTTGTTCCCTTTGAAACGTTGACTCGAGAATACCTGGTCGTTTATCGTACTTCGTCGCAAGTCGTGGTCGGTCAAATTTGGACCCATACAATCACAATGCCTACAAATTAGATCTTCTTGGTGTTATCAAGTGAGCGCCACTTTTAATGATAATTCTTTCTCTTCCTAGGTGACTCCAATATGCGGAAAAACTTTTGAAGATGGAGAAATTGATAGGAATAATGCACTCTTGTCAAAAAGGCGTGGAACCAACTCTAGAGGCACCAAAGAATATATCACAAGATCAAGGGCCTTGAAGCTTCAAGACCTACAAGCCCTCACCAAAAGTATGTGGGACATAAGCTCGAAGAATCTCAACGTCTTAGAAGATCATGCCAAGGATTTCAGCAAGCTGAAAAGGGAGATGAAGCACAGTTGTGATACGATCGCAGCCTTGCCTAGTGCGGCAACCAATGAGTAAACAAAGGAACTCAAGATGGTAGCATCTTGTGCTTGCGGTCAGGGGTGGATCTATGTAGAGCCAAGGGATTCGATTGAACAGTAGAAATTCATATATTTTTAGTTTTACAGAAGTTGTTGAATGCCGTTGACATGAGAGAAGATTTTAATGTAGTGGAAAAGGAGTTCAAAAACTTCTTTAGGTGATAGTGTCATACCCCAAGTGTGACATTCTAGTATTTTTTTAATCCTCTTGCACAAAATTCTGGACTTCGCTGCTATTTGCGATCACAACCAGTTTTAGTATTGTGATTGGTTGTGATGGCAATCCTTAATGTTGCAATCGTAAAACTGAAGAAGATCATCAAGACAGTGTGATCGGTTATGACACTCGCAATTGTAGGATCTCTACATTGCGATTGCAAGAGACCTGTCCGCCTCCAGAGCCACCTCTATAGAAACCCTTTGACTTAGGATGAAACCCTCTGGTCCTGCATTGAACTCCAAGGATATAGGCAATAATACCTTCCTACTCTTTGTGAACTTGGTCTGTTAGCATGCTAATTGCCAGGATCAAAGTTGTGCTATGCATTGAATGTTGCAGTTGATTGCTTATAGATCTTGTTCTTGTCTACTAGTTTCTTCTAGGTCTTGTAGGATTAATTTGAACGTGTCTCACTAAGGTCTATGACTTAAATCATATGGGTTGTTCGAATCATTCATTTACATACAAAATATCTCGCAACTCTTGTGTTCTTCTTGTTCACATCTCGGATGCAAGATACTGATGGAAAAATTACCTCAATGTGAGTAAACGATCAAGCTATATGTATTACCGGTCATGCGAACAAACCACCGATTTACTGTTTACCACGAGAATGGTGAGCTTACCGCCTAGAAAAGGATCTACCATATCAACCAGGAATCACACCTTTGTTCCCATCATAGAACAATTGAAAAGTAAAGAAATGCGCTATCCTAGAGTTAAAGAACAAAGATGTCCCAGTAAAACATGAGATCAATCAAGCTGGCAGAAACAACATATATATTGATGAAACAGAAAAGGAACATTATCTATTGGAAGTCTGCAGAAAACATCCCTCAGAACAGAAAACAAAATTTAGAATACTAACATTTCATAATAGAAAACTACCCAAGCAGAATACCAAAACAAGGGAGCATGATGTCTGAACAATCATCATCAAGCTTCAACCCTCTCAGGTGCTGGTGCCTCCTCAGTGGAGTAGACAATAACCTTATTGGCAGGTTTAGACAAGATATCAGCATACTCTTGGAAAGGAGATTTGGTGAAGCGAGTCTCCTTCCAGAAGTCTGGAGTCAGGAACCCATAAGTCTTCATTAAACAATCAAATGTAGCCTGCAGCATATAAAGAATGGCATTTACCACCAGTAAAACATATGGTATATGAGCAACATAGAATCAGAGAAGAGAGTTTAAGTTTATGCTAGATCAGAATATGTATTTATGTTATAAGACAAAGATGGTTACAGCAAATTTACAGTTTAAGGTCTTTTCAAACAAAATCTAATCAGAGTCACCTTTCCCCCCAATTTATTAAAAACAAAGAGCCATTACAGCATATCCACACCACGATTTAAACTTAACCCAGCTAGACGGAATAAACAAGTACAAGACAGAAAAATGGTAGTACGAACCAATATTGTTACTACCTAATTAAACTTCTCGTGCACTACATTCAAGCATACTCGTGTAAAAAATTCACTGCTCTTAATGTATCCCAGCCATCTGGAACAAGTAAAACTTAATATCGATACTATTTATATCCTACTCTACAAAGTCTCATCATTATATTTTAAAATTTGGAATTTAGAGTTAAAATAATGGTTTGTGTAGTATAAAATGTACCATTCTTATAGGATAGGTCAAATTTTTTTAACATGAAACAACAGAAGTTGATGGCTATTTACAAAAAAAATGGAGCAGACTCCTCGGCCAGAGACAAACTTCACATTTAATCATCTCCACAATGCCTATTTCAGAATTATTTTAGCAAAATGTACCGTCCAAATTTTTGTTTTGGTTCAACGATAAAGTAAGACAAATACAATTGCAGCAATTCTTATCTTATAAGATACATGTACGAAACATATAATCATGTAACAGAATCATAATACAATTGAAACAAAAATAGTTGCAAGCTTTATTAAAATGATCGAACCTTAACGAAGTTGCCAAGGGTTTTGGTGGATCCACGAGAAGAGGTGAAGACATCCTCAATACCAGCAAACTGAAGCACCTTCTTAGGAACACGAGCAGCTACAATACCAGCACCACGAGGAGCCGGCACCATCCTCACTGTAACTGACCCACATTTCCCAGTTACCTTACATGGCACTGTATGTGGCTTCCCAATCTTGTTACCCCAGTAACCTCTCCTCACTGGAATCACTGATAACTTAGCCAATATTATTGCTCCACGTATAGCAGTCGCCACTTCCTTCGAGCACTTCACCCCCAACCCGACGTGACCGTTCCCATCACCGACGACAACGAAAGCCTTGAACCGGGTTCTCTGACCGGCCCGGGTCTGTTTCTGAACTGGCATGATTTTCATTACCTCGTCCTTCAGAGATGGTCCGATGAGTGTGTCGATGATTTGGAACTCCTTAATGGGGAGTGAGTGGAGGTAGATTTGCTCCAATGAACGGATTTTGTTGTCTTTAACGAGCCTTCCGAGCTTTGTGACTGGGACCCATTTCTCCTCCTCTGTCTCGCGGCGGGGACGACGGCCACCACGGCCGCGTCCGCCGCGATCTCCGCCTCTTCCACCGCGTCCTCCGAAGCCACGGCCAAATCCTCCTCTCTCCTCTCCTCTCTCAGCCATGGTTGCTTGCTGTCAACGGCTAGAGTTTTAGTAAATATAGAGGATGCTGCAGATAGACTGTGAGCACGAAGTGTGAAGATGGAGAAGAAAATGTTAGGTTTATAAGGGCTAGGGTTTGTTGATGCTGTAGAATTGGGCCTGACGACCTGGGTAGAAATGAAGATTAGCCCATGGGCATTTTGGCATGGTGTGATAAAGTACCAAAAATAGCACATGCTAGCTAATTTTAAATTGGTCAATTAAAAATAACTAGTGATTACAAATTTATTAAAATAATTATAATTTTACTATAATATGAAAATTTCTAGCGTATAAATTCAAAAATAGCTAGATTTATAAATGGTCATGCAAAAATAGCTCAATTTCAAAAGTAATCGAAATTTAATTACTTTTTTTGTAAAGATAAATTGAACAAAAATACTGTTCAAAATCCAAAAAATATTTCAGTATAATACACCATAGTTCGAATATAATATATCGGTCCATCATAATGTACTGGAGTTTGGAGAACTGGTGCTCCAGTCTCTAGTATATTATACTGGAGCCAACAAAGTATACTGGTCCAGCATAATATGCTAGAAGTTCATACACAGATGCACCGAACTCCAATATATTATGATGGATCAGTCTCTATTGCAGTAAAATAGTAGCTATTTTCATTGACTTATTAAACGCTGGTTTATTTTTGAATGACCAGTCCAAAAACTGGCTAGACTATAATACAAAAACAACAACAACTACCCAGTATAGTCCCACAAAGTCGGGTCTGGGGAGGGTAATATGTAGACGAGCCTTACCCCTACCCGAAAGGGCAGAGAGGCTATTTCCAATCGACCCTCGGCTCAGTGAAGGAAAGGAAAAACAAAAACAAAAACAAAAGAGTATTAGCAAGTCCAACAGAAATAGCATAAATAATTATCTAAACACAAGAACCATAAATAACATAGCATGCAATAATATCATACAATAACTATCATAAATAACTAGCATAAGGGAGACACAATCCAAAACACAAATCATATATGGATAGCCCTCACCAAGCCTCACCCAACCCCCGGTGAGTAGTACGAAAACTCTAGGGGCCCCTATCCTACAACTCTGATACTAGCCTTCCAGACTTTCCTATCGAGGGTCATGTCCTCGGAAACCGCATTCTAGCCATGCCATGCCTAATCACCTCTCCCAAATACCTCTTAGGCCTCCCCCTGCCTCGCCGAACGCCGACCATCGCCAGCTGTTCACAACTCCTCACCGGGGCATCAGGACTTTCCTCCGCACATGCCCGAACCACCTCAGCCTCGCTTCTCGCATCTTCTCATCAACCGGGTCCACCCCCACCTTCTCTCGAATAACTTCATTCTTAATCTTATCTAACCTGGTGAGCCCGCACATCCACCTGAGCATCCTCATCTCCGCAACCTTCATTCTCTTAACATGAGAGTTCTTCACTAGCCAGCACTCCGCCCCATACAACATTGCAGGTCTAACCACATCTCTATAAAATTTCCCCTTGAGTTTCTGTGAAACTTTCTTGTCACACAGGACTCCTGATGTAAGCCTCCACTTTGACCACCCCGCTCCTATACGATGAGTGACGTCCCCGTCAATCTCTCTGTCCCCCTGAATAACCGACCCAAGATATCTGACACTGTCCCTCTTGGCGATGACCTGAGATCCAATCATCACGTCCCTGCCTACTTCGCTCGGCTCGGCGCTAAACTTGCACTCCAGGTATTCTGTCTTATATCTGCTTATTTTGAAACCCTTAGACTCGAGAGTCTGTCTCCATACCTCTAATCTCTCAATAACACCGATCCTCGTCTCGTCTATCAAGACTATATCATCAACAAATAGCATACACCAAGGCACATTCCCTTGAATATGTCGGGTTGAGGCATCCATCACCAAGGCAAACAAGAGAGGGCTAAGCGCCGATCCTTGATGGAGCCCCATAACCACTGAAAAATGGTCTGAGTCGCCACCTACCGTCCTAACCCTAGTCTTAGCTCCATAGTACATGTCCTTGATTACTCTGATGTAGGCTTCCGGCACGCTCTTCGCTTCCAAGCACCTCCATAGCACCTCCCTTGGGACCTTGTCATATGCCATCTCCAAGTCGATAAGCACCATGTGCATGTCCTTTTTCTTATCCCTGAACTGCTCCACCAACCTCCTGAAAAGGTGAATAGCTTCTGTAGTGGAGCGACCCGGCATGAAACCGAACTGGTTCACAGATATAGATGTCATCTCCTCACCCTCGCCTCGATCACCCGCTCCCAGACCTTCATGGTGTGACTTATTAATATATTGGAGATCAGTACAACTGTGTATGAACTTCTAGTATATTATGCTTGAAGTCCAGTATACTTTGCAAGAACTCCAGTATATTATACTGAAATTCCAATATATTATGCTGAAATATTTTACGGATTTTGAACAATATTTTCGTTTAGATTTATTTTTGCATGAAAAGTGACTAAATTTCGATTACTTTTAAAATTATGGTTATTTTAAATGACCACTTATAAATTTGGCTATCTTTTAGTTTCTCTCCGTAACGTAACCACAAAATTGGCAAAAATAATATAGGTATTAACATCAAATAACCAATAAATATATATTACAACAATAATGTATATATCATAACTTTTTCATCTTTATTGTGTATATCAACATGTATATTAAAGTTTTATTTTCCTTCCTTGTATATCTAAAATATGAAATCAAATATATAGTTAGTTAGTAGTTATTGTTGCTTTTTTACCAATGTATATCATAATAAAAATAATTATATAACTTGAATGTCATAGTGTACAACACATCGAATGTATACTTAAAATTTATTTTCTTTCTTTGTATATCAAAATTTTATTTACTCATTATATTTATTATTTATATATTTTTCTTGATCTAAACTTATTATATCAAAAATTATTTTCCCTCTTTGATCATAAGAAAAAATTGAAGTAAATTTATTCATAATGTATTTCACTCTCTCAAATTAGTTAGGACGCGTTAATTCCGTATTAATCTTTTATTACATTATCTAATAATTTATATTGTGATATACAATATAATATTCATAAATATACATCACCTCAAAAATATATTTTCTTTTGAACAATTATAAAAAGAACGAGGAAGAAGAAGAAATTGGAGTCTGCCAAAAAGATACAAATCAAATTGTACAACACAACAATCAGATGAAGACAAGAAAAAAACTAAATTAAAAGTAAATCTATTTACAGAATTGTCGTCGTGGTGAAAGATCTTAACTTCATAGAAAAATGTATTCAAGTATTACAACTTCCCAAATATTATCAAAAGACGTATGCCTTTCTAAATTTATATTGAAGAAGAAAATTTTCTAGACTAAAGAAGAAGGCAAAAAGAAAAGATTGAAGAAGAAAATTGGAGAAGAAATACAAGGAGAGAAGAAAGAATACGGAGAGAGAGGATAAACAAAAAACTAGGGTTATTTTAGAATTTAATTATATAATGTCAATTGCCAACCCTAATCTAAAACTAAAATATTACCAATTTTATTTATGAATTATTATATCATGCCATATAACATGGAATCTTGGCCCTTAGCACTAATCACTTTTTCTTATTATGATCTAAATAACTATTCATTTAATTGTTATATATATATTAAACATAACAGAAAGAAAAAAATTAAAGCAAAAATACATGCTCGATGACCATATTGAAGTATATGTATTTGGAAAATTTTCATATAAGAACAATTAAGCTCCCTAAATTTTATAGCCTATATTTAATTTACAACCAAGTAGATCAAAAATAACATGCTAAGATACAGTATTCAACTCCAATAGGTTCTCAAACTTACTATTTAATTTTTAAAAAAGATTGTTCAAGCTTTGAAGTTAATTTTCGATCAGTAGCTAATGATTCAAATACTAGTTGAACAAACCAGATTCATTTGGATGGTGAAAATTAGATTTTTAACAAGCTTAAATATGTGGGTTTAAATCTGAATTTGATTTTGTGAGAAATTTAGGGTGAGTATTATATAGACTTGTTCGAAATAGTATAAGGAGGTTGTACATAAAATTTAAAGTCATTTAATGGAGATTTGGGCTGGTTTTGAACAAGAATTGTAACTGAAAATCGTGGAAGAAGTTCGTCTACGTACGTTTGTATAAAGGTGTATAATAGTGTATAAGATATGTTTATACACTATTATACAAGATTATGCATAATTATGCAATAAAAATGGCTTCGTCTTTTTCATTGCGTCTTTTAAAAAATTTAACTCAAATCTTGCTCAAATCTACTCAAAATCACTTCAAATTTTGAACTTCTTTTTAATATTTCAAATCATTGGAGCAACACCCAATCCAAACAATTATCAAACTCAAAAAAAATTATTTTTGAAAGCAAAACTTTGAATAACCTTCAATGATGAATTTCTACTCTTTACTTTTTTTACATTGCAACCAGGTGACATATGGGATGAAGCAGTAATGGTGAAAGACCCCTAGCATATATAAAAGATGTGAGAAGAAGAGAGAGTGAAAGCAACAGTTGTGAGCAGGGGCATATTTACGCTTATCGAAGGGGTGTCACGCGACACCGCTTTGTCGGAAAATTTTATTAAATATATGTATTAATATTGTATGGAAACTGTTAAGTAGAAAAAATGACACCACTCGACATAAATTATATGTTGGTGCATTGGTAATGTGGTTGATTATTTTCTAGGAGGTCAAACGTTCAAACCTCAACAAAGACATCTTTTTTTGTGTATATTTGTTTAAAACTCAACAAAATCAATAAATTAAGACTATTTCTACTCTAAAAGTATGACAATCAAAGTTATATTCCAGCTTTTTTTTAAATTTCGAACAACGCTTATAAAAATTTTCTGCATAGCCCATGGTTGTGAGAACATAAATTTACTCCATAGCTTTTAGAAGCAATAGTTGTAAGAACATAAATTTTAAATTTGTACGAATTAGTATTTTCAATATATATATATATATAATACGTGCTAGGTCGGATAAAGCTTAGAAACATGGATTATTTTTTTTATTATAGGGTAAAGTATGTAATTCTTTCTATATATTTGGTACAAATATCAAGTGAAGACAAGTGTTTCCCACTCTACAACCAATGCTTCAGATAGTAGAAGTTTGGACATTGAAAAGTTTTTTCAAGCATATTTATTATATGTGATAATATTTGAGTAAAAGTATACTAGGCACTTGGTTGTAGAGCGGTAAAATTTTTCTTTGCTTGATTTTTGTACCAAATTTGGTTACTTCATATGGTCAACAAATATGTATTTTTGTCTTAAATTTTCTGCTGTTAATATTAAATTATTTGATATATTATAAATACTCAGTGTGGGTAAGTATTCTTATTTCAATATAGTTATACATTTTCCGATTTCTATTAATTTTATACAGTAAGTAGATAATTGATTTAATTTTTTTTTGAAATTTCTGAATTGATAAAGTTAAGAATATCGTGTCCTGTGGTAATTCTACAAAATTGAGGACATAATATTAAGGACATAATGTCATGACTTTGCAAATTGAATTAAAAAAGTTAAGGACATAATGTCCTTAACTTTGTTGTTGTACTTCTATATATTAAGCACATACTGTTATAGTTTTGTAAATTGTTTTGAAAAAGATAAGGACACTTGGTCCTGAACTTTGAATTCAAGTTGAAAAGTTCAGGACACTTGACCCTGAACTTTGAATTACATGTTCAATATTTAAGGATAGTTGGTCCGTAACTTACAGTTATTAGTTAAAAAGTTAAGGACACTTGGTCCTTAACTTTTGGGTTTCAAGTTTAAAAGTTAAGGACAAGAGTCCTTAAGTTTGACTTGCAGGTTCAAAAGTTAAGGACAGACAGTTCTTAAGTTTGTATTACATTTTCAAAAGTTAAGGACAGACAGTCCTTAACTTTGAATTCAAAGTTCAAATGTTAAGGACACTTGATCCTTAACTTTGGATTTTATGTTCAAAAGTTAATGACAAGAGTCATTAACTTGCAGACTTAAGGACAAATAGTCCTTAAGTTTTAGTTTCAGGTTCAAAAGTTAAGGACATACAGTCCTTAAGTTTGAATTCCAAGTTCAAATGTTAAGGACACTTGGTCCTTAACTTTGGGTTTCAAGTTCAAAAGTTAAGGACATGAGTCCTTAAGTTTGACTTGTAGGTTCAAAACTTAAGGACGAACAGCCTTAAGTTTAATTTCATGTTCAAAAGTTAAGGACATACAGTACTTAAGTTTTAATTTCGGGTTCAAAAGTTAAGGACAAACAATCCTTAACTTTGAATTTCAAGTTTAAATGTTAGGGATACTTGGTCCTTAACTTTGGGTTTCAAGTTCAAAAGTTAAGGATATGACTCCTTAAGTTTAACTTGCAGGTTCAAAAGTTAAGGACATGGAGTCCTTAAGTTTTAATTTCAGATTCAAAAGTAAAGGACAGGAAGTCCTTAACTTTGAATTCCAAGTTCAAATGTTAAAGACACCTGGTCCTTAACTTTGGGTTTCAAGTTCAAAACTTAAGGACAAGAGTCCTTAAGTTTAACTTGCAGGTTCAAAAGTTAAGGACATGCAGTCTTTAAGTTTGTATTAAATTTTCAAAAGTTAAGGACATGCAGTCCTTAACTTTGAATTTCAAGTTCAAATGTTAAGGACACTTGGTCTTTAACTTTGGGTTTCAGGTTCAAAAGTAAAGGATATGAGTCCTTAAGTTTGACTTGCAGGTTCAAAAGTTAAGGACATGCAGTCCTTGAGTTTGTACTACATTTTCAAAAGTTAAGGACAGATAGTCTTTAACTTTGAATTACAAGTTCAAATGTTAAGGACACTTGGTCCTTAACTTTGGGTTTCAAGTTCAAAAGTTAAGGACATGAGTCCTTAAGTTTGACTTGCAGGTTCAAAAGTTAAGGACAGACGGTCCTTAAGTTTTAATTTCTGGTTCAAAAGTTAAGGATATGCAGTCCTTAACTTTGAATTCCAAGTTAAAATATTAAGGACACTTGGTCTTGAACTTACATTACCTGTTCTTAATTATAAAAGGATTTCATTATAAAATATATCCTTATTTTCCCATTCTCTTGACTTGTAGGATGGAAACAATATGCATTATAATTTCTTTTAGTGGTAGATGGACTAAAGACTATAAATATCTTGATCATCAAACAAAACTTGTTCTAGTACCTGAGGCAATTCGGTTTGAAGATTTCATTAATAGATCTTTGAAGTTATTGAATTGGATAGACTCAAGTTTGAAGCAGTAATATGGTTTGATATCAACCTTGGAACAAGCAAGGGAATGCTTGTATCTAACGATTTAGATCTTCACAAATGTATAGTGTTACTAAAAACTCATTCATTCTTCAAGGCTGTCGTTTCATTGTTGTATTTCGAAAAGAATTTTTGGATCAACAAGCAACCAAAATGTCAATACAGAAACTCAAAATGACAATCAAAATTAATGCCAAAAAATAATAGAAATAGATATGGTTGAAACTCAAGCAATAACTGAAGAGGGGCTTCAAGTACATGTCAACAGAGAAACTCAACATGACAATAAAAACAAATACCAACAAATAATGGAAATAGATATGGTTGAAGCTCAACTAATTACTGAAGAGGGGCTTCAAACATTTGATTCTATTCAAGTATAAGGACAAAGCATTATAGAGATTGACAACGAACAAGCTTTGGGTATTCAAGTCTTAGAGAGTGCACCGGTACTCGAAGAAGTTGTTGAAAAATTCACTACTCAACTAACTATATGGAGATCAAATTTGAAACAAAAAGAATCTCCAACTACGATATTAAGAGAAAATGCTTCGTTGGATGAAATAAAAGTGGGATCTATTTGACAAAAAGAAGAGTATAATTAACTATTTTTTGAATATAGCTATTAAAGAACATTTTGGATTCAAGGTTGTAAGATCAAGCTCAATAGGATATTCGTCGAAATGCAATGATGATAGGTGTTGTTGGTGTGTGTGCGCTTTCAGAATTAAAGATTCAACACTGTTCAAGATAGCAAAGATTGAGAAAAAGCATGATTGCTCTGTTAACACTATGAAAGCTGATCAAAGTCATGCTATTTCAAAGTTGATTAGTGGTTACATTATCAAAAATCTTCGAGACTCAAGGTTTGAAGTTACACCAGTTTTTGTCATGGCAGAGATGTAAAAATTGCATGGACTAGTTGGGTATCACAAGGAGTGGCGTGCTATTCAACTTACTTCCGCTTTAATAAGAGGAACTCCCGAAGAGAACTATGAATTATTGTCTTCATATTTTTATATGATGAGAAGTAAAACCCTGGAACTTGTACTAATATAAAGATAGACGAAAAAAACATGTAAATAAATAAAAAAGTTTATTAGTACGTTTTATAAAATTTAGGTCATGCTCTCTTTAATCAGTTAACCTTTGAGTTGTAACAAAAAGTTCAAGACTGGTTGTCCTTAACTTTTGAACTTGTAATTCAAAGTTAAGGACTGCATGTCCTTATGTTTTGAACTTTGAACTCAAAGTTAAGGACCGCATGTCCTTAACTATATAACTTGAAGCTCTAAGTTAAAGACTGACTATCTCTAACTTTTAACCTTGTAATATGAAGTTCAGGACTACCCGTCCTTAACTTCTGTTAACCTTGTTTTATATTGTATTCTTAGGTTTCTTTATATGTTTTATGTATATGGATCATCAATAGCTGGTTGGAATTATTGTACGCCAGTGATTGCTATTGATGCAACTTTTTTGAAGTCAAAATTTCGTGGTGTTTTAATGATTTCAGTTTCAAAGGATACAAATAATCAGATTTTCCCACTAGCCTATGGAATAGCAGAATCGGAAAATAACAATTTCTATGAGTGGTACTTTAGTCAGCTTTTCAATGCAATTGGGAGCCATGAGAATTTTTTTTATCAGACATGCATCAAGCTATTGCATATGGCATTGCAAAGGTATATCCTGACAGCCATCATGGGATTTGCATCTATCATTTGGAGCAGAACATAAAGCGAAGTAAGGTGAAAAGCGAGATCATAAAACTTTTCCAAAGTGCTGCAAGAGTATACAAGCGCAAAGAATTTGACCTATACATGTCAGATATAGCAAAAGCAGACAAGAAGACTTATGATTTTGATGGAAGAACCACCGGAAAGGAGGGCACGTTCTTTTAGTCTACGACGAAGATATGACATGCTCACAACAAACATAGCCGAGTCAATTAATTCTATCCTATTAGAAACAAGGGAGTTGCCTATATTAAGAATGATGGATTTCATTCAAGTGAAGCTACAACGTTGATTTTATGAAAGAAGAAATGAAGCAGAAGGAACTTTTTATGATGTTTCTTGTCGGGCAGAGGAGGAATTGAAGAAAAAAATAGATTTAGCATTTATTTTGAATGTAAGTATTATGTTCTATGTTTAGCTTATGAGTTAATATAATTTAATATAATTTATTAACTTATAATTTTTCAACATTGAAGGTCTTCCCTGTTGATTCATGGGGTTCTAGAGTTAAAGAAGAAGGAATAACTTTCTTGGTGGAAAAGAACATGTGATTATTTTCAGTTTCAATTTTATGAATTACCATACATATATGCAATTGCAGCTATTGAGAAGAGAAACATCAAGAAGTCCAACTTTTGTTCGCGTTGGTACTTAAAGGAATCCTGGCTAAAAATATATAAAAGACAAATACATCCTGTAGTACATACTGATTCTTGGATTGTACCAGAGAATGTTAGGTCACAAATTGTTAAACCTCCAGATTTCAAAGTGCCACCAGGTAGAAGGCAAAGGAAAAGGCATATTCCTGCTACCGAGTTATCAAAAATAACATTCAAATGTGGTCGTTGCAGAAGAATTGATTATAATAGAACAACTTGTAAATATTCTCCGTCAGTACATCCATTTTCAAGAAAGCATAAAGATAGTAGATATATCCACTTATGTTTGTTGACTCTTTTAAGTTTTTTCTATAAATTGGATTCATTTAGATTATTCTTGTTTGAGCAACTGTCTGAATTTTTAATATTTCTTTCTTCTTACCTTCTTTTGTTTTGTTTGAGTTCAAAGATTAAAGTTCAGGATAAAAGTCCTTACGTTTGACTTGCAGGTTCAAAGGTTAAGGATAGGCAGTCCCTAAATTATAGTTTCAAGTTAAAAACTTAAGGACTGTATGTCCTTAAATTTGAAGTTAAAGTTCAAAAGTTAAGGACTGTATGTCCTCAACCTTACAAAAGTTAAGGACTAGAGTCCTTAAGTTTGACATGAAAGTTTAGAAGTTAATGATATGGAGTCTTTAACTTTATCTTCAAAGTTAGAAAGTTAAGGACAAACAGTCCTTAAATTATAGTTTCAAGTTCGAAACTAAAGGATTGTCCGTCCTTAACTTTGAGTTTCAAGGTCAAAAGTTAAGGATATGTAGTTCTTAACTTATAGTTCAAAGTTCAAAACTTAAGGACTGTCTATCCTTAACTTTGAATTTCAAGTTCAAAAGTTAAGGATATCAAGTCCTTAACCTATTATTCAAAGCTCAAAACTTAAGGACTATCTGTCCTTAGATTTGAGTTTCAAGTTCAAAAGTTAAGGACATGAGTCCTTAAGTTTGACTTGCAGGTTAAAAAGTTATGAACATACAATCCTTAATTTTGAACATACGTTCAAAAGTTGAGGACATGCAGTCCTTAACTTTGAGTTCAAAGTTCAAAGGTTAAGGACTTTCTGTCCTTAACTTTGAGTTTCAAGGTCAAAAGATAAGGACAAGCAGTTCTTAACTTATAGTTCAAAGTTCAAAACTTAAGGACTATTTGTCCTTAACTTTTAGTTTCAAATTCAAAAGTTAAGGACATGTAGTCCTTAACTTATAGTTCAAAGTTCCAAACTTAAGGACTAACTGTCCTTAACTTTGAGTTTCAAGTTCAAAAGTTAAGGACATGAGTCCTTAAGTTTGACTTGCAGGTTAAAAAGTTATGCACAGACAGTCCTTAAGTTTGAATTATATGTTCAAAAGTTAAGGACATGCGGTCCTTAACTTTGAGTTCAAAGTTCTAAGGTTAAGGACTACATGTCCTTAACAAAAGTTAAGGACATGAGTCCTTAAGTTTGACATTCATGTTCAAAAGTTAAGGACATGCAGTCCTTAACTTTGTGTTCAAAGTTCAAAATTTGAGGACAAACAATCCTTAATTTTGTGTTTAAAGTTCAAAAGTTAAGGACACTTCGTCCGTAACTTTGAATTTGAAGTTCAATTACACTTAGTCATGAACTAATACTAACAAATTCAATGGAAAAATCAACACTTGAGAGAAACAAATAAATTAATAACAATAATGGCTTGATATTACTTCTGAAATTGTAATTTTACATGGTCGTGACAAAAAATTATGCTACTCCAACAAAATATAAGTTCCTTTTGAGGAATTTACAGAATAATTAAGAAGTTTTTTGAACTTGCAGAATTCATATGTATCCTACACAGTAATTTTATACAAAAAGATCAACCACAACTAACCTTATTTACAACTAAACTACAACTCCTTTGGACATCAAGTTTCATTTTCACCCTCATAATCATCGCCAACATTTTCTGGTGGAGTATTACAATCAGAATTTCTTTTCCATTCACCATGTGCCCAAAGATTTGCGGCAAGTTGTTTTCTTACATCTTTTATTTCTTCAGGCTGGAATTTGTCCACATCTTTTTCAATCATCAACAACTCCACATATTTGATCAAGAATGCACCACAATCAGTCCTAAGAAAGATGTAAGATATGCAGTGAATTAAACAATAAATCAAAAGTACTAATAAATAATATAACAAATAAAAACACGAACGATCTAGTTTGGTGTGGTGATCTTTGCCAATGAATATCAAATTTGTTGAAGGAATTTCCAAAAGACTTGTGATGTTTGCCAAACTTTGAAAACTTTAGCAAGTGGGGAATCATGTGTGCATACATTTCCATGTGATTCATTCCTGCCTCAGATGGCTCACTTTATATGGAATCGTATACATCAATATTTTTCTAATTCAAGTCCAAAACCCTCAAAAAGAAGAGTGTCACAGTATTATCATCTTCTGAAGGAAGCCGACATGGAAAAAAGATTTTGTCAACCTCTGTCCAAGCAATTCCACATCTACGGTTATCACCCCATACATATGGTGTTAGAAACAACTGCTCATCACCATCACACCAAAACTCATCAATAGAATATTCATTGAAATCTTTATATACAAGCACCATATAGTTATCAAAAAGAATATTAGTAGTTGTGCAACGAAAAATGATGGCCGCGAGGGTGGTAGATTCCTTATTTTAGAGATAATATAGGGCAATGTCAATATGCTTCATAAAAAGGCAAAACAAAAACAAATCTATCAGTCATAAATTAATAAAAAATGATTTATTAAGAATAAATAAAATAAACGCCTTGCAAATTATCTAACCTTATCATCAAGTACAAATCTTCTATCTGAAAGCTCAAAGAAGAACATTTTTCTATTGCTTTTTTGATGATAAAATTTGTATGGATTCTTCCTCACACCATCATCAGCATATGTATCATTTTCTCCCCTGAAAATTTTGAAAATATCAAAGTTAGAAGTTAGTCCTGAATTTAGCCTTTCAAGTTGAAAAATTAAGAACAGACAGTCCTTAAATTTGAATTAGAAGTTCAAAAGCTTAGGACACTTGGTCCTAAAGTTTGAGTTTCAAGTTCAAAAGTTAAGGACAAATGGTCCTGAACTTAGACTTAGAAATTTAAAAGTTCAGGACTCTTTGTTCTTAACTTTGAGTTCAAAGTTCAAAACTTAAGGACTGTATGTCCTTAACTTTGAGTATCAAGTTCAAAATTTAAGGACACGAGTCCTTATGTGGTTCAAAAGTTAAGGACATGTAGTTTTTAACTTTAAATTACAGGTTCTAAAGTTAAGGATACATGGTCCTGAACTTTGACTTACAAGTTCAAAAGTTCAGGACACTTTGGTGTCCAAGTTGAAAAGTTATGGACACTTGTTCCTTAACGTTGATTTTCAAATACAAAATTTAAGGACTTGTGGTCCTAAAATTAGTCTTACAATCACAGAAGTTAAGGACACTTAACTTTAGCAATTTCAATATCAATACTAAAATACATTAAGGGACTTCTCTTTTTTGCGAACTCTCCTTTTTCTCCTTGCTCATCCACACAATGAATTTCTTTAATAATTTTGCATCATCTGTGGCATAATGAAAAATACACCTACGAGTATATTTTGATTTTATCCAGCATGAACTCTTGGGAGTATTTTGATTGTCTACCTTAGATGATCCTATTTTTCTTTCTTGATCAAAATGAGATTTCAACTGCCAACTTAACTTCTTGTTCCTTTTACCTCGACCAAGCTCTTCTTCAACATTTACTTCAGCCTCCATAGACAAAGCCCCATCAATTCTCATTTGTGTACCTGGATTGCTGGAAGTCGTCAATTGAAGAGACAAAATTTAAATTATGAATATAATATTTAGGACACAATCAGTACCTGTCTTTTTCACACTGCCTTCTTGTGTTTTTTCATCAGACAATTGAACTAAGATATTGCTTGCATCTTTCTCTTTATCTTCCAACTTCACATTTTTTTATCTTGCAATTGTTCACCATGTTCTTCAGTTGCATGTTCACAAGATTCTGCAAAATATTTATAAGAGCTAACACATTTGTACTTGTTACTAATCTTTGATTAAAAGAAACATGTATAATATTAAAAAGAAATATTGTCTAACCATTTGCAATAGTCAAGATCATCCCAATTAAATCACTATCTTCACTAGCATTTTCTTGGGTTTCAATATTGTCGGTAAGAGAGGGAGTTGTAGAGAGATCACATATTGCATCTATGCATTTGGAAACAAACTCACTTCTACTTGTTCCTTTGGTATTTTCTATATCTTGAGATTGTACTCCACTTTTCTCTTGATTTTTCACTCCATCTTCTTCCCTTGCAGCTTCAAAAAATTATGTAACATTTGTAATTAATGCTCATTCTAATAATTCACTCAAACTAACATTCAATAATATAATGAAAATTTTATCTAACCTTGATTGGCACAAGTTTGAACTCCAAATTTTTCTTTATATGACAGAGGTGCAGACGTATCAAATGTTTCTTCTAAGCATTTACATACAATCTCGCTGACACTTGTTCCCAATGGACTTTCTAAATCCTCTTGAGATTGCAATCCACATTTACAAATTTTTTCTATTAGTTCTTTCTCTTTGGGATTTTTCTGGTCTTAACATTCTCCTACATCTTCAAATTCCACTACATCAATAGATTCTACAAATATTTGTAATCACAAAAAAATTTATATGTATTACACTATTGAATATAAATTTTAATGAAAAAAAAATCTTAGTCTATATCTAACCTTTCCAAATATAAGTGACATTCTCAGTTTCATCATCTAAATGTGCATCTCTAAAATCGCTTTCATACTGAACTTCTGCATGCACCTCCATATCATCACGTTCATCACCGCCTATATCTTTGTTGATTGTAACAGTAGGCTCTATAGCACGGTAATGATCATCAACTCCATCTTTAGTAATTGGAACACTAGATTCACTCTCTATGTTCCTTTCATCAGCTTTCCCATAAATCTTCAACAAAGTATCAAGCTTTGATCTTAGAGTTTTCTTTAAATTCTGAGAAAGAAACTAAGTTAGAAAGTTAAGGACATGTTGAAAAGTTAAGAACAGGCGGTCTTTCGGTTTGAATTACAGGTTCAAAAGTTAAGGACAATCGGTCCATAAGTTTGAATTCCAAGTTCAAAAGTTAAGGACATGTAATCCTTAAATTTCAATGACAGGTTAAAAAGTTTAAGGACAGACAATCCTTAACTTTGAATTCCAAGTTCAAAAGTTAAGGACATGTAATCCTTAAATTTCAATGACAGGTTAAAAAGTTTAAGGACAGACAATCCTTAACTTTGAATTCCAAGTTCAAAAGTTAAGGACAAACAGTTCTTACTTATAGTTTTAAATTAAAAAGTTAAGGACATGCAATCCTTAACTTATAGTTTTAAGTTCAAAAGTTAAGGACACAAAGTCCTGAACTTGAACTAACTGAAATCAATAATATTACCATGATTTCATTCTCAATCTTTTTTTCTGCTACAGCTATTTTCTGATTTATTCTAGTAACTTCAGCTTGCAGATCCTTATTTAAACTCTCTGATAATCTCTGAATCAAAAAACATAAAAACAAAAAAGTCTCATAAGAAAAAAATAATCAAATAAAAAACTAATGCAATTCAAAGGCAGAAAACTTACTTTAACATTTTCCTTAAGCATGGCTTCATCAAATTGTGTGGAAGAAAGCATTGAGCTTTGATCTTAAGAAATTGGCTGGTCTAAACTAAGAGGCTCTGTATCTTCTTCTTCAACAGGAATAAATGGTGATACCTCGATCAACTTATACAACTATTATATAACAAAGAATAATCATAAGTTTTCAAAACTAAAACAAATAAACAAAAAATAGCTAGTAATTAGATTAACTTACATTTTCATTATGGAAGTACTTTTTACACTGGGAATCAAACTGTGGAGATTTAATTTCCAAATAACATAATATCCGAGGATAACCAGATTCTTGGAAGTTCACAAATTATTTTCTTGAAAAATAGGAATTACTTCCATAATCCAAACACAAAAGGCAAAAGGAAAGCCAATTATAGTGTAGTTATCCTTGTCTTTATCTTTTGTCTTTCTCTTTCCCAGTCTCATTCTCATTCGGCTTTAAACAAATCTTCAATGATTTTAATAATGTTTCATAAGAAAGAGAGCCCCAGTTTAAAAAAGAGAAGAGTTCATCATTGTCAACAATTTTCATTATCTGCTCGGACACATTCCTATTCTTCCGCTTGCCCATCAAAACAGATTCAACAAAATGAATTGTTGCCAAATTTAGAGCATCATCATCGTTGCCTACAAATGCTGCACCTGTACCATGTGGGTGACTACTAATAAAATTCAACAAATCACCCAACTCAACTTTATCCTTTATGGGGAAATAGACTTTTGAAAGCCTATTCTGTTTTTCATGTAAACCATTGATGTCCGGTGAGAAATAACACTTCAAACCAGTAATTATATGAAATGCGTCACGTGTAAACTTAATTTCACGGTCAAAAACCTTGAATGTCATCGAATCAGGATCATTATTTACAATTTCTGAAAGCAATATATAGTGAACAAGTTTACCACAGAACTTCACACTTTGTAATCGGAAGAAGTTGTAAAAAATACCATCCCTCAACTTCTTCCACTGCCTGTTTGACAAATTTTTTTTGATTGTTTCCTTATACTGTAAATATCCTTTCCAATACACTATAAAATTACGCCAAACATCAAACTTGAATACACGATCTCCTTCTATTATCATACTACTAAGGAAAAAGAAAAATAACGATTAGGACTTACAGTTAGTTTGAGGCACCTGGTCCTTAATTTCAAGTTTCAAGTAAAAATGTTAAGGACAAGCAATCCTTAACTTAAAGTTTAAAGTTGGAAAGTTAAGGATAATAAGTCCCGAACTTTAAATTTGTAGTTCAAAAGTTAAGGACACTTGGTCCTTCACTTCAAGTTTATGTTTAAAAATTTAAGGACATGCAGTCCTTAACTTTGAATTCCAAGTTCAAAATTTAAGGACACTTAGTTCTTAACTTAGAGTTACAAGTTAAAGAGGTAAGAATAGACAGTCCTTAACTTATAGTTAAAGTTCAAAAGTTAAGGACACTTGGTCCTTAACTTCAAGTTTCAAATTAAAAAGTTAAGGACATGTAGTCCTTAACTTTGAATTCCAAGTTCAAAAGTTAAGGACAATTAGTCCTTAACGTAGAGTTACAAGTTAAAGAGGTAAGAATAAGTAGTCCTTAACTTATAGTTTCAAATTCAAAAGTTAAAGACACTTGGTCTTTAACTTCAAGTTTCAAGTTAAAAAGTTAAGGATAGGTAGTCCTTAACTTTGAATTCCAAGTTCAAAAGTAAAGGACACTTAGTCCTTAACTTAGAGTTTCAAATTAAAGAGGTAAGAATAGGCAATCCTTAACTTATAATTTTAAGTTCAAAAGTTAAGGACATTTGGTCTTTAACTTCAAGTTTCAAGTTAAAAAGTTAAGGACATACAGTCCTTAACTTATAATTTCAAGGTGAAAAGTTAAGGATACTTGGTCCTGAACTTCAACTTTCAAGTTCCAAAGTTAATGACACTTCGTCCTTAACTTCAAATTTCAAGTTCAAAAGTTAAGGACTGAGTGTCCTTAACTTTGAGTTCCAACTTCAAAAGTTAATGTCGTTTAGTCATTATTTTCATGGACACAATTAACTAAAAGTTCATAAATACAGTAAGCTTATGAATTTCTACCACTATTTTTATGAAATTTCCTTACATAATCAAATATATTAAATCAACCACAAACACATTTCATATTTTAACACCAAAATTTTCTGAATAATGACATCCTTAACATCAAGTTTCAAGTAAAAAAGTTAAAGTCATTCCGTAACTTAAAGTTTAAAGTTGAAAAGTTAAGGACAATAGGTCCTGGACTTCAAATTTGTTGTTCAAAAGTTAAGGACACTTGGTCCTTAACTTCAAGTTTCAAGTTAAAAAGTTAAAGACATATAATCCTTAAGTTTGAATTCCAAGTTCAAAAGTAAAGGACACTTAGTCCTTAATTTAGAGTTACAAGTTAAAGAGGTAAGAATAGACAGTCCTTAACTTATAGTTTTAAGTTCAAAAGTTAAAGACACTTGGTCCTTAACTTCAAGTTTCAAGTTAAAAAGTTAAGTACATGTAGTCCTTAACTTATAGTTTCAAGTTGAAAAGTTAAGGACACCTGGTCCTGAACTTCACCTTTCAAGTTCCAAAGTTAAGGACACCTCGTCCTTAACTTCTAGTTTCAAGTTCAAAGGTTAAGGACACTCATTCTTAACCTTGAGTTCCAACTTAAAAAGTTGATGTCATTTAGTCCTTATCTTTCATGAACACAGTTAACTAATAATTCATAAACACAGTAAGCTTATGAATTTCTACGACTATTTTTATGAAATGTCGTTACATAATTAAATATATTAAATCAACCATAAATATATTTCACATTTCAACACCAAAATATCTGAATAACAGCATCCTTAACTTCAAGTTTCAAGTAAAAAGTTAATGACAAGAAGTCCTTAACGTAAAGTTTAAAGTTGAAAAGTTAAGGACAATAGGTCCTGAACTTCAAATTTGTAGTTCAAAAGTTAAGGGCACGTGGTCCTTAACTTTAAGTATCAAGTTAAAAAGTTAAGGATAGGCAATCCTTAACTTTGAATTCCAAGTTCAAAAGTTAAGGACACTTAGTCTTTAACTTAGAGGTACATGTTAAAAAGGTAAGAATAGGCAGTCCTTAACTTATAGTTTCAAGTTCAAAAGTTAAGGACACTTGGTCCTTAACTTCAAGTTTCAAGTTAAAAAGTTAAGGATAGGTAGTCCTTAATTTATAGTTTCAAGCTGAAAAGTTAAGGAAACTTGGTCCTGAACTTCAACTTTCAAATTCCAAAGTTAAGGAAACTTCGTTCTTAACTTCAAGTTTCAAGTTCTAAAGTTAAGGATACTCAGTCCTTAACTTTGAATTCTAACTTTAAAAGTTAATGTCATTTAGTCCTTATCTTTCATGAACACAATTAACCAAAAATTCATAAACACAGTCATCTTATGAATTTCTACGACTATTTTTATGAAATGTCCTTACATAATTAAATACATTAAATCAACCACAAACACATTTCACATTTCAACACCAAAAATTTCTGTATAACGACATCCTTAACTTCAAGTTTCAAGTAAAAAAGTTAAGGACAAGCAATCCTTAACTTAAAGTTTAAAGTTGAAAAGTTAAGGACAATAGTTCATGAATTTCAAATTTGTAGTTCAAATCCTTAACTTCAAGTTGCAAATAAAAAAGTTAAGTACATGCAGTCCTTAACTTATTTTTTCAAGTTGAAAAATTAAGGATACTTGGTCCTGAACTTCAACTTTCAAGTTCCAAAGTTAAGTACACTCTGTCCTTAACTTCAAAATTCAATTTTAAAAGTTAAGGACACTCGATCCTTAATTTTGAGTTCCAACTTCAAAAGTTAATGTCATTTAGTACTTATCTTTTATGAACACAGTTAACTAAAAATTCATAAACACAGTAAGCTTATGAATTTCTACGACTATTTTTTTATGAAATATCCTTACATAATCAAATATATTGAATCAACCATAAACACATTTCACATATGAACACCAAAAATTTCTGAATAACAGCATCATAAAAATACGCTACTTCTTCGACACTCAATCAACTTATAATGATCATTTTTCAAATTTCACACATACTTGACACGTCATTGATCACGATTATACATATAGAAAAATAAAAGTGCATAAAACAAAAATCAAATTACCTGTTTGATCATTCGATTCAGAGAAGTTGACATAGAAGATGAAGAAGAAAAAAGATTAACTGCGACTCGTTTGAATGCAAGGATGATACAGATGCTGAGAACATACGAAATTTGCCTTAAATTATTCACTCTCAAATATTTCCTCTTCTTAATAAAATACTAAGGTTTGGGAACATAAGCATTGAAGAAAAGGTAAAACTATTAGTAGTAGCTATTTTTGTTGAATATTATAATTAGTGAATAAAATTTATCCTTAATTAATAGCTACTACACGCTATTTTTAGTCATTTTGAGGCACTACTAATAGGATTTGAATCGAAAAGTTCCACTTTAAAAATAAAGCTTTTCTTACCAAATATGACTTTATTGCTAGCCTCGTACCTGAACAAGGATAATTCAACCAAATAATTCTTATAATTGATTCTATTAAGTGGTTTCTGTTAAACAACATACTTAAGAAACAGACTAAAGAGCATAAGTTAAAGTCATTTTTCTCCTTTAAACCAGCGTAGCGAGTACCGAAATGGAAAGTATTTACCCTTTGGCCAAGTAATATCTAAATTTCTCGGACATGGAAGAAGAGTCTGACCAAGAATCCGCAAGACCAAATATTCAAAGTTGCAGTAAATGAGATCTGTGGGCATTGACATGTTTGCTTTAGCTTTCTCTATTTGTGCTTTACTCGTATCATTTGCATGTACCCTTTTGTACAAAGAGCTTACAGATACCACACGCATTCACTTTCATTCTATTCAAGCCTCATAACACAGTGCCTCTCCTACAGAAACTCATTTAAATCTTTGCAAATACTTCATAGTAAATTGATAAAACTTGGTTTCAACAGGAACACTTTTATGGGTAATTGTTGCATTGATTTGTATAGCAAACATGGAGCGAAAAGTTATGCTTTAAAAGTCTTTGACGAAATACCAAACAAGAATGTTGTGTCCTGGAACATGTGTTTAAAAGTGTTAGTACAGTCTGGTGACGTGCATAGTGCCCACCAGATGTTCGATGAAATGCCTGACAGAGATGTTGTGAGTTGGAATTCAATGATTTCGGGGTCTGCTTTGCACGGATTGTTTGAGTTTGCTTTTGGTGTTTTCTTCGAAATGCAAAATTGTGGTATTAGGCCTAGTGGATATACTTCTCGATTCTGATTTCGAGTGTGCAGTTTGCTTTTCATGGCAAGGAAATACATGGAAACATGCTAAGGAGTGGTGTTGATTTGTCTAATGTGGTGGTAGGGAATTCACTGATTGGTATGTATGGAAACCTTGGGTTAGTGGACTATGGTACTGGTGTCTTTTTGGCCATGAAGGAGGTGGATATTGTTTCATGGAATTCGTTGATTTCAGTCTGCTGTAAATCAGGGCATGAGGATACAGCTTTGTCTTATTTTTGTTTGATGAGAGCTTGTATATATTCACCGGATAAGTTCACAATGTCATCAGTGCTTATTGGCTGTTCTAAATTGCGCAGTTTGGAGAAGGGTAAGCGAATTTTATGTCTTTGCGTAAAGATGGGGGTTTTGTGTAACACAATTGTTTCAAGTGCAGCAATTGACTTGTTTTCTAATTTCAACAGAATTGAGGATTCAGTTCGCATATTTGAGGATTCAAATCATTGGGACACAGCTCTGTGCAATTCTATGATTTCGAGCTATGCACTGAACAGTTTAGAAGAAAATGCCTTGCGTGTATTTGTCCTAACTTTGATGGAGAATATTAGACCTACGGAGTTTACACTCAGCTGCATTCTTAGCTGTGCTACAATCTTCCCTATGGAGCTGGGAATTCAAGCTCATTCTTTGGTCATCAAGTTAGGCTTTCTATCAGATCTCGTTGTTTCCAGTTCAGTTGTAGATATGTATTGTAAATATGGGTTGATTGACTCTGCCTCAAATATTTTCAATGACCTACTGGCAAGAGATTTGATATTGTGGAACACCATGATCTTTGGGTTGCTATCAATGGTGAACTTACCAAATTAGTCAGCCTTCGTTATGAACTTCTTGAAGTCGGTGGTCAACCCGATCAAATTACATTGGCTGCTGTTCTGTTGGCTTGCAGCTATGGTGGATTTATTGATGAAGGTATAGCTATATTTTCTTCAATGGAAGAGGAATATGGAGTTAGACCTGGCATCGAGACTACACTTTTGTTGTGGGCATGATGACCAGAGCTGGTAAACTTAAAGAAGCCGGGGATATAATACAAAATATGCCTCATGAGCCCAACAGTGAAATATGGGAGTCAATACTGCTCGCTTGTGATATTTATGGAGACTTGAAAGAAACTGAAAAAGTTGCTGGAAAGATAATGGAGTTAGCGCCGGAGTCATATCTGCCTTATTTGGTGCTAGCGCAAGTATACGAGTCCAGGGGAAGATGGGAGAGCCTTGTTCGGGTCAGGAAGGTAATGAAAGAGAGATTTGAAAAGGAAGTAACTAGTTACAGTTGGATTAGTGTACACAACCGTGTAAAGATCTTCCAAGCTAACCAAATTCTTAGTCGTGGCAGTAAGGACATAGACATTTATTCTACGTTGAGGCTACTGACAAAGGATATATGGTATAAAGGTTATGCATAAGTTGCAGTTGGAAGTAATAGCTGCTAAATGGATAGGTATAGTAGCACCGACGAAACAAGCTGAATTCGATATTGATTCTTTAACAACAAGCAAGATCTTGGTGTTGTTGCTTTCTGTATGGGTGTGCTTGAAGTGATATTTAGGGTCTGAATCTGACTCATCTTTGTTTTGGAGCAAATTTAATGATAACAAGTGAGTAGAAAAAGAAGTTTTTTTGCATGACTCTAGGGAAGCACCTTTGCGCTGAGATCTTGGTGGATAGTGAAAATGATGTGGACAGAGATGGATAGTTACATCATGTGGCAATTTGCAATGATGTGGTATAAGATTATATCTTTCATTGCACAAAGGGGATTAAGCTTTTCTAAAGTTCAAAATTTCCACATGCATACGATGGAACCCCAGCAAGGGTAAAAGGATATTCACTTCGTTTCTGGATACTGAATTGGAGCAACACCGTAGAACTCAGAATGTTGCATCTGACAAAAACCTATCTTTTGAAACTTAAGCTGCCTAGCTGTTTTGTTTTGGCCTATAGAGAGGCATTCACTTCATAAATATGGGATCATTCTTTCAGCTAGAGTAGTTTTATACGTCTTAATCGAGCCACAACCATCTTTAACAATGATCATCCAGCAGCAGATATTACTCATATAACCTTCCCGTGTCTTGGATGCCTCATCATAGAGTGTGAAGGTCGAGAGATGCTGAGATTGATTGGAAAGACTAAAGGTGATCTAGAATCCTCTCTCTCTTTAACCTGTGAAGCTAAAAGGTTTAGAAATAGTTGAGTTTTCACCTTGTATGTTAGTTTGCCTCTTTTCTCATTCTTTGATTTTATGATAATCATTCTTCGATAAACCAGTAATTTTCATTTTCTGTTATACAAAAGGGATATTATTATTATTCCCCATTTCTTGATGAAAGCGTATGCTAATAGAATGATACAAATGAAAAGGTAACACAAACCGAAGAATAAAAGATTAGTCTTAGCTTGATTACATTATCATGTTATTCGACTTTGGTGGCCTGTCACAATTTGCTGGGCTCCAACCTATTGCTTGCTTCTCATTGTCATAGATCACCATTTTATCTTGCATTGATATATCTCCAATAAGGTTGACATTTTGCAGGCCGGCTTCAGTACCATTTAGAACCCCCAAGCAGACACTGCCCTTTGATGAGATAATAAGATATGATTCAGGGGGAATTTCGAAATGAGCTTTGGATTTCCATCCATGGGGAAAGTTAAGTGCGAAGTTCTTGAAGTATTTCTTCACATCATTTATGCTTTTGAATGGTCTTCTGCCCTTCCAGCACAATGGGAGTGTATAGTCATCCTTTGCTTCTTTTAGTGGCTTCCCATTCAGTTCTTTTTTCAACAATGAAATGAAGCCTTGGTAAGTTTGTGCGTTTAGGTAGCTGAAGGAACTTCCACTGTCAAAGACTACAAAAAGGTTCTTGAATCCTGTGGCTTTACCACCAAATATGAGTTCTCCAGATCCTGCTGAATAGTGCTTCATGCGATCGTGCGCCATAGGAGTCCAGACGATGCGTGAGGAATCATAAACCTCATCTCCAAAGAAGAGAAAACCTCCTCCTTTTCCACTCAAGCAATGGCCTACCACATTCCGCACCAGACCCTTGCTGTGAAGCTGAGACACAATGCTGGCTTTTCCTTTCCCAAGCCCAAGAACTCCATCTAAAGGATGATGAGATTGACCAGGTAGCTGATCATATCCACACCCCAGAGCCAAACGAGGTATTATCCGAGCACCACTTGTCCCGTTGAAGTGAAAAACATCATTAAGTAGGACACCTAGCGATGAACCTCCATCAGCATAGTCAACCTGATAGTCACATTGTTCTGGACTCTCACATTTGTAATCAACATGATGCAAGGAGGCACAGAGGGGGTCCTTGCACGGCACAAGGTCATTGTTTGGTTTGTAGAATGGATGAGGCGCTCTTGTGCAGCGAACACAGGGAGCATCACATTGCAGCCATGTGAGATCGCTGCCGGTGTCAGGATCAAGAAAATATGGCTTTGAAGGCTGTCCTATATTGAGCTGAACATAGTAATAACCAATGGGATAGACATTACCATAGAGTGGTAGGACAATTGAAGAAGAGACAACTGGTTTGACCACTGATGAAGACGCTGCAGAACCAGAAGACATCCATTTCCACCATTTCTGCTGCTGCTGCAGCTGCTGATCATCACCATAACCTGCTGCTGCTGATACAACCACAGCCACAGCCACAAACATCACCATCCCATTAATTTTTCCTCCCCCCATATCTCTTTATTTTCCTATGATACAAGTAATAGTTAAAAAAGATAAAATGTTCTGTGCATTAATTTTAATTCAGCAAAATCTTGTTGCTATTTATATGTTTCTCAGAAGAAAACTCCACCCAAGAGAAATGAAGGGGATGAAGTCACGTGGATTCTTTGGAAGGGTTTTTAATTTACTTGAGAGCTGAGGTTTAGTTTTGGCATTGCTTGGATTCCTTTGTTTCCGCTGGTCCTATGATAAGTATAAACTATTCATGTAATTTCGTATGGAAAAAAAAAAAAATCAAATTAAAGCATAAATAAAAATATGTGTGTATTTTCCTATAAATACTAATAAATCCTGCAGGTAAGGATTATTTAAAGGGTAAATATCTTAAACTGCCCTTAAATGCGGTTTAGATTATTAGTATCTTCTTTGAACTATGCCTAATCTTAATTACCCCCTCAACTTAGCCTTTTGAGGATCATTACCCTCTCGACGGTGATGTGGCAAAAAGTGTGTGTGCACTCGCCTGCCACATGGATTTTTTTGTCTATGTGGCATTTTTTTAAAAAAAATACTCTTTTTATCGTTTTAAGAATATTACTTTTTTAGATAATCTTTTTCGAATAAAATTTATAATAAAATTTGGATATAACTATATTATTTATGCTAAATATTTTTATTTGGCCAAAACTAATAAAGTTTTAGTTAATGTTTTTTTAACTTTAACCTGAAAATAAAGATTTATACAATTGAAATAAATAGTCAAGGAATCTACAAAGTTATAAAAAGTACATAATTGAAATAAATAGTCATTTCATCAAAAGAAAAAATAAAAAGATTATACAATTGCACTTGTTATTTTTTGAATTTGTACACTCTTTTTATTTCTTCTTTTGATGTAATGACTTTTTATTTCAACTGTGTATTTTTATTTTTTAGGTAAAATCTGTAAAAAGAAAAAATAGAGCACCGTAATTTAGAGGTATATAAAAAATTATAGCCAAAATAGTTAATTTCAACTATGTATTTTTTATAACTTTAAATGCCTTTGACTATTTATTTCAATTATATAGATTTTTATTTTCATGTCAAATAAAAAAAAGATTAACTAAATTTTTATTATTTTTTACCAAATAAAAATATTTAGCCAAAATAATGCAGTTCTATCCAAGTTTTATTATAAATTGTACTCGAAAAAAATTATCTAAAAAGTAGTATTCTTAAAAAGGTAAAAAGATATTTTATTTTTTTTAAAAAATGTCACATAAACAGAAAAATTCAAGTGCAAGTGAGCACAATCACATTTTATGTCACATTAGCGTCTAGGAGGGTAATGACTTTCAAAAGGTCAAGTTGAGGAAGGTAATTAAGATCGGACATAATTCGGAAAGAATATTTATAATTTGAGTCAAGTTTAAGGGTAATTTAAGATATTTTGCTATATTTAAAAGAAGAAAAAAACAAGAAAACATAGAATAAAGAGGACAGACACCTCATTGATGACATTAGCCTGCACATTTTTCTTATAAATAGGGCCCATTCACGTGGCAAGGAAAATTAACTCCAGAAACGTGAAATAAAGCCAATTTCTTATTTGGACTCTAGTACCTCTTTTATTTACTCTGTAACGGAGTAAACTATTTTTGTTGGAATACTTTAAAAAGTTTGATAATGTTATAAACTAAAGCAAAAGACAAGAATAATAGAGCAAGAACAATAGCAATAGAGAGAAGAGTAGAGAGAGTTCTTCTTATTGTGTTGAGAGGGGTCTCAAGGGATGATTTACAATGGTAGGGGGCACCTCTATTTATAGGGGAGATGAAGATTTAGCTACCACTAATAGAACTCTAAAATCTCTCTAATTAAATACATTAAAGACATTCACCTTAAATAGAAGTGTAAGAATCTTCTATTTCATAACACTCCCCCTTGAATGTCTATTCAATGATGTGCCTCATAAAACCTTAAAACCAAAACCCAATGGGAAAAATTAAAGTAAGGAAAAAGAGTACACATGTTTGAATATGCGCCTATTGGTTGCCTCGTTAAAAACCTTGCAAGGAAAACCCAGTGGGACAAAACCTTGTAAGGGAAAAAGAGTGCAACGCGCATTGACTCCCCCTAATGAGTACATCAATTTATATCCTTGAGCATTTGCATTCCAATCTTGTGCATCATCTTCAAAACGATCTTTGGTAGATGCTTGATAAATAAATCAACCATATTGACTTGAATAAATATTCCGCACCTTGAAATCATCATTCTTGATAGATATGAACATCTTCATATAATGTCGTGGAATAGCTCTTCAATATCTCCATAGATGCATTCTCAATGCCATCATGCTTATAGTGATAGCAAGATTCATATGTACACAAATTGTACTTGGGATGTGGTACTTCAAGACCAAGAATTGCAAATGCTTCAAGCAACTTAAATCTTTCAAGTTAAGTCATATAAGCCATATAATAGACTTTAGCTGCATATCAAAGTTTCATGTCATGCTAAACAAATAAGATATCGAAAACTGATTATACATACCTTTGACTTTATACTTTCAAGCATATGAACTATAGGTTCAAAGCTACATGTCTTTCATATGGAATCAATTCTTCTTGAATTGTATCTCTTCCATTTAGTTGCTTTCTTTGAGTCAGCAAATGCGTATAGCATGCTTTGCAATATGTTGCAATTGCATTTCCCTTTTATGAACTACAGGTTCATATCATGATATTCGGGGATATACATATACAAATGAAAATTCATCCCATGTAACACTTTCTCAAATGTTTATCATGTCTCCCCCTCATGTTAGTAAAGCTAACATGTTTCCTCAACTTTGAAAAATCATCTTTGTGCATTATGTCAATATACACAGCACCTTAATAATAAGATGAAATTATTTGGTTCCTGACCCTGAACCACTTGTGAGGGGAGAATATACTCTTGTATACAACTTATATCAAACTGATATATACAACTTCGTTCTCATAAGGAACAGTTTAGCTATTAAGTGGAAGCACTCAATAATTATCTTGCTAAACCAACTTTGATATAAACCAACTTATCAAGATGAACTGTCTTGAGTAGAGAATCTGGAAACTATGCTCGAAGTTAGATTACTGAGCGATTTACCCCGCAAGCACCGGCCAGGCTGCGGGTCAATAACAATTGCGCATGTAACCATTCCATAGATGCATCATATGTGGTATACATGGCAGGTGAATGGGCCCATACTCACCTTTCATATTTCCAGAATTTATGGGCTTCAACCCGAACTCTTTAGTTGGTCCGTTCATTAATGAGAACAAGAACTTCTAGTTCTTTGATATTCACCTATGTGAATTTGCACATCATACTTCAAATGAGATGGCTAACACGAATGTCAACTGAATAAATTATCAATATTGGTAAACTTCAAATTTACACCATGACATGTGCACTTATCAATAAACTTCGGGTTTATTATGACATGGGTTTTATACCAATAGATATCCACTTTATTGTGGCATTCTTTCGTTTGTGTAGTACAAACTGGAGAACAAAGCGGGTAGCTTTTCATATACAAATTACCCCGCTACAAGTTGTAGTAATAGGAGAATCAAAGCCTTCCTTTATTTATAGTCTCAATATCATCAATCGCCTTCGCGTGTACTTTTGGAAACTGGATAAGTTTCTTTGAGACTTACTACAGCACAATACTCAATTGTGTTTCTCCAACATAGTAATAATTGGCTCTTCGAGAGCTCTCAATTAATTTTGTACTACCACAGACTGAGGTTCGAGATCCTCACATTCTTGCATTCCGTATTTTCAAGAGTCTCAGGCTCAATAGATTCTTCGTGAATCTCGGAATTAATCAAATCATGAGCGTCCTCATGTGATTCTTTCATAGTGTCATTTAGATCGTTCTTTTTCCTCTTTCTAGGATTTCGATCTTTGGAACCTAATGGTCTGCCACGCTTCTGGCGTGCATTTGACTCATTGGATATGACACTAGATATTTGTCCAATAGGGACTTTAATACGGATCGGAACATTTTCCGCGTGAATGTGGGATTTCGTTATCCTCTTCAAGTTCGTAAATGCGTCAGGCATTTGATTTGCTATTCTTTGCAAATGGATAGTCTTTTGTACCTCTTTCTTTCAAATAGAGGTATGTGGATCAAGATGAGATAATGATACATTTTTCCACAAAATTTCCCATTTGGTTTCACCGACTTCTCCCCCTAATTTTGGGAAAAGTGTCTCATCAAATTGACAGTCTGCAAATAGTGCAGTGAACAAATCTCCTGTCAATGTTTCGAGGTAGCGAATAATGGAGGACGATTCATACTCAACATATATTCCTAACCTTCTTTGCAAACCCATTTTGGTGCGGGATGGCGGTGCTACAGGCACCTATACTGCGCATCCAAAGCTTCTTAAATGGGATATATTGGGTTCATGACCAAAAACCAATTGCAATAGGGAATATTTGTGATAATTCATCAGTCAGAGACGAACTAGCATTGCTGCATGCGAAATGGCGTGACCCTAAGCCAAAGCGGGCAGCCGACAAAGTAGCATTGCTGCATGCAAAATGGCGTGAACCCAAACCGAAATGGGCAGCCTCGTTTTCATGAAGAATTCAAGATAAATCTATTATCCATTAACTTTGCAAACGCAAGGTTGCGTGATGGCAACAAGCACACATTAGACCATCTACAGGATGCGTTTATCAAGACCATGAAATACCTAAACTACCCACTAGGTGGGTGAATAGGTCCACAAATGTCCCCTTGTATACGTTCCAGAAACTGGGGTGACTCAGTCCCAACCTTTGTTGGGGATGGTCTGATAATCAGCTTGCCTTGATAACACGAAGTGCAAGGATATTCATTATTTGAAAGAATTTTGAAATTCTTTAACGGATGCCCATATGAGCTTTCTATAATCCGTCTCATCATGGTTGATCCTGGGTGACCCAGTCGATCATGCCAAAGTACAAATGTATTGGACTCAGTATTCTTTAGATTTACTGTTGAATGTGCCTCAATTGCACTAATTCTTGTCCAATACAGGCCACAAGATAAAGACGGGAATTTCTCAATAACCCTCTTTTTGGCCGAAGACATTCTTTGAAGTGATGACGAGATATTCGAGATTATCTTCATCCATTGTCTCAATATTGTAGCCATTCCGGCGTACATCTTTTAAAACTCAACAAGTTTCTTATAGACTTGGAGGAGAACATAGCATTCTCTATGATTAACGTCGTGCCCTTGGGCAGAGTTACAATGGCTCTTCCGGAGCCTTCGATCAATTTACTTTCCATGGTATGACATACAAAAGAAATACAGGAACATAAGAATAAGCAAGTTCAATTCTTTTTGTGTCACATAATATTTTCAAAATCTGCTACTAACAGTTGACTAACAAAATCAGATATGTTGTCCATAATCAATTACTATGCAGTTTGAAAATTTCAGCGTTTTTCATAAGACAATCGATTATTAAACACACAATCGATTGTTGGAACATAGACAATCGATTGTTAAACACACACAATCGATTATTTGTTATTTTTGAAAAACTTCAGATCACACTGTCTTAAGACAATCGATTGTTCGATATAGACAATCGATTGTGGATGATTTTTGAAAAAATTCCGGACCTCACTGTTTCAAGACAATCGATTGTTAGACAAAGACAATCGATTGTTGGCTATTTTTGAAAAATTCCAGAACACACTGTTTCAAGACAATCGATTGTTAGACAAAGACAATCGATTGTTGGCTATTTTTGAAAAATTCCAGAACACACTGTTTCAAGACAATCGATTGTTAGCCAAAGACAATCGATTGTTGATCAATTGTTTTTCAACTTTAATGCGAAAATAGTTGATAATCGACTAGTTTTTCAGGCTAGTCGATTACCCCCACTGGAAAATAAAAGTTTTATTGATATTTGAACATATTGAAGATATTCTAAAGAACTACTGCTAACATTGCTTTATGAACTAACTAATACGAGCTAATGCTAATGACTATTAGTTTATTCACTAACTAATACAAATAAGTAGAACAAAATCAAATAACTCCATCTTCTTTCATCATGGTCCCATCGCCGATTAGGTGGTCTATTTTCCCCTCGGGTTGCTCAAAGAAGTCTGCCACATCCAGGTGGGTGATGTCCTCATTGTCGTCATAGACAAAGTTTGTTTCAGGGCCTTTTCTCTTTCGAGATGCTTGATAAAGGTCAACCAAGTGTCTTGGTATACGGCAAATCTTTGACCAGTGCCCTTTCCCACCGCAACGATAACATATAGTTTCTGAACTATTTGCCTTAGGATCTTCTGGACCCCGTTTCTGCTTTCGGTGATTATCTCTCTTTGGGGGGTGACGGACTTCTTTGGAATTTCTTCCTTGTCCACGTCCTTGGCTTTGACCCCGTTTATGACCGTGATCATGGTCCCTTTTATGTTTGGCATAATGCGAGTGCACCATATCTGCTTCAGGCAGTGGTGTAGACCCAGTTGGTCTATTTTCGTGATTTCTCATGAGCAGATCATTATTACGCTCAGCCACTAGTAAGAGAGAAATCAATTCAGAGTACTTCGTAAAGCCTTTCTGTCGGTACTGTTGCTGCAGTACCATATTGGAGGCATGAAACGTTGTAAACGTTTTCTCAAGCATATCGTAATCGGAGATGTTATCTCCACATAGCTTCAGTTTAGAAGTAATTCTGAACATAGCAGAATTATATTCAGAAACGGACTTAAAGTCCTGTAGCCTCAGATGGGCCCAATCATATCGTGCTTGTGGCAGAGTGACCAACTTCAGGTTGTCATATCTCTCCTTTAAGCTGTTCCACAAAACGAGTGGATCCTTGACGGTGAGATATTCAATCTTCAAACCTTCGTCAAGGTGGTGGCGCAAGAAAATCAAGGCCTTCGCACAATCTTGGGTGGATGCTTTTTCTTTATCTTTGAGGGTGTCTCCGAGACCCATAGCATCTAGGTGGATTTCAGCATCCAACACCCATGTCATATAGTTCTTGCCCGAAATTTCAAGGGCAACAAACTTTCTTTTCATAATGTCAGACATACTCGAAAATTAAATTAAGAAGAGGGAAAATACCTTGGATTTTCGAGAATGATACTTGAGACGGTAGAGTCTCGTGCTGATAACGTGTTATAAACTAAAGCAAAAGACAAGAACAATAGAGCAAGAACAATAGCAATAGAGAGAAGAGTAGAGAGAGTTCTTCTTATTGTGTTGAGAGGGGTCTCAAGGGATGATTTACAATGGTAGGGGGCACCTCTATTTATAGGGGAGGGGAAGATTTAGCTACCACTAATAGAACTCTAAAATCTCTCTAATTAAATACATTAAAGACATTCACCTTAAATAGAAGTGTAAGAATCTTCTATTTCATAACAGATAAGTTAATATAATACATAGGAAAAATACATAAACAGCTCTTTAAATTTGTCCGAAAAATATGGACAATTCCTAAATATTGAGAATGAATAATTAAGTATAATGAGTTGACAACATCCAATAGAAAGATGATATGTATATAGTTAAGTTGGTTTTCAATTTTGTTCTTTCTTTTAACGCGTATATAGGAATGTGATAACACATTCTTCACCACGTCACCTTTGAGTGAAAAATAAATTTACTTCAAACAAGAATAAGATGATATAGGTTACCAGGAAGTAAAGTGCATAAATGACTTTTGTGAACAAGTTTATGTTAGAATATGCGGAATAGAAGCAAGAATATAATGCATGCATTACATGTAAATAAACTAAACAATGATATAATTACGAGATTAAAGGCACTAACCTCTAAATCGTTGCACAGATCTTCTACAGAGCAAGAATCCAGGGCTGCAGTCTTCTGCTACGGTCCAAGTAAGACCTTGGACGAAATTGCTTTAAGTGGGCAAGAATAATATTACTCTGAAAAAGTAAGTTATCAGGTGAAAACTGCCTTCCTTATGTATACTCGTTTTCAGCCAAAAAGAGCTAAAAAAAACGTGTAGAATTCTGCTTGTGAAGTAGAATCCTACTCTAACTCTACAAGATGACTTTTTTCCATAGTTACTTTTTTCCAAGTCAGTCTAGGTTTTTACTAGACATAGAATGGACCACAGAAATAATAACATGCTACTAATTATAACATTAACTCAAAAATTTGGATGAATTAATTCCTACCATAATTAATTGCAATTTATTTCGCTAAGAAACTGCAATTAAACTCCTCAATATGAATTTTGAAATTCATTAATACTTATTTTAACTCCCCATGTTAAGGTCACAAATACCAGTTAATTAAATTAAATCACTGACAATTAAATTAAATTAATTAATTTATTTTTTTTTATAATTTTGCTTAAACTATTTCATGTGATGGATATAAAATTCACTGGCCGCATTTTCACATGAAAGCTTATAAGCTTACATGAAGGGTATCATCAAACTCAAAACTAAGTCATGGATTCTATCAACTAATTATTATTTCACAAATACTAAATTGTCTAATCTATTAGGCATACAGTAACTCTGAATAGAGTTGTACCTTTTGATAAATCAAAATAATAAACAAAGTACATCGATCATAATAATATATCAAGACTAGGAGTATAAGCTCATTTAATGAATTAGAGAAAATTATTTATATATATTTAGTACGAAAATATCTTTTCTCTACTATGTCCGTGCAATATACACTAAGTATACTAGCACAAGAAGCCAGAGTAAAACCACTCCCATAATCAAGAAAGCTTATACTATAATCTTGTGCTACAATCATCAAGAATTTTTTCCAATAATATCTTCGATTATGAACATAGTTTATTAATTATGAGAACCGACAATTTAATCTTTTGTGCATGAGCTACGACTTCATTCATTAAATTGTTTACTACATAACTAAAGGACATACATGTAACAAATAATATATTAAAATAATACTTTATCAAATTAAATAAATTAAATAAATAATTATTCTATAAAAATACAATACTATATCTAGACTGTATCTTTAATAGTATATCCCAACAATTTAGGGACAACTTATAAGTTGCTCTATGCATATCTCCTATATATAGGAATGTGATAACACATTCTTTATCACGTCACCTTTTGAGCAGAAAATAAATTCGCTTCAAACAAAAATAAGATGATAATAGGTTGCCGGTAAAGCAAAGTGTATAAATAACTTTTCAGAACAAGTTTAGGGGCAACTTATAAATTGTTCCATGCATATCACTTATCTTTTTGTACCAGTGAAAATTAATGGTAGTATTCACACCTTACTTTTAACTTCCCCCACCTTATGTACACCCCTAAAGTTAGCTCCCTTCAAAGGTTAAACGTATTAATTTTGATACTTATGTGAAAAGGGATAGAAGGGTGGACTTTACACTTACCCCTCTTAGTTAGCTTCCTACAGTGCGATTCCACTAAGAAGATTTTATTGTCACGATCCGAATTTTTCACCTTCGGGGTTGTAATGGCGTCTAATAGTGAGAGCTAGACAAGCCAAATCTTAACCACATTTTTCATTATCAAATTCTTCTTTTAACAAATAAAAAATCAATAACATGAAAACTGCGGAATTGTTGATAATTAATGGAAGATAACCATTAAACGTCTAAAATCCGCAAATATTACAGTCACTTAAGTCTCAACCACCCAAAAACTGGTGTCACAGTATCACAGATTATCTAAGATTACTACATACAAGGTCTGAAAAAATAACAGTACACTGTTTCTGAATAAGGAAAATGAAATAGAAAATAGAGATAGAGGGAGACTATAGGGCATGCGGATGCTTGCAGGTACTTTGGATCTCCGGGTGGACGGAAGGAAGCCCTCCAACTAATGATGTTGTCCGGTACCTAGATCTGTTCAAAAGAACATAGAGTGTAGTATCAGCATAACCGACCCATGTGCTAGTAAGTGTCTAGCCTAACCTTGGCGAAGTAGTGACGAGGTTAGGACCAGACTACCAACTAAACCCGTGCAGTTCAAATATATATATAGAAAAAAAAAGTACGGGAATTAACCAGTCAATATGAGAGGGGGAGCATGCTGTGGGGAAGATGAAAACTATGAAAAAAAACCATCAAATAAGGAATGAAAGCAACATAACTCAGACATCAATAAAGAATCAGAAATCAATAGGTGCACGACATCACCCTTCGTACTTTTACTCTCATCCTCACCAAGCAATGATATAATAAAATGTGCACGGCATCAACCTTCGTGCTTTTACTCTCATCCTCACCAAAAAATGATATAATAAAATGTGCACGGCATCACCATCATGATTTTACTCTCATACTCACCAAGCAATGATATAATGAAAATGTACACGACATTACCTTTCGTGCTTTTACTCTCTTTCCTCACATATAATCAATAGATTTGGCACGGAATGGTACATCGTGTGATATGGCATCACCCTTCGTGCTTAACACTCTTTCTTCACAATAACAAACAATATACGACATCACTCTTCGTGCTTTAACACTCTTCCTCACCCAAACAACAATCACAAACAAGGGGTAAAGGAGTAAACAAATAATAATAGAAATCCCGTCAAGGGAACACAGTTTAACAACTAAGTCCCGTCAAGGGAAAAATACCAATAACTCTTTCTCTTTCTTTTACTTTTACTTCACAACTCGTTTTACCACTTGAGCCAATGCTCCAAAAGGTTCAGTCATCTCATAGACTTTCACAATTTGTAATATACTCGAGCCAATGCTCCTTGATGTTCAAAGGTCACAATTTCTTTCACCAGCTTTTCAAACATATAAATCATCACCAAGGCATGGAAGAAATAATAAAATCATGATATTCACAATATAGGGACTCACGTTCATGCTAGACACCAATGTATAGATACTTGTCACCATGCCTATACGTCATACTCAACAATTATCACATAGTAAATAAGACTCAACTCCTAATCCCTCAAGCTAAGGTAGACCAAATACTTACCTCGATTCCTTAAACATAACTCAAATCTCAATTATGCGCTTAACCCCTTGGTTCCACCACCAATTCATTCGTATCTAATCATAAATTACTTAATTACATCAATAAACGCTAAATGGATCAACCCCAATGCATGAAAATGAGTTTCCCAAAGTCTTACCCAAAAAGTCAAAAATTGCCCCGAGCCCACATGGTCAAAACCCGAGGTTCGAACCAAAACTCGATTACCCATTCCCCCACGAAATCAAATGAATAATTTGTTTTGAAATCTAACCTCAAATTGAGGTCCAAAGCTTCAAATTTTGAAAAATCTAGGTTCTACTCAAAACACCCAAGTTCCCCCATGAAAATCTTTGATTTTAGGTTGGAAACATGTTAAATAATGTTAATCATTGAAGGAAATGAGTAAAAACTAACTTACAATCGATTTGGAAAAAGACTTGTTCTTGGAAAATCGCCTAAGTGTGTTTGGGTGTGAGAAAATATGAAAATGATGTTTAAAATCGGTTAAGTATAAAATTGAAGGTCTCAGTTATGGGAAATACGAATAGGGATTCGCAATCGCGAACCCGGCCTGCGGCTATGGGAAATGCGAGACTAGGTTTGCATTTGCGAGCCCTTCAGAAATACTAGACCTTCGCATTTATGAAACAAAAGGTCGCATTTACGACATCACGGACATTGCATTTGTGATGATAATCCTCGCATTTGCAAGAAAGCTGGCCTGGGCTTACTTCACAATTGCAAAAGGCCGCTCGCATTTACGATATCGCATTTGCGAGCCTGCAGGTTTGATCATACCAGCAATTTGTCAAGTTCAAAAATGCACCCTATGGCCTATCCAAAACTCACCCGAGCCCTCGGGGCTCCAAAAAAATATATACACAATCTCAAAAACATCCTACGGACTTGCTCGCGCGATCAAATCGCCAAAATAATTTCATAAACATCGGATTAAACCTCAAAATCCATGAATTCTTTCAAATTTTTCGAAACATCAAAATTTTCATTTAAAGTCCGAATCACATCAAACGACGTCCGTTTTCAACCAAATTTTACAAAAATGTCCTAAAGCATATATAAGACATGTACTTGGCGCCGGAAACAAAATACATGCCCGATACCATCGTGTTCTAATTAGATTTTATGTCAAATTTCCTTAAACATTTTCAGAAAACAATTTTACAGCAAAAATTCATTTCTCGGGCTTGGGACCTCGGAATTTGATTCTGGGTATACACATAAGTCCCATATTTTTCTACGGATCCTCCGGGACCGTCAAACCACGGGCACGGGTCCGTTTGCCTAAAATGTTGACCAAAGTCAAATTTATTCATTTTAACATCAAAACTTAGCATTTTTCATAGAATTTCATATTCAAGCTTTCCGGCTACTCGCTCGGATTGCGCACGCAAATCAAGGAGACTTTAAATGAGGTTTTCAAGGACTCAGAGACACATAATTCAATTAAAAATAGGTGATGACCCTTTGGGTCGTCACATTCTCCACCTCTAAAACAACCGTTCGTCCTCGAACGGACAGAAGAAGGAAGTACCTGAGTCAGGGAAAAGATGAGGTAACGACTCCGCATATCGGACTCAGACTCCCAGGTCAATGCCTCAGGACGCTGACCTCTCCACTAAACACGAACAGAGGGGAAACTCTTGGATCTCAACTAACGAACCTTCCGGTCTAGAATAGCCACTGGCTCCTCCTCATTAGATAAGTCCTTGTCCAAGTGGATGGTGTTGAAATCTAGCACGTGGGATGGATTGCCGTGATACCTTAGAAACATGAACACATTAAACACTGGATGCACGACTGATAAGCTCGGCGGCAAAGCAAGTCTATAAGCCACCTCTCCCACTCGATCAAGAATCTCAAATGAACCAATGAACCTAGGGCTAAGCTTGCCCTTCTTCCAAACTCTTATTACGCCCTTCATAGGCGATATTCGGAGCAACACTCGTTCACCAACCATAAAAGCCACATCACAAAACTTACGGTCTGCATAGCTCTTTATCCTGGACTGAACTGTATGAAGCCTATCCTCAATGATCCTGACGTTGTCCAAGGCCTCCTGAACTAGATTCGTACCCAAAAACCGAGCCTCTCCCGGCTCAAACCGTGAGACCGGAGATTGACACCACCTACCATATAGAGCCTCATAAGGAGCCATCTGGATATTCGGCTGGTAGCTGTTGTTGTAGGAAAACTCTACTAAAGGCAAAAACTGATCCTACGAACCTCCAAAGTCAATAGCACAAGCGCGAAGCATATTTTCCAAAATATGAATAGTCCGCTCGAACTGCCCGTCCATCTGAGGATGAAATGATGTATTCAACTTAACCTTGGTGCCCAAATCTCGTTGCACTGATCTCCAGAAGCGCGAGGTAAACTACATACCTCGATCTGAAATGATAGATACCGGCACACCGTGAGGGCAAACAATATCCCGAGTATGGATCTCAGCTAACCTCTCGGACGAATAAGAGACTACCACATGAATGAAATGCACTGACTTTGTCACCCTATCAACAATGACCCAAACAACGTCGAACTTCTTCCAAGTTTGCGGAAGCCTAGTAACAAAGTCCATAGTGGTCCGCTCCCGCTTCCACTTGGGAAGCTTAATCCTCTGAAACTATCCACCAGGCCTCTGATGCTCATACTTAACTTGTTAACAGTTCAAACACTAAGCCATATATGCCATAATATATTTCTTCATTCTACGCCACCAGTGATGCTGCCGCAAATCCTAATACATCTTTGTGGCACCTAAATGAATAAAATACCGAGAACTATGGTCCTCCTCTAAGATCAACTCTCGAAGCTTGTCTACATTAGGCATACAAACTCAACCTTGCAATCTTAGAACTCCATCAGCATCTAAGGTAACCTGATTGGCACCTCCAGACTACACCGCGTCTCTAAGGACACACAAATATGGATCATCAAACTGCTGATCTCGGATACACTCCAATAATGAAAAATGAGCGACCGTGCAAGCTAACACTCGACTAGGCTCATAAATATTCAAACTCACAAATCGATTGGCCAAATCTTGAACATCTAAAGCAAGCGACCTCCCACTGACCGAAATGTAAGAAAGACTGCACATACTGGCTGACTTTCTACTCAAGGCATCTGCCACCATATTGGCCTTCCCCGGGTGATATAAGATCTTAATATCATAATCCTTCAACAACGCCAACCACATCCTCTGCCTCAAATTCAACTCCTTTTGCTTGACCAAGTACTAAAGACTCTTGTGGTCAGTGAACACCTCACATGCCATGCCATACATATAGTTCATCCAAATCTTCAACGCATGAACAGTGGCTGCCAACTCTAAGTCATGAACCAAATAGTTCTTCTCATGAATTTTCAGCTACCTTGAAGCATAGGCAATGACCCTGCCATCTTGCATCAACACTATACCAACCCCAACACGAGAAGCATCGTAATAACCTATATAAGTACCTGAACTTGGGGGCAAAACCAATACTGGTGCCGCAGTCAGAGCTATATTGAGCCTCTAAAAGATCACCTCACACTTGTCCGACCATCTGAACCGAGCACCCTTCTGGGTCAGTCTGGTCATCAAAGACTGCAATGGATGAGAACCCCTCCATGAATCGATAATAGTAACCTGTCAATCACAAGAAACTCCGAATCTCTATAACTGATGCTGGTCTAGGCTAGTTCTTGACTGCCTCAATATTCTTCGAATCAACCTGAATACCCTCTGCCGATACAACATGACCCAGGAATGCAACTGAACTCAACCAGAACTCACTTCTAAAATTTAGCATAAAATTGACTATTCCTCAAAGTCTGAAGAACCACCTTGAGATGCTCCTTGTGCTCCTCCCGGCTGAGGGAATATATCAAAATATCATCAGTAAAGACAATCACGAATGAATCCAAATAAGGCCAGAACACACGATTCATCAAATTCATAAAAGTTGCTGGGGCATTTGTCAACCTGAATTACATAACCAAGAACTTATAATGCCCGTACTGAGTGCAGAAAGCTGTCTTAGGGACATGGGAAGCCCTAATCCTCAATTGATGGTAGCCAGATCGCAAGTCAATCTTGGAAAATACCTTGGCACCCTGAAGCTAATAAAAACAATCATCAATAGTTGGCAGCAAATATTTATTCTTGATTGTTACCTTGTTCAACTGTCGATAATCAATGCATATTCTCATCGAACCATCCTTCTTCTTAACGAACAACACTGGCGCACCCCAAGGTGATACACTGGTGCTAATAAATGCCTTCTCAAGCAAGTCATGCGACTGTTCCTTTAACACTTTCAACTCAGGCGGGGCCATACGATATGCAGGATAGAAATAGGCTGGGTGCCCAAAGCCACATCAATGCAAAAGTCAATATCCCTGTCAGGTGGCATGACCGGTAGGCGGGGCCATACGATATGTAGGATAGAAATAGGCTGGGTGCCCAAAGCCACATCAATAAAAAAGTCAATATCCCTATCAGGCGGCATGCCCGACAGGCCTGAAGGGAAAACAACAGGGAACTCACGAATATTGGGCACATAATCAATAGAAGGGACCTCAGTACTAGAATCACGAACATATGCCAGATAGGCCAAATACCCCTTCTCGACCATACACCGAGCCTTCACATAAGAGATAACGCTATGGTTAGAATGATCAGGAGTCCCTCTCCAATATAAATGAGGCATACCTGGAAAAGCTAAGGTCACAGTCTTGGCATGACAGTCCAAGATAGCATGGTAAGGTGATAAGCAGTCCATCCCAATATGATATTGAAGTCAACCATGTGTAGAAGTAACAAATCTACACGAGTCTTAAGACCGCCAATCACCACAATACAAGAATTATGTACTTGATCGACCACAATACAATCACCCACCGGTGTAGATACATAAATAGGAACACTCAATGCATTACTAGGCAAGACCAAGTACGCGGCAAAATAGGATGACACATACAAATACGTAGACCCCGGATCAAATAACACTGAAGCACCTCTATCACACACTAGAACCGTACCTGTTATAACTGCATCTGAAGCCTCTGCTCGGGCTTGGACTGAAGAGAATAACATCAGGGCTGGCCCTACCACTCTGATTTACCTCTTTGGGACGGCCTGCAGCTGGCTGGCCTCCACCTCTAGGACCTCTACTTTCACCTCTAGCACCTCTACCCCCACTTCTAGCTGGCTGGGCAGGCTGTGGGAGATCTGGTGCCTATTATATAGCACGAGAACCCTGATGCTGAGAGCTACTCGGTTATTGAGGGCAAAACCTAGCAATGTGACCCAGATTACCACAAGTGTAACAAGCCCGCGGCTGCTGAGCTTACTGGCCCTGTTGACTTGAATGACCACCTTAGAAACTCTGAAGTGGCGGTGCATTGATAGGTGGTAGTGGTACACTGTAGGGCTGCTTATCAGAATACTACCAGCGAGAACCACGGCCACCTGAAGCACCATGAGAAACCTGGAGTGCTGACTGGTAAGTCCTAGAAGGATGACCCTTATCATACGAATCTCTGCCTCCAAACGAGGCACCACTGAGCTGGCCTGACTGATGGGGTCTCATGTCCTTCTGTGACCACCCCCTGTGATAATACCATCTCAACGCTATGGGCCATATTGGCCGCCTCCTGTATATCTCGCTCCCAGCCTCTCTAAACTTTTGAAGACGAATCGGCTGAATGAGTCCATCAATAAACCGTATCACTCTACCCCTCTTAGTGGAAGTATAATAAGAGCATGGCGAGCTAAGTCAATCAACCTGGTATTGGGTGACTGTCACAGAACCCTATTGGAGGTGCTCAAACTGCCTCCGATAGGCCTCTCTCTAAGTAACGGGGAGAAACTTCTCTAGAAACAACATTGTATACTTCTCCCATGTCAAGGCTGGTGATCCTGCTAATCTAGCTAAGCAATAATCCCTCCACCAAGTTTAGTAGACCCAGACATGCAAAATGTAGCGAAATAAACTCCATTAGTCTCAACAATACCCATGTTCCAAAGAACCTCGTGACAACTATCTAGATAATCCTGGGGATCCTCAGTGGATGCACCGTTGAAAGTAGAAGTGAAGAGCTTGGTGAACCTGTCTAGCCTCCCCAAAGCATCCGAGTCTATGTTCCTTCTGTTTGGATGTGTAAACCCTCTTATCCTTCAAATTTCAATGAAATGCATGTTCCTTTTCTTTAGTGCTGATAGTCCTTGCTTTTTTTTGCTTTTCTTTTCCTTCTTGTACAGTTATTTTGATACTGGCTCCAATGATATGACATGCATAACGACTCTTTGGCCCAATTATGAAAGCCAATCTAGTTCAAAAGTAATAATTCAAGAGATAGAATATGAGGATGAACTAGAATATTATGAGGAAATGGTGTTTGAAGAAATTAGTAAAGAGTTAAGACAATTTGAGGAAAAACCTAACCCAAACCTTCGCGATACATAAGCATTCAATCTAGGGGACCCAGGTAACAGTGAAACTAAAGTAAGTGTCCATCTTGAGCCACAACTTAGGGAAGAAATAATCGAAGAGCTATTTGAGTACAAAGATGTTTTTGTGTGGTCCTGCGACGATATGCCAGGGTTGAGCACTGACTTGGTTTTTCACAAATTGCCCACTGACCCGGCCTATCCTCCTGTCAAACAAAAGTTGAGGAAGTTTAAAACTGACATGAGCGTAAAGATCAAAAAGGAAGTTACCAAGCAGTTTGAGGCAAAGGTCATCTGAGTCACACAATATCCCACATGGTTAGCCAATGTCGTGCTTGTGCCAAAGAAGGATGGTAAAACTAAGGTGTGCATCGATTATCGTGACCTCAACAAAGCGAGCCCAAAGGACAACTTCCCACTGCCGAACATCCACATATTAATTGATAATTGTGTAAAACATAAGATTGGTTCTTTCGTAGATTGCTATACAGGCTATCACCAGATTTTGATGGATGAGGAGGATGCGGAGAAGACAACCTTCCTCACAACGTGGGGAACATATTGCTACAGGGTCATGCCCTTCGGTCAGAAGAATTCTAGGGCTACCTATATGAGGGCAATGATAACCATATTCCACGATATGACACATAGGGAGATTGAGGTCTATGTGGATGACGTAATTGTGAAATCTAGGAAACAGTCCGACCAAGTCAGAGATGTGAGAAAATTCTTCTAGAGGCTCCGCAGGTACAATCTCAAGCTCAATACTTTGAATCAAGGAAGTTGCTAGGATTCATAGTCAGCCACCGAGGCATTGAGCTAGATCCATCAAAGATCAATGCCATACAATAACTGCCGCCCCCGAGGAACAAAACGGAGGTGATGAGTTTGTTGGGGATATTGAATTACATCAGTAGATTTATTTCTCAGCTCATGACAACTTGTGAGCCTATCTTTAAGCTATTGAAAAAAGGATGCTACAACCAAATGGATGGAGGAATTCTAGGAGGCTTTTGATAAAATAAAGGGTATTTGTCGAACCCACCAGTATTGGTTCCACCGGAACCAGGGAGGCCTTTGATCCTGTATCTGACAGTCTTGGACAACTCATTCGAATGTGTGTTGGGTCGGCACGATATCACCGAAAGGAAGGAGCAAGCCATATATTACCTTAGCAAGAAGTTCATAGTTTATGAGGTTAAGTATACTCATCTTGAAAGGACGTGCTGGGCCCTATTGGGTAGCATAGAAATTGAAACACTACTTGTCGTCATATACTACTTACCTCATCTCACGCCTGGACCCATTGAAGTAAACCTTCTAGAAGCCTATGCCCACGGGAAAGCTTTCAAAGAGGCAAATCCTGCTCACCGAGTTCGACATTGTCTACGTGACTAGGACTGCAATGAAAGCGCAGGCATTGACTGATCATCTGGCCGAGAATCTGGTGGACGAAGAATATGAACATTTAGAGACATACTTCTCATTTGAAGAAGTGATGCATATTGATGAGACGGAAAAGGGCGAGAAGCCATGATGGAAAATATTCTTCAATGGGGCTGCCAACATGAAATGCGTCAGGGTAGGAGCAATACTCATTTCTGAAACGGGGAACCATTACCCCATTACAGCCCAACTACACTTCTATTGCACTAACAATATGGCAGAATATGAGGCATGCATTTTAGGTCTGAGGTTAGCTGCAGACATGGGTGTCCAAGAAGTCTTGGTCCTGGGGGACTCGGACCTTTTAGTACACCAGATTCAAGGGGAATGGTAAACACGAGATTTGAAGCTCATACCATACCGTCAATGTCTGCATGATCTTTGTTAACGATTTCAGTCAGTAGAGTTCAGGCATATCCCAAGAATTCACAATGAAGTTGCTGATGCCTTGGCTACTTTGGCGTCGATGTTACATCATCCATATAAGGCTTATGTTGACCCACTGCATATCGAAGTCCATGATCAATATGCTTATTGTAACATGGTGGAAGAGGATTGTGATGGTGAGCCTTGGTTTCACAACATCAAAGAATACATCAGGATGGGTGTCTACCCGGTACAAGCCACAAGTGATAAAAGAGACCAATTCGTCACTTGTCAAGCGGGTTTTTTTTAAGTGGAGGGGTTTTTCACAAAACAATGCCGGATCTTAGGTCACTATGATGCATAGATGTTAGAAAGGCCATGACCCTCATGGCCGAGGTACATTCCGGATTCTGTGGACTACACATGAGTGGATATGTTTTGGCAAAGAAGATTCTCTGAGCAGGTTATTATTGGTTCACCATGGAGCGAAATTGTATCCGTTTCGTGTGCAAATTTCATCAATGTCAAGTGCATGGAGATTTGATTCACTCCTCGCCATCTGAGTTACATACAATGTCTGAACCGTAGCCCTTAGTTGGTTGGGGCATGGATGTCATCGGGCCCATCGAGCCAGCATCAACCAAATGGGCAAAGGTTTATACTTGTGGCTATCGATTATTTCACCAAATGGATTGAAGCTAAAACTTTCAAGTCAGTGACCAAGAAAGTCGTGGTCGATTTTGTGCTTTCAAATATCATTTTCCGGTTCAGAATCTCGAAGATAATCATCACAGGCAATTGAGAAAATCTCAATAGTCATTTTATGAAAGAGGTATGTCACCAGTTTAAGATTACACATCGCAATTCCACCCCTTACTGCCCCAAGGAGAATGGAGTAGTCGAGGCAGCCAACAAAACATAAAGAAGATACTTCAAAAAATGGTGGAAGGTTCCAGGAAATGGTGTGAGAAGCTACCCTTCGCATTGTTAGGCTATCGCACTAATGTTCGCACCTCAGTAGGGGCAAATCCGTATTTATTGGTCTATGGAACAGAAGCAGTAATACCGGCTGAAATTGAAATCCTATCCCTTCGGATTGTCGCCGAGGCAGAAATTGATGATGACAAGTGGGTCAAACCCGCCTGGAGCAATTGAGTTTGATTGATGAGAAAAGATTAGCAGCACTATGTCACAGCCAGTTGTATCAACAAAGAATGGACATAGCATATAACAAGAAGGTTCACCCAAGAAGGTTTGAATTGGGTCAGATGTTGAAGCACATCCTCCTTCACCAGGCGGAGGCAAAGGGCTAGTTTGGCCCAAATTGGCAAGGGCCATTCATCGTGTCGAGAGTGTTGTCCAACGGGGCACTGTGTCTAACAGATGTGGAAGGCAAGTGCGTAGAAATGGCCATCAATTCCAATGCAGTTAAGAGATACTATGTATGAGTTTCTTTGATTAAATCATATTTGTTTGTACTTGGCATGTTTTGGAGATTGGAATGACGAATGCATTTTATTCTGCTATCTAAACACTTTATCTCTTGTTAACCCTTTTGAGCTTTAATTATTTTTTTTTTCAGACCCCTAGGTTTGTAATCAAGTGTTTTCCTTTATGGAATTTAAAATTACCAAAATTTTCTGTACTTATCTACCAGAACTACGCTCGATCTGATTCATGCGAGGTCGTGATACATAGGAAATCTCCATAACATTTGACCTCAACTAAAATAAGAAAAAGGGGGAAAAGAAAAGAAAATCATAAGAGAAACAATAGAAAAATAAGGAAGAGAATAATAAAACAAAAGAAGCTAGGCAAAAACAAGATGCGCTAAAGAAAAGGGAAGAAGGAAAAGAAAACAAGAGAGAAAAGGAAAGTGGCACATGATAAGACCCAGAATCTCTGGTTCAGGGTTCAGAATTTGAGCTTGGAATAATTGTTATATTTTGGCTTTATTTGTTATCTAATTTTACTACATGTCTGGGCTTAATGTGCTAAATGATGCTTTTACCGCGTTGATATTATTTTAGCTGTATATAAACTGCTGCGAAACCCTTCTCTTCTCTATTCGGGATGTGCTCGCTGGTCGAGACACTCTATTATGTTAGTGTCATAACTTGAAATAAGAAAGAGACTCAGACAAGTTACAAAGTCGGATGTCTTTTTGGTTCCCGGTACGTAGCCCTCTCTTCGACTCGAGTTGTCCGCTCGGATACACAATCTAGGACATATACCTAGGTTTTGAGCCGAGAATAACTTAACCTCATGCCGGATCCCTAGTAGGAACCCCCATCTTATTTGATGTTATTTCCTTTTAGTTTTTCTCAGCATGTTGCTCATTCTCAGTTTACTTTAAAGTTATATAGCAAAACTATAATATGACTATTATGTAACAATTGTTGATAGTTTCTCTTTTAGTGTCTGAAATCTGCTGTTACTTGAAGTGGCAGTCAGTGTTGAAATCCAATACATATTACAGTGCATAATGTTAAATGTTTTCGTTCAACATTATTGAAGTTCTTGAGTTTTCGTTCTGTTGATTGGTCTAGTATAAGTTGGAGACAAATTGAGTGATGAGTAGTCTGTATTTTCAACCCAGCCTGTTAGTTAATTTTAAATGTTCAGCGTAGTCAACTTGTTGTTTAAGATATTATGAAATGAAGTTCAGATATAGTAGCCTGAAGTTGATATACTACTGTGGATGAAGGGCTTAAATTTATGTTGCGTGCTTCTGGAGAGACTCGATCTCGAGTCACTAACCCTAGCAATAGCCCATTGAAGTATGACCTAAATTCTTCCGGGCCCTTTGTTGATAGTTTTGTGCTAACATATTTCTTTTCAAATTGTCCTGTGATAGTCAGCTCTCTAATAGTTTGATTTTGGTCTTTTGTTATAAACAGAATGGGTTGTTTATCTAATAATTGTCGGTACATGTTTAATTCCAGTCAATCTTCCTATTTTGCATTTTTGTTCTTCAGTTAGTATTATTTCAGTGTATAGTGAATGTTTGGAAAGAGGCTTTGTCAAAAGCTTTGTGGTTAAATCCGATCAGGTAAATGGACGTAATGTCCTAAGTCTAATCTTTTACGCACGTAACTCTAACTAGCCCAATCATTAAGTATTCTTGGTTTAGCTTGCATTTTCATAAATAATTTACTATATTTCTTCAACAAATAAATTTCGTAATCATATGCCTTTCACACTATTCTCAAAGTAGTTTAGTGAAATAATTCATACCTTTGTAGTTTGCTTTAGTTGAGTACAATCCTCTGAAATTAGAATACGAGGCACGCCATGTCAAACAAAAACTACCATTACATGGCCCTCGTTTTAATTAATCTTGTATAGTATCCGAGGTGTGCCGCTTAGTTGAATTTTCATGATCCTCGCAAATTGCAAACGCGTAGTCATTTTAGGCACGTTATTCTAAAAACCGATTTCCTTAAACTCGGGTGCGCATTTATGTGACCCAAATCCAAATCACAACAATGTTAAAATATGTCAAAGCCACGGGTGAATTTATGTGACGTGGTTCGAGACATTTTTAATAACGTCAAAATTTTCTTCAGAAATAATAAAAGCGGTTAAAAGATTTAAAATGCACATAGTCCAAAACATATTTAAAATCAGATAATTAAGCCGAACATAACAGTTGAGCGACCGTGCTAGAACCACGGAACTCGGGAATGCCTAACACCTTCTCTCCGGGTCAATAGAATTCCTTACCTGGATTTCTGGCTCGCAGACTGTATTACAGAATCAAACCTTCCTCGATTCGGGATTTTAAACTGGTGACTTGGGAAATTATTAATTATCCCAAATGGCGACTCTGAAATATTTAAATAAATAAATCCCGTTTCGATTGTCCTTTAATTGGAAAAATTCCCTTTCTACGCTCTTCGCGGGGTGTAGTGTAAAAAAGAAGGTGTGACAACTCTGGCGACTCAGCTGGGGATGAAACCCAGAATCTCTGGTTCGGGGTTTAGAATTTGAGTTTGGAATAATTGTTATATTTTGGCTTTATCTGTTATCTGATTTTACTACACGTTTGGGCCTAATATGTTAAATGATGCTTTTACCGCGTTGATATTATTTGAGAACTGCTGCAAAACCCTTCTCTTCTCTCTTCGGGGATGTGCTCACTGGTCGAGACACCCTATTATGTTAGTGTCATTCCTTGAAATAAGAAAGAGGCTCGGACAAGTTACTAAGCCGGATGGCCTTTTTGTTCCCAGTACGTACCCCCTCTTCGACTCGAGTTGTCCGCTTGGGTAAAAAGTCAACGTATACCCTGGTTTTGAACCTAGAATAACTTAACATCATGCCGGATCCCTAGTAGGAATTCTTATTTGCATCACGCATTTGACTTAGGAGACTTAACATAGGGGTTGGGTTCGTCTAGGACAGGTGCACCCAAAATAATAGACCATCTTGGTGTATCTTGCATGCTACTTGTGCATTTATTCCAGGATCTGCATGCCGATCGGCTTTTGAAAAAGAGAGAGGAGAATTTGACAAGAAAATAACGGTGTGAGGGATGAGAAAGGACTTTATCCGTTTCAAATAGTGATACTGAAATTCTGCCGAAATTTTGAAAAGAACAATGAAAAGGTTTTCGTTTTCGAAAAAAAAAGAAAAAAGAAGAAGAAGAAAGGAGCTGGTTTTTAATTCTGTAAGAATTTCCTGAACTACGCCGGTTTGATTCTCACAGGGCGTGAGATAGTAGGCAACCCCCATCGGGCCCAACTTCGTTTTCGTAAAAATAGCCTCAAAGAACCAAATTTTTTCTGTGGTAAATAAATAAGGCAGTTCTGGTCAAAATTAGCCGAGTGTCCCCAAAAGAGCATCGGAAGGCTGCTTTTGCAAGAACAACCGCCCTGGATTCTTTTACAATTTTTGGTCGGTAGCCAGCACAACCTTAAAATCGTCCCCGGGAAGTGCTGAAAGGCCGTAATTTCAAAGCCGGACTCGTACTGTTGAAATGAAAATTTGAAAGAATAGATGAACATTGTTTTAAGTTAAATGAATCATGATTTTGCTTAATCACCCTAATAAATGTGCAGAATGAGTACGGATCAAAATTAGCCAATAACAGTCATGAAGAAGATCCTTTTGAAGCTGCACATGTGGTGGAATGATCTTGGTGAATCGGGGCAAGACAAGGTCAATGCACACTTGGGAGGTCTTATTGGGTTGTTGAAAATTAATCGTAGAGGGGATATAATAAAGGCGTTGGTTACATTTTGGTACCCGACCCATAATGTATTTCATTTCCCACACTTTGAACTCACACCAACCCTGGAAGAAATAGCTGGATATATCAGGGGACCCAAAATTCCTCTGATACACCAGTATTTGATTACGCCAAGGGCCGTCGCTGTACACAAATTCTAGGATTCACTAAAGATAAGCAGGGAGTTCAGAATCCAGATCTGTCAGCTGGTTTTTGTATAATACAGTATATATTCCAGAGGTATGGGCATGTAGGGGGATTTAACGACCCGAAGAATAAAATTTGTAGCAAAGGAAACCGACTCAAATGAAAAGAACACAGGTGTTTCACATTTATGGTATTCTTCTTGGGCCTCTTGGTGTTTCCACAGAAAGATTGGAATATTGATATACAGATAGCAGGGGTTGTCAGCACCCTACTCACTCAGGCCAAGAGCACCCTTGCGCCCAAGGTATTATCTGAAATCTTTCATGCCCTCACAACCTGTAAAGCCAGAGGAGATTTCTTCAAAGGTTGCAACATGTTGTTATAGATGTGGATGGTTGAATACCTGTGCCATCGACCTCAATTCATGAGTTATTGGTCATTGAAAATGAGCTGCATAGGGGAATTTTATACCAAAGTTGATGGATTCGGATTACCAAAGGGGCTCACAGAATGAGTATCATATCTTCGTACTATAAGTGCAAGTCAAATAGAGTGGACATTCGGGTGGCTCCTCATCGATGAAATTATACATTCGCCAGCTACCGGTCCTCATTTATTTTGATGGGTCTCTGAAGCATCCAACCTTATGCTCCGTACCGAGGGCTGAGATAGTTATGGAGGTGCCAAATAGTTCCCAGGGATGAAGTCTTTAGTCTCCATGTTGTTGAAATTGGTCTTAATGGTCAGTTTCACGAAGCAGCAGTTCTCCAGATTTGGAGCGAGTGTCAGTGCTTGACGGCAAACACTCGAGTACGAGACTTGTATAAAGGTGAGGTTGCACCAGGGTACCTGGCTTGGTATAAAAGGGAAGTGTAGTTTCGAAGACCGGCCAAATGACTACATCTTCAGGAACTTTTCGAGGCGTCACAAGAACAATAGAATTGGTTAGCTAAGGAAAACGAATACAGGGCCACAATAGGGAAATTGGAAAAGTAAGTCAAAGACCTTCAATTCGAGAATGGTTTGCAAGCCGCGCAGACGAGAGGGAAATGAAAAGACTAGTCAAAGAAAACAAAGCTTTGCGAGCCAAAATGAAGAAAATAAAAATAGCCACAGGGAATCCCACCAGAAGTGCGAAGGATGAAAAGCTCATAGACAATCTAAGGCGGAAAGTAAGAGAATATGGTTTTGACTTTATCGAAGTTCAGGGTGAGCTAGCCAGGGCCCGAAAACAATTGGCCAAAAATGCAAAGGAACGAGCATGCATGATGGAACAACTGAAGGAAAGTTATGACACGAGGTTGCAGGGTTGAAGAAAAGGGTCATCATGGTTGAAAACAAAATGGCTAAGCAAGCGAAAGACTTCAAGGATGATAGAGAGCATTGTTACACATCAATAGCATGGCTGGAGGGAGATTTCCACCAATTTCAAGAACTAAATCGTGTAGCCGAACATACTTTGGAGGCTAGGGCCTTGCGGATTAGGTCACTGTTGCAAGAAAAGGGTACTATAAGAGATAAGGTATGGATGATTGCTGATTACATCGCCGTAAAGTGTAGCCACTGTGAAGATATCATGAGATCCATGTTTTTTGCCACCGTAATGACCTTCGTTGGTCAAATGATGGGAGACCTCCACCACCACCAAGGGGATTTAGCATGCAGGCCTGCGGCGAGACCGAAAGATGTCCCGCAATCCCCAGGAGCATTAGAGGCCTTAATGTATTCATGATTTTCACTCAAGTCTATTAGTCCATTTGCGAAGTCTATATTTTCTTCTGTTTGAGTCTATAGTGGGTTGTCGAGCCAGTTGTTTTCATTTTTCTGTCAGAGTCTGTTGGCTTTGTTTGAGTCAGAATCTGTTAATTTCTTTCTTAAGGTATGTAATCAAGTGTTTTACTTTATGGAATTTAAAATTACCAAAACATTTTCTGTACGTATCTACCAGAACTACGCTCGATCTGATTCATGCGAGGTCATGATACATAGTAAATCTCCATAGCATTCGACCTCAATTAAAACAAGAAAAAGTGGGAAAAGAAAAGAAAATCATGAGAGAAACAATGGTAAAATAAGGAAGAGGATAATAAAACAAAAGAAGCTAGACAAAAACAAGATGCTCTAAAGAAAGCAGAGAGAAAAAGAAAGTAGCATAGGATAAGACCCAGAATCTCTGGTTCAGGGTTCAGAATTCGAGCTTGGAATAATTGTTATATTTTGGCTTTATCTGTTATCTGATTTTACTACATGTCTGGGCCTAATGTGCTAAACTTTTACCGCGTTGATATTATTTGAGCTGTATTTAAACTGCTGCGAAACCCTTCTCTTCTATATTTGGGATGTGCTCGCTGGTCGAGACACCCTATTATGTTAGTGTCATACCTTGAAATAAGAAAGAGGCTTAGACAAGTTACTAAGTCGGATGGCCTTTTGGTTCCCGGTACGTAGCCCTCTCTTCGACTCGAGTTGTCCGCTCGGGTACACAATCTAGAACATATACCTAGGTTTTGAACCGAGAATAACTTAACCTCGTGATGCTCTTACCGCGATACGTAGGTAACGCCCATCGGGTCCAACTTCATTTTTGCAAAAATAGCCTCAAAGAACCAAATTTTTTATGCGGTAAATAAATAAGGCAGTTCTGGTCAAAATTAGCGGAGTATCCCCAAAAGAGCGCCGGAAGGCTGTTTTTGCAAGAACAACCGCCCTGGATTCTTTTTAGAATTTTTAGTCGGTAGCTAGCACAACAATAAAATCTTCCCCGGGAAGTGCAAAAAGTCAGTACTTGCAAAGCCGGACTCGTACTGTTGAAATGAAAATTCGAAACAATATATCAACCTTGTTTTAAGTTAAATGAATCATGATTTTTCTTAATCACCCTAATAAATGTGCAGAATGAGCACAAATAAAAATTTTCCAATAACAATCATGAACAAGATCCCTTTGGAGCTGCACATATGGTGGAATGATCCAGGTGAATTGGGGTAAGACAAGGTCAATGCACACTTGGGAGGACTTACCGGGTTGTTGAAAATTAATCCTACAAGGGATATCATAAAGGTGTTGGTTACATTCTGGGACTTGACCCACAACGTATATCATTTCCCAAACTTTCAACTCACCCCAACCCTGTAAGAAATAGCCGGATATATCGGGGGGGCCAAAATTCCTCTGAGACACCAGTATTTGATTGCGCCAAGGGCCCTCGATATGCACAAATTCTTGGATTCCCTAAAGATAAGTAAGGGGTCCACAATCTAGATTTGTTAGCCGATTTTTGTACTCCACAGTTTATATACCAGAGGTATGGGCACGTAGGGGTGTAAAGACCCAGAAAATAAAATTTGTAGCAAAGGAAACTGACTCAAATAGGAAGAACACCAAGTGTTTCGCATTTATGGTATTCTTATTGGGCCTCTTGGTGTTTCCACGGAAATACGAGAATATTGATATATGGATAGCAGGGGTTGTCAGCACCTTGCTCACTCAGGCCAAGTGCACCCTCGCACCCAGGGTATTATCTGAAATCTTTCATGCCTTCGCAACCTATAAAGACGGAGGAGATTACTTTGAAGGATGCAACTTGTTCTTACAGATATGGATGGTTGAACACATGTTCCATCGACCTCAATTCATGAGAATATGGGTCATCGAAAAAGAGGTGCATAAGGGAATTTTATACCAGACTTGATGGATTTGGATTACCAAAGGGGGTCACATAATGGGTATCATATCTCCGTACCATAAGTGCAAGTCAACTAGAGTGGAAGTTCGGGTGGCTCCCCATCGATGAAATTATATATATGGCAGCTACCGGGTCTCATTCTCTTTTGATGGGTCTCCAGAGCATCCAACCTTATGCTATGTACTGGTTGTTGAGACAGTTAGGGAGGTACCAAATGGTTCTCAAGGATGAAGACCTTAGTCTCCATGTGGTTGAATTTGTCCTAATGGTCAGTTTCACGAAGCAACAGTTCGCTAGATTTGTAGCGAGTGTCAGTACTTGACGGCGAACACTCGAGTACGAGACTTTTCTAAAGGTGAGATTGCACCAGGGTACCTGGCTTGGTACAAAAGGGAAGTGGATTTCCAAAGACCGGCCAAAAGACTACATCTTCAGGAATTTGCCGAGGCGCCACAAGAACAATGGAATTGGTTAGTTAAGGAAAACGAATACATGGCCACAATAGGGAAATTGGAAAAATAAGTCAAAGACCTTCAATTCGAGAATGGTTTGCAAGCCACGACCAATGAAGGGGAAATGAAAAGATTAGCCAAAGAAAACGAATCTCTGCAAGCCCAAATTCAGAAAATGAAAATAGCCGTAGAGAATCCCACCAGAAGTGCGAAGGATGAAAAACTCATAGACAATCTAAGGCGGAAAGTAGGAGAATATGGTTTTGACTTGAACAAAGCCGAGGGTGAGCTAGCTAGTGCCCGAAAACAATTGGACAAAAATGTAGAGGAACGAGTACGCATGATCTAACAACTGAAAGAAAGGTATGACAATGAGGTTGCGGGGTTGAAGAAATGGGTCATCATGGTTGAAAACAAAATGGATAATCAAGTGAAAGACTTCAAGGCTTAAAAAGAGCATTGTTACACAACAATAGCACGACCGGCGAGACATTTGCATCAATTTCAAGAATTGAATCGTGTAGCCGAACAAACTTTGGAGGTCAGGATCCAGCAGATTAGGCGACTGTTGCAAGAAAAGTGTGCTATATGAGAGAGGGTACGGATGATTGCTGATTACATTACCGAAAAGTGTAGCCACTGTGAAGATATGACGAGATCCATATTTTTTGCCAACGCAATGACCTACGTTCGTCAGGTGATGAGAGACATCCATCACCTCTAAGGGGATTTAGCACGCAGGCCTGCAGTGAGACCGAATGATGTCACGCAAGCCCCAGGAGAATTAGAGGTATTAATGTATTTATGATTTTCACTCAAGTCTTCTAGTCCATTTGTGAAGTCTGTATTTTCTTCTATTTGAGTCTGTAGTGGGTTGTCAAGTCAGTTGTTTTCATTTTTCTATCAGAGTCTGTTGGTTTGTTTGAGTCGGAGTCTGTTAGTTTCTTTCTTAAGGTCTGTAATCAAGTGTTTTACTTTATGAAAATTAAAAATATTCAAAACATTTTCTGTACTTATCTACCAGAACTACGCTTGGTCTCATTCATGCGGGGTCATGATAGGTAGGAAATCTACATAGGATTCAACCACAACCAAAACAAGACAAAGGGGAAAAGAAAGGAAAATCATGAAAAACAATTGTAAAATAAGGAAGAGTACAATAAAACAAAAGAGGCTAGGCAAAACAAGATGAGCAAAAGAAACGGGAAGAAGGAAAAGAAAACAAGAGAGAAAAGGAAAGTGGCATAGGATAAAAGCCGGGATGATGCAAGCGGCCAATCCAAGAGCATAATAGAAACTGGAATCTGCTTAGGTGCATTCATCCCCAAATATGTGGCTACCTATATGTTGAATCCTAACCGCTAACAAGTTTTGGTGTTGTCTACAATCCAAACAGGTGGTTAGCTTTGCGGCATTCTGGCAACCCACCCCAATAACACCCGGTCCAAGAACCCGATGCAAGTATCATTGATCCCTCAAAAGAGGTGGAAGAGTTGGACGTCAACGCAATGAAAGAAGAGATGTACAAATTGAAGCATCAGATGGCTGAAATGTATCAAGCGTGGGTAAGAGGGCAACCCCTACCAGCTTATCCTGCTAATCCGACCTTCATCACGCCATTAGCATAGTCACATGACCACCCTACCACGGATTCACCCCAAGCTTCCCCATCTACCAAAAATACTAGGGTACACTTCCCAGACACCCCCAGCTCCACCACCCAAAGCTGTTCTCCACCCCCTTCCACCAGTTGCTCCCATCTTTGTGGCACCTCCTCCCGTCGCACTCCACAGATCATCCAGTGAACCTTTGCTCCAAGATCATGATAACCAGTATTACCCACCACAACCCACCTTCAAAGAAAACGAACCCTACTCTTACGCTCCCCGTTTTGAAATCCCTATAAAGGTTGAAAAACCAGCCGAAAATCCAAGAGGAGCTACTCAGGAAAGTCAAAAGTCTAGAGAAATCATTTAGAGATATGCGAGGGTTGGGAGGCCAAGTGAATGTGGAATTCGAAGACCTCTGTTTGTTCCCATATCTACAATTGCCGCCGGGCTTTAAGATGCCCAAGTTCGACTTATACGACGGGTATGGTGATTCGGTGGCACACCTAAGGGGTTTCTGCAGCAAGACGAGAGGGGCAGGCGGGAATGACGAATTACTTATGGAATACTTTAGTCAAAGTTTAATTGGTTTAGCATTGGAATGGTACACCCGATAGGATCATTCTCGGTGGTACACATCGGACGATCTAGCCCAAGCATTCACCTGTCATTTTCAATACAATCTTGAAATTATTCCGGATCGTTTGTCTTTGACAAAATTGGAAACGAAGCACAATGAGAGCTTTAGGGAGTATGGCTTCTGTTGGAAGGAGCAGGAAGCAAGGGTCGACCCACCAATGAAGTAAAGCGAAATGGTAGATTACTTCTTGCAAGCTTTGGAGCCTACATATTTTGGTCACCTGGTGTCGGCGGTGGGTAATTACTTTAATGAAGTAGTAAAAATAGGGAGCATGGTAGAGGAGGGACTCAAATCTAACAAGAATATGAGTATTCAGCAATCAAAGTAACCACCCAGGCTATCCAAAGAGGGACTGGGGGAGCAATCGGAAAGAAGAAGAAGGAGGTAGCAAAAATTGACTCAGGAACTTGGTTCGGGCCCCGAGGTCCATCCCATTACATCCATCGCCAACCTCATCATCAAACCTATCCACACTCACCATATAGCTCACCACAACACTACTACCCACCCCTGATCCTCAATTTTTGTCCGTTGCGCACAAACATACATTTAACCTCCTACCCACGCCCAATGGCGTGTGCCAACCCTATAAGATAATTACCCAGCTCCACAAATAACTATCCACCTCCAAGAGCCTACCAACACCCCCTGATACAAGCTTTCCGGGCCAACCAATCCTTAAAAAATGAGAGAATGCAGAAGAGGAAAACTTTCACTCCATTGAGAGAATCATATACCAGCTTATTCCACTTGTTGAGGCAGTTAGATATGTTGAGGCCGACTGAAGCAAAATTTCCAAATCCCCCGCCGAGAATTCTAGACAATTATCTTAGTTGTGTGTATTGTTCTGGTGCCCTTGGGAATGACACAGAGAAATGTTTGCATCTGAAGAGTGATATTCAAGAACTCATCGATACACATCAGATTGACGTGCAAGCTTTGGAAGCACCCAATATTAATCAAAACCCGATGCCTGCTCATCAAGAGAAAAATATGATTGACATAGTGCACAAAGAGGGAGAGCCCAAAAAGCCTTCGCAAACTGTCATGATGATCCAATCTAGTTATCGGAAGACGATTGAGAATTTAACAAGCGAGTGAGTAGAGCAAGCAGTGAGCCATTCTTTTTAGTCAAGAAGGAATCATCGAGAGAAGGGATAGTGAGATAAGAAAATGCAAAAGTAGTTGTACCGGGGGTAGCTAGCAAGCCTGTGGTTGTCCTGGAAGGCACTCGCACAAAGCCTGTCGTTATCAACCCTGTAAATCAGTTACTAATGATCAGCAGCAAGGACGTACCCTGGAATTATGACCGAGTAACAGTGACTTACAAAGGGAAAGATGTCAGAGAAGATGTTTGTGAGACCCACGAATTGACCCAATCAGGGAGGTGCTTTTCCCTCGAGGAATTGAGAAAACCCAAATCGACCAAGGATAACTTAGTGCTGGAGAAGAAAACACTGAGTGAAGAGGAAGCAGATGAGTATATGAAGAAGTTGAAAATACAGGATTACTCTATTATGGAACAACTGAGAAAGACGCCTGCTCAACTCTCACTATTATCATTTTTGATTCATTCGGACGAGCACCGTCGGGCATTGAAGAAGATCCTTAAAGAGGCCCACGTTCCTTATAAAATCACGATCAATCACTTGGAGAAGATCGCCAACAAGATTTTTGAGGTGAACAGAGTCACTTTTTCCGATGATGAATTGCCCATAGAAGGCACCAAGCATAATAGAGCACTCTATCTCGCGGTAAAGTGCGAAGATTCTGTAGTTACTCTAGTGTTGGTTGGTAATGGTTCAAGTGCAAATATTTGCCCTCTTTCCATGTTGAACAAGTTGAAGGTGGATGATGCAAGATCTACAAGAACAATATTTGTGTTCGAGGGTTTGATGGCGGGGGTAAAAGATTCGGTCGATGACATAGTGCTCAAACTGACAACCGGACCGGTTAATTTTACCATGAAATTCCAAGTGTTGGATGTGGCTACAACCTGCTATCTGGGAGACCCTAGATCTATGTTGCTAAAGCAGCCCGTTCTACTTTGCATCAAATGGTGAAATTTGAATGGGATCGACAAGAAATAGTTATGCACGACGAGGACCATCTGTATGCTCACAGTGATGCTATTGTTCCATTTATCGAGGTGGATGATGACAAGGGGACCTGGGTGTATCAGGTTCATGATACGGTATCAGTGAAAAAATTTCCATAAGGAGAGTGTATTACGATGCCAAAGCTAGCCACTGTGTCAGTCATGGTGGCTGTTGAGATGTTGAATAGTGGATTTGTTCGAGGAAAGGGTTTGGGGGTGTAACTTCAGGATATCGTACAACCGGTATCTCTACCCAAAGACGTAGAAACCTTTGGTTTAGGGTTGAAGCCCACAATTGCAGAAATAAAAAGGGCCAGAAGAATGAAGCAAAAGGCATGGCTCCTCCCCAAGCCCGTGCCGCGTCTCTTCAAATCATTTGTGAATCCTGGTACCAAGAAGTGCCCGACAACAATAAGCCCTAGTCTTGTGGTCGGTCCAGAAAAGAATTGATTGAAAGGTTCGAAAGGTTGTTTGAAGATGTAAATATGGTAGAAGCAGGAGTAAAAGTTAACAATTGGGAAGCTACTTCTCTCCCGACTAGGAAGGAGTTGCGGTAATCTGCTTTGATTTTTCTTTTGATTTCTCTGGGTTATTCCAGAGTTGTAATTCAGAGTCTATGTTCTGTCCGTTTGGATCTGTAAACCCTGTTTTCTTTCAAATTTCAAACTTTGCAATTTTCTTTTCATCAATGCTGATAGTCCTAACTTTTCTTTGCTTTTCCTTTCCTTCTTGTACAATTATTTTTATGCTGGCTCCAATGATATGACATGCATAAGGACTCTTCGGCCCAGTTTTTAAAGCCGATCTAGTTGTAATAATTCGAGAAATAGAATATGAGGATGAACTAGAATATGATGAGGAAAAGGCGTTTGAAGAAATTCGTAAAGAGTTAAGCCACTTTGAGGAAAAACCCAAGCCAAACCTGAGCGATATAGAAGCAGTCAATCTAGGGGACCTAAGTAATATCAAAGAAACTAAAATAAGTGTCCATCTTGAGCCAAAACTTAGGGAAGAAATAATCGAAGTGTTGCTTGAGTACAAAGATGTTTTTGCATGGTCCTTCGACGATATGCTAGGGTTGAGAACTGACTTGGTGGTTCACAAATTGCCCACTGACCTGGCCAGCCCTCCTGTCAAACAAAAGTTGAGGAATTTTAAAATGGACATGAGCTTAAAGATCAAAGAGGAAGTTACCAAGCAGTTTGAGGCAAAGGTCATCCGAGTCACACGATATCCTTCCTGGTTAGCCAATGTCGTGCTTGTGCCAAATAAGGATGGTAAAACTTGGGTGTGCATTGATTATCGTGACCTCAGCAAAGTGAGTCCAACGGACAACTTCCCACTGCAAAACATCCACATATTGATTGACAATTGGGCAAAACATGAGATCGGTTCTTTCGTAGATTTTTACGCAGGCTATCACAAGATTTTGATGGATGAGGAGGATGCGAAGAAGACATCATTCATCACACAGTGGGGATCATATTGCTACAGGGTCATGACCTTCGGTCTGAAGAATGCTGGGGAAACCTATATGAGGGTAATGATAACCATATTCCACGAATGCTGGGGAAACCTATATGAGGTCAGTGATAACCATATTCCACGATATGATACATAAGGAGATTGAGGTTTATGTGGATGATGTAATTGTGAAATCTAGGAAGCAGTCCGACCATGTCAGAGATTTGAGAAAATTCTTCCAGAGGCTTCGTAGGTACAATCTCAAGCTCAATCTTGCGAAGTGCACATTCGGTGTGCTATCAAGGAACTTGATAGGATTCATAGTCAGCCGCCGAGGCATTGAGCTAGATCCATCAAAGATCAAAGCCATACAAGAATTGCCGCCCCTGGGACAAAACGGAGGTGATGAGTCTCTTAGGGAGATTGAATTACATCAATAGATTTATTGCTCAGCTCACGACAACTTGTGAGCCTATCTATAAGCTGTTGAAAAAGGATGTTGCGTCAAATGGATGGAGGAATATTAGGAGGCTTTTGATAAAATAAAAGGGTATTTGTTGAACCCACCAGTATTGGTTCCACCAAAACCAGGGAGGCCTTTGATCCTATATCTGACAGTCTTGGAAAACTCATTCGGATATGTGTTGGGTCACCACGATATCACCGGATGGAAGGAGCATGCCATATATTACCTCAGCAAGAAGTTCACAGTTTATGCGGTTAAGTATACTCATCTTGAAAGGACGTGATGTGCCCTAACTTGGGTAGCATAGAAATTGAAGCACTACTTGTCGTCATATACTACTTACCTCATCTTACGCCTGGACCCGTTGAAGTACATCTTCCAGAATCCTATGCCAACAGGGAGGCTTGCAAAGTGGTAAATCCTTCTCACCGAGTTTGATATTGTCTACGTGACTAGGACTGCAATGAAAGCGCATGTATTGGCTGATCATCTGGCCGGGAATCTGGTGGACGAAGAATATGAACCTCTAAAGACATGCTTCCTGGATGAAGAAGTGATTATATTGATGAGACAGAACAAGGCGAGAATCAAGGATGGAAACTATTCTTCGATGGGGCCGCCAACATAAAAGACGTTAGGATAGGAGCAGTACTCATTTTTGAAACACCATTACCCTGTTACGGCCCAGCTCTGCTTCTATTGCACAAACAATATAGTAGAATAGGAGGCATGCATTTTGGGTCTTAGCTTTGCAACAGACATGTGTGTCCAAGAAGTCTTGGTCCTGGGGGACTCGGACCTTCTAGTACTCCAGATTCAAGTGGAATGGGAAACACGAGATTTGAAGCTCATACTATACCGGAAACGTCTACATGTTCTTTGTCAACGATTCCAATCAGTAGAGTTCAGGCATATCCCAAGAATTCACGACAAAGTTGCTGATGCCTTGGATACTTTGGCGTTGATCTTACATCATCCAGATAAGGCTTATGTTGACCCGTTGCATATCTAAGTCCATGATCAACATGCTTACTGTAACATGGTGGAAAAGGGGTATGTGGACTGCACATGAGTGGATATGTTTTGGCAAAGAAGATTCTCCGAGCAGGTTATTATTGGCTCACCATGGAGCGATATCCGTTTCGTGCGCAAATGTCATCAATGTCAAGTACATGGAGATTTGATTTACTCCTCACCGTCTGAATTACATACAATGTCTGCACCGTGGCCCTTCGTTGCTTGGGGCATGGATGTCATCGGGCTCATCGAGCCAGCATCAACCAAATGGGCACAGGTTTATACTTGTGGCTATCAATTATTTCACCAAATGGATCGAAGCTAAAACTTTCAAGTCAGTGACCAAGAATGCCGTGGTCGATTTTGTGCAATCAAATATCATTTGCAGTTCGGAATCCCGAAGATAATCCTCACCGACAATGGAGAAAATCTCAATAGTCATTTGATGAAAGAGGTTTGTCAGCAGTTTAAGATTACACATCGCAATTCCACCCCATATCGCCCCAAGGCGACTGGAGAAGTCGAGGAAGCTAACAAGAACAGAAAGAAGATACTTCAAAAAATGGTGGAAGGGTCCAGCCAATGGTATGAGAAGCTACCCTTCGCATTGTTAGGCTATCGCACTACTGTTCGCACTTTAGTTGGGGCAAATCCATATTTATTGGTGTATGGAACAGAAGTAGTAATATCGGTAGAAATCTAAATCCTATCCCTTCGGATTGTCGCCGAGGCAGAATTTGATGATGACAAGTGGGTCAAAACCGGCTGGAGCAATTGAATTTGATTGATGAGAAAAGATTAGCAGCAGTATGTCACAGCCAGTTGTATCAACAAAGAATGGATAGAGCATATAACAAGAATGTTCACCCAAGAAGGTTTGAAGTGGGTCAGTTGGTATTGAAGCACATTCTCCCTCACGTGGCGGAGGCAAAGGGCAAGTTTGGCCCAAATTGGCAAGGGCCATTTATAGTGTCAACAGTGTTGTCCAACGGTCATTGTATCTAACAGATGTGAAAGGCAAGTGCGTAGAAATGGCCATCAGTTCCAATGCAGTTAAGAGATACTATGTATGATTTTCTTTGACTAAATCATATTTGTTTGTACTTGGCATGTTTGGAGATTGCAATAACGAAGGCATTTTATTCTGCTATCTAAACACTTTATCCCTTGTTAATCCTTTTGAGCTTTAATTATTTTCTTTCACACCCCTCTCTCAAAATGAGTAACGAAAACGCAAGCATGAGAAATGAGTAAAGGGAAAAGAAAAGAAGGAAAAGAAAAGAAAAGAAAAAAAAAGAGAAAAGAAAATAAAAAAAACACAAACACAAAATAACAAAACAAGAAAGGAAAAGGGAAGAAACAAAAGAAAAGAGTGAGAAGAAAGAGAAAAGAGAAAATCACAATAAAAACAAAGCAATTCTTGTTACATGAACTACACTTGACCTGATTCCTTTTATGGATACGTAGGTAGCCCCATGGTTTGGTCTCATTAAAATAAAAATACAAAAGTCCCCAAGAAAGAAAATGGGGCAGAAGTATTGGTTGTTGTAAGAAATTTGATTCCGAAAGTTATAATTTTGAACCTATTCCGATTATTTTGAGCCTTAATACCCTTTCTTTCTAACCCTATCCAAAAGCCTACGTTACGGTCCAAAGTAATACCTTTTGATAAGTCTTTAAGAAATGCCAAGTCAAGCAAGAAGAGGTGACTCACACCCAGGGTAACACTCTAATTCGAGCAAGAAAAGATGAAAATGAGAGAGTCTTGTTGGTGAAAACCCTCGTGGGCATCATAAGGCGACGAGAGTTGAGAGAAAATAAAAATGAGAGAGTCTTATCGGTGAAAACCCTCACGGTCACCGTAAAGCAATGGGAGCTGAGAGAAATCAAAATGAGAGACTCTTATTGGTGAAAATCCTCACAGGCACCTAAAGGCAAAGGCAAGTCGAGAAATGAACCCCTTACTTTGAGTCGACTAACTGCAACGCTTCGAGCCTTAAAACCATATGTTACCATATAGGCTTCATGGTAACCTTTGAGGAGAAATTTGCTTGGAGGCCCGTGGACAGGGACTGCCTCTGAACTTCTGATGGCAGTTCCCGGTTGGAGGTTCATACAAATCTCGACCACCTAGAAACTTGCTTTGAACTTAGAGTAGACAGCCTTAAGGCGCTGTAGATAGATCTTGAAGGAGGGTTTTTCCGAGTTCAGACTGTACCTTGGGCCAAGCCTATATGGGTGGAGCTTAAATGATTATTTCCTTGGGGCATGATTCCTTTTTGGTGAAGTCCCCGAGGTCGGGTACCACCTCGAGACCTGTAACAATTTCATTGGCTTCACGAAACCTTAGTCCTTTCTTTGATGGAGGTCCTCAAGGTTGGGTACCACCTCGGAACTAGCAATGATGTCGCTGTCTCTTAGAGCCTAACTTCTTACTTTGACGAAGATCCTCGAGGTCGGCTACCATATTAGGGATGATGATATCATCAGCTTCTTGGAGCCTAACTTCTTTTAGATGGAGATCCTCAAGGTAGGGTGCTACCTCGGAATTGGCGATGATATCATTGGCTTCTTAGAGCCTATCCTTTCCTTGATGGAGATCTTCGAGGTCGGTACGACCTCGGGATTGGAAATGATACAGTTGGCTTCTTGGAGCCTATCTTCTTTTTGATGGAGATACTCGATGTTGGGTACCACCTCGAGATTGGCAATGATGTCATTAGACTTTTAGGCAGCCGGGTCGCTGTCGTTTCTTTCCATATATAGGGTCACTTTCGCTCAATTGGAGATCCTACGTTTTTAGATAGCTATCCTTTTGTTTTGGAATTGAGCCTTCATTACCTTTGCACTAAAGTATTTGCACGGGTTTCTGCTGCAGTTCTCTATTCTCGCCATAGACATGACTACTACATTGAGGTCTGTCCGGCAGAGAGGGGAGAGCTCTGCTCCCGATGCTCAGGATCAACGAGAGCTTATCTTGGAGATTATTTCTTTGATAGGAGAGGATCACCTTTAGTTAGTGAGGAGAGATTATGGATGGAGGGAGAAGTAGTGTTATAGACACTTTGCCCGAATGAGGGCATCTCGGATCATGTTGATGGATTCTGAATGTGTACACGTATCCTTTCACACTAGGCCCACTTGATAGGGATGTGCTCCACTTTTGTTTAAAGTATCGGGTTGCCTTAGCACAGATCCACCCGTCGTTTTTGCGAATCGTGTTGATAATAAGATTTTCTGCGGAGATGGCAGAGCTTGAATTTATGCGCAGTCATTTCATTAGGTTGTACCGGCCCTTTCACCACCGAGGTATGCCAACCTTGTGGTGCCGATCGACCACACCCTTTGTTGTTGACAATGAGGAAGATGAAGATATGGATGGATGAGTTCGATTCGTCTAGGTCCAGACTACTTACGTTATTCCTGTCGAACATATGACATTTCCTAAGGAATGGAACTATACACGCAAATGGTACATCTTGTGCCTTCTCAAATTTGTTTATGGCGAAGGCTAGTCTCGTAAATCTATTTTTCCTTTTCTGTAGCAGTTTTATGGGCTCCACACCCCTGAGTTGAGTTTTTAGACATAGGTCATCCATTCCCTAGTCGCCTTTTCACAAACAGTAGGGCTTCAATCCCTGAGTTTAGTTTTTAAACATAGGGCCTCCATTCTCTAGTAGTCTTTTCACCAGTATTAGGCCTCCAATCCCTGAGTTGAGTTTATATACATAGGGCATTCATTCCCTAGTCGCCGTTTTACCAACACTACGGCTCCAATCCTTGAGTTGAGTCTTTAGACATATGGCCTCCATTCCCTAGTCGCCTTTTACCAACATTAGGGCTCCAATCCCTGAGTTAAGTCTTAGACATAGGGCTTCCATTCCCTAGTCACCTTTTTACCAGCATCAGGGCTCCAATCCTTGAGTTGAGTTTTTAGACATAGGTTTTTTATTCCCTAGTCGTCTTTTACCAACATTAGGGCTTCAATCCTTGAGTTGAGTTTTTAGACATAGGGTCTCCCTTCCTTAGTCGCATTGTCACCAACATTAGGGCTCCAATACCTGAGTTGAGTTTTTAGACGTGGGGCCTCAATTCCCTAGTCGCCTTTTTACAAACATTAGGGCTCAAATCCCTGAGTTGTATTTCTATACATAGGGCTTCCATTCTCTAGTCGCCTTTTACCATTATTAGGGCTCCAATACCCGAGTTGAGTTTTTAGACATAGGGCCTCAATTTCCTAGTCGCCTTTTATCAACATTAGGGCTCCAATCCCGGAGTTGAGTTTTTAGACATAGGACCTCCATTCCTAGTCGTCTTTCACCAACATTAGGGCTCCAATCCCTGAGTTGAGTTTTTAGGCATAGGGCCTTCATTCCCTAGTCGCATTTTACCACCATTAGGGCTTCAATCCCTGAGTTGAGTTTTTATGCATAGGGCCACCATTCCCTAATTGCCTTTTTACTAACATTAGGGCTCTAATCCCTGAGTTGAGTTTTTAGACATAGAGCCTCCATTCCCTAGTCGTCTTTCACCAACATTAGGGCTCCAATCCCTAAGTTGAGTTTTTAGACATAGGGCCTCCATTCCCTAGTCACTGTTTACCAACATTAGAGCTCCAATCCTTGTGTTGAGTTCTTAGACGTAGGGCGTCCATTCTCTAATCTCCTTTTTGCCAACATTAGGGCTTCGATCCCTGAGTTGACATTTAGATATGAGGCTCCATTTCCTCATGTTTTCCCTTCTAGATAGACACAATTCTTTTTCTTTTTTTTTTTGAAAAAGAAAAAGAAAAAATAAAAGAGAATAAGCTCAGACTTTTGTCACAAATAACTCACAAAATTTTCCTAGTGAATACTGGGGCAGAAATTTTTGTTCATTTGTTTTTCTTCGCATCTGAGAAGGTTTTACCTTGAGGCGTAGGATCCGGGGTGGCTAAAATAATGAATAGAAAAGAAGAAAAAGAACAAAAGAAGTAAATTCAAAATGCTGAAGCGGACAGAGATGCGGATGGCTCATGATATGATTGAAGTCACAAGCTTCGCATGTCCCACCTTGATCCAATGCTGAAGAAAGAACCAACATCTACAGTTGACGAGCATCAAGATTCAGATCAGAGTCTACAGCAAAAACCAGCTAAGACTCAAGATCAAGCTTCAAGAGATTTATATATAGGAATCTTGTAACTCGTAGTTGATAGGCCTAGCTAGCTTAGCTTTTGATTTTTCTTTTTTGGTGTAATAAGGAGGTCGGTAAGCAGTAGCAGCAGCAACAATAGTAAAACTTCCCGGTAGTCCCAGCTACCAAAAGTTCTAGAATTACACTAACCTGATTCCTTTATATCCAAGGATATGTAGGCAATCTCTTAAGCAAGGTTCGGTCATACGTTTTTCAAAAATACTTCTCATGGAGTGTCAAGTAGGCAAACATCCCTCATAGTTGCTCATTTTATCTTTGTCCGAAAAATCTTTGTGTCTCCGTGCAAAAAGGGACAGTTGTGAGCACGTGATTTTTGCCACACATGAATTAGTCCCACAGAATTCCTAAAATTAGAATTTTTCTTTTAATTATTTAGTTTTTTAGGGATTATTGCATAATTTTCTTATTTGTCTGCATTTTGCGTGCAGGCTTAATTTTTATTTAATTCATAAAAAATACAAAAATATGTGACATTAGCATTTAGGGTTCAATTTTATATTTTTAAGCTAATTAGTTAATTAATATCACAAAAATAGAAGAAAATCACCCAAAACAAATATTAATAAATAATAATTACTTTGCACTTTTAATTTTGTTTTCAAATTTAGATAGTTTTCCTTTAAAATTTGGTTGTTTGTGATAATAATTACTTAAAAATTGTTAGTATTGATTAGGCTAATTTGATTTAAGAACTAGTTTAAATTTTATTTTATTTTTATTTTTTGGTGTTTTTTTTTTCTAAAAAAAGAGAAGAAAATTGGGATAAAAAAGATAAAAAGAATCAGTCTTTTTGGACTGAAATTATTCTGCCCAAACCACTAATACCCGTCCAAACCCGGCCCACACCTGTGTCCAACCCGGTCCCCCACCTCTCAACCCCAAACGACCTCGTTTAGGCTAAGTGATTGATTTGGGCCGTCGAGCTTATATGATAAAACGGTTGGGAAGTGAAGGTGGTTTAATACATATATGTCCAAATGTGAACTACCTCCTCACCCCGATCACCATCTCTACAATGCTTCAGAGAACCAAAATTACGCCGCCTCGAACCGTTGTCGACCGCCCGCCGGAAATCGCCTACGGCGGTGACTATTGGCAAAATGCCACCATTTTTACACCATTGATTCTCCTCGACCCCCTCTTACTAAATCTCCAAATTCTTCTCTTCAAATCCACCAAGAACCCCTCGAATATTAGATCGAAATCTGAAACCCTAGCCAGCTGCCAAACGACCCCAAACTAACACCATAGGTCCACCAAGCCTTCGTCGTCCCAAATCTATCACTCTCTTCCCTCGAATATGTCCTGAGCTTGTCGAATATTAATTTTAAGTTGAGACCTTAAATGTCAAATTCCAAAGTCGGCAGATTTGGACAAAAATGGACCTTGGTCATGCATTTTCGTCTGAGAACACGTGATTGAGACCCCTTTCGGTCAAAATCGAAAGATTGAGGAAGAATTTAAAGTATGGTCCCGTCCGATTCTAAGTATTTTTAGCTTCTTTTCTTTTCCTGCATTTATTTTCCTTTTTATTCTTTTAAGATCATTTGCATCCCTTTTATGTCCCCTCTTTGTATTTATTTGCATTGCATGATGAAGATTAATAATAAATCTAGTTTATTGTGTTTTAGGTTTTATTATACAAAAATCAATTAGTTCATCTTACATTTCGTTTGGTTTTGATTCCATTTTAATTGATTTCTTGTTTGCTTTTGGACTTCTAGTCAGTTCTTTAATTTGTTAGTTTTGATATTGGGTTTAGTTTAAGTTCTGAAATCATGAGCCCAACGGGATTCAACAGGAACGGCAAGCCCAATTTTTGAAATTGAACCCTTGGGTCAAATTAACCCATGTTCGTTTGGTTTAAAGGTAAAAACAAAGGATCTAAGGGCTAATTTAGGAAAATGGTATAGGGAATCTAGGTGTAACTACCTGATGATGCTTCTTAGAAGCTCAAAAAACTTGCTTGGCAAGTAAGCCAAAAATTTAGGGACCAAGTAGCAAAAAATTAAAAATGGAAAGGATTGAAGGGCAAAACTTAGCCTGTTTCTACTGCTCTAATAGCTTGCCTATAAAGGCATTGCTAATTGAAATTGAACTACGATTTTAGAGATTTTAGAGATTTAAAAAAGGAGAAAATAGAGATAAAATTCTGAAAATTTAAAAAAAACAATAGGAAATTTAGAAAATTACTGTTCCATTGAGTTTTCTTCTGTGATTTCTGAAATTATCAACTTCTAAAAAATCTCTGGTTCATCTCGGCTAAAAAAATGGACTGAATATGGTTCTTAAAAGATAGGTTGAATTCTGTTGTGATTTTTGCTCGTTTGAAACTGGTTTTTTGTTCTACTATACATCATCTTTCTTGGTCTAAAATCGATTTTGCTGGGTATTTTACTGTTGTTGGGGTTCTGTTCTGTTGCTGCTTGGCTGATTCCCTACTCTTTTGTTTTTATATCTCCTTTCCTATATACATATCCCTGATCTTAAGCATGTAAGAATTGGTTCATGCAGTATTGTGAAGAAAGATGAAGATTTATGTTTTCCATTATCAGATGTTCCTCTTCTTTATTTTTTTTTCCAGCTAGATGTGTCAATTTCTTATTTTAGCTTGTTTTAAAATGAAGCTGTGCTTCAAATCTTGAGTCTTATATTGGAATTGTAATGGGGTTTGTTGTTCAGTAGTTACTGATTTCCATTTGTTTAAATCTCTAGGTTTGTTATTAATAGAAGTGTCAATTGATTCTGTTTAGATCCATGATATGTGTGTGAGTGCAAATTATTTGAGTATTTTGGTTAATTGCAAAACCAATATTACCAGAGTTGAGCATGCTAGGAGTTTGGATCTTGACAATCTGTTGAAGTTTTTTGGCACTTTTGTAAGGGATACTGAATCCCTATGGTAGTTTGCTCATTGCATTGACCAGTTATTTGTTTTCTTCAAATGAACCAAGATTTTGAGTTAAAATATATGTGGAGGTTAGTATAGCGGGTAATCCTGAGTGACAGAGATGTTGGGTCTTTGTTAAATCAATCTGAATCTTTGGTTTCTGGTAGAAGGCATTTGTTAAGATAACTTTTTTGGTTTCAGCTCCAGTGTAATACATGCAGGTTTAATTTAAATGAATCGTACATGGATTCTTCTGTTAAATCAACAACCTAGTTGATGCATTCGTTTATAGGTTCCATATTCAATTGATGTCCATTAGGCAATTAGTAAAATTGAAAGTTAATCATTTATGTGCGGTTTGCCCTGTTTGGGGCTCGATGACATGCCAAAAGGGACGGCCTCCCTTCTCATTGGTGTGTGTTTGATCCTCGTTTGAGGAATGGGCCTACTCTCGAGCCTAATGCTCTGCAAATTTTGTACATCCCATTTAGTTGACGCTTAGCTTATTTCCAGTTTTGAGTAATCAGTTCTTCAAACGTCTCACCGTATGATCTGAACTAGGCTTTGGATTAAATTTCAGGATTTGATAAATTTCATAGCTGGACTAAGCCAGAACTATACACCTTCTCAATAGGAATAACCAATTAGTTGAGGCGTGCCATATTAGCCGAATGTATAGTTTATGGCTCTTCGGAGTTTTGTTTGAATTCCCTTTTAAAAATTAGAATTAAGGTGCACCGCGCCAAATAAAATCTCAAATGCATGACCCTCATTTAATTATTTCTCTTAAAATCTTTAGAACTCGAGGCATGCCATTTAGCAAATTTTCCATGGCCTCACAAAGTTAACAACGTGTCGTTGCTTTAAGCGCGTTATTTTAATAATTTACCTTCCTAAACTCGGGTGCGCATTTCATGTGACCCAAATCTAAATCTCACAACGTTAAATAAAATATATCTCAAATTACGGGTACATTCCATGTGGCGTAGTCCAAAGACGCGTTTTAGATGACGTTGAAATCTTCTTAAAATTATATAAAAAGCGTTTTATTGAGTTAAAACTATACCATAGGCTAAAACATGTATTAAAATTAGATAATATGTCAATTATAATAGTTTAAGCGATCGTCCTAAAATCACAAAATCTGGGGGTGCCTAGGACCTTCCCCCAGGTTAACAAAATTCCTTATTCATAATTTCTGGTTCGCAGGCTTCACAAGAAAAATCGACTTTTCCTGGATATGAGATTTAAAATAAACCGGTGACTTGAGACACCAGAAAAGAAACATATCCCAAGTGGCGACTCTGAACAAAAATTGAATAAATAATATCATTTCTGTTATAAATAGAATCCTATTTAAGGTGAATGTCTATATTTAGAGAGATACTAGGGTTTACTACTTGGTGGCTAAGTCACCACCTCCCGATAAATAAAGGGGTTCTATTCCATTGTAAATCATCCCAAAGTATCAATAAGAATACTCCTCTCTCTACTTTTCTCTATATTGTTCTTGTTCTTGTATTATTTTTCTTGTTCTTATATTATTTCATAACACGTTATCAGCACGAGTCTCTAACCAATTGAATTTAATATTCAGCAATTATCGCTCTCAGAATCTCGAGTTGCAATCAGATTCACCCACTCTAATTCGTGTTCCGTCGCTTGGGTTTTTCTATTCGAGTGAAACGAGATTTGTGATATTTTGGTTTCTGAAATTCTTCAATTTTTTTTTTCTCGTTGTTTACTTTTGTTTTCTTTTTGAAGGTGAATTTCCAAGCAAAAGAGTGTAATAACGATTGCTACTGCTCCATATGAGAATTTCTATACGGAAAAATAGAAGAGATGGTATCATCATAAAGTAATGCAACGGGATGGAAACTCAAGAGGTATATTTGATATCACAACATTTATTGGTATACCTTAAAGGTAAGTAATTTACTTTTCTCTTTCAAATTCTTGAAATTCTACGATTTGATTTCATATACAAACAAAGACAACAAAGTTTGATTATAACTCTAATGGAGTTTGTAAGAAATTACACTCACATGATGTGGTAAAATAACTATGCCTTGCCATGATCAAATTCATGTATGATTGTGGGCAAAGAATTAAAAAATCCGTCCAATTGAATTTGCTCCATTCCCTTTAGAGAATGTGGTAGCAGTATGTGATAAGTCTGAAAGAAGACAAAATTATTACCATGAAGGTATCAATGGATGTGGACGTGGCAATAGACGGAATTATAATCGTCATCATTGTGATAATGAGAATAGTGAAGATTCTCAAAATAATCTTTCACTTTATGAAAGTAATATTTGACATGAGATTGTATATAACACATACAGATGATTATGATCCATTCCCTGAAGTGAATGTGATAATTGTAGTAAAGCCCGTAAGTATGGACACGCTCTTGATGTAATTTTGTTTTATGTCTGACATTATGAAAAGAAAGTTCGTTGCCCTTGAAATTTCGGGCAAGAACCATATGACATGGGTGTTGGATGCTGAAATCCATTTGGATGCAACGGGTCTTGGAGACGCCATTAAAGACAGAAATAATGCATCCACCCAAGACTATGCTAAGGCCTTGATTTTCTTGCGCCATCACCTTGATGAAGGTTTAAAACTGTGCTAAGGCCTTGATTTTCTTGCGCCATCACCTTGATGAAGGTTTGAAAATTGAATATATCACAGTCAAAGATCCACCTATCTTGTGGAATGGCTTAAAGGAGAGATATGACAACCTGAAGTTGGTCACTCTGCCACAAGCACGATGCGATGAGAATCCAAAAGCAAATAGTTCATAAACTATATATTATCGTTGCGGTGGAAAAGGGCACTGGGCGAAAATTTGCCATGTACCAAGACATTTGGTTGAGCTTTATCAAGCATCTCTAAAAGGTAAATGCCCTGAAACCAATTCTGTCTCTGACGACAATTTTGACATCACCCACTTGGATGTGGCAGACTTCTTTGAGCACCCTGAGGGAAAAATAGACCACTTAATTGGTGATGGATCTGTGATGAAGGAAGATTGAATTGTTTGATTTTATTTTACTTATTTGTATTAGTTAGTGAATAAACTAATAGTCATTAGTATCAGCTCGTATTAGTTAGCTTATGATATAATGTTAGTATTAGTTCTTTAGAATGTTTCAACATGCTTAAATTTCAAAGATATTTTTATTTTCCAGTAGAGTTAATCGACTAACCTAACAATTAGTCGATTATCTAATATTTCGCATTAAAACTGGATTTTTCCGCAAGGCAAGATAGTCGACTTCTGATTTAGATAGTCGACTAACCTGATGACTGTTTACTAAGATAGTAGACTATCTGATTTAGATAGTCGACTAACCTGATGACTGTTTACTAAGTTAGTCGACTATCAACTTAGTTAGTCGACTAACTAATATTTCGCATTAAAACTGGACTTTTCCGCAAGGCAAGATAGTCGACTATCTGATTTAGATAGTCGACTAACCTAATGGCTGCTTCCCAAGATAGTCGACTATCAACTAAGTTAGTCGAATAACCTCAGCAGATTTTGAAAATATTGTTTAATTATGAAGCAACGGATTAAATTTGTTTATCCTCATGTTCGTATATCTCTTTTGATTAATTGATTCATGTACCACACATACGATATTCAAAGATAAGAAATATTACTCTCATTTAAGTATGTGTAAGGTAGATGTTACTACAATTTCTGGTAGTAGTAAATTGATTAAAGGCTCCGGAAGAGCAACTATAGCTCTGCCTAAAGGAACAACATTTTAGAGAATGCAATGTTCTCCTCCAAGTCTAAAAGGAACTTGTTGAGTTTTAAAGATATCATTCAAAATGGATATCATATTGAGACAATAGATGAGAATAATCTTGAATTCCTCATTTACTCATGAAAACGAGGCTGCCCACTTCGGCTTGGGGTCACGCCATTTTGCATGCAGCAATGCTAGTTCGTCTCTGACTGACGAATTATCACAAATATTCCCCGTTGCAATTAGTTTTGGGTCATGAACCTAATATATCCCATTTAAGAATTTTTGGATGTGCAGTAGATGTGCATGTAGCACCGCCATATTGCACCAAAATGGGTCTGCAAAGAAGGTTAGGAATATATGTTGGGTTTTGAATCGCCCTCCATTATTCGCTACCTCGAAACATTGACAGGGGATTTGTACACTGCACGATTTGCAGACTGTCAATTCGATGAGACACTTTTCCCAAAATTAGGGGGAGAAGTTGGTGAAACCAAACGGGAAATTTTGTGGAAAAATGCATCATTATCTCATCTTGATCCACATACCTCTATTTGTGAAAAAGATGTGCAAAATATTATCCATTTGCAAAGAATAGCAAATCAAATGCCAGACGCATTTACAGATTTGAAAAGGATAACAAAATCACATATCCCCGCAGTGAATGTGACAACATCTGATACATATTCATTATTAGAAGAATATGACATGAAATTGGTATTGAATATACCACACTCACCCCTAGAAGGAGGTTTGAGATGATATATGAAAATAATGTCATTATTATGGCATGAATGATCGTTGGCCACGTACCTATTGTACGCCAAAATATTTTGGAAATATGACTATTAAAGGACAACGATAATGCAAGAAACATATCTTGCATATAATTTGACCATGACCATAATGGTATAACTTTCTCTTTAAAAGAGATATTCACCACATGGATGTTGATGAATTTGTGGTAGTACAAAATTAATTGAGAGCTCTAGAAGAGCCAATTATTACTATGTTGGAGAAACATAATTGATTACCAATAAGGTATTGTGTTGTAGTAAGTCTCAAAGAAACTTATTCAGTTTCCAAAGTATATGTGAAAGCGATTGATTATATTGAGACTATAAATAAAGGAAAGATTTGATATCTTCTATTACTACAACTTGTAGCGGGATAATCTGTATGTGAAAAACTACCCGCTTTATTCTCCAGTTTGTCCTACACAAGAATACCACAATAAAGTGGATATTTATTGGTATAAAAACCCATACCATAATAAACTTGAAGTTTATTGATAATTGCACATGTCATGGTGTAAATTTGAAGTTTATCAATATTGATAATTTATTCAGTTGGCATTCGGGTTAGCCATCTCATTTTAAGTATGATGTGCAGTAATAGAGAATTCACATGGGTAAATATTAAAGAACTAGAAAGTTCTTTACGAATTCTCTTATATTACTTGTTCTCATTAATTGATTGGCCAACTAAAGAGTTCGGGTTGAATCCCATAAAATTCTGGAAATATCAAAGGTGAATATGGGCCCATTCACCTGCCATGTATACCACATATGATGCATCTAAAATATGGTTACATGCGCGATTGTTATTAACATGCAGCCTGGCCGGTGCTTGCGAGGTAAATTGCTCAGTAATATAACTTCGAGCATAATTTGCAGATTTTCTATTCAAGATAGTTCATCTTGATAAGTTGGTTTATATCATAGTTGGTTTAGCAAGATAATTATTGAGTACCTCCACTTAATAGCTAAACTGTTTCTTATGAGAACAAAGTTATATATATCAGTTTGATATACGTTGTATACGAGAGTATATTATATTCTCCCCTCACAAGTGGTTCAGCGTCAGGAACCAAATAATTTCATCTTATTATTATTGATGTATGGTGTATATTTTCATTAACACCATAATGCACAAAGATGGACTCTCAAAGTTGAGGAAATAAGTTAGCTTTTCTAACATGAGGGGGAGACATGATAAACACTTGAGAAAAGGTTACATGGGATGAATTATCATTTGTATATATAGATCCTCGAATATCATAATATGAACCTGAAGTTCATAAAAGGATAATTCAATTGCAACATATTGCAAAGCATGCTATACGCATTTGCTGACCCAAAGAAAGTAACTATATTCTCACTGCAAATGCTCATATTAAGTCCCAGAAAGACAAAGTCTTTGATACGCTTAAAGCGTATAGACAAATCGGTTTCAAAATAACTTCTTAATAAAGAAGATGAGCAAATGATCAAAGTGATCATAATGGGGAGGCAAGTGATCTAGAAGATCACATGACATAACACTTCATAAAATCTCATGAGAGATTCAGGTACCTGAATGTATGAATGAAGAGATCTCCATGTTATGTCTTTATGAAAATTTATTGGAACCGATATATAATGTTCGTCGACGACATCTATGATAGCGCTAAATATCGATGAGGATCTTATGTTTGTCGAATACAAATAAAATATTGGCTAAATGGAAGAGATACAATTCAAGCAGAATTGATTCCATATGAAAGACCTGTAGTTTTGGACATGTAGTTCAAATACTTGAAAGTATAAAGTGAATGATTGAAGTTGCTTGAAGTATATACAATTCTTGGTCCTGAAGTACCACATCCTAAGTGCAATTTGTGTACATATGTATCTTGCTATAACTATAAGCATGATGGCATCGAGAATACACCTATGGAGATATTGAAGAGTTATTCCACGACATTATATGAAGATGTTCATATCTATCAAGAATGATAACTTCAAGGTGCGGAATATTTATTCAAATCAATATGGCTGATTTATTTATCAAATCTCTACCAAAGATCGTTTTGAAGATGTTGCACAAGATTGGAATGCAAATACTCAAGGATGTGAATTGATGCTCTTTTCAGGGGGAGTTAATGCGCGTTGCACTCTTTTTCCCTTACAAGGTTTTGTCAAACTGGGTTTTCCTTGCAAGGTTTTTAACGAGGCAACCAATAGGCGCATATTCAAACATGTGTACTCTTTTTTCCTTTTCTATAATTTTTTTCCCATTGGGTTTTGTTTTAGTTAAGGTTTTAACGAGGCACATTATTGAATAAACATTCAAGGGGGAGTGTTATAAATAGAATCCTATTTAAGGTGAATGTCTATATTTAGAGAGATTCTAGGGTTTACTACTTGGTGGCTAAGTCACCACCTCCCTATAAATAAAGGGGTTCTATTCCATTGTAAATCATCCCAAAGTATCAATAAGAATACTCCTTTCTCTACTTTTCTCTATGTTGTTCTTGTTCTTGTATTATTGTTCTTATTCTTAAATTATTTCATAACAATTTCGAATAATGTCATTTTAATTGGAAAAACTTCCATATATACTACCCTTTCAGGTTGGTGTGTAAAAAAGGAGGTGTGACAGTGCATGAACCATCTATGAGTCCTATTTTATTCTAGCGGACAAGGACACTATCATACTATGTTTTCAACCCCCAAAACCTGTGCTGGAGAAAGACGCACTAACAAGATATATACCTAGGACATCAGAAGGAAGAAGGAACAAAGGACTAGTAGGCTCAGGAATGTAAGATGTTTGCTAAGTAGAATCACCCATGATATTCATAATCAATCAAAATAAATCAGTTTTTCATATCAAACAATCAACGAACATGGTAAAACCAATATATGTAGGAGAATAAAGGAAAGAATGTACCAAACTTCTTCGTGACCTGAAGAAGTAAAAAGCTTGCCTTGGAAAATTACTTAGACTGAAAGACGAGAAACCCTAGCTTCGACAGAAGACTTCAAAACTACAATGAAACTGAGTGAAACAAAAGGATTTCGAGGTAATCAATGACGCTCTAACACAGACGATCATCAATAAAGAAGAAAAGACTCCGGTTATAACTCTGACAAAAAAAATGAGAAAACCAGGCGACCAAAACTAAATCAACAAAGCTAGCGAGGGGTAACACCGCCGAGTATGGAAGACGGAGGATCAATGAATTGCGAGATCTGATACCGTATTAAATTCTGAGATTAACTCGAATTGATGAAATTGTAACTAGGGTTTTAGAGAGAAGGAAGAGCAAATTAAATGAGAGAGAAACTAAATTTCATCTATGTATTAAAAATAATTTTAAAAAAAATATGTCTAGAACATTTTCTATGCCCTATTTATATAGTGGACGTGTATTACATTACATCACAGAGTCTGATCAATTAAATAAAGAATAAATAGGCCTGACCCAACTAGTTAAACTATCTAAACTTTACAACAGCCTATAGTATAGTCTTCATGTAACTCCAACAGTATTATGATGCAAGAGCATCTTCATGATAGGATTTCTACTGAGGTTGAATACAAGTCTGTTGCCAATGCTCTTGTCGAGCTCACTTTGCTAAGAACCCGTTGAATGAACTAAGCTACTCCATCTCCAAGCTCATTTAGCTCAACCTCACAGTAAGCATAAACTTTTTTTTGGTTTTATTTAAAATTATTATTTGCATCCTTCACATTTTACATGTGTTGAAAACTTTTTAATCCTATTAAGTAACAAAACCTATATTCCTCTAGTTATTTTCTAGCAGCATCCTCTTTGTACTGATTTTGTCAAACCTTGTATATGGATGGTAATTTTTAGGGCACCCATGGAGCTTCTTCTTTTAGTTATTTATTACTCTGTCTGGTATAAAATAAGTGAATTTTTGAATGTTTTTACACAGATTAAGAAACTCACATTTTAATGTTAATTAATAATGAAATTGACCATATTAACCTTTATTATCTCACATAAATACTCATAACACATATTCCAACACTAGTTACTCCAAGGACAATGTAGAAAAAAATAATTAATTCAATGTGAAAAAATAACATATTTTGGACCACAAGAACTACCTAAATATGCACTCTCTCTCAAGCAATACATAATAAATAGGAACGGCTAATTGAGGATCCTTTCAATTAACCAAAATCAAAACGTAGTTGAACAAATAGAGATTAACAACCAACTCAAAACTATATTAATATAACACCTAATTCGTTCCCAACGGGTTTCACCACAACCTTAGATAATAAATTAGCTATTCGTAATAGTATGTAAAACTACAATATCAAAAGTCATAACCAACAATGAAAAATAAGAAGAAGAAGGAAAAACTTGTTGAAGAATTTCTCGCCTTACCCTTGTTGTGTCTCTGCTTCCTTAGGTCAAATATGTGTCAAAAATATGTCCAACTCCGCAAAAATATCATTTTTCCATATATATATATATATATATATATATATATATATATATATATATATATATATATATATATATATAGTAAGGTCGGGCCCAGACAATTATACCTTCTCCTACGTGAAAAAAAATAATATTACTCATCTGGCCTGCCATGATCGTGGCGTGGACCGTGGTGATGACCGCGGAAGGCACTGCCTCAAACTGCGGCGCGAATCGCAGTGACGACCACGGTGAACTTTCTATCGCATTTTTCATCCTGTTTCAATTAGAATTTAGAAAAACATAAAACATTAAAGTTTTAGTCCTTTGAGTTACTTTCCAATCATATATTGTGGAGCCCAAATGGAGTTCTGAGCAAAACGTTATATCTATTTTACTAGACAGTGCATAGTATACCTACTCGAGTATTCGTTCGTACTTAATTATCAAATTTGATCCCCCGAAACCGATTCCGGATTAATTTCTTGAGCTCTTACTGAAACTTCAAATCTCCAAATCACTTAATTTCATTTTATAACATCTATATTGCTTGGAATCACTCCTATAAAGCATAAAATACACTGTTAGTGCAAAACACTAGCGATTAAAGCACAAACTCAACTAAAGTACAGTAAATTAGAGTGTAATAATTGACTAAAATACACAATTATAGCCCATCATCAGAAGGAGTATTAACTTCTCTAGTCATTTGTTATCAAGTTTTCTATTTCCTTAAAAGATATAAATTTTGTACAAATTCAAATGTAATAATTAAATTTTTATATTGAAATATAAAGAACATTGTGTAATGTATATGTTGGGATATCTACTATTAATCATGGATTTGGTTTAGCTATAGTATTTATTGTGATAATATCATTCATTCAATTTTAATAAAGTTTTAATATATAATATAGGGAAAAGGGTCAGAACTGCCCCTGACGTATTGACTCCAGGTTAAAAATACCCTCAGTTATCCTATTTTGAAGAAAATGACCCTACCGTTAAAAATATGGCATATTTGTGCCCTTAAGTCTAACAACTGACTGTACTTATATTTAAAACGGTAGGGACATTTTTTTCAAAATAGGTTAATGGTAGGGGCATTTTCAAACTTGAGTCAATACGTTAGGGGCACAAATATGCCAGAATTTTAACGGTAGGGGCATTTTTTTCAAAATAGGTTAACGGAGTGCATTTTTAAGCTGGCGTCAATACGTTAGGGGCAGTTCTGACCCTTTTCCGTATAATATATTAGTCGGTGTCCTTTGCTTATATAGTAGATGATTTAGTATATTGAGTTTAGCTTATACATGGAAAATTAAATTATCGGTTCTTATAAGTATAAAGTTTGAGTTCACAATCTAATGATGGAATTGGACAAACCATCAGGAATGATTGTAGCAAAAGATTAAATATAATTTATCTTAATTATGGGAATGGTCTAATTCCAACTTCTTGTGCTAGTACATCTTGTATGTATTGAACGGGCCAAGTAGATAAGTATTTTATACTTACTTAATAAAATACTCTCTAGCCATTAATGTACTTTTACTCTTAATCATGATATAATTATTATTAGATGTGTATATTATTATTATTTTAATTTATTAAAAGACGAGATTCTTTCGTGGGTCAATATGCTTGGTAAATTGGATAATAATAATGTACATTGGCGAAGTAATAGTTAGTTGATAGAATCCATGTCTCGGTTTAGAGATTGATGATACACCTTTATGAAAGCTAATAAGTTTTCATGTGTAAAACCGGCTGGTGAATTTGTATCCGGCACATGAAATAAGTTAAAAGAAAGTCTAAAAGAAATAATCTATAAATTAAATCATCAATAATTTAATTTAATTGATTATTATTTGAACCTTAACATGAAGAATTAAATAAGATTTATTGAATGAATTTCGAAATTGAATAAGGAGTGCAATTACAAATTTCTAGTGGAATAATTCGTAATTAATTATGGTGGATATTAATTTCAAAAATTAGAAATTAATTTCATAATAGGAGCCTTGTTAATTAAATTTTGTAGCCCCTTATTATGATCTATTTAATGTTTTTATCTCAACTCAACAATGATTTTATGCAACTTATCGTATTACTTGTAAAAAAAAATTTAGTGATAAGGATTAATTTTAAGGATGCAATATCTATACTTTTGTTAAAAGGAATTTAATTTCGGTTTCTTGGCAAAATAAGAGATGGATATTTATTTTATTTTTCGAATAACTGTTGAGTTATTGAGCTTAATAAACATTTTATCTCTTGTGGTACATGAATGCATGACCTTGTTATTGTATATTGATGTCTCTCCTGAACAGAACAATATTAGTCTACCTCATAAGAGAATATGTTCTTCAAAATTGAGTAAAACTTATCTGTGCACTTTTGTCTAAGTCATATTAATCTGGATAGGATTTCAAGTTGGTCAAGGATGGACCTTAAGGTTCATTAAAAGTAGAGGCACACCAACTTGTGGATCCTATTTGGAAGGAAATTTGACTAAAAGATATTTCCTTTTAAAAGGAAATAAAACTACTGATAAGTTAGAATGAGTCCTTTCTTATTTGTATGGTTAAATGAACATACTCGTAAGAGATAGATTTTGAGTATTTTATGACGTTCATAAATGATTACTCAAAATACTAATATATTTATTTGATGCACTGTAAGTCTTAATGAATTAAGTAATTCAAGATTTTTAAGACTTGAAACGAAGAAGCATCAAAGAAATATATTAAGTTACTACAATTGTGGCGAGCACATCTCTAAAGAGTTCTTTTGTTACATATCAGAATAAGGGATTAAATCTCGATTGACTACACTCTAAACTCCATAATAGAATTGTGTAGTAGAAAGACGAAATAAGTCTCTTTTGGATATGGATAGACTAGTGACATGTTATTCATATTTGCCTTATTTGTTTTTGGAATATTTTCTGAAAACTGCAAATTATATTCTGAATTTAGTTCCTTCTAAGCTAGTACATGGGACATCTATAGAATTGTGGACTGAATGTAAACTTGGTCTGTGGCATGTTCAGATATAGGATAGTCCCGCATATGTGCTGAAAGGAAAAGCAGATATGTAAGTTGGAACTAAGAATGGATAGGTGCATGTTTATCGAATATAAAAAAACGAATGGAGCTTTATTTTATTGTCCTAAAGAAAATAAGGCAATTGCTAAAATAATTGCATTTTTCTAGATAAGGACTGTTTAATAAAATATGTTCCTAGAAGTAAACTATTTTACAGGAACTGGGCAAAGAAATAACTAGATGTTCAAGAACATCAAAACCCACATGTCAGAATTGACGTTCCATTGCATTTAAATAGTGGGAGAACGTTAATAGACATGATATTCCTTTATCGAGGGGGGTGATGTTTTAACATTGAACACTACGGTAAGAAGTTACTAATATTTCAATGTCGTGAGGTAATTAAGGTAATATTAGTAGTACTTCATCGTAGTGGGAGAAAGCTAAATAAAATCATAACTCAGTGTACATTCTTGGGATAGTTTCGGTAACAAGATCCCTGAAGAGTTTAATACCAAACTAGATAGTTACGACAAAGCACTACTGGATAAATATTGCATCAGATATAACTTGGCAGATTCTTTAACAAAACTTTATTTGGTGAAAACTTTTAATAGTCACGTAAAAGAATGCCTGAGAAAGTTGTAGATGCATGGTTATGAGTCTAAGTGGGAGATTGTTGGGGCATATACTATTAACCATGCATTTGGATATAGTATATTCTAATAATCATTATGGTTAAAAGTCTAAGTGGGAGATTATTGGGATATATACTATTAACCATGGGTTTGATTCAGATATAGTATTTATTATGAAATAATTATTTATTCAGTTTTAATAAAGTTTTAAATAGATCATATAATAGTTTGTGTCCTTTGCTTATATAGTAGAAGGTTTAGTATAAAGAGTTTAGCTTATACACGAAAGTTTAAATCATCGGTTCTTATAAGTATAAAATTTGAGTTCACAATCTAATGATGGAATTTGACAAACCATCAGGAATGATTGTAGCACAAGATTAAATATAATTTATCTTGATTAAGGGAATGGATTAATTCCAGCTTCTTGTGCTAGTATATTTTGTATGTATTGAACGAACCAGGTAGAGATAAGTACTTTATACTGACTTAGTAAAGTAAACTCTCTAGCCATTAAATGTACTTATACTCTTAATCTTGATATAATTATTATTAGCTGTGTATAGTATTATTGTTTTGATTTATTAAAAGACGAGATTCTTTCGTGGGTCAATATGTCTGGTAAATTGGATAATAATAATGTACATTGGCGAAGTAATAGTTAGTTGATGGAATCCATGTCTCGGTTTAGAGATTGATGATACACCTTTATGAAAGCTTATAAGTTTTCATGTGTAAACCCGGCCGGTGAATTTTGTATCTGACACATGAAATAAGTTAAGCGAAAGTCTAAAGGAAATAATCAATAAATTAAATCGTCGGTAATTTAATTTAATTGATTCATATCTGAATCTTAATATGGGCAGTTAAATAAGATTTAATGGATGAATTTCGAAATTGAATAATGAGTGCAATTATAAATTTTTAGTGGACTAATTCGTAATTAATTATGGTAGATATTAATTTTAAAAATTATAAATTAATTCCATAATTGAAAGCCTTGTTAATTAAATTCTGTGGTCCCTATTGTGCATAAATAATAGGAAATAAAGAAATCCATTTTCTGGTGTAAAAGAAAACTCAACAGGTTTTGGAAAAGAGTCTTAACCCTTAAAACTTGTGCTATAAATACATGATGTTTTCCATCTAGAAAAAAAAGATATGGTGGCTGAAATTTTCAGCCAAGTTTTCCTAGAAATTTCGCCCACACAAAATTGCCATTTCCGATTAAATTTTGTTAACACAGTAGAAGACCGTGGAACGTTGAAGAATCACGATTGTGCGGGTGATGAAGATTCCATTGAGAAGTTATGGAACAAAAAGCTCACGTGGTAGAAGAAATATGTTCACGCTTCAAAAGATAACCCGTAAAATCTCATTTATACTAATTATCTAAATTACATGTAATTTTAATACTGAAATTGCTTTCGCTTCTTATTATAATCCATCACTATTTGTGTATCAGTCCGCTGAAAACTAAAAAAGAAAGGGCCAAATGAACCACGCAATCAATTGGATTAATACAATACATTAAAAATTGGTTGGGTGAGCTATTCAGAGTGACATGGATGGATGTCAATTTTGACTGGAAAAATAATTAATTTTCTAAAAGGATATCACTTTGTGACGTAAGTGATAAATGGATAGCCACAAGCCTTAAATCAACGAGCTCAATTATTAGCCAAAAAAAAAAAAGACGAGCTCAGTTTAAGGAAATATGGCGCAAAAAGGAAAAAGTCGCAGAAGTGGATCTAAATAATTTGGTCAGTAGACTATAATTTTTTTTTGAATATATAAAATCAATTTTATTTGTATAATTTATTCAGTTGTCAGTTTGTTAGGTAAGATATTATGAATTGGTTTATAGGTACACAATTTATTCATTTCTCAATCTTTGTGAAATAGGTAGTAGGTAGCATCTCTTCCTCTTTTCCTAATCGCGATCAATGTGGTATTAAATCTTATGCCTTTTTGAACTCCAGTAATAATCTCGTCGTTAACATAAGTATTAATAAAATAAAGATTTTAATTAGACTGGGTCTTTAATTCTTTATACCTTTATATTCTATCATCCTTCTAATCTATGAGCTGAAACATGGTTAAACCTATTTAAGACTCATTTAGATTCCCATTATTAATTGGAACTACTTGATTGAGTTTGTATACAAATTTTGGCGGGTCGGTGGGGGTGGGGTCCAAGATTCATGTCTAGCTAGCCACGTGTACCTCTAGTCTCTAGATAAAAGCAGATGATGTTACACTTGATCAACTTAACACTACAAAACAAAAATTTCTTGGGCATGTCTCCTTTATTTAGTACTCTCGTTAGTTAATATTCTTTTAGTTTTTTGGGTCCGTTTTAAAAATAATAAATTATTTTTAAATTTATAATTTTATTTTTTAATAAAAATTTTTTATAACTACACAAATATTTTATGTTCCTTTTTTTATTTGTCTAGAATCAAATTTTTTTGTTAAATTTTGTATCCAGTCAAATAAATACACATAAATTAACGGAGCTAATATTTTTCTTTAAATTGATTCAATTATTAAAACTTGCATTGATTTGATTAATTTATTTTGCTTGAGGAGCGCTTCTCGAAATATGGAATATTTCGCGTTGCGTTTAAAGAGGAGCGTTTCTTAAAATATCAAACTTGAGATCCCTAATTAAACGTAAAATAATTAATTTTGTTATGAAATATTATATTTTGTAGCGGATGTCTATAACTCCTAAAGAAGTTACTTCCACTACTTTTCTCCATTATGTAGATAATCCCCAATACTTCTCACCATTATTGTTGTAACTCCCATACCTTCATAATTTACCCATGATCTTCATCCATGATCTCAAATACTTAATGACATACTTATGAAATTCTTTTGGTATATCTATATGTTGTACTATAAATAGAGGATGAAAACTCATTTTGTAATACACTTGGATACATGGAAGAAATATATTCTCTTCTCTCTTTCTCTCTACTTTGTTGTCTATCTTTTTGTTTATTACTTTGAGCTAAGTTTTGTAATACGTTATCAGCACGAAGCTCTACTATCTCAAGAATCTCTTTGAGAAAATTAAGGTATTTTTTCTCCTCCTAATTTTTGTTTTAAAATTAATATTAAAACAATTTAATCAATGATCAAATATCGATATGTACCTTAAGAGTTTTATCAACTTGACAAATAATTTGTATTATGATTTTAAAATATATAACTTTAGATTACATATACTATCTATATGCTTTAGTGTGATTATTTCATAAGTCAATGTTCTGTGCTAACTAGAATTTATTCGTTTATCAAAACATTAGACTTTGTTAAATGTTAGACAAAAACAGTACATATAGCAAAATGTTGTACACAGTGAGTAACTAGTGTCGCAGTCTTATCTATGTATATTACAGTGATTTTTTGCGTTCTTCAAAGGCATTGTACTATAATACTACAAATTGTTTCCTTACTATATTGCTTACAATTATAAGTATTGTGCTTGTGTATATTCAACAGTTTTTGTACCCATGGCATTTATTTGTGTAATCTACATTATGACACATTTATTTTTCACATGAAATTGTTGCACTCTCTAAGCTGTAACTAAAATCATATTTGTCTTTACCACACATGTAAAACAATGAGTAATTTACAATTTTCGTTTCAATTAAACGTAGCGTATAGTGATTTATGACTGTGATTAATTTATTGCTGTCAAATGTTACACATACCAATATAATTTATTGTTATTATATTTGTCATCAGATTACTTACAGTTGAATCAATGTGTAATTTAAGCAATGTAAAGTGAAGTTGATTCCTTGTTAACAGTTATATTGTTGATAATTATTTGAATTATAATTCAAAAATAGTTTGAATGTATTGCAAGTTGTCACTGTGAATCAGTACTTAAGGCATGACTATGTATATTATTTTAAATTATTTGTTTATTTGATTCATGTACCACACATACGATATTCAAAGAGAAGAAATATTTCTCTCATTTAAGTATGTGTAAGGCAGATGTTACTACAATTTCTGGTAGTAGTAAATGATTGAAGGCTCCAGAAGAGCAACTATAACTCTGCCTAAAGGAACAATATTTATCATAGAGAATGCAATGTTCTCCTCCAAGTCTAAGAGGAACTTATTGAGTTTTTAAGATATCATTCAAAATGAATATCATATTGAGACAATAGATGAGAATAATCTTGAATATCTCATCATTACAAAGAATGTATCTGGCCAAAAGAGGGTTATTGAGAAGTTCCCATCTTTATCTTGTGGCCTGTATTGGACAAGAATTAGTGCAATTGAGGCACATTCTACCGTAAACCAAAAGGTTACTGATTCCAATACTTTCGTACTTTGGCATGATCGAATGGGACATCCTGGATCAATTATGATGAGATGGATTATAGAAAACTCAAATGGGCATCCATTAAAGAATTTAAAGATTCTTTTAAATAATGAATTTTCTTGCACTTCTTGTTATCAAGGCAAGTTAATTATTAGACGATAACCAACAAAGGTTGGAATTGAGTCACCTGCGTTTTTGAAACGTATACAAGGGGACATTTGTGGACCTATTCACCCACCTAGTGGGTCGTTTAGATATTTTATGGTCTTAATAGACGCATCTTCAAGATGGTCTCATGTGTGCATATTGTCATCTCGCAACCTTGCGTTTGCAAAATTAATGGCACAAATAATTCGAGTACGGGCACAATTTTCCGATAATTTAATTAAGTCTATTAGACTAGATAATGCTGCTGAGTTTTCATCCCAAGCATTTAATGATTATTGCTTATCAATTGAGATAAAAGTGGAACATCCTGTAGCTCATGTTCACACTCAAAATGGTCTTGGAGAGTCTTTAATTAAACGTCTGCAATTGATAGCAAGACCGTTACTCATGAAAACGAGGCTGCCCACTTCGGTTTGGGGTCACGCCATTTTGCATGCAGCAATGCTAGTTCGTCTCAGACTGATAAATTATCACAAATATTCCCATTTGCAATTAGTTTTGGGTCATGAACCTATTATATCCCATTTAAGAATTTTTGGATGTGCAGTATATGTGCCTGTAGCACCGCCATATCGCACCAAAATGGGTCTGCAAAGAAGGTTAGGAATATATGTTGGGTTTGAATCGCCCTCCATTATTCTCTACCTCGAAACATTGACAGGGGATTTGTTCACTGCACGATTTGCAGACTGTCAATTCGATGAGACATTTTTCACAAAATTAGGGGGAGAAGTTCGTGGTGAAATCAATCGGGAAATTTTGTAGAAAAATCCATCATTATCTCATCTTGATCTGCGTTCCTCTATTTGTGAAAAAGAGGTGCAAAAGATTATTCATTTGCAAAGAATAGCAAATCAAATGCCAGACGCATTTACGGATTTGAAAAGGATAACAAAATTACATATCCCCGCAGAAAATATGATAGCACTATGCAATAAGTCTGAAAGAAGATAAAATAATTACCGTGAAGGTATCAATGGATATGGACGTGACAATAGACGAAATTATAATCGTCATCATTGTGATAATGAGAATAATAAGGATTCTCAAAATATTCCTTCACTCTGTGAAAGTAATATATGTCATCGATTTGACATGAGATTTTATGCAACACATATAGATGATTATGATCCATTCATGGTGTGAATGTGACAACATATGATTTATGAATACATATTCATTATTGGAAGAATATGAACATGCTATGGTATTGAATATACCACACTCACCTCTAGAAGGAGGGTTGAGATGATATAAGAAAATAATGTCATTATTATGGCATGAATGGTCATTGGTCACGTACCTATTGTACGGCAAAATATTTTGGCAATATGATTATTAAAGGACAATAATAATGCAAGAAACATATATTGCATATAATTTTGGCATGACCATAATGGTACAACTTTAAGAGCCAATTATATTATTTTGGAGAAACATAATTGATTACCAATAAGGTATTGTATTGTAGTAAGTCTCAAAGAAACTTATTCAGTTTCCAAAGTATATGCGAAGCGATTGATTATATTGAGACTATAAATAAAAGAAAGATTTGATATCTTCTATTACTACAACTTGTAGCATGATAATATGCATGTGAAAAGCTACCAGCTTTATTCTCCAATTTGTACTATACAAACAAAAGAATGCCACAATAAAGTGGATGTTTATTGATATAAAAACTCATATCATAATAAACTTAGAGTTTATCGATAATTGCACATGTCATGATGTAAACCTGAATTTTATCAATATTGATAATTTATTCAATTGGCATTCGGGTTAGCCATATCAATTTAAGTATGATGTGCAACAATAATAGAGAATTCACATGGGTAAATATTAAAGAACTAGAAAGTTCTTTACGAATTCTCTTATATTACTTGTTCTCATTAATTAATTGACCAACTAAAGTTGGGGTTGAATCCCATAAATTCTGGAAATATCAAAGGCGAATATGGGCTCATTCGCCTGCCATGTATACCACATATGATGCATCTATGATATGGTTACATGTGCGATTATTATTAACTTGCAACCTGGCCGGTGCTTGCGAGGTAACTTGCTCAGTAATCTAATTTCGAGCATAATTTCCAGATTTTCTATTCAAGATAGTTCATCTTGATAAGTTGGTTTACATCATAGTTGGTTTAGCAAAATAATTTATTGAGTGCCTCCACTTAATAGCTAAATTATTGCTTATGAGAACAAAGTTATCTATATCAATTTGATATACGTTATACACGAGAGTATATTATATTCTCCCCTCACAAGTGGTTCAGGGTCAGGAACCAAATAATTTCATCTTATTATTATTGATGTGCAGTGTATATTAACATGATAATGCACAAAGATGATTTTCCAGAGTTGAGGAAACAAGTTAGTTTTTCTAACATGAGGGGGAGACATGATAAACACTTGAGAAAAAGTTATATGGAACGAATTATCATTTGTATATATAGATCCTCGAATATCATAATATGAACTTGAAGTTCATAAAAAGATAATTCAATTGCAACATATTGCAAAGCATGCCATACGCATTTGCTGGCCCAAAGAAAGTAACTATATTCTCACTGCAAATGCTCATATTAAGTCCTAGAAGGACAAAGTCTTTGATACGCTTAAAGCGTATAGACAAATCGGTTTCAAAAAGAACTTCTTAATAAAGAAGATGAGCAAATGATCAAAGTGATCATAATAAGGAGGCAAGTGGTCTAGAAGATCACATGACATAACACTTTATAAAATCTCATGAGAGATTCAGGTACCTGAATATATGAATGAAGAGATCTCCATGTTATGTCTTTATGAAAATTTACTGTAACCGATATAAAATGTTCGTCGACGACATCTATGATAGCGCTAAATATCGATGAGGATTTTAAGTTTGTCGAATACAAATAAAATATTGGCCAAATGGAAGAGATACAATTCAAGTAGAATTGATTCCATATGAAAGACATGTAGTTTTGGACATGTAGTTCGAATACTTGAAAATATAAAGTCAATGGTATGTGTAATCAGTTTTTCGATATCTTATACGTCTAGCATGACATGAAAACTTGATATGCATCTAAAGTCTATAATATGACTTATATGACTCAACTTATATGACAATCCACAAAGGATTTAACTTGCTTGAAGCATCTATAATTCTTGATCTTGAGGTACCACTTCCTCAGTGCAATTTATGCACAAATGTATCTTGCTATAACTATAAGCATGATAATATGATAGCGATGATACATTTATGGAGATATTGAAAAGCCATTCCACGATATTTGTAAAGATATTATATATCTACCACGAGTTATGATTTCAAGGTGCAAATATTCATTATAGCTAATATGGCTGATTTATTTATCAAATCTCTACCAACGATCTCTTGAAGATGGTGCACAAGATTGGAATGCGAAGGCTTAAGAATGTGAATTGATGCTCTTTCAGGGGGAGTTAATGCGCGTTGCACTCTTTTTTCCGTACAAGGTTTTGTCCCACTGGGTTTTCCTTGCAAGGTCTTTAACGAGGCAACAAAAATGCATTTTGTTAGATATGTGTACTCTTTTTCCTTTTCTAGAATTTTTTCCCATTGGGTTTTATTTTAGTTAAGGTTTTAACGAGGCACATTATCTATAGACATCCAAGGGGGAGTGTTATGAAATATTATACTTTGTAGTGGATGTCTATAACTCCTAAAGAAGTTACTCCCACTACTCTTCTCCATTATGTAGATAATCCCCACTACTTCTCACCATTATTGTTGTAACTCCCATACCTTCATAATTTACCCATGATCTTCATCCATGATCTCAAATACTTAATGACATACTTATGAAATTCTTTTGGTATACCTATATGTTGTACTATAAATAGAGGATGAAAACTCATTTTGTAATACACTTGGATACATGAAAGAAATATATTCTCTTCTCTCTTTCTCTCTACTTTGTTGTCTATCTTTTTGTTTATTACTTTGAGCTAAGTTTTGTAATAAATTTGATTTTCTTTGCATTTAAAGAGGAGCATTTCTCAAAATATAAAATTAAGGGGTCATTTGGTATGTGGTATTAGAAAAAATAATACAAGCATTAACTCGATGCATTGATAATATTTATTTGGTATATTTTTTTCAATATGTATATAACTAATGCATGGATTAGTTACACATCATATTTAGTATCACGGGGGCGTTTTTGATCAAGTACAAAATCACACCCGCACGGCAGTCAAGTCCCCTGCTTGACTCAGCCTTTCCGAAACACTTTGTCAAATTTCAGCAAGTTTGGCCTTAAACGATTTTCAAGCAGCAATTCAATAATTAAGAACACACACATATACGGGAAAATTCCAACCTTTGCATTAATAACAAAATCATACAAAGGCTCAGTCCGCTCACAGCCCACTTTTGACGAAGAACACAAGTCGTTCTTGACCAACACTAAGATCTGCCCAAGCCAAACCTTAGCCCCTTTTTGAAACCTTAGAAACCCTCACGTTTCTTTCTTGTTTCCCACATAGAATTTCACACGAAATTCCCTCTTACTTGCTATGAACACATTCCGCTCACAGCTCACTTTTGGCAAAGAACACAAGTCGTTCTTAGTCAACACTAAGGTTTGCCCAAGTCAAACCTTAGCCCCTTTTGAAACACTTAGAAACCATCACGTTTATTTATTGTTTCCCACATCGAATTCTACACGAAATTCTACATACTTCTGCCTAAGTTAAAGGCCATATTTATAGAATATAGGCAGCCCTTAAACTTGACAGCACATGACACTTGTCGTCTATAGCTTTTGCCACTTGTCGGGCTAACTTTAAATCTTGCTCCTAACATGTAGTTGACATCCCCAACTACTTAGGGCACATTATACACGAAATAGGGTCATTATACAAGCAATAATAAGATCATGGGATAATGGGAGATCATGAGAGATCATGGCTAAAAACAAGGTAACCACCAACCGCTTTCCATGTGCATTGCATGTGCCATTTCCTTAGCCAGCTGAATTTCGCCCCAAGGCTGCCATATGCCATGCCTTAGCTCAATATGACATTGCCTCATGCCAATGTCTTGCCCGCAATCCGCTGCCATGATTTTTTCGCATACGCCCGGCGCCGCTGCCGCCCGCATACTGCCTTGGCCTAGTTTTCTTCCTTGTCCATGCCAACCCTCATTTCCCTCGTGCCATTGCTTGTGTTTTCTTTCCCATAGCCTTGTCTTAGCTATTGAAAGCCTTTGCCATCAACCCGCATTTCCGCCTCGCCTTAGCTTAGCCCGCACATAGCTCCCACAACCCAAAAGTGCCATGCCACTGATTTTGGCGTGCATGTCGTGCCATGCCGCCCAAACATTGCCCATGCTACCTCGTCGAGCCTTTTCCAAGCGCGTCTTGCCCATGCCAAGGCCTTGGACAATACTTGCCCACAACAGCCCGTCGACCACATGATCGTTTTGCCTGCACATAAGCCAATAACAAGGCCATCACGCCCAAATCCTTGCCACAGCCGTGCCACGCCCGATGACAAAGAGTCAGGTCCTAATACTTAGTACTACATATAAGTAATGCATAGAAAATCATAACATTAGTAGTTTCAAGGCTATTAATGTATTTATTAGTATGGTTAAAAGCAAAATTATCCTTAAAGTCCCTTAAAGCTAGAGAATATGAAGGGTATTTTTATAAATTAACTATTTTTCTTTAAAATTCTGCATTACATTATAATTTGTAATACACCTCGCCAAATAATCAATAAGAAATAATATTTGTATTACTAACTCATGCATTACTAATTTCTGCATTATTAATACTCATTCGCACTATTCTTATACACCCCTTGAGATTTCTAATTAAACGTGGAAGAATTATAGCCTATTTGGCCAAGTTTATTTTTGGCTAAAAGTGCTTCTTTTTTTTTTTGCTAAATGACTTTTGGCAAAAAATTGAGTTGTTTGGCCAAACGTTTGGACGGATAAAAAATATATTTGAGGAGAAGCAGAAGCAGTTTTGGACTTCTCTCGAAAAATATTTTCTTGAAAAGCGCTTTTAAGAAAAATACACTTAAAAGTAGTTTTTTAAAACTTGACCAAATACTAATTACTGCTCAGAAGTACTTTTCAAATTAATTTGATAAATATAAATTTATTCTTACCAAGAATACTTTTGAAAAAAATATTTTAAAAAAATATAAATTAATTTTTGTAGCTTGACCAAACGGATTATTCGGGACAGAGTGCTACACTGCTTGGTCCTGTCTCATTTTGTAGTTGGCTATCATCCAAAATGACAAGACAAGTTCCTTCATCTACTGTCTTAACTCATCAAAAATTCTTCATAAATGGGAGCTTCGAGAAACCCTTAGAATTTACAGGACGTGATTATAATGAGATTCCTCAGAATCCTCCTCCCTAATTCTAGGCTAATTCATGGACTTGGTAGTAAAAAACCACTTGGCCAATTCCATGGTGCACTTGTTGGTTCTTTATCATTTCACCGGTTTGAGTCAACCAACACACTCAAATTAGTGCAATCTTCTCTCCTTACTGAAAATGATGATGATGATTATTTTCAGGTTATTTTCACTTCACCAACTTCTATTCACTAATTATATAAACAGTTTAGTTCGGGGTTAAGTTTTTGTCATATTAGTATATTTACTTTAGGAGTCTTTTAGTCCTGTTAGAGTATAGGAAACTTTTATTACTACTTTTTTATTTTATGTAATATTTGACAGAAATGAGCTTAAATATAGCGACATGAACAGCGATCCGACATCAAATTGCTCAGTATTGAGGCATAATTGTTGTATAATTATTACTGAATATGGAATTGGCAGGTGATGGATTTTCCTGGAGGACAGCTTCCAATTACTCCTCAAATGAAATTTATTGCAGAGTCATCTGAAAAGAGGTTACCTTGTTATAGAGTCCTTAATGATGATGGCTATCCAGTTCCAGGGAGTATTTTTGAGGAGGTATTTGTAATTCTTTCAAGTGTAATTAGAATATCCATTTCTATGAATTTTGATGTATTTACTTAGTGTAAAACGTGGTAGGTGAGCAAAGAATTGGCTGTAAAAATGTATAGTTCAATGGTGGCACTTCAAGTTATGGATACCATATTTTATGAAGCACAAAGGCAGGGGAGGTTATCCTTCTATCTCACTACTGCTGGAGAAGAAGGTATCAACATAGCATCTGCTGCTGCTCTCACCGTCGATGACTTCGTCTTGCCTCAGGTGCTCGCTTTTCTTCTTCCCTTTAGTTAATGCATCTTCATATGTGAGTTCGAGATCTACAGTCAGTATGTTCAAAATAAGTGCAATCTTTTATAGGTATACGTTTTAAATGTTTCTGCAAATGTATGCATTGTATGGTTCGGAAGTAATGAGTTTAGTTAAACCCACATAACCGGCGTTGGATCCGCCTATGTTCCTGTTCATATAGCCGATACTAACTTTTTCTTATCTTTTTTCTTTTCTTTTTTGGGAAGCTAAGTGACAGTTTAGGTGCCGCACACGTGTTGACACGACACTAGTATGAGTGTAGGTATGAGATCCAAATCGGATCTGATCAAACAATTTTCGGTACTTTGACCACAATTGACGAAAACATTCGAGACGAGATACAGTTTAATTCCCAAATTCAGAACCAAAATTACGGAAGAAAATAGCGTACCTTATCTAGGAAGTCAATCATTTACTTATCTACAACTTGAGAATAAAAAGGAAAATCACTCTTTGCAAGTTATACGTAAGTATTACTCAAAATTTCTCATAATTTAGAGATATTTTTATATTTTATTTTCTAAAATTATTTTTAGCTATATACCCATATTCTTTCTAGGATCCATATCCCCTAGTCTTAGAATTTACATCTCAAAATACCCAACCTCTAGATCCGCATCGGTATCGAATACCAACACCGGCGCTTGAGCAACTTAGGGGTTTTTTTTTTGGGGGGGGGGGGGGGGGGGGGGGGTGTTAACCTTCATAGTTAGTTTGTCTTAGAGACGAGTATTTATCAAACACATTTAGCATTAACACAATGATTGAACCATTAAATCCAACGTCTTTTTATTGATGTCTGTGTTATTAGATTTTAACAATAGTTTTATGATCCTATACATAACCTGGAAATATAATTGAACATTTTATTGTCCATAACAGTATAGGGAAGTAGGGGTTATCTTATGGCGGGGCTTCCCCCTGAAAGAGATTGCCAATCAATTGTTCGGAAACAAGTTTGATTATGGAAAAGGAAGGCAAATGCCATGCCACCATGGTTCTAAAGAGCTCAATTACTTAACTATTTCTTCGCCAATAGCGTAAGATTTCAAAGATTTTTTAGCATTTCCTTTCTCCCCTTTCTCTAGAGATTCAGGATATGCAATCTAAAACAATTTTCTGCTCCAAATTCCATTTCCCTCAGGACACAGATACCTCAGGCCGCGGGCGTTGCTTACTCTCTGAAAATGGATAAAAAGGAGGCTTGTGCTGTTACTTATCTTGGAGATGGTAGCACCAGCGAGGTGATTAAATTAACGCGGTTTTTAGGAGTCTTATAATCTAATGGAATTGTTAACTGACTTTTTCTTGATATATTTACAGGGTGATTTTCATGCTGCTTTAAACTTTGCAGCGGTTTTGGACGCTCCTGTTGTCTTTATATGCCGCAACAATGGATGGGCCATTAGCACTCCTGTAAACGAACAATTTCGAAGTAATTTTCGAAACTAATTTGATACAAAAGGCACCCTTTACTAGTAATTTTCTCCATCGGCTTTTCTCCTATGTGTCGTAATGGCAGGTGATGGAGTTGCATCAAAGGGGCAAGCCTATGGAATTAGAAGCATTCGTGTAGATGGCAACGATGTCTTGGCAACTTATAGTGCTATTCATGCAGCTCGTGAAATGGCAATTAAGGAACAAAAGCCAATATTAGTAGAGGTGAAGTGTTGCTCCTTCATAAAGACCAATATTTATGATATCTGTACTGAATCTTGAAATTGTTAATGTAGAAACTTTCATATTAAAAAGTTGCAACTTTTGTGTAACTATTAGGCCATGACTTATAGAGTAGCCCATCATTCAACATCTGATGATTCAACCAAGTATCGACCCGTGGAAGAAATAGAGCACTGGAAAACAGCAAAAAGTCCGATATCCAGATTCAGAAAATGGATTCAGAGAAATGGTTGGTGGAATGATGAAAATGAATCTGAACTTCGCGGAGACACCAGAAAACAGGTGAAAAATTCAAGAATCATATATAACAGAACTTGATTGATATAGTACTATGCAAGTAACAGTTTAAAATGGTTATTTTTGAATTAGGTATTGCAAGCAATGCAAGCAGCAGAGAAGGTGGAGAAACCTCCATTGACAGATTTGTTTACGGAAGTTTATGACAAAGTGCCATTAAATCTTCAAGAGCAACACAAGTTTATTAGGGATGCTGTAAACATATCTCCAAAAGAGTATCCTTCTGATGTTCCTATATAAGGCTAATGTAATGTGTTACCACGGTAATATGTAGTAATAGCTACCATTCATTCTGAAATTGCCACTTACATCACAAATAAAACTTCTTTTTATAGCTTCTTATATCGGGTTTTGATTTGCAATGGAATCCTCATATCTTGCTGCAGTATCGCTTGTAATTTTGGTGGACTATTTCTGTAATCTTCATATCTATTTTTGACTCGCCTAATATGCACTAATTACACCATTTCAAATTCTCCAATGTAATAATGCTAGAGCTTCAATACATTCATAAAAACATTAGGCCAAATATATACGTGATCCCTTAAAGTTATTACGAAATTTTATTTAAACACTTCAACTTAAACTGTTACCTATTAAACACTTAAAGTATGTTAAAAATGTTCACACGGAACACAAATTTGACCTTTTCAAGCCAATACAAGTACGTGCATCTCACTTTCTGGACTCTTTTGACGAGGCAAATCAAACCAAGCAGCAAATTGATCATGAAAGGAAGAAGATGATGGCTGGGTTAAACGAAGAATATCTAGGAGAAGAGAGAAAAAGATTCACTGATTTACGCGCCTAGCTCAAAGTGAGAATCACTCCTTGTGCCACATATGCATGAGGTATTCAGTAGGAATATTTTTTATATACCTTAAGTGTCTAATAGGGGTATTAAACTAATGAGCCACACGATGAAGGTTTGGGAGAGGGTGATTGAGGCGCGAATGAGGGAGGCGGCGAATATATCTGGGAACCAGTTCGGTTTCATGCCGGGCCGCTCCACCACTGAGGCTATTCACCTAGTCAGGCGGCTGGCGGAACAATTCATGGATAAGAAGAAGGACCTGCATATGGTGCTTATCGACTTGGAGAAGGCGTATGACAAGGTCCCGAGGGAGGTGCTATGGAGGTGCTTGGAGGCGAAGAGTGTGCCAGAAGCCTATATCAGAGTTATCAAGGACATGTACGATGGGGCTAAGACTAGGGTGAGGACGGTGGGTGGCGATTCAGACCATTTTCCTGTGGTAATGGGGCTCCATCAAGGATCGGCGCTGAGCCCCCTGTTGTTCGCCTTAGTGATAGATGCTCTAACCCGTCATATACAAGGGGATGTGCCTTGATGTATGCTCTTTGCTGATGATATAATATTGATAGACGAAACGAGCGCCAGTGTTAGTGAAAGGTTAGAGGTATGGAGACAGACCCTCGAGTCTAAAGGTTTCAAAATAAGCAGATCTAAGACAGAATATCTGGAGTGCAAGTTCAGCGACGAGCCGAGTGGGGTGGGCAGGGTTGTGATGCTTGGTTCTCAGGCCATCGCCAAGAGGGACAGTGTCCGATATCTTGGGTCTGTGATTCAGGGGAACGGAGAGATTGACGGGGACGTCACCCATCGGATAGGAGCAGGGTGGTCGAAGTGGAGGCTTGCTTCTGGGGTCCTGTGTGACAAGAAAATCCCACACAAACTCAAGGGGAAATTCTACAGAGCCGTGGTTAGACCTGCGATGTTGTATGGGGCAGAGTGCTGGCCCGTGAAGAACTCCCATGTTCAGAGAATGAAGGTTGCTGAGATGAGGATGCTTAGGTGGATGTGTGGGCACACCAGGCTAGATAAGATTAAGAATGAAGTTATTCGACAGAAGGTAGAGGTGGCCCCGGTGGACGAGAAGATGCGGGAAGCGAGGCTGAGGTGGTTCGGGCATGTACGGAGGAGGGGTCCCGATGCCCCGGTGAGGAGCTGCGAGCGGCTGGAGATTGTTGGTGGTCGGCGGGGTAGAGGGAGGCCTAGGAAGCATTGGGGAGAGGTGATTAGGCAGGACATGACTAGTATGCAGGTTACCGAGGACTTGACCCTTGATAGGGGAGTCTGGAGGTCTAGAATCAGGGTTGCAGGCTAGGGGCTCTTAGAGTCCTTCGTTCGCCCCACCCGGGGTTGGGTGTGGGATAGTAGGGTTACCCGTAGATGACTAGTGTTTTAGCGTAGGTCCCCTCTTGGTTGGTAATATGATAGTTGTCGCTTGTTATTGTCACATGCGGCGGTATTTATGTTTCTTATGTTTACATAATCATTTACGCTATTTCTGCAGGATTACTTATGCTTTGTTTTGTTATTGTGTTTTGTCTTGTCTTGGTTCCTAACTTTATCTTTGTTTTCCAATGCAGCTTTTCATTCTGTCCTATGCGCCGAGGGTCGCTTGGAAGCAGCCTCTCTGCCCTTTTGGGTAGGGGTAAGGCTGTCTACATATTACCTTCCCCAGACCCCACCTGATGGGAGTATACTGGATAGTTATTGTTGTTGTTGTTGTTAAGTGTCTAATAGTTAGTTTAAGTTTAAGTGTGTATGTGAAATTTTGTGATAACTTTAAGGGACTATACATGTATTTAGCCTAAAAAATATTAAACGTATTGAAAATTATCCATAGACACTAAAAAGTGAAAAGTGATGTATATGACATGGCGCTTACCAGCTACGACACCTCGAATTAAATACAATGAGCTTTGAATCTTTAAATTTTAAAATTCGTGCCTAAACATATCAAATTAATTCGGAATGAATTTAAATTTTGCACACAAATTTCAAATGACATAATAAAGTTATTCCAATTCCCATAAGGCCACAACCACAATCCGAATATGATACTCTTAAAGTCAACTCTCGGTCAAACTTGTTAACTTTCCAAATCTTCAAATTTCCAACTTACCTCAATTAACGTCGAATCCTTCTAGAAATATTCAAATGCAAATTAGGGCATACGCTCAAGTCCAAATTCACCATTCTCACATAACATAACCATCAATCTGAGGTTGTAATATTTTAACACATGTTAAATATAATATTTAATTTTTTATCTTAAATTATACTTTTATTATGAATTTAAACTCTTGTGATTGACTTTAGAGTTACTTTTCTATTTATAAATAACTGCATATACAATTAGAGGAATATTAATTATTTTAATATTATTAATTATTAAAAATAAGTATCACTAATTATTAGTTAAGTGACAACAAAACAAACCAAAAATAATAATAATAAAACAACAAAATAAAAATAAATAGGGGGACAAACCTAAAAGCCCATAAAGAGCTGTTGGAACCAAAAGGATTGAAATCCTTTACACGAAAAAAAAAAAATCACACAGAACCTTCCGTTCCTTCTCACGAACATAACCACGAAAAAGAGGCAGCGAATCCAACAAATTATTTTATTGCAAATAACACGAAAATTCTACGTTTCTTTACAAATAGCTAGCTCATGAACATATGTATATACAATTTCCTATTCTCAACCAGCTTACACTATAAAAATTGGATAGCTAATTCCCTTCTTTCTCTGTATCAAAATTAAATCTCATATTTAGGTGTGAAAATTTAAAATTAACTCACAAAACACACATACAAGGTGTTTGATGAATTGCATAAAAGAGCTAATATATACTTAATTGGAGTGAATAGGTACTATTAGCTTAAAATTATTTTTTAGCCAAAGCTTAGATGATTATTTTGATATATGTGCATAATTTTTCAGATTTTTGTATTATTCTTATATGCTATTTTTATGTTGAAAATTCATGAAGAATAAAGAATCTTTAGGAATAAATTTTGAATATTTGTTTTATTCTTATGCCATACCTTACCTTTAAGGATACCAGAATAAGTGTGTATGAAAGATTTGGACTTGAAAAGTCGCAAGAATAAATTTTAGAAAGAAAAGATTTTTGGGAGTATCCTCTTTTTTGAGAAGGGGTTATCGTCGAGGCCAAGGGTCGTGACCGATCCATTGACTTCCTGCTTGTGACAAAGTAGGGAGCACACGAGTCGTGGGTCTCATAGCTGATAATTTGCCTAGCCAAGCTAAGGTATGGTACACAAGTGCTGAGAACTATGAAGCGAGTGGCACTTCGTGGATTGTGCCTATTCGATCAGGTTGAGATTGAACCTGTGCCGATCACACGGTAACTAAGACTGAAATAAATTAGGATAGTTGGAACTCCAGAGGTACGAAGTGAAATATTTTTAAAACGAAAAGAAAAAGAAAAAAATTTCTTTTAGAATATTTATAAAGTGCTATTATGCAATTATTTTAGAATTCTTCTTAGAAGCTTTATGTTTCCCATGCATTTAGAATCCTTGCTCGTAATGTATATTTTATTAAAATTTCTTCCCTTGTCGTTAGGACTCACTGAGTACAATGGATGGTACTGACGTTCTCTTTTGGGAACCTACATTGGTCCGTGGTACAACATAGGAACCGATTTTGCAGGCAAGCATGCTATAGTTTAGGACTTTCCTCCCTTCCAATGCTATTGGTGAGCTCTGCTTTTATTCGTGGAGTATTTCTTAGAGTCATCTTTATTTAGTTATTTCTTTATTTACTTAGAGAACTGGCCAAGAAATCATATGTCCTGCGCAGTGCGTCAGTTTATTAGTAGATGCTTCATAAACACAATCGTTGGGTTAAGATTCAGATGTTTTTGGATAAAAACTTAGCAGTATTTCAGTAGTTTTTATTAATAAAATTTTGGAGTTGATTTATTTTAAATATTTAAATTAGTCCAAAGTATTTGATTAAAGTATTGCGTTGTTGTATATAAAGTTTGAAGTTATAATATATTTGATAAGCACAGATGGTTCGCTCGGTCATGTTTAGTGATCGAGTGTCGGTCACGGCTTGTTCAGAAAATGGGACGTGCCAGAGGTCAAATACTAAAAATTCAAACTTGGTTAACTCTTCCAACTTTAAAGCTTCAAAAATAAAATTCATTCTTCCAAACTAACTATGAATCACCCCAAAATCAAAATCGATGATACACGCAAGTTGTAATACATCATACGGATCTATTTATGACCTCAAATCACCGAGCAAAATGCAAATTCTCAAAATGACTGGTCGGGTCGTTATATTCTCCCCCATTTAAATATGTGTTTTTCCTCGAGCGTGCCAAGAGTCGTTCCAAAGCTATCAAACCGTCGTAACCATACCATGCACATACCGACAGTAGGGGTGCTCATGGTTCGGTTTGGATCGATTTTTCTCTAAAATGAAATCAAACCAAGTAAGTCGGTTCTTCAAATATAGGAAACAAACCAAATTAATTAAGTCAGTTTTCATCGATTCGGTTTTTTGATTTATTCAATTATTTATTGGTATTTTTCTTAAATATGAGACATACACCACCAAATACATATTTTGGCGAAACATTTTCAACATAACACTATCAAATTAATTATTTACTAAGAAATCTATCATTTACCAAGATATATTGATGATACTTGAATAAAATAGTGATGCATACTTTAAGTACTCAATTAAAAATAAATATTTTTAACATGAAATAAATTATTGTACTTAGCAAAAGAAAACTACCAATCAAACTAGAATGTAAAGACAAATAATTAGATGATTATAATAGCAAAGAACTAGACTAAAAATATAAATGACTAATATGCACCATAAAATTTTAGAAACATATATATATATATATATATATATATATATATATATATATATATATAATCATCTATATATATATATATATATATATATATATATATATATATGTATGTGTGTGTGTAATAATAAATTTAAATAGCTATTTATATAGTTATTTTTTGTTCGGGTTTTTCGGTTATTTTTTAATAAAATCAAAATCAAACAAATTTTGATTGGTTTTTAAAATTCAAAAACTAAACCAAAACAAACTTAAAAAGTATCCTTTTTTGGTCAGTTCGATTCGATTTTTCGGATTTTTATGAACACCCCTACCTGGGGTTGATTTCATGTCACCATTTTCCACATAGGTTAGACAACACATATGAAGATCATAACTTCGACCTTAGCCTATAACCTTAGAATCCAATTTACAACACCCGAAAGTTCCTTCGAGGAGCATGTTCGCGGGGCACCATAACAACGAGGAAATTGGGCCCCCTCGATTTTATTGTACGCAGATAGTCTCCGCGTTTTTTAGAGTGAAAGTGATAAGAAACGACCTTGAGCCTCTCCCTCTCTGATGCTCTTGTAATGACGTCTTTCACAAGGTTCCAAGATACGATGCACACGCAGCCCCTAAAGATCTTCGCATTGACTATGGTCGTTGGCTATCACTTGACATTCTTTAATGCGCATGCGAAGCTTCTATAAATATTCCTCTTCTTGTTTTCTATAACTCATTGTACTCCCATATGCCAGAAAAGTTTCATTCTTCCTTTGCCTTCGTTATTTTTTAATTTTAGGAACGGAACCTTCCCTATTCTTCCAGAAATTTCTAGAAACGGCAAAAACTTCCGCATTTGCTTCTTAGGAGACTGTGGCCTCATCCTCTTCGCTATTATCTCAAGGTAAAGCGGTAATACCTCCTTGTGGTGAGGAATGTATCCCTTGATTTTTACCTTTAAATTTATACGGCACGTTCTTATCACATAACACATCATATGAGAGTCTCCATTCCACCCGTCCTGCTTCGATACAATGTGTAACATCCCCATCAATTTCCCCGTTACCTTGGATAATAGACCCAAGGTACTTGAAACTATCTCTCTTAGGAATGACTTGTGTATCAAGACACATCTACTTCCTCTTCATTAGTCCTGTCACAGAACTTGTACTCCAAGTATTCTGTATTGGTCCTACTCAACTTGAAACCTTTAGACTCCAGGGTTTGTTTCCAAACCTCCAGTTTGGCATTTACACTGCCTCATGTCTTGTCAATCAATATAATACCATCCAAAAATAATATACAATAAGGCACCTCCCCTTGAACGCGTCGCATTAGTGTATCCATCACCAAGGAAATAAAAAATGTGTTAAGAACTGGCCCTTAGTGCAATCCTATCATAACTGAAAAATGGTCTGAACACCCCTCCCCCTTATGTCCTCATCTGGATTTTAGCTCTATTATGCATGTCCTTAATCACCATAGTGTAACAACAAGAACACCTCTAGCCTCTAAGAATCTCTATAGAACCTCCCTTGGGACTTTGTTTTATGCTTTCTCTAGGTTAATGAACACCATTTCGAAATTACATAGGTGAATGTAGAGATCACCGGTGTCCTACTCGAGACGAAGTACTTGTCGTCCCCAAACCAAAAGGGATGAGGGAAAAAGGCTCGAGAAAGCGTACCATATGCAAGTACATCTTCCTTTTCTATGCTACTCCACCAACCTCCTTACAATGTAAATGGATTTAGTAGACAAGCGTCTAGACATGAATCCGAACTAATTTTCAAAAATAGACACACACTTCCTCACCCTCGCTTCTGCCACCATGTCCCAAACTTTAATAGTGTGGATCAACAGTTGTGACACTAAGTACAAATTACAAATTCTGAAAGAATAAAAAGTACTATGGAATGAAAAAAAAAAATTCTTATTCAAAATTGGGATAAATTTTATGGATCGCTAGAGATCCTTTTAACAAGAAATCAGGAAAGTATAACATAAATAAATTTATACTACTATTATTTATTTCCCTTCAAATGGTAACTTATAATACTCAGACCAAAAGAAACACTGAAATGTGATGAGAAATGATGTTGTCTCTTATATTTCACTTTGAATTAAAAAACATTCTCTCTATAGAAATTCCTCTTGGCGTATAATAAGCGTGATTTGCTATTGTTCGCCAAATCGGCAATGGGCAGAGGGAGACAAAATAGGGAGTCGGGGAAGGCTCAGGTAATTCAGCAGCTGACGATAGAAGCTATTAAGTGAAGTGGAGGAGCTAAGGAAGCAATTGCATCACCGGAACAATTGGGAGCTGCAAACAAAGCTTGTCCACCTTTAGTGCTTAGGGGGGAGGAATTCCGAACTCCGACGAGTACTATGGTGAAAGATATAGGGACAAAAGGTCCCAATTCTAAAAAGAATGGTAGAACTAGAATTGAGGCGGACAGTGTTAGAGGTGAATAACTTAGGTGTGATGAATTCGACTGCAAATGCTCCAGATCTAGGCAGGTTAGCGGGTGATGTAATCTTGGGTACTCAAAGATGCTTAAATTTAGTGAAATTAGTGGATCGTAACCCTAATTTGGTGTGGACAAAGAGGGGTCCAATCTGGTGGCGACGAAACCTGGCAATAGCACTATAATGCAAAATTTGGACAAAACAGAGGAGCATGCACCTTTAGGGATTCAAACGAACAAATCAATGACAAATCCAACTAGAATGAAGGAATGTAAATGTTGATACCTAAATTTTTTTAGATACTTTTATACTCAAAATACTTTTAAATAATATATATATATATATATATATATATATATATATATATATATATATATATATATATATATATATATATATATATATATAGTGTTTTGGTATTTTTTTCAAATATTAAAAGATTTTTTAAAATCAATTTATTGTCTATTATCTTTTTGAATAATTCATTTTATTCTCATATTTATACCAAAATATAATTAAGGTGAGTTTTTCATATTTTTATAAATTTACTCAACATTTTTTAAACTAAATTGCATATAATTGCAATTATAGCTCATCTTTCGATTAATGGTATTTTATAAATATAAAATTAGTTCCACTATTTTATAATTAATATGTATGTATTATTAGTTGATTGAGTACTTTTAATTTCTTTTAAAAATCCTTTTCACTATTTTTATAAAATAAAAAGGAAAAAGTTGTTATTTAAATGTTAGCCAGATTTATTATAATTACAGCCCAAATTGAACCCCAATTTTAACCCCAAATCCCCTGACCCATATTTCTAAATCACCCGACCTGGTCCAGCCTTGATCTAATATGAGTCGTTGATCAAACGAGATCAACGACCCAAATTCTATTTCCTAAAATAAAATCTAACGATCCCTCAAACCCCTCACTTCAGAGATGGTTTCTCTCTCTGTCTTTATGCTAACGTTTGCTCTCCCTTCTCTCTAGAACCTTCTAGTTCTCTCTCTCATCTCCGATGAAGTCACTGCCTCTTCGGCCACCTCCATCCTCGCCTCCTTCGATCACCAGTCGCTGTGAATCTTTACCTAGTTGATTCCCTCTATCTTTGAGGCCCCAAGAGCCTCCACCATACGAGATGGTCACTGAAGATTGGTCTGGCGTGTCTCTGACTCTTTCTCCGATGGGTTATGGCCCGGCGATGCTGCGAGCATCATTATTAACGAGTTTCACAGCCAAGTTCCTTACCTATCACTGATTTATTACGAAACCCTAATCTCTACCCAACCTCTCAAGTCTCTATGTTTTTTAACGATTTTAACTCATACTTTTATATTTTTACACTACTCTCTACTCGATTTCTTCGATTTCTCAAGTTTAAACGTTTTGTTCTTTTTTAAAAAAAAACTAGGGTTCCTGAAACCTTTTTCAAAATAGATTTTCTTTCTGATTTCTGGCCTTATTATATGATTCTCCTCATGTTTATCATTATCTAAACCTTTTCCTTTTTGGTCTGATTTATTTTTACTAAAAAACCTAGGTTTTCAATTTTAACTCTATATTATGAGTGTGTCTTTGGTGATACGTTTTTGCATGCATTTGATTCTCATGAGCTTCCTAAGTCTCTATTGTTTTACCCTATTGTTTGCTTATTAGTCTGTTGATTCTCTATTTCTTTCACCTATGTTGTGCTTGTCCTATTGATCTCTCTAATTGTGACTATCCTTGTTAACTTTGAGTATTAGGGTTTTACTCTTGTCCTGTCGATTGTACAATATTTTATTCTACTAAATCTTTCTATTACTTGGTATGCCCTACGAGAATCCCCAATTTGTGCTTCTGATTTTTCCTAATGCATGTCTATGCTATTTAAATCAGTACTATTTTGATAATTTGAATCCTTGAATAATTGTGATTAGTACTCTATTGATTTTTACACAATATTCACTATTGACTTTGAGTATTTCCTTACTTGTGTGATATTTTCCTCAATTGACACTGATTCTGTGTGATTGGAACCTCATTCGAGGGTTCTCTTACTGATTTCCAAATTAAAACTGTGTCATTCCTTATTTCTATGAATAAACCTTCTATCAAATTAATTCTTATACACTTTCCTTAATTGGTATATTTTGTATTTAGTCTCAATCGCCTGCTCTATACTTTTACTACCCCTGATATGGTAAAATTAGTTCCTCAATTGATTTTCTTTCCTTGTCTATCCTGTTTGTATCCGTTTGAATATTGACTCCTTAATTAAAGGGAGTGTTTGTATTAACTGGATTCTAATTGTAATTTACTTCTATAATTTGGGGGAACTATTATTTATTACCATACTTTTTGCCTAGTTTCAAACTATATATACTTCACTCTTTCATTATCTAAAGACACAAATAAAAACATTATTCTAAAACCTTTCTCTCACACACACGCATATTCTCTCTTGCTCTTCTTTTAGTTATTTGCTACTCTTAGTCGCTGCAAGCCAAGACTAAGTATTATACTATCTTTCTCTTACTCTATGCTTATTATCTTTTAACTGGTATTTCCCCAATTTATTTTAAAGCTTCAAAACAACATGTTTCTTTTGGTATTTCAATTCATCTTATTTCTACTATGCTTTTACTTATGGTTCTGTTGTTTACCCTGCATTTAGCATGCCTGCTTATTGTTTTACTATTCCTAAATTGTATCCCATCCCTTAAACTCATCATGCTACCCCTCTAGTATCCCTCAATGTGATTATGTTTCACTTGTATTCCTTTGATACCTGGCATGAATAGCTTTGGGGTAAAACTGGTTTTGTGGTTACTAGTTTGTGTGTAAGTCTGTACTTCCTTTGATCCTGCCTATTGTATGTGTTTCTTATTTGTACCCAACCCCTTACTTCCCTATTTGTGATGGTTGAAATGGTTCTGTTCTTTGCATTTGTTCTATGTGTGCTATTTTCTTCTGAGTTGTAGTTATAATTGCCATATTCCCTTTCCCTCTCAAAATAAAAACTTCTGTTGTTTTCCAAAACTTACTTCAAACAAGTTGTTTCAAAACTGTTTTCCAACTCAACCTCTTCAAAACTATGTCAAGCACACCTAGTAGCTCTTAGAAAAATAGGTTTCACCCCCTTCATGTGAGCATTTCTTTGAGTATCTCTGAGTACTCACTGAGCTTTGACACACAAGGACGGTAGTCCATTTGTCATGCATTACATTAAATGTCTAGGTGCTGGTATTGACTGGGGACCTAATGGGGCCCTAGGGAGCTTTGTCGCACCTAGACCATGGCAAAAGGCTGTGAAACTCGAAAGAAATGAGGTTGGAAGAATTGCGCCTGGTTGAAGGCTCCCTATAGAGTAACTTCTTATTTTTCTTTACTTATGTAATTCAGTTATCACGGTTTGTAATAATTTGTAAACAACTGATTGGGGTTATAGTAAAATTGGGAGGGGTTGTGCATGCTTAGTTTAAATAACGGGTAAAAACATACTTATAGGAGTTTACTTACCTATTTGTGCAATAGAAATCATATATAGGACATGCATCTCATATAGTGGTAATCGTGTTTTAGACTCTTCACTTTCAGCTTGTTATCATTCTCATTTGATAATCACCACGGACTAACGAATAACTCTTAAAACTATTGTTGCACTTTCACTAGCATTTAGAGAGCATGTTTTAGGACTTTTATGTTCATTAAACACCATGTTACTTAGGATTTATATTTTTTTTTCTGATTTGCAATTTGTTGAGCGCCTCGCCAAGTTGTTTAATAACAACACAAGTTTAGGGTTAAACTGTGTCTGCTTCTAAAAAAAATAGATTAATATGTATGTTCATCTTTTAAGTAGGCAATATATACCGTGCCTGGGCAAGCTTCAGGCCTAATAAAATTGATTAATTTTATTTTGCTAGTTTTCAGACTACTCAGCCTCTTTTAAAACTACTAAACTCCGTTCTTTGTTTGTCTTGCTGAAGTTTACTCTGTTTTCTGTTAAAACTTCCGTCCTATTTTGAAATAATCTCATAATTGTGCATCTGTTTTATCAAATTTCTACTGGGTTATTTTCTTATCCAGACTCATGCTACTTTTATTTATTCTATGTCTGCCAGGTTATTGCATCTTTAATATCACTATTGTATTTTTCAAAGTGTGTTTTGACAAATTTATCACCGCTTTTATAAATTGATTAAAACTCCCGTCATGTTTTGACATAATCTCGAAACCGAGCATCTATTTTATCGCATCTTCTATTGGATTGTTTTGTCTGTCAAGAATCGTGCTATTCTACTGCATCTTTAATGTCACAGTATGTTTCAACATGTTTAGTTATACTTTACTAATTCCTAAACTACTATACTCACTGCCATCTTTAGTTATGCTTATGAAGTTCTTCACTCCGTTTTAATTAAACCTTCCGCTTTCCACTGAATCTTACCTCTTTCCGTCATTCTTTTTACTTCAATTTTTTTGAGACCTTAAATGTGAAAGACGTGCTAACTACATGTTTACTTGTGGAGGGATTTGTGACCCTCTTATTTGCCTTGTATGATCCCTTTATGTGTAGTCCTACTTGTTATGTATGGCGCCTATAATTTTTTTGCCTAGTCCTTACCTTATAGTAATAGTTGGTCCTAAATACCCTCTAGGACTTATAGCATGGGACGAGTAATAGCACACAATAAGCTTTCGTGATCGATCCACGCGTTTTTATAACCTTTACGGGGTGGGAAGGGTAGAGTATGGAGATGATGACCGATGCACTAATATCTCATATAGCCCCTCTTCCGAGGAGTGATTACTGGATATTGCATTGACGTGATCCATATTAATCATAAACCTTGGACCCCTTTTCCTTTGTTTGTCTTTGTCTGCTTTCTTTAGAATTATTTAGACCTTTCAAATTTCTAGTCTCTATCTACTTACCTTCACAAGTCTCAATTCAATTGCAAGTCCTTGTTTGAGCATTAATTGCTTATTTGTAAAGTCACAATTGTAATATGGATGGGACCACACAAGTGGATCTTGAGGGGTGCCTAACACCTTACCCTCGAGATAATTTCTAGCCCTTACCCAAACTCTGGTTTCTTCAACTCAAACCCTTCTTAAAGTGTCCTAATGCACTATAATCATTAGGTGGCGACTCTCCAATTCCAAAACCCAATTCTCGAAAGTGAATAGAGTTGTCCTCCATAATATCGTGAACCCGATTTCAACTCTCAGAAAGAGGGCTCAACAGTAAAAACTTATTTGTGTGTAATAGTATGGCGGAAAAGGGCATCAACTTGAGCTTTGTTGCCCCAGTTCTGAAGGATGTAGAGAAGATTATTGAACTAAAGAATGAGGAAATAAAAAAGGAAAATGCAAAGTGGAGACAAACGTTGATACTGTATGTGGTAGGCGATACCCCGACCATTGGAGCTCTCGAAAGGTTTATTTCAGCACATTGGAACTTTGCCTCAAAACCAAAAGTTTTCTATCACAATGATGGTTACTTTGTAGTGAGGTTCAATTGCATGGATGATAGGGACGAGGTACTCTACTCAGGACCGTACACAATCAACAACAAGCCAATAATTATAAAACCATGGACATCGAGTTTTGATTTCAGGATGAAGTACTACAAATTGTTCCAATATGGGCTAAATTCCCAAATCTTCCTATAAGCTGTTAAGAAATGGATTCACTGAGCAGGGAAGTGAGCTAGCGATTCCCCTATATGCCGATGAGTGCACAACAAAAGTAGATCATATTTCGTATGCTAGGATCTTAATTAAAGTAGATGTTACCAGAGATTTACCAGCTAGGATCAAGGTGTTAGATCCAAATGGAAGGATATTTGAACAAGAAGTGGAGTATGATTGGGTACCAGCATACTACCCTCACTTTTTATAGGTTGGCCACACTTGTAAACCAATGCAAAAACATCCTATAGTCATAGCTCCAAAGACAAAGATTACAAACCCAAAACAAGCTTGGATAAAGAAACCTGAGAAGATTGCAGATACACAGGTGGAAACCACAAAAGGCGATCAGCTTGTACAAAAAGAGAAGGAAACCCAGGTCACAAAGGATTCCAATCCAGCAGGGAATCCATCAACAGATCAATGACAACTTGCAAGGAGAAAATCTTCCATGAAAGGAGTCCAAAATGTAGCTGAGCGGAAGGTGAATGTATCAAGTGGTTTTAGTCCCCTTGGTGAGCATAATTTTCAGTACATGATGTGTATTGGGTGTGATGAGGAGACCAGAGGTCAGAGTAGCTATAGTACGGATCCTAGGGATTCAAACACTCCTTTTATCCTAGAATGAATCTGGTAACCTGGAATATGAGGGGTTTGAACAAACCCTATAAACAGAAGGAGTTCAGGACATTTATGAAGAATAACAATGTAGAAATCATAGTTGTCGTTGAGCATATGGTGAAAGAGAAAAATGTTGTTAAAATAATTGAGAAAATTTCTAGGGGTTGGGACTGGTACCATAACTATAATCATAGCAACAGAGGTCAAGTTTGGATTCTATGGGATCCAAACTACATTACCTATAATATGGTGAGTATGTTTGATCAATACATACATGGGGTGGTGACCATTCAGAGGCTGAATCTGATGTTCAATCTTACTGCCATTTATGGATTACATACTATTGAGGACAGGAAGCAGATGTGGGCTGATTCGAGAGCACTAAACCATAAATAAATGGAGCCCTGGCTTGTCATAGGTGATTTCAATACCATCTTACACGCATAGGATAGACAATGTGGAGCACCAATACAAGAAGGGGAGATCAGATACTTTAATGACTATCTAGTGGATACTAATATGAATGAAGTGAGATATATTGGTAGATGGTTTATATGTACAAACAACCATGTATTCAGTAAAACTGATAGGGCCTTAGTCAATGCTGAATGGACGATCGTGTTCCTTCAACTAGAGGTTCTTGTCCTGGACCCAAATATTTCTAACCATTCCCCACTATGTATAAAAATGGATTAGGATACCTTTCAAGGGCCAAGAACTTTTAGGTTTATGAATTGCATAGCCGAGCATCACAGTTTCCTGGAAGTTGTAAATGAAGCATGGCAAATACCTATGAGAGGAAGTTGGATGAATAGCATATGGATGAAGCTAAAAGGTATGAGAGAGGGGCTGAAACATATTAATACAAAGGAATTCAGATAAGTAGATGAGAGAATAAAGACCTTTACGGAGCAATTTACAGAGGTCCAAGAACAAATGAGAAGTCATAATCACAACCCAACTTTTTTTGCATAGAAAAAAAAATATCAAAAAACAGCTGGAGAAATGGGATACCATAGAGGAAAACATATTGAGGCAGAAATCACGGGTTAAGCGGTTAAATATGGGGGACTTAAATAATGCTTTCTTCTTTTCTAACATGAAGAATAGGATGACCCAAATAAGATCAAGAATTTGATCAACGAAGATAGTGTTCTATTGCAGACTCAAGAATGCATTAATGGGGAGATTATTGCATTCTACAAGAATTTATTAGGCTCCGCAACTCCTCAACTGCCTGCTATAAATCCTAGTGTTATAAAGGAAGTTAGCATCTTAGACAGACAACATCAACTATATCTTATAGCACCAATCACCAAGGATGAGGTAGTTCAAGATCTGAAGGATATAAATGACTTAAAGGCTCTAGGATGTGATGGCTACAATGTTGTATTCTTCAAAAAAAGTTTGGCCTATTGTTGGAGAGGATACTACAAAAGCTGTTTTGGAATTCTTTTCCTCAGGATGTATGCCTATAAATTGCAACACTATTTCTCGCATACCTAAAGTAAAGAACCCTTCAAGAGTGTCGGAGTTCAGTCCTATCTCATATTGCACTATATTCTACAACTAATTTCGAAAATTATAACACATAGACTACAATAAGTCATGGATATCCTAGTGGATCCTAGCCAATCTACATTAGTGCCAGGAAGAGTGATTACTGATAATATTATCATGAGTCACGAATTAGTTAAAAGGTACCGAAGGAAAGGAATATCGCCTAGTTGTATGTTGAAGATTGATATGAAGAAGGCATATGGCTCGGCGGAATGGCCTTTTCTGGAGAAAATTCTTATTAGCTTAAACTTTCGGCAATGTTTATAAGATGGATAATGGTATGCGTTGATATTGCATCCTATTCAGTTATAATCAACGGGGTACCTACTGCCTCTTTCAAAGCAAAGAAAGGGCTAAGGCAATGAGACCCTCTATCCCTATTTCTACTGACAATGGAATAATTGAACAAGCGAAAAGACTCTAAGAAGACAACATGATTTTAATTTTCACCCGAAATGTGAGATGCTGAATATTACCCGCCTTGGGTTTGTAGATAATTTATTATTCTTCTGTAAAAGGGATCCTATATCGATTAGAATGATGTATGACTGCTTTCAAGAGTTCTCCACAACCTCTGGTATGTCTACAAATGCTGAGAAAAGCTCCATTTCTTTTAGAGGTGTATGTAGAGAAGATCAAAATGCCATCTTGCAGGAATTGGGATTCTCACAAGGGGGCCTGCCTTTCAGGTATCTGGGGATTTCTTTGAGTACCAAAAAGACTAATGTGATGCAATTTAAACCACTCTTGGATATGATGCTGAGCAAAATCAAATCATGGACTGCAAAGTTCCTATCTTATACTGGGCAAGTTCAGCTGATAAAGTCTATGTTTTTCTCTATACAAATCTTCTGGTCACAAGTCTTTGTTCTACCAAAGAAAGTTATGCAACTGATTGTCACTATGTAGAAGGTTCCTATGGATTGGTGGGGATAAAATATCAAAGAAAGGCACTAATTGCTTGGGATCGACTATGCTATCCAAACTCTGCTGTGGGTCTAGGACTACTTGATATATATGCATGGAATATAGCTGCCATATATAAATATTTATGGAGTGTGTATGGGAAAAAGGACAAGTTGTGGATTCGATGGGTTCATTCTACTATATCAAGCAAGGTAGAATATGGAATGCCAAGGTTGATAAAGCTTCATGGGTGGTCAAAATGATTTTAAATGCAAAAGAAGTATTTGAACAAGCTGAAAATACTGAAGACCAGGTAACTCAAATGACTAGGTTTTCTACAAAAGAAGTATATTGCAAAATTAAGGGGAACTTCCAAAAAGTTGATTGGAGAAGACTAATTTGTAAAAGTTCCAGAATTACCAATGTGGGTGTTTATTTTTTATACTGAAGACCAGGTAACTCAACGGCTCTTTCCCCCTCTCTCTCTTCTCTTCTCTCTCTCTCTAAGCTCACACCACCAGCTCCACCACCACCACCGGGCGGGTCGCCGGCACCCCCCGGTAACCACCAGGTAAGTGTCACTACCCCACCTTCTCCCCCCTTACCCCCACTGCCCGGAACACTGTTCCGATAGTGTTTCGACATCCCTCGGGAGTTTCTTGGACTCACCTCCCACACCATTGTGACACACAGTGTCTGGCGCACATTTTCTGAAAATTTCGTCGCCGGAAACCACAGCACGCGCTTCCACGCGCCGCCCACGCGCCGCCGCTTCCCCACACGCGCCGCGTGCGTGAGCCCACTTCCGGGCACTTTTTTCGCCGGCTTCTTTTGGACAGCTTTCTCACCTCATTTTTCCGACCCACTTGGTACTCTCGGAATTTTTTATTGGTCACTTTCATTCTTCATTGTTCATATAGCCACCTTTCTTTTCGCCGGAAATTTTACCGGCAACTACTGCTCTTTTCCTTCTATTCTACCCCTGCTTTTTGTGGGTGTGTTCTGTTTTCTTGGACAGGTACCTATTTCAACGGCGAGGATCTACGACAACTGTCGTCCAAGCTCTCATTCAGACTCACGGCAGGACGCAATAGAGCCGCGCACTTTGCTAAGATTCAGGAGAACTCGGGCGCAGCAAAGCACACTTCCAGGTTTTTCCACCGGGAGTTGGTACCTCCCGCTCTCTTGCTTATTTTGTGCACATTCTTAACGTATTTTTACTAGCATTCCGAGTGTGGTCTATTCTGTTGTTATCTAGTTTGCTACATTTGCGTTTTTAGCCTTAGTGCGTCTGGGTCACTGGATAGTGGCCGCAACGAGTAATGATAGCGTAAGGTCATGTCCTCAGGAGGGGGTGGTGGTTGCGGGGGTGTGTAGGGGTGCAGGGGGTGGCATTTCGGGCAGGGCAGGAGGTAAGGGTGGGAAGAGGGCGGCGGTCGCCCGTAGATTAAGGATTGGGTCCTGGAACATAGGTACTCTGACGGGTAAGTCCATCGAGTTAGCGAAGGTTCTCCAACAAAGAAGGGTTAACATAGCGTGCGTCCAGGAGACTAGGTGGAAAGGGACTAGGGCGCGGGACGCTGATGGGTTTAAGCTGTGGTACTCTGGGCTCGAGAGGGGTAAGAATGGAGTAGGCATCTTGGTTGATAGGGACCTAAGGGAGTCCGTGGTCGAGGTGAGGCGAGTGAACGATAGGTTAATGGCTATTAAGCTGGTTATTGGGGGTGGGGTCCTCAATGTGGTCAGTGCTTACGCGCCGCACGCAGGCTTAGACGAGGAGGTTAAAAGGCGCTTCTGGGAGGACTTGGACGATCTGGTGAGGAGTATTCCCCAGTCGGAGAAGTTAGTTATTGGAGGGGACTTTAATGGGCATATTGGGGCCGAGGCCGGTGGCTACGATGAGGTGCACGGGGGCTTTGGCTTTGGGGCTAGGAACGGAGGAGGCACTTCGCTGCTCGATTTCGCCAGGGCTTCCGAGCTCCTGATTGCGAACTCATCATTCCGGAAGAGGGAGGAGCATTTGGTCACCTTCACGAGTGCGGCGGCGAGGACTCAAATTGATTACATCCTCATCAGAAGGAGCGACAGGGGTCTGTGCAAGGATTGCAAAGTTATCCCGGGAGAGTCTCTTTCAACTCTTCATAGGCTCCTAGTGATGGATGTTGATCTCTGGGTGAAGAAGAAGAGGAGGGGCGCACGGGGTCAACCGAGGATTAGATGGGGAGCTTTGTCCAAGGAGAAAGCTCAGGAGATGGAAAGGAGGTTAGAAGAGGGCGGAGCTTGGAGAAGTTATGGGGAAGCGGACGCTATGTGGTCAGTGACAGCTAGCTTGGTTAGGGGGGTTGCACGGGACGTGCTCGGGGTTTCTAAGGGATATTCAGGTAGGCATCAGGGTGATTGGTGGTGGAACGATGTAGTCAAAGGAAAAGTGGAGGCGAAGAAGGCGGCGTTCGCAAGGTTGGCAGGGAGCACAAGCGAGGAGGAGCGGAGAGTGAACAGGTTGTCCTACAGGGAGGCGAGAAGAGAAGCTAAGATGGCAGTCACGGAAGCTAAAAACGCGGCGTTCGGTCGCATGTATGAGGAACTAGGGGAGAAAGGTGGGGAAAAGAAGCTATTTCGGCTGGCTAAAGCAAGGGAAAGGAAAGCCCGTGACCTAGACCAGGTCAGGTGTATCAAGGACGTGGATGGTAGAGTTTTGATGGGGGAATCGCAAGTCAAACAGAGGTGGCAGGCGTACTTTCGGGACCTTCTTAACGAGGAGGGGGATCGGAGCATAGAGCTAGGGGAGCTGGGGCATTCAGAGCGTCATAGAGACCTTGGGTACTGCAGGCGCATTAGGGTGGAGGAGGTCTTAGGGGCGTTGCGCAGGATGAGTAGGGGTCGAGCAACCGGGCCTGACGAGATCCCGGTGGAGTTTTGGAAGTGCATGGGTAAACCTGGAGGGGAGTGGCTCTCTAGGCTATTCAACGTGATATTCAAGACTAAGAGGATGCCGGATGAGTGGCGGTGGAGTACAGTGGTGCCCCTGTACAAGAACAAGGGGGACATCCAGTGCTGCAACAACTATAGGGGTATTAAACTAATGAGCCACACGATGAAGGTTTGGGAGAGGGTGATTGAGGCGCGAATGAGGGGGGCGACGATTATATCGGGGAACCAGTTCGGTTTCATGCCGGGCCGCTCCACCACTGAGGCTATTCACCTAGTCAGGCGGCTGGCGGAACAATTCAGGGATAAGAAGAAGGACCTGCATATGGTGTTTATCGACTTGGAGAAGGCGTATGACAAGGTTCCGAAGGAGGTGCTATGGAGGTGCTTGGAGGCGAAGAGTGTGCCAGAAGCCTATATCAGAGTTATCAAGGACATGTACGATGGGGCTAAGACGAGGGTGAGGACGGTGGGTGGCGATTCAGACCATTTTCCTGTGGTAATGGGGCTCCATCAAGGATCGGCGCTGAGTCCAATGTTGTTCGCCTTAGTGATAGATGCTCTAACCCGTCATATCCAGGGGGATGTGCCCTGGTGTATGCTCTTTGCTGATGATATAATATTGATAGACGAGACGAGGGCCGGTGTTAGTGAGAAGTTAGAGGTATGGAGACAGACCCTCGAGTCTAAAGGTTTCAAGATAAGTAGATCTAAGACAGAATATCTGGAGTGCAAGTTCAGTGACGAGCCGAGTGGGGTGGGCAGGGATGTGATGCTTGGTTCTCAGGCCATCGCCAAGAGGGACAGTGTCCGATATCTTGGGTCTGTGATTCAGGGGGACAGAGAGATTGACGGGGACGTCACCCATCGGATAGGAGCAGGGTGGTCGAAGTGGAGGCTTGCTTCTGGGGTCCTGTGTGACAAGAAAATCCCACACAAACTCAAAGGGAAATTCTACAGAGCCGTGGTTAGACCAGCTATGTTGTACGGGGCAGAGTGCTGGCCCGTGAAGAACTCCCATGTCCAGAGAATGAAGGTTGCTGAGATGAGGATGCTTAGGTGGATGTGTGGGCACACCAGGCTGGATAAGATTAGGAATGAAGTTATTCGTCAGAAGGTAGAGGTGGCCCCAGTGGACGAGAAGATGCGGGAAGCGAGGCTGAGGTGGTTCGGGCATGTACGGAGGAGGGGTCCCGATGCCCCGGTGAGGAGCTGCGAGCGGCTGGAGATTGCTGGTGGTCGGCGGGGTAGAGGGAGGCCTAAGAAGCATTGGGGAGAGGTGATTAGGCAGGACATGACTAAAATGCAGGTTACCGAGGACATGACCCTCGATAGGGGAGTCTGGAGGTCTAGAATCAGGGTTGCAGGATAGGGGCTCTTAGAGTCCTTCGTTCGCCTCACCCGGGGTTGGGTGTGGGATAGTAGGGTTACCCATCGATGTCTAGTGTTTTAGCCTAGGTCCCCTCTTGGTTGCGACGGTATTTATGTTCCTTATGTTTACATAACCATTTACGTTATTTCTGCAGGATTACTTATGCTTTGTTTTGTTATTTTGTTTTGTCTTGCCTTGGTTACTAATTTTGTCGTTGTTTTCCAATGCAGCTTTTCATTCTGTCATATGCGCCGAGGGTCGCATGGAAGCAGCCTCTCTGCCCTTTTGGGTAGGGGTAAGACTGCCGACATATTACCCTCCCCAGACCCCACCTGGTGGGAGTATACTGGGTAGTTGTTGTTGTTGTTGTTGCTATCCATAGAAGACTTCTTTCTCACCAAAGATAGGGTCGCAAAGTAGAGGCCTGTTGACGACTTGAGTGTCCATTGTGCAATAATGAAGATGAGTCTATTGAACATCTATTTTTCCTTTGCCAGTACTCTGCTACCATCTGGTATAGGAAATTGGGGTGGCAAGGAATTGCTAGAAAATTTGGCTTTGGCCTTTGGCTTGCTGGTTGTACTGTTTTTGACATGAGAGGAATATAAGATTGTCCCAACACAAAGAGAGAACTTCTGAGATGCTCGAAATATAAATTATTCAAGATGTTCACAGTAGAGGTGTGAGGTTTCCTATAATGCATAGGAGATTGAAAAGTTTAATTTTTTATCCTTAATAGTGAGTAATAAATATATTAGAGTGTAGTAGAAGAAGTATATAATGCTGACTTGGGGCTCTATGTCCAAGTCTGCTGGTAGTATTTTTTTTTTGAGCTGTACATATTATATTTGATAAATAAAATATTTAGTTAAAAAAAATGATCGTTGTCTCTTCTCATTCGGACACATGTCCTTGTTGTAAAAATGGAAAAATAGGAACAACCTGGAAAACTAGACTAACAACTCAACGCTGCCTTGTAGAAAACGAGGTTTTGTCATTCATGGATAAGAGAACAGCAAAAGAGTGCGTCTGAGCTAATCAACGGAAAACTAAGAATGACATCCAACAGTACACATTTACTAAAACCCTCCTTCCCTCCTAAAACCCTACCCAGATGTCCTCCATCTGCATTCACCCCTTTCAATTTACAGCTCCGACGTCGCAGGAGAAATTGCCTCTCTATTCGCTCCAAATCCCTCAATATCCAAGCATGTAAGTCCGCCTCCACTTCTACTTCCAATTCCAACTCTGTTAATGACGAAACCGAGTCAGCTCAGCAGCTCTTTGAGGTAAATTTTATAAACAGTGTGGTAAAAAGTTGTTAATTATGAATAGTTACTTCAGTAGTAAAATTAGTTTTTAATGCTATGTAGTTTTGTTAAATGTGGGATATCAGAAACTGAAGGAGGCGGAGCGTGAACGGATAAATAAGTTAGAGGAATTTGAAAGAAAGGCAAATGTTCAATTAGAGAGGCAGCTTCTGCTGGCTTCAGAATGGAGTTGGAAATTGCTGGCTATGCAGGGAAAGTTGAAGGGTACTGAGTGGGACCCCGAAAATTCTCATAAAATAGATTACAGTCAATTCCAGAACCTTCTCAATGCAAATAATGTGCAGTTTATGGAGTATTCCAACTACGGCCAGACCGTTTCAGGTTAATTATTATCTACGTGGTTACTTTTTTCGTTTTGTTATGATAATTCTTTGCACATACACTTCGCTAAGCAATAGAAGGTCTTTTCCCGATCGAGCATCATAACAAATGAAAAGAATTTGATTCAAGGTAGCAGGCACACACATCAAGTTCCCAAGCTTAGCTATTATGTGTGTGTTTGGGCAGCAAGTGCACAAATTGAAAGAATATAATTCTAAGTATTAAAAGGTTCAGAGTCATTTTAAACTATTTTATTGTTGATTTCTGTCAATATCTAACCTTATAACTTAGTTATCAGTTATCAAGATGGTTTTCCACTTTGAATCATTTATGCAACATCTTATACTAGCTAATATCTTACAGCATTCAGCTTTCTATTGTTTACATAGGCAATGCATGAAGTATGACTGGGGCAGTTAATCTTCACTATCCTTCCTGTCTAGATGTCTAAAGTTTCTTTGTTTATTCCGTAGTTTGTTTATTTGGTATTTCTGGTTTCTTTTTAGTGATTCTGCCGTATTACAAGGATGGAAAAACAAAAGGCTCAGGAGGGGAAAATAGAAAAGATATTGTTTTCAAGCGTCATATTGTTGACCGGATGCCGATAGATTGCTGGAATGATGTTTGGAGGAAGTTGCATCAACAGATTGTGCATGTGGATGTGTATAATGTGAATAACATCCCTGCTGAAGTCTACTCTACTGTTGCAACAGCAGTTGTGTGGTCTATGCGACTGGCCCTTTCAGTTGTCTTATACATTTGGATCGATAATAAGATGAGACCAATTTATTCAAAACTAATACCTTGCGATTTGGGAAGCGCCCCTAAAAAGATAAGCGAGCCACAAAAGCAGCGTGCCCTTGGTTCATTAGGAAAGAGCCGGTAATGAAAACTTTAGCTGTTTGCTTATCTGTTTATTAGTGGTGAACTTCCTGTTCAGTTATATATGTTGTAGAGAAGCTGACTTTATATCTTTTTGCTCACTTTGTCAAAGTATTGCCTTTGTTTTTTAACCAGGCTTGAAATTGTATATGTTGTGAATTAGAATGATTTTACTGAGCTGTTAATAGGTAATAGCTCTCCTTTAGGACCAATTTCCCTAAACTTTTGACTTGACTATGGAATTTCAAAGCTCACATGTATGCCTAGTGCCTGGAAATGTAGTCATTGGAGCAAAGCTTAAAGTCTTAGGACTCCAATAGGTCTTCACTTGGTTTGTGAATTGTGCTTTTCTTTGTCACTGTTGAAAATGTTAGTCTTGCGATTAAGCATCAAAATCTTTTCGACTTCTTTTTTTCCTTCTTTTTTGTGGACTTTATTCTAGAACCCTGTGGTCTAAATTCTTCTTGCTTTACTTGGAAAATAGCTGTCACAATCATGGGTGAAGCTACATGGTACTAAGGGTGGTCAATCCACCCTTTGTTAAAAATTTACATTATGTATGTAGGTAAAATATTAGGTTTTAGAGGTATATAACATATATTGAACACTCTTTGTCGAGATTTTTTCACTTCTTTCAAGTTTGAATACCCTTGGGAAAATTCTTGCCTTTGCCACTTGTCACAATTAATATGTTTGCTTATTTCCTAAGAATTCCTTCTTATGTGTTGTTATTGTTGTTCTGTTCTTTTTGTTTCTTTTTACTATTTGCTTTTCAGCCAATAGAAGTGTTATACTGGTCATTGGCTTGCTGTATTTGTTATGTTTATGCACACTTGTCAACTTGCATATATGTGATGTGTGCAAGGGGCGAAGGAAATAATGAAGAGATGAACATTTTGAGTTTCTTGAGTAACAATGATAAATGCTAATTACAAATTTTTATAAGTGATAAATGCAAATATGGAAAAAAAGGATATGATTTATTTTTGCATGCAAAAAACTTGTTTCTGTATTTTTATCTTTTCTGCGACTGTTTTATCGACTATTGGAAAATGGGGAAAGCAACCTCACCGCAGAATAACCTTTTCTGTTATTATACATTGCCCCCCCCCCCCCCCCCCCCCCCCAAAAAAAAAAAAAAAGAACAAAAAAAACAAAAACAAAGAACAATGTGCAAATTCTTCTTTATAGGCATCAATTTTTGCTATCGACATATCTGTATTCTTAACTGGACTACAGTTTAACCCTTAATGCAACATTAGATTGTAATTTTCTTTTTACCATCTGCCATCAGAGCAAAATTCATATCAGCAGAAGAAAAAACTGGTATAACTTTTGATGATTTCGCTGGGCAAGAATATATTAAGAGAGAGCTTCAAGAGATTGTTCGAATACTGAAGAATGAAGAAGAGTTTCAAAACAAAGGGATTTATTGTCCAAAAGGTGTGCTTCTCCATGGTCCTCCTGGAACTGGTAAAACACTTTTGGCAAAAGCTATAGCTGGAGAAGCAGGATTACCTTTTTTTGCTGCTAATGGTACTGATTTTGTTGAGGTGAGAAGAACTCACGATTGCAACTTTCAGATATACTAAAATGGATGAGTAAATTCTGACCGTTGCAAGATTGTGAAAGTTTATTTAATTGATTTGTGTTTTGGGTAACAACATGCACTTAAAGGGTTAAGCACGGCATCTATGACAGTCATCTATAATGGACCCAAAAATAAAAGTTGCATTTCAATTATGTTGGCAAATCCATACTTTTAAGTCGCAAACTTATCAATGAAGCATATTTCTGATTTTCCTGCCGTATTCCAACAATTGCTTGTTAAAGATAACAAAGTTTTCATTGGCTTCTCTTTCTTGAACCTGTTTTGTTTATTGCTGGTAAACACTTGCATGCTTGTTCATTCGTTTCTTTCTTTTTGTTTTTTAGCATATAAATCTTGTTTCTTTTCCAATTTTGCTTTAGCTTATTTTCAGTTCTTTATATCTGAACTAAAACATTGTGGGATATCTTATTGGATGCTATAAATTAGCACGACGGAACTGAACGTCTTCAGTCATTCCTTTCTTCTAGTAAACCTTTTGTAATCACTTACCTGCTTTTTGTGCTATATTCGCGATGCTACAAAGCTGGACGTGGATCATCAACTGTCAGTCTTAGTTCCCCGCACAAGCAGGATAAACTTTAATTTGGATGCTGGTAAAGCTTATAGATGATTCTTTGATGACTATGTTGTGGTCTCCACGGGCATGTTTCAATTGTTAATGTCCAGAAACTCCTCAGAAACTAATATCCCAAAGTACATCATCCTTGGTATGATCAGTTAGCAAAAGATATCTCATGTTTGAGCACTATCTAACTTTTTACATCAGTCTCTAGGAAAATTTATCTTACAGCTGACTATGTTTGGTGCGAAAGAATTTGTGCCTCGAACCCAAAAACTTAAGATAATGGGTGGAGTGACCCAGGGCATTATTGACTCTTTTGGAAAGCCTACACTACCAATAAGGGACAAGTGTATTCCCTAATTTCCTCCCGACGTGTAACCCAGTTCTAGGGTTCACACTAAAGAATTGTTTTTAGATACTATTATTTTTTTGAAGAAGAGAAGAGACTTGACAGGAGTGTGCATGGAGTAGAGGGGGACAAATTAGATTCAACAAGCTAATGAGTGGAGTTGGATCTATGTCACGAGCGCGATAGGATGGGGGGACAAATTAGATTCAACAAGCTAATGAGTGGAGTTGGATCTATGTCACGAGTGCGATAAGATGAATTAGAGAGAGATATAGAAGCCCAGAGTAGCCAATGGGCTGAATTGAGAAGAGAAGCCCAAAGCAATATGAAGAGAGAGAGTGGTTGGCTCGATAGGCTGAAGTCAGTGATAGATATAAAGCCAAAAGTAGCTTCATGGGCTGAGTGTTGAGAGAAAAGCCCGAGTGGTAAAATAAGCTAGTTAGGTTGAGCTTTCCTATTCAAATAATATAATAAAAAGGAAAAAGTACAAAATAAATATATAAAAATAAAAGGGGAACTCTACACACAACTTATAGTTAGGAACTTACCTTCTAAAAAAAAAGAAAAAAAAAGGGAAAGGAAAAGCCATTTATGACAAATTTATGAAAAAAATCATTTATAGTAAATGTGTTGCCTAAACCCAAACATGATAAGAAAATGAGGCAAATGACTAACAAATCTCCTATTTGACCCGATGTTTTACAAAATAAATGTGCCCAGTCTTCTTCATATAATCTTCAACAAGTTGAATGTTCCTTCACAATAACCGCAAAGGGTTGAACATCCAAATCACACTCGGCAAGTCTCTGCCTTCGCCAGACACTCTGACAAATTTCTTTGAAAAAAACTTCATTATTGTTAAATTGGCTGCAATAGTTAGAATTAAACCCACTTTGAACCTGTTTTAATCCTCGATCTAACATCGTGAACAAGACTTAAAACTTAGCAAATGATATGGAGGAAAAAGTTACTCTAGATTACTTTCTAAGTTCTTTTATAAAATTTAAGTAATTTATTTTCTTTTAATTATTATAAGTAGACAGCTTAAATGTGTGCTTATTCTAATAGTTTAAACTTTTAGATAAGATGATCATAGAATTCAACATGGTATCAGAGCTGACAAGTAGTCTTGGGTTCAAATCTCACTAAAAAGGCAGCCCGTGCACGAAGCATCCCGCGTTTACGCATGTCCGGGAAAGAGCGCCACCTCAAGGGGTGTGATGTAGGCAGCCTATCCGATGCAAACATTACTGCGACTCAAAAAAAAATCCAGTTGCACATGTAAGGAATTGTGTTGGCACGTGATATACTTTAGTATTTAAATTTGTGCTCTCTCTGATAGCTTAAGTCTTAGGATGAGATAGTCTCAGTTCATTACTTCGTTGGGCTGTAAACAGTAAGGTTGGAAGAGTGGAAGTAAATGTGGAAGGGGAAGGATCATTTCACTTATTTGGTATAGAGAAGAGCAAATGTAGTTTAAGTGGAGGGATTGAGTGCACCTACAGTTAATCCATCCAAAAGTGGATGCATCATCTTCTATTTATGAAGAACTTATTTACTAGAATATTGTGTTATAAGTTCCTTTCTATCTCCAGGGGAGTGTTGCGTTCTATTTTGTAATACGCTTTGTCTCATTCATGCGGAAGTCAGGCTTTGATGTTACATTTTATGCTGCTTGTTACATTTTATGCTGCTTCAGCACCGTATTGAAGAACTTGCCGATCTGAGAAGTAAAAGCTCTCACTACTATAATGGTTATGGAAATAGACCGTTCAAATTTCTTTTTCATCTGAAACTACAACCGCTGAATTTACTTCCTTAACTGATTCTGAAATCCCCACATACAAAGTTAAATAAGAGTTTCCAAACAAAAATGCTAACTATTGTAGTAATGGCTTTATCCCATACAAATCGAGTCCAAGGAAAAGGGTAAATTATTTCTGATCACTAAATTGCCTATTTCAAAGTGCATATGGGTCGGAAAATGGTGATAAAATTTTCCACGTTCCTTTTATCCCTTGCCACTATGTATACCCTCTTGTTTCTCCTTGATGCTATGGAGTTTGGGTTAGCTCTATTAGCCAGCATTCCTTCTTTTGTCTTGCAGTAATAGAGGGACTGCATGTCCTAAGAATATGTACCCATTATCCCAAAAAGCAGATATCTTTTTTCCTGCCTATCAAGCGAGTTGATGACGTCAGCAATATTCTTTAAACCTTCAGCAGAATGTAACCCAAGATAGGGAAAAATAAGTAGGAGGAAGTAGACAAAACCAGAAGCATGTGCCCTAAGGCCCTTAGCCTAAGCTTCTTTACTTCCATGTGTGTACTATCTATACTAACACTCCAATATTTGATTCAGAAATTTCTCCTTTTTGTTTTGGCAGAACTTGTAGCGTCTAACCTTTCACATCTTTGCAGATGTTTGCCGGTGTGGCTGCTTCACGTGTGAAGGACCTTTTTTCCAGTGCCAGATCATTTGCTCCTTCTATTATTTTCATTGACGAGATAGATGCAATTGGAAGCAAACGTGGTGGACCAGATATTGGTGGGGTATGATACAATATTTTCTTCTTTGCATAATAAATAACATATATTCTCCAGTTAGTAATTTTTGGTTTTGAGATATCACTCTTCTCTGGTAAGTATGAAATGACGTTTAAGTTCATATGAAACTTGGATGCATGTCTTCTTAACCTATCTGCAGATGTTTCCATATACTTGTTCTCTAAGAGCTGTGCCTACATGCTATTGTGTCTTTCACTTCTAAACCTATACAACAAATGTACAAAAAAGCAAGAAAAAGGGTACTTGCTCAACAAAAAAAAGCAACAAAGGGTGGGTTTTCTTTTGGGAAGGGGGTTAAATAGAGGGATGTAGATTAACTAAAGCGCATCTAGTGGATAGTTTGTTTTCAGGTGCTCCTTTGTCAATTTGGTGGTCATCTTTACTTTGACTATTGCTTAGCCTTTTGGTATCCACAAGTGCAATATTAAATAATATATTGAAGACTTGTCACTACCAGAAACACTATAACTGTGCCTCAACCCTGAACTAGATGGGATAGGAAATAGGTCACATCCAGTGGACCATTTCCTTTCAATAATTTGTCGTTACAAATAAATTATGAGTTCTCTAACACTAGAGGTTCTCTGCATTACCGACATACAATACTCTGAACAATCTAAAAAGACTCCGATCGAACACCAAAGGTATGTAAGTGTATCAACATGACTAAGCCTTAATTCAAACTAGTTGGTGTCGCCTATAAGGATCTTTTGCTTATATTATGTAATGTTTTTCTAAGTTTTCACAGATATTGAGAGACTGTTGGCAAACAACTTCTTTTCACGTGATTTTATTTCTGCCTCCTCTCGATCTTAACACTTTTGATTATCGTAGTGTCATAGTTATGGACCAGTGCAGTTGGAAGTCCACAGAGAACATAGCCGAACCATCCCGGACTACCTTCTCGTGTTTTAGCCTCTATATGTGCTACTTGCACCTTTTAGTGACTGTAATCATTTTATGATCATGTCTAATCTTGTATAATCGTATATCTATTCTAACATCTGCATTTCTATGACACTCATCTTGTGAATATCTTAGGCCTTATAGGCTCAACATCACCCCGTATAATATTTTTGGTGTCACAGTTCTCCTATAGAATTTGCCTTTCAGGGGGGTAAATATCTTCCTACTGCAGAGATGTCCTGCTGCACCCTTCTGTTTAAGCTATTCTGGTTTATCTGTTATCTCTTGATCTGTCATACCATTCGTCTAGAACACTGAGTTTAAATATCTGGATTCTCTACCCTAGGAACTGCAGTCCCATCTAATATCACTTCAACTTCATTCTTGTCATGGGGAGCTAAATCTACAATACATATATTCTGTTTTCCTTATAATACTAAAGGTCCTTCTTCTCCATAGTACGTTCAGTTGGTTCGCTCATTAATTTTGTTAATTAACATACATCTGCACTGCATTGAAATAATTTTATGTAGTAAACGACATGTGTTTGCTTTCTTAGGGTGGTGCAGAGAGGGAACAGGGGCTTCTTCAGATACTGACGGAAATGGATGGATTTAAAGTGTCAACATCACAGGTACAGTATAGTTAAGATGATGGTTTCCCATAAACTAGTAATAAGAGCTTCTAAGGTTTGCTGTTAAATGCTGGTTTGTCAGGTATTAGTTATTGGTGCAACCAATAGATTGGACATTCTTGATCCTGCCCTGTTAAGAAAGGGCCGTTTTGACAAGATTATTAGGGTCGGTTTGCCCTCAAAAGACGGTAGACTGGCCATATTGATGGTATGTCGCTGTTTGCTCACTAATTATTGACATCTATTAATCTTTAGAAGATTGTCTGGATTTCTTGTGTCAGTATGTTTGATCCTCATTTCAAACATCTCAGGTACATGCTCGAAATAAATTTTTTCGGTCAGAAGAGGAAAAGGACACTTTGTTACAGGAAATTGCAGAGCTCACAGAAGATTTTACTGGAGCTGAACTTCAAAATATATTGTACATAATCCTCAACTGTAATTCCTTTTAATTCAGCACTTGGAGGGACTAGCTCACACCTTCTTCTGGGCAGGAATGAAGCTGGAATATTGACTGCGAGGAAAGACTTAGATTATATTGGACGAGATGAACTTCTTGAGGCCTTGAAGAGGGTAGGTGCTAAAAATTGAGATATGCAGCATCTTTTATATGGTTGAATCAGTTCGTTATCTTCATGTTATATCATTTAATATTACAGCAAAAGGGCACATTTGAAACGGGTCAAGAGGATAGTACTGAGGTCCCTGAGGAGCTAACGCTAAGACTAGCTTACAGAGAAGCTGCTGTTGCAGTTCTTGCATGTTATCTTCCAGATCCCTATCGACCATTCACTGAGGTTTAACTCATACAGATATCATGTTACTCATTCTTAGTATTTCTTAAATTTGCAATGTGCTCATATTACTGTATATTTGGTCTTTGGTATGATGTCAGACGGATATCAAATCCATCCGTAGTCAGCCCAATATGCAATTCATGGAAATTGGAGGCAGAGCGTTTAAAAGGAAAGCAGATTATGTGAACTCAATAGTCCGTGCATGTGCTCGTAAGTTGGAAAATGAAATAATATTTCTGTGTTCAATATTGTTGTTCTATAAACACTTGTGTGAATCTTCTTTATGGATCTTTTGTTCGAAATCGATTTCTCACTGTTCCCTTCTCCAACAATGGTATTGTGCTATAACACGTTATGTGACTTTCTTAGGTTCTCTGCAGCTTCCTGCTACTTTATTATTTTGATAAGGAGAATATTAACTGAGGAATTTGCTAAGCAAGTCCTTGAGAATGGGAAAGTTCGTTAAAGTTAAAACAATGCTGGATCCATATAATGAGTATGAGATATGCTTAAATTGATGTAGTAGCTTAAGTAAAGTTATGGGAAAATATTAAAGCTTTTGTTGGAAGTAAACTTGATGTGCGGGAACCTTCCTACCTTACCCAAAAAAAAAAAAGAAGTTCAGGAACCTTTCTGTATATCTCTACTTGGGTGATGCTTTCCTGAATCTATGTTTCAATTCCCTGTTCATTTTACAGCGCAAGAATAATGTCTATCCCTGATAAACCCTCCAAATGGTGATCTCCCCCCACCAGTGAGTTCAACCATACCACCTGTGAGGTTGTCGAGAGTTAAGTTGCGGAACAAGCTACCCATCAGAGCCAAGGAGTACGCTAGATATACAATGACCTTAACCTTCTATGTTGACTCCAGGAGCTCAGTGACTGAAATATTTGACTGTAATTTCATATGGAAAGTTTTAAAATTGGAAGCTTTGACATTCATAACCTTTTGGTTATGTCACTGCTGCTGTAATAATTCAAATTAAACTTTACTATCAATTATAAAGGGCAGTCCGGTGCACTAAGCTCCCGCTATGCGCGGGGTCCGGGGAAGGGCCGGACCACAAGGGTCTATTGTACGCAGCCTTACCTTGCATTTCTACCAAAAGGAAAAAGGAATTAGAATTAAACCAAAAATGAGATAATTTCAGATATTTTAAAAGTGGATACAATCATTAGGTAGAAATATTGGGTATTTAAGCCTATACTTATTAATCAATCAATCAATATTCTGCGCTTCTATTTCTGATTAGTTAGGGTCAGATATATGAATTCTCTATGTGTGTTTCGCTTAATTAGAGCGTAAATCACTTTAATACAGGTTATTACTTTGTTTTAAGTCAAATTAAAGTTTTTTTGGACTAGGGTCCTCTAAAACTCAACATCACTTCCTGCATTGGCATACAAGTGTGTGACCAAGATACAAAAGACCAAAAAGGGGTTCATGGCAAACACCAGCTTAATTTATGTGTGACCACAATAATAAAGCCTTAATGCCAACTAATTGTTATTGTCTATGTGGATATTTTACTACTAGAACGTGATTATTTCGAATGTATGTAACATTATAGGACTGCACATCTGCGTTTCAACGGTACTCATCTAATACCCAACATTCTTTCTTCAACGATTTCGGTCTTCCTGTCGCACAGTGCTCCCTTATCTAAGGCCCTTCATTCTCACGACCATTTTGATAAAGTTTGCTTTCCATTTTGTTGGTTAGATTCCTGTCCTATAGCTGTCTCAACAATCCAATCTTTTGTACTTTGTTACATCATCATGACCATCATCATCATCATAATCTATCATGCATGTATGCTGTCTTAATTTTAGTTACCCTAAAAGAATGCTCTATAGTGCTTTTTCATAGTTCGAGCTTTTGGTTAGTTTCGTCGATTAACATAATATGATCTAAAAATGACATGCACCATCGAACGTTATTCTCAATACTATTGGTTAGATTATCCATAACAGGGGCAAACAAGGACTCAAGGCAAATCTTTGGTGTAAACTCACGATTACTGGACACTTCTGCGTATCTTCTTCCGCTATTTTTCATACTTATGACTGTCATCTATATATCTTTTATAGCGTTATATACTTGATATAAATTCCTTTTGTCTCAGCACTTCTTTTACACTCTACTTTTTCTAGGTCAATGAATGTCATGTGCAAAATTCTTCTTCCCCTTTATAAATTTCCATCAATATTCTTAGCAAAAGTATAGCCTTTACGTAGTCTCGTAGATCTATCATAATTCAAACTGGTAATTCTGTTGGTGTTGGTCTTGTAATGTCCTAAGTTTGTGCTTTATTACATCTTTTTTAAAGTTTCAACGTTTGTAAGGCATTAATTTGAGAGAGGTTGCACAATTTAGAACATGATAGATCCAATACAACTGTATGAACACAATAACGTGGCAAACCCATGGAAATACCCCTACAACAACAACAACAACAACTACCCAGTATAGTCCCACAAAGTGGGGTCTGGGGAGGGTAATATGTAGACGGGCCTTACCCCTACCCGAAAGGGCAAAGAGGCTGTTTCCGATCGACCCTCGGCTCATTGAAGGAAAGGAAAAACAAAAACAAAAACAAAAACAAAAGAGCATTAGTATCTCCAGCAGAAACAGCGTAAATAATTATCTAAACATAAGAACCATAAATAATTATCTAAACATAAGAACCATGGAAATACCCCTAATATCAAGATAAATAGACATCACGTGTTACAGTATCAACATGTAACACAGAATATCTGGAGTGTAAGTTTAGCGTCGAACCGAGCGAAGTAGGCGGAGACGTGATGATTGGATCTCAGGTCATCGCCAAGAGGGACAGTGTCAGATATCTTGAGTCGCTGATTCAGGGGGACGGAGAGATTGACGGGGACGTCACTCATCGTATAGGAGCGGGGTGGTCAAAGTGGAGGCTTGCATCAGGAGTCCTGTGTGACAAGAAAGTTCCACAGAAACTCAAGGAAAAATTTTATAGAGCTGTGGTTACACCAGCCATGTTGTATGGGGCGGAGTGTTTGCCAGTGAAGAACTCTCATGTTCAGAGAATGAAGGTTGCGGAGATGAGGATGCTCAGGTGGATGTGCGGGCTCACCAGGTTAGATAAGATTAAGAATGAAGTTATTCGAGAGAAGGTGGGGGTGGCCACGGTGGATGAGAAGATGCGAGAAGCGAGGCTGAGGTGGTTCGGGCATGTGCGGAGGAGAAGTTCTGATGCCCCGGTGAGGAGTTGTGAGCGGCTGGCGATGGTCGGCGTACGGCGAGGCAGAGGGAGGCCTAAGAGGTATTGGGGAGAGGTGATTAGGCATGACATGGCTAGGATGCGGGTTTCTGAGGACATGGTCCTTTATAGGAAAGTCTGGAGGTCTAGTATCAGGGTTGTAGGATAACGGCCCCTAGAGTTTTTCGTACTCCTCACCCGGGGTTGGGTGAGGCTTGGCAGGGATATCCTTAGATGATTTGTGTATTGGATTGTGTCCCCCTTATGGTAGTTATTTATGGTAGTTACTGTCTGATATTATTGCATGCTATTTTATTTATGGTTCTTATGTTTAGATAATTATTTACGCTATTTCTGCTGAAGTTACTAATGCTCTTTTGTTTTTGTTTTTGTTTTTGTTGTTCCTTTCCTTCACTGAGCCGATGGTCGATTGGAAACAGCCTCTCTGCCCTTTCGGGTAGGGATAAGGCCCGTCTACATATTACCCTCCCCAGACCCCACTTTGTGGGACTATACTGGGTAGTTGTTGTTGTTGTTGTTGTTGTTGTGTTACAGTATCAACCTGCTTAAAAGGCCTTTCTTTTTGTTTCTTTGTTATTTTCTGTTTGCTTGGTTTGATTCCTTCATGTGGACCACTGATAGATTGACTTGTAGCCAGAGTAATTGAGGAAGAAATGTTTGGAGTTGACAATCTATGCTGGATCTCTGCAAAAGCAACTTTAGAAGCTTCCAGGCTTGCAGACTTTTTGATACTGCAGACAGGGTTGACTGCCTTGGGAAAAGCATATTACAGATACCAGAGAGATCTCGTACCAAATGTAAGTAGATACTGGATTTTATATAAGCTATAAGTTTGTTAGATGTCTAATTTCCATTCTTGTTATCATGTTTTGCAGCTCCCTTCTAAAATTGAAGCACTTAGAGATGAGTACATGAGATATGCCGTGGAGAAATGTTTGTCTATTCTAAAGGAAAACCACGCTGCTGTAGAGACAATTACAGGTAAAGTTATTTAACCTTGATTATCTAGCCACTTTAAGGATTGTCTCCATCTAAGATTTGTAAAATTGTGCAACTGACTTTGGATACTTACTGTTGATTGGCTCATGCTTGTGTGTTGACTGTTGATCAGATGTGTTGCTTGAGGAAGAAGAGATCAAAGCTGATGAAATTTGGAGCATATACAAAAGCTCGCCTAAAAGTCCTCAGGTGATTCGTTACTTCTCCTGCCAGCAGTTTTACTGATATGATTGAGGTGGACTTGTGCAATTTTCTTCTTTGCTATTCCTTTTCTTTCCTTCCAAAAAAAGAAAAAGAAATAAAAACAACTAAGAAGGAGCCTTCCAGAGTACACTTATGTCATTGATAAAACATTTTCGAGGAGGTTGTACTGGTTCGGTGTTCTTTGGAGTAGATTTGGCATACAGGAAAACTGGGCTTGTGTCCAAGCTCTTGGGTTACATGTTGCATAATTTAGAGATCGACAACACCTATTCACTCGGAAAAATGCCATTGTGCTTGCTGTCGGTGGCATACGAGCAACTGCCTCTTGCTTTTTTCCCCTCTCGTGCTTGGCCACTCTGCTTGCTTGATATTACTCTTCTACTTGAATTGTAGCAAAATAGCATTTATAGTTCCTAAGTTTCTTTCATTTTTCAGCCTACTGTGAGTCCTATTGATGAATATGGAGCCATTATATATGCTGGAAGGTGGGGAGTCCATGGAGTTTCACTTCCAGGGAGGGTGACATTTGCACCTGGAAATGTTGGATTTTCAACGTTTGGGGCACCACGACCTATGGAGGTAAGCACAATAAATGCTGTATTTAGTGATCTTTATGATGAATACTCTATGTATTGATGACATTTCTTTTTTTTACGCAGACCCAGATAATTAGTGATGAAACATGGAAGCTAATAGATGGTATATGGGATAAAAGGGTCGAGGAAATAAAAGCTGCAGCAACAGTTGAAATTGAAGAAGACAAGGAGAAACCACAGCTTCTGATGCCCAGTCATTTCCTATAGCATCCAAATACCAAATACAGGTTTTGACGCTAGTTCTGGGCGGTATATGTTGTACAGCTATGATCTTATTTTGTTTGCTTTACTTCAGTGAGATGTGACGTTATCTCCTGATTGCCTGAGTTAGATTATTGCTTGGCCCATATTTTTGTTAAAAAATAGATGCATATTATTGGATCAGGAAAGGTTTTTGTTTTGGATGGGGGTGGGTTGGGGGTGGGGTGGGGGTATTGTGTAGATCCTGACGTGTTCTCTAAAAGCAAAGTTGAGTTTGTCGCCTTACCTTCTCATAAACAAAGAAAGGACATCCCCACTCCTTTACAGTTCGTAAATTTGAGCAAAGTATATAGGATATCCCCACTCCTTTACAGTTCGTAAAATTGAGCAAAGCATATTAAGTGCATGCATAATATTGAACTTGTAATGGCCCCAGAGGACTTACCCCCATTTTCATCATGAAGCCCTATATAGTTCACAAATGTAGTGTAACATTCTACAGAATTAAGTTTTTCTCGATCGACTCTTTTCTGTCTTGCATGCTTCCAATCCAAGGAAGTGTCAGTTTAGTTCCCTTCCAGAGTTCCCAGTCTGCAGCCCAAATTTAAACCATGGGGAAATAAAAAACCTTTTTTGACTCAGTAACCCAGTGAGCTTAATAATCAACATAAAGCTTGTGAACTTTTGCTAAACCGAGTTGAAGCATGTGATTACTCAACCTTCACTTTAAGCAGGAGTAACTTGCCATTAATGGCTTAGTTCCTGGAGATGCAAGCTAGAAACATACTCGGCATTATTATAGCACAAACAAATTAGTTTGGGGAATTTTTTACCTGCCTCTGTCCAGAAATGCTCATACTATGTTCCTTTTGAAGTTGTCCCAGTGTTTTTCCCTTTCCTTGAGTAAAAATTTTAGTACATCTTAAAATACTATAAAATGTTGTATGTCCTACTTTTATTATTGTCAATACAAATTTATCCTATTATATTATTCTGCAATACAACAACAACAACTACCCAGTATAGTCCCACAAAGTGGGGTCTGGGAAGGGTAATATGTAGACGGGCCTTACCCCTACCCGAAAGGGCAGAGAGGCTGTTTCTGCAATACAGAAAGTCAAAAAATGATACAACATGTCTCTCAACAGATAACTGAACATTTTCAGCTTCTCTTAGTTATTATGCAAAGTCAAAAGTGGCAAGCAAATTGGACGGAGGGCGTATTAATCAATGTTCCTCTTGATTTGTGTAATTGGTTGCAGGCAGGCTGCTGTACTCTTCAATTGTTGTTTGTTTTAGATATAAGGAGCCAACGACTCGCACTGTTCGAAGAAGTGTCTTGACATCTATAACATATTCGTGTTTTTTGAGATTAGATCTGGTCGGCGGCTATGCTACATTGTTCCGACGAGGCCAGCTTAAAAGCTAGCCGCTTGTGGAGTGTTTTGGAGGAATGCGAAGCTGAAAATTAGCATCACCAGCAGCACAAGGAAAAGAAACTCAAGAGGGGCGAAGAAACTTATTCTAGATGATAGGATACAAGGTGGCCCATTTAGTCCAATCAGTCAATCAACTCAGCCGGGTGGGAAGGTGCCTTTTAGTTAGATTTTTGTAATTATTCCTACACCAACTCCAACCCTCCTTCCCTGTCCCTTAAAAGTTCCATCGAAAATTTTGTAATAACTGGAGATTCAACTTCCTCTGCTTCAAAATAGTGTTGCAGAGGTTATAGTGGTGATACCATTGTCATAATTAATTTTTGATCAGTTAGTGCAGTGTTAGTTTTGCTGTATTCTGAAGTCAAATTCATTGCTTTCCCTCTCAGCTATCTTGATTATATTCTTGAGCTTTTTTCTCCTGACATAGGCAAATTACATAAGTACCCACTTAACCTATGGCCTAGATCTCCCTTATACACTTTTTGTGGACGATAATAATATTACACACGCAACCTTTTTAAAGTATAGTTAGTACACACCATTTTTTTCTTGACTAGCTTTTTAAAATATGTGTGAGGTCACACGCCAATAAGGCCGTGACATGTGTTCTAACTCAAGAAAAAAATATTAAATTTACACCAATTGATAATATTTAAAAGAAAATAAACAAAAAAGAAACAAAGCCCCTTCCCCCACGTTTCTCATATCCTTCTGACCCCGTATCCGTCGGGCAAATTCCCACCAGAACAAATATTAACATGAATTTTCACCATTTTTTTAGTCTATAAAATTTTCATCATTTTTTTAGTTTCTAATTTTTGTTTGAACAAAGAACACCAGCTTGCGGAAAGACCTTATAACTCTATCCACACAGAAGATCTATGCACGTCGACAATGAACTGGCATTGAAACTAATGACCTAGCAATAGAGTTCTCGGCTGGTTGGTTGAGGTTGTTGCCGGCATTACGAGTTATGGGTGACATCTTCTTAAAGGAGATGCAAGAGAGAGGAGATGAAGAGGCTGCAGTTGTTGACGGATTCCGGGGACGAGGGGCTCCAAATGGAGAAGAGGCCTAGATATCTTTTTCTTTTCATTTAATTATTAAATTAACAAAAATAAGGGGACAAATATGATTTAGACACGTGTGCTTATAGAAGGACTTGGTCTGATAATTAATTGGTTTAACGCGCTCATTTTTTTTGGTTAAACAGGCGCGTGCCATCTCGCAAAAGCAGTGTGTATTATGGACAATTTTAAAATGTTCCGTGTATAATATGATATATGTCCTCAGAAAGTGTGTAGGGGGGTTTGGGCCATAGGTTAGGTGTCAACTTATGTATTTTTCCCTCTTTTTATAATCACGCTAAGCCAATGCCATTTTAAAACAGAGTCCTAGACATACTTAGGGTAAGGCTGCGTAAAATAAATCTTTATAGTTCGGCTCTTCTCCAAATCCCGCGCATTGTGGAAGCTTAATACACTGGATTAGGGGTGTTCATTGGGCGGATTAGGCGGCTTTTTAGTCTAACGGTTTGGCTTAACGGTTATCGGCTTTTAAATGTATTCATTCGTTAGCCACCCGATAAGATATCGAGCGGATTGGTATCGGGTTAGCTCTTATCGGGCGGTTACTGGGCGGTTTATCGGTTTAATACCTAAGGGCTCAAATATATTCTGTCCGCACACTAGGACATAACTAAAATTTCCTGTGCATGACATTCAAAGGCATCTGACCTTGCCATGGATTTTACAATTGACAATGAAACAAAGAAAAAGAGAAGATAAGATACATTGTCAGGTTTACAACAATTGGTCACAAATTTTTCAAGATACAGTGCGCCCATAGCATAGGCAAGAAAGATAAGAGGTTCTTTCCCCACTTCTCCTGCAACGAAAACCAAAGGTGATACAAGTTAACTCTCTCATAATAAAATGAAGATGATAAAGTCTCATAATATATTAGTCTGAGAACTACAACCTTGCTAATAACAGAACCTAGTCAAAGCAAAAGATTCATAGAGGCAATACGAACTGGTCGCAAGTAAGACTGGGTGCTGGTGTTACACTTGCATCAGGTCAGGTAGGGATAACAAAGTGACTGAAAGAACCTCTACCTTTAGAGAACCTACTGTATAGTAATTTGGTATTTTTATTATACACTTATACTTATTCATTTTTAAGGTTTTTAGTTTTTTATATTTAATATATATAATTATATAAATAAAAATAAATTATATATATATATATATATATATATATATATATATATATATATATATATATATATATTCTTAACGGGTTAACGGATTACCCGTTAAGAAAATTGAATAATCCGCCCCCAATCCGATAAGCCGTTAATAAAAAAATCTTAATCTGTTCCCCGTCCGTTAAGCCGTTAAGCCGTTACCACTAAGCCATTAAGCTTCGATTTCGGATCGGTTTTCGGTTTCGGATCGGTTTTGAACACCCCTACACTGGATTACCCTTTTTAGTCCTAGACATAATCAAGCACCGTGTGAAGTAGCTGTTCTGATTTCGGGAGCAAATGGGTTAAAAAACAAAATCTCATGCACCCGGTTAAGTAATCTCAAATCTTAACCCTTTGGAACACTGGAAATGCAAAGATCACAACTTCAGTACCTCCACATTGAAATTATATTCTAATTATAACGTATACATATGCATACTCCCACTGAATTTTTTTCGTTTCTTAAAGATCAGCATGCTCTACTCTTGATCAAGCAATGTTAGTCATATTTTTATGCGGGCACTGAACACATTTTGCAAATCGGCTAAAAATAATTACATCGCTAGTCAATTATTAAAAAATATACAGTATTTATGTATAAGATATCTATATTATATATAAATATAGAAAATATATATTTACCGGCTATTTTTTTAGAGGGCGGCTATATAGCGTAGATTTCCCTATTTATACATATATACCTTGTCAACGGTTTCATCCCAATTAGCAGATCCATTTGGACCTCCACCAACAAGTTTTCAGAAACCACTATTATTTAGTGGCAATTAACTTCTTAAAGCTATCATATACGTAATTACTTCCTATGGCTATTATTTCATTGTTACGCTTCTGTATTCGCACCACTGTATTTATATATACAGTAAGCGGAATCCACCTAAAAATAGGGGAGTCCATCTCGCTGCTACTGTGATGTATTCCATGTATTCGCACAACTGTATTTATAAATAGAGTGAGGTAATCCGCCTAAAATATTGGGATTACAAGTGTTTAATTCTATATTTCAGGTATTCGCACGAATGCATTTATAAATACAATGAGGTAATCCGCCTAAAAATAGTGATTACAGGTGTTTAATAACGGAAAGTGCAATATTGAATTGTATTTAATTTCACTATACTGAATTCAGTTGTATTCAAACAACAAAAAATCAAGAAATAGGGTGTATACCATTATGTTCAAGTCGATTGTACACATTGTATTCAATTCACAGATATTCGTTATTCGCTATTATACATTGTATTAAATTCACCGTATTCAATTTCATTGCATTCAAACACAAAAAATCAAAACTCATTGATATTTGGTTGTATTAAAAAAAATACATACCTTCAAAATGCATAAATACATGCAAAAAAATAATGTATTTATTCAAAAATACAATGTATTTGAGTGGATTTATAGAATATAATGTATTTGTATTATCATTGTATGTGACTAAATAGCATAAAAGCCAAGAAAGATCGTCGGAGATGGCATTTTTTTACCAAGGAAAATACTGTATACATTGTATTAAAACTAAAAATGGAGACGAACAAAAACCGACCCTCAAATTAATTCTCCAGCGTAGCCATGGCCAGATCTGTTTGCTTAAGAGAATAAGCCAATATGTAACGACTCTGCCGGTCGTTTTGAGAGTTATATCAATGTTCACTATTTACTGCTCATTTTGTGCTTTACAGTTGTTAGGGGCTTGAGTCCGGAGGAATTTCGGAATGAATCGAGACACATAGTCTCATAATTGAAAGCTTACGTTAAATTGTTGACTGTATGTTGACTTACATGTAAACGACTTCGAAAGAAATTATGATGATTCCATTAGCTTCGTTGGTTGATTTTAGACTTAGAAACGTGTCCGGATTGTGATTTGGAGGTCAGTGGTCGAAATAGGCTTGAAATGTTGAAAAGTTTGATCGGGAGTGTAATTTTTGATATCGGGGTCGGATTTCGATTCCAGAAGTTGGAGTAGATATGTGGATAGTTTTTGACTTGTGTGCAAAATTTGAGGTCAATCAGATGTGATTTGATAGGTTTCAACGTCATTTCTAGAAGTTGGAAATTCTTTAGTTTCAATAGGCTTGAATTGGGATGCGATTCGTATTTTTGATGTTGTTTGAGGGCTCGACTAAGTTTGTATGAGTTTTAAGACTTGTTGGTATGTTTGTTATAGGTCTCGGGGGTCTCGGATGATTCCGGATAGTTAACGGATAAAAATTTGAAATTGAGTGATGGCTGAAGGTGAACTCTATTGGTGTAGTTGCACATGCAGAGCTTAGATTGCAGTGCGAGCTGGGATGCGTAGAAGCGACGATTGGGCTGGTGGACTGTGATCGTAGGTGCGAAGATTTTTCTGCACCTGTATGGTCGCAGGAGTAGAGTGATGTGTATAGAAGCAGACATTTGTGCAGGTGCGACAGGGTTTTTCCGCACCTGCGGTTGCGCAGATGCAGGGGAGATGGCCGTAGAAGCGAATGCCCAGCTTCAGTGTTCCACCACATAAGCAGAATTTTGTTGCTTCTGTGATACCGCAGATGCGGTTAAGTGTCCGCAGAAGCAAAAGTGCTAGGCAGAAAGTTAAATACAAGGGTTCGTGATTTTGGCTTCATTTTAACATTTTGAGATCGTACTTTTGAGATTCTTGAGAGGATTTTCGAGGGGATTTTTCAGGTAATTCCCTTGTGCTCGTTTTTCAATCAATAATCTTGTTTCCCTTTTGATTTTCCCACCTAGATTGTGTGATTTTGAGGTGAAATTTGGGGGTTTAAGGCTAGGGATTTGGAGAGTTGATTTGGGGAATTTGGGTGACGAATTGGTGTCGAATATTGATAAATTTAGTATGGTTAGACTTGTGGTAGATTGGGCTTTCAGGTTTTGTGACTTTTGTCGGATTTCGAGACGTGGACCCGGGGACCGATTTTGAGTTAATTTTTCTTGTGAAATTAATTCCTTTAGCTCGTGTTGATTGTATCTGTTGTTTGTGGATAGATTAGAGGCAATTGGTGGCCGATTTGCAAGGCGAAGGTGTGTCGGAGTAGAGATTTGCTCGGATTGAGGTAAGTAACTATTCTAAATCTGGTTCTAAGGGTGTGAAACCCTGTATTATATGTTTTGTGATTGGTTTGGAGGTGGCGCACACGCTGGGTGATGGGTGTGTGGGCGTGCAATGTAGGAATTGTGACTTGGTCCATTCGATGGAACTTTTAAGTTGAATAACCTATTATTGGCTATAAGATCTCCTTGTATTATAGAAATTTGATTGAAAATCATGTTAGAAAACATGTTTAGTCTATGTGTTAGTACTGTAGGGACCCATAAAGGCCGTGTTACCTGTTGAATTATCTTCTAATTGTTACTTGTTCTCAATCACAGTATTATTTGCATATCATATCTTAGTCTTTATAATTACTTACTGATACATTATATCATTTCTATTTTGGGCTGATTTTTATTAACACCGAGAGCCCGAGAGACTGGAGAGGCTGATAGCTGAGTGAGGCCGAGGCCCCGATTGTGAGGTTATTGATACTATCACACGTGAGTTGTCCGTGAAACATGTCCATGCGTATCTAGATATTGATACTATAACACGTTAGTTGTCCGTGCAACACGTGAGTTGTCCGTGTGGATCCAGATATTGATACTATAGCACGTGAGTTATCGATGCAGATTATAGCATTTGGGCTGAAGGAGTCCTTCGAAGTATGTACTATGCGATTGAGAAAGACTAGGTGACTTTTGATTTGAGAGAATGCTTTTGATTTCATTATTGTTGTACTTAGCTGCCTTATATCAATGTCTTGAATTTTGTGAAAGATACTATATTCTCATTTACTTGAACTTAGCATGAGGTAATTGAATTGATCCAAAATTGTCGAACTTGAAAGTATGCCTACTTTCCTATGTTGAAATTATTGAAACTAAACTATAATTGTAGAGCTCGTCACTACTTTCAGTTCTTTTTTTAGTCTTGTTACTTACTGAGTTGATTGTACTCACGCTATACCCTTCACTTCATCTATAGATCCAGGTGTTTTCGGACACGGTAGGTGTTGATTTCATCGCACAGTTGATCTTCTGAGAGATTCCAAGGTAGCTACCCGGCGCTTTGCATACCTTGTTTCTCATTCCTTATCCTTAGCGCTTATTGTATTTAGTTTCGGAATGTGTTAGACAATATTTTATAGACTTGTGATATTGATATGCTCATGTACTCAGTGACACCCCGATGTTGGGATTTTTCGCATTGTGTTTTGGGTTATCTATCTTGCTCATGAGAAGTTTTACTATTTATACTTCTTTGAATCCATTTTTAGTTAAGTATTGGAGTTAAATTCATAAATGTCAGCTTGCCTAGTATCACATTAGGCTCCATCAAGACAGGTTTGAATTTTGGGCCGTGACAAGTTGGTATCAGAGTCTAGGTTACATAGGTCTCACGAGTCATGAGAAGGTTTAGTAGAGTCTTGTGGATCGATACAGAGACGTCTATACTTATCTTCGAGAGGATGCCGAACCCTTAGGAAACTTCACATTCTTGAATTCTTTTCGTGCGAATATGTTGAGCCGGTAACTAAACTTCTATTATTCTATTCTCTCACAAATGGTGCGGACATAACTGGACAGGATGGTCAGCCACCAGTACCACCAGTTAGGGCTGCAAGAGGCCAAGGTCGCGATAGGGGCAGAGGTGCAGTTCATATCTAACAGCTGGAGCAGCACCTACAGACCCACCACTAGCTCCAACTCAGGAGCAAGTACCAGATGCAGTTGAGCTAGTGGGACCAGCTTCGACACCAGCTGTGCCTATCGTGATTCCAGGCCTTTAGGAGGGTTTGGCTCATATTATGACCGTGTATACCAGTCTTGCTCAGGAAGTCTCAGTTCCGGCCGCAACAGCCACTTCTCAGGCCGTGGGAGTGATCAGAATCCCACCGCTCGCACACAAAAGTAGGTGATGTAGGGATTGCAGACATCAGGGGCACTACCGGCCCAGTTGGTTGCAGCGGCTCAGGCCAAGGTGGTTCCTGTTGTAAGTGATGATGAGCAGATGAGGCTCGAGAGATTTGTAAGGCTTCAGCCACCATCATTTAGTGAGGCTGAGTCGGAGGATGTCGAGGGTTTCTTGGACAAGTGTCAACAGATTCTTCGCACAACAGGTATTGTGGAGACCATCGGGGTATCGTTCACTACTTTTTAGTTTTTTTGGACTACCTTCATATGGTAGGAGGCTTATGAGAGGCGTATGCCAGTCGGTGCAGCGCCACTTACATGGCAAGAGTTCTCCATTCTCTTTTTGGAGAAGTTCGTGCTGCATTCTCGCAGAGAGGAGCTACGCATACAATTTAAGCAGCTAGATCAGGATGGAATGTATGTGATGTCGCATCCCCTTTTTTCCTCGGCGAAAATCGGTTTTATGATATTTGGAGGGACAACTCATTCCTTTTAGGAACTGGGTTTTGCATTTAAAGAGTCGCCACCTAATGATTAAGGTGCATTAGGACACCAAAAGAGTTTGATTTGAATAACCAGAGATAGGGTAAGGGCTTGAAATTATTCTAAGGAGAAGGTGTTAGGCACCCCTCAGAATCTACTAGTGTGGTTCCCGGCCAGATAATTATTACGAATTGAGGTGAAATTAGTATATAGGCAAATAAGGCTCAAATAAGTGGAGATTTCAACACATAATGGTTTGAAAGTAAACAAAGCTTGAAAGAACAATTAGAAAGCCGATTTTTTTAAATAAGAAGTTAAAATGCTGAAATAAAAGAAATGAAGGATAAAAGAAAGGGGGTCCTAGATTTATTAAAAATATGGATCACCCCACGCAATGTCCGGTAATCACTCCTCAATGAGGGGTTACACGTGACATTATCGTGTGGTCATCATATCCATATCTACCCTTCCGACCCTATTAAGATATTTAAAGCGCGAATTGGTATCGATTACTTATTGCATGTTATTACCCGTCCCCCTCCTATCAGTCCTCGAGGCGCTTAGGAATAATAATCCTAAAAAAGGAGGGATATTCGGCTTATTTGAAGTTTCAAAGGTAAAAAACTCTAAGGCGACATACAAAACACGTATTGCATATTTTGGGGAGAGTATATAAACAAACAAAGGCTCATAAATACTTCCTTAAAAAAATAAAGCATATAATTAGCATGACTTGCACATACCTTTTAGGTTTGATTAAAAAATACCAAAGACGAGTGAGTTTAAATATTGAGGCAGATTGGTTTATTACATAACTCAGATAAGAAGTCCGAATCAGGCTTGCCTGCTGGTTGTAATGATTTAATAGAAACAGATTCAGTTTACAGTTATTACCCTAAGGCTTACTTAAGTGTTTGGACGGGGTCCTATAGGCATGGCATCTACTGAATTTAGAAGGTGGTGAGATAGTAAGGCTTGAAATGAATTATTTGACGTCCTATATGCACACTTGTTAAACTTATTATGTGAGGGACTCAGATTATTAAAAGAGATACATAATGTACAAAAACAAAACAAATGGTTATAGGTTTGGAGGTATAACATAGACTATTACTAATTTTATATCTAGCATTAACTGTGAACGAAAGTGAATCAGAATTGCTCGAGGATCCTTATAGTCATGATTCTATGCGTTACTGATTTTAGATATGGTATCTAATTGCAGAAACCTTATAGACATGGTATCAAAATGCAGTTTTGAATTATTAAAAATTCCTATAGGCATGGTTTCTAAATGAAGTTTGAATATACAGAAGTAAAATTCCAACATCCATGGTTGCTACTGAGCGCTTGCATTAGCTCTTGGTCCCTCTTCTTCAACTCCTCGCCCAAATCTTGGTTGCGAGGATCAGTCCTCAACTGTTCATGCAACTTGAAGCATCTATCGTGATAGCGATGATACTTTCCTAGCATCTGCAAGAAGATCCTTGAATGGATATTGGTCCTGCAAATACTCTCCATCTCCAGCAAGTACGTCTACAAAACAGAGAGCAGTTAAACTAATGCTCATTTCGCGACAAAAGAGAAACAAATCAAAGTAAGATACAAAGTACCCGTAAGCCCATCACAACCACTTTTTCCATCACTTCAACGTTTGAAACATCCCTCAGGGACTCATTCTCGGCCTCCGAACATAGTAAACTGAATTGAGATACCAAGTCTCCTCCTTGTGTCAACAGGTTCACGTCGGAGGGGATCTCAACATAACGGGACCACCCCTCCGCATGAACCACCGAGCGAGTAATGCCCTCCTCGAACATCCGAACATCATCAGGATCCAAGTCAGACTCAGACTCGTATATGTCGATCACCATACTCTTTCCCTTGTCCGCTACCGACGATGCGGTGCAACGTGCCGAAGGCGATAAATGTGCACTCGAGATCACGACGGTAACATCAAGGGATCGATAATCTGCCACAGCAGCGGGAACTCCTGATTGGGTCGCTAAAACAACGGAATTTTCCTGGCTTCAATTGGTGGGGACAGCTCCGACCTACCGCCCCCCCTCAGTGGTAGACTCCGCAACAACACCTTCCTCTGGGTCCACTGGGGGGAGAATCCAAGTTGATCACTGCCAGAGGAGCCGCCTCGAACACTACCCTCCGTTTCTTCAACGACCCTTCTTCCTCCGCGGTGAACGGCGGTCACTCTGTGGATGGACGGTACCAGATGGGACCTGTCCTGAGATGTAGTCCGGGTCGGAGTAGCCAATGCCGCAAATTCTACCGATGCTGCCCTTGCTGAAGGACGAGCCGTAGGTACTGCATTAAGATGAATGGATGTAGGTGGTCGACGGAAAGCTCACTAAGGAGCTTTGATTCTGCGAACTCTCCTTGGCCAAGGCAAACAAATATACTATAGGTAAGATCGAAACAAAAGAGAACGGGAAGAAAATAAGGGTGCTATCTCACCTATAAGAGGCCTACGTCCGAATTTCTCATGGAACATCAACCATGTGCGAACTCCCGTAATATGGGGAAGGATAGCCTCGACCCATTCTCGAATCCCCTCCAAAGGAGGCGGGGTAGCTTCAGCTGCAAAGCGTCGAAATAAACCAGTGAGTACGACACGAGATATACTGAAAAAGACAAAGTGGATACTCTAATAGTCAATGATGAGAACTTATGAGCAAAATTCCACACTTCTGGAAATTCAATTAGATCCGCTACGAGGTGTTCGATCCGCACATAGAAAAATTTATCAAAAAACAACAATTGTCTTGTCGTCCATCTTGACCACCAAACCTGTTGACTCTTGAGGACGCGCGTGGATCATAGTGCCACGAATATTTTGAGGAGTGAAAAGACTGAGCACGTGTCTTAGAGAGACTTCCCGACCGGCTAGCTCCGCATATTTGATAAACATGAAGAACAACTTGTACAGGTAAGGAGAAAGTTGGGCAGGACGTACCTCGTAATAGCGGCAGAAGTCGACCCCAAACATAGGGAGTGGGACCGTGTACCTCACGAGGAAGGGATAAGCATAAAACGAGCAGAACTCAGGGCGATCGATCTGGACCCTGTCATCTCTCCCTGCTGGTACAATCTCGACGTAACTGGGAATACCCCATCGCTCCCTTAAGTACGCTATCCCGATTTCCCCCATAAGGGGAGGAATGTTTACCTACTCTGCACCACCATTAACATTGAAATATACCACTTCCATCCCCGAACAAGACAGAATTTCCTCTACCGAAGGAACGTCTTCACATTCCGTCGGCTTTGAGTCTTCCGCTGCTAGAGCGGGATCCTCAACTATCGGAGAGATAGCCGGAAGATTATCGCGAGAGGAAGTTCCTGCCATTTTAAACACATCAAAAGATGAGGAGGAAGCTTTGCGGTAAAAGTAAGAAAGTTGGAGATTACTGCGTACAAGAAAGTAAAGAAGAGCTCAAAATAATAGAAAGAGAGATGCCCTGGGGTTTCTCTCGAAGGTTAATGATGGAAAGTGAAAAAGGAATGGCAGATTCTTTCAATATATAGGGTGCAAAATTCCACAGGGCACGAAAATCAACAATCGCTACTAAAGCCTAACCAAGTGCTATATGATTCAGTTCCCCAGAAATGTGTGCCATTACGGATGCTCGTACGAAGTGATGCTTCTTTTGTCAACCGGCGCTTCAATTCCAAATCCGTCATAATAGTACACAAGTACTAGAAGGACACCTTGAGGGGTTTTTGAAAGTCATAATATGATTAAAGAACGAAATACATATCTAACTCCCCCGATTGTGTCATGCACATGATACGTCTACCGAGGTTGGTAGGACACGACCTCAACAGACGGATGGACTAACTATATTGGTCAAAATCTGACCACGCAACCACGACGACAGTAACCTCGTCCCAACCTTCCTATAGAGGTAGCCAACGAACCTGACTTCGACCGATCAGCGCTACTTTCGATATAAGTGCCAAGGTCAAGACCTCTCCACGGGGGGAATATACCTCTCCGACCCGACCAGGATAAAGCATGATAAGCATGAGAGTTGTTCGACTATAAATAGGAAAATGAGTCCAAAAAGGGGGCTTCCCCCTTTTTCTCAGAGATCATCCAAGCAACCAGAGTGGGGGAGAGAAGAACTTCAAGAGAGATCCCATGATTGTAATTCTCTAAACCTCTATAAGGAGAGGCAAGGTAAATTTCTATAATGAATAAAGCTTTTGCAATATGATTTCTATCAATTTTTTCGATTTTCGATTATATCTTTCGATCCAGCATTAATTAGGACTGACTATGATTTACTCTTTCATCTATATTGATTGATTTGCATAAAAAGTGTTCAACAACTTTTGAGCCAAACAAATTTTATAAAGAACGTTCTTATATAAATATGGTTGTTATTATTATAGATAAAAAGTTGTTATAGAGGTAAAATATAATTTAAAAAATCATATCTGAAGAATTTGACTTTTATTGTGATTGATTGTTATATAGAAATAATTTTATGGAGAGATGCATGATTTAAGACTTTGTATAACATTTTAAACCTCTTACAATAACTAAGTTATGACAAGGGAAAAAAAGTGAAAATTTAACGACAGAGTTACTTCCTATTTTTCAGTCGATGTAAACCTTTTCTGAAGTAGGAATATCAAACTGGTTAATTTTCGATATGAATTAGTATATAGAAATTTTAGATTTGTTGAAATAAAATTTATACATATTTAGAAACTAAATAGAAAGTATTTTAAATTACAGTAGTTAACAATTCAAAATATTTAAAATATATTTGCAAAAAGTATCATAAAAAATTTTTGTTTGACTCACAAAATAGTAAAAAATTCACACAAGTTACAACAGATAGATTATGCAATTTTTTCTTATTGATCTAAACTTTAATAGGTAAAGTTATCCAATTCTTACACTAATAGGAGATAATATACATGATATAATAACCGAGGTGTGACAAGTTAGTCAGGAGTCTATGTTCTTAAAACAAGGTAAAAATTAATTGGTGTAGCCAATTTTCGACCTTGTTATTAAAGTTTGATCGCCTTTTCAAGTGCATTGATAAAATAACCACTGGTCCAACTAACTTGACATTTATCATGAAACACAACTCCAATAATTAATAATGGAGTTCGAAGCTCAGGAGTGATTCCTGATTTTTAAGGTTTTGCTAGTGTAAAATTCATGAATGAATGTTAAGGTTTAAATAAAATATTTGAAATAATGTGAAAGGATTGAAATCCTACTAATCATTACTTGGGTTTGAACCTAAAAAGGTTTGAACCCCAGTAATCATTATTAATATTTGAAGATATAAAGGTTAAACCCATAGTAACCGATGTTGAAGGTTGAATCTATAGAGGTTTGAACCCAAGTAGTTATTGATGAGGTTTGAATCTAAAAGAAATATTTTACCCATGGTATTTCTTTTGAACTCAAAGGACAATATGTGGAGTTTTAAACTTGTAGAAGTTAAAACTCTGCGATTGTATCGTGGAGTTCAAGATAAAGTACCAATACTGAGGTTTAAACCTATAAATGTTTGAATTTCAGTATTCACCAAAAGCTTTTCTTGCTTCATGCAGATATCTGGCTCCTGAATATGCTGAAAGCGGCATTGTGTCTGTAAGAACTGATGTCTATTCATTTGGCGTTGTTCTTATACAACTAATTTCAGGACGCAAAGCCGTAGATACAATGGGTATGTGCTCTGGGCTTTCGTTACTTGGGATCACAGTTTGAATCACTATCCCTTCGAAGATCTAGCTAGTTTAGGGAACTTTTATTTCAAAATTTGAGGGCAATTTAACAGGAAGTTGATCTTTCGCATTTTCAGGCAATTCCACTCATTAAAAGGCTTGCATTGCATGAGCTCATCGATCCTCGCATAGGTGACTCTTACGACACAGATGAAGTTTACCACATGGCTAGAATGACCCTGATCTGCGCCCATCAATGGGAGAGGTAAATTTTGTTAATTTATGAAGTTAATTTGTTGATGAACCGCTTAGCAATAGAAGAACACTGAACATAATCATCCTATCAATCCATGTCAAAGATATTATTCGTTTCGTTTTTAAGTTTCATATATTGGTTCATATGTATTCTCTTCATAATATTCCCTATGAGACATTCAAGAAGCATAAACAAAAACATTCTGGATTCTTCAGTTGAATACGGCCACTATTATAACTGTGAAGCAGCAGTATGCAACACAGTAGTGATATTTTTTAACATCAGAAATCAGAAGTCAATCTATTGTCTTAATTTGTACTTAAAAAACATTGTTGTTGCTCTAGATTGCTCTCTAGGACAAGGTTGTGCCTGTTAAGTATCATATTGTACTTTCTCACCGCTACTTGATAGTCCTTTTTGTTAGTCCATTTTGACTATCGGCTTCCGTGATTTGATGATGTATGTTAATATAGAGACAATAGAGCAATCTCACTTGTTTTGTATTCAAGTAACAAGTATATATAAAAGTACATAGAGCCCTAACTATGGAGATAACCAAAAAGGAAATCCTATAAATTTGCTATGAATCCATATAATTATGCTAGCTATGTGGATTGCATAGGATTATGTCTACATTTAAATTATGTCCGCATTCATTATCTAACACTCTCCCTCAAGCTGGAGCATAGATATTGATCATGCACAGCTTGTTCCAAATGTAATCAACTCGAATTCCATTCAACGCCTTTGTGAACAAATCAGCCGGTTGCTCTCCTGTCTTCACGTAGCCAGTGGAGATCAAGTTCTCCTGAATCTTCTCACAAATAAAATGACAGTCAACCTCAATATGCTTAGTTCTTTCATGATACACCAGATTTGATGCAATATGGAGGGCAACTTGATTGTCACACCAGAGTTTTGCTGGTATTGGTTGCTTTAACCCAATTTCAGTCAACATATGATGTATCCACATAATCTCACATGTAGACTGTGACATAGCTCTATACTTGGATTCTGCACTGGATCGAGATACAATACTTTGCTTCTTACTCCTCAATGATACCAGGTTTACTCCAACAAAGACACAATAACCTGTAGTATATCTTCTATCAATTTTCGATCCGGCCCAATCAACATCTGCAAAACACTCAAAAGTGTATGATTGTGATTGCTATATAATATGCCAACTCCAGGAGCTCCTTTCAAGTAACACAAAAATCTGTTCCAAAGCTGCCCAATGTTTGACCGTTGGTGCAGGCATGAACTGGTTAACAACACTTACCGCAAAAGCAATATCTGGACGAGTCACAGTGAAGTAGTTTAATTTCCCAACTAACCTCCTGTATTTCTCTGGATCGTGAGAAGGATCACCATTATCTTTCATAAGATGCACATTAGGAGTACTACAAGGTTTAGCTGCCAACTTTTCAGTTTCTGCAAGCAAGCCAAGAATGTACTTTCTCTGAGACAAAAGAATTCCTTTTTTGCTTCTTTTTACTTCTACTCCCAAAAAGTATTTCAACTGGCCCAAGTCCTTTGTATGAAACCTAGTATGCAGAAAAGACTTGAGGGAAGAAATCCCCGCATAGTTAGTTCCTGTGATAACAATATCATCAACATATACAACAAGGAGAATAGTGCCAACTTCTAATTTCTGATAGAAGACTGATTGATCGCACTTACTCATTTTCAACCAAAACACCTGAACTACCTCACTAAACTTGCCAATCCAAGCTCGTGGACTCTAGTTCAAGCCATACAAGGCTTTTTTCAAATGACAGACTTTCCCATACTTCCCCTGAGCAACAAAACCGGGTGGTTGCTCCATATACACTTCCTTCTGAAGATCACCATGAAGGAATGCATTCTTGATATCTAGCTGACGTAAAGGACAATTCTTGGACGCAGCTAGAGAAATAAATAAGCGGACAGAAGTGAGTTTGGCTACCGGGGAAGGTGTCAGAATAATCTATCCCATAAGTTTGAGCATACCCTTTGGACACAAGTCTGGTCTTAAGTCTTGCAACAGAACCATCTGGATTAACTTTAGCTGTAAAGATCCACTTGCATCGCACTAGTTTCTTTCCCTTGGGTAAATCTACGAGATCCCATGTGTGGTTATTCTCTAAAACATGTATTTCCTCAAGCATTGGATCAGACATCTGGGATGATTCAAAGCCTCATTCACTGTTTTTGGTACGGACGTAGAGTCTAGAGAAGCAATCATAAATCTAGACGTAGAGGATAAGTGGTCATGGGAAACAAAGTTAGTAACAGAATATGTCGATTTGCAAGTACGTGTACCTTTACGAAGAGCAATAGCGAGGTCAAGGTTATATGGCGGATCAGGCAAAGGAGGATTAGATGATGAAGGAACTGGTGCGGGACACGTATCATTTGTCTCTCGCCTCCGCGAATACACTTGAGCAATTGGAGGTCTTGCTAACACAGTGGGAGCAAGTACTGGAGGCACAATAGGAGATTCATGCTAAACAATAGAACTGGGAGATGGAAGAGCATCTTCTTCTTGTTCTCTCAAGGTACGGGTAACCTAATATATTAGCCACTCATCTTACTCCCCCCGGCTTGTAGAAACGGGAGGTGCATAGAAGAATGGTATACTCTCTGAAAATACCACATCAGTTGACACTAAATATTTGCCAAGCTTAGTAGAATAACAACGATACCCTTTCTGAAGGTGAGAATAGCCCAAGAAAACACACTTCAGTGCCTTGGGATCCAACTTGGTAAGAGATGATCGAACATCTCGAACATATCATGTACTTCCAAACACCTTAGTTTCCACCGAAAATAATGACTTGTTCGGAAAAAGAACACTATAAGGCACATTACCACCAAGCATAGTAGATGGCATCTGATTAATCAGAAAACAAGCCGTAGAAACCGCATCAGTCCAGAACTGTTTAGGCACCTTCATTTGGAACAAAAGTACTCGAGCTGTCTCAAGTAGATGCATATTCTTCCTCTCAGCAACTCCATTTAAGAGGATGTGTCAACACATGAAAACTGATGTAATATACCAAGTTGTCTCATGTAGGACTGAAATAACTCTGACATGTATTGTTTAGCATTATCACTCCTTAGAGTACATACCGAAGCATTGAATTGAGTTTTGACTTAAGCACAAAAGGCAGAAAAGTGAGTAAACACTTCAGAGCGGCTCTTCATAAAGTAAATCCAAGTCATTCGAGAAACATTATCTACAAAAGTGATAAAATACTTATGCCCGATTTTAGAAACAACAGGACATGGTCCCCAAATGTCAGAATGGACTAAACCAAAAGCTAACTCAGCTCGCTTATTAAACCTTGGACTTAACGAGATGCGATGGTGTTTTGCAAATCGACATGACTCACAACAATGACGAAATATTTTGAAACTGAGGACACGACTTCTTCAACAAAGGTAGAGAGATATCCTAACCGACAATGTGCTTCAAAAGGAGGCACAATACTGGAGCATGCAATAGACTGTGGCTCCCATTCATCAAGAATATAGAGATCATTAGATAAATATCCTTTAGCAATACCCTGCATTGTCTTATGATCTATAAACAAACAGTGATCAGGAAAGAATGCATCACAACAATTAAGGCCTTTGGTAATTCTATTAATAGAAATCAAGTTAAAGGTCAAGTTTGGTAGACTTAATACAGATGATAGATTAATAAAGGAAGTTGGTTTAACAATCCCAGATCCAACACCGCTACAGTAATCAGAGAGGGTGCTTTATATGAGCGAAAGCTAGAAAAAATGTTTGGATCACCTGTAATTTGATTTGTGGCATCTGAATCGATCCCCATTTATTGGAAGAGGTGACAAGACATGCCTTATTTAACCCATCAAAGGCAGTAACTGAATAAGATTCCTTAACTGATTTATGATATTGAAGGAATTTTAGAAACTTATCCGAAACTAAAATTGTTGGATTAAGAGTTGTAGCATTATTTCCTTCTTGCTTATTATTTCCCGTCATGTTCCCAACCAAAATTATCAAAATAACTTGAGGAAGAAACAACAGAACTCTACGAAAAGTACTCTAATAGAGCTTAGATCCAAACGGTTGTAAGTCAGAGAATTATATCACGTCCCTACTTTCTTCAAACAGCAAAAAACAATATCCAAAAGAGAATGAAGAAACAGTCCTTGCTTTCTTCAGAACTTGAGGTTCTCTGGAGATTAAGAAATTAAACAACGAATTAGAGAACAGATGCACAAAAGTTTCAGATCTGACCGAGAGAGAAGTTGACAGATTCTTCCAAGTATAACAAAACAAGAGCAGTGTGGTCCGTTGGTCAGGGAACCACCACGGTTTGTCCGAAAACAGAGAGGTAGAGTGAAAGCTAGATACAAAACCGACGTCTCATACACTAGCACGCGTCATTGGGCAGTGCCATGCCGGAAAAAAATTATGTCGGCACTTGGACTCACGCTCGTCAACTCCGGCAGAGTAGTAATCTCCAACTCTAACGAGGCTGTTATACCATGTTAGATATAGAGACAATAGAGCAATCTCACTTGTTTTTTATTCAAGAAGTAACAAGTATATATATAAGTACATAGAGCCCTAAATATAGAGAGAACCAAAAAGGAAATCCTATAAATCTGCTATGAATCCTTGAAATTATGCTAGCTCCATATATTGAATAAGATTATGTTTATATTTACTATCTAACACTCTCCCTCAAGGCGGAGCATAGATATTGATCAATTTACAAACTGTAGAGAGATTGCTTTCACCAGAGTATTTTACCCCAGTTTCCTAAAGAAGGATGAATTGCCATGTTATTCTAGTTTGACTTAAGGGAGCACCTCTCTTTGGAGAATTTGGTGCACCCAGTTAATGAATAGGTCTCTGATTGCACTTCGGAAGATTGGGAGCAGGAATTTTCATCTTTATTGTTGTCTAGCAATTTTCATCTTTTTGATTGTGTGCAACCTAACATCCTATTGCTCTTAAGGCGCCAAAATGCATATAACTTCATGTGGCGGAATCTGAATTTTTATTAAAGGGAGTCAAAATATAAAAAAGTAAACACATGAAGAAGCCAAGGAGATTCTACAATATAGTAATATAAATATTATTATTTTACCTATATACACAGTGTAATTTCCAAGAAAGGGTTGTCACCTTGGATAAAGGTAGCTCCGCCACTGTTTCACACTATCATATTGATTTGGTGATAAACTGACCAGGAACTAACTTTCAGAACATTTGTCATAGACAAAAAACCCTGTGAAAAAATTTAATTAAGGCTGGAGAAGTGAAAGGAAAGCAGGTTTTTCTTGGGGGAGGGGGGCGTTAGCGTTGGAAGCTACTTCATAGAAGAGAAAGAACTAACTGATTATACCTGAACTCTACTGTAACCATAATAACTTAATTTTGGTGATGCAGAAACATAATGTATACGACACAAATCTTGCTTGCTGAATAGGGATAGAATATATTGTTTTGTGATTTTACTCTTAAGTGATGAACTGGCTGGTTGAAAACACGAATGCAGGTCTTGCGTCTTTTTCAAGGGGAGTTGGAGCATCTCCACCAGATCGTGGAGCAGTTCATTCCCCATTTTATTAGTAAATAGAAATGTGATCAGCCATGTTATGTTTTATTTGTCGCTACTACTGTTTTGGAATATTTTACATTTCTGTGCTGGGGGTAGGAAAAAGAGCTAATAATAACACATGCAATACTTTTTAACAGTTTATCTAAGTACAAACTCGGGTTTTTCTTGTATACTCTCGTATATTAAGATGTTAGTTTGCAGGGGCCGAGCTTGATTACAAGTTCGGCCGAATCCAGTAGCTTTTCTTAAATAATGTATTTATATTAAGGTATTCGTTAAAATATATGCACTTGAAGTCATCGTTCTAATATTCAAAACCATAAAGTTGAAATTCTGGCTCCTCCGCTATTAGTTTGGTTTGGCATCATACTTATAATAATTGAAATATTGGAGAATTATCTTTTCACTAGTTAGTACCTTTTACTGCCTAGCTTACTCGATTCAGAATGGAAAATTTTATTTTGTATCTCATACAACTGACAGTAGTTGTATGAAGTATTTTATTTGTTTCACAGTTTTGTGGATTCAAATTTTTATGGATCCACAAATATAAGATTGGGGTCCACAAATTTATGAAACAAAGCTCACAATAAAACTTCTCGTGCCAAGGTGTCATTCGGTAAGTGGAGATCATCTACCCTCTAAATGAGAAAACATGCGTCTTGGAGTATTTTCCCATAAAGATTTTTCAGATATGTGGGTGGATCTTCGCCTTCCAAAAGAGCTGAGGTATTATCCCTTAACTACACAGTACGTCCAGGTGTAGAAACTTCAGTCGAATCATTCAAAAGGGAAATGTTCAGCTACTCAAAAGGGTAGTAGCTAGTGCATATGTTGGGTTTGCATATCTTAAAACAAAGGGTGACAAGCAGAGGGGTGGATCCACCTTAGCAGGTGTAAAAGACTTCACTAAATACTGTTGGGTTTTTTTATAAAAAAAATTAAGGGAAATAACTGGAAAAGATGACAAGAAAATAAAAAGAGTATATTAGAATAGAAAAGATGTAAAGGAAACTGAAGCTGAAAATTCTATATAATTTTATTGTATTTGGACTACAGTTTATAAGAGAAATACTAACTTAAAAGGCCTAAAAATCAGCACAAAATCTGCTGAAAATAGCTAACTTTTAGAGACTTGTTCACTCCTAAAGACTAGTTCAAAATTATTTTAAATTCAAACTAAATTACTGCAGTAAATAACTTTTATTGAAACAGTAAAATAATTTTACTATTCTTAGCTTCTAAAGTATTTCTAACATTCCTCCTTGCTTTTGAAGCTGCAAATTCTGAATTTATGCCTTGTAAACCTTTAACTGGAAGCGACTTTGTATGTAAATCTGTCAACTGATCTTTGGACTTGTAGTAAATTGAATTTAATTTTCTATTTTGCTGCATCTCATGATTGTCAATGAAATAAGTTGGTTCTTTTTTCAGCTTCATTTTGACCGAGGCTTGTCAACTTTCTTCTACATTTGCGTTTTGCGTTGAGGCTTGTCAACTTTCTTCCACATTTGCATTTTGCCTTGAGGTTTGTCAACTTTCTTTCAAATTTTGTTTTTTCTGAAATATTGACAATTTCTTTGTCTCATTTTCACGTATGCCATCTTTTGGAGGATTATTTGCACTTTGTAGATTCTTTGGGCTCCATTCTTCATCTTCGGTTGGATCAAATGAGAACTTTTTATCTCTTATTTTAACCCTTAAAATCTCAAGTCCAGTTGCATCATAAATGAAACAATATTTATCTTCAAAAGATACTTTAAATTCTTTTTTCATTAGTTGTTCAACACTTAATAAATTTTGATCAATATCAGGAATATAAAGAACATCTGAAATTTTCTGAATACCTGACTTTGTTGGGATTGCAATAGTTCCTTTTCCCTTAGCAAGAATATAATCACCATTCCCAATTATGATTTTCTTATTTCCCATAGACGTGAACTCTTTGAAAAGATTTCGGTCATATGTCTTGTGGTTTGTACATCCACTATCAATCAACCAAAAATCATATTTTTCATTGAAAGAATAGTTGTCACAAACAAGTGATCTTCTTCTTCTTCTTTTTCTTCATTGACGATTTGGGCATTTACTTCATGCTTTTGATATTTGCCTTTGGAAATAACAGTTTCACGGCCAAGTTGGTTGCAAATTTTACATTTTGTATCCGGCCTCTTCCAACATTTGAACGATAGATGACCTTTTTTGCCACAGTGCTGATAAGGTGGGTAATTTTTCTTTGTATTATTACCCTTGCTTTGAGTTCTGTGGTTGGTTGCCAAGGCTCCTTCAACCATACCATCTTGTCTCATAAGTCTCATTTGCTCCTGTGCCGGCTGTTAGAAATAACGCTCTACGCTAGAGGGGGGGGGGGGGTGAATAGCGTATTAATAAAATTTGGCGTTTTCTTGCGGAATTTAAACTTTGCAGGAAATAAACAAATGCAGTAAAAATAAATTACACCACGATATATACTGGTTGGCCACACTTTGTGGTTAGTCCAGTCCCCGAGAGACTCTCTCGAGATTTCCACTAACAACCTTGTCAAGCTTAAGGTGCCCAACAAACCTTTACACTTGAGACTTGAATCACACAAATCTCAAACACTTGCTCGGAGGTTCCTCACCTCAAAGACTTCAACTTGCTCGGAGGTTCCTCACCTCAAAGACTTCAACTTGCTCGGAGGTTCCTCACCTCAAAGACTTCAATTTGCTCGGAGGTTCCTCACCTCAAAGACTTCAATTTGCTCGGAGGTTCCTCACCTCAAAGACTTCAATTTGCTCGGAGGTTCCTCACCTCAAAGACTTCAATTTGCTCGGAGGTTCCTCACCTCAAAGACTTCAACTTGTTAAGCTTCCGGGTGCCTAACGAACCTTTACAACTTGAGAACTTGATACAACACAAGCCTCAACCAACCCGCTTAAGGAAACCTATCCCTAAGACTTTACAAGAAGGAATATAACACTCTTTCTTACTACAAGTGTTTAACAAGAACACTCTTTTACTCACTTTACAAGAACTCTCTCAAAGAGTGGATTATGAGTACAAAATATATTGCTCAAGAACACAACAACTCAATCAATAATCTTGGCTCTCAAAAATAATGTAAGATATGAAATTTTGAATCACAAGAATGTAATGTATGCTTTGTACTTTTTCTGCAGTGTTGTTGTGTTTAAAAAGTGATTTTCAGAGAGTGTTTTATAGAGAAAATGGAGCAATAGACTGTTGCTTTTAGTTCCAGAAAACGCTCCTGAAAATCTGCCTGACAATCGATTGTTGATATTACACAATCGATTGTTGGAGTAAAATTTCAACAGACAAATTCCTTAAAATCCGGTTAAAAAGATTTCTGTTGAATTTTAAAAAGAAGACAATCGATTGTTGACTTCAGACAATCGATTGTTGTTCAAATATTCAAAATATTTCTGGCAACTTTTTGACTAAAAGATTGAGTAAAGATTATACCATAAATAGATAAAGCCGTTGGAAAAAGTCCGTTTGGAAATATCACTGAGCACAATCGATTGTTAAATAGTGACAATCGATTGTTCTTCATTTTTGAAGATTTTGAAAACATTCTGTAAGTTGTCCAAAACTTTGAGACTAAGTATAAAATCTGACAATCGATTGTTGAACAGTGACAATCGATTGTTGCTTCAAAAATGATTTCAAACGAAGTTTCTGTCTCAAGACAACATTTTAAAAACTAAGTATAGAACTTGACAATCGATTGTTTCTTCAAGACAATCGATTGTTAAACCCAATTTTCTCAAAACGAGTTTAAAAATCATTTTGGCAAATATGCAACTTATTTCTTTAAAAACTTATGACGCATGATTTTATGAAAATCATTTTAGGTGAGAGCCAATATTAGAAATAAGTCGTTGAGTCAAGATTACAAATTAAGACCTACTCAACAGTTGATTGCATCTTCTATTCTTGAACGCGTACTATCCATCTTGTACTTGGACTGTTATTGTTCCATCACCGATGCTTGGCTCAATGTTTGGCATTTATCAAAACCTACATGAATCAACACACGTTAGTTCGAGAACGTGTTTCTTACAATTTCCCCCTTTTTGATAATGGCAAACATGTATCGGGATATGCATAATAATAACAGTTCAAGATAATTCAATATGCATCATAGACATGTTCATGTTTCATAATTCAAGATAATTCAATATGCATCATAGACATGTTCATGTTTCATAAGATATTTCCCCTCAAATGATGATTCCCCCTAAATGTGTGCAGTTATATCAAAGTGCATGGGAAATATATTATGCATGCATAGCCCGTTTATTTTCCCCCTTTTGACATTAACAAAAAGTGGCTAGATAACAAGTTTAATAATAGCATGCTAGTTCAACAAACGTCAACATAATCGATTATTATATGGGATAATCGAATCGTTTGCACTGGAAAAAAAAAAATTCCCCCTTAATATAAGATTCCCCCTGAATTTATGCAACACATTCAAAGAAAGCATGTAAGTATGCATAAACTCTAGTCTTGCATATAGCCTTTCTTTTCTTCCTTTTAAAAAAATATGTACTTCCCCCTTTTGAAAATATCAAATAATTCATATAATGGAAATAGGAGAGATATTTCAAATAAAAATCAACTTTCATTAAATAGATAAAATATTACATAGGCCATTAAATAAATAAAAATACAAGAAAATATTTAATCCTCGTTATCATCATCTTCGTCCATGTTTTGCGGCGGTGCCTCAAATGGGACAACAACACCATATTGATAGTTGACATGGTCAAAGTATCCCTGGACATAGCGGGTTGAGATCAACTTTTGTCTCAATGCGGGTAAGATGATTTAAAATATCCGAATTTGGATCTTGATTTGGAGGAGGATTTGAGGAGGATGAATATCACGTTTTTCAAAATTAGTAAGAAAGCGATTTAATTTATTTTCGCTTTTGAAGACCAAAACATCACCATCTTGATATGGATGATATCCGGAGGGAGGAAGAGTAGAGGTGGAAGCACCTTCCCTATTTGAACGGGTTCTTCTCGACATATTGATAGAAGAAAGAAAGCTTGAATTTTGCAAAAAGAGCTTTTTAGAGAGGATTTGAGGCTTTGAGCTTGGATATTTGGTGATGAGGATGAAGACACCATCTCCTATTTATAGAGGGGAGAATAGGAAAAAATTATGCCTGAAGTTAACTCAAAAACGGTCGAGTTTTGAAATTGACCGTTGAGACAATCGATTGTATACCTGAGACACTCGATTGTTGAACAGTGTTATGCCAGTTGGATTGACTGATAAAAACTGATAATCGATTAACGAGAGCTGCAGGACTCAGAATGGTAAGAATTTTTGAATTAATACCGTTGGACAATCGATTGTGTGATAGATACAATCGATTGTGTCAAGTTTGACACTTAGATTCTGAGAATTTGGCTTGAAACAGAATGTTTTTTGAAATTTCAGAAAATCACTGACAATCGATTGTGGAACTTGACAATCGATTGTGTACTGGGCAAAAATGGTCTAAGTCCTGAAAATTGATTTTGGAAGTATGGTAATCAATTTTGAATATATTATAATCAATTTTGGATTTATGACAATTGATTATGAATGAAACAACGTCATCAACACATGGTGGAAGATAATGATTCTTCGGATGAAAACGTTTTTATGAAAATAGATTTTCCATCATGAATACATATAATCAACACCAATTGTTATAAATACCAATTTAGAAAATCAAAACTCAATACAATTTATGCACTTAATCAATTATGCAATTTATCAAAATAACATTCATATCAATACTTGTGACATATAATACCAATTCAACTAGCTAAAGGGTAGAGTAAGGAACGATCATACCCGGTTTGTCTTGATGTCATCCTCCATCGTTGACATCTCAATTTGCTAGAGATTGAATTGAATGCTTCATGCGAGCACATTAGCATTTCCAACACTTAATCAAGTGAAGCCATTTCCGATATATATATATAAACAATTTATCACCATAATAACAATTCAAAACCCAAACAGATATTTGTTAAGAGAATATCATCAATAAAATTTATGCAATCAATTCTTTCAAAGCACAAGTTCCCTCTTAAGTAAGACAAAATGGAATGTAATGACATTCCTCTTACTTGTAACAAATTTGCCTAAAATATTTCTTCTTTTGATAAGAAGATTGTATTAAGGCTAATTCCTTTTACCATATTCACATAAGAATAGGAAGGATATTGAGGAATATACAATATGACGATTTCTATAAATTTATCAATTATATCAACAAAAAAAATACCTATTGTTATTTTGAAAGGCATTTGTCAAAACATATATTGCATGCTGTTTCAAATAGATAGTCAAATCATGAATCAACCATCTTATCACCTGTTTAAGCACAACACATCAATTTGACATTTTTCAGGAAATACCGATTGTTACAAAAGCAATGAAAAATCCATTTGACGGAGAGCATAACAAATGCATCAAATGTTATTTTATTAACAGTGATACACAAGGTTATTTTCAGCAATCCATATTGCAACAAATGTCAAATATTTCAATTAGGCGCATTTGCAATAATGAGAACCAAAACAAAGTATGATTCAAGGAGAATTGATACGAATGGTTTAACAAAGACATATCAACACATACAATTGGGCATGATAAAGATGAAAGCCTAGCCTTAAAAAAAGAGTTCAAGAACGTTTATGCCTACGATGATAAAAGATAGCTGTCAAGTTCAGAATTTAGAATGGTAACAGATCTTGAGATTTTTACCGATTGACAATCGATTGTTGAAAAGGGACAATCGATTGTTGAACTATTTGACACTTAGTTTCTGAAAAATTTGCAAGAAACAGAAAGTTTTTGAAAAACTCAGAAAAACACGGACAATCGATTGTGCCTGTGAACAATCGATTGTGGACTAGACCAAAAAGGTTTTAAGTCCTGGAAATCGATTATGAGAGTATGAAAAAAAACATTTATCAAAACATATATTAAAACATGATTTAAAACACTTTGCTGTTTGAAAAGATTGCCAAGACATAATTCAACTAAACATGATTCTAGTAGGTACTCATTCAATGCACGAATCAACATTTGTCAAAGCATGGATCAAGCATTTAATAGTTGATACTAGTAATCAAAAATGAATTTTCAGCATGTCAATCAACAAGTATAGTCAACAAGAAATTTCACAAATTGATTCTTACAATTAACACATGTCAACGTTTTTCAGGGTGAGAATCAAGTTGACAACTTATATGTTAATAACACCAGCTGCCATATATCAACAAATCTGTCAACATTAATAGCTTGCACATATTCGGTTTTATCAAAAAGAATAGCTAACCGAAATTCCTCTCGATGCCTTTGGGTGTCGTGCTTGGCGCATCTACTACAATTTTGTAGTCTTCAAGCACACCTGCAAAAATACCTACGGAGAGGTTTTTGGTACCCATATCTTTTTGGGTCCTTTGGGGTTAGGCAAATAATAATTATAACCAAAAGATAAATCTCTATGTTTAGCAAAACACACGGGTGCAATGTGACCTATCCGATTGCAATAATGGCATACTACGTTCGGATTGTGCCAATGCCTAGGTTGCGCCAAATACATTCTAGGTGATCTAGAGTCATTCCTAGAGGCGTTGAGAATCCTAGAGTCATTTCTAGGTTGTCTAACGTAGTTCGTTCTAGGCTTATCAACAATAGTCCTAGTATTGATTCTAGGCGATGTAAAGTGATTAACTCTAGATTCATTATTCCAATTTCTAGAGTTGTATCTAGGTGATCTAAAGGCGTTAGTTTTAGACTTGTTTTCATACATCCTAGCGTAATGTCTAGGTGGTCTAAAGGAATTTGTCCTAGACTCATTTACAGCCCTAGAATTATTTCTAGGTGGAGCAGTAAAATTTCTAATGGGATTTCTGCTTTTATGCCGTTGATTATTCTTCGACGTTTCCTTTTCTTCAATAACCTTAGGGACATCTATACTTCGTGATTCTAAAGTTTTCCTAAGTTCTGCGTTTTCTAACTTCAAAGAATCGCAGGAAGTACAAGTAGAGCATTCATCAACATAAGAAGCTTCATGCATAGTCTTAATGACTTGTCTAAGTTCTACACTATCATTTTGCAAAAACTGATTTTCTTTTACAAGATTCTCGTTATCAAGAGACAGATTTTCAAAATCTTTTTGTTTTAAAGAAAGTTGATTTTTGAAATCTTTTTCTTTCAATAAGAGACGTTCTTCAAAATCCTTTTCTTTTAAAGAGAGATTTTTCTGAAAATCTAATTCCTGCTGGGAAAGTGATTTCTTCAAATCTCTAATCATTTAGACAGCATTACCAAATTCACCATACAAATCTTCAAATGCATTTTGTAATTCTTCGAACGAGTGAGAATTAGAGATACTTACCTCTTCTTCGTTGTTTCCATCAAATATTAGAGGCATGGTGTAGCAATTGCCTTCACCGATTCCTGCAAAAAAATCATGAGTAGAAGCCATGGATGGTTCTCTCAAACTGTTAAGTTTTTCAGAGAGTATGGCTCTGATACCAATTGTTAGAAATAACGCTCTACGCTAGAGGGGGGGTGAATAGCGTATTAATAAAATTTGGCGTTTTCTTGCGGAATTTAAACTTTGCAGGAAATAAACAAATGCAGTAAAAATAAATTACACCACGATATATACTGGTTGGCCACACTTTGTGGTTAGTCCAGTCCCCGAGAGACTCTCTCGAGATTTCCACTAACAACCTTGTCAAGCTTAAGGTGCCCAACAAACCTTTACACTTGAGACTTGAATCACACAAATCTCAAACACTTGCTCGGAGGTTCCTCACCTCAAAGACTTCAACTTGCTCGGAGGTTCCTCACCTCAAAGACTTCAATTTGCTCGGAGGTTCCTCACCTCAAAGACTTCAATTTGCTCGGAGGTTCCTCACCTCAAAGACTTCAATTTGCTCGGAGGTTCCTCACCTCAAAGACTTCAATTTGCTCGGAGGTTCCTCACCTCAAAGACTTCAATTTGCTCGGAGGTTCCTCACCTCAAAGACTTCAACTTGTTAAGCTTCCGGGTGCCTAACGAACCTTTACAACTTGAGAACTTGATACAACACAAGCCTCAACCAACCCGCTTAAGGAAACCTATCCCTAAGACTTTACAAGAAGGAATATAACACTCCTTCTTACTACAAGTGTTTAACAAGAACACTCTTTTACTCACTTTACAAGAACTCTCTCAAAGAGTGGATTATGAGTACAAAATATATTGCTCAAGAACACAACAACTCAATCAATAATCTTGGCTCTCAAAAATAATGTAAGATATGAAATTTTGAATCACAAGAATGTAATGTATGCTTTGTACTTTTTCTGCAGTGTTGTTGTGTTTAAAAAGTGATTTTCAGAGAGTGTTTTATAGAGAAAATGGAGCAATAGACCGTTGCTTTTAGTTCCAGAAAACGCTCCTGAAAATCTGCCTGACAATCGATTGTTGATATTACACAATCGATTGTTGGAGTAAAATTTCAACAGACAAATTCCTTAAAATCCGGTTAAAAAGATTTCTGTTGAATTTTAAAAAGAAGACAATCGATTGTTGACTTCAGACAATCGATTGTTGTTCAAATATTCAAAATATTTCTGGCAACTTTTTGACTAAAAGATTGAGTAAAGATTATACCATAAATAGATAAAGCCGTTGGAAAAAGTCCGTTTGGAAATATCACTGAGCACAATCGATTGTTAAATAGTGACAATCGATTGTTCTTCATTTTTGAAGATTTTGAAAACATTCTGTAAGTTGTCCAAAACTTTGAGACTAAGTATAAAATCTGACAATCGATTGTTGAACAGTGACAATCGATTGTTGCTTCAAAAATGATTTCAAACGAAGTTTCTGTCTCAAGACAACATTTTAAAAACTAAGTATAGAACTTGACAATCGATTGTTTCTTCAAGACAATCGATTGTTAAACCCAATTTTCTCAAAACGAGTTTAAAAATCATTTTGGCAAATATGCAACTTATTTCTTTAAAAACTTATGACGCATGATTTTATGAAAATCATTTTAGGTGAGAGCCAATATTAGAAATAAGTCGTTGAGTCAAGATTACAAATTAAGACCTACTCAACAGTTGATTGCATCTTCTATTCTTGAACGCGTACTATCCATCTTGTACTTGGACTGTTATTGTTCCATCACCGATGCTTGGCTCAATGTTTGGCATTTATCAAAACCTACATGAATCAACACACGTTAGTTCGAGAACGTGTTTCTTACACCGGCAATGTATTTAATAATTCTGCCAAGGTAATCTTGGATATATCTTTTGTATTTTCTAAGGTAGTTGAGGAAACTTCATATTTTTCAGGTACCGTAACAAGAAGTTTTTCAACAATTCTTGAATATTTAAATTTAATGCCAAGCAACCTTACCTTGTTAACAATGCCAAGCAACCGATTTGAGTATTCTTTGGCGGTCTCAGATCCTTTTATTTTTTGCAACTTGAATTCCATTATTAAATTCAGCACCTTCATGCCTCAAATTTTTTCATCTCCTGTATATTCTCTCTTCAAATAATCCCATATTTCTTTTGCTGATTTGAGAGCCATAACTCTCGTGAAAATTGTTGCTTACACACCCGCAAACAAAGTTGCTTTCGCCTTTGATTTCCTGATTTTTTTCCTTCTGACTCTTGATCTAGGCCACGGTGGGATTGTTCGGCAACGGAAGAACATCATAATCCTCTTCTACGGCCTCCCAAAGATCTAAAGCCTCCAAGTAAGTCTCCATTCTCACTGCCCATAGTTGGTAATTTTTACCATCAACGACTGGAGGAGCCAATTGAGAAAAAATCATTTGAGTCTCCGTCTCACTCAAGAAAAAAATTTTACGTAGGTCCCTTAAGAAGCCGACTCTTGATACCAATTGTTGATTTTTGATAAAAGAAATTAAGAGAAATAATTGGGGAAGATGACAAGAAAATAAAAAGAGTATACTGAAATAGATGTAAAAGGAACTGAAGCTGAAAATTCTATATAATTTTACTGCATTTGGACTACAATTTATAAGAGAAATACTAACTTAAAAGATCTAAAAATCAGCACCAAATCTGCTGAAAATAACTAACTCCTAGAGACTAGTTCACTCCTAAAGACTAATTTAAAATTATTTCAAATTCAAACTAAATTACTGCAGTAAATAACTCTTACTGAAACAGTAAAATAATTTTACTATTCTCAACTTCTAAAGTATATTTATAATAAATATCCATAATATTTAATTGTAAACCTAATTATTTATTGTATATTTATTTAAGTTCATGAATACGTCTTTGATGACAAGCAATGAATGTATGTTCTTATACGTAAACGATAACATGTGCTAAGGTACCTGAAACTGTCATAGACAAAGCTTTTTCTTCGAGAACTTAAATGCAAATATACCCACCCTTTAAAGACTTTGTCACTCTTTAAAAACGATTTTGGTTTAAAAGCATTTAAATTAAAATAAGCTAATTCAAATGGATTCTAAGTCGCCCTAAGAAGAACCTTCTATTTTAGAAATATAGGGAAATTTGATAATATATTATTTAATTTAGGGGGGAAATAAGAGGAAAAACAAAAGATCCCCGTCCCTTGCGGTGTCCACGTAGAATGAATTATTTATTTTTTTCGTTATGAAACGTTCTTCAGCCAAAAGAAATGGCATTCTTTATCGTAATTAATTATTGAAGTACCTAGCAAATATTGGATGAGTCTATGTTTGTATAATCACAAGATTAAAGTATGAGCTGCCCATCTTATTGTATTAACATTTGGTCCTTCAGTTCTACTCTTTGTAGCTGTTTCATGTCCCTGGTTAATTAAACGCTTTCCCAAGTCAAGCCTCTTCAATTTTGTCAACTAGAGCTATTCCAATAGTTTATTTTTCAAAACGGTTTACCTTGAAAATAGTATTTACAATTATATTTAATTTGTTGTTTTACAAAATACGTGATTTATCTTAATATTATTCCTTCCGGTCCAAAATAAGTGATTTTTGGATGTTTTCACACAGATTATAAGAACCACTTTTTAGCATTAGTTAGCAATAGAATTGACCATATTAACTTTTACTATCTCACATAAACACTCAACACTATTTACTCCAAGGACAACGTATGAATAAAATAATTAATTTATTCTTGAATCTGGAAAAATCAGTTGTTTTGGACCACTTGAAAAATGCCAAAAAATTACTTATTTTGGACCGGAGGTAGTAGTTGTTAGGAGAATAATGCTAAGTGTGAATGAACAAGAAATGATAATCAAACTAGTGTGGTTAATAGGTTGAGGGCCTCGAGCTTTGCGATGTGGGACCTCGAGGGCAGCCTTTAATAGGTTGATGACAAGCAATAAATGACGAACAATATATAAACAAATGATGAACAATAAATAAACAAGTAATAAATATGTAGAGTAATTGTTTAAGCAAGAAGAGCGGAGAATGTTCTGTTCTATTCAATATTTCTCCCTGTACAAAATGACAAGGGTCCCCTTTATTAGGAGGGGGAATCCCAACTTAGTACATGTCTAATAATAACGAGGAAATGCTATTGGTATAGTTGTATAATAGCTTAGTACTGATTTGTACTATTTTTGCAGACCTAGTAAGTTCTAAACACGTGTATTTGGGAATTTTTCCGCCTTTCCATGACGTTCAACGATTGTACTGCTAAGAGATCAACCATAGTGAGCCTTCGATGTGCTCCCTCGAGGGACATACCTCGGAGTCTTACCTCACGCGCTGCTTCGGGCTTCTCGAGGTTGGACGTAGAATGACATAGTAGCTCCAAAGTCGAACTCTCCAATTTTGGTCGTAACAGATAGCCCCGACGTTTCTTAGAATGAAATGATAAAAAACGATCTTGAGTTCTTGCCTCTTCGATACCCCATTATGACGTTATCCACGTGGGATCATTAAATGGCGTGGCAGAAAAGTTGTACAGTGGTTTCATTAAACACGATTCTCGAAAAGCTCATGAACCGCTATTGGTCGCCCTTTCAACTCCTCCATGTGACATAAATACTCGATTTCCCTATCTTTCAAACTTTGCAACATCTTCAGATCTTCAAATCTTCGTTAACAGTTTCTTGTCTTTACCCTTCTTTTGTTTTCACTTCTTTGTCAACTTACCTTGAAACTTTTGTTACAACTATGGCAAAAACTTGTAAAACAGTACCTCAAAAGGGGGAAGGCCCTTCTTCGTCACACTCATCTAGGACCTTTGATGCATCCTGTGATTTCAGAATTGATAAACCTTCTTCAGTACTAGGCTGATGCGATCCCATGTCTCGGTACATTAGTCTAGTAGCTGACACAAACAAGGTGAAAATAGATTGCCACTGGGGAGAGGCGGTACAAGTGGAGATCCATTCTTCAGAAAAGGATATAACTAAACATAAAATCGGTTTCCTCAGTGTGTATATGTATCTTTTTACCTTAGGTCCTGTAGATTCTTCTTCTCCACCTATAGACCCAGTGATCCTCAATATTTTTCAAGAATATCGAGTGACGATTGGTAAGATTTATCCTTCTTTTTAGAGTATCGTCTATTTACTTAGATATTTCTAGAACATGGTCGAGGGGATGTCTTTCAGCCTCGATCATCTGATTAGATTGTATAGCCCTCGCCTCTATCAAGGGGGCCTACTCAAACTGCAACATCGATCTACCAAAACATTTTTTGCCAATACCGATGAAGATAAAGATCGAGGGTGGTGAGCCGCTTCATTCGAGTCAGGACTTCGGACCTTATCCCTACCGAGAAGATGCCATTCCTTGAGGAATGGAATATGATACATAAGTGTCGTTACACAGAGCATGATTTATCATCTGAATGTCCTCTTTTCCTCTTTTAAAATAACTCCTTTGTTGTGTGAATTTATTTCCTCTAGTTACTTAGTCATTGTGTGGTTCCTCGCTGCGGTCAATGAATTCTTGAGCTGGTGTAGACTTTTATGCTATACCTCATCATACGACAAACGCATTTGGCATGATTTGGCCAAAACTCGATGGGAGGCCAAAATTATGGTACGCCTTCGCTGTTGTCACTTCTAAATTCCATATGAATAGATTTATTGGCAATATTTTTGACATTTTATGCTTGTTCAGGCCATGGGAAAGTTGTTTCAATGAGATCGCCTCCTTCTAGCGAAGAGGATACCCAAAAACCCGCAAAGGATAGAAAGGAAAAGAAAGAGACGCCGGCGGATTCGCCAACATCAAAGAGAGCTAAGGATTGAAAGCCCATGACTGATGCAACGGTCCTAACTTCGATAGAGGCTGAGAGTATTCATGCTGAGGACGATGACGGCTGTCCATCGGTACTTATGGAAAGATAAAGCACTGATACTTTGATGGTTGCCGACCAGAAGACTGTCAGGTCAGAGGTAGCCGATGTAGTCCCACCTCATATTGAGGAACCCCTTGAAGAGGGTTGGGATACAATCCCTGATCCGATCACTTAACAAGATACAACTTGTGCCAATGAACACTTGGTTGGCGCATTTGGAAGATCCGGCTCTAAGGCCCTTCAAGAGAAAGTAGAAGCCTCAATAGAGGTTGATGTCATAGGCGGTATTCAATGAGGCCCATCATTTTCCCCAGGGCAAATACGGGATACCTAGAACAGGGAGATTGCCGGTGTGGGGGTATCCCGGGTGGAGGATGAGATGTTTGGATATTTCTTTGCGGGTGTTGAAGAGGATGATGATCTTGATGCCCCAATCGTTCTTGAGCACGCTTCGAAACTCCAAAAATAGGTGATTTTGACATAACCTTGCGCCTTGAGTTTTGATCTTTATTTTTCTAACTTATTTCCTTCGTGTTATAAGTTACTATGTTGTACGAACAAGACTTCTCCAAGTTAAAAACTGAACTGACTCATAGTGAGGAGGAGTTCGAGAAGCTTGTCATAAAGTCGAAAGAGCCAAAAACTCTATACACTCAAAAGGAGGAGGAACTGAACAGCCTTCGAGCAAGCTCGGAGAAAGTGCTCTAAGAGCAGGCCAACTTAATCTAGCAGGTAGTTTGGTATTCATGAGCTTGCTTTTTATTTTCCTAACTAGGTGTTTACTATCTTGACTTGGCATTTTCAGATTGAGCGAAAGGATGCTTTAGCGGAGCATCTTTGGGAAGAGATCCGGGACAAAGATGCTGAGATCCTCGAGCTAAAGTGGTGCAAGTATAGCATGGCCTTAGAAAGAGATACTCTCCGAGGGTAGATGTCCTCGATCTAGGGTCTTCTTCAAGGTGCTAAGGGGAGATGTCATCGAAGTACGAGGATTCCTATGACAAAGCAATATCTGCCAGGAGGCGCAAGGAGGACGTTGCCGTTAATGAAGATCTCATTTTTATTGGTTGTTCTGTGGACATCAATGCACCCAGAGTGGATGACTCTATATCGAAGTCTCGAACTAGGAGGCCTTTCGAGACTGTTGAGCCCAGTGGGCTCGAGGCCCCTCGTCTCGAGGGAGAGATTACGCAAGTGAGGAAAGGTGAAGTTCTTTCATTACCTAATTTAGCAGTTGGTTCTCAGACATCGGGAAGTACTCCGAGGGGAATGAGATCCGATGTATCTCTACCCAGTTAGAGCACCTCGGGTTACTCTATCGGGGCCGATGAGACCAAGCTGGTAGATGCGAAGTTGACCTTCGAGGAAGCTTAACGTCTCTTCTCATAGGACTTCGATAAGCTCAAGTCTGAGATGCTTCACTGTGAGGCTAAGTTGAATAAATCCTTGAATGGGAAGAAATCTCTCAAGATTCTTTGTGATAAGAAGACAAGAGAGGTGATACATCTTCGATCGGAGTTGGACCGAAGCCATGAATACGAAGGTAACCTCGAGAAATAGGTAACTTCTATTTTGAGGGAATACATGCTTCTTCTCCCGTCTTTGGAAGCTAAGTGTTTCGGTATCCCAGTTGCATAAAAAGACAGAGATGCTGGAGCACCCTCGGGGCCAAGCCAATCAGGTCAATTTTGAATGCAACAAGTTGAAGGCACAGATAGATGTTCATGTTGTGGCAAAAGGAACTCTTTGGCTAAAGCCTCTGCCCTCAAGATACAGCTTCATAATGCTCGAGAAGGCGACTCAGTACAGATGAACAATATGGCTAAGCTTGAAATAGATCTTTTGAAGTAGATGGCCAAAGTCATGGATGCTCGAGCTGAAGTCAAAGAGTTCCGAGCAAAGGCTGATAAGAAGGTTGCCATCTATTTGAAAGATGATACTGAAGCTCGTACGAAAATGAGGGGGGCTTTTGATTGAGGAAGGAGAATAAATGAATATGCCCGATGAAAATCTCAGAGGGAAATTCTCAAGGAGATTCATGGTAGGGGCTACGATCTCTCAGAAGAGATAGAGCAGGCCAAGATGGATGAGTTCGACGCCAAGTTCCTTGTTTTCGATGCTGAAGACAACAAGGAGGGGGCCGATAAGGGAGATGATCCCAAGGCAGCCGATGGAGACATAGTCCCCGAGGGAGAACGGCTAAGTTCCCAAGGGTAGACTAGGTTTTTCTTTCTTGTTCTTTGAATAGTGCGACAACGTTGTAAATGTATCTTTGTACCATTATTTATAATAAGAAACGAACCTTTTAGTTTTCCCTTTGTATGAATATCCACTTGCTTGTGTTGTTGTTTATGTTTTGAGTGTTGATGCTTGTCGATAATTAGTCTGATATGTTGAACTTTGAGATAGGAACCCTTCGGTTGTGCTTGATGAGTAACTGATGATAGTTGATCATTCAGGGCTCGATCCTCGAATAAAGTTTTTACTCAGGCTCATTGACTCTTAGGTTTTCAATATACTGGCTCTTAGGCTCTTACGTCTTGGCCCATAGGCTCTCTAGGTTAGCCCTCAGGCTCTTACGCATTGGACCTTAGGCTCTTTAGGCTAGTCCTTAGGCTCTTAGTCATTGACCGTTAGGCATTTTTAGATTGGGTCGATGCGACCTCTAATATGGCTGTAGTTTTCCCCATTTCGGCTGAAGAATTTGAAGTTTTGATTATGCCTTGGCATGTTTTGTGTTCGTCCGACTCTTCGAAGAGTGAAATAAGAACCTCGATTATGAGTCAATATTTGACGATAATTGACGACCTTGAGAGGTTTTCTTGAAGGCTGATTTTTCGAAGCATTTTTGCTAAAGGCTGATTGTCTCAAAGCCCTGTCATTATTTGGAGTTGATATGATCGAAGCTCTTTTGCTTATGCTGGGGGTAGCCTGATTAACCGGTTATTTTCAAAGTACTTAAGGCCTTTAATTTTATGTCGGCGGTGGAACGTCTTCGAGCCGCTTTAATTTTACCAGAGCCTTTTGATATGACTATAGGCTTTAGTCCCCGGGTGAGATGACCTCGGGGTCTATATCGAGGGTATGCCTTTTTAGGGGTCTTACAAGTTCAATATATAACATTGGTTTTAATATTGGGGTTATGACTTTTAAGGTCTTATCAGATTTGGCATGCCTTGTTGAGGTCTTACAGATTGGGGTTGCCTCATTAAGGGCTTACGAGCTTAAAGTTTCCTGATCGAGGTCTCAAAAAATTGAGTTTTTGATGGCTCGATGAGCTGACCGTTGATGACAGTCCCCGAGTATTTGAGAGTTTTCTGGCCCTCGAGCCGTCTTATGAGAAAGTAGTGAACTTCTTTGAGGCACAAAGTGTTTTGGTATGCAAAGAGGCTTCCTCAACTACTTGGTGTATGCGTACATGTTTTTTTTGCCTTTAGAGGCTCGATTATTCTACATGGACATGGTTAAATTGACCGATTAGCCCAGTACAACATTCTCCTATCGAGGTTCTTCTAGGCATAGTTCGATTTCTTTGCAAAGATAACCTCCGAGGGGGATGTGCCACTAGTATTCGAGGCTGATTGAGAAGAAGTCTTGAATACTTGTTGAGTTCTCCTTAGGTAGCATATATATATTGCCTCGTTAAAAACCTTGTAGTAAAACCTGTTTGGGATAAAACCCGGTCTAAGGGGAAGAAAGCACAATGCATGCTTTAAAATCCAAGGTCTTCGAGATGGAGGGTGCTTCGATTCCTCTTAACACCTGCAATAAGTTAGTATAAAACATAAATAAAAAGGGAGAAGGTTGTACCTTAACATTGATAGAGTTAGAGCCCCGATCCATTTTAATTGCTTGCCCCCAGGACGTGGCACAATCCAATATTCACTCATTCGGGTGGAGCCGAGTATGTATGTTTTGGTTTCTATTTGGTGTTTGCTTGTCTTTGGCTTCTTCTATGTTGAGGGCATTGATGTCGGTGCTACGTTGTGCACTGCGAACATCTCTCTTGATGCATGTTGCTCCCCGTACACTGCGTTTACTCCATCCTTGGTTGGAAACTTCATCATTTGATAAAGGGTTGATGTCACTGCCCTCATATTGTGTATCACGGCCTTCAAAGTAAATGTATCTCATGTCACCTTCGATGACATGAAACTTGTTATCTTGGATTGTTCCAGCCACGTTGATTGGCAGGATAACCTCTTCTTTTGTTGTCTCGCTCGCCATGTTGAATCCATTGAGGACTCGAGAGGCGGGTACGATCTGGTCGAGTAGTCCAAGTTTCTCCACCACCCTCGACAAGATTATGTTGGCCGATCTAACTTGATCCACGAGCACATGTTTAATTTGAAACTTATTCAAAAGAAAAACAATTACCAGTGCGTCATTATAAGGCCGAGATAAGGTCTCAATGTCCTCTTTGTTGAATGTGAGAGCATCCTTTGGTATGTAACTCCAAGTTTGCTTTTCCCTGGTGATGGATATTTTCGTTCGCTTGACAAACTGTCCCTATTGGGCGTAGACCCCTCCAATGATCAAGTGGATGACATGTAGTGGTTCTTTTGATTTGTTTTTCTTGTTCGCCTCTCTTTCTCGAAATTGGTTTTTAGCTAGGTCTTTGATCATAGCTAACTCTAGTCCTAACAAGGAGAAGCGGTTGTTGCAAATATAATCCAATCTAAAAGCCCGGAGTCAAATCCCACAGAGAACTAAGGCTTAGCTGTATCTGTTTAATATCACTAAGAAGACAAGATTGAATAATTTTCTAAATTATAAAGATTGAGATTTATATTTCTAACCAATTAACTAGCAAATACTACAAAGCGGTAAAATTATCAACTAGCGAGATAAAGGGTTAAAAATTAAGTTAAGGAGTTATGATTGACCCAATTGTCGGAATTCTTCTAGCTATGTTCCCTACAATTTTGCCAATATATTCTATAGTGATCATGAGCACTTTAGGTGACATAATTCTCACTCGAGCAACTACAATAATTTACTAGACATATTCTCTCGAACTATGTTAGGTGGCTTTATCTAACCGCTTATTATAACCACTTCAATGCTTTATTATTTCTAAACCTACCTTTATGTTGAAAACACGTTCTCAAACTAAACGTGTGTTGATCTATGTAGGTTTTGATAAATGCCAAACCAACCAACGAGGATGGAACGTTAACAGTCAAGTACAAGAAAAACAGTGCAGGACCAAGAATCGCAACGAAGATTATAGTTGTGTTTATTGTTGAGTCATTTTATTTTGTGATCTTGATTCAACAATATATTCTAATATTGGCTCTCACATAAAAATCATTTTTCATCATATCATGCATCTTTTAAGTTTAAATAAATAAGTTGCATATTAGCCAAAATGATTTTTAAACACGTCTTGTGATTTTTAACTTCAACAATCGATTGTCAGTGACCAACAATCGATTGTCAGTAAGGCAGTAAGTTTCCAAAAATTGTTTTTAAGGCAACAATCGATTGTCAAGGTTCAACAATCGATTGTCAGTGAGTCAGTGAGTTTCCAAAAGTTTTAAAAATGAACCACAATCGATTTTCAGAGTTAACAATCGATTGTTAAGTGTCAGATTTCCAAAAACATATTTTCAATCTTCTTAAAGTCAAGATTTGGTGGTTGAAAATTATTTACAAATCCGTTTTACAAAGTCCAAACTAAATCATTGCTCAGAAAATTCATTCCTTCAATCAAGGATTTAGTTGTTGAATTTTGATTACACAAAATCTGCCATTTTCAAATATCTTGACCGAATTATTTTGAATTTATGAACCACAATCGATTGTGGTGGCTAACAATCGATTGTTGACTTGCTAATTTCAAACCATATTTATTACAACCGATTTTGTCTGAAAAGTCAAGATTTGTCTTTTGAAAAATGGTTTAACAATCGATTGTGAGGACTTAACAATCGATTGTCAGTGCATAATTTCAGGGATTTTGTTTGACAATTAAGCAACGGTCAGATTCTCTTTTGATAGTATTAAAACCTGTCTGAAACTCGTTTTTGAATAACAACAACACACCAGAAAGATTGAAAAGTTTACATTACATTATTGATCTTCAATTTCATATCATACACATTATTTTTGAGAGCCAAATATTGATTAAGTTGTTGTAATCTTGAGCTGAATATTTTGTACTCATATCCACTCTTTGAGAGAGTAATTGTATAAGTGAGTATTGAGTGTTTTGTATACGCTTGTTGCAAGAAGAAATACTTAATTTCTTCTTGAGAAGTCTTAGGGATAGGTTTCCTTAAGCAAGGTTGTTTGAGGCTTGTGTGATTCAAGTTCTCAAGTTGTAACGGTTCGTTAGGCACCCGTAAGCTTAACAGGGAAGTCTTGGGGTGAGGTATCCTCAAGCAGGTGTTTGAGATTTGTTGGATTCAAGTCTCAAGTGTAACGGTTTGTTGAGCACCCGTAAGCTCGACAGGGTTTAGTGGAAATCTCGAGAGAGTCTCTCGGGGACTGGACTAACCACAGGGTTGTGGCGAACCAGGATACATCGGTGTGTTCTTTCCTTGCTCTCTTTAATTTCCGCACTGATTTAATTCCTGCAGTATTCCAATTCCGCAAATAAGTTTTAATTCTGCATAATTTTTGTAAACGCTATTCACCCCCCCTTTAGCGTTAAGCACTCGTTCTAACAATTGGTATCAGAGCCTAACTCTCTGAAAGACTTAACAGTTTGAGAGGAGTTTCTATGGCTTCTACTAGTAGTGCTTGTGCAGGAATCGGAGAAGGATTTTGCACCTTCTTGCCTCCAACATTTGCTGGCAGCAATTACACATATTGGAAAGAGCGGATGAGAGTCTTCATCCAAGCGAACAACTTCCGTCTTTGGCAAATCATAAAGTATGGTGAACTAATGAGGAAACAAGTTTGAAAAGCCATGGTAAGTGAATACAACACCAAGGCTATCAATATGCTGTACAGTTCTTTAAATCAGGAAAACTGTCGGAAAATTTCCCACTGCAAAACTGGCAAGGAGATATGGGACAAGCTTGAGGACATTCATGAAAATACTTCTCAGGAAGCGGACAGCTCTATTAATGAACCAACTGCCCGATGTTTAATGGCCGACGAAGAAGAAGAGGTAAGTACTTCTGACTCTTATTCTTTTGAAGAGTTGCAAGAAGCCTTTAAAGATTTATTTTATGAATTGGAAAAGGTTTCAAAAATAGCCAACGAGGCTACTGCCAAATCAAAGGTTTTAGAAGAAGAAAATCAGTTTTTGAAAAATGATAATGATGATCTTAGAAATAAGATCAGGGCGATGAATGAAGCTTCTTCAACTGAAAATTGTTCTATTTGTTTATCTTGTGATTCTCTGAAAATAGAAAACTCGAAACTTAGGAAAACACTAGAAAAACGTAGTGTAGACGTTCCTAAGGTAGTTGAAGAAATTCGGAAGGAAAAGCCTAAGAAAAATAGAAGGCGTAAAAATAAGAATCATGTTAGAATTCACGATGCATCACCTAGAAATAATTCTAGGATTTCTAATAAGTCTAGAACTAACGCTTTTAGACCACCTAGACACGAATCTAGGATTTTTACAAACAAGCCTAGAAATAATAAGTTTAGGCAACCTGGAAATAATTCTAGGAACGAGACTAGACAACCTAGAAACGATACTAGGTTCTTTAATAAGTCTAGAATTAATAATTTTAGACCACCTAGATACAAGTCTAGGAGTTGGACTAATGAGCCTAGACTTAACCACTTTAGATCGCCTAGAAATGATTCAAGGATTTTTGTTGATAAGTCTAGAATGAATCATACTAGACCACCTAGAAATAACTCTAGGAATGACTTTAGATCACCTAGAACGTATTTGGCTCAACCTAGACATAGGCACAACCCGAACGTGGTATGTCACTACTGCAACCGGGTAGGTCACATAGCACCCGTTTGTTTTTCTAAACATAGGGATTTATCTTTCAGCTATGATTATTATTCGCCTAACCCCCAAGGACCCAAAATGGCTTGGGTACCAAAAACCTCTCCGTAGGTATTTTTGCAGGTGTGCTTGAAGGCTACAATATTGTAGTAGATGCATCAAGCACGATACCTAAATGCATCAAGGGGAATTTCGGTTAGATATCATTTTTCGATAAAATAACCGAATTGTTGATATGTGCCAGCTGTTGATATTAACATATGGGTTGTTAACTTGATTCTCACGTTGAAAAAAGTTGATGTGCTTAATTGTAATAGTTGATATGTGAGATTTTATTGTTGACTATCCTTGTTGGTTCACATGCTGAAAATCTGTTTTTAAATAATTGCTAGTATCAATTATTAAATGATTGATCCATGTTTTGATAATTATTTTTGGTGTTAATTATTAAATCATGTTTTGATAATCTATTTCAAATAACAAGTGATATCAATTATGTTTATTGATGTATGTTTTGATAAATGCTTTTCAAATAACGATTAGTATATTTTGAAATATTTATTTGATATGTTTTGTTGGTATAATTGATAAATTTCTAGCAATCTTCATATTGTATGTTCCTCAATATCCTTCCTATTCTATTTGTGAAATATGGAAAAAGGAAGTAGCCTTAATATACTATTTTCTTGCTAAAAGAAGAAATGTTTAGGCGATTTGTTTCAAGTAAGAGGAAATGTCGTTACATTCTAATTTGCCTTACTTGAGGAGGAATTTGTTCTTGGAAAGAATAGATTGCATGAATTTAATTGATGATATTCTCTTAACAATATCTCTTGTATTTCAAAAATGAATTTTATTGATGATATTACTTTTGAAAATAAATTCTTTGTTGATAATATTATTTCAAAATGAATTTTATGGTGATAATATTATTTTGATGTCTCAGAAATAATTTGTTTTGAATTTCGTATTTCAAAGTAAAATTTTGTGTTGATAATCTTTATGTTATTAATGATAACATCTTTGATATGTCAAAAATATTTCTATTGATAAAATTATTTTGGAGCTAGTAATGTGCTTGCATGAAGTCTATAATTCAATAACTAGCAAATTGAGATGTCAATGATGGAGGATGACACCAAAATATACCGGGTATGATCGTTCCTCACTTTACCCTATTGCTAGTAGAATTGATATAATATTTAGCAAGTATTGATATGCTAGATATACATCATGTCCTTTTTAAATAGATCACGTTCTCAAAGGCGATGTCGAAATTGAGTTTGTTGAAACTAAACTTCAATCGACTGACATCTTCACCAAGTCTTTAGATAAAGAGTTGTTCTTCCGTATTCTTAGTGAACTCGGAATTCTTGACTCTACGTTGATCTAATGCATACACTTATGTTGCATTCATGTTTATCTTAAGCGACGGAGGCGCTTAACTGTGTTTCACAGATATCGTCCCAAAGATAGGGGGAATCTATTTGTGAATAATATTTATATAGTGCAGGTGTTTTGATAAAATGCAATAATTGATTATGTGTATCAATTGTGTTAAGATTCGGTTTTATAACAATTGGTATTGATCATAAATTGATTATGTGTATTCATTTTTTATAAAATCTTTTCTAAAAAAAACATTTTTTTTTAAATCTGAAAATTTATTGTCCTCTACCACATTTTGATGGCACTGTTTCATCCAAAATCGATTGTCATACATCCATAATCGATTGTCATACTTCCATAATCGATTGTTTAATAATTTTCAGGACTTTATAAGTTTTTGGCTCATCACAATCGATTGTCACATGTCCATAATCGATTGATCAATTAATTCTTTATCCTAAGAACTCACTGCCTGTCCAACAATCGATTGTCAGCATTCCACAATCGATTGTCTGTCGTCTGACCATAATTCAAAACTTTCTGCCTATTCTACAATCGATTGTCATGGTTCCACAATCGATTGTCCAACGGTCAGTATTCAAAATTGTTACCATTCTGACTTATTAAATTCTCTGCAATCGATTATTATGCTGTCAGTTCAGATAACGTTCAAAAGATTCTTTCAACAATCGATTGTCACAGCTAACAATCGATTGTCTAACGGATGAAATTCAAAAAATTTCAAACGTTCAGATTTCAAAGTGATATCTTATCCTCCACTCTATAAATAGGAGTTGTTATCTTCATCCTCCTCACCTCAAAATCAATTCAAAGCTTCAAAATTTCTTGACCTCTTTCAAAAACTTTCAAAGTTAACTCTCAAATATTTCTTCAAAAATGTCAAGACACCAAAAGCGATCTCGCTCTGGCAAAAATGTTGCCTCCTCCTCTGCTGCTCCCGTCTTTCCATATCAAGACGGTTCCTACTTAAATTTCAATTCTGAAGGAGAATTTATCCGATTCATGACCAAATTCGAAAGTAGAGTAGTATTACCTCCTCGCTTCTCTACCATACAATATCTTGAATCTAGTGCACCCGCAACAGCTGTAAATATGCTTCGAGCAAGCAGCGTTCTTGATTTTTTGCTTATCAAATGTTCACATATTAATCCTCCTCTCATTCGTGCCTTTTATTCAAATCTTCACAAGACTGAAGATGATGATCTTGCCACATCCGTTAATGGTGTTCAAATTTTATTATCGGAAGAAAATATTCAAGCGATTTCTCAACTTCCTCTAGATGGGGACGATGTCTCTATATACATTCGAAAAGGTGACTTTTTATTTGATGAGCGTAGTCTCCTAGATCAAATAGGGCTTGAGTCTTGTGATCTCGCTTCAACCACCCGTCGTGCGCACAGCCACACTACATTATCTCAAGAAGATGCAAAGTTGTTACATGCAATTATCACCGGAGCTAGCATCAATTGGTGCAAGTTCGTCATGCTTCGCATGCTCAATGCCGTCGGGGACAATAGACCCCTTCCTTATGCGCTTCTTATCCGGAAAATGTGGAAGAAGGAGACGATATTGAATAAATTTTTGTTGTATTTTCGTTTTAAATTTTCTGCCCAGATTTTCTGATTTATTTTGTACTTATTGATTTTTATCAAATATATGGGTTGTTCTTATGTCTTTCCAACAAATATCATAAGATGATTATTATTTTCCAATATTCCCTGTTTACATGTAATAACTTGATTAAATGCATATTTGTAATGTTTCTTCTTGCACTTTTTGTTAATGTCAAAAGGGGGAAGAAAACCGGGCTATGCATTATATTATTGGCTATGAATTATATTATTTTTTTTGGGAAGAAAATGGGCTATTATATTATATTATTGCATATATTTAGGGGAATAATAAATTGAGGGGGAATAAAAACACTTGTGGAATAATTGTTGAATAATGTTTCTTGGACTGTTATTAATATGCATATCCCGATATAGGTTTGCCATTATCAAAAAGGGGGAAATTGTTGAAAATACGTTCTCAAACTAAACGTGTGTTGATCTATGTAGGTTTTGATAAATGCCAAACCAACCAACGAGGATGGAACATTAACAGTCAAGTACAAGAAAAACAGTGCAGGACCAAGAATCGCAACGAAGATTATAGTTGTGTTTATTGTTGAGTCATTTTATTTTGTGATCTAGATTCAACAATATATTCTAATATTGGCTCTCACATAAAAATCATTTTTCATCATATCATGCATCTTTTAAGTTTAAATAAATAAGTTGCATATTAGCCAAAATGATTTTTAAACACGTCTTGTGATTTTTAACTTCAACAATCGATTGTCAGTGACCAACAATCGATTGTCAGTAAGGCAGTAAGTTTCCAAAAATTGTTTTTAAGGCAACAATCGATTGTCAAGGTTCAACAATCGATTGTCAGTGAGGCAGTGAGTTTCCAAAAGTTTTAAAAATGAACCACAATCGATTTTCAGAGTTAACAATCGATTGTTAAGTGTCAGATTTCCAAAAACATATTTTCAATCTTCTTAAAGTCAAGATTTGGTGGTTGAAAATTATTTACAAATCCGTTTTACAAAGTCCAAACTAAATCATTGCTAAGAAAATTCATTCCTTCAATCAAGGATTTAGTTGTTGAATTTTAATTACACAAAATCTGCCATTTTCACATATCTTGACCGAATTATTTTGAATTTATGAACCACAATCAATTGTGGTGGCTAACAATCGATTGTTGACTTGCTAATTTCAAACCATATTTATTACAACCGATTTTGTCTGAAAAGTCAAGATTTGTCTTTTGAAAAATGGTTTAACAATCGATTGTGAGGACTTAACAATCGATTGTCAGTGCATAATTTCAGGGATTTTGTTTGACAATTAAGCAACGGTCAGATTCTCTTTTGATAGTATTAAAACCTGTCTGAAACTCGTTTTTGAATAACAACAACACACCAGAAAGATTGAAAAGTTTACATTACATTATTGATCTTCAATTTCATATCATACACATTATTTTTGAGAGCCAAATATTGATTAAGTTGTTGTAATCTTGAGCTGAATATTTTGTACTCATATCCACTCTTTGAGAGAGTAATTGTATAAGTGAGTATTGAGTGTTTTGTATACACTTGTTGCAAGAAGAAATACTTAATTTCTTCTTGAGAAGTCTTAGGGATAGGTTTCCTTAAGCAAGGTTGTTTGAGGCTTGTGTGATTCAAGTTCTCAAGTTGTAACGGTTCGTTAGGCACCCGTAAGCTTAACAGGGAAGTCTTGGGGTGAGGTATCCTCAAGCAGGTGTTTGAGATTTGTTGGATTCAAGTCTCAAGTGTAACGGTTTGTTGAGCACCCGTAAGCTCGACAGGGTTTAGTGGAAATCTCGAGAGAGTCTCTCGGGGACTGGACTAACCACAGGGTTGTGGCGAACCAGGATACATCGGTGTGTTCTTTCCTTGCTCTCTTTAATTTCCGCACTGATTTAATTCCTGCAGTATTTCAATTCCGCAAATAAGTTTTAATTCCGCATAATTTTTGTAAACGCTATTCACCCCCCCTCTAGCGTTAAGCACTCGTTCTAACACTTTAAACCCGCTGTATTGATTTCTCACATACATTAGGAGTGACGTTGTTCAACAACCACCTAAATATGTATCATTTCTCAAGAAACACATAGTAAATAGGAACAGTCAATCGATGGACATTTAATCAATAATAATAAACACGTAGTTGAACAAGTAGAGAAATCCAACGACTCAATTACACAAAAACATAACAAGAATTTATCCTACAAAAATTTCCATCAAAATCCTAGATAACAATTTAGGTATTCATAAAAGTATGTAAACCTATAATACTAAAAATCATAACCAATAATGAGAAATAGGAAGAGGAAGGAAAAACTCGTTGAAGAATTCCCCGCCTTGGTCCTATTGTGTTCTTGACTCCTTAGGTCGAATCCTCGGTCTCCTAAGCCTCCTTAGGTCTAAATTATGTCAAAAGTGTGTCAAACTCCTAAAAAATACCGTTTTCCATGTATATATACCAAGTAGGGTCGGACCCAAATAATTATACCTTCACATATGCAAAAAAGGCTAATATTTTATGTCTGGACTGCCACGGCCGTGGTCAACCACAGTAGAACCGTGGTATATGGCAGGTATACTACCTCAGCCCGCCTCAGGTCCGTGGTCGTGGTTTCGAACGCGTTTTTCGCCTTTTTCCATTTGAAATTTTGAAATACATAAAACATAAAAGTTTTAGTCCTTTGAATTATATTTCCAACCATATATTGTGGATCCCAAATAGTGTTCTGAGCAAAACGATTATAAGTATTTTACTAGACCGTAAGCAATATTCCTACACAATTCTTTGTTTTGTTGCTCTATCATGCATTGATCCCCGAATACAATCCCAACTTAATTGCTTGGAATTTTACTCAGACTTCAAAGCTCCAACTCACTTGAATTCATTCCATAACATCTATATAGCTCAGAACCACTCCTAAACGACATAAGCACACAATTAGTGCAAAACACTAATGATTAAAGCGCAAACTCAACTAAAGTGCCGTAAATTAGAGTGTAATAATCACCTAAAATACGTAATTATAGACTATGATCAATGCCCCGCACTTAAACTATTGCTAGCCCTCGAGAATTCAAACTATACTTATTTTTATAGACACGACCTTCTCCTAACTCATCACACCAAGAGTATTTAAAATATACTAAGCACAAACGCGTGACATCTTCACCTCAAGATTTGACTCATAAGTACCACGCATTATTCACAACTCACCTACTTACTCTAACATAGAGGTCATTGACATTACCTTTCCTTCATGAATCAAGTGCCCACACACAACAAAAGCGAGTAGTTTCACACAATAAAATTTAAGAACACTTAGGAACTCAAGATAGAAAGAATTCACTCACTCTCAGAAATAACATTCATATGCCACAAAATATGTACCATAAGCTTGCCCGTAGTGTACTACTCCACTAGTCGAGCTCATTCAATCTATGATCAATTAGGACTTTATTTGGTTGTAATGTAGACTACATGCCGGGTAGGATACATTTAGATATAAGATTGACTACACCTCCATAAGAACTTCAATACATATACTTTAACATTTAAACCCCATACTTATGTCAAACCAAAACCCCACCTTCACATCACTGTATATTACCCCATACTTCTTTAAGCATAATTACAGCAAGAGTCACCATTTATTAAAGAAATATTTTTTTTCCGCAGCAATACAACTATATCTTTTTACAATTCAATTCAAGTGGCTCTTACTTGTTCATAACAATGCACCTTTATCCTTATTTCATTTGTTCTACTCAAAAGCTAAACCAACCATCCCACACTTTAACTTTTACATAAATAATCACAATTCAAGTGCTCGTGAGAGGTTAGAAGGTTCAAATAGATGGTTAATTCAAACAAATGGGTAAGACTTGTAACGTGGTTGCTAAACAAACATGATTACATGCTCAAATGGGTTAACTACGGTACATAACAATTATGTGGGTAAAATACACATATCTGGCTCAACAAAGAAATGCCTATATCACTTCTAAGACTGAACAAAACTACTATTTCGCTTTGCAAACACAAAGGGTAATTTCTAGGAATCAAATGCAATGCACAGAGTATAACAAATTCTTACACACACATGGCACATAACTCACTCAGGATTGGTTTCATAAAGACACTCTAGTAAAAGTAGTTAAGCAAATTTAAGATCATAAAATTTAAGGTACTTATACAAGAGTTAAACACATGAGCCTAAGCGTCACAACCAAAGTACTCACTATTCTCAAGGCATAACAAAGTCAAAAGATATTGCTTCAATTCAAAACACAACACAATCGATCCTACTCCCCAAAAAAGTTAACTACACCCAGTTCGAACAAAACCCTTGGAAACGAACCGCGGCATAATGAAAAATCAAGGGGGAATTATTATACTACCTACAAAGAAAATCTTGTTTTTAGACTTAAATCCCTCAAGAAAATTGACTAATAGATCCATCGTTGGGAAAAATTCAATCTTTTCTATTTAAGAAAAAACTTATTCAATTAAGCTAATACAACGAAAATATCATAGAAAGTAACCTAGAATATCTTCACCCCACACTTAAAATTGTGCTTTATCCCCAATGCACACCAAATCTAATAAAAGGGTAAAAGAGACTCCATCGTAGGCCAAAGGCCGAAGCATTAACAGCTCATGGGGTACTCAGACTTCTCCCAAGCTTGGTCCTTCCAATACCTTTGCTTTCCATGCTCCTAAAAAATTAAAAAGTGGCACTACATAAATAAGCGTTTGATTTAACGTCGCGGCACGACATGAATCACTTTTTGTCTCCACCTCGAGCTTATGAATTGGACCCCAAGTTTTTATTCAAGCTTATAATTATGGTCATGGGGAGGTGGAACAAATCTAACTAGCCCAAGGAAATAATATAGTATTCTGCATTCCTTGGCCTTTGTATAAGGTATATAAACCTGACTTTCTGGCAAGAAGAATTCTAGAATATATGCACCTTGTTCCTTATTCCTTGAATGTTCAATTGGTTCGGATGACTTTATTTCCATATCATCATCCAAACATAATGTGGAAACATGCTTGGAGTGTAGACCAATGCGCTCAAATACATGAACTTCAGGACTTTCAACATCCTTAACATCAATGATACTAGAGTCAACCAAATTTATATCCTCAAAGTCCTTGGCTGGCTCTCATCTTAGTTCTTTAACATTAACATCCTCAAATTGTAGTTGGTTAGGTTGTTGATGTTCTACTCTGACCTCCCCAATTAATACCTCGAATTCATGCTCTTCTTGGATACTATCCTCAATATTGGTTTGTTGAGCATTAAAAACTCCAACCACTTCACTCAATTGAGCCTCCAAGTTGCGAATAGTTGCCTTTTGCCTCTCTATATGCTGTTATTTCTCATTATTTTGTTCCAAAAGGCGCTTTAACATATCCTTGGTCTCCTTCAGGTCCGCATTCCTAGGTTCTTTGTTCCTATTAACTTCACAAGAAAAGGTAGAACTATCATAGTAAAGGGTTGGGGGAAAATAAGAATATATAAGCACAACCATGAAGGTGATCATTTTTACCTCCACACACATTCCATAAATAAGATTGAGCTGGTGCATATAACTCGCTCTCGGGAATATTTTGATAATTTTGATACGGGTGGTTTCCTTTACAATATGTACGAGGATCAATAGTAGAATTATCTACACCTAAATTCCCATAATTCCAAGATGTCGTGTTTCTCAAATCAACATTTATAAAAAAAAATTATAAACAAAATAAAAGTTCAAACTTGAACCCTAGCAATATATACAACTACAGCTACACTGTTAGTTCCCCGACAACAGCATCAAAATTTGATCACGCCCAACTCTAGACCTAACAAGGATAAGAGGTCGCTGCAAATATAATCCGGTCTAAAAGTCCGGAGTCGAATCCCACAGAGAACCAAGGCTTAGTTGTATCTGTTTACTATCACTAATAAGACAAGATTGAAAATTTTTCTTAATTATAAAGATTGTGATTTATATTTCTACTAATTGACTAGCAAATAGTACAAAGCGGTAAAATTATCAACTAAGGAGACAAAGGGTTGAAGACTAAATTAAGGAGGTCTAGAGTTATGATTTTCTCAATTGTCGGAATTCTTCTAGCCTGTTCCCTACAATATTTCTGATGTATTTTCTACTGATCATGAGCACTTTTGGTGCCGTAATTCTCTCTCGAACAACTACAACAGTTTACTAGACATATTCTCTCAAACTACAATAGTTGCTTCATCTAAACGCTCAATATGACCACGTCAAGGCTTTGTTTTTTCTAAACCTACCTTAAAACCCTAATTTCTCACATACATTAGGAGTGGTGTTGTTCCACAACCACCTAAATATATATCCTTTCTCAAGCAACATATAATAAATAGGCACAGTCAATCGATGGCCTTTCAATCAACAATAATAACCACGTAGTTGAACAAGTAGAGAAATCCAACGACTCAATTACATAAAAACATAACAAGAATTTATACTACAAAAAGTTCCTAGATAACAATTTAACTATTCACAATAGTATATATAACTACAATACTAAAAATTATAACCAATAATGAAAAATAGGAAGAGAAAGAAAAAACTCGTTGAAGAATTCCCCGCCTTTCTCCTATTGTATTCTTGACTCCTTAGGTCGAATCCTTGGTCTCCTTAGCCTTCTTAGGTCTAAATTATGTCAAAAGTGTGTCCAACTCCTCAAAAAATACCGATTTTCCATGTATATATACCAAGTAGGGTCGGACCCAAACAAATATACCTTCTCCTATGCAAAAAAGGACAATATTTTACATCTGGACTGCCACGATGGCGGTCAACCGTGGTAGAACCGCGATATATGGCAGGTATACTACCTCAGCCCGCCTCAGGTTCGCAGTCGCAGTTTTGACCCCATTTGTCGCTCTGCTCCATTTGGAATTTGGGAAAACGTAAAACATGAAAGTTGTAGCCCTATGAATTATCATTTCAACAATATATTGTAGATCCCAAATGGAGTTCTGAGCAAAAAGGTTAGGAGTATTTTACTAGACAGTGCATAATATGCCAACTGAATTCTTCATTTTATTGTTCTATCATCCGTTGATCCCCGAATACGATACCGACTTAATTACTTGGGATTTTAATCAGACTTCACAGCTCTAAATCACTTGAATTCATTCTATAACATCTATATAGCTCGAAATCACTCCTAAAAGGCATAAAACACACAATTCAAGCAAAACACTAATGATTAAAGCGCAAACTCAACTAAAGTGCAGTAAATTAGAGTGTAATAATCGACTAAAATACGTAATTATAGCCGATCATCAATACTCCACAATTAAACCATTGCTTGTCCTCGAGCAATCAAACTACACTTTTTTTATAGACTCGACCTTCTCCTAACTCATCACACCAAGAGTATTTAAAATAGACTAAGCACAAAAGCATAACATCTTCACCTCAAGATTTGACTCACAAGTACGACACATTATTCACAACTCACCTACTTACTCTAACATAGAGGTCACTGCCGTTACCTTTTCTTCATGAATAAGGTTCTCTCACACAACAAAAAAGAGTAGTTCCAAAAATAAAATTAAGAACACTTAAGAACTCAATATAGAAAAAATTCACTCACACTCAGAAATAACATTCATATGCCACTAAATATGTACCATAAGCTAGCCCGTAGTATACTACCCCACTAATCGAGCTTATTCAATCTAAGATCAATTGGACTTTATTTGATTGTTTTGTAGGCTACAGAACATGTAGGATACATTTAGATATAAGAGTGGGTACACCCCCCTAAGAACTTTAATACATATACTTTAACTTTCAAACTCCATACTTATGTCAAACCAAAACTCCACCTTCACATAACTGTATATTACCCCATACTTCTTTAAGCCTAATTACAGCAAGAGTCGCCACTTACCAAAGAAATACTTTTTTCACAGCAATACAACTATATTTTTTTTCAATTCAATTCAAGTGGCTCTTACTTGTTCATAACAGTGCACCTTTCTCCTGATTTCATTAGTTCCACTCAAAAGCCAAACCAACCACCCTACACTTTAACTTTTACGTAAATCATCAAAATTCAAGTGCTCATGAGAGGTTAGAAGGTTCAAATGAATGGTTAATTCAAAAAAATGGGTAAGGCTTGTAATGTGGTTGCCAAAGAAACATGGTTACAGGATCAAATGGGTTAACTATGGTACATAACAATTAGGTGGGAAAAATACACATATCTTGCTCAACAAAGAAATGCCTATGTCACTTCCAAGACTGAACAAAACTACTATTTCGCTTTGCAAACACACATGGCAAGTTCTAGGCATCAAATGCAATGCACAGAATATAACAAATCCTTACACACATATGCCACATAACTCACTCAGGATTAGTTTCATCAAGACACTCTAGTCAAAGCTGTAAAGTAAATTTAAGGTACCTATGCAAGAGTGAAAAGCTGAGCCTAAGCGTCACAACCAAAGTGCTTACTATTCTCAAGGCATAACAAAGTCAAGAGATATTGCTTCAATTCAAAACACAACACAATGGCTCCTACTCCCAAAAAACTAACTACACCCGATTCAAACAAAACCTTTGGAAAAGAACCGCAGCATAAAGAAAACCAAGGGGAATTATAATACTACCTACAAAGAAAATCTTTTTTTGGAATCACTCCTAAAAGGCATAAAACACACAATTAGTACAAAACACTAACGATTTAAGTGTAAACTCAACTAAAGTGCAGTAAATTAGAGTGTAATAATTGACTAAAATACGTAATTATAGCCTATCATCAGTCGTTGAGGAACTCTCGAAGGTGCCCTTCATTGATCAATAGGGATACCTCTTCTCGAAGGTGTCTGCAATCCTCGATCATATTATCGTGAGTGCCATAATATTTGCATACCAAGTTAGGGTTCCTTTGTAAAGGATCTGATAGTATGGTTTTGGCCATCAAGTATCTTTGATTTACCTATTGCTGATAAAATATCCAAGACATCGATGTTGATTTTGTACTCAGATAAATGGGGTGCCTCTATCGACCCAGTGTGCCTATCGAACCCGATTTACTTATAAGTCCCCGAGAACTTTGACCTCGATCTGTCTTTCGATCGCCTCGAGGTGCATTATGCCTCGGGGCATCTCTTCGATCTTGTACATACGGCTGATAGCTTTTCTTGTTTGGACTCGACTCTCTTTCTGTAAACCTTTGTTCCTTTATTAAGATCTTGCTAGGATATACTGATCTAGAGGGGTCTCCCAGTTGGTTGTCCTCGACTAGGATCTTCGATTGATACATGTTGCGTACATCTACCCAAGTCACGGCGGGATACTCAACCAAATTCAATTTTAGGTGCTTCGAAGCTACCGAGCTTCGTTCGTTCAAGCCTTGAGTGAAGACATGTACTTCCTAGTCATCGGAGACTGGTGGTAATTCCATTCGCTCTATCTGGAAACGAGATACGAATTTCCTCAGCATTCATTCTCCCTTTTTTTTGATCTTGAAGACATTGGACTTCCTTGTAGCAACCTTGATGGCACCGGTATGTGCCTTCACAAAAGAATCTGCCAACATGGAAAACAAATCCGTTGAATTCGGGGTAGGTTATGATACCACATCATGACTCCTTCGACAATGTTTCTCAAAATTTCTTCAGCAAGACGAATTTGATCTCATCATCCTTTTAAGTCATTCCCTTTTATAGCACAAGTATAAACGATAATGTGCTCATTGGGAGTCCGTGGTCCCATTATACTTCAAGGCATCATGCATTCTGAATATCTTTAGGATGGACTGCCGAGCTGCACTTGATGGGAATGATTTCATCACAAACTTCTTTGAATCTATACCCTTCAAAATCGGGGGTGTGCCCGGGATCTGATCGACCATCGAGTTATTAGTCTCCATTTTTTTATCGTTAGCCTCTATCTTATTTTCTCCTAACTCGATTCTTTTAGTCAATTCCTCGAGCATTTTCATGATTGAGGGGTCAGTCCCTAAGCCGCTTTCATCGGGTCTTTCTATCACTGGTTCATGCTACATGTTTACCGGTTCGGCAGTATTAGGGGTTCTGTTCTGACTTTGGAGTTAAACTATAGCGACTTGCTGAGCTTGCAACATCTCAACTATTACTCGGAGGCTGACTCCTCCTTCTTCCATTCCTCGTGCTTCTTTGCTTCCAGCCTGGGCTTCCTGCGTCCATTCCTTACGGGGTCTGCGCCTGCTTCCGTGTTTAGAGCATTGTGGGAGCTGATATCAACTGGCTTAACATTTGGCACTCCCTGAGGGTTTACATGTGGTGCATTGAGCCATATGCCTCTATTTTCTCCAAGTCCCTCATTGTCGTGAAGAGGTGCATTTTGTGTCCTAGACATGATCAAGCCTGAAATCAAATAATCTTTGACAAGAAAAAGTGTGAAGAGTAACATGTGTTATCAGGAAACTAGCACCAAAACAATCGCTATTATTTTTTGTGTTTACCTTAAAAAGGGTATTTACACTTGTATTTGATTTGTGATTCTAAAATTACGTGATTTATCTTAATACTAGTTGTTTGGAAATAATGCTAAGTGTGAATGAACAAGAAATGATAAATAAACCAGTGCGGTTATAAGGTTGAGGGCTTCGAGCTCTGCAATGTGGGACCTCGAGGGCAGCCTTAAATAGGTTGATGACGAGCAATAAATAAAGAACAACATATGAACAAATGATGAACAATAAATGAACAAACAATAAATATATAGAATAATTATTGAGTACGTTTAAGCAAGAAGAGCAGAGAATGTTCTGTTGTATTCAATATTCCTTCCTCTACAAAATGACAAGGGTTTCCTTTATATAGGAGGCGGAATTCCAACATAGTACATGTCTAATAATAACTAGGAAATGCTATTGGTACAGTTGTATAATAGCTTAGTACGGATTGTACTATTCTTGCAGACCAAGTCAGCTCTAAATACGTGTATTTGGGAATTTTTCCGTCTTTCCATAACGATTATCGATTGTACTGCTCCGAGATCAACCATACTGAGCCTTCGATGTGCTTCCTCGAGGGACATACCTCGGGGTCGTACCTCGCGTTTTGTCTGGGCTTTTCAAAATTGAGTGTGGAGCGACATAATAGTCCCAAAGTCGAACTCCTCGGTGTTGACCGTATACACTAACATTGACCATTACTTTGAGGCAGAAGAATAGACCAAAAGCAAAAGGGGAACTTTTTGGAGATATTAAAATTCAAAAGCATATCATATGTTAAGAATTCGTTCATGTGCATATATTAAATTCCAAATTTATCTAGTGCAGTATTCTAATTTGACAATGAAATAACATAAAATAAATATAAGAAGTAACATCCAAGAAGAAAACAATAGAAAGTACGAGAATATGATTTTTCTGCTGACTATCTATGAACCAAAGGGCTGTGGATGCTCACCATTTGAAAACATCCTCAACAAAAAGTATAGCATTAGAGTGGACGGAAGTAGAAAACTCATTTTATTTATCTACCCTCAAGAAGTTGCGGTAGAACAATAAGTACTCTTCTGTCTTTAATCAGAATTTTAAATTCTCACCCTAAAATTGAATTGTCTTTCACATAGTTAGGGGGACACTTATTAATTCGGATTTCCCTGTGCAAGTCCAAATTAATCGGGCTACAACATAGGAACTAAACACCAAATAAAAAATGTATATTTATCAAAATTATCGCTGAAAAATAAGTGTTCTTAAGTGAAAGAGACAATAACGGAAACAACATCAAAGTTGCAACATGTAGGGGTGTACATAGACAGGGTTGGATCGAATTTTACAATTATCAAACTAAACCAATTGTGTCGGGTTATTAAATCTAAAGACCAAACCAAACCAATAAATTCAGGTTTTTCAATATCGGTTTTTCTCGGGTTTTTTCTGGTTTTCGGGTTATTCGGATTTTTTCGAATTTTTTCCGGTAAAATGTTCGTAGAACAAAATATATAACTTATGCTCAAAATAATTCTTTAATCCTAGTAAGATACAACTATATAAAGTTTTTTTCAAGAAAATAATACAAAATATGAGATATGTCATGACTCATGACATTATCCTAAAATATTCAACAATAAAAAATAATAAAATTATGTACTGTAAATATTGCTAATTAAAAAGTCATAATAGAAATAAACATAATCTAAAAGCACTAATTCATGCTAAACTAGATAGACTAATGAGGGAGTATTAATTATATGCCTAAAAGCTAAAGAAAAATAAAAATAGGTTATGTATTTTTATCTAAATTATTGCAAAATAAAAAATAGACATTTAATATATTCCCGTTCGTAATATTGAATTGAATGTCTTTTGTTAGTATTAGTATTGATTGCTAGCATTATTTAATTTACTAATATTAATGGCTATAAAACTTATTGGAGCATTCAAAACTTCTAAATCAAACCTTGAAATAATACTTTAAAAGATAAAATTATGAAACTTTTTAAGAAATATTTATAAATTACATTACAATAAGTATATTTATATATTAAATATGTCTAAAATTGCTATCTATGTAATGTCGGGTTGGTTTTATTTCGGTTTGACTTTCTTTAGTTAAAACCAAACCAAACTAATTATGGTCGGGTTTTTTTTTCAACACCAAACCAAGTCAAACCAAACCATAGTCTGATTTTTTTTTCTCGATTTGACTCGGATTATCGAGTTGGTATGGTTTATCGGTTTTCTTTATACATCCCTAGCAACATGTAGTAATATTTTCAATAAGATTTTTCTTTTATGCTAAGTTTCATGTGCCAATTAATACTTTAGGACTAGAGACATTACTTTTTGTGAAGAACAAAAGCCGTCATCCAAATTCCAAATTGATAAGTCAAAAATAATTAAAAGACAAATTCAAGATAGTGATGTCATGTTGAAGTTGAGAAAGTTGATAGCTTCAGACTTCAGAGGCCAAAATTTCCTGAGTATCTAAAAACAAATTAATTTCCAGATATCGAAGCAAAACCACAGAATATGGCTCTACTTTGTTTTTTCTTACGTCAATTTTTGCATTATTTCAGTTTCACAATACATGAAGCTAAAGAAGTCAACTCAAAATCTATATATTATTATAAAAACACGAATAATTTAGTTTAAATATTGAACGATAAAAATATCTCCGAAATATTGATCGACTTTTATGACCTTAAATATTTGTATAAGTTAAGGATATAATTGTAAATTAATTAAGTATGGATTATATCATTTATTCAAACTCTATTTTTGGTTAAAAAAGTATTATATTACAAAAAGAAAAAGGAAAAAAATCTAAACTTATAGGAATTATTACACATCCAAAGTTATACGATAGAGTTCTACATATTATAAATTTTTTCTTTTTTGTCATACAGAGTTTTTACTCGAAGTCTAATATAGAATCATTCACGGCAATAGATATAATAAACATAGAATATTTTTATAAAAAATATGTACCCTAAATTTTATTTTTCTCAAAACATCGAATCCTACTGATAGTGTTAGATTTTAATAACTTATCCTTATCCTAAATCTAACCTAAACATTCATGAACAAATCACAAATAAACTTTACACGGATAAAACGAACAATCCTAAGATAATCCAAGGTAATAAATATAATAATTTAATTTGGACTCCAAAGAGTTTTTTAGATTAACGAGGAAGAGGTGGAGTTTCGAGAAATTATTGAGAATATTTGGAACTTAGCAACCATAAGGTCTAAGGCAAAGAGTAAGATTGAGCTACTACAATTTCAGGGTAATGAAAACAATTACAGTAATAGTTTTTGCACAAATAAATCTCAGTACGCTTGTGGTTAAACAGTAAATAATACTAGCACAGGGAACAAATCTAGGAGTGATGTTTGCAGTAATTGTATACCATATTTGGATGGAAAGGAATGAAAGAAGATTTAGACAATTGAGCAAAGAAGCTACAGACAGAGCACGGCAGATCGCAATCCAGGTGCACATCACTGGACTGAAGAAGCCTAAATGGCAACCCACCCTACAGTACATAAATTGCTACCCTCAATGTGCTCCCTGAATATATCTACATTTTTGTATGTTAGGAGTTAGTTAAACAACCCTTTTTGGTTGTAGAGTAGACAATTTGATCAATTTTGAGATTTGTTCTATAGTCCCAAAGAACAATTGATGTACATTTATACTGGTTGAAATACAAATTTTCTTTTTGACAAAAGAAAAACAATCTCAAATATTAAATTGTATTTGTCATTATATATTTTCTCAAACAAAAAACTATATATTTAACTTTCAGGAGAGATATTAATGTCGTTTATAGAATAAGATGGAGTAACCAAAGAATCAAAAGGAAAAATACACCCAAAATATTATTTATAAAGAAAGTATTAAATAAGATACAATCTTACTACATATTTCTATGATATAAATAGATATACTATCTAATTAACTTAACTAAATTACTTATATTTGCATTTTGACTTCAGTATTATAATTGTTTTTGCTTCTTCGTCTTTTCACTTCAATTTCAATATTAAAGATTCATATAAAAAATTGATTAAATATTTACGGGCAAAGCGCGTACATAGAGACTAGTTATATTAAAAACATGAAGGCTCTTAGCGAAATATCGTTTGCCTTTTCTAACCTTTAAAAATAGAATTTACATTGGATAAAATGGTAATTTAGTTATATTCCTAATATGTAGGAATACTCATTTAATTATTTTCCTTATATGTATGAATACTCATTTAATTACTTTCCTAAAATTTAGTACTATAACATCAACTAAATTTTATATATTACATTCTTCCTTATTTGGAGTGCGTAGAAAAGTTTTGATATTTAAAAATTCAAAATATTAACATTTTATTTTATATAAATTTTTACACTTAAATTTTATATAGATGGCAAGAACAGGAAAAAACTAAAATTACTAACCAAATAGGACGTAACCACTTGGTATTTAGAAGTTTATCCCTTTGAACACATACCAAGAATTCAATCAAAAAAGAAAGAGGACGTACGACATTCTTGGAAGATGACAAAGTAACTTTGTTTTATGTTTTGATTTAGATGAAACTCTTTTATATACTAAAATACTTTACAATATACAAAACTATTTCCCACTCATTTGATTTTCATACAATTTGACAAAAGGATTTTTTATTTGGTAAAATATAATTATAATCGATTATTTAAAATTTGGTATGACCTAATATTAAGAATTTAAATAAATAAAATATAATTATCTTTTATGATAAAAATAAATAATTAAGTATTTGGAATAGCTAATTAGCACAAAAAAATCAATTTCATCATTTTTTAAATTTCATCATACAAGTAAAATTATCTTCAGGTTGACAAAATTCTTGGTTTAAATAGATATATTTCAATAAAAAAGATCACCGATGATGAAAGAAATTAGAAAATTAAGTCGAATCAATTATAGTTATCTTTTATTGCTGAAAATATATAATTACATATTTGCAATACCTAATTAGAAAAGAAATTGTTTTCATTATTTTTCAAATTCAACATACAAGTAAAACTATCTTCAGGTTGACAAAAATCTTGGCTTAAATAGATATATTTCAATAATAAAGACCATTTTTTTTTTTGGTAATTAAGGCTTTTCATTAATCACCAATGAAGTAGCATTACAAAACCACAGTCGAGCTTCAACCCAGCTGACTGTCTAGGAGCTAACATATAAACTATATCTACTATCCTAACTATCTAACACTACTATATTCGAAGGTGTTGTAATTGTTGTCTAATTCGTGGGGTACCTCTAAGTATGGCAGTGTTACATCAAAATATTTTGTTGAATACTCTTGCATTCCTTTCCAGCCAGATAGCATATGCAAATTCAGCTGTAACCATTTTGAAAGTGCCAGCTCGACCTGTTCGACCTTTGGCTTTGCTAATCAACCACTGCATTTTCTGGTTCCAATCAGAAATGGGTGGGTAGGTTTCCTGCAACCAGTACATTGTTCTTTCCCATAAGTCCACTGTGACAGGGCAGGTCATTACAAGTGATCTCTTGTTTCCGGATGGATTTGGCATAAGGTGTATTGTTGATCAATACTCATTCCCCAGCTGTGTAGTCTATCCTTTGTTGGAAGTCTATCCTGTAGGAATATCCATAGGTTGAAAATTGCTTTTGGCCTTACTTGGTTCTGTATGATTAAATTCTTCCATGGGACTCTCGGCACTTCTTGCATCTGTGACTGGTACAGTTGTCTAGTCGAGCACTTCTGTTCCTTCCAATTCTGGATCCTTTGTAGAATATCTCTTGACTGGATTATCTTTCTCACCATCCAACTTGCTTGAGCAGGAATTGGAATGGATTCTATTGGTCTGTCTTTGATGTAATATATAGTGATCCACCTGATCCATAGCTTGTCCTTTTTATGAGCTAGGTCTCAGCAGGTCTTTGCAATGGCAGCTCTGTTCCAGAGCTTTAGGTTAGTTAGATTCATACCACCAACTGATTTTTGGGTACATTTTGTCCCAAGAGATGTATGCTTTCTTAGTTACAGTGTTCATTCCCGACCAAATGAAACTCCTACAAATGCCTTCAATCATTTTGAGTACTTTCACAGACAATATAAACAGTTGTGTCCAATAAGCTTGGACTCCAAATATGACAGATTGCACCAGTTGTATCCTCCCAGAGTAAGACAGTGTTCTGGCAGTCAAGGATGTGATCTTAGCAGTGATTCTTTCCACTAACGACTGCCATTGCAGCAGTGTGATTTTTTTGATGGACAGTGTAACTCCCAGATACTTGAATGGCAATTGACATTTAAGAATGATAAATAAGAATGATATAATAAGTATTCAAAATAAGTTGACATTTATTATTATATTTTGTTTTTCATATATTCACTAAATGGCCCTCTAAAGGTTTATTTATATGTAATAAATTATTGGTTGTAAAATACATATTCAGTATTAGTTAGTTTTAGACCTTACATCGTTATTTAATTATTCATTTTTTTTATAAATTATATGACCTAGACGTTCATTCCAATAGCTCTAAAATAAAGATATACTTTTTAATTAGGTTAATTTGATGATTGTTTGAAGAATTATAATAAAATATATAACGATTTTGATCATGTTAGATTTAATATTATTTGACAAAAATAACTACAATATTTGTTAGCTTACTCCAAAGGATATTCCCTTCAAATTAATATAAAAAATATGTACTTAATTATTTTACATGTGAATCAGTTTCTTCTAAACACGATATGCAACCCTCTTTATTCTAAATCTCTAAAAAAATATAATTATTGTTACTGATGACCTTTTGAAGAATCATAATAAAAATATATAATGAATATCGAAATTTAGTTATCAAGAAAACATATCAATTGTTTTAGAATCAATATCATGTTATAGGAATTACTACAATTTTTGTAAGATTTTTTCAAAAGATATGCCCTTCAAATTAAGAAGAAATATGTGTTCTCCAATCGAAATGTGTATCGATTATTTTACCTTTTAAAAATAAATTTTAGAATTATTATAAAACTAAATATTTTCAAAGATAATGACAAATGGAGTTAATCAATATTAGAATTATTTAAATACTAATTCTACTTAGATAATGATACATCATATACTCTTTCAAATATAATTCAGCCATTCTCTGATGTATTTTACTAACTTACTTTGTACCCTGCTTTTTTTATTTATTATTATATTGAAGATAAAATTCTTAATTGTAGTTAAAATTAAGTATTTAAAATCTGGGATGAGTTATTATTAAGATTTGAATTAAAAACAAAAAAAAAACCTCTTTATTGTTAAGAGCTATCCTAATTAACTAAGTCTTTGATTTAACTAATTTACGAAAAGTTCAAGTCATTCTTTTCAAAATTTATAATAAAATAAATTATAATATAATAGTAAGAGTCAAAGCGTTAAATATGCAAATATTAAAAATAATAAGAATTAAACATTAGAAGAAAAAATATATTCTAAGTTAGTTGCCATTAATTAATTTTTTTCTGATATTCATTCAAACAAATGATAACTTCCTATACTTTTCTCTTTACAGAGTTACGTATCTTAAAATATTAACTTAGTGTAGACATTTTAAAAATTAGCACTTGATAACTTGATTTACATGTTCTTTTTTTTTTCTTTTCTTTTTTGTTGATAAAGGCGCATAAGGGTGCTAGTTTGCATATTCTTCATATAGACATATTTTGTTGATTAAATATTGATTGACGCTAATCACACGTGCAAAACATATCTACACTAAAGCTAGTTTTATTAAATATGTATATATTATTAAAATTAAAAAATATAAAAGTAAAATATAGAGTAACACCACTTTATATGAACTGTTGGGTAGCTCATTTAGTCCAGTGGTTCCTGTTTTCTAGTAGAGGTCACAAGTTCGAAGCTAAGCAGCTTTGTTATAGCTTATTTTGAGCTTCATTTACAAATGTATTTGGGGTTCAGATTTTTTATATATAAAAGATGTATTTTGTATTATTTTTAATAAGGTTGTTTTGAATATGTTTTAAAAAATAAAAATTCATATGTAGTAATATTCTTGAGTTATATGTTGTTATAGAAAATTATTTATTCACGGTTTAAAATTGTGATACTGTTTATGCAATTTTTTACGTAGGCCACTGGGCATAATGCATGTCTATGTGTTAATTAGCTTCCGATGTGTTCTAACATTGATTTATTTACATAAAAAAAAAAAGAGTTAAATTCTTCGCTTCAAACTCTGGACTAAGCTTTAGGCTTTATAGCTTGTTTGTCCCAGCTGAAAAAATCAATTTATTCTGAAAAGTACTTTTCTATGAGTACTTTTCGAAAAAGTACGTCTAAAAAATAGTTCGTGTCTAACTAATCAATCTGAAAAATACTTTTGAATAATAACTTATGTTTGGACAAGCTTTTTAAAAAGTAATTTTAAGTATCAAATTATGAATAAAGACATGAAGAGATTTACTTAATAGTTAACATAAGTAGAAAAATATCTCAAATATTTATTATTAAAAAAAATTGTGTTTATTCCTTTTATTTTGGTAAATATGAAAATAAAATTGAAAAGAATTTTAATTCTTTAAGATGATTTAAAATAAGTAAGGTTCTTTTGGTATATACTATTTTTTTTAAAGAATATTGTCTCATTTACTGTTTGTTATTTACCTTTAGATATGGTAGTAGTAATTTAATCACTCTCTATATTTTTGATTTTCGCAACATTTTTAATAAGTGTATCTAAAATAAATTAGTCACTTATTGTATCCAGAATAATAAATGAAAATTGGTCACTAATAAATGAATCGAAGATCGACCCCAAAATTCTATGAATGTACGTCCAATTTCACTCGTTATATTTTTTCTTTTTTCCCTTCATTGCTTTCGTATCCATTCATTAAACAAAACGTATATTTTACTTTTCTTTTTTCTACTCTAAAATATTCATATCACCTTCCATAACCAGCCAGACCTTCACTCTAAAATCAGTCCTTTCTATCTTAATTAGATGAGGAAAGGCCCGTATACGAGTACGGCATTATAATTTTATTAAAATTATTATTTATTAATGTTTAGTTAATTAACTTTTAAGGTTTAATAAGCTATATTTTTTAAAATTACTTTTGAACATAAAATTTTTTAGTTTGAAATAGTTTTTAAATAGTATGGATAGATAAAATCATTTAATTTCTATTTTCAAATTGCTTTAAGATAATATGGGTAAATATGAAAATTTTGTAAATCGATACTTCTTTTTGTTGGTGTATTACTTAAAAATTAATTTTATTTTCTCCGTGGAAACTTATATTTTAAAAAAAACAAAATTAATAATTTTTTAAATTGAGAAAAAGATTGAAAATGTGCATTTGTATTGCATAAATAGTCTAATCAACACAAGCACAATGTATCCAAAGGAGAGTTGTAGCTAGAAGAATATGAGGTCCATATATATTTTGCATTTAAAAAATGTAAGCATAAATTTTTTATAAAATAACATATATATCGTTGATCAACCTATTAGAATAATGATTCCGACTAAAATATAATATCCTTCATATCGAATAATTTAGAATAACAACAACATGAGCGGAAGCGTACCTGAATCCATTTGTGGAAATCCTTAAGCCTCCGTTGATGATGGTTTGAAAGTGTTTGGCTCCTTGTTCCTTAATCCTAACTTCAAGATTGTCTTGAAGTTATCCAAGAGTTTCACAAGAGTGTTTCACAAGAATATCTTCCAAACAACAATAACCAAATTGGAGTACAGTTTTCCACAAAAATATGCAAGACAAGAAAATGATTATCTTAATTCAATGGGAGGAAGAAGATAATGGCTTGCTATAATGTGGGAACCATAACCCCCACTTTATAACAAATGAGTTACAAAACTCAAGAGTCATAAGCATGTAACCATGGTTACATATATGTAACCTTAGTTAGCCCATCATTAACTAAGGTTACCCTTTTGGGTATCTACACTTTAGTCCTACACTTTATATGACAATACATTGGCCCCCTTAACATAATGTCCATAAGACCACAAAATTAGGCCAAACCAAAAGATAGCACTTAACATATAATTTATCCATATATTGTTCATATGTATGTAGATATAAGTCCATATATCTTACAATCTCCCACTTGGACGAGATACACATACATATGTACAAACCTTAGCATTATATGTTACAATATAACCTTAGGAGCTCAAAATTGCTATCACAATAAAATTGTCATGAACAATCCGGTCCATCAATCATGCCAACATAGGAACTAAGAGCTCTTCGTTACTCATTCGTAACTAGAACCAACATAGATCACGTATATCAATATAACCAACGACATGGATCAAGTGTAGGTATGTAGCATGGAAATAACATAAAGTGTGGTCAATAGAATGTCTATTTCCAACTGGTTCTCTTTATTGAGATCAATCATAAACTGTAAGAGTACGAAAACTTTAAAACTGAATATCTGCGCAGATATAACTGAATTACTGAATTTCTGAATATAATGGACAATACATAAATGTACAATACAAACTCCCACTAAAATACATAATCCTTATCTGATTTGACACACATACAAGCAATATGCTCATGAAATACTTTTGGTGTCAATCCCTTAGTGAGTGGATCCGCAAGCATGTTGTACTAATGTACTCAATGCACAATTGTCCATTTTGTACTCTTTCTTTAACAACCCGAAATTTGATGTCCATATGTTTGGCTTTCGTCAAACTACTGTTGTTATTAGCATAAAGGACTGCCGATCTGTTATCGCATAATAGCCTAAGTGGCTTTTTAATGCTATCAACAATGCGCAGTCCACCAACAAAATTCCGCAGCCACAATGCCTCATTGGATGATTCATAACATGCCATGAATTCCGCTTCCATGGTGGAAGTGGCCGTAAGAGTTTGCTTGATGCTTCTTCAAGAGATAGCACCGCCAGCAAGCATGAAAATATAGCCTGAAGTAGACTTCAAACTATCCTGACATCCAGCAAAATCGGAATCGGTATACCCAATGATCTCAAGCTGGTCCGATTTCCGATATGTAAGCATGTAATCCTTTGTTCTCTGCAAGTACCTCATGACCCGTTTGGCTGCCTTCCATGGTCCATTTCCGGATTGCTTAGATATCTGCCTAACATCCCAACAATGTATGCTATATCAGGTCGTGTACATACCTGAGCATACATCAGACTACCTACAGCCGAAGCATAAGGTGTCTTCTGCATTTCCGAAATTTCATAATTATTATTTGGGCACTGTTTGAGACTAAACTTGTCTCCCTTAGCAACAGGGGTGTTACCTGGTTTACAATCCTGCATGCCAAATCTTTTCAGAACCTTATCGATATAGCCCTTTTGTGACAGACCGAGAACAGCTTTTGAGCGATCTCGATGTATCTGAATTCCTATACAAAAGAAGCTTCACCAATTCATTTCAAATTTCTTTGAAAGAAATTTCTTAGTTTCATGCAATAATGCTATATCGTTACAGGCAAGCAGTATGTCATCGACATATAAAACCAGAAAAATATACTTACTCCCACTGAACTTATGGTATATACAGTCATCAGCAATATTCGGTTCAAAACCAAAAGATGTAATGACTGCATGAAACTTATAATACCATTGACAGGAAGCCTGCTTGAGCCCATAGATGGATTTCTTTAATTTGCAAACCCTTTTCTCTGATTCATCTGAAACAAAGTTTTCAGGTTGCACCATATAAATTGTTTCCTCAATGTCACCATTGAGAAACGCTGTCTTAACATCCATCTGATGTAGCTCAAGATCAAAATGTGCTACTAGTGCCATTATAGTCCTGAAAGAGTCTTTCGATGAAACTGGAGAGAAAGTCTCTTTATAATCAATGCCTTCCTTTTGAGTGTAGCCTTTTGCGACAAGACGAGCTTTATACTTAATAACATTGCCCCCTGAATCCCTTTTGGTTTTAAAAATCCATTTACAACCAATAGGTTTAATACCTTCGGGCAATGTAACAAGCTCCCAAACGTCATTATCGCTCATAGACTTCATCTCATCATTCATGGCATCAATCTACTTTTGAGAGTTAGAACCCTTAATGACTTGATGGAAGTTGATTGGATCATCTTCCTCAAGTCCAATATCACTTTCTTGTTCTTGGAGAAATACAACATAATCATCCGGAATTGCATTTCTCCTCTCTCTAGTGGATCTCCTTAATGGCACTTCAGTTTCTTGAGGTTGTTGAGTTTGATTTTCATTAGTAATTTCAGGATCCTGATTGGGGAGATTTTCGAGATTGTCTTGAACTGAAGTTGTGTGATCCGTGTCAGGAATGAGAACACCCTGACCAAGATCAACAACTTGAGGGAAAGACTCATGTTCTTCCTCAAAGACAAAATCTCTAACAACTTTATCTCCCCACCCCCCAAACTCAATATCCTAAAAAAACCTAGCATTACCCGTCTCAAAAATAGTTCTAGAAGTGGGATCATAAAACTTATAACCCCTGGACCTTTCAGAGTATCTAACAAAATAGCTACTAACCGTCTTAGCATCCAGTTTCCTTTCATTCGGCCTATAAGGCCTTGCCTCAGCTGGACAACCCCAAATGTGTAAATGCCTAATACTGGGCTTATGCCCAGTCCAAAGTTCATATGGGGTTTTGATTGTAGATTTAGTTGGAACTATATTAAGAATATAAGCTGCGGTTTTTAATGCTTCACCCCAGAGTGAGTCTGGAAAAGTAGTACGACAAATCATACTTCTTACCATATCCTTAAGGGTCCGATTTCGTCTCTCAGCTACACCATTCATCGTAGGACTGCCTGGCATAGTATACTGAGGGACGATCCCACACTCATCTAGGAATTTAGCAAATGGCCCTGGACGTTGTTCACCTGAACCATCATATCTGCCATAGTATTCACCACCACGGTCAGATCTAACGGATTTAATCCTTTTGCTTAGTTGATTTTCAACTTCAGCCTTAAATGATTTGAACACGTCTATGGATTGGGACTTTTCATGAATAAGATATAGGTACCCATAACGAGAGTAATCGTCTATGAATGTGATAAAGTATTGTTGACCATTCCTACAAGGAGTAGGGAATGGCCCACAAATATCCGTATGTATCAATTCTAAGACGTCCGAAGCTCTCTTAGCACCTAATCTCGTCTTGTTGTTTGTTTTCCCTTGATACACTCAACACAAATATCCGAGTTTGAGGAATCAAGAGAATCAAGAATTCCATCTGACACGAGTTTCTGAATTCTTTGAATGGATATGTGACCCAAACGTTTATGCCAGAGTGATATAGAATTCTCATTAGTTAACTTTCTTTTGGTACCACTTAAACTTGTATGCAAAGTTTCATTATGTGAGGTTATTGTGTCAACCAAATATAGGCTATCAAATGTTGATAAAAGACCAGTACCGATAAGATTTGAATTCTGAAAGAGACTAACTTTATTGTCACCAAAAGAACATGAATAACCGGATATATCCAATTTGGGAACTGAAATTAAATTCCGTCTAAAAGACGGTACAACAAAAGTCTCATCCAAATCTAAATAAAAACCGGTCTTAAGCAACAGCCTAAACTTTCCAATAGCCTCAACTGGCACCTTCTTGCCATCACCCACATAGATGTATCTTTCACCATCATTTGGTTTTCGGCAGTTCAGGCAACCCTGCATAGATATACTTATGTGAGTAGTAGCGGCAGAATCTACCCACCAAGTATCCTTAGGTACCGAGATTAAATTAACTTCAGAACAAACAAGAGAAAGAAATGCACCTTTTTTCGCACGCCAGGCATGGTACTTGGTACAATCTTTCTTCACATGATTAGTCCCCTTACAGAAAAAGCAACCTAATTCAGTAATTTCAACCTTAGGTTCCTTATGTTGCTTATTCTTGGGCCTTGCAACCGCAACTTCCTTACTTTTCCTCTTCTTAGGATCCTTAGAAGAGGATGCCAAATGAGCACTTTCACTCTTATCTTGCTTTATCCTTTCCTCCTATTGCACACAATGTGAAATGAGCTCATTAAGAGTCCATTTCTCCTTCAGGCAGTTGTAACTGACCTTAAACTGATTAAAGTGTGCAGGAAGAGATATCAAAACTAAGTACACAAGCAGTTCCTCAGGTAATACTAGCTTGAGTGACTTAAGTTTCGAAGCAAGATGAGACATTTCCAAAATGTACTCCCTAATGTTTCCCTTGCCCTTATGCCTCATGGAAACAAGTTTACTCAAAAGAGTACTTGTCTCCGCCTTTTCGTTTTGTTTAAAACGCTTTTCAAGGTTTTCAAGGAAAACTTTGGCATTAGCTTCATCATTCATAGTGCCCCTGAATGATTCTGGAATTGCACGTTTCATGATCATTAGACTCATGCGATTCGAGCGTTCCCACTTCTCCATCTCCCTCCTTTTATCAGGAGAGGATGTATCCTCAAGAGAAGCAGGTTGCTCATTCCGAAGTGCAAGGTCAAGATCCATGCAACCGAGAACGATCATAATGTTCTCTTTCCATTCCTTAAAGTTTGTGCCGTTAAGCACAAGGATGCTATTGATGTTGGCAGATATCGAAGCAGCAGAAGAATTAACTGAAAATAGAACAAAAGGATTACTTAATACATGCTTACAATTACTTGAACTTTAACTTTACTTTATAGATTCAAAATAGGCAAATCCCATTACAAGATACCTAGCACAACATTGATTTTAGTCTTTGGACAGAAAATCAACTTGTAAGTGGTACTCTTGGTGTAGTGATCAAACATTGACAATAAACTCCTGTCAAATATCAAGCCTTCCTTTGGGCCGACTTAATATTCACATGAAAAACCAAATAATTGTCACATATTTATCACCATAAGCATGTTCGAATTCTTGCCAAATAACAACCTTCCTTTGGGCCGGTGTTAAACGCATGGAAGACTAACATCCACAGTCATCTTATATTTCAAGATCAATCAATCTACACAATAGAGGTTACTTTGGCAACATAATGCTTCAATTGACTAATTTAAAATATTAGATGCTAAAAACTTTAGTTCCTTAAGCCATATTATGAATCTTAACTTAATATGTTACATGTTTTGACATGCAACATCTGAATATTAATTATTATAGATTTAGTTGGACAATTCCAAAATCTGAAATTTGATGGACTAAAATACAATTAATATTCAAAACTTAAAAATTAATGTGTAATACATTAATAATTTTAAAAACTTAATATTAATTAACATATTATAAATATTCAATTAAAATCTGAAACATAAAAGACTTAAAACGTTTTATTAATTAAAAAAAACGTTTCTTACATTATGTCCTTATTAAACAACCAAAACAAAACGTTTTCAGCACTTAATTGTCTGAACCTTTTGCGGCGACGAACGCTGCCACTAAACCCATAGAAGTCGCCGCTAAAAGTATTAGTGGCGACTGTTGCGTCACTGAAGGTTAAAAAAGTTTCTGTCTTTATTGTCAGAACCTTTTGCGGCGACGAACGCTGCCACTAAACCCATAGAAGTCGCCGCTAAATGTATTAGTGGCGACTATTGCCGTCACTGAAGGTTAAAAACGTTTCTGTCCTAAAAATTTTACGACAAAATTGACATAATCGATTATCAAAAATTGATAATCGATTATTCCCTGTTTCTGTTTTGCAAAATGTTGATTAACATATTCAACATAATCGATTATTTTTCCAGTTTAATCGATTATATTAATGTTCTGTCCAACGACTTAACATGCTTTTCAATAAGAAACCTAAACATGGAATCATGTTTCTCATCAACCAAAATCATGCAAAATTCAATGTTTCAATTCAAGTAATGATAACATGATATTAAAACATCAAAGTTCATAAAAAACATAACATTCATAAAATCATGCTATTTCATGGTACTAGAATTTCATAAAAAAAATTCTAACATAACTTGAACATGAACTTTATATAACATGAATTTTTATGAACTTCCAAATTATCCAAATATGAAGGAGGCCCTGATACCAATTGTTAGAATAATGATTCCGACTAAAATATAATATCCTTCATATCGAATAATTTAGAACAACAACAACATGAGCGGAAGCGTACCTGAATCCATTTGTGGAAATCCTTAAGCCTCCGTTGATGATGATTTGAAAGTGTTTGGCTCCTTGTTCCTTAATCCTAACTTCAAGATTGTCTTGAAGTTATCCAAGAGTTTCACAAGAGTGTTTCACAAGAATTTCTTCCAAACAACAATAACCAAATTGGAGTATAGTTTTCCACAAAAATATGCAAGACAAGAAAATGATTATCTTAATTCAATGGGAGGAAGAAGATAATGTCTTGCTATAATGTGGGAACCATAACCCCCACTTTATAACAAGTGAGTTACAAAACTCAAGAGTCATAAGCATGTAACCATGGTTACATATATGTAACCTTAGTTAGCTCATCATTAACTAAGGTTACCCTTTTGGGTATCTACACTTTAGTCCTACACTTTATATGACAATACATTGGCCCCCTTAACATAATGTCCATAAGACCACAAAATTGGGCCTAACCAAAAGATAGCACATAACATATAATTTATCCATATATTGTTCATATGTATGTAGATATAAGTCCATATATCTTACGCAACCATCATTCCTTTTCTATTCTATATAATAGAAATAAAAATAGAAAAATTATCAAAAGTATACACAGATTTCGCACATCAGTTTTGCTAAGTGTCTCCTATAAGTTCAAATGTTCAATACACGCATCAACTTTAGAAAGTGGAGAGAATCCATAATAGCTTTAACATAAATTTCAAGTATCGACCTCATTGATAAAGCTTTATCTTAAAATAAATCTAGACTTACTTTACTGATATAGTCCTTAACATCAGCAATTAATGAGCAAATATGCTTACACAACAATAATTGACAGAGAAATTATAATACCTTAACTAACCTGCTTTCACTTAAAAAAAACCCAAACAATTTGAGATAAAAAATAAGAAGTTACAAAAAAGAAGAAACCAATATCAGTTGAAAACCATAATAATCATCCAAAAACAATACATCAAATGAATCACCGAAAAGTAAAATTGGGTTAATAAAATTATATCCAATAAATCAGCGAAATATATAGAAGAGAACAAACAAAATTTAGAAACAATCATTTACCAAGCAAAGACAACAAATCAATGAATTATGCAAAAAAGAAATTATGGTAAAATTATACAAAGAGACAAAGAACGGGGAAAAAGTTACAAATTAAGGGACTGATATTAAATAAAGGGAAAACGGCTAAAATGCCCTTAAACTATTGGAAAATGTTTGAAATACTTTTTATTTATTTATTTATTGGGCTAAAAATATTCCTCCATCCACCTTTTAGGTTCACTTATGCCCTTTGACCGTTAGGTCAATCCTGTAGTAAAAATAATTACTTAAAATAAACATTTTGTAAAATATTTTTATTTTTTTAAACTAATGCACCATTAGTCCACTAATTTATATATATATATATATATATATATATATATATATATATATATATATATATATATATATATATATATATATATATATATATATATATATATATATATATATATATTTAATGTATCTTATTGGAAAAATAGATTTTTTTTGTTGTAAAAAAAGAAAAAATAATGATTTTAATAAAATATTTTCGTTTTTAGAAACTGAAAAGATATTGAATGTCTCTCTCAAAAACTTTCCTGCCTATCATATTATGAATAAATAAAGAGAAAGCAGCAACATGAAAATTTCTACTGAAAAGGAAAAAAGCAATAAGGAGATTGGATGGTAACTGTTGTATCTCTCTTGAGAAATTATAGTTGGAGAATCGGAAAATAAGACATGTTTGCTCTTCACTCAATAACTGCTTCCATTTACTTGATTGCCAAAGCCCATGGAATATAGAATGCTCAAGTAATATATAAAGGGTACTAATTAACATTCATGAATCATACTAATGTACATTAAATACTTCTGAAAAAAGGAACGAATGGAAAGAGTAACGAAAAATCACATTTATGGATCATAATGATCTATTCTTAAGCAAAACGGAAATAATAGATAAACTTTTAAGATAAAAAAGAGAAAAAATAAGATCAAAACATGCAAATAAAGGAGATAAATCTAACGGCTTTTGCATTATTAGTTAAAGTGGAAGAAGAAACCGAGAGACTTCTTTTATAAGTGAGATGATGCTTTGGTTATTCTCAGTTAATTAGTATACTTAAGATGCGCGGATAATCTAAAAACAAAGGTTCGCATAGAGAAATATTAAAAAAAGATATATATTGCGAATTATATTTATTAACTGCATTAAAAACACATTAAACGAAAAAATAGGCGAAATTCTATCGGGCTATGTCTGTGTATTTGTTTTTAGGGACCATCAATCCCCAAGAGCTATTTTAACGTACTTGAGGAAAGATATATGAATATTTGGCTTTAAAAGCGTTAGTCCACATGATAATGCATAAACCTTTGACTCAAGTACGAACATAAAGGACATCATATTTGATTCAAATCTTATTTCATCTCTTGCGTCGATGAAGGTTAATATGGGTGCACCAAGTTTCACAAAATACTATTATAAGTAGCTCCAATAGAGACGACATAGTGGCTTTATTCTTGATAAATTTTTATCCTTCAAAGTAGGCCCACACGCAACAAATAGAACCTGTACAATAGCAAATATGATGGCTAAAAAATGGCTTGGGAAAACTATCCCTCGAGATATTGCACCTCTAGTCAATGATTTAACGTAAAAATAAAAATACCAAAACTAAATACACAATGACACAGGTAATTACTTTCGGTGATATCAAAATAACTATATGTGATACATAGGTAATTACTTTTGTTGGGACTAATATTGGGGCTTAAGTATGATTCAAGACCAGATAACACTACTATTCTAAGAAATTTTTCAGTAGCTATGAAGATATCTTAGATGTCTGGTACTCGTCAAGACCTATAAAAAATAAAAAAAGTATCAAAATTTGTAAACATTCTATAAGTAAAGAAGTGACAATGAATAATAGTTTATTGTTCACCTTCTTTGTGTTTGCTGATGAAACGAAGCAACTTGATAGATGGATGAAGTATTTATCTTACTTAATTCATCTGTCAAATTTAGCTGAATATTTTTAGTAATGCGCTACTATAAAAAAGTTTACACTGATATTGTCTTCGAGTAAACTATGGTTGTATTCCTTTAGAAGGTCATCATCATCAGTAAACTTAAGAACTTTGTAGATTTTGACCCGTGACTAAATATTCTCTTGTTTAACAATAACCTTGAACATGAATTTTTTATAAAAAATATCGTCCAGTTCAGTTGAATAAGAGCAGTCAGCATCCGCAAGTGAAGTCTACACCAAATTTCACAGGTTAGAAATATTTTTATGGTTAATCAAATTAACATTAGTAGTATACCTCAAATAATCTTTCCTTAAGTTCTTTTGCGGACTTCCCTATAAGTTGCATTGCTTCGCGATTCCAAAGCAACAATGAGATAAAAGGAGTTCCATCCATAACACGAACTTGAAACCTATACCTGCACCTCAATTTTGATTAGCCTTATGCATATTTTAAATAGATAGAAGATTTTAAATATATATAAATAGTACTAACTTGTGAGTAACTGAAGATTCTTCTTCATTGCATTTGTTACAAAAGTACTTATTTCCAACTTTTTCAATCTTTCGACTACACTTGTTGCATGCCAGGTATGATTATCCCCGGCCAAGTTCCAAACTAACCAATTTTCCCGCAATCCAATAGCTAGATTCCTATTTAGTAAAAAAATAAACAATTCATGTAAATGCAAAATAGAAAACATAAGGTAAATATAGTTGAGAAAGTAAATTAAACTCACTTGCGTGTATTGAACTAAATTCCTAATTGTTTTAAATAGTACGATTTCTTTGTCTTACTCATCTCTAACAGAGTAACTTTGCTGAGAACTTGTTCGAGTGATTCACTCAATGTTTGATTGACGTGCTGCAAGTCATCTGCATAAGTAAAAATGGTAATTAATAAATACTATTGTTATAATTTGTGTAAATACAGAAAAGATTATACACTTGAAAAATCTGAATTTAAAGTCAATAGACTGCGACAACATGAAATTTATCCATATCTTTGTCTTATACCAACAGCTACACACTGAGTAATTATCTGTGTATCAAATGAATTATAAATTAAAATGTAAAATTTTTTATACAGTGAAATAGAAAAATACATATAATTTATGGTAAACCTCTAAATTTTTGAGGTTTCATATTGTGGAAAACAAGAATCAAAGGCTTATCGATAGATTCATTCAAGTGATGTTGAATTTGATCCACAAGTTCGCTCCATGGTGTTGCCAAAATCCTATTCCTCCTATATGTTTCATGGTAACGTTAATAAACACATATATAGGTAATCTATCTATAAAGTATTTTTTTATTTTTGAAATATTTACTGATCATCTTCGAGTACAACATTAATAAAGATACTTTGGTCGTCTCCTTGCTTGTAGGTCTTAATATCTTCATAGGTCACAACCTGACCAACAACATTTATAAACATAAAAGTTAGTCACATACTTTTACAAATACCATTACTTCATTAAAAATGAAAAAAAGAATTACCGAGTAATTCTATCTAATCGACATCATGTTAATTTGTTAGTTGGTCAAAATGGCGCAAGTTAAAGATATTAATATGAAATGAAGGATCATTTGTTTCCTCAACAAATGTCTTTTGAGTAAATGTCAGCATCATGTTGTATGTCGTAGTCCTCAACTTCAAATTATTTGGTCCGACTACAAAGTAGTTCATACGATATAAGCGAAGTTTATGTATCTTGTTCCTAAGAAATTTAAGAACATACTTTCTGATTGTAGCATGTATACGATCACCCTGTAAAATCAGATTCATTATTAATGCACAATTATGAAGCCAACAGTTATAAGCTCATATATATTTTCATCATTGCCTAAACTTGTTAAAAGATTTAATGTGAAAAACCAGAATGCAACAGTTGTTGTATTTCAATTATGAAGGCAACATTAATAGACAGAAAGAGGAATATTTCATATATAAACGTAGTTTCTATATGTTCATCCGATGATAGTGTAAGCAAGGCAACCAATAGCTAATATTTGCCGGAGTTGTATATTTTGAACAATACTTCTTTAATTTTGAACAATTCCTCTGTTATTTTGACTAATACCTATGTTATTCTGTACAAAGATGCAACTTAACTGATTGTTAATATATATGACAATCACTGTCTAAATTTATCCTCAAGATTTGAAGTAAAAAATGGAATGGCACAGTCGATTCCAAATCACTTAAAGATCTGTTTATATGGAAGTTGAAATTATTGGATGACCTTCTTAAATACTTGAGTAATGCAGAAGAAAGAATCTATCTATATAGAATGAGACTACATTAGCAAGTTTAAAACTATGAGAAAGTTGAATATGTTACCTTAGAATTCTGTAAAACCAATTCAATTGAATACGGTATTTCTAGCTTAAAGTGATTCAGTATTACCCACATTTGAGCGACTCTAACCTTGAGATTCCATTGCATCGAGTTGCATGAAATTTGTTTGATATCATGAATTTGTGTGGCCATATTTTCAAATTAATTGTTATCAGACTGTAGCAGATGCAACATGAAGTTGAAAAGGTTTTTAAAATATAAAGTGCATAAATCATGCAGTTATAGATGTATAGATAAAATAGGAATTTTTGAGTTCGAAGCCCATGGTTGGGAGCACTATTGGTCATGGGATGATGTCGATTGTTTTTCCTTTGATGAAATAAATTCACAATTGATGAGATGCCGACTGTTTTGTTGAAATAATTGGAATTATTCGTTCTTTTTTTTAAAAATAATTTATGTATAAATAAATTTAAAACTAATTGAAAATTGTAGATGGTAGTTGTTGAGTAAAATAGGCCAACTTAGAAAGTGGAGGATTTTTTCTTTTTGATAACAGCCACGTTAATTAAGGGGAAGGAAATTCCGGAAAGCAAAAATCGTTGGAGGATTGAAATTCATGTTCGTGCGATTAAAGATTTTAGTAATTAGGTTTAGTAAATAATTTTTAAAAATGTGCAAAAAGAGTTTGAATTAAACGTGGGAGTCCATGTAGTTAAGTGAGAAGATTCAAAAAATTCCAAGTATTTTCTATTTTAAATTATATTTGAATTTCCAAATATTGTAAGTTTGTCCTAAAATTTAAAAGTTGTTGAATTGTGGTTGTGCCACTTGGCATTATAATGTTGTTTTGCCTTTCCTATTCTATATTGATTATTGAAAATATTTCGTTATTCTTAGTTAATTATTGAGTTAATGACTAAATAGGAGAGAACTGTGATGACCCGCTATGTCATCATGCCATATAAGCGCTATTCGGCATATATTAGTTTCACGTGGAAGCTTACATAAGTAGAAGACTAACATTTGTTAGAAGATTCTACGGAAGTATGGACATTTCCTTAGGAAGAACCTAGATCCTTATGGATTTGATAGAAAAGTCCTTGGAATCTTCTAGGCTTGTAAAAAATTCTAGAGAAATACCTTATCTTGTAAATATCAAGGACTTGTGTAATAAATTTACACACTAGCCCTTAGGGGGCTAGTACATAAAGGGGGCAATCGTTTGTAATTCACCAAACAAATAATTCAAGTTTTCTCTAATACAAAGCTTCCTTTAACAATTCTCTTGTGTTCTTTCTTCCATTCTCTTAGAGATCTTAAGTGTAGTAAGGCTGACTTTTCATAGCAAGACATGAGCAAACTGTGCAAGATCATGAGCAAGTTGTCAAGTGCCGAACATGTACTTAGTTAACAACTAAGGACGTCATAATGTGCTATCAGAGCCAGGTTTTAATTAAGAGAATGGAGCAACCGACGGAGAAATTAACACTGCCAACACCCAAGCAAAAATAATCCAGGATGCTGCTGACAAGAAGGGCTGCAACAAAAAGAGGAATGCCGCCAACAAGAGCCAGGAGGTGCCGTCCTAGATTGTGCCAAACGTGAGGCTTACATCCCAAGAACCATCTTCCACTGAGGCGAGCGAGGATAAAGTGGAGGTCCTTCCCGAGGATGTCTTGCTCGGTAAATAGTAGGTGATGAAGATGAACACGGGGATGGACGCCGTGGAGATCTTTTGCCAATGCTTGAGGAAGGTGGAAGACACCCTTGGCGTTCTTGAGGGTCACACTCTTGAAGAGATTGAGAGCATCCGAAATGACTTTGAGGGATGTACACAGACCGAGATGGAACAAAGGCAAACCATCACTGCCTTAGAGTGCAGACTCATGTAGGCTTTGAGTACTATTGATGCTATGAAGGCAAAGATAAAGTCACTCAAGGAGCATGTCGATATTGGCATGATCGAGGTAGCCAACAATGTTGTCGTGACGAGGGAGACCAAGATCGAGGCTCCCAAACCCCCAATGTTCAAAGTTGTCCCTGATGCACAAGAAGTGGAAACTTTCTTTGGCACTTGGAGAACTACTTTAGGCATGGGAAGGTAAGGGATAACGAGGCCAAGATCAACACTGCGGTATTGTACTTCTCAGAGATTGCCATGCTATGGTGAAGAAGAAAGATGGCCGACATGGATAAAGGTCTATGTACTATTGCACATGGGATCTGTTGATATTTAATTTTTATCCATAATATTTGCAAAACTATGCCTTGGCATCAATTAGTATTTTTCATACAATTTATGCATTTTAAATTACTTTAATTAATTTATCTCAGTGTTTTTTTATAAAAACAATCATTGATAGAATCACAAATAGTTTTATAATAATTTTCGTGGCTTAATTTTATCATTTGCATTTGTACTAAGTGTCAACTATTGCACAAATAGTCACTTTTGTATTTTAGGCTGCAATTGTAATTACTTTGCAATTATAGCCCACACACACATTACTATATTATTTACCAGAAAATAGCCTTTATGTATTTTTAAAATATTAAGTAATTATTTGAAAATATTTCTAGGCATAGAAATTATTTTTTACAGCCTATTAGTTATTTATTTAAAAATATTTATCAATTAAAAAGGGTATTTAACAGATGGTCCTCTTAATTTCGGATTTGGCCTAATTACCTAGCCCAATTTAAACCCCAATTCAATTAAACCAGCCCAAATCTACCCAGTCCAAACCTATAATACCCAACCTGGCCCCAAATTCTTTTAATCTTGGCTGTTGATCAGAGAGATAAACAACCACAATTATCCCTTTTCTTTTTTAGTTCCAAACGACATCCCAAACCTGACCATTCTCCAAATACAACCGCCATGAAAACCTATTCTCTCTGTTCTCTCTAAGACCTAAACATAACGTTAGCCACCGCCGCCACCCAAAACCAACCCCAATCCTTTTAATCCCTGTCTGATCTATGGCTTCCCATGGCTATACAAGGACTCTACTTGTCTCTTATCTCCCTTGGTTGCTCGATTGTGTAATTTCGTGGAAGAATTTTGAAGAGATCTGGTCTAGATCTCATTTTAAACTATTTAAAAGTCCATCTATGGTTTGTGAATAATTTCTATCAAAGTCTCATGGTTCAAATCCTTGATTCAAAGGCCATATTCTCATACCCTTTCTCTTTTCTTCAAGAAACCTAATGTTTGGACTTGAATCGGTTCATATCTCCACAGATCTGGAGCAATCATGAGTTCATTGATTTTCCTTGCTTCTTCACTGGTTAATTGATGTCCGAACAGTTTTTTTATTATATTATAGTTTGTTTTTTTGTTGTTGTTTGTTGGTCGAACCTCTAGGTATCTGAAGTATTTTCAAACTTCCATGGATATTCTTTTGGGTTCTTTTACTTCTTTACTAATAACCAATTTTTAAATTTCACAATACTTCAGGCTTTGACTTTTTTTGTTTGTTTGAATCTCTGTGTGTTGACATACCTTCAAGTTGTTTTTCTTTAAGTGTTTCAAACTAGGGTTTCATCCCTTTAAGTTTTCTGCAAAAATTCTAAATTTATTCAGTGTTTGATTGTGGTTCTCTTTACTTGTTCGATTTATTTTCTATACTTTAATCCATAGGGTTTCTACTTATTTCACTGATTATTTCAATATTTGCCCGTTATTGTTTAGTTCTGTCAATAGATTGACTGATTTTATTTGGCTAATTGGGGTTCAGTTATATTTTTTACCGAGATTGGTACTTCTTGTGATTTGTTTCCTTATTTGTTACTCATGATTGGTACTAGTTGCCCTAACTAGTTTATTAGCTTGATTTATGGGCTAATTGCTTTAATCGACTCCTAGATGGTCTTTGATTGATTGATTTACCTTGCTGAACATATAACTTGACTATTAATTGATTCTCCCTAATTTAAGGGGTTCTTTTCGGATTCTGTTGAATTATTTATTTGAGTTATCCGCAACTAACTATTTTATTTTACTTGCATACCTTATTTGGAACTCTCAATTACTCTTTGCCTTATTTTTTTTACTCTGCTAAATGCTATATAATCTCTCCATTCTGATTTTGAAAAGGAATGAACATTAGTTCATCAACACTCTCATACTCTCAAAAGCTCTCTATTCTCTTATGTTACTTGTAATTCTCACTAACCCAGCCGGCTATAAGCCAAGGCTCATTATTTGCATCATCTCTGCTCTATACTCTATATTTTCTCCTTAACTAGTATGTCCCGATTCAATTCAAATTCCAAAACTATGTGTTTCTTTGTTGTTTAAGTTTATTAGTTGTGACTTCCAATCTCGTTTACTAATTTACTATCATGTTGCTCAGTGTGTAACTAGCATGCCTAGATCACACTGCCTAACTTTTGTCTCCCTTAGCATGTTGGAGTTTATTCTGACTAGTTTATTTATCCATAAGAATCTGTTTACTGTTTAGCATTCCCAATCTTGCCTTGTGATAATTGACTGCATCTTGTTTGCTTACTAGCATGTCAAAGCTACATTGCTTGTTTATTGTTTTCCCAACATGTCTAAATTCGGCTTGTTTTATGGTTCTTAGTATTTCTAAACTATGAATATTTTATGAAGTTCTTTCCTAGTTTGTTCATCTAAATCTTATTTACTCTACTTTACTAATGAGATCCTACTAAGTCATCTAGCCCTACAAGTACTCTGATTGTGTGTCCAAGATCTATGTGTTCTCAATATGTCTTTGCTGCAATTTTCGTAATCAACTTTCAATTTCTTGAGAAGTTTGTGCATCTGTTTGCTTATACACTAGGGTGTATTCTATGTATTCCCAACCCCAATCTTCATGTGTGGAATCTGTTTGCCCCATATGTTCCTGAAAGTTGTTTGTTTTTGTGACCTGCATTCTGATTTCAAAAAATATTTTTCATGCTTTCTCAAACTATTGTACCACCCTAACTAGTACTGGTTTCAAACAATCTCTTCACTTCTAAGGCCTTTCTTTATACTATTTACCAAAACTCTTTAAAATCATGTCAAACACTCTTGCTCATTCTTAGATTATTAAGTTTTGCCCCTCTGGTATGTGTACTGCTTAGAGATCCATGAGATCTCTCTAAGCTCTGGAATATCAGGGCTGGCACTTCCACACTGCTTAGGTTGGCACTTCCACACATACACTTGTGCTATTGCTTGTCTAGCCGACTGAAAGCAAGGCTAGACTATGAAACTCTACTTGCTTTAATTTTTCTGCACTTTGCTTTCTTAACTGGTATGTTGCTAGTTCAATTTTGAAACTCAACTCTATGTACTCCATTATTTGTTAATCCCTATCTCTTTCTGCATTGACTTAATGGCTCATGTTGTTTAATTGCACTTCTTGTCTATGGCTTTACTCAGCATGCTTAAGTTCTGCCCTCTCTTGTTCAAATGAAATCAACATGTCTACTTGAGTGCCAGTTTATGTCCCTCAACTAGTATGTCTCCTAATGTACTTGGTTAACACCAAGTCATGACTAATTATGTGTAATAGACCCCTACATGACTACTCATATACTTGTCCCTATGTCTTGTTGCTATTCTAATTTCAAGCATGATTCCCTTGTTTACTCTTTGAAGTAATTATCTGTGTTCTTGAGACCAATTAGTCCCTACTTGTTCTTTTTACTTCCTGGTCTATATGCACCTCTTCTCAACCATGTTTATGTTTTTCTGATTAGGCCCTCTATGTCCCCTACCCCTACTTCCCTGCTTGTAACTTCTGAAACTGGACTATTCTTTAAACTTATTCTGTTGTGCGTTGGCTTGTTCCAAGTTGTTGTTGCTCTTATTCCCTTCCCCTTTCAAAATTGTTTTTCCCTAATTAACTCTTCTGTTGCTGTTGCAAACATATTTCGAACTAATCATTTTCCAAACTGTTTCCAACTCATTTTTAAATCTGTGTCAAGCACTCTCACATATACTCTTAGACCACTAGGTTCTACCCCTTTGCTGTGAGCCTTGCCTTGGGACCGTGGATCTTCCTGTGAACTTGGACACATAAAAGTTGGCCTTTCTATACTACACTTGCTCTATCTTGCTATGAAATCTGGGTGTGAGTGCTGTCCGGGATTTTTTGAGATTCTTAGGGAACTCTGACACACCCGCATATGAGAAGGACTGTGGAACAAATCTTGGAACTTGAATTGATTTATTACATAATTTAGGGAGGAAGTCCTAATCAGGCTTCCTAGTGTAACTTCTTATTTTTCATTGCTACTTATGTACTTCATTTCAATGTTGGTTTGTAATAACTTGCTATAAAGAAGTACTGGGGTCCGCTAGTGAAAAAGGATGGGTTAAATATGCATGCTATAGTTATTAAGGGTAGAAAACATGTTATTAGGTTTATGTTCCTAATTGCACAATAGAAACCATGATTAAGGTTCATACATGCATTAGAAATTCATGCTTTCAAGATCCCATGTTTATTGTTTCCGTATGTGCAGCCTCACAACATCATGTGTTGAAATCAGCACTTTACTATTATGTTATGCGCTGTCATGTACGTCTAGGAATCCTGCTTTAGGATAAAGGGAACCTTTCTGCATTTAGAAATCCTACATGAATCTTAGTTACCATATTTTAGGATCTCATTCGTACTTACATCACACTTAGTGTAAACTGGTGATTATAAAAGAGGTAAAAACAACTTCACATTAGATCATCCTATTTAAAATAAACTGGTAACGATCCTTGCATTTTATAACACCTAGAACAACATGCACTTAGGCAAAAACGACTTCTGAACTTCTAAGTGGTTCTGGTAAATGCTTAAGCAAGTCTTAGATATCCAATCTCTTATAAAATTGGAAACTGCCTCTTTATGTGTATTGCTTAACAATTAACATGCCTAAAGTCAGTAGGCAAACTTCATTCATACTTCTTTTCTGAGTCACGTGTTAAATCCGATTCATTGTTCACTTTAAAACCTTGTTAGGATCTGAATATGGACCTTAATTGTGTATGAGTCATGGTGTTTATGTGCATTACCTGTGGAGGTGTATTTGAGCCTTTCGTTTGTCTTTCATGCTGCCCCTTAATTGAAGTCCTACTTGTTATTGCATGTCGCCTTAGTATTTTTCCGTTAATCTTGAGGGTCGGCCTAGAACCTCCTTGTAGGATAGGAGTCCTAAATTCCCTGGGATTGATAGGAAGGGACGAGTAATAGCATGCAATAAAGGCTGAGACCAACGACCACTTTACTTACCTTCACGGGGTGGGAAATGGTAGATATGGATATGATAATCGGTGCATTAATACCACGCGTAGACCCTATTTGAGTAGTTTCATAATGGGTATTGCATTGATGTGATCCATATTATAAACAAACCTAGGACAACCCTTTATATTCACCAATATGCTTAACTTGTAATCCTTTTCAAAACCTAGATTTTTCATTAGTTGTTTTTCCCCTTTTATAACTTAAATCCCCTACTATTTGAGTTATACTTGTTTACTTGCTAATTGTACAAACTCACAAAACTGTCTGGACGAGAACAACACTAGTGGATCCTGAGGGGTGCAAAACACCTTTCCCTTAGGATAATTTCAAGCCTTTACCCTACCTTTAGTTACCAAACGTAGTTCTAAATGAACCCCATAGGTGCCCTAACACACCTTAAAAATTTGTTAGGTCGTGACTCTTCAAATGCAAACCCTTTTCCCAAAAGGAAAGAGTTGTCCCATACCAAAATGTCATGAACCCGGTTCCTCTGCGAGGGAAGGAAAAAGGGGGTGCGACACCTGTCCACACCACCGGTCTTGGTCCCACCAGAGCCGAGAAGACCTCTGCTACTCTATCTATCTGTATTGGATGGAGCCTTCAAATGTGTTCTAGGATAACATGACGAGACTGAGAGAAAGGAGCAAGCCATATACTACTTGAGTAAGAAGTTCACACCCTTACGGTACTCTCTTCCGGAATACACTTGTTGTGCTTTCACTTTGAGGGCCCAAAAGTTGAGGCATTACTTTTGTAACTATACCACATACCTCATATCCAGGATAACCCTCTGAAGTATATAATTTAGAAACCCATGCAAACAGAAAGTTAGCCAAATGGCACGTACTGTTAAGTGAGTTTGATGTCATCTACATAACTCAAAAGGCGGTCAAAGGACAAGCATTAGAAGACCATCTTGCTGAAAGTCCGGTGGGAGGAGAATACAAACCACTAAAACATATTTTCAGATGAAGAAGTGTCGTTCGTAGGAGAAGACATTACCGAAACATACGACACTTGGAGGATGTTCTTTGACAGAGCTGCAAATCTCAAAGGAGTAGGCATTGGAGCAGTTTTGGTATAAAAACAGGTCAACATTATCCGGTATCTACTAAACTCAGATTTCTTGCACCAACAACATGGTGGAATATGAAGCCTGCATACTAGGACTCAACATGACAATCAATATGAATATTCAGGAGCTGCTGGTAATCACTGATTCAGATTTTCTTGTGCACCAGGTACAAAGAGAGTGGGCCACCAAAAATTCCAAGATATTTCCATATCTGCATTATGTATAGGAATTGCGAAAAAGGTTCACGTAGATAGATTTTTGGCATGTTCCCAGAATTCAGAACGAATTCGTTGATGCATTGGCCACTCTGTCATCTATGATAAAACATCCAGACAAGAATTTCATTGATCCCATCCCAGTGAGAATCCATAATCAACCAGCTTACTGTGCTCACGTCAAGGAAGAGATGGATGGAAAGCCTTAGTTCCATGACATCAAGGAGTATTTGGCAAAAGGAGAATATCCGGAGCATGCAAACCACACTCAGAAATGCACAATCCAGAGATTGTCCAATCAATTCTTTCACATCAGAGGAAATCTGTACAAAAGAACTCTTGATTTGGGATTTCTAAAATGTGTCAACTCAAAAGAGGCTTGTAAGATACTCGAGGAGATACATACTGGGACTTGCGGCCCGCATATGAATGGTTCTGTCTTGGCCAAGAAGATACTTAGGGTCGGTAACTTTAGGATGACCATGGAGACATATTGTGTCCAGTATGTCGTCCGCAAATGCTACCAATGCCAAGTGTATGCCGATATAATAAAAGTGCCACCAAATGAGCTGAATGCAACAAGCTCACCTTGGACATTCGCCACCTGGGAAGTGGATGTCATTGGTCCAATCGAGCCCATGGCTCCAAACGAGTACAAGTTTATTCTATTAGACATTGATTATTTCACAAAATAGGTAGAGGCTGCATCTTACAAAGCTCTAACCAAGAAAGTCATCCCATAATTTGTCAAGGATTGTATTGTTTGCCGATTCGGAGTCCCCGAGTCCATTGTTACTGATAATGGCGCCAATTTCAATAGTTATCTAATGAAAGCCATGTGTGAACATTTCAAAATAAAGCACAAGAATTCTACAACGTGCAGACTTCAGAAGAATGGACTACCAGAATATGCCAACAAAAACATCAAGAATGTACTAAAGAAGATGGTAGAAAAGCACAAATAATGGCACAAGAAGCTACCCTTCGCTTTCTTGGGATACTGCACCACAGTTCGCATATCAACTGGGGAAACTCCTACATGATGGTTTATGGTACCGAAACTGTCATCCCAGCTGAGGTAGAGATTCTTTCTTAAAGGATTATAGAGGAAGTCGAACTCAGCGATACATAATGGTAAGGATCCTCTATGAAAAATTGTCCCTTATAGATGGAAAAAGGATAAATGCAGTATATCACAGTCAGCTTTATCAGAACGAATGTCCAGATCCTTCAACAAAAGGGTCAAACCAAGATAATTTGCACATGGATAGCTGGTGCTGAAGAAGATCTTCCCACATCAAGATGAAGCCAAAAGAAAATTCTCTCCCAACTGGCAAGGTCCTTACATGGTTCACAGGGTGCTGATAGGAGGAGCACTCATACTTGCAGAAATGAACGGAAAAATATGGCCAAAACCAATCAATTCAGATGCAGTCAAGAGATACTATGCTTAGACTATTTACATTTTTCTCATCTGATGTAATTGAATTATGCTTGACCTAATTCCCATTTAAGAAGGGATATGTAGGTAGCCTTATGGGTTCGGTCATATCATAATAAAATTTCAATTTCCCCCAAGATAAGAAACTAGGGCAGAATTTTGAGAAGGGGCCCTCAAAATTTCGGAGCAAGTTTAGCCAACGCCATCGCACGCCGGAAAGTCAAAAATTGGTTAAGAAGCTAGGACAGTTCTCAAAATTCTGAGGAAGGGTCGACAAGTCTCGTTACTCGCAAACGGCCAAAGGATCATCCACAGAACTAGGGCAGAATTTTGAGCAGGACCCTTAAAATTCTAACATGAAAGCTGCAATCTCTGCAATGTTATACAATCACTAGTTCATCTAAAAATCACTTAATATATCGATATATGACTCTTTTTATCAATAATTGCATATTTTTGAAAACTTCTTTCTGAAACAGTCAGGTGTTACCCAAGGAAACTTGAAAAAGGCCTCTAGAACGGAGCAAAGCAAGGCCAGAGGACAGAAGCATGAACCAACCTACCCTTACAAAACTTAAAATTTTTCTTTGAACACAGGCACATCTGACGTAGCGATAACATCCACAAATATATACACGTAACAAGATCACTATAAATTGGGCGATCAGACACCAAATATATCTCCAACTAAGACATATACTACTCTTATTTTCGACTCGCTCTTTGCATGGGACAAAGCCATGTCTCGAATACTTGCATGGGGCTAATCCCTACCTACATATCTGCATGAGGCTAATCCTTGCGTCTCTATCTTCATAAGGCTAATCCCTGACTTCATATCTGCATGAGGCTAATCCTTGATTCCCCATATGTATGAGGCTAATCCATGCCCCCTATCTGCATGAGGCTAATCCTTGCCTCTATACTTGTATGAAGCTAATCCCTGCCTCCATATTTGCATGAGTCTAATCCTTGCTCAATACTTGCATAAGGCTAATCCCTGCCTCCATACTTGCACGATGTTAATCCCTACCTCCCTAGTTGCATGAGGCTAATCCCTGCCTCCATACTTGCATGAGGATAATCTCTGCATTCAAACTTGCATGAGGCTAATCCATGCATCTACATTTGCATGGGACTAAGCGCTATCCCCCCTTACATAAATATTGCTCTATTCCTGTAATATCTGTTTACTTTTTAATCGGGCTAAGCTTTGCCCTTCATTTCACAAGACTAAGTCTTGACTAGTTAACATCATATTATTGTATCTCATGGGTTGAGATATCACCAACCTATCCAAAGGTGTCAAAGTCTAAAAGGCATCATCCTCATAGCTGGAAGACACCATGCCATGGCCAGAGGATTTCTCAAATTTGCATATCATTATTCAAAGGCGTCATGGTTCGGAGACACCATCTCCATGGCCCGAGAACATCATTTCATGGCCTGCGAATCCATCACCAAATAATTCATGGGCTAGGACATCATAGTGTGAGGACGTCATACTTAAACCGTCCGAAGACAACTTTCATGGTCCAAAGGGAATCTACATCATGCTTAAATTTTCAAACAAATACATGTTTGTAGCATAGTCTTATCTGTAGGGGGACCAGTAAGCAACCACCATTCTAGCAGGAGCGACCTTGCTCCAGTTCCTTTAGATATCTCAATCTTGGATCATTCACCATTACCACTCTTGCATCTAGTCCGAAATCTCGTGTCTGTTCTTGTAAAGACTTCATTGGTATATTCGCCGATAGATCCAAAACTACACATGACCTGATTCCTATAAAACCAGGGATATCTAGGCAGCTCAAAGACCAGAGTCCGACCTCTATCTTTCAAAACATCCCACCCGATCAAAATTGACCATTATTTCTTTATCCGAAAACTCTTTCATCCTTCTAGGGTAAAGAGGGGTAGCTTTTTTGATACCCAATTTTTCCCATAATATTTTCATAACTATGCCTTGGCATCACTTAGTATTTTTCATATAATTTCTGCATTTTAAAAATATTTTAATTAATTTATCCCAGCATTTTATTTATAAAAAAGATCATAGATTGCACCACAAATAGTTTTATAATATTTTTTGTGTCTTAAGTTTCTCATTTGCATTTGAACTAAGTATCAACTATTGCACAAATAGCCACTTTTGTAATTTCAGGCTGCAATTACAATTGCTTTGCAATTATAGCCCACACACGCATTACTATATTATTTACTAGAAAAAGCCTTTATATATTTTTAAAATATTAAGTAATTATTTTAAAATATTTTCAGGCATGAAATTATTTTTTACAGCCTATTAATTATTTATAAAAATTGTTTTATCAATTAAAATAGGGTAATTAAAAAATGTCCCTCTTAATTTCGGATTTGGCCTAGTTACCTAGCCCAATTTTAACTCGAATTCAATTAAACCAGCCCAAATCTGCCCAACCCAAACCTATAATAACCAACTCGACCCCAAATCCTTTTAATCTTAGTCTATATCACGGAGATCAACATCCACGATTATCCCTTTCCTTTTTTAATCCCAAACGACCCACCAAACCTGGCTGTTCTCACTAAACAACCGCCATGAAACCCTCTCCTCTCCTTCTCTCTAAGACCTAAACTTAACCCTAGCCGCCATCACCTAAATCCAGCCTTAATCCCGTTAATCCCTATCGGATCTATGGGTTGCCATGGCTGTACAATGCCTCTACTTGTATCTTATCTCCCTTGGTCGCTCGATTATGTGATTTTGTGGAAGAATTTCGAAGAGAACTTGTCTAGGTCTCATTTTAAACTCTTCAAAAGTCTGTCTATGGTCCGTGAATGATTTTATCAAAGTCTCACGGTTCAAATCCTTGATTCAAAAGCCAGATTCTCTTACCCTTTCTCTTTTCTTCAAGAAACCTAATGTTTGGACCTTAATCGGCTTAGATCTCCGTAGAACTGGAGCGATCCTGAGTTCATCATTGGTTTTCCTTGCTTCTTCACTGGTTAATTGATATATGAACATTTTTTGTTATATTAGGGTTTGTCTTCTTGTTGTTTGTTGGTCGAACCTCTGGGTATCTGAAGCATTTTCGAACTTCCATGGCTATTCCTTGGGTTCTTTTACTTCTTTACTATTAACCAATTTTAAACAAAAAAATACTTTAGGCCTTGACTTCTATGATTTTGGTTTGTTCGGATCTCTTTGTGTTGACATGCCTTCAAGTTTTTCTTCTTTACGTGTTTTCAACTAGGGTTTCATCCCTTTAAGTTTTCTGCAAATGTTCTAAATTTCCTAAGTGTTTGAATGTGGTTCTGTTTACTTGTTCGACTGATTTTCTATGTTTTAATCCCTATGGTTTCATCTTATTTCACTGATTCTTTCAATATTGCACGTTATTCTTTGGTTCTGTCAATTGAAAGAGATTGACTGATTTCATTTGCCTAATTAGGGTTCAAATTTTTTTCCAAGATTGGTTCTCTGTGATTTGTTTCCTTATTTGTGACTCATGATTGGTACTAGTTACCTTAATTGGTTTATTAGCTTGATTTATGAGATCTAATTACTTTAACCGACTCCTAAATGGTCATTTTTTGATTTATTTAACCTTATTGAACCTATAATTGACTGCTAATTGATTCTCCCTAATTTAAGGGGCGCTTTTCGAATTCTGTTGAATTATTTTATTGAGTTTAGCCCATTTAACTATTAATTTTACTTGCATACCTTATTGGAGCTCTTAATTCTTCTTTTCCTTATTTGTTTTACTCTGCTACGTGCTATATAATCTTCCCATTCCGATTTTGAAAAGGAACGAACATTAGTTCATTAACACTCTCATACTTTAAAAAGCTCTCTATTCTTTTGTGTTACTTGTAATTCTCACTAACCCATTCGGCTGTAAACCAAAGTTGGCTATTTGCACCATCTCTACTCCATACTCTGTACTCTCTCCTGTATTATTATGTCTTGATTCAATTCAAATTCCCAAACTATGTGTTTCTTTTTTGTTTCAGCTCATTAGTTTTGACTTCCAATCCCGTTTACTATTTTACTATCATGTTGCTCAATATGTAACTAGCATGCTAGATAATACTACCTAAATACTGTCTCACCTAGCATGTTGGAGTTTGTTCTAACTAGTTTATTTATCCATAAGAATCTATTTACTATTTAGCATGCCCAATCCTGCCTTGTGATAATTGCATGAATCTTATTTTCTCACTACCATGTCCAAGATACACTGCGTGTTTACAGTTTTCCCGGCATGTCTAAATTCTACTTGTTCTATCTGTGTTTTGTATTTCTAAACTATGAATGTTTTATGAAGTGCTTGCCTAGTTTATTCATCTAAATCTTGTTTACTCTATTTTACTAATGAGATCATGCTATGTTATCTAGCCCTACAAGTACTCTGATTGTGTGTCCAAGATCTATGTGTTTTTAACATGTTTTTGATGTAATCTTTGTAATTAACTTACAATTTCTTGAGAAATTTGTGCATCTATTTTCTTATACACTATGGTGTATTCTATGTGTCCCCAACCCCTATCTCTTTTGTGTGGAATCTGTTTGCCCCAAATGTTCCTGAAAGCTATTTGTTTTTGTGACATGTATTCGGATTTCAAAAAATATTTTTCATGCTTTTCTCAAACTATTTTACCACCCTAACTAGTATTGATTTAAGAGAATCTCTTCATTCCTAAGGCCTTTCTTTATACTATTTACCAAAACTCTTTCAAATCAGGTCATGTACTCTTACTCATTCTTAGATTATTATGTTCTAGCCCTTCGGTATATGTACTGCTTAGAGGTCCGTGAAATCTCTCTAAACTCCGGAATATCAGGGCTGGCACTTCTACAATGCACATAATTAGTCTTTATTCGAGGAAAGTCTGGGTGTGAGCATTGTCCGGGATCTTTGAGATCTTTAGGGAACGCTGACACACCTGGACATGAATTGGGCTTTGAAATCTTGGGTGTTTGAGACTAGTGAAGGCTTGGTACACCACTACTTTCTTTGAGCCTACTTCAGGCTCCCCATAGCTTAATTTCTATTCTATTTATATAATTTTTATTCTCCATGGTCTGTAATAAGTAATTGTAAACGCATATTAGGGTGACTAGTTAAAAAGCATGGTAGTTGTATACTGTGGATAAAGATGGGTAGATAACATGCCTATAGGGTTCATTTTTTTCAAATGTGTTTTGTTAGATAACATGCCTATAGGGTTCATTTGGTTCAAGTGTGTTTTGTTAGATAATATGCCTATAGCGTTTCACTTTGGTCAAATAAATTGTATCTACTTCACTTTATTTATAATTAGACTCCATGCCTATAGCGAATAAAGTAACCAAGGTTCAGTTTCCATTACAACATGTATTCAAATTTATCTCCTAAGAAATCATGCCTATAGGGTTTAAAATCAGCTTTAATCATAGAAATCATGCCTATAAGATTTAAAATCAGCTTTAACTAGACATCATGCCTATAGGATCTAAAAATCAGTTTAAGAAATCATGCCTATAAGTTCTGAATTAGTTAATCAATTATCTTACTCATTTATTTAGTAGTCCTCAACGCTGTGTAAATTAATATCACTAGAAAGCATGCCTATAAGATAATAACTTCAACATGTTTCCCAGAATTTTGATTGCATATACGCAAGCCTTAGGGCGTTAAATAATTGCGAAACTAGTTCTGTTTATATGTGAAATTATCCATGTTTAACAAGCTGTAAAACCAATAGGAAAACTGGTTAGGATCCTGCCATTCCTCTAAAAAACAAACGCTGTATGTTTTGTTTTATGATTATCATCTTGATATCCTTCTCTTAGGATTTCTAAACTTTCTTCAAAAATTCTGTTGTAGGTGTGTTGTTTTTTCGCCTATATACATGTGGAGGTAAATGTAAGCCTTCTAACTTCTTGTTCTTGTTTGATTTTCTTATATATTATTTTCCTGTCGCCTAGATTTTTACCTTTTAAAACCTTAGATTGTTTGGAACTACCCTGATTTAGTGGTCCCAAATTCCTCCAGGACCATAAGAAAGGGACGGGTAGCAGCACGCTTAGAGCTCGTTAAATTAAACTCACTTATTTAACCACTAAGGGGAGGGTAACAGGTAGTAAAAGGATATGATGAATTACCGGGCATTGCATGGGTATGATTCGTGGGCTAACCAACGTAGGACTTCCCTTTCCCGATTCCATATGTGTTTAAATTTTATAAACTTTCTTTATTTTACATATACATACACAAGTTGTTCAAACCCATATCTTGCTCCCATTACCTGAATCATACATTTGCTTAGAATTATGAAAACATACCTTTATTTGCAAATATGTGTTGAAACTGTTTACTTGTTAAAATGACTAATTAACATAATTTAAGTTCGGCGGGGACCCATTGTTGTGGACCGCGAGGGGGGCCTACACCTTCCCCTCAAGATTATTTCGAGCCTTTACCCTAATCTCTGGTAATGCAAACTAGTCAAGAGAGTTAATTACTCTAGGTTCCCTAATTCACCATAATCCATTAGTTGGCAACTCTTCAAATACCAAATTCCCATAAAAGGAAATGAGTTTTTCCCCCATGAATGTCGAAACCCGGCTTCTGCAAGGAAAAAGGGGGTGCGACAGGATCAGCTCAAAGCGGAGTTCAATCAATAGCTCTTTCCAAACAATGTCTTGTATGAGGCAAGGCACAAGCTTAGGAAATTGAAGCAAACAGGGAGCATATGTAACTATGTCAAGGAGTTCACTATCCTTATGCTTTAAATCCCCAACCTGATTAATAATGACTTGTTGTTCCGCTTCATGGGCGGGTTGAAAAATTAGGCTAAGTAGGAATATCAATGCCGACAAGTCACTGATATAGACCAAGCCATAGTGGAGGCTGAATCATTGATGGATTTCAGACATGACAATCACGACAAAGCCAAAGGCAAGGAGTCAAAATTTAACATTGTCAAAGGTGGGGGAGACCGTGCCAAATGCAAGGAGATACAACAACAACACTCCAAGACTCAAGATCCCAAAAAGTTGAGTGGTCGTCAGGGCTATACTAAGAAAAAGGCACGGGCCGAGAAGAAGGGATGCTACATATACGGAGGGCCGCATGGCTTAGAAAATTGTCCCGACCTAAAGAGCCTCAGCACCATAGTCCATGAACGAAAGGAGCAGCCGGGAGGATAGAGTTCGGGAACCGCACAGTTGGGTATGATCAGATTATGTGGTGCTTAAAAAAAGCAAGATATCCTACCTACTAAGAATGGAAATCATTACGTGGATGTCACCATCAACAACAAGCCCTCTCGTGCAAAGGTGGATACTGGAGCAAATCATAATTTTGTGGCTGAGTCTACTGCAAAAAGGGACTATAATTGAAGCTTGCTCCAACTAACTCTCGCTTCAAGACCGTGAATGTCGAGGTACAAAATGCTCGTGGGGTAGATAATGGAGTTGGTGTCAAATTGGGAGCTTGGAAAGGTATGACAAACTTTACCGTAACCGCTATAGATATCTTTGACATCATACTGGAGCAAGAGTTCTTTAGACATTGTAATACTTTGATCGACCCCTACCTCCAACATATCTTGGTTATGGATAAAGAAGGAGCTTGAATTCTACCTATAGTGACTATGCCACACGGACAGATCAAGCACAATTCTCAGCTATGTAGGTTGTCAAGGGGATCAAGGAGGGGGAGCCGACGTTCGTGGCAACCATTGAAAGTCTAGAGGAAGACAAAATTTTCAAGAGATAGTACGCCTTGCATAGAGAAGTTGATTGAGGAAAGCAAAGATGTCATGCCCGAGGAGTTGCCGAAGCATTTGCCGCCTAGAGCGATAGTTGGATCACAAGATTTAGTTGGAGCTAGGGGCTAAGCCACTTGCATTTTTCCCGTATCGTATGGCACCACCCAAGCTAGAGGAGCTCAAGAAACAATTGAAACATCTGTTAGATATTGGTCACGTTCGCCCATCAAAGGCACCTTTTAACACACCAGTATTGTTCTAGAGGAAGATGGATGGATCGGTGTGCTTGTACATAGATTACCTAGCACTTAATAAGGTTATAGTGAAGAATAAGTACTCGATCCCGCTCATTGCTGGCTTGTTCAATAGATTTGGGCAAGCCAAATACTTTAACAAGGTGGATCTTCGAAAGTGCTACTACCAGGTTTGCATTGAGGAAGAGGATGAGCCAAAAACAGCATGTGTGACGAGATATGGAGCTTTTGAGTGGTTGGTGATGACGTTCGGCTTAACCAATGCACCAGCCACATTTTTCACCCTTATGAACAAGATTTTTCATCTCTGCCTTGCTCAGTTCGTGGTAGTCTACCTAGATGACATAGTCATCTACAACGACACCTTGGAGGAACACATGGAGCACTTAAGGAATTTTTTCCAAATCTTGCGAGAGAACGAGCTATAGATCAAGAGGGAGAGATGCGAGTTTGCACAATCAAAGGTGCACTTCTTGGTCCATATCATTAGCAACGGTGAGCTACACATGGATGAGGCTAAGGTACATGCTATTCAGGAGTGGGAGACATCTATAAAGGTAACTGAGTTGAGATCCTTCCTTAGCCATTTTAATTGCTATCGTCGGTTCATCAGGGGCTACTCAGCAAAGGCCACACCATTGATTGAGTTGCTAAAGAAGAACAAGCCATGTGTTTGGATAAAGCATTGTCAAAAGGCATTTGAAGGCCTTAAGGCAGCAATAATAGAGAATCCATGCTTGGCGTTACCTGACTTTTCCAAGACATTTGATGTGCACACAGATGCCTCATACTTTTCTATTAGAGGTGTCCTAATATAGGATAAGAATCCCATAGCGTTTCAAAGTCGCAAGTTAAATGAGACGGAACAGTGTTACACTGTGCAAGAGAAGGAAATGATTGCCATTATGCATTGCCTTCGTACATGGAGACATTATCTGCTCGGGTCGAGGTTCGTGGTCAAGACTGATAATGTGGAAACCATCTAGTTTTCGACACAGAAGAAGCTCACACCAAATCAGGCTAGGTGGCAGGATTGCTTGGCCGAGTTTGATTAGGCGCTGAAGTATAAGCTTGGCAAAGGTAACATTGTAGTGGATTCTTTAAGCTGGAAAGCCAAGCTTGCTACATATTTCAGCGAGATGGGATATTCGGGAGGCTATAAGAGAAGGCATGCAACATGATCCAGTAGCCAAACATCTTATCGAGTTAGCTAACGAAGGCAAGACAAAATGATTTTGGAAAGAAGATGGCCTACTACTTACCACAAGTCGGCGAGTCTACGTGCTTAAGGTTGGAGACATTAGACGACAGATCAATAAAGAGAGTTATGACACAATGTGGGCTGGTCATCCAGGTCAATGCCGCACTACGGCCTTGATTGAGTCAGTCTACTATTGGTCACGCACGCAAGATGACATAGAGTGCTATGTGCAGTCTTGTCTTGTCTGTCAACAGGACAAGGTTGAACAACAACAGCCCGGAGGACTTTTAGAGCCCTTGCCAGCTGCAAAGCATCCATGGGAGAGCGTCACAATGGACTTTATCACTTTTCTATCGAAGTCTTATTATTATGGTACTATTATAGTAGTCGTGGATAGATTTTCCAAATATGCTACATTCATGCCTGCCTCACCAGGTTGCACAGCTAAGGAAGCTGCCAAGCTATTCTTTAAGCTCGTGGTAAAGTATTGGGGCTTACCAAGGCATATCATCAATGATCGGGACCCCCGTTTCACTGGAAACTTTTGGAGAGAGTTGTTCGACATAATTGGCACGAAACTGCACATTTTTGCTAGTTTCCACCTACAGATAGATGGACAAACAGAATGGGTCAATGCCTTACTAGAATGGTACTTGAGGCATTATGTAAGCACACATCAGAAAGATCGGGCATGGCTCCTAGACATCGCCCAATTCTCTTATAACTTGCAGCGGAGTGAGTCCACAGGGCATATACCATTTGAGCTAGCCACAGGCCAAAAACCACAAACTCCACATTCATTACCAGCCATGTTCGAGGGAAAGCGTTTGGGGGCTTATCATATGCCCAAAGGATGGGATGAACAGCTCCACACTACTAAGTCCTACTTGGATAAGGCATTTAAGAAAATGACGAAGTTTTTGGACCGTAAGTGGAATCCCACAGACTATAGAGTTGGGGACATGATCATGGTGAAGTTTAACCCAAGATAGTTTAAGGCACTATGAGGCATGCATCAGAATCTGATTCGCTAGTACGAGGGGCCATTTAAGATCGTCACCAAGGTAAGCATGATCTCATACAAGCTTGACATGCCATCGTATCTTAAGATCTACACTATATTCCATGCCAACATGCTTAAGCCATATCATGAAGATAAGGATGATCCGAGTAGGGGCCAATCAAGTCGAGCGCCAATGACTATCACCGCTTTGCATGATCGAGAGATTGAGGCTATAATAGATTGCCAGGCCAGACGAAAACAAGGGGAAAAAGCCACCTCCATGTTCCTCGTCCATTGGAAAGGGAAATCACCGGAGGAGGCCACATGGGAACAAAATGAAGACTTGTGGCAATTCAAAGATAAGATCCGGGAGTTTATGCAGCAGCATTGCTCTGCGGCCATCGCAATATTGGGTGGGGGAGAGTGTGATGACCAACCATGTCATCATGCCACATAGGCGCCATCTGGAATATATAAATGCCATATGAAAACTTACATAAGAATAGGGCTAGCATTTGTGAGACGATTCTAGAGACGTATTGACATTTCCTTAGGAAGAACCTAGATCCTTATGGATTTGCTAGGAAAGTCCTTGAAATATTCTAGGCTTGTACATAATTCTAGAGAAAACCCTTATCTTATAAATATCAAAGACTTGTGTAATAATTAGTGTTTACACACTAGTCCCTAGGAGACTAGTATATATAGGGGGTCATTCATTTATAATTCACCAAGCAAACAATTCAAGTTCTCTCTGATATAAAGCTTCCTTTAACAATTCTTTTGTGTTCTTTATTCCATTCTCTTAGCGATCTTGAGTGTAGTAAGGCTGACTTGCATAGCAGGAATGTGGAAAGTTGTGTAAGATCTTGAATAGGTTTTCAAGTGCCGCACGTGTACTTAGTTAACGACTAAGGACATGAAAAAAATCTCAAAATATTATGGAAAAAGATAAATGGCTTTTCAAGCCAAAGAGATGTGCCGCATAAACTTTTTCATATACATATATATATATATATATACATATATATATATATATATACATATATATATATATATATATATACATATATATATATATATATACATATATATATATATATATACATATATATATATATATATACACATATATATATATATATATCCACATATATATATATATATACATATATATATATACATATATATATATATATATATATACATATATATATATATATATATATATATATATATATATATAATTCCTGGATTAATGATCTCAATTAAAGTTTCACCAATATTAATAATTGTTAGTTAGTTGACAAGTAGGACTTGTATGTGGTAGCTTTTGGTACCTTAGTTTAGACTATCAATTGAAATGGTTGATTCGTTTAACTAATCCGAAGGTACAGGGTGAACTCTATTCTCAATTAAGCGTTCTTGTCATAGTAATTTGTTAGTTGTCACTGTTTAGCAGGATGAAAAGAAGTTCAAACAAATTTCCAACTTATATATGCTAGAAGTCGAGACTTGTACATATACATCCTCAAATTTTGGACATCTTATACATTCTAACTAATAAATATGTGGAAAAGAAAAAAAATCTAATTGTGAAAATTTAAATTAACAGAGACAATAAGGTTTAGAAATTGCACCTTCAAGATTGGAATTGTGTATTAAGATAAAATACATGTCTCGATTTGGATAGCTTTATATCCACAAGTTTACAAACCGAAAAAATTGACAAGTAATATAGTATTGGCACAGAAAACAACATTTCTTAAAATATTTTATCAACGATTTATTTAAAGAAACTGAACCAATCAGTAATAAACATCAATGTCATTGATATCTAGTTGTCCAAAGAAAGCAAGAAAGGGTCAACGTAGCTGGTATTGTCATGACACAAAATCTTATCCTTTTAGATGCACTTTCACAATAATTTATCCAAATCCTGCCCTATAAAATAGGTTTACGTAGTTTGCCATATAAAAAGTTCTTAGAATTTTGGGAACTACAAACTAGCAAGAAATAGAAGCTATAATGGATGAATTATTGATAGAAAGAAGAAGAATACTTCTCTTATCGCTATAAAATATTGTGCCTAATACTCCTTCAAAGCAAGTTTTATAAGCGTTCTATCAAAGGGAGAAAATTAAAACAGGTTTTTGGATAAATAGCTAATTAAGTGATTTTGTTATGAAATAATACAAGAAGAAAAAGTATTGCAAAGAAAAGATGAGAGAATTTTTATTATTGGGATGGCTCACAATAGTATAAAATTCCTTTATTTATAGAAAAAAGTGATTTAGCCACAAAGTAACAGACCCTAAAATTTTTGTAGAATATAGATATTCACCATAAATAAAATATTATTTTATTTCACTCCCCTTGTATGTTTATTTACCAGATATGCCTCATTAAAACCTTAACAAAAAATAAAACCCACTGAAAAAAATTCTAGTGAAGGAAAACGAGTATACAGATTTAATAATACGCCTTTTGGTTGCCGCGTTAAATACCTTGCAAGGAAAACCAGTAAGACAGATTCTTGTAAGGAAAAAAGAGTACAACCCGTATTAATTCCCCCTATTTCCCCCTAATGAGACAATTAGTTCACATCTTTGAACCTCGAACTCCAATCTATGTGATTGGTGTTGAGGTAACGTGTATGCTAGGTGAGGGGCGTGTGGGCGTGCACCATAGTAATTCTGGTTCAGTTATTCCACGGAACTGTGTAGCTATCTTATCTGAATATTTTTATTGTACTTTATGTGTTAAAGCACTTGTGCTGTGATTTATGTTAGAAATCATGTTTAGGCTATGTGCTGGTATAATTGGGTTCCGATGATCGTTGTTTGCTGTTGAGCCATTTGCTTAATTTCAGTTATGTACTCAGTCACATTCATCATTGCATATCATATCTAAGTCTATGTTATCATACATTTTCACATCATGTATCATTGATTTGGACTGCTTAGCATGAGTGTTGTGAGCCCAAGAGATCGGAGAGATTGATGATTGAGTGAGGCCGATGGCCTATTTGTAAGTGATATTGATGGGATCGGATCGCACGCCACAACGAGCATTATTAACTCATGATGGGATCAAACTACACACCGCAACATATATTATTAATTCACGATGGGATCGGGCTATGCGCCGTAACAGGATTTATTAGCGTTTGGGCTAAATCTGCCCCCCGGAGTCTGCACATCTACAGTTTGCGTAGTTGCTATTGATTTATGATAGAATCGGGCTGCATGTCACAACGGGTACTGTACAGTACTGGGTGATTACGTCTGATGAGTGAGAATTGATACTGTTAGAAAATACGCTTAATGCTAGAAGGGGGGGGGGGGGGGTGAATAGCGTTATAATAAAAAATAGCGTAAACTTGCGGAATTTAAAAATTGCAGGAATGAAATAAGTGCGATAAGTAAATAATAAGGAACGAACGCACCGATGTATCCTGGTTCACCACAACCCGTGGCTAGTCCAGTCCCCGAGAGACTCTCTCGAGATTTCCACTATCTTCGTCAAGCTTACGGGTGCTTAACAAACCGTTACAGTTGCTCAAGGATACCACACCTTAAGACTTCAATCACTAAGACTTTGGGTACTTAGCAAACCCTACAAATGAGAAGATATGTTCTTCTCAAACAACTCTCTTTTACAACAAATACTCTCTCAATAGAGTGGATAAAGAGATACACAATAAGCTCTATGAACAACACAAAGTTGTCTATCAAATGGCTCAACAAAAGCTCTAAAATGATGCTTGAAAATGATCAATATGTATAACAATGTATGGAGGAGTTGTGTGTTTAAAAACAGCTCAAAAGACCACTTTTTATAGGTGAAAAAGTGGTGCTGACCGTTGCTTAATTGACAAATAAAATCCCTGATTCTGTGCTCAAACAATCGATTGTTTGGAGTAGATAATCGATTATTTGACCAACGTTCAAAAGACAGATTCCTGATTTTAGGCTAAACAATCGATTGTATGGACTAAATAATCGATTGTATTCAACGTTCAAAAATTAATTTAGGATTCTGTGGGAACGGTCAAAATATAATCGATTGTATGAAGATGACAATCGATTGTTTATGAATATAATCGGCTGTATGACAAAAACAATCGATTGTTTAGATGTTTAAAAACTTCGGTTGCACACTGTCTCAAAATAATCGATTGTTAAAAGTAGACAATCGATTGTTTGCTATTTTGAAAAACTTCAGATCACACTGTCTTAATACAATAGATTGTAGGATTCAAATAATCGATTGTTGAGGTCCAGATTTAAAAGACATTTTAAAACCTTCAACATCATTTTGTTTTAACAAAAAGATGCATGTTTATGATAACTATGATTTAATAAAATATTTTATGCATGTTTATGATAAATATGATTTAATAAAATATTTTATGCATGTTTATGATGACCTAATGTTGAGCCAAAGGATAAGATAACTTAAACGTTGTCCTTACATTGGTTCTACCAAACGACCTACGTCTTGGGTCTTCCGTCTTGAACTCCTTGGCTCGTTCATGCAATTCCGTCATCAGTATACTTCTCGCCATTTAATTGATTGTCATATTATATCGTTGTTTGACACTTGACTTCATTGTTTGTCATTCATCAAAACCTATACCTGAAAATCATGCTCATACAACCAAAGAGCACATATCATAGATATACATGATTTCCAACAGATACAGCCAGGTTGAGTACTCTGAGAGTGAGTACGCGAGGCTTTCATTGTATTGCATCACATATGATATGCATTTTGCCATGTAGATATAGAGATGTCATATTCCTCATATCATACAGAATTAACATACTTTATCTATTTTGAGTTTAACTGTTATACCTGGAAGCATAGCTAAATTCCTGCACTAGTACCTGCAGATTATGAGTTTCTCTGAGATGTTATTGTGATATGTTCTGTAAATTTCCGTACTGTTTAACTTTGTACTTGGGTCGTATTATTCGGATTAGTCACTACTTTCAGCCCAAAGGTTAGACTTATTACTTATTGAGTTTGTTGTACTCACGCTACACCTTACACTTCGTGTGTCGATCCAGGTGTTTCAAGCATGATAGTTGCTTATCTTGGAGTTTCAGCTGTTTGGAGATTATTGAGGTAGCTGCCTTGACGTCCACATACATTGACTCTCCTATCCTACCTCTCAATTTTTTACTTAGGCTATTCTACTTTTTAGACAATATCAGATGATGTTATTATATAGATGCTTATGTACTCAACGACACTCGGTTTTTGAGAAATACTATATTGAGTTCTGGTGTTTTCATTCAGTTTCTATTTCAGTATATTTTGGATTTGCAATGTTGGTATGTGTGACCATGTGATTTTTACCCTATATAAATTACTTCCATAAATTCAAAACAAATAATTTCTTTTGTTTATTCGCAATTTTGATTTTCGGGACATTTTCTATCAATGGTTTGCATTTGCTTACGCAAGTTTGTTTTATATTAATTAATGAAAAATACAAAAAAAAATATGTGGCATGTGCATTTAGGAGTTAATTTTACATTTTATGAATTATTAAGTAATAGGTTCGTTTGATAAGAAAATAAATTCAAAAATTATTTAATTTGCACTTTAATTTTAATTTTAATTTTTGGGCGATTGCTTTTCTTTTAATTTTGCTTTAACTATTTATTATAATTATTACTTAGGATTAATTAGCATTGTATAGGTTAATTATCGATTCATTTTTTTTGTAATTTAAGATTTTTTTAATTTTGAAAATAAAAGAAAAAGAAAATAGAAAATCTGAAATTAATTAAGTAAAAGAGGACCCAAATTGGGCCATTGTTAAAATAAAATGCAGCCCAAAGCTCACCCCAAACTCGCCCAATACCCGGGTCCAATCCAGTCGTTCATTGTTATATCCAAACGACAGCGTTGTGTGATTGAAATGATTGACTCATGAGTCTAATTTTATTTGATAATTTAGTCCTTCAGTTGGTTGGTTTCCATCTTAAGTAGTGAAATCGATTGGAGTAAACTTTTGAATTTTTGAAGTAACAATGTGCTATAATTTTTGTTTGGTATCGAAAGCTAACATGTTATGTCCTATTTGATAAAATTGGAATCTTGTTCATAAGTGGAGTAAGAGATTTATATTGTCTATATCCGGTTGAGATAAGAACAAGAGTATCCGTACACTCTTTTCTTTATATTGTCTCCATTTTCATTTAAGTTGTTAGTCTCTTACAATGATGTTTTATCATCATGCCTTACAGTAATCTTAAAGTAGTGTAGGAGACAATTTCGAACATCCATAATTTGTTGAGTAAACCCCTTCATAATAACTTGAGGATACCATGACAAATGAAATTTCAATCTCATGGCCCTCACTTAATTAATTTTCACTCTTTAGGAAATTGAGGTGTGTCATTTATTGAAATTTTCATGGCCATCGCAAATCCGAATACATGAAATTGCTTTAGGCGCGCTAGTTAAATAATTTACTTTCCTAAATACGGGTGTGCATTTATGTGACCCAAATCCAAATCCCAACGATGTTGTAATATGTCAAAAACTGCGGGTATATTTATGTGACGTGGTTCAAGATATGTTTTAACAGTGTTGCAATACTTCTAAAAATTAAATAAAAGCGGAAAACGTTAAAATTTGCACATAGGTACAAAATACAGTAAAATCAGATAATCAAGCTAGGTATAATAATTGAGCGACTGTGCTAGAACCACGGAACTCGGGGATGCTTAACACCTTCTCCCGAGTTAACAGAATTCCTTACTCGGATTTCTGGCTCGTAGACTACATACAGAGTCAAATCTTCCTCGATTCGGGATTTAAACCGGTTACTTGGGACACCATTAATTATCTCAAGGGGCGACTCTGAAAATCTCTTAATAAATAAATCCCGTTTTGATTGTCATTTAATTGAAAAAATTCCCTTATCTACGCCCTTCGCCGGGGTTGTAGATGTTAAAAAGGAGGTGTGACGGCTCTAGTGACTCTGCTAGGGATAGAACCCAGAATCTCTGAGGGTTCAAGAGTTCGAGATTAGAATAATTGTTGTATTTGGATTTGTTTATTATCTGATTTTATTACATGTTTGGGTGTGATGTGTTAAATGTTTCTTTTTTACCGCTTTGATATTATCTAAACTGTACATATAAACTGCTACGAAACCCATCTCTTCTCTCTTCGGGGATGTGCTCACTGGTGGAGACTCCCTATTCTGACTATCATACCTTGAAATAACAAAGAGGCTCAGACAAGTTACAAAGCTGGATGGCCTTTTGGTTTCCGGTACATAGCCCCCTCCTCGACTCAAGTTGTCTGCTCGCGTACACAGTCCAGAACATACAACCAGGTTTTATACGTAGAATAACTTAACCTCATGCCGGATCCCTAGTAGGAACACTTATCTGCATCATGCATTTGACTTATGGGACTCAACACAGGGGTTGGGTACGTCTAGGACAACTATACCCAAAATAATGGACCATCCTAATGCATTTTGCATGCTACTTGTGCATTTATTCAGGAATTGCATGCCGATTGGCTTGTGAATATTGGGGAAAGGTTTAGAAAAGAGAAATAGCAGGCAAAGAGAGTTAATCGCCTGTTTTGAAAAATCAATGTTCAAATATTGCCGAAACTCTGCCGAATTTTTTGCAAAAGTGAAAAAAAAAGAGAAAAGGGAAAAGGGTTTTATCTTCAAAAATAGTTTGTTTTATTTTCCAATGAAAAAAAAAGAGTCTTGTTTGTGCAAATAGTTTGTTTTAAAAATAGCTTATTTATTCGTCAATAATGAATGAGAAAAAGAGTTTTGTTTTCAAAAACGTTTGTTTTAGAAATAGCTTATTTATTCGCCAACGAAATGAATGAGAAAAAAAGTTACATTTTCAAAAAAAATAGTTTGTTTATTTGCCCGAACTACATCAGTTTAATTTAGGGTGTGAGATACGTAGGCAACCCCCTCTCGGGCCACACTTTATTTTTACGAGAATAGCGAAAAAAGAATCAGGTTTTATTTGTGACTAATAAATAAAGCAGTTTTTTTGTCAAAATTAGCTGTGTGTCCCTAAAAGGGCGTTGGAAGGTTATTTTTGTAAGAACTGCTGCCTTGGATTATTTTTTAATTTTTTTGGCCGGTAGTACGCACAGCCTTAAAATCTTCCCCGAAAGTGCTGAAAAGCCGTATTTACAGGCCATGGTTCCATTTCTGAAATGAAAAAATGAAAATCCCTTGTTTTAAGTACAATAAATCTTGATTTTTTTGCTTAATCTTCTAATAAATGTGCAGAATGAGCACAAATCAAAATTTTTCAATCTTATTCATGAACAAAATCTCTTTGGAGCTACACATATGGTGGAATGATCTAGGTGAAGAGGGGAAAAACAGGGTCAATACGCACTTGGGCATCAAGTAATGGAAGACCTCCACCACCTTCGAGGGGATTTAGCACGCAAGCCTAAGGCGAGACCGAATGATGTCCCCTGACCCCAGGAGCATTAGAGACTTTAATGTATGCATGATTGTTCAAATATGTTGGTCTATTTGTGAGACTATATTTTCTTTTATTCAAAGTTCATAATAGGTTGTCGAATCAGTGATTTTCATTTTAAGTCGGAGTATGTTGTTTCCAGTTGAGTCAGAGTCTGTTAATTTTAGTAGTTGTGATCAAATTCTTTACTTTATGAACATTGAAAAAGTCTTCTTAAAATATTTTATGTAGTTCTTTGGCAGAACTATGCTCGGTCTGATTCATACGGGGTCATGATATGTAAGTGATCTCCATAGGATCCAACCATAACCAAATAAAGAAAAGGAAGAAACGGGAAGGAAAATGAGTGAAACAGTGGTAAAATAAAGATGTAGGAAAAAAAATTGAGAGGGAAAAAGAAAAAAGAAAAAAACAAGAGTGAAAAGAAAGTTGATTTAGGATAAGAGTCGGGATGACGCAAGCAATCACGTCTGTGCATCATAGAAACGGGTAACTTCTAAGATGCATTCATCCCTAAAAATATGGTTGCCTATGTGTTGAAACCGAACCACTAACTAGAGTTGGTGTTGTCTTTCCTATATTCAGACAGGTGGTTAGTTCTTGCGGCATTCTGGCAACTCACTCCTATAATGATCGGTCTAAGAGCAAGTAGATCATGGCCAAGCAGAAAACTTATGCTAGCATCATTGACCCCTCGAAAGAGGTAGAGGAATTAGATGTTAATCCAATGAAGGAGGAAATGTACAAACTGAAATACCAAATGGATGAGATGTATCAAGCATGGGTGAGAGGGCAGCCACCACCAACCTATCATGCTAATCCGACCTTCATCCCACCGCTGGCCCAATCACATGATAATCCCACTACTGATTCACCCCTAAGTTTCCCCGTCTACCCGCAATACCAGTGTACGACCTCTCAAGCACCCCCAGCTCCACTGCCCAAAGTTGTTCCTCACCCCCCCCCCCCCCCGCTCCACCAATTGCTCCCATATATGTGGAACCTCCTCCTCCCACACTCTACAGATCATCAAGCGAGCCTTTGCTTCAAGCTCTCAACAATCAGTATTACCCACGAGAACCTGCTTACAAAGCCCATGAACCTTACTCCTATGCTTCCCATTTTGAAATCCCGGCGGAGGCTGAAAAACTAGTCAAAAATCCCAAGCAAGAGGAGGTGCTCAGGAAGGTCAGAAGTTTAGAACAATAATTTCGAGATATGCGAGGGTTAGGTGGCCAGGTGAGTGTGGTATTCAAAGACCTTTGTTTATTCCCAGATGTGCAGTTGCCTCTAGGTTTTAAGATGCCTAAGTTTGACTTATATGATGGACATGGCAATCCAATCGCACATCTAAGGGGTTTTTGTAGAAAAATGAGAGGAGCGGGAGGAAATGATGAACTACTAATGGCGTACTTCAGTCAAAGTTTAAGTGGGTTGGCATTGGAATGGTACACCCGATAGGACCACGCTTGATGGTACACTTGGGATGATTTAGCACAAGCATTCGCATGTCATTTTCAATATAATCTTGAAATTATCCCGGAGCGTCTGTCTTTGACGAAACTGGAAAAGAAATACAATGAGAGCTTCAGAGAATACGGTTTCAGTTGGAGGCAACAGGTAGCGAGGGTTGACCCCCCAAGGAAGGAGAATGAGATGGTAGATTATTTCTTGCAAGCTTTGGAGCCTACATATTTTGGGCACTTGGTGTCAGCAGTGGGTAAATCCTTTAATGAGGTAGTGAAAATGGAGAGTATGGTCGAAGAGGGACTCAAATCCAACAAGATCATGAGTTACTCTGTAATTAAAGCAACCACTCAGGCTATCCAAAGTGGGACTGGGGGAGCATTTGGAAAGAAGAAGAAGGAGGAAGTAGCGGCAGTTGAGTTAGATACTTGGTTCAGGCCTCGGGCCCATCCCACAGGCAACCCCGTCTTCATCACCAAACATACCCACACATTTTATATGGCCCACCAAAATATTACTATCCACCGTTACAACCCCGTTTCTTAGTCTATCATGCACAAGCATATACCCAACCTCCCGCCCATTCACAATGGCGTGCGCTAGCTCCACAAAATAATTACCCAGCTCCGCCAAACAACTACCCTCCAAGAGCCCATCAAAAACCCCCGAGACCAGCTTTCCGAGCTAACCAAGCGTTGAAAAATGAGAGAATGCAGAAGAAGACTTTTACGCCATTGGGGTAATCATATACCAACTTGTTCCACAACGAGGTAGCTAGACATATTGAGGCCGATCGAAGAAAAGTTGCCAAACCCTCCCCCAAGAGATTTAGGCTATTCTGTCAGTTATGAGTACTGTTCTAGTGCCCCGAGGCATGATACCAAAAAATGTTCGCATCTGAAGAACGCCATCCAGGAATTTATCGACTCCCACCGAATTGAAGTGCAAGACTCGGAAGCACCCAACATTAATCAAAACGCGCTTCCTGCTCATCAATAGACAAATATGATTGAGATATTGAGCAAAGGAGGAGAGCTTGAAAAGCCATCATAAACTATAATGATGATCAAATCCAGTGAAGTCAAGCCAATTGAGAATGTGAGCGGTGAGAAATTAGTGATCAAGATGAAGGAACCAGTTAGCAAACATATTGTGGTGGTTCAGGGGGGTCGTCAAGCATGATTTCACTAAGGCAGGAAAATGCAAAAGTGGTGGTGCACAGGGCAGCTAGGGAAGCCGTCATAGTTGTGGAAAGCACTCGCATAGAGACTATCATCAATAAACCAGTAATTCAGTTGCCAATCGTCAACAGCAAGGCCGTTCCTTGGAGATATGAACAAGCAATATTGATGTACAAAGTGAAAAAAGTTAGAGAAGAAGTTTGTGAAGCCCGAGGTTTGACCCGGTCAGGGAGATACTTTTCACCTAAGGAGTTAAGGAAAAGCAGGATCCTCAAGGATAACCTAGAATCGGTAAAGAAAGTTGTATCAGAAGAAGAGCTAGAAGAATTCCTAATGAAAATGAAAATGCAGGACTACTCCATTATAGAGCAATTAAGGAAAACACCAGCTCAGATCTCCTTGATCTCAATTCATATGAAATCTCCTTGATTCTACAATTAAATGATATTTTTAGTTCATAGAACTCACCTCCAATCAATCCCAGTAGAAACCTTCTTCAATTTCCATCCAAAAGCTCTCAAAAATCGCCCAAAGCTAAGTGGGAAGTGAGGAAATGGGATAAGTTCGACTTTTTATAACTGGACACATCCCTCAGATGTCGCATTTGCGACACCTGGTTCACAAATCTGAACGTCGCAAATGCGACAAAACCTTCGGAATTGCGAAGGTGAGCCTCTCCTGCCAAGGTCGCAAATGCGACATCTGACTCGCAATTTTGGACCCTGCCAAGGTCGCAAATGCGAACCCTACCAAGGTCGCAATTACGATCAAGCTTTCACAAATGCGAACCCTGCCTCAGGCCAACCTTTTCGCAAATGCGAAGCCTCACTCACAAATGTGAACCCTTTTTTCGCATTTGCAAGGCTTGCTGTTGCTACATTTCCAAGTCTGAAACTTCCTGCTTAGCCATCCGAAACTCACCCAAGGCTCCCAGGACCTCAACCAAAAGTTTCAACCCATCCTAACATATCATTTAAACTTGTTCCAATCATCACAACACCACAAACAAGACCAAAACTATCAAATTACATCGGATTCAAGCCTAAGTTCTTCTAAAATTTTCGAAACACGCATTTGATCAAAAACCCAACCAAAGCACTTTGGAATGACCTGAAATTTTGCACACACATCCCAAATCACCTAACAAAGCTACATCAACTCTCAGAATTTTATTCCGACCCTCGGAATAAAATATCACCTACCAACCGGAATTCGCCAAACTACTAACTTCGCCAATTAAAGCATAATTCTACACCGGACCTCCAAAATTACTTCAGATCACACTCCTAAGTCAAAAATTATCCCATGAAGCTAATCGAATCATCAGAATTCACATCCAAGCCTCCTAGCACATGAGTCAACGTCCGGTTGACTTTTCTAAAATAAACATTCCTTAGAGAGACTAAGTGTCTCATTTCCTTCTCAATTCAATCCAAATCAACTTGTTCACACAAAACACTCATAATGAAGCATAAAGAAATAGAAAATGGGGGAAACGGGACGGTAACTCACCTGATGACGGGTCGGATCGTCACAGATGGCAAAACCTTCAATGAAAATTCTGTTAGTAAAAATACTAAGATTACTACTTTCAACATCAATATTAATTTGATTTATACCTTCAGAAAGGATATCATAAATAATCACTTGCAATTCCTGGGCTTGGGTAATAAAAGACTTGCTATCTATCATTTTGTAATCCAAAAATTGAGCGCCAACGGATTTCTTCAACCTAGCATCTTCAGTTTTGTATTTATTTTCAAGTGCAGTCCACAATTCTTTTACGTCTCTACGCCATTGTAGTCATTATAAAAATCGTCCTCCAGTCCAGTAAGAACATTATTCTTGCACAGGAAATCAAAATGCATCCATGCCTGAATCACGAGAAAGCGTTTATTATCTAGAAGAACAGGAATATCTTCCTTAGTGAACTTCAGCAGACTTAAAGTAGTCAAGTAGAAGAACATCTTCTGCTTCCATCGCTGGAAATCTAACCTGGATGTTTGTCGGGTTTATCCTCCGGTGCGAATGTCGGTGTTCGGCTTGTTGATGCATTGGAAACCACCATTTCAATAGCCCGATTTCCGTTATCACTAGTCATTTCTGTAATAGAATGACACAAACAAACATTAAAATCACGTAGATTTTAATCTCCAACGAAGTAAACCACAAAGGTTTTAGACTCAGAACATAAAATACAAATACAGAATATAAATTAAATTCCTTAAGTTTGTTAGTAAAATGTATTTGTAGACTAATTCTGTAAAATATAAAACAACATAACAAAAATATAAACGAAACAAAAATTAGTTTGAGCCCACTGAATTCAGTGTTTTCTTAAGGAATTTAATCTGTTCCTAGTACCAAAGGTTATGGATTATTTCCTCCTAAGATAGAACGAATTACACACTGGTATGATGGTACTTCAAACCCTAGTGTTTCATCGAACACAAAGTTTGGTAGAAAATCACACTTACTGTTGCTTTCTTTGATGTTAAAACAATGTAGCAGAAGAAGGAAAAACTCAAAAAATCGTACGAAAATTCTGACATAATGGACCCGAGCTAGGTTCCCTTCGATCCACGTGTTCCAAGCCGAAAAACAAACACGAAGCTTCGTTCCTAAGCAAAGTGTTTGCTTCTTTTTCGCCAGGTTTCATGTGATTTGTTGTGGATTAGATTATGAAAAAAGCAAGCGAGCTAGGTGCATAAGCTTTTCTTACTACAAAAATAATTCCTTCCCCGACAAAAAGTGGTCCGCCAACTGAACTTGCCTTGTTGTGATAGGGGTACCGCCTTTTAATTCCCACCAAGGAGCCGTAGCTCTACTTAGATAGGCTTGACTGCCTTACCTTCTATTATATTAGTAAAGAGCCCGTAGGCTTGACTTTACTAATATAATATCAAGTAAAGGGGCATGTGAAAGAGGGTTACTTCATGAGCCGCTATTAATAATCGAAAAGGTTCACAACTTCATAATGGTTGTTTATGCAAAATGACCATAACATAAATGACTATTTACTCAGTAATAACGAGGAAAAATTGAAGAGGGTAGTTAATTTTCTGTTACCAAAACAGAAAAATAGAAACTGTTGGATTTTAATATTAATATTTTTTTATTAAAATAGATATTTAATAATATTTCAATCAATCACTGAATAAGCCGAAAAGCCGAGCAATGACGGCGCAAGGCATGCCTTCTTCTCAACTCTTTAAGAGCTACAAGAAAAGCAATTGCTTATATAGTCTTTAAAAATTTCTTCCTCTTTAAATATGGGACAATGTTCCTTAAAATAAGGGGAGAGAAACTTAAAATTTCACTTAAAATTTCTATTTTTCATTCACCCTCTTTTAAGCATTTAATACACTTAAAACCCCAACTACGTATTAATCAATTACACGAACGGATAACTTGTGTCCTCTATCAACCAGATAAGCTGCAACAAGTAATCTTAGCATGTGCCCGAAGAACATTTATATTGATAATACAAGCTAGAAATTAAATTGTAACAGAATATATTTTCTCCCTATAGTATTTTATTGTTGTAGAACACAATCATAATTCCTTAAATTAATGATCAAGTCCGTGACTAGAGCTCCATTATAAAAAGAACAATTAATGTCTAACATGGTTAGTACTAGACAACAAGTGATAAAGTTATGTCAATCAAATCAATCAAAAGAAGCTGTCTAGATTCAAGATTGTACCTAGACAAGAACCAACCAAAGATTCATTTGGGACATCACATACAAAGTTGTTATGGTTTTAGCTTTTTCTGTTTAGAAAAGAAGCTTGCACTTATAATGGAAGACGACATAGAAAGCCAATAAAGATAAGATAGAAACTGTCTGGTTTAATTGGTTAAAGGAAGGGGAAAATCCAAGATTATCAGGTTGGAAGAGTTCCATAAGAAGAAAACAAAAGAAGGATGAATATTGCAGCCTAAGCTAGATATCAAGAAGGAGACGACAGAAGAGAGAATAAATTTTTGGTAGGCTTAAAACCAAACACCTAAGTAATATATGTAAAGTTAGATTGCAATTTTTCAACTCCCGTCATTTCGAACATTAGGAATGACAAAAGTAAAAGTTAATTACCCAACACCATTACTCAACTGTAAAACTTCCTATTCTAATCCCTAAACGAAAAAGTGAAGAATTATATGAAACATTGACAGCTCTATGTGATAACTCTGTCACATCATCACGCTACATAAACATAAGTGTTATTTGGCATATATTAATATATCAAGTGAAAGTTTATATAAAAGGAATACAAATATTTGTGAGAAGATTCAGAGAAGTGTGGATATTTCGTAAGGAAGACCCTAGATTCTTATGGATTTGCTAGGAAGCTCCTTGGAATCTTCTATGCTTCTAGAGAATTTTAGAGAAAGCCATTATCTTGTAGATATTAAGGACTTGTGTAACAATTAATATTTATACAGTAGCCCCTAGGAGACTAGTATATAAAAGGGAGCATTCATTCGTAATTCACCAAGCAAACAATTCAAATTCTCTCTAATCTAAAGCTTCCTTTAACAATTCTCTTGTGTTCTTTCTAACACTATCTTAGTGATCTTGAATGTCGTAAGGCTGACTTGGTATAGCAATAACATGAGCAAGTTGTGCAAGATCATGAGCAGGTTGTCAAGTGCCGCATGTGTACTTAGTTAACTACTAAGGACGTGACAATATGGTATCAGAGCAAAGGTTGCAACTAAGGGAATGGCAAACAACAAAGAAATTAACGTTGCCAACACCCAAGCCAACATCATCCAGGATAGTGCTAGCAAGAGCGGTCGTATAAAAAAGAGGAATGCCATCAACAAGACCCAGGAGGTTCCACCCAAGATTGTGTCAACGAAGGGCTTATATCCCAAGAAGCATCTGCCACTGAGCCGAGCGACAATGAAGTGGAGGTCCTACTTGAGGATGTCTCGCTCGATAAAGAGTGGGTGATGAAGCTGAATGCGGGGATGGACGTTGTGGAGATCTTTGCCCATGCTTGGGGAAGGTGGAAGGCACCCTTAGCGTTCTTAAGGGGGCACACTCTTGAAGAGATTGAGAGTATCTGAAATAACTTGGAGGGGCGTACACAGACCGAGATAGAACTAAGGAAAATAATCACTAACTTAGAGTGCAGACTCATGGAGGCTTTGATTACTATCGATTCTATGAAGGCAAATCTAGAGTCAATCGAGAAACATGTCGATGCTGGCGTGACTGAGGCGGCTATCAATGTTATGGTAACGAGGGATACTAAGATCGAGGCTCCCAAACCCCTGGTGTTCAAAGGTGTTCGTGATGCACAAGAGTGCAAAATGTCCTTTGGGACTTGGAGAAATACTTCAGGCACGACAAATTGAGGGACGACGAGGCCATGATCAACACTACGTGTTGTACCTCACAGAACATGCAATGCTATGGTAGAGAAGGAAGATGACCAACGTGGATAGAGTTTTATGTACTATTAGCACGTGGGATCAGTTCCAAGCTGAGTTCAAGAGATAATTTTTTCCATACAATGTCCTGTACGAGGTAAGGCACAAGCTTAGGGAGTTGAAGCAAATAGGGAACATACGTGACTATGTCAAAGAGTTCACTACCCTTATGCTTCAAATACCCAACCTGACCAATGACGACTTGCTATCCCACTCATGGATGGGTTTAAAAATTGCGCTAAGAAGGAGTTTCAACGCTGGCAAGTCGCAGATATAGGCTAAGCCATCAATGAAGGCCAAGTCATTGATAGATTTCAGGAATGACAAGCACAACAAAAGCAATGACAAGGAGTCAAAGTTTAACAATGTCAAAGGTGGGGGAGACCGTGGAAAAGGCAAGAAGATACAACAACAATACTCCAAGACTCAAGATTCCAAAAGGTTGAGTGGTCATTAGGACTATGCCTAGAAGAAGGCACAGGTTGAGAAGAAGGGACTCTACATATGCGGAGGGCCGCAAGACTTTAGGAATTGTCCCGACCTAAAGACCCTCAACGCCATAGTCTGTAAACAGCGGCCACATGGAGAAAGTTCCAGTTGGGTATGATTGGATTATGTGGTGCTATCATGAAGCAAGCTATACAAACTACCAAGAATGGAAATCAGTACATAGATCTCACCATAAATAACAAGCCCACTAGTAAAATGGTAGATACTGGAGCAACTCATTATTTTGTGACTAAGGCTGCTGCAAAGAGACTAGAATTGAAGCTTGCTCCAACCAACTCTTCGTCAAGACCGTGAATGCCGAGGTACAAAATGCACGTGGAGTAGCTAATAGAGTAGGTGTAAAATTGGGAGATTTGAAATGCATGACAAAACATAATCGTAACCGATATGGATATCTTTGACATCATACTGGGGAAAGAGTTTTGTAGACATTGTCATACTTTGATCGACCCTTAGCTCTAACATTTCTTGGTTATAGAGTGAGAAAGAGCTTGCATAGTACCTACAGTGACTGCCACACGGACATATCCAAGCACAACTCTCAGCTATGCAGGTTATCAAGGGGATCAAGAAGGGAGGGCAGGTTTGTGGCAACCATTGCAAGTCTAGAGAAAAAAAATAGTTTTCAAGAGACACTGCCACCTTGTATAGAGAAGTTACTTGAGGAAAACAAAGATGTCATGCCCGAGGAGTTGCCTAAGCACTTGCCACCTAGGCGAGAGGTGGATCATAATATTGAGTTGGAGATAGGGGCTAAGCCACCTACATTTGCCCCATATGATATGGCACCGCCCAAGCTAGAGGAGCTCAGGAAACAATTGAAAGAGCTGCTAGATGCTGGTCACATTCGCCCATCAAAGGCACCTTTCGGTGCACCGGTATTGTTCTAGAAGAAGAAGGATAGATCACTGCACTTGTGCATAAACTACCAAGCACTTAATAAGGTCATAGTGAAGAATAAGTACCTGATCCTACTCATTATTGACATCTTCGATAGACTTGGGCAAGCCAGTTACTTTACCAAGGTGGATTTTCGTAAGGTCTACTACCAAGTTCGCATTGCAAAATGGGATGAACAAAATACTACATGTGTGACGAGATATGAAGCCTTTGAGTGGTTTGTGATGCCTTTTGATTTAACCAATGCACTAACCATATTTTGCACCCTTATGAACAAGATTTTTCATCCCTACCTTGATCAGTTTGTGGTAGTCTACCTAGACAACATAGTCATCTGCAAATACCTTGGAGGAGCACATGAAACACTTAAGGTAGGTTTTCCAAGTCTTGCAGGAGAACGAGCTATAGATCAAGAGATAGACATGCAAGTTCGCGCAATCAAAGGTGCACTTTTTAGGCCATGTGATTAGAAATGGCGAGCTATGCATGGACGAGGCTAAGGTATATTCTATCCAGGAGTAAGAGGCACCTACAAAGGTAACTGAGTTGAGCTCCTTCCTTGGCCTTGTTAACTACTATCTTCGGTTCATTAGTGGCTACTCAGCTAAGGTCGCACCATTAATTGAGTTGCTAATGAAGAATAAGACATGGGTTTGGATGGAGCATTGTCAAAAGGCATTTGAAGGCCTTAAGGAAACTGTTATAGAGGAGCCAGTCTTGGCTTTACTTGCTTTGCCAAGACATTTGAAGTGCACACGGATGCCTCAGACTTTGCCATTGGGGTGTCCTGATGCAAGATAAGCATCCCGTGGCGTTTAAGAGCCGCAAGTTAAATGGGATGGGGCGATGTTACACGGTGCAAGAGAATGAGATGACTTCCATTGTGCATTGCCTTAGTACATGGAGACATTATTTGATTGGGTCAAGGTTCGTGGTCAAGACTGACAATGTGTCTACTAGTTACTTTCAGACGCAAACGAATCCCAACCCAAAAAAGGCTAGGTGGCAGGATTTTTTGATCGAGTTTTATTATGTGCTGGAGTACAAGCCGGGCAAAGATAACATTGTAGCCGATGCCTTGAGTCGAAAGCTGAGCTTGCTTCCATCACTTCAGCAAGTTGGGACATTCGCGAGGCTATAAAAAAAGGCATACAACATGAGCTAGCAGCCAACAGCTTATCGAGTTAGCCAACCAAGGCAAAATGAGACGTTTTTGGGTATAAGATGGCATATTGTTTACCACGAGTCGGCGGATCTACGTGCCTAAATTTGGATACATTAGACAGTGGATCATAAGAGATAGTCATATTACAATGTGGGCTGGTCATCCAGGCCAAAGTCGCACCAAGACCTTGGTTGAGTCAGTGTACTATTGGCTACGCAAGCGAGATGATATAGAATGTTATGTGCAGACTTGTCTTGTATGTCAGCAGGACAAGGTTGAGCAACAACAGCCTGGATGACTTTTGGAGCCACTACCAGTTGCAGAGCGTCTATGGGAGAGATGACTATGGACTTTATAACTTGCCTACCAAAGTCCAACGGTTATGGTACTTTATGGTGGTCGTGGATAGGTTTTCCAAATATGCCACCTTCATGCCCGCCTCACCAGGTTGCACAATCAAGGAAGCCTCCAGGTTATTCTTTAAGAATTTGGTGACCCACCACATCATCATCCCACATAGGCACCATTTGGCATATATTAATGCCATGTGGAAGCTTATATAAGAGGAAGGCTAGCATTTGTGAGAAGATTTTAGAGAAGTATGGACATTTTCTTAGGAAGACCCTAAATCCTTATGGATTTGCTAGGAAAGTCGTTGGAATATTCTAGACTTGTAGAGAATTCTAGAGAAAGCTCTTATCTTGTAAATATTAAGGATTTATATATTTACACACTAGTGCCCAGGAGACTAATATCTAAGGAGGACATTCATTTGGAATTCATCAAACAAACAATTCAAGTTCTCTATAATACAAAGTTTCCTTTAACATTTCTCTTGTGTTCTTTAACATTCTCTTAGCGATACTGAGTGTAGTAAGGCTGACTTGTCATAAAAAAACATAAGCATATTATGCAAGATCGTCAGCAAGTTATCAAGTATTGCACGTGTACTTAGTTAATGATTAAGTGCGTGACATCTAGCTAATAAATCATCGTTGTACTACAAAATTTGAAATAACAATCATATTATTAAATGAGATCAAAACCTCCGTGTGATATTCCAACACTAAAGTTAATTGGGACTGCTGTTTGGTTATAGAATTTTGGCAGTATTCAATGAGCAAATTCTGCAAACCACTTCCTCAATTCTCCGGCATATCTGGTTATTACTAGTACTAAGTTAATTAATTGTTTAGTGGCTTAGTTAAATTAAACAAGCAATGATTGACTCCTAATTGAATTGCTGGTAAATGTTTTCACACCACATCAAGTTATTTTCTTTTTCTATTGGAGTTGTTACTTTCAGGGAAATGATTGTAGTGGGGAAAATATTAAAAAGAATCTAAAATTTCGAAGAAGAAAATGATAAATAAAGAAGTAGTATTAGAATGTTATAGTAAAGTTTATCTCGTGGCTAGTCATGATTAGGGGTGTTCATTGGGCGGATTGGGCGGCTTTTTACTCTAACTGTTCGGTTATCGGCTTTTAAATGTATTCATCTGTTAGCCACTCGATAAGATATCGGGCGGATTGGTATCCGGTTAGCTCTTATCGGGCGGTTACTGGGCGGTTTATCGGTTTAATACCTAAAGGCTCAAATATATTCTGTCCGCACACTAGAACATAACTAAAATTTCCTGTGCATGACATTCAAAGGAATCTGACCTTGCCATGGATTTTACAATTGACGATAAAACAAAGAAAAAGAGAAGATAAGATACATTGTCAGGTTTACAACAATTGGTCACAAATTTTTCAAGATACAGTGCGTCCATAGCATAGGCAAGAAAGATAAGAGGTTTTTTCCCCACTTCTCCTGCAACAAAAACCAAAGTTGACACAAGTTAACTCTCTCATAATAAAATGAAGATGATAAAGTCTCATAATATATTAGTCTGAGAACTACAACCTTGCTAATAACAGAACCTAGTCAAAGCAAAAGATTCATAGAGGCAATACGAACTGGTCGCAAGTAAGACTGGGTGTTGGTGTTACACTTGCATCAGGTTAAGAATATATATATATATATATATATATATATATATATATATATATATATATATATATATATATATATATTCTTAACGGGTTAACGGATTACCCGTTAAGAAAATTGAATAATCCGCCCCCAATTCGATAAGCCGTTAATAAAAAAATTTTAACCCGTTCCCCGTCCGTTAAGCCGTTACCACTAAGCCATTAAGCTTCGATTTCGAATTAGTTTTCGATTTCGGATCGCTTTTGAATACCCCTAATCATGACATAAATATTTATCTTTTCCCCTTGTTTCTATCGCAAAGAGTTTCCTTCGTTGAAAAATCAAACACATTATCTTGTTGAACAAAAGAATCAAGGCCAGGAATATACTAATAGTCCAACAAAGCAAAATTACGAGTATAGAAGAAATTACGAAAAAGAAAAGATAGATATATATATATATATAGTACTACTAATTAATAATGAAGGCTACTCTATGATAATAAACCAAGATGCCAAAAGCATAAAAGAGAATCCTATATATAACAAACATGAAAAGATGCAACTTTTTCCTATACTTTTCTAGTGCGGCTTCGGTTTTGAACATATAATTTGGAAGTTTCTCGACCATCCCATTTTCTTCTTACTTTTTCTCTATCACCCATTCTTTTCTTCTTGTGTGATGAGAAAGAATTCTTTTCATAAAAAAATAACACTTTGCCCTAAATATAATTGTTCATTCATCACACGCACGCACCCCACATCACATCAATCATAATCCTGCATATCTAATTGGAAGAGGGCCCTACCTTGTGGAGCCCCATCAATATTTAATTATATAATTGGTAAGTGGATGATAATTGACTTTAAATGATCAAATCCAGAGTATAATACATATTATCTTGTCTACATGCCAATCAATGTCATAGGTGTCATAAAATAAAAGCAATATAACAAGAATTATATAATTAATTAAGATTAATAATAAAAGAGAATGATAACATTAAAAGAGATAATTTATTTCTGCGTTATTGGAGTGTGGAATAAGTTCATTAGTGAACTTATTTATTGAACTATTTCGTTATTACAAAATCAATCCATAACCTTTTATGAATAATAACCAATCTAAAATTTACTTTGGATACATAACCAATCTAAAACTTGTTATGGATAGATAATCAACCCAAAAGCTATTATGGGAGACATCCATCATTGCAAGTGGATGGATCCATTTACAAAATTTATAACGCTCCCCCTTAGATGTTCACTAACAGATAATATGCTTCATTAAAACCTTACTAAGAAAAATTCAGTGAGAAAAATCTTAGTGAAGGAGAAAGAGTACACATATCTTGTAATACGCATTAAGAGTTACCTCATTAAAACCTTACTTGGAAAATCCAGATGGGACAAAACCTTGGTTAAGGGAAAAAGAGTACAACACATATTTCTCCCCCTGATAAAAAAAAAACTTATTTGATATCTCGGAGATGACGCATTCCAATCTTGCATCTTAACTTCTCAAATGTTGATGTTGGCAATGCCTTAGTGAACAAATCTGCCAAATTATCACTTGAACGAATTTGTTGAACGTCTAATTCACCATTCTTTTGAAGATCATGCGTGATGGTGAAATATGCTTTTTTCCTGTCTCCTTAAATATATCCCCCTTTTAGTTGAGCTATACATGCAGCATTGTCTTTATATAATGTTATTGGGATATCCTTTCCCCAAGAAAGATCACATAGCTCATGGATATGTTGAGTTATTGATCTCAACCAAATACATTCTCGACTCGCTTTATGGATGGCTATTATCTTTGCATGATTTGAAGAAGTAGCAACTATAGTTTGTTTTGTTGAACTCCATGATATGGTAGTACCTCCACATCTAAATAAATAGTCTATTTGAGATCGACTTTTGTGTGGGTCAGACAAATATCCTCTATCTGCATAATCTATCAGTTGTGACCTAGATTCATTTGAATAAAATAATCTCATATCAATGGTCCCTCGCAGATATCTGAATAGATGTTTAATACCATTCTAGTATCTTTGATTGGGGAAGAACTAAATCTTGCTAACAAGTTTACAGAAAAAGCTATATCTGGTCTAGAATTATTAACAAGTTACATTAATGCTCCAATTTCACTAAGATATGGTATTTCAGTACTTAGAAGCTCTTCATTATTTTCATGAGGATGAAATTGATCTTTATTTATATCAAGCGATCTCACAACTATCGGGGTACTCAATGGATGTGATTTATCCATATAAAAGTGATTCAAAGTATTTTCGATGTACGTTGATTGATGGACAAATATTTTATTTTTTAAATGCTCAATTTGTAAGCCAAGAAATTTTCTTTGTCTTTCCAAGATCTTTCATTTCAAATTATTTCTTCAAGCATTCTACTACCTTTGGAAGCTCTTCAGAAGTTCCATGATATTCAAGTCGTCAATATACACAGTTATTATGACAAATTCATAGCAAGATCCTTTTATAAAGACACAACGACAAATTGGGTCATTCTTGTACATTTTTTCAATAGGTATTCGCTGAGGCGATTAGACCACATACGCCCTGGTTGCTTCAATCCATATAAGAATTTTTGAAGTTTTATCAAACACGTTTCTCGGGAATCTTTGTATATTTAAGTACTTTAGATCCTCTAGGGATTTTCATAAAAAATTTCGTTGTCCAGTGAGCCATATAAATAGGTCGTGACAACATCAACAAGATACATATAAAGTTTTTCATGAATTACTAGACTGATAAGATATCTGAATGTGATTGCATCCACCATTGGAGAATATATCTCCATATAATCAATGTAGGATGTTTACGATAAAAAATCTTATGCCACAAGTTATCTTTATATCTATAGACTTGATTTTGCATTTTACTTTTGCACAAAAAATATGTTTACCTTCACCTGGCTCTATACTTTCAGGTGTTGGGACTATTCGTCAACTTATATTTTCCAGGTAAAGTCAATCTTGATTGCGTATTTTTCGTTTTGGCCAATCATTTGTCTGTTCATATTCTATGCTAGATATAAGCTCAAGATCCTCGTCAATATTAGTAATATTGATCGCTACATTATATCAATAAATCGTAGACGTGCATTTTATATCGGATCCATTATCACTCAATAAAGACATAACTTATCGAGATCTAATTATTTTCGGGTACCTGAGCCTCCTTTATGAGGTCTTATAAAGTTTTATGTCGCGGTGCTCTTATAGAGCACTTGCCTCCTTATTATGACCATTTTGATCATTTCTTCCTCTCCTTCTCCAAGGAGTTTTATTTTTAAAACCGATTAGTAAATTATGCTTCATGTCCCCCATAAACTCTGTCCTTCATGGACTTTATCCTTTTTTTAGCACTAGCAGCTGAAATATGATATTTAGGTTAGGATCTACAAATTTGCCTAGAAATATTTTTTAAATGAATTATCACTTGATCTTCAAGTTCATATTTTCTTGTGTGAGGATCTAGATGTACTCATAATAATTCATTTCATGTAATATTTTTTGAGCTGCTCATTCTCCCCCTATTGTTGGATCACCAAGACATATCCCCCTCATTTTTTACGGACTCATCTTTATGCGTTATGGTGGAGCAATTAAATCATATATTCTAGATAAAGTTTATTTGGTTCCTGACCCTAAACCAATTGTGATAGGGAGAATTTATCAATAATTTGTTGGCTAGATGCGTACAAGTACTGCTATATATAAAATAATACATCTCATACCAATTTTTTTTGGGAGTTTTGTTCTCATAACCAATTGGTTAGCTATAGTTGGAGGCATAATATTTATGCTAAACCAACTTGAATTTAAACAAGCATTATCAAGATAAATCATCATAATTTACGTTCTGGAATTGTTCTCTAATAATTTGAGCAAGCAACCTTGCGAAAGCCAAACTGCTAGTTGATAACAAACGCACATGCGACTATACAGTAAATGCATCTATTAAAATTATATAATAGTAACATGACAGGTGACTCGGCCTATATATATATATATATATATATATATATATATATATATATATCAAGGGATTCAGTCCCTACCTTAGCTGGTATATCATGAGAGTAAGCAGCACAAGAGAATTTTTGAAGAATCTTCTATTTATTCAATATATGCCAATGTGAATTATTAATCATTTCTGCATCATAATTGAATCGGGATGGCCTACCAATCATGCCAACTAATATTTGTTTGAGTAAACCTCTAGGTTACTTGTGGCATGCGATTGCATCATCATACTTATACTTGTATAGTATAAATAGAAGGAAAGTCGGGTAACTTTATATATTTACCCGGTATTATTATAGTAATATGAATATATTTAACCTTCCTTTCAATTATAGTCTCAATATGCCCATCACCTTGGCTTATACATTTGAAATTCATAAAGTTTCTTTTGAGATTTACTGCAATGTCAATGTCATAAATAATTTTATTTATCCAAGTAATAATAAATTAGTTCTTCCGGAGCTCTTAATTGATTTTGTACTACAAGATCTTTTGTCATACCATTCATATGGTGGATGTCTCTTTCACAAAGAAAGTTATATTATAATAAATTATCATGGTGACATTCATCATAAGCAAAATTATTTCTTGCTTGAATTTTGCCTTTAATAACTTTTATAAGGTATGGCAAAATATTTTTGATGTGCCATATGTACGCGACCAAAGACATATTCATGTACCACACAGTAATATTCATTATCTTTCTTCCTCTTAAACCTCCCCTAAAGGTGAGTTGTGGTATGTATCTAACACGTTTTTATTCATTACATACGTATTGCTACATTCATCTTCAGGAATGAGTCTACATTTTAAATGTTTGTCACAAGTCACATTCTCTTCAAGGAATAGAGTATAATCATTGCGACATACTTTATTATGTTTTCTATACCAATTTGATGATAAACATTACTTTCACCTTTTGAAGGATATATTTAGAACCTTTATTGTTCTCCTTTTTATAATTACTACCTGTTAGATATATGGACTTATATCTACATACATATGAACAATATATGGATTAATTATATGTTATGTGCTATCTTTTGGTTTGGCCTAAATTGGTGGTCTTATGGACATTTTTAAGGGGGCCAATATATTGTCATATAAAGTGTAGGACTAATGTGTAGATACCCAAAAGGGTAACCTTAGTTAATGATGGGCTAACTAAGGTTACATACATGTAACCATGGTTACATGCTTATGACTTTTGAGTTTCATAACTCATATGTTATAAGAGGGTGGTTATGGTTCCCATAAGAATGCAAGACATTCTCTTCTTCCTCCCATTGAAACTAGAGAGCATTTTGGTCTTGCATATCAAGTGGAAAACCAATCCTCAATTTTGGTCTTGGATATATTCTTGTGAAAGCAAAAACTTCAAGACAATCTTAAAGAAAGGATCAAGGAGCTTCTCAAAGGCACACCTTGGACAATCTTCAAGAAGGACTAAAGATTTCCACTTATGGATTCAGGTACGCTTCCGCTTATGTTGTTATTCCAAGTAATTCGATATGAAGGCTAAAGTGGTTTATTTGGATTCATTCCAACAATTGGCATCAAAGCCTCCTTCATATTTGGATTATTTGGAAGTTCATGAAATCTATGTTATATAAAGTTTAGGATTAAGTTAAAATGGAATTTTGATTATGAAATTCTAGTACCATGATATAGCATGATTTCATGAATGATATGTTGTTGATGAACTTTGGTGTTTCAATATCTTGTTATCTCTAGATGATTTGAAATATTGAAATTTGCATAATTTTGGTTGATGATCAACATGATTTCTTGTTTAAGTTTCTTGTTGAAAACCATATTAAGTCGTTGGACAGAATAGTAAGATAATCGATTATCTTATCCAGATAATCGACTATCTTGAAAGGTTGACCAAAATTTTGCAAAACAGTAGCACAGAATAATCGACTATTTTTATGAAATAATCGATTATTCTGTTTTGTTCATCAAAAATTTTTTGAAACAGAACCTGAGGATAATCGATTATTTATAAAATAATCGATTATCTGGATTTTTCAGCAAAATTGGAAATTCCAGAGAGCCAAGATAATCGATTATCCTAAAAGGATAATCGATTATCCTAGTTTTTCAGCAAATTTTGAGATTCCAGAAGGCCCAGATAATCGATTATCAGGCTCAGATAATCGATTATCTGGCCATAAATTGCAGAAACGTTTTATTTTCTGGCAGTTTAATGAGGGCATAATGTAAGAAACGTTTTTCATAATCAATGAAACGTTTTAAGTATTAAGTTTTCAGATTTTTTAATTGTACATTAATAATATGTCAATTAATATTCAGTTTTTTAATTATTAATGTTTTGTACATTAATATTCAGTTTTAATATTAATTGTTTTTTAGTCCATCATGCTTCAGATTTTGGTATTGTCCAATTAAGATTAAAACAATTAATATTCAGATGTTACATGTCAAAACATGTAACATATTCAGATTTTACATGTCAAAAACATGTAAATTTTCCGTTAAGATTCAATATATGGCTTAAAGAACTATATGATTTAGCATCTAATATTTTAAATTAGTCAATTGAAGCATTATGTTGCCAAAGTAACCTCTTTTGTGTAGATATATTAATCTTGAAATATAAGATGACTGTGGATGTCAGTATTCCATGCGTTTAACACCGGCCCAAAGGAAGGTTGTTATTTGGCAGGAATTCGAACATGCTTGTGGTGATAAATATGTGACAATTATTCGGTTTTCCATGTGAATATTAAGTCGGCCCAAAGGAAGGCTTGATATTTGACAGGAGTTTATTGTCAATATTTGATTACTACACCAAGAGTACCACTTACAAGTTGATTTTCTGTCCAAAGACTAAAATCAATGTTGTGCTAGGTATCTTGTAATGGGATTTGCCTATTTTGAATCCGTAAACTAAAGTTAAAGTTCAAGTAATTGTAAGCATGTATTAAGTTATCCTTGTTCTATATTCAGTGAATTCTTCAGCTGCTTCGATATCTGCAAATATAAACAGCATCCCTGTGCTTAACAGCACAAACTTTAAGAATGGAAAGAGAACATTATAATCGTTCTCAGTTGCATGGATCTAGACCTTGCACTTCGGATTGAGCAACCTGCTTCTCTTGAGGATACATCTTCTTCTGATGAAAAGAAGGAGATGGAGAAGTGGGAACGCTCAAATCACATGAGTCTAATGATCATAAAACGTGCAATTCCAGAATCATTCACGGGCACTATGAATGATGAAAATAATGCCAAAGTTTTCCTTGAAAACCTTGAAAAGCGTTTTGCACAAAACGAAAAGGCGGAAACAAGTACTCTTTTGAGTAAACTTGTTTCCATGAGGTATAAAGGCAAGGGAAACATAAGGGAGTACATTTTGGAAATGTCTCATCTTGCTTCGAAACTAAAGTCACTCAAGCTGGAATTACCTGAGGAACTGCAAGTGTACTTTGTTTTGGTCTCTCTTCCTGCACACTTTAATCAGTTTAAGGTCAGTTACAACTGCCTGAAGGAGAAATGGACTCTTAATGAGCTCATTTCGCATTGTGTGCAAGAGGAGGAAAGGATAAAGCAAGATAAGACAAAAAGTGCTCATATGGCATCCTCTTTTAAAGATAATAAGAAGAGGAAAGGTAAGGAAGTTGGGTTGCAAGGCCCCAGAAGAAGCAAAATAAGGAACCTAAGGTTGAAACTACAGAATCAGGTTGCTTCTTCTGTAAGGGGACTAGTCACATGAAGAAAGATTGTACCAAGTACCACGCTTGGCGTGCGAAAAAAGGTACATCTCTTTCTCTTGTTTGTTCTGAAGTTAATTTAATTTCGGTACCTAAGGATACTTGGTGGGTAGATTCGGCTGCTACTACTCACATAAGTATATCTATGCAAGTTTGCCTGAACTGCCGAAAACCAAATGATGGTGACATCTATGTGGGTGACGGCAAAAAGGTGCAAGTTGAGGCTATTGGCAAATTTAGGCTGTTGTTTAAGACTGGTTTTTATTTAGATTTGAATGAGACTTTTGTTGTACCGTCTTTTAGATGGAATTTAATTTCTGTTCCCAAATTGGACATATCCGGTTATTCATGTTCATTTGGTGACAATAAAGTTAGTCTCTTTCAAAATTCAAATCTTATCGGTACTGGTCTTTTATCAACATATGATAGCCTATATTTGGTTGATATAATAACCTCACATAATGAAACTTTGCATACAAGTTCAAGTGGTACCAAAAGAAAATTAACTAATGAGAATTCGTTATCACTCTGGCACAAACGTTTGGGTCACATATCTATTCAAAGAATTCAGAAACTCGTGTCAGATGGAATTCTTGATTCTCTTGATTCCTCAAATTCGGATATTTGTGTTGAGTGTATCAAGGGAAAACAAACAAACAAGACGAGATTAGGTGCTAAGAGAGCTTCGGATGTCTTAGAATTGATACATACGGATATTTGTGGGCCATTCCCTACTCCTTGTAGGAATGGTCAACAATACTTTATCACATTCATAGACGATTACTCTCGTTATGGGTACCTATATCTTATTCATAAAAAGTCCCAATCCATAGAAGTGTTCAAATCATATAAGGCTGAAGTTGAAAATCAACTAAGCAAAAGGATTAAATCCGTTAGATCTGACCGTGGTGGTGAATACTATGGTAGATATGATGGTTCAGGTGAACAACGTCCAGGGCCATTTGCTAAATTCCTAGATGAGTGTGGGATCGTCCCTCAGTATACTATGCCAGGTAGTCCTACTATGAATGGTGTAGCTGAGAGACGAAATCAGACCCTTAAGGATATGGTAAGAAGTATGATTTGTCGTACTACTTTGCCAGACTCACTCTGGGGAGAAGCATTAAAAATCGCAGCTTATATTCTTAATAGAGTTCCAACTAAAGCTACAATTAAAACCCCATATGAGACTGGGAATAAACCCAGTATTAAGCACTTACACATATGGGGTTGTCCAGCTGAGGCAAGGCCTTATAGGCCAAAAGAAAAGAAACTGGATGCTAAAACGGTTAGTAGCTATTTTGTTGGATACTCTGAAAGATCCCATGGGGTTTAAGTTTTATGATCCCACTTCTAGAACTATTTTTGAGACGGGTAATGCTAGGTTTTTTGAGGATATTGAGTTTGGGGGTGGGGAGATAAAGTTATTAGAGATTTTGTCTTTGAGGAAGAACATGTGTCTTTCCCTCAAGTTGTTGATCTTGGTCAGGGTGTTCTCATTCCTGACACGGAAAGACACATGTTCTTCCTCAAAGACAAAATCTCTAATAACTTTATCTCCCCACCCCCAAACTCAATATCCTCAAAAAACCTAGCATGACCCGTCTCAAAAATAGTTCTAGAAGTGGGATCATAAAACTTAAACCTCCTGGATCTTTCAGAGTATCCAACAAAATAGCTACTAACCGTTTTAGCATCCAGTTTCTTTTCTTTCGGCCTATAAGGCCTTGCCTCAGCTGGACAACCCCAAATGTGTAAGTGCTTAATACTGGGTTTATTTCCAGTCCAAAGTTCATATGAGGTTTTTATTGTAGCTTTAGTTGGAACTCTATTAAGAATATAAGCTGCGGTTTTCAATGATTCTCCCCAGAGTGAGTCTGGCAAAGTAGTACGACAAATCATACTTCTTACCATGTCGTTAAGGGTCCGATTTTGTCTCTCAGCTTCACCATTCATAGTAGGACTGGCTGACATAGTATACTGAGGGACGATCCCACACTCATCTAGGAATTTAGCAAATGGCCCTGGACGTTGTTCACCCGAACCATCGTATCTACCATAGTATTCACCACCACGGTCAGATCTAACGGATTTAATCCTTTTGCTTAGTTGATTTTCAACTTCAGCCTTATATGATTTGAACACTTCTATGGATTGGGACTTTTCATGAATAAGATATAGGTACCCATAACGAGAGTAATCGTCTATGAATGTGATAAAGTATTGTTGACATTCCTACAAGGAGTAGGGAAATGGCCAAAAATATCCGTATGTATCAATTCTAAGACATCTGAAGCTCTCTTAGCACCTAATCTCGTCTTGTTTGTTTGTTTTCCCTTGATACACTCAACACAAATATCTGAATTTGAGGAATCAAGAGAATCAAGAATTCCATCTGACACGAGTTTCTGAATTCTTTGAATGGATATGTGACCCAAACGTTTGTGCCAGAGTGATAACGAATTCTCATTAGTTAATTTTCTGTTGGTGCCACTTGAACTTGTATGCAAAGTTTCATAATGTGAGGTTATTATATCAACCAAATATAGGCTATCATATGTTGATAAAAGACCAGTACCGATAAGATTTGAATTTTGAAAGAGACTAACTTTATTGTCACCAAATGAACATGAATAACCGGATATGTCCAATTTGGGGACAGAAATTAAATTCCGTCTAAAAGACGGTACAACAAAAGTCTCATTCAAATCTAAATAAAAACCAGTCTTAAACAACTGCCTAAATTTGCCAATTTGCACCTTTTTGCCGTCACCCACATAGATGTATCTTTCACCATCATTTGGTTTTCGGCAGTTCAGGAAACCTTGCATAGATATACTTATGTGAGTAGTAGCAGCCGAATCTACCCACCAAGTATCCTTAGGTACCGAAATTAAATTAACTTCAGAACAAACAAGAGAAAGAGATGTACCTTTTTTCGCATGCCAAGCGTGGTACTTGGTACAATCTTTCTTCATGTGATTAGTCCCCTTGCAGAAGAAGCAACCTGATTCTGTAGTTTCAACCTTAGGTTCCTTATTTTGCTTCTTCTGGGGCCTTGCAACCGCAATTTCCTTACCTTTCCTCTTCTTATTATCTTTATAAGAGGATGGCAAATGAGCACTTTCAGTCTTATCTTGCTTTATCCTTTCCTCCTCTTGCACACAATGCGAAATGAGCTCATTAAGAGTCCATTTCTCCTTCAGGCAGTTGTAACTGACCTTAAACTGATTAAAGTGTGAAGGAAGAGAGATCAAAACAAAGTACACAAGTAGTTCCTCAGGTAATTCCAGCTTGAGTGACTTTAGTTTCGAAGCAAGATGAGACATTTCCAAAATGTACTCCCTTATGTTTCACTTGCCTTTATACCTCATGGAAACAAGTTTACTAAAAAGAGTACTTGTTTCCGCCTTTTCGTTTTGTGCAAAACGCTTTTCAAGGTTTTCAAGGAAAACTTTGGCATTATTTTCATCATTCATAGTGCCCCTGAATGATTCTGGAATTGCACGTTTCATGATCATTAGACTCATGCGATTTGAGCGTTCCCACTTCTCCATATTCTTCTTTTCATCAGAAGAAGATGTATCCTCAAGAGAAGCAGGTTGCTCAATCCGAAGTACAAGGTCTAGATCCATGCAACCGAGAACGATCATAATCTTCTCTTTCCATTCCTTAAAGTTTGTGCCGTTAAGCACAGTGATGCTTTAACCTTTGAGGAAGAACATGTGTCTTTCCCTCAAGTTGTTGATCTTGGTCAGGGTGTTCTCATTCCTGACACGGATCACACAACTCCAGTTCAAGATAATCTCGAAAATCTCCCCAATCAAGTTCCTGATATTACTAATGAAGAGCAAACTCAACAACCTCAAGAAACTGAAGTGCCATTAAGGAGACCCACTAGAGAGAGGAGAAATGCAATTCCGGATGATTATGTTGTATTTCTCCAAGAACAAGAAAGTGACATTGGACTTGAGGAAGATGATCCAATCAACTTCTGTCAAGTCATTAAGGGTTCTAACTCTCAAAAGTGGATTGATGCCATGAATGATGAGATGACGTCTATGAGCGATAACGGCGTTTGGGAGCTTGTTACATTGCCCGAAAGTATTAAACCGATTGGTTGTAAATGGATATTTAAAACCAAGAGGGATTCAGGGGGCAATGTCATTAAGTATAAAGCTCGTCTTGTCGCAAAAGGCTACAGTCAAAAGGAAGGCATTGATTATAAAGAGACTTTCTCTCCAGTTTCATCGAAAGACTCTTTCAGGACTATAATGGCACTAGTAGCACATTTTGATCTTGAACTTCATTAGATGGATGTTAAGACAGCGTTTCTCAATGGTGACATTGAGGAAACAATTTATATGGTGCAACCTGAAAACTTTGTTTCAGAAGAATCAAAGAAAAGGGTTTGCAAATTAAAGAAATCCATCTATGGGCTCAAGCAGGCTTCCCATCAATGGTATTATAAGTTTCATGAAGTCATTACATCTTTTGGTTTTGAACTGAATATTGCTGATGACTGTATATACCATAAGTTCAGTGGGAGTAAATATATTTTTCTGGTTTTATATGTCGATGACATACTGCTTGCCTGTAATGATATAGCATTATTGCATGAAACTAAGAAATTTCTTTCAAAGAAATTTGAAATGAAAGATCTTGGTGATGCCTCTTTTGTATTAGGAATTCAGATACAACGAGATCGCTCCAAAGGTGTTCTCGCTCTATCACAAAAGGGCTATATCGATAAGGTTCTTAAAAGATTTGGCATGCAGGATTGTAAACCAGGCAACACCCCTGTTGCTAAGGGAGACAAGTTTAGTCTTAAACAGTGCCCAAATAATAATTTTGATACTTCGGAAACGGAAAAGACACCTTATGCTTCGGCTGTAGGTAGTCTGATGTATGCTCAGGTATGTACACGACCTGATATAGCATACATTGTTGGGATGCTGGGCAGATATCTAAGCAATCCGGGAGTGGACCATTGGAAGGCAGCCAAATGGGTCATGAGGTACTTACAGAGAATAAAGGATTACATGCTTACATATCGGAGATCGGACCAGCTTGAGATCATCGGGTATGCCGACTCCGATTTTGCTGGATGTCAGGATAGTCTGAAGTCTACATTAGGCTATATTTACATGCTTGCTGGCGGTGCTATCTCTTGGAGAAGCATCAAGCAAACTCTTACGGCCACTTCCACTATGGAAGCGGAATTCATGGAATGTTATGAAGCATCCAATGAGGCATTATGGCTGCGAAATTTTGTTAGTGGACTGCGTATAGTTGACAGCATTAAAAAGCCACTTAGGCTATTATGCGACAACAGATCAGCAGTCCTTTATGCTAACAACAACAGTAGTTTGACGAAAGCAAAACATATGAACGTCAAATTTCGGCTTGTTAAAGAAAGAGTACAGAATGGACAATTGTGCATAGAGCACATAAGTACAAACTCCATGACTGCGGATCCGCTCACTAAGGGATTGACACCAAAAGTATTTCATGAGCATATTGCTTGCATGGGTGTCAAATCAGTTAAGGATTATGAATTTTAGTGGGAGTTTGTATTATACAATTATGTATTGTCCATTACATTCAGTAATTCAGTTTTAAGGATATATCTGCAGATATTCAGTTTTAAAGTTTTATGTACTCTTAAGGTTTATGATTGATCTTAATAAAGAGAACCAGTTGAAAATAGACATTCTATTTCAGACCGCACTTTATGTTATTTCCATGCTACATACCTATACTTGATCCATGTCGTTGGTTATATTGATATACGTGATCTATGTTGGTTCTAGTTACGCAAGAGTAACTAAGAGCTCTTAGATCCTATGTTGGTATGATTGATGGACCGGATTGTTCATGACAATTTTATTATGATAGCAATTCTGAGCTCATAAGGTTATAATGTAACATATAATGCTAAGGTTTGTACATATGTATGAGTATCTCGTCCAAGTGGGAGATTGTTAGATATATGGACTTATATCTACATACATATGAACAATATATGGATTAATTATATGTTATGTGCTATCTTTTGGTTTGGCCTAATTTTGTGGTCTTATGGACATTATGTTAAGGGGGCCAATGTATTGTCATATAAAGTGTAGGACTAAAGTGTAGATACCCAAAAGGGTAACCTTAGTTAATGATGGGCTAACTAAGGTTACATACATGTAACCATGGTTACATGCTTATGACTCTTGAGTTTTGTAACTCATTTGTTATAAGAGGGGGGTTATGGTTCTCATAAGAATGCAAGACATTCTCTTCTTCCTCCAATTGAAACTAGAGAGCATTTTGGTCTTGCATATCAAGTGGAAAACCAATCCTCAATTTTGGTCTTGGATATATTCTTGTGAAATCAAAAACTTCAAGACAATCTTAAAGGAAGGATCAAGGAGCTTCTCAAAGGCACACCTTGGACAATCTTCAAGAAGGACTAAAGATTTCCACTTATGGATTCAGGTACGCTTCCGCTTATGTTGTTATTCCAAGTAATTCGATATGAAGGCTAAAGTGTTTTATTTGAATTTATTCCAACATTACCATGGTGACGATTATTATTTCGTTCCTTGCCACGATCCCGCCACTTCACATGGCAGTAATTATATTATCTTCTTTCAGACTCATCATCATTATAATTATCAATATAGTGCGTTGAGGCTAAACCCAACATCTAATCTTTATCATACATCAAGACTGAAACCTAATGTCTTAAAATATCTTTCAAAAATATTTAGGAGAAAATATGAGGCATATAATATAGATTATCTTCACAAGCCTTTGTAGTATATAACTTCTAGTGTCGATATTTCTTGTGAGCTCTTATCCAGATTATAATATTTATTCATATGGTGAGAATGAAATCATTACCATTATTATTTTATAAACGAAAAGTGTAGTTGTAGTTCCAATTTTTTGAATTCAAGCATTGGTTATATGACCCGTATAGTGTAAATTAGTAAATTCATTAAATATATAAAAGTTATTTAGCTCATATATTTTTGTAATGCTAACTCCGTAAAATCTCAATGAAAGAGTATAATTACTTCATCTCACAATTGGCATGTCTTCTAATCAAGACAAAAACAATTAGAAACTTATAATTAACTGTGAGTACGAAGTCACGTTTAAGGCATTTATTGTATAAATAAGCTTCAAAATAAATTATTAGTTGATCATAACTCATCAGTGACAAAGTCAACTTCCACTTAAATAGGAGATGCTTTAATATATAACCAAAAGTAAAATTAGTGACTAACTTTTATGTGGAGATCGAATATTAGCCTTAACATAAAGCGCAAGTTAAGTGGAAGAACATAATAAATATCTTTTTTGTGCTTGTTAGAAAATTTGGGGATCATAGCACACACAAATATCCAAAAACAAAAGGGAAATGAGCCAAATATTCTTATGAGAATATGTGACAATTCGGATTTTTCATCCTTGGGAGTTGTGATGGTGCCCACTAATAGGAGCTAGGCAAGCCAAATTCAATCAATTTTCCTCAACCACATAATCCTTTTTATGAATTACCAAAAATAAGACAAAACCAACCGATTTAACTAAACAAGCGGAAGACTTAATATTAATGCAAACTGAATAACAACGCGGAAGTTCAACATAGTCTCTACCAAAAATCTGGTATCACATAACTCACGAACTACTAAGATTTACTAAATTTAATGGTAACTGTTTGTCTTGAAATACATGAGATACAGGCTGAAATAAAGATGAAGGAGACAAGCGCCTGCGGACGCCTGCAAGGCTACCTCGGTATTTCACTGGACTGAAGGCTCGCTCCCAAGCTACTGCTGCACATAAGCTGCTCCGATATCTGCACATAAGCTGCTCCGATATCTGCACATAAGTGCAGAGTGTAGCATTGTGAGCACGTAATTTTTGCCATACATAAAAATAACTCCTAAAAATAGACCAAAATAATTTTTATTGATTTTAGGAAATTTCTTTATTTTAGTTGCATTTATGCATTTTTAATATTTTCAAATCATAGAAAAAATATAAAAAATATCACATTTTAATTTTATGCCACCTTAGGTTTAATTTGCATTTAGGAATTAATTACATTGAATTAATTGTGTTTTAGAAAAAAGAAAAGAATCATAAAAATGATTAATTTTGCACTCTTAATTTTAATATTTGAATTTCGGTAATTTTCCGTTAAATTTGGTTTTAATTAGTTGCAATAATTATTAGTTGTAGTAATTAGTTTAATTTGAAAATAATTTGACTAGGAATTAATTTAGGTGTTATTTTTAGTTTTAATTTTAAAAAAATAGAAAAATATGAAAAAAAAAGGTGAACCATATTTTTGGGCTGATTTTTACTTTCATTTTTTAAGCCCAATGCAAATTTAAACCCAACCCAAATCAGCCCCTACCCAACCCAAACCGGGTCAACCGCCTGACCCAAATCCAAACCCATTTTTCCCACCTAAAACCTAATACACGGATGTGTACACACAATAGAGATACACGAAAAAAGACACGCAGAGACACTGGAAAATTGAAGAAGTTGCGCAGCTTTGGCTGCTCCTTCACAAAAACACATGCCTGGAAAACAGAGAGAACACCCATATCCCATTTCATTTCGTGAAAATCAGAGTCTCGATCCTCTCCTGTCCATCGGCGCCCTCTACCTTTCATTTGAGAGCAATCGCTGGCCCATTTTGCGTTTCCCTTGAGGCTCCCTGGTGACAAATCTGGCCGGAAGTCCAGTAACCACCATGATCGGCGGTCCATGAAGTGAGAAGATGAAATAGAGAACACCTAAGACGGAGATGCCGAAAACAGAGGAAGCAATAACTCCCGTCTACTTTCTGTCTTATGCTCCAAGAAAAATCAGTTTCTTCTACTATTTTAACATTCAAAACCAAACTCACAAAGCATCGAAAATGAACACATAAAAATTTGTTGTTTTGTTTTTCCATATTCAAATTTTTGCTCTTCCAAATGGAGTTTTTTGGAGTGGTCTGAGTTTGTGACAAGTCTGTTATTGAGTTTTGTCGCAGTTTCAGCAGGTTTTTGAGGTTTGGTTCGAGGTCGTGGGTCGTCGGTTCTCGTCGAGGTTCGGAATGGCGGTTCACAGCTTCAGATGATTCTTATCGTTGTTTTGGAAGGGCTGTGGTTTATTGACGCCTTTGTAACTATTAGAATTCTCATTAATCAAAGGAAGCATTTCAATTCGTTGCAAAAGGGGGGGGGGACTTTAGAAAATATATACATACTGCTGAAAATTTTATTGTTACATTGGATATATCATTGACCTTCTAAAGAGCTTCCCATTCTGAAAACCTTTCGAGCTATTTGGCACCTTTTTATTTGAGTTTGGTTATATGATGATTTAAATTCATTTTTGTGTTCCTTTTACTTCATTTCTTCGAGCCAGAATTTATCTTGTCATTTATCTTCAATTGTATGGGATCTGAGATTATTTAGACTGGTTGTGTTGTTATTACTCTGCTGTGTATTTGCTGAACCATCATCCTCACTTTCTTTCTATTTTCCAGGTTGGCCCTATGAATCTCATACGAATGTAATATGAAGTTGTGACTCTGGAATGCAAGTGTTTAATGATTAAAAATGTCCTTCCCTTGTCTCATTTAGCTGATAAATTTTATTTAGGGTATAGCTGTGCACCCCATTTGCGTGATGTTTGATTAGGAATCCCATTATTTTTGTTATTGCTCTAGTCAACCATTATAATGTAATAAATAGATTTCCAATCTTGCATTTAGACTTCGCAAGAATACTGAAGTGTTCACTGAGTTGAATGTTATCTTGTAACTGTGATGCATCCCAGGCAAAGTTTGTTTGTGTAATTTATTGGAACATCAGTATAGTGATAGTATATTTAGTCATTAATGTAGCCTTCATGTTCATACAATTCGTGTATGCTCGTAATTGACTCAAAGGACTCTGTCTGAGTTGTTGTTAGTATGCCTATATTTAACAAATGTAAGTCTACTTATAATTTCAATTAAAAGTTGGGCAAATCAGAAGAATTGTTTGGATTATTAAAATGCCTTACATGATACATGTTAGTAATATCAGAGTGTCTAAGATTTCAATTATTTGTGCAAGCCAATGCCTGTTTGGGTTGATTGGGACACTTGGCCCACTAGCTTCGGTAATTTGTATATATGTATAGTCCTTGAGATTCTGCTTGAATTTATGGCCCAAAGTGCAGTATTGAATAAGGACTTTTCTCTTTTTGAGGTTAAGTGAAAAGGTTTCCCTTGGACCCGAGCTTAAGGCTGTCAAGTTGGGCTCCATTGAGGCCCAGCTAATATATGAACCCAGGCCATCGGAATGTGGCGTTAACAATAAACCCTCGTAGTTAATTTTAGGATTGAATAGTTTCAGCATCAAATATTCCATGGGTCATCTCTTGTAAAACGCAGAATTTAACACACTTAGAATTTGAGACGAGCCATTTACGAATATTCACGGCCTCTCACGAAGATAATAACACGCTAGTCGTCTTAGGAAGCGTCTTTAGTAATTCACCTTTCTTAAATGCGGGTGCACATTTATGTGACCCAAATATAAATCTCAACGAAGTTGGAATGTGTTCAAAATCCATGGGTGCATTTATGTGACGTGGTTTGAGGCATGTGTTAACGATGTTGCAATTCTCTTTAAAATAATAGTAATAATGGTTGAATATTCAAAATGCACATAGGTTCCTAATTGTATAAAAATCAGATAATTTAAGCCAAATATAACAGTTGAGCGACCATGCAAGAACCACAAAACTCGAGAGTGCCTAATACCTTCTCTTGGTTAACGGAATTTCTTACACGGATTTCTAGTTCGCGGACTGTTAAATAGAGTCATTCTTTCCTCGATTCGGGATTCTAAGCAGTAGCTTGCGACACCATAAATCTCCCAAGTGATGACTCTAAAATTCTCTTAAATAAACGAATCTCATTTTGATTGTCCTTAAATTGGAAAAACTCCCTTATATACGCCCTTCGCCGGGTTGTAGTAGCCAAAAAGAAGGTGTGACAAGCATCAGCATAACCGACCCCATGTGCTGGTAAGTGTCTGGCCTAACCCCGGCGAAGTTGTAACGAGGGTAGGACCAGACTCAAGATAAACCAGTGCAATTACATAATATATGGCAAAAGAAACAGCAGGAAATAAATAAGAAAAACTAGGGATGGGAAACATGCTCTTAGGATAACAAAAAACGAAAAACATTCTCAGAACTATCAAAGAAACCAACTATAAAGATACCAACACGAATAAGAATAGATAAAACAACTTTCAGTTTAAATGCTCATCTCGTTGCACCTGAGTGCCCAACTCTCGCTGAACTGCTTTCTAGAAGCACGATGTAAACTGCGTACCCTTGTCCGAAATGATAGATACAGGCACACCATGAAGGTGGACAATATTCCGGATATAAATCTCGGCTAATCTCTCGGATAAATAGAAGACTGCCATAGGAATGAAATGCGCTGACTTTGTCAGCCTATCAACAATGACACAAACTACGTCGAACCTCTTCCGGGTCAATGGAAGTCCAGTAACGAAATCCATGGTAATCCTGTCCCACTTCCACTTGGGAAGCTTAGTCCTCTGAAACAATTATTCAGACCTTTGATGCTCATACTTAACCTGCTGACAGTTCAAACATCGAGCCACATACGCAACAATATCTTTCTTCACCCTTTGCCACAAGTAATGCTGCCGCAAATCCTGATACACCTTCACGGCTCCCGGATGAATAGAATACTGGGAACGATGGGCCTTCGCTAAGATCAACTCTCAAATCCCATCAACATTAGGCATGCAAACTCGCCCCAGCAATCTCAAAATACCACCGTCACCAAAGGTCACCTGATTGGCACCTCCACACTGTACCGTGTCTCTAAGGACACACGAATGGGGATTATCAAACTGCTGATCACGGATATGCTCCAATAATGAAGAATGAGCAACTGTGCAAGCCAACATTCGGCTAGGCTCAGAAATATCCAGCCTCACGAGTCGATTGGCCAACGCCTGAACATCCAAAGCAAGTGGTCTCTGGCTGACCGGAATATGAGTAAGACTGCCTATACTGGCCGACTTCCTATTTGCCTTTCTCTGGTGATACAAGATAGTAACATCATAATCCTTCAAAAACTTCAACCACCTCCTATGCCTCAAGTTCAACTCCTTTTTCTTGAACAAGTACTGAAGACTTTTGTGGTTAGTGAACACCTCACATACCACGCCATGTAGATTGTGCCTCCAAATATTCAAGGCGTGAACAATGGCTGCCAACTCTAGATCATGAACCGAATAATTCTTCTCGTAAATCTTCAACTGCCTTGGCGCATAGGCAATGACCTTTCCATCCTGCATCAACACTCCACCAAGCCCAACACGAGAAGCATCGCAATAGACTGTGTAAGGTCATGAACCTATGGTCAAAACCAATACGAAGCCGTGGTCAAAGCTGTGTTGAGCTTCTGAAAGCTCACCTAACACTCCTCCGACCATCTGAACTGGACACCCTTCTGGGTCAACCTGGTCATCGGGGCTGCAATAGATGAAAACCACTCTACAAACCGACGATAGTAGCCTGCCAACCCCAAGAAACTCCGGATCTCTGTAGCTGATACTGGTCTAGGCCAGTTCTTGACTGCCTCAACCCCAAGAAACTCCGGATCTCTGTAGCTACCTGAATACCCTTTGATGATGCAACATGACCTAGAAATGCAACTGAGCTCAACCAGAATTCACACTTCGAGAACTTAGCATATAACTGACTACCCCTCAGAGTCTGAAGAACCACTCGGAGGTGCTGCTTGTGCTCCTCCTGGCTGCGGGAGTATACCAAAATATCATCAATAAAGACTATCACGAACATGTCCAAATAAGGCCTGAACACTCGGTTCATCAACTCCATGAAAGTTGATGGGGCATTGGTCAAGATGAATGATATAACCAAGAACTCATAATGCCCGTACCGAGTGCGGAAAGCTGTCTTAGGGACATCGGATGCCCTAATCCTCAACTGATGGTAGCCAGATTGCAAGTCAATCTTTCAAAATACCCTAGCACCCTGAAGCTCATCGAAAAAATCATCAATCCTCGACAGTGGATTCTTGATTGTTACCTTATTTAATTGCCGGTAATAAGTTCACATTCTCATTGTCCCATCCTTCTTCTTGACAAATAACACTGGCGCACCCCAAGGCGAGACACTAGGTCTAATAAAACCCTCTCAAGCAAATCCTACATCTATTTCTTTAGCTCCTTGAACTCTGGCAGGGCCATACAATACATCAAGATAGAAATGGGCTGAGCGCGCGGAACCAGATCAACACAGAAATCAATATCCCCATCAGGTGGCATTCCCGGCAGGTCTGAAGGAAAATATCAGGGAACTCACAAACAACAGGCACAGAATCAATAAAGGGGACCTCAGAACTAGAATCCCGAACATAAGACAAATAAGCCAAACACCCTTCTCGACAATACGCTGAGACTTCACAAACGATATGACTCTGCGGGTAAAATGACATGGAGTCCTCTCCACTCTAAACAAGGGCATACCCGGTAAAGCTAGGGTCACAATCTTGGCATGGCAGTCCAAGATAATGGGATAGAGTGATAACTAGTCCATCCCTAATATGACGTCGAAATCAGCCATATCTAGAAAAAGCAAATCTACACAAGTCTCAAGACCTCTAATCACCACTATACATGATCACTGAACACGATCCACCATAATAGAATCACTAGGCATGACCAGATACGGCGCAAGATAAAACCGAAAGTCCTCTACCATAACCCAGAGCAGTACATGCACCTCCACCTCTAAAATCTCTACTTCCACCTCTAATACCTCTCTTTTAGTGATGTGGAGAAACTCCACTTGAATTAACTGCGTAAATAGAGCTCAAGTCAAAGCTGAGGACCTAACTGGTATGGCCAATCAATAATCCCTCTAACCGGTCTTGACAAACCCAGACAAGAAAAAAGTAACAAAATTGACCCCATCGATCACCACAACCCCTATGTTCCTTAGAACATCATGAGAGCTGTCTAGTTAACCTCGAGAATCCTCAGAAGATGCACCACTGAAAGTAATACTGAAGAGCATTGGTGGAACCTATCCAACCTTCGCAAATCCTCCGAAGACATAGCTGATCTATCACCGGGTTGTGCTGCTGCTCAACTGAAGAAGCAGTATATGACCCCGCATTCACGAAAGGACAAGAGTGGAGGTTTCAACTTAGCATTGAGAAACGAAACCGCACGACAAGAAAGAACAAGTGTGACATTTTCCTTACTCTGTAGCCTCTAGGGGATAAACATATATGTCTCCGTACCAATCCCTCAGACTCTACTGAGCTTGTCCGTGAGTTGTGAGACCTATGTGACCTAGTGCTCTGATACCAACTTTTCACGACCCAGATTTCCCACCCTCGGGAGTCGTAATGACGCTCAATAATGGGAGCTAGCAAGCCAAATTCAATCGCTTTTCCTCAACCACATAATCGTTTTTATTAATTATCAACAATAAGACAAAAACAACTTATTTAACTAAACAAGTGGAAGACTTAACATTAATGCAAACTGAATAACAACGCATAAGTTCAACATAGTCTCTACCCAAAATCTAGTGTCACATAACTCACGAACTACGAAAATTTACCAAATATAATGGTCTGAAAGGAAATGTAACTATTTGTCTCGAAATACATGATATATAGACTGAAATAAAGATGAAGGAAACGACGGACCTGTGGACACCTGCAAGGCTACCTCGGTGTCTCACTGGACTGAAGGCTCCCTCCTAGACTACTGCTGCTACGCAAGAGCTTCTCCTGCACATAAGTGTAGAGTGTAGCATTAGCACAACCAACCCCATGTGCTGGTAAGTATCTGGACTAACCCCGACGAAGTAGTGATGAGGCTAAGACCAGACTCCAGATAAACCTGTTCAATTACATAATATATGGTGAAAGAAATAACATGAAATAAACTAGTAAAAATGGGGAGGGGACACATGCTCTGGGATAGCAAAAATGAACAAAATTCTCAAAACCGACAAAGAAACCAACTATAAAGATACTAACATGAATAAGAATAGATAAAACAACTTTCACTTTAAATGCTCATCTCGTTGAAAGCGTAATACCCGATCCCATTTCTCAATTTTTCGTGGTAAGCATACCACCCGCTCCCATTTCATCATAACTCGTGGTAGGTGTACCACCCACTCCTATTTTCAATATCTCGTGGTAGGCCTACCACCAGATCACATTTAAATCAATATCTCGTGGTAGGCGTACCACCCGATCCCATTTCATCAATATCTTGTGGTAGGCGTACCATCCGATCCTATTTCATCAATATTTAGGTGGTAGGTGTACCACCCGATCCCATTTCATCAATATCTTATGGTAGGTGTACCATCCGATCCCATTTTATCAATATCTTGTGGTAGGCATACCACCTGATCCCATTTTATCAATATCTTATGGTAGGCATACCACCTGATGCCATTACTTCCAACATAATACACAATAAAATCCCGACAAGGGAACAAGACAATGTAATAACTTCCCAGCAAGGGAAAACAATAGCAACAATTCAAATGTCCCGGCATGGGAGAGTCATCTATAACCAATTCTATTCATTTCTACTCGGCACAGTTGAAACCAATACTCTGTATCAAGGATCATCAATCAAGACTCTTATAGGATCAATTAAGAATTCAGAACTATCAATTTAAGACCCACAGTCATGCTCGACACCAACATATAGATACTCGTCATCATGGTCCTACTTCGTACGAAACACAAACAAGTAACAAATACAACTCAACTCCTAATCCATCAAGCTAGAGTTAAACCGAATACTTACCTCGATGTTATGAACTCAACTCAGGCCTCAATTATAGATTTACCCCTCAGTTCCACCACAAAATTGCTCGAATCTAGTCATAAATTTCTTAAATACATCAACAAATGCTAAATGAATCAATATGAATGTATAAAAACGAATTTCCTAAAGCTTTATCCAAAAATGTCCAAAAACTCCCCGGGCCCACATGGTCAAAACTCGAGGTTCGAACCAAAACCAGGTTACCCATTCCCCCACGAATCCATATCTATGATTTATTTTGAAATCAGACCTCAAATTGAGGTCCAAATCTCCAATTTTTGAAAAACCTAGGTTCTACCCAGAACCCCTAATTTCACCCATGGAAATCCTTGATTTTAAGTTGAAAGCATGTTAAATAATGTAAAAGATTGAAAGAAATTGGTAAAAATTCACTTACAAATCATTTGGAATAAATCGTGCTCTTGAAAAATCGCCTAAGTGTATTTGGGTTTTTAAAGAATGAAGAAAATGATGAAAAATTCGACTAAGTATGACAAATGCAGGCCTCAGATGTGGGAAATGCGAACTGGGGTTCGCAATTACGAACACGGACCCCGCTAACTTGGGAAATGCGAATATGTGTTCGCATTTGCGAACTCTGAAGAAGCCTAGGACTTTTGCATTTTGGAGCCATTATGTTGCATTTGCGATGGGCTCTTCATCGCATTTGCGAGCCATTATATCACATTTGTGACGCAGGTGCAGGGGTTCCTTTTTTGCATTTGCAATCAGAGGCTCGCATTTGCGAGCTCGCATTTGCTGGACCTTCTTCGCAAATGCGAAGATTGCTGAACTAAAATGCCAGATTTTTCCAACATTCAAAAATACAATCCGTGGCCTATTCAAAACTCACTCGAGCCGTCGAGGCTCCAATCTAAGCATGCACACAACCTCAAAAATATCCTACGGACTTATCCGTGCGATCAACTCGCCAAAATAACATCACACACATCAAATCAAGCACCAAAGCTCAAATTCCTCCCAAATTTTCATAAAACATCAATTTTTCATTTTAAGTCTGAAGCATGTCAAATGACATTCGTTTTCAACCAAACTTTACAAAAAGCGCATAAACCATATATAAGACTTGTACCGAGTACCGGAACCAAGATACGGGCCCAACACCATAATCTTTTAATCAAATTTTATTTTCAATTTCCTTTATTATTTCCATAAAATAATTTTACACAAAAATTCATTTTGGGCTTGGGACCTCGGAATTCGGTTCCGGGCATGCGCCCAAGTCCCATATTTTCCTACGGATCCTCTGGGACCGTCAAATCACAGGACCGGGTCCGTTTACATAAAATATTGACTGAAGTCAAATGTATTCAATTTAATATCAAAATTTAATATTTTTCTCACAGAATTCATATTTAAGCTTTCCAGCTACGCGCTCGGACTGCGCATACAAATCGAGGCAACCCTAAATGAGGTTTTTACGGCCTCGGAGACACAAAATAAATAAAGAAACAAATAATGACCCTTTGGATTGTCACAAAATCCTTGTATTTTAATATTTTATTTGGTAGTAAACATGATACTCAGAATAGTCTCACCTAGCTTAGCACTTCTTGAATATTTTGTAATCCAAACAATTGATTTTAGTAAAACATGACAGAAGTGGTTAGTTAATAAAGAAATATGGACAAAGCAAGAATATAATTGGAAAAAGGTGTACCTTTAGTCTTTTAGGCAAATCAATATATTAGGAATTAAAGCAGCATCTCTATACAGCTTGTGAGCCACATCAAACTTCCTTCTTCTTATATTAAGTTTTGAGGTAGAGAATCCAAAAACTAGGTTGTAAAGTCTTGAAGAAGAAATCATGCTTAGCTTGGCTACCATTTTGGAAATCTAATCTAGAGACTTGTGTTGATAACGTGCTATAAAATAAAAGTAATATAATAAGAATTATGTAATTTATTAAGATTAATAGTAGAAGAGAATAATAACATCAGAGGAGAGGATTTATTTCTTAGTTTTTGGAGTGTGGAATAGGTTCATTCGTGAACCTAATTATAGAAACATTTTGTTGTTACAAAACCAATTCATAACATGTTATGAATATATATAACCAACGTAAAACCTGTTTTAAATACCTAACCAATCTAAAATTTATTATGAATACATAACCATTCCAAAATCTGTTGTAAGAGACATCCATTGTTGCAAATGGATGAATCCATTGTCAGGATTTATAACAATTAGCTAGTAATAGACCAATATTCATGCTCCTTGAAGAGAAAAAGGTGCAGCGTTAGTTCACTAAATAAATATGGAAACTAAAACAAATTCCGTGTATAAATAAATTCGACGCAATTATCATCTTTTAGATTTATGTATTGGTTGTAAAATGTAAGCACTTTATAAATGTCTACTATACGTTCTCGTGTAACTTTATGTGCATGATAGCAGTATGTAATAATTTACCTCGATGTTAATGATGAATTGCTGCATCCAAAGAATGTGCCTTTCATCTAATCCCAAGCAAAGGAGGCAAAATGATAACTTTTCTCGGTGGAGAAAGCGCAGCATAAAAAGCGGGAAAATATATAATTATAAAATTATTAAAGAATGTTGGCATTGATTTGATTAAATATTTCAATGAGACAATGTTAAATTTAAATTGATTGGCACTATTTTTTCTTTGTTTTGCATGTTTATATTTAACCAAAAAATAGAATTTCGGTCAAAATTTTATTTTTATAAGAACTCGGGTTACTGATTATCAAAAAATGAATAATGAAAATTGATTCTGGTAATGATAAGATGAACATAAGAAAGCAGAGTAAACCAGTATATCCTAATAGTGTTTCGTGTCCTTAAAAATGACCAGTCTTTTCCTTTTTATAGCTATCTCTAAGATACACGTTTTGCGTTTGTCATAATCAGGCAATTATAAAAAATTAAAGGCATTAAATGCTACATTACATAATTATTATAATTTAATACAGATTCTCTAACGTTTTAAGTATTTAATGCTTGTTAAATACTGTATTTCTACTCTCTTGTGATGTCAGATTCATTCTCCTTAATTTTTTGATAGAAATAGGTACGAGCGCCGAGTTTTTTGAATACCTGCTCGTGCATCTGCTTGTGCCTCTGCTCGTATCTGTTGTAACTCGTTCCACTTTGCTAATCATCGTTCTTTGACCAACCTTCGTGCCATGACATGTCATCTTTCAATCACTCCAATATATATAAACTCAATTTCTTCCAATACATATAGTCTCCCCCTCCTTACACTTGCCATTTATTCATCGATTGAATATTTGGGAAGTGGATTTTATTAAAGCAGGAATATTTGCCTCCATTAATGCTATTATAGAATCGACGGTTCAATTGTTACTTCCACTTAATGCTTATTATACGTGGCATCTTTCTATTGGTTCTGCGACTTTGCAGTGCTTTTTAAGGCTTTTTTACGGCTCCACCAATTACGAAGTGACAGTTCTCATTATGACTTTCCATCATTGCACCTTTTCCTTTGACGGTTGCTTCCTAGTATAAACATAATTTTCATCTTTGTCTCTCTAACATAAAGTTTAAAGTTTGTAGAATATCCAAATCTTATTCCCATCTTCCTTGTAAAGTTTTATGAATATTCAATTCTTGTTCTCCATCTTCCTCGTATTGTCATGTCTTCATCAAACCCTAACCCTAGGAGAGTCACCATAGTTGATAACTTTCCTCTTGTCCTTAGTAGGAGCAGAAGAGGAGGTAGACTACGTAATTTAGGGTCTTCATCCATACGTGGTTCTTCTCTTCCTTCATCTAGTTTCAGTCCCTCTTCTAGAACTAGAAGTTCTCTTTCTCAAAGGTCTTCTTCTAGAGGTAAGGAACCCTCTGAACCTCTTCGTGAACCTTCTGTGGAGGAATAGTTCCTGCGGAACTATCTTTCTACAATGATAGAGAGTCCCTTAGAAATCAAGTGTTCTCTTTAGATCGTGCTGATATCTACCCAATTCAGATCACTAAAGGACTGATTTCTTTAGTTCGTAAAGACTGCCATTGGAGTCATGGCTTCCCTATTATAATTCCCAATGCGAATCAGAAAATAACCTCCTATTTAATTGGGTTTTCTTTTGTTTATACATGCCATTTCACATTAGGTTTCAAACCTGCTATTGACCCTGTTATCCTCGAGTTCTGTCAGTTTTTCGACTTCTGTTTAGGTCAAATTGGCCCCGTAGTATGGAGGGTTGTTTCCTGTTTGAGCCATTTAACCAACATTGCCCGCGTGTCTTATACGTTTTCTCATGTAATTCACCTTTATTCTCCCAGACTCTTTCGCCAAGGTATTTTTACTTTAGTAGCAAGGAGCAAAAGAGTTCTGGTCAATCCAGAAGATGACAGAGACCGTGGCTGGTATGTCAGGTATGTTGATGCCCCACTATTAGTTTAGTTGGTGATGAAAATGTTCCATTCCCTGAGAAGTGGAATTTTGCACGTGATTTATTTTTAATAACTTTCTCTTGCCTTTTTGTTTCAATTTTGATGATTATTATTTTAATTTTCCTTTTCTTTTTCAGCAACCATGGGAGTTGTTGATGAAATTTCAAATTTTTGTGGTTGGGTAGGAAAATTGTTAAACACAACCCTAATTGAGGGTAGATTTTGGAAAACTCTCGCCCAAGGATTTGGCTGGAAAGTGAAAACTCATGGTAAGAATTTTATTTTATCGCTCTTTTTTTATTGCTGTTTTTTTCAGAACCTATTTTAATTATTCTTTTTATCAGGATTTGTCATTTGAGGGATTAGAGCTGAGGCGTTCGTAGCTTCTCGTATTTCTTTGGAAAGGGCCCAAGAGGTAATTTTAGGCTCTTCATCGAAAAAAAAAGTTGTTGTTGACAAAGACTCTGAAGAATAGGAATGTTCCTTGGTAAAAAGACCTCGCACTCATAGACGAATCATTTCTAATGATGAAGCATCTCCTCCCCATTCTATTCCTCTTACCGAGTCTGTTAAAGCCCCGATGATGATGTTCCCACTATCGCTCATAATTCTGTTAAGCAACTTTTTAACCATGGGTTTGGTAGTGAAAATTTAGGTCCGATTTCTGATAAAGCATCATTTGCTTCTTTTTCTACTCCCGTTCCTGTGATATCTTCTTTGCCGATCGTGGCTGTTACTGTTCCTCCATAGACTGTTTTGACTGCTTCTACCGTTCCTCCCTAGACTACTCTTCCTTCATTTGTTCCTTACACTGAAGTTGGTTCCTCAAGTAGAAATGAAGCTATGAGGCAAGTGACCATTGAAGTTCCTGCTGAGGGTAACCTTTTGAGGAAATTAGGACAAGTTGATGTGTGGCTAAAGCCTTTGATTGGTCCAGTTGAGAAAGATAAGCTTGGCAGCCACAGTTCTTTAACCATGATGAATGATATAGTGCATGATTTTTTATAGGTATCCCTTTTTCAAACTTTATCCTTTTTCTATTTTCAGGGTTCTTATTTTCCCTTTTTTTAGGTCAATCTAATTGGAGTGGAGATGATGAAGAGGGTTACCCTCTCAGAGCAATCAGTGCGTGACTACCGAGTGGAGGCCGATAATTGGAACAAACGGTGTGAAAGTCTTCAAATCGACAAAGAAACATTTAAAAATAGTAAATGTACCTTAGAGCAGTAAGTAAGGGCTTTGACTTCATAGTTGGCGGTTGAAAAAGCTTCCTCAAGTCAAGCAAGTAAGGAAAATAATCGTCTTGAAACCTCTTTTTCTGAGCAACTCTCCAAGTCAAGTGAAGATATCAGAGAATTGAAGGCTCTTTTAGGTTAAAAAGAAGCATATGCTGGGAACTCGTACTTCTCTTCAAATTTCTTATGATTCTGCCTTGGCCGAGAATGAGAAGCTAAAAAATGAAATTGTTGACTGGGAAAGAGATTATGAGATTCGTGCTTCCCTAGATGTATAAGTCCGCAGTATATGGTTAACTACAAGCTACGAATCGCTTTTGATTACAATTTGATTAATGCCAAGTTCTCGTGCTAGTTCCAAACCTGCAATCACAGCTTCATACTCTGCTTCATTATTAGTTATTGAATGTCATTTTATAGCTTGGCGAATGATTTCACCCAAAGGTGGCACAAAAACAACTCTTAAACCTGCTCCCTTCACGTTAGATGAGCCATCAGTAAATAAGGTCTAAATTCCTGGATTAGATCCGTTGAACACTTGTAATTCTTTTTCTGCTTCCAATTGCAGTCCTCGGCTAAAATCAGCCAAAAAATCTGCTAACACTTGAGATTTTATTGCAAATGTAGGCTGGTACGTGATGTCATATTCACTTAATTCTATAGACCATTTAGCTTACCTACCTGACAACTCATGCTTGTATAATATATTACGTAATGGATAAGCACTTACTACGATAATAGGATGACATTAAAAATAAGGCCTTAACTTTCTAGATGCCATGATTAGTGCAAGTGCAAGCTTTTCTAATTGAGGATCCCGCGTCTCTGCATCTAACAATGATTTTCTAACATAATAAATTAGAGATTGCTTACCTTGGTCTTCTTGAACTAAAATAGCACTCATCGCTACTTCCGATACAGCTTGATAAATGAGAAATCTTTCTCCAATCTTTGGTTCTGCGAGTAACAATGGATTTGAAAGGTATGTCTTCAGGTTTTTAAGTGCTTGTTGACAATCCTCAGTACATTCTAACTGATCTTGCTTTTTAAGGGATGAAAAGAATTTGAAACATTTTTCTAATAATTTGAAAATAAATCTTCCCAAAGTTGCAATTCTCCCTGTTAATCTTTGCACTTATTTCTTATTGGTAAGTACATTAGGGATTTCTTCAATGGCTTTAATCTGCACGGGATTCACTTCAATTCTACGATTAGAAACGAGAAAACCCAAAAGTTTACCTGATGCAACACCGAATGCTATTTCTTTAGATTTAGTTTCATATTGAATTTTCGTAAGATCTGAAATGTATCATACAAATGTGATATATGATCTCCTATTAGCTGAGATTTAACAAGCATATCATCTATGTAAACCTTTATAGCTTTTCCTAAATTTTCTTGGAACATTTTGGTCGCCATTCTTTGATACGTGGAACTAGCATTTTTGAGACCAAATGACATTATTTTATAACCGTAAGTCCCTCTGTCTGTTATAAATGAAGTATTTTTTTCATCTAGGGGATCCATTTTGATATGATTGTATCCTGAATACGCATCTAAAAAGCTTAACAACTCATGTCCTGTAGTAGCATCAATTAGTGAATCTATATGTGGTAATTGAAAAAAAATCTTTAGGACAAGCTTTGTTAAGGTCTGTAATCTACACAAACTCTCCATTTACCATTCTTTTTTGGTACCACAACAGTATTGGCTAACCAACTAGTATAGTTTACCTCGCGAATAGACCCATTTTTAATGGTTTTTGAATCTCATCTTGAATCACCTGATTCTTGAAAGTCCCTTTCTCTTCTTTTGTTTGATGAGTGAATATGATGGGTCTTCATTTAACTTGTGAGTCATTACTTCAGATGGTATTCTCGTCATATCAAAATGGGACCAGGCAAAACAATCCATAGTTTTTAAATGTTTAATCAACTTACCTTTCATCTCGTGGCTTAGGTTAGCGCCTATGTGGATTTTCCTTTCTGGCCATTGTGTAAATAACTCCACGGCGTCCAGTTCTTCAATCGTTGTTTTGATATTTTCATTTTTCTTTGGCTCTTGAATAAAATCGGGCCGTGAGTCCACATCTATTTGCCATTGCTTAGTTGAGGTTTGTGTTGTGGTACCCTCAACTGGATTCTGTAGTTGCTATTTTTCTTCGTTTTTTGTACTTGAATCTGCTATAGAGTTGATGCTCATGGATGTCTGTTGATCTCCATGGATTTGACGTATTCTTTATGGTGATGGAAATTTAATAACATGGTGCAAGGTAGATGGAACTGCATCCACTTCGTGGATCCACGGTCTCCCGAGAATTACATTGTAAGACATTTCCATCTCTACCACCTGAAATTTCACATCTTTGACAACCCCTTCTACGAATGTAGTAAGCGTTATATACCCTATTGTCACAATACTTGAGATGTCAAATCAAGACAAGGTATGTGCCTTTGGAATTAGCTTATCTTCAGCTTGCATCTCGTGTAGTGCTCAGCAGGATAATATTCTCGGAACTACCTAGATCAATCAAAACTCGTTTCACATTAGTATTATGTACAAGTAGAGATATTACCAGTGTATGTTTATGTGGGTTAACACGCCATCCGTATCCGTATCATCAAATGTAATACTTTCTTCCTCCAAAACATGTCGAACCCGCTTCTCGTGGGTAATTGTAACTTTTGAAACTTTATTGGCTACTGTGTACGTCGCAGTATTAATTTCTTCACCTCCACTTACAACATTAACGGTCCTTTTAGGTGAAGGCAGTTTAGGGGGCTCGTACCTATTCTTCATGTATGCTTGCTTACCTTTCTCACTGAATAACTCGGTGAGATACCCTTGCTTCAATAGATGATCAACTTCACCTTGTAGCAACCTACAATCTGCCATTTTGTGACATGATCATTCTGAAATTCGCACCAATGATCAAGATTGCGCATGTTTGGATTTGATCTTATTTCTTTTAGCTACCCACATTACCATCCATGCTTCTTAAAATAGCTACGAGCTCAGAAGTGCTTACATTAAAATTATAACCGCCAAATCTTGCTTTCAAGTTTCTATCATCATGCACCGACTCTCGCGTGTTTCGATCATTTCCAAACCTTGATGACGAGCCCGACTCTCTATTCCTCGTTCTATGATTGTACCTTTAATTGTCATGTTTTGATCGTGAATCTTTTACCTCTTGGTCGAAATATGATTCATATTTATTTTTATCAGACCTTTTTGGTTTTCGCCCGTCTCAAGCTCACCTTTTCCTGTTTTTGAGACCGTGAGATAATGTCTTCTTCTATCCTTAGCTTCGTGTTATACCTGTTGTAAACATCATTCCATGTTGTTGCTGGGAATTCATGAAGGCTTTCCTTGAGTCGTCTCGTGGCTTCTAAGCTTTTATCATTCAAATTACTAGTAAATGCTATAGCTGCCCAGTTGTATGGTACACGTGGTAACATCATTCTTTCACGCTGGAACCTATCTACGAACTTTCTTAGCAACTTTGAGTCCCTTGTTTGATTTTGAAAATATCTTCCATTTTTTTTCAATTGTTTGAGCTCCCGAATGTGCTTTGATAAATGAATCTGCAGACTCAACAAAAGAATTTATAGAATTTTTGGGTAAAAATGAATATCATGTTAATACTCCCTTAGTGAGTGTTTCACCGAATTTTTCGGCCAATACTGATTCAATTTCTTGTTTGGTCAAGTCGTTGCCTTTTACGCCAGTTGTGTATACAATCACGTTGTCTCGTGGATCAGTTGTTCTATCGTATTTTGGAATATCGGGCATTTTGATTTTTTTTTTTGGAATTGAGAGAGGAGCAATACTTGGCTTCCAAGGTTGTTGTGAATATTTGTCCATATCTATCCCTTTGATTACAGGCGGTACTCTAGGTATTTGCTCTATGCGGTTACTTTACTCCTTGAGCTGTTTATGCAATGTTAATACTAAAATTTGTACATCAAAATTGACTAAGTTACCTGGTTCTCCATCTTGTGACTCGCAAGGGATTATACCACTGCTCGGATTAGTTAGCCCAAAACGAGGGTTCTCCAAAGTGTTGTTATTTGGAGTTGGTGTTGGTGGTACAACATGGTAACTAGCTGGCAAAGGCCTCAAATGACTTGTTGAGTGATTATCTTTTGCAAAGATTAATTGATAGCTTCATCATTTTCAAATCGAGCATTTGCATTTGAGTGAGATCCATCATGAGTGCCTTCTCTAGACCGGTGAGGGGAACTTTGTGGAGAAGGGATCAGGGTGCGATCATCTTGTGGATCCCCCTGGAGTTGATGGTTTCCTTGGGTGTTGTCATTAACGTTTGACATGGTTGATACAACAAAAAGGTTAAGAAAGAATAGATTATCAGATTCCCGGTAACTGAACCAATTTATTTAACAAAAAAATAGAATTTCGGTCAAAATTTTATTTTTAAAGAACTCGGGTTACTGATAATCAAAAAATAAATAATGAAAATTGATTTTGCTAATGATAAGATGAATAGAAGAAAGCAAAAGTAAATCTGTATATTCTAATAGTGTTTTGTCTCCTTACAAATGATCAGTCTTCTCCTTTTTATAGTCATCCCTAAGATATACGTTTTGCCTTTGTCATAATCATGCCATTATAGACAATTAAAGGCATTAAATGCTATTTTACATAATCATTGTAATTTAATACAGTTTTTCTAATATTTTCATTATTTAATACTTGTTAAATATTATATCTGCACTCTCTTGTGCTGTCAGATTCATTCTCCTTAATTTTTGAATTTAAATAGGTATGAGCGTCGAGTCTTTTGGATACCTGCTCGTGCCTTTACTTGTGCCTCTGCTCGTATCTGTTGTAACTCATGTCTCTTTGCTAATCATCGTTCTTTGACCAACCTTCGTATCATGACATGTTATCTTTCAATCACTTCAATATATATAAATTTAATTTTTCCCAGTTTGTACCTGGCTAGATTTCAAAGAAACTTATAATCTGCAATAACATGATTGATTATTAGTTAAATTAAACGTACTAAACAAACACAAAGTTATCGCCGACTGTAGGTATCAATTCAAAACAGGATAGGAATTATATAAAAAACATAGGATTACATGTCTTATATTATTCTGATTATAATTCTAAAATTATAATCATATGGGATAACCTCTGCCTATCTCAGGATTGAACCAAACTTTTATAATCAATCGACAAATGATGGTTATATTAGTTACCAAAAAAATGACGTTTACATTTGATTTAAAGTTTCACAAGGGAGTCTCGACAGAATAGTATATACACAAATATTATCACTATCATATGAAGGAAAAAATATAGTTTCCAATATACTTTCAGCGTAAGAAAATTATTTCAAAGATAGTTTGAAAAAGAAAAATAGTAGTGCGAAAGCCATATTGAAAATAATAAAGACAAGAACAATAACAAAAATAAAATAACAAAGCAAAGCAAACAACAGGTAAAATAGAAATCGTAGAATAAGATAATACGAGAATGAAGTAATAGTATTAATATGAAAAGATAAGGAATAGATACGCTGTCCCAAACTCGAGTATATACTAATCTTCTATCATATTTCTCGACCTTCATATAGTTCTATCTAGGGTCATGTCCTCGATAGGGGTGGGGCATCAGTCGGTTCGATTCGGTTATAATATTATCGGTTTTGCCTATTGGTTATCGGTTTGTAAATATCATAATCCGATAACCAAACCGATAAGATATTGGTTATCGATTATCAACTAATCGGTTATCGATCATTATCAGTTCGGTTATCGATTAACCTGATAAGATAAAATAAGTAAAACAGTTTTGTAATGTATAAAACTGTTTCGCAATGTATATACCTGTTTCGGTAAGCAAAACAATTTTATAAGATTTAAGAACTGTTTTGTTAAAACTCTTTTCAGAACTGTTCTATTTCACAAGAATTTAAATTTCCTGCAATATCCAATAAATAAATACTAGCCAAAGTTTCTATCTTTCATTCTTCAACACAAAAAATATAAACAAAAATTTCAATATCAGTCAATGACGAAGAAATAGAATATCAGTCATATTTTTATTCGACACTTTTTGCAAATACAAGGGATCTAAATGAATAAAAAAATATAAGTGTCAGTCACGATGCACATGTTTGTGATGCAATTTTTTGTAAGTGTCAAAAGAAAAAGTAAGATGTTGAGTCACTACCCTTCGATTTCTTTGAAGATTGAACAACCTCATCAAATCGTTCCGCCAAAAATCTTAAAATGATATCGATAATCTCTAATTCAAGTAGTTGGCCAGTAAAATAACATCAGTGTTCTTAAGATCTTCTTTGTTCAAATGACTAGCTGTAATTCTTTGTACATTGATATTTACTTTTTTACTCTAGCAAAGAATTATGTATATAGATTAAAAAGTTTATTAGTTATGAAATACAAATTTTATAACAACTAACACAAGATAACATTATAACAGCTAAACAATTAAAGTACACGACAAATCTCTTTTCAACTTTCAAACTAAGAAAGATATGAAGATGAAGCAACTAAAAACTTACACGAAGAATCAAGATGAAGCAGAAGAATGTAGCTGAGAAATGCAACTGAAGAGTGAAGAAGATGCTCTGAAATATGATGGATTTGAGAAATAAAGTGAAGATGCGGATGAAGAGTGAAAGAAAGAAGCTGCAAAATGCGACTGACGTCGACCTGAGTCTTGACGGATTGACCGGTGAGGGCGTGATGCGACTGACTCCGGCCTGAGTCTGACGGGCTGATTGGTGGGGACGTGAAGCAGGGAAACTGAGAAAGAATAGAGAAATTAAAGAGTGAACTATGAAGTATGAATTATGAAACCCTAGCATGTATATACTTAAGGGTAAACTAGTAAATTAGTTAAGTCTTATTGGGTTATCGGTTTTACCCAATGATAAAATTTTCAAACCGATTCCGAACCGATAATCCAATAAAAAATTTAAACTGTTACCGAACCGTTAACCTAATAACCTAATACCGATAACTCAATAAATAATTAACAGTTCGGGTTATCAATTTTAACCGATATATGCCCACACCTAGTCCTCGATAAATTGAAGATGCGTCATATCTTATCTAATCAACTCTCCCAATACTTCTTCAGTTTATCTCTATTGCTCCTTAAACAACCATTGCTAACCTCTCACACCTTCACACTATGTCACATGCGCATCTCCTTTTCACATTCCCGAACCTTCTCATCCTCGCTTCCCTCATCTTGTCCACCACAGAGTTCACTTCCACCTTATCAATATCGTTGTTCCTAATCATATCACTCCTAGTATATCCACATATCCAACTCAACATTATTATTTTTGCTACTCTCATCTTCTGAGCGTGAGAGTTATTCATTAACTAGCACTCTAGCTCATACAATATAATTAGTCTAGTAACTACTATTCAAAACTTACTTTTAAAACCCAATGGCACAGTTTTATCACGCAACACCAAATGCGAGTCTTTATTTTTATCCATCCTACAATATGATGTGTGATATTATTGTCAATCTCCTTATTTTCTTGGATTATTGACCCAAGATACTTGAAACTTTCTCTCTCGGGGATAACTTGTATATCAATTCTCACTTCCATTCCTGCGCCATGAGTTATGTCATTGAACTTGCACCCCAAGTACTCTGTCTTAGTTTTGCTCAATCTGAAACTCCAGGGTCCGTTTTCAAATCGCCAGCCTAGCGTTAACTCGATCACATGTCTCGTCAGTAATTACTATATTATTTGCAAATAACATATACCATGTCACCCTTGGATATGTCGCTTTCAATTCATCTATAACCAAAAGCAAATAAAAACGGTCTAAAAGTTAGTCCTTAGTGTAACCTCATCATGATTGGAAAGTATTTCGAGTCTTCTCCCAATATTTTTATCCGGATCTTGACTCTATCGTACAGATCCTTAATCGCCCTAATGTATGCGACATGTAAACCTCTAGTCTCCAAACATTTCCACATAATTACCTCCCTTGTCGTTTTTTCTTGGTCAATAAACACCATATGTAAGTTCCCACTTTCTCTTTTTATACTGCTACATCAATCTCGGCTTAGCTGGCTGATACTCCTTTCGGTTTATGATAAGTGATCAATTTACTTTTTTATTTTGGTTCAAAATAAGTGTCCTGTTAGGTAATCAAGAAAATTTCAATTTGTTTTTACTCTTTTACCCCTATGAGCATATTCCTAAAATATTTTCTTACTCCTCACTATAACTATGTGATCAATATTGAATAAGGGTAATTTAGTCATACTAAATATTTTGTATAAACTTTAATATTTATTTAATGAACGTATTAAAAGAAAATTGATCACTTATTATAAATCGAAGAAAATTCCACTTTCTCTGCTTCTACTTTCGGTTGGATCTCTCAATTCTACCACCGATTTCATCGATGTCCACCAAAGTTACCCCTCAAGAGCCCAACACCTCTCCAGCTGCATTCTTAATGCAATTAGCTATCCTATCCCACATAATGTTTGCATCCCCAAGGTCCCATTGATTTAAAGAAAACAATGAAAATTTACTTAAGTAGGACAGCACTGAAACAAACTCAAATCTCTTTTAAGGAAATCTAATATCTAACTAAGTCTGAATAAATATACAAATGTTTTTGTTTGTCTTGAAAAGCCTCATTGCTTCCGGAAAAAAAATGTCACTATGATCGGAAAATGAGGAATATGATATGCTGTGCTCTTTTGTATGCCTCAATAGACAACAAAAGAACACTGTTTTATGATTTATTTTTGTCTCCTTTAACATTTTCTCTATATATTTTATTTTTTTATTTGATGAGAAGGTTGTAATAGGGAAAAGGGGAAGGAAGCATTTGGTGAGTGAATATGAAACTTCATTTTGCACTATGCCTTGTGAAATATATGTTGTATATCAAAATTGAAATCTAACCATTACTTTCTTTTTAATTCTTTATGCAAATTGAAAGACATTTTTTACACCAATACTGACTGAAAATATACAACAGTTGCAACAATAGAAAACTAAAGAATATTTCTTGATTTTTCAATGTAATAAAAATAAGAAAAAAGTAAATTATTTTACTCTTAAATAAATATCAGAAATGACTCTTATATTACTTGATGGGTTGTTCTCATAAAAAATAATTTCTATTTTTAATTAATAAGTTATGAACTTGAATCTTCTCAAGAGTAAGATGATAAAGTTATTGAAGGAAAGAATACTTAATATTCATTTAAAATAACTTTTCTGTTTTAGAATAAGAGTAAAATATACATATATATTATCCTTTCTACTTTTATCAAGTAAGATTCTACCGAATTTATTATTATTTTTTGTTGCTCTTGTATCATTTAATTTACTGTTATTACAAACTTGGCGTTAATATCATCACCCCTTCATATCGTTGTGACACTTGTAGTCCTATACATCTCCCAATTCGTGTCCCTTACGTTGTTTCTTTATTTAATTTTCCCCGTCAGAAAGTCCTCTTCACAAAAATAAACAGCAGGAAACTCTATTTTCATTCGACCCCCCAATCTCCGCTTTCAGTAATTCCACTAATTTCTATGTAAAAAACAGAGGTTCTTGAAAATTTCTTACCACTGTAACCTCTTGGAAAGGTATCAATATCCCTATTTTCATTTTCCAAAAAAGTCTTTTGAGTACTTCTAGAATTTTTCTAGGACAGAGTTTACTTGTGTGTACAACTTATATGATGACACATGTTGTTAACTTGTTTCCCTATGACTTCTTTTTGGCCTAGAAATACACAGTAGTATACGCCAAAGCCTATCTATTCTGTCCTCTTTAACTTCAAAAACTCATCTCTCTAAATTTGTGTTTGTAACAGCAACAAGGGGATACCCTTTTTTCTTTGGCATCTTGTATAAGTAAAGGTGAGAGCTTTGAGTAGCAAATGATGATAGGATTAGGTGTGGAGGAGCTGAGCTTTGAGAAGCTGATGGTGAACAATGATAACAGTGGTGGGGGTTGTAAAATGGGGGGTGGGGGTGTGATCAGAGAGTGGAAAGATATACCTATGGAGTTGTTGTTGAGGATAGTTGCACTTGTGGATGATCAGACGGTGATTGTGGCTTCTGGTGTTTGCAGTGGATGGAGAGATGCTATTTCTTGGGGCCTCACTCACCTTTCCCTTTCTTGGTATTTTATTATTCCTATTTATTGAACAAAAGTTTAAGTTTTTACTATTAGATTGTGTATTTTTCTTCTGGAATTCTGGTACTTTTTACTTGATATATTGGATGAAGGATAGTTCTTGTTCTTCATTTATCTGATGAAAAAGATGATCTTTTGTTGAAATCAGGTGAGTGAAGTCAGCTTAGGCTGATTACCGAATGAAAATCTACAATTTTTTTTTTGTATTAACCTATCTTGGTCCTTTTTGCCTGATCAATTTATTTGAGAAACTATAGGTTTTCTTTGTTTCTTTAAGTTTTCTGGGGATGAGGTTTCTATAATTTGTTGAAAAAAGCTTTGTGTTTGAAGCTAAGGTTGAATGTTAAAGGGTTGTCTGAAACTTTCCTCTAAAATGGATGAGCAAGATGAATTGTAAAAGTTAGCCTTGGACTTGCATCAAGGGATTTGGGGAAAATAAGAGGGGTTAGAACAATGGGATGGTGATTCAAATTCCCATAGGTCTATCACATATGTTTATATTTGACATGCCCCAAATATGATTATATTTGGCATAAATGCAGGGTAAGGCTACATATAATAGATTCTTGTAGTCCGGTCTTTCCCCGGACCCTGCACCTAGCCAGAGCTTAGTGCAGCGGGCTACCTTTTTGCCCCAAATATGATTATATAACCTAGATATCATAGTGGTTTACTACTGTGCTCTATGGCAAAATCGGCATAATAGATTCTTGTAGTCCGGTCTTTCCCCGGACCCTGCACCTAGCCAGAGCTTAGTGCAGCGGGCTACCTTTTTGCCCCAAATATGATTATATAACCTAGATATCATAGTGGTTTACTACTGTGCTCTATGGCAAAATCGGCCCTTCTTTTTCTATGCTTCATCCTGGATTTCTGGAAGCTGTATCTATGTTGTAGTGCTCAGAAACCTTGAAAAGGAGAAAATATTATGTCATGTTTGCCTTTGTTTCAGATTTTTTCTTCTTTTTGGGGATTTTATTAGAATTTGGATTGGTTTCACTATCTTGCCGGTGTTCGTATTGTCAATTGTGAGAGTTGGAATTGCATCAATATTTATTATTAGAGAGCTGGCCTCATGTAAGGCTATCATTTTAAAACAGTTGTTGACCTCTGATAAGTGTGAGGGATCTTTCCTCTGGTTATTTGTGGTGTATTTCCTGGGATTCTAACTTCTGCAGCAATTTTTTTTTTCTAGGTGCAAGAGGAACATGAACAGTTTAGTGCTGGCACTTGCACCCAAGTTCACAAAGCTGCAGATTCTAACTCTTCGGCAAGATTTACCACAGCTTCAGGATAATGGTGTTGAGACAATTGCAAATCACTGTCATGAGCTTCAAGACCTTGATCTTAGCAAGAGTTTTAAGCTAACTGACCGTTCACTCTATGCTTTAGCTCACGGCTGTCCAAACCTTACGAAGCTGAATGTCAGTGGGTGCTCTGCTTTCAGTGACGGTGCAGTCGCATACCTTGCTGAGCGTTGCAGAAAACTAAGAGTCTTAAATCTTTGTGGCTGTGTTAAAGCTGCCACTGATAAGGCGTTGAAGGTATATGCATTGAATTCTAAAATGAGTTATTGTTAGGAGTACTTCGAAAACCTATTGGTACTTCTATATGAAGTGAATGTTATTACTTTGTGCAGGCTATTGGTTATTACTGTAACCGACTGCAGACTGTAAATTTAGGTTGGTGTGATAAAGTTGGTGATGAAGGTGTGATGAGCTTGGCTTATGGCTGTCCTGATCTCAGAGCCCTTGATCTGTGTGGCTGTGTTCTTATAACAGGTAACACCGGTATCTGGTTAGATTTTATCTCTGTCTTTCTTAAAATATCCATGCTCAAGAATTTAAGGCGTGTTCTCTACTAAGCTGACTTCTATTAGCTTATGCCTAACTTGGCAACACATAAGTCGTATTCAAGTATTAAGTCTTATGTATGGCACACAGATTTGAAGCTTGTGGTTTTAGAATTGTATTGTAATTCTTTTAAATTACTCGGTTTTAATTAATGATTTGTACAAATTCGATGGATTTCTAGACAAATATAGTATATGGACCAAAGCTATTGTTTTTGGTCGAACGCGTAATGCGTATTCTAGCTCCATCCCTGATGGCACATCTTGTCTAAGAGAACAATTTATTTATGTCCTATCATTAACTAACTGGCAGGAGATATACATGCAAGAAATTGCTCTCAGGAAAATTTGTACAGTCTTCGTGTTGCTTAATAGAGCTGTATTTTCATGGAAGATATCTTTCCGATAAATTCAATCGGACTGTCACTTGTATTTCTTGCGAGTATGATTTCATGATTATTGCACTTAACTCGTTAGCCCGATATTCACTAGAAAGAAGTGTTCTAAGGGGTCATTTGGTAGGAAGTAGTATAAGAATAATGCTGTATATGGTGTATTAGCAATGTATTAATAATGTTGAGATTAGTTATGCTGGCATTGGTTATAGTGAGATATTTCTTATCCACTGGTTGGTTTGGTGTATTAAAATGTTGCATAATTTTTTTAAAAGTTGGTTGTTCACAAAAATACCCTACAAATTCTTTAACTTTGTAGGCTTTGAGGGATTTGATGGGCAATTATGTCTTTAACCATGCTTATGCAAGTATTAAAAACCCTTGGGTGCTAATATCATGGTTTGCTATCTATTAGTTAAAGACATTAATCCTTGTGTGCTAATACCCTTGCCTGCTGCTGCCTACTTTCCGAGATGGCCATTGCCCATTCCCGATCTCCTTTAAGAGTTCTGAGGCAGAGTAGTTGATGCCTCCACTTGGAGTCATCTTTTTTATTTGACCATCCGACATGTCTATCTTATGTGTTGCAGATGAGAGTGTGATTGCTTTGGCAAACAATTGCCCTCACTTGAGATCCCTCGGCCTATACTTCTGCCAGAACATCACAGACAGAGCAATGTACTCGTTGGCTCAGAGTAGGGTCAAGAACAGGCACGAGATTTGGGCGTCTATGAAGAAGAACAGGTACGAGGACGAGGGGCTTATAAATCTCAACATCAGCCAGTGCACTGCTCTCACGCCTCCGGCCGTCCAGGCAGTGTGCGAAGCATTCCCTGCCCTGCACACTTGCCCCGGGAGACATTCCCTCATAATTAGCGGCTGCTTGAACTTAACATCGGTGCACTGTGCATGTTCTGTCCAAGCACACCGTGCACGCGTTCTCCATCCAGCTCACTGAGTGTTGGTTGTATGGAGGAGAAATTTCCAAGTTCTTAGGCCTTCATAGAGGGGGGAAAAAGAGTTGGACTCAACCTTGTACATATTTGCTTGTGTAAAAATTATGCTGGACATTCTTGGCTGTATAAGCCAATCGGTTCTGTTTGTTTAATCTTTTGGACTGATAACTTGTTGTTTTATGTTATTCTGACTCCTTTCATGTGTTAAATTTATGTGCAAGACTTATATTTCATGCTTCATCCCCAAAATTAAACATGGGACGTAATTTGTTGGGGGTCTAAAACGTAAGTGAAAAAAGCTTGATATGTTATGTTTCAAAATGATGGCAATACCTCTGAACTTCATTGATAACCTCACCTTAGTATGAGTTTAAAACAGAAGTAGAAAGATTAGTTTGTCCATCTAAAGATGAAAGCTTCATATCCTTGGTGGATTATGTGTATGCTCAACGTACTTGTGAAATCAGAAAAATAATCAGAAAAATCCATCACATCCCTTTCAACTTGCATATCAAACAAATGGCTCTGTTGTTTTTATTAATAACAAAGAAAGTAGTAGATGTTGAGTTGTTTTTTTAATACGTACACATTGCCTTGACCTGCACGTCATTGATTTCTCTTCCTCTAGATTTCTATGCTGGTGTGAGAATGTTCGTCTTCTATCAAGTTTTAGAAAAGGGTGTCATCCCGTAAGTTGAAAAGAGGATGTCAACTGTAGAAATAAAGTAGATCGGGTGGGTGAAGAGCTGATGTTATGTAACATAATGTTTTAAATTTAGGTTAGTTTTAGCAAATGAATATGATCTGAATTAGTGAATGGTGGGTATTGCTTAATACTGTTGGTTTGGAACATTCTCGTGATACACGATTTGGTAGTTTTGAACGGTAAAAGCTAAGCTCGTAATAATTTGGCCAAGGGAAAACAATCTTTCTTTCTTCCTGGTGTTTTTGTTTTACTAAAAAATAGAGGAATTATTGTTGTGGTGTGTTAATATAATACTACTACAACAACCACAACCCAGTATAATCTCACTTAGTGGGGTCTGCGAAGGGTATTATGCTATCCTTGGGTAGAGAGGATGTTTCCAAATAGACTCCCGGCATCCTTCCCTCCAAGAACTTCCCACCTTGCTCTTGGGGAGACTCGAACTCACAACCTCTCGGATGTGTTAATATAATACACATCCGAAATAAGATACTCAAGAAACTTGGGGAAGGCAGAAAGCGTCAAATGGCGAAACAAATAATCTGCTTGTCAAACAACATGTCATTAAAGATTGCAAAATGTCAAGCATCTTTCCAATTACAAACAAAAGCTGCACAAATCATGGCTTACGCCTTTCTGAGTTTTTCAATTATGGTAAATTTATGCCTTGTTGTTGCTGTATCATGAATACGAAACCACAACTTCACTTGCCTTTGTACACAATCTCTTCATCATCCACGTCGAATGCTGGATTACACAGACATCTAAAGAGTCTGCCTATTCCCTACATAAGGGACAAAAATATAAAGGTTACAAGTTATGGGGGCAAACTGTATCAACTTTTGTTAATGACATCAAAAAATATATGTGACCAAATAATAAACTATTCAAATATTGAAGAGAAGAATAGATTAGTAGAGCTGCCACTAATAACTCCTTTTGAATATTCATCTGAAACTAAGATAGTATCAAGCCGAACACAAAACATATATTCTTGGGGTTAGTCTTTCTTTGACAACCTTGTTGCTTTTAAGCTGTTTCTCTGTGTGCGGCTCTCGGACAAAGCTACTTACTCCAATCGGTTAGTAAACTACGTCTTCTGCTTTCATGCATGGGTAGCTGGGTGTAGCTAGCTTTTTAATTGCAAGTTCGACCAAATCAAGTAGCTTTGGTCCGGACTCTATATTTGTATTAAGAAATTTATTAAATTTATATGAATTAATAATTAAGAATTAGGTAACTTAAATATATTAGAATTTTAAACCCATAAGCTTTTGAGGTGGTTTAATTCTTTTCCTCTTTCCAAGATCTTAAACTTTCTAAATTCTTATGAACCTCTTTAGCCAAATAGAAGGACATGCCATTAAATGTGCATATTCCCAAACGACAGGTTTGGAAATGAGTTATTAGCTACAATATTAAAGGAGCATTAAGGCTGCGCATGATAGGCCCCTTCCTGATACCCCACGTATAGCTAGAGCTTAGTGCACTGGGCTACCATTTTTTCTTTAGAATCATTGATTTCAAATGATACTTAGAAAATAGAGTGAACGAAAGCAAAAGGTTAACCTGTGTGAGTAGAGGAGTTCTATAATTTATTGTTCTTGGTGAGTCTTCCTCATCATCACTGCTATCAGAACTGGTTTCCTCTGCATTTATATCACCTATTGTCTTCTTTTTCGACGTCCCAACACCTTGTCCGCACTTCTCCCTCTGCAGAATATAAGTAGATATGAAAAGTCATCAACTATAAACTTAATAACTAACTAAATTTCCTGTCTATGAGACTAATTAGTATTAGAAAGTTAAACGAGACGACACCAAGTAGGCTGAGATTTGATACTTTTGGACTTGGTGCAACACTTTACAAGTTATTCTAAATCCTACCTCAAATACTTTTCCCAAAATCTTTAAAGCCATCGCTCGTTTCTTGAGTTCTTCCTTCTTCACATTGCCTTCTTGTAGCACCTGAAAGGTTAAACAGAAGCAACTCAAACAAAGGTCTTTCAAGAATAATCCATAGCAACATAAGCAGAAAGGGATAATTCTGAACGAAAGGCTTACCAATTGGCAGACATGCAAAAGAGTTACTTCAATGTCTACAACGTTTAGTTTCCACAATGAATTCATTAGTGTTTCTCTGTTTAATCTGAGATGTGATTCAACGTCATTTTCAGGGCCACTACCATCCATTTTACACTGGCGACGAACATCTTCTTGAAGTTGCAGCAGTTGAAAAGCACCTAAATATTCCACCATATTATGACTGACAAGGAGGGAAGAGGTAAGATCTTCAGTGAAATGATCAAAGTGTACCTTTTGCTGCTGTAAGCTGTGATTTCCAGAAATGACCTTTGTTGCGAACCCATTCGGCCATAAATGGAACTCCCAAGTAAATTGCTTTCTTTCCGAGCTCTTGGGCAGCCTGTCTTGTGTATATGTATCCAATCGTTTGAAGAATCTCAGCTCCAAATGCTGTTAAGAGAACAGGAAAGCTCACATAAGTTTAACACATAGATCCGCCTTTGGATATTGCCATTACTAAAACTAAGAGAAATCACTAGAAGAAATGCAAGAGAAGTAGTCAGCTGACCTGCTTGTGAAAGCCGTTCAGCTTCAGATTCAGCAAGTCGTAGAAATCCCACTCTGTCACCGCGAACGTATTGTTGAAGAAAATTTTTGAGTATTCTAGCAAGCTTTTCTTCCCTTTCCTTTTGGACATCCTTCATAACACAGTGCTATCATAGTTAATCAACTGAAAAAAAGTTACTAGTAAACTAAAGAGAACAAAGGTATTTTTCCTTTTCTAAAGAACATGTAGTTCTAAAAAGTGATCTAAAACTGTCCAAAGATACTCTTAACATGGTGTGATATCGTTCGCCAACAACTAGTATCAGAGCCAATGATTTGGCCAGACGATTATGGAGATCGCGAAGTGATGGCGTAGGGTTCGACTTAGTGCCTTTACCCGTCTATGGCCGGTTCACTACCTTTACCATCCTCTCCTTGGGCTTCGGTGATCGTAAATACTTGGACCATGCGGGTGGCACACAATTAATCTCTACATTAGCCAATAAACAGTGATGGGTTGTGTGAAACTTAGTTCAAGGGGGAGATTGTTGGTAGTATGTGAACAAAGTCTCAGATGGAAACTAAAAAAGAAAAATGAACTACTTATAAGGAGTTGAATGATCTTATTGGTTTGAGGCCTTTCGGGGAAGACCGTGTGAGTTTGGCCCAAAGCAAACAATAACACACCATGTTAAGAGTATCTTTGGACCGTTTTAGCCCAACAGAAAGAGATATCACTCATATCTTCAAGAGCAAGAACTTCAATAATACATTTTCTCGACAGATTCCTACAAAGAAACTACCAACAAACGGAAACATACTTTGTATGTTACTATTGAAATTTCAGACATACTTGCCTTGAGTCTATCATGGATTTTCTCAGGGTTGTCATTTTCGCCAACTAATTCAGAGGAGGCCATTGATGCCACAGAAAGATGTCCGACGTAGTCTTCAAAAAGTTCGCTCCCAAAGAGGAGCGCAAACACAGCAGTCGGATCAAGCATAGTTTCCCTACAAAGAGGACATAAAAAATAGTACTAAAGTTCATGTAGCCTTCATTCATTGATATCTAAGAACATCTTTTTTCCACAGAAATTTATGAATCAGCAAGTACTTGCCTTGTGTTCTTTAAGTATTAATATTTCATTCAAAATGAGTAGAGGTATTCAATAAAAGCTCAAGATATACAAAACAGTAGAATCAATAGGCTACACAAGGTCTTTACACTTTAAATTAGCAATTTGAAGTTTAAAAAGGCCTTTTTATAACCTAGAAGCAATTACAGAAAGATTACCTGGAGACACAAGACTTGCCATTTTGATCATATACATTTCTTTGCACTGGATCACTCAAAACCTGATACGCCTCCCCTAATTCCTATTTGTTACAATTTAAAACATAAAAAAGAATAAATTATCATGACAAGATTTCCAGAATAAGTAAATACAAATAAGGAATAAGCAATGGGGTTGCCTGAAATCTTTGTGCAGCAAGAGGATCATCCGGATTTTTATCAGGGTGAACTTGCCTGGCCTGCACCAGAGGATGAAAGACAAAGATTTTCCATATCATTCAACAAGCACAAGAAATCTTTCGTTTTGCTTTTATCTGAAATGCCTTAAGACTTAGGGTTGAACACCTAAGGAAAATCAACAGAGGTGTCAAGCTATGTCCCACGCAAAGACTCTCCAAAATGATGCCACACCCGTGTCGGATCCTCCAAAAAATGTACTATTTTTGGAGGATCCGACACTCACCTGGTAAAACTTTCGGAGAGTCAGAGCGCCAAGTTCTTTCATGAATTTACTAAAATTTCTATAATGAATCCTGTAACGGTAATTTCAGCGGCTGTTCAAGCAAACATTTCCTTTCAACAGATCAGAGAGAATGAGACAGTTTCCACAACCATTTTGTACTTCAAATCAAAGCAAAAATGGGTATATTAAACTGTCAAAGCAAATAAACCTTCATTTCTAGAATAAACATTCCATGAATTACTCTACTTGGATCCATTTATCCAATCCTAGAAGTATAGACGACAGATGAAATTTAAACTATAATAAAGCAACAACAAATCAACGGCATCACTACATAAAATCCAATTATAGAAAGTAAAAGATTAAGACATAGGTTCGAAAACCTTGAGATAATAGGCCTTGCGAATTTCCTCTTCAGATGCTGAAGGACTAACACCAAGAACATCATAATACTCTGTTTCTTTCACCATTTCCTTTTTTCTGAAATCCCAAAAAAAAGTTTGAAAAAACTTCACAAACTTTATGATCAACAAAACTTTAAAGAAGAAGAAGAAGAGGTGGGGGTGAGGGATTTTAGGGGGGTGGAGGTGGGGTCTGATGAAGATGTCACAGAAGAATGAGAGTCACCCCACGAGACTAATCTACCTTTCCAGTTCTGAACAAGGATTAAACTAATTGCTTTATGATAGCTTTTCGCGGGAGAAAACAGTATTTTAACTGTCACTTTGTGGCTTTGATCATTACATCAACTATCTTTTGAAACTTCCCTTTTTGAGTGATGGGCTGTGGGCTTCTGGTTCTCCTTAGTGGGCTTTATTTAGATTTGTTTTTTGGGATTTTTACCTATTTATACCATATATCAAACCTTATTACCTCCCATGTTTAAGGTTTGTGTTTATTACATTTAAGCCTACCAAATTTCAATTTATGTACCATAATTCAAATTAAGGGTATAATTATTGCTTCATTTATTCTAGGCATGATTTTAGGAGCATATATTCCTTTTCCCTTTTTTTCATCCTCTTCTCTTTCCTTATGTTTCCTCCACCTTAATATACGGTAATCACTACTAAATTCATAAGGTGTATAAGTTACCAAATTACAATATTTTATTTCGAATGAACAAAAAATTATGTTAAGGAAACCTATGAGATTTAGTCGTTATTTATTCTTTAGGATATCAATTATTCTTTAGTGTACAAATGAGTTTAAAGAGTTCGTTCTATTGAGTCACATAAGAAAAGGAACACAAATATCTTCAGATATTTGAAGAAGATTTTTTCAAAAAAAAAAAATTATTCTTTTGCAAAAACAAGTTTTTTTTACAAAAAAAAAATTAGAAATTGTATCTACAAACTGAATACATTGAATTTTAATATCCCAATTCTCATTTCAATTGTAACATAATTGGCATTTTCGACGTAATTGTAGAAGACTTGCAGAAGTTTTAGTCTTTCCAATTTATAATTTATCTACAATTCTACAATTCATCTACAATTTAAATACAATTCTGGAAATATGTCTTCTTCTTCTTCGACGAGTTTTAATCTGAAATTCAGTCATAACCAAGTCTAATCTTCACCAAAACCTCTCAAAATTTATATATATACTCATAAACATATTCCAATTTTTTTACAACAACACCCAATCCAAACAAATAACGATTTTTGATAATTCAAATTTGAATTCAATGCTTTCAAGCTTTTTAATGGCTATCAATGGTGGAAAATACATGGAGAATGAGAGAATCACGCTGCAATGGATTTGCTTCCGTTTTAAATCTCGAAATTAATGGTTATAGAGTCACCATTAAATCTGATTCCTTCTATTTTGGCGCGTTTTTAGGATACAAAAAACGAATATTAGAAATCTGATTCCTTCTATTAGATTCAGATTAGAAATGGAGATTATCCTACGATGAGTTCTACTTTGAACTATCCAAAAGATTAAGTCTTGAAGGTATAAGTTAAATATACACCTAAAGTGAATATATCCTCCCAAAATCATGCCTAGAATAAATGATCAATAATTATACCCTTCATTTGAATTATGGTACATAAATTGAAATTTGGTATGCTTAAATTTTTTTGACACTAGATTGTAGTTTAATTGTAGCATAAATGTAACAATACAACTTTACACAATACTTAAACTGATTTGTAGTTTATTTGTAGAAATTGTATCTACAAACTGAATACATTGAATTTTGATATCCCAATTTTCATTTCAATTGTAGCATAATTGGCATTTTCGACATAATTGTAGAAGACTTGCAGAAGTTTTAGTCTTACCAATCTACAATTTATCTACAATTCTACAATTTATCTATAATTTATCTACAATTCTGGAAATATGTCTTCTTCTTCTTCTTTGACGAGTTTCAATATGAAATTCAGTCAAAACCAAGTCTAATTTTCACCAAAACCCTTCCAAATTTAGATATAAACTCCTAAAGATATTCCATTTACCACAACACCCAATCCAAACAAATAATGATTTTTGAAAATTCAAATTTGAATTCAAAGCTTTCAAGCTGGAAAATACATGGAGAATGAGAGAATCACGCTGCAATGGATTTGCTTCCCTTTTAAATCTCGAAATTAATGGTGATATAATCACCATTAAATCTGATTCCTTCTATTTTGGCGCGCTTTTAGGGTGGAATTCATCTATTTTGGTTTGGTACACATTTTGTAGATAAACTATGGAATAGGCGGGTAAATACAATATTATAAATATTTTTGGTAATAAGGTTTGATATATGGAATAGATATGTAAAAATTCCCTTATTTTTTTGGGGCCCATTTGTTGGTGGGGTTTTGGACCTACCCATACCATATCCAATTGTGTAGTCATAAGTCAGTAACTGCAGAGAACAAAGTAGTTTTTATGTTCAGCTTTCTTTCTTTTTGGGTGAATAATAGCCTCTATCCTTAACCTTCGCAAGTGGACCAAAATATAGATGTAGATAGAAGTGGAAAACATGTGGCTTGGTAGGATATAGTTCGGGTCGGAAATGGGTAATAAAAATGGATATATTATCCGATCCCACTGATATTTAATACGGATAAAAAGAGGATTAATCGGCGGATAATATGAGTAACCATATTATCCATAATTTTTTGAATATGATCATTTTTGGGAGAATTTCTAGTCTCCCAAACTTGAGAAAGCCCAAATTTGAGGCTTTATAAATATAAAAGTTAAACTCAATGGTTATTCATTGGTCAATCATTTTCTAAATAGATAATATGGTTCTTATTCATATTTGATCTGTTTTAAAAAAATTCATTATCATATCCATTTTCTTAATGGATATATTAGTAGTTAACTGTTTTCTTTTAATCATTTTGCTACCCCCTAAATGTATATAAAGAGCACTTAAAATGTTAAGTCCAAACGTGTAATTCCCCTTGACATGATAACCTATGAAAGCAGAAAGATAATAATCCAGTGATAAGTTAACCCTATATTCAAACAATATAGGGAATTTAAATGCTAAATTAAAACAGATAAGTATTTTTTTCCTGTTTTCCGTTTTTTATTACAAAGAAATCCGCAATCGAACAAAAGAAAAATCTGAATTCTTCATCTGAAACCAAAACCAAGAAATCAAAAATTTCAGTTTCTTTCGATTTTTGACTTAATCTGATTAGTGCAGACCCCTAAATAGATATCTATTGGTATTGCATGGATCCTTGAAGTAACGATAAAATTGAGTCTGTACGACATATAGGTCACGAGTTTGAACTGTAGAATCAGTCATTAATATTTGTATCAAAGTAGGTTATACATACATCACACTCTTTAAGGTGTGACCCTTTTCCATACCCTTTTTAAATGAGCGTATGCTGTTGATTTCATTGAGGCACTCAAAAGCCAATAATAAACCCCATTGAGATAAGTGACATCAAGCTAAGGTGAACAATATATTAAGGTACTACATACCGGAAAGGAATTCAGGTGTAAGGTTCTTCCACGAGTTGTTGCATAAAAAATAGACACAGGTCAAATCCAAATTCAAATTGATGACCATGGTATGAGAAGAAGTGCTCATGAATATCAAAAAGCGCAGGAGCCAGGAGGCAGAGGCTGGAACTCTAGTGGCAGGATTCTACAAACCCAAGTGACCGCTGTCTCCATAAATCGATTTATGTACTAAGAATAGGCCATCGACTGGGCCAGCAACAAACTTCAAATCAGTGATCCTCTAAAGCTGATGGAGAGTTTTTTTTTGTTCCGGGGTCACACGTGGAACTGTTATTTCAGGGAGCTAGGAGAAATCAACAGACTTTGCGATGATTTGTCCTTCATACGCTACTTTCAAGTTACAAATGAGGAGATGGGCACGATTGTTCTTGTGATGAACATGCTTTTCTATGAAACTTGAACTTCCTATTAGAGCATGCCAATGCTTAAACACACATTTGAAACCCAAGAGTTGTTAATGCTTTTCTATGAAACTTGAACTTCCTATTAGAGCATACCAATGCTTACACACGCATTTGAAACCCAAGAGTTGATAGCCTGAGGGTTTCACATATTAATTTTGATGTGTAACGACCCGATTTGTGTACAAAATTTGAGGATATTCTGGATCAATTTGATATATTTTGGCACAAGAATTAGCTTTGGCCAAGAATATCTACATATATATAAAGAGTTATATGATGGACAACCTATCAAATGAAAGATCTTGGAGTCTAGTTTCTATCGCTTCAAACCGTTTGTCATTAGGATATTTCTACAGAATGTTATGGCCAATTCACCACACCTATGCCATATGCGCACTCATATATGCGGCCGCACATATAAGGGGGTTTCTACCTCATATGTGTGGTTAGATGTGTCCTAAAAATAACCCAAGGTCAGGGAGAGAGAGGGGCTAAGTTATTTCTTCAAGACTAGGGCTCTCCCTCCATCACCCATCCGGCCAAGGCTTCCAATACACATCTAAGGTAAAATTCTAAGTGTTTTTTTATGATGATTTCATTTCTCAATCACTAGTTACAAAAAGATTTTGATTGGATTCTATAGGATTTCTTCAAAATCTCAAGAAAACCCCAGAAGTTGCCTTCCAAGATTTGGTCTTCAAGAGGTAGCTAGTCTTTCACTCTTAAACCTATATGCATGGATTGTTAATGAATATATGAGAAAGAAAAGTATTAGCTCTTATTGGATGGTGAATGAAAGCCGGTTAATGAATATATGAGAAAGAAATTAGTATTAGCTCTTATTGGATGGTGAATGTAAGCCACAATTACTTAAACTAGATTATTGGATCTTTTGGAGATTTTGTAATGAAATAATTATTAAAAATTGGGTGGATGTGAGTTCATTAATGATTGTAATGATGCTAAAGAAGGCAGTTTGTAGACAAAGAATGATTTAGTATCTCTTGTTGGTGGGAAGTAGGTATTGTTGGATGAAGAAACACCATTACTAGAGGTAGTAAAATGCTATGTACTCTAGGTGTTTGATAAAATGTCTACATGATCAAAAATCTAGAAATTGTTCACTAATGTTGGCCCCCTTGGATGTTGATATTGTAGATCGAAGTTGCGTACTGTAATGGATCATTGAAGTATCATTAAGTTGTGAATTTCAAGCATGTTGGCTAAATTTCTCTCTTGGAAGGGAATTTTATGATGTTTCCATTCGAGGCTTTCGGAGGCCAACTAGCGAGACAAGGATATATTAGAATAGGGATTTGCACGACTTGAGGTAAGTGTTTTGTGTAACTTTGTTGATGGAATTTTTCCTACTAATTGCCATTGTTTGCTACATGCAGGGGTGATACATATATGAAGTGACGAGCATATATGCATGTGCTAGAGTTAAACATGCTCGGAGGTAAATTATACGATTTGTTGTGCTATGTAGAATTATGTAATATTCTTGTTTCATGTTTTCTTTGACTTCTAGATTTCTATGGATACAAAATTAAATTCTAGAAACCATGGTTTGGCTTATTATAATTTGATTAAAATATTGACGGACTTTCTATGAAATTATTGATTTGCAATCTGATCGTTATTATCTTAATCACAACTAGGTCGCTACGATCGTTATTATTAAGATTTTGAATTATATACTTTAGTTGAAGATCATTTTTGAGTCTTGTTGAAATACTTGAATAATAAAGTACTTGACATTTATTGAATTGTTATTGACTTGGAAGCCGTGATTGATATTCAATTAGAACGTTGTTTAAATACTCTCATTGATGTTATTACCTTAATTGTTAGTGATAGGCATGTGCTTGGTAAGAGAGAATGTAAATCACAAAGGGTGATGCCATGCCATTTCATATATATTATCACGTGAGGGAGAGTGTAAAGCACGAAGAGTGATACCGTGCCATTCATATATATTATTATGCACGAAAGATAATACTATGCCATTTAACTTACATCATGTGAGGATTAGATTAAATTCACGAAGATGATGCTGTGCCATTTCATATATATGATCATGTGAGGGAGAGTGTAAAACACGAATGGTGATGTGCTGCCATTCTTATATATTATTATGCATGAAGAACAATACCGTGCCATTTTATTTACATTATCATGCGAAGATGAGAGTAAAAGCATAAAGGGTGATGCTGTACTATTTCATATTTATTATTATATGAGAAAGAGTGTAAAGAATGAAGGGTGATGTCGTGCCATTTCATATTTATTATTATATGAGAAAAAGTATAAAACACGAAGGGCGATACCGTGCCATTTTAATTATATTATTATGTCATCATACACATTATCATGTGAGGAAGAGAGTAAAAGAACAAAAGGTGATGGCGGACCATTTAAGTTACGTTATAATGTTTTATATTATATATGTTCATGGCATGAAAGGTGTTTCCGTGAAAGCGAGGACAAGAGACATATATTATATTGTGATATCTTTGCATTGTGTATACATTCATGTCTTTATCTTGAGATGTTATTGTCCACCTATAGTTTCTATATGACTTGTAGTCATTCTGTCTGTGTCCTCTACCCCAATCGTTGTTGTGCTATCTAGGCCTTCTACCTATTTAACTTGCAAAATATTATGATTTTCTTCTTGTTTGTTATATTTGTGTTTAAGCCTTCTACCATGCTAGTTAGTAAAAATTTATATTCTTCTTTCCTAATTGTTGTCATAATTTCTATGCCTTCCACTTAGTCTGTTACCTTTGTCCATATGTATTGTCTTGTTCGTTATTGCTACTTGTGTATTCCACTTATTTGTTATTGTTATTGTCATTTCTCCCACCTAGTTGGTACTGTTATATGTATGCTCAATGATAAGGAGATAAATGCATGAAGGGTGTTATCGTGCCAATTGATTTGATATACAAACATATATTAGGTGAGAACGAGATAAATGCACGAAGTTATTACCATGCCATTCGATTCAGTATCTTGAATATATTACTCACACCAGGAAAATTCTGAATTTACTAACGCATGTTGTCCCATTAATCATTTACTGCCTTGCATATTTATTTTATTGTATGCTTATCTGTTATGCTCTATAAATATTTCTATTGTTAGTCTACTACACGGGTTGTGATAGTGAATATCTTTATGACTAAAAATTCTCGTCAATACTTAGACAAGGTTAGACAAAATACTTACTGAGTATATGAGGTTGGTTGTGATCATACTATACTTCTGCACCTTGCGTGTAAATTTTTGATCCTGATGATGCTGTGTATAGCAGGAGCTGACATTGAAGATGTACTTGAAATTCAGTTACATATGCCTCTACTCCTAGGTAGCTTTGAAAATTTTAATCTTTTCGCGTTTATTTTAGCAGATGATGTATTTTATTTCATGCCAGCTTTGTATATTCTAAATCTTATAAGTTTATAAATTATACTACCGGTCCTTGAGAAAGGTATAAAGGTTCAACTATTTATTTTCCTCGATAAATCTAATTAAATTTGATTGTTGTTAATTGGCTTATCTAGCAGGTTGGGTTAGGTACACCATCATGACTAGTTCAATTTTTAGGTTGCGACAGGTTAGTATCAATGCTATAGGTTCATAGGTTTTACGAGTCATGAACAAGTGTCTAGTAGAGTCTTGCGGATCAGTATGATGAAGTCCATACTTATCTTCGAGAGGCTATATGACATTTAGGATAAACTTCCCATCTTTATTTCCTCATCGTGCAATGTTGATTCATCTTGAAGCGTATATCTTTCAATTCCTTCCACTCATTCGTATATGTACTTGAACGCTTGGTATCAGATGTGCATCGACGCTTAGGATTCTATGAATGAGGTACGAGATGTATTTTCTGTGTTTTGGTGATGGACTAGTCTGGAGGACTTGAGGCCAGGTTTAGACTGTAGTTTAGGCTTGGTAACTTCAGTTGTTAGAGCTATACAGTTAGACTCATATGTCTGGTAGTGTCCCTATGAGTGGAACGTGCATCTCGATGAGCAGTTAAATGGCTATATGATGAGCATGATGTGTGCGCGACGTGTTCAGATGGGTTGACTATGATGAAAAGAGTTGCTTGAATATTTTTAGAAAAGGCTATTGGTAATTGATTTCTTTCTTGATTTGACGTATAGTCTCGAGTTATAGGCGTGTTAAGGGATCTTTCATGTTGTTTAATTGTGAAGAAAAATAGATTTTCATGTCTTGTTAATGAATTCAAATGCAGGAAGTTTTAGTGCTGACATAGTAAATATGGTTGTAAGAAGGATATAGAATGATACCAGTTTGAGGCTAAGCAGGCGGATATCACATGTAGGGTAAATTACGGATGTGTGACCCCTATAATAATGAGTAGAGAATTTCTTGTCTACCAACGGGATATATGTGTTGAGATTGAATTTGAATCTGGTAGAAAAGTTGACCTGATCATCACGAGAATGAAGGCATGCTTAGTAGATGATTTGAAGTATTATACGGATTGTGGTGCATTAGCTTTTGAAGAGTTTTGTTGAATCTCGCTGTGATATTATGGCAGTAATAGAGTATAGGTATTATGAGTTATCGAGTGTTTTGATTTATGGCTTTGATCCAAATGGGGGAGTCTGATATTTACAGTTTGATTACATGGTTATGTATTGTATTGGTTTTGGTGTGAGGCATACTTGTGGATCAATTATGACTTGCATAATTTGAGATCAAGGGTTACTCGAGTAATGAAATTTCCTGTATACGGGTCATATGGAACTTTAGAAGTATATGAACATTATGGAATAAGTAAGTTGTTGTTTTTGAAGGATGTAGCATGGAGCATGAATTTGATCGATGGTGTTAAAGCATATTTACTTCTTTATGTGTTGTTGTGCTAATGGGGTACATGTCTTTCGGCCTATTTGGGCGGTGCAATTTAGAATGGAGCAGAACGGATGACTCCTGAAACATTTCTAATGGAGATTTGTATATTATGAGAATCAATAATTAACATTGGATGGTGCTGGGACTTGGAGTAATTCTGTATGATTATGGATTCTACATTTCAGTATAAGGAAGCTGAAAGAATAATTTTAAATTCACATAAGTTCTTTTCAGAAAGGGTGTCTCGATTATAATACTTATGGGGTGATTAAGAAGGGATACAATGGTTTATGGGCCTTGGGCCGGTGTGTTTTATGTCAGGACCTCTTGTGGTAAGCTTTAGGTAAGAATCCTACCTAAAATTGGTTGAGGCGCTAGCTACTTAATTTTAATTGTGATAGCCACACGCTATGGGTGCACATATGTGTGAGGCTTGAGCCATGTGCGAGCACCAAGGTATTTGTCCATGCTCAGGAATTGCTCAGGCTATAATACTCCTAGATTCGACTGTAAGCTTAAAGCTATAATATTTTCCAATAATTGAACCATCATTGTGAACTATTTGAGCCATACTTGAGGTTAGGAAGAGGTTAACTCCATGAATAAATTGGGAAATTAAACATTTATGTGTTAACTTGTTGATTTGAGCTATGATAGCACATAATGCACATGTCTACACTTTATCATGTCATTTATACCAGTCTAAGAGCGTGCGAATCTTATTTCATTCATCACACAGGAGTATACTTGTTTCACTGCTCTTGTATGATATATTGGATCGGAGGCTCGTGACTATGTCGAGCAGATGATATTAATATAGCATGTGAGTTATCTGTGCAGTTGATATTGTTGTGAGCTTAGGAAGAGCCGATTACTGTTATTGGATCAGGTTGCTCGCCGCAACTGTACTATGATGAGATGTAATTCATTATGCTTATTTCGTGTGTTTTTCTCTTACTTGTTTGAAAATAGTTCATACTAGTTGCTTAACGTACTTAGTTGCTTTCTTATTAACTTCCTTACTATTATCTCTTCTACCTCAATTATTACATGTTGGTATACGGAATCGCATTGTGTGGGGCTCCATATAGTCTTTGGTGAGACTTGGTAGTTGGGCTGCTTGTATTGGCTGAGATAAGGTTTCTAGACCTGAAATTTCTAGGATAATGAATGTTTGTGAAAGTGATACCATATTTTCACTAAGAATTTGGGAAATGACTCTGGTCGGATAAGTGAGCTTCACAGATTATTTATCAGATAAGTGGTCAAGATATTATGCGTGTTTCTTTCACCATAAACAGTGTGTGAAAGTTTTGAACAAGGTTTTTATTGATATGGGGGTTTACTACTGATATTGAATTTTTTTTGGGAAGCTATGGTGGTCAGCAGTTATTGTTATGAGTAGTTGAATGATTTGGTATATCACATGATTATATAATTGGCCATGGTTATGGTTGGGCAACACTGTCCAGACTTGTACAGTATGTAAATGTGAGATTCTGTCCATGTAAGGATTTTTAGATGCTAGAAATTTGGTTCCAAGGTTTATTGGTTAAGGCTAAATTGGTGATTTGTAGTTATGTGGTATTGTAAAGCTTATGTGGAATATGCTGACGTGGGATCACCCCTGGTATGTTCATGGTAATATGGAATAGTTATTCGAAGGTTTAGGAACAACTCTTGGCATGTTTGAGGATGAAGACATGTTTAAGTGGAGAGAATGTAACGATCTGACTTGTGTGCAAAATTTGTTGTAACGACTCGCCGGCTATTTTAAGAATGTAATGCTTTCCCCGTGTTTGTTTCTACTGTTGTGAGTTGCCAGGGGGAATAACTGGGAGTTTTGAAAAGTTTTGGGACACTTATGTCCCTAAATGAGAGATTACGTTTTGGAAATTTCACCGTAGTCAGAACAATATGAAGACAGCCTCGAAATGGAATTTCAATGGTTCTGTTAGCTTTGTTTAGTGATTTTTGGCTTAGAAACGTGTTCGTATGGTGTTTTGGAGGTCCGTAGCTAATTTACGCTTAAAATGCCGAAAGTTGAATTTTTCAAGTTTACGATTCGATAGTGGGATTTTGATTTGAGGGTCAGAATAAAATTTTGAAAGTTGAAGTAGCTCTGTAGTGTTGAATATGACGTGTGTGAAAAATTTCAGGTCATTCGGACAAGGTCTGATAGACTTTTTGATCGAAAGCATATTTTGAGAGTTTTTGAAGTTCTTAGGCTTGAATCCGATGCTAAATTGGTGTTTTGATGTTGTTTTGAGCATTCTGAAGAATGGAAAAATTTTGAATGATGTTTTAAGATTGGTTGGCATGTTTGGATGAGGTCCTGGGTTGCATCAGTCAGTTCTGGTTTCCTTCTTCGCATTCGCGAGTGGGATCTCAGGTTCGCGAAGAGGAGTTGGGGCTGGTGAAGAATTTATGCTTCGTGTTCGCGAGGTGCCCCGCGTTCGCAAAGCTAGGAGCTTTTATACCTACGCGTTCGCGATGAGGAGGAAGTTTTGCATTGTGTTCACGACCTGGTTATCGCGTTCGTGATGAAGGAATCTGGACCCAAGTAAAATTGTACTTCGCGAATGCGAGGGTCCTTCACGTTCGCGAATATGGAATATTTGGGCAGTATTTAAATAGCCCATCCGCGACCCTTCTTCATTTTCCACCATTTTTGAACGAGATTGAAGCTTTTGAGAGTGTTTTGTAAGGAAACCAAAGAGGAATCACTTAGAGGTAAAATTTTGACTTTATAACTCGTTTCTATGTGATTAAACAACTAATTAGTAGTAAAAATTTTGGGAAAATGGGTAATTAGGGCTTGCGATTAAGAGACCTTAACATGGGTATTTGAGGGGTCAATTAAAGTCCGATTTCGGTGTTCTTGTTATGTATAGACTCACGAGATTACGAGATTTCTAAAAATGTAAATTCACCAAATTCCAAGATATGGGTCCGAGGGGCATTTTGATCATTTTACCTAATTTCGTGTATTAGCTTAGAATTTATTTATAGAATCAGTTACTCGAAATGTTATTTATATAATACAATGAAATTGAATAGATTTGGGCCATTTAGAGTTGAGTCCTCATGGCAAGAACGTGGTTTCAGGTAGACTTTTGAGCCGGTTCGAGGTAAGTGGCTTGCCTAACCTTGTGTGGGGGGACATTCCCATTAGGACCTGCTATTGTGGTAATTGAAATGCCTTGCACGTGAGGTGACGAGTGCGTACTTGTGCTAATTGTTGAAAATCTTGTTTTCACTTAAGTAGCTTTAATTGTGTTTTCCTTTCTTGCTTACTCTACTTGAAATTTAAATTTGTTGTTAGCTTAGAAAAACATGTTTAATTTTACTTAATTGCTTTATTGTTTAAACTGCCGTAATTGTATTATATGATACATGTTAGGTTAGAATTACCTATTTTACTTGGTACGAAATTTATCTTAATTGAGTATTCCTTGTGTTGTTGCTGTGTGTTTTACTTTGGGACTACGGGACGGTATCCCGGGAGATCCCCTGTACGTATTTATGATTTGAGTTAAGATATGGTATACCGGGGATCCCTAGCACATATATTGAGGATACTAAGAGATTCTCGGGATATCAAGAGATCCCTAGCTTATATTGGGGATACCAAGAGATCCTCGAGATACCAAGAGATCTCTGACATGTATTGAGGGTACTAAGAGATCCTCAAGATACAGAGAGATCCTGGGTCATTATCTTTGAGAAGAGTGGTATTCCTGGTGATTGTTTCTGTTTCTATTTTTGTTATAGTTATCCTTATTATAATGTATTGATTGTTATTATTATCTTACAACTGTACTGCTTTATCTTATGCTATCGTGCCTTATATTTCATTTAATCTCAGTAGGGCCCTGACCTTCCTCGTTACTACCCGACCGAGGTTATGCTTTGCACTTACTAGTACCACTGTGGTGTACTCATGCCCTTTCCGTGCATGTTTTTCTTGTGCCGATCTAGGTACCTCCACTTAGACTCATCGCGCTTGAGACGAGGCACTTGTAGAGACTCTGAGGTATATCTGCCGGGTCCTCAGACCGAAGAGTCTCTCTCTACTCCCTTTTTTTAGTATTAACCCTTTTGTATTTTTCCTTTCCTTTGTTAGATACTATGGAGTTAGATTATTGTAGACATTCAAAGTCTTGTGATCATGAGATTCCGGATTTTGGAAAATGTATTTAGATTTTGAGAGTTGATATTGTGTATGCCGAGCGACACTTTTAAACACTGTTCAGCTTCACTATTTTGTTTTTATTATTTCTTTTGCAAATTGGTTTGTTTTCTGTATTGTTAGGCTTACCTAGTCATAGAGACTAGGTGCCATCACGGTGGTACGAGAGGCTATGTAACTTTTAGGAAAATTCCACTTCATTTGATTTCCTTGTCATGCGAGATTTTGATATCACAATTGTAAACTTTTGTATTTTGTTCTCTCATCGTGAAGACATCCGCTACCCAAGATAATCAAGCACATGCTCCCACTACTGCAACCATTAAAGGCCAGGGCTAGAGTGGAGGTCGAGGGTGCGCCCGTGATGCAGCCAGAGCACCTGCATATGCTCCTACCGAGGTAGCACCAACAGTTCCAGCTGGAGTCCAGGCACCTAACATGCCTACTGCTACTACTACTCCAGCACTTCAGGAGACTCTGGCAAAGTTCATGAGCATGTACACCACTTTAGCTCAAGAAGGGTCGTTCCCCTTATTGCAGCTACATCTCAGGCCCGGGGAGGTGCACAAACTCTTGCCGCTTGCACTCCTGAGCAGCGAGTGTATGTTGATCAGGTCCCAGAGATTATTCCTGTATAGCCTGTAGCCCTAGGTCAGCCCGAGAATAGGGCATCGATTTTAGAGGATGTGTAGCGCAAGCCTGAGAGGTTGATGAATATGATCCTCCTATATTCAGTGGGTTAGCCTCAAATAATGCCCTAGGTTTTTGGAGGGGTGTCACCGTATCCTCCACACTATGGGTTTATCAGGATCTAGTGGGGTGACTTTTCACTGCCTTCCAGCTTCGAGGAGCCGCTTACGAGTGGAGGCGCACCTATGAGTTAGACAGTCCAGATGAGGCAACATTACTCACTTGGACTCAATTTTAAGATATGTTCTTGAGGGGTTTGTTCCTCAAAGCCTTAGAGATGCAAGGCACGTAGAGTTTGAGCATTTGTGCCAGAGTGCAATGACTGTCTCGGAGTATGCTATCCATTACAGCAGATAGAGATTCTAGAGTGGAAGTGGGAGAGGGTCGCCATGGAATTTGTAGTTGGCCTCCTACAAACTTTGAAAAAGTTCGATGTTATTTGGGTGATTGTGGATTGACTGAATTCCTATGTGTACTACTTATTCATTGGATCAGTTGGTGGAGATTTATATCCAGGAGATTGTTCGTCTGCATGGTATTCTAGTTTCTATCATTTCCAATATGGGTACTCAGTTCACATCATGATTTTGGAGGGCCGTTCAGCATGAGTTGGGTACTTGGGTGGAATTGAATACAACATTTCACCCTCAGACGGACGGATAGTTCGAGCGCACTATTCAAATTCTTGAGGATATGCTCCATGCATGTGTGATTGAGTTTGGAGGGTCTTGGGATTAGTTCTTGCTATTGGCAGAGTTTGCCTACAATAATAGCTATCACTCCAACATTCAGATGGCACCGTACGAGGCTTTATATGGTAGGCAGTGTAGATCCTGGGTGGGTTGGTTTGAGCCAGGAGAGGCCCGATTATTAGGGACAGACATGGTTTAGGATGCTTTGGAGAAGGTTAAGGTGATTCAGGATAGACTTCGTACAGTGCAGTCCAGACAGAAAAGCTATGCAGGCCTGAAGGTTTGTGATGTTTCCTATATTGCTGGAGAGCGGGTTCTTCTTCGGGTTTCGCCTATGAAGGGCTTAATGAGATTTGGGAAGAAGGGGAAGTTGAGTCCGAGGTTTATCGGAATTTTTGAGATACTGAGGCATGTTTGGGAGGTTGCTTATGAGCATGCCTTACCTCCCAACTTGGTAGGAGTTCATATGGTATTTTATCTTTCTATGCTCCGCAGGTATTAGGGTGATCCGTCACATGATTTAGATTTCAGTTCATTCCAGTCGAACAAGGATCTATCTTATGTTGAGGAGCCAGTGGCAATATTGGTGAGGCGGGTTAGAAAGCTGAGGTCAAAGAACATTGCATCAGTGAAGGTTCGCTGGTAGGGTCAGCCGGTAGAGGAGGCGACCTGGGAGATCGAGCAGGATATATGCAGCCCTTACCCTCATCTTTTCACTACTTCAGGTATGTCTCTATGCTTTTTCGAGGACAAACAAATGTTTAAGCGTGGGAGGATGTAATGACCCAGCCGGTCATTTTTAAGAATTTATGCTCCAATCCCCTATTAGCTGCTTTTTCCGTGTTTATTTCTCCTGTTGTGAGTTGCCGGGGGGGATTATTTGGAGTTTCGGAGAGTCTTGGGACACTTAGACCCTAAATGAGAGCTTATGTTTTGAAAATTTGACCCTAGTTAGAACAGTGTAAAGATGGTCTCAGAACGGAATTCTAATAGTTTCATTAGCTCCATTGGGTGATTTTGGGTTTATGAGCGTGTTCAGATGGTGTTTTTGAGGTCCGTAGCTAATTTAGGCTTGAAATGCCGAAATTTGAATTTTTGAAGTTTCTGGTTTGATAGCGAGATTTTGATATGATGGCCTGAATGGTATTCCGGAAGTTGGAGTAGCTCCGTAGTGTGAAATGTAACGTGTGTGCAAATCTTCAGATAACAAATGAGGTTTGATAGACTTTTTGATCAAAAGCGTATTTTGTTTTGAAGTTCTTAGGCTTGAATCCGATGCTAAATTGGTTTAGATGTTGTTTTCTGCGTTCTAAAGATTGGAACAAGTTGTTTTAGTATTCGTTGGCATGCTTGGAGTCGAGTACTCGTGGCAAGAACGTGGTTTCGGGTTGACGTTTGAGCCGATTCGAGGTAAGTGGCTTGCCTAACCTTGTGTGAGGGACATTCCCCTTAGGATTTGGTATTGTGGTAATTGAAATTCCTTGTACATGAGGTAATGAGTATGTACTTGTGCTAGTTGTTGAAAATCCTATTTTCACTTAAGTAGCTTTAACTGTGTTTTCATTTCTTTCTTACTCTACTTGAAATTTAAATATGCTGTTAGCTTAGAAAAGCATGTTTAATTTTACTTAATTTCTTTATTGTTTAAACTACCATAATTCTATTATATGAAGCATGTTAGGTTAGAATTACCTGTTTTACCTTGTACGAAATTTAGCTTAATTGAGTATTCCTTGTGTTGTTGTTGTGTGTTTACTTTGGGACTACGAGACGACATCCTAGGAGATCCCCTTCCCTTATTCGTATTTATGATTTGAGTTGAGGTGCGGGATACCGAGAGATCTCTAGCAGGTATATTGAGGATTCCAAGAGATCCTTAGCTTATATTGAGGAACCAATAGATCCTCGGGATACTCAGAGATCCCTGACATATATTGAGGGTACTAAGAGATCTTCGGGATACTGAGAGATCCCCGATCATTATCTTTGAGAAGAGTGGTATTCTTGGTGATTGTTTCTATTTCTTTTTCTATTTTAGTTATAATTATCCTTATTATCCTGTATTGATTCTTATTATTATCTTTCAAATGCACTGCTTTAGTTATACCGTCGCACCTTATATTTAATTTAATCTCAGTAGGGCCCTAACATTCCTCATCACTACCCGACCGAGGTTAGGCTTGGCACTTACTGAGTGCCAATATGGTCATGCCCTTTCTATGCATGTTTTTCATGTGCAGATCCAGGTACCTCCACTCAGAGTCATCACGCTTGAGATGAGGCGCTTGTAGAGACTCTGAGGTATATCTGCCGCGTCCGCTGACCGAAGAATCACTTTCTAATCCCCCCTTTTAGTATTGGCCCTTCTATGTTTTTTCCTTTCCTTTGTTAGACACTCTGGAGTTAAATTATTGTAGGCATTCAAAGGCTTGTGATCATGAGATTACAGATCTGGCGAAATGTATTTAGATTTCGAGAGTTGATATTGTGTATGTCGAGCGACACTTTTAATCACTATTTTGCTTCATTATTTCGTTTTTATTATTTCTTCTGTAAATTGGTTTATTTTCCACATTGTTAGGCTTACCTGGTCGTATAGGCTAGGTGCCGTCTCGATGGTTCACGGAGGGCGAACGAGGGTCATGACATTTGAGGTCATTCCAGATCGATTTGATATATTTTGACACAATACTTGAATTTTGAAAAGAATAGCTACATATATATAAAGAGTTATGTTATGGACAACCTATCAAATGAAATATCTCCGAGTGTAGTTTCTAAGGCTTCAATCCGTTTGTCATTCTAATATTTTTACATAAAGTTATGGCCATTTGACCAGACCTATGCCATATGCACGCCCAAATGCACAACCACGCATATAAGGGGGTTTCTGCCTCATGTGCGCGGCCAGATTCACGGTCACTTGCCCAGGCGGGACCACACACGTAGGAGTCCTATAAATACCCCAAAGGCCGAGGATACATAGGAGCTAAGTCATTTCTTAAAGACTAGGGCTCTCTCCAGATCACCTATCCGACCAAGACTTCCAATACACACTTAAGGTGAGTTTTTAAGTGTGTTTTTATGATGAAATCACTTCTTACTCACTAGTTACAACAAGATTTTGATTAGATTCCATAAGATTCCTTCAAAATCTCAAGAACACCCCAAAAGTTGCCTTCCAAGATTTATTCTTCAAGAGGTAATCTTTTCCCTCTTAAACCTATATGCATGGATTGTTAGAGAATACACGAGTATGAAATAAGTATTAGCACTTATTGGATGGTGGTTGGAAGCCATAATTACTTAATCTAGATTATTGGGTGTTGTAGAGATTTTGTAATGAATTAATTAGTAATAATTGGGGGGATGTGAGTTCATTGATGATTCCCATCTTTCATGGGAAACACTAGAAGACCCAAAAGTACCACCATGAAACCTAAGCACATGTGTTCTTCCCATTTTAGCCGATTGCCTTCGCTGCAAATTCTGTTTTCTAGATTGTTGAAACCCCTATGTGTCCGTATAGCTGGTATATGAACTTTGGAGTGGAAAATTAGCTTTCAAATCTAAGGTATTGGAACCCCTACTTATCTGTAGCAAATCAAGAAACTTGTGCTGAGGGACAGCTCTTGGAGCGACCAAATACTTGTGTCTCAGAGCTTCAGTGCTCCCAATATACCCAAATATTTCTTCCAAAGTGGGTGTGAGTTAAAAATCCGAGAAATGAAACACATTGTGAGCTAGATCCCAAAATGTAACCACTACCTTTATTAGGTGTTTTCTAGTCCTAATCTTCAATTACCCGGTGCAACCCCCCAAGTAGAGGTTGACCACATCTTGTCCTCATTCACCCAGATCTTCCTACCACATATATAGTTCCAAAGGATTCTTGATCATGACCTTCATCGACAAGTTTTGACTCATGCTCATTTTGCACATTTAAATTAAGGTGATTGGTTTAAAACAAAGTGAATTTTACAAAAGAGATCAATTTTGCAAACATTTAATAACATGGATACTTTTGCAAACATGACCCTTCAGCGCTTTGAAAAGGAAGATTTTAATATTGTGCTTGCTAGGTAGCAAACAATTTGAAAAAGGGTGGTAGGTGGTTATTCTTGCAACAACATCCTTCCGGTGTCCCTTTTGGGATATTTTGGGCTATTTAGACAAGAATGACAGTATCTAATTTTATTTAAGACAGAATAACATCATTTTAGTTTTTGGGTTATTTTTGCAAAAATGGAGTTGGACCCGGTGAGGGTTGCCTACGTATCCCATATCGGATGAGAATCAAACTTGCGTAGTTCGGTTAATTTTGACATTACAAATAGGGAAAAGAGTATTAGTTTTGAAACCAAATTCAAAACTAATAGTCTTCAATGTCATTTCTACAAATGAAGATAACCTAAAGTCGAAACTCCATAGAAATTGTCATATTTGTTGATACTTAATTTTTCCTTATAAATTTTTCAATATATAAAAATACCTTCAAAATAGCATATATATGTATATATACGTATGTCCGAATATTTTATTATTTTTCCTTAATTTTAAACGTTTTTAAATTAATTTATTTCCATATTTTATCCATAAAAACCCGTATAATTATTTCCAATATTATTATTTTTGGTAACTCATTTATTGGACTTTCACATTTATGCTTAAATATAGCTAAGATAATTTTTTTATATTTTTATAAATTTATTTAGTATTTTTAAAGCTAAATTATATATAATTGCAATATTTGCCTCTTTTGGGATTTAATTGCGTTTCTATTCATAAACATTAAGTTCACTATATTTAAATTGATAATTATATGTTACAATCATTTTAGTAATTTCAATTTATTTCCAAAAATTTATTTACTATTTTTATAATTAAAAAAAACTGGCTACTTAAATGATAGCCCAATTTCATTTCAATTGTAGCCTAATTTGAACCTCAAATCAGATCCAATTTCCCTGGCCCAATTTTGTTTAAACCCAATCCCTAACCCAACTAAACTGAACCAACCCAGATCCCCACCTAAGCCCTTTAATCCAAGTCGTTGATCATGTAGATCAACGACCATTATATGCCCTTTCCTTTTTTAACCCTGCCCCTCTAAACCTAAATCATTTCCCTACACTTGCAGCCTTTGAATCCCCTTTCCCTCTAAATTCTATCGAAAACCTAACACGAACCCTAGCCGCCTCCATTACACTACACCCTAGTCCACCCTAATACTTTCCTAATCCATGGCCCCCCCGTGGTCATTTGAGACCTACATCAGCCTCCCAAGACTCTTGGGTGTTAGTTTCAGTGGTTTCATGGCAGTTCTCGAAGGAATCTGGTCCAGTCCTTGCTCGATTTTTGTTCATGGCTTTTCGCCGGCCTTCCACGACCTTTCTCTAGCCATTCATGGCCTTTCAAGGCAGATCCTTGACTTTCCTGGTTAGATCGGAAACTTTCAAGGCCTTTCTCATCTTTTCTAAGTTTTTTGAAACCTTAATCTATCACATCTTGATTTTCATTCAGATCTACTTTAGATCTGTACTTGTTATTACTGTTAAGTGTTTTTCTCGAAAGTTCTTCAACTTTTGTTTCAAAAACTTTTCATTAAGGATATCCTTTAAGTTTTTCAAAATATTTCCTCTCCGATTTTTAATGTTGTTTGTGATTCTGCTATGTTTTGCTCATGTTGTTCTTCTATCTGAGTCAGTATGTTGAAAACCCTAATTCCTTTTTGGTCCTATCCAATTTCTGAGATTGTTTGTTTAAATGTGTAATGGTTTGATTAAGTCCTTCGTTCTTCTTTGACTTATTTGATTATGTGCTTTACCATCTTTTAAACTTGACTATTGTGGAAAACCGTAGGTCTTTTGGTTTGAGACTATTTGTTTGAAACTATACTTGACTCGATTAAAGGTTCCTGTTTCAGACTCTCTTTTCTTTATATGACTTACTCGACTATTGTTGAAACCCTAATATCTCAAAAGGTTTCCTCACTTGTTGCTGTGAGACCTTTACTTGTTCTCGATTCTCTTTACATGCTGCTATGATTTCTTCACTGTTGACTCCATGTGACTACCTGACATACTTGACTATTATGCTTCGAATATGTTTCTTACTACTAAACCATATGATTATTTCTGCTACTCTTGCATGTTGTTTCTTCTGCCAATGAGCTTGGCCTCGCAGTTCGATGCTTCTGTTCACTCTATTTATATATTGATTGATCTTCTTTGATTGATCTTGATATTGATATTGATTGCAATAAATTTTATTACGAGCCCTAATTTCTACTCATCTGTTTAAAGTTAATTGATTCCTTTCCTTTACTATGATATTTTACCTTACATAATCAGTTCCAAATAAGAATATTGTTTTTGTACTTAGACTCGATTGTTTTCTTCATGCTTTTACTGACCCATTTATGGCAATAATCAATCTGTTTCCAAACTGATTTTCTTTCCTTAATTAGACTTGTTGCTACCTGTTAAGCAGTGATTCCTTAATAAAAGGAAATCACTTGGGTTAAATAATTCTGACTTGTGATTGTTTCCATGTTTGTGTTAAAACTTTACTTATTACCTTATTCTTCATCTAATTTCAAAACTATAAATACCCACCCTCCTTTCTTTCAAAGACAAGAACCATCTAAGTTAAGAACACACTCTTCACTCAAAACAGACTTTTTTTGCCCTATTACTACTTGTGCTACTGCTTTGTCTAGCCGCCTAAAAGCCAAAGCTAGGCTGTGAAATTTGCTTACTTTTTATTTCTGCACTTTGCTTCTTACTGGTAAGTCCTAGTTAATCTTCAAGCTTAAACAACAACGTGTTTTTTTAGTTGTTTCAGTTTCCTTCACTCTTGCATTCTTCTGCTTATGTTTATGCAACCAAGTTATATTAGTAAGCATGATGTACCCTGATCCCTCCCATTCTAAATTAATGTTTTTCCTTATGCATGTACTTTGTCAGTCACTTGGTATGTGATTTACTGACTTATAAATCTCAAACCCCCATATCCCCCAATGTGCTTGTGTTCTCTCGCTGGTTTGTGGGCATGTCAGCATCAGCTATTGATGTGCATGTCCAGACGTGACCCCTCTTGTGCAATTACTAATTCTATGTAATTTAAGTTTTACTACTACTATTATCAAATCACCCTTACCCCTTACTATTATCAACCCAATTTTAAATAAATCTCTGTTTCTACACTTCCACCATACTCATAGAACTTAAGTTCTGACCCTCTTGTGTGAGCCTTGCCTTGGGACCCATGAGCTCCTTCTGAACTTGGACTCATAAGGACTAGCCCTTCCACAGTACACTCATCTCTATCTGGTTATGCAAACCTGGTTGTAAGCACTGCACACGGTCCCTTGAGACCCTTAGGGAACTTTGACACACCCAAATCTGATAAAGGTATTAAAAAAAGTATTACTTCAGGTGGTTTATTATATAACTCAGAGAGGAAGTCAAGAATCAGGCTTCTATGTTGTAACTTCCATTTTTTTACTTTTCTAATTTGATTCAGTATTTGGTCTGTAATAATTTGTAAAAAATATTGGGGTTGGATAGTAAAAAGGGGATGGGTAATTATGCATATTTAGCTATTATACTAGTAGAGAACATGCCTATAGGATCTGTTTCTTTAAATTCTGCATGTCTTAATTCTACATATCGATAACATGCCTATAGGACCCGTTTCAAATTCTGCATGTTTTATTACCACACTTAGACACCATGCCTATAGGATCTAAACGGCTATAATCACACATCATGTTTATAAGGCTAAACTCAATACTTTTCATAGAAATAACGCTTATACGAATTTTAATTAAATCCTGCCTGCTTTGTTTCACGTTCAACTACATATCATATGAATAGGAATTTAAAAAATCAGTAATAATAGAGATCATGGCTATAGGATCTAAAACTAATCTAGTTTAAAATCGGTTTGACTCGAACTGTTCTGAACCAATTTTAAACAGCCTACTCCCTTTTTATTAATACGGTTTAGAAAGCATGCCTATAGGATCCCAAATCGCTCGTTTAAAACTGTTACTGCTTTTCTACACTCATAATCAGTAATAGGCATCATGTTTATAGGATTTCACCAAACACACTTAGGCAAGCCTTAGGTGATAACAATAAAACAGATTCCGCCTTTGTTAATTAGTTACCGCTATAACTAGCAGGCATGCCTGTTTGGACTTCTTATTTGAGTCATGTAATAAACTGGTCTGCTTTAACAACTAAAACTCCCATATCTTAGTACCGTAAATTCTGACCCTAAATGTGCTTAAGTCATGCTATGTATATGCTTTATTTGAGGAGGAATATATGAGCCTCTTAGTTGCATACATATTTCTCCTAATACGCAGTCCTATGTGTTCTGAATATCGCCTTAGTCTTTTTATCTTTAAAAATGCTAAAAGTCAACCTAAAATCCCTCTTTCTATAGGAATAGTAGTCATAAGTTCTTTCAGGACTGATAGGAATGGGACGGGTAATATCATGCAATAGAGGTCGAGACCAATCTGCACTTAATACCTTTACGAGGTGGGAAAGGTAGATATGGATATGATGACCAGTGCGCTAATACCACATGTATCCCCTCTTCTAAGGAGTTTTATATCGGGTATAGCGTTGATGTGATCCATATTATAAATAACCTTAGCCCCCCTTTCCTTTTCTTTTCGTATATTCTCAAGTATTTGTAGAACTACGACTTCTCTTCAAAAATTCATCTTTTAATGATTGTTTTTTCAAACTCTTATGTGTTTAAACTCAGCTATTGTTGTGCGTGTCCAAACCTGACGCATTTGTGCAATTAGTGATTCTGTGTAATTTTAGTTTTACTACTACCGTTTTCAAATCATCCTTACCCCTTACTATTCTCAACCCAATTTTAAATAAATCTCTGTTTTTGCACTTCAACTATACTCTTAGAACTTAGGTTCTGCCCTTCTTATGTGAGCCTTTCCTTGGGACCTATGAGCTCCCTATGAACTTGGACATATAAGGACTAGCCCTTCTACACTCCACTCATGTCTATCTGGTTGTGCAAACCTGGGTGTAAGCACTGCTCGGGGTCCTTTAAGACCCTTAGGGAACTTTGACAGACCTAGGGGTGTTCAAAACCGATCCGAAACCGAAAACCGAACCGAACCAAAGCTTAATGGCTTAATGGTAACGGCATAACGGCTTAACGGACGGGGAACTGATTAATTTTTTTTTATTAACGGCTTATCGGATTGGGGGCGGATTATTCAATTTTCTTAACGGGTAATGCGTTAACCCGTTAAGAATATATATAATTTATTTTTATTTATAAAATTATATATATTAAATATAAAAAATAAAAACCAAATTACAAAAATAATTAAAGAAATACCCCCCAGGCCCCCACCCGTATGTGCTCACTGCTGAGTGCTGTACAGTCAGCGAGTCTAATTCCAATTTCCAAATAGTAATAAGTAGTAACCCTAAATACCTATTCGCCTATTCCTTTTCCTCATTCAGTCCTTTTCCTCATTCAGATTCAGTCATTGAGACTGAGAACAAAAACCCTAACACTTAGCAGCAGCCGCCGCCAGCCAGTAGCGCAGTACCCAGCAGTCGTCGTCGTCTACTTCCAGCAGTCGTCGGTCTCCCTCCTCTCGCCATCTCGTCTCTCCACTTCTCCAGGTACTCTTCTTTCTGTCTTTACTTGCTTTAATTTATGGATATCTATACTAATTTTTGAATGATCCAAGCTCTCATTCGATATGTCCAATAGCCATTTCAGCTCCTTGTGTGTGTGGCTGTGTTCCACCTGTCTTTAATAACAAATGTCTTTATTCGCATTCGTTTTCTTTTGTTGTTGCAGTGATTCATACATGGCTGAATCTGGCAGTCAAGCAAGCACCCAAAATATAGGACTTTTAGAATCACTCATGCAAGATATAAAAAAACATAAAAGTGGGAGTGGGGGTGTTGATACCAAAACAGAGTTAGATAAATATTTAGGTGAAGAAACTGAGGATGACACTAAAGAATTTGATGTTCTTCTTTGGTGGAAATTGAACTCAGCTAGATTTCCTACTCTTTCGGAGATGGCTCGTGATGTATTAGCTGTTCCGGTTTCAAGTGTGGCATCCGAATGTGCGTTTAGTACGGGAGGACGTCTTCTTGATCCATTTAGGAGTTCATTAACTCCTAAATTGGTGCAAAGTCTAGTGTGTCTTCAAGATTGGCTTCGAAATGAAATATTAAAACAACCCATCAGTATTGAGGAAGATCTTGATAAAATCGAGCAGCTTGAACAAGGTAATAATATTGTTTACTATATTTGTTATAATATAAGTATTGTTGATATGCTTTTATTTATCGCACGACTTATTATTTTAATTTTTTTTCAGATTTAGCTAGCAATGGAAAAGACCCTTCCGTAATTGACGTGTAGTGTTAATATATTTGGTAAGATTATTCATCAGTCCTTTCCTTACTGTCAACCTGAACTGAAACCATGTCTTTAAATCTCTTTAAATCTTATAAGAATGGTTATCTTCCTCAGTGAGAGTCTTGTCTTGAATGGTTATCTGCTATGAGTATTTGGAGTCTTGTCTTGAATGGTTATCTTCCTCAGTGAGAGTATCTATTGCTTACTGCTTACTGCTTGCAGGCTAATATCACTTGTTTGTAACTGGCATAAGATACTCAGTGTCGCTGTTGTCTTCATCTGCTACTTTTGTAACATGCGCAGATACTTATGAACCATTTCAAATATGTTCCTCTTAGTGGCTCTGCTCAGTTTAATACTCCAGTCTGGTTTGAGCCTGTATCAGTCGCCAAATCTAGAAGAGTTGCTTCAGTTGTCCAGTATGTGAGTTCTTCAGATCTTGTGTATATGCTTTTTCATCTGGATTTTGAATTTCACACTTAACAAGAGGAAAATTTACTGCATCTTTTAATTATTAAAAGTCTGTTTAGAAGAACTAGCTCTGCTGATATGAAGAAGCTTGAAGAAGCTGTTCGAATTCAGATGGAAGGATTGACTTATGGAGCATCTAAACTTGTTCTTGTTGGATACGGTATTAAGAAGCTGCAAATCATGCTTACCATTGTGGATGACTTGGTCTATGTGGATGATCTCGTTGAGAATTATTATATGGCTGAACCTATCAATGAGTATGTTCAGAGCTGTGATATTGTTGCTTTCAACAAAATATGAATTCTATTACTCACTGAAGTTTCGATTGAAATGGGTGGCTATACTGAAGAACAATCAGTAGTTCTATGTTGCTTCTCTTTGTGTTGCTATATTTTCTCGTCAAGGGCAGGATCTGTTTTGCTCCTTGTTTGTGACAGGAATTCTATTACTCTGAAGTTTTGATTGAAATGGGTGGCTATGCTGAAGAACAATCAATAGTTCTATGTTGCTTCTCTTTGTGTTGCTATATTTTCTCGTCAAGCTATATTTTCTGTTCTTACCTTGTTTGGCTTTAGTAAGCTAGAATGAAAGACGAGCATAAATTAATGATGTACTAAACTGGACAGTGGACAGTGAGGCGTGAGCTACTGAGCTTGCAGCCTTGCATTATAAATTGAATGCAGTGTGCGGACATAATGCAGTGTGCGGACAGCCCTTAGGTATTAAACCGATAAACCGCCCAGTAACCGCCCGATAAGAGCTAACCCGATACCATTCCGCCCGATATCTTATCGGGTGGCTAACGGATTAATACATTTAAAAGCCGAAAATCGTTAAGCCAAACCGTTAGAGTAAAAAGTCGCCCAATCCGCCCAATGAACACCCCTAGACAGACCCATGTCTGAGAAAGGCTTTCAAACAATTGATATTTGAGGTACTTTATTCCATAACTCAGAGAGGAAGTAAAAAATCAGGCTTCCTACGGTTGTAACTTCCATTTTTGCACTTCTCCAATGTAATTCAGTATTTGGTCTGTAATAATTTATAACAAATATTGGGGTTTGCTAGTAAAAAGAGGATGGGTAATTATGCATGTTTAACTATTAAAAGGATAGGGAACATGCATATATGATCTATTTTTTTGAACTCTGCATGTTTTAATTCCATATTTAGATAACATGCCTATAGGACATGTTTTAAATTCTTTATGTTTTATTACCACACTTACACACCATGCTTATAGGGTCTAAACGGCCATAATCAGACATCATGTTCATCAGGTTAAAATCAGTATTTTTCCTAGAAGTCATGCCTATAGGAATTTCTAGTAAATCCTGCTTGCTTCTTTTTACGTTCAACTAGATATCATGTCTATAGGAATTAAAAAATCAGCAATAATAAAGATCATGCCTATAGGAACTGAAATCGGTCTAGTTTAAAAGCAATTTGACTCATACTTCTCTGACCAGTTTTAAACAACCTACTACCTTTTTATTAATACAGTTTAGAAAGCATGCCTAATGGATCCCAAATCGCTCATTTAAAGTTGTTACTGCTTTGCTACACTCCTAATCAGTAATAGGCATTATGTTTATAGGTTCTCACCAAACACACTTAGGCAAGCCTTAAGTGATAATAACAAAAATGAGTCTGCCTTTGTTAATTAGTAACTGCTACAACAAGCAGGCAGACTTGATTTGGACTTCTTATCTGACCCTAAATGTGTTTAGTCAGTAGAAAATCACTCTATTCTATGATATGTGCGCTTTGGGTGTATGAGCATGATTTTCAGGTATAGGTTTTGATGAATGACAAACAATAAAATCAAGCGTCAAACAACGATACTATATGACAAACAATCAAATGGCGAGAAGCATATTGATGACGGAATTGCATAGACAAGCCAAAGACGAGCTCAAATGTTCAAAGACCGAAGACCCAAGGCGTAGGTCGTTAGGTAGAACCAATGTAAGAGCAACGCTTAAGTTATCTCGTCTTTTGGCTCAACATTAGGTCATCATAAACATGCATAAAATATTTTATTAAATCAAATTTATCATAAATATATTTTAAATACTTCAAATAAAATGTTGTTAAAGTTTTCATCTTAACCAAAATGGTTTTTGAAGTAAGTTGTAATTTCTGGAGGTAAATAATCGATTATACAATAAGGCATAATCGATTATATGGTAGTCGTGGCCTAAGTGTTTGAACACTGCCACCAAACAATCGATTATCCAAATGTGTATAATCGATTATGAGATTACCGTTGCCAGCGTTTGAGACACTGTCTCAATATAATGGATTATATCAAATAAGATAATCGATTATCTGGCTGAAAATCAGCGATCTGATTTTCGGAACGTTACACACATAATCGATTATCCAGGATGAAATAATCGATTATGTGTGGGCAGAATCTGGCAGATTTTATTATCGTTACAAATAATCGATTATGTGAAATCAAATAATCGATTATATGAACACAAAATCAGCATAATTGATTGCCAATTAAGCAACGGACATGCACCCTTTTTCACCTATAAAAAGAGGTCTTTTGAGCTGATTTTTAAACACACAACTCCTCCATATATTGATATACATATTGATCATATTCAAGCATCATTTTAGAGCTTTTGTTGAGCCATTTGAGAGACAACTTTGTGTTGTTCATAGAGCTTATTTTGTTTCTCTTTATCCACTCTATTGAGAGAGTACTTGTTGTAAAAGAGAGGTGTTGGAGAAGAACATATCTTCTCATTTGTCGGGTTTGCTAAGTACCCAAAGTCTTAGTGGTTGAAGTCTTGTGGTGCGGTATCCACGAGCAAAGTGAAGTCTTGGGGTGCGGTATCCTCGAGCAATCGAAGTCTTGTAGAGTGTACATCTACGAGCAACTGTAACGGTTTGTTAAGCACCCGTAAGCTTGACGAAGTTAGTGGAATCTCGAGAGAGTCTCTCTGGGACTGGGCTAGCCACGGGTACTGGTGAACCAGGATAAAATACGGTGTGTTCTTTCTTTATTATTTCAATTACCGTATTTACTTTATTCCTGCAATTTTAATTCCGCATTATATTTCAAAATTGTCGTGCCTCACTATTCACCCCCCCTCTAGTGAACGGCATAAATCCTAACAATTGGTATCAGAGCCTAACTCTCTGAAAGCCTTAACCGGTTGAGAGAACGATATACAATTTTTTGTTGAGAATGTTGAATGCAGGAATGATAAGCGAAGGACACTCTACCACTTGCCCTCCACTATTTGACGGAACGAACTACACATATTGGAAAGAGCGGATGAGAATTTTCATCCAATCATATAATTTTCGCTTATGGCGAATCGTCAAGAATGGACAACAAATGCCAACAAAGGAGGAAGATGAATATGACGCCGAGGACATCAAAATGGTTGAAATTAACGCAAAGGCCGTCAACTTATTATATTGTGCGGTGAATCCAGATGACTACCGGAAAATCTCTTGTTGCACAACCGCAAAGGAAATGTGGGATAAACTCGAGATCACTTATGAAGGTACGTCTCAAGTCCGAGAATCTAAAGTTGATTTTCTAACACATGAATATGAACTTTTTAGAATGAGGGAGCAAGAACCTATCAATATTATGTTTGAACGATTTTCAAGAATCGTTAACGATCTTCATGCTCTCGGAAAGGTATACTCGAATAAAGATCTAGTTCGAAAAATCTTACAGAGTCTCACTCCCGAATGGCGTTCCAAAGCAAATGCTATCCAAGAGTCGATAGGAATCACGGACGTCACAATTGATGGACTACGAGGTAACCTTAAAGCTTATGAAAGTACAATTCTTAATCCTTATCTTAGAAGTAAAGGTTCAAATTTTGCATTCAAAGCTTCATCCTCTAAAAGAGAAGAGGTAAGTGATTCGGAAAGCGATGATGATTTTATTTCCAATGATATAATTGAAAAGTTTTATAAGTTTATTAAGAAGGAAATAAAGAAGGAAGAACCAAGTCCTTCATGTCAAAAGTGTGGAAAAATTGGCCACACCAAATCACATTGTCCAAAATCCAAGGACAAGAAAAAGAAGAAGAACCATAGGCGCGAGACACGGGACTAGGACAGCTCGGGCGATGAAACCGCCGCACTATGCTTCATGGCCGACGAAGAAGAAGAGGTAAGCACTTCTAACTCTCACTCATTTGAAGAAATGCAAAATGCATATGATGAATTATATGGTGAATTTGTTAATGCTTCCAAAACTATAAAAGAATTGAAGAAAACACTTTCTTTGCAGAAAACATTTTCTTTGCAGAAAACACTTTCTTTGCAAGAAAAAGATTTTGAAAAACCATCTTCTTTGAAAGAAATAGATTTTGAAAAATTGACTAGTGAAAATGAGAAGCTAAAAGAAGAAAAGAATTCTTTTGAAAATGACAATAGTGTTCTTAAAAATAAAATTGAAGTTTTAAAAGAAAATAATTTTTTGGAAAATGACATTGTTGTTTTTAAAAATAAGATCAAGGAATTGAATGAAGCCTCTTCAACTGATCAATGTTCCAAATGTTCTTCTTGTAGTGCCTTGAAAATGGAGAACATAGAACTTAGGAATGCACTAGAAAAACGTAGTGTTGATAATCCTAAAATTGAAGAAATTAAAAAGGATAATAAAAATGAGGTTAAACCACCTAGAAATAATTCTAGGAACTTTACAAATGAGTCTAAGATTTATTATTTTAGACCACCTAGAAACAACTCTAGGACTTTTGTTAATGAGTCTAGAATGAATAATTTTAGACCACCTAGACACAATTCTAGGAATGTTATAAATAAGTCAAGAATGAATAATTTTAGACCGCCTAGAAATGACTCTAGGATTTTCAACGCTTCTAGGAATAACGACGTTAGACCACCTAGAACGCATTTGGCTCAACCTAGACATATGCACAATCCTAATGTTATATGTCATTATTGTAACCGGGTAGGACACATTGCACCCGTATGTTTTGCTAAATATAGAGATTTATGTGTTGATTATGATTATTATTATCCTAACCCCCAAGGACCCAAAAGAAGTTGGGTACCAAAAATCTATTTTTAGGTACTTTTGCAGGTGTGCTTGAAGACTACAATAGTGTAGTAGATGCACCAAGCACGAAACCTTAATGCATTAAGGGGGAATGTCGGTTAGTTATCGGATTTTGAATAAAAACGCAATAGTTGATATGTGCTAACAATTGATATTATCTATTGATTCATGTCTCGATAAGTTTTATTTTGAATAACAATTGGTATCAATTAGTTGTGTATTAAATGATTGATTCACGTTTTGATGAATACTTCTAGTTTAAATAACTGTTGGTATATGTGCGATAAATGATGTTAATATGATTTTGTTTATAACAATTAGTATCGTCAATAGTTTAAATAACATTTGGCATATTCTTTTTGCTAATGCCAAAAGGGGAAAGAATATAGGCGATATGCATGCTTTAATTGAGAGGGAATATTCGATTAAGGGGGAACAATATTGAATTGTATATATTGAATTGTTTGCACAAAATTGTATGTTAAGATAGATATAGCATGAATTTAGGGGGAATTCAATATGCATATCTCCTGTTGTTTGTCATTATCAAAAAGGGGGAAATTGTAGAAAATCACTCTATTCTATGATATGTGCGCTTTGGGTGTATGAGCATGATTTTCAGGTATAGGTTTTGATGAATGACAAACAATAAAATCAAGCGTCAAACAACGGTACTATATGACAAAGAATCAAATGGCGAGAAGCATATTGATGACGGAATTGCATAGACAAGCCAAAGACGAGCTCAAATGTTCAAAGACCGAAGACCCAAGGCGTAGGTCGTTAGGTAGAACCAATGTAAGAGCAACGCTTAAGTTATCTCGTCTTTTGGATCAACATTAGGTCATCATAAACATGCATAAAATATTTTATTAAATCATATTTATCATAAATATATTTTAAATACTTCAAATAAAATGTTGTTAAAGTTTTCATCTTAACCAAAATGGTTTTTGAAGTAAGTTGTAATTTCTGGAGGTAAATAATCGATTATACAATAAGGCATAATCGATTATATGGTAGCCGTGGCCTAAGTGTTTGAACACTGCCACCAAACAATCGATTATCCAAATGTGTATAATCGATTATGAGATTACCGTTGCCAGCGTTTGAGACACTGTCTCAATATAATGGATTATATCAAATAAGATAATCGATTATCTGGCTGAAAATCACCGATCTGATTTTCGGAACGTTGCACACATAATCGATTATCTAGGATGAAATAATCGATTATGTGTGGGCAGAATCTGGCAGATTTTATTATCGTTACAAATAATCGATTATGTGAAATCAAATAATCGATTATATGAACACAAAATCAGCATAATTGATTGCCAATTAAGCAACGGACATGCACCCTTTTTCACCTATAAAAAGAGGTCTTTTGAGCTGATTTTTAAACACACAACTCCTCCATATATTGATATACATATTGATCATATTCAAGCATCATTTTAGAGCTTTTATTGAGCCATTTGAGAGACAACTTTGTGTTGTTCATAGAGCTTATTTTGTTTCTCTTTATCCACTCTATTGAGAGAGTACTTGTTGTAAAAGAGAGGTGTTGGAGAAGAACATATCTTCTCATTTGTCGGGTTTGCTAAGTACCCAAAGTCTTAGTGGTTGAAGTCTTGTGGTGCGGTATCCACGAGCAAAGTGAAGTCTTGGGGTGCGGTATCCTCGAGCAATCGAAGTCTTGTAGAGTGTACATCTACGAGCAACTGTAACGGTTTGTTAAGCACCCGTAAGCTTGACGAAGTTAGTGGAATCTCGAGAGAGTCTCTCGAGGACTGGACTAGCCACGGGTTGTGGTGAACCAGGATAAAATACGGTGTGTTCTTTCTTTATTATTTCAATTACCGTATTTACTTTATTCCTGCAATTTTAATTCCGCATTATATTTCAATATTGTCGTGCCTCACTATTCACCCCCCCTCTAGTGAACGACATAAATCCTAACATAGTCATGCTATGTATGTGCTTTACTTGAGGAGGTATATATGAGCCTCTTAGTTGCTTACATGTTTCTCCTAATATGCAGTCCTATGTGTTTTGAATGTCGCCTTAGTCTTTTTACCTTTAAAAAACCAAAAAGTCAGCCAAAAACCCTCCATCTTATAGTAATAACAGTCCTAAATTCCTCCAGGACTAATAGGAATGAGACGGGTAATAGCATGCAATAGAGGTCGAGAGTAATCCGCGCTTTAATACCTTAACAGGGTGAGAAGGGTAGATATTGATATGATGGCAAGTGCGCTAATACCACGTGCATCCCCTCTTCTGAGGAGTGTCACACCGGGTATCGTATTGATGTGATCCATATTATATATAAACCTAGGACTCCCCCTTCCTTTTCCTTTATTATATTCTCAAGTATTTGTAGAACTATGACTTCTCTTCAAAAATTCGTCTTTTAATAATTGTTCTTTCAAACTCTTATGTGTTTAAATTAAAATCCCCTACTATTTGAGCCAATACTTGTCTATATGCTAATTATACAAATTCACAAAACTGTCGGGCCGGGAACCATATTAGTAGATCCTGATGGGTGACTAATACCTGTCCTTAGGATAATTTTAAGCCCTTACCCTATCTCGGGTTATCAAACAAACTTAGAAGTGAACCTTATAGGTGTTCTAATGCACCTCAAATCATTAGGTGGCGATTCTTCAAATGAAAAACCTAGTTCCCAAAAGGAATGGTGTTATCCTATACCCAAAATGTCATAAACCCGATTTTCTGATGCAAAGAGGGAAAAAGGGGGCGCGGCAGCATGGCAACTTTGCTGGGAATGTTAGGCTTTTTCTACTTCAAATTGTTCTTGTTAATTTTTACACTCCCTTATGTGCAATTACTTGTTTAATTCCTTTAAGCATTTAATTTCTTTTCAAAAAGCAAAACTGACTTATCTTCTTCGTTTCTTTCCATTATAACTGATTTAAATTATGAAACTGTTGTATTTATCACTTTCTTAATGTGCAGTTACGTGCCAACATGCTTTTAATTATTCATAATCATGCTCAACATCATACTCCACTCGTACCAAACAAATACCATAGCAATGATTATAATGAGTGGTTGCGCTCTTCCTATATTATTACCCCCTAAATTTGGGAAGGCATAGTTGCGGCAAAACCAGTCGATCAGCGGTGTAGTCGATAGTTCCGTGCCTTCCCCCCTTGAGTTGTCCGCTAAAGGATACCAGTCTAAAACCCCATAGAAACCTTTGTTCAAATTGTGCATGCATCATGGTCAAACCTAGCTGGGTTATTTATGTTGTCCACATAATATCCATTAAGATAGCCTTGTCCAAAGTCCACTGGGTTCCCCTAAACCCAAAAAGACATCACCATGTTCTATGCATTCATTTGGAGAACTAAATACTTCATGCTAATTGTTGGTATTGAATAGTCTAGCATGGTGGGGGCAAGGGTCTAACCTTATTTGTCTTGCAGAAATATAAGGAACGAAGTTCTGAGATTCGGAATGGTCCCCAACATACACCCAAGACTACTAAACTGGTGGAAAGATCTTCACTCTAGTGATCAAACTCTCATAAAAAAGTATCTAGGAAACCTACCTTCCCTCCTAGAGATTCAACCCAATAACAAGATCATAGAAGCTACCACGTTGTTTTGGGATTGTAAAAGGGTTGTATTCTACTTTGGAGACATTGAAATGTACCTTGATACAGGAGATAGAAGGATTGGCCGGTCTAGTATGGGAAACTCCGAGTCTTCTGATGCTTGAGAACTGTAAAGGCAGGGGTTTCCTAAAAATGATGGGTTTAAAGAAAAATCCAGAATTAACATGTATGAAGGAATCCTACATCCCTTTTGACTATTTGTATGAAAGGTACTGTCACAGCAAATCCTACCATACTATCACGCCCCAACCTCAGGAGGCGCGACCGCCTCTTAATCGAGTGAACCTAACTGAGCAAGCCTCATCAAGAACTTCTTACCCAACTCAATATGTACAGGGAAACCATGTTTTCATTTATTTATACAAGTGAAGATGGTACATTCAACACTGATAGTTCACGTTATATTAAAAACTTTAACCGTAATTAAAGTTAGTTTCCGAAATTCCTATAAAGTTACAATTATAAATAACATGCATTTATAATTACAACATAGTTCATGGACCCTTCAACACCCATACATAACCCACACATGCATTTACGGAGCCTGTAAGGATACAAAAGATAAGTATGATGATGCCGGCGATAAGACTTGAGAAGAAGGAATCTGGTATGCGCGATCGACACTATCTGTAATGGAGCCACCTACATTTATTTAAAAATGTAGCGCCCGGGCAAAAGGGACGTTAGTACCATGGAATAGTACTAGTATTTATAACTAAATATTGTTTTAGTAGAAAGAACTATCAAGCATGAACAAGGAAATCATAAGAGTAAATCAAAGGTTTTAACCGGACACCACATCATCAAATAAACGAACTATGTAATCTTTCACATAATTTCCATAAGTAGGTTTGGGGGCATTCCTTTCATATGTTCATCTCTGTCTTCAATACCACCGCTATTTTGAGCGGGGTCCGATCATGACCCGATTGGCTAGGTTGCCACATTTGATGCATATATCTCAATCACCATTTCTTCTCCCCTTTTTTCCAGAATTCAATGTTAGCACATTACCACCATGTGTGCGGTGGTGTCCGATCACGACCTGATCGGCTAGGCCACCTTACCTAGCCGTTGTTCCTTTCTCATTGTCATACCATTTGAATCTTTGTTTCATATAGCTCATATCAATTCATTGGAACTTGGGGGCATAGTTATCACATCAATCCATTTTCAATATCCATCCTGCAATTTCATGGTCATAGGAACACACAAGCAATTCAAGTTGCAAGCACAGGTAAGTTTCCACATAGTTAGCATGAAAATCTCGATTTTAATCTTGTCTTATAGCCGAAGAATTTCAACAAATGATTCATATTCTTAACACTTATCTAAATATCAAGAATAGTATATTACTCGCATTGAAGCACATCATTCATGCATATATGTATATAATTGCTCAATTAATGGGAAACAACAATCAATACATCAACTAATTCTAGTCTTACCACATCTGCAGAAATGCCAAAGGGGCTCAATTTCTAAAAAAGGGGGGGGTGTTTTAGCCATACATACCTCAATATATCTTTCCTTAATCCGTACAAAATTTCAGGACTCTTAGTACTTTGATCTGTTGTGCAAGAATACAAATTGAACCAAGAATTAGAGATGAGATTGAGTTTCTAGCTTGTTTGAGCATTTTATCAAGTACTAAGGGTGCATTGTAAATCTTAGGTCTTTTTTGAGAGAAATTTCCATCATTTTAATCCCCAATTGCTTTCTTTTTCGTTCTCATTCTCCCCATGTCCCATTATCTCCTATGCATGCAAGATTACTAGCGTTATACCCATGTACCCACTTACTAATTACTTATCTTAGCAGAAAATTTGAAATTATTGAGGAGGGTACAGTTCTTAACTCTTAGGTTGAAGACCTAATAGCTTCAATTGACAATCTTCAAGGATTTGGGGCAAGGATTTAGAGGAAACTTGATGGAAATTACTCCTCCTCACTCTAGAACTCCATCTCTCTCTCTCTCTCTCTCTCTCTCTCTCTCTCTCTCTCTCTCTTTCTCTCTCTCTCTCTATCTCTCTCTCTATCTCTCAAGGTCATGAAAAATAACAGTAATTGGTCCGTTGGGGTATTTTTAATAGGATAGGGTCGGGTTCTAAAAATTAGAAAATAGTAGCCCTGAATCAAATCTACAATCGCATTTGCGATCGTAAAGTTGACACGCGGCCAACACAATGGACCACAAATATGCTCCACAGAAACTGAACACACTGTCTGGGTATGCGGTAGAAATCCGGTCTGCATACCCATTCTGCGGTCACATAATGCACCACAGAACTTCCTCTGACAAAATCCCAATGAAACTATGCGATGACTATGTGGTCTGCATATCTGTTATGCGATTGCATAATTGACCCCATTATTGACCTCAATTCGACTGACACACTGTCTCACTTTGCAGTGACTATGCAATCTGCATACCTAAAATGTGACCGCATTCTTGACCGCAGAATTGCACTTTTCTAGAAAACACTATCTTTTGACTTTTTAATGTAGTGATAAACTCAAAGGGTCCGAACACCCGATCCCAATCTGGCACTAACAGATCCGGGGTTTTTTTTAGTAGGAAATTCATGGGGCATTACACGTACCTACCCTAACGAGTTTGCCATCACATCCTTGGGGAACATCCAATGAAGGGTCTTCATCTTCATGTGTTATTTCATGGGTATGACTGTGTTTCCGATGAAGAAAGCAAGAATCAACACCAGGTTGGCTATGGTAACTAAGACCCTAGTGGAACGAATTGGTGGGCAGCCATTCAGCATCATGCCTATAATCATTGCCGACATATATCAAGCCTTGGAGAAGTGTCAACAAAGAGAAAAATACTTCGAAGGCTGCAGTTTATTACTTCAACTCTGGCTTATGGAACATCTCCAAAGGGGCAAATACTGATAAGAGATTCGACAAATGATCTGGGATGATCACATCACGTTCCATCATCCAAAGTGAATGAATTACATATCCAATATGTTCGCTGAGCCAGAAGATGCCAAAAGATAGGTAGAGTTCCTGATAGTGATCGGTCTTAGAGGAACATATCATTACGTCCCTCTCCGAGTCATGAGGCAAGCTTGTAGGAAGCAGGTTATACCCAGGGTCGACAAGATGAGTCATTTCCGGGCTAACTTCCAGAAAGATGATAGTCCTTAGATGTGCCAAGCTCAGCACATATGGAGTTGCAAGATCATAATGGTGAACCATCCCACTATCAATCATCTTCTGCATGCCAAAACTTCCTTAGACCCCGACTGACCGCAGACCTCTAATACAATACACAGCTATCGATGAACCCATTGACCAGTTGTATGAGAGAATCAAAGCCCTAGGTTATATCACCCTATCTCTTCTGCAACCCCTAGGAACCCTTCTTAGTGGGTTAACACAGACAAATCCTGTGCATATCACTCCGGCATGAAAGGGCACACCATCGATGAATGCTATTCTTTGAAAGAAAAGATCCAGTCCTTGATTGATAACAAGATTATTGTTGGAAAGGAACCCACTCCAGATGTCCACAAAAACCCTCTGCCAGACCATAAGGTGGAGGTATTCGCATGATTAAAATGGAAGATGACTGGGATCCCGAGGGATCAATCGGGCTGATCGCAGAAGGTGATGACCTAATGAAGCCAATAGTTACTCTCAATCCAATCATAGTACAGATCTAACCATCTGAGGATGCTGAGGTGACTTGTTGTACCACTTAAATTTGAAGCAACATCGCCTACTAAGTTGCCAGCACCAATTTAGGTCGAACTCGTGTCTCCGGCAAATGCACCCATGATGTTTGAAGCTGCAGTTTTACCACACAAGGCACGTGCTCTGTTTGGTGTAAGGATAGCCACACCGATTTCAGTGGCAATGTCGCCCATGACACCATTCCATACAAATATTATATCTTGGGATTATACAGCTGAGGCGAGGAGGAAAGTCAAGGTCAGCCTTCAAAGAAACTATTGTAGCACAGGGTATGACAAGAACTGGTAGAGTCTATACTCTGAACATCTAGTCGAGTTGAGCAAGCAGACCTCCAACCGGCCACCCATCATTGAGATAGGTCCAGACCGCATTTAAAGAAATATACAGGACAAGGAATACTCGATCATCATCTAGTTGAATAAAACACCGGCGTAGATCTCCATTCTTTCTTTGCTACAACATTCTGAGGCACACAAGAATGCTCTGCTGAAGGTGCGGAGTGAAGCATACGTACCAAGCAACATCACCGGTGGGGAAATAGCTAACATGGTAGGAAAGATGTTGGAGATCCATAATATTACCTTCCATGAGGAAGAGCTATTGCCTGAAGATTTGGGGCACAACAAGGCACTGCACATCACCGTGCAATGCGAGGACTATTTTATTACCAGGATCCTGATCGGTGGAGGTTCCAGTCTCAATATTTTTCCACTGGTAACACTCAAGAAGTTGGGTAAAGAACTGCATGACATAAAGGATAGAACAATAAATGTAAATTGGTTCTCAAAGAACCACCATTGGTGAGATTGTCCTATGCTTGCAAATAGGACCAACATGGTTTGATGTCGATTTCCAATTGATAGACGTGCCAGTGCCAGCATCTTACAACCGGCTATTAGGGCGGCCATGGATTCAAGCTGCTGGGGCCATAGCATTAATACTGCACCAGGTAGTAAAATTCGATTGGAATCACCAAGAGGTGAACATTTACGGTGACGGTAGCAACCCTATATACAGTCTCCAGACCATTACAACAATTGAAGGAAGAACGAATTTAGGTGGAGAGACTTACCACCACATTGAATGGGTAAATGTTATTGACAAATAAATATGGTAGGATTAAAAAATTGAGATTATATTGAATTATAGTGGGTACGAACCTGGAAAGGGACTCGGAAAGAACCTCCAACGAATCGCTAAGCCCATAAAGCTCAAGAGACATGGCACCACTTTCGGTCTGGGATACAATTACAGCTGGGAAGAATTCAAAAACTGGTTGCCACCATGGCACGGACCTTATTATCCACATACCACATCTTGAGCAGACATTCCAATCGGTCGATATTATTTATGGGTCAGAAGAAGATGTGGCACTGGCAGCGGTGAAGAACTTGTTCCTATAAGACAATGACATGGACTGTTGTGTTGTTCTCGAGAAGGAGGGGCGGAAGGCCCTTCCATACAAGTTGTGAGCAGAGGGCCACACCTTAACAACTGGACTATCAGGACAACCAGATCCAGTGAGCCTCCGGGTAGAAAGGCTAAAACAAGCACCATGCACTATTTTTTATTTACTAAATAATTTTCTCTTCACATTTGTTTTCAATTCCCGCAATAAGATCTCCAATGTTCAAAACTTTTATGCAATTTATCGAAGCATTGACTTTGCTTACGAATCAACACTCATTATTATTTTTCTCTCATCACTTTACTTTTACAGCATTACTATTAATTATCTTGATGAACCATTGGCTGTGACATGTAATGAGACAACGCAATGAAGGGACATTGATTCAGAGGAAGATGACATACCAGATGAGATTGTCAAAGAAGTTGAGAACTTTGAGAATAGAGCTAAGTCCAACATGGACAAGACAAAAATTTTTAACCTGGGAGAAACTGAAAACGTCAAAGAAATACGAATCAACGTTCACTTATCGTCATCAGAACAGAATGAATACACATAATTTCTAAAGGTTTATGAGGACATATTCGGCTAGTCGTATGTTCTGGTCTGAGTACGTCCATTGTGTCTCACAAACTACCAACTAATCCAACATGTCCTACAGTAAAGCAAAACCTCAAAAAGTTCAAGCCTGATATGAGTTTGAAAATCAAAGAAGAATTGACTAAGCAAGTCAAAGCTAAATGTTCTCAGGGTAGTAGAATACCCGACATGATTAGCCAATATCATGCAAGTACCAAAGAAGGACGGGAAGGTCAAAGTTTGTGTTGACTACCGGGATCTCAACCAAGCCAGTCCAAAAGACGACTTCCCTTTGCCGAACATATACATCCCGATAGAGAATTGCGCCAAGCATGAGCTGCAGTCCTTGGTGCATTGTTTCGCCAGTTATCAACATATCTGGATTGATGAAGAAGATGTTGAGAAAATAGTTTTCATTACACCGTGGGGAATATACTCTTACAAGATGATGTCATCCGGACAGAAGAATGAAGGGGCCACCTATATGAGAGGCATGACTATCATTTTCCATGATATGATACACAATGAGATTAAGGTATATGTAGATGATGTCATCGTCAAGTTCAAGAAGGCCACTAATCACATGGAAGATTTGAGGAAGTTCTTCAAAAATTGCGAAGGTACAACCTGAAACTGAATCCAGCGATGTGCGTATTTAGGGTTCCTACTAGAAAATTGCTTGGGTTTATTGTGAGTCTCCGAGGAATAGAACTGGATCCATCAAAAGTCAAAGCTATTCAAGAATTTCCACTGCCAAAGAACAAGAAAGATGTGATGAGCTTCTTGGGAAGGCTCAATTACATCAACCGATTCATAACACAATCTACAGTTATTTGTGAGCCAATCTTTAAGATGTTGAAGAAGGACATCGCTACCAAATGGTCTGAAGACTGCCAAAAGGCCTTCAACAGAATCAAGGAGTACCTATCAACACTGCTAGTTTTAGTCCCGCCCAAGCCATGAAGACCACTATTACTCTACCTTGCAGTATTGGATGGAGCTTTCGGTTGCATTTTGGGGCAGCATGATAAAACAGTGAGGAATGAGTAGGCCATCTATTATCTCAATATGAAGTTCACCTCGTACGAGGCCCGGTATTCTCTGTTAGAGTGCACCTATTGTGCTTTGACTTGGGTAGCTTAGAAGATGAGGCATTATTTTCGTGCATATACTATATATCTCATATTAAGGATGGATCCATTGAAGTACATCTTTCAAAAGCTCATGCCCACTGGCAAGCTAGCCAGTGGCAGATCCTGTTGAGTGAGTTGGACATTATGTACGTAACTCATAAAGAGGTCAAGGGACTAGCACTAGCTAATCACCTTGTGGATAATCTCGTGGATGGAGAATACAAACCCCTAAAAACGCATTTTCCTAATGAAGAGGTATCATTCATAAGAGAAGACATTGCAGAATCCTATGATGGTGGGAGAATGTTTTCTGATGGAGCAGCAAACTTCAAAAGAGTTGGCATAGGAGTCGTCCTAGTATCCAAAACCGGTCATCATTATCCAGTGTCTACCAAACTTAGGTTCCCCTACATCAACAATATGGCCGAGTACGAAGCCTGCATCTTAGGATTCAAGATGGCCATTGACATAAACGTTCAAGAGTTGCTAGTGACTGGAGATTTAGACCTACTCATACATTAGGTGCATGAAGAATGGGCAACCAAGAACTTCAAGATACTCCCATACTTGCATCATGCACAGGAATTAAGAAAGAGGTTAACGAGGATGAAGTTCGAACATGTTTCTAGAGTCCAAAATTAGTTTGCTGATGCATTGGCTACACTGTCATCTATGATACAACATCCATACAAAATGTTTATTGATCCCATTCTAGTAAGGATCCATGATCAGCCAGCTTACTGTGCCCTTGTTGAAGAAGAAGCAACGGAAAGCCCTGTTTTCATGATATCAAAAGTTATTTGCCAAACGGAGAGTACCCAAGACTTGCAAGTCCTACTCAAAAACGCACACTTCGGAGATTGTCCAACAATTTCTTTGATAGCGGAGAAACCCTGTATAGGAGGACTCCCAATTTAGGACTATTAACGTGTGTCGACTCAAAGGAAGCATCCAAGCTACTAGAGGAAATTCGTGCTAAGACCTACAGCTTACATATGAATGGTTTTTCCTTAGCAAAGAAGATACTCTGGGCCGATTACTTTTGGATGACTATGGAAACAGGCTCTATCTAGCATGTCTATAAATTCCATCGCTATCTGATTACCTCCAAATGATCTTAAAGCAACAAGCTCACTATGGACGTTCTCCGCTTGGGGAATGGATGTTATTAGGCTAATCGAGCCTGCAACTTCCAATGGACATAGGTTTATCCTGGTAGCCATATACTATTTCACCAAATGGGTTGAAGCAGCATCTTACAGAGAAGTAACTACGAAATATGTGGTAGACTTTATTCACAACTGCATTGTTTGTCGATTCGGGATTCTAGAGTCGATCTTCATTGATAATGGCTCCAACCTCAATAGTGACTTGATGAAAGCTATGTGTGAAACTTTAATGATTAGAAACAAGAATTCCACAACCTACAGGCCTCAAATGAAAAGAGTTGTGGAAGACGCCAACAATAATATCAAAAAGATATTGATGAAAATGATAGAGAAGCATAAACAGTGGCATGAAAAGTTATCATTTGCTCTATTGGGGTACCGCATAATAGTCCGCACATCAACCAGGGAAACCCCCTATATGATGGTTTATGGTGCAAAGGTTTTCATTCCCGTTGAGGTAGAAATTCCTTCCTTAAGGATCATACAAGAAGATGAGCTCGATGACGCCGAATGGGAGAAACGTCATTATGAGCAACTAACCCTTATTGGCGAAAAGAGAATGAATGCAGTTTTTCATGGTTAACTCTATCAGAACAAAATGTTCAAAGCCTTCAACAAAAGAGTTAAGCAGATTTAGTTCGCACCGAGGTGGCTGGTTTTAAACAAATGTTTTTCGCATCAGGATGAAGCCAAAGGAAAATTCTCTCCCAACTGGCAGGGTCCATACATGGTCCACCGGGTTCTAACAGGAGGAGTCCTTATACTCATAGAAATGGATGGAGAAGCATGGCCAAAACCAATCAATTCAAATGCATTCAAGCATTAATATGTGTAATCTTTATGTTTTCCTTATATGATGTAATTTGAACTATGCCTTACCTGATTTTCGTTTAAGAGGGGATAAGTAGGCAGCCCTATAGGTTCGGTGACAATTCAACAAAATTTCATTTCCCCCCACAATTGGAAACTAGTGTAGAATTTTAAGGAGAACCCTTAAAATTTCGAAGTAATTCTAGCCCATAATCGCACCAAACAATCAGGAGCATCAACCCATTAAACTAGGGTAGAATTTTGAGTGGGGGCCTCAAAATTCCATAGCAAGAGAGGTTGCAATGTCCTGAACCACATCACAATCATTGATTCATCTAAAAATTATTATTATATCATACAAAACGATGCATATTACTTAAATTAATTTATTTAGCAACGCTACCCCAATAATACATACAGTACCACTAGATCACAGCCAAGTAGGTCAAGCAAATCCATGGTAGATATGAACTAACCTCCCCTTTACAAATCTAACGATTTTTCTTTGGCGGCAGGCACTTTCATTGAGAAATTATCAAACATACTATACACTCGTGATACAAACATTATTCAGGAGTACAACTCTCAGAACCATTTCCACTTGCCAAAATTTTTTATCCTCACACACCAGTGATATTCGGTATGTTATAATGCCCCCAGCAATCACAATGTTGCAATTTGTTATAAGCTAAGAAAGCTCTACTACCATCTGCCATTTTACTTCTTGTATAAGGCTTCCATTCTGCCTTCCGAGTCTAAACGTTGTCTCCATCAGCATTTTCATTGCACAAGGCTACCATTCTACCTTCAAAGACTAGACATTGTCTCCATCTACATTTTTGCATTGCAAAGGGTACCATTCTGCCTTCCGAGACTAAACATTGTCTCCATCTGCATTTTTGTATTGCATAAGGCTACAATTCTACTTTCCGAGGTTAATCTCTACCTCCATCTGCATTTTGCGTTGCATAAGGCTACCATTATACCTTTAGAGACTAAATGTTGTCTCCATCTATATTTTTGCATTGCATAAGGCTATTATTCTGCCTTCCGAGGTTAAGCTCTATCTCCATCTACATTCACATTTCATAAGGGTAAACACTCCTTCATCCTTGCATATGGCAAAACACTACCTCACTACATCCGCATGGTCAAAAGATCACCACATACCGCATCCGCATGGCTAAAAGATCACCACATACTACATCTGCATGGGCTTAAAGATTTCCTCATACTGCATCTCACATATGAAAGATCGCCCCATACTGTATCTTCCACGTTGAAAGATCGCCTCACATTGCATTTGCATGGCTGAAAGATCACCACATACTACATCTCATGGGCTAAAAGATTGCCAAATTATCCAAAGGCGTCATCGCTCGGAGCACCACCTTCATAGCCCGAGAACCCCATGTCATGGCCTCAGGATCCCTTTTAAACTTTTGCATATCATTATTCAAAGGCATCATGGTTCGGAGGCATCATCCTCATAGCCCGAGAGCATAATTTTATGGCGTACGAATCCTGGCATCATGGTCTAAAGGATGTCATCCTAACCGTCCAAAGACAACATTCATGGTCCGACGGGAGTTTGCATCATGTTTAAATTTATGCATAGTATAGGCTTGTATTATTTCTAATTGCAGGTACACCAATGAGCAAGTGCCATTCAGGTAGGAGCAAGCCCGCTCCAGTTCCCACAGCCATATCGAACCTTAACTATTCTTACAAGACACCCACTCATCTTGTCCTAGACATGGCATCCGTTCTTGGAAAGTCTCCATTGGCATACTCCACCGACAGATCCTGAACTACATATGGCCTGATTCCTGTAAAACCAAAGATATGTAGGTAGCTCAAAAGCCAGTGCATAGCCAAAATTCTTCAAATTCAGTCAAAATTAACAATCATATATTTACCTGACAACTTTTTTATCTTTCCCGGGTAAAGAGGGGCAGTTGCTGATACCCAATTTTTTCCTATATATTTTTCAATATGCACAATACCTTCAAAATAGCATATGTATACATATATAAGTATATCCAAATGTTTTATTATTTTTCCTTAATTTTTAAATCAATTTATTTCCCTATTTTATCCATAAAAAACCCAATAATTATTTCCAAAATTATTATTTTTGGTAATTCATTTATTGGAATTTCACATTTATGCTAAAATATAGCTAATATAGTTTTTCATATTTTTAAAAATTTATGTAGTATCTTTAATACATATAATTACAATATTAGCCTCTTTTAGGGTTTAATTGGATTTATATTCATGAAAATTAAGTCCAATATTTTTAAATTAATAATTGTATGATATAAATCATTTTAGTACTTTCAATTTATTTTTTGAAATTAATTTACTATTTTTATAATTTTATTTCAATTGTAGCCTAACCCAAATTAGACCCAATTTCCGCAGCCCAATTTCGTTTAAACCCGGCCCATGACCCAACTAAACCGGCCCTACCCGAATCCCTACCTAATCCTTTTAATCCTAGTCGTTGATCATTTAGATCAACGATCACTATATGTCATTTCCTTTTTTAACCCTGAGCGGCCCCTAAAGCCGCCTTTGAATCCCCTTTCCCTCTCATTTCTCTCTGAAACCTAACATGAAACTTTGCCACCACCAGCAAACTATTCCCTAATCCACCATAATACCTTCCTAATCCATGGCCCCTCCTGGTCATTTGAGACATGTATCAGCCTCTCATGATTCTTGGGTATTTGTTTTTGTGTTTGCATGGCTAGTCCTTGAAGGAATCTGGTCAAGTCCTTGCTCGACTGCTGTTCCATCCACGACCTTTTTCAGCCATTCATGGCCTTTCAAGGCAGATCTTTGACTTTCCTGGTTAGATCGAAAACATTCAAGGCCTTTCTCGTCTTTTCTGGGTTTTTCGAAACTCTAATATTTAAGATCCTTTGATTTTCTTTCAGATCTACTTTAGATCTGTACTTTCTATGAATATTATGTGTTTTTCTCAAAAGTTTTTCAACTTTTCTTTCAAAACAACTTTTCGTTAAGGTTTTCCTTATGTTTTTCAAAAGATCTCTTCTCTGATTTTTAATATTGTTTGTGATTCTGCTTTGTTTTGCTCATGTTGTTTTTCTATCTTACTCAGCATATTGAAAACCCTAATTATTTTTTGGTCACATCCGAGTTCTGGGACTATTTGTTTAAATGTGCAATGGTTTGATTAAGTTCTTCTTCTTGTTTCACTTATTTGATTATGAGTTTTACCATCTTTTAAACTCGACTATTGTGGAAAATCATAGGTCTTTTGGTTTGAAACTTTTTCCTTAAAAGTATACTTGACTTGGTTAAAGGTTTACTGTTTCAGACTCTCTTTTCTTTATGTGACTATCTTATTCTGAGTTTTACTCGACTATTGTTGAGACCCTAATTTCTCAAAAGGTTTCCTCACGTGTTGCTGTGAGACCTTTACATAGTCCCGATTCTCTTTACCAGTTGCTATGATTTCTTCATTGTTGACTCTATGTGACTACCTGACATACTTGACTATTATGCTTCGAATATTTTTCTTACTGCTAAACCCTATGCTTATTCCTGCTACTCTTGCATATTGTATCTTCTGCCAATGAGCTTGGCCTCGCATGTCTGATGCTTCTGTTCACTTTATTTATATACTGATTGATCTTCCTTGATTGATTTGATATTAATATAGATTAGAAAAAGTTTTCTTATGAGCCCTAATTTCTACTCATATGTTTAAAGTTAATTGATTCCTTTCCTTTACTATGATAGTTTACCTTACTGAATATTTTCCAAAATAAACATATTGTTTGTACTTACACTCAGTTGTTTCCTTCATTCTTTTACTTCCCCTTTTATGGTAATAATCAATATGTTTCCAAACTGATTTTATTCCTTAATTATACATGTTACTACCCCGTAAATAGTGATTCCTTAATTAAAGGAAATCACTTGGGTTAATTGATTCTGACTTGTGATGGTTTCCATGTTTGTGTTAAAACATTACTTGTTAAATTATTCTTCGCCTATTTTCAAAACTATAAATACCTACCCTCCTTTCTTTCAAAGACACGAACCATCTGAGTTAAGAACACACGCTTCACTCAAAGCTTTCTCTCTATCTTTGCCATATTACTACTTGTGCTACTGCTTTGACTAGCCGGCTAAAAGCCAAGGCTAGGCTGTGAAATTTGCTTACTTTTTCTTTCTGCACTTTGCTTCTTACTGGTAAGTCATAGTTAATGTTCAAGCTTAAACGACAACATGTTTTTTTAGCTGTTTCAGTTTCCTTCACTCTTGCATGCTTCTGCTTATTTTTATGCAACCAAGTTATATTAGTAATCATGCTGTAACCTAATCCCTCCCATTCTAAATTAATGTTTTTCCTTATGCATGTACCCTGTCAGTCACTTGGTATGTGATTTGCTGACTTATAAATCTCAAACCCCCATATCCCCATATGTGCTTGTGTTCTCTGGCTGGTTTGTGGGAATGTCAGCATCAGCTATTGATGTGCATGTCCAGACCTGACCCTTCTCATGCAATTACTAATTCTATGTAATTTAAGTTTTACTAATACTATTTTCAAATAACCCTTATCCCTTACTATTATCAACCCAATTTTAAATAAATCTCTGTTTCTACACTTCCACCATACTCTTAGAACTGACCTTCTTCTGTGAGCCTTGCCTTGGGACCCATGAGCTTCCTCTGAACTTGGACACATATCGACTAGCCCTTCCACACTACACTCATCTCTATCTGGTTTTGCAAACCTGGTTGTAAGCACTGCCCGGGGCCCTTGAGACACTTAGGGAACTTTGATACACCCACATCTGGGAAAGGCTTTAAAACAAGTGCTACTTCATGTGGTTTATTACATAACTCAGAGAGGAATTCAAGAATCAGGCTTCTATGGTTGTAACTTCCATTTTTGCACTTTTCTAATGTAATTCAGTATTTGGTCTGTAATAATTTATAACAAATATTAGGGTTGGCTAGTAAAAAGGGGATGGGTAATTATGCATATTTAGCTATTGGAGTGGTAGAGAACATGCCTATAGGATCTGTTTCTTGAAATTCTGCATGTTTTAATTCTACATTTCGAAAACTGCCTGTAGGACCTGTTTTATGTTAGAATATATGCTCAACGCTAGAGGGGGGGGTGAATAGCGTTTAATAAAAAATCGCAGGAATAAAAATCAAAGTGAATGCGGAAATAAAAGAGTAAGGAAGAAGCACACCAAATTTATACTGGTTCGCCATAACGTGTGGTTAGTCCAGTCTTCCGAGACACTCTCTCGAGTTTCAACTAACTCCATTAAGCTTACGGGTGCTCAACAAACCGATACAACCTAAGAACTTGAATCACACAAGCCTCAACACGTTTGCTCGAAGATACCACACTTCAAGACTTCAAGTGAAGGAATGAATCTTTCCTTCTTACAACAACAAGGGACTAAAATTACCTTCAAGTGTATGCAAACACTTATCACTCACTTAAACAAGACTCTCTTCTAGAGTGGATATGAGTAAAATGAATACGCTCAAGAACACAACAATTTCTTCAATATTTTGGCTCTCAAAAGTTATTAAAAATAATGAAATGAATGTAATGAAGATATGAAAGCTTGTATCAGATTTTTGCTCAGTTGTGTTGTGTTAAATGGAGGTTTTGGGGTGTATTTATAGCCCCCAAAACTCAAGTAGCAGTTGCTCAATAATTAATCAATATTTTTGAAATCTGGCAGAATAATTGATTATCCTATATGTATAATCGATTATTGTATTTCAAACGTTCAAAAAACTAGTCGTTGGATAGCAACGGATAGCAAGATAATCGATTATTATAAAGTGATAATCGATTATCTTGGTAGGATAATCGATTATCACAATAGCATAATCGATTATCTTACCTTTCTGGACTTTCCAGTTTTAAGCTGGAATTGCCAGATAATCGATTATCACTTCCTGATAATCGATTATCTTGGCCTTCTGGAATTTCCAGTTTTGCTGGAAATTCCAGGATAATCGATTATCAGTTTAGGATATTCGATTATCTGGCCAATCTGTCCAGAAGTGAAAACTTACTTCAAAAATTACTTCAAAAACCATTTTGGTTAAAATGAAAACGTTAAAGATCATTTTGTTTGAAGTATATCAAAAATGTTTATGATATGCATGATTTGATAAAATGATTTTAGAGAAGCCAAGACTTGAATCTATTGTCGGATCAAGATCACAATGTAAAAATGACTCATTTATATCTTCGTTACATCTCTTGATCTTGTTCTTGTTTCTTTTGTGCTTGGACTTCGACTTTGGTCCGCTAGTCAATCTTATGTTGCTTGTTTAATGATATGACTTGATATTTGATAACCTTGCTCTCACGTCATTCATCAAACCTACAAGAGCAAACACACCTTAGTTTAATGAAAATGAAAGTGCGTTTCAATAATAACTCATGACGATTTGGCATATGTTAATTTTGCATCTACGTCGGTTTGTCATTTGTCAAAACCTATAAAGATGAACACAACCTTAGTTTAACGACTTGAAGGTGTGTTCCAACATTTTAAATTCTGCATGTTTTATTACCGTACTTAGACACAATGCCTATAGGATCTAAACGGCTATAATCACACATCATGTTTATATGGTTAAACTCAGTATTTTTTTTATAGAAATAACGCCTATAGGAATTTTAAGTAAATCTTGCCTGTTTCGTTTCACGTTCAACTACATATCATATGTATAGGAATTAAAAAAATTAGACCTATAGGATCTAAAACCAGTCTAGTTTAATATAATTTTGACTCGAACTGTTTTGAACTAGTTTTAAACAATCTACTCCCTTTTTATTAATACGGTTTAGAATGCATGCCTATAGGATCCCAAATTGCTCGTTTAAAACTGTTACTGCTTTTCTACACTCATAATCAGTAATATGCATCATTTTTACAGGATTTCACCAAACACACTTAAGCAAGCCTTAGGTGATAACAACAAAACCGAATCCGCCTTTGTTAATTAATAACCGCTATAACCAGCAGGCCTGGACTTCTTATCTGAGTCATGTAATAAACCGGTCTACTTTAACAACTAAAACTCCGATGTCTTAGTACCGTAAATTCTGACCCTCAATGTGCTTAAGTCATGCTATGTATGTGCTTTACTTGAGGAGGTATATATGAGCCTCTTAGTTGCATACACATTTCTCATAATATGCAGTCCTATGTGTTTTGAATATCGCCTTAGTCTTTTTATCTTTAAAAATGCTAAAATTCAACCTAAAATCCTTCTTTTTATAGGAATAGTGGTCATAAATTCTTTCAGATCTGATAGGAATGAGACAGGTAATAGCATGCAATAGAGGTCGAGACCAATCTGCACTTTAATACCTTAACGAGGTGGGAATGGTAGATTTGGATATGAAGACCAGTGCACTAATACCACTTGTATCCCCTCTTCTGAGGAGTTTTATACTGGGTATAACGTTGATGTGATCCATATTATAAATAACCTTAGCCACCCTTCCTTTTCTTTTTTGGGAAAAAGGTCAGAACTGCCCCTAACGTATTGACTCCAGGTTAAAAATGCCCTCCGTTAACCTATTTTGAAGAAAATGCCCCTACCGTTAAAAATGTGGCATATTTGTGCCCCTAAGTCTAACAAGTGACTGTACTTATATTTAAAACGGTAGGGGTATTTTTTTCAAAATAGGTTAACGGTAGGGGCATTTTTAAATTGGAGTCAATACGTTAGAGGCACAAATATGCCAGAATTTTAACGGTAGGGGCTTCAAAATAGGTTAACGGAGGGCATTTTTAAACTGGCGTCAATACATTAGGGGCATTTCTGACCCTTTTCCGTTCTTTTTTTATATTCTCAAGTATTTGTAGAACTATGACTTCTCTTCAAAAATTCATCTTTTATAATTGTTCTTTCAAACTCTTATGTGTTTAAACTCAATTCCCCTACTATTTGAGCCTACACTTGTGTATATGCTAATTGTACAAATTCAAATAACTCTCTGGCCGAGAACCACACTAGTGGATCATGAGGGGTGCCTAATATCTTCCTCTTAAGAAAATTTCAAGCCTTTATCCTATCTTTGATTATCAAACAAACTTAGAAGTGAACCTTATAATCATTAGGTGACTACTCTTTAAATGCGAAATCCAATTCCCAAATGGAATGAGATATCATATACCAAAAATGTCATAAATCCGATTTTTCGATGCAAAGAGAGAAAAAGGGGCGCGACAATATTCCCAAGAATACATTCTACGTGTTTATTTCCTAGGGAAATCTTTTAGGGGTCGAAAGCAAGGAGAGTAAGAAATTGTCATCTTAGGATCTGATTACACTCGGAAATCAAGTCTTGAAAATAGTATCACATAATTTGAAACAATTATCAACTTCACATTAAGGTATATATCATTTTAACACAAAATTACATAGAGTCATTTATTCCAAAATTTGAGGAGAACAGTAAGTCAAGACAATTAGGCCCAAGTTTCGAGCTGCACATTTTTACCAATACAACATTATTCCGAAAATACAGAGAGCTTAAGTATTTACACTTTACCATGAGATACTTAAAGCACAGCTAAACACAAAAAGATAAGATTTTTAAGAGAAAGTTTTGACGTTACTTCATGTGTTTAGTTCCACTGCTTAGTTATTATCAATATCCTATCCATAGGATTTATACATTATTTATAACAAATAAGTCCTTAACTATCTATAACCACAACCAAGCGAAAACTCAGACAGCCACTATAGAAATTAAAGAGAACAAGATTCCAATTTATTGTTCTACATATAACAAGTTCAAAATTTAAAATTTCAGAACACACCTATTAGCAAAAATAACTGAAAATATCAAATAAAGCTCTGAAATGGCAAAAGATATTTAGCAACAATAACAACAGCTCCACAAGTCAACCAAATAAATCCAAATCGCAACTGAAAAAATGGACAGAAAACCAAAACTGCCAAAACTCTGAACCCCAGCGACAAAAACTCTAAAAACCATACTTATATTTTTTTGTATTTAGAAAAGATGCTGAATCCAAAAAAGAAAAGGCCTCAAAATAAGAAAAACTTCAAACCCTAAAAATTTTACTGCTAAATTTTCTAAAGATTTTCTCAAGATTTTTTATTTGATTTTCCTTCGATTTTCCTTGACCTCGAAAAGAAAAACTTAACCCATAGATATAACCTTCAAAAATCTTCAAGTTTCCACCCAAAAAATCTGAAAATCTTTACATTTTTGAACGATTTCTGGGACAAATGGAAGGCATGGATCGATTTACATCTATGCACTGCTCTCATTCACTCAGCAAATCATTTTAATCATGCAAAAGTTGAGCGAATATTTGTTCCTTTCTGACAAAACCATTGGAATCAAATGACGTAGAGGGGATAGGTCCCATTGAACTCGCCTGAGTCCATGCGAGTTGAGGGATGAATCGGTCAAAGAAGATGATGAATAGTGTAAGGGCGTCATTTCTGGGTTACTTAGGTTCAGGGTTTGAAATGGGAGAATGCTATAAGAGGGCTTTTATATGTGAAGGGGAACTTGGCAGGTCGGTTTGTTTTGTTAGGCTAGCCAGTGGAAAGGGTCATTTGGGCTGAGGGTTAAATGATTTTGAGGGGGGAAATCTTTGGGCCGAATTGGGGTATTAAAGATGGCCTAATTTCGAAAGTTAAAACTCATTTCCAATTCTTCCTTTATTTCAAATTTTCCTTTTTATTTCTTCTTTTTAAATTAAAATCATAAGAATTATAAAATTCTAAATTATCTAAAATGTAAAATTAAACTAATTAACTTATTATAAAAATTATAAACATCACTTAATTCTAAATTAAAAGAGGAAAATCAATAAACTAAAAATTAAAGACAAAAAATGTAAAAATGGGCTATTTTATGATTTTCAAATTTTTATAAAGAAAATCCTAAATGCAAATGCATTTAGGATTACTAATTAATTGTAAAAACAAAAAAATAAATCCTAAATGCAATGCATGATATTTTAATACTTTTTTCATCATTTATAAAAGTAAATATGCCCAAAAATGCAAATAATTAAGAAAATTCTTGAAAATTCCTAATGATAGCAAATAATCAATAGAAAAATCTATTTCCTTGGGATTTTGCTAGAGTAATTCATATTATGGCAAAAATCAAATGTTCACAGGAACCAGGGGAGCTCACCTTCCATGTGGGTGACGAAAAAGTTGTCTTCCACATTTGCAAATCAATAAGGTAACCGAATATTACTGAGATTTGATATTTTGTGGACCTTGTGACAAAGGAGATAGTTGATGACATGAGTGTCATGATCAATATGGAGGACCCTTAGAAGTTATATTGTTGAACCATGATGTGACTGATGATGAAAGATTGGTAGAGTATGTCAATGCTTTGCAAGGAATGCGTTCTTACTCATATGAGCCTCATAAACTTTCCTTGGATCTTGAGAACAGAAAGACTCCACCAACAAAGCCCTCAATCGAGGAACCTCCCATATTGAAGTTGAAGCCCTTGCCTCTCCGGTATGAATTCTTGGACACTTGTTCAACTTTACCTGTTATTCTTTCTTCGTTCTTAACTAATGTCCAGGTAGATGCCACCCTTGAGGTTCTCCAAAGAAGGAAGCAGGCAATTGGATGAACTCTAGCTGATATTTAGGGGATAATCCCCACCTTTTGCATGCACAAGATTATACTTGATGATGATGCCAAACCCTCCGTGGAACATCAAAGGAGGTTGAACGCGGCTATGTAAGAAGTCATCAAGAAGGAAGTTATCAAATGGCTTAGATGCAGGGGTTGTGTACCCCATTTCTGAAAGTTCATGGAATTCGCCGGTACAATGTATGCCTAACAAGGGGGGGTATGATTGTGGTCACTAATTAACAAAATGAGTTGATCCTCCACTAGGATTGCCACCATATGGAGGGTATGCAAGGATTACCGAAAGCTGAACAAAGTGACCCGAAAAGATCATTTTCTATTGCCCTTTTTTTATCAAGTTTGGATAGATTTGCGGGGCATTCCTACTAATGCTTTTTGGATGGATACTCAGGTTACAACCAGATTTTGATTACACCGGAGGACCAAAGGAAAACCACCTTCTCATGTTTGTCTGGAACCTTCACATTCTCACTGATGTTGTTGGTTTGTGTAATGCACCGGCTAAATTTCAGCGGTATATGATGAATGTCACACCTCCTTTTTTACTCAATACCCCCGAAAAGGTATAGTTAAGGGAGTTTTTCCAATTATAGGGCAATCGAAAAGAGATTTATTTATTTAAAGATTTCAGAGTAGCCACTTGGGATAATTAATGGTGTCTCAAGTCACCGGTTTAAATCCCGAGTCGAGGAAGGTTTGACTCTGTATACAGTCTGCAAGCCATAAATGCGGGTATGGCATTCCTGAGTTTCATGGTTCTAGCACAGACGATCAACTATTATATTTGGATTAATTATCTAATTTTAATACATTTTATGTCTATGTGTAAATTTTAACCTTTTAACCGCTTTTATTTATTTAAAGAAGATTACAGTGCTGTTAAAACGCATCAGAACCCCGTCACATAAATGCGCACCTGCATTTAGGAAAGTAGATTTTAACTATCGTGCCCGAGGCAGTTGCACACCGAATTTGTGAGGGTCACGGGAAATTCGCTAAGTAGCACCTCGAATTTTAAAAAAACAAATAAAGGATATCCATGCAATTATCAATTTATTTAGCACGATGTAATTCAAGTTATTGTACTTCAATGGTTTTGAACTAATTCACGAGGACTATGCACTATGATTAATTTAGTTGGCTCACTTTGACCACTAACAGGCAATGAACTAACAATTCATTTGAGAAGAGCTATTTATTCAAACGAAGGACCAATCCCACGCGAATAAACCATTAGCCCAGCTGCTGAGGCAAACCAACCTAATTGGGCCAAGACTTGATAGCCCAATGTACTGGCTAAAGATGGCCATTTTAGGTGGCTTGGGCCAAGCCTCACTAACAATCGGATTGAAGAACATCGTAGCTAGGGATAAGGGGACCAGTCGAGGCATATGTGTTGGCCTATGAAATTCAAACATAGCAATTAGAACTTAAATTTGACGCCTAATAATATAAACAAACTCGAATTTACTTTGAAAACTAGGAAGTAAATATTAACATATTCTGGAAATTATCTTTGACTAACAACTTATAAAATCAGTTTGGGCAACCATTCAGCCTGTATTCAAATCACATTCCATTTTTTATACCCCGAACACATACAAATTCATTTCCAAAATTATACTACCACATGCTTGAGACCACTAAACTGTATCTGTTAGAAACTATCAGCAGACTCTGAAATGAATGTGCACAACGATTTCAAATCCATACTGCAGGTCATAACTTCTATCCAATATAAATGGAAATGCTATTCAAAAACCACTTTCGTACATGCAATATCAGGGATAAACACAAAAAACGCCTACTTATATATGTTTATGGGCCCAAGCAGCTGCAATCCAGTTATTACTGATTGAAATGAGTCTTGAATATTTCTAATATTATATGGGTTCGAACATTAAGAGTAGAAATATAAATCAAAATTTTGAATGAAAATAACAAAGGGGGAGGTAACACATCTAGCAACTAAGTAGATCCCCATCTCTTCACATTATATGAGCTAATCTTTACATAGGCATCAGAGTGTACCTGGCAGTAAGATGAGACAAATAAGTGAGGAACTTACAACAGGACAACAACAGAGACAAACAGGAATACCCAGATTCATGCTAAGAAATAAGATGTCGCAACTAACAGAACTCGACCAAATTCCAAAAAACCAGGTTTCAAAACCCAAATGAATCCATTTTAAACACCGATTAACCGGGAAGTATTTCAGGGCTTTGAGAATTTCATAACAAAATGGAATAATAGAGTCCTATTCATTTTTATATTTTCTAATTATTTTCTCTTTTCAGACTTCTTTTTCTGGGAAATTCTAGCTCTTTTTCAACCTACAGTTTTTTCTTCAGATTCTTCTAGACCTTTTTTTTCTTCAAAGGAAAGAATGAATGCCTTCATAAGCAAGGCAAATAAGGAAACCTTTCAAGTTTGTTATTTCAATTTAGTCCTTCATTTTTAGCTTATTGATCAAGTTTTGTTTGAAGTTTTATAGAAAACTCCCTACAAGAAGCTTCCACAGATGTTACTGAAGATTTCCTAGTGTTCTTTTCCCAAACTACCCTTTAGCTACCATGGAATTACCCTGAAGACCAACTTGAGTCCCTTTGTCCCAATTGCCCGACCCAAGTCTAGCTTGCAAAGCAAGACCACACGACTCTCTTGGGTATTCAATTTGGCAGAAAACCAATTCAAATTTAATCACTCATAAAAAAACCCAACCCAAAATCTAAACCAAATTTGAACAAAAAGCAACAAACAGAAGAAGAACAAGAACTACTTAATACTAATCATAGGAACTAAACAGGATAATAGCTAATAATTAAAACCTAATCAGAATAGCATAAACCCCTATTCTCTCGCAATTAAACCAAAATTAACTTATGAAAAACTACAAAACTGATTGTATATGACTAAATTCCTATCATGCAACTAAATATACAAACGTTAACTCAGTAACTAAACCTTCCACATAATTAAAATTGGAGAAAAAACATAGATTTAAACAAAATCAAAGACCTAATCATGACTTGTTTAAAAACATGCGAGACTAAGAAAAATTTAATCAAATTCGGATGTGCAAGCCGTAAACCAAGAAGAAATCAGGGAGAAGATCAGAAAAAGAAAACCAAACGAATTGAAAATCAGAAGCTAAAAGGATATAGTTAAGACTTACCGGAAAAGTCTATTGGCAACTCAAACCTCTGCTTTTGTCCTCTAATAACATTAGTTGTTTGTTCTTAGTACAACAATCAAGTAATGTTATCACAGGTTAAAACCAGTACTGAAAACTCGAGACAAAAACCTAAGAAAACCTCCAAGTAGGGTCAGTTTCTTCAAACTAATATTCTAGCCGTCTGAGGGGTATTCAAGGAAGAATAATTGTGGATTTGTCATGTGGGAGGCATGGGGGGTTGTAGGGTATGAATTTTTGTGTGATTTGGAAGCGGCATCGCCGGCCACGGCGGAGGAACCCATGGCGGCGCCCTAGGGTTTTCAATATGTGATGAATTCTGATGGGATTTGAGGAAAATGGATGGTTGCATGGGTATGGGGAGAGGGAGGAGAAGTGGTGGTGTGACTTGCGCCGCCGGCGGAGGCGATTTCCGGCCGGCAGTTTATGGCGGTGGACGACAGAGACGGGAGAGGGTCTCTAGGGTTTACAAGGAGAAGGTGAGAGACAGAGTTTGGGGGGTGGGGGTAGGGTTTGGACATATAAATATTATTGGACTCCTAGTTATCAGCCGTTGGATCAAATATCCTCTACGGCTAAGATTAATTTGATCAAACAACGTCCTTTAGTTATTAGGGGGCTGGACCAGGTCTGGGGCGGGTATTGGACCGATTTGGGTCGGTTTTTGGGATGGAATTTAATAGAATTAGCCCAATTTGGGTCTTTGATTAAATAAGTGCAGTTTTAATTTCTCAATAATACCATATTTTCCTTTTCTCTCTCTTTTTTCTCAAAATTAAAACTAATAATATTAAATTAAATTAAAAATCCTAAATTAGACTATAAAAATTCTAATTAATCCTACATAATCATTATCACATAAATTTTAAATAAAATTCAAAGAAAAATCACCTAAAAATAAAACTTAAAATTAAAAGTGCAAATTAAACTATTTTTTATTTTTCCTTTTTTATAAATGACTAATTGCTAATTAATTCTTGAAAATATCAAATTAACTTCTCAATGCCCGTGAAACATATTCTAAAATGCACAAACAAAATGCCACTAAAATCCAAAAAATTGCACATAGATAAAAGAAATTATTTTGTTTGAATTTATAGGAGTAATTCGTGTAGGGCCAAAATCACATACTCAAAGCTGCCCATTTTTTCCCGGAAACACGAAGAGTTTTCGTGCAAAGATAAGTGAGAGTATATTTTGCCCGTTCAAATGCTCCGTGAGAATTTTTTTTGAAAAGCTTGATAGTACCCTGCTTCGGAGGTTACCTACATATCCTCGGCTAAAAAGGAATCAGGTCAGTGTAGTTCAGGAGTGTTTGGTAGACTGGGCTACCGAAGCTGTGATCTCACTGTTGTTGCTGCTGCTACTACTGATTTCTAGATACCCTTATTACACCATGACAAAATAAAATAAGCTAGACTAAGCTATGGCCTACGGATTACAAAAGAACCTATCTATGTCTTCAAAATTGCTCTTGATCATTGTTGCCTTGCTGACTTGTATTTCTTCCTGTGAAACTCCTTGTTGCCCTGTTGTCTTGCATTCTCTTACTGTGGAACTACTTTCTTGCCGCTTTGAATTGTAATCCGAGATGTTTTCCCTTGTTCTACAGGTGGGCGCCTGATTACCAAGAACTTGAAATGTATTCCCTTGTTCTCCAGGTGGGCGTCTGATTACAAAAAACTAGAAATATATTTCTTGTTCTCTATGTGGGCGCACGATTACAAGAATTTGAAATGTATTCCCTTGTTCTCCAGGTGGGCGCCTGATTACCAAAACTTGAAATATATATTTCCTTGTTCTCCAGGTGGGTGCCTGATTACTAAAGCTCGAAATCTATTCCTTTGTTCTCCAGGTGGGCGCCTGATTACAAAAACTCGAAATGTATTCCCTTGTTCTCCAAGTGGGCGCCTGATTACCAAAAACTTGAAATGTATTCCCTTGTTCTCCAGGTAGGCGCCTGATTACCAAAACTCGAAATGTATTCCCTTGTTCTCCAGGTGGGCGCTTGATTACCAAAACTCAAAATGTATTTCCTTATTCTCCAGGTGGGCGCCTGATTACCAAAACTAGAAATGTATTCCCGTATTCTCCAAGTGGACGCCTGATTACCAAAACTTAACATATAGTCCCTTATTCTCCCGGTAGGTGCCTGATTACAAAAACTTGACATGTATTCCCTGAAACTGCTGCCTTTGAACTTGATTACAACAAAACAAACAAAACAAAAGAAATTTTCCTACCCCAGTTTGGTGCTGGGCACATCTGTGAGTGTTAATTAAATCTCGTTACCCAATTTTTAAGTCTAAGTTATATCCGCTGGGGACTAGTAATTAAAGCTAAATGCCAATTTTAACTCTCGATTATCTCTGCTAGTGATCACAAATTAAAGTTACATCCCAATATCCAGGGGATCGCCAATTAAAGTTCATGGTCATACCTGCTAGGTGCTTGCTTTTTCAATGGAAGACTTCCCTGAGACCTCTGGAATTTCCTACCCCTCTTTCAATCAAAGAGAATCTTATCAGTTTAAAATGTGGTGGTTGGTTTTTGGTATTTAACTTTGAGGGTGATTGCTCTTTCACTTCCCATTACGACTGATTTCCATTCAAAGACCTTGCTTGTTCCTTAACTATCCACTTCCTTTACCACCCTTAACATAGAAAATACGTCTTCTCCATCCAACCCAATACCTTATATCTGTTGTCTTGATCCTGAACTGATATTTACCAACCTTTGTGTCTCACATGATCCCGAAAGCACAACACTTGTTACCCCTTATTGTATACGTTGTTCTTTCTTGACTTAACTCACTGGTTCTATCCTTGAGGTCTCTGGCTCCTTCATTCGCCTTGATAACTTTGATTTCTTCTTGGAAGGTTTTGCTTGTCATTAGTTAACCACCCTTTTTGTCAATCGTATCATGGAAAATACCTTTGATCCGTTCGCCCTAGCCCCCCTTCTGTTCTGACTCAACATATTCAACGGACTCAAGAAGAGGAAGTAAACAAGACAAAATGAACAAAGAGATGATTCCTAACAAGAAAACTACAATGAAACCTACCAGATGTGGATACTAATTCTAATGACCATGACATGCGCATGCGGTCTATCCTGTGTAGAAAATCTGATGTTCAGCTCCCGTTATACCCTTTACCATGAAACTGGACTTCACGCTCTGTTGTTAGTTATCTTTCACAATCTCCATCTAGTGATTTCCCATCTGATTCTCAATCCTTATTCGACTTGTAGTGCCCGTACGGTTTTTTTTTACCATCAAGCCTCTCTCATTTTGGTTTTTCTCTCAACTCACCGTCGCTATATGGTGCCCGTGAAGGTTTTCACCAATAAGACTCTCTCATTTTTATTATTTTTTTCTACTTGAACCGGAGTGCTGCCCCTAACAATGAGTCACCTCTACTTACTCGACTTTGGCATCTCCCGAAGACTGATTAGAAGGTCTTTCTTTGGACCGTGATGCGGGCTTTTGGATATGGTTAGAAAGAGAGGGTATTAAAGGATCAAAACAATTCACATGGGTTCAAAATTACAATTTCGGAATCAGATTTCTTACAACAACCACAATTTCTGCCCCAGTTTCCTGTTTGTGGACTTTTGGCTTTTTATTTTAATGAGAACGATCCATGAGGCTGCCTACGTATCCTTAAAAGAAATCAGGTCTTACTTTGTACGTTGTGCTCTTTCTTTTCATTTCTTTTCTCTTCTTTTCTTATTTTTTCTTTTTTATTGTTGTTTTTATTTTATTTTATTTTTCTTCTTTTTTCCCTTCTTTTTTTCTCTTTTTCTATCTTTTCTTTTTCATTCTTTTCTTTTCTCTCCTTTCCTTATTTTATCTTTCATGCTTGCGTTTCTGATCCTTGCTACTAATTCCAAAAGAGGGATATGAAAGAAAATGAATAAGGCTCAAAAGGGTTAACAAATGATTAGGTGTTTAGATGACAGAACAAAATGTCTTCGTCATTCCAACCTTCAAAATATGCCTAGTACAAATAACCTAATTAAACAAACTACAGAAAACTTTCATAACATCTTTTGATTGTACTAGACTTTCTAACCATATCTACTCATTCACCTTCTACATCTATCAACTAAAGCACCATTGGCCAACATCCTCACTCTCATTACCACGAACGGTCCTTGTCAATTTGGGGCAAACTTGCTGTTAGTTTCAACTCAATTAAGCATGATGTATTTCAATAGTGTTTCTCTATGTTCTATCTACCCCAGTTATACATAGTTCAGGCTTGAATTGATCTCAACATCTATTTACTTATTTCCTTCAAACGTCCATAACGTTTTCCAGATTATTTCATAACTAAACTAACGTTTTAAAACCAGGTTGAGCATTAAGCGCACATGTCATGTCACTAAAGTCATCGGGAAAAGGACTATAAAAGGAAAAGAGATCTAAACAAAATGAATAAAGATTACAAAAAACAGAAAATTACATTAAACGGATCGTGAACAAGCAAACTAAACTAGGGTTACAAACCTAGAACAAACATGGACAACACAAAACGAGCTATTGCAACTAAACAATCTAGGAAAAATGAAAGTATAGAAGGGTTTGAATTACAAGATAATATCCGAATTACAACCCTGCAATAACCCAGACAACAGAAATGATAACAAAATGAACCACCAAAAACTCCACTTTGGCTGATCAAGAAATAGAGTGTCTTCCCAATTACCAAGCACAACGCTTAGCCACTGAGTTTTGCATCAATATTGCCAAGCCTATTATCAACTTTAACCAACAAGTTCCAAAGAGGACTAGCACGCTCCCTGTCACTGTCATTGACCACAACCTTCCCTTCTTGAATCATTATTTCTATTTGCCTTTTCAAAGAGCGACAATCTTCAATGCTGTGCCCCTGGACATTAGAGTGGTACATGCATCGAACAGCAGGATCAAAGCCTTTCGCATATGGGTCAGGTGTATAGCCGAGGAGCTACTTAATCAAGCCGGTATGCTTTAACTTTTTGAAAAAACTTGTATAGTATTCTCTGATGGGTGTGGAAGCATTTTATTTTTTCAATACTCTTTACATTTTATACTCTGACCTTGGTTGAAATCTTTTGTGGGCAGCTGGTTGATATGCTTGAGAAGGCGAGTAAGACATTTGGGAAAGTGGTGCAGGCTATCACAGGCCTCGTGGGTGTGGAGCATATGGTGGTGCATTGCGGACATGGTACTAGGAAAGCGAAGCACGACTTCGAGGGTTCTATGGAGAAAAGTAGTATTGGGGAGGGTCACCTGGTGCGCAAGGATATCCATGGGGTCGCTGTCAAGGCTGAAAGAGTTTAGCAAGAATGACCACTGGACCTTGTCGTAGGCGGGGCTCAGCAATATCTTTTCTATCAATGGGATGACTATCCTGAGCAACTTGTTCATTCCAATAGAGCCAAAGATCCCTAAAGCTTTCCTTGGGTTTCTTTTCCATATGAGATAGGGAGGAGCGGTCTAGGACAATTTCTACATCGTGTTGAATGTGTCACATAAAATCTTGAGCCATATCATCCCAAGTATGCCACTTACCGACATCTTGACGACTATGCCATCCCAGAGCTGCCCCAATCAAGCTCTTACTGAAATATGCAATCAACAAGTCATCTCTCTCGCCAACACTTCTCATTTCATTGCAATAAACCTTCAAGTAGGCTACAGTATCTCCACACCCATCATACAAGTTAAATTTTGGCACTTCAAATCCAGCGAGCAAATGAATGTAAGGGGACACCAACAGTTCTTTATAATTCATGCTACCCTGGTCTCCCGTTCCTTGCATGTTCTTTAATGACTGTTCTGTGCTTTTCCGCTTCCCAGATATCTCATCTCGCCCTTCTTTTCGTGTAACCTTTTCATTTTCATCATGAAGCTTATCCTAAGGGTTCCCCTTGTGGGCAACCTTTGAGGGGTAATATTGGGCATCATGAGCTTTGAATTTGTTTTCATTGTGATGACTGATGGAGCTACTGGGTTATTGGGAAGTGCCAAAGTTTGGGTAAATGGAGCATCTAAGAAGCCATGTGGTGGCGGGTGGTGCCTTCCTAAATGTCCAACCTTGATACATATCTGCAATGTGTTGTCACACATGTTTACCGCTTCGACCAACTCGTTGTCCCGTTCAACCAACTGCTTTAGGGCGCCGGTAGCAACCAACCTCAGTTATGTTGTTGTCTGCCATTGTCTTTGACTATATGTTATAGAGAAGAGTTACCACTTCAAAAGCCACAAACCAACCACCCTTCTACTATGAATATAAAAAATGAAGTTATCATGTTAGCATTAGGGCATTTAACATAAGATAATTTTGCTTTATGTTCAATTCACCTAGCCACAGTTAGCGGTTTCTATTATGCACTAAATTGGCAGTTTTGCGTCATCCCGACTTTTATCTTATGACCCTTTCCTTTTCTCTCTTGTTTTCTTTTTTCTTCTTCCCCTCTCTTTTGCTCATCTTGTTTTTGCTTACCTTATTTTGTTTTATTACTCTCTTCCTTATTTTACCGTTGTTTCTCTCAGGATTTTCTTTTCTTTTCATTCTTTTCTCTTATTTTGGTTATGGTCGAATCCTATGGAGATTGCCTATGTATCATGACCCCGCATGAATTAGACCGAGCGTAGTTCTTGCAGATAAGTAAAGAAAATATTTTGGAAATTTTCTAATTTTCATAGAGTAAAACACGTGATTACAAGTACCAACAGACCTTAAGAAAAGAAATCAACAAACTCTGATTCAATGAAGCCAACAGACTCTGAAAAAAGATAAAAATAGCTGACTTGACAACCTACTAGTGACTCAAATAGAAAGAAAATATAGACGTCGCAAATGGACTAATAGACTTGAGTGAAAATCATGAATACATTAAAGCTTCTAATGCTCATAGGGCCTGCGGGACATCATTTGGTCTCGCTGCAGGCCGGTGTGCTAAATCCCCTTAGAGGTGGTAGAGGTCTTCCATCACTTGAATGAAGGTCATTGTGGTGGTTAAAAACATAGATCTTGTCATACCATCGTAGTGGCTACGCTTTACGGTGATATAATCAGCGATCATCCGTATCCTCTCTTTTATAGCACCCTTTGCTTGCAACAACGCCCAATCTGCTGGGCCCATAACTCATGAATTGAGATCGATGACATAGATGTTCGACTATCCACATATGTAACAACAAATTGCACCCTTCGAAGAAATCTCCTCCGAATTTACAGGTTGTGAGGGCACGAAAGATTTCAGATATTATCATGGGTGTGAGGGTGCTCTTGGTTTGAATGATCAAAGTGCTGACAACCCCTGCTATCCGTATGTCAATATTTTCATCTTTTCGTGGAAACACTAAGAGGCCCAAGAAAAATACCATGAATGCAAAACACCTATGTTCTTCCCATTTGAATCGATTTCCCTTGCAACAAATTTTATTTTTCGGGTCATTAAACCCCATAGATGCCCATACCTTTGGTATATAAATTCTGGGGGTACAAAAACCTGCAGACACATCTGGACTGTGAACCACCCTCCTTATCTTTAATAAATCCAATAATTTGTGTACAACGATGTCCCTTGGCACAATCAAATACTGGTGTCTCAGAGGAATATTGGGCCCCCAATGTATCCAACTATTTCTTCCAGGGTTGGTTCAAAGTCGGGGAAATGAAATACGTTGTGGGCCGGGTCCCGGAATGTAACCGACGCCTTTGTGATATCTCCTCTAGGACTAATTTTCAACAACCCAATGTTTCCTCACAAATGCGCATTGGCCTTGTTTTCCCCCGATTCACCTAGATCATTCCACTATATATGCAACTCTAAAGGGATCTTGTTTATGACCGTTATTAACAAATTTGATTCATGCTCATTCTGCACATTTATTAGAGTGATTAAGCAAAAATCATGATTTGTTGGACTCAAAAAAAGAAAACAAAGTTAAAAATTTTTCTTTAAATTTCATTTCAAAATAATATCCGGCTTTGCAAATACAACCTTTCAGCACTTCCGAGGGAAGGTTTTAAGCTTGTGCCTGCTATCGGCCAAAATTCAAAAAATAGAAACCAGGGCGGTTGTTCTTACAAAAACAGCCTTTCGGCGTTCTTTTGGGGACACTCGGCTAATTTTTACAAGAACGGCCTTATTTATTTATCAAAAACAAAATTTTGGATCTTTTCGGCTAGTTTTGCAAAAAATGAAGTTGGGCCCGATGGGGGTTTCCTACGTATCTCATGCCCTGTAGGAATCAATCTGGTGTAGTTCGGGCAATTCTGACAAAATTAAAAACCAATTTCATTTTCCCTCTTTTTTTGTTGTTTTTTTTGAAAATAAAATCCCCTTCATTGTTTTGTTTTTTTCATTTTCCAAAAATAAACTCTTTTTGGTTTTTTTAATCAGAATTTCGGCAGCATTTCAGCATTGGTTTTTGAAACAAGTGAATTTCTTCCTCATCCCTCACACTGTTATTTTCTTTGTAAAATTCCCCTCTCCTATTTTTTCTTTTTCTTTTTCTTTTTCTTTTTTTTTTTTGCAAAAGCCCGTCGGAATTCAAATTTGGCATAAATGCACAAGTAGCATGCAAGATGCATCACGATGGTCTGTTATTTTTTATGCGCCTGTCCTAGACGGACCCAACCCCTGCTTTGGGTCCCCTAAGTCAAATGCATGATGCAAATAAGAATTCCTACTAGGAATCCGGCATGATATTAAGTTATTTTAGGTTCAAGACCTGGGTATCTGTTCTAGACTGTGTACCCGAGCAGATAACTCGATTCGAGTAGGGGGATACATACCGGGAACCAAAAGGCCATCTGGTTAAGTAACTTTTCCAAGCCTCTTTCTTAATAAAAGGTATGACACTAACAGAATATAGAGCCTCGACTAGCGAGCACATCCCCGAACATGAGAAGAGAAGGGTTTCGCGATAGTTTATACACAGTTCAAATAATACTAAAATGGTAAAAAGGCAACATTTAGCACATTGGGCACAATCATGTACAAAAATCAGATATAAAAAAAAGCCAAATACAAAAATTATTTTTAAGATTTAATTCTTGAACCCTGAACCAGAGATTCTGGGTTCATTCCCCAGCAGAGTCGCCAGAACTGTCACACCTTCTTTTTTACTCTATACCCCCAAAAGGGTATAATTAAGGGAGTTTTTCCAATTAAAGGACAATCGAAACGAGATTTATTTATTTATAGATTTTAGAGTTTCCACTTGGAATAACCAATGGTTTACCAAGTCACCGGTTTAAATCCCAAGTCGAGGAAGGTTTGACTCTGTATACAATATGCGAGCCAGAAATCCAGGTAATGAATTCTGTTAACCCGGAAGAAGGTGTTAGGCATTCCCAAGTTCCATGGTTCTAGCACGGTCGCTCAACTGTTATATTTGGCTTAATTATCTAATTTGTCTATGTGAAAATTTTAACCTTTTAATCTCTTTTATTTATTTTAAGAAGATTACAACGATATTAAACGCATCTTGAACCACGTCACATAAATGCACCCGTAGTCCGCGACACATTTTAGCTAACGTTGAGATTTGGATTTGGGTCACATAAATGCCCACCCGTATTTAGGAAAGTAGATTTTTAACTGTCGTTCCCCAGGCAGTTGCGCACTTCCGAATTTGCGAGGGCCACGGTAAATTCGCTAAGTAGCACCTCGAATTCCAAAAAAACAAATAAAGGAGATCCATGCCATTATCAATTTATTTAGCACGATGTGCTTCAAGTTATTGTACTTCAAAGGTTTTGAACTAATGCACGAGGACTATCCAGTGTGATTTATTTAATTGGCTCACTTTGACCACTAACAGGCAATGAACTAATAATTTGTGAGAAGAACTTATTCAAACGAAGGACCAGTCCCATGCGAATAAACCAATGGCCCAGCTGCTGAGGCAAACCAACATAATTGGGCCAAGACTTGGTAGCCCAATGTACTGGCTAAAGATGGCCATTTTAGATGGCTTGGGCTAAGCCTCATTAACAATCCGATTGGCGAACATCGTAGCTAGAGATAATGGGACCAGTCGAGGCAAATGTGCTGGTCTAATTAGAACTTAAATTTGACGCTTAATAATAAATACAAACTCGAATTTACTTTGATAACAAGGAAGAAAAGATAAAGTTATTCTGGAAATTAGCTTTGACTAACAACTAATAAAATTAGTTTGGGCAACCATTCAGCCTGTATTCAAATCAGCTTCCATTCCTAGTACCTCGAACACATAAAAATTCATTTCCAAAACCATACTACCACATGCTTGGCACCACTAAACTATATCTATTAGAAACTATCAGCATACTCTGAAATAAATATGCTCAACAATTTCAAATCCATACTACAGGTCATAACTCCTAACCAGTACAAATGGAAATGCTATTTGCACCACTTTTGTACATATAATTTCAAGGATAAACACAAAGAAAACTCCTACTTATATATGTTTTAGGGCCCAAGCAGCTGCACTCCAGTTATTACCGGTTGAAATGATTTTTGAATAGTTATAATATTACATTGGTTCGAACATTATGAGTAGATATATAAATCAAAATACGAATGAAAATAGCAAAGGGAGAGGTAACACATCCAGCAACTAAGTAGATTCCCATATCTTCACATTATATGAGCTAATCTTTACATAGGCATCAGAGTGTACCTGGCAGTAAGATGAGACAAATAAGTGAGGAACTTGCAATGGGACAGCAACAGAGACAAACATGAATACCCAGATTCAGGCTAAGAAATAAGATGTCGCAACTAACAGAACTTGACCAAATTCCCAAAAAACCAGCTTCCAAAACCCAAATCAATCCATTTTAAACACTAGATTAACGAGGAAGTATTTCAGGGCGTTGAGAATTTCAGGACTTAGAGTCCTATTCATTTTTTTATTTTCTGATTATTTTCTCTTTTCAGACTCCTTTTTATGAGATTTTCTAGCTCTTTTTCAACCTACATATTTTTCATCAGATTCTTCTAGACTTCTTTTTCTTCAAAGGCAAGAATGAATGCCTTTATAGGCAAGGCAAGTAGCGCAACCTTTCTAGTTTGTTATTTCAATTTAATCCTTAATTTTTTAGCTTGTTGACCAAGTTTTATTTGATGTTTTCTAGCAAACCCTCTATTAGAAGCTTCCACAGCTGTTACCGAACATTCCCTAGGATTTATTTCCCAAACTACCCTTTAGTTACCCTGGAATTACCCTGAAGACCAATTTGGGTCCTTTTGTCCCAATTGCCCAACCCAAGTCTGGCTTGCAAAGCAAGACCACACGACTCTTTTGGGTTTTTAATTTGGCAGAAAACAAATTCAAATTTAACCACTGATAAAAAAATCCAACCCAAATCCTAGACCAAATTTTGAACCAAAAGAAACAAGCAAAAGAAGAACAAGAACTATTTAATACTAAATAATGTAACTAAACAAGCGAATAGCTAATAATTAAAACCTAGTCAAAACAGTATAAACCCCTATGCTCTCGCAATTAAACCAAAATTAACTTCTGATAAACTACAAAACTGATTATCAACGACTAAATTCCTATTATGCAATTTAAGATAAAAATATTAACACAATAACTAAATCTTCCACATAATTAAAATTGGAGAACAAACTAAGATTTAAACAAAATCAAAGACCTAATCATGACTTGTTTAACCACATGCGAGACTAAGAAAAATTTAACGAAATTCGGATATGCAAGCCTTCAACCAAGAAGAATCAGGGAGAAGAACAGAAAAAGAAAACCAAACCAATTGAAAATCAGAAACTAAAAGGATAGGGTTCAAACTCACCAGAAAAGTCTATTAGCAACTCGAACCTCTGTTTTTTCCCTAATAGCATTAGTTGTTTGTTCTTAGTACAACAATCAAATAGTGTTATCAGAGGACAAAACCAGTACTGAAAAATCGAGACAAAAACATAAGAAAACCTCCATGTAAGGTCATATTTTTTAAACTAAAATTCGAGCTGTCTAAGAGGTATTCAAGGAAGAATACTTGTGGATTTTTTATGAGGGAGGCATGAGGGTTATAGGGTGTGAAATTTTGGGTGATTTGGAAGTGGCGCCGCCGGACACGGCGAAGGAACCCATAGCGGGTCCCTAGAGTTTTAAATATTTGACGGTTTCTAATGGGATTTGAAGAAGATGGATGGTAGCATGGGTATGAGGAGAGGGAGGAGAAGAGGTGGCGTGATTTTTGTTATGATTGGACGATCATCGCCGGTGGAGGCGATTTTCAGCCGGCGATTTATGGCGGTGGACGGCGGAGACGGGAGAGGGTCTCTAGGGTTTACTGGGAGAGGGTGAGAGATGGGGTTTATTGGACCCCTAGTTCTCATTGGTTGGATTAAAGATCCTCGACACTTGAGATTAATTTGATGCAAACGACGTTGTTTGGTTATTAGGGGGGCTGGACCAGGTTTGGGGTGGGTATTGGACCAATTTGGGTGCGTTTTTTGGCTGGAATATAATAGAATTAGCCCAATTTGGGTATTTTATTAAAGAAGTCCAATTTTAATTTCTCAATAATTCCAGAATTTCTTTTTCTCTCTCTTTTTTTTCTCAAAATTAAAACTAAAAATCCTAAACTAAATTAAAAATCCCAAATTAACCTATAAAAATGATAATTAATCATACATAATATTTATCACAAATAATTAAAATAATATTATAAGAAAAAACACCTAAAAGTCAAACTTAAAATTAATAGTGCAAATTAAACTATTTTTTAAATTTTTCTTTTTTATAAAATGACTAATTGCTAGTTAGTTCTTGAAAAATGTCATATCAACTTAACTGCACATGCAATATATATTTTGTATTTTTCACTAATTAAAATGCACAAACAAAATACAAACAAATAACGAAAAATGCCATAAAAATCTACAAAATTGTAATTAAGTAAAAGAAATTATTCTTTTTAATATATAGGAGTAATTCGTGTAGGGCAAAAATCACATGCTCATAGTGGCTATATTTACGGATATTGTGGAGGACTTCTTGGAAGTGTTCATGGATGATTTTAGTGTTTTGGGTGACCCATTTGAAGAATGCTTGAATAATCTTTACAAAGTGTTGGCCCTATGTGAAGAGACCAACCTAATGTTTAATTGGGAAAAGTGCCACTTTATGGTCGATGAGGGCATTATCCTCGGCCATATGATCTTAAAGAACAATATCGAAGTGGACAAAGCGAAGAGTGAAGATATTTCAAAACTCCCTCCTCCTACTTCCGTAAAAAAGTGAGGAGCTTTCTTGGGAATGCGGGGTTCTACCGAAGGTTCATCAAGGACTTCTCAAAAGGTTGTGAATCCCTTATGGAAATTGTTAGAAAAGGATGCAAGGTTTTTTTTAAAGATGAATGCATGAAATCTTTTGACCTTCTTAATTATATATTGGAACTTGCCATTTGAGCTAATGTATGATGCTAGAGATATTACAGTAGGAATGGTTTTGGGGCAAAAGATCAACAAGATATTTCTTCCGGAGTATTATGGAAGCAAAATGATGAATGATGCCCAAGAAAATTATATTATGACCGAAAAAGAGTTATTAGCCATTGTATTAGCCATGGAAAGGTTCAGACTATATCTCATGGGTACCAAAGTGATTGAGAAAACCGATCACGCGGCACTCCATTATTTAGTGACAAAGAAGGACTCTAAGGATAGGTTGATGAGATGGTTTCTTTTGCTTCAAGAGTTTGACCTTGAGATTATTGATCGAAAAGGGTGTGAAAATCAAGTGGTGAACCACGTTCCCGCCTGGAACAGGAGGGGAGGCTCCATGATGGTCTCAAAATTAATGATTAATTTTCAGATGAACAACTCCTCTCCGTTTCTTTAATTAGTATGCCTTGGTTTACCGATGTGGATAACTTTCTTGTGACATGTATTATTCAAAGTGAGCTCTCTTCTAACCAAAGGAAGAAGAAATGTGACAACTTGGATTATTACTGGGATGAGCCTAATCTTTTCAAGATTTGTAACGATGGTGTGATACGGTGATATTTTTTGAAAGAGGAGCAAATGACTATTCTTGATTCTTGCCATTCCTCGCCCTACGGTGGTCATCATGGTAGGGCGAGAACTGCTTCAAAGGTTCTTAATTGTGGATTTTATTGGCCTACTCTGTATAAAGAGGCTAGTGAGCTTGTAAAGAGATGTGATGAGAGTAAGAGAGCTGGTAGAATTTCCAAGAAGGATGAAATGCCTCGCACCACTATTCTTGAGATTGACATTTTTGACGTGTGGGGCATTGACTTCATGGGACCATTTGTGAGTTCATGTGGTAATGCTTACATTCTGGTTGTTGTTGATTATTTTTCCAAGTAGGTTAAAGTTGTGGCTTTGCCAATAATGAAGCATGGAGTGTCATGGCATTCATAAAGGAAAATATCTTCACAAAGTTTGGCACTCCAAGGGCGATCATCAGTGATAAGGGGTTCTTATTTTTACAATAAGGCCTTTGATACTTTACTCTCCAAGTATGGTGTCAATCACAAGGAATCAACCCCTTATCATCCTTAGACTAGTGGAGAAGTTGAGGTCTCTAACAGGGAGATAAGGAGCATATCGTCAAAAACTGTCAATGCAAATAGGACGGATTGGTCAAGGAAACTGGATGATGCTTTGTAGGCTTGTAAGACTTCTTATAAGACTCCATTTGGTATGTATCTATACCGGTTGATATTTGGGAAAGCATGCCATCTTTCGGTTGAGTTAGAGTATAAGTCCACGTGGTCCTTGAAGCGGTTAAATCTTGAGTGGGATGTTGTAGCAAATCTCTTGGTAGAGCAACTCAATGAACTAGATGAGTTCTGGTTTCATGCCTATTCCAGCTCGCCCTTGTATAAGGACAAGATGAAGTACTTACATGACAAGTATGCCCGAAACAAGGAATTCAAGAAAGGTGACTTGGTTCTTCTATTCAACACTCGGTTATGTCTGTTTCCAGGAAAGCTCAAGTCAAATGGAGTGGCCCTTTTGAAGTGGTGCATGTGACTTTGTTTGGTGCTCTTGATTTTAAAAACAAAATTGGTGAAATCTTCCGAGTTAATAGGAATAAAGTGAACCACTATCTTGGCAAATTTGATGATGGCCATTTGGTGGCAATAATCTATTTCAAGTGATTAAAGGTAACCTGTGTCGTGTCGCGACGTTAAATCAGGCGCTTCTGTAACACATTTGTTTTTCTTTCTTTTTCTTTTTCTTCTTAGACTAACTAGTTCTGAAGTTTGTGTAGGAATGGTTGTGCAGTGCAGGACTGTTGCTAGAAATTTTTTGCCTAAAGTGTGAGAATTACACTGACCTCGCTCAAAATTTGCGGTCAGCGAAAGCTTTTTGCAGGGGCGTAAATGGTCAACGCGGACTTGAAAAGTCCAGAATAGCAACTCTCTGAAGTTGTATTCACGTCCGCGGTTGAAATTTTGCGATCCTCGTTGCTCTTTCGCGGCCATGCTTAGTTTTTCATTCTCAGCAGTTCTTCCTTGGTAACAAGCCCTCAACAAGGTAGAAATGCAGATTGCGATGAAATTCTATGAACCGTGGTGGAATTCCGCGGGCCGCGTTCAGGTAGGTCTATGGGCCCCTATACTATTAGTATAAATAGAAGGTCCCTTCTTCTTTTACCCTTTACGAACCCTAGACTTTCTCTGAACCTAAAGCATTATTCATCATCGTCTTGTTGGTCTTTCAATCTCAATTATTCAAGAGTCATTCTTCTTTTACACATCTCATAAGTGGTATGCTCAAACACCTGTATTAATATTATTCCTTTCTTTTCTTTCATCTTTATTTTACTATTTCTTTGTAAGTAGGGTTAACTAGCTGCAAATACTAGGATATGATGCTAAAACATTTATATGAGTACTTGTTGTGCATGCTTAATAGGGGGTAGGGATGTTCATTATACCTGTTAATGGCTAAAAAAGTGAAACCCTAGGTCTAAGAGAAGTCAAAAATGCCCATCTAATCTTGAATTTCGCGGACAACAGTCCAAATTACGATTTTCGCATTCATGCTTGTGAAAACTGAGTTACTTGTAAGTCTGCAAACTCGATTCTTTTTTCGTAGTCCATGCTTTTTTTTACACGGACGCATATCTTTTTCTACAATCAATGTTATAGAGTTTCAGAGAGTTGGTAAATTGGTTCCGCGGCCGCGTTCACTTTTACACGGATTGCATGTTTCACGGTTGCACCTCCTTTTTCTACTCTCGGTGCTTCCTCAGCTTCAGAGAATGGGTAATCTGAACTCCATTCTCTCGTGGCTGCGACCTAATTTCAACGGACAACAGTAGCTAGTCTGCTGATAGCATTTCTCTGTGATGTAAATATTGTAATCGTTTACCTGCTTCATCTGATACTCACTTGAATACCAATATTAATGAGCTTTGACTGATTGTGTATTTAGATAATGGTTCAGTCTAGAGGCAGAAGTGCCTTTGACTACTCCTGAGATATAGTGGAAACATTTTGTTATGGTGGAGAGTGGGGAGTGAAAAGACCAATGCAGCAGAGAACAACTGCATGAATCGGAATCCACTTATTAAGACAGACGACCGAGAAAGAAAGGCTCCGCGTTCGAACATTCAAGCCAAAGAAAAGGGCAGAATCCTCTCGGGGCAAGGGAAAAGAAGGAGAAGGAAGGACCAAGTTACCACTAGCGGTCCAGTAATTTATAACGAAGATGCGGGAAATAATCAAATTTGCGGACAATGCCGCATCCCATTATAAAGGTAGTGAAAATGTCCCTTCGCGAGAAGTTTTAGAAGGAGACTCGATGAAATTCGAGTTGCGAGTTGAGCCTACACCCTCTTCTTTTTCTAAGTTATGTGATGGCTCAGTGGATAGTAGTGAGGCTTCAACATCAGCTTCCCCACCTACTACAACTTTGGCCTCATTAGTGGATCCTATTGATGTTGATCCTATTATTGCTGATGCTGACATCACAAATGATGGGAGGGGTGGTGACACCCAGATAGGGGGTTGGCGAGATCATGGAACTCTATGGTATGGCAAGACCAATTTGTGAGTGAGAAGGCCTACCACAAGTTTCGCCAGCGGTGGCCTTAAAGGTCACTTACAATTGATAGAGTGTTAGTTTGAGCGAGATATGCTACCCCACAACCCTAATGTCAATAGGAACTTCAACAAGATAGTGGGATGGAAGTTATTTACTAGCAACTTACCGGATGCCAATGAACATTCGGTCAAGGAATTTTATGCAAATTTCGCCCATATCAAAAAGGGCACGTATTTGACCAAAGTCCGTACAAGAAGGTTATACTTTATGGCAAGACTTTATGTGACTATGTTGGTTCCGTGATGAGGATGAGTCCATGTATCTGGAGAAGGTGGCTATGGATAAGTTAGCCCTCCCTTGGCTTGCATCGGTGATTGCTATTCCTGGGACTACTCCAGCTTAGCTGGCACCTGGGGTCCCGATCTACAGGAATACTCTATGCTTCAAAGTGAAGGGGTGGTCTACTTTTGTGTCCAGCCAGTTAGACCCTACTACATATGACAGTGATATGTCAGTCTCCCAGGCTATTATTGTGGGAGCTATCATGGCGAGGTACCCGATCAATGCCCAGAATATTATAGCCAAGGTGATTACCAGATAGAGTGGCAAGGATGAGAGCTCATATCTCTTTCCAAACATTTTCACCATGTACCTAGAGGACCAGGAAGTAGAAGGAATGGACTTAGACACAAAAATGAAGCCAAAAAGGCCATTTGCTTGGTACAACCTTTAGGGTTCGAAAAACCCCAATTCTAAGGGCAAAGCTACCACTTCCATTGGCCAGTCTAAAGAGCCAGGGTTAGGGCCCAGTATTTCCGAGCCTTCCACCGGCCCCTTCAGGCCATCTACTTTTATTCCAACTTTAGTGCCTTCTTAATAAGCATACCCACTGATTGCACTTCGGGTTAATCAGACTCTATCCAGTATCAACAACTGGATGCAGGCAGCTACATCAAAATTATATGTCCTATCCAGCGCAGTGGCAGCTCCGTCATCTCCAACACAGCTTCAGGTGCCTACTTTAGTGGACGAATAGCTAAAGGAACTTCTAGACAACCAGAACAAGCTCCTGAACAACCAAAATCTTATCATGTCCACTTTGGATGCATAGGGAAAATCAATAAAGGTCTTGGCAAACAAACAAAGAAAATGAAGAAGGCTCGAGCCTCAAAGGAAGTAGTAAAGTTGCTGAGGAAGGAGGTTGAGAAGGTTACATCAGCTGGAGACACCCCACCGAACTTACTCTTGGGAGCAAGTTCCAGCAGCTCAGGCAGCACAGGGACCAGAACAGGAGGCTGACAGAGAACCAATAAAAAGATGGGTGTTCCCCCAAACTAAGGGTTCGGAGATTGAGTTGGAGGACCCCGAGGGAGGCGACTCAGGCCAGCCACAGGACCTAGCCAATGACCACATGCAGGCAAAGGAATTATAGGGAGTTCTCTTTAATCTCTACCCTTCCCTTATTCTATTTTTGCCGACAGCATTGAGGACAATGCTAATTTTTAATTTGGGAGGGAGGTGTCCTTATTTTGATAATGATTTGGTTAGTTGGTCTGTAATAACCTTGATACTATTTTCCATTATTTTCATACTTTTTTTACTTTTTGTATGTATATAAAGTTACTTTCCATGTATATATTCATTCCCCTTTTTTATATATATTCATCTTAATCCCCTATTGTACATATTCAATTTACTTTCTATAGTTTACTTTATAACTTCTTTTGAAATTTTCCTTAATAGCATAGCTTCTTGTTTCATTTAGTATTTTCTTTTCCATTTGCAGCTTCTTACTTTTACAAGTTTTCTTGATCAATAAGCCTTGAATTTTCTTAATGTCATGGTTCTTTCCAAATGTAGAATTTTTGTGAACCGGTGGCTCTTCCCGATGATTGATGTCATGACAACCTTCTTAAGAGTTTAAGTTCATTTTCTTTATGTTTTTATGTAAATATTATAAATGAATAAAACTGTCTTAGGGAAAGCTTCACTTGGGCCTAGCATATTTATCTTTGACCTTATAGTTAGAAATAAGTTGATTTGCAAAGAATGGTGCTAGTTGTGACCTTTAGACTCTTGTGTTGCCTAAACAATCATCGAGAGATTTTTTGGAGCCATTTGTGTTGCTCAATCTTAGATTGGTTGATATGGGCCCTCGACTCTATTCTCTTTAACAATCCAACAGAATGTGAGGTGAGGTATTGATTTTTACGTCCAAGTCTCTTGCCAATTAGTCTAGAACTTGCACTGAATGTTTGTCTAGGCGAAATTCTAAGTGTACCATGACTTGAGAAATGATTATAGGCTCTACTTGATCCAAGTTGAATCTTGAAAGCATCCATCATCCAGCACATATGATATCCCTAGTCAACCACATTGAGTCGAATCCCTTATTCTTTCAATAACCATGATACAAAGCCTTTATCCGTTCTGAAATGACCCTCTCTTGTCACCCGATCTTTCCTAAGCACAATTGGCAAAAACATATGTTTGGGGGGGGGGGGGGGGAGATGAGGAATGCAAAAGTGATAAAAGGTACAAAATGAAAAAAAGGGAAGGCAAAAAAGGAAAGAAAAGCCAAAAAGTTAAAATGGAAGTGAATAATATAGAAAAATGAAGGGATTCAATGAAAGCAATGATGAAAGGCTTGGAATGATTAGAAAGTAGAAAACTAATTGTCATGAACAAAAAAAGAGCGAGAGTGTGTCTCTCTAATCCTAAGGAAGAAAAAAATGACTCAAAGAGTCATGAAAGTGTGAGCCAAAATGAGAAAATGAAGTTCTTAGGGAAAGATGAAACATTCATAGACCGATATATCCAACATTGAACCCAAAATCCTTCATTAAATTCCCGCAAAAGCCCTATATATTTTGGGTTGAGTGAACTTACAGTAGTGGTGATTCGCATAAGGGGAAATCTTATGGTACTTAGAGCCGGACTTGTGACCTTCCTTTGAGAGAGATGAGTGTACTTTTCCACAATCCTTGTTTGGAGTGCTATAATCTAATGTGCGATTTGCTTATGGAAAGTAGAGGAGAAAGAGTTTGGGTTCCACAATGACCTACGTAGTAGAGCGAGCTTCGTTAATGAGTTAAGTCAACTCTTGTGTCGCTCTAGAGCCATGGTGCTAAAGAAGTTGTGCGTTGTTGATAATACATTTGTGTTGAGGGTAGTAGTTAGTCCCAATCGATGCTTGATAAAGTCACCTTAGAATAGCTGAAAATTTTCTTTCTTTTATCTTGTGGAGGTGGGAATTTGATTGCTTTTCTTGAGGACAAGCAAACTCTTATGTTTGGGGGAGTTGATAACTGTAAATTTTAGCCTATCTTATGCTCTCTTGTGCTTAGGTTTTGGATAAAAAATGTGTAAAAGTGCTCTTGAAAACAAATTTAATGTGCTTTTCTATAGGGTTTGGTCAAAATAAGGAAAGAAAGCCGCAATCAACTCATGAAGGAGTTAAATTTGGACAAGATAAAAGCTGAGACTGAAGCACTGACCGCAACAGAAAAGAGTGGTCGCGTAAGGTCCACCGCTGAAGCGGCCACAATTACACGGTCCGTGAAAGTGAGATTCAGAGACGATATTTTGGGTACAATAGTGACAGCTGACCGCGAAGAAAAAGCGTGGCAGTGAGATCCGTGACACAGTCTCGATAGTATTACCAGTGAGAGCGTTGATGGAAATTCAGAGACTCTACAAGTTGAGATTGACTTACGAGCGCGGTCTGCCTCTAAATTATTGGACTACGATTGATGCTAACACAAAGGTGGTGACTTTTTGTGCTGTCAAAACCAAGTCCAAACCAACCACGAAATTCTATGTGCTGAGGCGCCCAATATTTTGCTAACCGCGGAACCTCCATAAGGGTATTTTGGTCCAGTAATTTCAGTTGTATTGTGTATGATGAAATCGGGGGAACCTATCTCCCGCTATTAGGGTATATTTGAAATGTCATGACAGCACCTCGAGGATGTAGGATCGTAATCGGTCTCCTTATCTAGAGAATTTCCATCATCCCGCAATGGCTCCAATGTTAAAGGATCTATTTGTTACCTAGCAAGGGTTACAGAGGCGGGGGACTCCCGAGGCGAGCAACTAACATAAATAGGTCCTGGTGTCTTGTCTAGTCATCCCATCCCTGTTTCTTTACTTTTAATGCACTCTATACCATGTAGAGGTTCCCTCGCCTATATAAGACGAGCCCATAACATCTTGTAAAGTGATGTTGTTGCTCCATTTCTCCACAAGTACGATAATATCTCTCTCTCTCTCTCTCTCTCTCTTTTCTTCTAAGTGGTTCATCCTCACAGGCTCGAGACGTGCTTCGCATTCATTATTTTCTTACTTGTTCCTCACTGTATCGCCTAATATTGGAAATATAGAGCTTTGCTTAATCATATCCCTATGTTATCCCATCCTAGTTATCCCTAATAGTCTGAGATCGATACCACTGCCGACCTCGAGGTCCCATAGATCACCCTGATGCTCAGGCAACAACCCCCTTCAATTTTATTATTGCCTCGCTTTAACTCGTATTTTTCCATTACACCTCGCTTTCTTAGCATTAACTTCTTTAACAACTAGCTTGGGAATAGATAACATATTTTTAGAGTCATATTTACTAATTTACTTTTTGTTAGCATTTTCACGGTAAACAGATTGGCGGCTACCATGGGGCTAAAATTAATAGTAATTATTTTCTTGCTGGTTTTGTCACACAAACATACATTATTTTTCACACTTTTTCTTGTCCAAGATCCTTTGATTTCAGGCCAAAATGTTCGGCTCGGTAAATGGTGTTGAGAACAACAACCTCGAATATCAAGGGGAAAATGGCGTGTCTATCCCAGCCGCTGGAGCACCACCGCGTGGTCCTGATATTGCTCCCAGAATAATGCTAGCAGACGCAAATTCACCGGACACACAGAGAGGCGACAAAATGTCTCACACCAATAGGAGCGTATGGCAGGAAGCACAAAAAACCCAGCCTGGGTAGAATAGGAATTAGTCTTCATGTTATTTTTGAACTGTTGCAAGCACGATAGTTGGCTATTGCTGAGCTGCAAAGCCGCAAGGGACCCCCAACGCAATCGCAATGGAGACACCCCCTTACGATGAGCTAGTACCAGAGAGAACGAGTAACGACAAGTCGGTAACCGTCCCCACTGCAGTGAAGATGCTTGGGAATCTCTTCAAAAGGATCGTATCAGGTTCGTGGGAGCTCCTACAGCAATCTTCTACCGAGGAAACAATCCAGGACTCACTTGCAGAAACCCCGAATGCCAGAACTCCCTAGGTACGACACGTCCTTGGATCCCCATGGGTGCACCACCGCTTGCACATGTGAGCATGTTATTTTTGCCCCGCGTGAATTACTCCTACAAAATTCTTAGGTTTAGGATTTTTCCTTTAAATTATTTAATTTATAGGATTAATTGCATTTGACAAGAGGGGTTGCTCCGATGGTAAGCAACTCCCACTTCCAACCGAGAGGTTGTGAGTTCGAGTCTCCCCAAGAGCAAGGTGGGAAGTTCTTGGAGGGAAGGATGCCGTGGGTCTATTTGGAAACAGCCTCTCCACCCCAGGGTAGGGGATGGTCTGGTACATACTACCCTCTCCAGACCCTACTAAGTGGGATTATACTGGGTTTTTGTTGTTGTTGTTGTTGTGGATTAATTGCATAATTTTCGTGTTTGTTTGCATTTTTGTGTGTATTTTTAATTTAGATAATTCAATAAAAATACAAAAATTACATGTGCTTTTAGGATTTGATTTCACATATTTTGAATTAATTGGTAATTAGGACTTTAAAAATAAAATATATAAATAAAAAGTTTTTGATTTATTTTTTCTTTGTTTAATTTGAATTTTTTTAGTTTCTTTCGAATTAATTAATTGTGTTAATTATTAGGTAAGTTAGTTTAATTTTAGGATTTAATTCGGTTTTATTTTAATCTTAATTTTAATTTTTGACAAAAAGAGAAAGTAACAGAAAATCAAAAAATTAAGTTTAATAAGAAATGTCAATTTGAGCCCAAAAAAAGCACCATCCCAGATTTTTAAACCCCATATTGGCCCAAATCCTTAACCCGGTCCACCCCCAACCAAATGACGTCGTATGCTCTCAGTTAATCTCTACCGTCTAGGTTGAGTGATCTAACAGACATGAAGTAATCATCCATTCATATATTAATGTCCTAACGACCCCTACCCAAACCCCCCAATCTGTCTCCTCTCACAACCAAGTAAACCTTAAAGAAACCCCACCGCCTCCGCTGTGCACCGTTGTTTGCTGCCGGCTGAAAATTGCCTATGGTGGCGGCGAAGCTCCGATGGAGACCAAATTAACACTCCGTATTCCTCTCTTTCTCCTCTTTCTAAATCCCAAAACCTTGTCCCTCGATTCCCACCCCAATTCCTCGAATATCACTCAGAAAATCTGACCCCCCGCCTTGACCGGTGGCGCCACCACTTATTCGCCACCCAAACTAACACCGTAGGTTCTCCTAGACCCCCTCACCACGAATCCGCTACCATTTTCATTCGAATCACACCCGAATTCTTCAAATATTGAATCAAAAGAGGCTGTCAAAACTTCCCCTCCACCAAATCGACCCAAAATCACACCTTATAACCCTTACCACTCCCTCTCCACTGGTCCATGGTCAATCGTTCTCAAAAACCCTCAAAACTAGTCGAATTCTAGATCTAGAGATCAGGACCCAGACCCCGATACATGAAGAAGTTCTACTCATGTTCAGGGTTCGATTCTATTGATAATCTAAGTTTTCTATCTAAATTTCCATTCGCCTCATATCTTTTATATTAATTTGGTTATTTTGTTTAATTTTCTGAGTTTAATTAAGTTTAATTAGGGTTGTATTAGTCTTATTTTATTTTAAATTACTGAGTTGAATTAGGTTGATTCAAGTTGTATCAGTTGACTAATGTAGGTTTTCGACTGGTTTAATTAATGTTAGCGTAAATCATGATTAGTCTTGCGGTGGAGATTATTGTTGTATGCTTGGTTCATGTACCAATTTGTTTTCCATTTTTTGATTTACTGCATTTTAGAAGTTTCATAATCTGATCAATTTGGACTTTTAGATGTTTAAACTTGTTGGTTATGTTTCAAAACAAAGTTTAAGAGTTTATTTGTTACTCTAAAATTAAAAGGGATTCAAGGAAACGGGTAGAGGGTATTTAACAATACTACCCAAGGGTAGTTTAGGTACTTAGCCTTAGGGAATCTTGCAGTAACAGAAAATAGAAGCCCCTAGAAGCAAAAAGCTGAAAACTAAACAGGACCTAATTACTAAATAAAAAACCTGAAAGGTACCCTAATTCTTTTCCTATAAAGGCATACCTTCCTTTCTTTGCAAGACAACTAAGGGTGCAGCATAAAGTTGGGAGAGCCAAAAAAAATTTTTAGTCTGCAGATTTTTAGAGAGTTTTAGAGAACCTGAAACTTGAAAGCTTAGACTAGAGAAAGATTTTTAGAACTTGAGAGATTTTTCTTAAAATTACTGTTCCATTGATCTTTATTGTTGATTTGTGAGTTAAAACAACATCTGGGTAAGTAATGGTTAAAACAAATTGAAATCAAGTCTTTTGGTTTTTCTAGTTCATTGATGGCTTAAAAAGTTAATTTTCTAGACTATTGTGCCTCAGTATTTGGGTTCATAACTAGTTCCAAGCTGTGGATTACTGCTCTTTTAGCTGCTGATTTCACATATTACAGCTGCTCAAACTAGCTTCATGTTGCTTTTACCTTATTTCTCCCATATTTAGGTATCAATCTTAGCTTCTTCATGATGTAGCTCTCAACTTTAATATGAAATAAAGACTATGATGATTTCAGATTTGTTTATTTAGTTCAGTGAAGCTCAATTAATTCTCCTTGATTGGATGAGTCTTCAAATTGTAATTAATTTTAGACTATTGAACTATGTCATGTTTCATTTTAAGCTTTATTCGTGTAGATTATTTTGCAATTAGTGTTAGCTTATATGTAAATGAGCCTGGAATTTATCAGGTTCTATTAGGTTACTGTGAATTTTACTCTAGAGTATTGTATGCACCTGAAAGTGTTCGCAAAACTATTGTATATGCTTATATTGTCTCTAACTTCGTGGTTTAATAGATGTTGGAAATGGTTTCTTAATTCAGTATTTAGTAATTGATGACTCTTACATATTTGCCCGGCCCTCTCATGTGATCTACAATTTAGACATCGTCAATATTAATCCTTCATTACTGCTGTATCTTATCTTTTTTAGCTAGATATAAGTTCATAGTTCAGATTTTAAAAGGGACTGTTTGATCAGTTTAAGAAACGTTTGAATAGCATCCAAGAACACAACTTCACTCATGAGCATGCTAAGTGATTTTAGTACTGATTTATTCATACAAAATCCTAGGGGTTCAGCTCTACTAACACATGTATATGCAGGCTTATTGGGTTTAATTCGAAAGCCCAATCTGAAAACCCAAGCTGGTTTAGAAACAATCACAGCCCAAATACCTTTGGTCCTTGATAAATTAAAATTTTTAAAATTAGATAACAAGTAATCCATGGCCCCCCAAAATTTAGTTCGAATGTCCTTAAAAAATAAAACTGAGGTGTGCCGCGCCGGACGAAATCACAAATGTGTGGCCCTCATTAAAATTAGTTTCTTAAAACACTTAGAATTCAGGATATTCCATTTGGCAAATTTTCATGGCCTCCGCAAAGTTAATAACGCGTTAATCGCTTTAGTCGCGTTCTTTAATAATTTTACATTCTTAAACTCGGGTGTTGCATTTCATGTGACCAATATCCAAGTCTCAACAATGTTGGATAAAATGTGTCGTGAACCGCGGGTGCATTTCATGTAGCGTGGTCCAAAGACGCGTTTTAGATGACGTTGAAATTTTCTTTAAAATAATTAAAAGCGGCTACTAAGTTGTAATTGAACCATATGCTAAAACATGTATTAAAATTAGATAATAGGTCAATTGTGATAGTTTAAGCGATCGTGCTAGAACCATGGAATCCGGGGTGCCTAGCACCTTCTCTCGTGTTAACAAAATTCCTTATTCAGAATTTCTGGTTCGCAGACTTCAAACGGAAAGTCGAAATCTTCCTTGATATGGGATTTAAAATAAATCATTGACTTGGGAAACTAGAAAATAAACCTATCCCAAGTGGCAACTCTAAAAAAACCAAATAAATAATCTCATTTAGAATAATATCACTTTAATTGGAAAAAATCCCTTATACACTATCCCTTATGAGGAGGTGTGTGTTTAAAAAGGAGGCTTGACAGCTCTGAAGACTCCGCTGGGGACAACATGAACCAAGAACTTCGGTTCAGGGTTCAAGAATTCGAGCTTGGAAAAACTGTTATATTTGGCTTTATCTGATTTTCCTACATGTTGCATGCCTAATGTGCTAAATGTTTTACTGCTTTGATATTCTGTAAATTGTATATATAAACTGGTATGAAACCCTTCCTCTCTCTGAGTCTTCTACAACATGGAGAAGGGTGAACTTCGTGTGACTTTTATTCTATTTAGAGTCTTATCCCATTTTAGAACGATGTTCAGACAAGTTGCTAAGCCGACGGAGCTTCTGTATCACCGGTATGTTGCCCCCCCCAACCCCCGCCCAACTCGAGTTGTCCGCTCGGGTAAGCCAGGTCTTGAACAATAAACTCATATTTTAAACCTAGTACAACAAAATCTCATGCTGGATCCCTAGTAGGAACATTTTTTTGCATCACGTGCATTTGACTTAGAGGGACTCAACACAGGGGTTGGGTCCGTGTAGGACAGGTGACCTGAAATGAAAAGACCATTCTGATGAATCTTACTTGCTACTTGTGCATTTATTTGCTTCTGATCTGCATGTTGACCAACTCGTAAATAATGGGAGAAAGTTGAAAAATAGAAGAGCGCGATCACCTTTTCAAAGAAAAACTAATATCCTAATCATACCAAAACTATGCTGAAATTTCTAAAAAGAAAAAAGAAAAAGAGAAAAAAGGGAAAAATGTAAAAAAAAAGAAGAAAAGTTTTTGGTATTTTAGAAAAATAGTTGGTTTTGTAAAATCTGCTCGTACTACGCAAGTTTGATTCTCATCGGATGTGGGATACATAGGCAACCCCTATCGGGTCCAACTTCTCTTCTTGCAAAAATAGCCAAAAACAACAAAAACAAAAATTAATATTAGTCATAAATAAGTCGGGTGATGCCATTATTGTTGAAAATAAGTCAAATATCCCCAAAAGGGCGCCGGAAGGCTTGTTTTGCTAGAACAACCACCTTGGGTCATTTCCAACGGCTAGCAGGCACACCCTTTAATTCTTCTTTCCCCAAGTGCTAAAAGGTCATATCGGCAAAGCCAGGGTAATGTTTTCAAAAAATAATTTTTTAAAATATATATATATTGTTATTTCTTTTTTAAAGAAGTCATCTTAAATCGCCTTAATAAATGTGCATGATGAGCATGAATGAAATTGAACCCTTCATAGTCTTTAATGAGATCCCACTGAAGCTCCACATATGGTGGAATGATCTAACAAAGGGCAATAAAGAAATGGTGGTGAAAGTTCTTTGAGGCCTTGTCGGACTATTAAACATCAAGACAAGGTCGGACATAATTGAAGCCTTACCATTCTGGGGCCCAACTTGCAACGTACTCCCTTTCTCTGATTTAGAGCTTACACCTACATTAGAGGAAGTAGCTGGTTATGCGGGCCTCAATGGAAATCTTAGAAGTGGATATCCACTGTCACCAAGATCAGCATCCCCCCACAGATTCCTGGATTTGTTAAGCATTAGTCGGGATGTTCAGGACAGAAATCTATCCAAAGGATATTGCACACTCCAATTTTTATATCATCAATATGGCAATCCCCGAGATTTTGAAGAGCCAAACACCGGCCTAACCCATGTTGGAAATAAAGACAAATCAGAGGCAAGGTGGGTTTAGCTTTCATGGTAGCCTTTATGGGTGTCGTGATCTGTCCCCGGAAAGATGTGAATATAGAGACAGGTCTTGTAGGAATTATTGATGCTGCAATCAAGAAACCCAACAGCACTGTGGTTCCTCTGATCGTGTCTAAAATCTACCGAGCTTTGACTATTTTTTGGGAAGGAGGGAAGTTCTTCCTGGGTTGCAATTTACTACTTCAATTATGGATGCAGGAACACCTCTGCCACTAGGTTGGGTACATGAATTATGGTTTGACAGGTCTGAGCTGCATTGAAGAGTTTGAAAGTCCGGTAGCAAGTATAGAATTCCCTACGGGTACTGAAGCTTGGGTTGAATATTTGAGATCATTGACCGCCGATAAAATTGAGTGGGCATTTGGATGGCTTCCCGTCACCGAAGCGGTGCACATGGTGGCTGAAGTATCTAATATTCTCTTGATGGGCATTCGGAGCATCCAACCTTATGCTCCATACAGAGTGTTGCACCAATTGGGAAGATTTCAAACCATCCACAATGATGAATATTTGAGTAAATATGTCATTGAATTGGGTCCAAAATCCACAATTCCAGAAGGGAAAATTCACCAAATGTGGAATAAGTGTAGGTTTCTTGAACCTAAGACCATAGTGCGAGACCGAGTTAGAGGTGAAGTGGACCCTAAATACATTGACTGGTTCGGCAAGAAATTCCAAATTTCTGAAAGTCCTGCAAAGAGACCACATGTCCAATAATTCATAGTTGATTCACAACCACAATAGGACTGGTTGACCAAAGAGAATGAATACAAGGCCAAAATAAGCAAATTAGAAAGGCAAGTCATGGAGCTTCAATTTGAAAAAGGTGTTCAAATCGAAGTCGACGAGGGAGAAAAGAAGAAACAGAACCAGGAAAATAAGGCCCTTAAAGCTCATATCAGAAAGATGAAAAAAGCTGCCAATAACCCAGAAAGAAGTTGGGCCGATGAGAGACTTATAAGTGGACTACAAAAGAAAGTCCTTGAATGTCAAGAAGACCTGGAAAAGTCGAAAGATAGTCTAGAAAAAATCCGGGCACGATGGACAAAGAGAGCAGAAGAACGGGCACGATTTGTGCAACAAATGAAGAGAAATTATGAAGGGACCATTAAGGGCCTAAGAAGAAAGGTAACCACTCTTGAAGATGAGGAAACCAGACGAGCGAAATATTTCAAGGCTGATAGGGAGCACTATTATAATTTGATGGCTAAAATGGAGGAAGAAATAAAGTAAATGCAAGATGAACACTTTCATGACTCCCAAGTGATATAAGCCTAAAACCGGAAGATAGGGCGACTACTCCAGGAAAAAGGCAGAATTAGAGAAAGAATCAGAACCATCGCTGACTACATTACCAAGAAGTGCCAAGTGTGCGAGGACATGACTCGCACCACCTTCTTTGCCGCAGTGATGAATTTTATCCGTCAAGTTATGCGTGATTTGGAGCAATTACAAGGGGTTCTCGCACATAAGCCCGCGGCGGGGCCGAATGATGCCCCGCGGGCCCTGGTAGTTGAAGCATTAATGTATTCTTGAGCTTTCAATCATTGAGTCTATTTTTTTGCTTTACTTTGAGTTTGTAACTTTATTACCAAGAAAACAGTATTCTTGTAATAGAAGATTTATTAATGAAAAATGAAAATTCCCAAAAATTGTTTCTTTACTTTTCATATTTATTTTTCCGAACTACGCATGATTTGATTCAAGCGACATCGTGATATATAGGCAATCCTCATCGGATCTGGCCATAATCTTGTAAATAACTTCAATAAGGAAAAGAAAATGAGAAAAGTATAGAGGAAAAGAAAATCAAGAAAAAGAGAGAGTGAAATCGAAAAGAGAGAAAATGGGAAAGAATAAAGAAAATCCAGGACGAAGCATGCAACCATTGCAGAACATATAGAAACCCATTTAACTGCACAGATGCATCATATCCCAACTTGCGATTACCTATCTGTTATTTGTCAAAAACTAACTGTTTGATGCTGCCCACATCAGTCCAGGGATTTTTAGAATTGTGGTTGGTTTTTGTGGTAGTCTGGCATTGCATCCATACTTCACGAGATCAAAGGGTAGCATTGAAATGTCTTCATAAATCACTATGCCAGCAATTCCTATCACAGACGAGAGCCCAACCTCGAGCATCCCGATTTCAGAATTTTCAACCGCCAAGGAAAACAGGTTATTGCGTCTTCGCATGATGGAAATGTGGACACCTGGTCAAATGAAAGGAGCCGCCCAGTGCAATTCCCGCATTTCCCAAGCTTTTCCCTAGAATGGGTAGAACTTCTACTGTCCGAATCAGTCACCCAAATATCCCACTAGGACACCCAACCATCTCGGCCCATTTTGGTGGTACATCCTCTGAGGTTCGCCCCTAGATGTTCATACCCAGCGTGGCCCCAAACATCTTTACCGCTCCCGCATGCTCAGCCAAAACACAGCATCCAGTGCCTAGGCCTACTTTTGATCCTACAACCTTTACATTCCAAACACCTACCCTCCAAATGGAGCCTCCTCAATTCCTCACTAATACCTAGACTTAGCAACTTCAATTTCAGTTCACTCCGGGATAAGAAAGGACTCCCAAAACTCCTGAGCAAGAAGAGATCGCAAGAAAGATGAGGAGCGTAGAGAAAAGCCTCAAGAACATCCAAGGTTTGAGCGGGTAGAAGAATGTGTCGTATGTTGATATATGCATGTTACCCCATGTGCACTTTCCCTTTGGATTAAAGACTCCAAGAATTTGAGAAGTACGATGGGCACGGTGATCCTATTGCTCATCTCAAGAAATACCGCAATCAGTTACGAGGGGTTGGAGGGAAAGAAGAATTACTCATGGCCTATTTTGGGTAAAGTCTGGTGGGTATTGCCTTTGAGTGGTTACATGGATCAAGACATATCTTGGTGGCATATTTGGCATGACCTTGCTAGAGACTTTAATAGAAAATTCCAGTACAATATAGAATTGCTCCAGACAGAATTTCATTGGCTAACTTGAAAAAGAAGTCTTCAGAGAGCTTTTAGGAATACACAATCAAATGGCGTGAGCAGGAATCTAGAGTAAAGCATCGGATGGATGAAGTTGAAATGGTCACAGTGTTCCTCCAAGCTTAAGAAGTTGACTACTTCCAGAATATGATGTCAGCTATGGGTAAACCATTCGCGGAAGCTATCAAAATCAGGGAAATGGTGGAAAATGAATTAAAAACAGGCAGAATTCTAAGCCAATCCATTATCAGAGCAACCTCTCGAGCCATTCAGGGCGGTCCTGGAAGAGTAAAAAGGGCAAGAAGAAAGAAGAAACATCCATGGCAGCATCAGGTGCAACAAAACACTGTGCTCCCAAATCTATGTTCCCAAAAAGAACTCCTCAACATTATTACCCTCACCAGGACATGGCTTATGCTCCTCCGCCGAATACGGTCATGAATGCTTAACCTTTTGTCCGGCCGCAACAATAAGACAACAGGAACCAAGCTCGTCCCAATAAACCAGCCTTCTTACCAAAACCACTATAATCCCCGTCCTCCCCAGAATAACTTTCTTCCTCATGAACCACCCAGAAGGACAAATTTTACACCAATGGGAGAATCCTACTCCAGTTTGTTTCCGAAGCTTATCCAAATGGGCTTGCTTAGCTCGTACCTCCAAACATGCCAAACCCGGAATCACCTTCCTACCAGCGGGGCAACCGATGTGCCTATCACTCAGGAGCTGAGGGACATGACACAGAAAACTACTGGACCCTGAAAAGAGTTGTGGAGGATCTAATAGAACAAAGGAAGATTGCTTTAAGGGACGAGGACATCCCCAGCGTGACCAAAAACCCACTTTCGGCCCACAACAATGGGCCAATAATCGGAATGATTTGTGAAGACAAAGAATTTGACCCGGTGTTGAAAGCCATAATTGCCATTGCTGATGTGAAATGAAAGCCAAAAACTTCCCCGAAGCAAGATGAAGGGGAGAAAAAGAACAAAGCCACACATCACAAATCAGAAGAGAAAATTGAGGCAGAAACTACGGCAGCGCCCGCCAAAGACGTTGTTCTTGATGTCCCAGGGGGCTTCAAGGAAAAGAGGTCGCCTTTGAGTCCCCCCAAGAGATTCAAACTGAATAAAACCACCCAGATGTATGTGCCTAACGGAGCTTATGTAGTGCAGGACCAACTAATCCACCAAGGCTGAGTGAGCCCGTTGTTGTTGGTCGTGCGCCAGAGAGGCCCATGACAAATCCTTCCTCGGTGCACTGGAATTACCATAAAACAGCAGTGACGTATAAAGGGAAATAAATCTCAAGAGAAGAAAACTACCCTGTGGAAAAGTACTCCAATTTGGAAGAATTGAACAATGCCACCAAGAAATGCTTCCCAGCTAAAAAACTAGTGAGTGCTGAAAAGGCGAAAGCTTTCTTTTGGAAAATGAAGATCACAAACTATGGAGTGGTTGAGCAGCTGCGAAGGTTCCCTGAACAAGTCTCTTTGCTATCTTTGTTGATGAAATCCGCCGAACACCAGAAGGTACTAATCAAGACCCTCAATGAGGCATATGTGCTATCTGAGACCTCTGTGAATAATTAGAAAGAATGGCAGAAAGATTTTTTGCTATCAACCAGATTTCATTATGCAAAAATGAATTTCCCCCAGAAGGGGCTGCACTTAACAAAGCCCTGCAAATGTGAAGAGTATTATGTGAAAAGGGTTATGGTAGATGGAGGTTCTAGAGTGGATATCTGCCCGCTCTCAACACTACAGTACATGGAAATTGGGACTGAAATGATTCGTCCCAACAATGTTTGCATGCGAGCTTTCAATGGTATCAAAAGGGACACGATTGGAGAAATCGACCTAATTCTGACCATCGGTCCAGTTGACTTTGAGGCGACTTTCCAAGTTCTAGACATGGACACATCCTATAACCTTCTTTTGGGGAGACCATGGATCCACACAGCAAGGGTGTGCCTTCCACTCTTCATCAGATGGTAAAGTTTGAGCATGAGGAGCAAGAAATTGTGGTCCATGGGGATGATGAACAATTAATTTATCGAGATCCCTCAGTCTCATGCCTTGAAGTGGGGGAAAGCAGCGAGCACATAGTTTATCAGGCCTTTGAATTTTTGGTGGCAAACCAGTACGAAGAGAGAAACCACTACCCCCAGCCATTCCTTTCCAATGTATAAATTATGGTAGCGAAAGAAATTATACGACATGGCTTCAAACCAGGGAAGGGACATGGGAAATCCCTGCAAGAAATAGTTGAACCAGTTACTCCGCCAGTTACTGAAAAGTTCTTTGAGGTAGGTTTCCGACCTACTCCAAATGATATAAAATGGGCAAAAGACAGAAAACATGATGGATGGGTCCTACCTCAACCACTGCCGCATCTATACGAGATATTTGTCAGATCAAAATACAATGAAGAAGATGAGGATGAGGCCTTTACAACCGAAGAGATTGAGGAAATATGTGGGGCAATGAGAAAGATACTATATGAAACCCACATGGTTCAGCCAGGAGAGGTCTCTAGCACCACTGAGGTGAGGATGAGGCCTTTACAACCAAAGAGATTGAGGAAATATGTGGGGCAATGAGAAAGATACTATATGAAACCCACATGGTTCAGCCAGGAGAGGTCTCTAGCACCGCTGAGGTGTTGTACATGGGACCCAAGGCCATATTGCAGAATTGGAAGGCTATGCCACTCCCCATCAGGCGGGAGTCCCAGTAGACTAAACCTGTCACTTTTTCTGCATCGCGAGTTATTCCAGGGTGTAACTTGGATGTTTTCTTTAGTTTCTTGTCTTTTTAATTCCGAATGTAAACCATGTTATCGTCAAATTCCAAGAAATGAAATCAATATTTCATTGTCCATTTTCCTTTACTCTTTCTGATTTTTGCTTTTATTGCTTCTTTCAGTTCCAATAATGTGGCTTTAAATAACATGAAATGCTTTCAGACTTCGTGCCCAGATCCAAACATGCCGTCTAATTGTGAAATAATGAACCAAGAACCGGAATACGATGAAGAAGAGGATTTTAGATAAATAAATCGAGAAATGGAAAGTTTCGAAAATAAATCTAAGCAAAACCTAAATGACACTGAGCCGGTTAACTTGGGTAGTGACAAAGAAACTAGGGAAACCAAAATAAGCATCCATGCAAATGAGAAAACTCGGGACGCATTAATTCAACTCCTGTTCTAGTTCAAAGTTGTGTTTGTGTGGTCATATGATACATGCCGGACTGAGTGGTTATTTTGTGGTGCATAAATTGCCAACTTATCCCGATTGCCCCCCAATCCAGCAAATATAGAGGAAATTCAAAACTGATGTTAGTGATAAAATCAAAGAAGCGATCACGAAACAGTTAGAAGCAGGGTTAATCTGAGTCGTCCGGTACACCACATAGTTGGCCAATGTAGTTCCAGTGCCAAAGAAAGATGAGAAAATCCGAGTGTGTGGATTATAGAGATCTAAGCAGGGCAAGCCCCAAAGATAACTTTCCCTTACTAAACATCCACATCCTTATTGATTACTGCGCCAAGCAAAGATATAGTCCTTCGTAGACTGTTTTGCATGATATCACTAGGTGTTGATGGATGAAGAAGACGTAGAGAAAACAGCTTTCACCACACCCTGGGGAACCAATTGCTATAGGGTCATGCCTTTCGGTCTAAAGAATGCCAAGGCAACCTTTATGAGAGCCATGACCACCATCATCCATGTTATGATGCAGCAAGAAATAGAGGTATAAAAGGATGATGTGATCATCAAGTTTAAAACTCAGGATGACCATGTGCGGGATATGAGGAGGTTTTTTGAGTGGTTCCATATATATGATTTGAAATTAAACCCACCACAATGTGCGCTCGGGGTCCCGTCAGGCAAACTTTTAGGATTCAAAGTCAGCCGAAGAGGTATCGAGTTAGATCCGACAAAGATAAAATCTATTCGGGAACTACCTCCTCCAAAAACCAAGAAAGGTATGATGAGATTGCTGGGAAGATTGAACTATATCAGCCGGTTCATCGCTCAGTTGACCTCCATGTGTGAGCCCATATTCAAAATACTGAAAAAAGATGCACTAGTCAAATGGACGGATGAATGTCAGGAAGCATTCGGTAAGATCAAAGAGTATCTATCTAACACACCAGTCTTGTTCCCACATGAACCGCGGAGGCCTCTGTTCTTGTACCTGACAGTCTTGGAAAATTACTTTGCTCGTGTCCTCGGGCAACAAGATATTACCGGAAAGAAAGAGCAGGCAATATATTACTTGAGTAAGAAGATTACCAGCTACGAAGACAAGTATACTTTGATGGAACAAACCTGTTGTGCCTTAACTTGGGTCACTCCGAAGTTGAGACATTACCTGCAAGCCTACACCACCTACCTCATAACCAGGCTGGATCTTTTAAATACATATTCCAGAAGCTAATGCCCACCGGAAGATTAGCAAAATAGCATATCCTACTCAGCGAATTTGACATAGTCTATGTCACCCCCATGGCCATAAAAGCCCAGGCATTAGCGGATCACTTGGCCGAAAACCTGGTTGATGATGAATACCAACCCTTAAACACTTATTTCCCATATGAAGAGGTAAAAATAGTTGAGGCAATATATAAGGATATGACCGCTTGGAAAATTTTCTTTGATGGACCAGTAAATGCAAAAACAATCGAGTATGAAGCCGGCATCATAGGCATGAACATAGTAATCGACCAACATGTCGAAGAGTATTGATTATGGGGGACTCGGATCAGATTATTCGGCAAGCACAGGGAGAATGGGAAACTAGAGATGTTAAGCTTATTCCATATCGGCAACATGTGGGAGATCTTAGCAAGCGGTTCAAGTCAATAAAGTTCAGGTACATCCCATGTTGTCACAATGAACTAGCTGATACACTCGCAACTCTGGCCTCGATGTTGCCTTACCCAGGCAATGCCCACATTGATCCCTTGCAAATCCAAATTAGGGAAAGCATGGTTATTGTAATACAACTAAGGCAGAACCAAGTATTCTGTCATGGTACCAGGACATCAAAAGATTTTTGAAAACACAAGAAACCCCGAGCAAGCCAGCGGTGACCAAAGGAGAACTATTAGACGGCACGCAAGTGGTTTCTTTTTAAGTGGTGATATCTTGTACAAAGGACCCCAAATTTCAATTTGTTAAAATATATTGATGCTGAAGAAGCTCGAAGGATCATGCACGAGGTACACGTAGGAGTGTGCGGACCCCACATGAACGAGTATGTTTTGGCAAAGAAAATTCTGCGAGTCGAATATTACTGGATAACTATGGAAAAGGACTATTTCAGCTCTTTCCGAAAGTGCCATCAATGTCAGGTGCACGGTGATTTGATTCATGCACCGCCGAAGGAACTGCATCCTATGTCATTCACTGCTTGGGGCATGGACGTCATCGGGGCAATCGAGCCAAAAGCTTCAAATAGGCACATGTTCATACTAGTTGCCATTGATTACTTCACAAACTGGGTTAAAGCCATCACTCTCAAATAAGTCGCCAAGAAAGTCGTGATAGATTTTGTGCATGCCAACCTTATCTGCTGATTTGGTATTCCCGCAACCATTATCACAGATAATGCGGCAAACCTCAATAGTCGTTTGGTGGAGGAGATATGCAAACAATTCAAGATAACGCATAGGAACTCTACTCCTTAACGACCCAAGGCTAATGATGTTGTCGAAGCAGCTAATAAACACATCAAGAAGATTTTGAGAAAGATGATTCAGAGCTCTAGACAATGGCATGAAAAGTTGCTTTTGCATTACTGGGATACCGCACCAGCGTACATTAGTAGGAGCAACCCCATACCTCTTAGTTTATGGAACTGAGGTTGTGATACCCGTGGAGGTGGAAATCCCTTCTTTTCAGATCATCATTGAAGCCGAGATTGATGACATTGAATGAGTCAAGACTTGTTTGGGATAACTAACCTTAATCAAAGAAAAATGAATGGCTACGGTCTATCACGGGCAGTTGTACAAATAGAGAATGGTCCGTGCTTATAACAAGAAAGTATGGCCCATAAATTTTGAAGTGGGGCAACTTGTATTAAGGCCCATTCATCCTCATCACCACGAAGCGAAAGGAAAATTTGCTCCTAATTGGAAAGGCCCATACATCATCAAAAAAATATTGCCAAGAGGAGCATTGTTTCTGGGCGATGTTGAAGGGGATGACCCCGAAACAGCTGTGAATGCAGACAAGGTAAAAAGGTACTATGATTAGGTTTTCTACAGCAATGACTTTGTTCAATTCATATGACAAAGGCTTTCATTCTTATTATAGTATCAACCCTATTTAAACCCTTTGAGCCGATTATTCTTCTTTAATTACCCTCTTTGGAGCCCGAAAGTGTTATTGTAAAATAAAACGACAAAAAAGGAAGAAAAAGAAAAAAAACAAAACAAAGCAGAAAGGAAAAGAAGGAAATAAAAGAAAATAAACAAAAACAAAAACAAAAAACCACAACTTCCTGAACTTCATCTGACTTGATTCCGAAAGGATACGTAGGCATCCTATCTCTGGGTTCAGTCATACCGAAACAAAAATCCAAGTTCCCCAAGAAAGCGAAACTGGGGCAGATGATATAATGGTTCAGCAAGGAGCTCACTAAGATGTTTCCAAAGTTGTAATTCCATCCAGATTCTTTTTACTCAAACCTCGTTCAAGTCCTTCTAATCAATGGTAAGGCAGAAAAATTAGAAAATACCATTGTTGGAATTTGGTACAGTAAAATTGAGAGAAATAAAATGAGAGATTCTTATTGGTGAAAACCGATGGGCACCATAGGGCAACAGCGAGTAGAGAAACTAAAAATGAGAGTCTGTTTAGTGAAAACTCATAAAGGGCACTATCAGGTGACAGTGAGAAGAGAAACAAGAGAGGTCGATTGGCAAAAACCCGCAAAAGGCGCCTTCGGTCGAAAAGGAAACACCTCCCACCATTGATAAAGCCCCAACAGGATTCCCTGGTTTGGAACATGGGTCAATAATTTGAAAGAAGATGGAAAATTTTGTGTGGGTCGGGCACCCAGTCCAAGAAGCATTTCATGTCTATTCGAAGCCTGCATGCAGCCCAGATAAGTCCTTTTTTTCTTCCCGAAAGGGATACTTCTCTTTAAATTCATTTCCTTGCCTTTTGATTACATTTTCTTTAAATACCTTTCGGTCTAACTTTGTTCCAGAAACTAACACAAAGAAAAGGTGGTAAGACTGGCTTTATAGGGCTTTGCCTAACAAAAGGTGAAGAAAGGTACCTAGCCTCAGCGGGTGTATCAAGCCGATCTCGGCTGGCCATGACGGTCGATGTTTTGAAATTGGAAAACTCCTGAAAGGAAAGAAAGTCAAAGTCAATCAAAATGAAGTTAAAAAGAATGAGTCCCGCGTGGCTAACTGTCTTGGCAAAGATCTGAAAAACCAAAAGATCACGACATTCTGAAAACAAAATTTTTGAAAATGAAAAGAAATCCAAGGAAAATGGTCCTAAAGGCAGAATAAAGTGAAAAGGTCAAAGCGCCACGCAGGCACGCCCTTCATGAGAAATTCTGAAAAGCTGAATTCTTTGGTTTTAAGAGAGAGATCAACTTCCAAAAAAGCCAGCAAGCAGTGGAAGTTCTCACCAAAAGTTGGGCCAAGACCCGGTGATCGAGCAACCAAAACCACAAAGCCAACCACCACTCCGAACTAACAATTGTTTTTATTTTAAAATGTGAAATAGGTGTAATCTAAAGAAACCGTGCAAGGAGCAGGTGCAACAAAGAATGAAACGCGCAGGAGTTAGGAACAGCTTCGCAGCAATAATCAACCTAAAAGAGAAGTTTCCTCAAAATTCTTTCATGCATTTTGTAAAGAAAAGAAAGAAGAAAAGAATAAAAAAAATCCCAAAAATCATGGTAGAATAGGGCCTCCAATCTCTAGCTGCATCTTTTTAACCTAGGACCACATTCCCTAGTTTTCCCCGACATAACCCGAGGATCATTTTCCTTTATACCCGGTGTAACCTTAGGAACATTTGCCTTCTTAATCCCCAGCATAACTTGAGGATCCTTTTCTTCTTACCCCCGGCATAACCCGATGATCCTTTTCCTTTTCTCCCCGGCATAACCCGAGGATCATTTTCCCCTTTCCTTCCAAGCATAAACTAAGGATCTTTTCTTTCCCCGGCATAACCCGAGGATCATTTTCCCTTTTATCTTCAGCATAAGCTGAGGACCCTTTTCCTTTTTCCCCGGCATAACCCTAGGATCATTTTCCATTTTACCCCCAGCAGGACCCTTTTTCTTCTATCCCGGCATAACCCGTGGGTTCACCCTGGCATAAGCCAAGGACCTTTTTCTTTTATCCCGGCATAACCCGTGGATCTCCTTAGCATAACCCAAGGACCCTTTTTCTTCCATCCTGGCATAACCCGTGGATCCTCCCTGGCATAACCGAAGGACCTTTTCCTTTTATCCCCGCATAACTCGTGGATCTCCAGCATAACCCAGGGACCCTTTTTCTTCTATTCCGGCATAACCCGTGGATCCTCCCTAGCATAACCCAAGGACCTTTTTCTTTTATCCCCACATAACCCGTGGACCTCCCTGGCATAATGTAAGGACCCTTTCTCTTATATCCCGGCATAAGCCGTGGACATCACTGGCATAAACCAACGACCTTTTTCTTTTATCCCGGCATAACCCGTGGATCCTCCCTGCATAACCCAAGGACCTTTTTCTTTTATCCCGGCATAACCCGTGGACATCTGTGGCATAACCCAACGACCTTTTTCTTTTATCCCGGCATAACCCGTGGATCCTCCCTGGCATAATCCAAGGACCTTTTTCTTTAACCCGGCGTAACCCCCTCCTTGGCATAGCCCAAGGACCTTTTTCTTTTATCCCGACGTAACCTGCGGATCCTCCCTGGCATAACCCAAGGACCCTTTTTCTTTATCCCAGCATATCCCGTGGATTTTCCCTGGCATAATCCAAGGACCATTTTCTTTTATCCCGGCATAACCCATGGATCCTCCCTGGCATAACCCAAGGACCTTTTTCTTTATCCCAACATAATCGATGGATCCTCCGTGGCATAACCCAAGAACCTTTTCTTTTATCTCGGCATAACCCATGGATGGCATAACCCAAGGACCCTTTTTCTTTATGCCGACGTAACTCGTGGATCCTCCCTGGCATAACCCAAGGACCCTTTTTGTTTATGCCGGCATAACCCGTATATCCTCCCTGTCATAACCCAAGAACCTTTTTCTTTATCCCGCCATAACCCATGGATCCTCCCTAGCATAACCCAAGGACCTTTTTTCGTTATCCCGGCATAACCCGTGGATCCTCCTTAGCATAACTCAAGGATCATTTTTCTTTCATCCCGACATAACCCGCGGACATCCCCAGCATAACCTCAGGATCCTTTTTATTCATCTCAGCATATCCCGTGCCTGGCGTAACCCAAGGACCCCTTTTTTCTTTTATCCCGGCATAACCCGTGTAGTTTCCTTTTATCCCCAGCAGGAACCCTTTTTGTTTTATCTTGGCATAACCCGTGGATCTCCTTAACATAACCCAAGGATCTATTTTTCCATCATGGAATAACCCGTGGATTTAAGGCTTCATTCCCAAGGATACACAATCATGATTTTTATTATTGTTCTCAATGAAGAGTAGTTTCGATCTTGTGTTACGAATAACTCACGAAATTTTCCTAGTAAAGATTGGGCCAGAAAAATTTCATTCCTTTGTTTGTTTTAGTGTTCGAACAGGTTTTGCCTCAATGCACAGGATTCAAGATGAATGAAAGAGTGAGTCTCAGTCTAGAATAAAGAAAAGAACAAAATAACAAAAAAGAAGCGAACACAAAGTGTTTGAGACGAGAAGGATGTGGATTTCTCAAATTTGATCAATGTAACAAGCTTTGCATGTCCCGCTCCAATCCAATGCTGAAGAAAGAACCAACACCTACAGCTTGCGAGCATCAAGATTCAGATCAGGGTCTATAGCAAAATTAGCTAAGACTCAAGACCAAACTTCATGAAATTTAGAGATAGGAATCATGTAACTCGTAGTTGATAGGCATAGCTAGTTTAGCTTTTGATTTTCCTTTTGGTGTAATAAGGAGGTCAGTAAGCAGTAGCAGCAGCATCAGTAGTGAAACCATAACTCCTGCTAGTCCCAACTACCAAATCTTCCAGAACTACACTGACCAATTCCTTTATAACCAAGGATATGTAGGCAATATCTGAAGCAAGGTTATTCTTTTCAAAAATGCTTCTCATGGAGTGTCATGGGGGCAAAATTCCTCATAATTGCTCATTTATCTTTCCCCGAAAACCCTTTGTGTCCGAACAATGAGGGGCAGCTGTGAGCATGTGATTGTTGCCTCGCGCGAATTACTCCTACAAAATTCTTAGGTTTTGGATTTTTCCTTTTAATTATTGATTTTTAGGATTAATTACACAATTTTCGTATATTTTGCATTTTTGTGTGATTTAATTTAGATAATTCATAAAAAAATACAAAAATTGCATGTGCATTTAGGATTTGATTTTACATATTTTGAATTAATTGGTAATTAGGACTTTACAAATAAAATTCAAAAAAAAAATAATATTTTTTTTGGTTTAGCTTGAATTTTGTTAGTTTATTTAAAATTGATTAATTGTGTTAATTATTAGGTAAGTTACTTTAATTTTAGGATTTAATTTTATTTTGTTTTGATTATAATTTTAATTTTAATTTTTGAAAAAAAAGAAAATCAAAAAGTAATTAAGTCTAATTAGAAATGCCAATTTGAGCCCAAAAAAATCCCCAGACTGGCCCAAATCTACACCAGAACCCGGTCTAGCACCCCTCCCCCCAAAACCAAACGACGTTATATGCTCTCAGTTAATCTCAATCGTCTAGGTTTAGTGATAAACACACAGGATCTAAACATCCATTCATACACTAAATGACCTAATGACCCCTCCCAAATCCCCCAATCTGTCTCCTCTCACAACCCTAGTAAACCCTAGAGAAACCCAACCGCCTCCGCTATCTACCGATGTTTGTTGCTGGCCGAAAATCGCCTACGATGGCGGCGAAGCTCCGACGGATACCAAATTAACACCCCGTGTTCCAATCCTTCTCCTCTTTCTAAATCCCTAAACCTTGACCCTCGAATCCCACCCCAATTCCTCGAAAATCACTCAGAAAATCTGACCCCCTCGTCGTGACCGGCAGCGGCACCACCCAATCGCCACAAAACTAACACCGTAGGCTCTCTTAGACCCCCTCACCATGAATGTGCTATCATTTCCTTTCGAAATACACCCAAATTCTTCAAATTTTGAATCGAAAGAGTCTGTCAAAAAATTCAGCACCACCAAATCAACCCAAAATCATACCTTATAACCCTTATCACCCCTTCTCCATTGGTCCATGGTCAAACATTCTCAAAAACCCTCAAAGCTGATCGAATTCTAGATCTAGGTTTAAGACCCAGACCCTGCTGCATGAAGAAGTTCTACTCAAGTTCAGGGTTCGATTCCATTGATAAGCTAATTTTTCTATATAAATTTCCCTTCGCCTCATCTCTTTTCTATTAATTTGGTTATTTTGTTTAATTTCCTGAGTATAATTAAGTTTAATTAGGGTTGTATTAGTCTTATTTTCTTTTAAATTCCTGAGTCTAATTAGGTTAATTCAAGTTGTATAAGTTGGCTAGTCTAGGTTTTAGACTGGTTTAATTAATGTTAGCATAAATCATGATAAGTCTTGCTGTTGAGATTATTTGTATGCTTGGTTCATGTACAAATTTATTTTCCATTTTTGAATTTTCTGCATTTTAGAAGTTTCATAATCTGATCTGTTTGGTCTTTTAGTTGTTTAAACTTGTTGGTTATATTTCAAAACAAAGCTTCAGAATTTATTTATTAGTCTAATATTAAAAAATATTCAAGGGAAAGGGTAGAAGGTAATTAAAAATACTATTCAAGGGTGGTTTAGGTACTTAGACTTAGAGAATCTTGCAATAACAGAAAATAGAAGCCCTTAGAAGCTTCTAGGAAGGGTCCTAATTTGAATTTCAGGATTTAGATAGTGTAATTTGGGTAGCAAGTCAGGATTTTAAGGATTTTTAAGGAAAAAGCTGAAAATTAAAAAGGACCTAATTACTAAATAAAAAAACCGTAAAGGTGCCCTTATTCTGTGCATATAAAGGCATACTATTATTGCCTTGCAAGACAAGTAAGGTTGTAGTCTAAAGTTGGGAGAGCCAAAAACATTTTTAGTCTGCAGATATTAAGAGTTTTAGAGAACCGAAAACTTGAGAGCTTAGACTAGAGAAAGATTTTTAGAACTTGAGAGATTTTTCTTCAAAAATACTGTTCCATTGATCTTTACTGTTGATTTATGAGTTAAAACAACATATGGGTAACTGATAGTTAAAACAAATTGAAATCAAGTCTATTTTTGGATTTTCTAGTTCATTGTTGGCTTAAAAAGTTGATTTTCTGGACTGTTTTGCCTCACTCTTTGGGTTCATTGCTGGTTCCAAGATGTGGATTACTGCTCTTTTAGCTGTTGATTCTGCATATTACTGATGTTCTTCCTGTTGCTTTTACTTTGTTTCTCCCATATTCAGGTATCAATCTTAGCTTCTTCAGGATGTAGCTCTCAACTTTGGGATGAAACAAAGACTATGATGATTTCCTCTTTGTTTATTTGGTTCAGTGTAGCTCAATTAATTTTCCTTGATTGGCTCATATTGTAATTAATTGTAGACTATTGAACTATGTCATGTTTCACTTTAAGCTTTAGTCATGTAGAATAATTTTGCAATTCACGTTAGCTTAAATGTAAATGAGCCTGAAATTTATCAAGTTCTATCAGGTTACTATGAATTTTACTCTAGAGTATTGTATGCACCTAAAAGTGTTTACAAAACTATTGTATATGCTTATCACGTCTCTAACTTTGTGGCTTGATAGATGTTGGAAATGGTTTCTTAATTCAGTATTTAGTAGTTGATGACTGTTACATATTTGCCCGGTCCTCTCATGTGATCTCCAATTTAGCCATCGTGCATATTAATCCTTCATTACTGCTGTATCTTATCTTTATTAGCTAGATACATGTTCATAGTTCAGATTTTAAAAGGGATTGTTTGATCAGTTTAAGAAAAGTTTGAATAGTGTCGAGGAACACAGCTTCACTCAAGAGCATGTTAAGTGATTTTAGTACTGATTTGTTCATACAAAATCCTAGGGGTTCAGCTCTACTATCACAGGTATATGCAGGCTTATTGGGTTTCATTCGAAAGCTCAACCTGAAAACCCACGCTGGTTTAGAAACAATCATAGCCCAAATACCTTTAGTGCTAAATAAATCGAAATTTTTAAAATGACCAAGAAGGACCATAATTAGATAACAAGTAATCCATGGCCCTCCAAAATTTAGTTTGAATGTCCTTAAAAAATAAAATTTAGGTGCGCCGCGCAGGACGAAATCACAAATGTGTGGCCCTCATTAAATTAATTTCTTAAAACACTTAGAATTTGGGATATGCCATTTAGCAAATTTTCGTGGCCTCCCGAAAATTTAACTACGTGTTAGTCGCTTTAGGTGCGTTCTTTAAAAATTTTACATTCTTAAACATGGGTGTGCATTCTATGTTACCCAAATCCAAATCTCAAAAATGTTGGATAAAATGTGTCGCGGACCGGGGGTGCATTTCATGTGCCGTGGTCCAAATACACGTTTTAGATGACGTTGAGATCTTCTTACAAATAATTAAAAGTGGTTAATAAGTTGTAATTAAACCATAGGCTAAAACATGTATTAAAATCAGATAATAGGCCAATTGTGATAGTTTACGCAACCGTGCTAGAACCACGGAATCCGAGGGTGCCCAACACCTTCCCTCGGGTTAACAGAATTCCTTATTAAGAATTTCCGGTTTGCAGACTTCAAATGGAAATTCGAAATCTTCCTCGATTTGGGATTTTAAAAAAAAACAGTGACTTAGGGCACCAGAAAACAATCCTATCCCAAGTGGTGACTTTGAATAAAAAATCAAATAAATAATCTTATTTTGAATTATGTCACTTAATTTAAAAAAACTCTCTTATACACTATCCATTCTAGGGAGGTGTGTGTTAAAAAGGAGGTGTGACAGCGCATGATCGCTCAGAGGCAGTGACGCCCGAGAGGATGGGTTCGAGCCCGTCTTGGTTTGGTTGGACGCCCACAGCCAGCATCAGTCCCGAATTGGGGCCATGGACAACACTCAAGGAACCTCCGCGGTTTTGGTATATCCAAGCAAACCCCAGATAAAGAAACTAATACAAAGCAGATGGAGATATCATCCGTGCGCGGCAAATGGAAGGAATGACTTACGATGCAACCTACCTTGCAACAGTTGGGAGATAGCCCAAGGAAAGCACCCTCGAGGAACCTCCAATGGAACCAAACTCAACAAGGCATAGCTGGTAGGGAAATTGTTACACCCTATTTTTTCATACGTGAGAATACGTCGTAAGTCAATTGATGCAAGCTTAGAAATAAGATTCTATTGGGAGCAAATATAGTAAGTTAATCATGTTACCTTAGAGGTTATAAATATTTAAGGTCATGAATAACAAGTACCAAGATGGTTGGAATGGCTTAGAAGCTAAGAAAATTGAAGGAAATAAGTTTCGTCAAAACTCGATAAGTTTGGAATGTTATAACATGTGCTTTGTGGTGAGACTAGAGTTCTTAACATGATAAGAAGGTTATTCTATGAGTTATGTTAGTCGTATGATATTCATTTTCTACATTTTTAAGGCAAGCAAGTTGTGGAACAAGAGTTGGCAGAGGTCATCACAAGTTACATTCATAAATTTGCATAAATTTCGGTCAAATGTAGATGCACTTTTCTACCAAATACTTGCCATCACAGGATTATTTACATACCAAGTTGAAGATATACGAGTCTAGTTTCCAATGCATTAAACGGTTTATCCATACAATATTGTAATAGACAGATATTCACATTTTTGCGAGACTGCACAGCTAGTAGGTGACAACTAGGTGCATCACCTACTCGCCAAAAGGAAATGTCTCAATAAAAAGCCCTAAGTCGGTCAAGAGGGTACTTTTAAGGGCTGATTAACTCATTTATTTCATTATATTTCAGGCCAAGAAACCTAACTGAGTCCTTGCAACTCCTCCCCAAAAGTCCCACACAAACCCTAGGTTATTTCGGATGCTACGACGCGATTCTAGTGCTGGAAAGTCCGGACAGCTTGCTAGTTTCTCTTTCTCCTTCTTGTGGCCATGTTGAGGAACTTATTTTCGATGAAAAAAGACCAGTTTTCATGGGTTGTACTCAGTACAATGTAAGTTTATGCTTCTCCTTCCGTTATCTATGCGTTTGCGAGTTGTAACTTGATTGTAAAGAATAGACCTAGCTAGTTTCGAAAAAAATGATATGTTGTTTGTTCTTGTGTACTGGTTGGTTGGATGTGAACTTATTTCTAGGTTTAATTCATTGATGGATTATTAGATACTAGGTATAATGATGTGTTTTCTCAATTTTAAAGAAAAGAAAAGTCGAAACATGTTTAGGTAAACCGAAAAATTATTTTGAGTTGATGAACTTGTGTGACTGTTTTGTAGGCTATTTTGTGATGGTAGTGGGTTGTCCCTTTTGCATCTGATTTAATGGAGTTGATAGGAGGAAGGGTGTTGATAAATACCACATAATGACAAGGTTGTTTGTTGGTCGTTCGTCATAACATTTTCGGATTGTTTGACACTATTATGGTTGTCGTATTGTGTATGAAGATATAGGGGTATGTTGGGCTGTTTGTGATGGTTTTGACTAGTGTGAAGTCATATATATAGGGTAGGTTCTGTCCTTTTTATTGTAAAATAGGTTGTGGTCAATACATAATAGTTACGACACTTAAATGATAACGAGATTGTCATTTCTCTTATTGTAGGCTAAGGAGCCGTGAAATTGCATAGCCTGAGGTTGGGAAGAATATAAAAGGTATGTTAAGGCACTTAATTCCTTCTTTTGGCATGATCTAAAGTGACATGAACTTAAACGGTACGCCAATTCATAACGGATGTACTCCTAGAAATTTAAGTTGTCCATGTTGTTCCTTCCTTAGAAAGTTATCCTAAACAAGTGTGTACGATCCTTAAATCCTACAAAGGTTCATATTGATGGTAAGGATGTCCATAATGTTCTTAGGTCATGCCAAAAGGTTTAGAAGGTGATTCCATGATGATGCCCACGGAGGCAAATGTTTTTAAGAGTTTATGTATATGTATGCATTATGCATTTCATGTCCTTAGCCCCCAGAGGCACTTAGATGTTACAGGTTGTATTTCCTCTATCTCTCTTTACATTACAATTCTTATTCATGATTTCCTGTCATACATACTCGGTACTTTATTCGTACTGACGTCCCTTTTGCCTGGGTATGCTGCATTTCATGCCCGCAGGTCCCGATTGATAGGTTGAAAGTCCTCCTAGTAGGCTAGCTCAACGGAGGTGTTGGTGCACTCCACTTGTTCCGGAGTTGCCTATTTGTTCGGTATGCTTTAAATAGGTATTGATTGGCATGGCGGGGCCTATCCCAACCTTTAAGATTTTATGTACTCTTAGAGGTTTGTAGACAGATGTCAGGTGTATGGATACATGTATGCCTTGTTCGCTTACATTTTGAGCTTACAAATGGTCATGTCGGCCTTGTAGGCCCGTATATCACATGTATAAGTTTGCATATCATGTTGGGTCGTCATATGTTAAGCATTCCCTTGTGTTCTATTCTTGTTATCTCATGACGGATTTTCTGGATCACTTACCCGTTATAGTATGATAAGAAAGATATGTTACGTTGGTACTCGGTCGAGTAAGGCACCGGGTGCCTGTCGCCGCCCTTCAATTTAGGTCATGATAGAAATCTCACCCACCGGGTTCGATTTCAGCATAGCTATAATGAACATCGTGATCATTACAAGCGAATCTGAAAATGCCAGGCGTCTCAAACCTGTTCGACCAAGACTCCTCCAAGTGAACCATGGCCCGGCGCAGGAACCACAGGGTGAGTAGGGTCACCGACCCAAAAGAACAATAATCGCACTATTCAATAGAGGTCTCCATCAAGTATCATCGAGCGTTCAGGCTCGAATCTAGCTCCAAGGGAGGAAAAATATCGAGAAAAATGAAGCTGACAAGCCACGATGTATTGCAACAACAGAAAAAGGGTGGTGGCACCCTTCAAAGATCCATAAAACATAGAGAGAAAGTGCTCATCGCCAAGAAAAGATGGGTATGGAGAATATACCCAAAGGATACCCTTGCATCCAAAGAAAGGGACACCGAGACTTCACCTCAGCCTCGTATTCACGCGTAGGTAACCCCCTCCCTCATTTAACCTATTCCAAGTAAAGCATTAGTTCATGAGTGCATGTGTTTCAACCAACTATACCAACAGCTTAATGCCAAAGCCAATAAGGCAGTTCGGATTTAAGGACCAAATCACTCCCACACCTCAAATCCTTAATGGATTCCAGATGTCGATTGCCACAACAATCAAAAAAGCCTCTCCCTCTATATAGCTCGCTTGAGCTCGGACTGGAAATGCCGAGTCCGCAAAGCTTAGACGTTTCTATTCGATTTTGACGCCACTCTGCCAAAGAGGTGAGACTCCCCGACAAAGTTGTGACTAGGGCATTCAACAGAAAGCTACACGCGTCGAGAGGAAATCATTCACCATGTAACTCGTTGCTGGCATCAATGACTCCACCCTCGAACGATTTAAAGGGTAAGCAGAACTGTATCTTTGGCCAAGAATAGTTGAATGCGGCAGAAAGTTGCATTAGGGCTCACGCCTCAAAATGGCAGGAACATACCTGACCTAGAAAAACAACGCCTATACACCCCACAGCAGGGAAGAAATACTCTGCTCCTTTTTCATTTCTTCCTTTTTACTAACCTACATGCAGGCAGGCAGCCAAGGCATTCAGAAATTTTAAACTCTACTCAGAGATCGAAGGCCTCTGCAGAGCCCGCCGAGCTCTCTCTCCTTGATCGGGTTTTTTGTCCTAAATTTTCCACCAGCAATATTATTAGCGGAGCGATGTACCCCCAAGAAAGGGATTCGACAAGATCGCAGTCCTTTCTTCTACTATGAAACGATGTGCGATGACCTCCTCTTATGGGCACCGTCCCCTCGGAAGGGCCAATAATTGGCAAGCTAAGTTCCAAAAATGGAATAATGTAAATGGATCAGACAATTAGAGGAATATCGCCCATGCGGCCTAGCTCGCGACAACGAGACAATATGTATTTACAGCATATATTTATGCCAAGCAATAAAGAATACCCTTTCGACATTTCTTATTTTGGGAAGATTTTGACATATTCGCAGCAAATGCTTCTCCTTTAAATGAGCCCCGATATACTCAGAGCATCGGCAATTCGACAACTTGTATGACCTCATGGTCGAAACTCCAGGTTCATCAAGCCCCTAGAAGGCAACTTCGAGCTCACAAGAAGTTGTCTTCGAGCTCAAACAAACTGGAAGACTCAGAGACTGCTATTAATCGCCATACAAGTGGAAAACCCAAAACTCTAAGACCCCTAGATGTAGCCTCAACATAAATAGATTTATTCTACAAACTGTAAGACCAAAATAGGCATGGAAAACTATAAGACCTCAACAGGAATGATGAACTATAAGACTTTAACATGCATGAAAATTCCCGAAGTTTACGCTATACATCGCATTTGTAAGAATCCCTAAAGGGCATACCCTCGATGTAGATGCCGAAACTATCAGTAGAGATCAAAAATGGCACCGGACAAATGCATATGCTTGTGGTCAAAAGGACTGATACATCCAAAATAACACGACTCAAGGACGCCCAACTGTCGCTAAGAAATTGTAAGCCACTACTCAGAATATAATTCGAAAAGAACTTGTTAAAATAGGCTTCCCTCCACAGGCAAAAACAAGCTCCGACAATGTTGGCTCCAAAATGCAAGAGCGTTGATCTACTCGACCTACGAGCTATGATCCTAACAAGGTGCTCAAAACATCACCGACAACGACTTGACATTGATGTTCCTCATGAACCAACGACGGGTTAGGCAAAAATGTAATAAAAATACCTTAACGAGTGAAATCAAAGCCTACAAATATCCAGCGATCAAAAACAGTGTAAGAGCCATTGTTTTCAGCTAAACAAGCCTACGGGCCACATACTGAGAGGTCTCTACGACCAAACAACATAAGAGCCATTGTCGCCAGCGAAAAAAATCTTCACAACTTGAGGATTAAAGTTAGCTCGAATTGTAAGTCGATTCGAAGACAAGATCCAAAATAGTTAACTATGCAAAGCCACTGGGCCACATAGTAAAAGGTCTTAAATGACCGAATGGCATGAATGCCACTGTCACCGACTAGAAATTCAAGGCAATTCGAGGGTCGATTACAACACGGATCGCAAAGCAATCCGGAGACTGGGCCTAAAAATTGCAGAAATGCCCAAGGGCAGGAAATAAAAACCATCATCGCCAGCCTGAACGACTGCAAAACTAAAGGGTATATTAAGCTCGAGTCGGACCCGATTCTGAGACTGAGCCCGAAGACGGTTAAAGCATGCACGCCTAAGGACAAATCTGGGGTCACATCGACCCGGTGATGACTCCAACGAGCAAAAATATATAAGGTACGAGTTGCAGGGTTTTCCCTCTTATTACTACATATTGATGAAAAGGTGCAATCTAGGATGGTATCGTATAATGAAAGCTATATATACATAACGAAGAAGGCATGGAATATTCATTCTGGCATTTACGGCCCGGCGGTCATTTCTTCATTATCCTCATCATCGGATATCAGGAACTTGGCCTCAAACTCCTTTCTTTGGGCTTGTCCGATCTCCTCTGAAAGATCAAAGCCTCAGGCATAAATCTCCTCGAGGGTCGCCCTCCGGGATCTTCACCTGTTATATTCCCCACTATTGTTTGCTCGATCGAGGGTCTTCTTCATCTCAGACTTTACGGCAACAACACTCCTTGAATGAGCCGCCATTTTTTGCCTCGCCATGGTATTATTCATTACATACTCAGCCCAAATGTTCACCATCTCAATTTTTGCCTTTGATAGCTCTGAAGAGAGTCTCACGATCATCTTCGCCTGAGCAGAATCATTCACACGAGCAACCTCAATTTGTACTTCAAGAGCGAATATTGCAGCTTGAGCCCTCTCTTTGGCTTCAAAATAGGGACTAACACGCGTTTGCAGCTCAGTGAATTCACATTTGGCTTTGTCGACCTTGCGCCAAAGTTGTTCCAGTTCCTCCGCCTTGTGCTTCAACTAAAATAGTGACACGTCAAAATTAGCAGGACAAAAAGGGGAATACATACCAGCGTAGAATGTAGCATACCTATTTCTTTAAGAGGGTCTCCCAGTCGCGGCTTCGGTATGCCCCATGCCATAAAGATACGAGCTCACTTTCCTTTACCGCACAAAGAAGTTTAAGGGATTTTCCCCTGTCTCGAGCCTCCCATAACGGGACCTTGCAATGAAGTAGCACAGCTTTGAGCCTATCAAAATCCTGAAGAAGGAAAGTCATGTGATTAAAGAGAAGAGAAAGGAGCATGGGGCCAAAACATCCCCACCACGGCCGAAAACTCACCACGAGGCCATGACAGTGAGCCTCGCTGAGGGCCAAAATCGCGTTCGATGATGCATCAATCCCAGAATCTTACCGGCCTATCAAATCTCGTCCCCTCAACCACTACAAAGGAGGCACCTTGTCGCAAGCCTTCTCGCACCATGGGACATCTTTCATTTTACCAATGCTCATCGATCCATGGGCCAGTAATCTCTCCTCCTCCTCCAGGGAATCCAGTCTTGCCTCGAATGAACTCCCGACACCTATGATAGAGGAATCAGACAAATCAACAAAAAAGAAGCCATTGCAAAAAAGGAGGGGGAACGCTAGACATCTACCATGATGCTTCACCTCCAATCTCCCTTTTGAAGGATCTCACCACTGGCGCCTATCATGACACTAGCAAGTTGCCAGCCTACGAAACCATTCAGCTAAATCAGGGACCTTACCAGGCAGCTAATGGCTTGATGTAAACAAAGGATAAAAAGACATCGTTATGGGGCCATCTTCATATTAAGGAAAGATGATTCAAATAGAATGCCTATGTGCAGAGTTACACTTCTCAGGAAATGGTAAAAATTCTCCGGGAATACCGTCAGTCATCCAGATTAGGATGAACTAACTCATCCATCTACGGTCCTCATCCTTCTCGCAGTTGAGTGTGGAAGCACGAGTGGAACTACTCTGAAGAGTAACTAGGCCCCAGTAATGTAATTGACGGTACAACCTTCTGAGGTAACTAAGGGTAAACTCTATCCCGGCCTTATCAACACCAAAATCTCATCGACTGCACTATCCTCTAGAGAAAGGGATGAATTTGCGCCAAAGTCACATGGTACCTTCTACAAAAATCAAGCACAGCCTGATCCGGGGACCCCAGTGCGAGGATATGGGTATACACTCTCAAAAACTCTCAATATACGTCATAACACTCTCCTCAAGGGAAGGTACTTGCAGAATCATGCCTCCCCCCCTATCCGCACTCCCTCCTAATAATCCCGAGGTTGTCCTCCCTCATCGATGAAATAATCCTCGACACGTGTTCCTGATGGCCTGGAACATTGGGAGGCTTCTCGGGCGTGGTGACCCTCTTGATGGCAGCAAACTTCGGGCCGCGCTCCCCCGATATCAGGGGAGGACTGCTGGCACCAACCAAAGGTGGAACATAGGAGGAATCCCCCTCATCCAAAGATCAAGTGCCAAAGCAGCGTCCATGGCCAGAATGGAATGATGAGAAGAAAAGGAAGGTTTAGGCAAAATCTCCCTGAAGCAAATAAATGGAGGGACTCACACAAAGTGCCAAGATCTACAAAGTATATAGGCTTATCAAACAACTACAAAATCCCTGCTTGAAGGGAGGATAAATAAATATATAGAGGCCAGGCAACAACTGCTTATTTTCCCAATAAGGCCAATTAATTCTATTCACATTAAACGTCACCTTCTCCTTGGGGAGTGCACCGACAAAATCATCTTAGGCTCCCACATGACCCATGAAATCAATGGACCTCGGGAGACCCCCGACGTCACAAGTATCGGTTTGGAGGATCCATCGACTCAACCTTGGGACATGGCTAGTATCGAGGCTCCCCGATTCATCCTAAGATAAGGCTCCATATGGCAGACGCTTTATGCTCGGAAGCAAAAGAAAAAAGGGGGAAGGAGAGAGGGAAAAAAGCAAGAAGGACAAGCAGAATAAAAGCTCCTTTCGTGCATTAACAAAAAGGAAAAACACCTTTTTACACTATTGGTATCCCGAGAGAGAGAACACATATGAAATAAAAAAAAGAGAAGGTATACAGAAAATGGCTCGGGAGACTACTCCTCGCCACAATCATCTTCACCCTCGTAGGGGATAATCAAAAGTGCCATCCTTCCCTCCATCACATAAGCCTCCTCCAGGTCGGTAGATAGCTCGAAGGCTCTGGCCTCGAGTTCTTCCAGGACCTCCCTCTTCGCCTTCGCCTTGGCATGCTCGATAGCTCATGCTAGTTTCTACCCAACCGCCAGAGATATGTCACAAATCATTACATGCTCTATATCTGCATCCTCTCTATAAAAACGGCAGCATCTCGCTTGGCCTTAGACTTAGCCGCAACCAATGTAGCAATCTCCCTGTGGGTGTCTGAGACAAGGCCCTGAGATGTCGCCAATTCCCGGTTACAATCTCACTCCGCTCCTTTAACTTACAAAGAAAGGTGAGACGTTGTATGGATATGGAGTAAAAGGGAAGGTTTGAGCAAGGCATAATACCTTGGCGGCAAGAGCGGCATTCTCCTGAAGAGCCGCTTCCAAAGAGGGTCGACGTTCCTCAAACACTTTATCTCTCCGGGCGCTACGAGCCTCCGAGTCTTGAAGTTTCAAAGCAATATTATTGCGCTCTTTCTCATGGATAGAAAGTTCGTATGAAGTCAAAGGATGGCATGATCATACATCTCTTTACACTATGGCACAATGAGTAAATTAAGAGAGATGATGAATGATGCCCGAGAACGAAAAAAACGCGGAGGGAAAAATTATCACCTGCTGTAGGGACTTCTTTGCTTGTTTAACAGTGCCAGAAGTGCTGAGGTCATCTCCGATCATTACGCCATCAAAAATGTTGGCAATGAATCTGATGTCCTCAGAGGCGCCAATCATCCCCTCGGCATCCATCCTCGGCCCTTCCCCTCATCAACACTTGTGAAGAAAGATTTTTTGGAGCGCCGTCGAAGCTTGATTAAGCCTCGATCAGCCAAGGGTGGTACAACCTGATCAAATAGCTGAGGGTAAAGACCTCACATGTAACCCTTTCGGGAAAATTCCTGAGCATCAACACAATCCTGTTGTGACGCCCCAAAACCGAGGGACACGATCGGCGCTCGACCGGGTAGCCCCAGTCAAGTAGACCTGAGTGCCTTTCCTATCCCACACGTTATCTTGTAAAGGGCTGATGTTGCTCCATTTCTCCAAAAGTGCAATAATATCTCTCTATCTCTCTCTTTTCTTCTAAGTGGTTCATCCTTACAAGCTCGAGACGTCCTTCGCATTCATTATTTCTTACTTTTTCTTCACCGTATCGCCTAATATTGGCAATATAGAGCTTTTCATTATCATATCCCTAATTGTTATCCCATCACTAGCTATCCTGATAGTCCGAGATAGATACCAACACTGACCCCGAGGTCCCATCGATCACCCCCACGCTTAGACAACATCCCCTTTTGATTTCATTACTGCCTCGCTTTAACTCACATTTTACCATTATACCTTGCGTTCTTAGCATTAACTGCTTTAACAACTAGCTCGAGAATAGATCACGTATTTTTAGAGTCCCACTTACAAATTTATTTGTTTTTACCATTTTCATGGTAAACATGTATATAAATAGATCTTTTTCACATTTTTTGTGTATTTTGTGTATCAGTGAGCTTGTGAACAGTCGTACTTTACCATTTAGAGTATTTTTGGCTTATATTCTTAGATTTTGTTCTTGTAATCAACTTTTATGGCTTATATTTCATCTCCATATTTGAGTTCTACCTTGATCATGAGTAGTTAAACCCACTAACTAGGGTTGTGACCCAACCCTAGTGTGGGTATTTAATGGGTCTTGAATTTTAGGGCTTAATTGTTTATGGGTTAGTGATATTTAGCTTGATTCATTCTTTAATTGTAGAATTGGTGGTTACAAACACTGATTCGTACCTTTATGACTTAGACTCTTCTTGAGAAAGAGAGACTAAGTCTAGGAAAATTAGGCTAACAAAGAATTGGGGTGCATTCAAGAGATTGATAGCCCCAATTAAAGGGTTAAACCTAGAGATAGTAATACCCTACTTGAGCCAATATCATTTGTATTGCATGAACACCCATTTGGACTTGAGATAGCCAAATTGGGAAAAGTCAATCAAACTACTGAGAGGTATAGAATGAATACTTATGTCTGTGGTTATATCACGATCACAATCATAACAAGCTTTCCCTGAATTATTAATTCTCGTTAGATACCCACCTAGATAGAAGTCAGTACCCTAGTGCTTCCTATCATTTGAGAAAACTCCTACAAAACATTGTACTTAGATTATTTTCAGCAATCAATAGCATTAAAGATAGAATAATTACTTTTGGCCCCAAGAACATGTGAAGTTTTGAAGATTGACAAAAGAACTCTGGTATGGACCAGGTCCATCTTGTGAAGCACAATCATGATCAACATGTACATGTGATAGGCACGTGAAGGAGATAAATCTAATTGATCAAGAAGCAATACTCCTGATCTGATTGAAAAGGTTGTATATTGGATAAGGAGATAAAGACTCCTTACATAAAGAGAACACAGTTGAGGATGAGGATAGTGTTAGAGTTTGAGATCACCATGAACTCTTCTACGATAGAAGAGTAAAACTTGAGTCCCAGTCAAACTCTAATTACTAACCTATTAAATGTCAGTTTTGTTCTCTTTTACAAGTATGCACATACACAGAAGTTAAACTTAAATTGAGAGCAAAAGAGCAAGGCAATTTTGCAGGAAATTTATGTATGATTTGAGTGTGCAATCCTAAAACTACTTGAACAAGATAGAAGAACCAGTTCCATGTGTCTATCTTTTATTCTAGCTCAATTGTAGTAGGTGAGTTTACATTGTACCTTTCAGCTTTTGTAGAAGCAATTGTATTAGGCACCCAGAATGTTCAAGTTAGAGTTAACTAATAGTTGTGGCAATAGTTGAGGCTGCGTGCCACAACAGAATTATAGTTAACCCCTTAGGTTTAAAAAGAGTTTTTTTAAATGTTATTTTGGCTCAGTAATTTTAGTGGAAGTTTGGGAAATCTTACTGAGTAGTAGGTTGTGGTTTTTTCACCTTTTGAGCCAGGTGTTTTCCACGTAAAAATCTGTGTGTTCTTTATTTTCTATATTTATTATTTCGTAAATAGTAGTAGTTGGAACACCTAGAAGAACCAAGTTATTCTATAGTTCAATTAAGCAAAAATTGGGTACCACACAGATCACCCCCATGTGTAATATTGATGCTTATAACATCAATTGGTATCAGAGCGGGTTATCCTTTATGTTAACACCTTAAGAAAACATCACGATAAGTGCACCACCTGGAAACTGGGAAGGGCGATCCACTGCTAGGCCTCTACTCTGTAATGGTCAGTACTATTCTTTGTGGAAGAACGGGATAAGAGATCACATCATAGGAGAAGGCAATGAACTCTAGGACATAGTAACTGATGGTCCCCGGGTGACTACAAAGAAGAATGTTGAAGGAGTGGACGTGCCAAAGACAAGAGCTGACGACTTTGCTAAAGACTTGAAGAAATGGGAGAAGAACGCCAACGCCAAGAAATGGTGTGCATGTGGACTGGATACAGACGAGTACAACAGGATTCAAAGTTGTACCACTGCCAAGGAGATATGGGACACTTTACAAGTGACTCATGAAGGAACTCCTCAACGAAAGAGATCAAGAGGAACACTACTATATTCTCAATATGAGAATCTCACTATGAAGGAAGGAGAAACTATCCAAGAGATATACACAAGGTTCAAAACACTAACAAATCTTTTGGGAGAATTATCCTTGAAGAAGAAAAGGTTGAGAAAATCTTGATAAGAGTCTAACTAGTGACTTGGAAAAGCAAAATCGTTGCTATTCAGGAATCAAAGAATATTTCTACTCTCAAGCTGGATGAACTGATTAGAAACCTCACTGCCTATGAACTAAGAAGGCAAACCATGAAAATGGATGCACCCAAGAAAGAAAGGAGTCTGGCTCAAAGAATAGCTTAAGGTGTAGATTTGGAGAATGATGAAATAGTCATGATCACAAGGGATTCAATTATCATCTAATTAGAGAAAGGGTTCTTCAAGAAGTACAACCTTCAACAAACAAAGAACTCCTGAGTAATAGACCAACGAGGGTTGCTACAAATATGGTACGACTGATCACATGATCAAGAAATTTCCTCGGTGGGAAAGTGAATGGAAGAAGGAAAGGGCTGAACGAAGGAACAGGAAAAAGAAATAGGTTCAACCCAAAAGGAACAAAGGATCAACAAAGGCTATGGTTGTTGCCTGGGGAGAAACATTCGATAAGGATTCAGAAGATAAAGATGGAGATGAACAAGCACTTATAGCCATCCAAGAATCAGATGATGAATAAGAGGTAAGTGTCATTCATCTCAAAGACAAGATTAAATTTATGTCTATAGAAAGGTTGTCTGAACTATTGCTAGGCTTCATCGATGAGTCTGAGATAATTAACAATGATAAGGAATAGTTGTCTAGGGAGTATGTGATCTCAAAAGCCAAGTGTAAAAATCTAGAATCTAGGGCTAATGAGAGTGATAGTAAAAATGCGGAGTCGAAGAATCAGGTTCTTGAACTTTACACCAGTTTCCTAGAACTAAGGTCTAATAATTTAAAACTAAAATTAGGAACAGGTAAGAAGAAAGCTGATCACACACATCTCACCTTAGAAGAAAACTTAGGAAAAATGAAGGATGAGTTGTACAGGAAAGATAAGCAGATAAGAGTCTTAAAAGAAGACCTAGGGAAGGTAAAGCATGAACTAGACAGAAATTGCAAATGGAATAAAGTCTTGATGCACTTTCCTGGCTACAAGAACATCACAGTAGAAATAAGAGAGGGATTGGCTATGAAGCTCAAGCACCTAAGTGGGACCCTAAAAGAAAGTACCTCATTCTTCCTGAAAATAAAATTTGCACACACTGTGGCAAGACTGGTCATTACAATGAATGTAATGTAAAAGAAAAGGTCAGTCAAAAGAACAAAGAATTTGTTCAATAGAAAATAGGTTGCTTTGGTGGGCTAAAAGGAATTTGATATACCCATTTGACTATAGAATGGGACCCAAACTATTTTAGGTACCTAAGACTAACACCTGATTTCTTTTTGCAGGTCCAAGTGAAGGGAAGTAGCCAAATATAGTACATGGATAGTGGCTACTCAAAATATATGAACGGAAGCAAGAACCAGTTCCTTTCACTTGAGGACGTAAAAATAGGTATTGTCTCCTTTGGAAATGGGAAGAAAGGTGAGATTATTGGGGTTGGAAAGGTAGGTAAGACAGACTCATACTCCATTGAGAATGTCTACTTGATAGATGGCTTGAAATATAGCCAAATCAGTGTATCACAACTATGTGATAGAGGTAGCCTTGTAGCATTTACCTCTATCAAATTTTTTATGATTAACCTTACCACTAACAAGATTGTTTTGCACGGAAAAAGAGTTAACAATATTTACATAGTAGATATATCTACTCATTAAGAAAACGAACTCACTTGCTTGAGTGTGTCTGACAATGATCCCCACCCGTGGCACAAAATACTTGGTCATGCAAGTCTGAATCAATTCAACAAATTAGTCTAAAAGGACTTCGTGATAGGGTTACCTAACATCAATTCAAAGAAGACAAAGTTTGTGAGGCTTGTGCAAGGGAGAAGCAGGTAAGATCATGTTTTAAAATCAAGAAAATGGTAAGAACAACCAGGACGTTAGAACTGGTTCATGTGGATCTCTGTGGTCCAATGAGAACATTGGGCAGAGGTGATAAGAAATATGTGATGGTACTTGTTGATGATTATTCTAGGTTTACCTGGGTACTATTCTTAACATCTAAGGATGAAGCCTTTGAAATGTTTACTGCCTTTGTTAGAAAGACTTAGAAACAACTAGGCAATCAACTCGCATCCATCAGGTCTGATTATGGTACTGAATTTGAAAATGCTAAGTATGCTGAATTTTTTGATAAGCATGGTATAGATCATAACTTCTCTGCCCCTAGGACTCCTCAATAAAATGGACTAGTTCATAGAAAGAACAACACTCTTGAAGATATGGCTAGGACTATGCTTCTTTCTAGTAAACAAACCCACAGCTTCTGTGCAGAGGCTGTAAACACTGTATGTTATATCATAAATAGATGCATGACTAGACCTCTCATAGAGAAGACTCCCTGTGAGTTACTTAGAAGGAGAAAGCCAAATATCTCTTCCTAGGGCATTTGGATGCAAGTTCTTTATGCACAATAATGAAAAGGACTCCCTAGGCAAGTTTGATCCCAAAAGTGATGAGGGAGTATTCTTAGGATATTCTTCACATAGAAAAGCATATGAAGTTTTCAATAAAAGAACTTTGGGTGTAGAAAAAAGTGTGCATGTAGTGTTTGATGAAATTAACATTCTTTCTGAGAGACAGAATCATGTAGATGAAGTTATTGGGCTGGGAAAAGATTTGACTGAAGTCTCAGCTCAAGCTAAAGTGGCACCAAAAGGAACATGTAATGGAACAAGTTCTTCCATCCAAGGAAACCTGACAGGGGGAACTGATAAAAAAGGAACTGAAACCAATCCTCTAAAGGAACATGTTCATAACCATGTTCCTCAGCAACATAACATGGGAGAAACATCAAGTAGAAATTAGTTGGTTGTGAAACCTTACAAGTATCAAAGTTCTCATCCTATTAAGAACATAATTAATGCTCCAACCTCTAGATTCAAAACTAGATAACAATTAAAGAATATGTGTGCTTTTAATGCTTTCCTATATTTTATTGAACCTAAAAATATTGCTATGGCTTTGCTGGATGCAGACCGGGTATATGCAATGCAAGATGAACTCAATCAGTTTGAGATAAGTCAAGTTTGGCATCTAGTTCCAAGACCCAAGGATAGATCAGTAATTGGCACAAAATGGGCCTTCAGAAACAAACTTGATGAAGATGGAACAGTTACAAGTAACAAGTCATGATTGTTGGTCCAAGGTTACAGCCACGAGGAGGCTATAGAATATGATGAGACTTTTGCTCCATATGCAATACTAGAGGCAATAAGACTTCTTATAGCCATTGTAGCACACATGGAATTCACTCTTCTTCAGATAGATGTCAAAAGTGCTTTCCTGAATGGCTACCTAAAAGAACAAGTGTTTGTGAAACAACCTTCAGGGTTTGAGAGCAAGGAATGTCCTGAGCATATGTACAAATTAGACAACGCTCTCTATAGACTCAAGCACGCTCCTAGAGCATGGTATGAACGATTGTCCAAATTCCTGCTTGAACATGGATACAGAAGAGGTCAAATTGATAGTACTCTATTCTTGAGGGAAAAAGGTAAGGATCTTCTTGTGGTACAAATATATGCTGATGATATAATTTTTGGGGCCCCCACTGACAAATTAAGTAAGGATTTTGCCAAATTAATGGGGAGTGAGTTTGAAATGAGTATGATGGGTGAGCTTAACTTTTTCTTAGGCTTACAGATCAAATAAAGCCCGAATGGAACCATGATCCATCGGCAGAAATATGCAAAGGAGCTGATCAAAAAATTTAAAATGGATGAATCAAAAGGAAATTAACACCCCCATTGCAACTGCTACTAAATTAGACATAGATGAACCTGGTTCATGTGTTTATCAGAAGTTGTATAGGGGTAAAATTGGTTCACTTTTATATCCTACTGCCAGCAAATCTGGCATAGTTTTCAGTGTAATGCTTTGTGCTCACTTTCAAGCTAATGCAAAAGAATCTCACATGACTGCTGCCAAGAGGATACTAAGATATTTGAAAGGCAATACTGATCTATATCTTTGGTACCCTAAAGGTAGTAATTTCAATCTAGTAGGGTATGCTAATGTTAATTATGTAGGTTCCCTTGTGGATAGAAAAAACACCTCAGGCATGGCTCATTTTTTTAGTTTATGTCTTGTATCATGGGCTACTAAAAACCAAAATGCAGTGGCCTTATCCACTGTTGAGGCTGAATATGTTGTTGATGCCTCTTGTTGTGCTCAATTGCTATGGACAAAAATAGCAGCTGGTAGATTTTGGCATTGAACTTGGTTGCATTCCTATATTATGTGATAACACTAGTGCTATAAGTATGATAAAGAACCATGTTCTTCATAAGAGGACTAAGCACATAGATATTAGACATCACTTCTTAAGATATAACTATGAGCAAGGATTGATCTCCATAGAATTCCGTGATACAAATAAATAAATTGCTGGCATCTTCACTAAAGCACTGAGTAGAGAAAACGTTATGAGGAACAGGTTAGAATTAGGGATGATTAAGATCACCTAATAGGACAAGCTCATAATGCACAAAGAAAAATTGAAAAAAATGAAAAAAACAATTAAAAATAATATAAAATAAAAATAAAATAAATTATTTTTGCTTGGAAATCTGAACTAGTGTCAATATCTATATTTATTTTTACTCAACTTCATGCTGTAATTAGTATACTCCTGTGACATATGTTAATATGACTCACTGATCTCTTACAAATTTTTCTCTATTATGGTAAATTGAGGCATGTTCAAGAGAATTCTAAATGAAGAACATGGTTCATCAGTATGGGTTCATTTGAAAGCTAAGGTATATTTTCTATAATTTGAACAACTAGAAATATAAATATTTAAATCATGAGCCGAATTCCTACAATTGCTCAATTCCTTATAAGTTTCTATTTGTTAGCTTTGAACCAGTTCCGTCAGCCTAGAACTCTAAACCACAAAAATTGCCTAAACTCTAAGGAAGTTAAAATGATCATTCAAACTAGCAATTTCAGCTTGATTAGACCTCTAATTGACCTCGTCTAAAGCTACAGTTATACATTAAATGTGTATTTATCTTTAAATACACATCATTCCTTCTACCATCTGCATAATTCTAAACCTTCAAAAATCCCTCTTCACTTTCACTTGCCTTCTTCTCGAAAATTTTCACAGATTCTCTCAAGAAACTAGCGATCATGACCAACCCATAAGACAATTCTGGAACTCCTCCACCACCCACTCCCTCTAATTCATCTACACCTCCTCCATCTAGTGCATCTCCTAACATTAGGCTGAGAAGGGTGAAAATGTTTGTTAGAAAAATAGTAGCGTCTAGGGCTCTCAGAAATAAATTGAATGAGAAATTCAAGGCAATCCAGGTCCATGACTCTGACTCTAACTCTGATTCTAATTCATACAAATCTTCTAGTGAGGGGAAAGGACCTAGGTCTTCTGACTTTGAAAGGACCCAAGAATCCCCTGGCAAGGTAAGTTCTTCCTTATCTGAAAATCTAGAAACTAGGTTTGTTTTGGTTGGGCCTATAAGGGATGTAGAATTACCTGAGTTATGAAGGAGTGTAGGTAAAAAGAAATTTGAAAAAGAAAAAAACAGAGAGACGGTGCATATGGTAAAGAGAGGGGAAATGGGAAAAGAGGGGTTGATCATTCATCCATTGTTGATTCGTTTGTGCCTGCTATATGTAGGGTTGAACAAGAAAAGTTATAAGAGAGTGGAAAGAAGTCAGGGGTAAGTGGGTCTAGTAAGCTGCTGAAAGGTTAGTCAGTCTGAGCACACAGGGAGATGAACCTAGTTCACCTACTAAAGAGACCCTAACAGACCTATTGAAAAAGGTTGGGGCAAGCAATGATTCAAAGAAATGAAAAATGCCCAAACCAAAAGCCCCCAGTATTCCTAAACCCTTCAAGAAAGAAAGGTTTCATCCCCAAAAACTACTGAATTTCCAATGCCAAAAGGAAAAGCTACAAGAAGCACGGTGAAACAGATAGATTGATCTCCAAAAGACTCTAGCTAAGAGTAAGAAGAAAAAGCTAGCTAAATTAAAAGGGAAGGTTACAGAGTCCTCAAAGGTTGTGGAGGTTGAGGAGAAGGAACAAGTCCATCAGGAGGAAGTTCAACTAGTGAAGGTTTAGACCCCAACCCCAAAAAGCCCAAGACTTCTTCTAAGAAGTCTTCCTCTATGTCTGAGACTGTTGAACCTTCATTAGCAAAGAGGACAAGGTCTGCAGTGAAAAGTAGACAAGTAAGAAGGAATTGAGTGGAGAAGAAATAGAAGATGATTCTGATGGTGACCGATGCAAGCTTGCCTTGTTTGGCAAAAGAAATATTTTAAGGGAGACTGCTGAATGACCTGGTGGAATCAGGAATGATGAGACTAGTAGATGCATTAGCTGCTCAGGGGTGGAAGGGCATGGTCCTTCAGATGGATGGCAGGCTATCCAAGAATGAGATAGTTAAGTTCATGGAAAATACAGAGGTTAAGGATGTCAAGGTTAGCAGCTTGGTGAAAGGAGTTCAAGTGTCATTTGATGCAGAAAAACTGGGAAAGATCCTTGATATACCCTCTAAAGGGTTTGGTGACTATACAAGGCAAAGGTGTCCTTGTCTAAACTCCTTTCCTACTGCCCTTGAAATTACCAGGAGTTTTTGTGATGTTGAAGATGTGAATGAAGCCAGGGTTGCTCAAAAAACTGAAATGAGGCCTTAGCACAAGCTGTTGTTTGAATTTGTCAATGAGTGCTCGTTGCCCAGACAGGAGAGAAGGCATATTGCTAATTTTATGGGCCAGGTTCTTATGGAGTGCCTGGAAAGTGGCAGGCAAATTAATTGGCATGCCTTCATCATAGCACTGCTGGATAGGGTCATAAATGGATTCAAGGCTCATGCTTACCCCTATGGTTTTATTCTGACTACGATTCTGTATAGGTGCAGTGTGCCTTTAAAGGAATGGGAAATGGCCTCAAGCAAGGATCATTTTGGCATTAACACTTCGATTGCTTGTGACTATTTAGTTGATGCCATCCCAAATGAACCCAACTCATCCAAGAAGACTCCTATCAACAACAAAGTCAGGGATCTTGCTCAGGAATTTAAAGCCAAGGATGTTGAGATAGCTTGGCTCAAGGCTCATGTGGCATTGGTGGAATCTGAGAGGGATACTCTCAGAACTGAGCTTACCAAAGAAAAGGAGAATAATAATGAAATTCTTCATAGTATGATGAATCTCCTCCAAGCCCAAAACCAACCCTCTCGCTCCCCCAAGCTTTAGGAATCCTAGCTTTTGTCTCCTGAACCTATCTAGTAACTTTAGTGACCCAGATTAGGGATTTTTCTATCTTTCTGCTCATGTTTTAAATGCTTTTTGCTTTTTGGTTGTGGATTGTAGTAGCAACATATCTCTATCGATGATAGTTACTATTTTTTCTCTTGCTCAATATTAATATTTCCTTGATAGTTTAAATATGTTTGCCTGATTACTGATGATTAAACCATGATTGCACTTGCAGTTTCCCCAATGGCCATGAGTACGTATTAAAATCTAGGACTCACACTTTGTATGCAACTTTTTAATGATGCCAAAAGGGGGAAGAGATAATGTGCTTAATAAGTGATATTTATAACCTAATTAACCTGGTCCTTGATGAAAACTGAATTTTCTAAACTTTGTATTGATTGTTAAGTTGAGTTCTTACAGGATTCAAATAAGTAAAAAGCACAGAGTTTGTCAACATCAAAAAGGGAGAATTTGTTGGCCCAAGAACATGTGAAGTTTTGAAGTTTGACAAAAGAACCAGACATGGACCAGGTCCATCTTGTGAAGCATAGCCATTATCAACTTGTACATGTGAGAGGGACGTGAAGGAAATAAATCTTAATGATCAAGAAGCAATATCTCCTTATCTGATCGAAAATGTTGTATATTGGATAAGGAGAGAAAGACTCCTTACATGAAGAGAAAACAGTTTAGAATGAAGATTGTATTAGAGTTTGAGAACACCATGAACTCTTCTACAATAGAAGATTAGCAATTAAATCTCCATTCAAACTCTCATTACTAACCTAGTAAATGTCAGTGTTTTTCTCTTTTACATGTATGTACATAAGCAGAAGTTAAACTTAAATTGAGAGCAAAAGAGCAAGGCAATTTCCAAGCAATTTGTGTGTGATTCGAATGTGCAATCTTGAAGCTACTTGAATGAGATAAAAGCACTAGTTCCATGTGTATATCTTTTATTCTTGTTCAATTGTAGTAGGTGCTTTTACATTGTACCTTTCAGCTTTTATAGAAGAAATTGTATTAGGTACCTACAGTGTTCAAGTTAGAGTTAACTTGAAGCTGTCGCAACAGTTGAGGTTGTGTGCTACAACGGGATTAGAGTTAATCCTTAGGTTTAGAAAGAGTTTTTGTAAATGTTATTTTGGCTTAATGATTTTAGTGGAAGTTCGGGAAAATCCTACTGAGTAATAGGTCGTGATTTTTTCACCTTTTGAGCCAGGTGTTTTCCACGTAAAAATCTCTATCTTCTTTATTTTATGTATTTATTATTTCGCAAAAAGTAGTAGTTGGAATAACTAGAAGAACTAGGTTCTTCTATAGTTCAGTTAAGCAAAAAAATTGGGTACCACACATATCACCGTCTCCTCTCTTGTGTGGTATTGACGTTTAATACATCATAGACAAATCCAAGCATGGTCAGAAGTGCAATAAAAGCAACAAACATAGCTAGATTAGATAAAAACCCAACTTCCAACCAATATTAACTCCCTATGTATATCAATCCTGACCTTTCGGGAAAAAGCTACATTGACCACTCTTCCCTATTATATAGTGATGCAGGGTTGGAGTTAATTATATATTCATATAGGATTTAGGGTAGATAAAGGTAAGGTGTGAGTGTTATGGAAATAAAAGAGAGTGCCACTAAGAAGACACTCAGAATATCTTTTCAGAAGCAACCCTACAAGCACAAGGGCGTGGAGGTAAGTAACTATGGATAATTATACGCTAGGAAGAATATCATAAAAATTCCATCGAGTATACGATGTTATAGGCTCGCTGCTTTAGAAGAGTCGGTAGGTCCTTTCTAAGTACTACAATGAAAGACTAGTTGAAAAAATAAGGAAGAAGGCTTCAATCTAAGCGTAGTAACATGAAGAAGAAATGGTCATGTAAAATCAATCTCACTACAATATTGTATGCACTCCATAAGAAAGTGGAACATATCGTGGCTAATAAACGGGAAGAAGAAAGAAATAAAAAGTGATATTTTAGATTATATGAGTTACAGAACATTCTAGTATTCATAGGCAATAAGATAAGCCAAGTGGTCATGTAACAAGTGGCAGAAAGATCAGGAAAAGAAATTGCTTACATTTAAAGACAACTGAGAAGGCACGAAAGGAAATTTATGGTGCTAGCAAGTTAAAGGAAGGTTGCGAGTAGCATAAATTGATATTTGTAGGTCGCAAGCTAAATTATGATAGAACGAGACTTTAGGGAGATATGAGTAAGGATTAAAAATAAGGGAAGTAAGAAGGTGACAAGAATACGTAGGGCCTTGAGGTTAAGCCCATCAAAACAAGAGAGGTGATGGCTTCTGTAAGTCATAGAAAGCTCAGTATAGCATGAATGAACTTGGATGAGTCTAAAAGTAGGAGCACTTAGAAAAGATGGAATGTTACCCTAGTAGTAGAATAAGGGTATAATTGTAATAGATAAGAGGATAACGTTTAGGCATTTGATTGAGTAATGATTTGAAGAAAAGGAATTTCATGAATTACACGGGATTAGAATACCCCCCGTAAGATGAATCACATTGGAATGCTATGAAATATAGTTGTTAAAGTATAATATCGTTCCTAGGTGGATCGAGAAAAATCACTTCAAAATGTTCCTCGATGTAACGCGAGCCATAGTGACAATGTATTACGTATGAGGTTTTATGTTATTAGTGGTAGATTATAGATTAGTATTGAGGCGAATCAACAAAGGATGAATAAAAGTTACAAGGTATAAGATGAGATTAGGCCGTCATTCTTAAGATGAACAGTAATGAGGAAGCATTAAAGGACTTAAATTTATATATATATATAAATATATATATATATATATATATATATATATATATACATATATATATATATATATATATATGATAAGAAATGAGAGTAACCTGGAGTTTGGTAGCAGACCTCAGTAACGATAAACTAAAGTAATATTTACGGTATAGATTGACCTGCCTATGTAGTAAAGCCATAGACGCCCAGAGGGACAGTTTTTCCTAATTCTGTATATGTTTACAAAGTGAGGTGTAGAGATTGGCTAAAACATGAAAGAAAAAGGAGAGAAGAATCGCATAGGCGCACTTACAAGTTCAGAGTCGTACATGCTGCATGATAGAAGGTAGCAATAGTTACAAGATTAGATGGATTCTTACCAAAAACGTGGTGTGAGATAGAGGCCTAAAGGGGGGAATGCCCTCACCTTTGGATTTATTCACAGAATAGCTTCCTAGATGGAAAGAAGAGTATTAAAATATTCGCAAGAGCTATAGGTTATGAGAATGATAAGAGCGTCAATCAACATTCGAGGGTGAATGTCACAAAGGAGGTAATGATGTTACACCCTATGTGAAAGTACGTCGTAAGTCAATTGATGTAAGCTCGAAAATGAGACTCACATTGAAAGTATATAAAGTGACCTAATGATATTGCATCTCATATTTTCGTTTAATATTCAAAGGACTAGGTGGAGGACGGATGCATTTAAACGTGAGAAAGGAGATTTTGGAAAAATAAAAATGAGTTGCTTTGTTACTCGACATGTCTGGTTCACCAACTTACTTTTCGTCCTCCTTGTTTGAGCTACTCGACACATGTCTAATTTATTTAATGAGGTTGAGACACATGTCTCAAAATAGAAAAAGAACCAACGTGCATCACCTACTTGAATAAGTATGGGCATCACCTACTTAAGAGTTTGTGGACCAAATTAAAAGGCAAAAGGTAAAGGGTAGAGATGGGAAGCCCAGGCCATTTGCCCAAGACTATTAGTAGGGCCATACATACATAGTTATTTCACTAAGAAAATAATTTAGAATCCCTCTCTCTATTAAAACATTAAGGAGTTCGAAAACAACATCCCAAGATCTCTCTCAAAGTTATCTTAGGGTTCAAGACCAAATCTAGAAGTTGGTAAGGTGATTTCTCTCATGAAAGATCAAGATCACCTATAACTCTCTCTACTTTGTTATTTGGGGTAAAGAGCTTATTTGAGCTTGAAGTAAATCTTAGTTGGACAAGTAATCTTACTGCCAAGTAAGTTTTAAATCTCTTATATGTATTTAAGACCATCTATGTATACCTAATTGATTTGATAAAGGAAACTAATGAAGTATGTTGAACTTCATGTTGAAGTGTTGTAGTTGTTGGACTATTTTGGAGTTGAATTCTTCATGTTTTATGGCTGGAAATCAGTAGAAATAACTTAAGAATACTATTGCTATTGTGGATGATGCGTTTGGAAGGAGAGAAGGCTTGGAAAGTGCAAGTTAGAACTTGGTTGCTTTGTGAGATGGTGTGGACTCTTTTGGTGATATATTGTAACGAATATGAGGTTATTTATATATATATATATATATATATATATATATATATATATATATATATATATATATATATATATATGTGTGTGTGTGTGTGTGTGTGTGTGTGTGTGTGTGTGTGTGTGTGTGTGTTTGTGTGTATGTGTGTTGACATTCTGGACAAGTGGTCTTGTTTGTGTATTTGAGATAAATGAAAAGAATAAAGGGAGGTGTTGTCCAAAATTTTGTAGACGAGCTAGTCACTCATATGTGTTGAGTTCTAGTTTCTGTAAGTTTAACGATGGTCTCTTATTGTTTATTGTAGATTGAATTACTAACGGGCTGAATGTATGTCATGTGGTTAGTTAAATAGAAAATTTATGTTAAGGCTATCCCATCTTTCCTTATGGCGTGATCCACATGATACAAACGAAATGAACAAACGCACAACTCTTATAAATGACTCTATTCTTAGAAGTACTAGTAGTGCCTATGTTCTTGATTCCCCATGTATCCTATTATTATATCATATGTTCATGGGTCTCGGAATACGTAAGTTGATAAAGTTTATTTCATGATATTCAGAAAATTGCAATCACTTATACATGTACATTTTCCCATGATTATATGGCATTATATATGCATATATTATTTGTATATAGGGTATGAGAAAAGGCTATGGCATTATATATGCACCGCCACCTGATCAGCTGGTATACATTGATACTTTTTTCCCACACTGGCCGAGATGATATTATGGGATGTCCTCAGAGGCTTGATGATGTTATGTACACATATACCTATACATGATATGACATTTATATGCATACGCATGACATTATAAATGTTTCAGGATTCACAACGCTATTTAGACTTACTGATTGAGTCTTTTCCTCCATGTTTCTTTCATGTTTACTATATAGTGCTTTCATGCCTTACATACTCAATACTTTGTTTTGTACAGACATCCCTCTTGCTTGGGTATGCTACGTTTCATGCCTGCAAGTCCCAATAGACAGGTTGATAGTTCTCCAAGCAGGATATCAGCTAAGCGGAAGGTGTTGCTTCATTCAATTTGCTCCAGAGTTGCCTATTTGGTCAGTATGATTTGGTCATATATTGATTGGTATGGTGTGCCCCTGTCTCAACCTTTATGATATGTATGTACTCTTAGAGATTTATAGATAGATTTCATATATATGGATACTTGTATGGCCTTGTCGGCCTATATTTTGAGTATACAAATGATCATGTCAGCCTTATAGGCCCATACGTCATATGTATAAGTTGGTATATCATGTTGGATCATCCTATGTCGAGTATTTCCTCATGTTTTATTCTAGTTATCTCATGATAGCCTTTTCGGCTCATTTACCTTTGGTAGTATGATACGAAAGATACGTTGCATTTGTACTCGGTTGAGTAAGACACTGAGTGTCCCTCGCGGTTCATCAGTTTGGATCTTGACAAGGGGGTTTTATTATCATTTATATATTGTCTATTTATATTAATTTTATTATTATTATTAGACCATAGTAAGTGTCGAAGTCGATCCCTCGTCACTACTTCGTTGAGGTTAGACTAGATACTTACTAGGTATACATTGTTACTATATTCATACTACATTCTGCACTACCTGTGATGAACTGATGAAGGATCAACTAGTTATCATCCCGGCATGCACAGCTGATACTACGAGGATTTGTGGTGCGCTGCCTCCCAAACCCATTTCTTTAGCACCAAGAGTCTCTCTTGCTATTATTCCCTGTCTATTTCCTTTAGATAGTGCTGTAGTGTGTTTTGTATATATATTAGCAGTTCATATACTTGTGACACCAGATCTTGAAGATTTTTCTAGTAGAATATTTTGTCGACTTTTATTATTACTTTGTCTATTTACTCTTATATTTTTTATTACTCATTTTCATGGAAAATTTTACTCCTTAATTGTTCAATAAATTAAAAATCAATTATTATTATTAAAAGGAACAATCATACAATTAGTTCATCGTTGGCTTGCCTAGCTATAACGTTGGGCACCATTACGACTCAAAAGAAATTGGGTCATGACAGTAACACCTTGCCATCCATTGTTTCAAACTCGTACACTCCTTTTCCGGCTATGCCTCTAACCCTATACGAATCTTCCTGATTTGACTCAACTTTCTTTCTCTTTCCGCTCAACACCTTTTTTAGGACAAAGTCCCTAATTTTGAAGTGGCCCAAGTAGACCTTCTTGTTATAGTATTGTTCAATCATATGCTTTTGAGCAACTATTTCACATTAATGTTGCTTCTCTCCTTTCTTTTATCAAATCAAAATTTACTTGTAACTCTTCCTTATTTGTTGCTTCAGTAGTATGTGTGTGCCTTGTATTTGGTTTACCTATCTCTACCAAACTTAAAGCTTCCATTCCGTACATAAGTGAAAATGGGATTTCTCCCGTACTAATTTTTGTCGTGGATCAGTAAGCCCATAGCACACTAGGTAGCACTTCTGGCCATTTGCCTTTTAATTCTTCCAATCACTTTTTTAGTTGCTGATGATAACCTTATTTGTCGACTCAGCTTGCCTATTAGCCACTGTATGTTATGGTGTAGAAGTGATTCATTTAATCTACCAGCTTTGGAAAAAGCTAGTGATTTTCGCACCTTATCATAGACCATCTCCTTTGGGACACCAAAATTGACATATAATATTTCTCCGAATGAAATTCATAACTTCCTTTTCCCTCACATGTTTAAAGTCAGCTGCTTCTATCCATTTTGAGAAATAATCCATTAGAATTAACAAGACCTGTACATTTCCCTTAGCTTGAGGCAAAGGTCCTACAATGTCCATCCCCCACTTCATGAAGGACCACCGTGATATGACTGAATGTAACAATTCTACCGGTAAATGCATATTATTAGCATATTGTTGGCATTTATCGCACCTTGCTATGAAGTGTTTTGCTTCCTCCTTCTGTTTTGGAAAATAATATCCTGCCCTTATTAATGTCGCCACCAACAACCTTCCCCTGGCATGATTTCCACCATGCCTCACGTGTACTTCTCTAATTACATATTCTATTTGTGATGGTCTAAGACATCGTGCTAAAGGTTCACCAAACATTTTGAGATATGAATTCCCGCTTCCAACCATAGCAATCGAGGTTTCTTCTTATTCTCGGGAAAAATACCATACTGTAAAAAGATCACAACCTCGATTCTCTAATCACAAGTTAAATTATTGAAATCTACCTAAATTTTAGTTTGGTCGAGGGCCGAATGAAATAGGTGTACTACAATATTTTCCGCATTTGTTGCATTAGCACCAGACACGAGATTTACAGATATTTCTGCTTTTGCATTTTTCTTCTTAGGTATTTGCACGGCTTTCCATGTCTGAAATTATCTAAGAAATTCTCGTACCTTTTCGAGGTATTGCAGGATTTTTGTCTATCTTTCCGTGTACGTACCCTGCATTTGATTGACTACTAGTTGCAAGTTACTTTTTTATCTCAATTTGTTCAAAACCAAGCTCTCGAGCGAGTTCCAAACCTGCAATCACAACTTCATACTCTGCCTCATTATGATTTCTTGCATGTCTTATGATTTCTCCCGATGGTGGAATTAAAATAGTCCCAAAACCTACTCATTTAACAATTGACGAGCTGCTAGCAAATAAGGTCCAAGTCACTGGATTTGCTCTGGTAAATATTCGTAGCTCTTTTTCTGATTCAAGAATTAAGCTTGAGCTAAAATCTACTACAAAATTTGCTAACACTTGAGATTTTATAGCATTTCTAGGCTGATATATAATATCGTATTCATTGAGTTCGATATCCCATTTGGATAACCTACATGATAACTCTTCTTTATGCAATAAATTCCTTAGTAGGAAAGCAGCTATAACATAAATAGGATGACACTAAAAGTAAGGGCGTAACTTTCTTGACGCCATAATTAAAGCTAAAGCAAGCTCTTCTAGGTGAGGATACTCATGTCTCAGCATCTAGTAAATACTTACTTACATAATAAATTATAAATTATTTACCTTTATATTCACGTATCAGTACCACGCTTACCACTACTTCAGACACAACAAGATAGATGAGCAACCTCTCTTCGTTTTTTTATTTGCAAATAGAGATAAATATTGACGATATGTCTTTAGAGCTTATTGAACTAATTTTGCTTTTTCAATACTGAGAAGAACTTAAAGCATTTTTCTGATGATCTTGATATAAACCCTCCCAGAGCTTCTACACTATCTATGAATCTTTGCACTTCTTTCTAGCTAGAGAGTATATCTAGTATTTCTTCAATAGCTTTGATCTGTGTGGGATTTACTTCAATGTTATAAACAAGAAAACCTACAAACTTACCTGAAGGCACACCAAAAGTGCATTTTACAGAATTTATTTTCATGTTGTACTTGCGGAGAATTTCAAAGGTCTAGAAAAAATGTTTAAAATTATCCCCCGCTTGTGTTAACTTGACCAACATGTCTTCTATGTAGAATTCAAATGTTTTTCTTCTTGAAACATTTTGGTCACCAATCTATGAAATATGGATCCATCATTTTTCAAACCAAATGGCAAGACTTTGTAGCATTAAGTCCCCTTGTATGTGATAAATGAGGTTTTCTCCTCATCTAGTGGGTCCATTTTGATCCGATTATAACCATAATAAGCATCTAATAAACATAAAATCTCATGACCTATGTGAGAATCAATTAATTGATCAATATGTAGTAAAAGAAAATGAATCTTTAGGACAAGCTTTATTTAAATCAGAATAATCAGCACGGATTCACCATTTCGCATACTTTTTTGGAACCACAACAGTATTATCTAACCAGTCGGGGTACTTTATCTCTCATATGGAACCAATTTTCAAAAGTATCTGTACCTCATCCTGGATTAATTTATTTTTGAAGGCCCGTTACTTCCTTTTCTTTTGCTTGACGGGTGGGTGTAATGGATCCTCATTTAGCTTATGAGTCATCACCTCTAGTGTTATACCTATCATATCTAAATGCGATCAACCAAAGCCATCTGCATTAGCACGTAAAGATTTAATTAACTTACCTTTCATTTATGGGATCAAATTTGCTCTGATGTAAACTCTTTTATCCAACCAGTGGATAAATAATAATATATCCTCGAGCTCCTTCGTGGTTGTTTTAATGTTTTCAATTTCCTATGGCTCTTGAATCATATCAGGTCTTGAATCGATATTAGTTTTCCCTTGTGTGTTTTCAGTTGAGGCATGAAAAGAGGTGTCCTCGATTAAATTATTTAATCGCTATTCCACATCCACATCATTGGTTGTGGTGTTTGAAGTCACCACCGAATTAATACTTCACGAAGATGTTAATCTCCACGAATTTTTTGGATCCCCCACTCTGAAGGGAATTTGATGGCTTGATGCAACATGGGCAGGACAGTATCCATATCATGAACCCATGGTCTTCCTAAGATTATATTGTAGGCCATGTCAACATCTATTATCTGAAATTTTGTATCTTTAATGACTCCTTCTGAAAATGTGGCAATATGACTTCTCATTTTGTGATAACGCTTGAATTATCAAATCCAGACAAAGACCATGCCTTTGGTATGAACTTGTCATTAGCTTGCATTTTATTACCACCTTTTATAAAATGAATTGAGCTACCTGGATCAGACAAAACTCATTTTACATTAGTATCATGTACTAGTAAAGATATTACTAGTACATCATTGTGAAGAATCATCAAGTCATCCGCGTTTTCGTCATCAAACTTATATGTCACTATCCAAGACTTGGTGAACTCATTTTCTCTGAGTGACATTAACTTTTGATGTCTTTTTCTCGGCTCTATATGTTTCCCGATTTACTTCATCTTCTCCAATTATGACGTTGACTATTCTCTTTGTTGATGGAGGCTTTTCGGGGGTTCTTGCCTATTATTCATGTATTATTGTCTACCTTTCTTATTGAACAGATCAGCAAGATAACCTAGCTTCAGCAAATGTTCAACCTCCACTTCCAAAAGCCTAAAATCTATTATTCTATGGAATGGACATTATGAAATTTGCGCCAAAAAGCTGGGTTCCTTTTGATTGGATTTGATCTCATCCCCTTCGGGCCTCACACCTTATCTCATATCCCCCTAATAACAACCACCAATTTATAGGTACTAATATTGAAGCTATAATCTCCTATTCTTGCTTGAGTACCTCAACCATTACTTCTGGCAACTTGCTCTTTTTTAAATTTGGATGAAGAACTCGCCACTTTTAGCCTTGATCTTGAATCAAATCGTGCATTCTATTATATAGGTCGAGAATCTCTTCCTGTGGGCCCCATGTAAGGTCGCCCCTATTTTTACCAGACCTTCTTCTTGATTCTGAGCATCTTGAACTTGGTGTCATGACCCTAAAACCGATCCAATCGTGATGGTGCCTATCGGGAAACTGGACCAACCGACAAATTCCCAAATGTAACCAATATTTCATAATAAAGAATATTTCAAACTATTAATTAGATAAAATCTGATAACATGTGTCTAAATAACAAGTGCAGAAAATAACACAAGCCCGACATCAGAGTGTCACAAGTCACGAGCAACTACAAGGTCTGTGTAAGTACAATAAAGTTTATCAAAGTTCGGAACTGTAATAATATAATCTAGGAAAGATAGGAGGGAGAAGAGCGGGGCTGCAACCACCATGTAGCTACCTTGCCAACTCCAAGACCTACTGAATAGATGATCATCGCTCGCTATCAAGACCCGCAAATCTTGGATCTGCACACAAGGTGCGGGGAGTAATGTGAGTATGCCAACTCAGTAAGTAATAAAAGTAAATGAAAGCTGAGCAGTAAGAAATCAGATAATTCCACGTCATAGCACTACAGCAAATCAGTGTAGAAATCAAATATCTTATAAAAACTCAGTTTCAGTAAAGATACTTTGAAAAAATGTCTTACTACAGTTTCAAGAAATACTTAAAGAAGTTTATAGTAAAAATGATGAAAATCAGAATCAGCCCCATGGGTGAAAACATATCACTCATCATAGAATGACCCTCGATCATAATGTCAACAGAACCAGCCCCTCGGGATACCTCACAGTAGCTTCACCCCTTCGGGCATAACATGTATCAAAATCAGAGCCTCGAGCAACAACATATCACTCTCTCTGGGTACCCGCGCTCATTGGGGGTGTTCATACTCTAGAGTGCCTCATGCAGCCCAAGCGTTATAACAAGTCATCTTGTTGCATAATAAATCAGGCCCTCGAAATCTAATATACCAGAAATTGGTAAAACATGCCATGGGGCGCATCTCAATCCCATGATATCCTCACAATACAGGCATCGGCCTCACTCAGTCAGAAAGCTCTCAAGCCACTTGGGCTGCAGTAAAACAGGGTGCTCAGCCTAAAAATACCATTTATAATATCAAAATTGAGCAATAAGACTAAGGTATGAAAACAGTAAACCACGGTATGACTGAGTACAAATATTAAATTAAAATAGTAAGGAATAGTAGTAAAAATTCCCTAAGGGTCCAAATATCTTGGTACAAGGCCCAAATATGTCATTCAGCCCAAAACATAGTAATACTTTCTGAAACACAATGATATGAAATAGATTTCAGTCAAATAAGTGACTTATTAGTCGTACGGAATGGACCAAGTCACAATCCCCAACGGTGCACGCCCCCACGCTTGTCATCTAGCGTGTGTCACCTTAGGGGTTTCATAACCTCAGGACAACATTTACAATCATTACTTACGTCAAACCGGTCTAAACTCTAACCTGCGATGCCTTTGCCTCTTGACTCGGCCTCTGAATGCTCCAAATCTAACCAAAATCAGTATTACATCATTAATACACGCTAAAGGAACAAAGCTCAAGCAACAAAAATCAAATTAACTCAAAAATCGCAAAATTGGCCAAACTCGACCCTCAGGCCCACGTCTCAGAATCTGATAAAAATTACAACACTAGGATTCGCATCCCTTCACGAGTTTATACATACCTAAATCACAAAAATCGGGCCTCAAATGACCCATCAATTCTCCAATTTAAACTCTCCAATTTCCAGTTTTAATTCCCAATTTTATCCCTAATTCTTCCACAAATTCCATGATTAACCAAGGGGAAATCATCACACATATAAGTTTTATGATTCAAGTTACTCACCTTGTTATTAACCCTTGAATCCCTTCTAAAATTCGCCCTCAAAAGCTTCAAAGCCGTCCAAAAATGGTGAGAAATAAGCTGAAAATCGTGAAGTGGGGCTTTTATAGTTTCTGCCCCAGGGATTCCGCACATGTGGTTCTATAAGGGCATCTACGCTTCCGTTTCTGCGGATTTCACTTAAGGCACTAGCTTCTGTATCTGCGCCCTAGGCCTCTCACCTGCTGGCTTGCAGGTGCGGTTAACACCTCCGCTCCTGCAATGCATACCACATATGTGGTCTCTTCCCTCTTTTTCGATCATCGCACCTGCAGACCCCACTCCGCAGGTGCGGAAACAACAGAAACAGCAAAAATCTACATCACCAACTCAACTCTAATCCTTCTTTCATCCACCAAAATCCAACTCGAGGCCGTTGGGACCTCAACCAAACCTTACAACAAGTCATATAACAATATTCATTCCAACCTTTAGAACACTCAAAACAACATCAATATACCAAATCACCTTGGATTCAAGCCTAAGGATTCCAAAACTTCCGAATTCCCCAAACGAAGCAAAAATCTATCAAACTTCATCTGAATAACCTGAAATTTTGCACACACGTCACAAATGACACAACGGACGTACTCCAATTTCTATATTTCTAATCCGACCCTAATATCAAGATTTCCACTGCCAACTGGAAAAGGCCAAAAATCCAATTTCGCCATATCAAGCATAAATCTACCATGAACCTCCAAAATACATTCCAAACGCGCTCCCAAATATCAAATCACCTAACGAAGCTATCTGAACCATAAGAATTCAATTCCTAGATCATTTACCCATAAGTCAACTTTTGGTTGACTTTATCAACAAAATAACCAACTTACGATACTAAGTGTCTCATTCCACCCTACGGCCACTTCGAACAAAATACCACCAACAAGATATGATGAAATATATTTGAACAACACAACGAAGCAGAAGTGGGGGAAACAGAGTGGTAACTCATGAAACGACTGGCCGGGTCATTACATCCTCCCCCTCTCGTTCGTCTTCGAACGAGTCAAAAAATATACCTGAAGCCTCAAACAGTTATGGATATCTGCTTTGCATCTCCCATTAGGTCTCCCAGGTAACCTTCTCCATTGGTCGACGTCTCCACTGCACTTTCACTGAAGCTATATCCTTTGATCTCAACTTTCAGACATGTTGTTCCAAAATAGCCATTGGCTCCACATCATAATTAAAATCACCATATAAACCATGCTGAAATCAAAAAAATAAAATAGATCTCCAATATATTTTCAGAGCATAGAAATATGAAATACTGGATTCACACTCGACCAGGTCATAAGCCACATCCTCAATCCTCCGAAGCACCTCAAAAGGCCCAATGAATCGAGGACTCAATTTACCTTTCTTCCCAAATCTCATAACACCCTTTACGGGTGAAATCTTCAGTAGAACCTTCCCCCCAACCATGTAAGACACGTCACAAACTGTGCTATCATCATAACTCTTTTGTCCCGATTGCACTGTACGAAGCCGCTCCTAAATCACTTTCACTATGTCCAAAGTATCCTTTACCATGTCAGTAGCCAAAAGCCCATCCTCACCCGGCTCAAACCATCCAACTGGAGATCTACATTTCCTCTCATATAAAGCCTCATATGGAGCCATCTGAATACTCGATTGATAACTATTGTTATATGCAAACTCTGTGAGCGGTAGAAATTGATCCCATGACCCTCCAAAATCGAAGACAAAAACATGCAACATGTCCTCCAATATTTGAATAGTGCGCTCAGACTGCCCGTCTATCTGAGGGTGAAAGTTGTGCTAAACTCAACTTGAGTACCCAACTCTCTCTGCATGACTCTCCAAGACTGCAAAGTAAACTTAGTACCTCTATCAGAAATGATACAAACTGGGACACAATGCAGGTAAACAATCCCTCAGATATAAATCTCTGCCGACCGCTCTGAAGAATAGGTAGTCCACATAGGAATGAAGTGCACGGACTTGGTTGGCAGATCCACAATTACCCAAATAACATCAAACTTCCTCAAAGTTTGTGGGAGCCCAACTATGAAATCCATGGTAATCCGCTCCCAGTTCCACTCTAAAATATCCATTTGCTGAACCATGCCGCCCGGTCTCGGATGTCCGTATTTCACCTGCGGACAATTAAGACACCGAGCTACAAATCCCAATATATATTTCTTCATTCTTCTCCACTAGTACTGTTATCTCAGATCCTGATACATCTTCACAGTCTCGGATGGATGGAATACCGTGAGCTATGGGCCTCCTCCAGAATCAACTATCGAAGCCCATCTACATTGGAACACATGTTTGTCCATGCATCCTCAATACCCCATCATCACCAATAGTCAAGGACAAGAAAATAAGTATCATCATATTGGCGCTCTCCGACTGGGCTGCAAAATCACAAACCGATTGGCCAAGGCCAAAACATCAACTGCAAGAGGCATCTCCCCAATAGGAATATATTCCAAACTGCCCATACTCAACGTCTTCCTACTCAAAGCATCGGCCACTACATTGTCCTTCTTTGGATTGTGCAAGATAGTTATATCATAGTCCTTTAGCAGCTCAAACCATCTTCGCTGCCTCGACTTGAGATCATTCTGCTTAAACAAGTGTACGATGGTCAGTAAATACCTCACAAGACACACCATAAAGATAATACCTCCAAATCTTCAATGCATGAACAATGACAGCCAACTCTAGATCATGAAAAGGATAGTTCTTCTCATGGGGTTTCAACTGAAGAGAAGCATAAGTAATCACTCTACCCTCCTACATCAACACACACCCAATACCAACCTAGAAGCATCACAATACAATGTATATGAACCTGAAGCTGATGGCAAAACTAACACTAGAGTTGTGGTCGAGGTAGTCATAAGCTTTTGAAATCTCCCCTCACACTCATCTGACCACCTGAATGAAGAACCTTTTTGAGTTAATTTGGTCAAGGTGATTCAATAGATGAAAATCCCTAAATGAGCCAATGTAATAACCCGCCAAACCAAAAAAGCTGCGAATCTCTGTGGTTAAGGACGGTCTGGGCTACCTCTGGACCGTCTCTATCTTTTTTGGATCAACTTGAATACCCTCACTAGACACCATATGTCCCAAGAAAGCCATTAAATTGAGCAAAAACTCACACTTGTAGAACTTTGCATAAAGCTTCTCCTCCCTCAGCCACTACAATACCGCTCTCAAATGCTCTGCATACTCCTCCTGACTACGCGAGTACACCAGAATATCATCAATGAACACAATGACAAACAAGTTGAGATAGGGAAGAAACACGTTATTCATCAAATACATGAATAATGTTGGGGAATTGGCCAGCCCAAAAGACATCACAAGAACTCATAATGACCATATCTGGTCCTGAAAGCCATCTTAAGAATATCCAAGTTCATGATCCTCAACTAGTTATACCTCGACCTGAGATCAATCTTGGAAAACACCCTCTTTCTCTGAAAATGGTCACATAAATCATCAATACAAGGCAAAGGATACTGTTTCTTGATTGTGACCTTGTTCAACTGCCTGTAATCAATGCATATCCTTATAGTGCCATCCTTCTTCTTCATGAATAGAACAGGCAACCTTACGGTGACATATTAGGCCAAATAAATCCCTTGTCAAGAAGTGCTCGAAGCTGCTCCTTCAACTTTTCCGGTGCCATACGATATGGTGGAAGAGAAATAGGATGCGTTCCCGACACCAAACTAATACCAAAGTCAATATCCATGTTTGGTAGCATGTTTGGTAGGTCTAGAGGAAACACATCTACAAAATCTCTCACTATCAGGACTGAATCAATACTAGGAGTCTGTGCACTGATATCCCTCACGAAAGCTAAGTATGAAAGACAACCTTTCCCAACCATCTGCTAAGCCTTCAGAAATGAAATCACCCTACTATGGACAAAATCAATCGAACCTCGCAACTAATTTTGTGGCACACCCCGGATAGCAAAAGTCACGGTGTTAGCATGACAGTCCAAAATAGCACGACATGGAGATAACCAATCAATGCCCAATATCATATCAAAATCCACCATACAAAGTAACAAAAGGTCCACTCGTGTCTCTAAACCCTAATAGTCACCACACACGACCGATATACGTGGTCCACAATAACAGTATCGCCTACTGGAGCAGATACATAAATAGATAAAACAAGAGACTCCTGAGGCATATCCAAATAACGAGAAAAATATGATAACACAAATGAAAATGTGGAACCAGGATCAAATAACACAAATGCATCTCTGTGGAAAATTAAGACAATACCTTTAATCAACACCTCTGAAGCAATAGCATCTGGTATGGCTAAGAGTGCATAGAAACGGGCCTGACCACCACCTGATCGACCTCCCCCCTTTAGGGCAACCTCTAGCTGACTATCCTCCACCCCTAGCTGGCAGGATGGGTGGTAAGTAACTGGAGCTGAAGGCGATGGCTTACTCTTCTACTGAGACGAACCCCCAAGAGGACACTGTCTCCACATATTCCCTAACTCTCCTCACTCATGACAACCCCCTGGTGCTGGAGATAGGTACTGAAGGGAACACCTAATACCAGGATGACTAGTAGAAGAACCTGGCATGGAAGAGCCCCGAACTGATAGAGCATGGTACGAACTCTATGTTGGAAGGGCGCTAAGTACTGAATGGACCATATGAGACCTTTGAGAACCATGACCCAATGATGTCCCACGATAAACTGAGTAAGTTGACTGAGCATGCCTGAATGGATAGCCTCTATCATGCTGAAACTGACCCCCATGAGGAGCACCACTAAATCCACCCTGACCACGAGGCCTCTTAGCCTCCCTCTCAACCCTTTCCTAACCACGAACCATCTCAATCTATCGAGTTATCTCAACAACCTTATCAAAGGTAGTACCGAATACTCTCTCTGGTCATAAGCAACCAAAGCTGAAAACCAAGGCCATCTATAAACCTCATGATCCTCTCTCGGTCTGTGGGAACCAACCAGACCATATAACGAGCCAACTCGGAGAACATCATCTCATATTGTGTAACAGATCTATCACCTTGACAAAGCTGCTCGATTTTCCTGCGCAGCTCCTCTCGACAAGACTTAGGTACAAACTTCTCCAAGAAGAGAACGAAGAAATGCTTCCAGGAAAAGGGCATTGTGCCAACCGGCCTATGCCTCTCGTAAGCCTCCCACCAATTAAGTGCATCCCCGGAGAACTGGAAAGTAGTGAATGAGACACCACTGGTCTCTAGAATACCTGCCATCCAGAGCATCATCTGACACTTATGTAAGAAACCATGTACATCCTCACCCTCAGCACCACTGAATGATGGAGGCTGAAGTCTACCAAACCTCTCCAGCCTGCATTGCTCATCCTCTAGCATAATAGGAGCTATATAGTCATGAACAGCTGCAACCAGGTGGGCTGGAGGTACCCCCCGTGTCTGAAGTCTCTGCACGACTTTCTCAGGTGTGCGAGCGACGAGAGTTTGAGCGCCTCCCCCGGCCTGACAAGTAGTTGCAGACGTAGTGACTTAGACTTCCTGAGCCAGGACAGTTCACAATAATATAATCTAGGCTAGGGCCTTCTGAAGGCATTGAATAACAATAGGCACAGTCGGTGCCTGAGCTGGTTTTGCTGGAGCATCCGCAATTGGGACTTGATCATGAACTGGAACGGCTGGTGGATCTGCAAGTGCTTCCCTAGCTGCTATGTGGACTACACCCCTGCCATTACCATGGCCTCGACAGACGACCTCGGCCTCTAGAAGCACTGGTGGTCGTCCATCATGATTGGTAGCACGTGTCATCACCGTCAGTGAGAGAATAGAGTAACAGAAGTTTAGTTACCAAAATCAACATATTCGTACGATAGGAATTCAAGAATGTGAAATTTTTCCTAAAGGTTCTGCAGCCTCCCGAAAATAAGTACAGTCGTCCTTGTACCGATACGAAAGATTCTACTAAAAACCGCTCATGACTCGTGAGACATATGTAACCTAGGCTTTGGTACCAACTTGTCACGCCCCTAAAACCGACCTGGTCATGATAGCGCATATCGTGAAACTAAGCCAACTGACACAGTCCCAAGTATAACCAATATTTCATTATAAAGAACATTTTAATCTATTATTTAGATAAAATCCCATAACATATGTCTAAATAACAAGTGCGAAAAACAACACAAGCCTGACATCGGGGTGTCACAAGTCACGAGCAACTACAAGGTCTGTCTAAGTATAATAAAGTCTATCAAAGTCAGGAAACAGTACTAACAAAATCTAATAAAGATAACAAGGGGAAAAGTAGGACTGCATATGCCATGCAGCTACCTTGCCAACTCCAAAACCTACTGAATGGGCATCACCACTCGCTATCAAGACCTGCGACTCTTGGATCTGCACACAAGTTGCTGGGGGGTAATGTGAGTATGTTAACTCAGTAAGTAATAAAAGTAAATAAAACTTGAGTAGTAAGAAATCAGATAATTCCACATCATAGCACTACAGTAAATATGGTATAGTTCCAAAATAGTGTATAAATGAATTATCTTATGAAAACTTCATTCAGTAAAGATACTTTGAAAAAATGTCTTGCTACAGTTTCAACATAGACTTAAAGAGGTTTAGAGTAAAAATGATGAAAATCATAATCAGCACCTCGGGCGAAAACATATCACTCATCATAAACTGTCCCTCGGCCATAATGTCAATAGAACCTTCCCCTTGGGCTACCTCAAAATTTCTCGTAGTCAGCCCCTCGAGCATAACATGTATCAGAATCAGCCCCTCGGGCTACCTCACAATCGCCTGTAATCAGCCCCTTGGGCATAGCATGTTTCAAAATCAGCCCCTCGGGCAACAACATATCACTCACTCTGGGTACCCGTGATCAGTACGTGTTCGACTCTACATGATCTCCCATAGCCCAAGCGCAATAACAAGTCATCTCGTGGAATAATAAATTAGGTCATCGGCCTCTCATATATCACAAATCATTACAATATGTTGCAGCACGTAGCTCGATCCCATGATATCCTCAAAACACATGCCCTTGGCCACACTCAGTCAGAAACCTCTCAAGCCACTCGGGCTACAGTAAACAGGGTGCTCAACCCAAAAATATTATTTATAATATCAAAACGGTGTAATAAGACTGAGTTATGAAAACAGTAAACCACAACATGATGAAGTATGGATATTAAATCAAACAGTAAGGAATAGAAGTAAAAAGCCCCCAAAGGATTCAAACAGCTTAGCACGAGGCCCAAATATGGCATTCAGCCCAAAACATAGTAATACCTTCCAAAACGCAGTGATATCAAAAAAATTTCTATTAAATATGCGACTTAATAGTCGTACGGGACCGACCAAGTCACAATCCCCAATGGTGCACGCCCCCACGCTCCTCATCTTGTGTGTGTGTGTCACCTTAAAGTAGTGAAAAAATGTGAAATTTGGGGTTTCATGTCCTCAGGACAACATTTACAATCATTGCTTACCTCAAACCGGTCCAAACTTTAACCTGTGTTGCCTTTGCCTCTTGACTAGGCCTTTTAATGCTCCAAATCTAACAAATATCAGTATTGCATCACTAATACACGCTAAAGGAACAAAGCACAAGCGAAAATAATCAAATTAACTCGAAAATCTCGAAATTGGCCAAACTCGACCCCCGGGCGCACGTCTCGGAATCCGATAAAAATCACAACACTAAGATCCTCATCCCTTCACGAGTTTATATATACTTAAATCACCAAAATCAAACCTCAAATGGCTCCTCAAATCCCCAATTTAAAATCTCCAATTTCAAGCCCTAATTCCCCAATTTTATCTTTAATTCTTTCACAAATTCCATGATTAAACAAGGGGAAATTATCACACATATAAGTTTTATGACTCAAGTTACTCACCTTTCTGTTAACCCTTGAATCCCTTCTCAAATTTGTCCTCAAAAGCTTCAAAGCCATCCAAAAATGGTGAGACATAAGCTGAAAATTACGAAATGGGGCTTTTATAGTTTCTGCCCCAGGGATTCCGCAGGTGCGGTCCCATAAGCGCACATGCGCTTCCGCTTCTACTAAAAATATATGCTTCTGCGGATTTCACTTAAGGCACCAGCTTCCGCACCTGCGGGCTCACATGTGCAGTCGACACATCCTCTCATGCAACGCATACCGCATCTGCAGTCTCTTCCCGCTTCTGCAGCCATCACACATGCGGTCCCCACTTTGCAGGTTGAAAAACAACAGAAGAAGCAAAAATCTGCAAGACCAACTCAACTCCAAACCTTCCGTCAACTATCCATATCCATCTCGAGGCCCTCGAGACCTCAACCAAACCTGCTAATAATTAATATACCATTATTCAAACTCATTCCAACCTTCGGAACACCAAAAGCAACATCGGAACACGAAATCACCCTCGGATTCAATCCTAATGCTGGCAAAACTTCCGAATTACGCAAACGATGCAAAAAAACTATCAAACCTCATCCGAATTACCTAAAATATTGCATACACGTCACAAATGACACAATGGACCTACTCTAATTTCTGGAATTTGAATTCAACCCCGATATCAAGATTTTTGTTGCCGATCGAAAAACACCAATTTTTTAGTTTTGCCAACTCAACCCTAAATTTACCACATACCTCCAAATACATTCCGAACATTCTCCGAAGTCTTAAATATTTGAACCATAAGAATCCAATTCCAAGATTATGTACCTACAAGTCAACTTCCGATTGACTTTACCAATTAAATGACCAACTTAAGAGACTAAGTTTCTCATCCCACCCTAAGGATACTCCGAACACAACACCACCAACACGATATGATTAAATACAGTAGAACAACACACAAGGAAGCATTGATGGAGAAAATGGAGCGGTAATTCATGAAATGACCGTTGGATCGTTACACTTGGTCTTTCATCTACCCTTGGTTGTGCAATCGTGTCTTCTTTTTATCTGTAGCTTCGTGATGTATTGATTGAACACATTGTTCCAAGTTATTACAGGAAACTCCCATAAACTTTCTTTCAACTTCCTCGCGGCTTCTGAACTTTTCTCATTCAAGTTGCTAATGAATGCCATAGCTGCCCAGTTATCAGGTACTCGTGCAGCATCAATCTTTCTCGTTAGAATCTATCTATGAATTCTCTGAGTAATTTAGTACTCCCATGTTTAACTTTGAAGATATATAAACTTTTTGAGCCCCAGAATGTGCCTTTAAAATGAATCTGGAAGCTTAGCAAAAGAATTAATGGACTTTTCAAGTAAGAGAGAGTAACATGTTAATGCCCCTTTTGTGAGAGTTTCACCTAATTTTTTAACAAAAACTGATTTAATCTCCTGTTTGGTTAAATCGTTGCCGTTCACATCGGTAGTGAACGCGGTTACATGATCTCGTAGGTCGGACGCCCCATCATATTTGAGAATATCAAGCATTTTAAACTTTTTGGGAATCGGTAAGGTTGCCGCATTTGGCTTCTAGGGTTGTTGTGAATACTTTTCATTATCCACACATTTGATCATAGGAGGAAAGCCAGGTCTTTGCTCTATACACTCATTTTGCTCCTTAAATTATTTCTGCAAAGTTCGTACTAAACTTTATAAACTAGAATTATTTGGTGTACTTGACCCTCCATTGCGAGATTCATTGTGTATTTCTCCACTTCCAGAGTTATCGAGTCCTGAATACGGTGGTGGATTTATGTTGTGTTGGATAATCCTCTAACAAAAGCATGTAATGCTTCATTCACATGTCCAACAATCAACTGCTTCAAAGCATCCTGCTCAACGGTGTGGTTACCTCCATGTTGTCCATCAGGGCGCAAAGCAGACCTTTCGGGTTCACTTTCACATGAATGTTGAGGAGTTTACGTGGGTGTGTAATGTGGTGGTGTTCCACCTTATTAATTCAGCTGGTTGTTTTCGTTTAGCAGTTGCCATATTTGGTTGTTAAAAATAAAGTTCAAAAGCGAACAAATTATTAGGAACTAATTTGTTATACCCAAAAATAAATTTCTTGGTCAAAGTCAATATCAAGAAGAAATCGGGCTATTGATAACCAAAATTTACTTCACTTTCTTAATAATTCAAAATATAAGAAAAATAATGAAAATAATTGACAAGGAAAGAAAACTCAAAAAAAGATTGATAATCTCTTCCAGAATTGCGGTTGGAACCTTTTAAATAAAGTAAAAGAATAATTGCATATATTAATCAAAAATCGAATATCATACAAATGAAGACTAGGCCCTTATATAGGAGTACATAATTATAATGTTTTCCTTACTTAATTTGTGCTTGTTAATAACATTAATTACCTTAATTACTGTTACCATAAATAATTATAACTTAAGCATTTATGACTGAAAATTTTCGGTAACCTCGATTGATATCGATTTTCCTTCCTTATGTATAACATATTCATGCATCATCCATCTTTATGGTCTTTATCCATTTCGCTCATATTTCTTCCTTTTCAGCTGTCAGGGTCGGTTCTTTCCCTAGAGAAACTTTGGGGTGTTTCTCCCGTGCTTTATTGAATTCTTTAATTTGTTTTATTGGAAGTGTCACATGTCACCTTGATGGTAGACTTGGATGCTTGTTACTATCGTACGAAAAATTATTTTGTCGAGTACCTATTCTTTCAATACCCCCAACCTCAAGCACGTTTTAAATATCATTGAAGATGTGATGCGTTGAAGTCCAAAAATGAGATTAGTTTTAAAGTCATGTTTGGCAATGAGTTTTCCAAAAATAAATTTAGGATTTATTTTCAAAACTCATGTTTGGCCATGAATTTTGCCCGTATTTTGTCCAATCCCAAATCTCATATCCCAGAACTGATTTAGGGCCGAAATCCACTAACTTAGGAATTATATACATGTTTTTTCCAAAATAAAGTTGGAAAATATTTTTTGAAATATATGTTCAAACACATTTTATCATCAAATCAAACTTCACCCAAATCAGATTTTTCAAAATAAATTTGTGATTTATGGCCAAACGCTAGCTATGTAACACAGGAGCGACATTAGCCTAGGACCAATCAAAACTAACATCAACTGGACTAACCCCATACTATAAATGCATATATCATCACATAATACACCCTTGTCAATTTAACCTTCAAGCCATTACAGCACCAAGACCAACCCATAGGAATTTCTCAACTCCTATAGTTTTTCTATCAATTCTTCTTCTGCAAAATGTTGCTACTCTTCAATTAGCACCATACTTGCGGGGCTTTACAGACATATTACTAATATGGGAAATACAGCTCCAGGAAACTAGATTAGTTCTATTTCCTATGGACATTCTGTTCCAAACTAAGATAAAATCCAGTGTTAGATTTTATGTAACAACCAACAGGCCCGAATCTTCTTCGTAATCTATATTGAAGAAGTGGTCAAATTGCTTGACTGCATTGTCCTGGCCTTGATTGTCGCTTCCTCTCTTTATTGGAACTAGGCTCTCCTTGTAATTGAAAACCCAACATTGACCCCAGGTTCGGTCCAGCTCAAATCCAAGCTCTGTAACTTCTCTTGTTTTAGGATCATATAGCACCAGCTGTGAAGTTTCAGTGATTTTGAAAATCATCTTATCATCTTCCCAGATGCCGCGAGGCCAATGAGCATCTATTAGAGGTTGAACCGTAAGAACTTTGGTCCAACTACCCTCTTGTTTCATTACCCACACTTCATATATGGATGTCATAGCCTTACCAGGGTGGTCACAAACTAAGATAGCAAGCGAATCACCACGCAACATAAGTGCTCCCCACCGTGCTTTTGGAATATCTAGTACGTGCATCTCCCCAAACTGTTCACTGACCATGTCAAATGAACGTATCCTGCAGATATTGTCTAGGCGCCCTGAGAGCCAATAATATACCCCGTTGAGATAAGTGGCACCAATGGGTTCATTTAAGTGACAACAGGAAGGGATTTCAGATCTCAGGTTCTTCCATGAGTTGTTGCATAACGAATAGACACTGACAAAGACTCGAGTGAAAGCGCCTTGTCCAAAGTTATCCCAAAATCTTCGAATACATACAACCTTATAATCTCGACTCGACGGGTCATACCCCAGTGCAAATTGTTCATCATAATTCTCTGACTGAAGCTCAAAAGACACAGGAGGCAGAGGCCAGAACTCTCTGGTGGAAGGATTCCACAAAGCCAAGCAAAGATCATCGTCGTAAAACGGTTTCTGCACTAAGAATAAGCCATCAACCGGGCCAGTAATGGACATGAAATCAGTCCTCTGAAACTGATAGAGAGTTTTTTGTTCAGGGGTCACACCTGGAACTATTTTGCTAGGGAGCAAGCAAAAAGCAACAGACTTCGATAAATTCGATATTGTTAAGTTACAAATGAGGAGACGGGCACGGTTGTTCTTGTAATGAAAATGTTTTTCTATGAAACTTGGACTTTTGATGAGAGCGTACCAATGCTTGCACATACATTTGAAACGCAAGAGTGACTCCACAGGCAACCTCAATAGAATTTCCACTAATGGATCTTCTGGTAAAGGACAACAACCATCCATACTGGTGGTCGTTTGCTCCCCAATTTATCTCCTAGAAATATAAGCAAATCTATGGTATATAAGAAACAAAATGACACAACATACAAACACGTTGAGAGAGAATCACGAAAACAGGCAATAATGAAACATAAAGTGCAATAATGAAAAAAGCAAGAAGCACTATTATTACGTGATCAAATTATCAAATTTAGGGAAACTGAAAAGAACAAAAACAAATAGAGAAATGGACACAAAAGAATTCAAAAATGGCTACGATTTGATAGTATTTTCCCTGCTTCGAGAAATCAAGAAAAATGAAACCTCATAATGGGGAAAAGAAGAAATAAAAGTGCACGTTGCAGCTGCAACACCCCATATGAAAAATTAGAAAAAAACCAAGGATTTCTCATCTCTCTAATGTAATACTCGACTATTTTACATGCAAGACAGTTTAGGCGTTATATCTGGAACACAATATACAGCAACTAGCAGTGGCAGATTCAAGATTTTGAGCTAGGGAATTCAACATTTTAAAGTGAATAGTGAAATTTTTCTTTAAACGGTTTCATCAAAGAAAAGATCCAAATGTAACGTCAAACGGGTTCATCAAATTATTTTGAAATTAAATGTAAACTAAACTACCGTTATAAATCAAACTAACAATATAATAAATCAAAACTAAACCAGTGGTACTTTATTTTGAAGTGATCTTTGTTTTTTAAATTCCAAATCATTTTTCAACTTAACTCCAAATTACAATTTTTATGTCCAAATGCCTACTCACATTCAGTATAGGAGGTGGGATAAAAAATCCCATGGAATGTCCTAGAACTGAACCAAACGACCCCTTAAAGCTCAAAGGGATAGAAAGAAAAAGTGTTGTAGCTTGCGGGAATCAAACATGCGACTATTATGAGCTTTTGAACCCCTTGACCACTGAGCTAAGATGTTGGATTGTGTTAAGAAGATTCAAATGAAAATGTCTATACTAAAATAAAGGTTTATCACAGTATTATTTTCCGGTGAATGAACCTCCTTCCGCCCCTGTCTCCGTCCCAGGACACCAGGGACAATCACTAAAAGATATGGCCAAAGTAGATGTCAACCTCTACATCTCAACTTTCTCAAACATCAATTTTGCAGGTAATAACATTACTCCCTCGGTTCACAAACCAATTTGTTTTTAGCACGTCCATTAAGAAAATATTAAATTCTATACAAAAATACCGACTAAACTATTCCTAATTAAATATTTAATGTGAGGAGTAAGAAATTTTTTTAGGGATATGTATATATAGAGGTTATTTTGTAAAAACAAATTTAATTCTTTCTTGATTACATAACTAAACATTTATTTTGAATCAAATAAAAAGATAAATTAGTCACTTACTGGGGCAAGTATTTAAGAACCAAGAAAAGTAAACAAAAAGCTTGGAAATGGAACAAGTGTTTCTTAACACAACTTGCAAATGATTCTAACAATTGAAACTTGAAAGATGCAAACGAGTGGCCTTGGGGGGGGGGGGGGGGGGCGCTAATCAGAAAGCAAAAGCATTACCATTAATGCAGAACCATAAAGACGATAACAAAAAAGCATAACAGCAACATAGCGGCAAAACCCTATATAGACAAATTAAAAGCACAAAACGAAGTAGTTAGAACGAATTAGAAATCTAACCTTACGAGCTGATGAAGAAGAGTTGGTGACTCTAAGAAGGAAAAGATACAGAAAAAATGCAAAATTAGATATGAGAAAGAACAGAGGACAGAAGTGAAAAAGTAGAAGCAAAAGCTTGTAACTTTATTTAATGTTTTTTGTCAGTTCTATTATTAAAAAAATGTTTAATGCTTTGACCCTCTCTCTCTCTTATCCATTTAAAAAAAAAATCTCCTTTCTTATATATTAATTCCAATGATGCACCAAACAATATATATATAAAAAACTGTAAGATCAACGAATTTCTTGGGGATATAATAATAATAATTGTGCTAATTCACCAACGAAATCAGATTTCAAGATTCATAGGGAAAAAAAGCAAAGTAGCGGGGACAAACTCATTAGTGTTTCTTGAGCGAAGTGATGAAATTTTAACTACAAAATGCAAAGGAAATTTTCTACGGATATCATTCATTGAAAACTATAACTTATTTGCATCTAAAGATTTGAGCTTTTTATTAATCAATAGTAATTCTTTTTTTGGATTTTTACCTACCTATATCATATATAAAACTTTAAGGTTTATATTTACATTTAAGCATACCAAATTACTATTTATATATCATAATTCAAATTAGAGATATAATGGAGGGTTCATTTATATTAGGCATAATTATAAGACTGTATCTAATATTCAAACAGTTTTTTTATAATTCGCTAATATTAACTCTTCTGAGAAATTTTCTTTAACTACTATGGTTCTAAACCTACGTACCAATCTATTTAGAGTGAATTAAGAACAGGGAATAGAGGGTTGGCCAATACATACCGGAGTAAAAGATTGAAAACTCACATTAAATGAATTTAATGACGGCAATGAGATGTTTGGCTACAGTTGGAAATAACCTTGGTATTTAAGTAAGATTTTTATATACCTATAACATATATGAAACCTTATTACCCTTAATGTTAAATATCGTATTTTTAGATTCACTAGAAAGATTAAATTCTTTGATCGAACCACTTGAATTCCCACTGGAAATAATAATGGTAGAGAGTTCGAAATTCTTTGTCCTCTTTTTTTTGGGCAGTGGTTGAAGGTTACTGGTTAACATAGTCGATTGAAACTCGAAGAAGAAGAAGAAGAAGAAGAATTTGTAGATATTTTGTAGTCAAATTAGAAAAATTGTAGATAAATTATAGACTGTTTTTTGCAGAAGATTTTATAGAAGCCTTAGTCGTTTTGGATTTGTGAAAACAAAAAATAATGCATCTACAATTAGAATACAAATAATCTACAATTTATCTACAAGATATCTACAAAATAGATACATTGAATTTTAATATCCCAATTCCCATTTCAATTGTAGCATAATTGGCATTTTTCGACATAATTGTAATGACTTGTAGAAGTTTTAGTCTTCCCAATCTACAATTTATATATAAATTATCTACAATTCTACAATTTAACTATAATTTATCTATAATTTCTTGAAATATGTCTTCTTCTTTTTATTCAACGAGTTTCAATCTAAAATTCAGTCAAAACCACGTCTAATCTTCACCAAAACCCCTCAAAATTGAGATATAAACTCCTAAACATACTCCTAATTATTTACAACAACACCTAATCCAAACAAATAATGAATTTTGAAAACCCAAATTTGAATTCAAAGCTTTTAAGCTTTTTAATGGCTATCAATGGTGGAAAATATATAGAGAAGGAGAGAATTACGCAGCAATGAGATTTCCTTCCGTTTCAAAATTCGAATTTAATGGTGATAGGATCACACGCAGATCTGGTGCCTTATTTTTAGCGCGCTTTTTTATGGCAAAATCTACCTATTATTGGATTGGTATATATTTTGTAGAAAAAGTGTGGACTACACAGGTAAATAACAAATTATGAACATTTTTGGTAATAAGATTTCATATATGGCATAGATAGGTAAAAATCCCACGAAAAAATCCCTTTAAATTACTCCTCTCCTTTCCATATCAAATAAACTAATCTACTTATAAGTGCATTTCACAATAAATAACATATTTTTAAATTTAGAAATAATTTAATTTTAAAGTATTTATATTATCCGTTTTATCCTTAATAAGAGGTTTTTATAGTCACATAAATTTTTTACCTCTTAAACTTTTAAGACTACAAGTTTCAAAAGTCTTCTTCTTTTTTCTTAAACTTCGTGCCGAGTCAAACTAGCTCAAACAATATGAAATTGAGGGAGAAATAAGTATGGATGTAATGGTTCAGTTCGGTGGTTATTTTATAAAATTTCTATCATACTCCCTCTGGTCCAAAATAATTTACTTTTTAGATGTTTTCACACAAATTAAGAAATTCACCTTTTAACATTAATTAGCAATAGAATTGACCATATTAACCTTTATTATCTCACATAAATACTTCTAACACATATTCCAACACTATTTACTTCAAGGACGATGTAGGAAAAAAATAATTAATTCATTCTTGAAATCTGGAAAAATCACTTATTCTGGACCACAAGAAAAAGACCAAAAAATTACTTATTTTGGATCAAATAGAGTATCAATTTATCGATTGTTTTATCATCTATAGCCAAAAGTGGACTTTTTGAAACCAATCCAACTATATCGGTTTTTCTTCCTTATCAGTATGATTCGATTAATTTTCGAATTTTTTTTAAATGTTATGTAAAAGTTATCGGTAGAAGCAGAATGCAAGTGAGACATAATTAGAGGCCTCAAGTTCGAGTTCCTGGATATGAAGTCACTTTTGTTAGGGAGCGTTTTACCCCTAAAGTTGGATTAGGGGTGTTCATGGTTCGGTTTGGATCGATTTTTTCCTTAAAAGAAACCTAACCAAGTAAGTTGATTTTTCAAGTATTAGAACCAAACCAAACTAGTTAAGTCGGTATTTCTCAATTTGGATTATGCCGGTTTTTCGATTTTTTCTTAAATATAAGGCATACAATACCAAATACATATTCCTGCAACCACATTTGCAATGTAACACTATCAAATCAATTGCCCTTTGAGAAATCTATTATTTACCAAGATATATTGATGATAATTAAATCAAATACTGATGAATAATTTAAGAAATCAATTAAAATATGTTATTTTTAAACACGAAATGGATTCTTACATTAAACAAAAGAAAACTACCAATGAAACTAGAACATAAAGATAAAGAACTATATTAAAAGTGTAAACTATTCATATTTAACATAATTTTTTTGAAACTTTGTATAACAATATACATATACATATACATATATATATATATATATATATCTATAAAAATATATATATATATATATATATATATATATATATATATTTAAAATAGTTACTCCTATGGCTGGTTTGGTTTGGTTTTTTCTGATTAAAACCAAAACCAAACCAACTTTGATCGGTTTTTAAAATTCAAAACTAAAACCAAACCAAACCAAAAAGTATCGATTTTTCAGTCAGTTTAGGTTTGATTTTCGGTTTAGTTCGATTTTTCGGATTTTTATAAACACCCCTATGTGGGACTTCCTAGCACGAATTCGAATTTAGTCAGGTCCCTGTGTGGGTACAAGACATCGGGTGAAAAATAGAAAAAATGGAAATAGAATGCAATAGTATACGTACTTTTATAGGACTTAACTGTTATGAAATAATATAAGAATAAGTAGAATAATACAAGAACAAGAACAATATAGAGAGAATAGGGAGAGGAGTATTGTTATTGATACTTTGAGATGGTTTACAATAGAATAGAACCCCTATATTTATAGGGAGGTGGTGACTTAGCCACCAAGAATAAAACTCTAGAATCTCCCTAATTATAGACATTCACCTTAAATAGAAGTCTATTTATAACACTCCCCCTTGAATGTCTATTCAACAATGTGCCTCGTTAAAGCCTTAAAACCAAAACCCAATGGAAAAAATTAAAGAGAAGGAAAAAGAGTACATATGTTTGAATATGCGCCTATTGGTTGTCTCGTTAAAAACCTTGCAAGGAAAACCCAGTGGGACAAAACCTTGTAAGGGAAAAAGAGTGCAACGCGCATTAACTCCCCCTAATAAAAACATCAATTTATATCCTTGAGCATTTGCATTCCAATCTTGTGCATCATCTTCAAAACGATCTTTGGTAGATATTTGATAAATAAATCAACCATATTGACTTGAATAAATATTCCGCACCTTGAAATTATCATTCTTGATAGATATGAACATCTTCATATAATGTCGTGGAATGACTCTTCAATATCTCCATAGATGTATTCTCGATGCCATCATGCTTATAGTTATAGCAAGATACATATGTACACAAATTGTACTTAGGATGTGGTACTTCAGGACCAAGAATTGCATATGCTTCAAGCAACTTAAATCTTTCAAGTTAAGTCATGTAAGTCACATAATAGACTTTAGATGCATATCAAGTTTTTACGTCATGCTAAACAAATAAGATATCGAAAACTGATTATACATACCTTTGACTTTTATACTCTCAAGTATTTGAACTACATGTCCAAATCTACATGTCTTTCACATGGAATCAAGTATTTGTCTATACGCTTTAAGCGTATCAAAGACTTTGTCCTTCTGGGACTTAATATGAGTATTTGTAGTGAGAATATAGTTACTTTCTTTGGGTCGGCAAATGCGTATAGCATGCTTTGCAATATGTTGCAATTGAATTATCCCTTTTATGAACTTCAGGTTCATATCATGATATTCGGGGATCTATATATACAAATGATAATTCATCCGATGTAACCTTTCCCAATTGTTTATCATGTCTCCCCCTCATGTTAGAAAAACTAACTTGTTTCCTCAACTTTGAGAAATCATCTTTGTACATTATCATGTCAATATACACAGCACATTAATAATAAAATGAAATTATTTGGTTCCTGACCCTGAACCACTTGTGAGGGGAGAATATACTCTCGTATACAACTTATATCAAACTGATATATATAACTTTGTTCTCATAAGAAACAGTTTAGCTATTAAGTGGAAGCACTCAATAATTATCTTGCTAAACCAACTTTGATATAAACCAACTTATCAAGATGAACTATCTTGAGTAGAGAATCTGGAAATTATACTCGAAGTTAGATTACTGAGCAATTTACCTCGCAAGCACCGGCCAGGCTGCGGGTTAATAACAATTGCGCATGTAACCATTTCATAGATGCATCATATGTGGTATACATGGCAGGTGAATGGGCCCATATTCACCTTTGATATTTCCAGAATTTATGGGCTTCAACCCGAACTCTTTAGTTGATCAGTTCATTAATGAGAACAAGTGATACAAGAGAATTCGTAAAGAACTTTCTAGTTCTTTAATATTCAGCTATGTGAATTTGCACATCATACTTAAAATGAGATGGCTAACACGAATGCCAACTGAATAAATTATCAATATTGGTAAACTTCAAATTTACACCATGACATGTGCACTTATCAATAAACTTCAGGTTTATTATGACATGGGTTTTATACCAATAGATATCCACTTTATTGTGGCATTCTTTCATTTGTGTAGTACAAACTGGAGAACAAAGCGGGTAGCTTTTCATATACAAATTACCCCGCTACAAGTTGTAGTAATAGGAGATATCAAATCCTTCCTTTATTTATAGTCTCAATATAATCAATCGCTTTCGCGTGTACTTTGGAAACTGAATAAGTTACTTTGAGACTTACTACAGCACAATACTCAATTGTGTTTCTCCAACATAGTAATAATTGGCTCTTCTAGAGCTCTCAATTAATTTTGTACTACCACAGATTCATCAACATCCATGTGGTGAATATCTTTCTTAAAGAGAAAGTTATACCATTATGGTCATGTCAAACTTATATGCAAGATATGTTTCTTGCATTATCGTTGTCCTTTAATAGTCATATTTCCAAAATACTTTGGCGTACAATGGGTACGTGACCAACGATCATTCATGCCATATATATAGCCAACAGGCTTGACACCATTAGGTGTTTCAACTGTAGGGCCAAAAACTTCACGTTTTGCCAGCGAATTCAATTCTGATTGAATTGCTTCTTGCCACTTTGGCCAATCATGTCTTTTTCGACATTCTTCAACAGATTGAGGTTCGAGATCCTCACATTCTTGCATAATGCTAGATGCGACATTATAAGCAAAGACATTATCCACCACTCGATTAATATTTGCCTCAATATTGATTGGATTTATGGATAGTTTCGTATTTTCCAGAGCCTCGGGCTCAATGGATTCTTCATGAATCTCAGAATTTGTTAAATCATGAATTTCCTCATGAGATTCTCTCGTAGTGTCATTTTGATCATTTGCTTTCCTCTTTCTAGGATTTCGATCTTTGGAACCTAATGGTCTGCCACGCTTCAGGCGTGCATTTGACTCATTGAATATGACACTAGATGATTGTCCAACAGGGACATCAATACGGATTGGGACATTTTCTGTGGGGATGTGGGATTTCGTTATCCTTTTCAAGTCCGTAAATGCGTCAGGCATTTGATTTGCTATTCTTTGCAAATGGATAATCTTTTGTACCTCTCTTTCACAAATAGAGGTATGTGGATCAAGATGAGATAGTGATGCATTTTTCTACAAAATTTCCCGTTTGGTTTCACCAACTTCTCCCCCTAATTTTGGGAAAAGTGTCTCATCAAATTGACAGTCTGCAAATCGTGCAAATCTCCTGTCAATGTTTCGAGGTAGCGAATTAATGGAGGGCGATTCAAACTCAACATATATTCCTAACCTTCTTTGGACCCATTTTGGTGCGGGATGGCGGTGCTATAGGCACATATACTGCGCATCCAAAGATTCTTAAATGGGATATATTAGGTTCATGACCCAAAACCAATTGCAACGGGGAATATTTGTGTCAATTCGTCAGTCAGAGACGAACTACCATTGCTGCATGCAAAATGGCGTGACCCCAAGCCGAAGTGGGCAGCCTCGTTTTCATGAGGTATTCAAGATTATACTCATGTATTGTCTCAATCTGATATCCATTTTGAATGATATCTTTAAAACTCAACAAGTTCCTTTTAGACTTGGAGGAGAACATTTTGATTGATATCATTAAAACTCAACAAGTTCTTCTTAGACTTGGAGGAGAATATTGCATTCTCTAAGATAAACGTCGTGCCTTTGGGCAGAGTTACAGTTGCTCTTCCGGAGCCTTCAATCAATTTACTTCCCATGGTTTGACATACAAAAGAAAATATACGAACATGAGAATATACAAATCTGTTTGCTTCATATTTAAACAATATTTTCAAAATCTGCTGAGGTCAGTTGACTAACTAAATCAGATAGTCGATTATATGTTTTCCATAATCGATTACTATGCAGTTTGAAAATTTCAGTTTAAGCATTTTCTTAAAACAATCGGTTGTTAAACACACACAATCGATTGTTGAACATTGACAATCGATTGTTAAACACACACAATCGGTTATTTGCTATTTTGAAAAAACTTCAGATCACACTGTCTTAAGACAATCGATTGTTAAACATAGACAATCGATTGTTGACTATTTTGAAAAAAATTCCAGATCACACTGTTTTAAGACAATCGATTGTTAAACATAGACAATCGATTGTTGAACATTGACAATCGATTGTTAAACATAGACAATCGATTGTTAAACATAAACAATCGATTATTTGCTATTTTGAAAAATTCCAGATCACACTGTCTTACGACAATCGATTGTTAAACATAGACAATCGATTGTTGAACATTTTTAAAAAATTCCAGATCACACTGTTTTAAGACAATCGATTGTTAAACATAGACAATCGATTGTTGACTATTTTTGAAAAATTTCAGATCACACTGTTTTAAGACAATCGATTGTTAAACATAGACAATCGATTGTTGACTATTTTTGAAAAATTCCAGATCACACTGTTTTAAAGACAATCGATTGTTAAACATAGACAATCGATTGTTTTGCAATTTTAATGCGAAAATATGACATAACCGACTAGTTTTTCAGGTTAGTCGATTACCTCTACTGGAAAGTAAAAATATTATTGATATTTAAGCATATTGATACTTTCTAAAGAACTAATACTAACATTATATCATGAACTAACTAATACGAGCTAATACTAATAGCTATTAGTTTATTCATTAACTAATACAAACAAGTAAAATAAAATCAAACAGCTCCATCTTCTTTCATCACGGATCCATCACCGATTAGGTGGTCTATCTTCCTCTCGGGTTGCTCAAAGAAGTCTGCCACGTCCAAGTGGGTGATGTCAAAGTTGTTGTCAGAGACAAAATTTGTTTCCGGGCCATTACTCTTTCGAGATGCTTGATAAAGGTCAACCAAATGTCTTGGTACACGGCAAGCTTTTGACCAGTGCCCTTTCCCACCGCAACGATAACATATAGTTTCTGAACCTTTTGCCTTAGGATCCTCATAATCCCGTTTCTGCTTTCGGCGGTTATCTCTCTTCGGGGGGTGACGGACATCATGGATATTTCTTCCTTGTCTACGTCCACGGCTATGACCCCGATTACGACCACGACCATGGCCCTTTTCATGATTGGCATAATGAGAGTGCACCTTATCTGCTTCAGGCAGTGGTGTAGACCCAGTGGGTCAATTTTCGTGATTTCTCATGAGCAGGTCATTATTTTGCTCAGCCACAAGTAGAAGAGAAATCAGTTCAGAGTACTTTGTGAAGCCTTTCTCTCAGTACTGTTGTTGCAGTACCATATTGGAGGCATGAATCGTTGTAAACGTTTTCTCAAGCATATCATAATCAGAGATATTATCTCCACATAGCTTCAATTTAGAAGTAATTCTGAACATTGCAGAATTATATTCAGAAACGGACTTAAAGTCCTGGAGCCTCAGATGAGCCCAATCATATCGTGCTTGTGGCAGAGTGACCAACTTCAGGTTGTCATATCTCTCCTTTAAGCCATTCCACAAGATGAGTGGATCCTTGACGGTAAGATATTCAATCTTCAAACCTTCATCAAGGTGATGGCGCAAGAAAATCAAGGCCTTCGCACAGTCTTGGGTAGATGCTTTGTCTCTATCTTTAATGGTGTCTCCAAGACCCATAGCATCTAAGTGGATTTCAGCATCCAACACCCATGTCATATAGTTGTTGCCCGAAATTTCAAGGACAACGAACTTTCTTTTCGTAATGTCAGACATAATCGAAAATCAAATTAGGAAGAGAGAAATACCTTAGTTTTTCTCGATAGCGATTCTTGAGATGGTAGAGTCTCGTGCTGATAACGTGTTATGAAATAATATAAGAACAAGTAGAATAATACAAGAACAAGAACAATATAGAGAGAATAGGGAGAGGAGTATTCTTATTGATACTTTGAGATGGTTTACAATAGAATAGAACCCCTATATTTATAGGGAGGTGGTGACTTAGCCACCAAGAATAAAACTCTAGAATCTCCCTAATTATAGACATTCACCTTAAATAGAAGTCTATTTATAACATTAACAAAATATTTTAGGTATTTTTACTGTTTAAAGGGTACTGAATTAAGAAAACATGAAAGATGGTCAAAGCGTAGATCTATCAACTATTCTATGGTAACGTAAGAGAAATTAAGTAAAGACAAAGAAAATATAAATAATTACACGAATAAAAAAATATTTACCAATTTGTAGACAAAAGTGTGGAGAAAGATGGAGGTGCGACCTACTATCCACCGAGTTTCAAACCTTGTGCCAGCAACTCTAGGGATTTGTCGGCTATCAAGAAAAAAAGAAAAAGAACAAGGATAAATTGTTTAACAAAAAAGGGATTATTTTTTATTCTTATGTGTTTGAAGTTCTCATGATATGTGTAGATGGTTTCTGCAGTTTGTAGGTAGGAAACTTATCTGCCACGGTTCTTTTTATACTTTTTTGTATACGGGTTTGTCTTACGAATAAAAATTCTTTACCCATTTTGATAAGAAGAAGACTAGGTATAATTGCATGATTTCTTATCTATACTATTTATAAAGTCTCAGTGATTTGCCATTAAAGTCTTTTGGTTTTTTTAACCCCACATTATACATTCCAAAATTTTGGAGTGGAACTAAGCGTCCATTTTTCTTTTCAAATTCAGGAAATATTTGGTATTGGTCGAATGGTTGATTTGATTAATTATGTTTCCAAATGTTTAATATGTCTAATGTGGTTGATTGATTAATTATGTTTCCAAAAGTTTAATATGTCTAATGTATGGTATTCCATAATAAGAGGGATAATTACTTAGGAAAAGCATATTTGAAAATGTAGAAAATATAATATATACAACCGAATACCACAAAGCGTAAAAATCAATTTTAACCATAACACCTTAATATTAGACATTGAATTTAATTCTCTTTGATTTTCTCTTTTATCTGAAAAGAAATCATAAACTACTAAGTCATATTGCATTGCTCTGAAATCAAACATTTTCGGATAAGATAAATCTTTCACACTAAACACCATCAGAAATAAAAATTATACATTCTTAATAATGTTTAATCTAAATAAAACTTCAATCTGACAAATTAGTTTAGATTTGTTTTTTATGGAATAATATTCAAATAATTGCTAGGCAATTATATTCCATGCAGATGTGCCAACAAAGAAAAAGCTAAACTAATTTAATTTTCTTTTAGTACCAATATTATGAATTGAAGTATACTTTTTTGGATAAGGTAAATATAAGATTTAAGTTCCTAAATTTACTTTATAAACCACTAATAAACTATTTGAGTTAAGGTGACTAAAAACTGAAATAGTTGGTCTGTTGAAATCTTTCAATAAAGTTTTAACAAGGAAAAGACCATCACACCGCTAAAGTTGTTTATTATTTAGTTAAACTTTGAGAACATGTGCTTTACTTAATTATATTTGAGTTAGTATTATTTGACTATTTGTATAGTAAGTTGTTAAATCTATTTCCGTTATTTACTTGGACTGAGATTAAAAAGTACTACAAATTGCAGAACTTTTTGTACGAAAAACGCGAAGGAGTACATTTTAACCATTTGTCAAGGTTCACCTAATTTGATCCCCTTTAATTGAAGGTGAACATTTTAGGGACACTTAAGTGAAGTTCCTATTTTTCACCGTACGGATTGAGAAGGAAATGTACTTATAATCTTTTATGTACCGACTAAAAATGAATTGTTGTTATTTTGAAAATGGAGGAATATTTCTGTGTGAAGTTAGATTTGCAAAGTTAAGAAGAAATCATTATGTAATTTAGGTGTTAATTAAGATATTCTAGCGGTATTACTATCGGCAGAGAACGAGTGAAACAAAAAGATTACGTATGATTCCTTGAAAAATAATAGAATTAACTTACCATCACGAGGTAAATGGTCCCAAAGAGAAACAAAAAGGAAAGATGAGGAAGTTAAACTAGAATTGTTGACCTAATATAGTGGGTAAATAAAAAAAAAATTACTTCTCATTGATGGAAATTTACAAAACAATAACTACACAATATATTTGGTTTTATATATTTAAATATCAGTTCTAGCAAAAGCCACCACATAGAGAATTATTAGGTATCCTTTTTTTCTTATCGAGTGTAAGATATTCAATTACTTCAATTGTTAGATTTTGTATTGAAACACTAAAGGAAGTGAAATAACATGACAAATTCATTGGAATGAGAAATTAAAAGTAAAACATTCCAAACCCCCAGCTTATATTTGAGAAGGCAAACAACTGTTTTCTTGACCAAGGACTTCGTGAGAAAATCTATAAACGTTTATAATTTTTCAAGAATTTGGTTTGCCAAGTTTACATTTAAAAATCAACTAGAAACATTTTAAATTCACTCGTCGAATAATGCTATATATATTAGAACCCATGGAATTACTTTCAGCACTTTTGTATTCCGCTATACATACGTATATATTTACCGTCATACAAAATTATAAATTTATAAGAAAAAATATTCTTGATTCTCTGTTTTTATGGTGTGCAATGTATGTGCGTGCGAACTAGTATATCCCAAAATCTTGATGAACTCGGTGGTGGCTGTCTATATTCTTCTTTAATTCCAACATACCTGAACTTAATTATTTTTCCCCTCAGATTTCTAAAGTGAGTTCTGGAAGTGATTTCATCATGTTGAATGATTATTGCACATTTAATATTTTTAAAGGATTTTTTTCATTTTTTGTTATTTGGTTGTGAGGCATAACTGTTCCAATAAATGCAGCTATTCCTTTGTCTATGGATCACAAGCCTGACCGATCTGATGAGCGTGAAAGGATAGAACAGGCTGGAGGTTTCATCATCTGGGCAGGTAAAAGTCTGTTGCAGTCTCTTTGTATGTGTGTCTTGGTGCTTGATTGGACCAGTAAATGCTACCGGAGACTGAAATCACGAAGAATTGTATTATGCCAGCGCTCTTTTTTATATGTAACCAAATTCTTTTTTTTTCTTATCGGGTTTGCACATTTCCATTCAGAATCTTCCAAAATCACATTGTGTAGAGAATTTATTATGCAACTGTTTAGTTAAATATTATTCCCTCTTTATTGTGCAACTGCTTCATGTGGTTTCTTTACCTGGCAGTGCCTTATATGAGCAATACTACATATCCGTGCTTGCATGCCTTAGGTGCTTTCTAGTGAAATTTATCACCGCATGTAAATATGTTACATCCTCTTTTTCCTCTTAGTTGAATTCAATGCAGTGTCCTGCTGCTCTGTTCTTCAGGTACATGGCGTGTAGGTGGGGTCCTGGCTGTTTCTCGTGCATTTGGAGATAAACTGCTAAAGCCATATGTTGTGGCGGACCCAGAGATTCAGGTATTTTGGCTTTTGTTCTTCAAGCAATAGTTTGTCTTCATTTCCTGCTCTATGTGCTTGATCTGTCAAGGCTCAAGAGCATGGTGTTATTCACAAGTATGATTCTCCACTGTCACCTTGTGATGTATTATTTGGGAAGGCAGTTTGAGATTATAAGGGAAGTTATCGTGTTTTTAGCTTCTTTAAATGGAACTTTTTTGGTTCATATGGTAACCTACATCTACCCTACCAACACCACTTCCTATGTCATGCCCAAAAACTGGACAGACGGATTGGCACTTGATGCCTTAAACTTACCATCGAGCAAACCAACTCTCTAAACATGATCATGCATGAGTAGGAAACATGAAACTCTTCGTAAGTTTATAAATATCTTAAGACATTAAATAGTTATTGATACATGAATATGAGGGTTCAGTAGGATGACAAAAGGACATAAACTAGAGCTACGATGTCTATGGAGCCTATTTACCTCCGTAACCAGTCATACATAATTTCAAATAAATTATTTTCATTTTTGATAACCTTACCAAGGGCTATAGTCATAGTGATTCTTCTATTCAATTACTTCGATCATTTCCGAGCACCAAGTTAGTACTAGTTGGATAAATAGAGGTGGTGAAATCTAACCTTTGAATCAATCTTCGTTAGTTGGGTGGTTCACTTGATTGTCAAAACCAAGATGGTGGTTGTTTTTCCCCAAGAGAATACCGGTTATAAGGCCTCCGCTATACCCAAAAATAAAAAAATAAAAAAAGTCACTGACCAATCCCCACGCCGTGAAGGCTCACCAAAAATTGAGAATGTGAAGGAGAAGCCTAGAAGGTGGTAGAGTCGCTCGGTGTATCAACACTTACAATCACAACATGAGTGAACACCCCCACATAGGGACGTGAGTATAATAATAAACTACTGCATGAGTATCACTGTCTCCCTCACAGAAGGGTGAGCGATACTTATTAAACATGAATGCATAATCACAACATTATAAAGCATTTGAAAACTTGACAACATGTAGAAACTTTAAACTTAAATATTTTCATTTCATATCGTAAAGCATTTCTACAACTGGGGAGTGCATAAGCTCACTAACTCAAACTATCCAGTCTGGATATCAGCTCGACTGGAGGACCGTCTCACCATGATGCCGCATGGTGTGACATGTAGGACCTAGGGTATTGACTCGATCAGATGTGTCGTCTCACCAAAACCTTTTATGGATCTGATATGAAGGTTGCTAGCAACATGACTATACTAAAACTCTACTCCTACACTGGTACGTGTTGTTTCTAGGTCTTAGCCCTCTCAGTTTACGACGTGTACTCCTTAAACATTTAAAACCTCCTTTTGGCCACATACATAACTCAACATAACTTTCTCAATCATGAAAACATAATACAAGTGTTTAAGCATGTCATAGAAATCATTTAAAAGCTTTATAAACTTTTTGAATTTAATTCAAGTGAAAACTAATGAAACGTAACTTACAAACATGCATAAATGCTTATATCATGTATGCCTTCGCATTTTAAAACATAACTTGAAACATTCATGGATATTTATGCTTGCTCGTCCCTATGAATTCAGTTATCAACTAATGCATTTTATTAAACATTTTGAAAGCATGATATTAGGGAAAAATTAGCCTTCGCTGTGAGGCAATACATTTCCCAACAATAAAATAGGATGCTTAATGAGCTCTTCATCATACACTAGTGGCCTTTGGTAGCGGCAGTGAGTGTAAGTTGTCTAGTTATTTCAATTGCTATTCAAGTGAATTGCAAGGGTTGGTTAAAAATACAGTTGGAGTGGTAGGGTGAAATGAGAACTCGAGACCAAACTGCTTGTGTTAAAATATTTTATCAGAACGTATTTCTTCCCACTACGAATTTGTTTCGCAGACCAGCCTTTAAGCTTTGGAGGAATGCATTAATTGCTCTCCATTGTAGCTGTTGTATGAAAATGGAGCATATTTACCTGAACTATAATGAAATTTAGAATAGGGAAGAAAGCAAGGAAACTAGAAATACTAAGCCCTTCATTTTTCTCCTATTCCACCACACTGTTTAAATGAGACCATAACCATCAGAGTTTACAGTCATTTCATGAGAAAACATTGCTATTTTGCCCCACACTTGTAGATGGAAGAAATATACATTTGCATAGAAGTTTGGCACTTCCTATGCAAAAAGTGTCGGTAGACTGTATCTCAGTAGAAAAAGTTTGAGCTGGCACGTTGCACTTATAACATAAGCGTACAGGGGGAAACTGACATTCAGCTGTATCTTTTATTTTCTAGTATTTAGCAGCTGAAGTATTTTTGGTTTCCCTGAATTAATGCTGTGTTTTTCTTAGCACATCTTGACCCTTTGATTACCCAACCAGAACCTCACTTGTGGGAATAAGGGTTGGTTGTCGTTGTTGTTGATTTGCTTGTTTTGTTCTGATATTGTAACACTGTTGTTTTACTGAACCGAAATATTGCTACTTACATCTCTCTCTCTCTGCTTCCGAAGTTGATGATTTGTATTCATGTTCAGTGCATTGATATTTGATCTCCTTTTTTAGGAAGAAGAAATTGATGGTGTAGATTTTATAATAATTGCAAGTGATGGTCTTTTTTTCTTTTTTTTTTTTTTTGTTTTTTTTTCAATCCACTAGGCAAGCGCCTAGGGCTCGAATTTATTAATATTAAAAAAAGTACAACCCAATATAATCCCACTTAGTGGGGTATGGGGAGGGTAGTATGTATGCAGACCTTACCCCTACCCTGGGTAAGGCTGTATCCGGTTCCGGTTCTGGCGGTTCCCGGTTCTGGCGGTTCCGGTTCTGGCGGTTCCGGAGCCGGAACCGGAACCATACGGTTCCGGAACCACCCGGTTCCGTTTCTGGCGGTTCCGGAACCGCGGGTCTGGCGGTTCCAGGCGGTTCCCGGCGGTTCCGACCTTTTTTTTTTTTAATTAAATATCTTGTATAGTAGTGATTAGTATATTGTAGAATATATTTTTATATGGTGTACTATGTTCTTACTATAGCATATATTGTGTTTGGAAATTAGTATATATTCAAAATAAGTAGTGTATATTTTGTATATAAGTAGTATATGTTGTAGTAAAGTAGTATATATTGTATATAAATAATGTATATTGTGTAGTAGTTAGTATTAATAGTATTATGTGTTGTATGTTATATATTATATGTTATATAAATATTTTATATTCAAGGATTGATATAGAAGTAAAGACAAAGAAATATTGAGACAAATATATTCAAGTATATGATAAAAAGCATATTTATTGACCAAAATGGCATCTCTTTCTTAGTCTTCCTTCCCCCAATGGAATGAGCACAACATGGTACTAATACCACCATTAAAAGGAAAAAAAACTAAAAGAAGACATGCCAATGTACAAGTTACATCATAATTTATGTATTATTTCTAACAAATCTCATAAAACCTTCAAGGTTTGGAGGTGGTTGTGTTGGCGGTGGTGGAAATGAAGCTTGTTCATCACCACTTCCGGGTGAAGATGATTCTTGAGCAAGTTCTGCTAGCATTTCTTCGTAGCACTCATCTATTTCGGGTTGAGATTCAGCTAGCCCAAAGTTTCTTCTTTCAGAGCGGATCCAATCTCGGAAGAGCACTGATTTTTCCAAGCTGTCCCGCATCGACGCTCTATGATCTCCTATTTGTAGTCTCGCTTGACTAAATACGCTCTCCGATGCAACAGTTGACGCTTGAATGGACAGAACATCCCGAGCCATCCTTGCAAGAACGGGAAAATGCTTTTCCCTTGTCTTCCACCAATCCAAAAGGTCGAAAGATCTGTCTGGATTATCATTCTCTAGCCCCTGCGACAAATAAACTTGAAGTTCGTTTAGATGGGAAATATCATCTAAATTCTCACCTTAGGCCTAGCATGCTCTAAGGCCTGTTTATAAGCATTATAAACAGTTTGAGCATTCACTGTAATTGATGCTTTCGCATCAGATAGTGTAGCCATTTCTTCTGGTGAAAGATCTAAACATTGATAAATACTATTATACCAAAAGTTAGGACCTCCTGCTTTCATAGTAGGGTTTAACAAAGCAGCCACACCAAAAATAGGAGGGATTGGAAAAAAATATTTTTTAAATTTCTTTTTCATCTCAAATATTGCATTTTCATAAATTTCCCCTCCCTCGTTAAAATCAGCAAATAAATTAGCAAGTGCGGCAATATATACTAAACAGTTTGAAATTGTAGGACAATATTGGCCAGATAAAGCAGTTGTAGCCACACTAAAATGTTCTAAAAAATCTAAAAGAATCTTAACGTTATTCCAATCTTGATTAGTTAGCATATCATTATCTTCATCCTCACAATCCCTAGAATTATAAGTAGCGGTTATTGGGTTTCTATATTCGTACGCCACTACTAAGCTTTCATACATGTAGTTCCACCTAGTCGGACAAGCTTTAGGAACCTTTCTTTCTCTAAGGCCACTTTCATCACATTTTTTATAATATTCTCTAAGTCTACTTCTACGGTTTGAATAAAAAAGCCAATTAAGAGCGAATTTAACTTTTTCAATTTCTATGTTTAAAATTCTCATACCATCTCCAACAATTAAATGATAAATATGGCATATACATCTAACATGGAAAATATTTGTAAAAGCAGGATTAAGTTTTCTAGTTAAAATACCGATTGCAGTTGTGTTGCTACTAGCGTTATCCATGGAAATTGACATTATTCTATCACTAAAACAAAAATATCTACAAACATCAGAAACAGTGCTAGCAATAAACTTACCTGTGTGCCGTGAATTAATTATTCTATATGCTATAATGCGTTTTTGCATGGTCCAGTCTTCGTCTATCCAATGACTGGTCACGGTTAGATCATCACAATCATTTCCACTTCTACCAATATCAGTTGTAATAGACATACGATTACTTATATGAGTAAATAAATAGCGCAAGTACTGTTCATATTCATGCTTATATTTATAAATGTCAGCCTTAACTGTGGCGCGAGGCCAACCTTTATATGTAGGATTAAATACTCGTCTAATATATTGAATCCAAGCAGGATTAGAAGCAAAAGAATAAGATAAACACATAACAGTAATCATTTTAGCTAATTCTTCACGATCCTTATTAGGATCGTAGTACAATATACCTCCGGTGACAGTGTTTATTCCTGGTTGAACCATGTTAGAACCAGTACTTTGGTTAATTGTAGTATCAGGACTTGACTTCCCCTCTTGTTCCGCTTTCATTTGAAAATATCTAGCCTTATCGCTAGGATGTATATATATATGTTTAACTAAACTACCTGTTCCGCTACGATCACCCGTATACCTATGAACAAGTTCTTTACCACAAGTTTTACATTTAGCCCTATCTTTATCTCTTAGTTGAATAAAAAAATGCCAAACTAATGAAGTTTCTGTACGTTTCCGAGGTTGTCTACTAAAAGTGGGAGTTTGTACGGGTGGGTGTTCTGGGTCATTAGGAGCAGGACTAGTAGGTGTATCATCTAAATCTACCGGAGGTTGTGTTTCGTCATCATCATCACCCTCATTTCCCTCTGATATTGGTGCATTAGGATAAAGCAAATTCATAATATCATCATCTATTCTATCACCGACTGCTATATCATGTAGAAAATTAACATCGCTAAATTGAAAACACGGGTGATCACTATCAAGTATTCCTAAGTTTTCATTAGTATTTCTAGGTTGGCTACTAGTTTGAACTTGTTTATCTTTTCTAGGTCGGGGAGCCGGGGGAGGGGTAGGATTTTGGCGACTACTTTCACCGGATTTAGATGTACCTTTTCCGAACATTTTTTTCAATGAAAATGCCATACTAATTATAATTAAGGAAAATAACAACACACAACAAATATTCTTAGCACGTAAGAGTTGAAACGAGTTTACCGGATTGACGAACAACTTCTTGAAAATTGAAAATCGTTGTAATTGAACACTTGAAAACTTCAATTCAACAACTTCACAATGTTTCACGAATTTGCAACAAAAATTAAGCACTTGCACAGAAAGATTGAAAGAGAGTTTGAGAGAGATTGAGTAAGATTGATGAATTGGTGAATTAAAATGAAAGAATGAGGGGGTATTTATAGTTGAGAAATGGGAATTGTGTAATTATATAAAGTTTGGGGTTAAATTAAATTTGAGGGGTCAAATGGCAAATTGTAAAAATGCCAAACGGCTATTTCTGCAATACCAACTTTCTGATTTTCAGAATTTTAAAAAAAATTTTTTTTTTTTGTTTAAAAATATGGCCGTTGGGAACCGGATAGAACCGGAACCGGAACCGGACCGGTTCCGGCGGTTCTAAACGGTTCCAAACGGTTCCGCCAACGGTCCGAATTTAAAAAAAAAAAAATTTTTAAATATCGGAACCGTTTAGAACCGCCGGAACCGGTCCGGACCGGAACCGCAGAACCGGAACCGGAACCGTATAACCGGAACCGTTTAGAACCGCGGAACCGCCAGAACCGCGGTTCCGGTCACGGTTCCGGTTCGGAACCGTTACTCAACACAGCCTTAACCCTGGGGTAGAGAGGCTGTTTCCAAATAGACCCCCGGCATCCTTCCCTCCAAGAACTTTCCACCTTTGCTCTTGGGGAGACTCGAACTCACAACCTCTTGGTTGGAAGTGGGGGTTGGTTACCATCAAAGCAAGCCCCTCTTGTCATTAAAATATTGAAAAAGAAAATTACAACAATTAGAAAAATTAAAATAAGGTTAGCACCGATGTTGTTACCCATATAACACAACAGGGATAAACCTTATCCTAACAAGGTTGGAATTTGGAATGTCGTGTCTAAGAAGGTCAGGTTTCATTTGCTAAACGTGATATACACCTTTCTTGGTGTTTCAACACTAACCAGTTTTCCTCAACATACAAACTCTTAGTAAGATGGCAATGCTAAATGTATACTTGAGACCTCAGAGCCTGGTTTTAAGGATTGAATTTGAATACATCTTGCGAGGGGTTTCTTGTATTTCTTCTGTCTTAATTGGACGAATCTGGAGCTTGCTCTTCAAAGGAGGGATATAAAAAAACTGTTACTATTAAAATCTTTGCTAAGCTCATTTGTGGTCAGGAACTGTATTTTGTAATTCAAACTTAAGATCAAAATTTTCATGGTCCTGGTCTTGAAATTGAGGGGGAAAGACTTCTTAATATATTCTATAGTCAGGGAGTTTGAAAGTGGAGATTATTATGCTCCGGAAAAATGGCTGGAACTGGTTCTTAAGCTTAGAGCTTGATCCTCAGGTGAACACTGAAGGGAAGCTATTTTGCTTAGGAAGTTGCAGATCTCTGTAGCTGAGGGTGGTGTTGGCCAACTCTGTACGCCTCTATTTTCTTCGAATCCACCTGAATACCCTCACTCGATAACAAGTGGCCTAAGAATGCCATTGAATCGAACCAAAACTCACATTTCTAGAACTTAGCATATAACTTCTTCTCTCTTAGAGTCTAAAGGACAGTCCTCAGGTGCTGCTCATGATCTTCCCGACTCCGGGAACATACCAGAATATCATCAATAAAGACAATGACGAACAGTCAAGATACGGCCAAAACACAATATGAATCAAGTGCATAAAAGCTATTGGGGACAAGGAACTCGTAATGACCATACCAAGTCCTGAAAACATTCTTCGGGATATGTGGATACCGAATCTTCAATGGTAACCTTGGCTAGGGGGGAGCTAGAGAGCTAAGTAGGGGTTTGGCGAAACCTAGTAGCTTTGGTTCGAACCATGTATTTGTTTTAAAAAAATTCATTGAATATGTATAAATTATTATTTTAGAACCCAGTAACTTAAAATAATTAAAATCCCGAACACATAAGCTTGAAATCCTTGCTTTGCCTTTGGCTTAAGCACAAGTCAATCTTAGAAAATACATGTGCGCCCTCAAGCTTGTCAAATAGATCGTCAATAAGAGGCAAAGGATAATGGTTCTTCACTGTAATCTTGTTCAGCTGGCGCTAATCAATACACATACGCATAGAACCATCTTTGTTCTTCACAAACAAGATAAGGGCACCCCAAGGTGATACACTAGGCCGAATAAAACCCTTATCAAGCAATTCCTGTAACTGATCCTTCAACTCCTTCAATTCATGAGAAGCTATAGATACAGAGGAATAGAAATGGGCTGAGTGTGCGGCAACAGATCAATGCCAAAATCAATAGCTGGAAACACATCGAAAAAATCTCGTACTACTGAGATTGGATCAATTGAACAAGGTATCAACTCTGACCTCTCTCACATAAGCTAAATACGCGTCACACCCCTTCTCAATCATACGCTGAGCTTTAAGAAAAGAAATAACTCTACTGGGAGTGTGATCTAAAGTACCCCTCCACTCAACACGAGACACACCTGGCATAGCCAGCGTCACGGTTTTGGCATGACAATCAAGTATAGCATAATGGGGAAACAACATGTCCATGCCCAAGATAATATCAAAATCTGCCATGCTGAGAAATGATAAATTGGCTATGGTCTCAAAACCACTAAGAGCAACCAAAGACGACTGATAAACGCGATCTACAATAAGAAAATCTCCCACGAGAAAATAAACATAAACAGGGAAACTCAAAGAATCCCGAGGTGCACCCAAATGGGGAGAAAAATAAGAAGATATATAAGAATAAGTGGAGCCTAGATCAAATAGAACCGACGCATCTTTGTGACAAACCAGTATAGTACTTATGATGACAGAACCGGAGGTGACAGCTTTGGTACGGGTAGGAAGGGCATAGTATCTGGCTTGGCCTCCCACTCAAGGTCGAACTCTACCTTCCTAACCTCCACCTCTAGATGGCTGAGCGGGTAGGATAGCAACTAGAGTTGTAACCATAACTTGGGAACTCTACGGGGAACACTATGACTGAAATGTCTTTGGAGGTGCACCCCTTCTAAGTCTGGGGCAATCCCGCATCGTATGGCGTGTGTAATCACACTCAAAACAAGCTATAGGGGATGTGGCAACTGTGACTTTCTCGGGTCAGATCTGCTGGGCTGACCTCTGAAAGCACTCCGTGCAGGAGCCATGCTAGATACTAGAGGTGCATAATAAGGCTCATGAGGTCTAAGAGGAGATGGAATACCGCTGACTGCTAGAAGAGCTGAATGAACATGGCGACTCATATAACCCCTATCAGAACGACCTGCCACTGGGGCATGGACACCAGAATAATGGCCCGACTCTCGAGACCTCTTGGCTTCCCTCTCCTCTCTATCCGTAGCATACATACCCTCAATCATCCTAGCAATGCTCACCACCTGCTGATAATGAATATACATCTCCAACTCGCGATCTATACTAGACTCAATGCTGGGAATAAGCCCCTTAATAAACCGACGAACGCTCTCGCGAACAATAGAACCCAAGGCTGGTGTATGCGTAGCCAAGCTGGTGAAGCGGATAACATACTCCGAGATAGTCATAGTACCCTGGCGCAAATGCTCAAACTCTACCACCTTGCAACCTTGAGGCTCTAAGGAACATACTCTCTTCGGAACATATATGACAATTGAGTCCCACTCAGGGAAGCTCCCTCATCCAGATTATCTAACTCATAAGTACGCCACCATTCGTAGGCGGCCCCTCGAAGCTGGAAGGTAGTAATAGTAGTAGGCGTATCAAGTGCCCGGGCTCTCGCTGGAACTGCTGATGGCTCCTTGGTAGCAGATCATGCGCGTGCTCTCGCTGCACTGCATGCATGTCCTCGACCTCTACCCCTTCCCCGACCTCTAATGGCTACAGTAGGAGGCACCGGTGCCTAATCATCTCGGGTAGCACGTGTTCTCATCATCAATGAGAGAATAGAAGACTAAAGTTTAGACTTGTGATATCAAAATCTCGCACGAAAAGGAAATGAAATGAAGTGGAATTTTCCTAAAAGTTACATAACCTCTCGTATATAAGTACAGGCGTCTCCGTACTGATCCGTGAGACTCTAATAAACCGACTTGTAATTTATGACTCCTATGAACCTAGTGCTCTGATACCAACTTGTCACGATCCAAGTTCACCCTTTGTGAACTGTCATAATAGCACCTAGTCTCTACGACTAGGTAAGCCTAGCAATATATAAAATAAGGAAAACTTACGGAAGAAATAATAAAAAACCAAAAGAATTGAATGGAACAGTATTAAAAATGCCACTCGGCATATACAATACAACTTCACCAAAAACTAATACACTTTCCCAAAAACTCGGAATCTCTTGAAACCACAAGCCTTGGAATATCTAACAGTGTCTAACTTCAGAATATCTAACAAAGAAAAGAAACATAGAAGGGCTAATATTAAAGAGCGAGAATAGAAAGGGAATCCTCGGTCTACGAACGTGGTAGATATACCTCGAAGTCTTTGGAGCAGTCGCCTCAACTCAAGGGGGATAGGACTAAGTAGAAGTACCTGATCTGCACATGAAAAACATGCAGTGAAAGGGGCATGAGTACACCACAATGGTACTCAGTAACTGCCAAGCCTAACCTCAGTCGGGTAGTGACGAGGAAGGTCAGGGCCCTACTGAGGCTAATTAAAATATAAGGTATAACATCGTAGAAGAAGACATATAATTGAGTGCAACAGTAAGAAGTAACCAAAATAGAAGAATAACAACAACTAGAATAGAGACAAGATAATCACAAAAATGAAATACATCTCAACACGAAGTTAACAACCGGGGATCTCCCAGGATACTATCCTGTAGTCTCAATCACAACTATCCAGTGGATCTCCCAGGATACCTTCCCGTAGTCCATCATATATATCCGAAGGATCTCCCGGGATCTTGTCCCAGAGTCCAACTGTCAATTAGCGGGTACCTACCAAAATTCCAATCTTTAGTCCCAAATGTAAATACCCAGTATTAGAGGAATCTACCGGGTGCATTCCTGTAGTTTCATATAACTGTGCAGGGGGATCTAGCGTAATCCCACATTCGTAATCCTAAATACACAAACAAGGAGGATCTACTGGAATCTGATATCTGTAGTCCCAAATAAACAGACAAGGGGATCTATCAGAATCTCACACATGTAGTCCCAATGTAAACATACAACAACAACACAAAGAAGAGTCATAAATTATAAAACTTCATATCAAGGCGGAACAGGTATTTCTAACCTAGCATGCTACACATAATTCAAATAAGGCAGTCCGAGCAAATAAGCAATTAAGTCATTTAGATATGCGTTCCTCGGGTAACAACAAGCTTACATTTTAAGTAGTAATGACAGGAAATAAAAAGGAAAAACGGTTTTAATTACTTAATGAAAATGGATTTTCAGCAATTAGTACAAGTACGTGCTCGTCACTTCATTTACAAGGCTTTTCAAATATCACAATACCAAATCCTAAGGAAAGTCTCTCACACAAGGTTAGGCAAGCTACTTACCTCGAACAAGCTAAGAATCAACCCAAAACCACGTCTTTACCACGAGTACTCGACTCCAAATGGTCCAAATCTATTCAATTCAATTGAATAATATAAATAACACTTCAAATAACTGATCATATAAAAATAATTCTAAATTAATATGCGAAATTATGTAAAATAACCAAAATACTCCTCGGGTCCATGTCTCGAATCGGGTAAAATTTATTTTTTTAGAATCCTCATACTCTCACAAGTTCATGCATACCAAAATTATCCAAATCTAAGGTCAAATTCCCAATCAAAAGTCGAATTTTAGGTCTAAGAACTTTCTTCCAACTTTTTCCCAATTTTCATCTCCAATCCGAAGTTAAATGATAAAACTAACTATAGATTGTTGGAATATAACTAGAAAGAATTACAGAATTGTTACCCAATGATCTCCTCTTCAATTACCTCTCAAGATCACCCTCTCCCGAGCTCCAAATTGAATTTCCAACTTTTGAAACCAAACCCTCGTAATTTCATATTTCTGCGTAGCTGTTACCGCATCTGTGGTCCTGGGACCGCTTCTGCAGTCCCACTTTTGCGGAACACTATTTGCATATGCGACTTCTCACTTAAAACCCATCTGCAGCATCTGCGACTCCCCATCCGCAATTGTGATACCGCTCCTGCAGAAATCCTACTGCTTCTGATGTCCTGATAAACTTCCTAATTTCCACTTCAGTGGTTGATCCATCGCTTATGTGGCTCTAGACCTATGGTTCCACAGTCGCAGGTGCGGTTATGACAGAAAAACAGCTGAATGTGCAACTCCAAATTCCAAAACTCTTTCTCTCAACCATCCGATATCATCTGAAGGCCCCCGGGACCTCAAGCAAACCTACTAATATATCCCGTAACTTTATTAAAATTTGTTCCCACCTTCGGAACGCTCAAAACAACAACAAAACACCTATTTTTCATCTAATTCAAGCCTAAGAATTCCAAAAACTCTAAAAATACTCTTTCGATCAAAAAGTCTATCAAACCTCGTCCGAATGACCTGAAAGTTTCAACACACGTCACACTCAATATTACGGAGCTACTCCAACTTCCGGAATTCCATTCCGACCCTCAGATCAAAGTCTCACTATCAAACCGAAAACATAAAAAATTAGACCTTTCGGCATTTCAAGCCTAATTTAGCTACAAACCTCCAAAACATAATCCGAAAACACTCCTAAACTCAAAATCACCCAACGGAGCTAACAGAACTATCAAACTTCCATTCTGAGGCTGTCTTCACACTGTTCCAACTGTTGGAAACACGTTTCAAATGCAATATACTAAACGTGTGTTCTTTTGTAGGTTTTGATGAATGTCAAACAAAGCAAAAAGCGATATATAGCAGTACTCAAGGACAAGCACAAAATGGATGCATTACAAGAAGCTCAAGACAAAGTTTAGAAATGTTATAATTGAGTCAATATTAATTGTGATCTTGATTCCTCAACTTGGCTCATAACATGGCTTCTCTACTAAAATTACTTTTCCAAAATCATGCATATTTAAATTAAGTGTCAAATGATTTTAAACTATGCATATTTACATTTGTTAAAATGTTTTCCAAGCATGCCTCAAAAATCTGGGCTAAGATAATCGATTATGTACTTATGATAATCGAGTATCTCTAAGCCAAGACTGCATGACAATTGATTGTGAATTAATGATAATCGATTGTGAGTAAGTCAGTTAACATCAGGTTTTTGCAAACTGCATAACAATCGATTGTGTACTTATGATAATCGATTGTTAACTGAGGCAAAGTTTTCAAAACTCATAAAAATCGATTATGAACTAATGGTAATCGATTAGAATGAGAAAAATGTCTCCCAGTGATTTTAAATAAAATGATAATCGATTGTGGCTTTTGATAATCGATTATATATGAGACAGAGAGTTTTGAAATTAATTAATAATCGATTATTCCATTTGATAATCGATTGTTGAAGCTGACCGTTGTCATATATTTTCAATTACCTTCAGGTAATCGATTGTTAATATTTAACAATCGATGTTTTGCTTAAAATCTGGAAAAGATTTTCTGAACGTTGTTAAAATAATCGATTGTTGATTTCCGGACAATCGATGTTTTATGCCAAAAATTGGAAAGGATTTATTAACGTTATAAATAATCGATTATTGATTTGAAGTAATCGATTGTTGACGTAAAATCTGGGATTGAATTTTTAATCTGATAGGCAAACAATCGATTGTTTAGTCTTGACAATCGATTGTCACTGAGTAATTTCAGCAATCCTTAATTGGCAATTAGACAACGGTAAGACTGAGTTTTTCACCTATAAATACAGCTTCAACTCAGTGTTTTCACAACAACAACATATACACTTTGAGTATTTTCATTGCTAAAAGCTTTCTTACATTGATCATCATTTTCCATTCATCCATAAAGCTTTTTGAAGAGCCATTCTATTGAGCTAAGTTGTTGTGATCGTGAGCGTACTATTTCTACTCATATCTACTCATTAAGGAGTGCTTTGTAAAGTGAGTGTGTTTTGTGTTTGTAAGAGAATTGCGATTCTCGTTTGTTGAGGAACTTGTGATTCCTCGGTTGAAGTCTTTGGGATTGTTATCCCCGAGCAGTTGAAGTCTTTGGGATTGTTATCCCCGAGCAGTTGAAGTCTTTGGGATTGTTATCCCCGAGCAGTTGAAGTCTTTGGGATTGTTATCCCCGAGCAATTGAAGTCTTTGGGATTAGTATCCCCGAGCAATTGAAGTCTTTGGGATTGTGATCCCCGAGCACCTAGGTGAGGCTTGTGTCCTCAGCTGTAACGGTTTGTTAAGCACCCGTAAGCTTGACAAGTTTAGTGGAAATCTCGAGAGAGTCTCTCGGGGACTGGACTAACCACGTTTGTGGCCAACCAGGATACATCATTGTGTAAGTTTATTCTACTGCACTTGTTTTAATTTCTGCAAAGTTTTTAAATTCCGCACTAAAACGCTTAATATTTTTAAAACGCTATTCACCCCCCTCTAGCATAAAGCGTATTGTCCAACAATTGGTATCAGAGCCATACTCTCTGAAAAACTTAACCGTTTGAGAGAACCATCCATGGCTTCTACTCTAAATTTCTTTGCAGGAATAGGTGAAGGAGAATGCAGCATGTCGCCTCCAATATTAGACGAAAACGACTACTCAGTCTGGAAATATCGGATGCAAGTTTTTACAATGGCAAACGATTTGTATCTATGGCAAGCTATTAAACACAGTGATCAACTGACGACAAAAGTCGGGAAAGATAAGGTAAGTGAATACAACACTAAAGCTATGAATATATTACATAACGCCTTGAACCAGGAACTTTGGCGAAAAATCTCCCACTATAAAACTGCTAAGGAAATGTGGGACAAACTTGAGGAATTGCACGAAAACACGCCTCAAAAAGCGGTCAGCACAAACGATGAATCAACTGGTCAGTGCCTCATGGCAGACGAAAAAGACGAGGTAAGTACATCTAACGATATGCAAATTGCTTATAACAAACTGCATGATGAGTTGGTAAATGCTTCTAAGACTATTAAAGATTTACAAAGAACTCTTTCTTTACAAGAAGAGGATTTTCAAAAACAACTCTTTTTAAAAGACAAGGACTTTGAAGAACGTCTTTCTTTAGCTCAAAAAGGTGTTGAAAATCTGTCTCGTGATAACGAGAATCTTGCAAATGAAAATCAATTTTTGTTAAATGATAGTATAGAACTTAGACAAGTCATCAAGACTATGCATGAAGCCTCTTGTGTTGATAAATGCTCTACTTGTACTGCTTGTGAGTCCTTAAAACTAGAAAACACAGAACTTAGGAAAACATTAGAAACACGTAGTAAAGAAGTTCCTAAAGTTGTTGAAAAAGAAACGCCTAAGAAATATCAACGGCATAAAAACAAAAACTTCACTACTCCACCTAGAAATAACTCTAAGGTATTAAACAAGCCTAGAACAAATTCTTTTAGACCACCTAGACATTATGCTAGAATGTATGAAAATAAGGGTAGAACTAATATCTTTAGACAACCTAGATCCGAATCTAGGATTCTTGCAAACAAGCCTACAAATAGTAATTTTCGGCAACCAAGAAATAACTCTAGGAACGAGCTTAGACCACCTAGACATGACACTAGGTCCTTCAACAAGTCTAGCACTAATAACTTTAGACCATCTAGATATTATACTAGAAATGGGAACAATATGTCTAGTGTTCATCTTTTTCATTCGCCTAGAACTTTGTTGGCTCAACCTAGGCATTAACACAACCCGAACGTAGTATGTCATTACTGCAATCGTATAGGTCATATTGCACCTATGTGTTTTACAAAGCATAGAGATTCTTCATATTATTATGGTCGTTATTTGCCTAACCCCCAAGGACCCAAAATGGTATGGGTACCTAAAGAATATTAATTTGCTTTGTAGGTGTGCTTGAAGGGATCAAGTGTACTATGGTACCTTGACAGTGGATGCTCCAGACACATGACAGGAGACGAATCCAAATTCCTTCAACTAGAGCACAAAGAAGGAGGAAGCGTTGTATTCGGTGACAATAATAAAGGACAAATTATTGGCATCGGATCGGTCGGTAAGAATGAAAAATCCTCTATAAAGCATATATTACTTGTCAAAGGTTTAAAGCATAATCTCTTGAGCATAAGTCAATTATGTGACAAGGGAAATCTTGCGTTGTTTGATTCGGATGAGTGTTTAGTGTTTAGACGTAGTGACTTCAAGATTATTCTACGTGGTTTTAGAGTTGACAATATTTACATGGTTGATCTTGAAAACTCCTCATCCGAGTATGTTGATTGTTTGTTGAGCAAAGATGATAATGTGTGGTTGTGGCATCGTAGAGTAGCTCATATGAACATGCATATTTTAAATCCAAAAATGTTGTTTCAACCTCTAGACCTTTACAACTATTGCATATGGATTTATTCGGACCATCCCGTATCGAAAGTCTAGGAAGAAATAGATATGCTTTTGTAATTGTTGATGATTTCTCTAGATTTACATGGACATTATTTCTTGCACATAAAAGTGATGCATTTCTTAGCTTCAAGCTTTTTCTTAAAAGAGTTCAAAATGAAAAGGAATCAACTGTCACTTCCATTAGAAGTGATCATGGGGGAGAGTTTGATCACAATCTCTTTGCGGATTTTTGTGATGAACTCGGAATCGAGCATACCTTTTCCGCTCCACGTACACCACAACAAAACGGGGTGGTGGAAAGGAAAAATAGGAGTCTCGAAGAGATGGCTAGAACCATGCTCGACGAAGCTAAGATTCCCAAACACTTTTGGGCAGACGCCGTGAGTACCGCATGCTATGTTTTGAATAGAGTAGCAATTCGGCCGATACTCTTAAAAACCCCATATGAACTCTACAAAGGTAGAAAACCTAACATTTCACATTTACGTGTTTTTGGTTGTAAATGTTTTGTGCATAACAATGGAAAGGACCAACTAGGAAAATTTGATGCAAAGTCGGATGAAGGTATCTTCATTGGCTATTCTTCTCGTAGTAAAGCTTATAGGGTTTTTAATAAAAGAACCCAAGTTGTAGAGGAATCTCCTCATATTGTATTTTCCGAAGATAATACTCGCTTGGCGAGAAAGGATTGTGGTCTTGATCTTTCAGGCATTCTGGAAAGTCTAAAGGACAAAATTCAAGAAGAACCACCAAGGAAAGAAATTGACAAAACGGTGGAACAACCAATTGAAGAAGCTCCTCAACCGGAAAATGAACCAAAAGAGCAAATAGAATGGAGGACAGTCAAAGACCATCCTCTCGATCAGGTAATAGGCGACGTTGGAGGGAAGGTAAGTACCCGGAGCTCCCTTAGAAATACCTTAGATCTTACTGCTTTTGTTTCTCAAATTGAACCCAAAACCATCTCTGAAGCAATTGGGGATGAATTTTGGACCTTGGCAATGCAAGAGGAGCTTAACCAATTCAAACGTAACAACGTTTGGGATTTGGTGCCAAGACCTGAAGGTCATACCATAATTGGTACGAAATGGGTTTTTCGAAATAAATTAGATGAAAATGGCATAATCACTAGAAACAAAGCTAGGCTTGTGGCTCAAGGCTATAATCAAGAAGAAGGGATTGATTATGATGAGACATATGCTCCGGTAGCTAGATTAGAGGCCATCCGTTTGTTGCTTGCTTTTGCATCTTCTATGAATTTCATTTTATATCAAATGGATGTGAAAAGTGCCTTTTTAAATGGTTTTATCCAAGAAGAAGTTTATGTAAAGCAACCCCCCGGTTTTGAAGACTTTAATTTTCCTAATCATGTTTTCAAACTCAAAAAGGCCCTTTATGGTTTAAAACAAGCTCCTCGAGCTTGGTATGAAAGGTTGAGTAAATTTCTTTTAGAAAATAATTTTATTCGTGGAAAAGTTGACACAACTTTATTTGTCAAGCATGAAAATAATGATATCTTGCTAGTTCAAATATATGTAGATGATATCATTTTTGGTGCTACTAACAATGCTCTATGCAAGGAATTTTCAAACTTAATGACTAGCGAATTTGAGATGTCCATGATGGGTGAGTTACAATTCTTTTTGGGATTACAAGTAAAACAAATGAAGGAAGGTACATTCATTTGTCAAAGCAAGTATTGCAAAGAACTGCTTAAACGTTTTGATATGAACAATGCAAAGGAAATGGCAACTCCCATGAGCACATCCGATCATCTCGACAAAGATGAAAAAGGTAAGGAAGTCGACATCAAAAAGTACCGAGGTATGATTGGCTCTCTTCTTTATCTTACTGCTAGTCGCCCGGACATCATGTTTAGCGTGTGCGTCTGTGCCCGTTATCAATCATGTCCGAAAGAGTCTCATCTTACTGCGGTAAAGCGGATTCTAAGGTATCTTGTCGGTACTACCAATATGGGTCTATGGTACCCCAAAGGTTCTTCATGCCAACTTATTGGCTATTCCGACTCCGATTTTGCTGGATGCAAATTGGACCGCAAGAGCACTAGCGGCACTTGCCACTTGCTCGGTAGCGCTTTAGTTTCTTGGTTTAGTAAGAAGCAAGTTAGTGTTGCGTTGTCCACAACCGAGGCTGAATATGTAGCCACGGGGAGTTGTTGCGCTCAAATCCTATGGATGAAACAACAACTCTTGGACTATGGCCTACGTCTTGACCACATTCCTCTTAGATGTGACAACACTAGTGCCATATGCTTGACGAAGAACCCCATTCTTCACTCGCGAACAAAACACATTGAAATTAGACATCATTTTATTAGAGATCACGTTCTAAAAGGCGATGTCGAAATTGAATTTGTTGAAACAAAAAGCCAATTGGCAGACATCTTTACAAAGCCCTTAGATAAAGAGTCCTTCTTCCGAATTCGTAGTGAACTCGGGATCCTTGACTCCACGTTGATCTAAGTCATGCATTGCATTTTATTTCTTACATAATTTCTAACTTGAGCGTCGGAGGCGTCTAACACTTTTTTGCAGGTATCACCCTAAAGAAAAGGGGATCATAAAAGCATGACGCAAAATACTCAAGTATTCTACAGGAAAATCGCCGTCAAACAATCGATTACTGTATCAATAATCGATTACTTTTGTTATCTTTATTTTCCAATAAATAAACTTTTGTTTATTTCATATTTTTTTGCATATTCTTCTCTTGTATATATTTTTGCTAATGGCAAAAGGGGGAAGAAACGGGATATCAAGAAGTATGCTATATCACTCTCAACTTCATTCATGCTTAAAGTGAGGGGGAACATGAATTGAGGGGGAACATCAAATTGCATACTTTACACTTGTCTTGGATTATCAAAATAATTATTGCATATATCCCGCTTATGTTTGCCATTATCAAAAAGGGGGAAATTGTTGGAAACACGTTTCAAATGCAATATACTAAATGTGTGTTCTTTTGTAGGTTTTGATGAATGTCAAACAAAGCAAAAAGCGATATATAGCAGTACTCAAGGACAAGCACAAAATGGATGCATTACAAGAAGCTCAAGACAAAGTTTAGAAATGTTATAATTGAGTCAATATTAATTGTGATCTTGATTCCTCAACTTGGCTCATAACATGGCTTCTCTACTAAAATTACTTTTCCAAAATCATGCATATTTAAATTAAGTGTCAAATGATTTTAAACTATGCATATTTACATTTGTTAAAATGTTTTCCAAGCATGCCTCAAAAATCTGGGCTAAGATAATCGATTATGTACTTATGATAATCGAGTATCTCTAAGCCAAGACTGCATGACAATCGATTGTGAATTAATGATAATCGATTGTGAGTAAGTCAGTTAACATCAGGTTTTTGCAAACTGCATAACAATCGATTGTGTACTTATGATAATCGATTGTTAACTGAGGCAAAGTTTTCAAAACTCATAAAAATCGATTATGAACTAATGGTAATCGATTAGAATGAGAAAAATGTCTCCCAGTGATTTTAAATAAAATGATAATCGATTGTGGCTTTTGATAATCAATTATATATGAGACAGAGAGTTTTGAAATTAATTAATAATCGATTATTCCATTTGATAATCGATTGTTGAAGCTGACCGTTGTCATATATTTTCAATTACCTTCAGGTAATCGATTGTTGATATTTAACAATCGATGTTTTGCTTAAAATCTGGAAAAGATTTTCTGAACGTTGTTAAAATAATCGATTGTTGATTTCCGGACAATCGATGTTTTATGCCAAAAATTGGAAAGGATTTCTTAACGTTATAAATAATCGATTATTGATTTGAAGTAATCGATTGTTGACGTAAAATCTGGGATTGAATTTTTAATCTGATAGGCAAACAATCGATTGTTTAGTCTTGACAATCGATTGTCACTGAGTAATTTCAGCAATCCTTAATTGGCAATTAGACAACGGTAAGACTGAGTTTTTCACCTATAAATACAGCTTCAACTCAGTGTTTTCACAACAACAACATATACACTTTGAGTATTTTCATTGCTAAAAGCTTTCTTACATTGATCATCATTTTCCATTCATCCATAAAGCTTTTTGAAGAGCCATTCTATTGAGCTAAGTTGTTGTGATCTTGAGCGTACTATTTCTACTCATATCTACTCATTAAGGAGTGCTTTGTAAAGTGAGTGTGTTTTGTGTTTGTAAGAGAATTGCGATTCTCGTTTGTTGAGGAACTTGTGATTCCTCGGTTGAAGTCTTTGGGATTGTTATCCCCGAGCAGTTGAAGTCTTTTGGATTGTTATCCCCGAGCAGTTGAAGTCTTTGGGATTGTTATCCCCGAGCAGTTGAAGTCTTTGGGATTGTTATCCCCGAGCAATTGAAGTCTTTGGGATTGGTATCCCCGAGCAATTGAAGTCTTTGGGATTGTGATCCCCGAGCACCTAGGTGAGGCTTGTGTCCTCAGCTGTAACGGTTTGTTAAGCACCCGTAAGCTTGACAAGTTTAGTGGAAATCTCGAGAGAGTCTCTCGGGGACTGGACTAACCACGTTTGTGGCCAACCAGGATACATCATTGTGTAAGTTTATTCTACTGCACTTGTTTTAATTTCTGCAAAGTTTTTAAATTCCGCACTAAAACGCTTAATATTTTAAAAACGCTATTCACCCCCCCTCTAGCGTAAAGCGTATTGTCCAACACCAACTACGGGTAAATTTCTAATACTTAAACTCTCATTTAAGGACTAAGTGTCCGAAACTCTCTGAAACGTAAAACCGAACATCCTAGCAAATCAAAATATTAAACATAAACACGGGAAAAGTAGTTAATAGGAAATCGAGGTGTAAATTCTTAAAATAACCGGCCGGATCGTCACATGTGCTATAATTTAATATCTAAACTTTCACGGACAACTCACGTACTGCACGGACAACTCACGTGCTATAGTATCAATATCGAGATCCGCAAAGACAAATCACGTGTCGTAATATCAGTATCAAATCTACAAGAATAATTCACGTGCTATACGGGCAACTCACATGCTATAGCATTAATATCTCACAATCAAGACCTCGGCCTCACTCAGACATAAATCTCTCCAGTTTCTTGGGCTCTCAGTAATCATAGAAATCGTCTCAACAATGATGTATGACGTATCAATAATTAGTAACAAAGGCTGAGAAATGATTTGAAATGAATGAACATGATTGAGTGTGAAATTACAATTTTAAATCATTAACTTAACAACAATATGACCTCTCTGGGTCTCAATAATACTATCATATAGCCTATGCATGATTTTTAACATGATTCTCAACTCAATTTCTTTAACATATAAAAATACATGGATAATACCAAAATTATTTGATTACAAAATATTACGGAATCAATTACGTCACAATTTCAATGATGCACGCCTACACGCCCATCACCTAGCATGTCCATCACCTCCAAACAAATTATATAACACGTATATTCGGGGTTTAAACCCCCAGCTCCAAGTTTAGAAATGTTCTTACCTCAAAACGCGAAATTCTTTATCCTGCTATGCTTTTGCCTCATGAATCGGCTTCAGAACGCCTCAAATCTAGCCTTAATTAATTCGATTCAATCAATATAATTTGTAGGAATCAATACTATATGAAAATACTAATTTTCCAACAAAATCTGAAATTTAACTCAAAAATTACCAATGGGACCCACGTCTCAGAATCTGATGGAACTCCAAAATCTGACAAGCCTTTCAATTAAGAGTCCAATCGTACAAATTTTATCAAATTTCGATAACAACTCGACCTCAAAATCTAAAATTTTCGCTCTTGATTACATAAATCTTGATTTCGTCCAATTAAATCCGAAATATATGATGAATAGAACCATGGATTTATAAAATATAATTACTTTTGGATACATGTCACTTACCCAAGTTGAAGTCATGAAGAAATCCTCAAAATCACCCAAGAACCGTGCTCCAAAACTCCAAAATGAAAGGAAGAAAATGACCATTTTCGGTCCTTAAATTTCTACCCAAATAAATAGTGATTTCTTGACTAGAAACCATTTCCCATCTATAAAAGTCCATTTTCCGTCACTAAAATTCCACAGTAGGACTTGCTTGCACCAACAATTATGTTTTATACTAAAAAGGCTCTAACTCCATCATACAAACTCGGAATTCGATGATTCTTGTTCTTATGAGTTTTGGAGCACGTTTCTTGGGTGATTTACGACGATTTGATTCTTGTTCCTATGATTTACAAATAATAATATGAACCTAGTCGTTAAATCAAAACTCAATTTGCAGTTGATTCTCTTAACGCGATACCAATTTCGCTCGTTAAACAACTAACTCATGTTTCGCGCTAATAACCCAATCGCAACTTGATGAAATTAGACCAAACTTTCCAGATCATTCCTATAATTTATTATAAAATTTTGGAAGTCTCAAAATTGAATTTCGATCTCCAAAACTAAAAATGGATCTTTGGATCATTATATACTTATGCTCAAAATACCAAATTCTTCCAAAAACTCTTCCAAAACTCAACCGAGCCCCATGAGACCCCAAACAAGTATACTAAAAAGTATCATAATATGATACAAACTTAGTCAATGCCTCAAATTACATTGCACAACACCAAAACTCAAATTGTACCCCAATTCAAGCGTATTCAAAACTAACAAATTTCCAATTCTACATTAGATGTCGAAACCTATCAAATCAATTCCGATGGACCTCAAAATTTGAACACAAATCATAAATGACATAATGGAGGTGTTCTAATTTCCAGAATCAGAATTCAATCCTGATGTCAATAAGTCAGCTCTCGGATCAAACTTCCAAACTTAAATTTTCTATTTAGCCATTTCAAGCCTTATTTAGTTACGAACCTCAAAAATAAATATCCGGACACACTCCTAAGTTTGAAATCACCATACTGAGCTATTAGAACCATCAGAATTCTATTCTTGGGTCGTTTACGCATAATTCACCATCGGGTCAACTATTTCAACATAAGCTTCCAAAACAAGAATTGTTCTTTCAATTAAATCCCGAATCATCTTAAAACCAAACTTGACCACCCTCGCAAATCATAATACACATTTCAAAGCTGCTCGAGACCTTAAGCCACCAAAAGCAATGCAAATTCTTAAAATAACAAGCCGGGTCATTACATTCTCCCCCACTTAAACATACGTTCATTCTCAAACGTGTCAAGAATTGTTCCAAAACCTTCAAATCACTATTTCACCTTATCAAGCACAAAACCGGGGGTGATTCCATGTCACCTTATTCCATATTGGTATTGATGACATCATATAATAGAAAATTACTAATTTAGCCTTAGGCCATAAATCTTGGAATCCAATTTCCAACATCTAAAAATTTCTTTTTCAATACCCGAGTTTCACATCTACACACTGTATAAACTTGAGCAAGTTGTACTAAGCTTTAACCATGAGCTCAGATATAGTCACATAACATACTACACAACTCATAACACTATTCCCAATCAGAGTAACTACTCAAAACCAACTAAGTACTAGTATTAAACCTCACATTCAATAAAACCTCATTCCAAAACGTTTGTGCATTGCCGATAATAAAAGAAACATACATGAACTCACAACTTATCACTACATCAACTGGTCATGGAGATTTCCCTTGTTCAACAAGTACCATAGCCAATTATTTAAGTTGAATTCTAAATTATTCTTCCAACACGTTGTAATCAAACCTGATAGTATCCGTTCTAGGTCCAACAAACTTATATTATAAAACACAACTATTCCACATACACGCCATACCAATATAACTCAAGCCATAACTATGCAATCTGTGCACCCTAAAATGGAAAATGTCTCAAAGAAGAGAACTCTTTCGCAAGTTCAATAAGCATCACCACAGCCGCAATGCTATGAGCTCATCATTCATATTATAACTAGGACATATAAATCTAACACCTATAACCAGATCTCTTGTAGCTCACACTAACAATAATCGTACGAGCAACTTAGTTGCCAATAACATAATCCACCTGGCATGGTCATAGACCTCCAGTCCAAGCATATCATGTAGGAGCAATCCAACAAGTGCACATATATATATGCTAAATGAAATAAGATTATCATGCTCCTAGACGGGTAAATAATACGCTATATTGTAGGCTTGAGCAAATTGTGCTATCACAGCTCAAATCAGCAAGTTAACATAGAATTAGCAACTACCAAGTTTGTTCTTGTATTCTAGAAATTAGCCTTTTTGTGACCTCAAGCATAGCATAGATAGTTCTCAACAAAGTTACGAATACGAGAAACATTATGACTTTAATCTTACAAACAACTCTAGGCATATCATAGCCTAAGCATCTTCCCGAGCATGAAAAATTGCTCCGGTGCTCGCACATGGGTTCAAACCTCATATATATACGCACTCACAATGCTTTGTTATGATAATCAATTAGAGTAACTAGTGCCTTCACTGAGTTTAAGTAAAATACTCATATCAAACATGCCGCAAATACCAAAATAGTATACTTTGAGAACTCCTAGTCTCCTAATTCATAGAACATATAAATCACCGTAATTGGTCCCAACTCTAGCATTCGAATGACTAACACATCATCACGCACGATCATCCCACGAGAAATATTTTCATAATTCCTCCGTGCCGCATAGCAATAATTTGAATATCAAAAGTCCATCAATCAGGTGAGTACCACAATACCGATGAATATCCGTAAGTCAGAACACAATGCGTCTTCTGAAATACGCATCTTCTCAAGGATTACCCAGCAGTTATAAAATTCATCTAAATATCTAAATTGATCATTGTGTCCATAATTTGTTATCTTCCTTTCAAGACTGAACTACCACCTTGTACATGTAAATCATAATCCCGTACACCACGACATATCTATTATGCTATTTTGTGATAAACATGAGAATCCCATTATCAACTCTGAGTCACCAGAAAATTACATAACTAGTAAGTTAGAAACCTTCATTTTGCTTTCTTCCAGGAGAAAATCACAATACATAATGTGTTTCCTACACCTGTAGAAAATATCCGGCTCAAACCATAGTAGAAACCATCAAGAACACTTTGAAATCCGTTTGCACATAATCAAGCTATCATAACTGAATTATCTAACTCGATCAAGCCACGCAGGTCACAAAACCTAAGAATACTGTAACCAAAAATGTATGTAGTGCCTCACCACATCATAAGTATCCCTAAAACTGATCATATCCATTATCTTGTTCATCCAACTTACTACTAAGCTATCATGTTTCTTTGATTCCTTTCCGAATTACTTTCAAGTCGACACTCTTCCTTGACATACACCATGATCGTTACCCAAAGATCACTACCAGAGATCCCAACATAAAACCACACGGCTCTAGGGCCCATAAGCTGCAGTATTCTTCCTAAGCACCCGTATAAGTATCACAACTACGACACCCACTCTGAAGAGACTTTCTGTGAATTTTAAAATTGTTCTTTTACCTTTTTTTAACTGAAATGTAGAATCCATAGTCATATAGAATTATCGCAAGTCCCTGCACCATCGAATGCAATCTTAGATTTTATCCATACACAAGTTTGGAAAACAAATTTCTCAATTTTCATATATAAATCTCAGACCCATTAGAACCTTCTCGAGAGTCACCCACTCTACTCAATCATAAATTGCACCGCCCAAATGGGCCAAAAAACACATTCCCCATTAGTACAATAACACTCAAAGAAGTAACCGTGCCTATACACCACCGACCGCATTCATATTACATACGAACTACATTCTTCACAATTAACATCTTAATGATTCCAGAATTTTAATATTTTCATAAGTGCATTATATCCCGTATTCAGGAAATTTACCTACTCGAGTCATCCGCGAACTCCGTCTCTACAGTCATAGATGCTCTACAAGTATGTCTCGGACCAAAACCTAAATTTAACATATAACCATGAAATCGAATTATCAATAGCAGGCTTCCCCACTTGGCTCAAAGCCATAAATCAAAACATTCAATAATTCACAATACCCATATTCAATTACTACCATAGCGCCGTAGTGAGATTTAATTAAATTCTTCCCAAGGTCATGCAAGACAACCTATATGGTACCTCAAATCGTCTACTAAGATTGGCTTCATTTCCCGTGACGGTTAGGTTAACTTTCTTGACTAATTCAAGTTCAAATATCAATACATCTACGCTACTGATATAAAAGAAGATTCTCTATAAAACATTATAAAGATCACACTTCTGTAGTTTATTCTGCAGATTATAACACGTATGTCTAGCCTCAAACTGGCATCTTTCAATACCCTTTTTACTATCGTAACCACTACATAATCACTTAACCTTCCTGAATTTTTACCTCATCAACAAGTCATGAAAATTTAATTTTTTCCACAATTACAATCGTTCAACAAACTCATAACTCAAGACTATGAGTCAAATCAAGACATTTCTAACAAACTCCTTTCATCATAATCAAGCCATTTAAATACATCCCGCATCACCTCATACTCATCATAGAGCCATTTAACTGCTCATCGAGCCACAAATTCCACTCATAGGGACACTAGAGGAAGCATAAGTCCAAATATGCAAGTTCACACCACTGAAGCTACCGAGCCTAATATGTGGTCTAAACCTGGCCTCAAGTTCTCTAGGCTGGCCTGTTATCGAAACACAAAATACATATCTCGAATCTCGTTCATGGAATCACAAGCCGGCAATTCATAGCTAACACCGAGAGCTCACAAATGCATACGAGTGACTGAAACAACTTTAAAGAAGTACGCTTCAAGCTGAATTAATGGCGCACGATAGAGAAAGAAAGATGGGAAGTTTATCCTTAATGTCCTGTAGCCTCTCAAAGATAAGTATGGACATCATCATACTGAACCGCATGACTCTACTACACACTTGCTCATGACTTATAGAACCTATGAACCTATAACTCTGATACCAACCTATCACGACCCAAAATCTGACTAGTCATGATAGTACCTAACTTCACCCATTAGGTAATCCAAATAACAACGATTCAATTCAATTAATATTTAGCTATCTCTAATACACTCCCCAACAATTGATAGTATAAATCACGAGCTTTTAAGATTAAAATTTACAAAGCTGGCGTGAAACAAAAATACATCATCTATTTGAAATATACATGAATAGATTAATAACTTTAAAGCCACCGAGAACAATAGCCAGTCGTGACTGGATCACAGGTACATTTTCAATGCTCGCTCCCGCCATGCACAGCAACATCAACATCCAAAATCTGCACGCAAGGTACAGAAATGTAGTATGAGTACAACTGACCCCATGTACTCAATAAGTAACAAACCTAACCTTAGGTTGAAAGTAGTGACTTATACAAAAGTCAGAGTCCATACCAATATCCAGAAATATCTCATAACAATATAATTAAAGCAGCATAAAGAATAACTCAATAATAAAATGCTCAGTTCGTTCACAGTTCCGGAAAAATAAATATTTTCTTTTCAAGTATAATAGTAAAACTCAATTTTTTTTACTGAAATCACCAAAATATTAGTAAGTCTGAAAACTGTGTTTTTTTGCAATAAAACTTTCTTTTACAACAGGAGATTTCATTTTTTTTTCAAATAACATGAGGAAAGTACATCTTTATGCCTACATGCAAATGTGCATGCCAATACAATGCACTATAGTGATAAAAATATATGCATACTCTCAGAGTATCAATTCACCCAATCCTCCCAATTACTCAATCCTCTCAGTCACTCAGCCCTCCCAATCACACAATCCTCACAGTCACTCATGTATCACAATCACTCAATCCTCCCAAGTCACTCGTTACTCGTGCTCGGCACTCTCACTCAGTAGGTACATGTGCCCACTAGGAGTGTATACAGACTCCGGAGGGGCTCCTTCAGCCCATGCAGTATAATCTGCACGGACAATTCACGTGATGCATGGACAACTCACGTGCTATAATATAATATCTGGTTCTGCACGAGTAACTCACGTCCTATATTATAAAGATATGGATCCGCACGGATAACTCATTTTCCATAATATTAATATTTGGATCTCCACAGATAACTCACGTGCTGCATGGACAACTCATATGCTATAGTATCAATATCTCAAAATCAGGCCCTTGGCCTCACTCGGTCATAAATCTCTTCAGTCTCTCGGGCTCTCAGTAATCATGAAAATCGGTCCAACAATGATGATATGATGTATCAATAAATAGTAAATAAGACTTAAATAATAAATAGGACTGAGATATGATATAAAATGAGTGAACATTAATGGGTGTGAGATTATAATTTTAAACAATTAATTTAATAGCAATATGACCTCTGTGGGTCTCAATAATACTAGCATATAGCCTCAACATGATTTTTAACATGATTCTCATCTCAATCTCTTTAACACATAAATGTACATGGATATGCCAAAATTATTTGACTACAAAATTCCACAGAACCAATTATGTCACAATTTCTATGATGCACGCCCACACGCTCATCACCTAGCATGTGCATCATCTCCAAAGAAATCATATAACACGTATTTTCAGGGTTTATACCCTCAACTCAAAGTTTAGAAATGTTATTGACATGAAACCATGAAATTCTTTATTTTGTTATGCTTTTGCCTCATGAATCGGCCTTAAAACGCCTCCAATATAGCCATTTTTAATTCGATTCAATCAATACAATTTGTAGGAATCAATTCCATATGAAAATACTAATTTTCCAACAAAATACGAAAATTAACTCAAAATTTTCCCGTGGGGCTCATGTCTCAGAATCCAATGGAACTCGCAAAATCAGATAACACATTCATTTACGAGTCCAACCATACCAATTTTATCAAATTTCGATAACAACTAAACCTCCAAATCTAAAGTTTTTGTTCTTGAAAAGTTTTGCAAAAATCTTGATTTCTTCCATTTAAATCCAAAATAAATGATGAATATAACCATGGATTTATGAAACATAATCACTTTTGGATATAGGACACTTACCAAAGTCGAAGTTGTGAAGAAATCCTCAAAATCACCGAAGACCATGCTCCAAAAATCCAAAACGAAATAAAGAAAATGACCATTTCCGGTCCTTAAATTTCTTCCCAATAAACAGTAATTTCGAAGTCAATTTTCCGTCTCTAAAATTCTATTTTCCATTACCAAAAGTCCACACCAGAACTTGCTTGCACCAGAAGTTAGGTTTTTCACTAAAAGGCTCTAATTCTATCATACGAACTCGGAACTCGATGATTCTTGCTCCTATGAGTCACAAATAATAATACAAACCTAGTCATTCAATCGAAACTCAGTTCAAAACTCATTTGCTCAATGTGATACTAATTTAGCTCGTTAAATAATTAACTCATGTTTCACACTAAAACCCCAATCATGACTTGATGAAATTAGACCAGACTTTTCAGATGTAATTCATTATCAAAAGACTAGAAGTCTAGAAATCGAACTTCGAACTAAAAATAGACCTTTGGATCATTACCTACTTATGCTCAAAACACCAAATTCTTCCAAAAACTCTTTCAAAACTCATCCGAGCAACATGGGACCCCAACCAAGTATACTAACAAGTCCCATAACATGATACAAATTTATTCAATACCTTAAATTATATTTAACAACACTAAACCTTGACTCACACCCCACTTCAAACCTATTCAAGACTAACAAATTTTAAATTATACATTCGATGCTGAAACATATCAAATCAATTCTGATTGTCCTCAAATTTTGCATACAAGTCATAAATGACATAATAAAGCTATTTCAATTTCCAGAATCAGAATTCGATCTTGATGTCAAAAAGTCAACTCCCTGGTCAAACTTCTAAACTTAACCTTCTTATTTTTTCCATTTCAAGCCTAATTTAGCTACGGACCTCAAAATAAATATTCAGACACACTCCTAAGTTCGAAATTACGATACAAAGCTATTGGAACTATTAGAAATTTATTCCGGGTTGTTTACGTAAAATTCACTATCCAATCAATTATTTCAACTTAAGCTTCCAAAATAAGAATTATTCTTTCAATTAAATCCCGAATCATCCGAAAACCAAACGTGGCCACCCTTACAATTCATAATACACATTTCAAAGCTACTCAAAACCTTAAGCCACCGAACGGAATACAAATTCTTAAAATGACAAGTCTGGTCGATACATAATTCCATGTTTATGGTATTCTTTTGTATATCTATGTATAATACTATGAATAGAGAATGAGAAGAGATATTTTACACATTTGAAAAAAACTTGAAGACATGAAAGAAATAAGAATCTCTCCTCTCTACTTCTCTTGTCTATTTTAATGTTTCATCTTGTTACTTTGAGCTTAGTTTCTTAACACGTTATCGTCACGAGTCTCTAATAAATTAAGATATCTATTTTAATATGATAGTATATCCTTCCTAAAAGACTTTTACAATCATCACATTAGCCTCATTGCATCAAGTCCATCGATCTAGCAAAGTTTACAACTTTTCCAAAGTGTTCCCGCAAGCCATTGAAATATATTGAAGACGTATTAATATGTCATATGGTTGCATATTTTATTTTAATTCCCTTGGTAAACTAAAAATTTCCTGAGATTGAGTTCAACTAGCTTACAAGGAGTGAATCTATGCATTCTTATTTTAAATTATTTTGAAGTTGGCTTGGTCTAGTTTATATTAGCTGTCAATACAAATAATTGTTTATAGGAAAATAAGTTGACTAAATGAAGAATGTCCATATGGATTATGGCTTGAGGTTAAGACAGTTGATTCAAGTTCACTACACCATGAAGGTAAGGTTTCGGTTGTGAGTCCGAGTGCACCGTGATTATAAAAGTTGGGTTTGAGTCCCAACTCAATATAATCTAGTATACCTTTATATGAGTAAGACATTGGGTTGGGTTCCAATGCACCACTTTGATGATAGAATAATGACTAAAGAAAGATTATATATTTTTTATGAAAAAGCATGCATCTTGTCCCACTTGATTTGTTCCATTCTTAAAGTAAATTTGCTAGCGGTATATAATATGTCTAAACAAAGATCAATGGCTGATCAATGAATGTGGCATGCCAAACAATAAAATAATAATAGTCATCATTAGTAATCGCAAAAACGAAAACAATAAGGGTTCTCAAATTAATCATTCAACAGCGAAGGAAGTATGTATCAAAGTGGTCTTTTGATACGAGATACGTTTGTCATGCCCCGACCTTGGGGAGCGCGACCGACGCTCAACCGAGATACCCCAGTCAAGCAACCCTACTTGATGACTTCTATCCAACCTTATCCATGAACAATATAAAGTCAATACAAGAGATATAAATGAGAGAGTAAAATGTCCCATATTTTTTTCCGCATTATTCAAAAGATATCCATTTACAATTTTTAAATTATTACAAGTTTATAGATATGATAAAAAACATGTTTGATAAATACCATCACCTACTATCCTAATTCCCAACATCAGACAACATTCACAACCTGTCAGTGAAGCCTCCAAGTACAACAGAATAGTAGAATAGAAGTGTCAGCGACAAGGTCCTATCTATACCTAAAAGCACAAAATATAATGTCAAATGATGCAAAGCCCGAAATAGAGTAGTGATCACCAAAACCTACTGACTAGAGAGTATCTGCTTACGAGGATCAAAACTGCCCATTGATGAACACCTACATCTATTAAAGATGCAGTGCCCCCCGCAAAGGTGACATTAGTATATATGGAATAGTTTAATATGTAAAGCTTAGTGTCCATTTTCTAAATGATATGCCAATATAAGAAACGGAAAACCATGGAAATAGCAACCAACAATGAATGACATACAAATGCTAAGTTTAAAACATAATAATTTTCGAAATACAAATAAAATGTATAGTTTTAGTTGGAAGATCATTAATACCAATATACATATACTACCGCATATTTAGCATGAAATACAATCACAGCCCAATCAGCTAGGCCATCTCATCCAAAGATATCAACCACAACACAATCGCTACACAAGGTGGTCCTGCTGCCTCATCCCAATATGTACAAGTGGAGGTGTTTTCAAAATAAAAATCACAATTTCAATTTTAATTTTCAGCACAATCACCGCTATGTTTGCGGTATGGTGTTTGATCCAGTTCGAATGGCTAGGATGTCTAACTTGTCGGTGGCTATCTTGGATAGACAAATCCGAAGTTAAGGTCAAAGAACATTACTTCAATGAAGGTTCACAGAGAGTCCAACCAATTGAGGAGGCGACCTTGGAGACCGAGCATGATATGCGTAGCCATTATCCTCATCTTTTTGGCACTTCAGATATGTCTCTATACTCATTCGAGGATGAACATCTGTTAAAAAGGGGAGAATGCAATGATTCAGTCGGTATTTTTGAGTATTTTTAGCCTCATTTACCCTATTTCATTCTTTACATGTGTGTAATTATGCTTACATGACTTGTTGGGGGGAGGGGGGAGGGGCGGATTGGTTTGGTTTCCTGAGAGTTTTTGATTGATTTGAGATACTTAATCCCTTGGTTAGAGGTTTAAGTTGTTAGAATTGATTCGAGTTTGACTTTTGCATAGATGACTCCAAAACATTCTTTTGTTGGTTCTAATAGCTTCATATAGTGATTTTGGACTCAGGTGTATGTCCCGAGTTGGATTTTGAGTTTTGTAGATTGTTTTGACTTGGATTGACTAAAGTTGAAAAGTTTAAAGTTCGGAAGGTTGATAGGTTTGATCGAGGGTTGGCTTTGTTGATATATAATCTGTATTGTAGTTCTGGGAGTTGTTCTAAGTCCATTATATCATTTGGGACTTGCATGCAAAATATGAGGTCATTCAAAGTTAATTTGATATGGTTCGACATGGGTTTTATAAGTTGGACATTCATTAGGCTTTAATTAAAATGTGGTTCATAGTATTGATGTGATTTGAGTTCTCAAGTAGGTACATGTTATATTTTGGAATTGGTTGGTATGTTTTAATGGGATCCCGGGGGCCTCGGGTGTATCTTGGGTTGAGTTTGGGTCAATTGGGGACTTAGAGGAATTGCTAAAAATGTGTTGAGATCTAGTGTTTTCGCACCTGCATTGTTTGGGCCGTAGGTGCAGTGCCGCATAAGTGGATAGATAGTCGCAAATTTGGAGATTAGCTAGGGAAGCTGGGTTCGTAGGTGTAGACATGGAAGTGCAGATGCGCAACCGCAGAAGTGGAATATCTCTGCAGAAACGAATATGACCTGGTTGAGCTGGGACCGTAGGTGCAGTCCAAAAAAGCGTAAGCATAGGTATGCATTTGGATCTGCAGAAGTTTGGGTCTTAAGTGAAGTCGGCATTTGTGATGTGTTTCCCGCAAATGCGGAGCCGCAAAAATCGAAGGACCACAAATCTGGGCAAAATATAACTTGATCGATAATTTTATTCCATTTATCATATTTTGAGTCAGAGCGCTCAGTTTTGCGCGATTTTGGAGGAGATTTTCATGATTTGGATTGGGTAAATATTTTTACTTGTATTTGTTATTATTTCATAATTCCAACCTCAGTTTTAATTTTTGATTAGTGATTGAATTGAGAAAACTGTGAATTTTGGTCAAAACTTTTTTTAAATATAAATTGATGATTTGAGGCCGAAATTAGATAATTTTGTTATGACCGGACTCATATTGGAGTGACTGTTCATATTTTATGAGTTTGGTTGAGTTTCGAGGTGCGATGACTGGATTGACTTTTTGAGTTGGCTTTTTGATCTTCATTAAAGATCAATTATTTATTATCCGAAACTGCTTCCTATGACTTTTATTTTTGATATTAAGTTATTTTGGTTAAATTCGAGCCGTTCAGAGCTGGATATGCATGGGAAGGGCTTGGTAGTGGACTGAGTTAGCTGGTTTTGGATAGATATCTTGCCTGATCTTGTATGTGAAAAATACCTCTTAAGTGCTAGCCCAAATTGTTGATTTCTATGATATGTTAAGTGATATGCACATGATGTGACGGGCGTGTATATATGTGCTATATGTTATTTTGACTAGAATAGACCGTAGGCTATCAATATACCTTAATGTGATAATGAACTTTAAATGACATTTGTGTAATCACTTTATGACGATTTGATCATGTTTATTTTATTGACTTATATGTTGAACATCCCTCTACTTCTATGATTATTATAATGTCCTCGTGCCTGGTCGTTGAAAGTTGTGAACTTATACTTTTATGACACTTTGGTACTATTGTTGTGATATTGTGGCATTTTCAAATATCTTATTTTGTGGTACTGTAGTACTTGTGGACACGTTGAGCGAATTGACTGGAATGTCAGCACGGGGTTTTGCCGTGCGATTTTTTTTAAATGATTGTGCGCGTGGGGCTAAATATAGATGGTGTTATCTCGTGCTGTCTACATGGCATAATAAGGGTGGCTATAAGTGCATTTGATGAAATATGAGTGGTATATCATTTTATGTGCACATGCGGCATAATAAAGATGGCATTTGATAATGTTATGTGATATTTCGATGTATGTGTTGTTCTTGTTGTTATTGTTGTTGTTGTGATTGTATTGAAACGAAGTTGATATTTCTTTCTTATAATTGTTTCTGAAAGATTACGTGTTGCATTTATCTGAGTTAATGATAATATTTGATATTTTATCATATGTCTTTCCTCTATTTGACATTTCGTGATCAAAAATAAGTTTTACTACACCAAGTTGTTTTTACATGTTCTAAAAGGACTGTGATTAATTTTTTCAGTTATATTTCAATTATCAGTGTTCTTCGATATATTCATTGCATAGGCTATTTGTTTAGTGAATATCATTCGATTTGAACTCATACTACGCTTCTCCACATCTTTTTGTGCGGGTCCAGATATCTCAGACCGAATTAATCAACAGTGAGGCTTAGCACACCAAAGACTTCCAATTATTCCTGCATGATCTGATCGCAGGCCTCGGAGTCACCCTCTTATTTTACTTCTATTATTTTTGTATTTTCAACAATACTGTAGTCGAGATTCATCTGGTGTATTTAATTAGAGTTTATGACTTTATACAACCTAATTCTAGGAAATTAGGTTGAGTACTTATTACTTTGGCATGTATTACTCTTATTTTCATATTTATACTAAACTCCATTGTTGTTATTTCATATTTTTATTCTTTAATATAATATTAAATGACTGATTTGATTAGGTGCCTTCACGATTCTGAGAAGGAATTTTGGATGGCGGGAAGCTCTCAATTTATTTCATACATTATTTTCTTCTAACAGTATTCTAAACCTCGATTTCCCTAATTTTGTCCCCTTTCGACACCCAACAAAGAGAACTCTGTATTTTCAAATTACGCTCGAGTCTTCTTTGCTTCGGCCCAGCATTTTTCCCCCTATCACTTCCTCAGGCGAAATCTAATCGTAAGTAACCCTTTTCGTCCTTGGCGCTACCTTTCTCAGTTCCTGCCTTTAGATTTTCCTCCTTTACTTGTTTCACATGTGCCAATTCATTAATCTAGTTCTTCGAAAATGAATTTTAATTTTCAATTTAATCTGCAGTCTTCCGCTTACTCCGAAATTCTTCATTTTTTGTGTTGCAATCCATGATAGTTTAGAAAATATCGTAAGAAGGTCAATGTATATGAAAGTTAGGGATTCAAGCTGTCGGGGGCAATAAATAGAAGTTGAAAATTCCAAAATCTTTAATTCTTTATTTTTGGGTTGTATGTTAAGTTACTAGTGAAAACATCAAGAAATCCGAACGAAGGTTGAAGAAGAAGATGAAGGTGAGTCGGTTAGGTAGAAGCTTCTAGAGAGAGTTTCAGAGAAAGAGAAATAACTCCTCATATCAAAATATCCGACTGACCCCTAATACAAAAGGGGTCGATGTATATATTACATATGCGGGCCAACTCGGGCCAGAACTAAAACCAAAAGAAAATGGGCTCAAACATATATTCTAGCCCAACTACAAGATATACATGATATACAAGAAATTTACATTAAATATACATCAGAAAATCAATGTATGTGTATAGGATTTGAAGCTAGATAATCTTGTAGCTCAACACCCCTCCCTCAAGTTGGAGGGGGAAACCACCTTCAACTTGACCAGCAAGGGATGCAGAATGGTGCCAGGGAGTGGCTTGGTGAGAAGGTCAGCCAACTGACGAGAAGTAGAGACATGGGAGAGAGTAATAAGCCCAGCAGCCAACAAATCACGCACAAAATGACAATCCACTTCGATATTTTGCTCATGAAAAATAGTATTGCAATATGGATATCAGCCTGATTTTCACAGAAAATAGAAAAAGGGAGAGAAACAGAAACACCAATGTCAATGAGCAAACGGGAAAGCCAAGACAGTTCAGCAACTACCTTACTGAGAGCCCTATACTCAGCTTCAGCAGAGGATAAAGAAACTACAGGTTGTTTCTTAGTCTTCCAACTAATCAAACAGCCACCCAAAAGAACACAAAAACCAGTCACAGACCTGCGAGTATCTGGACAGGCAGCCCAATCACTGTCAGAATAAGCATGTACAGAGAAATTAGAATTGTCAGAATAGAAGAGACCCAAATGCATAGACCCTTTAAGATATCTGAGAACATGTAAAGCAGCAGTCATATGAGGGACTCTGGGACACTTCAAATATTGACTCAGATGCTGAACAACAAAGCAGATGTCAGGCCTGGTGTGAGTCAAAAATAAGAGCTTACCAACAATGCTCCTACATTGATCAGGGGAGGAGAGAATGTCTCCAGAATCAGCATGTAATTTTACATTAAGATCCAAAGGGCAAACAACAGGAGAAACATTCATACAGTCAAACTGATGCAATAGGTCAGAAACATACTTATGCTGATTAAGGAGCATCCCACCAGGAACTACAGACATCTCAATGCCCAGAAAATAATGCAAAGACCCAAGGTCTTTGATCCTGAACTGATCATCCAGAAATAGCTTCAGGGCAGAAAGCTCTTCAGTAATAATAATGTCATCCACATAGACTGCTACAATAACCTGACAACCAGGCTGGCCTTTGATAAACAGAGAATAATCATTCAGAGAATAAGTATAGCCTCTGGAATAGAGGGCAAAAGACAGCTTAGCATACCATTGTCTGGATACCTGCCTCAACCCATAGAGAGATGTTTCCAACTTACAGACAAGAGGAGGAGATGCAGAGGAAACAGAATCAGAAGAAGAGACAGAAACAGATAAACCTGGAGGAAGCTTCATGTAAACCTCCTCATCCAAATCACCATTCAAGAAAGCATTGTTAACATCAAGTTGGAAAAGATTCCAATGCTTCTTAGCAGCCACTGTAGTAAGACACTTCACAGTAGACATTTTAACCACAGGAGAAAAAGTGTCATTGAAATCAACCCCTTCAATTTGAGTATCCCCTTTAATAACAAGTCTAGCTTTGTGTCTTTAACACTACCATCAGCCTTATATTTGATCTTATAAACCCATTTGCAGCCAATGGGTTTCTTACCAGAAGGAAGGGGAACAACTTCCCAGGTACAGTTGGCATCCAAAGCATCAAACTCCTTTCTCATGGCATCCTGCCATACTGGAACTGATGCAGCTTGAGAGTAATAAAGAGGTTCAGTCTCCAGAGGAGAAGAAGAAGACCCAGGGAAAGTAGGAAGATGGCAAACATAATCCTTCTGGTAATAAGGAGGATTGTGTTGTCTTCCAGATTTCCTGGGAACAACAGCTGATGTGGAAGAAGGCAAACCAGGAAGGGAAATGTCAGGGTTGAAAGGAGGACTGGAAATTGGATAGGAAGAAGGAGAATCTGAAACAGAAGGTGAAGGTGGAGAGGAAGAGATGGGAATAGAGAAATCTGGTTCAGAAAGGGAATGCTCAAGAGGAGGAACAAAGTGAAAAGAAGAAGGAGAAACAGGAGGAGTAGAGGTAACAGAAGAAAAAGATTTGAAAGGAAAAGAAGTTTCATGAAAGATAACATCCCTGGACACAAAGCAACTTTTGGAACTGAGGTCATACAGTCTATAACCCTTTTTAGCAAAAGGATACCCCAGGAAAACACATGAAATGACCCTATGTTTCAACTTGTCCCTTTGAGGAATTGGGACAGTAGCATAGGCAAGGCAGCCAAAAGTCTTTAAATGGGAGTAAGTGGGTGTCTTACCATGCAATATTTCATAAGGGGATTTGCCATGAAGAAGCCTGGAGGGTATTCTGTTAATAAGATAGGTAGCAGTCAATAGGCAATCTCCCCAGAAAGAGATGGGTAAACCAGATTGGAAAAGTAAAGCTCTACAAGTTTCAAGAAGAGTCCTATGTTTCCTCTCAACAACACCATTCTGTTGAGGAGTATGTGGGCAAGTGGTTAGATAATGCCATGTTGACTAAAAAAGGATGCACCAGCAATACTAGATCCCAATTCTAATGTATTGTCACTCCTTATAGTTTGAACATTAGCATTAAACTGGGTCTTAACCATACAGAGAAAAGACCTAAGCATGCAGAAAGCATTGCTTTTAGACCCCAATAAATGTGTCTAGGTTGCTCTAGAAAAGTCATCAACTATTGCGAGAAAATATCTAGAGCCAGAAGAGGTGGGAGTGTGATAAGGGCCCCAAGTATCTACATGGATCAATTGAAAAGGTCTAGATGTACTAGTTGTGCTTTCACGAATGGGAAGTCTCGTTTGCCTAGCCATAGGACAGGTAGAACACTAAAAAGGCTGTTAAGAAGCAAATGGAAAAGATAAGGCAGAAATGTGTTTCATGTTTGCAAATGGAATATGACCCAACCTCAAATGCCAAATGTAATTCATGTAAGTGGCAACCGTATTATTACAGATGGAACTATTTGCATTTGAAGGTAAACTAACAGCTTCATGACTAGAACAGTCAGGTTTACAAGAATTAGAAGAAGAAGAACATACAGAAACAGAAGAACAATAACTAGAAGAAGAAGAAGGTGGCACCCAAGAAAGCTTGTACAGACGAGCCTCCTCTTTACCAAGATCCAGAGGCATCCTCAGAGAAGGGGCCTGTAGCATGTGGAGGAAACAGGAAGTTGCAGTGAACAAGACTATGCAATGCAACTGTTTTACTAACTTGTGGACAGAAATCAAGTTGTGTTTGAAAGAAGGAACAAGTAAGACATCATGAAGAGTGATGAATGGATTTAATGCAAAAGATCCTGTGTACTTTCACTTTATATCCATTGGGAAGATATGGTACAGTTAAAGGAGTGAGATTGAAGAGTAAATCTTTACTAAAGGTCATATGGTTAGATGCCCCTTAGTCTATTATCCAGGTGGCAGAATTAATGTGAGTTAGCATGTAAAATTTGGAATCAGAAACAGGGCTCTCAGTTAGCATAGTACCAGCAAAATTGGCAGCATACATGGGGGGAGGAGACTGGACAATAGAGTCCCCTAACTGAGTTTGTTGCAGCAGGGTCATCAATTGTTCATAATGTTGTCTGCTCAACCCAGGTATCACAGAACTCTGGCCATCAATGTGTGGAACAGGTTGATGACTTTCAGGAGGATTTCCATGAGGAACAGACATATTTCTTTCAGAAGAAGAGTAATCCACACCAGCAGTTAGATGAGCAGCAACAGGTCTCCTCCCCTTGTTAAATGTTGTACTTTGTCGATACCCATGAATCTTGTAACACTTATCAATTAAGTTCCCAGATTTCTTACAGTATCTACAGAACAAAGAGTCTCTAGCTTGGTCAAAGTTAACTCTTTGTCTAAAATGAGAAGAATTAGGCACGGTGGCCTTATTGAATCCATCTGAATTTTTGTTTGTGTGGACATTGAAAGACATAGAGTCTGGATTAAACTGAGAGAGGGACTGGACTTGTCTCTGCTTCTCATCATTTAGGACCATATTGTAGACACTGTCAAGGGTAGGAGGAGGCTGCATCATCAGTAAGTTACTCCTTACTCCCATGTATGCTTTATTAAGTCCCATAAGGAACTGAAACACCTTATTCTCATCATCTTCCTGTATGATGCCATTTCTGGCAGGAAAAATGCATCTTTGTCCATTGTTTGCACACATTGTTCCTAATTCATCCCACGGTCCTTTAAGTTTGTTAAAATATGAGCCTACATCTAGAGATCCTTGAGAATTATGAGAGAGTTCTCTTTTTAGTTCAACAATTTTGGTTCTGTTAGCAGTACCATATCTAGCTGCAAGCTGTGCCCATATGCTCTGTGCAGTATCAGAATATTGCACACTCTCAGCTATCTGAGGGGACAAGGAAGCAGTCAACCAGGATATTGCCATATTATTACATCTATCCCATAACTTTTGTTCAGCCACATTAGTGTCTGGTCTGGGACATGTGCCATCAACAAAGCCAATTTTATTTTTAGCAGACAACGCTACAATCATTTTCCTTCCCCAACCCCCATATCCACTACTCGAGAAGGGAGTGGACATAAGAGAAACACCAGGATCATCTGAGGAGTAAACAAGTAAGGGACTGGTAGGATCAACAGGAGTTGTATTAGTACTCATGTTAGCAGCCATGAAGAACAATGAGTTTAAAGTCAAAATATAATCTCTGCAAGTAGTTTGAAAAACTAAAGCTGTATCAAAAACTTCATGCAAATCACATAGCACCTAAAATATGAACAGATTTACCCTCCTTCTTCGTGACCGGAGAAGATCGGCCTTCAATTAATAGAAAAATGCGAGTTCCGAACAGCAGAAACCTAACAGAACCCCTAAAATCTGAAGCCTCGCCAGAATCGACTCGAGAACGTCGGAAAACCAACCCAAAACGTCCGAGTAGTGAAGATGCAACCAATTATTGTGATAAAAGTCTCAGATCAACACCCGATTTTGATCGGAATCAACACTGACTGAATATCTCAGAAACACCCAAAAATTTTCCTACGAGATTTCGACTGAGATAACAAAATACAGGAGAGTATCGACGGATCATCGTCCCGCTCTGATACCATGAAAAGAATGAACCTTGGGCCTAACTCAACCCCAAAAGCTATCTTATGAGGTGAGGATTGCCCAAGCCATATAAGGAGACCAAGGACCTCAAAGCCCTCCGATGTGGAACAACTCAACACCCCCTCACGCCAAGACCTTTGGAGTTTGGACAACATAAATGGGGGCCCAATATCGGTAACAATAATTGGGATGGGTCTGGCTCTGATACCATGAAAACATCAAGAAATCCGAACGAAGGTTGAAGAAGAAGATGAAGGTGAGTCGGTTAGGTAGAAGCTTCTAGAGAGAGTTTCAGAGAAAGAGAAAGAACTCCTCATATCAAAATATCCGACTGACCCCTAATGCAAAAGGGGTCGGTGTATATATTACATATGTGGGCCAACTCGGGCCAGAACTAAAACCAAAAGAAAATGGGCTCAAACATATATTCTAGCCCAACTACAAGATATACATGATATACAAGCAATATACAGTAAATATACATCAGAAAATCAATGTATGCGTATAGGATTTGAAGCTAGATAATCTTGTGGCTCAACAACTAGATGTTGCATTCATTATCATGGGGCAGCACAAGTTTTTGATTTGGTTAGCTCTTCTGTGTAGGCAATTGGTGGACTTTTATGTGTTGCTCACAATGAGACAGAATCATCCTATGTTACCAATTAAAAAGTTTGCTAAGATTGATCTTGATGTTAGAAGCATGAACAGATGAGAAAAATCTATTATTTTGCTGTACAATCTATCAAACTGATAAAAGCTTCAGTTGCGTGTGGATATTCTCTTCTTTGGTTACTCTATTTCTTGCTCTTTCTCCGGTGAAAGTGACTTGAGCTGTCCATTCTTGAGGCAGTTCCGAGTAGAAGTGATCTCTCCCAAGTGCATTCTTATATGACCTCCTACACTTGAGGTGGTGTACCGCTCTGATACATAAAATTGTCCTTTTCTAAGAGTACATTTTTCCAACCAGGAGAAGATATGCTACGTTAGGTCTTTTTGATATCAAGGGATCTAATTTCTGGTTCTAGTTATGCTTCCTCCATGCTTTGTTCTGATCAAGTTTCACCTACTGGCTACTTTCAAGCTTTGCTTAGTGAATCACTGCCTCTACACCAAATTAAAGCACTCCATTTCTCTAAAATCCAATTTTAGATCCTTGACTTTATTGGTCACCAGCTTAAACTGCTGCACTAGTTGTAAACAACCCAGGCATATCCACTCATTGTGCTAGTCCAGCTGATTTGGTTTCTAGAGATAAAGGCCGGTGCTACAGTTGGTGACTCAATTATCAGGCCATAAAAATTGGGCTGGGTCTATGTTACAATACTTTAAATTGAATAACACAGTTCATTATAATGACATACTAATACAACAATGACACCTTAAGTCCAAACTAGTTGGGGTCGGCTACATGATCCTCTGTTTTCATTCCACTTCTTTTGGACTCATCATTTGAATACTCAGTAATGTACTTTAAGATAAACTAGGGGTCCTCCATCACTAGATTTTTCAGATTTCTCTACATTTTCTACTTATCTCACACTGATGTTTATTCTAAACAAACTAAAAAGACTCATATCGAGCAGATGATCTAATATTATTGTACGTGAGTAAGCTTGGATCTCGACTATTTTGTTTCGCCAAAGTGGATCTTTTGCTTCCTAGTGTTGTATTTGTTTTTAAGTTTGTCTGAGTTTCCAAGATATTGTAGGTTTTTCAAAGATACATTCCCTGTATGTGATTGTGATTTTAATCATCTTTATTACCTTTCATTATCATAGTGTCATATGGACCAACGAGCTTGGAGGGTCTACATAGTGTTAAAAATAGCGTGAAGCGAGGAAAAGCGACAACCTCCATTTCACGAAAGCTAGAAGCGAGAAGCGAAGCGCCCACTTTTTTGAAGTGAAGCGGAATTTAAATTAAAAAAAAATACGGCAGAGACAACACATGTAATTGTAAGCAAATGTTCAATACTTGAATTAAAAAACTAAAGAGTAGCATTAATTAAAGAACAAAATAAGCATCATATTCTTCTACAAATTGTCAAGAGTAGCATCAATTAAAGCACGAAATGAGCATCCTATTCTTCTACAAGATTGTCAAATTCTTTTATTCCACTATCATTATTATATTGCTCATCATCTTCTTCTACTTCATTTTCTTCATCAACTATGGACGAAGTAGTTGCATGTTTTCCCTTCCTATGTGAACTTGAAGTTGAGGTACTCTCCCTCAAACCATAAATCCTCTCCCTAATTCCACGCGCCTCCGCAACATTACCCCAAGTGATATCAGAAGTATCATCAAATACTTCTTCATCTGCATAATCTTCCGAGACTCCAGTTAGCCATTTATTAACATCATCGATGTTGTCCAAACTAATTGGATCAATTACATTACAAGCGTTGTAACGACGCCTCAATGTTTTATTGTACTTAATGAAGACTAGATCATTGAGACGCTTCAAGGTTAGTTTGTTCCTCTTTTTGGTATGAATCTGCAAATAATAAGTAATTAGTAAGATTAGAACAATTGAGATTTAATTTAATTATCTCAATATACTAAATCTTTCTTCTTAGTTCTTACATGCTCAAACACGCTCCAATTCCTTTCACACTCGGATGAACTACATGTTAGACTTAGAACCTTGATGACAAACTTTTGTAAATCTGGAGTGGAATGACCATATTGCTTACACCATTCAACTGTAGAAGTAAAACAAAATTTTCAAAACATAATATTAATTTATAAGTAAATAACTTATTAACTATGAAACAACATATAAGTCCTTGCTCACCTGGTGACTTCGTCGTTCTCTGTCTAATGGCGATGTTATTTCCAAAAAGTTGTTCAGCATTCATATAAATACTAAATTGCTCTGTAATTTTATCTTGCACAGATTCTTCAGGTATCAACTTCTCAATGCATTTATAGTATCCACTCCACAAAGGGTCATCTCCTAAAATCCTCTCTTCATTGGCGTACAATAGTTCCGGGTTCAAAACAAGTCCAGCTGCATGCAAAGGCTATGAAGCTTACTATCCCACCTTTTATCTATGATCTCAGAGACTTTTTTTGTATTTTCTTTGATCACTAAAAGAGGTTTGAATAATCTCCTTTGCCCTATCAATTACTTCGTACAAATAGCCCATTGGTGGCCTTTGCTCCCATCTACCAAATGAAGCACTTTAACTAAAGGACCACCAATCTTCAATGCATGAAACACATTGTTCCAGAATAAAGGAGAAAGTATAATATCTGCAGATTCTCTCCCTCGAGCTTCCCTTCCATAGGCACTGGTAATGTACTCATCTGAAACAAACAACTTCTTCAAATTGCTTTTTTGCTTATACATCCTAGCTAAAGTCAAGAAAGCAGTAGCAAATCTTGTCTTTGTAGGTTTCACCAAACTTCTTTGTTTGGTGAATCTCTTCATCGTGTTGAATAATAAAGGCCTTTGAACAATATAGGAATGCACTCTAATTTCCTCATTAAAGACAGTACTGAAGGATCTTACCTTGAAAATATCACCAAAGATCAAATTAACAGAATGTGTCGCACACTGAGTCCAATAGATATGCTGGTAGCAAGCAGATATCATTTCACCAGCTTTAACATTTTCACTTGCGTTGCCCGCGACACTTGAAAAACATTTTCTACTCCAACAGAGTCTATTGTACTCTTGAACAAGGAGAACATTTTGGTTGAATCAGTCGAAGAGTCGGTGCATCAACGGACTCAAGAAACAGGCTTCCCTTAGGAGAACTCACCAAGATATTGCTGATCATTTTTCCATTTCTCACTGTCCACTTATCCATCATTATGGAACAACCAAACTTGTTCCAATCTACTTTGTGCTCCTCCACGGTTTTGTTCACCTCTTCCACCTCCTTTTTTTAGATATGGCCCACTAACTTTATAATAAGTTGGAGGCTTCATTCCTGGACCATATTGGCCTACGGCCTCAATAAAAGCAAAAGTGTTAGTATAATTAACACAATTAAAAGGAAGACTTGCATCATATATCCACCGGGAAAAGCAGGTAACTGCACGGTCCCTCAAAATCGCTTTTGCATCAACTTGAGGATTACCACTTTTTCCTTCCTTATTTCCAGATTTTTGCGGGAAGTAACAATCTATAGGACCTTTGGTCTTGCCAGTAGATCCACAACTAGAAGACATTGGTGAAAGCATCCTTCCCCGTTTTTGTGATTTTGGTGGATGCGACGAAACATCATCACCTTCTTCTGTTTTATCATCATCGTCATCAAGATTAAAAAGCTCTTGTTCATGAATCATTTTACTTTGACTCTTTAACTCTTTCTTTTTTTGAAGGTATGCTTTCAATTCTTCCTTCACATGCCCGGAACTTTCAGACAAGATGCGACATTTGGATCACCACCAATAGATGCGCTTTTTGACGATAGATTCCTCCATTTGTAATCTTATCACAAAAAAAACATCTAATGGCTATCTTGCTGGTCTCGTTAACTCTTTCAGAGTAAGCCCAAGTCGGGTCTTTCCTATCTTCTTTTGGCGCCATTAAAATATCAACTACATAACACATAAAAGGTAATAAGAACTAAGAATAAAAAATATATAAGAAGAAGAAATTTTTTGGAGAAAATTCTGGAAATTGTTTTTGAAGAAGCAGCAACAGAAACATGTAGAAATATTCTGGAAAAAATTCGCCAGCATTTCGGCACTTTTTGGACGTTTAGAAAGAAAAAGAAAAAGAAAAAGAAAAAGAAAAAGAAGAAGAAGAAGAATGAAAATAAAAATATTCCTGTTGAACACTGCTTGGAACTTGAGATAATTTCAGAAATTTGAAGTTGATGAAGAAGAGAAGAAAAAATCGTTGCTCTTGTTGATGAAAAACCTAGTCTCGTTGTTTCTGGACTCCAGACAGTGTTTATTGGTTACAATAAGGCTTGGTTAATAAAATAGGGCTTGGGTTACTTTAAACAAAGAAGCGGTCGCTTCACTGCTTCTCGCTTTTTACAGACAAGCGGTCGCTTTTTCGTACCAGAGTCGCTTTAGCTCTATGAAGCGCTGACATGCCCGCCTCGCTTCGCTTCTCGCTTAAATCGATGAAGCGAGCACTTTTTTAAACAATGAGTCTACATAGACCTGGGCAAACCATTTAGGCCATCTTTATTCACATATTTTTGTTGTTGATAAGGTCATATTCTCTCACTTTATTCTCTATGTGTGCTATTTGTACCCTCCATCAAATTTGATCATTTTGCTTGTGTAATCTCGTATGACCGTAAATCCATATGATTATCTTAATATCCGTATTTTACTACACTCATCTTATCAAAATTGTTGTGCATTAGGAGCCCAACACTCATCTGATATTGCTATTCTTGCAACCAAGCCCATAGAATTTGCCTTTCACATTGGTAGGTGTTGTCCTATGCATAGCACTCCATAAATCTGACCCATTTTAGTCATCTTTTCTTGGTTTTATGTGTTGCATTTTCATCTACCACACCATTATTTTGGAACAGTAAGATTTGGATATCTGAACTGTCTGCTTTTAGGCACCATACATCCATCTAAATGTCACCTCAACTTTATTCTTCTTATGTGGAGCTAATTTGTTGACTCCTCCATTAGTTTCGTCAATGGTCACAACATTACCTACAAATAACATGTTCCATGACTTAGTGTAAATTCCTAATGTAGACCCACGGATTTACACTTGATCATATCATTAACTTGTCATGTCTTACAACATCAAAGACTAAGTCTCATTCACCAACTAGCTAGGTTGGCCAGATGAATCCTCAGTCCACCCTGCTCCATTTGGGCCTTTTCATTCCAATACCAACTACTGTCCTTTTGGCGGAATTAAGGGCACATGAGTTTGACCAACCTAAATGGCCAAATCCAAGATGAGCACATTATTCGTAGTCATGTCATACAAATGGGCACAGGGAATCATCTTCACATTCTATATGGATTGATGAATACCAGTGGAAAGGCTCGAGGGGACTGATGATGTGGATAAAGAGAGCGTGATAAGGAGTATTTGAGTTATTTCGAAGTACATGCCAGTTGCTGAAATGAAGGCTAATTATTATTCTAGTGTTCCTAGTTGTCTTCCTTTGCTATGGAAACATATGGTTCTGTAGGAGGGTTCTAACGGATGAAAATAAGTACTTCGTGTAACAGTATTATTGATGACCATAGAATGCATGGATGTAGTGATAAGCCAGAGGAACGTAGGTCTTTTTGCTTGCAGTCGGTCCAGGGTTGGTGGTGAGAGTTGATAGCTTTTTGATTAGATAAAGGAACTAGTTTTAACTACTGACGGATCATTCAGCTTGTATTATCTTTATGGTCGTGCCATGTTCTTGCAGCATGCTAGTGACATGGTGTAAGACATGCCAACATGATCCAACACCTGTTTTTTTGGAGCGGTACCTAACACCTGTAGAATTCATAGAGACACTTGTCACGCTCCTACGTTTTCTAAGAGGTTCTGCCATGCGGGCGATGACTGGGCGACACATTGGCGATGATTTGGCGCACGGAAGGCAGTATTTCTCTAGCTAAGTCTAGATCCTTCCAATAGAAGACTCTAGACCCTTCTAGTCTCATCTTGTATATTCTACTAGGTGTAGAGATTTGTAGAATCTCTAGAACTTTGATCTTAGCCATCCATTAAAATAGATCTTAACCGTTGGTTAGGGAGTCTAGCTACTATAAATAGGCTAGTAGCATTTGTCATTTGCAACAACAAGCAATCCAACACTTGTATAAAGCTTTCTCTTGTTTATACAAAGCTTTCTTGCAAGCTTCTCTTCTTAGCTTCTCTTAGCTTTGTTGTGGCAATATTTCAGGAAAAAGGCTGCTTAGCACATCGCAGGGGCGAATTATGACTAAGGCCGCACGGAAGATAGCTAGGGAGTTATCCGGTTCGTGACAGTTGGTATCAGAGCAACACTATGAAAGGGTTAGTGGGTTAGCTGGGCACATTCACGACATGGCTAGCGGCGGTGAGGAGCAAGTTCGCAAGGGTCGCGATGAGGAGCGCACCGTCCCACCACCACATAAGGGAGGTAAATCTCGTGACTATCTTGCTAGTTTTGAAGCTCGGTTAGCTAAACTTGAGATAGCTATGGCGGATACAATATAGAGGTTGGATCGCACGAAGCAAACCGTAGAAGAGTACGTCAAGAAGGTCGATACCTCGTTGGACACTTTCCAAGAGAGGATTGATGCTGTAGGGGCAAAATTAGCGAACTAGAACTGCTTGTTTCAAGCCAAGGTGTATCAAGCCTTGTCAGATTTGAGGCAGGACGTTGATGAAGCCAAGTCAAGCTTGGAGGCGTCCAAGGCTGCCGTAGAGGAAACTAAGGCCGACTGGGCAATGTGCAGAAGTGCCTTCATGGCGAAGGAAGTAGCGTCGACATCATCCTTGCAGGTTCGAGACACTGCCCGTGCCGTAGACTTGCTGAAGCCAAAGGAATATGATGGAGCTCGAGATGCGGTAGTTATAGACAACTACCTTTGGCATATGGAATACTACTTCGAGGCGCTCAACTTAACAGGGTTGGCCCAGGTACATACTGCCACTCTACATTTCACCGACATGGCTGGACTTTGGTGGCGAAGAAAACGAGCCAACATGGACAAAGGGCTAGTCGGCATTGACATTTGGGAAGCCCAAAAGAAAGAACTCAAGGCGGAGTTCTACCCGGTGCACGTAAGCCGCGAGGCTAGGGCGAAAATGAGGGACCTCAAGTAGGGACATTCGATCAAGGAGTACGTCAGGGCATTCTCCAACTTGATGCTACAAAGTGACAACATGAGCGACGAGGATCTCTTTTTCAACTTCTTATCCGGGCTTAAACCTTGGGCGGTTCAAGAGTTGAGACGATCCAAGGCCGACGACATCTCGACGGCACTTAAGGTTGCTGCCACATTGGAGGAATATACTAGTGCTGACAAAGGGCATGTCAAGCACCAAGGCGAATCATCCAAGTCCAGGACACAAAGGACTTGGCCGGTTACAGGTGGGGGAGCCAAGTACGGAACCCACAAGCCAACAACCCATGGTGACAAAGGGAAACAGGTCAGGGACAACAAAAAGGAGGCCAAACCAAGGGAGGGTTGCTTCCTATGTCAAGGACCACACTGGGCGAGGGACTGCCCACAGCGTGAAGCTATGATCGCCATGTTGAAGCAACAGGAGCATGGCAACGAAGCAACCTTGGGATGTCTTAAGCTGCTTAACGCACTGAACGTTGAGCCCACTCCTCACCAGGCGGGTGACAGGAGTCTTATGTATGTGCAGGGGCACGTCGGCAACAAGGCTGCCCACTTCATGATTGATACGGGTGCCAGTCATAATTTCATGACTCCAACCGAGGTGGAACGGTTGGGTCTACAGGTGACATACTCAAAGGGTTGGCTCAAGTCCGTGAATACTGATGCCAAACCCGTGGACGGCGTGGCGAGAGGGACCGAGTTGAAGCTTGGCAACTGGTCAGGCAAGGTGGATTTCTTGGTGGCACCAATGGATGATTACTCCATTGTTCTAGGGATGGAGTTCTTTCGGCTACAATGTTGTCCCGTTCCCTAGATCCAACATGTTGATGATCTTGGAAGGGAACCATGCATGATCCCTAACTGTTGCCCCTCCCAAGACATCCAAATCTCCTCAACTTGGTGCCATGCAGCTGGCCAAGGGACGCCAACGTGGGGAGGAGATAGGGTTAGCCATTCTTAAGCAAGAAGAAGAAGGGGGAGATGATGGCGATACCCACGCTTGCACCAAGGATGTGCTGGAAGAGTCCAAGGATATGATGTCACCCGAGTTACCCCGCAAGCTGCCACTAAAGTGTGGAACGCAAGATCCAGTTGGAGCACAAACCGAGCCAGGCCAACTATGTGGCGGATGCGCTTAGCCGCAAGGCAGGATTGGCGGCAATGCCAAGAGTTCAGGCAGAGCTCTTGGATCCTATCAAGGAAGACAAGGCGCATGATCCTTTAGCCAAGCAACACATACAGATGGCTACAGATGGGAGAACCAAACAATTCAGAGTCGAAGGCGACTTGTTGTGCACCAAGGGACAGCGTATTTATGTTCCCAAATGGAAGAGGTCGCGCACGAGCATCATTAAGGAGTGCCATGACACCCGATGGGTGGGTCATTCGGGACGAAAGCGCACTCAAGTGTTGATAGAGGCTAACTACTGGCCTAAATACTGGCCTCGTATGCGGGACGATATCGAATCACATCGGGCACCGCCAGCCACTACGACATCATTTGATAGGGAAGTCGAAAGCATCATGGCTGACCGGGTGATTCGGCGAAGGTTCGAGGAACCATTGCATGAATATCTTGTCAAGTGGAAGGGACTACCGGAAAGCAAGGCAAGCTGGGAGCCAAATGAGGCGCTTTGGCAATATGAAGAACAAATTCGGGAATTCCACGAAGAGTCGACGAGGGCGTCGACGCAATAGGTGGGGAGGTTGTCACGCCCCTACGTTTTCTAAGAGGTTCTGCCATGCGGGCGATGACTGGGCGACACATTGGCGATGATTTGGCGCACGGATGGCAGCATTTCTCTAGCTAAGTCTAGATCCTTCCAATAGAAGACTCTAGACCCTTTTACAAAGTTGTTGCAGAGGTTACTGCATTGGTCCAATCTGTATATTATCTGTTCTGGGAAATGAAGGAATGGATCTTTATGGTGCGCAGTATCTGAAAATAGTAGCATAGGGATTTTATCCCTTATCTGTTATATTTTATTTTAAATTTATGGAATATGCCAGTTGGGCTCTTTGTTGTCTTACCCAAGCATCTGCGTCTCAGAGAACATTCTGTTAATATCTTTCTTTGATACATACGCCAATGTGATCTTTGTATTTATGTGATCTGGGGCGATACAGCTCTGATCTTTTCCTTTTCAGGTAGACAAATATGAGTATAAAACCAACAGTTGCATTGAGAGCCATTCTTATAGGAGGAATAGCATGTTTCTCAGCAGTTGTCCAAGTGATGCACACAGCTTATGTTTTATTTGTTTTTTCTGCAACTTATACACTGTCAATAAAGTTGTAGATTTGATGGAATTTGCTAGTCAAATGGTTTCCCGAGATGATATTAAATTAGCTCAGATATATGGGTCCTTACGTTGTGGGACTCGCCAGCTCTGTACTAATGGAAGAAGGAACTTGTTGAAGTGAAGCATTTGTTATCACTTAAATTCTCTGGTAGATGCAGATTTTTCGCTCTCCAGAATCTGAGGTATGTAATTGATGTTTACTTTCAAAAGCAAAATGTATGTCTTTGTAAGGTTTTAAAACATGGGATTTTTTAATAAACCAGTTGGAATTCATTGATCATCAAATCACCTCAGCTGTGTCTTTTCACTTCTTGAGACTATCCTGCTTAATATGATGAGAACTGTTTAGGAAATCATCTGGGCATGTCGAACGGAGCAACTCCTTTACAATAACTAGCAATTGGATATATATAATTCATTATCTTTAACATATTTCTTCCCGTCACTCTTCCTCTCTTGTTTTATAATAGTAGTTAACATGTAAGATAGTTAAAGGCAATTTCGTTTTAAATTTGCTTTAGCACAATAGACAAGTCTGTTCTCGGAAATATGAGATAATTTGAGTCTTTATCTAATCAAATTGTACTTGAATTTGAACGATTGGGTTTTCGTGGTTCAATTACTTGTTTGATTCTGTGCATTAATCCTCTGTCCAAGATCAATGAAATTTTGCTAGGAGTAATCTTCGCTTAAGGTCTGCGTACACACTACCATTCCCAGACCCCACTAAATGAAATTATACAGGGTTGTTGTTGTTATTGTTGTTGTTGTTGTAATCTTCCCTTAAGATATTCTATGCATGTCCCATTAGGTAAAACATAAGAGAGAAAGGGAGAAAGGAACAAGCATAAGAATCAAACTGCAAATTAACAACTAATTATGTCAAAACTGTTAATCAAGCATAATAAATCATGTCGTAAAATAACATCTAAGACAACCATATTATGCCATAATAACCAAAGCTGATGAAGACAGCTAGTTTTTCATCTTTCCTATTAATAATTCTCATAATTATTATCCATTGAAAAGGTCAAATACATAGAGAAATTTTTCGGTACAAACGATATTACAAATGGGCTAATCTCTGAGTAGAAAAAAGCTCCATTTTCCCCTTGTTCTGTGAAGGAACAGAAGATGAACTCTAATACATATACCAGAAGATACAAGTCAAATTAATTTAAACTTCATAACCCTCCATTTGAACATCTTTGGACTTCAAAGGTTCATACTCACCCAAATAAACTTCAAGATGATCAGAAAGTGCAGATTTGTCAATGTTCTCATGGTGATAGGACTTGCAAACAATGTAAATAATTGTTTGTATCACCAAACCAAATAACACCAACTTGAACATCATAAGAAGACAAAGCAACCCAAATCCTGTCCTATACATCAGCCCTAGATGCATATGTTTCCCATGTCCATGTACCACAAACTTCTTGAAAATAAAGTTTAGGATACCAAGTGAAAGATTGAACTTGAAAAAGAAAACTAAGGCTATTGTCATCTTCCCCTTTAACAATTCCTTGCTTTTAAGCATGGCTTTCACCCCATATGAATCCTCCAACACAGTTACCACACTAGCTAAATGCCATATAACTGAAAGGTACACAGATCCAAGGGCATAAACAATCGCCATGATCACTAGAACAAATTTAACAAGACCATCATTTTCTCCCCGCATGCCGAAAGCCCATATTGACATGACTATAACTAGGGCAAAGAAGGCAACAAGGTTGTAGATGAAGAAACAAACAAAAGCACACAAGAAAGTGACCATAACCCTCTTCCAAACTTTAGGCACAACACTCATAACTTTCATAATTGACTTCACGTGAAGTGTATATGCATGCGATTGTATAAACCACAGCAGAGGTTGAAAGAAGGGAGAAGATGATGAGGAAAGTGATGTAGACAATTATGAAAAGCCATAGAGAGGCTAGCTCTGAGTTTATGTGATCAGAGATCTTGTTGTATTTCGCCGTGCCTGTATGTGTGTGTAGGAGCTGAAACTCAGAGTGTTTAAGGTCAGAGAAGAAAAGATGGTAAATTTCCATGTGCGCTAAGATGATGAAGCACATAGGAAGGATCAAAGATACGGTGATTTGGCTGAATATATTCCTCCATCTGTAGATGAGTTTGTAGGCTTCTATGTAGATATCAAAGAGGCCTAAGAATTGCATCTCTTCTTGTTCTCTATCCATGGGTACTATACAAAGGATATATGGAAATGAAGGATTAGTTTGTTCTATGGAAATGAAGGAGAAGAGACTAATATATGATAGGAAATTGTTGTGGATATCTATATCGGCAAAACTGCACTCCCCCCTCCCCCCTCCCCCCGTCTCTCTTATATAGGTCAATTGGTCTAGTCAACACGTGTGTGTGAGATATTTCCTTATTATTATAGGACAAGCTATTCAATACAATTACTTGACTTCAACTTTTGACCGGCTGCCAAGGATTGTGGTGATATGATAGAATCCTTTCAGCTTAAATGGAGAAAAGATACTGGTAGGGAGAGATTTCCCCTTTAGTGCCCTTAAGTGATTCGACGGGTTTAGTGTGGGTACTGAATATCGGATACATGATCTATCTATTTATTGTGATGTCTACGCATGCACCAACGAAGACCACTTTTACAATGAATGTCCTACTTTTCAAATGTTCTCTGTTGTGCCTGTGACGTATTTGGTTGTTACTACTGTTATACATGAATGATGAAACAAAATTACTATCGATTGATTATAGTTTTGACAATTGACAAGTAAAGGGTTGTAATTTTATTGCATTTTACCCCTTGAAAAGGGGAAAAAAGGGATTCCAAGTAATTTCACAACATGGGTTGATTTCACCAATGGTCATCGCTATAATCTACTTCAACAAGGTCATAAAACTAAAAGTTGGTAACTAAAAATTGCCAAAAAATCATCAGTGCGGCACTAAAAGTTATAATTAAGTTCACAAAGATGAAATAGGTAGTAAGCACCACCACAACACGAACTTTTCCGTTTCTCTGCATTTTTATCCCCGTTTAGCCCCCTTTTTTTTTTCATTTCTTACCCCTAATTGGGTTGAAATTTGAAGTTTATCCATTGACATACGGATATAGAAGATGAACAAATGATCGTGATAGACTTTAATTATTTGGCAATTTTTATCTTATGTAGCAACTTAGTTATAATTTTTAATAATTTTAATTTTATACGATATAGAAGATATAATTATCTGTTACAAAGTTTTTTCCTTAAATAATCACAATCCAAAATTTAAAGAGATAGTGTATCACCACCGCTCACCAATAACTAAGAAAGAGAATAATAATTTTCAATGAGAGTATCAGCTAATTTAAAACCTTTAAAACTATGGTCTGTGGCCCTCGCTCGTTTACTATAAATACAGCAATATAGAAGAATGGGACGAAATAGCTGCTGTCGTTGAGAAATGCCCGATTAAAATTATGAGTATAACGGACAACAATTACTTGAAGTTTGGTTTTAACGTCAGTGTCTTCTGTAGTAACAACGAAATAACAAAAGAATATTAGAGGCTAAACAAAGTATTGATTACATAAAAAAATCTGGGTAATAGACTTCGCAAAACTAGCAAGTAATAAGAAATTTGTTAAGACCATTAAAGGTTATGGTGAGATAAATATGTTCTTGTCGCTCTTAAATCTTAATCAAGTATTGGCCAAAAAAATATAGTAGAAAAATATCTTTCTTTTTAATATGCTTTATACAAAACGGATCCCGATTAGTAAGAACCCCAATACAAATATGGAATTTTGGGTGACAAATGATCGTGATAGACTTTAATTATTTGGCAATTTTTATCTTATGTAGCAACTTAGTTATAATTTTTAATAATTTTAATTTTATACGATATAGAAGATATAATTATCTGTTACAAAGTTTTTTCCTTAAATAATCACAATCCAAAATTTAAAGAGATAGTGTATCACCACCGCTCACCAATAACTAAGAAAGAGAATAATAATTTTCAATGAGAGTATCAGCTAATTTAAAACCTTTAAAACTATGGTCTGTGGCCCTCGCTCGTTTACTATAAATACAGCAACATAGAAGAATGGGACGAAATAGCTGCTGTCGTTGAGAAATGCCCGATTAAAATTATGAGTATAACGGACAACAATTACTTGAAGTTTGGTTTTAACGTCAGTGTCTTCTGTAGTAACAACGAAATAACAAAAGAATATTAGAGGCTAAACAAAGTATTGATTACATAAAAAAATCTGGGTAATAGACTTCGCAAAACTAGCAAGTAATAAGAAATTTGTTAAGACCATTAAAGGTTATGGTGAGATAAATATGTTCTTGTCGCTCTTAAATCTTAATCAAGTATTGGCCAAAAAAATATAGTAGAAAAATATCTTTCTTTTTAATATGCTTTATACAAAACGGATCCCGATTAGTAAGAACCCCAATACAAATATGGAATTTTGGGTGAGAAAAAAAGAAGATAAGAAACTTGTTAGGTGGCTAAGAGAAAGACTAATTCAGCGGGTCTTATGTAGAGAGGCTATTTTCAAATAGACCCCCGGCATCCTTCCCTCAAAGAACTTCCCACCTTGCTCTTGGGGAGACTCGAACTCACAACCTCTCAGTTGAAAGTGGGGGTTGCTTACCATCAGAGCAACCCCTCTTGGATGTCCAATAGAAAAGATAATTTTAATAATTGTCATCAAAGTTTATAATGTAGTAGCAGCAGCGAAAATTTACCATATAATAGTTGTGAATTTGATTCATACTAATTCATTTTCTGTCTCCTTCTCAGATCCCCTTGTAACAAAAAGAAGAAGTTATTTTGTAGCTTGTCGCCTGACTCTTATGAGTTGCATTTAAGTCAAGAATTAGAAGCTGATATATCGATCTGACACGGGACATGTTCCATTCAAGTGTTACCAAAATAGAAACAATTTTAGATTAGTTTTCGCTATTGGCTGTTGCTATCTTGCACCATGTAAGTCGGTTAGTTGGCGAGGTGACCTCTTTTGAAATTTGAATTGGTCAAGTGACCGTTACGTTTTATTATTTTAGGATTGACCTTCATGTTTGATTAATGGTTAAGTGGGAATGTGGGATTATAAAGTGAAGGGGAAAATTTGAGTCTTTATCCTTAAAGTTTGAGTTCTTACACTTTGGCGCCAACATATATAAATGTAATATTATCAAATCTCTTAAAAAAAAAAATCCATCTCTTACCGCCTCATCTGCCGCCCCAATTCCCATTTTTATGGCTAGTTCCTCCATTTCCGACCAAAGTAGTCCAAACGTTCAAAAGGTTAAACAACCAAATTATTTTCAAATTTTCGACCAAATTAGTCGTAATAATTTAAATAAAAATAAATATTTATTTAAAATTAAATGATAAAAATAGATATTTACTGTGCGATTCGGTTGGAAATTAATAACTAAAAAAATAAAATTTCTTTAAATTTTCGATGGAATCCGTCGTAATCTGTTAACAAATAATTAACCTTTTTTACAAATCATTTTCGACCGAATTGGTATGAAATTTGTTTTTTTTTTGAAAAAAAATTAGCCATCTGTGCGATTGTTTCCGTCGAAAATCAGTTGGATTTTTTTGTAAAACTGGGCAAAATTCTACTCAATTTTGAGCTACACCACCTGTCAAACAATTACAATACTATAATGCCAGCAACCAATCAACAAGTATCAACAAATATAACATCTGAACCAATAAACCCAACCATTAACAAAATCTAAACCAACAAATTTATTAAACCTAACAATTTTGCGCAAAAAAACATCTAAATAGTAGCTCACATTCAGGTTTAAAAACAAAACATAAACTTGCCTCTCACAATCAAGTTTACCTATCAACCAATACCATACACCTAAACTACTACAAATCGTATTCAGTGTGTTCATCCTCATCATCACATAGATCATGCCCATAGTTTTTCATGAATTTCTGCTTAATAAATGTTTCGAATTGTAAGTCCAATTATTGCTTCAAATCACGAATTTTTCCTCATATCTTCCATCAGTTCTTGATTTTGCAAAGTCGAAGAATACACTAAGAGTGGGTTCGGATGACCTGTAGTTCGACGTACTCCAAGTCTGTAGATTCTACCTTTGTTTACTTCACCCGCTGCCTCTGTCCATAATGAAGTTGTAAGGTGTTGATTGAGTTTAAGGAGGTTGAGTTTGTTGCCATTTTTTCACCCTTTATGATAATCTTCCAAAAATAAAAACATAATGATTTTGTAGACAAACTAATATTAAAACCGTAAATAATTATGAAGTTAGTATTTAACATACGTATCCGACGCACGCGTCTCCACCATGTGTTCTCTTGTACCGTCCTTCTTCATTTTCTTATGCTTCTCCTCGAAGACCTCATCTTGACTCATATCTCGCCCTTTTTCCTTTTCCTTCATAACAAAAAAATATGAGTTAGACATTGCAATCATAAAATTCTATATGTAATCCTAAGAAATTTTTATAAATAATTACCAATCTTAGTTTATGGGTCACAAAACTAATCGAACCTCCTGTTTTCAATGAGCTACCTTTCCTGGAGGCGCGATTTGCCTTTTCTTGTGCAGTCTTCTTCCATTCATCGATATTAAATTTCTCAAGAAGTTTCTTCCAAACATCTTCTCTTAACTACTCCGGCATTTTACTAGCATTCCGAGCAGTGAAGATGGTATCTTTAATTTGCTTAGCAGCCTTTTTCTCGAAAATAACATTTATTTCATTTTAATGACGAGGATGCCATGTACACTTTATCTGCAATACAAAAAAGTAATATTAGATGGAGACGATAATTATTAAATAAATTTAATCAATTCAATCAATTTTTAACCTAAATTAACTTCACATTTGTTCTCTGATGTTATACGATATCTGTCTCCAAAAATTTTATGGATCATGGTAAAATAGCTTCATAGAATCCACAATCAAATGTATAGACTGAAGGATGGCAAAAACCTGCATTAAAGTTAACATATATAATTAATAAACATCTTAAAATTTCAAAAGTCTTAATTATTAATAAATATTCCTTAATTTTAACATATCTAAAAGTACATTCAAAACTTTAAAAATAATATAATTATTACTTACCCATCCTCGTGTGGGATGATTATCAACCAATTATAACTATTATATTGTATATCCCCTCCAAGATTCTGCCTGCATCTGCTAGAAGGTGTAGAAGTAAGAAGTAACTGGGCGAGAGCCTCCAATATCCAACCTAGATATGCTGGGAGTGGATAATGATGATGGAGTGGAAGATTATGGATCAACAAAAGACGAAATATCGTGCTAACTACCATGAAAGTTTGGGGGTGCAGCAGCTGGTGAGCCACCATGCCGACTACCATGAAAGCTCCAGGGTGCAGCAGCTGGTGAGACCATTGTGGCTACCATAAAAGCTCGGAGATGGTACAACTACTAAGCCACTATGTTGACTACCATGAAAGTTCGAGGGTGCAGAAGCTGGTGAACCAGCATGCTGACTACCATGGAAGCCCGGTGAAGAAGATTGTATAGAAGGTGTGGAATAAAGTTAAAAACAATGTTACTTTGACTTCCTTTGGTATTCATAAAATAATATTGAATCGAATTATTTGATAGAGAGGCAATGATGAATGGTAGATGGTAATCAAGTCGACTGAGGAGGATGAGGAAGAGGATGGCGAGGAAGAGTAGGACTCGTATTTGGCATAGTTGAGGTAGTTGGAAAAGATTATTTTTTCTTATTTTATTTCACCTTTTCCTTCCCCTTAGATGTTATATATGTAATATAATCATAATAAAATACAAAACAAAATATAAAACAAGCGATAGTAAATACAAATAATTATTCCATAAATTAAACAACTAAAGAAAGAAATAAACAATCCAATATAATAAATAATTAAAGGAATAACATAAAAACCCTAGCATGTCATAAAAAATATACAACAATTCTTCAAATATATTAAATTATTGAAGGAAGAACAATATACAAAAGAACAACAAGTCAATCCTCATCGCTATCTTCATAATAAACATCTAAGTCTTCATCATTGTCTGTTTCACTTTCATCTAATAACTCTTCCTCATCACTTATTTCATGTTCAACACCTCTATCTTCGTCTTCATTTTGTCCAAGGACACAAGGATCAAATTCTTCATATATTCCTTCATTATGCTACAACATCTGCTAATTCATCTTCAACTATTGCTTCAACTCTTGAAATGTCATTCTGGTACACCACATCTAATGCATCTTTGAGTTCTACTCTACCCACATGCTTTGTTTTTAAAACTACCCGCCATGCAGACTTATTCTTGCTCAAAGGATAAGGAACATAATATACTTGTTTCACCTTTTATGCAATGATAAAGGGATCATAAAGTCTATACAGCCCCGTGTGTTTAATTTCTACTATTTTGTGCTACGCGTGCACCTTTGTACCTCTATACGGTGTCGGATCATATCATTTACATCAAAGGAGTACCAACCTTTTTCTTCGACCAACCTATAGTATACTATAGTTCCAAAATATCTTGAAGCATATCATAATAATCAATATATCACATTTCAGCACACCTCACTATTGTTCATTTTTTTCCCCTTAAGCCATTCTTCTGTATGAAACTTGTATCTATTAACCAAGTATTTAGACATCATTTTGACTCTAGGGTCAGGCCCCAAGCTATATCACGTAACAATGGGTCATTAATACCATCCAGATATCAAAGATGGTGGGGACTATGTTATTTTAGGCAAATCCTTTACCCTATTCCAAATTTCTTCTGAACACAAGTAGGCCGTTGGATCCTCAAAATCAGTTCGGTTCTTCATAAATGCACTTGTATTTCACCTAAATTCATGATTCATTGGAAAAAATCTACGGTGGCAGTTGAACCATGTACTTTTACCTTCATGTTTCAAAGTAAATGCTTTTGTGTCTTCCATACAATAAGGTCAAGCTATCTTTCCATCATTCGACCACCCGAACAACATTCCATAAAAAGAAAAATCATTTATAGTCCATATCATATCATTCATGGTTTGGGCAGATCTGGTTCTGGTGTTTCGCACCTACGCTCCTAACACCCGCGCTCCTAACACCTGCGCATTTAGTAGCGCAGGTGTGGCTCTACTTATGCGTGAGTTTTGTCGCTTTTGCGATGCTGGTGCATGTCTTAGTGATTCGCTCATGCGGATGGGGGACCGCATGTGCGAGGTCGTATATGCGGAAGAGGGATCGCAAATCCGCATTTGTGGCTCAGCTCGACCGTATGCTCCTAGGATATTGTGGTCACTCTTGCGCAATCGCAGATGTGAAGTTTGGCTCGCATGTGAAAAATATGGAATGGAAACTGAAGGCTGCAGATGCGAGATTTTGGCTCACAAAAGCGAGAGCGCAGAAGCGCAGTTTTGTCTACAAATGCAAAAATATCTAGGCAAAATGTTTAAGTGTCGAGGGTTTCAGGATTTATTCATTTTTGGAGTTGTAGACCTCGGCTTTGGGAGATATCTCATGGGATTTTCAAATAATTCATTAAGGTAAGTATTCTTTACCCGAATCTTATTATATTTCATAAATCCATTGTTATTTTCATCATTTAATTAGTGAATTAAGTTGGCAATTGGGTGAAAATTTGTAAAATCTTTCAAAAATATAAAATGAGGATTTGAAAGGTGATTAGAGGTCTGATTTGAGCAATTCTTGTATGGTTGGAGTCGTTATCAAATGTGTGTTCCGATTTTGTAATTTTGGCAGGTTTCTGATACGGGCATGGGGTTGACTTTTTATTTCTCTTTCAAGATCAAAGTTTTATTATCCAGAATTGTTTCCTATGAGTTTTATTTTATGATTTGAAGTTATCTTAGCTAGATTTGAGCTATCCGGAGGGTGTTTCACACGGGAAGGTCATTTTAGACTATCGATATTTGAGGTAAGTATCTTGCCTAACCTTGTGTGGGGAAACTACCTTGATAGCTTGAGTCATTTGGTGCTAATTATGCTATGTGAAGGTCATGTATGCGAGGTGACGAGTATGTACTCGGGCTTATTTGTGGAAATTTGACTATTTAAGGCTCTTAGGTTCTTATGTTAATTAGATATGAAGTTGTTTTATCATGTTAAATCTCCCATTTACTAAATTCATCCTTACGTATCTTATTTTGAATTAATTGATTCATGTTCTACCCTTGTTTCCAATTAAACTCTTATGTGTCTTAATTGAAGTTGTTGCCTCTTTTATAGCCATGATGTCTTTCCATAATTGCTTATCCTTAATATAAGTTATTATTATCTCTTCCGTAGTAGCTTAACCTTAATTGAAGTTATTATTATCTTTTATGTAATTGCTTAGCCTTAATTGAAGTTTTTGTTATTCTTTTCATTGTTGACTTATCCTTACTTGAAATTATTGATTTATGCTAACTCTCTTATCGCCGAGTTGTAATGTTACGGAATCATTGTTACGCATTATCTCTGCCCTTTCTGAGATATTCTTGTCAAAATCATTATCACCTATCGTCTCATGTATTGGGAGCTCTTTCTTCCATTTATTTGTGTTTTGTAATTCTTGTATTGATTTACTTGCCATACTCTCATATTATTGTCATTGTTTCTGCTGTACTTAGTGTTGTTGAGCCGATGACTAAGCGTGCTTGTGGTATTGAAATTGATTGAGGAAAAATTGTGGAATATGGGAACATGTGGTGAAAGACCGTATATTGCGTTGTTATGTTTTTGGAACATGTGATATTATTGAGAGGATTGCCGGGGTGTTCACACATGAATTTTCCGTGCTATTATTGTTATTGACATCTGTAAATGAGGCATGACAAAGCGGGATATATATGTATGTTTGCGCATGTGGAGAGGCAAGGTGGGAATATTATTGTGCACGTGTGGAGAGACAAGGCATGCATTTACTTTATAATTACGCATGTGGCAGGACAATGTGGGCTATATCGGGGAATGAATTGTGATGACTTGGGGGCATTGTTATTGTCAATATTTGTGTAGTGGTGCACCTATATCACGACCCAAAAATCTACTAGTCTTGATGGCACCTAACCCAACCCACTAGGTAAGCCAACTAATAACTATCCAATTATAATAATATGTAACAGGACAATTTAATCAAAGAAATTATCTGAATCTTTTACATTTCCCAAGGACTGCTAGTACAATTTATGAGCTTCTAAGAATAGAGTTTACAAAGCTGATATGAAGTAAATACATTTTCTATTTGAAAAGTACATAAACAGTGTTTTATAAATCTAAGGCTACCATAAATAAGAGACAACTGCAACAGGGACGTAGGTACACCTTCAAATCCAGCTCCCATCAAACACAACAACAATAACAACCAATATCTGCAACAATGTGTATAAGTGCAGTATTACAACCGACCCTATATACTCAATAAGTATCAAACCTAAACTTAGATTGAAAATAGCGATGAGCTAGAATATAGGTGGGGTCCAACACCAATAACCAACAACAATTCATAACAAAGTAATGCAATTAAATAAAGAAGTAACTGAGAGATAAAATGCTCAGCCTTTTCTTAATTTTCAGAAAATAGTTTCGCCTTTCAAGTATATCCGTGAAAACCCAAATCCTTTGCCGAAGTCATCAAAAAATATGAGTAATTTTGAAAACTATAATTTTTTCCAAAAATCTTTCATCGGTTGTTTTCATATAAAATGAGCAAGTACATCTCTATGTCTACATGTCAAGGTACAGGGAAAATTTTAAATGTCAACAAAATCGGGCAGCAAAAGGAAATATATCTCTATGCATGTATCTTAGGTACGCATGTAAATGTAATTCCTCTCAGTGATGAACTCATGTACTCTCACTCTTAGAGTACTCCATCTCACTATCTCGCATTTCTCCTTTACCGTGCTTAATACTTAGCTCACTCAATCACTTAACACTATACAATACTCGTTGCGGCTTGGAATTCTATCCCCATATATATGTAGTCGACTGTGCTTATTGGGGGTGTGCAGACTCCGAAGGGACTCCTACAGCCCAAGCGCTATAATTTGCACAGACAACTCACATGCTGCATGAACAACTCACGTGCTATAACATCAGTATCTGTATTTGCATGGATAACTCATGTGCTGAACGGAAAACTCACGTACCATAGCATCAATATCTGGATCCGCACGGACAACTCACGTGCTAATGTGACAATAACTCAGAATCAGGCCCTCAGCTTCACTCAGTCATCAATCTCTTCAGTCTCACTCAAGGGCTCACAAATGCCATGAATCTAGCCCAACAACAATGATATGTTGTGTAAATAAATAATAACTGAGACTGAGGTATGATATGAATGCACGAATATGACTGAGTATAAAACATAAATGAAATCAGTGAGATGAAAACAAAAGACGACCACTATGGTCCCAACAATGCCAACATAAAGCCTAAACATGATATCTAGCATGATTGACAACTCAATTACTTTATCATATGGTGAAAACACATATATCAACAAAATAGGACCACTATACAGTGCCCTGGAAATAGCAGAGACATAATTCACAAGGTGGGTGACTACATGCTCGTCACTTAGCATGTGCATCACCTCAACATCAATCTCATAGCATGTAAATTTACGGTGTCATACCCTCAACAATAAGTTTAGAAGAGTTACTTACCTCGAAGAAGCCAATTCCAATACCGACCAAGCCAAGCGATGCTAAAAAAGGCCATCACAAGTGTAGCGACCTCCGAACGGCTCAAATCTATCTAAAATCAACTCAAATACATCAAACAAGGCCCAAAGAAATGAATTCAAAATAATAAAGATTGAATTGTTAACTAAAACCCAAAATCAGCCAAAAACCGCATTCGAGCCAGCACCTCGAAACCCAATGAAACTCAGAAAATCTGACAATCCATTTGATTACGCGTCCAACCATGCTAGTTTCACTCAAATACCGCTCCAAATCGGCGTTCAAAACTCAAAAATTCATATTATGAAACATTAGGCCAAAATCCACAATTTCCTCTTTAAATTCATCAATCAATTGCTAAAAATATAGATGGATTCATGAAATGTAATCAAAACTAAGTAGAGAACACTTACACCAATCCTTATGATGAAATTTTCTCCAAAAATCGCTCCATTCCAAAGTTCATAGCCCAATATGTGATAAAAATGACCTACCCTCGAACTTATAACATTCTGTCCAGCGATTCCGTATTTACGTATTAGTGTCCGCATCTGCGACCTTCGATTTTGCGGAAAAAGGCTCACATTTGCTAGACAACCTCAACCCTCCAATGGCCACTTCTGTGATGCTTAGAACCGCATCCGCGAGAGCGGTTCTCGCACCTGTGGACTCCCATCAAATAGTGCATTCTCGCACCTGTGCACCCGGGCTCGCTTCTGCGGCTGTTGCACCTATGCAAAACTTGGCGCATGTGTGACCATACCAGAACTAGCAACCACTAGTGTTAGCCAACATTTCTAAAATGCTCGGAACCTAGCGTGAAATTCACCCAAGCCACTCGGGACCCCTTCTAAGTATAACGACAATTCCCACAACATAACACGAACCTACTTGGGACCTCAAATCACACTTAAGAACGTCGAAACAACGAATTACATAACGACAATTCCCACAACATAACACAAACCTACTTGGGACCTCAAATCACACCTAACAACATCGAAACAATGAATTACACCCCAATTCAAAATCAATGAACTTTGAAACTTCAAACTTGCACAACCGATGACAAAACCTGTCATATCACGTCTGATTGACCTAAAATTTTGCACACAAGTCATATTTTCCTTTACGAACCTGCTCTAACTTCCGAAATCTAAATCCAACCCTGATATCGAAAAGTTCACTAACGATCAAACTTCTCAAAAATCCAACTTTTGCTCTTTCGAGCGAATTGCAATTACGGATCTCCAGATCATAACCTGGATGTGCTCATGAGTCCAAAATCACCCAACGGAGCTAAAGGAACCATCAAAATTCTTATCCAAGGTCAAATACTAAAAAGTAAAACTTGGTCAAACCTTTTAAATTTAAAGCTTCTAGCTGAGAATCATTCTTCCAAATCAATTCAGAATAACCTAAAAACTAAAACCGATAATTCACCTAAGTCATATTACATCATATAGATCTGCTCATGACCTCAAACTACCGAGCATAGTGCAAATGCTCAAAACGACCAGTGGGTCTTTACATCCTCTCCCACTTAAACATACGTTCTTCCTTGAACGTCCCAAGAATTGTTCCAAAAGCCATCAAATCGTCGGGTAACCTTACCATGCACATACCCAAGGGTGATCCCACATTACCCTATCCCATATAAGTCTGATAATACAACATAACTGAAATTTGATAATTCAACCTAGCGCATAAACCTTAGAACCAAAATTTCCAACATCCACAATTTACTATAAGATCAAAATCTCGCATCTATCCACTGTATAAGTCTGAACAAGCTGCAATCATAACCCAATATGTAATCACATGATATACCACATAACTCAAATACTCATTGTGATAATTTATAATCACAATAGCTGCTCAAAATAACCCAATACCAGTAATAAACCTCATATCAAACAAAGCCTTGTTCTAAAACCTTTGTACACTGCCAATGATGAAAGTAATACGTAGAAAATCAATACCATTCATCAGATCAACCAGTTGTGGAATTCCCTCTCCTTCAATAGGAACTATAGCAAATTTCTAAGCCTATCAGCAACAATATCCTTCCAAATATACCGTAATCAGACCCGATAACACCCATTTTAGGTCCGATGACCTTATCCCATATAACATAATCACTATAGTGACATGCCACATCAATCTAAAGCCACAAACCCGTGCAATCCATGCACCAGTTAGCAACAACCCAAATATACTCAAATTATAGAAAACGACTCAAAAGAGAGAAATGTCCCACAAGGTTTAACAAGTACCGCCATAATGAAATACCAAAAAAATCCACCACACACCGCAGGACCATCACACGAATCTAGCACAAAGGTTCATACCTCAACTTAACTCCAGTGCAAAGCGTGACCCCATCCAAACAGTGGTCCATGGCATATACCTCAAGCCACTTGCTCAAAATCAACAACCATGCCCGATTCAACATCAAGTTCCCAAAGTGAATCACCATAACCACGGGGAAGAGAATTCCTCAATGCCACAAAAGCCCGAAAGAACAATAACTAATGTGCAATCAATCATTCAACACCCAAATGCCCATCTCACTCAAATTCCGCTATAAAGCCCAAATAGAACTGCACTGCATGTGTATATAACAAATGAATCACAACTCCTCATAGCATAGAAGAGAAACTCATAGATCATTCTAAAACACGATCAACAATAATCAAATAGCTACAATAGCAGTATAGAGCCAACCAATACGACTCGGTGTAAAATACACATCCCTATAGAGACTACCAATGGACCCCCTAATCAAATCTAATCATCCAAAAATAGACAAATAACCCTCCGAAAGTCCACAATGACTGAATCATAATATATACTATCATCTGGCTAGCTTCAACCACAACTTCATAGTCCATAACCATGAAACAATTTGCTCATGGAAACTCCTAATCTCCAATTCCATAGAACACACGAATCACCATACCTAATCCCAACTCCACCGCTTAAATGTTGAACACATCTCTCATACACGATCATCCCATGAGAAATACTACTAAAACTCTCCCGTGCCACATAGCAAAATTTGAATAGCAACAATCGATCAACTAAGAGAGTGCCACAATACCAATGAAGTATCCATAAATCAAAACACATTGCCCCTTGTGAAATGTACACTCTAATCAAGCCATATCAAATAGTAAAATTATTTACCTAGCCATTTAAAACTATCTATGCTACTTGAGGACTTATGACCTTCCCTTCAAAATTGAATCGTGGCCTTGCATATGGAAATCTCAATCCTCCACAACACACCCCATATGCCATGCCATCATATGAAAACTATGAGAACTCCGTAATCCACTCCGGGTCACAAGAAACTACACATTTAATTAACCAAGAACTTTTTATTTGATCCCATCCAGGAGGAAATCGGAATCGCAACATGCCCCACACACCAGTAGGAAATATACATCTCAAACACTGGTAGAAACCATCAAGAACCCTCTGAAACTCATTTGCACTTAATCAAACCGTCAGGACTGAATCCATCTAACTTAACAAGGATACACAGGCCGTCAAAACCAAAGAGTATCGCCACAAAACACTTATAGAAACTCACTACATCATAAGAGCAAAAAGAGCAAATCACATCCATTACCATGCTGATCCAATACGTTACCTAGCCATCCAAATTCTTCGAGCCCCTTCCAAATTGCCTTCAAAGTGATACTTTTCCTTTCTAGAACACTACTATCCTTAAGCAAAACTTTCCCTAAGGACATTAGCATAGAACAACACCGCCATAATGCTTATAAGTCGCTGAATTCCCTCTTAAGTACCCTAACAGTATCACAATCGAGATATCCACTCCAAAGAGACCTTCTGCGAATCTAAAGATATTTCCTTCACCTTCCTGATGTTGAAGTGTAGAATCCATAAGGATATAGTAATTCCACAAGCCTTGAGATCATCAAATGTAAATCTCAGTTTCTAGCCATATACAAATCCTAAAGATCCCCAATTTCTACATATAAATCTTGAATCCATTAAACTATTCTTGAGAGTCATCCACTCCTCTCAAATCTCAATTAAACAGATCAAACAGGCCGAACGACCTATGCCCATTTGCACACCAACATCCTAAGAAGTAATTTACACTTCTAAGCAGTCGAGTAGGCCTCTACTTCCAGCACTCTACGCCCGTCATGAATAACAAACTCGATCCATTCCATGATTCCCATATACCCATTGAGTGTAATACAACTCGTATCCAGAAATTTCCTTTCTCGAGTCATTCTCGATCTCAATCTCTACAACTCACAATTTATTCACCAGCATACCTCAAACTGAAACCAATATAACATATAACCGTACAATTAACTTATCAATAACAGACTTCCTCACTTGGCTCAAAGCCATAGATCAAAAGACACAATAACTCACAATGCCTATAGTTTATTGTAGCTATAATGACGTAGTAAGATTTAATACTTCATAAGCTCACGTAACACAAACCATATAATACCTCAAATCATTTTAAAATGTTGCATTCATCCCCGTAATAGTCAAGCCAACTCTCACTAGGATTCAAACTCAAATTGTAACATATATAATTCACTGGTAAAAGAGAACTCACAATAAAACAACATAGGGATCACACAACCCTCAGGATACCTTGCAGGAGATAACCCACCTGCTTGCCTTAAAGTGACATCTCCCTATACCCTTCCACAACCACTACTATTACGCAATCACCTAATCTTTTTGAGTCTGAACTCATCAAAAATTCATGAAAATATAATGCATTCCATAATTAAACAATGTGAAGGATCCCTCAAAACACTCATAACTCGAGACTATGCGTCATATTAAGGAAAAAATCAAGCAATCGATAGTATTTTCTCACCTTAAGCAATCCCTTCTCGTCACATTCAAACCATACAAACACTTCTCGCTGTCACATCATACTTATCACGTAGCCATCAAGCCACAAATTCCACTAATAGGGACACTTTCGATATAAATCCAAAAGTACATGCTCACACAATCAACATCTCTGTGCTCAAGCTAATGTAAAAACCCGGCCTCAAGTCCTCCACACTGGCCCATCATCAGCATACTAAAACCACATCTCACACCTCATCAATGGAATCAGAAGTCAACATTGCACAGCTGATACCGAGCACGCACATGTGCGCACCCGAATGCAAGGAATTCAAGGGTTACGCTTCAAGTTTAATCAATGCCACACGATAAGGAAGGAAATATGGAAAGTATATCCTAAATGTCCTATAGCTTCTCGAAGATAGGTATGGACGTCATCATACTGATTCGCAAGACTCTACTAGAAACTTGCTCATGACTTGTAGAACCTATGAACCTAGAGCTCTGATACCAAGATGTCACAACCCAAAAATCCACTAGTCATGACGGCACCTAACCGCACTAGGTAAGCCAACTAATAACTATCCAATTTAAATAATATTTAACAAGACAATTTAATCAAAGAAATTATCTGAATCTTATACATTTTCCAAGGATTGGTAGTACAAGTCATGAGCTTTTACTAATAGAGTTTACAAATCTGATATGAAGTAAATACATCTTCTATTTGAAAAGTAAATAAACAATGTTTTATATCTAAGGCTACAATGAACAAGAGTCAGCTACTACAGGGACACATGTATACCTTCAAATCCAGCTCCCATTAAACACAAAACAATATCAGCTAACATATGCATGTAATATACAAAAGTGCAGTATGAGTATAACCGAATATCAGCTAACATATGCAGTATGAGTACAACCGAATATCAGCTAACATATGCTACTTTAAACTTAGGTTTAAAGTAGTAACGAGCTAGAACATAGGTCAGGTCCAACACCAATAACCAACAACAGTTCATAATAATGTAACACAATTAAATAAAGAAATAGCTTAGATATAAAATTCTTATCCTTTTCATAGTTTTTCGAAAATTATTTTGCTTTTCAAGTATATCCGTGAAAACCCAAATCCTTAACCGAAGTCATCAAAAACAAATATGAGTAAGTTTGAAAAACTGTAATTTTCCCAAAAACCTTTCATCAGGTAAAAGTTTCGTTTTCAGATAGCATGAGGAAAGTACATCTCTATGCCTACATGTCAAGGTACATGTAAAATCGTGAATGTCACCAAAACGGGGCAGCAAAAGGAAATGCATATCTATGAATGTATCTCAAGTACGTATGTAAAATGCAATGCATCTTAGTGGTGAACTCATGTCCTCCCACTTTCAGAGCACTCCATCTCATTATCTCGCATTTGTTCTTTACCGTGCTCAATACTCAACACACTCAATCACTCAACACTATACAACAAGAAACGACCACTATGGATCCTAATAATATCGGTGTGAAACCTACACATGATATCTAACATGATTGACTACTCAATTACTTTGTCACATGGTGAAAACACAGATATCAACAAAATAGGACCATTATATAGTGCCCTGGAAATAACTGAGTCATAATTCACAGGGTACACGCGCATACGAGCATCACCTAGAATGTGCATCACCTCAACATAAATCACATAACACGTAAATTTGGGGTTTCATACCGTCAACACTAAGATTAGAAGAGTTACTTACCTATAACAAGCCAATTCCAAAACCGACCAAGCTAAGCGATGCTCCAAAGATTCTATCATTCATGTAGAGACCTCCGAATGACTCAAAACTAGCTAAAGCAACTCAAATACATCAAATAAGGCCCACGGAGATGAATTCCAAATGATTAAGATTGAATCCTTAATGAAAAACAAAAACCAACAAAAAATAAAACCCGAGCCCGCGCCTCAAAACCCGGTAAAACTCATAAACTCTGATATCCCATTCGATTACGAGTCCAACCATACTAGTTACACTCTAATCTAACTCCAAATCGACGTTCAAAACTCAATAATTTATATTATGAAACTTTAGGCCAAAACCCCTAATTTCCTCTTTAAATTCATCAACAAATTACTAAAAATGAAGATGGATTTATGAAATGTAATCAAAATTGAGTAGAGAACAATTAGCCCGTTCATTGTGATGAAATTTTCTCCAATTATTGCTCCATTCCAAAGTCCATAGCTCAATATGTGATAAAAATGACCAACCCTCGAACTTGTAACATTTTGCCCAATGATTCCGCATTTGCGGATAAGTGGTCACATTTGCGACCATCACTTTTACGAAAAAAGGATCGCATTTGCAAGAGAGCCTAGACCCTCCAATGATCGCTTATGCGATTCTCAAAACCGCATCGACGATAGCACTTCTGCGCAATTCCTTCCGCATTTGCAGACTCCCACCCAATAGAGCATTTTTGCAATTGCATACCTGGGCTCGCTTCTGTGGTTATCGCACCTATGCAAAACCAATCGCAAGTATGATCAAACCAAAACCAGCAACCACCGGCCTTAGAAAAAGATTCCAAAATTTTCCGAACCTCGCTCGAAACTCACCCGAGCCACTCGAGACCCTGTCTATATATACCGACAAGTCCTATAACAAAACAAAGAACTACTCGAGGACTCAAGTCACACCTAACAACATCGAAATGATGAATCACACCCATATTCAAAATCAATAAACTTTGGAACTTCAAACTTCCACAACCGATGCTGAAACCTATCATATCACGCCCGATTGACCTCAAACTTTGCACACAAGTCACATTTTCCATTAGGACATGTTCCAACTTCAAAAATCAAAATCCAACCCCGATATCAAAATGTCCATTCCCGGTCAAACTTCTCAAAAATCCAACTTTCGCCATTTCGAGCCAAATTCAACTACGGACACGCTCCTAAGTTCAAAATCACCCAACAGAACTGACAGAACCATAAAATCCAATCCAAGGTCAAGTACTTAAAACTCAAACTTGGTCAAACCTTTCAAATTTAAAGCTTTTAGCTGAGAATCATTCTTCCAAATCATTTCTGAATAACCTGAAAAATAATACCGTGATTCACATAATTCATGATACATCATACATAGCTACTCATCCCTCAAACAATCGAGTGAAGTGCAAATTCTCAAAACGACCGATCGGGTTGTTACAACTTACGTTGTGTGAGTTATCATGTGTACATTTTGTAGTGATGATTTCTTATTTTCCACCCATTGTCTTTAATCTTACTTGTTCACTTGAATTGTGATAGACACTTGCACAAGCATATACATAATTAATCACTCATATTGGTTTAATAAGATGAATCCGGATGTTATTGACCATTTACATGTAATCTTGTTACTTGCCTTCTGTGGGAGAATTGTTCTACTGGCACGTGAGTTGTTCCTGCAGTCATGAGTCTTTATTATTGTTGGCATGCGAGTGGTCCATGTGGATATTAGAAATTGTCACCCTCTTTGCACATGAATAGTATATGCGATTAGGAATTGTAATATGGGCACAAGGTGCCAAGTGATTAGGGTTCATGAATTGGGACCCATGATATGTGATTGTGAGGTTTGGTACCTTGTGGAAATTCTTGAATAAATCTGGTGTGAAAGTAGTTGTTCTTATTGAGTTGTTACTTGATTTTCATTATTTGGTTTCATCGGACTTAAACTGTGTTCATCTTACTCTATAGCGTTATTACCTGTTTTTTCCCTGTTGCTAATTGTTGCTCTTAGTTTCCTATTACAAGCATTGTTTTGTTATTGTAATCATGCTCAGATCTATATTGATAATTTCCCCTACTAGTTCACATTTATACTTGTTCAGGTTTTTTAGTCCAATAGGTTTCTTGACTATCCCTCGTCACTACTCCATCGATGTTAGTCTTGATACTTACTGGTTACCACTGTGGTGTACTCATGCTACACTTTCTACATATTTTTGTGCAGATCTAGGTATTTCAAAGTTGGTTGATCCCTCGCTAGTTATTCAGGTCTTGCTATGGAGATTCAAGGTTAACCTGCTATTGTGTTCGCAAGCCTCAGAGTCCCATTTCGATATTGTACTTGTAATGTTCATTTCTATTTTGGGACAGTTGTACTTAGGGATTTTCTAGCAAACTTAGTAGACTTATGACTTGTACTAGAGGTTTTGGGATTGTTGGCTTGTATTGAAAGTTTATGTTTCATATTTAATAGTTTTTGGTTGTTTTTTCCATTAATTTAGGTTATCATGACCCAAAATCTATTAAAGGTCGTGATAGCACCGGACATCACTGTCAGGCTAGACAATGCCAAACAACTAATCAAAGTTAATAAATTCAACCCTCATGCCCACACGCCCTTATTCCAAAAATTATTGAAAATAACTATTACCAATAACTCATATGGTCTATAGATAGAAATTCATCCAATTTCGTCCATGAATGGTGTTAGAAGTCTAACTGTATTAGAAGTCTAGTCTAAACTGTATTAGGAGTAGGCTAGGTTATGTGTATTATATATAGGGCTCATTGTATCATGTTTACATATCAATTATATATTCTTCTCCCGTGCCTTCTCACATGGTATTAGAGCTAGGCCCATCCCAATTATTGTTACCGATGTTGGGCCCCATTTATGTTGTCCACGCTCCAGAGATCTGGGCGTGATGGGGGGTGTTGAGTTGTCCCACATCGGAGGGATTTGAGGTCCTTGGTCTCCTTATATGGCTTGGGCAATCCTCACCTCATAAGCTAGCTTTTGGGGTTGAGTTAGGCCCAAGGTCCATTCTTTTCATGGTATCAGAGCATTGGTGAGAATAGTATAGTTGTGCATCATTCCAGCTACTTCCGGGAAGAAGACCTCGTCGCCGTGCAATTTTCCGGCAACTAAAAAATCTGTCAGTATACCTAAACTACCTTTTCTGGTGGTGTTGTGCAAAATTCGAGACCACCACGAGGTTCGACTCACAATTTCGACCAAACCCCAGAAATTTCTCCGGCAGAATCCCCGTCACGCGCTCCCACGCGCCACCACAGCTGTCGGCGCGTCAGACCACGCGCCGGCGCGTGGGGCTGTTTCCGGCCATTTTTGGCTTCGCTCCTTCAGAACAGATTGCTCGGAATACAATTCCGACCCTACCCATCCACTTTTTGTTCGATTCCGACAACTATGATTTTTTTCCGGCGACCTACAGTGATTTTTCCGGCAGCTACAGTACTTTCCGGCCAAAATTTCTTCAGGACAGTTTGCTCCTACTTGAATTCCGAGCCTATCCATATTTTTACTTTTCAATTCCGACAACTTTGAATTTTTCTGGCAGCTACAGTGCTTTTCCGGCAGCTACAGTGTTCCTGTTTTCCGGCAGCACCAGTTTTCAGTCCTCTGTTCAGTTTCAGCGAGTTTTCAGTTGATAATCCAACGATGTCTTTGGGACTAGATGCTTTCGGGCCTAAAAACCAGGGTTCTGGCAGTTCCAGTATTATGATTACCTCAGAACCTTTAATGGGAGGTTCAAACTACCTAGCTTGGGCTTTGTCTGTCGAGTTGTGGTGTAAAGGCCAAGGTGTTCAGGATCATCTAACCAAAGAGTCTAGTGACGGAGATGAAAAATCCAAAGCACATTGGGAGAAGATTGATGCTCAGTTATGCAGTATTTTGTGGCGATCTATTGATTCCAAGTTGATGCCCTTGTTTCGTCCATTCCAAAAATGTTATTTGGTTTGGGAAAAGGCTCGTACTTTATACACTAATGACATATCTCGTTTCTATGATGTGATATCGTGGATGACAAATTTAAAGAAACAGGAATTGGATATGTCTACTTACTTGGATCAAGTGCAGGCAGTTATGGAGGAATTTGAGACGTTGATGCCAGTTTCTGCTAGCGTTGCAAAGCAGCAAGAGCAACGACAAAAGCTGTTTCTAGTTCTTACTCTTGCTGGGCTTCCTAATGATCTTGACTCAGTACGCGATCAGATTTTGGCTAGTCCGACTGTCCCCACAGTTGATGAATTATTTTCTCGCTTACTTTGCCTTGCTGCAGCACCAAGTCACCCAGTGAGCTCATCACAGACACTTGATTCATCTATCCTCGTCTCCCAATCCGTGGACAATCGGGCTTCTCATACTATGGAGTATAGACGAGGAGGAGGTCGTTTTGGAAGATCTAGACCCAAGTGTTCTTATTGTTATAAACTTGGTCACACTCGTGATGTGTGCCATTCTTTACATGGTCGACCAACAAAAAATGCTTATGTTGATCAGACCGAGCCTACAGGTAACCAGGGATTTTCTGTATCTGAAAGGGAGTATAATGAATTCCTTAAATATCGAGCAAGTAAGCAGACGTCTCCACAAGTAGCCACTGTTGCTCAGCCTGATACTTCTGTTGCTGGTAATTCTTTTGCTTGTGTTTCCCAGTCTAGTCCTCTTGAACAATGGGTGGTGGACTCAGCTGCTTCTGATCATATCTCTGGTAATAAATCCCTTTTTTCAGATATTACGTATTCACAGTTTCTTCCCAACGTTACTTTAGCTAATGGGTCTCAAACTAAAGCAAAAGGAGTTGGACAAGCAACTCCTCTACCCTCTGTCACTCTAGATTCCGTCCTTTATGTCCCTGGCTGTCCTTTTAATCTTGCATCTGTGAGTAGTTTGACTCCTGCCCTCCATTGTGGAATATACTTTATTGATGACTCTTTTATTATGCAGGACCGCAGTACGGGACAAACGATTGGAACAGGACTTGAATCAGACGGACTCTACTACCTTAACTCCCTAACATCCTCTAAGGCTTGTCTAGCTGCAGATCCTCCAGACCTACTTCACAGTCGTTTAGGACATCCTAGCTTGTCCAAACTTCAGAAGATGGTGCCTCGTTTGTCCAGTATATCCACATTAGAGTGTGAGTCATGTCAGCTCGGGAAACATACCCGCGCCTCCTTTCCTCGTAGTATTGAGAGTCGTGCAGAGTCTGTTTTTTCTTTAGTTCATTCGGATATATGGGGTCCTAGTAGAGTATGTTCAACCTTAGGATTTTGTTATTTTGTTAGTTTCACTGATGATCATTCAAGATGTACTTGGATTTTCTTAATGAAAGATCGTTCTGAGTTGTTTTCTATATTCCAAAATTTTTGTGCTGAAATTAAAAATCAATTTGGTGTTTCTATTCGCACCCTTCGCAGTGATAATGCCTTAGAATATTTGTCCTCTCAATTTCAGCAATTTATGTCCTCTCATGGAATTATTCATCAGACCTCTTGTCCTTATACCCCTCAGCAAAATGGGGTTGCAGAAAGAAAGAATAGGCACATTATTGAGACTGCTCGCACACTTCTCATTGCATCTCATGTTCCGCTACGTTTTTGGGGCGATGCAGTTCTCACATCTTGTTATTTGGTTAATCGGATGCCTTCATCTCCCATCCAAAATCAGATTCCGCATGAGGTATTGTTTCCTCAGTCACCCTTATACTCTGTCCCCCCTCGTGTGTTTGGGAGCACTTGTTTCGTTCATAACTTAGCTCCTGGGAAAGATATGTTAGCTCCTCGTGCTCTCAAGTGTGTCTTCCTTGGTTATTCTCGTGTTCAGAAGGGCTATCATTGTTATTCACCTGATATTCGTAGGTACCTTATGTCAGCCGATGTCACATTTTTTGAGTCTAAGCCTTTCTTTACCTCTTCTGACCATTCTGACCATCTGGCTATATCTGAAGTTTTACCTATACCGGCCTTTAGGGAGTCTATATCTCCTCCTTCACCTTCCGCTACAGAAGTCATACCCATTCCAAACGTTGGACCACCTACTGTGGCTCCTCCTAGACTCCATGCACAAGACACTCCACTCTTGACATATCATCGTCGTCCTCGCCCAGCATCCGGCCCGGCTGATTCACTTCCTGCACCTGACCCTGCTCTTACTGCGGACTTGTCTCTTCCGATTGCACTTCGGAAAGGTATACAGACCACCCTTAATCCTAATCCCCATTATATTGGTTTAAGTTATCATCGTTTGTCATCACCCTATTATGCTTTTCTATCTTCTTTGTCCTCTGTTGCCCTCCCTAAGTCTACAGGTGAAGCATTGTCTCATCCAGGGTGGCGACAGGCTATGACTGACGAGATGTCTGCTTTACATGCGAGTGGTACTTGGGAGCTCGTCCCTCTTCCTTCGGATAAATCTACTGTTGGTTGTCGTTGGGTGTATGCAGTCAAGGTTGGTCCAGATGGTAAGGTTGAACGTCTTAAGGCTCGTCTTGTGGCCAAGGGGTATACTCAGATATTTGAGCTTGATTACAGTGATACCTTCTCTCCAGTGGCTAAGATAGCATCAGTCCGCCTTTTTCTCTCTATGGCTACTGTTCGCCATTGGCCCCTGTATCAGCTGGACATTAAAAATGCATTTTTACACGGTGACCTTGAGGATGAAGTTTATATGGAGCAACCACCTGGGTTTGTTGCTCAGGGGGAGTCTCGTGGCCTTGTATGTCGCTTGCGCCGGTCACTTTATGGTCTAAAGCAGTCTCCTCGAGCCTGGTTTGGTAAGTTTAGCACCGTTATCCAGGACTTTGGCATGACTCGGAGTGAAGCTGATCACTCTGTATTCTATCGGCATTCTGATTCATGTCTCTGTATTTATCTAGTGGTCTATGTTGACGACATCGTTATTACCGGCAATGACCAGGATGGTATTACTAAATTGAAACTACATCTCTTTCAACACTTTCAGACTAAGGATCTGGGCACACTAAAGTATTTTCTGGGTATTGAGGTCGCACAGTCTAGCTCAGGTATTGTGATCTCACAACGGAAGTATGCCTTAGATATTCTTGAAGAGACAGGAATGACAGGTTGTAAACCTGTTGACACTCCAATGGATCCGAATTCTAAACTTCTTCCAGGACAGGGGGAGCCTCTTAACGATCCTGAAAGATATAGGCGGTTAGTTGGTAAACTAATTTATCTTACAGTGACAAGACCTGACATTTCCTTTCCTGTGAGTGTTGTGAGCCAGTTTATGGGTTCGCCATGTGATAGTCATTGGGATGCAGTTGTTCGCATTCTTCGGTATATAAAATCAACTCCAGGTAAAGGTTTATTGTTTGAGGATCGAGGCCATGAGAAGATTGTTGGATACTCTGATGCTGATTGGGCAGGATCGCCTTCTGACAGACGTTCTACTTCTGGATATTGTGTCTTAGTAGGAGGAAATTTGGTATCCTGGAAAAGCAAGAAACAGAATGTGGTTGCTCAGTCTAGTGCAGAAGCAGAATATCGAGCAATGGATATGGCGACATGTGAGCTTGTTTGGGTCAAACAGTTGCTCAAAGAGCTGAAATTTGGTGATGTTAGTCAGATGGGACTTGTGTGTGATAATCAAGCAGCTCTTCATATTGCGTCAAATCCAGTGTTCCATGAGAGAACTAAGCACATTGAGATTGACTGTCACTTTATCAGAGAAAAGATACTCTCGGGAGATATTGCTACAAAGTTTGTAAAGTAAAATGATCAGCTTGCAGACATTTTCACCAAGTCCCTCACTGGTCCTCGTATTAACTACATATGTAACAAGCTCGGTACATATGATTTATATGCACCAGCTTGAGGGGGAGTGTTAGAAGTCTAACTGTATTAGAAGTCTAGTCTAAACTGTATTAGGAGTAGGCTAGGTTATGTCTATTATATATAGGGCTCATTGTATCATGTTTACATATCAATTATATATTCTTCTCCCGTGCCTTCTCACAAATGGAACCTCAAATTAAGGACTTACCATTTTTTAACTTTGAGGCTCAAAATCCATATTTCTACAATCCAAATACGGATAAAAATAGAAACCAATAGAAATAATCATGGAGAAACATCAAAATAAAGGTCACATATTTACCTCCTTGTTGAGATGAGAACAACACCGCGAACATCACCTCAAATGGAGCTCTAGAACTCAAGATATGCCTAATATACTAAAATTCTCGATTTGAAACAATGTCAAGACGATTGTTCTCCATCGCCTTTGTGGAAGACCATCGCATTCATGAAGAGCAATTTTTTGTGTTGAAGGGTCAGCATAGAAATCCATCATTGCATTCGTGGAACCTCTCACGCGTTAACGAAGAACAAATCTTCGCACCACAAACGAGCAATATTGTCTAACACTGAAAAGGGCATAAATCTCTCATACAACATCAAAATTTGATGATTCTTTCTGCTATGGCTCCTATACGATATAGATATAATGGTTCAAACCAATCTCAAATAAAAGGTCGTTTGTTCAATATAATGTCCATTATGCCCAAAGAAACGATGCTGAAACAACAAATAAGAGCGCGATACAACCCAAACACCTCCGAAAAACACCTGAGGTCCCCGAGACCCAGTAAAATCACACAAACCAGTTCCATAAAATAACACAGACTTGCTCGTTGCCTCAAATCACATCAAAAAATATAGAAATCATGAATCATACCCCAATTCTAGCTTAATGAACTTTAGAACTTCAAACTTTCACATTCGATGCGAAAACCTATCAAATCACGTCCGATTGACCTCAGATTTTGCACACAAGTCACATTTTACATTACAGACTCCAACTTCTGGAATTGGAATCTGACCCCGATATGAAAAAGTCCAGTTCCAGTCAAACTCCTCAAAAACCTTCAAATTTCTAACTTTCGCAAAATGACCCTAAAATGACCTACAGACCTCCGAATCCACTACTGGATGCACTCCAAAAACCAGAATCACCATACGAAGCAATTTTCAGACTCAGAATCCCAAACAGACATTGATAACATTGAAATGCACTTCAACCCAAATTTATGAGATTCTTCCAAAAATGCTAACTTCCATAATAGGCACCGAAATACTCCCGGTCATCCAAAACCCGATCCGAATATACGCCTAAGTCCAAAACCATCATATGAACCCGTTGGAACCTTAAAATCCCGATTCTGAGGTCGTTTATTCAAAAATCACAATCGAAGAATTCCTTCTAACTTAAAGCTTATGAAATGAGAATTCTCTTTCTAAATCGATTTCGAACTTTCCGAATTTCAATTCTGACCATGCGTACAAGTCATAATACCTTAAGTGAAGCTGCTCATGGCCTCAAACTGTAGAACGATGCACTAGAGATCAAAACAACTGGTCGGGTTATTACATTCTCTCACACTTAAACATACATCCATCCTTGAGTGTGCTATTAATTGTGCTGGAGTTATATGAAATTGCTTTTTAACACCTCCTGCACTTACCCGTGCTATCACAACTCAGTTGATCATATTAGCTCGAGCTAATATGAAGATTTTCCCTTTTACTTACACAAATAGGCCTTAAAGCCTAATTCCAACATCTGGATTTCTCTGCCAGGACTGCTTCCATCCTACGAACACCGTATCAATATCTATACGATACACCAATGCATGATTGAATAGCTTTTTTGAATCCACATTAGGTGCTGCATAACTTACATGACCAATAACATCCTCTAATAACAATAGCCGAAATATAACGAATCCGATGCTCATAATACACCTAATGACATGTATAAATCTTATTCCAACTCCTGCAATATCGCCACGATGAAAGAGATGCTTAGAAATTCATAACCAACTGCCGAGTCAATTATTCATTGAGCCTCTCCTCCTGATAAGAACCAAATAACTATATTTGCTCTTTAATATACTTCATATAAATTTGACCGTACTGATCCCATGTCCAATTATCTTGTCTCACCCAGTATAAGCTGCCAGGCAATAAGCCACTACAAACAGTACAAAAATTCTCATATAACGCCACAACGTGCCAATAAGCTACAACTCGAATGTGATATATAGGAAAAATGAACTCTGGAAAAGACTACTCAACCCTCATAACTATTTTAGGCAACCGAAAATGTTATGAACATTCCTCAGAAAATGGGAAGCAAACACTCAAAAAATGATATAGGGGACTGTTCTCAACATCACACTAGTGTGGCGTGCAACCCGATCCAAATCACATATCTGTGGAGGCGTGGCACCTGATTCATACATAATAATCTATACAAAATTACTTACTGAGCTAAGATGCTCAAACCTATGAAATAACCGCATATCAACCACGAGCACACGGGGTGCATAATGAAATTCCAAGGGAGACCGATTGCGCCATACTCTAGAAAACTCAAGCACGACTAAGGTGCGATATATGATCCGAATCTTGAGAGCCATCCTGCTCACATAACACCATCACTACGCCGAACCTCAACACATATGAAATTTATCAAGTTGTTTACAACTCACACGGCACAGTATAGTATTACATGAAATAGCCGACGACAAAGTATGATCCAGTGTTCGAATGCCTCGCCATAAGGAGCTCTATGCTGAAGTTAACACATCCGGCCTGATTTAGCACCCATATTCGTAATTAGATCCATCGACGGACTTCAAGCCGATTCTGATCGCACCGTACTAGTCTAATAACCTTTCAAAGGTTCATAATAACCCTTTTCCCCATAACACACAAGAATAACCATCGTATCCGTAAAAACTCTCCACAGTGCATAACCAAATGAACCAAGAGCCCTCCAGGCATAAATTCTCACATGAATGATAGTACCACAATCTCCATACGTGGTTGCAATCTTTGATCAATCAAGTGACTATATGTCACACTTATGCCATCTTCCCATGGGACAAGGTCCAGGTAATAAGTCTGCATATCCACACCACCGGCTATATTAATACTGTAAAGCAATTAAAAAATCGAAAATCAACACTCAAAGCCTCTTACACAGGACACTGATCTCAAGTGATGCTAAATACAATGCCATCTTACTCTAATCATCTAAATCCTTTCCCGCTCATTCGAGTTCTTGACATTCTTGTCGACACCAAACTTGAACCTTGATCCTCAACTTCTAAATCCCATGTCGCTCACTACACTTAATCATGCCAATGTGCAAGAATACAAGAATTTCATATTAAATTCTAACTACTAATAGGGTAAACACTTCATCATATAGAAACCTTTTTACTTAACATGTTTCAATAGAACCATTGAACATGTGATTGAATTCTCATATCCCCAGAAAATACCAACCTTAAGCAGTGGTCTAAACCACCATAACTCTTCCATGATCCATCTATACATAATAGGCCATAACACTCGAATGCCTCCACATAAAATCAATTACGACATCCGTCAAGGCTTACATGCACTGCCACCAAGCACATGTATAACTTATCATGTTGAAAGAACTGATCATTGCCACCATCGTGCAAATTTAACCATTTGAAACTGATCCTACTTCTTCTAATTTACCTTGGACTTGCCTTATGAATAGTAAAAGCTCCATTAAAAACATATCAGACTCAATCCGAACTCGTCCTGAGTGACCCTATTTCACAAGACCATATCGTCTCAAACGCATGAACCATTTCATACCCTCCTTGTGCGCATAATCGCATCGTCAACTAGTACACCCATTCTAATAATCCTTCTATAAATCCAAATTTATTTACTCCCATTCATTTTATACTACACTACGACGATAGATAACGCAAAACATCTTAATCTCCTTTAATATAATCCGTTGCAAAAGCTCGATACTCGATCATACTATGGACTCGAAATTTTTAGGCAGCACATTTTAACTGTTGAATTCACTAGGACCATTGTTAAGAGTTACCCAATCTAAGTTAGTTCCGAATATCATCCACTCCAAGGATCCACTAGCACATGAACACCCTCTCAATGAAGCACTCAACTGGATCACTTTACTGGTAAGTCACTTCTGTACGAAGCATAAATCCTAAATCTTTCCAAAGCTTTACATGAGTCAACAAGGCCAATTATAGCACACATTCCTCAAATCCTTTGCTCAAATTACCACTGACATTCTCTTCCCTTTGTTGTAATAACCCACCAATATACTGATAACCAAAAATTTCTGAAGTAGACAACCATGCAATCAAAATTTTTAGACGGTGGAACTCTCCCACTTAGCTTGAAGCTACTATTGTATAACTATGGAACTCACCAAGATGTTTCTTCATTGTCGACCTGATCTTGCACAATCAACCTGCCAAATTTCTTGAAATCCTTCTATTAAACCCTTTATGAATACTTTGAATTACCAGCCATATTTACATATCCGGCCTCTTATTGGATAGCCAATTGAATTCTTCGTAGAAGCTTCGTCAACACCACGCGTCCGCTAACCTACTCGCATGAGATAACCCACCTGAAACTGTGCTTATTCACCAGCCATACAGGTCCATTCATTGCTCATGGACATCAACTAAAGGTGTGACAATGAATTCCAATCCAAAGTCATGGTGTATCCTTCTTCATATCAAGCAACTCCGTTCCATCGTATCCAAATCTCCCACCTTATAATAACATTTCAAATTAAGTATGTAGACGCAGTCACTGACAACCATTAATCCCAAATCACTCTAAACTTTCATTAAGGCACGTGGTCATCCTACCACAGAACCCACGTGCTACTCTACCCTAAAGGTGAATTGAAGAAAACCATAATACTGGCAAACTAAATGTATTCAACAAGGACAATGGAACCATATCACAGATGAAAATTCCACCACGCTGAAAAATACCAAGTCTTGTTACTCCATCAAACCAAACTTGAACATTCATAGCCTGATTTCCTCTCCTCCACCTAAAATAAAAGTGTGAATCTCTGAATCTTGATTGAGTAAACATCCTTTCAAGTCATTCACTGCTTCAATGCATAGAAAATAAATCTACCATTAAACCAATACTGTACGATAGCAACGCATGAATCATCATAACAGTTATTGCCAAATATCAAAACCTTAGGTATTACTGATACTGAGCTGAAACGACAGAACGACCTTTCACAAGGTGACGACAATAGCCCAATCAAATACACAGGGAGGAACATCCTACACCATATCTATAGTACCATTATAATTTGTCAATTACATTTTTTTAATAGCACTTAATCTTGCATAAGATTGAGTAGAAAAGAAACAAAGGCATAAGCCTTAAAAGAATCAAACCGCTTGATGTGGAATCAAGATGGGAAGTGATCCAAACAGCTTTGTAGCCTCTCGAAGATAAGTACAAATATCTCCAAACCGATCCACAAGACTCTACTAGAATCTCTAGTGACTCGTGAGACCTAAGTGAACCTAGTGCTCTGATACCAAGTTGTTACGATCCAAAATCTGTTAAAGGTTGTGATGGCACCAGACACCACTATTAGGTAAGCCAACACTAAATACTTAATTAAATTATCATTTTAATATTTTTGAAATCATAAATTTGCCTCAATTTAACTGGTAAAAGATGAACTTACAGAATAGATAATAATGTTATTCATTTCAATATTGAACCTCCCATAATCATCTTAGAAACTGGTGTCACAAGTGAATGAGAAATTTCTAGGAATTTAAAATAAAATGCAATAAATGTCCGGAATACAAATTTAGACAGGAAAGGAAATACAGTACTCTGAAGGAGACTCTGCTGGATGAGGATCGTACATATGATACAGCTTACCTAAGTCCCTATGTCGACCACGCCGATGTGTCCACGAGGCCGCTAAATTCATATACGCAAGTACAACAAAATGTAATGAAGTGCAGTATAAGTACGAAAATAACGCGTACCCAATAAGTTTCCAGTCTAACCTCGAAAAAGCAATGACGAGAGGCTGACTCTGACACTTACTAGTAGTCCAACACTATGATAATATGAAATTCTAATTAAGCATGATTTATAAAGAACACAATGAAGCACAGAACAAGAAATAACTTAAAAATTCTTTCATCATATTAAAGAGCCCGAGAAAACTTCCTTTATTTAAACCATTTTGATCTTTCAAATAATGAATTTACACAAGTTATGGAAAGGGTTTCCAGTTCTATTATCATACATATATTCCACCGAGGATGTTCGGCCCGATCCAACATAAATGTAAATTGTGTACTGCCAAGGTTTGAATGGTGCAAAACATAGATGAATCTATTACCCCTCTTCCGAATCATACATGTGACAGCTAAATGTAAATTTAAGGAATTACCCCACTCAGTAATCATATATGCGACGCAGTCAATCATAAATTTCTTAAGCTAATATAATATTTCTCAATTCTTTTCGAAATTTCTAAGTTCAATTGAAACCTTTTAAATATTAAATTTCTTCAAATTTCCATTATTTCAAGAAAATTATTACTCAAACTTGATCTTGCTTCTTCTCAAGGAAAACAATAAATATAAATCGACAACAGTATCAACAAGGCATGATGTAAACCTAGACTAGCTATACATAGGCATTGCTAGTAGCTACGTATGGACTCTCGTCGCCTGGTGTGTATGTAGCCCCCACAATTGGAATCACATATTAGTTTATTTCACCTATTGGGTTAATTCCCTCTTTCAAGGTTAGAAGGAGACTTACCTCGCTCTAAATTTCATGACCGGCTCCAACATCACTCTAACACCTCAAACCAGTGTCTGTCGCTCAAAAATAAGTCAAGAAATGTGCAAACAATAAAAATATACTCTAATACTCATAATAATTCAATTTTTAACAACTCCCAACTCCGCTCGATAAGTCAATAAAGTCATCCCTCAGGACCACGTGCCTATATTCCAAAAATCATTAAAAATAAATATTACTCATAACTCATATGGTCTATATCCATAAATTCATCAAATTTCGTCTATGAATCAACCCTCAAATCAAGGATTTACCATTTTTCAACTTTGGGGCTCAAAATCCCAATTTCTACAATCCAAACATGGATAAAAATAAAAAACAACAGAAATAATCATGGAGAAATGATGATAGCCTGTAATTGCATATTTTAGTCAATTATTACACTCTAATTTACTGCAGTTTAGTTGAGTTTGCGCTTTATTCGCTAGTGTTTTGCACTAACAGTGTGTTTTATGCCTTATAGGAGTGATTCCGGGCTATATAGATGTTATGGAATGAATTCAAGTGATTTGGAGCTTTGAAGTTTAAGTAAAAGCCTAAGGAATTAAGCTGGGATCGTATTCGGGGGTCATATTTGATAATTAAGTACGAATGAAGACTCTAGGAGGCATATTGCGCACTGTCTAGTAAAATAGACGTAACTTTTGGAAACCACAATATATGATTGGAAAGTTAACTCAAATGGCTACAACTTTCATGTTTTACGTTTTTCCAAATTCCAAACGGAACAGGGTAAAAAACCCCAGTTACGATAGGACTGCAATAGAACACTGTTGCAGATTCTGAAGGCCACTCTGGCCGCGGTCTTGGCATAACCGCGGTAGGACCGCGGCAGGACGCATAAATTTCAGGGAAAAAAGTACAAAACACGGAATTATAAGCCCTAAACCCTATATTAAACGAAGGAGACCGGCCAAGAAAAGAGAAGAGGATAGATTTGAGACAGAGATTCGACCTAAGGAGGCAAGAACACATTGGGAGCAAGGCGGAGAATGCTTCTACGAGTTTTTCCTTCCTCTTTGTATTTTTCATTTTCGGTTCCTCTTCTACGAATAAGACCGCGGCAGGATGCATAAATTTCAGGGACCAAAGTGCAAAATATGGGATTTTAAGCCCTGAACCCTTTATGAAAGGAAGGAGGCCGGCCAAGAAAAGAGAAGAGGACAGATTTGAGACAGAGATTCGACATAAGGAGGCAAGGACACATTGGGAGCAAGGTGGAGAATTCTTCTACAAGTTTTTCCTTCCTCTTCCTATTTTTCATTGTCGGCTATGACTTTTAGTATTGTAGTTTTACATATTATTATGAATAGCTAATTTGTTATCAAGAGTTTTGATAGAAACTTTTGTAGGATAAATTCTTATTATGTTTTTATATAATTAAGACATAGCTTTTATCTATTTGTTCAACTATGTTTATATTCGGGTTGATTGAAGAGCTCTCAATTAGCCGTGTCTATTTAGTATTCATAACTCGGGAGAGAGTGCATATTTAGGTAATTGTTGAACAACACTACTCCCAGAGTATATGAGGGATCAATAACCGAGGGTTTAAAGGTGGGATTAGGGATAACGAAGCCTTGGGTACTTCATTAAGTGAGTTGTATTAAAAGCCACCTAGCGTCGCTCAGAAGCTTGCGTCTAGTAAATTGTCGTAATAACTCGGGAAATAATTACGGTAATAAGAGTTCTCATGATCGGTAGAGAATACTTAGGCAAAATTATAAAAGACATTGCGGGAAGGATCCCGACAATTCGGGAAATCATAACTCTAAACCTCGTTAATCTTTTCTCTGACCCTCAGTATTGCTAGTTGTTAATTTACTATTTTAATTTGTTAGTCAATTAGTTAAACACAAGAATCTTAATATTTATAAGTTAGGAATTGTTCACGCTTGTCTTCTTGGTGATAGTGAAAAACTGTAGCTAAACCTTAGTTCTCTGTGGGATTTGACACCAGACTTGTAAACCGGATTATATTTGCAGCTACTGCTTAGTTTTTCTATAAGGCATAGTTGGGCATGACCAAGAAAAATCAATATAAAGGTAATTTATTTACCCCCTTTGTTGAGACGAGAAAAATGCCGCAAAAATCACCTCAAATGGAGCTCTAGAACTCAAGATAACCCAAAATATTAAAATTCTCGATTTAAAACACTATCCAGGCAATTTTTCTTCATCACCTCGGCGTTCGCAAAGAGAACTTTTTCGTGTTGATCGGTATACGTAGAAATCCTTCTTCCCTTTCATGGAACCTCTCTCGCATTCGCAAAGAACAAATCTTCGCACCAGAAACTAGCAATTTTGTCTGTTATGGAGATGGACATAACTTTCTCATAGGACATCGAAATTCGACGATTCTTATTGCTATGGATCCGTAATTACGATACGGATAAAATGGTTCAATACAATATCAAAAAAATTTGCTCAATATATTTTACTTTATGACCAAAGTAACGATGCCAAAACATCACATAAGAGCGCGTTACAATGCAAACACCTCTGAAACATACTCGAGGCCCCCGGGATCCCGCCCAATCAGACAAACCAGTCCCATAATATAACATGTACCTGATTGAGGCCTCAAATCACATCAAAATTATGAATGGCACCCCAATTCAAGCTTAATGAACTTTAGAACATCCAACATTCACATTCGATGCTGAAACATATCAAACCACGTCCGGTTGACCTGAAATTTTGCACGCAAGTCACATTTGACATTATGAACCTACTCAACTTCTGGAATTGGAATCCGACCACGATATCAACAAGTACACTTTTGGTTAAAATCATGAAAAACCTTCAAATTTATAACTTTCGCCAAATGACCCCAACAAGACCTACGGACCTCCGAAATCCACTTTCAGATGTACTCCCAACACCAAAACCACCATACATAGCTATTATCATACTCGAAATCTCAAATGGACATTGATAACATTGAAATGCACTTCGACTTAAATTTATGAGATTCTTCAAAAAATGCTAACTTCGAGAACATGCGCCGAAACGCTCCCGGGTAATCCAAAACCCGATCCGGACATACGCCCTAGTACAAAATCATTATGCAGACATGTTGAAATCAAATCCCGATCTTGAGGTCGTTTACTCAAAAATCCCAACCTAACAAATTCTTATAACTTAAAGCTTCCGAAATGAGAATTATATTTCCAAATCGATTCCAAACTTTCTGAATTTCAATTCCAACCACGCTACAAGTCATAATACCTGAAGTGAAGCTGTTCATGACCTCAAACAACCGAACGACGGGCTAGAGCTTAAAATGACTAGTCGGATCGTTACATAGGCTTGCATAGTACCTAAGATTAGGTGCTATCACGGTATCTTATGGAGGGAAATTTGTGTCGTGACACAACCACCTGTTTAGGAAGTTAATTTAATGTCTACTGTTAATAACAACTAGAAACCAACATGAAAAGGACTTGTCTAATTAATTGAAATACATTGAATATGCCGATCCAAAGCATCAATTCATTTCTCAAATTTCTAAACACTCATTTCATTACGAGAATTCATGTGGAAATGCACCATTTAGTGTCATATGTTTCCTATAAACACATTGGATCTGACGGAAATATTTATTCATCATTCTTCCAAATAGCCCAACCACTTAATAGAGACATTTCTCTGATGCCAAGGTCAAGCATGTACGCCATTTTCATCAGGGAATCAATGGATAAGATCATTCAAGATATCCAAGAAGACATGGTAAGTCAAAAGAAGAACATTCGCCGCATAGCACGCGTGTTGCGGATTCTCCTTCATAGGGCTGTGCAAATATTGATCACTATGTTAGCCTAGGAAATTCTCCTCCTCGTGATCCTTCTCCCATGCAGTTTAATTTTTTTCTTTAGTTCATGGGAAAAAATATATAATGTTGTGAGGGGAGTTATTTAATAAAAATATTTAACTTAAGTTTTTGTCTACTTAATTTTCTGCCTTGTTTTTTGAATTTTGCTGCCCTATTTTTTATTTTTATGTTTTGGTTGTTTCTTTCCATTTGACAGCACTTAAGTGCAAAAAGACACCAAAATAAAATAAATATGTTCCAATAAAAACATATAACTTAGGGGATATAATTTTAGTCTTCCAATATTTGAATTTCCTGCAAATGAATTGAAAATTTCACAACAGTTTTTGAATAAACCTACAATATTTAGTCTACCCCACTTGTGGTCTATAGATATATTGTAAATATAAATCAATAGAATTTTATAGTAAAGAATTAAGAATGGTATATCAGTCATAAATTGGACAAGCATAGGGGTAATTCCTCGATTATTAATTGTTTGTAGTGTAAAATACTAATTTAGTTACCTTAAATCAACAAAATAACAATTATTTGTGAATAACGTAAAGTTGGAAACATCTAATTCAACAAATTGCAAACTTTAAATTGGATAAAAAGGATTATTGTAATGTATCAATTGAATCGGTATCAACCTAAGCTTATAATTGGTGAAAATAATTTTTATTATATAGTCAATGAATATTGTTACAATATAATGTTAAGGAAATATATGCAATTTGAAGACTAAATACCTATTATAATCGATCATAACATTACTTAATTTTAACAAATGTTGATATTACAACCCAATATTTAATATGCAACATTGAAACTTAGGAGCATTAGTTATTGACAACGCTTCACTAGACGATACTCTTATTCTTAGAGGTCTTGCTTCTTGAGTTGTTACATGTTCTATCATTACCAACTCCTCATGGTATGAAATTCACCGCCATGTATAATAACTTTAAATATTTCATGATGTTTAATAATATGTTTAAATGTTACAAAAAAAACCAAGGTCGAACGTGGTGTGATCCTTATTTTAGTGAATTTTCGACCATTAGTTCACCCTCGATCGTAAGAAGAGTTAAGGATGAAACTTCAAGTTGACATTCACCCATTAAGGAAGTTTATTGATTTATGATGAATGTCAAAGGTTAGGGTTCAGGGTTTATAAACTATAAAAAAATATTTATTAGCGACGAGTGGTTGATGGAAGACAACTGGTAATATTCAATAATTTAAAATACGACCACGTGGCCTATCCTTAACCATACGTTTTTTGACGCGTTGAAATTACCTATTTGACCCATTTAAAATTACTAATTTGACCGGCCATGTGATCAAAATAAAATTGTTCACATCTAAACCATATTTTTTTGACTTGGTCAAATAAACCCATTTGACCCAAAAAAATTGATCACAGTTCAACCCCAGTTTTTACTTTCAAAAAACATTACTCAAATAACTAAAGAAAATGAGTCAAGGGTCGAGTGCATCTTTTGGGCCGAGACAACATTATCACTACGGCATGACTGCCAGTCAAATATACAACTACAGCTTCGATGAATTCTAGTCGGCTTTTCACAAAATATTTCAAAACTAAGGTATGACGAATTCCACGAATTTGTCTCTTTTTAATTATATGGATTTAATTTTATAAATAAATTATTTTTCCATTTGATTCGATAGGATAAAATATGACAATTTTGGGAATGTGAAGATGATTTATTAGATCCAAGGATTGCTGACTTTATCAGTAGTTCGAAGTGTGCAAAGGACGCTCTTACACGTGAAAAGATCGTTTTGCAGATAAAGGTGGTTTAACTTCACAATATATTAGCAATGAATGTCTATGAGGAAGATGATGATAATGATGGAGGGATTGAGCTGAAGACTGGACATATTCCTATAAATTGTACATTTGAAGGGATGGTTAAGATGAATGAAATGAGGCTCCATAAGTAGGTAATACTCTTGTATGTTGTTGTTGTTAGTTTGTTGCTGGTGCCTGATCTCGCCCTACTGGCTTAATGTATTTGGTACCTACTCTTGAGCTGAAGCAACTAATGGATTTGTAGGTGCTGCTCTAGTGGTTGTACGAGGTGCACCTTTGTCTATTACACAACCAAGTAGCTTCGTGTCATAATGCAATAAGGAAGTGCTAAAGAAATAAAATTACAACATCAACAATTAATAAGCAGCAAGGTAGTATCATTACATAGAGGTGGATGCAAATATCATATATTACTACAAGTTTACCCAAAATAAAATTGTCGCATGACCAACACAACTTGAAGTTTAATTTATAAAACTAAGAAGGGTCCATCTTTCCCTTGAAGATATCAACTGTAAATTTTTCCCCAAGTAATTCTATTCGCTCGTCATTAAGCTAATCTAGTGACGTATCAGTTAGCAGGAAGTCAATAGCCTCCACTGCATATACTACATTGCTTTCACTATAATAATCAAAGACACAATTAATTATTAAATAAACTAGAAGAATGAGTAAAACATAATGGATGGCATATTTAATTTATCTTTGCTGAAAGGATGGCATATCCATAAAACGCTCCCAGGACCATTTCTTTATAAGCATATCTTGGCCAAAGTTTGCGAACTTGCTAGTTTTCATCAAAAAAATCCTGGGCATCATGAGTGCGAGGGGTTGTACCAGTTCTTCTAGTTTACCATCGTCATACAAACTAACACTGCTATCGTAAATTCAAATCAAACCCTCTGTTAAGTGGAAACAATAAGCACGAAATACTAGAAAAACTGTGACCTAGATGGATATCCATAGTGATCCGCTCCTATTTCCACTCTAGAATCTCTAGCATCTAAAGCAATCCACCCGGTCTCTGATGCTCATACTTTACATACTGACAGTTAAGGCACCAAGCTACAAACCCAACTATATCCTTCTTTATTATCGTCCCCGAGCAATGAAACTAAATCAATCCCCCAAAACATACTTATCACTATGAAAAAGCACTTCACAATAATTTAATCACATACCTTATTTTTGGACTATGATTGATATCGGCATTTAAGTATGAACACGCGAATTTTATATTCTTCCCATTTTCAAATTAGCCCAATGTATACGGAAACTTGAGGGCCTGATTTCCCCATCGTAGGTTCGTCTCACGATCATGCCCTCGAAACTCGAAGCCAAGGTCGAGGCTCATCCTCGGGTGTTCAACAGATATCGGCCCGAAGGGCGTGACATTACGATAAATACGACAGGCTACGGCAGGTGAGGAGGAGTTTCCAAGGCATGCGGCCTAACCTAACAAGGTTGGCCTATCCGGGGCCTTTTCCCAAGATGTCACGTCTAGCCATCTTATCTCTGAACCTTCACACTTAACTAGTTTTATATTATAACGATTCCTCTCTTACATAAAAGGGATCCCAATCACTTTGTAAGGGGCCGGCTGATGTTGCTCCAACTATTTCTCTACAAGATCAATAATCTCTCTCCCTCTTCTTTCTAACTTGTTTGTTCTTACTATCCCGAGGCCACCTTAATATTTATTGCTTTCTTTCTTGTTCTTCATTTATCTCTTGGTTTTGGACATAAGGAGACTTGTTTGAGCATATATTAAATGTTATCCCATTCTTGACTACCACCGATAGCTCGAGATCGACCAAGACATCGACTCCGAGGTCCCTCATCGACCAGTACTACGTCAGGACAGCAAGCCTCTTGGTTTGATTACTGCCTCATTTTAGCTTGCATTTCACCATTAAACTTCATATTCCTAGCATCATCTTCTCTAACAACTAGCATAATAATAGATCACGTATTTCTAGAATCCCATTTGTAAATTTAATTGTTGTTACCATTTTCACGGTAAATAGTTTGGCGCCTACGTATGGCCAAAAATAATAGTGATTATTTTCTTGCTGGTTTCATTGCAAAAATGCAGGTTATCTTTCACACTTTTTCTTGCCCAAGATCATCGCTTTTGGGATAGAGCGTCTGGCTCGGCTAGTGAAACCGGAACCTCAAAAGTGACAGAGAAAAGGGCACGGCTGCCCTAGAGGAGGGTACACCACCAGGTTCAACCCAGACGGAAGGGAAGGTTCTCCAAAATAATGTCCACATGATTATTGGGGGAAACAACATTGCTCGATGCCTACTCGAGATACAATCAAATCCAGATTAACCCCAAGGACCGGGAAAAGACCTCATTCATCACAAAATACGTTACATATTGCTATAACGTATAGCCCGAAGCAGGAGAAACATACGAGTGCCTAGTTACTAAAATGTTCGAGCATCAAGTAGATAAATCAATGGAGTTTATATTGATGATATGCTAGTCGAATCCCTGCACGCAGAGGACCATCTGACCCATTTGCATGAAACTTTCAACATCCTCAGAAGCTACAACATGAGGCTCAATCCCGAGAAGTGTGCCTTTTGAGTAGGCTCGAGAAAATTCTTGGGATTTATGTTTCAAATAGGGGGATCGAGATCAAACCCGACAAAATAAAGGCTATCGAAGAGATCACAATACTGAACAATGTAAAGGCCGTTCAACGGCTGACATCGTGGATCGTGGCCCTGGGCAGATTCATATCGAGATCATCAGAAAAAATCCACCATTTCTTTGCCCTACTCAAAAGAAATAAAACTTTGAATGGACTCCAGAATGCCAACACGCCCTAGAAGAACTGAAACGGTAGCTGTCTAGCCCGCCTTTGTTGCACATACCCAAAGAGGCTGAAACGCTATAACTATACCTGGCCATGGACAAAATAGCGGTAAGCAATGTAGTGGTTCAAGAAGAGCAAGGTACATAATTTCCCATTTATTATGTAAGCCAAACCCTGGGGGACGCTCAAACTCGGTACCCCTATCTAGAAAAATTTGCCATCGTACTGATAAGCACCTCACGTAAACTGAAGCCTTACTTTTAATGCCACCATATCTGCGTCTTGTCGACTTATCCCCTCTGAAGTGTACTTGATAAACCTGAGTTATCGAGAAGATTGGCCAAATGGGCCATTTAACTCGGGGGTATAGTATTGAGTATTAACCTCGAACGGCCATCAAGTCCTAAATCCTGGCGGATTTCGTGACGGATTTCTTGCTATCCCTTGGATGCGCTTATCATACCACCTCTTAATTCTTTTCTTTATACAATTTTGCATTTTTATATGTGCGCAATTGAAACTCATCAAGCTCGTTGAGTTACAGTAACTTCTTCTCACTAGCTAAGTCCATATCCATATTCAGCTTTGTAATTGCCCAATAGGCTTTGTGTTAAAGCTCGACAGGCAAGTGAAATGCCTTCCCATAAACTAATTTATACAGAGAAGTACCTATGTGAGTCTTGTATGCAGTTTGATATGCGCATAATGCATCATCTAGTTTCCCGCCCCTATCCGTTCTATTTTCCACTTACTATTTTCTCCAGAATCTGCTTTACTTCTTTGTTTGAAACTTCCACTTGACCACCCATTTGGGGGTGATAGACAACGGAAACCTTGCGCTTAACTCCATACTTTGCAATAATATTTATTCAACAATTTGTTGTAGAAGTGGGTTCCTCTATCGTTTATCAACATTCTTGGAGTTTTGAAGCGTGTGGAGATGTGCTTCTTTACAAAGCTTACCACAACCTTTGCATCATTAGTGAGAATAGCAATGGCCTCCACCCACTTAGAAACATAGTCGACCGCCACCAAGATGTACCTATGACCATTAAAGTATGGAAACGGTCCCATGAAGTGAATTCCCCAAACATCAAAAAGCTCCACTACCAGAATATTTTGCACCGGTGTATCATGCTTCTTCGTGATTGTTCCACTTCTTTGGCATCTGTCACACTTTTTAACAAAGGCATGTGCATCCTTAAACAATTTTGTCCAATAAAAACCTAATTGTTGAACTTTTTGGGCAGTTCTATTCCCACCGTGATGACCTCCGTATGGCGAAGCATGACAGTCATGCAGTATTGCACTTATCTCTTCCTTAGGAACACATCTTCGCACCAACTGATCTGCACATTCTTGTCTAATAATGGCTCATCCCACATATAGAGCCTCACATCATGTAGGAACCTTCTTCTATTATCAGGTGGCAATTCTAGTGATGTCACCCCACTTGCGATGAAATTCATATAATCTGCATACCACGGGGCTTTGCTTGAGGTAATTGCCAATAACTGCTCATCAGAAAATGTTTCTTTAATTGACCCTCCTTTAGCTACATGGCTCCGATTTGCTAATCTGGACAAGTGATCAGCCATTTGATTCTCTATCCTTTTTCGATCTCGGATCTTCAAGTCAAACTCTTTCAAGAGGAGGACCCAACGAATCAGCCTCGACTTGGCATCTTTCTTCTCAAACAAGTATCTGATAGCTGAATGATTTGTGTAGACGATGACTTTAGTCCCCACCAGATAGGATCTGAACTTGTCAAACGCCCACACTACTGCAAATAACTCTTTTTCAGTAATTGTGTAGTTCATCTGGGCTGGAATCAGAGTTTTTCTTGCATAGTAGATGGAGTGAAAGATTTTATTTCTCCTTTGCCCCAAAGCAACTCTAATAGCTATGTCACTCGCATCGTACATCAACTCAAATGATTGTTCCCAATTCAAAGCAACGATAATTGGTGCAGTCACTAACATTTCCTTTATCTGCTCAAATGCTTTGAGACAGGCATCATCATATTTGAAGGAGACATCTTTCTCAAGCAACCAGCACAAAAGAGAAGAAATTTTTGAAATATTTTTAATGAAACGATGATAAAAACATGCATGGCCCAAGAAACTGTGAATGCCTTTTACTGATGTCAGTGGGGCAGTTTTTCTATCGCCTCCACCTTCGCCTTGTCCCCCTGCAAACCACTTTTGGACACTTTGTGCCCTAGGACTATACCTTCATGTACCATGGAACGACATTTTACCCAGTTTAGTACCAAGTTTGTCTGTTCACACCTAGCAAGCACATTATTAAGATTCATCAAGAAATTATCAAAAGAACATCCAAACACAGAAAAATCATCCATGAACACTTCCATAAATCTTTCAACTATGTTAGTAAAAATAGCCATCATGTACCTTTGGAAAGTCGCAGGTGCATTACAGACACAAATGGGAATTCTTTTAAATGCATACGTGTCATAGGGACACGTAAATGCGGTTTTATCTTGGTCCTATAGGGCTATAACAATCTGATTATATCCCGAATAACCATCTAAGAAACAGTAGTATTTCTCGCCAACTAATCGATCAAGAATTTAGTCAATGAATGTGAGGGGAAAGTGGTCTTTGCAAGTGGCACTATTCAATTTTCTATGCGAATTCTCCACCCAACGGCAGTTCTTGTGGGAATCAAGTCATTATTTTCATTAACCACTACAGTTATCCCCCCTTTCTTAGGTACACATTGAAGGAGGCTTACCCATTTGCTATCATAGATTGGAAATAAAATACCTACATCAAGCCACTTAATCACTTCTTTCATGATTGGATTTAGTCGGCATTGTTGCTATGCACTTGGCTTGTGTCCTTCCTCCATGAGGATTTTATGCATGAAGAAAGCTGGACTAATGCCTCTAATACAGACATCGTCCACTCAATTGCACGCTTGTGTTCACGTAACACTCTCAAAAGCTTTTCTCCCTACAATTTAGACAAGTCACAAGAAAAAATAATATGTAAAGTGTCAGAACTATCCAATAAGCATATTGAAGGTGAGAAGGCAGGGGTTTGAGCTCCAATTTTTAAGCTTCTTCAATTGACGGCTTTGGAGGAGGCATGCTTGGCCTATGCAATGCTTTAAAGGGGTATATCCCCTGCACGTAAGCACGAGATCCATCTAGGATATGCAATATCTTCTCAACCTCCTCATCAATCCCCAAGATATCGAACAACATAAGTGCTTTCTCTAGAGAATCTTCTAGATATACACTCATGTCAAGAAATTGATGGTCCACCTCCACAACAGATATCATCGAGAGCTCCTCATAGTTGCTGGGAAATTGGATTGCTTTGTAGACATTAAATATTGTTTCCTTGTCATCCACTCTCAATATCTTTTTTATCTCTCTCACTTCAATAATTGCATCACCCTTAGCCAAGAGAGGTCGCCCAATATGATTGAAACCAGTTCATCAGCATCATAATCTAATATAATGAAGTCCGTAGGGAATATGAACTTCCTAATTTGTAGCAATACATTTTCAATCACTCCCCCGATGTGTGTAATAACTAGGTATTTTAACGTGTTTTATGCCCCTAGTTGCCTATGCTTTGGTTATAAATTGCTACAAAATAGTACAAAAATGCTCACAAGTTGTGCTTGATTGCAGGTTTGATCGACAAAATGACAAAATGTAAAAGATCGGCTCAAAAGGAGTGAAACCTGCTCAAGTATCAAAGATTAAGTGAATTGAGGAAAAGAGGACCTAGTGTGGACCACACAAAAGGGAATGCGACCGCACTAGGAGATTCAGAGACATGGCCAGCTTAGGCCTAAGGCTACGCAGCCGCGGTACATATTACGCGATCCAGGGCGAAAGCTTCGCAGTCGCACTACCTATTGGTACGGTCCGCTGAATAGAATTTCAGAGAGATGTGAAATCCCAAGTGTCAAGCTACATGGTCTGTGGTCCTCAAGATCAGAGAAGCTGAAAATTGAAGTTAAAGAGCTAGTGCGGCCGCGGTCTATTTTGTGCAGCCTTGGCAGGAGTATTTTTGTCTAGTTTTTCTAGCCTAGTATAAATAGAACATTTTACCAGTTTTAGGTGATCCTTTTGGTACTCCAGACTGAGCAACGCTCATGAGACTCGATAATGAAGCCAATTTTGTCATTTTAGCTTTAATTTTACGATAGAATCTTGTAATTTCATTTTAGCAATTATTATGCCTAGTTCTTCATCTATTTCTTCATTTTCTTCCTTAAGCATGTGTAGCTAAACCCATTAGCTAGGGTTGTGGCTCAACCCTAGTATGGGTAATTGATAGGCGTTGCCATCTAGGGTTAGATTGATTACGGTGTTTGCTATTTGGGTTGATTTTATGTTTTTATTCATAATTGATGGTTGCAAACACTGATTCAAACTGTATGGGTTTAACTTTTCTCGAGAAAGAGAGTCTATGACCCCAAAATTCACCTAACAAGGAAATGGGATGGACTCATGAGAAATGATAGTCCCAATTAATGGGTTAAATCTCGAGAAGAGTAATTACCCTAATTGAACCCTTGTTGCTTGGTCTAATTTGCGTACCCATTTGGTCTCGAGAGATTCAATTGGGAATAATCACTCTCTCTACCGAGAGGTGTGAGAGTGGGTAAAATTGTGCAATACTTATAGCATAAGCCCTAAGTATGTCAATCGAACCTAAGTAACATCTACCCGTCAATTAGCCACCTGGGTAGTGTCACGATGCTAGTGCCCTTCTTCCCATTAGATACAACTTAGTAATATTCTCATAGCATAATTTAGCATTAATCGTTAGTTTTATAAAAGTAGTTATAATTCCAAACCCCAAAAATGTTTGAAGTGATATTAGAAGTACAAACACATCTCTAGGCTAGACAGAAAATCCAACTCCATCACTAGCTTCCTGAAGAAAATCGATCCTGACCCTCATATCGGGTAAAGTCTATTGTGACCCGCTCTTCCTACCTTGGTGCAGCGTCAAGTTGGCAGCGATCAGTGTGCAATAGACCTATCAGCCAACTGCAACAACACAGTAGTTAGTCTTGGAGCTCCTAGTCCTTATTGCTTCAACAAGGATAAGGGCATCAGATTTATGCTTGCTTCAAATTTGCAAAGAGCACGACCCACATCAATATTACCAGTTTTCACAGGGATGGTGAAGCTGCCAAGATCCTTAATTGTCAAGCAACAACTTCTTTAGCAAATTATTTGTACTCTCTTCCATTTGTTAGGGGGATTCTGAGGTTGATTTAAAATTATAATGATTCTGATTAGCTTATTTCCACCCCATGAGAAGTTGGGATGATTCTTCCAATTTGGATTCTAAGTGTTCCCATAGTGCATGTTGATTCATTGGACCTCTACTCTGTTGCCCCACATAGTATATGGATTTAGGATTCGTGGGAACATGTAACTCATATGATTGTTGCCACATAGTCGGCAAAAAATAGGCATTTGTTGTACATGTTGCATCGGTTGTGTTTGTTGCATTGTCATTCTATTCATTTGATCTGCCAATTTTGCTATATCAGATCTTATGGATGATAAGTCATCAAGCTCAATCAATCCAGCTGCCTTTTTTTAAATTTCCCTTCATGAATTACCATCACCTTGCCAATTATGATCATTAGCATTGAAGTTATTTAGAAAGACTTGGATTTCACTGTACGGTCTAGCCATACAACTATCCCCACAAGATGAATCAAGATTCATATTTGATGCATCATCTAGCCCATCAACAAAAGTGTGACCCAATACCTCATCAGTCTGGTAATGATGTGGGAAATCTCTATGTAGCTTCTTGTATCATTCCCACGCTTGATGGATTGTCTCGCCATCCCATTGCTCGAACCCAAAAATATGACTCCTCAATGGCTTTGTCTTTTTAGTGGGAAAAACTTGATTAAGAATTAACTTGATCGATCATCCCAAGTGCGGATTGAGTTTGCGGGCTCTTTCTGTAACCATTCCTTAACTTCCTCGAGCAGTGAAAAATGGAAAAGTATTAGCCTAACATAGTCCTTGGAAACATTCGGATAATTGTAAGTGTCTGTTATTTCCAAGAAATTCTAAATGTGACTCTGCGGGTGTTCACGAGATAGACCCACATATTGCCCTGTGGACTGAATTAGCAATACCATGTATTGTTTGAATTCAAAATGCCTTGTGATATCAGGCTTCACAATAGCTTGAGTCATATTAGCAAGACTGGGCCTTGCGGCTTCAATCACTTCACGCTCTTTGTTACCTGCCATCTCTATTGGCAGTGGTTGAACTATGATGTACAATTTCTAGTTCTAGCTTCAACTTTCCTCCTTACTCTGTGAAGTGGTCGTTCAATTTCAGGATCAATAGGAAGGATTTTTGCGTTTCTACTCCTCCGCATTCAAGAGAAGAGCCTGTGTTAACACAAACAAGGTAAAGTGAGAATTAAAACTTGAATAAATAACTAATAAAAGCTCAATTCAGTCAAGTAGCTAATTTTTAAGTCCCCGGAAACAGCGTCAAATACTTGTTGCGACCAAAAACACTCACGCAAGTGCACATGATACTTAAGTAATAGAGTAGCGAGTAGAGTATCGTTCCCACAAAGACTTATGACCAACTTTTGACTGATTCAAACTCAATTAACTTATCGATTCAAGAGATTTATCACCAAATAGATAATATAAGTATTTAGTACCTAAAATATCAAGTAATTCAATAGCTGGAAAAATCAATCAAAACAGTAGTAATTTCGAATAACACTTGGTAGGACAGAATATTCTAAGGTCTCGGGTTAGCTATCAAGTTGCATTCTTGGCTTAAAATAACTAATTGATTTATTTGGATTGTTGATTGACAGGGTTGATATTACTCATATGAATATGTCGAGTCCTTTCTCGCTTATTCAAGTTAACTTAATGCCTGTATGGCTACGGAATTAAGATTAACATGAATGCACTTACAATTCCTGTATTTCAACCAAGCAAGGAAATTAGGTATATGTCTATCCTAATTGAAAATTTGTTCCTCAATTCCTGGGTTAGAGAAGTTGCTCTATTTAATTCTATATGCAATATAGTTCCCACTTTGATTGTCAAGCAACAACTTCTTTAGCAAATCATTTGTACTCTCTTCCATTTGTTGGGGGGATTCTGAGGTTGATTTAATATTCCTGAAGGTCTATAATGATTCTGATTAGCTGATTTCTACACCATGAGAAGTTGGGATGATTCTTCCAATTTGGATTCTAAGTGTTCCCATATTGTGCATGTTGATTCATTGGACCTCTACTCTGTTGCCCCACATAGTATATGGATTTAGGATTCGTGGGAACATGTCACTCATATGATTGTTGCCACATAGTTTGCAGAAAATAGACATTTGTTGTACATGTTGCATCGGTTGTGTTTGTTGCATTTTCAATTTCAATAGTTATGATTTCAGTTATCAATTAACAATTCTCAATTGTCAGCTCAGTTTCAGTTTCAACATTTATAATTCTTTTGTTAGTTGCCTTACATACCAATGCAATTCAAATGTACTAACGTCCCTTTTGCCCAGGGCCTGCATTTCATGATGCAGGTCATGATTTACCGGTTGATAATTTGTAGTGCTAGGATTCTCATACCAGCAAATTGGTGCTCCCTAGTTCTTTCGAGGCATTATAATTATTTTACGGTCTTTAAGTGTTTACAGATAAACATTGTTTTTAGTACTTCAATAGAGGCTTCATAGACTAGAGTAACAGTTATACATAGTCGCAGGCTTTTCCTATTAAGCCATGTGGACTACAAATATATTTTAGAACTGTATTCGTATTTCCTCACTTTGATTTATATCATTCAGACTTTTAATATATCGGTATGTGTTAGTTTATCTTCCACGTTAAGTATGTTATGATATGACATGTTGATTCAGCCAACCAGTTGGTTCGCTCGATCACATATAGTCATGCACCAAATGTCGTGTTACGTCCAGGCCAAGGTTTGGGGCATGATAAAATGTTGTCATGCTATTTGAGAATATGTTTAATAATGTGAAATATATGTGGTGACAAAGGTCGAGAATTCATGTCAAGAATTGAATAAAGCTTATTATGCTAATTTGTATGAAGAGCCTCCGTGTGATTAAGATTTTCCAAGCTTTTCCCTTATGTGTGCAATGTCTTATATGATAGGCCTTATTGATGTGGATGATAATGTTACTTGAATGTATAAAAATGGAAACTTAAATTGTAAGATACAGCCGAGTGCCTAGAAAAATTTAATAAATGAAGCCACTCGTGCCATGTAATGAAAGATGGGAAGGAAATGTGAACTGAGATGAATGATCAAAAGGATGATGTCTCAATTGAGATGGCCTAGCCGATCAGGTAGTGATCGGATGCCATGATGCACACATGGTGGTAGTTGTGCTGAATTGATTGATTGAAATTGTGTGTATGGTTGATGTCTCAAATGAGATGACCTAGTCTATAGGGTCAAGATTGACACCGTATAGGAACAGAATGGAGTGTGGATTGTGGGACATGGCACTAAGATTATCAAACTAATAAGATGGAAATCGAACTAGAAATTATGTAACCCTTTTTGATGTTTTTCATATTTGTTTGAAGCTCTTATTGTACATTATGACTGCTTCCTCTATGTTCCATTGCTCATTCTATTAAGATTGATTTTTAGCTCTACATACTAGTACTGTTCGATAGTACTAACATCCCTTTTACCGAGGACGCTACATCTTTAAATGGACATAGGTGGTTCCATAGCAGACAGTGTTGATCACAGCTAGTGGCGCAGCCTCTTTCCAGCTGACTTGGTGAGCCCCACTTTGTTTCGGGTTCCTATATCTTTTGTCCCTTATGTTCACCTTCATATCATATTTTGATGTTGGTCGGGGCCTTTTTGCTGGTACTTTTATAGCACCTTCTTTTGTATCTACTTAGAGGCTCCTTAGACATTATGTGGGTCGTCTATGGGTATTGGGAAAGTCAATGGATTATGTTGTTCCTTGGATTCCTATTCCACTAAATCGTAAGGTGTATGTACTTTAAAACATAACAGTGATGTATTTGATTAATTGCCTTAGTAATGTACTCGTATGATCACCTATTGTTTAATTGATGGAATCATGTTTTCTCTTAATCATAAGTGAGTTGGGTAGAAAGTGTCTAGCAAGCTTACTCGGCTGGGTTCACTCGGTTGAGCGCCGGTCGTGCTCCCCGAGCTTGGGGCATGACAACATGTAGAGAAAAGAAACAAGTAAATCAGATATATGATCAAGAAGATAAAATTTTCACACACTGCACGGACAACTCACATGCTAACAATAGAATCTTCACGGACAACTCACGTGCGACACAGACAACTCACATGTCAATAATATCAATATATGGATCCGTACGGACAACTCACGTGCCAATAATATTGATACATAGATAAACACGGACAACTCACATGCTGCACGGACAGCTCATGTGATGCACGGACAACTCATAATCCAATAACATAATCTGCCCAACATAGCAACAGGCTCCATCATACAACTGTAATAAAACATGTTTGCAAATCAATAATGATTGAAATAAAGATTCCCCTATCCTTGGACCGGTGTAAATAGTATGTTAGATTGTGGGTATGTGCTACGTGTGTTAACACAGCACAATCCGGCAATTTCATCAATGAAAAACTTTTATCAAGTTCGTTCAGGGTTTGAACCCCTAAGTAGAATCATCATTGCATCAATTAGATCACATAAACTGATACCACATATTAGATATCAAAGCTCGAATCTTAACAGTCATTTCTGGGCTTATAGGAGTCCGAGCACCACCCAAACATGAATATACAATCCCGGTGCCCGCACATGGGTTATCCCCATGCATTTACGCACCCAAAAACGCGTGGATATCACAATAATTTAGGCATTTGGTGCTTCAATCAAGTTTAAATATGATACTTACCTCAAGCAACTCGAATCATTGTGCTAACAAGCCCTTGCCCCGCGAATCGGCCTCTGAATGTCCCGAATCTAGTCATAAACAATTTGATACAATCAACACGAGCTAAAGGAGTCAATTCCATAAGAAAAAACTAATTTCAAGTCAAATTCAAAAACCGGCTCCCAGGCCCACGTCTCGAAATCCAATAAAAGTCACAAATCCGGAAGTCCATTCAAGCACGAGTTCAACCACACAACATTTACCAAAATCCAATACAAAATCGACACCCAATACCCCAATTTAAACTTTCCAAATTCCTAGCCTCAAACTATAAAATTAAACCTTAAAACTACACAATCTAGGTGGAAAAATTGATGGGGAAACACAATCTAGGTGTGATTACACCAGCAGGCCCAGTTCAACAATCATCCAAACTCAAAATTTGATTTGTTAACCATCACAACTCCACCCGAGCCCCCCCTCCCCCGAACCTCAACCAATGATACCAACAAGTCCTAAAACACGATACAAACTTAGTCGAGCCATCAAATCACATCAAACAACATAACGAATGTTGAGTCGCACCCAATTTAAGCCTAATAAAAACTAAGGAATTCTAACTTCTACAGACGATGCCAAAACCTATCAACTCGTGTCCGATTGACCTTGAAGTTTGCACACAAGTCACAAATGACACCACAGACCTTTTCCAACTCCCTAAACCCCAATCTGAGCCTAGTTACCACAAAGTTCACTCTCGGTCAAACTTTCAAATTTTCACATTTTGCCATTTCAAGCCTAATTCCACTACGGACCTCCAAATGATAAGTTGGACATGCTCATAAGTCCAAAGTCACACAACCGAGCTAACCAAACCAACAAAACTCCATTCCGGAGTTTTTTACACAAAGGTCAACATCTGATCAACCATTTAAACTTAAGCTTTCAACCTGCAAACTAAGTTTCTTGATTCATTCTGAAATCTCCTCGTACCCGAACCGACTACCCCGGTAAGTAATATAATAACTGTAAAGCATAAAATGAGCAGTAAATGTAGGGAACGAGACTACAACTATCAAAATAATCGGTCCGATCATTATAGATGGACCTAGTGTCTATTATGCAACATCTGGGTTATGCCTGATGCAATGTTATATTGGATAGTGTTATTAGTACTAGACACATTGTCTACTATGAAAAAAAAAACCTAGTGTATTACTAGACATATTTCTATTACGTAACCAAGTAGCTGCTCGTTATAATACAATAAGAAGTGCTAGGGAAATAAAATTACAACATCAATAGTTAATAAGCAGCAGGGTAGTTTCATTACATAGAGTTAGATGCAAATATTATAAATTACTACAAGTTCACCCAAAATGAATTTTTTCCATGACCAACGCAACTGTAAATTTCAATTATAAAACTAAAAGGGGTCCTTCCTTCCCCTGAAGATATCAACTGTAATTTCTTTCCTGAACAACTCCATTCACTTGTCATTAAGTTGATCCCGTGTCGCATCAATTAGCAGGAAGTCAATAACCTTCACTGCATATGCTCCATTGCTTTTAATACAATAATCATAGACACAATTAATTATTAAATAAACTAGAAGAATGAGTAAACCATAATGGATGTCACATTTAATTTATCTTTATTGAATGCTTGGCATATCCATAATACGCTCCCAGTACCATTTTTTCGTAAGCAAATCTTGGCCTAAGTTTGCAAATTGTCCAGTTTTCATCAAAATCCTAGGCATCACGAGTGTGAGGGATTGTACCAGTTCTTCTAGTTTATCATCATCATAAAAACTGACATTTCTATCATAAATTATTAATCAAACCCTTCGGAAAGTGGAAACGACAAGAACAAAATACCTTTATCAATTTGTCACATGCAGTATAACAACTTAGCCTTGCACCACTCCACAGCCCTAGGTTTTGGCATACTTTCTTGAGGATATAGCATTACGTGTGTACGACACAAGTTTTGACAGACATCAACTATCTCATAGAAGTCCAAATCATTTCCCTCTTTGCTGGAAGCTTTGGCGATCTTATCCCATGTAGTGCACATGTTATTGTATAATGCAACATCCATAACAACATGATTATGGGCATAAAGGCGTGGTTGTTTTATGTTTCGTACACGCATCAATGTCAAAGGTTCCTTAACATTCTAAATATTATAATAAACTATAAATTAAATATGGAGCTAATAAAAAAATAAATATATGTAGTACGTGATTAAGGTACTCACAAAAACTAAAACAGACGAGTTAGCACTAGACAACTACTCGAAAAAACTATAGCCATAGCTACTAGTCAACAAGTTTTTGGGAAACTTCTCCATCTTATCAAACCATTCGTAGAATAGTTTCTTCTCTTCCTCCGAAACTGGTTTGAGTACGTTTACCTTTGGTTTCTTCTTCTTGCTCTGTTTCAACTTGCTCATCTTGCATACAGACATTGGAGCATTCCTCAATCTGCTTTGCAATCTTGTAACTTTGTACCAAGGTGACTCAACTACTTTATAAGGGCTATCATTCTTATTTTGCATCTCCTCAAGGATCTTCAACACCTTATCCAATTTCATATTCACAACCTTCAACTCTTCGCGCACGACTGTATCACTTGGCTGAGTATTACACATCTTGCATGGTCCTCCGCTACCAATATTACAAAACCACCAAGTAGTGGTGAATCAGGAATACTCCCACCCAAAGGGTCATCATCAACAGTATTATCTTCATCATTAGTCTCTAAGCTCGGTGCAGTAGATGCTTTTTAATATCAGTCATCCATTCTAAATCAATCTCTAGCTGGTCGATTATAGGATCTACTACCTCATTATCGTATCTTCATGTAGTCCATATATATCTCACAAAGGGTAGGAATAAGGTAAGGGTGCACCTCCTAAAATATAGCATAGATATAAGTCACTAGACAAGCAATACAAAATAATAGACACGAGGTCTATGATACTCTCCTACTTTGGTTGATTCAAATCTACTAGTGGAGTGTTATTGCATTCTCTATCTTACCACACTAGGGCCATCAGCTCTCTCCTTAATGGGATCGTAATCCGGTTTAGATGTCACTTTCTTGCTGTGCCATCTCAAAATCCTTGGCAGCGACATCGACATGGCCTTTGATTTCTCGGCACTACGACCAACTAGCAGAATTGCTTTGTACGCCCATGCCTACATTTTTTCATGAATAAAAAAATATTAATATATGTCTACAGTAAATAAAATAATAGCACTGAACTGCAAAGAAATTTAAGAAGGTTATTTTAATGCTTATCATGAATGCCCATGGGAAGTCGTACAGGGCATAACTAGCCGATTTGGAATTTTTACCAGAGATATTGTTTCCCTCCCTTTTGGTCACATATGATTTGAACAGTGGGAACATGTCCTTCTTCAAGTACTCAACTACAAGCTTAAACACTCCTTGCCCATGGATATTTCATGAAAAAATCTAGATTGTTAGCCATAAAAATCCATTTACTATTTATGCACACTATGTTATCCCTTGCAAACAAGACTCAATAGACAAACCATACTAATACAATCTTAAACCTCTCGATTGTTTCAACTCTCTTGGACTTCAACTGATTCAAAAGCAGCTCTGCATCTATCCCTTTCCTGCTAGACTGGCAAACTTTGTCGTAGAATGTTTGGCCATCATCCATCACTTTCTTCATAGCTTCTATACATAGTTTGGCAACACAATTCAATCTAGTCATCATAGAAAATTCATTCAATCCAAAGTAAATTGGTTTGTCTCCAAGTAAAAACCATAACTCGTGCTTCTTCACGCAACAAATTTGTTGAATCAGAAGGGAATGGACAAGCTATCAATTGAACTGTGTCCAGTGCTCTCAATGTTTTGCAAACTGACCAAAACAACGACTATTAAACTTTTCCATTAATTTTATTGTTCGAAGTTTATCCTTGAATTCATGGAATACATTGAATCTAGACCCCACACTTATTTTGTCCAGGAAACATCAATGATTTCTTAGAAATGTCCTCAATCCGTATTTGTATATGTCGATCGTACTTACAAATACAGGAATTGATAGAGCATTCTCGTCACCTTCAACTGCTGCATTTGTTTCACTTTCCATTCCATCTTAAAGTTGTTCATCATCTTCTTCTTCTTCTGCTACATGTTATTCTTTTGTTACATCTTCTTATTTTTCTTCTTAAACATCTATATCAACCTACTAAGCATCATCATCGCAATTTTTTTAATCCACCATACCTAAATCTTCATCATCACTGTCTTGTTCTTCTTCAACAATGTTTTTCAGAAACATCTTTTTCCATTTGATTTTATGCTGCATTTAAGTTCAAGTCTTCTTCCTCCTTCTCGCCAACACCCTTTAATGCTAACCTCCTTGAAACAGATTTGTTACCAACATATATGTCCTCGTCAACTAATCTAGACCTTGATCTTGTTATTTCTTGCTAATAGACTTTGATGGCTCTTTTTTCTTTTTATTTTTTCTCCTATCACACATAAAAATCTATACATTTCCTTTACTAGGGGAAGTGTAACGACCCGATTGATCATTTTGAGCTCTGGCACATTGTTCAGGGATATGAGGTCTCGGGTAGCTTCAATTCATATTTTATGACTTTTACGTGTGGTCGGAAATTCAATTTCAGGAAGTTCCTAGTTGATTCGGATAGAAAATTCTAAATTTGGAAGCTTTAAGCTGGAAGAGTTAACTAAGGTTTGACTTTTGAATAAACAACCTTAAAATTAGTATTTGAAGGTTCTAATAGGTTTAAATGATGATTTCAGACTTGGAAATATGTTTGGATTGAGTATCGGGTGGCCTGGGAGCATTTCAGCGCCGATTATGGAAAGTTAGTATTTTAAGTAGAATTTTGTGTTATCAATGTCCATTTGGGGTTTCGAGCCTTGGAATAGGTTTGTATCGTAATTTGTGACTTCCATGCAAAATGTAGCTTTATTCCAGGATGTTTAACTATAGTTCGGAGGCGTTCGGCCAAGTTTAAGAGTTTAAAAGTTTAAGGGAAAGTTTTGATTGTCGATTCATAGTTTGGATGATGTTTGATATGATTTGAGGCCCCGATCTGGTTCGTGTTATGCTGTGGAGCTGGTTGGTGTGATCGGACGGGGACCTCAATTTTGTATTGGAGTGGTTTCGAACAAAGTTGGGATTATTTGTTGTTGTTGGTTGTTGGTGTCTGGTTTTGTTCTTCGCAAATGCTAAGAAATTCACACATTCGCAAAGAATGATTTAGAGGAGGCTACTGAATTTTTGCTCATCGCGAATGTGACACAGTGGTTACGAATGTGGAGGGGAAGCTAAGGCAACCTTCGCAAATGCGACATGGAGGTCGTGAATGAGACATGGAAGGAAAAGGGAGCTGGGCTGGGAGCAATTCTTCATGAACAAGGCTCTTGGCCCACGAACGCGAAGGGCAAGGGTATGAGGGCTTCACGAACGTGACTAGGAGGTCACAAACGTCATGAATAAAATTATAAAGGCTGTTGTTTTAGCCTTCACAATCATGAAGGATCTTCCATGATCGTGAAGGATATTCCGCGATCGCGATGAAGGACTGCCCTTGGTAGAATTGTTATAAGTCGGGGTTTTTGCACATTTCGCTCATTTTTCACTTGGTTAGGCGACTTTGGGGGTTGTTGAAGTGGATATTTTTATCATCCATTGTGAAGTAAGCCACTCCCAAGTGTTGTGAGTTACGTACATGAGTTATATACAGATTTATATACAAAAATTATTAGAAATTGTGAAATTTTGAAATAAACCTAAATTTGGTATTCTTGGATTTTGACCACAAAATTGGATATGGAATTGTGAATAAATCATATATTTGAGTTTTTAATGTTATGAATAAAGTATATCTTTGGAAATTTTTGGAATATGACCACATGAGCCTGGGGTGAATTTATCAAATTTTCGAGCGGAGTTGGGAAATGTTATAAACTAATTAATTATGATGTTGGGATATATTTTTATTGGTTTCCATGATTTCGTGACTAGTTCGTATCGATGGGTATTTGATTTGAGGTATTAGAGAGGCTTTGGAGCCGTTTGTGGACCTTCGAAGTGAGGTAAGTCTCATGTCTAACCTTGTGAGGGGAAAATCCCCTTAGGTAATGTGATTGTTATGTGGTACTAGTTGTTGGTATTACATATCCACGAGGTGACAAGAGTCCATACATAGCTAATGCATGTTTATGTCCGGGTAGACTTAGGACTTTATCATGGAACTTATTCTGTTGGCTTAATCAACCAATATATATATATATATATAGTCTCATGTCTAACCTTGTGAGGGGAAAATCCCTTAGGTTATGTGATTGTTATGTGCTACTAGTTGTTGGTATTACGTATGCACGAGGTGACGAGAGTCCATACATAGCTAATGCATGTTTATGCCCGGGTAGACTTAGAACTTTATCATGGAACTTATTTTGTTGGCTTAATCATATATATATATATATATATATATATATATATATATATTAGTCTGAACCTTATCACCTTGGGTTGTTGGCAAGTTATTTGTGATAATTGTAAGGGTTACATTTACTTTATACTCATGTACTGTATTGTAAGCACGTGTATCATAATGCGATAAGTTCCTTCCTTTCTTTTAAAGCGGGTTGAATGCCTTGGCAGTTTAATAGATGCATCTATGGTTCGTGTTGCTTGACCCTCAGCAGTGTACACATTATTCTGGATCTTGCCATACAACCTCGGCATAATCATGCATTATATCGCTAGCAGTCAAAGGGGTCATGAGATTATCCTTCCCCTAATGCTCGTCACCTTATATGGTATTTCCTTACTCGTTATATATTGGCACTTGATATTTTTGAGTTGTTGAGATAGAGTACGAGATTGAGAGATTGATATGGTTTAAAAAAATTTAGAAGATATTGTTAGCTTTATATTTACCTCACTTTTATTGTTGTGTTTCTAATTTGTTTATGATTTACCATATTAATTATTGGACCATAAGTAAGTGTTCATTTCGACTCATTTTTACTACTTCTCCGGGGTTTGACTAGATATTTATTGGATACGCGTTGATTTACGTACTCATACTGCACTTCTACACCAAATGTGCAGGATCTGAGAGGTCCATTTAGGGATCATCTTGGCACGTAGGTGCAACTGTTGAGGAGACTTTATGTGAGTTACATTCCAGGTTGCACCTTGCAGCCCACATAGTTCCCATCATACTATTCAGTTTATCATGTCCTATTTACATTTCAGGCAAACATTTTATTATTGGTGTACTCCTTAGTCAATGCTCATGCACTTGTGACCCTGGGATTTGGGATGTACTAGTTGATGCTTATGAGTCTTTATATTATCATCGCCTTTCATTTCTCATATAAACTACTAATTTTGTGCGTTCCCGTGGATTTAAAAGAAAAAACCTTCCTTGTTTAAATTTATGATTTCAAAAGTAATAAAATGAATACAAATGTGATATTTCGTTGTTTGCTTTCTCAACGGCAACTTTAGGAACCATCATGATCTATACTAGATTTTTGTGTCGTGACTGGTGGGAATAGAGAGTAAGGTTCACTTACGTATCATGATTCATGAGCAAGTCTAGTTGCAGATTGGTATAGATACATATGTACTTATCTTCGAGAGGGTACATGATTGTTAGGAGCACTTCCCTTATTGATTCCCCTTCATGTGATTCAAGTCCATTGAAGCTTATTCCTCCATTCCCTTCCAAATAAATATTATGCGACGTGTAGCCCTTATTATAAATTGGGCACTGAACAGTGGTTATGGTAATGCAGACATGGTGCAGGAAGTTTCTCCCTACGTATTCAGGCAGGCTATTATCGTCGCCTTGTGAAAGGGTGTTCTATTGTTTCAGCCCATTATATGTATTCCTTATATTTTTGAAGTTATGCACAGATTATTCTAATGTTCATGCATCATAATCGCATATTGTTGTGGTAATGGTAGGGTTCTTGTTTATGTGTCAAGGTAGTGAATGACTCAAAATAAGGATTTCTCAGTGCAAGGTTTAGTTGTTCGACATTTAATTTTAGCGAAGGAAAGTCAGACTATGTATGTTCAGGATTTGGTTGATGGAGTAATGAGACTTGATATTTCAGGGCGTGGTAAAATTCTCAATTGTGAGGTGGTGTCATAGTCCTTGTTTGGACGTATTAAGGCTCGCTGGTGTTATGGTCTTCTTTTATTTGTGTTCCAGGTAGGGTGTTATGAATTCATAGTTCCTAAGAAGCGATTGTCATCGATGGCAGTATGTAGCGATTTCAGAATCGAATCGGTGTTTCTAATGATGATGGCTCGATAAATATGATCTTCGATGAGGTTTAGAGTTAGTAGTAATTTATTATTTCAGGTGTTATAGAGATGGAATTTGATTTGAGACAACATTTGGGTAGCGAAGGATGATGAGGGACATGGTGGGAGGTGTCTCGCGCTGGTTGAATTGCTAGCAGGTCAAGTATAAAAAACCGAGGTCGAGGAGTTTCATAAAGGAGATGGTTTAACCGAAGTGGAAGTGGAAAAGTAGCATACGGATTCTGTGATAGGATAGCCACATGCCCTGAGTAAAGTTTAAAGCGATTTGGGAATCATGGTGGGAAGTGACTAGGTCTATAAATTTTATTTGGGATGGAGGCTATCGCACTGAGGAAGATTGAATATGGCAAAGAGGAGTTTGCTTGAAATAAAGAGGGGTGTGGAAACTTGATTATCGATTTGGGATGCAATGTGACTTCAAGTTTGGAACATTTTGTCGGACTTTAAGTTGATAATCAATAGGGGATGAACAGACTTTTACAGTTGGTGAACGAGCACAAGCTCGGGAGGGTTTACTGATTTCGTGATGGTTGTACCCAATGTAGCGTTGTTGGAAGATATCGGTATGGAATTCCACAGGTGGCTTATCTCCTATGAGCAAGTTAGCGGTAGCGTTATTTTGATGAAGTTTCTATAAAGAATTCTATTTACTACCTGACAGAAGGTCGAATGTGCGATTATGGATGATAATTCGGAATGTTCATGAAAAGTTTAACAAGAGAATAAAAGAAATTGGCGGGATAACGGTGTGAGATCATGGTAATTGATAAGGAGGAATCTTTATGGCTTCTACATTTTTTGATGGTAGGTGGGGGAGCCCACCGTCTATGATTGGGTCCCGTGGTTGTCTTCTTGTGCTGTTTCTGGTTATCGGTGCATTGGTAGGTCAATTATGACTAAGAAAAGAAAATATTATGAGTAATTCAAGAAAAGGACTTGACAAATGTATGCTATATTTCGTTTTATCAGTTCATGTTCAGGTTTTGGAAAGACTGAGAGTTTACACTTCTTGCGGATGTGATGTACAAGGAAAAGAGTTCATCCGGTTGCTTCTTTAGGAGTATTCATGTGCTATCATCGCACTAAAGTTGGGTTATATATTCGGGACCAAGTCAAAAAGGGTGACTCTCAATAGTGGTTCTAATGGGTTCAAGAATGTAAAAGCGGTGTCTAAAATTTTTTGGGTTCGTTATGTGACTGAAGACCGGCATTTTGTAACAGACTATGAGGACTACTTGAGGAATTTTCTATGCTATCATCGGGTCTGTGGGGAACCATTGGAGAAATGGGAAAAATTATTTTGGATTTACGGAAAGTCTTGAAAAATGGGAGTACCAGTTGGAGATGCTATTGTGTGCTTGAGGAGGGCATGATATGGCTCGTGGGTACTGAAACGACGTGGTCTCAAGAATTGGGTCACTCGAGATGAGTGTTGTTAAGTTTATTAATAATTTTGGAATGAAGATATTATTATTTCTAAGGTGAGTGAAGAGCAAATTAGAAGAAGTGGGGTCGGTTAGTGATGGTTTGAATCCGGATGATTGTAGAAGTGATCAGTTCCTTCGACGTGTTAAGTTATACATTGGTTTATGGTTGAACATATGGGCTTGACATCCACCTTAACTTGATTGATTTGGGAAGTATTTGATTCAGATGGCCTTGTTGTGTAAATGGATTCCAGAAGAGTTATGGAGGTTTATATCATGACTTGAGGTTTGTATTTTCTGTGGTTTGGAAATTCAGTTGCATATTACAATGGCTCTTCTAAAATGAGTTAGTGAAGTGTTTATTCTATTAGTAGTTCAAGGGTTATGATGCATCCTTGTACTCTCGTATAGCAGCATGATAAGTGCAATGTGCGCCATGGGAATTGGAAGTTGAGGATCAAGGTTGTGGTTCAGTGTGGACCAGAATGTCACGAGTTCGGATGATCCAGGAAGAATTTAGATGTTCAAAGCAAGCTTGAAGTTTCCCTGTATCGCCTGATAATGGGATTTTGTGGAAGAAGCATTATGTAGTGATTTTCAGATTCTTGAATAGCTTTACAAAATTAGTGCGGTCGAGGATATAGAGGTGCAGACTTTGCTACCTGGTGTGGAAGGTCGTGGGAGCGTACCTCTCGGGAGAATTGTATAAGGATGGCATGTTAATCACTTGATGGTGATAAATTGGAACCAGGTAGGGAGATTCTGGTACTAGTGGTAATGTGAGAGTTTATACCTGAAAGGCATTCTATCCCTTTGATTATGGGCTGTGTGAGTTTGTTCAGGATTTGACAGTTGTTCTTATGTGTCATGGATAGGGTTATTGTGGATCCTTGAAATGTTATTATCATAGTATAGGATGATCAGGATCGGATCGAGGTCCGTTAGTGATTCTAATGTGAATGTGTGCTCTACATCAGGTCAAATGTATTCATTCAGCATACCATTGCTTACAGAGGAGTCTTCAAGCATTGGATGTTATTTTAGTCATCGGCTATTCCAAGTAATACTCTATTGTGCCACGTATTGTGATACAGCTTGATTATTCACACATTTGTTGTGATACCGTGTAGCTTGTGGTGTTGTATGTGCAAGATGGGTCCCGAGATGTAGGTCGATTATTACACCTTAGTCATGCTTGGATTTTCATAGCATATGGAGCTATCCGTCTCTCTATGTTGTATTATGCACCTGCATATTTGTGATCAATATTCGGGCATTTCATAACTATAAGCATTTTGGATTGATGGGTGCTTCTTTATTAATTGTTATGTGTGGATCGGGTGGCACACCGCCACGGGTACAGTATTTGGATTAGGTGGCACGCCGCCACGAATAAGTTATGTGTATCGGGTTGCACACCGCAATAGTGTATATTCAGATCGGGTTGTATGCCCCAACAGTGAGATGTTAAGTACGGTTCCCTATACCTTTTCTTTTGTACTTTGTTTCTCATTCTCTAGGAAGAGTTCATAGCGTCTGTTCGACGGTTTTTTTTGTTACGTGGGCTAGATAGGTTTTTTCCATAGTTTACTCTTCCTTATATGCCATATTCAACTTGTAGCTTATTGACATATTAATGGCGTCATATGAATTCTTGGACAGTGCTTGAGGTGGCTTTTTGCCTGAGCAGCTTGTACTGGGTGAGCCGAGGTTATTGGATGAGATTAGTCTAATCGGAGTATGTAAGTTATATTAAAGAGCAAATATCGTTACTAAGTTCAAAATGAGGTAATGGTTCTTGTCAGGAGGAGAGACTTCATGATTTGTTGATTCGGTAGGTAGTTATGAGTTGCTACACATCTCTTCTGTCGTGGCAGTATTATGAGAGTTAGAACAAGGTTTATATGTGTTATGAGGTGTATTGCAGGCACCAAATTCGTGAAATTATAGCTATTGTGATCGGATGATGTTGTTATGGTCGAACGACTTATATGGTGCACTGTGTGATTTCAGCAAAAGAGCATGATCAAGTTTGGTACAGTGTGAGGTGATTCATGTTGTGTTCATATGTGAGAATCAAGTCTCGTGAAGAACTCCAGATGTTGGAATTCGGTTCTAAAACTTGTTAGCTAAGGTTATAGGGAGGATCTTCAGTTTGGCTCGAGCTTATGTTCTCACATAGGTTATGCTGGCACGGGGTAGGTGTATGAGGTGTTAAACAGTGATTTTGGACAACTCCGTAATAGTTCTTGGCACGTTCAAGGACGAACGTATGTTTGAGTGCGGAAGAATGTAACGACCTCACTGGTTGTTTTGAGCACTAGCGCATCATTCATTAGTTTGAGGGTTCGGGTATCTTCATTTCATGTTTTATGATATGTGCGTGTGGTAGTAACTGAATTTTGGGAAGTTCGGGGTTGATTTGAATGGAAAATTCTAAATTTGGAAGCTTTAAGTTGGAAGAGTTGACTAAGGTTTGACTTTGGAGTAAACGACCTCAGAATCAAAATTTGAAGGTTCCAATTGTATGATAATTTTAGACTTGGGCGTATTTTCGGGTTGAGTATCGGGTGGCTCGGCAGCATTCCGCTGCCTATTATGGAAATTTGGCATTTTGAAGGTTTTAAAATTTTCTAAGTTTGGTTTAGTGTGGTTATCGATGTCTGTTTAGGATTTCAATCCTTGGAATATGTTCGTATCGTGATTTGTGACTTGCATGCACAATTTGGCATCATTTCGGGATGTTTAAGTATAATTCAGACGCATTGGATGAAGTTTAAGAGTTTGAAAGTTTAAATGAAGGTTTCAATCATCAATTCATAGTTAGGGATGATATTTTATGTGATTTGAGGCCTCGAGCAGGTCCGTGTTATAGAATGGAACTCGTTGGTGTGATTGGACAAGGTTTCAGGGGCCTCAGGTGTGTATCTAGTGGTTTCGAATCACGTTGGGATGATTTGTTGTTACTGGGTGTTGGTATTTAGTTCTTTTCTTCGCGAACGCTGCGAACTCGAAGGAATTCAAGCTTTCACAAAGAAGGATTTTAAGGATGCTGGAGTTTTGCTCATCGCGAATGCGACAAGTGGTCGTGAATGCAGAAGGAAAGCTGAGGCAACCTTCGGGAATGAGCCATGGAGGTCGCGAATGCGTAGAAGAAAAGGGGAGTTTGGCTTGTAGCAGCTAAGCCTTCGCGAATGTGGCTCTTGTCCTTCGAACGCCAAGGGCAGGGTGTCCAAGGGCTTCGCGAACGTGACGAGGAGGTCATAAAGGCATAGAGGAAAATTTTAAAGGCTTTTATTTTAGCCTTCGCAATCGCGATGAAAGACTAGCCTGGGCAGAGTTGTTTTAACTCGGGGTTTTTTCCCAATTCACTAATTTTTTACTTGGTCGGGCAACTTTTGGGGTTCTTGAAGAGGAGATTTCTGTCATCCATTATGAGGTAATCCATTCCCACCTATTGTGAGTTAAATACATGAGTTATATACGGATTTATACATAAAAATTTGTAGAAATTGTGAGGTTTTGAAAGAAATCTAAAATTTGGTATTTTTGGATTTTGACCACGAAACAAAACATGGAATTAGAAATAAATCCTATATTTAAGTTCGTAATGTTATGGATAAAGTCTATCTTAGAAAATTTTCAAAATCTAGGCACATGGACCCGATGTTTGACTTTATTGACTTTTCGAGCAAAGTTGGGAAATGTTATAAATTAATAAATTATGATTTTGGGTTTTATTTTTACTGGTTTCCATTATTTCTTGACTAGTTCGGATCGATGGGAATTTGGTTTGAGGTGTTAGAGAGGCGTTGGAGCCAGCTATGGAACTTCGGAGCGAGGTAAGTCTCCTGTCTAACCTTGTGAGGGGAAAACTACTTCTAGGTGATGTGATTGTTATGTGCTACTAGTTGTGGTTGTTACGTACGCATGAGATGACGAGAGTTCGTATGTAGCTAAAACATATTTATGACCGGGTAGACTTAGGACTTTATCATGCTATATATATATATATATATATATATATATATATATATATATAATGCCTCGGCAGTATAATAGATGCATTTATGGTTCGTGCCACTCCACCCTTGGCACTGTACATATTATTCTAGATCGGGCGTACGACCTTGGCATAATCATGCGTTATATTGCTAGCAGTCAGAGGGTTCATGAGATTATCCTTCCCTTGATGCATGACATCTTAATTGATATTTCCGTACCCGTTAGATATTAACACTTGATATTTCTGAGATATTAAGATAGAGTAAGAGATTGAGAAATTGATATGATTAAAAGAAAATTTGGAAGATTGTGTTAGCTACAAATTTTTTACAACAGATAATATCTTTTATTCATATACTAAAGAGGACTGCTACTGCTACTACACCATTTAGTGATTTTCCATCTCCAAATATTTTCTTCATTGGCGGTATCTCCGATCGTCAAACGGGTTTTTAATTCTAGGGTTTGGTGACTCCTGTTATTTCCTGTTATTTTCCTATCTCTCGTTGTCCTGATTATTTTTTATCTGTTGTGGTACCGATTATTTTCCTTTCTAGTATTGTCTATTTCTGTCTTATAGGCTGTTCGCCGGCGATTTTTTCGGTGATCCCTGCTCTTTTCTTCCTATTCTCTATTCTGCTTTTTGTGGGTGTGTGTAGGTGTGTTCGATTTTCTTGGACAGGTGCAAGCTACAGTACTTCCGGCGACTCCCGTTCAGACTGACGGCAGGACGCAATTGAACTACACGTCCTGATAAGCTTCCGGAAAACTTGCCCCAAGTACGAGTCGTGGCGGCGAGGCCAGTTTGCAGCCTTTGGGAGTGAAGAGCGAAGCAACACCGGCCGTGACGTGCAAGAGTCGATAGCGGTTGACCCTAGCCGCATCAAAGCCTACTTTCAAATTTTTCCACCGGGACTTGGTACCTCCCGCTCTCTTATTTACTTTGTGCACTTTTTTATGTATTTTAGCTAGCATTCCGTGTGAGGTTTACTCTGTCGCTATCTAGTTTGCATCTTTTTGTGTATTCCACTATAGCGCGCGTGTGCGTCACTATTCTCCATAGTCGGTCGGAGGGAGAGTGGCTGCGGCGGGGGATGATAGCGCAAGGTCATTCCTCGGGGGGTGGGGGTGGTGGCGGGGGTGAGTAGGGGGCAGGGAGAGGTCCTGCGGGTAGGGCGGGAGGTAAGGGTGGGAAGAGGGTAGCGGACGCTCATAGATTAAGGATTGGGTCATGGAACATAGGCACTCTGACGGGCAAGTCCACTGAGTTGGCGAAGGTTCTTCAGAAGAAGAGGGTTAACATAGCATGTGTCCAGGAGACTAGGTGGAAAGGGTCGAAGGCGAGGAATGTAGACGGGTTTAAGCTCTGGTATTCTGGGGTAGTGAGAGGTAAGAATAGAGTGGGCATCTTGGTAGATAGGGATCTAAGGGAGTCGTGGTCGAGGTTAGGCGAGTGAATGATAGGTTAATATCTATTAAGTTGGTTATTGGGGGTTGCATCCTCAACGTCATCAGCGCTTACGCACCGCAAGCGGGCTTAGACGAGGAGGCTAAGATGCATTTTTGGGAGGACTTGGATGATTCGGTGGGTAGTATTCCCCAATCTGAGAAGTTAGTTATTGGAGGGGACTTTAATGGTCATATTGGGGCTGATGCTGGTGGTTATGGTGAGGTGCACGGTGGCTTCGGCTTTGGGGTTAGGAACGGAGGAGGCACTTCACTGCTTGATTTCGCCAGGGCTTCCGAGCTTCTGATTGCAAACTCGACATTTCAGAAGAGGGAGGAGCATTTGGTCACCTTCAAAAGTTCGGCGGTGAGGACTCAGATTGATTACATCCTTCTCAGAAGGAGAGATAGGGGTATGTGCAAGGACTGCAAGGTTATTCCGGGAGAGTCCCTTTCAACTCTTCATAGACTTCTAGTGATGGATGTCGGTCTCTGGGTGAAGAGGAAGAGGAGGGGTACTCGGTGACAACCGCAGATTAGATGGGGTGTTTAGACTAAGGAGAAAGCACAGGAGTTGGAGAGGAGGTTAGCTGAGGGCGGAGCTTGGAGAAGTTCTGGGGAAGCGGACGCTATGTGGTCAGAGACGGCGAACATGGTTAGGGAGGTAGCACGGGACGTGCTCGGGGTAGCCAAGGGCTATTCAGGCAGAAATCAGGGTGACTGGTAGTGGGACGATGTAGTCGAAGCAAAAGTGGAGGTGAAGAAGGCGGCGTTTGCTAAGTTGGCAGGGAGCACAAGCGAGGAAGAATGGAGAGCTAACATGGAGATCTACAAGGTGGAGAGGAAAGAAGCAAAGGTGGCGGTTACGGAAGCTAAAAACGCGGCGTTTGGTCGCATGTACGAGGAACTATGGGAGAGAGGCGGGGACAGAAAGTTATTTCGGTTAGCTAAAGCAAGGGAAAAGAAGGCACGTGATCTTGACCAAGTTAGATGCATCAAGGGCGAGGATGGTAGAGTTCTGATGGGGGAGTGTCAAGTCAAGCAGAGGTGGCAGGCGTACTTTCAAGACTTACTTAACGAGGAGGGGGATCGTAACATAGAGCTAGGGGAGTTGGGGCATTCAGAGCAACATAGAGACCTTAGGTACTTCAGGCACATAAGGGCGGAGGAGGTCATGGTGGCTTTGCGTAGGATGAGTAGGGGTCGAGCGACCGGGCCTGACGAGATCCCGGTGGAGTTCTGGAAGTGCATGGGTAGGTCAGGAGTGGAGTGGCTCTCCAGGTTGTTCAATGCGATCTTCAGGACCAAAAGGATGCCGGATGAGTGGAGGTGGAGTACAGTGGTGCCCTTGTACAAGAACAAAGGGGACATCCAGTGTTGCAACAACTATAGGTGTATCAAATTAATAAGTCACACCATGAAGGTCTGGGAGCGGGTGATCGAGGCGAGGGTGAGGGAGATGACATATATATCTGGAAACCAGTTCGGTTTCATGCCGGGTCGCTCCACTACAGAAGCTATCCACCTTGGCAGGCGGCTGGTGGAGCAGTTCAGGGATAAGAAGAAGGACCTGCACATAGTGCTTATCGACTTGGAGAAAGCGTATGACAAGGTCCCAAGGGAGGTGCTATGGAGGTGCTTGGAGGCGAAGAGCGTGCCGGAAGCCTACATCAGAGTAATCAAGGACATGTATGATGGAGCTAAGACTAGGGTTAGGACGGTGGGTTGTGACTCAGACCATTTTCCAGTGGTTATGGGGCTCCATCAAGGATCGGCGCTTAGCCCTCTCTTGTTTGCCTTGGTGATGGATGCTCTAACCCGTCATATTCAAGGGGATGTCCCTGGGTGTATGCTATTTGCTGATGACATAGTCTTGATAGATGAGACGAGGGTCGGTGTTATTGAGAGCTTAGAGGTATGGAGACAGACTCTCGAGTATAAAGGTTTCAAAATAAGCAGATCTAAGACAGAATACCAGGAGTGCAAGTTTAGCGCCGAGCCGAGCGAAGTAGGAAGGGACGTGATGATTGGATCTCAGGTCATCGCCAAGAGGGACAGTGTCAGATATCTTGGGTCGGTGATTCAGGGGGACGGAGAGATTGACGGGGACGTCACTCATCACATAGGAGCGGGGTGGTCAAAGTGGAGGCTTGCATCAGGAGTCCTGTGTGATAAGAAAGTTCCACATAAACTCAAGGGGAAACTTTATAGAGTTGTGGTTAGACCTGCAATGTTGTATGGGGCAGAGTGCTGGCCCGTGAAGAACTCTCATGTGCAGAGAATGAAGGTTGTGGAGATGAGGATGCTCAGGTGGATGTGCGGGCTCACCAGGTTAGATAAGATTAAGAATAAAGTTATTCGAGAGAAGGTAGGGGTGGCCCCGGTGGATGAGAAGATGCGAGAAGCGAGGCTGAGGTGGTTCGGGCATGTGCGGAGGAGAAGTCCTGATGCCCCGGTGAGGAGTTGTGAGCGACTGGCGATTGTCGGTGTTCGGCGAGGCAGAGGGAGGCCTAAGAAGTATTGGGGAGAGGTGATTAGACATGATATGGCTAGAATGCGGGTTTCCGAGGACATGACCCTTGATAGGAAAGTCTGGAGATCTAGTATCAGGGTTGTAGGATAGGGGCTCCTAGAGTTTTTCGTACTCCTCACCCGGGGTTGGGTGAGGCTTGGCAGGGCTTATCCATAGATGATTTTGTGTTTTGGCTTGTGTCTCCCTTATGGTAGTTATCTATGGTAGTTACTGTATTATATTATTGCATGCTATTTTATTTATGTTTCTTGTGTTCAGATAATTATTTACGCTATTTCTGCTGGAATTACTAATGCTCTTTTATTTTTGTCTTTCCTTTCCTTCACTGAGCCAGGGGTCGATTGGAAACACCCTCTCTACCCTTTCGGGTAGGGGTAAGGCTCGTCTACATATTACCCTCCCCAAACCCCACTTTATGGGACTATACTGGGTAGTTGTTGTTGTTGTTGTGTTAGCTACAAATTTACCTCACTTCTACTTTTGTCTTCTTATTTGTTTATGATTTACCATATTAGTTGATTGGACCACAAGTAAGTGTCGATGTTGACCCTCGTCACTTCTTCTCCTGGGTAAGACTAGATACTTACTGGATATATATTGATTTACATGTTCACGCTGCACTTATACACTAAATGTGCAGGATATGACAGGTTTATTTGGGGATCATGTTGGCACGTAGACGCATCTGTTGAAGAGACTTTATGTGAGATGCATTCCAGGCTACGCATCGTAGCCCACAGAGTCCCCATCGTACTATTTATTTTGTGCCGTCTTATTTATATTTCAGACAATCATTTTATTATTATTGTACTCCTTCGTAAATATTCATGCACTTGTAGCATCGGATTTTGGGAGGTACTAGTTGATGCTTATGATTCTGTATATTATCATTGCCTTTTATTTCTTTTATAAACTACTAATTTTGTGCGTTTCTGTGAATTTAAAAGTATAAATGCCTTTCCTTACCAAAATTTATGATTTTGAAAGTAGTAAAATGAATAACAAATGTGATCATTCACCTTTAGCTTGTCTAATGGCGACGTTAGGCGGCATCACGACCTATAGTGAATTTTGAGCGTCACTGGAAGCTTTGGAAGTATCTATTTTTTATTTTTTAGTAGTAGTTTTTGAAGGCTCAGCAATTTCTTTACTTGACGATGCTTCTTTTTCTACATTTTTTCCATGTTTGAAGGCTTTGTCAAAGGAATATACTTCTTAGAAACTGATTTTCTTCTCATGTTACCTACATGAAAATATGCAATGTCACATTTAATAATTTTAAACTTATGATCAGAACAAGAAAAATAAGCCTCAATTCCAGCAAATATCTATGACTATAAAACAATTGACCTCGGGTTTATCAATAAATATTTGGTCAGCAGTTATAACGAAATTCTGATATACAAAACACAGAGGTAGTATAAGAAGCAAATATAATCACTTACGCCATATAAGATGTGCTTACTCACAGCCCAATTAATCTTGAACATGCACATGAACGAATCACTCAATAAAATCCCAAATAAAAGATGTAAGAATTGGAAAAAGAAGAATGTAGGATTTACAAAAATGGACGCGTTCAGTGCTTGATGGGTCTATAGAGATGATTATAACCAAAATCGAAGCTTGATTCTTGTCATGTTCTGTCGGAAACCACCTTGATCGATGGGGTTGAGTGACAGAGAGAAGAGAGAGAGTAAAGAGATGAGAGAGAAACTGAGCTGAGAAAATGAGAGAGGTGTCAAGTTTTTCAGCCTTCATATGTGATCTACAAGTTTCTAAAATATTAAAGAGGCCTCATCCACCCTAACCCACTCATTAACCATTTTTCAATCCAAAAGAAATTGAGAGATCACTTGACCAATTCAAGTGTTGAGGAGATCTTCTTGATAAATCTTCTCATGTAAGTCATGCCAAATTGCCAATTGTACAACCAATGAGCCCAAAATTAAAATGCATGTACTCCTAACGTTTCTAATTCCTTTTCGCGCAAGACTTCACCTTTTGAAATTGAATCTGCAAACAGCAGACTTGACTATAATCCTCAGGATCAAATGTTATCTTCAACCATCTCATTTCCTGCACTATGGTTAGAACCAAGGCAACTCTTTTATCCAAAATAAATTGAAAAATGAAGATATTTGATTTTCTTAACATCAATCGGTCTAAGTTATCATGTGTGTTCAAGCTACAACACTTCTCATAATTCATACATGGAAAGAAAGAGATACTCTTTGATAGCCTGCTTCAACTACAACTTTATATTCAAGAAATACAGGCAGATTCATAATTTGATATTTATTGGTTCCTAAAGCAACCATAAGTTAAAAAAAGGGCCTCAAGCTAGTATCTAATGGGTCTACAGTTAAATATTTATAGATATTTGGTGAATTTCTTAATTTATATACAACATAGGAGTAAAAACTATAAACCCATAGCTTGTGCTCTACATCCGCCTCTGCCAAGAACCGCTCAAGCCGAATACCCATATCCGTGATTAGTGGTGGCAAAATTCTTAAAAAAAACAATTAACCACCTATATTATACACTAAAAATAGGATTGAATAATGAGCTTTTTAAAAACGGATCAAATATGGATAAGAATCATATTATCCATTTAGAAAATGGACAGCCAATGAATTTAACTTTAACATTTGTAAAGTCTCAAATTGGGGGTTCCTCAAGTTTGGGAGACTAGGAATTCTCCCAAAAGTGGTCGTATTCAAGAAATCATGTATAATATAGGTCCGCCGGTTAACCCATTTTTTATTCATATTAAATATGAATCGGGTCAGATAATTTATCCGTTTTTCATTACCCATATCCTAACCGAACTGCCCATTTGTCACTCCTATCCGTGATAATTACTATTCTGTTCATAGTGTTCGTCAAAAATAGATATGTTTGTGTGCGCGCACATGTCTGAGTTAATCTCAGGCGTGTTTTGTTATAGCTTTGAACAGTTTCTTTGCACATTTTCTTTCTACACCATTACAAAATCCCTTTGGTTTTCTCTTCCAGAGGGTACTTCAAATGAATTAAGCGTCATGGGTACGAGTTGGGTATGTGATACATGGTTCTCTCCGTGCACGTTGGTAGGTACTGGTGTCAGCCACGTCGCGATCCATTTTGGGGCGTGACAGACTATCATTTCTCAATACTTATATAATGCATATTTGTAGTACTCAACTATATTGCGGGATCTCTCCAAAATGTTGTTGCATTCGTGTCATATTCTTCAAAAGTATACTGCTTTGGAAGATTCGACACACAGCGGCACATTTTCAGATTCAAAACGGAGGCTTAGCTTTACTAGCACCAATACATTTCTGGAACTTTGCTTTTTCCTATTCCAATTTATCTTCATCCAAATTTTCTGAACTTCTACATTGTTATTTGTAACATTGGCAAATCGAGAAGACATTAACCAAACCTTAAGAGAATGAAAAAGTATCACTTTGTATGAAAAGGATCGAGTGCAATAACAATGCAAATGGAAACCAATTGGCAAATTGACTTGGAAAATACCATTTAGCCCAAGGTACAATCAGAGAATCCTACACAAGATAAAATTTTAGTTCCAGCAAAAAGCTCAATAACAGAACTTCCGAAAGTAATTTATATTGCTTCTAATCAGTTTGCTTTGTTTTTTAATCACCAGCTCACAAGAAATATGCATCAATCTTTCCATTACTTGGTTGATTTCTGCATGTTTTTCCAGTTTGAATATCTTCCTTCCAGCTCAAACCAAGACTCCAAATTGACCAATTGATTAAATTCTTCGAAAGTTGCCATCTTGTCGAGGTGGTCTCTAGTTGTTCCTTGGTCCTTCAATGTCTTGAGAACATCAAGCATTGAACGGGCAGAGGCATACAGAGTCGTCAATGGATGGACAATCAAATGGAAGCCCATTTGTCACGGACCGGATAACTCCCTAGCTATCTTCCGTGCGGCCTTAGTCACAATCCGCCCCTGCGATGTGCTAAGTCAGCCTTTCCCCGAAATATTGCCACAACAAAGCTAAGAGAAGCTAAGAAGAGAAGCTTGCAAGAATGCTTTGTATTAAACAAGAGAATGCTTTATACAAGTGTTGGATTGCTTGAATGTTTCTTGGATGCAAATGCCAAATGCCTCTAGCCTATTTATAGTTGCTAGAGTCCCAAATCAACGGCTAAGATCTATTCTAATCAATGGCTAAGATCAAAGCTCTAGAGAGTTCTACAATTCTCTACAAATCTCTACACTTAGTAGAATATACAAGAGAAGTCTAGGTGGGTCTAGAATCTTCCATTGGAAGGATCTAGACTTAGCTAGAGAAATGCTGCCATACGTGCGCCAAATCGTTGCCTGCATGTCGCCCAGTCATCGTCCGCATGGCATAACCTCTTAGAAAATGGAGGGGCGTGACAACCTCCCCCACCTATTGCGTCGACGCCCTCGTCGACTCTTCGTGGAAGGCCCGTATCTGATCTTCAAATTGCCAAAGTGCCTCTTTTGGCTCCCAGCTTGCCTCGCTTTCCGGTAGTCCCTTCCATTTGATAAGATATTCATGCAATGGTTCCCTGAACCGTCGCCGAATCACCCGGTCAGCCATGATGCTTTCAATTTCCTTGTCGAATGATGTGGTAATGGCTGGAGGTGCCCGATGTGATTCGTTCCGTGAAGGGTCTTCCATGTCTGCATGGTACGGCTTCAGACAACTCACATGGAAGACCGGATGTAGCTTAAGTTTGGGTGGCAGCTCCACCCGATAAGAAGCCTTGCCCACCTTGGCAAGGACGGGGAGTGGTCCTTCGTAGCGCCGAATTAGTCCCTTATGCAACTTCCGTAGCCTCTTTTGTTGTTCGGCGTTGAGTTTTAGCATGACTAAGTCCCCTACGTTGAACTCCAAGTGCCTCCTCTTCTTGTCGGCCCATTTCTTCATCTTCTTGGAGGCCTTGTCAAGGTATGCACGAGCTAGGTCCGTTTGCTCATGCCAAGTCTTCGCCGTCTTGAACGCCGCTGGACTCTTCCCCGTATATTTGTTAACAAGTCCATGCGGTGTCAAGGGTTGTTGTCCAGTTGCAAGCTCGAATGGGCTCTTGCCAGTAGCCTCACTCCGTTGCAAATTATAAGAGAATTGGGCAACGTCAAGCAGCTTGGCCCAATCTCGCTGGTTGGCACTTACATAGTGCCTTAAGTATAGCTCCAAGAGTGCATTTGCCCGCTCCGTCTGTCCGTCGGTTTGTGGATGGAAGCTGGTTGAAAAGTGCAAATCAGACCCCATCAAGCGGAATAACTCCGTCCAAAACTTGCCCGTGAAGCGGGGGTCTCGATCACTTATGATAACTTGGGGCAAGCTCCAATACTTTACCACGCCTTGGAAAAATAGTTGAGCTGCCTCCTGTGCTGTGCAATCCTTCGTAGCCGCCATGAAGGATGCATATTTCGAAAACCGATCTACCACAACCATGATGCTGCCTTTGCCATCGGATGTGGGCAAAGCAGAGATAAAGTCCATGCTGACGCTTTCCCATGGACGTTGCGGAATAGGTAAAGGTTCCAGAAGTCCTGCGGGTGCCCGTTGCTCCACCTTGTCTTGCTGGCATACAAGACAAGTCTTGACGTATAACTCTATGTCGTCCCGCATGCGAGGCCAATAGTAGTTAGTCTCTATCAAAGCTTGAGTGCGTTTTTGACCTGGATGACCTGCCCAGCGGGTGTCATGGCACTCCTTAATGATGCTTTTGCGCAACCTCTCCCATTTGGGTACATAAATCCGCTGCCCCTTGGTGCGCAATAGGTCGCCTTCTGCCCAGAATTGCTTGGTTTTACCCTCTTTCGCCATCTGCACCAGCTGCTTGGCTAAAGGATCATGCGCCATGCCTTCCTTGATAAGGTCCAAGAGCTCCACCTGGACTCTTGACATTGCCGCCAGTTCTGCTTTTCGGCTAAGCGCATCCGCCACAAAGTTGGCCTTGCCCGGTTTGTGCTCCATCACGTAGTCGAACTCGGCCAGGAAATCTTGCCATCTTGCTTGCTTGGGGCTGAGTTTCTTCTGTGTCTGGAAGTAACTCGTTGCCACATTGTCTGTCCGCACCACGAACTTGGCCCCGAGCAAGTAATGTCGCCAAACTCGCAAGCAATGCACCACTGCCGTCATCTCCTTCTCTTGCACTGTATAACGCCTCTCAGTGTCATTAAGCTTGCGACTTTCATACGCAATTGGATGCCCCTCTTGCATAAGCACGCCTCCTATGGCAAAGTCAGAGGCATCAGTATGCACCTCATACGCCTTGGTGCAATCCGGTAGTGCCAACACTGGTTCCTCCGTTACGGCCTTCTTCAGTAAGTCGAAAGCATGTTGGCACCTGTCGTCCCACTCCCAAGCCTTCTTCTTCTTGAGTAGGTCAGTGAGTGGTGCCGCCTTGGTTGAATAGCCAGTAATAAAGCGCCGATAGTAATTTACAAGACCAAGGAAAGATCTAAGCTCCGGTACCTTGGTCGGTGGCTCCCATTCCTCGATCGCCCGAATCTTCTTGGTATCCATCATGAGTTTGCCGCCTCTGATCACATGGCCTAGGAAGTGTACCTCTTCCTTGGCAAATGAGCACTTCTCCTTCTTGACATAAAGCTCATTGTCCCGCAAGGTCTTGAGAACGGCCCGTACGTGTTCTACATGCTCCTCCATGGTGTTGCTATATATGACTATGTCGTCCAAGTAGACCACCACGAACCGGTCCAAGTAGGGATGAAGAATTTCATTCATGAGAGTGCAAAATGTGGCTGGCGCATTTGTCAGGCCAAAGGGCATCACCAAGAATTCAAATGCCCCATAACGAGTGACACAAGTTGTCTTGCCCTCGTCCCCTTCGGCTATGCGCACTTGATAGTATCCCGATCTTAGGTCAAGCTTTGTGTAAAACTTGGCCTTCCCCAATTGATCAAAAAGGTCGGCAATGAGAGGAATTGGATACTTGTTTTTGATGGTTACCTTGTTGAGAGCCCGATAGTCTATGCAAAGACGCTGCGATCCGTCCGCCTTGCGTTGGAATAACACCGGTGAACCATACGGGGCCTTGGAAGGTTGGATGAAGCCCATCTCCAACAATTCCGCCAACTGTCTCCGCAGCTCCTCTAATTCTGGTGGCGCCATCCGGTAGGGTGCTTTGGCTGGTGGCTTTGCCCCTGGCTCCAACTCGATCTTGTGATCCACCCCACGCCTGGGTGGCAGCTTGCGGGGCAACTCGGGTGGCATTACGTCTTTGAATTCTTCCAGCACGTTCTGGATGCAAGCGGGGATATCGCCATCAACTCCCCCTTCTTCTTCTTGCTGAAGGACGGCTAACCATGTCTCCTCCCCACGTTTGATTCCCTTGGCCAGTTGCATGGCACTAAGTTGAGGAGATTTGGATGTCTTGGGAGGGGCAACCGCTGGAACCATGCATGGTTTTCCTTCCAAGATCATCAACATGTTGAATCTAGGGAACGGAACCGCATTGTACTGCCGAAGGAATTCCATACCTAGAACAATGGTGAAATCGTCTATTGTTGCCACCGAGAAGTCCACCTTGCCTGACCAGTCGCCAAGCCTCAACTCGGTCCCTGTTGCTACGCCATCCACGGGTTTGGCCTGGGTATTTACGGTCTTGAGCCAACCCTTGGAGTATGTCACCTTGAGACCCAATCGTTCTGCCTCGGTTGGAGTCATGAAATTGTGAGTGGCGCCCGTATCAATCATTATGTGGACGACCTTGTTGTTGATGTGCCCCTGCACGTACATAAGACTCCTATCACCCGCCTGGTGAGGAGTGGGCTTAACGTTTAGTGCGCTAAGCAGCTTCAGACATCCCATGGAAGCTTCGTTGCCATGCTCCTGTTGCTCCAACATGGCGCTCATGGCTTTCCGCTGTGGGCAGTCCCTCGCCCAGTGAGGTCCCTGACATAGGAAGCAACCCTCCCTTGGTTTGGCCTCCTTTTTGTTGTCCCTGACCTGTTTTCCTTTGTCACCATGGGTTGTTGGCTTGTGGGTTCCGTACTTGGCTCCCCCACCTGTAACCGGCCAAGTCCTTTGGGTCTTGGACTTGGATGACTCGCCTTGGTGCTTGACATGCCCTTTGTCAGCACTAGAGTATTCCTCCAATGTGGCAGCAACCTTGAGTGCCGTCGAGATGTCATCGGCCTTGGACCGTCTTAATTCCTGAACCGCCCATGGTTTAAGCCCGGATAAGAAGTTGAACAAGAGATCCTCGTCGCTCATGTTGTCAATTTGTAGCATCAAGTTGGAGAATGCCTTGACGTACTCCTTGATCGAATGGCCCTGTTTGAGGTCCCTCATTTTCGCCCTTGCTTCGCGGCTTACGTGCACCGGGTAGAACTCCGCCTTGAGTTCTTTCTTTAGGGCCTCCCAACTGTCAATGACGACCAGCCCTTTGTCCATGTCGGCTCGTTTTCTTCGCCACCAAAGTGCAGCCATGTCGGTGAAATGTAAAGTGGCAGTATGTACCTGGGCCAACCCTGTTAAGTTGAGCGCCTCGAAGTAGCACTCCATGTGCCAAAGGTAGTTGTCTATGGTTACAGCATCTCGAGCTCCGTTGTATTCCTTTGGCTTTGGCAAGTCCATGGCACGGGCAGTGTCTCGGACTTGCACGGTTGATGTTGAGGCAGCTTCTTTCGCCATGAAAGCACTCCTGCACATTGCCCAGTCGGCCTTGGTTTCTTCTACGGCAGCCTTGGACGCCTCTAGGCTTGACTTGGCTTCATCAACGTCCTGCCTCAAATCTGACAAGGCTTGATACACCTTGGCCTGAAACATGCTGTTCTCGTTGGCTATTTCTGCCCCGGCAGCATAGATCCTCTCTTGGAAAGCGTCCAACGAGGTATCGACCTTCTCGACGTACTCTTCTACTGTTTGCTCCGTGCGATCCAACCTCTCTTTTGTATCCGCCATAGCTATCTCAAGTTTAGCTAACCGAGCTTCAAAACTAGCAAGATAGTCACGAGATTTACCTCCCTTATGTGGTGGTGGTACGGTGCGCTCCTCCTCGCGACCCTTGCGAACTTGCTCCTCACCGCCGCTAGCCATGTCGTGAATGTGCCCAGCTAACCCACGAACCCTTTCGTAGCGTCGCTCTGATACCAACTGTCACGGACCGGATAACTCCCTAGCTATCTTCCGTGCGGCCTTAGTCACAATCCGCCCCTGCGATGTGCTAAGTCAGCCTTTCCCCGAAATATTGCCACAACAAAGCTAAGAGAAGCTAAGAAGAGAAGCTTGCAAGAATGCTTTGTATTAAACAAGAGAATGCTTTATACAAGTGTTGGATTGCTTGAATGTTTCTTGGATGCAAATGCCAAATGCCTCTAGCCTATTTATAGTTGCTAGAGTCCCAAATCAACGGCTAAGATCTATTCTAATCAATGGCTAAGATCAAAGCTCTAGAGAGTTCTACAATTCTCTACAAATCTCTACACTTAGTAGAATATACAAGAGAAGTCTAGGTGGGTCTAGAATCTTCCATTGGAAGGATCTAGACTTAGCTAGAGAAATGCTGCCATACGTGCGCCAAATCGTTGCCTGCATGTCGCCCAGTCATCGTCCGCATGGCATAACCTCTTAGAAAATGGAGGGGCGTGACACATTGCTCTCAGCTCTTCCGGTGTATGCAATGGTGTGACACCACCCTCTAGCATGTTACAGACCCTGAACCCATTGGTCTGCTTTCCTATTTCTTTGAGCTCCTCGTCATCCCTAGGTGCCTCCACGAAGCTAGCATCAGCTCCAGCCTAGGTTGTACAGTCAATGCCATGAGCAAGTGACAAGAGTCAGATTGTGCTGCATACTGTTATTCTTCTTCATGTTCACTTTTTAGCTTATTTGTAAGCTCTCCAATTGACGGCCAATTTTTAATGGACATTCCAAACCCAAATGCTAAAATTTACTGAATAAAGAGAGGAAATTCTTACCATGGATAGACTACAGATGCATGTGAAGTTGAGAGTCTGAGAGCAAATTTCAAGAATAGTTGTAGCAAACTATAGCAGGCATATATTCTAAGCAAGATATATATTAATGTATAAGAAAGTTCTTCCACTTCATCTCATGCATACTCCAAGTACCTAAACTACTCCAAAAAATATTACGCTCACTTCCACTTCATCCAACATTGGATTATACAGAGTTTCAAGATAACTTGTTATTGAGCAACAACTAATACTACATTATCAAGTACTCCACTAGAAAGTAATTTAGTTGAATAGCTTCACTTCTACATCTCTCAAGAGATCTTGCACTTGCTATTTGTTTTATTATCATCTGTTAGTTTGCCATGAGAGTTACTCTGAATGGTTAAAATTGAAACTGGTTGAAGATAGACCGTGCCTGATTATCAATAAACAAAAAATCACAATTGTAAATAGCTGTAACGATCCAAGCCAGAATCTCTTGGCCTAAAGCACTACTCCCTCCGGTCCAAAATAAGTGATTTTTTGATCTTTTTCTTATGGTCCAAAATAAGTGATTTTTCCAGATTTCGAGAATGAATTAATTACTTTTTTCCTACATTTGTCCTTGGAGTAAATAGTGTTGCAATATGTGTTAGGAGTGTTTATGTGAGATAGTAAAGGTTAATATGGTCAATTCTATCGCTAATTAATGCTAAATGGTGAATTTCTTAATCTGTGTGAAACATCCAAAAAAATCACTTATTTTGGACCGGAGGGAGTATAAAATATAATGATATTAGTTAGCTTACATACATAAGTCCTTACATAGAGCGGAAATTATATTCAGTAACATTGCATCAGCATTTAAGCAATTATCAGCTGAAATTTAGAGATTAAGCATATACGTATAGTTTATGTTGAACAAATATGGAACAAGAGTTAGTAGCAAAAAAAACACATATTTTGAAGGGTGTAGAAAGAATATGATAAGACAAGCTAAATTCCAACATATGATATAAGCAATTAGTAATTATAACTTATTTTTTCATTGTAATGTTTCCTATTAGCAAAGTAACTACATGTACTGCATACCTCCATATAAAGGTTAGCACGAGAAATGGCTTCTGAGAGACCATATTTTGCTGATGTTGCACGTGCATCAGTCCTTGCCACAAGAAAAAAGTCAGAATCACCAATAGCATCTCTTGCAGATGCTATTTTTGCAGCATGTTCCTCTGCAGGTATAACCTGAAAGAGACATCAAAGAACAGAGGAAGAGTTAGCAAGCCAGGTGGCATAAAAGACTACAACAAAAGACAAGCTCAGGAAAAAAAAATCAACCGACCTAACATATTTACAATTGTGTTATAGGCATAGTAATTGAAAAACGAAAACAAAGTGAAAGAGCAATAAGGATTGTGAAATAGAGAAGGATCTAGCATACCTGTTTCCCTCTCATGTGTCCTAGATGAAGAGACATAAAAGATGAACAGTAAGTTCCATGCTATTGAACCCAATATGTAAAATGTATTTTGTCGGCCCAAGCTAAATGAATCTCAAGCAGAGCTCTTACCACACTTCTTTGGCCATGCTTGATCCTGGAATAACATGAACAAAAGAATTAGTGTTTTAGAATACATGCACATCCTAAATTTGAATGTTTCCCTCCCGTTAAATATCATACCTCCAAGAAACAGCCGGCAGCACCAGCAGCAATTAAATCCTTGATAGTTCTTTGAACATTGAGAGCATTGCCACCGCCTGTATCTGCAAGGTGAATAAAAGGACACATAAAGGGCTTGGCATTCTTAAAAACCACATGAAGAGCCAATTCTGATTGAATGGATCTACTGAGATTAAGAGCTATGAAAATGCACATGCGATGATTTTGAGCTGTATTCCGTACTGCAAAAGCTTTTGCAATTTAAAATTTCAAGAGAGATTTTTACTATCTCTTTTCACCTTTTTCACTTTGATTGAACTTCTTCATCGAATGAAACTGAAATCTGTTCAGAATTAGTGAATCTAAAAGACAAATAATGGAAAAATCCCAAAATAGAGAGTCCTAAACCAAACAAAGACAGTTATGGAATGATCACATCCAATGCTGAAAATAAGTAAAGAATTTAAAATAAGACAACAGAGTTCCATCGGATAGAATTACTGAATAAAATAGGGACTTCGACCAAGATGAAATGTTGTGGTTGAGTTCATATCTCATGCCACTGAGTGCATGGGAGAAAGGCCAATCTTTTTAATGCTTATTTTTGGTTTAAAAAAATCTTCAATTAAATCCATCAGTGCAATGCTTAAGTGGTCTGAATTGTATCTATTAATATGCTAATGCTTGTCAAGCGAAAGCCAAATAAATGATACCCGAAATCATTCCCAACATATGCAATTTCTCTATCAACAACTACACATTCCACTACTACATCAAATTACTTATTAAAACATAACAAGCTCCAAAAAGGGAAAATTATTAAACAGTTAAAGTGGAAGTAAACAGGGCATACCAGCATCAGCAATGATTGGAATCAAAGGAGCAGCTGCACAAACTGACCTAGCCGTTTGTGCCATTTCAGGCGGTCTACAATATGAAAAAACATATGCTCATAATTCATCAATTAATTCCCCAATATTTCCAAATTAAGCTTCACATTACTCCACTAAACCATATAAAGTGAATTTTACTCAGGGACAATATAAAGTGATGGATAATACGCAAAAATGGACTGACGTGAGCAAGCCGAAATCGGGTTTTCCAAGGAGAGCAGCGGAGGTAGCATAGCCGGAGATAAAACCGGCACTGAACCCGGTTTTCTCGACAATGGAAGCCGAAAGAGAGTCGTAACAGCCCGGCATTAGCACTATCCCTTGCTCTTCAATCAGACGGTGGATGCGCGTTTGTGTTCTTATCGCCATTGTCGTCGTGGCCCTCCGATGGACTGATGACTTGCAATGCCAAGTGCTTGAGCTGAACGACGTCGTAGAAAACGAGAACTGCGAATGTAGTGAAATAGTGTTTGATGTCATCATCGCCGGCGTTTCAGAGCTTATCAATTATCGGGTGGTGAAAATAACAATGTGGAGTAGAGTATCAGAGGTTCTGGGTTTATATGTGAGAATAGGATGTGATTAAACGCGCCAGGTTAGAGCGTGGGATTTATGCTGTTTATTTTCTGAAGAGCTTAGCTAATAGCGCTTTCTTTTTTCTTCAGCATTATTTGCAAGTTTAGACCTTATCTTTAAGACCTTATTTAAAAATTAAAATAGAATTATATATTACCCCAATTAATACTATAATTCGTTCAACTAACTATAATTTTAATTTGTTTTAAAAAAAATGTGATAAGAATGAAAAATATCGAATTTTCTTTACAGAGAAACCTCGTTAGAAACTAGTTTTCTTTTACCAACTCCAGAGGTGTTTTCCAATTCTTCTTAAGGAATGGTGTTTGGTCGAAAAATTGAACAGGTAATCTTTCAACACACTTCTTTAAAATAAAGAATGCTCTAATTTCTGAGAAATTTCTTAATTAAGAAGTCCATTTTCTTCTATAGTAAGAAATACAACAGTCGTAAGTAGGGGTGTTCAAATCGAACCGAAAAATTACACCAAATTGAAAAATCAAATCAAATCGATTAAAAAATTCGATTAGGTTTGGTTTGACTTGGTTTGGTATTGAGTATAAAAATTCGAACCAAATCGACATATAAATATATAAATTTTATTTAATATTTTTAAGACTTAATATTTGGAATCCTATCATGTATTAATCTTGAAAGCGTAAAATAACGAAAATTATCATTAGACGACTAAGAAAATAACTATCATGTATTACTAAAAAAATTCTTCATTAAAAATATTTTGATAGATCATATGTTTGTCAATTTTTTTCCATATTACTAAACATATATTCACTTATCAAAGCTTTATCTATAATTTAACAAAGAAAGATTGAAATAATATTCATATAACAAATAAACCCGAAAACCCCGAAAAGTCAAACCAATTCAAACCGATATAGTTGGTTTGGTTTAATTTTAATAAAATTCGAACCAACACTCGTAAGTGAGGTTCATTCGCGGTGATTTGACATCTCAAAATTGGAGAGAGTTTTGGAGAAGTAAGTTTCTTGTATTGCTCACCAAAGTATATATATAGTACAGGAAAATCAAAACCTACCAACTATAGGATTGTACAATAATGAAGGAAAATCAAAACCTACCAACTATAGGATTGTACTATTAATAAGAGAATATTCTACCAATAATAAAAAGATACACAAAAGATATTTACAATATTTTCTAATACGCCCCCTCAAGATGGAGGGCCGGAGGACACGCCGATCTTGGACATCAGCAGAAGAAGCCGAGGACGAGATAAGTGCTTTGTGAGAGCATCAGCAAGCTGATCAGCAGAGGATACGTGAGCAACACGAAGGGACCCATTTTGGACCAATTGACGAACAAAGTGATAATCAATGGAAATGTGTTTCATGCGAGAATGAAACACAGGGTTGGCACAGAGATAAGTGGCGTCAATGTTGTCACTGTAAATGACAGGAGCAACCGGAAGAGAACATGAAGCTCGCGCAGCAGGGAATGAAGTCAACGTACTTCAGTGGTAGCAGAAGCAATGGCACGATACTCAGCCTCAGTAGATGATCGCGCAACGGAACACTGCTTTTTGGAGCTCCAGGAAATAGGATTTGGCCATAGAAAAACAACATAGGCACCAGAGCGGTCATCACAGTTTCCACCCCAATCAGCATCAGAGAAACAATGCAGAGGTACAGCAGATGAAGGACGCAGCCAGACGCCAAAGTCACGCGTCCCATTCAGATACCGGAATAGGCGCTTAACTGCACCCCAATAAGTGATAGTAGGAGCATGCATGAACTGTGAGAGTTTATTCACAGCAAAGGAGATGTCAGGATGAGTGAAGGAGAGATACTGGAGGCCCCCAAGGGCCTGGCGATAGGCGGATGCGTCGGCGGGGGCCGAGCCGTCGGCCAGATGAAGGCGAGTTGACGCGGTTGTTGGCGTCTGAACAGGATTTGACTCGAGCATATTATGACGAGTCAAAAGATCAACAACATATTTCCGCTAAGAAAGAAAACACCCCTTGGAGCTGCGCAGTACTTCAACACCAAGAAAGTAGCTTAGATCACCCATGTCTTTAAGAGAAAACTGAGACCCAAGAGAGTCAATCACACGGTTCAAGAAAGCAAAATCATTACCAGTCAATATGAGATCATCAACATACACCAAAAAATAGGCCGTAATACCAGAGTGTTGAAAGACGAAGAGCGAAGTGTCAGAGGTAGTGTTGACGAAACCCATGGTCAGAAGGCTTTGGCGGAGCGCACTGTACCATGCCCGGGCTGCCTGTTTGAGACCATAAATAGCTTTCTGTAACTTACAGACATAAGATGGATAGGCTTTGTCAATAAAGCCCGGTGGTTTTGCCATATAAACATCCTCTGTAAGCCTCCCGTGGAGAAAGGCATTGTTCACATCCATTTGACGAAGAGGCCGGCCCTTGGATACAGCTATACTGAGAACCAAACGCATAGTTGCTGGCTTAACAACTAGACTGAAAGTCTCCTGGAAATCCACACCTGGACGCTGATGAAAGCCCTTTGCAACAAGCCGGGCTTTGAACTTATCCACAGTACCGTCAGGCTTGCGTTTGATGCGATAAACCCACTTGCAACCCACAACATTCTGCGAGGAATCAGGCTGGACAAGATCTCAAGTGCCATTCCGTAGCAGAGCATCAAACTCTGATGACATAGCAGCGCACCAGCGCTCATCAGACATAGCACTGGACAGGGTCTGAGGTTCAGTAACAGCAGGAGAGGTGACAGCAGACATACCAAACTTCCTGTTGGGCATAAAGATGTTATTTTTGCTGTGAGTCTGCATATGATGACCACCCTGAGAGGATGCAGGTAGCGGCATAATGGGTGTAGCGGCGGCAGGGGCCGCTGGCGGTGCCGGAAGGGCGTTGGTGGCGCGGGCGGTGGCGCGGGGAGTGCGTCCGGTGAAGGATCGCTAGTGGGAGCAACGTCAGGTACTGGTGGCGGCAGCAGAAGGACTTCTAAGGAGACCGGAATGGGTACAAGGGGAGATCGGGGTTAGACATTTTGGAGAACGGGAAGAAATCTTCATGGAAGGTGACATGACGCGAGACGAAGATTTTAGACATTGAGGGATCAAAGCAGAGATAGGCGCTTTGAGTAGTAGAGTAGCCGAAGAGGACACATGCACGAGATATGGGTTCCATTTTGTGTGAGGTGTAGGGCCGAAGCCAAGGGAAGCATTGAAAGCCGAAGACACGTAATTTGGCAAGGTTGGGGCGTTTCTGGAAGAGAGATTCAAAGGAGGAGCGCATCGAGAGATTTGTCTTGGGAAGATGATTAATGAGGTAGACTGCGGTAGCAAAGGCATAAGGCCAGTAAATGAGAGGTATAGAGGCGTGATGAAGGAGAGTGAGACCAGTATCTACAATATGACGGTGACGGCGTTCAGCATAGCCATTGTGCTGAGGAGTATGAGGGGGTGACGTAAGATGGGAGATGCCATGAGAGGCAAGAAAAGAGCGTAAAGCGAGAAATTCACCCCCATTGTCAGTATACAGAGTAATGATTTTAGCTGAGAAATATTTCTCTACAATGGATTTAAAAATGGGGAAGGTTTATGAGACATCAGATTTACGGCATAAAGGAAAAAACCAAACATACTTAGAGAAATGATCAACAAAGATGACATAATATTTAAACCCTTCATTAGAAATAATCGGAGAGGTCCATACATCGGAGAAAATAAGCTCCAGGGGAGCAGTAGAAGATAGACTTGACTCAGAAAAAGGTAACTTATGACACTTATGGAGCTTGCAAGATACACAGGCAAGATCAGACACATTACTGGACTCTATACTGCTAGACGACACTAAATGACGCAGGGTTTTAGCTGATGGGTGACCAAACCGAGAATGCCACAATGACGCAGAGAGCTTTTGTGCCGTGAGGGCAGATGGGAGAGTGGAAGCCGCCGGCCAGTAGTAGGTGTTTCCCCTAAGTGGGCCGCGAACGAGCGTTGCCCACGTGCGACGATCCTTCACCTGAAAATCAGTATCAGAAAGAACAACATTAACATTATTGTGACGACATAATTGGGCAACAGAGATCAAATTTTTACGCATATGTGGAATACAGAGAGCCCCAGGTAATAAAAGAGAGGAATGACTGTTAAGTTGTTCAGTATGAGTAATTGTCAAACCTTCACCGTTACCAATAACCACATTGTCGAAGCCAGTGTAAGGACTATGAAGAGACATGTTGGCAAGATCAGAGGTTATGTGATGAGAGGCACCAGAGTCCAGGATCCAATCGGATGCAGAGGGAATCGTCGGAGAGTGATGGGCTGTGTGAGCAGCTGGATAGGGCGGCGAAACATAAGCTGGCCATGGCGATGGTCCACCGTAAGGGAGCTGGTTGGAGCCAGAGATGGGATAGGATGGGCAGCGGCGCGCGGAGTGGCCAAATTCACTGCAGAGTTGGCACTTACCATTGTACCCGCGAGATAGGCCATTGCTGGAGTAACCACCGCGACCGGAGACTGACCCGCGGCTGATGCGGCCGCGCCCGCGACTACCGAATCGGTGATGGACTGGCTGCTGTCCGGCGATGAAGGAGATGATCGTCGGTGTGATCGACGAGATGATGTCCCAGGCCACTTTAGAGGTTTCCGCAGCGGCAATGAAGGAGATGATCGTCGGTGTGATCGACGAGATGATGGCACTGAGAATAAGGTTGTCTTGGCGAATCCAGTAAGGATATGCTGGATTGGGGGAAGTCACGTCGTTGTCGAGGATAGTGGCCGGTGGGCATGGCTTTGATCCGTCCAAGAAGCCGAGGAGATCGTAACCCGTAAGGAGGGTTCGAAACTGAAATTTCCACGCCAGGTAATTAGTGGAGTCCAATTTGAGTGGGATTTGAGCCGATGCATTGATGGCAATCGGCTGGAGAGGCGCGATTGACGTTGTGGCGGCCATGAGCGCGAGGCAAGGAGAGGAGGCGCTGAACGACGTCGAGAAAAAGAGGGCTGCCGATTAGTGCAGCGGCGGCGGCGACGGGCTCCGATGAGAGGAGCTACGGCGGCGGCGGGTAGTATGTATTTAGGGTTTGTTTGGCGATAAGCCACTGGCGTATGATACCATGTAGAGAGTTTTGGAGAAGTAAGTTTCTTGTATTGCTCACCAAAGTATATATAGAGTACAGGGAAATCAAAACCTACCAACTATAGGATTGTATAATAATGAAGGAAAATCAAAACCTACCAACTATAGGATTGTACAATTAATGAGAGAATATTCTACCAATAATAAAAAGATACACAAAAGATATTTACAATATTTCCTAATAAAAATAATCTTAGAATATTAATTTGAATAGATTTTGTCGGGAAAACAGTTTAATGTCAAAAAAGGGAGTGATAAGATTAAACCTTTATAGAAAGATAGTCAAATTTACACACTAACTTAAAAAACTAAAATAGAATTACTATGCTGACACACCTAATAAATACTTTATAGCTTAAAAAAATCGGAATTACATCTATTTCAATCGCTTCTTCCCATACTTCACATAATCTCATCAATAATTTATCTCATGTCTCTTCACTTTATTATCTTATGCTTTCATGAGTCCGGAACCAAAGTAACACAAAAAAATAACTTCCAAGAATCAAAAATAATGTGTAAAACAAAGAAAACACAAGTACATATAGCCTAGATGTTGTGTGCGCTCTGTATGAGATCACACCCAATTATGCATAGCAAAAGGATTAGCAATTATTGCAAATGCAATTCGATTTAGAGTCCATAATCAAATTTCACGGGACGAAAAATTAACCTATTAATCACAACTAAATTTATCAAAAGAATTCAAGCAAATTGATTCTCCAAAATATTCAAGTAAAGATTTTTGTATGTTTGAACTAACTAAATGCAAATAATAGAAATACAGTAAATTATCAACTAATTAAGCAAAGATTTGTAAATAACATTAAGGAAACCTAGAGTTATGATGCCCCCAATTGTCATAATCCTTCATGCTATATTACTTATAATCTCACTTTATTACTCTTTATTGATAGCGAGCTATTTACTTTACCGTGATTCTTTTTCGAAAAATTGCGGTAAGTTACTATATATATTCTCTCAAACTACTCTAACTAATACTTCTTACCACTCACTCTAACCACGTCAAATCTTTGTTCTCTCTAATTCTACCTTTTAATCTTCCATTTTGACCTCTCATAAACTTAGAGAGTGACGTTGCACAACAATGATCCAAATATATATTTTCTCTCGAGCAACATATATTAAATAGGTTCAGTAAATTGAGGATCCTTCAATTAATTTAAATTAAGAATGTAATTGATAAATAGAGAAATAAGAGGGTTCAATTATATTAAACGTGACAAAAATTTATTCAATAAGAGGTCCAATCAAAATTTTAAATTAGAAATTAGCTACTCATAGTCATGCTAACAAGCAAATTATCAATTAAAAGCATTAAAACTACAAATTATGGAATAAAGGAAAGAAAACTACGTAATCATGTGCTCTCAGTATGCTCTAGTAGCCTTTTGCCTAAAAAAATATGTCTATCGTTCCCACAGAAAAAACGAATTTAGGGAATATTTATATAGGTAAGGTAAAGCCTGGATGAAAATAATCAAGCCAAATAAGCACCCATAGATGCACCACTCCATATATCGCGGTTGATTTGGTCGCGTTCCCGAGCTCCTCGCGCCTTTTTACGGCTGATCAACTGCCATCAGTGCCACCTCGCAGTTGACTTTCTTCCATGCTCAACTTCTTTATTTTGGTATAAAAATCACACAGCTTTTCTAATTCTACTTCCTTGCGTTCATATAAACTATATATTCAAGCTCAAAAATCACAATAATAATCAATATTATATTAAACGTAAGGCGCACAATGCCAAAAAATAAGTAGTTTTAGTCGAACAACACGCTCAAGCATTGCTCGCCCTTGAGTCAACCAACTCTCATTCTAACTCTCAAGCACCTCAAGGAGTAACTCTTTCTTCATAACCCACCGGTAAGAGACAAGATTTTGTTATTTTTATATCTTTTATTTTGTTATTCATATATTTTCTTAACATTGTTTACTTTCCAGTAATGGTTCTTTTCTTTCACAAACAAGTGCAACTTTTTTCCTTTTTGAGGTTCCACTCAAGCCACTCAAGTTCCCTCATTTCTCCTTATCAGCAAGAGAACCTAGCTCACTAGTATATTCTCCTTATCAGCAAGAGAACCTAGCTCACTAGTATATTGTAACAACCTGGCGAGCTCTAGCATGTCATTCAGTGGTTTGAGGCCTTGAGTAGCTTCAATATATATAGTATGACTTGCACGTGTATTCGTTTTGACTTTTGAGAACTTTAAAATTGATATGGAAGAATAATTCTCAATTTGGAAGCTTTAAGTAGAAGAGTTGACCAAGGTCTAAATTTTGAATAAACAAACTAGTTTTTATTTTAAGGTTCCTATATGTTCATACGGTGATTTCGGACTTGGGTTTATGTTCGAGTTGAGTATCGGGTGGTCCGGGAGTGATTCAACACGTATTATTCGAAATTTGCATTTTAGAAGATTTTGAATTAATTAAATTTGACCTAGAGTGAACTTTAGTGTTATTGGATTTCAGACGGTATTCTGGGACCTTGGATAGGTTCCTTTAGTTAATTGGAACTTGTGTGTGAAGTTGGGTCATGAACTGGAATGTCTAAGTGTGATTTAGACGCGTTCGGCGATGTTTGAAGGTTTGAATGTTAATAAAAGGATTTTGATCATCGATTTTTAGTTTTTATGTTATTATTCACATTTCAAGCCTTTGGATAAGTTTAGATAAGTTATTGGGACTAGCTTGTATAATTGGACGGGTTCACTTTGGCCTTGGGTGTATTTTGGGGTATTTTTGGACCATGTTGGAGTGCTTTGCAGCTGTTGATTACTGGTTCTGGTTTTGTTCTTCGCAAAAACGGTGAGAAGCATGCATTTGCGACAAGGATTTGAGCAGCAGGTGGTTTTTGCTTTGCATTTGTTGTGGAGTAGTTGGGTTGCGAAGGCGTAGTGCAGAGGTACTTCGCATTCGCGAAAGGGGGTCGTATTCATGAAGGAAAGGCTAGGTCTAGAGATTGGCCTTCACGTTCGCGAAAGTCTAACCACTCGCGATGGTTAGGCCTGGCAGACACCGCGTTCGCATGCTCTCTGTCTTATTTGCGTAGAAGACTTTTAGGCAGCTAAAGATCTGGCCTTTGTGATAGCAAGGGTATTTCCTTGATCACGAAGAGGAACTTGTGTATAAGAAAGCAAATATGGACTTAACTCATTCTCATCTCTTTTATCTATTTTGGAGCCAATTTTAGGTAGATTTTAGAGAGCCATTTCATCTACCTATTAAGGGTAAGTGTTTCTAACACACTTTTGATTATACTTCATGAACATGTATGAATTTTAGGCTTATAAATTCATGGTTTAGGGTAAATATTGTGGGATTTTGGAAGAAAACCTAAAAAAATATTTGTGAGTTTTGACTACGAAATTGAAAATGAAATTGAGAATAAATTATAAATTTGAGTTTTGGTGATGTGAGTAGTATTTATCTTCGAGAAGTTTTGGAATCCGGGCACGTGGCCCGTAGGATCAATTTGTTGACTTTTCATATGCAGTTGAGAATTATTTCTAATTGATTACATTATGAGTTTTTGAGTATATTTTGATTGATTTGCACGTTCTATGACTAGTTTGAGATCGTTTGATATTTGTTGAGTTCTTAGAGAGGAGTTGGAGCCGGTTATTAAATTTCGAAGCGAGGTAAGTCTTTCGTCTAACCTGGTAAGAAGGAATTTATCCCATAGGTAATATATATTTTTTACGTTCTATGTATTAGGGAAGCTACGCACATATGAGTTGACGAGTATCCGTGTGAATTCTAGAATTCTTATGTCCCGGTTGACTTTGACTCATACCATGTTTTAATTATTTTTGAGTTATTCTTGACTGCTTAAATTTTTTAAGTTTTAATTTATCCTCAGACTAGACTTGTGTAGAATATCAAACATGCTACTTTAGATACTTAATGCGCTATTGATTGGTTGCAGAAATTGTACTTCCTTTTACGAATTTATCTCACGTTGTACGTAATTGTCCGAACGTTTTTTGAATTTTATAACTCACACATATATTCATGAGTGGGGCCAGTGACTCGTCAAAGCTTCGCTATACCAATGGGATCGGTCTGAACACCTCATCAGTACTATTATGGGATTGGGTCGTTCACCTAAGCAGTATTATGAGATGCATCTATGGATTGGTCCATACGACCATGATAATGTACACTATTATTATGGTATCAGATCGTACTCCACGATAGGGTATTATACTATCACTCTTATTGGAGAGGGGTGTTCGCCGTGGCAAAATAGTGAATAATACTCGATAAAGAGTCAGCATACCTATAATTCTTTCTTAGTTGATATGTGATATTTTATTTCATATTGATCATTATGTATTCCATTTCAGGTAGTATCTCGTGTTTGAAAACTTTGTATTTCTTCTATTGAGGATCGTGTTATGCACATATATCTCTTTTATTACTTTTACTTGCTAGGCCTCATACCTATCTACTTTTATTGTACTTTAATTATTGGACCACTAGTAAGTATCGATGTCGACCTCTTGTTACTTATTTGAGGTCAGGCTAGATACTTACTAGGTACGTACTCATGCTACACTTCTGAAATAATTATACAAGTACTGAGACATATATATTTGGTGGTCATCTTGGCGCATATGCGCAGCTGCCGATGAGACTTTGTGGTGAACTGTATTTCATGTTATGATCTGCAATACACGAAGTCCTTTTCTTATTCGTTTACAATATTTTTCTATTAAATATTCCAGACAAATATTATAGTGGTATAGTACTTCCTAGTAGATGTTCTTGAACTTGTGACACCGGGTTTTAGAAATTTAGATTATTAATTTTGGATGTGTTTCTGATATGGTATTCGGTACTGTATTTTGATCAAATTCTAATCTTGAAGATAATGTTACCATTTTCTATAATAATAAAAAATAGAGCAATTTTGCTTAACTATTTCACCAGTGGTTTAAAATGCATTATGACCCATGGATTATTGTATTGATTAAATTACTGGCTTGCCTAATGGCATTGTTGGGCGTCATCATGGTAGGATTTGGATCGTGAGACTTGGCATTAGAGCACTAGGTTTACTTAGGTGTCACGAGCCATAAGAAAGTCCAGTAGCGTCGTCCGGATCAGCCCGAAAATGCATGTACTTTTAATCAAGAGGCTAAATAACTGTTAGGAGAATTGTTCTCTTTCTTGATTCCTTCACTGCTTTGCGCACGCCACTGAACCAACAATATCTAGCAAATTACCAACCAAACATTTTAATATAAACCTTAGTAATTAATCATGTTCTATAAGAATTCAATCTAGGCTATTATTGAAAAAGTCAACACCCAGGCCCGCTTGATCCAACCCCAAATTTGGACCAAAACGCGACTACCCATTCACCCCTAAGCCCGGATATAGAATTGGTTTAGAATCCGATCTCAATTTGTGGTTTAAATCCCAAATTTCAAAATCCCTAGTTTCTACCCAAAATCTCCAATGCCACCATGAAAATCTTAGATTCTAGGTTGAAATCTTGTAAAATAAACTGAAAGATTGAAAGAAACTAGTTATGAATTACTTACCTATAATTTGGGGCAGAAAAAGTGTTTTGAAAATCGCCTTTGTGTTTAGGTTTTGAAAATTTGAAAAAAAAAATGAAAAATTCCGTCTAACTTCACTTTTGCACATCTGCAGATGTCACATTTGCAACATGAACTTCGCAATTGCGAGAAAGGTATCGCAAATGCAAATATGTCGCATTTCTACTTCTGTCGCAAATGCGAACATATTGTTCGCAAATGCAGAATTGGGATCGCAATCGCGACCCCCTTTTTGGCAAATGCAAAGAAACCCTTCCTTGGACCAATTTCGCAAATGCGAATATTTTCTCGCAAATGCAAGGAATGCCTCGCCCAGCTACTCTTAAAACTGCGAATTTAGCACCAAATCAAATGAAATTCTCAAGAACAATTTGAAATTTCTATTTTCTCGACCAGACGTCCGAATCACGTCAAACAATTGTGTTGCTCACCAATTTTCACAGGCTTGACTTAAATATTATAATGAACCTGTACCAGGCTCCAGAATTAAAATACGAGCCCGATATCAATAAGGTCAAACATTAACAATTTCTTAAAAACCATTAAATGTTTAAACTTACAATTTTCATAAAAAATTCATAACTCGAGTTAGGGACCTTTGATTTCGATTCCGGTCATATGCCTACGGCCCATATTTTGATACGGACCCACCGGGACTGTCAAAATATGAATCCGAATAATATTGACCGAAGTCAATTCAAATAAAGTTTTCAATAAAAATTTCTATTTTTATCAACTTTCAACGTAAAAACTTTTCGAAAATACGCCCCGACTACGCACACGAATCAAGGAAGGTTTTAAATGTCGGAACACAGAATTAGATTTTAAATTACAAGATGATCTATCGGCTCGTCACAGAGTCGCACATCTAAAATGCCCTAATACTAAGTAAGGCTAGTCAACTCGTACCCTAGATTGAAAACAAATTAAAAATATTGTAATAAGGCACCTAATAAACCCCTAATTAAACCTTCGGGATTGCTGTACTTTCTTTTTTATGGACTTCCTATGCATTCTCCGTCACATCGCAACAATCCTATCGTGACGCCCTTTTATACTGAATTAATTAATCAAATAACATTCAAGTATAGAAGTGCAATGGCATCTATTATTTACCTAACACGAGCGCAATGCCACTATTCCATTGCGTCATTAAACCTCTTTTTCCATCTATTTCTGTGTTCCTCACTATTCCAACTACTGATATATTGTAGACAGCACAATTTTGTATTTTTGTGTGTGTAGTGGACTAAATATATTCCAGAAACATTATGGTCTAATTTGTGCGTTGAGCTCTTTGAAAATGATTTTGAGTCATAAGTGTTAGGATTATATATCCGACTAAAACATAATAGTCTTCATATCGAATTATTTGGAATAACAACATAGGCGGAAGCGTACCTGAAACCATAAGTGGAAATCCTTAGTCCGTTTGAAGATTATCCAAATGTTTGGCTTTGAAAGCTCCTTGTTCCTTCTTGAAGATTGTCCTTCTTGAAGTTTTGGCTTTCACAAGAATTTTAAACAAGACCAAAATTGAGGAATGGTTTTCCACTTGATATGCAAGACAACAATGGCTCTCTCTCTCTCAATGGGTGGAAGAAGAAGAGAATGTTTTGCATTCTTATGGGAACCATAACCCCCACTTATAACATATGAGTTATGAAACTCAAAAGTCATAAGCATGTAAGCATGGTTACATATATGTAACCTTAGTTAGCCCATCATTAACTAAGGTTACCCTTTTGGGTATCTACACATTAGTCCTACACTTTATATGACAATATATTGGCCCCCTTAACAATGTCCATAAGACCACCAATTTAGGCCAAACCAAAAGATAGCACATAACATATAATTAATCCATATATTGTTCATATATATGTAGATATAAGTCCATATATCTAACTATCTCTCACTTTGACGAGATACTCATACATATGTACAAACCTTAGCATTATATGTTACATTATAACCTTATGAGCTCAGAATTGCTATCATAATAAAATTGTCATGAACAATCCGGTCCATCAATCACACCAACATAGGATCTAAGAGCTCTTAGTTACTCTTGCGTAACTAGAACCAACATAGATCACGTATATCAATATAACCAACGACATGGATCAAGTATAGGTGTGTAGCATGGAAATAACATAAAATGTGGTCTGAAATAGTATGTCTATTTCCAACTGGTTCTCTTTATTGAGATCAACTATAAACCTTAAGAGTACAAAAACTTTAAGACTGAATATCTGCAGATATAACCTTAAACTGAATTACTGAATGTAATGGACAACACATAATTGTATAATACAAACTCCCACTAAAATTATCCTTAACTGATTTGACACCCATACAAGCAATATGCTCATGAAATACTTTTGGTGTCAATCCCTTAGTAGGCGGATCTGCAAGCATGGAGTTTGTACTTATGTGCTCTATGCACAATTGTCCATTCTGTACTCTTTCTTTAACAACCCGAAATTTGACGTCCATATGTTTTGCTTTCGTCAAACTACTGTCGTCGTTAGCATAAAGGACTGTCAGACTATCCTGACATCCAGCAAAATCGGAGTCGGTATACCCGATGATCTCAAGCTGGTCTGAACTCCGATATGTAAGCATGTAATCCTTTGTTCTCTGTAAGTACCTCATGACCCTTTTGGCTGCCTTCCAATGGTCCATTCCCGGATTGCTTAGATATCTGCCTAGCATCCCAACAATGTATGCTATATCAGGTCGTGTACATACCTGAGCATACATCAGACTACCTACAGCCGAAGCATAAGGTGTCTTTTCCATTTCCGTAGTTTCATAATTATTATTTGGGCACTGTTTGAGACTAAACTTATCTCCCTTAACAACAGGGGTGTTGCCTGGTTTACAATCCTGCATGCCAAATCTTTTAAGAACCTTATCGATATAGCCCTTTTGTGACAGACCGAGAACACCTTTGGAGCGATCTCGTTGTATCTGAATTCCTAATACAAAAGAAGCTTCACCAAGATCTTTCGTTTCAAATTTCTTTAAAAGAAATTTCTTAGTTTCATGCAATAATGCTATTTCGTTACAGGCAAGCAGTATGTCATCGACATATAAAACCAGAAAAATATACTTACTCCCACTGAACTTATGGTATATACAGTCATCAGCAATATTCGGTTCAAAACCAAAAGATGTAATGACTGCATGAAACTTATAATACCATTGACGGGAAGCCTGCTTGAGCCCATAGATGGATTTCTTTAATTTGCAAACCCTTTTCTTTGATTCTTCCAAAACAAAGTTTTCAGGTTGCACCATATAAATTGTTTCCTCAATGTCACCATTGAAAAACGCTGTCTTAACATCCATCTGATGAAGTTTAAGATCAAAATGTGCTACTAGTGCCATTATAGTCCTGAAAGAGTCTTTCGATGAAACTGGAGAGAAAGTCTCTTTATAATCAATGCCTTCCTTTTGAGTGTAGTCTTTTGCGACAAGACGAGCTTTATACATAATGACATTGCCCCCTGAATCCCTCTTGGTTTTAAATATCCATTTACAACCAATCGGTTTAATACCTTCGGGCAATGTAACAAGCTCCCAAACGCCATTATCGCTTATAGACTTCATCTCATCATTCATGGCATCAATCCACTTTTGAGAGTTAGAAACCTTAATGACTTGACGGAAGTTGATTGGATCATCTTCCTCAAGTCCAATATCACTTTCTTGTTCTTGGAGAAATACAACATAATCATCCGGAATTGCATTTCTCCTCTCTCTAGTGGATCTCCTTAATGGCACTTCAGTTTCTTGAGGTTGTTGAGTTTGATTTTCATTAGTAATATCAGGAACTTGATTGGGGAGATTTTTGAGATTGTCTTGAACAGGAGTTGTGTGATCCGTGTCAGGAATGAGAACACCTTGACCAAGATCAACAACTTGAGGGAAAGACACATGTTCTTCCTCAAAGACAAAATCTCTAATAACTTTATCTCCCCACCCCCAAACTCAATATCCTCAAAAAACCTAGCATTACCCGTCTCAAAATTAGTTCTAGAAGTGGGATCATAAAACTTAAACCCCTGGATCTTTCAGAGTATCCAACAAAATAGCTACTAACCGTTTAGCATCCAGTTTCTTTTCTTTCGGCCTATAAGGCCTTGCCTCAGCTGGACAACCCCAAATGTGTAAGTGCTTAATACTGGGTTTATTCCCAGTCCAAAGTTCATATGGGGTTTTGATTGTAGCTTTAGTTGGAACTCTATTAAGAATATAAGCTGCGGTTTTTAATGCTTCTCCCAAAAGTGAGTCCGGCAAAGTAGTATGACAAATCATACTTCTTACCATATCCTTAAGGGTCCGATTTCGTCTCTCAGCTACACCATTCATAGTAGGACTGCCTGGCATAGTATACTGAGGGACGATCCCACACTCATCTAGGAATTTAGCAAATGGCCATGGATGTTGTTCACCTGAACCATCATATCTACCATAGTATTCACCACCACGGTCAGATCTAACGGATTTAATCCTTTTGCTTAGTTGATTTTCAACTTCAGCCTTATATGATTTGAACACGTCTATGGATTGGGACTTTTCATGAATAAGATATAGATACCCATAACGAGAGTAATCGTCTATGAATGTGATAAAGTATTGTTGACCATTCCTACAAGAAGTAGGAATGGCCCACAAATATCCGTATGTATCAATTCTAAGACGTCCGAAGCTCTCTTAGTACCTAATCTTGTCTTCTTTGTTTGTTTACCCTTGATACACTCAACACAAATATCCGAATTTGAGGAATCAAGAGAATCAAGAATTCCATCTGACACGAGTTTCTGAATTCTTTGAATGGATATATGACCAAACGTTTGTGCTAGAGTGATATACAATTCTCATTAGTTAATTTTCTTTTGGTACTACTTGAACTTGTATGCAAAGTTTCATTATGTGAGGTTATTATATCAACCAAATATAGGCTATCATATGTTGATAAAAGACCAGTACCGATAAGTTGAATTTTGAAAGAGACTAACTTTATTGTCACCAAATGAACCGGATATGTCCAATTTGGAAACAGAAATTAAATTCCGTCTAAAAGACGGTACAACAAAAGTCTCATTCAAATCTAAATAAAAACCGGTCTTAAACAACAGCCTAAATTTTCCAATAGCCTCAACTGGCACCTTCTTGCCGTCACCCACATAGATGTATCTTTCACCATCATTTGGTTTTCGGCAGTTCAGGAAACCCTGCACAGATATACTTATGTGAGTAGTAGCAGCAGAATCTACCCACCAAGTATCCTTAGGTACCGAAATTAAATTAACTTCAGAACAAACAAGAGAAAGAGATGTACCTTTTTTTTTCGCACGCCAAGCGTGGTACTTGGTACAATCTTTCTTCACATGATTAGTCCCCTTACAGAAAAAGCAACCTAATTCAGTAATTTTCAACCTTAGGTTCCTTATGTTGCTTATTCTTGGGCCTTGCAACCGCAACTTCCTTACCTTTCCTCGTCTTATTATCATTAGAAGAGGATGCCAAATGAGCACTTTCTGTCTTATCTTGCTTTATCCTTTCCTCCTCTTGCACACAATGTGAAATGAGCTCATTAAGAGTCCATTTCTCCTTCAGGCAGTTGTAACTGACCTTAAACTGATTAAAGTGTGTAGGAAGAGATATCAAAACTAAGTACACAAGCAGTTCCTCAGGTAATACTAGCTTGAGTGACTTTAGTTTCGAAGCAAGATGAGACATTTCCAAAATGTACTCCCTTATGTTTCCCTTGCCTTTATACCTCATGGAAACAAGTTTACTCAAAGAGTACTTGTTTCCACCTTTTCGTTTTGTACAAAACGCTTTTCAAGGTTTTCAAGGAAAACTTTGGCATTACTTTCATCATTCATAGTGCCCCTGAATGATTCTGGAATTGCACGTTTCATGATCATTAGACTCATGCGATTTGAGCGTTCCCACTTCTCCATCTCCTTCTTTTCATCAGAAGAAGATGTATCCTCAAGAGAAGCAGGTTGCTCATTCCGAAGTGCAAGGTCAAGATCCATGCAACCGAGAACGATCATAATATTCTCTTTTCATTCCTTAAAGTTTGTGCCGTTAAGCATAGGGATGCTGTTAATGTTTGCAGATATCGTAGCAGCTGAAGAATTTACTGACTTAATACATGCTTACATTTACTTGAACTTTAACTTTAGTTTTCAGATTCAAAATAGGCAAATCCCATTACAAGATACCTAGCACAACATTGATTTTAGTCTTTGGACAGAAAATCAACTTGTAAGTGGTACTCTTGGTGTAGTAATCAAATATTGACAATAAACTCCTGTCAAATATCAAGCCTTCCTTTGGGCCGACTTAATATTCACATGGAAAACCGAATAATTGTCACATATTTATTACCACAAGCATGTTCGAATTCCTACCAAATAACAACCTTCCTTTGGGCCGGTGTTAAATGCATGGAAGACTAACATCCACAGTCATCTTATATTTCAAGATCAATCAATCTACACAAAAGAGATTACTTTGGCAACATAATGCTTCAATTGACTAATTTAAAATATTAGATGCTAAATAATTTAGTTCCTTAAGCCATATATTGAATCTTGACTGAATATGTTACATGTTTTGACATGTAACAATCTGAATATTAATTGTTTTAACCTTAATTGGACAATACAAAATCTGAAGCCATGATGGACCAAAATAATTAATCTTTAAAACTGAATATTAATGTATAAAACATTAATAATTAAAAAAAACTGAATATTAATTGACATATTATTAATGTACAATTAAAATCTGAAAACTTAATACATAAAACGTTTCATTAATTATGAAAAACGTTTCTTACATTATGTGCTCATTAAACAGCTAGAAAACAAAACGTTTCTGCAATTTATGGCCAGATAATCGATTATCTGAGCCTGATAATCGATTATCTGGGCCTACTGGAATCTTAAATTTTGCTGAAAAACTAGGATAATCGATTATCCTTTTAGGATAATCGACTATCTTGGCTCTCTGGAATTTCCAATTTTGCTGAAAAAACTCCAGATAGTCGATTATTTTAACAATAATCGATTATCCTCAGGTTCTGTTTCAAAAATTTTTGATGAACTAAATGCAATAATCGACTATTTTAAAAAAATAATCGATTATTCTCTGTTACTGTTTTGCAAAATTTTGGTGAATTTTAAATTTATTCCAGGACCTTTTGCAGCGACGAACGCTGCTACTAAACCCATAGAAGTCGCCGCTAAATGTATTAGTGGCGACTATGTATTGAAACTGGAAACTGGAGTTGCCGTCACTGAAGGTTATTTGTAGCAACAATTCCTTGTTTAAGTTTCTTGTTGTTCAACAACCAAAATTTTGCAAACTTCAATATTTCAATTCATATAGAGATAATAAGATATTGAAACACCAAAGTTCATCAACAACATAACATTCATGAAATCATGCTATATCATGGTACTAGAATTTCAAAATCAAAATTCTATCTTAATTTAAACATGAACTTTATATAACATGAATTTCATGAACTTCCAAATAATCCAAATATGAAGGAGGCTCTGACTAAAACATAATAGCCTTCATATCGAATTATTTGGAATAACAACATAGGCGGAAGCGTACCTGAATCTATAAGTGGAAATCCGTAGTCCTTTTGAAGATTATCCAAATGTTTGGCTTTGAAAGCTCCTTGTTCCTTCTTGAAGATTGTCCTTCTTGAAGTTTTGGCTTTCACAAGAATTTTAAACAAGACCAAAATTGAGGAATAGTTTTCCACTTGATATGCAAGACAACAATGGCTCTCTCTCTCAATGGGTGGAAGAAGAAGAGAATGTCTTGCATTCTTATGGGAACCATAACCCCCATTTATAACATATGAGTTATGAAACTCAAAAGTCATAAGCATGTAACCATGGATACATATATGTAACCTTAGTTAGCCCATCATTAACTAAGGTTACCTTTTTGGGTATCTACACTTAGTCCTACACTTTATATGACAATATATTGGCCCCCTTAACAATGTCCATAAGACCACCAATTTAGGCCAAACCAAAAGATAGCACATAACATATAATTAATCCATATATTGTTCATATGTATGTAGATATAAGTCCATATATCAAGTATAAGCGTTGTTCCTTTTTAAATAAATTGCAAATACAATCAACAATTTTCATACTTCTATTCTTCTTCTTGAATTAACTTCTCATTACAATTTCAGTTTACTTGAAGAAAAAATTACAATAAATTTCAAAGCAACCTTAGTTTTAAAAAGAATGATGATAATGATAATGCTAACACTAATATTATTGTTAAGAGAGAAGATTCTTGTACATATCGCATATAACTCCACGTGACCAAACAGATTGAATTGGATATTCAAAGCCATATTACTCTTAACTCTTCTCATCTGCTATAATTTAGATGTTAATGTTAAGTGATTAGTCTATATATACATTATATAGCTCCTGTACGTAATTCGGCCAGCTGTATTTGAATAAGCACAAGAGCTGTAATTAATCAATTTTATAACAACAACAATTCAGTGGAATATCAAAAGTGAAGTCTGAGGATACTAGTATATATGAAGATCTTACCTCTACTCCTAAAGAGTAAGAGGCTATTTTGATATAGTACAGTGGCACAGTAATATCATAATAAACAAGAAAGAAAGAGAGATAATATCAACAATATAATAACCAGAAAATAGAAAGAAAACAATAACAATAAGCTGTATCTGATATAGTGCTACTGACAGAATATAGTAATATGGATATAACAAAAGCCACTAGCACCCTAAAATACTACACTATCGGACTAGTCTCCTGCGACCTAATGATCAATTTTGAGATTCAGATATCTTTAATCACAAACTAAAGATTACCACTCAGAATTATGGTTCTTACGCAAAAAACAAATTCGGATCAATCAGAGCTCCAAATAGAGATACTGACCATTAAATGAGAATTTAAATAAAAGTGCTTTCATTAGAGTGGTTGGTGTTCCACCTATACAGTTATGTTTTCTATTAATTGGTGTACTGTTAGTTAATTCGTTAAGAACACTGTATGTTTGCCACCTCATTAGGAATTTCCATACTTGAGTTTCACTTCCACAATTAATATTTGTGTGTGTTTTGGTAGAGTTGGACCTTTGGGTTGAAGCCATGAAAGGAAAGGTTTAAAATAGCTTTCAATCATTAAGTTTAAAGTATTTCAGTTACTTTTGCAAATAAATAAAATCCATTATCTCAATTCCCAAAGTGTCTTTATAATGAAAACCATAATATACCTTTTCTCATACCTTCTCAAGAAACTCCCATATTAGCTACATATCAACCAACCCTGAAAATCCTCATCCAAACCACCTTTGACTACTGCTGTTCATCCCTCTCCCTCTCATCTCCCTATTCTACTCAGTACTATATAGAGAGACTTATGTATATTAAGTGTTATGTGCTGATGATATAATAATTATTGAGTAATTTAACTAATCATTATACAGATTTAGTTATCATTTATTTTACATTGCCTACCCACGCTAGTTATATAAAGTAACATGCAACTATCTATTAGTACGGGTGGACATAGTTCGAACAGAATCAAAATTCGAAAAGTTTGAATTTTTTGTTTGAATTTTCGGATTTCGGATTTCGAATTTAATGTTTAAATTTTTTAAATTTTTGATTGGATATGGGATTTGGTATTCTAGATTTATGGATATCCGAAAATTTGATTTTTTTTACTTTATATTTACTCCGTATTATCCATATGTCTATAATAATAAGTCCAATATTTTACCCATTAAACATTATCTCATATATTCAATACTAATTACTAAGTTATTGTCAAAATACTTTCTATTTTGGATATAGTTTTACTATCGGTACTTCTTATCGGTCTTATTAATGTCTTTATTATATTTTATTAATAATGATTTCATCACTTAAATACTTTATTTGGATGATTGCAGTAGGAATAAGGAACTTTTTAGGTAATTTAATATGAATACTTTATTTGGATGTTCATTTTTTTAAGAAGAAGAAACACCCAAACTTATATGCTCAAAATTACAAAATTTGAAACATTCAACCCGATTAATCAAAAGCTGAAGTTAAAAATTCCGATCCAATCCTAACTTATTTAGATTAGATTTGGATTGTGATTATTTTAATTTGAAAATCGAATGTGCAAATCGAAATTTTCATATTCAATATTAATTGTCCGAACAGTCCATCCCTACCTTTTAGGTGATTTGAGGGTTTGAATGTTTTTCATTCTTCGATATATCACTAGTACTACTTACAACAACAACAACATGTACGCAGACCTTACCTCTACCCTGGGGGGTAGAGAGGCTGTTTCCAAATAGACCCCCGGCATCCTTCCCTCCAAGAACTTCCCACCTTGCTCTTGGGGAGACTCGAACTCACAACCTCTCGGTTGGAAGTGGGGGTTGCTTACCATCAGAGCAACCACTCTTGTCCATCACTAGTACTACTTAAACTTATAAATATGCCGCCCCAATTTATTTAATTAAGAAATTGACATTCATATATGTATGAATATAATCCTTGTAGGACATGCTTTCCTAGAACTATCAATTCTGTCATTTCGATTAAATGCAATTTGTTATTTTATGATGTTAGCTTCATTAAATTCGCTGTTTTGGTCTTACAGTAAATGGTTAACCACCCCAATCCCTCCAACCCCACCACATACCCACATTTGTAGCCCCTCCCCCCCCCCCCCCCCCCCCCCCCACAAGAAAATAAAAATTTAAGAGAAATGACTATACGTGTTAATCTAACATTTTGGAGCAGAGGATATCTAGCTAGGTAAATTTTAGAATCATTAAGGTGTTAAAATTAATATAGATATATGCCATTATATTCGTCTTAGATTTTACACAACAATATTCTCAGACGAGCTTTTTATATTAAGCTTGGTGAACATTATCACTAGTTTATATAGACTGCAATATATATATTTGCAGCCTAAAAGAACACATAACTTCTATTATAAATTGGTTCTTTGAAAGTATTTAGGCAATATACCTTAGGTCACCCCTAAATAATTTGGCTTAGATTATTAGTATTCTTTAGGAACTATGTTCGATCTTAATTATCCCTTTCAACTTGGTATTTTGAGAGCCATTATCCCCTAGAAGGTGATGGCAAAAAGTGTGGGGATTTTTCTATCTATGTGGCATTATTTTGAAAAATAAAATATTTTTTTACATTTTTAAGAATATTACTTTTTATATAAATTTTTCTAATACAATTTATAATTAAACTTGGATAGAACTACATTATTTAGGATAAATATTTTTATTTGGCCAAAAATAATAAAGTTTTAGTTAATCTTTTTTTGAATATGACCTGAAATAAAGATTTATACAATTGCATTTAAAAAGTTATAAAAAATACATAGTTTGAAATTTATTATTTTGGCTATAATTTTTTATATAGCTCTAAATTATAGAGCTCTAATTATTTTTTTATTTTTACGATTTTACCTAAAAAAGTAAAAATAAATAGTTGAAATAAATAGTGATTTCATCAAAACAAAAAATAAAAAGAGCATACAATTGCACTTCTAATTTCCTGCAATTGTACACACTTTTTATTTCTTTTAATGCAATGACTATATTTCAAATATGTATTTTTTATAATTTTTTAGATGTCTTGACTATTTATTTTAATTATTTAAATTTTTATTTTCAAGTAAAATTCAATAAAAGATTAACTATAATTTTATTATTTTTGGCCAAATAAAAATATTGTGCCTAAATAATGCAGGTCTATCCAAGTTTTATTATAAATTGCATTAAAAAAAATGTCTAAAAAGTAATATTCTTAAAAAGATAAAAAAATATTTTATTTTTCAAAAAAATGCCATATAGACGAAAAAATTTACATGGCGGGTGAGTGCACTCATACTTTTTGCCACGTCAGCATCTAGGGGGTAATAGCTCTTAAAAGGTCAAGTTGAGGGGGGTAATTAAGACCGTGCATAATTCGGGAAGAATACTAATAATCTGAGCCACGTTTAGGGGTGATTTAAAATATTTTGCCAAATATTTGTATATTTGAGATTCTTCCTCACAACTTTACATTGTATGTTATGAAATAATATAAAAGACAAGAACAATATAGAGAGAATAGGGAGAGAGAGGAGTATTCTTATTGATACTTGGGATGATTTACAATGGGGTAAGACCCCTCTATTTATAGGAAGATAAATGACTTAGCTTCAAACTAAAACTCTTAGACATTCACTCTAAATAGAGTTCTATTTATAACACTCCCCCTTGAATGTCTATTCAACAATGTGCCTCGTTAAAACCTTAAAACCAAAACCCAATGGGAAAAATTAAAGAGAAGGAAAAAGAGTACACATGTTTGAATATGCGCCTATTGGTTGCCTCGTTAAAAACCTCGCAAGGAAAACCCAGTTGGGACAAAACCTTGTAAGGGAAAAAGAGTGCAACGCGCATTAACTCCCCCTGATAAGAACATCAATTTATATCCTTGAGCATTTGCATTCCAATCTTGTGCACCATCTTCAAAACAATCTTTGGTAGATGTTTGATAAATAAATCAACCATATTGACTTGAATAAGTATTCCGCACCTTGAAATCATCATTCTTGATAGATATGAACATCTTCATATAATGTCGTGGAATGACTCTTCAATATCTTCATATATGTATTCTCAATGCCATCATGCTTATAGTTATAGCAAGATACATATGTACACAAATTGTACTTAGGATGTGGTACTTCAGGACCAAGAATTGTGTATGCTTCAAGCAACTTAAATCTTTCAAGTTAAGTCATATAAATCACATAATAGACTTTAGATGCATATCAAGTTTTCATGTCATGCTAAACAAATAAGATATCGAAAACTGATTATACATACCTTTGACTTTATACTTTCAAGTATTTGAACTATATGTCCAAATCTACATGTCTTTCATATGGAATCAAGTATTTGTCTATACGCTTCAAGCGTATCCAAGGCTTTGTCCTTCTGGGACTTAATATGAGCATTTGTAGTGAGAATATAGTCACTTTCTTTGGGTCAGCAAATGCGTATAGCATGCTTTGCAATATGTTGCAATTGAATTATCCCTTTTATGAACTTCAGGTTCATATCATGATATTCGGGGATTTACATATACAAATGATAATTCATCCCATGTAACCTTTTCTTAAGTGTTTATCATGTCTCCCCCTCATGTTAGAAAAGCTAACTTGTTTCCTCAACTTTGAGAAATCATCTTTGTGCATTATCATGTCAATATACACAACACATTAATAATAAGATGAAATTATTTGGTTCCTGACCCTGAACCACTTGTGAGGGGAGAATATACTCTCGTATACAACGCATATCAAACTGATATATATAACTTTGTTCTCATAAGAAACAGTTTAGCTATTAAGTGGAGGCACTCAATAATTATCTTGCTAAACCAACTTTGATATAAACCAACTTATCAAGATGAACTATCTTGAGTAGAAAATCTGGAAATTATGCTCGAAGTTAGATTACTGAGCAATTTACCTCGCAAGTACCGACCAGGCTGCGGGTTAATAACAATCGCGCATGTAACCATTTCATAGATGCATCATATGTGGTATACATGGCAGGTGAATGGGCCCATATTCACCTTTGATATTTCCAGAATTTATGGGCTTCAACCCGAACTCTTTAGTTGGTCAGTTCATTAATGAGAACAAGTGATACAAGAGAATTCGTAAAGAACTTTCTAGTTCTTTAATATTCACCTATGTGAATTTGCATATCATACTTAAAATGAGATGGCTAACACGAATGCCAACTGAATAAATTATCAATATTGGTAAACTTCAAATTTACACCATGACATGTGCACTTATTAATAAACTTCAGGTTTATTATGACATGGGTTTTTATACCAATAGATATCCACTTTATTGTGGCATTCTTTCGTTTGTGTAGTACAAACTGGAGAACAAAGCGGGTAGCTTTTCATATACAAATTACCCCGCTACAAGTTGTAGTAATAGGAGATATCAAATCCTTCCTTTATTTATAGTCTCAATATAATCAATCGCTTTCGCGTGTACTTTGAAAACTAAATAAGTTTCTTTGAGACTTACTACAGCACAATACTCAATTGTGTTTCTCCAACATAGTAATAATTGGCTCTTCTAGAGCTCTCAATTAATTTTGTACTACCACAGATTCATCAACATCCATGTGGTGAATATCTTTCTTAAAGAGAAATACCATTATGGTCATGTCAAACTTATATGCAAGATACGTTTCTTGCATTATCGTTGTCCTTTAATAGTCATATTTCCAAAATACTTTGGCGTACAATAGGTACATGACCAACGATCATTCATGCCATATATATAGCCAACAGGCTTAACACCATTAGGTGTTTCAACTATAGGGCCAAAAACTTCACGTTTTGCCAGCGAATTCAATTCTGATTGAATTGCTTCTTGCCACTTTGGCCAATCATGTCCTTTTCGACATTCTTCAACAGATTGAGGTTCGAGATCCTCACATTCTTGCATAATGCTAGATGCGACATTATAAGCAAAGACATTATCCACCACTATATCCACTCGATTAATATTTTCCTCAATATTGATTGGATTTATGGATAGTTTCGTATTTTCCAGAGCCTCGGGCTCAATGGATTCTTCATGAATCTCAGAATTTGTTAAATCATGAATTTTCTCATGAGATTCTTTCGTAGTGTCATTTTGATCATTTGCTTTCCTCTTTCTAGGATTTCGATCTTTGGAACCTAATGGTCTGCCACGCTTCAGGCGTGCATTTGACTCATTGGATATGACACTAGATGATTGTCCAACAGGGACATCAATACGGATTGGGACATTTTCCGCGGGGATGTGGGATTTCGTTATCCTTTTCAAGTCCGTAAATGCGTTAGGCATTTGATTTGCTATTCTTTGCAAATGGATAATCTTTTGTATCTCTCTTTCACAAGTAGAGGTATGTGGATCAAGATGAGATAGTGATGCATTTTTCCACAAAATTTCCCGTTTGGTTTCACCAACTTCTCCCCCTAATTTTGGGAAAAGTGTCTCATCAAATTGACAGTCTGTAAATCGTGCAAATCTCCTGTCAATGTTTCGAGGTAGCGAATTAATGGAGGGCGATTCAAACTCAACATATATTCCTAACCTTCTTTGCGGACCCATTTTGGTGCGGGATGGCGGTGCTATAGGCACATACACTGCGCATCCAAAGATTCTTAAATGGGATATATTGGGTTCATGACCCAAAACTCATTGCAACGGGGAATATTTGTGTCAATTCGTCAGTCAGAGACGAACTAGCATTGCTGCATGCAAAATGGCGTGACCCCAAGCCGAAGTGGGCAGCCTCGTTTTCATGAGTAAATGAGGTATTCAAGATTATACTCATGTATTGTCTCAATCTGATATCCATTTTGAATGATATCTTTAAAACTCAACAAGTTCCTTTTAGGCTTGGAGGAGAACATTTTGACTGATAGCATTAAAACTCAACAAGTTCTTCTTAGACTTGGAGGAGAACATTGCATTCTCTAAAATATCGTTCCTTTAGGTAGAGTTATAGTTGCTCTTCAGGAGCCTTCAATCAATTTAATTCCCATAGTTTGCCATACAAAAGAAAATATACGAACATGAGAATAAACAAGTTCAATTCGTTTGTTTCACATTTAAACAATATTTTCAAAATCTGCTGAGGTCAGTTGACTAACTAAATCAGATAGTTGATTATATGTTTTCCATAATCGATTACTATGCAGTTTGAAAATTTCAGTTTAAGCATTTTCTTAAAACAATCGATTGTTAAACACACACAATCGATTGTTGAACATTGACAATCGATTGTTAAACACACACAATCGATTATTTGCTATTTTGAAAAACTTCAGATCACGCTGTCTTAAGACAATCGATTGTTAAATATAGACAATCGATCGTTGACTATTTTGAAAAATTCCAGAGCACACTGTCTTAAGACAATCGATTGTTAAATATAGACAATCGATTGTTGGCTATTTTGAAAAATTCCAGAGCACACTGTCTTAAGACAACCGATTGTTGGCTATTTTGAAAAATTCCAGAGCATACTGTCTTAAGACAATCGATTGTTGGCAATTTTGAAAAATTCCAGAGCACAGTGTCTTAAGACAATCGATGGTTAAATATAGACAATCGATTGTTGAACATTGACAATCGATTGTTGAACATTGACAATCGATTCTTTTGCAGTTTTAATGCGAAATATTAGATAATCGACTAACTGTTAGGTTAGTCGATTACCGCTACTGGAAAATAAAAATATTATTGAAATCTGAGCATATTGAAACATTCTAAAGAATTAATACTAACATTATATCATAAACTAACTAATACGAGCTGATACTAATGACTATTAGTTTATTCACTAACTATTACAAATAAGTGAAATAAAATCAAACAACTCCATCTTCTTTCATCACAGATCCATCACCGATTAGGTGGTCTATTTTCCCCTCAGGGTGCTCAAAGAAGTCTGCCACATTCAAGTGGGTGATGTCAAAATTGTCGTCAGAGACAAAATTTGTTTCAGGGCATTTACTCTTTAGAGATGCTTTGACAAGGCTCAACCAAATGTCTTGGTACACGGCAAATTTTCGCCTAGTGCCCTTTTCCACTGCAACGATAACATATAGTTTATGAACTATTTGCTTTTGGATTCTCATCGTATCGTGCTTGTGGCAGAGTGACCAACTTCAGGTTGTCATATCTCTCCTTTAAGCCTTTCCACAAGATGAGTGGATCCTTGACGGTGAGATATTCAATCTTCAAACCTTCATCAAGGTGATGGCGCAAGAAAATCAAGGCCTTAGCACAGTCTTGGGTGGATGCTTTATCTCTATCTTTAATGGCGTCTCCAAGACCCATAGCATCTAAGTGGATTTCAGCATCCAACACCCATGTCATATAGTTCTTGCCCGAAATTTCAAGGGCAACGAACTTTCTTTTCGTAATGTCAGACATTATCGAAAATCAAATTAGGAAGAGAGAAATACCTTAGTTTTTCTTGAGAATGATTCTTGAGACGGTAGAGTCTCGTGCTGATAACGTGTTATGAAATAATATAAAAGACAAGAACAATATAGAGAGAATAGGGAGAGAGAGGAGTATTCTTATTGATACTTGGGATGATTTACAATGGGGTAAGACCCCTCTATTTATAGGAAGATAAATGACTTAGCTTCAAACAAAAACTCTTAGACATTCACTCTAAATAGAGTTCTATTTATAACATTGTATATTTTTAGGGGTTAATTATCTTTTATACCCTGAAAGTGTAAAAAAAGATTTTGTACTATATAATTATTGACAAGATCACTACATGTCATTAATCAAATAAGTGAATTAATAAGGGGAAATGATGCAGGGTATAACCTAAAGCAATTACAAGCTGAAATGAGTTGATCATGTAAAATAATCTAACACCATCAGTTTACAGTACAAGTTAAATGATAGTATTGTTAAGTTATTTAAATGCGTTTAAATCGAGCAAAGGAGATTACACTTTAAGTGTACTTCACTGGCATAAAACTATCTAAATGATCACTCATTTTACAGAGCATTAACAATTATTCTTCGTGCGAGTATCCACAATTGTAGCAACTTTCTCTCTGTAATAGGATATTAGCTTAACAACAACAATTATAGAATTTCAAATTGATTGTACTGTTGAGATCTGTTCTAGAGTCCAAAAGAATATATGATGTAAAGTTTCCAAATAGTTAAAATAAAATAAAATTTCTTCTTGAAAAAAAAAGAACGTTAAGTATTTTTTTGGCATACAAATATATGTCAACCAGTAATTAAATAGTACCAATATCAAAATAAAATGCATTAATATTAGGAATATAATAGCGTGTCATTGGACACGATTTTCGAAGTGAAGTAACGGTAACATGTTTATATATATATATATTAGACCTTTTCTTGTTTCTCTTCATTCTGGTCAAATAATTAAAACTAACACTAATTAATTCCCTCTAAATTATTGTATGTTCCAAATTCTGGACAAGCAGAGGTAGTTCGATGATTTGGTAATTCAAGCCTTTGATTACTTCTTGGGTGATTAGAAAGATTCTGGACAGTAGAGACATGGTGCTGGAAAATACTCAGTTACAGGATGATCTTATTTGTAGGCTACAAAGTGTATGCAAACTGAATAAATTTTATATACACAAACTACATCTCACTATGCTGCCTATATTCATCAAGGTTGCATGAAAAAACTTACTGCTTATTACAAATGTCCTTCCTAAGCATAAGTTTAGTGTTTGGCTGGCTGCTCATCATACTCCCTACAGTCGATAGATTGCAGATTATGGGTATACAAGTTCCAACAGTGTGTGTATTCTGCAAACAGAATGATGAAGTCTTCAAGCACCTATTCTTTGAATGTTCCATCACCAACAGTTTGTGGTCCAGAATTTGTGTTTGGTTGGGGCACTCCAGAACCATTGGTTGCTGGGACAATGAGTTACACTGGATTTGTAGCAAAGCTAAAAGCAAACTGTGGCAGAATGCAATTACAGCTGCTGCATTTGTAATCACTACTGCACTCATTTGGAGGGAAAGAAACCACATTCGATTTAAAGGAGCTGCTTTTGTGGAGGAATCGACATGCAGAGAAATTGCCTTACTCCTACATCTTAGAGGCAGGAAATGCAAAGACTGACAGACTGGATTGAGAAAGTTAAATTGTTTTCCTTAACTAGTATACTTAGTCTTCATATGATTTCTACTTGCGTATAGATAGTCAAGAATGTAGAGTTTTTTTTGAGATAGTGTAGTAGTTAGTCCATACTACTACCAGATAGATCCATGATGTACATATTTTTTTGATATCAATGATACACGACAGTTTGATTAAAAAAAAAAAGCAAAGTGGAACAAGAAAATGATACTTGAGCTACCAATTGTTTCCAATAACAGTTGTCATAATCATTCTTTGAATAACACCCCTTAATTATATGCTTGATCTCATGTTATCTGAAAGAGAAAAATGTTACTATACTCCACCTAGTATAAAATAAGAAAAGAGAATAATCAACCCAACATTCTTAAGCTCGACTACTTTTTTATATTTATGTTGACAAGAAAGAACATACTACTAAATACTAATACGTTATGGAATTACGTTATGACCACAATATATGGTCTTATCTTAAGCAAACTTAATTTTTTTGTAGATTTGGCTAGCTAATAACCGTGTGTTCATTTTTTATGCTAACATGAACAAGTTTTTGTAATCAATACTAGGGAAATTAAATTTGTTATTTTACGCTGGCTTTGATAAGAATGGACCTTGGGCCTAACTCAACCCCAAAAGCTAGCTTTATGAAAGTACAGAAAATGATTGAAGGCATTTGTAGGAGTTTCATTTGGTCTGGGATGAACACTGTAACTAAGAAAGCATACATCTCTTGGGACAAAATGTGTACCCCAAAATCAGTTGGTGGGATGAATCTCACTAACCTCAAGCTCTGGAACAAAGCTTCCATTGCAAAGACCTGCTGGGATCTAGCACATAAAAAGGACAAGCTGTGGATTAGGTGGATCACTGTATATTACATCAAAGACAGACCAATATAATCTATTCCAATCCCTGCTCAAGCAAGTTGGATGGTTAGAAAGATCATCCAATCAAGAGATATTCTACAAAGGATCCAGAATTGGAAGGAACAGAAATACTCGACTAGACAATTGTACCAGTCACAGATGCAAGAAGTGCTGAGAGTCCCATGGAAAAATTTAATCATACAAAACCAAGCAAGGCCAAAAGCAATTTTCAACCTATGGCTATTCCTACAGGACAGACTCCCAACAAATGATAGACTACACAGCTGGGGAATGAGTATTGATCGACAATGCACCTTATGCCAAATCCACCCGGAAACAAGAGATCACTTGTTAATGACCTGCCCTGTCACTGTGCACATATGGGAAAGAATAATGAACTGGTTGCAGGAAAACTATCCACCCAGTACTGATTGGAACCAGAAAATGCAGTGGTTGATTAGCAAAGCCAAGGGTCGAACATGTCGAGCAGCCACTTTCAAAATGGTTACAGCTGAATTTGCATATGCTATCTGGCTTGAAAGGAATGCCAGAGTCTTCAACAAGATATTTCGATGTAACATTGCCTTACTGAGAGACATAGTGTATAATTGTAATGTTAGAGGTACCCCACGAATTAGACAACAATTACAACACCTTCGAATATAGTAGCGTTAGGTAGTTAGGATAGTAGAAATAGTTTATATGTTATTACCCAGACAGTCAGCTGAGTTGAATCTCGACTGTGGTTTTGTAATGTTACTTCATTGGTAATTAATGAAAAGCCTTAATTACCAAAAAAAAAAAAAAAACAATCACTCAATGGAAAGAAAAAAATTGACCTTTTATTTTTGTTTCTATAAATATCTAATGTTTAATATTAGTAATATTTGGCTAATATTAGTAGTATTTTGTAAATTCTTAAATTTTTATAATATATTACTTATAAATGGAGTAGAAATGGCATGTGATAGCCACTTTTTAATACTGCATTCAATTTTTATTCAGTATTTTTAATGCTGAGCAAATATAGCCACTACTCTATTAAAATTAGTATGAAAAGATATTTTTACCATTTCTTCATGAGTGATGTGTAAATATTAAAGACATGGTGTCCTTAATATTTACATTGCACATATGAAGTTAATGACCCATGTCCTTAACATTTACACTGAACATATGAAGTTAAGGACATGATGTCCTAAAGTTCAACAAAGGAAGGTACAAAAATAGGATATTTTGCCCTTAATATTCACACAACATTTATAAAGATAAGGACACCATGTCCTGAATATTTACACAACACTCATAAAGTTAAGGACATCACGTCCTTAACATTTATACTGCACACATAAAGTTAATGAAGTCATGTCATTAACATTTACACTGCACATAAAAAGTTAAGGACATGATCTCATAAAATTTAACAACGGAAAATATAAATACTGGACACTTTGTCCTTAATATTTATACAATATTCATAAAGCTAAAGATATCATGTCTTCAATATTAACACAGGAATATTTTTGTTCAGGCGGGTAAAAAATTGTTAAGTCCTAATTAAAAAAGTAAATATATTTTAAATAGTAATTAGAGAGTAAAGGCATCTCTAATTACTGGCTAATTGGGCACTTCGACATACAATGCTAGTTTCTCTTTTTTAATCTAATAAGCAAGGAGTGGGACATGAGCTAGACCGATTATTTGAATAAAGAATGTTACATAAAAATAATATTTTTTATTAGAATGGATTAAATGTTAAGAGCCACGGGACTCATTTCCATTTTCCCAAGCATTTGAGTACATTATATCGGGTGATAACATATAATATGGATTGGTAAACTTTTGGCAGTAGATTATGTTTGGCAAAAGCAGCTCAAATACATCAGCATTATATAGTCGAATTCACCCAAAAAATTACTTTCTTATTTATTCTCTTTCTCTCTCCCTTTCCCGTCATATTCCCATCTACACAAATAAGAGAAAGCCCTAAAAGTTAATGATGATGGCAACGACAGTTAGCAATGGCAGTTGATGATGATGGCAACGACCCTTACATCGTTAGATTAAGGCTGTAAGTTTCACCGTTTCAGACCGGAACCGGACCGGAACCGCGGTTCTGGCGGTTCTGCCGATTCCGCGGTTCCGACGGTTGCGGTTCCGGCGGTTTCCCGGAACCGTGATATCGCGGTTCTACCCGTTGAAACCGCGGAACCGGAACCGCCAGAACCGGAACCGGACCGGTTCTGACGGTTCCAAACTGTTCCAAACGGTTCTGTAACGATAATTTAAAAAAAAAAAAAATTCAAACGGCTCCAAACGGTTCCAAACAGTTCTGGCGGTTCCAAACGGCTCTTTTTCAAAACTAGCCGTTTGGAAGTTTAAAAAATAGCCATTTGGCCCCCAAACTTTAATTTAACCCCAAACTTTATATAATTACACTATTTTCCATTTCTCAACTATAAATACCCCCTCATTCTTTTATTTTTATTCACCAATTCATCAATATCTCTCAAGCTCTCTTTCAATCTTTCTAGTGCAAGTGCTTAATTTATTGTTGCAAATTCGTGAAACATTGTGAAGTTGTTGAATTGAAGTTTTCAAGTGTTCAATTTCAACGATTTTCAACTCTTACGTGCTAATTATTATGGCATTTTCGTTGAAAAATATGTTCGGTAAAGGAAAAGCTAAAACCGGTGAAAGTAGTGGCCAAAATACTACCCCTCCCCCGGTTGATGACAATCTCAACATAAAACCGAAAGTTGAATTCTTGCCTGGTAATAAATTGCTGGAGGGAACATCTCTAGAGATTTTGGAGAAAGAAGGTATAAAGGACAACGTCACACCATCTTTGCAACACCATGCTGATGGCTTGGAAAAAGGTGCAATGGAACAGGCGGTTTTATCTCAATGGGGAGGTTCAAATAAGGCAAGATTTAAAGTAGTGCCTTCAAACACTAAGAAGTCCGTTCACCTTGATGGTGTGTTCAACATTGTATCGTACAACATAGTCCCTAAGCTTCAAGATCTACTTATGGCATCAACTTTTAAGGTAAGTCGAGTATATTATCTACAGGATCTGACATATGCTGTAATTCAATTCTCTTATACCTGAGCAATTTGAATCCTTAGTAACTTATCTTTTGATGGACCTTGACATTGTATTCGACATGGCTCAATATATGTATTTGTCTATTATTGTGAGTGATATAACATGACTGAAAAGTTAAAAGACCTTTTTTGTTATCTGGATTTTATTGCATTATTATTGTAGGGGCTTTGTCTGAGAAATCAATGGAGGCACACAGGACAGGGAAGAAGCATATGGCTCGGACAGGGAAGAAGCATATGGCTCGGCTCCAGGAACTCCAAAAGATGTCGAAAAAACTGAAGTGGCCGATGATGTGGGTGCAACTGTCAATAGAATTAACCCCAAGGAACAAGAATAAGCGTTCACCACAGGGGATAACTGAGTTAAGTCATGTTCAGGGAATAATGCATAAATTATGATGTAACTTGTACATTGGCATGTCTTCTTTTAGTTTTTTTTCCATTGGGGGAAGGAAGACTAAGAAAGATATGCCATTTTGGTCAATAAATATGCTCTTTATCATATCCTTGAATATCTTTTGTCTCAATATTTCTTTGTCTTTACTTCTATATCAATCCTTGAATATTTATATAACATTCAATATATAACATACAACACAATATACTAATGACAACATTCTTTTATCAATATATACAAAACATACACTACTTATACACAATATATACTAATTACCAAACACAATATACACTACTTATATACAATATATACTACTTAAATACAATATATACTACTTATATATAAAATATACACTACTTATACACAATATATACTAATTACCAAACACAATATACACTACTTATATACAATATATACTACTTAAATACAATATATACTACTTATATACAAAATATACACTGCTTATACACAATATATACTAATTACCAAACACAATATATACTATACTAATAACATAGTACACCATATAAAATATATTCTACAATGATTGTGTTTGCCTTATTCAAAGTGACCGGAGGTATATTGTATTACGATCCAAATAAGGATTGTGAAGAATTAGCTTGATGGTTTATGAGATTTGTTAGAAATAATACATAAACTATGATGTAACTTGTACATTGGCATGTCTTCTTTTAGTTTTTTTTCCTTTTAATGCTGGTATTAGTACCATGTTGTGCTCATTCCATTGGGGGAAGGAAGAATAAAAAAAGATATGCCATTTTGGTCAATAAATATGCTCTTTATCATATCCTTGAATATCTTTTGTCTCAATATTTCTGTCTTTAATTCTATATCAATCCTTGAATATTTATATAACATTCAATATATAACATACAACACAATATACTAATGACAACATTCTTTTATCAATATATACAAAACATACACTACTTATACACAATATATACTAATTACCAAACACAATATACACTACTTATATACAATATATACTACTTAAATACAATATATACTACTTATATACAAAATATACACTACTTATACACAATATATACTAATTACAAAACACAATATATATTATACTAATAACATAGTACACCCTATAAAATATATTCTACAATATAATAATGACTACAATACAAGATATTGATTTAAAAAAAAAAATCAGAACCGCCGGGAACCGCCAGAACCGCGGTTCCGGAATCGCCAGAACCGGAACCGTACGGTTCCGGAACCGTATGGTAGCGGTTCCGGCTCCGGAACCGCCAGAACCGCAGAACCGGAACCGCCAGAACCGGAACCGCAGACCCAAATAGACCCAGAACCGGAATCGGATACAGCCTTACGTTAGATTCATAATATAAGATGAGATCAAATTCAAATCGTCCAATTGATTTTATGAGGGCAAAATTTATTATTGAATAAATTTATTTTAATTTTGTTATTGATCAAAAAAGAAAAATTCATTATTGATATAATCGGTGTAGAGCAAGTTCTAAAATATAAAATTAATAAATATAATTATGGAAGTAAATTAAATTTTGATACATAGAAAAAAAAAATATAATTTTGATAATAAAGAAAAATAAACTTATGATATACATTTTGGTATACACATATTCGATGTGTTAACTACTATATAGAAGCAATACAAATATTTTTATCGTGATATACATTAATATAGAGGCAATAATAAATTTTCAATAAATATAATATAATTTTATATTTTAGATGCATAAAGAAGGAAAATTAAATCTTTAACATACAAGTTTTTATGCGCATACAAGAAAAAAAGTTGTGATATACACAATATTATTGTGTGATACATTTATTGACTACTTAGTGCCGGCCCTATAGCTAAAGTTAACCTTTTCATTCATTCATGGCAATCGATCCAGTAAGGACGAAGTAAGCTTTAGCCTTGGTCTTAGTACGTGCTATAAGTATGTTTTTCCTAATTATATGAATACGTTATTACACTATGTCAAAATCCTTAAAATTTAATGCAATAATGGGCTAAAACCTTATCAAATTGTCGCAAAGAGGCCCAAAACTATGTGGACTTGCAATATACACTGGGGGTAAGTGCACAGATAGCCACTGAGAATATTATTTAGTGACATAATACTTTTTTTATTCTGATATCTTAAATTAAAAATTTTAACTTCAGAATAATTTAGAATATTTTTTGTCCAAAAAATTAAATCGAAACACTGTAATTCAAGATGTACTTGTTAATTTCTAAAGAACAACCCTTACAGTGGCTACTGAAGTTATTTCTATACACTGCTAGCTAGTTTATTTTCTCCTCTTGCTTGTTTGATTGACCGCAAAATATTTTCAAGAAGCGAAAAATCTCATCCGAATTTAACATAAAAATAGCGCGGGCTAGCTAGTTTTCAGACTGACTATTCAAAAATAGTCAGTGTTTGTAAAGTCATTGAAAAATAATCATTATTTTGATGCAACACAGAAAATTCCAGCATAATATACTGGAAACCGATGCACCTGAGTATGAACTTCTAGCATATTATACTGGAACTCCGAAAAGTTCCAGTATAATATACTGGAGATTGGAATACTAGTGCTCCAATCTCCAGTATATTATGATGGACTGGTATATTATACTGGAACTCCAGTATATTATACTGGAGTATTTTTCTGAATTTTGAATAGTATTGTTATTCAGATTTATCTTACATGAAATGTGTCTAAGTTTCGATTACTTTTGAAACTGTAGCTAATTTTTAGTGACCACTTGTAAATCTGACCGGAATTAATTATAATTAACAGCTAGGATTAAAATTGAAGCCGTCGTTTATCCTTCAATTATCTATTAACTTCCCTCCAAATTACATCGTCTGTCTTATTTATTTTACCTCGTTTTAACCAAATATGACATAATGCTATCACCTTTTAACAAAAAAAATTGAAAAAACTTGTGTAATTTCTTAAACGTCAAGCTGAAATACGATAACGTTGATCCGAGTAAGACGGAAAGAAACGATAATTTTAGAATGTCTTTGTCATGCGATAATGAAGATGTGGACATTGTTTTATTGGGAATAAACCCCCTATCAAAATAATATTTACGGTAATAAAAGCGGAATAATAATGTAGCACCGAGATACGATAATTAACAAGAATAACGACGACACCAAAATTTTTACGTGGTAAACCCTTTTGAATAAGGGAAAAAACCACGAGCCCGATAAAAGCAACTGATATCACTATAGTAAGGAATTTTACACTTTGTAGTTCCGAGTAAAATACTCCAAAGACATACTCAAAAGAAATAACCCTCTTTTGATATTTCCACCTTACGACAATATCGCTCACTCTCTATTTTTCTCACAGACTATTTTCTTATACCTTGTCTGTGAAACCTCACTCTTTCTTTCTCTCTTTGTTGGTGTATGGAAATGTGGGTTGAAATTCTCCTTTATAGCCAAAACTTCACTCTCTAAAGCCTACAATATTTGATAATTTACATACACTTTTCACAATTCAACAAAGTTGGCTACCAACCCAAAGAAATTCAACAAGGTTGGCTACCAAACCAAACTAATTCAACAAAGTTGGCTACCTAACCAAACCAAGTCAACAACGTTGGCTACCAAACCAAAGAAACTTTTATTAGGCACATACCTAATACTTATTCAATGAGATGGACATCATCAATCTCCCCCTCCAGTCTTATTCATCTAGAGAATGTAGCAATGTCTTCTAGTTTGAGCGCATGCCGACAAGTTCTTTGCATAGCTCGAACTTGTTCCTTGGTACCACCTTGGTCAGCATATCTGCGGGATTCTCACTTGTAGAAATCTTCAAGACTTATAGAGATTCATCATCTACCATTTCTCCAATCCAATGATATCTCATGTCAATGTGTTTGGTCCTTGCATGGTACATAGAGTTCTTGCTAAGGTCTATTGCACTTTGACTGTCACAATAGACGACATACTCCTTCTGATGCAATCCAAGCTCTTGAAGGAACCGTTTGAGCCATACCAACTCTTTGCTAGCTTCAGTTGTGGCAATATATTCTGTTTCAGTTGTAGAGAGTGCGACACACTTCTACAAACTCGACTGCCATGATATAGCTACCCCTGAAAATGTAATCAAATATCCAGTAGTGGATCTGTCAATGTCACCTGCCATATCAACATCTTTATAGCCCTTCAAGATTGGATCAGATCCTCCAAAGCAAAAACAATCTCCCGTGGTGCCTCTCATGTACCTGAGTATCCACTTGACTGCTTCCCAATGTTCCTTTTCAGGATTTTCAAGAAACCTGCAGACAACACCAACCGTGTGAGCAATATCAGGTCTAGTACATATCATTGCATACATCAAGCTTCCGATTGCTGAAGAATAGGGAACTCTAGCCATGTTCTCTTTCTCCTCATCTGTTGTAGGACACATCTTTTTGCTCAATTTTAGAAGACTAGCACGAGATGTGCTGACTGGCTTAGCATTCTTCACGTTGAAGCATTCTAGTACACGTTCAATGTATTTCTCCTGAGATAGCCACAACTTTCTACTTGTTCTTTCTCGAACTATCTTCATCCCTAAAATTTGTTGTGCTGGGCCCAAGTCCTTCATATCAAATGACTTGGACAGATCTCCCTTCAACTTTGCTATCAACCCTTGTCTTTTCCTGCAATTAACATGTAATCCACATACAACAGCAATATAATAAAATTATTCTCAGAAAATCTTTTGAAGTATACACATGGATCAGAATAGGTCTTTATGTATGTTTGACTTTTCATGAATGAGTCAAACTTCATGTACCACTGCCTTGGTGTCTGCTTTAATCCATAAAGACTGTTTTTCAATTTGCACACCATGTGTTTCTTTCCAGCTACTTCAAATCATTCTGGCTGCTCTATATAAATCTCTTCTTTCAAATCTCCATAAAGAAATGCAGTTTTCACATCCAACTGCTCCACTTCAAGATCTATGCTAGCTGCTAAGCTCAAAATTGTTCGAATAGAAGTCATTTTGAATACAGAAGAGAAAATTTCATCCAAATCAATACCTTTCTTCTGTTCGAAGCCTTTAACCACCAATCGAGCTTTGTATCTGACCAGCTTGAGTTTAAAGACCCAATTGCATTTGCGTGGTCTATTACCTTTTGGAAGTTCAACCAACTTGTACGTGCCATTTTTCTGTAGAGATTCCATCTCTTCTTGCATGGCTTTCATCCACTGGTTTTTTTCTGGATGGGATAGCACCTCCTTAAGACATTTTGGCTCCCCCTCATCACTGATGAGGACATACTCTGTGGAAGGGTACTTGCATGACTCTACCCTTGGCCTCTCCGATCTCCTCAGAGGTTGAGGTTGTTCTTCTTCCAGAGTGGGGTGCTCCACTTCCTCGACACCTTCATCAAGTTGCTCTCCCTGCTCAATAACCTCACCAGGTTGCTCCCACTGCTCGGAAACCTCGTTGGTCGTGCTTTCTGCACTTGTGGGATTATTAGAAATAGAAGGAATAGTAACAAGGTTAAGAATTATACCATTATTCTCCTTTTCTAACATATCAGCAGCAGTTCCAACTTCACTTTCTCTGAAGACTACATCTCTGCTTCTGATGACCTTTTTCTTTACAGGATCCCATAATCTGTACCTGAACTCTTCATCTCCATATCCGATAAATATTCAGGGAATAGATTTATCATCCAGCTTTGTTCTCTGCTCTTTTGGTACATGTGCTAAAGCTCTGCAACCGAACACCTTCAGATGTGAGTAGGACACCTCCTTATTCGTCCAACCTCTCTCTGGGATGTCAAACGCCAATGGAACGCATGGACTCCTATTGATCAGGTAACATGTTGTTTGAACTGCTTCACCCCAGAATGACTTAGGTAGTTTAGCCATTTTGAACATGCTTCTCACCTTCTCCACAATAGTGTGTTTCATCTTCTCTGCTACACCATTGTGCTGTGGGGTTCTAGGAACTGTCTTTTCATGTCTGATCCCATGACTTGAACAGTACTCTTCAAATTCCCTTGAAGTGTACTCACCTCCATTGTCACTTCGGAGACGCTTTAGCTTTTGACATGTCTCCCTTTCTACTAGAGCATAAAACTTCTGGAAAACTTGAAACACCTGATCTTTGGTTTTCAAAATATAAACCCACAATTTTCGTGAAGCATCATCAATAAAAGTAACAAAATATTTGTTAGTGCCCATTGATTTAATTTCCATTGGGCCACAAACATCAGAATATACTAAATCAAGTATATTCAATTTTCTTTCAGACGATGTCTGAGATGAGACTCTATGATGCTTACCAAATAAACAGTAGTCACAGGGTTTTATTGTTGTACCTGTGGCATAAGAAATAAGTGATTCCTTGGCAAGAATCTGCAATCCCTTCTCGCTCATATGACCCATTTTTTATGCCACAAATCTGCAGAAATCTCATCTTGTGCGCATTCAATTCACCTTGGCATATTTCTTCATTTGTCCTGTACAACGTGCCACCAGAAAATCCATTTGAATTCACCAATGATCCCTTGGTTAGTCTCCACTTTTGATTTGCAAAATAGTTCTCGTATCCATCCCGGTCCAAAGCAATCCCCGAGATCAAGTTCATCCGCAAATCAGGTACATGCCGCACATCCTTTAGAACCAATGTGCATCCGACATTTGTCTTGATACAAATTTCACCAATCCCCGCAATCTTTCAGTAACTCGTGTTACCCATTCTCACTGTGCCGAAATCACCTTCTACATATCTGCAAAAAAGATCTCTTACCGGTGTGGCATGTTAAGATGCCGCTGTGTCAACCACTCATTCCGACTCTGGACTTGACAGGTGCATGCATCCCTCTTCCTCATTTATAAAGAGGGCAACATTGTCATAGTTTTGCACCATGGTTGTTGTGTTGTCGTCATTCTTCTGGCCACTAGTTTCACCTTTGCCCTTCCTTGGATTTGGGCAATCTCTTTTGAAGTGACCTGGTTGATCACAGCTGTAGCAATTTCTGGCTTTTGATTTGGATCGATTCTTTGACTTTCCACGAGCTCCGGATCTACCATAGTTGCTCGAACTCCTTTGATAACTCCTGCCTCTACCTTCTGTGATAAGAGCTTGTCCTTGATTTTCAGGCTTCTTTCTCATCTTCTCCTTGAGTAAAAGAGCCGATTTGACATCTTTCAACTCAATAGTAGTCTTACCGTGCAGGATGGTTGTTGCCAAATTATCGTACGAAGATGGCAACGAGTTCAATAGCAAGATGGCTTTATCTTCCTCCTCGATTTTCACTCGGAGGTTGGCAAGCTGTGTGATTAGTCCGTTAAATAAATTTAAATGCGACAAAAAATTCATACCTTCACCCACGTGTAGGGTGTATAATTGTTTCTTCAGGTACAATTTATTTGTCAGCGTTTTGGACATGTATAGGCTTTCCAACCTTGTCCAAATTCCACGTGCAGTGTCTTCATCAATGATGTTATTTACCACATCATCCGATAAGTGCAACCTGATTGCACTAGCAGCTCTTTCATCCAAGTCAGCCCAATCCTCAGCTTTCATGGTATCAGGCTTTTTGGCATCAGCAACTAGTACCTTGTGTAATCCTTGTTGGATGAGCAGATCCCTCATCCTTCTTTGCCCTGTTGAGAAACTGTTATCTCCGTTGAATTTTGCTACCTCGTACTTTACTCCGGATATTTTTATTTTCACGGAGTATAGTACTCCCAATAATGAATAGTATTTCAGTGAACGAGCAGAATCTGTGCTCTGATACCAGTTGTTGGGAATAAACCCCCTACCAAAATAATATTCACGGTAATAAAAGCGGAATAATAATGTAGCACCGAGATACGGTAATTAACAAGAATAACAACGACACCAAACTTTTTACGTGGAAAACCCCTATGAATAAGGGAAAAAACCACGGCCCCAAGAGAAGCAACTGATATCACTATAGTAAGGAATTTTACACTTTGTAGTTCCGAGTAAAATACTCCAAAGACCACTACAACACTCAAAAGAAATAACTCTCTTTTGATATTCCTACCTTACTACAATATTGCTCACTCTCAATTTTTCGCACATACTATTTTCTTATACCTTATCTGTGAAACCTTACACTTTCTTTCTCTCTTTTTTGGTATATGGAAATGAGGGTTGAAGCTATCCTTTTATAGCCAAAGCTTCACTCTCTAAAGCCTACAATATTTGATAATTTACATACACTTTTCATAATTCAACAAAGTTGGCTACCAACCCAAAGAAATTCAACAAGGTTGGCTACCAAACCAAACTAATTCAACAAAGTTGGCTACCTAACCAAACCAAGTCAACAAGATTGGCTAACAAATCAAGAAACTTTTATTAGGCACATGCCTAATACTTATTCAATGAGATGGACATCATCAGTTTTTGTTGCTAAATAGAGAATACCAATTTAACGCATTCTCCCCACCTCTCATCATAAACTCATATGCCCTTTGTTCATTCATGTTTGATTGCGCCACACACCAGGAAAGGAGAGCGCAACTAAAACGTAAAATATTCTTACGAATGGAAAATAACAGAGGTTTAATAGATAAGAAGATAACTGCCGCAAAAATGACTGCGACGATTCTCTAATAAAATCAACTTAAATTGATCATGCCAAGAAATTGCATGTAAATAGACGTAGCAATTTGTAATTTTACCCCATAAAATGACACCTTTTTGTTCTACCGAACAAAATTAGTCCTACTTAAGACTTTGCTGGATAAAGTTATCAGACATCTATACTGGTAAGAAATAACATATTTTTTTATAAAATTAATAGAGGTACACACAAGTTAACCTGAACTCTACCGTTGTAAGTTCCTATTTCTAATCATAAACTCTTATGCTAGTCAAAAGTCGTATTAAAATGAGAACCAATCCATGTCAAAACTAGGTCATTGTTAATAAAAAAAGGAATAGTTGACCAATTTTATGTCCAAAATCTACTAAGTTTTCCCCACTCTACAATGGCGTTATTATTTTTATAAGGAATGAGTCTCAACCACCTCCCACTTGGGTAGTTAAGTGGCTCGTAGAATTATCAACTAATCATTTGTGAAAATGACTTCCCAATTTTCGTTGTACTTTTTGACCAAACCATAGAAAATTAAACACCTAAAAAGAGCAAACTAATATGGTAGGTAGCCCACATTAGTTTGTAGTGACTTCTTTGAAAATATTGGCAAATTAAAGCTATATCCTTTTATAGCCTCCGACATCATAAAATCTATATTTCTAACTTTGGACCTTGTCCTTAAAATCCACTATTTAAAATGGATCTTCTTTTTTATTTGAAAATTTCCCTGTAACTTTTAAAAATGTTAACCCCTTGCAATATGAAAACAAAATTAGTGAGAATGAAAGACTTGTTATAAATAGAAAGATTTTACATTTCTATTTAAGGTGAATGTCTTTAATTAGAGAGATTCTAGAGTCCTATTATTGGTAGCTAAATCATCCCACTCCCTATAAATAAAGGGGTCTTCTACCATTGTAATACATCCCTAACAATCTCTAAGTATCAATAAGAATACTTCTCTCTCTCTCTATTCTCTCTATTCTTGCATTATTGTTCTTGTCTTTATATTATTTCATAACACGTTATCAGCACGAGACTCTACCGTCTCAAGAACCATTGTCGAAAAATCTAAGGTATTTCCCTCTTCCTAATTTAATTTTCGATTATGTCTGACATTACGAAAAGAAAGTTCGTTGCCCTTGAAATTTCGGGCAAGAACTATATGACATGGGTGTTGGATACTGAAATCCACTTAGATGCTATGGGTCTCGGAGACACCATCAAAGATAGAGAAAAAGCATCCACCCAAGACTGTGCGAAGGCCTTGATTTTCTTGCGCCATCACCTTGATGAAGGTTTGAAGATTGAATATCTCACCGTCAAGGATCCACTCATCTTGTGGAACGGCTTAAAGGAGAGATATGACAACCTGAAGTTGGTCACTCTGCCACAAGCACGATATGATTGGGCTCATCTGAGGCTTCAGGACTTTAAGTTTGTTTCTGAATATAATTCTGCAATGTTCAGAATTACTTCTAAATTGAAGCTATGCGGGGATAAAATCTCCGATTATGATATGCTTGAGAAAACGTTTATAACGTTTCATGCCTCCAATATGGTACTGCAACAACAGTACAGAGAGAAAGGCTTTACAAAGTACTCTGAACTGATTTCTCTTCTACTAGTGGCTGAGCGAAATAATGACCTGCTCATGAGAAATCACGAAAATCGACCCACTGGGTCTACACCACTGCCTGAAGCAGATAAGGTGCACTCTCATTATGCCAAACATGAAAAGGGCCATGGTCATGGTCGTAAACGGGGTCATAGCCAGGGACGTAGACAAGGAAGAAATTCCAATAAAGTCCGTCAACCCCCATGGAGAGATAACCGCCGAAAGCAGAAACGGGATCATGAAGATCCTAAGGCAAATGGTTCAGAAACTATATGTTATCGTTGCGGTGGGAAAGGGCACTGGTCAAAGACTTGCCGTATACCAAGACACTTGGTTGACCTTTATCAAGCATCTCGAAAGAGTAAAGGCCCCGAAACAAATTTTGTCTATGACAACAACTTGGACATCACCCACCTGGATGTGGCAGACTTCTTTGAGCAACCCGAGGGGAAAATAGACCACCTAATCGGTGATGGGTCCGTGATGAAAGAAGATGGAGTTATTTGATTTTATTCTACTTATTTGTATTAGTTAGTGAATAAACTAATAGTCATTAGTATTAGCTCGTATTAGTTAGTTCATGATGCAATGTTAGCAGTAGTTCTTTAGAATGTCTTCAATATGCTCAAATATCAATAATATTTTTATTTTCCAGTAGGGGTAATCGACTAGCCTGAAAAACTAGTCGATTATCTAATATTTTTGCATTAAAGCTGAAAAACAATTGATCGACAATCGATTGTCTATGTCTAACAATCGATTGTCGTTAGACAGTTTAATCTGGAATTTTTCAAAAATCATCGACAATCTATTGTCTATGTCTAACAATCGATTGTCGTTAGACATTGTAATCTGGAATTTTTGAAAAATCATCCACAATCGATTGTCTATGTCTAACAATCGATTGTCGTTAGACAGTGTAATCTGGAATTTTTCAAAAATCATCCACAATCAATTGTCTATGTCTAACAATCGATTGTTGTTAGACAGTGTAATCTGGAATTTTTCAAAAATCATCCACAATCGATTGTCTATGTCTAACAATCGATTGTCGTTAGACAGTGTAATCTGGAATTTTTCAAAAATCATCCACAATCGATTGTCTATGTCTAACAATCGATTGTCGTTAGACAGTGTAATCTGGAATTTTTCAAAAATCATCCACAATCGATTGTCTATGTCTAACAATCGATTGTCGTTAGACAGTGTAATCTGGAATTTTTCAAAAATCATCCACAATCGATTGTCTATGTCTAACAATCGATTGTCGTTAGACAGTGTGATCTGGAATTTTTCAAAATTAATCAACAATCGATTGTCAATGTTAAACAATCGATTGTGTGTGAAAAATGCTTAAATTGAAAATTTTCAAGCTGCATAGTAATCGATTATGGATAACATATCTGATTTTGTTAGTCAACTGTTAGCAGCAGATTTTGAAAATATTATGTGACAAACGAATTGAACATGTTTATTCTTATGTTCGTGTATCTCTTTTGTATGTCAAACTATGGGATAGCAAATATGGATATCTCACAAAGCGAACTTGGGTCAACATCCAACTGTAAAAGTATTTGCCTAGTTGATTCATGTACTACACATACAATACTCAAAGAAAAGAAATATTTCTCTCAACTAAATATGTGTAAGGCAAACGTTACTACAATCTCTGGAAGTAGTAAATTGATTGAAGGCTCCGGAAGATCAATTGTAACTCTGCCCAAAGGCACGACTTTAATCATAGAGAATGCATTGTTCTCCTCCAAGTCTAAGAGAAACTTGTTGAGTTTTAAAGATGTACGCCGGAATGGCTATCATATTGAGACAATGGATGAAGATAATCTTGAATATCTCGTCATCACAAAGAATGTCTCCGGCCAAAAGAGGGTTATTGAGAAATTCCCGTCTTTATCTTGTGGCCTGTATTGGACAAGAATTAGTGCAATTGAGGCACATTCAACAGTAAACCAAAGGGTTACTGATTCCAATACCTTTGTACTTTGGCATGATCGATTGGGACACCCAGGATCGGTCATGATGAGACGGATTATAGAAAGCTCATATGGGCATCCGTTAAAGAATTTCAAAATTCTTTCGAATAATGAATATCCTTGCACTTCGTGTTATCAAGGCAAGTTGATTATCAGGCCATCACCAACAAAGGTTGGGACTGAGTCACCCACGTTTCTGGAACGTATACAAGGGGACATTTGTGGACCTATTCACCCACCTAGTGGGTCGTTTAGGTATTTCATGGTCTTGATAGACACATCCTGTAGATGATCTCATGTGTGCCTGTTGTCATCACGCAACCTTGCGTTTGCGAAATTAATGGCACAAATAATTCGACTACGAGCACAATTTCCAGATAATCCAATCAAGTCCATTAGACTGGATAATGCTGCTGAGTTTACATCCCAAGCATTTAATGATTATTGCTTATCAATCGGGATAAAAGTTGAACATTCTGTAGCTCATGTTCACACTCAAAACGGTCTTGCAGAATCGTTAATTAAACGCCTGCAGTTGATTGCAAGGCCATTACTTATGAGAACGAGGCTGCCCACTTCGGTATGGGGTCACGCCATCTTACATGCAGCAATGCTAATTCGTCTCAGACCGACGAATTACCACAAGTATTCCCCGTTGCAATTGGTTTTGGGTCATGAACCCAATATATCCCATTTAAGAATTTTTGGATGCGCCGTATATGTGCCTATAGCACCGCCATCCCGCACCAAAATGGGTCCGCAAAGAAGGTTAGGAATATATGTTGGGTTTGAATCGCCCTCCATCATTCGCTACCTCGAAACATTGACAGGCGATGTATTTACTGCACGATTTGCAGACTGTCGATTCGATGAGACACTTTTCCCAAAATTAGGGGGAGAAGTTGGTGAAACCAAACGGGAAATTTTGTGGAAAAATGCATCATTATCTCATCTTGATCCACATACCTCTATTTGTGAAAGAGAGGTACAAAAGATTATCCATTTGCAAAGAATAGCAAATCAAATGCCTGACGCATTTACGGACTTGAAGAGGATAACGAAATCCCACATTCCCGCGGAAAATGTTCCAATCCGTATTGATGTCCCTGTTGGACAATCATCTAGTGTCATATCCAATGAGTCAAATGCACGCCTGAAGCGTGGCAGACCATTAGGTTCCAAAGATCGAAATTCTAGAAAGAGGAAAAAGAATGATCAAAATGACACCACGAAAGAATCTCATGAGGAAATTCATGATTTAACAAATTCTGAGATTCATGAAGAATCCATTGAGCCCGAGACTCTGGAAAATACGAAACTATCCCTAAATCCAATTAATATTGAGGCAAATATTAATCGAGTGGATATTGTGGTGGATAATGCCTTTGCTTATAATGTCGCATCTAGCATTATGCAAGAATGTGAGGATCTCGAACCTCAATCTGTTGAAGAATGTCGAAAAAGACAGGGTTGGCCAAAGTGGCAAGAAGCAATTCAATCAGAATTGAATTCGCTAGCAAAACGTGAAGTTTTTGGCCCTATAGTTGAAACACCTAATGGTGTTAAGCCTGTCGGCTATAAATGGGTCTTTGTACGCAAAAGAAATGAGAAAAACGAGGTACAAAGATATAAGGCACGCCTTGTTGCACAAGGTTTTTCTCAAAAACCTGGTGTCGATTATGAAGAGACATATTCGCCTGTAATGGATGCGATAACCTTTCGTTATCTCATAAGTTTTGCTGTCCATGAAAAGCTTGACATGCACTTAATGGATGTGGTTACTGCCTATCTTTATGGCTCACTTGATAATGAGATATACATGAAAATTCCCGATGGACTCAAGATGCCAAACGCGCATAATTCAAAATCTCGGGAAATGTTCTCAATTAAATTGCAAAGATCCTTGTATGGTCTAAAGCAATCTGGACGAATGTGGTATAATCGTCTTAGTGAGTACTTGTTAAAAGAAGGCTATATAAATGACGCCATTTGCCCGTGTGTTTTTATAAAGAAGACAACATCAGAATTTGTTGTACTTGTCGTATATGTCGATGACATAAACCTTATTGGAACCCCTATTGAACTCCAAAAGGCAATTGATTATCTAAAGGATGAATTCGAGATGAAAGATCTCGGAAAGACTAAACTATGTCTTGGTTTGCAAATTGAATATTTGGCAAACGGAATTTTTGTTCATCAATCTACCTATACAGAAAAGGTACTGAAACGGTTTTACATGGATGAAGCACATCCTTTAAGTACACCGATGGTTGTTCGATCACTTGATGTGAACAAAGATCCATTCCGACCACAAGAAAGGAATGAAGAGCTACTTGGTCCTGAAGTACCATATCTTAGCGCAATTGGCGCACTAATGTATCTTGCAAATACTACAAGGCCTGACATATCCTTTTCAGTTAATGTCTTAGCAAGATTTAGCTCGGCTCCTACGAGGAGACATTGGAATGGGATCAAACACATATTGCGGTACCTAAAGGGAACTACCGATATGGGCTTATTTTATGGCAAGAATTGCAGCCCAGATCTTGTTGGTTATGCTGATGCTGGATATTTGTCCGACCCACACAAGGCTCGATCTCAAACGGGTTATGTGTTTACCTATGGAGAAACCGCCATATCTTGGCGATCGACTAAGCAATCAATTGTGGCTACTTCATCTAATCATGCCGAGATAATTGCTATTCATGAAGCAAGTCGGGAGTGTGTGTGGTTGAGGTCTATAATACATCATATCCAAGACAAATGTGGTTTGAAGTGTGATAAACTACCCACAACTTTGTATGAAGACAATGCAGCATGTATAGCTCAATTGAAGGGAGGATTCATAAAAGGAGATAGAACGAAGCATATTTCACCAAAGTTATTCTTCACACATGATCTTCAAAAGAATGGTGATATCAATGTTCAACAGATTCGTTCAAGTGACAATATGGCTGATTTGTTCACAAAATCTCTACCAAAGTCAACCTTCAAGAAGCTAGTTCACAAGATCGGGATGCGAAGACTTAAGGACATAAATTGATGTTCTTATCAGGGGGAGTTAATGCGCGTTGCACTCTTTTTCCCTTACAAGGTTTTGTCCCACCGGGTTTTCCTTGCGAGGTTTTTAACGAGGCAACCAATAGGCGCATATTTTAAACATGTGTACTGTTTTTCCTTACTTTAATTTTTCCCATTGGGTTTTGTTTTAAGGTTTTAACGAGGCACATCATTGAATAGACATTCAAGGGGGAGTGTTATAAATAGAGAGATTTTACACTTCTATTTAAGGTGAATGTCTTTAATTAGAGAGATTCTAGAGTCCTATTATTGGTAGCTAAATCATCCCACTCCCTATAAATAAAGGGGTCTTCTACCATTGTAATACATCCCTAACAATCTCTAAGTATCAATAAGAATACTTCTCTCTCTATTCTCTCTATTCTTGCATTATTGTTCTTGTCTTTATATTATTTCATAACAAGACTCAGTTAATCTTATATTTTTAATTTTCCTAATTGTTCCAACAACAAATTAAAAATTTAAAAAAGGCAACAAAGTATAAATATTGATAATCAATTCAAATCTTGAATTTATATCCCTTTGGCACTGATTATTAGTTTCTAATGTTAAGACCACTTGATTGTCGTAACTAGCTCTTAGTTGTATTCGAACATCTGTCTTTTAATACCCAATTTGATCTCACCACAAAAATTGTAAAGGCAGACCAAGTATAAGAACGCTAATATATTCCTCCATTGGGAAAACTTCACAAGATTCAATAATAAAATTCTTAAGTCAGCAACAAACAAATTAAAGAAATGAAATTCCATAAAGAGAAAGGGTTCAACCTTTACGGTATCGATGGTCTTACTCGGTGCAATTATAAAAATAAAAAATAAACAAGACAAGTCTAGAACCCAATACAAGTTCAACTCTCCCAAGATATAGAGTAACGAGTACATGAGCTTCTAAAGTTTACTACATATGATATTTCGAAAGAAATACCAATACTACTCGAAAGGTAGCAGTACAACAAAAATAGGGAGATGACTCTAGGCCTGCATACGGAATGCAACTTTACCTTGAATCATCTGACTAATATCCGCTAAGCACCTTTCGGGACTTCATTGGTACCAAGGTCCTAATCTGCACAAGAAGTGCAGAAATATTATATGCGTAAATGTTGGGCTATCTGCATATTTGGCCTCAGGCCCAAAGTGGAGAACGAGAACATCTACATGACCAATGTCTATTTATCTGTATTGCATTGTTTTTGTTCAGAAAATAGAATAGTATTTATCCTTTAGTTTAGCTTAGTGGGTTGATATTGTAATAGACTAATTCTGGGTATTGTATATAAAGGAGGAGGCCCAATTCTAATGAGCGGATCGACTTATTTCTCATTTTACGCTTTCTGTTAATCAGAGTTCTCTCGCACAAGAATCTTCTCGAACCCTAACTTCCATTGATGAAAACCTTCGTTTCCTCTGATTTTGCTTGTTAACATGGTATCAAAGCATGGATTTTATTATCTCTCGCTCTCCTGCATCGTCTAATGTTACTCTTGTTTGATTTCGTGGTATTTTCTGCCTTCGTCAAAGATTTGCGTCTTCACCGATTTGAGAAAATTTCGAGGTATTTCGGTGTGGATTTTATCTTTTCTATCGACGGAGTCTTTTGATTTGGAGATTGTATGGTATTTTTCTCGGATTTTCAAACTTGATCAAAGAACCTAGGGTTTTTCTATCAGGCCTAGGGTTTATGCTGATAAAGGCCTTTGCTTCTTCAGGTTGGAAAGAAGTCTGGTATTTTCGTTCCTCGGTTTTTTGATTTCTTCACTATGTAAAAAGTATTGAATTATTTTCTTCTGAACATCTGGTAGTTGATATTACTTTGTTGATATGGGTAGTCTCGATCCTATTGTGAACTCGTCATCTTCTTTATCTGTTTATACACCTGAAACTTTTCCCTCGTTATTTCTTCTCTCTTATGATGTACCTGGGGTTTCTCTTGTTGCGGTACCATTCTCGAGGAATGGATTTGGAGGTTGGAAGCATAGTATGATTGTGTCACTGTCGGTTAGAAATAAGAGTGGTTTTGTTGATGGGACCAGTGTTAAGCCTCCTGAATATTCTCCTTAATTTAGACAATGGGATCGTTGTAATAATATGGTCATATCGTGGCTGACCAGTTCACTCTCACCTGATATAATTGAGAATGTACAATATTCAGATACTACTGAAAGTATATGAAAACAACTTAATAACAGATACGGGATAGTGAATGTGACAAAAATGTTTGAACTTAAAAGAGAACTAGCATCCACATACCAGAGATCTCTTGACATTCCTTCTTATTTTAATAAACTTAAGAAAATATGGAATGAATTAGGGTTATACGTAGTAGTCATGCCAATTCTTTTAATTGGGTTGCCAAAGAAGGTTTGCAAAAAGAAAAAGAAGAGGAGAAAGAACATCAGTTTCTCATGGGGCTAAATGAGGTATATGTGGGTGTTAGAAGCAATCTGCTGATGATGCATCATTTACCTTCTCTTGATTGTGTTTATGTCATACTTCTACAAGATGAAAAACAAAGAAAAGTCAGTACAAATCCTCAATTCCATCCCGCATCAGCTTCCTTCAATGCTAATTCCAAATGTGTCAATTTCACTCAGCCTAAGTTTGTTCAATCTAAGTTTGTTCTCTTCTGTACGTATTGATCAATCTAAGTTTGTTCTCTTCTGTACGTATTGCAAAAAGTTAGGGAATTTGATTGACAAGTTCTACAAACTCAATGGATTTCCCCAGAACTTAAATTCACCAAAGGCAGAAAGACAGCTGCAAATGTGGTGGAATCTGACTTCTCTTCTCTACAAAATATTTCTACCAATTCTGTGTCAAATTCCACTCAAAATAAGGTTGATCAAGGATCCCTGGTACATGGGTTGACCCAGTAGCAGTATGCTCAATTGATATCCTTGCTTCAACAAACTCATGTTTTTTATTCGGGACCTCCACTCAACACTTTAAGTTCTGCCAACTTTGCTGGTTACTTTGTTGCCTAAGAATGTTGTGTATAGCTTTAATTCTTCTTTGCTAAGTAAATAAGACTCTTTAACCTGGATAGTAGATTCGGGTGCATCTGACCATATGAACATCTAATAAAGAACATCTTATCAACATCACACCTTTGCCTATTCTTTTTCTTGTTTCTCTTCCAAATGGATACAAGGTCAAAGTTACCTATGCAGGATCATTTGTTTTAACTCAGTCCATCATTATTTATAATGTCTTTTATCTACCTTCATTTAAGCATAATCTCATTTCTGTACACAAAATTACTAAACAATTTGACTGCATAGTTCAGTTTACCAGAATCTCATGTATTATACACGGCCCTTCTCTGAAGAAGCATTTGGATCTTGGTAAGCTGGACAATGGCTTGTACAAGTTTGTTTGGGAACAGTCATCTCAACTTCAACAACAACCATCTCAACCTCAACAACCTTTGACAAATGTTTCAAAGAGCAGCAACGTTTCATCCTTCTGTAACTCTAGTTCTTTTTCTCCCTCTTCTATACATATAGATTCTCCCATTTATAATAAAGTTGTTGTGAATAAAATGGATGTTTTTTGGCATAATAGACTTGCTCATGTTTGTTTTGTTAGAATGAATAATATCTCTGAAATCTCCTCCAATATTTCTTCTATCCAATTCTTCCCTTGTACAATTTGTCCCATGTCTAGGCAAACTAGATTGTCATTCCCAGAAAGTTCCATTCAAACTTTCAAACCCTTCCAACTCATTCATGTTGATACTTGGGGACCATATCACACTCCCTCTTATTCTGGTTCTAGAGAATTCCTCACTATTGTTGATGATTTGTCTAGAAGCACTTGGACTCATTTAATGGGGTCTAAAAGCAATGCATTTTCCTTACTTAAAGCTTTTGTTGCTAGGGTAAAGGCTCAGTTTCATGTTATAATACAAAATATTATATCTAATAATGTATTAGAACTAGGTTCTAGTCTTGCTGCTATTTTCTTCTTCTCTGAACGTGGCATCACTCATCAAACTAGTTGCCCCCACACCCCTCAACAAACTGGTGTTGTGAAAAGTAAACATAGAACATTACTTAAAGCCTCTAGAGCTTTACTATTTCAGTCCAAAGTTCCGATAAGATTTTGGGGGGGGGGGGGGGGATTGACTATTAAGAGCTACCTATATCATCAACAGTCTTCCTTCCAGATTACTCAGCAATAAATCTCCCTATGAATTATTGTATGGTAAGGCACCAAGCTACTCTTATCTTAGAACATTTGGGTGTCTCTGCTATGCCACTGGTCTAATTCCCCAGAGAGATAAATTTAAACCTAGAGCCTTTCCTTGCATGTTTCTTGGCTATCCTTTTGCTAAAAAAGCTACAAATTGTACAATTTGCACACTAAACAATGTTTCATTTCTAGAGATGTGTTATTTCATGAACACCACTTTCCCTTTTCTTCTAATTTTTCTCTTCCCCTTCTTTCTGAATGCTCTTTACCACATGCATCACACTCTTCACCTTCTGTTATTAACGTTGATCCCACATTCCCTTCTGAAACTCCTAATGCTACACCATATTCCTATCCAGTTTCTAGTTCTGATCATTGTATTTAACCTCCTGATCCCATCTTGCATGCCCATGTTCCTGAGGTTCCCCTTTTCTCATTTCCTTCAATCTTGATATCAATCCTACGTTATACCTGCCTCTTTTCCTGATGTAACCTCTTCTTCCCCACTTTTAAGGAGATCTAGTAGAGTCTATTCTCATCCCTCCTATTTGAAGGATTATGTTTATCAACTCCCTTCATCTCTTTCTTGCTATGTCACTCAACATAAAGACTTTGAGCCTTACACATATTTTTTGGCAGCTCCTATACCAGCTTGGCAAGATGCCACGAGGAAAGAATTTGAAGCTTTAACACTTGGGACATTGTTGATAAACCACGGGGTAAGAAGCTCATTGCGGACAAATGGGTCTATAAAATCAAATACAAGGTTGATGATAATGTTGAAAGATATAAAGTTAGGCTTGTCACTAGAGGGATAACCAAGTTGAGGGGGTGTACTTTAATGAAACTTTTTCTTCCTTGGTGAAAATGTTTACTGTGAAATGTCTTATTGATGTTCTGTTAAGAAAAAGTGGTCTTCATTTCAACTTGATGTTAACAATTCATTCCTTCATGGTGATTTGGATGAAGAGGTCTACATAAAGCTACCTCTGGGTCTTTTTTGTTTCATCTTCCACTTCTTATGCTTCTCCTCCCATGATCTGTAGACTTTGGAAATCCCTTTATAGTTTAAGGCAAGCTTCAAGACAATGGTATGCAAAATTGTCTCATGCCTTATATTCTAGAGGTTATAATCAATCCCTTAATGACTATTCTTTATTTATAAAAGGTTCTCCTGGTCATCTAGTCATCCTGGCAGTCTATGTTGATGACATAATTCTCACATGTGATGATTTACATGAAATGGCTTCTTTGAAACATTTTCTTAACAATGAATTCAAGATTATAGATTTGGGTTCCTAGCATTATTTCTTAGGTATTAAATTCAGTTCTTTTCTGGGGGATATTCTTCTTAATCAAAAGAAGTTTGTGACTGATTTGCTACATGAGTATGACTGTACTGGTGTGAGTTCCATTGTTAGTCCTTTAGAGTTGAAGAACAAACTACATGTTGATATTGGTGATGTCCTTCCTACCCCATAGAAGTATAGAAGTTTTATTGGTAAGTTGTTGTTTCTTAGATACAAAAGACCCGATATTTCTTTTGGGATTCAACACTTAAGTCAATTTTTGAAGACACCTAGACTTCCTCATATGACTGCTGCTCTTCACCTACTTAGATACCTCAAGGGTACTGCTGATCTTGGACGATTTTATTTTGATTCATCTTATTTGTTTGTACATGTCTGCTTCGATAGTGATTGGGCTGCCCGCCCAGATACACGCAAATCTATCACTAGTTTTTGTATTTTTCTTGGTGATAGTCTTGTTGGTTGGAAGCCTAAGAAGAAGCCGGTGGTTTATTTGTCTTCAGCTGAAGCAGAATATCGTGATGTGAGCAAAGTCGTTGCTGAATTGACTTGGTTATCCAGATTATTGCATGACATGCATGTTCCTGTTTCATCTCATATTCCTTTTTTGTGACAATTTGGTAGCCATTCATATTGCCAAGAATCCGGTATTTCACGAGCATACTAAGCATATCAAGGTAGATTGTCATTTTATTCGGACTAAGTTGCTTGAAGGAATGATTCACCTACGCCATGTACCCACTGCTCAACAAATTGTTGATGTCCTTACCAAACCTTTACCTAGTTCTCTCCATCATTCTTTCCTGGGCAAGTTGAAGGAGCTCTCCCCTTACAACTTGACGGGGGTGTTGGGCTATCTGCATATTTCGCCTCAGGCCCAAAGTGGAAACATGACACATCTACAGGCCCAATGTCTATTTATCTGTATATCATTGGTTTGTTCAGAAAATAGAATAGTATTTTTCCTTTTGTTTAGCTTATTGGGGTGATATTGTAATAGACTAATTCCGGGTATTGTATATAAATGAGGAAACCCAACTCTAATGAGTGGTCCGACTTATTTCTCAAATCACACTTTCTGTTAATCAGAGTTCTCTGTTAGAAAGATCTTCTCGAACCCTAACTTCCATCGATGAAAACCTTCATTTCCTCTAATTTTGCTTGTTAACAGTAAAATCGACCCAGTGTACTTAGAAAGTATCGAGCCTAACCTCGACGAAGTAGATGCGACAAGGCTAAGACAAGATACCTACAAATAAACCTATGTAGTTATATATCACGAAGTAATAAAATAACAACTAAAGTGCCAAGTATAAATACGGATAACAACAAATAAAGAAATAACAAGTACATAAGTAAAGGGCTTAAAACGAAAACGTAGTAAGTGACAACAACTTCGAATAATCTTTCTAAAGAAAATAACGAAGCCATAAATCCAAGTACATATTCCAATGCCAACTTAAAGAACAAGAAAATCAAAAAAATTGCACGGTACCACCCTTCATGAATTTACTCTCATCGTCACATAATAGTGTAAAAATAATTGCACGCTATAACCCATCGTGCTTTTACTCTCTATGATGACCCGACCAGTCGTATTATGAGTTACCGCTCTATTTCTCATATTTCTATTTCTTATTACTTTTTTTGTCTGTTTTATGTGTGATCGGTTTGGTTGGCTCGGGTTCAGAAAGGTTTTGATAAGGTTTGAGACACTTAGTCTCTTTTGAGGAAGTTTAAGTTGGAAAAGTCAATCGGATGTTTACTTATGTGTTAGAGGGACCGGGTGGGAGTTCTGATGGTTCAGATAGCTTAGAGAATTGATTTGGTAAGTAGGAGCGTAACCAGATTGTATTTTGGAGGTCCATTGTAGATTTTGGCTTGAATTAGCAAAAGTGGAATTTTGGAGGAAGTTTCAGCAAGATTTGGGTACACATGCAAATCTTAGCACAGCTTTTCATCCACAAACTGATGGGCAAGTAGAGCGAACTATTTAGACGCTTGAGGACATGTTGCCTGCTTGTACACTTAATTTCAAGGGTAGTTGGGATGACCACTTGCCACTCATAGAATTTTCTTACAACAATAGCTTCCATGCTAGTATCCAGATGGCACCATTTGAGACATTTTATGGTAGGAGATGTAGATCTCCCATTGGGTGGTTCAAGTTTGGAGAAGCAGAATTGATGGGCCGGACCTCGTGCATCAGGCCATGGAAAAAGTTAAAATTATTAAGCAGAGGTTGAAAATTGCTTAGAGTCACCAAAAGTCATACCCGGATGTTCGTCCCAAAGATATAGAGTTAACAATATTTACATTGTAATTTTGTCTACTCTTTCAGAAAATGATCTCACATGCCTGAGTGTGTCGGATAATGATCCCTTCCTGTGGCACAAACAACTTGGTCATGCCAGCCTGAATCAGCTAAACAAATTAGTCTCTAAGGACTTGGTGATAGGGTTACCTAACATCAAGTTCAAGGAAGACAAAGTTTGTGAGGCATGTGCAATGGGGAAGCAGGTAAGATCATTCTTCTAAAGCAAGAAAATGGTAAGCACAACCAAGTCAATGGAACTGGTCCATATGGATCTCTGTGGTCCAATGAGAACTTTAAGTAGAGGTGGAAAGAAATATGTAATGCTACTTGTTGATGATTATTCTAGATTTACCTGGGTACTATTTCTAACATCTAAAGATGAAGCATTTGACATGTTTACTGCTTTTGTTAGAAAAACTCATAAATAATTAGGAAATCAACTTGCCTCCATAAGGTCTGGTCATGGAACAGAATTTGAAAATGCTATGTTTGCTGAATTTTGTGATGAAAATGGTATAGATCATAACTTCTATGCCCCTAGGACTCCTCAACAAAATGGAGTAGTTGAATGAAAGAACAGGACTCATGAAGACATGGCTAGAACTACGCTTTTTTCTAGCAAACTGCCCCATGACTTCTGGGCTGAGGCTGTAAACACTGCATGTTACATTATCAATAGATGCATGACTGGACCTCTTGTAGAGAATACTCCCTATGAGTTACTTAAAGGGAGAAAATCAAATATATCCCATCATAGGGAATTTGGATGCAAGTTCTTTGTGAACAATAATGGGAAGAACTCCCTAGGTAAGCTTGATCCCTGAAATAATAAGGGAGTATTCTTGGGATATTCTATACATAGCAAAGTGTATATAGTGATAAATAAAAGAACTTCGTGTGTAGAAGAAAGTGTGCATATAGTGTTTTTGAGAAACAGGAACATGAAGATGAAGCCATTGGATTGGTAATGGATTTGACTGAAGCCCCAACACAAGTTAAAGTGGCACTGAAAGAAGGAACATGTGATAGAATAGGTTCTTCCAGCCATGGCAACGAAACAGGGGGAACTAATCAAAGAGGAATTGAAATAAATCCCCAAAAAGAACGTGTTCATGACCCTGTTCCTCAGCAACAAAACATGGGAGAAACAGCTAGTAGAAACCAATTGGTTGCGAAACCTCACAAGTATCAAAGTTCTTATCATATTGAGAACATTATCATTGATCCAATATCTGGAATCAAAATTAGATCACAATTAAAGAATTTGTGTGCCTTTGATGCCTTTTTATCTTATTGAACCTAAAACATTGTTGAGGATTTACAGGATGCAGATTGGGTGAATGCAATGCAAGATGAACCTAATGAGTTCGAACGAAATCACGTTTGGCATCTAGTTCCAAGATCCAAGGACAGATCAGTTATTGGTATTAAAGGGTCTTTAGAAACAAACTTGATAAAGATGGAACAGCTATAAGAAACAAAACAAAACTGTTGGTCCAAGGTTATATCCAAGATGAGGGTATAGATTATGATAAAGGCAATAAGACTCCCCGTAGCCTTTGCAGCACACATGGAATTCACTCTTCATAAGATGGATATCAAAAGTGCTTTATTGAATGGCTACCTGAAAGACTAAGTGTTTGTGAAACAACCTCCAGGGTTTGAGAGCAAGGAATGTCATGAGCATGTGTACAAATTAGACAAGGCTCTCTATGGACTAAAGCATGCTCCAAGAGCATGGTATGAACGATTGTCCAAATTTCGCTTGAACATCTCTACAAATGAGGTAAAATTGACAGTACTTTATTCCTAAGGGAAAAGGTAAGGACCTCCTTGTGTTACAAATATATGTTGGTGACATAATCTTTAGGGCCACTACATATAAGCTAAGTAAGGATTTTGCAAAACTAACAGGGAGTAAGTCTGAAATGAGTATGATGGGTGAGCTTAACTTTTTCTTAGGCTTACAGATCAAACAAGGTCCTAATGGAACCATGATCCATAAGTAGAAGTATCCAAAAGAGTTATCAAAGATTTAAAAATGGAAGAATCAAAAGAAATAGACAAACCCATTGCAACTGCCACTAAATTAGACATTGATGAACCTGGTTCATCACTTGATCAAAATTTGTATTGGGGAATGATTGTTTTACTCTTGTATCTTACTGCCAGCATACCTGACATTGTTTTCCGTGTAGGGCTTTACGATCGCTTTTAGGCTAATCCAAAAGAGTCTCACTTGACTGTTGTCAAGAGGATACTAAGAATATTTGAAAGGCACCACTGATCTGTGTCTTTGGCATCCTAAAGGTAGTAATTTTAATCTAGTAGGGTATATTGATGCTGATTATGCAGGTTTCCTTATGGATAGGAAAAGTAACTCAGATATGGCTCACTTCTTGGTTCATGTATTGTATTATGGGCTACTAAACAGCAAATTTCAGTAGCCTTATCGAATGCTGAGGCAGAATATGTTGTTGTTGCATCTTGTTGTGCTCAATTGCCATGGATCAAACAAAAGCTAGTAGATTTTGGCATTGAACTTGGTTGTATTCCTATATTATATGATAATACTAGCGCTATAAGTATGACAAAGAACCTTGTTCATCATAAGAAAACTAAGCACATAGATGTTAGACACCACTTTTTGAGAGATAACTATGAGAAAGGATTGATCTCCATAGAATTCTGTGCTACTGATAAACAAATTGCTGACTTCTTCACTAAAGCACTGAGTACAGAAAACTTTGAGATGAACAGGTTGGAATTAGTAATGATTAAGATCACCTAATAGGTCCAGCTTAGAATGCACAATAAAAATTTTGAAAAAGGAAAAAAAATATTTTTTTTGGCTAGGAATTCTAAACATGTGTAAATATCCAGATTAATTCTTACTCAGCTTCATACTTTAATTAGTATACTCTTGTGACATGTGTTTATATGACTCGCTGATCTCTTACAAAATTTTCTCTATTATGGAATTTGAGGCATGTTCAACAGAGTTCTAAATGTGAACCTGGTTCATCAGTATGGGTTCATATGAAAGCTCGGGTATATTTTCTATACTCTACACAATTAGAAAGGTTAGCATTGACCCAAGTCCGTCCATCTATAACTCTAAACCGTAATCCTTGCCTAATATCTAGTTAGCCAAATAGATCATTCAAAATCTGGAATTTCAGGTTGATTAGACTCCTATTTGACCACGGAAAAGGTTGTCGCCGCATATTAAATGTGTAATTCACTTTAAATACACATCAATTCTACAGCCTTCATCATAGCTCCAAACTGTCAAAAAAATCGTCTTTGCTACCACTTGCCCTCTTCTTCAAAATTCCCAAATTCTTTCAAGAAATCAACAATCATGTCTAACCCACAAGAAAATCCTGGAACTCCTCCACCACTATATCTCTCAAATTTATCCACAACTACACCCCCCCCCCCCCCCCCCCTCGTGTATCTCCAAAACCTAGACTAACGAAGGAAAAAATGTTTGCTCGAAAGACTGTAGCATTTGGGGCTTTGATAAAGGCTTTAAATGAAAGGTTGAAATCAAGCCAAATGAAAGAAAGTCAAGCTCCAAATTCCAACTCCAGCTTTGAGTCTGAATCCTATCAATTAGCGACTGAGGGGGAAGGACATGGGCTTTCTGACTTTGAGAAGACTCAAGAATCTCCTACTAAGGTAAGTTCATCTATGATTGAAAACTTCAAGACTAGGTTTGTTCTGGTTGGACCAATTAGGGATGTTGAATTGCGTGAGAAACATAGGAGTAGAGGTAAAAAGAACTATAAAAAAGAAAAAGAGAGAGGGTGCATGCAGTGAAGAGAGGGGAATTGGGAATAGTGTAGTACCTGCTATTTATGGGGTTGAACATGAAAGGGTAGAAGCGAGTGTCCTGAAGTTAGGGGAAGTAGATTTGGGGAAGCTACTGAGAGGCTAGTTCATCTAAGCAAACAGATAGTTGAACCTGTTTCATCTACGGAAGAGACCCTGGCTGATCTACTGAAAAAGGTTGGGCAAGCTATGACCCAAAGAAACACAAAATTCCCACAACAAAATCCTGAAATGATCCCAAGCCTCCCAAGAAAAGAAAAGCTTCATCCCCAACACCTACTGCCTCTTCAGTGCCTAGGAGTAGAGCCATAAAAAGCAGGGTAAAATAGAGTGAAGCTGATCTACAAAAAGCCTTAGAAGAAAGTAAGAAAAAGAAAATGGATAAAGGAAAGGGAAAGATTGCAGAATCCTCATAGGCTGTTGAGGAAGAGAAGATGGAAGGTGTCCATCAAAAAAGGGGTATAACAGCAGAGGTTCCTACACCCAAGACTAGAAAGCCTAAGACTTCCTCCAAGAATTCTTCTTCTGTACTTGTGGCCGTTGAACCCACACTAGCCAAGAGGACAAGATCTGCAGTGAAAACCAAACAAACAAAAGTTTCTAACAATGATGACTGGAGTGGAGAAGAATAAGAAAATGGTTTTGAGAAGGAACAGGACAAGTTTCCCATTTTTGACAGAAGAAAGATTTTAAAAGGAAGGTTGTTGAAGGACTTGGTAGAACCAGGGATGATGAGATTGGTGGATGCTTTAGCTGCTCAAGTATGAAAGGACATGGTCCTTCAAATGGATGGTAGGCTAGCCAGAAATGAGCTAATTAAATTTATGGCCAATGTTGATGTTAAGGATGGAGTTTTTAGTAGCCTGGTTAAAGGAGTCCAAGTGCAGTTTGATGCAGAGAAACTGGGAGAGATCCTGGACACACCCTTTGAAGGGTTTGATGACTATACAAGGTAAAGGTGGCTATGCTTGGACTCCCTCCCTAGTGACCTTAAAATCATCAAGAGGTTTAGTGATTCAGAAGAGGTAAATAAAGCCACGGCTATGCAGAAAAGTGAGATGAGGCCTGAGCACAAGGTTATGTTTGAATTTGTCAACAAGTGCTTATTGCCCAGACAAAAGAGAAGGCACACTGCTAACTACTTGGATCTGGCTCTTATGGGGTGCCTGGAGAGAGGAAAGCAAGTCAACTATCCTACCTTCATTATCAAACTTCTAGACAAGGTCATAAATGGCTCCAAGGCTCATGCTACTCCATATGGCTTCATACTAACCATAGTTCTAGATAGGCTAAATGTGCCTCTAAAGAAATGGGAAAATGGCCTCAAGCAAGGAACGATTTGGCATCAAAACTCTTCTTGCATGTGACTATCCAGTCAATGATATCCCAATTGAACCCGGTTCATCTCTGAACACGCCCATCAACAACAAAGTTAGGACTCTGGTTCAGGAATGTGCAGCTAAGGATACTAGAATTGCTAGGCTCAAGACTCATGCGGTTGAAGTGGAAACTAAGATGCATGGTCTCAGAATTGAGCTTGCCAAATAAAAGGAGAAGAATGATGGAATTCTTCAGAACATGCTGAATCTTCTCCAAACTCAACCATCTAATTCCTCCAAGCCTTAGGACCCCTAGTTTCTGTCTCATGAACTTGTTTTAGTACCCCCAGTCACCCAGATTAAGGATTTCTCTGTTTTTTGCTCATGGTTCGAATGTTTTTCTTTCTTTTTGTGGATTGTTGGTGGCAACATATCTCTATAAATGACAACTGATGTTTCTCGTGTTCAATGTTTGTTCTGACCTTGATAGTTTAAATATGTTTATTTGACTAGTGATGATTGCACCATGATCGCACATGCAGCTGCCCCAGTGGCCAGAAGTATTTATTAAAATCTGGGAATCACATTGTGTATGAAACTTTTCGATGATGCCAAAAGGGGGAAGAGATATTGTGCTTTACATATTATTCTGGAATAAGTGATATTTCTAACCTAATTAACCTGGTCCTTGAGGATAAGTGAATTTTCTAAGTTTAATGTTGATGGTTAAGTTGCGTTCTTACAGGTTCCAAATCACTAAAAAGCATAGAGTTTGTCATCATCCAAAAGGGGGGAATTTGTTGGCCCAAGAATATGTGAAGTATTGAAGAATGACAAATAAACTCAGTCATGGACCAGGTCCATCTTGAAGCATAGTCATGATCAACCTATACATTTGAGGTGCACGTGAAGGAGATAAGTCATACTGATCAAGCAACAATATCTTCTTATCTGATAAAAAAGGTTTCATATTGGATAAGGGGAGAAAGTCTCCTTATATGAAGAGAACACAATCCAGGATAAAGATAGTGTTAGAGTTTGATATCTTCAAGGACTCAACTACGATAGAAGATCAGCAATTGAGCCCTAATCAAACTCTGATTACTAACCTATTAAATGACAGTGATTGTTCTCTTTTACAAGTATCGTTCAAACGTAGAAGTTAAACTAAATTGAGAGCAAAAAGAGCAAAGCAACTTTACAAGCAATTTATGTGAGAATTAAGTACGCACTCCTGAAGCTACTTAAACCAGATAGAAGAATCAGTTCCATTGTGTCTTTCTTTTATTCTAGTTCAATTGTAGTATGTGGTTTAAAGTTGTACCTTTCAGCTTTTATAGAAGCAATTGTATTAGGTACTTAGAGTGTTCAAGTTATATCTAACTTGAAGTTATCGCAATAGTTGAGGTTGTGTGCCACAACGGGATTAAAGTTAATCCTTACATTTAAAAAGAGTTTTTGTAAATGCTATTTTGGCTCAGTAATTTTAGTTGAAGTTTAGGAAAGTCCTACTGAGTAGTAGGTCATGGTTTTTTCACCTTTTGAGCCAGGTGTTTTCCACGTAAAAATCTATGTCTTCTTTATTTTATGTACTTATTATTCCACAAACAGTAGTAGTTAGAACACCTAGAAGAACCACGATCTTCTAGAGCGAAAATTGGTACCACACAAATCACCCCGTTCTTGTGTGATATTGACGCTTAGAACATTACTGATACATCACATTTTCCTGTAAGGGTCGTATTCATAGAAAAGTTCCCACATTCGTGCAGGTTTTGCAAGGCAGTGCACCGTATTTACGGTAGAGACTTCACGTTTACGAAGTCGAGCGGCAACTGAGCAGGATTTTGGCCTTTGTGATCGCGAAGGTGATCCCAAGATCGCTATGAGTATAACTGGGCGGACATTAAGTGGTATAATTTATGGATTTTACCCGTTCTCTCATATTTGTGTCCTAGACTTCTAGAGGTCAAGATTTTGGAGAGAAAATTTATTACTACAATGGATATAAGAAATTTTACTTGGATTTAATGGTATATCTTAATTCTCCATGGATTTCTACACCTAAAATATGGATTTTGAAGGAAAATTTAGAGTTTTTGTCTACAACTTAACGGGTATATTTGAGAATTTGAAGGTCTATTTGGACTCTATTTTTGAATCTAATCACATATTTGGACTCGTGGGATTATGAATAATCGGGATCTACCTTTTGACTCGAGTTTTGATCGTATGGATGGGTTAGCTTTTGTTCACTGTTGAAAATTTGTATAGAGATCGAAGCGTTATTGCTTGGAATAGTTTCCTATGGCTTTATTTGATGCTATTGAGTTGTTTTTACTAGATTTGGATTGTTTGGAGTTGAATTTGGACGATTAGGAGATTTTACCTCGATTTGAGATTGTCGGACGGAAATAAGTCTCTTATGTATACTTATAAGAGGGAATTCTCCCCCACATGTTGTATAACTGCTACTTGATTCATAATTTAGGAGCCATGTATGCGGTATAACGTGCATATATGTATAGCTAGATTTTGACCATATTTGGTATTTGATAACTTGAATTATGCTTTATTGGATTATGTGTAGTTGTTATCTATGTTCAAATTGATTCTATGACTACGTGATAATTTATATTCAAGAATACCTAGGATTATGACTTATTGATTTGACATGAAATGTTATTTTTCCACATTGAGCTTTATCATAAATTCATAGTCATATACTTCCCTTATTTGATCCAATATTCTTGATGGTTTCTATGGCCTAATTAACTCATGATAATAATATGATTAAGTTAGAACTTATTAAATAGATTATTGAGCCATTGTGATAAATTAAATTACATGATTTGTCATAGTTATCTTTTAGGCATTTAAGCTTTTATCTATATTCTTATTCTCGTATCTTTTACCCTTTTGTTATATTATCTCACACATATATGTATGAATGAAAAAAATGGTTATTGGAAAAAGTTAAGGCGATTTTGGCACTATGGACAATTGATCAGATATTGGTACTAATTATTTGATTGATGATGTTATGATTGGATCGGGTTGTGTACCATAAAAATTGATTGACGATCATAAAATATAATGATCAATACTTAAATTATAGATTTATCCCTCCAAAGTCAGGTGATTACTCGTATTACCTTGAGCTTTGTGACCGTATTCACCGTGATTCTTTTGGTGCTTGTTGGATACGTGACATGTGTCTTTCACATGGATATATGCTGTGAGTTATTGAGAAACAGAGCCTGAGCATGTATATGTATATTTGCTTAGACTCATGCTATGGATTGATATAAGTATTGTTGACTAATAACAGGATTTATTCGAGAATTGGGATGCTGATATCATATTTGATTTATGTTATTTGTAAAGCTTGCCTAAATTCAGTATGTGTTGTATCTTTATCTATTATACTTAATGATATAATGTCTAATTCATGTGGAATTATTTTCTCACCCGATTACTTGACTGTTAGTGAGTGTTTAAGTCGATCTTTTGTCACTATTTCTTCGAGGCTAGACTTTATATGTACTGGGTACTGTAATTTGTACTTGTACTATACTTTTGTATATTTTGTGTAGGTTATAAAGCTGGTGTGAGTGGACTTCATTCGGGTCAGTAGGAGGACTTGTGGAGACTTCGCGGTGAGCTGCTATGCTTTATCGATTAACAGCACATGGAATCTCCCTCTCTGCTTGTCTCTTATGTCAATCTATTTCATTCAGGCAGACGGTGTATTCAGATAATTTTACATAGTCTTGTTAGATACTTATAATGATTGTGATATTCGAGTTTTGAACGGTATTGGCAGTTGTGGTTGTATTTAGACTCTTCTTATATTAGCATGCTTGAATTTATTCCATTTTTATCATATTGAGTATTTTGTTAAAACTTGGTTAATATGCTTTAAAATTATTATTCTGTTAGCTTGCCTAGCAAGCAGGTTGACCGCCTTTATGACCTTTGATGGAATTTTTTATCGTGACACCGCTGCATAGGGACAAGTTAATTGGTGGGTAAAAAACTAAGCATATGGATCATGTGAAAGTTGAAATATGTTGGATCTTGCATACCAAATTAATATATCTAGTGTTCATAAAACGGTGGACAAAGACTTAGCACATGCATTGGAGCATTTTGAACGCACGTATAAAGAAATTAATCTCAAGGAAGAAACATATATAGCAAATGAGGAGGAAGAACCATCAGAGGACTATGAGTACACTTGAAAGTTTTAAAAATTAAATGAGTAGAGAGGATTAAAGTCAAAGATTTCACCATGATTAATTCTTCTATATAGAAATAAAACAAGAGTTAAGTCAATTTTGAGGATAACATCGAAGAACTATCCTGGAATGTCATCCTCTATCCCTTTCTGTAATATTCCTCTCCTGGACCATTTTTTGTGATGCCTCAATCATTTACAACTACACCTTATATGCACTCAGCTTATCCAGAGGGATTAATCAAATCTGACAATAGATTTTCCAAAAAGACTTTCGAGGAGCTCTAGAAACTCTTAATAGTTATTTGAACAATCAATTATATTTATGTACCATTAATGCTAATATTGGAATGTTGGGAACAATAAAAGAAATAACTGATTAGTCTTTTTACCGTAGGTATTATTTGTTTTCTTTCAAAAAATAATAAAGAAAGAATTATGGTAACCATTCGAGCTAAAAGAATTAGTAATATTATCCATGAACATATTGAACAATATAATAGAGAAGTAAAGATTGTACTATCAGGGACCAATCTATCGATCATATGTTAGGGTGTTCATTAACTCGTCCATCTCCAGAGTGTCGGGCAGTCCATCGCTCACTCTATCTACATGCTTTTCTAGGCTGAATATTGGAGCGAGCAATTTTGAGGTATCTCATGGTCTTTCAACTCCGTCTTCAGTTGATGGTTCATATCTTTCACTATCTGGTCATGTAGATTGAATAAAGAGTGTATGCATCCTTGCTAAATGGACTAAGTAAGCTTAATATTTTACGTTATTTTAATATTTTTTATATTCTAATTATTGAATTAGTAATTGTCTTTAAGTTTTATCCTTCTAAACTAGCTGATAATGCGACTACACTTGCCATTTAAAAAATTTATAATGGTACCTACTCGTGATGCCTCATATCAAGCAATTCTTAATGAATTTTTGGTACAGATACTTTGTTTGCAGAAAATTATATATTCATCAAAAAAGATTATCAACTAATACGATATATTTGTTTGCATAAAAGGCACATACTCTTTATTCAATCTACCATAATAGTTCTCCCATCGATTGTTAGACATGTTCTCCCATGCTCAGGAGAAAAACCTTGAAGCCTAATTGGCTTCGGAAAGATTAATGGAAGAAACTTCTTAAATACTGGGAGGAAGTCATCGGACAAAGGCCGCTCAAAATTCTAAGAAGGGTGGCTCATTTCACACCTTATAGTTCAGTGTCTATGGGGACTACTAGGAGGAATCTGATAATCATTAAAAGATCTTTATCTTGATTTTTTTTAACATTACTTGTGTTTATTAATTCTTTTATTTTATTTGCAAGAAGATGATCTTAAGAGACCAACAACTTGTGATGAAGTTTGGAAACGAAAATCATAAACAGAAAAGAAGTTTGGGTTGAGCCACATGCTAACTGTTAGGCGTTTGTTATAATTTTCTTGCCATATTTAATTTTTTTATTTGTTGAAGGAAAGGAAAATATAATTACCATTATTGGGTTTTCCTTTTTGTAGAAGGAAATTCTAATTCTTCTATATTTGGCTAGTCCTTTTTTATGTAGGAAAAGGTTTGGAGTTCTATAAATTGAGGATCCTTTATTCTCATTCGGTAGCATCCACAATGTAGCCATAGGGGACTTGAGAGTCGTGTTTAGGGGGAGAACTTTACGGGACAGGTGTTAGTGTGTCACTTGTATTTGCCTCTTTATGAGATTGTTCTCTCGATATTTTATACTCTTTTTTTATTATAATGGATTGCTCATCTCCTCCGTGGATGTAGGTCAATTAGTCTATCCACGTTATATGTTTGTGTCTCTTTTGGCAGATTTCTCTTTTGTTATCTAATTTATCATCGTTCAATTGTTTCTTTACTAGATTCCGCATAACACCTGACTTTTTTCAATCCTAACAAGTGGTATCAAAACTTTGGTTATTCATCTGGGTTACTACGGAATGGAGGAGAATATGAGCAAAATAGTATATTTAGATGGGAGAAATTATAATGTTTGGAGAAGCAAGATGGAAGACTAGTTGTTCCTGACGAAGATGCATCTACCCATTTTTCAGCTCATAAACCTGAGAGTATACCTGATGAAGATTGAGATTTCAAGCACCAACAAGTATGTGGATATATATGACAATGGGTTGAAGATATGTTTGCTATAATATTGTGAACGAGATAATTGCGAGATCATTGTGGGAAAGGCTAGAGACTTTTTATGTTTCAAAAATCGAGAACAACAAATTGTTTCTGCTAAAGCAATTGATGACATTTAAATACAACGAAGGCAGCCCTATCCTTGATCATATAAATAATTTTCAGGGCGTCCTTGATCAACTATTTGGAATGAGAGTTAATTTTGATGATGAGATACAAGGACTTTTGCTTCTTAATACTCTGCCAGACTCTTGGGAAACTTTTCATGTTTCATTGGCAAATTCGGCTCCCGGAGGTAAGGTGACCATGGAATATGCCAAGAGTGGTGTGTTTAACAAGGAAGTAAGGAGAAAATCTCAAGGTTTTTCCTCACAAGTAGATATCCTGGTTACAGAAGACCAAGGGAGAGATAGAACAAGAAGCTCAAGGAATAAAGGTAAAAGTAAGTTAGTCAAGGTCCAAATACTATAATATTACATGCAACCACTGTGGCAAGAAATGACACATCAAAAAGGTTTTGCCGCAAGTTGAATCAAGACACTAGAGAAGGAAAGAAAACTGAAAATAACGAGAATAATAGTGCTGCTATTGTTCGAGATGGCCTTCTTTTTGCTTATGATGAAAACATCATCAATTTGGTATCCCATGAGACGAGCTAGATAGTAGATTCTGGAGTTACCTCACATGTCACACCAAGAAAAGATTTTTTTCTCATCTTATACTCATATTGATTATGGAGTGTTAAAAATAAGCAATGCTAGTGAAGTTAAGGTGTTTGGTGTTGGCACAGTTTGTTTAAAAACTAATAACGGTTCAACGTTAGTTCTTCAAGATGTCAAGCATGCTCCAGACTTTCCTTTTAATTTGATCTCCGCAGGAAGATTAGACGATGAAGGTTACCATAATGCCCTCTTTAATGGCCAATGGAAGCTCACTAAGGGCTCGTTAGTTGTGGCTCGATGAGTCAAGTTTGGTTATTTATATGTGACGCAGGGCTCTATTCTTAATAACTCGGTAAATCTGGTAAAAAGTGATACTTTATCAGAATTGTGGCATAGAAGATTGAGTCATATGAGAGATAGGGGGATTACGTGTTTGGCTAAAAAAGTTTGCTTTCTGGATTGAAACAACCAAATCTAAAAAGGTGTATCCATAGTGTAGTTGGTAAACAGAAAAGGTTTCCTTTCATAGCCAGTCTCCTTCAAGAAACCCCGATTTATTGGAGCTAGTACACTCTGATTTGTGTGGTCCTTTTAAAGTAAAGTCAAAATGTGGTGCTCTTTATTTTGTGACCTTCATTGATGATCATCTCGTAAGCTTTGGATGTATCCTTTGAAATCTAAAGATCAAGGACTTGGCATGTTTAAGGAATTTCAGGCCTTAGCTGAGAGATAGACCGAGAAAAAATTAAAATGTATTCGCACTGACAATGGTGGTGAATATTGTGTTCCCTTTGATAACTATTGCAAAGAAAATGTATTCTTCATCAGAAAACTCCACCCAAGACACCTCAATTGAATGGTTTGGCATAGAGGATGAATAGAACTCTAGTTGAGAGAGTTAGATCCTTACTTTCAGAGGCTAAACTTGCAAATACATTTTGGGCGGAAACACTTAACACTATTGCATATGTTATCAATTTTTCTCATGCAGTTGGGATGGTGATGTCTATGACAGGGTTGGTTTGCCAAAGATGTTTCTTATGATCACTTGAGAGTTTTTGGGTGTAAAGCTTGTGTGCATGCTCCTAAATATGAGAGATCAAAACTGGATGTCAAAACTAAGCAGTGCATCTTTATCGGTTATGATCAAGATGAGTTTGGGTATCGTTTTTATGATCCAGTTGACAATAAACTTATTAGAAGTCGTGATGAAATATTCTTTGAAGACCAAACTATTAAAGATATTGATGAAGCTGAGAAGATAAATTCTCAGAGTAATGAGAGCTTAGTTGATATTGATCCAGTTTCAATTGCTAACGCACATATTGCACATGAAGGAAACCAAGACAATGATGGAGATAGTCATCAAGATCAAAATGATCATCATAGTATAAATGTTATGGATGCTCCAGTTGATAAAGTTGTGGTTGATCAGCAATCAATTCCTGCACAGGTAACTACTTTGAATGCTCATGAAACCTCTCTTAGATGATCTACAAGGGAGAAGCAAAAATCCATGCGCTATCCTCCTGATGAGTATGTACTTTTGACTGACAAGGGAGAACCTAAGAATTATGATGAAGCCATGCAAGATACTCACAAAGATCAGTACATCGAATGATGGAAGATGACCTGAAATCACTCCATGAGAATGGAACATATGAGTTAGTGAAATTGCCAAAAGGTAAGAGAGCTTTATCTAACAAATAAATATTTAGAATAAAGAAAGATAACTATACCTCTGCGCCTAGATACAAAACGAGGTTAGTTGTTAAAGGTTTTGCCAGAAGAAGGGAGTTGACTTTGATGAAATTTTCTCCCATGTTGTGAAGATATCCTCTATTTGAGTGGTTCTAGGCTTAGCCGCGAGTCTAGATTTAAAGGTCAAGCAGATGGATGTCGAGACTACTTTTCTTCGTTGTGATTTAGATGAGGAGATTTACATGGAGCACCCTGAGGAATTTGTAGTTAAGCTTGCAGATAAGCATGTGCTTTGCAGAAAATGGGCAGGCATAAAGCCTGTCAATAGTTCCTCTACTTGAAAACACATTTATCCCCTTGGCTGGAGGGGGAGTTTGTTGGGCACATGCCCATGTTGTCTAGCCAAAGGCCCAATGGCCTAATCCTATTCTCTTTTGGTTTTCATTCCTATTAGGAATTAGATTTGGTGTTTATTCCTATTTTGAGTGGGTTTTATCTTTAAGAGAAAGAATCACGCATGATCTATAAATAGGACAATCTTGGAGAATTATTCTATGCTCATTGATACAATTCTTTGAAAGACTTAAGCACATAAGATCAGTTTAGAGAGAGCTTTCATCAAGAGAGAAGAGAGAAGAAAAGTATTTGTTTTGCTGTAGATTTTTATTCCGACCAACTAATTTCAAATCATATTTTTTCATTAACCGTTGGATCGGGCTGAAATTTTGACATAGTGTTTGTAACATCCTTGTCTTGGATTTGAATGGTGGAGATCAGATATGGAGGCTTGAGCATCTGATTTCAATCCTCAAACAGCAGGTTTATTTTTGTGGATTCTCCTCTTTCTTCAATTGATTAGTTGTTGCTCTTGTTACTATTGTTGCTCCATGTTTTACAGTCCTAACAAGTGGTATTAAAGCGAGGTTCAAGATAGGATCATCTTGGCGGGTTCAGTTCTAGCCACTACATATTTGACGATAATCATAACTTTGCTTGAGAAATTTGACACGCGTGCTACGCACGTTGAGACAATCTTCGCGGTAGAGATTTGGAGATGTGACCTGTTGAAGACTATGTGAAGAAGGTGAATCAAGTTTATTTTATCAGAAAATTCAGGCAAAGGGAGAGAATTGTTAGGTGTTTGCCATAATTTTCTTACTATATTTGATTTTCCTAGTTGTTGAAAGAAAGGGCAATATAATTACCTTAATTGGGTTTTCCTTTTTGTAGAAGGAAATTATAATTCTCTTGTATTTGGCTAATCCTTTTACTTGTAGGAAAAGGTTTGGAGTTCTATAAATTGAGGATCCATCCTTCTCATTCAGTAGCATCCACAATGTATCCATAGGGGGCTTGAGAGTCGTATTTAGGGGGAGAACTTTACTGGACAAGTGTTAGTGTATCACTTGTGTTTGCCTCTTCGTGAGGTTGTTCTCTCGGTATTTTGGACTCTCTTTTTATTATAGTGGATTGCTCATCTCCGCCGTGGATATAGGTCAGTTGGCCGAACCACATTATATGTTTGTGTCTCTTTTGGTAGGTTTCTCTTTTGTTATCTGATTTATTATCGTTCAATTATTGCTTTATTAGCTTCCGCATAACACCTGATTTTTTTCGATCCTAACACTGACGATACAAATCTCAAAACTAACTTAAAATTTGTTTTATAATGATTATTTAAATACTCCCTTTTTTTCAATTTATGTGAACCTTTATTTTGTCCGTGCCAAAAAAATGACCACTTTTCGTATTTACAAATAATTTACCTTTATGCAATGATTTATAGTCACAAAAAATATATGTTCTTCATTTCACACCACAAATTTAAAAAAGAAAACTTCGTGCCAGTTAAATAAGCTCACATAAATTAAAATGGAAGGAATAATAGATTTTACTTTTAATGTTGTATCAATATAAACAGGTATTGAAAGAGCTCGCCGGGACCGGGAGTCAGTCGATCGATGAGCAAGGAATGCCAATCATGCCATTAGAGGAAGAAACTCTTCCATTTTGGTGGAATGTGGTTGTCGGTGCATGTAAAGGAGGCTTACAGCATTTCCTCCAAGTGCAACTATCATCGCCTCTGGTGTATATTGCAAGGTATATACCAATGTTTTTTCGTACCATTTCAAGTGTAGTGTCAGCTTGGATATCCTTATATTAGATCTTTGTGCTTTGTTAATGTTGTTTCTTTCTCTGAGTTGTTATAGTATAGAGTTGTGCATCATGTCACGATAGATCAATTGATTTCTTTTGGGAAAAATATCAATGCTCTGCTATACCATTTTCATGTTCAGTGTCAACTTGGATATCCTTGTATCAAATCAAGCTTGAAATGATTTCTTTTATAAATTATAAGGTATAGGGACTTCTGCCACTATGCCAAATGAGCAGTTTGAGGAGATGCAGCAGGCACTTCGATCACAAACTTTCTACAAACTATGCAGAGGAACAAGCAAGAAGAAGAAGAAAAAAAATTTTAGGATCACACTTAAGAATGACATCAGACAACTTAAGGCTCAAATGAACAACTTAATCGGACTGCCTCAATCTCTGCTACAAAGCCTCGTGCATGTTTAAAAAGGTAAAAATAATAAAAATGATGGACATGGTGAGAGGATGTAGAGGGTGGAAATAATGGAGAGGGTGGAGCTGATGAGGAGGATAAGGAGGACATTTAACTGATATGATTGTTTGAGTTAGATATTAAATGGTCAATAGTACATTAATCATTCCGAAGTTTGGCTGGATCCTTTTTATGGATGTTGAATGTTAAATTTTAAATGTTACATGCTCTTTTATTATGATTTTAAATTTTAATTGCATTTTGTTTAGGTTAGATTGGATAATTATGAAGTTTGGTTGGATTATTTTTATGCTTGATGGAATAATTTTGATGTTTGAATAGTTTATGAAGTTCTAATATTATTAAATTAGTATAATTTTTGTGGTTGGATTGCGGTTTTAATTGAATTTTCTGATTGTAATTTTGCAGCTAAAATTAAGCAATGTATGTCAAGAAAAATATCAAAAATACCGAGGGACTTACCGAGACACTCCCTCGAAAATATTGCTCATTTATCAACCCAAATTTATATATATTCATATGCTGAGAAAACAAATAACTTTAATTATTTAGTATTAAGATCTTAATGTAACATCTTAAATTTTTAAAATTAATTTAGATGTGTAATAAAATTCGAACGCCTTATAATTTTATGTATATCGTAATATTCATATGTGTATTTTAGTTCAAGTATATTAATCTCAATAAAAATAGATACAATGGAATTGTATCAAGGGTACTCAACCAGCATGAACAATTATTTTTGAGGTGGAAAATTACAATTAGTAGGACCCTTCTTTTCTTTTTGTTGCTACTCTCTTACGGAACCTAATGTCATCATTGTAATAAAACTTAACTATCAATTTGATGAATAACGTGGAGATATTTTTTAAAAGACGCGGAAATAAATTGATGGATAAATTCTCTTACACACAGTTGCTTCCTAATGTTGGTTGCTTTTACTGTTAACTATTCAATAAACGAACGAAAAATTTGCATTAAATATTATTTCATTTATAAATATAAAAATGTGATTTAATTAGCCCCATGAATATTCCTTTGTAAACTGAATATTACTTAAAAGAGGCGAGGATTTCTCATATGACTTTGACAAAAAAATATATAAAAAAAAAAAGCAAAAGAAACCAAAAAGAGAGAACGAAAAATTAATGTCAAGGTTATAAATCATAATAATGTCTCCAGCTCACAATTTTGGTGCTCTTTTGTTGTTCGTTCTCTTACGTTATTTGTGTTTCTCTCCACTGTAAAAGAAACTTGGAAATCTTTTACAAATACCCCAAATAAATTTCTAACCTATCAACCTTTAGCAATTAATTATAGACTTATTAAAACTAGTTAACAAAAATTGAAAAATCAAATAATAGGGTTTTTTCTATCAAAGAATCACATATAAAAATTACCTTTCATGTTTTAAGCGTGATTAGCAACATTAGATACAAGACGGAAAGGACATTTTATGGACAGGGTAGCAAATAAGGTGATGAAATACAAAAATCTATACAATATTCCAAAAATCTAAACAAAAAAATGAACTTTTTCAATAGGTATAATTGATATTCATTGAAAATATATAGATAAGTCAATATACAAAATTTAAGAAAGATTGGAGCTGATTTGGACTCATTTTGTAGTAATTAAATCGAGTTTTTAAAAAGTATTCTGCCACACATATATCAAACATGTATCGCGCATGTATCTCACACACATGTATATATGGATATACATGTGATAACAATTGATACAAATATGATATATATGTGATACACAAAAGATACACAGTGTGATACACATATCATTTTTTTTCATGTTCGGCTTTTACTTCGAATTTTCAATTCAAACCTCCTCAAACTCCACCAAATCATCCAAAAACTAAGATTCAAGCTCCGTAAGTTGCACCCAACCTATTCTAATAACACTCGCTCAAAACAAAGCAAAATTTTAATATTTTTTTGCTATAAATAGCTAATTGACTAATTTAGTTAATATTAATAATATTTTATCAATTAATCAATTTTTATAATAAATTACTTATAAATGAACATAGCTGATAATTTCTCAAAAAACTGTTAATAGTATCACTAATTATCATCTGGAACAAGTAAACGACAATTAATAAACCATGTTGACTATACTGGCGAGACATTTTAGGCATAATTAGGGGAAGCATTGAAAATTGAAAATAATGAGCGAGAATACAAATGCACAAGACAAAACACTTCTAAGTTTCAACTGATTGATCTAAACAATGGCAAGATGAAGTATGTATTTAACGATTCATGCATAAGTCATATATATATATATATATATATATATATATATATATATATAACTTAAAAACTATTTGGTCTATGGTGAAGGTAAGCTTTTAATTTTATTCTTTGAAACTCTCTTTAGATTGCCGTTAGGGACATTCAGTGCCCTCAAAAGATTTATATCGACGTACAATGCGAAGGTAAAAACTTATCAACAATGGTTGTTAACAAAATTTTACTAATTTATTATGGTTAAATAATATTAATAATAGGTGGAAGCATGTAGTATATGATGAGATTGAAGTTCAATGACAAAAATGTCATTTTGGTTTATAGATTCTCTCCGTTTTTCTTTTTTCCGTCCTAAAATAAAGGATTGATAAGTCGGAATTATATGCTAGATTTATAGCAGGAATTAGAGTCATTTTTACATGGTTTTAAAATTCCATATTCGTAAAAACTTTTTGGAAAATATATATCCTTTTTCTTTCTTATTTACAATCGAATATGAAAAAGAAATCAGAATACAATTTTGTTGTGGGGCATAATTAAAGTAAGAAGAAACCGCGGACATTCACGATCTATCACATAAAATGCGGCAGCACTGAGCCAATATAGAATTACTTGCTCGAACTCGTACTAATCCAATATAAAAATATTTACTCGCTCGATACTTTGTAATTTGTTATATATAGTATGTTATCGTCTGTCCGTGTTCAAAGCAACGAGAAACTGAAACCAGTAATAAGAAGAGACACAAACAGAACGTATGTAACGTTTAAAAAAAAAAAAAAAAAAAAAAAAAAAAATCACAGAAATGAAGAAATCCGAGACCACAGAATTCACTGTGTGTCCTTAAGGAATTTAACCCCCTCACTGTACCCGAGGTTGTGGATTATTTCCTCCCAGGATATAACGGATATACCTGTCGTAGGAGTGGTTTTTTTTTCCCGCGGGAATTAAAAATAATTTCAGAAAATGAAGATTGAATTTTAAATAAATTTGGTCCAAAAAGATTATCAATCAATCAGATCATTTGACCAAATCCAAATCCAAATCCAAATCCAAATCCAAAGCCAAAGCCGAAGCCGAGCCGAGCGACGACGACGGCGCGAGGGGAGTCCCTCTTCTTAACCCTTTAAGAGCTAGAAGAAGTGCTTTCTAATATAAGCACATAACTTTCCCTTTCTACCACCGATGTGGTACAAAGCTCCTTTTCAAAGGAACTTTGCTTTGAAACTTCATTTTCCTTCTATCTTCCCTCCATTTCTCATTCACACCAACTTAGCTAGCTTTAATCATTAACTAGCTTTAACATAGTATTCTATTTACATTGAATATTTATCTTTTGGAGATATTTTAGAGTTTGATATTTTGCGGCTAAATTATTTTTTCTCGACTAATAGAGAACTTATATTATATTATAATTCATTTTAAATTAATTAACAAGAATTTTTTTCTACTTTTCTCTGCAATACTCTTTTTATTCTTTTATTGTTTTATAATACGCTATCAGCACGAGACGCTAACCAATTGAGTAGATGGTGATTGTTTTAATTCGTAGATATACTATTAATTAGTTGTCTAATGCTTGAGAAATTAAACCACCCATAGAAAGAAGATATAAGAATTTGCATGAGGCTCTTGCTTGAATGCATTGGTGTAACTATACATTGCATATGCTTTGATCATCGGGCTTTGGGATACGTGCATGATGCTCAACTTATACATAATATTGAGCATAAGAATTATTAATTGTTCTATATATGAACTTTCTTCATGAATAAATTCTAGATTTAAGGTATGTATTTTACCTTATTTTTTTCTTTTAAATTCTTCAAATTCTATAATTTGATTCTAAATACAAGCAAAAATAATAAATTTTATTTCTAACTCTCATTGAGTTTGTAAGGAATTATCACCAACCGAAGTGGTAAAATTTCTATGTTTTTCTATGATCAAATTCGTGTATGATTGTGAGCACAAGAAGTAAAAATTCATCCCATTGAATTTGCTTTATGCTCCTCCCCCAAAGAGAATGGGATAGCAGTATATGATAAGTCTGAAAGAAGACAAAATTAATAATGAAGGTATCAATGGATGTGAACGTAGCAATATATGAAATTCTAGTTGTCATCATTATGGTAATGAGAACAATAAGGATTCTCAATGTAATTCTTCACTCTATGAAAGTAATGTTTGTTATCGATTTGACATGATATTTTATAAAGCATAAATAGATGATTATGGTTCATACATGATGTGAAAGTGACAACATGTGATTTATGAATACATATTCATTCTTGGAAGAATGTTAACGTGCCAGTAGTAGTGGATATACCACACTCACCTCTAGAAGGAGGTTTGAGATGAAATACGAAAATACTTACATTATTGTAGCATGAATAGTCATTGATCACGTACCTATTGTGATTATTCCAAAATATTATGGCAATGTAATTATTACAAAGCAAAAGTAATGGAAGCAACATATCTTGCCTATAATGGTTTTGACCATGATCGCAATAGTATAACTTTCTCCTTGAAAGAGATATTCATCACATAGATATTGATAAATATGTGGAAGCACAGAATTATTGAGAGCTCTGAAAGAGCCAATTATACTATTTTGGAGAAATAAAATTGATTATCAATAAGCTATTGTGTCGTAGTAAGTCTCAAAGAAACTTATTGAGTTTCTAAAGTATTCTCGAAAGCACTTGGTTATATTGAGACTATAAACAAAGAAAAAATTTAATACCTTCTATTACTACAACTTGTAGCGGGGTAATATGGATGTGAAAAGCTATCCGTTTCTGTAACGATCCAACCGATCGTTTTGACCTCTAGCATTTCGTCCGATAGTTTGTCACCTTGAGTAGTTTCTCTTCATGTATTATGACTTGTACATGTAGTCAGATTTGAATTTCGGAAAGTTCGAAGTTGATTTGGGAAGGAAAATTCTTAATTCAGAATCTTTAAGTTGGAAGAGTTGACCAACTTTTGACATTTGAGTAAACGACCTCGGAGTCAGAATTTAAAATTTTCAATAGGGTTGTATGATAAAATTGCACTTGAACATATGTTCAGATCGAGTTTTGAATTGACCGAAAGAATTTCATCCTTCTAGTAAAAACTTGATATTTTGAAAGTTTTAAAATTTTCTATTAAATTTAAAGTGAACTTTGGGGTTATCAATGTCCCATCTGGCTTGTTAAAGTTATCCGATTGCAAAGCGTTTCCAAGTTTTATATACGAGTGCGACATTTGCTTCGTCCATTATCAGAATCACACGTATAAGAAATGACTTAGTTACTTTATCTGATTAATATGTCAATCTGCATTTTGAAAACCTTATTGCGGATAAGGTAAAGCAAATGGATGACCGTGACTTCTACTGCTTAAAAATTACCCCTAAATTAGAATGTTCTTCTGGAGGATAAAATAGTCGAAGATTCATTTTACACTAAGTAGGAAAACAAATACAATAATGAGGGTCCTATATGTTATCAAATGTCAATTGGTTGAAAAGGGAAATTTGATGCATCAACACTTTAGTGCTCACCACGCGTTTAACCAATTCGAATAATGTCTATTTTGCCTTTTTTAATTTTCTTTTCCGAAAACCTCTTGATAGATAATTTTGTCTTAAAATGACTTCCATCCTCCCTCCAAAAAAAATAAAAATTTGTTTAGACTATGAAATGAATTTGAATTACATATTAAATAAAGGGAGTACTTGAGATATGTTTACTTGAAAAGTTTAATGGGAGCAAAATTGTACATCGTAGTTTAAAATTTCAAAAGACTTTTATTTGTTAAAAGATGTTATATTCAAGACTAATAGGATACTTGAAGTGTGGAGATGGAGTATAATAGTTCTGTTGTATAAGAACATATGTGATATTCAGAGTTGTAACAACTATAGGGATATCAAATTATTAAGTCATACCATGAAAGTCTGGGAGAGAGTGGTAGAAATGAGAGTGTGAAGGATGGTGTCTATTTCAGACAACCAGTTCGGGTTCATGCCAGGGCGATCTACCACATAATCTATCCACCTTATTAGGAGGATGATGGAACAATACAGGGATAAGAAGAAGGATCTCCACATGGTGTTTATCGATCCAGAGAAAGCATACGACAGGGTTCCTGGGGAGGTCTTATGGAGATGCTTAGAGGTTAAAGGGTCCCGGTTACCTACATTTGGGTGATTAAAGACATGTATGATGGAGCTAAGTCTCGAGTTAGGACAGTAGGAGACGACTCCGAGCATTTTCTGGTTATTACGGGGTTGCACAAGGGGTCTGCGTTCAGCCCTTTCCTATTTGCCCTGGTGATGGATGTCATAACGCATAATATTCAAAGGGAGGTGCCATGGTGTATGCTATTTGCTAATGATATAATCCTAATTGAAAAGACAAGGCGCGGCGTCAACAAGAGGCTAGAGGTTTGGAGACAGGCCCTTGAGTCTAAAGGTTTCAGGTTGAGCAGGACGAAGACGGAATATCTCGAGTGCAAATTTGGGCCCGAGCTGACAAACGTGGGAGTGGAAGTGAGGCTTGACTCCCAAGTCAACCCTCAGATGGGTAGTTTCAATTACCTTGGGTCAGTTATTTAGGGGATCGTTGAGATCGACGAGGATGTCACACACCGTATGGGGGTGGGGTGGATGAAGTGGGGGTTAACAACGGGACTCCTGTGTGACAAGAAAGTGCCACCGTTACTAAAAGGTAAGTTTTATAGAGCAATGGTTAGACCGGCCATGTTGTATAGGACTGAGTGTTGGCCGGTTAAGAACTCACACATCCAGAAGATGCAAGTAACAGAGGTGAGGATGTTGAGGTGGATATGTGGGCATATAAGGATAGATAAGATTAGAATGAAGATATTCAAGAGAGGGTGGGTGTGGCATCCATGGAGGATAAGATGCGGGAAGCGATACTCAGATGGTTCGGGTAAATTCAAAGGAGGAGCGTTGATGCACTTGTGAGAAGTTCTGAGCGACTGCCAGTGGTGGGCACGATGAGAGGTAGAGGGAGGCCGGGGAGAGGTGATTAGGCAGGACATGACACGACTTAGGATTATTGAGGACATGGCCCTTGACAGGGGATTGTGGAGGTCAAGCATTAAGGTTGTAGGTTAGGGAAAAGTTGGAAAACTTTTTACAGCGCGCTAGAGTGTGACTAGACAGTTTGGAGTGAGGCTTAGGATGTTACTGATCAGCTACTGATGCAGGGCTTTATATTCTAGATATTAGTATACTTTCCTCTTTCTCGTATTTCTTATATTCCTTATATTGTTGTTATTTTGTTATTTTACGTTATGCAGTGTATTTTATATTATTTATTACGAATTTATTGCTAGTACTAATATATCGTCACTTGTTTCCTTCCTCAGCCAGGGGTCTCCTGGAAACACCCTTTCTGCCCCTCGGGGTAGAGGTAAGGTCTGCGTACATATTACTCTCTCTAGACCCCATTTGTGGGATATACTGGGTTGTTGTTGTTTTATTTGTTAAAATAATAATATTAATAAAATATTTCTTTAAATTTTAAATTAATATGAAAATATCATTTACTTATGGTTACATAATAAAAATTATTTTTAATTGTTAAAACTATTGCCCTCATCGATGTAGTATAACTCACATGAATAAACGTTTTAATATTTTCTCAGTACTTGAACCTTCGATCACTCGGGAAGGGGAATATGCCAATGAACTTTAAGTAGGGAAAAAGCTAGAGATGACAAGTTTCTTTATCAAAGATGCAACATTACTGCAGTTGTATGTACTTACATTTATGTCGTTAACATGCTTTGATGGAATAGAACCAATAATTCAGACATACAAAATAGAAATAAGGGCTCCTTGAACGACTTCGGTGCTATAGAATCTCTTTCAAGGAGAGAGTTGACTTCATGCAGATAGATCTTTTCCAGGGGATATTGGTTCCCCTTGAGGTATGCCCTTCCGGTGGGTTATTCCTTTATTTGTCTTTTCCATCCGGTGTTTGCACTGTGTCAGAAAATCTTTATCTTTGATCTCTCTTCACAATGCATTTTAAAGGCTCAAACTTTCTTGTTCAATATTGTAGTCATAGTTATTGACTCCACGACCAAAACACTAGGGATGCACAGCATGTGGGATTTGTCTAGCAAATGGAGACTTTCAATTATTCACTAGCAAGAGCTCTTGAAGTCTATCGGGGGAAAACGAGTCAAAAAGCCACGAATGAAGCAATCTGATTATTTTCACATGACTCGACTTAAGTCTTTCTCTTTCACTCCACCTTATTTGCTGGAGGGAGGATATGATTGAAGTCCCATTCAATTCATATAATTTCGCATCCAATCAATTGAAATTGGGGTCAACAAAAAAAGTATAAGACATATTATTCCTACATGTTCCATTAGTAGTATTCCCTTGAGATGTTACTGGAGATTTTGGTTGTGCTTAATCTTCCCTGGAGCGACTTCACCGGCTTGGATTGGAGGAAATGGCTTCAGTTTTTATCGCTTTATTAGGCCAATTTGGATAATAGTGGGCAAGTTCGAGATTCACTATCGCTTTCAGCATAGAGCGGATCACTCCCTTATCACTTAAAGGGCGAAGTCTACCAATCCCCCTAAATCTAATTGATGGAAGACTCAGTATATTTGTATGATCCCTTGGTATGAGAAGTTGGTTATGCAGGCTAATAACCTTTACGAGGTTATTTTGATCATGACAAATAATTGATTAACAATATTCCTGAGGAATGAAAAGGTGGTACCCTAATTACAACAGCCACTAGTGCCTTTTGTCAAGCTAAATAGTGATGGTAGCTGTAGATATAGTATTTGTGAAGGTGGCGGTGTTGTTAGAGATAGTATGAGTGCTCTTATTATAGCTTACTCAATTCCCTTGGTTGCTGGAACCTGCAACTGGGTAGAAGCAAAAGCCATACTTTTTTCCTTAAATGTTGCATTTAAAGAAGGTACAGGTCGGTGATAGGAGAGAATAAACCCTTTCACACCCGATAAAATAATACTTTTATATCATGAACCAAATAATAAAAATTGGGATTGCCTTACCCTTAATAAGGCATAATTATGAGGGAGCTGTTGTGGGTATTCCTAAATTTGGTATTGCTGGTAAATGGAAAGGCATATGATTGAAAGGATCAATGTGCTATTGGAGGATTATCGCTCCATGGGGAACTTTGTTAGTGCTAATCAGGTGCAGATCAATTCTCTGTGACCTCCCACCATTCACGACATCCCTTACTTCTCGTAAGAATGGATCCTCGATGGAGGATTAGAAGCTCCCAAAAGCGGGAAAAGATTCATCGATTAGGTGGGAAAAAAGTTTGTGACTCTTTGATCTATCAGTTGTCTCTGTCAGTATTGTAGCTTATGGGCATGTACCACTGCCCCAAGAAAATTTCGACTAGAAAGGATAAGATAGAAGAGGGAGTAAGAGAAAATATCTGAAACTTTCATGCAGGCTTAGAACTTTCATCCAGCACCTATTTAGGATCTAGGAAATCACTCATGTAATGGCCATTCTTCGGCAACGATGGTAGTATTTTGGTTCGGCACTTGTTTACTGTGAAAATGGTAATAAGAATTAGATTTGTAAATGAGAGATCCTAAAATACTTGACCTATTCTCGAGCTAGTTTGTTGTGGTGGTTTGTTCTAAGACGTGAAATAAAATGGTAAAGATTGAGTTAGCCAAAGCTGTAATCGAACCAGTAAGGGGACATTTCCTGAGCGCAAAGCTGGCCAGTAGGTACCTCGGAGCCGAGCCTCGAGCCTATCTCGAGCTTATCGAGGGTATTCGGGATGGGAATAACAAACAAAGATATAAATAGGTAAGTCTATATTCTACTAATCTTGAGCCAAATAATGAAGAACAAACAAAGAAATGATAAAGTGCTAAGGCGACCTCGAGGTCGATGGAGGCAAATAACTTAGAAGAAAGCGAGAGAAAGAGAGAGAGAAAGAGAGATTATTGCATTGTGGAGAAGTGGAGCAACATCAGTCCCTTACGAGGTAAGGCGAGTCCCCTTTATATAGGCGAGGGGACTCGGTATAGTACATGTGTATTAATGGTAAGAGTACTAAGACGGGACGGCTTGATGCAAGACCTCACAGTAGGTTCTAGATAGGTCAGATCAGTCAGGTGTAGCCATGTGCCTAGGATAATTCCTCTTTTATCCTGACTTCGTACCTAACTTCCTTCGAGTTGGACTTCGACGAGCCCCGAGGCCGAGAACTCGATCGTGACCTTCCACCCTCTGGGTCTCGGGGAAGGCTACCTGACATGTCTTGATAGCAAAAAATCACGTCTTCTGATTTTTCCATGTACAGATAGTCTTCGAGTTTCCTATATTGAAGTGATAGGAAACGATGTTGAATCCTAGCCTCAGGACCATTATTACCATGACGTCATCCGTATAAGAGCATTGATGCCATAGCCCCAGATATCGTGTGGGGCTGCCGTCGTATGCGGCAATCGAGGAGTTCATGAACTGCTGCAGGTTTATCCCTTATGTTTCCTAAATCAGTTCCTATAAAATGCCCCGATCGTCATAAACTTCTCATATTTTCCCTTCTTCTAGGATCGTGAATCGGAATCTCCATATATTCGACATATTCCTATCTTTCTCTCTTTTTTCGGAAAGGTTTCACCATTATCTATGGCTAGGCAGGACGGTACCCCGTAAAAATGATACCGCATCATTGTCCCAGTGGGCCGGGAGGTGGGTAATAGGCCGATCCCATTTTTAGAGTAGTATACCCATTCCGAGCTTGATACATCAAAGGATTTCGACATCAAAGCTCCCGCGTCTATGCTGGTCCGATGCGATCCCTATCCGTTCACCCTGGGTCCCACCAAATCTATAAAATCTCCCTTCAAAATCGATCTGGTGATCGTTCACTTCTGCATTCGGTATCGAGTGACCCTTGGTCAGATCTCACTGTCTTTTTGGAGGATCGTGCTGATGCTCAGGCCCTTTGCTGAGGAGATCGCAGGTGATGTTTTCACCCTCAACCATCGAAACGAATTATACCATCCTCGGCTGTACCGAGACCTGATCAAGCTTCGATAACGGTCCAAGAAACCTTTCTTTTCAAGTATCGATAAAGAGAAGGATCGGGGGTATATGAGCAAGTTTGTTCGGGTACAAACCTCAGACATTATACCGGTCCAATGGACACCTTTTCCCGAACGGTGGAAACTTTCAGCATAAGTATATCGTCCCTTGAATGTTTCTCAACTTTCATTTCGAGCGTCATGATAACCTTTTGGCGACTTTTTCTAGATTTTCCTTGGCATCTCGAGGAAGTCCCAGACTTGGCAAGGTGGATCAAGCGATTGGGCAAAAGGTTCCCATACCATCTCCAATCCTAGGCTATTATCGCCGATAAGCCCTTGTTAACCAAGAACCATGGTGAGGTTTTCTTTCTACATGCATTTTATATTTTGTATTTCTCTTGGGCTCCAATCAATCGCATTGTGCATTCATCGTATTGGTGCAGGCCTTGGAGAAAACATGCTGATGAGGCCACCCCCTGCTGGTCAAAGGAGGCCTAGGGGCTTGGCACGAGCAAGAAAAGGAAAACAAGAATGGTCGTTGCCCAACTTGACAAGACTGTTTCCCCGAGCTCTAATCAGGATCATGGTGTAGGGGGGGAACACTATGATGATGGAAGTCCACTGAGGATGAGGTCGAGGCCCAGCGAGAGGGGTTCACAGGTGCCCCAGTCAGAGGCTGCTGAGTCCGGGATGGCGAGGGCCGGCAAGGCTAAGGAACCAAAAGTTGTTGATGAGGAGGCCGGTGTGGTTTTGAATCGCTCAGCCAGATTCGATGTAGCTTTTGCCAACAGGGCTACGGGTTCAGATTGGAAGGATTTTGGGGCCTTTACAGGACACGGGCTGCTATTCAATGGAGTTGATGACTCGAACGACTTCATTCGAAACTATCCAATCTCATTGGGAGAGTTGAGAAACATCGTGATGATGGTTGGTCCCACGTCCGGTAATTCCTTTGGAGGGGAAGGCTTTATTGCCAACATTCTTGATGGCGTGCCTAACACAGTTGACCTTGACGTGTCTGACATCATTGATACAACGGAGAAATACCTGCGACAGGTAATAATTTTTCTTTGAGTGTTTCTTTTCGCCCCCGGGCGTTATTCAGCATTTTTCTTAATTTCCTTATTATGACGTAGTGCAAGGAGATATATGAGTGTGTCATATCTCGGCTCCGTAGGGACCTTGTATGCCACGAGGAGCGTGATTCCATTGCTTCGAAACTGCGAGACTCGAAGTCTCCAGGCATCCGGAGAGATGAAGAGTTGAAGGAGCTTTGATCCTCCTTAGAGGGGACACTTCGGGAGAAGACTGCCTTGTTGCACAGGTATTCTTCTTTCTCTTTTATATCTGCTCCTCCGATTAGTATCTATATATTTGTTTTATGTTCACATATTCACCGTCCTACTTCTTAACAAAGGTTGAACAGGGAAATTCGAGGATCGTCGAGCTGGAAGCGGAGGTCTTCGGGCTGAGAGAGCGGAACAAAAATGCGACTGAGGAGTTGGGCAATATCACGGAGTCTTCTTTCAGATGCCCTCAAAGAGACCGTCGCTTTTTCCAAGGCTAAGCTCGATGTGGAACGATATGCTGCTATTTATAAGGCAGATGTAGCCAAGGCAGATGCGATGGCTCGTGACATATCCCTGGCGGCCTAGTAGAAATTGGCCCGTGTTGTTGATCATGCCAAGGCGAAGGAAGGAAGGAGGTCTTGGAAGGACTTAAGTCCCGATGATTTGAGTTATCTGCTGACCTAAACGAGGCCCGAGTGATAGAGGGGGCACTAGAGCGTTTAGTTGTTCTTGACGAAGGCGAAGAGTATAGCGGCGAGAAGTAGTCTCCGAGCTTTCCCTTCCCTTTTGTATGCTCCTTCTTCTTTCTTTTTTGTTTCATATGTTCTCCCTTCCGGGAAACCAATACTCCAAAGATATATGACTATTTTGTTAATATATGAATGGAGCCTTTATTCTGGTAGTTCTTCTTGCTTCAGGGCACCAATTATCGGACCTTCGAAGCCTTTTTGTATTTTATAGTTGAGGTTGAGCTAATAGCTTCTACAGAAAGACGTCGTGGATCCCCCGAGGTCTTCCCCCTACTCTCACGAATCACGTGGGAGCCTGGAGTAATTCCGCCATAGTTCTCCAATGGGAAGGTGATGTTAACGCGGCCAAAATTAATTGGCATGTTTGGTCAATTAGTCAGTTGTTATTTGGCCCTTATATATTTGTTTATACCTCTTTCAAGCGATGATTCTACAGTTTCTTTCTTTGATTAGCTCGTCTATTCTGTAGATCTAGGTGCCCTCCACGAGCTTCTTCACTTCTCTGCTTCAGGTGATTATTGCCTGGATACTCCTCTTTTTTCCATTATTCTGTTATGGCCATGGTCGCCGTTTCAACGTTTGATGCTTGGACAAAGGAGGCTCCTTCCTATATTCCATTTTCAGCTGGCAATAGTGTCCCTCTCCTGACGTCGAGGGAATGGTGTTTGGGGTACAATGCCTCGAGGAGCGTTGTTACACCGGGAAAACCTCCCAATATTTCGGGCCACAAGGGGCATGTGTCGAGAATTACCTCTTCGGTGGTAGAGGAGGACCTCGGGTCGATCAGGATAAAATGTGGATAGGGGGAAGGCATGGTTCTGCAAGCCCCTTCCCTCGAGGAGAACGTTACAACGTATGTTGAAGGTTTCTTGAGCATGTACACTGGCATTCTCGCACCAGGTTCCCCTGAACGGGTTGTGCTTGATTTTTGTAAGAGGTACAAAGTAACATTGGCGCAGGTTTGTCCCTTCTTCTGGAGCATATTATGGTCAATTAGATACTTTGCCGAAAAGGTCGGGATAGATTTCTCCTTTAGTCACCTCATAAGGTTTTACTGGCCATTGTGCTTCTAAGGCCTGGTTGCCATTCAATGTAGGTCTATTCTAGCTCCTGTGATTGACGGTCAAGAGTATGAAGATCATGAATGGATGAGCAAGTTTGTTTGGGTTCGAACGACGGACATCATCCCCGGAGAATTCCCACAATTTCCTAAGAAATGGAGCTCCACACGTAACCACTCAGTTCAAGCTGTCTTTTTCTTTATATGAGGTCGGATTCATAGTGACTTCTTCCCGTCTTTTGCTTATAGCAACTCATTGGTTAGCTGATGAGGTTCCGGACTTAGCCGAACAGTCTCGTAAGCAGTAATTATGCTAGACTCATGATAGGCACCGGTAGCGAGATCTTTCAAAAGTGAGGTGGGAGGTAAATTACTGTGGTAGGTATTTGGTGTTCTCTTCCCACCCTTCTCTTTTCCATTTCAAGGGCGGCCTCCTCTTTGTTGACTTTCTTGGTTCCCCTATTGTAGGCGCCGGGAGTTTATTCGAGGAAAGACCTACGGTTCAAGAATCGAGGAGTTCCAGCAAAAGAAAAGATGTTGAGCTGTATGAGAAGGCTCGCGGTGATGCATCTTATCTGCAGTGCTTGAGAGGAAATGAGTCGGCCAGTTGGCCAACTTCCGAGACTGAGGCTTTATCGGACATAGATTTGGACCTCGGTGAGGCTCATCGTTTTGGCCTTGTGGTAAGTTTTCGACCGCGATAAGGATGTTCCAGCCCAGTACTTTTCTATTTTTTCTTCATACCCTTGGCTTCTCTCTTTCAGGCTTTTTACAGGCTCAAAGTTGAGTTGCTTCGTCGCGAGACCCAGATGCGGGAAGCTCAGGAAAGGGGAATGTCCCTCTGTGTCAGGCGAAGGAAAATGAGCTCATTTCTTTAAGGCCCTTTTGGAGAAACAGGTATTCCACCTTTTGTGTTGGCTCGTATTTCCTTCCCATCCCTCTTTCTATCTTTTTCAGCCTTTGAAGTATTGTTGTTCAAATTAAAGGTAAGGTGGATGAGCTGGAGGAACTCTAAGGAGAGGTTAGTGCCACCAATCGTGAATTTGCCGAGCTACGAGCACGTGTCAACTCTCATTCGGAGGCCAAAGAGAGAGCACAGGCTGCGAGGTCCGCGTTTGATGTGCAACTTCTGGCTTCTCGTGCAAACGACTCTGCTCGGGTGAAGATGATCACGAGGCTCCCATCCGATGTATCTAGGGTGAAAACTGAGGTGGCAAACATCCGGGTTGAGGTCGTAATAAATTGCACCCTGGTGGACCAAAAGATGGCGGCCTACTCGAAGAGCGCCGCTGTTGTTAGGGATGAACTGAAGAAGGCCCTTGATTGTGCAGGTAATAGCAGGGAATATGAGATATGCAGATCCAGAATGGAGGCCCTCGAATCGATTCATGCCAGAGATTTCAATCTCTCGGGGGAGATCGAACATGCCAAGGAAATGGAGTTTGATACGAAGTTTTTGATATCACATTATGAGGAGGAGGCCGATGGGCCGCAACTGCCAAAAGAGGAGATAAAGGGGGAACGGGCATTCCCTGCCTTCTTTGCTTTGTATATATATATATATATATATATATATATATATATATATATATATATATATATATATATATATATATATATATATTTCACCATACGAAGTAAGGCCAAGATTAAGTCATGTTACTGACATGTAATAATAAGGAGGGAGAGACCCCGCAACTTGAAATTTCTGCAATTCCATTTGCTGGAGTTCTTTCGCTGGATCGATTTAATCCTAGAGTAGCATTTAGGCTTGCATTTTTCTATTGTCTTCGAGTTCATCTCCGAGAAGGGATTCGACTCGAGATTAACTTACCCTCGAGAACGTTCGGGCTAGTAGTAATAGTTTTCATTTTCCGCCCTTGGGCGTTTGGCGATTTTCTGGGTTCAGTCTCCGAGTCGCGTTGCGACTTGAGCTGTAATCAACCATTAGATCCCAATTGAGCTCTAGGCTAGCGAAGGTGGCCCTTCTGTTGCTTGGTCATTGAGACCTCTTGGTATGAGGCCCGAAGGCTTGCTTAGCCGGCAATAATGGCACTTACGTTTTTTGGTCACGGGAACCTTTTGATATGAGGTCCGGAGGCTTGCTTAGTGGGCGACAATAGCACTTACGCTGTTTGGTCATGGGGACCTTTGATATGAGGCCCCGAGGCTTTGCTTTGGTTAACTATTGTGGATCTCGTCTCGAAATTGGGTTATGATTCAAGCTCACTTTAATCCTCAAGTTGTCAATTTTTAAGCCGATGACAACAGCACTTACAATGTTTGATATGAGGCCCGGGCGCTTGCTTAGCCAATGACAATGGCACTTACGTTGTTTGATGTGAAGCCCGGAGGCTTTTTGTAATCTTTGTTTCCTCTTGTTAAGGTCTTACTGATTATTTTTTCCTGATTCGCCGTCGGTTCTAAAAGAACCTTGACTTCAAGTCGTAGTCGCTGATGTTTCGAGCACCTCGGAAGGTTTATTGCTCATAGGTCGGGTAGATTGATGCTTTTATGATTTTGGAGTCGACGTGGTTGGGACTCATTTTTTGCTTGTTGAGGGAAGCCTGTTTTTAACCGATTCTTTCCGAAGTAGATTTGGAGGATTTTTTTGCAACAGTCGGGCATCCCCAAGTCATATTGTTTGGGCTGAAGTAGCCGTTCTGACTGGAGTCATATGCATTTGGCTGAGGCCATTTTGATCCCGAGAAGCAGTTTTAGGCGTCTACACCGAGGATATTCCCTTTAGGGATTCTTATAAATATGACGTATAGCCTAAATTGCGGGATTTTTCATGCCTGTTGAGGTCTTACAGTTTTTCATGCCTATTGAGGTCTTACACTGTATGGAGAATAGATCTGGTTTTGCCGAGGCTGCCCGTTAAGGTCTTACAATTTTAGAGTTTCCAGTACATAAGGATTGGCGATGATTTTCCGAGTCAACGAGTTCTTCTCAAGCTTGAAGACAGCTTTTTGCGAACCCAAAGTTGCACTGTGAAGGCATTATAAGCCGGGATTCCAACCCCGAGACAGGGTGGATGTTGAAGTGTTTTAAGCCTCCGAGTGTTCTGTGACGTATTCGATGGAGATTGGTGACAGTATCCGAGACATCGAGTTGTTTATGCCTGAAGATTGTTTCTCGTGAGCTTAGAGTTGCACCACAAGGGCTTGGTGAGCCCGGTGTTTCGACCCTGGAGTCATACGGATACCGGACTTTTAAAGTCTTCGGGTATCTCGAGATACATCTAGCGGAGAGATTTTTGCTGTGGATAAGCCAAAATAATCTTCTTCGAGGCATGGAATGATTAAAAAATATTCTTTATTGCTTGGTGAAAATATAAGCTGCAAATATATGTTGTCCTGACGATGTGAGTCCGGTCTGTATGGGTGTCATTCCCATGATCATCTGATGTGCTTGTATGATTCCATATTGGGAAATTTCAGGGGAGAGGATTGCGATCTTATTTGGTCCCCTCCCGGGGACGTGCACTCCTGCTAATAATCTTGTTGGCAGAACCTTCTTCCTGTTAGAAACTCGTTCAAGAAAAGAATACCCATCGAGCCCTATGATGGTCGCGGACCCTCGAGCGGGATCCATAGATGGTGAATGCCTCAGCTGTCTACCTACATACAGATTAGCAATAAGAAAATAAAAAAATGATAAAAGGAGGCGGGGTAGTTCTTCCTCTTTGTGAGGTGCAGAGGCGACGTTTCGGGGAGCAAGCCTCGCTGTACCTATCTTACTCTTCCGGCCAAGCCTGAACGAGGATGTGATTATCCATACCTTTTGACCTTATTTGAGGGCAACGCCTGCCATGGGGATGAGGGATCTTCTTTTGTCGCTCGTAGCTAGATGTTATTGGAGGATCAGAATCGCACCCCCAGAGACATATTCGTCGTTGCCAATGCAAAGCGTTTGTGCCTCGTGTCACTCAATTTATCAGCCTGAGCTCGGGTGGGCCCCACAGGGGGAGCGATTTGGTCGTTGTGGGAATCGCCATCAGGAACCTATTAGGGGCCTAGTCCGAGAGCAATATTGGTATGGACTGTCCTATTGGCTTTGGTCCGATATCGTCGGTATAATTTGGACGATCCACCTGCACTCCTAACTGTATGTTTTATTTGAAATGAGTCAAATAAAAGGAGGGATTACCAATATGTTAATATGATGCCGAGGTGGAGTCTCGGCGTCCTTTTCCTCCAGCGAGAAGGTGTCTTCTGGGAGAATTTTCTGGGACTTCCCCTTTCTAGTGATGGGCGCCCGCACTCTATGTTTTGGCGGATCTTCGCGGGGCTCCCCCATCCCTTGACAGCTATGACAATGAGTCGTGGCTTGCCAGCTCTGTCTTGTCTGATACTCTTTCGCCCGTGGAGCTGGATTTGGGTTTCTCGTTCGGCGACACTTTGTTGAATAGAGTAGTTGCTGCTCTTTTGGTTCTGTAACTCTGAGTATCCCGTGATTCCTGTGGCGAGCCATGATTTCCCTGGAGGGGTTTCGGTAGAATTTATCCGAGCCACTTGGAGTTCCTGATTTCCCTTATGGTGACCACTATGTTTGGAACTGCAGGGTTGAAGTCGTGCCTTGTCGGGCGAGCATTCCATGCCGGCTGTGCCTTGTTGAATCTAGGATTATTGGAGGTTACTCAAGGGCGTTGTCCTCAGGCTACTGCCTTGTTGTTGTGAAATATGTTGACCCTCGAATTGTCTCTTTCGTTCACGTCGTGTGGACGATGGCTCCATTGATTCATTGCCAGCTCCTATGCTGCGAATTTACCCAAATATGTTGAACCCGGGGGGATTCTTCGAGGGTTATTCGTGGTTCTGATTCGGGTCCATTGTCGGTTGCTGGTATCCGACCAAGCCTCGACCGGATACTTGACCGGGCTTTGCTCGAACTACTTTGAAGTCGTTGTGTATGCTTTGTTTGGGTTTTGGGCGAAGGCCCGTGTCGCCCTACTACTCGAGACCGGGAGCGGTCTTGTTTGTCCTGTCAGGGAATAGGGTGCGTCTTTCCATGATGCTTTATTTCTTCTTTACCCAACCTTCTATGTATTGGTCCCTTTTAGCATCATTTTGATGGCGTCGATGTGTGATTTTACAGGCTATGCTAGTACGATGAGTGAGTCCTCGAGATCAAATGTCTAACAATGGCGTTGCGTCATGGTTCCTTCTGAGGGAGTTTATCCAAATCTCCTTATCAGGACGGGCTCGAGTTCTCCATTTTGGAGGTCGTTGTACCTGGACGAGCATGCGTAAGTAGTAACATTCCCACGAGGACTTGAGGTCCTGTCACTCTAGGGAATTTTGTAATTTCCAACTTTCACGAAACGAGTTCCGGAATCGTATCTTTGGGAGACGGTTTCCATAGGAGTCTCTATGAGCATGATTCGATCTTTACGACAAGTTCTTCCAACATCCTTACTGCTACAGGATAGGTTGTCGGTTTGTCGTTGCCCGATATCTCGGGTACTGGCTCAAAGTGAGGAGATACTTTGGGTGTTACCACATTGAGAGTCTCTGTGTGGCTTTGCAGCTGAGAGATAGCCAAGTCTTGTTCCTGCAACTTTTCAAAAATAATACGAAGACTAACTTCTCGTTTTACCCGGGCTGGGATTTTTCGGGCTTCCTGTTGGTTAATGTGACGTGTTTCGCCATCGGTGCGCAAGGCGTTATTGCCCCGCTGTGCGGCATACAGACCCGCATCTTCTCGAACCGATCTGGATGCATTATCAAGGTTTTGCATTGTCACGCTAGTCGTCATGACGGCCATACTGCTCTTTTTGTGACTTTTGGGGTTATCGTCCTCGATTTCCCTTATCGAGCTGATCATTAACTTGAAATCAAAAGATCTCGGGCAAGAAAAGTGTGAAAGATATCATGCATTTAAGTGACGAAACTAACAAGAGAATAATCACTATTATTTTTAGCCAAACGGTGAGCGCCAAACTGTTTACTGTGAAAATGGTAATAACAATTAGATTTGTAAATGGGATTCTAAAAATACGTGATCTATTCCCGAGCTAGTTTGTTGTGGTGGTTAGTGCTAAAACGTGAAATAAAATGGTAAAGATCGAGTTAGCCAAAGCTGTAATCGAACTAGTAAGGGGACATTTCCGGGCTCAAAGCTGGCCAGTAGGTACCTTAAAACCAAACCTCGAGCTTATAGAGGGTATTCGGAATGGGGATTACAAGCAAATATATAAATAAGTTAGGCTCAATACAATTAATTTGGGCCAAATAATGAAGAACTAACAAAGAAACGATAAAGTGCTAAGGCGACCTCGAGGTTAGTGGAGGCAAATAACTTAGTAGAAAGAGAGAGAGAGAGAGAGAGAGAGAGAGAGAGAGAGAGAGAGAGAGAGAGAGAGATTATTGCATTGTGGAGAAGTGGAGTAACATCAGTCTCTTACAAGGTAAGGCGAGTCCCCCTTATATTGGCGAGGGGACTCGGTATAGTACATGTATATTAATTGCAAGAGTACAAAGACGGGATGTCTTGACGCAAGACCTCACAGTAGGCTCTAGATATGTCGGATCAGTCAAGTGTAGCCATATGCCTAGGAGACTTCCTCTTTTATCCCGACTTCAGACCTCGCTTCCTTTGAGTTGGACTTCGATGAGTCCTAAGGACGAGAACTCGATCGCGACCCTCCACCCTCGGGATCTCGGGGAAGGCTTCCCGACATGTCTTGATAGAAAAAAATTAGGTCTTCTAATTTTACCGCGTACAACACATTTGGAATGACTCTCTCATATTGAGGAATTGTGTCTAGTGGCATTCGATCACAGAATCCATTGACAGCTGCATAAATGACTAATATTTATTTTTCAATTTGGCAGTGGTGCATATTATGGTTGTTTTGGTACTTCTTTCAGCCTTGCACCTTTATTGAGTAATGCCTTAGTCATTGCATCAAGGTCTGAGCCAAATTGAGCAAGTTCCCACTTTGCGATGTTGTGCCAATTTCAGTTTTGAACTACCGTAGACTTGTTTCATAATTTTCAACTGAGCAACAGAACCGACACGACTGACAGATAAACCAACGTTAATCACAGGTCTAATTTCGCGATAAAAGAGCTCCATTTTAAAACAGATTTGTCCATCAGTAATGTAGATCACATTAGTAGGAATATAGGTCGACATGTCTCCAACTTGTGAAAGGAAGATCTGTTGAAGAGTTTATGTTGTCTCGGTATGGAATAGTCCAATCATTTCCGGCACCAGTGCAATATGTAAGACTACTTTAGAATTCTTTAGAATACAAATGAGATAAAAAAAAAGGCTATATCGAGGCTTGAGTAGAAGAATGGGTACTTGAACAAAGGGCCCTCTCAAACCAGTGAAGATCGGAGTTGAGTTACTTAAGATTCGACACGAATTCACCACATCTTACGATTTCACTAATGAATCAAGATGAATGTCGACCTTGTAAATCACCTAACTTTGTATAGCTGAAAGTTGCCAAATTAGTTGAAAGAATTGAAAGAAATGCTGGAAAATAAGCTTCAAAAGTTGAACTTCCACTTTCAATTATCATTATAAGTGTGGATGGCATCAGTCCTAATTGATTGTTTTGAATTGAAGGGTTTTTTCCTTACTAATGAGTACAGATATCAGACTTAGTATTAGGTAGTGACCTTAATAACCGAGAGAATTCTAAAACTCTTTCTCACAAATTAAAGAATTGAATTACCTTGCGCCCTTATCATTTCGGTCGAGCCGGGAACTCTTGTTTAGCTTGAGACAAGTATTCCTTCTTATAGATATCATTGAAAAATTGAAAGACTAAGAAGAATTTGTCTAGGTCACATAAGCAAAGAAAAGATCACATCAACAATGGCTTGCGAGTAGAGGAAGCTTTTGTTTTTCATTATTCCCTCGCAGTTGAGTTAAAGTTAGCAGATGAGATTTACTTTATTAAAGGAAGGGATGGTGATTAACTGATTGGATCTTGTCTTGGAATGTAGTGAGGGAGCCCAGAGCTATTGAATTATTTCATAACCTAAGGAGAAGAATAAGACTTTTTACCAGTATCATAAATTCTCACGCTTTTTTCAAAAGTTTCAATAGACGCAGAAAGAGATTATATTCCCTAAGGCTTTTGATACTTGACCAGTAAAACATAGTGTATTCGAATTTTGATTAAGTTTACCCGAAAAATAGGAACCATTCTCTAAACCTAAATATTCTTAAATAACCAATAGCCTACAAGTACCCTGAAAAAAAGGTAAAAAGAACCCTATTTAAAAACCTAAAATCCGATGCAAACAATCAGTGAAGGGAGCGCAGCTTAGAACGTTTACTTCATGTAAAGCGCACATAACCAAATATAACCAAGGTGTTTGAATAAACGTGAGGGGAAGTCATAGAAAAAGAAGAAGAAACCCCTTAGGGAGGACAAACCAATAACAATCTGACACTACAATAGAAGGTTATAATTTAAATATTATTATTATTACAAAGAAACTAGTAGCATTAATAATGCATCGCAAACGTCACCAACCACAGCAAAATGAGACCAAAACAAAGGAAACAAAAAATGAAAACATCATCTCGAACACGTGTTATCCATGCTCATCTCACATGTAGCAATGAAACATAGTCCATTGATTTTGATTCGACGGCTATGATTGAGTTTGTATGTGGGGACAAAATGAAAACAGCATGGATCATTCTGCTTACCCTTACAAAAACTTCTCTTGTCAAACAACTTGTTCTTGTAGAGTCAGCCAAGTTGGTATAAACATGCAGACAAACAATACAAATACAAATACAAATACAAAGTCATGAGAAATAAGTGGAACAAGAAAAAGTAAAAGGGGTTGATTTTTTTGGATTTTAGGAAGCTTCTTTGCAAGTATAAAAAATTATAGGTTGTAAGTGTTCTCATTCCTTTTTCTTGAATTCCATAAGATTTGATTAGTTTCAATTCTCTTGGCATCTTTTTTAAGTTTTATTGGTAAAGTCATGAAACTTTGATATTTTTTCATAAAGTGGCCCAAAAGACTAAAACTTTTAGCAGTTAGTTTTGAAAGTTTCTTCATCTCATGGAAATTGTTTAATAACTGCTTGCAGCTGGAATTGTACCTAAGATATCTTTATTGGAAAGATACCATAAAAGGGGTATAAAATTTGCAAATTGTGTCTGTTTACTTCCTCTTTTGTTTAATTCTGTACCATGGTCAAAGCCCAAAAGGGTTTTGCTTTCCTTCAAAGATAATTCTGAAATTCATTTGTATCTGTTCACATATAAAATTTGCAGAATGCTGTTGTTGATTTTTCTCTCTACTGTGTACTGACACATCTAAAGATCTTCCCTTTCTGAGTTCAAGTGGACAGGTAAATTTTAACTTAGCTTCTTTGTCTTAATACTGTTCTTGTTTTCTCTGGTTATTGCTTAGTTTTTGGTTCTGAATTTGGTGGCTGGCTCTGAATATTTTCTTCAGCTTGGTTGCTTAAAATGCATCCAGTACCCTTAATTGTATACCCTAATCTGGATACAAGGTTCTGTACAATAATTTTGTGTGGGGATCATGCTGCTTCCCTTAATTGATTTTGACAAGTTAGAGTTGATACTTCTACCTGTATTTTTCTTGTTATTACCAATATTATTCATGCTAAGGAAGAGAATAGATCTTTTGAAATCAAAGGGTTTTGGAATACTTTCCTTATTCTTGTTGGTGTTTATGTTCTCTATGAGGCTCAAACCTTCTTGCTTCCAACTTGTTTATACCTTGTCTCAAATGACAAATAGCAAGAACTGGTTAATATTAGATATCCTCTTTGATTTTCTATTCTCTTTTTTTGTTGGTGAACGCAGTGACGAAGCCAAGAATTTCCTCAAGGGTGTTCAAACTTGAAAGAGCTAAACAAAATTTCCGACAAAGAGTGTTTATGTTATGTACCTTTTAAACCTAATATTTTACCTATATATGCAATATAATTTTCTGACAAAGGGTGGTCAATTCGCCCATGGGTGAACGTTAGACATGTAAATCCAGTATCATTCTTCAAGTGTAGTAAATAATGAAACTTCTAACTTAACAAAAGTAAGGCGTAGCTTTTGCCGGAGTCTGGCACAAAGTATACTACTTTTGGATGATTGAAAGTCCTTGATAATAGTAGTATTTCTTCGTAAAGAATTCTTCTTAAGCTTGAAAAGTTTTAGTGATTTGGGAGTTGATGCTGTTGCCTGTTGGTAGAGATGACTTGCTATCATTGAATTCCCTTGGTATCACAGATTTAGTTTCTAATTTTAAAGCTCAAGGATTCCAATTAGTAATAGGGAGGAGAGTACATATTCTTTCGCTAAAATCGTGTGCTGCTGCTGAATCTGCTGCATTCTATCTCAAATTTTTGAATCTTCTATTCCCTGACTTGATATCCAGTGCACAAGGATTATATTTAAAACAATGCATATTTCTTCTATTTTTACACTTTCTAAATATGTTGAGATTCTCCTGCTAGCTGTCTTTTAATATTGTCTTCTTTTACACTTTGTCTAATTGGACGGTGTCTCTGTTTGATGTTTCAGTAGCCACGAGAACATCTCCCATATACGAGATTCAGCTACAAGGATCCCGCAATTGAGTAGCAGTTTTTGTAAGGGCAAAATTCAAGCAACTTTATTTTGAGAATAAGAATAAGAAGTGAACCATGTCTTTAGTTAGATCTGTAAGAACTATTGGAAATGGGAAACTCTACTTTCCAAATGATCACAACGACAACTCTGGCTTGTCAACATCCATGTTCACCAAAAATGCACGTGGAATTATGTATGCAACCGAGTCTAGCAGCACAGACAGTTATGATCCCAAGTATTTGCTCGATTCTCCTTCACCTTCAGAAGAACTTCTAAACACATCACTTTCAGAAGTCTCCGGGAATCAATTTCACCAGAGGCATTCGTCTTCTTTCCAGCCATCAAGAGGCTACGATACATGTCAGCTTAGTTATGATTGTGAAGACATTGTCAGTCAAAGGCCAGATTCATTACAATACAATGACGGAAGGGTAACTCTGAAGCTACAAGAACTTGAGAGCGTACTTTTTGACGATAACGAAGTTGATGGGGATGACGTATTTGCTCGTGGGAAGTGTATGGACATAGATGAAGAATGGTTTAGCCAAATCGGAACTGTGTTGCTTCATGACTCTCCTAAGGAGTCTACGTCGGCAGATTCTAATATCAGTAGCAGTAGTATCTACAAGGAAATATCTGTAACTGCTCCACAAACTCCAAAGCAGATGCTTTTTAGTTGTGCTGCTGCTATTCAAGATGGAAACATTGAACAAGCATCGTCGATGATTAATGAGCTGAGGCAAATGGTCTCTATCCAGGGTGAACCTCTTGAAAGAACTGCAGCTTACATGGTTGAAGCGCTTGCGGCCCGAGTGGCCACATCTGGCAAAGGTCTTTATAAAGCTCTAAAATGTAAGGAAGCGCTCTTTTCTGAGAGACTCTCTGCAATGCAGGTCCTCTTTGAAGTATGTCCATACTTCAGGTTTGGTTTTATGGCGGCGAATGGTGCAATCTTAGAGGCTTTTAAAGATGAGAAAAGAGTTCACATCATAGATTTTGACATTAACCAAGGAAGTCAATATTACACTTTATTGCAGACGTTGGAACGTATGCCTGGTAAGCCGCCACATTTGAGGTTAACCGGGGTAGACGACCCTGTATCTGTTCAACGTGCTATTGGAGGCCTTAATGTCATTGGACTGAGGCTTGAAGAGCTGGCAAAAGATTTTAAGATTCCTTTTGAATTCCAAGCGGTGGCTTCAAACACTGCATTAGTCACCCCGGCAATGTTAAACTGTCATCCTGGCGAAGCTCTTATCGTGAACTTTGCATTCCAGCTTCATCACATGCCTGATGAAAGTGTATCCACGGTCAACCAGAGAGACCAGCTTCTGCGGATGGTGAAGAGCTTAAATCCGAAGCTGGTAACAGTTGTTGAACAAGACATGAACACTAACACCACCCCATTTCTACAAAGGGTTGCAGAAGTCTACAACTATTATTCTGCTGTATTCGAGTCTCTCGATGCAACTCTTTCAAGAGATAGCCAAGAGAGGGTTAATGTAGAACGGCAATGTCTTGCGCGTGATATTGTAAACATTGTTGCCTGTGAGGGAGAGGAAAGAATAGAGCGTTATGAAGTTGCAGGAAAATGGAGAGCTAGGATGATGATGGCTGGTTTCACTCCATCCCCGATCAGTCGAAACGTCTACTACTCGATCCAGAATCTTATCAAGCAATATAGTGAAAGGTACAAAGCAAAGGAGGAGGCAGGTGCACTCCATTTTGGGTGGGAAGACAAGAGCTTGATTGTTGCTTCAGCTTGGAAATAGTAACGAAGTATGCTTTTCTCATATAAACTTGTAGTGACATCTGACCGTGTGATAATATTCAGTGTTTATGATCAGAATGCATGAGATTATATACTTTGAGGCTATTGATGATGAAGATTAACTATATCTGCTAATGTAGGTTGATGAGAAGTTAAGAATAAACTGATTTTCTGTCCTTTCACCATTTTTTTATGACCATCTTGAAGGTGAGTCTATGAGCTAGGACGAGCAATTTCATGCTGAGTATTACATCTAGTTCCTGCATACAACCAAGAAATTTGAGGAAAATTTGTGGTTTCCTCAATTCCCTTCTTTCTTGTACCACAAAAATTGGTGCTTTTACTATGTTGTTTACCTTAGTTACTAGTGGTTTCACGCCATATTAGACCAAATGGGTCAGATACTGCAGTCGCTTCACCTGTTTTGGCCAGGTAAATAGCAGTTATCCCAACCAGCATATCCCTTCTTTAGTGGTCTAGTTAAAATGCTCAAGAGCTTTTTAGCCTGCCACTCCTTTTTTCAAGTTCGAGCCCCTTTAAAAAAAGGGCAGGCACCCCGGTGCACTAAACTCACGCTATGCGCGGGATCCGGGGAAGGATCGGACTACAAGGACCTATCGTACACTATCTTATCCTGTATTTTTGCAAGAGGTTATTTCCTTAAACCCATGACCTCCTGGTCACATTGTAGCAATTTTATCAGTTACGCCAAGGCATTCAGGTCGAGCTTGTTTCATTAGAGAAATTCTGATGTATGAAGAGGCTAATTGAAGTCTAAGGTAAGTGCTTATGTCAGTAGTAGTGTGTGTGATGATTTAGTCCAAGTTATACAAACTGATCTTAACGAACTGTCATTGAAAAATTGGAAGTAGTAACCAAAGCTTTTAGTGCTTCAGTACCAATATCGATTTGTTATTACCCATATGAACCTACTTCATGGGATCTCCAATCTCATAGGTTGGGTTATCATCTCTAAGTATGTTAAACATCTTTATAAGTTAGTAGAAAGGAAGTCAAATTCTTTAGACTTAATTCACACTGATATTTGCGACATGAAGTCAATACCATCTCGCGGTGGAATGAAGTATTTCATAGATTTTATTGATGATAGTGCTCGATATTGCTATGTTTACTTAATTAATAAAGATGAAGCAATAAATGCGTTAAAACAATACAAAAATGAAGTTGAAACGCAACTTTAAAAAAAATCAAAATGATAAGATGTGATAGTGGTGGTGAATGTGAATCTCCTCTTGAACAAATATGTTTAGAATATGGAATTATTCATCAAATAACGGCCCTATACCGCCACAATCCAGTGGGATTGCAGAAAGAAAGAATCGTTCATTAAAGGAGATAATGATCGCATTATTGATAAATTCTGATTTGCCACAGAACTTGTAGGGGGAAGCCTTTCTTATGGCTAACCGAATGCTAAGTCGAGTACCCCTAGAAAAACACAATCCATTCCTTATGAAAAATTGAACGGAAGGAAGCCCAACTTAAATTATTTTAAAGTGTGAGGTTATTTGGTAAAAGTGCAAGTTTCTAAACCCAAAAGGATAAAAATAGGACTGAAGACCGTTGATTGTGTTTTCATATGATATGCGACCAATAGTAAAGCATATCGATTTCTGGTTCATAAATAAGAAAATTCCTACATTCATAATAATACGGTTATAGAAGTAGATAATGTTGAGTTCTTTGAATTTTTATATATATAAAGGAACGTGAGTCGATTGATGAAGGATCTAAACGATCTTGGAAAGAAACAAAAGAAAATACATTTAATTAGGAGGATCCAAGATATAGCAAACGTCAAAGAACGTCTACTTTATTTGGACCAAATTTTGTGACTTTCTTGTTGGAAAATAAGCCTCGAACATTTAAAGAATCTATGTCTTCTTCGGAATCATTATTTTGGAAAAAGACGGTTAATAGTGAAATATAATCCACATTGAACAACCATACATAGAAATTGGTTGATCTTCCTCCTGGAAATAAACCATTGGGTTCTAAATGGATCTTTAAGAGGAATATGAAAGATGATGGGACTATTGACAAATTTAAGGCAAGAATTGTCAAAGGGTATAGACAACGAGAAGGTATTGACTATTTTGATACATACTCTCCAGTTACAAGAATTACGTATATACGGATGTTTGTAGCATTAGCTGTAGTGTATGGTCATGAAATTCATCAAATGGACGTTAAGATGTCCTTCTTGAATGGAGATTTGGAGGAAAAAATTTACATGGAACAACGTGAAGTTTTTATGGTTCCAGGTAAAGAAAAGCATGTCTACAGACTTGTTAAGTCCCTTCACAGACTAAAACAAGCACCCAAATAATGGCATGCAAAATTTGACCAAACAATATTGTCAAATGATTTTAGTATAAATGAATGTGATAAATGTGTGTACATTAAAATTGTTCCAAATCACAGTCATTGTTTGCTTGTATGTGCACGATATGCTGATAATGAGTAATGACATTGGGAACATAAATGCTACTAAGCATATGCTAATTAGCATGTTTGATATGAAAGATTTGGGAGTTAATGATTTAATTCTGAAAATTAAGATTCATAAAACTCCTCAAGGTCTGGCATAGTCACAATCTCATTATATTAAGATAATACTTGAAAAATTCAAGCAGGTAGGGTTAAAGTTACAAAGACTCCAATTGACGTGAATCTTGCATTAGCAAAGAACAAAGGCCATAACATATCACAATTGGATTATGCTCGTGTATTGGGATGCTTAATATACATTATGAATTGAACACAAACAGATATAACTTGTGCTATAAGTAAATAGAATCGATACACGAGCAATCCAGGCCAATCTCATTGGATGACAATGAAACGATTTTGGAGATATTCAGAACATACCTAGGTCTTTGCTTTGCACTACAGTAAATATCTTGCGGTGATTGAGGGATACTGTGATGCAAATTGGATTACCGGTTCAACTGATTCTAAGTCCACAAGTGGATATATATTCACTATTGGTGGAGGAGCGGTATCTTGAAAGTCATCTAAACAAATTTGTATTGCCCTCTCTACAATGGAGGCTGAATTACTAGCCTTAGATAAAGCTGATGGAGAAGCTGAATGGCTCCAAAATTTCTTGGAAGACATTCCATTTTGGCCCAAACCGTTTGCACCAACGTGTATACATTGCCATAGTCAAGCGGCAATTGGAAGGACTGGGAGCGTTATGGTTAACGATATATCTCGTCATATACGACGAATTATAAAAATATTAGGAAATTACTCTCTAGAGGAATTATCATGATTGACTATGTAAAGTCAAGTGATAATATATCTGATCCGATAACAAAAGGACTAACTAGAGGTAGTTGAGAAATCATCAAGGGGAATAGAATTATGACCAAGAACAAGTCATAGTGGCGGTAACTCTACCTAGAAGACTGGACATTTCAAGATCTAGGTTCAAGGAGATCAAACAAAGTCATTAATGACGGTTCAGTATAGTCAACTAAACTTTTGGTCCATTCTCGTGATGAAACAATGTTCAGTACCAAGGATAAAGCATTAAAACTTTTTAATGATTTCTAAATTTAATACAGGGTATATCAAATAATGTATCTACGGGATGACACGTTTAGGAATCACCTATGTAACTGTGAAGTGTTAGCCGCTTCAAGGAGAATTTTGCAAGGCCAGTTCTTTATGCACTTTGAAATCAGGCTGGTGTTCATGGCTGAAATGAACACAACAATGACAATCAAAGACAGTTAAGGGTTGGTTGTGTGACTTATGGTTGCCAGGTATACACCAAAGTTTGACGTTTCAAAGATATCAAATCTACTGATTGATCGAATATATCTTACATAAGTTCACTACGGAAAGTTTAAAGGGAAACCTAATTACCCAGATGCAATTAATCTTTGCTTGCGAATCACATAATTTTTCATACATATTTGTTGGAAACACGTTCTCAAGGCTTTATACTAAAACGTGTGTTCTTATGTGTAGGTTTTGATGAATGACAAACGAAGCGCAAAGTGATATATGACGAAATTCAAGTACAAGCGCACAATTGGTGGATAACGAGATTCAAGCACAAGACAAAGTTTTATAGTTTAAATGAGTCGTTCTTAATTGTGATCTTGATCCGACAACTTGACTCATGACATGGCTTCTCTCGTAAAATTATTTTTACAAAATCATGCATATTTAATTTAATGCTAAATGATTTTAAATCATGCATATTTACTTTAGTCAAAATGATTTTTAAACATGTCTCTAAAATCTGGACAAAGATAATCGATTATGTACTTATGATAATCGATTATGTTAAGCCAAGACTGCATGACAATCGATTGTGAACTAATGACTATTGATTGTGTTAAGGCAGTGAGGATCAGGTTTTTCAAACCTGCATGACAATCGATTGTGAACCTTATGACAATCGATTGTGATGAGGCAGTGTACATCAAAGTTTTTCAAAACTCAGAATAATCGATTGTGAAGCTAATGACAATCGATTGTGAAGAGACAGTGTCCATCAGTTTTTTAAAAGTCACAAAATAATCGATTGTGAACTTATGACAATCGATTGTGTTGAGGCAGTGACTTCCAGACTTTTTCAAAATTATTAAATAATCGATTGTGAGTATATAACAATCGATTGCCACGAGGCGGTGTCTAAAATGATTTTCAAAGTCTGATAAATAATCGATTTTTAACATTGCACAATCGATTGTGAACCTGACCGTTGTCGTAAAATTTTCAAATACCGTCAGGTAACCGATTGTTGATTTTGTACAATCGATTGTTGATATTGAAATCTGAAAAAGATTTTTTGAACGTTGCTGAATAATCGATTATTGATTTGGTATAATCGATTGTTTTACGTAAAATCTGGAAATGATTTTTTGAACGTTGCCAATAATCGATTGTTGATCTTGGACAATCGATTGTTAAGCGTAAAATCTGGGATTGATTTTTGGAACGATTGGCAAACAATCGATTGTGGCTTCCTGACAATCGATTGTCACAGAGTAAAATCAACAACTCTTAATTGGCAATTAGGCAACGGTAATGCCAAGTTTTTCAACTATAAATACAGCTTCATTTCAGTGTTTTAAACACAACAACACACAACAACTGATCATTCTATTGCTATAAGCTTGCATATTATTGTTTATCATTTTATATTCATTTCATAAAGCTTTTGAGAGCCAAAGTCTTGTCCATAGTTGTTGTAATCTTGAGCCTACTTCTTTTACTCATATCTACTCATTAAGGAGTGTTTTGTTTGAGTGCTTAGTGTTTTGTACACTTGTAAGAGAATTGTGATTCTCTTGTTGTAAGGAACTTGTGTTTCCTTGGTTGAAGTCTTGGAGTGTTGTATCTCCGAGCAAAGGTGTTAAGGCTTGTGTCCTTAAGTTGTAAAGGTTTGTTGAGCACCCGTAAGCTTGACAAGTTAGTGGAAAATCTCGAGAGAGTCTCTCGGGGACTGGACTAGCCACGTGTTGTGGTGAACCAGAATACATCGGTGCGTTCTTTCCTTTTGTTTATTTAACGCACTTAATTATTTCCTGCAAATTTTAATTTCCGCAAGTTTACGCTAAATTTTATTATAACGCTATTCACCCCCCCCCCCTCTAGCGTTAAGCGTATTATCTAACAATATTTCCGTGAAATAGCTATTCTCCATTGATGTGGGGGGTTGTTAGGGCGTTTTAAGCATTAATGAGGCTTAAAATAGGGTGAATGGGAAATTGAGAGGGGAAGATGTTTTTAATGGGTATATAAGCAATTTCTATTCTTCTCGCTATTAAAGAGTGAGAAGAAGGCAAGCCTCGCGCCGTCATCGCCGTCACTCGGTTGGCTCAGATTCGCGTTTGGATCCAGATTCGGTCAAATGATCGATTAATTAATTTTTTGGACCAAATTTGTTTGTTAATAGTAAATATTAACAAAATGTTATTAAATACCCGTTTTAATAAAAAATATTAATATCAAATCCAAGAATATTAATATTAAAATTCAATTGTTTCCAATTTTCCGTTTTCTGTTTTTGTAACAAAAAATTAACTACCCTCTTCAATTTTTCCTCTTTAGTTTCCCTTTTTATTGTTGAGTAAATAGCCATTTATGTTATGGTATTTATGATGTGGCCGTTTTGCATAAACAACCATTCTGAAGAGTTCGTCTTCAGATTTTAGCCCAACATTGGCTCTAAATACAAGTCCATTCGCTCAGATTTTCTACACGATTTTCTGAGTTTCTCCTTCTCTTGCTGCATTGTTTCAACTTCAAAAAAAGCAACAGTAAGTGTGATTTGCTACCGAGCTTTGTATTCGCTGAAACTCTGAGATTTGAAGTACCACTACATCAATGTGTGATTCATTCTATCCTGGGAGGAAATAATATATAACATTGGGTATACTAGGATGGGATTATTTCTTAAGGAAACACTGTGAATTCAATGAACTCGGATTAACTTTTATTTTTTTACATTTTCTATTTATATGTTATTCTATTTTTTCCAGAATTAGTTTACAAATACAGATTACTAACCGTCTCTGTTGCCAATAATTATCTCGCCAGCTCAGTTAGCTTTTATGCCTGGACGGTTGATTACTCACAATGTGTAAATAGTTTTGAAGTAATCTATTACATGAGATGTAACAGGCGAGATGGCAAGGGTGAGATGGCTCTGAAAATTGATATCAACAAAGTTTATGATGTAATAAACTAGAGATTTCTTAAAGGATTAATTTGAAGCTGAATTTTGATCCGAAATTTGTTGACTTTATTTTATTGTATGTGTGAACTTAAGAGTTGGAAAAAAATTAATAGGGAGGAGATGAGGCTGATTGTTTCAGGGAGAGGCCTTAGGTAAAGTGATCATCTTCGTACTTATTTATTTTGTATACGAAAGGGTTGTCTGCTTTATTTTGTTATGCATAAACAACAACAACAACAACTACCCAGTATACTCCCACCAGGTGGGGTTTAGGGTTTGTTATGCATAAAGTTCAAATAATATTCATGATAGTCGAATCTGTAGAAGAGCTCCTAATATATCTCATCTTCTGTTTGCAGATAATTCATTTCTGATCCTATGCTACAAACATCAAATGTGCTAATACTAAAAATATTTTATCTATTTATGAAAAAGCTTAGGGTCAAGCAATAAATTTTAGTAAGTGTGAAGTTTTTCCCAAGGTAACCTGAGTGAAGATGCACAACTTGCTTTATCTACTGAATTAGAGTTCATAACCCCATTGGCCATAGAAGGTATTTAGGCTTACTTTTTATACTATATGATTGTGTTTACGTTATGAGCTATAGAAAATGATGAACTAATTCTGGTGGAGTTCAAAGATTGGGACAAAGAAAGATGCACCAATTTTGTGGCAGCGTCTTTTCGAAAGAAAAAAAAAAGAGATTAGAGGTATGTGTTTTTCGTAACTTGTAATGTTTTAATACTCATGCATGAGAAGTAGAGATTGTTTACTGACCCAAATGCTAGTTTTTAAAGCTAAATATTTTTATCCGGGGCCTTTTTATCAGTCTAATACTCTAATTAGGTCACAATCATAGTTACGTGTGAAAGAGCATATTATATTCTAGCGAATTGTTACAAATTGGTAACAGGTGAAAAGTGAAAATGGTATTTTAAAAAAATTAGTGCGGGTAGTTTATAAAAAACCGAAACACCCAGCCAAACCAAAAACTAAAACAAACCGACCAAAAGAAATCGATACTTGTTGGTTTAATTTTGTTTTGATTTTGAATTTTAAAAATCGGTCAAATTCGGTTTGATTTTGGTTTCAATATGAAAATACCGAACTAAACCGATTATAGGAGTATCTATTTTAAATTTATTACCACCTATATATATGTATATTTTTATAAAAAGTTTCAAAAAATTTATGGTAAATATTAATAGTTTGCACTTTTAATATAGTTCTTTACTTTTACATTATAGTTTGATTGGTAGATTTTTTTTGTGTAGTGTAGAATATTTTGTGTTAAAAATAAATCACTATTTGATTCAATTATCATCAATATATCTTGGTAAATAATATATTTCTCAAAGGACAATTGATTTGATAGTGTTATATTGAAAATGTGATCGTCGGAATATGTGTTTGGTAGTGCATATCTTATATTTAAGAAAGACACGACAAATAACTGAAAAAAACCGAAAAATCGACATAAACCGAATCGAGAAAAATCGACTTAATTTATTAGGAAAAAGGTCAAAATTGCCCATGTACTATTGTCTATTGGTTGCTTGTGCCACCCGTTATACTTTTGGGCCATTCTTGTCCCTACCGTTAATGAACTTTGAATAAATACCCAACCCTAATGTCTATACATGCTGGCAGCTAACCACATAAGATTTATCCAAGTCACCTGCCATGTCAGCTTCCACATCAGCGGTCCACTAATTTAAAATCGACTTATTTAATTTGGTTTCTTTTAAAGAAAAACCGATCTAAATTGAACTATGAGCACCCTACCTTTGCCTATCTCTAACAAATATTTATTTTTTCAAAAGTCATTTATCTGAAAAATCTCAAAATATGCGAGTAAAGATTTGTTGCATGAAGAAGGGAAAATGTGGGATGAAAATAAAACTTTTTCTATCTTTAAAGAAGAGGAAGCAAAAATAACTTGCGGGATTCCGATTAGTGTAATAATTTGACATTTCACAAAGAATGGATCTTATATGTTTAAATCAGGTTATCAAAGCTTTGGACTTTCATGGGGAGTTTATTGACTGGAAGAAGCTTTGGCACTTCAAGTTACCTCCAAAAATTAAGAATATAATTTTGAGGTTAACTCGAAATATTTTTTCTATTAAATTAAATTTACTAGCTTGAGACATTAATCTTCAATCTAGACGTCACTTTTTGTGACTCAGTGGAAAACAATAAACATATATTCCTTAGTTGTTTTATTAATTACTGAGATTCTCTAAAGGCTAGACAGACGAGAGAAGTAGGGTTAGAGATTTTTCACTGATCCAAACGCTCTTCTTTATCATGTCTTCAAAGCTAAATATTTTTATTTATGAATTTTTTTATCTGTCCAATTAGGTTACAATCCTAGTTATGTGTGAAAAAGTATATTATATTTATTACAAAATGGTATCAGGTAGAAAGTAGAGAATAGTAAAAAAATAGTATTGGTAATGATTTTTTGCTGCTTGTAAAAAATAATTGTTTTTTCTAAAATTATTTATATGTGGAAGCTCAAGATATGCGAGTTAAAGATCTGTTTTTGCGAAGATGAAGAGAATGTGAAATAAAATAAAATTTTCTATATCTTTAATGAAGAGGAAGCAAAAATAACTTGTATTCTTTCGATTAATGTAATAATTTGATATTTCACAAAAAAAATTGATATATGGTTAAATTAGGTTATCAACTTTGTTACTCTATCTCTATCAAGCTTTGGACTTTTATGGGAAATTCGTTGATCGGAAAAAGCTTTGGCACTTGAAGTTACCTCCAAAAATTAAGGATTTATTTTGAGCTTAGGTCAAAATATTATACCTACTACATCAAATTTACTAGCTAGAGTAGGGGTGTGCATTCGAATCGGTTTATCGATAAATCGAATCGATTATTTATTATCGATTTATCGATTTCGATTTCGATTTCAAAATTTTCCTTATCGAGTTATCGATTTCGATTTCAATTCTGTCCTTTTCGATTTATCGGTTTATCGATAAACCGATAACATACACTATTTTTTTAATTTTTTATTGTTTTTTAAAATATTTTTTAAATTTTTTTACCCTTATTTTATAATACCATTTCCTTTACCCTAAGTCCCTAGCGCTATTATTTCATCTACCACATTTAAGGAATGATCATATTTAAAGCTCAAGGGAATAAATTCAAATTAATGGAAAATAAAATTAGCCGTGATGATATATTTTATTTTTTTTATACCGTTGAAGTGTTGGTGGCATACATTTGATCACTTACTTTAATTTCATTTCATGTGCTTGTTGACACAATATATATGTTATAAACGATGATCTTCTTATTTTAGCTTCTTTTTGTCCATATTAGTTAGGCGTGTTTGTAATGATATACTTTTTGTGGAATCTCGAAAATTTTCTTATTGGTGCAATCGATAACCGAATCGATAAGCCCCAAAAATCGATAAATCAAAATCGAAAAAATCGAAACCTTATTGAAACGATAATGATAAGCATATGTTCAAATCGATAATCGATAAATAATTATCGATAAGGGTCAAAATCGAATCGATAAATCGAATGCACACCCCTAAGCTAGAGGCATTAATTTTCAAGCGGTATGTGATAGAGATAGAGTAACAAACTTGAACTTTAGGTGCGGAAGAAATTGTTGGACAATCTTTGAAGGATGCGCTTTTGAGTAACATTTGCAAGCCTTGGATATTCTCCTTTTGCCAAATATTCCTTGATGTAAACCAAGGTTTTCCATCTGCTTCCTCTTCGACATGAGCACAATAAGCTGGCTGATCATGGATCTTCAACGGAATAGGATCAATGAAGTTCGTATCTGGATGTTGTATCATGGAAGATAGGGTAGCCAATACATCAGCAAACTCATTCTGAACTCTGAGAACATGCTGGAACACTGCCTTTTTGAACCTCTTTCTCAACTCTTGAACATGCTGCAGATAAGAGAGTATCTTGGAATTCTAGGTCGCCCATTCTCCTCATACCTGATGTATGAGTAGTTCTGAGTCCCCAATTACTCGCAACTCTTGGATGTTCATATCAATGGCCATTTTGAGCCTTAAGATGCATGCTTCATACTCGACCATATTGTTGGTGCACGGAAACCTGAGTTTGACGGACATCGAATAATGTTGACCAGTTTTTGATGCTAGGACTGCCCCTATGCCGACTCCTTTGAAATTTATTGCTCCGTCGAAAGACATTCTCCATCCGTCATAGGATTCTACAATATCTTCTCCTATGAATGATACCTCTTCATCTGGAAAATACATTTTCAGGGGTTCGTTTTCTCCGTCCATAGGGTTTTCAGTAAGGTGATCTGTCAATGCCTGTCCTTTGATTGCTTTCTGAGTCACGTAGATAATGTCGAATTCACTCAACAGGATTTGCCACTTGGCTAGCTTGCCAGTGGTCACAGGACTTCTGAAAGATGTACTTCAAAAGATCTATCCTTGTAATGAGAAATATAGTATCGGCACAGAAGTAGTGCCTCGGCTTCTGGGCCACCCAATTAGGTTGAATACATACTGATTAAGAGGGTTACCAGATTATTAAAGAAAAGCAAACTTTAACAAAGGTTACAGGTTCTGCAAATGTTATTACTGGTTTTAAACTCACAAATGAGTGGAAACGTTTTAGAGTTGGTTGATAGTTCCTATAGGCATGCTTTCTATGCGTTTTTTTATCTTAAACATTTTATAGACATGGAAGAAAATATAGAAAACCTACAACACGATATCTAGGTGTTGCATTTTATTACGAACGTGACATCTGATTGCATTTGGTTATTAAGACCTATAAACATGTTTTCCTAATAAGGAATGGATATGCGAGAATCCAAGAGGACCTATATGAATATTTTCTACATGCATGTGTATCCTATAGATATGGTATCTATATATAAGAATGCAGAAATCCTATATGAGCAGGATATCTACATGACACACAGAAATCAGAAATTCCCTATGAGCAGGATATCTACCCCTTCTGCATATATGGTTACCCTTCCCTTTTTACTAGCCATCCCCAAAAGTTTTATTACAAGTTATTACAGTCCAAAGAAAATAAAATACATCAAAAATTGAAAATTACAACCAAGGAGGGCCTGATTCAAACTTCTTATCTGAATTATGAAGTAAACTAACTCCAAAGATCATAATCCAAAGCTTTTCTCTCATTTGGTAGTGTCAAAGTTCCCTAAGAGTTTCATAAGGACTCCGGGCAGTGCTTACACCCAAATGTATCACCATATTAATTCATAATGCAGTGTGGAAGGGCCAGCCCTCAGGTGTCCAAGTTCAGAAGGAGCTCAAGGTCCCAAGGCAATGCTCACAAGAGGGGGCAGAACTTAGGAACTAAGAGTAGAGTGCAAGTGCAGAATTCTGAAAAGGGGAAAGGGAAGGGAAACAACACACATAGGGATGTAGGAAATGGGGAGCTGCAAGAGGTAAAAAGCAGGCTAGTAGGTATAACCCAACAATGAGAGATGTTGGCACACCCATAAGCCTACAGGAACACAGGGTTTAGAGGTCAGGATCCCCTAAGGGGTCAAGTTCAATTCATAGACAATAACTTGCATATTGCCATGTTTTAAACTGTAACTCAAAGCACATAACAGAAACAAGCAAAAGGAAAACAACATGCTAATTTAAGTATTTAACTATGCAGAAGTAGTAAAGAGACATAGATGCAGAAAGCTGTAAGTAACACATTATGGTGATGCTGAAAAATTAAAATTAGGACATACCAGTTTCAAGGAAACAAATAAGGAAAAAGCAGTAGTCTTGTGAACGTTAGAATGCAGACAAGAAGAAAGAATACTATTGTATGTAAGTGAGTATGAGTGCAGAAGAAGTTCTGAATTGCAAAGTGTGCAGTGTAGGATTGTTAATCGTATTTCATAGTGTAGAAAGTCATGAGGAAACAAGGTAACAAAATATTGAAGGAACTGGTTGTCAACCAATTACACAAGACTTCCTTAATTAAGAGATTCAGATTCAAATGGGTATAAACCAATTAAGGAAAGAAACTAATCAAACACTTTGTGAAAAGTAGGCAATTAGGGGCGAATACATTAAAGTTTTATTTTAAAATAGAATTTTAAAATACACGATTGTGCAATTAAGGAAATAGAATCAATTAATAGCCAAGAAATCAGAGGTCAGAGATTTGTCATGAATGAACCGAGTCAAAAGGTGGGAAAGGTTTTTAACTTACGGGAAATCAGCAAACATGGAAAGAGAATCCATTAGACCTATTTCAGAGGGGAGTATGAACTAATTAAAGATTTAAAAACTACTTTAGAGGGGAGTTCAGCATATATAAGGAGCATACAAACATGTTAATCATGAAAGAAGGCTATAGTGTCATTGTAAAAATCAGTAGAAAATCTAGTATATAAGAGTTTAGCAAGAAGTCCAAACTTAATTCAAAGCCTCGAAGTTAGTCTAAAAGAGTCAAGGGTTCTAAAAATAAAACCCTAGTTCAATCAAATTATATGATCAAACTTGGAAGAACCTTCAAATTTTAGGGTTTCCGCCTTGAATCAAATACATAGATGAGAAGACAAGTGGTCGAAGCAGGCTCAGAGGTTTCATAGAAGAACTGGAACCTCTTGCATGCTTCTATCAACAGCAAAACTCATGAGAAAGCATGATATCAAGGTAACATGCAGAACACAGTAGAAGCGCTCGAAGAAAAAATAGAGGAAAAACACTTATAGGAATAGTAAACATGCTTAAGAAGATTTTTTTTTCAGAAGAAATTTAAACAGGGCTTAGTAGAAGGAAAGTAAGGAAACTTAAGAACTTAGTAGGAAAATGCAGTAGAAGAACACGAGAACACCGGAAAAGTATAGCAGAAAAGCATATAGGAAAACACAATAAGATAAACGTATAAGAACACGTTAAAAAAATACAGTAGACAAGTCTACGAAACCATAGTACAACAAAAGAAGCATACAAGAACACACTAGAGGCAAACATACGAATAACAAGTAAAATCAAAAAAACACTTATACATTTTTCAGAAAACCCTTGATCGGAAAGAAAGATTTTAAAAAAAGTAATTTTTGAAAGAAAAGTTAGGGAAAGCATTTGAAAAACTCATGGAGAGCACAGATACACAACGAATCTAAAGAAATCGGAGAAAACCCCGGAGAGCTAGGGTTTCAGAAGGACCCTAGAAATAGAAAGGCTTTGAAAGGTCACTGATCTGAGTCAGAGAGGTTAAAACTAGGCTCAAACAACTATAGTATACGGGAGCAAGGCCGGAGCTAACCAGAGAACCTTGAATCGATAGTGGTCTATGTTCGAACCTTCAAGGTCATGCCTTGAATCTTCAAAGGTCATGTGCGTAAGAGTAAAGGGAGGTGAGTATAGGGCTCTCACAGCCTTGAAAGCCATGGATTCCGGTGGGTTTCACGGTGAGAGACGGATAGGGTTAGAGAAAGTTTGAGAGTGTTTGAGAGAGGAGAGGGTTTCAAGGGTAGCGGATAATTGAAAATGAAATAGATAGGGGGTCTTGGTAAATTAAAAAGGAAAGGAGAGATCGTGGATGTTGATCATTTCGATCAACAGCCTGGATTTATTGGGGAGCTGGGCGGGTGGGATTAAATTGGGTCAGGGGCGGGCAATTTTGGAATTGGGCTGGCCAAATTGAGATTGAAATTGGGTTAATCGGGGGGAGGGGGTCGATTTGGGCTAAAATTTAAATAGGTATGGCTAGTATTTAAATAATCATTTTTCTCTTTTTTATTTTATAAAATGAAAACAAATTAAAGGTAATATATTGATTAATAATATATGAATATTAAATAAAAAATACTGGAATTAAATTTGTTAACGCAATAAAATCTTAAATTAGGCTAAAATTATAATTATGTGCAAATTAATTTTAAAAATACTCAATAAATCTGCAAAAATGTGCAAAAATTACCTTAGCTATATTTTGATATAAATATAAGAATAAAAATAAATTAGTCACCAAAAGAATAATTTGAGGAATAATTATTGGTTTTTGTACTGTTAAAATAGGGCAATAAATTGATTTAAAAATCTTTTAAAAAATTAGAAAAAATAATAAAATATTTGGACACACTTATATATGCATACATATGCTATTTTGAATGTATTTTGTATATATAAGAATATACGAGAAAAATTGAGTATCAAAAGGTAGTTAAACGTACTATCGCCCTTCCAACAAGAAAAGATATTGGAAATACTGCATTCAATGAGTAGCCGTTGTAAATAATCCTATCATTTATATCCAGTTGTTATTTAACCATCAAAGAGGTTTTATTCGTATATAACAAAATATTTTATTTGGGGATCTTGTCTCCCTACATAGAGCTACAAATAGTAGAATTTGTATTTATGGAAAGACATGAAATTCATCGGTAGACAAGATAAAATATGTTCTTACTCTATAAAGCTATTCTCTCTCTATTTTATTCTTGATATTATTCTTATTATTGCTTCTAGAGAAGCTCACCATATAACCATGCTTGTATTTTATTTAATTAGTTCATTTTTGTTATTAATTATTTTATATTCTCAGATCAAAATAATTCACGTGTCTATAAACTATTATAAATTTAATTGTACCAGTTTATGGGTGAACAATTTTGTTTACCTTGAAAATGGTATTGACAATTACATTTGATTTTGTGGTTCTAAAAATATGTGATTTATTTTAATGCTAGTTGTTAGGCAATAGATGTGGAAATGCTAGCGGTAGACATTCAAACCAAAACTACCGCAAGACTAAGCCTCGAGCTGGCTGGAACATGTGCTTCGAGGTCTAGCTAGGGCAGCTAGCAATTAACAATTGGTGAAGAAACAATGATAATGAAGGCCTCAAAGATAGCCTTTGTGGTTAATAACAACAATAATGAAGAATAATAGATGAATGAGGAATGAATAATGAATGAACAAGCAATAAATGTGTATAGTAATTATTGAGCACGTTTAAGCAAGAAAAGCACAGAATGTTCTATTGTATTCAATAAAAATCAATCCCTTTAAAAAAGTCAAGGTTCCCTTTTACATAAGAGAGGGGATCCTAACATAGTACATGTCTAATAATAATGGGGAAATGCTATTGGTACAATTGTATAATGGTTCAGCATGGATTTTTACTATTCTTGCAGACCTGGTCAACTCTAACCACGTGTCCTTAGGAGCTTCCCGCCTTTCCATGACGATCATCGATTTGTATCGCTCCGAGATTGACCTTTGGTATGCTCCCTCGAGGGATGCACCTACTTCCAATTCTACTTCAAGCTCCTGAGGTGGAGTGCTACAATATCCCTAAGTCAAACTCTATGATTTTGACCGTATACATATAGTCACCGCATTTCTTAGAATGAAATAATAAGAAAAGATCTTGACCTCAATTTTCTCAAACATTTAGTGATGACATCACGTTCGTGATGACATCACATTCTTGATGACATCACATTCGTGATGATATAACGTTCGTGATGTAGGTGCTCGAAGCGATCGAAATATCCCGTCTGTTCATTCCCCTAGAAGCATTGAATGCGCCGCCGATTTTATCATCATTTCTCTATAAATAATGGATTTCTTGAACCAAAACTTCTCTCATTCTTTCTTCAACAATATTTAGCCATTTCCTTCTCTGTATCCTCTTATGATGTCTTACTCTTTTGGTTAAAACCTATGACCACAAGGTTATACGAAAACAACTTTGTCAATTATTCCATGGCTCTTTTTGAAAGATTTTTTCCACTAAGTGGGATTATAATGAGTTACTGTTATTGTTTTTGTTGTTGGACCGAATCAATAAGAGAAGGGCACCAAATTCTTCCCGTACCGGAAGATATGTGGTCTTTATACTGCTGCTCATCTCTTTTAACTTCAACCTGGTGGGGCGCTTCATTCCTTTTACTTTTCATGGAGTGAGGTGGTTCTACCTACTAACCTTTGCATCCCACACCGGTACAATGTCTCAAGAAGTGCCTTCACAATAGTAACGCTGACGAGACACATACTCGCCATGTTTTTCCACCAGGCCACAATTTTCTTCGCTTGTCAAAAAGCTTTTGCTCTTTGATCGGCTATAGCCTTTTCTTCGTCTATTGCTGTTCCAGAGGAGGTTCTCAAAGGCCCCGCTCTAAAGATCAAAATGGAGTCCCAAGGGAAAAGGTTCTCGAAGATGTATCTCCCGAGGATATACCCTTAAAAGTAGATTAGGCCTTTCGCTATTGTTTTTTGCTTCTTTGTTTCTGTGTAAGGGACTCTCGTGGGATTTTGTAAACATCTTTTACTAATATAAGAATTTCTTCATTTTTGCCTTCGACTTGTGATGAACTCAATTCTTTCTTTGTTTGTAAAAAAAATTGATTGTATGACTCTAACGATTTGTCTGAATACTAGACCCAAAACATAATAAACCCTTAGGTTTTTGATTGGTCAATATGGCATTCCTTAAAGTTCTTTGTTATCCCTCAGACTAAGCTTGGATTGATTCTACGCGAACTTGAATCACCAGGACTTACGAGTCCGAGTTGAGTGAGAGCTAGGTCTCAATTTTTGAAATAAATCTAGGCTTTTTAGGCTTCGTTGATAGTCCTCGAGTGAGAATTTTCTCAAACTCAAGTAGCCTTTAAATTTCGCAATCGAGTGGGAATTTGCTCGATCATCTAAAAATAAAGATAGCCCTTAGGCTTCTACAAATAATCCCCGAGTGAAAGTTTTCTCGAACTCGAACACCCAGTAATTGAGTGAAAATTTGTTCGAACTTGAAACAAGGATAGCCCTAAGGCTTTATAGATAGTCTCCGAGTGAGAACTTACTCGAACTCGGGTAGCCCTTGGGCTTAATAATAGAGTGAGTGTTTGCTAGAACTCAAAATAAAGATAGTCCTGAGGCTTTATTAATAGTCTCCGAGTGAGAACTTGCTCGAATTGGGGTAGCCCTTGGGCTTAATAGTTGAGTGAGTGTTCGCTTGAACTCGAAATAAATATAGCTCTAAGGCATTATAAATAGTCCTCGAGTGAGAACTTGCTCGAATTTGGGTAGCCCTTAGGCTTAATAGTCGAGTGAGTTTGCTCAAACTCGAAATGAAGATAGCAGTGAGGCTTTATAAATTGTCCCCGAGTGAGAAATTTCTTGAATTCGAGTAGCCCTTGGGCTTAATAGTTGAGTGAGTGTTTGCTCGAACTCTAAATAAAGATAGCCCTGAGGCTTTATAAATAGACCCCGAGTGAGAACTTTCTCGAATTCAGGTAGTCCTTGGTCTTAATAGTCGAGGGAGTGTTCGCTCAAACTCAAAATAAAGATAGCCTCGAGGCTCTATAAATAGTCCCCAAGTGAGAACTTGCTCGAATTCGGGTAGCCCTTGGGATTAATAGTCGAGTGAGTGTCCATTCAAATTCAAAATAAAGATATCCCCGAGGCTTTATAAATAGTCCCCGAGTGATAACTTGCTCAAATTCGGGTAGACCTTGGGCTTAATAGACGAGTGAGTGTTTATTCAAAACCGATTCGTAGATTGTTCTAAATATTTCTGACAAACTAATTCCTGATATATGGGTCCTGACATCAACATCATGATATAAGTGGTTGAAGTGACTGAAGGGTTGTTTTTTCTACGATTCCCAAAATCATTAATTGTAGGTGGCCGATGGTCGGCCTTTTGCTTTCCTCAACACGTTCAAAAGAACTTCATAAATAGAAAAATCCGTAACCTTGCAGATTTTACTCTCTTAGTGCTTCTAAAATTTCATTTTCCCCCTTCTCTTTTCTAACAACATTTTCCATCTTCTCGGATAATTCACTTTAGAGATGGCAAAAACTTCTAAATATGTTCCTCAAAAGGAAAAAAGCTTCATCATCTTCTCAAACGACTAAAAGTAAATTGGTAGTTCCTCCAAGTATTGAGGAGTGTATTCCCAGGCCTTGTGAAACATCTTCTGATTTCCAGGTCAAAAAACCTTCATCCGTTCCAGGGCGATGCGAATCCATGTCTCGACACATCATCCTAATAACTGAAATTGAGAAACTGAAGGTCGATTTTCGTTGGGGGGAAGCGCTAAAAGTAGAGATTCCTTCACGTGGAGAAGACATAACCAAGAGCAAAGCCAGTTTCCTTAGTGCATACACATATCCTTTCACCTTAGGCCCGGTAGAAGCCTCTTCACCACCAGTAGACCTAGTGATTCTTTATTTCTACATACAATATCGGGTGGCGCATGAAAAAGTCTATCCATTGTTTTGGCACATCGTTTATCTAATTAGGTATTTTTTGAACACGGCCGAGGGGATGCCTTTTACCCTTGATTATCTAATTATACTGTATAGCCCAAACTTTATCAATGTGGCTTGATTAAGTTAAAGAGTTAATCCCCAAAGGCCTTTTTTGCTAGCATCGACGAAGACAAGGACTGAGGGTAGATGAGCCATTTTGTCTAAGTCAGGACCCGGATCTGATCCTTGCTGAGAGAATGCCGTCTCTGAGGAATGGAATATGAATCGTAAGTAAACATGTTTCGCTAATCGAATATATTTTCTTGCCTTTGAAATTAACTCATTTTGATTATACAACTGTTGAGTGGTACCTCGATGATGTAAAGGATCTCCTAGGCTAGGTCCGACGACTCAATTCGACCTGCCCATATGTTAAGCGCGTGTGGCGTGATCAGGCTAAGACCCATTGGGAAGCCAAAAACCATGGTGAGTTTTTATTTTTATCTTACTTGAGCTCCTTAGAGAAGATATCTCTTGATAGTAATCTCATCCTTTGTGCCTATGTAGGACATGGAGAGGCCATTTTGACGAGGGAACCCCAGTCTGGGGAATCAGATACCCCAAAGCCTGCTAAGGAGAAACAAAGAAATAAAAAATACTCGCTGAGTCCCCGAAGCCAAAAAAGGCTAAATTTCAAAAGCGTGAGGCCGATTTAGTGGCCTTAAATCTGGAAGCGGCCGAGAGTCTTCATGCAAAGGGCGAAGAGAATGTCGACTGCCCACTGACACTTAGGGGGGAGGAAGAACCATAGCCTCGAAGTCTACTAAGCCGAAAGTGGTTGAGCCGGAGGCTGCTGGAATGGAGGTCGCCGAACTGATTCTAGCCCTAGCTGAGAGAATTTTTGAGGGGGCATTAGACAAAGTCCTGGGCCGACCAATGACCAAAACACATCAGGTGCCGAGGGGCACTTAGTTGATGAACCCGAAGAAACTAATAACGAAGCCCCTCGAGGAGGGAGGGGTAAACCGTTCATGGTGATCATTGTAGATGAGCCTCCACGGGGCTCATCATTCTCTCCTAGGCAAATATGGGATGCCCAAGATATGGAAACTCTCATTGTGGGGCACCCCTCGGAGGGAATGGTATATTTGAAAGATATTTTAATGGGGTTGAGGAAGGCCGTGATATTAATGCCTCATTGATCTTTGAAGAAGCCGAGAAGATTCGAAAATAGGTAATCTTGACTTGACCACTATATTTAGGGTTTCGATTCTTGCTTTTCCAACTCCTTTCCTCTGTGTTTTAAGGCCTTGATGCTCTTCAACCAAGCTTTTTCGATGTCACAAGCTAAGTTGGCTTATTGTGAGGACGAATTTAGGAAGCTAACTTTTGAACTTGAATGAGCTTAAGGTCCTTTATGTCCAAAAGGAAGGGGAGCTAGTTGAACTTCCAGAATATTTGGAGAGGGTGTCTTGAAAGCAAGCCGATCTCGATGAGAAGGTAATACGACCTTTGTAGGCTTACTTTTGTGCTTTAGTTAATTAATTGTTTAATACTTTAATTTGATTCTTTCAGCTTAAACAAAAAGATGATCTAATGCGAGATGAGCTTAAAGTCGGCGATACTAAAATCCTTGGGCTGTAGCAGCGCATGGACGAAGTGTCCTCCAAAAAATAAACTCTTTAAGAGAAGCTGACCTCGGTTGAGCATCAACTCTAAGGGGCAAGGGGAGAAAGTCATAAGTACAAAGATATCCATGTTGAATCAATTGTTGAGCTCTCTACAGCTAAGTACGAAGCCGATGCGCTCATATCCTCGTATCGAGAAGAGGTTGTTACTGCAAATGCTCGAGCCAGGAAGGTATCTGAAGAGGCTGGGCTTGAACTGAACCAAGCCCTGGATCATGCCTGATTAAGATCTTGGAGGCATGCTCTCGTGAAGTATATACAAGGAGCATCGATTTGTCTGCTGAGATCAAGAGGGTGAAGGCCCTAGAGGAAGAATCAACAACTCTGCTTTCTTCCAATGATGGTTCAGCCAATGGTTGAGCCAAAGACTTGGAGGATGATGAAGATGAAGGTGAAATCCCCAAGGAGGAGGAGGTCGTTGATGCTTCGGGAGTCGTGGGCCAAGCCGTTGAAGACACAACTTCCGAGGGAGATCCATCTGGTCAAGTGACCCGGATGGTGGATTAGGTTTTTATTTGTTCCCTTTTTGTGTAAGGGCTCCAGGCGTGACCCATGCAAATATGTCTTTATGAAACTTTATCACAGATATAAGGATATTTGATTTTCGTCATTTCTTGACTTCCTTTTTCAGTTTTTGAATAAATTTTGATGCTTGTCAATAACCAGTCCGATGCATTAGACTTTTAAGATAAGAATCCTTAGGTTGTGTTTGATGAATAATCGATAATAGTTGACCTTTTTAGGCTTGATCCTCAAATCAAGTTTTGAATCCGACTCTTTTACCCTTAGGTTTTAAATATATTGGTCCTTAGGCTCTTTAAATCAGCCCTTAGGCTTTTTAGGTTGGCCCTTAGGCTCTTTAGACTGGCCCTTAGGCTCTTATGCATTGACCCTTAGGCTCTTTTTAGATTGGGTCAATGCGACCTCTAATATGGCTATAGTTTTTCCTTATTTTGGCTAAAGATTTTTGAAGTTTGGATTATGCTTTGGCATGTTTATGTTCATCCGACTCTTCGAAGGCTCAAACGATACTCTCGATTATTAGTCGATGCGTGACGATAGCTGGGTACCTCAGGAGGTTCGATTGAATGCTGAGTTTTCGAAGCCTTTTCATCGAAGGCTTATTGTTTTCGAAGCCTTTTTATTGTTCAGAGCTGATATTATCGGAGATACTTTTCTTATGCTGAGGTTAGCCTGATTAACCGGTTCTTTTCGAAGTATTTGAAGGCCTTTAGTTTTATGGAAGTGGTCGAACATCTCTGAACCGTGTTAATTTAGCCGTAGCCTTTTAGTTTGAACGTAGTATTTATATTTGGCCGTAGCCTTAGTCCCCAGGTGTGGTGACCTTGACGTTTATATTGAGGCCTTTTTAAGGGTCTTACAAGTTCGATATATAGCCTTGGCCTTAATATCGGGGTCATGCCTTTTTAAGGTCTTATAAATTTGAGTACGCCTCGTTGAGGTGTTATGAGTTTGGGCATGCCTTGTTGAGGTCTTACAGATTTGATGTTGCCTCACTGACGGCTTACGAGCTTGAAATTTCCTGATCGAGGTCTTACGAATTCGAGTTTTTGATGGATCGATAAGCTGACTGTCAATGAAAGTCCCTTAGTGTTTTTAGGTCCTTATATTCACTGAGTATGAAGTTGTTCTTGATATGAACGAGTTTCCTATTTATTAGTTTCATCTCTACATGGTTAATTGGAATTAATTGCTTTATGATTCACTCTTATTTCCTATTTAACTCTTACATAACTTAACTAAAGATTTTTACCTCTCCTATTGTCATGATATATTTTCATAACTGCCTATCTTTATCTGAAATTATTATTATCTCATCCTATAATTGTTTAGTCTTAATTGAGGTTGCGATTATCTTTCCACCATTATCCTTAATTGAATTTTGGAATAACTTTCGTAATTACTTAACCTTAAAAGGAGTTAGATATCCTATATTTCAGTTGACATAACATTATTTGGAATAATTTGACTAATGTTAGCTTCTTTGTTGTTTGAATTGTATGCTGTGAGATCATTTCTACATTTTAGTTTTTCCCTTGTTAAGTTGTTCTCTTTACGCTTAACATTCTTTACCGTGGTTATTCATTGTGAACTGGTTCTACCGTTTCTTTGTGATTTAAAGTTCTTGAGTTTATTTACTTGCCATACTTTGTATATTATCATTTTTGCTGTTTACTTGTTGTGGTGATGCACGAGGTTTTGTACAGTATGTAGTTGTTATCTCTGTTGTTTGTGTTGCACATTTACTTTGGGACTATAGAACAATATTTTGGGAGATCCCCCTATTCTGCATATTTACTTTGGGACTACAAAATGGCATTTTGAGAGATCCCCCCGTCCCGCATATTTACTTTGGGACTACAGAACAGTATTTCGGGAGACCCGTGACGTCGAGCGCCTCACCATGACAAAGTAACTCACCCCCTCCTCATCGTAGAGTAACTGTTTCGCATAAGAAGGGAACCTCCACATCCATGAAAGAAGAAGTCATGCTCGCAATGAAATAGTTAGTGGACGCGTGGTTGACAAGTACCCTGAGCAGCATATTCAACAAACCTGCTCAAGGGGCGAGTAGGAACACCACAAGAGTGCACACCCTAATAGTTGTCAACTAGCAACACGCCCCTCCCCTAATAGATAACACTCACACTCCTATCGATGCAGGTAATGACGCTATCGCAACTATTCTAAAGAAAATGGAAGAAATGAAAACGAGAATAAAATACTTCGCGACCAAATGAGGGAGCACTAAAAATGGTCGATAAGATACCATGCACCTCGAAAATTCTGCCAAAAAAGAGACATCAGTCGGTTCATGGAACAGCCATACAACGAGCAGGCAGCTTCACATGGCATACCCAAAACTTTCAAAATGCCACCATACTAGAAAATATATGATGACACAATGGAGCCTGAAGACCATATTATTCATTACATCACGATATTGAAAGGCAACAACCTCTCAAAAGAACAGGTATCGCCGCGCTACTAAAAAAGTTCGGCAAAACCCTAATAGAGGGATCCTAGACATAGCACCCAAAATTGACAGCACGTTCTATACTGACATTCAGAGCAATGACCGACAAGATCGTCATTCCCCATGTCGGGGCCAAGAAAGCATAAGCAGAGTGAATGACACATTTGCTATTAAACAATCACTTGGGGAAGGACTCAGGGACTTCTTGGCCCGATTCAATAGGGTAAGAATGCGTCAGCCAAATGTATTAGAAGGATGGCAGTAGCGTAAGGCCCCGTGAAAGATTTTTACTCTAAACTCGAAAGCTCGTAGTGCTAAATTAGGAATATGTGTTGGACATGCATAAGATCGCCATGGTTCAGACCCTTTTGGACTGATCTATGCATTAAAAAGTCAAAACAGGTAGCTGCCTTTCAAAACAGGCTGAACAGGAATGGGTCAAGGGCGAGCAGAAAATTATTATGCAGACTCATGAAATACCCTCCCGCCACTTGGGAAGAAATTCACAATTTCTTTGCATATAGAGTGAGAAAGGGAGTTCTAGAGAGAGACAGAGGAGTGATTTTTATAAAGTCTCCACTTAACCCTTGCCCCAAATCCTTGAAAATTATTAAGTGAAATTGCCAGGTTTTCACCCTAAGAGGTAAGAACTGTACCCTCATCTATAATTTTGAAATTTCTATTAAAATGGGTAATTAACATGTGGGTACATGGGTATAAGGGTTAGTAATCTTTCATGCATAATAGATAATGAAGTATTGGGAGGTTTTGAGTTAAAATGGTACAAATTGGGGTATAAAATGATAAAAATATCTTACAAAAGGGTTCTAGAATCACTATGCACACTTAGTGCTTGGTAATATGCTCAAATAAGCTAGAATCCTAATCTCGTCTTTGATTCTTGGTTCAATTGTAATTCTTATACAATAGATTGAACTGCCAAGAGTCCTGAAATTTTTGTAAGAATTAAGGAAAGCTTTATTAAGGTATGTATGGCTAAAACCCCGTCTTTTAGAAATTGAGCTTCATCGGTGTTTATGTGAATATGGTAAGATTAAAGTTGAATTGTTGTATTAATTGTTGTTTTACATGAGTTTGGGGTTCCGACCTTATATGCGTGAAGGATGCGTCTCAAAATGATCATTATGCTATTATTGATAACTTGATGGGGTGTAAGGAATATGAATCATGTATTGAAATTCCTAGGCCTTAAATTAGATCGAGGTTGCATTGTTATGCCATCTACGTGAAATCTTATCTTTGCTTACCATTTAAACTGCTCTTGTCTGCACCTACTATCCTAAATGGCAATATTGAAATTGGGAACGATGTAAAATGCGGCCTAGTGCCAAGAATGATGTGATAAGTTATGGGCCCAAGTGCCTATGAAATAATATATGTGAAACAAATTAATTAATGAGAAGGGAACAATGCCTTGGTGAGGCGGCCTAGCCGATCGGCCCGAGATCGAACTCCGCTCAAGATACCGGTGGTATTGTGAATGAATTCTGAAAAAAGGGAAAATGAGATTGTTATTGAAGTATGTGTCTCAAATGAGGCGACCTAGCCGATCGGATCGAGATCGGACTCCGATCAAGATATCGGTGGTATTATGAACAATGATGAATACTGTAAAGTTCCCCAAACTAAAAGCTATGGAAGAATGATGTAAAAGTTGTATGATTCTTCTAGTTAATAATGTGGTGATCGTTTAAATCTTTTGAGTTATACTTGTGATTTTCTTATGTTTGATATGAAAATTCTTTCTAACTAGATGGTGTTTGGTTATACATACTAGTACTATTCTATGGTACTAACGCCCCTTTTGCTGGGGGCGCTATAGTTTTTTAAAATGAATGTAGGTGGCTCCATTGCGAATAATGTCGATCGAGCATAGCGGAGTACCTTCTTCTCAAAGTCTTGGTAGCCCCTTTCTCCTTCAAAGGGGTTATATTGAACACATTTTGTTGTGAACTTTCACTTTTGAGGTATAGCTGGAGTCTTGTTATTTGCATTATCATAGTTGTCGTTAGTATCCTTAGAGGCTCCGTAGATGTATGTGTGGGTTACGTACAGGTGTTAGATGGGTCTATGAACTATGTTGTAATTTTAACTCTTGATCCTCTAAAGTGTAATTGTATGGAATCTTGGAAACCTAAATACGGTTTAAATTATGAGATAAACAAACTAACGAGGTTGAATGTACAATAATTCCTATCATATGAATAAATGAATGCATGATTTCCTTAAGCATATCGAGTCAGGTAGAAAGTATTTGATAGGACTTGCTCAGTTGGGATAACTTTATTGAATGCCGGTCATGCCTCCCAAGGTTAGGTCATGACAGGTAGCGGCCTTTCAAAACAGGCTGAACAAGAATGGGTCAAGGGCGATAAGAAAATTATTAAGCAGACTCATGAAATACCCTCCCGCCACTTGGGAAGAAATTCACAATTTCTATGCATATAGAGTGAGAAAGGGAGTTCTAGAGAGAGAGAGAGAGAGAGAGAGAGAGAGAGAGAGTGATGTTTATAAAGTCTCCACTTATCCCTTGGCTCAAATCCTTGAAAATTATTAAGTGAAATTGCTAGGTCTTCACCCTAGGAGGTAAGAACTGTACCCACATCTATAATTTTGAAATTTCAATTAAAATGGATAATTAATGGGTTGGTACATGGGTATAAGGGTTAGTAATCTTTCATGCATAATAGTAAGGGAGTATTGGGAGGTTGTGAGTTAAAAGGGTAGAAATTGGGGTATAAAATGATAAAAATCTCTTTAAAAAGGGTCCTAGAATCACTATGCACACTTAGTGCTTGGCAATATGCTCAACTAAGCTAGAATCATAATCTCGTCTCTGATTCTTTGTTCAATTGTAATTCTTATACAATAGATTGAAGTGCCAAGAGTCCTGGAATTTTTGTAAGAATTAAGGAAAGCTTTATTAAGGTATGCGTGGCTAAAACCCCGTCTTTTAGAAGTTGAGCTTCATCGGTATTTATGTGAATATGGTAAGTTTAAAGTTGTATTATTGTATTAATTGTTGTTTTACATGAATTTGGGGTTCCGACCTTATATGCGTGAAGGATGTGTCTCAAAATGATCATTATGCTATTATTGATAAATTGATGGGGTTTAAGGAATATGAATCATGTATTGAAATTCTTAGGCCTTAAATTAAACGAGGTTGCATTGTTATGCCATCTACGTGAAGTCTTATCTTTGCTTACCATTTAAACTGCTCTTGTCTGCACCTGCTATCCTAAATGGCAATTTTGAAATTGGGAACGATGTAAAATGCGGCCTAGTGCCAAGAATGACGTGATAAGTTATGTGCCCAAGTGCCTATGAAATAATATATGTGAAACAAATTTATTAATGAGAAGGGAACAATGCCTTGGTGAGGCGGCCTACTCGATCGGCCCGAGATCGAACTCCGCTAAAGATACCGGTGGTATTGTGAATGAATTCTGAAAAAAGGGAAAATGAGATTGTTATTGAAGTATATGTCTCAAATGAGGCGTCCTAGCCGATCGGATCGAGATCGGACTCCGCTCAAGATACCGGTGGTATTATGGACAATGATGAATAGTGTAAAGTGCCCCAAACTAAAAGCTATGGAAGAATGATGTAAAAGTTGTATGATTATTCTAGTTGATAATGTGGTGATAGTTTAAAGCTTTTGAGTTATACTTGTGATTTTCTTATATTTGGTATGAAAGTTCTTTCTAACTAGATGGTGTTTAGTTATACATACTAGTACCATTCTATGGTACTAACGCCCCTTTTGCTGGGGGCGCTACAATTTTTTAAAATGAATGTAGGTGGCTCCATTGCGAATAGTGTCGATCGCGCGTAGCGCAGTACCTTCTTCTCAAAGTCTTGGTGAGCCTCTCTCCTTCAAGGGGGTTATATTGCACACAATTTGTTGTGAACTTTCACTTTTGAGGTATAGCTGGACCCTTGTTGTCTGCATTGTCATACTTGTCTTTTGTATCCTTAGAGGCTCCGTAGATGTATGTGTGGGTTATGTATGGGTGTTATATGGGTCTATGAACTATGTTGTAATTTTAACTCTTGATCCTCTAAAGTGTAATTGTATGGAATCTTGGAAACCTAAATACGGTTTAAATTGTGATATAAACAAACTAACGAGGTTGAATGTACAATACTTCCTATCATCTGAATAAATGAATGCATGATTTCCTTAAGCATATTGAGTCAGGTATAAAGTTTTTGATAAGGCTTTCTCAGTTGGGATAACTCTATTGAATGGCGGTCATGCCTCCCAAGGTTAGGGCGTGAGAGGTAGCGGCCTTTCAAAATAGGCTGAACATGAATGGGTCAAGGGCGACAAGAAAATTATTAAGCAGACTCATGAAATACCCTCCCGCCACTTGGGAAGAAATTCACAATACTTACTGCACTGAGGTGAGGGCAGATGAAGAGGATCTCAATGGTCCAAGACAACGGCCAATGACAATCCAAATGGAATCAAGAAAGGATCAATGAAATGACAGCGGAAGAGATCACGCAGGCCCACGCCTCAATCGAGAAAAGCACCAACCATAAAACAGAGCGACCATACCACTACCTCCATCCCAAGCCAAACGGGAACTCACCAAAATAAGAGAGGTGTGCCTCCACTTTTATCTAGTCACATTTTTTGTGTATCTCCTTCATAAATAGTTTTGAAATATATGCAAATGATGAAGTCGGACCCAAACACAAAAAAGTCGATTGCCCTTTGTGATTTCCATACGGAACGAGGCCACAAAACTGAAAATTGCATAGCCCTATGACAAGAAGTAGTGAACATGCTTCACCAAGGACATTTAAAAGAGCTGATGAGCGACTGAGGGAGATCCAATTTCTCCCAGCGGACGAGAATCGCATCAAGGCCCCCTAATACCACCCTCCCCCACCTATACCATCTAAATGATCATCGGCGGAGGCGTTGAAGTAGCGATCAACCATGTGAAATTCACCACCACAGATAAATTGAAGTAGTTGATCACCCAAGAACAGTATGATAACCTCAAAGACAATATCGCTTTTGATAAGTTAGATACCCACGGTTTGACCTTTCCTCACTTCGAGCTCTTTTCATTACTTTATGAATTTTAGATACTGATGTAAAAAGAATCATGGTAGACGACGAGAGCGGCACGTGTATTATCTGTCCTAGAGTTCTCACGCAGATGAAACTCGAGGATAAGATAGTACTACATTGCATAGCACTAACAGGTTTTAGCAATGTAGTTGAACTGGACCTCTGGATAGATAACATTTCCCGTACTATCTAGGGGCATCACCCTTGAAACAACATTCCATATCATGAATCAAGATACCACCTACAATGCCATTATAGGGCGACCTTGGATACACGCCATGAGGGCTATCCCGTCTAGTTTATACCAGGTCATTAAGTTCCCTACTCTATGGGGAATATTCAGAATTCGCGGTGAACAGTGCACACCTCAAGAATGCTATCTCATCACCCAAGATGGCACATACACCCAACAGTTAAGAGAGAAAGGCTTAGGAGTATAGCAATTACCAAAGTCGGGGCCCGAGTTTGATAAACAAAAAGACTTTGTTAGACACCCCGACATCATGGAAGCCGTAGAGTCAACATTGGAAGACATCAACCCCGTCCAGCTGGACAAAAGCGACTATACTAAAAAAGCCTACATTGGCCACAAACTCATAAAGTCAGGTAAATTCCATAAATTTTTAACTGATAACGCTGATCTATTGGCTTTCTCCCATGCAGATATGCCAGGTATCCCAAAATACATCGCAATACACAAGCTGAATGTTAATCCAAATTACACACCAATACGATAAATCAGAAGAAAGTTTAATGCTACAATCAATAAGGTCATCCACGAAGAGGTAGAAAAATTGCTCACCAACGGTTCCATTTAGGAGTCAAAGTACCCCAAATGGATTGCCAATGTGGTCATGGGAAAAAAGAAAAACGGGAAATGGCGCATGTGCGTGGACTTCACTGACCTAAACAAAGCTTATCCAAACGACTCCTTGTTGCCTCACATCGATCAGCTCATCGACGCAACAGCGGGGCACGAGTTATTAAGCTTCTTGGACGCCTACTCAGCCTACAACTAGATCATCATGGAGGAAGAGGACCAGGAGAAGACCACCTTCATCACCCACCAATGGATGTACTGCTACATAGTCATACTGTTTGGGTTGAAAAATGCAGGGGAGGCCTATCAAAGGTTGGTCACCAAGATGTTCAAAGAACAACTCGACAAAACTATGAAAGTCTATATAGATGACATGTTGGTCAAATAAAAAAGGAAAAAGGACCACATCGACTATCTAAGAGAAGCCTTCGACATACTTAGATGTTATAACATGAAGCTAAACCCAAAAAAGTGTGCTTTCGACGTGACCTAGGGAAAGTTCCTCAATTTTTTTGGTGTCATAGAGAGGTATCGATGTCAATCCTGACAAAATCAAGGCTATAGAGGGAATACCTGAAATTCTGACCAACATTAAATAGGTGCAGAAACTGACTGGTCGTATAATTTCCCTGTCAAGGTTCATCTCACGATCTTCTGATAGATGCCATATATTCTTCAATGTACTCAAAAAGGAGAATTGACTCAAGTGGAAATCCAAATGCATCAGTACCCTGAGAGAATTAAAGGCATACTTTTCCTCGCCCCCATTACTTATTAAGACAGAACCCGACGAACATCTCTTAATCTACTTAGTTGTATCCGACGTTGCAATAAGTTCAGTCTTGGTCCGTAAAAATAAAGGTGCGCAATCTCCAATTTATTACATTAGAAAAACCCTAGTCGATGCCTAGACTAGGTATCCCCACCTCGAAAAACTGGCTCTGGCATTTGTCGTAGCTTCAAGAAAGTTGAGACCTTATTTTCAATGCCACCCCATCTCGGTAGTCACGACCTTCCCCCCAAGAAGCATCCTACATAAACCTGAGCAGTCGGGTAGATTGGCCAAGTGGGCCATCGAATTAAGTGAGCACGATATAACATATCAGTCGTGAATGGAGATAAAGTCGCAAGTACTCGCTGACTTTGTCGCCGACTTCAGCGCCAAAATACCGCATGAGGTCGAGGAGGAAGCCACCCATACTTCCACCAAATTACCAAACCTGTGGGTCGTGTACATCGATGCACCTCTAAGGCGTTTTGATCGGGATTGGGACTCTGCTCGAGGTCCTAACAGACAAAGTCAATATCTAGTGCATACGGTGTCCCAACATGACTAACAACGACACCGAGTATGAGGCCGTAATTGTAGGATTGAAACTAGCTCTCAAGTATGTTGAACGGGGAGTCATCCTACGATGTGACTCGTAACTCGTCGTCAACCAAGTCACAGAGACTTTCCAAATCAAAGAAAAAATGTTACAAAAATATCAAGCAGAAATTCATAAGTTGTTGCCCAAGTTCGACGAGTGCCAACTTGACCAAATACCCCGAGCACAAAACATCGAAGCAGATGGCCTCACCAAATTAGCAGCAACCACCAAGAACATAGATGGAAAAGAGAACTTAGTCACCCTCATCCATTATTCAATAGACCAAATGGAGGTACGCACTATTAACTTAACCTAGGAATGGCACAATCGTATTATGTCATATTTGCAGGACAGATTGTTCCCATCCGACAAAAAAGAAGCCTAGAAGCTTCGAATGCAGGCTGCAAGATACAACATCATTGACCATGACTTATCCAAACAAACATTTGGTGGTACCTTGGTGAAATGCCTAGGACCAAATCAAACTAAGCGCGTTCTCGAAGAAGTGCACGAAAGCCACTGTGGAGCCTATACTAGTAATCGAGCCCTTATTAGATTCCTTATATGGGCAGGCTACTACTGACCTACCATGAAAAAGGAAGCTGCTAACTTTGTTAGAAACTGAGAACAACGCCAAAAATATGCTCCATTGATCCACCAGGCGGGCAAACACTTCCACTTAGTCACATCACCTTGGTCATTCATCAAATGAGGGATGGACATAGTCGGACCCCTCCTAGCAGGATGAGGTAATAAATGATTTCTTTTGGTTTTTACTGACTATTTTTCCCAGTGAGTAAAAGCATGTGCTTTCACCCAAATACGCGAAAAGAAAGTTATCACATTCATATGGAGGAACATCATATGTCACTTTGGCATCTCCAAAAAAATCAGTTGTGACAACGGACCCCAATTCACCGGGAAAAATACCATTGAATTCTTCGAGAAATGGCACATTAAGTGAATACTCTCTATGCCATATTAGTCCACAGACAACGGTCAGGCGTTGTCGTCCAACAAAATAATACTGAACATCATGAAGAAAAATTTTGAGGATGCCAAGGGATTATGACTGTAATTGCCACCGGAAGTGCTATGGGCATACTGCACCATGCCAAAAACTAGCACATGAGAAACGACATATTCACCAGTCTATGGGATTGATGCAATGATATTAGGCGAAGTTGGAGAACTGAGTCTAAGATACTCCAACGAGAGCGGATCATGTAACGATGAAAGCAGAAAACAAGACTCGTCAAAATAGATGAGCGAATATACGTGGCCTACGTATGAATGATAGCTCAAAAATAGCAAGCAGAACGGTACTACAACAAAAAAGCCAAAGTCAGATCACTCAAGGTAGGGGACTATGTACTCAAAGCCAAAAACACAAGCGAGCAAGGATCTTCGGGAAGGAAAATTGAGAACTAACTGGGATGGACCATACAAAATCATAGTAACAGCAAATAAAGGATCATTCCTACTAGAAACAATGGAGGGAAAATTACTACCAAACAATAAGAACGTCGCCCATCTCAAATACTTCAACTTTCGAAGAGGGACGTCCTCCAAGTCGTACTCTTTCCCTCACCCATGTTTTGTCCCAATTGAGGAGAGTTTTAAATGAGGCAACAAATAGGGTGTCTTAGAGTTTAAGTATTAAGTTTATCGCCCCACCTATTGACTACTTCTCTAGGCCGAGCGATGAAGGGACTAGATAGACTGGGACTTCTCGAACGTAAGTACGTACCGAAAAGAAATCATATTCTCCAATGAATAAACAAAGTAATGACATTCTCACACACCTCCAAAAATTTTCACATCACGCCAATGCAAAGGAAACCCATATTCGACCTCGCTCAAATTGATCTATATTCGACCTAGCTCGAATTGACCTACATTCGACCTCTCTCGAATTGATCCACATTTGACCTCCCTCGAATCGATCACATTCGACCTTGTTCGAATTGATTTGCATTTGACCTCGCTCGAATCAATATGTATTTGACCTTGCTCGAATCGATCTACATTCGACCTTGCTCAAATCGATATACATTCGACCTTGCCCAAATTTATCTACATTCGACCTCACTTGAATTGATCTACATTCAACCTTGTTCGTTTCAATCTGCATTCGACCTCATTCGAATTAATCTGCATTCGACCTTGTTCAGATTAATCTATATTGGACCTTGGTCGAATTAATTTGCACTCGACCTTGCCCGGATTGATCTACACTCTACCTCACTCGAATTGAACTACATTCAACCTCGCTCGAATTGATCTACATTTGATCTCTCTCGAATTGATCTACTTTCAACCTCTCTTGAATTGATATACATTCGACCTCGCTCGAATTGATATGCATTCGACCTTGCTCGAATTAATCTGCATTCGACCTCGTTCAAATCAGCCTACATTCGACCTCGTTCGAATTAATCTACGTTCGTACTCATTTGGATTAATCTGCATTGGACCTCATTCGAATTAATCTGCACTCGACCTCTCCTGAATTGATCTACACTCTACCTTGCTCGAATTGATCTACATTCAACCTCGCTCGAATTGATCTACATTCGATCTCGTTCGAATTGATCTACATTCAATCTTGCTTGAATTGATCTGCATTCGACCTCACTCGAATTGATCTACATTCGATCTCGCTCGAATTGTTCTGCATTGGACCTCGTTCGAATCAGCCTACATTCGACCTCGTTCGAATCAATATGTATTCGACCTTGTTTGAATAAGCCCGCATTCGACCTCGTTCAAATTAATCTGCATTGACCTCGCTCGAATTAGCCTACATTTGACCTCGTTCGAATTAATCTGCATTCGACCTCGTTTGAATTAGACTACATTCGACCTCGCCCAAGTTAACTTACACTTGACTCTATTCGAATGAATGACCTTGTTCGAACCAAACCAAAAGTCAAGGACTTCTTCAAAATAAAAATAAAAAGAGAGAAGAAAAGAGAGTTAGAAATACATAACAAAAGACAAATGTTCCGTTTCAATCATTCCATTACAGTACATTTTTACAAAAGGCTGGAAAGGCACCACCACAAAAATAGAATAACAAAACACATCCAAGTACAAAGATTTCACTATGAACACCTAATTTTTTTCACACTCAAATTCTATACTAGTATAAATATTTCTTTTACGTGTAATCTTAATATTTTAAAACTTTTATCATACTCTTAGTAGATTTTGTATTAGAAAAAAAATAATAACTATATATCACATTCTTAGAGTATAAGTTTTACTCCTAATTTTAAATAAAAGAAAAATTAAGAAAAATCTAATTAGAATTTTAAATGTAAGTATAGTATTTTTCTTAGTATAGTTTAAACTACAATGTAAATATTTAATTTTCTGTTGTATATAATATTTAAATATAAGATAGCTAACAAATATTTTTAACTATGCATTTTACTTTCTAATTTCTTCATTAATAAAGAATAAGTAAAAGTTAAAAATAATACTAACAATAATAATAATCATAAGTAATAATAATAATAATAATTATAATATAATAATAATAATAAAAGGGGATAAATCTTAAAAGATTCAAACCAAATTATCCTAATTACTTGCTATGATCTAATCAACTTCTTTCTCCCACTTTAACTCTAACTCTAACTCTTTTATCAACCGCTACATTCCTACTATAAAAGAAAGAACAAAGAAAAAAAGAAAAAAAGAAAAGAACGAACAAAGAAAACAAAAGAAAAGAGAACGACAAAAAAAACAGCTGAAAGAAAGAGAAAAAACGTAGAAAACAAAAAGAGAAGAAAACATTGAAGAACAAAAGGAAAAAGAACGGAAGAGGAGAAAAAATGTTGAATAAAAGAAAAAAGAGAGAGAGAAAAAAACGTGAAAGAAAGAAAGGAAACAAGAGTTCAGGATTTCGTTCGCGGTTTCGTGTTTGTGGTTCTAAAAAGGTTAGTGTTGCAACTTTGGAAATCTGTAGATATTCTTCTTTGGTGAAACCTTACAAAATGTAACATTCAATCTTTTGGTACAATTTAAGTATGATATATGAGATCTATGTCTTCGCAAAGTTTGAATTTTAATTTGTTTTTCTGAATTTCGTTAGAAGCATATATATATATATATATATATATATATATATATATATATATATATATATATATATATATATATATATATATATATATATATATATATATATATATATATATATATATATATATATATATATACATATAAAATATCTTTTCTTGTATGTAATATTTAATACGGGTGAGCAGCTTTCATACTAATTCATAAATTAGGAGGAGTGTCTAAAAATTTTTTTTTACTTCGTTATAGTTTGTTATTTTTCTTAGAAGTTTTATTTATATTTTTAGTATAAACAAATGTGATTGACAAAAATTTTTGGAACACGTGTTAGTTTATTATTTAATTTGCTGAAATTTAGTTCTTTAATAATTACATTAAATTCATATTCATATATATGTATATATCAAATTACGGCAAGTTAGTCACACATACAATATGATAGTTAATTAAGAATATTATTTTATATTAAGTTCTATTGATAAATATGACTGAAATTTGCATTTCTTTTGTTTGTATAAATGTCTCCAAATAATGATAAATCCAAAATTATGTAGGTCTGTTTAAATTATAACGCATCAATAGAAAGCTTAGTTAATTTGGTTCTATTTTCTAGGACAATAGTCATATCTTAGTTAATTTTTACTTTAAAACCTTAAAATTTATTATAACAGTTAAAAAAATAACAATAATAAAATTAATAAATAAATAAAATACTCTAAAATGCTAGAAATTTTTTTAGATGCACTTTAAAATACTAGCCCATGTGTTCGTACCCTAACCTTGGATTGATACGCTTAAATAATAAAAGAATTATGTGCGCATTCCGCGTCTTGATACCTTTTTAATTTAAAATAATTATGTTATAACCATGTGTACATTCCGTACTTGGTTTAATATTTAATTTCAAGGAAGTACCTTGTGTGCGTATCGCATCTTGGTCAAAATAATTAATAAAAAATATAATAAATTAAGTAAAGCGGTAATAAATAAGCCATAATCAATAAAATACAAGAATAGCTAAAAATTGATTTAAGCCTTACATTAATCAATAGAAGTGACCAAGCTAGAACCACGGGACTCGGGGGGTGCCTTACACCTTCCCCTCGGTCAACAGAATTCCTTACTCAGTCTTCTGTTTTCGTAGACCAAAAATTAAGAGTCAAACCTTCCTTTTGAAAAGGGATTCAAATAAAAGGTGACTTGGAACACCAAAACTCAATTCCAAGTGCCGACTCTAAATAATAAATAATCCCTTTTCAAAACGTCACTTTAATGGGAAAAACTCTTCTAACTCAACCTCGTAACAAGGTTATGTGGGAAAAAAGAGGTGTGACATTCACACTGCCTCGTTCCCCCTATTGCCAACGTCACCAACATACTCACCATCGTACCAAGGGTCGGAGGCAAGCCCATATAAATCATCTTCGTCATCGTCCCTGCCGAGCGTACTCGGATCATATCCACAGGCGTCACGAGCAGCACGTGCCCTGATACGAACATCCTCAAATTCTGCCCCGAAAATCTTTCCAGCCACCTTCAGAAAACTGTATATGTCAAGTCGGCCTCAGCATGGACCCACATTTCATACAACTCCCGCGACATAACAAGATCAACAGAAGTATGAGATGTAGACGGCAGTGCAAACTGTTGTGCCTTCTCGGCACTTAGGGCGACAACTTGCTCATTCAACTTAGATAACTCCTCCACTAAACCCACACCCGCTCCTCGAACCTCGCCTCCTTAAGCGCTAAAGTTTCCGCCTCAGTAGCCCGCTCGAACCTGCAAACACAAAGGGTGCCTTCTAGGTCCGCCGCCTCTGCTGCACCAGCCATTCTAATTTTCTCAACTCGACCCAACTCTTCGACCTTGGCATTCAACGCATCCCTCAAGTCAATGGCCCTTGCCTCGCTCTGCTCGAGTTCAACCTTTAAAGATTCCACTTGCGCCTGAAGGTCAAGATTCTCGGCCATCACTCCCTTTCTCACCTCGAGCTCGTCCTCCTTAGCCTTTAGTGCTCCCTCAAGCACACTGCATCTACCGATGGCCCTCAAAAGCTCCTCATCGTTCTCCTTTAGCTTCTCGTCCTTCTTCTTCAACTCCTCATCTTTTTGCTTAAGCCCATCACGGAGCGACTGAAACTGGTCATCCTGGTTGAGTAAGTTGACTAGTGTTCGGTGCTTAGAACAATACTCTCTATACTTGGATGTCATCTTCTTGAAAATGGCCGTCCGCCGCTCTTCCTGCTGATTGCGCTCAATCTCCATGATAAGGGTCTCACATGCCAAAGAAAAAGGTCAGTGGAAGCAAGTTACATGTATGAAATGACTTAACCTAACATGGGAAAAACAAACTTACTCGCCCGTCCATGCCATATATACCCAATGACATATCCACATCTTTCAATGTTTGTAGCATCCTATTCTCAGAATCCGCGCATAGGGGAACAAAGGGCAGCATCGCCCATTTCGATTTGGCCAAGAGGTTGTAATCTACAGGATTGACTGTGTACCGATCATGTCCCTCCGTCCTTATATCCACTTGGGCAAACCTCTCCTCAAAATGCCAAACTTCCTCAGGGTTTATGTCAGAACCCAACCCATCATCTTCTACGAGGACGGAACTATACCTTCTATCCGCTGAAGATAAGCGACTCCGACTATCCGAGCAGATTCCTTCCTGTCGTAACACCTGGGTTGCTGATGGTCTTTTCTCTGTAACAATAGCCGGCGTGGGAGCAACCTCAACATTCAATAAGGGAGCCATCTTTGCATCCAAATCAATGGGATTTTCCAACTCGATATCACCAGCATCGGCCCTTCCAATCTCCATCCTCCGTCTTTTCCTGGGTGCTGCCTCCACCTGGTCATGAGATGACTCATCAAATAGATACATGACACGATGATCAAAGGTCTCAACAGATGTGATTGCTGCTCGTGGGGCGAAATCACTTGACGGTAGAGCTAGAGTTTGACCCCTTATGCCGACTCAGCCAGTACGAACTACATTCTAGCTGACGCGACTGCCTTTCGTAATGCGGGCACATGAGCCTTTTCCTTCTTGGAAGCTCGTTAACCTGGCACAGGTAAACTTATGTTTATCCAAGGACGATGACGAGACAGAATTAAGCTATAACGAAAGCGAATGTTGTGGAAATAGAAATTAGACTCACTGGTCAAAGTCTTAGGACCAAATCTCTTGTTAAAGGCCATCCAGTCACGAATCCCCGCGTATGAGGCAAGACATAAGTCACCCAGTCCTCGATATCAGGATCCAAGGGAGGTAGACGTTTAGGGGTTGAAATTGAAAGACGAGCGAGTCAGAAACAAAAAAGAAGGAGATTCAAAAATATACGACGAATACTAAAAAGCCATTACGGTTGGAGTTCCACTACTCGAGGAACCTGGCTAGATCTGCCACCACGTGCTCAGTCCTGACAAAGACGTAATTGCACCAGAAGCGACAGTTCGCCTTGTCATCCATCCCCGTCATCAAACCTTTAGTCCCACGGTGATGGAGATGAATCTGCCCCTGTAGAAACTTCGCGAGAAGAGATGCATCATATGACTAATGGAGACTTTGCAACCGGCCAAGTCGGCGAACTTCGAGCTTTCTATTGGTAAGGGGAAAGCTGTGCCGGGCAGATATATAAGATCGGTACAACTCCTCAGTGAATGGGGGAGAAGAAGAGAATAAAACACCAAAAAAGGGTATTGGTAGAATGCACAATACCCAGGTCAGTGAACCTGTATTGAATCGTTCCCCGCCGCAACAATATCGACGTGAGAAGGAATGCAAAATTAGATTGCAGTTCAGATATTTTCTTCAACCCCATGGCTGATAATGCCTGCTCATGGCAGGCTCTTTCTGAAAGTTGTTCCTAACCAACGAGTTCCGAGGAATTATCTCCTTCACGGTAGGAAAACTTTCGTCTTCCGCAATCGTAGGTTCGCCACTATAGGTAGGAATAGCTACCGATAAAGGGGTTGAATCGGAAATTATATCAGAAGAGTGAAGGGAGTTTGTCATTTATGCAAGACACATGTGTACGGTAGAACTAGAAGTAGGGTATCAATGGAAAAGTGCTTTATCAATGGGAAAGCAAGAATGGAAAAACAGAGGTAAATCAGAAGCAAGGGTTAGAGAAGAAATAAAAGAACAAACAAAAGATCCAAAAGAGTACAAAATTTCGAAAAGTCTCATTTTTGAATCACCTTTCCGCTATTTGTAAGGCATTATGATGCTAAGATCGATGCAAAAAGACTGTCACAGATGCTAAGATCTAAGCAACGGAGGCACTGGAAATGACGCATTGCATCGACAAAACGCATAATGATGATACGTGTGGTCATAACTTCATCCTACGTTATCCACGCCAACCATAATCTTTGATTTGATCTGTCATCGACACGACCTCGATCAATTTAGCCCATCCGCCACAACGAAATACTTTGTGATTAGATACGGGTAAAATCTGCTCATCGAGGACGCCCAAGGGAACGACCTCAATAAGCGGGGGACTAACTGTAAGGATCAAAATTAGATCTGGCTTGCGAAGGCAGATGGACAGGATAAGGTCGAGGTCAAAATGGAGTATGGTTCAGTGGCGAAGAGTCGCCCAAAAGGAGAGACCGGCGCCGAGGTTGAATATTCCCCCATTTTGTACCTTTTTAGGATTTTCTAAGGTTATCCCTTATAAATAGGAAGAGAAAGGAAACAAAAATGGGGGATTCAAAACTTCTATAAAAGATCATCCTGTAAAAGAGTTGACTATCATACAAAAAGCTTGTCTTGTCTCTTTTGTTTGATTCCATCATACAACATTCTTCTTTAGTTCACAAGATCCGAAGGCATATTGTTCACTATTATTGCATGTTGTCGCACATTGTCTCTAAAGAAGGAATTATCCGCCTCATCCAATATTTGAGTGACTTATTTCTTCTTATTACATTAAATGTCATTTACCACATTTATTGCATGTATTCATTCTCATATTTATATCTAATCATTGAGCATTAACTCAGCATTTATTGATTATAACGCGGTTCACATTATCTAAGTTGGTTAAATTTTGAATTTAAGATTTATTATTTTTAATTTAGATTCACCCTTTATCCATTCATTAAATTGGTTTAACTAAAAAGGGAATTAACACTTTTTGGTCAATCAAAATTGACAAAATAAAAATTTAATCAAATGCCCAAATCGAACCTAAGAAAATTGTTATGTAACAACATGTCGATAAGAGAGCCTGAGTTGATTTATAGTTTCAAAAGTTTTAACTCAATTGCCAGCTATTGTTTAGTTATATTTGTTTAGCTGATTTATAATTAGTTCTGCCAAAAGAGCACCCCTTGACTAAGTATTGTCTAGTGTACTTTAATAATCACAAAATTTGAGTTATTATTAGTAAAAAAACTAACCAAGCTAGCAGCCTTCCGTAACTTCCCAAGTTTTAGGATATCATCATTTTCATTCATTGAGAGTAAATATATTGCTTTTTGTGAAAAGAACTTAGTACTCTTTATCATTTTCCAAACTGAAAGATTCAACTTATATCATCTTCATTTAATTTCAGTATTTTTAAAAATTATTCTGACAAAAAAAAGAAAGAAGTTAGAATCGATAATTTTTGCACTATGTTCTTCTAACTTAGCAAGGAAGGAGAGGATTAATTGACGTTTTATAAGCAAATATGATATCCATTTTATGCATGTAATATGCATACATTGTTATTGCATACGACATGCATATATAAAGAGAGAAAATGTATAAGTTACATTCTAAATTTGTCGTGAAAAATCAACGATATATTCTAACTTTATGGGCAAGCTCTTACCTCAATATTCCTCAATTCCAAGCAGGTAGGGCTACCTCTTACCCCATTTTTAAAAAAAATCATATTCATGCTTGGCAGTTTTATACATGCACTATGACCCCTTTTTCTTATTTTTCTTCTTCTTTTTTTTTTTTTTGATTTTTTCCTTTGTCTTCTAAAGTAATAATGCTTGGTTTTAATATTCGTCAAAATATTCATTTTTCAAAAAACAATCTTCTTAATTATAACTCAAAATCATTTCAAAAAGAAAAAAATAAAAAAGATTCAATTTTTTGAAGAATTTTATAAAAATAGCCAATAACCGTGGATGATTTTTGAGAATTCAATCTAGAAATACCTCAATATATTCTTGAAGAAGCTTTCCATTATTTCACGGTCCTACCCGTCGACAAACAATATTTTCTAAAATTCCGTCTTCTCAATTGATTTTCTCAAATTCATCTTTTCACCTTTTTTTTTCAAAGTTTAAAACCTTCTTCATATTAGGAAATATTGTAAATATCTTTTGTGTATATTTTTATTATTGGTAGAATATTCTCTCATTAATTGTACAATCCTATAATTGGTAGGTTTTAATTTTTCTTCATTATTGTACAATCCTATGGTTGATAGGTTTTGATTTCTCTGTACTCTATATATACTTTGGTGAGCAATACAAAAAACTCACTTCTCCAAAACTCACTACACTTCATAGCCTAACTGGCCTTTTCTATCCTTTTTAAGGTTCATTGTCGTGATGGCCATAAAGCCGTTAGTAATCGAATTAAGTAATCTAGGATTTTTCCATTTAAAAAGGGCGGGGTTTGAGTTTATAACAAAGGAAGATCGAGAATGAAAGGTGTTAGGGTTTATAATTTTCTTATTATATTTGAGTTTTACTTTTTTTTTTTAAAATAATCATAGTATTTTACGGAATATTTGTTATTTTTCACCGGTAGTAGTACCAAGTAACTATGTCCATAATGCTTGAATATATAAGAAGAAATCACTTAATTTTTTTTTTTTTGGCATCCATTGCAATTTGTTACTTTTTTTTTAAAATACGGACAAATATTTATCAGGATTGAATTTTACTTTTCCAAAAAAATATACATCATCCTTTTCACATGACAAAATAAAAATATTCACAATATAATCATTAAAAATCATATTAAGGCATCAATTATTCTCTCGTAAACTTTTATTATTTCTTTTATATTAATTTTGTTATCTATAATTTAATTGGTCAAATCATATTAAAATAATATGTCTCTTTTAATATATTTCTTAGTGTTGTCTCATTTATATTTGTTCAAGATTTGCTTTGTTATATTTCACACGATACTTGAATTATTTCGATCCCAACAAAAGCAACAAGATACTTAGGATTCAGAATGGTGGTACTAGGGGTATGCATCAGTTGGGTCAGACTGGAATTAGCATATTTCATATTTAAATTTCAAATTTCAGATTCTACAAAATACAATCTGAATTAATATCGGATAAAATCGGACTTTAAAGTTTGAATCGAGTAAATATTTTGAATTTTCGGGTCGAATTGTATGCATTATTAAGGTTATTGCTGATCTAATCGGTTACTGCACTATTAAAGGCTACTTCTAATCAATTCTACTGGGATTTGGACTTGCATTAATTGGTCATAGCTTGAAAGGATAGTAACGTGACCCAAGTGGTGGATAAATAAAAGATCTAATATTAAATGGGAGGAATTCAAAAATAGCCAGATTTACAACTGGTCGTTCAAAAATAGCCTAATTTCAAAGGTAATAGAAATTTAGCCACTTTTTATGTAAAGATAAATCTGCGCGAAAACACTGTTCAAAACCCGAAAAATACTCCAGTATGTTATAATGGGGTTCCCACATAAGTATACTTGAACTCCAGCATATTATACTAGAGTTCCCGAATAAGTATGTTGGAACTCCAACATAATATGATGGAGCTCTGGAATAAGTATACTAGAACTCCAACATAATATACTAGAGTTCCAGCAAGTATATTGGTCTAGTATAATATACTGGAGTATGGAGCACTGGTGCTCCAGTCTCTAGTGTATTATACTGGAGCCAGCAAAGTATACCGGTCCAGTATAATATGCTGGAGTACACACACAGGTGCACCGAACTCTAGTATATTATATTGGACCTGTCTCTATTGCAGCAAAATAGTGGTTATTTTTCATTGACTTGGTAAACACTGGCTATTTTTGAATGACCAGTCCACAAACTTGCGATATCATGCTACTTTTACATATTTTATACCATGTGCGTGGATAAGTGAGGCCCAATAACGATTGGCCTTTGATGGGTAGTCACTCTTTATAAATAGAGGTCAACCCCCATTTCCCTAGCCATTGGAAAACCCTAGCGTATTCTTCTTCTTGAATACGTGGTAAAGGTAGACGTCTCATCGGTCAAGCTCTATGGGCTGTGGAAGCGGGTAGCTAGTGGATCATGGAAGTTGGTCTCAGGCTTAATCACCGGTTGTTGTTAGTACTGAATTTATGGAGTTTACCGGTATGTTTTATTAGACTTTAATTCAAGATTATGATTTTATATTTGTATAATTGTGTCTTGATCACCGCTATAGATGCAATTTAATTACATATGTTAAAAGACAACAAATATCTTTCATTACATAAATAAAATATAATCTTTATTGCAAAAAAAAAAAAAATCCCAAATAGATGTCTAATAAACTGAAATCATCAACAAGAATTTATTAATAGATTACACAAGAGTTCCAACTTCCACGGTGATCCCATTCAATTCTTGTCTTCTTGATGTACTCCCCTTCATTCTGCAACAATAAAAGAGAGGTTTAGATTGTACACTCCTGAGAACATATAATTATACTCGTGTCAGGGTGTGGGACGGGAGGAATGAAAGGCAAAGGTGGAAAGGGATCCTATAGGTTGAGAATCGGCTCATGGAACATAGGTTCGCTAACGAGTAAGTCTATAGAGTTGGCGAAGATCCTCCAGAAGAGGAAGATTAATATAGAGTGTGTCTAGGAGACTAGGTGGGTCGGATCGAGGGCGATAAATGTGGATAGGTATAAGTTGTGATACTTTGGAGTCGTGAGGGGTAAGAATGGAGTGGGTATCCTGGTACATAGTTATCTTAGAGAATCAATGGTAGAGGTCAGGTGGGTGAATGATAGACTAATGACTATTAAATTGGTGGTGAGTGAGTGTACTTTAAATATCGTTAGTGCGTACGCGCCGCAAGTAGGCTTGGATGAGGAGATTAAAAGGTAGGCTTTTGGTGATGGACATTGGAAGTAGAGGTCAGTACGAGGCCGCCGGAGGATTAAGTGGTGCACTTTGACTAAGGATAAAGCTCAGGAGTTGGAAAGAAAGGTTATCGGCAATAGGATCTTGGAGAAATAATGGGGATGCAAACACTATGTGGTCGACGAATGCGGACTGTATAAGGGAGGCGCGAGAGAGGTGTTAGGTATATCTTTGGACCGCATCGGTGGCCACAAAAGAGACTGGCGGTGGAATACAGTTGTCCAAGGAAAAATGGAAGCGAAGAAACCAGCTTACCTGCGGTTAGTATGGAGCACTGGTGAGAAGGAGAAGAGAGAAAACAACGAGAGATATAAAGTAGCTAGGAAGAAGGCGAAAATAGCAGTAACTGGGGCTAAGACAACAACTTTTTCTTATTTGTATGAGGAACTAGAGAACAAAGGCGGGGAGAAGAAGTTATTCCGACTTTCTAAGGTAAGAGAGAGGACGGCTCGAGGTCTGAACCAAGTGAGGTGCATAAAAGATGAGGACGACAAAGTTTTGATGGAGGATGACCAGATTAAGAGGAGCTGGCAGACCTACTTTCATAAACTTCTAAATGAAGAAGGGGATCAGGATATTTTACTAGGTGAATTGAAAAATGTTGATAGCCCCTATAAAATAAGTTATTGTAGGGACATTGAGGTCGTCGAGGTCATGGAGGCAATGCGTAAGATGAGGACGGACAGACCTACCGGGCCAGACAAAATTTTGGTTGAATTTTTGAGGTGTGTGGGTAGAGTAGGCTTGGAATGGCTTACTGGGTTATTTAATATTATAATAAAGACTAATATGATGCAGGAAGAGTGGAGGTGGAGTACAATGGTTCCGTTGTATAAGAAAAAAGGCGATATCTAGAGCTGTATCAACTATAAGGGTATTAAATTACTGAGTCATACTATGAAACTATGGGAGAGAGTGGTAGAAATAAGAGTGAAGGACAGTGTCTATTTCATACAACCAGTTCTGATTCATACCCGGGCGATCTACCACAGAATCTATCCACCTTATTAGGAGGATGGTGGAATAATACAGGGATAAGAAGAAGGATCTCCACATGGTGTTTATCGATCTAGAGAAAGCATACACATGGTTTCTAGTGAGGTCTTATGGAGCTGCTTAGAGGTTAAAGGGGTCTTGGTTGCCTACATTAGGGTGATTAAAGATATGCAAGATGGAGCTAAGACTCAGGTTAGGACAATAGGAGGCGACTCCGAGCATTTTTCGGTTGTTACAGGGTTGCACCAAGGGCCTGCATTCAGCCCTTTCCTATTTGCCCTGGCGATGGATGCCATAACGCATCATATCTAAATGGAGGTGTCATGGTGTATGCTATTTGCTGATAACATAGTCCTAATTGACGAGACATGACATGACATCAACGAGAGGGTAGATATTTGTAGACATGCCCATAAGTCTAAAGGTTTCATATTGAGCAAGACGAAGATGGAATACCTTGAGTGCAAATTTGGGGCTGAGCCGACGGAAGCGGGAGTGGAAGTGAGGCTTGACTCTCCAGTAATCCCTAATAAGGATAGTTTCAAGTACCTTGGTTCAGTTATTTAGTGGATCGGGGAGATCGACGAGGAATCACACACCGTATAGGGGTAGGGTGGATGAAATGGAAGTTAGCGACGAGAGTTCTGTGTGATAAGAAAGTACCACCGTTACTAAAAGTTAAGTTTTATAGAGCAGTGGTTAGGCTAGCCATGTTGTATGGGACCGAGTGTTGGCCGGATAAGAACTCACAGATCCAGAAGATGAAAGTTGCAGAGATAAGGATATTAAGGTGGATGTGCGAGCATACAAGGATGGATAGGATTAGGAATGAAGATATTCGTGAGAAGGTGTTGTGGCCCCAATGGAGGACAAGATGGGGGAAACAAGACTCGGATGGTTCGAGCACATTCAGAGGAGGAGCACTGACGCACCGCTGAGAAGGTGTGAGCGACTGGCTGTGGTGGGCACGCGGAGAGGTAGAGGGAGACCTAAGAAGTATTGGGGAGAGGTGATCAGACAAGACATGGTGCGACTTAGTTTTACTTAGGACGTAGCCCTTGACAGGGAATTGTGGAGGTCGAGCATTAAGGTTGTAGGTTAGGGAAAGTTGTGGATCTTTCTACAGCGTATTAGAGTGAGACTAGCCAGTTAGGAGTTAGTCTTAGGATGCTATTGATCAGCTACTGATGCATGACTTTATCTGTTTGGATATTAATATACCCTCCATCTTTTTCGTATTTCTTATATTGTTGTTATTTTATTATTTTATGTTATGTTATGTATTTTATATTATTTTATGTTAATTTATTATGAGTCTATTGATAGTACTAACATATCATCTATGTTGCTTTTTTGAGTCGAGAGTCTCATGGAAATAGCCTCTCTATCCCTCGGGGTAGGGGTAAGGTCTGCGTATATATTACCCTCCCCGGACCCCACTTGTAAGATTATACTGAGTTGTTATTGTTATTTTTTTATAAAGAAGATTAGAGAACACTAAACGGTTCATTTTTTCTTATAGGTTTAAGTGTAAAATCCTGAGAAAGTTTAGAGTTAAATAGTATATAAAATAGTGTCATTGGCCATAAGTTAGTATTGATCAGAAACCTTGACTTCCTTAGTTCCTTAAGAAAAAAATGGCATAGTACATCGATAAGTATCTTGTTAGTTTCTTTAGCTAGATCATACCAAATATTCATCTCAAATAGGCTGATTACGATAAAAATCATTTATATATATATATATATATATATATATATATATATATAGATGCAACTTGTTGTAAATATGGCATATATAAAGTATAAGAATTCAATATGACAACAATAATACTAGGAATCCTTATACAAGATGCATATACACAAAAAATATACGGCAATAGCAAACAGTAATCTTCATCACTATATGTCCACGATGCAAGGCTCTCTTTCAGTATTAATAAATTATACAGAATAAGATAGTAATAGAAGAAATTAGTGTCAAAATAATCTAAATAAACATACAAATAAAATACATATTAAATACAAGTAATATAAGAAATAAGATAGTCTTACTAGCTTCAAGTTGTTCAAGATTATCTAAAAAAAATTAATTTTAACCGGAGTTGGTGATTCTTTTCGAAGTCAGTCTTGGACATACACAAAAGCTTGAACCAATATAGGAATCAATGAACTCCTAAATAGATCAAGTATGCGTTAACATGCACTAAAGTTTGATAGTGAGGCGGCCCTAGAAATCAGAATGGCTAGCACATTACATGCCCTCTCAACATGAATAAGAAATATGGGTGAGTTCAACTTCCACCACCCCAGAATGTTAAACTTCTTATAGTCTTCCGCAACATCTTCACCCAAATATTTATCTAACTCCGTTTTAAAGTCAATTTCTCTACCCTTCTTATACTTCTTCATATTCTTTGCATACACATCGAACAAAGATTTTATATATGTTTTTCCTCACCTTTTATTTTCACACCTGTTATTTCTCCTAACATAGTAGCAAGCGCAAATAAAAGAGATTGAAACTTGTGGCATGGATCCAATAAACATGAAATAAAAAATATTTTGTTCATCTTTTGTGGATCCCCCAGTACTTATCAAAATTTTCTTTCGTATTCTTTTCCATTTCTATCAAGGCAGCATCTTCATTTTGCATCAACTCTTTCAAAGAAGAACCAACAACTCATATCTCAAGAATGTGCACATTGAACGTAGTATAAAGTGTACCTGATACCTTTAGGTGAGTTCATAAAAATTTCAAGAAACTTCACAATGCGTCTTACACTAAGCATGTCAAACGGGCCAGGTTGACCCGTTTCCGAACCGGTGCAGATTGGACGAAACCTGGACCGGACTAGACCGGTAATTAGGGGGTCGGGTGGGCTAGGTTAGGGGTTGGCATGTTCACCAAAATTCGATTAACCGCACCGGTCAATGGTCAATCAAAATTACTATTGAACCGGTTAACCAACCAGCTCCGAACCTACCCGGACCAGTTTAACGGTTAGAAATCTATTTTTTTTAATGTCAATGACTGTTGCACAACGGGTTGATTGCAAGAATAGTATTTTTTTGAGAAATATTTTTAAAAAATAACACTTTTAGTAATTACTAATTTAGCCATTTGAAAAACTACAAATACACCCCCCTCCCCCTCCCCTTCTTATTCATTTCTTCACTCATCTATCATTTATCAAACTCAAATTTTCAATTCAAGTTAAATCGTGCCCCATACTTCTAGAGTGCGCTCATTGGGAACACTTAGAGGTGGTAGAAGAAAATGAAGAAGTTCACAAAGTAAAGTGCAAAACTGTGATCTAGTCTTAAATCTTCATCTAAAGTGGGTGGGCATAGGTTGTTTAAGGAGACATATGAAGAGTTGTCTTGAGCGTCCTTCAGAAATTCGTATTTAAGTTGATTTAAGACAATTTATGTTATTTTAAAATTATTATACGTATTTATGCTTAATTTTGAATTTGTTAGATTAATTTGAAGAATTATTATGCAATAAAAATTTCATTTTACTCTTTTTTTGTTAATTTAGTTATTGTTGAATGTAAACTTTAATTTTTATTATATTATCTTAATTTCTTAATGAAATATTCAAAATTCCAAATATAATGATTTTAAAGTCTTTGCATACTTTTATTCAAATACTCTTTTTATAAGATTATTTTTGTCATCACCCCAATTCGCCCCCCGTGAACATATAGTGACGGCATCTAGTCCCTACGACTAAGTAAGCCTAACAATGCGGAAAAAAATAACTTGCGAAAATTATAACTCAAATCAAGATTTACCAAAAATGGAAAACGGAATGTAGAATGCCGCTTGGTACATTCAACACCATATCTCAACTGCTATAATACTATCCCAAAATCCGGACTCACGAAAACATAAGCTAGAAAAGAAATATAGTAAAGTGCTCTAATCTCCAGAGTATATAAATCAACAGTACGATAGAAGGGCTAACACTACAAGATAGAATAAAGATGGATATTCTTTGGTCTACGGACACGACTGAAGTACCTCGAAGTCTCCAGATGTTCTCCCTGTCTCAAGGGTAATGTGCCTGAGTTGCGGTACGAGGATCTGCACTTGAAAAACACGTGCAGAAGGGACATGAGTACACCACAATGGTACTTAGTAAGTGCCAAGGCTAACCTCGGTCCAGTAGTGATGAGGAAGGTCAGGGTCCACTAAGAGTAAACATAATAATAAATCTTGCAACAATATGAAATAAACAGGAATAATGAGTACCGCTATGAAGTAAGACAAGTTTTATAAGGCAATAAATAACATACAAAAAATAAGGTAACACGGAGTAAACAACTCAATACCATTACCAACAACGAGGATCTCCCAGGATAGCGTCCTGTAGTCCGTCTCATCAACCGTCCAAGGATATTCCGGGATACCGTCCCATAGTCCATCGTATGTGTATATCTGAAGGATCTCCCGGGATACCATCCCGTAAACCATCATATGTATATATATCTGAAGGATCTCCCGAGATACTATCTCTAATCCAACTATCAATGTGTGGGGATCTACCGGAACCTCGGTACATAGTCCCAAATGTAAACACCTAGTAGTTCCATATAACTGTGCAAGGGGTATCTATCAGGAATCAAACCTGCAGTCCCAAAGTAAATGTGTTGGGGAAATCTATCGGGAATCAAACCCGTAGTACCAAAGTAAATATGCAAAGGGATCTATCGGGATTCAAACCCGCAGTCCCAAAGTAAATATGCAGGGAGATCTATCAGGAATCAAACTAGCAGTCCCAAAGTAAATATACAGGGGGATCTACCGGGAATCTAACCCATAGTCCCAAAATAAACAAACAAAGGGGGGGGGGGGGGGAGCTACTGGAAACCCATATCCGTAGTCCCAATGTAAATACGCAGCCACAACAAGAATATATTCAGCAATGAAGTTCAAAGAAATACAAGGCAACATGTAATTCTAGCATAACATGCTTCACGCAGTACAAACAAAGCAACTTAAGCAAATAGGCAATTTAGATCAACTAAGCATGATTTTTCTAAACTAACACGGACTATGATTGCAAATAGAATAAAGCAGATAAGAAAGAAAACTCAATCTAAATATTTTAGTAAAACCTAATCTTTTTTCAATAATTAGCTCAAGTGCGTGCTTATACTGCACGTACAGGGCATTCAATTACCAAACATCATATCCTAAGGGGAAAGTCCCCCACACAAGGTTAGACAAGCCACTTACCCCGAATTGGCTCTAAAATCAACTCGAAATCACACTTTTGCCACGAGTATCCAACTCCAAACGATCGAAATCTATTCAATTCAATTACATATCGTAAATAACATCTCAAACAACTGATCCCACTATTTAATTCAAAGCTAAGACATGAAATAGGTAAAATAACCAAAATTCCCCTCAGGCCAATGTCTCAAAATTAGATGAAATTAACATTTTCAGAACCCTCATACTATCACGAGTCTAAACATATAGAAATCTCTCAAATCGGAGGTCAAACACCCACTCAAAATTCAATAATTCGGTCTATGAAGTTTTACCCATTTTCCATTCAAAAATCCAAAATTAGAAGAGGAATTCATGATTAAATTAGCGGGTTATGAGTAAAAAGGAGTTTAGAATTGTTACCCAACCAATTCCTATGAAAAACCCTCGAAATCCCTCTTAAATCCGAGCTCTTTAACTCGAGTTTTGGTAAAATGGCTAAATCTTCATTTTGAAATGTTTATATATGCCCAGTTATTTAATGAACTGCGATCAAGAAGATAGGGCCGCGATCACATAGAGTAATGAAGGCTCCAGGAAAAAGGCCTACGTGAACGTGAGGAGAATGTTGCGATCGCGGAAGGGAAGGAACTGGCCTTAAGCGATTGCGACAATCGCCTGAAGGCACGCGAACACGAAGAAGGAAATGAGCCACTGGGTCACCAGCTCAGTTTCTACTACTCGAATGCAAGGGAAATGATATAAACGAAGGAGAAAGGGGCAGAGCTAAGCGATTTTGAACCAATATATACAATCACGTTTAAGGAATTTGTGCCCCCTTTCGAGATTGCTCTATGCGAACACATGAGCTCGGACACGATCGCGAAGAAAAAAATGGTCTGCAACAGTAGAAGAGAATTATGCAATTTTTCACAACTCTAAAATATTCTGTTTAGCATCCGAAACACACCTGAGGCCCCCCGAAACCTCAGCCAAACCTACGAATATATCCCATAATATCATTCAAACTTGTTCCAATCATCAAAACACCTCAAACACCACCAAATTCATCAATTCGCATCGAATTCAAGCCTAAGTTTTCTAATGACTTCCGAAATACGCTTTTGATAAAAACTCAATTAAACCACCTCTGAATGACCTGAAATTTTGCACACACACCCCAAATCACATAATGTAGCTACATCAGCACTAGGAATTCCATTCCGACCTTCAAATCAAAATCTGACCTATCAATCGTAAACTTCAAAATTTCAAATTTTGGCATTTCAAGCCTAAATTAGCTACAAACCTCCAAAACACATTCCAAACACGCTCCTAACTCTGAAATCACCAAACAAAGCTAACGAAACCATCAATTTTCCATTTCGAGATTGTCTGCGCACTGTTCCAACTATGGACAAATTTCCTTCACTTAAGCTCTCATTTAGGAACTAAGTGTCCCAAAACTCTCCAAAACTCAAAACCGAGTGTCCCGACAAATCAAATAAGTAAAAATAAACTTGGGGAAGCAATTAATAGGGGATCGAGGCGTTAATTCTTAAGACAACCGGCCAGGTCGTCATACCCTCCTACACTTAAACATTCGTTCATCCTCGAACGAGCAAAAAGACATACTTGAAGTAGTCAAAAGGTGAGGGTAACTGTTGCGTATATCCTGCTCGGTCTCCCAGATCGCCTCCTCGGCCGGTTGAACCCACCACTGAACATTTACTGAAGCAATATTCTTTGAACTTAACTTTTGGATCTGCTTTCCCAATATAGCAATTGGCTCCTCAACATAAGATAGATCCTTGTCAGCTGTACTGAACTATAATCCAACACGTGCGATGGATAACCATGATACCTCTGGAGCATCGAAACATGAAATAGCGGATGAACCCTGCCAGCCTGGGAGGTAAGGCAAGCTTAGAAGCAACCTCCCCAACACTCCTCAATATCCCAAAGGGCCAATGAACCTCGGACTTAACTTCCCTTTCTTCTCAAATCTCATGACGCCCTTCATAGGCGAAACTCGGAGCATAACCCGCTCTCCAACCATAAAGGAAACATCACGAACCTTCCAGTCCTCATAGCTTTTCTGTATGGACTGGGATGTACGGAGTCTATCCTAAATTACCTTGACCTTCTCCAAAGCATCCTCAACCAAATCTGTGCCCAATAGTTTGGCCTCGCCTGCCTCGAACCAACCCACCAGAGATCTACACTGCCTACCATACAAGGCCTCATACGGTGCCATCTGAGTGCTGGACTGGTAGCTGTTATTGTAAGAAAACTCTGCCAATGGCAAGAACTGATCCCAAGACCCTCGAAACTCAGTCATGCATGTGTGAAGCATATCCTCAAGAATCTAAATAGTGTGCTCAGACTGTCCGTCCTCCTGGGGGTGAAATGTTGTGCTCAAGTCCACCCGAGTACCCAACTCCCACTGAATGACCCTCCAGAACCGTGATATGAACTGAGTACCTCTATCTGAAATAATAGAAACTGTAATACCATGCAGACGGACAATCTCGCGGATATAAATCTCTGCCGACCGCTCCGAAGAGTAAGTGGTATACACATGAATAAAATGAGGGGACTTAGTCAGCTGATCCACCATAACCCTGATAGCATCAAACTTCTTCAAGGTCCGTAGGAGTCCAACTAAAAAGTCCATGGTGATCCGCTCCCACTTCCACTCCGGAATCTCTATCTGCTGAAGAAACCCACCCGGTTTCTGGTGCTCGTACTTCACCTGCTGGCAGTTGAGGCATCTAGCTACATATCCCACAATATCTTTCTTCATCCTCCTCCACCATTAGTGCTGCCTTAAGTCCTGATACATCTTCGTTCCACCCGGATGGATAGAATACCACAAACTGTTGGTTTTCTCTAGAATAAACTCTCGTGGCCCCTTGACATTAGGTACACAAACCCGACCATGCATCCTCAATACTCCATCCTCGCCAATGGTCACATCTCTGGCATCACCATGCGGAACCCTGTCCTTGAGGACAAGAAAATGAGGGTCATCACACTGCTGCTCCCTAATACGATCAAATAATAAAGACCAAGAAACCACGCAAGGTAGAACTCGACCGGGGTCTAAAAGATCCAATCTCAAAAACTGGCTGGCTCAGGCTTGAACATCCATCGCCATAGGCCTCTCTGATACTGGTAGATATGCCAAACTCCCTAAACTCTTTGCCCGGCGACTCAAGGCATAAGCTACTATATTGGCCTTTCCTGGATGATATAAAATAGTGATGTCATAATCCTTCAGCAACTCTAACCACCTCCTATGGCGCAAATTTAGATCCTTCTGCTTGAACAAATGTTGCAAACTCCTATGATCAGTATAAATCTCACAAGGCACACCGTACAAATAATAACACCATATCTTCAAGGCATGAACAATAGCAGCTAACTTAAAGTCATGGACAGGGTAATTATTCTTATGTATCTTCAATTATCTGGATGCACAGGAAATCACCCTACCGTCCTACATCAACACTGCTCTAAAGACAACGCATGAGGCATCACAATAACTGTATAAGACCCCAAACCAGTAGGCAATATCAAAAATGGGTTGTAGTCAAAGCCTTCTTGAGCTTCTAAAAGCTCGCCTCACACTCCTCTATCCCCTGAAATGGAGCAACCTTATGGGTCAGTCTAGTCATAGGTGTATGCAATAGAAGAAAACCCCTCAACAAATTGACGATAATAACCCGCTAAGCCAAGAAAGTTGAGATTCTCTATAGCTGAGGATGGTTTAGGCCAAATCTGCACTGCCTTTACCTTTTTCAGATCCACCAGAATCCCTTTCTTGACACCACGTGGCCTAACAATGCCATAGAATCCAACCAAAAATCACATTTTGAGAACTTACATATTATTTCTTCTCTCTCAAGGTCTAAAGCACGGTCCTGAGGTGCTGCTCATGATCTTCCTGGCTCTGGGAATACACCAAAATATCGTCAATGAAACAATAACAAACGAGTCCAGATAGGCCGGAACCCACTGTGAATCAGTTGCATAAAAGTTGTTGGGGCATTGGTCAGCCCAAATAACATAACAAGGAACTCGTGATGACCATACCGAGTCTTGAAGGTAGTCTTCGGAATATCTTGCTCCCGAACCTTCAACTGATGGTAGCCAGAGCAAAAATCAATCTTAGAAAACACATTTGCGCCTTGGAGCTGGTCAAACAGATCATCAATACGAGGTAAAGGATAAGATTCTTCAGTATAACCTTGTTCACTGGCAATAATCAATACACATACGCATGGAACCATTTTTTTTCTTCATAAACAAGATAGGAGCACCCCAAGGTGAAACACTAGGTTGAATAAAACCCTTATCAAGAAATTTGTGTAACTGGTCCTTCAACTCCTTAAACTTAGGAGGATCCATATGATACGGAGGAATGGAAATGGGCTGAGTTCCCGGAAACAGATCAATGCCAAAATCAATATCTTTATAAGGCGGCATGCCCCGAAGATCAGCTGGAAACACATCGGTATAATCCCCTGCCACTAGGACTGAATCAATTGAAGGGGAATCAACACTGACACTCTCACATAATCTAAATACGCGGTACACTCCTTCTCAACCATGCGCTGAGATTTAAGGAAAGAGATAACACTACTGGGAGTGTGATCTAAAGTACCACTCTACTCGACATGTGGTACACCTGGTATAGCCTGCGTCACGATTTTGGCATGACAATCAAGAATAGCATAATGGGGTGACAACCAGCCCATGCCCAGAATAATATCAGAATCAACCATACTAGGTAGCAATAAGTCTACTCTGGTCTAAAAACCATGAATAGTAACTAAACGTGACCAATAAATGCGGTCCACAACAAGTGAATCCCCCACAGAGTAGAAACATAAACAGGGAAACTCAAGGAACTCTCGAGATATACACTAATGTGGAGCAAAATAAGAAGACATGTAAGAATAAGTGAAGCCTAGATCGAAGAGAATCAGTACGCCTCTATAACAAACCATGAAAATACATGTGATGACAGAATCGAAGGTAATAGCCTCGGTACGGATAAGTGGGGTTGAAACTGGAGTTGTAACCATGACTTGGGAACTCCGCGAGGCACGCTGTGACCGAGAAGTCTGTGGAGGTGCACTCCTCCCAAGTCACGGGCAATACCTCACCACATGGCACACGTCACCACACTTGAAGTAACCTCGTGGCTGACATGGCAGTGGAAACTATAGGGTACGGGTACTCTGAAACCCCTAAACACATGCAGCCATGTGTGAAATCTGGGATGCAAACTGAGCTGGCTGACCCACGAAACCTCTACCATGCCATAATCTTCCTCCAAAATAAGGACCAGTGGGTCTCCCCAACCTGCGAGACATACTCACTCCTCTATGCTCTCCCTCCTGACTTTGTCTGTACTCTCTCTCCTAGACCCACCTGTCTCCTATTCGGCAAAAGTCCTCACCACCCGCAGAACTAAAACCACAGGCTGTGTTGCCATGACACCTGGAACTTGACCAATGGGAACTTGCTGCTCTGGAGTAGGGGGGGGGGGGGGCAGGAGTCTGAGCCCCTCCCTCGACCTATGAAGTAGTCGGTTCAACTTGAATCAATCCCGCCTAAATCAATGTATCAAACATGCTCATGAACTATGCCAAAGTCTTCTAAAGGTCTGGAGTAGTAGTAGTAGGCGTGTCAAGTGCTTGCACTCCAACTAGATCTGCTGGTGGTACCTCGGTGGCAGCTCGCGCGGGTGCCCTCGATGCACCACGTGCGCGTCCTCGGCCTCTACCCCGACGCCGGCCTCTAACGGCTGTAGTAGGGGGCACAGGTACCTGGTCGTCTCGAGTAGCATGTGTCCTCATCATCTGTGAGAGAATAGAAGGACAGAAGTTTAGATGTAATATCAAAAATCTCGCACGACAAGGAATCAAATGTAGTGGAATTTTCCTAACAGTTACATTGCCTCTCGTTGATAACTACAAATGTCTTGTACCGATCAGCGAGACTCTTAATAATCGGCATGTGTTCCGTGACTACTATGAACCTAGAGCTCTGATACCAACTTATTATGACCCTAGTTCTCCCTCCGTGAACATGTCGTGACGACACCTAGTCCCTACGACTAGGTAAGCCTAACAATGCGGAAACAAATAAATTGCGAAAATTATAACTCAAATCAAGATTTACCAAAAAAGGAAAACGAAATTTAGAATTCCACTTGGCACATGCAACATCATATCTCAACTACTACAACACTATCCCAAAACCCGAAAACTCACGGGAACACATGCTAGAAGAGAAATGCAGTAAAGTGCTCTAATCTCCAGAGTATCATATCAACAATACGATAGAAAGTCTAACACTACAAGACAGAATAAAGATGAAGACTCTTCAGTCTGCAGACGCGACAAAAGTACCTTGAAGTCTCCAAATGCTCTCCCTGCCTCAAGGGTAATATGCCTGAGTAGCAGTACCTGGATCTACACATGAAAAACATGCGAAGAAGGGGCATGAGTACACAACAATGGTACTCAGTAAGTGACAAGCCTAACCTCGGTCGGATAGTGACGAGGAAGGTCAGGGCCTTACTGAGAATAAACATTATAATAAATCTTGCAACAGTATGAAATAAATTGGAGTAATATGTATAGCTATGAAGTAAGACAGGTTATACAAGGCAAAAAATAATACAAAGAAAATAAGGTAACACGGAGTAAATAGCTCAATACCAGTACCAACAATGAGTATCTCCCAGGATACCGTCTTGTAGTGCGTCTCATCAACTGTCCAAGGATCTCCAGGATACCGTCCCGCAGTCCATCATATGTGTATATCTGAAGGATCTCCAAGGATATTGTCCTGTAATCCATTATATATATATATATATATATATATATATATATATATATATATATATATATATATATATATATATATATATATATATATATATATATATATATATATATATATATATATATATATATATATCTGAAGGATCTCCCGGAATATCATCCCGTAGTCCAACTATCGATGCGTAGGGACCCCGGTCCTTAGTCCCAAATGTAAAAATCCAGTAGTTTCATATAACTGTGCAAGGGGGATCTAATAGGAATAGAACATGTAGTCCCAAAGTAAATGTGCAGGGGGGATCTATCGGGAATCAAACCCGCAGCCTCAAAGTAAATATGCAGAGGGATCTATAAAGAATCTAACTCGCAATCCCAAAGTAAATATGTAAGGGGATCTATTCGGGAGTCGAACCCGCAGTCTCAAAATAAATATGCAAGGGGATCTACCGAAAATCTAACCCGTAGTCCAAAGTAAACAAACAAGGGGGAGGGGGGAGCTACCGGGATCCCACATCCATAATCCCAAATGTAAATACGCAGCCACAACAAGATGATATTCAGCAAGGAAGTTGAAAGAAATACAAGACAACAAATAGTTCTAGCCTAACATGCTTCACGTAATACAAATAAAGCAACTTAAGCAAATAGGCAATTTAGATCAACTAAGCATGATTTTTCTAAACTAACACAGGCTATGATTGCAAATAGAATAAAGCAGGTAAGAAAGAAAAATCAATCTATATATTTAAGTAAAATTAGATTTTTTAAACAATTAGCTCAAGTACGCGCTTGTCACCTCACGTATAGGGCATTCAATTACCAAGCATCATATTCTAAAGGGAAAGTCCCCCACACAAGGTTAGACAAGCCACATACCTCGAACCGACTCCAAAATCAACTCGAAATCACACTTTTTCCATGAGTATCCCACTCTAAATGGCCCAAATATATTCAATTAAATTACATATCGTAAATAACATCTCAAGCAACTAATTCGACTATTTAATTCAAAGCTAAGATGTGAAATTAGGTAAAATAACCGAAATGCCCCTTAGGCCAATGTCTAGAAATCAGATAAAATTAATATTTTTCAGAACCCTCATACTCTCACGAGTCTAACCATATAAAAATCCCTCAAATCAGAGGTCAAACATCCACTCAAAGCTCAATAATTCGGTCTATGATGCTTTACCCATTTTTCATTCAAAAACCCAAAATTAAAAGAGGAATTACTGATTAGATTAGCGGGTTAAAAGTAAAAAGGAATTTTGAATCGTTACCCAATCAATATCTCTGAAAACCCCTTGAAATCCCTCTCAAATCCGAGCTCTCTAACTTGAGTTTTGGTAAAATGGCTATACCCTCATTTTGAAATGTTTATATTTGCCCAATTATTTAATGAATCGCGATTGCGAAGATAGGGCCGCGATCGCATAGAGTAAAATGAAGGCTCCAGGAAAAAGGCCTACGCGAATGTGAGGAGAAGCTTGCGATCGTGGAAGGGAAGGAGCTGTCCATACGCGATCGCACCTGAAGGCACAAGAACGCGAAGAAGGAAATGGGCCACCGAGTCATCGGCTCAGTTTCTACTACACAAATGCAAGAGAGATGATGTGAATGCAAAGGAAAAAGGGGCAGAGCTACGCGATCGTGAACCAGTCCATGCGATCCCATTTAAGGAATTTAGGCCCCCTTCCGAGATTGCTCTATGCGAACACGTGAGCTGGGACGCGATCGCGAAGAAGAAAATGGTCTATAATAGCTGAAGAGAATTCTGAAATTTTTCGTAAATCTAAAATGCTTTGTTGAGCATCCGAAACACACCGAGGCCCTCCGTGAACTTATCCATACCTACGGACATATCCCATAACATTATTCAAACTTGTTCCAATCATCAAAACACCTCAAATAACAGCAAATCCATCAATTCGCATTGAATTCAAGCCTAATTTTTCAAAAAACTTTCGAAACACGCTTTTGATAAAAAACCCAACCAAACCACTTCCGAATGACCTAAAATTTTGCACACACATCCCGAATCACATAACGAAGCTACATCAATTCTCGAAATTCCATTCGGACACTCGGATCAAAATCTCACCTGTCAACCAGAAAGTTTAAAAATTCATATTTCGGTATTTCAAGCCTAAATTAGCTACAGATCTCTAAAACACATTTTGAATACGTTCCTAACTCCAAAGTCACCTAACAAAGCTAACTAAACCATGGATTTTCCATTATGAGGCCGTCTTAATACTGTTTCGACTATGAACAACTTTCCAACACTTAAGGTCTCATTTAGGGACAAAGTATCCCAAAGCTCTTCGAAACTCAAAACTGAACTTCCCGGCAAATCAAATAAGCAGAAATAAACTTGGAGGAAGTAATTAATAGGGATCAGGGCGTTAATTTTTAAGATGGACGGTCGGGTCATCACAATTTTGTATTTTTATTTTTAGATTTTATTAATATAAATTATGATAGTTATACAAAATACAAAAAAAAAACACTAACCCGGCCCAGCCTCTTTGACCCGTAACCCTTTCGGTTTATTTTTTTTTACCCGAATAGACTTGGACCCGGTAAGCCCATTTTTGAATAACCCATAATCGATCCAGATTGGAAACTAGCCGGTCAGGTTTTTTTCCAATTCGGACCGGCCTGACCCACCCGTTAAATATCCATATCTTACATTATCCTAATCACTACTTAAAAGTGGACCAGCAGGTTGTCCGTCCTCACAAAGACAGTTAGAAATGCATGACAAACCATAATCAATATCAGTAGCGCCTTCCTCATAAACTGTATCAACCTTCAATATTAAATATGTGGAGTTCCACGTACACACTCCTGTTTTTCAACCTACCTTTGAACAACTAAATTGGTGATGTGAGCCATACATCCCACATAAACGTGCCTACCTTCCATTGAGTTAGTGTTTCATCTAGTAAATTATATGGATAACTCTTTAACCATGATATTGTTAGAACTTGTATTACCAACTGTCACAATAAATACGCTTTCCACTCCCAATTTAAGTAAACACTTAGCAATACCACTAGCAAAATTTTGACATTTGTGACTAGAAATTGGACAACAGTTTAATATCTTTTTATGCAATCTCCAATTCTTGTTAATGTAATGTGTTTTAATACACATATAATTAATTATTTGTATTAAATTCCATGTATCAATTGTAATACTAATTCTAAGTTTTGATTCTTTAAAAATTAACTTTAAAGCAAGTATCTCTTCATGGTAAATCTCAAGACAATCCTTAGTCATAGTAGTACGAGATGGAATATGAAATAAAGGTTGAAGAATTCTCACATAGTTTCTAAATCCACTATTTTCAACAGAAATGAAGGTTTGTTCACCTATAATCATTATATGAGCTATAGCCCTCATACATGCCTCTTGATCAAATTTCTAAGAGATAAGTGAGACATCACTTGTTTGACCTTTCTGATAAGAAGTTAATCTTATCTAGCTTGTCCCCGACTTGCGGGGGATTATTCGGACACTTGGAATTAACTACATATTCTTCTGAACAATACTTCCATTTCGCCCTTTTAGCACTCTCTACATCAATCAACTTGTTTATGTGGTGTCAAGCAACTGATATTTCTTTCATGTATATTATTTTTTTGCAACCAAATTTATATTTAATGTTAGTTGTGGAATCATTTGTAGCGCCACTTTCACCATATTTTTCAAGAGTTTGAAGTTCATTTCCCATCTCTCTGCCTCATCTTCCATTTATGAAACAAACAAAATACATAGTTAAATCAGAGGAGTAGTATGGAGTATGGACATTAAAGAAAGTATGTGTTCATTTCGTAGTTGGAGCTATTTCTGCTAAAAAAAGTGAAGACCCCAAAATACATTTAGACAAAAAATCGAAATCTAACGTCTTAGTAGTAAATCCCTGAAGCCAAGAAAATTCATGCATCCCAAAAAACGGAAGAAAAATAGATTTTAAAAAAAAGACACAAAAGAGAATAAACACATAACTTTTTATTTCTTCCATGAAACAAAAGAGAACAAACACATTTTTAAGCTCTAAGAATGGGGAAAAAGCAAACAAGAAACCAATAATAGTAAACAACCAAGTTTTAGAAAGAGAGAAGGAGTCAATATTACCGTCGATAAAGGAAGAGGCATGTCTGGTTGTCGTTGATAGGAAAACGAAACTGAGTAAGAGTCAAGAGACACAAAGAAGAGAGGTATAATAGATCAACAGTCTTGGAAGAGAGCTTAGAGAGAGAGAGATGCTCGATATGGAATAAGCCTAAAAAAAATGAAACAAGACTTAACCTTAAAATTAAAGTCTAATATTCATACATGTCTTATAATTTCAGATTTTGAGTCTGATTGGATTAAGATTATACAGTTCAAATCTGAACTAGATATCCAAACTTTTATAAAACATAATGCCTGTTGTATTGGAAAAAATCAAGTTAATATATTAAATTAATTATGCGGTGACATGTCATGACACATGGATTGGTAAAGGAATGACAGTTGGTGAAGAAAAATTGAAAAGGCACGAGTTTTAATAGGAACGAACAAAGATCCAAAAAAGCCAAAAGAGACAGGTGCTCAAACCTCTTGATATTCTGAAGAGGCATCGGAAGAATAAACCTGAATCGCAAAAAGAGTATAAATGCGTATTATTGTTAATTAATAGGAATTAATTATGGAAAATGTAATAAAATGTGTATTGAAACGGTTATGATTGTCAATTATAATGTTACATTAAATGTTATTAATTGTCCATAATGACTCCATTATGAGAGGAGAACAACGTATTACTTAGAAAGAGCTATAAAAGGTGAGGATGAACATTTGTAGGGACATGAAATATTATTGGAATATACTGATTTACTTTGCTTTCTATTCAGCTATTATTTACATCAACTATTCCTATTTCTACATGATTATCAATAACCCGAGTTCTTCTAAAATAAGATTTGACCAGAATCCTAATTTTTTGGTTAAGCAAATTAGTTCTGTTACCAGAAATCTGATAATTTATTACTTCCAAAATTAACCTTATTGTCAAATCAATCATGTTAAATGTATATGACTACAATCAATGAGACCGTCAATTCCAGGAGAATCAGCAAGGTGATGGAACCCTGGTCCCTTCCCCACGAAATTATCCTTGACAATCTCGAGAAGGAACTCCTGATGGGTCTCAATCAAATGCAAATGATCAATTGGAAAATGATGAGGATATCAACGAAGCTTTGCAAAAGTTTCGCTCAACAAGTCAGTAAAGCTCTTGACGCTTTCACTAAGAATCTGCCAATTGTCCCACCAACACTAACTCCAAACAAAAACACCTTAGAGAATCCTTGCTCAGGACTTATTAACTCAGGCAGTGAGGGAACTCCTAGCGAATCTCATGACAGAGGGTCAGGTAACCCAATTAATTCTGATTTACAAATTTTAGTACTATCTTTCCAGAAATAGCTCAAGGAACAAAGTGATCGTATAGAGAAAATACCTTGAGTACCACTTGTAATCAAGGGATAGATATGGACAAATACTCACAACAAACTTGGAAGTCAGGTGCTTCTCCATTACCAATTTTGAAGAAATTTAAGTTGCCCGATATTCCAAAATACTATGGAACAACTGATCCACAAGACCATGTGACTGTATTCATAAGTGGTGTAAAGGGCAATCACTTGACCAAATAAGAAATTGAATCAGTATTGGTCAAAACACTCGATGAAATACTCACTAAGGGAGCACTATCATGGTATTCTCTTTTACCTAAAAATTCTATAAATTCTTTTGCTAAGCTTGCAGATTCATTTGTCAAAGCACACTCGGGAGCTCAAAAAGTCAAAAAAAGAATGGAGGATATTTTCAAAATAAATCAAGGAGATTAAGAGCTTCTTAGAGAATTCGTAGACAAATTACAGCATGAAAAGATGATGTTGCCACGCGTACCTGATAACTGGGAAGCTATGGCTTTTGCTAGTAATTTAAATGATAAGAGTTTAGAAGCCACGAGATGACTCAAGGAAAGTCTACATGAATTTCCAGCAACAACTTGAAATGATGTTTACAACAGATACAGCACGAAGCTGTGGATAGAAGAAGATACCTTCACTCAGTCTCAAAAAGAGGAGAGGGTAAGTTCAAGACGTGCTAAAACTAAAAAATGGTCCAGTAAAAATAGGTACGAGCCTTACATGGGACCATCAGGAAGAGACTCTGGTTTAACTCAAGGTACAATCTTAGGCCAAGAGACAAAGTCAGACTCATTGTCAAGGTTTTGGAAAGAGCGGAATACATGAGAGATGCGAGATGATGATAGAGGCTCGACAGCAAAATTTGGAGGTTAAAATTTCAGTATTAGCACATTAGAGTTAGTAGCAGTATTAAGAAGTATGGGTAATAAGGTTTAGTGGCCAAAGGAAATGAGATCATACCCAAATAGACGAAATCTTGATTTCTGGTGCGAGTTTCACAATGATCATGGTCACAAAACGGCAGATTGTAGAATGCTATAAGGTGAAGTTTACCGTTTGTTAAAGCAAGGATATCTAACCGAATTGTTTATTGAAAAAGGTAAGCAATCGTATATGAAGAACAGGCAGGAGCCACCTAAACCTCCTTCACTGAAAAGGATTGTTAATGTTTTATTGGAGGAGAAGAAATTAATGGCGTGACATATATGATAGCCAAGAAAGTTTTAACGAATACACTCACACACGAGAAGCGAGTTCGATGTGTTTTGGAAGAAGAAAATATTACATTGCATCATGCAAATGCAGATGGCATACTAACCCCACACAATGACGCACTAGTAATATCTTTACTTGTATATGATTCTAATGTAAAATGAGTTTTGATTGATCCAGGTAGCTCCGTGAACATCATTTTGCTAAGAGTGGTAAACAAAATGCAAGCTGAAGATAAGCTGGTACCCAAGGCGCATACCTTATCTAGTTTTGACAACTCGAGCATAGTAACAAAAGGGGAAATGATACTTGTTAGAAACACGTTCTCAATGCAATATACTAAACGTGTACTCTTTTGTAGGTTTTGATGAATGACAAACGAAGCAAAAATTGATATATGACGAAATTCAAGTACAAGCGCACAATGATTGCGAATAAGATTGAAGTTCAAGATATAGCTTTTAATTGTTATTGAGTTGTTCTAAATTGTAATCTCGATCCTATAACTTGACTCATAGTATGGCCTCTCTCATAAAACTATTTTCCAAAATCATGCATATTTAATTCTGTGTCAAAAAGATTTTAAATCATGCATATTTACATTAGACAAAATATTTTCTAAACATGCCTCAAAAATCTGGGCTAAAATAATCGATTATGTACTTATGATAATCGATTGTTTCTGAGCCAAGACTGCATGACAATCGATTATGAATTAATGGTAATCGATTGTGAGTAAGACAGTGAACATCAGGTTTTTCCAAATCTGCATGATAATCGATTGTAAACAAATGACAATCGATTGTTGTTATACTCAAAATAATCGATTATGAACTAATGGTGATCGATTGTGTTGAGTTGATGTCTTCCAGTGATTTTAAATTTAATTAAGTAATCGATTATGTCTTTAGATAATCGATTATCACTGAGACAGTAAGTTTTATGATTTTCAGAAAATAACAAGTAATCGATTGTTGCAAAGGACAATCGATTGTTGAAGCTGGCCGTTGTCAAATGATTTTCAAATACCATAAGGTAATCGATTATTGATTCTAGATAATCGATGTTCTGCTTAAAATCTGGAAATGATTTTTAGAACGTTGCTGAAGTAATCGATTATTGATTTTATATAATCGATGTTTTGCTTAAAATCTGGAAATGATTTTTAGAACGTTGCTAAGGTTATCGATTATGAACTTAGTGTAATCAATTATCTGATTCTGAATATTGCCAGTAATCGATTATAGATTATGTATAATCGATTGTGAAGCGTTAAATCTGGGATTGATTTTTAAACTGACTGGCAGATAATCGATTGTTTGGTCTTAATAATCGATTATCACTGAGTAATTTCAGCAACTCTTAATTGGCAATTAGACAACGGTTGAACCAACTTTTTCAACTATAAATACAGCTTCATTTCAGTGTTTTAAATACAACAACATACACAAAACTGATCATTACATTGCTATAAGCTTTCATTCAATTGTTCTTCATTTTCTACTCATTTCATAAAGCTTTTGAGAGCCATATTATTGCTTAAAGTTGTTGTGATCTTGAACATATTCTTTTACTCATATCTACTCAATAAGGAGTACTTTAGTTAAGTGAGTGTCCAAGTATTTGATATACTTGTAAGAGAATTGCGATTCTCTTGTTTCAAGGAACTTGCGTTTCCTTGGGTGAAGTCTTTGAGATTGCGATCTCCGAGCAACTGTTTGAGGCTTGTGTCCTCAAGTGTGTAACGGTTTGTTGAGCACCCTTAAGCTTAACAAGATAGTGAAAAATCTCGAGAGAGTCTCTCGGGGACTGGACTAACCACGTTGGTGGCCAACCAGTATACATCTTTGTGTAAGTTTATTTTTCTGCATTTATTTGACTTCCTGCAAAGTTTAAATTCCGCAAGAAAACGCTAAATTCTATTAATACGCTATTCACCCCCCCCCCCCTCTAGCGTAAAGCGTAGTTTCTAACAATTGGTATCAGAGCCCAACTCTCTGAAAACTTAACCGTTTGAGAGAACCATCCATGGCTTCTACTCTTGACTCTTTTGCAGGAATTGAAGAAGGACAATGCTCTACACGACCTCCTCTATTCAACGGCACAAACTACTCATATGGAAGGAGAGGATGCAAATCTTTGTGCAATCAAATAGCTTTCATTTGTGGAAAGTATTCACCAATGGAAACCAAATCCCAACCAAGAAGGTGGAAGACAAATGGGTTCCAAAGACCGAAGAGGAATATACCGCGGAGGATATTCGTAAGGTTCAAAATAATGCCAAAGCTATAAATTTATTATATTGTGCTGTTAATGCTAACGACTACAGGAAGATATCATGTTGCAAAACAGCAAAAGAAATGTGGGATAAGCTTGAAGTGACATACGAAGGAACCGACCAGGTACGAGAAGCTAAAATTGATTTCTTAACTCACTCTTATGAACTATTCCACATGAAGGAAGGAGAGAAAGTAGACGAAATGTTTGAGCGATTCTCAATGATCGTGAATGATCTACACGCCCTCAAAAAGACGTTCACGGATAGAGAACTTGTTCGGAAGATCCTCAGAAGTCTCACTCCGGCATGGCGATCAAAGGCCGATGCAATCCAAGAATCCATTGGCATCACAAATGTCACAATTGACGCATTAAGAGGTAATCTCAAAACCTATGAATCAACTATACTTAACCCGTTTGTTGATGATCAAAGAAGGCAAAGGATTGCTCTAAAGGCTAGCCAACCACAAATTGATGAGGAAGGTGACAACGAGTTTGGACTCGTTATCAAAAGGTTTCAAAAATTCATGCGCAAAGAGTATGAACGCAAGAACAAAAAGCAAGGCGATCAACTAAAATGCTATGAATGCGGAGAAACCGGGCACATAAAATCAAATTGCCCTAACATCAAAAAGGAGAAGAAACCCTTCAAAAAGCAACGTGCATACATCTCTTGGGGAGGAGATTCCGGAGATGAAGCAAGCGAAGAAGAAGACGATGAAGCAGCAAATTTATGTCTCATGGCTCAAGAAGACGGCAAAGACGAGGTAAGTCAAATCTCTTCTCAAAATTTCTTTACTCTTGATGAAATGAGAAATGCTTTTGATGAACTATATGCTGAATTTATCAAAGCTTCAAAAACTGTCAAAAGTGTTAAAGAAAGCGCTTCTCTAAAAGAAAAAGATTTTCAAACACAGCTTTCATTAAAAGAAAAAGAATTAGAAAAACTGGTTTTCGAAAATGAGAAGCTAAAAGAGGAAAACAAGTTTTATGGAAAAAGAAGTGCTGATAAACCTGAAGGTTCTACTAGAAACTGTTCTTCTTGTGTGCTTCTTAAGAATGAAGTAGCTAGACTTAAAGGCACATTAGATAAGTTTAATTCTTCGCATAAAAACTTGAATGATGTGCTTGTTAATCTAAAATCAACTAAACATGGAATAGGATTCAAGAATGAAGAAAAGGTTGGTGCTAAACCACAACAACCTAGAGCTCAACCTAGGACTAATAACCAAAATGCTTATCCTAGAAGTAGAAATCCTAGAAATAACTTGCATGTTAGACCAAATAGTGAAAATGCTAGAAGACCTAGAAATGATGCATATTTTAGGCCAAACCTTGAACAATTTAGAAGACCAAGAAATGACCCTCCACCTAGAAATAGATATTCTAGAAATGATGCATATTTTAGACAAACTTGTGAACCTCCTAGAGCTCATAATAGGAGAAACAATGGTGTTCAAAGTAGAGTAAGCAACCTTCATTCATCTAGTTACTATGTACCTAGAAAAATGCATAATCCCAACGTGACTTGTCATTATTGTAGACGTATTGGTCATATTGCTCCCGCTTGCTTTACTCGTCATAGACATATAAATCAATTGCATCATTATAACATGCCTAACCCTCAAGGACCCAAGATGGCATGGGTACCTAAAGAACATTAATTTGTTTTGTAGGTGTGCTTGAAGGGATCAAGTGTACTATGGTACCTTGATAGTGGATGCTCCAAACACATGACGGGAGATGAATCCAAATTCCTTCAACTAGAGCACAAAGAAGGAGGAAGTGTCGCATTTGGTGATAACAATAAAGGAAAAATCATCGGCATTGGTTCGGTCGGTAAGGACGAAAACTCCTCTATTAAACATATACTACTTGTGAAAGGTTTGAAGCATAATCTCTTGAGCATAAGCCAATTATGTGACAAAGGAAATCTTGCTCTATTTAATTCGGATGAATGTCTTGTATTTAGACGTAGTGATTTCAAGATCATACTTCGTGGTTTTAGAATTGATAATATCTATATGGTTGATCTTGCAAACTCCTCACCCGAATATGTTGATTGTTTAGTAAGCAAAGAGAATAACTCTTGGCTATGGCATCGTAGAGTAGCACACATGAACATGCATCTTTTGAACAAGCTTCTTTCTCAAAACTTAGTAGTTGGTCTTCCCAGTTTAAAGTTTGAAAATGATTCTATTTGCGATTCTTGTCAAAAAGGGAAGCAAACCAAAGCATCTTTTAAATCCAAGAATATTGTTTCAACGTCTAGACCTTTGCAATTACTTCACATGGATTTATTTGGTCCCTCTCGTATTGAAAGTCTTGGTAAAAATAAATATGTTTTTGTAATTGTTGATGACTTTTCTAGATTTACTTGGACTCTATTTCTTGCAAATAAAAGTGATGCTTTTCAAAATTTCAAGTATTTCCTTAAGCATGTTCAAAACGAAAAGGAATCGACCGTCACTTCGATTAGAAGTGATCATGGGGGAGAGTTTGATCACAATCTCTTTGCGGATTTTTGTGACGAACTCGGAATCGAACACACATTTTCCGCTCCACGGACACCACAACAAAATGGGGTGGTGGAAAGGAAAAATAGGTGTCTCGAAGAGATGGCAAGAACCATGCTCGACGAAGCTAAGATTCCCAAATATTTTTGGGCGGACGCCGTGAGTACCGCTTGCTATGTTTTAAAGAGAGCAGCAATTCGGCCGATACTCATGAAAACCCCATATGAACTTTATAAGGGTAGAAAACCCAACATTTCTCATTTACGTGTTTTTGGTTGTAAATGTTTTGTTCATAATAATGGGAAGGACCAATTGGGTAAGTTTGATGCTAAATCGGATGAAGGTATTTTCATTGGTTATTCCTCACGTAGCAAAGCATATAGGATCTTTAACAAAAGAACCCAAATTGTGGAGGAATCCCCTCATGTTGTGTTTTCCGAAGATAATACTCGCTTGGCGAGAAAGGAATCCGGTTTTGATCTTGCAGGTATCTTGGATAGCTTGAAAGATAAAATCCAAGAAAAACCTTCAAAGGAAAACAAAAATGAAATTGGGGAACAACCAACGGAAGAAGCGCCACAATTAGAAAAAGGAATAAATACGCCTAACGAGTGGAGAACGATCAAGGATCATCCTCTCGAACAGGTAATTGGCGATGTTGGAGAAAAGGTAAGTACCCGAAACTCTCTTAAGAACACTCTAGGACACAATTCTTAAGAGTTCACGGCATTACTTGTTAACACTAGTGTAATTTATTAATTTCGCTATAAATTACTAACTTGAGCGTCGGAGACGTTTAAATCTATTTTGCAGGTACCACCCCAAAGGTAGGGGAATTATGAAGTTTTAGCACAAAATAATCGACTATTTCAAGCCACTAATCGATTATTTTCTGTGCAGTACATCGATTATCAATATCAATAATCGATTGTTTATGACTGATTATTACTATTATGCATCTGTGTTTAATTTTTTACTTCCTAAATTGCATAATCGATTTCCGCCTCAGTCATTCAGCAATGCTTTCTACAACAATCGATTATTTTTTCATACTATCGATTATTTGACAAATTCTGATATTCTCCAAGTTCACTGTATCAAATTAGTTCCCTAAATAATCGATTACCAAGAATTGACAATCGACTACTTCATATTAATTTTTTGTTACCGTTTGGCTTCTCAATCGATTCCTGTCAGGTCTTAAATGCTCCATAATCGATTACCAAAATTTAACAATCGATTATTTCATTCAAATTTTTTACCGTTTGACTCAAGAATCGATTTGTCAGATTCAAAATCTCAATCAAACAGTAAATACAATCGATTATTTCAGTTCAATAATCGATTATCTAACGGTCAGTAATTTTAATTCTTACCGTTTTCTGACTGCCCCTAAACCAAAATCTCAGCAAATGTCTCCATTCAATGCTTGATAATCCTTTCCTCTATAAATAGGCATCATAAGAGCTCACATTCACCCACTCAAGCACTATCTCTAGTATTCAAAAGCTAAATCTCTTCTATTTTCTTTGCCAAATTCCAGCAGTCTTTCTCCTAACATGTCTGGACGATCTTCAAAACGTTCCCGATCCAAACATGGCGCATCAGCCTCAACCGCCCCTCCTCCTTTAAATTTTCCATACCAAGACGGTTCCGTCTTGTTCTTTGAAACTGAAAATGAACTCACAAGGTTCCTATCAAAATTTGAGAAACGCACCATTCTTCCTCCTCGGTTCTCAAATAGTAAACTCCTTGAGCCTTTCACCCCTACCGCAAATATGTTAAAGGAGTGTCAACTATATGACTTCTTGCTTCTCACTCATCCTCACATAAACACAACTCTCGTTCAAGCTTTTTACTCAAACCTCCATAAAGATGAAGATGGCGAACTTGTCACCTCCATTAATGGGGTTCAAATTCTTTTCTCTAAAGAGAATCTCCACACCATTGCCCGCTTTCCAAATGAAGGTGAAGACCTTTACCGGTATATTGATAAGGCCAGGGCTCTCTTTGATGAAACCATCCTTCTCCACCAAGCCGGTATAACCTCCTATGATCCATCTATCTCTACCCGTCGTCCTACCATAACGGGAATGGATCCAAACTACCGGTTGATTCTTTACTTCATCACCCGAGTCCTCAAGCCTAGACGGCACAATCACACCACCATCTCCCAGGAGGATACCAAACTTCTGCATGCCATTGTCACCGGAGCCAAAATAAATTGGTGTCGGCTCATCAAAATTCATATGCTCGATGCCATCGGTGATGACATGTCTCTTCCTTATGCCCTCCTCATTATGAACTTTCTTGAAGCATCCGGATTTGTCACGGAAAATGGTCCTCTCAAAAGGAGTACCAAAATTTGGGAAGTCTCGGAGTCTTCTTTCCATCATGATGGTGATCATGCTCCAGCTCCTTCTTCAAGTCGTCCACCCCGTCGTGCTCGTTCGTCCCAAGAGCCTACTCTCCAAACCATATCCGACCAGCTTGCTCAACTCACTCATGAGATCCATGGATACTTTGATCATGTCAATTATCCATATGCAGCTCTCGTTCCTTTTGAAGCAGCGCCAGATAACGAGGCGGACAACGACGGAAATGAATAAATTTTTTTTGTGTTTTGTGTGGTTTTTGCTGTTGTTCTCTTTGGTTCCCATTGATGTACCCTCTTTTTTTTTCCAATAAATAAACCTTGTTTATTTCATCTTTTTGCATCTTTCCTTACTATTTTGCTAATGGCAAAAGGGGGAAGAAAACGGGATATCGGGTATGCACCACCTCTTAATTCATTGATTGCTTATAAGCTAAAATTGAGGGGGAACAAGAACAAAATTGCATAATTGTTACTTGTCTTGAATTGTCAATATCTTTTGCCTAAATTGCATATCCCGCTTAATGTTTGCCATTATCAAAAAGGGGGAAATTGTTAGAAACACGTTCTCAATGCAATATACTAAACGTGTACTCTTTTGTATGTTTTGATGAATGACAAACGAAGCAAAAATTGATATATGACGGAATTCAAGTACAAGCGCACAATGGTTGCAAATAAGATTGAAGTTCAAGATATAGCTTTTAATTGTTATTGAGTTGTTCTAAATTGTAATCTCGATCCTATAACTTGACTCATAGTATGGCCTCTCTCATAAAACTATTTTCCAAAATCATGCATATTTAATTCTGTGTCAAAAAGATTTTAAATCATGCATATTTACATTAGACAAAATGTTTTCTAAACATGCCTCAAAAATCTGGGCTAAAATAATCGATTATGTACTTATGATAATCGATTGTTTCTGAGCCAAGACTGCATGACAATCGATTATGAATTAATGGTAATCGATTGTGAGTAAGACAGTGAACATCAGGTTTTTCCAAATCTGCATGATAATCGATTGTGAACAAATGACAATCGATTGTTGTTGAGGTAAAGTTTTTCAATACTCAAAATAATCGATTATGAACTAATGGTGATCGATTGTGTTGAGTTGATGTCTTCCAGTGATTTTAAATTTAATTAAGTAATCGATTATGTCTTTAGATAATCGATTATCACTGAGACAGTAAGTTTTATGATTTTCAGAAAATAACAAGTAATCGATTGTTGCAAAGGACAATCGATTGTTGAAGCTGGCCGTTGTCAAATGATTTTCAAATACCATAAGGTAATCGATTATTGATTCTAGATAATCGATGTTCTGCTTAAAATCTGGAAATGATTTTTAGAACGTTGCTGAAGTAATCGATTATTGATTTTATATAATCGATGTTTTGCTTAAAATCTGGAAATGATTTTTAGAACGTTGCTAAAGTTATCGATTATGAACTTAGTGTAATCAATTATCTGATTCTGAATATTGCCAGTAATCGATTATAGATTATGTATAATCGATTGTGAAGCGTTAAATCTGGGATTGATTTTTAAACTGACTGGCAGATAATCGATTGTTTGGTCTTAATAATCAATTATCACTGAGTAATTTCAGCAACTCTTAATTGGCAATTAGACAACGGTTGAACCAACTTTTTCAACTATAAATACAGCTTCATTTCAGTGTTTTAAATACAACAACATACACAAAACTGATCATTACATTGCTATAAGCTTTCATTCAATTGTTCTTCATTTTCTACTCATTTCATAAAGCTTTTGAGAGCCATATTATTGCTTAAAGTTGTTGTGATCTTGAACATATTCTTTTACTCATATCTACTCAATAAGGAGTACTTTAGTTAAGTGAGTGTCCAAGTATTTGATATACTTGTAAGAGAATTGTGATTCTCTTGTTTCAAGGAACTTGCGTTTCCTTGGGTGAAGTCTTTGAGATTGCGATCTCCGAGCAACTGTTTGAGGCTTGTGTCCTCAAGTGTGTAACGGTTTGTTGAGCACCCTTAAGCTTAACAAGATAGTGAAAAATCTCGAGAGAGTCTCTCGGGGACTGGACTAACCACGTTGGTGGCCAACCAGTATACATCTTTGTGTAAGTTTATTTTTCTGCATTTATTTTACTTCCTGCAAAGTTTAAATTCCGCAAGAAAACGCTAAATTCTATTAATACGCTATTCACCCCCCCCCCCTCTAGCGTAAAGCGTAGTTTCTAACAATACTCACAACATTCACATAGGAAGTTGTCAAAGATACAAAATTTCAGGTGGTAGAGATGGATATGGCTTACAATATGATTCTTGGTAGACCATGGATTCACGAAATGGATGATGTGCTATCTACCCTACATCAAGTTATTGAATCCCCTTCACAATGGGGACTACGACAAATTTGTTGTGATCAACAAATATCTAGGAGCATCAACTCTGTAGCAGATCCAAACGCAAAAAACAAAGAAAAATAGCAATTACGAAATTCAGTTGAGGATGATCCAACATAAACCTCAACTAAACACATGAAAACTGTTGTAGACTCAAAACCCGATAGCATCCACGAGCCAGAGGAAAATGAAAACATCAAAACAACGATTGAGGAATTAGATGCTATAGTACTATTCGCATCATGGCTTGAAATGAAAGTCTACCTTGGGGCCAATCTCAGTCAGGAAATGAACGGTAAGTTGACTGCATTTTTGGAAACTAACGTGGATCTTTTTTCCTGGTTCCATTTTGATATGACAGGGATACCTTCGGAAGTGATGACCCACAAGTTAAATAAAGATCGATCATATCCATCAGTCAAACTAAAGAAAAGAAAGCAAGAATCTTTCAAAAATCAGGTGATTCAAGATGAGGTACAAAAGTTTTTAAAAATTGGGTCTATCTGCGAGGTAAAATATCCAAATTGGTTAGCTAATACAGTAGTGGTACCTAAAAATAATGGTAAGTGGTGAGCTTGTGTAGATTATACTGACCTATACAAAACTTGTCCTACATATTCTTTTCCATTAACGCATGTAGATCAACTAATTGATGCCACTGCAGAACATGAACTGTTAAGTTTTTTCTAGATAAGGAAAGAACTTCATTTATAACAGGTAGGGGGACTTACTATTATAAAGTAATTTCATTTGATCTCAAGAACGCCATCGCCACATAACAAAGGTTAGTGACAAAAATGTTTCAAGAAAATTTAGAGAAAACCATGGAAGTTTACAAAGATGATAATCTGGTCAATTCACAACAAGTAGGGGATCATATCCAATACTTATATGATACATTTCAGATTATCCACAAATTTAACATGAAGATAAACCCCGAGAAATGACCATTTGGAGTTTTGTCAAGTAAGTTTCAGGATTTCTTGTTTCTAACTATGGCGTTGAAGTAAATCCCACATATATTAAAGCTATTGAGGAAATTGCTGATAAACTTGTAAGTAAAAAAGAAGTACAGAGACTGACGAGAAGAATAGCAGTCTTGGGAAGTTTTTACCAAATCCTCAAAAAAATGCTTCAAGTTCTTTTCAGATCAAAAAAAGCAGAATGTAACGACCCGTCTGGGTGTCTCAATAATTAACGCCCTGATCCCCTATTAACTGCTTTCCCAAGTTTGTTTCTACTTATTTGATTTGGCGGGACGTTTGGTTTTGAGTTTCGGAGAGTTTTTGGGACACTTAGTCCCTAATTGAGAGCTTAAGTGTTGGAAAGTTGTTCCTAGTTGGAACAATGTGAAGGCGACCTCGGAATAGAAATTGGATGGTTCTGTTAGCTTTGTTATGTGATTTTAGGGTTGGGGGCGTGTTCAGAATGTGTTTTGGAGGTCTGTAGCTAATTTAGGCTTGAAATACCGAAATTTGAATTTTTTATGTTTCCGATTGATAGGTGAGATTTTGATCCAAGGGTTGGAATGGAATTCTAGAAGTTGTAGTAGTTCCCTCATGTAATTTGGGATGTGTGTGCAAATTTCAGGTCATTCAGACGTGTTTTGGTTAGGTTTTTTATCAAAAGTGTTTTTTGAGAGAATTTAAAGTTCTTAGGCTTGAATCATTGATTAATTTGAGTTTGCAGCTTTGTTTTAGGTGGTTTAAGGATTGGTACAAGTTTGAATGATGATATGGGATATGTCCGTAGGTTTGGTTGAGGTCCCAGGGGACTCGGGTGTGTTTCGGATGCTCAACGGAGCATTTTGGAGTTGGGAAAAGTTGCAGAAAACCTTCAGCAGTTGCAGGTCCCATTCCCTTCTTCGCGTTCGTGACGCTCCTCTCACATTTGTGAAGTTCCGACCTTCTTCTTTTACTTGTTTGTGTCCTCCTCCATGCGTTCGCATAGAGTAATCCTAGAGGGAGACCAGTTTTCTCATCGCGTTTGCGTCTGGTCCTTCCGCGTTCGTGATGTTCCACCTTTCCCTCCATCGCGTTCGCGTACACCTTGTCGCGTTCGGTAGCCTTGTCAGCTCAGGCCCTCACACTCACGTACAACTTCTTGCGATCGCAAAGAGCATTTTTGGCAACTTCTATTTTTCTTCTTCACGAACGCAAGTATTCTTCCGCATTCGCGATGCATTAAAGGCCTGGGCAAATATAAACATATCAAATTCGAGGGTTAGCCATTTTTATCAAAATTCAAGCTTGGGAACTCGGATTTGGGAAAAATTTCGAGGGATTTTTGAGAGAAACTACTGGGTAACGATTCTTTACTCTCATATGCTTAAAACTCACTAATCTAATCATGAATTCCCCCTAAATTTTTGCATTTTTGAATGAAAAATGGGTAGAACTTCATAGAACAATTTATTGAGTTTTGAGTGGGTTTTTGACCTCCGATTTGAGAGATTTTTATATGGTTAGACTCGTGAAATTACAAGGGTTCTGAAAACGTGAAGATTTTCTTATTTTGATACGTAGGCCTCAGGGGCATTTTAGTCATTTCACCTAATTTTGCGCCTTAGCCTTGAATTAAATAGTAAAATTAGTTTCTTGAGATGTTATTTATCATATGTAACTGAGTTGAAAAGATTTGGGCCATTTGGAGTAGGATACTCATGGTAAAAGTGTGATTCCGAGTTATTTTGGAGCCGGTTGGAGGTAAGTGGCTTGTCTAACCTTGTGTGCGAGACTTTCCCCTTAGGATATGATGTTTTGTGATTGAATGCCATGTATGTGAGGTGACGAGCGCGTACTTGAGCTAATTGTTGAAAAATTTCGGTTTTTCTTAAATATTTAGATTGAATTTCTTTCTTACCTACATTATTCTATTTGTAAATTTCAGCATGTGTTAGTTTAGAAAAGCATGATTGGTTGATCTAAATTGCCTATTTGCTTAAGTTGCTTTGTTTTTACTACGTGAAGCATGTTAGTCTAGAACTACTTATTGCTTTGTGTTTCTTTGAACTTCATTGTTGAATATCTTCTTGTTGTATTGTGTATTTACATTGGGACTACGGATATGGGATTTCGGTAGCTCCACCCCCCCCCCCCCTTTTTGTTTGTTTACTTTGGGACTACGGATTAAATTTCCGGTAGATCACCCTACATATTTACTTTGGGACTACGGGTTAGATTCTCGGTAGATCCCCATACATATTTACTTTGGGACCGCGGGTTCAATTCCTGATAGATCCCCTTGTACATTGATAGTGGACTACGGGACGGTGTCCCCGGAGATCTTTCAGATATATACATATGATGGACTATGGGACGGTATCCCGGGAGATCCTCAGATAGTTGATAGAATGGACTACAGGACAGTACTCTGAGAGATCCTCGTTGTTGGTACTGATACTGAGTCATTTACTCTGTGTTACCTTATCTACTGTGTATTAATTGTTGCCTTGTATAATCTGTCGTACCCCATAGATGTACTCATTACATCCATTTATTTCATATTGTTGCAAGATTTATTACTATGTTTATTCTGAGTAAGGCGCTGACCTTCCTCGTCACTATCCGATTGAGGTTAAGCTTGGCAGTTACTAAGTACCATTGTGGTGCACTCATGCCCTTTTTGCGCATATTTTTCATGTGCAGATCCAGGGAGAGCTACGGAGACTTCGAGGTATATCTGTCACATCCGCAAACCGAAGAGTCTCCTTCTTTACTCTATCTTGTAATGTTTAGCCTTCTATCGTACTTTTGTTGTTGACATTTTTGGAGATTAGAGCACTTACTATTTTCTTCTAGCTTGTGTCCCCGTAGCTCTTGGGTTTTGGGGTGATATTCTAGACTTCCGCATTTTTGAGTTTATGTACTGAGTGGCGTTTTACATTCCGCATTTCATTTTTGATGCATTTGTAGTTTTGAGTCATAATTTTTCACATATTATTCATTTTGAGTTATAATTTTTGCATTGTTAGGCTTACCTAGTTGTAGGGACTAGGTGCCTTCACAACATGTTCACGAAGGACGAACTGGGGTCGTGACAAGTTGGTATCAGAGCTCTAGGTTCATAGGAGTCACAGAACATAGGCCGGGTTTTAGAGTCTTACTGATCGGTACGGAGACATCTGTACTTATCTACGATAAGCAATGTAACTGTTAGGAAAATTTCATTTCACTTGATTTCCTTGCCGTGCGAGGTTTTTGAGGACACGTGCTATGCGAGATGAACAGACACCCACCGCCCCTACTGCAGCCGTCAGAGGCCGGGGCCAGGGTAGAGGCCGAAGATGCGCACGTGTTACAGCTAGAGTACCTGCGTGATCTGCATCCGAGGTACTGCCAGCAGGTCCTGCCGGAGTCCAGGCACCGACACGCCTACTTCTACCACTACTACCACTGCCCTAGCCCTCTAGGAGACTCTAGCACAGTTCATGAGCATGTACACTACCTTGAGTCAGGTAGGGTTGCTTCCCCTTAGTGCAACCACATCTGAGGCTAAAGGAGGAGCACAGACTTCCGCCGCCTGCACCCCTGAGCAGCGAGCGCATGTTGAGCAGGTCCCAGAGGTTATGCATACCCCGCTTGCAGTACTATATCATCCCCAGGACAGAGCAGCTTCCGAAGATGAGCAGCTGAGGCTTGATAGGTTCAAGAAGTACAAGCCTCCTGTACTCAGTGGTCTATCATCGGAGGATGCTTTGGGTTTACTTGATGTGTTACCGTATTCTCCATACCATGGATATATCAAGATCCAGCGAGGTTTCTTTCACCACCTTCCAGCTTCGAGGGGCCGCCTATGAGTCGTGGCACACTTATGAATTAGGCAGTCCAGATGAGGCTGCTTCACTGACTTGGGCTGAGTTCTCAGAGTTTTTCTTATGAAAGTATATCTCTCAGAGCCTCAGAGACGCATGGCGCATAGTGTTTTAGCATTTGCGCCAGGGTGCTATGATTATTTCAGAGTATGCTATCTGTTATACCAGCTTAGCTAGGCATGCACCGGCCTTGGTTGCTACTGTTCGCGAGAAGGTTCGTCGGTTTATTGAGGGACTTATTCCTAGCATCAGATCTAGCATGGCTCGTGAGTTGGAGATGGATGTTTCTTATCAGCAAGTGGTGAGCTTTGCTAGGAGGATCAACGGTATGAATGTTAGGGAGAGATAGGAGAGGGAGGCCAAGAGGTCTACAGAGTCGGGCACTATTCTTGTGCCCGTAAAAGTCGTTATGGTAAGGGCTATTTGAGTAGCCCCATTCATTCAGCTCTTCCAGCAGCTAGTAGTGCTCCAGCTCCAGCTCCCCCTAGGCCTTAGGAGCCTTACTATGCACCTTCAGTTTCTAGTGTGCCTCCTGCGCAGGGTGCATCCAAAGGTCATTCCAGCATATTTAGCCCTATCCAGTCATAGTCGCAACGTCCCCCCAGAGCTTGTTTTGAGTGTGGTGACACACGCCAGATGGTTAGGGATTGCCCTAGACATGGGAGGGAATACTTCTCAGCTACTGCGTGCCCTGTAGATTTCTCAGGCTATGGTTACAGCTCCAGTTGCCGCTCTACCCGCTCAACCAGCTAGAAATGAAGGCTGGAAAGGTATACGTCGCCCTCGAGGGGGAGGCTAGGGTAGATATTATGCCCTTCCCGCTTGTGCCGAGGTTGTTGCCTCCAATTCTGTTAGCACATGTATTATATTGGTTTGCCACAAAGAGGCATCGGTTCTATTTGATCGAGGCTCTACTTACACTTATGTGTCCTCTTATTTTGCTCTATACTTAGATGTATCTCGGGATTCTTTGAGTTCCCCTATTTATCTTCCGTGGGGGATTCGCTTTTTGTGGACCGCATTTCTAGGTCATGTTTGGTTACTATTAATGGTTTTGAGACCAGAGCAGACTTATTACTATTCAGCATGGTGGATTTCGATATTATTTTGGGCATGGACTGGTTGTCGCCCCATTTTGCTATTCTTGATTGTCACGCCTAAACTGTGACGCTGGCTATGCCAGGTGCACCGTGTATTGAGTGGAATGGCACTTTAGATCACACTCCTAACAGAGTTATCTCTTGTATTATACCTTAGTATATGGTTGAGAAGGGGTGTGCCATGTATATAGCTTATGTGAGAGATGTCAGTGATGATACACCTACTGTTGATTCAGTCCTAGTGGTGCGAGATTATACCGATGTTTTTCCAGCCGATCTTCCAAGCATGCCACCTGATAGAGACATTGATTTTGGCATTGATTTGTTGCGGGACGCTCAACCCATTTCTATCTCTCCATATCGTATGGCTCCTCCTGAATTGAAGGAGTTGAAGGATCGGTTGAAGGAATTGCTTGATAAGGGTTTTATTCAACCCAGTGTTTCACCTTAGGGTGCTCCTGTCTTATTTGTGAAGAAAAATGACGGTTCTATGCGTATGTGCATCGACTATCGTCAGTTGAACAAGGTTACAGTGAAGAACCGTTATCATTTGCCTCGTATTGATGATCTATTTGACTAGCTTCAAGGCGCACGGGTGTTCTCTAAGATTGAATTGCGCTCATGTTACCATCAGTTGAAGATTTGGGAGCCATATATCCCGAAGATCACCTTAAGGACTCGATATGGCCATTATGAGTTCCTTGTTATGTCATTTGGGTTGACTAATGCCCCAGCAACTTTGATGCATTTGATGCACATTGTGTTCAGGTCGTATATCGATTCTTTTGTTATTGTCTTTATTGAGGACATTCTGGTGTTCTCCCAGGGTCGGGAAGATCATAAGCAGCATCTGAGGACCAACTTTGAGAGAGAAGAAGTTATATGCGAAGTTCTCAAAATGTGAGTTTTGGTTGGATTCAGTGACATTCTTAGGCTACGTGGTATCGATGAGGCCATTCGAGTGGATCCAAAGAAGGTAAGGCTATGCAAATTTGGCCCAGGAATTCTCAGCTACAGAGATTCATAGTTTCCTTGGTTTGGTGGCCAATTACAGTAGTTTTGTGGAGGGGTTTTCGTCTATTACAGCCCCTATGACTAGATTGACCCAAAGGTGTGCTCCATTTCAGTGGACAGAGGAGTGTGACGCGAGCTTTCAAAAGCTCAAGACAGCTTTGACTACAACCCCAGTTTTGGTTTTGCCTACAAGTTTAGGGTCTTATACCATCTATTGTGATGCCTGGAGAGTTAGCCTTCATGCAGTATTGAAGTAGGACGGTAGGCCAGACAGTTGAAGATACACGAGAAAATAATCCTATCCATGATCTTGAGTTAGCTGCCATTGTTCACGCCCTGAAGATTTGGCGCCATTATCTCTACGGTGTGCCTTGTGAGATTTATACTGATCATAGGAGTTTGCAGCATTTGTTGAAGCAGAAGGATCTAAATTTTTGCTAGAGGAGGTGGTTAGAGTTTCTAAAGGATTATGACACCACTATTTTATATCATTTGGGCAAGGCCAATGTAGTGGTTGATGCCTTGAGTCATCGGGCGGAGAGTTTTGGAAGTTTGGCATACCTACCAATATCAAAGAGGCTTATGGTGATGGATATTCAGGCCTTAGCTAGCCAGTTTGTGAGATTGAATCTTTCATAGCCTAGTCGGGTTCTAGCTTGCCTGGTTTCTCGGTCTTCATTATTTGATCATATCAGGGAGCGGCAGTATGATGACCCTCATTTGCTTGTCCTTAAGGACAGGTTCAGCACAGTGATGCTAGAGATATGACCATTGGCGAGGATGGAGTGTTGAGGATGCAAGGTCGGGTTTTTGTACCTAATGTTGATGGGCTATGGGAGCTAATTCTAGAGGAGGCCCACAGTTCGCGGTATTCCATCCATACGGGTGCCACGAAGATGTATCAGGACTTGAGGCAGCACTATTGGTAGAGGCGGATGAAAAAGGATATAGTAGGATATGTAGCCAGATGCCTCAACTGCCAACAGGTGAAGTACGAGCACCAAAGAGTAGGTGGGATACTTCAGCAGATAGAGATTCCGTAGTGGAAGTGGGAGCGGATCACCATGGATTTTGTAGTTGTACTCCACGGACCTTGAAAAAGTTTGATGCTATCTGGGTTATTGTGGATCGGCTGACCAAGTCCGCTCATTTCATTCTAGTGTGCACCATTTATTCTTCAGAGCGGTTGGCAGAGATTTATATCCGAGAGATTGTCCGTCTGCATGGCATTCCAGTTTCTATTATTTCAGACAGAGGTACTCAATTCACATCACGGTTTTGGAGGGTCGTTCAGCTGGAGTTGGGTACTTGGGTGGAGTTGAGCACAGAATTTTACCCCAGACGGACAGATAGTCTAAGCGCACTATTCAGATTCTTGAGGATATAGTCCGCGCGTACGTGATTGAGTTAGGAGTGCCTTGGGATCATTTCTTGGCATTGGCGGAGTTTTCTTACAACAATAGCTACCAGTCTATCATTCAGATAGCACTGTATGAGGCCCTGTATGGTAGGCATTGTAGATCTCCAGTGGGTTGGTTTGAGTTGGGCGAGGCCAGACTATTGGGAAAAGATTTGATTCAGGATGCTTTGGAGAAGGTCAAGGTAATTCAGGATAGACTCCATACATCCTAGTCCAGACAGAAGAGCTACGCGGATCAGAAGGTTCGTGATGTTTCATTTATGGTTGGACAGCGGGTTGTGCTCCGAGTTTCGCCTATGAAGGGTGTCATGAGATTTGGGAAGAAAGGTAAATTGAGTCTGAGGTTCATTGGCCCTTTTGAGATATTGAGGCGTGTTGGGGAGGTTGCTTATGAGCTTGCCTTACCTCCTAGCCTGGCAGGGGTTCATCCGGCATTTCATGTTTCAGTGCTATGGAGGTATCACCGTGACCCACCGCACGTGTTGGATTTCAGTTTAGTCTAGTTGGACAATGATCTATCTTATGTGGAGGAGCCAGTTGCTATATTGGACAGGCAGATCCGGAAGTTGAGGTCAAAGAATATAGCCTTCGTAAAGGTTCAGTGGGGGGATCAACCGGTCAAGGAGGTAATATGGGAGACCGAGAAGGGTATGCGCAGCAGTAACCCTCACCTTTTTACTACGTCAGGTATTTCATTTAGGACATTTAGTCCCTAATTGTGAGCTTAAGTGTTGGAAAGTTGTCCCTAGTTGGAAAAGTGAAAAGATAGCCTCAGAAGGGAAATCTGATGGTTTCATTAGCTTCGTTAGGTGATTTCGGGGTGGGAGCATGTTCAAAATGTGTTTTGGAGGTTAGTAGTTAATTTAGGATTGAAATGCCGAAGTTTGAATTTTTGAAGTTTCCGGCTGATAGGTGAGATTTTTATTCGAGGCTCAAAATGGAATTCCGGAAGTTGTAGTAGTTCCTTCATGTCATTTAGAATGTGTGTGCAAAATTTCAGGTCATTTGGATATTTTTTGGTTAGGTTTTTTATCCAAAATGTGTGTCTTGAGAGAATTTGATGTTCTTAGGCTTGAATCAATGATTAATTTGAGTTTTCGGTATTTTTTTAGGTGGTTTAAGGATAGGTACAAGTTTGAATAATGTTATGAGATATGTCTGTAGGTTTGGTTGAGGTCTCGGGGGCCTCATGTGCGTTTCGGATGCTCAACGGAGCATTTTGGAGTTGGGAAAAGTTGCAGAAAACCTTCAGCAGTTGCAGGTCCCATTCCCTTCTTCGCGTTCGTGACGCTCCTCTTGTGTTCGTAAAGTTCTGACCTTCTTCTTCTATGCGTTTGCATCCTCCTCCATGCATTCGCGTAAAGTAATCCTGGAGGGTGACTAGTTTCCTCATCGCGTTCGCGTCCGGTCCTTCCGTGTTTGCGATGTTCCCCCTTTTCCTCCATCGCGTTCGCGTACACCTTGTCGCATTTGCGTAGCCTTGTCAGCTCAGGCCCTCGCATTCACGCACTGCTTCTCGCGATCGCGAAGAGCATTTTGGGAAACTTCTATTTTTCTTCAAGGCCTGGGCAGATATAAACATATCAAATCCGAGGGTTAGCCATTTTTATCAAAATACAAGCTTGGGAGCTCGGATTTTGGAGAAAATTTTGAGGGATTTTTTAAAGCAACAACTAGGTAGCGATTCTCTACTCTCTTATGCTTTAAACCCACTAATCTAATCATGAATTCCCCCTAAATTTTCGGATTTTTGAATAAAAAATGGGTAAAACTTCATAGACCGATTTATTGAGTTTTGGGTGGGTGTATGACCTCCGATTTGAAATATTTTTATATGATTAGACTCATGGATTACGAGGGTTCTAAAAATGTGAAAGTTTTCTAATTCCGAGACGTTGGCTTAAGAAGCATTTTGGTCATTTCACCTAATTTTGCGCCTTAGCCTTGAATTAAATAGTAAAATCAGTTGCTTGAGATGTCATTTATGATATGTAATTGAATTGAATAGATTTGGGCCATTTGGAGTCGGATACTCGTGGAAAAAGTGTGATTCTCGGTTGATTTTGGAGCCGGTTTGTGGTAAGTGGCTTGTCTAACCTTGTGTGGGAGACTTTCCCCTTAGGATATGATGTTTGGTGATTGAATGCCATGTACGTGAGGTGATGAGCACGTACTTGAGCTAATTATTGAAAATTACTTTAATATTTAGTTGAGTTTCTTTCTTACCTGCTTTATTCTATTTGCAAATTTTAGCCTGTTTAATTTAGAAAAGCATGCTTGGTTAATCTAAATTTCCTATTTGCTTAAGTTGCTTTTTATGTACTACGTGAAGCATGGTAGGCTAGAACTACATGTTGCCTTGTGTTTCTTTGAACTTCTTTGTTTATTATCTTCTTATTGTGGTTGCGTATTTACATTGGGACTACGGATGTGGGATTTCGGTTGCCCCCTCCCCCCTTTGTGTGTTTACTTTAGGACTACAGGTTAGATTCCTGGTAGATCCCCCTGCACATTTACTTTGGGACTACGGGTTAGATTCCCGGTAGATCCTGTTGCATATTTACTTTGGGACTACGGGTTCAATTCCTGATAGATCCACCTTTGCGTTGATAGTGGACTACGGGACGGTATTCTGAGAAATCCTTCAGATATATACATATGATGGACTATGGGACGGTATCCCGGGAGATCCTTGGACAGTTGATGGAATGGACTACAGGACGGTATCCTGGGAGATCCTCGTTTTTGGTACTGAACTTAGCCGTTTACTCCGTGTTACCTTATCTACTGTGTATTAATTGTTTCCTTGTATAACTTGCCTTACCCCATAGTTGTACTCATTATTTCCATTTATTTCATATTGTTGCAAGATTCATTACTATTTATTCTCAGTAGGGCCCTGACCTTCCTCGGCACTACCCGACTGAGGTTAGGCTTGGAACTTACTAAGTACCATTGTGGTGTACTCATGCCCCTTCTGCACATATTTTTCATGTGCATATCGAGGTACCTCCACCTAGGCATTATCCTTAATACATGGAGAGCTACAGAGACTTCGAGGTACATCTGCCGCGTCCGCAGACCGAAGAGTATCTTTCTTTACTCTATTTTATAGTGTTTAGCCTTCTATCGTACTTTTGCTGTAGACATTTTTGGAGATTAGAGTACTGTATTCTTCTAGCTTGTGTTCCTATGAGTTTTTGGGTTTGGTGTGATATTGTAGACTTCCATATTTTTTAGTTGTATATGCCGAGTAGAATTTTACATTCCGCGTTTCATTTTTGATGCATTTGTGGTTTTGAGTCATAATATTTTTTTTCGTAGATGATTCGTTTTGAGTTATTATTTCCGCATTGTTAGGCTTACCTAGTTATAGGGACTAGGTGTCGTCACGACATGTTCACGGAGGGCGAACTATGGTCGTGACATAGGACCAGTTTGAATGGTCTTAGGAATGTCAATACACGCTTAAAATTTTGAAAGTATACCTGTCAAATCCACCATTGCTTGTGAAACCAAAAGATGGGGAGAAATTACTCATCTACCTTGTTGTTTTAGAAGTAGCGGTCAATGCTATTTTAGTTCGTAAAGATGAAGGAAAATAATCTCCAATTTATTATGTTAGCAAGTCATTATTAGATGCTGAGACTCGGTATCCTCATCTAGAAAAACTTGCACCTACTTTAATTATGGCATCTAGGAAATTAAGACTTTATTTTCAATGTCATCTCATCTCTGTAGTAACTGCCTACCCCCTATGTAATATTCTGCATAACAAGAGCTATCAGGTAGATTAGCCAAGTGGGCCATAGAACTAAGTGAATATAACATTACATATCAACCTAGAACTTCAATAAAGTCAAGGGTGTTAGCCGATTTTGTGGCAGATTTTAGCCAAAAGATGCAACTAGAAGCAGAAAAAGAATTACAGGTATTCAATGAGTCTAATTATGGAACTTGGACTTTATTTACTGATGGTTCTTCAAATGTAAAAGGGCAGGTCTATGTATTGTTTTAGTACCAGCTATGGGAGAAACCATATGACAAGCTATGAAATTTCACCCTATTTCTAACAATATGCAGAATATGAAGTTGTGATTGCAGGTTTAGAACTGGCATGCGAACTTGGCGTAGAACAGGTCGTAATCAAAAGCGATTCACAACTCGTAGCTAACCAAATGCTTGGGACTTATACAGCCAGAGATTCAAGAATGCAACAGTACCTGGAAAAGGCACGTGATATGGTTAGGCAATTCCAAACCTGGAAAGTCATGCAGATACCAAGAGACGAGAATGTCGAGGCAGACGCCCTAGCTAATCTTGCATCTGCTGCAAAGGTAACAAATGATGAAAATGCTTTTGTAATTTATTTCATTCCGTACTTGATCAAGAAAAAAACGAGGTAAATTCAATAATTTAACTTGGGATTGGACGAACGAGATTGTCACTTTTTTGCAGTATGGAATATTACCTGAAGATAAGAAAAAGGCTCAAGCACTTTGCAAAAAAGCTGCTCGATACAGTTTAATGTAAGACAATCTTTATCATAAAATGTTTGGTGGTCCTCTAGAAAGATGCCTTGGGCCTTCTCAAACAGAATATGCGATGAGAGAAATACACGAGGGACATTGTTGATATCACGCAGGAGGAAAATCTTTAGTAAAAACCATGATTAGAGTCGGTTATTATTGGCCCAAAATGGAATAAGGCGCGAAAACCTTCGTTGCTAAATGTGACAAGTATCAAAAATACGGTTAAAATATGCATAGACCTGCTGAATTATTACATCCAATCATTGCACCGTGGCCTTTTATAAAGTGGGGGAGGGGCGGGGATTTTGTGGGTCCATAGTACTCACTGATTATTTTACCAAGTAGATAGAAGCGGGAGCTTTTAAACAGGTAGGAGAAAAAGAAGTCAGAGATTTCATTTGGCAAAACATCATATGTCGATTCGGCGTACCAAAAGAAATCGTATGTAATACGTCCCGCAAGTTATAGGCACGCAAATCACAGAATTTTTCAGATTGGCAAATAAAAAGGATTACTTCAACTCCTTACCATCTAGTGAGTAATGGACAAGCTGAATCTATGAATAAATTCATTATCAACAATTTGTAGAAATGTTGGAGGAATCCAAAGGCAATTGGCCAGAGGTGTTACTTGTAGTCTCGTGGGCTTATCGAACAACCGCCAAAACAAGTATGGGGAAAACACCATTCTCACTTGTATACGGAGCTAAAGTCTTAATCCTAGTCAAGATAGGAGATCTAATAACGAGGTATACACAAGCAACTGGGGGGTCAAATGAAGAAGAAATGCGAGTAAACCTGGATTTACTTGAAGAAAAGAGGGAAGCTGCATTAATAAGGATGGCAACACAAAAATAAGTTACTGAACGATATTATAATCGAGAAGCTCATCTCAGATACTTTAAGATTAGGGATTTCGTACATAAGAAAGTTTTTCGATCCACGAGAGCAGCTAACGTAGGAAAGTTAAGTCCAACTTGGGAAGGACCTTATAAGATTCATGAAGTCGCAGGAAAATGAGCGTATGAGCTTGTAATATTGGATGGCAAGATTCTGCCCTCAAATTTGAATGTTGTTCATTTGAAGAGATATTATTTCTAAGGAAAAGAAATACCCACGGGCAGTATCCCTATTAGTTATTTTTATTGAATTATTTAAATTTTACTAACGATTTTAGATGATAGCCAAAAAGCTAGCTCGTACTAAATGATGAATTACGACCTGCAATACACGCGAAAAGAACATAATTCCTGGTCTAGGGCTACAACTATTCTGATGGAAATGTAAAGGGGTTAAGCAGTCTTGATCAAAAATCGTACCTTCGAGTCCCTTTTGTTTTTCCTTTTCAGGAGAAGGACCGTATGGGAGGAATAATCAAGTGCTCGAGATTTCATACTTCAAAGCTCAAACACTTAGGGGACTATATAATATACATATGATATATGTATAAAGAAGGCAAAGAAGACTGAAAATAACTAAAGTTCAATTCAAGACCAAAATTCTACTCATCTAATGAATCAAGTTTAGAGCAAGCTTACGAGCCAATAAAAAAAGGCAATGTTTAGCCATGGGTTATAAAAAACACCTTGGATTTTATTTCCTTTTTTGCAAATATGTTGCAAATAAAATAATTATGAAAAAGTAATAGAAGTTATTTAATTACATGTAAGATGTTATTTAATCTTGAAAAAGTTCAAATGAAAATTTTATCCAAGTCATTTCAAGAAATATGTATGTTCCTATTTCTTTTTTTAAACATTTACACCGTTATGAAGTTTAAACGTCGTCTTCATTAAGTGTCAAATATAAAAGGCCCTCTTTTATAAATGCATATTTGGATCAGATATCCATAAATTAACAAACAAGACCTTGAGCATAAAGGCAAAAACAAGCAAAACCTAAGCTCAAGACAAATAAGTTAAACAAAACCTTCTTAACAATAAGTTTAGACTAAGTATGAACCTAGTCATAAACTATTTTTCATTTATACAAAATGTCCCGAAAAGGTCAAGGGACTTGTCATTTTCAAAAATCAAACACCCAAATGAGACCACGAGTAAAACCACCAATAAAAAGATAAAAAGGAGTCACACTTCACAAACTTTCTTTAAGAGGCAGAGGAAGGATCTAAAGTGTTATCACTAGCAACAGAAGGTTCGAGTTGATTTGAAGGAGTTGGGGCAGTCACCATACGCATTTCATTTTCAACATGCTCAGGAGTATCCGCCATGAGAGAATGAAAATATTGGCCTTGGTGAGTTTTTTCAATGGTCTCCTTTATCTTGGCTAACTCAGCATCCAAGTTGAAACCTTCTTGGCTAGCCTTCACAAAGGTATCATGGCGAGTGTTTAAAATAGCCCAACTCACTTCAATGGCAATCTTGTCCTCGAGAATCTCATAATCTCTCTCCCATTGATCAATCTCATTTTTTAGCTTTTCATTCTTAGCCAAGGCATTATCATAAGAAGATTGCAAAGAAGCAAGTGAACTTCTTAAAAATGGACCTTATTAGAAGACTTACAGAGATCTTCTTGGGTCTGAGTAAGTGTTTGCACAAGTACACTGGCGTAAACCTCTTTCTCTCTTAGCAAAGCCTTCAACTCTCTAATCTCTTCACTGGCTTTGGAGAGTTGCTAAGATAATAATGTCTTGAGGAGATTTTTGTCCTTGTCAGCTTGATTTGAGGAAGCCTTCTCAACTGCTAAGTCTGTAGTCAAAACCTTCAACTGTTGCTCTATGGTGAACTTGTTTTCTTCTAGCACTTACATATCAATTTGAAGGCTTTCATATTGTTCTTTCCAGTTGTCTACTTCAATCTGATAATCGTGCATTAATTGGTCCGTATGAGAAACCCTCTTCATTATCTCTGTGCCAATAAGATTGATCTAAAAAAGAAGAAAAGGGTAAGAACCTTAATAAAAGTATGAAATAAAGTGGCAAAAGTAGCAAATACCTTTAAAAATGACTGCACTATGTCATTCATCCAAGTCAAAGAGTTGTGACTCTCGAGCTTGGATTTCTCAACTAAAACGATCATATGTTTCAACCATACATCAGCCCGACCTAACTTTTTCAAAAGGTTACCATCGGCAGGATCTCGATGGTAATCTACTTCATCTTTCCACTACCACTCGAAAAACCAACCTCAATACGAGGGACGATAGTAGGAGGAACTGTAGAGGAAGTCATCGTAATTTGGGGCGGAGCAGCAACAATAGCGATCACAACTGGTAAAAATGGAGCCTCATTGACATGAATGGTAAATGAGGCAAGGAATACTTTATCAGAAACCAAATCCAAATGTTCACTATCAAACCCACAAAGAAAAAGCTGATCAACAGAGTCACGAGCTGCCATAGAAATATCATCATTAGAGCTCACCAAGTTGGTTTCAATAGCCTCAATTATGGGAACAGAATCGGAAAGAGTCGCTTCATTATCTGAAAAGATGCGTCTTCTGGATCGCGACCTTTTTATTAAGGAACTTTCATCCTGTTCCTCCTCTTCTTTAGAATTTTGGACTGCTGCAGCCTTTCTTTTTTGTGAAGAGCTGAAAATTATCTCTTGTGCTCTTTCTAAAGAAACTCTGGAAACCACGACTACTTCAGCACTAACACCATGAATGGAAAATCCTAAGGCAAATAAATATCAAATAAGTTGTAAGGGAAAGATTAGGAAAATATGAAAAAAGAGAAGAGTAAAGCATTTACCATGATTTTTCACCTTCCAACCAAACCTGTGCGAAGGGTTTTTCCAAGATCCCTTCTATTAGAGCATCTTTCAATAACTTTTCTAACCAACCACGAAAATTGGGAATCTCATCTACAATTTCCATGGTTGTTGGAAAAAATGAAAGAGTTAAACAATAGCGGGAAATAGGGAAAAAATAGAGAAAGTTATTTAAAAACTCATGTGCAAAATTCAAATTTTCAGGAAATGGAACATTCTCTTCGCCCACTAAACCAACAGTAGGGGCAGCAACAAACCTGGCATACCAGGCACAGTCTTTATCACTCTCTGGGCTAAATATTACTCTTTTACTTCTCGCAACTAAAGTAAAATCCCATGACGGAAAAGCTTCAGGGAGTAGAGATGAATCAAATGGAAAAAAGTAAAAGGAAAGTTAGCCAACCTTGTCGCCTTAAGCAGGCAATAACCCTCCACACAATGGGGCCAATCTGTCCTAGACAAATATCGAAAAAAGATAAAATTCAATGATAACAGGATCAATGTGTGGTTTAATTTAGTGTTAAAGGATATGTATAGACAAAAGAAAACCTGATCAAGTAGGATGTAGTTCTTTGGTTTTTATTAGGAATTATAATAGGAAAATCAGGTCTCCAATGGCAATCCTTACAAACAATAGAGATCAAACCATCAGTGATTTGAGAAGAATAAATATCAGCACGATCTAAAGAAGACATAGAAGAAACTTTGTTTCTAATCGATTCTCTATCATTATAAAAATATAGTTTAGCAGGGACAATTTCATTTAGTAAAGGCTCACAAATGGGTTCATTAGAATCTTTTCTTCTAGATGAAGGTCTATGGGAGAAAGAGACCCTAGTTCTAGAAGGAAGAGTAGAACTCACTGAAGGAATAGAAATACCCCTTACAGATGAAGACTCTAAACTATGCAATCTTCCTCCGCTTCTACTTCTAACGCGAGAAAGAGGAAGATTATCAATAATGGAGACTTTTCGAGGGTTAGGATTTGAAGAAGACATGCCAGTATAAGGAAGAAGAACACAAATATGAATATTCTTATATATGTAACTTTTTATGAGAAAGACAAAGGTAAAAGCTATATTTATACTCAAAAGCAACCGTCAAAGGAAAAAGTGTAATGATGGAAATGTCAAGATGAAAACTATCGCTTCATAATTAATGAAGCCGCAAAAAAGCCTTAGAAGACGCTGAAAAGTTACAGAACCAATTAGAAGATGCCACGCATCATGAGCATTAAATGAAAGTGACACATGAAGTGTCAGTTCTAGAAAAGGTATAATGGCGACAAAAATTCCCGCTTTAATGAAATTCACTTCCCAAATATTCTATTGATGAATAAATAGTAAGTGGAGGGACTATCTATATTGGGAAAAATCAAGTTAATATATAGAATTAATTATGTTGTGACATGTCATGACACATGGATTGGTAAAGGAATGACAATTGGCAAAAAATAATTGAAGAGGCACACGATTTAACAGGCATGGGCAGAGATCCACAAAGTCAGAAGAGGTAGGTGCTCAAACCTCTTGATATTCCGAAGAGGCATCGAAAGGATGAACCTGAATAGCAAAAAGGGTATGGATATGTATTATTGGTAATTAATAAGCATTAATTACGAAAAATATTATAGAACATGTGTCGAAACAGTTATGATTGCCAAATATATTATATTAAATGCTATTGATTGTCCATAATGACTCCATTATGATAGGAGAAAAACGTATTACTTAGAAAGAGCTATAAAACATGAGGAATGAACATTTGTAAGGACATGAAATATTTTGAAATACACTGATTTACTTTTCTTTCCATTCACCTATTATTTACATCAACTATTCCTATTTCTACTTGATTATCAGTAACCGAGTTCTTTTAAAATAAGCTTTAACCGTAATTCTAATTTTTGATTAAACACCTATCCGATCCAAATACCCAAAATTGAAAATCCAAAAGTCCGATTAGATTATTGGATATCCGATCCAAATTCACATCCTAGGTGGATGTTGGAACCCACTAGAAATGGTCAGAGTCCGGCTAAGATATGTACGATAATGTACCTCTTTTTTCTCTCTTTCATATGCAATTGGTCTAAATTAAAATCCAAAAAATATCTCGGTAGAAGCTTTTGTGTTCTTATACGAGGCATTTAATAGAACATTAAGTTTATTAAATAAGTCAAAAAAATCATGCCTAATTTAAATTTATTAAATAAAAGAAAACTTTACACATAAATTAAATGTATGTAAAGTACGAAAATTACCTATGCTAACCGTGGTTAAATAAGTAAGTGTTTCATATGTCTTTTTTATTCTCTTTCTCCTAATTAAACAATGACCGTACTATATTAAGTAAGTTCAAACAGATCATGTCATTAGAATTAAAATTAAAATGTGTCAAACTTATATCATATTTAACGGTTTTTTTGAATGATTTTTATATCTCGTTTCATAATATATCATATCGTATTGTATTGTATTGTATTGTATTGTTATTGTTATATGCAATGTTTGTATAGAATGTATTGTTTGCCTTCGTTTTATGATATCATGCATCAATAATATGAAGAATAAACTTGTAACTATAAAAGAGAGAGAGTAAGATACAAGGTGAAATTATTATATAAAAAGATAGTATGTATAAAGAATAAAATATAATTATTTGATAATAAGGCAAATCGATCGTGAAATTTCTTATCGTTGTAACGACCTGGCTGATCGTTTTGAGAGTAAAAGCCCTGATCCCCAATTTAATACTTCCCTGTATCATTTTATTCTTAAGTGACTTGCTGGGAGGTTTTGTTTTTAGTTCAGAGTGAATTGAGACACTTAGTCCCTAAAAGGGAAGCTTAAGTTTTAGGAATTGACCGTAGTTGGAACTCTGTGAAGACTACTTTGGAATGGATTTTTATCGATTTCGTTAGCTCTATAGGGTGATTTTGGACTTAGGAGCATGTCCGGATTGTGATTTGAAGGTCCGTTGCTGAATTAAGCTTGAAATGGTGAAAGTTAGATTTTTGGAAAGTTTGACTAGGAGTGGACTTTTTGATATCAAGGTTGGATGTCGATTTTGAAAAATGGAGTAGGTCTGTAATGTCAAACATGACTTTTGTGCAAAATTAAGGTCAATCGGACGTGATTTGATAGATTTCGGCATCGATTATAGATATTTACAGTTTCAAAGTTCATTTAGCTTGAATTGGGTTGCGATTCGTATTTTTACCGTTGATTTATATGATTTGAAGGCTCGACTAAGTTCGTATAATGCTTTAGGACTTGTTAGTAAGTTTGGTTGAGGAGTCGGGGTCTCTGGTGGATTCCGGGTGGTTTACGGATTAGAATTGGACTTGTTCGAATTGTATAAATCACTGGTACTTCAGTTGTTGGTTTCCTTTTATGCGCTCATGAAAGGATTCTCGCGTTCGCGATGGGATTCTGGTGGTAGGTGTGAAATAATGCTTCGCTTTTTGTAACGACCCGGCCGGTCGTTTCACGAGTCATAGTCCCGTTCTCACACTTTTTCTTCCTTCTGTGTAGTTTAGCTATATTTCATCTTATTGTGTTGGTTGTTGTGTGCTCGGAATCACCTTGGAGTGAAATGAGACACTTAGTCTCTTATTTAGAAGCTTTAGTTGGAAAAGTCAACCGGAAGTTGACTTATGAGTAAATGATCTTAGAATTTGGTTTTTATGGATCGAATAGCTTCGCTAGGTGATTAGGGACTTAGGAGCATGTTCAGAATGTAATTTAGAGGTTTGTGGTTGATTTAGGCTTGAATTGACAAAATTAAAAATTTGGCATTTTTTGATCGGTAGTGGAAATCTTGATCAGGGTCGGAATGGAATTTCGAAAAATGAAATAGATCCGTTGTGTCATTTGTGACATGTGTGCATAATTTTAGGTAATTCGGATGAGGTTTGGTGGGCTTTTGGATCGTTTGCGGAATTCAAAAGTTTGGAAATCCTTAGGCATGAATCCGAAGGTGATTTGGTGTTTCGATGTTGTTTTGAGTGTTCTGAGGGTTGGCATGAGTTTGAATGAAAATATGTGACTTATTCGTATTTTTGGTTGAGATCCGCATAGCCTCCGGATGAATTCAGAAGGTTGTCGGAAAGACTGGAATTGAGATTCAATAGCTTTAGCAGCTAGTCCTGTGAGGGCCCGTAGAAGCGAAGAAAGGGTTGCAAATGCGTCCAAGGTTGACAAGGGAAGGAACCACAGATATGGTGAGGTGAGCGCACCAGCAAGGACGGAAGTGCGGGTAGTTGACCCTAGAAGCACTTTTGGGTGGATAGTGATTTTTGCAGGTGCGACCTGTTGAACCGCATGTGTGATTTTAAGTAGGTGTGGAAACTAGGCAGAAACTATATAAGCATTTCTTCGAGAATTTTTGCCCATTTCCACGATCGGGATTAGAGGTTTTGGAGGATCTTGTAAAGGGAATCAAGGGGATTCTTGTTGAGGTAAGATTTTTGAACTTAATACTTGTATCTATGGTGAATTTTAGTTGATTAAACATGAAAATTTATAAGATTAAGGGTGAAAACTTGGGAAATTACAGCATAAAATTGGAGAGATAAAACTGGGGATTTGAGGGGCCATTTGAGGTTTAATTTTGATAATTTTGGTATGTATAGACTCGCAAGAGGATAAGTATTCTAGTGTTGTGAATTATATTAGATTCCTAGTCGTGGGCTCGTTGATCGGGTATGATCAATTTCGAGATTTTTTGAGTTTGTTTCATAATTTTCGTGTGGGATTTGTCAATTTGGATTGTGTTGATGTTATGATTATGATTTTGGATAGATTCAGGACTATTTGAGGCTGAGTCGAGAGGCAAGGGCATTGAGGAGTAGATTTTTGCCCGATTTAAGGTAAGTACCGATTTAAAATCTAGACCTGAGGGTATGAAACACCGAAATTTTGTACTGTTTTGATAAATGAGGTGACGCAGATCCTAGGTAACGTGCATATGGGCGTGCACTCATAGGGATTGTGACTTGGTCTGTCCCGTGGCGACTGTAGAGTTGCGTGCTTTGATAAACTTAATGATATCCATGTATTTTAAAAATGAATATATTAACTTGGGCCGAATGCCATGTTTGGGGCCTTTTGATGAACTGTTTGGACCCTTAGGGGTATTTTACTACTTTCCTCACACTGTTTTGATTTGAAAGCATATCCTCAGTCATGATTTCTACCTGTTTATTGTTTGATCCAGTTTCATTACTCTACTTTCAAATATATGAAAAGTGTTTGCGCTGAGTTTCCCGATTTTCACTGAAATGCCGAGTGGCTATGAGTTTAATTACTGAAAGAGAGGTCGAGGAAATGTTGTTATGGATTATATATATTAATGGATCGAGATGCGTGTCGCAGCGACATAGAGCTTGGGCTGTAGGAGCCCCTCCGGAGTCTGTACACCCTAGTGAGCGAAGTCGACTATATATATTACAGATCGAGTTGCATGGCGCAACAATTATCATTATGAGATATATATTGAGCGGGAGTGCTAAGTGTGAGTGCTGATTGACGAGAGCTGAGTCATGAGTGACTGAGAGGCTTGCCCGATGGGCTATACATATGAGTAATGCTTTGCCTGAGGGGCTTCTTTACGAGATTTCTGTATTTCACTATTCTATTATATTGTGACTCAAATGAAAAATGTTGAACAAATACTTTAAAGGATTTTATTAAAAATGGAGTTTTTACAAGATATTTGGTTATTGAACTACAGATTTTTACTTTGATGTTTCTGTTAAGATTCTTGATAAAGTATTTATATGATTTTAAATGTTTGCCACTGCACTCGACCTTTATTTATTTTAGTTACTTACTAAGTTGGTGTACTCATGTTACTCCCAGTCACTGCACCTTATTTGCAAACCCAGGTGCTAGAGCCTCCGAGTGAGTGTAGTTCGTTGCCTTCAGAGTGCTATCTAGAGATTACAAGATAGTGTCACGGCCTTCGCAGCTCTTCCTTTCTCCTTATTATCCTTAGTATTTTATATTTCACATTTATCTTGCATCGAGCAAACAATGTTGAGTTGTATTTAGTGGCTCATGACTAGTAACACTAGGATCAGGCTGGGTTGATGTACTTACGTATTTGTTTTTCGCGCAGTTGATTTTTATATATGTATATATATATATATATGTATATATATATATATATATATATATATATATGTATATATATATATATATATATATATATATATATATATGTATATATATATATATATATATATATATATATGTATATATATATATATATATATATTAAAAACTAAAGATTTGCAACTATATCTGATTAGAAAATTGAATTTACAAAAGACCACTATATTGTTCGTGATGTTTTAGCTGGCCTAGTACTGTGATAGGCGCCATTACGACCGGGGTGTTTGGGGTCGCGACAAGATGGTATTAGAGCCTATATTACATAGGTATCATGGTTCATGCACCAGATTAGTAGAGTATCGCGGATCGGTACAGAGACGTATGTACTTATTCTCGGGAGGCTGCAAAACCTTTAGGAAAAACTTCACATTCTTGAAATTCCTGTTGTGCGAATCTGTTAATTCTGATACTAAACTTCTTATTTGATTCTCTCGTAGATGGTGAGGACAGGTGATACCGATTAGGACGGACGACCACCAGTTCAACCAATTGGGGGCACTAGAGGCTGAAGTCGCAGTCGAGGTCGTGGCGGGGGCAAAGGTGTAGCCCACACAACAGCTAAGGCAGCACCTGCAGATACACTAGCCGCCCCAGTTCATGATTAGGTCCAAGTTGCGGACACTCCAGCAGGACCATCTCATGCACCGGCTGTGATGAATGTTATTCTAGGCCTTCAGGAGGCCCTAGCCCAATTTCCATCAGTGTGCACTGGCCTGGCTCGGGCGGTTTCAGTTACTACGGCCGCAGCTACTTCTCAGGCCGAGGGAGGCACTCAGACTCCCACCGCTCGCACACCTGAGTAGGTTGTGTAGGGACTTCAGACACCGTGGGCACCTCCAGCCTGACCGGTTGCACCCGGTTAGGATTATGTGGTACCAGTTATGCCTGACATTGAGCAGTATCAATTGGAGAGATTTGGTAGACTTTAGCCTCTGACCTTCAGTAATGCAAAGGGCGAGGATGCTTAGGGTTTCTTGGACAAGTTTCAGATGATACTTCGGACTGCATGTATTTTGCAGACCAGTGGGGTCTCGTTCACTACTTTTCAGTTTTTAGGAGCTACCTTTACTTGGTGAGGGGACTTATGAGAGGTGCAGGTTTATTGATGCAGCGCTCCTTACCTAGAAGCAGTTCTCCGCTCTATTTTTGGAGAAGTATGTGCCAAAATCTCGCAAAGAGGAGTTGTGCAGGCAGTTTGAGTAGTTGCATTAGGATTATATGACCGTGACGCAGCTAGCTCATAATGGTATTTGGTGGGTTCCTATGGATAGAGAGAGGATCAGGAGGTTCTTGGATGGCCTCGCATATTTTAGCGACCTGACTATTTATTTTGAGAAATTTCATATGTTTGGAAATTTAAGGTCACGAGTAGCTTCATATTATGTGTATCAACTTGCTTGCACCGTCCGGGCGTGAAACCAGAAAGCTTTTATGTGAAAATTTAAAAAATATAGTAATTTCTAGAGTTAAAATTTCGTTTTCTTCAACATTTTTGGTAAACAGACTCGGATCTGTGTTCCGATGATCTCGGGAGGTCCGCGGTAAAATATGGGACTCTGGCGTATGCCCGGAATTGAATTTTAAGGTTTCTAGCCTAAGAAAATAATTTTTGAAGGAGAGAGTTGTGCTAGTTTTTAAAAGAAATAAATAAATGAATTAATGTGTGATCTCATTGGCATTGGGCCCGTAATTTGGTTCCGGAGCCTGGTAGAAGTTTTTTATGATATTTAAGTCCTATCTGTGAAATTTGGTGAGAATTGGAATTGATTTGACGTGATTTGGACGGCCAGTTGAAAAGTTAGAAAATCATGAGTTTTAAATTCATAGTTTTTGATGTTATTTTTATGATTTTATCGCACGATCAATTCCGCATGATATTTTCACACTTGTGTCCATATTTGATTTGGAGCGTCGAGGGCTTGGCTGAGTTTCATATAGGTTTAGGCTATGTTGTGCTTGTTTTTGGATGTTTCATTGTCGTTCCTTCAAGCAAAAATACAACATTGACCAAATAAGATCCAAATTCAATTTTTATTGAACCATTAGATCCATGTCAAAATTAGAGCCATAGGAAATAATCATCGAATTGGGACATTGCATGAGGAAGTTATGCTCATATTCATGCCAGGAAAAAATGTTGGTTTCTAGTGTGGTCGCAAATCCGAACTTTTTCATCGCAATTGTGATGCCTAGTTCGCAAATGCAAACTTTTTATCGCAAATACGACTTCTACCATCCCTGACTTGTTCGCAAATTGTGAGGGTTCACAATTACAAACCCTAGGTAGCAAATGCGACATCTGAGGCCTGTTAAGTGAGATTTTTGACGAGATTTTCACCCATTTTTCAATTTTATCAGATCCTAAACCTCCATATACGATTTTTCAAAAACCCAAACTTCTCCAAATCATAGGGTAAGTGTCTCTAATTAATTTCCAACTATATTTTGTAATTATATCTTATATTTAACATAAAATTCATGAGAATCTAAAGGAACATTTAGGAAAAATTGTGAAATCTTTCAAAAAATGTAAAATGATGATTTGAATGACCAAATGGTATCAGAATTAGAAAATTATTTATGGGTGAACTCGTAGCAGAATGGGTGTTCAATTTTTGTAAATTTTGTTGGGTTCCGAGGTGCGGGGCCGGGGAGTTGACTTTTGTTGACTTTTTTGCAAATTGTATCAGAGTAATAGTTTTGTCAATTCAAATTATTTTCTATTACACTGTTTGATGTATTCAAGTAGTTTTTGGATGAATTGAGCCGAGCATTAATGAATCGGTAAAGCAAAAGCTAAATTGAGCATTGAATTGGTCAGATTGAGGTAAGTATCTTGCCTAAACTTGTGGTGGCTTTTCCTTAGGTTTTGAGTCTTCTATGCTAATTGTAGACCGTGCACACGAGGTGACGAGTATGTGCTCGGACTTATTTGTGAAGTTAATTGTTGGAACGAGATTGGTTATTGTTGATTCCTTTGCCGGGATGTATTTGTTTATGATATTGTTTCCCTTGTCGGGATGTTATTGTTTATGATATTATTTTCCCTTGACGGGATATTATTGCTTATGATATTATTTTCCTTGCCGGGATATTATTGTTACACTGTTGTTCCTTTGCCGGGATTTTTTTGTGATTGGTGTTGATTAGAATATTAGGATCGGGTTGTACACCGCAACAATATTATATGGGATCAGGTTGCATGCCGCAACAAGGAGTAGTAAGGGTGGACATGTGGGGTCGGGTTGCACGTCCCAACATCATTATATGATTTGGATCGGGTTGCACACCGCAACAATATTATATGATTTGGATCGCGTTGCATGCTGCAATATCATTATATGATTTGGATCGGGTTGCACGACACAATTGTTGTTGGCCCAAGTTCAGTTAAAGTTCTGAAGAATGATAAATGACCTCAATGAAGGACCAGGTATATCTTAGGAGACACATGTGTTACTACCTAAGAACATGAGATGCACATGAAGAATGGGATCAACCAGCCATATCTTATAAATATTCTCAAAATTGATCGAAAAGATTGCATAGGAGATAAGGAGAAGAGGTCTCCTTATATGAAGAGAACTATGTTCGGATCTAGGATAAGGAATTGGAGTGTGAATTGTTTAAGGACTCGAACTTAATGAAGGATCATCAATTCGAGTTTGTGTCAAACATCTGATTACTAACTCTATAAAAGTAATATTTTTCTCTTGTACAGACACACACATATACAAAGAAGTCAGAGCCAAATTGAGAGCAAAATAGCAAGACTATTTTTCAAGCAATTTACGTGAGATCAATTGTGAACGTATGCAGCTACCTTTCCAGCTTTCATAGAAGCAAATTGTATTAGGTACGTTGAGTATTCAAGTTAGAGTTAACTTGAGTGTCGCAGCAGTTGAGGTTGTATGCCACACTAGGATTAGAGTTAATCCTTATGTTTACAAGATTATTGTAAATGCTATTTTGGCTCATTAAGTTTAGTGGATGTTTAAGAAAATCCTACTGAGAAGTAGGTCGTGATTGTTTCACCTTTGAGCTAGGTGTTTTCCACGTAAAAATTCTTGTGTTTTTTATTTTATGCACTCTTAATTCCGCAAACAGTTATAGTTAGTACACCTAGAATAACCGGGTTTTCTAATGCGAAAGTTGGACACCACACAAATCACCCCCCCCCCCACCTCTCTTGTGTGGTATTTACGTTTGTAAAATCAATTGGTATCAGAGCAAGTTATCCTTGAAGAGGCTAACACCTTTGGAGAAGATCAACAATGAGTGCACCACCTGGAAACTGGGAGGGGCAGTCCACTGCTAGGCCTCCATTCTTCAATGGCCAGTACTATACTTGGTGGAAGAGCATAATGATAGATTACATCATAGGGGATGATTATGAGCTTTGGGACATAATCATTGATGGCCCTCTAGCAACCACTAAGAAGAATGCTGAAGGAATTGAAGTACCAAAAACAAGGGCTGACTGCACTGCTGAAGACTTGAAAAAATGGGAGAAAAATGCCAAAGCTAAGAAGTGGCTTGTATGTAGCCTAGGGCCAGACGAGTACAGTAGGATCCAAGGCTGCACAACCGCTAAAGAAATATGGGACACTCTAGAAGTGGCTCATGAAGGGACACGTCAAGTGAAAATATCAGGAGGAGCACTTTTGTACTTTCAATATGAGAATTTTACCATGAAGGAAGGAGAAACTATCCAGGAGATGTACACTAGATTCACCACTTTAACAAATGAACTAGGATCTCTTGGTACGAATATCCTTGAAGAAAACAAGGTTGAGAAGATTTTGACAAGAGTTCTGCCAGTCACGTGGGAAAGCAAAATTATTGCCATTCAAGAATCCAAGTACACTGCCACTCTCAGACTGGATGAATTGATTGGTAATTTGAATGCATATGAAATGAGGAGACAAACCATAAAGATGGATACCCCAAAAAGGTAAAGAAGCTTAGCTCTCAGAATTGCTGAAGGTGCAGAACTAGAAGATGATGAAATGGCTATGATCACCAGGGATTGCAAAAGTTATCTAATGAGAGGAAAGGGTTCTTCAAGAAGTACAAGCTTCAATAAAATAAGATCTCCAGAAAAATAGTAAACGAGGGATGCTTCAAGTGTGGCAAGACCGACCACATGATCAAAAACTATCCTCAATAGGAAATTAAGTGGAAAAAGGAAAGAGCTAAACGAAGAAACAGGAAGAAGGAACAGGTTCAACCAAGGAGAAACAAAGGTTCAACTAAGGCTATGGTCACTGCTTGGGGAGAAACCTCAGATGAAGATTCAGAAGATGAAACTGAGGAGGAGCAAGCTTTAATGGCCATCGGAGAATCAAACGATGAACAAGAGGTAAGTATTCTCTATCTCAAAAGACAAGATTAAATTTTTGTCTAAAGAAAAACAGGCTGAGCTATTAATAGACTTCATTGATGAGTCTGAGATAATCAACAATGAGAAGGAAGTTCTTTCTAGGGAATGTGTGATCCTAAAAGAAAAATGCAAAAGTCTAGAGTCTAGAGAGAGTGATAATAAAAATGCTGAGTTGAAGAACCAGGTTCTTCAACTTGACAACAGTGTCTTAGAATTTAGGTCTGAAATCTGAAATTAAAATTAGGAACATGAAAGAAGATAGCTGATCACTCACATCTCACTCTAGAAGAAAATCTGGGAAAAATGAAAGATGAATTGTACAGAAAAGATGAATTCATCAAAGTGTTAAAAGAAGATCTAGGAAAGGTAAAACATGAACTAGACAGAACATGCAAGTGGAACCAAGCCTCGGATGCTCTTTCATGGTTGCAAGAGCATCATAGCAGCAACAAAAGAGGACTTGGCTATGGGAATCAAGCTCCTAAATGGGACCCAAAAAGCAAGTACCTTACTTTTCCTGAAAACAAATTTGCACACACTGCGGAAAGACTGGTCATTACAAATATGAATGTAATGCAAAAGAAATGGCTAGTCAAAGGAACTAAATCTTTGTTAAAGAAAAGAATAAGTTGCCTGGATGGGCAAAAAGGAATTTGATACATCCTTTTTCCTATAGAAAGGGACCCAAACTAGTTTGGGTTCCTAAGAATAACCCTTGATTTCCATTTTGCAAGTCCAAGTGAAGGGAATAAGCCAAATATGGTATATGGATAGCAGGTATTCGAAGCACATGACTGCGGACAAAGACCAGTTCCTTTCACTTGAGAACCTAAAATGAGGTAATATCTCCTTTGGTAATGGAAAGAAAGGTGAGATCATTGGGGTTGGAAAGGTAGGCAAGACTGATTCTCACTCCATAGAGAATATCTACCTAATAGATGGTTTAAAATATAGCTTAATAAGTGTGTCACAACTGTGTGACAGAGGCAACCTTGTGGCTTTTACCTCCACCAAATGTTTTGTGATTAACCTTATCACTAACAAAGTTGTCTTGCCAAGAAAATGAACTCACTTGACTAAGTGTGTTAGACAATGATCCCCTCATGTGGCACAAAAGACTTGGCCATGCCAGTCTAAATCAGCTAAACAAATTAGTCTCCAAGGACTTAGTAATAGGATTACCTAATATCAAGTTCAAGGAAGAAAAAGTTTGTAAGGCATGTACAAGGGGGAAGCAGGTAAGGCCATCCTTCAAATACAAGAAAATGGTAAGTACGTCCAAGACGTTGGAACTGGATCATATGGATCTTTGTGGTCCAATGAGAACCATGAGAAGAGGAGGGAAGAAATATGTGCTGGTGCTTGATGATTACTCTAGATTTACCAGGGTACTATTTCTGACATGTAAGGATGAGGGCTTTGAAATGTTTATTGCTTTTGTTAGAAAAACTCAGAAACAATTAGGAAATCAACTTGCATCTATTAGGTCTGATCATAGAACTGAATTTGAAAATGCAAAATTTGCCGAGTATTGTGATGAATGGTATGAATCACAACTTTTCTGCCCCTAGGACTCCTTAGCAAAATGGAGTAGTTGAAAGAAAGAATAGGACTCTTGAGGATATGGCAAGGACCATGCTTTTCTCTAGTAGACTACCCCATAGCTTCTAGGCAGAGGCTGTAAATACTGCATTTTACATAATAAATACATGCATGACTAGACCTCTTGTTGAGAAGACTCCCTATGAGTTGCTTAAAGGGAGAAAACCAAAAATATCCCATTTTAGGGCATTTGGTTGCAAGTGTTATGTGCATAATAATGGAAAAGACTCTCTAGGTAAGTTTGATCCCAAAAGTGACAAGGGAGTATTCTTGGGATATTCTTCACATAGCAAAGCATATAAAGTGTTTAGTAAAAGAACTTTGTGTGTAGAAGTAAGTGTGCATGTTGTGTTTGATGAAACTAACATTCTTTATGAAGGACAGGAACATGAAGATGAAGCCATTGGACTGGTCAAGGACTTGGGTGAAGCATCAGCTCAAGTCAAAGCAGCACCGACAGAAGGAATAGGTGATGGAACAGGTTCTTCCTTACAGGGCAACCTGACAAGGGGAAGAAATCAAAGAGGAAATGAAATAAACCCCTTGAAGGAACCTGTTCGTGAACCTGACTCTCAGAAAATGGCTGAAACATTCAGCGTAAACAAGTTGGTCGTGCAACCTCACAAGTATCAAAGTTCTCATCCCATCGAGAACATTCTCACTAATCCAACATCTGGAGTCAAAACCAGATCACAACTAAAGAATCTATGTGCATTTGATGCTTTTATATCTCTTATTGAACCTAAAAATATTGCTGGGGCTTTGCAGGATGCAGATTGGATCAATGCTATGCAGGAGAAACTTAATCAATTTGAAAGAAGTTAAGTCTGGCGTCTAGTTCCAAGACCCAAGGACATATCAGTCATTGGTACCAAATGGGTCTTTAGGAACAAACTTGACGAGGATGGAATTGTCACAAGAAACAAGGCAAGGCTGGTGGTTCAAGGCTACAACCAAGAGGAAGGCATTGACAATGATGAGACCTTTGATCCAGTTGTTAGATTAGAAGCAATCAAACTCCTTAATGTATTTGCAGCACATATGGAATTATCTCTCCATCAGATGGATGTCAAAAGTGCCTTCTTAAATGGCTACCTCAAGGAAGAAGTATTTGTAAAACAACCTCCAGGATTTGAAAGCAAGGAATGTCCTAAGCATGTGTACAAGCTCGACAAGGCTCTATATGGGCTCAAACATGCCCCAAGCGCGTGGTATGAGCGACTATCAAAATTCCTACTTGAGCATGGGTACAAAGAGGTAAAATTGACATCACCTTATTCCTAAAGGAAAAAGGTAATGACCTTCTTGTTGTAAAAATATATGTTGATGACATAATATTTGGGGCTACTACTGAAAAGCTGAGTAGGGACTTTGCAAAACTAATGGGGAGTGAGTTTGAAATGAGTATGATGGGCGAATTAAACTTCTTCCTAGGCCTGCAGATCAAACAAAGTCCACATGGACCCATGATCCACCAGATGAAGTACACAAGAGAACTAATCAAAAAGTTTAAAATGGAGGATGCTAAAGAAATAGATACACTTATTGCAACTGCCACTAAATTAGATATTGATGAACCCGGTTCATCAGTTGATAAAAAGTTGTATAGGGGTATGATTGGTTCACTTTTTTATCTTACTGCTAGCAGACCTGACATTGTCTTTAGTGTAGGGCTTTGTGCTTGTTTCCAGGGAAGTCCAAAGGAGTCACATTTGACAGTTGTCAAAACGATTTTGAGATATCTGAAAGTCACCACTGATTTGTGTCTTTGGTATCCCAAAGGTAGTAACTTTGACCTAGTAGGATTTGCTGATGCTGATTATGCAGGTTACTTGGTGGACAGGAAGAGTACTTCAGGTATGGCACATTTCCTGGGGTAATGTCTAGTGTCGTGGGCTACCAAAAAGCTAAACTCAGTAGCCTTATCTACTGCCGAAGCTGAATATGTTCCAGCTGCTTCTTGTTGTGCTCAATTGCTATGGATCAAACAACAGCTGGTGGACTTTGGAATTAAATTGGGATGTATTCCTATATTTTGTGATAAAACTAGTGCTAAAGAACCTTGTTCATCATAAAAAGACAAAGCACATAGATTTAGACACCACTTCTTGAGAGATAACTATGAGAAAGGGTTAATCTCCATAGAATTTAATGCTACTAATAAACAAGTAGCTGACATCTTCACTAAAGCACTAAGTAGAGAAAAATTTGAAAGGAACATGTTTAAAATCATCTAATCAGGTCAAGTTCAGAATGCAAAGAAAAAAAGGAAAAAATTATATTTTTATTTTGTTTGGTTAGAAGTTCTAATTTTATTTGAATATCTAGACTAATTCTTACTCAGTCTCATACTCTAATCAGTATACTCCTGACATGTTTCTTTTAATTCATTGATCTCTTACAAAGTTGTTTTCTATTTTGATACATGAGGCATACTCAAGAGAAGTTCTACTTGAAGAACCTGGTTCATCAAGTCTATGCTCGTGAGAAAAGGCCAGGTATGTTTCTATACTTTGCACAATTAGAAAATTTAATATTCCAATTATGAGCAGAAGTTCCATTCTAACCAAACTCCCAAAATATAACCGCCAAGCTTTGGAACAGTCTTCCTCTCTTAAAACTCTGAAGAATAACGGGAACTTTTCCTAAAATCCAATGCAAATTAAAAACTGACGCCTTAATGAGAGTAGACTCCTGATTGACCACTGCAAAAGGCTACAGCTACTAATCATTCCCTTTTTAAAAACACTCTGCTCCTAATTTGATCAATACCCATCTTCGAGTTCTAATCATCCTTCTTCTCCTAAATCACCAAAAATCCCCAAAATTTCCAGAAATCCTTCACCTTGTCTAACCCTCAAGAAAATCCAGGGACACCTTTACTGAAATCTACTAATATGTCTTCATCTGCACCCCCTAGAGACAACCCTAAACCCATATTCTGCCGGCAAAAGATGCTGGCAAGAAAAACTGTAGCCACCGGTGCTCTAAGAACAGCCTTAAACATTGAGAGCCGGTCAAAAGGGAGAGGTCTCGAAAAGGGAATAATCTAAATCAAGTTCTGAGTCTGACATCTTTGTTTCTGCAAGTGACGGAGAAGAACGGGGGTCTTCTGATGCAAATAAAAATCAAGAAAACCCTAGGAAAGTGAATACATGCGATGGTTCTTCTGATGCAATAGATAATATGGAAAATAGGATTGTTTTAGTGGGTCCTTTAATAGATATGAAGGGAGATGAATCTAGTCGAAGAGGAAGAAAAAAGAAAGATGAGATTCTGGCAATTTGTGGAAATGTTGAGGGAAGTGGCAACAAGTCAGAGGGAAATAGCTCTGGGGATGCTGCGAAAGATCTTGTCCAACTAAGTAAACAACAAGTTAGAAGTGGTTCATCTGGTAAGGAAACCTTAGCTGATCTTCTAAATAAAATTGGAGCCAGTTATGATCCAAACAAGTGTAAGGCTTCCTCTTTAAAAGCTCCAACTGCTTCCAAACCAACAAAGAAAACCAAGACATCAACCCATAAGTCTATTGTCCCCTCAAGAGCAACAAGAAGCAAGGTCAAACAAAATGAGGAACAATTGCAGAAAGCACTGGAAGAAAGCTGGAGGAAAAAGAGAGAAAAAAGGAAGGCGAAAGTGGTAGAGAGTAACGAGGTAGAAGAGAAAGAAGAAGAGGAGACGGACCTGGTCCATCAAGAAAGAGAAACAACTGAAAAGGCACCATCACCTGAACCAAAAGGTTTCAAGACTTCGACCAAAAAGACTTCCTCTAAACCCATTTCTGCTGAGTCCTCGTTGGCTAAAAGAACTAGGTCAGCTGGGAAAAGAAAACAAAGGAAGATTATTGAAGAAGAATAGAGAAGAATGGAGTGGATAAAAAAGGAAGGAGGAATCTGAAAAGGAATAGGATAGATTTGTCATCTTTGGCAGTAGAAAGATCTTGAAAGGAAGAATTCTGAAAGACCTAGAGGAGCCAGGTATGAAAGGATTCGTTGATGTTATGAATGCACAAGGGTGGAAAAACATGGTTCTTCAACAATATGGAAACTGGCAAGAAAAAAGTTGATTGAGTTTATGGCAAATGCCACAGTGGTGAATGGGGTTGATACTAGTCTGGTGATAGGAGTCAAGGTACAGTTTGATGCTCCTAAATTAGGTGAGATTCTGGAGATTCCCTGTTCAGGATATGATGATTATACAAGGCAAAGGTGGCCTTGCCTTGACTCTCTTCCTAACGCACTCCAAATCACCAGAAATTTCTGTGATTCTGTAACTTTTGATGATGTGCCTGAAGCTCGATTTGTTTAGAAAAGTAAGATAAGGGCTGAGCACAAGGTGCTTTTTGAGTTTGTGAACAAATATTTGCTGCCCAGACATGAGAGAAGGCACACAGCCAACTAGATGGACCTGGTTCTTCTAAAGTGTCTGGTGAGAAGAAAGCATATTAACTAGCTTGCATTCATTGTAAAACTACTGGGTAGAGTCATCAACGGCTCTAGAGCTCATGCCACACCTTTTGGGTTCCTATTGACCGCTGCAAAAGCTACATGTACCATTGAAGAAATGGGAGATAGCATCTAGCAAAGAGCACTTTGGTGTAAAGACACTCATGGCCCGCGACTATCCAGTGAATGCCAACCCAGTTGAACTAGGTTCATCTCAAAAGACTCTTGTAAATAGCAAGGCCATGGCTTTGGTTTAGGAGTGTGGAACAAAAGATGCTGAGATTGCCAGCCTGAAAGCTCATGTTGTTGAATTAGAAGCTGAACGAGATGGACTTAGAGCTGAACTAGCAAAGGAAAAGGAGAAGAGTGATGGAATGCTTCAAGATATGTTCAACCTTCTCTAAACCCAGCCCTCTTGTACCCCCAAGCCCTAAAGCCAGTTTATCCTACCCCTTAGTGACCCAGAGTCGGGATGTTTTTATTATGCTTTTGCTCATTGTTGGGTGTTAATTTTCTTTTTGTGGTCTGTGTTGTAGAAACATTTCCAAATCAATGACAATGTGCTTTATTTCTCTTGTTTTATGCAACTTTTATTCTAAATAGTTACATTCTTTGTCTTGTTGATTGTTGGTTATCTGAAACTTGTTTTCACTTGTAGTTGCCCCAGTGGCCATGAGTACTAATTAAAATCCGGATGTCATATACTATGCAACTTTTCCAATTATGCCAAAAGGGGGAAGAGATTGTGTGCTTTAGTTAGTTATTGTATTCTGATATAAAAGTGATATTTATAACCTGATTTAACCTGGTACTTAATGATAAGTTAACCTGAAGTGAGTGACCATGTGAAAATTGAGCTAAGTTCCACAGGCTCTCCAAGTGGTAAACGTACAGAGTTAATCATCATCAAAAGGGGGAATTTGTTGGCCCAAGTTGAGTTGAAGTTTTGAAGAATGATAAATGACCTCAATGAAGGACCAGGTTCATCTTAGGAGACACAGGTGTTACTGCCTATGCATATGAGATGCACGTGAAGAATGGGATCAACCAGCCATATCTTCTAAATATCCTCTAAACTGATCGAAAAGATTGCATAGGAGATAAGGAGAAGAGGTCTCCTTATCTCCTGAGAACTATGTTTGGATCTAGGATAAGCAATTGGAGTTTGAATTGTTTTAGGACTCGAACTTGATGAAGGATCAGCAATTCGAGTTTGTGTCAAACTCTGATTACTAACTCTATAAAAGTAATATTGTTCTCTTGTACATGCACGCACATACACAAAGAAGTTGAGCTAAATTGAGAGCAAAATAGCAAGACTATTTTGCAAGCAATTTACGTGAGATCAAGTGTCACGCCTGCAGCTACTTGAACGAGATTGAAGAACCAGTTCCACTGTATTTTTTCTTATTCTAGTTCTATTTTAGTAGGTGATTTAAATTATACCTTTCCAGCTTTCATAGAAGCAAATAGTATTAGGTACCTCTAGTATTCAAGTTAGGGTTAACTTGAAAGTGTCGCAGCAGTTGAGGCTGTATGCCATACTAGGATTAGAGTTAATCCTTAGGTTTACAAGATTCTTGTAAATTTTGTTTGGGCTCATTGAGTTTAGTGGATGTTTAGAAAAATCCTACTGAGAAGTATGTCGTGGTTTTTTCACCTTTGAGCCAGTTGTTTTCCACATAAAAATTCTTGTGTTCTTTATTATATGCACTCTTAATTCTACAAACAGTTATAGTTAGTACACCTAGAAGAACCAGGTTCTTCAAGTGCGAAAATTGGGCACCACACAAATCAACCCCCTCTTGTGTGGTATTTACGTTTGTAACATCAACAGTATTATATGATCTGAATTGGGTTGCACACCATAAAATCAATATATGATTTGAATTGAGTTGCAAGCCGCAACAGTATTATATGATGGGGATCGGGTTGCACGCCGCAACAAGAAAGAATAGAGGTGAACATAGATTTTTATGGTGAGAACAAGAGCAAAAGCATGAGGAATAAAGCACGAAGGGTGATGCCGTGAACTTTCTATTTTTTGTGTTTATTTGTTGTTATCAATTCAAGTATTTTAACTGTTTAGATTCCTTTACTATTGTGATCCTTTGTGTTGTAATTCATAACTTTTCAATACCTCTCTGTATTTATATATACATATTTCAACACTTCAAGTTTCAAAATTTGTCACATTTTAATACAATTAGTTAGTTAGAATTCCTTAAACCGTCTGAAGTTGTAATTTACCTAAAAAGGAATTTTTACTAAGTTAAATTATTAAATCCCGTGTTAAAGGTAATAATTCATTTGATGTTGTATTTTAAATTAAAAATGGTACTTTCTTTATTCAAATAATTTCTAAAAATAACTTCATCTTTTCTTGTTGACTTCCTAATTGGTTTAGAAGTTGTACTCTATTGTATGTTATGTAAATGAGACTCCTGGAACAGCTTAATTGCATTAGTTATGGGTCCTATATACCGAGTAAGATGAGAACGTTGTTGTACAAAGTGAGCCAAAATATGTGGGCACAAGATACCGGTATGCTAAGGGTTTGGAAGTTGAGGTTATGATATGAGACATCGAGTTCTGAGAAAGTTGGGGTTGTGCACCGGAAACGATATGATTGATTGAGTTGACACTGTCTTCCTTACTTAAGTTCATTCTACTTCTCTATGTTCCTGCTATGTTTGTTTTAATTTATTGGTTATCTTTCGTTTCCATTCGAGTTTCCTTTTACTATTTCGATTGTTTGTAGATTGATTTATCCATGTTGTTGATATTATTTCATTACCTTTATCTTGATATTTTATATCATATCCTGTTTAATTAGTCTGACCGGTAGGTGTCTTAACTGTTCCTCGTCACTACCCTATCGTGGTTAGTTTTGATACTTACTAGGCACCGTTGTGGTATGTTCATACTACACTTCTGTACATTTTTATGTACAGATCCAGGTATTTGATCGGTAGTAGCAGTGTGGGTCATTGCGATGGAGACTCAAGGTAAACCTGCTGCAGTGTTCGCAGGCCTCGGAGTCACCTTCACTTCTACTTACTTCCATTTGTTCCTTTTATTTCAGAACAATGATGTATTTATTTTGTATAACTACTCTAAGGAATTATAATTTGTTAATATTTATTTAAATTAAAGATAACAAATATAACTGTTATCTCAGTTAATGTTAGTCTTACCTAGTTTAGAGACTAGGTGCCATCACGACTCCTTTGGAAGGATTTTGGGTTGTGACACATATCAGCTTCAGATTCTCATGAATAGACCGAGGGTGTTAGGTGCTACTTTTAAGCAGGTTGTAAATATTGTGCGAGAGACTAAGTCAGTTCGTCACCAGGAGCGAGATGAGACGGAGGCCAAGAGGTCTTAAGGATCTAGTAGTTTTGGTGGTGTTCCTTTGAGAGGCATGTTTCAGTACAGTAGAGGCCATCCATTCATACATGCTCAGTCGGCTCGCCCAGTTCATCATGGGGCATCATCGGGCCATGGTTCTCACAGTTCTCGTCAGGTCCATTCATCACTTAGTGCATGTCCATCCCAGAGTTCATCGCGTGCTCCATCAGTTTAGGGCTCTACCGTACCAGGTTCTTCTGTTAGTCATCTGGGTACTAGGGGTTCCCATTAGTCCTCGTCTCCAGCATCAAGGAACTGTTATAAGTATGGAGAGTTTAGGCATATGAGGAGGCAGTGTCCTCATTTTCTTGGCGGTCCATCTCAGCAAAAGGAGTAATCCCTCGACTTCAGCTCCAGTTACTTTGCCACCAGCTCAGGCAGCTAGAGGTGGGGATCAGTCAGCTAAGAGTCTCCCCAGATGGGGAGGTCGACCCGGTGGTGGTCAGGATCATTTCTATGCACTCCTAGCTAGACTAGAAGTTATTGCTTCAAATGTCGTGATTACAGGTATTGTCTCAATTTGCCACAGAGATGCATCTGTGTTATTTGATCCTGGTTCCACTTTTTCATATGTGTTAACATATTTTGCTCGTTATTTGGATACGCCACATGAGTCTATTGTTTCATCTGTTCGTGTATTTACTCCGGTGGGCGATACTATTATTGTGGACCGCATATACCGGCCGTGTGTGGTGACTATTTGGGGTCTGGAAACCCAAGTGGACCTTTTGTTTCTTTCTGTGATGGACTTTGATCTGATATTAGGCATAGATTGGCTATCTTTTGTCATTCTATATTGGATTGTCATGCTAAGACAGTAACATTAGCTATGCTGGGTATGCAACGAATTTAGTGGCAAGGTTCGACTGATTTTATCCTAGTAGGGCTATTTCAGTTCTAAAGGCCCAACGGATTGTTGGGAATGGTTATCTCTCATACTTAGCCTCTGTGAGGGGTATTAGTGCAGAGACTCCTTGTATCGATTTTGTTCCAATAGTGAGGAATTTTCTTGATGTGTTCCCCTGCCGAGCATGCCGCCAGACATGGATATTAACTTTGGTATTGATTTGGTGCTGGGCACTCAGCTTATTTCAATTACATCGTATAAAATGGCATTGGCAGAGTTAAAAGAGTTGAAGGAGTAGTTTCAGGAATTCTTTGATAAGAGGTTTATTCGGCTAGTATGTCGCCTTAGGGTGCGTCTGTTCTACTTGTGAAAGAGAATGATGGCAGGATGAGGATATGCACCAACTACTGGTTGTTGAACAATTTACAATCAACAACGAGTATCCTTGACTCGTATTGATGATTTATTTGACCATCTTCAGAGAGCGAGAGTGTTCTCCAAGATTGATCTCCAGTTGGGGTATCACCAGTTAAAGATCAAGGACTCAGATATTCTTAAGACAACTTTCAGGACCATATATGATCATTATGAGTTCCTTGTGATGTCTTTTGGGCTTACCAATGTCCCAATAGTGTTCATGCATTTGATGAACAACGTGTTTCGCCCTTATTAACTTGTTTATGATTGTTTTCATTGATGATATTTTGGTGTAGTCGCGTAGTCAGTAGAAGCACGCTGAGCATTTGAGCATTGTGCTTCAGCGAATAAGGGAGGAAAAGCTTTATGCAAAGTTCTTCAAGTGCTAGTTTTGGCTCAGGTCAATTTCTTTATCAGGGCATGTGGTGTCCGGTGAGGGTATTCAGGTTGATCCGAACAAGATAGAGGCGGTTTAATGCTGGCCCAGACCGTCCCCAGCCATAGAGATTCGCAGCTTTCTTGGTTTAGTGGGTTATTAGTGTCAGTTAGTTCAGGGATTTTTATCTATTGAATCACCTTTGACTAAATTGACCCAAAAGGATGCTCCATTCAGGTAGTCAGTTGAGTGTGATGCAAGCTTTTAGAAGCTCAAGACTGCCTTGACCATAGCTCCAGTGTTAGTTTTGCCAACATCTTCATATTCATATACAGTGTATTGTGATGCTTCAGGAGTTAGTATTGGGTGTGTGTTTATGTAGGAGGGTAGAGTGATTGTTTATGCTTCTCATCAGCTAAATCCTTATGAGAAGAACTACCTTGTTCATGATTTGGACTTCGCTGCCATTGTTCACGCGTTGAAATTTGGAGGCATTATCTCTATGTTGTATCTTGTAAGGTGTTCACTGATCATTATAGCATCCAGTACTTGTTCAAGAAGAAGGATATCAATTTGAGGCAACAAAGATAGTTGGAGCTGCTAGAGGATTATGATATCACTATCTTGTACCATCCGGGAAAGTCCAATGTAGTGGCAGATGCCTTGAGTAGGAAGGTGGTGAGTTTGGGCAGTTTGGCATATTCTTGTTGGGGAGAGACCTCTTGCAGTCGATGTCCAAGCCTGGCCAATCTATTTGTGAGGTTGGATATTTTGGAGCCCAATCCGTTCTTAGCTTGTATGGTTTCTCGGTCTTCCTTGTTTAATCGTATCAGAGAGCGCTAGTATGATGATCCTTATTTGTTTGTCCTTAAGGAAAGAGTTCAGCAAGTTGATTCTATAGATGTTACCATTGGTGATGATGGAGTACTGAGGATACAGGGCCAGATATATGCGTGCCCAATGTAGATATGCTTCGGGAGTTGATTCCGGATGAGGCCCTTAGCTCGCGGTATTCCATCCATTTGGGTGTTGCGAAGATGTATCAGGATTTGAGACACCACTATTAATGGAGGAGAATGAAGAAGGATATTATGGGATTTGTAGCTCGTTGTCTCAATTGTCACCAGGTGAAATATGAGCATCAGAGACCGAATGGCCTACTTCAGAGGTTAGATATTCTAGAGTGGAAGTCGGAGCAGATCACCGTCGATTTCATAGTTGGACTCCCATAAACTTTGAAGTGATTGTGGATCGGCTGACCAAGTCTGCGCACTTTATTCATGTGCGCACTACTTATTCTCCAGAGCAGTTAGCGAGATTTATATCCAAGAGATTGTTTGTTTGCATGGAGTCCCAATTTCTATCATTTCAGATAGAGGTACTCAGTTTACTTCACAGTTTCGGAGGATCGAGCAGCGATAGTTGGGTATTCAAGTTGAATTAAACACAGCTTCTCACCCTTAGAGGGACGGGCAGTCCGAGCATACTATTTGGATATTGCAGGACATGTTGCACACTTGTGTCATTGATTTTGGTGGGTCATGGGATCAGTTTCTACTACTTGTAGAGTTTTCATATAATAACAGCTATCAGTTAAGTATCTAGATAACTCCATATGAGGCTTTATATGGGAGACAGTGTTGATCTTTAGTAGGATGGTTTGAGTCAGGCGAGGCCTTGCTTTTAGGGCAGACTTAGTACACGATACTTTAGACAAAGTGAGAGTGATTTAGGAGCAGCTTCGTATAGCAAAATCAAGACAAAAGAGATATGCTGACAAGTAGGTTCGTGATGTATCTTACATGGTTGGGGAGAAGGTTCTACTAAAGTTTCACCCAGGAAGGGCGTTGTGAGATTTAGGAAGAAGGGTAAATTAGTCATCGATTTATTGGGCCTTTTGAGGTGCTTCAGAGGATTGGGGAAGTGGCTTATGAGCTGATATTTCATGTTTCTATGCTCCGAAAGTATATTGGCGATCCGTCTCATGTTTTCGATTTCAGCACGGATCGATTAGACGGTGATTTGACTTAGATGTGGAACCAGTGGCTATTTTGGAGCATTAAGTTTGAAAGTTGAGGTCAAAGTAAATAGCTTTAGTGAAAGAGCAGTGGAGAGGACACCGTGTAGAAGAGGATATGTGGGAGACCGAGCAGGAGGCTTCAAGTATGTTTCTTGACTTGTTCGAGGACGAAGATTTGTTTAAGATGGGGAAAATGTAACGACCCGTTGGTCATTTCATGAGTCACAGCCCCGTTCTCCCAGTTTCTACTTCATTATGTGTAGTTCAACTATATTTCATCTTATTGTGTTGGTTGTTGTGTGTTCGGAGTGGACTTGGAGTGAAATGAGACACTTAGTCTCTTATTTGGAAGCTTTAGTTGGAAAAGTCAACCGGAAGTTGACTTGTGAGTAAATGATCTTGGAATTTGGTTTTTATGGCTCGCATTGCTTCATTATGTGATTTGGGACTTAGGAGCGTGTTCGGTATGTAATTTAATGGTTTATGGTAGATTTAGGCTTGAATTGACGAAATTGGAAATTTGGCATTTTTCCGTCGGGAGTGGAAAATCTTGATATTAAGGTCGGAATGGAATTGTCACTTGTGACATATGTGACACCTTTCAGGTCATTCGGATGACGTTTGATATGCTTTTGGATCAATTACGGAATTCGAAAGTTTGGAAATCCTTACGCTTGAATTCGAGGGTGATTTGGTGTTTCAATGTGGTTTTGAGTGTTCTGAGGGTTGGTATAAGTTTGAATGATGACATGTGAATTGTTTGTATTTTTTATCGAGGCCCTGTGGGCCTCGGGATGAATTCGAAAGGCTGCCAAAATGATTGGACTTAAGATTGAGTAGCTTAAGTTGTTGTTCTTGTCATAACCGTACCTGCAGATTGGGGACCGCAGGTGCGGGCCAGTATAAGAAAAGAAAGGGCACACATGTGTCCAAGGTTAAGAAGGGAACGACCGTAGATGCGGTGAGGTGAGTGTTCCTACACGGACGCATGTGCGCGTAGTTGCTCGCAAAAGTGATTTTTAGGCAAATAAGTGATTTCTGGAGGTGCGACCTATTGGACCGCAGGTGCAGCCGCGCAGGTGCCGAAATGCCTGGGCAGAAACTATATGAGCAGTCCTTCGTGAATTTTTGCCTATTTCCACCATTTTTGAGCCGGGATTGAAGCTTTTGGAGAGTTTTGTTGAGATAAGAATTTTGAACTTAATACTTGTATCTATGGTGAAATTCAGTTGATTAAACATGGAAATTTTATGAGATTAAGGGCGAAAATTTGGGAAATTAGGGCTTGAAATTAGAGAGGTATAACTGGGGATTTGAGGGTTTATTTGATGTACGATTTTGATGGTTTTGGTATGTATAGACTCATAAGAGGATAAGGATTCTAATGTTTTGAATTATATTGGATTTCGAGTCATGGGATTGGGGGTCGGATTTGACAAATTTCGAGATTTTTATTTGGTAAGTTTTGCACGGGCTTTGTCCCATTGGCTTGTATTGATGTCATAATTCTGATTTTGGATAGATTCAGGATGATTTGAGGACGAGTAGAGAGGCAAGGGCATTGCAAAGCAGATCTTCATCTGTTTTGAGGTAAGTAACGATTGTAAATCTAGACATGAGGGTGTGAAACCCCAAAATTTCGTGTTGTTTTGGTAATTAAGGTGACGCACATGCTAGGTGACGGGCATGTGGGCGTGCACCCGTAGGGATTGTGACTTGGTCCGTCCTGTGGTGACAGTAGAGTAGAATGCTTTGATAAACTATGTATGATATCCATGTGTTTTAGAAATGAATCTATTAACTTGGGCTGAATGCCATGTTTGTCGCCTTGTGCCGAACTGTTTGGACCCTTAGGGATATTTTACTACTTTCCTCACACTATTTTTATTTTAAAGCATATCCTCAGTCATGATTTCTACCTGTTTATTTTTTTATCTAGTTTCATTGCTCGACTTTCAAATATATAAAAACTATTGTGCTGAGTTCCCTGGTTTTCACTAAAATGCCCGAGTGGCTGTGAGGTTAATGATTGAGAGATAGGTAGAGGACCTAATGGTGAGGATTATATATATTTATGAATCGCGTTGCACGCTGAAACGATATATATATATATATATATATATATATATATATATATATATATATATATATATATATATATATATATATATATATATATATATATATAAAGAGAGAGAGAGAGAGAGAGAGATCGGGCTGCGTGCTGCAGTGATATAGCGCTTGGGCTGTAAGAGCCCCATCAGAGACTGTACACCCCCGGTCAGCGTAGTCGACTTTATATATTTATGGATAAAGCTATACACCGCAGTGGTTAATATTATGACATATCTATTGATCGAGAGTGTTGGGTGTGAGTATTGTTTGACGAGAGGCCTGCCCGTGGGGCTATACTTATGAGTGATGCTTTGCCCGAGGGGATTTTTTACGAAATTTCCATTATTCACTCTTATTTTCTACTAAGCCTCTATTGAAAAATTTAAAACATATGCTTTAAATGATTTTTCATTGAAACTGGAGTTTTTACGAGATATTTGGTTATTGAACTACATATTTGGACTTTGATATTTCTGTTGAGATTCTTGGTAAAGTATGTATATTATTTTAAATGCTCGTCATTGCACTCAGCCTTCATTTACTTTGGTTACTTTCTAAGTTGGTGTACTCACGTTACTCCCTCCACCTTGTGTGAAGATCCAGGTGCCAGAGCCTCCGAGTGAGAGTTGTTCGTTTCCTTCACAGTGCTATTCGGAGATTGCAAGGTAGTCGCACATCATTTGCAGCCCTGCCTTTCTACTTCCTATCCTTGGTATTTTGTATTTCAGACTTATTTTGTATTGAGTAGAGAGTGTTGAGTTGTATTTAGTGGTTCATAACTAGTGATACCAGGATCGGGCTGTGTTGATGTACTTATGTAATTGTTTTCCGCACAATTGATATATATATATATATATATATATATATATATATATATATATATATATATATATATATATATATATATATATATATATATATATATATATATATATATATATATTAAAAATGAAAATTAGAGACTACATTTTATTAGAAAAATTAATTTAAAAAAGACATATATATTGTTCGTGCTATTTCGATTGGCCTAGTACTGTAATAGGCGCCATCACAACCGGATTGTTTGGGGTCGTGATTCTTTCTTGAAGAGGTAACCACGTTCGCAAAGATATAGCCAGTAGGGGCAGAGGCATATGGGACCCTAAAGCTTTGGTCTACGATTTCGTGAAGTAGGGGTCGCGTTAGAGAAGCGGTAAGTCAATTAGGCATCGCGTTCTTGAGTGGGTCCTCGCATCCGCGTAAAAGATTTTTGGCAGAAAACTTATTTGTGCTACGCGAACGCGAGAGTATGGTCGCATTTGAGAAGAAGGAAATGCCTAGGCAGCATATTAAATTTCAAAATCGATGGTTTTATCCTATTTTCATTGTTGGGACCTAGAGAACTCGGATTGAGGCGAAAATTCAAGGGTTTTTCAGAGGAAATAATTGGGTAATGATTCTTAACTCATTTTTGGCTATATCCCACTAATCTATCGTTAATTTCTTTATTTAATTATGGTTTTGGGTTGAGAAATTTGGAGGAAAAGTGGGAAAGTTCTTCAACCAAATTTTAGAAATTTGATTGAGATTTTGGTATCGAATATGAGTAATTTTGTAAGGGTGGACTCATGGTTTTATCTATGTTCATATTTTGTGACATTTACCTAATTCCGAGTTGTGGTCTCGGGTCGACATTTTTGGGGCGAATTTCTAATTTCTTGCTAATGTCTTGATTTCATTAATTTGATTAGTTTCTTATAGTAATATTTATGGTATGTAATTTCTTTTTGCTAGATTTGGGCAATTCACATTCGGAAAGTCGAGGAAATGGCATTCTTATTAACTAGTTCGAGGTAAGATTTGCCTAACCTTGTGTGGGGGAAATTCCCTTAGGATTTGGTATTGTTGTGACAATTTTGTGATATGTGTGTGTTGTGTACGTGAGGTGATGAGTGTGTACACAGGCTAACTGTTGTGAATCCGGTTTTATTGTACAATAACCTGTTATATCTTTAATGAGTTATCCTAGCATGGGTAGTTATCCAGTTTAGTTTAATATCGCATGTTTATTTGTCATAAATGCTTATTAGAAATATGTGCAGCATGCGTAGTTGATTTTCTTGTTTTCTTTGACTTGTATTTAGTCTTAAACATTAGGATTTCTTGTTGTTAATTGTTGTTGCTATTGATTTCGATTTGTATGTATACTTTTGGGACAACGAGGCAATATCTCGGGAGATCCCTTATTGCATATTTACTTTTAGGACTGCAAGACGACCTCGGGAGATTACCATTGCATATTACTTTTTGGAATACGAGGCGGTACCTCTAGATATCACTAATTGCATATTTTTCTTTGGGACTACGAGGCGACACCTGAGGATGTCTCTTGTTGAGTATTTACTTTTGGGACTATGAGATGATATCTGGGGAGCCCCTGTTGTTTACCTCAACGTGTTGTATTGTTACCTTTCTATAAATTCTCTTTTGTTAGATTCTCACACTTTTCATCATATTACTATATCTTTTCCTTTAAATTATTATACACCAGTAAGGCCCACATATAACCTCGTCACTAACTACCGAGGTTAGGCTTGGAACTTACTAGGTATCGTTGTGGTGCTCATGATACTCTTCTGCACATGTTTTGTGTGCGGACCAGGTACCTCCTACCAGCCCCGTTATTAGTTGAGAGTACTTGTTGCCGCTTTGGAGACTTCAAGATATATTTGCCAGCGTTCACAAACCTCGGAGTCCCCCTCTATCCTTTTATGTTGTTCCTCTTTTATTTTTTCCGAGTTATTGATGTATAGATACAATTAGATTAAATTCTATGAGCTTGTGACTTGTGACTATCGGGTCTTTGGGGAGTTGTTATACAAAAAATTGTTTGTTTTACTTGTATATGCCGAACAACACTTTTCAGCTATATGTGTGTGGGGGGGGGGCCTATTATTGTTAAGGTTTAGTAGTTATTTCTATTGTTGTTCAGTTTTTCTGCAACTGTTAGGCTTACCCAGTGTTATTAACTAGGTGCCATCACAATATCTGACAGAGTGAGATTTGGATCGTGACAAGTTGGTATCATAGGTTTAGTTTCATAGGTGTTATGAGTCACAAGAAGGTTTAGTAGAGACATATGTACTTATCTTCGGGAGGCTATAGAACTGTTAGTGAATTTCACTTCTTTGATTCCTTGTCAGGCAAAATTGTTGACTTCGAAATTCTATACTTCTGTCTTCTATTCTCTCACATATAGTGAGGACACTAATAGCCGGATTAGATGACCGGGAACATGCCCCCCTTTAGAGCCACGAGAGGCCGGGCCCGGGGTAGAGGCCAATAGCATCCACGTGGTGCAACCAAATCACCCAAACAAGCTGCTACAGATGAGCCACAAGTAGCTCTAGCTGGAAAGCACCAGAGACACCCGTTACTACACCTGCTCTTCAAGAGACCCTTGCACAATTTTTGAGTATGTTTGGCACTTTGGCTTAGACAGGTTGATCCCACTTGCTCCTGCCATATCTCAGGTCGGGGTAGGAGCACAGACTCCCATCGCCTGCACCCTAGAGCAATAGATACAGGTCGACCAGGTTCCAGCGGTCATACCAGTGTAGCTACTAGCCCCAGTTCGGCCCGAGGGTAGGGCATTATATTCGGAGGAGGAACGACTCAGGCTCGAGAGGTACAAGAAGTACCACCTGTCGATGCCCCCTTTTTCTAGAGGCGAAATCGAGTTTGGTGACATTCGGGAGGACAACTCGTTCCCTCTTGGGAATTGGATTTATGGAATTAAAGAGTCGCCACCTAATTATTAAGTGCATTAGGACACTATAAAAAGGATTTGAGTTGAAGAAATCAGAGTTTGGGTAAGGGCTAGAAATTATCTCGAAGGGAAGGTGTTAGGCACCCCTTAAGATCCACTAGTGTGGTTCCCGGTCATGTTATAATTATGACTTCATGTAATTAAATAAGCAATTAAGGGCTAAAATAGAGGGACTTGCATATAATATTGCAAATAAGTTGAGACTTTGAGAAAAAGTAAAGAAGGCAGGGATTTATGAGAGATTCAAGCAATTTGAAAAAAGTGGATAAAAAATAAGAAAAAGAAAAGGGAGTCCTAGGTTTATAATTAACATGGATCATGTTAATGCATATCCAGTAATCACTCCTCAGAAGAGGGGCTACGTGACATACTAGCGCATCGGTCATCATCTCCATATCTACCCGTCCCACCCGTTATGTACTAAAACGTGAAATGGTATCGTTGCTTAGTGCATGCTATTACCCTTCCCAATCCTATCAGTCTCGGAAGAATTGAGAGTACTAATCATAAAGGGGAGGGAGTTGGGGCTTTTCAGAGTTTTCAAAAGGACAAAAGTCTAAGCGACAAGCAATAACAAGTAGCACTTAAGAGGGAAACAAATATCAATTAGATAAACCTCCTCATTCAAAACAGCAAATCAATTAACATGTCTTACAAGTACTGGTTTGGTCTGAATTAAGATAAGGCGTGGGATAGGCCGATTCGTCACATACTTCTCAGATGAGGAGTCCGAATTAGCCTTGTCAGGATGTAATTATCAAAGACTGACGCAGTTAATTGATTGCCTAATAGTTTGCCAATGTGAGACCTATAGGCATGACATAATAGAGCGTATTGATTTTAAGGAAAAAGTTGTTGATTATAGAGAAGGAATCAGTAGATTTTTAGACTCGAAACAAGACTGATTCGGTTAATTCGCTCCTATAGGCATGATCTCTAAGTGTCATTGGTTTTAAAACCGTTATATAAATGTAAGAGTTATATAGGCATGGCATCCAGAATGAATTAGTTATTATTAAGCCTAAGATTGTTTGTCTAATGACGCGTATATGCAACAGTGCAGAAAAGAAAAAGAAAACTTAAGATCACGATTCCAATATGCAGAACCTGTAGGCATAATCTCTAAGATGCAGAAATGCAGAACTTATAAGTATGAAATAGAAATGGCCATGAGTTAAATACCTAATTTCCCCTTTTATTTTATAAAAATAGTTAAAATAATTTTAAAACTAATTAAAAGCACCGAGCTAATTAATAATATGTGAATATTAATCTAAAAAATAATTTTATAATTTAAAAATGTTATTAATCGTAATATGGGCTATAATTGCAATTATATGCAATTTAGCTTCAAAAATACCAAATAAAGTTTTAAAAATATACAAAAACCACCTTTATTATATTTTGGTATAAATATGAGGACGGAAATAAATTATTCACCAAAATAATAATTCTGGAAATAATTATTGGATTTTGTACTGGTAACAAGGAGAATAAATCAATCTTAACAATTAAGAAAATTACCAAAGCTCTCGGGCATGCTTATATATGCATAAACATGCTATTTTGAAAGAATTTTAAGTACAAAAATACATAGGAAAAAATTAGGTATCAACAGCTATGAAAGAGTTGTCGGGTAAAGATATGATGGCCAATTTTGACGGAATGAAACGATTTGAAGAATTTTGACTGAGCTCTGGTTCCTTAGTTGTCTACATATCCCTAGTCTTACAGGAATCAGGCCATATGTAGTTCAGGACCCGTCGGCAAAACACACCGATGGAGATTTCGAAGGAACAGACTCGATTATTTTGATTTGAAAAGGGTAGTTGAAGTTCGATAGTCTGCGAGAACCGAAGCGGGATCACATCTGCTGAGATGACCATTGATAGTTTGGATACCTGCAAGTGGGAAATACAAACATATATTGTACAGAAATTAAAACGTAATGCAAGTTCCCGTTGGACCATGAATGTTGTCTTTGGATGGTTAGGATGACATCCTGGGCCATGAAGCGTATAATAAAGATTCGCAGGCTATGAAATGATGTTCTCGCGCTATGATGATAATGCCTCCGAACCACAATGCCTTTGAATAATGATATGCAAAAGATAAATTGGGGTCCTCAGGCCATGGCATGGCATTCTTAGGCTATGAAGATGGTTCCTCCAAACAATGACGCCTTCGGACAATTTGGCGATCTTTCAACCCATCAAATGCAGAAGGTGGCGATCTTTCAGCCGATACAAGACATAACTAAAAGGTGGTGATATTTCGGCCATGCAGGATGGAGGTAGAGCTTAACCTCAGAAGGCAGAAAAATAGCCTTATGTAATGCAAAAGATGTAGATGGGGGTAGAGCTTAACCTTGGAAGGCAAAAAGGTAGACTTATGCAATGCGAGAAATGCAAATGGAGATAGAGCTTAACCTCAGAAGGTAGAAAAGTAGCCTTATGCAATGCGAGAAATGCAAATGGAGGTTAACCTCAGAAGGCAGAAAAGTAGCCTTATGCAATGCGAGAAATGCAAATGGAGGTAGAGCTTAACCTCGGAAGGCAGAAAAGTAGCCTTATGCAATGCAAAAATGCAGATGGAGGTAGAGCATAACCTCAGAAGGCAGAAAGGTAGCCTTATGCAATGCAAAAATGCTGATGGAGGTAGGTCTTAACCTCGGAAGGTAGAAAAGTAGCCTTATGCAATGCGAGAAATGTAGATGGAGATAGAGCTTAACCTCGAAGGCAGAAAGGTAGCCTTATGCAATGCGAGAAATGCAGATAGAGGTAGTGCTTAAACTCGAAAGGCATAAAAGTAGCCTTATGCAATGCAAAAATACAGATTGAGGTAGGGCTTAACCTCGGAAGGAAGAAAGGTAGCCTTATGCAATAAACAAATACCGATGAGGTAGGGCTTAAACTTGGAAGGCAGAAAAGTAGCCTTATGCAATGCGAGAAATGCAGATGGAGGTAGAGCTTAACCTCGAAAGGCAGAAAGGTAGCCTTATGCAATGCAAGAAATGCAGGGGGAGGTAGAGCTTAACCTCGGAAGGCAGAAAGGTAGCTTTATGCAATGCGAGAAATGCAGATGAAGGTAGAGCTTAACTTCAGAAGGCAGAAATGTAGCCTTATGCAATGCGATAAATGCATATGGAGGTAGAGCTTAACCTTGGAAGGTAGAAAAGTAGCCTTATGCAATGCAAAAATGCAGATGAAGGAAGAGGTTAACCTCGGAAGACAGCCTTATGAAATGCGAAAAGTAAGGAAATAGTAATGAAATCTCTTAGCTGATATAGGGAAGCCGATAACTGATTGTGTGATTTTAGTTTTTGGGGATGTCGTGTGCAGGTAGCACTTGCAAATATGCTATGATTCTGAGAAGTTGGATTCCTGGAAAATATGTGAATGTGTAAGTATATCTGATGACTTTATGTCTGCAGCCAAAAAAATTGTGAGTTTTGTAAAAGGGAGGAAGGTTAGTTCATCTTTCCCGTATACCTTGCTTGGTTCTGCTTGGTTCTGTTTTCATTGACTGTGGTAAACTGCATTCATTCTCTTTCCATCTATTAGAGTTAGTTGCTTGTAGCGACTTTTTACCCATTCTACGTTGTCCAGTTCTGCTTCCTGTATTATCCTCAAAGAAGAAATCTCCACCTCATCGGGGATGACCGCTTCTGCACCATAAACCAACATATAGGGGGTTGCTCCGGTTGATGTACGAACTATGGTATGGCATCCCAATAGAGCAAATTCTAGCTTCTCATGCCACTGCTTATGCCTTTCTATCATTTTCCTCAGTATTTTCTTGATATTCTTATTGGTTGTTTCTAAAGCTCCATTCATCTAAGGTCTGCAAGTTGTAGAATTCTTGTTTTATTCTTGAATTTTTCACACAGTGCTTTCATTAGGTCTCTGTTGAGATTGGAACCATTGTCAGTAATGATTGACTCGGAGACTCCGAACCGACAAACGATACAATTGTAGACAAAATCGGTCGCAACTTTCTTAGTCATTGCCCTGTATGATGCCAGTTTAACCCATTTGGTGAAATCATCAATTGCCACTAGAATAAATCTATGCCCATTTGATGCGGCAGGCTCGATAGGTCCGATGACATCCATTCCCAAAGCTGCGAAGGGTCATAGTGAGCTTGTTGCAGTAAGCTTGTTTAGAGGAACCTTTATCATCTCTTCATGTATCTGACAGTGATGGCACTTTCGAACATACTGGATGCAATTTATTTCCATGGTCATCTAAAAATTACCTGCCTTGAGTATTTTCTTGGCTAAGACAAAATGTGCGCTTCTAAGTAGCGCTTGCGAGTTCTTGATATTCCCTTGTTGTCAAATACTCCTTGATGTCATAGAACCATGGTTTTCCGTCTGGTTCTTCCTCGACGTGAGCGCAATAAGCTGGTTGGTCATCAATTTTTATTGGAATAGGATCTATTAAGTTCTTATTTGGATGCTGAATCATAGATGATAGGGTAGCTAATGTGTCAGCAAACTCTTTATGAACTCTAGGGACATACTGAAATTCTGTCTTTGTGAATCTCTTTCTCAACTCCTGTACATGATGCAGGTAAAGGAGTATCTTGGAGCTCTTGGTTGCCCATTCTTCTTGGACTTGATGTATGAGCAAATTCGAGTCCACGATCACTAGTAACTCTTGAATGTTCATATCAATGGCCAGCTCGAGCTAATGTAGGCTTAGTATTTGGCCATGTTGTGGGTGCATGGGAATCTGAGCTTGGCGGATACCGGATAATGTTGGCCGGTTTCTGATACTAGGACTGCTCCTATGCCAACTCCTTTGAAATTTTCTGCTCCATTGAAAAACATTCTACAGCCATTATAGGATTCTGCAATGTCTTCACCTATGAAATATACCGCTTCATCAAGAAAATACGCCTTTAGAGGCTCGTATTCTCCATCCACAGGATTCTCGGCGAGATGATCTGCCAATGCTTATCCTTTGATTTCCTTCTGAGTTACGTATACAATGTCGAACTCGCTCAACAGGATCTGCCATTTGGCAAGCTTTCCCATGGGCATGGGCTTCCGAAAGATATATTTTAGCGTATCCATTCTTGATATGAGGTAAATGGTATGGAACAGAGACAATGCCTCAACTTCTGAGCTACCCAAGTCAAAGCATAACATGTGTGTTCCAATAGGGAATACCGAGACTCATACGGGGTGAACTTCTTGCTGAGATAGTAGATGGCCTGCTCCTTTCTACCTGTTTCATCATGTTGTCCCAAAACACAACCGAATGCCCCATCCAATACTACAAAGATAGAGCAATGGAGGTCTACCTGGCTCGGGCAGAACCAGGACTGGGGGACTTTACAGGTATTATTTAATTCTGTCAAAGGATTTCTGACAATCATAAGTCCATTTGGTAGCGGCATCCTTTTTCAACATATTAAAGATCGGTTCATAAATGACAGTGGAATGAGCTATGAATCTGTTGAGATATTTGAGTATCCCTAGGAAACTCATCACGTCCTTCTTGTTCCTTGGCAGTGGAAACTCTTCAATGGCCTTTACCTTCGACGGATCCAGTTCTGTTCCTCAACGACTCATAATGAACCCAAGCAGTTTTCCTGCAGGAACCCCGAACGCATATTTGGTGGGATTCATTTTCAGATTGTACCTCCTCGGTCTATTGAAGAACTTCTTCAGATCTTCCCTATGGATTTGACGATAACATCATCTACATATACCTTGATTTCTTGTCTATCATGTCGTGGAAAATGGTAGTCATGGCCCTCATGTAGGTGGCCCCAGCATTTTTTAGTCCAAATGGCATCATCTGGTAACAATACATCCCCCACGGTGTAATGAAAGTTGTTTTCTCCGTGTCTTCTTCGTCTATCCATATCTGATGGACCCAGCAAAATAATAAACAAATGACTGCATATCATGCTTAGCGCAGTTGTCAATCAAGATGTGTATGTTTGGCAAGGGGAAAACGTCTTTCGGACTGGCCCAGTTGAGATCCCGGTAGTCGACACAGACTCTAACCTTCCTGTCCTTCTTCTGCACTGGCAAAACATTGGCTAACCATGTTGGATACTCCACTACCCTGAGAACCTTGGCTTTCACCTGCTTGGTAATTTGTTTCTTGATTTTCAAACTAATGTCAGGTTTGAACTTTCTGAGCTTCTGTTTTACCGGCGGACATGTTGGATACGTTGACAGTTTGTGAGCTACAATAGATGTACTGAGGCCATTCATATCATCATATGACCAAGCGAATATGTCCTCATATTCCTTTAGAAATTTCGTGTATTCTTCCCTTTCTGTCGGTGACAAATGAACACTGATGCGCATTTCCTTGACATTCTTTGTATCCCGCAGGTTGACAATCTCAGTTTTGTCCAAATTGGCCTTAGGTCTATTCTCAAAATCCTCAGCTTCTTTAAGGACCTCTTCTGGTATATCATCTTCTCATGAATCTATAGCTGTTTGTTGTGTTGTCTCATTGCAAGTAACAATCGTTGGTTCATCAAGATAAATAATAGTAATATTGTATAAATAAAGTAAATAATATAAAAATAATAAGAGCGATATATATAAGAAACTGAAATGCTTTGATAAATTTCATAATTGTTTTAAACATCGGAGCTCTTTTCAAATTTAAAGAAAATCAACTAGCGAAAAAGTAAAAGGTAATTGCATGTGCTTTGTTCAGCCTTGCTACCCCGAAGTTTTCTCGGCACTAGTGGTTCCGATGGACCAATTGTTGAGGCGTGCTCCTTGGATCACAGCTTGTATAGAAGGGCCTCCCTCTACCTCCTCATCACAAATAACACAATAGTCCATATTGTCATCTTCCAAAAACAAATTTCTCATTGCCACCAATGCTTTCTCTTCTTCTGACCTATGGATGATATCGGTTGGCTAGAAAGTCTACTCCAGGCGAGGTATCGTATATTCCAATGGGTAGTATGTATTGTGCCATGGTGGTGACCAGTGGTTGAACACCTCCCAAGTGTATTCATATCCTAATCCAAATGTGGTACCATGTTTCTTCAGCTTGATGGGTTAGGTGATTCCCTAGAGGTTTTAATCAAGTCCCTTGCCAGGCTCATATCCACACCAATTCAGTATGCTTTCAACCTTGTTGTCCCACTATTTATCCTTGTCCACGGCATTGACTAGCTCAATGTGGTGATAGGTTTCTCCACCTATTTTCCTTCTTCCTCATATTGTCGAGATGGGCTGGCGATTGTATATTGGATAGCTATCATCGCCATGGATAATCACCTCTTAGTGATTCCACTCAAATTTCACTGTCTGGTGTAGGGTTGATGCAACGGCTCCAGTGGCGTAAATCAAGGGTCGTCCTAACAACAAACTGTAAGACGCTGGGACGTCTATTACTTGAAAATCAACGTCGAACCAGGTCGGCCCCATTTGCAAGCACAAACTCATTTTCCCAATAGTGGACCTTTGGGAACCGTTGAAAGCTTTGACATTGATGGCTCCATCCTTGATATCATGTAGGCTCTTTCCCAATGTTCTCGGAGTCACTAATGGACAAATATTGAGGCAGGATCCTCCGTCAGCCAGAATTCTGGTGATGAAATAATCTTTGCATTGCACCGTGATGTGCGACGCCTTGTTGTGTCTTAGCCCTTCTAATGGCAGCTCATCTTCATGGAAAGTGATCTTATGACTCTTCAACACCTGCCCTACCATGTTTTCCATTTATCCTATAGTTATATTGCTGGGCACATATGCCTCGTTCAGCACTTTCAATAAGGCATGCTTATGTGCATTAGAGCTTTTTAGCAGTGTTAAGATGTAGATCTGGGCTGGCATCTTGTTCAGCTGATCGATGACTGAGTACTCCTTTGCTTGTATCTTTCTCCAAATGTCATCAGGTCTGGTTTCAGTGATGGTTGGTCGCCCAGAGGCTTGCCTATTGGACTCAGCTACATGTTCTGGAGTATAAACCCTGCCGGTTCTGGTCATACCCTGTGCTGCAATTGCTTCTCCATATTCAGTCTTGCCTTTTCTTCGCGCCTCGGCAGTGTAATCCCAAGGATGGCCTTCACATGGAATGGTGTTGTGGTTGACATAGCTACTGGAAAGCGTACTCTTATCTTGAAGGTAGAACAACCACTTCAAATGCCTAGGTGCCTTCAAAGATCCAAACTCGACCTCAATTGATCTTGATTCCTATGCAGAAGAAGGTTCTTCAAACTCAAGTGGGATAGACATGTTTACTTTGTCGTCCCCGGAAGGCTGGATCTGGACAACAATTGGGTTAAGTGTGACTGTCGGTTTCTTTGGCTCATCACCCTCAATAATCAAACCAATTGATCCTTTAAGGTCCCAGTTGTCCTCTATCTCGATCATGTGAACACCTTCAACCTTATGGTCAGGTAGAGGGTTGTTGGGAACATTAGAAGCAGGCTCCTTTGCTATGATAATCTTATTGTCAATTAAAGACTGAATCTTATCCTTCAGTGAGCGACACTCGTCAACGGTATGCCCTTTCATGCCGAAATGGTATGCACTGGTTTTATTCGGGTTGACCCATTAGAAATGGTTTTCTGGAATTATGGCAGGGATAGGGGTGACGTAACCAGCAGCTTTGAGTCTTTCATACAGCTGGTCGATCGATTTGGCAATGGCGGTATATTGTATAGGAGGCCTACGGTCAAAGTTTAGTCGAGGCCTGGGAAAGTTTTGACGAGAGGGAGGTGATTGATAATGAGAGGGTTGAATGTTGTAGGCCTGGTAGACATGTGTGGGTTGAGAATATCTCGGTGAGGTAGGTTGATATGTATGGGTAGAGATAACTAGTAAGCATATGGTGGATCTTAGTAAGAAGACGATGGTGCTTGGTAATTTGGGATAGGTTGATATGTGAGAGGAGATATTGGGTAGGTTTGGTACTTTATTGGGGATTTTATTTCTTGTGCAACCATCACGGCACTCACATCCCTTTTCTTGGATGTGCCGCCAATTGTAGAACCTTGTAGGTGGCCTGCAATGCTTTAAAGTTAGTGATCATACCATTTTTTAATGCCTTCTTCGATCCTCTCCCCTAGATTAATGATATCGGAAAATTTCTAGCCCTCAATCAACATCAATATATCATAATACTGCGGGTCTTGAGCCCGGACGAAAAACCTGTTCATTTGTTCTTCTTCTAAGGCCGGCCTGACCTTTGCAGCCTCTGATCTCCAGTGAGTAGCATACTCATGGAATGTCTCCATGGATTTCTTCTTTAAGTTCTGAATGTAAAATATATCTGGCGCATTCTCCATGGTGATCTAAACCTGTCCATGAAATCCGATGCCATACTTACACGACTCGTCCACATTTTCGGGTCTTGGCTAATGTAGAGCATCTCTATTCAGACTTCTCATAAAGAGCTTCATGCGAATCTTCTTATCCTTTCCTACCACAATCAGTTTGTACCAGTAGGTCCTCAAATGAACTCTAGGATCCCCTGTGCTATCAAACATCTCGAACTGGGAGATTTGTAGCCCTTGGGTAGTTCGACATCTGGCTGAATACAAAGATCCTTCTAATTTAGTCCCTCGATACCTTTGTTTCCTTCAACACCCTGGACTCTGCTAGTCAACTTCTTGAGTTCTGCGACCAGGTTCCTATTAAGAGAGTTTTTGTCATCAGACGTCGGTGTGCTTGAAATAGGTTGAGTATGGTGTGGTATGGTTTCCACATAGGCGGCGGCGTTGCTGGGATGATCATTTGTGGAGATTAGTGTTTTAGGAATGAGTAGAGGCTGTTGTTTGAAATGTAACATGTGTTGCAGTGTTGATGGGGAGTGGGTTGTTTTAGTGGTTTCGGGATGTTTTGTGGAGGTGTAGGTTTTTGAGCATTGAGAAAGTTGACATCTGGGGTAGTGAGGGAAAATGATAAGTTTGCAAAGTTCCGAACTTGGTCCAGTTCTTCCTGAAATTTCAATATCTTCTGTTCAAACTGGGCGGTACTTTATTTGGAAACCTGAATACCCTAAGGAACCTCTACCCTTTTGGCTGAGTTGTTTGAATCCTCCATTTTTCTTCTGTTCTTGTTTCTAATAGGACTCGGACGAGGAGGTGGTGAAGGGCCCTTGAATCCTGTGAAGTAGGATGACAATGCCAGAGTGCACGAACTAACCTTTGGGGAGGGGAATAAAATAAAAAGTAAACAAAAAGGTAACAAGTTAGTGTAGATTATAAGAAGAAAACATTACAATATTCAAACACATAGTGCAAGATTATAAATCATATCCTAATTTGGGAGCCTCGTTGTGCCCGAGGTAGGCCTAGCGACAAATAATTTTAGAACTTATAATGCTAAATGCCTCATTTTATTGATAAAAATAAGACGAATCCCAAAACGACACTAAAAATTGCGGGAAATAAAAATGTTACTAATGGCCATTGGACTGATTACACTTAAAGCAAAAAAGAAAAGATCCTAACTACTTGGTCCCGGAAGGACCTTCCCCAGACTCGGCATCTTTAGCTCCAACGAACAACTTCACCAGCTCACGTAGTCCCAATAGCAGATAGGCTCTAGCCAAGTGTCCTCCCTCATTTCCTTCAGCATTCTGGCAGTTTTTAATCCTTTGGATGAACTTCCTTCCAACTATACTAAACCCCGATCCAAATACCCTAGTCGTTTGTTGGCGCTGACAGCCATATCTTTACATTCTTCAACAAACTTTTGAAGGGTTTCCTGAATTACCCGGTGTTCACTCTTGCACTCTTGAATCCTCTTGCACAATCGATTGTTCTTAACCCGTACTTTGTACTTCAGCCTTTTCATCGATGATCTTATAACCTCGACGAACCCGGGTTGTCCTAACCCACTGTGATCATCTTCCAACCAACTTGGGTAGTATAGGGTATAACCAGCATGGTATCTGTCTGGTTCAATGGAACCCTTTCCCAGGATGATTTTGCAGTGCCACATGTGTTGGACCTCACACTTGTGAGGGCTATCGTTGTCTTAAAGTCAGCCCTGAAGTGACTTATCATGTTGACTCTCGGTATAACCTGCTTTCTTCCTGCCTGCCTCATGACTCGGAGAGGGACATAAGGATAACTTCCCCTTAGACCGATGAGCATAAGAAACGGTGCATCCCGAGATCGGACGATGAACTCTTCAGTAGGGAACCACTCTAACATCCACTGCACTTGGTCTTCCTTTAGATTTTCAAACAACTCTACCCACCCTTTAGCATTTTCTGATTGAGCAAACATGTTAGGCATATAGTTCATTCGCCTTGGCTGATGGAAAGCGATATGATCATCCCAGTTTCTGTGCAAAATCTCTTGCCGATATTTACCCTTTTGGAGGTGCTCCATGAGGCAAAGCTGGAGTAGCAGTTAACAACCCTCAAAGTTATTGGCCCCTCGTTGACAGTTTTCCAAGGCTCGGTATATCTCAGCAAAAATCATAGGCACTATACAAAAAGGCTGTCCGCCGATTCCTTCCATTAGAGTCTTGGTGACCATGGCTAGTCTAGTATGGATCCTAGCCTTCTTCATAGGAAACACTATCATCCCCAAAAAGCTGAACATAAAGATGAAGACTCTTATGTGGATATGCCCCAATGAGGTGAGGGAAAATTCATCTGAGTAAGTGCGGTAGGACTTGCTATAGCCATACCTCTCGTACAAATAGTCGAATGGAATGTAAGAGTCCTTCAAACAGGTCAAGTATGGGTTTTTATTTAGTCCCATCATCTTGGGAAAACCTCTACCCTTGTGATTTTCTAGCATAAGCAAACCCGAGTCTCCCAAGGGATACCAACTAACCCTCTTATTTCTTCAAGCAGAGGTGTCATTTCAAGCTCCCCGTAGCAAAACACAGACCTGTCACTATCCCGGAATAAAGTCACAGCCTCTATGATTTTGTTATCGGGTTGAATTTCCAAAAGAGAAAGCAAATTTCCCAAGTATTTGAGGACCAGAGTCTGATCACTGGAGTGAAGGTCACCCCACCATTTTAGTAACCTTGGGTTAATGTTGGTTACCATGCCGAATCTAGGGACTTCGTGCCTCATTTTCTGCAAAACAAAGTGCTAAACCCTTACCCCCACCGGACTCAACTATTTGAACCAATAATTAGCGCAAACAGCTTTTAGTTCTCTAAATAAATGCACAGAATATGGTGTCTTCCATTTAGGATTACAAGGAAACCCGGTGGACTTTAGACAAGGCTATCTTAAAGAGTCATTATATGGACAACATAACTGACTCGACTAGCTTTGATCATCATGCATGCATGGTTAAACAGAAGGTTTCTATGGGGTATTCGACAGGTACCCTTGAGGGGACAACTCAGGAGGGAAAGGCACGAAATCGTCGACTACACCGCTCATTGACTTGTTTTACCGCATATATGCCTTCGCCAAATTAAAAGGGTGATAATATCTGAAGGGCGCAACCACTCATTATAAGCATTGCTATGGTATTTGTTTTGGCACGAGTGAGACATGATGTTGAGGATGAAATTACAAGAACAAACAAGTTGCCATGTATTTGCACGTTCATAAATATGATGATTACAATGATTGCTCACGATCACAACAATATTGAAGCAAAGTGGTAAAAGAAAGCATTAAAAAGGAACAAAAGCCAAGTTAGTTTCGTAGAAAAAAAAAGATAAAGACATTAAATAAAGGCAATAAAAGCAATAAAGCAACAAATAACACAAAATGGTAAAAACCTATACATCCCTAGCGGAGTCGCCATGTTGTCGACGACCCTTTTTTCTAAAGGCAAAATCGGGTTTGGTGACATTTGGGAGGACAACTCGTTCCCTATTGGGAATTGGGTTTTTGGAATTAAAGAGTCTCCACCTAATGATTAAGTGCATTGGAACACTATAAAAAGGAATTGAGTTGAAGAAACCAGAGTTTGCGCAAGGGCTAGAAATTATCTCGAGGGAAAAGTGTTAGGCACCCCTCAAGATCCACTAGTCTGGTTCCCGGCCATGTTATAATTGTGACTTCTTGTAATCAAATAAGCAATTAAAGGCTCAAATAGGGGGACTTGCATATAATATTGCAAATAAGTTGAGATTTTGAGGAAAAGTAAAGAAGGAAGGGATTTATGAAAGATTCAAGCAATTTGAAAGAAAGTGGATAAAAAATAAGTAAAAGAAAGGGGAGTCCAAGGTTTATAATTAACATGGATCACGTCAATGCAATATCCAGTAATCACTCCTCAGAAGAGGGGCTACGTGAGATACTAGCGCATCGGTCATCATCTCCATATCTACCTTTCCCACCCGTTAGGTATTAAAACGTGAAATGGTATCGTTGCTTAGTGCATGCTATTACCCATCCCAATCCTATCAGTCTTGGAAACATTGAGACTACTAATCCTAAAGGGGAGGGAGTTGGGGCTTTTTAGAGTTTTCAAAGGGACAAAAGTCTAAGCGACAAGCAATAACAAGTAGCACTTAAGAGGGAAACAAATATCAATTTGGGCTCAGATAAACCTCCTCATTCAAAACAACAAATCAATTAACATGTCTTACAAGTATTGGTTTGTTCTGAATTAAGTTAAGGCATGGGATAGACTGATTCATTACATATTTCTTAGATGAGGAGTCTGAATTAGCCTTGTCTGGATGTAATTATCAAAGAATCACGCTGTTAATTGATTGCCCAACAGTTTGCCTATGTGAGACCTATAGGCATGACATCTAATAGAGCGTATTGATTTAAGGAAAAATTTATTGATTGTAGAGAAGGAATCTGGAGATTGTTAGACTCGAAACAAGACTGATTCGGTTAATTCGCTCCTATAGGCATGATCTCTAAGTGTCATTGGTTCTAAAACTGTTATACAAATGTGAGAGTCCTATAAGCATGGCATAGAGAATGAATTAGTTATAATTAAGCCTAAGATTGTTTGCCTAATGGCGCGTATATGCAGCAGTGCAGAAAACTAAAAGAAAACTTAAGATCACGATTCCTATATGCAGAACCTATATGCATAATCTCTAAGATGCAAAAATGCAGAACTTATAAGTATGAATTCTAAAATGCAAAAATATAAAATCAACTATATGCAAGTTTTCTAAAATGTAGAAATGCAAAAGTGCACAAAGACTTATAGGCATGCTTTTTAGATGCTAAATGCAGAATAATAAAGGTCTTATAGGCAAGTTTTCTAAGTGCGGAATGCAGAATTATGGAAGACCGTATAGATATGTTTTCTACCCCTTCACATGCATTCATTCCCCATCCCTTTCCACTATCCAACCTAATAGTTATTACAAAAATTATTACAGACCGAATGAATCAGAAAGAAAGAAGAAGTAAAATTACATCAGAAGCTCTAGCTACATCCAAACAGCCTAATCCGTACTCAAAGTCTAACAATATGAGATAAACCAACTTCCAGGATCAAATTTCCAAAAGACCTTCGCATATTTGAAGTGTATCAAAGTCCCCAAGAGTCTCAAAGGGACTCCAGGCATTGCTTACACCCCAAAACATTTCAGAATCAAGAATATAGTATAGTGTGGAAAAGCCAACTCTCAGATGTCCAAGTTTAGAGAGAACTCCAGGTCCCAAAGCAAGGCTCAAAAGAGAGGGGCAGAACTTAAGATTCTAGGAATAGGTGTAGGTGCATAAAGGGGAAGGGAATCATGGAGAGACATGGTAAGCTAGTGGTCGTGCCCAACAATTGGGATGCTGGCACACCCCTGACTAACCTGCTAGCCAAACTTGAGAGTTAGGATTCATTGTGGATCAGGTTATGGTCTGGACAATAATTAGGATACTGCCAGGCCAAGACCTTAACTTAGGCACATAGAAGGGAATATGGGTAGGGATTTACAACAGATTCAGAAGCAATGAAGGAAAATAATTAGCATAAATCACCAAACCAGAGCAGTAAGATTAAAAAAACTAAAACTGTAAGGTAAGCACATAGGGGTGAAGCAGAAAATTAAATAAAGGCCATACCAGTTTTTAAGGGAAAACAAATAAGAAAATAGTAGTCTTGAGAGAGGCAATTTGTAGTTCCAAAATATTTCAAGCAACGTGTTGAATTCAAAACAGTATTGCAAGAAAGTATGTGATTAGGAGAGTTTTTGTTCGTGTGTATTTCAATATTTTTTTTGTCTTGTGATTGTTGAGAATTGAATCATGATAGAAAGAGGGAGGACTAGGTCCTTTTATAGTTTTGAAAACAATTAAGGCAGGCAAAGAATGCACAAACATGGAAATAGCAATCAATTAGTGTCAATTAAGACAACTGGATTCCTTTAATTAAAGAGTCTAGTTCAAATGGTTAGTCTAGACAGAATAAGGAAGAAAATCAGTTTAATAAGGCTGATTAGGTTAAGGAAACCACATGGTGCATAAACGAGGTTAAATACATAATGGGTAATTAAGGAAAGCGGGAATAGTAGTGAAAATAGGGCATCCGTTCGAAAATCAATCAAAAGGATCCCGGATCCAAATTGTAATCACAAGTGGTCTCAAGTAATTAAGGAAAGAGTCATATAAATATAGAAATAATTCAAACATTGTACAGAATCACAGAAGATCATGTATTTAAGGAAAACATCACAAGCATGAGATTTTTACACAAAAAGACCAAATAAACAGCCAGAAGGGTAAAGGAAGTTCAATCTAAAGAAATCAGTGACAAATCACTAGCCTTATTAAAGGAATTTTAGAATCCATCACCTAGTTGGTGAAACCTTTGAAAGAGGAATTCTCTCATACATAAAGCATACAGCTAAAAAAAAAAGAAAAAAGTTTAACAGTGAAAGTTTCAGAGTCACCAGCAAATAGGATCTCAAGTACAATCACAAACTCATAGTGAGTCTGGAATGCTAGGGTCACATAGTGGAACCCTAACTTGCACACAAGTGTCAAAAGGGCCAAAAGAAACCCTAAATACCGGGGTTTTAGACAATAGAGATAAGAATGCAAGACACTCGATAGAGGTCTTTTCCAAAGACTTATGAGAAACAAACAGACACGACACACAGTTTAAGGCATGAAGAATACGTTTTGAGAAAGATTCAAGACTCGAACAAATCCAAAAGAAAAAGTGACACAAACTTAGGCAAAAACAGATGAATTAGGCTTAGTAAGAACACAAACATAGTCCAGTAAAGCAAACAACATCAGTAAATAAACATAGTAAGGAGAAACAACATGAACTAGCATGTGAGTGCAGGAATGACATATAGAGCGGAAAAGAAATTAGAAGAACCATACATGCGTAGTAAAGGAAGTCAGACAAACACACATAAAGAAAGAACACAAAGAACCAGAGAGATGCCTTTGAAAACCTTTCAGAAAATCCTAAATTGAAATTAAACGATTTTGAAAAGAGAGTTTTAGGAAAAACCTTTTAAAAGTTCAATAAAACATAGACGTGTTCCAGATCTAAGAAAATAAGTAAGTAAAAAACCTCGGATAGCTTAGGACTTCAGAGAAAACCCTTGAAATGAGAAGGTCTTTGAGGAAAGTCGGATCCTGAGTCGGAGAGACTCATATTGACTTTAACACGCCCGAAAAATGGCCGGAGAAACCACATATATGAAGATCTGAGAAGATATGAAAGAAAACCATCAGAGTCAGGCTTCAAATCATTGAAGAACTTGGGTTTGATGGTGAGAGAGGGAGAGTATAAGTCGTCTATGGCGTGGAACGCCATGGATTCTGGTGGAAACATGTAGAAATAAGTGGGAGATGATTAGGGTTATGGAGTGGGCTAGAGAGAGTTTGAGAGATAAGGAGTTTAGAGGAGGTTTTTTTTGATAGAACGGATTAGGATTAGGGGGTTAGGGGATTAAAAAAGGAAAGGGAAAATCAGGGTCGTTGATCAAAATGATCAACATCCAAGATTAAAAGGGAAATCGGGCGAATATGGAAATGGGTCAAGGGAACAGATTTAAATTTAAACTTGGGTAATTTAATTAGGGTGGAATTGGGGGTTAATTGAGGCTAAAATTGAAATAGAAATGGCCATGTGTTAAATAGCCAATTTTCCCCTTTTTATTTTATAAAAATAGTTAAAATTATTTAAAAACAAATTAAAAGAATTGAGCTAATTAATAATATGTGACTATTATTCTAAAAATACTGGAAATAATTTTATAATTGTAAAATGCTATTAATTGTAATATGGTCTATAATTGCAATTATATGCAATTTAGCTTCAAAAATACCAAATAAATTTGTAAAAATATGCAAAAAATCACCTTAATTATATTTTGGTGTAAGTATGAGGAAAAAAATAAATTATTCACCAAAATGATAACTCTGGAAATAATTATTCGATTTTGTACTGCTGAAATAGACAATAAATCAATTTTAACAATCTTAAACACTAAGGAAAATACCAAAGCTCTTGGGCATGATTATATATGTATACACATGCTATTTTAAAAGTATTTTGAGTATAAAAATGCATAGGAAAAAATTAGGTATCAACACCACCCTCATACTTTTAGCGGCCTGTCATTAGAGGATTACCAGGGTTTTCTTGAGGAGTGCCACCGTATCCTCCGTACTATAGGTGTAGCGGAGTCGAGTGGGGTTTTTTCACTATGTTATAGCTTAGAGGAGCGGCCTATCAGCAGTGGCAAGTGTTGGAAACACGTTCTCAAGGCTTTATACTAAAACGTGTGTTCTTATGTGTAGGTTTTGATGAATGACAAACGAAGCGCAAATTGATATATGACGAAGCTCAAGTACAAGCGCACAATTGATATATATAACGAGATTCAAGCAGAAGACCAAGTTTTATAGTTTTACATGAGTCGTTCTTAATTGTGATCTTGATCCGACAACTTGACTCATGACATGGCTTCTCTCGTAAAACTATTTTTACAGAATCATGCATATTTAATTTAATGCTAAATGATTTTAAATCATGCATATTTACTTTAGTCAAAATGATTTTTAAACATGCCTCTAAAATCTGGACTAAGATAATCGATTATGTACTTATGATAATCGATTATGTTAAGCCAAGACTGCATGACAATCGATTGTGAACTAATGACAATCGATTGTGTTAAGGCAGTGAGCATCAGGTTTTTCAAACCTGCATGACAATCGATTGTGAACCTTATGACAATCGATTGTGATGAGGCAGTGTACATCAAAGTTTTTCAAAACTCAGAATAATCGATTGTGAAGCTAATGACAATCGATTGTGAAGAGACAGTGTCCATCAGATTTTTCAAAGTCACAAAATAATCGATTGTGAACATATGACAATCGATTGTGTTGAGGCAGTGTCTTCCAGACTTTTTCAAAGTTATTAAGGAATCGATTGTGAGTATATAACAATCGATTGTCACGAGGCAGTGTCTAAAATGATTTTCAAAGTCTGATAAATAATCGATTGTTAACATTGCACAATCGATTGTGAAGCTGACCGTTGTCGTAAAGCTTTCAAATACCATCAGGTAATCGATTGTTGATTTTGTACAATCGATTGTTGAAATTAAAATCTGGAAAAGATTTTCTGAACGTTGCTGAATAATCGATTGTTGATTGTGTACAATCGATTGTTGAAATTAAAATCTGGAAAGGATTTTTTGAACGTTGCTGAATAATCGATTATTGATTTTGTATAATCGATTGTTTTACGTAAAATCTGGAAATGATTTTTTGAACGTTACCAATAATCGATTGTTGATCTTGGACAATCGATTGTTAAGCGTAAAATCCGGGATTGATTTCTGGAACGATTGGCAAACAATCGATTGTGACTTCTTGACAATATATTGTCACACAGTAAAATCAGCAACTCTTAATTGGCAATTAGGCAACGGTAATGCCAAGTTTTTCAACTATAAATACAGCTTCATTTCAGTGTTTTAAACACAACAACACACAACAATTGATCATACTATTGCTATAAGCTTGCATACTATTGTTAATCATTTTATATTCATTTCATAAAGCTTTTGAGAGCCAAAGTCTTGTCCATAGTTGTTGTGATCTTGAGCATACTTCTTTTACTCATATCTACTCATAAAGAAGTGTATTGTTTGAGTGTTTAGTGTTTTGTACACTTGAAGAGAATTGTGATTCTCTTGTTGTAAGGAACTTGTGTTTCCTTGGTCGAAGTCTTGGAGTGTTGTATCTCCGAGCAAGATTGTTGAGGCTTGTGTCCTCAGATTGTAAAGGTTGGTTAGGCACCCGTAAGCTTAACAGTGAAGACTTGGAGTGTTGTATCTCCGAGCAAAGGTGTTAAGGCTTGTGTCCTTAAGTTGTAAAGGTTGGTTAGGCACCCGTAAGCTTAACAGTGAAGTCTTGGAGTGTTGTATCTCCGAGCAAAGGTGTTAAGGCTTGTGTCCTTAAGTTGTAAAGGTTTGTTGAGCACCCGTAAGCTTGACAAGTTAGTGGAAAATCTCGAGAGAGTCTCTCGGGGACTGGACTAGCCACTTGTTGTGGTGAACCAGAATACATCGGTGCGTTTGTTCTTTATTGCATTTAATTTCCGCACTTTTTTTTCCTGCAAGTTTTTAAATTCCGCAAGTTTACGCTAATTTTTATAATAACGCTATTCACCCCCCCCCCTCTAGCGTTAAGCGTATTATCTAACAATTGGTATCAGAGCCCAACTCTCTGAAGACTTAACAGTTTGAGAGAACCATCCATGGCTTCTACTCGTGACTCTTTTGCAGGAATAGGTGAAGGTGATTTTAACATGTTGCCCCCAATATTTGATGGAAATAGTTACTTATATTAGAAAGATCGGATGAGAATTTTCATCACAGCCAACAATTTTTATCTATGGCAAATCATCAAGCATGGTGATCAAATGACAACAAAAGTTGGGAAAGCCAAGGTAAGTGAATACAACACTAATGCAATAAATATGTTGTATAGCGCCTTGAATCAGGAAGACTATTAGAAAATTTCCCACTACAAAACCGCCAAAGAGATGTGGGATAAGCTGGAGGAAATGTATGAAAGCATGCCTCAAAAAGCGGACAGCTCATATGATGAATCAACTGGCCAATGTCTCATGGCAAACGAAGAAGAAGAGGTAAGTACGTCCAACTCTCACTCGCTTGAAGAAATGCAAAATGCTTATAATAAATTACATAGTGAGTTTATTAATGCTTCCAAGACTATTAAAGATTTGCAGAAAACTCTGTCGTTGCAAGAAAAAGATTTTCAAAAACAACTCTCTCTAAAAGAAAAAGATTTTGAAAAACTGGTTTTAGAAAATAAGAAGTTGAAAGAGGAAAACAAGTTTTTCGGAAAAAGAAGCGCCGATAAGCCCGAAAGCTCTATTAGAAAGTGTACTTCTTGCTTGCATCTCAAAAATGAAGTAGAAAGGCTTAAAGGCACATTAGATAAGTTTAATTCTTCGCACAAAAATTTGAATGATGTTCTTGATAATTTGAAGTCAACCAAGCATGGCATAGGGTTTGCGAATGAGCCTAAAGAAAAGGTTGAAGCTAAACCCCAACAACCTAAGGCTCAACCTAGGACTAATAATAAAAATGGTTATCCTAGAAATAGCAATCCTAGAACCAATATGCATGCTAGACTAAATGTTGAAAAATTTAGAAGACCCAGCATTGACTTACCACCTAGAAATAACTACCCTAGAAATAATGCATATTATAGGCCAAATACTAGAAGGAATTTTGAACCCTTTAGAGCACCTAGAAATGATTTCCAACGTAGAAATAATTATTCTAGAAATGCTACTCATAGTAGGAGAAATGATGTTCATAAAACGCGCAATAGTCATAATGCTGAAAATAGAGTAAACCATTTTCGTCCGTCAAGTTACTATGAACCTAGAAGGATGCATAACCCCAACGTGACTTGTCATTATTGTAGACGTATTGGTCATATTGCTCCTGCATGTTTTACACGACATAGACATATCACTCAATCGCATCATTATGATATGCCTAACCCCCAAGGACCCAAAATGGCATGGGTACCAAAAGATCATTAATCTGTTTTGCAGGTGTGCTTGAAAGGCTACAGTATTGTAGTAGATGCACCGAGCACGACACCTCATTGCATCAAGAGGAAATTTCGGTTAGTTATCCTTTTTGACAAAAACCGAATTGTTGATATGTGCTAGCAACCAATATTAACTTATTTGTTGTTAATTTGGTTCCCCTATTGTTGAATCTTTGATAAGCTTAGTCGTAATAGTTGATGTGCGTTAACAATTGATATATCCTTGTCAACAATCAATATCAATTAGCTTTGTTGATTCATATGTTGAAAACGTGTTGTTAAATGACAATTGGTGTCAATTAGTTTACTTGTTAGTTATCTGCTTTTAAAAGATCAAAACTGTTGATATGTATTAACAGTTAGCTTAATAAAATCATTTCATTAATAATTGTTATCTGTGGTTTAAATAACTGTTAGTATACTGTGTGGTGTGTATTATCTATTAGCATATTCTTCAAAAAGTTTTCACTCACGTTTTTGATGAATGATATCCTCAGTTTTGAAAAATAATTGAGATGTCTCATGTTTCTAACAATTGACAAAAATCCTTCTGTTAAAAATCGTCTCTTGATGAACACATCCTTTGGTCTGGGTAATGGTTGGTATGTTCTTCAAAATTCGATGTATGGTTGATCTGTTAACAGTCAACACTCGTTTGTAATATGCTTTACTAAAAATAACAATTTGTATCACTGTTAATAAAATAACTTTTGGTACACTTGTTATGTCATCCAACAAATGGGTTTATCATTGTTTTATAACAATTGTATATCTATGTCTTGTTGGTATGTCTTGATAAATTTTTGATTAAGGGGAAATAGATTGCATGAAGTTTACTATCTTTTTGATGACAGAATCTCAAAACAACTCTCTATATTGGCAATGTTATTTTCTTTAAACTCTCATGCCACTAATATCTTGCATTCCAAATCTTGTGGAAAATGATATCTTAGAAAATATTTGTATTACTTTGGAGCAACTAATAAGTGTCATGCAAGGAATCTGTAAATAGCATTTGAGATATCATTGATAGACAAGCTAAATTTCTTCTTGGAGCTGCAAATTAAACAAATGAAAGAGGGAACTTTCATTTGTCCATCTAAATGTCGCAAGGAGTTGCCAAATCAATTCGAAAAGAGCAACACCAAAGCAATGGTCACTTCAATGAATTTAGATGACCATCTTGACAGAAATGTGAAAGGTAAGACGAGCAATACCAAGAACTACACAGGTATGATCGTTCCTCACTTTACCTTATTGCTAGTAGACTTGATAAAATATTTAGCGTTTAATGTTGTGCTAAATATAAATCATGTCCAAATGAAGTATTGAATGCGGGTAAACGTTGATCTAAATGCATACATTTTAGGTTGCATTTATATTTTAATTACTGACTTGAGAGTCGGAGACGTTTAATTCTATTTTGCAGGTATCACCCTAAAGGTAGGGGGAATTATTACGTTTTGGCACAGAACAATCGATTGTTCCAAGCAAATAATCGATTATCTTACTGTGCAGAAAATCGATTAGCAGTATCACTAATCGATTGTTTATGGTTTATGTTTATTATGCAGTTTTGTTAAATAATTGATTCTTTAACCGCAAAATCGATTTCCGTCTCAGCCATTCAGCAATGCTTTTCCAAAACAATCGATTGTTTCAAAATATAATCGATTATTCTCAAAATCAGAAAATTTCTGTGCTCACTGTAACATAACAATCGATTACCATATTTTGACAATCGATTATTTCATGTCAGTAATTCAAATTTTTTTTTTACCGTTTGGTTCTGCAATCGATTTGTGTCAGTTCCGAGATTCAGTCAAATCTTAATGACAATCGATTATCTCATTACAACAATCGATTGTCAAACGGTCAGTGCAATTTATTCTTTACCGTTTCTGACCGTTTTAGCTTTCAATTTTCAGCAGAATTCTTCCATTAATGAAATGCCTTTCTCCCCTCTATAAATAGGCTTCATATATGTTCATTTTTATTCACTCAAGCATCAATTTTAGCTCTCAAACTATCAAAACTCTTGCAAATTCCAGCAATACTTAGTAAAAATGTCGGGCCGTCACTCCAAACGTTCCCGTTCTGCTAGGCATGGTGCATTCTCCTCTACTGTCCAAACTATCCCTATCAAGATGGTTCCGTTCTATACTTTAATTCTGACATCGAGCTTCCTCGATTTTTAACAAAATTTGAAAAGCGCGACATTCTTCCTCCCCGCTTTTCAACCAACAAGTATCTTGAATCTTATGGCCCCGCTGCAAATATGCTCAAAAATTGTCAACTTCTTGACTTCTTACTTCTTACCCATCCTTACATCAATACTACATTGATTCAAGCATTTTACTCCAACCTTCATGAGGATGATGACGGTGAGCTTGTGACAAATATAAATGGTGTTCAAATTCTTCTTTCCGATGAAAAACTTCATACCATTGCCCGTCTTCCTCATAATGGTGAAGACATTTTTCGGTACATCGGAGAGGCCGGAGCCCTTTTTGATGAACAGTCCTCCTACATCAAACCGGACTTACTTTTTATGATCCAAATCTTTCTTCCCGTCGTCCTACAATTACGGGAATGGATCCCAATTATCGGTTGATTTTCTATTTCATCACCCGAGTCCTCAAGCCTCGTAAGTTGCAAAGGTTGGTTAGGCACCCGTAAGCTTAACAGTGAAGTCTTGGAGTGTTGTATCTCCGAGCAAAGGTGTTAAGGCTTGTGTCCTTAAGTTGTAAAGGTTTGTTGAGCACCCGTAAGCTTGACAAGTTAGTGGAAAATCTCGAGAGAGTCTCTCGGGGACTGGACTAGCCACTTGTTGTGGTGAACCAGAATACATCGGTGCGTTTGTTCTTTATTGCATTTAATTTCCGCACTTATTTTTCCTGCAAGTTTTTAAATTTCGCAAGTTTACGCTAATTTTTATTATAACGCTATTCACCCCCCCCCCCCTCTAGCGTTAAGCGTATTATCTAACATCAAGCTTATGATTTAGGTTGTCCGGTTGAGGCAGCTTCACTCACATAGATTCAATTCTCGTATATATTATTGTAGGAGTAAGTTCCCTAGAGTCTCAACAATGAATAGCACACAAAGTTTGAGTAGTTGCACCAAGAATCTATCACCGTGTTAGAGTATGCGGTTCACTTCAGTGATTTGACTAGACAAGCACCAGCCTTGGTTGTTATAGTTCGAGAGAAGGTCCATCGATTTATCGAGCTCAACCCCAGTATCAGATTTAGTATGGATCGAAAGTTCGAGTTGGACATCCTATACTAAGAGGTAGTAGGGATTACTAGGAGATTGAAGGGTATGCTAATTCAGAAGAGAGAGGATAGAGAGGCCAATAGGTTTTGAGAGTCAGGTACTTATAGTGGTCTCGTGCCCCAGTGGCAAATCGTCATGATAGGGGCTATATGAGTCATCTGTCCCTTTAACACTTACATCCTCCAGTGATACTCAGGTCACTCCTAGGCCCAAGGATCTTTATTATGCACCGCCATTGTCTAGTTTACCTCTTGCACATATGCTTTCAGCGGTCAGCCTAGCAGAACAAGCTTGAGCCAGCCGCATCATCCATGCTCTCCGAGAGCTTTATTTGAGTGTGGTGACTCTAGCTATATGGTGAGAGATTGTCCAGACTTAGGAGGGGTGAACCTCTACAGACAACTCAGGCATCGCATGCTCTACCAAGTCCCCAGACTATGATTACCAAACCACCTATTGCTCCACCTGGTTGGCCAACTCGAGGTGGAGGTCGAGCAGGTAGAGGTTGCCCTAGATGGGAAGGCCGTGCCAGATATTATGCTCGTACTAAGGCAGTCGCATTCGACTCTATCGATACACGTATTGTTCTAGTCTGTCGTATAGATGCATCAGTGTTATTTGATCCAAGATCCACTTATTCGTATGTGTCATCTTATTTTGCTCCGTATTTGGGCATATCTCGTGATTCTTTGTGTTCTTCTTTTTATGTGTCTGCACCCATAGGGGATTCTATTATTGTTGACCATGTGTATCGATCATCTTTCGTTGTTTCTAGTGGTTTTGAGACCAGAGCCGATATATTATTGCTTAGTATGATAGACTTTGATATTACTTTAGGCATAGACTGACTGTCACCCTATTATGCTATTCTTGATTGTCACACCAAGACTATGATGTTGGCTATACAAGGATTATCGCGGTTAAAGTTGAGAGGTATCTTAGGTTATACTCCTAGTAGAGTTGTTGCATTTATAAATGCTCAATGAATGGTAGAGAAGGGGTGTGATACGTATCTAACTTATGTAAGAGATGTTAGTATTGATACCCCTACAGTTGAGTCAGTTCCACTAGTGATAGATTATCTAGACGTATTTCCAGTTGACCTTTCGGTCATGACGCCTGACATAGATATCGACTTTGGTATTGATTTTTTGCCGGGCACTCATCCCATCTATGTTCTTCCATATCGTATAGCTTCCCCTAAGTTGAAGGAATTGCGTGAAGAATTACATTAATTGATGGATAAGGGCTTTATTTGGCCCAGTGTGTCACCTTGGGGTGCCCAAGTCTTGTTTGTGCAGAAGAAGGATGGTTATATGCGTATGTACATTGATTATCGCAAGTTGAACAAATTTACAGTGACGAACAAGTATCCATTGCCTCATACTGATGACATAATTGATGAATTACAGGTTGCTAGGGTGTATTTCAAGATTAACTTGCATTTAGGCTATCACCAATTGAAGATTCGGGAGCCAGATATCCCAAAGACTACTTTCAAGACTCGGTATGGTCAATACGAGTTCCTTGTGGTGTCAATTGGGCTGACCAACGCCCCAACAGCATGCACGGATTTGATGCACAGTGTTTTCTAGCCTTATATTGACTCATTCGTCATTGTATTTATTGACGACATTCTGGTAAACTGCCAAAGTCTGGAGGATCATGAGCAACACCTGAGGACTGTGCTTCAGACCTTGAGAGAAAAGAAGTTGTATGAAAAATTCGGAAAGTCTAAGTTCTGGCTAGATTCAATCACATTTTCGGGTAATGTAGTGTCAAGTAAAGGGATCAAGGTGGATTCAAAGAAGGTTGAGGAAGTGTAAAGTTGGCTCAGACCGTCCTCAACTACGAAGATCCGGAGTTCTCTTTGTTTGGCGGGGTATTACCGCCAATTTGTAGAGGATTTCTCATCTATGACAACACCTATGACCAGGTTTACCTAGAAGGGTGCTCCATTCAGGTGGACAGAGAAGTGTGAGGAGAGCTTTCGAAAGCTCAAGAAATCTTTGACTACAACCCTAATATTGTTATTGCCTACTGGTTCGGGGTCTTATACCATATATTGTGACGCATCGCGGATTAGTCTCGGTGCAGTGTTGATGTAAGACTACATGGTGATTATCTACACGTCCAGACAACTGAAGGTGCATGAAAAGAACTATCCTATCCATGAATTTGAGTTAGAACTATTGTTCATACCTTGAAGATTTGACAGCACTATTTGTATGGTGTTCTTTGTGAGATTTACACCGATCATTGGAGTTTGCAACATCTATTCAAATAGAAGGATATTAACTAGCATCAGCGGAGGTGGTCAGAGTTTCGTAAGGACTATGATATGACTATTCTATGCCATCCCGAAAAGGCTAATGTGGTGGTCGATGCCTTGAGTCGCATGGTGGAAAGCTCGGGTAGCTTAGCATATCTACCAACATTAGAGAGGCCATTGGCATTGGATGTGTAGGCCTTGGCCAACCAGTTTGTAAGACTGGATATTTTTTCGACGAGTCGAGTTTTGGCTTTTGTGGTTTCTTAGTTTTCTTTTTATGATCGTATCACGGACCGTTAATATGATAACCCCATCTATTTGTTCTTATGGACACGGTGCAGTACAACGATACTAAAGGGGTCACTATTGGAGATAATTGTGCATTGAGTATACATGTTATGTTATATGTGCCCAGTATAGATGGATTGCGTGAGTTGATTCTTCAGAAGGCTCACAGTTAGCGGTAGTCCATTTATTCGGGTGCCGCGAAGATGTATCAGGACTTGAGGCAGCATTATTGGTAGAAGAGAAAAAAGAAGTACATAGTAGAGTATGTAGATCGGTGTCTAAATTTCCTGCATGTGAAGTGCGAGTATCATTATTGGGAATGGAAGTGGATCACCATGGATTTTGTTGTTGGGCTTCCACGGACTCAGCTGAAGTTTGATGCTATTTGGGTGATTGAAGATAGGTCGACCAAGTCAGCTCATTTCATTCTTGTGATGACTACTTATTTTTCTGAGTATTTATATCTGCGAGATTATCAGGCTTCATGGCATGCTGGTATTTATCATATCTGGTCGAGGTATGCAGTTTACATCACGGTTCTGGAGGGATGTACAACATGAGTTAGGTACTCGGCTTGAGTTGAGTACATCATTTCACCCTTAGATGGACGGACAGTCCGAGCGTACTATTCAGGTACTAGAGGATATGCTCTGTACTTTTCTGATGGAGTTTGGGGGTTCTTGGGATCAGTTCTTACCACTTGCGGAGTTTTCCTACAACAATAGTTATCAGTCGAATATTCAGATGACATTGTATGAGGCTTTGTATGTGAAACAATATCGGCATCCAATGTTGGTTTGAGCTGAATGAGGCTAGAATATTGGGTATAGACTTGGTTAAGAATGCTTTGGAGAAGGTTAAGGTGATTCGGGATTGACTTCGCACATCCCAGTCCAGACAGAAGAGATATACATATTGAAAGTTTTGTGAAGTTGAATTTATGGCTAGAGAGCGAGTCTTGCGCTGGTTTTTGCCTATAAAGGTGGTTATGAGGTCCGGGAAGAAGGGCAAGCTGAGCCCAAGGTTTATTGGACCATTCGAGGTGTTGCAGCGAGTTGGGGAGGTTGCTTATGAGCTTGTCTTGCCTCCTAGTCTAGCAAGAGTTCATCCAACATTCCATGTTTCTATGTATCGGAAGTATCAGAATGATCAGTCTCATATGTTAGATTTCAACTCAGTCCAGTTGGACATGAATTTGTCTTATGTGAGGGGCCAGTGGCTATTTTTGGACAGAGGGGTTCGAAAGTTAGGTCAAAGTACATTGCTTTAGTGAAGGTTCAGTTGAGCGGTCAACCAGTCAAGGAGGCGACTTGGAAACGAGCTTGATATGTGCAGTCGTTACCCTCATCTTTTCACCACTTTATGTATATCTCTATACTCCTTCGAGGATGAGCGATTATTTTAAGAGGGGAATGATATAACGACCCGGACAATCATTTTGAGAGTAATAGCCCCGATACCTTATTTAGTGCTTCCCCTGTATCATTTTATGCTTATGTAACTTGTCGGGAGGTTTTGTTTTTGGTTTTAGGGTGAATTGGGACTCTTAGTCCCTAAAATGGAAGCTTAAGTTGTAGGAATTTGACTATAATTGAAACTGTTTGAAGACGACTCCAAAATGGAGTTTTGTCGATTCCTTTAGCGTATTTGGGTGATTTTGGACTGAGGAGCGTATCTGGAATGTGATCAGAGGTCTGTAGCTGAATTAGGCTTGAAATGTCCAAAGTTGTATTTTGGGAGGTTTAACCGGGAGTGAACTTTTGATATCGGGGTCATATTTCAATTTCAGAAGTTGAAGTAAGTATGTAATGTCAAATATGATTTATGTGCAAAATTTGGGATTTTCGGACGTAATTTGATAGGTTTCAGCATTGGTTGTAGAAGTTTGAAGTTTTAAAGTTCATTAAGCTTGAATTGGGTGCGATCCATGTTTTTAGCATTGTATGATGTGATTTAAAGGCTCGATTAAGTTCGTATGATATTTTAGGACTTTTTGGTATATTTGGTTGAAGTTCGGGGGGAAGGGTGTCTTGGTTGGATTCCAGGTGGTTAATGGACTAGAATTGGAGTTGATGGAATTGCAGAAATCATTGTTGCTTCAGTTGTTGGTTTCCTTCTATGCGTTCACGAGGGGAGTCTTGCATTTGCGAAGGGATTCTGGTGGCAGGTGAGGAATTGTGTTTCGTGTTCGCGAAGAGATGTACGTGTTCACGAAGGTATAGGTAGTGGTGCATCGCGAATGCGATAGGCTATCGCATTCACGAAGAGCAAATAGAGGCAGTTGGGACCCCAAAGCTTTAGTCTACGTGTCCGCGAAGTAGGGGCGCGTTCGCGAAGCAGCGGGTCAATTAGGCATCGCGTTCGCGAGTAGGTCCTCGCGTCCGCGTATAAGATTTTTGGCAGTAGACTTATTTGTGCTACGTGAACGCGAGAGTGATGTCGCGTTTGCGAAGAAGGAGATGCTTGGACAGTAGATTACATTTTAAAATCGAGGGTTCTATCCCATTTTTAATTTTGGGACCTAATGAGCTCGGATTGAGGCGAATATTCAAAGGGTTTTTCAGAGAAAACAATTGGGTAATGATTCTTAACTCATTTTTTGGTTATATACCATTAGTTTATCGTTAATTTCTTTATTTAGTTAATGTTTTGAGTTGAGAAATTTGGAGGAAAAGTGGAAAAGCTATTCAATCGAATTTTAGGATTTAGATTTAGATTTTGGTATTATATTTGAGTAATTTGGTATGGTGGGCTCGTGGATATATGTGTGTTCATATTTTGTGACTTTACCCGATTCTTAGATGTGGGATCGGGTCGACCTTTTGGGTCCAATTTCTAATTTCTTGCTAAAGTCTTGATTTTATTAATTAGATTAGTTTCTTATAGTTATATTTATGATATGTTATTGCTTTTGGCTAGATTTGAGCCATTTGGAGTCGAAAATGACACTTTTATTGACTAATTGAGCTTGGTTCGAGGTAAGTGGTTGGCCTAATCTTGCATGAAAAAAATTCCATTAGGATTTGGTATTGTTATGACAATTTTGTGATATGTGAGTGATATTTACGCGAGGTGATGAGTGTGTACACGAGATAACTATTGTAAAATTTGATTTTTATTGAACAATAACCTGTTATTCCTTTAGTGGGTTATCCCAACATGTGTAGTTATCCTGTTTAGCTTAATATTGCATGTCTACGTGTCTTTAATGCTTATTTGAAATTTGTGCAACATACGTAGTTGATTTTCTTGTTTTCCTTGACTTGAATTTAGTCTTAAATTGTAGGATTTGATGTTGTTAATTGTTGTAAGTTGTGTGTTTACTTTTGATACTACGAGGCGGTACCTCGGGAGATCCACTGTTGCATATTTACTTTTAGGATTACGAGGCGCTACCTCGAGAGATTTCTTGTTGAGTATTTACTTTTGGGACTACGAGACAGTATCTCGGGAGCGCCCTTGTTGTTTACCCTTACGCGTTGTATTGTTTCCTTTCTGTAAATTCTCTTTTGTTAGATTCTCAGACTTTTCATCATATTACTAAATCTTTTGCTTTAAATTATTATATATCAGTAAGGCCCTGATATGATCTCGTCACTACTCTATCGAGGTTAGGCTTGACACTTACTGGGTACCGTTGTGGTATACTCGTACTACTCTTCTGTACATATTTTGCGTGCAAACCTAGATACCTCCTACCAGTCCCGCTATTAGTTGAGAGTTCTTGTTGCTGCTTCAAAGACTTCAAGGTATATCTTCTAGCGTCCGCGGACATCGAAGTCCCCTTCTATCTTTTTATGTTGTTCCTCCTTTATTTTTTCCTAGTTACTAATGTATAGAGATGGTCTGAGCAAATTCTTAGAGCTTGTGATTTGTGACTATCGGGTCTTTGGGGAACTGTCATACTCAAAATTATTGGTTGTATTGTATATGCCATGCGGTATTTTTTAGCTATATATATATATATATATATACACATACACATATATATAAGATTTACTATTGTTATTTTTGTTATTATTTAGTTTTTCTGCAATTGTTAAGCTTACCTAGTATTAGAGATTAGGTGCAGTCATGACATCTTACGGAGAGAGATTTTGCTCGTGACAACCGTTACGTAACAATTACTTTAAATATACAATATAATAAAATTTAAATAATAATTAAAATAGATATTATATATTAAAAATTTTAATGTAGTACAATGTTATAACTACAATCCAACCAAGGTGTTAACGAACAAACTAAAAAGGAAAAGTAATTCACGTAAAATTGGGTAGATACTAGAGAACACTAACATTTGCCAGCCTCGTGATGATGCATGTTGTTCTCTCACATAAATGGAAGCATGAGAGGATTTGACTTTGTTTGATTAAGAGAAGAAAACAATAAGAAAGAAAAGAAAAAGGTAAAGAAAGAAAGAGTGAAGGAACGTTAATAATTATTCAATCCGACGGAATGCAAATTTGACGTCCGCAGAAACACACACGTTCTCTCTCTAAATTTCTCTCTCTAAAAAGGACAGCGCAGAAACTCTCCTCTCTACTGAAACTTTTTCACTCTGAAAAAGCCAAAGCCTTTAAAAACTACAAAAAAAAAAAAAAAAAAAAAAGCCCCAACCCAACAAGTGAAACTTGGTTGAATGAACTTATACATACATGCTTATCTGTTTGTATATGTATCGATATCGATATAGATACATAAATATATATTATAAGCTGATTGTGACTGCGTGCTTTGGTAAGCAACTCCTTTTTCCCCTTTAGGGATGTATTTATATATTTTTGAGCTTGGCACCCTAGGTGTTGTCGATAATTTGAGCTGTGGATCTTGTCCTTTGTACTTTATTGCGTGATTTAGGGCTCGATCAAGTGACCATGTAACTTATGAATCGCTAATTTTTATTTTGTTTTTAATTTTCTACTGTCGAATTGTTTACTGTAGCTTAGTTATTTTGGAGGTAATTTTCATTTTTTTAAGTTTGAGGGTGAATTTTAGTGATTTTCTATCTTGTTCGTGTTTTAGTGTATTCTACTCTTTTGGCTGCTTTATTAGATGTGTGATTAAGTATGGAGCTTGTTTTTTTGATTTTACTTACTGTGTTGAGTTTAGCTATGTTTTTATGGATCAAAGGGAGAAATTTGACACTATTGGACCTTTTCTTTTTCTTGCAGGGGCTGATTGGAGAAGTGGATACAGATAGTTACTTGAGCAGAAAAAGAGAAGCTTTAGGATGTTAACAGTTAAAGCTTGTAGCTTGTACTTGTTATCCTGTGATTTCCAACTTTCTGTTGTTGATACACAAAGAGTTATGTACAGCAGTGAGGGTTCTCCCTTTGTTTTGGCTCAAAACATGGGCTTTAGAATGTCTAGCTCCGATTTGGAAAGGAAATCACTGATTCATTTAATTGATATAGTAGATTCTGCTTGTTGCTCTATGTAATTCTTTTTAATATAAAGTCTCTAGATCTGGGGAGTTAGGCTTCATACAATTTTAGTGTTCTATAGTTGGTTAAGTGTTTGTAGATTGTTACTATTGCATAAAAATATGGTTCCACAGGGGCCTCCAAATCCACTTGGAGGAGGTGCCCAGCCTGTCCCGTCTCCGTTATTGCGATCAAATTCTAGTTTTTTGCGGGGTCAAGGAGGTGGAATGCCTACCCCGGGTAGTTTCCCTTCTATTGTGTCACCTCGGACTCAGTTTGGTAACATCAACATGCTAGGAAATTCTCCAAATGTTTCATCTCTGCTCCATCAGACCTTAGGAAATGGTGGTCATAATCCAGGGTTTCCTGGAAATGGAATCTCTCAACGAGTTGATAATGTGGCCGAGTCTGATCCACTGTCCAGTGCTAGCAATGGTATGGGATTTAGTACTCCTTCAACATCATTTGGCTCATCGGCCATGACAGCGAATCCAAACTCAGGTCAAGTTCAGGGACAGCGGCATCCTAGCCCTTCTGGTAACCAGATGTTAACTGACCGATCACCCTCCCAACAACTTGATTCCCAGAATTACCAACATAATCAACAATTTCAGCAATTCTCTGCCCCTAACAATTCCCAAACACAGCAACAACAGCAGCAATTTCAATCCATGCGAGGTGGATTAGGAGGCTTAGGATCTGTCAAACAGGAGCCCCAGGTGACCAGTGATCAAACACCGCAGTTGCAAGCCCTGCGAAACCTGGGAACTGTAAAGCAGGAGCCCCAACAGATACAAAGTATGAGAGGCCTTGCCACCGTGAAGATGGAGCCACAACATTCCTCACCTTCTTTGTTTCTACATCAGCAACAGCAGCAGCAGCAGCAACAACAGCAGCAGCTACTTCACATGTCCAAGCAGTCCACTCAATCTGCAGCAGCGGCTCAGCTTTTCCACCAGCAGAGGATTATGCAGCTCCAGCAGCAGCAACAACTCTTGAAGACTATTCCTCAGCAAAGAAATCCGCTTCTACCACAATTTCAACCACAGAATCATTCTATAAGGTCTCCTATAAAACCAGCTTATGAGCCTGGGATGTGTGCCCGTCGGCTGACTCATTATTTGTATCAGCAGCAACACAGACCTGAAGTAAGAAAACTGTGCCAACTATAATTTCTGGGTGGAGCATAAACTCTGCACCCTACCACACAGCTTATCTGATCTCAATTGATCCTTTATTTGACTACAGCCTTGTGATGTTACATTTGCACTACCTTTTTTATAGGACAATAACATAGAGTTCTGGAGAAAATTTGTCGCCGAGTATTTTGCTCCACATGCCAAGAAAAAGTGGTGCGTTTCTATGTATGGAAGTGGTCGGCAGACCACTGGAGTTTTTCCTCAGGTTGGTTGTGTTATTGATTTTTCTTAATCAAATGTGAGAAATCTTCTTACATAGTGAAAAAATGTGGTTATAGTAAATCATATGCCACATCCACATCTATGGCTTGATAAAGCTTTTCTGAAAATTAATTCTTTTTTCAGCTTTGATAACTAATTTGGATTTGTTGCTTATATGTTATGAAAATTTATTGCCGACTTACTTTTTCCTTGTATTAGAAAATTAATCACTATTATGTAACTTGCAGGATGTATGGCACTGTGAAATATGCAACCGCAAGCCAGGCCGTGGGTTTGGTATGTTTCTTTGTAACTTACAAAGCCATTGTCATTGACTCGTAATTTCTGCACCTATTTGGTTAATTATCCTCCATGTAATCTTTATTGGCATCTGATGTTTCTGAACTTATTTGTTCAGAAGCGACTGCTGAAGTCTTACCCAGGCTTTTCAAGATAAAATATGAAAGTGGAACTTTGGAAGAGCTACTCTATATTGATATGCCGCGTGAATATCAGAATTCATCTGGACAGATTGTCCTAGACTATGCAAAAGCAATTCAGGAGAGTGTTTTTGAGCAGCTTCGTGTTGTCCGTGATGGTCAGCTTCGGATAGTGTTTTCACAACCTGATCTGAAGGTTAATTGAAGAGCTCACAGCGTTTTATTTTAATAACTATACTTATTAATCAGTTGTTTAAGACACGGCAGCAGATGAATGTCTATTATTTTCTTTTAACTGTTTTCCTTTCTGTCAACATGGCAGATCGTCTCTTGGGAATTTTGTGCTCGACGTCACGAGGAGCTAATCCCTAGAGGATTGTTGATACCTCAGGTTGCTCAATGTTGCTTTGAACTGCTAATATACCTTGATCTATGTGAATCATGCTTCAGCTCTAACCTGACTAGTATGCTTCTGTTTTCTAATCTGGTTTGGCAAAAAACTTTTGCTTTCTCTTACCATTTATGCTAGAACAGAAACATTTTGTCCAGGTAAGTACGTACATGCTAGTCAAACAAAGTCTTTAATGTCCCTTCTAGATGTACTTGATGAGATTGAGGTCTTGTGAGATATAAATTCTCAAATAAAGTTTTGCTGTTGTAAAGTAATATGTATTTCAAACATGATCCGTTAAGAATGCCTTGTTCCCTCTAATTTTCCTTTTCATCGTGACTTGGTATAAGTTTATATACATCTTAGAGATTTGACTTGCTTTCTCTTTTCCATTTTTTATTAAATGCCATCTTTCCGGAAAATAGAACAATGGTTGCTGACCATCTTATTCTCATCCCTGATCCTTGGTGGTGAATTGGTCGAGCAGTTAGTAGATTGCACTGTAAATCACTTTCTCTGATTTGAATTCAAATTACCATCCATAGGTCGGAGACCATCGGTATAAATGTAGATCTATTGTCTTTTGGATATGTTTGAGAAGGATAGCAGTGCATTGGGTAGTAGGATTAGCCCTTTCCCCTGGTTAAGGGTTTGGTGATGTTATAGTATTGCTGCAGTGGAGGTGCGGTAGAGGAAAAAATGTCCAAATGCTGTTTCAGCTATTGGCAATGGTAACCGAGGCTAGTAGACCCTGGCTTTTTGTGCTTTCAGTTTTGTGTCTGATATCCGTGCTTCATCATGGCAATGTATGATTGGAATTGGTTTGAGTGTTGGATCTAATTATGATTAATTTAGTAGAGATAAAGAAGCACTAGAATCAGTATTGTTAGCCCTCGGTTAAGAGTTTGGTGATTTTAAACTATTGCGACAGTGGAGAGCGGTGGTGGAAAAATTAAAAAACCTTGTGTTGGCTGTTGGCTAATGCAACCGAGGCCAGTAAAGCCTGAAATTTTGTGCCTTATGTTCTGTGTTCGAGGACATTTTTGCTTCGTCATGCCAACGTACACTTGAAAGTAATTGAGTGTCGAAGGGCGAACTGTGAGAATATAGTAGTGATACAGAAGCACTAGAATCAATATTGTTAAGAGTTCACTGTGGTGCACTTAGTGCTGCAGGTAGGTGAAGTAAAGTCTCGGTCCTTCACTTTGCTTCAGACTTCTGCGATGCTTTAGCATTGGCGCAAACGCATGTGACTCTGGGCTGATGAGCTCTTTCCTGAAATGATCGAGACAACACAGTAAATGTAGTTGGAAGAGTGATGTTGATTTTTAAAGGAACATTATAGATAAATATGTTAGCATCTAAGAATAGAGAAATAGAGATTTAGTATAAGAAAATTAGATACTAAAAATGACAAAATATTGGAGATCACATAATCTGTCTAGTTTTGCTAATACTTTTTGCTTCTATATTTGAAAAAGACATTCAAAGTTTGGTGCTAACAGTCCTGGCTTTGAATGTGCTGATTAAGGTTATCATTATATTTGCCCGTGCGTGATCCACATATGCAGAGTTGTGTTGAATATCTTCTCATAAAGTTTAAGTTTTTAGATGACATTGACCTGATGAAGCATTTAGTTCACTATCATTTCCGTTGCACCTAATTGACTGCCAAGACAGGGTTAATTAAATTTCTTCAGAATGTCTCTCTATTAGTTTTTCACATATTCTTGTTTCCTGTCCTTCTGTGTGCTTTAATTCTTATGGGGTTTGTCACATCTTTTAGCAGATTGTTTGTGTTGTCTGAATGAAGCTGTCTTTCATTTTTGATATAGTGGCATTTGCATATTTTTGATTTGCTTTTTATGATTTTCATGTGTAGGTGAGTCAACTCGGCGCTGCAGCTCAGAAGTACCAGGCAGCCACCCAAAACGGACCATCTACAGCGTCTGTTTCTGAGTTGCAGAATAACTGCAATATGTGAGTCCTAGATATTTATGGCACAAGTTTTATATGAAATGTTAGGGCTGAGATTGTTGTGCATGTCTTTGTTTAATTGGGTCTAACTATTTCGATTTAGCACATTTATCTCACTCCGTGTTGAAAAATTATTTTCTTTAGGTAGGTAATAAGGATGAGCTTCATCTCCATTTAGGGATTGGCTTCTTTGATGGTCTGTGCTCGTACTTTAATTTTACAGACCATTGTTAGCAGACTTAAATTGGGACTTTAATGTTAATGTTATGATATTTAACTAGTCAGTCATCCTATTAGTGCTTTATCTTACTATGATGTGTACGTCTCATAACAGATATAGCTCAAATTTTAGTGTTATGGATCGGTATTGCTGGTCATGCTGCCAGGTCTTGGAAGCTCAATTGCTCCTGAAACTAAAAATTTGGAAGTCTAGTTGATATCTGCGATTTGTTAATTTGAATGAACAACTGAATTGAAGTTGTGTTTGATTGTTACAATGTCTTTATTAACTGAAAAGAGCATATCTTTTTTGGGTTCTGAAAGCTCAATTTTCCATTCCTGATAAATGAAAGAGAATATTGGTCTTGAACTTTTCTGGAAAGCAAATATCCTCTTGAAAGTGGTGAATTAGCTATCCGGGTGTACCTGTGAAATTAAGACATGTTCTTACAGCTTCAAAATGCAGATCTTGCACGGAATATTGGTCTTGGACTATGGATCTACATTAATGTCTCTACTTGGTTATGTTAAGATTCAAGGAGAAATGATATTATTTCTTGGTCGCTAGCCAGAATATGAGTTTATCTCTGTTTTCTATATTTTAAAGAACACCAAATTTCTCTCTGATTGATTTTCCTCACTATAACCAGGGGCGGAGCTTATATTAGTGGTTCAGCAGAACCCAGTAGCTTTAGCTCAAACCCTGTATTTGTACTAAAAAATGAAAAAATTCATTTAATATGTATAAATAATCTATCCAGAACCCATTAAGCAAAAAGGATTGTGGTCCAGAACACAGTAAGCAAAAAGGATCGTGGTCCAGAACCCATAACTGAAAATCCTGGATCCGCCTTTGGCTGTAAAGGTTTGGGTGAGAGGAGCCATGCAAGGTCTGTGATGTATTGAATCTTCCAATAGAATAATGAGGATTAAAAATGAAAGGACTTTTGGTGATTGTATCTTTTTTAATTTTTATTTTTGTATGGAACACATCTAGTTGTTGTTCAGTGGTAGTGTACAATGGAGCTACATAAATTTAGGGAGCTATATGTAATGGTGGGAGAAGGGGAAGGTATAGACATGCATGTCCTTTTTATGTCATAACTTGTATAACCTATGTTGCGCGGACTTTCCAAAATAGCTGCCACACCGGTGTCGGATCCTCCAAAATTGCACTCCTTTTGGAGGGTCCGGTATGCACCCATTGACATTTTCGGAGAGTCCGAGCAACATAGTGTATAACGAACAAACAATATATAATCAATCTATAACGAACAAACAATACATAATCAATCTATCAACAACTACAACTTTATCGCAAAGAAGGTTGATTCAACTTAATCATCCAATTATTTTGTTCATAAATAATTTTCTTTAACGCAAATTAGGATTTCTATAAAATTGGAGGTTTACTCACAATTTTCTTGCATTAATATACCACTCTCTAACTGGACTGAAAGGACTTCTGGCAAACATCAGATCTAAGATAACAATAATAACTAAGCGTTAATCTTGACTAGTTGGTGTCGCCTATTTGGATCATTTGCTTTCATTATGTTCTCTCATAGTTAAGTCCAAACTGATTCGTGAAATTGTAAGCTTTTAACGACAACTTCTCTCCATGTGATTCTAGGCCTCGTACCCTTTTAGCACCTTCAACCATAATCAGGAACAATGTATATATAGGGTTAAAGTTATGTCTATAGATTCTCTTATTCTAGATTTTTCTTATGCTTGTGTATTTGCTAATGATTGTTTATCTCTTTATTTAGCTGTTAATTTAAGTAATATCACTTTTGAGATTTTGACTTACGATTTTGATTCAGGTTTGTTGCCTCAGCTCGTCAGTTTGCAAAAGCTTTGGAAGTTCCGTTGGTAAATGATTTAGGATATACAAAGAGATATGTGCGATGCCTTCAGGTATACACCTCGTGCTGATGCTGTAAGGTTTTTATTTTGGTTCTTGTCTGGAGTTGTTTGGAGATTTTCTGCTTATTTTGATGAGGAAATCACTACAAATTGTTGAAATATTTGCTTCTGTTAGAGTTTTTAATTTCCCAATCAGGTTTTATTTGCCTGTTCTGTGTGTTCCGACTCAACCAATTCTACCCAACTTTATTATCCTCCCTGTGCCCTCTCTCTCTCTCTCTCTCTCTCTCTCTCTCTCTCTCTCTCTCTCTCTCTCTCTCTCTCTAATCTGCCATCTTCGCATGTAAATCAAAGCACAGCTGAATATGAAGGCCAAAATTCAGATACTGTAGCAGGTAGCCGCTCGGGAATTTTGACAAATGTTCTTTTGTCATATTGGGAATTCCTAAATCCTACAGGCAACTGACTTATGAGTTAATATATGAAGTAGGCGGAACATATTTCGGCCTGTACTTGGTATAGAAATTTCTGATGCCATTCTGTTCTTCCTGTTGAGAAGCATTTTCTTTTTAATTTCTAGAGTTTACTCCGTTTCTATAATTTTATTTCAGTGGTGATAGAGGGTCTTGTGGCACAAGATAATTTCCAGTTCAGCAATTCCTTACCTCCCTTCCCTCCTTCCCCCCTGTTTTTTAAAACTTTCCAAGTGTTTATCACGTAGGCCTAGACTTCTTTCCAGTGACATTTTTAAAATGAAGCTAATCTGTTGGAAGTTGCATGCATGATGCATTCGAACGATAACTCTTCTGATTTAATTGTGTTTCGCTTTGATCTTGTCTTCAATTCACAGTCTTATGGATACAATTTATATTCTTCTGTATACTGCTGGTGCAATTGCAGATATCAGAAGTAGTTAATAGCATGAAAGATTTGATTGACTACAACAGCAGAGAGACAAGGACAGGACCTATGGGTAAGTTCTGTATTTTTACCTTTCAACTTGTTCCTGTTTGCTGTTGCTAGTTTAAAGGTCTTCAATATCCACCAAGTAATCACAGAGATAAAAAATGAGGTTGCAGGGGCTAATCTTTCTCTGTGGTTTGATGGTTTAGAGATTAGGGTACAATTGTTATTCATCACAAGGCACACATGTTATCATCTGAAGTTAAAATTTTACGCAAAGACAAATTGCTTTTTGAGGTCGAAACAGGTCACTACCTAATGTACATGTGTAAAAATCCAAACTGGCTTTATCTGACTATAGATTTCATTGTATATGTATTTAACTTGTTGGATTTAATGTAGAGGGTTGTGTGGTGTTAAGAATTGAACCCTCGGAGTACCATATGAATGTGGGGTTGATATAGTTCTGTAAACCTCACAATTGTGCTTGAAATTTGGCCTTTCCAGAGAGCTTGGCTAAGTTTCCTCGTAGGAATGGTTCATCGGCTGGGGTACGTGGTGCAGCTCAACCATCGGAGGATCAGTCTCAGCAGCAGCAGCAGCCACAGTCTCAGCAGCAGCAGCAGCCACAGTCTCAGCAGCAGCAACAGCAACAGCATACGGCCAGTCAGAACTCAAACCACGAGAGCTCTGTCCAGGCTGGTGGAATGCAAATTGCTTCCAGCAATGGTATTCTGAGCGAAAACAACTCTTTAAACCCTGCACCTGTTACTTCGTCTAGTAGTACTGGTGCTCGGCTATTGCGCCAAAATTCCATGAACTCTAGGCAACAGGCAACAATGAATGGTGCGAACAGCCCTTATGCAGGAAATGCTGTTCAAATGCCTTCACCAAGTTCTTCAAATACAATGCCACAGTCTCAACAAAACCTGTCTGCATTCCAATCACCAACACCGCATTCATCAAGCAATCCGCCACAAACTTCACATGGTGGCTTAACATCAGGATCACACGTGAATTCTGCCAATTCCCCGAATATTTCAATGCATCAACCCACTCTTTCAGCTGATATTGATGCTAACGACTCTCAGAGTTCTGTACAAAAGATCATACACAAAATGATGATGTCTTCCCAACTTGGTGGAGGTGGCCTTGTAGGTGGTGGTGCCACGGGGAATGATATGAAAAGTGTAAATGGTTTGATAACAACTGCTAATAACTCCATTCTTAATGGAAGCAGCTGCCTTGTTGGGAATGGGACAGCAAATGCTAATATTGGTATGTCTCCAAGATATGGCAATATGGGCAATGGACTGAGCCAGGCTGCAATGGCCAATGGAATTCGGGTGGCGTTAGGTAATGGTTCTGTGGCTATGAATGGAAGGATTGGCATGCCAATGGCACGAGAGCAAAGTGTGAGTCAACAACAACAAGATTTGGGAAACCAACTACTTGGTGGTTTAGGAGCAGTCAATGGTTTCAGTAACCTTCAGTTTGACTGGAAAACATCCCCCTAAAGGTTTAGGAGTAGGGGTGCCCTCCTGTGGTTGTAATTGCATATTTGGTTCTCATGTGCTGCTTTGTGCTGCAAAGATGACATGATTTTGCCTTGCACAGTGATAGTAGGTATGAATCCTGAGGAGCAATCATTACAGGGCTTGCCTCTGCTGTAGTGATTTGCCCGAGAAGGAAAACATGTAGCACAGTAATTTCATGATTGAAATGTTACATCACCTGAGGTAGCATAAGATTCTTCTAACTTGATTTGTCTGGTTTATCAGAGCTATACATATTTGCACTAACAGCCTTGAATAGGACATTCCAGGAGTGACTTGGCACACTTGTACCTTTTCGAGGCATTTGTAAACTACCGAATCTGCTGAGCTCTTGCCCAACTTGTGCTGTACCTCTGCCACCACTCCGGTACATGAGTGTATATAGTCTGGATTGTGTGGAAGGTATTTTATATTAGAACTTTCAGGAGCTGGTAGAAATTGACTTACCACTTGTTCCATGGTAATGTGTCTAATGCAGACACCTACTATGTTTTTGTATCAATTAAGCAGTTTTGATTGTTGTGGTTTCCTGTGCTTTTGGAGTGGCTGGATACTAAAGATGAGGATTTACCTTCCTCTTTGGGGGGTTGGGGGGGGGGGGGGGGGGTTGAATATTGGTATCAGTGCTTTAGTTTCTGTTAAGGGGCAAATTTTGACATTTTGACTCTTTCCTCATGTTTTCTCAGTCAAAGTATTTGTATTCACCTGTTACCCCGTCTCTAATCCCCCAAAAAAGAAAGAAATAGTAGAATTCCTTAATTTCCTCTCTTTTCTCTCTTTTTTCGGTGGCTAAGCAAACTGCTGTCTGTTGAATAGCGTATGTTCGTGAGATTGGTGCTATCAAATCTTCGGTAATCTCAAGGCGGTATTCTAAATGATGGTAATCATAAAAAAAAGATGAGACTGGGCAGAAAGATGTTACTTAAATATGACGTCGATTTTCTGGTAAATTATATCGTAGTAGTATAGTTATTTTAACAAACCTTAAACTACGTACTATAAATTTGGACTGCTATTCTTAAATAATATGAATATTTCTGTAATTCGATTTTCAACCTCCATTTTTAACCGAGAGGTTGTGAGTTCGAGTCTTCTCAAGAGCAAGGTGGGAAGTTCTTGGAGAGAAGTATGTCGGGGTCTATTTGGAAACAGCCTCTCTACCCTTTGTTGTTGATTTTCTATCCCTGGACTTTTCCGAAAATCGTAAGGCGATACACATGAACAAAAATCATCTAAAGTTTTAGAAAGCCCATCATTTCCTTCTGTCTTCCCAATCAACCGATCTTTTTTTCCCCTGCTGGAATACCCAATTTCAACAGAGTTCTTCTTGTATGTATAGCATTTACATAAATAGTTTAAGAAAAAAGATTGATGAATATAATAATTACATAATAATAAATTAATTTGATTGACAAAATCATGTTAAAACTTAATATACAATTTAATAAATTTAAACTCTTGAAAGTTGTGATCTAAATTTTGTAGACTAACAATACAAGTAAATGTTTTTCAAATATGATGCTAAGTTATATTTAGAAAAGTCTAGAGGTCTAGCATCAGCGTTGTAGGATAGGGGTAAAGTTTTTCGTACTCCTCACCTGGGTTTGGGTGAGGCTTGACAGGGCTATCCATAGATGATTTGTGTTTTGGACTGTGTTTCCCTTATGGTAGTTAATTATGATAGTTACTGTATGATATTATTGCATGTTATTTTATTTATGGTTCTTATGTTTAGATAATTATTTACGCTATTTCTACTGGAGTTACTAATGTTGTTTTGTTTGTTTTATTTTTCCTTCCTTCATTGAGCTGAGGGTCGATTGGAAACAGCCTCTCTGCCCTTTCGGGTAGGGGTAAGGCTCGTATACATATTATCCTCCCAGACCCCACTTTGTGGGAATATACTGGGTAATTGTTCTTGTTGTTGTTGTTGTTTTTCAAATATGATGCTAAGTTATACGGAGAAATGGATTCAATGTTAAGGGTACTTCTGTCTTTTCATCCATCTCATGAACGTCCATGGTTGCGAGCTTTTGCTCTAGGCACATGCATGTACACCTGAACATTTCCCCACCCCACACACCCACAGGAAAAAGGCAGAAGAGGATTTGACTTCGTTTGATTGACAGAAGAAAAAAATTAAAAAAAGAAAAGAAAAAAGGTAAAGAAAGAAAGAGTGAACGAAACAGAAATATTCAATCTGATTGAATGCAGTTTTGACGTCCGCAAGAACTCTCTCTCTAACTTTCTCGCTCTAAAGAGGACAGCGCAGAAACTCAGAGAAAACTCTTCTCTCTCTCTCTCTACTGAAACTTCTTCACTTTGACAAAGCAAAGTCCCCAAGATAATTTGAGCTGTGGATCTTGTTATATGCACTTTATTGCGCGATTTAGAGCTCGATCAAGTGAACATGTAATTTATTAATCACTTGTTTTTATTTTTCTACTCTCGAATTATTTACTGTACCTAGCTTAGTTTTTTAGAGGATATATTTTTCGTCTTTTTTATTTCTCAATTTTCTGATATTCGTCTTTATTAGATTAGTGAGTATGAAGTATGTTTTTATTTTTTATTTTTCTTACTGTGTTGAGATTTGAGTTTAGCTATGTTTTTATGGAAGCAAGGGAGAAATTTGACACAGTTAAACAATTTTTCTTTTTTTGTTTTTTTTTTGCAGGGATAAGTGGATAGAGATATTTACTTGAGCAGAAAAAGAGAAGCTTTTGAAGTTTAAGAGTTAAATCTTGCATCTTGTACTTGGTATTCTATTGATGATGCACAACAGGTTTTCTCAGCAGTGAGGGTGCTCCCTTTGGTTTGGCTCAAAATAGGGACTTTGGAATGTCAATTGATGTAGTAGGTTCGCTTGTTGTTCCGTGTAATTCTCTTTTCAGAGTAAAGTATTAAGTCTCCAGATCTGGGGTGTTAGGCTTAATTCCGGTTTAGTTTTCTATAATTTGTTAAGTGTTTGTAGATTGTTATCTATTGCATAAAAGATATGGTGCCACCAGGACTTCCTAATCCACTTGGAGGTGCCCAGCCTGTCCCGTCTTCGTTATTGCGATCAAATTCTAGCTTATTGGGTGGTCAAGGGGGTGGAATGCCTACCCCAGGTGGTTTCCCTTCTATTGTGTCACCTCGGACTCAGTTTGGTAACATGAATATGCTAGGAAATGCTCCAAATGTTTCGTCTCTGCTCCATCAGTCCTTAGGAAATGGTGGTCATAATTCAGGGCGAGCTGATAATGGGGCCGAGACTGATCCAATGGCCAGTGCTGGCAATGGTATGGGGTTTAATGCTCCTTCAACATCTTTTAGCTCATCGGCCATGGCAGCAAATCCAAATTCAGGTCAAGTTCAGGGACAGCGGTTTCCCAGCCATTCTGGTAACCAGATGTTAACTGACCAATCACCGTCCCAACAGCTTGATTCCCAGAACTACCAACATAATCAACAATTTCAGCAATTTTCTGCCCCTAGCAATTCCCAAACACAGCAACAGCAGCAGCAATTTCAATCCATAAGAGGTGGATTAGGAGGTGTAGGATCTGTCAAACAGGAGCCCCAAGTGACCAATGATCAAACACCTCAGCAGTTGCAAGCACTACGAAACCTGGCAACTGTAAAGCAGGAGCCCCAACAGATACAAAGTATGAGAGGCCTTGCCACTGTGAAGATGGAGCCCCAACATTCCTCACCCTCTTTGTTTCTACATCAGCAACAGCAGCAGCAGCAACAACAACAACAGCAACTACTTCACATGTCCAAGCAGTCCCCTCAAGCTGCAGCAGCAGCTCAGCTTTTTCACCAGCAGAGGCTTATGCAGCTCCAGCAGCAACAACAGCAACAACAACTCTTGAAGGTTATTCCTCAGCAGAGAAACCCACTTCAACCGCAGTTTCAACCACAGAATCATACTATAAGGTCTCCTGTAAAACCAGCTTATGAGCCTGGGATGTGTGCCCGTCGGCTGACTCATTATTTGTATCAGCAGCAACATAGGCCTGAAGTAAGAAAACTGTTCCACCTATATTTTGGTGTGGTCCATAACACTGCACCCTATCACACAGCTTCCCTGATCTTAGTTCTTTTTTTTTTGACTGAGCCTACGATGTTACATTTGCACTACCTCTTTTTATAGGATAATAACATAGAGTTCTGGAGAAAATTTGTCGCCGAGTATTTTGCTCCAAATGCCAAGAAGAAATGGTGCGTCTCTATGTATGGAAGTGGCCGGCAGACCACTGGAGTTTTTCCTCAGGTTGGTTGTGTTATTTGTTTTTCTTAATCAAATTTGAGAAATCTTCTTATGGAAAAATAGATTATTTTTTCAGCTCTAGTAACTAATTTGGACTTGTTCCTAAAGTGTTATGCAGTTTTATGCAGACCAACTTTTTCCTTGTATAGAAAATTAGAAGTAATCACTATCATATAATTTGCAGGATGTATGGCACTGTGAAATATGCAACCGCAAGCCAGGCCGTGGTTTTGGTATGTTTCTTTTGGTTTTATATCTTTTCTGTTGTCAAAGATACATTTTTCTTTTTAACTTTACAAAGCCATTATTTGTTGACTTGTTTTTTCTGGGCCCATGTGGTATCCTTTCACCATGTCATCCTTATTGGGATCTGATGTTTCTCAACTTATTCATTCAGAAGCGACAGCTGAAGTCTTGCCCAGGCTTTTCAAGATAAAATATGAAAGTGGCACCTTGGAAGAGCTACTCTATATTGATATGCCTCGTGAATATCAGAATTCATCTGGACAAATTGTCCTAGACTATGCAAAAGCAATTCAGGAGAGTGTTTTTGAGCAACTTCGCGTTGTACGTGATGGTCAGCTTCGAATAGTGTTTTCACAGCCTGATCTAAAGGTATATTGAAGAGCTGATAGCATTTTGTTTTCGATAACCATACTTGTTAGTCAGTTATTAGGACATAGCACGATGCAGATGAATGTCTATTATTTTATCTGATTTCCTTTTCATCAACTTGGCAGATCATCTCTTGGGAATTTTGTGCTCGACGTCACGAGGAGCTAATCCCTAGAAGATTGTTGATACCTCAGGTCGATCAATGTTGCTTTGAAGTACTAATTTACCTTGATCTCTGTGTAGTCATGGTTTAGCTCTAACCTGACTTGTATGCTTCTGTTTGCTAATCCGGTTTAGCAAAAACTCTTTTCTTTCTTTTATAATTTGTACAAGAGTAGAGGCATGTTGTCTAGCTAAGTAGCTATTTGCTACTCAAATGAGGTCTTTATTTGTTAATATCCTTTTTAGATATGTTTGATGAGAATGTGGTATTGAGAGATATTTCTGCTGGAGTTACTTATGCTCTTTTGTTTTTGTTTTTGTTTCTATTTTTCCTTTCCTTCACTGAGCCGAGGGTCGATTGGAAACAGCCTCTCTGCCCTTTTGGGTAGGGGTAAGGCCCGTCTACATATTACCCTCCCCAGACCCCACTTTGTGGGACTTTACTGGGTAGTCGTTGTTGTGGTATTGAGAGATACAATTAACTAATATGACTTTGCTCTTGTAAGATATATAAGGATATAGTGATTTTTTGCATCCTTTTAATTTGCTTCTATGATTGTTACGCGTAGGTAAGTCAACTCGGTGCTGCAGCTCAAAAGTATCAGGCAGCAACCCAAAATGGATCGTCTACTGCATCTGTTTCTGAGTTGCAGAATAACTGCAATATGTGAGTCCCTGAAATTTATGGTACAGTTTCTGTACGAAATTCTTGGGCTGACAATATTGTGCTGTGTCTTTGTGTAATGGAGTTCATTGAGCACATATATGTCACTCTATGTTGTTAAGTTATTTTCTTAGTGATTCATTAGGCATTCCAGTTTTTACGTGGGTAATAATGACGAGGCATGTCTAACATGTTAGATAGCTTTTAAACTATTATTTTGTGGGTATTGGCTTCTTTGATGATCTGTGCTGGTACTTCCATTTTGCAATTCATTTTTAGCAGACTTATGTTGGGACTGTGGGTGCCAAGGTTGTGATCTTTGACCAGTCAGTCATCTGATGGTTTTAACTCATAGTGAGTTTGCTGTGAATAAAATTTTTATTTGTTTTAGTTGTGTGTACGTCTGCTAGCAGATTTAGCGCAAGTTGTAATGTTATGGATTGTTGTGAGTGGTCGTGCTGCCAAGTCTTGGAAGCTCAATTTCTCCTGAAACTATAAATATGGATGTCTAGTTGATATCTGCGGTTTGTTATATTTGGATGAAGAACTGAATCGCAGTTGTGTTTTGATTGTTAAAATGTCTTTATTAACTAACACAAGAGTGTCTTGTTGGGTTCTGAAAGCTCAACTCTCCATTTCCTGAGAAATGAAAGAATAATGGTCAACTACCTACCCCAGTGGTGTCCCGGCCAGCTTTTGCTCACCTTGACTAATTTCACAGGGTGCCTGCTAGCTCACACCAGAACAGGTGCCGGAAAGAACTTTATCGAACTTTGATTTTCCTCACTCTACCTGTGGACTTGGAAAGGCATTTTTGGGGTGGGGGTGGGGGTATGAAACACATGTTGTTCAGTGAAACTGTACTATGGAGCAGTTCAGGGTCTGTGATGTGTTGGATCTTCCAATAAATAATGAGGATTAAATATAAAACGACTCGCGTTGTTTGTATCTTTTTTTTTGTTTTTTTTGGGGGGGGGGGGTACCTAAGTTGCATGGAGTCTTGTTTTTGGTGCCGTACCCATCTCGACACGGGAAGGGAGAGGGATATGCCCCGGATTCGGTCAGCTAACTTCGGATACTTTGACCTGTGTCCATCGACAAATTTGGGAGGAAATTGAGATTTTGATTTCTCAAAATGAAAAATAAAACAGATTTAAGACATGCGAAATGGCATACCTTCAATATTGTAGTACTTTTGTCTCATTTTCGCTGGTTTGTGTTCAAGAAAAACCAAGTGTTCAAAGGGTCGTGTTCTGAGTTTGGACTTATAGCTCTATTTTTTATAATTTATAATTATAATAGTCAAATCCCCGCACCCGTATCCATACCTGGATCCGCACCCCCGAATCTTAAAGTTTAGATTTTGCGGAATCCGATACTCGGATCCGTGCCCGTATCGGATGCCCGCACCCGACTCCCAGCAACTTGGGGGGGAACACATCTTCTTGTTGTTCAGTGACTGTATAATGGAGCTACATATATTTTGGAGCTATATGTAATAGTGGGAGAAGGGGAAGAATGAGTGGAAGGTATATACATGCATACCCTTTTATGTCAATCTATTAGCAACTATGACCTAATCCCAAAACGAAGGTTGGCTTAGTCTTACGAATCCAAGTCCTATGTAACTATTCAACTCTATTAATAAGCCAATACTGCTTTGCTTATAAAATAATTTTCTTTTAATGGTAATTAGGATTTCTCTAAATCTTGAGGTTATTTACTCACAATTTTCTTGTATTGGAATACCTATCTCTAACTAGACTAAAAGATTACTGGCGAACATCAGAATTAATGTGAGTGTAATAATAATACCTAGGCTATAATCCTAACTCGTCGTGTCACCTATTTTGATAATTTGCTTTCAGTATGTCCTGTCCTAGTTAAGTCAGCATTGACTCGAGAAATGGTATTCTTTTGGTAATAACTCCTCGCCATATTTTAAGTCGACTCCCCCTTTAGCACCTTCAATTGTAATAAAAAACAATCTATATATAAGGTGTAAAATTATGTGTACATATTCTTGTATTCTAGAAAATTGTTTTATGCTTGCTTGCTAATGATCATGTACTTTTTATATAGCTTTTATTTTTAAGTAATATCAGTTTTGAGATTTGACTTATGATTTTGATTCAGGTTTGTTGCATCAGCTCGTCAGTTGGCAAAAGCTTTGGAAGTTCCATTGGTAAATGATCTAGGGTATACAAAGAGATATGTGCGATGCCTTCAGGTATGCACCTTGTTCTGATGCTGGAAGGTTTTTATTTTGGCCTATTTTTGGATTTTGTTTGGAGATATTCCGCTTGTATCAATGTGGATATCACTACAAATTCTTGATATATTTGCTTCTGTTACTGTTTTTAACTTCCCGACCAGGTCATCGTTTGCCTGTGCGTGATATCTGAGTCAACCAGTTCTATCCAACTTTCTTATCCTCTCCGGCCCCCCTCTCCTTTTAATCTGTCATCTTCCTGTGGAATTCAAAGCAAAGCTAAAAGGTCAAAATTCAGATTTCTAGCATGTAGCAGCTCAGGGATGTTGACAATTTTTCTTTTCTCAATATTGGAAATTCGTACCGATAACTCTGACTCATGAATTAATGCATGAAGTAGACAGAATGTATTTTGGCCTATTCTTGGGATAGAGATTTCTGATGCAACTCTATTCCTGTTGAGAAATGTTTTCTTTCACTTTTCAGAGGTTACCCTATTTCCACAATTTTATTTCATTGTGTCATAAAGGGTCTAGTGGTACAAGATAACTTTCAGTTCAGCAATTTTCCCCCCTTCTTTTTACTTTCCAAGTGTTTTTCACGTAGGCCTAGACTTTTTTCCAATGACATTTTCATTATAAAGATAAACTGACTGAAAATTGCACACATGGTGCATTCAAATGATAATTTTTCTGATTTTGTTTTAATTTTCCTTTCAATTAACAGTCTCATGGGATATAATTTCTTATTCTGCTATGTACTGCTGGTGCAATTGCAGATATCAGAAGTTGTTAATAGCATGAAAGATTTGATTGACTACAGCAGAGAGACAAGGACAGGGCCTATGGGTAAGTCTGCTTGTGTACCTTTCTACTTGTTCGTGATGCTTGCTCAAGGTTTCTGTGCCTACCTATTAATCTCAAAGATCAAAGTGAGGTTGCATGGGGTAATCTTTCTATGCGGTTTGATGGTTTGGAGATTAGGATACGATCGGTTTTCATCACAAGGCATAAATGTTATCATCTAAAGTTAAATTTTCACTAAAGGCGATGAATTGCTTTTTGAGTTGGCAACTGCTAACTACTAATGTACAGGTGAAAAAACCCCAACTGGCTGTGTTTGAATGCAGATTTCATTCTGTATGCCTTTAAGTTATCGGAGGTAAAATACTGATTCGAAAAAATTTTTAAAAAAAGAGCTTCTCGAATATAAAGTAGTGGTTGTGTAGTGTAAGAACTTAACCCTAAGAGTACCGCATGACTGTTGGGATTGAAGCAGTTCTTTAAACCTTACAATTTGTGCTTGAAATTTGCCTTTCCAGAGAGCTTGGCTAAGTTTCCTCGTAGGAATGGTTCATCGGTTGGGGTACACGATCCAGCTCAACCATCTGAGGATCACTCTCAGCAGCAGCCACAGTTACAGTCTCAGCAGCAGCCACAGTTACAGTCTCAGCAGCAGCAGCCACAGTCTCAGCAGCAGCAACAGCAACAACAGACGGCCAGTCAGAACTCAAACCATGACAGCTCTGTCCAGGCTGGTGCAATGCAACTTACTTCCAGTAATGGGATTCCAAGTGTAAATAACTCTTTGAACCCAGCATCTGTTACTTCGTCTAGTAGTTCTGTTGTTCGGCTATTGCATCAAAATTCCATGAACTCTAGGCAACAGACCCCAATGAATGGTGTGAACAGCCCTTATGCAGGAAATGGTATGAATAGCCCCTTTGCGGGAAATGCTGTTCAAATGCCTTCACCAAGTTCTTCAAATACAATGCCACAATCTCAACCAAACCCGTCTACGTTCCAATGCCCAACACCGTGTTCATCAAGCAATCCACCACAAACTCCTCATGGTGGCTTATCATCAGGACCACATGTGAATTCTGCCAATTCCCCGAATATTTCAGTTCATCAACCCACTCTTTCAGGTGATATTGATGCTAATGACTCTCAAAGTTCTGTACAAAAGATCATACATGATATGATGATGTCTTCCCAACTTGGTGGAGGTGGCCTTGTAGGCGGTGGTACCATGGGGAATGATATTAAAAGTGTAAATGGTATGATAGCAACTGCTAATAATTCCATTCTTAATGGAAGCAGCTGCCTTGTTGGGAATGGGACAGCAAATTCTAATATAGGTATGGGTCCAGGATATGGCAACATGGGCAACGGACTGAGCCAGGCTGCAATGGCCGATGGAATTCGGGCTGCATTAGGTAATAATTCCGTGGCCATGAATGGAAGAGTAGGCATGCCAATGTCACGAGAGCAAAGTATGAGTCAACAGCAACAAGATTTGGGAAACCAACTACTTAGTGGTCTAGGAGCAGTCAATGGTTTCAATAACCTTCAGTTTGACTGGAAAACATCTCCCTAAAGGTTTCGACTTGGCTGTATCTAAGAAGGTATGTACAAGGTGACAAGATCCTTCTTGTGGATGTAATTGCTTATTTGGTCCTCATGCCACTGCTTTGTGCTACAAAGTTAACGTGAGTTTGCCTTGCAAACTGGGAGAAGATCTGGTTCCTGAAAAGAGATCATTTCAGGGCTTGCCTGATTTGCAAGAGAAGCAAAATATGTAGCATAGTAATTTCATGGTTGAAATGTTACATCACCTGAGGTTGCATAAGATTCTTCTAACTTGATTTTGTTCGGTTTATCACAGCTACTTATTTGCACTAACAGCCTTGAATAGGACATTGCAGAAGTGACTTGGCGAACACTTGTATCCTTTCGAGGCATTTGTAAACTACCGAATCTGCTGAGAGCTTGCCCATCTTGTGCTGTACCTCTGTCACCGCTCCGGAACATGAGTGTATATAGTCTGGATTGTGTGGGAGGATTTTTTTATCATAGAACTTTCAGGAGCTGGTAGAATTGACTTGCCACTTGTTCCATGGGTAATGTGTCTAATGCAATGACTTCATTTCTCCTCTCCCCTGACTCCTACCATGTTTTTATATCAATAACAGTTTTGATTATTGTGGTTGCTGGCTTTTGGAGTGGCTGGATGCTGAAGATGAGGATTTGCCTGGGTGGATATCTTTTTTTTTGGGGGGGGGGGGGGGGGGGGGGGGGGGGAAGAGTTGGTGTCAGTGCTTGAATTAAGGGGCCATTTTTGACTTTTGAGCTTTTCCTTCCTATGTTCTCTGTCATAAGTATTTGTATTTACTTGTTACTCCGTCTCTAATCCACAAAAGCTTAAAAAAATTACGTAGTTTTCCCTTTTTTTTTCTGGCCAAACAAAGTGCTCTTTGTTGAATCGTGTATGTTTGCTATCAAATCTTTTGTAATTTTAACGCGGTATTTATTAATAAGGCTGGAGAAAAGTTAATCGGAGTGCAAAACTTGCAAGAATTTGGCATGAAAAATTTTGATATAAGGCCAGGCAGTTTAGCCACCTATTAGCTAACCTTTTAGTTATAAATACGTTAGAAATTAATAGGGAAATTACCAGCTATGTCTATTTATAAATAGTTTATTATTAAAATTGGTCAATTGATAAAATATTATTATTAGCCAAATTAGTCAATTAGTTATTTGTAGCAAAAAATTGTTAAAATTTTATTTTATTTTGAGTGCATATTATTAAAATAGATTGGACACAATTTAAAGAGCTTGAATCTCCAGTTTGGGATGATTTGATAAAGTTTTGAGCTGGTTTGAATTGAAAATTCGAGATAAAAGTTGAACATAAAAAAAAATGTATATCACATATGTATTATATTTGTATCAATTGTGTATCCCATGTTCGTGCATACCTGTGTGTGAGATACATGCATGATACATGTTTGATACCTGTGTACCAGAAAGCTTTTTTGAACTTGATTTAATCATGAATTTTGATAGAAAACCAGTCCAAATTACTTCCAATCTTCCTCACATTTTGTATATTGACTTATCTATTATTTTCAATGAATTTCAACTTTACTCCATTGAAAAAGTTCCTTTTTTTTTTAGATTTTTGGAATATTGTATAGATTTTTGTATTTTCTCAACTTATTTGTTACCCCATCCATGAAATTTCCTTTCCGTCTTGTATCTAATGTTGCTAATCATGCTTAAAAATATAAAATGTGATTTTTGCATGCGATTCTTTGATAGAAAAGAACCTTATTATTTAGCTTTTCAATTTTTATTGGTTAGTTTTGGTAAGTCTATAACTAATAGCTCGAGGTTAGTAATTTGAGATTTATTTGGGATATTTGTGTAAGTTTTCCAAATTAATATATAGTAAGAGAAAAACATGGAGTTGTATTTGTTTTATCGGAAAACGGTTCAAAATGCCCATAAATTATTTAAAAAAGTCTAAAAATACGGAAACTTACACAAATATCCCAACTAAATCTCAACTTACCAAGCTCTAGCCATTAGTCACAAACTTACCAAAACTAGCAAATAAAAATTGAAAAATCAAATAATTGGATTCTTTCTCTTAAATAATCACATGCAAAATTTATCTTCCATGTTTTCAAGCGTGATTAGCAATATTAGATATAAGATGGAAGTGAACTTTCATGGACGGGGTAGCAAATAAGGTGATGAAATACAAAAATCTATACTATATTCCAAAAATCAAAACAAAAAAGGAACTTTTTCAATATGTATAGTTGAAATTCATTGAAAATATATAGATAAATCAATATACAAAATTTGAGGAAGATTGGAGGTGATTTAGATTGATTTTGTACCAAAATTCGTAATTAAATCGAGTTTAAAAAAGCCTTTTGTGATACATGTATCATGCATATATCTCACACACAGGTATACATGTGATACAAATTGATACAAATATGATACTTATGTGATAAACAAATGATACAGATATTTTTTTTTGTTCAGCTTTTACTCCGAATTTTCAATTCAAACTACCTTAGAACTTCAGCAAATCATCCCAAAAGAGAGATTCAAGCTCATTAAATTGTGCCCAATCTATTCTAATAGCAATTACTCAAAACAAAGCGAAAATTTAATTTTCTTTGCTACAAATAGCTAATTAGCTAATATTAGTAATATTTTATCAATTGGCCAATTTTTGTAATGAGCTAGTTGATAATTCCCCTTAAAGATGTCCTTCATCCATCTATCGGGCTAAAAATACCTCTCAATCTACTTTTTTGGTTCATTTTTGACCTTTGACTGTTAGGTCAATGCAAAAATTGAAAATTATTTTTATTCTTTTTGTAAAAATCTAAAAAATATTTTATAAATATTTTTATTTTTGTAAAACTAATGTACCAATAATCCACCAATTTAGTAATGTCTTCTTATTTTTTCCCTTTCAGTTTTTGCAAAAAGAATATTTTTCTTTTCATTTTTTTCCAGTTTTTTTAAAGCATTTCGTTTTATTTTCGTTTTTCATGTTTTTTAAAGCATTTCGTTTTATTAACAACATTTTTGTTCATTTACATGTTTACGTGATACGTTTGCATTTACTACATCAGGCGAGTGTGCATCTTTTTGCATCACACTTCTATTTAGACACTTGCGAGGTTAAATAATTATTATGAAGTCTAAGTTTTTATTTTCTTTTATGATGATTGAATATGACATACAATAGTCTAGCCCCATACATTAAAGATTCCCCATAAAAATGGCTAAACATACTGGAATCGATATTAAAGCTTTGTCAAATACGCTATTACCAATATAAAATAATTAACCCTCTCCCTATCATGTATTCTCAAATATTCCTTTCAAAATAAAAAGAATCTAACATCTTATACTACAAGAGAACTCATAATTAATTAATGTACAAAGGGAAATCTGGAGGGATGCATGTGACAGTATCCATCAAAATTATTACTTCCTCCATTTACGAAATTTAAGAAATAAGAGAACTTTTGAAATTTATTTGCCAATGTTTTCATAATTATTAAAGTTAAATTATTTTCAAATATGACAAAATATCATTTGCTTTGGAATAAACTAATTAAGAAACATGGGGAAGTTAGAATCAAAAGTAGTAAAGGCATTTCTAACCCTAACAAATCTCCCAGGATCATCTCATTTGAAACAATATAAATAGACTTCCACCTTAACTCAAACCTTTGAATTTGAATTAAAAATGACAAACGTGAAGATATTGGCTTTGGTTACACTGGCTCTAATTTTAAGTCCAAGAAAAGCAGATACAATTAAATGTGTTGATCTTATACTAAAAGCAGTCCCTTGTGAAGGATTTTTGGTAAGTCAAGCCATATACTTCAAGATTTGAGTAGAGATGCATTGCTGCTGTCTTCCAAGCAAATCATCAAGCTATGTGCCAATGTTTCAAAGCTGCTACGCTAACTTTCCCTATAGATATTCAGAAAGCTCAGTCTTCCTAAGCTTTGCAACTTCACTAGCACTATTCCCATTGATCCCAGTGTAAATTTTTCCAAGTTATAAGCTTCAATTCTCCCACCATTTTACATGGGTAATACTTGTTCATATTCACTCTTCAAAAATGTCTCAGACCCTTCAAGACTAGTGTTATTTTTTTTTGTGTGGAGAATTCCACACAAGTGCAACAATATTTTGACGAATCTGCGCAACATAGTACATGAGTCACATTATGGACGGTCCAACGAATTTTGTGGCCTAAAGCAAAATTTTACGAGGAACCTTAATTTTTTTTTAAATTGTTATACTTTTAATTTGAAATCCATTTTTCTATTTTCTTTCAGATGCAAAGTTATTAATAATTTTTTTCTAATAATTCTTTCTTAATTGACAATATATTTAATCCATTTAACCTCTCTTCAGACATTATTGAGCTTAGTTAAGATTTTATCAATTTTAATTTTGAAAAATTTCTATCTACTGAAGTAACTATAACATGAGTTATTAACATTATTCTATAAGCAATATAAGCATTTGTAAAAGAATCAAATCTTTTTATTTGATTGAGTATATCAATTAAATTGTTATCTTCTAATTGTACTATTTCCTTAACAAAAAAACTTTTAATTTTGAAAATAAACCTAAACCATCATCAATATCATATTGATTATTATGCTTCAAGGAACACTCAAGATTAAGGTAGTATGTTTCTAAATTTTCTCTAGTGATCTTAGATTTATACGCTGAATAGAAAACAAAAAATATTTCATATGCTTCGAATATTTCAAATTTTTGAAGTGAAAAACATTATCTTGTCTACTATAAAAATAAGTTAACTCTAAAGGACTCTTCGAGAGATTTTGAGATTTCAATATCAATATTCTCGTCAAATTATTTTTTTCTTTATATCACACGTTTCATACAAAGTTCGGGTTTGATTTTCATTTCAAATGCAACCCCTTAAGCCTTTTTTTTTTGGCTTTTTATATCACACTTTTGCAATTGCTTTCTTGTTCCATAGAAGGAGATGGTTCAGACCACAAGCAGATTTAGGAGTACACATTCTTTCCCAAGACACATATGCTTTCTTAGTGATAGTGTTGCTGCCATCATGGGAAGTCTAAACATCAAGGAATGTAAGGAATGGAATATAGCTTCAGTTAGGAAACTTGTATGATAGCTAATATTGAACAAAGAGTCTCTTTGGATAAGGTAGGTTCCATGGGGTTTATATGAAGTCAAATCAAGATATATGGACACATTCACCACCTTCAGATAGCAGCCGGTACTGGAGAAAGCTAAACTAAGTAAAAGAAGGGATGAATTAGTGGTATTCACAAGGCAGATACATTCTAAATCATGCATGGAAGTACTCTATTAATCATAGTTATCTTGCAACAACTGGTCGACAACAGAAGCTGAAAGTTGCAGATTTAGTATGGACAGCAGTAGCTCAACCTAAACACAGATTCATAGGTTGGCTAGCAACACTTCAAAAATTATTAACAAAGGATAGGATTATTGGGATGCAAATACAGGTTGAAAATGTTCACTGTACTTTGTGTAATGAGGATGCATTGGAATATCAAGATCATTTGTTTGCTAAATGTGGATGGATAACAACTGTAAGGCAAGAGTTGAACATATGTACAGGGCATGATGTACAATATACATGAGTCAAGCAAATGCTGGAGCATATCAAAAGAAAGCACTGGAAATAGTTCAAGAAAGAAATGATTGCTGCAGTGCACTTAGTGATGGTATACTATACACGGAGAGCAAGAAACGCAAAAAATTTTCAAGGAAAGAATGTAAATGCTGAAGAGGTAGTTACACAAATCAAGAGAGAAGTGATAGAAAGGATGGATGTACTTCAAGAGTTAAATAAAGCATAGGAATGTAGGAATTTTATTAGACATATTACTTGTAATTAGATTTTTCTGTTTGTTGGAGGCCTAATTTTTGAGTTCAGGAAATTAGGTGCTCTATAAGTGTAATTTTGTTGATGTTAATGGTAATTTCATATTGTTACCAAAATAATATACATAGTAAAAATAAATTTCACACAACTAATTATATATTATACAACTTTTGTACAACTTATATACAATTTTCATACATTATTTTTACCTAATTAAATATAACTACAACATTATATAACTTAAATACAATTTTTATATAATTTTTTTTTATATTTTGTATTTGATTTGTATATTTTTTATATATGGTGTGTGCTTCTTCCTCCCTAAAATTCCAATCAAAAGTTATTCTCTTAATACAATTTTGATACATCTAAAACTTTATGTAAAAAGATAGTATTGATAACTTAACTACAAATTTTATACAATGACTCATATATTATACAACTATTTTTCAAATTTCATATAGCAGTCAACTAAAAAAAGAAAGAATTACAAGAAAATACATTTGACATCACACCATAACAAAAAATAACTCATGTTTTAAGTTTTACCTGACCTAGCCCATATTGTACATATTTTGAAAGCCCTAGCAAATTCAAAATCTATGAAGTTAAATTTGTATCTCACAATTATTTCTTTCATTTTCTTTTCTTCTCACATCTTCTTCATATGTTTCAAGGGTCCATCCCCCATTACTGTTTCTCCCTCTTGTATTACCTTGTTCCAGTGTAAGAAAATTGAAGAGTAGAAGTCTACCACTGAAGGCTATTCAAAGCTTTGCTTTCGAAAATAGAAATTTTGAGTTTGTTAGTTATTTTGGTTGGATGTTGTTCCAATTTATTGAAAATATCCAAAAGGACTTCAAAATTTGAATTTGAACTGATTCTGAGTAGATTTAGGTTAAATTTCAGAAAAGACGCGAGGAAGAAGACAAAGTTAATTTTTTGTATAATTATGTATAATCTTGTATAATAGTGTATAGCGGTGTATAAATATATCTTATACAGTATTATATACTTATACACACCTTTGTACAAGCGTTTCTCTTAGGTCTAAAGTAAATGGCTTTTTTTAATTTTATTTTTTTAAATATAAACTACCTAGTTGCAATTGGGCTCAGTTGTATTCAGAGAGGATCAGTGAGGGGAGCTAGGCCTAACCTCATAAAATACAACTTGGTGCATGTATGACCCAAAAATGAACAACAAAAGAAGAAAAGAAAAACCCGAGGAGATATATACAGAAGGGGTTCTCCATCAGGGAAGAGCGAAAGATACATCTCTAGCTGACAAAAAAAATTAGCTTTGTCAAATTTGGTTATGATACTTGGCATTTACCACTTATCTAAGAGGAAATAGCCTTTAGTACATGTAGGAAGTTGTTGATATGAGTTGATAGTCATGACCCGAGGTAGAAGCCAGTTTCGCAAGACAGTTTGCAACTTGGTTGCATTCTCTGTAACAATGCTTTACTCTTACATTGGCCTGTTGTATAGTCTGCAAAATTCTCTCAGTCATTTGTTTGATTTTAGATTGTTGGTGTCTCTATTTATTAATATGTTTGCAATCACCATTGAGTCGAGTTCGAGGATAAAATTAGTTTAGCCTTGTAGCTTGCACCATTTCATTCCAAACTCGGCAGCTAGAGCCTCCGCAGCATTGTTGTTATCACACTGGACAACCTTCGAGAAGGCCATAATAAGGTCATCGTTGCTATTCCTTACGATGACTCATATACCTACTTTGTTGTTTTCTCTGATATACCTACCTTTTGTATTAACTTTGATACATCCCCGATTTGGTGTCGACCACATCACTTGACTCCAGCTTTGCATTTGTTTCAACTTTTTGATTCTTTGGCAGAGATCTGGCCAAGGGTTGTGGTTGTCACATCTTGGTATAATCTTCAAAATGGCACCTTTGATATTCCATATAGCTTGATGCACCATTATGTTTGGTTGGAATTTCTTCTGATTAACATATTTGCACGATGTCCATTGTTTCCATAGTTCCCAGCAAATTGTTAATGGATTTATTTGAAGGATTAAGTTATGGCCCTGTTCTTTGAGCTTGTTTCCCACTATATATTGAATGTGCCCACCACCTGCTCTATTTGATGCCTTATGCCCATTGGGTTGTCAATTGTGTTTCATGCTATTTTTGTTGCCTCGCTTCGATTGAATACATGTTCCATAGTCTAAACCTGCGGCAAACAAGAACAAGAACATTTAGAAACAATATTAGTGCCAAATTTACCAAATATAATCAAAAGGTATCACCTTTTAAGTAACCTCCATGATAGGAAGGATATTTTAAAAGGTATAGATTTTTGCCATATCTTATTAATGAAGTTATTCTTCTACTTTTTCATTCTTACTAAGTCCCAAGTCGATTTATTATTGAAATCCCATCTTCAGCTAAATTCCATATTGGAAAGTCATTACGACTTTTGTTGCCAATATCCACTTTAGTAATAATATCCAACAAGTGAGGAGGGATAGTGTCTACTAATTTGTTTGTGTCTCAGGTACCTTCATGGATGAAATTTTTAACGAGAAGCTTGTGAGATTTACCCTGGCCCTGAACTACCTTGGCCAAAGCACCTTTGCCCGTCCAGTTATCCCACCAGAAACTAGAATTGCCTGCTTAAATTTTCCAAATGAGATTTGGTACAGCTTTGATCTTAGCTTTTGTCAAATATCTCCAAATGTGAGAGCCAGAGGGGGTGGGAACTTTGGTAACCAAGTGAGCTTTTTGCAATATTTATCTTTGAGGAAAGTGGCCAAAAGGGATGGTTGAGTCCTGAATCTCCACTATCTTTTCAGAGAGAGCGTTGATATCTTCCATTCTCCTGACCCCCACACCCCCTCATATTTAGGTAAGCAAGATTATTTCAGGAGGACTAGTGATAGTTGTTTTTTCCTTCAGAAGATCCCCATAAGAAATTGTTAAAGTGTTTTCCCATAAGCTTGATGATGCATTTGGGAGGGTCCATAGTAGATAAAATGTAGGTAGGCAAGGATTAGAGGACATGATTGATTAAGGTTATCTTCCCTTCGCAGGAAAACATCTTCCCCTACCAACCGTTTAGTCTTTTCACAGTTTTGGCTAGCATGACATCAAAGATGCTAATTTTCTTCCTACCATTGTAGATTGGACATCTGAGATAATTGAAAGGAAAGGGCTTGTCCATATAAACAGACTTTCTTCTGATTCTATTTATTCTACTAGCAGAGGTGTTCGGAGCAGTAACAAAGAAACTCATGTCGTTATTCACTTTTTGACTTGATGCTTGTTCATACCTTCTTATCCGACTCTTCATGAATTTTATCGAGTGCTTATAACCTCCAGTGAACATCATTATGTCAACGACATAAGCAAGGTGTGTAATGATAGGACCTCTATGGTCCATGGAGAATAGGGTGAAGTTGTTGCGAGTAGCAAGTTTGTTTAAGGATCTGGACAGTACCTCAGCTCCAATACTGAACAAGGAAGGAGAAAGCAGGTCACCCTGTTTGAGTCCTTACGAATATGTGAAAAAGCCTTTTCTAGACCCATTAATGATGATAGAATACCACACATCGCTAACTAATCTCCAAATCGTATCAATCCAAACTTTTGAAAAACCAAATTTTATCATGACAGCCATTAGAAAATTCCATGACATTCTATTGTAGGCTTTAGCCATATCCAGCTTGATAACCATATTACCCACATTGTTTTTCTACCTTATGTTGTGGACAATTTCTTGTGCTAGTTACACAATTTTAGTAATCATACTTCCCTTGACGAAACCACTTTGATTAGTGAAAATTATTTTCTCAAGCATAGCGTTCAGTCGTCTACAAAGAATCTTAGAAATGATTTTGCTGGTGAAGTTGCTCAGACTAATAGGCCTGAACTCAGAGAAGTTGGTTGAGGAGTCGACTTTGGGGATTAGAATCAGACATGTATGATTATAGAATTTGGTCATGCCCTTGCCATTGAAAAGTTCTGTACAAAGTCTATATCATTCTTGATGATATACCAGCATTTTTGATAGAAGGTGCCATTAAAATCATCGGGTCCCACTGCACTTGAAACATTCATACTAAACACGATATCTCTAATCTCATCCTTGTTAGGTATTGTATTGAGCATATCTTTATCTTCCTCATTGATACATTTAGGAATATAGTTGAGGACCTCATGATTACTGAAGGTTAAACAAATGCTTGAACTGATGCACATCCACCTTTGAAATATTTTCATCCTCTTAGACCTATGAGCCATTATGATCCTTGATCGTGTGAAGATGGAGCCTACATTTTCTGTTTTTAAATAAACTATGGAAGTATTTGCTGTTGCTATCCCCTTCTTCATACTGTTTCTACTGGGCTTTCTGTCTAAGGATGGCATCTTACATACCTAGCCACTTGATGTCTATCTTCCCTTTATTGAGCTCCTCTCTAACCTGATCTGTGTTGTTAAGAGTGTCAATATCTTCCAAGTTTACCATTTTTGCTTCCCATATGTTAACTTGTTCAAAAACATTCCCAATCTTTTCTTTCGACCATCTAGTGAGACTCTTACTAAGAAGTTTCAATTTTTGTTGTAGCCTCCACATGGGGTTTTCAGGAACTTGAGTGCTCTAAACCTCTTCTGCCAGGTTCATGAATGATGGCTGCTCAACCCAAAAATCTAGGAATTGAAGTATTTGACGCCATCTTGAGGCTCCTTTTGACATTTGATGAGGAGGGGCCTATGATCCGATCCTGTTCTACAAAGGTGATTGACCATATTAATCTGGAAAAGTTGGTTCCATAGGTCGTTAACAAAGACTCTGTCAAGTCTCTTCCAAATCCTTTCCTAGCTCTCCAGTTGTTGCACCACGTGAATTTAGGGCCTACAAACCCAAATCTACCACCTCACAATTGTCCATACAACTACTGAATTCAAAGCTTCTATTCATTCTGTGAAGATTGCCCTCTTTTTTCATCTGGGTCTAGAATTACATTGAAGTCACTCCTAATCCACCAAGGACCTTTGATGTGAGTGTGGATGTCTTCCAAACTGCTCCAAAGCTATCTCCTTTCATTCTCAGTACATTTGACATAAACTGCAGTGAGATATAGATCACAATTAGCGGGGGGTGTATTGCATTTTCATAGTAAGCTGCTGCTCCTTATTGTCGACCACACTTTTTTATGCTTCCCCGACCAAAGGAACCAAATATGACCATTCGTGTTAGCCATACTGTGTTGAAAGCCAAGGAATTTCATGTATTTATCAATTTTATTATTGCTAACAAAAGGTTCAAAAATTGCTACAAGTTTCACTTTGTACAAGTTGATGAGTTTTTTAAGCCCGTGAATGGATTTTTTGATTTTACCCCTCTAATATTCCAAAAGATGGAATTAATCATAAAGTCCAGGGAAGATTAGTTTGTACTACCTTCCACATTAGAAGAGTTCTGTTTCTTTATTGTTTTCTTTCCCATCTTTTTGCTTATGTTTCTGATTTTGCTCTTTTGGACCAGTGAGAATCCCTCATTATCTTCTTGGTTGCTTCGGGCGTTATGTATTTGTTCTTCAGAAATCCTCACCGTCACCTTATTTGGTGAATACCTCTATTTGTTGATCATTTTTCTTCGTAGAGTGAGGTTTGACCATGGAGATTCTAGGTCTAGTTGAACCACCATATTAATCCCCTGCATTACTTTGATCTCTGAAAGTATGTTGACTGGTCTCTCATTAGTTGTGAGGTATTTGGTTAGGTCATGTTGATCATGTTGAATGTTGGTATGTTGACTGCTCCTTTCCTTTTCTTGAGCCATATTTCTTTAAATGTTAGAGGATTCTTGCACCACCTATTCTGACCCTTACAAAATTTCTATTTGTTTGAATGGATTTACTACACTCTTTGGAGTTATTGCTAGAGTCATTGTCCCTGTTATCATCATTGTTTCCTTTATCAAAGTCCACACCACCATCATTGTTTTCATCCTTTTTTCATTTTGTTGTTGTTGTCGATTGGCTTGATCCTCCTTGCCTTTGTTAAACATTTTGTTGCCGCTGACTTGACACCATATTGGTTTAAATGACACATTGAATTTCATTTGGGGGAGTCTTTTTTTTAATGCTTTTCCTCTTCTTTTTGGAAGTTCTGATTTTGATGTCATTGATTTCATCCTCCTGTTCATTGTGTTGAATGGCCATACTATTTTGGAGAATACCATTTTGCCGAAACTTTTCCTTCTCCTGAACTTGTTTGGTCGCCTCCTTCTCTGTATCTTGTTTGGTAGCATCATTCTGCATAAGCTTTGGCTTTTGCTCTGTACCTATGCATTTGTTGCCATCTATAATTCCATGAGCCTTTCCCTTCCCATTGATTGTAGTAAGATCTATGAGCACGTGATATTTGCCCTACATGAGAATAACTCCTAAAAAATAGACCAAAAATAATTTTAAATTTTAAAATTTTTTCTTTGTTTATTTGCATTTCATGCATTTTTAACCTTTTTAAATCATAGAAAAATTCTAAAAAATGGTCATTTTTACATATTTATTAAAAAATAAATAAAGAAGTTTTAATTTCTACAAAAAAATAGATTAATTTAGAATTTTTAATTTCTATGGTTGTTAATTAAAAAAACAAAAGAAAAGAAAATAATGATTTAATTGCAATGAGATTTTTAATTTAAGCAATTGGGTCATTTTTAAAATCAAATTAGCCTAGACCATAATTTTCCTATCCAAACCCACATAACTCAAGCTCATTATCTAGTCTATAATATGTAGGCTCATACCCCTAACATAATACATATCCTATATAATACTATCTACACTTAAATGATCATCCGTCGTTTTCCCAGAGAAGAGGACCCATCCCCTCACTGGTTATCTTCTTCACTCAATCTCCACCAAGCAGCTTCACACCTTCATCTCCACCCCACATACGCTATCAAACCAGCCTCATTTTTCCATTCGAAAAGGGCTGCTGAAACAGCTTCTCGAACCCAGCAGAAAACCATCCAAAATTAGCTCTGAACCATCCTAAAAAGTAGTCCGTTTTCAGCAATGGAAAGCTGAAACTTCATCTATGAAAAAGCAGCCACTAAAATCGCTGGAACACCCATTAAAAAGCAGCCGCTGTTTTAAGCTTCGAATTTTTTCGGTAGGCTTCGATCTCACCGTTGCGGAGCCCGTTCACGATTCGGTTCGTGTTTTTGTTCGAAGTTCGATTGTCATGTCGAGTATCAGCCATAGCGGTCTCTTTGTTTCAGTCCGTAGCTGAATTTTTTTATTTAATTGAAAGCAACCTCAGGTTCTATTCTTGCCTCTTTCCTTCTATTCTAATGTCAGTTCTAATATGGTTTGAGCTTAGACTATAATTTTGCTGGATTTGTGATGGGAAATTGGTTTGAAGGAATTTTTATTTCTCTGTTGTTCGTGTCAAAAAGTTGTGTCAAGTCCAAAGCATTTAACCGTGTATATATAAGTTTCTTCTTAAAATGCGTTTTTGCTTATTTAAGATCCCAAACAAAATGACAACTTTAGTCCAATAAAAAGAGCATGTCCAATAAGGTGCATACCATTTCCCTGTTTCCGATACTAATCTACTCGAATAGCATTAGGTATGTGTGTGTAGTATGTGTATGTTACCTAAAGATAATAACTGGACCTAATTTTTTTACTTTTTTAGTTTTTATACCCTTGGGTAGAGATTTTACTTTTTTAGTTTTTATACCATTATGTAGAGAGGCTGTTTCCAAATAGACCCCCGACATCCTTCTCTCCAAGAACTTTCCACCTTGCTCTTGGGATACTCGAACTCACAACCTCTCGGGTGGAAGTAGGAATTGCTTACCATAAGAGCAACTACTCTTGTCCTTGGTGGTGCTTTTTAAATAATTGGTATATTTGATTGCCTTCATATCATGGGCTTCATGTTCTAGCAGATAGAAAGGGACATACATTTATTCTCTGGTCATGGAGAGTGAATTATATATCTTGAAAGACCAATTGTTAATGAGTGATGTACAGTTTAAAATAGACTTGGTTGTAATTCCATAGCTCCTCTTCGTAAATCTGATCTTCGTCGTGTTCTCTGCTAACTGCCAAATAGTTCTAACTTTTATCATGTTAAACATGAGGTATTTAATGAACTTGTCTTGTTTCTTTGAAAAGAATGTCTCACTCCAAGTGAGCCTCTGGCCCTTATTTAATTAATATTAATCATTTAGAATTCAAGGCGTGCCATTTAGTTTAATTTTCATGAAGCTCGCAAAGTTAAAAATATATAATTGTTTTAGGCGCGTAATTTAAAGTTATATTTCTAAACTCGGGTGTATATTTATGTGACCCAATTTCAATTCTCAACAATATTAGATAAAATGTATCGAGGATCGTGGGTGCATTTATGAGACGCGATTCAAGATATATTTTAGATAACGTTGCAATTTTCCTTTTTAAAGAAAATAATTAAATAAAGTGGTAAAGTTTATAATTGCACCATAGGCTAAAACATGTATAAAAATCCAATAATAGGCGAATTCTAATAGTTTAAGCGACTGTGCTAGAACCACGGAATCCGAGGGTGCCTAACACCTTTCCTCGGGTTAACAGAATTCCTTATTCAGAATTTCTGGTTCGCAGACTTCAAAAGGAAAGTCGAAATCTTCTTCGATTTGGGATTTAAAAATAAATCGGTGACTTGGGACACCAAATAAACTATCTCAAGTGGCGACTCTGAAAACAAAAATAAATAAATAATCTTATTTCGAATAATATCACTTTAATTGGAAAAACTCTCTTATACATTTATCCTTCGGGGTAGCCGTGTAAAAAAGGAGGTGTGGCAGCTCTGGCGACTCTGCTGGGGATAGAACACAGAATCTCTGGTTCAGGGTTTAAGAATTCGAGCTTAGAATAACGATTCTGATTGGCTTTATCTGTTATCTGATTTTCCTACATGTTTCATGCCTAATATGCTAAATGCTTTACCGCTTTGATATTGGATGAATTGTATATATATAAACAGTTACGAAACCCTTCTCTTCTCATCTTCGAGGATGTGTTCGCTGGTCGAGATTCCCTATTCTGTTAGTTCATAACCTTGAAATAAGAAAGAGACTCGGACAAATTATAAAGCCGGATGGCCTTTTGGTTCCCGGTACGTAGCCCTCTCCTCGGCTCGAGTTATTTGCTCGGGTGCACAAGTCTAGAACAGTATACTCAGGTTTGAAACTAGAATAACTCAGCATCATGCCGGATCTTTAGTAAGAACGTTTATTTGCATCATGTGCATTTGATCATAGGGACTCAACATAGGGGTTGAGTCCGTTAGGATAGGTGTACCTAAATGTAAAAGACCATCTTAATGCATCTTGCGTGCTACTTGCATACCTGTCTGTTCAGGCTTGCATGTTGACCGGCTTCTAGAGTAGGGAAGAAAATCAAAAAAGAAAAAGAAAAAAAGGAGAGGTAGATATTTAGAAAATTCTGTAACTCTGCCGAAACTTTGAAAAAAGAAAAGTCATTTAAAAATAAGTCATTTTTCCCGTTGTGTCGAATCTGCCAGAACTACGCGAGTCTGATTCTCACCGGATGTGAGGTACGTAGTCAAGCCTCATCGGTTCCGGCCCTCAATTTTCGAAAATTTCCAAAAATATTTTTATTTTCTTCTTTTAATAAAAAATGGGGTCTTTCTTTATGACCCATATTTGTTTTCAAAAAAAGAAACCCCTAAAACAAAAGTCCAAAAATATTTTCATTTACTTCTTTAAAAAAATTGTTTTTTTTAAGAACCCAATTTTCAAAAATCCAAAAATTTTACTTCCTTGTTTAGAAAAGTTTTAGTTGCTTCTCAAGAAAAAAAATACAAATGTTTTCATTCTTCTTTCGAAGATTCAAAGGAAAAATCCAGATTCAAAAATATCTTCTCTTTTATTTAGAAGTATTTCTTTCAAAATTCAAAAAATTCAAAACTCCAAAATAATATTTTTTTTCTTGTTTAGAAGTTTTTCTTTCAAAATTTCGAAAAAAATCTAATAATTCAAAAAAATATTTTTATTCTTCTCTCAAAAATTAAAAAGAAAATTCAAGATTCAAATATTTTCTTTTCCTTTAGAAGTACTTCTTTCCTAACTTCAGAATAAAAACTCATAACTACGATAAGAAAAATTTTCTTTCTTATTTAAAAGTTTTTCTTTTGAAAAAAAAGCAATAAAAGTCGAAAAAAATATTTCTTCTCTAGAAGTCTTTCTTTGAAAGATGCTGAAGAAAAATCAAAATTCAAAATTATTCTCTTTCTTCTTTATAAGTCTTTCTTTTGAAAAAAAGTGAAAAAAGGAGAAACTTCAAAATCCAAAAAAAAAGTTAGTTTCTGTACTTTATTCCTGATCTTCCCGAACTACGCAAGATCTAATTCATGCGGCATCATGATACGTAGGCAACCCACATCAGGTTCGATCAACCATGGAATAGGAAAAAATAGAAAAATAAAAATAGTGAAGAAAAGAAAACATTGATAATAATAAGGACTGACTGAGTCCATTCTAACATGTCTTTTGTTTTGAATTGTGAAGAAAGTTTGAGGTGGTCGGTTTATGGTAAGCAGACAGCACAAGATTCAAGAGAAAATGATAACTGACATCGAAGCGGTTACAAGTGCTCAAGAGACTCAGGGACGAAGAGTTCGACAAGAGTATACTGTGGTTGAGAAAAATAGAATACTAAAACAGCAAATGGCCAAAATGTCAAGCATGGGCCAATAGCCAAGGAGAACCTTGTCATGAGTCCCAATTTGTTACACAACAAGAGCAATCTCACTCTCCTAAATACCACTCATACTTATTTGATCTTCTTACAAAGATTGAGAAGCCCGCCCAAACGATGGTACCAGAAGAAATGACCCAAAGAGTAAAAAGCTTAAAACAACGGTTGAAAAACATGCAAGGGTTGGGGGTCAAAAGAGTGTTGCCTTCAAAGATCTATGTATGTTCCCCGATGTCCATTTGCCGCGTGGTTTCAAGACTCCCAAATTTGAAAAGTATAATGGACATGGAGACCTCATAGCCCACTTGAAAAGGTATTGCAATCAACTGAGAGATGTGGGAAGAAATGAAGAATTGGTAATAGCTTATTTTGGGGAAAGCCTCACGGGAGTAGCATCTGCATGGTTTTTGAATCAGGACACTTCTTGCTGGTACGTCTGGGATGACATGGCACATGCCTTTGTCAAAAATTTCCAATATAACATTGACATTTTCCCAGACCGCAATTCCCTTTCAAACTTGAAGAAGAAACCAAGTGAAAGTTTCAGAGAATATGATGGAGAGAGCGAACAGCTAGGGTTAAGCCACCCATGGATGACCACGAGCTAATAACTATCTTCCTTCAAGCTTAAGAGCCAGATTACTTTCAAAACATGATGTCCGCAGTTGGCAAATCCTTCTCGAAAGCAATCAAAATGGGAGAAATGGTAGAGAATGGTCTTAAGACATGAAATTTTTTAAGTCAAGCAGTTCTTAAAGCCGCAAATCAAGCTGTCCGGGTTGAATATGATAATTTTAGTGACATAAATGAGAAGGATGAAGAAATCTTGATGACAACAAGGTCGAGAAGAGGTCCTAGGGGAACACCTCGAAGGTATACGCAACCTCATCATGTTTTCCATGACTCCTCTGATCATTACTTTCCACCTCAGAACCCACCATACTCTGTTGATCCACCTCAGTATGTTGATCAGCCACCAAATCACCCAAGAAAGCGAGCACGAGTATCGCAAAATCTCCACCAGCCTCCACAAAATTTTCGAGCGCCTTATAACCCATATCCAAGACAGGTGTATAGAAGGGAACCAAACTTGAAATATAATTTTACACCAATAGGAGAGTCACATGGAAGCTTATTTGAAAAGTTAAAGCATTATGGCATGATTGCACCTATTCCTCCAAATAATGTGGACCCACTTGCAAGAAGCTTTGACCCTTCTAAAAGGTGTGAATACCATTCCGATGCTCGGGGACACGATGTTGAAAGTTGTCGGGATTTGAAAAGAGAAATAGGGAGAATGATCCAGGAAAAGCTTATTTTGATTCAAGACCGTGTCACCCAGAATATCACGCAGAATCCTTTATCTGCACAGGACGACGCATACTTCATGGGGATGATGCCTGGTGACATGGAGTATGAGAATTCTTTCGGGAACTTGTTGACTGAAATTGGATAAGGTCATGGTGATTTATGATGAGCAAATTTGTGGCTAAATGTCAAGCTTAGCAATTGAAAAGTCATTCCCTCCTCACTTAGGAAGGAATCTTGGTTTCTTGTTTTGATGTTTTTTCTATTATCAAGGTTATTTCAGCGTTGTGATCCAGATTTTATTTGTTTTATTGAGTCAAACCCTTCTATCTTTCTATTCTATTTGTATGAGTTATGTCTATTCGTTTTGTTGCTATTTTTAGTATCCGGGTATTTTAGGTTTGTAACTCGGATCTTAGGTTGCTTGTTTAGTCGTCAAGGACTTCCATCCTTATTCAATAAAATCCAGTTTGTCCTTTTGTGTCATTTTGTTCTTAGTTCCTTTCGCGCTAGTACTAATAACATGACATGCATGCGAAAATTTTGGCAAGATCTTGGAAACTGATTTAATTTGGAATTGGATAACTGGAAGAAAAAAATAACACACTTTTGAGGATGAATAAAGAGTCAAAATACTTGGGAACTAAAGTCGAGTAAAGGTCACTTTCGAATCATTGTGAATATTGGGCTTGAGAAAGAATCAATTGAAGATTGTTGGAAAGTTTGACGTTAAGGGATGAAAAGTGTCTAGTGACCACGACACACCAAGAAGACATGCATATTCATCAATGTCGTGATTGTGAAATGATACTATGTTTGGCGTTCTCGAGGTTAGGAGGCCCTTTTTCTGCTACCCAAACACTTTATACTTTTTTCACCCCTTTGAGCCTGTGTTATTTTCTTTGACCACCCTCTTTTGGAATCAAGTTTAGAGTCAAGAGTCGAAAAGTAATGAAAAACAAAAAAAAACAAAAAAAGAAAAAAAGTCCATGTCCCAAAAGTATAAACTGGAGCAGCTTTTAGAAAGTTCTAAGCGAAAAAAAAGAGAACAAAAGAATTATCAAAGGTCCATGCCCTCAAAAATAGAAGCTAGGTCATACAAAAAAAAGAGGAAAAAAAAGAAAAAAAAATGAAAAGAGAAACAGAAAAAAAGATGAAAAATAATTTAGGTTAGATGTTTGAACTACGTTAGACCTGATTCCTTTACAAAAACAAAAAGAGGATACGTAGGCAGCCTCACGGCTCGGTCCAACCAAATAAGAATTCAAAAAAAAAAAGAACCGAAACAAAAGAAAAATCCCAAAAATTCCCCAATAGCTGAAACTGGGGTGGACATTTTTTTTCACTTTTGAAATAGTGGATTCCAAGAGTTGTAAGTCTACAACCCCTAATTTTAAGTCTACTTTGAGCCTTCATGCCGACCCTTCTTTCCAACCATATCCAAGATCCCCTCAAATAAAGACCTCCCAGTATGCCTTCACGAATGCCAAGAGAAGCATGCGATGAGCAATGGTTGTCATGTGACATAGAACACTGTCAAGATGTTCGCTTAAGAAAAGAGAAAGAAAAAGAAAATAGAAATAAAAATGAGAGAGTCTTACTATTGAAAACCCTCACGGGCACTGTAAGATCATGGTGAGAAGAGATAAATAAATGAGAGAGACTTGTTGGTGAAAACTCCTCGGGGCACCACTGGTCGAAAGTGAGTCATGAAGCTGATGCAAAGGATTGGCACGAACAAACCCGACTTCAAAGGTCATAACAATGGGGAAAATGAAGATCGGATTAATTGGATAGATCAGGCCCGTTAAGTCCAAAATGCATGTCATGATCATTAAGACTAGTTACTAAAAAAATAATCTTCCTTCTGGCCTTATGACAGGGGGCATTTTCTTGTCAATATTTGTTTCTTTGTGTCATTGAGTCCTTCACTCCGAATCTGTCCTCGTCAAAACAAGCAAGAAAAGATTTCAAAATCTGCTACTAGCTTTTCAGTTGCACAAAGTAAATTTGGCGGTTGTTACTGTCAGCATGCCTTGAGGATTCATGCAAGGGCTCCCCCAGAAGACTCTTGTCAGCCTGCTTGGCGCAAGCAAAGATAACTTGTGATTCTCTCTGACAGACAAATTGCTAAAAAAGCAGAAAGTCATTGAAGATATCAGAAAAGGTCACCTGAGCCAAGATCTCCAATCGGGGCAGGGTTTATTGAGCCTCAAATACAAATGGTACTGGGTGCGAAACAATCAGAGTTGGTGCAGAACAAATGTCTCTTAAGACCGACTCAGGTTGATCGAGCAAAAGCCAAGCTTCTCAAGACTCAAGGCCAGAAACCGACTACCATTTTCAAAACTGACAAATTGTTCTTTGTTTGCAGGAACTAAGCAGCGCAAGGAAAGTGGTTCAAAAAAAATAAAGAAAGAAAAACAAAAAAAAAAAACGAACAAAAACAACAAAAAAAGAGAAGAAAAAGACAAGAAGAGTATTTCTCAAATCTTGGTATTTATTTGTCTGCATGGGCATAAAATCTTGCCATTGATCTTCACATTTTTTTCTCATAGGATAAAAAGTCCTAGTCTGATGGATTTTCCTCCCAATAAAAATCTTAGTCTAATGAATTTTTCTCCGAAGATAGAAGACCTTGTGTGATGAACTTTCTACTAGGATCAAAATCTTAGTATGATGAATCTTTCTCCTAAGATACTAAAAAAAAGACCTAGTCTGATGAACTTTCTCGTAGGATCGAAATCTTACTCTGATGAATATTTCTCCTAAGATACCTAAAAGTGACCTTGTTTGATGAATTTTCTCCTAGGATCAAAATCCTAATCTGATGAATTTTCTCCCAGGATAAACGTCTTAGTCGGATGAATCTTTCTGTTAAGATACCAAAAAAAAAAAAAAAAAGAGGGGGAACCTAGTCTGATGAATTTTCTCCTAGGATAAATATCTTAGTCTGATGAATCTTTCTCCTAAGATAGAAAACCTAGTCTGACAAATTTTTTCCTATGATAATTCATAAAAAATAATCCAAAATCATGGTAGCATAGGACCTTTTCCCTTTTATCCAGGCATAACCCGCGGACCTCCTCGACATAACCCAAGGATCATCTTTCCCTTTTCTCCCCAGCATAACATGAGGGTCTTTTCTTTTCCTCCCCAGCATGACCTGGGGGTCTTTTCTTTTTCCCCTGGCATAAACCGAAGGTCATTTTTTTTATCCCCAGCATAACCTGAGGGTCTTTTACTTTTCTTCCCCCGCATAGCCCGATGATCATTTTCTTTCTATCCCAGTAGACCCCTTTTTCTCCTATCCCGGCATAACCCGCTGATCCCCCTGGCATAACCGAGGAGCCTTCTTCTCTCGGCATAACACGTTAACCCCTTGGCATAACCCAGGAACCTTTTTCATTTATTGCAGCATAACCCGCGGATCTCCCTGGCATAACCGAGGAATCTTTTTTCATTTCATCCCGGCATAACCCGTTGCTTTTTTCTTTCATCCCCAGTAGGGACCCTTCATTCCCATCCCGGCACAACCCGTGGATCCTCCTCTTACCCCCAACAGGGACCTTTTCTCCTTCACAACATAACCTGGCAATCTTTTCAAAGGATACACAATCCCGACATTTATTGTTTTCAATAAAGAAATAGCTTAGATTTGTTTTGCAAATAACTCACGAAATTTTCCCAATGAAAACTGTGGTAGAAAATTTTGTTCGTTTTTTTGTTTTGGTGTCCGAGCAGGTTTTACCTCAAGGCACAGGATTCGAGATGACCGAAAACATGAGTCTCAATCCAGAATAAAGGAATAGAAGAAAAGAGCAAAAAGAAGAGAACTTAGAATGTTCAAAGAAGAAAAGGATGCAGACTGCTCAAATTTGATTCAAAATCACAAGCTTCGCTTGTCCCGCTTTGATCCAATGATGAAGAAAGAACCAGCACCTGAGCATCAAGATTCAGATCGAAGTCTGCAGCATGACCTAGCAAGACTCAAGATCAAGCTTCAATGATTTATAACTCGTAGCTCATAGGCTTAGTTAGTCTTTTTAATTTTGATTCTGATGTAATAAATGAGACCGCGAATCGGAACCTCGACGGCACCTCGACCGGATCTTCACCTCGGCATACGCCTTCATCCCACTCACTTCCCGTACTACACTGACCTGATTCCTTTGTAACCAAGGATATGTAGGCAACCTCAGAAGCAGGGTGCGATCAAATCTTTTAAAAATGCTTCCCAATGAGTATTCAAACGGACAAAAAATTGCTCGTATATGCTCACTTTATCTTTGCACGAAAACTCTTCGTACTCCGAGCAAAGAGGGGCAGCTGTGAGCACGTGATTTTTGCCCTATAAGAGAATAACTCCTAAAAAATAGACCAAAAATAATTTTTATTAATTTTAACAATTTTTCTTTGTTTATTTGCATTTAATGCATTTTTAACCTTTTTAAATCATAGAAAAATTCTAAAAAATAGTCATTTTTACATATTTATTAAAAAAATTAAGATTTTTTAATTTCTACAAAAAAATAGATTAATTTAGAATTTTTAATTTCTATGGTTGTTAATTAAAAAAAAGAAAAGAAAAGAGAATAAGGATTTAATTGCAATGGAATTTTTAATTTAAGCAATTGGGTCAATTTTTAAACCAAACTAGCCCAAACCATATTTTCCTACCCAAACCTGCATAACCCAAGCTTATTTCTTAGCCGATAATCTGTAGGCCCATACCCCTAACCTAATCCATATCCTATATAATACTATCTACACCTAAAATATATGGGGACCCTACACTCTACTAAACGATCATCCGCCGTTTTCCTAGAAAAGAGGACACATCCCCCACTGGTTATCTTAAGCTAGTATATGGGATCAAGAAGACCAACAAAGGAGGAAACATTGTCATTAAGCTTGACATATCATAAGCTTACGACAAGCCATCTTGGAGTTTCCTAACAAATGTGCTAAGGAAAATGAATTTCTCCGAAATCATCATTGACTCCATTCACAGGCTGATTTCTGAGAATTGGTATTCCATTTTAATTAGTGGAACAAAACATGACTTCTTCAAGTCAACAAGAGGACTGAAACAAGGAACCCTCTTTCACCCTCCCTATTTATTCTAGCGGCTGAGGCCTTATCTAAGGCCTTTAACAGACTCAATAAGAACAACCAATTTATTGGTTTCTCTATGAATCCCAAAGTGCCCAAGATAAACCACCTAAATTATGCGGATGACCTAATTCTTTTCTCTTCTGGTGATAGGAAATCAGTGAAGTTGCTAATGGAAATTCTAGAGGACTACCAGGATGCATCTAGATAAGAGATCAACAAAGATAAAATCTATTCCTAAAGTACACCCATAGGTACAACAGATACAACAAAAGAATCATCAGAAGAATCAGGAAATGGACAGGCTTCAAGCATATGCAATTCCCATTCACATACCTTGGATGCCCTATATATATAGGCATAAAGAAGATATGCTACTTCGCTGACATAGCCACAAAAGTCCAAAACAAAGAGGGAGGTTGGCAAGGGAAATTCCTATCATCTAGTGGTAAAGCTATTATCATCAAGCATATCCTGCAGTCCCAGACTTTATATCTACTTGCAGCTATGGAACCTCCTAAGGCCATTATCAAGCAGATTGAAATATACTTGGCAAACTTCTTCTGTGGGGAAAAAGAACGGAAGAAAAGCTATCATTGGTGTTCCTGGGATAACATGAGTTATCCAACTAATGAAGGAGGAGTTGGCTTCAAAAAGCTTCAAGATATTTGCAACTCATTTGCAGCAAAAAGGTGGTGGAGATTCATGGTAGAAAACGACTTATGGACAAGAATCCTATGAGCTAAGTACTACCAAAGATCTAACCCATTCTCAAAAAAGCTAGACCCCAAGGATTCTAACTCTTGGAGGAGTCTATTAGAAGCTAGAAACAAAGTGGATCTCAACATTGAATGAAAAATCAACAAGGGCAATAGTCTATTTTGGTAGGATAGATGGTTACCATCGGGAACCATCAAAACAATTGTCAATCCCCCCATCAAAACCAGGAAACACTAATGTCAGTAATTTCCTCAATAACCACAGATGGAACATTGAGCTTCTACAGGACACAGTTCCTCAGGAAGTTGTTAATAATGTAAGACGTATCAACATTGGTCAGAATCATATTCAAGATCAAGCCGTGTGGACCCTCAATCCTCAAGGAACTTTCTCTTGCTCATCTGCTTACCAACTCCTCAGGAAAAGAAAAGAGAAATCACTCTCCTAGCCAAAATCTGGAATAAGCACATACCTTTTAAAATCTCCTTCATAGCATGGAGAATTTTGAAAGGCAGACTTACACTTGATGATATTGTACTAAAATTTGGTTCTAACATTATTTCTAGATGTTGTAGTTGCAGACTACCAGAAGAAGAAACTATGAACCATGTCTTTGCAAATAGCAGCATAGCAAGGAGGGTATGGAATTCTATGTCTACCTCATTAGAATTCCAGACTACGGCTATGAATATTTCATGCATCTTGACCCAATGGTGGACAACACATCCTAAAAGTAAGGTACAAAAGTTTCTTCTTCAAATCACCCCAACCATTGTTTGATGGGAGATATGGAAGGACAGATGTTGTTAGAAATATGGTAAGAAAAATATCTCGATTCATAGAATATGCCAACAGGTCCTTTTTAGGATAAAGTCTCCATAGGCCAAAAGTACAGTCAGATGGACTGGAACTGAACATGGGGTACTGTTGGCAGGGTTGTGGAGGAATACAAAATAAGATTGAAAAGTGTGATGGTCCTCTGGGAACCTCCAGATATTAATCAATGGAAAATCAACACAGATGACAGCTTCATCGCAAACTCAAGCAAAGCAGGTGCATGGGGTTTTGTTAGGAAAAGAAATGCAAAATTGTAACGGCTTTCTCATCACTAGTCCATTTCATGACTAACAATTACTCTGAAGTGCAAGCAACCTTGTTCTCTGGTGTTGTGAACAAAATTGCCAAGATTTAATTGTTGAACTAGACTCTCTTCTAGTCGTCAACATGATACTAGGAGTTTACAACACCTTGGAGACACAAAGAAGACGCCACTCAGATTCAACAAAAGGTGCAACAACACATCAAGATTAAGCATTGCTTCAGGGAAGGGAACGAAGTGGCCGATGCTTTAGCCAAACATGCTACTACTATCATGCAACATGTCATCTTCCTCAATGAAAATGATCTATCTAGTGAAGCTAGGAAAGCCATCTGTATGGATATGCAACATGTCTCAAATTTCAGAATTAGACCAAGGAAACATGCAGGATGGGTCTTTGATCCTCCTTAATTGAAAAGAAAGAGCTACTGCTAATCTGAACTGAAGCTTGTCAAAGTAGCTCTTTATAATCTCATAGGCCCCGCCATCACCATTTACTAGATCTTTAGCTCTTGTGAGGTTTTGATTTATGTCCCCCTCCTTTGTACTATTTTGCTTATAAATAAACAAGGTGGGGTCAATGCCAAATCCTCCAGTATCACAAGGAATGAAAACCTGAGTGTTTAGTTTATTAAAAAAAATACTGCCAAATAGGTTTGTGTATATCACTCCCCGTAAATATGTTCTTCATCTTCAATACTTGAGTTGATACGAAATGAGCATTTGGATGTGAATTGGAGTCCAAATCTCTTCATATTTTCATCCATAGGGATATTGTATTTGAATAAATTCCATAGAAAAAAAAAAGGAAATTTTAAAGGGAATCTTCTTACGCCACATCAAATTATTAACCAAAGTACTATTTTTACTGCTTCTTAGATGATTCCACGTACTCCAGTACGCTAATAATTGTTAATAACAGTTTTTTCTTCTTTAATTTTTTTACAAGAAGCAAACTAAAATATAAATTGGGGACTCTTAACCAGTAATATAAGTTCAGTTAACATAAATTTTGGATATAATTTTGCTTCAGTTATCAAGTTAAATAATTCGTTTGAGCAAAAAGATATTTAAAACTATCTAGTGCTACCTTAAAAACAAGTTATGATAACGTTAAAGCTCAATCTGCTAAGAAGTTTCTTCATAATAAGTAAAAATATAATAATAATAATTTCTAAGGGGTTAACGCTTTATTCGATAAGGGAATTAAATAATCTGCTCTTGAACCGATAAATTGTTAATTATAAAATTTCAATCAATTCACCACCATTAGTTCGATAACCCACCAACCGTTAATTTGATAGTCCGACACCAAAAAATCAATAAGCCACTTTTACAATTCGATTAACGGATACAATATGATTTTAAACCGCTATTACAAAAAGTGCAACTTTTAGCTACAGCTCAAGTCATAAGTGTAGTTTGAGGTTCAATAGCTTTGAGGCTGAAGATGACTATTGTTACTTCTCCGTTAAACCACAAACTTTATGCGAGAAGCTTAAACCCTAAGGGTCATTTGGCTTTAAATATAAGAATATTTAATTTTCATTTTCATATATATATATATATATATATATATATATATATATATATATATATATATATATATATATATATATATATATATATATATATATATATATATATATATATATATAAGTATGATAGTTTCGTCTTACTTATCTAGTATTTAGTTCTCTTTTACAAAATTCGACAGAACCAATATAATCCCCGCAAGTATAACTAACTTTTAATTTCGTTTTCGATTTTAATTAACTATCTGGATAAGTTATCAGAAGTTTACACGGGAAACGAAAGATGCTAACTCCTACTCCCTCTGATTTATATTGGTTGATATAGTTTGACTCGACACAAAGTTTAAGAAAAAAGAAAAAGATTTTTATAACTTGTGGTCTTAAAAGTTTAAGGGTAAAAAATTTATGGGACCATACTATTTGTGTGGTTATAAAAGCTTTTCAATAAGGACAAAAAGGGTAAAAGGAAGAGTATAAAGTTGAATTATTATCAAATTTAAAAATATATCATTTATTTTGGAACAGACTAAAAAGAAAAGTAAATTATTCAATATAAACGGAGGAACTATATGATTTTACAAGAATCGATGTATTATTTTGTACGAAAGATAACGTTAAATATGAGTACATGTATAGAAATATGTTCGTAAAAGTATCTTCAGACAAAGATGCTCTTAAATTAGGTTATATATGTATATGGAACAATTGATTTATTATTATTCATTCCATAATATTCTTCATTTATTATTGGCCGTACAAAAATTCTAGATTATTATTTAACAAAGAAACAGTCCTTGTTTCTCCTTTCACTATCGTTCTTTAGGTATATTTGCTGCAATTTCACATTGAATGACTTGGTCTTATTAACTACCGCTATTTAGAATTTTAATTAACTTTATATGACATGCTTGCTATTGATACAAATTTAACCTGATTTTGGGCAAGCAATTGGGCTTGAATAAATCTTTATAAATAACTATTTTAGTGTTAATTAATTATTTATAAATATCATTTGCTATATTATAAATTGTAGATATATTTTCTTTTGTTATAAGATGTACTAGATGTATTTAAGCTATTGTATTCATGAATACAATAGCAAAAATATGCGTGAATCGGGGAAGTTTAGCTTATCAGTTAGTGTATTCGAGTGTATTCGGTTGTATTCATAGCGTGAAACATGAGATTATAGTTGGAGATATTATTGTATTCGACTGCATATTGTATTCGACTGTATTTGCAGCGTGAAACAGGAGATTACACTGTTTTTAAACGGAAAGTTAATCAATTAACATAATAAACTCCTAATATAACTCAACAAACTCAATTATAACTCACAAATTTTGTATTTCCAGTTATAAAAGAGATTCTCAACCGATAAATATCCCAAAAACATATCAATTTTCAGAGAAATTATACAATACTTCTGAATACATAAATTATATTAATTAAAAAAACATATAAATACATTCATGGCATATAGCGAGACAGTGAATATAATAAAATACATAAAATACAGCGGGATACATTAGAATCCAATGAGAAAAAGACGTGATTACAATGAAATACATGGAATACATAGAGATGCATTGAATTATAATGAAAAAAAGTCAATAAATACAATGAAATACATGAAAACACAACATGATACGGTAAAAATACATTGAAATATATTAACAGAAAATCAAATTGCGTAGCTCCAAACTCCGTTGTCTTTATTAAAAAACAAAGCCTAATTTCCGACAAATCCGTTACTGATGTTGAAAGGTGAGTTTATCCCATTCTAATCCGCTTCAGGAACAATGAGTTTCAATCAAAGATTTGATAGAGGAAATATGTCGCACTGAGAAGGGAAGATGCAAAATCATGATTCAACCAAGTTATATTTCGGCAATCTTCAAATTGCGCTTTTGCAACAGAGAAAGAAGCTGAATAAACTGACCTTTCAACATCAGTAGCTGGATGCTACAGTTTGCGTTCTAACCTATTCTCAGCATCAGTTTATTCCATTCTAATCCCCTTCAGAAACAAAGAGTTTCAACTAATTAAATCCTTAATATACCCATTCTCAGAAGCTTATCAGAAGAATAAAGAGAAGGTAAAATCATCATTTGTGATTAATCGCAGGTGATGTGGGTGAGAAAAATTTTGAGATTGAGCATCGTGGTTTCAGAAAATGGAGGAAGAGAATAACATGTATCAAAGTAGAGAGAGAAATAAAATAGTATAACTAAATAGCGTATTTATATTTAGTGGCTTAGGGATAGGAAGTAACCAAAATTACATATTTTACTATAAACATTAAAATGTATTTATATAGTATAATTTTTTTAAATGATATTTATTTAAAATAAATAAGGTGTTAATCTTTGCTATAAAGATAAAAATTCCAACTAAAAGATCATATCATAAAGAAGAAACTTCCACAAGTTTAAACGAGTGATTTTTACCTTCCTATACTATATATGAAACTTTATTACTCTCAATGTTTAAGGTTTGTGTTAATTACATTTCAGTATACCAGATTACTATTTATATACCATAATTCGAATTAGGGATATAACTAAGGGTGCATTTATATTAGGCATAATTATAGGACGATATCTTCCCCCTCCCCCCCCCCCCCCCCTTCCCCACGTTTTACCTTTACCCATAACTCCCCTCCACCACGTTTCTGTTTTGAATTCTACCATTGACCTCAATTAAAAAGCTTTGAAGCTTTAAATTCAAATTTGAGTTTACAAAAATCATTTTTTGTTTTGATTGGTGTTGTTGTAAATAATTCGGAATATGTTTAGGAGTTTATATCTCAATATTAAGGGATTTTGGTGAAGATTTTGGACTTGGTTTTGGTTGAATTTCAGATTGATACTCGAAGAAGAAGAAGAAGAAGATATATTTCTAGAATTGTAGATAAATTGTAGTCAAATTAGAAAATTTGTAGATAGATTGTAGACTATTTTTTGCAGAAGATTTTGTAGAAGCTTTAGTCGTTTTGGATATGTGAAAACAGAAAATAATGCATCTACAATCAGAATACAAATAATCTACAATTTATCTACAAGATATCTACAAACTGGATACACTGAATTTTAATATTCCAATTCTCATTTTAATTGTAGCATAATTGGCATTCTTGACATAATTGTAAAAGATTTGTAGAAGTTTTAGTCTTCCCAATATACAATTATTTACAATTCTACAATTTATATATAATTTACCTATAATTTCTTCTTCTTCTTCTTCGAGTTTTAATCTAAAATTCAGTCAAAACCAAGTCTAATTTTCACCAAAATCCCTCAACATTGAGATATAAATTCCAAACCATATTCCCGATTATTTTCAACAACATACAATCCAAACAAATAATGATTTTTGAAAACTCAAATTTGAGTTCAAAGTTTTCAAGCTTTTTAATGACTATCAATGATGGAAAATATATGGAAGAACAGATGAAGATGAAGATGAAGAACAGAAATCTCCTTTCTGATTCAAAATTACGCAGCTTCAAGATCTCGTTTCCGTTTCAAATTTTGAATTTAATGTGGAATCAATCAATCTCAAATTTTGTGGCTTTCGCACGCTAAAAATAGCAGATTCTGCCTAAATAATGATTGATATATAAATTGTAGATAAACTGTAAACTGGACGGATAATGTATGTATTATAAATATATATTTAGTAATAAAATTTTATATATGGTATAAAAACGAGATGGCCTGAGGTTGACCTCAAATTAATGGGCTGGTCCATAATAATGTTACCAGTAGTCCAACCCCCAAAAAAGAGGCCCAAGAAGCTGTGGGCTGAGAGCCTTTCTTTTAACGGGGTGAATTACACGAATAGTCCTAAAAGTGAATAGTCTCGAATTTTTTTTCTCCAGTGGACAAAACTTCAAGATGTTGCCCCTTGCCTTTAACTTTTAACTTTGAAGTTCTACCCACGGGGGAGTAGGGGGTCAAAAGTTAAAAGACTATCTCAAAAAGTAGGAAATTTTTTTAAAAACAGTTAGATTTATAAGTAATTATTTAATAATAATCACAATTTTAAATATGTTATGAAACAATAAAAGAAGAAGAGCAATATTGCAGAGAAAGAGAGAGAAAATTCTTATTGAATTTTGGGGTTGTTTACAATGGGGTAAGACCCCTCTATTTATAGGAAGAGAAATGACTTAGCCTCAAAGTAAAACTCTCTACAAGATAGACATTCACTCTAATTAGAATTATATTCTTAACACTCCCCCTTGAATGTCTACTCAATAAGTAATATGCCTCGTTAAAACCTTAACTAAAATAAAACCCAGTGGGAAAAAAATTCTAGAAAAGGAAAAAGAGTACACATATCTAGAAATGCGTCTATTGGTTGCCTCGTTAAAAACCTTGCAAGGAAAACCCAGTGGGACAAAATCTTGTAAGAGAAAAAGAGTGCAACGCGCATTAACTCCCCCTAATGAGAGCATCAATTCACATATTTGAGCCTTTGCATTCCAATCTTGTGCACCATCTTCAAAACAATCTTTGGTAGAGATTTGATAAATAAATCAGCCATATTAACTTGAACGAATATTTTGCACCTTGAAATCATCACTCGTGATAGATATATAATGTCTTTACAAATATCGTGGAATGACTCTTCAATATCTCCATAAAGGTATCATCGCTATCACATTATCATGCTTATAGTTATAGCAACATACATTTGTGCATAAATTGCATTAAGGAAGAGGTACCTCAAGATCAAGAATTGTATATGCTTCAAGCAACTTAAATCCTTCATGGATTGTCATATAAGTTAAGTCATATAAGCCATATTATAGACTTTAGATGCATATCAAGTTTTTATGTCATGCTATACAAATAAGATATCGAAAACTGATCGCACATACCATTGACTTTATACTTTTAATTATTTGAACTACATGTCTTTCATATGGAATCAATTCTACTTGAATTGTATCTCTTCCATTTGGCCAATACTTTTGTGTCTATATTCGATAGACTTAAGATCTTCATCTATACTTAGCGCTATGATAAATGTCGACGACAAATATTTTATATCGGTTCCAAAAGTTTTCCATGAAGAAATAACATAGCGATCTCTTCATTCATATATTGAGGTACCTAAATCTCTCATGAGATTTTATGAAGTGTTATGTCATGTGACCTTCTAGATCACTTGCCTCCTTTATTATGATCACTTTGATCATTTGCTCATCTTCTTTATCAAGAATTTTATTTGAAATCGATTTGTCTATACGCTTTAAGCGTACAATAGATTTTGTCCTTCTAGGACTTAATATGAGCATTTGCAATGAGAATATAGTTACTTTCTTTAGGTCAGCAAACATGTATAGCATGCTTTGCAATATATTGCAAACGAATTATATTTTATGAACTTCAAGTTCATATTATCGTAATCGAGGATCTAGATATACAAATGATAATTCATTCCACGTAACTTTTTCTCAATTGTTTATCATGTCTCCCCCTCATGTTAGAAAGACTAACTTTCTTCCTCAAGTTTGAAAATTCATCTTTGTGCATTATGGTGTTAACGAAAATATACACCGCACATCAATAATAATAAGATGGAATTATTTGGTTCCTGACCCTGAACCACTTGTGAGGGGAGAATATATTATACTTTCGTATATAATGTATATCAAACTGATATAGATACTTTGTTCTCATAAACAATAGTTTAGCTATTAAGTGGAGCTCAATAAATTATTTTGCTAAACCAATTATGATGTAAACCAACTTATCAAGATGAACTTCTTGAATAGAAAATCTGGAAATTATGCTCGAAATTAAATTACTGAGCAAGTTACCTCGCAAGCACCGGCCAGGTTGCAGGTTAATAATAATAGCACATGTAACCATCTCATAGATGCATCTTATGTGGTATACATGGCAGGTGAATGGGCCCATATTCACCTTTGATATTTTCACAATTTATGGGATTCAATCCAAACTTTAGTTGGTCAATTAATTAATGAGAACAAGCAATATAAGAGAACTCGTAAAGAACTTTCTAGTTTTTTAATATTTACTCATATGAATTCTCTATTATTTTTTCACATCATACTTAAATTGATATGGCTAAACCAATTATGCCAACTGAGTAAATTATCAATATTGATAAACTTAAGATTTACACCATGACGTGTGCAATTATCAAAAAACTCCAAGTTTATTAAGATATGAGTTTTTATATCAATAAACATCCACTTTAAGTGGCATTCTTTTGTTTGTGTAGTACAAACTCGAGAATAATGCGGGTAGCTTTTCACATACATATTATTCCGCTACAAGTTGTAATAATAGAAGATATCAAATCTTTCCTTTATTTATAGTCTCAATATAATCAGCCGCTTTCGCGTGTACTTTGGAAACTGAATAAGTTTCTTTGAGACTTACTACAACACAATACCTTATTGTTAATCAATTGTGTTTCTCCAACATAGTAATAATTGGCTCTTCTAGAGCTCTCAATTAATTTTGTACTACCACAAATTCATCAACATCCATGTGGTGAATATCTCTTTTAAAGAGAAAGTTATACCATTATGGTCATGGTCAAAGTTATATGCAAGATATGTTTCTTGTATTATCGTTGTCCTTTAATAATCATATTTCCAAAATATTTTGGCGTACAATAGGTACGTGACCAATGATCATTCATGCCATAATAATGACATTATTTTCATATATCATCTCAAACCTCCTTCTAGAGGTGATGTGGTATATTCATTACCACTAGCATGTTCATATTCTTCCAAGAATGAATATGTATTCATAAATTAGATGTTATCACACTCACATCTTGAATGGACCATAATCATCTATATGTGCTTTATAAAATCTCATATTGTCAAATTTATGACAAATATTACTTTCACAAAGTGAAGGATTATTTTGAGAATCTTTATTATCTTCATTATCACAATGATGACGATTATAATTTCGTCTGTTGCCACGTCCACATCCATTGATACCTTCACGGTAATAATTTTGTCTTCTTTCAGACTTATCACATACTGCTATCACATTCTCTAAAGGAAATGAGAATGGAGCAAATTCAATTGGACGGGTTTTCAATTCTTTGCCCACAATCATACATGAATTTAATCATGGTAAGGCATAGAAATTTTATCACTTTGAATGATTATAATATCTTTCAAACTCCATTAAAGTTGGAATAAAAATTTATCATCTTTACTTGTATGTGGAATCAAATTATAGAATGTTAGTAATTTTGAAAGAGAAAAGTAAAATACTTACCTTAAATCCAGAGGTGGTTTGGAGCAACTTGGCAGTATAAAATTGTTTATCGGGCTGAGATCCATTGCTCCCTAAAGGAGTTCCAATTGGAGCAAGTGGCTGCGACATCACGATAGTATATCCAGTGGACACATCCTTATAAACAGATCCGTGCGCCTCTGAAGCTATAACATCTGAGTAATTATTCTTATTTTGTGTTTCTCCACCCACATATGCAAAGATTTTATTTGGGCTAGCTGTGATTGCAATACTTTGTCTAGTCGTCCGAGGTATGCGTGGAGGCTTAGAAACACGGGATATCGCCTTGATCTCTTTTTCTCTTTGTTCTCGCCTATCATTCAGCATTTGCCTCTTAGACTTGACTTCAATAAAGTCATCTTCATGGCTAGGTGCTTCTATGCCAGGCTTTGTTGCGTACAGAGAAAACAAGGATTTCAATTATGGAAACGGAAACCAAGCTACGACGTTCCACCCCAAACTCGCAGACCGGAGACCTCAATAAAATATATCCCAAAACCGGCGACCACGGACAGAACCGGAGGAGACCAATGACTAACAACGACCTCAACGCTTGCCGGAAAGCTCAGACTACGTCATAAAACTAACCGGACCAGCTCCATAACAGTAGCTCCTAGTCTAAAATTGTTTCTTGGCTGATGGAAGTGACACCATCGGTTGTTGCTGCTTGCATTCAAGAGTGAAGAGGCAGCAGCTACATGATGTGTGCATCGTGGTGCATGTGTGTGTGTGTGAAGCTCGCCAGAGATGGGGTGGGGATCATTTTTTTGTTTACGCTGCTGTAACTGTGCTCTCTAAGGCTGCTTTGTTAGGTTCCTATGAAGAAGGAAAGGTTAGGGCTAAGGTGGAGACGGTCTCGTTTGGGGGCTAGTTTTCCGGCGTGTTTGATGAAGGGGTGGTGTGAAGGAGATGGATTTCAGAAAAGGGGGTAAGGTCTTTGAAATTTTTTTTGGAATCGACAGATCCTGCTCCTTTTTCGTTTTCTTGGCTATTTGTTAGCCTTTGTATCTCTCGTCCCTTACTACAAGAGGGAGCAGTGATTGGGAGCCTTTGTAGCTATACAGCTGACTTCATGAAGAAGCAGTAAAGCGCACCTTTTCAGTTTTTTTTTTTTTTTTTTGTGTCTTTTTCTTTTTGTGTATTTTTCTTCTCAAAGAGCTTCTTGAGACGGTAGAGTCTCGTGCTGATAACGTGTTATGAAATAATAAAAGAAGAAGAGCAATATTGCAGAGAAAGAGAGAAAAAATTCTTATTGAATTTTAGGGTTGTTTACAATGGGTTAAGACCCCTCTATTTATAGGAAGAGAAATGACTTAGCCTCAAAGTAAAACTCTCTACAAGATAGACATTTACTCTAATTAGAATTCTATTCTTAACAAAATATAACAAAAATGGAACCGTTTTTTATATAAAGATAAATTTGAACAAAAATATTGTTTTAAAATTAGATAAATACTTTAATATAATATACTAGACTTTCAATATAATATACCGATTCAGCATTATTATAACTGGGCTCCATATTTTTCAATTTCATAGCCCATATTTCAATTTACAACCAACCAGCGCATAAATAATAGGCTAAGATTCAACATCCAGCTCTAATAGGTTCTCAAAATTACTATTTAATTTTTAAAAAGATCAACTTTTAAATTAATTTTCGAATCAGTAATTGTGGCTCAAATATTAATTCAACAAACCAAATTCATTTGGATGGTGAAAATTAGATTTTAACAAGCTTAAATATGTGAGTTTAAATTCCGAATTTGATTTTATGAGAAATTTGGATTGGGTGTTATTTAGACTTATTAGAAATAGTATAAGGAGCTTGTATATAAAATTTGAAGTCATTTAATGGAGATTTGGACTAGTTTTGAACAAGAATTGCAACTAAAAATCGTGAAAGGAGTTCGTCTACAGACGCTTGTATAATGGTGTATAAAAGTGTATAATAGCGTATAAGGTGTTTTTCTACACTCATATACAATATTATACAAGATTATACATAATTATATAAAAAAGTGTCTTCGTCTGTTTCCTTGCGTCTTTTCTGAAATTTAACTCAAATCTTTCTCAATTCTACTCCAAATTTAAATTTTGAACTCCTTTTGATATTTTCAATAAATTGGAATAATTACCAATTCAAACAACTAACAAATTAAAAAAACCCCATTTTCAAAAGCAAAACTTTGAATGGTTTTCAATGATGGACTTCTACTCTTTAATTTTCTTTCATTGCAAGCATGTGACACAAGAGGATAACAAAAAATACACAGCCCTTTGAAGCATATGTAAAAGACATGAGAAGAAGAGAGAGTGAAAGCAATAATTGTGAGAACAAAAAACTAACTCCATAAATTTTAGAAGCACTGATTATAAAAATACAAATTTTAAATTTACAAGTGCTTTCAAAATATATATAATATGGGTTAGGTGGGGTAAAACTTAAAAATATGGGTCATTTTTTGTTATGGTGTGAAGTCAAGTGTATTTTTTTATAATTATTTGAGCATGGTTTATTGCACCATCATTACAACAACAATTAGAAATTTAGTATAATCTTATATTTGAGGTTTGAAGAGAATAATGTGTAAGTAGACCTTACCCTTACGTGGAGAGATAGAGAGGCTGTTTCGGACATCGGCTCAGGAAAATGTGGCGAGGAAGAAAACGGATGAAGAAGAAAGAAAGAAGGGGAAGAGGGAAACAGAAGACAATAAGGAAAAAAAGAAGAAAATGTAGCATAAAATAGTAACAGATGAGGAGTAACAATTTTCAGTAGCAGTTTTCAAATGGACGTGGTACTAGATGCACCAACAATTATTGCAGCAGCATTGTGGAGGAAAAAGAACATACATGGAACTGAACAAGTCCAATTCTAATTAGAACAACCAGATATCAGTAGGGAAAATCACAAACATATTAGCACCTAAAAAGATACAGATTACAGATTACAGACATCATTCGAGAATTAGTCATTTCAAAACATCATACAAGAATTAGAGCCACCAAACTGCAAATGTTCCACAACATCATGTTCTAAACTTGCTCAAGCTTTGACTTGCCATTACTTTTCTCATTTCCCATCTCCAAGGAATCATCAGGGGTTGACTTCTTGGTAAATAATGCCTTCTTGTCACAGTAAATTGCATATAAGATAAGCTGCACTGTTCCTAAACCAAAGCCAAAACCATTTGGAATCTGCAATACAACCAACATGTATAAACCTTATTCAACTGCAACAACCATATATTTATTGCTATATATATATACTGAAAATTGATCAACATCACTTCTTATATGAGAGATGCAATAGGTACTTACAGCAACAAAAGGGTCCTTGCCAAGAAGGCCAAAGGCAAACCAGGAAGCGCCGCATAGGAACACGAAGAGTGACAAGAAAAATGGCATAAACTCTACGCTCTTCGTCTTAATTACTAGTCTCTGCAGGCATAAAATATGTCCTTGAGGTTAAAGTGGCTTAATTTTAAGAACTATCAACCATTTCTGATGAAAATAGGAATCCCTAACTTATGTTAAAATTGAATATCTAATAGCAAAACTCATCCCAACTCCCCATCCAAATTAGGACTTAACAAGAACTGTATTAAAGTAAGAGTAAGAAATGGTGTTAAGGAACTTACTATGATGGATAGAGGAGATCCATACATAATGATAGAGAAGATGGTGGCAGCGATACCACAGAAGAGCTTCCTGTTATTTCCATGCAAAGCGAGCATGGAAACAAGCGCTACTGCAGCGAAAACAGTTAGGACCAATAGAAGAAGTGCTGATATTTTCTTCTTCTCTTTCTTTGGTGCAAATGCAATGAAGATCAGTACATAAATGCTCTCAATTGCAGCTCCTGTCCCATTGATTGTAGATACCAACAGATTGTTTGGTGACACAAATGGTAAGCCATACCTATCCAATTGGTAGATGAACCAGTTCAATATGAGAGCCCTCACTTCTAGAGCAAAATTAAGATCAGATGTACACAGCTAACTAGGAACTAAAATGGTTGCTACAACAACAGCTACGCGTTAATACCAAGCAATTTAGGGTTCGACTATATATATGAATTATCATTAACCAAAAAGATTCCTAGAGCATCAAAATGGTTTTCATATATCTCTATTAAAAAAACCATGTCTTTCTCTCAAAACAGCTAGGCACCTCCCAAGATTTGAGAAACTGAACAAATACTCATTTCACTCACTGTTTTCTTTCATCTCATCCAAATATTGGGACAGCAAAAGAAAAGGGAAAACCAGAAAAAAGACAGTAGTTTTTGAGAACTCAAAGGTTAAGCACTGATTTATCAGTGGAAATCATGTAATCAAAATTGTTGAAATGAATTATTTACCCCAGAATTCACGAGAAAGTATAATGAAACAAGGTCATTATAGGAACCGAAACAGGTACAAATAAGCATTACTGGCATTTCAAGAACTTAATTAGATAGAGAAAGAAAGCAATGATATTTAAACTTACCATGCAGAAAGCAGGCAGTTGAGTAAAGTCATCACGTAAGGCAAGCCTGAGAACTGTTCTGTGGATCTCTTTTGTACGATTCTCTTGAATGTGATTCTAAATTCAACCCAACCCAAAAATAAAGAATTTCAAAATGAATATTAGAAAATTGAACCAACAGATTCATGAACAGTTTTTCAAGACAAGCTAGTAAGTATGAAAATCAAGAACACAATATGTTTAAACAAACACAATTTAAACGGCAAAATATATCAGTGAACAAGAAAAAGAAGCCATTTTTCGTAAAAGAAAAAAGTTATTGAGAATACTCTCACATTGGTGCCAAGAAGAGAAACAGAGCAGTGGCATTTCCTGCAAAAAAACAGAGAAGAAACAACGGAAATTGAAAGTCAAAACACAAAGCTGAGAATGTAAAATGAAAAAAGTTCAAGAAGAGTGAAAAGAACTCACCAAATATTCCAAAAACAAAATGCAGAGTATGAACAACACCCATGGCTTCTCCACTCTTAACAGAAATTTCTTTGATTCAGAGATAAAAAAGACCCAAACGAAGAAACCTACAAAATCTTCCAAGAATTTCAACCCAAAAGAGAAAACTGAGCAAGAGTTCGAAAAAAGAGACGTTTCTTTTGGAAAATAGAGTCATACTGAAGGGTTTATATAGGAAGGACGATAACTGCTAAAAGACACTTATTTAGAATTTCTTATATTTTTATTTTTTCGACCCTTTTCTTGTGGGGCTCATACTGTCGCAGTTGAATCTCTTTCTGGCGATGCAGACCATTTCTATGTGCGAGAAAATTTATAAGGAATTTTGAGCTTTTATATTTGTCTTTTTCTTACTTATGTAACATTATCCATTTATTCAACGTGATAAAAGTTTATAGGATGATAATTGGTTTTTATACGATGTGTTACAGTTGGTTTTTAGGCTAAAAGTGGAAAAATAATTACTTCTAAAGGTACATACCTTTTTTTTTTGTTATTCATGTGCTGAATTTACTATCCTCACTAATTTGAATTTCTGCATCTAAGGCCGTAGAAAGCTTATTATGAGAGTTCCAACACTTGCTACTATCTTTTGTTTGTCAATCAAGATGCATATATTATATATTAAGGAGTAGTGCTAGGAGCGAACTGTGGTACAAAGTTATAAAAATATCATTGTGCATTGATGTTAACTTTTAGCGGAGTTGTCAAGTTCATATTACAAGTGTTGGACAATATATGTAAACAAAATGATTTTTGGTCCAACGTGTTGTTTACAGTTGTGGAACGTTGGTGCACTATTCCACGTTGATCATCAATGTACTTGTGCATGACAAAATGAGGTGTTTCAGAAAATTTTGTAGTTGTGGTTTGCATGGAGAGAGCTGCCTCTTGTTTGACCATGTGATATGCCACTTTGATTCTTCTCCTTATATATATGTGTCACCCAAGGACTATCTAGAAGGTGTAAGAGGTAACTTCATTCAGCAATCAAAGATGAGTAATGCGAATTTTGTGAATGAAGGAATGAGATTACCTCTGTTGAATCCATATTGTACCTCTGATGAATCCACATTGGCCTCCAATGGTGTGAAACTATGTTGTAGGACAAATCGTAGCCCTTCTTATAAGGCCGTAGGTTCCATGTAGATTGTGTTTCCCATAGCTTTGGAACCCATGTATATCCTAGTAATCATCTACCTGAGGAGTCTCGAAGCACTCCACCAAAATCATATTTTTTTTGTGATATGCTATATGCACCATCCGAATTAAGTTTAAATGAACCATTATTAGGAGGGTTCCATTTAACGTGCATGTGTAATTTCTGTGGGAGGGTGTTAGGATTATTCATACCTATATAAGAAAATTCTACAGCTTGTCTTATGATGTGATTGGGGTCTGGTTGTATGTATTTTCCTTCAAAGATATTACGATTCCTAGTCTTTTATAAATTCCAAAGAGTGTAAGAAATTAAGATCTGAGGAGAGATTTTTGTGCTATAAGTAGTTGTTCATAGAATAAATTGAGATAGTTTGTATGAACTATTGTCATGCAGTCTATCTAAGTTTGCATTAGATCAGTTAATGTATAAGTGTTGCTAAAGTATTTTTGCATTATAGCATTGGAAGAATAGATGAGTTATGAATTCCTCATATAGATGGCAAATGGGACATTGTGCATGTTGGGTAATATAAATATTATGAAGATGACTGGACGTGGGCAGTCGATGATGGCTCATAGGCCATAGGAAATATTTGGTTTTGTGTGGTAAGTGTAGTTTCCATGACCAATGAAAGGATGTGGTTGGTTCGTACGAGTGTAATTTGTGATAGAGTGATTTAACTGTGAAGAAGCCACTAGATGTGATGCCCCAATAATATGGTCATATGTGTTAGGGTTTGTGATGGTATGTACGCAGTGATGGGTAAGTAACTCATTTATATTTGTTGGTAGCTCGATAGTTTTTGAGTATTTATGTAGTTACCTGTTCTATAATGAGAAAGTGATGAAAACTGATCATTATGAGGTACGGGACATTGAATTATTTCTTTAGAGTTAAGTTAATGTCTAGCCAAGGATCATTTCAGACACTAATGTGTTTTTCATTACCGGGATGCCACTTTATGCCTAATTGAATGAGGACCATCCATGAGCGATTGCTTTCCAGATGGATGGCATATTCTTTGAATTAGTAATTATTAAGTATTTGAAAATGATTACTTTATCCAAGTGTGATGAAGGTGATTTAAATAGTCTCCAAGCTAAGATAATGCGTAATTTTTATCTTTGAGGTTTTGTATTCCCAAACACTATTTTCCTTTGGTAATTGGATTGTTTCTCATTTAATAAGGGGTAATTTGCGTTTTTGAGGAGTAGTTTCCCATAATAAGTTTCTTTGATATCGTTCAAGCCTGTTAATGACACTATGAGGTATTTTGATTAATTGCATGACATGATTAGTCAGACAATTGGCTGTAGCTTTTATTAAAGTAGTGCGTCCTCCCATCGATAGGAAGTTCGTTTTCCATCATGCTAATTTATTTTTAAAAATGTCTATTAAGTATTGGAAGTGGAAGGGGTTTGTTTTGTGGTGAAAATAGGGTATACAAGATATTTGCCAAAAGGTTATGCCCTCCTTCATATGAAAAACGTGAGTAACACTGTCTCGAGCTTCCTTAGGAGTGTTCTTTGAGAAGAATATTTTTGATTTTGTACAATTAATAGTTAGCCCTAGCACTGAAGTAAAAAAGGTTTGAAGTGTCTACAATTGTGTTTATTCTGTTAGTGTTCAATTTAGAGGTTATGATAATATCATCAGCAAAGAATATATGGAAAAGAGGTGGTCCATGTCAGGATAACTTAATAGGGTTCCATCATAGATAGTCTACATTTTATGTGGATTTTTCTAGATAACATTTCCATGCAGATATAAAGATGTAATGTCACGGCCCATTTCTGTAATCATGAAGGCGCTCGACACCATTGCCAGGTAAGCCAACGCGGAAATATTTCTAAAATGCTTATGTTACTTTTGTCAGGAATTAAGAAAAATAGATACTCAAATTTTTTATTTAAAACCAGAAGCGATCAATAATGTAAATAATGTGAATATATAACCCAAAATATAAGTCTACCAATGTGTGTGCTAAGATCTAGCGTCGCAAATATGCGCATCTAGTAGAATATATAAAAGAATATCTCTATCCTATTGTATGAGATAGAAAAGACAGCAAAAGTAAAGAAAGACTCCATCTGGCTGTTGAATGGCATAAGAAGGAAGCAACTCATCGTGGAAGTCTCAGTCACTAGCTCAGGGGCGCGCACCAAACTGGTAACCAGATGCAGCTGCCTCTGATCCAGTACAATTAAGTACAGAAGTGTAGTATGAGTACATAAACAATATGTACGCAGTAAATATCTCGTCTAATCTCTAAGAAGTAGAGACGAGGTCGACTTGATACTTACTAAGGTCAAAATTAATATAATGATGTGCTATGATAAGCATGGGAATCAATAATAATCAATACTTCATAACGAAAAGCAATAATCATGTTCTTGACCATGTTTCGGTTAATCATTTACACTTTTCAAATACTTAGCAAGAAAACATGTCATGTATGAGCTCCAATAAAGATATCATGCGAAATCATGCCGAGATCGACGGCCCGCTCCAATAGAAGTGCACTACCTAGGGTCGAAATACACGAACCATAGATGTATCTATCTACACCGAGGCGATCAGTCCAATCCACAAATATAAAAAAAACATCAAGAATACACAAGAATGTGCCTTTATATACAAATAAATTCTTACAAGGATTTAACAAGTTCACATGTTGACTTTTATTTGTCCCAAGTCTCTAGCATATCATAAATGATCATAGTAGCAAGTTAATATAGAGATAATCACAAATTATGCATGATGCGAATCCTAAACTACCCAAGCAATTAATATCATAGTAGCTACGCACGGACTCTCGTCACCTAGTACGTACGTAACCCCCGCATTAATAGAAAATTCTCAATTATTATACCTATAGGGACAATTTCCTGTTACAAGGTTAGAAAGGAGACTCACCTCGCTCCAAAGCGCACTTCCAAATACCAAAAACAAGCCCAAGCCCTCAACTTGAAGCCGAACGATTCCAAACTAGTTAAATGAGGTAAGAAATAGTCAATATAGGCTTACAAGATCGAATTCTAGCTATTTAAGCGACTTTCTAACCCTTTACAAAAGTTTCCTAAATTTTGACCCCGAGCCCACGTGTCCGGATTTCGAGATTTTTTAAAAGAAGTTGGTCTCTACACCCTAAGGGACAATAATATTTGGTTTCTAGTTCATTTCATAATAAATTTCATGGTTAAACCTTAGTTTTATTAAAATCCTTGGTCTAGCTCTAACCCTTTGATTTTACCTAATTTTTAATATTTAATCTACTTAATATACAAGTAATTAAACTAAAGATGGGTGGAAATAACTTACCTTACAATGCTAAGTGGAGACCTTCTCTCAAGAGCTCCCAAATCGCCCAAAGGATGAATGAAAATATGATAAAGATGGTTTTGATCTCGAATTAAATGAACCTCACTGCCTAGTGATTTCCGCATCTGCGTTCAGGGGACCACATCTGTAGTCTTGCACCTGCAAAAGAAGAGTCACACCTGCAGAACTGGGCAAAAATGGCTGGGACCTCTTCTGCGGTCAGAGGCATGCTTCTGCAGCGTGGGAGCCGCTGGCCACTAAGTGCTCCTGCGAAGAGTGGACAACATCTGCGGTTAGCACTTTTCCAAATTTCCTACTTCACTCGAGCCTCGTCCGTTGTATACTCAGGGCTCCCGAGCCGTGTCCGAACATTTTCGACAAGTCTGAAATCTACCTGAACCCTCAGAACACCCGAAACAATGCTAAATCTAAGAATCACCCCCTAAAACAAAATGAATCAAACTTATAAATCTTTAAGTTCTTAATTCTCCTGTAACGGGTCAAAACGCCCTTAAACTACTCGGATCGACACCAAATTCTATTGGCAAGTCTTAAATGTTATTTCGGACTTGTACCAGGCTTCAGAACCAAAATATGAGCCTGATACCTAAGAATTCAATGATTACTTAGTTTCTTTAATTCTTTGAAGCTTCAAATTAACAATTTCTAACAAAAATTCACTACTTGGTCTAGGTACCTCGGAATTTGATTTCGGACATACGCCTAGGTCCCAAATTTTCCCACAGACCCTACGGGACTGTCAAATCATGAATGTGGGTCTGTTTTCCCAAAAAGTTGACCGAAGTCAAACTTGGTCTTGTAAGAAAATCCTAAAGAATTAAATGGGCACATTTCACTCAAAACTCTTCCAAATCCCAAACCAACCGTCCCCGCAAGTCGTAAATTTGTAAAGCAAGCAGGGAAGTTTTATTTAGGGAAACAGGGTTCCAAAAAGCAATATGACCTCTCCGGTCGTTACATTGTCCACCTCTTAAACAAACGCTCGTCCTCGAACGGACATAGAAAAGTGCCTGAACTGTTGAATAAATGGGGATATATGCTCCACATGTTCTCCTCGGACTCCCAGGTCATCTTCTCAACCGGTTGGCCCCTCCACTGGACCCTCACCGCAGAAACCCTCTTCGATCTCAACTGGTGATCCTGTATATGAATAATGGAAATTGGCTCCTCCTCGTAACCTAAGCCCTCATCCAAATGAATAGTGCTGAAGTCCAACACATGTGATAGGTCGGCGTGATACTTCTGAAGCATCGATACATGAAAAACTGGATGAAATCCCAATAAACTAGGGGGTAAAGCTAGCTCATAGGCAACCTGTCCAACTCGCCTCAACACCTCAAGGGACCAATAAACCTTGGGCTCAACTTGCGCTTCTTCCCCAATCTCATAATGCCCTTCATTGGTGAGACTTTCAAGAAAACCTTCTCGCCAACCATAAATGATACATCACACTCCTTCTGCACTGAGCTGTGCGAAGCCTCTCATGAATCAACTTTACCTTATCCAAGGCGTCCTGTACCAAATTTGTACCAAGTAACTTAGCGTCACCATGCTCAAAACACCTGACAGGAGAACGACAACGTCAACCATATAAAGCCTCATACGAAGCCATCTTTATGTTGGACTGATAGCTATTGTTGTATGTAAAATATACTAAAGGCAAGAATTGATCCTACTGCCCCCCAAAGTCAATCACACATGCTCTAAGCATATCTTCTAATTTATGAGCTGTCCACTCCAACTGCCCGTCAGTCTAATGATTGAATATTATGCTAAGCTTTATACGGGTCCCAAACTCACTCTGAACAGCCCTCCAGAAATGGGAAGTGAATTAAGGGCCTCGGTCTGATATGATAGATACCGGCACACCGTGCAACTGAACTATCTCCCGAATATAAATCTTAGCATACCTCTCCACTAATAAGTAGTCGCCATTGGAATGAAGTGAGCTAATTCGGTCAACCTATCCATACTGACCCATACTGAATCAACCTTCTGCAAAGTCCGTGGCAACCCGACTACGAAATACATGGTGATGCGCTCCCACTTTCACTCTGAAATAGATATCTGCTGAAGTAGGCCACCCAGCCTCTGGTGCTCATACTTGACCTACTGATAGTTCAAACATCTACCTACATACTCCATGATACCCTTCGTCATTCTCCACCACCAATAATGTTGCCTCAAGTCACGATACATCTTTGTGGCACATGAATGAATGGAATACCTCAAACTGTGGGCCTTCATCTAGGATCCTCCCCCTCAGATCATCAACGTTAGGAACACATAGACGGCCCAGAAGTTGCAACACACCATCCTCTCCAATAGAAGCCTTCTTGGAACCTCTCAATATCTGAGTACCGCCAAGTGTGGATCATCGAACTGTCGGGCTTGATCTACCCCAATAATAAAGATTGAGCAACCACACATGCTAGAACTCGGCTGGGCTTTGAAATATCCAACCTCATAAGTATGTTAGCCAAGGATTGAATGTCCAAAGCTAGTGGCCTCTTCTCTACTAGAATGAATACCAAACTACCCATACTATCCACCTTTCTGCTCAAGGTATCTGCGACCACATTTGCCTTTCCCGGATGATAAAGAAGGGCAATATCATAATCCTTTAGTAACTCGAGCCATTTGCGCTGCCTCAAATTAAGATCCCCCTGCCTGAATATGTGATGCAAGCTGCGATGATCGGTATAAACCTCACATGACACCCCACACAAATAATGCCTCCATATCTTAAGAGCATGAACAATCGCCGCTAACTCTAGATCGTGCATAAGGTAATTATTCTCATGAACCTTCAGCCGACGCGAAGCATATGCGATAACTCGCCCCTCCTGCATCAATACAAATACCAAACCAACGCGGGACATGTCGCAATATACCGTATACATCCCTGAACCAGAAGGCAACACAAGAACCGGTGTAATAGTCAAGAACGCGGGACGTATCTGCGCTTTTTCTTGGCCTGACCACTAAGCCGCTCCTGCAAAGAGTGGACCGCACCTGCGGTCCCACATCTGTGGTCCTAGAACCGGAGATGCAGTTATGACAGAATCAGCAAACTCAGCACTTTTCCAAATTTCCTACTTCACTCGAGCCTCGTCCATTTGACACTCGGGGCTCCCGAGCCCCCCTCCCTCCTAAACATACCGACGGGTCTGAAATCACGAGGCGGACCTACTCGAACCCTCGAAACATCCAAAACAACGCTAAATCTAAGAATCACCCCTAAACCAAATGAATCAAGCTTATGAATCCGAAAGTTCTTAATTCTCCTCTAACCGGTCAAAATGCACTTAAAATACTCGGATTGACACCAATTTTACGGAAAAGTCTTAAATGTTATCTCGGACCTCTACCAGGCTTCGGAACCAAAGTACGAGCCCGATACCTAGGAACTCAATGATTACTTAGTTTCTTTAATTCTTTAAAGCTTCAAATTAATAATTTCTAACAAAAATTTACTACTGGGGCTAAGGACCTCGGAATTTGATTCCGGATATATGTCTAGGTCCCATATTTTTCCACTGACCCTCCAAGACCGTCAAATCACAAATCTGGGTCTGTTTTCCCAAAAATTTGACCGAAGTCAATCTTGGTCTTATAAGAGAATCCTAAAGAATTAAATGGGCATTTCACTCAAAACTCTTCTAAATCCCGAACCAACTATCCCCGCAAGTTGTAAATTAGTTAAAGCAAGTACGAAAAGTTTTATTTAAGGGAACGGGATTCCAAAAGGCAAAACGACCAGTCGGGTCGTTACATGTAAGGAGATAGCGGATCTCCTTGACGAATGCCTCTTGAAGGAGAAAAAAAAGGAGTTGGTTGGCCATTAATTAAATTTGATATTGAAATGATAGTGATGCATGACATTATGAGCTTTATAATATTTGGAGGTAATTGAAAATATTGAAGTGTGTCATATATAAAACCCAACTCAAGCTTATCAAAAGCTTTTTCTAAGTCCAATTTTAACAAGAAAGTTGTCTGGGTTCCTCGTTTCTTTCTAAAGTGCTACAAAATTTCTTGCACTATAATGACATTTTCTGAGGCTCTTCTACAAGGTAAGAAATATGATTGCTCAAGACTAATAATATTGATTAGGAAAGATTTGATGCATTTGACAATTATTTTAGTGATTAATTAATAAATAGTGTTACAAAGACTGGTTAGTATGTATTGACTGATTAATGAGGGTTGTTGTGTTTTAGGTAATAAACATAAATAAGTTTTATTAATTTCGTAGGGAATTTCTTGTGTCTTAAAATATTCTTCACAAAAAGTAATAACTTTGGATTTGACTTGAATCTAGTATTGTTGAAAAAAATACGGATGTAAGCCATCCGACCCTGGTGCATAGAAGGACCCGCCAAAAGTAGTTCCGTTGACCGGGCAAGTTGCAGGGCGGAGCATGAATAAGGTGGATTTTTCCGTGGGTCCTTGCCATCTGAATCAATTCTGAACTTTCTGAATATCATGAATATCCTTCGCCCCGTATCTCCTCATCTTCCTATTTATAAGCCACGGCTTACTTTGACGTTTTGAATTTCCCATAGGATCTCCAGAGCTTTCCTAGCCACTATAGTTTTATTTTTTTATCTTCTTTGTTTGAAAATTGGTTTGATTTGCTTCACATATGAGAATTTCTACCAATTCTTCTTTTATTCATCAAAGCTCATCCTAATCTTCGTCGAGATTACTGATAGCCGTTATACAATTCCATCTGCGCCTCTTTAAAGTTGTTAAGTAGAAAATTTTTGTGTTGGCATCACCATATTGGAGCCAATTTATCCTTGATTTTAACTTTCAAAAATGTTCTTCGAGTTTTAGTGTATCATTAAATTGAGCAATTAGGTCTTTTTCTAGATTTTGGAGGAATTGGATAGTTGGATACTTGATGGATTTTTATATCCCCTGTAGCCTAGCTAACAATTTTTTTCTTCTCTTAAATATGTTACCAAAGGTAACTCTATTCCATTCTGTTATATGTATTTGGAAATCCTTAATGGCCTGAAGTGTATGTTTATTAGGAGTCCAATTTTGGGTAATAATGGAAGGAAATTCTGGGTGAGTTGTCAAAATAGTTTCAAAGTGAAATATTTTATCCTTAGGAGCTTTATGCTTTTTCAAACTTAATAGTAAGGGACTATGGTCTGAGTAGTTTATGGGAAAATGATGCACTGAAGCCTCAGGATATAGTTTAAGCTATTCGTAATTAGCTAAGCCTTTGTCTAACATTTTAGAATTATATATTGGTGATTATTAGACCGATGAAACAACTACCATATACCCTAGGTCTATAAGGTTGCAATAATTAATATATTTTATAACTGATTATTACGGCTATTATTTATACAAGGCCACCATATTTTTCATTAGATCTAGTCATTTCATTAAAATCGCCTCCTATTAACCATGGAAACCTAATTTGATCATGTATAGTAGGTAGATTGTCCCACAGTATAGTGCGTGCATGTGTATCCTTTTTTGCATAAACAATGAGTAGTAACCAAGCGTTAGGGTTAGGGTATACCTGGATAATAGAATGGACCTCTTGGTTTGTGGCTGCCACTTGATCAAGTTTGATGTCCTATTCCTTCCATATTAGGGCTATTCCTCCAGAGATTCCTGTCGCATGCGACTGTGCTAAGTGTGAGAAACCAAACTCAGCTTTAAGATATTCATGATATTGCATGTGCATTTCTAGAAGAGCCACAAGAGATGGTAAGCATCAAATGAAAATTTCTTTTAAACTTCGGTAATTGAGCTCCTCGATAGCTCCATACGGCAAACTACATGGATTGATTATTGAGTAGATTGGATGGAGTCTCCCTCTCCATTGTTGAGGATGTGTTCACCAGTACTGGAATCAACATTATTACAAATTTCCTCACCTCGGGGTTTCTTGTTGGACGTATATTTAGTGATACACTTTGTAGCTCTGGTGGTCAGGTTATGATCACTTTTCTTTCATACTGTTATCTGAGGATGTATGTCTTGTTTCCATTTAGGTAGCTTAGTATACAAAGTGTTTCTCTAATTTCTTCCATAGTTGCAGCTACTTCCAATCAAGCTATTTCATCGAGTTCTTTGTGAGATGGACTGGGAGGGGGAAGTGGGATTGTTAGAGGTGTCAGAGGATGGTATAGGGATGCTTGTGTTTGGAGTGGAATTATGGGTGTTATTGCTGTGCAAGGTTGTATCCATGGCACAAATGTATGGGGTGGCTGTTGGGGTGGGTAAAATGGAAGATCCATGTTATTTATTGGTGGAAAATGTGGCACGAACATTGGCGAAGGGGTTGGAATTTATTGTATCATTGATAGTGTTGATGAAGGACTGACGGGGGGTGCATTGCCTATATGAATTGATTGTAAAGAGCCACTTCCATGCGCATCCCATCAGTGACTATTTGAGCTATATCCGCTAGATTATGGATCATCACTATTACGTCTTGGTTGTCTATCTCCATGGTGATGGTCAATACATGGTCTTGCATGCTCATTTCCAACCATGACTAAGGTAAGCTTGAGTTGGTGGGTGTTGTGCAATCCAGATTGGTGTTGGTTGTGGTGTATTATCCTGTGATGGTTGCATGGTGATGGTGTTTAGGAAGATTGGGTATTGAAGGAGATTGGTGTTGGTAATGGAGAGGGTTCTCTTATGTTAAAAATATTAAGATGACCGGTTTATTTGGTTGTGATGTATCTTGTAAGTGAGGATTATGTGTTGAAGTATTGGTTTGAGAGGGAAAATTATGAGGTTTTAGTATTAGATTGATTTTGAGTGGGTAATTGACCGGCTGATTTGATATGGGTAATGTCTGTGTATGCACGTGTGAAGTGTTTGAGCCGGTTACTTGTGTTGGACATTGAGCTTTATCAGAAGATGTCTTTTGTAATTGGGTAGTAAGTGAGGGTGTTGGACCTTGATTTTTTATTTTCAGAGAGTTGGGTTGACGTAATGTATGCTTGCAATTGAGTTCCTATTATTTGGGATGAGGTGTGGTTGTATGTGTCTTGACCGGCAGCTGGTGCGTGTTCGTATGCCACATGTCTATTGCACGTGCTTTGTGTGTTGGTAATTGATGAATCAGTAGTGTGAGTAGCTGAGTGTAAGGGGTGGTGAGATTTGGGTTGTGGGCATAGTTTGTTAGGGTTAGTGGCTTGGGCTTCAAGACATGGCCCATTAGAATTGGTTGTTTGGTCCATTTGTTCAGGTGCATTAAGAATTTTTAAATTAGTTTCATTAAAAAACTTCGGTCGAATTAAGGGATTAATGTTAATTAGGAATTTCTTGGGGTGTAGGTATTTACCAATAGGGGAAATGTAAGAATTAGAGTTAGAAAACATACATGTGGATCTCGTACCGCCATTGTAAGAGTTGTATAATTGGACACTAGTAGAGGTTGATGATTTTGCTTTTGAACGGTTTTTGGAGGGAAAGGTGATTGTTTTCCAATCATTGGTTATTATTTTGAAGTTTGGATAAATAGCTTGGGTGATGTTAGGACTGGAGTTGTGTGAGGATGAATGCATATTTGGTAATGGTGTGTGTATAGTAGTGGTGGGTGTTATCGGATTGGAGGGGGACGAACAAAGGTTCTTTGTGTGTTCAAGTTTACCACAGAGAGTACATAAAATATTGAATCCTTCATATACTAGTTATTGTGTATGGGATCCAATATAGACATGGGTTTTAAGGGGCATTTCTAACGGAACTTCAATACATATTCTTGCATATCAATCCCGTGTAGTTGCTGACGTGCATGTATCAACTTTGACTAGTGATCCAATCTTTTCCCCAACATATTAAAGTATTTCTAGATTATAGAACTCCGTAAGTAATTCATGTAGTCATAACCAAATGGCGGTATATGTTAGTTGCATGTCGGAAGCTATGAATTTGTGTTCCCATTTGCGGATGAAAACAAACTGATTAAGTACAAATCAAGGGCCATTATGTAGTAAAGTGAATATATTTTTTTCCTTTTGGAATTTCACTAGATAAAAATCACACCCTAGATCGATTAGGGGTAGTTCCTCCATGTGAGGTTTGTGCATAGTGTTTGGTGGCCCACTTTCCTGCCATATACCTTAATGGTAACTGAATATTTCTAAGGTAAATATAATCGTGACTTATCGATGAAGGTAAGTGGTATGAAGGTGTCATTGTGTAGATCAGTTATTGTTGATCTAGTTGGGATTGTGTTGGTTGGCAAGTGTTGGAGTAGGAGCTGAATTGATTGTTGATGAGCAAGGTTTGGGCAAAGGTGAGTCGCGATGGTGTGGTATTCCGTTGGTCTATGGTTGAATTTTGTGATGGTGGTATATCATGATGCATGGAGCTTATATCCGGTGGTTACGGTTGTGGATAGGTGGTGGTGATATTCATTGATAGAGATGAAATAACAACCTAGATAACTGGATATTTTTAAAAGAAAATTAATTGCGAAATTCACCTAACACTTCCTACTAGAAGAAAAGAATCTTTACCAATCTATTATATACTCTTTTGGGTGGGAGGAAATGATCTCCTATCCAATTGCTATCCTCTAGGGTGTCAAATTTGGTGTAAGCCCAAATGACGTGTCCAAACCGTTAAGGTTTGACTGGTTATTGACCCATTCATTTATTAAACTCAATCTATTTTGATCCAATTTATTTAAATTAGGTTAATTTTTAGCTCAAATTGATCCATAAATAACTTTGCCAAAGTATTTTAGAAATATTTTTGTTTGATATGTTATATATGACCATAACAAACTAAAAAAGTATATTTAGTAATTATACAATTCATAAGAAAATAACACATTAATTAAAACTTGGTAAGAGTTTGGTGGTCGGACTATGACCCAAACTTTAGCCCATTTTGACCAAGACCATCTCAGCATAAGTAACTTTTGGGGATTTTGACACAGTTACCCACAAAAATAAAATTATTTATCCTTATCTACCCATTTATCTGTCTATCCATAAACTAATTATATTTCCTACATATAGTAGTTATTGTGGGGAACTTTTTCTTTATTCTCCAATTCTTTTTTATTTCTATGCTTCTTTTCTTTTTTCCTTTTTTTCTTTCTTTTCTCCATTTTTTTTCTCATTTTCTTCCTTTATTTATTTTTTCTCTTTTATTCATTTATTTTTACCCAAATCGTATTATTGTTATTTTACCATAACTTATTTCACACTCAAATTTGACTCTTTCTATATTTCTTTATTTTATTTTTTCTTTATTTCTTGTTTCTTTTTTAATTTCACGTGATTGTCATGCGAATATTGATCTCCTTCCCTACAAATATCAGTACATACTCTACTAATAGCAGTAACACCAACCAGTGATGGAGCAAGAAAATATAATTTGCAGCCACTAAATCCCCAAATATACTAGTTAGAATAGAAATGATAATAAAATATTGAAAAATACAATAAAAATATAAGTAGCAAAAAAGACTTCTCGTACCATATGATACCAATATGGTATGCATGTATACTAACAAAGTATATGATTGCTCTAAAATATTGTTACAACTATCTGTGACTAACTAATGTACCAAAACATTAAAGAATACAATAAAAGTATGAGAAAACTACATGCTCGCATTGCAAGCTAAATATTCCCAAAGCAACTTGCTCATTTCATATACTAACATGGTATACAGTTGTACAAATCATTCCAACAATTGCATATAATTATAAAAATTATTACATAATACTCATAATCTATATCCATCAGCATAAAAAAATTCTGGCACTGCAAATCACGTTCATATAAATAATCTCTTAATAGAATTTACTTAAAATATAGCCAAAACAACCAAAACAAATTTCAAACTACCATATGATACCAATATGACATATAACTATACCAACATAGTATACAGTCTTACTGTTTAATTCCTTGCATCTATATGACTATACTACTATTACATAACACACATGCATAAAGAGAAAAATTAAAAAAATAGGGTACCACATATTAATATAATAAAATATTTTAAAATATTATACTATATTACTATTATTAAAAGAAAATTAAATCTAATGAATGCAACTAATACAACTAAAAAGTGATTCAACTAACATATGATATCAATACAGTATATAGCTATACTAATAAGGTATATAGTTGGAATGAATTGTATACCAACATGATATATTTGTATACTATTTGAGTATACAATACAAATTCGTCTTCTTCTCTTGTTCAACTATATATCAACCCAAACTTCTAAAAATCTACTACAAAACCTCTACCGAATTGACTAAAACTTTAGCTACAACCTCCAATTAACTTTCCAAACAAACTCATATAGTGTCAGATCAAAATAATTTAAAACTCAAACAAATCAAGTTATGAGTTTCAAGCTTCAAGGTCCTTTAATAGTGAATTTAAATTTTTGTACAATAAATCTCCAAAAACCAGTTTGAATAAAGAGAAAGAAAATGTATTCAATAGCCAAAATACCAAGTGTCTATGTTTTTTAGCTAATAAGGTATTCAATAGTCAAAATAGGGTTTGAGAGTAATAATCTTCACATGAGGAGATTCAGAATTCTCATCCAAGTTTGTTAATCAATCAGCCAAACCAGAATGAGTCACTCAAGCCAGTTCGAGGAGTTGATGAACTTCCAAAGCCACCAGTCGCAAACAAACATAAGATTATTGGGAAATAGCCGGGTAAATAATTTAGACAGCATGTGTAGGAGTAATAAATAGTTTGGGTCTGGGAATTAAAGTGTAAATAGTTTGGAATTAATGGGTATAAAGTGAAATTTTCTCTAACTTTTGAGTAGGTCATTCACCTGTTGACTAAGCCTATCTTGACCTACACAAAATCGACTGAACCTGCCCATTTGAAACCCTACTATCCTCCATTTCAATTTATGCAACACCAAAAGAGCCAAATCTCACTTTGATGGTAGAGGTAGATTATATTATCATCCGTTTCAATTTGTGTGATACTACTTTTTTATTATTAGTTCGTTCAAAAAAAAAACGACACATATTTATATTTCGAAACAACACAAATGAGAAGCTTTTATAGTCACACAAATAAAATGTCCCATAATTTTTTTAACATTTTAATCTTTTAAGATCACATATTTCAAAAGTTATTTTTTCTTAAGCTATACATCAAATTAAATCATGTCATATAAATTGAAACAGAGAAAGTATTAGTATTGGTAAATAAATGTGAAGGTACCTTCTTTTCTTTATTTCTTTTTTCTTTTTTTCTTCTTCTCATGTTAATGCCATGCCCTTGCTATAGTTTGAAATATTTATGACTTTTTCTGATGCTACTACTATACTGGTACTAGTTGTGGTGAGAATTTAGTTCTCTAATAACCTATTCCACTCAATGTTACAAAAGGCCTATCTTTATGAATTTAATTAATATTGTTCATTTGAAAAAAGAATATACTAGTATGTTCTGTTTATAAAACAAACCCTTCTGTTTTCTTATAGACAAACACGTTAACTTTTTTTGTTCGAAAATAAGCTAAATAAAGTAAGAATTTATTCTCACATCCAAGCACTCAAAATAAGAAATAGGAAGATAGTGTTTTTGGTGTTATTATTGTAATGTGCAAGTTATGCATGTGGCATAACCTCCCGATTTAGAAAATTCAAACGGCATACAACTTGATAATAGAAAGTTTTCAAATAAAACTGCATGTATAGGTCACTGATTAGTCTAAGCCTATAGTATTTAACAACTAACCTTCTCTTTATTAACTATTTTAGCCATAAATACATCAAAGTATATATGCACAACAGATTTGAGATATCATCAATATCACTTTTCTTTTACCTTTCTGTTCACAATTAGTTAGCTGGTCCATCTACTACCTTCGTATATGGATATATATATCTACATCCTTCTTCACTTTTCCAGTTCTTTTCCTCTTTTTTTCTTATTATATTGTTTTATGTAGTGATCAGGTTTAATGATTTTGATTCTGGCTCGTTTGTTCCTCTCCTTTTTTGGTAGGTTGAAATAGTGTTTATTGAAGAAAATATTATAGTAGCACATTCTCGTGTGCCATCTGTATTAATTTTTTAATAATTGCTTGTACCTTCTTTTCTACTTTAAATGTGAAAGCACAAAGAAAGACAGTGATTGGAGTAGCTACAGTCATGTCAGAAAAATGTTACTACTATGATTTAAGACTTCATTGATCTCACGAAAAATGTTACTACTATGATTTAAGACTTCATTGATCTCACGGTGCATGATAAGAGGGGTTACTCTGATGGTAAGCAACCCCCATTTTCAATCGAGAGCTTGTAAGTTCGAGTTTCCCCAAGAGCAAAGTGAGAAGTTTTTGGAGGGAAGGATATCAGGGTCTATTTAGAAACAGCTTCTCAACCCCAGGGCAGGGGTAAGGTCTGCGTACATACTACCCTCCCCAGACCTTACTAAAGTGGGATTATACTGAGTTGTTGTTGTTGTATTAATCTCACGGTGCATGCAAAAAAGCTTGACAATAAAATCGTAATGTTTCCTTAAAAAATCGGACTTCTTTGCGTTTGCACTCATGTAGTCTTTTTATTTGGGGCAATCCGGTGCATGAGATATGTTGTGTTCACGCAGGATTAATTTGGTGGGATGTAGATAATTAAATCGTATATAATTATTAATAATTATTTTTATAGCTTGAACTCGTAATCTATAGATCACACAAAAATAACTTTATCATTTCGGCTCCCCTTCCTTTATTTGCATTAAATTTCTTTATTTTTTAAATAATTTTCATCCTGTTATGAAATAATATAAAAGACAAGAACAATAACTCAAGAACAAGAGCAAATAGAGAGAAGAGTAGAGAGAGTTCTTCTTATTGATACTTAGAGAATGTTAGGAGTGGTTTACAATGGTAGAAGACCCCTTTATTTATAGGGAGGGGGATGATTTAGCTACCAAGAATAGAACTCTAGAATCTCTCTAATTATAGACATTCACCTTAAATAGGAGATTTCATAACACTCCCCCTTGAATGTCTATTCAACAATGTGCCTCGTTAAAACCTTAAAACCAAAACCCAATGGGAAAAATTAAAGAAAGGAAAAAGAGTACACATGTTTGAATATGCGCCTATTGGTTGCCTCGTTAAAAACCTTGCAAGGAAAACCCGGTGGGACAAAACCTTGTAAGGGAAAAAGAGTGCAACGCGCATTAACTCCCCCTAATGAGTACATCAATTTATATCCTTGAGTATTTGCATTCCAATCTTGTGCATCATCTTCAAAACGATCTTTGGTAGACGTTTGACAAATCAACCATATTGACATGAATAAATATTCCGCACCTTGAAATCATCATTCTTGATAGATGTGAACATCTTCATATAATGTCGTGGAATAACTCTTCAATATCTTCATAGATGTATTCTCAATGCCATCATGCTTATAGTTATAGCAAGATACATATGTACACAAATTGTACTAAGGATGTGGTACTTCAGGACCAAGAATTGCACATGCTTCAAGCAACTTAAATCTTTCAAGTTAAGTCATATAAGCCATATAATAGACTTTAGATGCATATCAAATTTTCCATGTCATGCTAGACAAATAAGATATCGAAAACTGATTATACATACCTTTGACTTTATACTTTCAAGCATTTGAACTATAGGTTCAAAACTACATGTCTTTCATGTGGAATCAATTCTTCTTGAATTGTATCTCTTCCATTTAGTTACTTTCTTTGGGTCAGCAAATGCGTATAGCATGCTTTGCAATATGTTGCAATTGAATTATCCCTTTTATGAACTTCAGGTTCATATCATGATATTCGGGGATATACATATACAAATGATAATTCATCCCATGTAACCTTTTCTCAAATGTTTATCATGTCTCCCCCTCATGTTAGAAAAGCTAACTTGTTTCCTCAACTTTGGGAAATCATCTTTGTGCATTATCATGTCAATATACACAGCACATTAATAATAAGATGAAATTATTTGGTTCCTGACCCTGAACCACTTGTGAGGGGAGAATATAATATACTCTCGTATACAACGTATATCAAACTGATATATATAACTTTGTTCTCACAAGAAACAGTTTAGCTATTAAGTGGAAGCACTCAATAATTATCTTGCTAAACTTACTTTGATATAAACCAACTTATCAAGATGAACTATCTTGAGTAGAAAATCTGGAAATTATGCTCGAAGTTAGATTACTGAGCAATTTACCTCGCAAGCACCGGCCAGGCTGCGGGTCAATAACAATTGCGCATGTAACCATATCATAGATGCATCATATGTGGTATACATGGCAGGTGAATGGGCCCATATTCACCTTTGATATTTCCAGAATTTATGGGCTTCAACCGAACTCTTTAGTTGGTCAGTTCATTAATGAGAACAAGTGATACAAGAGAATTCGTAAAGAACTTTCTAGTTCTTTGATATTCACCTATGTGAATTTGCACATCATACTTAAAATGAGATAGCTAACACGAATGCCAACTGAATAAATTATCAATATTGGTAAACTTCAAATTTACACCATGACATGTGCACTTATCAATAAACTTCAGGTTTATTATGACATGGGTTTTATACCAATAGATATCCACTTTATTGTGGCATTCTTTCGTTTGTGTAGTACAAACTGGAGAACAAAGCGGGTAGCTTTTCATATGCAAATTACCCCGCTACAAGTTGTAGTAATAGGAGATATCAAAGCCTTCCTTTATTTATAGTCTCAATATAATCAATCGCTTTCGCGTGTACTTTGGAAACTGAATAAGTTTCTTTGAGACTTACTACAGCACAATACTCAATTGTGTTTCTCCAACATAGTAATAATTGGCTCTTCTAGAGCTCTCAATTAATTTTGTACTACCACAGATTCATCAACATCCATGTGGTGAATATCTTTCTTAAAGAGAAAGTTATACCATTATGGTCATGTCAAACTTATATGCAAGATATGTTTCTTGCATTATCGTTGTCCTTTAATAGTCATATTTCCAAAATACTTTGGTGTACAATAGGTACATGACCAACGATCATTCATGCCATATATCATCTCAAACCTCCTTCTAGGGGTGAGTGTGGTATATTTAATACCAATTTCATGTTCATATTCTTCCAATAATGAATATGTATTCGTGAATCAAATGTTGTCACATTCACTTCGAGGATATGTGATTTTGTTATCCTTTTCAAATCTATAAATGCGTCAGGCATTTGATTTGCTATTCTTTGCAAATGGATAATCTTTTGTGCCTCTTTCTCACAAATAGAGGTGTGTGGATCAAGATGAGATAATGATGCATTTTTCCACAAAATTTCCCGTTTGGTTTCACCAACTTCTCCCCCTAATTTTGGGAAAAGTGTCTCATCAAATTGACAGTCTGCAAATCGTGCAAATCTCCTGTCAATGTTTCGAGGTAGCGAATAATGGAGGGCGATTCAAACTCAACATATATTCCTAACATTCTTTGCACCCATTTTGGTGCGGGATGGCGGTGCTACAGGCACATATACTGCGCATCCAAAGATTCTTAAATGGGATATATTGGGTCCATGACCCAAAACCAATTGCAACAGGGAATATTTGTGTCAATTCGTCAGTCAGAGACGAACTAGCATTGCTGTATGCAAAATGGCGTGTCCCCAAACCGAAGTGGGCAGCCGACGAACTAGTATTGCTGCATGCAAAATGGCGTGACCCCAAACCAAAGTGGGCAGCCGACGAACTAGCATTGCTGCATGCAAAATGGCGTGAACCCAAACCGAAATGGGCAGCCTCGTTTTCATGAAGAATTCAAGATTATTCTCATCTATTGTCTCAATATGATATCCATTTTGAATGATATCTTTAAAACTCAACAAGTTCCTTTTAGACTTGGAGGAGAACATTGCGATTGATATCATTAAAACTCAACAAGTTCTTCTTAGACTTGGAGGAGAATATTGCATTCCCTAAGATAAACGTCATGCCTTTGGACAGAGTTACAGTTGCTCTTCCGGAGCCTTCAATCAATTTACTTCCCATGGTTTGACATATAAAAGAAAATATACGAACATGAGAATAAACAACTTCAATTCGTTTGTGTCACATAATATTTTCAAAATCTGCTGCTAACAGTTGACTAACAAAATCAGATATGTTATCCATAATTGATTACTTTGCAGTTTGAAAATTTCAGTTTAAGCATTTTCTTCAAACAATCGATTGTTAAACACAAACAATCAATTGTTGAACATTGACAATCGATTGTTAAACACACACAATCGATTATTTGCTATTTTGAAAAACTTCAGAGCACTGTTTTAAGACAATCGATTGTTAAGTATAGACAATCGATTGTTGGCTATTTTGAAAAATTCCAGAGCACACTGTTTTAAGACAATCGATTGTTAAGTATAGACAATCGATTGTTGGCTATTTTTGAAAAATTCCAGATTACACTGTCTAATGACAATCGATTGTTAGACATAGACAATCGATTGTGGATGATTTTTGAAAAATTCCAGAACACACTGTTTTAAAGATAATCGATTGTTAATCATAGACAATCGATTGTTGACTGTTTTTGTAAAATTCCAGATCACACTGTTTTAAAGACAATCGATTGTTAAATCATAGACAATCGATTGTTGACTGTTTTTGTAAAATTCCAGATCACACTGTTTTAAAGACAATCGATTGTTAAATCGTAGACAATCGATTGTTGACTGTTTTTGTAAAATTCCAGATCACACTGTTTTAAAGACAATCGATTGTTGATCATTGACAATCGATTGTTTTGCAGTTTTATGCGAAATATGAGATAACCGACTAGTTTTTCAGGTTAGTCGATTACCTCTACTGGAAAGTAAAAATATTATTGATATTTGAGCATATTGATACATTCTAAAGAACTAATACTAACATTATATCATGAACTAACTAATACGAGCTAATACTAATGGCTATTAGTTTATTCATTCACTAATACAAACAAGTAAAATAAAATCAAATAGCTCCATCTTCTTTCATCACAGATCCATCACCGATTAGGTGGTCTATCTTCCCCTCGGGTTGCTCAAAGAAGTCTGCCACATCCAAGTGGGTGATGTCAAAGTTGTCGTCAGAGACAAAATTCGTTTCAGGGCGTTTACTCTTTCGAGATGCTTGATAAAGGTCAACCAAAAGTCATGGTATACGGCAAGCCTTTGACCAGTGCCCGTTTTCACCGCAACGATAATATATAGTTTATAAACTATTTGCTTTTGGGTTCTTATCGTATCGTGCTTGTGGCAGAGTGACCAACTTCAGGTTGTCATATCTCTTCTTTAAGCCATTCCACAAGATAGGTGGATCCTTGACGGTGAGATATTCAATCTTCAAACCTTCATCAAGGTGATGGCGCAAGAAAATTAAGGCCTTCGCACATTCTTGGGTGGATGCTTTTTCTCTATCTTTGATGGTGTCTCCGAGACCCATAGCATCTAAGTGGATTTCAGCATCCAACACCCATGTCATATAGTTCTTGCCCGAAATTTCAAGGGCAACGAACTTTCTTTTCATAATGTCAGACATAAAACAGATTTACATCAAGAGCGTGTTCATGCTTACGGGCTCTATTACAATTATCACATTCACTTCAGGGAATGGATCAAGATCATGTGCTTTACACAATCTCATGTCAAATATTACTTTCATAAAGTGAAAGATTATTTTGAGAATCCTTATTTTTCTCATTACCACAATAATGACGATTATAACTTCGTCTATTGCCATGTCCACATCCATTGATACCTTTACGGTAATTAGTCTTCTTTCAGACTTATCACATACTGCTACCACATTCTCAAAAGGGAATGGAGCAAATTCAATTGGACGGAATTATTTGCCACGTCCACATTCATTGATACCTTCATGGTAATATTTTAGTCTTCTTTCAGACTTATCATATACTGCTTCCACATTCTCTAAAGGGAATGGAGCAAATTCAATGGGACGGATTTTCAATTATTTGCCCACAATCATACATGAATTTAATCATGGCAGGACATAGAGATTTTACCACTTCATGTGGTTATAATTTCTTACAAACTCCATTAGAGTTATAACCAAACTTTGTTGTCTATGCTTTGTATATAAAATCAAATTATATAATTCCAAGAATTTGAAAGGGAAAAGTAAATTACTTACCTTTAAGGTATACCAATTATATTTTCAATGTTTTCTTCCTTTTCTCTTTTGCTTTCTGTTTCGTTCCTCCCCTTTTTTTTTCTTTTTCTTTTCCTTCTTTTGCTTTCTGTTTCGTTCCTCCTTTTTTTTTTCTTTCTTTCTTCATTCTTTCTTTGAAGCAAAACCCTACACAAACAAAAGTTAAGACAATCAAAAATTTCAATTGGTTAGAGACTCGTGCTGATAACGTGTTATGAAATAATATAAAAGACAAGAACAATAACTCAAGAACAAGAGCAAATAGAGAGAAGAGTAGAGAGAGTTCTTCTTATTGATACTTAGAGAATGTTAGGAGTGGTTTACAATGGTAGAAGACCCCTTTATTTATAGGGAGGGAGATGATTTAGCTACCAAGAATAGAACTCTAGAATCTCTCTAATTATAGACATTCACCTTAAATAGGAGATTTCATAACACATCCTAGTCATTTTATAATTTCATTACAAACATAAGAAAGACAAAATTCTCTTGTTACAACAAAAAAGGAAATATAAAATTTCATGCTGGAATATATTGATCAAAGATTCTGATGAGTAATAAGTACTTCTTCATTCTTAACCGAATGTTTTAGGTTCAAATTCCAGTTATAAAATCGCCTTTGATAAGGAGTATTTTTTTCTCAAGACTTCGAGAAGTGAATATAAATAAGTCGGGACTCAAAGCATATACCAAAAATCAGTTAGAAAAAAAAGTATACATTGATTCAAAAGAGAAACCAAAAGATTATACTTCCAAAGCTGATGGCGCGAAGTTTATTTCGGGTTAATTTTTGGATAAACTGACATTTTCTGTATGTAGTTAACTCCAAGTCATTCACCGTAGTACAATGTTGTAGTTTGCATGTTTTTAGACCAGAAATTAATAGTTTCTATTTATGTGCTAACTTTTGTTACAACAACAATAACAAATTCAGTATTTTCCCATAAAATAGAGTTTGGAAAGGATAAGATATATGCAACCTTACCCCTATCCCTGACAGGATAGAGATGTTGTTTCCGATAGACCCTCGATTATAGGACGATTGAAAAAAAAATTGCAACAAATAAGAATAAAAGCAAGATGAAAGATTGAATCCAAGATTAATGCAGTCAAACTCTAGGTAGTAATAGCCATTTATAAATAAAAGATTTCAAACTAACACTAATACTAACAAACTGAGTAACACAAAGAGAAACGCTCGACATCCTGCAAAATACTTTGCTACTACAAAATATGTGCTAGCTTTTTAGTGAGAAATTAAAATTCTCTATTGACAGAAAAAATACTCTGCTACTGCTATATATTAAGCTCCTTCTTGGATTGACCTTACGATAAATATTTATGCTTTTTCTACTTTAAAAATTAGGTGAACAAAGTAATTTTTTTATATTAGAAAATTAGTCACTTATATTTTGTAATTTCGCTCAAAACAATGCTCAAGCCAAGAAGTAAAATATTTAAAGTTATATTTTGTTCATGAGTTTCTAAAACGAGCCCAAAAGAGTAGAGCCCGTTGATATAATTGTGCAAGATATGCCGCCTGTTGAGTTGTCCCACATCGGAGGGATTTGAGTTCCTTGGTCTCCTTATATGGCTTGGGCAATCCTCACCTCATAAGCTAGCTTTTGGGGTTGAGTTAGGCCCAAGGTCCATTCTTATTATGGTATCAGAGCCAGGCGCATCACAATTATTGTTACCGATGTTGGGCCCCCATTTATGTTGTCCACGCTCCAGAGATCTGGGGGTGAGGGGGGTGTTGAGTTGTCCCACATCGGAGGGATTTGAGGTCCTTGGTCTCCTTATATGGCTTGGACAATCCTCACCTCATAATCAAGACTACATCCTTATGGTTCCCTTAAATTGTGAAATTAATTTCAAAAAATTTCTCTTCCTATTACTCCCTATGTTATTTATGGATAAGTTCTTCAACTTCAAATTTATGATCTCCCTCAATCCACCGCAAGCAGTTATTGCCTTGTTGACATTTTAGTATACATATCACTAGTCCTCATCGGTAAGTTACTCTAAAAATTAAACACACATCCATGGCCACATAGACAACGATGCTTGATCACAACCTAATAAATAAGAAAAAGACAAAACTAACACTTACAACAACAACAACAACCCAGTATAATCTCACTTAGTGGGGTCTGGGGAGGGTAGTGTGTACGCAAACCTTAATTAATGGTGACACTTAAAACTAACACTTAAAAGTCTAAAATTAATGGTGAAAGGTATCACGTAGAAATAATAATACACAGTTTTCGGATCTTCAGAAGGGATTTCTCTAAGAGCTTATGATCGTTTAAGCATTTAAAATTTAATTGTGAGATATGTAAGAAATTAAAGAATGAGGGGGATTACCTCTAATTCTTTTAATTTTGATATTTTAACCAAAAGAAAAAAGGACGAAATGAAGGAAGAAATAAAGAAAAGGACGTACATTTGTTGAAGGTTACACTGCCCTAAGGAATAGGACTCTTGGGTATCTACCTAACATTCCAGTGGCTGCAAATGAAAATGGGGATGTCTTGATCAAGAAATATATATAGCAACTTGTTATATATGATAAGAGTTCCAAGTATCAATTTCATTCATGAACCTTTGCATCCACTGTTTTTGAACTTAGGGAATCCAATTCAAATTTGTGGGGGAAGCATATTAGATGATCTTGTCTACTAATTAATTAGGGCCTATCCAATTCCCTTCGACCTACGTAAGTTTTAGTATTTCTTAACTATCTGCTATTCAAAATCTAATTACCCCTCTAATTCGGATATGATGTTCCTTACCAGAATGGTCGGAATCCAAGACCTTTGATCGAGGAAGAAGAAAATACATTAATCGCAATCCCACTATAATTTAAGGATAATTTACCTTACGAATAAGGAAGCATAGTTTTGTTACGTATGTGAATTGAAGATGCTACTAACTTTGTTCTTGAGTTGTATGATTGCTAGTTGTTAGGATAATAATATTGTCGAGTTGCATTTCTATAGCATAGCTAGGTGTCATAAACAGGCTAAAAAACATGTCTAATTTGTCATGTTAGTTAAGCTTTCTAGTCGTGCACTTGCAATCCTCAATGATTCGAAACTTTTTTAGGTAAAGTTTAGTGAATCAAAATGTGTTTTGTCGGAAATTAGTCAATTCCAAAATATATAGTGCCCTACCTTTTATCTCTACGATGGTGATCTCACTTTGTGTTTTTAGGGAAAGACGTGTATAAATCTAGACCTTTCATTCCTTGATGAGTACAATCAATAACAATGAGATGACTGTTAGGCAACTTATATTACTGTAATAAATAATTAAAAATAGTAAAATTTCTGAATAGAAACAAAAACGGAAAGTTAGTAGCAATAGATCGAAATAATGTTTGAAAATAATTTTGAAATAAATCGAGCTCACTGAATACACAGTGTGTCCTTAAGAAAATTATTCCCCTCGAGTATCCAAGGTGTTGGAATATTATCCTCCTAGAATAGAAAAGTTTAACTCACCGGAGTGTTGGTACCAAAAATGTCGATGAAACAACAAACAAGCTGTAAAACACATTGGAAAATTTTGTGCAGAAGAAGAATAAGAAGATCAAAAAATTCGTAAGGAAAGATTCTATGATTCAAAGCATATTTATTGGCTTTCTGGAACTGTTTCTGAAAAGGTTTGCAACCTTTTAGAAACAGCCATGACAGTTGGAGCTAGGTGAGAATATTTCTGTTTGAAATACGGGTGTGAGCATGTGATTTTTGCCCTATTACAAATACTCCTACAAAATCAAGAAAATTGATTTTTTTTTTCAAATTATTTTCAATTTTATAGGATTTTATTAATTTTTTTAATTTTTGTTCAAGTTTATTTTTTTTAAATCATAAAAAATGCCCCAAAAAGGTTAAAAGTTTCATGCATTGCATATTTGGTTTTAGGTTCGTATTTTATGATTAGTTAATTATTTTATTAAAATAAAAATCACAAAAATATTACGTATTCTTACATTTTGGCTTTTAACATTAGATTAGTAATTTCTTTTTCATTAATTTAGGAATAACTAATTTTATAAATATTAGACAAGAGGGGTTGCTTTGATGGTAAGCAACCCCCACTTCCAACCGAGTGGTTGTGAGTTCAAGTCTCCCCAAGAGCAAGGTGGGAAGTTCTTGGAGGGAAGGATGTCGGGGGTCTATTTGGAAACAGCCTCTTTACCCCAGGGTAGGGGTAAGGTCTGCGTACACACTACCCTCCCCAGACCCCACTAAGTGGGATTATACTGGATTATTCTTGTTGCTGTTGTTGTAATTTTATAAATATTATAAAGAGATAATTAGCCTGATTTTATATGTTAGAGTAACTTACGATGTAATTTAGGACTTAATTAATTTAATTAGGATTTTAAAATTAAGAAAAGGAAAAGAAAACAAAGAAAGACAAGGGGGATAGTCTATTTTTTGGTCTAATTTCGTATATCGGCCAATTTGTATGTCCCGATTCCCTCAAAAAATGCCAAGCCCACCTCTCTAACCTACCCAAATCCCTTCTACTTAAAACCCTACCCTAAAAAACCTAAGGATAGCATGAGAGACGAAAAAGATCAGATAATACAGATCCTCTCCCCACAAAATAGAGAAACGGCGGACGTGCTTCTTCATCAACACACCGGGCCCCATTCGGGCTTCTAGAGAACGGATGCTCCAAATTATATCAGATTCTATACCAAGACATTAAGGACGATACGAAAATAAAAAAAGTTTGCAAATAGATGCTGAAAAGTAAAAATACAATGTTTACAAAGGGAACATGTTTATATATATCTCAAAAAGTAGTACAAAGGCACGTTAAAACGACCTCAAAATAAACAAGAATGAAAATGTACAAAAAGGAAACAAAAAAGAGCTAAGGCATCTCCGACTGATCTTCGCTAGAGCTCGACTCGGCACCAGAACCTTCAAAAACTTCGGACGCATAAAGTTCTTTTTCCTAGGCCTCAAGCCTCTTGGCTTCTTCAATCTCGCCCGTTAAATCAAATCCCCATGCATGAACTTCCTCGAGGGTTTCCCTTCAGGACAACCACGTAACATACTTGGTCTTCATTTTTATGCGGGCCTCTACTATTTCCACATGACTTTTTTACTGGATAAACATTTCCTCAACTTCGAATGAATTAATCGATGTTGCTTCCAATTTGGACTCCAGCACAATATAATCCTGGCCAAGGGTTTCCCATTCCGAGGCGGCTGAATCAAGTTGTGTCTGGAGTTCGTAATTTAGCCGAGACAACTTGTTAGCCTTGCCCTTTGCCACCCAAGATTATCCTTCACCGATGCTAACTCCTCATTTGTAGCCTCATTTATTGAAGCTAGCAGGTCCGTCCTGCTCCTCAGTGCCTCGACTGTAGCTTTGACCTCGTTCATCTCGGAAGGAAGCTGGTCAATCAAGTCTATATTCTCTTGGACCTTCGAGGTTGCATCGTTTGTCTGTACGCATAACATCTCTTTTTTAACCTAAAAATCCTTACCTTCTTGGCCAATTCGGCATGCTAATCTTTCACTGATAAGGCCTCTTTTGTACTTTTTCTAGCTCGGATCGGAGAATTGGGAGATCTTTGAGGGCCTCGTCTTTTTGTTCACTAAGAACCTTATACATGTCCTTCTTCTGGACTTGCAATTTGAGCTCGAACTTGAGCTGGTTGACTTCCATCCGAGACTGAAGGAAGATTTCACGGTGCATCACCAAAACCTGAAAAGCAAAACGATAAGATCCTAAGAGCATGCTGAAATTAAGCAAGATTCGCAAAGGGCATAAGGAATAAACAACTTATCCGTTTCAGTGCCTCGTTAAAGAGGCTCGATGCCTACTTCATTCATCTTCGCCTGGTCCTTCTCGGTCACCAGCCAATGAAGAAAGCTGTCCACAGCCGCTGGAGCGGATAGCACCCGGGTGTGTGCCGGGATAGTAAGCATGGTCCTTCATTTATGGTCAGGATCTACAATCGGAGGGGGGAACTGCTTCACTATCTTAGGGATCAAGATCAACACGTCTAATCTTGATGGAACGTCTTTTTTTAGGACCTCCAGGTGAACAATCCCAAAATAATCCTCCAATACGCTAATGTCAATGCCGTCAAAAAATATGTTGAGGGCATCATCTGCGCCCCATGACATCTCATTTGATATTTTTTATTGTCTTGAGCCTCGTTGAACATAGATTGTGTGTGAGACAGTGAATCTGCAATGTCAATGATACATGCTACTTCCTTTGGGCCAAGGGCGGATTCTCGAGAGCCCGTGGCCTATGATTATCCTTCTGGTTCCCAAGCTTAAGGGGGATCGGCCTCTCGGCCACCTTCTTCAATTGCCTCTAGTTATCTTTTGTTGATGGTCGACCAATGAGCGATAACTCTAGATCATCGTCCTTAGGGTAATCCCTGAGCCAGAAGGGGGAATCGGGGTTCAGTACCCTAGCTTTGGTACTCGTTTTATTACTTTTCCAGATCTCGGCAGCTACCATATTCTTCTTGACCATAGTGTTTAGGGAGCCAGAGGGTTTACTCTTTCTCTTCTTCTCCTCCTATACAGCAGGTTCGAGATGTTCTGAAGCAAAGGGTTCACCAAGGATGACGCGGCCTGGTCCTCATCCAATGGCCAAAGCTCACTGGTCTTGTGAAAACCTGTGAAAGGGAAAAAGATTTAGCAGAAATAAAAGTTAAGTATGAAAATAGAATTTTTGGCGAGGATGACTCACCATGGAACATGTCACCTACTTGCCTTTGAAAGCTTGCTCCATTCACGCTCGAAATAAAACATTTACTTGCAGATCTCCTTGATCCACTCCTTGAAGAGGGGGATTCCATTAGGAACTTGGGTGACTGTTGCAACACGGGTAGTTAGAAAAAGAACAAAGGACGTAGTAATACTCAAGAAGGGGAGAAAACTTGTGAGGCGAATTCCACTTTTCAGGGAATGATAAGAATTCGAGGGGAATGAGGTCTTCGGCTTTTACCCAAACGAACCTCCCCTGCCAACTTAGATCTTTATCTTCATCATGAATGCTCGAGAATACAGCTTTGCTTTCTTGACGAACGACCTTGATTAACCCCCCTCAAAGAACTCGGGGAATGTAGACACGACGTAGGTGATCGAGCGTATACCAGGGTGCTTTGGTGTTATTAACGAAGTGGAAGAGGAGGATTGCGATCCTCCAAAATGATGAGTGAATCTGCCCAAGGTAGACCTTATACCTTTTGTAGAAACCGAGAATTATAGGGTCCACCGGGGCGAGCACGAAGGGTAAGTGTAAATACTTAGATACCCCTCCAAGTGAGTGGTAATGTCCTTGTTGGGCGCGAGGATGATCACTTCCTTTCCCTCTTATTTGCAGTCCACCTGAACTGTTGGGAGTGTGTCTTCGGTAATGGAGCATATGTACCTCCATACTCTCCCGCCTCGGTCCTGTTGACTGGAGGCCTTCTCTACCTTGAAGTCGTTCTCAGTGGAACAGCCCCCGGGGATGAAGCTCTTCAAAGGAGGCTCCATGGTCACCTCAGGAACCGCCACCTTGGCATCCGTGGCTAGGTTGGAAGGTGAAGGGACTGTTTGTTGAAGCACGAATTAGGAAATTTTTACCATCGGATTTTGAAAATATAAAGGTATGAAGATAAGGATGAATGTTTGAAGATGAGGATTGTCACGACCCAATTCCATAATAGGTCATGAAGGCGCCCGACACCTTTGCCAGACAAGCCAACGCGGAAACATCTTTGAATTTATTATGTTGATTTTTATCATAGTTTAAGGGGAATAATAACTCCAATTTTAATTCAAAACCCAAAAGTGATTGATAATGTAAACGGCGTAATAATACAACTCAAAAATAAGTCTACTAATATGTGTGCCAGAACCTGGTATCACAAGCTACGGGAAGCTAGTAGAATATACATAAAAGAATATCTATATCCTACTATTATGAGATAAAGAAAGACACCAAAAGTAAATGAAGACTCCATCCGGCTGCTGAGCGACATAGGAAGGAAGCAGCTCACCGTGGAAGTCTTTGCCACAAACCCATGGGCGTGCACCGGACTGGTAACCAGATGCATCTGCCTGAGATCCTGTACAATTGAGTACAGAAGCGTAGTATGAGTACATAAACAATGTGTACCCAGTGAGTATCCCACCTAATCTCGAAGAATTAGAGAAGAGAGGTCGACTTGATACTCACTAAGGTCGAATAATATATCAAGGTATTATACAAACCATGAAGAATCACTAATAAACAACAGTTTATAACAAGACATAAAAAGTCTTACTATCTACTATATCTCCAGCTAACTATTTACTTTTGTTATATTTATCAATTTATGTTGGGCCATGAAAGGCGATATCAATATTTAAAAACTCTCAGGAAAGCAACAATAGCATGCGCAAATATGCCGAGGCGACGACCTGATCCAACATAAATCAACCGTGCACTTACCAAGGGTCGACAACGCGCTTATAGATGCATCTATTCATATCAAAGCGATCGTCCCGATCCACAAATAATAATAAATATCAAGTATACAAGCAAGGCACATCAATAGTCATTAATACCAGGCAAGACTTCAACAATTATAAAGTATGTTCTTATTCCCTTTTTAAGTCTCTAGCATATCTTAGGTGCTCGTGTTAACAAGATATATATATATATATATATATATATATATATATATATATATATATATATATATATACACATACATATTTATTTAATAAGCATGGTGTGGGTCCTAAACTACCTGGTCAATTTACACAGTAGTAGCTATGCACGGACTCTCGTCACCTAGCACGTGCGTAGCCCCCGCATTTAGTAACAATTACTCAATTATTAATCCTATGGGGACAATTCCCTCTTACAAGGATAGAAAGGAGACTCACATCGCTCCAAAGAACACTTCAAATATCAGGAACAAGCTCAAACCGTCAATTCGGAGCCGAACGATCACAAACTAGTTAAATAAAATAAGAACTAGTCAATAAAGCTTACAAGGTCGAATTCTAACTAATTAAGCAATTTCCCAGCCTTTTCAACAAGTTTTCTAAATTCCGACCCAGGGCCCACATTCCCGGATTCCGAGATTTTTCGAAGAAAGTTGTTCTCTATAACCTAAGGATCAGTAATATATGAATTCTAGTTCATTTCATAACAAATTTTGTGGTTAAATCTTGATTTTACTTAAACCCTAAGTCTAGCTCTAACCTTTGATTTCGCACAATTTTTAGTATTTAATCAACTTAATACACATGCATTTAAACTAATAATGAATGGGATTTACTTACCTTGAAGTGCTAAGTTGAAATCCTCTCTTTGGAAGCCCCCAAATCGCCTAAATGTTTTGTAGAAATGAAATAAATGGCATTTGAGTTCGAATTAAATGAACTCACTGCCCAGTGATTTCCGCTTCTGCGGTATTAGGATAGCTTCTGCGAACCTGGCCCAAAATGCCTGGACCGCTTCTGCGGTCTAGGTCCCGCTTCTGTGGTTTGGGCCTAAGGCAACTGTATCGCTTAAGCGGAATCGCTTCTGCTTTTTCTAGGCCATTTCTGCGATCTCCCTTTTCCAAATTTCAACTTCACTCGAGCCTCATCTGATTGATGCTCGGGGCTCCCGAGCCCCGCCCGCATATACCGACAAGTCTGCAATCACGAACGGACCTACTCGAACCCTCGGAACACTCTAAACAACGGTAAATCTTGGAATCACCCCCTAAAACCAAATGAATCAAACTATTGAAGTTCAAGTTCTTAATTCTCTCTTAACGAGCCAAAACGCCCTTAAACTACTCGGATTGACACCAAATTTTACGGGCTAGTCTTAAACAACATTACGGACCTATACCGAGCTTTATAACTAAAATCCAAGCCTGATACCTATGGGATCAAGAATTTTTCCTTTTTATTCAAGGACAATTAATCAGTAGCTGACACGTGTTCGACATTAGAATGGCGCGCCTGATGGGACACTTTGCTAACCCGACAACTCAGTTGTAGCGTACAAATGAAGGAATCGTGGTTAATTTATCTCTCCGTGTCGCTTCGATAAATCTACTCTCCGGAAAACAAGAGAATTATCTGTATACGAGTGAAATCGGGGGAAAAGTTTCTCCGACTTTTCGATGAAGAAACAAAGGGGAGGCACGATTCGAAGTAATTATAGTCGAGGCCCAGGAGCCCCTCCTATTGAAACCCTAAGAGGAATGAACGATGTATATGAGATCGGACACGGTGAAATGACGGGCCCATGCAAAGTATAAGTTTTGGATCTCGGAGGACGCGGTGAACGGTAATGCATGATGAGCAGGTGGCCGTAATATTCCCCCACAACCGGATATTACGAAGTGAACCCTATTTAGTATCAACTGTACTTCAACATTTACAGAAAAATAAATTTTTTAAACTTTTTTTAGATTTGTACTAGGACTGAAATTCCCTTACTATATAAAAGGGACGTTTTCTTTATTCTAATACATGATGACACACAAATCAAAGCAATAAAAAATTACTTTTGTCTTATATTGTTCAAGACATTATTTATTTGTTCTTTTCTTCACTCATGACCGAGCTCGCATCGAAGGTCCAATCGAGGACGAATCTCACTGTTCAAACTAACACCAGGCTTGGTCATTACATTACGATTGGTTCGATCATCTATTTTTTCTTTAACTCGTTTACTCGTTGTTCTTAATTATTCTTATTGAATTACACTACGTATCCTTTAAAATCGCGTGTAAATTTAATTGTTATTCATTTTTGGGGTAAACAATATTATTAAGGATAAATTTATAATTTTAAGGCCCAGCTTGACCATATATTGGCAACATTTTTTCAAATCTTTTTTGAAAATATTATTTGTTCATAGATTAATTATCTATTTTTAAGAAATTTCTGAAATTATTTTTTAATATAGTTTAGGGTAGATTTTGGGTGAAACTTGTATTTCCACTCATAAAGCTTTAAATTTTTTTTAAAATAAAATGCATGTTACAATATAATTTCAACTTTCAAAAATTATTTTTTAAAACTATTTTTTTTTTCAAATTTCAGTTAAATCTATATTCAAAAGCTAGCTAAATGAAGAATTTCTAAGTTTGACAACGTGTGACATCTTGCATTTTACTTTTGTTTTAAAAAAATAATGTACTACTAAAAACTCAGATTCCAAAGTCTGGTATGATACAATATTTTGAATCAGTTCCAGTATGCCAGATAATCACGGCAATACTTGTTTCATTCTGGAGGTAGGAATCGGACAACGTTTCGCTCGTCACAAAATCATGTGATCTTTTTCACCATTTATAGGAAAATCGGAGAGACCAAAAAAAAGTTTAAAGTTCCAAGAAAATATCAACTTGTACAAATTATTTGGCATCTTGTGCGTAACAAAATCACGATTTTTGGATATATACATCACTCAAACTTATTTTGGATTTTAGTTAGTTTTTTTTTCTTTTTTTCTTTTTGGGAAATGAAAGGAACAATGGATTTTAGTTAGTTCTTTTTTTTTGTTTTGTATAAATGTACGTATATAATTGTAGAACCTATTTCATACGTATATATACGTCAGAAGTACAAAGACGATTCGTTTATGAAACGGTGACTGTTACAATCCGGTCTGCAACTGGATATAAGGCAGTTGTAACTTTTTTTTCAGTCATTTTGTATTTTTAAAATTTAAAAAGTTGGTATCAATAGTCACTTCCACTTCCAACTGAAAGGTTATGAGTTCGAGTCTTCCCAAGAGCAAGGTGGAAGGATGCTGGAGGTCTATTTAAAAACAGCTTCTTTACCCAAGGGTAAGAATAAAATCTGCGTATACATTACCCTTCCCAAACCCCACTAAATGAGAGTATCAATATCCATTTGGAACTTTGCCATAAGTGCAGTGACATAACGTTGTGGATAGAAAATATTACTCGAGTGCAAATAGTGTTAAAACTTCTGATCATAAAGGTTACTCCTAACAACTTATGCTCATTAAATTAAGTTTTCGTTTTCTCCAAAAATACAAAATCATCATTTCTCTTGTACATAGTTAAAGTGGAAAGTACCCATAAAAAAAACATTTTAACCGGTCAAAATGACCATAAGGCTATTCCATTCAAGTCCATAGATATTTAAAAATCGATTGAATTGTACCGTACATAATTGATTTTAGATTTCTTTTAATAAAATCACACTTTTATAAAAAATTATAACTTTATCGATAATTAAGGTATATTTTTTATTTTATGAAAATAAATCGAAATAATACCAAACTGTATCAAATAAAAAAGTATTATTAACTTTTTTCTTGTGACTTGAAATTATAAAAACCGTTACAAGCCAACAAGTAATTAAACTCTAAATCCTAATTTCTAAATATATTATGCTAGTCCTATTGAGTTAAACTATTAACTTTTTTCTTGGGATTTGGAATTATAAAAACCGTTACAAGCCAACAAGTAATTAAACTCTAAATCTTAATTTCCAAATATATTATGATTTATGCTACTCCTGCTGAGTTAAATTATTTTTAGTATATTCACTAGCAAGATACACCGTATTCTAGTGATTACGAATTGCACACTACAATGTATTGAAATATATTTTCTTTCGTATGATTCAGATTTATCTATCTGATGAATATTTAATTTTTTATAGACTTTATTCTTGAGTCCTAACTTAGTTAATATTTTTTCACTCGTGTGATTTATATTTTCTTTCTTTGCATATAAATTTCTTTTATGCTGATGTAGAATAGTTTAAAAATTTATACTTTGACTATTTTTCATGTTTTCTTAATTCTATCATTCTTTAAGCTAGGGGTGGCAAAATGGTTCAAAGAAAATAATTAACCATTCATATTATTCACTAAAAATTAGGTTGGATAATGACCTTTTTAAAAACGGAATATGGATAAAAATTATATTATACATTTAGAAAATGAATAACCGATGAGTAACTAATGGGTCTAACTTTTACATTTGTAAAACCTCAAATTGGGGATTCCTCAAGTTAGGGAGACTAAGAATTCTCCTAAAAGTGATCATATATAAAAAGTCATAAATAATATGGGTAACCCATATTATCCGCCAGTTAACCATTTTTATCCATATTAAATATGAGTCAGATCGAATAATTGATCAATTTTTTCATTATCTGGGTTCAATATGAACCATATCCAATCCGACCTGTCCATTTGCCACTCCTACTTTAAGCATTAAAAATGTCTAAAAAGTTTCGTTACGTCCTATAAAATAACTATGTAATTGTATTTAATTTCTAATAATGACTTTTATATAATATTTTAAACATTACCGAAAAACAATTGAATCGTATCAATATCGAAAAGAAACGGACATGATTAAGATGATTTCAAAAATTCTTATTTTGATTATACGAATAGTAAAATAACAGAAAAATTAATGTGATATAAATTTATAAAAAAAATCTGGCCAGTTCGAACTATTTACGTCCCTAATTCAAGCTTAAATAATTGTGATACACGTGGCATTTTAACTACTCAACCGTTTTTGCGGGAACCACATAATTAAAATCCACCAAGCTTATTATTCCCACTTTATTAATGATGTTTGTGTTTCAACTTTACAAGTACAGTGATGATTGTAATTTAAAATTGTTAAAATACAAAAGGAAAATTATTGAAAAAGACTTTCATTTCTTCGAGAACTTTGACGATAATAAGGGAAATAATAGTTATAGCTTATGTTACTACCAGTACAACTTGATTCGTTGAGGATTACTCCTTCCAATAAAAAGATTGGGAATTAATATTTTGTTTTTTTATTGAATTAATCCCAAATTAATATCATGCTTTTGCATCTCCATTTAGGGTGTTAGGTAGTTGATCCTTATTCTCTTGGGGCTTCCCTAATTCCATATCTTCCTCACCTTTTTGGCCTTTCCCTTTGTTGTCTCTATAGATGGCGTACAATATCAGTTGTGTTGTTCCTAGCAAACCTCCAACCCCGTTTGGTACCTAAAAAATTATACGACAAATCAAATAATTTAAAATTAATAATTATCGTATCTTTTGGGGATGAAAATGGAGCAAATTAAATGATAGAAAAGGTATTTAATTAGAACTACTTATAATACTTACAGCAATGAAAGGGTCCTTTCCAAGCAGTCCATAGACGAACCATGATGTACCACATAGAAAGACAAAGAGAGACAAGAAGAATGGCATGTACTCCACTCTTTTAGTCTTTATCACTAGCCTCTGTCAAAATCAATTAGAACAAACACCATGACAAGTTATTTAACCAACCAAAAAAGATAAGCACTCCCATAAAAGTAGTTTGGAATGATTAATTAGGACAACATGACTAGTCTATTCAATTAAAAAAACAAAACTATAACTGATAATAATCAGTCAGTCCATAATAAGTAATTTTTTTTTATCTTTTTATTTTTATCCAAAAATTCACTTTATTTTTTTAAATTTATCCTTATGTATTTATCTCTAAAAGATCTTTTAAATTACTAACATTAAATAGGTTCAACAATAAATTAAGGGTAATTCAGTCAGATATTCTAAAATTTAGTATTTAATTAACGGGTATGCCAAAAATAAAAAAGTCACTTATTATAAATTGGAGGGAGTACCGTTTTATTTCTTCTCCTTTTAAAATCACATGAATTATTTATTTAAGGATGGGGAATCTCAACCGATTCATAAACTACACGTTGTCATCGGCTAATTTATTTAGTGACTCACTATATATGTGGGAGAAATTTAAAAATAGCAAGATTTACAACTGGTCATTCAAAAATAGTTAAGTTTCAAAAGTAATTGAAATTTAGCCATTTTTCAAGTAAAGATAAATCTGAGCTAAAATACTGTTCAAAACCCAAAAAATACGCCAGCATATTATACTGAGGTTCTAGCAAAAATATCGATCCAACATAATATGATGATGTTTGAGGAGTAAAGATAAAAATTACATACCATAATTGACAAGGGAGAAGCATACATAATGATAGAGAAAATTGCAGCAGCAAAGCCACAAAAGATCTTCCTTTTATTGGCATGGAGGGCTAACATGGAGACCAAAGCCACAGTTGAGAATATACAAAGGACAACAAATAGAATTCCAGAGATTTTTGCCTTCTCCCTCTTGGGTGCAAATATGAGGAATGTCAACACATAGAATGCCTCAAGTCCTGCACCTGTGCCATTGATTATTGATACCAGTATGTTGTTTGGTGACACAAATGGCAGACCATACCTGTTTTATAATAATCCATCAATATTTGAATTTTACAACGAGAATATCCACAATCCAATATTGTCCACAATTATCAGAAATTTCAAAACTCCGTATTGGTATTAATCATTTTTCTCTTTTGTGGATACAAAATTTACAGAGTAAAACCCTCACAATGACTAAAATGTTACTACTTCATAAAATCTCAAGCTGATTTCTAGGATAAATATATACTTTGATACTCTAGGTGAAACACATTGGCATATCTAGGTAATATGCTATGGTTCATGTGAACACATGTTTCTCTCCCTAATCTAGGTATAATAATATATATGTGTGCACTCATGTTCAAGGACTTTTATGGTGCAATAATTACTGGGTACATCTGTACAAGTAAAATTGCCGGTTCAAATCCCACTTCAGGCGGTCTTATTTTCGACACGGAATATAAATATATATATGTAACAATTAGTAATTTAAAAAAAATAATAAAAAATTTAACCGTATAATTTTAAAAGCGTAGTGGGTTCAGAATAAGAGACTAAAGTTAAACCCGTCAAATGTAACTACCAGATCTACCTCTTCCCAATAATGCACCCATCCTCTTAAAATCCTGGATCTGTATTTTTTTCCTTTAAAAAAAAAGTGTTTTGCCTTAATAAAGTCTTTTCTAAAGAATATGAAAGAAATTCAGTAATGATATTTTACATTAAACCTTTAGCCATTGACAAAATGAAGGTTATCCTACTTTACAAATTTAATACCCAAACCTCTTCTAGAACTCTGCTTTTGACTATTCAACAGGGGAAATTTGTTTCAACTAGGAAGCAAAGACTACAAGGTCAAAAGTAAGTCAATTTCCAAAAATGAACAAAATAAACACATAATTGAGATAGCTTAATTCAAGAAACTTACCAAGTAGAGAGTAAGCAATTGAGCAGTGTCATTACATATGGTATGCCTGAAAATTGTTCTGTTGATTTATTCATAATGACCCTCTTAAATGTAATCCTTTACCATCAAGAAAAAAAAAAGAGTTAAATAAAATAATTTTTCACAACTTGAATGCATTTCGACTACGTTTTTTGAGGTAACTTTTTCATATAAAAAATAATAAAATGTTACCTAAAAGGTAAAATGATTAGAAGAAAAAATGACAAGAAAAATTTCAAGAAGGCTGCTTACATGGGGGCCAAAAAGAGAAACAAACCAGTAACATTGCCTGTTCCAAGAAAAATAAGCAATTAATTAAGTCATGAACCACAGTCAAAATACAAGAAAAGTAAAGGGAAATTTAAATGGAAGGAGCACAGGTGAATGGAAATGAAAACTCCTACCAAAAATCCCAAATAAAGTATGGAGAATTTTGATGATTGCCATGACAGAGGTTTTTAGTTTTCTTTAACAAAGTTGGAAAGAGCTTAGCTAGAAAGGAAGGGAAAAAAGAAGAGGATCTTGTGAAGCAAAACGGTGCAGTAGAATGGTGGTTTATGGGGGAAAAGTGGCAATATAGAGATATGTATAAATAGCGCCAAAACAAACAGGTTGGCTAAAAGAAACAAATCTTTTTTGCTTTCTTGTTTTTAATTTCCAGCAGTATATGTTTTTGTATACTAGTAGTATGAGGTGAGGTCCTTATCCTTTCTAAAAAAGGTCTGATACACAAATTATTTTGCGTTTATATAAAATTTGAAGAAGAACTCGAAAAAGAACCACACTCTAATACTGTAATATAAATAACTTATTTTATTTTAAGTATTACAAATTAATTTTATAATTCATATTCGTAACCTATAAATCACATAAATAATTTTAGGGATGTTTTCGCTCCGCAACTCCTTATCCTTTCTACTCTTCTTTCATACACAAGCACAGCAAATGCAGGATTAGAGAAAAGTAGATTTGAAAAATCAAAGGTTGACATGTCACATCTAAAACTCATGACTTAACTATTTTCTTAACTTCTTTGTTCTTTGAGTTTAATCCCACCGTTCTTTTTCATTATATCCCTAGAACAAAACATTGTACTTTTATATTTGAAGAAAACTTGGTGCAATCGTGGATATGGATTATTTATTAAATCATATACTCTTATTCACTTCAATTTTTCCCCTTATCTTTAGGGTTCTTCATTTCAATTATTTCAATTTTATTTATGGAGAAATTCAAAAATAGTCAGATTTACAATCGATCGTTCAAAAATAGTCCAATTTCAAAAGTAATCAAAATTTAGTCACTTTTTATATAAATCTAAGCGAAATTACTGATTAAAATCCGAAAAATACTCCAGTATATTATGTTGGAGTTCCAGCATAAGTATACTTGAACTCCAGCATATTATACTGGAGTTCCAGGATAAGTATGCTGGAACTCCAGCATAATATGATGGAGTTCCAACATAAGTACACTAGAACTAACATAATATACTGGAGTTCCAGCAACTATAGCGGTCCAATTTAATATATTGGAGTTTGGAGCACCGGTGCTCCAGTATATTATACTAGAGCCAACAAAGTATACCGGTTGTCGATGCCCTTTTTTTCTCGCGAAATTGGATTTATGACATTTGGGAGGATAACTCGTTCCCTTTTGGGAATTGGGTTTGAGTGGAAGAGTCGCCACCTAGTGATTAAGTGCATTAGGACACTAAGAAGAACTTTGATTTAGAAAATCAGAGATTGGTAAGGGCGCGAAATTATCTGAGGGGAAGGTGTTAGGCATCTCTCGAGATCCACTAGTGTGATTCCCGGCCATACTATAATTGTGACTTTAACTAAAAACAACAGGTAAACAAGTAAGAGTTTAGATATATGGGGGTGAGGGGGGGGGGGGGGTCACATAATTGTTACAAGTAATTGCAGTTAAAGAAAGTTAAAGAGCCAAAATTTGAAAAAAAAATAGTTTGAAATTCTGAATAAAAATAAACAAGTAAAAGGGAGGGGGTCCTAGGTTTATAAATAATATGGATCACCCTAAACAACACCCGATAACCATTTATACATGTGGTGTTATCGCGTGTTCATCATATTCATATCTACCCTTTCCTAACCCGTTATGGTATTAAACGCGAAATGATCTAGTTTTACTTATTGCATGCTATTACCCGCTCAAGTACTATCAGTCCCGGAGGCATTTGGGACTACTAATCCTAAAGGAAAGGGGTATGTAGTTTTATAGTTTCAACGGACAAAATTCTAAGGCGACAATCAAACACATGTGTAACAAATATGGGGAGAAACACATAGCAGATAGAAAGGCTCAGACAAACCTCCTTAAAAACAAAAGGAAGCATATAGCTTAGCATGTCTTACATGTACTGATTAGGGTCTGATTAAACTTAAGAGTTGTAGTAGACTGATCTATTATATATTTCAGATGTGAAGCCCAAGTTAGGCCTGCATGCTGGTTGAAGTTGATAAAGTCTGACTCAATTTATAAGTTACATTATGGCTTGCCTAAGTGTTAAACGAAAACCTATATGCATGACATCTATCAGTTCCAGAAAAGTAGTATGATGATTTAGGAAAAAAAGATTCTCAATTGATCAAGGAAGGCGAGAGAGCTTAAATTCTGCAGACATTAAGCATTATCATTACTGATCTTAGCCTTATAAGCGAATGAATGATTCAGGTTTGATTGACGGGTCTTATAGGCATGCTTTCTAGCGTTATTGTCTTTAAACACTTTTTACAAGCGTAGTAAGAGTGTAGAAATCCTATGGGCATGATATCTGAATGTTGTTTAGTTTAAAATCCTATAAACAGGTTTGCCTGGTGATCAATGCGTATGCATGATCTGGATTTCTTATAGATATGGTGATAGTGCAGAATTCCTTATAAACATGGTATCTATATGTGATAATGTAGAATTCCTTAGAGACATGGTATCTATATGTGATGCAAAATTCCTTATGGACATGGTATCTATATTTGATGCAAAACTCCTTATAAACGTGGTATCTACATATGATAATGCAGAATTCCTTATAGAACATGGTATCTACGTGGATGCAGAAATGCAGAAAATCTAATGAACAAGATATCTACATGGATGCAGAAATGCATAAAATCCTACGAACAAAATATCTATATGGATGCAGACATAAAAAAATCCTATAAACATGATATCTATGTGGATGCAGACATGCAAAGCTGTAAGCAAGATACATGAATACAGGAGTGAAATAATTCCCTATGAGCATAATATCTACCTTTTGCATACTTGGTTACCCTTCCCCTTTTTAGTAATCACCCCAGAAGTTTATTACAGAGTTATTACAATCCCAAAAATAAAATAAAGAAACTATATCAGAAACAAATAAAATTACAACCAAGGTTTCCTGCCTGAAGCATGAAGTAGACCAACTCAAAAGATCCAAATCCAAAGACTTTCTCAGTTTTTGGGTGTGCCAAAGTTCCCTAAGAGCCTCAAATGGACTCCAGACAGTGCTCACACCCAAGTACATTGCAGGATTGAGACATAGTATAGTATGGAAGGGGCCAGCCCTCAAGTGTCCAAGTTCAAAAGGAACTCAAGGTCCCAAGTCATGGCTCACAGGAGGGGGGAAGAACTTAGAAGCTAGGAATGAGTGTAAGTGCTTAGAAGGAATTTTGAAAAGGGGAAAAGGAGAGTGGCAAAGATAGGCCAGTGGTTATACCCAGCAATAGAAAATGCTGGCACATCCCACCAGCCTGTTAAAACACATTGTTTTGGGAGTTAGGATTATCTAAGGGATCAAGTTCAAACATGAAAAATAAGTGGAATATTGCCATGTTTTGAACTACAACTCAAGCACATAGGGGAAACATGGGTGCAGGGATTCACAGCAGAAACAGGTGAAAGGAAATTAACATGCTAAAACTCCATATAAATAGCAAATAAATATGGATGTAAAAGCTATAAGTAAACATATTGGGACGATGCTTAAACCAAACTAGAACATACCAGTCTCAAAGAAACAAGCAAAAGAAAATAGCAGCCTTGTAAAGCCAAAGTGTAAACAAGTAGTCAGAATGCTATGAGTTTAGAAGAGAATTGTGAGATTATAAATACCTGAAGTGTATGATGTGTCCTAAAAGTGAAGAAGGGTCGTGCCCTTTTATAGTGTAGAAAGTGAGCAGAAATAGGTAAGAAAATAGTTCGGAAATCAATTACACAATGTTTCCCATTAATTAAGGATTCTGATTTCAAACGGGTAAACTAATTAAGGAAAGAGATTAATCAAACACTTCTAGAGGGGTAAATACATAGAGGTATATTTAAGAAAAAAAGTCTTGACACTACACGATTTGTGAAAACAAGTCAATGGAATCAATTAACAACTAGTAAATCAGAAATTGAAGTATGAATGAATCAAGTCAGAAAGATGGGAAAGATTTTGACTTAAGGAAAATCAGTACCAAATCAATTAGACTTGCTGAAAGAGAATTCTGAATCAATCACAAGTTGGGAAAACACTTTTTGAAGAAAAATTAGTCATATATAAAGGCATACAGACACATTAAACATGAAGAGATTTGTCATGCTATTCAATAGAAGGGTCTAGTGTAGGAGAATCAGGATTGTGTGCGAATAAGAGAAATTCACACTTAGTTCATAGACTCAGAAATAAGCCTGAAAGAGTCCAGGGTTCTCAAACAGAACCCTAATCCCTTCATATGACCAAACTCGGAGGAACCCCTCAAATTCTAGGGTTTCCTCCTCAAGTCAAATGCAGAGGTGAGGAGGAAACATGCTTAGAGATTTCCTTTCAGAAATGAGAAGACAAGTAAATAAAAATAAAATTCAAAGCAAACAGACTGAAGGAGTATAATGAGAGAACAGACAGGATAGCAGAAGAAATACGTTTAGAAAATTCTTTTAGAAGGGACTCAAACAGGGTTCAGTAGAAGAGAAATCAAGAACATAATAGAAGATATAGCAGAAGAAAGTACTTTTCAGAAGGAACTTAACCAAGGTTCAGAAGAGAAAAGGATAGTATCACACGTAAGAATACAGTAGTGGAAATACCTTTAAAGAGGTCTTTTAGAAGAACTCAAACAAAGTACAGTAGAAGGCAAACAAAACTTAAAAACTCAGTAGGAACTGCATACAATAGAAGAACAAAAAATACCGGACAAATATAGCAAAAGAACGTATAGGAAAATATAGCAAGATGAGCATGCGATCATGGTATTGAAACGCAGTAGGAAAATGAAACATAGAAGAACATGTATAGTAGAAAGAAAGCAAAAGAAAGTAGTAGAAGCACATGCGTGGCAAATACACACAAAAAAAGGAAAATAAAATTCGGAGAAACATATTAAAACTTTCAGAAAACCCAAAATCAACGAGAAGTGATTTTAAAAGATAATTTTTGAGGGAAAAGTTTGGGAAATTATTTAAAAACCCAAGTAGAGCACAAATATGTAACATATTTTAGAAAATCTCGAATAGTTAGGGTTTCAGTAGAACCCTAGAATGAGAAAGGCTTTGGAAAAAGGTCCGATCTGAGTCGGATAAGTCAGAACCAGGCTTAAAACACCATAATGTGCCGGAGGTGGGCTGGAGATGGCCATAGAACCTTGAATCGACGACTATCTATACGGGCACCATTGAGTTCAGACCTCAAACCTTCGAATACCAAGTGTTTAAGAGCATAGGGATATGAGTTTAAGCCATTCATGTCCTGAGAGTCCATGGATTCCGGTGGGATTGAGGTTGAAGATGGTGAGAGAGGTTAGGGTTTTGAGAGAGTTTGAGAGAGCTTGAGAGTTGAAGGGGTTTTAAGGCGGCATCTCTGGAGGGAAATGAGTTAGGTTTAGGGGTGTGGGTGAATTAAAAAGGAAAGAAATAATTGTAGCCGTTGATTAAAATGATCAACGACCTAGATTAAAAGGGGTGGCTGGGGGGAGGGGGGGTTAAATTAGTTGGGTCAGGGGCGAGTTAAATTGAGATTGAGTCAGTCTGTTAGGGGTTTGAGATTGGGTCAATTAGGTTATGGATTGCGGTTATAATTGAAATGCAAATAAGGCTATCACTTAAATAGCCACTTTTTCCCTTTTCATTTATAAAAATAGTAAAAAATAATTTTTGAAACAAATTAAAGGCACTAAATTAATTAATTGTATATAAAAATTGAATTAAAAGATACTGAAACAAATTTCATAATTATAAATGTTATTAAATCTCAAAATAGGCTAGAACTGCAATTTAGTGCAATCTAGCTTAAAAATGCAAAAGTCAATTTTAAAAATATACAAAAATTAACTTAGCTACATATAAGGATAAATATAAGAATAAAATAATTAATCACAAAAATTGGTAATTTAAGGAACACTTATTCGTTTTATTATTGCTAAAATAGGGCCATAGATCGTTTTAACAATCTCATAAAAAATTGAAAAAAATAATGAAATACTTGGACATGCTTATGTATGCATACATATACTATTTTGAAGGTATTTTTATATAAAAATACACAGGAAAATTAGGTATCAATAACTGACCCTCTTTATTGGGGGGGAGGGGGGAGGGATGAAAGTGTTGTCGGGTAAAGATATGATGACCAATTTTGACCGAGTGAAGTGATTTGAAGAGATTGACCATGATGATTCCTGAGCTGCCTACATATTCCTGGTCTTACATGAATCAGGCCATATGGAATTCAGGATATGTAGGCGGAGTATGCCGATGGAGGTTTTCTAAGAACGGACGCAACATTTGGGTTGGGGCGGATGGTTAGAGTCTAATAGGGCTGCGGGAACCGGAGCAGGATCGCTCCTACTGAGATGGTTTTTGCTTGCTGGTTTACCTGCAGATAAGCAATATGCACATATATTTTGCATAAAATTAAACATGATGCATGTCATACCTCGTTTTTACACTACACCCCGCGAAGGGCGTAGATAATGGAAGTTTTTCAATTTAAGTGATAATCCAAATGCGATTATTGTTTATTTTAAATTCAGAGTATCCACTTGAGATAATTAATGGTATCCCAAGTCATCGATTCAAATCCCAAATCGAGAAAAATATTGACTCTGTATTACAGTCCGCGAACCAGAAATTTAGGTAAGGGAATTCTATTAACCCGGGAGAAGGTGTTAGGCATTCCCGAGTTCTCTGGTTCTAGCACAGCCGCTCAATTATTATAAATGTCCTATTATGTTATTCTTAATACATTTCAAACCTATGTGCATTTTTAACTTTATAGCCGCTTTTATTCATTTTTAAGGAAGATTGCAACGTTATTTAAAATATGTTTCGAATTATATCACGTAAATGCACCCACAGTACATAACACATTTTATCTAATGTTGAGACTTGGATTTGGGTCACATAAATATGCACCCGAGTATAGGGAGGTAATGTTATTAAAGTACGTGCCTAAAGCAACTATGCGTCTTTAACTTTGCGAGGGCCATGGAATTTTGTTGATGGAACGCCTCAAATTCTAAGATTCAGTTAAAACTAATTAAAATGAGGGCCACGTAATTGTCATTTTTGTTTAGCATGGCACACCTCAATTCCAAATTAAAAGGATGTTCAAACTAAAAATCGGAGGGCAATGGGCTATTATTATCTATTATGGCTGCCTCCAATCTAATTATTGGACTTAATGAGTTGACACTAAATATAATTAAAGGTTCTATTTACACTAACTAAATGTTTACGTGGGAAAGAATCAATTATTTTAAGCAAATGGACTCAGCCCAGCACAAACGAGTCAGTAGCCCAACGAGAAAGGAACGACCCAGGCCCCATTTGAAAAAGGCTGTCACATTTTGGGCCCAAGGGTGAGCCCAGGCTTATGAGCCTGTTGCTTCTGAGTGAGAGACTCAACATCGAGCCTCCACAACACTAAAGCCGAGTATTCCGGGATTCCACATCGAATCCATACTGTAGCAAAAATCCATCAAGTTTGAGAAATATGAAGAACAAGGTTTCAGGCATCATTATCCTTGTTAATTGCAAGACCATTGAATTAACTCAATCGATCTAGTCGGCATCAAAGAGTTGATTGGAACTAATTGAACACTTCTCTAAACTAATTTCATTCAGAAACATATTCAGATGCTAAGTGATGAAACCATAAAATTTACAACTATTAACAATCACAAAGGCCAAGTAATTATGTTCATTCCTTAGCTTCCATATTTGAAAATGCTAAATAAGCCTTTTAGCCCTTTTACCATGTTTCTCTAATTAAAACCACTCATCATGCCAGAACTACTTTATGAAGAAGAAGAACAAGAATTCCAAACAAGCAAAATAGCAGAGTTTTTGGAACAAGTATCATGCCACCCATAGCTCTAGAACATTTTCAACATCAACCAAACTCCCAATATCAAAATGAGGAAAGCAGCCTTCATTTTATACATATTACAACTAAGTCTAGACGAATCTCATGAACCGACTACACTTTTGGCAAGTAATTTAGAGTTAACTGTTAAAACAAACATGAATAGGCAAATCAGAACCTGCCAAAGGCTAAGTGATTACAAAATAAAAGAAATTAAAGGACGTCTAGTAACCGAACCCAAAAAAAATATAGCAGGGCTAATGTTTCCATTGAGATCCAAACACTCTTCAAGGTACGAATACTGTATTACTTCTATTAGTAACTACAAACTACTCATCAAAGCTAGTTTAGAGAAATATCCCAGTAATTTTAAAAAAACAAGCCGACGAAAACAAAAAATAGAATAGTTTCTATGCTTCAATTCTCATTTTTCCAATCCATTCCTCAAGTTTTCACTTCACAATCAACAAGGTTAGAGAGTTGTGTACCTGGGAAAGCAAAAATAAGAAGAAAGGGCAGGAATCAGCAAAAGCAGGATAGTATCATCGTCAAAGATTAGCTGAACCAGCAATGTAACAGCGATTTCCCAACACTAAACTTGAACCAGCTTTAAAAATATCCAGAATTCAACTCATTTCAAACCAAAATGACTAAGGAATGGTTTCAGAAGTTGGGAACTTTGCAAATCACCCCAGAAATGAATGGAATCATGTTTTCTGCTGAAGTTTTTAGCCATTTTCTTTTTGAGTTTTTTAGCTCCCCCAAAAGCTGATTTTAGCTAAAGGTATCAACGCCTTTATAGTCAAGCAACTAAGGTAACTATCAGCTTTTAAATTTCCTTTTCCTTTTTAGTTTCCTATTTTGCTGCTTAGTCCCTCATTTATTGAAATGCTACCCAAGCTATAGTCTGAAAATTTAATAAAAGACCCATACTAGAAGCTTCTAAATCAATTATTCACAAGATTCCCCAACCCCATTACCTAAACTACCCTCTTAAATCCTAAAAATTACTACCCTTGAAACCATGACCCATGGTCTTGGAGTAACCACACTTAGCATCCCAAACAGACCCAATCTTCCAACAATCATGGACTCAGATTCAAGCTAAATATATTTCCCTTAGGAGGAGGTCTAGACGGACTTCGGAGCCCAAATAACAAGGGTGACACGGAAATTCAGAAAACTTAAACTAAAAAAATTACCTAATTAAAGATTTCAATCAAACGGGGAACTAACTAAACTATTGAATTAAACTAAGTTACTAAATAGAGGTTCCAACAATAATTACTAGGACTAGGAAAATCAGAAAATAAATTTTGAGAAGAAAAGACCAAAGGTGACACATAGATGAACGACTCACCGGCTAAACTTGAAATCAATGTTGGAGCTCTGATTTAACCCCAAAAATTCCTTAAAAGTGACTTCGCACGATGATTCCGACTTGGGCCTCTGATACCCCAGTACAAAGGAACAGAGGAAGTGACTCCAAGAAAGCAAACTATACCATAGATACAAAAGTTTTCCTACAAAGGGGGTTGGCTTCAACAACCCATAAGGGAAGACTTTCCAAGCTACACAAATAGTTAATTGGTTTATAGTCGCAAAAGGTTTCCTACAAAAGGGTCTGGCTTCAACAACTCATAAGGGACGACATACCAAGCTACACAACTCAAAAAACTTTTGTACTATAACAAACGTTAGCCGTTCATAACTCAAAAAATTTTAGTACTACAATAAGCTAACTTTCTTAGAGTATTCTTACTCTATTTATTCATACATGGACCAACCTTTCCATCCATTCGAAAGAAAGAACAAGAGGGAAATTTAGAAAGCACTCATATGTAATATATCACAAAAAATTTACAAAGGTTACAAGATGATTGAAAGATTCTAAGATGACCCTACTACTACTGCAAGGCCTCCTTTATATAGGGATAGGAGCTCATTAGTAGACAAAATTACATGATTAAATAAATCTATCTTACATGGCAAACTTATCTTACAAGTGGGTCCTTTTAAGCATGTGAAGGACTTTAGGCAAAACAACTAAATCACACCTGAAAACATGTGACAAAGGGTAAAATATACATGGTTTATCATGTGAAAGCATGTGGGAGCATGTGATGCCATGTGAAAGTAGGGTGTGGCATGTGATGAAGCATGTGGAAACATGTGACAACAAGTTGAAGTAGGGCCCAAATAGTATAGAAAGATGTGGAAATTTGTCTTGGTATGGGTAGGATATTTTTGAGGGTTTTTTGGTGGCTAATCTAGGATTATGGTGTGTTTGGCAGGGATTTAGGTAATTATCCTTCATTGATTCTAGGGTTGTATGCTAGGCATCTTTTCAAGGACCTTGTGTAGTAACGCCTGGAATTTAACGGCCTTTCTTTGCTGTGTTCTTTCTCCTCTGGATTGAGAGATGTAATCTGCAACCTTAGTCTGGAAATGTCTTCAGTGATGTTTTCTCGGATGACTTCGTATGAAGTTTGATATTTTTTGCTGTTTCCCCGACTCTTTCCCAATGAGGATGATTGCTTGTGTAATTCCAGCTTGCCCAATCATTTGGCCATATCTCTCTTCGGATGCACCTATTTTGTTGAAAAAGGATTCTTTGTGCCTCACTATATTCTTCTTCCATTGATAAAATTGACACGGGAAATTTCCACCAGAATGATGCCTCTGCTTGCGCCTGGACTTTTCCATTAATAATCTTCACTGGCCTATGAAACATAAATACCTTTGCCGAGTAGGAATCATTAAAGCATTTTAACCAATATCTTCTTGGTTTGAATCATAACAAAAATATTTTAAGAGCCGGTATAATGCTATCAAAATCCTTTAGGACATTGCATTTGAGTTCCATAATAATATAATACTGATGGCATAAGTACCAGAAAAACCATAATAATTCTTGTGGAAAATCCTTGGCTTGAGCTATGAATATATGACAAAACAGATATTCTGGATTGACCCCAGATGGCTTAAGAATAGATCCTCCATGTTGCTGAAAATCTTGGATCTCATAATAAGTTCTTCTTTACATAATAATTGACGGGTCAAACGGATCTATGAGGTTGAATTACTCTGGTGGATGATCTGTTTGCAGTGATAAACTTGTTCCTGGCATACTTGAGAGCATGAAGAAGTTGCTGATTATCTGTTGCTTTGGCTTCACTTTTGCTGGGGGAAATCTCTTTGCCAATTCTTCCAGTCGAGATCGAAAATCCGCGAGAATATTATCTTTTCCTTTTAGGTGCCCCACTTGAAACTTATATGGAGAGAACCATTGAGCACACCTGAGAATCTGAGGATTGGAAATAATTTTTGCATTTAGCTGAATCATCTTTGGGAAGGCCTTCATATCCATTTCTATCAGAAATTCTGTGTGAGTAAGGAAGAAATTAAATTTCTTGATTCCATTCTTTGCTGCAAGAATTTCCTTGAAAGTGGAGTGATAATGTTGCTCGGCATCTTTGAACCTTCCACTAGCATATTCGCATATTTTCTTGTGGCCACTTATTCTTCAAACAGAACAACAATCCAATATTCATTGATGGCATCAGTTTGCAATATCTTCTTATCGTCTGAAGGGATATAGAGAGACTTGACATTTTTGGAAATCTCCGTTATTTATTTGATTGCATCATCTTGCTTCTTTCCCCATGATGGAGCATTTTTCTTGAGCATCTCTGTGAGTGGAGAAATGTATGTAGAGATATTTTGGATAAAATCTCGCACATATTTTACTGTACCCAAGAATTATTGGATCTGCTTTGTTGTATTGTTGGTATCCAGAAATTTGAGTAATTCTTGACATATATGTTGTCCTAGACTGTATTCACCTTGGACAAAATGCATTCCAAGAAAATCAATATCCTTTTGAGCAAGAACCATCTTTTTTGCTGAGAGAATGATTCCGTATTGTGTTACCAATGCCTCAAATTGACGAAGCAAGTTGATAAGTTCCTCATATGTATGACTAAATAACAGGATATCATCAATGTAAACTAAAGAGGTATGAGGAGGATGAGTTGGAATATTTTTATCATGGCTTTTTGGAACAATGAAGGTGCAATTTTTAATCTGAAGGGCATGACTTTCCACTGAAAGTGATGATAGGGGATGCTAAATCCCGTTTTGGATCTTTCTTCAGGGTGATTCCCAATTGCCAAAATCCAGACTTTAAATCAAACTTAGAAAAATATTTGCCTTGGCTAAGTCGGAGAAAATAGTGAGTTTATTTGGGACATGGAATTTATCATCTTGGAGGAAATGGTTTAGTGGCTGGTAATTGATGACTAACCTGAGTTTTCCTCTTGTCTGCTCAGCTCTTTTGTTGACATAAAATGCTTCGCATGCCCATTGTGAATCATATGGCTCTATCATATCAAATTCCAAACGTTCTTCACGTTCTTTCTTTGCAAGCTGAAGATGATATGGATTTATCCCTGAATGACTGGCTTTTCTCGGATTGATATTTTCATTCTTTTTGAAAGGGAGATATATAAAAAACTCTAAATTTTTCCATAACGGGTGTTTCCCTTTCTTCATGAAATCCTTGTGTGATTCATAACATGAATTTTCAATGAGATTTTGTTCAATTTCTTTGATTTGTTCATCATTGGTGATTTGGAATTGCCTCGGAATCTCAGAATAAGGTCTGAACTGCTTTTTGAAAGCTATCCCGTTAGCCTTGCTCAGGAGTTGATCTCTAAGTTGTCTGTAAATGTCGAATCCAATAATAAGATTTTTTCCCGGTATATCATATCCTAGCAACTTCGTTCTGTACTTTAATCCTGGAAAGAACTCAATTATTACGGGGTGCTTTGATATGACAGTTTTTGTCAAGATTGCATTTGATGCACTGTTGAAATCCTTTAAATGCAGCATCCATTGATCTTCAGGGAGAACGACAAGATTTATGAGTGAGGAAGCAGCTCAGTTGTCGATGAAAGCAATAACTCGAGTTGGTTTATCCCATTTGGATGAATAGACTTTGAGTTCTACTTGAGGGACAACTTCGAGAGCATTGATCTCATCCCGAGCTTCAATCAATGGTTCTGAAATTTGGTAGCGATCACTGCTTGATCTTCATGTATATCAAGAGAGAATAACGTTTATTCATTAGGTTCATCATCCACAGAGAATATAGATTCAAGGTCCTTCTCCTTTACAAGATGTATGCCAGTGTAGTCTTCAATTTCTTCAATGAGTTTTGATAGATCTTCTTGATTGTGGACAATTTTTTGCGAAATGTCCAATCTTGTGGCGATTAAAACACTTGTTTTTTTTTTTGTGAAAATTTCCTGGCCTTCTCCATATGAAATTTTTTGTACGGATCTTGGACCTCCATTTCCTATCTGGAATTTTTGGCCATTTAAACCTCCTGAAATCTGTCCTTTGCCTAGATGTATGGCAGGATCATATTTGTGGCATTCTTTGTCAAACGCTGGATTGTGCTTGATAATTTGCTTTTGGGAAGAGCGCTTTGTACAGCTATCATCCAATGCAATGAAAATAGCCTGCCTGATGTAACCAATTTGTGGGATTGTTATGGACTGAAACTTTTCTTCAATGATGGTCAAGGTTCGATTTGCCAGCAACTTTGGAAGGAAAGATACAAAGTCTTGCTTCAGATTTATGTCACCTCCGATCTCGAAGTATATCTTCGCCATTTTTTGAAAATGTCTATCAATGTCATTTGTGTCGAATGACACACACTTCATCTCGAAGAGTTGTCTTCGCATTTTATTATGTCTTTGGCCAGTATCTCAGCAGAAAACTTCATGTAGGATCCTGATGTTGAAGGCAAAATCTTGGGAAGTAAGAAAAGTATATCATCCTGTCAGAACTAACTTCCCGGTTCTCAGGAATCCTCAGAGACTGGTGGACTTCACTGGAATTAGATTTTCGAGACGGTCTGGGTGAGGATTTGGAATGAGGGAGGGAGATGAACTCAGGGTGTTATTTTCGTGGGGTTTGAGATCAGCGCCGCCAGCTGCGGCAGAGAATTCAAGGGCGGCGCCCTAGGTATTGGAAGTTTTGATGAGTTCCAGTGGGATTTGAGTGGAACAGATGGTGGCATGGGTAAGAGGAAAAAGATGGAGCTTTGGTGTAATTTTGGTGGCCATCGGAGACTTTTCGCCGTCATGGGGCGATTTCTAGCTGCGGCGTTACAGGGGAAGATGAGAGACGTGTGAGAGGGGTAGGGGGGTTTTTGGACACTTATATATTAAGCGATCATCACATAAGGAACATTGGATCATGTAACCTCGACGGTCCTGATCACTCTAGGTTACACAACGTTGTTTAATTTAATTTGGGGGGGGGGGGGGCTGGATTTGGGTAAGGAAACGAGTTTGGGCAAGGTGCAGGTTAATTTTACCGGGTATTTGATGCATTTTGCCCAAATTTAGTGTTTTCAACCTTTTCATTTCCATTTCAACAAATTAAACCAAATTCTTTTGTTTCCTCTTTTTTATTTCAAAATTAAAATAAACTCCAGGTTAAGCCTTAAAACCAAATTAACCCTAAAAGGAAATCCTAATTAAACCTAAATTTTTTTATCATAATTAACTAATGAGAAACTATGCAAAATTAAAGTTAAAATCAAAAGGTGTGAATTAAATTATATTTTTGATTTACCCTTTTCATAAAACAACTTAATTACTAATCAATCCTAAAATATTGAATTAACTCCTTTATTTAAATACACACATATTTTGTGTTTTTTGGTTAATTTAAGTGCACAAACAAAATACAAATAATTAACAGAAAATACCACGAAAACCACAAAATTGCAAATACTGAGGGAAATTATTTCGTTTTTAATTTATGGGAGCAATTCCTATAGGGCAAAAATAACGTGCTCACAGCTGCCCCTATTTGCTTGGAAACACGAAGAGTTTCTCTGCAAAGATAATTGAGCGGATACAAGCGATTTTTGCCCGTTTGAATACTCCTTGGGAAGCATTTTTGAAATATTTGACCGCACCCTGCTTAAGAGGTTGCCTACATATCCTTGGCTAAAAAGGAATCAGGTCAGTGTAGTTCAGGAATGTTTGATAGATGTGACTACCATGAAACTGTGATTTCATTGTTGTTGTTTGCTGCTGCTACTGCTTACTAAACCCCCTTATTACACCATGTAAAAAAAACTGGATTACACTATGATCTATGAGTTATAAAAGATCCTATCTATATCTTCAAACTTGCTTTTGATCCTTGTTGCCTCGTTGACTTGTATTCTTCGTGTGAAATTCCTTTTTGCTGACTTGTATTGTTATTTGAGGTGTTTTCCTTTTCTCCAGGTAGATGCCTGATTGCTGAACCTGAATTGTGTTCCCTTGTTCTCTAAGTGGGATCATGACTGCCAAAACATTGATTGTAACTTGAATTATATTCCCTCGTTCTCCAGGTGGGCGCCTGATTGCCAAAACTTTGAATTACATTCCCTTGTTTTTTAGGTGGGTTCTTGATTGCGAAACTTAAACTATGTTCCCTAGTTCTCCAGGTGGGCTCCTGATTACCGAAACTTGAATTATATTCTCTTGTTCTCCAAGTGGGCGCCTGATTACCAAAACTTGAATTGTATTCCCTTGTTCCCCAGGTGGGCTCTTGATTACCAAAACTTGATTTGTATACCCTTATTCTCCAGGTGGGCTCCTGATTACCGAAACTTGAATTGTATCTTCTTGTTTTCGAGGTGGGCTCCTGATTACCTAAACTTGAATTGTATTCCCTTGTTCTCCAGGTAGGCTCCTGATTACCGAAACTTGAATTGTATTCCCTTGTTCTTCAGGTGGGCTCCCGATTTTCGAAACTTGAACTGTATTCCCTTACTCTTCAGGTGGGCTCCTGATTACCGAAACTGAATTGTATTCCCTTGTTCTCCAGGTAGGCTCCTGATTGCCAAAGCTTGAATTATATTCCCTTGTTCTCCAGATGGGCTCCTGATTGTCGAAACTTGAATTGTATTCCCTTGTTCTCCAGGTGGGCTCCTGATTGCTAAAACTTGAATTATATTCTCTTATTCTCCAAGGGGGCTCCTGACTGCCAAAACTTGAATTATATTCCCTTGTTCTCCAGGTGGGCTCCTGATTGCCAAATCTTGAATTATATTCCCTCTGGGGTACACTTATGCTATGTTTTACTACTTATTTTTTAAAGGCTAAGTCCTATTCTCCGGGATGGTCCTGACAACTCCTACATGAATCCTATCTCCAGAACAAAATTATAAAACCGAACCTATAGTCTTTGGGGAACATTTATGCTAGATTATGCTACCCGTGATCGTTTTGAATTTTAAACTAAGTCCCATTTTCCAGGAAGGTCCTGACAACTTCTATCTGAGTTCTATTTCAACATTGAAACTTTAAAGCCAACTTATGCTCCTTTTCTATTCACGATTATTTTGAACTTTAACTTAGTCCTACTTTTCAGGAGGGTCCTGAAGACTTACGGCCATACTTGTCTGGTACTTGTTTGTCCCCTACGGATGGTTTCCTTGAAACAACTGGAACTTTCTGCCCCTATTTTAATCAAAGAAAAATCTTGTTAGTTTGAAATGTAGTGGCTAGATTGTGGCATTCTTGCTGAAAATGGCCTCTCTACTGTCAAGCTCCGTCGTGGCTAGCTTTCCTGAACTGGCTATGAACCGCCTGGTTTTCTGACTAACTTTCAAACCTTATGGCCTTGGATGAACCGAGTGTTTTTGCACCCCCAAACCGTTGTATTACATCCCTGACCCCTCTATCAAAATCTTTGCATCTCTCTTGAAATTACCAAGTCATTCCACCAACGAAGCTTTCAGTGATTCTTTACATCCTACTTTGCATCATGTTGTCTTTGGTATGTCCTGGCCACACAGCCTTGTAAATTAGGGAGATGGTAATAAGCTTTGAAATTATTTCTTACTTGCTCAAGAAAAATTGACCTTGAAACATCTTAGAGAAATAGGAAAACCAAAGAGAATGAAATGCAATGACTTTGAGCTGTTTTAGGATAAGAAGAATCCAAAATTGGATGACTGCTAAAATGGAGAAAGAAAAGAGACTTATCTGTATGGAACAGCTGGTACCAATGATCATGACATGCATTTCAGCTTAGTCGGCCAGTCTGTCCAACCAATCGACTCTAAGTCGCCATGCTTTGTTGCTCCGGATTTCCATAACCCAATTTCTTTAACCAGACCTTGACCTTGCTCATCCTACAGTGCCCTGAACAGGCTTTACCAACAAACCTCCTTCATTTGTTCATAGCCTTAAGGTGCCTATGAGGGTTATCACCAATAAAACTCTCTCATTTTTTATTTTTCTCAGCTCATGCCGCCTTACGGTGCCAGTGAGGGTTTTTACCAATAAGACTCTCTCATTTTGATTTTATCTCAACTCCCATTGCCTTACGATGCGCACGAGGGTATTCACCAGTAAGACTCTCTCATTTTTCACTTTCCTTGTTTGAACCAGAGTGTTTCCCCTGACAGGAATCATCTCTACTTGCCTGACTTGGCACATTTGACGATTGATCAGAAGGTTTTTCTTTGGACTGTAACGTTGGTTTTTGGATACGCTTAGCAAAAAAGGTATTAAAGGTACAAAACAATTCAAATGGGTTCAAAATTACAACTTTCAGAATCAGATTTCTTACAACAACCACAAGTACTGCCCTAGTTTCTTGCTTGGGGGCTTTTGGATTTTTATTTTGATGGGACCGAACCGTGAGGCTGCCTACGTATCCTTTAATGGAATCAGGTCGAACGTAGTCCATGTCATAAAAAATTACTTTGTTTTTGTGATTTTTCTGTTTCTTCCTCTCTCTTCTTTTCTTTTCTTTCTTTTTTTTCTCTTTTTGTTGTTTTGTTGTTTTTTTCTTCTCTTTTCTTTCTTTTATTCATTTTTCCTCTCTTTTTTATTTTTTCTTTCTTCTCATAGTTTCCTTTTCTCTTTACTTTTCTTATCTTTCACGCTTGCACTTATAATTTTGCTACTGATTCCGAAAGAGGGGTGTGAAAGAAAACAAATAAGGCTCAAAGGGGTAACAAAGAATGGGGTGTTTAGATAGAATAACAAAATGCCTTCATCATTCCAATCTCCAAAACATGCCAAGTACAAACAAATACAATTTAACCAACAAAAATCATACATAATATCTCTTAACCGCATCAGAATTGATGGCCATTTCTACAGATTTTCCTTCTACATCTGTTAAATACAAAGCCCCATTGGACAACACTCTCATCACGATGAACGACCCCTACCAATTTGGGGTGAACTTGCCCTTTGCCTCCGCCTGATGAGGGAAGATACGTTTCAATACCAACTGACCTACTTCAAACCTTCGTGGGCACACCTTTTTATTATATGCTCTGGTTATTCTTTGTTGGTACAACTGGCCATGACATACTGCTGCTAATCTTTTCTCGTCAATCAAACTCAATCACTCCAGGCGGGTTTTGACCTAGTCGTCATCATAAATTTCGGCCTCAACGATAATCCTAAGGGATGGGATTTCAATCTCTGCCGGTATCACCACTTTTGTACCATACACCAACAAATATGGAGTTTTCCCTTCTGAAGTACATACAGTAGTGCAATAACCCAACAATGCGAATGGCAGCTTCTCATGCCACTGCTTGGAACCCTCCACCATTTTTTGAAGTATCATATTTATGTTCTTGTTAGCTACCTCGACTGCTCAAGCTGCCTTGGGGCGATATGGGGTGGAATTGCGATGTATAATCTTTAATTGCTGACACACCTCTTTCATCAAATGACTATTGAGATTTGCACCATTGTCAGTGATGATTACCTTCGGGATCCTGAATTGGCAAATGATATTTGAATGCACAAAATCGACCATGGCTTTCTTGGTCACAGACTTGAAAGTTTTAGCTTCAACTCACTTGATGAAATAATCAATGGCCACCAGAATGAACCTATGCCCATTGGATGCTGCTGGCTCAATGGGCCCAATGACATCTATGCCCCAAGAAACGAATGGCCATTGTGCAGACATTGTATATAATTCAGATGGTTAGGAATGAATCAGATCTCCGTGCACCTGACATTGATGACATTTGCGCACGAAACTGATACAATCGCGCTCCATGCGAGCCAAAAATAACTTGCTTGGAGGATCTTCTTTGCAATTATATATCCACTCATATGGGGTCCACAAACTCCAGAATGTACCTTGGTCATGATGGTTGTGGCTTGTCTAGCATATATGCTTCTCAACAACCCAAGATCTGGCGTTCTTTTGTACAATACCCCTCCGCTGAAGAAAAATCTGCTTGATAAGCGAAGAATTGTTCTCTTTTGGTTACTTGTGGCTTGTACTGGGTACACGCCCATCCTGATATATTCTTTCATATCATGAAACTAAGGTTCACCATCAAGATCCTCTTCCACCACATTATAGTATTCATGTTGATCGTGGACTTGGATATGCAACAGGTCAACATAAGCCTTATATGTATGATGTAACATCGATGCCAGGGTGGCCAAAGTATCAACAACCTTATTGTGGATTCTCGAATTATTCTTCAACTTTACTGATCGGAATCATTGACAAATATCCAGACATTGCCGGTATGGTATGAGCTTCAAATCTCGTATTTCCCATTCCCCTTGAATCTGGTGTACTAGAATGTCTGATTCCCCTAAGACCAAAACTTCATGGACACCCATGTCTGCAGTTAACCTCATACCTAAAATTCATGCCTCATATTCTACCATGTTGTTAGTGCAACAGAAATGGAGCTGAGCTGTAACGGGGTAATGGTGGCCTATTTTAGAAATAAGTACTGCTCCTGTCCCAATGCCTTTCATATTGGAAGCCCCATCAAAGCATAGTTTCCATATTGGCTTTTCGACCTATTCCACTTCATCAATATGCATCACTTCCTTATCGGGGAAGTATGTCTTCAGAGGTTCATATTCTCTATCCGCTGGGTTCTAAGCCAAATGGTCTATCGATGACTGTGCTTTCATCGCAATCCGAGTCACGTAGACGATGTCCAATTCCGTGAGTAGGATCTGCCACTTTTCAAGCTTCCCCATGGGAATAGACTTTTGAAAGATGTACTTCAACGGAGCCAGGCGGGAAATGAGGAAAGTAGTATAAGATGTCAGGTAATGTTTCAACTTCTGTGCTACCCAAGTTAGGGTGCAATATGTCCTCTCAAGATGAGTATACTTATCCTTGTAAGGTGTGAACTTTTTGCTGAGGTAATATATGGCCTGCTCTTTTCCTACCGGTGATATCGTGCTAACCCAACACATATCCGGAAATTGTCCAAGACCGTCAGATATAGAATCAAAGGCAGCCCTGGTTATGGTGGGACTAATACAGTTGGTTTCGACAAATACCCCTTTATCTTTTCAAATGTTTCCTAATATTCCTCCCTCCATTTGACCGCATCATCCTTTTCAACATCTTAAAGATAGGCTCACAAATTGTCATAAGCTGAGCAATAAACATGTTGATATAATTCAATCTCCACAACAGACTCATCACCTCAGTCATGTTCCTCGGAGGCGACAACTCTTGTATAGCTTTAATCTTTGATGGGTCTAGCTCAATACCTCAACGGCTCACTATGAACCCCAGCAACTTTCCCGAGGGCACATCAAATGCGCATTTTGCCGGATTGAGCTTGAGATAGTACTGGCAGAGCCTTTGGAAGAACTTCCTCAGATCTTTGATATGGTCAAACTGCTTCCTGGATTTTACAATTATATCATCCACATAGACCTCAACCTCCTTATATATCATGTCGTGGAATATGGTTGTCATCGTCCTCATGTAAGTTGCCCCAGCATTTTTCAGACCGAAAGGCATGACCCTGTAGCAATATGTTCCCCATGGCGTGATGAATACCATCTTTTTCGCATCTTCCTCATCCATCAAGATCTGGTAATAGCCCACGTAATCTCCATGAAAGAACCAATCTCATATTTTGCACAATTGTCAATCAATATGTGGATGTTCGTTAGTGGGAAGTTATCCTTTGGACTCGTCTTGTTGAGATTATGATAATCAACGCACACCCTGGTTTTACCATCCTTCTTTGGAACAGGCACAAGATTGGCTAACTATGTGGAATACCGTGTGACTCGAATGACTTTTGCCTCAAACTTCTTTATGACTTCCTCTTTGATCTTTACGCTCATATCAGTTTTAAACTTCCTTAACTTTTGTTTGACAGGAGGGCATGTCGGGTCAGTGGCAATTTGTAAACTACCAAGTCAGTGCTTAGACCCGGCATGTCGTCATAAGACCATGCAAAAATATCTTTGTATTCAAGCAATGCTTTGATTATCGCTTCCCTAAATTGTGGCTCAAGATGGACACTTATTTTAGTTTCTCTCATATTATCTAGTCCCATAGATTGTTTTCTTCTGTATCTATCTGATTTGGCTTGGGGTTTTCCTCAATGTGGATTAATTCTTTACTAATTTCTTCAAACGCCCCATCCTTATCATACTTTGATTCATCCTCACATTCTATCTCTTGAACTATTATTTCAGAATTAGACGGGGTGAAGTTCATTATGCATGTCATGTCATTGAAACCAGCATAAAAAGAATTGTGCAAGAAGGAAAATAAAAGCAAAGAATTGGAAGATAACAAGGTTTATGCACCCAAACGGAAGGAACATAGAATCTGAATTACAACCCTGGAATAATTCAGATAAATTGAAAGAAAATCAAAGCAAACTACCAATACTCCTTCCTAGCCAAGAGAGGAGTAGCTTTCGAATTGTTGATTTTTGCACAGGGCCCAGCAAATTGCTCATCTACCTTGCTAGAGCCCTCTCCAGCATCTACCATATTCACCTCTTCAAACAACTTCTCAAACTTTTCAAGAAATTCCTTATCTGGACCAACCACAGGACTGGGACTCGTTGTTGTCAGGCGCTTCTTCGTGTCAGGCCTAACAAATAATCTGAAGAGACGTGGCACAGGCTTTGGAAGGGCCCATGCTTTCTTCTTCATCCTTCGGGCTCTCTTTATGTCCTCCATGGCTTGAATCCCAAACCAAATGTGTCCATATTTTTTGAGAGAGACACCGGTTGCACGATGCCTTGGAGTACCCAAACCCTTTCCTGGGACAAAACCATTTCTCAGCATTTCAACGACCACCATGACTGATGCAGTAGCTGCCTTCGGCACTGGAACACGCTCCCCTTCTGGAATTTTCTTTACCAATGCCATGTCATAAACCTGATATACCCAAGGTCCCTTGTCATCCTCAGCCTCAATGAATGGTACAATCTCATCATTATGAGCATAAAGATTATCCTCACCGTGCACAACTATTTCTTGTCTGTCCCATTCAAATTTTACCATTTGGTGTAGAGTAAAGGGGACTGCTTTAGCGGCATGGATCCAGGGTCGCCCCAGTAGCAGATTATAAGAGATAACCACATTTAACACATAGAATTCCAAGGTAAAATCAACTGGTCCAATTGTCAGCTCGAGTACCATGTCACCGACCGAATCGTTTCCTCAACCGTCGAACCCTTATATGCAAATACTGTTCTTGTGAATTTTTTCATCATCCACTTTCAGCTTGTTCAACATGGAAAGAGGGTAAATATTCGCACTTGAATCGTTGTTGACCAATACTCGAGTAACCACAGAATCTTCACACTTCATCGTAATATAAAGGGATCTATTGTGCTTAGTACCCTCTATGGCAATTCATCATCAGAAAAAATGACTCTGTTTACCTCGAAAATCTTGTTAGTTATCATTTCCAAGTGAGTGACTGAGCTTTTTTTAGGAACATGGGCCTCATTCAGGTTCTTTATTAGTTCCCAATGGTGCTCGTCCTAATGAATTAACAATGACAATAGTGAGATTTGAGCAGACATCTTCCTCAATTGTTCCACAATAGAATAGTCTTGAACTTTCATCTTTTTCAAAAACACCTCCGCTTCCTCTTCATTCACAGCTTTGTTCACCAATACTGAGTTATCTTTGGATGGTTTAGGTTTTCTCAATTCCTCGGGGGAAAAGCACCTCCGCGATCGGGTCAATCCATGGGTTTCTTAAACTTTTTTTCTAACCTCCTTCCCCTTGTAAGTCACCGTTACTCGCTCTTAATTCAGGGAAAACCCTATTGTTCACTATTAGTTGCCGAGTACAGGCTTGATGATGACGGGCTCTGTGCGAGCACCTTCCACAACCATAGCAGGCTTGCTTGCCACCCCTGGTACCACCACTTTTGCATTTTCTTGTTTCACTATCCCATCTCCGAGCATACCTTCTTGACTACAGGGAAAGGCTCACTGCTTGTTCCACTCAACTTAAGCATAATCATCTCGCTTGTTAGTTTTTCAACCGGCTTCCCCACATTGGCTTGGATGATCGTGACAATTTGCGAAGGCTTTTTGGGTACTCCTTCTTTTTGCACTATCTCAACCATGTTCGTTTCTTGATGGGCAGGCAGCAGGTTATGGTTAATATTAGGTACTTCCGGAGCTTGCACCTCAATCCGATGTGAATCAATGGGATCTTGGATGGCGTTCTTCATATACCAACATTTCTTTGTGTCATTCCCTGGGGCACCAGAACAATACTCACAACTGACAGAATCATCAAGATTTCTCGGGGGAGGATTCGGCAACTTTTCTTCAATTGGCCTTAGCATATCTAACCGTCTCAATTTGTGGAATAAGCTGGTATAAGATTTTTCCAATGGAGTGACGGTTTTCTTCATCTACAATATCTCATTATTAAAAGCTTGGTTGGCCAAAAAAGCTAGTTTCGGGGGGTTTTGGTAGTCTCTTAGAGGTGGATTGACATTTTTTGGAGCTGGGTAATTAATCTGTGGGGTCGGGGCACGCCATTGTGCGTGGGCGGGAATTTGAGTATATGCTTATGCATAATGGACGGAAAATGGGGGTTCGGGGGTGGGTAGTAGTGTTGTGGTGGGCTATATGGGGTGTGGGGATAGGTTTGGTGGTGGGGTCGAGGTTGGTTGTAATATGATGAACCCCTGGGTTCGAACCAAGCTCCAGAGTCGATCATTTCTACCTCATCCTTCTTCTTCTTTCCAATCTCTCCCCCGGTTCCACTTTGGATAGCCTGGGTGCTTTATATAATTGTTGAAAAACTCATAATTTTGTTAGATTTGAGCCTCTCCTCTACCATGCTTCCCATTTTTACCACTTCATTAAAGGAATTTCCCACAGCCCATACCAGGTGACCAAACTAAGTAGGCTCCAAGGCTTGCAAGAAGTAATCTACCATTTCACTTTATTTCATTGGAGGGTCGGCCCTTGCTGCCTGCTCTCTCCAACGAGCCATACTCTCTAAAGCTTTCGTTGTGCTTCTTTCCAAGTTTTGTCAAGGACAAACGATCTGGATAATTTCAAGGTTGTACTGGAAGTGGCAAGCAAATACCTGGGCTAGATCATCCCACGTGTACCACCGACCATGATCTTATCGGATGTACCACTCCAAAACTGAGCCACTTAAACTTTCACTGAAATACTTCATCAGTAATTCATCTCTACCGCCTGCTCCTCTTATCTTGCTACATAAACCTCTCAAGTGTGCCACTGGGTCACCATGCGCGTCATACAAATCAAACTGGGGCATCTTAAAACCTGCCGGCAATTGTAGATCGGGGAACAAGCGTAGATCTTTGTACGCCACACTTGCTTGGCCTCCCAGCCCTCGCATGTCTCTTAATGATTGCTCTAAGCTTTCGACTTTCTTGAGCATATCCTCTTGCTTGGAATTTTTGGTTGGCGTCTCAACTTTTGCAGGGAGATCGAAATGAGGAGTGTATGAATAGGGTTCTGGAGTTTGAAAAGTAGGTTCCGGGGGTAATAACGGTTTTCTTGGGTTTGGAACAAAGGTTCACTGAAGGATCTGTGAAGTGTAGTGGATGGGGATGCCACGAAGATAGGAGCAACTGGTGGAGGAGGGCGTGGAACAGGTTTGGGCGGTGGAGCTGGTGGTGTCTGGGAAGTTGTTCCCTTGTAGTGTTGGTATATGGAAGCTTGGAGGTGGAACAGTGGCAGGGTGATCATGTGACTACGCTAATGGTGGGATGAAGGCCGGGTTGGCGAGAGATACTAGTGGTTTACCCTTTACCCATGGTTGGTACACTTCAGCCATTTGTTGTTTCAGTTTATACACCTCTTCTTTTATTGCAGTAGCATTAGATTCTTCTACCTCTCTCGAGGGATCGATGATACTTGCGTCAGGCTCTTGGTTGGCCATAGTCAGCTTGCTTTTGGAATGGGTGTTGTAGGGGTGGGTTGCCAGAATGCCACAAAACTAACCACCTGTCTGTTTTGGATAAACAACATCACATTCAAGGATGAATACACCTAAGCAGTTATTGATTTCTATTGTGCGCTGGATCGGCTGCTTGCGTCATCCCGACTTTTTACCCTATATACAACTCCTCTCTTTCCTTTTCTTTGTTGTTTTTTTCTTTTATTCTGCTTGTTTGTGCCTACTTCCTCTTTCTATTATTATTCTCTCCTTTATTTTTCCATTGTTTCTTTCTCACGGTTTGTTATTTTTCTCTCATTTCTTTCTCTCTCTTTTTCTTATATCCTTTTTTCCTTTTCTATTGGTTATGGTTGAATCCGATGGAGATTGCCTAAGTATCAGGACCCTGCATGAATCATACCGGGCGTAGATATGGAAGATAAATATAGAAACAAAATATTTTTGGGAACTTCAATTTTCATAAAGTAAAACAGTTTTGATTACAACCACCAAACTAACAGACCCGAGAAAAGAAATTGACAGACTATGACTCGTAACAAGACCAACAGACTCTAACTGCAAGTTGAAAACAACAGACTGGACTACTAACTACAAACTCAAGGAAAAGAAAATATAGAATTCACAATCAGACTAACAAACGCAAGTGAAAATCATAATACATTGGTGCTTCTAATGCTCTTGGGGCCCGCAGGACATCATTCAGTCTCCCTGCAAGATTACTAGCTAAATTCCCTTGGAGGTGGTGGAGTTCTTCCATTACCTAATGGACAAAGGTCATTGCAGTGGCAAAAAATATGGATCTAGTCATATCTTTACAACTACTGCAATTTATCACGATGTAATCAGCGATCCTCCGGACCCTCTCTCTTGTGAAACCTTTTTCTTGCAATAATTGCCCAATCTGCTGGGTCCTGGCTTCCAAACTATGTTTGGCTACCCGATTGAATTCTTGGAATTGATGTAAATCTCTTTCTAATTGTGCTATTGTTGTGTAACAGTGCTCTCTTTCAGCCTTGAAGTCCTGTCCCTGCTTAACCATTGTTTTTACAATGATGACCCTCTTTCTCAATCCCGCAACCTCGTCGTCTTACCTATCTTTCAACCGCTAAATCATGCGTGCTCGTTCTTTTGTATTTTTGGTCAATTGCTTTTGGGCCCTGGCTAGCTCACCTTCTTCTTTGTTCAAATGAAAACCATATTCTCCTACTTTCAACCTCAGGTTGTCTATGAGCTTCTCATCTTTTACACTTCTGGTGGGATTCCCTACCGCTATTTTTATTTTCTAAATCTGGGCTCACAGGACTTCATTTTCTTCGGCTAGTCTTTTCTTTTCACCCTCGTCCTCCGCGGCTTGCAAACCATTCTCGAATTGAAAGTCTTTGACTTATTTTTCCAGCTTTCCTATTGTACCCATGTATTCATTTTCCTTTGCTAACAAATCCCACTGTGCTTGTGACGCCTCAGCAACTTCCTGAAGATGGGGTCTTTTGGCCGGCCTTCCAAACTCCACTTCCCTTTTATACCAAGAAAGGTACCTCGGTGCAACTTCACCTTTGGATAGGTCACGTACTCGAGTGTTCATCGTCAAATGCTGGCATTCGCTTCAAATTTGGCGGACAACTGCTTCATAAAACAGACCATTGGGACCAAGCTCGACCACGTGGCACTAATGTATTCATCCCTGGGAACCATTTGGCATCCCTCTAACTGTCTCAGAACCTGGTATGGGTCATAAGGTTGGATGCTCCTGGGACCTATCAAAAGGAAGTGAGGCCCGGTAGCTGGCATATATATGATTTCATCGACGGGGAGCCACCCAAATGTCCATTCTATTTGACTTGCACCTTTGGCACGGAGATATGATACCTATTCTGTGACCCCCTCTGGAAATCTAAACCCATAAACTCTGGTATACAATTCCTCTATGCAACTCTTTTCTGACGACCCATAACTCATGAATTGAGGACGATTGCATAGATGTTTAATCATCCACATCCGTAATAGTAAGTTTCATCCTTCAAAGAAGTCTCCTCCTGCTTTATAGGTTGTAAGGACACGGAAGATTTTAGATAAGATCATGGGTGCGAGGGTGCTTTTAGACTGAGTAAGCAAAGTGCTGACAACTCCAGCTATCCGTATATCAATATTCCCATCTTTCCCGGAAAACACCAAAAGGCCCAAGAAGAATACCATAAATGCAAAACACATATGTTCTTCCAATTTGAGGCAGTTTTCTTTGCTATAGATTTTATTTTTCGGATCTCTAAACCCCATATGTGTCCATACCTCTTGTATATAAACTCTGGAGTACAAAAACTTACTAACAGATCTGAGTTGTGAACCCCTTGCTTATTTTAGTAAATCTAAGAATTTGTGTATGGGGATGGCCCTTGGTGCAATCAAGTACTGGTGTGTTAGAGGAACTTTGGGGCCCACGATATATTCATCTATTTCTTCCAAGGTTGGGGTGAGCTCAAAATTTGAGAAACGAAATACGTTGTGGGCCGGGTCCCAAAATGTAACCAATGCCTTTATGATGCCCCCTAGGATTAATTTTGAACAGCCCGGTGAGACCTCCCAAGTATGAATTGACCTTGTCTTGCCCTGGTTCACCTTGATCATTCGACCACATATGCAGTTGTAAAGGGATCTTATTCATGATTGTTTGAATCGTGCTCATTCTGCACATTTATTAGGGTGATTAAGCAAAAAAATCATGATTTATTTGACTCAAAACAAAACAAAGCTGACATTTTTTCAGACTTTCATTTGAAGAGTACAAATTCGGCTTTGCAAATACGGCCTTTCTGCACTTTCGGGGAAAGATTTTAAGGCTGTTCTTGCTACCGACCAAAAATTTGAAAATGAATCCAAGGTGTCTGTTCTTGCAAAAATAGCCTTCTGACGTACTTTTAGGGACATTCGGCTAATTTTGACAAGGATATCATTGCCTTATTTATTTATCGCAATCAAATTTTGGTTCTTTGGGGGCAATTTTTCAAAAATAGAGTTGGGCCCGATGGGGGTTACCTACGTATCTCACACCCTGTGAGAATCAAACTGGCTTAGTTCATGCAATTTTGACAAAACAAAACAAAAATTTTCTTTTCTTCTTGAAAATAATGAAAAATCTTTCTCTTTTTTTTCTTTCAAAATTTAGGCAGAATTTCAGTAGCTATTTGGGACATTGGTTTTTTGAAACAGGTAATTACCTCCCTTATCCCTCACATTTCTATTTTCTTTTCCAAATTCTCTCTTTTTATTCAAAAGCTGGTCAGCATGCAAATCTGACGCAAATAAATGCACAAGTAGCACACAAGATGCATCATGAGAGTCTGTTATTTTGGGTACTCCTATCCTAGATGGATCCAACCCTCTGTTGAGTCCTCTAAATTAAATGCACATGATGCAAATAAGCGTTCCTACTATAGATCTGGCATGAGGGGCTAAGTTATTCTAGGTTCAAAACCTGGGTATATGTTCTAGACTGTGTACCCGAGCGAACAACTCGAGTCGAGGAGGGGGCTACGTACCAGGAACCAAAAGGCCCCCCGGCTTAGTAACTTGTCCGAGCCTCTTTCTTATTTCAAGGTATGACACTAACAGAATAGGGAGTCTCGACCAGCGAGCACATCCCCGAAGATGAGAAGAGAAAGGTTCCTTAACAGTTTATACAGTTCAAATAATATCAAAGCGGCAAAAGCATCATTTAGCACATTAGGTCCAAACATGTATAAAAACATATAACAATTACAGCCAAATATAAAAATTCATATAAGCTTGAATTCTGAACTCAGAACCAGAGATTCAGGGTTCGATCCGCAGCAGAGTCGCCAGAGCTGTTGCACCTCCTTTTTTACACTACACCCTACCAAGGGCGTAGATAAGGGAGTTTTTCCAATTTAATTGACAATCAAAATGCGATTATTGTTTATTTAAAATTCAGAGTCACCATTTGGAATAATTAATAGTATCCCAAGTCACCGATTCAAATCCCAAATCGAGGAAAAGATTGACTCTGTATTATAGACCGCGAACTAGAAATCTGGGTAAGGAATTCTGTTAATCCTGGAGATGGTGTTAGGCATTCCCGAGTTTTATGGTTCAAGATCAGTTGCTCAACTGTTATAAATGGCCTATTTCCTAATGTTTAGTACATTTCAAACCTATGTGCATTTTTAACTTTATAGCCATTTTTATTCATTTTTAAGGAAGATTGCAATGTCATTTAAAATATGTTTCAAACCACGTCACATAAATGCACCCGCAGTCCATACCATATTTTATCTAACATTGATATTTGGATTTGGATCACATAAATGCGCACCCGAGTTTAGGGAGGTGATGTTATTAAAGTACGCGCCTAAAGCAACTATGCATTTTTAACTTTGCGAGGGCCATGGAATTTCGCTGATGGCACGCCTCGAATTCTAAATTAAAAGGATGTTCAAAATTAAAATTGGAGGGCCATAGGCAATTATTATGTATTATAGATGCCTCCAATATAATTGATGGACTTAACGAGTTAACTGTAAACATAGTTAAAGGTTCTATTTAAACATACTAAAAGTTTACATGGGAAAGAATCAATAATTTTAAGCAAATGGACTCAGCACAGCAAAAACGAGTCACTAGCTTAACGAGAAAGGAACGGCCCAGGTCCCATTTGAAAGAGGTTGTCCTATTTTAGGCCCAAGGGTGAGCCTAGGCTCATGAGCCCGGTGCTTCTGAGTGAGAGACACAGCATCGAGCCTCCACATCACTCAAACTGAGTGTTCCAGGATTCCACATCGAACCCGTACAGTAGCAAAAATCCATCAAGTTTGAGAAATATCAATAATAAGGTTTCAAACATCATTATCCTTGTAAATTTCAAAACCATCGAATTAGCTCGATCTATTAGTCATCAAAGATGCTATGAGATGAAACCATATAATTTACAACTATTAACAATCACAAAGGCCAAGTAATTATGTTCATTCCTTAGCTTCCGTATTTGAACATGCTAAATAAGCCTTTTAGCCTTTTTACACTTTTTCTCTAATTAAAACCACTCATCATGCCAGAACTACTTTATGAAGAAGAAGAATTCTACCAAGCAAAATAGCATGGTTTTTGGAACAAGTATCATGCCACCCATAGCTGTGGAACATTTTCAACATCAACCAAACTCCCAAAATCAAAATAAGGAAAGCAACCTTCTTTTTATGCACATTACAACTAAGTCCAGACGAATATCATGAACCGACTACACATTTGGCAAGTACGGAGTTAATCGTTAAAATAAACATGAATAGGCAAATCAGAACCTGCCAAAGACTAAGTGATTACAAAAAAAGAAAAAGAAAATTAAAGGTCATCTAGTAACTGAACCTAGCAAAACTGCAGCACGGCTAATGTTTTCATTGAGATTCAAACAATTTTCAAGGTATGAACTCTGTATTATTTCTATTAGTAACTACAAACTACTCATCAAATCTAGTTTAGACAAAGATCCCAGTAATTTAAAAAAAACAAGTCGGAGAAAACAAAAAATAGAATAGTTTCCATTTCAATTCTCATTTTTTCCAGTCCATTCCTCAAATTTTCATTTCACAATCAACAGAGTTACAGAATTGTGTACCTAGGAAAGCTAAAATAAGTAGAAAGGGTAGGAATATGCAAAAGTAGTACAATATCAGCAGCAAAGATTAGCTCAACCAGCAATGTAACCGTGATTTCCCAATATTAAACTTGAACCAGCTCTAAAAATACCCAGAATTCAACTCATTTCAAATCAAAATGACTCAGGAATGGTTTCAGATGTTGCAAACTTTGAAAAATCACACCAGAAATCAATGGGACCATGTTTTTTGTAAATTTTTCAGCCGTTTTCTTTTCTGAGTTTTTTTAGCTCCCCCAAAATTTGATTTTAGCTTAAGGTAACAATGCCTTTATAGGCAAGCAACTTGGGTAACTATCAGCTTTGAAATTTCCTTTTAATCCTTTTTTTAATTTCATATTTTGCTACTTAATCCCTTATTTATTGACTTGCTACCCAAGCCATAGCCTGAAATTTAATAGAAGACCCCTACTAGAAGCTTCTAAATCAGTTATTCACAAGATTCTCCTACTTATTACCTAAATAACCCTCTTAAATCCTGAAAATTACTATCCTTGAAACCATGACCCAAGGTCTTTGGACTAACAAGACTTAGGGTATGGGTTATGCATCCTAAACGGGCCTAATGTTCCAACAATTATGGGCTCAGATTCAAGCTAAATAGATTTCCTTTAGGAGGAGGCCTAGATTGACTTCGGAGCCCTAATAACAAGGGTGCCAATGAAATTCAGAAAACTTAAACTAAACAAATTACCTAATTAAAGATTTCATTCAAACGGGGAACTAATTAAACTATTGAATTAAACTAAGCTAATAAACAGAGGTTCCAACAATAATTACTAGGACTAGGCAAATCAGAAAATAAATTTTGAGAAGAAAAGACCAAAGGTGACACATAGATGAATGACTCATCGGCGAAACTTGAAATCAATGTTGGAGCTCTGATTTAACCCCAAAAATTCCTTAAAAGTGACTTGCATGATGATTCCGACTTGGGGCTCTTAGGGCTCATTTATTTAATTAAATATTCGACGAGTTCCTGAGATTTTCGAGACGATCAGAGTGAGGATTTGGATGAGGAAGGGGAGGTGGTCTCAGGGTGTTATGTTTGTGGGGTTTGGGGTCAGCACCACTGGCTGCGACGGAGGATTCAAGGGCGGTGCCCTAGGGTTTTGAAGTGTTGACGAGTTCCAGTGGGATTTGAGGGAAACATATAGTGGTATGGCCAAGAGGAAAAGGATATGGAGCTTTGGTATAATTTTGGTGGCCATCGGAGCCTTGCCGTCGCCGTGGGATGATTTACGGCTACGGCTGGCGGCGACATTATAGGGGAAGGTGAGAGAAGAGTGAGAGGGGTAGAGTGTGTGTGTTTGGACACTTAAATGTTAAGTGATCATCACTTATGAACCGTCGAATTATGTAACCTCGATGGTCTTGATCACTCTAGGATAATCAGCGTCGTTTAATTTAATTAGGGGGCTGGACCTGGGTAGGGACGGGTTTGGGTCGGGTGTAGGTTAATTTGGCTGAGTATTTGATCATTTGGCCCAAATTTAGTATTTTCAACCTTTTCATTTCTATTTCAACAAATTAAACCAAAATTCATTTTTTTTCCTCTTTTTCATTTTCAAAATTAAAATAAAATTCAGGTTAAGCCTTAAAACAAAATTAACCCTAAAAAGAAATCCTAATTAAACCTAAATTTTTTTTATCACAATTAATTAAAAAGAAACTACGAAAAACTAAAGTTATAATCAAAAGTTGTGAATTAAACTGTATTTTTGATTTTCCCTTTTTATAAAACAACTTAATTACTAATCAATCCTAATATGTTGAATTTAATCCTATATGCATATACACACATTTTTTGTATTTTTTTAAATTAAAGTGAACAAACAAAATGTAAATATTTAATAGAAAATGCCATGAAAACCACAAAATTGCAAACACTGAGGGAAATTATTTGGTTTTGAATTTATGAGAGCAATTCCTATAGGGAAACAATTACGTGCTCACAATGCAAGTTCTTGTTGGACCATGAATGCTATCCTTGGACGGTTAGGATGACGTCCTTAGACCATGATGTCTTGGGCCACGAAGCATATAATAAAAGATTCGCAGGCTATGAAATGATGCTCTCGGGCCAAAAGAATGATGCCTCCGAGAGATGATGCCTTTGAATAATCATATGCAAGAGATAAAAGGGGTCATCATTCCATGGCATGACCTTATCAGGCTACGAAGATAGTGCCTCCGAAAAATGACGCCCTTGGACAGTTTTGTGATCTTTCAGCCCATGAGATGCAGAAGGTGGCGATCTTTCAGCCAATGCAAGATGTCAATGAGGCGTTGATATTTTAGCTAATGCAAAAAGTAATAGTGGAGATCTTTCATCCGATGCAAAATGCAAATGAGTGGCGATATTTCAGCCGATACAAAAATGCAAAATAAAGTGGCGATCTTTCAGCCGATGCAAGATGTAAATAAAAGTGGTGATATTTCAGCCGATGAAAAATGCAAATGAGTGGCGATATTTCAGCCGATGCAGGATTTAAATGAAGCGGAGATCTTTCAGCCGATGCAATGAGGCGGCGATATTTCATCCAATGTAAAAAAAAGTAAATGAGGTGGCGATCTTTCAGCCGATGCAAAATACAAATGAGTGGCGATATTTCAGCCGATGCAAAAAGGCAAAATAAAGTGGCGGTCTTTCAGCCGATGCAAGATGTAAATAAAGGTTGCGATATTTCAGCCATGTAATGGGGCGACGATGTTTTGGCCATGCAAGATGTCAATAAAGGTGGCGATATTTTAGCCATGCAAAGGGCAGCGATCTTTCATCCATGCAAGATGTAAATAAAGGTGGCGATATTTCGGCCCTGCAGGTGCAAAATAAAGTGGCGATATTTCAGCCATGCAGTTGCAAAACAAATTGGCTATATTTTAGCCATGCAGATGGAGATAATGTTTAGTCTCGGAAGGCAGAATGATAGCTTTATGTAATGCAAGAAATACATATGGAGGTAGAGCTTAACTTCCAAAGGCAAAATAGTAGCCTTATGCAATACAGGAATGCAGGTGGAGACAGAGCTTAGTCTCCAAAGGCAGAATGGTAGCCTTATGCAATGCAATAAAGGGAAGAAAAATAGTGAAATTTCTTAGCTAATAGCTGATAGCTAATTGTGATATCGGGGCTGCTGGGGATATTGGATAGCAAATGCGAATAGGTGCAATGGTTCTGAGAGTTGTTTTCCTGATTGCATAATATACGACTTGGGTTCCTGAATCCAAAGAAAAATCATTAGTTTTGCAAAGGGGAAGGTTAGTTCGTTTCCTTGTTGACTTTGCTTTCCATGTTCGGTTTCTGATACGATGACACAATATGTGTCATAGGGGTAACATTGGTTAACTGAGCGATTTCGATAATAAACGTGCATGAATTTGTTAAAAGTATGACATATGTATATATTTAAGAAATAGTTTTTATATGAACCGATGACTGTGACGTAGTTCAAGACATTGCAACATCTCTTGCTTTGGAATTTTGAGGGTCCTCCTCAAAATTATGCCCCATTTTATTGGGCTACTGCTTCTGACGGCTGCTTGCGATGATCGGCTGAAGTTACTACAGTATTTTGAGGGTCCTCCTCAAAATTCTGCCCCAGTTTCCAATTGTAGGTGAAAACAAAAATTTTATTGAATTGTGACCAAACTCATAAGGCTATCTATGTATCCCCTCTTAAACGGGAATCAGGTTAGACGTAGTTCAAATCACATCGTGTATGAAAGCATAAAGACTACACATAGTAATGCTTTACTGCATCTCAGTTGATTGGTTTTGGCCAAACTTCTCCATCCATTTCTGCAAGTATGAGGGCTCCTGTTAGAACCCGGTGAACTGTGTATGGACCTTGCCAATTGGGAGAGAATTTTTCTTTGGCTTCATCTTGATGTGGGAAAATTTTCTTTAAAACCAATTGCCCGGTATGAACCATTTTGGCTTGACTCTCTTGTTGAAAGCTTTGGACATTATGTTCTGATAAAGCTGACCATGGCAAACTGCGTTCATTCTTTTCCCATCTATGAGATCTAGCTACTCGTAGTGACTTTTTACCCATTCTATGTCGTAGATCTCGGCTTCCTGTATAATCCTTAGGGAAGGAATTTCTACTTTGCTGGAATGACTGCCTCTGTACCATAAACCAACATGTGAGTAGTTACACCAGTTAATGTGCGTACTGTGGTGTAATACCCCAATAGAGCAAATGATAACTTCTCATGCCACTACTTATTCTTTTCTATCATCTTCCTTAGTATCTTCTTGATATTCTTATTGGCGATTTCTACAGCTCCATTCATTTGGAGCATGTAAGCTGTTGAATTCTTATGTTTGATCTTGAAGCTTTCATACATAGCTTTCATCAAGTCACTATTGAGGTTGGAGCCATTTTTAGTAATGATTGATTGGGGAATCCTGAATCGACAAATGATACGGTCACGGATGAAGTCTGCAAGAACTTTCTTAGTCATTGCCCAGTAAGATACCGCTTCGACCCATTTGGTGAAATAAGCTATTGCTACTAGGATAAAATTGTACATGTTTAATGCGGCATGATCGATTGGTCTGATAACATCCATTCCCCATGCGGCGAATCGCTAAGGCGAGCTTGTTGCATTAAACTCATTGGGTGGTAATCTTATCATGTCGCCGTGTATCTGACAATGGTGGCACTTCTAAACGTACTTGATGCAATTTGTCTCCATAGTCATCCGAAAATAACATGCTCGGAGTATTTTCTTGGCTAAGATAAAGTCGTTCATATGTGGACCATAGGTCCCAACATAGATTTATTCTAGCAGCTTGGATGCTTCCTTTGCGTTGACGCACCTTAGTAACCCCAAATCAGGTGTCCTCCTATACACGATTCCTCAGGTGTGAAAGAAATCGTTGAACAATCTTTGAAATGTGCACTTCTGAGTAGTATTTGTAAGCTCTAGATATTCTCCTTTTGCCAAAGATTCCTTGATGTCATGAAACCAAGGTTTTCCATCTGCTTCTTATTCAATACGAGCACAATAAGCTAGCTGAATATGGATTTTCATAGGAATATGATCAATGAAGTTTCTATCTGGGTGATGTATCATGGAGGATAAGGTAGCCAATGCATCGGTAAACTCATTCTGGACTCTAGGAACATGCCAAAATTCCCTCTTTATGAACCTCCTTCTCAACTCATGTACGTGATGCAGGTATGGGAGTATTTTGGAGTTATGGTTGCCCATTCATTATGGACCTGGTGTATAAGAAAATCTGAATCTCCAATCACTAGCAACTCTTGGATGTTCATGTCAATGGCCATCTTGAGACCAAAGATGCAGGCTTCGTACTCAGTCATATTGTTAGTGCAGGGGAACTTGAGCTTGGCGGACACTAGGTAATGTTGGCTAGTTTCTGATACTAGGACTGCTCTTATCACAACTCCTTTGAAATTTGCTGCTTCATCGAAAACATCCTCCAACTATCATAGGACTCTAAAATGTCTTCACTGATGAAAGAGACCTCATCGTCAGGAAAATACGTCTTTAGGGTTCGTATTCTCCGTCTGTAGGGTTTTCAACGAGATGATCTGCTAGCGTCTGTCCCTTGATTGCTTTTTGAGTCACGTAAGCAATGTCCAATTCACTCAAAAGTATTTGCCACTTGGCTAGCTTGCCAGAGGGCATGGGCTTCTGAAAGATGTACTTCAAAGGATCCATCCTGGATATGAGATATGTAGTATAGGCACAGAAGTAGTGCGCAACTTCTAGGCCACCCAAGTTAGAGCACAGCAGGAGCATTTTAACAGAGAATACCGAGCTTCGTATGGGGTGAACTTCTTACTGAGATAATAAATGGCTTGCTCCTTCTTCCATGTTTCATCTTGTTGCCCTAGGACGCAACCGAAGGCACCATCTAACACTGTGATATAGAGTAGCAAAGGTCTTCCTGGCTCAGGCGAAACCAAGACTGGTGGTGTTGATAAGTATTCCTTGATTCTGTCGAAAGCTTTTTGGCATTCATCGGTCAATTTGGTGGCGGCATCCTTCTTCAACATTTTGAATATCGTCTCACAGATAATCGTAGATTGGCTATGAACCGTGTGATGTAGTTAAGTCTCCCCAAGAAACTCAGTACATCCTTCTTGTTCTTTGGCGATGGCAATTCTTGAAGTGCTTTGATCTTTGATGTATCATGTTCTTTCCTTCGGCGACTCATGATGAACACAAGTAGTTTCCTGGCAGGAACCCCAAATGCACATTTTGCTGGGTTCAGCTTCAAGTTGTATCTTCTCAGTCTATTGAAGAACTTCCTCAAATCTTCTATATGATTATTGGCTTTCTTGGACTTGATGATGATGATGTCATCTACATACACTTCTATCTACTTGTGTATCATATTATGGAAAATGGTGGCCATGGCCCTCATGTAGGTGGCCCCTACATTCTTTAACCCGAATGGAATCATCTTGTAAATGCCCCACGGCATAATGAAATCCGTTTAATCAACATCTTATTCATCCATCCAGATTTGATGATACCCAGCGAAACAATCTACGAATGATTACAACTCGTGCTTGGCATAATTGTCAATCAAGATGTGCTTGTTCAGCAAGGGGAAGTTGTCTTTTGGACTGGCCCAGTTGAGATCTCGATAGTCGACATAGACTCTAACCTTCCCATAATTCTTAGGCACTATCACAACGTTGGCTAACCATGTTGGATACTCTACTGTCACAATGTTGGCTAGCCATGTTGAACTTTCTGAGATTCTATTTTATTGGCAGACATGTTGGATCGGTTGGCAATTTGTGAGCCACAATAGATGTTCTCAGACCAGTCATTTCGTCATACGACCATGCGAATATGCCCTTGTATTATCTCAAAAACTCCGTGTACTCTTCCTTTTTTGATGGTGACAAATGGACACTGATTCGTGTTTCTTTGATGTTTTCTGCATCTCCCAGGTTAACAATATCAGTCTCGTGCAGGTTGGACTTAGGTTTATTCTCAAAATTCTCAACTTCTTTAATGATTTCCTCTGGTATATCATCTTCTTCAGAATCTATGTTTGCTTGTTGCGTTGTCGCATTCCATGTCACAGTCATTGGTTCATCAAGATAAGTAGCAGTAATGCTTTATAAGTAAAGTAATGCGAGAAAATAATATGAGTAAGATTTAAGAAAATTGAAATGCTTTGATAAATTCCATAAATGTTTTGATCATTAGAGCTTTTTCTTTCAAAAAATAAAATGCGAAAGGAAAGTAAATTAATAAAATAGTGCATGGTGTTTGTTCAACGTTGCTACCCTGAGGAACACTGGGCTCTGCTAGTTCTTATGGTCCAATTATTGAGGCATGCTCCTCGGCTTACGACTTGCATGGAAGGGCCTTCCTCCCCCTCCTCCTCAAAAATGACACAACAATCCATGTTATAATTTTCTAGGAACAAATTCCTCATTGCTGCCAATGCTTCCTCTTCTTCTGACCCGTAGATAACTTCGGCGTGTTGGAAGATCTGCTCAAACCCGGGTATTGGCTGCTCCAATATATAGTAAGGACCTCGCCATGGTGGTGACTAGTGGTTGAATTCCTCCCGAGTGTACTCATACCCCAATTCGCAGGTGGTGCCGTGTTTCTTGAGCTTGATGGGCTTAGCGATCCCTTAGAGATTCTTACCAAGTCCCTTCCCAGGTTCATACCACTCCAGTTCAGTTTGCTTTAAATTTTGTTATCCCACCATTTATCCTTATCGACGGCGTTGACTCACTCGATGTGGTGGTAAGTTTCCCCACCTATCCTTCTATTTCCTCCGATTGCTAGAATAGTCTGGCGGCTACATATGGGATTGCTATCGTCGCCGTGGATGATCACCTCTTGGTGGTTCCACCCAAACTTCACTGGCTGATATAGTGTGGATGCTATAGGCCCAGTGGCATGAATCCACGATCGTCCCAACAGTAGATTGTAAGATGTCTTCATGTCTATTACTTGGACTCAACATCGAACCAAGTAGGCCTCATTTGCAAACACAAACTAATATCTCCAATAATGGACCTTTGGGAGCCGTAGAAAGCTTTGACATTGATGGATTCGTCCTTGATCTCATGCAGCCGCTTTCCTAATGTCCCGAGTGTTACCAACGAACAAATCTTGAGACTGGACCTCTCATCAACTAGGATCCTGGTGATGAAATAATCTTCGCACCGCATGGTGATGTGCAACGCCTTATTGTGACTAAATCCCTCTAGTGGCAGCTCATCTTCGTGAAAAGTGATCTCGTGACTCTCTAATACTTGACCTACAATGTTAGCCATCTCTCCAACGGTGATGTTTCTTGGTACATATTCCTTACTCGTCACTCTTAATAAGGAATTCTTGTGTGCACCAGAACCCTGTAGCAAAGCAAGGATAGAAATCTGCGTCGGTGCTTTGTTCAGCTGATCAATGATTGAGTATTCCTTCGCTCGTATTTTTCTCCAGAGATCATCGGGCCCAGTCCCATGGTATGGCTTTTGTGTGGAATGGTGTTACGGCTGTCATTGCTACTGGAATGGGCATGCTTGCTTTGGGAGGTAATATAGCAACTTCAAATGGTACAGGTGCCTTTGGGGACCCAAACTCGACCTCAATTGGTGTTGGCGCCTTCGCAGAGGTTGGTGTTTCAAACTCAAGTGGTGTAGATATGTTCACCTCGTCGTCTCGAGAAGGATGAATCTGGACCACAATCAGATTGAGGGTGACTACTGGCTTCATTGGATCGTTGCCTTCTGTGATTAAAACGATTGATCCCTTAGGGTCTAAGTCATCCTCTATCTCGATCATGTGAACACCTTTGCCCTTATGGTCTGGTGAGGGTTATTGCAGATGTTCGGAGCAGGTTCCTTCGCCACGATGGTCTTATTATCAATCAAAGCCTGGATTTTATTTTTCAGGGAGCGACATTCATCAATAGTATGCCCTTTCATGCCAGAAATGATATGCACATGATTTATTTTGGTTGACCCATTGGGAAGAGTTTCCATGGGTTATAGCAGGGATAGGGGTGACATAGCCAGCAGCTTTGAGCCTTTCGTATTGCTGGTCGATCAGCAATGGCGGTATACTGTTTGGGAGGTCTATGGTCCAAATTTGGTCGAGGTCTAGGAAAGTTTTGACATGGGGGAGGTGATTGATAGTGGGATGATTGAGCATTGTAGGCTTGGTAGACATGTGCGGTTTGGGAATATCTGGGTGAAGAAGGTAAGTATATGGGGGATGGAGATGACAGATAAGAAGGTGGTGGAGTATGATGAGAGGGTGATGGTGCTTGGTAATATGGAGTGGGCAGCCTTATTGGTAGCTTGCAAGGCTTCCAAGTTCGTAACCATACCACTTTTGATACCTTCCTCGATCTTTTCTCCTAGCTTGATGATGTTAGAAAATTTATGATTCTCGATCAGCATCAGTCTTTCATACTGTTGCGGATCTTGAGCTCGGATGAAAAACTTCTTTATCTATTCTTCCTCTAAAGCAGGTCGGGCCTTAGTAGCCTCTGATCTCCAATGATTAGCATACTCGTGGAGTTTTTTGGTGAGCTTCTTATTTAGGTTCTGAATGTAGAACACATCCGGTGTATTTTCTATATTGAACTTGAATCTGTCCATGAAATCTGACGCCTTACTCACCCAATTTGACAATTTCTTTCGGTCTTGGCTAATGTACCAAGACACAACATCTCCTTTCAGACTTCTCATGAAAAGCTTCATGCAAATCCTTTCGTCCTTTCCTACTCCATCTTGTCGCAGTATGTTCTCAAGTGAACCTTGGGATCCTCTATACCGTTAAACATTTCACAGTTGGGAGGTTTGTATGTCTCGGGCAGTTCAATATCTGGTTGTATCAAGAGGTCTTCGTAGTTCAACCCCTAAATCCCCTTGCTTCCTTTGACGCCCTGAATTCTAGAGGCCAGCCTTTTGAGTTCTTCAGCAAAATTTCTGATGAGCGAGTCCTTATCATTGGACTTAGGTGTGCTTGAGATGGGATGGGTGGAGTTCGGCACAATCTCCACGTATATGGGGGTGTTGTGTTTGGTATGGTCGTGGTTATTTGTGGAGTTCAAAGGTTCCGGGATTAGAAGTGGAGTATTGTTGGGAGTCTGGCAAGTATTGCAGTGATGATAAGGAGCGGGATGGTTTTGTTTCTTTGGGAAATTTTGTAGAGGTATAGTATTATGAGTAGTTGGGAAAGTAACCTTTGCAGTGGCGAGGGAAAATGACAGACTTACCAAATTTCGGACTCAATCTAGTTCTTTCTGAAATCTCGACAACTTTTGTTCGAGTTGGAACACACTTTTTTGGGAAACCTGAGTACCCTGAGTGATCTCTACCCATTCAACTGAGCATTCCTTTCTCAATGCTTTCGTCTTTCCCTTGTTCCTATTTCTGATAGGACTAGGAGGAGGAGTGGATGGAAGGCCTTTGGATCTTGTGGAATATGATGAAGATGCCAGAGTGCACGAACTAACCTTTAGGGAAGGAGAATAAAACAAAAAACAAAAAGGTAACAAGTTAGTGAGGATTATAAGAGAAGATGTTGCGATATTTAAACATATAGTGTAGGACTGTAAATCGTGTCCTAATTTGGGAGCCTCGTTGTGCCCGAGATAGGCCTAGCGGCAAATTGATTTGGAGAACAGAATGCTAAATACATCATTTTATTAATAGAAAATAATATGAACCCCAAACGACACTAAATAAGAGGAAATAAAATGTCAGTAACGGCCATTGGCCTTATTACATTCATAAACAAAAAGGTAAATTCCTATCTATTTGGTCCCAGAAGGACCTTCCCCAGACTCGGCATCTTTGGCTCCATCGAACATTTGTACCAGCTCGCGAAGTCCCAACAATAAGTAGGCTCTAGCTAGGTGCCCATCTTCATTTACCTCAACATTCTGGTAGTCCTCGACCCTTCTGACGAATTTCCTTTCCAGCTCGACTAAACCCCGCTCTAAGTACCCAGTCGTTTGTTGTTGCTGACAACCATGTCTTTCCATTCTTCAATTAGCTTTTGGTTGGCTTCTTGAATTTCACGGTGCTCGCTTTCACATTCCTGACAAATCATGTCTGAATGACCTGAAATTTGCATATACATCTCAATGACACAACGAAACTACTGCAACTCCCCGAATTCCATTACGACCCCTATATCAAAATTTCACTTATCAACCGAAAAACGCCAAAATACCAATTTTGACAATTCAAGCCAAAATCTACTCCAGACCTCCAAAATACATTCTGATCACGCTCCTAAGTCACAAATCACCTCCCGAAGCTACCCGAAACATTGGAACTCACATTCAAGCCCTCTAACACATAAGTCAATAATCGGTTGACTTTTTCAATTTAAGCTTCCTCAAAAGAGACTATGTCTCAAACTGTCTATCTATTAGTAAAATCATTCAAATCGACGGTGTGCTTGGTGTGAAGGAAAATATTGTTTGGAAAAATATTTTTCAATTTTGGTTGACTTAAATGTTTTGGAAAATATTTACCAAATGAACTCATTTTCCTTCAATTGGAGGAAAATGTTTTCCCTATCAAGAGAAGGGAAAATGATTTCCAAAACTTCTTCTCAACCTTCCATATTATATTCCCACCCCCACCAACCCACCCCCACAACCCCACACTCACCCAACCCCAAACACCCCACCCAACCCCACTTACCCGCCTCATGCCCTCCGCCTCACCCCAACCCTAAATAAAAATATTGTTAATATTACTTTCTCTTTATGTTATAGATAGATTTTTTTTCATTTCAACAAATGAGTTTATTTAATGATATAAAAAAAATTTCATTATAACAAAAAATATATTTTCTTTTCAAGTAGAAAAAAGTAATTTTTTCGTTTAAACAAAAAATATTTTCTTTTCATGATTAAAAAAAGTATTTTTTTCATTTCAGCAAAATGAGTATTTTCTTTTCATGATGTAGAAAAAGTAATTGTCTTTTATTTCATTAAAATGAGTACTTTATTTTCATGTTGTAGAAATAGAACATTCTTTTTCAACCAAAAAAGAGTATTTTTCTTATTAGTTATGGAGTACAAATTTCAACGTTATTTTTTTAGTAAAGTAACACATTAGTTCCTTTGGGTTTGTATCATGACCCTAAACCTAGACCTGATAGCATAATTATCAAGGCCAACCGACACATCGCACAATTCCTATTAAACAGTTAAAATAGCATAATTAAGTCATTAACATAATAATAATCCCAAAATAAAGATAAATAATACAATTTACGAAATAGATATAGCCCGACATCGGGGTGTCATCAGTCATGAGCATCTATCATAAAAACTACAATTTTGAAAGAGTCTATACAACTATTACATAAATGAAATAGGACAAAATAAGATAGAGGGAGAAGCACTGGGCTACGAACACTGAGCAGCTACCTAGTGAATCTCCGAAGTCTGATGGAAGCTCTCAACCCTTGTAAACAGGACCTAAAGCGCCTGAATCTGCACACGGGGTGCATGGAGTAAAGAGAGTACTCCAACTCAGTGAGTAATAATAATAAATGAAGGCTGATCAATAAGAAATCACGTAAAGGTACATCAACAGGCTATAACGAAGTAGTAAAAGCTAGTAAAAGCAATGAAACAGTGAAAATATGTAAAGCCACTTTAGTTCAGTTTAAGCTCATTTAGAATACCTTTTTACAATTAAGCAAGTAAATGACAGACAACTAGAAAAGATAAACAGATAAAGAACCGCCCCTCGGGCACAATTCTAATAGAATCAACCCCTCGGACAACACATGGAACAATTACAGCCCCTCGGGCAATCTCATATCACAATGGGTACACACGCTCACTGGGGGTGTACAGACTCCTAGAGGGGCCCCTTACGACTTAAGCGCAATATCGATCCATCTCGTGACATAATCGACAGGCCCTCGGCCTCATATTAACAAGACACCTCGTGGCGTACAAATCTCAGGTCCTAGGTCTCATAATCATGATCAGTGTATCACTGCTGCAATGTGCAGCTTGACCAAAAAGTATCCTCACAACACAGGTCCTTGGCCTTACTCAGTAAAAATCTCATAAGTCAATCGGGCAATGGTAAAACATGATGCTCAACCTAAATATCATTTGAAAATATTATTGAATGCATTGAAATAGAGTAAACATGGCTAAGTTATGAAAACAGTAGAATATAGCATGACTAAGTACAAGTATAAAGTCAATCAGAGACGAAATATCACTAAAAATCCCCTAAGGGTCCAAATAGTTGGCACGAGGCCCAAATATGGCATTCGGCCCAAAACATGATGGTAGAGAACAATTTTCAATCAAATACGCAGTAAAACAGTCATCGGGATTGATTAAGTTGCAATCCCCAACGGTGCACGATCCCACGCCCGTCCTCTAGTGTAAGTGTCACCTCAATATTTTTTATCAAAAGCATAATTCAGAACATGATAAGAACGATAGAAAGTGCTACGAGTGTGGAAAATTTAGACACATTCAAGTTGAATACAACAACGACAATAACAACATACCCAGTAAAAATCCCATTAGTGGGGTCTGGGAGGGTAGGATATACGCAGACCTTACCCCCTATCCCAGAAGAGTAGGGAGATTGTTTCCGGGAGACCCTCGGCTCAGTAGAAGAGACAATAATATCAGAAAAGAAGTGCAATAAGGGATCTGTAACAACAAAGGAAGTAAGAGAAGTACTAATGATACCTAAAAACATACAGAATAAGTGAAAGAGAGTGTAGTACTACAATCCTATGCAAAACAACAAAATAGTGTGAACACCACATAGACTGCTACCAACTCTAGGAAAAACTCTATCAGACTACCCAGTACAAAGAACTACCCCTAGTCTACAACTCTAATGCTCCACCTACACGCATTCCTATCAAGAGCCATATCCTCAAAAATCTGCAATCGCGTTATGTCTTGCCTTATCACCTCGCCTCAACTCTTCTTAGGCCTCCCTATACCTCTTCTTGTACTTGCAACAACCAGTCGCTCGCACCTCCTAACCGGGAAATCTATAGTTCTCCTCCATACGTGACCAAACCACCTAATCCTTGCTTCCCGCATCTTGTCGTCCACGGGAGCAACTCCCAGCTTCTCCCGGATATCTCCATTTCTCATATTATCCAATTTAGTATGCACGTACATCCATCTCAGTTACTTTCATCTTCTGACTATGTGAATTCTTAACTGGCCAACACTCAGCCACATATAACATAGCCAGCCTAACCACCGCTCTGTAGAAGTAACCTTTGAGTTTCGGTGATATTCTTTGGTCGCACAGGACTCCAGATACTAACCGCCATTTCATCCATCCCACCCCAATGTGATGTGTAACATCCCCGTCAATCTCCCCATCTACCTAGATAATAGACCCTAGGTACTTGAAACTTTGCCTCTTGGGAATGACTTGAGAATCAAGCCAAACCATCTCGTCCGCTTCTCCAACACGCTGCTGAACTTACACTCCAGATATTACATCTTTGTCCAACTCAACTTGAAATCTTTGGACTCTAAAGCCTGCCTCCACACCTCCAGTCTCTCATTAACACCGCTATGCGACTCATCGTTCAAAACTATATCATCAGCGAATAACATACGCCATGGAACCTCCCCTTGAATATGATATGTCAAGGCATCGATGGTCAGACAAAATAAGAATGGGCTAAGCGCAAATCCTTAGTGTAACTCCATAATCACCGAAAAAAGCTCTGAGTCACCTCTCACAATCCTGACCCAAGTTTTAGTTTCATCATACATATCCTTTATCGATTCAATGTATGCTACCGGCACCCCTTTCACTTCAAGGCATCTCCAGATAATGTCCCTAGGGACCCTGTCATACGCCTTATCTAGGTCAATAAATACCATGTGCAAATCCCTCTTCCTATCCATGTATTATTCCACCAACCTCCATATGAGGTGGATAGCTTCCGTAGTAGAACGCCCTGGCATGAACCCGAACTGATTTTCAGAAATAGATACTGTCCTTCTCACCCTCCCTTCCACCACCCCCTCCCAAACTTTCATGATATGACTTAACAGCTTGATGCCCCTATAATTGTTACAATTTTGGATATTACCTTTATTCTTAAACAACGGAATCATCTGGCATCCTCTTCGTCTTGAAAATAACATTAAACAGCCTTGTCAGACACCCAGAATTGAAAAGGAAGATCTCTAGAGGATTTAATAAGAACAAATCCTTCGGAAGCTGGAGCGATGAGGATGACTCAGACCACGAAGAAATAGCAAATATTTATTTCATGAAAATTCTGGAAAATGAAATAAACAGAACCTCAGGATGCTGGACAGATGAAGATGATTCAGATGACGAGAACTGCTTCATGGCATGGGGTGAAACTAGTGAGGTAAGATCTTATAGCTGCGATAGATGTAATGAATTGTAGGATATTATTGATTTAACCTTAAAAGAGTCTCAAAGAATGATGGATGAACTTAAAAGACTCACTAGGGAGGTTAAAGACTGGAAACTCAGACATGAAGTATGTGAAATCGAAAAGGAGTACTTCAAGAAGAGTTCAAGGAGTTGCAAATGCAGCTTAACAGCTTGCACAAATCCACCAGTCATAACCAGTCATAGTTCTGTTAGGTCAAACCAGATGACTTACAAGTCAGCTGGAAAAGAACCAATTAGAACCAAGTCAACCAATCAGTCAGACCAGATGACTTACAAGTCAACTGGAAAGAACCAGCTAAATCCAAGTCTACTAGTTCTAGCACTTGTGAAAGACCTATAAATAGGTCTGGTGCTAAATGTCATTACTCTAATAAAAGTGGGCATAAATATTCCAGTTGTCACTTTCGTAAATCAAATATGTCAGGATGGGTTTGGAAACCAAAACATTCTAAACTTAGTAACACTAACCCTCTAAGACCTATGCAAGCTTGGGTACCTAAAAGAAAGTGATCATCTTGTCTTGCAGGAACACCAGAGAGTAAGCCACGAAGGAAAATGGTATTTAGACAATACGTGTCCCAATCACATGACAACTGACAAAAACTTGTTCAAGGAAGTTACAAAAATCATGGAGGAAGTGTAAAATTCGGAGATGACTCAAGGGGAAAAATAGTTGGCATTGGAACAATTCCCTTCAATAACAACTGTGATATTACTGAAGTATATCTCGTTGATGGCCTAAACTACAATCTCTTGAGCATAAGTCAACTCCGCGACTTAGGAAATGAGGTAAATTTTAAGAGAACAAGGTGTTCTATTAAAGACGAATCAGGTAAGATAATCCTTCCTGGAAAAAGATATGGAAATGTTTATATACTTGATGGCTTTGAAAAGATAGATGGCCATATTTTCTTATCCTCTATGTCTGATGATTCATGGTTATGGCATAGAAGACTTGGTCATGCTAGCATGCATTTGATTGAAAAACTATCTAAACATGATTTAGTTATTGGCTTTCCTAAATTAAATTTCTCTATAACTTATATTTGTGACGCATGTCAAATGGGTAAGCAAACCAGAAATTCCTTTAAAAATAAAGACATAGTATCTACTTCAAAACCTTTGCAATTACTTCATATGGATTTATTTGGGCCTACTAGAACTGCTAGCATAGGAGGTACGAGGTGTGCTTTTGTTATTATTGATGACTTTTCACGTTTCACCTCGGTAATATTCTTGTCTCATGAGGATGAAGCCTTAAGAAATCTTGAAGTTTTCTGCAAAAAGGTTGAAAGTGACATAGGATATCTGATCTAAAAAATTCAGATTCACCACGGAGGAGAATTTGAAAGCAGATCTTTTGAAGATTTCTGCAATGATCAAGGATACACTCACAATTTCTCTGCACCACGCTCACCATAGAAAAATAGGTTGTGGAAAGTAAGAACATCACTCTCCAAGACATGGCAAGAACCATGCTACTAGAACATTCATTACCAAACCATTTTTGGGCAAATGCGTAAGTACTGCTTGTCACATCCTCAACTATTGCCTCATAAGGCCAATTCTGAAAAAGACCCCGTATGAACTCTAGAAAGGTAAACGACCAAATATCAGTTACTTTCATCTGTTTGGAAGCAAATTTTTTATTCACAATAACGATAAAGATAATCTTGAAAATTTTGACCTAAGAAGTGATGAAGGTATTTTCTCGGCTACTCGTTACATAGCCGATCTTTAGAGTCTACAATTAATGTACTTTATGTGTAGAAGAATCTGTACATATTATATTCGATGAAAATAATCCCTTAGTCGAGAAAAGAACCATTTCAGGTGATGAAGATCAAGCTCACGAAGCTCAGGACAAAGGAAAATCACAGGAGTTGACTAACACACCTGGGATGATCGAGTCAACTGAAGAGAATAGTAGAAATACACAAGACCCACAAGTCAAGTCGACTACAAATACAAGTCTACCAAAATAACAGAGAAGCGAATCCAAATATCCCCATAAATTCATCATAGGGGATCCAAACGAAAGAATGAAAACCAGGGCTTCCCTCAAGAAGAAAGCAAATATTGCATTGATTTCTAAAATCGAGCCAGAAAGGTAGATGGGTGCAAGCTATGCAGGAGGAACTAGATCATTTCAGCAGGAATCAAGTGTGGAAACCGATACCCAAACATGAACACGTGTGTGTGATCAGAACAAAACGGGTATTAAGAAACAAATTGAACGAGGATGGAAAGTTCATAAGAAATAAAGCAAGATTAGTTGCACAGGGTTGTTCACAGCAGGAAGGAGTCGACTACAATGAGACCTTCACCTCAGTAGCTCGTTTGGAGTCTATACGAATTCTTCTAGCATACATATCCTTTAAAGGATTCAAACTAATTCAAATGGATGTTAAAAGCGCCTTTTAAATGGATTTATCGAGGAAGAAGTTTTTGTATAACAACCTCCAGGTTTTGAGGATTCAAAATTTTCATATCATGATTACAAGCTTACCAAAGCATTGTACAGGTTGAAACAAGCTCCATGTGCTTGGTATGATAGGTTGAGTACTTTCATTATTGATCATGGATTTACTAGAGGTAAAATAGAAACTACTCAATTTATTAAACGATCATCAAGAGGTAATCTCATTATTCAAATTTATGTCGATGATATTATATTTGGTAGTGCTAGCCCTCTTATGTGCAAGGAATTTTCAAATCTTATGCAAAACGAGTGAGCATGATGGATAAACTCACGCTCTTCCTTGGACTACAAATCCAACAAACCGAAGAAGGAACTTTTATTGTGTCACACCAAACATACAAAAGAGCTAATTCAAAAAATTTGTATGAACAATGCAAAATCAATTGGCACTCCTAGAACCCCGCTTAAAATATAGACAAAGATGAACATGGCACCCCAGTTGATGAAACCATATACATGGGAATGATTGGATCACTACTATATGTAACGGCGAGTCGACCAGACATTATGTTCAGCATTTGTAAATGTGCCAAGTTTTAGTCAGCTCCCACGGAATCACATTTGACTGCTGTAAAGAGAATTATTCGATATCTCATTGGAAATTTATTTCATGGATTGTGGTACCCACGCTCTAACTTTTTTAATTTAGAAGGTTTTTTCAGATGATGATCTTGCAGGTAATAAAGAAGATAGAAATATCACAAGAGGCACTTGTCAATTACTAGGAAAAGCATTATTATCCTGAAATATTAAAAAACAAGCATCAGCCGCCCGGTCCACTACTGAGGCTGAATACATTGCTATTGGATAATGTTGTGCACAACTACTGTGGATGTCTCATCAATTAGGTGACTTTGAGCTTTCATTTAAACCTATACAAATTTTTATGATAATTCTAGTACCATTTGTCTTTCTAAAAATCATGTGCATCATTTTAGAGCAAAGCATATAGATATTAAGTATCATTTTATTAGAGATCATGTTCTTAAGGGAGACATAGAAATAGTCTTTGTTGGCACCTCTGCTCAATTAGCTGATATCTTTACTAAACCTTTGTTAGAAGAAAGATTATGTACTTTGAGAAAATTACTTGGTATTATTTGCTTTTCTAATAACTCTTAGGACCTATGTGCTCAATTACTTTTAAGTGTTATAATTGTCCTGTCTCACTCGTTAATTAGGCCTTCAATTTTTTGCCTCTCTTTTCACTTCATTCACATCAACTCACAGTCGAAGATGGAAAGCCAATCATCACGTCTTCTCAACTGACAACTTTTCCTTTTTGGTACCCAATCGCCAAAACCCTTTTGTTAAGTTAGAAAACCCCTTTTGGTCACTCTCATCACCATCTTGTCTCTAAAACCTCGAGCATATCCTCTCTTCTACAATGGAAAAAATCCCCAAGAACCCCTCTGCCTCCACTAGAAAATGTACCCGCTCTAAGGAAAAACCCCCTTCTGCGCCTCCTGAGCAAGTAGACCTAGGGTCTGATCACTCTAAAGGATTCACCATATCTCAAGGTGATCTCTCTAAACATTCCTTAGGAAAACGACCCTTGGAAGATACTCCCACTTTATCCAACCCAAAGAAATCAAAGGTTGATTTCTCTGCCTCACTTGAGTCTAACCTAAACTTCTGGGATACCCCAAATAGGGATTTTTTTCATTACTCTTAAGGACAAGCCTATCGCCCATGGAAGAATCGTGGATCTTGATGATATGGAAGCCCTCAACTGTAAGATTAAAGAACTCTTTGTTTTCAAGGGTGGGAAAAGTTCCTCTCTGTTCCTCTGCTTAAGGTATATAAACCCCTAGTCAAAATATTTTATGCAAATCTTCGCTCCAGCAAACCAGATAGGCTAGAATCTCTAGTGCAAGGTAAGTGCATTGTTCTTGATTGTGCCTTGTTTGACTCTCTTTTCCAATGTCAATGCTCTAGGTTCCCTACTCTTTTTTAAAATGTGTGGCCTAAGAGTTTTGAAATTTCATTTGACCATGCCAAATAGTGTATTGTTGAGTGTCCCTCTGAAAATCTTCCCAACCAATTGGGCCCAAGTGATGTATGTTTTGAAACTCGGATTATATCCCATATTGTGGCAACTACCCTGCTTCCCCTTACAGGTTCCTTTTCAACCTTCTCTCAAAGGAATACATTCTTTGTCTACTTCACATAACTCAAACTCAAGTTTTCCTCCTGGGTCATCAATTTCATGATAGAAAGTGCTGGAGACCCCACTAGCTTACCCTATGGCATGGAAATCACTCATATTCTGGAAGCCCGTCAAATTTCTCTATCCAACTATCCTTTCATTACTGTCTTCAAGGTATAATTCTAGAGATTTTGCTAGTATTGGCTATATGAGTATAAAGGGCTCTTGGTTAAGAAAAATGAGAGTGAAGCAAAGCAGGCCCCTATGGAAGCTGAACCTTCATCAGTTGTTCCTCCTCCTACTCTTGTCAGTTCTGAGCTCAGTGAGAAGCTTAGCTCTATTGACTCCAAACTCTCTGACATCAAGACTCTCCTTTCTGCCATTCAGTCCACTGTGGTGATATTCATGCTATTTCAAAGGAAACAGGGTCTGACGTGTCCAAAATCAGAGTTGATGTTCTCAGAGCAAGGAAGAATGCTGTCAAGGCCTTCAAGGAGGTTCAAGACAGGCTGGATGGCATGAGCGTCTCCGCAAATACTAGCTTCGAACAGTAAAAGGAGGTCATCTACAACATTCTTTCCTATTTCCTGCACCGCTAGTGTGGATGTTTTTCAAATTGTTTTTTTCTGACAACTTGTTTTGGTGCTGTTGTGGCCTGTGATTTACGCCCGTGGATAATTTATTTTTGCTGCTGTGGCTGTATCACCAGCCGTTGGATAATCTTTTTCCCTTCTCTGCTTTACTGTTATATATTTTTCTAGTCCCTCTTTGCTGATGGCAAAAAGGGGGAGAAAAAGCATATTATTATTTTTTGTGTACAGGTACAAGTCGAGTATGTGTTTATATCTTTTGTGTATCATATATTACGTTATGTGTTTGTGTACACGTACAAATCGAATATTTGTTTAAATGTGTATGAGTACATATATGGATGTGTACATGTACAAGTCGACTATGTGTGTATATGTGTATGTGTACAGGTCGAGTGCACACATTCTATATGTGTATTTGGAGCATATATTGTATACTATACAGGTATATTTCGGTACAAGTCGACTGCACACATTGAGGGGGGGGTCAATCGTCCATACATTGAAGGGGAGTCAAGTTGACTAGTAAAACAAAGGGAAGTCGACTGGTGTTTACTTCTTTACCTTATTATATTATTTTTCCATCATTAAAAAGAGGGAGATTGTTAGATCATATTTTAATGATGCAAATAATATACATGTGCAGGAAATCAAGAAGTAAAGAAGACTGTTGGAATGGTTATGATATGCAAGGAAAGAAATCAATCAGCATGTGATCAGCAAATTTGGATTGGTCTCGTAAATCTAGGCGCAATCTAATAAAGAACTCAATCAGCAATAATAACGATTAGCTGAGCTGGAAAAATCAAATAAGCCGTGGACAAAAGCACGAATCACGGGCAGAATCACGGAGGAGTGAAGGATGCGAGGAATCTGGGAATGAACTACATTTGGAAGAACCAACAATCAAGGAGAAATCAAGTGAAACAATCCTCTGCTGAAGGGAAGCAACGACGCATTCCTTATTCTTGGAAAGAAACAATTCTTTCCAAGGAACAAATCTCTTGGTTCGTCAATCCTCTACCATCCATCAAAGTATTTGTACTCCCTTGTAAACCCTTGTTTATATATACTTTGATTAAACCAAGTCCCTCTCTTTATTCTACTGCAAACAAGCATTGTAGTTCACTAAGATCTGATGTGTAATAAGTTAGGGATAGAAAGAAAGAACACAATTGGTGAGGCACTGTATCAAAATGAGTGCTATAGAAACTAAGTGATGTGCACCACTACTGTACACAGAAGAAACTAATTTAGTAAAGAGAACTCCCTTGCAACCCAAGGGGACTGGATTAGGATTCACATTGAATCCGAACCACTATAAAAATTTTGGTATTTTTAATTCCTTATTCTCTGCATTTTACTTTTATTTACCATATTTGTTAAATTGTCATATTCAGTTGACTTCTCAAATTATAAGTCAACTTATGAGCAATTAATCTTAAGGATTTATAATTCATCCCCCTCTCCCACGTACTTTCAAAGTCATAGTTATCATCCCAATTTGAGATGAAAGATATGGGTGAAGCTTCATATATTCTTGGAGTTAAGATTTCAATAGTTCGTCCAAAGAAATTATTGTATCTCTCACAAGAGAATTACATTAGGAAAGTTCTTGAACGATTTAATATGAAAAATAGTAGCTCAGTTGACACACCTATCAGTGAAGACCATGTCTTGGGAAGTTAGATATGTCCCAAGACTCGTGGAGAAACAGAAAGAATGAGCAGAGTTCCTTATTGGAGCGCAGTCGAAAGTCTAATGTATGTTATGGTCTGAATTGGACATGATAAATGTCAAGCAGTTGGCTTGGTAAGTAGATATCAAATCGATACAGGTTTAGCACATTGGCAAGTAGTAAAGAGGATCATGAGATATCTGAAAGGAACTACTGATTATCCCTTTGTTACCAAGGCGTCAAGGATCTGCGATTAGTTGGATATAGTGATGCTAATCATGGAGGAGATCTAGACGAAAGGAAGTCTACCTTAGGATATGTTTTCTTACTCAATGATGGCATTAGATGATGAAGTAGTAAGAAAAAATCGTGTGTATCATTATCTACAATGAAAGCCAAATATGTGGCTCTCTAATCAACATATAAACAAGTTTCTTGGTTGAAAACGTTCTTAGAAACTTGTTAGGTAGCACATGAAATGTTGAACCAGTGTTAGTCTACTGCAACGGTGAAGCTACAATATTCTCTACCGAGGACCCTAAGTTTCATCTAAAATCAAACACATAGATATCAAGTATAACAATGCGAGAGAAATGGTTGGATGTAGGGTAGTGAAAGTGAAGTATGTGCCTACAAAAGATATGTTAGAGATCCATTGACCAAGCCTTTGTCTAGAGATGCATTTGAAGACACACTAGATCTAAAGGCTTGCATAGACTTTGATATTCTTCATTTTGTTATTTATTTTTCTATGTTCACAAAATTGATGTTCTTTAGTTATCAATAAAGTTGATTAACATACATACATATTTATAGTATTCAATTTTATGTGCATTCTTTGTTCATTTATTTTGTATAAGTATGTCCAAACATGTTGGCCTTCTCACTTAGGAAACCGCCACCTTATCTTAGTGACGTGAGGAGATGATACATGATTTTAAGTAAAACTATCATAAGGATAATTTGAAAGCTATTCACTTAAAATGAGAATGTTGCTTAAACAATGACATAAGGTCATTAGGATTTAGAACATTCACCTAGTCTAGTTTGTGAGCCAGATATGAGTTAAAATGATATTGTAGATCAAAGAACTCAAATTTAGATACTGATGATTTCTAAATATCATCTGTACAACATTCTTTATATTACGAGATAAAGACATACGCTCCACGAGAAAAAGATAAAATGTTGTACACATGTCTCATACCAATGTGCTAATGTCGACCAATTGGATTAACATAAGTCCATTCTTAACTTATTGTTGAGTGAGACCCGGAGTTTTTATGATGGTTCAAGATTTGTACTCTCAAAGACTCTGATCAGATACCTCAAACTTAGTGTAATGTTAGCTATCTTAGTGTGTTTTCAAATGATCATGAACACAGATTCGATCTAGCAGAGCATATCTAGAAAAGCAGTCATACTAATGTTAACAGAATCATAAGAAGAGGAAGATCACTAATAGAATCTCATTTATTTGTATTCATTGGTGCACCAATTATAACATATGAGTTATGATTGTGAATACAAAAAATAATAATATATGATATCTTGAGACTATATCAAATGTGATTTATATTATCTAAGGTACTCCATACTTTACGATCTACTTGTAGGTTTGCACTCGACGAGACGTTATATACTCTTAATAAATGTATAACACTTAGCTCTCAGAGTATGTTGGTCGCACGGACTACATCCCTGTATGAATAATTGAGGAGATGAGATGAGAATATGTTTCTCAGATAGGATGAGCACTTCCATTATGTGTGAGTGGGAGATGTAGGAAATATGGTCCATCCATAAGGAGTGCTCCTAGTGCCCACTAGGATAAAGCACAGTAATCTTAGTATTACTGTAACGCTAGCTATCCCTATATGAGTACACATACAGTGTCCTTCTAAAAGAGAGAATACGCATTACATACAGTGTACTTCTAAAAGATTGAATACACGGTATCTTTTCAACGGTCTCTCTCTCAATCCAACTTTGGGTTTTGACTGTGGCTTAGGGGATTGATCCAAGACATGGTGACAACAATCACAACAAGTAACCCTAACCGTGATTCATCTGTTTTCTCTTCCATTACAAAGACTAAGTAAGTTCTATGTTTATGATTTACGCGTAATCTAATGTGTTTAAATTTTTATCGTGTTTTCCTTCCGATTCAAAAATTATTAGAAGCTAGAGAATTAAAGTCGAAAATATTAGACTCAACTCAAAGAAAATGAAGACCTCCAAGAGATTTGAAATGGTTGAAACCAAGAGAAAAAGGAACAATAGTAAGCTGGAATTACAAATTGATTTGATGATTTGTGTCTAATTAAGGGATCGGATACTCCTATTATGATTTTTGCATAATTGGTGGCTCAAATGTTTCATTCTAATATGAACTAGCTAGCACTAAAATGTTCTTAATTGCAAATAAAGCAAACACCTTGCTCAAATAATGCACTTCCCTCCAGTTATAGTACATAATCCATCTTACTTGCTTCCATATTTTTCTCAGGTATACTTATTTGTATCTCATTTTGAATGCAATCTAGCTTCTTTTCTTGGGGTTTTCCAAGCCCTGTTTCGATTGAAGCGTCCATGTCGTCTTTCTTGCCTTCCCCTTTGTTATCGCGATAAATTGCATATAAAATCAACTGCATTGATCCTAATAAAGTTCCAATTGCATTTGGTACCTAGAAAAAAATTAAGATTTGGTTATCCACATAATTAATTTAGAGATCAACCAAGTTTATTATCGTGAGTTTCTACAAAATAATTAAAATCTTAGTTATGAAAAGATCAAAGTAAATGTTTCAAATTAAAGCAACTTACAATAATGAAGGGATCCTTTCCGAGTATGCCGTAGATTGCCCATGAGGTACTAGAGTTGAATACAGATAGTGACAAGAAGAATGGCATGTACTCCACATTTTTAGATTTGATCACTTGCCTCTGCCAAAGACAAAGGAAACAAAAACATTAAACTGATCAAATAATTACTCCCTCTGTTTCGGTTCACGTGAACTTATTTTATTTTTGGTCCATTTAAAAAAATGATCTCGTTTTGAATTTGATAACAATTTAGTTTAAACTTACAATTTTACCTTTAATAAAAGTTTTATAACCACACAAATACTCTAAACCCATTTTTAACTTGTTTAGGACCACAAATTCTAAACGCTTTATTCTTTCTTAAATTTCGTGCCCAGTCAAACGGATTCACGTCAATAGAAACGGAGGATTACTTATTAGTAGTATCAAGTATATGCCGAGGTGCCTAAGATAAAAAGACATACCATAACAGTAAGAGGAGCAGCAAACATCATAATACAGGTAATAGCAAAAGCAAAGCCACAAAGGAGCTTTCTTTTATTGCCATGGAGTGTTAACACAGAGACCAAAGCCACGATTGAGAATATGGAAATAACCACAAATAGAATTCCACCGATCTTAAGCTTCTCCCTCTTTGGTGCAAATATTAGGAAAATTAACACATAGATTGCCTCCAAGCCACCACCTATAGAAGCCAGCACTGTTAGCAACGTGTTGTTCCGTCACACAAAAGCCAGACCATACCTGTTTTTTTTTCACAAGAAGTAAAATTTCTAAATTAAACTCAATATTATTTGTTTTAACAAAAAAAACGAGAATCACTACTATGTCTAACTGGAACTCTTTTCAGCTGCAAAAGTATTCATGTACTCAGGTCATGTTCCCCGACAAAAAACAGTCAGGTCCGCACGTGAGGAACAATATTGCAAACCCAACATAAATATATAATCACATGATCTCTAACAAATTAAACTTTTAAATGAGATAAACTTGCATTTCAACATAATCAGTTGACTTGCCATTGGTACTCGTTCAAGTCTAATATATATAGGCTTGACTCTTATTTTAGACAAGAAATGTGGTTCTAGTAACGTGTGATTGCATTCCATTATAAATAAATGTGAGTAGAAATCAAGGAAGCTAACAGCTTGTTTGGATGATTGTTCTGTATCGTTTCATAATATATCGTGTTGTATTATATTATACTGTAATGTATCGTTTGATGAATATAATGTTTATGTGGATTGTGTTTGTTTTGCCGTTGTGTAATGTTATTATGCACCAGTAATATGAATAAGCTTGCAAAATTATAAAGAAAAATTATGATACAGTATATAAAAAGGTAGGGTAAATGATAAAATAAAATTATATAATAATAATGAAGGGTGAAGTTGAGAGAAAAGGACAAGGTAACAACGCGACCACACCAAATCGGTCATTACGTAAAGTGACACATTTCATCGTTACGTAACGACGGATTTAACGACACGATACGATAAAATTTAAATAACAATCAAAATAAACATTATATTTAAAGTAACCATACGATACAATATAATATACAAATAACAACCATCCAAACAAACTGTAAGTGGAAAGTTGCATGGCAAACTGTTTTGTATTACGACCTGGGTTTATGAAAATTTGTCATCTATGAAGATTTGACAATTAATAATTTCTTTCTTTTTATTTATTTATTCTAATTTGGTTATATCCCATCCTCCCCCACAAAGAACAGCTGGTTTTCATGTTGAAATGTGAGTTGGAGAAGCTTACCAAGCTGAGAACAAGCAGTTGAAGAGACTCATTAAATATGGCACGCCCGAAAATTTCTCTGTTGATCTCTTCATGATAATCCTTTTGAATGTAATCCTGAAGTGTCAAAATTTGATAATAATGTTATTAGTTTTAATGAGAAAAAAAAAACACACATGCAATCATACACATAAAGAAAGAAATTAAGTTAAACTTGATGGAAAAATTACAAGGGCGCCAAGAATAGTAATATGCCAAAAAGATTTCCTATTCAAAGAAAAACAGATGAAGAAAAAATATATCATAAACACAGGAAACAATTAATAGGAAAATGAAATTAAAATCCCTCCAAAAAGTCCGAAGGTGGTATGGAGAATTTTGATAACATGACTCATATTGGCAGAGAATTCTCAAAGAATGATATGTATAAAATGGTACAGGCAATTAAGCTTGAGTTTCTTGGGTATACATATATAGAGAGCCATCATTTGGTGATTTGCTGAGGAATTATCCACTACATGTCCACTTTATTGCTTTCAATCATTTGGTTGTTTTGATGAATTAGGGTAAAACAAGGAAAATAATGCATGCTATAATTTGCAGCCTCGAATTTCTTAATTAAACATTACATTATCATTACTAATCGGCTATGACTATATATATACACATATTCCCACTCATTTCATTCCAATACTATTTAAATTGTATTTTCTGTAATATATAGTAATTCTTTCTTTTTTTTATGATTTTAAAAGCTTACGGATAAAAGCTTTGTGAGGTTATGGTATTTGTGTGATTATAAAAGCTTCTCATTAAGAGTAAAATGAATAGAATGAAGAGTTTAAAATTAAATTATTTCCAAATATAAAACATGTCATTTATTTTGGAACAAACTAAAAAGAAAAGTATCTCATCTAATTGTAATGAAGGGAGTATATGTTAAATTCCCTTGACTTTTTTGTATATTTCCTTCTTTATATTTTCAACAAGAAAAAGGTCATATATGTTAGTGAATTATGCGAAGTAGGACAGATATACCTGTCATTAATAGTTTTGCACAGATATGCCCAATCTGTCCAATAGTTGCTCATGCATGCCCTTAGTTTAACGGAACCACTATTTTGCCTTCCTTAAATAATTAATAACTGAACCAAAATCTATTGACCCAATCCATTAGGACCCAACCCATCCTTGTTTTAAATATATATATATATATATATATATATATATATATATATATATATATATATATATATATATATATATATATATATATATATATATATATATATATATATATATATATATATATATATATATATATTATTTTCGTTATATTGAGAAATTATGAGATAGTCATATTTATTTATTTAGGCAATTTGATAATCGATTTTTTTGTTATACGTCATTCGGAAAGTAATTCTACTAAAAGTAATAATTGATATTTATTTATTATTTTAATAATATAATATTCGAATTAGTTTATACTTTCTTCAATCATTTTACCATCTATAATCTTCTGACTAGCTGGTTTCAACCTTAAACCCTCCGATAATCTTCAAAGGTCTTTTCTTTTTCCTTTTTATTATAACTATTTTTTAGTCTTTATCAGTGAAATTTCTTTTTTCCATATAATTGGATGAACTTTAAATAAAATTAATTCATTATTACTTTTCAAGAAAATTTGGAACCTTTTCTATAGAAAATATTTTGTATTTTGAGAAATGGTTTACTTTGGAATTCATAGATTTTTCAGTGTCTAGTTGTGCATAAAGGGAGTTGACATATGGTAATCATAAAAGTAGCGGATATGGTGTAAAATTTGGGATTACTTTTTCCCGGTGTTTGGTTTCTATTTTTTAAAACTTGTATCGATAATCCTGATATACTTTAATACATCGGTTATGTATTACTTTATACTTAATATTAGTAACGGAGCTAGAAATTTCATTAAGGTTATCAAAATATAAAGAAGTAAAGAAGAAGCTAAGGAAATTTTAATATATACTGTGGTTACATATATAAAAATAAGTAACCTAACCACACAATGTAATTTTTGAACAAAAAGGTATCGATTGATGGTAAAATAATTAAAGAAAGCACAAATTAATTTAAATATTATATTATCAAAATAATAAATAAATATCAAAAAATATCTTTGAAATAAGAGTGGGTCGGGTCCTAACGGACCGGATTAGTAGATTTTGGTTGGGTTCGATTATTAATTATTTAAGAAAGATAAAATAGTGATTATGTTAAATTAAGGGTATAAATTAAGGGCCCGCCATTGTTTTTAAGCAGAGGTTCTAAAAGTCAAAACATTTAATCCTCTACTGACATACAGGTCTCAGTAAATTCGTGGCAGCAATACCAGATCTAATTCATATAAGTGCAATAACCTGAAGAATCTCAACTTGTTATGTTATTGAATTAAGACTGCACTAATTCTGAGGGATTGCAGATATTTTTATTGAATTCATGGCCATGAAACTTTTGATCATTCTTCTTTAGTTTAACAGTTTCGATCGTCGCAATATATAACGTCTACATACTGTTCATATGGACATATATTTATGTACGAAATGTCCAAACAATTTTAATTTAGACGTTCTTCTCAGATTTTATTATGATCATGCGGCATGCATCCATCATAACATCATGTTTTTATGTCATCATCTTTTTGTGGACCTTAGATGCCCACTATATTTTTTTTTATATATGTATTGGAAAAAATTAAGTTAACATATTGAATTAATTATGTGGTGAAATGTTATGACACGTGGATTAGTAAAAGAATGACAGCTTGCAAAGGATAGCTGAAGGGACATGAGCTTTAACATGCACGAACAGAGATTAAAAAAAATCGAAAGGAACGGGTACTCGAACCTCTTAGTAATTTGAAGAGGCATGGGAGGAATGAACCTAGATAGCAAAAAGTATAGATATATATTAACAGTAATTAATAAACATCAATGATGAGAAACGTTACAGAATCTTCACGAAACAGTTACGATTGTCAATTATAACATTACATTAAATGTCATTAATTGCTCATAATGGCTCTATTATGAACCTAGATAGCAAAAAGTATAGATATATATTAACAGTAATTAATAAACATCAATGATGAGAAACGTTACAGAATTTTCACGAAACAGTTACGATTGTCAATTATAACGTTACATTAAATGTCATTAATTGCTCATACTGGCTCTATTATGGGAGGAAAGAAACGTACTACTAAGAAATAGCTAAAGAAGAAGACGAATAAACATCTGTAAGGACACAGAATATTATAGTAATACACTGATTTACTTTGCTTTCTTTTATCTATTCAGCTATTGTTTAAAATCAATTCTTCTTATTTATTCTACATTTGATTATCAGTAACGTGAGTTCTTCTAATAGTAAGCTTTGACTTAAATTTCTATTTTCTAGTTAAACAAATTGGTTCTGTAAGGGAGCATTAGCATGGTATTCTCTTTTACCTGAAAATTCTATAGATTTTTTGTTGAACTTACAGATTCATTCATCAAAGCACACTCGGGAACTCAAAAAGTTGAGAAAAGAATGGAGGACATTTTCAAAATAAAGCAAGGAGATGCAGATATGCTCAGGGAATTAGTAGACATATTCCAGCGTGAGAGATACAACACGAGGAGACTCAAGAAAAGTTTACGAGAATTTCCAACTACAACTTGGAATGATGTTTATAACAGATACAACACGATGCTGGTGATAGAAGAAGATACCATCATTCAATCTCAAAGGGATGAAAAGGTAAGTTCAAGGCAAGCTAAAACTGAAAAAAGGTCCGATTAAAACAGGTACGAGCCCTACATGGGACCAGCAGGAAGAGATTCACGTTCAAAATAGGAAAACCCAAGGTATGACCATAGATCAAGATATAGGGAGTCAGGTTCATCATCAAAGTTCGAAAAAGAATTAAACATGTGAGAGACGCGTGATGATGATAGAAGGTCGAAGGCAAAGATCGGCAGTTACAGTTTTACTATTAGCAATCCGAGTTGGTGGTTGTTGTAAGGAACATGGGCGACAAAGTACACTAGCCAAAAGAAATGAAATCAAATCCGAACAGACGAAATCCTGATTTTTGGTGAGAGTTTCACCATGATCACGGTCACAAAACGGCGGATTGTAGATTGCTGCAAAGTGAAGTACAACATTTATTGAAACAAGGATATTTAACTGAATTATTTAGTGAAAAGGGAAAGCATGCATATATGAAAAATAGACAGGAGCCTCCAAAATTTCCTTCACCAAAAAGGACGGTTAATGTCATAAGTGGAGAAAAAGAGATCAATGGTGTAGCATATATAACAACGAGGAAGGTGTCCAATATAACAGTTACACACCGGAAGCGAGTTCGACAGGTTTTGGGAGAAGATAATATACATTTGATGATGCAGACACTGATGGCGTGCCACATAATGATGCATTGGTATATTTTTTCTTGTACATGAAACTAATATGAAACGAGTTTTGATTGATCCAGGTAGTTCCATGAATATCATTATGTTAAGAGTGGTAATGAGATACAAGGTGATGATAAGTTGATACCCAAGGCTCATACATTTCCCGATTTTGACAACTCGAGCGTCGTAACAAAAGGCTAAATAACACTCACCACATTCGCTGAAGGAGTAGTCAAAGATACCAAATTTCAAGTGGTAGAAATGGATATGGGTTATAACATGATTCTTGGTAGAATGGATTCATGAGATGGAAGTTATTCCATAGACTTTGCATCAAGTTATTAAATTCCCTTCACGATGGGGAATACGACAAATCTGTGGCGACCAACAAGTGTCTAGGAGCATTAATTCCGTAGTAGATTCAAGCACAAAAAGCAAAGAAAAATAGCAATCACATAATCCAGTTGAAGATGCTACAACACATGCCTCAACTAGGTACGGAGGAACATATGTAGACTCGAGGCTTCATAGCATCCAAGAACCAGAGGAAAATAAAAATATCAAAACAACGATTGAGGAATTGGAAGCTGTAGTACTATTTGCACCTTGGCTTGAGAAGAAAAACTACAATGGGACCCACCTAAACCAAGAAATGAAAGGACATGAATTGTTAAGCTTTTCAGATGCATCTATAGGGTATAATCAGATAAAAATATATTCTATATATGAGGAAACAATTTCATGTATAACAGACATGGGAACTTACTATTACAAAGTAACGCCATTCGGTCTCAGGAATGTTGGACCCACATATCAAAGGCTGGTGACCAAAATATTTCAAGAACATTTAGGGAAAACCATAGAGGTTTATATAGATGATATGCTGGTCAAATCACAACACGCAGGGGATCATATTCAACATTTGTTTGATACATTTCAGTATTCTTTGTAAATTTAACATGAAATTAAATCCTGAGAAATGCGCGTTGGAGTTTCGTCAAGTAAGTTCTTGGGATGTTTTGTTTCTAACTGTGGCATTGAACTAAATCCCGTACAGCTTAAATCTATTGAGGAAATTCTGGATATATTGATGAGTAAAAAAAGTACAAAGACTAACGGGAAGAATAGCTGCTTTGGGAAGGTTTATTTCCAGATTATCAAAAAAATGCTTCAGGTTCTTTTCAGCCCTAATAAAAAGCAAGATAGATTTGAATGGACTGAATAATGTCAACAAGCACTTAACAATTTGAAAGTATACTTGTAAAATCCATCGTTTCTCGCAAAATCAAAAGATAGGGAGAAACTACTCATCTACCTTGATGTCTCAGAGGCGGTAAATGCTGTGTTAGTACGAGAGGACCAAGGTAAACAATCTCTGATTTATTATGTTAGCAAGTCATTTAGATGATGAGACTCAGTATTCTCATTTAGAAAAACTTGCACTTACGTTAATTATGGCATCTAGAAAGTTAAGACCTTGTTTTTAATGTCATTTTATCTTTATTGTAACTACATATCCTTTACGCAATATACTTCATAAACAAGATTTATCAGGTAGATTAGCCAAGTGGGCCATAGAACTAAGTGAATATGATATTACATATGAACCTAGAGCTGCAATAAAGTCACATGTATTAGCAGATTTTGTGGCAGATTTTAGTCAAGGGATACAACTAGAAGCAAAAAAAGAATTACAGGTATTTAACGGGTCTAATCCAGGTACTTTGACCTTATTTACTGATGGTTTATCGAATGTAAAATGGGCAGGTCTAGGCATTGTTTTGGTACCACCCACGGGAAAAACCATACGACAAGCTATAAAATGTCATCATATTAATAACAATGAGGCAGAATATGAAGTTGTGATTGCAGGTTTAGAACTTGGTATAGAACATGTCGTAATCAAAAGCGACTCACAGCTCGTAGTTAACCAAATGCTGAGGACTTATACAGCCAGAGGCGAGGATGCAGCAATACCTGAAAAAGGCACAGGATTTGGTCAAGCAATTCCAAACTTGGAAAGTCATGCAGATACCAAGAGAGGAAAATGCCAAGGCAGACGCTCTAACTAATCTTGTGTCTGCTGCAGAAGTAACAAATGAAGAAAATACTTCTGTGATCAAGACAAAAACGAGGTAAATTTCAATAATCTAACTTGGGATTGGAGGAACAAGATTGTCATTTTTTTTGCAGTATGGAATTTTACCTGAAGATAAGAAAAAACTCAAGCTCTTCTCAAAAAAGCTGCTAGCTACTGTTTAAAGCAAACCAATCATTATTGAAAAATGTTTGGTGGTCCTCTAGCAAGATGCCTTCGGCCTTCTCAAGCGGAGTAAGTGATGAGAGAAATAGACAAGGGACATAATGAAAATCATGCGGGAGGAAGATCTTTGGTAAAAACCATGATTAGAGCCAGCTATTATTGGCTGAAAATGGAAGAAGACGCGAAAAATTTTGTCGTTAAATGTGACAAGTGCCAAAGATACGATAACAACATGCATCGACCAATTGAATTATTACATCCGGTCATTGCACCATGGCCTTTTATGAAGTGGGGGTGGATATCGTAGGTCTATTACCACACCAAAGGCAAGGCAAGATTTTTATTAGTGCTCACTAACTATTTTACTAAGTGGATAGAAGCGGGAGCTTTTAAACAGGTATGAGAAAAAGAAGTCACAGATTTCATCTGATGAAACATCATATGCCGATTCGGGGTACCAAAGAAAATATTATGTGATAATAGCCCGCAATTTATAGGCGCACAAATTACAGAACTTTTCCAAAGTTGGAAAATTAAAAGGATTACCTCAACACCTTACTATCCGATGGGTAATGGACAAGCTGAATCAACAAAAAAAGTCATTATCAACAACTTGAAGAAAATATCAGAAGAATCTAAAGGAATTGGCTTGACGTACTACCTACAATCTTGTGGGATTATCGAACAAAAGTAAAAACAAGTACGGGGGAAACACCATTTTCACTTGTGTACGGAGCCGAAGCCTTAATTCCAATTGAGATAGGGGAACCAAGTACGAGGTATACACAAGCTAGTGAGAAATCAAACGAAGAATAGATGCGCTTAAACCTGGATTTACTTGAAGAAAGGAGGGAAAATGTATTAATAAGGATGGCAGCATAAAAACAAGTGATGGAGAGGTATTACAACCGGAAAGCTCGTCTTAGATACTTCAAGATTGGGGACTTCATACTCAAGAAAAGCTTCTAATCCACGAGGGCATCCAATGCAGTAAAGTTAAGTCCAACTTGGGAAGGACCTTATAAGATTCATGGTATCGCAGGAAAAGGAGCATACGAGTTTGAAACATTGGACGGCAAGATTCTGCCTTCAAATTGGAATGTTGTTCATCTAGAGAGATACTACTTCTGAGGAAAAGACATAGCCACAAGCAGGTATCTTCACTAACAGTTTTTATTATTGAATTATTAGAATTTTACTAACAATTTTATACGATAGGCAAAAAGCTAGCCTGACTAAATGATGAATTACGACCTGAAAGACACGTGGAAAGAACATAATTCTCGGTCTAGGGTTACAACTATTCTGATGGAAATTTAAATGGGTTAAGCAGTCTCCATCTAAGATCGTCCCTCTGAGTCTCGTATGTTTTTTCCTTTTCAGGAAAAGGACCACATGGAAGGAATATTCAAGTGCTCGAGATTTCATACTTCAAAGCTCAAACACTTGGGGACTATATAATATACATATAATATATGTATAAGGAAGGAAAAGAAGACTGAAAATAATTAAATTTCAAGTCATCAAATATCAAGTTCAAAGCAATGTCACGAGTCAATAACACAAGCCTGATCAAACAACCTGCAAAGAGTACACTCGTGGATATAGATTTCAAAATCTTACGATGTTTAGCTTAAAAGCAGTATTTAGCCATAGGTCAAAAAGAAGAACCCTTGGATTTTCTTTCTTTTTTGCAAATACGTTGTAAAGAAAATAATTATGGAAGAGTAATAGAAGATATTTAAATACATGGAAGATGTTATTCAAACTTGAAAAAATTCAAATGAAAACTTTCTCAAAGTTATTTCATAAAACATGTGTATTCCTATTTCTTTTTTCATATGTTTACACCATTTGATATTGAGACGTCTTCCTCATTAAGCGTCGTGTATAAAAGGAACCTCTTTTATAAATTCATATTTGATTGAAAGATCCATAAAGTTAAATAAAGCATTCTAAAAATGCAAAAAGTCAAAAGGGTAATAAAAAATCCACGAATTAAAAAAGCAAGACCTTAGACTTAAAAAAACAAGGCAAAAAGAGTAAAACAAAAACTCGAGAGAATTGAGTTGAAGCGGAAACTTTATAATATTAAGTTTAAACTAAGTATGAACTTAGTCATAAACTGATTGTTATTTTTATAAATATCCCGAAAATACCTGGAGACTTGTCATCACCAAAAACATAACCCCCAAATGGGACCAGGAGCAATACCACAAATTCCACCAAAAAAAGACAAACTTCATAAGTAAACTTTCACTGTGGAGCAGAAGAAGAGTCTAAAGCGGCATCATCAGCAACACAAGGCTCGATTTGTTCTGAAGGAACTAGAACATTTACCGTACCAAGATTAGCTTCAACGTACTCGGGAGCATCGGCCATGGGAAAAGAAAAACTTTGGCCTTGCTGAGTTTACTCAATGATTTTATTTATCTTAACTAACTCAGCGTCCAATTTAAAACCCTCTTGCCTAGCCTCCACAAAGGTATCATGGCATGTGTTCAAAATATCCCAACTCACTTCAACAGCAGCTTTGTCCTCAAGAGCCTCGTAGTCTCTTTCCCATTGATAAATTTCACTCTTCAGTTCCTCCTTCTCAGCCAAAGCAGCATCATAAGAAGGAGCAAGTGAACTCTCCAAAAATCTGGCCTTATTAGAAGATACATGGAGATATTCTTGAGTCTGGGTGAGTGTCTGAACAAGTTCACCTGGATAAACTTCTTTTTCGTTCAACAAGGCCTTCAACCCTCTGATCCCTTTGGTGGATTCGGAGAGTTGTTTGTCAAATGATGACTCAAGGAGATTTTTATCCTTGCCTGCCTGATTGGAAGAAACTTTTCAACTGCCAACTCTGAAGTCAGGACCTTCAACTATTTATCTAAGGTGCATTTGCTTTCTTCTAAAACTTTCATCTCGAGTTAAAGACTTTCAAATTTTTCTTTCAAATTGTCTTCTTCAATTTGATAATCATGCATCAACTACTCCATATGGGAAACTCTTTTCATCGTATCCGTAATAATATTTATCTAAAAAAGAAACAAGGGGTAAGAATCTTAGTAAAAGGAGAATAGAATAAAGCATGAAAAGAATCAATACCTTCAGTGACGATTGGACAATATCATTCATCCAAGTTAAAGAACTATGACTTTCTATTTTGATCTTTTCAACCGGACCAATCAAGGGTTTCAACCATACGTCAGCCCAACCTGACTTTTTCAAAAGACTACATCGGCAGAGACCTCAATGGTAATCTGTTTCATTACTATACTTCTACTTGAAGAACCAACTTTAGTGCGAGAAATAGTAGTAGTGGGGACGGGACAAGTGTTTTAAAAGATGGGTGAGACATTTTACCTCTGATGAGGTGAGGCGTAAGCCCTGAGACATGGGGCTTAAGTCCCACAGATCTTTAAATTTTATAAATTTTAAGGCTTTTAAGATAGTATAAAATAAATACAAATATAAAATTATATTAAAATCACAAAATTATAACAAATAATATTTAAAATATTTATGAATTATAATTCCACTATGAATAATACAAAAAGTATGACATATATCATAGTATGCAGATTAGCTGCAACGTCGTTACAACTCAAACATCAAGAGTAACGTATTCAATACGAAATCTTATACGTATCTATTAAGGAGTATTGAATTTTGATGTTATAATTTGATATTTTTTATATAAAAAATACTTTAATATTTTTTATTTAAAAGAAAATTTATATAAAAACATAATTCACAATTAAAATTTGATTCTGTAGCATAATTTATCTTTAATTTTTAATAATTTTATAAGTGACACATTACTTACCATACAATAACATGATAACTAATTGTTTTTAAATAGTTATTAGCTCATACTGAACTATTAAATTAATAAGTATTGTATCTCGTAAATGTAAAAAATATTTTAAAAAAATAATTATAAAACAATTATGGACTATTATATAATAAAGAATAAAAGTTAATAAATAAATACTATTTAAATGAAAGATTTATTTAAAATTTACTATCATAGCAGTCTTAGTGGATAATGTATAATAATTTTTATTTTAATTATGGCATAAAATACTCTCAACTTAATGATTTATGATTAAAAAAAGTAATTTTGAATAGTCAACGATTTAGTTAAAAACAATTGAGGATTTACAAGGTTAGTTACATATAATTGCATAAAGTTCTATTAGGCGATCACAGTACACTGGCCGTTGGGCGTGTCCGAGGTGTAAGCTCTAACGGTCAAGGCGTAAGTCTCACGGAACTAAGCCCCACACATAAGCCTAGGGGCGTTTTACGAGTGCTTCACCTTAGGGAGAACCCGAACAAGTCTCAATTCTATCTTTTAAAACAGAGGTGGGGACTATAGAGGAGGTCATAATAGCATGGGGCAGAGCAGAAACAGTAGCAGTAAAAACTGGCAAAGAACGTTCCACAGGGACAGATACGGTAAAGGAGGCAAGAGCTACTTTATCAGACACCAAATCAAAATTTCACTATCAAATTGTGAAAAAAGTTGTTCATCAGGGTTACGAGCTGTCGTAGGAGTATCGTCGTTATAAATCACTAAGGTGGCTACAACAGGCTGGGTCATGGGAACAGAACGGGGAGGAGTAGCTTCGTCATCTTAAAAAACGCATCTTCAGGCACGCGGTCTTCTAACCAAAGAACTTCCATCCTTCCCCCTTCCTCCCCAGAATCCTGGATTGCATCAGCCTTCCGTTTCGATGAAGAACTCAAGATTATCTCTTAAACTCTTGCCAAAGAAATCCTGGAAGCCACGTTTGATTCGGCATTTACACCACGTATACAAAACCCTAATAAAAAGAAGGGTTAAGAACATTCAAAGGAAAGATAGAAAAAAATAGAAAGGGAAAAAAGTAAAGTTTTTACCAGGAGTTTTAACCTTCCAACCAAACCTGTTCGAAAGGTATTTCCATGATCTAACTTCTATCGGAGCAATTTTCAACAAATTCTCTACCCAACCACAGAAATTAGGAATCTCTTCAACAGTTCCCATGGTTGCTGAAAAAATAAAAAATGAAACAGTCACTAGAAATCAGACCCTTTTAAAACAAAAAAAAAGAGGGGAAAAAGATAAGAGAGAAAGTTATAAATAAAACTTACGAGCAAAATTTTACTTTTCGGGGAATGGTATATTTTCTTCTCCTACTAAACTTACAGTAGGAGCAGCAACATATCTTGCATACCATCCACGATCATTGTCATCCTTGGGGCTGACAAAAACACTCTTACTCCTCGCCATAAAAGTAAAATTCCATGTAGGAATAGCTTGGGGGAGTCGGGGTGGATCAAATAAAAGAAGGTAAAAGGTAATTGAGTTAAGTTAACTAAGTACCTTAGACAAGCAACAACCCTCTGCACAATGAGGCCAATTTGAACTAGACAAATATTGATAAAACGACATAACTCTATGATAACAGGATCAATGGGGGTATAAAATTCAGTGTAAAAAGATATGTATACACAAAAGAAAATCCAGTCACGTAAGATGTGATCCTTTAATTTGCATTAGGAATTATGATTGGGAAGTCAAATTTCCAATGGCAATCTCTACGAACAACAAAGATTAAACCTTCGGTAATCTGAGAAGGGTAAACATCAGCACGATCAAGAGAGGACATAAAAAAACCTGAATCCTAATTGATTCTCTATCAGTGTAAAATGAAAGTTTAGAGGGGACAATTTCGTCTACTAAAAGTTCACGAACTGGTTCACTAGAGTCTCTACTTTTAGAAGAAGATATGTGTAGAAGAGAACCCCTATTTCAGAAGAAGAAGAAGAAGAAGAAGAAGAATAAGAATGGGTAGAACCAAGTGGAGGTAAAGAAGCACCTTGTATAGATGATGATCCCAAACTGTGTAATCATCCCCCTCTTCTGCTTCTAACAAGAGCAAGGGGAAGTTCATCAACAGTAGAAACCCTTCGGGGATTAGGGTTCGGAGAAGACATGGTTGCACGAGGAAGAAAACCAGAATGAATATTCAAAGATAGGGAACTTTTGTGAGAAAGACAGAACAAAGATTATATTTATACTCAGAAGCAACAGTCAAACAAGAAAGGGAATGATGAAAACTTCATAATAAAAACAATCACTTCGTGATTGATGTAGTCGCAAAAAGCCCTAAAAGAAGCTGAAGGGTTATACATCCAATTAAAAGATTCCACGTGTCACGAGCATTAAATGGAAGTGACATACGAAGCGTCAGAAGGTATAATGGCGGCAAAAAATTCCGCTTTAATGAGATCCACTTTCTAAATATTTAATTGTTTAATAAATGGCAAGTGGGAGGACTATCTGTATTGGAAAAATTAAGTTAACATATTAAATTAATTATGTGGTGAAATGTCATAACATGTGGTAAAAGAATAACAACTGGCAAAGGATAACTGAAAGGACATGAGTTTTAACAGGCATGGGCAGAGATCCAAAGAAAATCGGAAGGAACGGGTACTCGAACCTCTTGGTAATTTAAAGAGGCATCGGAAGAATGAACCTAGATAGCAAAAAGTATAGATACGTATTATCTGTAATTAATAAGCATCAATGATGGGAAACGTTATAGAATCTTCACGAAACAGTTATGATTGCCAATTATAACATTATATTAATGTCATTAATTGCTCATAACGACTCTATTATGGGAGGACAGAAACCTATTACTTAGAAATAGCTCTAAAAGGAGAGGAATAAATATTTGTAAGTACACATAATATTATTAGAATATACTAATTTACTTTGCTTTCTTTTATCTATTCAACTATTGTTTGAAGTCATTCTTCTTATTTATTCTATATTTGATTGGAAAACTTACACAAATGTCCCAAATAAATCTTAAATTACCAACCTCTAGCCATTAATAATAGACTTACCAAAACTAGCCAACAAAAATTGAAAAACTAAATAATAGGGTTCTTTCTATCAAAGAATCACATGCAAAAATCACCTTCCATATTTTTAAGCGTGATTAGAAATATTAGATACAAGATGAAAAGATAATTTCATAGACGGGGTAGCAAATAAGGTGATGAAATACAAAAATCTATACAATATTCCAAAAATCTAAACAAAAGGGTATTTTTTCAATGGGTATAGATGAAATTCATTGAAAATATATTGATAAGTCAATATACAAAATTTGAGGAAGATTGGAGGTGATTTAGACTGATTTTATATCGAAATTCATAATTAAATCGAGTTCGAAAAAGTCCTCTGTGACACATGTATCAAACGTGTATCAGGCATGTATCTCACACACAAGTATACATGGATATATATGTGATACGTAATTGATACATGTGTGATACACAATAATACACAGTGTGCTACACATGTCATTTTTTTCATGTTCAGCTTTTACTTCGAATTTTCAATTCAAACCACCTCAAAACTTTATCAACTCATCCCAAAACTGATATTCATGCTCCTTAAGTTGTGCCCAATCTATTCTAATAACACCCACTCAAAACAAAGCAAAAATTTTGATTTTTTTTGCTACAAATAGCTAAGTGGCTATTTGGCTAATATTAGTAATATTTTATCAATTGGCCAATTTTTGTAATGAGCTACTTATAAATGGACATATCTGGTAATTCCCCTATTTGATTATAGTAATTCGAGTTCTTCTAATAGTAAGTTTTGACCGAAATTTTTATTTTCTGATTAAACAATATATATATATATATATATATATATATATATATATATATATATATATATATATATATATATATATATATATATATATATATATATATATATATATATATATAATTGTTGTTGATCTTATTTAATTTACTATCGTTCTATAGAAGTTGTCGTTTACTTTGTCATATATTTTCCTATTGCATATAATGATATCTTTAATTGAGCTATCCCACTAAGTTTCACCCATTTTAACGCTACAAATATATAACCCTTAATTATAGAACAAATAGATCAGTCTTTATCTTATACCGTAAATTGAGTAGATTAACCATCCAAGGAAACAAACTGGAGCATTCTTGATACGCAATAACGTAAGATAATTGGTATCTTTGACAATATTATGATTTTCATTTTATGACCGTGAATCCCACCATGACCTTTAATTATATAACTTTAAACGGGAAAAATGGAACAAAACGTATGTGCTATCCTTGTCAGAAACAATGACAATATAGTGAGTGAAGAATATTCTATTAAAGGTATATGTTTCGCCAATAAGAGCTTTTATAGCTAAAGCCCCATCCATATATTTCTGCATAATATTTTGGTTTTTCTTTACAGTTATTGAGTCAGAACAACTTGCTGCCGAGTAAATGTATTTAATTATTTTAATGAAAAAGAGAAAATTTACTCAAGACACGAGCTCACCAAAGTAGTACTCCCTCCCTCCGTCCCAATTTATGTAAATATACTTAACTGGGTACGGAATTTAAGAAAAAAATAAAGACTTTTAGAATTTGTGGTCCTAAACAAGTGAAAAAGAGGTCCGGAATATTATAGTGGTCATAAAAGCTTCTCAATAAGGGTAGAGTTCGAAGTTCAAGCTAAATTGTTTACAAATTTAAAAATTGATCATTCTTTTCAGGACGAACCAAAAAGTAAATGACTCTATATAAACTGAAACAGAAAAAGTATAAAAAGCCAACGCACAAAAATATGAAAATATAAATCATGGATATGGTATTATAAAAAAAACAAAAACAAAATAGTACTCACAGTGGATTTAAAAAGTTCTATATAACATAATAATTCATATTATGATAATTTGACATTGCATCACCTGATGGGTACTTTGTTTTGTTATTGTGCTTGCGATTCTTTTTTATTTTTATTTTTTGTTCTTGCGATGCTTAGTGTCTCTAAACCACATGACAATAAAAGCATCTATAGTTATCCAACACTTCCTCTAAAAGAAAAAAATTCTTTGCTCATGGCACATCATGTGTAAATCAAAGCGAAAAAACAATAGTATTTCTTTTCATTAATAAAATCATTCAAGAAGAACAAGGAATGATTAGATGAAATGAGTTTAAGGAGAGCTATACAAAGTCTAAGTTAATACATCTAAAAATATTTTTAACCAAACCAAAAGAATTGAACCAATATTTGCAACAAATCAATGAATACAAGACGTGTATCTTTTTCATAAATTGATACATTTAACTATCACGAGGTAACATGTAATTTTACATTAAGTTTTTATGATTATTAAAACTAAATTGTTTAGTTTAGTGTAAGCAGTGCCACATGCACCCAAGAGGTTGACACTGGCACCTCTTCGTCAGAAAATTACACTATTTAGCTCGGTAATTTTGGAATATATATTAACACCCCTTGACTTCTTGTTGAGTTTATTTCTTTATATTTTGACTTCCTTTAATGAAAATCTTGGCTCTGCCATATAATCAAGAACCACAAAGGTTGTAATTCAATTGGTTAGATGAATCTCACCAACCAGCCAAAAGCTAATTGAAGCACTATATATGTTTTCATCGGTAAAGTTAGGTCGGCTAATGACCAAAAGCTTAGCCAAAATAGAAGAGAATATGCCCCAAAAAAATATTAATATGGAGAACTGACCAAGAAAGCATAAAACTAAGCTGCATCATCCACAATATTATTTTGTCTAATCGTTTCCTACAAGATCCAATGAAACAATTAGTTAGATTTGCGTTTCTTTTCATCACAAGTTGAGCTTGTAATTACTTAATCCATAAATCGAAATTTGAGATGGTTTTTGTATGGTCTCGGTCCTTGTTCCAAATCCATCTATTCCCTCAAGGCTTGATACAGTATGTAAGAACTCTTCTCTAACTAATTAAAGGAAGACTCAAAGTCGAAGCACTGCTTCAAATTGTACATATGCAAAGCTTGACAAGAAAATTAGACAAAAACATAAAAACTAAAAGCTGCTAAAAAGTTAAAAAGAAAAGATTACACAGGTATGGACTTTCTCTGTGCTCTTGAACCTAACTCCTTTTTCATTTAACATTAGACAAGTGACCACAACTTTTGATCCAAACAGAGTTAAGACAGGATAATACTTTTTAAGTACAAAAGTTCAGAAACTTTGTGTACATATGAATGTTATGGATTCGCATTCTCATTTTGGATGTCAACTAGCTTGTCGTCTTGGAGTTTCCCAGTCCTCGTCTGATCTCCTGATTCATTAATTTCGTCTTTCTTGACTTCTCCTTTTTTATCACGATAAACTACATATAAAATCAACTGTACTGCTCCTAATATAGTTCCGGCAGCATTTGGAACCTAAAAACAACGCTTTTGTGAGATTTATTCTTAAGATTTGCCAATGCTATTAACTTTCTGGTTATGAAATGACCAAAGTATAAGTTACTGAATAAAATAAAAGCTACTTACAAAAATGAAAGGGTCCTTTCCAAGCAGGGCGAAGATTGACCATGAAGTACTGTTGATGAAAACAGATAGAGACAAGAAGAATGGCATGTACTCCACGCTTTTAGATTTGATCACCAGCCTCTGCCAAGGGAGAGAGAAGGAATGAAAGAAAATAACATAAAAGAGTATCTTATTTGTTTCTTTCTTTTTTTCAAGCCACTTACTTTATCTAAATTTGTCCAATTCATTCCGATTATGTACATAATTGTAAATCATTAACGTGTGTACTTAATGAATTATGAAGGTGACTCTTTACCACCACCATCATCACCGCCAACCAGCTCCACTATCAGTGACCATGCATAACTATCACTGCCAGTCATTTCCACCATACAACCATCACCATCGCAAACACACCTCCATCGCACAGGTACCACCCCTAACCGCTGCCAATCTCCATCACACCACCACCACAACCCAATAACAACCACCTCCACAGCCAATCATCACTGGAAAGCTCTTTCACTTATGGCCACCACCGATACAACCATGTCTGTCAATTACAACTGCACAACCTCCACCAGCCAGCCAACTCTATCAACAACAACAACAACAACAACAACCCAATATAACCCCACATAGTGGGGTCTGGGGAGGGAAATATGTACGCAGACCTTACCTCTACCCTGGGGTAGAGAGGCTGTTCCAAATAGACCCCCGGCATCCTTCCCTCCAAGAACTTCCCACCTTGCTTTTGGGGAGACTCAAAGTCACGACCTCTCGGTTGGAAGTGGAGGTTGCTTAATCAAACAATTTTTACAACACCAAGTAAATTAAGATTTTCTTCAATATTTTATTAATTATCACTTAGTATTCTTTTTTAATTTAATAATTATTAATTTTAAAGTAAATGTAAATTAAGCACAGTCAAGTGCAGAGATAAAAGACATCCTTAAATATTAAGTACTCAATTTTAGAAGAATTTATTTTATAGTAATAATTAAATATGTTTTCAAATTCAAATATTGTAAAAACATGTAAATAAAATCAGTGATATAGTTACCAGAGAATGACAAATAGATTGACATATATAAATTAGCCAACTAATGACAAAAGGTGAATAAAATGCTTGAAACTGGCAACACACGTAAATATATATTATAAACAAACATACCTCTTGTAACCTGTCCACAGGGTCGGCTTAACGAATTCGGTGGACTAAAGCAAAATTTATTAAGAGGCCTTAAATTTATTTATTTTTGAATATATATATATATATATATATATATATATATATATATATATATATATATATATATATATATATTAATTTTTTTTAATTCAAGTCTATTTGTCTAACTAATCTCTAAAAGTTAATAATTTTTTATCAAATATTTTTTTCAATTGACAATATAGCTAATCAATATATGCGGATCTAGAATTTTATTAATGGGTTTAGAATCTAATATTTCTTATTTTTCATATATATATATATATATATATATTTACACCTATGTTCTATGTAGAAGTACAGAGTTCAGTTGAACTCGTAGCTCTAAGACTACATGTGCCAAGCTAATCAATCACATGGCTAAAAAGCTCACTTACCCATTTTTTATAAAAATCTTAAACTAATTTTTATCTTGAGATATTAAATAATTTTACAGAAAGCTAGTCATATCACCTACTATTAAAAATAATAAAAAAGAGGCCCCAAAAAAGCCATTGCCTTAGGCTTTGGCCTTGAGCCCGCACTGCTGTCCACAACAAAATGACCAATCACTAAATAAGACAACCTACATCGAAAGGTGAAGAAAATGTCCAAGCACACGAACTTAAAAAGAATAGATCATGAAAGATGATAAACATAAAATTTTCTTACTTTTGTTGCTCAGACTATCCGAAAATATCGTCGGGTGTGTATCGGATCCTCCAAAAGTAGTATATTTGTGGAGAACCCGAAACCGGCGCAACATTATTTTGGAGAGTCCGCCTAACATAGCTTTTAGTACCCTATTGAGTATGATTATTTAGTATTCTCTCTATTCCATTTTATGGATACACTTTTATTTTTAGCTTATGACATCTTTTGTTTTTGGAACTATTTACCTCTCTTTGGACATAGATTTTGACTACTTTTTTCCAAACAAATTGAAAATATTGTCTGTTCATGGAATTTTATCAGTTTTTTTAAAAAAATTGATCAAGTTCCACAAACTGGTTTGGACCAGTTTTTTTGGCAAAACTTTTTCTTCCACTCACAAAACTTCAACAATACTTTTTTAAGTAAAATGCATGTCCAAACACAACTTCAACTTCCAAAAATTGTTTTTCAACACAACTTCAAAAATTCTTTTTTCAAGCTTCAATCAAATCTATGTCCAAACACTAGCTTAGTCTAAGTATCTTTATTTTACCCTTAATAACATGACTTGCCGGGACACACTTGATATAAAAGTTCATTGTTTAAGGCTAGGGAAAACGAAGATATATGAAACTCTCACCATTCTTCATTTAAAAAGGTATGTTTGGCACTTTGCATATAATTGGCTAACATATCAAAAGTGTTCTTTAATTTATTAGATTCCATACCTAGTCAAACACCTTCACATATAATGGGACGGAGGAACATGCATGTGTAAGAGAAAGAGTACTTACCATTACAGAGAGAGGAGAACCATACATCATAATACATGCAGCTGCAAAAGCAAAGCCACAAAAGAGCTTCCTTCTATTGCCATGAAATGCCAACATGGAAACCAAGGCCAGACTTGAGAAGATAGAAAGGACCACAAAGAGGTATCCGCAGATCTTGGCCTTCCCTTTCTTGGGGGAACAGATGAGGAAGATAAGCACGTAGGTTGCTTCCAGGCCAATGCCTATGGCACTGATGACAGTTACCAGAAGGTTGTTTGGTGACACAAAAGGTAAACTGTACCTGTTTGAATCACCAAAAGTCAGATTCCTAAATTAAACTCAATAACTTCTCAAAGAAAAGTGGAAAAACAATGCTAACCTTATTTTACACAGTATTAATAGGAGAAACATTAAAGGTTTTCATTGGAGCAAGCATTCAAACTTACCAGGCTGCGAGCAAGCATTGGAGCAGACTTATTAGATAAGGCATGCAAGAGAACTGTTCTGTTGATTTCTTCCTAATAATCCTTTTGAATGTAATCCTGTATGTAGTGTCAAAATTTGATCATTTAGTCACTTTTAGCTTTGATGAGGAAAAAAAACAAAAAAGAAGACAAAAATAGCACGAATACACATAAAAAAAAAGAACGAAAATTTTGAAGAATTCTTACATGGGCGCCATGAAGAGTAGTAAACCAAAAATATCACCTATTCCAGGCAAAAAAGTAAAATAAGGAAAAGAGTATAATAATCAATATCCGGAAAAAAGTAAGACTAAGCACAAGAAGATGCATGGACAATGAACATCCCACCTAAAATTCCGAAAGTAGTGTGGAGAATTTTGATGTCTCTCATCTCTCTTCAAGCTACAAAACTGGAAATTAGCATATGATGCCGGGCTAGCAAGTGGTTTCTGGGTTTATATATGTCTAATGTAGACCCAAAGGGGGCTAATTTGTCTTTTACTTGCATGATTTGCAGTAGCAATAGTATGGGAGATTTGGTCCTTTTTCAATAACCAATTGATATTCGGAATTCACTGGTCTGACGAAGACATACGCGTCCATTGTTCCATTAAAGGGCAAACGCTCGTTATCAGGATTTTTTCACATAATATTTTCCCACTATATCTTTCAATCATATATGTGATCTAAATGTTTGGACTTGAAAACATATTTTGAACTTTAGCTCTTCCGTTGCTGTAATATATTTTTACTTTTTCCTTCAGCACTAATTTTCTATACTTATATTATGGAAGAAATAAAAGGACTTGACAAAAAAAAAATAGGAATAGTCCAAGTTCAAGCAGCACTTTGTGAATTGCTATTTCCAGTTAGTTTGGAACAGTACAAAGTATTAGTGCAGCTTTCATGCGCAATTATCATTACATACTCAAATATGGTTAACCTATACCAAAAATCTTGTCATTTTATCTCAAGAACTTGTCCACAAGAATGCATACTTTGTAAAAAAAACATGGCAATTAAGCTCATAAACACATAGAATATTGAAGTTCTCAAATCTAATTATCACAAGCTTATGCTTAGAAAAATGCCAAGCTAGTTATGTGTTAAGTTACCACTAACATTATGTCATACTATTTGCTCAATTGAACTCCAATCTGATCAAGTCGATTGACTCTTTAATGAATCTAAGACAATATACAACTAAGGGGTTAACAACCCATGAAACTAATAAATTTTAACTAGTAATAATATGATAGGATTCACAATCTGTGATGCTAAAGTCTTGTGTCAAATCCAATTTGATTTTAAAATCTGTAAAAACACTCACCTGTAGAAGTTTCAATCACTTCTTTCTACCATAATGTTGATTGATTATGAACTCAAGTTATAATTACTTGAGTCTTATGTTAGATAGGATCAAAAAAGAGGTTATTCGCGACAAGGTGGGTGTAGCCCCTATTGAGGACAAGATGCGGGAAGCACGGCTTAGGTGGTTTAGTCATGTGAGGAAGAGGAGCACAGACACCCCGGTGAAGAGGCGTGAGAGGTTGACATCCGAGGGCCTACTGAGAGATAGAGATAGGCCAAGGAAGAGGAGGGGAGAGGTGATTAGGAAAGAAATGTCGCAATTTCAGCTGACCGAGTTCATGACCCTAGATAGGAAGGTACAAAGGTCGAGGATTAGGGTAGTAGAGTAGGTAGTCTAGAGTGTTCATAACAGTAGTATTGACACGCAGTCTCGCTTTCTGTTGGCAGTAGGTTTTTATGAATATCCATTATTTTCTTTTATTGGTGATCATTGTACTATCTTGTTGTTTTTATTCTGTTTTTATATAGCCTTTTAGTATTGTCCCTTCTTGTCTATATTTTCATTAATGTGGTGCTTATACTTTACTGAGTCGAGGGTCTAGAAACAGCATACACACTAACCTCCGCAGACCCCACGGTGTGGGATAATACTAGGTATGTTGTTATTGTTGTTGTAGTCTAATGTTAAATTTACAAGTCAACGGAAGCCCAATATGTCAAAGCAACTTTGGATGAAACCCAAGCCAAGGGAAAGAAGAACAGAAGAGTTTGCTTTAATAGGGGCTCAATCCACCCAAGGTTTTCTCAAATTAATGTTGAATTTCGTTGGCCATGAATATTAAAGCTGAAAAGGGAATAGGTGGAAGGATACAATAATAATCATCTAGGTATTTATCATATAGCAGAAATAGTCATTTTTCTACAAGTTCATAGATAGTGTAGCTTGAAGGAAAAAATCCATAAATAACTTTAGTCATCTTATAACTATTTTTTTAAAAGGAAAACTACATTTCCAGATATGGGTATTTTCATTATAGAAGGTTCTCGTATGCCACGAGATTGATAAAATAAGGTTCTCATTTGCACGTGAGTATGAATCTTGCTTTCTTCCCTTAACTACAAATCTATGATCACTAAAATTTTCTATTTAGGGGGAAAAGGAGATTGACCGTAATTAAACGCTCAAAGCCTCACCTCTCTTTTGCTTCTTCAACATCACTGGATTCAGAGAGCATAAAAAGGAGATTTATTGGCGGTTGATATTTATTTCACTCAACCTTATCTTCCGCTTAAAGTGGAGCAAAATCAAAAGTATTTAAAACTATTCTAATAGAACTTCATCATAAAGACCAAAAAGCATCCGCATTAAGATATTCTAAGAACAAAAAGATACCCACTAATGGAAATTGTATTAAATATTACCAATAATTTTTGTTTTCTTCAGTAAAAAAAGAAAAAGATTCCACTCTGTATTCCATGCACCACTATCCTCTCTTTTACGTACAGTCCTTTCTTTTTGGTTCAATGTTTAATGAATTTGTAGGGCCTAGAGTACCTTTGTGGAAGGAGAAAAAAGTTATATTAGGACTACTTGTTAATTTGATTCAGGAAAATTTCCAGGAGGAAAAATGTTGCAATCTCTAATTAGTTTCAATAAGAACAAACGGGCAAGTGAAGGTGAATGAAACAAATTTATAAGATGAACTAAGTTGCTGGCACCATCAGGATTGGATCACAATAAGGAGGGAATAAAGAAAGAAAGAGGAGGAAAGTAGAAGAAATACAAAGAGATTAATCTTCTCCAGGACTACAAGCAAATCATCTTTAATCAAATATTCTATCTTTTCAAAAGCATTAGTGCTTCTTGAAAAGAAAAATGCGAGTTATAAATTCTATCATGGCTTAAGAATATAGGTCAAAAGTTCACCTCCACCATGGCCACTGATGTCTCCCAATCATCGTTAAAACAAATTGGGTTTTTGCATCCACATAACAGCACAAGTTCAAATAACTTTAACTTTTTAATCTCGTATTAAATAGTATTTGTTTTGTTTCTAAGTTTTTGATATCTTTAAACACAATTCTTTCATGAATTTAAATAAATTTATCAATTTTCATTTGATTTCCTGTTTAAATCAACTTTTAAGACACAGCATACATAGAAAAGGACTGAATCCTGTTACATACTAATGTGTCATCTGTTAAGACACGGACAAATTAATCGCGGTACTAGCTCACTAGACCAATCAGAGTCTACTCACTCAAATTGCAGAGGATCTTGAAAGATAGCCGAAACAACATAAATAAAAGAAATAAGAAGAAAAAAGTAATTAATATGAAGCAATCCCAAAGTACTTGCATAGGATGTCAATTAACATTGATAAGACCACTTGTTACCAAGTGACATACGTGCATAGGATCTGTCTATCGTACCTTGTTGTCAGTTGTCACATTCCGGTACTAACACCATGCTCTTACTAATTGCAAGTAACTACTTATTTCGAGATGTTGTGTAGATTGCTCATTAGTTGTCCCAACTTGTATTGTGCCTCACCCGAACAAGTTTAGAAAGTATTTAGAACATGGTTGAGAGAAAAACTAGCAAATTTAATACTAGAGCAGCACCCTACTACTACGCCGTAAATGAAGGTCAAGACTTCAAACACCCTCTTGGTACCGCAATTAAGTATTGTAGAGTGCACAAGCAGAAGGATATTGAAGATTTCTACAATGTTGGGGTGAATTTTTGTTTTGATAATGAAGTCTTTGAAGAATTGTAAGAATAAACATCTAAGCCTTATCAGGGGATATTCCCAGTATGGCTAACTTAGAGTTTAAAAAACATGAGTAAGGTCTGGTTAACGTTAGTTTAAGTGATGTGTCGTCCTATTTGACCTAGTTTTGCATGGTTCAAGAAGTATTTGAGCTAAAGGAAGAATGACAATTCAAGGCTTGATGGATTGAGAACTTAAGGGAACTGAATTAATCAGTATTTTCTCTAACTAGCACGGTTTAAAGTCGAGAGTTGCATGGTATAGAAGAAATCTGAAATTAAGACCTTTCTGCTCAGTCTAAATACTTCATTTTAATTCCTTTAAGTTTTTTAATATATTTCAAATATGATAATATTTACCTTATAGAATAAATAGATCACTGTTCAAACTTGGAACAGTAAGGTGCAACGGCATCAGCTAGTTTTAATATTTGACAAGATTATGATCTAGGAGCCGAGGGTCGATTGGAAACAGCCTCTCTGCCCTTTCGGGTAGGGGTAAGGCCCGTCCACATATTACCCTCCCCAGACCCCACTTTGTGGGACTATACTGGGTAGTTGTTGTTGTTGTTGTTGTTATTATGATATAGGACAATCAATGCATAAAAACTTAGTTAATATTAAAAGACGGGAAAGAACAACGAACAAAGAAGGTGTGATCTATGTAACGAACATCCAATGAGAAGATAGTGAGGGCAAAACTGAAGACAAGACAGTGAGAAAACAGTAGTGTACCATAATTTTATTAGCCAACGAGAGCTTTGCACCGAATGCTCCCATCCACATTTCTTCAGAAGATTCGGCTTTTTGACTAAATTTTCAGCTTCTGAGGACCCTCTCATGAAAACTCCATATAATTATTTTTAATCACAGATCCAACAGAAATGGACTGGATTATATCAATAGGTGCCTGGTCCAAAAAGCTCCATAAAACATAATCTGGTCAAGCTTGGTGCCACTTGGTTAAACCCACGAAAAAAATCGAAAACTCAACTTGGTCGCGAACTATAATCTTTAAGCTCTCACTTAACTCATTTCTGTACAGGCTTCAGAACCATGCATATTCAAGTAGCTGTCAAGAAAAGGATATTATAGAAAAATCTTGCTATCGCTAGAATCTCTAAAGAAACCATGGACATCAAATTTCATTCGACCTCACATAATGTTAAGTGTCCATTTAAACACCCTAAAACTCTATAGATTTCCTTCCTTTGTGAGTGCTTTATATCTTTAGCTAAGAACTCATGGACACTATTTCCTATTTGGATTGAACTACAACCAGGAATTTTTCCTATTCCCTTGTCTCTAGTAGCTCTACGGAAGTTCAAGGCATCCTGCCACCGCCCAATACAAGAGCTTAAGTTCATTATCAATGTCAAATAGCTTGGGTTGTCAGGCTCTTGCTCCAGGATCCTCCGGGTTAAGGACTCTAACAACTCCCCATTTCCATGAATTTTACAAGCAGAAAGTAAAGTGGCCCAAATGACTGCGTTAGGTTCCAAATGCATGCTCTTAATGAAACTCAGTGCTTCTTCAAACTTTCCAGCTCTGCTAAGAAGATCAACCATGCATCCATAATGATCAATCCGTGGTTTAATGCCAAACTTATTCACCATCTGGTCAAATACCCTTTTCCCTTCTTCCAGCAGCCCACCGTGAGTGCAAGCTGACAGAACAGCAATAAATACAACATCATCCGGCTCTACTCCTTCCAAGCACATATTTTCATAGAGTTCTAGGGCGTCTCTGCAGTGCCCATTCACTGCTAATCCTGATATCATTGTGGTCCAACTAATTATGCATCTCTGAGTCATCCTTAAGAAAACTGCTTTTGCATTTTCCATATCTCCACATTTTGCAAATGTATCAATTAAAGCATTTCCTAGCGGGACTGATAAGTCAAATTTGTTCTTTCTTATAAAAGAACCAATCCATTTTCCATGCTCATGAGATCCCAAATGTGAACAAGCTGAGAGTACACTAATCAAAGTGGTCTGATTGGGTTTGCAATTACCATCGATCAACATATGCTGAAACACTGAAAGAGCTTCATCAAACATATGGTTATTTACATATCCAGAAATCAAGGCATTCCATGAAACCACATTTTTTGCTGGTATTTGGTTAAACATCTTTCTTGCTGATTGAAGATCACCAATTGTAGCATATCCTGACACCATTGCAGTCCAAGAGATTACACTTTTCTCCGGCATCTCATCAAAAACAGCTCTAGCAGACTCTAAGTCACTTAACTTTATACATCCAGAAATAATTGTGTTCCAGGAAACATCATTTTTCTCTGGCATACGCTTAAAAACAGAACGAGCCAACTCCATGTTCCCTGCCTTCAATAGACCAGCAATAACCGAATTCCACGTAACAGCATTCCTCTCGGGCATAGCCTCAAACAAACAAAGGGCAAGTTCTTGATCACCATGAATCATATAACCACCAATCATCGTGTTCCATGAAACAACATCCCTATCAGGCATTTCATCAAACACCTTACGAGCTGAGCCCAAATTCCCCCCACATTTAGCATAAAAATCCATAAGGGTATTCTTAGCAAACACACTTGACTCAAAGCCCAACTTCACAATGTGACCATGCACTACTTGGCCAGCTTCTAAAGACTCAAAAGACTCGAAACACCTCAAGAGAAAAGTAAATGTAAAAGTATTAGGTGTAATATTTGATATCCTCATGTTATTATAAGTATATAATGCATATTTCAATGTCTTTCCTATGAAGCATTTAATCAAAGTGTTGAATACAATAAGACTAGGATTTTGTAATGTTTTAAAAAAGTTGAGTGTATAGTTAAGAGAAATAAGGTTTGAGGATAAAGACATGAGCTTTGGCACTATAAAGTTGCTATTGATGAGGCTATTTACAATAATCTGAAGATGAGTCTCCTTCAATTGTTTGCTAGTTTTGCATTTCTGTAAAAGTTGGAGCAGTTTTTCCTCCATTATTTTGTATGGGTCTTGAAAACAGAAGGTTCAATACGGGTAATACAGTTAATACAGTGGCAACAAAAGGGTGAGGGAGTGGGAAAGCAAACAAAAAAAAAAAATTGCACTTTTAGGACCTTGTTTCTTTAATCGGTATTTTAGGACCTCGTCTTTTGGTTAATTTTAAATGTAGTTTTTACATATTGCACATATTTAAATTTTAACTTGCATGAAATATGAGCCGTGTCATAAAATAATAAAAAAAGAAAGAGTATTGCAGAGAAAAGTAGAGAAATTCTTATTGAATTTGGGATGCTTTACAATGGTATAGAACCCCTCAATTTATAGGGAAAAAATGACTTCGCCACAAACTAACAAACCCAAAAATCTCTCTGAACTATAGACATTCATCTTAAATACAATTCGATTTATAACACTCTCTTTTGAATGTCTATTCAACGTATAATGTACGTCGTTAAAACCTTAAAGAAGGTAAAACTCAGTGAAAAACAATTCTAGTAAAAGAAAAGGAGTACACATATCTAACAATACGCCTTTTGGTTGCCTCTTTAAAACCCTTACAAGTAAATCTCAATGGGACAAAAACTTGTAAGGAAAAAAGAGTACAACGTGTATTAATTCCCCCAGATGAGAGCATGAATTCACATCTTTAAGCCTTCACATTCCAATCTTGTGCACCATCTTCGAAAAATTGTTGGTAGATATTTGACATCCATATTTACTTGAATGAATATGTTGCACCTTGAAATCTCATTCTTGTATATATGTAATGTCTCCATATAATGACGTAGAATGACCTTTTCATTATCTCCCCAGAGATATTCTCGCTATCACATATCATGCCTATAGTTATAACAAGAAACATATATGCACAAGTTACAGTTAGGATGTAATACTCTATGACCAAGAATTTTATATGCTTTAGGCAATAAAATCGTTCAAGGGTTGTCATATAAGTTACGTCATATAAGCCATAGGAATCGACTTTAGATGCATATTAAGTTTTCATATCATGCTAGGCATATAAGACAGATAAAGTGATTGTACATACCATTAATTTTATACTTTTAAGTGTTTGAATTGTAGGTCAAAAACTACATGTCTTTCATATGAAATTAATTCTACTTGAATCGTTTTTTTCAAACTTAAGATCCTCAAATATATTTAGCGTTATCGTAGATATAGTCGACGAATATTTTATAACTGTTCCAACCTCTTTCATTAAGACATAACATAGATATCTCTTAGTTCATATTTTTCAGATACCTGAACCCCTCCTGAGATTTGATGAAGTATTATTTTATGTGATCTTCTAGATCATTTGCCTCCTTATTATGATCATTTAATTTATCAAGAATTTTATTTGTACTCTTTAAGTGTATCATAGACTTTGTCCTTCTAAGACTTATTCTAATAAGAGTATTTGCAGTGAGAACATAGTTACTTTCTTTGGATCAGCAAATACGTCTACCATGCTTTGCAATATATTGTTGATGAATTATCCTTTTATAAACTTTAAGTTTAAAATATTGCATTCAAGGATCTAGATGTGCAAATGATAATTCTTTCCACATAATTTTTTCTCAACTATTTATCGTGTCTCCTCCTCATATTAGTAAAAACTAATTTGCTTCTTCAATTTTAGAAACTCGCCTTTATGCATTATGGTGTTAATCAAAATACACACCGCACATTAATAAAACTAAGATGGAATTATTTGGTTCCGGGCCTTGTACCACTTTTGAGGGGAGAATATAATATAATTACGTATATAACCTTTATTAAACTGATATAGATAATTTTGTTCTCATAAGAAATAGTTTACTATTAAATAGAGGCATTCAATAAATGATTTTGCTAAACCAGCTGTGATATAAATCAATTTATCAAGATGAATTATCTTGAATAGAAAATATGGAAATTATGCTTGAAATTAAAGTATTGAACAAGTTACCTCGCAAACTTCAGGTTGTGGGTTCATCATCGCACATGTAACTAGGAGTGAAAAATGAGCGGGCCAGATCGGATATGGTTCGGGTCGAAAAATGGTAATAAAAAAAGAATAAATTATCCGATCCGATCCATATTTAATATGAATAAAAAAATAGATTAACCAACAGATAAATTATTCATGACTTCTTGCATATGATCACTTTTGGGAGAATTCTTGGTCTCCCTAACTTGATGAACCCTCAATTTGAAGCTTTACAAATGTAAAAGTTAGCCCCATTGGTTACTCATTTTCTAAATGGATAATATGGTTCTTATCCATATCTGACCCATTTTTAAATAGTTCATTATCCAACCCCTTTTTAGTGGATATTATGGGTAGTTAACTAGTTTCTTTTAATCATTTTGCCACCCTACATGTAACAATATCATAATTGCATCTTATATTGTATGCATGGCAAGTGAATAGGCTCATATTCACCTTTGACATTTTCACCATTCATGGAATTCAATCTCAATTTAGTTTTTCTACTAATTCTTTAATATTTACCCATATGAATCCTCTTTTATTTTTTTACATCATACGTAAACTAATATGGATAAACCAATATGGCAACTAGATAATATTATCAATATTGATAAACTTCAAGTTTATATCATAACGTGTACAATTATCAATAAACTCTAAGTTTATTATGATATGGCATTTTATATCTCTAAACTTCTATTTTATTTTTGCATTTTTTTTTGTGTAATACAATCTAAAGAATAAAGTGAGAAGATTTTCACATACATGATTTTCTGCTACAAGTTTTAGTAGTAGAAGATATTAAATTTTCGCTTTATTTATATTCTCAATATAACCAATCGCTTTCACGAATACTTCATAAACTCAATAAGTTTCTTTGATACTTACTACGATTCAATACCATATTGATAATCATTTTTATTTCTCCAAAATAGTACAATTGGCTCTTCCCGAGCTTTCAGTTAATTTTGTACTTCCATATATTCATTAACATACTGTGATGATCCCAATTTTCCTCCGTAGGATGTCATGACATCACCTAGCCTCTAAGACTAGGTAAGCCTAAGACTTAGTGAATTAATAGAAAAATTTAACCATCAATTGATAAATATAAAAACTCTTTATACACAACTTATAATTCCAAAATCGGTAGTACAAGTAATAAACCTCTACTGCGTTTGCTAGAAAATCCGTAAAACACAATTGTTTGGAATACAATTAAATAGTACAATAGAAATATCATAGGGTGACTCTGAGGCCTGCGAGCGCAACGGTAGGTTTACCTTGAGTCTCCACAACTTGACCAGCCAGCTAATAATCAACAAGACAGTAGCACCCCGATCTACACAAAAAATGTGTAGAAACATAGTATGAGTACACCATAGTGGTACCTAGTAAATATCAAGACTAACCTCGGTGAAGTAGTGACGAGGGACAATCAAGATATCTACTGGACTAAACTCCTTGAACATGTGTGAAGGTGAACTAACAGTGAAAAAATGTTAATATAAATCTAAACATGATAAGGAATACAAAATAATACTTGCAACGAGACACCGATAACAACAATATTCAATAGAAAGCAGTCAAGTAACAATGCCCTAGAGTAAGTTGGGCCCAGTCTAAGTTCAATTAAATCAAAATAAAGGGAGAACTAGCAACAAGTCAATAAAAATAATTGCTTTCACACCAGATTTGTTCAAGCATTTTCACGAGGTACTGAACCTCAAAGTTATAGCTCATGGGTCCCAATTCATGAACCCTAATTACTTGGCACCTTGTGCCCATATTTCAATTCATAAACGAATGGGCGACCCATGTGCCAAGAGGACAACTCTCACACAGAAGGCAAGTAGACAAGAGTGCGTGTAATGGTTAATAACGTCCGGAATCATCTCCTTAAACCGATATAGGTGATTCATCTACGTGTATTCTTGTGCTAGTGTTCTACTACAATTCAAGTCCATAATTAAGAGTAGAGGTAAGGAATAACACATAAGAAATGATCACCACAAAATATACATTGTAAATAAGACAACAATGAAATAGGCGTTACTACAAGTACAACAAAATTAGCTACATAGAAATAAGCAAATAGAGCAACATGGAGGAAATAAATAAGTAGTATGCTCAGGAAAGCAACAGTACAAGACAAGTGCACCGAAAAGGGGAAATGACAACAGAACCCTTCGAGGTACCGCCTCACAGTCTCAAATCGTAAATGAATCACAACGGCACGACAAAAATCTCGTGCAAACAGTAACAAACCATATGGTAGAAACCTCGTGCTACAATAACAACCACACAACAGAAACCTCATTCCACAGTAATAACTGCATGATAGAAACCACGTGCCATAATAACAATCGCACCGCAAAAATCTCCTGCCATAATAACAACCACAATGCAGAAACCTCGTGCCAAAATAACAACCACACGGAAGAAACCTCATGCCACAATAATAGCCGCATGGCAGAAACCTCTTGCCATAATAACAACCACACGGCAAAAACCTCGTGCCATAATAATAACCTCACGACGGAAACCTCGTGCCACAATAACAATCTCACAGTAGAAACCTCGTGCCGCAATAACAACCACACGGTAGAAACTTGGTACCATAATACTAACTGCACGACAGCAACCTCGTGTCACACAACACTAAATACAACAGCAACAACAATAAAATTAGAATACGGCAGATAAATCAACTATGGAACTCCAGAACACAAAGAGACCGAAGAACGAGCTCACAGGGAAAGACACAACAGGAAATAATGGTATAACATAGCAATAACTCAACAAAGAAGAGATACTGTTTAGCAAAGATTTCATATAGGTACAAATCAACGATAAGAGGGATAACATAAATCAATGGCTCCAATTAAGGGTAATGTTACACCCTATTTCGTACGTAAGAGTATATCGTAAGCCAATTGATGTAAGCTCAGTAAGATTATATTTGAAAGAAAATAAAGTAAGCTAACCATGTTACCTTGCAGGTTACAAATATTTAAGATCGTGAATAATGAGTACCAAGAAGTTTGCAAAGCTTAGAAGCAAAACCAATTGAGGAAAATAAATTTCGTCGAAAGTCGACAAGTTTGGAATATTATAACATGTACTTTGGGGTGAGAATAGGGTTACTAACATTATTAGGAAGTTATTATATGAGTAATTTTAGTTGTATGATGGTCATTTGCTACGTATTGAGGGCAAGTAAGCTGTGGAATAAAAGTTGGCATAGATCATCACAAGTTGAATAAATGTGCTGAAACTTAGGTCAAATGTAGCTAAGCTTTTCTCATATATACTTTGAATTATGAGGTGATCTACCTACCAAATTAAATATTTCTACGAGTCTAATTTCTAAAGTATCAAATCTTTTGTCAATAGGACATCATAGTAAAAAGATATTTGCATTTTTGCTAGACCGCAAAAGCATCTCCCAATGGGACCCACTTAGGAGGTGGTCGACCTACTTCACTTTATTAACAATTTGGACGCCTATTTTTAACTCATTTTCAACTCAACTTCGTCTCCAAACTTCTCCTAACCCTTATAAATAAATAACATAGGGGTTTGAAGTGATTCCAAAGTGATTACTCCATATTTCAACATCAAACCTTAGTTCTAGTGAAGAACAACACCTCTTTGAGGTTGTGTTCTCATTGAGAATTGTTATGGGATGTGTTTTGCTGAAAGTCCAAGTTGTTGCTACTGGATATTATGAGTATAACAGCCTAGTACTTATGCTTATTCTTGCTTGTATGTTGTTTAAGTTGTTAGGATGATTAACTACAAGATACTACTTGGATTAGCTTAAGTTACTTCTATGGTGTTGTATTGTCATTGAGGGTTGTTGTATACTCCATATAACTTGGATTTCGACTTGAAATTATTTTACGAGGTACATGTATTGTGTTCTTGCATGTTCTTAAGGTTATCTTTTTATTTAATTAAGTTAAATGGATGGAGTAGATATAAACTAGTAAATAAAGTTACTAATTGAATATAGTTGGAGTTGTGGATTGTTTCCTTTGTTATAAATACATGGTATATGGATGAAATCATTTATGAATGACTTTATTATCATGTTAATGATGCTTTTAAGTTAATGTAAGAATTCCATAAGGGCTAATATGGGTTATACGGATTCCAATCGGAGCTTGCCGCTCGTCGTAAAGTAGTTGTGACTTGTTGTTGTTATATGGTGTCTTGTTATTGATATTTATATGTTGATGAATTTCTCTGGTTGTTTTTTTTGTTATATGATATTGGAGGAGGCCCATGTTATAGGGGATATGTTTCCCAAATTTATGTAAATGATCTACTAGCTTAAGTTACAGACTTAGCCTTTGCTCAACACTGATTTTGAATCTCCGTATACTATGATAGATCGAGTTGACTTGTTTGAAGAGTTCCTTGGAAGGTATTAAGAACTCAACGGGTTTAAGATATGTTAATGAACTTCATTCTTTCTTTTGGCATGATCTAAATGGAAATGAACATAAACGATACGCTATTTCATAACGGATCTACTCCTAGCAACTAAGGTTACCCATGTTTTTCTTTCTTTATAAAGTTATTATAAGCAAGTATGCATGATCCGTAAATCCTACTAAGGTTCATATTGATGGTATGGACGTACATAATATTAATCGAAGGTGCAACGACCTTATGTCACTCCGAAAGGTTTAGAACGTGATTCTATGAGTCCATCATACATTATATATAGTATCTATTTTACTCTACCGAGTTGCGCTATAGTCGGACGGTACGACATCTATTATGCATCCACTCATCAGTTAGGTTTACCTAGCTCCACGTGGTTGGGTACGATTCTATCAAGCCTAATAATGGTCGGATACATTTTTGCCGAGTCCTCTTCGAGGTCGAGTACCATATAATGATGATGATGATGATGCCTACAGACCCGTATGATTTTTAAAAGCTTATGTATATATGTATCATGCATTTCATGTAATTATCCCCGAACGCACTAAGATGTTAGAGGTTGTATCTCTTCTATCTCTTATTTTCATTATTGTTCTTGTTTATGCTTTCTTGCCTTACGTACTCGGTACTTTATTCGTACTGACGTTTCTTTTGCCTGGGGATAATGCATTTCATGGCCGCAGGTCCGATAGACAGGTTGACATTCCTCCAAGTAGGCTATTAACTCAATAGAATTTGTTGGTGCACTCCTCTTGTTCTGGAGTTGCCTATTTGCTAAGTATGGTTTGGATATGTATTGATCGGTATGGCAGGGCCCTGTCCCGATGTCACGACCCCAAACCCTCTTGGTCGTGATGGCGCCTCTCGTGAAGACGAGGCCAGCCGACACAACACTCATATTAACCCCTTAAGCATTAGGAGTCATTTTTAAGCCTTTAATTAAATAATATTTCATAGTAAAAATCTAAATAAAATGCGAAAATGACATAAAAGCCCGACATCGGGGTGTCACTAGTGATGAGCATCTATCAAGGTCTAAGTACAACAAAATTCTAAGAATATACTAAATACTGTAACTACAACGTGAGGAAGGGATCGGTGCTGCGAACGTCATGCAGCTACCTACTAACTCTGATGACTCCGCGTCTGAGCAAATCAACACCCGCTATCGGATTCCGAAATACCTACATCTACACACGAGGTGCAGGGAGTAATGTGAGTACTCTAACTCAGTAAGTAATAAGAGTAAATAAAGAGTGACAAACACAACAGACTTTCAAATCATAATACGAGTCAACCTTCCCCTTTAAAATACAACTTTTAGTAAAAATCATTTTTAAATACTCTCCAGTTGTTTCAAGTAAAGGTTCAATACCACTTAAAAATATAATAGATATTAACTCCATAATTGGCCCCTCGGGCAAAACATAGTTCGTAAAATAACCCATCAGGCAAAAGAATAATCGTAACCACTTCATAACATGAAATCTCAGTGGAAATAGCCAAATGCCAAATCAGTGGTTAAGTTGTGAATGCCTCGTAAACCCCAGTTTAAATAAAAATTTGTTTTAAAAGATTTGTTCAACTCTTTGACAGAGGCTTAATAAGAAGATGAGTGAAAAAAACAATCAATAAATCAACATATCCTATAGAAACTCGCTTTTTAGGATGAGTAAAATCAATAAGTTCATAAACAGGCCTTTCAAGTAAAATGTCACTCATGTGCATGTATATATATATATCTATCGCCCTTCGGGCTAGCCTCTTTGTCACTCGTGACTCATCTCTTACACAACATTACTCGCACTCAACATTCATGCTCAATAGGTACCATATAGTAACTGCTGCGACGTGCAACCCGATCCATATATCGCTACGACGTGCAGCCCTCATCAACGGCGCTCACTGAGGGTGTGCAGAATCCGGGAGAGGCCCCTTATGGCTCAAGCGCAATATTGTTGCGGTGTGCAGCCCGATCCAACATATCGCTGCTGCGCGCATCCCGATCCATATAAATATCACTGCAGTGTGCAGCCCGATCCATATATATATATATAGTTGTGGCGTGCAGCCCAATCCATAGATATATAATCCTCACAACTAGGCTCTCGGCCTCCCTCAGTCATTAACCTCACCATCAGACTCTCAGTCTATCTCAGTCGTCAATCTCACCATCAAACCCTCGGTCTATCTTCGTAAAATAGGGAATTCAGCCGAAAACAGTTTTCACACTTTCAAGAATATTGTTATAAAGCCAAATTTGAGTAATAATAGGTAAAAACATGATGGAGGATATGTTTTCAAACAACTAGAGTGAGGAAATATAGTAAAAATGCCCCTAAGGGTCTCAACAAGTCGGCACAAGACCCTAAACATCACATACAACCCAAAATATAGTAACATCAAACAATTAACTATCAATTACGCATGAAAAGAACCATTCGGGATGGACTAGGTCCCAATCCCCAGCAGTGCTCTACCCCACGCTCGTCATCTAGCGTGTAAGTCACCTTAAAGTAACACAACAATGTGTAATCCAGGGTTTCGAACCCTCAGGACAGTATTTACTATCATTACTTACCTTGAACTTGCAAAATCTCTAGCTCGCGACGCCTTTGCCACTCTAATTGACCTCCACGCGCGTCAAATCTATCCAAAAGAATACATCATAATATGCTAAGGGAACAAATCCTAAACAAAAACAATCATTAACGGGCACAAATTCCGAAATTACCAAAACCCGAGCCTCGGTCCCACTTCTCAAAACTCAGAAATTCTTACATAAATGGGTTCCTTATCACTCTACGAGTCTATACATATCAAGAACTCCCAATTCCGAGCCCAAATGGCCCTTCAAATCCCAATTTGAAATACTAAAAATTCAAGCCCTAGCTCTTCCCCATTTTGCTCAATTTGCATGAACTTATAGGTTAATCTCACATAATAATCGTGTTTTTAGTTCATACGACTTACCTCCAAGCAATCCCAGTCAAAATCCCCTTCAATTTCCGTCCAAACGCTCTCAAGGATGCTAACAATGGATGAAAAAATAACTTAGCTCGCGGAACATAATGAATTTAAAAACCTTCTGTCAGCCTAGATTTCAATCTATACGATCGCAGCCACAGGCTTGCAATCGCGATGCACAAAATTTTCACCTCTAAATTTAACACTATGCGATCGCAGACAAGCCCATTCGATCGCGAAGCCTTGTTTCACAAACCTATGCGAACGCGGACCTCTTCATGCGAACGCAGAGCTTAATCCAGAAACCCTACGCGATCGAGATCACCATAATGTGATCATGTTGAACAAACTCCTGCCTTTACCAATTGCTTCTATGCGATCGCGACATCACCCCCACGATCGCAAAGAACAAAATCTCTGCAACAAAATGGCTGAAAACCTGCAACTTTCAAATGCCAAACTTGGTCCGATTGACCATCCGAAATCACCCCGAGGCCCCAAGGACCTCAACCAAAAGCACCCACGCATCCTAAGTTACCATTCAAACTTATTCCAATCATTAAACCACATCAAAAAACATAAAAACCATCGAATTACATCGAATTCAAGCCTAAGTTCTTGTAAAACTTCTGAAACACGCATTCGATAAAAAACCCTAAAAAAATACCTCCGAATGACCTGAAATTTTGCACACGCATCTCAAATCACCTAACGAAGCTACAACAGTTCTTAGGATTCTATTCCGACCCTTGGATAAAAATCTCACCTACTAATCAAAATTTGCCAAAATGCTAACTTCGCCAATTCAAGCCTAATTCTATACCGGACCTCCAAAATCAATTCCGATCACACTCCTAGTCACAAATCCTCCCCTGAAGCTAACCGAATCATTAGAATCCACATCTGATCCCTCTAACACATAAGTCAACATCCAGTCGACTTTTCTAAACCAAACCTTCCTTAAAGAGACTAGGTGTCTCATTTCCTTCCAAAATCAATCCAAGCCAACTCGATCACACAAGACATTAATGAAGCACAAAGAAGCAAAAAAATAGGAGAAACAGAGCGGTAACTCATGAGACGACGGGTCATGTCGTCACATCTTCCCCAACTTAAACAGACACTTATCCTCGAGCGTACCCAGAGTTGTTCTAAGAGCCAATCAATTGTGAATAACATGCCATACGTACACCCGGGGGTGATCCCACGTCACCCTATCTCATATAGGTCCAATAGCACATTTTAACTGAAATTACACAATCCAATCTAGCCCATACACCATAGAACCACATTTCTACTTCTGAAACCATACACAAGATCAGAACTTCACATCTCTATTCCGAATAAGCCCGAACCAGCTATGATAACCCATACCTGCAACCTCAGGTGCAATTATATGATATACCACATAATTCCAACACTCGAAACATAAATATAACCCTCAGTGTCATATCTCCATATAGCTTCACTGCAATGTACGATTCTATCCAAACACTGCTCCACATGGAACCAAGGCAATTCATTACACCCATAGTGAAACAAATAACACATAACACGCAACCCAGTAGGACATAACCAATACGCCATTCAACAAATAACACCCAATTACTTTTCCCTGCTTGAATTCTACTAAGAGGCCCCAATTGAACTGCACTATATGTGCCATAACCAATAAATCATAACGTCTCGCAACACAGAAAGATGACATATAAGCCTCCCCAGATTACTAATAAGCTCAATAACAGTCGAATCAACACATCTCTCATCTCAACAACAAAATTCGGGGACAACCAAGCCGACTCAAGCTACAAAACGTATCCACATTGGCCTGCCAATAAAATCATTAACAAGGAAACCTGGAGGTGCTCCTTCCACTCCTATAACCCTACCGTTGCCATACGATATGGTGCCCGGCATCAAATCAATACCAAAATAAATGACTTTGCCCGATGACACACCCGGCCATAAGAAACGCATCCGAAAAGTCCCTCATCACTGGAACTGAATCAAGGGTAGAAGCATGTGCACTGACATCCATCATGAAGGCCCCATTAAGAAACGCAATCCTCCCCAGCCGTCCTCTAGTATTTGAAATACAACCCACTCTGCTAGAACATAATCTGACGCACCTCGCCACTCAACCCGTGGCATTCCGACATAACCCATAGAGCAATAGTCCGGAATAACCCAATACTGAGACACCCAATCTACACCCCAATACCATATCCTTGATCACTTGAGGCTACTCGTTGCCTGAGGGTTTTTATGAACTCCCTTTCAGAATTGAATTGTAACCCATCTAGCCAAGTACTTCCATTAATCCCATCTAGAAGAAAATCATTACACATCCCATGCTTCTCACACTCGTAGAAAATACATATCTCCAACCACAATAGAAATCAACAAGAACTCTCCCAATTCCACTTGCACAAGCTAAACCGTCAGGACTAGATCCTTCTAACTAGACCAAGCTAAGCAAGTCGTCAAAACCCAGGAGCATTTGCTGCGAAATACTTGTACAAACCCATTACCTTGAACACACACAAAAAATTAATCATATCCTTACCATACCGGTTCGATTTACTATCAAGATACCCCATATATCTAAATTTCCTTCTGATTCATCTTCAACTGGATACTCCTTCTTGTTGTAGCACCACAATTCCTCAATACTTTATCTGAAGAACTTCATGTGAATCTAAATCTATTACCTTTACCTTCAGGTTAATGATACATATAGCCCCTCAATTAATGTAGAAATACCTCATGTCTTGAGCCCTTCCAATGAAAACTCGGTTTCTAGTCACATATATAACTTTAAGATACCCAATTGCTACATGTAGAATCATGAACACATTTGAACCATTCTCGAGGGTTATTCACTCTATTCTTACTGCACTTAACACGATCAATAGAACCAAACAGCCCGCGCCTCATCCACTTCTGACACTGCAGCACAAAACGTTCCTTAGTCAAAAAAATTCTTTACTCGAGCCATCCTCGGGCTCAATCCCCACAACCAGAACTGATTCACAACATTCCTCAAATCGGAACCCACATAGCACATACCGAGCAATCAGTTAATCAATAGCAAACTCCCCCACTTGGCTCGAAGCCAAAGATCATAATGCACCTAATAACTCATAAAACTTATACCCTATTGAGGCTACAATAACACAGTGAGATTAAACTCAAATCCTTTGTAAGCTTGTGTAAAAACAAATTGTCTAGTTCTTTAAATCTTCTGCAAATCTCGCATTCATCCTTGCAACAGTCGATCCCACTCTCTTAAGTGACCCAAATTTAAATTTCAACACATATTTTTTACTTGTAAATGAGATCTTCTAACAGACAACATAAGTATCGCATAACTTCAAAACACACCGTAGGATATAACCCATCTGCTTTACCTTCAACTAACATTTCTGTATACCTTCCACCATCACAAATATTACGCAGTCAATTAGCCTTTCTGATTCTGAACTCATACTCCATCATAGAATTTACTTCACTCTCAACTGGAACATGAAAAGATCCTTCACACATCCATAACTCGGGGCTATACCTCAAATCATAATGGAATTCAAACACCTAGAAGTTCTTCTATCACCTAGCAGGCCTTCCTCGTCACTTCCAAGTCATATAGATGCGTCTCACAGTACTAACATACTCATCATATAGCTATCCAGCCGTCACTTCCACTAATAGGGACAATACCGAACATATAAGTCCAAAACACTTGCTCACACAATCAGTACCTCGGTGCTCAAGCCATAGGCAAATACCAAGCCTCAAGTCCTCTGACTTGCCCAACATCAACTCGTAGAGATCACAACTCGCCCCTCAATCGGGGAATCACAAGCCATCAACGCACATCTGATACTGAGTCCTCATATGTGCACACAAATGCGTTGAAAGAATTTCAAGAGTTTCTTTTCAAGCTGAATCAAGGACGCTCGATAAGAATTCAAGAATGTGAAGTTTTCCGAAAAATTCTGCAGCCTCTCGAGGATAAATACAGACGTCACCATACCGATAGTGAGACTCTACTAAACCTGCTCATGACTCGTGAGACCTAATAACCTAGGCTCCAAAATGCCAACTTGTCACGACCCCAAACCAGCTCGGTCATGATGGCGCCTCTCGTGAAGACGAGGCCAGCGGACACAACACTCACATTAACCCCTTAAGCATTATGAGTCATTTATTAAGCCTTTAATTAAATAATATTTCATAGTAAAAATCTAAACAAAATGCGAAAATGACATACAAGTCCGATATTGGGGTGTCACTAGTGATGAGCATATATCAAGGTCTGAGTACAACAAAATTCTAAAAATATACTAAATACGGTAACAACAATGTGAGGAAGGGATCGGTGATGCGAATGTCATGCAGCCACCTACTAACTCTAATGACTGCGCGTCTGAGCAAATCAACACCCACTATCGGGTTCCGAAATACCTGCATCTACACATGAGGTGTAGACAGTAATGTGAGTACTCCAACCCAGTAAGTAATAAGAGTAAATAAATACTGAGCAGTAAGAAATAATGAATTCTGCATTCATGTAGGGATCCAATACCACTTAAAATAATAATAGAGATTAAAGCCATAATTGGCCCCTCGAGGCAAAACATAGTTCGTAAAACAGCCCCTCCGGCACAACAATAATCATAACCACTTAACTTGAAATGTTGGTGGAAATAGCCAAATGCCAAATCAATGATTAATTTCTGAACGTCTCGTAAACCCCAGTTTAAATAAAAATTTGTCTTAAAAGATGTGTCCAAATTTTCGACAGAGGCTCATATGAAGATGAGTGAAAAAAAACAGTCAATAAATCAACATATCCAATAGAAACTCACTTTTAGGAGGAGTGAATCAATAAGTTCATATACAGGCCTTTCAGGCAAAATATCACTCATGTGCATCCATATATATCTATCCCCCTTCAGTCTAGCCTTTCTGTCACTCGTGACTCATCTCTTACCCAACATTACTTGCACTCAGCGTTCATGCTCAATAAGTACTATATAGTAACCATTGCAGCGTGCAGCCCGATTCATATATCACTGCGACGTACACCCCAATCCATATATTTCGTCGACGATGCATACTGGGGAGGTGCAGTCTCCGAGAGGGGCCCCTTACGGCCGAAGCACAATATTGTTGCGGTGTGCATCCCGATCTAATATTTCGCTGGGGTCGGCATCCCGATCCATATAAGTATCGATGCTGCGTGCAGCCCGATCCATATATATATATATATATATATATATATATATATATATATATATATATATATATATATATATATATATATATATATATATATATATATATATATATATATATATATATATATATATATATATATATATATATATATATATATATATATATATATATATATATATATATATATATATATATATATATATATTATTGTGGCGTGCATCTCGATCCATGGATATATAATCCTCACAACTAGGCCCTCAGCCTCTCAGTCATTAATCTCACCATCAGACTCTCAGTCTATCTCAGTCGTCAATCTCACCATCAGACCCTCGGTCTATCTCAGTAAAACATGGAATTCAGCCCAAAACAGTTTTCACACTTTCAAGAATATTGCTATAAAGCAAAATTTGAGTAATAACAGGTAAAAACATGACTGAGGATATGCTTTCAAACAACTAGAGTGAGGAAAGATAGTAAAAATGCCCCCTAAGGGTCTCAACAAGTCGGTACAAGGCCCCAAACATCGCATACAACCCAAAATATAGTAACATCAAACAATTAACTATCAATTACGCATGAAAAGAACCGTTCGGGATTGACTAGGTCACAATCCCCAGCAGTGCTCTACCCCACGCTCGTCATCTAGCATGTAAGTCACCTCAAAGTAACACAACGATGTGTAATCCAGTGTTTCAAACCCTCAGAACATTATTTACTATTATTACTTACCTCGAACCAACAAAATCTCTAGCTCGCAACGCCTTTGCTACTCAAATCGGTCTCGATTCTCGTCGAATCTATCCAACATCAAAGCGAATACATCACAATATTATAAGGGAACAAAGCCCAAGCAAAAACAATCAATAGCATGCACAAATCCCGAAATTACCAAACCCTGAGCTCCGAGTCCACTTCTCAAAACTCAGAAATTCTTACATCAAAGGGTTCCTTATCACTCTACGAGTCTATACATATCAAGCACTCCCAAATCCGAGCTCAAATGACCCTTCAAAACCTAATTTGAAAAACTAAAAATTCAAGCCCGAGTTCTTCCCCTTTTTGCTCAATTTGCCCGAATTTCTAGGTTAATCTCACAATAATATTCATGTTTTTAGTTTATAGGACTTACCTCCAAGCAATCCCAGTCGAAATCCTCTTCAATTCGGTAGCTCTCAAGGATGCTCAAAGATAGTGGAAAAATAACTTAGCTCGCGGATATAATGAATTTAAAAATCCTTCTACCAGCCCAGATTTTCTTCTATGCGATCGTAATATTTTCACCTCTAAATTTAACACTATGAGGTTGCAGCCAAGCCCATGCGATCGCGAAGCCTTGTTGCCCAAACCTATGCAAACGCGGACCTCTTCATGCGAACCTAGAGTTTCTCCCAGTAACCCTACGCGATCGCGATTACCTTAATGTGATCGTATTGAACAAACTCCTGCGTTCACCAATTGCTTCTATGCAATCCCGACATCACACCCGCAATCGCAATGAACTAAATCTCTGCAACAAAATGGTTGAAAAACCTGCAACTTTTAATTGCCAAACTTGGTCCAATTGACCATCCGAAATCACCACAAGGGCCCCAAGACCTCAACCAAAAGCACTCACGCATCCTAAAACACCATTCAAACTTGTTCCAATCATTAAAACACATCAAACAACATCAAAACCATCGAATTACATCGATTCAAGCCTAAGTTCTTCTAAGACATCCAAAATACGCATTCGATCAAAAACCCTGCCAAAATACCTCCGAATGACTTAAAATTTTGCACACGCATCTCAAATCACCTAATGAAGCTACAACAATTCTCCGGATTTAATTTCGAGCCTCGGATCAAAATCTCACCTTTCAACCGAAATTTGCCAAAATACTAACTTCGCCAATTCAAGCCTAATTCTACACTAGACCTCCAAATCAATTCCGATCATACTCCTAAGTCACAAATCATCCCCCGAAGCTAACCGAATTATCGGAATCCACATCTGAGCCTTCTAACACATAAGTCAACATCCAGTTGACTTTATCAAACCAAACCTTCGTTAAAGAGACTAAGTGTCTCATTTCCTTCCAAAATCAATCCAAGCCAACTCGATCACACAAGGCACTGATAATGAATCACAAAGAAGCAAAAAGGGGGAAGCGGAGCGGTAACTCTTGAGATGACGGTTTGGGTTGTCACACCCGACCTTTATGATTTTATGTACTATTAGAGGCTTTTAGACAGATGTCAGGTATATGGATACTTGTATGGCCTTATCGGCCTATGTTTTAAGTTAACAAATGGTCATGTCAACCTTATAGGTCTGTATGTGTCATGTATAAGTTTGTTTATCATGTTGGGTCATCATATTTTGAGTATTCCCTCATGTTTTATTTTTGTTATTTCATGATGGATTTTCTAGCTCATTTACCCATGATAGTATGATAAGAAAGATATGTTATGTTGGTACTCGGTTGAGTAAAGAACTGAGTGCCCGTCGTGGCCCCTTCGATTTGGATCGTGAAATGTAAGTCAACAATGATAAGGGATAACAAAACTTCAATTAGGATTGAGTAATTATAGAAAAGATTCAACAAACTCAATAAAAGATAAGCAGATCATGGGAAAGATAATAATAACTTCAATCAAGGAAAAACAATTATGGAAAGGATAGTATAGCAATAAAAGAAGTAACAACTTTAGTTAAGACACATAAGAGTTTAATCGATAATAAGTGTAAGACGTGGAGAAATTAATTCCAGTTAAGACACATAAGGGTGAATTTAGTAAATGGGAAAGTTATCATTGCAAAAAACTTCATATCTAATGAATATAAGAACCTAAGAGCCCTAAATGGTCAAATTTTCACAAATGAGCCCGAGCACGTACTTGTCACCTCCCGTACACGAGTTTCATATGACACAATTAGAACCAAAGACTCAAATCCTAAAGGTTAATTCCCCTACACAAAGATAGGCATGATACTTACCTCAAAGAAGTTATATGGTTACTCTAAATTGACCTTCTCGGTTGAAACAACCTCCTAACAGCTCATACCTAACCAAAATAACTTTAATTTATAAATAAACATTATAGGAAATAATTCCAGATTATAAAATTTCAATCTTAAATTAAAACAAAAAAGTCAATCCAAAAGTCAAACCTTGTGCCCACACCTCGGAACCTGACAAAAATTACAAAATTCACCCATTCGATAACGAGTCCAACCATACAAGAATTACTCAAATACAACCTCAAACCTTTCAAATCCCAAAAATTTAGTCAAAAAAGTTTTTATAATTCTTTCCCAAATTTTCAACTCAAATCACTAATTAAATGATAAAAATAACAATGGATCATGTAATATAGCCAAGACCAAGTTAGAATCACTTACCCCGGTGATTTTCTTCTAAAACCTATGAAATAATTGCTGCAAACCGAGCTCTCTATGTCCTAAAATGAAAGGTGAGATAAAAATCTCATTTATATGGTAACACATCTGACCTCGAAAGTACTGACCATGCGTTATTTGTGTGGTCCGCACATTCCACGTTCTGCGGCCGCACTTCAGTCGTATCTGCACTATTAGGTTTTAATAAATTGACCATAACTTGTTATATGATTTTCCAAATAATTAATGATTCTATAAACTAGACTCAAAGAGCTACAACTTTTATTTTTGAATAATCTCTAAATTCCTTACAGATTAAAAGAAATAAGCTTCTGAAGTCAAACCATCAAACCTGTAGGTTCCCCTTTCTACGGTCGCTGGAGGATTTCTCCGGTTGCACATTTTCCACTGACTCCACACTTGAGGAGTTGTCGGCCGCACATCAACATTCCAAAAATGTGCCCTCCGTACTTCAACTGCTCCAGAACACCGTCAAAGTGCCGAAATTTCCAAACTTGTTCAAAACTCACCTGAAACGCACTGAGGCCTCCGGGACCCTAACCGAATATACCAACAAGTCCTAAAATATAACGCGCACCTGCTCAAGGCCTCACACCACATCAAATAAATTTGAAACTAGGAATCGCACCACAAATCAAACTCATGACATTGTAAATCTTCCAACTCCCAAAACTCGTTCAGAAATATATCAAATTAACCCTGAATGTGTCAAATTCTGCATGCAAGTTCCAACTTACATAATGGAGTTAATACAACTCTCAGAATCTCATTTCGACCCCGATATCACCAAATTCAACTCTCAGTGAAACCTCTCAACCTTCCAAAATTTCAACTATCCGATTTTCTTTTTTTGCTGAAATGCTTCAAATTACTCTATGGACCTCCATATCCAAATCTGGATGCATGCCTAAGCCAAAAATCACCATACGAAGTTATTGAAACCATAAAAATTCTATTTTTGAGTCGTCTACACAAAAGTCAAAACTCTTCATGCCTAAGATTCTAAAACAAGAATCCTTCTTTCAAATTGATCCTGAATCGTCTGAAAACTGAACTCGGCCATGCACACAAGTTGTATCACATAATATGAAGTTGTTTGAGACTTTATGCCACTGAACAGGACGTTAATTCTCAAAGCTATCGGTCGAGTCGTTACATATACATACGGTGAATATCTCTTTCGAGGAAAAGTTATTCCATTATGGTCATGGTCAAAAATCAGTATAGGAAAAAAAATTTCTTACATTACTTTTGCCCAATAATAATTAAATTGCCATAATATTTTGGCATAATCACAATAGGCACGTGATCAATGACTGTTCATGCCATAATAATGAAATTATTTTCTTATTTCATCTCAAACCTCCTTCTAGAGGTGAGTCTGGCATATTCACTACTACTAGTATGTTCATATTCTTCCAAGAATGAATATATATATTCATATCCCATGCTGTCACATTCATACCATGAATGGACTATAATCATCTACATGTGCTTTACAAAATTTCATGTCAAATCGATGACAAATATTATATTCATAGAGTGATGGATTATTTTGAGAATAATTATTATTCTTATTACTACAATGATGACGATTTTAATTTTGTCTATTGTCGAATCTACATCCATTGTTACCTTCACGGTAATTGGTTTGCCTTCTTTTAGACTTATTACATATTACTACCATATTTCCACTTCTTGTGCTCATAATCATACATGAATTTGACCAAGGCAAGGCATAGAAACTCCATTATAGTTATAAACAAATTTATTGTCCTTGCTTGTATTTAAAGGCAAATTATAGAATATAGAATTTAAAAGAGAAATAAGGCAAATACTTACCTAAAATTCAGAATTTATTCCCGAGGAAAGTTCATAGAGCAATTGACAATTATTATGCTCAATATTATATGTATAAGTTGAGCACCATTCACGTATCCCAAAGCCTCTACTCAATTGGTTGGAGTCTCGTTTTGATAATGGATTATAAAACAATAAAAGAATATGAAGAGTATTGCATAGAGAGAATTCTTATTGATTTTGGGTTGATTTATAATGGAATAGAATCCCTCTATTTATTGAGAAAAAGTGACTTAGCCGCAAAATAACAAACCTTAAAATTTCTCTACAATATAGATGTTTCATCTATAAAGTCAACATAAATGACCAGAGGTCACTTTACTCCTCACAATTATTACTCTTTATTGAAATTTTGAAAGAAAATGAATACCTTTGACACCTATGTTAAGTATGAAGAAAATATCAAAATTGCTTGTGTTCAAATATTGGTTTTGCTATACTAATTTACAACCCATTTAACTTTTAACTCTAGATTATTTACTTCGTATAACTTGAAATACACACAGAAGGCAGGAGCCAAGATAGTTTAGCAATGATTCTGCAAAGGCATTTCTTGCTTATTGTTATCGTTCTTTAGCCCAGAAGTTGGCAATCCTTCCCCCCCCCCCCCCCCCTGAGAAGGCACGGTCTCGCCTCAAAAGAATCCACGATGCCTACAATAACAGGGTTAGTATGCAAAATGAGAAAGTGCATTTCCAAATGAAAAAGGGTAGGGAACAAATCGCACAGCACGTAACGTGATGTTTTGTTCCCATCTGCCCCTATACAAAGCTCACCACTTATGCCCATCATAAGTGAGTGGTTTGACAACCCCTAAGAACAATCCGGAAGATCAAGGACCATGCACGATATCCATGAAATTATTGCAGAAGAGGAAAGGAAGGCATATTTACGGAGCCTACCTTCGCCATAACTAAAAAACTACGAAGGCACGAGTGCACCACTTACGGGTAAAATTTGATTCCTCATGTAATGGCATAAACTCCACCGGGATAATATCAATAGTCCGTACTCGGACGAATCGACTCATCCACTCCCGATCTTCATCGTCTTCATCTTCAATAATGAAGAGTATGATTGACCGGAATCGTAAGGTTAGCAATTCTCGATGGTTAAAAGGGTTACATCCTTATAAGATGACTAAGCATGAATTCAAGCCCTTCCTTCTCCGCAAAGAACCTCATCATCAATATTATCCACTAAAATGATGGATGAATCCGCACCAAGGTAACCTGAATATTTTGACAGAAGTCGAGCACAACCCTGTCAAGGGGGCCTAGTGTGAAAGGATACGTGTACATATTCAAAAACCCTCGGCACGGTCCATGATGCTCTCATCCGGGTAAAGTATATGCAGTACTACCTTTTCCCCCCATCCACAGTCATTCGTTGCCAACTTAAGGTGTCTCTCTCCAATCAAACAAGTAAACTTCAAGTATGCTAACATTGACCCTAGCATCGGGAGACCTTTCTGATGAGAAGTCCCCTTTTAAAGCAAAATGCCCTGAGCAGGCCCGCCAAGCATCAGTGGCACTCTACCAACAAGGCAAAAATCGGAGATGGAACACTCTCCTCCTTGCCGAATGGATCATGATGTAGCGATCATGATTGTGGTAAAACTAAAGAATTAGAACATGAATTTGAGAAAAAACATCAATACTGAAATGATGGAGGACCTCACGTAGGAAAAGAGCATAACTACTCCGAATGGCGGAATCTTCAAACAGGAAAAGATTACCCTATATGGAAAAAGCGGCAATGATCTTCCTGCCTTAAAGGCCAATCAAAAATACTAGCCAAAACTTTAACCACTTTGGGAAGACGTGCCGGCGGATCGCCTCAATCATTTAGTAACCATGTCATATACTCGACGCCGCCATATGACTTTTTAGGGTCGGAGACCCCCGTATCGACCAAGTCCTAAGATGGTACCCGATATCGAGGACTTCCACCAAAAGAAGATAGTCTCCATGAAGCCAATAATATCATTACAAATCCCGAGATGGTACTTGATCTCGAGGTCCTCCACTAAAAAGAAGATAGACTCCATGAAGCCATTGCTATTATTACAAGTCCTGAGATAGTACCTAATCTCTAGGACCTCCATCAAGAAGAAATTAAGCTCTAAAAGGACCCGCTTGTATATAAGCTTAACCTTTGGTGTATCCCAATTTCGAGAATTTCAGCTATTCTGAGTACGAATTGCCTACCCGATTCTCCAGACCCCAAATACCTAAGCTCAAGTCATCTCCAGCTCAAAAGCTACCGATAATGCCTTGGGGCTATCTTTCGTCTTTAGATCAAGCTATATCTACTCTCAGAAACCTAACCAAACTACCCCTTGAGGGGTGTCACTTGGTTTAAAGATCTAAGTTTCGTTCCAAAAGTTTGAAGCTTTACTCTTATTCAACTCAAAGTCAGGGGTCCCAAAAATCTAAGTTTATTGGTCTAACCCGGTCAGGTATAAGGGATAGTAAAATATTCCACAGGGAATCGGGTTAATTAGTTAAGAGATGAAAAAATACTTGCAACTCGGCTCGACATTCACACCGATTGGTGAAGTCACACAAATGAAGATATAAGGAAATATAGCATAAATCATAAACATATTAAAGAGACATCTTTATATTGATAAGAACATGATAACAAAAGCCCACGGAAGGTCTTTACATATGATTGCAAAATCCCACGAGGGGTCCTTACACAAAAACAAAGAAGCAAAAAAGTACATATAAAATAAAAAGTCAAGAGCCTAGTCTATTCTTGGGGGTGAATCCTCGACAACAGTATCTTCGAGCACCATCTCCTCGAGGGCCCATCTCGCTCTTCCAGAATGGTGCCTTCAATGGAGAGGATGGAAAAGAGCAAAGTGATGCAAAAGAAGCAGAAAGAGATAAAGGAGCGGAGAGGGATGAAGATGTGGCTGGGTGAAAAATCTAGCTAGTATGGATTTAGCCAGCGCTACTATTGCGAATCCATTTCTTGACACGTTGCACCAGTGTGGGACGCAGCAGTTAGCATATAGTACCACCCCACTCCACGCAAAGCAAATAGAGTGACGCGTTGCACCGGGTAATTAGGAGAGGTCGGTGGAAGTTCATAATCCGCATATCCTCTAATGCAAGGATAATTTGAGATTTATCTCTCATCACCTCGGGTCAACAACAACAAATCAGTACAACCTCGCTCGATAGAGAAAAGCCTTGGAAAAAGACCATGGTCTAACTGGGAAATTACAACGAATAAAGATGAAGATAAGAGAGGGTGAACTGTTGTTGGAGAACATTCAAATGAAGAATGGGTTCCAGAAGACTCCCATTTATATAAAGGGTGGCAGAGTAACCGACAGCTCCATCAATTCCTTTGAAAACGTATCGCTCGGTGCAATCAATGCATTTTGGGAGCTGAACCGGTAGCAACATTATCGCTTTGGAAAATGAGAATCGGCAATGCATTGAATGTTCTGGGAAAGATGAACTGAAAGGACGCCTCAGTTATCACAAAGACCTATGTCATATGTATGACATCATCGCAAGAAGTTCGAAGAGATGAACATCAAAGTCGTTTCTCATCATTCCACTCTAAGAAACACGGGGACTATCTGTATACGGTAAAATTGGAGGGCCCAATCTTCCATCGTTATGATGGCTTGTGAACACATCTCGATATCTCGAGGCTATGGTCGAGGCTGACAACAGAAAGGCTATCAACACTTAACCTCAAGGATATAAGACCCAACTATTACGACAGAAAAATGGGGAGTTCCCAAGGCACGTAAATAGTGATGACAAAGCCTAGTGGACTAGCCCAAAAAAGAATCAAGACATTAAATGGTTATACCAGCCTTATATCTTGGCAATTAATGCATTTGTACTATGTAGGGATTCCCCCTCATAGATAAAGGGTATCCTTGTCATTTTGTAAATATCTGATGCTCAATTCTAAATATACAAGAACATTCTCTCTGCTCTCTAACATATTCTCTTGATTTTATTACTTCATTTATTATTTATATTCATTGTGTTCTATTAATTGTTCTTCATTTATTGCTTATCATTGATCATAAAGAGCCACCATCGTAGCTCTCATAAGTGTTATCTCCCTCTAGACTGCCCCAAGTCAGCTATCCAACTCGACCTCAAGGCCATATAAACAATAGCTCGAGGCCCCGATGTCCAACTAGTTGATTCGATTCTCATACAACCTCTAAGCGATAATCCTGATTTCTAACCTTTTATTTAGCATCCATTGCTTAACAACTAGCATATAAATAGATCACGTATTGTTAGAACCTCATAATCAAATTTAATTGTTATTACCATTTTTACGTAAACATTTTGATGCCCACCGTGGGGCTAAATATAATACTGATTATTTTCTTGCTAGTTTTACTACATAACGCAAGTTATCTTTCACGCTTTTTCTTGTCCAAGATCTTCGATTTTAGGTCAAAATGTCTAACTCAGTAAATGGAGGTGAAAACAACAATCTTGAGGACCACATGGATAATAGTGTGAATGTTCCAGGTGTTGGTATACCACCACGAAACCTAGGAATGCATCAGAACCAATTCCTGTGGACGCGATCTCGTACGGTGCCCAACACGTCGATATAAGCTCCCACACCAACAGGAGCGTATACCAAAGAAAGCAACAAGAAGTCCAAAAAATTCCAGCTCGAGAGGAACAGGAGGTTAGCCTTCACGTTATTTTTAAAATGTTACAGGCACACTAGTTGGCGGTTTCCCAACTACAACGTCACCAGAAAACTCCCAACACGTAGCACCGGGAACAGCTCCCCCAGCCGAACAAGTATCGGAAAGATCAAGCGACAACGGGACATCAACCGATCCCACCATAATAAAGATGCTTGAGGACCTCATAAAGAGGATCGAATCGAGCAAGAAAAAAATAGAATCCATTGATAAGAAGGTAGAGACCTACAATTCTAGAGTAGACCAAATTCCAGGTGCACCCCTGGTCCTAAAGGGTGTAGATTCAAAGAAGTTTGTGCGAAAGCCATTCCTGCAGGAAGCCGCTCCGAAAACTATTCCAAAGAAGTTCAGAATGCCCGGACTTCCGAAGTGTAATGGAACCTCGGACCCCAATGAGCATGTCACTGCCTACACATGTGCGGTGAAGGGCAACGACTAAGGGACGACAAGATCGAGTTCGTCATGCTAAAGAAGTTCGGGGAAACACTCTCTAAAGGGGCCATGGTGTGGTATCACAACCTAACTCCTAACTCTATAGACTCATTTGCCATGTTGGCAGATTTTTTCATAAAGGCACATGTTGGTGCAATCAAAGTAGCAATAAGGAAATATGACATTTTTAAGATAAAACAGAGAGAGAACGAGATATTGCGAGAGTTTTTGTCTCACTTTCAAATGGAATGAATGGAAATACCACTGGTATCTAGCTAGTGGGAAGTACATTCCTTCACTCAAGGTTTGAATGAACAAAGTTCGGTGGCTTCGAAGCAATGAAACAAAATCTAGTTGAATATCCCGCCCTGACTTGGTCGGACGTCCACAACCAATACCATTCAAATATTAAGGTCAAAAATGACAAACTAAGAGCCCCATCGGGCTCAGTATATCCTAACAGGCTTCCAGAAAAGAAGACAAAGACAAACAAGGAAAGATGCCAACCGTACACTGAAGATAGAAGAAACAGCCCAAGACACAACATATCCCACAATGATCAAAGGATGGACAGATGCCAGAATCCTCGAGGACTTGTCAGTAGAGCTGGTTTTGATAGGTACACATGGCTGACGGAGATACCTTGCTAATTGGAATACATCTTTAATGTTGATGTATCAGACATCGTGTTTGCCATCAGTAAAATTGGAGACGCCAGGTGGCCTAGGCTTGTACAATCAGGTCCTTCGCAAAGAAATCAAATCATAGTATATGAATTTCACAACACACATGGCCACAAAACCGAGGATTGACACCAGCTCCGAGAAGAAGTAGCCCGACTACTCATCAAAGTTCACCTTTGAGAATTCCTCAATAATCGGGCCAAAAATTAGTTCTGGGAAAGAGAGGCGACCAAGAAGAACGAAACAAATGAGCCACAACATGTCATTCACATAATCTTTGGAGGCATTGATTCCCCCATAAGAGCCGATGATGAGAAGAACAAAAATATCCATCACCAGAGAAAAGCCAACTCAGGGTTACATAACCAAATATGCTCTCACATTCATTGACGAGGACATCAAGACCTTATCTCAGCCTCACAATGATGCGCTGGTAACCTCTTTCCTTATAAATACATTTCAAAACTAAACGTGTACTTGTTGATCTAGGTAGCTCGGCCAACATTATTAGGTCGAGTGCGGTAGAGCAGCTCAAACTGCTTGACCAAATCGTGCCTGACTCTCGAGTCCTCAACAAATTCAACATGGCAAATGAAATAACGAAAGGGGAAATCACCCTCCCAGTCAATGTGGTCGGCACAATCCAAATGCCAAATTCCACGTCATCGAAGGAGACACAAGATACAACGCCTTGCTCGGAAGTCCATGGATACACTACATGAGAGTAGTACCATCCACCCTCCATTAAATGATAATATTCTCGACAAAGTACGGGATTAAAATCGTCTACGGGGAACAACATGCGGCAAGAGAAATGTTCGTAGTGCACGATACGACGTCGATGCCAGTACCTCCACCCTTGAAGGAGCTAAAGGGTAATCAAACAGTAAAATAGCGATAACAAACTACATCTTTAGCTAAGCCCGACCGAACAAAGTAGAGGATTATACTGTTTCCTCACAGCAAGCGACTGAAACATATCAGGGCTCGAAATACCGTCAGCACTAAGATATGACCATCTCCTTTTTTCATTTATATTCTACGCTAACCTGAGTGCATGTATCCGATCGAAATGGCCAGAGAATTTTCCAAATCGAAGGCCTTAGGTTTCGAAAATCATGCGTTGCACACTTTTTCTTCGATTAGGTTTTATCCCAAGAAGGGATTTTACCGACAAAGTTTTTAATGGGGAAATATCTATATGCTACCTAAGAAAAACTCAAAAAAAGTATTCAAGGCTTCCTTTCAATCAACCTCGAATACTGGGGGACATCCCGCAAAGGATCACCTCCTTGGAGAAGCCAAGATGTGCTGAACAGGGTCTCGATAGGAAGATAATAAACCAAGTCAAACGGTCAAATAAGACATGTCCGTATAGAATAACCTAGCCCTCAACAACAGAAATATATATACCTATGCAAGTAATCAAAAGAATACTTTCCAAAGAATTTCACGTTTGAAAGAAGCTCGACATATTTATAAAACGACTCTAGAGCCAAAAAAATATCCTAGACACTCGGGGTCGGAGTTCCAAGTCTTAAGCCCTCAATGAGGCAACATGAAAGTGATAAAACGGCTCCAAAGCTTAAAGCGTCCCGATTCCCTAGGGACTGGCGTCAAGATCTCAAAACCTCATGACCTCTCGGTCGAAAACCCCGAAATCGTAATCCACCAGTAAGGAAATACCAAGTTTACAAGTAATGGCTCCCAAGCCAATGTACCCTCAATGACTCGGGGACTGTCACGAATCACCACTTATCAAAACCTGAGGCCATAAGACCCCAAACGGGAAGACTTAGTCTCATAATACTTGTATAAGGCAACAACAATATCTGTAAGTAATTGAAGGCCTGTGATTTTGTACCGATGATCGGGCATCCCCGAGTCACTTAGTTTGGCTGGTACAACCTTGTGACCATATTCATTTATGTTTGCCCGGAGCCTTTCAGTCCCGAGTGAAGTAGTTTCGGTGTCTATATCGAGGACATGCCTTTTTAGGGGTATTACAAGTTCGATATATGGCCTTAAATTTGAGATAGGGTTTATGCCTTTAGTAAGGATTTACATGCCTTTGAGGTCTTATAGCTTTGCATACTTGGTATAAGTATGGTTCATGCCTTGCTTGAGGTATACTTCGAAAAGAATCGATTAAACAGGCTACACTTGACATAGGCAAAAGAGCTTTGACCATGGTAGCTCCTAATACAGGCTTCGAGATACTCAGACACAGAGCCAAAACTCTTGAAGTGCTCGATCATTGCCATATAATGACTCACAATTGAGGTTTTTATCAAACTGTCAAAGGTTTAGGCAAATACAATTTCAAAAAGTCCTTAACGAGGGAAAAATAAAGCCTATATTAGAGGTCATATCATCCGAAATCATAAGAGCCATTGATGCGAGCTCACATAAAAGGTTGTACTGACCTAAAGCGTCAGAGTCATTGTCGCCAGCGTGTATTAAAGGTCACATCATCCCAAAGCGTAAGAGCTATTATCACCAGCCCATACAAAAGGTCGTACTAACCAATCGCGTAAGAACCTAAGAACCAGCTTTAAATTCAAAAACTTGAGGGTCAAATGAGCTCGAGTCGATACCCTACTCAGAGACTAAACCCAAAACAGTTGACCAAACATGCCTAAGAGCAAAAAAATAAGAACTCGAATGCCTGCTTATTCTAAAAGATTGCTTCGAGCAAGCGCAAAAGAGCCTATGAGCCAGCCCAATGAGCCCCAAGGCCATACTATGAATCTAAGGATTCCTTTTAACTCAAAGACTAGTTTATATGGCTAAATTTACGGCAAAAAGAAATGTAGAAGAAATGAAACGGCAAGGTTTCCTTGTATACACATATGCAAGAAAACACAAGCTCCATTTATAACATACTTTGAAAGTACTATATATAGAATCAGAAAAGAAAATCTACATCCCCCTTAAGGACTATGGCCCGTCGGCCTCATCCTCGCTGTTCTCGATATCAGAGAGAAGTTACTTAGAGCTACCTTGGTCAGCCCTCGTCCGCTTTCCCTCTCCGGAAAGGTCAAACCCCTCACATGTATCTCCTCGAGGGTTTCTCTTTGAGACTTACACTTGCTCCTGTCCTCACGGTGGAGAGTCTTTCTCAACTCAGCTTGAGCATTGGCAACGTCCTTCAAATAGACCGCACTTTCTGGTCAGCCTTAGTTCGGCTCATTACGACTTCAGTCCAGACATCCACAACCTCGGTCTTTATCTTCAAGAGCCCAGACTCGATATTTGTAATCATATCTATTCGAAGCAAGTTATTAGCAAGAGCAAAGAAAAGTTAAATCTCGAAGAAGGAGGCTTTAGCCAGAGCACCCTTCCCCGCTAAAGCCTGAATGTCAGCTTGAGCCTTTAACTCATTATACTCGCGCTTGGCTCGGCCAACTTCATTCCGAAGGTGCTCCAGGTCATCTGTCTTTTTCTGCAACTGAAATTAACAAAATACTAACCTCAGGATCTAGAAGAAGGAACACACACTCACTCAGAACAAAAAACTACATGCTCCTTCAGGTAGCTCTCGTAATTCATGCTTCAACTCGCCTCATAACATAAGCATGCCAACTCGACTTCCCTTTCGTCACAAAGGAGACTAAGGGATATCTCCCCATCTAAATCTTTCTGTAGCCTGGCGTCATGGTAAAGCAGCTCGGACTTAATCTTATCAAAGTCCTATAAAAGAAAATGTAATAAGAAAGGGAAGGCGCGAAACTCAAAAGGCCAGCGCCAAACTCATTGCAGAGTGAAGCTGTTGGGCTTCCTCCAAGGTCAAGCACGCCTCTTCTTGTCTAGCTCCCTCAGCCCTAGAAGAGCCCACCCCGGTTGGGACATGGTCGCTCGGTGCATACGATCCCGGATTTCGAGTATCCCTCGAATTACCTTTGATGGAAAAAGAAGACATCAGCAGAGGAGAAACAACCTTTCCAAAACCAAAAACAACAGGCACAGCAAGCTCAGTCAATACTTCCTCTCCGAGCCCTCGGTCTGGGTTCGCCTTGCTTTGAGCACCGTCACCCTGCAAAGGCATTTCTTGCTTATTATTATTATTCTTTAACCTAGAAGCTACCGATCCTTCTCCCCATCTAAGAGGGCACGACCTTGCCTCAAAAGACTCCTCGATGGCTACAATAACAGGGTTAGTACGCAAAATGAGAAAGTGTTTTTTAACATTAACATTAACAACAACCCAGTATAATCCCACTTAGTGGGGTCTGGGGAGGGTAGTGTGTACGCAAACCTTACCCCTACCCTTGGGTAGAGAGGCTGTTTCCAAATAGACCCCCGGCATCCTTCCCTCCAAGAACTTCAGAATGAGAAAGTGTCTTTTAACATTAACATTAACAACAGAATGACAAAGTGTCTTTAAAAATGAAAAATACGAGGGAAAAAATCGCACAACACGTACCGTGATGTTTTGCTTCCCATCCACCCCTAGACAAAGCTCACCACTTACGCTCATCATAAGTCGAGTGGGTCGCCAACTTCCGAGCCCAATTAGATCAGGGACCTTGCACGACATCCATGAAATTATGTATAAGAGGTAAGAAAGGCGCATTTACAGAACCTACCTTCGCCATAATTAAAAAACTACAAAGGCACGAGTGTACCACTTACGGATAAAATTCCATGCCTCATGGAATGGCATAAACTCCATGGGGATAATATCAACAATCCGTACTCAGACTAATCGGCTCATCCACTCCCGATATCCATCTTCTTCATCACCAACAACAAAAGGCATGGTCGATCGGCATTTTAAGGTTAGAAAACCTCGATGGTAAAAAGGTCGATACATCCTGACAAGACAACTGAGCGTGAATTCAAGTCCTGCCTTCTCCGCAAAGAAACTCATAATCAATACTATCCGCCAAAATGATGGGTGAATCTACACCAAGGTAAGCTAATACTTTCGACAGAAATTAAGCACAACCCTATCAAGGGAGCCCAACGTGAAACGATATGTGTACACATTCAAAAAGGATATGATGGAGGACCTAATGCAGGAAAACAGGATAACTACTCAGAATAGTGGAATCTTCAAAAAGGCGAATATGACTCTATAAATGGAAAAGTGGCGACGATCTGCCTGCCTCAAAGCTAATAAAAAATACTAGCCAAAGCTTTAATCACTTTTGGAAGACGTGCCAGCGGGATTGCCTCGGTCTTTTCGTAACCATTTCATACACTTGACGCTGCCATATGACATTTTATGGTCGGAGACCTTTGCATCAACCAAGTCCCGAGATGGTACCCAATCTCGAGGACCTCCACCAAAAGAAGATAGGCTCTAGGAATCCATTAATATCATTACAAGTGCCGAGAAGGTAACCATTATCGAAGACCTCCACTAAAAAGAAGATAGGCTTCAGAATGTCGTTGCCATCATTACAAGCCGTGAGATGGTAGCCGATATCAATAACTTCCATAAAGAAGAAATTAAGCTCTAAAAGGATCCGCTCGTATATAAGTTTAACCTTAGGGTGGCTTCCTATTTCAAGAATTTCAGCTATTGTGAGTACGAATCGCCTACCTAATTCTCCAGACCTCGAAATACCTAAGCTCGAGTCATCTCCCGCTTAAAAGCTACCGATAATTCCTTGGGGCTATCTTTCGTCTTTAGATCAAGCTATATCTACTCTCAGACACCCCACCAGACTACCTCTTGAGGGGTATCACAGGATTTAAAGAAATAAGTTTCGCTCCAAAAGTTCGAAGCTTTACTTTTATTCAACTCGAAGTCAGGGGTCCCGACGATCCAAGTTTATCGGTACAACTCGTGCTCGGTCTAAGGGACGGCAAAAGATTCCACATGGAATCAGGTTAATCAGTCAAGAGTATAAAAATACTTGCACCCGGGATCAATATTCGCACAAATCGGTGGATTCACGCATTAGGATTTTTCAAAAAGGAAGATACAAAAAAATATAGCATAAATTAGAAACAGATTAAAGAGATACCTTTATATTAATAAGCACATGATTCGACGGATGGTCTTTACTTATGATTTCCAAAGCCTATGATGGGTCCTTACACAGAAACAAAGAAGCAAAAAAGTGCATATATAATAAAAGCCTAGATCCTAGTCTATTCTGGGGGGTGCATCCTCAAAAGCAGTGTCTTCGAGCACCATCTCCTCGGGGAGCCATCTCTATCTTCCAGAACGACTCCTTCAAGGGAGAGGATAGAGAAGAGCAACGTGATGCAAAAGAAGCAGAAAGAGATGAAGGAGCGCAGAGGGATGAAGAAGTGGCTGGGTGAAAAATATGGCTATTATAAATTTCACCATCGCTACTATTGTGAATCCACTTCTTAAGACATTGCACCAACAGGGGATGCAGCAGTTAGCATATAGTACCACCCACTCCACGTAAAGCAAATAGAGTGAGGCGTCGCAACTGGTAATTAGGAGAGATAGGTGGAAGTTCATAATCCGCATATCCTCTAATGCGAAGATAATTTGATATTTCTCTTTCATCACCTCGGGTCAACATCAGCAACAAAAAAATCAGTACAACCTCGCTCGACAGGGAAAAGACCTAGAAGAAGGCCATGGCCTAACGGATGGAAATGCTGCTATGTAACCTCAAAGCCACGGGCCTCAAACATGGGAAATAACTATAAATGAAGATCAAGAGCTGAGAGGGGTGAACTGTTGTTGGAAACATTTGAATGAAGAATGGGTTCCAGAAGGCTCCCATTTATAGAAAGGGTGGCGGCGTAACCGACGACGCCATCAATTCCTTTGAAAACGTATCGGCAGGAGTAATCAGTGCATTTTTGGGAGCTGAACCGGTGGTGACATTATCGCTTTAGAGAATAGAATCGGGAGTGCATTGAATGGTCCTGGAAAGATGAACCGACGGGATGCCTCTGTTATCGCAAAGGCCTAGGTCATATGTATGACATCATCGCAGGAAATTCGAAGAGATGAACATCGAAGTCGTTTCTCATCATTCCACTACAAGAAACGAGGGGACTATCTTTATACGGTAAAATCGAAAGGTTCAATCTTCTGTCGTTATGATGGCTCGTGAGCACATCTCGAGATCTCGAGGCTATGGTCAAGGTTGACCGCTGAAGGATTATCAGCGGTCAACCTCGAGGCAATAAGACCCAGCGGTTATAATGGAAATGTGAGGAGTTCCCAAGGCGCATAAATAGGGCTGACAAAGCCTAGTGAACTAGTCCAGAAGTGGCTGTACCAGCCTCATATCTTGGCATTTATATATTTGTACTATGTAGGATTCCCTCTCATATATAAAGGGGATCCTTGTCATTTTGTAAATATCTGATGCTCAATACTAAATATATCAGAACATTATCTCTACTCTCTAACATATTCTCTTGATTTCATTACTGCATTTATTACTTATATTCATTGTGTTCTTCATTTATTGCTTATCATTGATGATAAAGAGCCATCATCGTAACTCTTATAACTGTTATCTCCCTCTCGACTGCCCTAAGTCGGCTATCCAACTCGACCCCAAGGCCTCATAAACTAATTCCAACTGTTTGGTTCGATTCCCGTACTGTCTCTAAGCCATAATCCTGATTTCTAACCTTTTACTTAGCGTCCATTGCTTAATAATTAGCATAAAAATAGATCACGTATTTTTAAAATCTCATAATCAAATTTAATTGTTATTACTATTTTTACGGTAAACAATTTCTATGTATATATTGTATGTATCTTCAGAAAGTATTGATAATTAGTAATAGGGTTGTCAATGAATATTTAAAAATCAAAAGAACTTACCCGAATTGTATCACACCGAACCAAATTTTAATTTTTTTTAATGGTCGATTTTTAAATATAATAATAATATGTATTCCGCCTCTGAATAGGAATACATAGGACCAGAAATACTAATAATCAGAAAATAGGACTAAATCGAAAAGAACCGTCAGAAACTTTTGAGTCAGCTAATTGACATTTGCAAGAACGATTAAAGCAAGAAACTTTATCCTTGACCGCGAGGAACTCAGAAATGATCCTCACAGTAAAATGAAAAACAACCATAAGAATTGCCAAATTCAAAGTTCTCGATTGTGTTCACTGAATAATATCACAAACCCATTAACAAATTGCGCTTATAACATAAAGAACTGCGTATATCAAGGAAAATTCAAAGAAGCCCTTTTAATATACAACCATAATCGTGTTAGTGGAAGTTTAATGGTGGGTGCTGTTCCGTTGGTGCTAAAGGCATGTTCTGCACTTTCAATGCTTAGTCTCGGCAAAGCTTTACATGCTGAATCCGTGAAATCAGGATTTGATTGTAATGTTATGGTGGGGACTGCATTGTTGGATATGTATGGGAAATGTGGTGAAATTTGGAGTGCCCGGCTGGTGTTTGATTATATGCCTGAAAGAAATGTGATAACATGGAATGCTATGATAGGAGGGCATATGAAGGGTGGTGGTACAAAGACTGCAATTTTGTTGTTTGAGAATATGTATAAGAAGACAATTGTGACTTGGAATGAAATGATTGACGGGTATGCTAGAAATGGAGATATGGTGATGGCTAGGAGGTTTTTTAACCGGGTGCCGGATGAGTTGAGGAATGTAGTCACATGGAGTGTGATGGTTTATGGGTATGCTAGTAATGGAGATATGGATGCTGCAAGGGAACTGTTTGAGATAATGCCTAGAAGAAATTTCTATATCTGCTCGTCCATGATTTCTGGGTATTTTAAGAAGGGTGATGTTAAGAGTGCCAAGGCCATATTTGATAGGATGACTATGAAGAACTTGGTGAATTGGAATTCATTGATATGTGGTTATACACAGAATGGATACTGTGAAGAAGCCTTAGAAGCATTTTCTAAAATGCAAGATGAGGGGTTTGAACCGGATGAGGTTACTGTAGTTAGTGTTTTATCGGCTTGTGCACAGTTGGCTTTGCTGGATTTTGGCAAGGAAATGCATGAAATGATAATCTGGAAAGGGATTGAATTGAATCAATTTGTTCTTAATGGGTTGGTTGATATGTATGCGAAATTTGGGGATTTAAGTAATGGCAGATTGACTTTTGAAGGAATTTCAGTCAAAAATGATGCTGCTTGGAACTCGCTAATATCTGGTTATGCCACTCATGGCCACTGTGTGGAGGCACTTAATTTCTTTGAGAGAATGAAGAGCTCGGGAGTGAAACCTAATGATATAACATTTCTTTCAGTGCTATCGGCTTGTGCCCATGGTGGATTCGTGGAGGAAGGTTTAGAGATTTTCTCCGGGATGGAGAAATATGGGTTGAAGGCAAGCATCAAGCATTATGGTTGTCTTGTTGACCTTTTGGGAAGGGCCGGAAGATTAAAGGAGGCTTGTGATTTGATAAAAGGGATGCCCGTCACACCAAATGACAGAATTATAGGGGCTCTGCTTGGAGCATGTTGGGTTCACTCAGACGCAGATGTGGTAGAAAATGTTCTGAAAGAGGTTAAAAATTTGAGCTCCAGTTGCAATTCTGGTGTTGATGCACATTATGTGATTCTTTCTAATATATATGCTGCCTCTGAAAGATGGGAGAAGGCTGAAAGGATGAGGTTTGCCTTGTCAAATAAAGGGTCTAAAAAGACACCTGGATGTAGTGTGGTCATGCTTGATGGACCAGACTAATTTTATGCAAGTTTTGCCAGAATAATTAACTTCTAAAAAAGGATACTGACTCTAGCCATTAGACGATGTTGAGGTGATTACAGGAATAATCAAACAGAGCTATCAATGTCTAATGTAGATATTAATCCAAAAGAGGTGCCTTCTAAACTTGCAACACCAGTAGAAGTTAACTATAACCATTGCTAGCAAAAAATTGTTACAAAACTCAATCTCGAGGAGATGCTCCTCTAATATATTGAACTGTATATAATGCTAAAAATGGCTGCTTCTAAATATTTATGATTGTAGCCACCAACTCTTCTTCCTTGTGTATTCCACTTTTGCTAAGGTACTATCACACATGGAATCGATGTGTCAATCAGACAACCCTGAAAGACTCAGCAATCTTTCTCAAATCTTTGTAATATTTTTTCCATTGAAGACCTGTGAAATCACAGAGAGTTGTAGGATTTAACTACTATATAGCAGATATTCCGAAGATAGAAAGCACAGATTTGAATTTTTACCATTTCCAGTGACGTTGAACAAGTATAGGCGATTTCCGGCGGCTGTTGCTGTGATCATTACATGTGGTGGCTCTAATTCGAACTGGTAATATTTTCTTCCTGAATGCTCTGCTACTTCAGCTCTTAAGACTTTACCTTCCACACTCTCTCCAATGACTTCAGGCCCAAAAGCGCTGATCACTTTATCTGGAGGTCCAATTTGTTCTATGGTGGCTTCTTCACCAATTTCTGGGTCATATTTGGAGTTAGAATACCACCAAGATTGAATCCGTCAGATATAAATTGAGTTGATATATTTATTTGCCAGTGTGTGTTTTACACGTTCATCCCTATGTCCACCTAATCTCTTTTAGTTCTCTTAGCTTCAGTACTAGAATAGAAGGAAGAAAAAACATGAGATGCTCACCATCTGAAAATCTTTTAACAGGAGCCACAACTACAGAGATACGCCCTTCTTTGGGGTTAGCAAACCTCAAATCAATCTCTGTACCGCCTAGATCAGCAATTGACACAGGGACCTGTTCAATAGGTGAAAACTTCAAAAGTGAACCTGACTAAGGTATGTCCAATTGTGCAAAGTAAATTGACATCCAGCTGAAAGGTAATTTCTCGGACATTGCTGAATATTAAAATACATACAGTTGTGAATAACTGAATTATTACCTCTTCCCAATTATCAGGCACTGAAAAAACATAAGGACTGATCGGACTCCATCCAACACCATGTCCACCTGACTTGTCATCCGGTCTTCGGTATGTCCTCCAACCTGCCTGAGCAATTTTGCCCTTGTTAAGATGAACATTTACTTGGAAAAAGAAAAAGCACAGACGAAAAAGACGCGAAGAATTTCAGTTATATACACGTAGGCTCTGTGTTCTCTCATTATCTGAATGTAGTCTATGTCTATGCAATTATCCAGCCTAGACACAACCTTTTGTTGCTATTTGAGGTTGTGAATAATTCTATTGGATTTGGTAAGAGTCTACTAGTTGTCCTAGTTTTTCAACATCATTCATGAATATGCCAATAAGCTTACTGCAGCTTATAAAGTGTGGGATTATAAAACTAACCTTCTTCATCTGGCTCAGAAAGTCCAGGAACTCTCCCTGCTAGGAGGCCTTGTTTCACCACAGCATATCCCTCTCCAGGAAAACCAATCAGGACTGATGAAATCAAAGAGACTCCAGATACAATAGTTGACCTCCTATTCAATGAGCCTGCAGATTTCTCATAATCCTGAATCACATGCACATCTTCTTTAGAACAGGCAGCAGCCTTAATTCTTGAACACCCTTTTTCTGTGACACCATGAGGAACTACTTGGTGAGATGAAATCACCTGTCTGCTCAGATTGTTTTTCCAAGAAAGGCAACTGCTGCTGTATACAAATGTGCCCATTTCCTCTCAACCAAGAAAGTAGGAGAGAGAAACGAGGTTTCTGAAATTTTTTCTATGCAATCTTGAGGAGATTCAATATGGAAAAAAAGTGGTTTGCAGATTTAAGCCTTTCTGAATCTGCTGTTGTTGTTCTCTAAACTTCTGGTATTAGTTCTTTGCTGCTCAAGTTAAAAAGAGCTTTCCGATTGGGTTGACACTTGACACCTAGCAAACGCTGAGGTCCACAGGCCCTAAAATGTCTTGAGATTTTTGTGGTTGTGGTGTCACTGATTTGAAGATTGGTTTTTGCTTTCATCAAATAAAGTTTTTGAAAGTTCTGGTTTTACATGTTACCACTTGTCACTTGATGCTCACCAAATTAAATAAAAATAAAGACTATATTATGTGGTTATTCCCTTAAGCAAATCATGTAAATGAGCAAGAGCTTCCTAGATCGCGTGTACTTTTGCAAGTTCAACAAAATTTTGGCTCAATTTGGTGAATTTTTTGCAAAGAATTTCTAAATAAACCCCCGGCATCCTTCCCTCCAAGAACTTCTCACCTTGCTCTTGGGGAGACTCGAACTCACAACATCTCGGTTGGAAGTGGGGGTTGCTTACCGTCAGAGCAACTCCTCTTGTCTAAAAAAAAAAGCACATGTAAAATAAATAATTTACCCTACACTCGATATTTGGACCAAATTACAATAAGTTACTACAGTTTACCGAAAAACTAAGATGAGAGTATATATCAATTTATGTGAAAAGGCTGTTTTTATTCCTCGAACCCATAATCTCATTGTCATGTGATCAAGAAATTATGGGTTCAAGCTATAGAAACAACCTCTTACAGAAATGAAGGGTAAGACTATTTACGATAGACTTTTGTGGTTCGGCCTTTTTCCGGACCCGAACTTAGTGTATAGGACTATTCTTTGATGTGATATGATATGAGTATAATGTTATCCATTCAGTAGATTGAAACTGATTTAGGGATTACATATTTCTTATCTTGCCAAAAAAGAAAGGTGCGTTGCTTCAATCTCTGACATCATACTGGTCCGAGAAAAAGAGGGAGAACAAACCACAAATCTTTTCTTCTCTCTTCACTTTTAAATAACAAGAATCAAAAAGTCCATATGATAGGCTGGTCAATAATTATATACCAAGAACGTAAAATGTCCGAATATACACGAAATCAAGCATATTTGTCTTTCGTTAATACTTTAGTTCATATATGTCCTTACCGTCACATAATTCGTCCATATATGCCCTTTACGAAACAGAATCCACCTAAACTACATTAATTCTTTTTTCAATTGTATTAAAGTATATTACAAGCACTATTTTCTTTTTATTAGTATTTTTTTCTTTACCTTTCTCTTTACTTTCTTCTTTTTTCTTTTCATCTCTTTTTTTTTCTTTCTCCCATATCTGATTTCCTCCATTGCTGATGCTTTCTTCATTTCCGTAACTAATTTTACGTGATTTTATTCCAAAAAATCAAACTTACACACCAAAAGCTTCCTAGCAAGAAGGCTCTAGTTCTTCTGAAAAGGAGATGAAAAGTTTTTGGCGGTAGTTAAGATAGGATATGGTTATTCAAATTTTAAAGGTGTTAATTTATGTGGAGCTTCAAATCAAAACGTTCAAAATATGAATAACCATATCCTACATTCACCCAATAAACACCATCGAAAAAAATTCTCCAACAATTTTCATCTCTTTCATATCAGAAGAACCTATGGAGTTTTTTATAGTAAAATAGCAATAATTCAAGAGTTTTGCCAAGTAATTGGTGACGAAAATGAAGACGACATCAGCAATGACGGAAATCGGATATGGAAGAAAGAAAAAAGAAAGAAAAGAAAAGAAAAAGGCAAATTAAAAAAAAAACTAATAAAACGAAAATGGAGTTTGTAATACACTTTAATACAATTAACAAAAGAGCTAATTAATTTGGGTGAATTCGTGACAGTAAGGACATATATGGACCAACTATGTGACAGTAAGAACATATATGGGCTAATATATTAACGAATGACAAATGTATTCAATTTCATATAGTACAAGGGTATATTTAAACCGTTTCCATTCCGAGAACGCAAACTAAAACCACTAAGCGGTGCATCCTAACTTCAAAATAGCCTAAGGAATCCCAATTCTTGTGACAACCTAATAAACGTCACAACCTTTTCAAGGACAAAACACGAAGAAAGAAAATGTAAATAATCAGCGAGATTTTCTCTATAGCTCTGGAGAGAGAAAAAAATGGACAGTGGTCATTTATAGCTCTGGCAAAAATTACAATGCAACTATAACAAACACACAATTGATCTACAAGTCGCGTAAAGCATATTCAAGGCAGAGGCATAGGTGGTTTCCACTTGCTGAATTCCACCAAATCTCTGTTGACTATAGTTCTATTATGGAGCCAGAAAGTTTCGGATGACTGATGGAATTGCCTTACTTTTCTCTGCAGTTCCCACATAATTGCATTAAACGCAGAGCAGGAGTCGGACTCAGGAGTATAAGCGAATAAACATCTGATCTTTCGACCCCTAGCTATCATCTCATCTATGTCTTTATCTGAGAATGAAAGAAAGTTATGTCATGATTCTATTGGCTACAAGCTTTCATGCAAGATGCCAGAACAAGAAAGAAATGTGCTGACCAGGTATTGATTCTAGGTAGTCCAGAAGTTCGGTTCCTATATGAGTGGATGGCCATTTGATTGATATCTGGGTGTAGTCAATCACGTTCTGAAATGGTAATTCTGCTTGATCTGATAGGATTACTGGAACACATTCCTGTTTAATTGAAAACATAGCATAAATAGCTTGGAAAATGCAATTTGACGAATTTTAGGTATTGACACAAGATGTGAAAGACTAACCACAAAGAAGGATTCATAAAAGCGAAGCGTCCATGATGATTCACCACGTGGAGCCAGGCAGAACTTGGCATCGCGGAGATGTTCAAAATATTCCCTCCTTCCAAGCTTGTCAGGACCACTGAACTTCAATTCTGGACATTCCAACTGTTGATAGAATCAAAAAGACCATCTTTTGGACAAACAAGACAATTATATGGGACTCAACTGGAAGCAAACATATTTAGTCATGTTTTATCCGTCGGTTGAACTGGAATCAAACTTAATTAGTCATATTGAAGAACTATGGATTCTCATGCATGCAGATAAACTGAAGAACACCTGTACCTGCTAAAGAATCAGACAGAATAATGTTTACCAGCTTCGCTGCTATGTGTTATCATATGAGGAAGCCTACCATGGGCAGCGATGCAGTAGGAGAGGAAGATATTTGAGAAAATTAAGAGGGTTGTTCAGGATTTCTGTGAGCTGTTATATCTTTTGAGAGGTAGGGGAATTTTTTCCTGGAGAAAATGACTTCTGGGTCAGATATTCACCATAGATATAATGTTAATACCATATCGACCGAAGATACACTGCAAGGATGTTTTTGGGCTGGGACCAATTTAGGAAGATGTTAGAGATTAGAAGAATTTAACAGGCCATTACAAGGGGAGTAAAATGGTGAGTTTTTGCATACTAGACTTTTAGTCAAACAATCATGCAACAACTGCTTCCGAAGAGAAACAACCATAAGTATGAACTGAATTATCAAATTTAGGTATGTTTTAAAATTGATAGTCCACACATGGATTACTGCATCATACACTCTCAAAAATATCTGGATATTCTTAACCAATAGAGCAAACCCTTTTTTCCAGTGAAAGTCACTATTCTAGACCAAGCTGTGAAGCTACAAGCATCAAAGAAGTAAAATCAATGGAGACAAGGAGAAAGCATACCTTGTCCGGGAATTGCTTCGCGAGATCTATCAGCTGAAGGCGACCCACCTTTCCTTGTGCTCGACCTAAATAGTTAGCTAAATGTTTCCTCTTTGACAAAGGCAAAGGCTCAACTAGCCTAGCACCATGAGTAGTCATCCCATCATCAATATTTCCGGGGATTATAATATCTTTCCATGTATTGAAGGCACTAGTGTCTCTTTTATCTGTGCGATCCCCCTGCATTAGATGCAATGATATGTGAATTAACTTATTGAAGATAACAGGCATTACTAGGTACAAGCATGTTGAGTAAACAAACATAAAGAGGAGGTGCAATGAGAATACTTTGATTGATATGATGAGTGTCATTGCTGCAAATATCGAGAAAATTGCAGATGCGTGGATAGAGAGGAACCAACGCGTGTGGTTGGTCGAGGTGTTTGTCATGACAAAAAGAATTTCCAGGATTCGATGATTATTTTGCAATCGATGCATGTGAGTTTCTTTCTCTCTACGAGAGTCGAGCAAAGTGTTAGAATTGTTATGTAAATAGGAATAGAAGTAAATAACTCTGATCCCATATGTATTAGGAGTACGACATGTTATATGTATATATATATATATATAGGATTCATTGTATCATTGTTAATAAATCAATAATATATTTTTCTCCCGTGCTTTCTCACATGGTATTAGAATAACCGTGAGAACTTTATCGTTGTTATGGCTGTCCAACGGGCCGTCCCGTCCCGGTCCCATCCCGTCTCGTCCCCTCCCGTCCCACTTCAAGTTAAATGGGATGGGCCAATGTTAAACGGGACAAGGGATGGGACGAGACGACCATTTCGTCCCGTTTGTCCCGTTTCGTCCCATCCCGTCCCGTCACGCGTCCTGTCCCGCCAAAATTTTTTAAAAAAAAAAACTAGCCGTTGGCCAACGGCTTAAATGGCAAAAACAGTCGTTGCCAACGGTCCAAACAACCCCTACACCCCCCAAAACACCCCCTCCCTCCCCCCCTCCCAAACTTTTAATATAACCACTAAGTTTATTAAATTACACTTTGGCCTATTTTCTACTATAAATATCCCTCATTCTTCTTTATTTTTTTCCCACAAAAAATCAATCTTCTCTCTCAAATCTCTTACATTCTAATATCCTATCTATATTATATATTATTCTCTTAATTTTGTTACTATCAAGTATCAAGTGTTATCTTTCAAGTTTCAACTTTCAAGTATTTGGGCAAATTTTTTGAAGCAACTTTCAAGCTTCAAATTAATTCGTCAAGTATTAGGAACAATATTTGAGAAATTTCTTCAAGTTTCAATATTTAATCACGGTGCACTCATTCCATCTCCTAATTTTAATATATAATTTTTGCGTATCATTTTAATGCTTAATTTTTTTGTTTACTTTACGTGTTATATTTTCGTATTTCATTTGTGTGTTTAATATTTGTGTTAGCTTTTTATATTTAACTTCATATTTAAATTATGGCACCTAAAAATGTATTTGGTATTTTTAAAAAAAGTAGTAAAAAAATAGTAAAGGTGAAAGTAGTAGTAATCATAATCCTAGCTCTTCTCCTAGACCTAGAGTTAGAAAGGATATTGATGAAATGACTCATGTGATGAGACTTCATTTTCCCAACCCCCTACATTTTATGATGTTCATGTCGGAGAACAATTAGATCATGAAACTTTATAAAGACAATTTGGCAATGATATTTTTTTTGAGGATGAAGAAAATGAGGAAGAAGAATTAGATGAAACACCCACTAGTCCCGCAACACAAGCTCCAACTCAGAGTCAATCTCAGGAGCTTTACCCCCTCTGTACCCCCTATAAGGGATAAGCCTAAGGCTGAACATCCCAAAACATCACTTGTATGAAAAATTTTTAAACATGATAAAGTCAATCATCGTGCTATATGTGAAAAATGTAACCAAGTATTTGCACACTCAACAAGTGGTGGGACAGGGGGTTTAACTAGACACTTAAGAAAGGATCACAAATCTTTATGGATACAAGCTAACATAGAAGCCGGAAAAATTATAGATCCTACCATCAGGTCTGGCACTCCTAGTGGATCTGGTTCTAATCAAATTCAACAACAACTTGACCCTGCTTCTTGTCATGTTTTACGCAAATATAACAAAGATAGAGATCGTGGGAACTTAGCAAAAATGGTGGCTGTCTGTGGCTTACCTTTTACTTTTCCTTCTCACCCTGCTTTTGTACATTATATACAAGAATATAACCCTGCTTTTCAAGGTTTTCCTAAGACCACAGTTAGAAATGATGTTTTTAAATTTCAAACCAAATATCTTCAGTATATTCGTTGTGTATTTTTTCACTTAGATTGTAAAGTGTCTATCGCATCTGATATAGGTTGTAGTCCAAATGGTTGTGATTATTTAACTATTACATGTCATTAGGTTGATCATCACTGAAACTTGCAAAAACATAGTATAGGTTATAAATTTGTTGATTCAAAACACACTGGAGCATATATTGCAACTACTGTTCTACAAATACTTGATTTTTATGGACTCGTTAATAAAGTTTTAATTATCACATAATGCTTCTCCTAACACAACCGCGGCAAATAGCTTAAAATCTAGACTTTGTCCAATTAATCCAACAATTTTTCATGTTAGATGTGCATGCCATATTTTTAACTTGGTTGTAAAAGATGGTCTTAATTTATTTTTTGATGCTTGTAGTAAAATACAACATGCTTGTGGCTATATTTTTCGTGCTAATAAACAAAGTAGAATTCGTGAATTTGCTCAACAATGTGCTAGTGTTGGGCTTCCATTTAGAAAAGTTCCAAAAGATGTTTGTACTAGGTGGAATTCTACTTATGAAATGCTTAAAGTTGCTTATGATTATTGGGTGCCTATCCAGAAGGTATTTAATATGCATAATGCTTACCCTGTTGATCAAATTGTTGATTCTGATTGGGATGAGATCAGAGATCTTACTAAATTATTAGAAAAATTTTATTATGCTACAAAATAATTTTCTGGTATATATTATCCTACTATTACACAAATATTATGGTATATTTGTGAAATTTCTGTTGTATTTGGTAAGTTTAAAACAAATCCAACTTATGCACCGGCCATTAAAGAAATGATTTTAAAATTTAAAAAGTATTTTTTTCCTATTCCCAAAGTTATTTAATTTCTATTCTACTTAACTCATCTTTAAAACTAAGAGGTACAAAGGGACTTGTTCGTAAAATTTATGAAAATTTAGAAATTCAAGAAAATGAACAACTATCTCTCAAAAACTGCCAAGCTAGCATATATTCTTATGCTAGATCAATGTTTGATAAATATAAATCTATGGATACAACTAGTACTAAAACTGCTCATCCTACTTCTAAGTATGGAGCAGATGTTTTATGGGAAGATATGGATGATATAACAGGTTTTGATTCCTCTATTGATGATGAACTTGATTCTTATCTTAATCAAGGATTAGAAAATATTAAAGATGAAGAAGGCAAGAAACAACTTTTGTCATGGTGGAGGGAGTGTGGCAAGCTTTTCCAACACTTTCAATTATAGCCCGAGATATCCTGGCTATTCAAGCATCATAGGTAGCATCGGAGAGTGCTTTTAGCGTGGTACGATTTCAAATTGGAGATCATAGACATGCATTGGCAGAGGACAGTTTAGAGATTTTCGTATTATTCAGAGATTGGATTAATTCAGAAAGAAGAAATCTTGGTTTTGAAAAATTAACCACTAGGGAAGAAAAAGAATACAATGAGATACTTACCACTGGGAGCGATGACGGCATGGAGCTCATGGAACATCAATCAACATTGCCAATTCCAGTAGAATGTCCGAGAGATATTATTGATAAGTTAGAAAAAAAACTATATAGGAGCTTACAAATATTAGTATGATAATTTGTAATTGGCTACTAAGAGGCCTAGTTCAAAAAGAACCCTTCCTAGAAGGTAGCTGCATAGATTAGGTGCTCTTCAAAAGAATTATATTTGTATTTGAGATTTGAAAGTTCTATTAATAAAATAAAAGGCTCTAAGCATTGAAGTTTTTTTATGAATTGTCTTAGTTACTTAATAGTTAAAACTTTGAAATTATATTAAATAAATTACAATTGTATTATAAATATATAATTAGTAGAATATTTTATTAGAAGTCTTTTGTTTTAATATTTTATAATTCTTTACTTAGTTGTCTAATTTTAATTTTAAAATAATAACATTTAAGTTTATTCAATAAGTCAAAAATAGTGTTTCTTTCATCTGTTTCAGCAAGTTGTCAGTTGATTCTTTCTATTATTTGATGATAATCCAACGATGTCTTTGGGAGTCGATGCTAGCGGGTCTAGCAACCCGGGTTCTAGAAGTTAATTTGAGACATTGATGTCAGTTTCTGCTAGTATTGAAAAGCAACAAGAGCAACGACAGAAGATGTTTCTAGTTCTTACACTAGCTGGACTCCCTAATGATCTTGATTCAGTACGTAATCAGATGTTGGCTAGTCCGGCTGTCCCCACAGTTGATGAACTATTCTCTCGATTACTTTGTCTTGCTGCAGCACCAAGTCACCCAGTGAGCTCATCACAGACACTTGACTCATGTGTCCTCGTATCCCAGTCAATGGACCATCAGGCATCTCATACTATGGATAATATTCGAGAAGGAGGTCGTTTTAGCATATCTAGACTCAAGTGCTCTTATTGTCATAAACTTGGTCACACTCGTGAGTGTTATTCTTTACATGGCCGCCCACCCAAAAATGCATATGTTGCTCAGACTGAGACTACAGGTGACCGGGGATTTTCTTTATCTGAAGGGGGATATAATGAGTTCCTTCAGTATCGAACAAGTAACCAGACATCTCCACAAGTAGTCTCCATTGCTCAGACTGATACTTCTGTTGCTAGTAATTCTTTTGCTTGTGTTTCCCAGTCTAGTACTCTTGGACAATGGGTTGTGGACTCAGTCGCTTCTGATTATATCTATGGTAATAAATCACTTTTGTCAAGTATTGTGTATTCACCGTCTCTTCCCACTGTTACTTTAGCCAATAGGTCTCAAACCAAAGCAAAAGGAGTTGGACAAGCGAATCCCCTACCATCTGTCACTCTAGATTCCGTTCTCTATGTCTCTGACTGTCCTTCTAATCTTGCATTTGTTAGTCGTTTGACTCGTGACCTCCATTGTGGTATATATTTTATTGATGATTCCTTTATTATGCAGGACCGCAGTACGGGGCAGACGATTGGAACGAGACTTGAATCAGAAGGTCTTTACTACCTCAATTCACTCAATTCCTCCAAGGCTTGTCTCGTTACAGATCCTCCTGACCTAATTCACAAACGTTTAGGACATCTAAGCTTATCCAAACTTCAGAAGATGGTGCCTAGTTTGTCTAGTTTATCTACATTAGAGTGTGAGTCATGTCAGCTCGGGAAACATACCCGAGCCTCTTTTCCTCGTAGTATTGAGAGTCATGCGGAGTCTGCTTTTTCTTTAGTTCATTTTGATATATGGGATCCTAGTAGAGTCTGTTCACCCTTGGGATTTCGTTATTTTGTTAGTTTGATTGATGATCATTCAAGCTGCACTTGGATTTTCTTAATGAAAGATCATTTTGAGTTGTTTTTTATATTTCAAAATTTTTGTGTTGAAATTAAAAATCAGTTTGGTGTTTCTATTCGCACTTTTCGCAGTGATAATGCCTTAGAATATTTATCTTCTTAATTTCAACAGTTTATGACTTCACAAGGAATTATTCATCAGACCTCTTGTCCTTATACCCCTCGGCAAAATGGGGTTGCAGAGAGAAAGAATAGGCACATCATTGAGATTGCTCGCACACTTCTCATTGAATCTCATGTTCCGTTGCGTTTTTGGGGCGATGCAGTTCTCACAACTTGCTATTTAGTTAATCGGATGTCTTCCTCTCCCATCCAGAATCAGATACCATATGCAATATTGTCTCCTCAATCACCCTTATACTCTATTCCCCCTCGTGTTTTTGGGAGCACTTGTTTCGTTCATAACTTAGCCCCGGGGAAAAATAAGTTAGCTCCTCGTGCTCTCAAGTGTATCTTCCTTGGTTATTCTCATGTTCAGAACGGATATCGTTGTTACTCACCTGATCCTCATAGGTACTTTATATCCTCTGACGTTACATTTTTTGAGTCTAAACCTTTCTTTACCTCTTCTGACCATTCTGACCACCTTGATATATCTGAGATCTTACCTATACCGGACTTTAAGGAGTCTACCATGGCTCCTCCTTCACTTTCCGCCACAGAAGTCATACCCGAGCCTACTATAGCTCCTTCTTCACCTTCCGCTGTAGACGTCTTACCTATTCCAACCGTTGGGGAGTCTACTGTGGCTTCTACTCGACTCTCTGCCACAAGAACACCCCTCTTGCATATCGTCGTCGTCCGCACCCCACATCAGGCGCAGCTGATTCACATCCTGCACCTGACCCTGCTCCTACTGCGGACTTGTCTCTTCCTAGTACACCGATTGCACATTGGAAAGGTATACGGACCACCGTTAATCCTAATCCCTATTATGTCAATTAGAGTTATCATCGTTTTTCATCACCCTACTATGCTTTTCTATCTTCTTTGTCATCTGTTTCCATCCCTAAGTCGACAGGTAAAGCGTTGTCTCATCCGGGTTAGCGACAGGCTATGATTGACAAAATGTCTGATTTACATATGAGTGGTACTTGGGAGCCCGCCCCTCTTCCTTCAGGTAAATCTACTGTTGGTTGTCATTGGGCGTATGCAGTCAGGTTGGTCCGGATGGTAAGATTGATCGTCTTAAGACTCGTCTTGTTGCCAAGGGGTATACTCAAATCTTTGGGCTCGATTTTAATGATACATTCTCTCCCGTGGTTAAGATAGCATCAGTCCGCCTTTTTCTATCCATAGTTGTTGTTCGCCATTGGCCACTCCATCAGTTGGACATTAAGAATGCTTTCTTACACGGTAATCTTGAGGATGAAGTTTAAATGGAGCAACCACCTGGGTTTGTTGCTCAGGGGAAGTCTCATGGCCTTGTATGTCGCTTGCGCCGGTCACTTTATGGTCTAAAGCAGTCTTCTCGGGCCTGGTTTGGTAAGTTAAGCACAGTTATCCAGGAATTTGGCATGATTAGAACTGACGATGATCACCCTGTATTCTATCGGCATTCTGCTTCGAGTCTCTGTATTTATCTGGTGGTTTATATTGATGACATGATTATTACAGGCAATGACCGGGATGGTATTACTAAATTGAAGCAACATCTCTTTCAATACTTTCAGACTAAGGATCTGGGCAAACTAAAGTATTTTCTGGGTATTGAGGTCGCTCAGTCTAGCTCAGGTATTGTGATCTCACAACGAAAGTATGCTTTAGATATTCTTGAGGATGCAGGAATGACAGGTTGTAGACATGTTGACACTCCGATGGATCCGAATTCTAAACTTCTGCCAGGACAGGGGGAGCCTCTTAGCGGTCCTGCAAGATATAGACGGTTAGTTGGTAAATTAAATTACCTTACAGTGACAAGACCTGACATTTCCTATCTGTGAGTGTTGTGAGTCAGTTTATGGATTCTCCATGTGATAGTCATTGGGATGCAGTTGTTCGCATTCTTCGGTATATAAAATCAGCTCTAGGCAAAGGTTTACTTTTTGAGGATCGAGGCTATGAGCAGATCATTGGATACTTAGATGCTGATTGGGCAGGATCACCTTCTGATAGACGTTCTACGTCTGGATATTATGTCTTACTAGGAGGAAATTTGGTATCTTGGAAGAGCAAGAAACAGAATGTGGTTGCTCGGTCTAGTGCAGAAGAAGAATATCGAGCGATGGCTATGGCAAACATATGAGCTAATCTGGATCAAACAGTTGCTCAAGGAGTTGAAATTTGGTGAAATTAGTCAGATAGGACTTATGTGTGATAATCAAGTTACTCTTCATATTGCGTCAAATCCAGTGTTTCATAAGAGAACTAAACACACTGAGATTGACTGTCACTTTGTCAGAGAAAAGATACTCTCGGGAGATATTGCTACAAAGTTTCTGAAGTCGAATGATCAGCTTGCAGATATTTTCACCAAGTCCCTCACTGGTCCTCGTATTAATTACATATGTAACAAGCTTGGTACATATGATTTATAATTTTATATGCACCAACTTGAGGGGGAGTGTTAGAGTTGTTATGTAAATAGGAATATGAGCAAATAACTCTAATCCCATATGTATTAGGAGTAGGACATGTTATATATATATATATATATATATATATATATATATATATATATATATATATATATATATATATATATATATATATATATATATATATATATATATATATACAAAAACAACAACTACCCAGTATAGTCCCACAAAGTGGGGTCTGGGGAGGGTAATATGTGGACGGGCCTTACCCCTACCCGAAAGGGCAGAGGGGCTGTTTCTAATCGACCTCGGCTCAGTGAAGGAAAGGAAAAACAAAAACAAAAATAAAAAAACATTATATATATATATATATATATATATATATATATATATATATATATATATATATATATATATATATATAACTCATTGTATCATTGTTAATAAATCAATAATATATTTTTCTCCCTTGCTTTCTCACACAAAGATGTTCCTCAAATTTGATAAAGACAGAGTTAGTGTGCCTTGATTAAGCTTCATTTGATGAAATAAGATTGAACAAAATGTGATGTCTGTAATGCTGTTATGAATGTACTTAAGACAAAAATTTCTGAAAAAATTTCTTGTGGACTAATCCTTTTAAAGCCAAGTACTGGTGTAGCATTACTCAAGTATGTTTTAACAGCTCTTGGGAATTGGTGGTCTCCAGAAAAAAATTTGGACAGACAATCCAATTAAATTCTTTTTTTGTTTTTGATTTAATTCTCTTTAATGTGGTCTATAAAATTATTCTTCAATTTACATTTGTTTCCAATGTCTCTCTCCACTTTTTTTTGTTTTCTTTTAACCGATCCGTGCATCGCGCAGGTAAGTATACTAGTTACAATTAAAAGGAACTTGCTAATTGACTCATGTCCCTGGAGAGAGGTTATATTTTCTTTTTTTAGACGGGCTCTACGCATGATACAGTGAATGTTCAAGGGAAAAATAATCCATCATCAAAGGAAAAATTGTCAAAATAAACTGACCGAGGAAATAACAAGTCAGGGTGAGCGAGTTGCGGTTCCATAAGAGAGACAGATATAAAAATAGATAAATTCATAGTAGCCCTTGAAACATTTTCTACGATTGATGCGGGGTAAGGATTGTAGACTGAAATGTTCGAAGACCTTACCTCAGGTGTAAGAATTATAGACCGATTCAAGTATGTTGCCCATGATTTAAATAAATGTGCTCCAGCCCCACTGCGGTTCAGCAAAAGTAACATGCATAAGAAATAAGTCATAATGGAGAATAATGAACCATCTAAAGCTGTTATTCTTTCAATTAAAATGCAATTAAGAGAATTTAACTGCATGCCTACTTGCATCAGCATTTTAGCTACATCTCAGTTCATGCAGTCACTCCGCTGGGTTCCTGCCTTATTCACATTGCAGCTTTGACAAATGAAATACAACTATCACTAGGCCATATTTTTACTAGATTGCAAAATGCAACTTTGAAGTTGTGACTTCATAACTACATCCAAGCTAATGCAGAACTCAGCTATGCCTGTCTATTCATATACCAGTTTAACAAATGAAATACAACTACCACTGGGTCATCTATTTTCAGTGAAGCAAGTATCTTATAATTGGATTCCTATTCATTCCCTTTATCCATGTGTTTAAAGATGCTTCATTTTTTATAGGGGAAATAATGTGTTTAAATATCTCGCTGTGACTAAATACCTTGGGAAGACAAATATGTGGTTGCGGCCAACAGATAACCTGAAATATGGCATTTGACTTAACACCTGCAAGGTAAGGTGTCAAGAAAGAAAATCATGCACAAAGGAAAACCTAAGAAAGGAAATTGATAATGTGACATTGCAGTTGAAGAGAGAAATAAAAGCAAAAAATCTTAATCATTGAACAATGGCAACAAATAAAACTTCAAAAGCTATTTGACACTTGACAGTATAAATGTAATGTTAAGGACCGTGATTCTTTAGTACCTTCACATAAGTCTGATTAATCTCTTTGTCATTCAGGCCGCCCATCACTCTAACACATTTAGGATAAGCAGGCACAAAGAAAAGATCTGCCTCTTCTTTTTTTCTAGTCCGCAACCTTGATTGCAAAAGCATCCTGTGTATCTTAACCTACGGGCAAATCCGCAAGATAGAGAAACATTAGAGACTAATTTCAAAACTAAAACAGGCAGCCTAATAACAAAAGATTTTCATGTAATTGTTGGGGAGGTAACAATCTAATTCTTGCAGGTTTTTCCTTATGCTGCCCTCAGAAAAAAGGAGCCAACATAAAGATACTCAGATTTTGTCCATACTTAGAAATGAAGAAATCTATTAAACAAAGAGTCGTGCCAGTAACCGGAATTTCGGAAGCTAAGGAAATAAAAAAAGGAGAAATAAAAGGAAAAACAATATTGGAACCTCTTTATTTATTTCCAAATAAAGATGGAGGATTTTTTCTAATAAGTAAAGAGCAAATTATTAATGAAAACCATCACTAAGAAAGTGCTGGTTCGGAAATTACTGCAGAGCTAAGGAAATGAAGAATGGCTTCAACATCATTCACTATGCCGTCTTGCAAAAGATGTGTAGCAGAAGTATAGAACTATGCTTAAGGCTAATTACAATTCTAAATTTTCCCTACAAAATTCAAATGTTTCTTTTTCTTTTTATTTTTTTTCTTTTATGAAGTAAGTAGAAATTTCAAAAACTCAATGGTTTCTTTCCCTCCAAAGAGTCCACCAAATAGCTGCTGGGATGGAATGCCAAATACTGATAGTTGCCTTGCTAGATCTTTTTTCTGTGACAACTCTTCAGAAAGTTGAGGCTTGTTTTAGGCATGGAGCATTTAATGTTCAGGATACTGAAGAAGAACCACATTTGGTGTATGAAGTGGCAGTGCAGGAAGAGATGGTTAACTTCCTCTATTTGACCTTCACAAAGTGGACATCTTATGCACTATGGTAAGCGTCTCCTTTGAAGATTGTATTGGGATGGGCAAGCCTCCTTTGCAACTAACTAGACAAAACACTTAACCTTATAAGGAGCTTTAATTTTCCAGATTTTTCTCCATGGCCATAGTAGATTGGGAGTAGAAAGGTTGGACAGGATCTAGAATACTTTAAGGAGCTTTATTTTTCCAGATTTTTCCCCATGAGCATAGTAGATTGGGAGTACAAAAGTTGGACAGGATCTCGAGTAACTTTGCAAGTAATTCTCAAACGAAGATAGAAAATTACGAGGAAGGATTTCAAGTAATTTCTCAAGTTACAGAGGAACAAATGTGCTTCTTCTTAGTATTTCCTAAGACGTCACTTAACCAAAATAACGTATATGTTCCCTGAAGATCCTTCTCTGGTTTCTCCTTTATCAATCTCCCTTCCTTTGCACCAAATACTTCAAATTCGAAAAGAAGAGATAGTTACAAAGTACACAACCCAGCTCATCACCTCAGTACAACATTGACTTTTAGATAGTAATCCCTCAATGTCAGATATGGAAAAGATAACATTTGAGAATAAATAGGATTTCAATTGTCTCAATAATGTTATAATTGAAGTATGTTACCTTTTTCAAAAAAAATAATGTTATAATTGAACTTTGATATGAGGGCAAAATGTAAGTTGTATATTCTCTTATGTACAATTCACCCCTTAGGCAAAATCCACCTCAATCATTCTCTTGCATTAAGATCAATGACCTGATTTAGATTGAAAGTTATTCCAAGTTACCTAGTTTTGTTACTAGCTTTTGATAAACACATTTACACGCATGTTACAATTAATTTAAATTCAAGCCTTATAACAATTAACTATTCTAAAGCAACTTCAAACCGAGATAGGGAATATATAATTATAACAAAGAAAGTAAAATTTTCAGTTAATCATCATTTTCTCACTGTTATGTGGGTGTTACCGAGATCAAGTGTTAGAAGTTGCTTAATCAATAGGCCAAATAAAAATGAAGCTAATTTTTTTGTAATACAAACAGAAAACCACAAAAATCCTTTTTAACTTCAAAAAATTTCCCAATAACAACACAGGGGAAGATGGGAGAAACAACCTGAGTACCCCATTGGCCTTTAAGGCAAGAATCAGTAGAAATCTTCTCATCACGGCCATACAACAAATGCTTCAACCCATCAATCTCGTTCTCATCATACACGTAAATCTTCAAGGAAAGGTGGGTCCCATACCCACGTTGCGGCCAGAAGATGGACCCACTTGATGAATCCGAGAACCTTACGACGTCGTTTTTGGATCTGTATGGAGTAGTAGGGATTGAGAAGGAGGAGGGATTGAAGGACTGATCAAAGATTCTGGTGAGGAAGAAGGTGGTGATGACGAGAGCTAGAGCTCCGATCTGGTGTGTGCGAGTGCAGGGAGTTACGTTGTTGGTGTTGAACCTGCTCTTGCTGTTGTGTGTGCTCCCCATTGTTGTTGCTACTGAGCAGGGCAGTGAGTGAGCAGAAAGGCGAGGAAGATTATGGAGACGAAAGTCGCGAACGTCGTCGTTTGGCAAGTTAATATACATACAGCTTTTTTTTTTTTTTTTTGGTTAAAACATTCTCTCCATTTGATATCCCAAAAAATATTTACATTTGGAGATTTAGTACTCTGTACTCATTTACATCATGTGTCTATACTAAATTCTAAAGTTACTCTAAGTACATTATAGTATAGAATTTTCGGTAACTAGATGCTAAGGATATTTGTTGAGCTTGGCCAATCCAGCTTGCCATTTCCTGCAACTTCTGCCTCGAATATACATACAGCTTTCGTTTTAGTTAGGCTTTGTTTTTTTGTAAAAATGGGGTGTAGTATTTAAATTTTATCCAATAATTATAATGCTCAGCAAAAATAGTTACTACTAATAATAAAAAGATAATTTTGCCATTTTTTCAATACTTATGTTTCCCAGACCTGTTTTTTTATTCAGAAGATGGAAAATTTGAGAGCGAATATTTCAGGGCAAATTTCGTGTGTTCTTAATATCTGTATTATTCTTGCATTCAAACGAGATGCATTTAATCTTTATCCTTCTTCATCTTCTCTGAATTGAACGATCAACTGGTAATTCTTTTTATTTTATGTATTTTTATTTTTCTATATGTGTAATCGCGATCAATGTCGTGTCAAGTATGCGTGAAATTTAAAAAATGATCATTATAATTGATTCAATGTGGGAGAAGTAGTGGATTTTTGTGATGCTGTTATTCAAAAAATTTTGGTGTTCAGATGTGAAATGTGTTTATAGTTGATTCAATGTGTTTGATTATGTAAGGATATTTCATAAAAATAGTCGTAGAAATTCATGAGCTTACTGTGTTTATAAATTTTTAGTTAAGTGTGCTCATAAAAGATAATGACTAAACGACATTAACTTTTGGAGTTGGAACTCAAAGTTAAGGACTCGTTGTCCTTAAATTTTTAACATGAAAGTTGAAGTTTAGGATCAAGTGTTCTTAACTTATCAACTTGAAACCATAAGTTAAGGACTGCATGTCCTTAACTTTTTAACTTGAAACTTGAAGTTAAAGACAAAGTGTCCTTAACTATTGAACTTCAAACTATAGGTTAAGCAATGTCTGTTCTTGCCTCTTTAACTTGTAACTCTAAGTTAAGGACTAAGTGTCCTTAACTTTTTAACTTGAAATTCAAAGTTAAGGACTGCATGTCCTTAACTTTTTAACTTGAAACTTGAAGTTACGGACCATGTGTCATTAACTTTTGAACTACAAATTTGAAGTTCATGACCTATTATCCTTAACTTTTCAACTTTAAACTTTAAGTTAAGGACTACTTGAAACTTTAAGTTAAGGATGTTGTTATTCAAAAAAATTTGGTGTTCAAATGTGAAATGTGTTTGTGGTTGATTTAATATATTTAATTATGTAAGTACTTTTCATAAAAATAGTTGTAGAAATTCAAAAGCTTACTGTATTTATGAATTTTTAGTTAACTGTGTTTATGAAAGATAAGGACTAAACGACATTAAGTTTTGAAGTTGGAACTCAAAGTTAAGGACTGATTGTCTTAAATTTTGAACATGCATGCATGCATGGTAATTCATCAAATTGAAACTGAAAACAATCACAGATTCTTTTGTTTAAGTCCATCAAGAAAGTTATTCCTTCTTCTTCTAAGTTAAGGACAGTCAGTCCTTAACTTAGAGTTTCAAAGTATAAAGTTAAGGACATGCGGTCCTTAACTTTGAGTTTAAAGTTCAAAACTTAAGGACAAACAGTCCTTAACTTTGAATTACAAGTTCAAAAGTTAAGGACAACCAGTCATGAACGTCTAGTTACAACTAAGTTAACTGGTTAAAGAAAACATGTCATAAATTTTATAAAACGTACTAATAAACTTTTTTTATTTACCTGTTGTTGTCGTCTATCTTTATGTTAGTATAACTTCCATGGTTTTTACTTCTCATCATATAAAAGTATGAAGACAATAAGTCATAATTTTCTTCGGCAGTTCCTCTTATTAAAGCGGAAGCAAGTTCAATAGTACGCTATGCCTTGTGATACCCAATATCTAGTTCATGCAATTTTTGCATCTCTGCCATGACAAAAACTGGTGTAACTTCAAACCTTGGGTCTCGAAGATTGTCGATAATGTAACCATACTTTGAAGTAGCATGCCTTTGATCAACTTTCATAATGTTAACAGAGCAGTCATGCTTTTTCTCAATCTTTACTATCTTGAACAGTGTTGAATCTTTAATTCTAAAAACATGCACACACCGACAACACCTATCATCATTGCATTTCAATGAATATCTTGTTGAGCTTGATCTTACAACCTTGAATTCAAAATATACCTTAATTGCTACATTCGAAAAATAGTTAATTATACCCTTCTTTTTGTCAAATACATATCCCACTTTTATTTCATCCAACGAAGAATTTTCTCTTAATATCGTAGTTGAGGATTCTTTTTGTTTCAAATTTGATCTTTGTTTAGTTAGTTGAGAAGAGTTTTTTTCATAAACTTTTTCAATTACCGGTGCACTCTCCAAGACTTAAATACCCAAAGCTTGTTCATTGTTAGTCTCTATAATGCTTTTTCCTTGTACTTGAATAGAATCAAATGTTTGAAGCACCTCTTCAGTAATTGGTTAAGCTTCAATCATGTCTATTTAAATTATTTGTTGGCATTTATTTTGATTGTCATGTTGAGTTTCTCTATTGACAAGTGTTTGAAGCCCCTCTTCAGTTATTGCTTGAGGTTCAACCATATCTGTTTGCATTATTTTTTGGCATTTATTTTGATTGTCATTTTGAGTTTCTGTGTTGACATGTTCGTTGCTTGTTGATCCAAAAATTCTTTCCGAAATATCAACAATGAAACGACAGCCCGTGAAGAGTGAATGAGTTTTTAGTAACTTTATACATGTGTGAAGATCTAAATCATTGGATACAAACATTCCCTTGCTTGTTCCAAGGTTGATATCAAACTATATTACTACTTCAAACTTAATTCTATCCAATTCAAAAACTTCAAAGATCTATTTAATAAAATCTTCAAACCGAATTGCCTCAGGTACTAGAACAAGCTTTGATTGATGATCAAGATATTTATAGTCTTCAGTCCATCTACCATTAAAAGCAAATATAATGCATATTGCTTCCATCCTACAAGTCAAGAGAATGGGAAACTCAGAACATATTTTATAATGCAATCCTTGTATATTTAAGAAAAGGTAATGTAAGTTCAAGACCAAGTGAAGGACCAACTATCCTTAACATTTGAACTTGGAATTCAAAGTTAAGGACTACATATCCTTAACTTTTGAACCAGAAATTAAAACTTAAGGACTACATGTCCTTAACTTTTGAACCTGCAAGTTAAAATTAAGGACTCATATCCTTAACTTTTGAACTTGAAACCCAAAGTTAAGGACCAAGTGTCCTTAACATTTGAACTTAGAATTCAAAGTTAAGGATTGTCTATCATTAACTTTTGAAAATATAATACAAACTTAAGGACTGTATGTCCTTAACTTCTGAACCTACAAGTTAAACTTAAGAACTCTTGTCCTTAAATTTTGAACTTGAAACCTAAAGTTAAGGACCAAGTTTCCTTAAAATTTTAACTTGGAAGTCAAAGTTAAGGACTACATGTCCTTAACTTTTGAAAATGTAATACAAACTTAAGGACTGCATGTCATTAAATTTTCAACCTGCAAGTTAAACTTAAGGACTACTGTCCTTAAGTTTTGAACTTGAAACCCAAAGCTAAGGCAAGTGTCCTTAACATTTGAACTTGGAATTCAAAGATAAGGATGGCATGTCCTTAACTTTTGAACATGAAATTAAAACTTAAGGACTGTATGTCCTTGACTTTTGAACCTGCAAGTTAAACTTAAGGACTTCTATCGTTAACTTTAAAACTTGAAACCTAAAGTTAAGAACCAAGTATCCTTACCTTTCGAACTTGGAATTCAGAGTTAATGACTGTATGTCTTCAACTTTTGAAAATGAAATACAAACATAAGAATTGCATGTACTTAACTTTTGAACCTACAAGTTAAACTTAAGGACTCATGTCCCTAACTTTGAACTTGAAACCCAAAGTTGGACCAAGATTCCATAACATTTAAACTTGGAATTCAAACTTAAGGATTGTCTCTCCTTAATTTTTGAAAATATAATACAAACTTAAGGGATGCATGCCCTTAACTTTTTGACCTGCAAGTTAAACTTAAGGACTTCTGTCCTTAAATTTTGACCTTGAAACCCAAAGTTAAGGACCAAGTGTCCTTAATATTTGAACTTGGAATTCAAAGATAATGACAGCATGTCCTTAACTTTTGAACCTGAAATTAAAACTTAATGACTGTGTGTCCTTAACTTTTGAAACTGCAAGTTAAACTTAAGGACTCATGTCCTTAAATGTTGAACTTGAAACCTAAAATTAAGGACCAAGTATCCTTAATATTTGAACTTGGAATTCAAAGTTAAGGACTGTTAGTCCTTAACTTTTGAGCCTGAAATTAAAACTTAAGGACTGTATGTCCTTAACTTTGAACCTGAAATTAAAACTTAAGGACTGTATGTCCTTAACTTTTGAACCTGAAATTAAAACTCGAGGATTGCATGCCCTTAACTTTTAAACTTGAAACCCAAAGTTAAGGACCAAGTTTCCTTAACATTTAAACTTGGAATTCAAAGTTAAGGACTGTCTGTCCTTTACTTTTGAAAATGTAATATAAACTTAAGGACTACATGTCCTTAACTTTTCAACCTACAATTTAAACTTAATGACTCATGTTGTTAAGTTTTGAACTTGAAACCCAAAGTTAAGGACCAAGTGTCCTTAACATTTGAACTTGGATTTCAAAGATAAGGACGGCGTGTCCTTAACTTTTGAACTTGAAATTAAAACTTAAGGACCGCATGTCCTTAACTTTTAAACTTGAAATTAAAATTTATCAACGCATGTCCTTACATTTTGAACTTGAAACCCAAAGTCAAGGACCAAGTATCCTTAATATTTGAACTTGGAATTCAAAGTTAAGGACTGCTTGTTCTTAACTTTTGAATCTGAAGTTAAAACTTAAGGACGGTATGCCCTTAACTTTTGAACCTGAAATTAAAACTTAAAGACTCATGTCCTTAATATTTGAATTTGGGATTCAAATTTAAAGACTGTATGTCCTTAATTTTTAAGTCTGAAATTAAAACTTAAGGACTGTCTTTCCTTAAGTTTTGAACCTGTAAGTCAAAGTTAAAGACTCTCGTCCTTAACTTTTAAAAGTGAAACCCAAAGTTAAGGATCAAGTATCCTTAACTTTTTAACTAATAACTGTAAGTTAAGGACTACCCGTCCTTAACATTTTAACTAATAACTATAAGTTAAGGACCAAATGTCCTGAACTTTTCAACTTGAAACCCAAAGTTCAGGACCAAGTGTCTTTAACTTTTTCAAAACAATTTGTAAAACTATAACAGTATGTGCTTAATATACAAAAGAACAACAACAAGATTAAAGATATTGTGTCCTTAACTTTTTCAATTCAATTTGCAAAGTCATAACACTATGTCCTTAAAATTATGTGCTCAATGTTATAGAATTATTACTGGACGCGATGTCCTTAACTTTATCAATCCATAAATTAAAAAAAAATCTACTTACTTTATAAAAATCAATAGAAATTGAAAAAAGTATAACTATGTCGTAATAAAATTCAATAGAAACGCATAAAAGTATAACTTACGATAAATATATGTCGATTTTTGGATGAGAATGTTGAATTCTATAATTTGAATTTGGAAGAGAATCTTCTACAATTTTGACGATCACAGTGTTGTAATATAACGTTGTTGTTGTTGTTGCTACTACTCTCGTCAATAAAAACGTGGGTATAAAAGCGTAGGTATAAGTTATAAAAGAAGGATATTTTCTTCTAGTCAGGTATAAGTTTATTAAACAAATGGCTAAAGTTTAAAGACATATAAAACACTAGCTTTAAAATAAAGACATGAGTTGTTAGTGGCTATTTGTGCACGCCGCCCTTGTTTTTTGGAAAAAAATTAGGGAAACTTACACAAATGTTCAAAATAAATCTCTATTTACCAACCTATTGCCATTAGTCATAGACTTACGAAAACTAACCAACAAAAATTAAAAATCTAAATAATGGGGGTTCTTTCTATCAAAGAATCGCATGCAAAAAACACCTTCCATATTTTTAAATGATTAGCAACATTAGATATACGACGGAAAGAAAATTTTAATGACGGGGTGACAAATAAGGTGATAAAATATAAAAATCTATATAATATTCCAAAAATCTAAACAAAAAGGAAACTTTTTAATGGTTATAGTTGAAATTCATTGAAAATATATGGATAAGTCAATATATAAAATTTGAGGAAGATTGGAGGTGATTGTACTAATTTTGTGTAAAAATTCGTAATTAAATCGAGTTCAAAAAAGTCTTCTGCGACACATGTATCACACATGTATCTCACACACAAGTATACATAGATATACATGTGCTACACAATTGATACAAATATGATACATATATGATATACAAATGATACACAATGTGATACACATATCATTTTTTTCATGTTCAGCTTTTACTTCGAATTTTTAAAATCACCTGAAACTTCACCAAATCATCCCAAAACTGAGATTCAAGCTCCTTAATTCCCAATCTATTCTAATAAGACTCATTCGAAATAAAGCAAAAATTTGATAGTTTTTCCTACAAGTAGCAAATTGGCTGATTTGGCTAATATTAATAATATTTTATCAATTGGCCAATTTTTATAATAAGGTACTTATAAATGGATATAGCTGATAATTTTCCAAAAATTTATGGACAGTTCAACTAAATTACTATGTATATTATAGCTCTAACGTCTATCAATAATAACTAATTTGAAGACTAAAGTACTCTTATAAGTGTGTTTGGTTAGAGAACAAGTTATGCCATATGGGAATTAGTAATGGGGTATTATAATATAAAAATAATAATACGAATGTTATATATTTTTCAAATAAAAAGAGAAATAAATCTAAAGTGTGCAAGGGCCTTTTGTCAATTTTTGGTACATATATTCAACCATAATTTATGCAAGTTTTTATGTGAAAACAAAAGATGCAACCAAACAAAACACTATATGATTGTGCAAGAGTATAATGTGATATGATTAAACCTCTTCTTCGACCAATCAAACGGGCTTTAAAAATTTAAGATAGTCTTATGAGCATTATAATCATTTTGAAGAGCTTCCAATCCTATTTTGGGGAGCAAATATTTTTTTCGTGGAATTCCCATCACTTCCTCGTGTCCAAACTGCCAAGGATGAAAAAAATTTGATTGAGCTCAAATCATAATATTTTACCCGATAGAAATTAAGGATCCACTAAACTATATATAGAACTAGGTTCTCTATTAGTTCCCACAGAACACATGCACACTGTAGTAAGTAAATGGCCCAATGGATTTTTACGTGGAAAACTCTTAGCTCACGGGATCAAAAATCATGACATACCATTGTAGGATTTCAACTTCACTACTGAGCAAACTTTAGATTACAAACTATTGTAATTTAAGAATTAACCTCTTAAACCTTAACTAAGTTGTAACAATATTATTACAAGCCACTTTGTAATAACTCTCTTACAAAGACTTTATAGCTCAACTAACTCTAGCCAAGAAACAAACACAAGGGTTTATGATTTATAAACATTTCCTCCATAATGATTTTAAGCTAAGACTCGATACAGGTAACTGGTCTGTTGTTATGTTATTCTGTGTTCTTGATCCCCTTAAGAGTCACTTGCAAGATTGATAGATGGCTTGAGAGAATGCTTGATCAATTCTTGAATGTGCAAGTGTTTTGTTATACCTTTGCTTGATGTTAATAATTCATGTGTAACATCACTTGAACGATGCAAGCAAGTTATGTAAAAGGCATTCTCCATAAAGTTGACTGCTATACTGTTTTCGTACTATTGCGTATGCAGGCAACACCTTTACAACTGGAGTACTTGTTGATCTTTAAGTTTTTGATAATGTGTATCAGGTTCCTTATCTGGTTCTTCACAATAAGTTTATTAGATCATCAAAACATAACAAGGATACACATATAACTTATCCATTTTCCCCTTTTGATGATAAACTTATTATTTAGGTTGCCCCTAAGAACCATAATGACTTTTGCATTTTCCTGTATTCCCCCTAAATCCATTCCGCATCTTGTTCCCCATTAACTATTTTAATCTTATAAAGTCATTTTCGAGAAGAAATTTTGACAACATTTCATTCCAAACACGAGGAGCCTGCTTTAGCCTATATAGAGCATTGTCAAGTTTAAATACGTGCCCAGGATGCTCATGATCCTCAAATCCAGGTAGTTGCTTGACGAAGACCTCTTCTTTTAGAAAACCATTCAGAAATGCACTTTTGACATCCATTTGGAAAATTTTGAATTACATATGAGATGCAAAGGCAATGAGAATTATGATGGCCTCTATTCGAGCAATTAGAGCAAACGTTTCATCATAGTCAATCCTTTCTTCTTGATTATAGCCTTGAACTACTAGTCTTGCCTTGTTTGTTATTGTGTTTCCAAACTCGTCAAGTTTTTTCTGAATACTTACCTGGTTCCTATAATAGTTCGGTCAGCATATCGTGGAACCAAGTGCCACACAGTGTTCCTCTCAAATTAATGGAGCTCTTCTTGCATAGTTGTAATCCAATCTGCATCTTTCAATGTTTCCTTGATATTTTTGGGCTCTATTTTAGAGAGAAAGCCTGAGAAGGCAAGTGATTTTTTTATCTGGTTTGAATTCCTGAATCAAGAGAATGATTATGTTTTCAAGAGGGTGTGAACTTTTGTGCTTCCATTTAGACACATGAGTCTCATTATTAGATGATCCAGGTATTTCAGACTATGAACATTGGATTCTTCTTATCTCAGCTTGTGGGGTGCCTTGTACAGCATCGACAACTCTATTTTCAGCTTCAATTGTTGTGATGGAGGGACCAGGTTCCTCTTTATCAATTGGAGATATGGTTTCACCATCCTTATTTGATTCCTCAACATGGTCCATCATATCAGCATTTCCATTTGCTATGTCAATGACTTCACCAGGGACAATTGATTGTTCTCCGTCTTGACCATTCTTATCATTCAAATCCTTTCCACATAGGTCATGATATTCATTGAAGATCACATGTATGGTTTCCTCACCACATTGAGTTCTTTTGTTGTATGCTTTATAGGCTTTGCGTTGTGAAGAATAGCCTAGAAAGATTTCCTTATCGCTTTTGGCATTAAATTTCCAAGTGCTTCGTTGCATTATTAAGGACAAAATATTTGCAGTCAAATGTTCTTAAATGTGTCAGCTTGGGCTTTCTTCCGTTCAGCGGTTCTTATGGCGTTTGTTCAGAAGAGACATGATCATGCACCTGTTCACCAAGTAGCATGAAGTATTGACTGCTCATCCCAAAAACCTTTTGCAATGTCACTGTCAATCAACATTGTTCGTGCCATGTATTCAGGATTCTTGTTCTTCCTCTCCACAACACCATTTTTTAGAGGTGTTCTTGGAGCTTAAAAAGTTGTAAGTGATGCCATTTTCAATTTGAATTTGGCATTATCAAATTTTGTCTCATGGTCAGACTTGATACATACTATATTATGGATCGTCTTCACCTAGATTTTCTTCAAAAATTCCACAAACACTTGAAAGGTTTCATCCTTGGTTCTAAGAAACAAAGTCCAAGTGAATCTTGAATATTTGTCCACTATAGCAAATACGTACTTCTTTCCTCCTCTACTTGGCGCCCTCATAGGTCCACATAGATCTATATGGAGGAGATCAAGTGGCCTTGAAGTACTAACCTCCTGTTCGGGCTTGAAAGAGGATCTAAATTTCTTTCCTTTTACACATACATCACACACCATGTGATCCTTGAAGCTTGACTTGCGCAGACCATGAACCAAGTCTTTCTTGACCAACTTGTTCAGCAACGTGAAACTTGCATGACTCAACCTTCAGTGCCATAGCTCAGCATTATCATCAACAATACTCAGACAACTGAGATCCCCATTTTGCAAGGGCTCAAAGTCAGCAACGTAGATATTTGTATATCCTTTGGCAACTAACCACTTCACTAGTCACAAGATTTGTGACTGTGCATATCTTAGATACAAATTCCACTTTGTTTCCTTTGTCACAGATTTGGGAAACACCCAGCAAGTTATACTTCAACCCGTTCATGTAGTACACATTTTCAATAGAGTGAGAAAGAGACTTCTTGATCCTTCCAATTTCCAGAATGCATCCCTTCTTGCCATTTCCAAATGATACACTTCCTCTTTGCAGGGCTTTTAGTGAAAAAAAATCATTTGTACCTCCAGTCATGTGCTTTGAGCAACCACTATCTATGTACCATTGTTTGTTGTTCTTTTTCTCTGTTTCCTGCACAAGAAAATTAAGAGTTAGACTTAGGAACTTAAACAAGTTTGGGTCCCTTGTATTGAGGAAAGAGGTGAATGAGGACTCTTAAAGTGAATGAGGCATCACACATTTTTATAAGAAGGACCAGGTTCCCTAGCAGTAGTTACTTTTTCAGCAAAAACATTATTTTTGTTGAGATTGAAATCTGACCTAATAGGTTCCCTTAAAGTGTCCAGTGTTACCATTGTGAGTACAGAGCCAATTATCAGGTACAGTAACATATTTGTTATGAGGGTTGTAGGGAGTCTTTTCCCCTTGAAACCCGTTTCCCTGCCTGTTTCCCCCACTGTTTGTATACATTGTAGTGTATCAGAGGACTAGGTCCACTTAAGTGATTTTTCTAGGTCACTCTTCACTTCTCCTAGGTCTTCCTGAAGTTGTCTGTTTTTCTCAAGCCCTGTAGACAGACTAGAATTTACTGATTTTAACTCATCTTCAAGCCTAATATGCTTCCCTTACAAATTCCTTTTCTTTTTGAGTGTTCCCAGGTCAACTTTCCCTTTTTAGTTCCTCAATTGTTTCCTTTAGGTCTACAACCACCACTAATAGGTCGTTGTTCTTATGCTCAATGTTAGAAACCCTCTCAGTTAAAACTTATTTCTCTTTTTTACACACTCAATGGTCCCTTTTAGATCGACCACAATAACCACTAGATCCTCTCTCTCATGTTCTATGTTTGTAATTTTTTCAACTAAGGCATCCTTTTCTTTCTTAAGACTCTCAATGGTTTCCTTTAAGTCTACCACCACAACGACTAGATCATCTCTCGACTGTTCTGCTTCTCCTAGTTCCATAGTTAATGAATCTTTATCATTTATAAGACTACGATAAACATCAATTAAAATATTTGTCAAAGCCATAAGTTTTCTTTTTTGGAGAATAAGACTTTAGATTTTATTGAACATCTAGGAAGTTTACCTCATCATCATTGTCATCTTTGTTGAATCACGTTCTCAATCTAAACGTGTGTTGATTCATGTAGGTTTTGATAAATGACAAACCAACGAGGATGGAACAATAACAGTCCAAGTACAAGAGAAATAGTACAAGGTCGAGAATTTCAAATGAAGTTAACTGTTGAGTCGTCCTATTTTGTAATCTTGACTCAACGACATATTCTAATATTGGCTCTCACATAAAATCATTTTTCATCAAATCATGCATCTTTATGTTCAAACAAATAAGTTGCATTTTAGCCAAAATGATTTTCAAACTTGTATTTTGAATCTGGACTAACAACAATCGATTGTCATAGACCAACAATCGATTGTCATAAAGACTGCCTAAACTGGAACTTTTAAACAATCGATTTTATTAAGACTGTGCATAAATGAATTTTTGGAAATATCTAACAATCGATTGTCAGTGGTAAACAATCGATTGTCATGAGACAGTGTCTCAATAAATTTTTCAAAGTAGCAAAACAATCGATTGTCATGACTAAACAATCGATTGTCTTGAGGCAGTGAGTTACTAAAATTTTCCAAAATGCAAAACAATCGATTGTCATGGTATAACAATCGATTGTCACGAGGCAGTGTGTTTTCAAAATCTTCTACAATTCACAACAATCGATTGTCATAGTCTAACAATCGATTGTCGTAGTACCGTTGTCAAAAATGCTTTTGAAATTCAAATTGACAATCGATTGTCTTCATGCAACAATCGATTGTTGAAGCTGCAAAATCCCAAACAGATTTTTACAATCATTTTTGTTCTTAAAAGTCAAGATCTGTTAGTTGAGAATTTATTACACAATCTGGTTTATTCAAAACGTTGTCAGAAATATTTTGAATTTGTAAACCACAATCGATTGTCAAGGGGTAACAATCGATTGTTGAATTTCCAAATCTGACACAGATCTTTTACAATCGATTTTCTGCTTAAAAGTCAAGATTTGTCTTTTGAAATATTGGTCAACAATCGATTGTTAGGGTGTGACAATCGATTGTCATAAGCATAAAATCAGGGATTTTGTTTGACAATAAGGCAACGGTCAGATACTCTATCTTTTATAAAAACACTCCTCTAAAACTCGTTTTGACACAACACAACTGATCCAAAATCTGTGAAAGTTTACAATCTACATTTGCATATCATATCATTCAAATACATTATTTTTTTTGAGAGCCAATCTTGATTAAGTTGTTGTGTTCTTGAGCTGATTATTTGTACTCATATCCACTCTGTAAGAGTGTATTTTTTAAGTGAGTAAAAAGTGTTTTTGTATACACTTGTTGCAAGAGGAAATATTGTATTTCTTCTTGAGAAGTCTTGGGGTGAAGAATCTCCTAGCAGGTTGTTTGAGGCTTATGCGACTTAAGCTCTCAAGTGTAAAGGTTTGTTAGCTACCCGTAAACTTAACGGTTTGCTGAGGCTTGTGTGACTCAAGCTCTCAGGTTGTAACGGTTTGTTGGGCACCCGTAAGCTCGACGGAACTAGTGGAAATCTCTAGAGAGTCTCTCGGGGACTGGACTAACCACAAGGTGTGGTGAACCAGTATACATCGTGTGTTCCTTCCGCATTTATTTAATTTCCGCACTGATTTAATTCCTGCAGATTTTAATTCCGCAAAATTTTTTAAAAAAACGCTATTCACCCCCCCCCCCCCCTCTAGCGTTAAGCACTCATTCTAACAATCTTCATCTCATATTTTTCCATGAGGGCAAAGATTGAATCGTACTTAGCTGCTTCACTTTCCACTGCCATCATGGAGATATCACCTTGATCATCATCTTCTTCAGTTTCACTGGAAAAGTCTCCCCATGCAGCAATATCTTGTTCACAACATTGTCAGTGACATCTTTTCTGTTGAATCATTTGTCAGGAGCCTGGTTCCTCTTAGCTACTTTGCCAGTGTTATGTTTATATTGATCTTGCTTGAAGAGAGGGAAATCCTTGATGAAGCATCCTAGATTTCCGCACTTATGAAATAGGTCATAATCTTTTGGCTTGCTGGAGCTACCCATTTTTGGAATGCCTCCGTTTCTGCGAACTATTTTCTGAAACATTTTTGTCATGTTGTCCATATCAGTATCCTCACCACCTAAGTCATTGTTGTCTATCTTAAGGGCCAGGTTCTTATCCCTTTTGGGCTCTCTTCTCTCATTGTCCTTCTTCTTTTTCTTCATTTCATAGGTCTTGAGATAGCCCACAAGTTCATCAATGGTCAGCTCCTAAAGATCCCTTGCCTCTGTGATGGCATTTACTTTGCTTTCCCAGGAAGGAGTTAATACACTAAGTATATTCCTGAAAAGTTTGTTCCTAGGGATGTTATATCCCAATGAGTGAATCTCATTAATGATAGATGTGAAGCGAGTGAGCATATCGTGAATGGATTAATCGTCCTTCATTCTAAAGAGCTCATACTCTGTGGCCAACATGTCAATTTTGGACTGCTTTACATGTCTTGTCCTTTCATGAGCCGTTTGGAGAGCTTCCAAGATCTCCTTAGCTTATTGGCGTGCTGAAATCCTATTGTACTCATCTGGTCAAATACCACAAATGAGGATTTTCTTAGCTCGAAAGTTATTTCAATAGCCTAGAGGTCAGCATCATTATATTCCTTTCTAGTTTTAGGAACTTTCACCGCGGGGTCTCCAATGGTCTTTGTAGGACCGAATGGTCCATCACATATGATATCCCAGAGCTATGAGTCTTTAGCCATGATGAAGTCGTGCATCCTTGTCTTCCACCATCCATATTATTGGCCGTTGAATCATGGTGGTCAGTAAGTAAACTGACCTTCTTCGAAGTTTGCAGAGCAGCCATGAGGATCCTTTCTAGGTGCTAGCATGAGAGAAAGAACCTGGTTTGATGCCAATTGATAGAAATTAAGGGTCCACCAAACTATATAGAGAACCAAGTAGTCTATTAATTCCCACAGAACACATGCACATTGTAGTAAGTAAATGACACGATGGAGTTCTACGTGAAAAACTTCCAGCTCACGAGACCAAAAAAAGCGACCTACCGTTGTAGGATTTCAACTTCACTACTGAGCAAACTTTAGATTACAAACTATTGTAACCTAGAAATTAACCTCTTAATCCCTCACTAACTTGTAATAACACTATTACAAGCCACTTTGTAATAACTCTATTACAAAGACTTTACAACTCGACTAACTCTAGCTAAAACATAAACACAAGGGTAACTAAGTAGGAATTACAAATAGGTGTTTTAACAAAGGTAGAATACAAATAAGGACATGTAATAACTCGATACAGGGAATTGGTACGTTGTTATGTTGTTCTTTGTTCTTGATCCCTTTGAGAGTCACTTGCAAAATTGATATATGACTTGAGAGAATGCTTGATCAATTCTTGAATGTGCAAGTATTTTGTTTTACCTTTCCTTTATGTTAATAATTCATTTGGGACATCACTTAAATGATACAAGCAAGTTAGGTAAATTAAGTTGACTGCTACACTATTTTTGCACTGTTGTTGTACATGCAACAATTTTACAGCTGGGGGAGTTGACTTGTACAATCACCACGGAAACTGGTAGCTATCTGTTCCCTCAGTTGTACTCCTTTAACTTTGAAAAGTTGAAATGTGTCCTCAACTGGAGACTTGTTAATCTTTAAGTTCTTGAGGATATATATTAGGTTCCTAATCTGGTTATTAACAGTATGTTTGTTAGGTCATCAAAACATAACAGGGACAGACATATAACCATCACTACCATTCTCACTTGTTCAAGTCACACATTCCCTTCTCTTCTTCATTATTTGAAATCGTTATAGTTTCAGTTTAAGAAATTATGACAGAAAAATCCGATGATCCTACATATAAGAGAGTAAAGAGGTGAAACCATGTTGAGAACGACTATCATCTAGGTCAGAAATCCATCCAGCATCAGAGAAAGCAACTACACCGGAGTATGTGGATGAGTGAAAGTAAAGACCATGGTAAAGGGTGCCTTTAAGGTATCGAAGAATACGCTTATGGGTGGTGGATGGGTGATGCATAAATTGACACACTCGATTGACAACATAACAAATTTTGGGGCTGGCAATGGTGGCATATTGAAGAGCGCCAAAAATGCGGCAATATAGGTGAGGATCAGGGAGAGGATCGCCATCATGGACAAGACGAGACCCGTGTGTAGATGGAGTGGAGATCGGTTTGGCATCAGCCATCTTGGCACGTATTGGGTGAAAAAAATGGTATCCTTATTTCTGGTAACTTCAATGCCAAGGAAAAAATAAAGATCGCCAAGGTCCTTTAAAGAGAAGGCAACATGAAGTGTTTTAGTAAATTGAGTAATGAACCTAGGATTGCTTCCCGTAACAATAAGGTCATCAACATACACTAGGATATAAGTGATATCATTGAGTGATTTTCTAACTAATAGAGAGCAATCTGATAAGCATGATTTAAAACCATGAGATAGGAGAAAATTTTTGAGCTTGGTAAACCATGCTCGAGGAGCCTGTTTTAGGCCATAAAGATCCTTTTTGAGTATGCACACATGGTTGGGTATTGGGGATGAACAAATCCCTTTGGTTGTTCCATAAATACCTACTCATTAAGGTCACAATTTAAGAATTCATTATTAATATCAAGTTGATGCAAGGGCCAACCTTTAGTGAGAGCAATAGAGAGAACTAGCCTAATGGTGGTTGGTTTGATGACAGGACTGAAGGTATCAAAATAGTCAATGCCTTCTTCTTGATGAAACCCCTTTGCCATTAAACAAACTTTATAACGCTCAATGGAGCCATATTTGATCTTGTAAACCCATTTACAACCAACAATATTAGAGTTAGGAAGTGGTGGAACAAGTTGCCATGTATTATTTCTCATAAGAGCAGAAAATTCTCTTTGTATAGCTTGTTGCCATTGAGGAAGTTTGGAAGCCTGGTTATAACTTTTGGGTTCGTCAATAAGTAGAGGATCAATTGGAAGGGAGTGTTTGGATGTAGTGAGAGCTTTTGGGGATAAAGAGTTGGTTTTGGAGTGTGTTATCATTTGATAGTGAGAGTTGTCTAGTGGTCAAAAATATGAAGGAGTTGTGGAGTGGTAAGTGGGAGAAGGAAGCCGAGAGTTAGATGGAGGTGGAGAAGGTGAAGAGTAGGTGTTGGAAGGAAAGGCAGAAGGTGATTTAGTAGGTGGAAAATATTGAGAAGAGGTGATTACCTATGTGCTTGTCAAAGGCTGAACAACATCTCGAGTAATCGTTGACAATTGGGTTGCAGCTTCCGAGGTGGAAGCAAGGAGGCAGTTTGTTGGAGTAATGTGGCAGGGACTGTAGATGATGAGGAGCATAATGTGGAGGTGGATGCTTTTAGGTGGTCTTGATAAGGGACACATTCCTCATCGAAGGCAAAATGCGAGCAATGTAAACCCGGTTAGATGACACATGAAGACACATATAACTCTTGTGTTTAGAATTATAACCTATAAATATACATGGTAAAAACGAAATTCAAACTTGTGTTTATTGTAAGGACGAAGAAAAGGAAAACAAAGACAACTAAAAGTTTTTAGAAAATCATAATCTGGTGGATGACCATATAGGCATCGGTAAGGTGAAGAATGGTTTAGGATGGGGGTGATGGTACATTTAGAGAGGTGGAGTTCCGTATGAAATGCTGGTTCCCAAAAGGACAATGGTAGACAAGCATGGGCAAGAAGAGATAATCCTTTTTTCGACAATAATGCGATTGCGTCGCTCTGGAGCACCATTCTGTTCTTGTGTGTGCGGACATGAGAATCGATGTTGAATTCATAGAATTTGAAGAAAAGAGGAAACATTATGAAATTCACCTCCCCAATCAGTTTGTAGACATTTTATTTTGACATTGAATTGGGTTTCAACCATGGTATGGAATTATTTAAAAATAGTAAGCACATATGTTTTTCGATGGATAAACTAAATCCAAACAAACTTGGTACAATCATCCAAAAATAAAATAAAATACCAAGTCCCATTAATAGAATTGATAGGAGCCAGGCCCCACACATCTGAATACACAAGATCAAAAGGACACATACTAGATTCATGACGATGAACTAATGGAAGACGATGACTCTTGCCCATTTGACATGGCGCACAAATATTAGGAAAGCTAAAATTTGAAATAGGAAGATTATATGTAGAGACAAGACGATGCATTGTGGCTTAGTTGGGATGAGCCAATCTGCGATGCCATCCAACAAGGGTAGTGCGTTCACCAAGAAAGGCCATAGGTGGTGATTTTGTGGAGGTTGATGTAAGTGGTGGAGCGAGGCGATACAAGTCATTGTCAACGACTCCCCAAAGTAATATTTTGCCCTGCAAATTCTTGACAAAGCACTCATTAGCATGAAACTCAACAAAGACATTATTATCACGAGTGATTTGGAAATACTTAAGAGACTTTTTGTCAGCTTGGGAACAACAAGAATATTAGAGAGTTTGACACTTTTAGGACTAGCAGACAGAACTTTAGAGCCAAAATGCAAAATATTTAGTGACATACCATTGCCGACCATAAGTTGATCATCTCCATTATACTCCGAGTTGATGGATAGGTTAGCTAGATTTGGAGTGACATGGTGAGAAGCACCCGAGTCGAAGTACCATGATGGATCAACAATTGTAGATGGAGAAGCATAGTTGGCCTGTGGTTTGGAGAGGGATCCACGTATACTATACATGGCAGAAGGATTTGAAGAAGCTATTGTGGACTGAGTGTTGGTGCGTGTCGGAGGGTAGGTAGTAATGTCAAGGTGTTGGTAGCAGTACGCACTTCATGTCCAGATTTGCCACATATTTTGCATTGGGAGCGACGATGACTTAGGCGTGAATTTGAATAACTAGACTGTTTTTGCGTAAGAACATGTGCCCGAGAGGTTTTGGCTAAGTTGGCAGTGGGCATAGAAGAATCTGAAATAAGTTGAGCCTCTTCATTTATTCATTCTTCTTCTTGAAGAAGAAGTCCGAGTAGGTCTGTGGGATTAATAGGTTCTACTCGCAAGTTAAGAGCTGCACGAAAAGAACCAAAAGATGAGTCCAGGCCATAGAGAATATATGAGACAAAATCATCATCCGAAACAATTTGAGAGCTTTCGCCTAAAGCATCGGCTAAAGCACGTTTCTTTTCAAAGTATTCAAGGATAGAGAGAGATCCTTTCTGATGAGAATGAAGTTTTCATTTAAGTTGTCGCACACATGATTTTGCTTGGTGTGGAAAAGACGTTCAATTGTGTTCCATGCTTCATAAGAGGATTTGGCAGTGATTACATGAGGAAGCAGCGGGTCTGAAATTATTTTTTTGGGCCAGAGAAGGACGTAGAGATCATGTTGGTGCCAGTCTTCATATTTTGGATTTGGAACAGTAACAGGTTGTTCCGTTGAAGCACTTTGAGTTGTTGTAGTAGCAGGTGGCGGGTTGTCAGATAGAACAAAAGAACGAAGATGAAAAATTTGGAGAGCATTCATAACATTACTCTTCCAACAATTTTCCAGCATAAGCCCCCGACCGTGGAACCTAATGAATAAAAACTATAGGGAGACATCACATGATGTTATTCTTCTCGAAGACAATAAACATGTACACTAATTAAGTAATACTATATCTCAATACAAATGTTATTACACTTTATTAAAAGAATTACAAACCTTTCTATTCTCTCCTACTAATCCAGTCTTGACATCAAGCCTTCCTAACTTTATCATGGTTAAACCAATATCCCTTGCAAATGACGGTGAATTACGAATTGATTTCTTTCTCTGAAGATAAGAATCAATCACTGCTCGTGTAATTTTGTCGTCATAAAACCTTGCATCTGATGCTATAACTGCGAAACCATTCTTTAAGAGAGAAATTTTCGTTCGCTTGCGTTATCAAGAGGTATTCTGAAATTTATGTTTCCATTTTTGGGGCATTTGCTTCTTAACACTGGAAGGAACTTAGAATTGATAGTTGGATCTGCACTGAAATTGTATAATCTTCGAGGCATGAAAAAACAAGCTGTTGTGCCAATAGTATGTGCCCCTACATGTTTAATATGATGCATTAATTAATGTCACCTTGAAATTAACTGACAAAAATATATGATTTATATTATAGCTATAAACCTAATTGTATTGATTATACTGTGAGTATTCTGTATGTATATATATTACAATTAGCATGTTTTAGTATACGAGTTTAATTTTTATATACTGAAATTGTAAAAGGAATTTTTACATGACTAATCCACAAAGATAACTTAGTGGAATTAATAACCTAAAAATTTAGATATGTAAGTAAGTTTCTATAATAAATGAAATTGCAGTATCATTGTTGTATAGTTTAGTAAGACTTTCGTATGACAGCATTTCTATATAATAATCATTCACCGTAAAATCAAGTTTTTTGGAAATCGATTTCTATATTATATTATAATATATGTTTTTTGTTACAACACCTCATTATAACACCTAAAAGATATTGGAACAAAATAGGTTGTTATAGAAATGTTTGATAGTATGTATAAGTAGGGGGCGGATCCATCTCCTCACTTGCGGTTCACGTGAACCCAGTAAATTTTGCCCAAACAGTTTAACTGTATTCAAAAAATTTACTAAATATCTATAAATATTTGAATATGAACTCGAGATCTTTGTAGAAATTTATAAATATTAAATTTTGGATCCGCCTCTATCAGTATAGCTTAAGTTTAATAAATGAAATAGATGGATTATATTATACCAATGGAAATAGAAGGAATAGATCATACCACTCAAAATGACGAGTTCTTTTTCAGTAAAGCCTTTATTTTTGAATTTTCCTTTTAAAACATCAATTGCGTCATCCACATCTGGCATTGCAGCTGCAAGAGACAAATCCGATACTCTTCTACCTGTCTCAACTTCATAAAATGGTCTGCCAGCCTATATCTCATAATGCGTCAAAAGAGAATTAGACTGTTTGTTACTAATTAAGTATCTCTTAATTAAGAAAATGCAAATACTTAATCATGATATATCACGAAAGGTTGGAATTTTTTTATCTTAATTCGTCAACACAGTATGGAGCACCTATCTAATAATCTCAAATTCCCCAAAAAACAAAACACATGAAATCGAGAGAATTTATATATATATATATATGTAGACTCACTTCCTATTTTACGTGGTGTCATTTTTGCTGAAATGATTACTATGATCAATATCGAAGTCACAATATTCCTTAAGGGGTATTAAAATATATATCAATAAATATATAAGTATATTTTTTCCACGTAGAGATGTCTTTTGACTGCTCTTCATGTAAGGTGGCTCCGCCATTAACTACAGCTACTACTGAATAATACGTTTTTATACTATATTGTAGTAGTTCGAAGTGCCCCGAAATTGAAGGTTTTCAACTTTTTTGTTAACCTTTAACTTTTAATAATAAAAATGTTAGTATCAAATACACACTTTTATAATATTTTATATGTATAATATAGATAAATACTTTTTATTATATAAATTAGAATTATTAAATTATTCTAATCAGGATTTTCTGAAAATAAGAATGAGGGAGGTTACAGCCTGCATTCAAAAGCTAAATTTTCAACAGATTCCACCACAAGGTGTTATAAAGGAATATTAATTATACTACAACTTGGCTCTATTCAAAGGATCAGTATAAAAAACAAATGTCTAGAGTAGTAGCTAGTTCTCATCGACTTCTTAAAAGAAAAAGTGGAGAAATAGAATAGTTACTGTTTACCCTTGAAATTGAATAGCAATTAAAATTATAATATAATTTTAAAGACACGTGATTTCACCTAATACCAATTGATAATTATAAAAATTAATAATAGAAATTAACAATAGGATAAAGCAAACCAATGTTTGAACGAAATTCAGCCGTCGAGCTTGGATACCTTGGAACTGGTTGGTGCAAGAACAGTTTTGATGAACAAGAATATTAGTTACTGGTATTGCCTTGATATGCGTGAATATAATGTGCTTACAAAATAATAAGGACCTTCTTTATTATGGGTGTTCATAAAAACCCGAAAAATCGAATTAAACTAAAAACCAAACCTACCATAATAACCGATACTTTTCGGTTTGGCTTGTTTTGGTTTTGAATTTTAAAAATCGATCAAATTTGGTTTGGTTAATCAAAAAATAACCGAAAAAACCGAACCAAATGATTATAGAAGTAACTTTTTCAAATTTATTATTACACCTATATATATGTATTTATATAAAGTTTCAAAAAATTTATTGTGAATATTAATGGTTTGCACTTTTAGTACAGTTTTACCTTTATATTCTAGCTTGATTGGTAGTTTTCTTTTGTTAAGTGTAAAAATCCATTTCATGTTTAAAAAAAATATTATTTTTTTTGAACAGTTATATTTCATTAATATCAGAATATGTACAAGGTGAAGTTTTAGTAGTAGCTTTGACTTGCTACTACTCATTTACATCACAATCATCTATATTAAGAAACTACCACTATGCACTAATTACAACTCAGTATAGGGACATCTAATATAGACTATAGCTATGGAAAACTATTGAGTTGCCGCAAGCCATTTTTCCATCGACTACAATTCCTGCCTCAAATATGAATAAGTAGTACAATTTCTCTGCATATCTGATTCTCCACATAGACTTTCCTGTCAAATCTGATGCTATTCCTCTCCCTCCAGATAAGTGCAACAGTGTTGACAAATACACATGATGTTATAGGATTAAGCCCTACTATGCTCTTTGCTTTGCTGCAAATCCATTTCAACTATGTTTCCCAATCACCAACAGATCTGTGGTGCCCCAGCCAGAGACAGAGTCTGGAACACATACTCCTTATAACTGAACATTCAAAAAGTAAATGATTAAAGGTTTCTATACTCTGATTACAAAACACACAAGTTACAGGAACTTGTATGCCAAACTTCTGCAATCTGTCCACTGTTGGTAACCTTTGCTGTGCAGCTAACCACACAGTGAATCTATGCCGAGGGTGAACATTTACAATCATCATCAGACTCTTCCATTCAACCTTGCTGAAGTTAGGAATCATTGTTAGATACAGCTGCTGAATCTGGAAATGATCCAGTTTGCATATTCCTTTCAATCTGCCAAGAAGATTCCCCTGAAGCACCTGATTCCCCATGATAGCAGTCCTGATGTCCAGTATTTTCCTCACAACCCAAGAGGCTGACTTAGGAATGGTCATTGTTTCAATGTCAACCTGCTTGATATAGTAACAGTGCACCCATTTTATTCACAGGCAGTCCTTCTTTCTTGCTAAATCCCAAAGATGCTTACTAATAGCTGCTTTGTTCCATACAGTCATATCTAATATGTTGAGTCCTCCAGGTGTTATTGGTCTGCAAACCCTTTCCCAAGCAACTAGTGCTCTTTTAGAGAGATTGGCAGTTCCAGTCCACAAAAAAGTTCTGCAGATGGTTTCAATAGCTTTCAACACTTTTTTTGGCAGAATGAAAACGTGAGACCAGTATGTTTGGATGCCAAAGATGACTGCTTTGATCATATGACATCTCCCTGCATAAGAGAGCAATTTAGCTGACCAACATGTAATCTTAGCTGTAATCTTCTCTATCAAAGGTAGGTAGTGATAGACAACAAGCTTTTTGGAATCAAGAGGTATCCCCAAATATTTGAATAGAAGTTGGCCCTCAGTAAAACCCAATGCCTCCAAAATTTCCTCCCTAGTACTCTGCTGCACTCCAGCCAAGTATATTGCACTTTTGCTAACATTAGCTTGCAATCCATATGCTTCGGAGAATTTTTGAAAAGCCTCCTTTAAAATCTGAATGGATACAAGATCAGCTCGACAGAACATTAATAGATCATCAGCAAAACATACATGAGTACAATTAAGCTTTTTGAATTTTTGGTGAAAATTAAAATCTCCATTCTTGTGCAACTGTCCGAGTTCCCTATTCAGATATTCCATAGCTAGCACAAATAGATATGGTGACATAGGATCAGCTTGTCTAATACCTCTCTTATCAATGAAGGGTTTTGTTAATCCACAATTCAGAACTAGGGAGTATGAAACAGTTGTGACACATGACATTAACTAGTGAACAAATTTAGCAGGAAAACCAAGATCAATGAGGATATGTTTAAAAAACCTCCATTCCAGAGTATCATAAGCCTTCCTCAGATCCACCTTCAAGACACATCTGGGAATTATTCATCATTATTTGATTCAATTACCATCAATGTATTTTAGTGAATAATAGATTTCTCACAGAGCAAATGATTTGATAGTTTTACGTTGAAAATATGGTCGTCGGAATATGTGTTTGGTATTATATGTCTTATATTTAAGAAAAAACCGACAAATAACTGAAAAAATTGAAAATCGACAAAATCTGACATAAACCGAATCGAGAAAAAATTGAATTAATGTCACGACCCTAAACTCGGACCCGGTCGTGATCGTGAGCACGTAACTTTTGCCTCATTAAGTTACTCCTACATAATTCTCAGACTTAGGATTTCTCCCTTTTATTATTCAATTTTAGGATTTAATTGCGCATATTTGTATGTATTTTCATTGGTGCATGCATGACAAGTCATAAAAAATACAAAAAAAATTACATAAGCATCTAGGATTTGGTTTCACATATTTTGTTAGAATTAATTGGTAATTAGGGTTTTGTTTTGCGAAATATAAAAATCACAAATAATAAGTAGTGTATTTCGGCTTTATTTAATTTGTAGCTTCAAAATTGTTAATTTTCACATTTGATTAGTTTAGGTGATTATTAGTCTAATCTAGTTGATTTTAGTATTTAATCTAATAAGATTTTTTAAAATAAATTAGGAAGACTTTAAAATGAAAAATGAAAAAGAAGAAGAAGAAATTAAAAGCCTTTAGATTAGGCTGGTCACAATTGGGCCAAATCTGAGTGGCCCAAATACCCTACCCGTCTAAAAGGACTTAAAAACCGGCCCAACCCCGTCTCTGACCCAAGATGCTATGAGAGACGCCCCAAAACGACGTCGTTTTGGGGCCATCAATCTCAATCGTTCATCAACATGATCCAACGACCTGGGTTCAATGAGATCATTACATAAAAAGGTCTGAATCAGACCAAACCCTAGAGACAAACAACCTCTTCCTTGTACCCTCCGTCTCCGTTGATACACCGCCCTATAGCCGTCGGTCGGAAATCTTCTCCACCGGCGGAAGAGCTCCGTTGCTTCCCAAAAATACACCCCTAACTCACCGTGAACTCCTCTTTCCGATGCCCTAAGAACCAAGCCTCAAATGTGAGCCAATCGCCTCGAATAATAAAATCTTTGGGTCCGGAACCTTTCCAAAATAACACCTTAGGTCCCTTACCTCATCCCCATAACGAATCATGGTCAATTTCCTCCAAACCCCTACCCATTGCTTCGAATATTAGTTCAAAGTACTGACCAAACCTCCAACCTCCCCGGAATCCCTTGAAACTGATACCAGGTGACCTCCTCACCTTCCCCTCCACAAATTCACAACCAACAACCATCGAATACAACCGGAACTTGGCCAAAAATCAAATCGAAAAATGGTCTGAAATACAAACCCATCCCAAACTAACCGACCTTACACCGGATACTCTCTCCCTTATCAAATGATTGCTCCACCTTCCTAAAAGGCCAAAGACCTTCCCAGAAATGGTCAAAAACCATGAGACGCGAAAGGTCCAAAATTTTTAGGGTTGCAGTGTTAAGCTAAGTTCCCTGTTTTCCTTTTGATTTCTATTGATTTTTCTTTGTTTTTGTTTGTGTGAGTACATGAATGTTCTATTTGCTCATCTATGAAATATTCTAATTAGTTGCTTTGTTTCCATCCAGAATCATGTGTCTTTTTGTTTTGAGTTTTTGATAACCCATTATGAATGGTCCCTTTACCAATTGAATTCATAGATGTTCCTTGATTAATTTGAATTATTCTGTCAAGCTCAAATTGTCCATATTCCCTAGTTTAACTTTCCATTCTCGTTTTAATTTCATCAATGTTCATTTGTGATAAACTTTGTGTTTGTTTCTGAAGTTTGTGGTGGTTAGCTTTATTTTTTACTCTGAGTAATTCGGTCCCATATTTTGGTACTTGTCAAAATCCGCCTGTATATATGTGTTTCATTGACCTGTTACTTATCAATTTTGACCATCTTTTGTTTGCCTTTAATAGTATAGTGTAGTCTTCAATTTAATATTTAGTCATGCCTAACTTTCTTGAAACTCGACCCCAACTGCTAATTAGACCATGGTTTATGGCCTTGAGTAATTGACCATGGTCAATTCCTGACCAAATGGATAGGCACCAGGGTAGAAAATATTTAGGCTAGTAATAAACAAGGAAAGACACGGGTAACAGGGGTATTTGGGCATAAGAATCTTGTAACAAATCCCTGGAACCTTCTAGTTGGAGGTTCGAAATGCAATTTCTGTTAATTTTTCTCAAAACTTGAGGCACAAGTTAAAAAATAAGGGATCAATTAAGCAAATGGAAAATGGGGAAGGGACTAATAAGAAAACAAGAATAAAAATGTTGCCCTAAGGCCTTGGCAATTAAAGGGTATCTTATTGTTTTAGAAAATAGATTTTAAGGAGGAGTTCGAAAACACCACCAGAAAAATTCCCTCAAATTCCCAAGCTTTTCTGCCCAAAAACCTCTTAAAATTTCCAAAAATAATCAGAATTACATCCTCTGTAAGGTGAAGATGACCTGAGGCATATACATTTAGGGTGTTAGAATTCTCGGAATCTATTTTGGGTACTGGTCCCAGACTGGTTTGTTTTGTTCAAGCTATAGAATTGGAAGTTGTATTGTTGTTGATCTTTCAAAGCCTTCCCGAGTTCCTAATACTACTCCTGGGTCTTAATTGATTGATTTGCTGCTATTTGTTGCTTCTCACTTACATTACTTATAGGTCTTTCCTCTTTGCTTTTATTCCAGGTAACTACTCTCACTCAGGAAAATCTGGAAATGCACAGCTGTATATATGCATAGTCACATTTGATAATGAAGACATTTTATGTTAATGTTATAGTGCAAATGTTACTAGTTTAATAGTATTTAGGATATTCATCTTATCTTGGTGTTGTAATATGTATGAACATTTAAGGTATGCTGGACTATTATTTGGACTGTTAGCTTTAATTTGTTTAAATTTCAGTAGGCTAAAAAATATGGTAGTCAATAACTTGCCTGATTTTCATGTTTGATTCAGTAATATGGAGTCACCATATGTACATGTATTCTGATAGATAAGTCCCTCAGTTTTAGATGTTGAACTCGAAACATGAGTTATAACTTATTAGTTTACCAATACAAAAAATCGCTACCACGATTTCCCTTTGTCAAATGTCTTTAATGTCTATCTCCAACATTGACCAAGTATTGCTTCACCCCATGACCATTGACTCGTAATACTTCATTGTTCTTATTCTTCAAATCTAATGCACTGCAAGGTGTCACACCAACAATTTCAAACGGACCATCCACTTGGATTTTAGCCTTTCGGGAAAAATCCTCAACTTTGAGTTAAACAACAATACAAGATCGCCCACATTTAACTCTTTGTTCCAAATATAGTTGTCGTGAAGATATTTTATCTTTTCATTGTACAAGGACGAACTCTCATATGTATCGTACCAAAAATTCATCTAATTCATTCAAGTTTGCAACCCACAAGTTAGCAGCTATATACGAAACAAGATTCAATCTCTTTAAAGTCCACATTGCATTGTGGTCTAGTTCTACTGAAAGATGACTAGCTTTCCCAAACACTAACCGGTATGAAGACATTCAGATAGGTGTTTTGTAAGCCATCTAATAAGCCTATAACGCATCATCAAGCTTCTTGGACCAATTCATCCGATTAGCATTCACCATTTCAAACAAGATACTCTTTATCTCTCGGTTGGAGACTTCCACTTTTCCACTAGGTTGTGGGTGATAGAGAGTCATGACCTTGTGAGTAACAGCATACTTGTTAGGATTTATGCCCGTCACTAGAGGGGGGGTGAATAGTGCAGCACGAGAATATTGATAAATATTGCGGAATTAAAATTGCAGGAATAAAATAAATTCGGTAATTAAAATAGCAAGGAAAGAACACACCGAATTTATCCTGGTTCACCACAACTTGTGGTTAGTCCAGTCCCCGAGAGACTCTCTCGAGATTTCACTAACTCCGTTAAGCTTACGGGTGCCTAACAAACTGTTACACTTGCTCGTAGATGTACACTCTACAAGACTTCAACTTGCTCGAGGAGACTGTACCTCAAGACTTCAACCACTAAGATTGAGGGTACTTAGCAAACCCGACAATCAATGAGAAGATATGTTCTTCTCAAACACCTTTCTCTTTTACAACAAGAACTCTCTCAAAAGAGTAGATAAAGAGATACAATATTAGCTCTATGAACAACTCAAAGTTGTCTCTCAAATGGCTCAACAAAAGCTCTATAATGATGCTCAGATAATATCAATATGTATATGAATATTGGGAGGTGTTGTGTGTTTAAAATTAGCTCAAAAGACCTCTATTTATAGGGGTTAAAAGGTGCATGTCCGTTGCTTAATTGACAATCAACTATGCTGATTTTATGCCAAAATAATCGATTATGTGATTGCATAATCGATTATCTTCTCAACGTTCATAAAACGGAACGTTGGGAAGGCAACGGATAGTGAAATAATCGATTATTCCAATCACATAATCGATTATGTTGCTCCAGTAAAATCTGGAAACTCAGCAAAGCTGGTATATACCAGAGTATACCAGAATCAAAGCTGGAGTATACCAAAATATACCAGAGTATACCAGAATCGAAAACTTACTTCAAAATCCATTTTGGTTAAAATGAAAACGTTAAAATCATTTTGTTTGAGGTATTTGAAATATGTTTATGATAAATATGATTTGGTAAAATGATTTTATGCATATTTATGATGACCTATGTTGACCCAAAAGACGAGATAACTTAAACGTTGCTCTTACATTGGTTCTACCTAACGACCTACGCCTTGGATCTTCGGTCTTGAACTTTTGAGCTCGTCTTTGGCTTGTCTATGCAATCCATTCATCAATATGCTTCTCGGCATTCAATCTTGATTGTTTGTCATATAATAGCGTTGTTTGACACTTGACTTTATTGTTTGTCATTCATCGACTTCGTTGTTTGTCATTCATCAAAACCTATACCTGAAAATCATGCTAATACAACCAAAGCACATATATCATGGATAGAATGATTTTCTACAATTTCCCCCTTTTTGATAATGGCAAACAACAGGAGATATGCATATCGGATTCCCCCTAACTTCATGCTATATCTCAACATACAATTCATGCAAACAATTCCCCTTAATGATAATTCCCCCTCAAATAAGGCATACTATAACGTAGATACATTCCCCCTTATTTGATGCATATCGCCTAAACTCAACTCTTCCCCCCTTTTGGCATTAGCAAAAAGGAGTATACAAGGGCTACTTTTCCCCTTTCGACACTTCCCCCTTTTGGGTATACCAGTTGTTAGTGTCAAGAATAAAAATAGAAAATATAATAAGGAATATATATTGACGATTAAGAATCATACCAACATAAAATAATACCAAATGTTAGTAGAAACCTACCAACCATAATAATGGTTATTTTTAGCAAATCATATATCAACTATTAATTTTTTAACACACCAATAGTTGTAAAAAAAACATGAATCATTTATTTTTCAGAATATACCTACTGTTAATTAAATTAAAAATAATATTCATCAAAACATGAATCAATCATTAATTTTGATACCAATTGTTATTCAAAATAAAAGTTATCAAAACATGAATCAACAAAAATAATTAATACCAATTGTTAATTAAAAAAAACATTCATCAAAAAATGAATCAATCATTAATAATGATACCAATTGTTATTCAAAATAAAAGTTATCAAAACATGAATCAACAAAAATAATTAATACCAATTGTTAATTAATAAAAACATTCATCAAAACATGAATCAATCATTAATAATGATACCAATTGTTATTCAAAATAAAAGTTATCAAAATATGAACAAAAATAATTAATACCAATTGTTAACAAAGATATATTAATCGTTAACACATATCAACTATTTCGTTTTTATCAAAAATGTGATAACTAACCGAAGTTCCCCCTCGATGCAATAAGGTTTCGTGCTTTGTGCATCTACTACGATATTGTAGTCTTCAAGCACACCTGCAAACGTACCTAAAAATAGGTTTTCGGTACCCAACTGCTTTTGGGTCCTTGGGGGTTAGGTAAATAATAATCATAGCCAAATGATAAATCTCTATGTTTTGTAAAACATACGGGTGCTATGTGTCCTACCCGGTTGCAATAATGACATATAACATTCGGGTTGTGCATATGTCTTGGTTGAGCCAAAAACGTTCTAGGTGATCTAAAGTCGTTATTCCTAGACGTATTGCGATTCCTAGAGTTATTTCTAGGTGGTCTAAAATGATTAATTCTAGACTCATTAGTGAAGTTCCTAGAATTATTTCTAGGTGGTCTAACTTTATTTCTATGATCCTTTTTCATTTCTTCTATTGTTTTAGGATTATCACCACTACATTTTTCTAGTGTGTTTCTAAGTTCTATGTTCTCTATTTTCAAAGACTTACAAGAAGAACAATTTGAACTTTGATCAATTGAAGAGGCTTCATTCATCTCGTTAATTTTATTTCTAAGATCAATATTGTCATTTTCCAAAAAATTATTTTTCTCTTCTAAAACTTTAATTTTAGCCTTGGCCTCTTTGGAGATTTTTGAAGACTTTTTCAATTCATCACACAATTCTTGAAAAGCTTCTTGTAATTCTTCATATGAATAAGAGTTAGAATTACTTACCTCTTCTTCCTCGTTGGCCATGAGATATAATGCGGCAGTTTCATCGCCCGAGCTGTCCGAATCCCATGTCACACGCCTTTGGTGTTTGTTCTTCTTCTTGTCCTTGGATTTTGGACAATGTGATTGGGTGTGGCCAAATTTTCCACATTTTTGGCATGAAGGACTTGGTTCTTCCTTCTTTATTTCCTTTTTCATAAGCTTATAAAACTTTTCAATTATATCATTGGAAATAATATCATTGCTATCCGAATCACTTACCTCTTCTCTTTTAGAGGATGAGGCTTTGAAGGCAATATTCGAACTTTTACTTCTAAGATAGGGATTAAGAATTATGCTTTCATAAGTTTCGAGGTTACCTCTTAGTCCATCAATTGTGACATCCGTGATTCCTATCGACTCTTGGATGGCATTGGCTTTGGAACGCCATTCGGGAGTGAGACTCCGTAGGATTTTTCGAACAAGATCTTTGTTTGTGTACACTTTCCCGAGAGCATGAAGATCGTTGACGAAAGTTGAGAATCGTTCGAACATAATATCGATGCGTTCTTTCTCCCTCATTCTAAAGAGTTCATATTCATGTGTTAGAAAATCAACTTTAGATTCTCGGACTTGAGGCGTACCTTCATAAGTAATCTCGAGTTTATCGCATATCTCCTTGGCGGGTGCAACAAGAAATCTTCCGATAGTCATCCGGATTCACTACACAATATAATATATTAACGGCCTTGGCGTTGTTTTCAACTTTCTTGATATCCTCGGCATCTATTCATCTTCCTCCTTTGGAACCGTGGTTTCCCCAACTTTCTTTGTTGGCATTTGTTCACCGTTCTTGATGATTTGCCACAAGCGAAAGTTATTTGATTGGATGAAGATTCTCATCCGCTCTTTCCAATATGTGTAATTTGTTCCGTCAAATAGTGGAGGCCTATAGGTGGAGTGTCCTTCGCTCATCATTCCTGCGTTCAATATTCTCAACAAAAAATATATATTGTTCTCTTAACCAGTTAAGGCTTTCAGAGAGTTAGGCTCTGATACCAATTGTTAGGATTTATGCCCGTCACTAGAGGGGGGGTGAATAGTGCGGCACGAGAATATTGATAAATATTGCGGAATTAAAATTGCAGGAATAAAATAAATTTGGTAATTAAAATAGCAAGGAAAGAACACACCGAATTTATCCTGGTTCACCACAACTTGTGGTTAGTCCAGTCCCCGAGAGACTCTCTCGAGATTCCACTAACTCCGTTAAGCTTACGGGTGCCTAACAAACCGTTACACTTGCTCGTATATGTACACTCTACAAGACTTCAACTTGCTCGAGGAGACCGCACCTCAAGACTTCAACCACTAAGATTGAGGGTACTTAGCAAACCCGACAATCAATGAGAAGATATGTTCTTCTCAAACACCTTTCTCTTTTACAACAAGAACTCTCTCAAAAGAGTAGATAAAGAGATACAATATTAGCTCTATGAACAACTCAAAGTTGTCTCTCAAATGGCTCAACAAAAGCTCTATAATGATGCTCAGATAATATCAATATGTATATGAATATTGGGAGGTGTTGTGTGTTTAAAATCAGCTCAAAAGACCTCTATTTATAGGGGTTAAAAGGTGCATGTCCGTTGCTTAATTGACAATCAACTATGCTGATTTTATGCCAAAATAATCGATTATGTGATTGCATAATCGATTATCTTCTCAACGTTCATAAAACGGAACGTTGGGAAGGCAACGGATAGTGAAATAATCGATTATTCCAATCACATAATCGATTATGTTGCTCCAGTAAAATCTGGAAACTCAGCAAAGCTGGTATATACCAGAGTATACCAGAATCAAAGCTAGAGTATACCAAAATATACCAGAGTATACCAGAATCGAAAACTTACTTAAAAAATCATTTTGGTTAAAATGAAAACGTTAAAATCATTTTGTTTGAGGTATTTGAAATATGTTTATGATAAATATGATTTGGTAAAATGATTTTATGCATATTTATGATGACCTATGTTGAGCCAAAAGACGAGATAACTTAAACGTTGCTCTTACATTGGTTCTACCTAACGACCTACGCCTTGGGTCTTCGATCTTGAACTTTTGAGCTCGTCTTTGGCTTGTCTATGCATACATTCATCAATATGCTTCTCGGCATTCAATCTTGATTGTTTGTCATATAATAGCATTGTTTGACACTTGACTTCATTGTTTGTCATTCATCAACTTTGTTGTTTGTCATTCATCAAAACCTATACCTGAAAATCATGCTAATACAACCAAAGCACATATATCATGGATAGAATGATTTTCTACAATACTTGCCAAGAAAAGTGTCAAAATATTTATTGCAAAAGTGTGGCCGCTCATCGCTTATGATTGCACGTGGTGTACCAAATCTTGTAAAAATATTTTTCTTCAAGAAAGCCACTGCACTTCTCGCCTCATTGTTGGGTAAAGCGACAGACTCAACCCATTTGGACACATAATCCACCATGACCAATATGCAAGTGTTTCCACAAGACATCACAAAAAGAGCCCATAAATTCAATTCCCCAAATATCAAAAATATCAATCTCCAAGATGGTTGTGAGATGCATCTCATTTTTCTATGAGATTCCACCAGCCCACTGGCATTCATCACATCTTTTCACTACATCACTTGCATTATTATAAAGAGTAGGCCAATAGAAACCACAACTAAGATATTTGGTTGTTGTTATTGCTCCACCGTGATGACCACCATATGGTGAAGAATGACAAGCCCCAAGAATATTGCCTTGCTCTTCTTCCGATACACACCTTCTAATCACCCCATCCGTAAAAATCCGAAAAACGTATGGTTCATCCTAATAATAATCTTGACAATCTCTTTTGAGCTTCTTCCTTTGGATTAAGAGAATTCCTCCAGAATGATTCCACTCACAAGAAAATTTTCCAATTCCGCAAACCATGTTACCTCTTTTAGTGAAATTGCCAAAAGTTGCTCATTGGGGAAGGAGTTATTGATTTCAAGACCATCATACGACCTCCCCTCCTCCTCCAAACGAGATAAGTGATCTGCCACTTGGTTTTCACTACCTTTCATATCTTGGATATTAATATCAAATCTTGCAACAAGAGCACTCATCTCATCAATCGGGCTTTAGAATCATTTTTCCTTATAATATAGCAAAGCTCCACATGATCTATGTGGACAATAACTTTGGCACCTATCAAGTATGTGCAGAACTTCTCAATTGCAAATATAATAGCAAGGAGCTCTTTTTCTATAATGGTATAATTGACTTAGGCATTGTTCATGGTCTTACTATAATAGTAAATCAGATGAAGAACTTTGTTGATAAGTTTCTCAATACATCCCCAAACGCTATGTCACTTGCATCACACATGAGCCCTTCTATATACCCCGATATCCGCTAAAGTCTACCCAATATCCTTCTTCCTATTTTGTAACATCGCCAATACAGAATCAACATGTACAATAGTCAAACAAGAGGAAAAAATAACTGGTAAAGTAGAAAACGGGCCAATGAAGGCTATGGCTTTAACTTTAAAATAGGTGGCTCTTCAATAGAATGCTTTGTAGAAGGAGTTCCTATTCTAAAGATCCAAATATAATTTTTGGGGTGCATAGTTTTACGACCCCATTCCTTGCAAATATTTCAAACATTTCCTGAAACCATGCATCTCCCCATCGCCAAAATTGAGCAAAACGACCTCCAACATATCGCAAATATAGAATGTAGCCTTGGTATTATCAACAATAACATCGGTCACCAAGTCCACGAAAGAACACACGTCATTGCCATTTAGTTGCCGTATTGACTTACACATATGGAATACCACTAGTCATCACCAACTCGGAAAGTGAGTTCTCCAACTTCCACATCACAAAGAGCCTTACTCGTATCAAGGAAAAGTTTCCCAAGAATGTAGGCGCACTTCATAATCAACTTCACAATCTGGAATAACAAAGTCCACCTGAATAATGAAATTATCAACCCGAACCAAAACATCTTCAATCACACCCATTGGCCTCTCCATGGTACAATTGGCTATTTGCAACCTCATAGAGTGTGTCTTGGTTGCCTAATACCTAATGTTTTGAAAACTGAATAGGGCATCAAATTTATACTTTCCCCAAGATCACAAAGAGCTTAGCAAATTTGGCACTCCCAATAGTACAAAGAATAGCGAAAGCACTGGGGTCCTCCAACTTACGAGTCATGGAATAAACAATTACACTCACTTGATGAGTGACCTTAGTAGTTCCAAAATTCATCAATTGTTTCTTGGTCACAAGATCTTTCATAAACTTTGCATAACCGGACGTTTGTTCCAAACCTTCTACCTATGGTACATTGATTAAAATAATCTTCATCATTTGAATGAACTTCTTGAATTGATTCTCGCCGGTTTGCTTGGCAAGTCTTTGAGGGTATAAAGGTGGAGGCTAGGCAATGGTGCCTTAGCCTTTTAAACTACCGGTTCCGGTATGCCATTGATGTGTTCCCTATACGGGTTCACCTCTTTTTGAGTCTCTTCAACACTGTCATCAATATCAATTCGAACTTCCTCATTTGCTTGAACAATAATGTTTGGGATATCTTCTTCTTGACCCACTTGGTCATCAACGACAACTCACCTTTCACTTAAGGTGGGTGCATTCCCGCCTCTTCCACTTTTGTAAAAACTGTCATACCTCCTTTTTTCTACCCCGGGAAGGGTATAGGGGAATTTTTCAATTAAAGTGACAAAATCGAAAGAGGATTATTTATTTAAGTTCAAAGTCAATAACCACTTGGGAAAATTTATGGTGTCCCAAGTCACCAATTTAATATCCCGAATTGAGGAAGTCTGACTCTTATGTATGGTCTACGAACACAGAAATTCGGGTAAGGAATTCTGTTAATCGGGGAGAAGGTGTTAGGCATTCTCGGTTTCCGTAGTTTTAGCATGGTCGCTCAACTATTATTATTGGGCTATTTATCTAATTTTAAAATATTTTCAAAACCTATGTGCATCTTATCCCTTTTAAACCGTTTTTAATAATCCACAGTTGTCAAGCAGCATATTTGATTACACATTATGAATTATGTTACGGGAACCGTACCCATGATCTACAATATGTTTATTTTATTAACAAAATTACATTGTGGTAGGGTCATATAAATGTACCCCGGATTTGAAAATTGCGTATCATAACTACGTCACGAAAAATGTAGTCGTAGTCACGATTTATTTGTTGTTAATCAAGCCTAAAGCATTTTTGCTCTAATAGTGAGTCTGGGTGTTTCAAAGAGATTTATTTCAATGACTGTCATAACACGAATGGGACAAATTAACTTCCAATTAAACGCACGCTTTCCCTTTGTTTAACTGGTTAAAATAAAACTAAAGAAAATTTCATGTCATTTCTTCTTAAATGTTAAATACACACAGGGAATGCACAATTTTACCGTGATTAATCTAACACCTCAATGTAGACTTAACACGTTAATACACCAAACACAGATTCAAACAATTCGTAATTCTTCAAATTTCAAGAAATTTCGTTCATTTTTGTGTTGCGCTTGTGCATCTTTGAAAAAAGATGAACTATAAATATAAATCAATTTCTCTTCTTACTATGTTACTTACAAACTACCCTACAGAGTCAACTTAGGTGAAGTACTTCCATTGCTTCCTTGTACCACTTTATCGCTATTCAGTTTGATGAACTTATTATCTAAATATCTTGTTCTTCGAGAGATTTTAGTCGCGTGAATGCGGAGAATACAATCAGAACCAAGAACGCAACCAAAGAGTTAAACAAAATTTTACAAATAAAATTCAACACACACAGCGGCAGCTTACAACACCCTTGAAGATGTCATTTCCAAACACAACATATATCACAATACTTATTTAATTCAAACAAGATAATTCCCATGTTTGTTTCAGTCACTCGTAGTCAAGAAACAAAAGAAAACTAAAGTAAGGGCGAACTTGGTAAGCCAAAATCTTTTCAATAATGAAGAAAAATCCAGAGGTACAGCAGCTCCGTTTTTGAAAATTTAACTGGAAAGACAGCAGCAAAAATTCGAGGCGACACAGAACCACGATCGGAAAACTCAAACAACAATCCCAACGGCAAACTCGAACTTGGCTGATTCGAAGCTGTGTTTTGGAGTAGTTCAAAGCTGATTTTTGTGGTGAAGGAGAAGAGGAAAAAGGCAACGGTAGTATCATGAAGTCATCGCCGGTCATCGACTCTGGCGACTACAATGGTAGCTAATCTATGTGTTTTAGTCACGTACATGGCCATTCATCCCCGTTGGTCGCCATTTCTGGTGAGACTCATCTCTGTCGGCGTGATTCAATTATTTGGTCTATAAATCTGTGAGAGCAAGATGATGAAGGAGGTGAGAAGAAGAGAGGTCGTGGGAGGACGATCGATCTGTTGGTGGCCCCGTTTGGTCGCTGCGGTAGGTTATGGGCGTGTTAATTTTTGTTTCAAAAAAAGAAGAAATTGAAGGTAATAAACTCCTAGGATTTCAAGAGTCCTGTGGTATTTTTAATTTGGGATTTGGCTTGATCCGTTAAAGTTTCGATGTCCCACTGGGCATATCAGAATTTGTAGACAATAAATTGCATCGAGAAAATAAAATCAAGACCGAACAATAACGCAACAATCGTAGTATTTTATTTCGAATTTGAGTATATAATCTCTATGAATCCTCTGATTCTTCTTTTCTAATATAAATTCAAGGGCCTTCGAGCTTGATCTTGAATCTGAATTTGGTTTATCCGTTGCGAACACTTTGATTGTTGCCACGTATTTTTATCATGAACAAGTAGCCTTGATCTTGAATGCATTGTATTTGAGTTGACTTCGTTCTTGATCTTGAGTTTGATTACTTGAATTTGAACTTGATTTGTTCTTTATTCTTGAGCTTAAACTTGATTACTTGAAACTTGAAACTTGTGGAGGAATTTGCAATGTTTGATCCATAAGCTCTTTCTTACTTCTTGTTATATCTTCTGGTGTCTTTTCTGACTTATGAAGACCTTATTTATAGTTGTGAAAATGAGGAGTTATGATAAGAACAAATTCCGACCAATCAAGTTGAAGTGTGACATGACCATACTTGATTGGCCAGAACATGTCACTTGCACACGTGGCGCGATTTCATTAGCCTTTTAATGTGACTTGGCATGTCTTGTCATTTTAACACATGGCATGGTCCTATTAAATCTTTCGTTTGACTTAGCGTGCCATGTCATTTGACACATGATACCAAACTTGGGCCTCTAGGAATATGGTATATTGGGCTTAATGAAGTGGACTCATCATTTTAGCCCAATTAAACGGGCTAGCCCAATGGATTAAGACTTATTTATTTAATCCATATATGTTGGACATATATAATTAATCTAATTATATTAGCCCATATATTTATTTGGGCTGATATATCTTAAATTTAAAATATAGTCTAAATTATTTAATAAATTTAATTCTAATAAAATTTACATGCCTACAACAGGAATGTTGGAGAATTGGACCTTAATGAAGAAATCTAACTACAAAAGGAGTGTTCCGGCTCATAAAGCAAGAAGGAATGCAGCACACCAAAAGTGTGGTCCGTAGAAGTAATTATGAGGCCACAGAAGAAAGTGTGGACCGCAGATCTGGTGCTGAAGCTTAATGATGATTGAAGCAAGTGCGGACATCACACAATTTTTGCGGCCGCAAAACATGGCCGCACTAACAATAATTTAAAAAGCTCAGAAGCCTTGCCAAAAGTGCAGCCGCAGAAGGAAAAGTGCGGTCGTAGAAACTGAAGTGCAGGCACAGATCAAATTATGCGCCTACAAAAATTCTTTACCTGCAGAACCAAGCAATGTTTGGACTGCACATAGAATTGTACGGCCGCACAACCTCCGAAGAAATATTTTTGTCAGCGAATTTCGAGCCACTATAAATAGACGAAAAATAATTTTTAGGGAAAGTTATATAGTTTTTTTGAGCTGTAGCTGTTATAAATTACTATTTTTTGTAATTTGTGACCAATTGGGACGAAAACACATTAGTTTTTTCATTTTAATCTTGTATTATAGCTTTAATTAGTGTTTCTTTTTTATTTTCTTCAATTCCTATTATGAGTAATTAGATATTTTTTAGGGTTGTGACTCAACCCTTGTATGTAAACCTTATGAGTAATTAATCTAATGCTTGTTTATAATTGGATGTTAATTATTTTGTTTTGTTCATGCATTATTTTTAAAATTAATAGTTGCAAACATTGATTCACGCCTTTTTTGACTTGGTTCTTACTTGGGACTTAGTCTAAGAAAACTTGGCTAGCGAAAAATTGGGCTAGTTAATATTAGCCTAATTAAAGGGTTTGAACTAGAGATAGGGAAAATTCGATTTGAGCCCATATCAACTAATTGAACTGATACGCAATTGGGCTTGAGAAAGCTAACTCGGACAAAATCACTAAATGACCAAGAGGTATTGAGTGATTAATTTAGAGTTGAGAGTTATAATACACCCTAATCACTAAAACAAGCGTTAACGTAATTTACCATTAATCTAACACCTAGGTGAAGGTTACTATAACGACCCGACCGATTATTTAGAACCCCATTTCCCCAAATAAAACTCCAAATGCTTGCATTAACTAATGTACGATCTGCAGGATAGTTGGTTCGGGATTTGGAAGAGTTTGGGTTGAAATATGCTCATCTGACTCCTTAGGATTTTCTTAAAAATCTAAGTTTGACTTTGGTAAATATTTTGAGCCAACGGACTTGGATTTGTATTTTGACGGTTCCGGAGGGTCCGCAAGAAAAAATGGGACCTGTGCGGATGCTCGGAATTGAATTCCGAGGTCCCTAGCCTAAGTACTGAATTTTTATTAGAAATTGTAAAATTGAAATTCTAAGGATTTAAAGAAACTAATTAATGATTGATCACATTGGTATGAGGCTCATATATTGGTTCCAAATCCCGATAAAAGTCCAATATAACATTCTGGCCCACAAAATTTCGTGTCAATCCGAGTAGCTTAAGAGTGTTTCAGCCTGCTAGAGGAAAATTAAGAACTTGAAGTTTATAAGTTTTATTCAATTGGTTTAGGGGGTAATTCTTAGATTTAACATTGTTTCGGCGTTTCGAAGGTTCAAGTAGGTTTGTTTCATGATTTCAGACTTGTCAGTATATTCGGGCGGGGCTCGGGAGCCCCGAGCGTTAATCGAACGAGGCTCGAGTGAAGTTGGAATTTTAGAGAAGTGATGAAGCATCTACTTCTATCATAAATGCACCCGCGGTTTGTGGACCGCAGGTGCGAGACCGCAGATGCAGTCCACCTATCGCAGATACAACCCAAGGTAGGCCAGGCAAAAAACCGCAGAAGAAGCTCCCAAGCTGCAGGGCTCCATGAAAGATGCTTTGAGAGCACAGAAGCGATCGTAGCCCGCTTGGTCGGTTCCGCAGGTGTGAACAATTTCTCGCAGAAGCGGGACCGCAGATGCGGAAATCGCTGAAGCAGTGAGCTTCATTTAATATGGGCTCCAAGCCATTTTTGCCACTTTTCACTCTTCCATTAGCGATTTTGGAAGCTTTTGAGAGAAGACTTCCACCTAGCATCTTGAGGTAAGTTTATCCCACCTATTATTAGCTTAATACACGTGTCTTAGGTAGATTAAACACTAGAATTCAGGTAAAATCAATAGATTAGATATAAACTTAGGGTTTTAACAAAAGTTAGATTTAACTACGAAATTTATTATGAAAAGGATTAGAAATCGTATATTATTGATCCTTAGATTATAGAGAACAACTTCCTTCGAAAAATTTCGGAATCCGGGCATGTGGGCCCGGGGTCAGATTTTAGGAAACTTGTTTAATGATTGGGAAATTGCTTAAATAGTTAGAATTTGATCTTGTGAGCTTATATTGACTAGTTCATACCTTATTAACTAGTCTGGGATCGCTCAGCTCCAAATTGAGGGTTTGAGCTCGTTCTTGGTATTGGAAGTGCACTTTGGAGCGAGGTAAGTCTCATTTCTAACCTTGTAATAGTGAGTTGTCCTGTAGGTGTAATAATTGAGTAATTTGCTACTAAATGCGGGGGCTACGTATGCATTGGGTGACGAGAGTCCGTGCGTAGCTACTAATATGTTAATTGTCCGGGTAGTCTAGGACTCGTATCATCCTTTATTGGTGAATGTCTCTATATTTTCTTGCTAATGGGACCACTTAGGATATCCTATAGATTTGGATAGGAAAATAAATGAATGTATACACTTGTTAGACAATTGTAAGAATTTACTTGGAAATAAATGCGCATTCATGTATCTTCTTGATATTAATTTATATTTGTGGATCGGGCCGATCGCCTCGGTAGAAATAGATGCATCTATGGTTCGTGTCATTCAACCTCTGGTAATGCACAGTTTATTTCCTATTGGATTGGGTCGTCGACCTCGACATGATGTGCGCATGATATCTATGTGAAGCCTTATCTATGACTTGTCTTGCTAAATATTTGAAATGTGATTGGTTGACTGCAAAATTGTTCAGAACGTGACTTATTATCTCTTGCTGCAAACTGTTGATTATCTATGACTCCCATGCTTATCATAAAACTTTATTACATTATTTGACCCTAGTGGTATCAAGTCGACCTCTCGTCTCTACTTATTCGAGATTTGACGGGATACTTACTGGGTACATATTATTTATGTATTCATTCTACACTTTTGTACTTAATTGTATAGGATCTGAGGCAGGTACATCTGGATATCAGTTTGGTGCGCACCCCTGATTCATAGTTTGAGACTTCCACGATGAGCTGCTCCCTTCATGTGCCGTTCAGCAGCTAGATGGAGTCATTTTTTAACTTTTGTTGTCTATTTTATCTCAGACAGTATGATAGTTGTATTCTTTTGTACATTCTACTAGTTGCCATTACTTGTGACACCAGGTCTTGGCACACATGTTAGTAGACTATTATTTTGGAGTTGTATAATTATTTTGGCACATTACTGTTCATCTCTGATTTGACTTGAACTTTATGAATTCCTGCACTTATTTTGGTAAAAGTAAAAATGAGAACTTAATTATTATTTTTTTGCGTTGGCTTGCCTGACAGTGGTGTTGGGTGCCATCACGATTTATTCTGAAAATGGGTCGTGACAGTTACATCCCTAGGACTTTTACCCATTTGAAAAACAACAAAAATAGTTACTCATTTTCAAGTTTCTTTTCTCTAGTTAATTATTGCTAGTGTCAATTGTAGAAGTAAATTACAAAACCCCCTTGGTTGGAAGTATAGTTGAGCTATTTCATCTGCGCTAATCAAATGTACACCATAGCACCCATATTTAACTCCCTGAGGAAATCGACCCCGGCTCATTGCTGGGTATTATTCTTCTAACAAACATTTCCACTCAATGTTGAGTGTGGATCAATTCGTGGCGTTGTTGCCTAGGGGTTTTAACGGTGTTAGCTATATATTTAAGTGCGTCTTGGGATATCTTCTTTCCCTTATGTGTTACTAACTTGTTGAAGAAATCATAGGTACAGACATGGCTATTAATGAGCTTTAAAATATGCCTTTAGGGGACTTGGGTGGTGAGGAGGAACAACTCGATGAGGTATATTAAGTGTCGCAACCTAATTGGCGAAGCCGAGTGGCACAAGACAACGTGCCCGTACCACTCCAACCTCTACCACAAGCGAAACAATATTGGATATTGTCCAATGAAGGCTATGCTAGTGCAATAGTCCCTTCTCGTATTAGGGCGGGAAACTTTCAAATCATCAATGCGATGCTCAATTTTCTTGAGCAACGAGACTTTTTCAGCAGTGTGCCAGGTCAAAATGCTTGCAAACATTTGAAAGTCTTTGTGGATACATGTTGGTGAATCAAGCAAACTATTGTTTCCAAGGATGCCTTGAGGCTAAGGATTTTTCTCTTCTCTCTACGGGATAAAACTTTAGATTGGTTGGAACGTCTGCTGAACCATTCAATACACACTTGGGATGTGGTAGTGGTCAAGTTCATTGCTAAGTTATTCTCTCCTAATCACATGGCTACCCTTCGGGATGAAATCTCGGTATTTAAAGTAAGAACCGAATGAACCACTACACGAATTTTAGAAACTCTATAGAATCATGGTTAAGGAATGTGCTAACAACGATATGAAGAGAACATATTGCAACAAACCTTCTACCATGAGATTAACACAACCAACCAATGTGTAGTGAACCAATTAGTAGATGGAAAGTTAATGACAACGCCTTGTGAGGAGGCGTGTGACATTCTAGATGAGATGGCAGAAATTTCAACGACTTGGAAATCCCGAGCTAATGTCCTACAAGGTGATTTGAATATGATACACATCTACAAAGAGTTGCAAGACCATGGGCAAGTCATTGTCGAATTGACAACCATCATGAATCAACTAGCAAAGTCCCAACTCAATCAAGTACAAGCTTAAGCAAGTTCATGCTACAGAGGGAGTTAACGTTTTGGTGAACAAGAAGAGTACCAAGGGTCCACAACTCAAACCCGAGTGAAGAACTATGTGCAAGATAATGGTGGTTTTGATCAAGATGATTCTTATCATGAGCAAGAGGAGGAAGTCAATATGTGAACAATTTTCAAGGGAAAAAAAACAATTTCTAAGGCTCTAATCAACAACAATATCGACTACCAAAATAACCATAGCAATTGGAGTTTCAACAATCAAGGGAATTGGCATAATAACAACAATCAAGGAAATGGAGTGAAAACAACCAAGGAAATTGGGGAGGCAACAATCAAGGTTGTTGGAGAAACAATCAAGGCAACCGGGGGTCGGGTTTTCAAAGTCCCCGGATGTATCAACAACCAAGAAACCCACCTCCTTATCCTTCCCATGGTTCAACTTCCTCAAATAATGAGATGGGATATATTAAGAATATGTTCAAGAAAATGATGGAAAAGAATGTTCTCGAGTGCCCAACTTGCCTCACACAACACGTAAATCCGTAATCTATAAGTTCAAATAGGGAAAATCTCTCAAGCACTAAATTCTCGTCCTAAGGTTGCACTACCAAGTGACACGGTAGTGTTGCGCCCTCTTTTTCCTCTGCGAAAATTAGGTTTATGACATTTGGAGGGACAACTCGCTCCTTTTGGGAACGGGGTTTTGCATTTAAAGAGTCGCCAGCTAGTGATTAGGGTGCATTAGGACACCAAAAGGGTTTGATTCTAAGATTATTCGAATAACCAGAGATTTGGTAAGGGCTTGAAATTATTCCGAGTGGAAGGTGTTAGGCACCCCTCATAATCCACTAGTGTGGTTCCCGGCCAGTCAATTATTGTGAATTGAGGTGCAATTAACATATAGGCAGATGAGGCTCAAATAAGAGGGAATTTCAACACATAATAGTTTAAAAATAGACAAAGTATGAAAGAATAATTAGAAAAAGCTAATTTTTAATAAGGAGTTAAAATGCTGAAAGAAAAGAAGTGAAGAATAAAGGAAGGCGGTCCTAGGTTTATTAAAAGTACGGATCACCCCACACAATGTCATGTAATCACTCCTCAATAAGGGGCTACACGTGACATTATCGCGTGGTCGTCATATCCATATCTACCCTTCCCACCCCGTTAAGGTATTTAAAGCATGTCTTGGTTTTATTATTTATTGCATGCTACTACCTATCCCACTATTATCAGTTTCGGAGGCACCTAGGACTACTTATCCTAAAAAAAGGAAGGATATTAGATTTGTTTGAAGTTTCAAAGGTAAAGACTCTAAGGCAACAAACAAAATACATATTGCATATTTTTGGGAAGGCATATAAACAAACAAAGGCTCATATATACCCCCTTAAACAAATAAAACATATAATTAGCTTGACTTGCACATACTTTTTAGGTCTGATTAAAAATACCAAAGACAAGGGAGTTTGAAACTGAGGAAGATTGGTTTATTACATAACTCAGATAAGAAGTCAAAATCAGGCATGCCTGCTAGTTGTAACGACAAAATAGATTCATTTTTACAGTTACTCTAAGGCTTGCCTAGGTGTTCAAATGAGGATCTATAGGCATGGTATCTACTGAAATCAGAAGGTGATAAGACAGTAAAACTCGAAATGAATTATTTGGGATCATATTGGCATGCTTGCTAACCTTTGTTAAGTGAGGGACTTGGATTATCAAAAGAGATGCAAAATTAAGCAATTTGATTATATGTTCTGCAGGTGATAGTATATATTATTACTGATTTTACATCTAGCATTGAGCGAAGCGAATCAGATTCATTTAGAAACTCCTATCGGCATGTCTTCTACTCGTTGTTGGTTTTAGACCCTTATAGATGTGGTGTCGAAATGCAGAAAACCTTATAAACATGGTATCTGAATGTAGAAACTTATAGGCATAGTATCTAAATACATAAACTTGTTTTAAACCTTATAGGCAGGGTATCTAAATGCAGTTTGAATTATGCAGAATGACACTAGCACAATCTTATAGTCATGATTTCTAGGTGATGTTTGAACATGCAGAAGCCCTATAGGCATAATTTCTAGGTGAAGTTTGAATGTGCAAAATTATAACAGTCTTATAAGCATAATTTATAGGTGAAGTTTGAATATGCAGAATTATAACAATCCAATAAGTATAATTTCTAGGTGAAGTTTGAATATACAAAATTATAACAGTCCTATAGGCATAATTTCTACCCTTGCACGCATAGTTTCCCACCCCTTTTCACTAGCCAAACCCTAGATGTTTATTACAACTTATTACAAACTAGAATAATAAATTACATCAGAAAAGTACAAAGAAAAGTACAGCCAGAGGAAACCTGATTCTTGACTTCCTGTCTAAGTTATGAGATAGACCAAATCAAAGACCATTGATCCAAAGCCTTTCTCCAATTTAAGTGTGTCAGAATTGCCTAAAAGCCTCAATGGGACTCCGGACAGTGGTCACACCCAAATTGTATCACAAGAATAGGGACAAGTGCAGTGTGGAAGTACCAACCCTCAAGTGTCCAAGTTCAGTGGGAGCTCAACGGGTCCCAAGGAAAGGCTCACAAGAAGGGGGCAGAACTTAGGTGTAAGAGTGAGTGCGGGTGAGAAATAGAGCCTTAAGAACTAAGGAAGTAAATAAGTGGGAAAAAGGTACTGGGAAACAGCAATAGAGTGAAGGATTTCATACAAAAAGAGTTCAGGGATTGGGAACTGCAAAGAGCCCATGTACTTAGGCATCAGTCATTATGGGCATGTATAGCAGTAGGGAGTGTTGTATGCTTACAAAATAAACCAGAATATACAACATATGATGGTAACATAGAGGTTATGATCCCAGGGGAATCAAGTTAGAGTCATAGACAACAATACTTAACACTGCCATGCTTCAAACAAGACATCAGTATCAAACATATTTGGGTAGGGGTTTAGGATGCATAATAGATTCAGAACAAAAGGGAATTACAGTGTGCTTAGAATATAGTACTGAATTAAACACAAGCATTAGGGAGACAAGAAAACAAAAGTATAAAGTAAATATATTGTTGTGATGCTGAAATCTTAATCAGGACATACCAATTCAAAGAAGCAAAAATACAGTAAAGCATGTAGCAGGACTTTGAAGACATACCATAGTGCAAGTAACAAGAGAGAATACTTTTTGGAGTATGAGTGTGAGATCAGAAACTAAGAATGTTAGTCCATGTGTGTCAATGAAAAGGCCAGGTATTTATAGTTTGAAAATAGGTAGAAAGTAAGGCAAGCATAATAGTTTAGTAATAATTATGGAACTATGTACCAATTAAAATCAAATCAATATAAGACTTCCTTTAATTAAGGAGTTAAAATTAAATGGTAATGGGCAGAAAACATTTAAAGAAAGAAGCCAAGTAGAACACCATGTATAGAATAGATGATTAGGGGTAAGTACATAGGGGTCCAATTAGAAACAGCTATTGCAAAATCAGTGAAGATACCTAATTAACCAAATAAGGTAGGAAACACAATAGATTTGCAAAATACGGAGACAATCAGCCAGTAAATCTAGGAGTTAGGATTCGAAATTATTGATTTGGGAGAGAATAACATGGGTTTCCGTGAATAAACAAATAAAGCAAAACTAAGGACAGGAGAATCAAAAGTCTAAAGGGAAGAACAAGGAAAGATTCAATTACACGAGTGTAATCAGAATTACACGAGGAGGTTTGCAACTAGTCCAAAATTGAAGGTCATTTTAGAGGGAAATGTAGTATATAAAAGGGTGCATAAACATTAGGCATGCGAGGCTGACTCATGGCAAAGAGAAGCATCATGCAATAGCAAACACAAAGTCAGTAGCTAATGAACTTATCGAAACATGGTAGTCATATAGGTCAATTTCTCCAACTCGCTAATAGAGAAAAGAGAGAGTATCAGAAGCATGTAAAAGGTCAAGTAAAAAACCTTTCAAAAATATAGTAGAGTTTCATTGGTAGCAGGAAGTCAAAATTACATAAATAAAGAGAGGTTGAAACAAAACATTTCGAAATTTAGTCAAGCAACAGATGAAGCAACCTCAGAAACTCGAATAGGTCCAAAGCAAATTTAGGTTTTTAAACCAATCAAATTCAGAGCATGAAAAACAAGTAAATCACATAGCAAATAGTCTTAGAACTTGAATGAACCCCAAATTTTAGGGTTTTCACCATCAATCGAGTATATAGGTGGATAACAAGTAAATCAGACAGAGATACTAACAAAAATAAATTCAGAAATCTCAAAAGGTTAAGGCCCTTAACGTGCAACTTAAGTAGAAGAACGACATAAGGAAATACAGTAGAACATGTAGAAAAATTAGAGAAAGCTTCGAAATAACTTAACAAAACACTAAATCGAAAAAAGACAAGGGGTTTTGAAAGTAAAGTTTTAGAAGAAACTTTGGGAAAACGTTCAGAATTATAGAGCAAACACGGATCTGAATAGATATAGAAGAAATCAGAAGAACCTCAAAGATTAGGGTTTTAGTAGAAACCCAGATGGTGAGAACGGCTTGGACAATCGTCGATCTAAGCTGGAGAAGTCAAGGACCAGGCTTGAATAGCCATGACCGGCCGGAGCAAGGTCAAAGATGACCGGTGATAGGCTTAAAACCGAGATCGACCAAAGTTTGAGCCAAGATTCTTCAAGGTCTGGCCTTGAACCCATAGTACTATAACACATAGAAGCAAATGGAGGTAGCTATTGATTTGGACGATTTTATGTGATGGTTGAGGGTGGAGGCTAGGTTTTTTTTAGAGAGTTTGAGAGAGAATTGGAATTCAGAGGCAGCTGGGGGTGTGAAATAGGGTTAGGGTTAGGGGTTGTTTGAATTAAAAAAGGAAAGGGGGCTTGGTGGCCGTTGATCATTTTGATTAACGGCCTGGATTGATCGGGTACGTAGATCAGATTAACGAGGTTGGGTTTGGGTTGGTTCAAATGGGGATTGGGTCAAGGTAATTGTGTCACAAATTGGGAATTCAGGCCACAAATGAAACACATTTGGGCTGTATTTTGAATAGCCACATTTCCATTATTTATTTCATCAAAAATAGTAAAGTAATTTCTGAAATTAAATTAAGGATAATAAAATGATTAGTAATACATAATTATCACAATAAAAATATTGGGACCTAATTTTATAGACATAAACGTAATTAAATCTAAAAGAGGCTAATATTGCAATTATATGCAATTTAACTTTTAAAATACTAAATAAATTTATAAAAATATGAAAAATTATCTTAGCTATATTTTGGTACAACTTTTAGAATCCAATAAGTAAATCACCAAAATGATAATTTTGAGAATAATTATAGGGTTTTTTCTGGATAAAATAAGGCAATAAATTGATTTACAAATCTATTAAAAATTAAGGAAAAAAATAAAATGTTTGGACATACTCATATATGAATACATATACTATTTTGAAAGTATTTTATATTAGAAATATATAGGAAAAAATTGGGTAACAACAACTGCCCATCTTTATCCGGGAAGGATGAAAGAGTTATCCGGTAAGGATATGATGGTCAATTTTGACCTGACGAAGCAGTTTTAAGAGGTTTGGCCGTGATTTGGCATCTGATGCCTACATATCCCTGGTCTTACAGGAATCAGGCCATATGTAGTTCAGGATCCGTCGACGGAATATGCCGATGGAGACTTCTCAAGAACGGATGTGATATTTTAGGACGGGGTGAATGGTTAAGGTATGATAAGGTTGTGGGAACTGGAGCGGGATCGCTTCTGCCGAAATGGTCTTTGCTCACCGATTTACCTGCAAATAAGCAATACAAACATATATTGTGCGTAAATTTAAATGTGATGTAAAATCACGTCGGACCATAAATGTTGTCTTTTGACAGTTAGGATGACGTCCTTCGACCATTATGTCCTGGGCCATGAAGAATATAATAATAAAGGATTTGCAGGCCATGAAATGATGCTCTTGGGCGATGAGAATGATGCCTCCAAACCATGATGCCTTTGAATAATGATATGCAAAAGATTAAAGGGATCCTCAGGCCATGGCATGGTGTTCTCGGGCTATGAAAATGGTGCCTCTGAACAATGACGCCTTCGTATAATTTGGCGATCTTTCAGCCCATGAGATGCAGTAGTTGGAGATCTGTCACACCATGAGATGCAGAAGGCGACGATCTTTCAGCCATGCAAATGTAAATAAGGTGGCGATATTTTAGCCATGCAAATGTAAATGAGGTGGCGATCTTTCAGCCATGCAAATGTAAATGAGATGGCGATCTTTTAGCCATGAAAATGTAAATGATGCGGCAATATTTCAGCCATGCAAATGTAAATAAAGTGGCGATCATTCAGTCATGCAAACGTAAATAAAGCGGCGATCTTTCAATCATGCAAGTGTAAATAAAATGGTGATCTTTCAGCCATGCAAGTGTAAATAAGGTGGCGATCTTTCAGCCATACAAATGTAAATAAGGTGGCCATCTTTCAGCCATGCAAATGTAAATGAAGTGGAGATATTTCAGCCATGCAGACGTAAATAAAGTGGCGATCTTTCAGCCATGCAAGTGTAAATAAAGTGGCGATCTTTCAGCCATGCAAGTGTAAATAAAGTGGCGGTCTTTTAGCCATGCAAGTGTAAATAAAGTGGTGATCTTTTAGCCATGCAAATGCAAAATGCAGATGGAGACATCGTTTAGTCTCGGAAGGTATAATGGTAGCCTTATGCAATGCAAAAAAATGCAGATGGAGACAGTGTTTTAGTCTTGGAAGGCAAAATGGTATCCTTATGCAACGCAGAAAAATGCAAATGGAGACAGTGCTTAGTCTCGGAAGGCAGAATGGTAGCCTTATGCAATGTAGAAAAAATGCAGATGGAGATAGTGTTTAGTCTGGAAAAGCAGAATGGTAGCATTATACAATACAGAAAAATACAAATGAGACAGTGTTTTGTCTCAGAAGGCAGATGGTAGCCTTATGTAATGCAGAAAAAATGCAGATGGAGATAGTGTTTAGTCTCGAAAGGCATAATGATAGCCTTATACAATGCAAAAAAATGCAGATGGAGTCAAGAATTAGTCTCAAAAGGCAGAAATGGTAGCCTTATGCAATGCAAAAAAATGCAGATGGAGACAGTGTTTAGTCTCGGAAGGCAGAATGGTAGCCTTATGCAATACAGAAATTAAAATTAAAATGGCAAATGGTAATAGAGTTTTCTTAGCTAATAGATGGTCGTGATATTGTGACTGTTAGGGACATTGTGACATAGGGAATATCACGTGCATGCGTGGATAGCCAATGTTGGTAAGTGCAACAATTTTGAGAGTTGTATTTCGGAACAACGTTTGTCTCGTGAGTGTATAGTATGTTAGATGCTTTAGTAATCTCAGTGCTTGAATCCAAAGAAAAATCGTGAGTTTTATAGAGAGGGAAGGTTAGTTCGCATCTCTACTAGCTCTGCTTGACATGTTCGGTTTTGATTTGGTGATACGGTATGTATCATTGGGATAACGTTGCTAAACAAGGAAATTTTTAGCGATAAATAAGCATGAATTTTTTTTCTTTTTTTAACAAAAATATGGCATAAGTTTACAATTACGAAACAATTTTTAGATGAACCCGACTGTAACTTAGCTCAAGACATTACGACCTCTCTTGCCACAGAATTTTGAGGGTTCTCCTCAAAATTCTGCCCCAGTTTGATGGGTTGATGTTTCTAACGGTTGTTTGCGATGATTGGATGAAATTACTTAGGAATTTTGAGGGTCCTCCTTAAAATTCTGTCCCAGTTTCCAATTGTGGTGGGGGGAGGGATGAAAATTTTATTGAATTATGACCGAACTTATAAGGCTACCTACGTATCCCCCCTTAGATGGGAATCAAGTCAGACGTAGTTCATATAATGTCATATAGGGAAAGCATGAAAATTAGACATAGTAACGCTTGACTACATCTGAATTAATTGACTTTGGCTAGACTTATCCGTCCATTTCTACAAGTACTAGGGCTCCTCCTATTAAATCGGTGAACCATGTACGGACCTTGCCAGATGGGAGAGAATTTCCCCTTGGCTTCATCTTGATGCGAAAAAGTTTTCTTTAACACCAGTTGTCTTGGTGTGAACTGTCTCGGCTTGACTCTTTTGTTGAAGGCTTTGGACATTGTGTTCTGATAAAGTTGGCCGACGCAAACTGCATTCATTTTCTTTCCGTCGATAAGGGCTAATTTCCCATAATGGCTTATCACCCATTCTGCATCATCGAGATCAGCTTCTTGTATGATCCTTAAGGAAGGAATTTCTGCTTCAGTGGGAAAGACGGCTTCTGTACCATAAACCAACATATAGGGGGTTGCCCCGATTGATGTGCAGATTATGGTGTGATATCCTAATAGAGTGAATGATATCTTTTCGTGCCATTGCTTATGCTTCTCTATCATTTTACTTATATCTTCTTGATATTCTTATTGGCGGCTTATATTGTTCCGTTCATTTGAGGCATGTAGGTTGTAGTATTCGTATGTCTAATCTTGAAGGTTTCATACATGGCCCTCATTAAGTGACTGTTGAGATTGGAGCCATTATCAATAATGATTGATACAGGAATCCCGAATCGACAAATAATTCGGTCATGGACAAAGTCTACCATGACTTTCTTAGTTATTGCCCTGTAAGATACTGCTTCGACCCATTTGGTGAAACAGTCGATTGCTACTAGGATAAACATGTGCCCATTGGAAGTGGCTAGCTCGATTGGTCTAATGACATCCATTCCTCAGTGGTGAAAGGCCATGGTGAGCTCATTGCATTACACTTATTTGGAGGTACTCTTATCATATCTACATGTATCTGACAATGGTGGCATTTTTGGACAAACTAGATGCAATCTCTTTCCATAGTCATCTAAAAGTAACCAGCCCGGAGTATCTTTTTGGCTAAGATAAAACCGTTCATGTGTGGACCACAGGTCCCAACATGATTTCTTCAAGCAATCTGGATGCTTCATTTATGTCGACACACCTCAATGATCCCAAATCAGGGGCCCTCCTATATATGATTCCTCCGCTATGAAAGAAGTTGTTGGATAACCTTCGAAGTGTGCGCTTCTGAATAGGGTTTGTAAGCTCTGGGTATTCTTCATTTGATAAATATTCCTTGATATCATGAAACCAAGGCTCAATAAGTTGGCTGATCATGGATCTTTGCTAGAATATGATCAATGAAGTTTTTTGTCTGGATGTCGTATCATGGATTACAGGGTAGCTAATGCATCGGCGAACTCATTTTAGATCCTGGGAACATGTCGGAATTCTGTCTTTGTGAACCTCTTTCTTAATTCCTGAACATGATGCAGATATGGGAGTCTCTTAGAGTTCTTGGTTGCCCATTCTTCTCGAACATTATGTACAAGAAAGTTTGAATCTCCAATTACTAGTAACTCTTCAATGTTCATGTTAATAGCCATCTTAAGTCCCAATATGCAGGCTTCATACTCGGCTATATTGTTAGTGAATGGGAACCTGAGTTTGGCAGACACCGGATAATGTTGATCGGTTTTTGATACTAGGATTGCTCCTATGCCAACTCATTTGAAATTTTCTGCTCAATCGAAAAACATTCTCCAGCCATCGTAGGATTTTGTAATGTCTTCTCCTATGAATGATACCTCTCCGTCAGGAAAATACGTCTTTAGGGGTTCATATTCTCCACCCACGAGTTTTTCAGCAAGGTGATCTGCTAGTGCATTTCCCTTGATCGCTTTCTGAGTCGCTTAGACAATGTCGAACTTGCTCAACAAGATTTGCCACTTTGCCAGCATACTAGTGGGCATGGGCTTCTAAAAAATGTACTTCAAAGAGTCCATCCTTGATATGAGATATGTAGTATAGGCACAGATGTTGTGCCTCAGCGTATAAGCCACCCAAGTCAGAGCATATCAGGTGCATTCTAACAGAGAATATCGGGCTTCATACGGAGTGATCTTCTTGCTGAGATAGTAAATGGCCTACTATTTCCTCCCGGTTTTATCATGTTGCCCCAGGACGCAGCCAAAGGCACCGTCTAACACTCCGATATAGAGTAGTAGAGGTCTACCTGGCTCAGGCGGGACCAAAACTGGTGTTGTTGAATAGTATCTCTTGATTCTGCCGAAAGCCTTTTGGCAGTCATCAGTCCATTTGGTAGCGGCATCCTTCTTCAACATCTTAAACATCGGCTTGCAGATAACTGTAGATGGTGCTATGAACCGACTGATGTAGTTGAGTCTTCCCAAGAAACTCATCACATCCTTCTTGTTCTTTGGCGGTGGAAATTATTGAATGGCTTTGACTTTTGATGGATGCAGTTCTATTCCGTGGCAACTCATAATAAACCCAAGTATTTTTCTAGCAGGAACCCCAAATGCACATTTCGCGGGATTCAGTTTCAGGTTGTACCTCCGCAATCTATTGAAAAATTTCTCAAATTCTACATGTGATCAGTTTCCTTTTGGACTTGATGATAATGTCATCTACGTACACCTCAATCTCCTTATGTATCATATCATGAAAAATGGTGGTCATGGCGGTCATGTATGTAGCCCCTACATTCTTTAACCCAAAATGGCATCATCTTGTAGCAATACATTCCCCACGGCGTAATAAAAGCTATTTTCTCACCGTCTTCTTCATTTATCTATATCTGATGATACCCAACGAAGCAGTCTACAAATGACTGCAACTCATGCTTGGCACAATTGTTAATCAGGATGTGTATACTTCACAATGGGAAGTCGTTTTCGGACTAGCCCGATTAATATCCTGGTAGTCAATACAGACTCTTACTTCCTATCCTTATTTGGTACTAGTACAACCTTAGCTAACCATGTTTGATACTCAACTACCCTGAGGACCTCGGCTTTGACTTGCTTGGTGACTTCTTCCTTGATTTTCAAACTCATATCCGGCTTGAACTTTCTGAGCTTCTGCTTTATCGGTGGACATGTTAGATCAATTAGCAGTTTGTGAGCCACAATAGACGTGTTCAAGGCCGTCATGGATATTTTGTGGCGACGTGGGGTTCCGAGCATTTAGGAAATTAACATCTGTAGTGGTGAGGGAAAATGAGAGATTTGCCAGTTTTCCAACCTGATCAAGTTCTTCTTGGAATTTTAGCAGCTTTTGTTCAAGTTGGGATGCATTTTCCTTAGGAACTAAAGTACCATGACCATGAGTGACCTCTACTCGTTCAGTTGAGTTCTCCTTTCTTGGCGTTGTTCAAATATTTCATCTTCCCTTTATTATTATTTTTGACAGGACTGAGAGGAGGAGTGGGCGGAGGGCCCCTGGATCTCGTGGAATGAGATGATGTTGCTAGAGTGAACAAACTAACATTTAGGGGGAAATAAACAAAAGTAAAAACAAAAAGGTAGCAAGTTAGTGAGGATTAAAAAAACTGTTGCGATATTTAAACACATAGTGCGAGAATGTAAAATGCGTCCTATTTAGGGAACCTCTTTGTGCTTGAGGTAGGCCTAGTGATAAGTTTATTTGTAGAACTTGGAATGCTAAATGCTTCATTTTATTGATAAAAAGTAGACGAATCCCAAATTGACACTAGATATCAGGAAATAAAAGTTGCTAGTGGACATTGGCCTTATTACAATCATAAAAGAAGAAAGCTCCTATCTATTTGGTCCCAGAAAGACCTTCCCCAGATTCGGCATCCCTGGCTCCATCGAACATCATTCCCAACTCGCGAAGTCCCAGCAATAGGTAGTCTCCGGCTAGATGTCCGCCTTCATTTCCTTCAGCATTTTAGCAGTTTTCGACCCTCTTGAGAAATTTCTTCTCCAACTCCACTATGCCTCGCTCCAAATATCCTAGTCGTTTGTTGGCACTGACAACCATATCCTTCAATTCCTCAATTAACTTTTGGTCAGTTTCTTGTATCTCATGGTGCTCGCTTTCACATTCTCGTATCCTCTTGCACAATTTTGTATTTGACAAAGGCCTCGGCCTTTATATCTATGATCATGTGACCTCGAAAAAACCCAGGCTGCCCTAGGCCATCATGCTTATCCTCTAACTAGCCTGAATAATAGGGAGCAGAACCAGTGTGGTAATTATCTGGCTCGATGGTATCCCTCCTCATGATGATCTTGCAGTGCCATATGTGTTGAGCTTGGAACTTATAAGGACTATCATCATCTTGGAAGTCAGCCCGGAAGTTACTCATCTTGTCAACCCTGGATACAACCTGCCTCCTACCCTCTTGCCTCATAACCCAGAGATAGACGTAAGGGTATGTTCCGCTTAGATTGATCAATATCCGGAAAGGTGCATCTCTGGATTGGGCGATGAATTCCTCGGTCGGAAACCACCTGAACATCCATTGTACTTGGTCCTCAGTTAGATTTTCGAAGAGCTCGACCCATTCTCTAGCATTCTTCGATCAGGCGAACATATTAGGCATGTAATTCATTCACTTTGGGTGATGAAAAACGATATGATCATCTTAGTCCCTTTTCTGAATTTCTTATCGGTATTCACCCTTTTGGAGATGTTGTACGAGCCAAAGTAGTAGCAAATTGTAGCCTTCGAAGTGTTTGGCCACTCGTTGACACTTTTCCAAGGCTCGGTATATCTCTGTAATGATGATGGGTACAATGCTAAATAGTTACCAGCCAATTCCTTCCATTAAGGTCTTAGTTATCGTAACTAGTCTAGTGTGGATTCTGGCTTTCTTCATTGGAAACACGATCAATCCTAAGAAGCAAAGCATGAATACAAAGACCCTTCGATGACTATTCCCTAATGATGTGATGGCAAACTCTTCAGGATAGGTACGGTAGGATTAGCTATGACCGTACCTCTCATACAAATGATCAAAAGGGATGTAGGATTCCTTCAAACATATCAGTTTTGGATTTTTCTTCAAACCCATCATCTTGAAGAAACCCCTGCCATTGTGGTTATCATGCATTGACAAACCTGGAGTCTTTCATGTTATGCCGGCCAATCCTCCTATATCTTCTAGTAAGGGTGTCATTTCAATGTCCCGAAGCAGAATACGAACCTCGCATAATCCCAGAACAAAGTGGCAGCTTCTATAATATTGTTGTTTGGTTGAATTTCCATGAGAGAAGGTAGGTTTCTCAGATATTTCCGGACAAGAGTCTGATCAATGGAATGAAGATCCTCCCACCAGCTTAGTAATTTTGGATGGATGTTAGTGACCATGCCGAATCTGGGGACTTCATGCCCCATACTTCTGCAAGAAAAAAGGATTAAGACTTTACCCCTACTGGACTCGACTATTTAATATCAACAACTGGCATAAAAGCACTTAGTTCTCCAAATAAATGTACAGAACATGACAATTTTCGCTTGGTTTTTAGGGTATTACAGGGAACTTTGGACAAGGCTATCTTAAAGAGTCGTTATACGGACAACACAACTAACTCAGCTAGGTTTAACCATAATGCATGCACAATTTAAACAAAGTAAGGTTTCTATGGGGTTTTAGACTGGTACCCTTGAGCGGACAACTCAAGGTGGAAAGGCACTAAACCATCAACTACACCGTTAATCAACTGGTTTTACCGTAAATATGCTTTTTCGGATTTAGGAGTGATAATATCGGAAGAGCGCAACCACTCATTATCAGTGTTACTATAGGATTTTGTTTGGCATGAGTGGAATATGATATTGAGAATGATTATGCAACAATTAAAGGCATATTGTCATGTATTTGCACGTTTAAGAAAACAGTAAATACAACAATTTCATAGTTTAAAGCAGCAATGAAGGAAAGCGGTAAAAAGAAACAAAAAGACAAATAAAAAATGAAATTGAATGCTTAAAAGAAATAAATAATTGCGCATAAAGAAGCATAAATTCACAATAGAGTCGCCATGCTATTGCGCTCCCTTTTTCCTCTAGGAAAATTGGGTTTATGATATTTGGAGGGACAACTCGTTCCTTTTGGGAACGGGGTTTTGCATTTAAAGAGTCACCACCTAATGATTAGGGTGCATTATGACACCGAAAGAGTTTGATTCTAAGTTTTTTTAAATTATCAGAGATTGGGTAAGGGATTAAAATTATTCTAAGAGGAAGGTATTAGACACCCCTCAGAATCCACTAGTGTGGTTCCTGGACAGACAATTATTGTGAATTGAGGTGCAAATAACATATAGGCAGATAAGGCTCAAATAAGGGGGGATTTCAATACATAATAGTTTGAAAATAGACAAAGTATGAAAGAACAATTAGAAAAAGCTGATTTTTAATAAGGAGTTAAAATGTTGAAATAAAAGAAATGAAAAATAAAGGAAGAGGGTCCTAGGTTTATTAAAAATATGGATCACCCCACACATTGTCCGGTAATCACTCCTCAATGAGGGGATGAACTTGACATTATCGTGTGTTCGTCATATCCATATCTATCCTTCCCACCCTATTAAGGTATTTAAAGTGCGTATTGGTCTTGATTACTTATTGATTGCTATTACCCGTCCCACTCTTATCAGTACCGGAGGCACCTAGGACTATTAATCCTAAAAGAAAGGGAATGATATTAGGTTTATTTGAAGTTTCAAAGGCAATAACTCTAAGGCGACATAAAAAATACATATTGCATATTTTGGGGAAGGCATATAAACAAACAAAGGCTCATATATACCTCCTTAAACAAATAAAGCATATAATTAGCATGAATTGCACATACTTTTTAGGTCTGATTAAAAATACCAAAGACGAGGGAGTTTAAATTATGAGGCAGATTGGTTTATTACATAACTCAGATAAGAACTCAAATCAGGCATGCCTTCTGGTTGTAATGATGCAGATTCATTTTTACAGTTATTACATTAAGGATCTCCTGGGTGTTCAGACGAGGATCTATAGGCATGGTATCTACTGAATTTAGAAAGTGATAAGACAGTAAAACTCAAAATGAATTATTCGAGATCCTATGGGAATGCTTGCTAAACTTTGTTAAGTGAGGGACTTAGATTATCAAAAGAGATACAAAATTAAACAAATTGATTACAGGTTCTGCAGGTGATAGTATATGTTATTACTGATTTTGCAATATCATCGAGTGAAGCAAATCAGATTTATTTAGAAACTCCTATAAGCATGTTTTCTACTCATTGTTGGTTTTAGACCTTTATAGATGGGGTGTCGAAATGTGGAAAACCTAATAGACATGGTATCTGAATGCATAAACTTATTTTTAAACCTTATAGACATAGTATCTAAATACAAAAACTTGGTATAATCCTTATAGGCAGGGTATCTAAATGCCATTTGAATTATGCAGAATGACATTAGCATAATTTCTAGGTGAAGTTTGAATATGCAGAATTATGACATTCCTATTGGCATAATTTCTAGGTAAAGTTTGAATATGTAGAATTATAACAGTCATATAGGCATAATTTCTAGGTGAAGTCTGAATATGCAGAATTATGATAATCCTATAGGCATAATTCTACCCTTGCATGAATAGTTCCCCACCCCTTTTCACTAGCCAAACCCCAAATGTTTATTACAACTTATTACAAACCAGAATAATAAATTACATTAGAAAAGTACAAAGAAAAGTACAAGTAGAGGAAGGCTGATTCTTGACTTCCTGTCTGAGTTATGAGATAGACCAAATCAAAAACCATTGATCCAAAGTCTTTCTCCAATTTGAGTGTGTCAGAGTTCCCTAAGAGCCACAATGGGACTCCTGGCAGTGCTCGCACCCAAATTGTATCACCAGAATAGGGACAAGTACAGTGTGAAAGTTCCAGCCCTTAAGTGTCCAAGTTCATAGGGAGCTCAATGGGTCATAAGGCAAGGCTCAGAAGAGGGGGGCAGAACTTAAGTCTAAGAGAGAGTGCAAGTGAGAAATAGATCCTTAAGAACTAAGGAAGTAAATAAGAGGGAAAGAGGTACTGGAAAACAGTTATAGAGTGAAGGATTTCATACAAAAGGGGTTTAGGGATGGGGAACTGCAAAGAGCCTATGTACTTAGGCATCAATTGATTCTGGGACTGCACAACAATAGGGAGTGATGTTATGCTTACAAAATCAACCATAATATACAACATATGAAGCAAAAATACAGTAAAGTAGGTAGCAGGACTTCGAAGACAGGCCACCGTACAAGTAACAAGAGAGAATGATTTTTGGAGTATGTGTGAGTTCAGAAACAAAGAGTGTTCGTCCTTACGTGTTAATAAAAAAGCCAGGTATTCATAGTTTGAAAATAAGTAGAAAGTAAGGCAAGAATCATAGTTTAGTAGTAATTATGGAACTATATACCAATTAAAATCAAATCCGTATAAGACTTCCTTTAATTAAGGAGTTAAAATTAAATGGTAATGGGCAGAAAACATTTAAGACAAGAAACAAGTAGAACACCATGTATAGAATAGACGGTTAGGGGTAAGTACATAAGGGTCCATTTAGGGAAACACAATAAGGTTGGAAACACAATAGCTTTTCATAATATGGAGACAATCAGCTCCCGCTAAATCAAGAAGTCAGGGATTTGAAATTATTGATTTCGAAGAGAATAACATGGTTCCCATGAATAAACAAATAAACCAAACTAAGGACATGAGAATCAAAAGTCTAAAGGGAAGTTTTCAAATCAATCCATGAAGCGGTGGAGTTAGTAAAACAAGTAAAGAATCAATTACACAAGTGCAATTAGAATTACACAAGGATGTTTGAAATCGGTCCAAATTTGAAGGTTGTTTTAGAGGGAAATTTAGTATATAAAAGGCTGCATAAACATTAGGCGTGCGAGGCTAAACTCATGGCGAAGAGAAGCATCATGCAATAGCAAACACAAAGTCAGTAGCTAATGAACTTATCGAAACATGGTAGTCACATAGGTCAATTTCACCAACTAAATAATAGAGAAAAGAGAGAGTATCAGAAGCATGTAAGGGTCAAGTAAAAAGACCTTTTTGAAAAATATAGTAGAGTTTCAACGGTAGCAGGAAGTCAAAATCACATAAACAAACAGAGGTTGAAACAATTTCTAAATTCAGCCGAGCAATAGATGAAGTAACCTCAGAAACTCGAATAGGTCCAAAGCAAATTAGGGTTTTGAAACTAATGGAATTCAGAGCATGACGAACAAGTAAATCGCATTGCAAATAGTCTCAGAACTCAAATGAACCCCAAATTTTAGGGTTTTCATCATCAATCGAGAATAGAGATGAAAAACAAGTAAATCAGACAAAGATACTAACAAAAATGAATTCAGAAATCTCAAAAGGTTAAGGCCCTTAATATGCAACTTAAGTAGAAGAACGACCTAACTAAACACAGTAAAACATGTAGAAAAATCAGAGAAAGTTTTGAAATAACTTAACAAAACCCTAAATCGAAAAAAGATAAGGGGTTTTGAAGGTAAAAGTTTTAGAAGAAACTTTGGGGAAAACGTTTAGAAGTTTAGAGCAAACACGGATCTGAACAAATATAGAAGAAATCAAAAGAACCTCAAAGATTTGGGTTTCAGTAAAAACCCAGATGGTGAGAAAAGCTTGGACAATCGTTGATCTAAGCAGGAGAAGTCGAGAACCAGACTTGAATAACCATGATCGGCCGGAGCAAGGTCAAAGATGACCTGAGACAGTCATAAAATCGAGATCGACCAAAGTCTGGTCCAAGCTTCTTCATGGTCTGGCCTTGAAACTATAGTACTCGAACACATAGAAGCCAAGGGATGTAGATACAAGCCTCCAATGGCTTTGGAAGCCATTGATTTGGACGATTTTATGTGGTGGTTGAAGGTGGCGACTAGGTTTTTTTAGAGAGTTTGAGAAAGAGTCGGGATTCAGAGGTGGCTGGGGTGTGAAATGGGGTTAGGATTAGGGGTCGTTTGTATTAAAAAAGAAATGGGGCTTGGTGGCCGTTGATTATTTTGATCAACGGCCTGGATTGATCGGGTATGAGGAGCAGATTAACGAGTTTGGGTTAGTTCAAACGGGGATTTGGTCAAGGTAATTGAGTTACAAATTGGGGTTTAATTCAGGCCATAATTGGAACACATATCGGCTACATTTTAAATAGCCACATTTCCTTTAATTATTTTATACAAAATAGTAAAGTAGTTTCTGAAAATAAATTAAGGGTACTAATATAATTAATAATACATAATTATCACATTTAAAATATTGGGACCTAATTTTATATACATAAACGTAATTAAATCTAAAAGATGCTAATTTTGCAATTATATGCAATTTAGGTTTAAAAATACTAAATAAATTTATAAAAATATGCAAAAAATTATATTAGCTATATTTGATACAAATATGAGATTCTAATAAGTAAATCACCAAAATAATTATTTTAGGAATTGTTATTGAATTTTTTTGGATAAAATAGGGCAATAAATTGATTTAAAAATATTTTAAAAATTAAGGAAAAAAATAATTAAACGTTTGAAAATACTTATATATGAATACAAATGATATTTTGAAAGTATTTTGAATATTAAAAATATATAAGGAAAAATTGGGTATCAACAGGTAGTGAACCCAAAGGGTGTTAACAATACGGGACATGCAATGGCGGTTATTGTAGACATGTGATTTTTGAGCCTCCCCAAGATTTTACATATTTTAGCATTAAAATACTTAGTTTAGGTCTAATATAGTTATTTCAATAAATTTTTGACTCTTTTGCTTTACTTTTTCACAAAATAAAAATTATAAAATATTTTATTTTATGTACCTTTCATAAAATTAAAAAAACAAAATTAGTACCTTTATCTTTATATAATCTTAAAAATATAAAAAATTATAATAGTTTCATGTGTTAATATAATTTAGTTTAATTAATTAGAATTAGTTTTTGCATTATGTAGTATTTTTATCTTTTATTAAAGAAATTTAGCTATGGGCTTGAAAAATAATTTTGGCGTCTTAGGACCCAATTCGAACTTGGCCCAAAAAACACATGCCCAATACCTATTAAACCTAATACCCTTAAAAAAAACCTCTCCCTTTAATAAAAGCTAAGCTAGACCCCTAGACCTAATCAGCAGCCGTTTCATAGGAGACCCCCCTCCCCCAAGATCATCTTCTTTGTCACTCCCTATAAAAAAAGATCCCAGCGATAAGGTTTCTTGGGGTTACTCTACCCTAAACCCTAACTCACATCTATATTAAGGAATACATATTCCCTTGAAGAGGCATCTAGAAAATCCCATAAACCTCGGAATATTCACAACGGGATCAAGGCAAAAAATAATGCCGTGATTAATAGATGTTCTTCTTGATAATCAAGTACTTCAAGAAGAATATTTATACAATGATTGACTTTCATGGAGATTAAATAATCCAAAGAGGTCCGTATCATCCTACATTCGAGAATACAGTGATCCAACCCTCAAATCACATAGAATAATTCGGAGTAAGAATCAAGAGAACAAACAGAATTGTATCCGCATCATTTTACCAATAAAATTATATATCTTCATACTTATACTGTGATTGTAATTTATTTTTGTATCACATATAATTTATTGCAAACAAACTCTAGCACGCCCAATGAAACTAGTTCTACCCCTCATCAGATTGAAACTACAAATTTCAAATCAACTGTGGCGATGATCTTCAAAATGAGAATAGATCTCAAATGACCATAATCTCTAGGGACAATATTTCTTGTTCCCTATCAAAGTAGTTCTTAACCAAATTCAGGAAAAAGTGCTTATAGGACTCGCCTCGCAAAAGCTGCAAAATCGCAAGGATATACGCAAAAAAAAAAAAAAAAATGTTCATCGAAGCCACAACGTTGCAAAGCAAAACTCCAAAAATTAATCTTTCCTGAAAGAATTCAAGTTGAGCAGTTCTTTACAAGGAAGAAAATAGTACAGAATCCTTGTAAAACAAGGAACAAAGTTCCCAACCATTTATTGCTACATGGATGGAATTATTTTTTGTTGTTGAAATTATTTCTCAAATACAAATTTGGTGGATAATCGAAGAAAGATACAGTTAAAAAAAAAGCCCACGTTAGGTACATACTAAAATATTATCAAGTACTTTAAGTCTCGTCTTTAAATTTCGGCAAGCTTACGCCCCGATAAATCTTGAACTAGGGGTATTTCTAAATGTCAAAACTTTAACGGATCAAGCCAAATCATAAATTAAAGATACTGCAAGACTCTTGAAATACTAGGAGCCTATTAGGGTTTCTTGTAGGTTACTCTATCCTAAACAGTAACTCACATCTATATAAAGGGATACATATTCTCTTAAAGAGACATATAAAAAATTCTATAAATCTCGGTATATTCACAAAGGGATCAAGGCATAAAATATTATCGTGATTAATAGATGTTCTTCTTGATAATCAAGTACTTCAAGAAGAATTTTTATACAATGATCGACTTTCATGGAGATTAAATAATCCAGAGATGTCTGTATCATCCTACGTTCGAGAATACGCTGATCCAGCCCTCGCATCAGGGAGAACGATTCAGAGAAAGAATCAAGGGAACAAACATGATTGTACATGCATTATTTTATCAATAAAATTTTGTTTTTTCGTACTTATATTGTGGTTGCAATTTATTTTTGTATCACATATAGTTTATTGCAAACGCCTATAATTTGTACAATTTTATTAGTTTTGGGAACAAAAATCAATATTTTCATACTAAAATTAAAGCAAGAAAATACTAATAATTGGTTAAAATTCACACTTATAAATTGTTCTCCTTCATCTTGGGCGTGTCTATTTTTTTAGTTTTATATTTTCTTGTACATTACGAATTGAAATTGCCCTGTTATATTCTTTAAGTACCACCTGTGAAATTACTCAATTATTTTCATAAAGTCCACCTATAAAATCATTTATTATGAAACTTCTAAAAGTGAAACTCCATGTCTTGGAGTTGAGACTTATTCAAGTAAACGTTTAAACTATTTTATTCTCGAATTGATAAAGGACCAAGCTTTTTGATTTTTTTATGGCGTTAAATCGATAAAAGCTCAAATCTTATGAATCTTTAGAAGTTTGAACTTCATATTTCAAACTTCAAGTATCATGTAAAAGTTTTGAACTGCAAGATATTATGCTGCCCTTTTTTATATATATAATTTTGTTTTAGCAAGAGATATTTTTTTGTCCAAATTCTTATTAGGAAAAAGATAAAGCTAAACGATCTTAAAATTATAGCTGAATGTTGATTAGTGAACTATAAATTGACATTTCTCCATCTTTCTAACAAAGAAAGAGTCAAAAAATCCATTGGGATATTCTTGTCTACACCAATTCCCACCCTATTTACCAAACGATCCTTTAGAGCCTAAGTTGGGACATAAGAACGGCTATTTGTGAAGACTTTAGCACGGTATGGCAACATACTTACATAATAAGCAGAAAAAAGTCTTTGTTATAAATATTTGCATCACATAGCCAATATATATATATATATTATCGCAATAAAGTACAAAATATTGTCTCTATATCATCGTATGTCACAGTAAAAATAATTACATTATATGTATATTGCAGTATATAACGTATCAAATAATGTGTATACCAAAATATATATTATAAGTTTATTTTCCTTCGTTGTGTATATTAAAATTTACTTCTTCGTATATCAAAATATATATCAGAATTTTATTTTTTTTTCTTTGTATATCTTAATGTATATCAAAAATTTATTTTTCTTTCTTTGTATATCTCAATGTATAATACATATTTTCTTGTGGATATATATATATGCTAGAGATACATTAATATACAAAATTAAATCGAAACTATTTTAATAATTAACAAAGATATCAAACGAAATACAATACAATTGCACTCGATTGCCCAAAAGTTAGGTTTAACAAAGAGATCTGTAAATCAAATCAGCAAAAGCGGCCTTTTCAATCTCAATCGTTTTCAATTTTTGGTTTTCTCACGACGCGAGGGCTTGTGAATAACCCATTAGAAACCGTCAGTAAATGGGAAAATTTTGAAAAAGATAAAGAAAATGGAACGTGATTAACGAGTACAAACCTAAATTGATGAAAGAAGAAGAATTTGTGGTCTGACCAGATGTGTAATGGAATATATCAACACAATGAGAGAGAATAAATAGGGAAGTAAGTCTTTGGGATTTGGTTATACAATGAGCCCGTTTGGCTTAAATGATGTATAGCCGGTTTGATCAAGTTGTAAAAATCAACTTATTTTGAGAAATATTTTTTAAAAAAATATTTTTATTAAAAGTACTTTTGATGAAAAGTAGTTTGTGTTTGGCTAATTAGATTGAATAGCAATTAGTGTTTAACCAAGCTGTAAAAACTGCTTATAAGTGTATTTTCCTCAAAAGTGCTTCTCAAAAAAGTGCTTTTGGAGATAAGCTACTTTTTACTTCTCTTCAAAAACACTTTTTTCCTTCCAAAAGTTTGGCCAAATACCTCAATTTTTGGCCAAAAGTGCTTTTGGCCTAAAAAAAATTACTTTTGGCAAAAAATAAGCTTGGCCAAACAGGCTATTAGAGTAGCTGATAAGTATTAGGTGTTGAAAAGCACTTTTAAGTGCTGAATTTGATTTAAAAAATAAATAGTTACGTGTTTGGATAAAAGTGTTGAAATTAATAATAAGCAGTTGAAAAAATGGGTATAAGAAGAGTTTTCTTTTACAAAAAAATATATTTTAGGGATAGAATAGTAAATATTTTGGTCAAACTTAAAGTGTTTATAAGCTGAAATTTGATAAGTTGAGGGAGACCAACTTATGGCTTTTGGCTTATTTTTGGCTTATACGCACTTAACTTATAAGTACTTTTAATTTTACCAAACACGTAAACAAGCCAAAAAGCTTATAAGCGAGTTTGACCAGCTTATAAGCTTAGGCAAACATCCTCAATGCCAATTTTTTTGAGCTATCTTTACCAAACGTAATCTAAGTTAAATATTTGCCAGTTCCTATTATATGTTGGGGGGCATTTGCATCTATAGCCGCTTTTTAGGTCGCGTTTTAACTTATACTCATTTTGTAAAAAAATGCAAGCATACCCACTTTTTGCATAAGTTCAGGCATATATGCCTGAATTAGCAAAGACAATCACGCAAACTTCAGCATTTTATTAGACGGGCTTGAAGTAACAAATTGCTGAACCAAGTGTTGGCTCAAGTTTTTGTTTGTAATTGCTAAACTTAAGCATTCTAGTAGCTGAAGTTTTGTTCTTTATTTGCTGAAGTTTTTGCTTGTAATTACTGAACTTAATTATTTTAGTAGCTGAAGTTTTGTTCTCTATCTGTTGAAGTTCAGCTTGTTTTAGCTGAATTTTTATTCTATATTTGTTGAACTTCAGCACGTTTTAGTTGTACAACCCATGCTCTCAAGATATATCAACAATCTTACCATAAATTGAATATGAGGACAAAATCGTAAAGTACTCTGAAAACTCAGCACATATGAGTATTTCCACATAAAACCATTAGATATGAATGGACTTCACATTATTTCAAGTAATATAGTCTAATATTTAGTTAAAATCTACATTTAAATTCTAATCTGTAGTTATATATAAACTTCTAAACTGAAACTAAATCATCAAGCTTAGGTGAAGAGTGTAACCTATGAACTGAATTTTTATAGCAGCACCAACAACAGCAGAAGAAAGAAGAAGAAGAAGAAGAAGAAGAAGAAAACGAAGGAGGAGAAGAAGAAGGAGAAAGAAGGCTGAAGTTGTTTAAAAGTGGGTGCAAGTTAAAACTTTAGAAAAAAAGTGAGTATAGGTTAAATGAGGGTGACCAAATAAGGCGTCCGTGCAAATTTACTATATTGTTGTCACCCATTATCAAATTCTCGAGGCATTTGCATCTATACCCGCTTTTTGTGCCCGCTTTGTAAAAAAATTACAAACGTACTCGTTTTTTTGTATAACTTCAACATATGAGGCTAAAGTAGCAAAGGCAATCATGCAAAATTTCAGCATTTTAGTAGACGAGCCTGAAATTCAGCTCTAGAGCAGAAGTTTTTGTTTCGTAACTGGAAAAATTCAACTCTAGAGCTGAAGTTTTTATTTTATAACTGTCAAACTTCAGCTCTAGAGTTGAAGTTTTTGTTTTGTAACCGGAAAACTTCAGCTCTAGAGCTGAAGTTCTTATTTTATAACTGGCGAACTTCAACTCTAGAGTTGAAGTTTCTATTTTGTAACCGCAAAACTTCAGCTCTAAAGCTGAAGTTTTTGTCTTTGTAACCGGTAAACTTCATTCAGCTTTAGAGCTGAAGTTTTTGTCTGGGGAAACTTCAGCTATAAGAGTGTTCAATATAGCAACATCCATAGCATTTTGTCCATTGCTGTTAAGCATTTATGAGCAATCTGGGCAGTGCTTTAATAGCTCATTTACCATGATTTCATCGCCCTCATTGGTTGTAGTGTGAATTGCTATCGTCCAGTCATATTCACTACCTGCTGGGAGGTAAGCTAAGGATTTCTTCAACTACGACATATCAGAAACTACTTCTTTCAATCCTATATAGAACTATTGCACCTTTTAGCAAAAAAACCAAAAAAAACATATTGCACCAGCACATCATCATTTTCTAAGGTATTAAACTAGTAGATTAGATAGAAAATAGCAACAGAAAAAAGAAGAATAAAATGAGGAAGGAAAAGGAGGAGGAGAAAGAAGTTGAACTGTTAAAGTTATTCAAAAAGTGGGTATAAATTAAAAAAAATTAAAAAATAAGTATAAATTAAATGAATGCGACCAAATAAGACGCTCCGTGCAATTTTTACCAATTTCTCCTATTTGTGCACTTCCCCAAAAGTCGCTAGCTATCAACATTGAGCCCAATTTCATAAAGCACCATCTTTTAGTCCTAATTAGCCAATTATAGATACCCTTTATTATATTACATTTTATAGATACCTTTTATGTTTTTATACAATGTATTTCATATATTTAAGATGTTGTATTCATAAATACAAGAATAAAAAGAGGCGACAAAACAGGTAAATTAGCTAATTAAAATCTGTATTTAGCTGTATTCAAGCGAAATTTCAGTTGAGTACAAACCAGTTTTGCGCAAATTCTGGTAACGTAAAGTTGTTTTAAATGGAAGGAAAGCAAATCACTGATAGTCTCCTAAATTAACTCAACAAATTAAAATTATTACACATTAATCTGTATTTGATCAGCAAAATACAACTGAGAAGCGTGAATACATTGAAAAACCAGATCAACATAAACAATTGTTCAACGTGAATACAGCGAAAAAGCAGAGCAACAGCTGATCGAAATTCTTCAATTCCCTTTTTTCTATTGATACAGATTTTATACAAAATAAGGTATAGTTCATCTATACATATGGCAAGTTTAACGGTTTTGTTGCGTCATTCTGGCAAGTGGAACGATGAGAGCAATTATATCGATTTTTTAATTGGGGGAATAATGATTAAGGAGTATGCCTCCTTCAATGATCTAGTTGCTTCAATTTCTAATCAACTTGGTGTTGATTTGAGCTCAAAGGCCATTACAGAGTGTATGTAAAATTGAAAAAAGAGAACAGAGATTTTGGGGTGTATCCTTTGTGCATAACAACTATCGAAAAAGAGCTTAATTCTAGAGGTAATGTAAATCAAGGCGACATTGTGCAAATAGACAAAGCAGTTGAAAGGTACGATTGCGATACAGATGATACACTAGCTACAGAATTTGTCAATTCAGGAGAAGCTATTGGTGAGTACGAACCCACAAGGATTTGATAATTTCAAAAACTAATCAAAAGGAGGTTATGACTGGACAAGTTTATAAGGTTAAGGCTACATTGAAATAGGTGATGGATAATTATGCTATAGCTCAAATGTTTCAATTCTGGGTTGATCGATCTAATCCTATCATGTTTTCTCTATCGTTAACTATGTTGTATTTATGTGTATTCGTGTGTTTCGTCTTGATGAACAAGTATGAAAAAATACATGTATGCATTTAGGGTGCTTAAATACATGTATTCAAATGTATTTTACTGGTGTAAAAAATATAACAGTGGCTTTAGTTATTTTCTTATTTTGTTAACTGTGGTATTAAGTGTTTGCCTGTATTTAAATCTGTATATTTAAATGCAATTAACCCATGTATTTAACTTTTTTCCAGTTATATGTAGATGTATTCTTAACACATTGATCACCTGTATTTAGATATATTCATATTTGTATTAATTTGCATATGTAAATGCAATTAACAGATGTATTTACCTGTTTTTCAGTTGTATTTAGATGTATTCTGATGTTTAATCTTAACATAGTGATCATATGTATTTACCTGTATTCATATTTATGTTAATCTTAATATGTAAAGGCAATTAACTTCTATAATCATGATGTATTGTACACTTATAAATACATTTTAATACGTATTCATGATGTATATATACCAGATTCTATTTGTCTGATGTGTGAGTTTTTTTTTTTTTGGTAAACAAGTATGCTAATCAAATTTAAAATGATCTTTGCAGCTATGCATTATTATGTATTTCAGAAAATTGTGAATGGAGGTTTAAGGCTTCAAGCATTAACAAATCAGAGATATTCAAGGTGAGAGAATTCAATGATAACCATACATGTCCGCTAAAGGACAAGGTGTACGAACAGCGGTAGGCTAGTAACAACCTTATAGGTGGTATTATAAGGCCAAACCTTACAAACCATAAGAGAAAATACACTCTGAGGGACATTATTGATGATGTGAAATCATATTTAGGTGTAGATGTTAGCTACAAGTTGGCGTGGAGGGCTAGTAAAAGGCAATGAATTTTCTTAGAGGTGAACCAACCGATTCATACAAAAAATTACCAGGATACATAAATACAATGGATACTACATATACAGGTTCCCATATAAGAATGGTAAAATCGCTTAAAAAAAATGAATTCATGTACGTGTATATATCATTGTATGCCTTTATAAAGGGGTTTGATCATTGTAGACCAATTGTTGTCGTGGATGGAAGTCACCTAAAATCTTACTACACAGGGATATTCGTTTCGGCAAGCACAATGGATGGTGCAGGTTAGTTTTTGAGTAATAATACAATCTGTTAACATTTTATGTATTCAGTTATATTATAGTGTATTCAATTGTATTCATCTATGGTCAGTTGCATTGAACTTTATTAACCACTTAGCGTCAGTTGTATTCAATTGATATATTCAGTATTACTCAACATATGTATTCATCTGTATTCAGGTATTTTTTATTAAATTCAATTGTTTTAATCCCTTAAATTCTTTTCTAATAAATGGCACTTTCATACATAATTAATAAACACATGTATGCATGTGTATTCAGCTAATTTATCTATGCAAATGTATGCAGCTTTATTAAAGATCTGTATTTATCTATAGTATATACATTTTAAGTTGAATTCAACTACTTTAGTCAGCTGAATTCTATTGCATTTATCATAAGCTTTATTCAACTTGTATATTCAGAAGTATTTCTAAACAACTGTATTCATCTATATTAGACATGTATTCCTATGTATATTGGCAATATTATTTTCTAGTTCAGCAGTTAAAATCACCCTATTTAAAAATAACTATATTCAATTTTATTTACAGGTCACATATTGCCACTAGCATATGGTGTTATTGATTCAGAGAACGATGTTGCTTGAACGTGGTTCTTTTAGCAATTCAAAATAGCATAAGGTGTAAGGGAAACCATGTGCATTGTTTCAGATAGAAATGAGAGCATCATTAAATCTGTATCGAGAGTGTATCCGGATGTACCGCATTTGGCTTGTATATGGCATCTATCGAACAACACATATAAGAAATTCAAAAGGAGTCATGCCAAGTTGAGCGAAATATACTTCTCGATGGCAAAAGCATACACACAAGCTGAATTTGACATCCTGATGAGAAGGTGGATAAGGTAGATATTAGGGTGAAAGAATACTTAGAGTTAGTTGGTTACGAAAAGTGGGCCAGGTTGTATGCCCCTGTTAATAGGGGATGGACAATGACATCAAATATTTCTGAATCAATCAATGCAACACTAGGTTCAGCGAGGGAATTGCCAATATACGACTTCCAGATGTTTGGACGTTGGAATTGTAGTAACCGCAAAGAAGCCATACAAACATACAAGACTCTTGGCAAAAAATACCAGGAGATGCTGGAGTTCAATGAGACAATATGTACACGTATGACTGTAAGTTAATTGTTATTATCATTTGTCTATATTTTTTAGTTATTTTCAGAATTAATTATATGAATACAATTAAATACAATCATTTTAAAGTAGAACTACCGTTAATATATATAAATACAAATACATTAAAGCACATATTAGGCATATATTTACATAGATCTTATATGAATACAACTTAATATAACTAAGTTACATGCTGGAAAATCTATTGGAATACATCAGAATATAACTAGCTGTATGATATTTAATGTTAATATGTATTGTGAATACGTATGATTCTAATGTTATAGGTATCATACTATTGCCTAAAGTACATCAGATATTTGATAAGTTATGCAATTTTCTAGTTGATATTTTATTGGCATAATGTATGTTGTATTGATATATATGCCATATGCGTCTATTCTATGTAAATTAGTAATTATGCAATATAAATCTGGTAATTAAGGTATATGTGAAAACTTATATTTCTATTTTTAAATGTAGGTGATACCATCAACTTAATACTTACATACGATTAACGATGGTGGGAGGAATTACACTGTCTGCCTGTTAGATGGAAAATGTGTTTGTGGAAGGTTCCAAATTGATGAATTACATGCCCACATGCTTGGGCTATATTGAAGACCAAATTTCTAATGCCGGAAGAATATTGCTCTAACTATTACAAACCAAGTATATGACATAAGATGTGCCAGTGTACCCGCTACCGGACAAAAATGACTTCAATATACCAGAACATGTTGCAGAGGAGGTTGTACTACCACCCAAATGGTAAAGACATCCTGGAAGGCCAAAGAAGAAGCGCGATAAAACTTTAAGTGAATTGCTGCAGCCGAAAAATCAACATTCATGTAACATATGTGGGCGGGGAGGACATAACAAGCGAACGTGTAGAAATGCTCCACGTAATAAATAGTTATATTCTGACATGTATTTGTGGTTGAATGATTTTTTAGTACTTATGATGACATTATCAACTATAATAAATTATCTTTGTCGAGTAATATTTTGAAATGAATTTCGTTAATATTTTATGAGTACTTGTAGTTGAAGTATACTTATACATATAAATATACAGTTGGGTCAACAGTTGAATACAGTAAAATACATTTGAATATATTTGAATATTAAACTTAAATACAAATAGCTAATACTGAATAATACACTTAAATACAGCTGAGCAAATCTTTATATATTAAGTGAACTTGAAAATTGTATATTAATTGATGGATCTGAATATAATTGAATACAATTTGATTGAAAAGAATACAGTTGTATTTTTTACACAACATACAGTAAGCTGAATACAATTAAATACAACTGAATTTTCAATTGAATACAACAACTTGGTCAGCAGATGAATACACCAAAATACAACTAAATACATCAATTGAATACAACAGCTTAATACAGTAAAATACAACAACTAAATATAGTAAAATACAACAGCTGAATACAGTAAATACAACAGTTGAATACAGTAAAATACAGTATCTAAATGGATGCAATACAACTGAGTAAATCTTTACATATTATCTGAACTTGAAAGATGTATATGAATGGATGGATCTGAATATAATTGAATACAACTTGATTGAAAAAAATAAGTTGTATTTTTATACATAACATAAAGTAAGCTGTGTACAATTGAATACCATCGAATACATCAACATGGTCAGCAACTGAATACACCAAAATACATCAGCTAAATACAGTAAAATACAACAGATGAATACAGTAAAATACAGTATCTGAATGGATGCAATAGAATACAAATGAATACAACTGGAACAAAAAAATACAGTTGTATAAGCAGAAATACTTATGAACAAAATAGTGAAACTGTCATTGAAAAGTTACAATTGTCATACATGGACATTGTTGATATAAGTGACAATTTTTCCAAACTAAGTAGCATCTACACCCAAAAATACTCAAAAGAACAGCCTTTGCCTGTTGAAACTACAATCCAAAAATAAAATAACATAAATCTATTTTAAAACTATCTGCATCTTTGACTCCGACTCAGTGATTTGCCTAGCAATCTTTGAAGGTGCTTCATTCTCTCTTATGGCATCAGCGTCTATCTTGTGCATATCATAGTCCCATAGTAGAGCACCATATCTTAGACGGAGAAGAGTGGAATCAAATGTTGTTTTTGGAATCTTTCCAATAGTGCTGAGAAATTATGTGTATGCTGCAACATCCACTCCACAATCCCTAAAAAATAATTGATTGAAACAATTAAAAATAATTCATACAATTATATTTGTATACAACATGCAAGAATGTTGACTGCACACTTACATGCTGCCCTTTTTCTGTTGAGGCATATCTGAAATGAAACAAACTTCAAAAGGATCGTTATGTGACTTATCAGTGTATGTTGGACAAGCAGACCAATCTATGCCTTGACTATCTCCATAAAAGCCACTGATTAAAAAATAAAGAGGTAGAAGCTTAGCTAGCTTATCAATCTCCGAAACTACATAGGCATCATAACCTGCAGATCTGTACTAGTCATACACCTTGATACATCTATCCTTGAATGTGACAACAGCCAATACCCAGTGCAGTTTTTCCTCCAAGTTGAATGATATCAATACATTATCCATAGTATGTCAAGGTACATTAGCATGCAATCTGTAGCCCCTCGTATACTCACATACCACGTCCTCTTGTTTGGCTACATTAGCATCGCTATATGTATCTTCATACCTAGCGTATATTTCAGATATTCTTGTCTTGAATATACAATCAACAGTTGTATACTTGAAGTCCATATGCTGATTGTACTTTCCCTACTTTCTTAAATAGTAGAATATTACATCCATATGCTATACACAAAAAAATATTAGTAGATAGTGTGAGTTTAATTGTTGAACTAAGAAATAATATAGCTGAATACAGAATAATACATGACTACTATTATCTGAAGTTGGATACAAATTCATACATGACTACTATTATCTGAAGTTCGATACTGAAAAATACAATTGAATATAGAGAAATACAATTGGGCCAGTAGCGGAATACAGACAAATACATTTGAATATGTATGAATAATAAACTTAAATACAAATAGATAATACACTAAAGTACATATGAGTACCTCTATAACTATTATATGAAGGTTGAATAAAACTTGAATGAAAAAAAACCAGCTGTATTATATTACATAAAATACAGTAAGATGAATACAGTTGAATACAACAGAATATTCAATTGAATACAACAACTGGTGACATACTACTGAATTTAGAAGTTGAATAAAGCTTATGATAAATGCAATAGAATTCAGCTGAATAAAGCAGTTGAATTCAGCTGAAAATGCATTTAACATAGATAAATACAGATGATTAATAAAGCTGAATAGAAATACATACAGAAATTAGCTGAATACATATGAATACGCCACAATATAACTGAATACAACCGAATAAAACAACTGAATATATGATAATGAAACAGCATGTAGTAAGTTTGGGGAAAAACCTACGTTGTCATCCCATAGCTTCCTGTCAATTGATAGATTGTAAACTAATTTTTGGAATTAACTTGATCAACTCCAAAATCCAATGGTATGTGAAGTATTGACTTGTTCTTCTTGTAATGATCTTCCAAATTACTTCTGCAAGTAATATATAAAAATCATTATATATATTTTAAAAATTTTGAAAATGTAATAAGATGAGAAAACTCACTTCTGATCATGTCTAGCTAGAAGACCATCATGAACCAATTTGACATATTCTTTAATGATTAGCATAGGACGTGGCCCCGTTATTGTATCATCCTCAAAGGGGTGTCTTTTCTCAAAAATGGGGGTCAACTTTACAGAGGTACCTATTGTACATTGATTTCGTGATTAGGGACTTTTAAATGACAAAGCGTAAAGAACGCTCAATCTTTAGTTATAACTTACATCCTGAGTCAAAGTTAGACTCATAAGGCGAAGAGTTCCATCTACTTGGTCGCCGATTCCTATGGGATTGAACTGGTGTGGCTTCAACTTTTTTTGCACTGGAGTGAATCACAATTCTAGTTTCTGGTATTTGATTGGGAAGAAACTTGTCGTCCAGTTCAAATTGAGATACGTAGAATTCTGTAGATACACCCTCTTGAACTGTAGATGGTATGTTGGACGGTACACCTGATGTAGTTTTCTAGTAGGTGTATGTATAATTATTAGTGTAGTAAGTTAATGTTAGAATGTCTTTAAATACATATAATAATCTAGAATACATTACACATGAATCATTACACATGAAATAATTTTAAACGCAGAAGTTAATTGCCTTTACATATTAAGGTTAACATAAATATGAATACAGGTAAATACATATGATCAATATATTAAGATTAAACATCAGAATACATCTAAATACAGCTGGAAAGCAGGTAAATACATCTGTTAACTCCATTTACAAATGCAGATTAATACATATATGAATATATCTAAACATAGGCGATCAATATGTTAATAATACATCTACATATTGCTGGAAAAAAGTTAAATACAGGGGTTAATTGCATTTAAATATACAGGTTAACATAAATATGAATACATGTAAATACATATGATCAATATGGTAAGATTAAACATCATAATACATCTAAATACAACTGGAAAACATGTAAATACATATGTTAACTGCATTTACTGATGCAGATTAATACATATATGAATATATCTAAATACATGTGATCAATAGGTTAAGAATACATCTACATATAGCTGGAAAAAAGTTAAATACATGGGTTAATTGCATTTAAATATACATATTAACATAAATATGAATACAGGTAAATACATATGATCAATATGTTAAGATTAAACATCAGAATACATCTAAATACGGCTAGAAAATAGTTAAATACATTTGTTAACTGCATTTACATATGCAGGTTACGACAGATATAAATATAGCTAAATACATGTGCTCAATATGTTAAGAATACATCTACATATAGCTGGAAAATTGAACAGGGGTTAATTGCATTTAAATATACGGATTAACATAAATATGAATACAAGTAAATACATAAGATTAATATGTTAAGATTTAACATTAGAATACACCTAAATACAGTTGGAAAACAGTTAAATACATCTGTTAACTGCATTTACATATGCAGATTAAGAAAGATATTAATATAGCTAAATACAGGTGCTCAATATGTTAAGAATACATCTACATATAGCTGTAGAAAAATTCAATGCAGGGGTTAATTTCATTTAAACATTATGGTTAGCGAATATACGAATACAACTGAATACATATGTTCAATATAGGTAAATACATGTGCAATGACACTATGTTAAGAATGAATTTACATATGAAGGTTAACAGAGTGTATATGAATAGAGGTAAATACATGTGCTCAATACGTTAAGAATGCTAAACCTCAATATTATCTCCGACAGCTGTGTCATTGCTATCATCACGTCTCCCTGTGGGTTCAATTTGCTTATTTTGTTGAAGATGGTCTAAAAGCTTCTTGAAGTTTTCATTGATCAATGTTCGTAGAGACTTGAACTCCCCAACAACCTTAAGAATACAAAAATAGTTAGAGGATTGAGCCAAAAATATGTAAAATGTTATTCATTAAACTGCAATGTTTAATATGTGGTTATTCTTTGAATGAATTAAGATCTTTCCTCAACAATGATACTTCATCATTTTGGCTTGTAGCATCTGATTGTCATGCAGAACTTTATGTCCAATTTTGGAAACACAAACTGGAGGAATATTGGGCTGATGTTCTGTTTCATTATGCTGCCTTTTATGTTCCTTGCTCTTTTTATGGGGCGGTGATGAAGTTTGACTAACAATTGCAACATGTTTCTTCTTACGTGGAAGAACGGGTGTCGGAGAAAAGTCATCTGAATCCTCTACCGATTTGTCTGAAATAGCTGGAGTAGGTATGTTCTCAACATCGGCGGCTACAAGAGGAATCCGAATAACTGCAAGCTCTATATCGCTTGGACTGATATCCTTAAAAACAATATGAAAAAAGAAATATAATAAAAGTGAAACTAAAAAATTCCAGATCCAAATGAATACAATATGATATTTATATTGAAGATAAAGCAGAGTTGATGATTTGGAATTACTATGCATATGTATGAAGAATTAAAAGTTGTATATTGTTGTATGCATATTAACAATATTGTATGCAGTACATGTATTCAATTGTATGTATAGTCTTTTATGGATTTGTATACAAGTTTATGCAGGTGATTATTAGTCAATATTCATTTGTATATATGTATATTGAATGAAACCTGCAAGTGCACATCTGTATGCATCAATATCTGTATGCAGCTAATGATACTAGTATTTCCATCTTTATGTATATGTATATAAATGAATTTTTGAATGCAAAAACTATAGCAAGTATTGGAGTATCAACAATGTATATGAATGCAACTTCATATTTGTATATACAAACATATGCCTATTAATTATTCATAAAAACCAATATATGAGTGATACAATTTGTATATTACCATGTTCCCGATGTCGTTGAACATGCCGTTCATCAGATAAGAAAAGGTTAGCTGATTTCCTGTGATTCTCCAATTGAGTATTATAGGGACCACGTCATCAATTCGGAGTGCAATCTTGGAATCAACAGAAGAACAACACTCATAAAACCACAGTTGCATAGCCAGAGACATCCCAGCTATCCTGTAATACTTCTTCACATCATCCATCTTCTTGCTAATAAAATTTGTCAACATCTCGAACGCTTTTAAACCCCAATGATATTCAAAATATTTCCCACTCTCTACTAAGTCGAAATATAGCCTTGGTATAGTTTTACTATTCTTCTCTGATGAAAAAATGAAGGTGTGTATGAAATATAACAATGATATCTTCAAGTCATCACCATCGTTGTCGGGACCCCAGTCTTGTGTTTGTCATAGAAGCATTTCATCAAATCTTTCGTCTTGACAAGATTAGCACCTCCAAAGTAAGCCTCAATAAGCCGGTTAGGAAGTGTTTCACTAAACTCAAAATCTTCATCATTACCAACACATTTTAGGCCAGTCACAAACGCAAACTCCCTTAACGTGAAATATAATTCAGTACCATTGACATGTACTGCAAATTAACTGTCAGGAGTGCCTTCTAACTGGAGATCCATGAAGCATCTGAAGAGTTGATGTTAAACTTCACAACGCTTCATTTGAAGAAATGAGCCAAATCATGTATTGCGGAATTATTGGTACTGAAGAGGAGTAAGGTTCTCTTTTAGCTGGGAGACTATATCAATGTTAGTAAAAACACTAATATGGGGTGCAAATTTTGGCTGGTGTTTCACATACAAATTAATTACCTCCAATTTACAATAATAAATACATGTTAATATAATTGGATACATTGAATATTTCATATTAAACTAGTTATTGAATACATATCAATACAACTATAAACACTTACAGAAGACTAAATACAGTGACAGGCTAAATACATATTAAAAAACTAGATACCACACAAATTACTTAAAAATAAGTAAGATGAATAAATATAAATACATTTGAAAACTTATTGGAAGATTAAACAGTGGCAAACAAAAATAATCAAATCTGAATACACATGAATACATATGAATACATATGAATACAAGCAATACTAATTTTAAATTTGAAGAGTTGGAAAAAAAATTGAATACAGATGAATACATATGAATACAAGTACGTCTAATTTTAAATTTGAAGAGTAGGAAAACGAAGCCTGAATACTTATGAATACAAGTAAAACTAATATCTATTAAATTTGAAGAGTTGGAAAACTAAAGCTTAATACACATGAATACCAGTAGAATTGATATTAAACTTGAAGAGTTGAAAACTACCAAAATACATCAGAATAATTATACATACTTAAAAAAAATAGAATACAATATACAAAGTGGTACAAAAATACAATCAGATACTATGAATATACATGAATCCATATGAATTCATATGAATATAACTAAGGCTAGTTTTAAATTTGAAGAGTTGGAAAACCAAATCTGAATACACATGAATATATATGAATATAAATTAATACTAGTAAAACTAATATTAAATTTGAAGAGTTGGAAAACTAAATCAAAATACACATAAATACATATGAATACTAGAAGAATTGATATTAAATTTGAAGAGTTAAAAACTACCAAAATACATAAGAATAATTATACATACTTAAATAAATACAGAATGCAATATACAAAATGGTACGAAAATACAATCAGATACATATGAATACAACATCGTATTTTGGTGTCGTGTATCATTCGTATTTTTTTTCCTCTTTGAAGCAACTGGAATTTTTGCTTCAACTAAAATTTTTGTTTCTTTTGAAGATTTCTCAACTTGGACTTCTTTAAACTTGTCATTGCGTAATTTAGTTATTCTCTCAGCAACTGGTATGATGATAAACCTGCAAAATCTGACTCCGCTTGAGTTATTTGCAATGAGAAAGAGGGCCCATCAAAATTGAGAATTTTGGTAGGTATACCTCTAATCACTTTGTTGGGTGGCATTGAATCCGCCATTGGAGAGGAAAATCAAAGCTTCATGGTGAGCAAGCAATACTAATGGTTATTGTTTCAGAAATTTATGAAAAAATAAAAGAACAAAAATTGTTGAATTAGCAGGCTTATCGAAGAGCAAAAAGATGCTGTCAAAATCGAAGAACACAAAAATGGTATCAAAATCGAATAACAAATGTTACCAGTCATAAATACTGAATTCGCGTGCAATGATGGTGATTCTGTAGTGATTTAAGTGAATTGGGAGAAGATGGGGGGAGAAAAACGTGGTTATGTGGGAGAAGATGGGGGAGAAAAGAGAAACCTGTATGCAAAAGAGAGAGAACGTGTATTTGGTGAGAGAAATTAGTAAAAAGGAGAGAGAATAATAATAAATAGCATATATGATGCCTTAAAATTAGGATATTATTATGAAATAATATAAGAACAAGAACAATAATACAAGAACAATAACAATAGAGAGAAAAGTAGAGAGAAGAGTATTCTTATTGATACTTTGGGATGGTTTACAATGGTATAGAACCCCTATATTTATAGGGAGGTGGTGACTTAGCCACCAAGAAGTAAACCCTAGAATCTCTCTAAATATGGACATTCACCTAAAATAGGAGATTTTATAACACTCCCCCTTGAATGTCTATTCAATGATGTGCCTCGTTAAAACCTTAACTAAAACAAAACCCAATGGGAAAAAATTAAAGAAAAGGAAAAAGAGTACACATGTTTGAATATGCGCCTATTGGTTGCCTCGTTAAAAACCTCGCAAGGAAAACCCAGTTGGGACAAAACCTTGTAAGGGAAAAAGAGTGCAACGCGCATTAACTCCCCCTGAATAGAGCACCAATTCACATCCTTGAGCATTTGCGTTCCAATCTTGTGCACCATCTTCAAAACAATCTTTGGTGGAGATTTGATAAATAAATCAACCATATTGACTTGAATAAATATTCCGCACCTTGAAATTATCATTCTTGATAGATATGAACATCTTCATATAATGCCGTGGAATGACTCTTCAATATCTCCATAGGGGTATTCTCGATGCCATCCATTGACTTTATACTTTCAAGTATTCGAACGACATGTCCAAAATTACGTGTCTTTCATATGGAATCAATTCCACTTGAATTGTATCTCTTCCATTTGGCCAATATTTTGTTTGTATTCGACAAACATAAGATCCTCATCGATATTTAGCGCTATCATAGATGTCGTCGACGATCATTTTATATCGGTTCCAGTAAATTTTCATAAAGACATAACATGGAGATCTCTTCATTCATATATCAGGTACCTGAATCTCTCATGAGATTTTATGAAGTGTTATGTCATGTGATCTTCTGGATCACCTGCCTCCTCATTATGATCACTTCGATCATTTGCTCATTTTCTTTATTAAGAAGTTCCTTTTGAAACCGATTTGTCTATACGCTTCAGGCGTATCCAAGACTTTGTCCTTCTAGGACTTAATATGAGCATTTGCAGTGAGAATATAGTTACATTCTTTGGGTCAGCAAATGCGTGTAGCATGCTTTGCAATATGTTGCAATTGAATTATCCTTTTATAAACTTCAGGTTCATATTATGATATTTGAGGATCTACATATACAAATGATAATTCATCCCATGTAACCTTTTCTCAATTGTTTATCATGTCTCCCCCTCATGTTAGAAAAGCTAACTTGTTTCCTCAACTCTGGGAAATCATCTTTGTGCATTATCATGTCAATATACACAGCACATTAATAATAATAAGATGAGATTATTTGGTTCCTGACCCTGAACCATTTGTGAGGGGAGAATATACTCTCGTATACAACATATATCAAATTGATATATATAACTTTGTTCTCATAAGAAACAGTTTAGCTATTAAGTGGAGGCACTCATTAATTATCTTGCTAAACCAACTCTGATATAAACCAACTTATCAAGATGAACTATCTTGAGTAGAAAATCTGGAAATTATGCTCGAAGTTAGATTACTGAGCAATTTACCTCGCAAGCACCGGCCAGGCTGCGGGTTAATAACAATTGTGCATGTAACCATATCATAGATGCATCATATGTGGTATACATGGCAGGTGAATGGGCCCATATTCACCTTTGGTATTTCCAGAATTTATGGGCTTCAACCCGAACTCTTTAGTTGGTCAGTTCATTAATGAGAACAAGTAATACAAGAGAATTCGTAAAGAACTTTCTAGTTCTTTAATATTGACCCATGTGAATTCTCTATTATTGCACATCATACTTAAAATAAGATGGCTAACCCGAATGCCAACTGAATAAATTATCAATATTGATAAGTTCATGTTTACACCATGACATGTGCAATTCTCAATAAACTTCAGGTTTATTATGACATGAGTTTTTATACCAATAAATATCCATTTTATTGTGGCATTCTTTTGTTTGAGTAGTACAAACTGGAGAATAAAGCAGGTAGTTTTCACATACAGATTATCCCGCTACAAGTTGTAGTATTAGAAGATATCAAATCTTTCCTTTATTTATAGTCTCAATATAATCAATCGCTTTCGCATATACTTTGGAAACTGAATAAGTTTCTTTGAGACTTACTACAACACAATACCTTATTGGTAATCAATTGTGTTTCTCCAACATAGTAATAATTGGCTCTTCTAGAGCTCTCAATTAATTTTGTACTACCACAAATTCATCAACATCCATGTGGTGAACATCTCTTTTAAAGAGAAAGTTATACCATTATGGTCATGTCAAACTTATATGCAAGATATGTTTCTTGCATTATTATTGTCCTTTGATAATCACATTGACAAATTATTTTGGCGTACAATAGGTACGTGACCAATGACCATTCATGCCATAATAATGACATCATCTCAAAACCTCTTTCTAGGGGTGAGTGTGGTATCATCTCAAACCTCCTTCTAGGGGTGAGTGTGGTATCATCTCAAACCTCCTTCTAGGGGTGAGTGTGGTATATTCAATACCAATTTCATGTTCATATTCTTCCAATAATGAATATGTATTCGTGAATAAGATGTTATCACATTCACTGCGGGGATATGTGATTTTGTTATCCTTTTCAAATCTGTAAATGCCTCTGGCATTTGATTTGTTATTCTTTGCAAATGGATAATCTTTTGCGCCTCTTTCACAAATAGAGGTATGTGGATCAAGATGAGATAATGATGCATTTTTCCACAAAATTTCCTGTTTGGTTTCACCAACTTCTCCCCCTAATTTTGGGAAAAGTGTCTCATCAAATTGACAATCTGCAAATCGTGCAGTGAACAAATCCCCTGTCAATGTTTCGAGGTAGCGAATAATGGAGGGCGATTCAAACTCAACATATATTCCTAACCTTCTTTGCAGACCCATTTTGGTGCGGTATGGCGGTGCTACAGGCACATATAATGCGCATCCAAAGATTCTTAAATGGGATATATTAGGTTCATGACCCAAAACTAATTGCAACGGGGAATATTTGTGATAATTCGTCGGTCTGAGACGAACTAGCATTGCTGTATGCAAAATGGCGTGACCCCGACCCGAAGTGGGCAGCCTCGTTTTCATGAGTAAATGAGGTATTCAAGATTCTTCTTATCTATTGTCTCAACATGATATCCATTTTGACTGATATCTTTAAAACTCAACAAGTTCCTTTTAGACTTGGAGGAGAACATTTTGACTGATATCATTAAAACTCAACAAGTTCCTCTTAGACTTGGAGGAGAACATTGCATTCTCTAAAATATTGTTCATTTAGGCAGAGTTATAGTTGCTCTTCAGGAGCCTTCAATCAATTTAATTCCATGGTTTGACATACAAAAGAAAATATATGAACATGAGAATATACAAATCTGTTTGCTTCATATTTAAACAATATTTTCAAAATCTGCTGAGGTTATTCGACTAACTAAATCAGATAGTCGACTATCATGCCTTGCGGAAAAGTCCAATTTTAATGCGAAATATTAGATAGTCGACTAACTAAGTTGATAGTCGACTATCTTAGTAAACAGTCATCAGGATAGTCGACTATCTAAATCAGATAGTCGACTATCTTAGCTTGCGGAAAAATCCAGTTTTATTGCGAAGTATTAGATAATCGACTAACTGTTAGGTTAGTCGATTAACTCTACTGGAAAATAAAAATATCATTGAAATTTGAGCATATTGAAACATTCTAAAGAACTAATACTAACATTATATCATAAAATAACTAATACGAGCTGATAGTAATGACTATTAGTTTATTCACTAACTAATACAAATAAGTAAAATAAAATCAAACAACTTCATCTTCTTTTATCACAGATCCATCACCGATTAGGTGGTCTATTTTTCCATCGGGTTGCTCAAAGAAGTCTGCCACATCCAAGTGTGTGATGTCAAAGTTGTCGTCAGAGACAAAATTTGTTTCAGGGCCTTTACTCTTTCGAGATGCTTGATAAAGGTCAACCAAATGTCTTGGTATACGGCAAGCTTTTGACCAGTGCCCTTTTCCACCGCAACGATAACATATAGTTTCTGAACTATTTGCCTTTGGATTCTCATCGTATCGTGCTTGTGGCAGAGTGACCAACTTCAGGTTGTCATATCTCTCCTTTAAGCCATTCCACAAGATAGGTGGATCTTTGACTGTGATATATTCAATTTTCAAATCTTCATCAAGGTGATGGCGCAAGTAAATCAAGGCCTTAGCACAGTTTCAAACCTTCATCAAGGTGATGGCGCAAGTAAATCAAGGCCTTAGCATATTCTTGGGTGGATGCGTTATCTCTGTCTTTAATGGCGTCTCCAGGACCCATTGCATCCAAATGGATTTCAGCATCTAACACCCATGTCATATAGTTCTTGCCCGAAATTTCAAGGGCAACGAACTTTCTTTTCATAATGTCAGGCATAAGACACAATTACATCAAGAGCGTGTTCATACTTACAGGCTTTATTACAATTATCACATTCACTTCAGGGAATGGATCATAATGACGATTATAATTCCGTCTATTGCCACGTCCACATTCATTGATACCTTCATGGTAATAATTTTATCTTCTTTCAGACTTATCACATACTGCTACCACATTCTCTAAAGGGAATTGAGCAAATTCAATGCGACGAATTTTCAATTCTTTGCCCACAATCATACATGAATTTGATCATGGCAAGGCATAGAAATTTTACCACTTCATGTGAGTGTAATTTCTTACAAACTCCATTAGAGTTATAATCAAACTTTGTTGTCTTTGTTTGTATATAAAATCAAATCGTAGAATTCAAGAATTTGAAAGGGAAAAGTAAATTACTTATCTTTAAGGTATACCAATAAATGTTGTGATATCAAATATACCTCTTGTGTAAATTCCTTTCTTTCTCTCACGTTTTTCTCTTTCTGTTTCTGTATTCTATGACACAAGATTCCACCACAAAAGTTATTTGATCAACCATCCTTTTTTCCTTCACGATTAATTTTCAGTGAATCCCTTCCTTGTTTTCAACTTCAATTGCTTTCAGTTGCTTGGCCGATCAAAGTCTTTGTCTTTTGCCCAAATATTAATACGTTTCCTTTTTCTTCTATTTTCCGTATAGAAAATTTTGGGATTTGGTTACGGCAGAACCTCACATGAAACCCTTAGTTTTTCTCGAGAATCGATTCTTGAGACGGTAGAGCCTCGTGCTGATAACGTGTTATGAAATAATATAAGAACAAGAACAATAATACAAGAACAAGAATAATAGAGAGAAAAGTAGAGAGAGGAGTATTCTTATTGATACTTTGGGATGATTTACAATGGTATAGAACCCCTATATTTATAGGGAGGTGGTGACTTAGCTACCAAGAAGTAAACCCTAGAATCTCTCTAAATATGGACATTCACCTAAAATAGGAGATTTTATAACAGATATAACTATAACTATTATTTTTACCATAAAGAATAAAAGGTATTTATATGATGTAATATTTTAAAATTATATTTATTTAATATAAATAGGATACTAAAGTTTTGTAAAAATTTAAAAAAAGAAACATAGAGCCCAATAGACTCAGAGGCCCAAACGCACTGTCTCTCTCACCGCAACTCACCATTTTCCCTTTTCACTCTCAAATCTTCTCCTCTCACCTAGGGTTCCATTACCCTATACATCCAGAGAACCCCTCCATACTGTACATCTACACCTACACAGATTATCGAAACCTCCCTATAACTCCACAAACTCTCAAAATTCGGCGGAATTCACACTATGCCGCGGCAACGGGACTACGACGATGACGACGTGGAACCGGAGGAGGAAGAGGAAGATGTGTACGAAGAGGAGGACGAAGAGGAGGAAGAAGAAGATGATCACAGAGGAAAGTCTGGACGCAAACGGCGTAGATCAGATTTTATTGATGACGTGGCGGAGGAAGATGATGATGATGAAGAAGAAGACGACGACGATGAGGATTATGGCGGCGGCGGCGGTAGACGACGCCCTAAAAGGAGGTCTGGTTCAGAATTTTTTGATCTCGAAGCTGCTGTAGATAGTGATGAGGAGGAGGAGGAGGAAGAAGGCGAAGACGGTAAGACTTACTATCTATTCAGTTTTATTTTGGTCGTTAATTTGTTTTATTCTGTTCATTTACTAATTTGCCTGCATCGAAGAATGAAGAGTTCATCATAAGTATGTATTGAAAATAGTGTTCTGTTGAAATTTATAGATGAGCAGATGAAGTAGGATTGGGAGGATAGGTAGAGAGAGCTCTGCTTTGATATTTGGGGTTTCTTTGAACATTTATTTGAAGTTTAAGTTGGAAAATATCATTTGAAATTGAAACCGAAAAAAGTTTGTGGAAGTTAAAGTTGTGTTTGGATTGTTATATTTTTTTGATGGAAGAAGATGATTTGAGAAACTTATGACACAACTTCAAGTTGAAAAAACAAAATTCTCTAAGTTCAAAGTTCAAATTTCGTTCTTGATTTCACAAAGCTTCAGCCTCTTCAATAGAGATTACCAAATGCCACCTCCTTTTCTTTTTTGATAAGGTAAATAATTTTGTTGAAAGAAAAAAGGAGACAACCACAGAAAAAAGCCACCACCTTAATGAGAGTAGATATTGTTTTGGTGATATGAAAATGTGGTGCGCTTGTATATTCCATAGGTGAGTATATGTGATGAATAATCATAGGCGTGAGGAAAAGTATGTAGTGTATAACCTATAGTTGGTGTGGCAACAGAGAGTTGATGTTTTTTAAGGAAAATTAGGTGTGGCAAGAGTTGGTGTATGGAAAGTTGAAGAGGTTGCACTTGCCTAGGACTGGTGCTGTAATATGGAAATTTTGGGCTTGTAGCTTTGTTCAAGCATTGATGTATATAATGAGCTAACCAACAAAATACAAGATGAGGTCTCATGGTGTATGCTATTTGTTGATAGTATTGTGCTAGTTGACGAAACTAGCAAGGGTTTCAATCAAAAGCTTGAGTTATCGAGAAGCACCTTAGAATAGGGTTTTAAGATAAGTAAAGTTAAGACTGATTTCATGTACTGCAAGTTTAGTTAGCATGAGAAGAGCGAAGTTAAGGTGAGACGAGATGGAATTGCAGTGCCAAAATACAAACAATTTAGATATCTAGACTCGTTATTTCAATAGAATGGAATGACCGATGAAGATGTTACTATAGGATTAAAACCGGATAGTTGAAATGAAGAAGTGTTACCAGGGTGTTATGTGATAGAAGGATGCCTACCAAGGTGAAAGTTAAGTTCTATAGAACAACTGTAGACCAATTATGTTATATGGTAGTGAATGTTGAGCGGCTAAAGTTCAACATATACACAAGATGAGTGTTGCAGAAATGCGCATGCTAAGATGTGCGGTCACACAAGATAAGATAAGATAAAAAATGACCATACTTGCTAAAAGGTGCAAGTAGCACACCTTGAGAAGAAAATGAGAGAAGGGCGCCTGAGATGGTTTGGTCATGTCCGGCGTCGACCCATAGATGCACCTGTATGTAGGTGTGGAACCATGGTGAGGTAATGGGTGAAAAAGGACGGTTAGACCTAAAATCACATGGAAGGAAGTTATCTCGAAAGATCTACAAATCCTTGGAACCAATATAGACTTGGCTAAAGATAGGGCATAATGGAAGAGAAAAATTCGTATAGGTGATACCTACTAGTTGGGAGTATATTTTAGACCGGATAGAAAAATTCTATTATTATTACCATGTTTATATATATATATATATTGGTTACTTGTATTTTTATCTATTTTGATAATGATGATGAGTTGAGCTAAATGAAAGGCATGAGGATTCATATTGCCAACCCAACTTCAACTTGCTTGGACTGAGGTGTAGTTGTTATTACTGATGTATAGAAGGATTGGAACTAGTGGAATATGGTGCAAGCGTGTGGTAAGGTTTAAGGAGAAGGCATTAATCCATAACTATTAAGGATTTTGTGCAGACAGTCCTTGTCTATTGACGGTAGAACAAGGATGGATGCTGAAGGACAAAAACAGGAAAGGACAAAAACAGGAAGGATACATAGATTTATCATTGAGGTGTTTTACCTATAATTTTGATTGCAAAATATAAATAACCCCTCAAGACAGAGTACATAGGTTGAATAAGTAGGCTTTTGGACATAGAAAAATGTTAAATTTTGAAAAAAATGTAATTTTTGTAGTTAAGTTGAGAAAGTGATTTGAAATTTGAGATTGTGTTTGGACAATCTATCTGACTTAGAAAAATGTTGTACTTTTGTGAGGAACTACATTGTTTAATTTAATACTTTTTCAATCTTGAAACTCATCGTCAAAAATTTCTGAAACTCATCTTCAAAAATTCAGTCCAATTTATAACCAAACAATAAGTTGAAGATGAGTTCGGGAAAAAAAGGAAAAATTTCTTATGGACAAACGGATTGTAAGAGTTGGCAAGAAGTAGCACATGTTTCACAAAGGTTGAATAAGAGTGCAAAAGAAGTAACACATGTTTCACGAAGAGGAATAAAGTGTTGGAGATAAATTAGGTCCCAATTTTAGCAGAATAAACTGAAAGAAGAGGAAACAGTAAAGAAAAAAGCAGAACTGGTTTTTATATTTGACATTTCGAAGACTAACCGCTAAGGTAAAGCTTTATAAAGCACTAAGAATCTGCAAAAATTCACAAGACAACATTGAAGATTAAACCGTTACTCTTAGCCTCTTATTATTATGAATTTATGATTATGGTTATTTGGGAAAGCCGAGTTTAAGATAAGACCATAGAGCTTTGAGATTGGATACCCTGAGTAGATTTATCCGAAGCGTAGTAGGTCCAAGAGAAAACAAAATGCATGCATAATTGGCCGCAAAAAGGGAAAAAAGCCATAATTTTGGGGGTCCTGGAAAAGAATGTTACTAAAATATTAGGGACATGAAGTAAAGGACACTGGCTCGAGAATTAAAAACACATTTTAATAAGCGCCATATGAAGTGTGACCAGTCCAAATTAATGTGGTAAGGAGAAAGAGAACATTGCAACTGATTGTGAAAAGGCTAATTAAGTTCTGTAAGGGGGTACGAAGGACCGTCTTTTGTTTTTGTTTGGTCTTTTGGTCTGTTCAAATACCAGTATACCACTTAGGTGTTTGTGTACAGATTTTATGTTGGTGTTTTTTTTGATAAAGTAAGTGATTCAGTAGAAGGCATCAGGCAGATGCAAGAAGGTTTTATGTGGGTGTTTATTTGGGTTTACTTGAACACCATTTTTGGGTGTCTATATTACATGGGTAGATACATGTATCATCCCCTTAGCCATAGACCAATATTATAATTTTACCTATCAAGTAAGAGTATGTCGATAATATTTTAATTAGCAGTGCATATTAGCTGAAATTGCAGATATGTCTTCCTCTTAGAATCCATGTAATGATTTGTTCTTTGATGACCGAGAAATTCATCTAGAGCTGACCCTTTTGGGCCAACTGAAGCCTCTGAAAATCGAGGATGATGGGCTTGCCCCTCTACCCTTCTCCACTTATGTACCAAAGTTTATTTGCTAGTTGCAAGGCTCGAACTTGTGACCTAAGATACAAGTCGTCAACCTTTGCCAATTGAGCTAACCTCTGGTTGTAGAATTCATGTATGGTTGCCTGGATCGATCAACTTGTCCTAGTTTGCCTTCTGTAATCAGAGTTTAGGGAATCAATTGGATGGTGAAGCTGCTTCACACCATTCGATTTTGAGTAACCGGTAAATGAACTTGTCCCTAGGTAGTTCACTGCTTGAAGGTGAGATCCCTGATACCATCCTCTTTCTGGTCACAGAGGAAGCTAATGAGACAACTTTTTGTTTGCATTTTATGAGATAAAATGATTGCTAAATCAGGATATAGAGCAAGCCCGCGATCTGATTGAATGAGCAACATTAGCGCCTCAAAGTGATACGAAATAGCAGATCGTGGCAATAGATTAGGTCGCGCGAAATTGTGGGTGATCGTTGAAGCTGTAGTATTGGTGAGTCAATTTACATAATTATAAGTTTGGCTAAATGGCTAAATACACTCTCACAAGGTCACAATGAGTTTAAAACACTATCATCTCAATATTTTGACATATTATGTACAATCTAGAAAGAAGAGGGAAGAATGCCTAATTTGCTTACGTGTGACAAATTTGCAGCTAATCAGTTTCGTCTTTGGCAGTTGAAAACTAACATTAGCCACCATCACATGTTAAAAGCTACAAAGCACATTTCCATACTGTACCTCTGGGAGAGCAAGATACAATAGACCAATGAGTCCAAGCATTTGAATGCGTAATGATACAGATACACAGGGATTAAAAGGGAGACAGACAGAGAAATATCTACCATTATGTCAAAAGAAAAAGACAGAAACCTCTGGACACTTTATCAAGAATAGAGTTGAGTGTATTTGTGATAACTTAAATATTTGAGTACCCGCAAAATTTTCAAAAAAATTTCTCTTGGAATCTGTCGGATATGGAAATTAAATATGAATGTGGACGTTTGCTTCCAGAAATATAATCAACTCACAAACAAGCCATATTGCTTTCTTTCCTAACTCATTGGTTTCTTGCACATAAATGTAACATGTTTAATGTGCAAAATCTCATTTTATTGAAGATAAGCTCTTCACACTACCAATATGAGAGTTTCAAATGGATCACGTCCCCTGAAGTTATAATATAGTAGTGCGTTGGCGCAATGGTAAAAGTTGTCGTCGTGTGACTCGGAGGTCACTGGGTTCAAGCTGTGGGAAAAACCTCATGCATAGATGCAAGGTGAGACCGCGTACAATAAGACTCAATGTGGTCCGGTCCTCCCCTAGACTCGGACATCAAGGGAGCGTAGTGCACCAGATTACCTTTTTTTAATTCGACATTATAAACAAATGTTCGTCTAAGGCTCTTTTTCCTAGAATTCATGCACAATCGTCAGATTATTATCTTCTAGAACCTATTGAATGGTGGTGCGATAGTTTTAGCTATTTGTTTTAATATTATTATTGGCATAAGCTAGATATTGTCATAACCGTTGGAAAAGAAAGGAAAAGCATATGTTGGGAATGGTAAACATTGAAAATTGGTTTATATATAGTGTCTGAACTGGATTTTGATGAGGTGATTTATTGTAGAGGTTGGATAGTTTCTTTCTTGAGGTGAATGTACCAAACTTTGGGAACCTCAACCTTGATGTGGGAGAACCTCTAAAAGAGGTTGCGCTATGAGCGTGGTGACTTACTTTTGCTAATAGTTTGAGACAGTTTTCCCGGATTGCTTGGCCGTTAAAGCATGTCTAGGTCGTGGTTAAAGAGAATTTTTTGCTGAAATGTTCCTCACGAACTTAAGGTACTTGGTACTGACTAAGTCTGGAATCAGATGGTTTAGTTATATCTACCATTGGCTGAAAGGAAATTATTTGACACAGATCCTCTCTGCTTTCACTGACAACATAGTGCCATCAGCTTAAGGGGTATTATGTGACACAACAGCGTAAGCATTGGGCAGCAGCCAAATGGTTTGGTTATATTTAACCCCATTGGCTGAAAAGGAAATTGTTTGAGACACATCCTCTCTTGTTTAACTTTTGTAGACAGTGGCATCAGCTCAGGGAAATCTTCAGTAGGAAATACTCCATATAGTTTCTGTGCCGGCCACTTTGTGGTTGCTGAATTTTGTTTTCTAATTTATGAGTTCCAAGCTAGTGGGACGTGAATTTTTGTCTGTCTATAATGGACCTATCAGACACTTTGTTGTTAATTAATGTTAATAGGTTTGAGCTTTTCTATTCTTCTGTATCTCTCCCTGCATGGCTTTTTTGGTTGGTGTTGATTGTTAGATTTTTCGATTTGCAGATTTCATAGTAGATGGTGGAGCGGAGATACCTGATGAGGATGGTGCCAGACGTGAATATCGTCACCGGATGTTGCCACATGATGACCAAGAAGAAGACCTTGAGGAGCTTACAAGAAGCATTCAGCAAAGATATGCGAGGTCAGCTCATGTGGAGTATGATGAGGAAGCAACAGAAGTTGAGCAGCAAGCTCTCTTGCCATCTGTCAGGGATCCTAAGCTGTGGATAGTGAAATGTGGGGTATGATATTGGCAGGCTGCCTTAGAATTCAGCATTTATTTTTTTGTTTTTTGTTTTTAACCTTAGACATTTAATCTTCTTATTTATTTCTACATTGTATTTTGTAGATTGGTCATGAGAGGGAGGTTGCTGTTTGCCTAATGCAAAAGGCGATTGATAGAGGATCAGAATTGCAAATTCGATCAGTTGTAGCCCTTGATCATCTTCAGGGCTATATATACATAGAAGCAGACAAAGAAGCCCACGTGAGGGAGGTACATTATAATAGGATACATTATTGACTCAAATTAGAACAATTAATGTTCCATACAAAATAATGTCTGTTGAGTAATAATAACCGATTATTTGTACGCTGGCTGCTACAGGCTTGCAAGGGTATGCGCAGTATATATGCCCAAAAAATAACACTAGTTCCTATCAAAGAGATGACTGACGTCCTTTCCGTTGAAAGCAAAGCGGTTGATCTTACGAGGGATACTTGGGTCAGAATGAAGACAGGAACTTACAAGGGAGACCTTGCGAAGGTTGTCTAGTACTCTACATTATGTGTTTCAATGAGTAAATTTGACGTCTCATCTGACATTCAATGATTCTGCTTTGTAGGTTGTGGATGTATATTATGACACACAGAGGGTCACTGTAAAATTAATTCCACGGATTGACTTGCAGGCTCTCTCTAACAAGTTGGTATGTTTACTTGATGGATTCTTGTATTTTGACATTTACTAGGTCTTTATTTGGCTAGAGAGACTGATTGGTTCAGTATTCTTGAGATAAATGATTGTTAAATGTCAATGTTGTAAGAACTTTTTGACTTCCTAATCTCATTATAAGGATCGTTAGTACCTAGCCGACTTATACTCCTTTTGTAGAGCATTACTAAAAATTTTGCTTAACTGTTCAAAGAAATATTGATGTCCTAAGAGCCAGTTGATATGTTGCCTTGCTTTTGTTGATACTGTTTTTGTAGGAAGGAAGAGAAGTTCAAAAGAAAAAGGCATTTATTCCTCCGCCACGCTTTATGAATATTGATGAAGCTAGGTAATTGTTCCTTGGCGTCTTGTTTCAGCAAGAGCACAACCCATGGTCTTTATAGAATTGTTAAATTTGTTTCTCATTGGCTGCAGAGAAATGAATATACGTGTAGAGCGTAAGCGACACCAGTCAGGTGACTATTTTGAGAATATTGGAGGTATGCTGTTCAAAGACGGTTTCTTATATAAGACAGTAGCAATGAAATCAATCAGCACCATGAACGTACAGCCAAGTTTTGATGAAGTTGAGAAGTTTCGCCAACCTGGTGAGGGTGGAGATGGTGATATGGCTAGTCTATCTACTTTGTTTGCCAACAGAAAGAAAGGTCATTTTATGAAGGGTGATCGCGTTATTGTGGTGAAGGGGGATCTCAAGAACTTGAAAGGATGTGTTGAGAAAGTTGAGGAAAATACTGTTCATATCAGACCAAGTGAGAAAGATCTTCAGGTGGATAGTATTCCCCCTTCTTTAAATACGTGTTAAATATGTGTCATTCATTCATCAAGTGTCTCAGAAGGAGTGAGTACTATATTTTTCATCAACATGTTTCCCCGACTTTGGCAGGATACTCTGGCTGTTGGTGACAAAGAGCTCTGCAAGTACTTTGAGCCCGGAAATCATGTGAAAGTAGTATCTGGTTCATCTGAAGGTGCAACCGGCATGGTTGTTTCTGTTGAGGGGCATGTGGTAAACTTGGTATCAGATACAACCAAGGAGCTTGTAAGTTGAGGAAGTCTGGTAATTTGAGCCTCTAATCTGAAGTCCTTCAAAATAATGCTGATATATACCATATGTTTTTTTATATCTGCAGCTCCGTGTATTTGCTGATAATGTTGTTGAGAGCTCTGAAGTAACATCTGGTCTCACTCGTATTGGGGAGTATGAGCTCCATGACCTTGTAATACTAGAGTAAGCACTTTCTTTTTATAAGAGTAACATTAAACAGTTTAGTCCTTTTCGAACCAATAGCTAATTTTCTAAATTGATTACTTTTTGTGCAGCAATAAGAGTTTTGGCGTGATTATACGTGTAGACAGTGAAGCCTTCCAGGTGAATACTATAATTTTGTGGTTTTTCTGTTAATTGTGTTGCTCACATTTGAGTGATATTATAGGTCCTTAAGGGTGTATCTGATAGACCTGAGGTAGCTCTTGTTAGACTTAGAGAGATCAAAGGGAAAATTGAGAAGAAAGGGAATGCCCAAGATCGGTTTAAGAACCAGTTAGCGGTGAAAGATGTGGTAAAAGTTCTTGAGGGTCCTTGCAAAGTGAGTAATTGGCGTTTCAAAAGATTTTCTTGTTACTAACATTGATGACACATGGTGTTTGTTTACCATCATAACCATTCCTGTTACTTGTAGGGAAAACAAGGTCCTGTAGAACACATCTTCAGAGGAATTGTTTTTATTTATGATCGCCATCACCTTGAGCATGCTGGTTATATTTGTGCCAAAACTCAATCTTGTGTGTTGATTGGTGGCACGCGGGCGAATGGTGATCGAAATGTATGTCCGTGTTTTCTTGCTTCTTGAAGTTTGAGCTCGTTCTTGATCTTGCAATTCTATCTTAACTATTGTCTTGCGGGCTGAATTTTATGCTTGCAATGGAACTCCTCTAGGGTAACCCCTTCTCATCAAGATTTGCGAATCTCAGAACTCCACCACGTGCTCCTCAATCTCCAACAAGATCTTTTAGAGGAGGCCCACCTATGAGCTGTAAGTTTCTGATAATGGTGCTATCTTGATGTTTTAATTTTTTTCTTTTTAAATTTTATTCCCCTCTGTAGAGTCCATCTGATCATCTGGCTATTATATTAAATTGTATTTGTTACATTTGTGATCTTATTTTGCTGTTCTCCGTTTAATCATGAGTCTCTGAGAACTTTTATGTTTGGTGTGCTCTAGATGGAAGAGGGCATAGAGGTGGAAGAGGGCATGATGCTTTAATTGGAGCTGATGTGAAAATTCGTCTTGGGCCATTTAAAGGTTGCAAGGGGCGTGTTAAAGATATCAAAGGAACTTCAGTCCGTGTTGAACTGGAAGCACAGATGAAAGTTGTTACAGGCAAGTGTTTCTTCAATGTCAGTAATTGGCCTCATTTATTTTTGATTGCTTACATTCTTTGCTGACTGCAATGTTTCCTGCAGTTGATCGCAATCACATTGCGGATAATGTTAACGTGACAACACCATTCCGGTAAGTATATTTCTGATTGCAATTTTTGAGTTATTGAGTGTTCACCGTCTTACTGTTGTTCTGTTTATTATAGGGAACCATCTAGATATGGTTTGGGAAGTGAAACACCATCACATCCTTCAAGGACCCCACTCCACCCATTTATGACACCTATGAGAGATCCTGGAGGTTCGTTTTTCTGCTGCCATGTTTCAATGGTGTTTTTCATCTCTTTTTTTCCCACTTGTTTGACTTTATCTCATTTCATCAATTTCCTCTACAGCAACACCTATCCATGATGGCATGAGGACGCCAATGCGTGACAGAGCATGGAATCCGATGAGTCCGCCTAGGTATGTTATCTCACTGGCAAGAACAATCCAAATGGCTTAAGCTTTTGAAAATTGAAGTAGTGACGGCCATGTATCTGTCTAGTTCTTACTTGACATGAACTAATTGATCTCATGTTTGAAGAAATGAAATAGAGCTTTTTCTTTACTTGAAGTATGACATTATGGAAACGGGGATCTGTCCATGTACTTTGATGTGACTTTCTCCTCTTTGTGAAATTATTTTCTTTGTATATAAAGGGGTGAGGATCGGATTTGGTCTTGAACTTGAAGGCCTTTGTGTTAGCAGATAGTTTGAGTGCTGATTTTTGGTCTTCATTTGTGTTCATGATTACACTTTTAAGTGACATGCTCTCCCTATAGATTAGTCTTGCTATTTCAGTTTGTTGCTTTACTGTCATAGATTTAGTGAGTTACAATTCCATTCTCTTGATATTAAATGGTTGCATGGCAAAATACCAGGGACAATTGGGAAGAAGGAAATCCTGCTTCCTGGGGGTCAAGTCCGCAATATCAGGTTTTCACTCTTTCCTCTTTATTTCCATATAAAATGAAGTTCTCTCTTTTAATGTGTTACGGCACTTCCTTCATGTTTCAGCCATCTAGTCCTCGTTCAAGGGCATATGAAGCACCTACTCCTGGTTCTGGTTGGACGAACACTCCCAGCGGTAATTACAGTGATGCTGGGACCCCGAGAGACAATGGTTCTGCATATGGTAATGAACAGTTTCCGTTTACAGGAGTGAAAACCTATTACATCGTTCTTTTTCAGGTCCTTGTTGGAGAAAGTAATGCCATTTTCCTTTATTCCATATAGCTAATGCTCCAAGTCCTTACTTGCCGTCAACACCTGGTGGACAACCACCAATGACACCGAGCTCAGCATATATACCTGGTACTCCCGGCGGGCAGCCAATGACTCCTGGAAGTGGTGGGCTGGATATGATGTCACCTGTAGGAGGTGAGTCCCCTGCTCGACACCATAGTTTGTGTATCTTTTGGAATTACAAATTACTATAATATATCTTCATTCAAAAAAGAAATTACTATAATATGAAAGATCAAATGAGAACCATTTTATTCTATTGAGCTGGTAAACTTGTGATCACTGCAGAATTAGTTATTTTTACCCATAATCTCTTACATTCTAGGAAAACATTTTATTGAGATCAGCTGATCTCATTTCCACTTTCCGAAGGATGAACTAGTGGGCGTTGTAATTCATGTTCATGCATTTTAATTCAATGTTTTAGCGTGTAGGTGTCTTCCATTTTTTTGATGATATTTATAGTGTGTGTTTCAGTAGTAGACCATTGCAGTATTAGATTGAAAATTTGTCTTCTAGCTTAATGTGCTAAACTTTTGCATATTCACAGTGATATTTGTTGATTATTAATGTGAAAATTGCTCTAATATTAATCAAAATCACAATGTGGGTAATACAAAGAAGTCCCGACAGTTGTGTATTTACAGCTTGAAGCTTTAGGCATAGAGGAGAATGACCTGTAATGCTGTTCATTATTGCAAATGCATCTTATTATTTAAGCTTTGGGTGTATAGTTTGGTAAATTCAATATATGTGGATTCTCTTGGTACGTAATTGCTGGTGGGAGGTGACAGTTATCCCATGGAATTAGTCGAGTTACGCTCTAGTTGGCCCGGATACCATATATATATATATATATATATATATATATATATATATATATATATATATATATATATATATATATATATATATGGATTCTCTTGGATAGTTCTATACAAACTTTTACTTTATTGGCTTGTGTTTACCTGTTATACGGTAGGAAGAGAGTTGCATGAAAATGTCTTATATTAATGATGATGTATCTCTATAGTCAAATGTGAGCCCCCAAATGTAAATGATAACATCATTGTTACTGGATTTGCTCGAGTGTTGGATAATGCTGTTTTCAACCTTCAGCAATGGTTGGTAACTTTTTAATGCAGGTGGGGATACTGAAGGTCCTTGGCTCTTGCCTGATATCTTGGTCTATGTACGGAAGTCAAATGATGATACTGTCACTGGAGTTGTCCATGACGTGCTAGCGGTATGTATATTCTATGATGATTTGGCTTCCCTTTAGAAGGCATTTGCTTCATAAACTATGACATGTGTGTGCATGTGATAAATATTAACATGTAGAGGGTGTTATCTTTGGGAAGGGCATAGAAACCTCTTAACCACTTCCCAAGCAGATGCATTCAACGTGTAAATATTAATTTGGAAAGTGATTATTAAATATTTATTCAAGGTATCCTAGGCAATGGTGGTGAAAATGGCGAACTTATAATTTATATTTGTATTTGAATTCATACCTTTTAATTGCTGGTTCGGATTTTATGTTAGAATGAATTTTAATCATCTCTGATTTTGCTGTGGATTAGATCTTGAACTTTGTAATATACCACCTGCTCCAATTTGCTTACACTCACGAGTCGTATCAAAATGATTGATATTATTCCATTACTATACAATATTCACAACTTTCAAGCATTTAAATTCATTAAACTGTTCATGCTTCATCTTTGATGAGATCATGAGATGTCTTTTTTAAAGCCATTTCTTTTTATATTTTCTTCCGTCATCAGTAATATATATACACACACACAAAAGCCAATGAAGTTAAGCAGAATGTTTATTTTAGCTTGTATAAAAGTATGTTAATGGCTACATATGTCATAGCATACAAACATACTTGTGCACTTGTTATACATATTCCTTTGAAGGTGATTGACTGATTGCGTTGATCAGACTTCCAGAGGTTTTTTCTTCTGCTTCTTGCTCTTCTGGCTGCGAACCTTAGTTAAAACCTCCTTTTGAAGGAGAATAATGTCTTTTTGCGCGGAAATTAATCCAACATTCTTTAACTTGCCGCTGGAGCAGGATGGTTCTTGTAGCGTTGGTCTTGGATCGAGCGGCAATGGTGACACTATCATTGTACACCCAACTGAAATTGAGATAGTTGTACCAAAGAAGTCGGATAAGATCAAGATCATGGGTGGTCCCCAACGTGGTGCCACTGGTAAGCTTATTGGTGTTGATGGCACTGACGGGATTGTAAAGGTTGATGATACCCTTGATGTTAAAATTTTAGACATGGTACTTTTGGCAAAGTTAGCACATGCATAGGGACTATCAATTCTAGTTAGCGAGCACGTTGTAGTCAATAGCAATAGTTTGCATTTGTATCATATTTTTCATGTTATGCTAATCATGAGTTCAAGGCTCAATCTTTGTGTGTAAGGGTGTATTTTGTCCCGGGTCCGCGCCTAAGCGAGCATCGCGGGTCGGACTAAAAGGTTCCGGGCTTCGTGGGCCTGGGATCTGGCGGTCTCGGTCTTCGTGGGCTCAATGGGTGAGACCAGTCCGTGACGGGCTTAAGTCCATGGGGTCATGAGTTTAGCGGGCCGGGCTTGGTGGGTTTGGTGGGCCTCGCAGTTTTTTTTAAAATTTTTTTAAGGCAATATCTTGTATAGTAGTTATTAGTATAGTATAGAATATATTTATATAGTATAGACTATACTAGTTATTAGTATAGTATATATAATATTGTATATTACAACAACTACCCAGTATAGTCCCACAAAGTGGGGTCTGGGGAGGGTAATATGTAGACTAGCCTTACCCCTACCTGAAAGGGCAGAGAGGCTGTTTCCAATCGACCCTCGGCTCAGTGAAGGAAAGTAAAAACAAATTAGTATAATATTGTATATTGTATTGTAGTAATTAGTATATATTGTATGTTATGTATATATATATATTCCCTTATATGAATCCCTTATATATTTTCTTGTATGTTATGTATATTCTCTTATATATTTCTTGTAGTATATATATTGTATATTATGTATATATATTAACTTATATAGTTGTATATTTTGTTGTAGTATATATATTGTATCTCTTATGTATAATGTATATATATATTCTCTTATATATATTGTATCTTATGTATATATGTTATTAGTTATATATTTTCTTGTAATTTAAGTTGTATGTTACGTATATATATTCTCGTATATATTTTCTTGTAGTATATATTGTATGTTATATGCATGTATCTTATGTATATATATTAACTTGTATAGTTATATATTTTGTGGTAGTATATATATTGTATCTCTTATGTATAATGTGTATATATTTTCTTATATGTTATTACTTATATATTTTCTTGTAGTTTAGGTTGTATGTTATGTATATATATTCTCGCATATATTTTCTTGTAGTATATATTGTATGTTATATATATATTGTATGTTATATTGACGTTTAACAGGTTGTCTATTAAAAGTTGGAGTTTCTACAGGTGGGTCGGCCGGTGCATTACTTGAGTTATGAACATGACTAGTAGGTGTATCACCTAAATCTGGTGCTTGGGTTTCATCATCATGATTATCATCATCATCATCATCCTCATTTTCCTCTAAAATAGGTTCATTAGGATAAAGAGCATTCATAATTTCATCATCTAATCTATCACCTATTGCGACATCATGTAGAAATTCACTATTGGTAAATTGAAAACAAGGGAGATCACTATCAAGCATTACGAGAGGAGGAGGAGGACGTCTAGGTTGGCGACTACTTTCAACTTGCTTATCTTTTGTAGGTCGGGGACCCGGGGAAGGGTAGTATTATGGCCACTACTTTCACCGGTTTTACCTTTTCCTTTACCAAATATTTTTTTCAAAGAAAATCATATTATATTAATTATAATTATGCAAACTAAACCACACAAAAATATATTATTAAAACATAAGAGTTGAAACGAGTTTACCGGATTGTCGAACAACTTCTTGAAAATTGAAAATCGTTGAACACTTGAAAACTTCAATTCAACAACTTCATATTTTTTCACGAATTTTCAACAATAAATTAAGCAATTGTAGTAGAAAGATTGAGAGAGATTGAGAGATATTGATGAATTGGTGAATAAAAATGAAAGAATGAGGTGTATTTATAGTTGAGAAATGGAAAAAAGTATAATTATATAAAGTTGAGGTCCAAATGACCATTTTCCAAACTTTCAAACGGCCATATTTTCAGCCCAAACGGCTATATTTTAAATATGGCAATTACTGTTTCTAAATTTTTTTTTTTGAAAAATAGCCGCTGGGCCCGTTTAGGCCCACTAGGACCGGCCCAGGCCCGGCTGACGGTCCCGAGCCTGGCGGTCCCGGGCTCACGGTCTATTGGTCTCGGACCGGCCCGTTACAGGCCTACAAGTTACACCAGGTCCAGGACCACTTGGACCGGCTCACCAGGCCCCGTAGGTCCGCCAGAATCGCGGGCCCGGTACGGTTCAGGCCCGAGCCACAGTGCAAGGTTATTTGTGTGTAAATCTTGCCTTCAGAGTTACTGTCCTTTTGTTCAATTTGGTCTGATACGTATGAAAGGACGATATAAATGCATTTCAAAAGAAAATATGTTTAAAAGGACGCTGTAGTTGAGCGTAACACACGGAAGGCCATCATTCGCATAATATCTGATGTGTTCTTATTTGGGTTTTAATCGAATGCCTTAGTGATTTTCTGTAGAATTCATTTTATTTATTGCTATTCTCTGGCAGTTGTATGGTTGTATTTTAAAAAACAACAGAAGACGATGGCTGAAGTCTTATTTCGCCTGTACTGCGGATTTCTGTATGGGGCAGGCCTCTTTATTCTTACACTTTTGTATTTTGTATTTCCCGATCACTGAGAGCAATCTCACTAGCACGAGGTTACCTTCACATAGTGCTTTGCTCCTGCTGCTACTTGCTTACGACTTTATAGGGTCTTGTACTTGAATGTAGGGATTAGGGATGCACCGTGTGAGTTAGTATAATGTTGTGCCATCCAGTTAGCGGATCTACATATGTAATTTGGGTTCTTGAGCACCCATTAACCTCAACGCAGAATATGTATAGTTATATAGAAAATTTGAGAAAACGTATAAAAATTTACAAAAGCACCCATTAATTTTATATACAAAAAAAATTTAGCACCCACAAACTTGAATTTCTAGATCCGCCACTGGTGCCATCTCATTATTTGGATTTACTTTTGCCTAAAATGTGTAAAAGTACAAGCACGTGAAACCAGCGGAATTTATTTCACACAGGAGAATTTCATTTATTCTCGCAGATCAACTTCTATAAATTGCTGACTATGGCAAAAATATAATATTAGCTAGTTTATGCTTATGATGTGTGTGTTTTTTTCCCCACTCAAGGCTATGGACAACAAACATCCGGCAAGGTTTCGATTTTCATTTGGCAGGTAATAGTAAAAAAAAGTGACCAAATCTTCTTGCTTGGCGTAAGATAATCTGCATGCCCTTTGACAGATAAAGCGATAAGGGTTAATTGGAATATACAATTCGTTTAGTGCACCATAAGTTTAAGACTAACATGAGTTCAATTTATAATGAGAATACAGAGATAAAAATAGTACCAATTAACGTCAGAAATTCATCGCAAAGGGGTTTAGGAATCATGAACCATCGTGAGCCTGGGACATGGATAAGGGTGGCAATAAGCGGGTTGGGCTAAATGTGGGCGGGTCAATATGGATTAGGTTAATAAATGGGTCATTGTTCACTCAGCCTAAAATGTACTTGTGCTAAGACGGGCTGGATTAAGATGAGTTAAATAATGAGTCATAACCCAACCAGCCAAATGAAAAAAGAATTAGTATTATCCTTAATTATGCACGATCATTTATTAATATCATAACCATTATGAATAATTTTAGTAACATACAATTAATGCAGTTAATGTTAGAAACAGGTAGGAATTAAGTGGGGGAAATGTTACATCTTTGTATCCTTTTAAATGGGTCCTTACCTTATTTTGTAGGATCATGAGAATACTCATATATTATTAGTCTATTACTTTTATATCGTACTTGATAGAAGATTCCTTGTTTACAGTCCTAGGGAGAATACAATGATCATCCACACGATTTCTTTTATTTATCATTTCAATTGTTTATTTTATTCTCTTATTTTTTGAAAAGTAAAGAAAACTTGGTTATGGCGTAGTCGTCTTCAACAGAAATGGTTCTTTTAGGTGTTAGGTTCTTCAAAAGATAGTGGAGTTAAAATATCAAATGATTCTTCGGCAGAAGAAGAAAGAATCTCAACAGTAGGCTGACTCTGACTTTGGGTTAGAGTCTGAGTCTCCGTCTCAGTTTCGCCGGTGGCTGGTGTTACAACTGCAGAGACGGTTTCTTCCACCGCTTTCCTGGCGGTGACAACTGTCGTGCACGGCCTTCCTCCACGTTTCTTCGGTGCCATGTTTGCTTTGTTTTTAGCTCTATTTCCCTCTTTTTTTCAGGGTTGTGTTTGAATTGAAAACATACGGTTGAACGATAAGGTCGCGGTATATGAAGAGGGGGATTTTCAGCCTTTTCACTGTGGAGAGGTTATTAAGAGGAACACACGTGGAAGACAGCCTTTGCGTGCTTTCGCAAGTGGGTTGCCCAATGCTGTGCATACCCTTCCACCAGTAATACAATTCTGGAAAATCCACGTTCAAAGACTTGATAATTTAGGAAGTGAAGAAATATCAAACTGGAGATGTGGGGTCATGTACACCAAACAACTCTAATTTGCAAAGTTTGGTACTAACCTTGCAGAAACAACTCAAGTGGATAGAATAGACACTGGAGTGCCACTAGTGATCAAACGAGTGGATATTGACAAATATTCACAATAGTCTTGGAAGCCAAGTGCGACACCTTTGCTAATTCCCAAAAATTTCAAAATGCATGACATCCCTAAATATGATGGGACCACTAACCCATGGGACTACGTCACCACATTTACCATAAGTGAAATGACTTAACTAAGCAGGAAATTGAACCTATCTTGGCGAAAAAATTTAGCGAAGCCCTCACGAAATGAGAATTAACATGGTATTCACTCTTATCTGAAAATTCTATTGACTCTTTTGCTGAGCTTGAAGATACATTTATAAAAACACATTCGGGAGTCCAAAAAGTAGAAACGAGGATGGAAGATATCTTTAAAGTAAAGCAAGAAAGCACAGAATTGCTCAGAAAATTCATGGATAGATTTTATCGGAAAAGGATGATGCTACCACTTGTTTATGATAATTAAATATCTATGGCGTTTGCAAGTAATCTGAATGAGAAAAGTTTAGAAGCCACAAGAAAATTGAAAGAAGGTTTGCAGGATTTTCCGAACACTACTTGGAATGACATGTACAATAGATATAGTAAAATGTTACAAATAGAAAAAGATATGATTTCCCAGCCAAATATAGAAGAAAGGCCCAGATCTAGCCACTCAGAGACATAGAAGAAGTTAAGTAAGAGCCGATACAAACCTTATATGGGACCTACGGGACGGGAATCCTGATCTAAAAAAGAACATACATGGTTGCCGTTCTAAGAGGAATAGTTGACAAGGTGCGATGGCCGAAAGAGATGAGGCCAGATCCCAGCAAAAGAAGCTAGGGATTCTGATGCGAGTTTCACAATGATCAATGCCATAGAACAAACAAATTACAAGCTCTTACAAGGAGAAGTTGAGTATTTATTGAAGCAATGCTACCTCACCGATCTATTTATTAAAAAAGTAAAGCAATCTTACATGAAAAATATGTAAGAACCACCAAAACCCTTGTCACCAAAGAGAACGGTGAATTTTATAAGCGGGGGTGAGGACGTCAATGGGGTAACATACACGGTAGCAAGAAAGACATCCAAAAGTAACCGTTACCCACGGAAAACAAGTTCATCAGGTTTTGGAAGGAGACACATAATGTTTGACGATAATGAAGCAGACAAATGCTTATATTTTATGTAAAGATCTCGATGACCGCTTAATTCATCTTTCCTTTACCACTCCTGAATGAGAAGTGATTTTTTTATTCCTGCGGTCTTGGCCTGAGAAAAGTGATCTCTGAAACTGAAATTCGACTGAAACGGTACCAATAGAATAGGCTTTAGAGTAGCTCTTTCCAAATAGGCCGAGTAGTCATCTATAGAAATAGACTCTCGAGATTCATATTGATCACTAGATCTCTGCATCCTGCCATGGACTTGGATCTACCAAATGATAAGAATTCCTCTGAGATTCAATTATAAACCACTTTTCCTCGGTTCTATATAAACCCCCCTTCACCCCCACCCCCTAAAGTAGTAAAGTAATGAAGGGCTCTTTGGGATGCCTGCTTATGTCAAACTATCCTCAACCTCTTTCCCCTAATGCTAGGATTTTTTTCTTCCTTCTCATTCGACCCAAGCAAAATGACTTCAATTTAGTTTATCAACTGTACTGGGCATGGAAGCACTTAAGAAAGAAGGGGAAGGAGCCCTTTCTGGCTAATATCTGCTGGTCACGGGTCGAATTAGTGTACTTCAACTTGGAAGCTGAAATCCTATCTTTTCTTTATGCGTAAATCTGGTAAAAAAACTCCCTTGCGGCTATATAAGATATACAAGATTTGAAATACAAAATCTAGAAAACTAAATCAAAATCTAAGACTCAAATCTTTCAATTGTTGTCTTGGATCCACAATTAATCCTACGGATCCTTAGGATTGGTATATTCTTGTCTATCCTGTAGTTTGTAGTTTCCCTGAATCAAGCCAAGTATCACACCTCTTTCTACCCATCCTGTATATTTTCCCCTTTGTTCCATGTTGAATAGAACCTTAATTTATTACAAAGACATGCAAGGCGCCCCCAGCCTTCCAAAAGGAAAGACTTCAACATAAAAGTAAATTTCCGTGCTTCCTGTTCCCGCGGCAGACGTATGCTCAGTTGAAGCTGGATTTACAAAGGATCAGCAGCGGTACATATATGATATTTTAAGGACAAGAAATATTGGACTAGACTATTCCTTATGTATATGTAGTACATAATCTCTCCGTGTTGGGATAGGCGTTCGGATTTCCACAACTATTCTAAGAGCGTGCTGAATCCAACAGTTGTACGTTCCCCCTTTGGCTAAACCATTACTTCAGGCTAACCCTTTTACCTGGCTGGCACTTACTCAAGTTAGAGTTTTGCACTCTCTTAAAATTCCTGCACGCCTACAAGTGTTCTACCCGGTCTTACAAATTGAGCTTCCAAAAGGGGTGCTTGCTGGAGCAGATCAACGAGATATGGGTTCAATTCTCGCTATGCCTCATTTTAGTAGGTGTCTGCGCCATTGGGCCAGCTAAACTTGCTCTGATCTAGTGTGCGTCCACTACTGTTTGGGCTCACTCATCAGAAAGGTAACTCTCTTCTCTTGCTTTAGCTTTAGCTGGCAGTGTCACACCTTCTTTTGGCTACTACAACCCGCCGAAGGGTGTAGATAAGGGAGTTTTTCCAATTTAAGGACAATCGAAATGAGATTCAATTACTTAAGAGATTTTAGAGTCTCCACTTGGTACATTTATGGCGTCCCAAGTCACCGGTTAGAATCCCGAATCGAGCAAAGAATGACTCTGTTTAACAGTCCGCGAACCAGAAATTCGAGTAAGGAATTTTGTTAACTCAGGAGAAGGTGTTAGGCATTCCCGGGTTCCGTGGTTCTAGCACGGTCGCTTAACTGTTATATTTGGCTTAAATTATCTGATTTTGCACAATTATGAACCTATGTGCATTTTGAGTCTTTAACCACTTTTATTATTATTTTTAGAGAGAATTGCAACGTCGTTAAAACATGCCTCGAACCACGTCACATAAATGCACCCGTGGATTTTGACACATTTCAACTTCGTTGAGATTTGTATTTGGGTCACATAAATGTGCACCCGAGTTTAGGAAAGATAAATTATTAAAGACGCGTCCTAAGGCGACTAGCGCGTTGTTGTCTTTGTGGGAACACCGTGCAATTTGCTAAACAGTGTATCCCGAACTTTCTAAGTAATTTAGACTTGGCATTTTAAAAGATATAATCTAATGGATTGGTTGTTACTAATTGTGATTCTAAAAATCTAACTACAAGGGTTCATTGTCGATGCCAATGCCACATCTGAGTGGACTGAAATCATGTAATAGCCGGGCCTCAAGCGAAGCCTAGCTTGGCAGTCCCAAACCTTGGGTCCAAGAGCAACCCTTTCACTTAAGCCTTCAATTGAGGTGGTTTATTCTTTAGTACTATATTTTGGGCCCTATCATGAACCCAAGCTGAGATGCAGGGCACATATGCGTAAAACAACTGAAGCTGGTTGGCCCTATTGCCCAATCAGCCCAAGCATGCTTGGTATTGCGCAAATAGCTGTTACATGCCAGCTTATATCACAAAATGGACGTAAAAAAAATAATCTATCCAACTCAAGTTTAACTAACACTTAGGAGACCTCGAATGAAATTATACCACTAACAATTATCATATAACGAATTTTAACAGTCCAAACAGTTCCATAGTCTTTTACAATGAACATTAGAGCAAATCAAAGCTATCTAAGAAATTAAATGATATCTTTGCAAAATAGCTGAACTCAGCAACTTCATTTCATCTCAGGGTGGTTTGTACATGGATGAGCTTTAAGAAATGTACCTGGAAATCACAAAGCAATAGGAAAAGAGGGAAGTCAGCAATTTCACCCACAACAAACAACAGTAATAGCAATTTCACAGCTCAAATTTATGCCCAAAAACCAAATAGAACCCCAATAACTTCGATTTTTCACTCTCAAACCCAGGAGAATAGTCAAAACAATGAGATTCCAAACAGGCCAGGATTACATCAACTTAAGAACCAAATTTCTAAAAGCCAAGCCCAACTTTTCTATATTAATTTATGCAAAAATGGTGTCAAAACATGATATGACCAAAGGCTACTAAAAATGAGCAATAGCACATTAAAATTGCTAATGTTTCAGGGATTTTTAGCTTCAGAATTCTGAGAGGGTTATAGAGATATTTTTCCAGTATTTCCAACCCCTATTTTGAGTGATTTTAACCCCTTTATATAGCCAAGTACTAGGATATCATTTTTATTGTGCTTTACCCTTAAGTCCCTTTTTAATCAGATATTACTTATTTGAACCCTCATTTCATGACTTGTTTCCCAAGTTACTGTAGTAATATTACTGATTTTGTATTAAAGACTCCTTCTAGAAGGGTCTAATGACTTCTACCATTTCCTATTCTTTGTATGCTACCTATATTACCCTTGTTTGTTCCCAATATTACCAAAAACAACCTGAAAAGTCCACATTGCCCTTAAACGTCTTAAATTTATCAGAAATGACTGTACAAATCCTGTGCCACCCTTTAATTATATATTTGGTGTCAACATTAACTCCTAAGACTAATTTCCTAGTCCTAACAACTATAGCCAATCCAAATACCACTACTCAAAGACAACCATTCCAAATTCAACCATCAAATTAGAAACTCAAACCCAATACATGGAAAATTATTATTCAAAACTTGGCAATTGGTTCTTCAAAACATGTGAGTTATTAATTGACTTTGTGAACTTAAAATAATCAGGAGATCACTAACACTAATGAACAATTATCAGAACAGTCTAGACCTTTTTCTACTTGCACGAATTTAAAACAACATTCAATTTCAGAGGTCAAGCATGGTATTGCTGGAATCAAGGGAACTATAGAAGTTAAACAAGACCAATCACTCAATTAACAACCATTCAACAATCAAACCAGAAATGACAAGTTTGGGATTTGTTAAGACCAATTAATTTTACATTAACATAAAATAAGCTTAAATTGATTACTAACACGAGCAGAAAAACAAACTAATAAAAAAGACGAAAGAGGGAAAAATGGACTCACTGACTCCAAAATAATTTGGTTATTCTAACATCATTCATGAATTAAGCAAACCATTTGCACAAAACACCTGGATATGATTTTAATGAACCTGAATATTCGGATTATGCAAACAAAAGACATGACTTTAATTTTCCATAGGAATTAATTTCAAGAACAACAAATATGCGAAACTAAAACTAACTAGTGAGCAATCAGAATTAAGCACATGAAAAGAAAAAAAACAAAAAGAAAGAAAAAGAAACCAAGGAAGAAACATGAAGAGGAAAAAAAACTTCCGAAACATGCTAGAAAGTCATCCAATTTCATAAATAACAAGTTTGAGATTTGCTAATACCATTTAAGTTTAACTAACATCCCTAAAACATGCAGGAAATCACAACAGTAAGGAAGGCAAAACTAAGAGGGGGACTTACCAGATTTCTTCAATCTAACACTGTTGGAATCAATTCAAGAACCACTGGGACAGCTTGAGTGGGTTTAGGTGGGCTTTTGGGTGAACGAGGGCTAAAGGAAGGTGGGTGTGATGTTTGAGAGTCACTGGATGGCGGCCACCGCCGTGCATGGCGGAGCTGCCATCTTCAGGCACATATTTGACGAGTTTTAGATGTTTTCGAGAGTAACCAATGGCAAGGTTGGGGCAAGGAGGGTTTGGGGGGGGGGTACGGTGGTGTTGATTTGGAGGTTGTTTGCCACCGACCGCCGCCGTAGACGGCGGAGCTGCCATGTTTAAAACGGATATTCGAGAGGTTCGGAGGTGATTCGAGGGGTGATCCCTATGGGATTGGGAAGAGGAGAGTGAGGGGGTTATAGGGTGTAAATCTGGTAGTCATTGGCATTACGCCGGCGACATCGGCGATTTCCGACCGGCGGTGGACGGTGGTGTTAGGGCGGTTCGAAGGTTGTTGGTAGAGTTGTACGAGGAAGACCTGTTATGCCTCTAAAGCTATTACACCGTGTTTGGACAGTTTTATGTCAAAGGCAAGGCTCCACGCGAGCCATTGGATGATGGATGATGGATGATGGACGGTTAGGATTGTTCGACCATCAAACGACGTTGTTTTGGTACGGGGTTGGTTGGACCGGGTTGAGGGACGGGTTTGGGCCAATTGGGGCGGGTATTGGGGGGTTCTGGAGTGGGTCTGGTTAGGGTTTTCAATTGGGTTGGCGCAAATGGCTGCCTATGCATTTTCAGCTTTCCTTTGCATTCTTTTGCTTGTTTTTTTTCTTTTTCTTTTTATTTTCAAAAATTAAATTAAGGTTCCTAAAACAAATACATGATTGACACATAAAAAGTGCTAATTAATCATAACAATAGTTATCATAATTAATGGAAAGAAATCATCATAATTCAAATTAAAGTGCAAATTAGGCTATTTTTCGAATTTTGCTTTTTGTAAAACTGCTTGACTACTAATCAATGCAAAACTAACTCCTAAATACACATGCAACACCTCTTTTTTGTAGTTTTTATTAATTAATAATTCACAGAGAAAAATACAAATAATTCAACAGACAATGCCACAAAAATCCACAAATTGCAGGCACTGGAAGAAATTATTTTGATTTTGAATTTATGAGAGTAATTCATATAGGGCAAAAATCACATGCTCACAGCTGCCCCTCTTTGCGCGGAAACACGAAGAGCTTTCGTGCAAAGATAAGTGAGCGGACATGAGCGATTTTTGCCCAACTGAATACTCTGTGAGAAGCATTTTGAAAAGCTTTGACCGCACCCTGCTTCAGAGGTTGCCTACATATCCTCGACTAAAGAGGAATCAGGTCAGTGTAGTTCAAAAGTGTTTGGTAGCTGGGACTACCAAGGCTATGATCTCACTGTTGCTGCTGCTGCTACTGCTGCTAAACCCCCTTATTACACCTTGTGAAAAACAAATAAGCTACACTAAGCTACTAACTATGGATTACAAAAGAATCTATCTATATCTTACGACTTGCTCTGAATTCTTGTTGCTTTGTTGTCTTGTATTTCTTACTGCGGACTCCTTGTTACCTTGTTGACTGGTATTTCTTCCTGTAGAACTTCTTGTTTCCTTGTTGACTGGTATTTCTTCCTGTAAACTCCCTGTTGCCTTGTTGACTTCTTGTTTTCTCTTATTCTATGTTTGATGCCGAATTGTTGGACTTGAGATGTATTCCCTTAAAAAACATTCCCTTGTTCTACAGGTGGACGCCTGCTTACCAAAATTTGAAGCTTGAAAAATATCCCTTGTTCTACAGATGGGCGCCTGATTACAAAAACTTGGATTTTGAAAAATATTCCCTTGTTCTACATGTGGGCGCCTAATTATCAAAACTTGAATTTTGAAAAATATTCCCTTGTTCTACAAGTGGGCGCCTGATTATCAAAACTTTAATTTTGAAAAATATTCCCTTGTTCTACAGCTGGGCACCTGATTACACAAACTTAAAATTTTGAAAAATATTCCCTTGTTCTACAGGTGGGCGCTTGATTATCTAAACTTTAATTTTGAAAAATATTTTCTTGTTCTACAGGTGGGCGCCTCATTACCAAAACTTAAAATTTAGAAAAATATTCCCTTGTTGTACAGGTGGGCGCCTGATAACAAAAACTTGAATTTTAAAAAATAATCTCTTGTTTTACAGGTGGGCGGCTGATTACAAAAACTTGGATTTTGAAAAATATTCCCTTGTTCTACAGGTGGGCGCCTGATTATCAAAACTTGTATTTTTGAAAAACATTCCCTTGTTCTACAGGTGGGCGCCTGATTATCAAAAATTTAATTTTGAAAAATATTCCCTTGTTCTACAGGTGGGCGCCTGATTACCAAAACTTGAAATTTTGAAAAATATTCCCTTCTTCTACAGGTGGGCGCATGATTACAAAAACTTGGATTTTTGAAAACTATTCCCTTGTTCTACAAGTGGGCGCCTGATTACAAAAACTTGGATTTTGAAAAATATTCCCTTGTTCTACAGGTGGACACCTGATTGTCAAAACTTGAATTTTTGAAAAATATTCTTTTGTTCTACCGGGGGCGCCTGATTATCAAAACTTGAATTTTTGAAAAACATTCCTTTGTTCTAAAGAAATTCTTCCTACCCCAGTTTGGTGCTGGGAGGATCCGTGAGTGTTATTCAAATCTCCTTACCAAATATCTCTAAAGCTAAGTCCCATTATCCAGGAAGGTCTTGACAATTCTTAACTGTTGACAACTTTAAGACTATGTTATGCTTCTGAAAAGGGATTATTTTCCACTACGCCTTGTTATGAGTTGTATCTGCTGGGGATCTGCTGGTGACTGGTGATTAAAACTACTTCCCATTATCCAGGAGGGTCCTAACAACTCTTAATTTGATGACAAAAGGTGACGGCTGGGGGTTAGTATTTTGGTTTAGTATTTTGGGCTACATCCTATTATCCAGGGGGGTCCTGACAACTATTGTTGACTCTTGCTGGAGAAATATCTAATCTAAGTCCCATTTTTCAGGAGGGTCCTGATGACTCTTGTAGACTCTTGTTGGGGAAATATCTAATTACGTCCCATTATTCAGGAGGGTCATGATGACTCTTATTGACTATGGCTGGGGAAATATTTGCTCTAAGTCCCATTTTTCAGGAGGGTCCTGATGACTTTTCTTGACTCTTATTGACTGTGGCTGGGGAAATTTTGCTCTAAGTCCCATTTTTCAGGAGGGTCCTGATGACTTTTACTGACTCTGGCTGGGGAAATTTTGCTCTAAGTCCCATTTTTCAGGAGGGTCCTGATGACTTTTACTGGCTCTTATTGACTCTGGCTGGGGAAATTTTGCTCTAAGTCCCATTTTCAGGAGGGTCCTGATGACGTTTATTGACTCTTATAGACTCTGGCCGGGAAATTTTGCTCTAAGTCCCATTTATCAGGAGGGTCCTGAGGGCTTCGACTTATATGCTAATTCTAATTTCTGGTTGTTTCTGCGACTCTGACTGGGGAGGTGTTGGTACTTACCCATGTTACTCGTACATGTTTGAGTTTTAAACTGTGACCACTCAACTTTTATGCCTCTTTTAACTCTCAGTTGTTCCTGTTGGGTTTTGCCAGTTAAAGTTCGTCCCCTTGTGCTTTTGCGGGGGAGGGTGTTTGTGATGAACTAGGTCCCTTTTGGGTTTTAACTGAGTTCCACTTCCAGGTGGGTTATGCGATTCTGGTCATACCTGCCGTGTGCCTGCCTTTTCCTACAGACGGCCTTCCTCAGACTCTATCTAAAATTGCTGCCCCTGTGCCAATCAAAGAAAACTTGTCAGTTTGAAAAATGGTGGTTGGCTCAAGGCATTCTTGTTATAAGCGGCCTCCTCACTGTCATGTTCCGTTATGTTCCCCTTGTCCATATTGAAAATAAGCTGCTCAAACTGCTCAGCTGACCCCTCGAGATCTCTAAGCTTTATTTTGTCCCCTTATCACTGTGTTACATTACTAATCCCTGGCTGGAACCCTTTGTGTCTTCCCCCATGATTGCTGTATTGATGTATCATGCTTTGGTTAAACCTTCCATCCCTGCGGTTTCGCTTTTTTCTTTATCTTTGTGTTACCCTTTCATTCCTTTGGCAAAATCCTTGCCCCTTTCCCGAAATCAACCAGTCTGCCTATGGTACCTTTTGGTCACTCCCTGCTTTATGTTGCACCTCCTACCCTTTTATGGAATTCTTTTATTCTCCCTCCCGATGATTGATAAGTTGATATATCATGCTGGGTCAACTCTCATGGCCATTTCTACCTTTGTGCTGCGCTTTTGCCTCTTTTGCTAGAGTCCTTATACCCTTCTCCGACGATTGCTGGGTTAGGAGCCCTTTGTTGATACTACCCGGTCCATTTTGGATGCTCAACTGACTCATGACCTTTATGCCCTCATTTTTCTTCCCACCTAGGGTTATACTCTTGCTCCTTCACCGGATATCTTTATGTTCTTCCCTGACGACTAATGTATTATGCTTGGTTGTTCTCATGTTGGGTTTCTGAATCTTTCGTCGGACCCTTGCATCCTTTCTGAGATTGCACAGTTAGTTTATGATGCTTGGCTGACCCCCTGAACCTTTGCGATTTTACTTTGCACGCCTCTTTCTTCTACAGAAATCCTTCACTTTGCCGATTCTTATCTCTTCCATCAATTGCGGTTTTTATGAATCTTCCCTTTTGTTGTTCCGCACTTGTTGTCTTTCATTATGCCTTTGGGCGTTGTGCGCTTTTTCCCCTTGGGAGTTGATAATTGGCTTTGACATTCCTTTTGTTTGCTTAAACAAAATAATTTAGACTCGAAAGAAAAATGAAATGATAAAACTCCGAACGATATTTAGAGCGAAGAATTCCAGACTTGTTGACCATTGAAAAAAAAACAAGAAAGAAGACTTATCTGAAGGGGAACCCTGGTTCTTGCGATCATGACATGCACTTCGGCCCATTCGACCCAATTTGTTTTCATGACCGACCTTCTGTTGCCGTGATTTTGTCATTGTGACCTTTCCCAACCATTCCTTTTAACCAAACCCTAACTCGTCTTGCCCTGCAGTATTCATCCATCAATAGCCTCTTTCTGAGTTTTGCTTTATCTTACCTTCGCCTCACGGTGCATGTGAAGGTTTTCACCGATAAGATTTTCTCATTTTATTTTCTCTCATCCTCTTGTCGGCTTATGGTGCCCGCGAGGGTTTTCACCAATAACTCTCTTATTTCAAAATGGATTTTCATGTAATATTAAAAAAGTACCCAGTTATTAAACAAGTAACAAAATATTTAAGAATATATATGTGTGCGAAAGAGAGAAAAAAATTGTTGGTAAGAGTCAATACCACATATGTTTTTACAAACACAAAGTTCTAAAAGTGAAATGCCATATCAATCTTTTACTCTTCAAAAATAAAATTTATGGTGGATAAAATTATAATTGAGATTAAATATTCAAAATACGATATGAACTAATAGTAAGATTCGCATCAATATAGAATAAATATTTTTTAATGTTAAAACTAAATAATTAAAATTTTTAATTAATTAGTTAGCAACAGAATCCAACTCAATTGTTTTCTAAATTCATCATATGAGTAAAATTCTCATTTAATTTATAAAACAAATCTTAGGGTACATAAATTTATTCCATAAAAGAGCGGTAGAACACAAAGTAAAAAGGTTAATACATTATTAGGAATCAAAATAGTATAAAGTATATGAGGAAGCATAATCACAATCAAATCCTAAACAAGAACAAGCTTTCAAGACTATATTATAAAGAGCCAACATGCTATAACATGATTATTCTTTGTAGATTCCTCCGACGAAATCGAAATAATATTTGTATGTCATGCATTACTTGCAAATATCATATTAAGAGACATGACACTATTAGCAATAATAGCAAGTGTTGTACCAGCAATAATTTTATCGCGAGGCCAACCACTTTAGATTTGATATACTTTTTCAAACAACTTAAATAACCATCACGAATATATCAAAGAAGAGCAATGACGCTAAATTTATAAGAAACGCAAAATTGAAAAATTGATAATATGAGATGAAGCACTTATGACTAAGTGTCAAACGATTGAAACAATTGGACGGAGTTCTAGAGATATATTAGATATTAATGAACCGTTTTGGTGAAAATTAATGGGTTGAGATGTGATTTATGTCAAGAACTACAAGTAGTTCCAAAATTTACAAAAACAGAGACTGTAAAAACTAGCTTGCCAAAATTGTACTTCTGGCCTCAAATGAATTCAACTGACAAGAAATATAAAGTAAGAACTGATCCAGTATTCAATGCCTTCTTGCTTCGTATCAGAAACGAAGAAAAACATCTATTAAAAGATGATTTGGTTCTTCCTGAACACTTAGTTATCAATTCCAATGGTAATATTAGTGCATTTAATAAGAGAAATATTTTTACAATTAGATTAAAATATAATTTGTGCAAATTCATGCTAGAATTGAAAAGATAACTTAGCTAGCGAAAATGAATGTGTTGATCACCTAAAAAAAAGGCTGATTGCAGAATTTTATAGTAAAAACAAAATGTTATTTTGTTTTTGACTCGGTAAAATGATACCAATAATTACCACCCAGAAAAATACTTTAATACTTTAATACCAAATGACCTTCTACCATACATATTTGCTGTCAAGTTTATTAGTTCTTACGTTTGTTAGTGTCACTGTTTATACAATATACTAAGTTAAAACCGATCTTCCATTGTATATAGGTTGATTTTGAAGAAAAAAATGCCTGTCATGCTACTAAAAAACTTAGATACACCGAATAATTTATATAATAGCATATGGGTGGTATATAGAGGTTTTGACAATAACGTCATATATGCAAAAATTATGATACTGGTCAATATGCTTCCAGGTATATTCTTATCCTTGAATTCAACTTCATCAAACTAAGGAATATCCTTTTGAATTGTGTCAAAATAATTTTAGTATGTTTATGTTTTTGCAGATACAATCAATAAAGCACAAGGACGAACATCCTAATATTGGACTATATTTATCGCAATATAATTTCTTGAACGAACACTTGTATGCTGCACTTTCAAGAGAGATATCAAGATAGACAAAAAGATCTCACGCCCCGAACCGGAGCTTAGATGTAATACGGCACTCAATGCCTAACTACATGTGACCGAGCGAACCAACTGGCTGGCTGAATCAACATGTGATATCATAACATGCTGAATGCAGAACATAAACTAACACATGCTAATATACTGAAAGTCTAGATTATATAAATAGAAGTGCAGAAATACTAAAACAAGTCTTAAACATATATGTAGCAATATTGCTTAACATGAAAAGCATCAGACTTTGTCTAACTGTTACTCTAGTCTATGAGCCTCTAATGAAGTACTTAAAATACTAACTGCCTGTAAATACCAAAAGATCGTTCAGCAATGATAATGCCCCGAAAGAACTGGAGATCACCAAACAGCTGGTACTAGAATCCTAGCACTCTGAATAATTAACCTGTAAATCATTACCTGCATCATGAGATGCAGGCACCCGGGCAAAATGGACGTCAATACATTTGAATTTCACTGGTATGTAATGCACTTGAAAGAAAGAATTAGAAATGTTGAAACTAAAACTAAGTTGATAACTGAGAATTGATAATTGGTACTGAAATGATACTATTGAAGCAAAAACTAAAATGATAACTAATAACTAATAATTGACTAATAACAAATAACTAAACTGAACAAAGGAAGTAAGGATATCCCTCTTCTGAATGATAAACAACCTGTTTATATGAATAAGATACGACCTCAGGCCTAATATATATGTGCACAAGATACGGCCTCAGGCCCAAGTATACGTATATATATCTACGGCCTCCGGCCCAAAAATGCATAAATAATAAACTACTGCCTCAGTCCCAGACATGCATAAAGCATAAACTACGGCCTCAGGCCCAAGTGTGCATAAAGAATATAAACTACAGCCTCAGGTCCAAACACATGTGTTCAACATTCAGTAACTGGGAAGCAAACTGCAATACATGATAGTGAGATACTAAATATTCTAATACTGGATCACACTCAGTTAGATAATACATGAATATTGAATAGGAGTTGACTGAGACATGTATTCTTGAATTGATTATGAACACTGAAACTTCAAGTGTTTATGGCACACTGAGGAATTTATACTAAGACTCAGGGGACTCTAACCCAAGTCTATATTGAATAGGCATAGAGTTTACAACGTTCTGAATGAATGGGGTGAACGAGTTATGAAGCTAGAGAATGAAAATTCTACTACTATTCAAAGAACTAGGCTAAACTATATTGTTGAGGCAATTAGTAACGTCGTAAAAGAAACGTAGTGTAGGGAGAATCATTAAAATTCCCAAATATAGAGAGTTATCCTCACATACCTTAACGTCCTGCTCTTAAGCGTAACAAAATATTTTCCAAGCCTTTCGACTTTAATCTATATCAATACAAGTCGAAAGGATTACAAATTTGGAACAATAGTCATGTTTTGGTCACTTAGGTATTTTATAAAATACTTGGTGGAATAAAGCTTCATAGCCCTTATTAATGGTGTTTCTGCACCCAGTTATCTATTCTCTTGCTCCTAGATAAATTCTAATGTCTCAAATGGTTATAATCAACATTGTTCGTTATCACCCATAACCAATAATAACCAATCAACAACCCAAACCTATCACCGTTTATTCTTTTCTATTAAACCCATATACTCATATCTCATGAACTAGAGTCTATAATCATTAATTTAATGGTAGAATCAATTAGAGGGCGAACATATTACCTTTTTGATGTTCAATCTTCTTGAATTCGAGTTGTAGGGTTTCTTCTCTCAACAATGATGTTCCAATTGAATATCCAATGATATGGAGGGTTTATCCATGTTAATAAGGTGTTGTAAAATTAAAATTAACTTAGAATCATCATTAGAACTTACCTTGGGTGGTGGAGGGACCATTAAGAAGTTAGGTTTTTGAGAGCTTTCTTTTCTAGAGCAAGTTTTTATGTTTTGGGGTTATAGGGGACGAAATAGGGCTAAAACAATGACTTCCCAATCTGTCCACCACGTCCTAGTAGGCATGACAGTACTCCTGACTGTGGTAAATAACTGGAGCACTGCCTCACGACCGCGGTCGCGGTCAAACACGGCCGAACGTGGTGGTTACGCCCTATTCAGTAAAATGGGCATAACCTCTTGCAAAGAGATCCATATGGGCTCCATAATATATTGTTTGAAATAAATTTCAAAGGCCCACAACTTTCATGCTTTAAGTTTTCCCAATTTCCTTACACATTTTCACTAAACCCTGTGGAAGACAAACCTTCTGCAAACTTTTTCGATTTTGTTGAATCTTATGCACCTCACTCTCTGTCTTGATTCCAAGGCAATTATTTTTACCCATAATCATCTCGCTAGGACTTCATATGTCTAAAATATCAAATTAATACCCATTTAACATATCCACATCTGGCTCAAATGTACGTGATGTTACATTATATCTCATTTAGGATATGTGACGATCCGATCCATTGTAATATGAGTTACCGCCCCATTTTCCCCCATTCTATATTTCCTTATGCTTCATTATCAGTTTCGTGTGTGATCGGGTAGGTTTGGGGGGATTTTTGAAGGAAATGGGACACTTAGTCTCTTTAAGGAAAGCTTAGTTTGGAAAAGTTAACCGGATGTTAACCTATGAGTTAGAGGGCTTGGAGGTGAATTTCGATGATTGGGTTAGCTTCTAGGGATGATTGTGACTTAGGAGGGTTATTGGAAGTGATTTGGAGGTCCACTATAGAATTAGGCTTGAATTGGTGAAGTTAGTATTTTGGCGAATTACGGTTCATAGGCGAGATTTTGATCCGAGGGTCGTAATGGAATTCCGAGAGTTGCTGTAGCTTTCATAGGTGATTTGGGATGTGTGAAAAATTTCAGGTCATTAGGAGGTGTTTTGGTTGGGGTTTTGATCAAATGCGTATTTCGGAAGTGTTAGTAGAACTTAGGCTTGAATCCCATGTAATTTGATGGTTTTAGCATTTTTTGAAATATTTTGATGATTTAAACAAGTTTGAATGATGTTTTAGGATGCATTGGTGCTCTTGGTTGAGGTATGAGGTCCTCAGGGTGATTTCGGATGGCAAACAGAAGGTTTTTGGGACTTAGGATGTTGCAGAAATTGGAGGTTCAGTGTTGTAGACTTTTGTTCTTTGCGATCGCAGGAGGTGCTCTGCAATCGCATAAGAGGATTTTGAGGAGGTGTTTGGTTGTTCAATGCGATCTTAGAGGGATGCTTGCGATCACACAGTGTGAAGTTTATCTGGGAATTGAGTAGAAAAATTGTTCAGTGCGATCGTTGGTGTAGGTGTATGATCGCGTAGTTTAAGGATCTTGTGCATTGTCATTGCATGTATATATTCGTGATCACATAGTGTTATATTTGGAGCTGGAATTTTTATGCATTGCGATCGCAAAGCTTGGGGCTGCGATCACAAAGAGGAAAATTGTGACGTATTTGTTGTAGTTTTGATCAGATTCGACGTGCGAGGAGGTCGATTTGAGAGGAAAAGGCATATCAAGCTAGGATTTTGTCCGGCTTGAGGTAAGTTATAGATGTAAATGATGTCTTGAGAGTTTGAAACCCTGGATTTGCACATCGTAGTGCTATATTGAGGTGACTTGCACGCTAGATAGCGAGCGTGTGGTAGAGCACCGTTGGGTATTGTGACTTGGTCCGTCCCGATAGATGAATATTCTGCGTAATTGACTGAAATTTATTAGTTATAACTTTAATTTGAGCTGGTTGCCATATTTGGGCTTCATGCCAATTGATTGAATCCTTCAGGGATTACTACTACTGGTTTCTTACCATCTTTACATATTATTGAACTCAGTCCTAGTATTTAATTCTTTTTTGCAAACTCAGCCACCTTTTTCTCAAAACTTGAAACTTAATTAATATTTTAATGAAGTTTGGGCTGAATATTTCTATATTATTGTGCCTAAGGGGCTTATGTAATTTTGACTGAGTATGGGATCGGGCTGCGCACTGCAACAGTATTATATTGTTATTGCTATGAGGCAGAGGGCCGTAAAGGTGCCCCTTCTGGAGTCTGCACACCCCTAGTGAGTGCCATCGACGATAAATAAATGGAGCAGGCTGCACGCCGCAGCGGGTACTAGAGAATACCGGACTATGTGTTGCACTTTCTATTTAACTGTCACTTACTTACTTATCTGTTGTGATATTCTCATAATTTTTTTCATTGGTTCACGAACTTCATACTACTTAGTTTAAATTTCTGCATCAATAGAATTTCTTTGTGCCTATTTAGGATTTCTTATTCTCAGACTTTATTTGTGTTTATTACTCACTGGGTCGGAGTACTCAGATTACTCCCTGCACCTTGTGTGCAGATCCAGGTTCATCTGAGGCTGAGTGAGGACTTCTCCGCCAAGCAGCTCATCCGGGAGTATCAAGGTAGCTGCATGATGTCCGCAATCCCGATCTTCCTTCTATTTTATTGCTTTATTTCTGCATCTCTAGAGAACAATATGTAGTAGGTTGATATTCATGTATTAGCGGCTTAGACTTGTGACACCAGATTATTCGGGCTGTGTAGTAGTATTGGTATTTAGGAGTTCCGCATTTTTTAAACTCTATTTCAGAATATCAGTATGATGGCTTAGTAATTTATCTGTGTTAGTTAATTCATGAACTATATAGAAATGGTTAAGGTTATTATATTGGCCGGGCTTGTCTGGCAGTATGTCGGGTGCCATCACGATCGGGGTTGGGGTCGTGACAAATTGGTAGTAGATCCTAAGTTAATTGGTCTCACGAGTCATGAGCCGGTTTAGTAGAGTCTCGCGGATCGGTACAGAGACGTCTGTACTTATCCTTGGGAGGCTGTAGAACAATTAGCAAAACTTCACATTCTTGAAACTCTTGTGGTGCAGCTTTGTTAAACTGAGAACTAAACTTATATTATTCTATTCTCTCGCAGATGGTGCTGACAGGAGCTAGCGGACGTGGCGGGATGACCACCAACGCCACCTACCGAGGCCGCCAGAGGCTGTGGACATGGTCGAGGTCATGGAAGAGGCAGAGAAATTGGGGCAGAGCCTGCTGATCCACTAGTTGCCCCAGCTCAGGATCAGGCTCCAGCTGCAGACACACCAGCAGCACCTGTTAAGGCACCAGCGGTGCCTATCGTGATTCCGGGTCTTCAGGAGACCTTGGTACAGATACTATCAGTCTGCACTGGCTTGGCTTAGGCAGTTTCAGTCACCACAGCAGCAGAATCTGCTTCATAGGCTGGGGGAGGCAATCAAACCCCCGCTGCTCGCACACTTGAGCAGGTGATGTAGGGATTACAGACACCAGAGAAACCTCCAACTCAGCAGGTTGCACCAGTTCAGGCCTTCGTGGTTCCAGCTATGGGTGTCAGCGTATTCTCCATACGGCGGGGATCCTTGAGTCGTGTGGTGTGACATTTACCACCTTTTAGTTTACCGGGGTTGCTCTTACTTGGTGGGAGGACTTTGAGAGGCGTAGGCCTGTCGGTGCAACACCCCTTTCTTGGCAGTAGTTCTCCGCTCTTTTCCTTGAGATGTATATACCTCAGTCCTATAGAGAGGAGCTGTTTAGGCAGTTTGAGTGGTTGACGCAGGGGGATATGAAAATGACTCAGTACGAGATAAGGTTTCCACAATTAGCCTGTTATGCTATTTAGATGGTTATATCCGATCGTAAGAGGATCAGGAGATTTGTGGATGGCCTTATCTACTATCTGCGTATTTTGATGACTAGAGAGAGAGTATTTGTTGCTACATTTGAGGAGGTGATGGATATAGCTCGTGAGATCAAGTCAGTTTGCTGTAGAGAGCGAGAGGAGAGGGAGACCAAGTGGCCTCGCGGATCGGGCAATTACAGTGGTGCTCCTTCGAGGGGCCAATTCCAGCATGGTGGGGGTTATTCTTTCAGGCCTGTTCAGTCGGCCCGTCCAAAGTATGGTATGGGATTTTCAGGACGTGGCCATCATGGGTCCCACCAGGGCCAATCTTCACTCAGCGCCATCCCAGCTTAGTGTTCATCTCATGACCCATCATCCCAAGGTTCTTATGCGCCGAGTGCATCTGCTAGTCACTCTGGTGCGAAGGGTTCCCTTCAATCCCCATCTCCAGCACCATGCAGCTGTTGTGACTGCGGAGAGTTTAGTCACTTGAGGAGGTAGTGCCCTCGACTTCGTGGCAGTCAACATCAACAAAAGGGCCAACCCTCGACTTCTGCTCTAGTTACTTTAGCACCCGCCCAGCCAGTTAGGGGTGGAGATCAGGTATCCAAGGTTCGTCCAAGAGGTGGAGGTCGATCTGGCGGTGGCCACGCTCGTTTTTATGCTATGCCGGGCAGGACAGATGCCATTGCTTCAGGCGCTGTCATTACAAGTATTGTTTTAGTCTGCCACAGGGATGCCTCGGTATTATTTGATCCCAGTTCTACCTAATCCCATGTGTCTTCATATCTTGCTCGTCATTTGAATATACCCCGGGAGTCCCTTTATTTACCTATTTGTGTTTCTACCCCGGTGGGCGATACTGTTGTTGTGGACCGTGTGTACCGGTCATGTGTTGTGATTATTCGGGGTCTGGAGACCCAAGTTGATCTATTGCTATATAGCATGGTGGAATTTGTTGTTACTCTAGGCATGGATTGGTTATCTCTGTGTCATGCTATTCTAGACTGTCATGCTAAGACAGTCACTTTGTCTATTCCGGGTGTAGCGCGGAACGAGTAGCGTGGTATGACTGATTAAGCTCCTAGCAGATCGATTTCTTTCTTGAAAGCCCAGTCTATGGTTGGGAAGGGGTGTCTTTCATATATTGTTTTTTGCGAGATATTGGAGCTGAGACTCCTAGTATTGATTCTGTCCCGGTTGTGAGGGATTTTCCTGATGTATTTCCTGCAGACATGCCGGGTATGCCACCGGACATGGACATTGATTTTGGTTTTGATCTGGTACAGTGCACTCAGCCCATATCTATTTCACCATATCGTATGGCACCATCGGAGTTGAAAGAATTGAAGGAGCATCTTTCAGGAGCTCCTAGATAAGGGGTTCATTTGGCCTAGTGTGTCACCTTGGGGTGCGCCGGTTCTATTTGTGAAAAAGAAGGATGGCACAATGAGAATGTGCATCGATTATAGGCGATTGAAGAAGGTAACAGTGAAGAGCAAGTATCCCCTTCCTCTCATTGATGACTTACTTGACCAGCTTCAGGGAGAGAGGGTGTTCTCCAAGATTTATCTCTATTCGGGTTATCACTAGTTGAAGATAAGGGATTCAGATATTCATAAGACTGCTTTCAGGACTAGATATGGTCACTATGAGTTTCTTGTCATGTCTTTCCGGCTGACCAATGCCCCAACAACATTCATGCATCTGATGAACAGTGTATTTCGGCCTTATCTGGATTCATTTGTCATCTTGTTCATTGATGATAGCCTGGTATACTTACGTAGTCAGGATGAGCACGTACAACATTTGTGGGTTATATTGTAGAGATTGAGGGAGGAGAGGCTTTATGAAAAATTCTCCAAGTGTGAGTTTTGGCTCAGTTAAGTAGCTTTCTTGGTGCACGTGGTGTCCATCGAGGGTATTCAGGTACCCGAAGAAGATAGAGTCGATGTAGAATTGGCCTAGACTGTCCTCAGCCACGAAGATTTATAGTTTCCTTAGGTTGGAAAGCTATTATCGCCTGTTTGTTCAGTTTTTCCTATATTGCATCGCCCTTGACTAAGTTGACTCAGAAGGGTGTTTCATTTGTATGGTCGGATGATTGTGAGGAGAGCTTCCAGAAGCTCAAGATAGCTTTGACCACAACTCCAGTATTAGTTTTGCCGTCCGCTTCAGGTTCTTATATGGTATATTGAGATGCTTCGCAAGTTGGTATTGGTTGTATATTTATGCAGTAGGGTAGAGTTATCACTTATGCTTCTCGTTAGTTGACTCCTCATGAGCAGAACTACCCTGTTTTGGAGCTAGTTGCAATAGTTCATGAATTGAAGATTTGGAGGCATTACTTGTATGGCGTATCTTGTAAGGTATTCACTGTCTCGAACTAAGACACCACTAACAGCGATTTCCGATACCGCCAAGTATAAGTAAAGTTTCTCATCTGCCTTCGGAGTGTGAAGTAGTGGTGGTCTTGTTGGTATCACTTTAATTCCTATAATGCTTGTTGTCACTCTAGGGTCCAGGTGAAATCCTTCTTTTTCTAGAGTAAAGAGAAATATTTGTGGCTTCGACTCGATGACCTCGAGATAAGTCTTCCTAAAGTACCTATCTACCCAGTTAGGCTATGTACGGATTTTATGCTGTCCATGGCGGTAAAGTTTTTGATGGACTTGATCATATCGGGGTTGATCTCGATTACCCGATTTGACACCATGAAGACCATGAACATGCCCCATCCAATCCCAAAAGCACATTTCTTGGGGTTGAGTTTCATGTTGTATTTCCTCAATATCTCGGACGTTGCCTGCAAATGAGCCAAATACTTGCCTAGCATGTCATTAATATAAATTTCCATTGACTTACCTATTTGTTCTTCGAACACCTTATTTACTAGGCATTGGTAAGTATCTCCTGTATTTTTTAGCCTGAAAGGCATTACATTGTAATAATATGTTCCATACTTGGTGATAAATGAGGTATTCTCGTGGTCTTTCGGGTTTATCTAAATTTGATTATGCCCAGAATAGGCGTCGAGAAAGGTAAGGATCTCGTGGCCAGTCGTGGCATCGATCATGTGATCGATGTTAGGTATGGAGATTCTATAGGTCATGCCTTGTTTAAATCTTTATAGTCTACCCACATTCTAAGTTTGTTCCCTTTTTAGGGATTACGACTACATTGGCTAATCATCCGGGGGTATTTTACCTCCCAAATGGACCCTGTTTTGAGAAGTTTAGTTACCTCATCTTTTATGAATGCCCGCTTTACCTAGGACTGCGGACTTCTCTTTTGTTTCACAAGTTTGAACTTGGTGTCAAGGCTTAGCCGATGTTTTAGTATCTCCGGTGGGATCCATGTCATGTCTAAATGGTACCAAGCAAAATAATCCATATTATCGATAACAAATTGAATAAGCATTTTTCTGAGTTCGGGGGTTAACCCTGTTCCCAGGTATGCCTTCTCTTGGGCAGATAATCGATCAATATAACCTGTTCTAGCTCCTCGATAGTTAATTTGGCAGCATCAGAGTCTTTGAGAACAATAAAGGTTCCAGGGGTCAGAAAATCTTCTTCTTCTATCGCTTGATTTCCCGATTCGATCGAGGCTGGTGACTGTGACTGCTATTTGGTTTCTTGTTTACCTTTGATGACCAACCTTTCTATCAAGACAAGTACTACCTTGTCGAGCGTCAACATTTCCTTTGCAGCATTGTGCTCCCAGTACACTATTTTTACACCTTCGGACGTCGGGAATTTTATCATTTGGTGGAGAGTCGAAGGGGCTGCTCTCATGTCGCCCTTGAACACGTGGAACTTTGTGTTTTTGATGGTTCCAACCACGTTCACTAGTAGAGTAATCTCCCTTTTAATTGTTTCACTGGCCATGTTGAAGCCATTTAAGACTTGAGCTGCGGGCACAATCTTGTAGGCCAAGATTCTCTACAACCCTCGATTCGATGTTATTCATCAAACTACCTCGATTCACTAAAATATGCTTAACTTGAATTTTTTTAATAAGATAGAAATAACCAAAGCATCATTGTGTGATTGAGAAATGCATTTTGCTTCTTCATCATTGAATGAAAAGGAGCCCTCGTGCACATAATCCCGGGTCCGCTTCTCCCTAGTAATTGATACCTTAGTGCACTTGAATAAGGGCCCTTGTAGAATATCGACCCTACCGATAATCATATGAATGACACATTGTGGTTCCTCCTGTTTTTTCTATTGGCGTCTTTGTCTCTAAAATGATTCTTGGCTCGATTGCTAAGGAACTCTTGAAGGTGACCCTCATTGAATAAACGGGCTACCCCTTCCTTAATTGTCTGCAATACTCGGTCTTGTGACCATGCAGCCCGTGATACTTGCACATCAAATTTGGGTTTCTTTGGGAAGGATCAGTTTGTATGGGTCTAGGCCACCTATATAATTGATCCTTCCCATTTCCGAGACAATACCTAATGCATCGGCGCTAATATTTCGACAACCGAGGTGCCTCTACCGAATCAGCATGCTTATCAAAACTACTTTTTCTCATAAGTCCCCAAGAATTTTGTCCTCGATCATTTCATCAATCATTTTGAGAGGGATTGTGCCTTGAGCTAGCGTTCCTTCGATTTGTGGTATATGCTTTATGTTATTCTCTGTTCGACCTTGTCTCCCTATCGATATCCCTCAGGTTGAACTGCCAACATGTTTGGATGTACTATACCGAAAGGGGCCTAATTGGCTGTCTTCGACCCTAATCTTTGATTGATATCGATTGTGCACATCCACCCAAGTTACAGTTGGATACTCGACCAAATTTTGCTTCAACTATCGTGATGCTATAGAACTCCACTCGTTCAACCCCTGGGTGAAAGCTTGAACGGCCCAATCATCTGTGACTGTTGGTAACTCCACGTGTTCCATTGAAATGAGGATACAAACTCCCTCATCTTTTTGTTATCTTTTTGTCTTATCTTGAAAACTTCTGATATTCTTATTGCGACCTTTATGGCCCTGGCGTGTGCCTTCACAAAAGAATCTGCTAACATGGCAAATGAGTCGATGAAATTCGGTGGCAAGTTGATACCAAATCATTGCTCCCTTAGATAGAGTTTCCCCAAATGTTTTCAACAAAAACTCGATCTCACCGTCTTCTAAGTCAATTCCCTTTATTTGTGTACGAAGTGATATGTTCATTAGGATCGATGGTCCTGTTTTATTTTGGTATATCCGGCACATGGAACTTTTTAGAAATGTGCTTCAGAGCTGCACTCTAAGGAAAAGGCTTCTACACTAGCTTTTTTAGATCCAAACCCTCTAAGATCGGGGGCAACCCGGTATTTGATCAACTTGAGTGTTGTATGTTTTCACTTTTTTGTCATTATCTTCGATTTTCTTTTCTCCCAACTCAATTTTTCTAGTGGGCTCCTCGAGCATTTTCATGATGTAGGATCAGTCCCTGATCCGTTAACCATTCATCCTTTCCAACACTGGCTTGGTAGAGTGAGTTATTTCCGGCTCTGCCACACTTGGAGCTCTATGTTGACTTTGAAGCTGAACAATAGCAGCCCGATGAGCCTGTAACATCTCGAATATAACCTGGAGACTAGCTCCCTTGTCTCCTAAGCCCTGTGTTCTTTGGCCCTCAGAACGGCATTCTATACACACACTCCCTTCGAGGTTCGAATCTAAATTCGCATTCAATGCAATGTGCAAACTGATATCGACTGCATCGACGACCGGTACTCCCCCAAGATTAGCCGATGGCACCCCGTCTCCTGGAGTAATTATATTATTATTTTACCTATGAAACCCAAGACTATCATCACCATACTGGTGCATTTTCTGAGTTTGACATGTTTTAACCTAAGAACAAAATTTTTTGACAAAAACAAGTGTGAAAATAATATGTGTTATATCAATACTGAAATAATCATTATTATCCTTTGCCACATAGTGGGCGCCAAACAGTGTACCCTAAAATTTGAGTAATAATTAAACTTATATTGTGATTTTAAAGATAAACAAGAAATTCAATATATAAATTGAAGAATAAAATAAGTCAAACTAGTGTGCAAGCCAAATCTCGACGTCGAGCTATGACAGTCTCGAGGTAGAATAGTAGGAATATCAAGTTACTAAGTAACTCTGATGAATAGTAAGCAAAATACCTAGAGAATAAAGTGCATGTATTTTGTTATCAGTCAAAAATGTGTCTTACAAATGAATGGGCTATCCTTTATATAATAGGGTAGCCTAAATAAGGCACACTTCTAATTATAGTAGAAAACATATTTGATAGTTTTCTAACCGCCAAGGGTCAATCCATTATTCATTTTTGCCATGATCTTCGGACTGTTATGGGTATTTCATTCTTTGTGTTACTGAATCATAACTGTATTATCTCGATGTATGCCTTGTTCCGACCTCGACAGAAGATTTCGACCTCGACCTCAATATTGAAAAGGAGCATCGACCCCAAGCTCGGCATCTTTGCCTCTCGACATTGTATCATCTTCTCCATCGGAGAACGAAATCGGGTAGACTCGATTTCTGCCGCATAGGGTAATCATGCTAATTCTCTTTAATTAAATTTTACACTTCATCCATAATTGACTTCAATAACTCATGCCCTTTTAATAATCTCAAACGCAGGAATGAACAACATATGGACCTCGTAGCTTGCTTTAGACGCGATTAATAAATAAATCATCGCGGCTATGAGTATGGTTCCCGTGGCAAGGTCGAAATATATAATTCCCTATTCGAGTGTGAGTTTCACATGACTCGACCTCATAAGTTCAATAATAAAATAAACATGTTGTAAATCGCTAGTTCATTTCACGTGGCGCGGTTCACAATATATATAAAAATAAATGAATGTGCGACATCACCATTTGTTCAAATAAACTCCATAAATCCTAAAAAAGCAAGTAAAATTTTATTAAAAGCGGTAAAAGATAAATGCACAATAGGTTTCGAATATATTTTAAATCAGATAATTAGGCTAATTATTATCAATTGAGCGACCCTACTAAAACCACGAAATCCGGGAATACCTAATACATTCTACCAGGTTAACAGAATTTATTACCCGTTCTTCTGATTTTCACAGACTTTAAAAGGATTCAAATTTCCTTGAGTTGGGATTTAAAATATACTAGTGACTTGTGACTCTATTGTCACACCTCCTTTTTACACGGCTACCCTGTCGGATAAAATGTATAAGGGAGTTTTTCATATTAAAGAGACATTATTCGAAATAGGATTATTATTTATTTAGAGTCGCCACTTGGGATAGGTTTGCCTTTTGGTGTCCCAAGTCACCGGTTTATTTAGAATCCTTAATCAAAGAAATTTTTCGAATGCCCAAATGGAGTCTGCGAACCAAAAATTTTAAGTAAGGAATTCTGTTGACACGAGGGAAGGTGTTATCCACCCTCGGATCCCGTGGTTCTAGCACGATCGCTTAAATTATTATAATTGGGTAAAATTCTATTTTTTATACATGTTTATCCTATAGTGAAATTTTAAATTATTTTCACCACTTTTAATATTTTTTAAAGAAAGTTGCAATACCATTAAAACATGCCGCGAACCACATCACATAGATGCACCCGCGGTTTTTGATATATTTCAACTTCATTGAGATATAGATTTGGGTCACATAAATGTGCACTCGGGTTTAGGAAAATAATATTATTAAAATAACGCGCCTAAACAACTACGCATTTTAACTTTGCGAGGGCCATAAAGATTCGCTAAATGGCACGCCTCGGATTCTAAGGATTTGCCAACTGCGAACATAATGTTTTGAAAGTAATCTGGCTCTTGCGCTTGAAGGAAGACAATGATTAGCTCGTGGTCATCTATGGGTGGCTTAACCCAAGCTGCTTGCTCTCTCCATCTAATGGCATATTCCCTGAACTTTCACTTGGTTTCTTCTTCAGGTTTGAAAAGGAATTGCGGTCTGAGGCAATGTCAATGTTGTATTAGAACTGTTTGACAAAGGCATATGCCATATCATCCCAAACGCACCAGCGAGAAGTGTCTTGATCCAAAAATCATTCAATGCTACTCCCATGAGGCTTTCCCCAAAATAAGCTATCAGCAATTCCTCATTCCTTCCTGCACCTCGTAGCTGATTGCAATACCTTTTCAGGTTGGCTATGAGGTCTCCATTCCACCATACTTTTCAAATTTGGGAGTCTTGATACCAGGCAGAAAGTGGACATCGGTGAACATACATAGATCTTTGAAGGCAATACTCTTAACCTGACAACCCTTGCATGTTTTTCAACCGTTTTTCTAAGCTTTCCACTCTTTGAGTCATGTTTTCCTATACCGTCTTTTGGGCAGGCTTCTCAATGTTTGCAGGAAGATCAAACGAGTACGAGTGATACTCAAGAGAGTGGTATTGCTCTTGCTGTGTAGCAAATTGTGACTCATGACAAGGTTCTCCTTGGCTATTGGCCCATGCTTTACATATTTTGGTCATTTGCTGTGTCAGTATTCTATTTTCCTCAACCACAGTACACTCTTGTCGAACCCCCTGACACTGAGTCTCTTGAGCACTAGTAACAGCTTTGATGTCAGTTATCATTTTTCCTTGAATCTTGTGCTGTCTGCTTACCATAACCGACCACCTCAAACTTTCTTCACAGTTCAAAACAAAAGGCATGTTAGAGTTGACTCAGTCAGTCCTTATTATTATCAATATGTTTTCACTTTTTGTTCTTTGTTTTTTTCATTTTTCTCATTTTCCTTTTTCATGGTTGATCAAACCTGATGTGGGTTGCCTACGAATCATAACGCCGTATGAATCAGATCTTGCGTAGTTCGGGAAGATTATGAATAGAGAAAATAAAATAAATTTATGTTTTTATGGATTTTTAATTTTCTCTATTTTTTTACTTTTTTCTTTTCAAAAGAAAGACTTATAAAGAAGAAAGAGAATATTTTTGGATTTGATTTTTCTTCAGCATTTTTGCAAAGAAAGACTTTTAAAGAAGAAAGAAAAATATATTACATTTATGAATTTTTATTTCAAAGTTAAGAAAGAAGTACTTCTAAAGAACAAAGTATTTTGAATCTTGAATTTTCTTTTTAATTTAAAAAGAAGAATGAAAATATTTTGTATTTTTTTTCGAAATTTTGAAATAAAAACTTCTAAAGAAGAAAGAAAAATATTTTACACTTATGAATTTTTATTCCGAAGTTAGGAAAGAAGTACTTCTAAAGAAAAAGAAATTATTTTGAATTTTGAATTTTCTTTTCAATTTTTAAAGAAGAATAAAAATATTTTGTATTTTTATTTTATTTTGAGAGGCAACTAAATGATTTTTTTTTATAAAAAAATTGGGGTCTCAAAGAAAAACTTTCCTAAACAAGGAAGTAAAAGAATTTTTTTTTGTGTTTTTCAAAATTAGGGGCCGGAACCGATGACGTTTACCTACGTATCTCACATCCGATGAGAATAAACCCGCATAGTTCTGCAAAATATTTTTGTCAAAACCAAAATTTTGTTAAGTCTCTCTTCTTTTTTGCCCTTTTTTTGCTTTTATTTTTCAAAAAATCCGGCAGCATTTCGGTACTATTTGGGCATTGATTTTTCGAAACAAGTGGTTACCCTCATTTAGTCCTAACACTACTATTTTTCTCAGTTTTCTCTCATTATTTGCAAGCCGAGCAACATGCAAATTCGAAGCAAATAAATGCACAAGTAGTACGTAAGATGCATCAGGATGGTCTTTTGAATTTGGGTGCACCTGTCCTAGACGGACCCAACCCCTGTGTTGAGTCCCCTAAGTCAAATGCACGTGATGCAAACAAACGTTCCTACTAGGAATCCGGCATGAGGCTTTGTTATACTAGGTTCAGAACCTGAGTTTTTGTTCTAGACTGTGTACCCGAGCGGACAACTCGAGTCGAGGAGGGGGCTACGTACTCGGGACCCGAAAGATCATCCGGCTTTGTAACTTGTCCGAGCCTCTTTCTTATTTCAAGGTATGACACTAAAAGAATAGAGAGTCTCGACCAGCGAGCACGTCCCCGAAGATAAGAAGAGAAGAGTTTCGTAACAGTTTATATATACAATTCATCCAATATCAAAGCGGTAAAGCATTTAGCACATATAGCATGGAACATGTAATGAAATCAGATAAAGCCAAATATAACAGTTATACTAAGCTCGAATTCTTGAACCCTGAACCAGAGATTCTGGGTTTTCTTCATTCCCCAGCAGAGTCGCCAGAGCTGTCACACCTTCTTTTTACACGGCTACCCCGAAGGATAAAACGTATAAAGGAGTTTTTCTAATTAAAGTGACATTATTTGAAATGTGATTATTTATTTATTTATTTATTTAGAGTCACCACTTGGGATATGTTTTGCTTTTGTTGTCCCAAGTCACCGGTTTATTTAGAATCCCAAATCGAGAAAATTTTTCGAGAAAATTTTTCGACTGCCCAAATGGAGTCTGCCAACCAAAAATTCTAAGTAAGGAATTCTGTTGACCCGAAGGAAGGTGTTAGGCACCTTCAGATCCCGTGGTTCTAGCACGGTCGCTTAACCTGTTACAATTAAATAAAATTCTGATTATTATACATGTTCATCCTATAGTGCAATTTTAAATTATTTTCACCGCTTTTAATATTTTTAAAGAAAATTGCAATATCGTTATAACATGCTGTGAACCACGTCACATAAATGCACCCGCGGTTTTTGAAATATTTCAACTTCATTGAGATTTGGATTTAGGTCACATAAGTGTGCACTCGGTTTAGGAAAATAATATTATTAAAATAATGCGCCTAAAGCAGCTACGCATTTTAACTTTGCGAGGGCCATAAAGATTCGCTAAATGGTACGCCTCGAATTCTAATGGATTAAAAGTAATTAAGTGAAGGCCATGAATTTCGAGATTTTATTTGACATGACACGCCTCAATTTATTTTCTAGAATTCACAACTTAACTAAAGCAGGAAATAAAGTAATTAATTGTGGAAGGGTGGTATAGCTTATTCGAGTATATACTCAAGTTATTGAGCATTGCAAATTGAACTCTTAGTTTAATGTCAAATATAATTCTCCTCTTGAGACTGAAGCCCATGACCTCAACAGTTCGTAAGAAATCTATGCAACCAACCACAACCGGCCTTGCTGACTCTACTGCACAACTCAATGGTGTCTGCCGAAAGAAATATTGAACAAAAACATGAAGACTGTCGAACCGGACCTCGGGCGGCGACCTCAAACAACAATTTCCGCGAACGTCACCGGTCTCATGTATTTAATTGGATTCTTCCTCTAAATTTTATCATGAGATGATCTTTATGTGGAAGATGTGCGGCAGCTGTGAGCTTGGAGTGATGGCTGCTCTCTTTTTTGTATAGCCTATGTGTAGATAGTATTATATAGGTAGGGCTTATGTTAGGGGTATGAACCTACGGATTATGAACTAGCTTGGGTTATGTGCGTTTAATTAGGAAAATTATGGTTTGGGCAAGTTTTGGTTTTAAAATTGGCCCAATTACTTAAATTAAAATCTCATTGCAATTAAATCCTTATTCTCTTTTTTTTAAATTTTATTTTTTTATTTTTTGTGGAAACTAAAACTCTTTATTTATTTTTAACATTAAAACAACTTCTTAACTTAAAAGTAAAGAAAAATATTAATTTTAAAGACTAAAAGATAAATATGTAAAAATAACCTTTTTTAAGAATTTTTATGTTAACTTCTTTTGATGAAGGATTTAAGCTACGTACATACACATACAAGTATAAAGATTTTTTATGCACGATCAATATATAACTTAATTTAACATGTTCATTATTATTTTAATCAAGTTACAAGATAATATTTATCATAGATTTGTGTACGACAACAACTTTTATGTTAGATTTTAATTTTCTATAAGAGTTCTTTTACCTAGAATAATTATATTCATCTTTATGACAGTACACTCTTTATATAATTATCTCTCTATGATAGCTATGTAGACTTTTTAACATTATTAATAATAAGTCTAGCCATTTTGACCAAATATTTTGAACTGTAATGCACCATTTTTGAAGCTTATAATAATCATAATATTTTTATGGCTATAAAATTCTGAAACTTATAGTGTTATATTAATTATTTTATAATATTTCTACGAAAACAAAAGCTCTGAGTTAAATTATTTTATAACTTTACAAAGCCGATGAAATGACAATATTGCCGCGTGCACTGGAGCGCAAATCAAATTAGAACACTTACACATTCATATCACTTCCATTTTCAACCAAAATATTTAGGCATATATAGCTTTTTTTTTTTTGAGCAAATTTTGGATTTTATTAATAGAGAAAAAAAAAATTACCAAAAATTGGTGAAATACGAGTAGGGAGTCAATCGCCGGAGTTGTTACAAAAACAACCGGTCTAACCTTCCCGTATTCTACCAATTATGATAAAAATACACACAAAGCAAAATAAAAATACAATAATAAGGAAGAAAGATAAGATGCGATACGCCGGTAATGTTACTCATATACCACTGCCAGCATAGACCTTACGTTAACTATCCTATTGAGGCAAATATAGCTGCCTGTGTGGCTGTATATATTGTACATTTTTTATAAATGAACTCTTTCATATACTCAGTTCCTTGTTGAAAATCCAGCTAAACTTCACTTGACGCAACTCCAACTTCTTAGCTCTCTCATCGGCTCTCTCCTGCAACCTTTTTATCCTAGATGGCAATCCACACACAAAGTCTTGCGCACGTTTCGCCTCATCTTTAATTCCTTCAAGCTTTTTCAGTGCCCATCGATCGATCAAAAACTCCAATATATCCGCATAATCATGACTTGTATACACTCCTAACCTTTGAGCCACAGCTGCAAAGTGCTCGAATAGATCTGGATCACACCCATCGTACATTAGGAGGGCAGGCATCGTAATCCTCTTTTTCATCATATTAGCAATGGCTAGCATGGAGTCATTTGGGTCCAATTCCAGTAATTTCTCAACTATCTTGACGTAGGCGTTTTCATGTCGCTTTTCATCCGCTGCTATTGTTCCACATATGCGTGCTAATATTGGGTCGGCATCCTTGGCTAGACGAGCAGTATTGCCATGTGATATGAATGTTGCTCTTTCTTGGAATGATGTGTACACAAAGCCTAAGTAGGGGTTGTTCTCGGTTTTAACATCCTATATATAAAGTCAAGAATTTAACAACTTCACTTGATAAAGGGTTTAAGCTAGCTTCATATATAAATAATGTACATTTCTTTACACGATCGATATAATTTAACCTATTTAACATTTTAGTAATTATTATTTTTATCGGGCAAACAAATACTTAACACTTATCATTGAGATTAACGTACAATAACTTTATAAGTGATAATTGTGTAAATTGCAACGTCAGTACATAAACTTTACTCTCTTTTGAGGAGTAAATTTGCATGCAATCACTAGTGAGAGAAGGTCACTTTTGCCACGTAAATGTCACTATAGTTTCAAATTAGATGAGTTACTTTTATTTTTATAGTCTGTCCCAAAATAAATAATATATTTTTTTTAAACTCTTCATTTTACTTATTTGACCCTTAATGAGGAGGTCTTATAATCACACAAATGTCATGGTCTCACAAAGTATTTAAGATTGCAATTTTAATTTTTATTTATTTTAAAAAATTATATTGAATCAAATTATCTAATCTAAATTGACATTGAGACACAAGTTATTACTCCTGTGTCCGAACTTAGCGAAAGATGCACGGCGCCTTGTAGACTAATTAAGCACTGAAAATGCAAATTTACCTTTTTAAATTTAATAAGTACTCCCTCGTACTTTCGTTATGATTTCTTTGAGATGGCACGAAGTTTACAATGAATATATTTAATAGTTATAAGAGTTTTGAAATTCATAATCTTAAGTATATTACAATATTTATGTGTCTATATAGTTTTCATTAAAGAAAATACGAAAAATTTAAAATTTATTATTTTTAAATATAAAAATATACCAATCTTTTTGAAACAAACTAGTAATTAAATAGTACTCAAATAGAAGGGAGCGCATTATATTTATCCACCCAAAAACTACCTAAACGGCTCTGTGAACAACTTTACTAGTAAAAATAGAGCAAAATGTTTTAAAAAATTTAAAAGACAGATTAGTCGATTTGCCTCTTGGCAAGCAAACTATGCAATGAGGTAGTTATGTTCCAAACAAAAAAGGTCAAACCAAAACAGGCCAAGCAAAATCTACAACTGCCATATAGACAATCACCACGCCTTTTGTTATAGTATATATATGTATACACCAAATTAAATGTAAGAGTATAATTTAATCAATTATAAGAGATTACTCATCATTTTTTAGTTATCTAAACCCCTAACGAGTTTAGCCAGCGGAACTTATTCTCTTTGTACACAGTGAAAACACTTACCGTTCCGGATCCAATCAAATGTTGCACAGTTCTTTCGATCATCTTCATGTCAACACGACCAGAAAGGTATAAGTATGTTCGTAGCAGATCTCCGTGCCTATTTTCCTCAGCAGACCAGCCCCTACTCCAAATAGCCCAAGGAGATGAACTGGACATAGTATCATCACGTACCCCATCAAGACTATTAATCCAAGTTTGATAAGTTGGCAAAGCTTCTTCAGTTATCATATCTCCCACAAGCACTACTAGGTAATCGTCTGAAAGTTCACAAGTCCGTTTCCTTAGGGCCCGAATTTCGTCAACGAATTCATCCGACAACTGAGATGGGTCCGGAAGGAGATCATTGGGCTGCCAGGAAGTTTCAACGGGCTTGAGAAGAGGTAGAACGCTTTGGGTCACCCAAGGCTCTAATGACTTGAACACTTCTAACTTTTCAGGTGGCATTGAGTGGGTAATCGTTTGGTCATTTAAGGCCACGGCTGAGGGTGGAGGTAAACGGCGGGCAGGCTGGTGGCGCTGCTGCAGTGGAGTGCATGCTAGGGGGTGGGAGAAAGCCTTGGCTTGCATGGCTGGGGAAATGTGGATTAGACTATTTTACAATATTAGAAATACTGTTGTGAGAGTTTAGAGTTGGCCAGTAATTTATATATACTTGAGGGAGATATGAGTAGGATTTTGTTTCTTGTAAGGTACAACTACAGTCCTTCCTGTTTAAATGTTTGCTGTTGATAGTTTGGTGGGTTGTCTCGTATCTATCATTTTGGAGGATTAGATCAATTATCCATTGTGGTCATATAGGGTAACATTCTACCTTATCTCCATTATATCTATATTTCCTACCTTTGGCCACAGTCTCCAAGGAAAAATATTCATTGTTTTTTTTAAATTATATTAATTTTTTAATGATAAGTGATACTATTAATTGAATTGAATGTATTAATTGAAATTGAATGCAATTTTTATAACACTTTAAATCGTTTCTTTTTTCCCTTTTGAATAGGACTATAATTTTGGTCCTTTGTTATTGGTAAATAGATTTTAGTTTTAGCACTTGTAATATCTGATTAAACATATTTACCCTTTACTTACTTTTTTTTTGAGCAAATAGAAAACATATATATTAAAATTACGTAATATTTGTTACATCATGGCCCAGTTATGTGCCGGTTAGAACACATTGATTTATCCTTTACTTTACTTAATTGAATGTGCAATTTTTTACCTATTTGATTAAAATATTAACAAATTTATCAGAATTATTAACCATCCCACCACTTAATTACTTATGTGTTGTGTACTTATTAATAGATTTAAGTTTTAGATAGTAATCTTATAAATTTCTGTATATTAATTTTGGAGTACGCACGTTGCGCGTGTATATCATACCAATAAATATAATTTTTTAAAAATTACATAAATAAATATTGTAAGATATATCTTTTGCACTATAAAATAAAAACTAAAGGAAAAAGTTATTATTACAACATTGGCATCATATGTGAATTTGATATTGTGAGATAAACACATTCCAACCTTTTTTTCCATTATGTTAAATCTTTTTTATTCGTATCAAATATTTAAATTAAATTAATTTCGTGCTTTTAGTATAGCATATAGATTACTTTATCTTAATAAGTATAAATTTTATAAATTACATAATTATTTAAAAAAATGTATATTAGTGACAAATGATGATGCACACACAGTACCTATTCCAAAAATGTCTATTTAAATCAGTCGATGCATGTTTACTGGTTAAGCGTTATAAGTATTTTGGACTAATTATGTTGCACTTGATATATTTATAAAAACTGAATATGTATTGTTCAAGGCAAAAATAACAACAAAACTAAGTTTAATAAATAATTTCTTAAGTTAGTTCAATATAATTCTCAAAGTTGATGCATAAATATTTTGAGAGATAATTACTGATTCTATTATAAAACATAGGGTCCTCAACAATGCAACTGGTTTTAAAGTAAATCATTATCATAAATAGCACAAAAAAGATCCAAACAGTCATATAGAAGATAGAAGCAATCATCATCGATAAATCTATATAAAACGAATAATGCAACTCGTTTTTAAGTAATATTCGAATTATGCTTACCTTCTCAAAGCCGAAGTCATAACAGACTGGGAAATCGAAACAAGAAAAATAAGATGTTATGTAAAGCAAGACATTAACAAAAAATTGAAGACTAATTAAAAATCAAACATAAAAGTAATAAAATATATAAGATGGCAAGTCGCTAAAAAGGTGAAAAGTAAAAATAAAGAGAAAGAAGAAGATATATATGTGCTGTGAACTGTAATGTAGATGAACGTATCATGAGAATAGTAATTAGTTTAATTAGTAATTGTGTGTTGTGATTAATAACCCAAAATGTTAGGAGTTTTTAATAAAGAAAGATTTAATAATTAATATTTTAAATACTTTAAAAGTCCAAAATATTAGGAAAATAACTTAAATTATTAATTTATCCGGTGTAAAAATATGTTTATAAGGATAAAAAAGACGAACGATATTTTATTAATGATATTCATATTTTTAATATAGTATAAATATAGTATCAATAGATAGATACAAATAGATATAGACACTTTCAGTGTAGTATAACACGCAATTTAATTACCCAATAAGCTATATAATTGTAAATATATTTTTTACACGTCAACGCATCTATTAGTGAGGAAGTGGATTCGATCCATTTGAAGGGGAGAGAGTGGGATTTGGTTAAAAGATAAATATATGTATAAGTGATAATTGAAAATAGTGAAAGTTTCAAAAGTAATTAAAATTTAGTTACTTTTTATGTAAAGATAAATCTGAACAAGAACACTGTTCAAAATCTGAAAAATATTCCAATATAATATACTGGAGTTTCAGCATAATATACTAGTCCAGCATAATATGCTGGAAGTTTTTATACATGTGCTTCAATCTACACTATATTATGTCGAAACTCTCGTATGTCATGCTAAAAATTCATACACAAGTGCACCAATCTCCAATATATTATTGTGAAACTTTTTGTATTGTAGCAAAATAATAACTATTTTTGAATAATTTTACAAACTAGCTTTTTTTTAATTACCAATCTAAAAATTGACTATCCAAGATTATTTTAACTAGGGAGTGGAACTATTAAGAAAATGTGAGACGGCAGCGAAATTCTTCAATAAATATAATCAATACAACTTAAAATAAATAAATACCCAACTTGACTATAAAGTATGAACATCTACCTTCTGTTGATCTTCCAAACTATAGCTTGGCGATTGCTATTATCCTACCTGCCGCAGGCTACGTAGGCTAGGATTGCTATTATTCTTCTATCGGCAAATACTTACTCGTACACAATATGGCGATGCTACATCAAACAATATTAGCTTATTATGATTAAATAATTAAATAGATTACTATATATTATTAAGTATAATTAGGAAGCGTGTATACGACCGAATATATATATATATATATATATATATATATATATATATATATATATATATATATATATATATATATATATATATATATATATATATATATATATATATATATATATATATATATATATATATATATATATATATATATATTGTCTATTTTATGTTTTACATCACATAGACTATCACAAGCAATAATAAAAAGAAATAGGCTGTTTAATAGATGATAAGTAGTACTTTTTTACACATGCTTATAAGTTAATGATGCAAAGAAAAAATATAGCAACACATGATTAAGGACCAAAGATATATTCCTTAAATATTCCTGTTGGGAATAAAACCCCCTACCAAAATAATATTCACGGTAATAAAAGCGGAATAATAATATATCACCGGGAAACGGTAATTAACAAGAATAAAAGAGTAATAACGACACCCAGATTTTTACGTGGAAAACCCTTCTGAATAAGGGAAAAAACCACGGCCCTGAGAGGAGCAACTGATATCACTATAGTAAGGAATTTACACTTTGTAGGTCCGAGAAAAATACTCCAAAAACCACTACAACACTCAAAAGAAAATAACCCTCTTTTGATATTTCCACCTCACTACAATATCGCTCACTCTCTATTTTCCTCACAGACTATTTTCTTATACCCTGTCTGTGAAACCTTACTCTTTTCTCTCACTTTCTGTTGGTGTAAAAAATGAGAGCCGAAGCTCTCATTTTATAGGCAAAGGAAGAGAGCTTCAGCCCACCTAAATTGATATCTTGTATCTCTGCAGCATGTCAAATTTGACATACTGCAGCACACCAATCAAATGAGCAAAAAAAGTGGGCTGCTATTAGCAGCCTTTTTTTGACAAATTGAAGAATGGGGCTGGACCCCATCAATCTCCCCTTCCAGTCCCATTTATCTAGAGGGAATAACACCGCATTCTAGTTTGAATGCATGCCGAGAAGTTCTTTGCATAGCTCGAACTTGTTCCTTGGTACAACCTTCGTCAGCATATCGGCATGATTCTCACTTGTAGAAATCTTCAAGACTTTTAAAGATTCATCATCTACCATTTCTCGAATCCAATGATATCTCACGTCAATATGTTTGGTCCTTGCATGGTACATAGAGTTCTTGCTAAGGTCTATTGCACTTTGACTGTCACAATAGACAACATACTCCTTCTGATGCAATCCAAGCTCTTGAAGGAACCGTTTGAGCCATATCATCTCCTTGCCAGCTTCAGTAGTGGCAATATATTCCGCTTCAGTAGTAGATAGTGCGACACACTTCTGCAACCTCAACTGCCATGATATAGCTCCCCCTGAAAATGTAAACAAATATCCAGTAGTGGATTTTCTATTATCAATGTCACCTGCCATATCAGCATCCGTATAGCCTTTCAAGATTGGATCTGATACACCAAAGCATAAACAATCTTCCATGGTACCTCTCAGGTACCTGAGTATCCACTTGACTGCTTCCCAATGTTCCTTTCCAGGATTTTCAAGAAACCTGCTGACAACACCAACTGTGTGAGCAATATCAGGTCTAGTACATACCATTGCATACATCAAGCTACCGACTGCTGAAGAATAAGGAACTCTAGCCATGTTCCCTTTCTCCTCCTCTGTTGTAGGACACATCCTTTTGCTCAATTTTAGATGACTAGGAAGAGGTGTGCTGACAGGCTTAGCATTTTTCATGTTGAAGCGTTCTAGTACACGTTCAATGTACTTCTCCTGAGATAGCCACAACTTTCTACTTGTTCTCTCTCGAACTATCTTCATCCCTAGAATTTGTTGTGCTGGGCCCAAGTCCTTCATATCAAATGACATTGACAGATCTCCCTTCAACTTTGCTATCAGCCCCTTGTCTTTTCCTACAATTAACATGTCATCCACATACAACAACAATATAATAAAATTATTTTCAGAAAATCTTTTGAAGTATACACATGGATCAGAATAGGTCTTTATATATGTTTGACATTTCATGAATGAGTCAAACTTCATGTACCACTGCCTTGGTGCCTGCTTTAATCCATAAAGACTCTTATTCAATTTGCACACCATGTGTTTCTTTCCAGCTACTTCAAATCCTTCTGGCTGCTCCATATAAATCTCTTCTTTCAAATCTCCATGAAGAAATGCAGTTTTCACATCCAACTGCTCCACTTCAAGATCTAGGCTAGCTGCTAAGCTCAAAATTGTTCGAATAGAAGTCATTTTGACAACAGGTGAGAAAATTTCGTCAAAATCAATACCTTTCTTCTGTTCGAAGCCTTTAACCACCAATCGAGCTTTGTATTTGACCAGCTTTCCATTTCCATCTTTCTTGAGTTTAAAGACCCATTTGCACTTGAGTGGTCTTTTCCCCTTTGGAAGTTCAACCAGCTTGTACGTGCCATTTTTCTGTAGAGAATCCATCTCTTCTTGCATGGCTTTCATCCACTGGTTCTTTTCTGGATGGAACAGCACCTCCTTAAGACTTTCTGGCTCCCCCTCATCACTGATGAGGACATACTCTGTGGAAGGGTACCTGCATGACTCTACCCTTTGCCTCTCCGATCTCCTCAGAGGTTGAGGTTGTTCTTCTTCCCGAGTGGGGTGCTTCACTTCCTCGACACCTTCATCAAGTTGCTCCCGCTGCTCAATAACCTCACCAGGTTGCTCCCCCTGCTCTGCAACCTCATCGGTCGTACTTTCTGCACTTGTGGGATTGTTAGAAATAGAAGGAATAGTAACAAGGTTAGGAATTATACCGTTCTTCGCCTTTTCAAACATATCAGCAGCAATTCCAACTTCACTTTCTCGGAAGACTACATCTCTGCTTCTGATGACCTTCTTCTTTACAGGATCCCACAATCTGTACCCGAACTCTTCATCTCCGTATCCAATAAATATGCAGGGAACAAATTTATCATCAAGCTTTGTTCTCTGCTCTTTTGGTACATGTGCAAAAGCTCTGCAACCGAACACCTTCAGATGTGAGTAGGACACTTCCTTATTGGTCCAAACTCTCTCTGGGATGTCAAACACCAATGGAACTGATGGACTCCTATTGATCAGGTAACATGTTGTTTGAACTGCTTCACCCCAGAATGACTTGGGTAGTTTAGCCATTCTGAGCATGCTTCTCACCTTCGCCACAATAGTGCGGTTCATCCTCTCGGCTACACCATTATGCTGTGGGGTTCCAGCAACTGTCTTTTCATGTCTGATCCCATGACTTGAACAGTACTCTTCAAATTCCCTTGAAGTGTACTCTCCTCCATTGTCACTTCGGAGACGCTTTAGCTTTTGGCCTGTCTCCCTTTCTACTAGAGCATGAAACTTCTGGAAAACTTGAAATACCTGATCTTTGGTTTTCAAAATATAAACCCACAATTTTCGTGAAGCATCATCAATAAAAGTAACAAAATATTTGTTACCGCCCATTGATTCAGTTTCCATTGGGCCACAAACATCAGAATATACTAAGTCAAGTATATTCAACTTTCTTTCAGACGATGTCTGAAATGACACTCTATGTTGTTTACCAAATAAACAATAGTCACAAGGTTTTATTGTTGTACCTTTGGCATAAGAAATGAGTGATTTCTTGGCAAGAATCTGCAATCCTTTCTCGCTCATATGACCCATTCTTTTATGCCACAAATCTGCAGAAATCTCATCTTGTGCCGTATTCAATTCTCCTTGGCATATTTCTGCATTTGTCCTGTACAACGTGCCACGAGCAACTCCCTTTGCAATCACCAATGATCCATTGGTGAGTCTCCACTTTTGATTTGCAAAATAGTTCTCATATCCATCTCGGTCCAAAGCAATTCCCGAGATCAAGTTCATCCCCAAATCAGGTACATGCCGCACATCCTTTAGAACCAATGTGCATCCAACATTTGTCTTGATACAAATGTCGCCAATCCCCGCAATCTTTGAGTAACTTGTATTACCCATTCTCACGGTGCCGAAATCACCTGCTACATATCTACAAAAAAGATCTCTTACCGGTGTGACATGGTAAGATGCCGCTGTGTCAATCACCCATTCCGACTCTGGACCTGACAGGTGCATGCATTCCTCTTCATCATTTATAAAGAGGACATCATTGTCATTGTTTTGCACAATGGCAGCTGTGTTGTCGTCATTCTTCTGGCCACTAGTTTCACCTTTGCCCTTCCTTGGATTTGGGCAATCTCTTTTGAAGTGACCTGGTTGATCACAGTTGTAGCAGATTTTGGCTTTTGATTTGGATCGATTCTTTGACTTTCCACGAGCTCCGGATCTACCATAGTTGCTCGAACTCCTTTGATAACTCCTGCGTCTACCTTCAGTGATAAGAGCCTGTCCTTGATTTTCAGGCTTCTTTCTCATCTTCTCATTGAGTAAAAGAGCCGATGTGACATCTTTCAACTCAATAGTAGTCTTACCGTGCAGGATGGTTGTTGCCAAATTATCGTACGAAGATGGCAACGAGTTCAATAGCAAGATGGCTTTATCTTCCTCCTCGATTTTTACTCCGAGGTTGGCAAGCTGTGTGATTAGTCCGTTAAACACATTTAAATGCGACAAAAAATTCATACCTTCACCCATGTGTAGGGCGTATAACTGCTTCTTCAGGTACAATTTATTTGTCAGTGTTTTGGACATGTATAGACTTTCCAACCTTGTCCAAATTCCATGTGCAGTGTCTTCATCAATGATGTTATTTACCACATCATCAGATAAGTGCAACCTGATTGCACTAGCAGCTCTTTCATCCAAGTCAGCCCAATCCTCAGCTTTCATGGTATCAGGCTTTTTGGCATCAGCAACTAGTACCTTGTGTCATCCTTGTTGGATGAGCAGATCCCTCATCCTTCTTTGCCATGTTGAAAAACCGTTATCTCCGTTGAATTTAGCTACCTCGTACTTTACTCCGGACATTTTTATTTTCCACCGAGCATAGTACTACCGACAGTGAATAGTATTTTCGTGAACGAGCAAAACCTGTGCTCTGATACTAGTTGTTGGGAATAAAACCCCCTACCAAAATAATATTCACGGTAATAAAAGCGGAATAATAATATATCACCGGGAAAAGGTAATTAACAAGAATAAAAGAGTAATAACGACACCCAGAATTTTACGTGGAAAACCCTTCTGAATAAGGGAAAAAATCACGGCCCTGAGAGGAGCAACTGATATCATTATAGCAAGGAATTTACACTTTGTAGGTCCGAGAAAAATACTCCAAAGACCACTACAACACTCAAAAGAAAATAACCCTCTTTTGATATTTTCACCTCACTACAATATCGCTCACTCTCTATTTTCCTCACAGACTATTTTCTTATACCCTGTCTGTGAAACCTTACTCTTTTCTCTCACTTTCTGTTGGTGTAAAAAATGAGAGCCGAATGTCACGCCCCTCCATTTTCTAAGAGGTTATGCCATGCGGACGATGACTGGGCGACATGCGGGCGACGATTTGGCGCACGTATGGCAGCATTTCTCTAGCTAAGTCTAGATCCTTCCAATGGAAGATTCTAGACCCACCTAGACTTCTCTTGTATATTCTACTAGGTGTAGAGATTTGTAGAACTCTCTAGAGCTTTGATCTTAGCCCTTGATTAGAATAGATCTTAGCCGTTGATTTGGGACTCTAGCAACTATAAATAGGCTAGAGGCATTTGACATTTGAATCCAAGAAACATTCAAGCAATCCAATACTTGTATAAAGCTTTCTCTTGTTTAATACAAAGTATTCTTGCAAGCTTCTCTTCTTAGCTTCTCTTTGCTTCTCTTAACTTTGTTGTGGCAATATCTCGGGGAAAGGCTGACTTAGCACATCGCAGGGGCGGATTGTGACTAAGGCCGCACGGAAGATAGCTAGGGAGTTATCCGGTCCGTGACAGTTGGTATCAGAGCAACGCTACAAAAGGGTTCGTGGGTTAGCTGGGCACATTCACGACATGGCTAGCGGCGGTGAGGAGCAAGTTCGCAAGGGTCGGGAGGAGGAGCGCACCGTACCACCACCACCACATAAGGGAGGTAAATCTCGTGACTATCTTGCTAGTTTTGAAGCTCGGTTAGCTAAACTTGAGATAGCTATGGCGGATACAAAAGAGAGGTTGGATCGCACGGAGCAAACAATAGAAGAGTACGTCGAGAAGGTCGATACCTCGTTGGACGCTTTCCAAGAGAGGATCTATGCTGCAGGGCAGAAATAGCCAACGAGAACAGCTTGTTTCAAGCCAAGGTGTATCAAGCCTTGTCAGATTTGAGGCAGGATGTTGATGAAGCCAAGTCAAGCCTAGAGGCGTCCAAGGCTGCCGTAGAAGAAACCAAGGTCGACTGGGCAATGTGCAGGAGTGCTTTCATGGCGAAAGAAGCTGCCTCGACATCAACCGTGCAAGTCCGAGACACTGCCCGTGCCATGGACTTGCCAAAGCCAAAGGAATACAACGGAGCTCGAGACGCTGTAACCATAGACAACTACCTTTGGCACATGGAGTGCTACTTCGAGGCGCTCAACTTAACAGGGTTGGCCCAGGTACATACTGCCACTCTACATTTCACCGACATGGCTGCACTTTGGTGGCGAAGAAAACGAGCCGACATGGACAAAGGTCTGGTCGTCATTGACATTTGGGATGCTCTAAAGAAAGAACTCAAGGCGGAGTTCTATCCGGTGCACGTAAGCCGCGAAGCAAGGGCGAAAATGAGGGACCTCAAGCAGGGCCATTCGATCAAGGAGTATGTCAAGGCATTCTCCAACTTGATGCTACAAATTGACAAAATGAGCGACGAGGATCTCTTGTTCAACTTCTTATCCGGGCTTAAACCATGGGCGGTTCAAGAATTAAGACGGTCCAAGGCCGATGACATCTAGACGGCACTCAAGGTTGCTGCCACATTGGAGGAATACTCTAGTGCTGACAAAGGGCATGTCAAGCACCAAGGCGAGTCATCCAAGTCCAAGACTCAAAGGACTTGGCCGGTTACAGGTGGGGGAGCCAAGTACGGAACCCACAAGCCAACAACCCATGGTGACAAAGGAAAACAGGTCAGGGACAACAAAAAGGAGGCCAAACCAAGGGAGGGTTGCTTCCTATGTCAGGGACCTCACTGGGCGAGGGACTGCCCACAGCGGAAAGCCATGAGCGCCATGTTGGAGCAACAGGAGCATGGCAACGAAGCTTCCATGGGATGTCTGAAGCTGCTTAGCGCACTAAACGTTAAGCCCACTCCTCACCAGGCGGGTGATAGGAGTCTCATGTACGTGCAGGGGCACATCAACAACAAGGTCGTCCACATAATGATTGATACGGGCGCCACTCACAATTTCATGACTCCAACCGAGGCGGAATGGTTGGGTCTCAAGGTGACATACTCCAAGGGTTGGCTCAAGACCGTAAATGCCCAGGCCAAACCCGTGGATGGCGTAGCAACAGGGACCGAGTTGAGGCTTGGCGACTGGTCAGGTAAGGTGGACTTCTCGGTGGCAACAATAGATGATTTCACCATTGTTCTAGGTATGGAATTCCTTCGACAGTACAATGCAGTTCCGTTCCCTAGATTCAACATGTTGATGATCTTGGAAGGGAAACCATGCATGGTTCCAGCTGTTGCCCCTCCCAAGACATCCAAATCCCCTCAACTTAGTGCCATGCAACTGGCCAAGGGAATCAAACGTGGGGAGGAGACATGGTTAGCCGTCCTTCATCAAGAAGAAGAAGGGGGAGTTGATGGCGATATCCCCGCTTGCATCCAGAACGTGCTGGAAGAATTCAAGGACGTAATGCCACCCGAGTTGCCCCGCAAGCTGCCATCCAGGCGTGGGGTGGATCATAAGATCGAGTTGGAGCCCGGGGTAAAGCCACCAGCCAAAGCACCCTACCGGATGGCGCCACCAGAATTAGAGGAGCTGCGGAGACAGTTGGCGGAATTGTTGGAGATGGTCTTCATCCAACCTTCCAAGGCACCGTATGGTTCACCGGTGTTATTCCAACGCAAGGCGGACGGATCCCAGCGTCTTTGCATAGACTATCGGGCTCTCAACAAGGTAACCATCAAAAACAAGTATCCAATTCCTCTCATTGCCGACCTTTTTGATCAATTGGGGAAGGCCAAGTTTTACACAAAGCTTGACCTAAGATCGGGATACTATCAAGTGCGCATAGCCGAAGGGGACGAGGGCAAGACAACTTGTGTCACTCGTTATGGGGCATTTGAATTCTTGGTGATGCCCTTTGGCCTGACAAATGCGCCAGCCACATTTTGCACTCTCATGAATGAAATTCTTCATCCCTACTTGGACCGGTTCGTGGTGGTCTACTTGGACGACATAGTCATATATAGCAACACCATGGAGGAGCATGTAGAACACGTACGGGCCGTTCTCAAGACCTTGCGGGACAATGAGCTTTATGTCAAGAAGGAGAAGTGCTCATTTGCCAAGGAAGAGGTACACTTCCTAGGCCATGTGATCAGAGGCGGTAAACTCTTGATGGATACCAAAAAGATTCGGGCGATCGAGGAATGGGAGCCACCGACCAAGGTACCGGAGCTTAGATCTTTCCTTGGTCTTGTGAATTACTATCGGCGCTTTATTACTGGCTATTCAGCCAAGGCGGCACCACTCACTGACCTACTCAAGAAGACGAAGGCTTGGGAGTGGGACGACAGGTGCCAACATGCTTTCGACATACTGAAGAAGGCCGTAACGGAGGAACCAGTGCTGGCACTACCGGATTGCACCAAGGCGTATGAGGTGCATACTGATGCCTCTGACTTTGCCATAGGAGGCGCTTTGGCAATTTGAAGATCAGATACGGGCCTTCCACGAAGAGTCGACGAGGGCGTCGACGCAATAGGTGGGGGAGGTTGTCACGCCCCTCCATTTTCTAAGAGGTTATGCCATGCGGACGATGACTGGGCGACATGCAGGCGACGATTTGGCGCACGTATGGCAGCATTTCTCTAGCTAAGTCTAGATCCTTCCAATGGAAGATTCTAGACCCACCTAGACTTCTCTTGTATATTCTACTAGGTGTAGAGATTTGTAGAGATTTGTAGAACTCTCTAGAGCTTTGATCTTAGCCATTGATTAGAATAGATCTTAGCCGTTGATTTGGGACTCTAGCAACTATAAATAGGCTAGAGGCATTTGGCATTTGCATCCAAGAAACATTCAAGCAATCCAATACTTGTATAAAGCTTTCTCTTGTTTAATACAAAGTATTCTTGCAAGCTTCTCTTCTTAGCTTCTCTTTGCTTCTCTTAGCTTTGTTGTGGCAATATCTCGGGGAAAGGCTGACTTAGCACATCGCAGGGGCATGTCAAATTTGACATACTGCAGCACACCAAACAAATGAGCAAAAAACGTGGGCTGCTATTAGCAACCTTTGTTTGACAAATTGAAGAATGGGGCTGGACCCCATCATAAACTATCACAAGCAATAATAAAAAGAAATAGGCTGTTTAATAGATGATAAGTAGTACTTTTTTACACATGCTTATAAGTTAATGACGCAAAGAAAAAATATAGCAACACATGATTAAGGACCAAAGAAAATATAAATTTATTCATATTGTTGCATCGATAAATATATGATATTATTAGTTTGGTGTACATAAAGTTTTATACAGTTAATTAACATATATCTTAGATATCGTGTTAATTAGAATTCTATCACTTAATGTAATAATATTTTTATTAAATTTTAAAAATTATTTCTAAAAATCAAAAGAATTAAATATTGATATATGCTTATAAAAAACACATCACACACATATTCGAATTAGCTTACCTTTTTTATACGATATCAATTGTAATGAAAATTTTAAATTATCAACTCCTTTAAAAGATAATTAATATTAGTAAAATTAATAATATGAAAATTAAGACAGATTAACTTGTTATCGCATGTTAATTACATTGATAGATTACAAATCTTTTGTAGTAGCATATATAAAAATTACTAAATTTGACGGAAGAAAGATTGAATCTGATAAATTTCAACGTTCATGACGGCTTTAATTTGTGTTCTCGCTCGATCTAAAATTCTGCAAACGTTATATTTAAGATTATTTATAGGTGTAGAATAAAAGTCTAGGCAAAATAACTTAGTTCAAACCAAAAAAAAAGATAAAATAAGCTCGAAACTGGACCCGTGTGTAGCAATGTGGAACACGTGATGAACCTCGCACTGGACCTCGCGTCGCGAGGTTAAATGCCAGAAGAATTCCTCGTGTCACTTTGCTGTCAAACCAATTAGTTTTCAACTTCCTTCTGTTATTTTTTGTAGGTTTTATCTCTTATCATTGACTTGGAACCTTTTCAATCACATGATCTTCTTTTACTATTTTATTTTCCACAATTTTACCATAATTCAACTTCATACCTGCTCTTCCAACCTTGAGAAAATATCTGCCATTCCATTCATATTTTATCCCAATTTATCAAATATAAAATAATTAATATAATCTCCATAATTACATAATATTGGATATATTCGATATAAAATATAATTAAAGAGCAATAAAAATGCGAGTAAATTAATATCATAACATATAAAATATATCCAATATCATCGCCTCACACTTAAACTTTTGTGCATCCTCGAATAGATCATCACTATAGTAGACGAAGCAAAATTAAGCTCATATCATTCAAAGCACACTATACCTATGATCGTGGTTTATAGCAACAAATAGCAACAATTAAGCATTACCATATACAATTACATACATTTCTCTTTTTTCTTATGCCAAACTTCAAAAGTATTCAAACACAAACAACATGCTCATAACAATCCTAACCTCAAAACCAACTTAATGTCGCAATGCATTCACGACTTGAACGCCTAACATCATAGAGAGAAGTCTAATAACGCTACGTAACCTCGTGAAACCATACGCAACGAGAACAATAGAGTAAGTTGAATCCACACATTCAAATCTCATGATCCAATATAGTTTAAGGACTCACATATATCAAAACAAAATCTCTTCCTCTCACAAAAAAAATCACATGCATGCAAAAGATATCATATGTTTGCCCTTAATGTAAATCTGTACTAGTGTAGGCTCACTCGATCTAAAATCAATTAGGATTTTTTCGTGGTTGTAATGTGGGCTAAGGGATGAGTCAGATATATTTAGTAATAGCGACTCACCCTCCTGAGCACTTTAACACATCACAAAATTACTTTGAGCGCATTTTCATAAGCACCATCTCAAATTCACAAATAATATCACCCCAAAAAATATTTTCCTCTTTTTAAGCACCACTTTAATTTATACCCACTAGCAAAAACAAGATAACAATTTATTCGCATATTTTTCTTATTCTTTTTTCCAGTGTTGTCTCTTTTTTTCCCAACTATTTTTTTTTTTTTATTTTCACTTTTCACTAGTGGTGTATTCATTTACAAAACAAGTGTGTATTTCTTCCTTTCATTGATTTCACTCAAAAACTATCACAGACTTGATCTCTTCTTACTTCTTTTAGCGCTCATATTACAATTAAAGTGCTTTTAGAGGTAAAAGGATTAAAACAATATCAATTAAGACCAAAGAGGGTATCTGCTTGTAATGTGGATGCCAAATAAAAGTCTCTAGACTCAAAACAGTTAACTGGAGATAAATTCAATTTATGATAAGGAATAAGACTAAAAAAAAATCAAAGAAAGCTTAAAATTATTTTTCAAATCGAGCATCACCTAAAATTTTACTTCAACTCACATACCGGGCAAGTTCTAGGCACAAGTACAATATATAAACTACCAAAAATCTTACCACTAATGGTGCATTACTCACTAAAGATGGTCCCATTCTGACTCTCAACTAATATAAGTATTTACAAATCCACGAGATATTAAACATTAAGCACAGAATGAACATAAGTCAAGAATATGAGACATAGGCATCACGAGACATGCAATCCAATTTATAATGGCATCATGATTTATTTCAAACTATAGAGAAGATACTACACATACCAAATTCTAAATATGCTACTATTAAACAAGTCAAGGGCGCTTAGGAATATCATCTTTCTTCCTCTATTTTTTTCCTAAGTCTTACTCTTAAAAAAAGAAGAAAAAAAATTCTTCCCGGTTCAAACTACATCCCATGAAAAAGAACCGAGAAAAACGACCAGGGATTATTACTACCTAAAGAAAACAAAAAAAAATATTTTGGATTTTTATTTAGACTTTAGTCCCTCAAGAAAACTGTCCAGGAGATCCATCGTCGGAACAATTTCAAATTTTTTGACTTTTTTTTGTTTTTTTCCACAAAAATCTACTACACTCAAGAATGAGTACTAAAACTAAGCTAAAATCGGATAGAAAACTCACCTAAACAATCTCCTCACCCCACACTAAAATTTTTTCAATATCCTTAATGCAGACTATAAATAACAAGAGGGTAAAAGAGACTCCCTAGTAGGGCAAAGGCCGAATCAATAGCGGCTGACAAGATACTCAGGCTTACCCCAAGTATTGTCCTTTGTTTGGGCACGCCACACATAGTTCTCACCATCTAACTTGTTTTTCCACTCCTCCAATTGCTTTGCCTCATATGCTTATAATCCTACAAAATAAAAACAGGCACTACAACAACAATAAGGAAAAAAATATAAATAAAAGAAAGTAGTAAAGATCGGTTGCCTCCCAACAAGTGCCTGATTTACGTCGCTGCACGACGTGAATCACTTTCTGCCTCCACCCCGAACTTATGAATTATACCCCTAACATGGCATCCAGTTTGTGGCTATGCTTCTTTGGTGGGGATACAAAAATAAATATGTCAAGTAATATATTTTTTACTTTATATTTCTCGGCCTTTATATGAGGAATGTAATTTTCTCGCTCTAGCACGACAAATCCAAGAATGTAAGCAGCCCGTTTCTCTTCCATTGACTCCTCCAAAAGCTCAGATGCATCGATTTCTATTCCATCATCAAAATACAATGTCGAAAAATATTTCGAATGAGGACCAACATGCCCCAACTCGAGAATTGTATCACTATTTACATCATCATATGTGCACACACTACAGTCTTCAAGTATTTTATTATCTACTTCCTCACATAACTCTAGAAAAATCTTGTCAACATGGAAATACTCAATAAAAATATGGTCTAATGCTTGGTACTCTCGTTTTAGCTCCTTAATTGGTCTGGAAAATTTTTTTCTGTTGCATACAGCTGATCATTAAATTATTGGATGTGACGACCCTACCAGTTATTTTGAGAATTTAAGCTCCATTCAGCTGCGTAAGATCTTGAACAATTTCATATTATGTGTATCGACTTAAGTGCATGGTTGAATTCAGTTACCAGATGATTCAGAGTCAAATTAGAAGAAGGAATCTAATTTTGGAAGCTTAAGCGGTGAGAATTTGACGGAAATATGACTTTCATGCAAAAAACTCAGGAATGAGTTTACAACAACTTCATATGGTGATATTGGACTTAGGCGCGCGCGTCTGGATATTATAATTAGAGGTCCGTAGAGTAATTTGAGGCAAATCAGCGAAAGTTGGAAAAAATTAAAGTTTGGAAAATGGAGAAGTTTGACCCACAGTTGAATTTTGTTATATCGGGTCAGAATGCAATTCCAAGAGTTGGAACAATTTTTTTACGTCATTAAGGACTTGCCTACAAAATTTGGTGTCGTTTGGAGTTGATTTGATTTGGTTTGGACACTTAGTTGCAATTCTAGAAGTTCATGGTGATTTTCATGCGTTTTGTCATCTAATTCGTGGTTCTAGAGTTTAATTTGGTGTTTCGATCGTGCAAGTGAGTTCTTGTTATGATTTCAGACTTGCGTGGTTGTTTGTCATGGAGCCCCCAGGGCTCGGATGAGTTTTGTACGTGTTGCGGATTGTTGGAAGAAGGTCCAGTTATGCTAGTGTCTCTGTACTCGCATTTGCGAGGATTTCATTTCAAATGTGATGACCGTATTTGCGAGATTATTTTTGCATTTGTGACACTGGGCTGCGGCAAGGAAGTTCACAATTGCAAATATGTCCATCGCATTTATGACTAGGCAGCTCTGCATTTGCAACACAACTACCGCTTTTGCAAAAATCTCAAAACTCGCATTTGCGAGTCTTGTGTCGTATTTGCGACCTGATAAGAGCTGGTCGTCCTTCGCATTTGCGATAGTTAAGTCGCATTTGCGAGAATCACATTTTTAATCCTGATGCTGCAAATGCGACATTTAAGGCTGGTATTAAGACTCCCATTTTGTGAGTAGCTTTCATTTTATCATATTTTGAACCCTCGGTCTAAGGGTTAACAATTTTGAGAGGGGATTTCATAGAAAATCCTTGGGTAATTGTCTCTAATTAATTTTCAACTATATTTTGTGATTATATCTTATATTTAACATCAAATTCATAAAAATCTAAAGAAACATTTAGGGAAAAATTGTAAAATCCTTCAAATATAAAAAATGATGATTTTAAAGGACGAATTGGTATAGGAACTTGATAATTTTTGTCTGGTTTGACTCATATCAGAACAGGTGTTCAGCTTTTGTATATTTTATTAGGTTCCAAGGTTTGGCCCGAGGAGTTGACATTTGTTGACTTATGTAAATTTGCATAACGATCATAGCTTTGTTAATTAAAATTATTTTCTCTTGTATTATTTGATGTATTTAAGCCATCTGTTGCTAAATTGGGGCGCGCGATGGTGAATGGGTAAAGAAAAATCTAAATAGAGTATTAACTTGGCTGTATTGAGGTAAGTATCTTGCCTAATATTGTGTGGGAAATTTCTCCTTAGGATTTGAGTCTCCTATATTGATTGTAGTTCATGTATGCAATGAGACAAGTGCGTGCTCGGATTTATTTGTAGGAAATTGACCTTTTAGGGTCCTTAGGTCCTCATTTTCACTGTGTGTAAAGTTATTCATGGCATGATTGAGTTCCTATTTACTGGTTTCACCTCTACTTGCTAATTAGAAGTAATTACTTTAGGATTCACTCTTATTGCCTATTTAACTCTTAATTTACTTAACTGAATATTTTACCTTTTCTATTATCATGTTGTACTTTCATACTTGCTTATCTTTATTTGAAACTTATCATCATCTTATTTTATAATTGTTTAGTCTGAACCGAGGTTACGATTATCTTTTCGCTGCTTATCCTTAATTGAATTGTCGACCTTCCTCGAAATTTGCTCTACCTTAAAAGAAGTTTAGATATCCTATATCATTGTTGACTTGTCTTTATTTGAAACTATTTGACTCGTGTTAGCTTCCTTACTATGAAATTGTATATTGTGGGATCATTGCTACATATTGGTTTTTCCTTGTTGAAGTGTTCTCTTTATGCCTAGCAGTCTTACTGTGGTTATTCCTTGTGAATTGGTTTTACCGTTTCTTTGCGATTTGAAGCTCTCGAGTTAATGTACTTCTCGTACATTGTATTATTGCCATTGTTGTTGTCGTGCTTGTTGTGGTGATGCATGAGGTTTTTGCCATGCTGTAACTGTTATCTCTTTTGGTTGCCCTGCATATTTATTTTGAGACTACGGAATGATATTCCGGGAGATCCCTCCTGCGCATTACTATGGAATGGCATGATCCTCCTGCACATTTACCTTGGGACTACGCAACGGTATTTTGGGAGATTCCCCTGTACATTTACTTTGGGACTACGGAACGGCATTCTGGGAGATCCCCTGTACATTTACGTTTAGGACTACGGGACTGGTATTCTAGGAGATCGCCTGTTGTCAGCACTGTGTTCTATGTTGTTGCCTCTCATTGATTCTATTCATGTGTAAACATTCGACGTGTTGTCTATTTGTTTCCTTATGCTTACTAGCTGGTATGAACTATGTTAGGACACTTGTACAAGCATACACATGGCTACGCACCCTTTCAGATAAAAGGTTTTCTTGATATTGTTGAGTATAGGTGCACACCCTTGTTTACTTGCCTCCTATGTGAGAGTGACTCTATTTGGAACGTAAGTGGTCAGCATGATTATGAGGTACGATGAGGGCACAAGATGCAAAGTGTTAGGGTTCGTGTATTGAGACCGATATTGTATGATTATGAGATGAGGTGTCACAAGGTGAATTATATTCAAAGAATATTTATTTGAAAAGATTATATTCGAAAGGTATTCATGTTGAAAGAACTATGTTTGAAAGATATTTATTTGGAGGAAGTATATTTTTGAAATAAGTTGTTATTGAGAAGGATTATATTATAAAGATTTCTATTTGAAAACTTATGGGTGAAAGATCAATATTTGAAGGATTTAGCAAATTGATTGGAGTTTGTTGGCTAAGGCCTGAAGTAAAAACTACCATAGTTGCTGAATTATTATTTATCTTTACTGTATTTTTGATTTTGTATTTAGGTTGTGTTTTTGTTCACTCTTTTTTGTCCTTATTATTGTGTTCCGTTGTTACTTGTTGTTTCTTTCCTTATTGTAAATTTTTGTATCATTAGCCATATTGCCTAGTCTTTATTCTGTTATTATTGATACCCAATTTTTTCCTGTATATTATTTATATGCAAGATACTTTTGAAAATAGCATATATGTGCATATATAAGTATGTCCAAGTATCTTAGTATTTTTCCTCATTTAAAGAGATTTTAAATCAATTTATTGCCCCATTTTAGCAGTACAAAAATAAAAAATTATCCCCCAAGTTATCATTTTGGTGATTAATTTATTTTATTCTCATTTTCATACCAAAACATAGTCAAGGTAATTTTTGTATATTTTTACAAATATATTTGGCATTTTTAAAGCTAAATTGCATATAATTGTAATTTTTGCCTACTTTAAGATTAACAGTATTTTATAGTTGTAAAATTGGTTCCAATATTTTATAATTAATATCTACATATTATTAACTGACTTAGTACTTCTAATTTGCTTATAAAATTATTTTACTATTTTTATAAAATAAAAAGGGAAAAAGTGGCTATTTAAATACTAGCCCTATTTTATTTTAATTTAGCCCAAATTAACCCACCAATTAACCCCAATTTCAATTTCAAAATGGACCGGCCCAATTCCTAAACTACCCCCCTGATCCAATTAGATAAAACCCGACCTAGACCCCTTCTATCCTAGCAATTGATCTCATAGATCAACAGCCCCTGTTCATTCCTACCTTTTTAAACCCAGACGACTAACCTAATCTCTTCATTTCTCACCCACCAGCCGCCTCTAAAACCCTCCCCTTCTCTCAAACACTCTCGAACCTTCTCTAATCCTATGTACATCTGCCCTAAAATCCATCGGAATCTATGACCATCAAAGCTATATGAGTCTTACACCTACCTCCTGGTGCTCATACGTGCGTGATACCTGATAATTCGAGGCTTGACTACGAAGGGTTGAACCTAGACCACCGTGGATTCGAGGTCTCAGATTCCTCTTCGGCTCTGTTCCAGCGTACCATGGTCGTTTGAGCCTGTTTCTGACCTTCTCCGACTCAGATCGGTGACCTTCAAAGCCTTTTTCATTTCTAGGGCTTCTCCAAAATCCTAACTTATTTGAGGATTTTCTTTATTTCTTTTCTTAGATCTATGATATATTTGTGTTCTAATGGATGTTTTTTCCCCAATCTTTCTTTTAAAAATTGCTTCTATTCGATTTAAGGTTTCTGAAAGATTTTCAAAACATCTTTCTAATTTTTTATTTTCTTTTCTTTATGTTTGTTCGTCTATATTCTTCTCGTGTGTTCTCTTTTCTACCACGCATGTGTTGTTCTTCTATATTCTTCTATACGTGACTCTTTTGTACCTTTGTACTCTAGTGTGCCTCTAGATTAGGCTCGCATGTTAATATTTGTTATGTTTTCCTACGTGTTCTTTGTTATACTTTCCAGTATTCTTCTACTGTACGTGTTGCCTGCCGAGTTCTTAAATTTTGTTGCTTTACTGGATTTTTGTTTGAGTTCTAAGCATGCTTCCTTTACTGTTTCTTAGGTTTATATCACCCGTCTTCTCTCTTCTAAACTTGCTTAAGTTCCGAGTTTTTCCTGAACATGTTCTTTATGCTTTTAAATCAACCTTTCACTCTGTCGCTTCAAACCTGCAATTGTATCTGTATGTTTCCTTATGAGGCTATGAAACATATCTGTGAGTCTGTTTCGATGTCTTGCCTTCTCATCTCTGTATCTGATCCGTGTTAAACCCTAGGATTTGAGGGTTTCTTTGGAAAGTTTGATTTTGTGTTTGGACTAGGGTTCTACTTTGAAACCCTAAACTCTCATACTTATTCTGAGTCTATAAATTGAATCTCAACCTTTTTGTGACTTTTTCTATGATAGTCTTTTCTAATCAGTATGACAACTCCTTCTTTTTTGATATTTGTGTGCTTTATATATGAGAAATTCTTCTTTCAAAAAAGTTTTTGCCAACTATTGATTGATTTCGGATCCCCTTTAATAATGTTTGACTGATCGTTATTGGTTTATTTTTCTTTGATAGAACCTTCATTACGTTTTCCTGACTTGGTTCATTTAGACAAAGCCTGCAATTTTTATTTTTACTGGCTATTTGATTGATTCCCTTTCCTAATTTGTCACAAATTTTGTACTACTGACCTTTTGCCTTAAATAAACCCTTGTGTATTTGCCCTTATTGTACTGCTTTGAAAAAGGGTTTTGATCAACTCTTTCCTTAAATTTCCTTTTACCCGTTTGAAATTAGAATCCCTTAATTAAAGGGAGTTTGATTTCAATGCTATTTTCTTACCGTTTCTTACTTGCGTTCTGCAATGTAAAGGGCATGACCCTTCTGCACTTTGACAGACTTTGAATTCAATACTTTTATACACCTTCTAGTTCAATACTCTTTAAGACATTCTCAATTACTCTCACATTATCATCTGAGTTTCTTCTGGCTGTTTGCTTGCAATTTTGGCTTTACAAGACTTCAGCTTTTACTTTTTTGTTTCCCTGAAACTGGTATGTTCTAATTTAGTTTCAGCCATTATCCCAATATGTTTATTTACAGCTTCTGCGATCTTGTTTACTTTACTATCCATGATCAGTGATTAATATTAACTATGCATTTTCTTGCATCTGTTTCTATTGTGAATCCCTACCCCCTATTCCCTTCTATGTGTTTGAGTTAAGGTTCAGGCATGGCAGTATCCAAATTGTTGCTCATGTCTGAACCTGATCCTTAATGGATCCTAACTCCTAAACAAATGTGGCTAACAGGCTGGTTAAGGGTGTACCAACACTCTTATTTGCTGGGTATGACCACCAGCCGGCCATGACCTTCCCTAAATCTCCTCTATGTACTTTCACACTCCCTTAAATTTTAAGTTCTGCCCCCTCCTATGAGCTTTGCTCTAGGACCTTGAATTCCCTCTGAACTTGGACATTTGAGGGCTGGCTCTTTCACACAACAGTATAGTCAATTCTGCAATGTATTCGCGTGTAACCATTGCCCAGAGTCCAGTTGAGGCTCTTGGGAACTTTGACACACCAAAAAATGAGAAAGGCTTTGAAAGTCTTGATCTTCGAAGTTGGTTCATCTCATATTTTAGACCTTGAGTCTGAATTAGGCTCTTTGGTTGTAGTTTAATTTCTGATGTAATTTTACTTTTGGTTTATAATAATTTATGGGGTATTAGTAAAAAGGGGAGGGTCACTCATGTATGTATATGAGTATACATCATGTTCCTAGGTATTTCTTCCTACAATCACATCCTGCCTTGCACTTCTGCATCTCATTTAGAAATAATGAGTACAGGGATTTTCTGCACTTATAAGAGATCATGAGTATAAGATTTTTCTGCACTTATGCATACAGAGATCATGACAATAGGGTTTTTCTGCATTTCTATATATTATCTATCACTAGGCAATAGTTTATAGGCTAAAATAACAAATGGCACTCTAGATATCATGTCTATAAGATTCCTGCACTTCTATAAACATTTTAAAATCAATCACGTTTAGAAAGAATGCCTATAGGCATAACTAACTGAATCTGAATCGTCTATCTCGCTTACAAGTCTAAAACTGGTAGTAGTGTCATTTAATATCCACAGAACTCAAGTTTTCCTCTTTAAAATCAGCATACTCCTACATTATTTGATATCATGCCTAGAGGTGTCACCTAGGCAAACCATTAGGTAATTAATTAATTGCATCAGTCTTTGATAATTATAACCAGGGGTAGCCCTAATTCAGACTTCTTATTTGAGAAATATGTGATTAACCAGCCTGCCTTAATGCTTTAAATTTAATTCAGACCATAAATAGTAATTGTAAGTTATGCCAAACAATCTACTTTTAAGTAAGGAGGCTTGCCTGAGCCTTCTAATTGTTCTGTGTTTCCCATAACTGCATTACGTGTTTTGTTTGTCGCCCTAGAATTTTATCCTTTATAAAGCATTCCAAATCCACCTTTCCCTCCCCTTTAAAACTAGTAGTTCCAAATGACTCCAGGACTTATAGGATTAGGATGGGTAATAGCATGCAATAAGTAACGAGACTATTCCATGTTTAATACCTTAACGGGGTTCGAAGGGTAGATATGGATATGATGACCACGTGATAACACCACGTGTATAAACGGTTACCGGGTGTTGTATGGGGTAATCCATATTATTTATAAACCTAGGATCTCCTTTTCCCTTTACTTGTCTATATTTTCCAAATTTTAAAACTATTCAATTTTCAGCTTCTTTAACCTCTTCTACTTTAATCAACTTGCATCAATTATGTGCAAACCACTTCCCCTTTACTTGTGTGTGTTTTTTTAAAATTCTAAAATGACTTTCTTCCAAATTTCATCCTCTTTAACTTTCTGTATTTCAGTTGTTTACAACCTTTATGTGAAATCTACCTAGTATTTAAAATTCTTACTTGTTTACTTGTTATTTGTACTTAAAGTTACAATTTTAGCATGGCCGAGAACCACACTAGTGGATCTTGAGGGGTGCCTAACACCTTCCCATCGAGATAATTTCTAGCCCTTACCCAATCTCTAGTTTTCTAAATCAAATTCATTTTTAGTGTCCTAATGCACTTAATCATTAGGTGGCGACTCTTCAAAAATTTCGAAAAACCCAATTCCTAAAAAGGGAACAAGTTGTCCTCTCAAATGCCATAAACCCGATTTAACGAGAAAAATGGGGCATTGACAGTTATTCCTATACTTTACTTGTCAGTTTCTTAGACCAATAGGTTTCTTGACTGTTCCTCGTCACTACTCCACCGAGGTTAGTCTTGATACATATTGGGTACCGGTATGGTGTGTTCGTGCTACACATCTGTACATTTTTGTACAGATCTAGGTAATTGTCGTTAATGTCTATAAGGATCATTTCTATGGAGACTCAAGATAAACCTGTTACTGTATTTGCAGACTTCAGAGTCACCTTCCTACTCTTGTATTCACAATAGTATCACTTATTTCCAAACATGTGCATTTAGAAGTTGTAGTAAACTCTATAGAGTTTATGACTTGTATTATCGATTTTGAAAATTTGTAAATTACATAAAGATTTCTATATCGAGATTGTTAGACATTCTTTATTATTATTGAGATTTAATAAAATGTTAGGCTTACCTAGTTCCAAAGACAAGGTGCTATCACGAAACCCAATGGAGGGAAAATTGGGTCGTGATATTAGGCATTGAATGCAACAACCTTCACGCTCAAATCTGCATCCAAGTTGTGTAAAGCCAAGCAAAACTTGTCATTTTCTTGTGCAAGATCGACTCTCTCATTCGGCCAATTATTCACCAATTTTGTGAGAAGAGAACTTCGTTCCGCATATTCCCTTAATATTGAATATCCGTACTAATACCAGTCTGTGCTCCTATATTCAAATTCAGACTTCCTAAAGTTTAGGTCATGACAATTCCAAAAAGACAGGCCATAAAAGTTTTCCATTACCAAGCGCCTTTATCAATAGCCTTACCTCTGGATATTTAATCTGAGAGAACCAGAAACACACTAAGAGAAAAATTAAATTATTGTAAAAATAAAAATATCTACAAAAATAAAAAATAAATAAAATACATAAAGATAAGAGCAACAGTCGAATCTAGCAAAATAACTAAATAGGAAAATTAAAAACTTTAACAAAAATCAATTTAAAGCTTAACTTAGATAAATAATCAATAACTAAGTCCCCAACAACGGCGCAAAAAACTTGTTGGTTCCCCAAGTACATGCAAGTATACATGCCCGTCAAGTAAAAAAGTGACTCGGAAGTCAGATGTCGAACCCACAGAGACTTAGATTGATCGTTAATTAATCATAACTAAAATCAATTAGTCGTCCAAAATATTTCAGAGTGATGTTTATATTAGTCTCTACTACTGTGGAAATTAAAAAAGTAACCAAGTGAGATATAGATTCCAGGGTTGTGGTTGGTTTATCAATCCTATTGAGTTTGTAATTACATCTTTTAGTCTAAATTATCTATGATTGCTAGTTGATCGGATCGTGTGTATATATATACACGATCCGATCAACTAGCAATCATAGATAATTTATCAACGTTTATATTCCTATGGTCTTGAATATATCATGAACGAATATAATACGGTATTTAAGAAAGATTGTTAGGTATATTCCTACGCTAACCGCGAAATCTTTTCCTGAGCCACAGGTACAGAAACAAGCTCTCTCTAATTGTACTCTAAATGCGGCTTTCCCAAGCATAACATAGATAGTAAATAGAACTCAATAACTGGCCAAACAATTAAGCAATTACGCACATAATTGGAGAAACAACCGAATATGATAACTTGAATTAATGGTAGTATAATTAATAAACATCAATATTCATGACAATAAAAATTCTAGAACGTGAAGTTTAGCTCCACATAGACATAGTAGCAAAATAATAATTCATCCGAAGAAATATAATAATTTCTAAATTTGATAAAAGAAAGATTGAATCTGATGAATTCTGGCCTCTACGACGGCTCTGTACTCCACCTCGGGTCTAAAATATGTAAAAATTATGTTTAAGGACTATTTGTAAATGTAGGATAAAAGTTTAGATGAAATAACCAAGTCCAAACGCAAAAATACATAAAATAAGCTTGAAACTGGACACTTGCGTCACTAAGTGGAAAGCGCGATGAACCTCGCACTAGACCTTTCGTCGCGAGGTTAACTGCCAGAAGAATTCCTCGCATTGCTTTGCTGCTTCTTTGTCGTTGCTGCCAAACCAGTTAGTTACCTATCGTGATTTCAACTTTCTTTTGTTACTTTTGTAGGTATTTTCTCTTATTGCTGACTTGGAACCTTCTCAACCAAATGCATTTCTTCTAATATTTTGGTTTTCACAATTTTATCATAATTCACGTGCATACCAGCTTTTCCAACTTTGAGAAAATATCTTCCATTCCATTCATATTTTGTCCTAATTTATCAAATATTAAATAGTTAATTTAATATCTAATTGCATAGTCTTGTACATATTCGATATAAAATATAATAAAAAAAACGATAAAAATACGAGTAAATTAATATTCAAACATCAAAATATGCCCAACATTACAAAGTTTTTAATTAAATATTGGGTCGAGTTTCCGTTAGTTAAAGAGGAACTAACTCCACTCATTAATTGTGAGAGGTTAAGAAAAAAATAATACTTCTCATGACTACGTACGTGAAACATCTCCCGTCGTTGTTATTATTCTTTTCGATTCAAAATAAGTGATTTTTTGATTTTTTTTGTGGTTCAAAATAAATAATTTTTCCAAATATTAAGAATAAATTAATTATTTTCTTTTTACATTGTCTTTGGAGTAAATAGTATTAGAATATGTATTAGGAGTATTTATCCGAGATAGTAAAAATTAATATGGTCAATTCTATTGCTAATTAATGCTAAAATGTGAATTTCTTAATCTGTGTAAAAACATATAAAAAAATCACTTATTTTGAATCGAAGAGAGAATTAATAAGCCTAACTATTTGGCCACTTCTGACAATTGATGTTATCCTACCATACCGCTTCCTAAATGGCTAAAATTATGCATTTTAGAGATTTTGAGATGAACAATCTATAGTTTAATATGGTAATGGAAATGAATTTGCAAAGTGATGTTTTATATACACTTTAATGCTCTATAAGAGGGGTAATTTGGGTGGTGTTTAATTTCTGCATGTATTGAGTTATTGAAGAACCTGATTTTTTTTATGTGTTCCTTAAACTACAGATATTGATTAAGCAATACGTAAAATATATAACACAAATATTTTTACATCAAAAATACCTGACTCAAATGGTTAAAGAACCACAACTCACTTTTCAGCAGAATTTTCCCAACGCTTCACTACAACTCAGAACCAAACAATATTAGAAATACTGTTGTGAGTTTAGAGTTGGCCAATAATTTATACATGGGAAGGTATGACTTATGAGTATGTTTAGCACGAATATTGAGTAGTGAGTGATGTGTCATAAGCCTGTCATTAGTATATTTTGACTAATTTACAAATAACTCAGATATTTTAATATGTCAAAAAATAATCTTGTGATTTTACTATTATAATGAGTAAAATTCAATAATCATACGTGAAATATACCTTTTCAAGAATGTCTTTAGATAAGTACGCTGAAACAATTTATTTTAACCCGGCAAACTTCTCTAAAAAGTTTTTTGTTTTTTGAGATTAACAAAACAAACACCATGTTTAATTTTGTAAAGTTTGCTATGTTCTTTTAATACAGAGTTTTTAATTAAAAGTATCGAGTTTCCGTTTGTTTATGAGGAACTAACTCAACTCATTACATGTGACGGTTAAGATAAAAATAATACTTTGCATGATTAGGTGAAACATCGCCCGTCGTTGTTATAACTAGTAAGCCTAACTATTGGGCCATATCTGACCAGTGACGTTATCCTACCATACCGAACTGACCCAACCTAAAGTGGGTAAAATTATGTATTTTGGAGATTTTGAGACTGTCACACCTCTTTTTTCAATAAAGCCTCACTAAACTCTCTTAAAATTAATAAAAAAAATTAATAAAGCTTAAAAGAATTTTTTAATTTTGAAAGTAACAAAAATTTGTGTTCAAAAAGATTAACTCAGAGTCGCTATCTGACATTGATTTTGGTATGCCGGGCCACTGTTTTTAAAAAAAATAAATTTTCCTTTCAAAACACTTAAGACTCTAAATTAAGTCTGTATAAGAGATTCGGGTTAGGGGGTTTATTTGATTTGAGGAGAAGGTGTTAGACACTCCCCAAGTCCTATGAAGTTCACGGTTGCACACTCGATCTAGTTGGCTTTTAAACTTTTCAAATTGAGGTAAAAACACACAAAAAAACAATCAAAGAGGCTCGAGATCGTCCCCACTTAATACAATAAAAATAAAAATACTATTCTATGCTTCCTTAAAATGTTCCATCGCTGGCCTTCAAATATAATACTTCGGGGCAATACCCCGAATAAAAATATATACAAATTCCTCAAGGCATTTTCCAGATAAATTTAACTAAAAAACGACCCCTCGCTTCAAAACTAACAAAAATCCTAAGGCTTACCTACCCGAGTTGATCGGACTACACATGCTCCTAGCAATTACGGAATTAAAAAGAAAACAAGAAAAGTCCTCTAAGCCCTATAGAGTAAAATTCAGTCCATAATCTTTTTTTTTTTTTTTTGAGTTCGGTATGGGCCAATGGCCCTTGGTAAAGTTTAGCAAGCACGTTGATGAAGGAACATAAGAATATTGTGAGTTGCAAGAGGATTTACATTAGTTTTTTCTCATATATCACTGAATTAGCATAATTATCAATGTTGGTTCAATTTTGGGCAATAGTATCAGAAGATGAACATCTCACACCTTGGTTTGAGAATCATGTTGCATAATGCATTCATCTGGTGCACTTGACATTGAGTTAATCTTATCATTATCGTTTCTGCGATCATGTGCAGTCTCCAATGGTTCGGTCTGTATATCAGAAGTCTCATCCAACATAGCGTGGTCAGCCCGTGACAGCTGAGCCATCTGACGGTCACTATAATGATAATGCAATGAATTATAAGCAGGCAAGTCAGGCTCAATCTTTGTGCATAAATCAGGAGATGGCAGATCAGAATCAGTACCGGTATTGTAAATCCCATTATCTTTCTGATCAGATGATGACTTTCCCTTATTCTCCTCTTCAGCTTGCTCTACAACAACACGGGCAGCATCTTTTGGAATCTCGTCTTTTCTTGCATCCCTACTTGCAAAATCAGCAAAAGATTCCGCTGCACTATTTGGTGATTGAGGAATATTATCAGCTACTTTTGGGCTGGGATTCGTTGAATTTGAAAGATTAGCAGACTCTGAATTCGAAACATCAACTAAGAACTCATCCCCACATCCTATTAGACTCCCACTTTCATCGGGCACAGATATGTTATTATCAGGTGCTTTCTGAACAGAAGGGCTTAGTTCACTTCTCAATTGAGAAACAGCTACTCCATTGCCATCTAAATCTGTGATGGCATTGTAATAATCCTCATTCTTCCCAGAAAACACTTCACTGGATAGTTGAGGAAACTGGCTCCTTCTCAATCGACTATGTGCACTAACTCGAGGTGAGGTAAATAAAAGAGGAGAATTCAGCCCTGGGAAACCTTGCACAACTGGAGCGGCCTTGACAGATTGTATGGGAGAGAGGTTGCTAATATAACTGAAGACAGGTGAGTCTTCGGCAGGTGTGGGGTTGATTGTAGAGTTAATGGTAGCGGTCTTTGAGGAAGGTTCAGGGGAGTCCATTTTGACTAACCCCTACTTCTCAAATAGCAGTAATATTTTTTGTGCATTTCTCCTTTTATTATTATTTCTCGTCGATATCCTGAGAAGTTTGGAAAGTCACTCTGGACATGATAAAGATATCTTACCGGAAAATATGGCATGAAAATAGTAACGGTCGCTTAGGCGGGAAAACCATTTTTAGGGTGAAAAAACAAACGTACGCATGTAGGCTAGCTGGTAGGTTTAAGCCCAAGTCATGTGGTTCGGCCCTTCTTACCACTAATTCAGTCCATAATCCAAAGCCAACTTTAACCCCAAAATTATTAACCAAACAGTGTTTATCATTTCGCAAAGAAAGCAAACTAACTAATTCATTTTGTGCCTAATAATGTATCAAAGTCAAATTAAACAAAAACAATCCAAATTAAGATATAGTTTTAAACATAACACAAAACAAACGAAAACTCTTTAGGCAGTCATAATATCAAAGAAACAGGAACGCGGAGTAAGCTGTTACTACCCATTTGCTAATCTAAATCCAATCTTCAAACTAAAGCTTAACAATCTGTGTATTAACCTCAACTCCTTCACTTAACTATCATAACAGGTACCTAAAAGATTTTCTATCAAGAGCTACACATTACTTTCTTTTGCTGGCCAGGAGAAATAACGCAGACTAATACTACTAAGGCATCATGAATAAAAATGAAATATTAATTCAAAAGATCAACAAAAACAGATCAGAGAGATATTAAAGAGATTGGAAGCATTGGATTAAGCCAAAATAGTACAAGAAAGGGAGAAACAAAACTTGAATTGATTTGAATCTGACTGCTGTACAATTCGACTATGCTAAGCAAAGGAACCGCGAACAAGATCTAAACCGAAAAACCTCGTCGAACTCTGACCGGACTGCCCCGCTATCTCCTTGTTCTGTTACGTCTATATGTGGGTATTTATTAGATGGAGATACGGCTGGAGGCGATGGCAGGGGTGTGGTGTAAGGATGGAGGTTTGACGATGGGTGGGGCTGGTTCTGCGGCGGCGCTGGTCTTCACTAGTCATGTGACTTCAGGTTGAAGAACGAGAAGAAGGCAGCCATGGTTTTTTTCTTTTTTTTGTTCGAGCTTCTCCTAGGTTTAATTCATGTTTTCATTGTTGTCTTCAGTGAGAGCCCATGGTTAGTCGTGTGTTTTTGGTCTCAAGGTTCAGCTTGTTTTTCTAGGGTTCTTGTCTTTCTTGGTTGTGAAGAAGAAGAGCAGACATGGGTGTCCATTCAGCTCGTTGGTCTGATGTTGAAGAAGAAGACGAGGAACAGGGGGATGGGTGGTGTGCCTCTGGTCTCTGGCGAGTTTGGAGGTGGTGAGGCGTGAGTTTGGCGTGACTAGGGTTCAGAGATGCTGCGGGCTGATGGCTTTTGGTGGTCTGTTGGTGGAACTAGCTGAAGAAGGGTGTGCGGCAATGAAGAAGAGTACATGACCCTTGATAAAGTATTGCAGAGGTGGAGCATTAAAGTTGCATGTGAGGAAATTGGGAATATTTCTATAGCAAGCTAGAGCGAGATTAGACATTTAGAAATTAGGCTTATGATACTACTTATCACCTCCTAATACATGGCTTTATATTATAGATATTAGTATACTTTCCTCTTTTTGGTGTTTCCTATATTACTTATATTGTTGTTATTTATTATTTTATGTTATTTCAAGTTATGTTGTTTATTGTATATTATTTATTATGAGTCTATTGCTAGTACTAATATATCACCACTTGTTTATGTCACTTGTTCCTTTTCTGAGCCGAAGGTTTCCTGGAAACAGTTTCTCTGCTCCTCGGGGTAGGAGTAAGGTCTGCGTACATATTATCCTCCCCAACCCCTACTTGTGGGAATATACTGGGTTATTGTTATTGTTATTGTACTCATTTTATATTTTATGCTATTCTCTAAAAACACATTATGTAGTTGTGCCTTATTAGGACTAAAAAAATATTTGGAGCACAAATTCTATATAACATGCTATGAAGACTTTATCGGAAAAAAATTCAAAAAAAATCCAAAAACCCCTAGATTAAAAAACTCGACTCTTGTTGATTTTGTTTGGTCTTTAGATTTAGTTAACCGACACAACTTATTTAGTTTGAAAATTATAAATAAAACTCGAACCAACCCTATTTATATTCACTCAAAATGATTTGCACTCAATACCATTTACTTGCATCAAGCGAATCACACTAGACAATTACCAAGTATTACCTAAGTGCATGAATAATAAATTCTTATATTACAAATACAACATCAAAGTATATCTTATAACAACACAAAAAATTATGTATAATTCGCATTTTCAAAATTCTATCTTCATTTTATTGTCTTTTCTCTTTTTTTTTATTTCATCTTCTTGAGCCGAGAGTTTATCAAAAATAGCCTCTCCGTCCCATCGAAGTAGGGTTAAAGCCTACTCGTACACAACCCTCCCGAGATGCCACTTGCAGGATTTTACTGGATCGTTACTGTTGTATCTTCATTTTATTGTCCCACATCATATTTTAACTAATAATCCAATGTGCACAAACATATAATCTGATTATGTCCATATAATTATTGGAAGACCTTTTTTGGAAGTAATAACTGTGAAAATTACCATTTTTTGGATAGACTTAAACGTCCAATTTCTGCAAAAGTTGCATGGCTAATTTTCAATTCATTAAGATGGTCTATAAATGAAATAAAAAAAATATACTTGCTCTACCTTGCATTTGTAGCTTTATTATTGATTGTCATTACATGTAAAAACCCAGAAGAACCTTCCTCACTACCATATGCAGAACAATTAGACATTACAAGATCTAGATCTTACCTGATGCCCCAAAACATTTGCCAGAAGCACTTTCACCAAATTTTCTAAAGAAGAGGATTAACATGGAGTGATTTTTTGTTAATTATGACCACTTGATTAAGCATAAATGCCAAGCTTGAACAATTTTGCATTACAAACTTACAGCCTAAGCCAACAAGGTAGGGCAAGGATCAGTTATGAACCAGAAATCAATTCCTTCAATGATTTCAATGGAGAACTACAACCATATACTTGTGTGTCTCTCCAGAAGCTGAATACTGTTTTCAGCCAAAAAAAGATAAAAGAGGAGTCATATTTCATCAGCCAAATGCAAAAGTTTAACACGAGAGGGAAAGGGGAAAGGAAAAAAGGCATCATGAGGCCTGGAGAGCTGAAGCCGAGTCATTGAAAAACAAGGAATGAAGTTGCCAAAACAGTATTTAAAAGAGAGCCAGAAAATTCAAGTTAAAAGAAAACAAATGAGGGTGAGGATTTACCAAGCCATGCTACAAAGCTAACCGTTGAAGCCAAGAAAAATTCCCTGCTTATAACTTTGCATCTGAATGCAGAACAAAAGGGATTTAGCTGGTTCAAAAATGGTTGATTCTTTAATAAATGGAAACCGTGAGGAGCTTTGCAGAAACTTACACGTATAAGCAGACGAGGTTTCCCCATCCATAAAAAACACATGCCCAAGTTGAACCAGTGAACCTGTAATTAACCAAGCAGAGAAAGAAGGCAAAAGTTACACACCGTAAGAAAATGGTCCCTGTGCATAACAGGACTAATATGCTGACCAGGTCGTATATTTTTACATAGGCATCAGCAGATACACATCGTATTTTTTATATAATTTTAATAAACAAAATTGCAGAGAAAAAACATGAATTGCTCTCCAAATGTACGCACATTTAGTTAGATAAGTACGACTAATCTGTAATGATCCTGCTGAATTAAGCATGACCATAAACAAGAAAAAATACTGCTATGCAGCGATGAAGCCAGGGGGGAGGGGGGGGGGGATAAATTTTCTAAAAATATGGCTACTCTAATATACAAGAAAATCATATTTTTGATATGTTACATTAAGATTTAGAAGAAATGAATTTAGATATACAAAATCTCCACTGCCTTTTCACTTGACTGAAAAGGGGAAAATGCACTAGAGTTACAAGCATCTGAAAAAGAGAAAGAAGAAAACCTTATGCAGAAAAGGATTCAGAAAGATCAGAGATTGACGCATGTAAGAGGGTTAGCAAAAATAAATAGATGATGCGAGGAATTCTAGATCTAATTTGATAGCTAAAGAAGGAAAGGAATTTGCAATACAAGGGAAAACCATTATGAGGTGCCATACCACATCAAATCCCGAGTAAAGAGTGCGCGTGGAATCATGAGTCCATTGCCAATCATCGCAAGCAACATTGAAAGAGCAGATAAACCTTTGATATTATCTGGATTTAGAAGGTTTGTCCACTGGACACAAAGTATATCAGTCAAGATGAGGAACCTCAAACTTGTGAAAAACAAAACAATTTTACCCTAAAATATAAAACGTTGTAGAAACTACCATTTGTGAAACTGGCATCCACATGAAAAGAAGAGTGGCAGTCCATCCAGACAATGATCCTACAAATTTCATGCCCTTCTCTGGAAGTTTCCCAGTCCGTGACTGTAAAGAACAGCAGCTTGAAGTTCAGAATAGTTACAGATCCATGTTCTCATTCTTTCAGGTTTAACATAATAGCTCTTCCCACACAAATGTGCATGCAAAACTTTCTAGCTTGCTGTAGAGCCCAAGGAAAATGAGTATAAAGTAATTGTAATCAAAATCAACTTGGCGTCTGTAATCTAACAATATCAGAGTAAAGAAGGCCCAATGTGAACTACTGCTTTTGTGAAATTATTTGGTAATCTCAAAGTTAAGTAGCAACTTTCTCAAACGTGTATGCATACACAAATAAAAGAAACAGAGCAATTTCAGATCATGTTCCAGTTATGCAGTTATGGTCACCATAGAGCAAAATAACAAAAAAAAATAGTAAGACAGAAGCTTCTCATGCTTCCTGGCGCATCAGTCAGATGTGACAATATCCCTGCACAATTTCGAGCTTCACGTCTAGTCTATTATTTTACCTTTGAAAAGAATACCCGGTTCGACAAAGACACAATGCAAACACACTCATTATATTCAAGATACAAGCGCTCAATCGCCTAGTTGGAGAGCTGCCACTTAGGACTTGCCCATTCCAGTTTATATCAGAAAAGTGAAACTTTTAATTAACGTTAAGGAAGAACAAGAATACAAAAAGAATTAATAAGCTAATAGCTAGTGACTCCACCCAATGCTAGAGAAGCTTTCATCTCTCTCCGTCATGAATGAAGACAAAACCCTCCTTTGCTTCTGGCGAAGTAGTTCAGAAACGACACCATTTTGAACATACAGTTGAGCATTATCTCAGTGAAGATGTTGAACTGTGTTCTTCTAGCACTCACTAGAAAATACAGTCCTCTTGTTAGAATGAATTTCAACATTGCCTTTCTATTATTCAAGTCAAGCAAAAATTCATAATTTCTTTTTGTTTCTTAGTGTCATTTTTCTTTCAGCTTATTCAAGTCATGGCAGAATAACAGGTATGAACATTTAAACGTTCTCCTCGTAAAAGCAACCACATGAACGGGCTGCAAATGACAAAGCTTACCATAATGACAGCTAGGATAGCCACAACAAAAGCTACAGCACCAGGCAAGATGGTATTTGGAACATATGGGATGAAAGTTGACCACATGACCTACATTGCACAGTGCAGAACACCAGAACAAATATATGAATCTAAACTCCAAATTCTTCATTTTGATGAGTAGAAAATGAAAGAAAAGAGAGGGTGATTACTTGGGGAAGTGCAGATAGCCCAGCAACAGTAATGAAATCCTCCCAGTAACGCCAGATTACGGGATTGAGCAAGTAGAAGTAGTTCAAGAAGTTCACAACAAGACCACATGCAATAACAACAGAAGTGACTGCATAATGAGGTAATGGCATAGATCCAGCCATGGCTAGTTGTGATATAACAATATAAATGGTCACGACCCCCAGCGTTTGCACAATGACCACCTCTGTCTCCCTCTTCTTTATGAAGTATGATAGCAAAGACAAATTACCAAGCAATCCAGTGAACATCCCCTGTATTTTGTTCAGCTTAGTATTTATCTCTCAACATTAATAAGAGCACAGTTATAAGCCGTTATAATAGGAGTAGAATGCCATACCAGCCATGGAACAGCAAATAATGCAGCATTATTTCCTGCTAGAAGGTTACGAGCATTGAGTATTATCTGAGGCAGTTGTAATATGAGAAATGGAATATTTGCAGCTCCTGCAAATTTTGCAGTCAATGAATCCCATTGCTTAAAGCTCTCGCTGCTCTTCAAATCTTCTGATCTCTACATATAAATCTATGTTAGGCTTCATTAACTCCTACTGAATACCTAGCTTATATTAAAAAAAAACGAGCCCACGTTGCAATAAACATTATTGGAACCAAACAAAAAGGGGAAAAGAACCTGATCAATAGGATTTGGAACATCTGAGTCAAGCACAGAAACCGGTCTCAACCGGTATTGACTAACTAATGGGCTTAAGAGCACTGACTTGTTCAAATTATTGTTCTGTTTAGCTCTTTTCTTGTATGGAAGGAGATTTGGGATTGATTTCGGCTGCTGGAGATTGACATTGAAGATATAACCGTTGGAAGGTTGGCGGGAACGTAGGACTGCCTTACCCACTGGCAACAAAGATCCAGCCATTCAAGATATCAAAAAATGAAGCAACTATAAGTTTGTAGTCATCACCAGTTTTGTGGAGATATTTTTATCAGAAAAAGGTCAATCTTAATTGCTACAGAGGTAACTCCCCAAGAGGCAGCTGATCAAACTTCAATGGTTCTGCATAAAAATGAGAAGACAATTTCTGGTAAGCTCCAGCACAAACCCCAGCCTTTACCAAATCTGCATCAAAAGCAGGATGCATGAATTACCCGAAAAAGGACAGTAGACTAGCTGGCACAACATACTTCAATCTTTTCAGCTATGATAAGCTAGAGGGAAATTAGAGGCACCACAACATAACAAACTTTTTTATTTTCATCAATCCAACTCACTGTGTGTTGGATCAGTGTCCTGAAGGAACCTTGGCTATAAATTGGTTTAAAAAAAACCATGACTCGAGCAAGCTAAACATTCTTATAGTATATCACAGCATACCTAATCTGTAGCACAAAAAGAACGAGATATGACTGGGGGAAGGGAAAGGGGAAGGGGAAGGGATGTGCTGTCATCTCAGAACTTGGAAGAAACATGATAACCATTATAAGCTAACTCTAACTCAATAGTGGATACAAAGCTAACTCTAACTCAATAATGGAGACAAACTCATCTTCCATAACTTCATACACATCTCACATATAAGAAATTCTTATGGAAATCAAACCCGAGAACAAGCACTAAAAAGTACTCCGTCCATTCTACTTTATACGATATTGTTACTATATGGGGAATAAAACAATTTTTTCTTCAAAAAAAACTTCTTCATATGTTGTTCTAATATTATTAGTTATAAAAAGGTGTAGCTTATAGTACTGTTTTCTAGATCTTAATTATGAAATTTTATTTTTTAAAAATAAAAAAGTTAACATCCAAATTGAGACAGAAAATCAGATGGATTGACCCTCATTCTTTGAACCATCTTCATTCTTTTCGAGCGGAGGGAGTACCTAAATACCACAACAACAATATCGCATCTCAATCTCAAGCAAGTTGGGGTCGTCTATATGAACTTTCATTGACCATGTTGCTCCATTTAAGCTCGGAATAGGTAATACTAAGCATTAAAAAAAAACAAATGAAATATCATTAAGTTGTAAAGCATCAAACGGAAGAATACAAAGCTATGAATTACCATCCACCATAAGTGACACAGCTCCATCGTCAAGGACCATATGTAACACCTAAACCATCCCTAATTGATTAGCCATATATCTGTAATAATAGGCATCACCTAGAATTCTACTACAACACACTGTAGAGCATATTTTTTGAAGGTTTAATATTGTTGAATGTTCCGTTTGGTCTCAAACCATCCAATCCAGAAGCCTATAATTAGGCATTTGTGCACCATGTTTCTGTGAATTCAATTTCTAACTACCAGAGCTCTACTCAAAAGCTCCTTTACGTTTAGTACTTTAAAATATCGCATCATAGTATAGCTAATCTTCACATTTCTTTATTTATTATTCATTTTCAGAAACAACATCAACAATCCAGTGGAATAACACTAGTGGAGTCTAGGGAGGTAGTAGCTACGCAGACTTTGGGAGGCTGTTTACAAAAGATACTCGGCTTAAGATTCATTTTCAGAAACAAAAAGAAAAAGCATAGAAACTATAGACCAACTAAAAATGCATACCCGAAATATGAGATCATTTCATACTTACCCGAGTGCCAATTTTTTCAAAAATACCCGTTAATAGTTTAACATCAGCCACATACACACGGTTTAAACAATTTGAGAAAGAGCGCCTTTTAGCAGAGACGAGAGAGGGATGTGAGGAGATGAGGGGTATATGTGGAGACTGGAGAAGATGAAGAGGACGGAGGGTGGTGGTTTTGGGATTTCTTTTTTTGGGGGGGGGGGGGGGGGGGGGGGAGGGTGAAGTTTCTCAAAATATCATTTGCTTATCCATAATTAGCAACGAAATGTAAGTTTCAAAGATCAAGTGAAATTCACATGAACAACAAAACAAATTAAGGAAATACAATCACTTACCTCTAAATGAAGAAAAAGAGCTCAAAATTCTAAACTTGATCCAAAATAGACGGGCATCTCCAAAAAACTGAAGGATGGGCAGTGCCACTGGGCGGTGAGCATAGTGTATAAGAAAGAATTAAATGGGTACACCGGGATTCACAAATTTATTGGACTGATTAATACGCTATACTGTAGTACTAGTAAAATCAGTAGTAGCATTCTCTATTGTCTTGGATATAATATGAATCCAGACAAGACTCACGTGGATGAAATTGCCAAAAGCTAAGTGTTCATTTTCTCTTGGGTGCAATGTCACTCATAAAAACTTAAAAGATTCATCTGATTAAAAGATATTTTCATGCTAATTTTGACTATTAAAGTTTAAATTACATGTAAATACCAAGTTTTAACGGATAAATATTTTCGTTGGAATTCGACTATAAGGAACGACAAAAGAAAAGAGAAAAACCAACTGAATTTATAACGTACACTATAAAGGTAGCATGAGAACAAGAACACTGTGAATTCGCATTATATATTAAACATCCTTTATATACTTGAAAGAACTAAAGAGATAGTTAAGACATTTCAATTGGTTGAAAATTACCTGGTAGAAAGCTGAAGCTTGTATTTACAAGATTGTAATTCTTTGGTTGTAAGAAAGAAATTATATGAATGTTAATTAATTTGGAGATTCTGAATAAAAAGAGAAAGTGTGGGTAGTGAGAAATATATTTAGAAGAGAGCCTCAATTATGAGCGATCAATTGGAAGAAAGGGAAGATTTGATGCTGAGGAAAGTGAGGACGCTATTGCTCTCTAAGTCCAGACAAAAGTGCATACATACAAAATGTGTTGCAAATTACCCGAAATACTCTTGATTACTTCCTTTCTATATTCCAATATTTAAGGTCAAGTTTGTCAATTTGACACTTGGTTTTATATCATGTCGTCTATAGACAAACCTGGAATTATGTAAATATCTTTAAGTACATGCCAAGAGGAAAGAGGCAAGTTTTATAAGATTTTCTTTCGATGCGCTTTACAAGAGGGGCTTGGTCTGATGGTAACCAACCCTCATGAGAGGTTGTGAGTTCGAGTCTCCCCAGGAGCAAATTCTGGGGATTTATGCCGGGGGTCTATTTGGAAACAGCCTCTCTACCCCAGGGTAGGGGTAACCCTCCCCAGACACTACTGAGTGGTATTGTACTGGGTCGTACTTTTTTCGATGCGCTTTACTTCGTCGTCCATATTTTATAGCATGTTTAGCCAAGTTTCTTTTTGATCAAAAATAATTTTTTTTTATCAAAAGTATTTTGACCAAAAATTAAGATGTTTGGTCAAGTTTTTGAAAGGGAAAAAAATGCTTTTAAAAAGAAAAAGCAGAAGCAATTTTTGAGAAGCAGAAAAAAGTAGCTTCTCTCCAAAAGCACTTTTTTGAGAATTACTTTTGGAGAAAAATATACTTAGAAACAGTTTTTTAAAGCCTGTTAAACACTAATTGCTGCTCATAAATATTTTTTAAACTAATTAGCCAAACACAAACTGCTTCTCACCAAAAGTAAAAAAGCACTTTTGAAAAAAAGTACTTCTCAAGATAAGCTGATTTTCGCAGGTTGGCCAAATGGCCTATTAACCTATACTCATTTTTTATTTTCTTTTTTAACTTGTACCTACTGTTTAAACAACTTCAAATTTCTTTTTCCTCTTTCTTCGTCTTCTTCTGGTAACAGTGATTTTATACGGTGTTTGTGAACATATGTTAAGGTAGTTTATGATGTTTTATAACGGTGAGTTGTTGTGCCATTTTTTTAGGAAGAATTACAGCTCTTGTAACTTGGCCCAAAAGCCCAGCCTAAAATAGCGTAGGTTTAAAGTCCTTACCCGTTTGGCCCAGGTTGTATAAAATTTGAAAGAAACTTTTCAACCTTTAGCCCATTATTAAAGACACACTTCTAAGTTCTTTTTTTCTTCTTTCTTCTTTTCCAGAATATTTAATCTCACGCCACTCGCCGCTCTCTTCTTTTTCCCTAAAATTACATAATTATATTGTACACACTCCTGTTAATTGCTTTTGACCACAAGGGCTTTTTATGTCACGATTCGGATTTTTCACTCTCATGAGTCATAATGGCGCCTACTAGTACAGCTAGGCAAGCCAATTATTCCAACTATTTGACCATTTTAATTTTTAATCCCTTAGAAATTCCAAAACAACATAACAAAGCAGCGGAGATAATACTAACAAAACTGTGCGAAAGAAGAAATTTGATAATTTCGATCATAACAACTTTGGAAGTCTTGTACAGCTCTACCTAGAATTTGGTGTCACAATGTCACGGATCATCTATGAATACTACAAATAAAGTCCGAATAGAAATACACGAATCTGTCTCTAAATAAATAAAAACCGGGGAATGATAGAAGGAGACACCAAGTCCTGCAGACGTTTACAGGACTACCCCAGGTCGTCTGAATCGACTGAAGGCTGCAAACTCACTGCGGTCTAAAAGCTACAACACTGGGATTTACACACAGTACAGAGTATAATATCAGCACAACCGACCCCATATGCTAGTAGGTGCCTAGACTAACCTCAGCGAAGTAGCGACGAGTCTAGGACCACACTATCAAATAAACATGTGCAGGTAAATCATATACAACGGAAAATAAAGGAAATATTTACAATTAAAGATAGGAATAGGAAATCATGCTGTGGGGAACAACAAGTAACAATAGAAAACCAACAGTTAAAATGTAAAGAATATCATAACTCGATTATCAGTAAAAATCAGAAAATTAAAGACAAGTGTACGGTATCACCTTTCGTGCTTTTACTCTCGTCATCAGTATAAAAATCAATACAATCGGCACGATATCACCCTCCGTGCTTTTACCTCACATAATCATTGCACGGAATGATCCTTCGCGCACTATCACTCATATTATGGCACGACATTGTATATCGTGCGGCACGGCATCACCCTTCGTGCTTTTACCTCACAATATTGGCACGACATTAATACTTTGTGCATTAACACTCTCAAAATTATACACGGCATCATCATTCGTGCTTTACACTCTTCCTCGCCCAAGCAACAATCACAAGGCAATTTAAGCAAGGGAATCAATGATATTTCAATAAAATCGCTAGGGAACAATAGCATAACAACAATATTCCGGCAAAGGAAACAATACCAAAAACAATCACATCCCAGCAAGGGAGATAACATCAAAAGTAACAACATCCCGACAAAGGAGACAATATCATAAACCCCTTCTCTTTTCTACATTTACTTCACAACTCAATTCACAACTTGATTCAATGCTTTACAATATTCAATTACCAATAATACTTCCACAAATTATTTTTCAACTTGAGCCAATGCTCTTCAATGTTCAATTACCAATAATACTTCCACAAGCCTTGTTCAACAATAGAAATCATCATATGAAGCCTGAACAACATGAAACGAAGTTACATTAATCATAATATAAGATTTACGGGCATACTTGGCACCAACGTATAGATACTCGTCACCACGTCTATACGTCGTACTCAATAGTTAACACATAGCAAATAAGACACGACTCCTAATCACTCAAGTTAAGATTAGACCAAACACTTACTTCGATGCCACGAATACAATTCAAGCCTCAACTATCGCTTTACCTCTTGTTTTCACTTCGAATCCGCTTGAATCTAGTTACAATATACTTAACAATATCAATAAATGCTAAATAAATCAATTCTGATGCATGAAAATAGGTTTTTTAAGTTTTTCCAAAAGTCAAAAATCGACCCTGGACTCACATAGTCAAAACCTGAGGTTCGAACCAAAACCCGATTACCCATTCACCCACGAACTTAAATATGTGATTTATTTTGAAATCGGCCTCAAATCGAGGTCCAAATCCCAAAAAAATCAAAAATCCTAAATTCTACCCAAAACACCCAATTTCCCCTAAGAAAACTCTTGATTTTGAATTGAAATCATATGAAAAGATGTTATAGATTAAAAAAATGAGTTATAAATGACTTACAATTAGTGGGGAGACGAATATTTCTTTAGAACATCACCCAAAAGTGTTTAGGTTTTGAGAAAGCTTAAAAAATAAGAAAAAAAAGCGTCTAAGTCCCAATTAACTAGTCTCTGATGTCGCAACTGCGATCAGGGTTCACAATTGCGAACCCTTAAGAAGCATGCTATCCTGCAAATGCGAAGAAATTGTCGCATTTGCGACCATTCAAAAATCATGAAGGCTTCGCATTTGCGAGACATCTATCACATTTGCGAGACATCTGTCATATTTTGAGATAAAATGGTCGCATGTACGATCAAGGCCTGCCAGGCCATCTTCGCAAATGCGATACTACTTCACAAATGCGAGCTCGCATTTGCGAACCAGGCTTCCCAATTGTGAAGCATGTAGACCTACAACACACTAGTAATTTTTCTAAGTCTAAATTCACTCTGCGACCTATCCATAACTCATCTGAGCTATCGGGGCTCCAAAACAAACATGTACGCAAGTCCAAAAATATCATATGGACGTGCTCGTGCGATCAAATATCAAAATAACATCAATAAATATGAACTTAGCATCAAAATCAAAGAAAAATCTCAAAAAATCTTAAGTACAAGTTTTAACAACCAAAGGTCCGACTCACGTCATATCAAGTCTATTTCTTACCAAATTTTACGGGCTCAACTTAAATACCATATAAGATCGGACTCCGAAACTAATACAGGCTCAATACAATCAAATTCTACTACATCCAAATTTTCAAAAACTCGGACTTTGGACAACGAAATTTGACACTTTTTCTCTTTTTCTTCTTTGTCTTATATTTTTGGTATACATTATTAGAGATTGTATATACAAGCTTATACAAAGTTATACCTAATTATACATGTCTAATTAAATCCAAAATTGAAATTTTCATATGTTCAATTTTTATTTTTTCTCGAACAATCTATGTATAAATCTACTTTCCTTGTTGATTTATCTCCCAAATCATGTGCAACAAATTTTCAAATTTTATTTTTATTTATGCTATTTGGAACTTGGAAAAGAATAAAATTTAAGTTTCTCGAGTTGCATTATATATTAATTTACTTTCTTTGTCGATGGAATAGGAATATATATAAACCTGGTGAAGAAGAATAAAAGTTATCCAATTTTCGTGCTTTAAGATCTGCTGGATAAAAAAATAATAAGAAAAATGCTCAATTTTCACATTTTGCCCTATTGTTAATGGGCTACAAATTTGCAAAATTATAACTGGATTATTCTGCTTTAATGTATGTGAGTGGACTTTATTTTTGTTTAATTCTCCCTATGTTTTCACTATTGTTTAGGGTTTCTTCTTCTTCTTTTTTCTTAATTGCAAAATGAGTTCGTTAGATTTATTATTATTTTGACAAATTGATGATTGTGGTTTGTTCTTAATGATATTTAGATGTCATGTTTCAAATTTGAGCTCCTTTTGAGTAGATTTAGTTATTAAATCATATATTGGATTGTTAAATTTTGAAGAACAAATTTCTGTGTTTAGCAATTTGCACTTCAGGCCTATTTAGCCTTAAGTGCATGAAAACGTCGGTTGCAATTCAGACCTTTTGGCCTTAAGTGCATCTGACGTACAAAAATTTTCACTTCAGACTTATAGGCCTTAAGTGCGGGAAACTATTGGTTGCAATTCAGAACAATTTGGCCTTAAATGCATCTGAAGTGTAATTTTTCACTTTAGATTTGTTGGCCTTAAATGCAGGAAAATGTTTATTGTGTTAGGATTATGATTCCAACTAAATACAATAACCTTCATATTGAACAATTCGAAATTACAACTACATGAGCGGAAGCTAACCTGAATCCATGAGTGTAAATTGTTGAACCTCCTTTGATGATTGTCCAATAGTCCTTTTGAAGATTGCTCCTTGATCCTTCCTTCAAGATTGTCTTGAAATATATGTATCCACAACAATTCTTTCACAAGACTAAAAATATATGTGAATGGTTTCACAACAACAATATTATGACAATAACCAAAGTTGGTATATGGTTTTCCACAAGAATTTGCAAGACAACAATGGAGATTTTTTACTCTTGATTTAATGGGAGGAAGAAGAGTTTGTCTTGCAATCATGTGGGAACCATACCCCCACTTTATAACAAATGAGTTACATAACCCAAGAGTCACAAGAGTTACATAACTCAAGAGTCACAAGCATGTAACCATGGTTTCATATATGTAACCTTAGTTAGCCCATCATTAACTAAGGTTACCCTTTTGGGTATCTACACATTAGTCCTACACTTTCTATGACAACACATTGGCCCCCTTAACATAATGTCCATAAGACCACAATATTAGGCCAAACCAAAAGATAGCACATAACATATAATTTATTCATATATTGTTCATATGTATGTAGATATAAGTCCATATATCTTACAATCTCCCAGTTGGACGAGATACACAAACATATGTACAAACCTTAGTATTATATGTTACAAAATAACCTTAGGAGCTCAAAATTGCTATCACAATAAAATTGTCATGAACAATCCGGTCCATCAATCATACCAACATAGGAACTAAGAGCTCTTTGTTACTCATTCGTAACTAGAACCAACATAGATCACATATATCAATATAACCAACGACATGGATCAAGTGTAGGTATGTAGCATGGAAATAACATAAAGTGTGGTCAATAGAATGTCTATTTCCAATTGGTTCTCTTTATTGAGATCGTTCATAAACTGTAAGAGTACAAAAACTTTAAAACTGAATATCTGCAGATATAACTGAATTACTGAATTTCTGAATATAATGAACAATACATAAATGTACAATACAAAACTCCCATTAAAATACATAATCCTTATGTGATTTGACACCCATACAAGCAATATGCTCATGAAATACTTTTGGCGTCAATCCCTTAGTGAGCGGATCCGCAAGCATGGAGTTTGTACTAATGTACTCAATGCACAATTGTCCATTATGTACTCTTTCTTTAACAACCCGAAATTTGACGTCCATATGTTTTGCTTTCGTCAAACTACTGTTGTTATTAGCATAAAGGACTGCCGATCTGTTGTCGCATAATAGCCTAATTGGCTTTTTAATGCTATCAACAATCCGCAGTCCACCAACAAAATTCCGCAGCCATAATGCCTCATTAGATGCTTCATAACATGCCATAAACTCCGCTTCCATGGTGGAAGTGGCTGTAAGAGTTTGCTTGATACTTCTCCAAGAGATAGCACCACCCGCAAGCATGTAAATATAGCCTGAAGTGGACTTCAAACTATCCTGACATCCAGCCAAAATCGGAATCGGTATACCCAATGATCTCAAGCTGGTCCGATTTCCAGTATGTAAGCATGTAATCCTTTGTTCTCTGTAAGTACCTCATGACCCGTTTGGCTGCCTTCCAATGGTCCATTCCCGGATTGCTTAGATATCTGCCTAACATCCCAACAATGTATGCTATATCAGGTCGTGTACATGCCTGAGCATACATCAGACTACCTACCGCCGAAGCATAAGGCGTCTTCTGCATTTCTGAAATTTCATAATTATTATTTGGGCACTGTTTGAGACTAAACTTGTCTCCCTTAGCAACAGGGGTGTTGCCTGGTTTACAATCCTGCATGCCAAATCTTTTCAGAACCTTATCGATATAGCCCTTTTGTGACAGACCGAGAATACCTTTAGAACGATCTCGTTGTATCTGAATTCCTAATACAAAAGAAGCTTCACCAAGATCTTTCATTTCAAATTTCTTTGAAAGAATTTTTTTAGTTTCAAGTAATAATGCTATATCGTTGCAGGCAAGCAGTATGTCATCGACATATAAAACCAGAAAAATATACTTACTCCCACTGAACTTATGGTATATACAGTCATCAGCAATATTCGGTTCAAAACCAAAAGATGTAATGACTGCATGAAACTTATAATACCATTGACGAGAAGCTTGCTTGAGCCCATAGATGGATTTCTTTAATTTGCAAACCTTTTTCTCTGATTCATCCGAAACAAAGTTTTCAGGTTGCACCATATAAATTGTTTCCTCAATGTCACCATTGAGAAACGCTGTCTTAACATCCATTTGATGAAGCTCAAGATCAAAATGTGCTACTAATGCCATTATAGTCCTGAAAGAGTCTTTCGATGAAGCTGGAGAGAAAGTCTCTTTATAATCAATGCCTTCTTTCTGAGTGTAGCCTTTTGCGACAAGACGAGCTTTATACTTAATAACGTTGCCCCCTGAATCCCTTTTGGTTTTAAAAATTCATTTACAACCAATAGGTTTAATACCTTCGGGCAATGTAACAAGCTCTCAAACGTCATTATCGCTCATAGACTTCATCTCATCATTCATGGCATCAATCCACTTTTGAGAGTTAGAACCCTTAATGACTTGACGGAAGTTGATTGGATCATCTTCCTCAAGTCCAATATTACTTTCTTGTTCTTGGAGAAATACTACATAATCATCCGAAATTGCATTTCTCCTCTCTCTAGTGGATCTCCTTAATGTCATTTCAGTTTCTTGAGGTTGTTGAGTTTGATTTTCATTAGTAATTTCAGGATCCTGATTGGGGAGATTTTCGAGATTGTCTTGAACTGGAGTTGTATGATCCGTGTCAGGAATGATAACACCCTGACCAAGATCAACAACTTGAGGGAAAGACACATGTTCTTCCTCAAAGACAAAATCTCTAACAACTTTATCTCCCCACCCCCCAAACTCAATATCCTCAAAAAACCTAGCATTGCCCGTCTCAAAAATAGTTCTAGAAGTGGGATCATAAAACTTAAAACCCCTGGACCTTTCAGAGTATCCAACAAAATAGCTACTAACCGTCTTAGCATCCAGTTTCTTTTCATTCGGCCTATAAGGCCTTGCCTCAGTTGGACAACCCCAAATGTTTAAATGCCGAATACTGGGTTTATGTCCAGTCCAAAGTTCATATGGGGTTTTGATTGTAGCTTTAGTTGGAACTCTATTAAGAATATAAGCTGCGGTTTTTAATGCTTCACCCCAGAATGAGTCAGGCAAAGTAGTACGAGAAATCATACTTCTTACCATATCCTTAAGGGTCCGATTTCGTCTTTCAGCTACACCATTCATTGTAGGACTTCCTGGCATAGTATATTGAGGGACGATCCCACACTCATCTAGGAATTTAGCAAATGGCCCTGGATGTTGTTCACCTGAACCATCATATCGACCATAGTATTCACCACCACGGTCAGATCTAACTGATTTAATTCTTTTGCTTAGTTGATTTTCAATTTCAGCCTTAAATGATTTGAACACGTCTATGGATTGGGACTTTTCGTGAATAAGATATAGGTACCCATAACGAGAGTAATCGTCTATGAATGTGATAAAGTATTATTGACCATTCCTACAAGGAGTAGGAAATGGCCCACAAATATTCGTATATATCAATTCTAAGACGTCCGAAGCTCTCTTAGCACCTAATCTTGTCTTGTTTGTTTGTTTACCCTTGATACACTCAACACAAATATCCCAATTTGAGGAATCAAAAGAATCAAGAATTCCATCTGACACGAGTTTCTGAATTCTTTGAATGGATATGTGACCCAAACGTTTATGCCAGAGTGATATAGAATTCTCATTAGTTAATTTTCTTTTGGTACCACTTAAACTTGTATGCAAAGTTTCATTATTTGAAGTTATTGTATCAACCAAATATAAGCTATCAAATGTTGATAAAACACCAGTACTAATAAGATTTGAATTCTGAAAGAGACTAACTTTATTGTCACCAAAAGAACATGAATAACCGGATATGTCCAATTGGGGAACAGAAATTAAATTCCGTCTAAAAGACGGTACAACAAAAGTCTCATCCAAATCTAAATGAAAACCGGTCTTAAACAACAGCCTAAATTTGCCAATAGCCTCAACTGGCACCCTCTTGCCGTCACCCACATAGATGTATCTTTCACCATCATTTGGTTTTCGCCAGTTCAGGCAACCCTGCATAGATATACTTATGTGAGTAGTAGCAGCAGAATCTACCCACCAAGTATCCTTAGGTACCGAAATTAAATTAACTTCAGAATAAACAAGAGAAAGAAATGTACCTTTTTTCGCACGCCAGGCATGGTACTTGGTACAATCTTTCTTCACATGATTAGTCCCCTTACAGAAAAAGCAACCTAATTCAGTAATTTCAACCTTAGGTTCCTTATGTTGCTTAATCTTGGGCCTTGCAACCGCAACTTCCTTACCTTTCCTCTTCTTAGTATCCTTAGAAGAGGATGCCAAATGAGCACTTTCAGTCTTATCTAGGTTTATCCTTTCCTCTTCTTGCACACAATGTGAAATGAGCTCATTAAGAGTCCATTTCTCCTTCAGGCAGTTGTAACTGACCTTAAACTGATTAAAGTGTGCAGGAAGAGATATCAAAACAAAGTACACAAGCAGTTCCTCAGGTAAATCCAGCTTGAGTGACTTCAGTTTCGAAGCAAGATGAGACATTTCAAAAATGTACTCCCTAATGTTTCCCTTGCCCTTATACCTCATGGAAACAAGTTTACTCAATAGTGTACTTGTTTCCACCTTTTCGCTTTGCATAAAATGCTTTTCAAGGTTTTCAAGGAAAACTTTGGCATTAGCTTCATTATTCATAGTACCCCTGAATGATTCTGGAATTGCACGCTTCATGATCATTAGACTCATGCGATTCGAGCGTTCCCACTTCTCCATCGCCCTCCTTTCTCAGGAGAGGATGTATCCTCAAGAGAAGCAGGTTGCTCAATCCGAAGAGCAAGGTCAAGATCCATGCAACCGAGAACGATCATGACGTTCTCTTTCCATTCCTTAAAGTTTGTGCCGTTAAGCACAGGGATGCTATTAATGTTGGCAGAGATCGTAGAAGCAGAAGAATTCATTGAAATAGAACAAAAGGATTACTTAATACATGCTTACAATTACTTGAACTTTAACTTTTACTTTATAGATTCAAAATAGGCATTTTCCATTACAAGATACCTAGCAGAACATTGATTTTAGTCTTTGGACAGAAAAACAACTTGTAAGTGGTACTCTTGGTGTTGTGATCAAATATAAACAATAAACTCCTGTCAAATATCAAACCTTCCTTTGGGCCGACTTAATATTCACATGGAAAACCCAAATAATTGTCTCATATTTATCACCACAAGCATGTTCGAATTCCTGCCAAATAACAACCTTCCTTTGGGCCGGTGTTAAACGCATGGAAGACTAACATCCACAGTCATCTTATATTTCAAGATTAATCAATCTACATAATAGAGGTTACTTTGGCAACATAATGCTTCAATTGACTAATTTAAAATATTAGATGCTAAAAACTTTAGTTCCTTAATGTCATATTATGAATCTTAACTTAATATGTTATATGTTTTGACATGCAACAACTGAATATTAATTGTTATTATACTTGAGAGGACAATTCCAAAAATATGAAAATTGATGGATTTAAAACAATTAATATTCAAAACTTAAATATTAATGTATAATACATTAATAATAAAAAAAAACTTAAATATTTTAATTGAATATTAATATGTCAATTAAAATCTGAAACTTAAAAGATTTGAAACGTTTTAGCCTTACTGGCCCAGGATAATCGATTATCTTAAACAGATAATCGATTATTCTGGCATAAAAAAAATTTCAGACTAACTGGACCAGGTTAATCGATTAACTTTTAAGATAATCGATTAACCTGGTATTAAAAAAACGTTTCAAACTTACTGGACCAGGTTAGTCGATTAACTTAAAAAGTTAATCGACTAACAGGGCTTGCGAAAATTCCAAAATATTTCTGAAAAATTAAGTTAATCGACTAACTTAAAAGTTAGTCGATTAACTTTTGTCACTGTTATTTGCATAATTTTCAGAATCAAAACATGATTTTCAACAAGCATCTTAAACAAGAAAACATGTTGTTTACCAACCAAAATCATGCTAAATACAATGTTTTAATTCAAGTAAAGATAACATGATATTAAAACATCAAATTTCATCAAAACATAACATTCATAAAATCATGCTATTTCATGGTACTAGAATTTCACAAAATTCTAACTTCACTAGAACATGAACCTAACATAACATGAATCTTATGAACATCCAAATTATCCAAATATGAAGGTGGCTCTGATACCAATTGTTAGGATTATGATTCCAACTAAATACAATATCCTTCATATTGAACAATTCGGAATTACAACTACATGAGCGGAAGCTAACCTGAATCCATGAGTGGAAATTGTTGAACCTCCTTTGATGATTGTCCAATAGTCCTTTTGAAGATTGCTCCTTGATACTTCCTTCAAGATTGTCTTGAAGTATATGTATCCACAACAATTCTTTCACAACACTAAAAATTTATGTGAATGGTTTCACAACAACAATATTATGACAATAACCAAAGTTGGTATATGGTTTTCCACAAGAATTTGCAAGACAACAATGGAGATTTTTTACTCTTGATTCAATGGGAGGAAGAAGAGTTTGTCTTGCAATCATGTGGGAACCATAACCCCCACTTTATAACAAAAGAGTTACATAACCCAAGAGTCACAAGAGTTACATAACTCAAGAGTCACAAGCATGTAACCATGGTTACATATATGTAACCTTAGTTAGCCCATCATTAACTAAGGTTACCCTTTTGGGTATCTACACATTAGTCCTACACTTTCTATGACAACACATTGGCCCCCTTAACATAATGTCCATAAGACCACAAAATATGCCAAACCAAAAGATAGCACATAACATATAATTTATTCATATATTATTCATATGTATGTAGATATAAGTCCATATATCTTACATATTGCACTTACCTTTTTGGTCTTAAGTGCATCTGAAGTGTAATTTTTCGCTTTAAACTTATTGGCCTTAAAGTACATGATGCCATTGGTACTACTTAGCCTTAAGTGCATCTAAAGTGTAACTTTTTACTTCAGACCAAAATTTTTTTAACTCCAAATACAATAAATCTCATAAAACAGGTAAGCTTGCAAATACTTTTGGAAAGTGCATATATGTTCAATATTGAGTATAGATGCAAGAACCCCTTAAGATACTTGGCTTAGGGAGTAGCGGAGTTCCTTTCCTCCGATTTCCCTTTAAATGTAACAGCTCCATGCAAATAAGAAGTATGGAACTACTGTGTTATTACTCCATTAGCGAACATTTTTTGAGGCAGAGTAGGAGCTGGCAATAAGCGTGGATATAAGTTAGAAATGTTCTTTAAAAACAGTGGTTGGTACTAACCTTATTGGCTTCGTTCAATATACGAAGTGGTAAACACCTAGAGTTGATCTAAAGAGGGTAAAACTTTCGGGCTATGTTCGGATGATTGGAATGTTTGCGTTGTGCACAATATATACTTTGAATTATCCACTGGTTAGATAAGAGGGGTTGCTCTGATGGTAAGCAACCCCCACTTCCAACCGAGAGGTTGTGAGTTCGAGTCTCCTCAAGAGCAATGTGGGAAGTTCTTGGAGGGAAGGATGACGGGGGTCTATTTGGAAACAGCCTCTCTACCCAAGGGTAGGGGTAAGGTCTGCGAACACACTACCCTCCCCAGACCCTACTAAGTGGGATTATACTGGGCTGTTGTTGTTGTTGATGATGATGATGAATTATCCACTGGTTATATTGTTCCTTGCATGTACGCGCAATTCTCTCATGTTAGAGACTAAGTTTCTGTGCACCGACCGATAGTGAATATCTATATTTTAAAGAGATTTTAGGATTTGTTATTTGGTGACTATGTTACTTTTTCCCTATAAATAGAGAAGCTGATCCCAAATCAATAAGAATTTCCTCTTTCTCTTTCTCTGCAATATTGTTCTTATTTTTTTATTGTTTTAAAACATGTTATCTGCATGAGACTCTAACCCATTAAGTAGAAGCTTTGGGATTGAACATAATGATTGTCAATTATTCTATAAACTTCCTTCATGATTAAATTTTGACTTTAAGGTAAATATTTTACTTTATTTTTCACTTTAAATTCTTAAAATTCTATAATTTGATTTTGTATACAAGCAAAGACAATAAAGTTTGATTATAACTCTAGTAGAGTTTGTAAGAAATTATAACCACTTAAAGTGGTAAAATTTCTCTGTCTTGCCATGATCAAATTCATGTATGATTATACGCAAAGTATTTAAAACTCGTCCCTTTGAATTTGCTCCATTCTCATTCCCTCAAGAGAGTATGATAGCAATATATGATAAGTCTGAAAGAAGACAAAATTATTATCGTGAAGGTATCAGTGGATGTGGACGTAACAATAGACAGAATTATAATCTTTATCATTGTGATAATGAGAATAATAAAAATTTTCAAAATAATCCTTCACGAGGGGGAGACATTGAGGAAACAAGTTAGTTTTTCTAACATGAGGTGGAGACATGATAAACAGTTAAGAAAAAGTTACATGGAGTAAATTATTATGTATACATCTCGATTCTCAAAAAGATAATATGAAATTGAAGTTCATAATAAGATAATTCATTTGCAATATATTGCAAAGCGTGCCAGACGCATTTGCTGACCCAAAGAAAGTAACTGTATTCTCACTATAAATGCTCATATTAGAATAAATCCTAGAAGGACAAAGTCTATGGCACTGAAAGCGTATAGACTAATCGGTTTCATTAAAATACTTGATAAAGAAGATGAGCAAATGATCAAAATGATAATAATAAGGGGGCAAGTGTTCTAGGAGATCACATGACATAACACTTTATAAAGTATCATGAGAGATTTCGGTACCTGAATATATGAATGAAAAGATTTTTAGGTTATGTCTTTATGAAAAATAAGAATTTTAGAACCGATAAAATGTTCATCGACGACATCTCGTATAGCGCTAAGTATAGATGATGATCTTAAGTCTGGAGAAATAATTTCGAATAGAATTGGTTTCATACGAAAGATATGTAGTTTTGAACATGTAGTTCAAATAATTAAAAGTATAGAGTCAAATGTATGTGCAATCAATTTTTGATATCTTATTTGTCTAGAATAACATGAAAACTTGATATGCATCTAATTAAAGTCTATTATATGACTTAACTTATACGACAATCCTTGAAGAGTTTAAATCTCTTAAAACATATACAATTCTTGGTCCTGAAGTACCATATCTAAAATGTAATTTATGCATATATGTATCTTGCTATGACTATAAGCATGATAATATGATAGCAAGAGTTTTCACCCCTGTGTGAAGATATTGAAATGATGATTCCAACAAGATCATTTGAAGACAAAACATCTATTAGGTATGATGATTTCAAAGTGAAACAAATTCTTCAAGTTAATGTGGCTGATTTGTTTATCAAATCTCTATCTTTTAAAGATGGTGCACAAGATTGAAATGCAAATGCTTAAAGATAAGAATTGATGCTCTCATCAACGGGAGTTAATACGTGTTGTACTCTTTTTTCTTTACAAGGTTTTGTTCCACTGGGTTTTCCTTGCAAGGTTTTTAACGAGGCAACCAAAAGGCGTATTATTAGATATGTATACTCTTTTTCCTTTTTTATAATTCACTGGATTTTATTTTAGTTAAGGTTTTAATGAGACACATTATCTGTTGAATAGATATTCAAGGAGAGTGTTATAAATAGAATTTTATTTATGGTGAATGTCTATATTCTATAGAGATTCTAGGGTTTGCTAGTTGGTGGCTAAGTCACTTTTCCCCTATAAATAGAGGGGGTTCTATTCTGTTGTAATTGATCCCAAATCAATAAAATTTTCCTCTTTTTCTCTGCAATATTGTTTTTGTTCTTTTATTATTTTATAACAGATCCACAATAATAGATAATTTCTTATGTCAAGCCTAATATCATGATAACTTTAAAATTAAAGCGAGACCTATTATAACTAATTAAATTGATTAAAAATATTGTAAAACTTATTTAGAGGATGTTTGGCTAAGCTTATAAGTTAGTCAAACTGAATATATTTATCCTAACAGAGAATGACTATACGTATTTGTTTATACTATCATACTTGTTCGATTTATCTCTTTCAACTTAGATTCCATGAGGAAGAAATTATCTCTTTCAAAGTTTTAACATAAGCAGGAATTCGCGAATCTTTCAAAAGTCGGGCGTGCAGGGCTTGCTTATAAGCAACTTTTCGCTATGCCTTTAATATATATATATATATAATGTATTGACTCTCCTTAACTTTTTAGCATATTTATTTTTATATATTTTGGCACCCTTTAATAAAAATTCTGACTCCGCCACCGGCTGAAAGTCACAGTACTCAGAAATATCTTATCTTGGCGTAATAATGTGTTCCAAGTAGAAAAGAAATTAGTAGAAAATAAGTCAATTTAATTTGCATGAGAGAGAAAGTGTTGCCTGTACTTAGTACTTGTGATAGAATGATCAACCATTAGCCTCTGATAAGGAATTGAAACATTAAAAGAAAGAAGAGCAGCTATTTTGTACAGTGGTTACTCTCATACTTTCAATTTATTTTAAATGTAATTCGTGACTTGATGCTCATGTTTGGCCGTGACCTTGACCAGAAGAAGAAGTTGAAGAGTAGTGTACATGTCCAGCTTCAAGAGCAGAAGGTGTAATTTCTGAAGTTTTATTAGCATGAAACTTATGTGCTTCTTCTAACTCTTTTTTTGTCCTTATAATATCATCTTCTTCATGAAAATCTTCTTCTACAGAGAGTACCACAGTCTCAGATTTCCCATGGGGTCCTTGAACAATAGCTTCCTTAATTCTCAAATGCTCATCAATGTGCTTCACTTCTTTCTCTTCAACTACTCTTGTCTTCTTCTTTTTCTTCAAGTAACAGCAGAAAGAAAGTATTGCTAGGCCAAGTAAAATGCAACCGAACGTCGAGAAAACGAATATTATTATGATATAACTGTGAGGGGGTGATGGTGGTGGTGGAACAAATGGAGGAGGAGGAGGAGGAGGAGGAGGAGGAGGGCGGGGTTTCGGTGGTGGAGAGATGGGATGAGGAGGAGGAGGGGGTGGTGGAGGAGGGAAATGTGGAAATGGGAAGTTATTTACATTGTTAGCCATAGTTATGTATAATCTTGGAAAGGTGATGAGAATTTTGGTGCAAGTTCTTGATACCTTTTGATGTTGTGATGAAGAGAAGTACTAGAACTCTGTTTATTTATAAGTATGGAATTTTAATATTTTTTTCTTTGGGTCTCTCATGGTTCCTTTTGTTTTCTTTTTAATTTAGGGAATGCTTCCAAGTAAGCAGAGACTTGGCTCTCATGTGAAGATTTAGGATGACTTGATATTTATGATTTGATTGAAGTAGAAAACACTTTTCCTTTTAGCTGTATTTCTTTCTCCTTATTCTTTTGCTTAAGTGACACAGAAGGGCATTGACACAAAAAAATACAAGAGAAAAACAATTTTACATATTTTATTCTATAGAGTAGAGTTGTGCCTGATTCTTTTGGCGCCATAGAAAAATGACAAAGAAAAACATTAATACATACTTCTTTATTCTGCTCTAATTGGTCAACAATTTACCAGCTACTCTAGTGCAAAAGATATAATTTTCCAATAACAATTGTTATTTTCTTCTCCAATTAATGGAACTATGGAAGTGCCAAACTAATTGCATACTTGGTAAAAATATTTTTAATATAATAGCTAGTTGGATATTCAACTGTAGATCAATTTGTTTCAGCATTAGTTTGTTTACACAGGATATGAAGTATTAAGTTAATTTATGTATGGTCCATGACCTTTATCCACTCTATAACAGTAAAGTACAAAAAAAAATTGCCATGTCAAAGTAACTGAACTTTTATAAGTAATATAATCATATTATATTTTAAACATGAAAATCAAAAGTTGAATCTAAAGACTAAAATGATCTTATAGTATTATTGAACTTTTATATCCTTTAAAGTTGTAGACAAGAGGGGTTGCTCTGATGGTAAGTAACCCCCACTTCCAACCAAGAGGTTGTGAGATCGAGTCTCCCCAAGTGCAATGTGGGAAGTTCTTGGAGGGAAGGATGCCGGGGTCTATTTGGGAACCTCTCTACCCAAGGGTAGGGGTAACATCTGCGTACATACTACCCTCCCCAGACCACACTAAGTGGGATTATATGGGTTGTTGTTATTGTTGTTGTATATCATTTAAAGTTGTATTAATATTATTTCAATATTAACAACAAAAGTTAGTTTTGTAACATTAAATTTGACTTGAGATTATCAAAGAATTTAGTAAGGTACATGTATCTGAATTCTTCACTTTACAAAGTTAAGCTCTTTAACTTTTGTCATATAATAACCTTTTAGAGCTAACATTTACAGTTCAATATTTTATCTTCTCCTTTTATTTTTTTTAGCTTAAATATTCAGATTGTTATGATTTTTATGTGCAATCTTTTTCCTTACAAACATAGTCATGATTCAAAGTGTTTTACACAAAACGATATGGGATAGCCGCGCAATACGCGTGCATGGATTTTAAAATCCCTTCCACACAATAAACAACTAATACTACTCATTAATGTCAATTATTTTGATATCGGCTATAGGAATCATCACTGTTTATGTATACAAAAAAAAAATAAAAAAAAATTCAATTCTCTCCCCCACACCCCCCCCCCCCCTCCTAACCCCACAACGACCAAGACTTTAGTGTTGAAGGTAATCAAGTTGAATAAAACCTGCACAAAAAGCATGTAAACAAATGCTGAAATCAGATTATCGAACAGAGGACAACGGGTTGACGCCCGAATACTTTAGCTAACAGATATTCCGAGAAATATTGAATCAGTAAGAAAAAGAGAGAAAAAAACAGGAGACGTACTTGCATATATTCATGAAGCTAATGAATCTGATATTGCTGTTCCGAAAATAGAAAGGCAAAAAGCAGTTCGTTCCACATATCAGGCACACCAGGTAAGCAGTAATGGCTACAATCTGGAACTGATGGATTGTCACTCCAATTACCAACATGTGCATCGCTTCGGTATGCCCCCATTGGAGTGACATGCAGCAGTGTCACAGGGATTGCTACATTTTTCACAGTATCAATTATCATGCCCGAAAACGCATTCTTATCCTTGCCGTTGATTTCCGACCAGGGCTGTCGGGTCACGTCGCATTTTTCACGGGGTCCAGCACTGATTCAAGCATAAGAAGGCTCTCATCAAATTTAGAAAAGAGACAAAAGTGGAGAATAAACAGCTCTTACACAAACTATATCCAACTATCGGACAAATTGACCTTCAATTATAGCCAAGACAGAAATTTTAAGAGAAGTAAAAAAGCCAAGACAAAGGATACCAACACATTATATTAGTAAATTGAGCATACCTCCAATGAGTAGCTTCAAAAGTCCGAAAGAATACACGTGTTCTATCAGAGTTGATGTTATTTTCAATCCAAGATTGCCAAGTAGTTAAGGCTTTATTGAAGGCACCATTTATTGGCATTCCGAGTTTCATCTTTCCGTCAATCTGGAAGTACCAGCCCCTGTCTGAAGAAGCATGTCAGAAGAGTTATCTCAAATTGGTATAGTAACTTCGCCATAAAAAGTGCAGAATAGTGGAGTATCTTCAGAAAAGCATTTACTACCATGTAGACACACATAAATCCCCATGGCTTTAACTGTAATAGAATTCATCTTAAAGTACTCGATAAGTAAGAGGAGAAGTAGTTCAATTCCTTGCATAATTACACTGTCTGATGGAAACTCTCTCTCTCACAAAAACAATCGCGCATGAGCAGAGTAAATCAAAATTGTGAAAATCTATCTAGCACGATCCCTTTACTAGGCATTTGAAATCTAAAGGCGTACTTTTATCCATAACAAATGGATTCTTTAACAACCGAAGCTACAGATATGGAAATGTATTCATTATGGTGAGAGATCTTTTTATCAAGTTTTGCTGCATAATGATGTTGAACAAGCATTAAGACATCCATTATTTGCAACACAGTATTATGTAGAAGATCTAAGTTAACTTTCCTAGTTATATTTACAGATCTAAGTTAACATATTTACGTACTATGTAGTCGGAGATAGTTTCATTTACCTTGAAAGTGTTAATTTTGTGACATGGAGAATGATTCTCATTATCAGGAAATGACTAACTCTATCAAACAAAACTGATTTAAAAGGTAGGCATGATAAATGACAAATAGTTGTGCGCTACTTGAGAGACTGGGTTAAGAAGCTTTTATACTGTAAGCGGCAGGGGTGAAGTTATGTCTGACCAAGGGTGAAATATACTTGTTACTAATCAAAAATAGACTTTGAACACCCTTGCATAGCCCACTAGCAAAGGTTGTTCAAACCTTTATTGAATTTTTTGGCTCCACCACATGTACGCGGTCCTTATAATTAGAATGACCATCATCATGCATCTAAGGGTGATAAAGGAGAAAGAGGAAGCGAACAAACATTCTGTCCCCAATAAGATATAACTGAAGGTAACAAAGATTGGCATGGAAAGAGGGGAAAACATATCTTCTCACAAGAAGATGGTAACTTGGGTGATGTAAAATTCTCTAGTTAGATATGATGTGGATTTGGTGAGGACATCTCCAATCTCTCTAACTGCTTAGGTCAAGATCTCAAAGTATGCTTAAGAAAACTCAAAACTTCATAGAGTCCATTTTCAGACTACAAAGCACAACTGCGATGAATCAACATCTCTCATAGGCTTAGGTTATATCAAATAAAATGAAACAGGTCAATTATTTGATGATCAGAAACATCATCAGTTATTTTACTAGCTTAAGTGCATGTTACCTAATCAAGCAAATATATAAATGATAAATTCCCAAGCTAAAGTTCTAACACAAGAGAGACACTATATAGCATGAAGAAAGTTACAATGGTAAGCAAGGGCATAATACCAAATGAACAAGGAATTCAGTATGACCAGATCACTTACAGTTCAAAAAGCTTCGTGGGAGTCCACCAATGACCAGTATTAAAAACTAGAATATCAGAATGAATCCATTCCTTGTTTATGTCATCCAACTTATCAAGCATTAGTGCTTTCTTGATCCTCTTTGGTGAACGTTTTGGTGGCGATCCAGGTTGTACTAGGAAAATTGACCTATAAAACTCAACTGTAAAATTAAAGGATCTAAATCGAACTTGTAAATGCCTAATCTGTCTAGTGATCTTTCTTCCTCTGACTTCATATACACTCTTCTTGTCCTCAACACCAGTCATCAATATGCATATCATAGACTCCCATTGAGTCCTACTTAATGAATCACCAACAAAGACAATTCTTTTTCCCCTTAACTTTTCCAAGATTACATAGACATCAAATCTTGGAATTTCACAATTCCTAGGTTTCCACCTCCACATGAGATACTCTTTATCCTTCCTACCATTATCTAAACAACTAAAACCTTTTTCAGCAAATGGACATTCTGATGCATTGTACAAAGGATAACTTTCATCAGGCACCCAATTTCCAACAAATAAATTGCATTCAACACTAAAGTTAGTATTTGTTCTATTATCTCCTGCATTTTCAAGAACAATTGGTTGTGGAAAAGGATTTGTGTTGTAGAAATAACCAGACCCTATTGCCACAAGAAATAACAATAATAAGGATCCAATTACAAGGACCCTATTGAAAGAATGAAAACCCCAAGTGTGATAATATTTCAACTTGCCAAAGTTCAAATCTTTAGGCCTAAAATGGCCAAAAGAACTCAACTTCAACCTATTCACCATCTACACGAACACCAAGAATGAGCATTAAGTTGTAAAACAGACCTTATAGCAACAGACAAGTCAAGCTATATCTCCAAACAAAGATGAAAAATCAAGATTTATAAGAGAACCCACGAATCTAAACAGCTTAATAGAGCTGAGTATTAGCAAAAAAGAATGAGAAGTATAAAAATGTAAATGGATCTTGAAGCTTCTTCAGTTGCAGTTGGTGATTAGGACATGCAGAGGAAAATATGGTTAAGAATAGAGGGTAAGAATGTCATTTCAAGTTCAAAGTGGCTTTGGCTAAAATTTGGTGGAGAGATATGATGTTGAGTAAATATAGCATAGAACTAAATTTATAGGTTGGAATCAGCTGCTAGCTGGAACAAATATGCTTATGTACGGCTGCATCTCATTGGTTAACATATTCAAATAGCGGAAATTTTTGCCTTCTTTTCTACTTTTGTCTTTCCTTAATGCTTCTTTCTGTTCAGGGGAAGTATCCTTTTGTAACATACTTTATGTTGGTCAAATACAGCATCAATCTCACCATAAATAGTTTCATTTAATTGGAAATTCAGAAGAAAAAAGTTTATAAGATAAGTGATACTCTAAAATTACATATATTTAGAGATTGAGATTGTTCATTGAAATTCACAAAAATTACGTCTCAGTCCTAAACCGAAATTTCCGTTGCTTAATACATAGTAATATTTTTCAACTTGATTTTTATTTTACACTCTTTAACTTTGCAAGGAAATACACCTTGACTTGTAACCTCCTAAAAGGCCATGTGGCATGCACGTACGATGCCAAAAGAAAAGCATGTGGAATATAATGGCTAAAAATATTCCCAAACCCCTTTTTTGTACATTTTTACAATTTAAACTTTTTAACCTATTTTCTGTCTTCTCCCATAAGCACTAGGGGAGGAGGAAGTGAAAGATAACTAAAGAGTGGGAGCTTGTAAATTCTTTTGGAGATTACAAGGCTAAAGTGTAAGTGAAAAGAGGACAAGAAGCATCTTTAATTTATCCTTGTTTGGATGGTTGTTACCCATAGTATTGTACCGTATACATACTTTAAATATGATTTTATTTTGATTGTTACTTAAATTTTATTGTATTATATTAGTAAATTTGTCATTATATAATAATAAAATGTGTCACTTTATATAACTATCCATTTGGTGTGGTCACGTCGTTATCTTGTCTTTTTCTCTCAATCTCACCTTTTATTATTATAAAATAATTTTATTTTATCATCTACCCTACATTTTATATAATAATTTTATCTGATATTATAATTTTTCTTTATAATATTGTAAGTCTATTTTTCATATTGCTGGTGCGTAATATCACAACCGATTACAAACAATAAAATTTATCAAAATATTATGTTTATCAAACAATAAAGTACAATACAATATAATACGATTCAATAATTAACGATATGTAATAAGCTGTCAGTGGACATGTTTGGTAGAGAGGAAAAGAAAAAAAGGAGAAGCATAATAAAAAGGATATGGTGTTTGTCAAAATAATGGAAGGAAAAGAAATGAACAGTAATAGAAAATACAGTCGGAAAATCAAAGAAAAGAATTATGGAATGAGAACATGGCATTCCTCGAGTTGTACTTTTTAGAAAAATGACACTTGAACACAGAGAGGCTCCTAGCACTTTCTACTATATAGTAAAAAATAATGCAAATAAGCAAAAGGAGAAAACAAAGAAACATAAATAGCAGAGAAAAATAAGGAAAAACAACTCAAGAAAAAGAAACAACAACAACAACTACCCAGTATACTCCTACCAGGTGGGGTCTGGGGAAGGTAATATGTAGACAGCCTTACCCCTACCCAAAAGGGCAGAGAGGCTGCTTCCAAGCGACCCTCGGCGCATAGGACAGAATGAAAAGCTGCATTGGAAAACAAAGATAAAGTTAGGAACCAAGACAAGACAAAATACAATAACAAAACAAAGCATAAGTAATCCTGCAGAAATAACGTAAATGATTATGTAAACATAAGAAACATAAATACCGTCGCATGCGACAATAACAAGCGACAACTATCATATTACCAACCAAGAGAGGACCTACGCTAAAACACTAGTCATCTACGGGTAACCCTACTATCCCACACCCAACCCCGGGTGGGGCGAACGAAGGACTCTAAGAGCCCCGTGCCTGCAACCCTGATTCTATACCTCCAGACTCCCCTATCAAGGGTCAAGTCCTCGGTAACTCAAGAAAAAGAAAGTAAAAATAAAATTAGAGACAGAGCTAAGCTTTCAATTTTAAGGGTTCAGGATTTAAGTTTCTTTAAATTATTAAATTTTAAATTAATAATTTATTTATATTTAATAAATTTTTAAATATTAATATAAAATTTAAATTAAAGTTATTAGGTTCATCTGAATTCGCTTCACGGTACTCTATCCGTCCCTCAATAAAATAAGAAAGAAAAAGATTTAAGAAAGATAAAGGATCACTTTCAGATTGATTTCAATTTTAGACAAGGGGTTAAACTAGTTGATTTGAGAGCGAGAAAACTCTCCATGTGATTTTTTCTCCCCCATTCTCCCCCATTCTCCATGTCTACACTACTACTTGCTTCTTTTCTTTTCTGTTTGAATTCTCTATTGTGATCGAATGATAATGGGAGAAATGTGTTCTTTAAGTTCATTTCTTAATAAATATTATGACTCTTGTTGTGCTGTGAAACCAATTGTATGGAACCTTACTTTGTATTTTCAGCAAAAGGTTATTTACACGACTCAAATTCATGACTTCTTGGTCACACGATAACAATTTTACCAGTTATGTCAAGACTTTCCTTAAAAAAAAGGAAAAAAAACCAATAGACAAGAAATTGGAGAAGATCATGCAGCATCATCAGTCACACCATTTCCTTCGGATCCCAAAAAGTTGAGAGCCCTGCACACCAAAGCTGCCAGATTTAGCTTATTCGAAGGAACATTATTTAGGAGATCTTTCTTCGACCCAGTGTCCAGATGCTTAGGGCTAGGAGAGATGAAATACTCTATGAGAGAGGTTAACGAGGGCAGTTACATGAACCATTCAGGGGCAGAATCTTTAGTTCGGAAGCTAATCAGAGTGGGCTAGTAATGGAATGAAATGGAGAAAGACGCAAAAGACTTTGTTCGATAATGTGATGAGTGCCAAATACACGCCCCGATAATCCATAAACCAAGAGATATGCTCCACTCTGTCCTGTCTCCATGGCCAGTTACGAAGTGGGGAATGGATATCGTCGGTCCCCTATTATGGGCAACAAGTAAAGTTCAATTCATACTATTCATGATCGATTATTTTTTCAAATGGCTCGAGGCTCAGGCGTTCGAGAATGTTCGAGATAAAGAAGTCATCAACTTCATCAAGGATCACATAATTTGCCGATTTGGGATACTAGCCGAGATCGTTTTTGATAACAGGAAACAATTCGTCGGCAGTAAGGTGAGTAAGTCTTTCATAGATAAAAAAATCAAGAAAATATTATCACTGCTTTATCACCCTAGTGGGAAAGGGCAAGCAAAGTCAACGAACAAAACAATACTCCAACACCTGAAAAAGAGGTTGCACGGTTCGAAGGGAAAGTAAAACAAAAACCATGCTCGAAGTCCTGTAGGCATATTATACGACTTTGAAGTTAAGCACCGAGGAGACCCCTTCTTCTCTAGTCTACGGAGCAGAAGCCTTAATACCATTCAAGGTAGGGGAATCGAGTCTCGGTTCCAGTATGTTACCAAAGAGTAAAACAACTGGGCGATGACCATGAGCCTAGAACTATTGGACAAAATGCGGGAGGCTACCATGGTCCGGTTGACCGCCCAAAAGCACAAAGTAGGAAGGTAATACAATAGAAGAGCCAACCTTTGATATGTTAAAGTCGAGGGCTTGGTGTTGATAAATGCTCATTTAAACTCAAAGCGAGAAACAATGTACAACTGGTACGTGGCACGCCTAAAGGATACTACTGCTAAGGTACGAACTTAATCCACTTTTAATTTTATTACATTATAAACTAACGTATGCAGGTACTCAATTAGCGTATGATGTGACTATTATGTTTAAAAAACACATGTTGTACTTTGTTTTCCTTGAATCGATTTTGTCCCGAAATGGGTTTTTAGGCAAGGTTTTTTATGAGAAAAAAATATAATGTATTACTTTAGTTTTGGAGACCGGCCTTAGACCCGAATTGATGATCGATTGCACCAAATCAACAATATTCGAGCCCTCACAAGTTTGACCTTGAATACTGGGGGCCATTACTCTTAGATTAAGATCTTTAGCAAGGGAAACAAAATTTTATTATGTCAAAATCCAAGGCATTAAAAATAAATACAGCATGGCCAAAAGGACCCCCAAAGAATGGATGCTCTAGAATACATTCGATTTTATGCTAAGTCATTAAAAATCAATACACAAGTAAGAAAATGCAAATAGGTGCTGAAAGCAGGGGTGGCATAAAATCCAAAAAATCAAATTCCGAACCGGATCCAATTAATTTGGTATTTCGGTATTGATTTATTTGGTATTTTGGTATAATTCGGTATCAATTTTTCGATATTTGGATATTTCAGTACGATCCTCGATATTGAGGTTTCGATATTTCGGTATACCGTAATACCAAATTAAAGAATAACAAATAACGAGTCGCTCTTGCTGTGGAGAAGTGCATTACTTCACCACCTCTAGTTTGTTAACCTTGTTTTCTCTGGTATTTTTAATTATTAGTATTATTTTGGAATGGTTATATAATAGTACTTCTATATGGTTTTGATGATTAGGTTCATGTTTTTGTGCCTTAGCTGATTTTTATACTTTCCAGATTGTTATTGGCTGAGAAATTTGAATTATTTAGCACTAGAATACCCATTAGAAGTGCTAGTAGAGCTTCACCTAATAAATTAAATTATGGATTCTTTGGAGTATATGATTGGGGATCTTCCTGATGATGAATAATAATATTTTTATTAGCTTGCTTGGTTTTGACTCAAATTTGTGTGCTAAAATATAGAGAACCCGCTAATCCCTAGATATTTTATTTTGTGTACTCTTCATTCATGGCACAGTTTTGATATTCTTCTAGGAGCCAAGCAGTGTGGAGAAAATTATGAAAATGACGAGAATATTGAAATCCTTTTGACTCTTCTTTCTGCTCAATGGAAGACATAATGTGCAAATTGCCGCTCATTCGCCGAATTACCAGTTGGCAGTGCTACAGCTTGTCATATTAGATAGGGATGATGCGATACTGAAATCGTAACGAATTCGTACCGAACCAAATAAGAAAATATCGAACCGTAATGACCTACTTTGGTACGATATATAATATGCATAATTGATTGATATACCGAAATATCGAACCGTAATTCATAAATATTGTATCGAAGTACCAAACGCCCACGCCTAGCTGAAAAGTAGCCAAAAGGGGAAAGCTTTATATATTTCAAAAGTATTTACTAAGTCACAACAAAAACTGGCCCCAAAATATATAATATATATATATATATATATATATATATATATATATATATATATATATATATATATATATATATATATATATATATATATATATATATATATATATATATATATATATATATATATATATATATGGGGAAAATAAAAAAGAACTAAGGCATTTATGCCTAGTCTTCTGATTGGTAAGATAGAAACATGCATCTCAGTTCATATTTTGCACTCTAATCATTGCATTTTACATGTGCTTGAACTTAATTAATAGTGATTTGTGCTTATTACATGTTTATGCCTTGGAGGAATGATTATGATTAACTAAGATAATTTGGAGCTAATTTGAGAAAGTTGAAGCTTTGAAGCCTGAGTAAAAGCCCAACAAATTATGTCGGGATCACGTTGAGGGTCGATGACAAATTCTAGACGTCAAAAAGTGAGAAAACAAAATTATTCTGAGAAAATTGCACTACCACATCATGACATGCATAGCAAGGCATGAGGCGCTATGGAAATTTACTAAAGAGTGAAAAAAGTAGTCCTCTGAACTTTCCCAATAATACGACGCATAGTGCGCGCCAAGTGCGCTGCGGTAGTGTATTTTATATCTTAACTTTTTCACTTCGGCTTGGAAATACACTAAAATCACGATTATTAGAGGACATTTGACATTAATTGGAAGCTTTGGGAGAGCATTGGAGGCTACAAGACATATGATTTCATCATCTTTCCATCAATTCAATATAAGAGTTTGCATTGTAACGTTAGATTGATATTAGTTTATTTTTTAATAATATTTGTAATGGCTTCCTCTATGATTATGGAGTAGTTTCTCTTAGGATTTGATAGATTTTGATTGATATTTGTGGATTTTAACTCTAGTTCTTTGCTTGAATTCGTTTATGGAGCGTTCAATTGTTGCAATTTTATTCACCGTTTTATTTAATCAAAAGAGGAATATTTTTGGTGATTATCTTTGCATTATTTTTTTGGTTTAATACAACGACTCTTAAATAATCGAAAGATCTATTTGAATTTATTATTAAATCAAGTTGGGAGAATACTCGAGAGATATTTCCTGAAGACTAATCCATTAACGCATGCTTGCATATTTTTACCGTGCTTATATTAGTTCACCTCGTAGAGTTAAGATTTAATCGATAGAGGAGTCTTGACTATATGTTTGACCTAATCATTGAGTGAATTCGTGAGAATCATTAGAATATTAGACTGAATTAAACTAGAGTTTGATCCAAAATAGCTATCTTGCACGTATCCTGTCAACACTTTTATTTCTCACATTAAGAAGCCAACCCTACTAATCTCTAGTTCTTTATAGTCAATTGTCAATTGATTTACTATTAATAGTTAGTAGTAGTTCATCATCATTCCAACCAAGGTGTTAATCATCCTGAATAGCATTTAAGCCAGCAATTACTTGAACATTATTTAAATCTAATTCCTGTAGAGAAGATAATTAAACTATACCATCTTTGGCGAACGAGCATCAATTTCATGTTGTGTTTTGTGCTCTTCATCTTCACCGGGGATCGACTCGTCACCAGAACCATCAAAATTCGTAGGCTCATAAAGTCCCTTCGCCTCGACCTCGTTTTCTTGGCTTCTTCAATCTCGGCCGACAGGTCAAAACCTCGAGGGTCTCTCTCCGAGATAGTCGCTTCAACTATTCGGTCTTCGTCCTTAAGCAAGCCTCGCTATCTCCATATCTACCTTATATTGGGCTAGTATCTCCTTACCTTCGGAGGAATCGAACAAATTTGCCTTCAATTTGGACCTCAGCATAGCATATTCTTGGCCAGGGGAGTCCCGTTCCATGACAGTTGAGTTCAGTTGTGCCCAGAGTTCATCATTTATCCGAGACCATTTGTCTGTATTGTCCTTTTCCACCCATAGTTGGTCCTTGACCGATGCCAGTTCCTCTTTTGTGGCTTCTTTCTCCGAATCTAGTAGATCCAGCCCCTTCCGCGCCTCGGTCATGGCCTTGACCTCGTCCATATCAACTCGAAGATGGTCAATCCGGTCTACCTTCTCTTGGACCTACAAGGTTGCATTGTTAGTAATCAAGTATAGCTTCATGTTTTTAGTCTTAAAAGAGATCCTTACCTTCTAAAAAAGATTTGTGTGCTCCCGTTTCATAGATGAGGCCTCTTTCTCAGCCTTTTCCAGCTCGGCCCGAAGAGCTGGGAGATGTTAAGAGCCTCATCTTGCTGCTCACTAAGAGACATATACATATCCTTCTTCCGGATCTGCTCTTTAAGCTCGAACTCGAGCTAACTTATTTCTAAGTGAGATGAACGAAGCTTTCGTAATGAAGCACTGAAACTTGAAAAAACAATGAGGCCATTAGAATATGCTGAGCAAAATTCCACAAAGGATGCAAAGGATAAACGTCGTACACGATTCAACGCCTCTTTAAAGTAGCTCGACGTGCCTACCTCATTCATCTTTGCTTGGTCCTCCTCAATCACCAGATAATGAAGGTAGCTGACCATGCCCACCAGAGCATACAATGCTCGTGCGTTTGCTAGGATATTAAGAATGATCGTTCTCTTATGGTTAGGGTCCACACTCAGGGCAGGGAGCTGCTTCACTAGTTATGGGCTCAAGCTCGGTTTGCCCGCTCTCGTGGCATATCCTTTTTGGGAACCTCCACGTGACCAAGCTTGGAGAAGTCCTCCAATGTGGACATGTACATTCCATCAAAAAACGTGTTGATAGAATCATCTGGCCCTAGTGTCATCTCGTTTGATTTTTCCTTATCATCTTGAGCCTCTTTGAGCATGGACTCAGTATAAGATGACGTCTCCACAATGTCAACAACACCGGATACTTTCGTTGAGGCAAGAACAACTTCTCGGGAGGCCATGGCCTCAGAATCTCCCCTTTTCCCCGAGCTAGAGGAGGGTCGACCTCTTAGTTACCTTTTATGGTTGTCGCTTGCTCCCCTTAGTTGGCAGTCAACCTGTGAATAATAAACTCGAGGTCGTCTTCTTCGGGGTAATCCTTGAGCTAGTACAAAGAATCAGAATTCGATACCCTAGACTTGGTGCTCCTTTTGTTTTTTCAGATCCAGATGGCCACTCTCTTCTTCCTTACCTTGGCATCCGGGGTGCCCAAAGACTTCCTTTTCTTCTTTTTCTCTTCCTTGAGGCAGCCCTGGGTTACCCTGATTTGGAGGGTTTGACGAGCGCAGACGGATCCTCGCCCTTATCCAACGGCCTGAGCTCAGTGGTCTTGGGCAAACCTGTGAGAAGGAAGAAAACTTAGCAAAATGTAAGTGAAGTGAATGAATGTAACCATTCAAAGAGAACCTTACCATGATAAGGGGCCTCCCACTTGTCCTTATACAGCTTGCACCATGCACGCTCGTAGTAGGGCATCTATTTGCAAATCCCCTCGATTCGTTCCTTAATGTAGGGGATTGCGATAGGAACCCGGTCAACTGCTGCACAACGACAAACACAAGCAATTAGGGAATGCCAAATACTCGAGAAGGAAAAGACTTATGGGATACGTTCCATTTTTCGAGGAATGGTAGAAATTCGAAGGGGATAAGGTCTTCTTCACCCAAACGATCCTCCCTTGCCAACCTCGATCTTGGTCCTCGTCGATGCTCGAGAACGAAGCCTTACTTACTTGGCAAACACGATTGATCAACCTCCCCGGAATATTCGGGGACTGTATAGACAAAGCAGATGGTCGAGGGTGAACCGAGGTACTTCAGTGTTGTTCACAAAGTGTAGGTAAACCCCTCCACATGAGTGGTGATGTCATTGTTGGGCCCGGGGATGACTATCTTTTAACCCTCCAAGTTATAGTTTACCCGGATTGTGGGTAGGTTTTCCTCACTAACGGAGCATATGTACCTCCATACTCCCTTGCCTCGATCTTGTTGATTGGAAGCCTTTCTTGACATTGAAGTTGTTCCCGATAGAGAAGAACCCGGGTACAAAGCTCTTCAAGGGAGGCTCCTTGCTATCTCAGGAATGGTCATCTCGACGTCTGTGGCCGGGTTGGAAGATGAAGGAGTGGTTTTCCAAGGCATGGATTTGAAAGTTTTTGCCATCAGGATCTAAGAAATATGAAGGTTTGAAGAAAAAAATATGAAGGTGGGATGAAAATATGAAGGTTTTGGTTGAAGATTCAAAGAGAATGTATGAAGATTGAGGGTGAAAATATGAAGATATAAGGAGGAATGTAAAATTTGAAGGAGATAAGTAGGTAGAAAGTTTGAGGGTAAGTCGAAAAGTTCTGGAATCGGAAAGTGGAGAAGTGAAAAAGGGTCGGAGTTTTTATAGGGGAAAAAAATCAACGTGCGACGTTTCGCATTCAAGGACAGTCAACCGGTGGCTGACACGTGTTCGAAGTCAGAACAACACGACTCATGGAACGTTTTGTTGACCCAACAACTCGGTGGTAACGTACGAAGAAAGGGATCGGGGCTCCCTTTTCGCTTCTCGGTGCTTCGATAAATCTACCGTCCGAAAAAAGGGGTCTATCTGTGTACGGGTAAAATTAAGGGCAATGCCTACCCCGATTCTCGATGAAAGAACGAAGGGGTAACGCGCACCCGCTAGATTGTAATTGGGGCTAGAGACCCATCGTATCGAGACCCGGGAAGGATGGAGGATATATCCGGCATCAGATATAGTAAAGCAGCGCACCCCAGACCAAGTATAACTTCTAGACATCAGGAGACACAGTCAACGGTGATACATGATTGATAGGGGGGAATCAAAATCGCCCTCGACCAGGCATTACAGAGCAAATCTCGTTCAGAATCAAATATAGATCAATAATTACCGAAAAAGAAGAATTTTTACCTTTTTTAGACTTGTACAAAGACTAACATTCTCCTACTATATAAAGACGAAGTTTTTCTTTGATAACATATTGTAACAACACGCAATCAAAAGCAATAAAGTTTATTTTTACTTTCTAGCTATTAAGAACTATCGGGATTGGGCTAAAACCGAGGGTCCAATCAAGGATGAGGTCACTGTTCAATCTAAAGTCAGGCTTGGTCACAACATTACGATTGATCTGATCATTTATTTTGTATTTAATTCATTTATATGCTATTCTTAGTTGTTTGTGTTGAATTAAACTACATATCTTTTAAACCGCGGACATATTTAATTTATACCCAATTTTGGAATAAATAAAAATAAAAAATTGGTACAGTATATAAGAAATCAGCTGTGGCTTCCATTCTTTCTTTCTTTTTGCCTTTTAAAAGAATTATTTCAAACAAAGATACTGAAGATAGAGAACCCTTTACATATTCCCCCTATCACACTGCTAATCTAGGAAATGCTTAGCTACTTCAGAACCAATTACCAATGCAATGATTTTGCTTTTTCTTGTTTTGGTATTTCCTACATGAACACCCCAATATTCATCATCCTCACTATAACCAACTTGAACTGCTCAATCGTGCATTTCTCTCAGTCGTCGATGGAGGGACGTGTGTTGTTTGGGAGCCTCCGGCCACGTATAAATGAACTAAACAGATGTAAAGCTCTTGAAGGTTGTGCATATGGCACCATATGTGCAGCACCTCTTACAGTGGCAAAGGTCAATATGTTGCCATACTCTGTTTGCCAACCTCCCACCTGTTTAAACAACACAAACAGTTGATTATATACTCATCATCAGCATTGTTGGAAAGAAAGAATTCCATTTTACATTACCTGTCCTTTGTGAAACCAAGCTCCATATGGCACTGTAATCTTGAACCCCATGTCATGAGCTAGCTCGCGTACAAGGGTCCTGGAGCCAAGCAATGGCACTACAGAATCTTGGTCTCCGCTGCAAGCAAATAAATTCAAAATCAAGCACTATTGATTTCTAGGACAAGAAAATGGACGAAAACTATCGACAGTGTGTGTCTATATTGGAATCTTTACCTGAAAATCCAAACAGGAATATGGTTTTGGATTATTCTTTTGAGCAATGGAAGAATATTGATGTTTCCGTCTACGTCACTGTAATTCAGAATACTGCAGTAGAAGTAACAATCCAGTACTGCAAGTTCAATACAATGGTTCATTGATGTAATCAGTTATTGTGTGTCTGTGTATGGTTCAATATGAACTTGATATTTTACACACTTACCCACTGCACATCGACCAGCTATACGCCAGATTGGTCCTATTTGCATGAAGTGCTTTCTGAACCTCCAGAAGGTTAAAATAGAAGCGCCTTTCATAGCTCATGCACACATCAACACCTACACTCATCTTAGTAGCCTAGCAAAGGGGGAACGAAAGCACTATTAAGTTCCAGTATAAACACAGATATAAAGAAGTTCAGTGAATGAAGAGAACCAAACTAATAGTACCATTTTCCTTAATCGCAACTCTTGTTCCACTATGGACGGATAGCACACATCAAGAATCACGTCATAATTATTTATATATTTACTAATAATGTCATTTGCTTCAGATATGGCATTATTGCATTCATGTGAAACATTGTGTGGACTGCCAAAGGTATAATCCTCAAAGTCACACTGATTCATAATTGCAAGCCCTACTTCATCAGAAATCATCCCATGAGACCAAAAGTATTCATAGGTTGCTGGAACATCACGATCAAGATTCAGAAGTGGATTCCCAATCTGACAAAAGAAAATGAAACATTTAACGAGCATATACCCATAGAAAACTTCTCCAGTTAAATATGAAGATAAAGAAATTAATAAAGGCATGCGTAAGAAAGGTATAGTTTGCTTACTGCAACTCCTTTAATGTTGAACTTGTATTCTTTTGAATGTTCGTTGTGGTCAAGAAGAGCAACAGCTAATTGTGGAATGTAGTGCCCTGAACAAGAAAAGATAAAACTATGTCAGCCTAGGGGAATATCACCAGCAGAAGAGAAAGAACAGAACAGAATCACCAATCTCATTCTTAACGACAGATCCTGCTAAGCACGGGCTTAGGACTAAATCCCCTTTCCCTGAAAAGTCTAAACGTCACAGGACTCCTTAGGGACCAGTTAAAGGACAAGCTAAATGAAAATAATCAGAGAAGATGATTGCCTAAATCCAGCAACAGATTTTTAAAGTTTCCCTCTGGATAAGGCGCTGACAATTTTTAAAACGAATTCCTACAATTCTCTTCAAGCATCAACAGCATGTATAAAAACATAGTCTTCATAATCAACAGCAATTACAAACATATGTAGTTTTAATAAGTTTGATAGTTCAAAAGGAGAACAGGAGATAAGTTTGATTGTTAAATGTCTTTGACCTGCATAACTTTCTCCTGTGAGATATAGTTCCCTTGATCTGAACGCCGGGAATTTCTTCAACCATTCCATCATGAATATATGCATATCCATTGCTGCCACAGAAGCAAGTAGGCTAAATTTCAGCTATTTGCTTGGATTAAATGCAACTAATGCATGGTCATAACATCGTTGTTGCTTTTTCTTTTACCAGTTTTTGCATCACCAGTGTTGTAGTCTGAACTTGTATTCGAGTATGACCAGCCTACTCCAGCAGGAGATTCAACAAAAAGGAGATTTGATGCTACAGTGTACAAAAGAGAAGAAGTGCTGAGTTCATTATCTTTACTCATATTGTTCTAAACAAACATGTAGTAATCAGCTCTTCCTAACCCTACTGAGCAGTGGCGGAGCCACCTTATCACAAGGTGTGTCAACTGACACACGGGCGGATTTAGGAGGGCGAAAGAGGGTTTCCCTTCGTCGAAAAATTACATTGTATATATAAGGCAAAATGAGTTTTTTGCCTCTATATATTAAGTTTTGAACCATTTTAACACAACCCAAAAGTGTGGTTTAGCGTTTAAGAGGTTCAAAATCTAGACGAGGTCATAGGTTTAATTCCCACTAGCTAAAAAAATATTTTTTGAACCACTTCCTTCCTCCGCCACTGAACTGACACGCCTTCGTCTGGAAAATTACACTGTAATTTTATTTAATATGTATATATAATTATATGTTGACTCCTTTTGACTTTTTCATGTGTTTATTTCTTTATATTTTGACACCCCTTAATAAAAATTCTGGCTCCGCAGCATACCTTTATTCCATGATTTTGAGTTTATTCGAAGACCTCGACCGTCACCTGTGGGGAAGAATGGTCCCAGCTCTGTAAAGGCACCCCCACCAATTGATGAGCAACCTGGGCCTGTAACACAAAGATAAGACCTTTTATTGTTCTTGACTCTCTACCTTAACATAATTCACCAAATTCTTAACATTTTACTTTAATCTTATCCGGGGAAAAAAGTACAACTCTCCAATATTGCACCTTAATTATTAAAGATTTAAAGCTTTTAATCATCCGAGTGAACTCCCATATAGTTCAACAAGTTTGAAATTCCATCTCACATAAGAATACTCTTATTTTTGTAGTTCTAAAATTAGTTCAGTCCAACTACTGCTGTAAGTTCGTATCTCACTATCAAACTTAACATCATGTTAGCTTGTGATAACGTAGCTGCAGATGTGCTTTCAGTACTCAGATTGAATACACACAAATATATAGTGTGTGTTGAAAGGAGAGGGAGGGGGGTTTGGGGAGTTTGGGGAAGGGGGTAGGGGGACAGTTTTTGAAAGTACAAAAATGAACAAAGAAAGTTGTTTCCTTTTTTTCAAACATTGAAGTTAAAAAACATGACACACAACGAAACAAAAAACAAAAGCTCGAAATCCAAGCAATATGGAAGTACACATAAATTCCAAGGCACATTTGTTTAAAAAATGGAAAAGAAGAAGTAAAAAGACAGACCTCCATTGAGCCAAAGAGTGAGAGGTTTATGATCAGGATTCACCTCAGCTTCAACAAAGTAATAAAACAAACTCCTCCCAGCTTTTACATCTACATCCACATACCCTGCATATTGCCTAAAACTAACCTTAGGTTGTCCAGGCAATGCCTTCACTAAATCCTCCTGTGGATACCCTTTTCCTCCTATCACTAAACTTACAATCACCAATCCACAAAACCACCAGATACCCATCTCACTAAACCTCAACAAGATTCAAACTTTAGCCTCAAATTTGACTCACTCGCTCTCTTATAAAAGAAAGAGAGAGAAAAAAGAACAAAACTTTATAACAGAAAAAGGAAATGGAGAGGATAATAGCACGTGAATTGCGGGATACTTTCAAACAGAAAGCAATTAATTTTGCTATATATAGAATTTAACCAAGAAAAAAAAAGAAAGAGAGGAAGGAATGAGTAACCTGAGTAGAGTGTGCAGGTTTTGTGATGGGGTTGGTGAGTAAGTGCGGTGGTGTTAATAAAGATTTTGCAGCTTTACAGTAAACTTTAGACAGTGTTTGTTATAGAGAGAAGAAAGAAATGTAGACGTTAGGAAGTTGCAGATTTGCAGTGTCCAGTGAATGAGTAGTACACCACCCATCCTACTTAACCACCCTAGGTGAGTAAGGGATATGACCCTATGACAACTGAGAGCTATATTGGCCTTTTTCAAGAATCAAAGAAAGCTTATTCTAGTCAAAAAAGGCAGGTAATACATGTATTTTGTTTTGTTTGCTACTTTGATATTAGAATTGTATCAGCAGAAAAGCCATATATTCATCCACTTGCATTAATTATAAAACAGCACTCCCTCCGTTCCTGAACCGGTTTAATTGGGTATACAGTTTAAGGAAAAATAACTTTTTTAGAATTTATAGTTTTAAACAGGTCAAAAATATGTTAAGAATATTTGTATGATACTTCTCAATAACGGATTAACATATTGAAAATTTAAGTTAAATTATTTTTAAATTAAAAAATAATTTTTTTCTAAAACAGAACAAAAAGGAGATAAATTCAGGTGTGGTAGGTTCAGAAAAGTTTCTAAATTTTGTCTCTTACGTTTAAAAATTGTTTAATTTTGTCATTCAATAGATTTTTAGTTCATTTATATTTTTAATATTAGCAAATTATTTCGTACTACCTTCGTTTTATATTAAATAATGTATTTTCTTTTTAATCTGTTTCAAAATAAATGATATATTTTTAACTTTAGAAATAATTCAACCTTAAATTCTTTTATTTTACTCATTAACCCTTAATAAGAAGCTTTTATAAGCACATAAATGTTATAGTCTCACAAATTTTTTACCTCTTAAACTTTTAAAATCATAAGTTTTTTTAAAAAAAAAATTTTTTTTCTTAAACTATGTACCGAGCCAAACTATTTTGGTTATTGCTATTAAAGAAGCTCTGACATGAAATGGTTGTAGTTCACATTTCTGAAATTTTCGAGTAGAATATTCATATTTATCCATCGACTTTTGACTAAGGTTTAAATTTATTCTGATATAGAAGCTTTGTTTAAGATGAAGGGCAAAACTGAATTTTTTTTCCTTACGACAAGAGTAAGTTTAGACCAAAGTGTAGCAAACGACAAAGTTGATCAATTTCAAATAGTGCTAAGTGACAATTTGATATTTTCTTTATCCTTTTAATAATGTCACTAAAAAGGTCATTACAAATAATCTTTTATAATAAGTGTAAATAGTAACTTTAAAATAAATTAAGCACCTTATAACAAAATTTGAAACTATAATAATAAAGAAAAATACTTTACACGATAAATATTAGATGTCCTGATTAAATCCTTTTTTTTTAAATTATTAAGTGGTATTGGTATAGGGTTGGAGTAGGAAAGGGAAAGAGAAGATCATGATGGAAAGGGAGTTGATATGGAAAACCATATGTTTGATTATTTAATTATATATTTGAATACTATAATATATCATATTTAAGAATCGACATATGCTCCAATAAATAGGACAAAGCTATTAAGTAATAGCTCTTATAAAATGAAAGCAATTTAGTAAAACATGAACAAGAAATATAAACAACTTAATGAAACATGAACAAGAAATGTAGATAGAGAGAAGGAAGAGATTTTCTTCTTCAATTGTGTATTTAATTCCATTGCAATTACATGGCTTTTTATAGGCATAAAAAATAAAGATGATGAACATAAAATAGGAGATTTAATCTTTAAGATATTCACAATATGGGCATCCAATGTAGCATCCAATGTAGTATCCAATGTACAAATTATTCATAACACTCCCCCTTGGATGTCCATAGATAATGTGCCTCATTAAAACCTTACTAGAAAAAATCATATGGGAAAAAAGTTCTAGTGAAGGAAAAAGAGTACATATGTATAGAAATATGCCTTTTTGTTGCCTCGTTAAAAACCTTGCAAGGAAAATCCAGTGGGACAAAACCTTGTAAGGAAAAAAGAGTGCAACGCGCATTAACTCTCCCTGATGAGAGCATCAATTCACATCCTTGAGCCTTCGCATCCTGGTCTTGTACACTAGCTTCTTGAAGGTTGACGTTGGTAGAGATATTGTGAAAAAATCAACCATATTATCACTTGAACGAATCGTTGCACATTGATATCACCATTCTTTTGAAGATCATGTGTGAAAAATAACTTTGCTGAAATGTGCTTTGTCGTGTCTCCTTTTATGAATCCTCCATTCCATTGAGCTATGCATTCTACATTATCTTCATACAAAATTGTGGGTAGTTTGTCACATTTCAAACCACATTTGTCTCGAATAAGATGTATTATAGACCTCAACCACACACTCTCTACTTTCTTCATGAATAGCAATTATCTCAGCATGATTAGATGAAGTATCCATGATTGATTGCTCAGTCGATTGCCAAGATATGATAATGACCCCATATGTAACACATAGCATGTTTGAGATCAAGTTTTTTGTGTGTTAGATAAATACCCTGCATCAGCATAACCAACAATATCGGGATTGTAATCATTTCCATAAAATAATCTCATATCGGTAGTCCCTTTTAGATACCGGAATATGTGTTTGATCCCATTCGCCTCCTTGTAGAGGTAGAGCTATATCTTGCTAAGACATTAACTAAAAAAGTTATGTAACGCCTTGTAGCATTAGCAAGATACATTAGTGCATCAATTGCACTAATATATGGTACTTCAGGATCAAGAAGTTCTTCATTATTTTCATGAGGTCGGGATGAATCTTTATTTATATCAAGTGATCACATAACCATCAGGGTACTCAATGGATGTACTTTATCCATGTAGAATCACTTTAAAATATTTTCAGTGTATGTTGATTGATGGACAAAATTTTCATCTTCATATTTGTAGACCAAGATAAAATTTTATCTTTCTAAGATCTTTCATTTCAAATTCTTTCATAAAACACTCTACTGCTTTATGATGCTCCACAAGAGTTCTAATGATATTTGAATCATCAACATACGCGGCGATTATAACAAATTCAAATTCAGATCCTTTTATAAAGGTACAGGGACAAATTGAATTATTCTTGTACCCTTCTTTCAACAAGTATTTCTTGGGCGATTATACCATATGTGCCCTTATTCTGTCAATCCGCATAAGGATTATTGAAGCCTTATTTAATAAATTTCTTGGGAATCACAATATACTTTAGAACAATTTAAATCCTTTAATGATTTCCATTATACGCATATCAAGTTTTTTTTTTATGTATTGCTGTATTAACACCTGAAATGACTACATTCACCACAAAAGAACATGTCTCTATATAATCAATGCCAGGATATTTTCAATCTTCTTGTAACACAAGTCGTCTTTATGTTTATCGATTTGGCCCTTTTCACACAAGAATACATTTATACCTCCACTGGCCTTATACTTTCATGTGTTGGGACTATCCGTCCAACTTCATATTTTTCAGGTGAAATCAATCTTGATTGCGTATTTTATTTTATTTTGGACAATCATTTATCTGTCCAAATTTCATGACAGATTTGAGCTCAAGATCCTCGTCAATATTAATAATATTGAGCACTACATTTAATTAACAACATCGTCGACGATCACTTTATGTTGGTTCCATTATTACCTAATAAAGGCATAACTTATTGAGATCTCTTTATCTCATTATTTCAGGTAACTGAGCCTCTCCCATGAGGTCTTATGAAGTTTTATGTCGTGGTGCTCTTCTAGAGCATTTACCTCCTTATTATGATCATTTTGAATATTTGCCCCTCTCCTTCTTCAAGGAGTTTATCTTTGGAACCGATTGGTCTGTTATGTTTTATCCATGACATAAACTCTGTCCCCCATGGACTTTATTCTATTTGGAGCATTAGCAGCTGAAATATGACATTTAGCTTTGGGTCAGCAAATGCGTATGACAATAATTTGTAAATGAATTATCACTTGAACTTCAAGTTCGTATTTTCTTGTATGAGGATCTATATATATTCATAATAATTCATTTCACGTATTACTTTCTCACCGGCCATTTTCTCCCCCAAATGTGGGGATCACCAACACATTTCACAACCTTCTGTGGGAATCTATCTTTGTGCATTGTGGTGGCATAATTAAATCATATACAACATACATATTTCTATATAGAAATTATTTGGTTTCTGACCCTAAACCGATTGTGATAGGGGAAATTTTCATAATTTGGCTAGATGCGACAAGTGCTGTTATATTTTAAATAATACATCGCATACAAAAATTCATTTTTGAGAGTTTTGTTCTCATAACCAATGATTTAGCTATTATTGTAGACATACAGTTTCTGCCAAACCAACTTGGATTTAAACCAGTATTATTAAGATAAACAATCATAATTTATATTCTGGAACTGTGCTCTAATAATTTGAGCAAGCAATCTTGCAAAAACCAAACTGCAAGTTGATACAAATGCACATGCGACTATATAATAATGCATCTATTAAAATCATATAATAGTAAACGGTCCACATGGCAGGTGACTGGGCCCATATATTTATCACCTTTTATTCATTCCAGAAATCAAGGGATTCAATCCCAACCTTAACTGGTATATCATGAGAATTAGCAGCACAAGAGAATTCGTGAAGAATCTTCTATTCTTCAATATACGCCAATGAAATTCTCAATTAATTTTTTTTTCGCATCATAATTGAACCGGGATGGTCAACCGGTTATGCCAACTAATATTTATTTTAGTAAACCTCTAGTTTACTTGTGGCATATGTTTCAAGCATCATGCTTATATTTGTGTAGTACAAATAGAAAGAAAACCGGGTAACATTTCATATTTACCAGGTATGATTATAGAAATATGAAGATATTCAATATTCCTTTCATTTATAGTCACAACATGTCAACCACTTTGACTTATACATTTGAAACTCAAAAAGTTTCTTTTGAGATTTTTCAATATCAATATCATGAATAATGTTATTCATCAGGATAGTAACAAATTAGTTCTTTCGGATCTTTTAACAACTTTTGTACTACAAGATCTTTTATCATATTATTCATATGGTAAATGTCTCCTTCAGGGAGAAACTTATAGCATAATAAATTGTCATGGTCAAAATCATCATAAGCAAAATGATTTCTTGCTTTAATTTTTATTTAATAGCTTTTATAAGGCATTCCAAAATATTTTGGCACATCACATGTACGAGACCAATGACATATTCATATAACTACACAATAATATTTATTCTCTTTATTTCACTCAAACCTCTCTCAAGGGCGAGTTGTGTGGTATTCATCCAAGCATGCCTTGCATGTGTTTATTCATTTCTTTTATCACATATTACCACATTCACATATAGGAATGGGTCTGCATTTTCAATGTTTATCCCAAGTCACATTTTCTTTAAGGAATGGATCATAATCAGTGACGTGCTTTATTAGTTTCATACCAATTTGATGGTAAATATTGCCTTCACATTTTGAAGGACTATTTTGAGAATCTTTACTGTTCTCCTTTTATAATCATAGTGATAATTATTATTGTTTTGATCTTTCGAACGCTCATGTTCATCGTTCAACCACTTCTCTTTATCAGACTTATTATGCGTCGTTGTCACAGTCACTTCAAGAATGGAGCAAATCAAGTGGGACAATCTTCATGCCTTTAATGAAAAATATATTATTTTTCTTTAGTCATCATTATATCATCAATATGGTATAGTGGGACTCAAACTCAATGTCTTACCAATATAAAGGCATATTAGGCCAGAATGAATTGGGATTCATACCCAACTCTTATTATTATGGCGCATCAGGATTTAATCCCGATGTCTTACCCTCAATCAATGGTATAATATGTTAAACGATATTGAGATTCATTTTCAAGCATTAATTTCAATAACATGCTAAGAAAGTTGTACACAAGTAATTTGCAACTTAGCAAATCAAATTTGCTTTCTTAAATAAGTAAAATCTCATATCATTGTAAAGCTTTATCAATTAATTGTAGCATCTATAAAAAAACAATCATTTGTATGTCTAGTTAGTACATGCATCATTAAATTATTCAAGTTAATTAGCATGATTTAAAGTATACTAAATACATGTAGGATAATACCGGCTAATATGAATACCCTTATTGCACTAAGATCTTTATCAAGCAATTTTAGTAATAATTTGGCTAAGTGATTTGACATGCTACATAACTTATAGTATTGTTACTTTTCTAGATTGACCATATAAAAGAATTATATGTGTACCTAAAGAATATAAAAATTTTAATATCGTAAAATGTATACCTACATAGTATCTCCATTAGTACTAATATTCTGTATGTAGGCTTGTCAAAATAAATAGTTAAATGTAGCTAGTGTAGTATATCATGTTATACTGCACAATAATGTATAATCACACCTTATGTTAGGTGTACCAAGTACTTAAGCATGTAACTTGATATACTTGAATTCAATAAGAAAATAGACTTGAAAACAAAAACAATTTCAAGTAACCTCATTATTACTAACATGTATTATTTCTACATAGAAGAAGATGAATAATCAATAAAAACTTCTTGGATTTAGTCAAAGTAGGATGTAATATTTTAATGATGCAAACACTATTCATATTCATATTTTGGATACGTACTACTGTCAAGAAAATATTCGTGTTATCTAAGTTTATTGTTGATTACTTTTATTTATATTTTAATAATACAAATCAATTAAGAAGCAGTTTATTAAAATCATTACATCTTTATTCATAAGTAAAGAGATCATGGTGAAGTATGAGTATCTTTCTCTTTCTATTTTTTGTTTTTAAACATAATTGAGAAAAACTAAGTATCCAACAAAAAATATCATTATTCTTATAAAAGAGAGAAATATGGTGTACTTCATAATTTTAAATGAGAACCTTAAAAGAAGATAACCTACCGTGATGGTTAGAGACTCATGCTGATAACGTGTTATAAAATGAAAGCAATTTAGTAAAACATGAACAAGAAATATAAACAACTTAGTGAAACATGAATAAGAAATGTAGATAGAGAGAAGGAAGAGATTTTCTTCTTGAATTGTGTGTTTAATTCCATTGCAATTACATGGCCTTTTATAGGCATAAAAAGTAAAGATGATGAACATAAAATAAGAGATTTAATCTTTAAAATATTCACAATATGAACATTCAATATAGTATCCAATGTGCAAATTATTCATAACAATTGCAATAATACTTCTATTTATTTGATTAATCGTAGGAGTCACGAGACAAATTTTACTTGTTCTCATTTGACATAATTTCATCCAGACCACATACGGTGAGAATAAGGACAACATCTGCTTTTTGCTTTTTGGTTTAGTAAATTGATTTTATTTTCTGTGTATAAAAAATTAAAATGGGGTGAAGAAAAAGTGTTTTTGGACTAATGCTAAGTCAAATAATTTAAAATTCGTGCAATAAAAAAAGTGAAGCCAATAATTTCCCCACAATTCAAGGTTGAATTAAAGGGAAACAAAAGAGACGTCTTTTTGGTTTATTAATAAATTATTTAGGGTCCTTTATGAAGAAATAAATCCTCTACATTCACAACTAAAAAGAAGACAAAATTAGAATCTTGACACCTTTACCTAGTTATAAACGATTCATACAAGAGTAGAACAAACAAAATAACCTTGTGACAATCGAACTTTTGAACACATAAAATATAATTTGACAGCTCTATCTAAAAATTGTCACTCAATTCCGAATTAATAGATTATTGTACCTTGCAAATGTAAAGTTACTGCAAGCTGGATCATATAATTACAAAAACATATAGACATTACGAGCTAGTTTAGTACTCCAATTCTCATAATAAGGAAGCATTATTAAATTCATTATCCCAATATTTTACTCTGAGTATAGAATATTTGCCTCAATATTGATGCACTGGTGGAGTAGCATTAATAATTTGCCAGAAAAAATGGAAAGCAAAGATTTGGAATGGCTGGTATAGGGGTGTACATAGACCGGGTTGGTTCTAATTTTACAATTACTAAACCAAACAAATTGTGTCGGGTTATTAAATTTAAATACCAAACCAAACCAATAAACTCGAGTTTTTCGCTCTCGGATTTTTTCGGGTTTTCTCGGGTTTTCGGGTTATTCGGGTTTTTTCTAAACTTTTTCAATAAAATCTTCATAGAACTAAAAATATAAATTACGCTCAAAATATTTCTTTAATCCTAGTAAGATACAACTATATAAAGTATTTTCCAAGAAAATAATACAAAATATGAGATGTGTCATGACATTATCCTAAAATACTCAATAACGAAGACAATAAAATTGTGTAATATCAATATTGCTAATTAAAAAGCTATAATAAAATAAATATAATCTAAAAATATAAAGTCATGCTAAAATAAGTAGACTAATAAGGGAATATTAATTACATGACTAAACGCTAAAGAAAAAATAAAATAGGTTGTGTATTTATCTAAATTATTGCAAAAAAATAGATATTCAATATATTTCCGTTTATAGTATTGAATTGAATGTCTTTTGTTAGCATTAATATTGATTTGATTTTGGTTTTAGTTTGGCTTTTGTTCGCATTATTTAATTACTAATGTTAATGACTATAAAACTTATTGGAACATTCAAAAAGTTCTAAGTCAAACCTTGAAATAATACCTTAAAAGATAAAATTATGAATTTCTTTAAGAAATATTTATAAATTAAATCACAATAAGTATATTTATATATCTAAAATATATCTAAAAGTTCTATATATATATATATATATATATATATATATATATATATATATATATATATATATATATATATATATATATATATATATATATATATATATATATATATATATATATATATATATATATATATATATATATATATATATATATATATATATATATATATATATATATATATATATATAAAATGTTGGGTTAGTTTGGTCGGATTTTTTTTTCCAATACCAAACCAAATCAAATCAAACCATAATCGGCTTTTTTTTCTCGGTTTAACTCGAATTATCGGGTTGGTACAGTTTGTCGTTTTACTTTGTACACCCCTAACCGGGAACAAAGCACAATGTTTCTTTCTCCGATTACTTCTTCCCAAAAACCCCATAATAAATAAGTATATAAATTAAAACTAAATAAATATTTTAGTACAATCATCCTATCCACATTACATACGTGTAAGACCACACGTGTACATTTCAATTTACTGGTAGAGATTATTTAATTTTTTGTTTGGACAATGTTATTGCGTTCTAAACATCATTAATTATGTCTACTCCTTGAAGTCACCTAGCAAAAAGATTTTTATATTTTAGTATTTTAACATACTTAGCATTTTTCTCATATTTACTCTTTTCTATTATCTTTTATGTCATTATTGTTGATCATTTGCTTCATAACTTTTAATCTTGAAGGTCAGCTTAATATTAAAAATAAGAGTATTTTCTTGGTAGTTAAATTATAAATCATTGCTTGAGAAAACATTCTTTTTTATCAAGATGAATGGCAAAATGTAAATTAGAACATTTGTTTTTCATCACCATAAGTTTTCATTCATAATAAAATTTTAACATTTTTTGCATCTTAATAATCTAGAGCTCTTCTTCACTGAAACGGAAAACGTATACAATCAACTGACTTTGTAAATTTCACACGAAAAGTGAACTATATCTATAAATTGCAATTCAATCTCATAAATATCAACAATTATCCAATACCATTTATTCTAATCCTTGCCTTAGCCCTTCCAGTAAAATCAAAGACGAAGCCGGGAATTTAACGAATTTATAAATTTTATTACAACAATTTTAAGAGATATTTCTAAATTTATTGTTTATAATTGTTTAATAAAATTTTTAATACAAATTCACTATTTGCAAAAGTTAATGTGTTCAGTCATTAAGGTTTCTAACTCCGCCACGGTATAAAATGTCACATCTCACGATTATAAACTGCATTTAGTATACATGTGAACTGTCTATTGTTAGGATTATGATTCCAACTAAATATAACAACCTTCATATTGAATAATCCGGAATTAAACTACATGAGCGGAAGCTAACCTGAATCCATATGTGGAAATTGTTGAACCTCCTTTTGATGATTGTCCTTATGTCTCTATGAAGTTTGCTCCTTAGCCTTCCTTCAAGAATGTCTTGAAGTTGTATATGTATCCACAAGTATGCAAGAAACAAACCTTAAACAATATGTGAATTATTCACAATAATAATGTTGTGACAATGATCAAATAGGTATATGGTTTTCCATACTATTTGCAAGACAACAATGGAGTATTTTGGCTCTTGATTCAATGGGAGGAAGAAGAGTCTTGTCTTGCACTAATGTGGGAACCATAACCCCCACTTTATAACACAAGAGTTACATAACCCAAGAGTCACAAGAGCTACATAACTCAAGAGTCACAAGCATGTAACCATGGTTACATATATGTAACCTTAGTTAGCCCATCATAAACTAAGGTTACCCTTTTGGGTATCTACACATTAGTCCTACACTTTATATGACAACACATTGGCCCCCTTAACATAATGTCCATAAGACCACAAAATTAGGCCAAACCAAAAGATAGCACATAACATATATTTATCCATATATTGTTCATATGTATGTAGATATAAGTCCATATATCTTACAATCTCCCACTTGGACGATATACACAAACATATGCACAAACCTTAGCATTATATGTTGCAAAATAACCTTAGGTGCGCAAAATTGCTATCACAATAAAATTGTCATGAACAATCCGGTCCATCAATCATACCAACATAGGAACTAAGTGCTCGTCGTTACTCATTCGTAACTAGAACCAATCATAGATCACGTATATCAATATAACCAACGACATGGATCAAGTGTAGGTATGTAGCATGGAAATAACATAAAGTGTGGTCAATAGAATGTCTATTTCCAACTGGTTCTCTTTATTGAGATCAATCATAAACTGTAAGAGTACAATAAAAACTTCAAAACTGAATATCTGCAGATATAACTGAATTATTGAATTTCTGAATATAATGAACAATTACATAAATGTACAATACAAACTCCCACTAAAATACATAATCCTTATCTGATTTGACACCCATACAAGCAATATGCTCATGAAATACTTTTGCTGTCAATCCCTTAGTTAGCGGATCTGCAAGCATGGAGTTTGTACTAATGTACTCAATGCACAATTGTCCATTTTGTACTCTTTCTTTAACAACCCGAAATTTGACGTCCATATGTTTTGCTTTCGTCAAACTACTGTTGTTATTAGCATAAAGGACTGCCGATCTGTTATCGCATAATAGCCTAAGCGGCTTTTTGATGCTATCAAGAATTCGCAGTCCACCAACAAAATTCCGCAGCCATAATGCCTCATTGGATGCTTCATAACATGCCATAAACTCCGCTTCCATGGTGGAAGTGGCTGTAAGAGTTTGCTTAATGCTTCTCCAAGAGATAGCACCACCCGCAAACATGTAAATATAGCCTGAAGTAGACTTCAAACTATCCTTACATCCAGCAAAATCGGAATCGGTATACCCAATGATCTCAAGCTGGTCCGATTTCCGGTATGTAAGCATGTAATCCTTTGTTCTTTGTAAGTACCTCATGACCCGTTTGACTGCCTTCCAATGGTCCATTCCCGGATTGCTTAGATATCTGCCTAACATCCCAACAATGTATGCTATATCAGGTCGTGTACATACCTGAGCATACATCAGACTACCTACCGCCGAAGCATAAGGTGTCTTCTGCATTTCCGAAATTTCATAAGTATTGTTTGGGCACTGTTTGAGACTAAACTTGTCTTCCTTAGCATTAGGGGTGTTGCCTGGTTTACAATCCTGCATGCCAAATCTTTTCAGAACCTTATTGATATAGCCCTTTTGTGACAGACCGAGAATGCCTTTGGAGCGATCTCGTAGAATCTGAATTCCTAATACAAAAGAAGCTTCAGCAAGATCTTTCATTTCAAATTTCTTTGAAAGAAATTTCTTAGTTTCAAGTAATAATACTATATCGTTACAGGCAAGCAGTATGTCATCAACATATAAAACCAGAAAAATATACTTACTCCCACTGAACTTATGGTATATACAGTCATCAGCAATATTCGGTTCAAAACCAAAAGATGTAACGACTGCATGAAACTTATAATACCATTGACGAGAAGCTTGCTTGAGCCCATAGATGGATTTCTTTAATTTGCAAACCTTCTTCTCTGATTCATCCGAAACAAAGTTTTCAGGTTGCACCATATAAATTGTTTCCTCAATGTCACCATTGAGAAAAGCTGTCTTAACATCCATTTGATGAAGCTCAAGATCAAAATGTGCTACTAATGCCATTATAGTCTTGAAAGAGTCTTTCGATGAAACTGGAGAGAAAGTCTCTTTATAATCAATGCCTTCCTTCTGAGTGTAGCCTTTTGCGACAAGACGAGCTATGTACTTAATAACATTGCCCCCTGAATCCCTTTTGGTTTTAAAAATGCATTTACAACCAATAGGTTTCGTACCTTCGGGCAATGTAACAAGTTCCCAAACGTCATTATCGCTCATAGACTTCATCTCATCATTCATGGCATCAATCCACTTTTGAGAGTTAGAACACTTAATGACTTGACGGAAGTTGATTGGATCATCTTCCTCAAGTCCAATATCACTTTCTTGTTCTTGGAGAAATACTACGTCATCATCCGAAATTGCATTTCTCCTCTCTCTAGTGGATCTCCTTAATGGCATTTCAGTTACTCGAGGCTGTTGAGTTTGATTTTCATTAGTTATATCAGGTTCCTGATGGGGGAGATTTTCGAGATTGTCTTGAACTGGAGTTGTGTGATCCGAGTCAGGAAGACCAAGATCAACAACTTGAGGGAAAGACACATGTTCTTCCCCAAAGACAAAATCTCTAACAACTTTATCTCCCCACCTCCCATACTCAATATCCTCAAAGAACCTAGCATTACCCGTCTCAAATATAGTTCTAGAAGTGGGATCATAAAACTTAAAACCCCTGGATTTTTCAGAGTATCCAACAAAATAGCTACTAACCGTCTCAGTTTCTTTTCATTCGGCCTATAAGGCCTTGCCTCAGCTGGACAATCCCAAATGTGAAAATGCCGAATACTGGGTTTATGCCCAGTCCAAAGTTCATAAGGGGTTTTGATTGTAGCTTTAGTTGGAACTCTATTTAGAATATAAGTTGCAGTTTTTAATGCTTCACCCCAGAGTGAGTCTGGCAAAGAAGTACGAGAAATCATACTTCTTACCATATCCTTAAGGGTCCTATTTCGTCTCTCAGCTACACCATTCATCGTAGGACTGCCTGGCATAGTATATTGAGGGACGATCCCACACTCATCTAGGAATTTAGCAAAAGGCCCTGGACGCTGTTCAACGGAACCATCATATCGACCATAGTATTCACCACCACGGTCAGATCTAACGGATTTAATTCGTTTGCTTAGTTGATTTTCAACTTCAGCCTTAAATGATTTGAACACGTCTATAGATTGGGACTTTTCGTGAATAAGATATAGGTACCCATAACGAGAGTAATCGTCTATGAATGTGATAAAGTATTATTGACCATTCCGACAAGGAGTAGGAAATGGCCCACAATTATCCGTATGTATCAATTCTAAGACGTCCGTAGCTCTCTTAGCACCCAATCTAGTCTGGTTTGTTTGTTTTCCCTTGATACACTCAATACAAATTTCCGAATTTGAGGAATCAAGAGAATCAAGAATTCCATCTGACACGAGTTTCTGAATTCTTTGAATGGATATGTGACCCAAACGTTTATGCCAGAGTGAAATAGAATTCTCATTAGTTAATTTTCTTTTAGTACCACTTAAACTTGTATGCAAAGTTTCTTTATTTGAAGTTATTGTATCAACCAAATATAAGCTATCAAATGTTGATAAAACACCAGTACCAATAAGATTTGAATTCTGAAAGAGACTAACTTTATTATCCCCAAATGTACATTTATAACCAGATATGTCCAATTGGGGAACTGAAATTAAGTTCCGTCTAAAAGACGGTACAATAAAAGTCTCATCCAAATCTAAATGAAAATCGGTCTTAAACAACATCCTAAATTTGCCAATAGCATCAATTGGCACCTTCTTGCCGTCACACACATAGATGTATCTTTCACCATCATTTGGTTTTTGGCAGTTCATGCAACCCTGCATAGATATACTTATGTGAGTAGTAGCAGCAGTATCTACCCACCAAGTTGTTGAAAACACGTGTGTTGATCTATGTAGGTTTTGATAAATGCCAAACCAACCAACGAGGATGAAACATTAACAGTCAAGTACAAGAAAACAGTGCGGAACCAAGAATCGCAACGAAGATTATAGTTGTGTTTATTGTTGAGTCATTTTATTTTTGTGATCTTGATTCAACAACATATTTCTAATATTGGCTCTCTCATAAAATCATTTTTATAAAATCATGCATCTTTAAGTTTTAAAGAAATAAGTTGCATATCAGCCAAAATGTATTTTAAACACGTCTTGTGATTTTTGAGTTCAACAATCGATTGTCAATAGGCAACAATCGATTGTGAAGCTGTTTTTACTTAGCGTTAAAAAAATGGACAACAGGCAGTGAGTTTCCAAAATCTTCAAAAATGAAGCATAATCGATTGTCAGTATTAACAATCGATTGTTGGAATGTCAGACTTCCAAAAACAATTTTTAAAGTCAAGATTTGGTGGTTGAAAAATTATTTAAAAATTATTTCTACATAGTCAAAGACTCAATAATTGTTCAGTAAATCACTCCCTAATTTATAGATTCGTTTGTTGATTTTTTGACAACAAAATCTACCATTTTCAAATATCTTGACAGAATTATTTTGACTATGTGAACCACAATCGATTGTGGTGTCCAACAATCGATTGTTGGAAGTGAAAAATTATTTCCGTTCTTAAAAGTCAAGATTTGTTTGGAGAGCATTTATTACAGAATCTGATTTATTCAAAACGTTTTCAGAACCCTTTTGAAAAACTGGACAACAATCGATTGTCTAGTAGCAACAATCGATTGTCATTGTTTAAAATCAAAGTTTTTATTAGACAAATAGGCAACGGTCAGAAACTCCTTTTTCTCTATTAAAACCTCTCTGAAAAACGTTTCACAACAACAACAACACAGAAAAATTATTCAAGAGCTTACAATATTATCTTTGATTTCATTTCATATCATATATATATTTGGAGAGCCAATTTTGATTAAGTTGTTGTATTCTTGAGCTAATCAATTTGTACTCATATCCACTCTTTAAGAGAGTTATTGTTTAAGTGAGTATTGAGTGTTTATACACTTGAAGGGAAATCTGTAATCCCTTGTTGTAAGAAGGAACAATCCATTCCTTCTTGTGAAGTCTTGGAGTGCGGCATCTTCAAGCAAAATTCGCCGAAGCTTGTGTGATTCAAGCTTTCTGGTTGTAACGGTTTGTTAAGCACCCTTAAGCTTAACGGAACTAGTGGAAATCTCGAGAGAGTCTCTCGAGGACTGGACTAACCACAAAGTGTGACCAACCAGTATACATCGGTGTGTTCATTCCTATTTACTTTTCGCACATATTTAATTTCCTGCAGTGTTCATTTCCGCAACAGATTTTTATTTCTCCATAATTATTTGAATACGCTATTCACCCCCCCTCTAGCGTAAAACACGTATTCTAACAATTGGTATCAGAGCCTAACTCTCTGAAAGACCTAACAGTTTGAGAGGAAAGTTTTCTATGGCTTCTAGCAGTACATATGCAGGAATGGGTGAAAGGACTTGCACCACAAGACCGCCATTGTTTGACGGGACAAACTACACCTACTGGAAAGACAGAATGAGAATATTTGTCCAGGCCAATAATTTTCAGATCTGGAAAATTATCAAAAATGGTGAACAGATCCCTATGAAAAAGGAAGGCGAAATTTACGTCCCATAGTCGGAAGAAGAATATAATGCAGAGACACTAGAAAAGTGGAAAATAATGCCAAAGCTATCAACATGCTGTTTTGTGCTGTAAATCCCGATGACTATCGGAAGATATCATGTTGTTCCACTGCAAAAGAAATGTGGGACAAATTGGAAATAACATACGAAGGCACTGACCAGGTTAGAGAAGCGAAAATTGATTTTCTAACCCATGAGTATGAGTTATTTCGTATGCAGGAAGGTGAGAAAGTAGATGACATGTTTGAACGATTTTCTAAAATCGTAAATGATTTACACGCCCTGAAAAAGACATTTACGGATCGAGAACTTGTCCGTAAAATTCTGAGAAGTTTAACTTCGGAATGGCGTTCGAAGGCTGACGCAATTCAGGAATCAATAGGCGTCACCAATGTCACTATCGACGGTTTAAGAGGTAACCTTAACACATACGAATCTACTATTCTTAATCCTTCTTTAATTGATCAAGGTAGAAAGAAAATTGCCTTAAAGGCAAACACGGCTCAACCCAAAATTGAGGAAGAGTCAAGTGACGAAAAAGACGAGCTTGGACTCGTTATTAAGAGATTCAACAAGTTCATGCGCAAAGAGTATGAACGAAGAGAGAAGCGGAAAAGCGGACCGCTAAAATGCTATGAATGTGGAGAATATGGGCACATCAAACCAAACTGCCCAAACTTGAAGAAGCCCGAAAAGAAACAACGGGCATACATCTCGTGGGGAGGTGACTCAGGAGACGAGTCGAGTGACGAAGATGAACAAGTTGCAAACTTGTGTCTTATGACACAGGAGGAAGCTCAAAACGAGGTAAGTATTAAATCTGAAAATATTTTCTCTTTAGAAGAAATGCGAGATGCCTTTGATGAGCTTTACGTTGAATTTATTAATGCTTCAAAAATTATAAAAGATCTGAAAAATCAGCTTTTCATAAAAGAAAAAGATTCTGAAAAATTAATTTTTGAAATTGAGAAATTGAAAAAGGAAAATCATTTTTACGGAAAAAGAATTGTCGACAAACCGGAAAGCTCAAGCAAAGGATGTTCTTCCTGTATTTCTTTAAAAGAAGAAGTAGATAGTCTTAAAAGCACTTTGCACAAGTTCAATTCTTCACACAAAAACCTGAATGTCATGCTTGATAATTTGAAATCAACTAGGCACAGAATATGTTTTAAAAATGAAGAAAAAGTTGAGTCCATTCATAAATCGCCTAAGACTCAACCTAGGCAAGGTAAAACAAATCCACCTAGAAATACTAATCATATAGTGAATAATTTTTCTAGGGTTAATAATAGAAGAAATATTGGCATAATTAGATCACCTAGATATGAATCTAGAAAAGTGCATGAAAATAGTTTTCATACAAATAGAGTAAATAGATTTAAACCCTCTAACTATTATCATCCTAGACGTATGCATAATCCAAATGTCATATGCCATTACTGCAGTAAAGTAGGGCATATAGCCCCTGTATGTTTCACTCGACATCGGCACATCAACACGAGACAATCACACTACCATGCTGCACCTAACGTACAAGGACCCAAAATGGTTTGGGTACCAAAAACTCAGTGATTTGTTTTGTAGGTATGTTTGAAGGGGTCACGTGTACTTTGGTACCTTGACAGTGGATGCTCCAAACACATGACCGGGGATGCATCTAAGTTCCTTCAACTAGAACATAAGGAAGGAGGAAACGTTATTTTTGGAGATAATAACAAAGGAAAGATTATCGGCATTGGATCGATCGGTAAGGATGAATCTTCCTCTATTAAACATATATTACTTGTTAAAGGTCTTAAGCATAATCTCTTGAGCATAAGTCAATTATGTGACAAGGAAAATCTTGTGTTATTTGATTTAAATGAAGGCTTAGTCTTTCGTCGCAGTGATTTTAAAATCATTCTTCGTGGAATTAGAGTTGATAATATTTATATGGTTTATTTAGAAAAATCTTCATCAAATTTGTAAATTGCCTTATGAGTAAGGAAGACGACATGTGGTTATGGCATCGAAGAGTAGCTCATATTAATATGAAGTTGTTAAACAAATTAGTTTCCCAAGATTTAGTTATTGGTCTTCCAAAAATCAGATTTGAAAAAGATAAAATTTGTGAACCATGCCAAAAAGGGAAACAAACAAAAGCTTCTTTTAAATCAAAGAATTTTGTTTCAACCATTAAACCTTTACAACTTCTTCATATGGATCTTTTTGGACCATCTAGAATTGAAAGTCTTGGTGGAAATCGTTATGCTTTGGTTATTGTTGATGACTACTCTCGATTCACATGGACTCTATTTCTTGCCCATAAGAGTGATGCTTTTCATTCCTTTAAAATTTTTCTCAAACGTGTGCAAAATGAAAAGAGCACAACCGTCACTTCCATAAGAAGTGATCATGGAGGAGAGTTCGATCACAATCTCTTCGCGGATTTTTGTGATGAACTCGGTATTGAACATACCTTTTCGGCTCCACGTACACCACAACGAAATGGAGTGGTGGAACGGAAAAATCGTTGCCTCGAAGAGATGGCTAGAACCATGCTCGATGAGTCAAAGATTTCCAAAGTCTTTTGGGCCGATGCAGTGAGTACCGCTTGCTATGTTTTAAACAGAGCAGTCATTAGACCGATACTCATGAAAACTCCATACGGACTCTATAAGGGAAGAAAGCCTAATATTTCCCACCTTAGAGTTTTCGGTTGTAAATGTTTTATCCATAATAATGCAAAAGAAAATTTGGGAAAGTTTGATGCTAAATCTGATGATGGTATTTTTCTTGGCTATTCATCACATAGCAAAGCATATAAGGCATTCAACAATCGTACTAAGACTGTCGAGGAATCCCCTCATATTGTATTTTGTGAAAATGATGCTCGCTTGGCGAGAAAGGATTTTTGTGATCATCTTGCAGAATCTTTAAACAAGATGAATATTCAAGACAAGGAGCAGACGGAAAATACAAAGGAAATTGAAAATGAAAATGTGGAACAACCAACGGAAGAAGCACCACAACAAGAGGAAACATCCGAGATGCCAAAGGCTTGGAGGACGTCTAAAGACCATCCTCTCGACAAGGTGATTGGGAATATCGAGAAAGGGGTAAGTACTCGAAACCTTCTCAAAGACACCGTATGTCAGATAGCTTTTGTTTCACAAATTGAACCAACTACTGTTTCCGAAGCAATTGGGGATGAGCATTGGACCTTGGCAATGCAAGAGGAGCTTAACCAATTCAAAAGCAATGACATTTGGGAATTGGTGCCGAGACCCGATAATCATACTATAATTGGTACGAAATGGGTTTTTCGCAATAAATTAGATGAAAATGGTATAATCACTAGAAACAAAGCTAGGCTTGTAGCAAAAGGCTACAATCAAGAAGAAGGTGTTGATTATGAAGAAACTTATGCTCCCGTAGCTAGACTAGAGGCTATTCGTTTATTACTTGCTTTTGCCTCGTCTATGAATTTATTTTTATATCAAATGGATGTGAAAAGCGCTTTTCTAAATGGTATTATTCAAGAAGAAGTTTATGTTGAACAACCCCTCGGTTTTGAAGATTTCAAATCTCCCGATCATGTTTTCAAACTCAAGAAGGCTCTTTATGGTTTAAAACAAGCTCCCCGAGCTTGGTACGAAAGATTGAGTAAATTTCTTTTGGAAAACAATTTCATTAGGGGGAAAGTTGACACCACTCTTTTTGTTAAACATAAAAACAATGATATTTTATTGGTACAAGTATATGTGGATGATATCATATTTGGTGCTACTAACAATGTTTTGTGTAAGGAATTTTCCGACTTAATGACAAACGAATTTGAGATGTCTATGATGGGTGAGTTAACATTCTTCTTGGGATTACAAGTAAAGCAAATGAAAGAAGGTACATTCATTTGCCAAGCCAAATATTGCAAAGAATTGCTGAAAGGATTTGAAATGAGCAATGCAAAAGCAACGGCTACTCCCATGAGCACATCCGATCATCTAAACAAAGATGAGAAAGGTAAGGAAGTCGACACTAAAAAGTATAGAGGTATGATTGGCTCTCTTCTTTATCTTACTGCTAGTCGTCCGGACATCATGTTTACCGTGTGTTTATGCGCCCGTTATTAATCGTGTCCGAAGGAGTCTCACCTTACTGCGGTAAAACGGATATTGAAGTATCTTGTTGGTACTGTAAATGTGGGTCTATGGTACCCCAAAGGTTCCTCATGCCAACTTGTTGGCTATTCCGATTCCGATTTTGCTGGATGCAAATTGGACCGCAAGAGCACTAGTGGCACTTGCCATTTGCTCGGTAGCTCTCTAGTTTCTTGGTTTAGCAAGAAACAAGTAAGTGTTGCGTTGTCCACAATCGAGGCTGAATATATAGCCGTGGGGAGTTGTTGCGCCCAAATCCTATGGATGAATCAACAACTCTTGGACTATGGCCTAAGTCTCGATCATATTCCTCTTAGATGTGATAACACTAGTGCCATATGCTTGACGAAGAACCCCGTTCTTCATTCGCGAACAAAACAAATTGAAATTAGACATCATTTTATAAGAGATCACGTTCTCAAGGGAGATGTCGACATTGAATTTGTTGAAACCAAAAATCAATTAGCCGATATCTTTACCAAACCTTTAGAGAAAGAGTCCTTCTTCCGAATTCGTAGTGAACTCGGGATTCTTGACTCCACGTTGATCTATGTCATGCATTGCATTTTTCATTTGAAATGATTTCTAACTTGAGCGTCGGAGTTGTCTAACAAATTTTTGCAGGTATCGCCCTAAAGGCAGGGGGAATTACAAAAATATGACGCACAAACAGCCCATTTTTTGAAAGTCTTATTGACTTCATTATATGAAATGTTTCTTCTTGCACTTTTTGTTAATGTCAAAAGGGGGAAGAAACCGGGCTACGCATTATATTATATTTTGGCTATGCTTTGCATATATTTAGGGGGAATAATAAATTGAGGGGGAATACTCTTGACAAATACTGTTTCTTGAACTGTTATTAATATGCATATCCCGATACAGGTTTGCCATTATCAAAAAGGGGGAAATTGTTGAAAACACGTGTTTTGATCTATGTAGGTTTTGATAAATGCTAAACCAACCAACAAGGATGAAACATTAACAGTCAAGTACAAGAAAACAGTGTGGAACCAAGAATCGCAACGAAGATTATAGTTGTGTTTATTGTTGAGTCATTTTATTTTTGTGATCTTGATTTAACAACATATTTCTAATATTGGCTCTCTCATAAAATCATTTTTATAAAATCATGCATCTTTAAGTTTTAAAGAAATAAGTTGCATATCAGCCAAAATGTTTTTTAAACACGTCTTGTGATTTTTGAGTTCAACATCGATCGTCAATAGGCAACAATCGATTGTGAAGCTGTTTTTACTTAGCGTTAAAAAAATGGACAACAGGCAGTGAGTTTCCAAAATCTTTAAAAGTGAAGCACAATCGATTGTCAGTATTAACAATCGATTGTTGGAGTGTCAGACTTCCAAAAACAATTTTTAAAGTCAAGATTTGGTGGTTGAAAAATTATTTAAAAATTATTTCTACATAGTCAAAGACTCAATAATTGTTCAGTAAATCACTCCCTAATTTATAGATTCGTTTGTTGATTTTTTGACAACAAAATCTACCATTTTCAAATATCTTGACAGAATTATTTTGACTATGTGAACCACAATCGATTGTGGTGTCCAACAATCGATTGTTGGAAGTGAAAAATTATTTCCGTTCTTAAAAGTCAAGATTTGTTTGGAGAGCATTTATTACAGAATCTGATTTATTCAAAACGTTGTCAGAACCCTTTTGAAAAACTGGACAACAATCGATTGTCTAGTAGCAACAATCGATTGTCATTGTTTAAAATCAAAGTTTTTATTAGACAAATAGGCAACGGTCAGAAACTCCTTTTTCTCTATTAAAACCTCTCTGAAAAACGTTTCACAACAACAACAACACAGAAAAATTATTCAAGAGCTTACAATATTATCTTTGATTTCATTTCATATCATATATATATTTGGAGAGCCAATTTTGATTAAGTTGTTGTATTCTTGAGCTAATCAATTTGTACTCATATCCACTCTTTAAGAGAGTTATTGTTTAAGTGAGTATTGAGTGTTTATACACTTGAAGGGAAATCTGTAATCCCTTGTTGTAAGAAGGAACAATCCATTCCTTCTTGTGAAGTCTTGGAGTGCGGCATCTTCAAGCAAAATTCGCCGAAGCTTGTGTGATTCAAGCTTTCTGGTTGTAACGGTTTGTTAAGCACCCTTAAGCTTAACGGAACTAGTGGAAATCTCGAGAGAGTCTCTCGAGGACTGGACTAACCACAAAGTGTGACCAACCAGTATACATCGGTGTGTTCATTCCTATTTACTTTTCGCACATATTTAATTTCCTGCAGTGTTCATTTCCGCAACAGATTTTTATTTCTCCATAATTATTTGAATACGCTATTCACCCCCCCTCTAGCGTAAAACACGTATTCTAACACAAGTATCCTTATGTACCGAAATTAAATTTACTTCAGAACAAACAAGAGAAAGAAATGTACCTTTTTTCGCACGACAGGCATGGTACTTGGTACAATCTTTCTTCACATGATTAGTCCCCTTACAGAAAAAGCAACCTAATTTAGTGATTTCAACCTTAGGTTCCTTATGTTGCTTAATCTTGGGCTTTGCAACCGCAACTTCCTTACCCTTCCTCTTCTTAGTTTCCTTAGAAGAGGATGCAAAATTAGCACTTTCGGTCTTATCTAGCTTTATCCTTTCCTCTTCTTGCACACAGTGTGAAATGAGCTCGTTAAGAGTCCATTTCTCCTTCAGGCAGTTGTAACTGACCTTAAACTGATTAAAGTGTGCAGGAAGAGATATCAAAACAAAGTACACAAGCAGTTCCTCAGGTAAATCCAGCTTGAGTGACTTAAGTTTCGAAGCAAGATGAGACATTTCCAAAATGTACTCCCGAATGTTTCCCTTGCCCTTATACCTCATGGAAACAAGTTTACTCAATAGTGTACTTGTTTCCGCCTTTTCGTTTTGAATAAAACGCTGTTCAAGGTTTTCAAGGAAAACTTTGGCATTAGGCTCATCATTTATAGTGCCCCTGAATGATTCTGGAATTGCACGCTTCATGATCATTAGACTCATGCGATTCGAGCGTTCCCACTTCTCCATCGCCCTCCTGTCATTAGGAGAGGATGTATCCTCAAGAGGAGTAGGTTGCTCAATCCGAAGAGCAAGGTCAAGATCCATGCAACCGAGAACGATCATGACGTTCTCTTTCCATTCCTTAAAGTTTGTGCCGTTAAGCACAGGGATGCTATTGATGTTGGCAGAGATCGTAGAAGCAGAAGAATTTACTGAAAATAGAACAAAAGGATTACTGAATACATGCTTACAAATACTTGAACTTTAACTTTATAGATTCAAAATTAGGCATTTCCCATTACAAGATACCTAGCACAACATTGATTTTAGTCTTTGGACAGAAAAACAACTTGTAAGTGGTACTCTTGGTGTAGTGATCAAACACAGATAATAAACTCCTGTCAAATATTAAACCTTCCTTTGGGCCGATTTAATATTCACATGGAAAACCAAATAACTGTCTCATATTTACCACTACAAGCATGTTCGAATTCCTGCCAAATAACACCTTCCTTTGGGCCGGTGTTAAACGCATGGAAGACTAACATCCACAGTCATCTTATATTTTAAGCTTAATCAATCTACATAATAGAGGTTACTTTGGCAACATAATGCTTCAATTGAATAATTAAAATATTAGATGCTTAAACTTTAGTTCCTTAAGCCTTATTATGAATCTCAACTTAATATGGTACATGGTTTGATATGTAACACTTGAATATTAATTGTTGTTTACTGAATCGGACAATTCCATAAATTATTAGAATTGATGGACTTTAAAACTATTAACATTCACTGAAACTTAAGAGATTTGAAACGTTTTTAACCTTACTGGACAAAAACAATCGATTATATGCAATATATAATCGATTATATTTGGCATAAAAAACTTTTTTTAGTTACTGGACCAAAATAATCGATTGTCTAAACCAGACAATCGATTATTCTGGTTTTAAGAAAAACTTTCTAAGTTACTGGACCATTACAATGGATTGTCTACAATAGATAATCGATTATATGGTATAATTAAAAAACGTTTCAACTCACTGGACCAGAATAATCGATTGTATAGTTTATGCAATCGATTATTCTGGTGTTCCAAAAAAACTGCCAGAATTTTAAACTTGAGGGATAATTGATTGTTTAAGAAAACAATCGATTATCTTTAGGCAGTGACCAAAAACAATTTTTCTGAATAAAACATGATTTTCAACATGAATCTTAAACATGAAAACATGTTGTTTACCAACTAAAATCATGCTATATACAATGTTTTAACATGATATTAAAACATCAAATTACATCAAAACATAACATTCATAAGATCATGCTATTTCATGGTAGAATTTCATAAACAAAATTCTAATTAAACTTAAACATGAATCCTAACATAACATGAACCATATGAACTTCCAAATTATCCAAAAATGAAGGTGGCTCTGATACCAATTGTTAGGATTATGATTCCAACTAAATATAACAACCTTCATATTGAATAATCCGGAATTAAACTACATGAGCGGAAGCTAACCTGAATCCATATGTGGAAATTGTTGAACCTCCTTTTGATGATTGTCCTTATGTCTCTATGAAGTTTGCTCCTTAGCCTTCCTTCAAGAATGTCTTGAAGTTGTATATGTATCCACAAGTATGCAAGAAACAAACCTTAAACAATATGTGAATTATTCACAATAATAATGTTGTGACAATGATCAAATAGGTATATGGTTTTCCATACTATTTGCAAGACAACAATGGAGTATTTTGGCTCTTGATTCAATGGGAGGAAGAAGAGTCTTGTCTTGCACTAATGTGGGAACCATAACCCCCACTTTATAACACAAGAGTTACATAACCCAAGAGTCACAAGAGCTACATAACTCAAGAGTCACAAGCATGTAACCATGGTTACATATATGTAACCTTAGTTAGCCCATCATAAACTAAGGTTACCCTTTTGGGTATCTACACATTAGTCCTACACTTTATATGACAACACATTGACCCCCTTAACATAATGTCCATAAGACCACAAAATTAGGCCAAACCAAAAGATAGCACATAACATATAATTTATCCATATATTGTTCATATGTATGTAAATATAAGTCCATATATCTTACATCTATTTCTTAATTTCATCAACATTGTTATGATAATAACATCGAAGTTTTTTCTTAAGCTGTCAAGTTAGGTATAAGCATGTTTTAAAAAGTTTCAGTTAACTTATTTTGATAAAGATGAACTGTATCCTTCTCTCTCGATGCAAAATATAACTATGACTTTCCTATTTGAGTCGACAAGGTAAAGGCAGGAAAACAATGCTCATAAGCATTGGACACAAGTCAGTAGCTCTATCAATCAATTATATATATTCTCTTCTAAGAATTCATGAATTTGTATTCATATTAAGTTTCAATGAGCACAAGACTGAGTTTCTTCTTTTTTAAAGAAAATAACCCTACCATATTCTTTCTCATGATAAGCGGCTACGCAAGCATACTTTTAACGGAGAAAGCACAAGGAAGGAAAATGACTCAAAACTTTATTAATCATGCGCACGCATGCTTTTTTAAAATGATATATATGGTAAACAATCTAAAACCATAATAGTAGTAGAACAATAATAACAATTCCAATAGTTTCTCACGAGATACAGGTAGCCTTACTTCTATTCGTAGAAGGGCAGAAAAGTTATTTCCGATAGACCTTCGATTAGAGAACGACTGAAAAAGAAAAGGTAATTGTAACATTAGGAATAACACCAAGATGAAATAAGATTGAATCCAAGAATGCAGTCAAACTCTAGGTAGTTATAGTCATCTATATAGAAAAAAGATATCATAGTAACACTAATGCTAGCGAACTGCGTAAGATAAAGAGTAACACTCGACTATCCCGCCTAATAACATCTCCCTCCTGTTTAGAGTCATGTCCTCAGTCAGCTTCAGCTGCGCCATATCCCGCCTAATAACATCTCCCGAAAACTTCTTAGGCCTACCTTTACCCCTCCTGCTCTCCCCAATCTAAAAGCATAATAGTATTAATTTCTTAACTATCGGTTACCAATTACCTAATTGTTAGTGTGATCGATCTTGATATACCAACGGCTACATCAATCTCAGCTTCATTCTTAATTAGGTCTATGGCGAAAAAAAATGGAAAGACGTAGCTAGAGAGAGAGACTTAGGGTGTGTTTGGTACGAAGGAAAACGTTTTTTAAGTTTTCCATGTTTGGTCGGCTTAAATATTTTGAAAAATATTTTTTTTATGTACTCATTTTCTTCTAGTTAGAGGAAAATATTTTCCTTATTAATATAAGGGGAAACATGTTCCAAAACTCCTTCTCAACCTTTCCTACCCTCATTCCCCCACTAACCCACTTCACCCCCTTTCTCCCAAAAATAGTTTTTTTTCTTTTCAAATTTTAATGTTTCTGTTACCACCCACGTTACTATTCCTCCACCCTACCCCACTACCCACGCTACTTCTCACCTTTTTTTTAAAATAAAAAAAAGGTGAGAAGTTGTAGTCAAGTATATAAGTTAATGCTGAAATAAAATGAGAAAAAAAAGTTATAATAAATAATTTACTCCTATCATTAATTTCATTAATAGCAACAAAAAATCAATCTATTTACGAAATTGAGAATAAAAGAGAGTGAATATTTATAAATTATACACTGCATGTAGTAAAATATAATGGGTGTAAATATAGGTAAATTTTATAATAAATTTGCAAAATTACATATCATCACTTTACTTATACTTTAATTATAATTTAGAAAAATTCTATTAATAACAATCAAAACTCAAAAAATTACGTACACACTACCAGAAATTAGGTGATTTTGGTCAACAATTTTCGGCCAAAATCGATCAGAAATTGATACTTTTCGACCAAATTTCGATCGCTTTTAATTGGACGAAAAATTGCAAAAGCAGATCGACCGCAATTGGTAGAAAATTTCCTTCATGGACTTAATGTTTTAAATTTTCGACCAAAATCGGTCGGAAAATATTATTTTTTAATTTTTTTAATTTTATCGTTCCGACCGAAATCAGTCTAAACTATTAAAAATCAATAATTTTATTTAATTAAATAATTTTTGTAAATTATTAATTTTTATTAAAAAATAAATATAAATTCATAATTTCCGATCGATTTCGGTCAGAAATTTCAATAATTTGGAAAATTTAATTGAAAATTTTAACCGATTTTTGTCGAAAATTATGAAATTCTGGGCAAAAAAAGTAATTTTTGACCGAATGCGGTCGAAAATCTGGGTAAAAATTGGGCAAGAAATGGTTGTTTTTAAGCTATACTACCTGCCAGTTTAAACCAGTATACATCCTATAATGGTAGCTTACATTGCTGCCATCCAACCATGAAAAAAAAAAAAAGAACAACTAATAACCATCACCAATAACAACTAACCAACTACTAATAACTACAACAACTACTAAAGTGTTCAATAAAAAAATAACAATATAATCATCATTCAAATAACCAACAACAAAATATTAACAAGTTCAGAACTTTTTTTGGACAATGCACAATATTCAATGAATTTTTTATGTAGCATCATCTCCATCTTCGGTCCTAGGACAATTATCTCCATATTCGGTTCTAGGACCTTCATCGCCGGCAGGTGGGAAGGAGGAGGAGACCGGGGAATGGGGAAAGCACCACAAGCAAGAAGATTAGCCAGCTAACCTTGAAGGAGATCAAATTGTCTGTCCTTCCTTTCTAGCTGACCTTGAAGGATATCATATCTCTTCTTTTCACTAGCCTTGGTCTCTTGAGGCTCAGCTGTCAGCTTTGTGATCTTCTCTTCCATAGCCGATATAGTCGAACTATCAATCGTCTTGCCTTGGGCGGAACTCCCTATACCTTGTATAGGCTAATCCACTTATACTTAGTGTAATTATCAATTTATAAGCTTAATGTCACTAATACATTTCTACGTAATGTAATTATCAATTTATAGTATAATCGAGCCTAACATTACTTAAGGATACTACTAATGCAGTGCTATTTAGGTTATTATCAATTCATAAACCAATCAATCATTAACATTTCTCAAGGATACTTATACTTCTACTTAGTGTTATTATCAATGTAATTATCAACCTTATAAGATAAAAAATCACTACTACATAATATAATATAGTATATATCTAAGCGTATAGCATTGAAGGTATATTCTATATAACATTAGATATATTAAGATATGTGTGTGTGTGTGTGTGTGTATATATATATATATATATATATATATATATATATATATATATATATATATATATATAGAGAGAGAGAGAGAGAGAGAGAGAGAGAGAGGGAGAGAGAGAGGGAGAGGGAGAGGGAGAGGGAGAGGGAGAGGGACAGAGTGAGAGAGAGAGATAGAGAGGGGGAGAGAGAGAGAGGTATAGTATAGTATATCGAATATAGATTATATATATAAGCAATATTAAATATTATTTATTCAAAACGTCTTTATTATTTACACACATAATATTATTAAATTTATATTTTCATTCGTATAAAAGCATTAAATCTCGATTGGTTAATTAAATATACAAAAATTTTGTCTTATGCGAGAAATAAAATAATTCAAACTTTCCGATCAAATTCAGTGGGAAATTTAGAAATATTTTAATAAATAATTATTTTTTGTACATAAAGTAGAAGCTCGACCAAATATTTGATAACTTTCCGACCGATTTCGATCGGATATTTGGTAAATTTTTAATAAATAATTATGTTCGTAAATAATATGTAGATTGACCAAATATTTGACTAATCTCCGACCGACATCGGTCGAGAATTTCTTTCTTTTTGTCTGATATAAGTATTAAATATTTTTCACTTAAAAATCTCTTAATTATTTCCACACACAAGTATTATTAAATTTATATTTAAATTTGTATAAAAGCGGTTTTCCAACCGAATTCGATCGAAAATATTGAGTTATGATTATTAGGGCTTTTCTGTTTTGCGCGCGGAACAAAAAATTCTAATTTCCAAGTGAAATCGGTCGGCAATTTAGAAAAGTTTTAATAAATAATTCTTTTGGTTCATTATATACAAGGTTGACTAAATACTTGACCATTTTCTGACCGAAAGCGGTCGGAAATTTGGAAAATTTTTAATAAATAAATTGTGTGCATTATGACCAATTTCCGACAGAAATGGGTCGGATATTTGGAAAATTTTTAATGAATAATTATTTTTGTACATTATATACTTGGTCGACCAAATATTTGACCAGTTTCCGACCGAAATCGGTCGGAACTTTGGAAAAGATTTAATAAATAATTATTTTTGTACATTATATACGTATTTAACCAAATATTTGACCAATTTCCGATGGAAATCAGTCGCTATTTTTGTACTGGCAGGAACTTTTGTTGACTTTTGCGACTGATTTCTTTTATTTCCGACTGATTTCAGTTGAAAATATTTCCAATCAATTTCAGCCGGAAACCTTTGGACGAAAATCACCCGATTTCTAGTAGTGACACCGAGAATAATAAAAATAGTAAAACATAAAATCAAACACACACCAGCATATATTAATAGATTCATAATATAATTACTTTATTTATAATGTTAGTGAACTTAAATTATATTATATAATAAGATATGACATTTTTAACTTATGAGTAAATATTTGCATTAAAAAATATCTAAATAAGATAAAAAGGTAATATATATATATATGGAGAGTTGAAAACGTCAAGGGTAAATAGACATTGCATGGGATGAAATGATGAAAATAACAACTGTCAAAAGTTGGAGGTTGAGTTTGATTTTTGGAATAAATTTTGAGATGTAAATGATTTTCACCCTAATTATTTTGACATTGATGATTTATTCACAAATATAACAAAACTATCTTTCCTTTTATATGGAAAAATTGACTTTTCTACTAAAGTTCTAAATGTTTTTTTAGGGAGAATGGCCTAAATGAAAAATACACTTATGTCACTTTGTCATGCCAGTTTCCAGACTTATCAATTTGTCAATTGAATACTTACGCTCTTTCAAACTATGTACAATAAATGCTTATAACAGGAGGTTGCCGGTGCGTGTGATACAGTCTCCTACACGTAGGACGCCACATCAAAAAATTAATCCACATAGGCTCCATGTCATTTATTATTGCCACATAGGAAAATTAAACAGGAGAACAATTATCACCCCCCACCCCCCAAACCCAAATTTTCCCCTCATTTTGCACTTACTCACTTAGTTTAATGCTTAGAAAGTATCGAACCACTTATATCTCTCCTCTCTACTCCGTCATCGTTGCCAGAATTTTATCATCGCAATTGTTATCGATGTTTCTAGGGTAAGTTTCTTCATCTGTTCTTCGGCTTTTGTCTTTATTGATCTTCATTTCCCTCAATATATGGGGCTCTTGCTTTGTTTAGGATTTTTAGGATAAGGCTGGGTTAGGTCGTTATTATTATTTTATTTTTCTTAATTATGGGGCTTTTTTTCTGTTTCGTTATATCTTGAAGTGAGAATCCTTTTTAATATGGTGTCATGTATGTAGTGACATATTTGGTTATTCTGTTTAGTTTTTGGTATTTTTTGTCAAATCAGAATTTCATCTTAGATTTATGCATTTTTTGTGAAGTTTGTTAGGTCTCGCTCTTGTTAGTAGTCCACCAATATATTTCTGAATATTATAGAATGTTGTATGGATGAAAAAAGAATCTTGGAAGCTTTTTTACTTAAAAAAATTATCTTTTTTTTTGTTGTTTTATTTATAGAGTTGTGTAAAGGTATAACTTTTGATCATAAATAGTCATTGATAACACTTCCGTTTTGTTACTTTGCAGGTATGAGAAGAAAATGCCTTCAAGCCTAGTAATCTACAAATGCACCACAATGGTAATTTTGTATCAAACCCCAGCTAAGATATGCAAATGGAATAACGTGTGTTTAATTAGCTAGATTTTATGTTAATGAGCTGCATATTATGTTATTTCAAAAGTTTTCTAAGGACTTAGGATTTTTAAAAGTTGATTTGTTTGGATGCAGAGTTAACGTAAAGGGTGGTTATTACATTTTAAAAATAGATGTTAATGTGCTAAAATTTCTTAATGCATTTAAAGGTGGTGACTTTGTTGATGTTTGTATCGTCCATGTAATTAGTAATTCTATTCTTATTGAGGACATAACTGAATTGGACCCCATTCCACAAATACATCGGTATGAAAGTGGGTTAAATGCTAGAGCTAATGTGTCAACTCCCACCAATGATATAAATAGGACTGAAAATGACAAAGATAAGGTAAGGGGGGCTAATATAAATGGAGAGATAGAAGAATTAGGTGAAGGTGAAGATAATGACTTCTCATTCTATCACCTTCAAACATTAGAATCTGGTTTTGATGATTCTGAAGAGCCAAACTCATTATTTGATATAGATGAGAACATTGAAGAGTGTAGTGATCTGGAATATGACTTAGCAGAAATTAAACAACCTAAAATCAAAAAAAAGAAGAATTCCCAAGTAAATATAAATAAGATACCATCTTGTCCAGTGGGTATAGATTCTGGTTTTAAATATATGCATAAGAGCAAAAGGGAAAAATATGAAGGGAAACTAGGAGGGGATGAGTAGTACTTTGACAACTCAGATCCAGGTACTGAGTGTAGTGATGATAAAAGAGAACTTATTAGCAATGATGAAGTAAGGGATCCCTGATGAAGTAAGGGATGTACCAGCTAAGGAATCGAAGTAAGAAGGTGTACTTTCATACAAGTTGCAAAATAATAATATTTGAAATGTATATGATATTTGAGAATGTTGTATAGTTTAAGAAGGTATTGCAAACATATTCTATTCAAAAAAGTGTGAACCTTAAGTTGAAACCTAATGAGAGGAAAATGTTAGGGAAAAGTACACAAAGAAACGTTGTTCGTGGCATATTCTCAGCAGCATAGAAGGTAGCACCAAGAATTTTATGATGATTACATATTACCTTGTCTACAAATGCCATAAGAAGACAAGGAACAAGATGTGTAACCCACCATGAATTGTAAAAAATATCAAGGACAGAATAATCAATGAACCTCCAATTAACCTTTATCAAATTCAAGTCTTAATTAGGAAAGCATATGATCTGTATATGAGCAAAACTTCCAATAGAAGGGAAAAAATAATAGTTATGAAGGGGAATATGGGTGATTAGAAGAAAGAATTTTCTATGCTTTATAATTATGTTGAAATGCTAAAATCTACTAATATTGGAACAACTGTAGTGATAACGACATATGAGAATGTAGAACCTGGAAATGAGGTATTTATGGACATTTATATCTGTCTTGAAGTATTAAAACTGAATGTTTAGAAAGGTGTAGAAACATAACTCGCTTTGATAGTTCATTCTTAAACGGAACATGTAAAGGTGAACTGCTTTCCTGCATTTTCAAGGATGAAAATAATCAAATGTACCATGTGTCTTGGGTAGTAGTTGAAAAGGAATCCAAGGATACATGGTCGTTGTTTATCAACATGTCTCAAGCATGATCTGAACATGATAGAAACTGAAGGAGAAGGGTTGACATTCATGCCTCATATGCAGAAGGAATGGTTTCTAACATGTTGTCTTTAAGGTGTAATTATTTTCGTTTTTGTTTAAGTTATAACAATATAATATTGTTGATTGTGGGATATTCATCTAGAAATAACTCAGTTATTGCTAAATGATGAGATGGGGTGGGTTGCTAGACATATCTGGGATAGGTGAGTAAAAATTCTAGCTGTGTGCAAGAGCTACATTTGAAGTTTACTTTAGCAAGAAGTTGGATGAAAGGACTTGCTAGGAGATGATATTAGTCAAGACTTACTGAAATACAACAAGGAGACATGGTGAAGGGCATAATTCAAAAAACACAGTAAGTGTGATATAGTGGAGAAGAACATGTGTGAGACATTCAATAGTTGGATATGGGCAGCTAGGCACAAATCTATCATTACTATATTAGAAGAAATTAGTATCAAGTGTCTGGAGAGGATGAATAGCATGAGAGAGCTTTCTGGAAAATGTGTAGGTGATATATCATCAATGCGTATGAAAATACTTGGAGAGAATGATCAAAGGGCAACAAAATGTGAAGTCAAATTTAATGGTGAAACATGTTATAAGATCCAGGATGGGCCATATAAACATGTTGTTGATTTTAGGAGGTGTTCATGTACTTGTAGATCATGGAAACTCAAAGAAATTCCATGTGCACATGCAATTATAGTAATGCATTATAAGTACTATGAGGTTGAGCCATATATTGACCATTGGCATAGGAAGGACACCTACCTTAAGGCATACAACATATTTATTCAACCTTTAACTAGTACGGATTATTGGCTAAAAAGCACACTGCCAGCTATTGAGCCACCTGTCATAATTGCAATACCAGAAAGGTCAAAGAAAAAAAGAAGAAAATATACTGATGAACAAAAAAGAAGTTTGGGAATGGTAAAAGGATAGGGAGACAAATGATATGTTCTTTGTGAAAGACACTTGGATATAACAAGAAAGGATGTCCATCCGCAGTAAGTATTAATGTTCTTTGTGCTCATTATTAGATGAATTCAATTACTAATATATGTTTTGTTATATGTATTCATAAAAACCATAGGGGAATGGCTGGAACTAGTTTAGTTTGAGGTAAAACTACTGAAAATGCTTCATCAACAACAGCATGTGGAAGGGCTGGTACTAGTGGAAGTGCATCAGAAGCAACAACTTCAATCATGGAAAGTGACACCTTCACTCATCCAATAACTAATTCAAGAACGTAAAAATCAACTAATGTTGATGGAGATCCAAAAAGGAAGACCAATGAGCCTAGAGGAGGTGGTGCAAATACAGGATTTAAGAGAAACAGCAAGATATGATATGCTATTTGATTCAAGTGGCACTATGATACAAAGGGTAAATATTTCCACTTAATCACACAATCAACCTATATGGTTTTCTAGATAATCCCTCACTTACAACCTTTTATCTTTGTGCAGTCTGGAACTACTAAAGAGTAGTATACAATCCTTCTACACTCATGAGTTCTGAACCAACCAATATTGAACTTAGGTTAAAATCCTCAAGACTAAATTGGAAGGGTCGAGATGCAGTTACACAAAGGCATCTGCCAAAACAGAAGGGCAAACTATGCTACAACCACTCAAGCCACACCAAGAAACCAAACCACAACAGACATGAATTGAAGTGATCAACTGGTATTTTGAAGACATAACGATGGATGTTTTGTTAACTGCCTATGGTAGAATATTTTGTAAAGTTACTTCAATATGGATATTTCTATTGACTGAATATCATAAATAATATTTTGTAAAACAACTTCCTTGTTTTGGATATTTTATCAACTAATATAACGTGCCATGATATTAGTAGTGGAAGTACTATTGCTGTAATGGTAAATTACAATTTTTTGACTTGAATATTCCTTTTTCCAATATATTCCATGAATTATTTTTTACATAAACACAAAATATGTAGCCTAAACCTAGAAAATAAGAAAGTATGCTATCAAATCCTAAACGCATAACATAAAAGCTAACATTAGAACAACTACAATCACAATTAATAAGACCTACAAGAAGAGTCTTGTAGTGTTCTTCCTCATGTTGGAAATCATTGATATCTTTGATATGTGTGCTTTGGTTGTATGAGCATGATTTCCAGGTATAGGTTTTGATGAATGACAAACAATAAAGTCAATTGTCAAACAACGTTATTGTATGACAAACAATGAAGATGCATTAGCAACCAATCGAGATGTTTGACAAATCAATGATGATGAATCAAACAATGAAGATTGGATGCCAAGAAGAATATTGATGAAGGTATTGCATAGACAAGCCAAGACGAGATCAAGAGTTCAAGACAGAAGACCCAAGGCGAAGGTCGTTAGGTAGAACCAATGTAAGAGCAACGTTTAAGTTATCTCGTCTTTTGGCTCAACATATGTCATCATTAATATGCATAAAATCATTTTATCAAATCATAAATATCATAAACATTTTTGATATACTTCAAACAAAATGATTTATAACGTTTTCATTTTAACCAAAATGGTTTTTGAAGTAAGTTTTCATTTCTGGACAGATTGGCCAGATAATCGATTATCCTCCCAGGATAATCGATTATCCTGAAATTTCCAGCAAAACTGGAAATTCCAGAGAGCCAAGATAATCGATTATCATCCTAAGATAATCGATTATCTGGCAATTCCAGCTTAAAACTGGAAAGTCCAGAAAGGTAAGATAATCGATTATGCTATTGTGATAATCGATTTTCCTACCAAGATAATCGATTTTTACTTTATAATAATCAATTATCTTAATATCTGTTGCCTTCCAACGACTAACTTTTTGAACGTTTGAAAAGAGATAATCGATTATGTGATTAGGATAATCGATTATTCTGTCAGAAATCAGAATTATTGTTTAACTATTGAGCAACGGACATAACACCTCTAAACTCTATAAATAGAGGTCTTTGGAACTTATTTTGTAACAACAACATCTCTCAATTCTTATAAACATATTGATAATATTTGTGCATCATATTTAGAGCTTTTGTTGAGCCATTTGAGAGACAACTCTGTGTTGTTCATAGAGCTTATATTGTATCTCTTTATCTACTCTTCTTAGAGAGTCATTGTTGTAAAAGAGAGAAGTTCTTGAGAGGACCAAATCTTCTCATTGAGCGTTGGGTTTGCTGAGTACCCTCAATCTTAGTGTGTGAAGTCTTGAGGTGAGGTATCCTTGAGTAAGAAGTCTTGTGGTGCTGTATCCACGAGCAAGTTGAAGTCTTGTAGAGCGTACATCTACGAGCAAGTGTAACATTTTAGTATCATTTTGATAGAAATAACATTTTACATGTTTATTATGTTTTTCTAACAATTGGTATGATTTTTAAATTATTTAAAAAATCTTCATCATGTCTATTCCTCATTGTCTTTCCTATTTTATTTTGACATTTGTATGCCTAAAAAGGGGAAGTGTCGAAAGGGGGAAGTAGCCTTAGTATACCCTCTTTTTGCTAATGCCAAAAAGGGGAAGAGATTAGGCGATATGCATCTAATAAGGGGGAATGCCTCTACCTTCTAGTATGCCTTATTTGAGGGGGAATACTCAATTAAGGGGGAATAGTTTGCATGACTTATGTGTTGAGATATAGCATGGCTTTAGGGGGAATCCGATATGCATATCTCATATTGTTTGTCATTATCAAAAGGGGGAAATTGTTGGAAATCATTGATATCTTTGATATGTGTGCTTTGGTTGTATGAGCATGATTTCCAGGTATAGGTTTTGATGAATAACAAACAATGAAGTCAATTGTCAAACAACGTTATTGTGTGACAAACAATGAAGATGCATCAGCAGACAATCGAGATGTTTGACAGATTAATGATGATGAATCAAACAATGAAGATTGGATGCCAAGAAGCATATTGATGAAGGGATTGCATAGAAAAGCCAAGACGAGCTCAAGAGTTCAAGACCGAAGACCCAAGGCGTAGGTCGTTAGGTAGAACCAATGTAAGAGCAACGTTTAAGTTATCTCGTCTTTTGGCTTAATATAGGTCATCATTAATATGCATAAAATCATTTTATCAAATCATAAATATCATAAACATTTTTTATATACTTCAAACAAAATGATCTATAACGTTTTCATTTTAACCAAAATGGTTTTTGAAGTAAGTTTTCATTTCTGGACAGATTGGCCAGATAATCGATTATCCTGGGATGATAATCGATTATCCTGAAATTTCCAGCAAAACTGGAAATTCCAAAGAGCCAAGATAATCGATTATCATCCTAAGATAATCGATTATCTGGCAATTCCAGCTTAAAACTGGAAAGTCCAGAAAGGTAAGATAATCGATTATGCTATTGTGATAATCGATTTTCCTACCAAGATAATCGATTATCACTTTATAATAATCGATTATCTTACTATCCGTTGCCTTCCAACGACTAATTTTTTGAACGTTTGAAAAGAGATAATCGATTATGTGATTAGGATAATCAATTATTCTGTCAGAAATCAGAATTATTGTTTAACTATTGAGCAACAGACATAACACCTCTAAACTCTATAAATAGAGGTCTTTGGAACTTATTTTGTAACAACAACATCTCTCAATTCTTATAAACATATTGATAGTATTTGTGCATCATATTTAGAGCTTTTGTTGAGCCATTTGAGAGACAACTTTGTGTTGTTCATAGAGCTTATATTGTATCTCTTTATCTACTCTTCTTAGAAAGTCATTGTTGTAAAAGAGAGAAGTTCTTGAGAGGACCAAATCTTCTTATTGAGCGTTGAGTTTGCTGAGTACCCTCAATCTTAGTGTGTGAAGTCTTGAGGTGAGGTATCCTTGAACAAGAAGGCTTGTGGTGCGGTATCCACGAGCAAGTTGAAGTCTTGTAGAGCGTACATCTACGAGCAAGTGTAACGGTTTCTTTCCTTACTCTTTTATTTACCGCGCTTATTTTACTCCTGCAATTTTAATTCTGCAAAATTAACCGACATTCTCGTGCCTCACTCTTCATCCCCCCTCTAGTGACGGGCATAAATCTTAACGCCTCAATCATAGGATCAACCTATAGGAAAATGGCAGAACCTTCACCAATCTCATATCTTCGGCAGCCTAGGAACTTCTTCCAAGTTTGGTAGGTGTTTTTGACATTTTAAGATATGCAGCAACTCCAGAATAACACAAAGGTTCATTTTTCATTGTTGGAGGAGAAAACCCGACGATAGGTTATTCTTGCTGGAGAAGAAGAAAAAACTAGACCTTCAAAAGAAAAGGGGCAACTAGAAATTAATGGGCAATGAAGAATCGCAACAATAAATTTCTAGTTTTCATTGTTAAAGCTAACACGAGAAAGAAGAAGAAGGCATTAGATTTGGATAGAAATCAACTTCGATGATATTCAATAATGGAGAATAAGGTAGAAAAAAGAAGATGGTTGTTAAATAGGCCACATTATTACCGTTAGCTCCTTTTTAACTGTCCTCGCACCCCTTACAGGCATGTGATCACGCACTAAAGTCAAATATGATACATGGTGTCACTCTCCCTTTTTCCTTCCAGAGTCCGGGTTTTGACATTCATAGGGACAAAACTCGTTTCTTTTTGGGAATTGGGTATTTGAAGAGTCTCCACCTAAAGGACTATGGTACGTTAGGACACCTAGAGTAATTAACTCGTGTAACTAGTTTGTATTATCAAAGATTAGGGTGAGAGCTCAAAATGACCTTGAGGGAAAGGTGTTTGGCACCCCTCGCCGTCCACAACGGTGGGTCCCGTCCGAACTTAAACTATGTGAATCAGTTAATTAACAAGTAAGTACGTATTTGCAAATAAAGGTAGTTTTCACAGTCTAAACACAGATATGATCAAGGAAAATTTTGAAGGTAAAGAGGTTTAGACAGCTTAAACACACATATATGCAAAGAAAATGGAAGTTTAGATGATTTAAACACATATAGGAATTAGGAAAAGGTAGTACTAAGTTTATTAGCCTACAGGATAATTCTGCACAATGCCCGATAATCCTCCTCAACTAGAGGGGCTACATGTATATTAGCGCGCATGTCATCATATCCTTTTACTATCCATTACCCCACTCGTAATGTTTATATAAGCGAGTTTGACTAACGACCCCTAAGCGTGATGTTGCTAGTTCCTTCCTTATGGTCCTGGAGGAACTTAGGACCTCTAAATATGGACAGTTCTAGACCAACCTGAAGTATTTAAAAGGTAAAATCTAGGCTACTAACAATAACATGTAGGACAAGAAAATAGGGAAAAGCAGTTAAAAAGCTCATATTTACCAACGCATGTGTATAGGCAAATAATAGCATGTCTAAAACATAGATTCAAATAATTTCTAGAAAAATCCTAGGACATGGTATCTAGGTGAATCATTAATACACAGATCTTGCAACTATATTTCAGAACTCAATGGCACGGTCTAAATTCGTTTACTTACTGATTTTATAGCACTGCAAAACTTAAGTAGTTTAACACAATCAAAATACAATTTTCACTTTTATTTATAAGGAAATTAATCACCTAAGGCTTGCTTAGGCATGGGGACTATGTGTAATCAGAATAATAGAAACTGTTTGAATAGTTGATATTGTGCAACCTATGAGCATGGTGATCTAGGCGATGCATGTTATAACATGTGCTTTATTTATATTTGTTTGACATGATACCTATGTGTGAGGCTATTTAAGCCTATTCATAGCCTGTTATTTATTTAGTCGAAGTGCAAACAGAGTTCCTAAAGACATGGTATCTAATGTATACAGGAATGGCAGCTTTATCAAGACAGGATTATCAGCCTAGTAGTAGGATCTCTAAGTGACAATATTTGTGCAAAATTAAAGCATGGAATAGTGATATGCAGTATACTGAAGCAATAAATATAAAGGTCCTAAAATCAGGTTATCTAATGCACAAAATCATCATGGTTTAAATATAAATGAACACACTGTCCTAGAACATGGATTCTAATTCACATTTGCAGAACATAAAGCCTATAACATGTTTTCTACCTAGTTTTCATCCACAGTACCATCCAACTACCCTCCCTTTTTCACTAGTCACCCAATATCTGTTTACAATTAACTATTGTAAATAAATAATTGAATAAATTACATAAATAAAATATAAATTAAGCTATAGGGAGCCTGAAGTAAGCCCAAAGCAAATCCTGTTATACCAGGCCTTCAGTAGTCTCAAATGTCCAAGATTTTATTGCCATATTTGTTTCCAGATGCGCAGAGTTCCCTAAGGACCTCAAGGATTCCAGGCAGTGCTCATACCCAGACTTTTCTCAAACAAAGACTGATTATGTGCAGTGTGGAAAAGCCAACCCTGATATGCTAGAGTTTAGAGAGAGCTCAAGGGATCTCTAAGTAGTAGACATACCAGAGGGGCAAGACTTAATAACCTAAGAGTAAATGAGAGTGCTTGACATAATTTGAAATGGTTTTGGTAAACAGTATAGAGAGGACTTTTGGAGGTGAAAAGATTTTCTGAAAATTAGTACTAGTTTGATAAAACAACTTGAGAAAAGTATGAAAATATTTGAAATTGGAATACAAATCACAGGACAACTAGATTTAGTGACACTTTGGCAAACATATTCCACAAAAGGAGAAAGGGGTTGGGGATACATGGAATACACCTTAGTGTATAGTGGGGCACATAAGCAAACAGATGCACAAAATTCTCAAGAATTTGTAGAATTGATAACTTAGCTACAAAGATTATAGAAGAAACATGTTGAGAACACATAAACCTTGGACATGACCAAACACACAACTAGAGTTGCCTTGAGAGACTATATAACTTAGCATGATCTCTTTAGTAAAGAAGATTAGGCAAAGAATTAAATGAAATGACTAGGAAAGCACCAGATAAGCACTCATAGCTTAGAAATAATAATTACATATAGAACAAAACAGTGTCATGCATGTTAGATAAAGTAGTAGACTTGAAAGTATTGTTGAGACATACTAATCACATGTTGAACAAGACATTGTTGGGATGCTAAGCAAGACAGTAAACAGTAACAAGAGTGGAACTCATGACTAAGGCAGTGATGATACACACAGGGTTTAGATTTCAAAAATTAATCAGGGGCATACCAGCTAGGAAGAAGGACATAGAATATAGAGCAAAGGTTGTGCAATTGTTTGCCTTGGTAGTCGACTAGGACAATGAAAATCACAAGTAATGAAGAAGAACGTAGAGAGAGTTTTTTAGAGTGTAAGTGTAATGGTGAACTAATGTTCGTGTCCCGAAGTGAGAATAGAGGAGAGTATATATAGTAGTTAAGATAAAAAAGAATAAGATAAAGGAAATCAATCATTCAGCAATTAAGGAAGCCACAAAATCAATTACACACAAATTAGAGTAGTTTTCCCTTAATTAAGGGTAATTACCCAAAGGCAAAAGGCATAATACATTTAAGAAAAGAAAATCAAGTGAGCAATTAGCGGTAATAGACATAAGTTCAGTTAAGGAAATAATTAGTGAAGAATTAGTAAGTATCGCAGCTAATCATATAAGGTAAGAAAACTAATTAAGGTCGCAAATAAGGGAAACAATCAAGAATCCACATAAATTTGACAAAGCGAATCAGTAAATCGGAAGTTCAAAATAGTATCGATAGAAAGAGGGGGGGGGGGGGGAGAATATAGGTTTCCACAAATAGACAAATAGACTAAAATACAATTTCATAAATACATAGAAATCAGTCGAGAAGTCGAACCAAAAACCATAATAGAGATAAACCAGGGTAAAAAAGTCAAAAATGATGAATCTAACTAAGGGAAGCATGTGAATTAAACACAGAACGAAACATTGCACAAGTAACACGAAGAACTCAGTATCGAAGCAAAATATAGCAAAATTAGGGATTTAGCATAAATTGATTAGGGTCCAAACAATATTAGCAGAAATCAATCAATAATACTTAAGAACCGACGATTAATATTCAAAAATTAGTAAAACTTTGAGAAGATGAGTTTCAATAAACCCTAGTTTTAGGAAAGACGGAAAATCACTTGAAAAACCAAAAAACTTTCAAGAAAGCATGTGAAGTACGTTCCATCCGTCTCAGATCTATACATATCTGAGAAGATCAAAGATAAAATTAAGGTTTTTTAGAAGTAAAACGGAGATGAGAACATAGACTAAGGAGTCCATTAAGACAAAAAATAAGAAGGATCTTACTCAACAGTCAAACCAAATGGCCTAAAATAGGCGAGAAAATCCAAATGTGTAAGCAGACTAACCCTAGTCCCTTGAGGACCTTAGATATGGTTGTACCAGCATAGGAGAGGCTATTAGAGGCCTGGGGTAGTAGATGAGTGACGGCGAGGGTGAATTAAGGTTAGAGTTATAAAGCATTTGAGAGTCTTTGAGCTACCTACATATCCCTAGTTTTTAAAGGAATCATTCCATGTGTAGTTCCAAATTCATTAGTGGAATATAGAGATGAATTCATTCAAGAATGAACACGAGATTCCGGGATGGGTGAAAGAGTGGTTATGGTGAACGGTCGAGTTTGAGACAGTTGAAGAAACTGGAGCAAGGTTACTCCTGCTTATATAGCACTTTCTTACTGGTCACCGACAAATAAAGAGATGTTACAAACATGTATTTGTGAGAGAATTTAAATATGATGCAGATTTCCTTTTGGACCATGAGAGTTGTCTTCAGACTGTTAAGGATGACGTCCTCAGAACATGATGTCCTGGGCCATGAATTGTTCAATGAGGGATTAACATGCCGTGAAATGACGTTCTCGGTCCATGAAGATGGTGCCTCCGAACCATGATGCCTTTGAATATTGATATGCAAATTTGAGAGATTTTCAGGCTATGACATGGTGTCATTTGACTATGAGGATGATGCCTTTCTACTATGACGCCTTTCAACAGATTGAAGATATTTCATCCCATGAGATGCAATAATAAGATAATGGCAAGAGAAGGCTTAGTCTTGCGAAATGGAGGGTAGAGCTTAGCTCGAAAGAAGAGCAAATAGATAGTGCCGAGAGCAACATTCATGCAAAGAGGGACAATGCTTAGTCCTATGCAAATGGAGGCAGGGATTAGCCTTATGCAAAAATAGAGGCAAGGATTAGCCTCATGCAGATATAGAAGCAGGGGTTAACCTCATACAAAAATAGAGGAACATATTAGCCTCGTGTAGATATGGAGGCAGGGATTAGCCTAGTGCAGATATGAAAGCAGGGATTAGCCTCATGCAAATGTGGAGGCAGGGATTAGCGTCCTCCAGATATAGAGGCAGAGATTATTCCTATGTAGATATGGAAGCAGGGATTAGCCTCATGCAGATATGGAGGCAGGGATTAGCCTCATGCAGATATTGAGGCGGGGATTAGCCTCATGCAGATATGGAGGCAGAGATTAGCCTCATACAGATATGGAGGCAAGGATTAGTCTCATACAGATATAGAGGCAAGGATTAGCCTTATACATATATGGAGGCAGGATTTAGTCTCATGCAAATATGGAGGCAGGATTTAGTCTCATGCAAATATGGAGGCAGTGATATCCTCATGCAGATATGGAGGTAGGGATTAGCCTCATGCAGATATGGAGGCAGAGATTTGCCTCATACAGATATGGAGGCAGGGATTATCCTCGTGCAAATATGGAGGTAGGATTAGCCTCATACAAATATGGAGGCAGGGATTAGCCTTATGCAAATGTGGAGGCAGGAATTAGCCTCATGCTAATGTGGAGGCAGGGAAGCCTCATGCAAATATGGAGGAGAGAATTAGCCTCATGCAAATATGAAGGCGGGGATTAGCCTCATGCAAGATGCAGGTTAGGGCTTAGTCCCATGCAAAGAACAAATAGCAAATAAGGGTAGAATGTTTCTTAGTTGGGGATACATTCGGTGTCTGGTGGCCCGTTTGATAGTGATTTTGCTTCGTGTATATATGTTTGCAAATGCTATCGGTATGTCAGATGTTCCTGCGATCAAATAAAAATTGTAAGTTTCTTAAGGGGAGGTTGGTTCATGGCTTTGTCTGCTGGCCTGGCTATGCTCCATTTTGGAGGCCTTGTTTTAGTTTCCCTGGGTAACACCTAACTGTTACAGAAATAGATTTTTCAAAAAATATGCAATTATCAATAAAAAATAAAGTTATTTTAGAAACATATTAAAATATCAAGTAATTTTAGATGAACTAGTAACTGTAACATTTTTCAGAGACATTGCAGCTTTCTCGTATTAGAATTTTGAGGGCCCTCCTCAAAATTCTGCCCTAGTTTCTGATATTGGTGAAAATGGAAATTTTATTATGATATGACCGAACACACAAGGTTGCCTACGTATTCCCTCTTAAATGAAAATTAGGTCAAGCGTAGTTCAATTACATCTTGTGAATTTGAAACATCTAAGCATAATATCTTTTGACTGTGTATGAATTGAATGGTTTTGGCCAGACTTCTCCATCAATTTCTGCAAGTATGGGTGCTCCTCCTGTTAGCACCCTGTGAACCATGTAAGGACCTTGCTAGTTGGGAGAGCATTTCTCTTTAGCTTCACATTGATGTGGGAAGATCCTCCTCAGCACCAGCTGTCCTGGTGCAAATTGCTTTGGTTTGACTCATTTGTTGAAAGCTCTAGACATTTTATTCTGATAAAGCTGATTATGACATACTGCATTCATTCTCATTCCATCTATAAGGGCCAATTTTTCATAGCGACTCTTTATCCATTCTGCAGCAGTGATTTTGGCTTCCTGTATGATCCTTAAAGAAGGAACGTCTACCTCGGCTGGGATGACAGCTTTGGTACCATAAACCAACATGTAGTAAGTTGCCTAGTTGATGTGCGAACTATAGTGCGGTATCCTAACAAAGCAAAGGTAGTTTATCGTGCAATTTCTTGTGGGTTTCTACCATCATCCTTAGTATCTTTTTGATATTTTTGTTGGAGGCTTTTACGGCTCCATTTATCTGAGGTCTATAGGCTGTGGAGTTCTTGTGCTCGATTTTGAAAGTTTCACACATGGCTTTCATCATATCACTATTGAGATTGGCGGGATTATCAGTAACTACGGACTCGGGGACCCTAAATAGGCAAACAATATGATCTTTGACAAAGTTTGTGATGACTTTCTTGGTTACTGCCTTGTAGGATGCAGACTCTACCCATTTTGTGAAGTAATCAATGGCCACTAGAATAAACTTGTGCATGTTTGAAGTAGTGAGATCAATTGGACCAATGATATCTATTCTGTGGTGGCGAAAGGCCAAGGTGAGCTTGTTCCATTGAGCTTATTTGGTGGCACTTTCATCTTATTGGCATTCACTTGAATTGGTAAAATTTGCGGACGTACTGGACGCAATTTGTCTCCATAGTCATCCAAATGTCACCGGTCCTAAGTATCTTCTTGGCCAAGACAAAACCATCATATGCGGGCCACATGTCCCAGCATATACCTAGTCAAGTAGCTCAGAAGCCTCTTTTGCATCGACACATCTTAGCAATTCCAAATCAGGAGTTCTTCTATGTTTCCTCCGTTGTGGAAAAAGTTATTGGACAATCTCCAAAGTGTGTGTTTCTGAGTGTTGTTTGCATGCTCCAGATATTCTCCTTTTTCCAAATAATCTTTGATGTCATGGAACCAAGGTTTTCCATCTATTTCTTCTTCAACGTAGGCACAATACACTGGTTGATTATGAATTCTCCCTGGAATGGGATTGATGAAATTCTTGTCCGTATGTTGTATTATTGATGACAAGGTGGCCAATGCATCGACAAACTCATTTTGAATTCTGGGCACATGCCGAAACTCTATCTTCGTGAACCTCTTTCTCAATTCATGTACATGGTGCAGATATGGAAATATCTTGGAATTCTTGGTGGCCCACTCTCTTTGTACCATGTGCACAAGAAAATCTGAATCACTGATTACCAGTAGCTCCCGAATATTTATGTTGATTGCCATGTTGAGTCCTAGTATGCACGCTTCATACTCTTCCATGTTGTTGGTGCAGGGAAAGCTGAGTTTAGTAGAAATAGGATAAAATTGACCTATTTCTGATACCAAAACCGCTCCAACTCCTTTGAAATTTTCAGCTCCTTCGAAGAAGATCCTCCAACCGTCGTATTCTTTGGTAATTTCCTCTCCCACGAATGACCCTCCTCATCAGGAAAATGAATTTTAAGTGTTCGTATTATCCTCCCACAGGATTTCCAACAATATGGTCTGCCGGTGCTTGTCCCTTGACCATTTTTTGAGTTACATAGACGATATCAAACTCACTTAACAGTATTTGCCACTTGGCTAACTTCCCAGTCGGCATGGGTTTCAGAAATATGTACTTTAGGGGGTCTATCTTGGATATGAGGTACGTGGTAGAGGCACAGAAGTAATACCTCAATTTCTAGGCTGTCCAGTTCAATGACAAAAAGTATGTTTTAACAGAGAGTATCGTGATTCATAAGGTGTGAATTTCTTACTTAGGTAGTATATGACTTGCTCCTTTTTCCATGTCTCGTCATATCGTCCCAGAACACATCTAAAGGATCCATCCAATACAGATAGATAGAGTAGCAAAGGTCGTCCTGGCTCGGGTGGACCAAGACTGGTGGTGTGGACAGGTACTCCTTGATTTTGTCGAAATCTTTCTGACAATCCTCGGTCCAGCTTGTCTTAGCATCTTTTCTACGCATCTTTAATATAGGCTCACATATGACTGTGGACTGTGCTATGAAGCGACTGATGTAGTTGTGACTATGGGTATTAACGGTTGGGCCGGGCTGGGTAGGGATATTTAGTACTTGTACGGGTTATTGTCCGGGCCGGTGACGGGTTTGGGCATACCAAATTTAACGGGTTTGGGTTCATCTAGGTAAAAATTCAAATGTAAGGGTTACGAGTTCATGGGTCCAGGCCAGATCGGAAATTTTGTATAACTATTGTAAGTTATATTAATATAAGGTAAAAATATAAAGAATACAATGAAGATGGGAAAAAATTGTACTTATAAATTACAAGTACTACATTTATTTCAAAATTCAAACTTACAACTTGAAAGGTTTATATTTAACAAGTAGATTAAACAAAAAAGAGTAAATTCAAAAGTTTTGCATTACCTTAGTATGTTCTTCATAATCAATTTGAACTGAGTGACCTTCTTTTGGAGTGTTAAATTTGGATGGGTTACCATATGCTAATATATATCCGAGTTCCTCATCTTCTCGGCTATCAACATCTTCACGTCTTTGAATTCTTCGTTCTGATCTAATCCAATCTCTCAAACATACTAAAATTTCCAAAGCATTAGTTCCCAATGAGTGACAGGTGTCTCCAAGTTGTTGTCTTGCTTGGCTAAATGCGCTCTCTGATGCAACTATTGAAATTGCCAAATACATCCTAATCCATAGCGAAAAGAACAAGAAATTTCTTTCCATTCTCATGCCACCATCCCAACGGTGAAAATTCTTTTCTGCGAAGCTCTTTTTGCTTCTGCAAGTAGAATTGAATTTCATCAATGTTCCTGCTATTGATTTGAGTGTTAAAAAATGTAGAAAAAATATTAATACTATCAAGGGCTTCTTCATCATCCACAGTAGCAGAAGTGGTACAGTGCATAGTGGGATTAACATTACCTACATTAAGAGCAGCATCATCAATTATATTTGCATAATAATTATATAATTATTGTAAAGAGTAATTTAACTTGTTCATACAAGCATCTAAATTGGGGGTTTTAGTTTTCCAATCTCCATATAAATATATAAAGCATTCATTAATTGGTGATAACCAGACATCTTAGTAGAAGGATTTAAAACAACACTAATTAAGTAAATCGGAGGAATTGGAAAGAAATATTTTTTTAATTTTTCTTGAATTTTTTCAACAACATCCATATACTATTTTTTCTTTTTAAATTCAAAGAGTATTAAAAATCTGTTATATATACTAAAGCCATAGTAACAGTAGGGTAATATGCTCCAAAAAACTTAACTGTAGATGTATAAAATATATGTAAAAATTTAACAACATCATTAATGACCTCCCAAGTAGTTGTTGTTAACATACGGTTTGGATAAGTACAATGTGTATTAGCAACTTCAGTTATTGAAAAGATATATATATTAATAGTAATATTTTAAAAATATATATGTATAATTCCATCTAGTAACAATTTCCTCTTGCATGAATCTAGGTTTAAGGTTATACTGGATACACTTATTCTTAAATTCGTTTATTTTAGATTGTCTATTATTTCCTTGAATAACACCAACTGCTCTTCTAACATGAGTAATCTACCTTGAAAATAAATTAAGGCCACTTTTAACAATTAAAGTATAAACATGACATGCACACCTAACATGAAAATTTTCATCAAGAGGTGGTTTCAAATACAGTTTTAATATTGAAATTACAGCATTATCAAAATACATACACAATACTTTTTGCTTGAGATTATAAAATTCCACAACTTCACAAATGTACTACTTATAAACGCAGCAGTATGACTCTGATCTTCATCATTTTTAAAAGAGATAATACGTTTTTGCATACAAGTAGTATCATCTGTCCAATGGCATGTAATTGTCAAATAATCATTTCCATTAACAACATGACCAATATCAGAAGTTAGAGAAATTCTACAAAAAGGGTGGCTGAACAAATAACGTATACATGTTTGATATTTCCCATGAAGTCTAAAGATATCAGATCTACAAGTACTTCTAGGGATACCTTTAAATAAAAGATTGTAAATCCTTTGAATATACATAATAAGATATGATGAAAAAGCAAAAGAAAGAGGTAGACAATCTAAAGCAATTATTCTTGTTAACTCTTCACGATCCTTCATTTTATCATATTTCACAAGACCTCCACTAGAAGGGTTTAGAGTTGATTGATTTCCATCTCTATCTGATCCTCGTTCTATAGGATGCTCAATTCTCATATGCCTACTAAGTATCTCAATCTCTCCTAATTGTCCTCCAGTCTTATGTTTAAAAGTATCATTACAAAGTTTGCATTTAACTCTATCAGTACTTTTTATTTTGTCAATAAATTTCCAAACCTTACTTCTTTTTATTCGATTACTAGTCGGGGCCACAAGTGTCTACTACTAGCACCACAACCACCACCCATGCTACCAGCTCCAACACTACTAGGTGTAAATGGTATCTCATATTCCATTTCTAATTCATTATCTTCTGATTGAAATTGTCCTGGAATTGTTCATAATCTATATTATTATCAGGTAATGTTTCTGAAATATTTGGAGAGGTATTTAAATTACTACCAGATGCTAAAGCTGAAGTACTACCTCTTTTTTATTTTTCCAATTAGTAACCTTGTTACAAACTCTTTTTTTGCAGCATTAAACATATTGTAAAAATTTAACTACTAGCGACAATAAAATATGCAAATAAAATAGTAAATAAGAGAAAGAGTTGGGGGGAGTGTACCGAATTCTGCAATAATTTTAGCACTTGATGATTTCACAGTTCCAATATTACCAGGAAGAAACATCAATTGTTCAAATTTTGAAGTTTAATTGTTCAAACTTTAAATAATAAATACTACGATAAATTAAATTTCTAAAAAGGAAGAGCAAAATAGTTGATTGTACTTTAATAGGTGAAGATCGAAGAATGAGAGAATATGAGAATTGAGATTGAGAATTGAGAGATGAGTAAAGAAATGAGAAATGGAGGGGGAGAGGGGGTATATATAGCTTTTCAAAGGGGGTTAATTTATTAAAAAAACAAAAAATGAGCTAAAAATGAAATTCTGCCGTTGGGCAACGACCATAATGTGAAATGATCGTTGCCAACGATCAGAATCTGAGTCCACATTTAAAAATAAATAAATAAATAAATTTGTTACTGTTAAATTGGTTTGGGCCGGTCCAGGCCGGGCTAGTTAACCGGATGAACAAGGTTTTTCATTGACCGGGTTTGACCGATCTGGTTAACTAGTTCAAATGTGAATGTAACAAACTACCTTACCCCTTTAACCCAACCCCGCCCGTCCCTCTTTTACCGGTCCAGGCTGGTTCCAGTTTTAATCGGTTTGGTCCAGTCTGGAAACGGGCTAACCTGACCCATTAGACACCCTTAAATGAGACGTCCTAGGAATCTGATCACGTTGTTTTTGCTCCTAGGTGTCAGTAACTCTTGAATAGCCTTAACTTTAGATGGGTCTTAGCTTGATCCCTCGATGACTGATAATGAAACCAAGTAACTATCCCGCGAGGTCCAGGAATGCACATTTTGTGGGGTTCAATTTTAAATTGTACCTCCTTAACTTGTCAAAGAACTTTCTCAAGTCTGCTATGTGGTCCGTGACCCTCTTAGATTTGATAATAACATCGTCTACATACACCTCTATTTTTTTGTATATCAGATCATGGAAGATGGTTGTCATGGATCTCATATAAGTATCCCCAACATTCTTGAGACCAAATGGCATCATCTTGTAGCAATATACCCCCATGGTGTAACAAAAGCTATTTTCTCTGCGTCTTTTTCATCCATCTAGATATAGTGATAACCCACGAAGTAATCTACAAAGGATTGGAGTTCATGCTTGGCGAAATTGTCGATCACGATCTGTATATTTGGTAGTGGAAAGTCATCTTTGGGACTTGCTTTGTTTAAGTCTTGATAGTCAACACATACTCTGACTTTCCCATATTTCTTTGGAACTCGCCCAATGTTGGCTAACCACTTTAGATACTCAATCACCTTGAGGACTTTGGCTTTGATCCGCCTTAGTAACTTCCTCCTTGATTTTCAGGCTGATATCTGATTTGAATTTTCTGAGTTTCTACTTCACCGGCGGACACATAGGATTAGTAGGAAACTTGTGAGCCACTATGGATGTGATCAACCTAGTCAGGTTATTATATGACCATGCGAAGATTTCCTCATACTTCTTTACAAAATGACTGTACTCTTATTTCTCTGTTCGTAATAAGTGAATATTGATGTGAGTCTCATTGACAGTCTCGGCGTCCCCTAAGTTCACTACTTCGGTTTTGTCCAGGTTGGACTTAGGCTTATTCTCAATGTTATCAATCTTCATAAAAACTTCCTCGGGTATTTCATCTTCCTCATCTGTATCACTATCCTCATATTACATTGCCTCATTACATGTCACAGTCACCGGTTCATCAGGAAAAGTAATAATAATGCTGTAGAATAAAAAGTGTGGAAGATAATAATGAATAATAAAGAGCAATGCATTTGATTAAAATTGAAAAGCATCCGAACAAATATGGCTCGATGAATCGAGCATTTATTTTGAAACAAATGAATCTGCAAAACAAAGTTGCTGAAAATCTTAGATGCCTAGAATGGCTATAGAAAATAAAATCTGCCAAGCTACCCAGGGACTCGGCAGGCCCGGGACGGTATGACACTCCAGTTCCTAAGAACAACTCTCTTCTCCATAGTATAAATAGTGAGGCCTTCTTCCTCCTCCTCCTTAATTACTGCACTGTAATACATGTCTTTATCCTCCAAGAACAGATTCTTCAGCCCAGCTAATGCTTCTTTTTTCTTCGGTTCCCCATATTGTATCAGCTTGGTGAAAAACCTTATCCAGATGTGTCACTGGTTGCTGAAGAGGGTAATAAGGTCTACACTATATAGGCAACCAATCATTATATTCCTGCCATGTATACTGGTATCCAAGCCCGGATCTAGTACCATGACATTTCAGCTGTATCGGTTTGGTAATACTATCACGACCCAAACTGGAGGGCCATGACTAGTTTCCAGCCATACTTGCCGAGCACTAACGTACATTTTATCTAACCTTCTTTATTATCTTTTAGGGCTAACGAGATCAACATAATTGGTAGACATGGATCATGGACAACCAACACCAAAAGATGATGGCACGAACATATATAACATGGGATGGCCAGACAATTAAGAAACTATATATAAGGTATTAGCTACCACGCTACCATGAAAGACTATACAACAAAAATCAAACGACAAAGCATACCAAACTATACATGAGTTGACACCTGTCTAAGAGCCTCTAATGGAATATAAGTGCTGTAACATTGCCGGAACAGGGCCCCGACATACCCTTAATGTCTATAGCAACCTATGAGCATAGTGATCTAAGCGATGCATGTTATAACATGTGCTTTATTTATATTTGTTTGACATTATACCTATGTGTGAGGCTATTTAAGCCTATTCACAGCCAGTTATTTATTTAGTTGAAATGCAAACAGAGTTCCTAAAGACATGGTATCTAATGTATACAGGAATGCCAGCTTTATCAAGACAGGATTATCAGCCTAGTAGTAGGATCTCTAAATGACAATACTTACGCAAAATTAAAGCATAGAATAGTAATATGTGGTATACTAAAGCAATAAACGTAAAGGTCCTAAAATAAGGTTATCTGATGCACAAAATCATCATGGTTTAAATATAAACGAACACAATTTCCTAGAACATGGATTCTAGTTCAGATTTGTAGAACATAAAGCTTATAGCATGTTTTCTACCTAGTTTTCACCCATAGTACCATACAACTACCCTCCCTTTTTTCACTAGTCACCCAATATCTATTTACAATCAATTATTGCAAACCAATGATTGAATAAATTACATAAATAAAATATAAATTAAGTTATAGGGAGCCTAAAGTAAGCCCAAAGCAAATCCTGGTGTACCAGTAGTCTCAAATGCCCAAGATTTTATAGCCACATTTGTGTCTAGGTGTGTCAGAGTTCCCTAAGGAACTCAAGGATCTATGGAATTGCCCACACCCAGACTTTTCTCAAACAAAGACCGATAATGTGTAGTGTGGATGAGCCAGCCATAATATTCTAGAGTTCAGAGAGATCTCAAAGGATCTCTAGGGATTACACATACCAGAGGGCAGGACTTAATAACCTAAGAGTAAGTGAGAGTGCTTGACATAATTTGAAATGGTTTGGGTAAAAAGTATAGAGAGGACTCTTAGAGGTAAAAGTTTCTGAAAATCAGTACTAGTTTGGTAAAACAGCTTGAGAAAAGTATGAAAAAACATTGAAATCGGAACATAAATCACAAAACAACAAAATTCAGAAGCACTTAGGCAAACATATTCTACACAGGGAGAGGGGAGCTGAGTATACATTAATACACCTTAGTGTATAGTGGAGAAATTAAACAACAGATGCACAAAGTTCTCAAGAATTTATAGAATTGATAAGTTAGTTACAAAGATTACATCAGAGACATGATGAGAACACATAAACCTTGGACATGACCAAACACACAACTAGAGTTGCCTTGAGAGACTAGATAACTTAGCATGATCTCATTAGTAAAGAAGAGTAGGCAGTGACTTAAATGAATAGATTAGGCAAGCACCACACAAGCACTCATAACTTAGAAATGATAATCACATATAGAACAAAACAGGTTGAGGCACGTTAGATAAAGTAGTAGACGGGAAAGTATAGTTGAGACATGCTAATCACATATTAAACATGACAGTGTTGGGCATGCTAAGCAAGATAGTAAACATGAAAATAATGGAACTCATGACTAAGGCAGTAATGAAACACATAGGCTTTAGATTACAAAAATTAATCAGAGGCATACCAGCTAGGAAGAAAAAAATAGAATGTAGAGTAAAGGTTGTGCAATTGTTAGCATTGGCTGTCATCTATGCCAATGAATATCACAAGTAACAGAGAAAAACAAAGAGATAACCTTTTAAAGTGTAAGTGTAGCGGTGAACTAATGTTCGTGTCCCGAAGTGAGAAAGGAGAGTATATATAGTAGTTAAGAGCAAGAAGAATAAGGTAAAGGAAATCAATCGCTCAGCAATTAAGGAAGCCACATAATCAATAACACACAAATGAAAGAAGTTTTCTCTTAATTAAAGGTAATTACGGAATGGTAAAAGGCAGAATACACTTAAGGAAAAAAAATCAAGTGAGAAATTAGGGGTAATAGACTGAAGTTCAATTAAGAAAATAATTAGTGAAGAATCAATAAGTATCACAGCTAATCACATAACGTAAGAAAACTAATTAAGGCCGTAAATAAGGGAAACAATCAAGAATTGGCACATTAATTTTACAGATGAATCAGTAAATCAAAAATTGAAATAGTATCGATAAAGGGGGGAATATAAGTTTTCACAAATAGAAAAATAGGATAAAATACAATTTCATAAAATATAGAAATCAGTCGAGAAGTCGAACCAGAAACCCTAATAGAGGTGAACCAAGGTAAAAATTCAAAAATAATGAATCTGAATAAGGGAAGCATGTGAATCAAAAACAAAACAAAAAATCACACAAGTAATACGGAGAACTCAGTATCGAAGCAAAATATAGGAAAATAGGGCTTTAGCATAAATCGATTAGGGTCAAAACAATTTTATTAGAAATAAATCAATAATATTAAGAATAGACGCTTAATATTCAACAATCCGAAAAGCTTTGAGAAGACGAGTCTTAGTAAATTAGGAAAGGCGAAAAATCAGTTGATAAAACAGAAAACTTACAAGAAAGCATGTGAGATACATTCAATACATCTTAGATCTTAGAAGATCAAAGATAATATTAGGATTTTTTAGAATTAAAACGGAGATGAAAACATAGACTTAGGAGTCCATGGGTTTAAGATGAAAAATAAGCAGGATCTTACTCAACGGTTGAACCAAATGGCCTAAACAGGCGAGAAACCCCAAAGGCGTAAGCGGACTAACCCATGTCTCTTAAGGACCTTAGAGATGGCGGTACCAGCATAGGAGATGTCATTAGAGGACTGAGGGTGGTAAGAAACCACCATGAATGACAGTAGATGAGTGACAACGAGGGTGAATTAGGGTTAGAGTTAGAGAGCATTTGAAAGACGAAGAATAGAAAGGGCGGCGGAAATGAGAGGTAATGAAAGGGTTTAGGGGGTCCTTCGGTTTAATTATGGTAGGGGAGTCCTAGACTAGTTGATCAAAAATGGTCAACGACCAGGATTTGCCAAGGGGCTTGGATCGGGTGAATACATATTGGGCCAAAGAGGCTTTGGGCTGGTTTTGGTTTAATGTTAAAGGGGTTTTGGGTTGATATAAAAAGGGTTAAAATTTAAATATAAGAGGCTATTTGTTAGATACCCCAAACAATCAATTAAAAATAATTTGTAAAATAATTACCATTTATAAAAAATAAATTCATGCATAGAAATGTTTTTAAAATAGTTTTTTAGCATTTAAAAATACAAATGACTAATTTCTCGTAAAACAATACAAAATATACGTATGAGCTATAATTACAAAGTTATTATAATTATAGCCAAAAGGTGTCAATTTGGCTATTTATAAAATAATTTAGACTCTATAGGACCGCAATAGTAATATTAAATCAAGACATGTTTTAAATTCATTTGTGATGCTATTTTATAATTATTTATGTGAAGAAAATATTGAAATAAATTAGTTTAAGGTTTTAAATAATATGGAAAATACCCATTGATGCTAATGCATAGTTTTAAAGGTATATATGCATTTCAAAAATATTATAGAGAAAAATTGGGTATCAACACATAGAATCAACCTCTTGTCATAAGAATTTATTATACATGGTTTGAATGAGTGTAAGTGTTCAATTGGCATATTAATAAATTTGGAAACCGACATGATAAAGTAACACAAGTATAACAGTCATTTAGGCTATTGCTAAAAAATGTGGCCCTGCCAAATTTGGGAGCCTAAGGAAAGTTTCTTACTTGCTTCACCATGGAGTCGGCACATATTTTTAGATAAAGAAACACATTTCGATAATAAAAGACTAATAATCTTATTGTTTATTGTTTAAATTTTGAGACAACATATTATTAATTAGATGTATGTTCAGTTTCAAATATCTTAATCTATATCTATATTAAAAATAGGAAGCCCTTAAGTAAAAAGTTGAATTACTAAAATATTCTTCTCAAAATTTAATTACCCTAGTTATAGAAAATAAAAAAATATTAAAGTAATATTTTTTGAAATTCCTTCTCAAAAATTTTATTACCCTAGTTATAGAAAAATAAAAAATATAATAGTAATATTTTTTAAAAGAAAAAAGTTAATTTATTTGAAGTTTCCGTTATAAAAAGTTGTTACTTTTTAATAAGTAACAAAATATCTTTTTAAGCCTACTCAACTGTTGCTTACTAGCTAAAATCTCAAGAGGAAAATCCTGATGATTTCGGACAAATATGTATGAAAATGGAGCACAAGTAGAGAAAAAGAAAAAAAGATATTATTTTTGGTTTAATCCTTAGGAAGAGTTTCATCGTTTTAACATACTATGGACCAACAAAAATATTATGTGAGTTTTCAATTTTTTTCATCAATCTATCGATCTATATTATTATAAAAGTCGGAAATTCTAGACTAAAAAGTCAAAAGACTATTTATCCTTCTAATATCCTACTTAAATATATAAAATTATTATTTAAATTAATAACAAAAGAAAACGAAAAAAACGAAATTATGTGTTGTGCCTTTTCCTAAACGTTGTGTCCATTCTAAATTTGTACTTCTCCACTAATTAATTTTTTTTAAAAAAAAATTATGCTTCAATCGTTGAGCCGGAAAATTTTATTTTGTATCTCATATAACTGACACTAGTCGTATGAGGTAACTTTTTTTTCTCACAATTTTATGGACCCAAATTTCTATGGATCTAAAAGTGTAAGATTGCGGTCCATAAATTTATGAGACAAAAAGGAACCTTATATAACTAGTATCAGCTGTGTGCGACACAAAATAAAACTTCTCATTGCAGGCACACCCATAAGAAGGGTCTCATAAATAGCTATAGACTTGTTCCCGCCTATTCTTCTGTCACATGGGGATTCCACCGATCGTATATATGAGGCGACATACCCTCTTCTTGTAATTAGTAGCATTTTTTTGTAATACTGCAACTAGTGGAGATCACGACTCAAGATGTTTATCTTCAGGACCGTGATGGTGCCTAATATTGTACTCGCTAGGCAAACCAACGTTCCAGAATTTTTCACCTTTTTTCTTTATCCTTTTATAATTAAAATTTAACAAACTAAGTCAGCAGAAATAAAAGTGGAAGTACATATATTAACTGATTATCTCGAAGAAAGTAAAACAACAATGAAGTAAAAATAGGAGGAGACGCTAGGGCCAGTGGACGCCTGCAGGACTACCTTGGGTCTCCTGAATGCAATACCAGCAACCGACCTCTTGATTAGCCACTACCAGCTCCAAAATCTGTACAGAAAGTGCAATCAGGCGCCCATCTCGAGAACAAGGGAATATTTTTCAGTTTTATGTTTTTCGCAATCAGGCGTCTACCTGGAGAACAAAGGAATATTTTTCAATTTTTAGTTTTCGCAATCAGGTGCCCACCTGTAGAACAAGAGAATATTTTTCACAATTTCAGGTTTTGTAATCAGGCTCCCACCTGTAGAACAAGGGAATATTTTTCAATGCAACTTGACTTCAGCAGTCAGGCACCCACCTGCAGAATGAGGGAATAATTTCAACGGAATACATGTCGAAATCCAACAGTTCGGCGTCAGACATGAAGAGAAATGCAAATAGTCAGCGAGGCCGCAAGAGGTTCGCAGAAAGAGATACAAGGCAACAAAGCAACAAGGATCAAGATTGAAAACGTAGATAGGCTTTTCTTTGTAATTCGTAGTTTATAGTTTAGTATAGTTTTCTTTTTACTTTTTATAAGGAGTAGTAAGAATGACATCGGACAGTAACAGCAGTCAATCACAGTCTCTTGGTAGTCCCAGCTACCAAAACATTCATACTACACTGACCTGATTCCTCTATTGCCGAGGATATGTAGGCAACCGTTGAAACAAGGTTCGGTCAGAAAGTTTTCGAAATACTTCACATGGAGTATTCAATTGGACGAAATCGCTCATATTTGCTCACTTGTCTTTGCACGAAAACCCTTCGTGTTCCCGCGCAAAGAGGGGCAGCTGCGAGCATATGATTTTTGACTGGTCGAAACAAACTCCTGCAGGACTCTTAAAGTTTAGGATTTTCTCTTTTTAAAATATTAGGATCTTAATTTTTTGACATTAATTTCATATGCATGTTCATTATTGCGTGTTAGGATTAATTCGGGGTTTTAATTGTTAAATAAACTTGTTTCATAAATTAAAATGCAAAAAATATATATGTGCCAGCACTTGAAATTGTGTTTGTTCAATTTTGATTTATTTTAATTTTTATCTATGATTTAGGGTTTCTAAATAAATTTAGTAATTGATTTTAAATAAAAGAAAAGACCAAAAAATATAATAAAATACAATTATGTATGTATACGTAGTTGGCCACTCAGGCTGGCCACTATTGGGCCAGACCTGAGTGGCCCAATTTTTTTCCGCCGTTGAACCCATTCAAACAAGCCCAAACGATCAGCAGTCCAGTCCATACCCACATCCATCCAAACGACGCCTTTTAGAGCCTTTTCCATCATAGGCGTCAATCCCCACACACTCCAATGGCTACCAAACCCCCACCTCAATCCATACATATATGTCCAAACCCCTTTAGCATACACATGACCAAAATCACCTTCCTCGTATCTGCACTGCGGATCATTGACCACCCCCAACGCCACCGTTGACCACCGCTTGACCACCCTACTGCCACCGCTGAAAGCCGTCACGGCAGCGGCCAGCAACCAAACGGCCCCAAAATTACACCCTTTAACCACATGGCCTCCTCTACCCCGTCCTATTATCAGTTACCTTCGAATACCACCGCTCCGTCTCAAATATCTCTTTTAAGGTGGCTGAAAACCCCGACTCCGGCTACCCCCATCCCAAAGCTTCCCAAAACTCACCACTAAGACACCTCGACCTCCCCATTCCAGCCATGCACACAACCATTCTCAAATTACCATGAGACTCTTTGAATCTCAGTCTGAAACCCATCCCTAAGTCCACAAACATGCCGAAAAATCCCCAATACCTTCCCAGGAAGTCCCTGAACCCTAGTGACACTCACCATACCACCCTTGACACCCAAACACCCTCAACCATTAAGCAAATCCAAATTTGAGACCTATTTGAGGTCTCAGAATCCTGGAGACTCCCCTGAGTCCTATAAATCGATGATACACCACCTTGGAGGGTTCAGAACTATATGGAAGGCGCCAAGTTCCAGCTGACTTGATTTAAACAAGAACAAAAATGACAGCTAAGTTTTCTGCTATCTTTCATTTTCTTTAGCTTTTGATAACTGATTAGGGTTCAATATTCATGCTTGTTTGTTCCTCTTCTTTTTTTTTCTTTAGCTTTTGGTAACTGATTACGTTTAATAACTAAAGTCTGAACTCCTGTTATTCGATTCTAGTTGTTCTTCTGGAAATTAGGGTTCAATATTCATGGTTGTTTGTTTGTCACTAAACCTGGAATAATTGATTAGGTTAGTACATGTTTTAAAGTCTGGATTTCTTTTAATTTTGGTTGTTTGTATGGTTATCCACAAAGTTCTCCTAAGATTAGGGTTTAATGTTCATAGGCTTGTTGGTTTTTCATTAGTTCAGCGTCCTGTTTTAATTAGCTTTTAAGTGATATGATTCTCATAATTTGATGAAATTTACTGGTTTTCTGATTTGTTTGATTGTTTGATTGTGTCACTAAATGCATGTTAAAATTAGCTTGTCAATTTTGGTTAGTTATGATAATCACAAGTTGTTTAGTTTAAAAGGTGATCTGAATTTAGTTGACCAAGGTTAGTTAGGGTTGAACTAAGGTTAAAAGAACTGACTGGGGACAGGTTCAGGGGTAGGGTAATTTAGGAAAGTTATTAAGGGAATAAAAGGGATTTGAAATTTAAAAAATCTGATAAGAATCTTGTAGAACTTTCCAACAGGGCTAATACATAATTTCAGCCTCAAACTTGAGACACAAGTCTGAAATTGAAGGACTACATAGGCAAAAAATACAATTTGAGATGAGGACTAAAAAGAAACTAGTAAAAATCTGATGCCTCCAAGTTTTCCTATATACTCACAGCATCAGGGTGCTGCCCCTTAGCCACCAGCCGAACTACCCAAAGTCACTCCTTACCCTCCCCCGGCAATCGCTCCTATCTATGTGGCACCTCTTCCCCCTACATTGCACAGGTCATCCACTGAACCACTGCTTAAAGCCTATGACCCTTAATGCTATCCTCCAGAACCCGCCTACAAAGCCCAGGAGCCTTACTCTTATGCTTCTCGTCCTGAAATCCCAATGAGAGTTGAGAAGCTGATCAAAGATTCTGAATAGGAAGAAATGCTCAGAAAAGTCCGGAGCCTGGAACAATCAATCAGGGACATGCGTCGGTTAGGGGGCCAGGTGAGCATAGACTTTAAAGATCTTTGCGTATTCCCGAACGTACAGTTGCCTTTAGGTTTTAAAATGCTTAAATTTGACCTGTATGATGGTCACGGCGATCATGTCATGCATCTGAGAGGGTTTTGCAGTAAAATGAGGGGACCAGGAGGAAAGGACGAATTGCTAATGGCATACTTTAGCCAGAGCTTGAATGGATCGGCGTTAGCATGGTATACTCAACAGGATCCCAACCGGTGGTATTCTTGGGATGACTTAGCGCAAGAATTTTCATGCCACTTTCAATATAATCTCGGGATATTCCCAGATCACCTATCTCTGAAAAAGCTGGAGAAGAAACACAGCGAGAGCTTCAGGGAGTATGGTTTTTCGGTGGAGGGAACAAGCACCCAGAGTTGATCCTCTCATGAAGGAGAGTGAGATGGTGGACTATTTTTTGCAAGCTTTGGAACCTACCTACTTTGGGCATCTGGTAACAACGGTAGGGAAATCTTTCAATGAAGTGGTCAAGATGGGAAGTATGGTTTAGGAAGCCCTCAAATCCTACAAAATCATGAGTTATTCAGCGATAAAGGCAACTACTCAAGCCATCTATGGTGGAGCAGGAGGAGGTTTTGGGAAGAAGAAGAAAGAAGAAGTAGCAACAGAATCGGGAACTTGGTTCAGGCCTCGGGCATCATCTCACTATGGTCAGCCTCATCCTCACCGTCATACATACCCACACGCTACATATGGCCCGCCACAACATTACTATCCACCACCAGAACCTCGTTTCTAAGTCCATCACGCACAGGCATATACCCAACCTCCCCCTCATACACAATGGCATGCGCCACCCTCTAAAAACACCTATCCAAATCCACAAAATCAACACCCGCCTCCAAGAGCTTACCACCAAATCCCGAGGCCCGCCCCCCGAGGCAATCCGGCCATGAGAAATGAGAAGGTGCAGAAAAAGAAGACTTTCACTCCGCTGGGAGAATCTTACACTACACTGTTCCACCGGCGGCGACAACTGGATATGTTAAGACCAATTGAGGTGAAGCTGCCAAATCCTCCCCTAAAGAATTTAGATTATTCGGTCAGCTGTGAATACTGTTCTCGTACACCAGGTCATGAGACAGAAGAATGTTGGCACTTAAAGAATGCCATCCAAGAACTGGTTGACTCCCACAAGATCGAGGCGCATACTCTGGAGGTGCCCAATATCAAGCACAACCCCGTTACCGACAAACCAAGAAACCAACATGATTGAAATTGAGGAGGGAAAGGGAGATTCAAAATATCTTCACAAACGTGTAATGATCAAAGCTAGTGAGCCAACCAAGGTCGCGAGTAGTAAGAAGCTAGTAACCGGGGCAAAGGAAGGCAACAAAACTGTCGTAGCACAGGGGAGCTCAGCATGTACAGGTGCACCAAAGCGGGAACAGGCAAAGGTAACAGTATAGGGGGCGGCTAGAGAACCTGTCGTGGTTGTGGAAGGTGTCCGCATAGAGCCAGTTATTGTGAAGCCTGTAATCCAGCCACCAGTCATCAACAATAGAGTCGTTCCTTGGAGATATGAACAAGCAATAGTAATGTACAAAGGGAAAGATGTTAAAGAGGAATTATGCGAGGCACGAGGCTTAACTCGATCAGGAAGGTACTTTTCCCCAGAAGAGTTGAGAAAGCGTAGAATCTCTAAAGATAACCCGCAACTAGTCAAGAAAGCTGCATCAGAAGAAGAAGCAGAAGAATTCTTGAAGAAAATGAAAATGCAGGACTACTCCATCATAGAACAGTTGAGGAAAACACCGGCCCAGATCTCTTTGTTGTATTTACTAATCCACTCAGATGAGCACTGCTGAGTGTTGATGAAGATTTTGAATGAAGCTCAAGTCCCAGACAAGATAACAGTGAATCATTTGGAAAACATTGCAAATAAGATATTCAAGGTAAACGGGGTGACATTCTCCGACGATGAATTGCCTATAGAGGGCACAGAGCACAACCGGGATCTCTATCTGACTGTGAAGTGTGAAGATGCCGTGGTCACTCGAGTTTTGGTCGACAACGGGTCCAGTGCAAATATTTGTCCATTATACACATTGACCAAGTTGAAGGTGGAAACTGAAAAGGTCCGCAAGAATAACATCTGTGTTCGAGGGTTCGACGTCGAAATAAAAGACATCGTAGGAGACGTAGTGCTAGAAGTAACAATAGGGCCCGTCGAGTTCATTATGGAATTCCAAGTGTTGGATGTATCGATCTCCAACAATCAGTTATTGGGCAGACCGTGGATTCATGCCGCTAAAGCAGTACCCTCTACACTGCACAAGATGGTCAAATTTGAGTGGGACAGGCAAGAGATTGTCGTGCATGGAGAGTATAGCCAGTGTACCCCAGGTGATGCAATCGTGCCTTTCATTAAATATGAGGACAATAAAGGGTCACGGGTTTACCAGGTGTTTGATACAGTGTTAGTTCAGAAGATCCCAGAAGGTGAGATTGTCGTAACCCCAAGGAAAACAACCGCATCTGTCATGGTAGCTTCAGAAATGTTGAGAAATGGCTTTATTCCCGACAAAGTATTGGGAGCTTCTCTGCAAGTCATTGCGCAACCAGTGTCCCTTCCCAAGAATCTAGACACTTTTGGTCTAGGTTTCAGACCCACGGCCGCAGACATAAAGCGAGCCAGGAGGCTGAGACAGAAAGGCTAGTTTCTCCCGAAGCCTATCCCAAGTTTATCCAAATCATTTGTCAAGCCCAGTAATGGTCCCAGACCTAGGGTTTCCGTCCCACTGATCGACGCAAACGGAGATCTTAATAAGGGGCTAGAAAGGCTGTTCAATAAGGTGAATATGGTATAGGCAGGAAAAGGATCCAGCAGGGAAGATGTGAAATTTGTATGGGCACGCGCAAGAATCAATAACTGGGAAGCCACTCCTCATCCCACTCGGAGGGAGTCTTGGTAGTTGGCTTTGATTTTCCTTTTAGTCTAGTTTGTATTAGCGTCATTTAGTTGTTATTTCCGTACGTGCAAACTCTGTTATCTTTGATTCCAATAAAATGCAATTTCCCTTTCAGTAATGCTGATAGTGTCCATTTTCGTTTACTTTTTCTTCCTTTTTCTCTTTTGTACAGTTATTTTTATGTTGGTTCAAGTGATCTGACATGCATAGGGACTCCTCGGCCCATCTTTGCAACAAACCTAGTCCAGAAATAATAATTCAAGAAATAGAATATGAGGATGAATCACGGTACAATGAGGAAGGGGTATGGGATGAGATCAACAAAGAGATGACCCAATTCGAAGAGAAACCCAAACCAACCCTGAATGATACAGAGGCAATCAATCTAGGAAGCCCGTATAGTATCAGAGAAACAAAAATAAGTGTCTATCTGGAGCCCCAGCTTAGGGAGGAAATAATCGATGTATTACTGAAGTATAAGGATATCTTTGCATGGTTTTATGAAGACATGCCCGGATTGAGCACTGATTTGGTAGTCCACAAATTACCTACTGACCCGGCCTGCATCCCCGTCAAATAAAAGTTGAGGAAGTTTAAAACTGATGTAAGCGTAAAAATCACAGAAGAGCTGAACAAGCAGTTTGAGGAAAAATTTATCCGAGTCACACGATATCCCACCTGGTTAGCTAATGTCGTTCCCGTACCAAAGAAGGATGGTAAAATCAGAGTGTGTGTTGATTACTGTGACCTCAACAAAAAAAGTCCAAAAGACAACTTCCCCCTGCCGAACATCCACATATTGATTGACAATTGTGCGAAGCATGAGATCGGGTCATTCGTGGATTGTTATCCGGGCTATCATCAGATTCTAATGGATGAAGAAGATGCCGAGAAAACAACATTTATCACACAGTGGGGGACATACTACTATATGGTCATGCCTTTTGGCTTGAAAACGCCGGGGCGACATAGATGAAAAATATGAACCCTTGAACACATATTTTCCGGACGAGGAAGTGATGCACGTCAATGAAATAGAACAGGATGAGAAGTTGGGGTGGAAATTGTTCTTCGACGCGGCTGCCAATCTGAAAAGAATCGGGATAGGATCGGTACTCATTTCTGAAGAAGGGCATCATTTCCCAGTTAAAGCTCAACTCTGTTTCTATTGCACCAACAACATGGCTGAGTAGGAGGCATGCATTTTGGGTTTGAGATTAGCAGCGGGCATGGGTGTCCAGGAAGTCTTGGTCTTGGGGGACTCGAACCTCTTGGTACACCAAATCCAAGGAGAATGGGAGACAAGAGACTAAAAACTCATACCTTATCGGCAATGCTTGCATGATCTTTGTCAACGATTCTGGTCAGTAGAGTTCAGGCACATTCCTAGAATTCACAATGAAGTTGCCGATACCCTAGATACTTTGGCATCAATTTTACATCACCCGGACAAGTCTTTGTTGACCCGATACATATCCGGGCCATGATCAACATGCCTATTACAACATGGTGGAAGAAGAGCTTGACGGCGAGCCTTGGTTCCACGACATCAAGGAATACATCATGAAAGGTGTGTACCTGGTGCAAGCCACGATTGACCAGAAGAGAACGATCCATCGTTTGTCAAGTGGATTCTTCAGCATCAGAGGAGTATAATACAAGAGAAAGCCAGATCTGGGTTTTTAAAGATGCGTAGATGCTCGGCAGGCGACGGTCATCATGAATGAGGTACATGCTACCATTTGTGGGCCACACATGAGCGGGTATGTCTTGGCAAAGAAGATCCTCCGGGTAGGGTATTATTGGCTCACCATGGAACGGGACTGTATTAGCCTTGTGCGCAAATGACACCAGTGTCAGGTACACAGAGACTTAATTCACTCTCCTCCATCCAAACTGCACTCGATGTCTGCACCATGGCCTTCCGTTGCTTGGGGCATGGACATCATCGGACCTATCAAGCCAGCAGCTTCTAATGCACACCTATCCTAGTTGCTATTTATTATTTCACCAAGCGCGTTGAAGCCAATACCTTCAAAGCGGTGACCAAGAAGGCCGTGGTTGATTTCGTGCACCAAACATTATTCGTCGGTTCGGGATCCCCAAAACACTCATCACTGATAATGGGGCAAATCTCAACAGTCACCTAATGAGAGAGGTATGTCAGCAGTTCAGGATGGCACATCGAAACTCTACCCCGTACCGCCCCAAGGCGAATGGAGTAGTTGAGGCAGCAAATAAGAACATAAAGAAGATACTTCGGAAAATGGTGGAAGGATAAGAAAATGGCATGAGAAGCTGCCTTTTGCATTGTTAGGCTATCGCACTACTGTCCACACTTCAGTGGGGGCTACTCTATACCTATTGGTATATAGCACAGAGGCGGTGATCCCGGCCGAGGTTGAAATCCCCTCTCTACGGATCGTGGTCGAAGCAGGAATTGACGACGAAGAATGGTCAAAGCTCGTCTGGAACAATTGAGCATGATTGACTAGAAAAGATTGGTGGCAGTCTGTCATGGCCAGTTGTATCAACAGAGAATGGCTAGGGCATATAATAAGAAGGTGTGCACCAGAAAGTTTGAAGTAGGTCGACTGGTACTGAAGCACATCCACCCTCACCAGGCCAAGGCGAAAGGCAAGTTCGCTCCAAATTGGCAAGGACCATTCATCGTGTCAAGAGTGTTGTCCAACGGAGCGTTGTATCTGACTAACGTGGAAGGGAAATGTGCGGAAATAGCCATCAATGCAGATGTTGTCAAAAGATATTATGTATGATTTTCTTCAGATCATTGTTTATACTTGACACCATATTGTACTTGTCATATTTTGAAGATTGGAATGACGAAGGCATTTTGTTCTGCTATCCAAACACTTTATCTTTTGCTAACCCTATTGAGCTTTAATTGCTTCTTTCATACCCCTCTTTCGGAATCAGTAACAAGGTTAGAAATGCGAGTTAAAGCAAAAAAGGGAAGAATGAAAAGAATGAAAAATGATAGTAATAAAAAAGAAAAACAAAAAAAAGAAAAAAAAACGAAAAAGAAAGAAAAGGAAAAACAAAAAAAGAGAAAAGAGAAAAGGAATCAAAGAAAAAGAAAGCGAAACAAAGAAAACCGGAAAGAAAACAACAACAAAAATGAGGAATCCGTATGAACTACGTTTGAACTGATTCCTTTTAAAAGGATACGTAGGCAGCCTCACGGTTTAGTCTCATCAAAACAAAAATCCAAAAGTCCCAAAACAACAAACTGGGGCAGAAGTTGTGGTTGCTGTAAGAATTTGATTCTGAAAGTGGTAATTTTGAACCCATTTAAGTTATTTCGAGCCTTTGATACCCTTTCTTTCTAACCCTATCCAAAGGTCCACATTACAGTCCAAAGGAAGACCTTCTGATCAGTCTTCAAAAGATGTCGAGTTGAGCAGATAGAGGGTACGCATGTCAAGGACAGCACTTTGAGCTCGAAGAGATATAGTGAAATGAGAGAGACTTATTGGTGAAAACTCTTACGGGCACCATAAGGCGACGAGAGTTTGAGAGAGAATAAAATGAGAAACTCTTATCGGTGAAAACCTTCACATGCACCGGAAGGCGAAGGTAAGATAAAGCGAAACTCAGAAAGGGACTATTGATGGATGAATACTGCAAGGCAAGACGAGTCAGGAATTGGTTTCGAAAGGTCACAACGGAAAAAGCGCGCCAGCAGAAGGTCGGTCATCGAAATTGGTTGGGTCGAATAGGCCGAAGTGCATGTCATGATCGCTAGAACCAGCCGGCTCTATTTCAGATAAGTCTTCTTCTTTGTTCTTCATCAACAATAAGTCTGGAATTCTTCATTCTAAATACCATTCGGAGACTTCGCATTTCATTCTTCTTTCAAGTCTAAATTCTTTTGCTTAAAAGAAAGGAATTTCAAAGCCAATTATCAAGCTCCCAAAAGAACAAAGCGCATAACGCCCAAAGGCGTAACAAAGATAACAAGTGTGGAACAACAAAGGGAAGGATTCATAAAAATTGTAATTGATGGAGGAGACAAGCATTGGCAAAGTTGAAGGAATACCACACAGGAAAGGGCATGCAAATGAAACACAAAGATTCGGATAGAATGTAAAATTGGCACAACACAAATATGGGAAAGGTCAAGGGTTGACCCAGCATGGCACCTCAAATCATCAACCATCGGGGAAAGGCGGAAGTGCACCACAAGATGGGAAGTAAATGTAAAGCCACAAACTGACACTTTTCAAACTGACAAGTTTTCTTTGATTGACACAAGAGCAGAAAAAGTCCAGAAGAACCTAAAGGAGGCCATCCACATGGGAAGGAAGGCGCGACAGGTATGACAAAAATCTCAGAATCTACTTGGAAGTGGCACTCAGTTAAAATTCCAAAGGGACATTGTCCGTTATAAACATCCTCCTGAGCAAAGAGCATAATGTGACAAGCTTTAATTAGCAAAAATCTAGTAGAAACAACCAAGGATTAAAATAGGCGTGAAATTTGAGATGGAACACGGTTTAAAACTCAAGCAAGGGCGAGTAAGAGCCGCAGAAACAACCAGGAATTAGACTTGGCATTTAAGTTGAGACCTCAGAACCCTCTCGAAAAATGGGAATTATAGCCAAAATCTCCCTATCCAGAGCCAAGAAGAGTCAATAGAGTCATCAGGACCCTCCTGAAAAATGGGACTTAGAGCAAATATGCCCCAGCTAGAGTCAATAAGAGTCAAGAAAAGTAACCGTGAAGAGTTACCAGGACTTTCCTAAATGATGGGACTTAGATATTTCCCCAACCAGAGTCAATAAGAGTTACCTGGAACTCCCTGAACGATGGGACTTAGATAATTCCCACATCAGAGTTAATAAGAGTTATCAAGACCTCCCTGAGAGATGGGACTTAGATATTTCCCCAACCAGAATCAATAACAGTTAGCCGGACCTCCCTGAACAATGGGACTTAGATATTTCCGCAATCAGAGTCAATAAGAGTTATCAAAACCTCCCTGAGAGATGGGACTTAGATATTTCCCCAACAAGAGCCAAGAAGAGTTATCATGACCCCCTGAAAAATGGGACTTACATTAGATACTTTCCCAGCAAGAGTCAGCAAGAGTTGTCAGGACCCTCCTGGATAATGGGAAGTAATTTTCATCACCAATCCCCAGCAAACCCCCAGTGGACATAACTCGTAGCAAGACATGTTGGAAAATAATACCTATTCAAAAACTACAGCATAATATTGAAATTGTCAGCAGTTGAGGATTGTCGGGACAAGTTTTGCAATCAGGCGCCCACCTGGAGAACAAGGGAATATTTTTCAGTTTTAAGTTTTTGCAATCAGGCGCCCACCTGGAGAACAAGGGAATATTTTTCAGTTTTAAGTTTTTGCAATCAGGCGCCCACCTAGAGAACAAGGGAATATTTTTTAGTTTCAAGTTATTGCAATCAGTTGCCCACCTGGAAAACAAGGGAATATTTTTCAGTTTTAAGTTTTTGCAATCAGGCGCCCACCTGGAGAGCAAGGGAATATTTTTCAATTTTATGTTTTTGCAATCAGGCGCCCACCTGGAGAACTAGGGAATATTTTTCAGTTTTAAGTTATTGCAATCAGGGGCCCACATGGAGAACAAGGGAATATTTTTTAGATTTAAATTTTTGCAATCAGGCGCCCACCTGGAGAACAAGGGAATATTTTTCAGCTTAAGTTTTCGCAATCAGGCGCCCACCTGTAGAACAAGGGAATATTTTTCAGTTTTTAGTTTTCGCAATCAGGCGCCCACCTGTAGAACAAGGGAATATTTTTTACAATTTCAAGTTTTGTAATCAGGCGCCCACCTGTAGAACAATGGAATATTTTTCAACGCAGCTCGAGTTCAGTGGTCAGGTACCCACCTGCAGAATGAGGGAATACTTTCAACGGAATACATGTCGAAATCGAACAGTTCGGCATCAGACATGAAGAGAAAGGCAAATAGTCAGCGAGGTCGCAAGAGGTTCGCAGAAAGAGATACAAGGTAACAAAGCAACAAGGATCAAGATTGAAGACGTAGATAGGCTTTTCTTTGTAATCCTTAGTTTATAGTTTAGAATAGTTTTCTTTTTACTTTTTATAAGGAGTAATAAGGAGGACAGTGGACAGTAACAGTAGCCAATCACAGTCTCTCGGTAGTCCCAGCTACAAAAACTTCCAGAACTACACTGATCTGATTCCTCGATTGCCAAGGATAAGTAGGCAACTTTTAAAGCAAGGTTCGGTCAGAAAGTATTCGAAATGCTTCACATGGAGTATTAAATTGGACAAAATTGCTCATATTTTCTCACTTGTCTTTGCACGAAAATCCTTCGTATTCCCGCTCAAAGAGGGGCAGTTGTGAGCATATGATTTTTGACCGGTCGAATCAAACTCCTACATGACTCTTAAAGTTTAGGATTTTCTCTTTTAAAATATTAGGATCTTAATTTTTAGACATTAATTGCATATGCATGATCATTGCTGCGTGTTAGGATTAATTAGGGTTTTTAATTGTTAAATAAACTTGTTTCATAAATTAAAATACAAAATATATATATGTTCCAGCACATGAAATTGTGTTTGTTCAATTTTGATTTATATTAATTTTTATTTGTGATTTAGGTTTTCTAAATAAATTTAGTAACTGATTTTAATTAAAAGAAAAGACAAAAAAATATAATAAAATACAATATATGTATGTATACATAGTTGGCCACCCAGGCTAGCCACAAATGGGCCAGACCTGAGTGGCCCAATTTGTTTCCGTCATTGAACCCATACAAACAAGCCCAAAGGATCAGTCACTCCAGTCCACACCCACATCCATCTAAACGATGCCATATAGAGCCCTTTCCATCACAGTCGTCGATCCTCACACCATCCAACGGGTACCAAACCCCTACCTCAATCCATACATATATGTCCAAACCCCTTCAGCATACACATGACCAAAATCACCTCCCTCGTATCTCCACCGCCGATCATTGATCACCCCGTTAATACCCATTGACCACCCCAATGCCACCGTTGACCACCACTTGAGCACCCTACTTCCGCCTCCGGAAATCGCCACACGGCGGGCGGCAACCAAACGGCCCCAAAATTACACCCTTTAACCACCATGGCCTCCTCTACCCCGTCCCAGAATCAGTTACCTACGAATACCACCACTCCGTCTCGAATATCTCTTTTAAGGTGGCCGGAAACACTACCTCTGGCGAATCACATCCCAAAGCCTCCCAAAACTACTCCACTAAGACACCTCGACCTCCCCATTCCATCCATGCACACCACCATTCTCAAATCACCCTGAGACTCTTCAAATCTTAGTCTGAAACCCAACCCTAAGTCCCAAAACATGCCAGAAAAGCCCCAAAACCTTCCCAGGCAGTCCCTAAACCCTAGTGGCACTAACCATGCCACCCTTGACCCCCAAACACTATCACCCATTAAGAAAATCCAAATCTGAGTTTTATTTAAGGTCTCAGAATATTGGAGACTCCCCTGAGTCCTTTAAATCGATGATACACCATCTTAGATGGTTCGAAACCATATGGAAGCGGATTAGATCTAGCTGACTTGATTATAACAAGAACAAAAATGAGAGCTAAGTTTTCTGCTTATCTTTCATTTTTTTTCTTTAGCTTTTGATAACTGATTAGGGTTCAATATTCATGCTTGTTTGTTTGTCACTAGACTCTTCTTATTTTTCATTTTTCTTTAGCTTTTGGTAACTGATTAGGTTTAACAACTAAAGTCTAAACTCCTGTTATTCGATTCTAGTTGTTCTTCTGGAAATTAGGGTTCAATATTCATAGTTGTTTGCTTGTCACTAAACCTGGAATAATTGATTAGGTTAGTACATTTTTTAAAGTCAGCATTTCATTTACTTTTGGTTGTTTGTCTGCTTGTCCACAAAGTTCTCCTAAGATTAGGGTTTAATGTTCATAGGCTTGTTGGTTTGTCATTAGTTCAGCATCCTGTTATAATTAGCTTTTAAGTGATATGATTCTCATAATTTGATGAATTTTACTGAATTTTTTTATTAGTTTGATTGTTTGATTGTGTCACTGAATGCCTGTTATAATTAGCTTGTCAATTTTGGTTAGTTCTGATAATCACAAGCTGCTTAGTTTAAAAGGTGATCTGAATATAGCTGACCAAGGTTAGTTAGGGTTGAACTAAGGTAAAAAGAACTGACTAGGGACAGGTTCAAGGGTAGGGTAATTTAGGAAAGTTAGTAAGGGTATAAAAGGGATTTGAAATTATAAAAATCTAATAAGAATCCTGTAGAACTTTCCAGCAGGGACTAATACATAATTTCAGCCTCAAACTTGAGGTACAAGTCAGAAATTAAAGGACTACTTAAGCAAAAAATACAATTTGAGATGAGGACTAAAAAGAAACTAGTAAAAATCTGATGCCCAAACAGTTTTGCTATAAATTGAACCATTTGGGGTATTAGAAGGGGACCTTCTGGGGAATTCTTTGAAATTTTGGATCTCTAAACATTCTGCTGGGATCCGGAACTCTTCTCTTCAATATTAGAGCTAAAACACTCATTTCATAGCTGAAAAATACCATTAGTGTTTGGATTTTGATCCTTTTGAGCTTAAATTTCCTACAATCCTGTTGAAACCTTGGGTACACTGTTTTATTGGCTGTTTGTTTTCTAGCTGACCTCCATATTTGCTCATAGGCTCGATTTTCTGTTGTATTACAGGTATCAACTCAACACTCATGTATATGAAGTTCGAAGTGAAAATATATTCTCAATATGAAGACTTTCATTGGCTATTCGTACTCTAGTATCCTATTCCCGTCTTCCCTACTTCGTTTGAATATAGTAATACTAGTAAAATGATTATCATTATTATAGTATAGTACTAGACTGATCTGTTTTGTAATAACTGGACATTTTGGGACTGTTTTCATGTGTAATAATGGGACTTTCAACTCAAGTTTTGTATATGCTTGGGTAGTAGTCAATTTCAACTTCAGTCTGGTGGGCTCAACTGCGGAATTTGTGCACTTAGAGCTACCAGACCTGGAAAGTAGTATAGTCCATAGTTTTAAGTCTTATAGTGTTTAGTAATAGCTTATTTTAGATTTGTTTCATATAGTAGGACCAAAAAATGAAATTGAATTTTGGCAATTAGACTCATATACTCTGACTGATGAGTATATGAATAATATGATTCAAATTTGATGTTAGAAAAGTAGTACAAAAATAGTTGTTATTATTTCCTTCATGAATGGGTAAAGAATCGATTCTATGTACATAATTTCAGACTAAACTGTTGTTAGCCATTGGACTCTTTGGTTCAAAGCAGTACTTGGATCATATGTGAGGCCCAGTAAGCACCTAAATGCTTAAATCTGATAAGTTTCCTGGGCTAAGTGATTAACAGCCCAAACCAGTCAAAAATAGTTGCCAATTGCAGCTTGAGCAACAAATGCTCCAGGGTTTGTCCCAAAGTTCGATTTATTTATATATCCATTGGCCATGAACGAAGCTAAGGCACACGTAATGTTTCCCAAGCACCAAGTTCATACATAAAACAATTAGTGTATTCAAGCACCCGTAAGAGTAGAAATTTAGCACACATTAAAAGGCCCTTATAAAATAAATTGAGCCATTTAATTCAAACAAATACCATGCGTAGGCACCTCAATCCATTAGAACACATAGAAGGAATATGAGGTGCCGTTTAGCAAATTTCACGGCCTTCCCGTAAATATCAAAGATGTAGTTACTATAGGCACGTGTATAGTAAAATACCTTCTTAAAATTCGGATGCGTATTTATGTGTCCCAGATCCAAATCTCAACAAAATTGGAATGTGTCAAAATCCACGGGTGCATTTATGTGACGTGGTTAGAAGTGTGTTCTGATGGCGTTGCAATTCTCTTTAAAAACAATAATAAAAGAGGTTTAAAGTTAAAAAGTACATAAGTTAAACATATTCTAAAAATCAGATAATTTAAGCCAAATATAACAGTTAAGCGACCGTGCTAGAACCACGGAACCCGGGAATGCCTAACACCTTCTCCCGGGTTAATAGAATTCCTTACCCGTATTTCTGATTCGCGGACTGTAAACAGAGTCATTCTTTTCCTCGATTCGGGATTCTAACCGGTGACTTGGGGCACCACAAATCTCCCAAGTGGCGACTCTGAAATTCTCTTAAATAATTGAATCCCGTTTTGATTGTCCTCTACGCCCTTCGTCAGGTTATAATAGCAAAAAAGGAGGTGTGACAACCAACAACAACAATTACTGGAAAAGGAACTCCAAAGAAGTCACAAATAGCAAATAACACTACTAAAGAAACGCTTCTTTCTCCCTCTATCCAATCATCTTCGCATCGAGAGACAAGCCACAATACGTTTGTTGAGAGAAATTTATACTTTATTCTTTCGTATAAAATTGTTTACTCAAAGTTTTATTTTAATATATTATTATGTTACAAAATTATCTATTACCTGGCTCGGCATACACATAAAAATTTGATAATCACATCATATTATAAGTGGGAAGCCCCAAACGAAAAAAGTTAGAATTATCAAAATACCCATAAGAATTTATCCACTATTTTGCCCTTTCAAAATCCTAATAACTAAAGATTTCCTCAAAGCACTACAAGAGTATCAATCACCAGAGGTCTCGAGTTCGAGCTCCTAGATATAGAGTCGCTTTTGTTAGGGAACACTTTAGTTTCAACATAGAAATTTTTTGACGTGAATACAGATTTAGTTAGACCTCAATATAGGTATCGCACATTGAATGTGAAACCAAAAAAAAAGAGTATCAATCACCACAATAAATGAAAGAGTGATCCCATAAGACTATTTTTAGAAGAGCCAAGGAGAAGCAAAGAATAATCTTTTGACTGAAAATTATTTATGATGATCCTTAAAAATCATTCCAAGTAAAGAAAAAGTAGCCACAAAATGGTAGTAGAAAGAGACACTTGAGGTGGTCCGGGAGGGGGGCGAATGGGGGCGAAGCACCAGAATTCTTGCCAAAGGAAGAAAAAGGAAAATGATGGTGGATAATTTGGATCTTGTTTATCATGACGGATCATTTTCGCCATTGATGATTTAATTTGTCAAAGTTAGCTTGAGTGAAATATTATCTCAATTAAGTTGGTAAAACAGTGGAAAAGTATATCATGTTATCAAGAAAAAGTTATATTAGTTAGTTAAACAATATATAATTTTCTTACAAATAGAGATCCATATGAGAAGCGAGATTATGAATATAGAATTATCTCAAATCAAATCTAGACCACTACATGATGATTCGGACAAAAATTATTGTATAATTTGAATATTTTTCATTTAAAAAGGAATAAAGACTTAGGTGGTACGCATGAAGTCTATTCCAATTTCCACATATACATGTATATTCAAAGTAAACTCAAGTTCCGTGGAGGCCCATCTCTCTTCAAATTTGGATGATCATACATTCAGTAATTGGTTCACATTTTGTGCTTACCTACTATTTACACCATGCGCAGCGCCCACTATATTACTGCTTTCTTAGGTTATATACAGAGTGCATGAAGAGTTATGTGCAATTTCTGTCACTATATCATCACCACATTGGAAAGATTTGGCATAATTGATAAAGTTGTTGCCATGTTATCAGAAGGTTATCATAAAAACCACTTCTTACAGAAATGCAAGATAAGATTACGTACAATTGACCTTTATGGTCTGCCCTTTCCGCGAACCTCGCACGTAACAAAAATTAGTACGCCGGACTGCCCTTTTTATACCATCACCACATTATATGCCTTGTCATAATCTCTTGAAAGTTGATAAAACAAATCTACCATTCTCATATGAAAAATTGCATTGAAACCAGTGTTTAACCAAAAAGTGGAATTTCAGTCAAAACTTTATTTTTAGAAGAACTCAGGTTACTGATAATCGGAAATGAATAAAAGAAATTAATTTTCCTAATAATAAGACGAATAGAAAGCAAAGTAGATCAGTATATTCCAATAGTGTTTCGTGTCATTACAAAAGACTAGTCTCCTTTTCTTATAGTTGTCTCTAAGATATACGTTTTGCCTTTGTCATAATTGAGCCATTATATATAGTTAAAGGTATTAAATGCTACGTTACATAATTATTGTAATTGAATACAGATTCTCTAACATTTTTAGTATTTAATTCTCATTAAATATGGTATCTGTACTTTCTTGAACTATTAGATTCATTCTCCTTACCTCTTGGATTTAAATAGGTACGAGGGTCGAGTTTACTCGTGCCTATGCTCATATCTGTTGCAACCTGTGCCTCTTTGCTAATCACCATTCATTGACCAGCCTTCATATCATGACGTGTTATCTTTCAATCACTTTGATATGTGTAAACTCAATTTGTTTCAATACAGATAGTCCACCAACTTTCCATTTATTCATTTATTGAATATTTGGAAAGTGGTTTTATTAAAGCGGAATTTTTTCCGCCATTAATGCTATTATAGAATTGACACTTCACTTGTCACTTTCATTTAATGCTTATTACACATGGCATCTTTTTGTTGGTTCTGCGACTTTGCAGCGCTTTTTAAGGCATTTTTAAAGCTTCACCAATTACTAAACGACAGTTTTTATTATGACTTTTCCATCATTGAATCTTTTCCTTTGACGGTTGCTTCCTAGTATAAACATAGTTTTCATCTTTGTATTTCTCACATAAAGTTCAAAGTTTTCAGAATATTCAATTCTTGTTCTCATCTTCCTCGTAGAACGTTTAGAATATTCAATTCTCATTCTTTATCTTTCTCGTACTGCCATGGCTTCGTCAAACCCTAACCCTAGGAAGGTTCGCATAGTTGATAATCTTCCTCTTACCCCTAGTAAGTAGCAGAAGAGGAGGTAGACTACACAATTTAAGGTCTTCATCCGTACGGTATTTTTCTCTTCCTTCATCTAGTTCCAGTCTTTCTTCTAGAACCAGAGGTTCGCGTTCTCATATGTTTTCTTCTAGAGGTAAAGAACGCTCTGAACCTCTTCGTGAACCCTCTGTGGAACAAATAGATCCAGCGAAACTATATTTCTATAATGATAAAGAGTCTATTATAAATCAAGTGTCCTCTATGGACTCAGCTAATATCTGTCCAACTCGGATCACGGAAGGTCTGACTTCTTTAATTCATAGAGATTGCCATTAGAGTCATGACTTCCCTATTATAATCCCCAATGCGAACCAGAGAATCACCTCCTATTTAATGGAGTTTCCTTTTGTTTATACATACCCTTTCACATTAGGTTTCAAACCTGCTATTGACCTTGTTATCTTTGAATTCTGTCGATTTTTCAACGTCTGTTTAGGTCAAATTTGTCTCATAGTATTGAGAGTTGTTTCCTGCCTGACATATATGACTAACATGGCCGGTGATCCTTTTACTTTTGCCCATTTAATTCATATTTACTCTCCCAGACTCTTTCTCTAAGGTGTTTTTTCTTTACTGGCAAGGAGCAAAAGAGTTTTGGTCAGTCGAGAAGATGACAAAGACCATGACTGGTATACCCAATTTGTTGTTGCTCCCACTATTGGCTTAGTTGTAATGAAAATATTTTCTTCCCTGAGAAGTGGAATTTTGCACGTGAGTTTTTTTCTTAATAACTTTCTATACCTCTTTTTCCTCGATTTGGATGACCATTATCCTAATTTCCTTTTTTTTTTTGCAGCAACCATGGGAATTGTTGATGAAATTTCCAGTTTTCGTGGTTGGGTAGGAAAGCTGTTGATTACTGCACCAATAGCAGGTAGATCTTGGAAGACTCTTTCCCACTGATTTTTGGAAAGTGAAAACTCATTATAAAAGTCTTTTTATTGTTGTTTTTTAGAACTTATTTTTATCCTTCTTTCTATCAGGATTTGTTGTTCGAGGGATTAGTGCCGAGAAGGCCATAGCTTCTCGTATTTCCATGGAAAGGGTCCAAGAAATAATTTTGGATTCTTTATCTAAAACAAAAGCTACTGATGACCAATACTCTGAAGAAGAGGAAGATGGGAGTTCCTTGGTAACAAGGTCACAAGCTCGTAGACGTATCGTTTCTGATGATGAAGCATCTCCCTCTGGTCCCATTCCTCTTACCGAGTCTGTTGAAGCCCAGGTGGTGATTTTCGATGATGAAAATATTGATGATTCTCCCACTGATTCTCATGATTCTGTTGAGTAGCCTTTTAATAACAGGTTTGGTAGTGAAAGTTTAGGTCCAGTTTCTGATGAACCACCCCTGGCTTCTTTTTCTGCTCCCATTCTTGTGATTCCTTCTTTGCCAATCATGGCTGTTACCATTCCTCCCTAGGCTGTCTTAACTGTTTCTACCGTTACTCCTCAACTACTCCTCCTTTATATGTTCCATACCCCGAAGTTGGGTCCTCAAGTAGAGGTGAAACTATGAGGTAAGTTACCATTGAATAACCTACTGAAGGTAACAATTAGAGGAAATCAGGTCAGGTCGATGTGTGTCTAAAGCCTTTGATTGGTCCAACTGAGAGAGTCAAGCTTGATAGCCACAGTTCCTTGACCTTGATGAGCGATATCGTGCATGCTTCTATAAAGATATTCCTTTTCAAACTTTACTTTAGACTTTTTCTATTTTTAAGGTTCTCATTTTCCCCTTTTTAGGTCAATATCATTGGCACAAAGATGATGAAGACGGTTACCCTTTCAGAGCAATTAGTGGGTGACTACTGAGTGGAGGCGGATAATTTGAAGGAACAGTGTGAAAGTCTTCAAATCGTTAAGGAAATAGTAGAAGAAAGTAAAAGTACCTTAGAGCAGCAGGGAAGGGCTTTGACTTTAGAGTTGGCGATTGAGAAAGCTTTCGCAAGTCAAGCAAGTAAAGAAAAAAATCATCTTGAAACTTCATTTTCTGAGCAACTCTCCAAGGCAAGTGAAGAGATCAGAGAGTTGAAGGCTCTCTTAGATAAAAAAAAAGAGGCATATGCAGGTGAACTCATGCAGAATTTGACTCAAATTCAAGAAGACCTAGGGGTATCTTCTGATAAGGTTTGTTCTTTAGAAAGTTCCCAAGCTTCTCCTCAAGCTTCTTATGAATCTACCTTGGGTGAAAATGAAATGTTAAGAAATGAAGTTGCTGACTGGAAAAGAGACTATGAGATTCTTGAAGATAAAATTGCCATTGAAGTGAGTTGGGAGTTTTTAAATTCCTCCCATGATACCCTCGTTGAAGTTATCCAGGAGAATTTTAATTTGGAATCTGAGTTAGCCAAGATCAAAGAGACTATTGAGAAGATTCAGCAGAACCAAGATTTTTCTTCTACCGTGGCTGAAACTTTTGAAAATGTTGAAGATGATACGGGTATCCCCACTCCTTCAAGTCAAGTTGAGCTTGTTGCTATTGATGCCCTGCTTTAGTTCCTTCAACTTTTCATTGAAAAGGTTATATTTTTTGAATTCCTTTGTTTTTTTTTTCTTTTTGGTGGTATGCGGTTGTAACCCTTGGTCTTTCTAACGGTTTATTGAAAATGTTAAGTTCACAGACCTTTTATGGGGCAATTTGTATAAATAACTTTTGGTTTATGACTAAGTTCATACTTAGTCTAAACATTAATATTAAGAAGTTTTTATTGTTGTTTGAACTTCTACTTCATTTATTCTTGCCTTTATTTTTATGGACTTACTGAATAACTTGCATTTTAATATTTCAAAAATTCTTCTGTTTTTTTTAGTTTCATGAATACTTGAATTAATCATGAATTTTATAAAAGAGAGACCTTTTATATTCGACACTTAATGAAGAAGACGTCTCAACTTCATAACGGTGTTAATGTACAATAAAAGAAATAGGAATACACATGTTTTTTGGAATAACTTTGACAAGTTTTCATTTGAACTTTGTCAAGTTTTAAATAACACTTTACACGTATTTAAATTACTTCTATAACTTTCTCGTAACTATTTTTCTTATAACAGATTTCAAAAGAGAAAATGCACACAAGGTTTTTACTTATAACTCGTTTTAGTACATTTCAAAAAAGAAAATGAACACAAGGTTTTTATTTATAACCTGTCTCAGTACATTGCCTTTACCCTAACTATGATAAGGTTTTTCTTTGGCCTTAGCTCGTGACTTTGCTCTGCACTTGACTTATTCAATGAGTGAACTTTTCAGGCTTGAACTTTGATTATTTCCCAATCTTCTTTGCTTTTTTTTTATACACATGTCTATGTATATTATATAGTTCCCCAAGTGCTTGATCTTTGAAGTATGAAGTCTCGAGCATTTGATTGTTCCTCTCATTTGATCCTTTCCCTAAAAAGGAAAAACATACATGACTCGGAGGTGCGATTATAGATGAAGACTGCTTAATTCATTTCAATTTCTATCAGAATAATTATAACCCTAGACCAGTAACATTAATTAAATTCCACGTGCCTTGCAGGCCGTGACTCATCATTTAGTACGGCTAGCTTTTAGCCTATCATCTAAATTGTTAGTAAAATTTTAACATTTCAAAAAGTAAAATTTTGAAGTATGGATACCTGACTATGTGTATTCCTTAGAAATACTATTTCCTCAAGTTAACAACATTCCAATGTCAAGGTAGAATCTTGCCATCCATCATTTCTAGCTCGTATGCTCCTCCTTTTCTTGAGATACCATGAATCATATAGGGTTCTTCCCAGGTTGGACTCAATTTTCTAGAATTAGCTACCTTCGTAGATTGAAAAACTTTTTTGAGCATGAAGTCCCCAATCTTGAAGTATCTTAGGTGCGCTTTCGATTGTAGTATCGTTCTAAGACAACTTTTGTGCTGCCATTCTCATTAATGCAGCTTCCCTTTTTCCTTCAAGTATATCAAGGTATATGCTCATTTCTTCGTCATTGGATTCTTTTGATGCGTGTGTAAACCTCATGCTTGGCTCTCCTATCTCAACTAGAATTAAGTCTTCAGCTCCATAAACCAATGAGAATGGTGTTTCTCCCGTACGTATTTTTGTTGTTGTGCGGTACAACCATAAAACACCAGATAGCAATTCTGGCCAACTACCTTTGGATTCCTTTAACCGCTTCTTTAAATTGTTGATAATGACTTTTTTTGTTGACTCACTGTGGCCATCGGATGGTAAGGTGTAGATGTAATCCTTTTGATATGCCAACTTTGAAAAAACTATGTGATTTGTGCGCCTATAAATTAAGGGCCATGATCACACACGATTTCTTTTGGAACATCTAATTGACATATAATATTTCGCCAAATGAAATCTCTAACTTCTTTTTTCCGCACATGTTTGAATGCTTCTGCTTCCACCCATTTAGTGAAATAGTCAATGAGTACAATCAAAACTTTTACATGTCTTTTTTGCTTGTGGTAGTAGACCTACGATATCCATCTCTCATTTCATAAGAGGCCACAGTGCAATGACCGGATGTAACCACTCCGCAGGTCTATACATGTTATTACCGTATCTTTGACATTTATCACATTTAGCCATGAAATTTTCCGCTTCTTCTTCCATTTTAGGACAATAATAACCTGATCTAATCATGGTTCTTATAAGTGATCTTCCTCCTGTGTAATTTCCACAATGCCCTTTGTGTATTTCTCTCATTACATATTCTAGTTGAGAAGTGATGAGACACCTTGCTAAGGGGCCACTGAACATTTCTCGATAAAGATGATCTTGCTTTAAACAATATCGAGTAGCATTTTTTTGAAGCACGTGAGTTTTTTACTTATCTTCGGGTACGATACCATACTGCAAAAAAGCGACAATCCCGTTTCTTCAATCCTAGGTTAAATTATTGAAATTTACCTCATTTTTGTCCGAATCGGGTGTCGAATGAAACAAATGAATTATAGAAGCATTTTCATTGCTCACCACATCTGCCGTAGATGCGATATTGGCTAAGGCATCTGCTTCTACATTTTCATCTCTTGGTATATGCGTGACTTTCCAGGTTTGAAATTGTCTAATCAATTCCCGTACCTTTTCTAAGTATTGCTGCATTCGTGCTTCCCTGGCCGTATAAGTCCCCAACATTTGGTTAACTACGAGCTGCGAATCGGTTTTAATTACAATTTGATTAATTCTAAGTTATTGTGCCAGTTCCAACCCTACAATCATAGCTTCATACTCTGGTTATTCTTATTTATAGAATGGAATTTTATAGCTTGACAAATGGTTTCACCTGTAGGCGGCACCAAAACAACTCCTAAACCTTCTCCATTCACGTTAGATGAGCCATCAATAAATAAGGTCCAAATTCCTTGATTAGACCCGTTAAACACCTGTAATTCTTTTTCTGCTTCTAATTGTATTCCTTGGCTAAAATCAGCTATAAAATCTGCTAATACCTGAGATTTTATCGTGGTTCTTGGCCGGTATGTGATATCATATTCACTTAGCTTTATAGCCTATTCAGCTAACCTACCTAACAACTCATGCTTATGTAATATATTGCGTAATGGATAAGCAGTTACTACGGCAGTAGGATGACATTAAAAATAAGGCCTTAACTTCCTAGATGCCATGATTAGTGCAAGTGCAAGCTTTTCTAATTGAGGATATCGCGTCTCCGCATCTAATAACGATGTTCTAACATAACAATTTGGAGATTTCTTACCTTGGTGTTCTCAAACTAAAACAGCACTCGCCGCTACTTCGGATACAGCTAGATAGATGAGCAATTTTTCTCCAACCTTGGTTTTGTGAGCAATGGCGGATTTGATAGGTATGTCTTCAAATTTTTGAGTGTTTGTTGACAATCCTCAGTCCATTCAAATTGATCTTGCTTTTTAAGAGCTGAAAAGAATTTAAAGCACTTTTCTGATGATTTGAAAAGGAATCTTCCCAAAGCAACAATTTCCCCGTTAGTCTTTGCACTTCTTTCTTATTGGTAAGTATATCAAGGATTTCTTCAATTGCTTTAATCTTAACGGGATTCACTTTAATTCCACGGTTAGAAACAAGAAACCCCAAAAAGTTACCTGATAAAATACCGAATGCACATTTCTCGGGATTTAGTTTTATATTGAATTTTCGCAATATCTAAAACATATCTGACAAGTGTGATATATGATCCGCATAAATATTCAGTTTTAACGAGCATATCGTCTATATAGACCTCCATAGTTTTTCCCAAATGTTCTTGGAACATTTTGGTCACCGGTCTTTGATATATTGCACCAGCATTTTTGAGATCAAAAGGCATTACTTTATAATAGTAAGTCCCTTTATCTGTTACAAAAGAAGTTTTTTCTTCATCTATAGGATCCATTTTGATTTGATTGTATCCTGAAAATGCATCTAAAAAGCTTAACAGCTCATGTCGTGCAGTAGCATCAATTAGTTGATCTATATGTGGTAATGGAAAAGAATCTTTAGGACAAGCTTTGTTAAGGTCTGTGTAATCTATACAAACTCTCTATTTACTATTCTTTTTTGGTACCACAACAGTATTGGCTAAGCAATTAGGATACTTTACCTCGCGGATAGACCCAATCTTTAACAATTTTTGGACCTCATCTTGAATTACCTGATTTTTGGAAGTTTCTTGCTTTCTTTTCTTTTATTTGACAAGTGGATATGATGAGTCTTCATTTAACTTGTGAGTTATTATCTCATGTGGTATTCCTGTTATATTGGAGTGGGACCAAGATAAACATTCCATATTAGTTTTCAAAAATTTAATCAACTTACCTTTCATGACTTGGCTTAGATTGGCCCATATGTAAACTTTCCTTTCAGGTCATTGTGTAAATAACACTACAGGCTCCAGTTCTTCAATCGTTGTTTTTATATTTCCGTTTTTCTCTGGTTCTTAAATGACATCGGGCATTAAGTCCACATCTTTTCGCCCTTGTTTAGTTGAGGTTTGTGTTGTGATATCCTCAATTGGATTCTATAACTGCTATTTTTCTTTGTTTCTTGTACTTGAGTCCACATCTGTTCGCCCTTGTTCAGTTGATGCTCCTGGATGTTTGTTGATCCCCACAGATTTGAAATATTTCCCATGGTGATGGAAATTTAATAACTTGATGTAAGGTTGATGGAACAACATCTATCTCGTGGATCCATGGTCTCCCAAGAATCATATTGTAAGCCATATCCATATCTACCACCTAAAACTTTGAATCCTTGATAACTCCTTCCGCGAATGTAGTAAGTATTACCTCCCCTTTCGTCACGACGCTGGAATTGTCAAATCTATACAAACTATGCGCCTTTGGTAGTAATTATCTTCAGATTGCATCTCATGTAGTACTCTTTGTAGAATAATGTTCACGAAACTACCTGGATCAATCAAAACTCGCTTCACATCAGTATCACGTACAAGTAGTTATGTGGAGTTAATACGCCATTCGTATCAATATCATCGAACATAATACTTTCTTCTTCTAAGTCACACCCACTTCCCGTAGGTAATTGTGACTTCGGAAGCTCTATTTGTTGTACGTCACACTATTGAATTTCTTCACCTCCACTTATAACATTGATGGTTCTTTTGGGAGAAGGTGGTTTAGAGGGCTCCTGCCTATTTTTCATGTATGCTTGCTTATCTTTCTCACGGAATAACTTGGTGAGATACCATTTCTTCAATAGATGATCAACTTCACCTTGCAGCAATCTACAATTGGCCGTTTTGTGACCATGATTGTTATGATATTCGCACTAGTGATCGGGATTATGTTTGTGTGGATTTGATCTCATTTCTTTTGGCCACCGCACCTTGTCTCCCATACTTCTTAAAAAGTTACGAGCTCAGAAGCGCTTTAAATCTTGCCTTCAAGCTTCTATTATCATCACGCATCCGCCGCATGTTTCGATCATTCCCAAACCTTGATGATGAACTCGACTCTCTATTCCTTGATCTACGAACATACCTTGAATTTTCATGTTTTGATAATGAATCATTTCCCGTAGGGCCCATATATGGTTCATACCTGCTTTTACCGGACCTTTTGTCTATTTTCGCCGGCCTCGAACTCACATTTTCTTCTTTTTGAGACTGTGAGATAATATCCTCTTCTATCCTTAGCTTTGTGCTATACCTGTTGTAAACGTCATTCCATGTTATCGCTGGGAATTCACGAAGACTTTCCTTGAGTTGCCTTATGGCTTCTGGGCTTTTTTTCATTCAGATTACTAGTGAAGGCTATCTCTGCCCAATTGTGTGGTACTCGTGGTAACATCATTCTTTCACGCTGGAACCTGTCCACGAACTCTCTAAGCAACTCTAACTCCCCTTGCTTGATTTTAAAAATATCCTCCATTCTTTTTTCGACTTTTTGAGCTCCTAAATGTGCTTTGATAAATGAATCTGCAAGCTCAGCAAAAGAATATATGAAATGTTCGGGTAAAAGAGAATATCATGTTAATGCTCCCTTAGTGAGTGTTTTACCAAACGTTTTGACCAACACTGATTTGATTTCTTGTTTGGTCAGGTTGTTGCCATTTACGCCAGTTGTGGATGCAGTCGGGTGGTCTCGTGGATCAGTTGTTCCATCGTATTTTGGAATATCCGGCATTTTGAATTTTTTGGAATTGGGAGGGGAGCAGCACTTGGCTTCCAATGTTGTTATGAATATTTGTCCATATCTATCCCTTTGATTACAGACAGTACTCTAGGTATTTGCTTTATGCGGTCACTTTGCTCCTTGAGTTGTTTCTGCAATGTTAATACTAAATTTTGTAAATCAGAATTAACTAAGTTACCTGGTTCCCCATCTCGTGACTCGATGGTGATTCCACCACTGCCTGAATTAGCAACCCCAGAACGAGGGTTTTCCAAAGTGTTTGTATTTGGAGTTGGTGTTGGTGGTGCAATAGGTAACTGACCGGCAAAGGCTTCAAGAGCTTTATTGACTTGTTGAGCAATTAGCTTTTGTAAAGCTTCATTGATACCTTCTTCTTTTTCAAATTGAGCATTTACATTGAATGAGATCCATCGGGAGTGCCTTCTCGAGATCACCGAGGGGATATTTATGGAGAAGGAATCGGGGTGCAGTCGTCTTGTGAATTCTCCTGCAGTTGAGGGTTTTCTTGGTTTACTTGGTTATTGTCATTAACGTTTGATATGGTTGTCAATACAACAAAAACGGTTAGGTTAAGAAAGAACAGATTATCAGACTCCCAGTAATGGAACCAATTTGTTTAATCAAAAAATTGAATTTCAGTCAAAGCTTTATTTTTAGAAGAACTCGAGTTACTGATAATCGAAAATGAATAAACGAAATTGATTTTGCTAATAATAAGATGAATAGAAAGTAAAGTAGATTAGTATATTCCAATAGTATTTCGTATCCTTACAAATGACTTATTTCCTTTTTTTTTTATAGTTGTCTCTAAGTTATACGTTTTGCATTTGTCATAATTGGGTCATTATAGATAATTAAAGGCATTAAATGCTACATTACATAATCATTGTAATTTAATATAGATTCTCTAACGTTTACACATTTAATTCTCATTAAATATTGTATATGTACTTTCTTGTACTATCACATTCATTCTCCTCAACTCTTGAATTTAAATAGATACGAGCGTCGAGTCTACTCATGCCTCTGCTCGTGTCTATGCTCATATCTGTTGCAACTCGTGTCTCTTTGCTAATCATCATTCTTTGACCGGCCCTCCTATCATGACGTGTCATCTTTCAATCTTTTCGATATGTGTCAACTCAAGTTTTTCCAATACAAACAGTGTCTTGAAACAGAATAGACCAGTTCCTCCAATATTATTCAATAGTAAACTTTGAAAGATTCAGAAATCCACTGTGACATAAATTTAAATGTCATTATAAGTGCTCAAAGATAAAGTTAAACAAGTCTACATACCAGTGAACTAAAGGAGAAAATAGTACTTAAGACTTAGACTAACTGAAAATTTTCATTAGTTTAGTAATAGAGGTTTCAAATACACATCCAATGAAAGTGATATGCAAATGAAACTGGAAGCGGAATTAATCTTACAGCATCATAAGAAGGAAAGAAACACAGAACCAAAATCATTAATAAAAACACATTTTCAACTTTTACTAGTCATAGCAGAACTACAATATAATACCAGATTAAAATGCTGTCCAAAACTTGTTTAAGCCTTTTTTTACATCAACATGAAGAGCAATCCTGTCCATGATTTTCGCCACCACCTCTTTCGACTCCTCCGTTTGAGCTCCTCCAGCGAGCTCTCAAACCTACCACCCGGGGATGCGATCAGATCATTAAGAATCTCCCTCTCAATCTCATAGTTAACAATCTTTTCAAAACTCAAAACAGTTTGCCAGAATGCAGTGAACCTCATGTGCAGTAATGGCATCAAAACATTACACCAATATTCACCTTAATCTCATGGTTACCCAAGTTTTCAGGATTGAACACGATTTTCCAGTATGCAGCCATTCTCATCTTCAATTCAAAAGCTAGCTGAACAAAGTCTTTGCCATGCTTTCTCAATACTACAACATTAATTACCCCAGTTCTTTCCCTCTAGAAGATTTCCAAACCTTCAAAAATCGCGTTTGTTGATCCATGAACCTGCTATAAGTAGCTACATACTCGGGGTTACTAGTAAGGTCAGTCAGCTTATCCGTCCCAATGATTTCCCGGACCCATTCAACAGATTCATCCTTCCTCCAACCAATCAAATTTTGCACTGCCCTCCTAATGAAACACTCAAGTTCCGGGTAACAACAGGAATGATGCATCAGAAGTTTGATGCCAACTTCCTCTATACAGCTCCACATTTTTTCCACAAATTCCTCCCCAGTTGTAGAAATCTCTTTGACCTTTTAATGCAAAAAATTAAGAAAAACAGTTTGTGGGACGACTTTGGCAATCTAGCATCATTTTTTTCGAAAGGCAATCGAATCCCACATGCTTCCTTCAAAAACATGAGCTCATCCATCAAGTAGACATCCTCTTTATAAGGGTAATTTGAATGGAGCTCAGCATAGTATTCTTGGAGTTCAAGATCAGAAACTCAGACCATCTAGCAGCGCATTGCATTTCAAAATCTTCAATGTACTCCTCCAGATCTACTCTATGAAAAATTTTCTTCAGAGACTTTTTAGCAAAACTACAAACTCGCATGAATGCAGCCAAAGCTTCAGTAACTCGTTCCGAGAAGTTATCCTTCTCACAACATTTGGCAAGCATTTGGAACTGATGTTTGCTTGAATTTGCACCAACTTACGTGCCAGAACAGGAATGCGAACCATGGATCTGTCCATCTTGGATAATAGTACGTGAGTCTCAAAAAGCCTAGCCACCTCACTAGGGGTAGACTCATTCCCAATCCTATTCCTAACACAAACATAAACAAGTCCTATATTCACAACATTTTCAGTAAGTTTTTCAAGAAACCCCTCAGAAGCCTTATCAACCTGTGTCATAAATGCTAGAGTACTTTCCCCATGTTGGTCCACCTTCTTGAACGGTTGGAAATAGGAGGCTATATATATTATATATTATTTGTGGAAGAGGGGATTGATGATTTAGAAGCTTGATTGATCTTGAATGCTTTGCTTATTGCTTAATTACAAATTAGGGGTGATACCTCTATTTATACTACACAATGGAATAGTCTAGAACACATCATCATCTACTAGTATCTAGATAATTCCTAAGTATTCTCATGATAATTCTAGACTTATATATTTTACAAGATTATTCTACTCACTTTGACTACTACATATTACAAGAAGTTTCTAGATAATGCACTACAATCTTGATCTAATATACTTGGATACTTGCAAGCCCAAATCCAAAACACATAACCCAAAATCAAGTTTATTTTTCAACAGCCCCTGTTAAACTTAATTTCGTCACTCCGAGCATATTCCGTAATCTCTGAAACGTCTCGTTTTTTAGAGGCTTTGTGAAAATATCAGCAACTTGGTCAAATGACTTCGCGTACTTTATCTTCACCTCTTTATTTGTAACACACTCCTTGATGTAATGGTATTTCGTATCGATGTGCTTGCTTCGATCATGGAAGACTGGATTCTTTGCTAGAGCAATCGCAGACTTGTTATCCACATATATCTCTGTAGCTTCCTTTTGAGAAAACTTAAGCTCATTTAGTAACTTCCTGAGCCACACTGCATGACAGGTGCACGATTTTGCTGCTACATACTCGGCTTCACACGTTGACAGAGTCACAATGGGTTGCTTCTTCGAACTCCATGTGAACGCCGTATCTTCCATATAGAACACGAAACCACTTGTACTCATACGATCATCTATGTCTCCGGACCAATCACTATCACTGTATCCAACTAGCTTCAAGTGATCAGAAGGCGAATAAAACATACCATAGTCAATCGTACCTTTGATGTAGCAAAGTATCCTCTTTGCTGCCTTCAAGTGATTTATTGTAGGTGCTTCCATATATCGACTTACTAGTTCAACTCAGTAGAGAATATCTAGCCTCGTGCAGGTTAGGTACCTCAGACTTCCAACCAAACTCTTGTATTCTGTAGGGTCCACCAAGTATCTTTCATCATCTTTTGACAACTTGAGATTGCAATCCACCGGTATGTTCATCGACTTGCAGTCATTCATCTTAAACTTCTTCAGCACCTCCTTCGCATAACCTTCTTGGGATATGAATATTCCTTCTTTCTTTTGTTTCACCTCGATCCCAAGATAGTAAGCCATAAGTCCAAATGTCGGTCATCTCGAACTCCCAAACCATTTCGTTCTTGAACTCCTCGAAAATTTTGGGATTACTACCGGTGAATATAAAGTCATCCACGTATAGGCACACAAGCATAACATCTCCATCCTTGCTTACTTTGATGTAGAGGGCATGCTCATGTGGGCATTTTGTAAAGTCATTCTGCTGGATCTGCTTGTCTATCATGCTATTCCATGCCCGAGGCGCTTGCTTCAACCTGTATAAGGCATTATTCAATTTCAGCACCTTATTCTCTTGGCCTTTCACGATGTATCCCGAAGGTTGTTCTATATATACTTCTTCTTCTAAGTGGACATTAAGGAACGCGGATTTGACATCCATTTGATAAATCTTCCAATTATGCTGAGCCGCAAGTGAGATCATCAATCTTATAGTTTCTAGACGAGCGACGGGAGCAAATACCTCGTCATAGTCTATGCCGGCTCGTTGACTATATCCCTTCGCCACCAACCTTGCCTTGTATCTTTCAACTTCACCTTTGGAATTCTTCTTGGCCTTGTACACCCACTTTACACCAATAGCCTTATGCCCCTTTGGTAGAGTAGCGAGATCTCACGTATCATTCCTCTTGATTGCTTGAATCTCCTCGTCCATGGCACGTTTCCACTTCTCGCTTTTTGTTGCGTCTTCATAGCTTATTGACTCAAAATCGGCAAGAAGGCAAAACAATGTTAGATCCTCCATAGGATGAGTTACCTCGTACAACTTCTCAATGCTCTTTGTGCGATGTTGAAGCCTACTTGATTCTCCTCCTGATGTTGGTGTCGCTTCATTTGGTGTGGTTAGAGTATGTGGAGAGTGCGGAGATGGTGTACTAGAAGGTTATTGAACCTCTAGATATTCTTCGTTCCTCATAGTACTCTCGAACGGATAAGGGAGAAAATCGTAGTTCTCCTCTTCGGGAACATTCCAATCCCATGTTGCTTCTTCATTGAACACCACGTCAAGACTTGAGATTACTTTACCGGTCTTGGGATTGTATAGCTTGTAACCCTTCGAACTTGAGTCATAGCCCACAAAAATGAGCTTCTCGCTTTTTATCATCGAGCTTCATCCTCTTCTGATCTGGCACATGAGCATATGCCACACTTCCGAACACTCGTAGGTGTGAGATGCAGGGCTTCCTTCCACTCCAAGCTTCAATGGGCGTTTTGTTCTTGACTCTTTTAGTGGGCGAGTGATTTTCTAGATAGATTGCACAGTCCATTGCCTCGGCCCAAAACTCCTTAGGCATCCTTTTGCTCTTTAACATACTCCGGGCCATATCAAGGATGGTCCTATTCTTTCTTTCTACAACACCATTTTGCTGAGGTGAATACGGAAGAGTTAGAGGACGTCGTAAGCCATTGTTATCGCAAAATTCCTTGAATTCCTTGGCTGTGAACTCTCCTCCACGATCGGATCTCGTCGCCTTTATGGTGAGACCACTTTGATTCTCCACAACTATTTGAACTTCTTGAACATTCCAAAGACTTCCGACTTCTCTTTTAGAAAATAGACCCATGTCTTTCGACTAAAATCATCAACGAATAGAAGAAAATATCTAATTTTACCGAAAGATGGTGGATGGATGGGTCCACACGCATCCGTGTGAAAAAATTCTAGAGGTTTCTTTGCTTTACTAGAAGCCTCTACTAGAAAACTATTTCGAAAGTGCTTTCCTAGAAGGCATCCCTCACATATTTGATCCGAATGATTAATTGGAGGCAAACCCTTCACCATTCCTTTATTTGATAATAACTTTAAGCCTCCAAAACTTAAGTGCCCGTATCTCATGGGCCAAAGCCAAGAATTATCTTTGAAACATGCTTTTAAACATCTTGGAATTTCATGTTGAATATTTAGCAAAAACATCATATTCGTTGACATTGGCACTTGAGCAATCAAACCTCCTCTTTGGTCTCTTATAGAAAGACTACGATTTATCATGTGAATATTATAGCCTTTCTCTAAGAGTTGTCCAACACTCAGTATATTATACTTCATATTGGGCACATAATACACGCTAGGGATAAATTGATGCTTTCCATTTTTCAAGCGGATGAGGATCTTACCTTTGCCATTAACCGGGACTTTAGAGGAATCTCCGAAGGTGATATTTCCACTTATTGCCTCGTCTAACTCCACAAACATGCTTTTGTGACCACACATATGGTTTCTTGCACCCGTATCGAGATACACAAATTCGGTCCTCCGTTGTCTCCACCTTTGCATGCTATTACCAATGTGTTTTCCACGGCTTCAATATCTTCTTGTGCAAAATTTGTTCTTTCTTGCACGTAATTGTTTGACTTCTCATATTCTGAAGCATAGTGTCCAAATTTATGACAATTATAGCTTTTAGTTTGAGAGTTTTCATACCTTGGCCTTCTACTTGTGTAGCCTCTCCCGCGACCTCTTGTCAAGCGAAAATCTTGGCTTATTTCTTCATTTTTGTAAGAACTATAGCCTCCACGTTTGATATATCCTCGCCCTCGTCCTCGTCCTCGTCCTCGGCCACGTACTTGACCACCACCTCATTGACTCGTTTGATGAGTCTTTTCACTACTCTCTTCCTTGAAAGAGAGTTTTTCTTGTAAAGCTTGCTCCAAAGGCTCCTTATTTTTCTTATTGAACCTCTCTTCATGGGCTTGTAGTGAACCCATGAGTTTATCAATAGTCACTGATTCTAGATCTTTAGATTCATCGATGGCTACGACTATATAGTAGAATATTGAATCAAATGATCTAAGAATTTTCTCAATGACTCTTACATCGCTTAAAGGTTCACCATTCCTATTTAATTGATCGACAATCGCCAAGACTCTTGTAAAATAATCAGAAGTTGATTCAAAGTCTTTCTTATTTAAGGATTTGAACTCACCTCATAGGGTTTGTAGTCGAACATTTTTCACCTTATCAACTCCCTTGTGAGAATTCTCTAAGATCTCCCATGCTTTCTTGGCGGTGGTTGCACTTGCAATTTTCTTAAAAGCCCCATCATCTACACTTTGTTGGATGATGGAAAGAGCCTTTTGATCATTGATCTTGTCTCTCTTTTCTTCTTTCGTGAGTGAGCCCTTGTCTTTAAACTCCTCATTATCTTGCTCCACAATCTCCCATAGGTCTTGTCCACCTAGGAAGGTCTTTATTATGATGCTCCATCGATCATAATTATCCTTTGTGAGGCGAAGAAACGTGATGACATTGTTGGCCACCATCTTGTCAAACCAAGCTCTGATACCAATTTGTTGGAAATAGGAGGCTATATATATTATATACTATTTGTGGAAGAGGGGATTGATGATTTAGAAGCTTGATTGCTCTTGAATGCTTTGCTTATTGCTTAATTACAAATTAGGGGTGATACCTCTATTTATACTACACAATGAAATAGTCAATAACACTTCATCATCTACTAGTATCTAGTAATTCCTAAGTATTCTCATGATAATTCTAAACTTATATATTATACAAGATCATTCTACTCACTTTGACTACTACATATTACAAGAAGTTTCTAGATAATGCACTGCAATCTTGATCTAATATACTTGGATACTTGCAAGCCCAAATCCAAAACACATAACCCAAAATCAAGTTTATTTTTCAACAGCCCCTCTTAATCTTGATTTCTTCACTCCGAGCATATTCCGTAATCTCTGAAACGTCTCGGTTTTTAGAGGCTTTGTGAAAATATCAGCAACTTGGTCAAATGACTTCCCGTACTTTATCTTCACCTCTTAATTTGTAACACACTCCCTGATGTAATGGTATTTCGTATCGATGCTTGCTGCGATCATGGAAGACTGGATTCTTTGCAAGAGCAATCGCAGACTCGTTATCCACATATATCTCTATAGCTTCCTTTTGAGAATATTTAAGCTCATTTAGTAACTTCCTGAGCCACACTGCATGACAGGTGTACGATTTTGCTGCTACATACTCGGCTTCACACGTTGACAGAGTCACAATGGGTTTCTTCTTCGAACTCCATGTGAACGCCGTATCTCCCATATAGAACACGAAACCACTCGTACTCTTACGATCATCTATGTCTCTGGCCCAATCACTATCAATGTATCCAACTAGCTTCAAGTGATCAGAAGGCGAATAAAACAAACCATAGTCAATCGTACCTTTTATGTAGCGAAGTATCCTCTTTGATGCCTTCAAGTGATTTATTGTAGGTGCTTCCATATATCGACTTACTAGTCCAACTCTGTAGAGAATATCTGGCCTCGTGCAGGTTAGGTACCTCAGACTTCCAACCAAACTCTTGTATTGTGTTGGGTCCACAAAGTATCTTTCATCATCTTTTGACAACTTGAGATTGCAATCCACCGGTGTGTTCATCGACTTGCAGTCATTCATCTTAAACTTCTTCAGCACCTCCTTCGCATAACCTTCTTGGGATATGAATATTCTTTCTTTCTTTTGTTTCATCTCGATCCCAAGATAGTAAGCCGTAAGTCAAAATGCCGGTCATCTCGAACTCCCGAACCATTGCTTTCTTGAACTCCTCGAACATTTTGGAATTACTTCCGGTGAATATCAAGTCATCCATGTATAGGCACACAAGCATAACATCTCCATCCTTGCTTACTTTGGTGTAGAGGGCATGCTCATGTGGGCATTTTGGAAAGTCATTCTGTAGGAAATACTTGTCTATCCTGCTATTCCATGCCTGAGGCGCTTGCTTCAACCTGTATAAGGCCTTTTTCAATTTCAGCACCTTATTCTCTTGGCCTCTCAAGATGTATCCCGAAGGTTGTTCTACATAGACTTCTTCTTCTAAGTGGCCATTAAGGAACGTAGATTTGACATCCATTTGATAAATCTTCTAATTATGCTGAGCCGCAAGTGAGATCATCAATCTTATAGTTTCTAGACGAGCGACAGGAGCAAATACCTCATCATAGTCTATGCCGGCTCGTTGACTATATCCCTTCGCCACCAACCTTGCCTTGTATCTTTCAACTTCACCTTTTGAATTCTTCTTGGCCTTGTACACCCACTTTACACCAATAGCCTTATGTCCCTTTGGTAGAGTAGCAAGATCTCACGTATCATTCCTCTTGATTTCTTGAATCTCCTCGTCCATGGCACGTTACCACTTCTCGCTTTTTGTTGCATCTTCATAGCTTATTGGCTCACAATCGGCAAGAAGCAAGAACAATGTTAGATCCACCATAGGCTGTGTTACCTCGTACAACTCCTCAATGCTCCTTGTGCGAAGTTGTAGCCTACTTGATTCTCCTCCTGATGTTGGTGTCGCTTCATTTAGTGTGGTTAGAGTATGTTGAGAGTGCGGAGATAGTGTACTAGAAGGTTCTTGAACCTCTAGATATTCTTCGTTCCTTATAGTACTCTCGAACGGATAAGGGAGAAAATCGTAGTTCTCCACTTCGGGAACATTCCAATCCCATGTTGCTTCTTCATCGAACACCACGTCTCGACTTGAGAATTACTTTACCGGTCTTGGGATTATATAGCTTGTAACCCTTCGAACTTGAGTCATAGCCCACGAATATGAGCTTCTCGAATTTATCATCGAGCTTCGTCCTCTTCTGATCTGGCACATGAGCATATGCCACACTTCCGAACACTCGTAGGTGTGAGATGCCGGGCTTCCTTCCACTCCAAGCTTCAATGGGCATTTTGTTCTTGACTCTTTTAGTGGGCGAGCGATTTGCTAGATAGATCGCACAGTCCATTACCTCGGCCCAAAACTCCTTAGGCATCCTTTTGCTCTTTAACATACTCCGGGCCATATCAAGGATGGTCCTATTCTTTCTTTCTGCAACACCATTTTGCTGAGGTGAATACGGAAGAGTTAGAGGATGTCGTAAGCCATTATTGTCGCAAAATTCCTTGAGTTCCTTGGATGTGAACTCTCCTCCACGATAGGATCTCATCGCCTTTATGGTGAGACCACTTTGATTCTCCACAAACGCATTGAACTTCTTGAACATTCCAAAGACTTCCGACTTCTCTTTTAGAAAATAGACCGATGTCTTTCGACTAAAATCATCAAGGAATAGAAGAAAATATCTATATTTACCGAAAGATGGTGGATGGATGGGTCCACACACATCCGTGTGAATAAGTTCTAGAGGTTTCTTCACTCTACTAGAAGCCTCTACTGGAAAACTATTTCAAAAGTGCTTTTCTAGAAGGCATCCCTCACATATTTGATCCGGATGATTAATTGGAGGCAAACCCTTCACCATTCCTTTACTTGAAAATAACTTTAAGCCTCCAAAATTTAAGTGCCCGTATCTCATGTGCCAAATCCAAGAATTATCTTTGAAACATGCTTTTAAACATCTTGTAATGTCATGTTGAATATTTAGCAAAAACATCATATTCGTGACATTGGCACTTGAGCAATCAAACCTCCTCTTTGGTCTCTTATAGAAAGACTACGAGTTATCATGTGAATATCATAGCCTTTCACTAAGAGTTGTCCAACACTCAGTATATTAGACTTCATATTGGGCACATAATACACGCTAGAGATAAATTGATGCCTTCCATTTTTCAAGCGGATGAGGATCTTACTTTTTCCTTTAACTGGGACTTTAGAGGAATCCCTGAAGGTGATATTTCCACGTATTGCCTCGTCTAACTCCACAAACATGCTTTTGTCACCGTACATATGGTTTCTTGCACCCGTGTCGAGATACCACAAATTCGATCCTCCGATGTCTCCACCTTTGCATGCTAGTAACAAAGTGTTTTCCATGGATACGGTATATTCTTGTGCAATAGTTGCTCTTTCTTGCACATAATTGTTTGATTTCTCGCATTCCGAAGCATAGTAGCCAAATTTATGACAATTATAGCTTTTAGTTTGAGAGTTGTCATACCTTGGCCTTCTACTTGTGTAGTCTCTCCTGCGACCTCTTGTCGAGTGAAAATCTTGGCTTCTTTCTTCATTTTTGTAAGAACTATAGCCTCCATGTTTGATATATCCTCGTCTTCAGCCACGTACTTGACCACAACCTCGTTGACTTGTTTGATGAGTCTTTTCACTACTCTCTTCCTTGAAAGAGAGTTTTGCTTGTAAAGCTTGCTTCAAAGGCTCCTTATTTTTCTTATTGAACCTCTCTTCATGGGCTTGTAGTGAACCCATGATTCCATCGATAGTCATTGATTCTAGATCTTTAGATTATTCGATGGCTACGACTATATAGTCGAATTATAAATTTAATGATCTAAGAATTTTCTCAATGACTCTTACATCGCTTAGAGTTTCACCATTCCTATTTAATTGATTGACAATCGCCAAGACTCTTGTAAAATAATCGGAAATTGATTCAAAGTCTTTCTTATTTAAGGATTCGAACTCATCTCGTAGGGTTTGTAGTCGAATCTCTTTCACCTTATTAACTCCCTTGTGAGAATTCTTTAAGATCTCCCATGCTTTCTTGGCGGTGGTTGCACTTGCAATTTTCTCAAAAGCTCCATCATCTACACTTTGTTGGATGATGGAAAGAGCCTTTTGATCATTGATCTTGTCTCGCTTTTCTTATTTCTGAGTGAGCCCTTGTCTTTAGGCTCCTCATAATCTTGCTCCACAATCTCCCATAGGTCTTGTCCACCTAGGAAGGTCTTCATTTGGATGCTCCATCGATCATAATTATCCTTTGTGAGGCGAGGAAACGTGATGACATTGTTGGCCATCATCTTGTCAAACCAAGCTCTGATACCAATTTGTTTGGAATAGGAGGCTATATATATTATATATTATTTGTGGAAGAGAGGATTAATGATTTAGAAGCTTGATTGATCTTGAATGCTTTGCTTATTGCTTAATTACAAATTAAGGGTGATACCTCTATTTATACTACACAATGGAATAGTCTAGAACACTTCATCATCTACTAGTATCTAGATAATTCCTAAGTATTCTCATGATACTTCTAGACTTAGATATTTTATAAGATTATTCTACACACTTTGACTACTACATATTACAAGAAGTTTCTAGATAATGGACTACAATCTTGATCTAATATACTTCGATACTTGCAAGCCCAAATCCAAAACACATTACCCAAAATCAAGTTTATTTTTCAACATGGACATGTTAATGCATTCAATACTAGTGGGGAAATCAACAGTGGCTGATAGAACATACAAAATTATGCTTTCCTCAGGTGTTCATAATAATATCTAAAATTAGTTCAAAGATATCTTCTGGTTGTCTGTGAACGGAGACAGTAGTTATTCTGGGCAAATTAACCCTAGTCAAGTCAGGAATACCATTCTTTTTCACTACGACAGTAAGAGGAATGGTTGATATCCCCTTACCGTGTCCCGCTATCTCATTAGTTGCAAGAACAATGGCCTCCGCAACATGAACTTCATCGGTTGGAACTGATTTTCCATTGTACTCCAAGTGAACCTCTGAGTCAATGTGATTTTGGTGCCTGATGATGAGAGGCACTCTAGAGAAAATGTCTTGCTCTCTAGGAAGACTGATTCCAGCAAGTGATTCAAGCCCACTGGACATTACAGAAAACTGATCGCCGACTACTACAATAGTAGGCAGCTGAATGCCTTGCTCCATGATGTTGAGGTGCCTAAGCTTCCACACAGATAAGGAGTGTTTGAATTATATCATCGAAAGAAGAAACAATAGGTGCGTGAAAAGGAAATCCTGAGTCTTGTTGCTCAACCACTGCAACATGTTTGGGATCAGATCTTGTAGTGGACATTCACTAGAAGAAGAGTCATTCATGGTTTGCTGAAATGTGGTGGTTAGTAAAGAAAGTATATACTATTGGTTTTGAGGTTTTCTCCTAGAAGGTGTAGTTTATAGTCTGCTGGGATACTGCATGCTATTTATGCATGTTATATTTGATCATTTATGAGCTTTAATTATATATAAACCACTTAAAGATAAACATCAACCAAGGCATAACAAGGGTACTTAAGTAGACTTAATGGTTTTATATCCCCAAAAATACTTATTCCGTTGCATCAAAAACTTGTTTGTTACGAATACATGTAATATACTTTGAACTTCTTCTCCCACGAAGATATTAATGCATCAGAAAAACACTACAACTTCTGGTAGTGTGAAAACATATGCAAGGAAATACTCAACTATAATTAATGTTTTTGTTTCTCCCAAAATCGAATATGAGTCAACTATAATTAATGTTTTTGTTTCTATAATTATAGTGGATAATTACGGACTTACTCAATACAGTAAAGTCAATTGCAATAGTCACTTTAGGTAAGAAGTAACTGAGGGAAGTGATAAACATTGTGTCTGGCTGTATTTGGGGAGGTTCCCTTGCAGGGCATGGAACCTTATTGGAATCCCATGTCCTCATGCTATTGCAGCTACGTTCTATAAGAATATAGCCCCACTAACAGGAATGCATTTGTGATTTAGAAATGAGGTATTCTTATTGACTTTTTAACACAAGGTGTAGCTCGTTCCAGGTGAAATATCTTCGAAAGTTGAACCTTCCCAAGCAGTGAAACTACCAGATTTTGTGAAGATGGCTGGCAAACGGAAGATTAAATGGGACAAACAGAAGAATGAGGCAATTAAATGGAAGAAAAATGAGGCAATTATATATATATATATATATATATATATATATATATATATATATATATATATATATATATATATATATATCGTATTGCATGCCGCAATAATATTTATTGATATTAGGGATGGGGTTGTATGCCGCTACAGTGTTTATTATATATATGTGAGATCGGGTTGCGCGCGCCGATGGAAAAAATCTGTTATGGTTATTCTTGTATTTTTATTTCAGTCGTTGCATTGTGTTATGACTGAGAATTGTTGATATTTTGGGGTTCTCTGTCGTTGTATTCTTATTTTATTTATTATGTGATTATTTATGTATCTTTCTCGTATTGCTCTTCTTGCTTATCATTTGCACGGGTAAAAACAATAAACGAGTATCTATTACTTAAAGCCTCGTCACTATTTCACCAAAGTTAGTTAAGATGCTTACCGAGTGCATGTATTTGGTTGTACTCATGTTATACTTCTACATCTTGTGTGCAGATCTTGGAGCCACGTAGCTATGGAATAAGGATCCTTACATCGAAGACGTTCCAACTTCAAGCTACCTCTTACTCATGGTAGGTTAGGTCTTAAACTTTGTTCATGTAAATTTCAAATATACATTCTACTTATTCTTCTTTTCAGTTTATAAATATAAATCATAGTGGCTCATGACTAGTACTACTAGTCCTTTGTGGCTTTGTATAATACTTTCCGCTTGAGTTCCTTTGTAGCTACCTCTGCGTGTTCCCTTTTGGAATGTTACTACTATTGTTATGTCTTTCTTGTCTATTACTGTTACACATATGCTTTCACTCAATCTACTTTAATTACATGTCTTCTTCGGATTCACGTATTTACTTGTTATTAGCACATACATGTTACATGCCTTCTATTATCGTGTAATTTACTTGCTAACTGCCTTAACCTGGCCCATGTCTTCACTCACTACACGCTTTAATTTACTATATGTCTTCACTGATTAAATGGATTTACTTGCTACCTGATTTCACATATTGAATGCCTTCATTTGAACCCTGTTCTTACTTGATAAATTTTCTTTATTCGTTTCATGTTTTACTCGATTTTGTTTAACCATATTGAGTGACTTTTAGATTGGTTGTTTGTTATGATTTCTGGAAGCGTTGTCATTGTGAATGGTAGACTAGCTTTTGACATTGGACAGTTTATTCTACGCGGCCTGAGTTGTATTACCTAGTTGAATATCGCGTGCTCATTTTCTTAGTAATCCGTTTGAACTTTTCCCGCATTTGGTGTGTGGTCCATATGATATTGTTGATATTATGGATCAGGTTGCGTGCTACAATAGTATTTTAATATTGGGTACTAGGTTGCAAGCTACAATAGCATTCTTTACATATGTGGGATTAAGTTGCACGTCCAACGGAGAAAATGTGTCATAGTTATTCTTGTCTTTTGATTTTTGTCATTGCATTGTGCTGTGAGACTGAGAAGTGTTGATATTTTGGGTTCCTATATCATTGTTCTTGTTTCATTCATTACATGATTACATATTTGTGTATCTTTCTTGTATTGCTCTCTTGCTTATCATCTGCACAAGTAAAATAATAATTGAGTATTTGCTAACTTAAAGTCTTGTCACTAGTTTACTGAGGTTAGTTAACTTATTAAATACATGGGATTTGTATACGCATGATATACTTCTACGCCTTGTGTGAAATCTTGGAATCGTGTAGCTGTTGAAGATAGAGCCTTGCATCGAAGACATTCCAGCTTCAAGCTACCTCTTACTCATGTTAGTTTAATTCTTAAACTCTATTCATGTAAATTTCAAATAAATGGTGTACTTATTCTTCTTTCGATTTCTAAATCTTAATCATAGTGGCTCATGACATGTACTACCACTACTTGGGGGATTGTATAGAATTCAGTCATTTTATCTCTTGTTATTAATACTCTATCCTTTAAGTTACCTTATTCTATATTGGGGTTACATATCGTTATGGTTAGGTGATATCACGATTAGGTGGTTTTTGGGTCGTGATAATTTGGTATTAAAGCACTAGGTTCTTAGGTTTTACGAGTCATGAGCAAATATCTACTAGAGTCTTGCGAATCGGTATGATGACGTCCATATCTATCTTCAATAGGCTACATGGTATTTAGGAAACTTCCATTTCTTCTCTTCTTATCGTGCGGCCTGGTTTCAGCTTGAAACTTGTGACTTTGATTCTTTTTTTCGTTCATATGTGATACTGAGCATCAATTATCATGGTGCACTGACGACTTGTGATATTGCATATAGGTTGCAAAGGGATGAATATGCTTGATTAATATCATGATATGATGCCTGGGCTTTGATTTTGATGTATGGGTAGATCTTCCAATTATTCATTTGTGGGATAAAGTGGATTCTTATATCTTGTTGGCGAGTGTATACTTGGTAGTAGTAATCGGCGTCCTAGTTGATTGTGATCATGGCGGCGATTGAGAAGGTGTTGATTTGAGTCTAGTCAATGGGTTATTCTCTGTGTGAAGAGTTTAGATCGCATGTTTCGTATAAGGCTTCTATTAGAATGCATACACTATTGTTTTTGGAGCACTTGAGGAAATTAGTATGCCTGTCACCGGGATGAGTATGCACTTGGCAGTCTTTGGAGTATTTTATGACTAGTGTTGGATAAGGCTATGAGGTATTCAGTTGATTAACAGCGAGGGGCCGGGGCAGCTATGAAGTAATGATACTATGTCTTACTAACGATGTATTCTATAGCTTCGAGCTAAGTAGGAGAATCTCCTATCGACGATCGGATTGCATAATCGTGCATTGTTTTAGTTCTTGGACTATGATGTGCTTGTGGATTTGCTATCATTTAAGAAAGGTTTCATCAGTAGATACATGACATACTATGTCTTGCGGGTAAATAGAGGTCTTAGGAAAGATTTAGGTTTGATGCTCGTTGTGGATGCAGTGGGCAAGCAAAAGAAATCATTTGGTTGCGTTTTCAAGATATTTCAGTGCTAGTGAAGCACGGGTTCGTCGGTGTATCACACCTCCTTTTTACCACCCCCAGAAAGGGAGATAAGAGAGTTTTTTTTCAATTTAAGTGACAATCGAAACGGAATTATTTATATTAAAATCAGAGTCACCACTTGGCATAATTTATGGTGTCCCAAGTCATCGGTTAAAATTCCAAATCGAGGAAGTCAACTCTCTTTATGGTCTGCGAATACAGAAATCCGGGTAAGGAATTCTGTTACTCGGGAGAGGGTATTAGGCATTTCCAGGTTCCGTGGTTTTAGTAGGGTCGCTTTTATCATACTTGGCTTAGTCAAATCTACTCATTTTGGAACCTATGTGCTTTCACCTCTAACTGCTTTTAATCTTGATTTATTCATACTTAAGAAATTATCTTAAAACGAGTTACGCGTACGTGCACTTATTTCGTTTGGCGCGTCAAGAATCATGTCACGGGAACGTGTTCACAATTAATAATACTTTGTTATTATTAAGAAGGTTTAGTCAAAGTTGGGGGAACGCATACTCCGATTTGATTTTTAGAATCGTAATCATGTCACGTGAACGTGTCCACAAGATATATTAATTAATAGCATCTATAGCATACTAGCGATTATTCATGAACTATTTTTCCTATAATTGAAATTATTGTGAGGCCAATGAATATGGATGAGGCCCATAAAATGAACACTAAATTGTTTAACCAAAATTACATTATTACACAAAAATGGATAACATTAACCTGGCAGATACTTAGCACTGTAAATCAAATTTGTGATTAACAAAGAACGCAAGAATTCAAAATCATAACCACATTATTAATTGGCAGCAATGTATAGGATACCATGTAAGGAATGAAAGAAGCTGTAATTTAGTTAAAAGAGCAAGGTTTTACCAACAGCAATTTGAAACATAATTCAGCAAATAAAATCAATATGAGTATGAAATTTGCTAATCAAACTAATAAAGAAACTCAATAACTGATAAGAATAAACATTCCGAGAAAACCCATCACACAGATTTGACACAAAAAAATAAATATGTATTCATAAACACTGTAACAGAAGAAAACAAAAGGGAAACAACACCCACACGCCATTTAGTAAACTAAAAATCGAGCAGAAATTCATTCTATATCAAAATACACAATGACGAATCACTGCAAATTAATCAATAACAAGGTTTAGCAATCCTCGATACGATGCACTATGGACGTGTTGGGAATTTTCCCTCCTACATGGAGGAAAAGCCCAATTATTTTTTGGGCTCCTATATTTTAATTTGGACTCTTTATAATTTAAGTCCAAATGTATTGCATTTTGGCCCAAATATTTTATGTTGGTCTTGGCCCATTCTCTTAATATTTTGCAACCTAAGTCTGCCAGCAGTAAAACAGTAGAGAGAATCAGAAATACAGTAGAGAGAATCAGAAATACAGTAGAGAGAATCAGTGAAAAACAGAGAAAAAAGACAGCAGTGCAGCAGCCTGGTTTTTCTTCCGGATCGGAGGTCAAACGGAGTCCGTTCGTCCTCAAATTTTAGTATGTTGTTCGTGAGACTCTCCTCTACAAGTACACGAAACAGTTTTTCATTTTGAGGCCCGGAAGGTCGGTTTTTGCTGCGTTTTTTACAGCCCTGCGATTTTGGTATTTTTCTCTATTTTGGTGAAATTGTTGGCTGTTGGTTGTTGTTTGATGATTGTATTTGCCTCTAGTGTTTACTAGAGAGGAGAACTTGTTGTACCCACTTGGTTCTTGTTGATTAGTGGAAGTTTTGGATCGTTGTTGATCGGTCCCGTGGTTTTCTCCCCAATTTGGGGTTTCCACGTAAATTGCTTGTGTCTATTTTATTTCCACTGTTTTACTGAATTGTTGCTGCTGGAAATTATTTTGGAAGTTATTGTGCCTTTGTCATTCATTGTTTTTATTTGGGGAAAAAGATTGTATTGCGCTTCCGTTGTGTTTTTTGTCGTAGCTTCCCCAACAAAGTGGTATCAGAGCATGGTTATTTTTTGGTTGGGTTCTTGTGTTGTTTATAATGGATGACAAAGTAATTGTACAAGGGATGGTTAGTTTGGACTCCACGAATTATTCTATTTGGAAAATTCGGATTGAGGATTATTTGTGTTCAAAAGAATTGCTTGACCCAATTTTATATAAAGATCGTCCAACAGGTGTTGTTGAGAAAGAATGGACTATCTTAAATAGAAAAGCCGTTGCCTCCATACGTCAACATGTTTCTTTAAGTGTGTTGCAACATGTTGCTAATGAAACTAATGCATTTGATATGTGGAAGAAACTTGAATCAATGTATGAGAGAAACAACGCTATGGGCAAAGCTTCTTTGATTAGGAAGCTTGTTAAATTGCAATATAAAGATGGTGATAGCATTGTAGTTCACATGAATGAGTTTCAGGGTGTGGTAAACCAACTAGCTGGAATGAAGATGAAATTGGAGGATGAACTTCAAGCTTTGATGTTGCTTTCCTCATTACCTGATAGTTGGGATACTTTGGTAGTTTCACTTAGCAATTCTGCTCCGGATGGCAAGATGACTATGGATTTGGTCAAGGCAAGTCTTTTAAATGAAGAGGCTAGGAGGAGAGAATCATGTTTCCCTAGCCAAGCTGAAGCAAATGTGATTCCAGAATCCAGCAGGGGGAGAAGCAAGACAAGAAATCCTCAGTTCAGGGACAAGTCCAAGGGGAGATCCAAATCAAGAAAAAGAAATTTCATTTGCCATTATTGTCAGAAGCCGGGTCACATTGAGAAATTCTGCTATAAGAAAAAGAGAGATATGTCCATGGAGAGAAAAGGAAAAACTGTGAATTCCGAGCAAAAGCCAGATGAGAAGAACACCACAGCTTTGGTATCTAGTGATGATGACTTGTTTATTATCAGTGAACATTTACTATTAAATGCAGCAATATGTGATGACTGCACCTGGGTGATTGATTCTGGTGCATCTTATCATATTACTTCACACAGGGAGTATTTCTCGTCCTATTCTGGTGGCGATTTTGGTCATGTGAGAATGGGAAATGGTGGTTCGTCTAAGATCATCGGTAGAGGCACTGTTTGTTTAGAAACTTCCACTGGTTGCAGGTTGATGCTCAGGGATGTGAGACATGTCGCAGATATTCGACTGAGTTTGATTTCAGTTGGCTTGCTTGATGATGAAGGCTATGCCAACAAATTTTGTGATGGAAAATGGAAACTCTCTCGTGGAAATTTAATTGTGGCTCGAGGTAAGAAGCAGAATTCACTTTATGTTATGCAGGCAAATGTATGCAGCGGGGATGCCAATGTCGCAGGTGATGCCTCCAGTGAAGTGTGGCATAAGAGACTTGGCCATATGAGTGAAAAAGGCTTGCAGATACTTTCCAGGAAAGATTATCTTCCAGATATTTCAGGTATGCCTTTAAACTCTTGTATTGATTGTTTGGCTGGAAAACAGCATAGAGCTGCATTTCATACACGTTCCCCACATAGAAGTAAAAATGCTCTAGATCTTGTTCACACTGATGTTTGTTCTATGGATGCTAAATCACATCGTGGTGCACAATATTTTGTGACTTTTATTGATGATTTTTCTAGAAAAGTGTGGGCTTTCTTGTTGAAAAATAAAGACCAGGTACTTGATGCTTTCAAGGAGTTTCATGCCAGAGTTGAAAGAGAAAGTGGCAGAAAACTCAAGTGTGTCAGATCAGACAATGGTGGTGAGTACAGGGGTCCATTTGAGAATTATTGTAAGATTCAGGGCATCAGGCTTGAGAAAACAGTTCCCAAGACACCTCAGCTTAATGGAATTGCAGAAAGAATAAACAGAACCATTGGGGAAAAGATCAGATGTTTGCTATCTCATGCTAAGCTGCCAAAGTCCTTTTGGGCGGAGGCAATGTCCACTGCAGTATACTTGATTAACCTTTCCCCCTCAGTTCCTCTTGAAGGCAATGTTCCTCAGAGAGTTTGGTCAGGGAAAGATGTCTCCTACAAGCATTTGAGAGTTTTTGGCTGCAGAGCATTTGTTCATGTTCCCAGAGATGAGAGGTCCAAGCTTGATAAGAAAACCAGAGAGTGCATTTTCTTGGGATATTCAGAGGATGAGTTTGGATACAGATTATGGGATCCACTTAATAGAAAAGTGATGAGAAGCAGAGATGTGACTTTCTTTGAAGATCAGACCATTGAAGATTGTGAGAAGAAGCAGGCAAATCCTTCTCCATGCATCACAGTTGATCCAGTTCCATATAATCCTCGTGTTGTAGTCCCTCAAGATCATGGGGGAGATATGCAAGATCATGCAGATGACACTCCTGAAGATGATAATCATGATGCTGGTAATGATGATGTTCCTGAGTCACAGCCACATTTAGAGCCACCACCACCACCTCAGTTGAGAAGGTCCACCAGAGACAGAAAACCTTCCACAAGACTTTCAGAGGATGATTTTGTGTTAGTCACTGATGGAGGAGAGCCAGAGACATATGATGAAGCTATGTCACATGTGCACTGTGAGAAGTGGCATGATGCCATGCAAGAGGAGATGACATCCTTGCATCAGAACCACACATATGAGCTTGTGGAGTTGCCTAAGGGCAAGAGAGCACTTAAGAACAAGTGGGTATACAGATTGAAGTGTCACGAGAATAGCTCACAACCAAGGTACAAGGCAAGATTGGTTGTGAAGGGTTTCAGTCAGAAGAAAGGCATAGACTTTGATGAGATATTTTCTCCAGTTGTGAAGATTTCCTCTATTCGAGTTATACTTGGATTAGTTGCTAGCATGGATCTGGAGATTGAGCAACTTGATGTAAAAACAGCATTTCTTCACAGTGACCTTGATGAGGAGATCTACATGGAGCAACCTGAAGGCTTTCAGGTTAAGGGAAAGGAGAACTTGGTGTGTCATTTGAAGAAGAGCTTGTATGGTTTGAAACAAGCACCTCGGCAGTGGTACAAGAAGTTTGAGTCTTTTATGGTTGATCATGGCTTCCACAAAACACATTCTGATCATTGTGTCTTTGTGAAGAATTACTCCGAAGGTAACTTTCTTATTCTCCTTTTATATGTAGATGATATGTTGATTGTTGGCCAGGACACCAAGAAGATTGCTAGCTTGAAGAAGTCTTTGAGCAAGTCCTTTGAAATGAAGGACTTAGGCCCTGCTAAAGAGATTTTAGCCATGAGGATCGCTCGTGATAGAAAGAACAAGAAACTTTGGCTATCACAGGAGAGATATATTGAGAAGGTGCTTAACAGATTCAACATGAGCAATGCTAAACCCGTGAGCTCTCCACTTGCAGCACACATGAAGTTGAGTATGGATCAGTGTCCTTCAAGTGAGGAAGAAAAGAAAGAGATGAATAAGGTGCCTTATGCTTCTGCCGTGGGCAGTTTGATGTATTCCATGGTATGTACGAGGCCAGACATTGCACATTCAGTTGGGGTTGTTAGCCGATACATGTCGAATCCAGGTAAAGAGCACTGGGCAGCCGTGAAGTGGATTCTCAGATATCTTAGAGATACTTCCAAAGTTTGTCTATGTTTTGGTATTGGACAACCTGAGTTGTCTGGGTACACAGATGCAGATATGTCTGGAGATGTTGATACTGCAAAGTCTACCTCTGGATACTTGATGACATTTGCTGGAGCTGCAGTTTCATGGCAATCAAGATTGCAAAAATGTGTTGCTTTGTCCACTACTGAGGCTGAATATATAGCAGCTGTTGAGGCAGGTAAGGAGTTATTATGGATGAGAGATTTTCTTGAGGAGCTTGGTTTGAAACAAGAAAATTATCTTCTACACTGTGATTCTCAGAGTGCCATCCACCTTGCCAAGAATGCCGCTTTTCATTCTCGAACCAAACATATTAAGAAAAGATATCATTGGATTCGAGAAGTTGTGGAGGACAAGTCATTTGAACTTGTGAAGATTCACACAAGTCATAATTGTTCAGATATGCTGACCAAGACTTTGCCTAAGGAGAAGCTCGTGTTTTGTCGAGAGAAGGCCGGTTTGTTTGCTCACTCCATGTAGGAGTGAGGGGGAGATTTGTTGGGAATTTTCCCTCCTACATGGAGGAAAAGCCCAATTATTTTTTGGGCTCCTATATTTTAATTTGGACTCTTTATAATTTAAGTCCAAATGTATTGCATTTTGGCCCAAATATTTTATGTTGGTCTTGGCCCATTCTCTTAATATTTTGCAACCTAAGTCTGCCAGCAGTAAAACAGTAGAGAGAATCAGAAATACAGTAGAGAGAATCAGAAATACAGTAGAGAGAATCAGTGAAAAACAGAGAAAAAAGACAGCAGTGCAGCAGCCTGGTTTTTCTTCCGGATCGGAGGTCAAACGGAGTCCGTTCGTCCTCAAATTTTAGTATGTTGTTCATGAGACTCTCCTCTACAAGTACACGAAACAGTTTTTCATTTTGAGTCCCGGAAGGTCGGTTTTTGCTGCGTTTTTTACAGCCCTGCGATTTTGGTATTTTTCTCTATTTTGGTGAAATTGTTGGCTGTTGGTTGTTGTTTGATGATTGTATTTGCCTCTAGTGTTTACTAGAGAGGAGAACTTGTTGTACCCACTTGGTTCTTGTTGATTAGTGGAAGTTTTGGATCGTTGTTGATCGGTCCCGTGGTTTTCTCCCCAATTTGGGGTTTCCACGTAAATTGCTTGTGTCTATTTTATTTCCACTGTTTTACTGAATTGTTGCTGCTGGAAATTATTTTGGAAGTTATTGTGCCTTTGTCATTCATTGTTTTTATTTGGGGAAAAAGATTGTATTGCGCTTCCGTTGTGTTTTTTGTCGTAGCTTCCCCAACAGGACGAAACTAGAACCGAAAACCGACGATAGTACCTCGACGTATGACTGAAACGGACTCCTTGGACAAAGCCAATGGTCTCCACAACAGTGACTCGTGATTCGAAGCTGTTTCGAGCTATTTCGCGATTGTTTCGATGGAGGTTTCGAGCAGTAGAGCAAGGGCACTAAGCTTTACGGTTGGTGGCTATGGAGAATTTGGTTCAAGGATCTATGATGTGATTGTGTGCGTTTTGTCCAAAAGAAGAAGATACGGAGCTGTTGGTTCTCTTTTGAGTTCCAGTCAGGTGGAAAACGACTCCCGTATGAGTGTTAGCTGCTGGTGAAGAATGGTTTCTTAGATGGTATGGGGATCATGTCTCCTAGGGTATTGAAGATAAAGGGTCACGGTTGTTGGTATTCAGGTCTAAGAGTGTCTGTTCGTTTTTTGTTCAGGGAAGATGAAAAAATAGCTCCATGTTTTTGGGGTCCAAGATATAGAATAATGGTTGAAACTTCCTTAGAGTTCTAGGGTTTTTTTTGTTAGCTGTCACGAAGAAGAAGAGCTGGTCCCTCATCAAACAAAACGGTTGAAGCCATTTTTAGGTCTAGGGTCCCTTTTAAGTGTCTTCCTAGGGTTTTAGTGGGTATTAGGCTTGGGTTATTACGGATTAGGTCCAAAAATTAGGCCTAAAAATAGGTTGTTTAAGCCCAAATATTATTCTTTCCGTGAGCAAGACTAAAATACTACCTTATTTACTAATTAATCCTACTTAAATAAAAATAACAATTAAAATAAGATTAACTGTTAAAAGAAACCTAGTTTTTTGGTATTTTAAAAATATCATAGTAAAAGATAAAAATGGCATTAGATTAAAATTATTGCTAAAAAAATAAAATAATATTCCTAAAAATAAAGTTGAACTATTTGTATTTTTGAGTTTTATGTAAAATAGATAAATTAATATTAGCTAGATAAAATGTTATTTATCTAAATAAAAGAAAATATTATTGTAATTTATATTTTTATGATAAAATAAAGTAAAAGCGTCAAAACTAATTGAAATATCGCTATTAAGCCTAAACTAAATATTTTACACTAAATTGGGTGAAATCTTGGGGAGGATCAAAAATCACATGTCTACACGGTGCATATCAGTCGTGTGGCGGATATTAGAGCAAGGTGGGTGACTATCGAAAAGGTACTGATGAGTTCGGGATTCATATGTGGCATTTAAGGATTTGTGCATGGTTAGAGCTTGAGATCAGTAGTGAATGTATTCGGATTTACGGTACTTCTATATCAAGAATGATTCTACATAGGAGTATTAGAGAGATGCAAGAGACAACTTAGAATTCGCAGAATGTTCCTTTAAAGCGAGCATATCAGATTGAGTTACTTTTGGGTTTTGCAATTTATGTGACTTTGTTGAATTTTAGGAGATCCGTTCTGATGACTTGATTATATGTTAACGAGTTTCAAAAAACTCACGATGGTTATGGCCACGACTCGGGCTTGATGTCTTCTACATGTATAAAAGGTGTGTTGCGTGTGGTGATTGTGAAGAAAAATAACTTCCCAAATTCCGGAAATTGCTTCCTTAGAGTAGTGAATTATGCTTCACTAGCCCAAGACTCACAACCACAATTGAAGAAGAACGAAGAAGAAAATATAGCTCCAAAAATACTAGAACTAAGAAAGTGGAAGACTTACTTGAATAACTTGGAGAATACTTTATTAACTTAAGAAGACTTGGATTTTTTTGGATGATGCAAATGTGGAGGAGGGGGTGGGTACATATAGGCTTTCCACCTCCTCAATGGACGGTCATGATCTATTTAATCCTACGGTGGAGATTCGTCTTCTAGAATACTCCACACTTTCCTTACAAAATATCTAGATATTTTTATCACCTACACTAATCTAGAAATATCTCTTACAAATATCTCATAACTTCTATAATATTCTACACTATTCTATAATTTTCCAAAAGTTACACTTTGTAATTTTAACACTCCCCCTTAAAGTGAACTTTTGGAGACAAGTCCAAGCTCGCCACGGAGATCCTCGAATGGTCCTTTGGAAAGAGACTTTGTAAAGATGTCTGCAATGTTATCATTACTCCGAACCTCCGATGCTTCAATGGTACCATCTAGAACCTTCTCTCGGATGAAATGATGCGCAATCTCAATATGTTTTGTTCTTGCGTGACACACCGGATTAGTAGCCAACTTTATAGCGCTTTGATTGTCACCAAGAAGTTTTGTAGGCTTATGAATTGGTGAGAATACATCCCCAACAAGCCGACGAAGCCACGTGCATTCCTGAGCAGCAAGAGTAGAAGCCTTGTATTCCGCTTCAGTAATAGAGAGCGAGACCGAGTCTTGCTTTTTACTGCACCAAGAAACACATGCTGAACCACAGGAGAATACATAACCGGAAGTTGATCTTCTATCATCTAAGTCACCTCCTAGATCAGCATCAGTGAACCCAAGTAGTGAAAAATCAGCTCCTTTCTTATAAAGAAGTCCCATGTCAAATGTTGAGTTCACGTATTTCAATATGCACTTCGCCGCTTCAAAGTGAGGTTTCCGTGGCTCTTGCATATAGCGACTAACAAGTCCAAGAGAAAATGAAATGTCTGGCCTTGTAATAGTCAAGTAGATCAAGCTACCAACAAGAGCCCGATAAGGACGTGGATCTGGTAAAAGCTTTCCTTCATCACGCCTAATTTTTATGTTAGGCTCAAGAGGAGTAGAGCAATGCTTATTTGTGTTTAATCCAAACCTGTCCACAAGCTTCCTCGCATAGCTTTCTTGTGAAAGAAATATTCCATCTTTCACATATTTCACTTCCAAACCAAGAAAGTGACTAAGCTCTCCCAAATCTTTCATTTCAAATCTGATCGAGAGTTCAGCTCGCAGTTTTGCAACCTCCTGTTCGTTATAACCTGTAATAATCATATCATCCACATATAGTAGCACAATCATGTGGAGCGTACCTTGCTTCTTCACGAACAGGCTAGAATCTGAGTCTGATGCAAGATAACCACAAAATTGCAAGTATTCAGCAATCTTTCCGTACCGTGCTCTGGGAGCTTGCTTGAGTCCATAAAGCGCTTTCTTCAGCTTGCATACATAGTCTGGATGAGTAGGACAAAATGTAGCCCAAAGGTTGCTCCATTTAGATCTCCTTATCAATCTCGCCATACAGGAAAGCTCATCTTAGCCACTGGCTAATCATAGTCTTCTCCATAAACTTGAGAGAATCCTCGTGCAACCAACCTTGCTTTATATCTATCAATGCTCCCATCTGCCTTTTTCTTTAGTTTATACACCCACTTGCAAGATACCGGCTTCACATCCTTGGGCTTTGGCACAAGATCCCAAGTTTTATTTTTCACAAGTGCGTGCATCTCCTCATTCATAGCTTCTTCCCATTCCTTAACACCTTTTGCTTCATTATAGGAAGAAGGCTCATTTTCATAAATAGGACCGGCAATGGAGCAATGATAGATGCTTACCATGTTTCCATCTTGATAGCGAATAGGTTTGATGACTTGCCTTCCATACCGAGTTGTTCTTTGACCATTTGTCTCCTCCAGGTTGATATTTTCCCTTTGTTCATCCACGCGAGAAGTAACCTTGCTCCCCCTATCACAAGAATCTCTTTCTTCTGAAGATGACGTACTATTATACGTCATTGGTGATGATGGCGATGATGAAATATTGGAGCAAGGAGCTGAAGAAGTCGCCGGAAAACTTACGGGCATCTCTTCATGTTCTATAGCTGGTGAAGGAGCATCTCCAGGAACACCACCGGGACTGTAGTAGGAGGAGATTTCATCAAATACTACATCCCGAGATACTTTACACTTGCCTGTCTCGGGATCCATGCATTTCCAGCCTTTCTTCCTTTCATCATAACCAATGAAGATGCACTTCCTTGCCTTAGCATCTAGTTTAGTTCTTTGTGAATCTGGAATGTGGACGTAGCAGATCGATCCAAAGACCTTAAAGTCTTTCACATTTGGCTTCTCATTGTAGAGCATTTCGTACGGGGACTTCATATTAATCGGACTGAGTGGTACCCGATTAATCACATATGCCGCACAAGCCATACCTTCGGCCCAAAGAACTTTGGGCAAATGTTTAGCATATAACCAGCTCTTACATGTCTCAATAAGTTGTCGAATCTTCCTCTCTACAATGCCATTTTGCTGAGAAGTGTCTGCACATGTGAGCTGCCTTCGTATTCCCTGCCTCGAGCAGAATTGACTAAACTCCCGGGAAGTATATTCTCCCCCATTATCAGTCCTCAGCCGTTTTATCTTCCTCTAAAACTCACCTTCGACCTTCTCCTTGAACTCCAAAAATCTGGAAAATACTTCAGATTTTTGCACCACGAAATATACCAAGTATATCGTGTGTAATCATCAACAAATACCACCATATAGCGATAACCAGAGAAGGTAGGTGTACGTGTAGGACCCATCACATCACTGTGAATGAGTTCTAGTGATGCCTCGTATCTTGTTTGGGATCTATCAAATGGAAGACGATGCGCCTTACCATATTGACACCCTTCGCATAATGTTCCACTACCAAAAGTAGTAATATGAGGCAAACTATCAACCAAATTTTTGTTTACCATGACTTTTAACTTATCCATATTAAGGTGCCCCAGTCTAGCATGCCAAAGTGATGCGTTATCATTCGTGCTCATCTTGTCAGCATAAGATGTAGATGCTGACAAAACAAATAAATCTTTAACTCGCTTACCGGTGTGGACGACATCTGCTTCCACCTTAGTGATATTTCGGAAGAACTTCACTCCATTTGGCTCGAACAGAACATAGTGCCCAGCATCCACAGCGTTAGCCACCGAGAAAAGATTCTTCCTCATCCCAGGTACATGATACACACTCGTCATAGTGATATGGTCTCCGCCATTGTTGAGAATGATTGTACCCTCCTTTTCTACCGGATAAACGGTATTATCCGCGGTGAGAATAGCTTCGTTACTTTCATGTTTCTGAAGAGATGTGAACTTTGAGTCATCTCCGGTAAGGTAATGACCGCAACCAGAATCCACGATCCAGTCATCCTTGAAGTTGATGCTAGCGTAAGCATTTACCGAGGTAGTTTCCATTGAGAAGCAACCACCCCAATTCTCTTCGGTTGTTCTGCTTTATCAGCAACATTTCCTCCCTTTAGCTTCACCTTACAATTCTTCTTGATGTGTCCAGGTAAGTTACACCGATAGCATCGAATAGTGCTTCTTTTCCCGTTGGCACTCTTTGGTGGCTCTCCCCCTTCATCTTTTCTTCTCTCTCTTTCTCTCTTCTTCTCTGGTCTATAGACTTTCTTCTTTCCATAGAATAAGGCGTCACCTTGAAATGATAAGGAGACTCCAGCCATTTGTTTTGCTAGAGACTCTTGAGAAGAGAGAAGATTCTCAAACTCAACAAGGGAGGGTTGATTAGCCCACCCCTGAATAGAAGTGACAAAAGGTATATATTCTTTGTTTAATCCTCGAATAATATTCCTTTTCATTCGAGCCTCCGAAATAGGTTCCTCCGGATCAAGAGCAGAAATTTCCAAACAAATATTTTTAATTTTTAAGAAAAATTCGGAGATTGAGAGCTCACCTTGAGTAGTTCGTGCCAACTCATTCTCTAAGTATTGCAGCCGAGCAACGTTCTTCTTGTTAAGCAATGCACTTAGAGTATCCCAAATCTGAGATGCAGACTTACACCCAACAATGTGATCAAATAGATCGTGAGAGATTGATCTCTTTAACACGAATTTCGCCTTTGCGTTTGAAGTCCTCCACTTCTTTACGGCATCGGCATTAGTATCCGTGGGTGTAGGGGCAACCTTGTTGTCTCCACCAACTACCTCCCATAAATCTTCTCCAAGAAGATAAGATTCCATGCAAGACTTCCATACCTTGTAATTGGATTGATTAAGCACCTCAATTCCAAGGCCGACAACTGTTCCACTTGAATCCATTTTTGGAACGCCAACGAACTTCTTCACCAAGAGTGACTTGACAAGATTCCAAGCTAACACCCTTGTAGCTCTGATACCATGTGAAGAAAAATAACTTCCCAAATTCCGGAAATTGCTTCCTTAGAGTAGTGAATTATGCTTCACTAGCCCAAGACTCACAACCACAATTGAAGAAGAACGAAGAAGAAAATATAGCTCCAAAAATACTAGAACTAAGAAAGTGGAAGACTTACTTGAATAACTTGGAGAATACTTTATTAACTTAAGAAGACTTGGATTTTTTTGGATGATGCAAATGAGGAGGAGGGGGTGGGTATATATAGGCTTTCCACCTCCTCAATGGACGGTCATGATCTATTTAATCCTACGGTGGAGATTCGTCTTCTAGAATACTCCACACTTTCCTTACAAAATATCTAGATATTTTTATCACCTACACTAATCAAGAAATATCTCTTACAAATATCTCATAACTTCTATAATATTCTACACTATTCTATAATTTTCCAAAAGTTACACTTTGTAATTTTAACAGTGATGTCCTCAAGTATTGAGTTAAATGGAAGGTTCGTAATTGATGAGGTGTTCAACTTGCTTGTGTTTCACAGTTGATTAGGAAATTTTCATAATTTTACGGGTTAGCCTGATTAGGGGTGGGCATAATACCGGCCGAACCGGAAAAAACCGGCCGAACCATAAATTTCGATTTTTCGATTTCGATTTAATCAGTTTTCGGTGAGGTTGACGATTTTAAAATTGTTGATTTTTGGTTGTCGGTGCGATTGACGGTTTATGCCCTTCGATTTTCGGTTGAACCGAAAAAACGAAATGTAGGTGTATTATGGTATTAGTTTTATACTTTTGTTCTATACCTATAAGTTAATAGTTTATAACTTATAACCCACAGAAACATCCAACTTCCAAGCCCAATGCCGAAATAATGTCCAAGCCCACCCCACCCAATTTACTTACCCCATAGACCCACAGACAACAGTCAGTCACGATTTTAGATTTAGGGTTCCTCACTTCCTAATCATCGATCCTCAGTTTCTCTCCTTTGTTACCAGTGATATGGTTTTATATATTTGTGTTCATTGGTGTTACTTGAAAGTTGAATGAGAATCTGTTACCATGCGTCATTATTCTCAAGCATTTTCCTAGAGTTGCATTTATTCATTCGTTAGTACACAGTGCACACTTGAAAATTGAAATGTTAGTAAAACATTGAGGTCAATATCTTTGAGTTCATTACTGCTACCAACCATGCATCGACTCGACACAGACTTGAAGATAAGAAAACTTGTTCAAGGCTTTTCTGTATTTTTACATCCCTACAACCGATTGAAATCGAAAGTTCAACCGAAAATAACCGAATCGAATTTTAAAAAAACCACGCCAAACCGTAAATACTTTGGTTTGATTTGGTTATTAAAATTACAAACCGAAAACCAAATAAATCGAACCGTATTCCTACAAAACCGAGCCAAACCGCCCGATGTCCACCCCTAAGCCAATAATGGTGGTGCACCATGTGGGATTGAAAATTGTGAGCACAAGGTTGCGGTATAATTTCAAAGAAAAGGTTATGGGTTCTAGATTGCATGGATTATTTCATGTGTAAGAAGATGCTGGTACTAATTGATGTAGCATAAGAAGAGTCCATGTTTCATCCTATTTTGCTCTAGTCAAAACAATATTCAACAACTGTCGTTTTTATTATTGATGAAAGAGAGTTGTCACCTTATATATGAAGGTATACTAGGGTACCTATTAGTTACTAAGTCATATTCTTTATTAGTCTTCTAACCGATGAGATTATGGGCAAGGGTTCTTGTTCTTCTAAAGGAAAAGTGTTAAGACACCCCTTAAAATCTATCTGAGATAGCTCCATAGGACTTAAACTAGATTTAGAATTAATTATTATACTATGCCTTAATAGTAATCTAAAGATATGGTTTCCCCTATATTAAGACATAATTCTTACAAAGGGTGTAGTTTAAAAGTGTATGAATTTATAGAGGAAAATATTATTAGTGCATATATACTTGAAAAGACCTTTTGAAAAGAGATAATATGATGTTTGTATTTAAGAAAGTATGTGAAAAGGAGAACTAAATTAAAACACTTGGTTCATGTTGTTCTAATGGGGATGAAGGGTACTATGGGAGTAGGCTTAAGATATACCTTGATCTTTCAGACTTGAAGGAAAATCCATTTTTGAAAATCCTTTTGGGGCGACAAGAATTCATATTTCGAAATAACTTGATTTCTCTTTTTGCTGATAAAGCTTGCGATTTAGTTTGGTTTTTTCCTTTTTCAAAAGAGGAGATGACTTCCCTTGCTAATCCTTAAGCTTAAAAGTCTTATAAAAAAAAGGATTTATATATATATATATATATATATATATATATATATATATATATATATATATATATATATATATATATATATATATATATATATATATACCATATAGCAAACCTTATTACCTCTTGTGTTTATTACATTAAGCATACGAAATTTCAATTTATGTACCATAATTCAAATTAAGGGTATAATTATTGCTTCATTTATTCTAGACATGATTTTAGGAGCATATATTCCTTTTTTCTTTTTTTCCTCTTTTCTTCACTAACGTGATTTTTTATTTTTTTATTTTTACAATTCTTATTTCCAAACGGCTACTAAACAAGGAATAACTTTTTTTGGTTTAAAAGGAATAGTTGAAGATCATAAAGGTATTTGAGATCGAAGGTTCTCGAAAAAACAAAAAGAAGGAAGATTCAAGAAGAGGAAATAAGAACCGACAGACTTAAATTCGCACATATTTTTCTAAAATATTTTCAAAAGCTAGAATATCTTAAAATATGATATTAACAAAAAAAACAGGAATGGAGACAACTAAATGTGGGGGCCTAAATCCAGAGCCCAGAATTTTGGGATCCAATTACTTTTTGGAGAAGATGGTAGATAGGATTCCAGCGCCACAATCAAACACAAACCATTAAGCTTAAATTTTTTTGACACAAGATTGTAGTATAAATGAAACAATACAATTAAACTACAATTTACAATTTCTCTACAAATTATCTACATTTTATCTACAATTCTACAATTTAACTACATTTTAACTACAAATTCTGGAAAATATGTCTTCTTCTTCTTCGACGAGTTTCCATCTGAAATTCAGTCAAAACCAAGTCTAATCTTCACCAAAACCCCTGAAAATTGAGATATAAACTCATAAACATATCTTCCCAATCTACAATTTATCTACAACTTATCTACAATTTATCTATATTTTATCTATAATTTATCTACAATTCTACAATTTAACTACAATTGAACTACAATTTAACTACAATTTCTCGAAAAATATGTCTTCTTCTTCTTCGACGAATTTCAATCTGAAAATCAGTCAAAACCAAGTCTAATCTTCACCAAAACCCCTCAAAATTGAGATATAAACTCCTAAACATATCGTCCCAATCTACAATTTATCTACAACTTATCTACAATTTATCTATATTTTATCTACACTTTATCTGCAATTCTACAATTTAACTACAATTGAACTACAATTTAACTACAATTTCTGGAAAAATATGTCTTCTTCTTCTTCGACGAGTTTCAATGTGAAAATCAGTCAAAACCAAGTCTAATCTTACCAAAACCCCTCAAAATTGAGAGATAAACTCCTAAACATATTTCGAATTATTTACAACAACACCCAATCCAAACAAATAATAATTTTTGAAAATTCAAATTTGAATTCAAAGCTTTCAAGCTTTTTAATCGCTATCAATGGTGGAAAATATATGGAGAAGGAGAGAATTACGCTGCAATAGATTTTCTTCTGTTTTAAATTTCGAAATTAATGGTGATAGAATCTTATTATACTGTACTGGAATTGAAGTATACTCACAACTTTTTTGTGATAATGGATGAGCACTACATATATAATTGTACGTGCTGACAAATTTGGATATCCAACCACCCTAGTTATTGGTTAAATATTTTTAGTAGACTAATTAATTAGACAGAAAGGTCCAAGCACGACTATATTAATATTTCGAGTTATCTATAAGTAAACATTGACTTAGTCTTTTTGGTATTTGTACTTTGGTACCGCGATGAAGTTTTCATCGTCGGAAATTTATATGCTAATAAAATCATATCACCATTAAATGTGATTCCTACAAATTTGGAGCCCTTTTATGGTAGAATCTATCTATTTTTGGTTTGGTACAATTTTTGTAAACAAAACATGGTATATCAGGGTAAATACCAAATCATACACAATTTTGGTAATAAGGCTTGATATATGGTATCTATAAGTAAAAATCCCTAAAAAAAACGAGCGAAAATATAGTAATGATATAAACAATTCATAATTAGCGGGAGATTAGTTACTAACTAATTCTTCTTTTAATCTATGTTATTTAGGCTTGCCTATATTTTATATGACCTAAGGAATAAAGTAAAGCATTCAATCCAACATATACGTGTTGTGTACATGTGAGATAGAATAACAACAAAAGATGCAGCAAAGTGCAACAAGGCATTAAACTAAGGTAACGAAGCAGTGAATAATAAAGGAGTTTAGGGGGAGAGGATTGGACTCTGATATTTGGGCCTCAAAGAGACAGGCCCAGCAGTAACAGGGACGGTGACAGCTGACTTCAGATTTTCAGAAAACACGACAATGTTGGACTTAGTCCTGAGTTCCTCAAGAACTCAACAGACCCAAACAAATGTACATATTCAAAAAAAAGAATAAGAGAAGGTCATTAGATATATATTCTGCATGTTCAACCATGTATGAAACATATAAACAAATGGTTGGAGCAAAAATATAACAAACTATCAATACCCAAATACTATGAGAAACTTATACTAATGTGGTGGTTATACATAGCAAAAAAATAATTTATATTGAAAACCTCTCGTTGTCATTAAACACTAAACCCAAAGAGAACGAGAAGTGTCAATGTATTGAGGGCTAAGAAAAGAGTTCCACTCAAGTTCGATGCCCCCTTTGAATCCCCACATTTCTAAGTTCCTAAGGGTCTCAAGGCCTAGGGGAATGCTTGTACTGGGGAGAGCAGTCCAACCTAAAGTTAAACTCCATTCCCAAATACCCCTAACAACTATTGACTTATTTTTCCCTATGGGTTTAAGTGTCAATGAGGCTCTTTACGGGTAAGAGTAGACAGAAGTTAATGATTACTTCCAGCCGTACTTCTAGATGTTCAAACCATAGCCGTCATGTGAAGCTTCCTTGTTCACACGGGCAGCCCACAATGGTTGAACAAGCCAACCATAGCCGTCATGGGAAGCTTCCTTGTTCACATGGGCAGCCCACAATGGTTGAATAAGCCAACCATAGCCACCATGGAAACTTCCTTATTCACACGGGAATTTCCACAAAAACCCCTTACCATTTTTGCTATAAATAGAGGTGCTTGCCTTCATTGTAAATTATCACAAAAACTAGAGTGTTCATCACCAAGAAGAGTGAGAACAAGAGTGATCCTAGAGAGTGATTCGCGTTTGTGAGTTTTGAGAGTTTTTTTATGAGTTTTGTAAATACTCGTGTAATCTATTCTTGTGAGTAATAGAGGTTGTTTTTCTCTCAAATTTGTGTTTACCAACGCCCAATCGATCCACATACCCCAACAAGTGGTATCAGAGCGAGGTTAGAGGCGTTGGTCGAGTTTTTAGGTGACGGGCCAAATTTGTTTTTTTTTCGGAGCTTTACTCGAAATCCAATTTTGACGGCACCATTAGATTCGTCTTGTCGAACGGAGTCCAACGCACCAAACGGCGACCTAATCGGAGTTCAAACGAGCCCAGAAATCGCGGTCAAAGTTTGGTTAACTTTGCTGGAGGTTCGCCGAGAACTCGCCGGAGAAGACGACGGTCAACTGTAGCGAACCAGTCAATTCTCTGAAATTGCAGATTGGTCCCGCAACTTTCAAAAATTACAGTTTTACCCCTATAGTGAAATTTCAGCCACGAGTGTCAATTCCACCATTTTCGACCGTCCCGGACGCAACGGTGAACTCCGTGTTTAAAAATTCAACCCCGATTGTGTTGAAAAATTATTTTGTTAGATGATAATGTCCACAGAAGAGTCAACATCATCTTTCGGAGCCATGATTACGCTTACTGCCACAAATTACACGCAATAGAGACCTCGGATGGAAAATCTCCTAAGCTGTAAAGATTTGTTTGATCCCATTGAACTGATGGGTAAAAATCCTGACTCCGCCAAGGAGTTAGAGTGGAAGAAATCAAATCGAAAAACTATTGGTCAAATCCGTCAATGGATTGATCATAGTGTCTTCCACCATATTGCACAATAAACAGACGCATATACCCTTTGGAAGAAGTTGGAAGACATGTACCAGGCCAAGACTGCTCGGAATAAGGCCCTATTGATGAGGCGCTTAGTCAACAGGAAGCTAAAAAATGAAACTTCAGTTGCCGAGCATACCAGTGAGTTCCAAAACCTGGTCAACCAGTTGTCGTCTGTAGAGATGCCACTTAGCGATGAAGTTCAGGCGCTGTTACTACTCAGTTCCCTTCCCGATAGTTGGGAAACGCTGGTCGTATCACTCAGCAACTCAGCCCCTAATGGCAAACTTGCCATGTCAATGGTCAAGGATGCCCTATTCAGTGAAGAGGCAAGGAGAAAGGAGATGGGCACAGATCAGACCCATGCCTTTGTCACAGAGAACCGGGGGAGGCAACAAAAGAGTAGCAAAAGCAAATGGAGAGGCAGAAGCAAGAGTAGGGGCAGGTCCACTGATGGCAGAAAACCAACATATAAGTGTCATCATTGTGGAATAGAGGGACATATGAAGAAGAACTGCTACAAATGGAAAGAGGAGCAAGGCCAGAGCAGTTCGCAGCCAAAGAACAAGGGTGGAGAAACATTAGTTACCATCTCTGGTGATGTAGCTTATTGTTCAACCCAAAATGAGACATGCCTTCACATCTCACGAGAAGACACGGAATGGGTGGTAGATACTGCAGCATCCTGCCACGTGACTCCATACAAGGAATACTTCACAACATACAAAGCCGGTGACTTTGGAGCTGTGAAAATGGGAAATTCTAGTTCCGCTGAGATTGTCGGAACTGGTGATGTCCAGATAAAGACAACTTCCGGGAGCACAATCACTTTGAAGGATGTCCGTCATGTGCCAGATCTTCGGCTAAATCTATTGTCAGGAATAGCTCTTGACAAACATGGCTATGATAGTCACTTCAGCAAAGGCACATAGAAGTTAACAAAAGGCGCTATGACAGTCGCCCGAGGACATATTTGTGGCACGCTATACAAGACTCATGTGAAGATATGCATAGACAGCCTCAACGTTGCAGAAAAGGAGGCTTCTCAAAATTTATGGCACCAGAGACTCGGCCACATGAGTGAGAAAGGGTCGTCTACCCTAATAAAAAAGGAGTTCATCAATGTGGACAAGGATGCTCTACTAAATCCTTGCAATCATTGTCTGTTTGGTAAGCAGCATAGAGTCTCGTTTAATTCCTCTTCAACGAGACGATCAGAGTTACTCAGTCTGGTACACTCTGATGTTTGCGGTCCCTTAGAGGTTGAATCACTCGGCGGAAATCGATACTTTCTAACGTTCATTGATGATGCTTCTCGAAAGGTGTGGGTGTATTTTTTACGGACGAAGGACCAGGTGTTCGATTACTTCAAACTGTTCCATGTCATGGTAGAACGTGAGACAGGAAAGAAGTTGAAGTGTCTTCGATCCGACAATGGAGGTGAATACTCTTCCAGGCAGTTCAATGCCTATTGCAGATCATATGGCATTCGACATGAGAAGACGGTCCCACGCACCCCTCAACACAACTAAGTAGCTGAAAGAATGAACCGAACAATCACGGAACGTTTTCGGAGCATACTTAGTATGGCTAAGCTGCCAAAGCCATTCTGGGGAGAAGCAGTCAGAGCCGCCTGTTACTTGATCAACCGATCTCCATCAGTACCATTGAATTTTGAAGTTCCGGAGAAACTTTGGTCTGGAAAGGATCCATCATATTCTCACTTGAGAATATTTGGATGTTTGGCGTACGTACACGTATCCAAGGAGCTCAGTCAGAAGCTAGATGCAAGGACCTCTCCATGCATATTCATAGGCTATGGAGATGAAGAATTTGGATACAGATTATGGGATCCAAAGGAGAAAAAGGTGATCAGAAGTAGGGATGTAGTGTTCCATGAAAACCAGACAATAGAAGATATTGAAAAGCCCACAATATCTCAGAAGCCAAATGTTGCTCCTCAGGTGCCAGAGGCAACATCAGAATCATTCATGAGAAATGAAGAGACGGTGCCAGAAGATATTCCAGAAGTAGAAGACAATGAGGAAGAAGACGGTGTTGAGCAGGGGGAGCCACAACCCGCTCTACCAGATGTTCCAGAACCATCACAAGACTTAGATGATGGTGGATCTCCTCATATTCCAGAAGTTCGTAGATCTGAACGAGGTCAGGTTCCATCGAGAAGATATCCAGAATCTGAATATCTTCTACTTACTGAAGATGGAGAACCAGAGAGTTTCCGTGAAGCAGTATCTCATAAGGACAAAGAACAGTGGTTGCTCGCAATGCAGGACGAGATGGAATCTCTGCAGAAAAATCAGACTTATGAGATCGTAGAACTTCCAAAAGGGAAGAAGGCACTGAAAAATAAATGGGTGTTCAAGCTGAAGAAAGATGGCAGTGGAAAAGTGGTGAAATACAAAGCACGCTTGGTAGTCAAAGGATTCCAGCAGAAGAAGGGAATCGACTTTGATGAGATTTTTTCACCCGTAGTCAAGATGACTTCAATCAGAACCATACTTGGATTGGTCGCAAGTATGAACTTGGAGCTTGAACAGATGGATGTGAAGACAGCGTTTCTTCATGGAGATTTAAAAGAAGAAATCTATATGCAGCAGCCCGAAGGTTTTGAGATTTCAGGAGATAACCTCGTGTGCAAGCTAAAGAAGAGTTTGTACGGTTTAAAGCAGGCACCAAGACAGTGGTACAAGAAGTTTGACTCGTGCATGGTGAGTCAAGGGTACAAGAAAACTGCCGCAGATGAATGTGTTTACATTCAAAAATTTTCAGACGGGAATTTTGTTGCTCTTCTACTATATGTAGACGATATTCTGATCGTGGGGAAAGACGCAACGAATATCAACCAGCTGAAGAAGGAACTCTCTAAGTCTTTTGACATGAAAGACTTAGGACCAGCTCAACAAATATTGGGAATGCAGATCATCCGAGACAGGAAGAACCAGAGGTTATGGCTATCTCAGGAGAAGTATATTGAACGAGTGCTTGCACGGTTCAATATGAACAATGCCAAACCAGTTAGCATTCCATTAGCCAACCATTTCAAGCTGAGCAAGAGTTCCTGTCCCTCATCCAAGGAAGAGATTGGGGAGATGTCGTCAGTACCATATTCTTCAGCAGTTGGAAGTTTGATGTATGCTATGGTGTGTACGAGGCCCGATATTGCTCACGCAGTGGGAACGGTGAGTCGTTTTCTCTCCAACCCCGGGAAAGAGCATTGGGAGGCAGTAAAGTGGATTCTTAGGTATCTTAAGGGTACAATAAAATTATATCTTTGTTACGGGGGAGCTGATCCAATCTTGGAAGGCTATACAGATGCAGATATGGCCGGAGATCTTGATAGTAGAAAATCTACTTCAGGATTCATTTACACTTTTGTAGGGGGAGCTGTTTCATGGCAGTCTAGGCTACAGAAGTGTGTTGCTTTATCCACAACCGAAGCAGAATACATTGCTGCCGCTGAAGCTGGAAAAGAGATGTTGTGGCTAAGGCGTTATCTCCAAGAGTTTGGAATCAAACAAAAGGAGTACAAGGTACATTGTGACAGTCAGAGTGCTTTAGATTTGAGCAAGAACTCCATGTACCATTCCCGTACAAAACATATTGATATTCGCTATCATTGGATACGCGAGGTGATGGATCGACAACTGTTGAGACTAGTGAAGATCCATACGAAGGAGAATCCAGCTGATATGTTAACAAAGGTAGTAACTCGAGAAAAGCTAGAGTTATGCAGAGACATAGCCGGGATGTTTATTTCAGATACGGCTGGAGGGGGAGAATTGATGACTTCCAGCCGTACTTCTAGATGTTCAAACCATAGCCGTCATGTGAAGCTTTCTTGTTCACACGGGCAACCCACAATGGTTGAACAAGCCAACCATAGCCGTCATGGGAAGCTTCCTTGTTCACATGGGCAGTCCACAATGGTTGAATAAGCCAACCATAGCCGCCATGGAAACTTCCTTATTCACACGGGAATTTCCACAAAAACCCCTTACCATTTTTGCTATAAATAGAGGTGCTTGCCTTCATTGTAAATTATCACAAAAACTAGAGTGTTCATCACCAAGAAGAGTGAGAACAAGAGTGATCCTAGAGAGTGATCCGAGTTTGTGAGTTTTGAGAGTTTTTTTTATGAGTTTTGTAAATACTCGTGTAATCTATTCTTGTGAGTAATAGAGGTTGTTTTTCTCTCAAATTTGTGTTTACCAACGCCCAATCGATCCACATACCCCAACAGTTAAGGTGGAGAAAGGTGTGCATGGGCAGGAGAAAAATAATGGATGAAAACAATGAAAATAGAAGGGAAAAAGATGGAGGAGTATATCAAGAAAACACATTAAACAACCATCATGTTCGAGTCCATAGTGAGGATAACATGATAGTTTTTTATACTAACTTTGTGTTCTTTTTTGCAGAGAAAATTATTATAGCTATGCCTCATCTATTGACAAACCTTCAATTGGTGGTATTAGTACTTAGTACTCATTCCATTGAAGGGGAATCATGAATGAACACAAGCATAGCGGCAAGGGAAGGAAGGGGCAAATACTGGTGCCCAGTTTGTATAAATGGATGTTTACTCAAGCTATTGGATTTGGCGAAGATTTCTGGATAAAATGGATGCATTGAGGTGCACAATCTCAGTGCAGCACTGCAAAACAACAATCCAGAAGCTACACCATGCAAAAGGCTCAACAAGAAGCACATGGACTACACACGAAAGTGGATACAAAAACAGTGTATATGAACACTGTTGGACAGGACAATCGACATGGCATTTTTGGCAAGATACTTCAGACACATTGGATTCAAACTGGGTTTATATTCCAATGCAATATAATAACAAGACAACCCATGATGGAATTCATGAAAAGGCCTCAACAAAATACAGAAGGAGGTCATGCAGAAAAGAGTGCAAAAATAGTTTACTTGGACATTTCTAGGCAGGGCAATTTGTCAAAATTATGAGAAGCTCAGATCATTGGTGCATATGCAATTGTTACTGGAAGGACATATTGAATAGTTGAAATGGAATGGCATTTAGAGTTCAAGGAAAGGAATCTCATATCACTATCATAGGGATAGATAACTTTGAAAAGGGAAAGGGGCTATTTAGGCAATCAGCGTAGCCGGGTAGTTGTCTATACGCAGAATGGGCTATTTAGGCAATAAGCGGAGCTTGACACTGCAAAGAAAATGTTCCTTTTATACGTGAAGTGGAATATGGAACTGGACAATAATATTTATGGGCTTCAATGGCTTTTTTATTTTTAACAACTACATTAGAACTCATGTACTATCATTGTTGAATTCCTCATTCAACATTGATAATAGGATATATGTAGTTGTCAAAGTTTATTTCTCTCATTTGGTAGGACTTCATGACACATTGTCTTATTTATTTATAATTATAAAAACTAGCCTTAAGCATATTGCCTAGTGGATTTGCTAAAAAAATAAAATTATTCGTCAACACTGCATATCTTAGAAGGCGCATTATGTTTCAACTTGAGGATGCTTGGCTAGTGTTATGGTGATCATCTGATTTTGGGTTGCTTAGGTTCAGGTTTTGTTATGTGGCTCAAGAGGTCTCTATGTGCATTTTCTGTAAGATGATGGAGTATGAGTGATGTATCAGCCATTTGAGCAGTGGAGTTACGATCAAATATGGAGATTTCGTTATTCTTTAGGTTTGGAGACCGGATGTTCTCGCAGGCGGACTATTCCTTAATTACAGACTATGAAGATGTTAAGAATTGGATAATTGGTGGTATGTGTTATGGATATGTTGCTATGGACCTTGAAAGGTTATTTACTTGTTTAGGAATGATCGAAATTGGCTTGGGGTTATTTCTAAGCCTAATGAGAATGTGTATTCTATATCAAATCGGGTTGTTTATTCTTAACCAATTGCTATCATGGGTATATCATCATGCAGAATGGATGTTATTCATGCCTTGGTCTATGTTATATGCTTCTCTCTTATACTATGGTGGATTGCGAGGCTATTTGATTATTGCACGCATGTTATAATTCCGTGTAGGCCTTATGGCGATATGGGCGAGATGACCCTCATGATGTTGATTTGCGTATTGCACCTTAGTTGTGCTTGCCTTTTTGTGTATTGTATTATGTATGCTCTCCTCCCCACAGTTATAATTGTACATTTAATTGCGTTTGATGTTGACGCACGTGTGTTTGGTGAGCACGATTACCATTGCTTAATGGGTATCCCTATGTGGTTTGGTATATTTTGAATCGGAATGTGCGCCGCAATGAAGTTATTGGAATTACCTTCTTTGTGTTTATTTTGTGTGATTTTTTTCCCTTTGTAGGTTGAGTTCATAAGAATTATGCTTTGGTTGTTATATCAGCTATACTTGGTATGTAGTCCCTGTGCCTCATTTTCTTTCTACTTACTATATATATATATATATATATATATATATATAAGGTATTGCTTGTTTGTTGACTGGATTTCGTTATGTGAGGTTTTATGTGGCTTTTGGTGTAACCTGTCAGTTGGACAGTTTGTATTGGGTGAGATCAGGTTTTGGGCCTGTGATTCGCATTATCATATTGGATGAGGAATGTTGGGAGAATAATATCATATTTCTGTTCAAAATTTGGTAATGGTTCTTGTCGGATGAGAGAGCTCCTTGGCTTGTTGATTTAATAGGTGATTACGACTTTCTGATGATTCTTTTATCATTAGCGGTATTGTGAAGGCCCAGAGATTTATTTTTATATGAGGTGTATTATCGGTACTGGGTTTGGTGATGAGCAGCTATTGTGGCCAAATGTTATTGATGTGAGCATATGAGCTATGTGGCACATCGTGTAGTTTGATCTTGGCAGTGTAATAGCAAGTAGATAAAGCATGTTGTGATCGACATAGTATATATGTGAGAATCGAATCTTAGAACGAGTCCTAGATGTTGAAATTATGTTCTAAGGCTTATTGTCTAAGGAAGAGTCTTCAGTCGGGGTAATGTTTATGGACTTATATGGATCTAGGTAGTATGATATGTCTCATGGATATGGGTAGGATGAGTTCAATCAGCTAAATGACGGCTTTCGAACGACACTAGGCATATTTGAGGATGAATATATATATATATATATATATATATATATATATTTATATATATATATATATATATATATATATATATATATATATATATATATATATATATATATATATATATATATATAAGTGTGGGAGAATGTAAGTTTGCCTTTCTTTGTTATGAGACTTTTTCTAACTATATTTGATATTTCTTGTTTTGCATGCATGGTCCATGTCATTTTTCTGAAAGTCGGTGCGTAAAATTTTGAAGAAAATAAAATTTTTGACTTAAAAGGGGCTAGAGTTGACCGCGGTCAATATTTTTAGTAAGGACCTCAGATCGGTGTTTTAACTATTTTGATAGGTTTGTATGATATTTTATGGACTTGTACTAATGTTTGGTTAGGGTCCGGGGTGACTCGAGCGCGATTCGGTGTGTTATGTGAAGAATTGTGAAAAATGAGTTTGTATCTTGAAATTATTGAGTTTTAATGATCGATTCCTGTTATTTAGTGTTATTTTGATTATTTAGGCAGCGACGAGTTTTTACGATGTTATTATACTTCTGTGCATGTTCGATTTGGATTCCGAATAACTCCGATGAGCTCGGTTTGGAACCCACTTTTGCGAAGTTGAGCTCGAAAATGCGATATCTGGGGAGGAGCTGTTGATTTTGAAAATACAAAGATAACACCATATATGCGATCTTGTGGACTCCATTTTTGCAGTTGTTGTGTCTCAAATGCAATCATAGTTCAGCAGGGTAAACTTCTCAAATGGAAAGGATAGACTGCAAACGCGAATGAGGGAAGGTTCGCAAATGTGGGATTTTACTAGCTTTTGCGACAACTTTTGGCTGCGCAATTGTTCACTTTTACAAATGGTGGTTCTCTTTTGCGAACATCGCAATTTCAAACTATGTTTCGCAATTATGATGTCTACAGCTGGGTAAAAGAGGGGAAAATGAGGATTTTTAGCTTATTTTACACCATTTCTCAACCCTAAGCACTCTAGAGGTAATTTTTGAAGGATTTTCTTCCCAAATTTATGAGTAAGCATCATTCGCTAGTTTTCAATCATTTTCAATTATTTTTGTATGAATATTGGCATCAAATCTATGGATTTTAATGTAGAAATAGGGGGATTTTGGTAGAATATAGGGATTTTGTAAATTTGACATTTAAATCCCAAATTGAGGTCAACTTTCGAATTGGGCTCGTGGATGAATAGATAATTTCATTTTGGTCTGAATCTCAAGTTTTGACCAAGCAGGGTCAGGGTTGACTTTTGTTGACATTTTGGAATTTGGGCGAAGATTGACCCTTTATGTATTGGGAATATTTCCTTTAGCAGTATTTGACTTTGTTAGATGATATTTGACTAGGTTCTGATCCTTTTGAGGATAATTTCTATGAAAGATGGTACTGGATTGTGAAAATTATTCCGTAATAAGGTAAATGTCTTACCTTGCTTTGCTGGAGAACTTTTTCCTACTAATCGATATTGTTTACTACATGCGAGGTTGATGCATATACGAGGTGACGAATGTATATGAATCCTTGGCTTGTTGAATTTATAGGTGATTACGAGTTTCTACATTATTCTGTTATCATTTGCGGTATTGTGAAGGCCTAGAAATTTATTTTTATATGAGGTGTATTACCGGTACTGGGTTTGGTGATGAGCAGCTATTGTGGCCAAAAGTTATTGAGGTGAGCATATGAGCTATGTGGCATATCGTGTAGTTTGATCTTGGCAGTTTAATAGCAAGTAGATAAAGTATGTTGTGATCGATATAGTGTATATGTGAGAATCGTATCTTAGAACGAGTCCTAGATGTTGAAATTATGTGATAAGGCTTATTGGCTAAGGAAGAATCTTCAATCGGGGTCGTGTCTATAGACTTATATGGATCTAGGTAGTATGGTATGGCTCATGGATATGGGTATGATGAGTTCTTTCAGCTAAATGACGGCTTTCGAACGACTCTTGGCATATTTGAGGACGTATATATATATATATATATATATATATATATATATATATATATATATATATATATATATATATATATATATATATATATATATATATATATATATATATATATTTAAGTGTGGGAGAGTATAAGTTTGCCTTTCTTTGTTCTGAGAATTTTTCTAACTAAATTTGATATTTCTTTTTTTGCATGCATGGTCCATGTCATTTTTCAGAAAGTCTGTACGTAAAATTTTGAAGAAAATAAAAATTTATACTTAAAAGGGGCTAGAGTTGACCACGGTCAATATTTTTAGTTAGGACCTCATATCGGTGTTTAACTATATTGATAGATTTGTATGATATTTTCTGGACTTGTACGCATGTTTTGTTGGGGTCTGGGGTGACGAGAGCGCGATTCGGTGTGTTATGTGAAGAACTTGAAAATGAGTTTGTAAGTTGAAATTATTGAGTTTTAATGATCGATTCCTGTTATTTAGTGTTATTTTGATTATTTAGGCAGCGACGAGTTTATACGACGTTATGATACTTCTGTGCATGTTCGATTTGGATTCCGAATAACTCGGATGAGCTCGGTTTGGAACCCACTTTTGCGAAGTTGAGCTCGAAAATGTGATATCTGGGGAGGAGCTGTTGATTTTGCAAATACAAAGACAATACTATATATGCGATCTAGTGGGCTCCATTTTTATAGTTTTTGTTTCGCAAATGCAATCAGAGTTCAGCTGGGTAAACTTCGCAAATGGGAAGGATAGATTGCAAACTCAAATGGGGGCAGGTTCGCAAATGTAGAATCTATCCTTCGCAAATGGGAAGGATAGATTGCAAACTCAAATGGGGGCAGGTTCGCAAATGTAGAATTTTACTCGCTTCTGCAACAACTTTTTGCTGCGCAGCTGTTCACTTTTACAAATGGTGGTTCTCTTTTGCGAACATCGCAATTGCGAACTATGTTTCGCAATTATGATGTCTACAGCTGGGTAATAGAGGGAAAATGAGGATTTTTAGCTTATTTTACACCATTTCTCAACCCTAAGCACTCTAGAGGTAATTTTTGAAGGATTTTTCTTCCCGAATTTATGAGTAAGCATCTTTCGCTAGTTTTCAATCAATTTCAATTATTTTTGTATGAATATTAACATCAAATCTATGGATTTTAATGTTGAAATTGGGGGATTTTGGTAGAATTTAGGGATTTTGAAAATTTGACATTTAATCCCCAAATTGAGGTCAACTTTCGAATTGGGCTCCTGGATGAATAGTTAATTGCATTTTGGTCTGAATCTCGAGTTTTGACCAAGCAGGGTCATGGTTGACTTTTGTTGACATTTTGGAATTTGGGCGAAGATTGACCCTTTATGTATTGTGAATGTTTCCTTTAGCAGTATTTGACTTTGTTAGATGATATTTGACTAGGTTTTGATCGTTCTGAGGATAATTTCTAAGAAAGACGGTATTGGATTGTGAAAATTATTCTGTAATAAGGTAAATGTCTTACCTAGCTTTGCCGGAGAACTTTTTCCTACTAATCGATATTGTTTACTACATGCGGGGTTGATGCATGTACGAGGTGAGGGGTTGATGCATGTACGAGGTGACGAACGTATATGCATCCTTGGCTTGTTGATTTTATAGGTGAGTACAAGTTTCTGCATGATTCTTTTATGATTAGCGGTATTGTGAAGGCCTAGAGATTTATTTTTATATGAGGTGTATTATCGGTACTGGGTTTGGTGATGAGCAGCTATTGTGGCCAAATGTTATTGATATGAGCCTATGAGCTGTGGCACATCGTGTAGTTTAATCTTGGCAGCGTAATAGCAAGTAGATAAAGCATGTTGTGATCGATATAGTGTATATGTGAGAATCGGATCTTAGAACGAGTCCTAGATGTTGAAATTATGTTCTAAGGCTTATTGGCTAAGGAAGAATGTTCAGTCGGGGTCGTGTTTATGGACTTATATGGATCTAGGTAGTATGGTATGGCTCATGGATATGGGTATGATGAGTTAATTCAGCTAAATGACGGCCTTCGAACAACTCTTGGCATATTTGAGGACGAATAAATATATATATATATATATATATATATATATATATATATGTGTGTGTGTGTGTGTGTGTGTGTGTGTGTGTGGGAGAATATAAGCTTGCCTTTCTTTGTTCTGAGACTTTTTCTAACTATATTTGATATTTCTTGCTTTGCATGCATGGTCCATGTCATTTTTTTGAAAGTCTGTATGTAAAATTTTGAAGAAAATAAAATATTTGACTTAAAAGGGGCTAGAGTTGACCACGGTCAATATTTTTAATAAGGACCTCAGATTGGTGTTTTATCTATTGTCATATGTATATATGATATTTTCTGGACTTGTACGCATGTTTTGTTGGGGTCTGGGGTGACTCGAGCGCGATTCGGTGTGTTATGTGAAGAACTTGAACATGAGTTTGTATCTTGAAATTATTGAGTTTTAATGATCGATTCCTGTTATTTAGTGTTATTTTGATTATTTAGGCAGCGACGAGTTTTTACGATGTTATTATACTTCTGTGCATGTTCGATTTGGATTCCGAATAACTCCGATGAGCTCGGTTTGGAACCCACTTTTGCGAAGTTGAGCTCGAAAATGCGATATCTGGGGAGGAGCTGTTGATTTTACAAATACAAAGACAATACTATATATGCGATCTAGTGGGCTCCATTTTTATAGTTTTTGTTTCTCAAATGCAATCAGAGTTCAGCTGGGTAAACTTCGCAAATGGGAAGGATAGATTGCAAACTCAAATGGGGGCAGGTTCGCAAATGTAGGATTTTACTCGCTTCTGCAACAACTTTTTGCTACGCAGCTGTTCACTTTTACAAATGGTGGTTCTCTTTTGCGAACATCGCAATTGCGAACTATGTTTCGCAATTATGATGTCTACAGCTGGGTAAAAGAGGGGAAATGAGGATTTTTAGCTTATTTTACACCATTTCTCAACCCTAAGCACTCTAGAGGTAATTTTTGAAGGATTTTTCTTCCCGAATTTATGAGTAAGCATCTTTCGCTAGTTTTCAATCAATTTCAATTATTTTTGTATGAATATTAACATCAAATCTATGAATTTTAATGTTGAAATTGGGGGATTTTGGTAGAATTTAGGAATTTTGTAAATTTGACATTTAAACCCCAAATTGAGGTCAACTTTCGAATTGGGCTCCTGGATGAATAGATAATTGCATTTTGGTCTGAATCTCGATTTTTGACCAAGCAGGGTCATGGTTGACTTTTGTTGACATTTTGGAATTTGGGCGAAGATTGACCCTTTATGTATTGGGAATGTTTCCTTTAGCAGTATTTGACTTTGTTAGATGATATTTGACTAGGTTTTGATTGTTCTGAGGATAATTTCTAAGAAAGACGGTATTGGATTGTGAAAATTATTCTGTAATAAGGTAAATGTCTTACCTAGCTTTGCCGGAGAACTTTTTCCTACTAATCGATATTGTTTACTACATGCGGGGTTGATGCATGTACGAGGTGACGAACGTATATGCATCCTTGGCTTGTTGATTTTATAGGTGATTACGAGTTTCTGCATGATTCTTTTATGATTAGCGGTATTGTGAAGGCCTAGAGATTTATTTTTATATGAGGTGTATTATCGGTACTGGGTTTGGTGATGAGCAGCTATTGTGGCCAAAAGTTATTGATGTGAGCATATGAGCTATGTGGCACATCGTGTAGTTTAATCTTGGCAGTGTAATAGCAAGTAGATAAAGCATGTTGTGATCGATATAGTGTATATGTGAGAATCGGATCTTAGAACGAGTCCTAGATGTTAAAATTATGTTCTAAGGCTTATTGGCTAAGGAAGAATATTCAGTCGGGGTCGTGTTTATGGACTTATATGGATCTAGGTAGTATGGTATGGCTCATGGATATGGGTATGATGAGTTAATTCAGCTAAATGACGGCTTTCGAACAACTCTTGGCATATTTGAAGACGAATATATATATATATATATATATATATATAGTGTGTGTGGGGGGGGGGAGGAGAATATAAGCTTGCCTTTCTTTGTTCTGAGACTTTTTCTAAATATATTTGATATTTCTTGTTTTGCATGCATGGTCCATGTCATTTTTCTGAAAGTCTGTATGTAAAATTTTGAAGAAAATAAAATTTTTGACCTAAAAGGGGCTAGAGTTGACCACGGTCAATATTTTTCATAAGGACCTCAGATCGGTGTTTTATCTATTTTCATAGGTATATATGATATTTCCTGGACTTGTACGCATGTTTAGTTGGGGTCTGGGGTGACTCGAGCGCGATTCGGTGTGTTATGTGAAGAACTTGAACATGAGTTTGTAACTTGAAATTATTGAGTTTTAATGATCGATTCTTGTTATTTAGTGTTATTTTGATTATTTAGGCAGCGACGAGTTTATACGATGTTATTATACTTCTGTGCATGTTCGATTTGGATTCCGAATAACTCGGATGAGCTCGGTTTGGAACCCACTTTTGCGAAGTTGAGCTCGAAAATGGGATATCTGGGGAGGAGCTGTTGATTTTGCAAATACAAAGACAATGCTATATATGCGATCTAGTGGGCGCCATTTTTATAGTTTTTGTTTCGCAAATGCAATCAGAGCTCAGCTGGGTAAACTTCGCAAATGGGAAGGATAGATTGCAAACTCAAATGGGGGCAGGTTCGCAAATGTAGGATTTTACTCGCTTTTGCAACAACTTTTTGCTGCGCAGCTGTTCACTTTTACAAATGGTGGTTCTCTTTTGCGAACATCGCAATTGCGAACTATGTTTCGCAATTATGATGTCTACAGCTGGGTAAAAGAGGGAAAATGAGGATTTTTAGCTTATTTTAGACCATTTCTAAACCCTAAGCACTCTAGAGGTAATTTTTGAAGGATTTTTCTTCCCGAATTTATGAGTAAGCATCTTTCGCTAGTTTTTAATCAATTTCAATTATTTTTTTATGAATATTAACATCAAATCTGTGGGTTTTAAAGTAGAAATTGGGGGATTTTTGTAGAATTTAGGGATTTTGTAAATTTGATATTTAAACCCCAAAATTGAGGTCAACTTTCGAATTGGGCTCGTGGATGAATAGATAATTGCATTTTGGTCTGAATCTCGAGTTTTGACCAAGCAAGGTCAGGGTTAACTTTTGTTGACATTTTGGGATTTGTGCGAAGATTGACCCTTTATGTATTGGGAATGTTTTCTTTAGCACTATTTTACTTTAATAGATGATATTTGACTTGATTTTGATCGTTTTGAGGATAATTTCTACGGAAGACGGTATTGGATTGTGAAAATTATTTCGTAATAAGGTAAATGTCTTACCTAGCTTTGCTGGAGAACTTTTTCCTACTAATCGATATTGTTTACTACATGCGGGGTTGATGCATATACGAGGTGACGAACATATATGCATGTGTTAGGGTTTCCATGCTCGGGAGAAAAAATTATATGCTTCTTTGTTCCTTTGTTGAACTTGATGATCTCCTAGCGTATGCTTTATTTAATTATACCACTAGTAAACTCAATTATTTTCGTTAGAAATCATGTTAAAACATGTGTCATCTTAAAAAGGACTAAATGTTCCGTTTTCGAAGATTCGTTAGTATACTTAACTTGATCGTAGTATCAAGAATCTATATCTATACGTGTTATTATCATGTTACACAAGATTCTATATTTGTATTAAGAGATAGTGATTGGGGCCTTCGTGTCAAAACCTAAACCGATGAGCCGCGACGGATACCCCGTACTTTACTCAACTGAGTATCAATGTAACTTATCTTTCTTATTACATCATCATACACACGTGACATGAGTGCCTAAGCCAACATGACCATTTATAAATTCAAAACATTGGCCGATAAGGCTGTACAATCTTTCATATACACGACATATGTATACAAGCCTCTAAGAGCACGTAAATGTCATAAAGTATGGTACTGACCACATAAGCAACTCCAGAGCAAATGGAGTGCACCTACACTTTTCACTGAACTGATAGCCTACTTGGAGGAATCTCGACCTGTCTATCAAGACCTGCGGGCATGAAACGCAGCGTCCTCAAAAAAAGGGGACGTCAGTACGAATAATGTACCGGGTATGTAAGGCACGTAAATAAGTACATAACAGACATGGAAGAAATATAGAGTAATTGGCTCAACATGTAAGTCTGCATAACTCTATAAATCATGAAATTATTATAGTGTCATGCATATGCGTGTGAATGTCATGTCGTGCACAGGTACATGTTTCATAACATCGTCAGGCCTCTGAGGGCATCCCATCATATTATCTCGGCCACTGTGAGCAAAATCATCAACGTATACCAGCTAATTAATTTATATATATATATATATATATATATATATATATATATATATATATAAAACTCCATCTGGTCATGGGTCAATGCAAATATATAAATGAGTTAAATGCATGAAAATATGTAATAATCTCAATATTCCTTGCAGATAAACTTTTTCAGCTGCGTATAATTCTGAGACCTATTGACTGTCTACGGTTCCATTGCATGTGCTCGGGATAGAAGTTTTGTATAAATGTATCGCCATGCTATTAAGTATTTTTTTAAGTTCTTTTCTTTCTAAGAGGTGGAACAGAAGATGATAACAATTTTCACGGGAAATCAAGAATATATATACCCCTAATATTTTTATGAATAAAGTAATTTATGAAAACTACGCGTTTGCTTATTTTTCAGTATAATTTGGATCATCCCAAAAGAAATAAGGGATAATTTTAAAATACCTAAAATAGAAAAAACTCTATATAATATCTGTTGAAAATCTTTGTAGATTGAACTTACAACCCAAAAATCCAATTAAGCTTATGTGTTTGAAATTGATAAACGAAATCTTGCTTTTCATTCTTTGAAATATTGGGAATGAAATTGCTTCCGACACTTAGCTTCTGCTTTTCACGTTTCTATGAACTAAAATTTGTTATATCACATTTACGGCTATGTTCAAATTCCTACAATGAGATAAGAATCTTGATAAAATTAAACTTTATTTACCCTAGACACCTATTCACAATTTGTTATGAGTCATCTTCAAAATTGGTGGCCTTGTGCCACGTGGGGAGTGGGGTGATGATTAGTAATCTTTACCTATTTATTAATTAACTAGATAATATTTCGTTATTCGATACCCGCAAAAATTAAAAATTACTTTAAATTACTTAATACTCTTCTTGTTATTAATACATTTTATATAATCCATTACCATGGTCATATGGTACCTTATATGGTACTAGTCCATAAATATCGGGTATTGACGTCGAACCATATTTTATTAGGAAATATTGTAAATATCTTTTGTGTATCTTTTTATTATTGGTAGAATATTCTCTCATTAATTGTACAATCCTAAGTTGGTAGGTTTTGATTTTCCTTCATTATTGTACAATCCTATAGTTGGTAGGTTTTTATTTCCCTGTACTCTATATATACTTTGGTGAGCAATACAAGAAACTCACTTCTCCAGAACTCTCTACATGGTATCAGAGCACCGGTGGCTTATCGCCAACCAAACCCTAAATACATACTACCCGCCGCCGCCGTAGCTCCTCTCATCAGAGCCCGTCGCCGCCGCCGCTGCACTAATCGGCAGCCCTCTTTTTCTCGACGTCGTTCAGCGCCTCCTCTCCTTGCCTCGCGCTTATGGCCGCCACGACGTCAACCACGCCTCTCCAGCCGATTGCCATCAATGCATCAGCTCAAATCCCACTCAAATTGGACTCCACTAATTACCTGGCGTGGAAATTTCAGTTTCGAACCCTCCTTACGGGTTACGATCTCCTCGGCTTCTTGGACGGATCGAAGCCATGCCCACCGGTCACTATCGTCGACAACGACGTGACTTCCGCCAATCCAGCATATCCTTACTGGACTCGCCAGGACAACCTTATTCTCAGTACCATCATCTCGTCGATCACACCGACGATCATCTCCTTCATTGCCGCTGCGGAAACCTCTAAAGAGGCCTGGGACATCCTCGCGCGCACATACGGCACCGCTTCTCGTGGTCGTATCATGGCTCTCAAACAGCAGCTCCATAATCCGGTAAAAGGTTCTAAATCCATATGCACGGCATTCGCGTGATTGTGGATGAATTATCTCTCCTGGGTGTTACCGTTGATTCTGAGGATCTTGTCATAAATGTTCTAAATGGTCTTGATGACCCGTATATGGAACTCTCTCATGCCATCCAAGCCCGCGAGTCTCCCATCTCTTTTGCTGAATTACATGACAAGCTTTTAAGCATGGAGGCTCAGATTACTGCTCGTGTGCCGGCCACCTCCGTCACATCCGACTCGGCTCCGCCGGCTGCCTTCGTCGCCGGACAGCAGCCAGTCACCGATTCGGTAGCCGCGGGCGTGACCGCATCAGCCGCGGGTCAATCTCTGGTCGCGGTGGTTACTCCAGCAATCGCCAATCTAGCGGGTACAATGGGAAGTGCCAACTCTGCAGTGAATTTGGCCACTCCGCGCGCCGCTGCCCATCCTATCCGTCTCCGGCGCCAACCAGCCCCCTTACGGTGGACCATTGCCGCGGCCAGCTTATGCTTCGCCGCCCTATCCAGCTGCTCACACAGCCCATCACTCTCCGACGATTCCCTCTGCATCCGATTGGATCCTGGACTCTAGTGCCTCTCATTACATAACCTCTGATCTTGCCAACATGTCTCTTCATAGTCCTTACACTGGCTTCGACAATGTGGTTATTGGTAACGGTGAAGGTTTGACAATTACTCATACGGGACAACTTAACAGTCATTCCTCTCTTTTATTACCTGGGGCTCTCTGTGTTCCACATATGCGTAAAAATTTGATCTCTGTTGCCCAATTATGTCGTCACAATAATGTTAATGTTGTTATTTCTGATACTGATTTTCAGGTGAAGGATCGTCGCACGTGGGCAACGCTCGTTCGCGGCCCACTTAGGGGCAACACCTACTACTGGCCAGCGGCTTCCACTCTCCCATCTGCCCTCACGGCACAAAAGCTCTCTGCGTCATTGTGGCATTCTCGGTTTGGTCACCCATCAGCTAAAACCCTGCGTCATTTAGTGTCGTCTAGCAGTATAGAGTCCAGTAATGTGTCTGATCTTGCCTGTGTATCTTGCAAGCTTCATAAGTGTCATAAATTACCTTTTTCTTAGTCAAGTCTATCTTCTACTGCTCCCCTGGAGCTTATTTTCTCCGATGTATGGACCTCTCCGATTATTTCTAATGAAGGTTTTAAATATTATGTCATCTTTGTTGATCATTTCTCTAAGTATGTTTGGTTTTTTCCTTTACGCCGTAAATCTGATGTCTCACAAACCTTCCCCATTTTTAAATCCATTGTAGAGAAATATTTCTCTGCTAAAATCATTACTCTGTATACTGACAATGGGGGTGAATTTCTCGCTTTACGCTCTTTTCTTGCTTCTCATGGCATCTCCCATCTTACGTCACCTCCTCATACTCCTCAGCACAATGGATATGATGAACGCCGTCACCGTCATATTGTCGACACTGGTCTCACTCTCCTTCATCATGCCTCTATACCTCTCATTTACTAGTCTTATGCCTTTGCTACAGCAGTCTACCTCATTAATCGTCTTCCCAAGACGAATCTCTCGATGCGCTCCTCCTTTGAATCTCTCTTCCAGAAACGCCCCAACCTTGCCAAATTACGTGTCTTTGACTGCCAATGCTTCCCTTGGCTTCGGACCTACACCTCACACAAAATGGAACCCAGATCTCGTGCCTGTGTCCTCTTCGGCTACTCTACTACTCAAAGCGCCTATCTCTGCATTGATCCCTCAACGTCTAAAATCTTCGTCTCGTGTCATGTCACCTTCCATGAAGATGTCTTTCCGTTCTCCAAAATGTCTAACCCCGAGTCTCCCCTTGTACCCATTTCGGTCTCCCTAGAAGTCCTTCCGTTGCCGCCACCAGTACCTGCCGTTGCTCCCAAGCGATCCTTCACCGGACGCACTCCCGGCGCCACCGCCCGCGCCACATCCGGCACCACCAGCGACCCCTGCCGCCGCTACACCCATTATGCCACCACCTGCGTCCTCTCAGGGTGGTCATCATATGCAGACTCGCAGCAAAAATAACATCTTTATACCCAACAGGAAGTTTGGTATGTCTGATGTCACCTCTCCTGCTGTTACTGAACCTCAGACCCTGTCCAGTGCTATGTCTGATGAGCCTTGGCGCGCTGCTATGTCATCAAAGTTTGATGCTCTGCTACGGAATGGCACTTGGGATCTTGTCCAGCCTGATTCCTCGCAGAATGTTGTGGGTTGCAAGTGGGTTTATCGCATCAAACACAAGCCTGACGGTACTGTGGATAAGTTCAAAGCCCGGCTTGTTGCAAAGGGCTTTCATCAGCGTCCAGGTGTGGATTTCCAGGAGACATTCAGTCCGGTTGTTAAGCCGGCAACTGTGCGTTTGGTTCTCAGTATAGTTGTATCCAAGGGCTGGCCTCTTCGTCAAATGGATGTGAACAATGCCTTTCTCCACGGGAGGCTTACAGAGGATGTTTATATGGCACAACCACTGGGCTTTGTTGACAAAGCCTATCCATCTTATGTCTGTAAGTTACAGAAAGCTATTTATGGTCTCAAATAGGCACCCCGGGCATGGTACAGTGCTCTCCGCCAAAGCCTTCTGACCATGGGTTTCGTCAACACTACCTCTGACACTTCACTCTTCGTCTTTCAGCACTCTGGTATTACGGCCTATTTTTGGTGTATGTTGATGATCTCATATTGACTAGTAATGATTCTGCTTTCTTGAACCGTGTGATTGACTCTCTTGGGTCTCAGTTTTCTCTTAAAGACATGGGTGATCTAAGCTACTTTCTTGGTGTTGAAGTTTTGCGCAGCTCCAAGGGGTGTTTTCTTTCTCAGCGTAAATATGTTGTTGATCTTTTGACTCGTCATAATATGCTGGAGTCAAATCCTGTTCAGACGCCAACAGCGGTGTCAACTCGCCTTCATCTGGCTGACGGCTCGGCCCCTGCCGACGCATCCGCCTATCGCCAGGCCCTTGGGGGCCTCCAGTATCTCTCCTTCACTCGTCCTGATATCTCCTTTGCTGTGAATACACTCTCACAGTTCATGCATGCTCCTACTGTCACTTATTGGGGTGCAGTTAAGCGCCTATTTCGGTATCTGAATGGGACGCGTGACTTTGGCATCTGGCTGCGTCCTTCATCTACTATACCTCTGCATTATTTCTCTGATGTAGATTGGGTGGAAACTGTGATGACCGCTCCTCAACTGGTGCCTATGTTGTTTTTCTAGGGCCAAATCCTATTTCCTGGAGCTCCAAAAAGCAGCGTTCCGTTGCGCGATCATCTACTGAGGCTGAGTATCGTGCCATTGCTTCTGCTGCCGCTGAAGTACGTTGGCTTCATTTCCTGCTGCGCGAGCTTCATGTCCCTCTTTCGGCTGCTCCTGTCATTTACAGTGACAACATTGGCGCCACTTATATCTGTGCCAACCATGTGTTTCATTCTCGCATGAAACACATCTCCATTAATTATCACTTTGTTCGTCAATTGGTCCAGAATGGGTCCCTTCGTGTTGCTCACGTATCCTCTGCTGATCAGCTTGCTGATGCTCTCACCAAGCACTTATCTCATCCTCGGCTTCTTCTGTTGATGTCCAAGATTGGCGTGTCCTCCGGCCCTCCATCTTGAGGGGGCGTATTAGGAAATATTGTAAATATCTTTTATGTATCTTTTTATTATTGGTAGAATATTCTCTCATTAATTGTACAATCCTATAGTTGGTAGGTTTTGATTTTCCTTCATTATTGTACAATCCTATAGTTGGTAGGTTTTGATTTCCCTGTAATCTATATATACTTTGGTGAGCAATACAAGAAACTCACTTCTCCAAAACTCTCTACATATTTTACCCCCATGACAAACATGGATAAAAATTTATTTTCTTTGACTTACTTCCCCTTTCACCTTCACGAATTTATTCATCACTTGTGAAATAGCATAATACTTATAATCTTCAAATAAACTTTTACTTGGACTGATGTCAATTATCTTATGACAAATTTAACGTACAATACTACATGGTGCAATATCGTCGTAATTTAATACTGCGAAGCGTAACATAATCGTAATATAATAATGCTGGATGTAACATCATCGTAATATATTACTGTAGAGGGTAACATTATTTTAATACACTACTGCAGAGCAATACATCAACGTAATATTGCAGAGCGTAACTTCGAATTATGTTTTGCACAATGTATATTTCCACGCGGTTGATATGATGTTGGCACGATGAATATTTTCGTGCAATTTTAAATGAGATTGATTTGTGGTATTACTGCAAAAGAAAAAAGAAAGGAAGTTAGATTTCTGTTATGATCACTTATTCGTTCTTACATGTCTTTCTTTGGTTCTATTGATGTTTGTGGTTATGTATAATACTTTCCACTTGAGTTCCTTTGCAGCTACCTTTGCGTTTTCCCTTTTGGAATGTTACTACTATAGCTATTTCTTTCATGTCTATTACTGTTACACATGCGCTTTCGTTCGATTTACTTCTATTACATATCTTCTTCAAATTCATGTATTTACTTGTTATTAGCATATACTTGTTGCATGCCCTTAATTATCATGTGATTTACTTGCTAACTGTATTAACCTGCTACATGTCTTTACTTACTACACGCTTTTATTTACTATATATCTTAACTTACTATATTTCTTCACTAGTTAAATGGATTTATTTGCTACCTGCTTTCACATAGGATACCTTCATTTGAACCGTGTTTTTACTTGATAAACATTCTTTACTCGTTTCATGTTCTACTCTAATTTGTTTAACTAGATTGGGTGACTTTTAGATTGGTTGTGTTGTTATTGTGGAAGCTTTGTCATTATGTACAGTAGACTTGCTTTTGACATTGAACCGCTCATTCTACGCGGTCTGAATTGTATTACCTAGTTGAATATCGCGTATTCATTTTCTTAGTGTTCCGTTTTGAATTTTTCTCGTATTTGGTGTGTGGTTTCATATGATATTGTTGATATCGGGTTCAGGTTGCACGCTACAATAGTATTTATTGATATTGGAGGATCGAGTTTCACCCTGTAATAGTGTTCTTTATATATGGGATTGGGTTGCACGCCGCAACGGAAAAAATATATTATAATAATTCTTGTCTTTTGATTTCTGTCATTGCATTGTATTGTGAGACCGAGAAGTGAATGCAAGGACATGAAATCCAAAAATTCATTTCAATTAACTTCATCTGAAATACAAAATAAAGATATGAAATCGAAAACTTCATTCCAAAATACAACATATTGTCCACCAATACAAAAATAAGTAGTTCATGTGAATTACTTCTACAAACTTCATCCGATGGAAACCACAATGCGCTTGACTTTTTTGGAGGTTCACTTCATCAAGAAAGCCGCAACAAATCCAACAAATAGCGCACATAAAATTATAATGAACATCTTCAGGTTCAATACTTTTTATACTGACTCCCTTGTTTTGTTCGCTTCAACAATATATATAGCCTCTAATGTATCCACATTTTCATCCGTTTGTCCCTTCAATCTTGCACACATACAATGCCATATTCAAGGTATTCAGTTGAACTTGAACAACATCAAACTTCGACTTAAAATTATTAGTTACAACCATTGCTTTGACCAGTAAGACAATCTCAAAAATCACATAGTTTATTCTTACACACAATCTAAACAACATATAACGAGAAAACTAATAAAACTGAAATTTAGTTTAAAATATCAAAATTAAATAAATCTGTAAATACTTATTACTTACTTCAGGTTTCGCACACCTATAAAATCTCCTAACAGAATTTTAAATGGTAGTTGAAATGAAGTGATTCACCACAAAATCAGCTCTTTTCCGATGAACAACTAGGTTCAGACATTAAGTACCCACGTAAAAGACAACCTTTAAATTGATAAAAGGAAAAGAAACAAAATAAAACTGTACAAGCGAATTCAAGTTTAAATATGAAGGAAACACCCAAATGTAGAGGAAGAAGTTCTTCAATATAGGGAGGATATACGACTATGAAAGAGACAAGGACTTTCATTTAAGTGGAGTTGGTATAATTTTGTGGGTTATTGCATTGGATGAGTCGGGTCTTAATATGGATGGGTATTATTAAGTTGGATCTGAAAACATCACAGGGAACTTACACGTGTTCCCTCCGTTAGAGGAGGGGTAAAAGTATTTAATTATGCGACGTTAAAGACCCCGTAGTATAATGAAGAATTTAAATACTATAATTAATAGTGCAAGAATATATTTAATCATTAATCGTTTTTAAAAGAAAGAAAAATTAACTTCTTCCTCGAAGCACTTTTTGAAGAAAACAAATATACTTAGGAGTACTTTTTAAAAAAGCTTGATCAGATATTAATTGTTATTCAAAAATAATTAGCCAAACATAAATTTTTTCTCGTACTTTTGAAAAAATCACTTTTCAAAATAAACAAACTAATTTTAAAAGCTTGACCAAACAGGATATTAGGTTCTTCCCATAATTTTACCCTCCCTTGTCAATCACACCGAGGACGAAATAAACATCTAAGTCCCTAGTCAACAATGTCAGCTATCAATGCATGAAAAATACAAGACGAATTTCACGGTGATACTAAGAAATAGAAGAAGGTGCAGAATAGGACAAATCATACGTCTACGATGATTTCTTTTTCAAGAAATTTTTAAGGAAAGAGGATGAATTAGATACTCCAACTAAGAGCACACTAGAATTTTGTATCAGGCAACCAAGGTACTCATTGATAAATTTTATAAAGAAATTGAACTATGACCATCAACAAGAAAAGTGATAAGATAAGCATGTAAGCCTGAAATCAGCACGAAAAAGAAATGAAACTACCATATTGAATCTGTAAGGAGGAAAGGCCCATTACATATAATGCTCAAACAAGGATAAATCCGGAAATAAATGGATAAGAATAACAGATATTCTGCTTGCAAAACCAATCCATCCAGCTAGTGGAAACCATGAGCAGATTTGACTTCACTAGAACAAACTAACACATCTAACACAGCTTAACCTTCAGTACATGTTGGAAAATCAAATCCCTGTTGAATTTGATTTTTCTAGAAGAGAAAAGGAAGAGCAAGTATAAACATGGCATCTCAAGCTTCATTTTTCAGAAGTCGCTCCACATATGCCTGTCAAGAAAATAATAAGTGGAAGTTAAACATGTAATCAACATCTTAAAAATGAAGGATAAACAAGCCTTATAAAATCTCTAATGACACCAGAACCCCAGACAAGCAATCAAAATCCAATTCCAATGCCATATACAACTTCAGTACTGTCTATGCACCACCCCTCACCCCACTCCCCCTGGGACAGACAAAAACATACACATCCCACAGGTAACATAAATGCTCATATGAGCACACAATAACATACTATCATATTTTAAAAAAACAATGTTTTAAATCCAAAGCAAGATAAAGAATGAGAAACGATAAGACAACTCACCTGTACAAGTTTGGTAATTTTAGCTTTTGAATAGGACAGATATTGCTCTATTTTCTCTTGTGTCTTAGGGACATGTTCTCCTTGAGTTGTACTAGTCACCTTATCAACCACCTTCTTAACAACTGTTTTGTGAACTTCCCTGCTCATCTTACCTTCTTTCCAAGTGGGTCTTAGGATCTCCTTAACAAACTCTATTAGAGCATTTTTGAATAAACGTATTGCTTTTTCATCTTTGTTACCACTTCCCTCCTCAACCTTCCCATGCATATTCATATCTCCTGGATGATCATTTTCTTGCCCATCCTTGGACTCCTCCGGAGCTAATTTATCTTTTCCATTGACTTCAACTAATTTATTCTCCTGCTGCTTCACATCATTTATTTGATCGTTATTTCCAGGTTCAGGGTCAACGGTAGATGATTGATTCATTTGCTCCTCCGGAACCTTATTACTCTCCCTATCCAAATAAGACGAGTTGTCAGGGGGCATCTTAAAGTTGTCTACGCCATCTGCAGGATGGTAGTTATTTGGAACCCTCATCTCCGGATTGGTCTGACCATATATAGCATTAACAAGTGAAGAAATCGGATGCGAAGCTAGCATTCCTGAAGGATCAGAGGGATTTAAGACTCTTTGCAGTTGAACTTCTCGCAGTTCTTCCTCAAATTTCTTTATCATAGACGTTGGAGAGGTTTTCATTTGGTGTACTTGCTCACCAGTAACAGTACATGAAATATTTTGAGGGACTTTGAATTCCAGCATCTCGGGTGTGCTGGGTGCTTCTCTCTTATTGTGTCCAGTCGATGGGATAGGTAAGAACACATTCGGTTCTTGGTGTGTTCCATTCAGAGCTGCAGAATGTTCAGAGCTCATACCAATAACTGTACCACTGAAGCTCTGTCCAGGCAAATGAACTTGATGAAGACCGTCTCTAGCATGCCTAAATTCATTTAGTGCATTAGAGCCAAGTGTTCTGGCAATGCTATCTTCTGTCAGCCCCTGTGGCTGAATATAAGAACTAGCAGATCCATAAGGCTGAGTCGCAGTGGCAGAAAGAATGATGCCTGAAGCTTCTGGATTTGAATTATGTCCAAGGACATGTGCCGAAGTTCTCTCCATATTTTGATCAGAAGCTTGAGAAGTGAGATGAATAGCTTGAGCATTTGTAAGATTTTGCATAACTGAAGATTCTGAAATGTTCAAAGCATTAAGATTACCAGCATTCCCTCCGTGAGGAGAAACACCTCTCTCTGTGTCAGAATTCATATAATGTGGTTCTGTGCTTCCCCAGGCTCTGCTCTCATTTTCAAAACTATGGTCCAATCTTTCATTGGTCCTATCTGTAAGAACTGTGACAGCAGTATCTTTTCTCGCAACACTTTCATCCCACCCACTAGACTTTACATGGTCCGAGGGCCTTCCTTCATCCCACCCACTAGCCTTTACATGGTCCGAGGGCCTTCCTTCAGCATCCCACTTTGGACCCTTCAACCAGTTATTCTTGTCATCAAGTCTGTGGCCACCAATGTCATCTGAGGGCCTAATTTCATGATTTCTTGATGCGGCATCATGAGAGAATTTGCAGTTATCCTTGTAGCACTTTCCTGCTGCAAAGTACTTGCAAAGTGATTTTCCAGGTCTGCTTGCTATATTGTCCTGACCATGATCAAAGGATGCTCTCCGAGTGCCTTTATCATAGCTATCACCTGAGGCACCATCATGAGAAAATCTGCATGATGCACCCCAGCGACAGTTGCCTTTCACAAAATCCCTGCAAATAATTATACCTCTATTCCGGTTTCTATGCATCTCATCCTCCAGATGATGCATATCAGGAAGCCTATCCCTTGATTGGTACCCAGGACCTTCGCTGTCAGCATACCTTGAGACATGTCCACGCTCTGGCCTACTACCCAATCTTTCAGCCATGTTGCCCTCTGAATGACCTCCGTCCCTATGATTGATAGCATCTGGATGAACGAACCTGCAGTCACTGCCTCTCCTACAATTCCCCGCTGTAAAATTTCTGCATACCTGGGCTGACATACGAGGGCCGCTCCTTCTATCGCCTGATGCATATGGATCACGTTTAGAATTATGGAGAGGACTACGACTCCTATCCTGACCTCTCATAATACCCCTGTCTCTGTCCCTGTCCCTGTCCCTGTCCCTGTCCCTGCCCATGTCCCTGCTCTTGCTCCTGCTTCTACTCCTGGTCCAACCTCTAAATCTATCCCTTCCCCTGCTGCGACTCCTGCTCCTACCTTCTCCCCTTGCCCCGCTCTGGCTCCGGCTCCGGCTCCGGCTCCGGCTCCGGCTTCGGCTTCGGCTCTGGCTCCTGGCCCTTCCAGGGTATCTATAAAATGAAAGACAAACCGCAACGTATCAGTAGAAATAATAGCAACCATATCTGCTAGGTGAACTTCCCCTTCCCCTTCCCCTTTCCCCATGCCCAACGGAAGGATCAGGCAAAAACGAGACAGGACACCAAAAGAATGATGGAAAGTCAAATAACTCGTGAAAACTTTGGAGGCAAGTAACACTGAAATATTAGAGAATCCAAAGCAGTGGCTTCTCACCAGCCAGAAGTTCTTTCATTGCACATTGCAATACATGAAATGCATCACAAACTCAAACCTAAAGAACTATCTTACTTGAAAGCTAATAAGTTTTACAGAGACGTGGTCGATTATCTTTTGATAATCATGAGTATGATGGATCATTAAACCAAATAATGTAAACATACCTGCGAGACTGAGTCCGGCCATTATTTGGAGAGTGACTATTGCTTCGCCTTCCCCACCTATAAAAAGCAGGAGACATGCTTTTATAATGGTAGTTTTCCTTCCTCAGCTCTTCTGTTCCTGTAACATTGTCCCCGCACGACCAACCAGAGTTATTTTTTGACTGCCACGAATTATCACCTTTTGAAGCTCCCCATTCCTCATAATCCGGACTATTTGGAGTCTCTTCAGCATCCCACAAAGACTTCCGCCTTTTTGCCCTTTCACCCATACTGGTCCTTGATAGCAAATATCAGCAGTATTTAATTTCTGTCATAAAGAATATCTGAAGACCTGAAAAGTATAGACATAATTTTAACTATTTCAGTGAATCAAGCAGCCTTAAGTTGGGAACAAATAAGTTCCGATCATCCGCCCTTCCCAGATTACTTCCATAGAACATTGACTTTCGTAATTCACATAATGGGAAAACTACAAAAACAAAATATAGGTTCTGGAAAGGAATGAATGTTTGACCTCTAAAACCCAAACTAACCAGAAGATGAGTGTTGTATAATATGAATGTCAAGATCAATACGCAAGTAGCAAACTTAGAGGATACTTTACCATTTCATAAAACAAAAAAGGTAGCAAACTTATAGAGAGAAGATCCGATGAAATATTTTATCATGTCCTATGTGAACTTCCAACTATACCTGTCTGTAGATGCGATATATGATATGATTCAAGGTTCTAAAGGGGACAACAAAACTTAAAATCACATAGCGAATCTGCCTCAAAAGAGCTATAATCTATCGAAATCCATGGGAGACTTAGCTAAGGAGAACACAATAAAAGCAGAGATACATATAGGCAATATCAATTAGTCAGAATAAAGACTAGTTATTGTTACGCTTAAATTAGATCTATTGTTTATCAGGAGCTTTTACTTTGGTTAAAGATCTTTATGCTGGTGTGATGAGTGCAAATTAATAGATCCTCTACTTTTATACCAAATATTGAGTACTAGAATGAAACCAACTCTACTAGAGAGCAACTGATATAGAGTATTCAACTATTTATACACCCCATAGTTGAATAATTGACTGATATATTGGGAATAAACAAACAAGCAGAGGAAAGAGAAATTGGATGAGACAATAAGCGTGATGGAGTAGCGACCTCTTGATTTTACTCTCAAGTCTACACTAAGAAACAGATATTGTCCTATGAGTAAGGGGTTTGATAGTACTTATCAAAAGAAAAAAGTAAGGGGTTTGATAGTATTTCAGCAAAACAATATATTTTTCACATGGTTCAGCATTTCTTTTCTTTTACAACTAAGCAATCCCCAACAGCTAATGGTGCACAGTCCGAAACTCGGTAGACAATGGGCCCGGCCCTCTACCCTTCTCCACTTACATATCAAATTTTTGTCTACGACAAAGTTCGAACACGTGACATTCGCCGAACACATCACGCATTTGCGCGGCTTATCACTAGACCAAAGCATTGGGGGCAGCAGCAGTAAAATATTTGTTACACACACAGATACGAGGACCAAGATAAAGTACCTACATTTCTTTTCTTCTGATTGGTAAAAGAAAGTATGATAATATATAATTCGCAAAATCCCTTCCTATTGTGAAGACGAGAGAAGCACACTTAGCGAGCAGCAAAACAGATTCCCTACAACTTCGAGCAAAGGAAATATATCCAATAAACTACATGAACTTGTGATCCAGGAACAGAACAGAACAAACAAAAGAAGCAACTACGCCACCAAAGAATAAGAACCAGAACAAATTTTCATGTTATAACACTTAAAGTTAATGACAACATTATTCATATTTCCAAATCATTGTAGTCAATCACTTCTGAATGCTGGAAGGGTTCTTTATTCTAGCTAACTTCAGCTCGGCTAGGCTTCCAGAGACTTGAATACTTAAAATCACATCAAACCATGAGTACAAAGCAATGGTCCGACTTCACTTGGTTGTTAAGTTTCGACGGCCAGCCACATAAAAATTTCACAAGATGAAAGCAGCAATTACTTCGAGCAGGAAGAAGCATCAAAGGAGTGAATGATGTCCTCTTATTTATATTTGACAGAATTAACACCACTGCTCATCACAAACAACTTAGTGGCTAGACACTGGATGCAGTCAAATGGAACACTCATGAGAGGTTATGCAGCATCCTAGGGATATTAAGTAAAATGTACATCTGATGCTGCCAGATAATGCATGGTCATAAAAGATACAGCAATTTTGCGAGCCTAAATAGAACAATGTTCGTCCTGCATCCATGTCAAGGATAATTTGACCTAAGGAACTTCCATTAAACCATGCATCATTCAATACATATGCTTATATGTTAAACTGGTGTGTTTGGCTTTACAGTAGCTGCTGATAATAAATTCTATTTAGATCAATTAAAGCACTTGATGAATCAAGCCATGACAGGCCTGTTGATTTTGCTTTCAATAATCTCCAAAGCATACAGTGAAAACATCCCCAAGTGTTCTTGGTACCAAAGTCGTATCCGGATTTGTTTAACACCTCTGTGGTGTTGAACAATAGCCACTTTCTCCTTTTACTTCTTCTATTCTTAGCTCCTATCTCTGCTGTTATCCTGACCCTCCAATCTCTACTAGCTTTGACTTCGTACAACTTGCTACTACTATTAGCTCAACGTGAACAGCCATGGCATCATGTCAAAAGACATCAGCACCGATTTGACCATCTAAAATGTGCATCGGTGAAGCAACAAAGATCCAACGATATCACTTAAGCCTTCCCAAATTAAGGATGATTACCGATAATATGAATGAATCTTTTAAAAGATAAACTGCACGGTGATGCCTTCCATCAAGTTCTATGAGGGAAAACTATATTGCGGGTGCACCAGTAACAAGCATCCCCATAAATACCCACCTGAAACTATTTACAAGGGTCTTTCAACTCCTTCAAATGCACTTCTATTCGTTTTTATTTATATTATCCACACGAAAAAAAAGGAGCTAATTTCAAGAATCTCATTCCTGGCCTCTTCCTTCTAAACTTCCACCCCAGTAGTATCTCTCTAACAGTACTTGACGTCATCCATTCCGTTTCAGACACCTTCCGGACTATGCACCATAGCATGTTTGCACTTGAATCATGAAGCACCAATAGTTAGCATTCTCTACCATATGCTAGCATATGAAACACCAACTTTTATAAATTGTCCTCAAACTCAGCAGTGAGGATGGCTTTCCATGCTGATTTTAAAGTGAAGAAAAACATTTTCCTTGAAGCTCTAGGAACCCAAATTGAACTGTAAGGAAAGTTCACATTCTCTCTCAAGTATGTTATAGGAAGACTTAATTGAGAAAAAATCATCTCTAGTCCTCCCCATTTCCGGCTGTTATTATTGGTAAATGATGTTTTTTGCTTGTAGAATGTTCAAGCACCATGTTGAGCTCTTCCATCACCTAGCATCGCAATTCCTTTTTATTTTCTTTTTGTTCTTTTTTGAGAAGGTAACCTGTATAGTGAAAAAAGAGAAAATTAGCACCAAGCTGGTGCTAAAGCAGTACAAGAATTAGGAATCCTTCTGTACAAAAACAAAACTAAACTAAACAAAAAAAGGACTTCAGCTGTGAAAGTCCTAAACTTGCAAGGATTCAATGAAGTCTAACATACTATCCTCCTTCTTTACATCCTGCTGACTGCACCGACCAACCAAAATCCATGAACATTTGAATTTAAGCTGCTGAACCTAGCCCTTTCATTTGAAGTTCAGGCCCAATAAATTTCCATCACTATGTTGATAGCATACATGAGTGAGTGCTACCGTCTCTAGGCTAGAGACATTGATAACGAACAGAAAAGTTTCACAAAAAAAGAATATCATCGCACCACTTTGTTTTTAGAAATACACAATTCTGGCTATATTTAACTATCCAAATCTGATATCAATGTCAAATCTTCTCACCCTTCCCTTATACTCCTTTGTAGAGTTGCTCTCTATGGCTGCATGATTGTTTCTCCATCCCCCTCTGAGCTCCATAATGTTCCGACATGATCCTCCTCCACTGCTCCACAACACTTGTTACTCTAGATCAAAACTTCAAATCCATTTCCTTTATAAGATTATACTGAGTACCATCAAGTCCTTAGCTCTTTACTTCCATCTTCACCGGAATATTAAAGTTTCCCGATTAAAAAGATGGTACTTCTTTACATCCCCCCGTATACATATCCATTGACACTTTATCAGCCTTTAAGAAACAACTCGCCAGTACCGCCAATAAGGACATGTTACAGCTTAGCGTATTGACAGACTGCTCTTGATCAATACCTCTTTTCTCCTTTTCAGTAATAGCCACACTTCATCAAAAGTACTACTCAATGTGAGAAGAGTAGCAAAATCCTTAACTTGATGAAAGAATTCAATGCTTCAGGCAAACACCTTAAGAGCAATCGCTCAAAGCTAATTACCTGCGTCCCAATAATAGAGCCTCAGATCTAGTCCCTAACAATAATTTCCCGAATTCATTCTAAAAGATTAACTTGTGCAAGTCCCAATCACACCGCAAACTCGACCAATAACAACTACAAATCAATCCTAAACTTGTTGGGGTCGACAATATGAACCATTTCTATCCACTTCACTCTATTAGGACCTGTTTCAAGGAAAATTAGGATTCTTTGCCCTAAATATCATTTGTTCTCCCACTTGCTAACAGGTCTAGTATAATTCAACAATTAAAGTCACATACAAAAGCTCGTATTGACAAAAACCCATAAGCTAAAAGCAGATTAAAGCCAAACATGTATAGCAGAAAAATACAAAATTCGTTGCCCTAATACGAAAGACAACAAAACAGATCAATTTCAAGAGAAATATAAACCCTATAATTGCAATTAAGAAAAAAGTAAAAAAGGAGTGAGGGAGGAAAGGGTACTAACCTTTAACAGAGAGGAAGATCGAGAAAATTGAGCTCTTTTTTCCTTATTTCTCCAAATGTTTTTTTTCCTTTTGGGTCAAGAGTGAAGAGTGAGAGAGAGCGTGTGGGAATATTAAAGTATGGATGTTAGTGTAATTGTAGAAGAAGTAGATTGCATTTTAATTGAAGTAAGTCTAAGGCCTAAGTCTTCGCAGCTTATACATACCAACTGTGTGTAAGGGAGAATTAGAACAGGAGAGACGGATTTGGAGAGAGACACACAATGTTATGTTGGGGTTATTTTGGTACTTAGCCACCGTAACCATATAGTCCAAGTTATGGAAAATTAATACTTGTCGAAAAAGTATTTTTTATAAAATAGTAAGTTGTATTTGGCCAATTTATTCTAGAAATATTTTTTTTATAATATTTAATAAGTAAATTATATTGACCAATCTTTTTATTAAAAAAATTGAATATCAGATTATGCAAAAAGACAATAAATATTTAAATTATAATTAGAAAATGTTTGTTATAGAGAATTGAATTTATAATACATAAAGTAAAAATATATATTAAAAATTTTTAATCAATAAAGATACAGTTATCTAAAGAAATAATATTGGGTATATGACATTACTTATTGTGTTCATGATGATTCAAATATATCAATATACAACGTATAATATAAATTAAAAATCTACTCAATAGATCCTATAAAAAAAGATTTATTTATAATAGAGAGACTATTTCAAAGAAGAGTAGGGGAAGAATAAAAAACAATCAAAATAAGAAAAATAAAAAATAGATGGTACCAAATAAAAGGTTAAATTAGTGAGGGATAATATGAAAAATATAAATTCTTATTAAGAATATTATTATCTTGAAAAAATAATTTTCTCTTTCTACTTCTTGAAAGAAGGTAGAACTTGTAGCTTTTTCCTAAAAGAAGAAAAAATGCTTCTGTTGGAGCTCACACTCATGTTTTGTCTTGGCCAAACACCTTAACAGCTTATTTGGACAAGCTGCAAAAATTAGTTTACTTTGAGAATTATTTTTGTTCAATAGTACTTCTTTCAAAAGTACTTTCAGTAAGAAGTAGTTTGTGTTTGACTAATTAATTTGAAAAGTATATTACACAACAATTTGTATTTGGCCAAGCTATTAGAAAATTGCTTTTAAATATATTTTTCTCACAAGTGCTTTTCAAAAACGTGCTTTTGGAGAGAAGATATTTTTTTTACTTCTCCAAAACTATGTCTGTTTCTCCTCAAAATTACTTTTTTCTTCCAAAAGCTTGGCCAAACACTTCAAATTACAACCAAAAAATACTTTTTTAGAAAAAAAAGTGTTTTTAGGATTAGAGAAGCTCGGCCAAACAAACAAAAAATTTCCAAAAGAGTGCTTTTTTTACCAAAAGAAGAAGTGTTTTAGCTTCCTAGAAGTTTGGCCGAACAAGCTCAAAATTAGTTTATTTTGAAAAGTGTTTTTTCTTTAAAATAATTTTCAGAAACGTACTTTTGCTAAGAAACAATTCGTGTTTGACTAATTAATTTAAAAAATACTTTTGAGCGGTAATTGGTGTTTGGCCAAGACTTTAAAAAGTGCTTTACGTATATTTTTATTATAAGTATTTTTCTAAAATATATTTTTGAAGAATCTACTTTTTACTGCTTCTCAAAAATTTTTTTCTCTTCTACTCAAAAATATGTTTTCTTTCTAAAATCTTGGTCAAATACCTTAACTTGTAAAGAAAATATGTTTGACCAAAAAAAAAAAAGCTTAACCAAACATACTAATATTTCCCAAGTCACGTCAGTTTAATTAAGATGTGAGAATTTGCATGCACATATGAATATTAAATTATTGCATTAAGATCCAAATACTAAGTCATTAAGGCCTATTTTCTTAATATTTAAATTTATAAAATTTATCTTTAGTAAAAAATAATAAATCTAAAATTAAAATAAATAATACTTAACCTTCATGATATATTAACACAATACTAGATAAGATTATATGATAGTTGCGGGTGCCAACTACCTAATGGATATCAACTTAAAATTTGTATAAATTTTAATCATCTAGATCTATATATCTACTCGAATATATTTTAAGAGATTGTAAAAGTACAAAATAGAAGATTGAATAATGAAGAATCAAACGAAAAAGCAAACAGAACTAATGATTGAAATATTAATGATTAAGATTAAATCATTTACAAAGTGCAAACAAATGGGACATTAATCTATCATAATGTATAATGTGTCCGACAAGAAAGGTTGCTCTGATGGTAAACAACCTTTACTTTTAACCAAGAAGTTGTGAGTTTGAGTTTCTCCAAAAGCAAAATGAAAAATTCTTAGAGGAAAAATATCGAAACTCTATTTTAAAACATCCTCTCTACTCTCGGGATAAATTTCAAATACGTAAAGAAGTTCTATGAATGCAACGGACAATGAAATAATAAAAGGAATAAGTAAAAAATAATGGGCGATATAATTGGCTACCAATTAGGGGCTGAGTTTGACAATTGAAGACTGAAATTTTGTTTAGCTGACTATGAAGTAGAAAAGACACATATCTTACCTTTTTTCTTACACTTGGGGAGCACAGAGATGTAGGAGACCAGCCGCTGACTCCTTATTTCCCTTTTTATACGAAAGAACTCTCGCTTACTTTTTATTCACTTGTGTATTCGTAATCTTAGGTGGCATTACAATGATTTGATTTAGGTTAACTGACAGATAATTAAATCAAAAAATATTATTTAAAATTTAATTATTGATAGGACAAGGCAATATGACATTTCTATTGTTCTCCATTAATATTTTAGGGGGTTATATGATATGTTCGATATTACTATTAATTACTTTTTGGCACCTAGTTGAGTACTTTGAATTACCACCCCAAAAAAATAAAAAATCCTATAACAATGGTGAGATTTTTTAATTTTTTCTTTCTTTAGATATAAGTTACTTCCAGTTTAGAGAAACAACATTCATGTAATACACTGGAAATTTAATAATCAACTTCAATATTTTCAGGAAAATAATTTTTGAGCTTTTAATTGCGAAGAAAGACATTCAAATATTTCTATTTAATTATGATAAAACATAAGATATATATATATATATATATATATATATATATATATATATATATATATATATATATATATATATATATATTATGACAACCCTAGCCTTAATTTTCGTGTTTCGAGACCTCACAGCTTCATTTCATATTTATTGATTTGTGTGCATTGTATGTGTCGCTTTTCGGAAGTTTTTATGTGAAATTTTGAAGAAAAATTGGTTTTTGACTAAAATGAGCTAGAGTTAACCACAATCATTATTTTTAATAAATGACCTCGAATAAACTTTTTGACGATTCGTATGATATTTTTGGACTTGTACGCACGTTTGGTTAGGGTCCCGCGTGGCCCGAGCGCGTTTCCGCTCATTATGTGAAAGATTGTGAAAGTTAAGTTTTAAGATAAAATTCTTGAGTTTTAATGAGCAATTCTTGTTATTTTGATGATTTTAGTTAGCGAGTGAGTCTGCATAACGTTATTACACTTGTGTGCTTGTTTGATTTGGAGCTCGGGGGGCTCGAGTGAGTTTCAGATAAGTTTGGAGGTGTTTTGGAAGGCTTTGAATTGCTTATGCCATTTTGCTGGTGTTCAGGTCTATAGGTCTCGCATTTGCGATGACATGTTCGCAATTACGAGTCTCGCTTTTGTGAAGTCGGACTCACAAATGCGAGGGTGGAGACTGTTGGTTCATGATAGTAGGCTAGAATCACACATTTTAGTCGTAATCTGCACTTTAATTACTGTATTTTACTTGCATTTAAGCTTGAATGTTAGTGTATTGCACTTATTATGTGTTGTATGCCTTACAGGAAGTAATTTCGAGTTAAAAGATATTCAGGAGCTAAATTGAACGAGTTGGATCTTTGAAGTTTGAATAAAAGCTCAAGGGATTAAACCGCTATCGCGTTCTGGGGTCGAGGACCAAGTATGGATATCAAAACACGATAAAAAAGAATTACTATGTAAAATAACCACAGCTGCGGCGCCCCCGCATGGGGTGCCGTTGGCCGCTGCGCGACGATACAATGGGCCAGCTCTGACAGATTTCAGCTCTCTAAACTTACTCACTAGCGCCCGGCATGGGGTGATGTGCGTGTGTGATTTTTGAGTACTTTTCTATTTCAGCTTGAAAAAGGTAGTTTTGCCTGGGCCAACTCCTATAGCGTATAAATATACCCAAAAGATATTTTTGAAGGAACTTATTTTACCTTGGAAGCTTTGGGATAGCATTGGAGGCTACGAGACACTCCATCATCTTTCCAAAGATTCAATACGAAAGCTTGGATTGTAAAGTTTAATTGATGCTTTCTTATTCTTCTATTATATTTGTGATGACTTCCTCTGTGATTATGGAGTAGTTTATCTTAGAATTTGACGGATATGGTATTTTGATAAATATTTGTAGATTTTAAATCTAGTTCATGCTTGAATTCATTTATGAAGTTTTAAATTGTTACAACTTTATTCATCAGTTTATTTAATCGAAAGAAGAATATCTTGGTGATTACCTCTGCATGATTTCTGTTTGATTTATTTGATTGATTCTCTTAAGTAATTAAAAGAGCTTGTTTAATTGTTGATTCAATCAAGTTAGGAGAATATTCGAGAGACGTTCTCCTAAGGACCAATCTATTAAAGCATGCTTGCATACTTCATATTGCTTATATTAGTTCACTTCATAGAGTTAAGATTTAATCGAGAGAGGAATCTTGATTACACGTTTGAACTAATCATCGAGTGAATTCGTGAGAAACATAAGAACATTAGAGTGAATTAAACGATAGTTAAATCCCAAATAGCTCTCTTGCACCTATCCTGTCAAACCCTTATTCCTCACATTCATAAGAAACCACTTTGCAAATTTCTAATTCCTTGCTGTCAATTATCAACTGCATTATTTTAGTAATTAAACTTAGTTCATAATTTATAACTCAAGTGTTGATCCTTCTGAATAACAATTGAACCAAAAATTATTCGAACATTATTTAAAATCAATTCGGTAGAGACGATATTATACTATATTATTCTTGATTAGTGAGCATCAGTTTGGTGTTAAGTTTTGTGCTTGTCATTTCGCAAATGCGAAGATGGCATTGTAAATGCGATCAGGTGGGTGTCATTTTTGTGATGGGTTGGTCGCATATACGACTTGGTGCTGGTTTGGATAGTCTTCGCAATTGCAATGGCTGTCTCTTTTACTAGTAAGGAACAATGGCAAATGTGATCATCATGTCGTAAATGTGATATCAGTAGCGTTGGGAAGTTGTTAGCTTTTGAGAACAGTAATACGCTTTTACGGACATCGCAATCTACATCTAGGTACAAGATTAGTATTATGTTCCACAGTATTACATTGTTGTTATGCTCTGCAATAATATATTACGATGATATTACAATCGGCAGTATTACATTACGGTGATATCGCGCTTCGTTATTAAGTTACGATGATGTTGCACCCTGAACTATTGTACGTTAAATTTATCGTAAGGTAATTGACAGCACTCCAAGTAAAAGATTAATTGGAGATTATGAGGACTATGCTATTTATAGCAAGCAATAAGTAAGTGCCACAAAGCGTAAAGAATACACGAATTAAAGAAAATGAGTTTTATTGAAGATTGTCGATTTGGAATAAAATATTGTCCGAACTATAATACCTATTAGTTACGGACTAGTACCATACAAAATATCATATGACCGTGATAGTATGATATATAAAGTATATTAAAAGTGAATCATATTTTGAGTAAGTAATAATAATTCTTAATTTTTTTAATAATTAATTAATTACCGTATAAAGAATATTATTCTTAATTAATAGGTGGATAAAAACTTAATAATTATCCCCACCTCACGTGACAGCCAGACACATTTTAAAACTATGACTCTTAGTAGATCTTCATTAGGTGGCAACTTAAAGTACTAATTAAGAGACACTTCCACCAATTTTGAGTACAAGACTTGTAAAGTAATAAATACACTTTGAATAAAGAGATTATTCAATCAGAATGTTTCATATATTAAGTTCAAAATGATCTGACAGTAATTCATATGTGAGCCTTTTACCTTGGCAATGAAATTGTTTTGAAAATTCCTACGAAACTCCTTCGTAACAGAACCTTAGAAAATCTTACAATTCAAGTTCGACATTAACTACGAGACTTTATTCAACCAAAAAAATTAGAAGCTTAACAACGTAAAAATTTTGTGATTCTAAAGAATAATTATGTAACCTTTACGACATATTTTCTTACTCCAAATTAATAAGGTTAAGCTCTTATTTCATTTTACATGATCTTGTTATTATATAATTTTGTTAATGAGCCATAAAGAAAAAAAGTTTCGGAATTTACGTATATTTTGCTAGTCTCATAAATTGCGTATATTTTCTTAGTTTTGTAAGTTATAATATTCTTCTTATCGGGACTTTATATTCAGTTGAGTATTTCCTTCTTCTAGTCAAGAGAGCAGAGAATTTATATATATACAGTATTAAAAGTATTTTCATTACCATCGAGCTATAATTGATGAGACCATCGAGCTATAATTGATGGGCATACCCTTGTTAGGCATCTTATCAGATGGTAAGTTATATACGCCGAGCGCATATGAGCGAGCACAGTTGGTCGAGATACAGAGCCTAGTATGGCGAACACCTATGAGCGAGCCTACTACGGCATATCAGTTATATGTATACCGAGCCTTATAGGGTCAGACAACTATTTTACTTACTATATTGAGAGAGAGTATCAGCAGGTAAGCATATCTTCAGATTATATTTGTCTTCAAGCTACTTACAAGTTACTATATTATCAGTTCAGTTTCAGCTTTTAGTATTTTACCTTACATACTCAGTGTATTATTTCGTACGGACGTCACTTTTCTGGGGGCGCTGCATTTCATGCATGCAGGTCAGACAGACAAATGGGTAGGCCTCCTCAATAAGTGATGCCCGAGTTCAGCTTGATCAGTAAGTTATATGCCTTTCAGAGTTTCCGAGACTAGAACCGTATGTACACCTTGTATATATATGTATATATGTTATGAGTAGGTCGGGGAGCTATTCCTATTACAGTATGTCCTTCAGTAAAGACTTGTAGACATATCCAGTCAGTTAGTGCAATATGTTTGGCTTGCAGGCCTTGTATGTATATTTGGTTGATTTGTCAGTTGTAATATTTATGACGGACTTGTCGGCCTAGTTATATATTGACGTTTAGTCAGCATTCATAGTTATCTTACAATGTGCCCCACGGTCAAAGTATGACATCATATGTTAAGAGTCTCTTAGTTGCAAGTTGGTACACAAGGATAGATGAGGCACTGGATGCCAGTCTCGCCACCCAAGTTCAGGGCGTGACAATTAAGAAATCGGGACTTAGCTCATTTTACACTATTTTTCAACTCTAAGCTCTATACAGGCGACTTTTGAAGAATATTTTCTCCCAGATGCATTGGTGGGCATCTTTAACTAGTTTTTAATCAATCTCAACTACTTTTCATGAATTTTTAACATCAAATTTATGAATTTCGTGGCAGAAATTTGTGTTTTTTGGTTAAAGTTTAGGAATTTTACAAAATTGAGATTTAGACCTTGAATTGAGGTTAGATTTCAAAACAAATCACATATTTAGACTTGGTGGTGACTGGATAATCGGGTTTTGGTCTGAATCTCGGATTTCGACCATGAGGGCCCATGGTAGACTTTTATTGTCTTTTTCAAAAATGATCACAACTAAATCTTTTTCACTTGTGGGTGGTTTCTAACGTTTAGTTTTTTATGATACTTAGCTAGATTCAGTTGTTCTGGTAGCTTGTATCAAAGGAAAAGTCGTGGTTTATTGTGGAGTTTGTTGCGGAAAGAGGTAAGTGCCGTGGTTATTTAAATTAATAGAATTAAAATTTAATTGGTCTATTTGTTATTTAATTTAAATTTGGGGGACGACATATATACAAGGGGACGAGCGTATATATATTGTCATGGAATAAGCATGCGGGGTGGACTTTTAACTGTGTATTTAAACTTAATCATGCCTTCTTTTACTCCTTACTATTATTTGTATCATGCTCTCATTGTTACTTTCGCTTATTTGTTACATTCATGTCTTCCTCATTTCATGCTCTATTTTACTATATGTTCCTTATACCCAAGTATTTACTTATTGCCCTTTTTTACTTGTTCTAAACCTATAGTTTCCTATTTGCCTCCACTTGATTCTATTTTTCCGGTTTGTTATGTTGGTTCGTCTTAGATTTAATTACTTTCTTAGATTTCTCTCTTATATTGAGCGTTACGTCGTAGTTATTTGTAATATTGATATTGTTGTTTCGGATTGGGTTGCACGCCGTAGAGAACTTTATATTGTCGCTTGAGATCGAATTGCACTGTAATGGATATTAAAATATTATTTGGGATCGGATTGCACGTCGCAATGATATTGACATTGATGTGATATGTGTGAATCGGATTGTGCATCACAACAAAGAAAACTTATTATTGTTGTTTTTTACTATGGGTTCCGCATCTGCGTTATGTCATGAAGTTGAGAGTAAATGATATTCTAGGGCCCTCTGTTATATGTTTATTGTTTCGATTTTTCTGTCAACTGTTGTTCCTTTATTTATGTTGTTGCTTTAACTTATAAGCGTACAGGATTAGAGTGAGTGCCTTGTTATAGCCTCGTCTCTACTTCGAATACGTTAGACTCGAAACTTATAGAGTATATAGGTTCAGTTATACTCATAGTACACTTCTGCACTTTTTTGTAGATACTAGTGTTCGTCCCAATGGTGTGTAGTGGAGGTGCATTCAGACTGTTATTCATTCGGAGACTTTAGGTAGAAATGACAACATTCGCATACCCTTACCCTGAAGTCCCTTTCTTATTTATCGTACTGCTATTTCATTCGAACAATTGTATTTTTATTTCAGACCTTAGTTGTAGTATTTTATTTAGTAGCTCATGCACTTGTGATACAAGATTTCGGGATTAGACTAGACACCGTTTTTGGAGTTATTATATATACTTTGGAGTGCAACAACTTTACTTTCTTATTATTCTGCTTTTAAATTGCGAAAAATGAATAATTTTGTATTAATGTTGGCTTGCCTAGCAAGGCACCATCACGACCCCGAATTTAAGATTTTGGGAAAACATCAAATCACAAATACATGAATTTTTATGGTTTAAGCAGGTGCATTTACATCTATACCCGCTTTTTGAGTCACGTTTTAACTTGTGCCTATTTTGTATAAAGAATTACAAACATACCCACTTTTTCTCGTAACTTCAGCATTCGGGGTTGAATTAGCAAAAGTAATCACCCAAAACTTCAGCATTATAGTAAATGGGACTGAAGTAGCAAGTATGCTAAACCAAATATGCTGAAGTTTTTGTTTGTAATTGTTGAACTTAAGCATAGTAGCTGAAGTTTTATTCTCTATATGCTGAAGTTTTTGTTTTGTAATTGCTGAAGTTTTGTTTTCGTAACAAACTTCAACTCTAGAGCTGATGTTTTTGTTATGTAACTTGCGAAGAGCTGAAGTTTTTATTTTTGTAACTGGTCAACTTCAGCTCTAGAGCTGAAGTTTTTGTTTTCTAACTGGCGAACTTTAGCTCTAGAGCTGAAGTTTTTATTTTGTAACTGGCGAACTTCAGCTTTAGAGTTGAAGTTTTTGTTTTTGTTTTGTAACTGGCGAGCTGAAGTTTTTGTTTTGTAACTGTCGAGCTTCAACTCTAGAACTGAAGTTTTTGCTATTTATTACTATGAATCCACAATAATCTTCAAAGTGGGAATCACATCGTATGGCAATCCACGACGATTTTCAAAGTGTGAATTCACATCGTATAGCAATCTAAGTCCTTGTGAAATCAAACAGCTAGTATTCTTGCCAAATTACTTGTCACGTTTGAGTTTTTAGTGCTTATAATTAAAAGGAATTCTGAGTAATAGTAAGAAATATTTATTTAGAAGAGATAGCTGAAGAATAAACTTCATCAAGAATATCTCCAATCCCACGTCAATTATTGGTATATTTTCACAATCAGCAACTTCGGAAAGTAGTGGCGTATCAGATTGAGGGCGGATATAACTTTGAGGAGGAGAAGAAGGAGAAAACAGGTTGAAATTATTTTAAAAACGGTTAAGGGTCAAACTGCCTTCAACGTATTGACGCCGGAACAAAATTGCCCTCCGTTAACCTTTTGCAAAGAAAATGCCCCCACCGTTACATTTGTGGCACACTTCTGCCCCCAAAATCTAATAGATTCTTGAATTTCATTTTTTATTTTTTTTTAATGCCACGTATCACGTTTTGATTGGCCATTAAATAAACTTGACCCAAAATCAATTCTCACCCAAAACCCGACCCGACCCAAAGAGAATGGAAAATTGGGACATTTAAAGAACGGAATAAGGGTCAAAACTGCCCTCAACGTATTGACTCCGGAACAAAATTGCCCTCCATTAACCTTTTTTGGGTCGGGTTGGGTCGGAATTTGGGTGAGAATTGATTTTGGGTCAAGTTTATTTAATGGCCAATCAAAACGTGACACGTGGAATTAAAAAAAAATTAAAAATTAAATACAAGCATCCCGACCGACCCGACCCAAAAAACACCAAACCCTCTCTTCATCTTCCTCACAACACACCCTCTCTAACCCTAAACCACCAAACGACCTCCCATGGCTACCCCGTTGCTTCATCTTCCCCGTCCATCCCGTCACCTTCACATCGCCGGAAAACTTCACAACCAAACAGCCCCCTCCATCACGAACCAGGCGTCCAACCCGTCCCCCATAACCAAGCCATGAAAAACCAGCCCCCATTGAATAGGAATGACCAATCCACTTTAACAGAAGATGAATATATGTGATATATCAAGCTCTTTACATTTGTTGAAAAGCGGGAAATCTCATTACACTTCAAGCCTCTTACTAGCTAATTGGGACATATAAAGAACGGAAAAAGGGTCAAAACTGCCCTCAACGTATTGACTCCGGAACAAAATTGCCCTCCATTAACCTTTTTTGGGTCGGGTCGATCGAAATTGATTTTGGGTCAAGTTTATTTAATGGTCAATCAAAACGTGATACGTGGCATTAAAAAAATAAAAATGAAATTCAAGAATCTGTTAGATTTTGGGGGCAGAAGTGTGCCACAAATGTAACGGTGGGGCATTTTCTTTGCAAAAGGTTAACGGAGGGCAATTTTATTCCGGCGTCAATACGTTGAGGGCAGTTTTGACCCTTAACCGTTTAAAAAATGAGTACAAGTTAAAACTTTTTAAAAAAATAAATATAGATTAAATAGGAGCGATCAAATAGGCCGCCCCATACAATTTTTACGTTTAACCATCAGTGTGGTTACACCAAAATAATAATTTTGAACATCCTAGATTATTCCCAACTTTTAGATGAAATTAAGATATACCAAAATACTGTCATTCATCATATATTGAAAATTCACCCCAATATCAGTACATATTGGTTCATATTTTTGTCTTAATTTTTTTTAATTATGCTTATGCTTCTAAGGAAAAGCTAAAAAATTTCGTTTCCTCGGAAATAGAAAAAATGCTATTGCTACTATTCTAATTACTCTACTACTTTTTTTCAAAAGCATGGTCATACACCTTAATTCTCTAGAATAAGTATTTCTTTTTTAACAAGCAATTTTAGTTCACAAAAAGCTTTGCCAAACAAACTATAAGCCTAGGCCAATATTGACTTCTCTTAAATCTTTCATATTTCCTTTTTCCTCGAGTAATTCAACCAAATCCCATTCCTCCAAGACAATAAGACACCCTCTGACCCTCACCCCATGCAGTAAATACATTCGGCATAAATTATGGAAAAGGGGGGAGGTAGAAAATAAATGAAGCGTTGGGCTTTCTAAAATCAATAAATTTCATTTATAATGTGAGTGTACTTTGTTTCTACTCTCAATACAACAATGAAATGGTGCCTCAAAAGAGACAGATTCTGAATGACTCCTCTAGCCAGAACATATTGCAACTTCAGAATCTGTACCCGAAAGTCATAAGATAATTGAGAAAAAACAACTCCAGAAGCCACCCCCATTCGGCCAAGAGGAAACAATCGTATAGGTAACAAGACAAGATGGTAAAGAACTGAAGTAGCACAGCTGCAGAACAGACTATTCTCGAGGGCGGGGCAAGTGTTAACACCATGTATATATTATGGCATTGGTTGACATTTAAGTTGTGACTTTGTGATACTTACAGATGTAGAAAGGAATGGTAACAGAACCTCCTACCTACAAAGAAGAAAGTGACGCAGTATTGGCCGTGGGAGGTGTTGGAGAAGCAGTGGCATTATCTGTCCAGTTCGTTTCGCCCCAGTGCCATAACATGCTTTCCCAGAAGCAAAAATCTTCAAAACAAGTCTGCAAACGCAAGTCTTTTATCTTGATCTTCCAATGACCATCCGAATAGTTAGCTTTCTCAGCTTCCCTTCGATCCCACTCCAATGCAGCCTTCTGTTTAGACCTAAGCAAACAGTATTTATGCAGGTTCTCTGGCATTGCATCATGGACCTTCCACCATGTCCTGTGCGCAATATCACTTGCAAACTCTTGCAATTTCTCCACATTCCAGTTGCAATCATAGTCCCTGAAGCATAACCAAGGTTTCAGACCTAAATAGTGCAGGACATAGAGAACTGGAGGATCAGCACCAAAAAGACGTGTTTTCATTTCCTTCTTCTCCTCCTCATCACCTTCCCAATAATGTTTCAAAAAGTTCATGTGTTTCGGGATCCTATGCCACCATGTGAAGATCTCGTTCAAATACCCCTGATCCCCACCATTGTACGATTCAATCTCATTGATATGATCCATCAACAACTGAAATGTGCAATTCGATGGTTCAACAACCATCACACCTGAATTAAAAAGGGTAGCATTATTTCCTATAGCGGTTATTTCAGGCATCTCAAAGAGAAAATCAATATTTCTCAGTATTAATAAATCTGCATCAATGAAGATGATTTTGTCATAATCTGTCAGCTGCCAGAGACGAAATTTGCTATAGTTCCACTCATTGTAGGCATCCTTTTCAGCTTTAGGATTCCTTATTCGTTGTATTGTGTGGATTTTCCACCCTGCAGCCGCCAAACCTTCCCTGTGGTAGTCACTGATAGTCTCGTCAACAAGTATCACAAGATCTCGTGTTGAACCTGCCAAGCGGATACTCTGAGCTGCAGCTATGGCCCCACATACATAAACATGTGCTGAGTGGAGAATAGTTGCATAGGCTTCTCTTCTCACATTTCCAGAGTGCCAATTTGCTGCAGAAACTTATAATGTTAGATTTGATTAGGGGTGACAAAATGGTTAAAGAAACCAGTTAACCACCCATATTATCCACTAAAAATGGGTTGGATAATGAACTTTTTAAAAACGGGAATATGGATAAGAACCATATTATCCATTTAGAAAATGGATGACCAATGAGTAACCAAAGGATAACCAATGGGCCTAACTTTTACATTTGTAAAGCCTCAAATTGGGGTTTCTCAAGTTAGGGAGACTAAAAAATTCTCCCAAAGTAAGCATATACAAGACATGGATAATATGGGTAACTCATATTATCCGCCGGTTAACCCGATCTTTATCCGTATTAAATATGGGTCGGGTTGGATAATTGATCCGTTTTTTAATTACCCGTTTTACCCGAACATATCCGACCCGACCCACTCGTTTGCCACTCCTAGATTTGAGCATTAATTTGTGAGAAATTAACTTGATTGGAAGTTATCCTCTCATTGTTTTCATTTCAGGCGGACTAATTAAATAGTGTCAACTGCTTATTCCACTCCCCACTCCCTCAAATCCTAAAAAATGGAAGAGAACAATACAAAGATGGATAAAGGCGGAGATAAACAGTGCATGAAATGTCAAATAATTTAACTTGACCCCCTGCAATGTCTTGCAAGAGGCAGTGAGTAAAATTCAAGGATGGCCAGGTTGACAATTCTTAATCTATACTATACTAAAAGCACGGTGACCCTTAGCGAAATGTCGTTCGCCTTAAAATGAAATTCACACTGGACAAAATAGTCATTTTATTATTTTCCTAATATTTAGGAATATTCATTTATGTAGAAAGCCCTAATATTTAGGAATTTAATCTTTTCCTAATATAAATTTTACTTAACTAGGTAGGAAATATTAATAGTACTTATTATAACTTTAAATCAATTAAACTAGGATCCTTCAGCAATAGCGTTTCCTTTTGAAAGCTTGGTACCTTTTATTTTTGAGAAAAACTTCGTTTCTCATCACTAATAGTTAGTACTTATTTAGGAACACAATTGCTTCCTTCTTGAGAAATGAATAGACTATGCCTCCCAATGATTAGCTAAATGAGTAATTATAGACATATGGGTTAAAAACTAAATTTTTGCATGAAACAAAGGAGTCATCAAATAAAAAACATGAACATCACAAGTTCAAACGAAAACTCATCTTTGATGATTCTTCGAGGAAGATTATTGTTGGCCATTTAATTAAATTGGAGGTTCTTTTACTCTTCATCCGTCAAATTTATTAAGCCTGTTTTGCATCTTTGAGAGAAAATACATAAAAGCATATTGCATCTTTGAGAGAAAATACATAAAAGCATAATAAGTTAGGTAAGTTCTTACTTTGTTATGTTCTTTCATGTTAATTATTTGATAAGAATGGACCTTGGGCCTAACTCAACCCCAAAAGCTAGCTTATTAGGTGAGGATTGCCCAAGCCATATAAGGAGACCAAGGACCTCAAATCCCTCCGATGTGGGACAACTCAACACCCCCCTCACGCCCAGATCTCTGGAGCGTGGACAACATAAATGGGGCCCAACATCGGTAACAATAATTGAGATGGGCCTGACTCTGATACCATGATAAGAATGGACCTTGGGCCTAACTCAACCCCAAAAGCTAGCTTATGAGGTGAGGATTGCCCAAGCCATATAAGGAGACCAAGGACCTCAAATCCCTCCGACGTGGGACAACTCAACATTATTCTTATACGTACTCTACATACAATTGTAAATATTTTGCGTAATAATTTGTAATTATAATTCCCCACTGATAGTTGTTGGGTTGAATTGTGTGATTTTGTGTTCAATATTTTTGGATGTAAAAAGTTTACGTGTGACAGTTCCGTAAGCTTATTCCTAATTAGTTTCATGTATAAGAAGATTTCTTCCAGTTGCTTAATTGAAGTCAAATTCCCTCGACATCATTTGTGAGTTTGGTATATGTTAAAAGTTGTTTCTTGCAGTGTCGAATATTGATTTGTACCGTTATATTAGTTATTTTGTTCGGTATGCATTCATTATATTTTGTTTTACAAAAATATAAATGTTACATTCAAATAAATGTTATAACTAATAGATACAAATTTCTAATACCTCCGGCTATTATAATCTGTAGCACATCATCAAATTCTAGAAACTTTTTTTTTTTTAATAATGATCATCAAATTCTAGAAATATTATCGAAATGATATGATAATTGCACAACAAATACATATTATTTTATAACATTTAAATAAATATTATATTCGCCGATATGGGTACATGCGCAAGCCGCCTAAGACTAGTAGTTAAATAAATTAGACACCAGTATCAGAGTAATAGCGCTATGACAAAAAAGTAACCATTAAAAACTAACCTTTGGCCTTGAGAGGAACTGCAAGTTCGCATGACCCGACAGGAAGGTGGAGCTTCTCTCTTAAAGTGTTCAGGTTAGGTTCATATAGCCATGCATTGCCTTCACGTACAACTAACTCTTTACAGGTGAACAGATTGGGCGTTGGGAAATTCTCAGTAACAAGAAGCACGTGTACAGGATGATACCCTTTATTTGTGGCAGCCAGCCTTGCTGCTGCTAGCTGCAAGTGCATACGAGCTACATCTCTATACCAGTCCTTGGACTTCTTGCAAGGAAGCTTTACAACTATGAGATCAATCCTTGGTTTACCCGGAAACTGAATTTGGGGTAAAGAAGGACAAGTGGGGACCTCAAATTCTTCTTCTTCATCTATCCATTCAGGATATAATGTTTCCCATGTTATATTGTTCGGGACGTAATCTAGGTTCAAGATCACATGCTCAGCATCAGGTAGTAACTGCTTCAACTGATCGATTTCACTGTCATTGAAGTTTAATAGTCCTACTCCCTGATACTCATGTCTATCGGCTAGTTTCTCAATAACTCTGGAAATTTGGTCCCAATCAATATCTAAAAGTGATGTATAACATTGATCAGCTGAAGGACCATCACTCAACCCTCTGTGCACCAAAGCAGCCCTAGAATCAAGATTCCAAAATTGGAGCAAAGAAAAAAAATTAGAATATGAGAAAATAGTACAACAACAATAATCCAGTATAATCCCACTTAGTGGAGTCTAGGGAGAGTAGTGTGTATGCAGACCTTACCCCTACCCTGGGGTAGAGAGGCTGTTTCCAAATAGACCCTCAGCATCCTTCCCTCCTAGAACTTCCCACCTTGCTCTTGGGGAGACTCGAACTCACAACATCTTGGTTGGAACTAGAGGTTGCTTACCATCAAAGCAACCCCCTTGTGTAAGAATATGAGAAAATAATATGTTTAACTAATAGACATTTCTCACTAAGCCACCTAAGAAATGAAGGTATAAGAAGGTTTATTTGATGTAATCATCATCTTCTTTTTTTAAAGAATGGTAACAAGTTTAATATATCAATTCACAGAAACTATGCCAAAATCATATGTACAGAAGAAGAGGAAAATAAAAGAAACAAAAAAACCTATCCTTGCAACTACAGAGCTTCCAAAATATCTAGGATAGCTTCAGTATGCACTGATGTTATCATCTTTAACCATATGGAAATAACAAAGACGAAACGCCCTATACTTACCGAGAGTTTGAACTAGACATGTATTCCGTGTTATAAATTGTTGGAGAATGCCAGAGTGTCCAAAATGCTCCCAGAGCAATAACACCCAATATGAGCTTTAAAGTTGGGAACTTGCATGTGAAATTCCTGTTTTTGGTGGGGCTATGGAGGCCTTTCTCCCCACCTCTGAAAACTTTACTTCTCAAAAACCTCTTTTTGCTTGTTTCCTCCCTGAACCAAAGAACAGAAACGCATATAAAAGGCAGTCAACGTCATCATAAATATGACAAAATCACTATCATGTTGGATGATTTCTGAATCTTTGAACTTTTTCCTTTTTTTGGGGTTAAAAACAAAGTCATTATTGGTGAGATTGTCCACCAGAGACTTCGCGCCAATTCTGTCAGAAATTTAGAAGACTGGATTGGACTTTAAAGTTAGATACGACATCTCAAATAAAGATAATAGATCTGACTCAGTAGTTACGCTATTGCAATTCAAATGCATAACAGCCATAGAAGTTCCATAAACTTCAGGCTCCCATGTAATTGCTTATACAATCAGGTTCGGACTTGGATCTTTAAGAGAGATCTCAAAAAGAGTACATGCAACAATTGAATCCTCTACCAAGCCGTATCATTTTTAATATCTATTGGATCAGTTACGAGATCTTCATTCAGGACAGGGATTGAAATTTTCAGGATCAACCTCACAGCCTCAGCTCCTATTCTTGTGAGAACAATAAAACAAAAAGAGAACTGAGATCTTGGTGTACTAGTTTGGCATAGAGAAAGAAAAGGAGACAGGGGAGGTAAAACTGACAATTCAAAAGCTTCTTTTCAACCTGACATGTGTTAAAATGGAGGGGAAAGAGACCACCTTTTTTGTTAAATCAAGAAAACTTAAGAATGTAACAGAGAGTAAAGAAGCCACTATTTCCCACCATTCCACATAAAAGAACTTATGAATGTTACCTGTGGCAAATGACCGTTTTCTATTCATAGAACATATGCCAAAAATGAAAGGAAAACCTCTTATTCAGATTTCTCCAACAAATGATACCCTTCCACTACACCATGCTACTCGTAATCTGAAAACACATTATGTGAGATTGGACGTCATCTAATGTGAGGTAAAACCCATAAGGAATAGGATTTCAGTATTTGGAAACAAAAGATCATGGTCTGGATGGATCACCGAGAAGAGTAGGGTTCAAAAAGCACATAATGCTAACATTTCTAGTTTTCAACCCTGCATACACACTCTGAACAAGACTCTCCCAATTTAAATAATTTTTCCCAGGTAAGCGAGTCTTCATCACCCAAATTTTCAATTAAGTCAGCAAGGACACACGAAATGATAAAGCAAAAGAACTAGCGAGCAGAGGAACAAAGTAGGTACTATAACATGGAAGAAAAGAACTCAATCAGCGGAAATTGTCATGCATGAATGTGTCAGTTTTTTGGTGCCACTGAATATGATTTAGTTAAACAAACGGTTGCACAACTACCTCATACATCATGTTTTGCTGCTAAAACTACCAAATGGTCGTCTACAATGACTGACGCAGCTTGTCACTCAGCTTTTCAAGATATTTCAATTTTAACAAACTAGAGAATCAAATGCTCATTTTTGTTTCTTCATTTCACATTTAGGATACAGAACTCTACAAGTGACCTATAGTGTTTCTAGATCTACCAAAACACAAGAATTAACTGGAGGACAGTACCAAAACCTATCATCCCAAAGAAGTGAACCTATTCTTTATTTTTTTTCCCCAAATTATTCTCGGAAGTAAATAAAGCTAAAGAAAACAAATTAAGCAAAAATTAACTTTATTCCACTGACACTTTAGTACTCAACTTCATGTCACAAAACCTAAAACCAAAAACCAATCTTGACCCAAAATAAGCACACCCAAATATGTAAACATAGACAAGTAGTGAGCAAATTAATAATGTAAATAAATATGCCCTTGGAAAAATCAAAAAGTAGAGAGCATAGTTAGATACTAACGTGGATGCAGAGAGCCTCTGTCTAGGTTCAATAGGACTAGGTGAGGCACCAACTATGCTTCCTCTCATTTTGGGTTTTCTAACTCAATTTCAGCTTAAAGAAGACAACACCTGACTTGGAAAATAGTAAAACCAACTTCACATTTCAAAGATTCAACAAAACGCCAGTTCTTGATTCAGCTGATTATTTGGAGAAGAAAGAAAAGTTTTGATCTGGGTAGATGACAAGTCAGAGAAAAATGCCAAACAAGTGATTTTTGTTAAGTAGTAAAGGGTAGTACTAAATTAGGATCTGAAGCGGCTTAGTGTTTTATGTAAGAAACAAACAATAAGTTTTTCACATAAAGACTGAGTGGTCAAATTAAGGTCCATCGGGTGGTTTTTTCTTTTTTCAAGATTTTTTTTAACCAAAAACTTCTTGTATGGTTACCATTTTAGTCAATTTCTTGCTACAACTTATGAAAATAAATACTTCGTAGAGTACTCTATAAAAATTACTTTTAGGACAAAGAAGTCAACCAACTACTACCTTTTGATTCAAAAAATAAAAAACACATATCTAACTTGCACATATTTAATGTTTGTCGTGTTGGTATATATACTATTAACTATGAGTTTGGTTTAAATATAGTATTTATTATGAAACAATTATTTATTCAGTTTTAATAAAGTTTTAAATAAATTATATATTAGTATGTGTCCTTTGCTTATATAGTATATGATTTAGTGTATAAAGTTTAGCTTATACACGGAAGATTAAATCATCGGTTCTTATAAGTATAAAGTTTGAGTTCACAATCTAATGATGGAATTGGACAAACCATCAGGAATGATTGTAGCACAAGATTAATATAATATATCTTGATTATGGGAATGGTTTAATTCCAACTTCTTGTGCTAGTACATTTTATATGTATTAAACGGACTAGATAGAGATAAATATTTTATACTAACTTAATAAAATAAACTCTCTAGCCACTAAATGTACTTATACTCTTAATCTTGATATAATCATTAGCTGTGTATATTATTATTATTTTGATTTATTAAAAGGCGAGATTCTTTCGTGGGTCAATATGCCGGGTAAATTGGATAATAATAATAATGTACATTGGCGAAGTAATAATTAGTTGATGGAATCCATGTTTCGGTTTAGAGATTGATGATACACCTTTATGAAAGCTTATAAGTTTTCATGTGTAAATCCGTCCGGTGGATTTTGTATCCGACACATGAAATAAGTTAAGCAAAAGTCTAAAGGAAATAATCAATAAATTAAATCATAGTGAGTTATAAGATTTAATGGATGAATTTCAAAATTGGATAAGGAGTGCAATTACGTAATTTTAGTGAAATAATTTATAATTAATTATGGTAGATATTAATTTTGAAAATTAGAAATTAATTCCATAATTTGAGCCTTGTTAATTAAATTCTGTGGTCCCTACCGTGCCTAAATAATAGAAAATAAAGGAATCATTTTTCTGGTGGAAGAAAAAACCCAACAGGTTTTGGAAAAAGGTCTTAACTATTAAAACTTGTGCTATAAATGCATAAGGTTTTCCATCTGAGGTAGAAGTGTATGTTAGCTGAAATTTTCAGTCAAGTTTTCTTAGAAATTTTTTCTACACGAAATTATTATTTCTGGTATTATTTGGGTAACAAGTAGAAGACCGCGGAATGTTGGAGGATCACGATTGCGCGGGTGATGGAGATTCAACTGAGAAGTTATGGAACTGAAGGCTCACGTGGTAGAAGAGATATGTTCACACTTCAAGAGGTAACCCGTGAAATCTCGTTTATGCTAATTGTCTAGATTACATGTAATTTTGATATTGGGATTGCTTCCGCTGCTTATTATAATACATCAAGTCGTTTCTACTAGCCAAACTATTTCTTCTTTCCCTAATTTAATTGCATAAATTTGGGTTGCAACTCTTTTTTTTATTATTAAAAAATAAGATTTATAGGACAAGACATGTTAAATATGTGCTTTTTATATTTTAAATCAAAAAATAATAATTGAGTGCTTTTATTATCCTAAATAAATTAAAAAGACTTTGATAGGATGCTTCCATAAAATGGGTGACCATCCTACGAATAAACCGTTGGTTATAGCATAATTGTCTAATTGAGCTCTTTTCGAGTATTGTAAAATTAGAGTAGTTTTATTTTGTGTCTCATATAATTTACACTAATTATATAAGGTTTTCTATTTTATTTTATATATTTGTGAATTCATATCTTATACATTTAAATCTACAAAATTCCAAAACTTATATAATTGTGAGATAAAAAAAAAATTTTACACAATTAATATTAATTATGTGAGACACAAAATAAAATTTTTCTGTCAAATCACGTTAAAAGATAGTAAAACCGAAAGAGGCTCTTAATAACGTGTTAATTTAACATTCCCAATAGCGTACATTATTTGTATTCATCCATTTATTGAATAGCCCAAATGATATTTCGGAAAGAGGATTATCACCTTCCTATAATAGCTGATATTATGTCGGAGCGATGATCATAGCAATTTATTGAAGGTTGGTCAGCATTTATTAAGAAGTGACGTGGTATTTTTTCTCGCCGAATGTAATATAGCAAAATGTTAAACTAAACGGGTAAAATAAAAGAATAACGTCAAAACATTAATTCTGTTAAGAATAGAATTTTATTTAGAGTGAATGTATATCTTATAGAAGAGTTTTACTTTGAGACTAAGTCATTTCTCTTCCTATAAATAGAGGGGTCTTACCCCATTGTAAATCCATCCCAAAAATATCAATAAGAATTCTCCTCTCCGTACTTTCTCTGCAATATTGTTCTTGTTCTTGTATTATTTTATAACACGTTATCAGCACGAAGCTCTACTATCTCAAGAATCTCTTTGAGAAAATTAAGGTAAAATTAAGGTATTTTTTCTCCTCCTAACTTTGTTTTAATTATGTCTGACATTATGAAAAGAAAGTTTGTTGCCATTGAAATTTCGGGCAAGAACTACATGACATGGGTGTTGGATGCTGAAATCCATTTGGATGCAATGGGTCTTGGAGACGCCATTAAAGACAGAAATAATGCATCCACCCAAGACTGTGCTAAGGCCTTGATTTTCTTGCGCCATCACCTTGATGAAGGTTTGAAAATTGAATATCTCACAATCAAAGATCCACTTATCTTGTGGAATGGCTTAAAGGAGAGATATGACAACTTAAAGTTGGTCACTCTGCCACAAGCACGATATGATTGGGCTCATCTGAGGCTCCAAGACTTTAATCTGTTTCTGAATATAATTCTGCAATGTTCAGAATTACTTCTAAATTGAAACTCTATGGAGATAATATCACTGATTATGATATGCTTGAAAAAACGTTTACAACGTTTCATGCCTCCAATATGGTTCTACAACAACAGTACAGAGAGAAAGGTTTCAAAAAGTACTCTGAGCTGATTTCTCTTCTCCTTGTGGCTGAGCGAAACAATGACCTGCTAATGAGAAATCACGAAAATCGACCCACTGGGTCTACACCATTGCCTGAAGCAGATAAGGTGTATTCCCCATTATGCTAAGCATGAAAAAGGCTATGGCTTTAATCATGGTTGTGGTCGTAATCGGGGTCATGGCCGTGGACGTGGACAAGGAAGAAATTTTCCTGGTGTCAGTCACCCCCCAAAGAGATATAACCACCAAAAGCGGAAAAGGAATTATGAGGATCCAAAAGCAAATAGTTCAGAAACTATATGTTATCGTTGCGGTGGAAAAGGGCACTGGTCAAGAATTTGCCGTGTACCAAGACATTTGGTTGAGCTTTATCAAGCATCTCAAAAGAGTAAAGGCCCTGAAACCAATTTTGTCTCTAACAATAATTTTGACATCACCCACTTGGATGTGGCAGACTTCTTTGAGCACCCTGAGGGGAAAATAGACCACCTAATCGGTGATGGATCTGTGATTAAGGAAGATTGAGTTGTTTGATTTTATTTTACTTATTTGTATTAGTTAGTGAATAAACTAATAGTCATTAGTATCAACTCGTATTATTTAATTTATGGAATAGTGTTAGTATTCGTTCTTTAGAATGCTTCAGTATGCTTAATTTTCAAAGATATTTTTTTCAGTAAAGTTAATCGACTAACATGTCAGATAGTCGACTATTTAATATTTCGTATTAAACTGGACTTTTTCCGCAAGGCATGTTAGTCGACTATCAGATTTAGTTAATCGACCAACCTAATGATCGTTGCCTAAGTTAATCGATTAACATATCAGATAATCGATTATCTGATATTTCTTATTAAACTGGACTTTTTCCGCAAGGCATGTTAGTTGACTATCAGATTTAGTTAATCGACTAACCTAATGACCGTTTCCTAAGTTAATCGATTATCAACTTAGTTAATCGATTAACCTCAGCAGATTCTGAAAATATTGTTTAATTATGAAGCAACGGATTAAATTTGTTTATTCTCATTTTCGTATATTTCTTTTGTATGTCAAACCATAGGAAGCAAATATGGATATCTCACAAAAGCAAACTTGGATCAACGTCCAACTGTAAGAATATTTGTTTAATTGATTCATGTACCACACATACGATATTCAAAGAGAAGAAATATTTCTCTCATTTAAGTATGTGTAAGGCAGATGTTACTACAATTTCTGATAGTAGTAAATTGATTGAAGGCTCTGGAAGAGCAACTATAACTCTGCCTAAAGGAACAATATTTATCATAGAGAATGCAATGTTCTCCTCCAAGTCTAAGAGAAACTTGTTGAGTTTTAAAGATATCCGTCAAAATGGATATCATATTGAGACAATAGATGAGAATAATCTTGAATACCTCATCATTACAAAGAATGTCTCTGGCCAAAAGAGGGTTATTGAGAAGTTCCCATCTTTATCTTGTGGCCTGTATTGGACAAAAATTAGTGCAGTTGAGGCACATTCCACAGTAAACCAAAAGGTTACTGATTCCAATACTTTTGTACTTTGGCATGATCGATTGGGACATCCTGAATCAATTATGATGAGACGGATTATAGAAAACTCATATTGGCATCCATTAAAGAATTTAAAGATTCTTTTTAAATAATGAATTTTCTTGCACTTCTTGTTATCAAGGCAAGTTAATTATTAGACCATCACCAACAAAGGTTGGAACTGAGTCACCTACGTTTTTTGAACGTATACAATGGGATATTTGTGGACCTATTCACCCACCTAGTGGGTCCTTTAGATATTTTATGGTCTTAATAGACGCATCCTCTAGATGGTCTCATGTGTGCCTATTGTCATCACGCAACCTTGCGTTTGTAAAATTAATGGCACAAATAATTCGATTACGAGCACAATTTCCTGATAATCCAATTAAGTCTATTAGACTAGATAATGCTGCTGAGTTTTTATCCCAAGCATTTAATGATTATTGCTTATCAATTGGGATAAAAGTGGAACATCCTGTAGTTCATGTTCACACTCAAAATTGTCTTGCAGAATCTTTAATTAAACGTCTGCAGTTGATTGCAAGACCATTACTCATGAAAACGAGGCTGCCCACTTCGGTTTGGGGTCACGCCATTTTGCATGCAGCAATGCTAGTTCGTCTCAGACCGACGAATTATCACAAATATACCCCGTTGCAATTAGTTTTGGGTCATGAACCTAATATATCCCATTTAAGAATTTTTGGATGCGCAGTATATGTGCCTGTAGCACCGCTATACCGCACCAAAATGGGTCCACAAAGAAGGTTAGGAATATATGTTGGGTTTGAATCGCCCTCCATTATTCGCTACCTCGAAACATTGACAAGGGGTTTGTTCACTGCACGATTTGCAGACTGTCGATTCGATGAGACACTTTTCCCAAAATTAGGGGGAGAAGTTGGTGAAACCAAACGGGAAATTTTGTGGAAAAATCCATCATTATCTCATCTTGATCCACATACCTCTATTTGTGAAAAAGAGGTGCAAAATATTATCCATTTGCAAAGAATAGCAAATCAAATGCCTGACGCATTCACGAATCCTCTTATATTGCTTGTTCTCATTAATTAAGAGACCAACTAAAGTTGGGATTAAATCCCATGAATTCTGGAAATATCAAAGGTGAATATGGGCTCATTCATCTGCCATGTATACCACATATGATGCATCTATGATATGGTTACATGTGCGATTATTATTAACCTGCAACCTGGCCGGTGCTTGCGAGGTAACTTGCTCAGTAATCTAATTTCGAGCATAATTTCCAGATTTTCTATTCAAGATAGTTCATCTTGATAAGTTGGTTTACATCATAGTTGGTTTAGCAAAATAATTTATTGAGTGCCTCCACTTAATAGCTAAATTATTGCTTATGAGAACAAAGTTATCTATATCAATTTGATTTACGTTATACACGAGAGTATATTATATTCTCCCCTCACAAGTGGTTCAGGGTCAGGAACCAAATAATTTCATCTTATTATTATTGATGTGCAGTGTATATTAACATGATAATGCACAAAGATGATTTCCCAGAGTTGAGGAAACAAGTTAGTTTTTCTAACATGAGGGGGAGACATGATAAACACTTGAGAAAAAGTTACATGGAACGAATTATCATTTGTATATATAGATCCTCGAATATCATAATATGAACTTGAAGTTCATAAAAAGATAATTCAGTTGCAACATATTGCAAAGCATGCCATACGCATTTGCTGACCCAAATAAAGTAACTATATTCTCATTGCAAATGCTCATATTAAGTCCTAGAAGGACAAAATCTATGGTATGCTTAAAGCGTATAGACAAATCGGTTTCAAATAGAACTTCTTAGTAAAGAAGATGAGCAAATGATCAAAGTGATCATAATAAGGAGGCAAGTGATCTAGAAGATCACATGACATAACACTTCATAAAATCTCATGAGAGATTCAGGTACCTGAATATATGAATGAAGAGATCTCCATGTTATGTCTTTATGAAAATTTACTGGAACCGATATAAATGTTCATCGACGACATCTATGATAGCGCTAAATATCGATGAGGATCTTAAGTTTGTCGAATACAAACAAAATATTGGCCAAATGGAAGAGATACAATTTAAGTAGAATTGATTCCATATGAAAGACATGTCGTTTTGGACATGTAGTTCAAATACTTGAAAGTAAAAAGTCAATGGTATGTGCAATCTTTTTTCGATATCTTATTTCTCTAACATGACATGAAAACGTGATATGCATATCTCTCTATTATATGGCTTATATGACTTAACTTATATGTCAATCTATGAAGGATTTAAGTTTCTTGAAGCATATACAATTCTTGATCTTGAAGTACCACTTTCTTAGTGCAATTTGTGCACATATGTATCTTGCTATAACTTTAAGCAGATAATGTGATAGCGAGGATATCTCTATGGAGATATTGAAGAGCCATTCCACGATATTTGTGAAGACATTATATATCTATCACGAGTGATGATTTCAAGGTACAAAAATATTCGTTCAAGTTAATATGACTGATTTATTTATCAAATCTCTACCAAAGATCGTTTTGAAGATGGTGCACAAGATTGGAATGCAAAGCCTCAAATATGTGAATTGATGCTCTCATTAGGGGGAGTTAATGCGCGTTGCACTTTTTTTCCCTTACATGGTTTTGTCCCACTGGGTTTTCCTTGCAAGGTTTTTAACGAGGCAACCAATAGGCGCATTTCTAAACATGTGTACTCTTTTTCCTTTTCTATAATTTTTTTCCCATTGGGTTTTATTTTAGTTAAGGTTTTAACGAGGCACATTACTTATTGAATAGACATTCAAGGGGGAGTGTTAAGAATAGAATTCTATTTAGAGTGAATGTCTATCTTATAGAAGAGTTTTACTTTGAGGCTAAGTCATTTCTCTTCCTATAAATAGAGGGGTCTTACCCCATTGTAAATCCATCCCAAAAATATCAATAAGAATTCTCCTCTCCCTACTTTCTCTACAATATTGTTCTTTTTCTTGTATTATTTTATAACAAAGTCCAAATTTTGGGTATAGGTTTAAGTATAACTTAAAAGGAAAAATGGTCAAAAATACCTTTTTACTATATTTCATTTCATAATTAATTAAAAGTAAAAGGGTAGACTATAAATATTTTGTGCATATGGTCAAAATCAGACCTACCCGATTTTGCTATCTAATCGAGACAAAGGAGTTGTGTCGGGGATAATCTCGTAATGAATCAGACCCGAGCTCGAAGACGATGTATCAAGTCCAAAGATCAAAGTGTTTGTCGAGACCAAGGCCAACAACAGTCGAGACTAAGTACAACCGACTTCGAGTGAAATGCAATAACGAAACGGCGAGATATCCATAACTGGTCAGAGATCACGACGAAAATCTCGGAACGTGTCAATCTACGATGGTTAATCAAATGTTAATATGCTTTCCTACTATAATTAGAAGTGCACCCTATACTATTATATATAGAGGGATCCCTCTCATTTGTAATCATCGTTGTTCACCGATAAGAATATATACACTTGTTATTGTCCTGCTTTCACTTACTGTTCATCAGAGTTGCTTTATCATTTACTGTTCTTATTGTTCCACCTCGAGACTATCCCGTGTCGAGGTCGAGAGCTGGCTAACATACTAGTTTGATTTATTTTATTCTCTAATTTATTCATTTACTTTCTTGCTTATCAATTGGTATTAGACGAAATCACATATCCTTACAATCACAATATAAATTTAATTATTATCCGAATTTTAGGGTAAACAGTTTGGTGCCTACCGTGGGCTAAGGATAATAGTGCTTGTTCAGTGCTGATTATGATAATACATATTATTTTACGCTTGTTTTTGTCAAGTATCTTTGCTCTCAAATTAAAACTTGTCAAACTCACAAAGCGCACCCACACATGGTGACAATGGCCTCGGGTTTCAGGGGAAAACGACAATGTAATTGCTCCAGGAGCCGAGGTGCAACAAGCTAATCTCGGGGGAGCACCAGTTGCCGATCCAGTCGATGTTAGTTCACACGTTGCTTTAAATGCTGACCTAGGTGCAAACCTTGAAGGGAGTGTACGTAGAAAAGGTCGATCTGGTGGCGAAGTCACACATGTCAAAAGGAGCGGAGGAGTCAGTCTCTAAGTGATATTAAAGATGCTACAGGCTCATCATGCCGCTATTGCCCCACCACAAAATCAACATAAAGCTTCCAGTGGGTCGAGCCAGAAATCACTCATCGTACCGAGCCAGTGTCAGAATGGTCAAATGATAACGAATCGGGTGTCGATCCTGAAATAATGAAAATGCTCGAGGAGCTCACAAAGAATTGGGTCAGGAGAAAAGAAAATCAAAGGTAACAATAAAAAAGTGAAAACATACAACTCCTGAGTTGATCAGATACCAGGAGCACCGCCAATATTGAAAGGGGTGGATTCAAAGAAATTTGTACATAAGTCTTTCCCCCAAGTGTGGCTCCGAAACCCATCCCAAAGAAGTTTTGCATGCCGGACATACCTAAATACAATGGGACTACCGATCCAATGAGCATGTCACCTCCTACACATGCGCCATCAAGGGTAACGATTTGGAAGATGATGAGATCGAATTTGTTTTATTGAAGAAGTTCGAGAAAACCCTATCAAAGGGAGCAATGATTTGGTACCAAAATCTACCACCAAATTCCATTGAATCGTTTTCCATGTTGGCAAACTATTTCACAAAAGGCACATGCCGGAGCCATAAAAGTTGCGACAAGGAAATCAGACCTTTTCAAAGTAAGACAGATGGATAATGAAATGTTGAAGGAGTTTGTATCCTGATATCCTGATTTCAAATGGAACGCATGGAGTTGCCATCAGTCACAGATGATTGGGTCGTTCAAGTTTTCACTCAGGGATTGAATGAACGGAATTCGATAGCAGCACGTCAGTTAAAGCAAAATTTGGTCAAGTATCCTGCTGTAACTTGGGCAGATGTACATAATCGGTACCAATTGAAGATCAGGGTCGAGGATGACTAATTAGGAGCTCCTTCCGGTTCAGTGAACCCAAAAAATCCAGCAAACAAAAATCAGAGGGAAATTGATAGAGAGCTAAGGTCGAACAAAGACTAATATCAACCATACACCTCAAATCGTAGGAATAGTGGTCCAGGACACAATTCTATCCGGAACGATCGAAGAGGCGATCGAGGAGAGAATTCTCGGGGACTCCCGAGCAAAAGTGGTTTTGATAAGCACACTGATCCCACAGAGGAACCTCGATTGTGAGCATATAATTTTAGTATTGATGCAACAGGCATTATATCAGCAATTGAAAGAATGAAAGATACCATATGGCCCAAGTCCAGACAAACCGATCCTTCCCAAAGGACCCTAATCTGATGTGTAAATATCATGGCACACATGGTCACAGGATCGAGGATTGCTGGAAATTGAGAGATAATGTAGCATGTTTATTCAATGATGGCCACCTTCAAGAATTCCTAAATGATCGAGCCAAGAATCATTTCAAGGAAAGGGACGCCAACATGAAAAATAAACAAGAAGAGCCGCAACATGTAATTTATATGATAGTTGGAGAGGTTGATATTAAAAGACGCATGTCAAACGCAACAAGGTTTCAATTACTAGAGAGAGAAAAAACTGATACTATATGCTAGAAGGTACCGTATCATTCAACAACGAGGAAGCAGAAGGAATTTCTCAGCCTTACAATGATGCTCGGGTAATTTCTATCTTACTAAATAAAGTTCAAGTTAAGCATGTTTTAATAGATCCAGGTAGCTCAAAAAATATCATCTGATCAAGGGTCGTGGAGCAGCTCGTCCTACAAGATTTGATCGTGCTCGCAGCTTGGGTCTTGAACGGTTTCAATATGGCCAGTGAAACGACTAAAGAAAAGATTATCCTATCGTTAAACATGGCTAGAACTATCCAAGATACCAAGTTTCACGTAATGGGAGGGCGACATGAGGTACAACGCCGTGCTCGGGAGGCCTTGGATCCACAACATGAGGCAGTTCCTTGACTCTCCACCAAATGATGAAATTTATGATGTTGAACGGGGTAAAAACTGTGCATAGGGAGCACCAATATTCACGGTCAATGAGGTAATATTGATATCGGCACTATCAACACTGGAGGAATCCATGATCAAGGGTAAACAGGAAGCCAAATAGCAATCACCGCCACCAGCCTCAACCGAATCGGAGAAGTAGGAAATGGAATAGGAAGAGGAAGATTTTTTTACCCTCAAACTTTTGTTGTTCCCGAAGATTTCGACGCTACCAGATCGACGGTTGAAGAGCTGTAATAGGTTATGTTAATCGAGTACCTGCCCGAGCGAAATGTATACTTGGCAACGGGGTTAACCCCTGAACTCGAAAAAAAGCTTATTCAATTTCTTATTGATATCATAGATTGTTTTGCTAACACATCAACTAAGCCTAGACCCAAAGTTCAGACCGGAAACAAAAGAGAAGGTCCTAGTCCGAGGTAAAGCACCCATTCATAAAGGACGAGGCAACTAAAATTCTCAAAATAGGATCTATTCGGGAAGTGAAATATCCTGAATGGTTAGCCAATATAGTCGTAGTTCCTAAAAAGGGAACAAACTTAGAATGTGTGTAGATCATAAGGATTTAACCACGGCATGTCCCAAAGATTCTTTTCCACTACCTAGCATCGATCGCATGATTGACGCCATGATCGCCCATGAGATCCTTAGTTTTATCGATGTCTATTTTGGGTAAAATTGAGTTCAAATGAACCCGGAAGACCAGGAAAATACTTCATTTATCACCAAGTATGGAACATATGGTTATAATGCAATGCCTTTCGGTCTAAAAAACATAGGAGCTACCTATCAATGCCTATTAAGTAAAATGTTCGAAGAACAGATAAGTAATTCAATGGAAGTATATATTGATGGCATGCTAGTTAAATCCCTACGCACAGTGGACCCTTTGACACATTTGCAGGAAATATTTGAGATACTGAGAAATACAACATGAAGCTCAACCCCGAGAAATGCATTTTTCGGGTTCGGTTCGGGCAAGTTCCTTGGCTTCATGGTGTATAATCGAGGAATCGAGATCAAACCTAATAAAATCAAGGCTATTGAAGACATCACTATCATGGACAGCGCTAAAGTCGTGCAAAGGCTGGCATGGCAGGTAGCTGCTTTAGGTTGATTCATCTCGAGATCATCGAATCGGAGTCATAGATTCTTCTCTCTAATCAAACAGAAGAACGATGTCACCTGGACCCCAGAATGCCAACAGGTGTTAGATGAACTGAAGCGATACCTCTCGAGCCTACCATTGCTTCATACTCCAAAGGCAGATAAAAAACTCTACTTGTACTTGGTAGTCTCAGAGATCGTGGTAACTGGTGTTCTGGTTCAAGAAGAGCAAGGTACGGAATTCCCTATTTATTATGCAAGTCGAACTCTAGGAGAAGTAGAATCTAGATATCTGCACGTACAGAAATTAGCACTAGCACTGATAAGCGCCTCTAGGAAGCTAAAACCATATTTTCAATGTCACCACATATGTGTAGTAACCACTTACCACTTCGTAATGTTTTGCATAAGCCTGAAATATCGGGCCGATAGGCCAAATGAGCTGTCGAACTCAGTGGGTACAATATCGAATATCAACCCCGAACGACCATCAAATCTCAAATTTTAGCAGATTTCGTAGCCGATTTCATGCGAACCCTAGTACCCAAAGTTGAGAAGGAACTCTTATTAAAATCAAGAACATCATCCGAGGTGTGGACCCTTTTCACAGACGGCGCCTCGAATGTGAAAGGGTCCGGACTAGGCATCGCTTTGAAGTCACTCACGGGAAGAACTATTAGACAATCCATCAAAAATTCTAAGTTGACTAACAATGAGGCTGAGTACGAGGCCATGATTACAGGTCTAGAACTAGCTAAAATCTTGGGTCGAAAGTCATTGAAGCCAAATGCGACTCTTTTCTTGTAGTAAACCAAGTAAACAAAGCCTTCGAGATTCGATAGGACAGAATGCAAAAGGTACTTGGACAAGCTACATGTGACTTTGTGCCATTTTAAAAAATGGACCTTGCTGCACGTACTTCGTGAGGAGAACCGTGACGACGTCTTGCAAATTTGGGGTCATCAGTCGAGGAGGACGAAATCAGCTCGTGGGCTGTCGTTCAACTCTCGATATATGCTCGCTGATATAAAATCCACAATCTTAACTTGGGATTGGAGGAATAAATATATCGAGTACTTGAAAAACAGAAAGATCCCATGAGACCCTTAAAATCGAGGACCTTACGAATAAAAGCTGATTGATTCACATTGGCTTAAGATAGAACATTATATAGAATAACGTTCGACGGAGCATTAGCAGTATGTTTGGGACCATGGGACACCGATTATATTCTACGGGAAGTCCATGAACGTACTTGTGGGAACCACTACAGTGCCGAATTACTAATTCACAAAATCATCAAAGCAGGATACTATTGGGATAGTATGGAAAAAGACACTATGGAGTTTGTTAGAAAATGTGATACATGCCAAAGTTATGCACCAATGATCCATCAGCCGGGAAAAAAAACCTCATTTAGTCATATCCCCATGGCCATTCTTGAAATGGGGGATGGATATCATCGGCCCTCTGCCATCGGCTCCAGGTAAAGATAAATTCATAATGTTTATGACTGACTACTTCTCTAAATGTGTGGAAGCACAGGCTTTCGATAAAGTCAGAGAAAAATAAGTTATAGACTTCATCTAGGATCACATCAGATGTCGATTCGGGATACCTGCCGAAATCGTGTGCGATAATGGAAAACAATTTATCAGTAGAAAAGTAACAAAGTTCCTCAAGGATCATAAAACAAAAAGGATATTATCGATGTTGTATCATCCTAGTGGGAACGGACAGGCCAAATCAATGAAAAAGACCTTCATTCAAAACCTAAAGAAAAGGCAGAACGATACTAAGGGGAAATCGAGAGAAATTTTGCCCGAAATCCGTTGGAAATATCAGACAATGATGAAATCCAGTACCGGGGCGACGTCGTTCTCCTTAGTATTGGCGCGAAGCTCTGATCCCGGTCGAAGTCTGGGAACCAAGCGTTAGGTTTCAATATACAACAAAAGAATCAAATCACTAGGCTATGAGCACAAACCTCGAATTCTTAGACAAAAAACGGGAAGCTACCCTCGTTCGAATGGCCGCCCAAAAAAAGCGAATAGAAAGATATTATAATCGAAGAGCCAATCTTCGGCACTTCAAAATAGGGGACTTAGTTCTGAGGAAGGTCACCCTCATTACTCGAGACTCGAATGAAGGGAAGCTTGGCTCAAATTGAGAGGGGCCATATCAGATCCTCTGTGTCATCAAAAAGGGATCTTACAAACTTGGCACAATGGAGGGCAAACAATTTCCAAACAATTGGAATATATCACTCCTTAAATGATATTATTGCTAAGGTATGACTTTCTCCCTTTCTATTTGTATTTGATACTAACTTATTGCATATGTTTTATTTAAGATGTAAAGAAGCTCTTCAACACGAGGACCTTGGGTTTTAAAGCATGCATTGCACCCTTTTTCCCTTAGATCCATTTTTATCCAAATCATTTTCTCCGATGAGGTTTTTAACGAGGCAATAATTATATGTGCTACATGGGGACAATTCAAAAGTATCCGAGGATTTTTTACATTCAACCTCGAACACTGGGGGGGCATCACCCTCGGATGTTATGTTATGTTTTCAAAGAAGATGTTTCGTGTCAACAGGGTCTCGATAGGAAAATTTGTAAAGGGTCAAACGATCAGTACCTTTTTTTCCTTCTCAGATGTTCCATGCCTTAGTGCAATTTATACTTTGCAATTTTATGATTACGATATTTTACGAAAATTGGCTCAAGGGCCAATCACAACTAAAGCTCGAGCAATACTTGGGGATTGTCATCCGAAAATCGACATTGCCCGAATTGTTAAACTTTGAAACCTTAAGACCTTAAAAGCATAATTCTCGATTTTATAGGCCATGGGCACCCCACTAGGGGACTAATACTTCGAACAACTTTGAAGTATAATCGATAGAGAAGCCTAATAGGCAAATATCAAGTTAAAGGATATGTCCAAACTAACACGGTTCGGAGACGTCCGAATTCCGTAATCAAACAAGCCTTCAAATATTTTCATAAAACCGGTTAAACAAGGCTACCCCCGACAAAATTATAAAGGGTTTAGATAACATCAACCCTCGAAAACCATAAGGGGCACCAAATTGTTCAAACTCTTGAAAAAACTTATGATAATGCATAACAAAGTTTTCAATAACTCTAACCTTTGAGAATTCTAATGGGCACAGATTTATCTCATGCTAAGGCACAATAAATTAAAACTTTTAATGCTGAAAAAAGGAGAAAGCCACTATTTTGAGGCCATATCGACCCGATTAAAGAGCCTAAGGGACATTACATTATTGAGCTCGATTACTCGCACTCGCTTAACCAAAACCCAAGGGTTTTTACCACTCCGAGTCCGAGCTAAATACTTACTCGACTATAGAAACTATATCAATCTGATTTCAACAAAATTTTCACAAAGTGAGTCAAATTTCTAACAAGTCCTAAAGTATACCAGAATTATCATAAGGTGAAAGCAAAATAAATTTTTCACGGAAGAGAAATCAGAGACAATCGGAAAGAAAAAAGGATCTTTCATATATGCAAAAGTATTTCCAAAGACTAATCAGGGCCTTACACAAAAATCCAAGAAATAAAAATAAAGTAAAATACCATTTAGGTATTTAAAAAGTGTCTAATCATCCTCGAGAGCTTCATCTTCATATTCTCTGCTCTCGAATCCACTTGCACTCCCAGACTCATCATCATCAAAGCGAAAAGCTTCGGCTTCGGCCTTTAACACTTCTGCATTCTTGATATCGATTGTGAGGTCAAAACCATGAGCATAAATCTCTTCGAGATTTTCTCTCCGATTCTTGAAATTAGTATGATTGACAACACAGCATAACCGAACCTCGAAAATATAAGAAATGTAATTTACTGAGCATTAGCAGCTTCGGCATCGACTCGGTAGACGGCCACGACCGCCTCTGCCTCGGCCTTTACTTTTTTCGCCTCAGATTTGGCTTTTGCAAGCCCAATAGTCAACCTAGATACGAGCTCCTCAATTTTTTGGCTCGATCCAAGCTCTCCTCCTTCACGCTTTGGAGTTGACACTCAAACAAACACAGTTGGGCTGAAGCTATATCTTTCTCCGAGGCGAGGCGGTCCATGTTCTACTTCCACCCCAAAGTCTCTGCCTCTTTTATCTTTGCCTCGTCGTGAAGCTGCTCGATTTTCTCGGCCTTCTGTTAAACCTGCAGGATCTAAGTGTTAATCACCAATATCAAATTGATATGCCAAGCTCTTGAAAATTTATGTTGCTTGTTCGATGAGATCGATATGTTTTTCATGGGTTGTTGCCAATTCAACTGTGAGGTCCCTAATCTCCTCTTCTTTTTGAACATAGGGGCGTTTGAGGGCAAATCTCTCCTCCATGAGCCTTTTGAGATCGGCCTCACACCAGTTCAGCTCGATTTGTGATTTGGAAAATGCTTCCGGATGAAGCGCCACAGCCTATGGAAAAGGAAGGAAATTAGACACAAGGAAATTAAAACAAACACAAACCTAATAACCAGAGCTGAAATTTACCTGGATTAGGAGTCACTAAGCCGCATAGAAAATATCGTTGTATCCAGGTTAGAAACGTCATCGATGCCCCGTGAAGTAGCCACGTAAGACGTCTTCCCCTTCATGGGCAGTTCCCACATCAAGGGTCTCTGATAGTAGGCTATATAGTTGATATTTACACCTTAGTATGGTCATGCTTTGTTGTTGTTTTAAAGGTAAATTTCCAACAAAATGCTCTAAATAGTGTTCTTTTGTTTCGCATGGAAAATTATATGTGAGGAAGAAACATGGAGTATTTTTGAGGCAATAATGTGAAGATAATATCCACTCGAGAAGTACCCGAGCACAAAGAAGCAGAAAATGGCCTGGGCAAGAAGTCCACTGCGACCGAAGTGGAACCGCGACAGATTAAAAATGTGAGGCAGAAAGGTTAGCTCTCACCGTGGTCGACCACAGTTTCCGCGATCGCAGTGCAATATTCACGCTGCTGGAAGTTTGGGGATCAAAGAGCAGTTTTGGGGAAACTTTTGTAAAAACCCTTATAAGATTTAGAAATTCGCACAAGATCGGGGAGAAGATTGTTTTAGACTACTTTTGGAGGAAGAACAAGTGTGAGGAGACGATCCTAACATTAGAGTTTTTTCTATCTCCTTTTAATTCTTGCAATTTTACATTATGAACAATCTAGTAGTTTTCTCTTATTTTGTTATGAGTAGCTAACAATTATCTAGGGTTGATGGAACCAATTGTTGGTTGAAGTTTTGACTCAACTTGTTATAATAGAGCTGAATTCATTGTATGATTGTTCAGCTACGTTTTATATGGTGATTAACTGAATGGCCACTTGATTTATTGTGTCTAATTACCTCATATTGCTTGATAAAGAATATTAGGTTAGAGAGCGTTTGAACAACATCACTTTTGGGTAATTGAAGAGATTTATTACTTGAATTTAAAAGTGGGTTTAGAGATAACAAAATTTTGGTAGGATAATTTAGAGTTGTACATACAGTCAGCTAAAGTAGTTCGAGAGAATGCTTTAGTAAATTATTGTAATTGATCGAGAGATAATTATGATAACCCATAACTCTTAATCCTTATAGAGTAATTCGGTAAGTTATAGCGAAGGAGTCAAGACCGAAGCTAGCAACTGGGGAAATCACTGCCCTAGACCTTTTTACCATTGAATTATCTTTTCTTTAGCTTACTGTTATTTTAAATAGTATTTGAAGTAGTTAAACAAAAACCCAATTTGTACTGATCAAAATTCTTACGTCTAGAAATTAGTTAAGTTGATAATAACATTGCCGAAGAGTGTAATAGATAGGTTAGTTCCCCAAGGATTCGATTCCGGACTTCAAAACCAGATTATATTTGCAGCGACCTCTTTGTCTATTAGAAGTTATAGTTGGGCGTGATCAAATTTTGGTGCCGTTATCGGGGAACTAACGGTGTTATTTATTACAACTTAGAAATAGTGTTAGATTTATTAGTTTAAATTAGTTTTCGAAGGTGTTAAACTATTTTTTCATTAAAATTCTCACGTTTGAACTCTTGTGGAATTCAGGTGTATGCCTAGAAATTCTTCGAGGATTGGAAAACTGCTAGAAGGACTCTCGGACCCCGAGAAACATTCAAGGCATCAAACCGTTCCAAAAAGAGAATATAACAGTCATAACAACCACACTAGTTCAAATTTGACATGGGTGACGCAGGAAATGTCAACGGAAACGTCGGGGATCCACCAGTTATCCCAAACGTCAGAGTAGTGGCACCTCTTGTGCCAGAAGCTGCACTGTATGATTGGGCACAACCCACAGCTGACAACCTGGCTACTACCATAGATGTGCCAGCAATTCAAGCGGAGACTTTCCAGATAACCAACAACTTGTTGCATCTTCTGCAGAATAATGGATTGTTCTCTTGGTCACGCATTGAAGACCCTCAGCAACACTTGAAAAAATTTCTGTTGATTTGTATGACCCGAAGGCAACCGAGTGTGACCCCGGAAACTATCAAGCCATTACTTTTCCCATTCTATGTGAACGGGAATCTCAGACTTGGCTGAATTCGCTCCCTATCAATTCCATTGTCACCTGGGAGGAATTAGTTAAGCAGCTCCTGAATAAGTTCTACCCGCTCAATAAGAATACAAAACATATTGATGAAATATTACAGTACAAGCAGCAACTGATTGAGAACTTGCATAAAACTTGGGAAAGATTTAAAGGGATGCTAGTGAAGTGTCCTCACCATGACATTCCAGACCAGATGCTTTGCCAGAGGTTCTACATGGGGCTAGCTGACAATTTAAAAAGCAAATTTGGATGCTTCAGCTGGAGGTGCATTTTTGAGTAAGACATTCACCGAGTGAAAAGTCCTTCTTGACAAGATGTCACAGAATTCGGGGTGGATGACTAGAGGTACAACACTGGCACCCATAGTGCATTCAATTTCTCTTGACCCAAATAATTCGCATGCAGAGAAGATGGCCACACTCATGACTCAGATAAGTATATTGACAAAGAAGATTGATGAGATGGGTACAAAACAGGTGCACATTGTTGATACAACAAATGGAGGAATGTGTACACCTTGTATTAATCAGTTTTATGTATGTTCATGATGTGGAGACGGTGAAAATAAAGGGGTAAGAGAATATATGAATTATGTCAACAACTTTGGGGGTCAGAGACAAGGATGACAACAGCGGAGACCGGCACAAAATCAGCAATACATACCAAACATGCCATAGCTTGGGGGGTATGCAACCTCAAGGCCAAATAGTGTCAGTACCATATCATAGACAACAGGGCTATCCACAGCAAAATCAGAAACAATTAACATATCAACCACCTCCTCGTCAGCAAGGTAACAACATGGTGGAGATTAGGGGTATGCTTCAGCAACTCATTGGGACAAATGGTAAAATTCAGGAAAAGTTGGCAGTTCATGATTCAGCTATAAAGAACATTGAACTCAGGTGGAGCGGCTTTCTATGTCTTTAAACAACCGCCCCCACGGAACATTGCCAGCGGACACAAAAATTAACACCAAGGAGCAAAACACGAATCAGCTCATGACAGTTAGTATTCGGAATGGGAGAGATTTAGACAAAGAGCAGGAAGTTGCACAAGCCAGTAAAAAGACTAAGACAACCACTCCAATTCCACTAAAGGTAGATTAACCAACAGACCTTACTGAAGTGGTAGTTGAACAGGTTCAAGATGAAAAGGGTAAGGCTAAGGTAAGTGGACAAGCTGCAGAACAGGTGGTGCCTCTTGTTCCATAGAACCCCAATAGAGAGAAGGCAGCAAGCAGTGCACAAAGGTTGATACCTTCACCATTCCCCTAGAGACTGGTAAAACAAAATTAGGAAGAGCAATACAAGAAATTCATGGAGACGCGTCAAATTCAGTTGAATATTCCTTTGATGGATGCCTTGAGGGAGATTCCAGGTTATGCAAAGATGATGAAGGACCTCATGTCACAGAAGTTTGATTTTTAGGACTTATCCATAGTGACTCTGATGCAGACCTATCGTAGTAGTGACAAAACCGATGGCCCAAATGATGCTCGACCCATGTAGATTCACTATTCTATGCACGATTGGGAGTTATGCCTTTGCAAAGGAATTATGTGATTTGGGAGCCAGCATAAAATTGATGCCTCTGGTTGTATACACCAAACTGGCCATTGGCAGAGCTAAACCGACTTCGATGCTGTTGCAGTTGACTGGCCACATGATTAAAATGCCAATTGGGATTCTTGATGATGTGTTTGTGAAAGTGGGGAAGTTCGTGCCTATAGACTTTGTTATTCTGGACTTTCAGGTAGATGAGGAGATACCTATCATTTTAGGTAGGCCATTTTTGGCCATTGGGAGAGCACTGATCGATTGTGAGACTGTGGAATTAATAATGAGGCTAAACGATGAAGAAGTCATATTCAATGTTAAGGAATACATGAGGAGACCGAGTGAATATGCTTAAGTGCTCTCTAGTGGAGGCAGTGGATGTGATCCTACAAGAAGATGATGTGACCGTAATTGCTAAAGATCCATTGGAGGCATGCCTGACAAATTTAGAAGAGATGGATGGTGAAGGGTTAGCTGAGTGGGTCATGGCACTTGAAGGCCAAGGATTCCGGAAAAGGGAACCTCAGTTCGAGTCCCTTGAGTTAGAAAAAAGAGCTACACCTCCGACAAAGCCATTGGTAGAGGAACCACCTAAGATGGAGCTGAAGCCATTCTCAGCTCACTCAGGTACATTTTCTTAGGCCCTAATTCTACTTTGCAATATTATATCATCTGTTTTGCTAGATGTGCAGGTAGAACAACTCTTACAGGTACTGCAGAAAAGTAAGACTGCCATTGGTTGGACCATTGCAGACATAAAGGGTATCAGCCTGCCTTCTGTATGCACAAGATTCTCTCAGAAAAAGGGCACAAACCTTCCAGAGAACATAAACGAAGGCCGAACCCGAACATGAAAGAGGTAGTGAAGAAGGAAGTGATCAAATGGTTAGATGCAGAAATCATCTTTCCCATCTCTGATAGCAATTGGGCTAGACCTGTCTAATGTATGTCGAAAAAGCGGGGACTGACTGTTGCACAAAATGAGAACAATGAGTTGATCTCAACTCGTACAGTCACGAGATGGCGGATTTGCATATATTACCGGAACTGGTGAACACAACCACCCGAAAGGACCACTTCCCCCTGCCATTCATTGACCAAATGTTGGACATGCTTGCCGGGCAATCGCACTTATACTTCTTAGATGGATATTACAATCAGATATCTATAGCCCTCGAAGATAGAGAGAAAACATCCTTCACTTGTCTGTATGGCATCTTCGCCTTTTGGAGAATGGCTTTTGGGCTTTGCAGTGCACCAACGACATTTCAACGGTGCATGTTAGGCATTTTCACAGACAAGGTGGAGGACATTATGGAGGTTTTTATGGATGATTTTTCCATGGTAGGGGATTCATTTGAGGATTTTCTTCACAACTTTAGAAGAGTGCTAAAAAGATGTGTGGAGACAAATCTAGCGTTGAATTGGGAGAAGTTCCATTTTATGGTACATGAAGGGATAGTCTTGAGGCATTGAGTGTCCAGTAAGGGAATTGAGGTTGACCATGCTAAGGTTGATGTGATTGAAAAGCTGCTACCGCCTACTTCATTCAAGGCGGTGAGATGTTTCCTTGGGCATGTCGGGTTCTACAGGCGATTCATAAAAGATTTTTCTAAAATTGCTAACCCATTATGAAAACTCCTTGAAAAGGATCACCCATTTGTGTTTTCTAATGATTGTAGGTTGGCATTTGAGGAGCTGAAGAAGAGATTGGTGACTGCACCAATCATTGTTGCACCTAACCGGGAGCAGCCATTTGAGCTCATGTGTGATACAAGACTATGTCGTAGGAGCAATCTTGGGGCAGTGAAAAAACTGATGCACCTGAATTACTATGCAAGCAGAACGCTAATCGGTGTACAACTCAATTACACCATGACAGAAAAGGAGATATTGCCAGTCGCTTTTGCATTCGACAAATTTAGGTCATACTTGAATGGCTCGTAAGTTATTATTTACACCGACCATGCAGCAATTAAGTACCTGGTAGAAAAGAAGGAGTCAGAGCCACGCTTGATTCGCTGGGTTCTTCTGTTACAAGAATTCGATCTGGAGATACGTGACTGAAAAGGGATAGAGAACCAAGTAGCTGACCACCTATCAAGGTTGGAAGGGGCTGAAAAGAAAGTAGAGGTTGAGGATATAACAGACATTCCCAGATGAATAGTTACTAGCAATGACGATGGAGGAGACACCATGGTATGCTGATATTGCTAATTATTTAGCAAGTGGTATTGTACCTTATGAACTCTCCTTAATTCAAAAAAAAAATTTCTTTTGTGATTGTCAGTATTATTATTTGGATGAACCTCTATTGTTTAAATATGTGTATATAACATGATCCGGCGGTGTATCCCCGAGAAAGATCAACATTCTATTTTGCGGGCTTGCAATGCTTCACCATATGGTGGACACTTTAGAGGAATTCGGATAGCAGCTAAGGTGTTGGAGTGGGGCTTGTACTGGCCTACTCTATTCAAGGATTCCCATGCTTGGGTTAAAAGCTGCAATGAATGTCAAAGGACTAGCAACATATCTCGTACACACGAGATGCCACTGACCATGATTCAAGAGGTGGAGATTTTTGACATGTGGGGGATCGTCTTCATGGGGCCATTTGTTAGCTCGTATGGTAACAAGTACATATTGGTAGTAGTTGACTACACTCCAAGTGGGTCGAAGTAGTGGCTCTCCCGACCAATGATGCTAAAAGGGTAACATGCTTTCTCAAGAAGAATATTTTCACACGTTTTGGTACCCCAAGAACTATACTCAATGATGGCAGAACCCATTTTTGCAATAGAGCGTTTGCACGACTGTTGGAAATATATGGAGTTCGTCATAAAGTGCCCACCCCGTACCACCCACAATCGAGCAGGCAAGTTGAAGTGTCCAATAGGGAGATTAAAAGTGTCCTCACAAAAACAATGAATGCAACAAAGACAGACTGTGCAAAGAAGTTGGATGATACATTATGGGCGTATTGCACAGCCTTCAAAACCCCAATTGGTATGTCACCATACAAGTTGGTGTTTAGCAAGGCATACCACCTCCCAGTTGAGCTAGAGCATAAAGCACTTTGGGCCAGTTGAACTTAGACATGGAGAAAGCAGGTAATAACAGAGTCACTGGGTTACATGAGCTCGAGAAATTCAGGTTCCAAGCTTTTGAGAGTGCTAGATTATACAAATAAACGATGAAATTAATGCATGATAAGTACATCTTGGAACGAAAATTCAAACTCAAAGATCTAGTGTTGTTATACTACTTAAAATTGAGATTGTTTCCGAGTAAGTTAATGTCTCGATGGTCAAGACCCTTCAGAGTGGTGCAAATGTTCTTAAGTGGAGCTGTCGAGATTTAATCATAAGATGGAATAAATAAGTTCACAGTAAATGGGCAAAAGTTGAAATATTACCTTGGAATGGCTGAAGAAAAAGGGGACAGAATGGTAATCACTTTAGAAGAGCCCCAGTACGCGAATGAGGAGTGATGATCAAATGCTTGTATCGTGCCACGACGCTAAATCAGGCGTTGCGTGGGAGGTAACCCACAAGTGTTATTGTCATTGTATTCATGTAACTTTATATATAAGAAATAAAGTCAACGCTAGCACCGCGACCGTGGTAAACCGCCGTGGAAGGAAACCATTCTGCCTCAGGTTTTAAATTCCACCGCGACCGCAGTGGACTGCGGTGAAGCGGTAGTAGTCTGCCTCAGATTTTTAAACCCACCGCGGCCGCGGTGGGTACCAGGTAATTTTATTTTTTTTAATTTTTTTTTCATTTTTCATTTTTTTCTCCCTTCTTTTAATCTAACAGATAGAGGAGAGGGGCTTCGAAGCCTTAATTCAAGCTAAAATCTCGCTAGAAAACTAGCCATATCGATCTAGGTAAGTGGTGACAACAAAAATGCTTTTAAGCCTGATTGGTGGTTAAGGAATTTAGGCCAAAATACCAAATGAAAGTAGATCGATTTTTTTTCATTTCTGAAGAGGTACATATCTTGCCCGGATCTTCTTCCATAATGGTACGGAACAATAGTATCGTTGGGGTAGATACACAAATCACCTTAAATCTAAGAAGCCGAGTTGGTGGGTTGGTCCGGGTGGAGAGAAAAAAAACAAATTGAACTTAAAATATTTTCTGGAGATATCCATTTTCCTGGAGAGACAGATAAGATATTCCGACATACCGGCGTTTTGATACCACCAGGAACAGGAAAAAGAAATTCCAAGGAATCCAAAAAAGTGAAAAATATGAGGATTCTTACCCAGGGAATCCTTGATTTGATTTAGGTTAGGTTTTTTTATTGAATCATCGTGGCTCTTTATCTTTTGAGTTGTTCTGCCGGATCGGTCTCTCAAGATCGTTGGTCTTTATTCGGACCCGATGAAAAAAATGGGATCACTTTCTTACTAAGAAACTAAAAGAAGCCTAAAAACAGAAGAAATGGTGGAAAGTGAGGAAGAAAGAGATGTAGAAATAGAAACAACTTCCGAAATGAAGGGGACTAAACAGGAACAAGAGGGATCCACTGAAGTATTCCTTATCCTTCTCCTTCCCTTTTTTCGGAATCCTTACAACTCATGAATTAAGAATTCTCACAACAACAAGGTCTGCTCGACACGAATTCTATGTTAATGAAACTTTTCACAGAAATCTTTCACAAAATTTCCAACTCCTCATATCAATCCCTCCCCAAACATCTGTTCCCCCCCCCCCCCCCCCACCAAATAAAAAATAAATCTTTTCCATCTCTGTCTCTCTCTCTCTCTAAACCCTTCCCCAATATCCCCCTCTTCTTCTTATTCTTCTTCTTCTTCTTCTTCTTCTTCTCCAATCAATCCACCTCCCCTACCTCCATTAATCTCACCCCTCCTCCATTAAGGTATGTTATTACCTCTCCTCTCTCCTTTCTTGTGTATTATGTTGTAGTTCATGTTAGTTTCATGTTATAATGGGTTGTAATTGTGAGTAGATTTATGTTAGATCTTCTTTTTTTCTTGTTCAATTTCATTTTTGTACATAATTGGTGAAGGGGTTTTGTGTTTACTGTGGTGGAGAGGTATATGTTGGTGGGTGTTGAATGAAGTAAGTATGGGGTGTGATAGTGTAGTAACAAATCTAATTTGGGAGAAATTCTGATGTAATCATGAAGGTTATATGTGTTAGGATTTTGTCTTTCCCACAAGGTGTTTGGAAAATTTCCCTAATGAAGTTATAAGGGTTAATGTGACATAGTTATGGTGAAGTATGAGTAACCACCCATAGTCATATATTTCACACACTCACTAATAGGCATTTCTCAGTTTGACAGGTACAATCAGTTCTTCTATAAAGAGACGCACCACCAGGCCCTCCATTAGTGGACTGGGAAGCTCCTCGAGAGGTAGAGGGAAAGCCCAGGCACCGTAGTTTGACATTACGAGGTTTGTCTCCCAAGCGGCAGAGGCCAGGTACACTGCAAAGGTAGCAAAGAAACTTCTCCATGGGGTTCATATTGATCGCCAGGCACTAGAGGCGGAATGCCCAAACATCTTCAATGAGTTGAGGAGGTGTGAACTGGACATCTTCTTCGAGGTGCCGGAGGAGGAAAATGTTCGGGTAGTGTTGGAGTTTATGCGAACTGCTCGGAGAATGAGAAGGGCATTTTTACTATGATGAATACACCGATGATCGCATCTATTGACGCCATCTACAGAGTGTACAGGCTGTCGGTGAGATATTGATGATTATCGGACCTATAGCTTAACACGAGCCTTATGGTGGCCTATTCTTAAGGTTATTTGCGTACCCGATAGGGAATATATTTCGATTGAGCAAAGTATAGCTCCCAATCTCTCAATTGGGAGGATAAGGCTCACCATCACCAACAGTCAGCTGTTGCCCTTCAGCAACACGACTAATGTCAACCTACTACGGGCAGCTGCTATTTATTGTTTCATGGCCCACAGGGATTTTGATGTGGCCTGGATTCTCCATGACGAGATGTTGATTAGATCACCAAAGTTTCTAAAGAGCTTTTACTTCCCTTCTCTAGTCACCAGGCTATGCCGGCTTACTAGAGTTCCTAAGGACCCTCGAATTGATGAACGACTGACAATGAAAGCCTCGTTCTTAGCAAGAAAATTAAAAATTGAGATGGAGCCGGTGGTGAATGTGGATGAGTCTGATGATGATGATGAAGTAGAAGCAGCTGCAGTCCCCCACCTCCAACACTTGATGAGGCAGGCCCATCATAGCCCCTCTAGAGTACCCGCATGATAGCTATAGAGCAGGAGATGACTGGGTTGCGCACCTCAGTCCATGATTTGGGCGTCTTTGTAGACGTCGTAGCTGACAGGAAAGTAAAGTCGGAAAAGAAATTCTTGGGCTGGTTGAGAGCTCTGGGGCGTACGTTCCACGTGAACCGAGACACTGTCTCTGATCATGAATGATTCATCAGGAAAGTTCCTTTACCTCACTATTCATTAAATTTTTTAGCCATTGGGACATGTCTTTTTTTAAGTGTGGGATGGGGGATACTTCATTGTATGTGTGTAATTGTAGCAATTGACGGTTTAATTTTGTTTTGTTTTGTTTTACTTTGATTGTTTTTGGTGTTTGAGTAAATAGTTCATTAGGGAAGTTAAAATAGTAAGTGACTTGTCCCGACGACGGATCTCTATCTGCGGGGTTCTTGAGGGACTAAGTCGAGAAAAAAATTGAATATGGAGACTCTTCATGATAATGGATCCTTTAGACAATTTTCTTGAGGGAAGTTAGTCTAGAGAAAAGAGCTAAAAGTTTTTTATTTTTATTTTTAGGTAGTGTAGTAACTCCCCTTTGGTTTTTCTTTGGGCCACAATTCTTTTCCAAGGGTTTAGCTTGAACCCGGTATAGGTAGTTTTTGTTTATTTTTGTTCTTTTTAGTTTTTAGATTAGGACTAATGGGATACGAGCTAATTCGAAGGAAAAACCCATAGTGTTGATACACTTGAACATAATTGACACTAGAGTGTAGCGCTTAGCTTCACTGGTTGAATCCTGTTTAAGTGCCTTAAAATTGTATGATTGCATCTAACTTGAACACTCAAAAGAGAATGTCTTGGTAAACCAATCTGGAGTGCGTCATGTGCCATGTGTGTGTGAGTTTTTACTGTATTCTATGATTCACATTTGATACCTAGAACTTGCCCTGTATGTTTGCAAAGTGAAATTGTAGTTTTATTCAATTTTAGAAGTGATGTAGACATTTTTTTGTTGAGCCAGACATATAAAGTAAAACTACCTAAATGCAATACATCTTAGTTAACCCCGTTGAGCCTATAAGCATGTTTCTTTGGAAACCACATTGCGAACCTTCAATTATTTGAATAGCCTGCTGTTCGAACCCTTTTACCTCCCAATAAGCACTTGAATAGTATTGAAAATATGCAAAAGAAAAAATATGGGGTGGTGGATTGGTTTTTGAGTGGAACCATTGAGATAGAGAAAAGGTGCTGAATTTTGAAGCATAAAAGAAGAAGCACCACAAAAAAGAAGTTATAAATAATTATAGTGGTTGATAAGTGGTAGCTTGTACAAATTGCACCTAATGGATGGAGATGTTTTATATAAATGTGGTGGAGCGTTCGGTTGGCACAACTATGATCTTTAAATTTAATGTAATTGTATTAAAAGTGCTTAGGGAGGTTAGTCACTATATCTAAATATATCCTACCCATCTCTTAGCCTACATTACAACCAAGTAAGTCCTATTGATCTTAGACTGAGTGGGCTCAATTAGTAGAGTATTACACTACGGGCAAGCCTATGGTGCATCTTTGTGGCATGTGAATGTTCTTTTAGAGAGTCAACAAATTTTGTCTATCTTAGTTTCTAATTGTTCTAATTATCATTATATGTGGAACTACTCTCTTGTGTGATGTGAGGGAATGTGATTCACAAAGAAAAGGTAAAGTCTTGACTCTTGCATAGATTGGTTTTAGTGAGTGCGAATGTTGCATGGTACAAATGGTTTGACTGTTGAGGTAAAGGTTGTTCACTACTAGGTGCAACTTTTGTAAAATGTTCATGGTGTGAGTCGTTAAGGGAAAAGCTTAGGAAAGGAATTTTGATGGAGTGTGGTGATTGCTCGAGGACTAAAAATGATTTAAGTGTGGGGTGTTGATAGTATTCTATATAGTTGATATTTACACCTTAATATGACCATGCTTTGTTGTTGTTTTATAGGTAAATTGCCAACAAAATGCTCTAAATAGTGTTCTTTTGTTTCGCAGGAAATATTATATGTGAGGAAGCAACATGGAGTGTTTTGGAGGCAATAATGTGAAGAAAACGCCCACTCGAGAACTACCCAAGCACAAAGAAGCAGAAAATGGTCTGGGCAAGAAGTCCACCGCGACCGAGGTGGAACCGCGGTGAACCACGACAAATTTAAAACATGAGGCAGAAAGGTTAGCTCTCACCGCGGTCGATCACGGCTTGCCACGACCGGTGTGCACTGTTCACGCAGCTAGAAGTTTGGGGATCAAAGTGTAATTTCAGAGAAACTTTGTAAAACCCTTATAAGCTTTAGAAACTCGCCCAAGATTGGGGAGAAGCTTGTTCTATACTACTTTTGGAGGAAGAACAAGTGTGAGGAGATGATCCAAACATTAGAGTTTTTTCTATTTTCTTTTAATTCTTGCAATTTTACATTATGAACAATCTAGTAGTTTTCACTTATTTTGTTATGAGTAGCTAAACAGTTATCTAGGGTTGATGGAACCAATTGTTGGTTGAAGTTTTGATTCAACTTGTTATAATCGAGCCGGATTTATTATATGATTGTTCAACTACATTTTGTATGGTAATTAATTGAATGGGACCTTGATTAATCGTTTCTAATTACCTCATATTACTTGAGAAAGAATATTAGGTTAGAAAATTATTGAACAACACCACTTTTGGGTAATTGATTATTACTTGAACTTGAATGTGGGTTTAGAGATAACGAAACTTAGGCGGGATAATTTAAAGTTGCACATATAGTTAGCTAAATTAGTTCAAGAGAATGCTTTAGTAAATTATTGTAATTGATCGAGAGATAATTATGATAACCCATAACTATTAATCCTTATAGAGTAATTCGGCGAGATTATAACAAAGGAGTCAAGACTGAAGCTAACAATTGAGGAAATCACTGCCCTAGACCTTTTTACCATCGAATTATCTTTTCTTTAGCTTACTGTTGTTCTTAGTAGTAATTGAAATAGTTAAATATAAACCCAATTTGTATTGATCAAAATTTTTCCATCTAGAAATTGGTTGAATTGATAATAACATTGGTGAAGAGTGTAATAGATAGGTTAGTTCCCTGAGAATTCGATTCCGAACTTAAAACCGGATTATTTGCAGCGATCGTTTTGTCTGTTAGAATACATAGTTGGGAGTGATCAGTCTCCATAGACCAAGCCTTCTAAATTGACCTTCAGAAAATATGGGCCGGGATGGCAAATCATCAATATTAATTGCCCCAAGCAGGCCACTTGGGGAACTCTCTCCTTTTCCAAGGGCCTCAGAATCAGACCCTTCAGGCACAACCACCGACTGTTCGTTACGACGGACAGACACGTTCGTCGGTTGTTCGTCACGGTGGAGGCATATTCAACCTCGATGACACGGGCACTTTTCTTGGACAATCTTACGAGATCTCCTTGGTCTAAGGATAAGCATCCTCGGCCATTACCAGCTCAGCTGCTTTTGAAGCTTTGACGCTTTCCCTCTTTCGAGTAACAAGCTCACAACTAGCATCTTCTCCCTCATCTTTTTCATCTCGTAGTTTTTGGGCTATGGTAGTAAAAAGAGCGGCAGAGTCATTCATTAATTTATGAGTCTTGCTCTTATTAGGATTTGGGGTATCGGAAGGCGAGGCCCTTCTCCTCTTGTTATCCTTAGCTGATTTCAGGGCCACTTCTTCCCCGGGCAGGGCATGCCTCATTTTACCAACATCCCCGAGGCCTGCGTAAAAGTGAGTCAAGTATAAATAAAAAGAAATATTTTTGAAAAAAGCATAAAAAGCGTACAAGATAAACTTACCATGATTTTTAGCCTCCCATCGGCCCCTCGCTAAATATCGCCACGAGCGCTCAGCAATGTGAAGGTCGAAGCTAGCTTCTGAACCCAACTTTCGAGGTTCAATATTATTCTGGGCACCTAGGGAACCACTACATTACAAGAAAAGACAGGGGTGAGAAAAGACGGGGGTGAAGGAAGATAAAAGAAACAAAGAAATCATCATAAGATAATGATGGGTTTGCTTACACTTCATGTTCCATTCCTCTAGGAATGACATTTTCTCGTCCGGAATTATATCGGAGGTCCTCACTCAGGCAAACCGAACCATCCATCCTCGATCTTCATCCTCGTCTGTACTCAGAACAACACCTTTGTGGATCGGCGATAGAGCCTTATTAATCCGCCTTGATAGAGACAAGGGCTATACAATCTCATAAGGTGGTTAAGGGTAAATGGCATCCCTTCGAACTTACTCACAAAGAATCAGAGCAAGATAACAATGTGCCAAAAGGAGGGGTGTATCTGGCCAAGAGTTATTTGGTATTGGCGATAGAAGTCCATAATAACGGGATCACGGGACCCAGCGTGAAAGGGTAAGTGCAAACTTAAAAACCTTCTACGTAATTAGTAATATCCTCCTCGGGGGTAGGAGTCACCACCTCGCTTTTTCCCAATTGTAGTCTTTTTTCACCTGCTCGAGATCGTCTTCGGTTATCGAGCATATATACCTCGACATAGGATCACGTTAGCCAGGAATCGAAGAGGGTTTTTCAATTTTGAAATCAAAATAAAGGTCGCATCACCTAGGAATGCACTCTTCGATACGTGGCTCCACCGGCTCTTTATCACCGGCCGGCCGCAATGAATAAGCTTTTTTCCTTTTTAGGAACGGTTTTTGATGTTTTTACCATTGTTATATGAGTCCAAAGAAAAATGAAGACGAAACTTTTTATTTTAATAAGAGATTGGTGTACGAGATTTGAAGAACTTGTGGAATTTAGGAACTTGAGGGAAGTAGGAGTGCTTTGAAGATTAGAAGAAATTTTAAAAGTAAAGTATGGTAAAATTGTGAAGATGGTCTATTTACAATGCTTGACGTGACGGTTTAGGTGCACTAGTGGACGACCATCAACTGGAACCAATTAATGATTATGAGAATTGTGTAGACGCGGCGTTTCAGTTGCTTCCGTTGCTTACATCACTAGGTTGGCATCATAATTGGTCGAGGTGCAGGCTCAGTTTGTTTCTTCTCATTATACTCTAAGAAACGAGGGGACTATTTGTATACAGTCAAAATTGGACCTACCTGATTTTGCTATCTGATCGAGACAAGGGAGTTGTGTCGAGGATAACCTCGTATTAGACTCGAGCTCGAAGACGAGGCATCGAGTCCAAAGATCAAAGTGTCCGTCATGATCGAGGTCAGTAGCAGTCGAAACTAAGTGCAACCGACTTTGAGTTAAATGCAATAATAGAAAGGCGAGATATCTGTAGTGGTCGAAGATCACGGCGGAAATCTCAGAACTTGTCAATCTACGGCGGTTAATGAGATGTTAATATAGTTTCCTACTATATTTAGAAGTGCACCCTATTTAGGACTCCTCTATTATATAAGGAGGGATCCCACTCATTTGTAATCATCATTGTTCACCAATAATAATATATACACTCGTTATTTTCCTGCTAGTTTACTTACTGTTCATTATAGTTGATTTATCATTTACTGTTCTTATTGTTCCACCTCGAGACTATCCCGAGTCGAGACCTAGCTAGCATACTGTTTTGATTTATTTTATTCTCTAATTTATTTATTTACTTTCTTGCTTATCAATTGTTATTGAATGAAATCACATATTCTTAGAATCACAATATAAATTTAATTGTCATTCGAATTTTAGGATAAACATTTTGATAAGTGGAATCCAATATAAATTGTGTTAAAGTCAAGAAACAAGTATGAAACGATTTGCTGATAGTACGGATGAATGGTCTCAACGGATAATAAAAATTACGGAATTTTTATAGTAGAATAATAAATTTAAACATCTTCGCTAACTTACAAATATTTTTTTTATGCTTAACCATATAATATCCGGAAGCAACTAATCTGTCGTTACCCATTTCACTACCTCCCTCGATGCTAACTTAATAACTTGAATGATTATAACGGTTCAATTACAAACAATTATAACGGTTAGTGTGTTATTTGGTGGAAGACATTATTATTTCCAAACTTTTTACATCTATTATTATTTGGCATCTACATGAATCCTTGAACATGCATTAATTACAAACAATTATAACAATGGCATGCATGATTCCAGAAGTTGAAATGATATCGTTGAAGAATAGACTTTACTATTTGACTATGAAGTCCTATGCTCACTTTCACATAAGGTCTTAGCCAATAAAGGACTGTCGAATTTTTCCAACTAAAAGGACTTGACGTTGAATAATTATATAGAATTTATAAAAGATAAGAAAAGGGGTAAAGACTTGACATATAAGAGAAAGCATGTATATTAAACTGAACTAAATTGATGATGAAGAAGCAATATTATGAAGTTGTTCAAGATATTTTGAATTTTTTATTTAAGATGAATAGTGGAAAAAAAGAACTTGGCCTAGAGTTGAAGATATTATAAAGGGATGTTAGGGTTGGAGAAAAATTGATTAAACAGAATAGATATTAGCTTGAACTATATCAACAACGTTGTTCTTAATAAGAATATTTCGCTCATAAAATAAAGAATAAAATTAAGCTTATTTGTCAGAATTTAGTAAGCTATTTCAATTACTACTGAGAAAAGAAACAACAAATTATAGAATAGTAAAACTCATGAGAAGAAAAAAAGTAGATTTCAAAAATTTGTGTTTTCTCTCCAAAAATCATGTTTTTATATATAGGTGCTAAATCAAATGGCTAGTATATAGGTTTTAATAATAAACAGCTCACCCACTCTATAAGCCAACAACAACAACTTCAGTAACAGTTTCATCAAACTTACATCACAAGCACCTGGGGCCAGACCTAAATACCTTGCCTTACACACTTACCAAATATTGCAGCCAACGTTCACTCTTTATTGTTAGCAGCAAGAAGTAGCATAATATATGCTCAAACCATGCCCTCTTTTTGTTAACTATCTTCATTTTAGGCCATCTCCAACGCTAGCACTATTTTTTGCACCAAATTTCATACTAAAATAATGTAACACAAATTTACTCCAACCATTACAACATTCTTAACATCAAATCTTCTCTCTCTTCTATATTATATTATTATCTTCTATTTACTTTTTATTTTTTATTTCTTTCAAATTAGTATTATATTTTTTTATTTTCCATATTCATTATATATAATTCACATTCACCACTTATATAATCATTTATTACAAAATTATTTTAAAGGATAAAATAACAAAACGTGAAATAATTGATAAAAGATAATTAAATAAATATTACATCATTGTTCAATTTATGTTTTTAACGTAATTTCAATTTTAATGTATCCTCCTTTTATGTACTTTAATTATAATGTATTTTTATTTTATGTATTGTTAATTTTCTTTTTAAAATTTTAGTTTTTACTTTTTCATTTTAGCAACATTAGATATCTTACATTGCATTTTTTATTTTTAAATAATGGTTATATTTTTTATACAATAATAATAATAATAGTAAAATTAACTTATAATTTCATACAAATATAATATATACAAAATTAATATATCAAAAAAGATGATATAAAATTAAAATTATAAAGATCTTAATATAAAAGTTAATTGTATACACAATATATGATAAATTAAAAGTTCAAAAATAAAAAAATTAAATCAAATAATATTAAATCAAATATAGAGTTATGAAAAGTGTTGCACCAAATTTGGTGCAGTACTATTCATGCTCTATAATAGTGATAAAAATGGTGTTGCATTCGAGCAAAAAAAATACCATTTCTTGCACCAAATTTGAATCTGGTGCAAGATTTAGAGTGGCGTTGAAGATGCCCTAAGCTTTCTTTGATCTCAATGTCAAAGCAAGATTGAAGATAGATCCATCCAACATCACATGTATTTTACCATCTTCAGTAGGGAATTTCTACACTTGTCTTAGATGTAGAATTGTTTTTATATGAAAGATAATCTTCCAACTCAATTTTTTGGTAGAATTAGGTTTATTTGTGCAATCATGTATAGTTGACCTAGGTTTACTTTATCCTGGTTTTGAATATCTAGTTGACTATCATAGTTTGATAGTCAATTAAATCCTCATCATAGGTCTAACACATCATAGCCCTCAAGCTCTCTTTGATCTTTATGTTTACATGACCAGATACTCTTGTACCATATTCTTGGTGATCAGGTTTATGTCCTTCTCCTTTTTTGTAATTTTGTTTATTATATATAAAAATCAGCCTTAGGCATAAAGCCTAGTAAATTTAACACAAAAAATAATAAACAGCTAGTATATCAATAAATTAATGTTCAGAATAATCCTCTAATATTAAACATGTACTAGTTAGTTTATTGATTAATTTGAAAATAAATGTTGTACGGGCTAATTTTTACTATTTCAAGGTAAGTTAAAACAATAATAAAATAAAGAAGTATTAGTAAAAATAATTTTTACAGAATGTGAGTTTTATCATGCCCGGGTTGACCACATTATTACGCCTATGCTTTCAAGACCGTTCATTAGGAGTCGATGCAAGGACCTTTAAATTATTGGAATGCATTTGATGAAGTTGGAAGATTTGAATAATTTTTTGAAAAATTCTAATAGAGTCCACAATTTCATCCAAATGATATTAAAAAATAATGGCAAGTTCATATGAAGAGACCCAATACCAAGTGGAGAGCCCAAGCATTTAAGGGTCTTTTTAGTCATTTGTAAGTATCTCAATCAACTTTCTCTCATCTTGAAATAGTTAAACTAGCCGTTACAAACTAACCGTTGGAGGAACACCTATATAAATATTCTTTGGAAGCTAAAGACATAATTTTCTGCAACTTTCTGAATCTTCTTCTTTCTTTCTTGAATTTTCTACTAGTTCTGTTTCAGTTTAAAAACTAGAAGAGCTTATTGAATCCTGAGAGATACGTCTAGTTTATTGTTTATTGTGTATGTGAAATATTCTTAAGAAGTATTCTTGGCGTGCCTCAAGTTATAATTAATCCTATTCTCCATAACCAATTTTTCCGACAAGATTATGGGAGATGTTTGCTCAATGATAATTAATAGTGGAAGTTGTGTAAATGTTGCAAGTGAATCTTTGATAGAGCAATTGAATTTGTCTAAAAAGAATCTACCTACACCATATAGACTACAATGGTTAAATAAGTCTGGGGAACTCAAAGTGCCAAAGCTAGTATTGATAAAGTTCAAGATCTGAAGTATCATGATAAAGTTTGCTGTGATGTAGTGCCAATGCAAATTTATCATTTGCTTCTAGGCCGACCTTGACAATATGATGATGGAAGAACTAATAAGTACTCTTTTGTTAAATATAAATATAAATTTACTCTTTTACCTTTGACACTATTTCAAGTGAGTAAAGATTACAATAAAATAATTAAGGAAAAAAAACAAAGAGCGAGCAAGAGAGAGAAAGAGAGAAAAATGAGAAAAGTGATACTTTAATAAAGGAAAAAAGTGAGAAGGGTTGCACTTCAAGAGAGAGAAAAAGTAAGAAAAAAGAGGAAAAATGAGGGAAATGTTTCACTTTACAAAATAAGAGTGAGCCTAGAGGGAAAGAAAAGGTGAGTTTGTTTGCCGGTCATCAAGATCCTTTGAGAGAGGTTGAGCCCATTCTCTTATACTTCTTATGTATAAAGATTTTTTTGACTACTAATGAGCTAACCCCTTTGGTACCTAGTGGAGTTTCTACTCTTTTGCAAGGTTATGAAGATGTCTTTCCCAAACAGCTACCAAGGGAACTATCACCTTTGAGGGGAATAGAGCATCAAATTGACTCTGTTCCGGGATCTCAAATTCCAAATCAAGCGGCATATAAGAGCAATCCAGAGGCTTCAAAAGAATTGCAAAAGCAAGTTGATGACCTTCTTGAAATGGGATTTGTAAGAAAAAGCTTGAGTCCTTGTGTCGTGCTCGTGATCCTAGTGTCAAAGAAAGATGAAAGTTGGAGAACTTGCGTTGATTGTAGGGTTACCGATAACGCTATACCTAGGAATGATGGTAGCTCTCTTATCTTTTTTAAAATTTACTTGAGAAGTTTTTATCACCAAATAATAATGAGACCCAATGATGATTGAAAAACCTCTTTTAAAATAAAATTTGGATTGTATGAATGGATAGTTATGCCTTTTGGACTTTCAAATGCTGCTAGCACTTTTATGATGGTGATGAACTATGTGATGAAACCCTTCATCGAAAAGTTTGTTGTAGTTTACTTTGATGATATTTTGGTGTATTCAAAGTCACTTGAAAAGTATGTTGAGCACTTGAAACAAATTCTTGATGTTCTTAGAAAGGAAAGATTATTCGCTAATTTGAAAAGGTATACTTTTTGTGTTGATAAAATAGTCTTTCTTGATTTTGTTGTGAGTGATAAGGGTGTAGAAAGACAAAGATAATATGATTGAGGATGCTCTTTGTAGGAGGTGTATTTTAATAAATACTTTGACTTCTAAGTTGATGGGATTTGAGAGCTTTAGAGAACTTTATCTTAGTGATCATGACTTTAATGAGCTTTATGTTAACTATGAAAAAGTTGAGGCATATAAGAAACCTTATAGGTTAGATTATGCATGACCTGATAAGTAAGGGAAGGAAGAGAAGGATAAGGAATTAACCAAAGTAGAAAAACAAAAGAGATTTCATAAGTTTGATGGATTCCTATTTAGTAGGTTGTGTGTGTCTTGGTCCTTTTGGAGATAAATGCTTGTTAGAGAGGCACATAGTGATGGTTTAGTGGGACATTTAGGAGTCCCTAAGATTTTAGATATATTAAAAGACCACTTTTACTGGCCTAAGTTGAAAGTTGACGTATATAAAGTATGTAGTCAATGTGCCGACTGAATGCAAGCTAAGTCTAAGGTATGTCCTCGTATACTTCATTGCCTATTCCTAATGCTTCTTAGTTTGTTATTTTTATAGATTTTGTTTTTGACTTGCCTAGGACTAGGAAAGGTAGAGATAGTATTTGTATGGTAGTTGATAGATTTTCTAAAATGACACATTTTGTATCATATCATAAAAGTGATGATGCTACCCATGTTGTTACTTTAATTGTTGGTCAAGTGCTTAAACTGCATGGAATTCCAAAAATATTTGTTGGTGATAGGGATTCCAAGCTTCTTGGTCATTTTTAAAAGGATTTGTGGGGTAATCTTGGAACTAAATTGTAATTTTTTACTTCTTGTCGCCCTAAAATCGATGGTCAAACCTAAGTTGTCAATAAGTTATTAGGAAATATGCTTACGGCCATGGTCTTACTTCTTGGGAGAAACAATTTTCATTGATAGAATTTGCATATAATCGGACTATTTCATTCATTTATTGGTATTTCTCTTTTCAATGTGTTTACGATTTCAATCATTTAATTCTTTTAGATATAACTTCTTTGTCTTAAGATGTTGCCGTGAGTTTAAATGCCAAGACAAGAGCCGAGGCTATGAAGAAAACTCATGAGAATGCTAGAAAATAACTTGAAAAGATGAACCAAAAGTGGCTGATAGAGTCAACAAAGGAAGAAAGAAAGTGGTGTTTGAATCTGAAGAATGAATGTGGGTGCATTTTAGTAAGGAAAGGTTCGCTCACAAGAGAAAGAACAAGTTGGTGTCAATAGGAGATGAGCCTTTTCAAATTCTTGAAAGAACTAATGAAAATGCTTATAAAGTTGATCTTCTTAATTATTTTTAAGTGCATGATGTTTTCAAAGTTAGTGACTTGTCTCATTTTGATGTAGGAGATGTTACAAATTGAGGATAAATTTTTTTCAAGAAGGGAAAGATGATCATATTATGTCTATGGTTTCATGACCTTTCACTATGAGTCAAGCCAAGGACCTTCAAATTATTGCAGCCAAAGTTTCTTGTACGCGTGAGTCTAATTCCTTTTCTTGCTCTTTATTAGCTCACTAAAGCATAATTATAAATAAAGTGAAAGAAGGAGCTTTCTTCCCAATCAATGAGGAACACACTCCCTTTTGAGATACCCTACCTTTTCTTTCAACAAGTAAAGTATCTCAAGCTTTTTTAGAGGTTTCACAACCATAGTTAAGCAATGTTCCAAGAACAAAAGGGAAAAGAGTCGCATTAATCCAAATCATTCTGATAGTGTCACATTAGATCCACAACTTTTATTGTTTATGCGAGTGTGATGGGCAAGGAATAGAATCATCAATTAATAGAACGAGATTATGATAATGATTGGATTGGCTTAAAAGCTGATCAAACTAACTTAAAAGTACTTTTTAGCTGGATAAGAAAAACTTTTAAGCCAAGTGCTTTTTGGCCCAACCAAGCTAAAAGCAACAAGATGGGAATCCCAATTTTTTTAGCTTAAAAACTCGTAATTTATCCTTTTATCATTAATAACTTTTTATTATTTCAAAAATCCCTTCAAAGCCAAAGGCCCAACACTATTTTCCTTTTTCTCCTTCTCCCTCCACTATTCTCATCTTTGTCAACCGTCTGTAATGTCGTTGTCATGGCATATCCCATTTTCATATCTATTATTTTTAGTTTTTTTGCACCGCTTTCACTTTTGCGATCTTTCTCACGCAAACAATTATAACTACAAGTTTATTTTTGTCTTCCTTGTTTGATATTATATTCACAAATAATTATTTTCTTGAAATTCTTTATGTTTGAACCGTTGCGTTTTTTTTTATTTTATCAAACAAATGATGCCATAATTGTTTATCTAGTACAAAAACAGAAACAAAAAAATATCTAAAAGTATGAAACTAAGTATAACACTAAATATAGTAACTTCAGTATGAAAAATTGTCTAAACACAAATAATTTTTAAAATTTTTTTTACAGAAAATTCTCCAAAAAAAACACTTAAGTGTTACTGACTTTAAGGATATTTCAGTCATATTAACAACCGTCACTTGTTTATCAAATAATTCAACAATTTTTTTAGCTTTAACACTTTTATTTAAACATGTATGCTCCCACACTTAAAGAAATGTTGTTAAGCACATTGCTTAAGAGTCACTTTTTAAAGTCAATGCAAGCGAGCTTTATAGAGTTTAAGAATGGCAAGAGCGGGTTCGGCTCTAACGTTATTCGTAGTAAGGCTTGTGCCTTAGGCCTCCAAATTTAAAAGGTCACGTTTTTAAAATAAATTTATAGGTATTGTAAAAAATAATTTTTAGAATTTTTAATATAAAAGTAGAGTTTTCCGTATACAAGGAAAGAAAGTATTTTAGATATAATAAAGTAACAATACAATTTTTAGTATTTTTAATACTGAAGTAGAGTTTTTCGTATACAAGGAAAAAAAATATTTTAGAAGAATAGCTCTCCCAATATTTCTATTTGAGTTGATTTGACAATTCATTATTACTCTTCATTACTAACGCGTAAAAAATTTACTCCTTCTTTCTTAATTTTTCTAAGCCAATTTTTTTTCTAATCTTTTCATATTTCAGAGACTCCTATATATTTTCTGTCTTTCTAGTAGATATTCTTACTCACCTTCTTTCTACAAGATTTCATTAATTCAAGTATGCAACAGTACCTTTAAGCTTCTAATAGTTCTATACCTCTATTGCTTTGTATAACCTTATCTAAGTTCAATAATATCCCAAGAAAGATTAAATAAGTTGGCTATATTATTAAATGAAAGGGAATTATTAGAGGAAATCAATTATTAAAAAAAGTTATTAACTTTTGTATCTCAAAAAGCTAGAAGAATATATTTCAAATAAAAATATATATAACTTTATTTTAAAAATTTAAGCTTTTCTCGGGCCTCGTATGTGCTTGAGCCGACCTTGGATAAGAGACATTATTCCATGTAAGACAATTTGAATAGGTTAATCAATAGGCACAAGTAGGAGGAGAAATGGGGTGACCATGACTAGATTGAAGAGTTGCAATGTAAGGTGAGGAAGGAGAAGAGGAGCCCATGAGAAGTAGCAGCTTAGAGAAGGACTCAAACACAAGTAATATGCTCACTGCATATGTGAATTTAGTAGAAGTACAACAACCATATAAAGATACGTACAACATATTGTAAATTATACTAATTATCCTAACAAAAGTGGCAAAATTAAACATAAAAGAGAGAGTATGTATATTAAATTTTAATGAAACTAATTGAATAGTAAGATATAAAAGTAATTCGGTTAGTAAGGATATGGTGGTTGGAGTTGAACATGTGTCATCTACGTACAAGTCTTGGCATATTTATAGCTAGGACTGGCTATTAGGCAATAACCATTTTCCTTGTTGTGCCCCTATATCCCGTTTGAAAGTTCTTCATTTCTTGATTTTATCGATCCTATTATTTGTAAAGAAGTCAATATTAACTAATTCTTTCCGGTTATAATATATCTTTCCTTTACATGGACAAATATCGTAACTGTTTCCTTGTCATCCTAAAGGCAAACACAAGCCACTCAGGCACAACTGCCGGCCGCATTGTATAAGATAAATTTAGTTTATATTAAATGACCCAATAATAGCATAACACGTGGAATCGGAGACAGGCGGAAGACAAGTCAAGAAAGGACTAAGGCCGGTTAAAACAACTGCAGATGGTATTAGATAGATCCCGAAGGCAGCATAGTCAATTGGAGCGGGTCGATATTTGCCACCAAATATTATTTAATGAAGAAAGTTTCCTAGTATTAAATGGACAGTCATTGCAAAGAATTTTGGCATTCATGGCTTGCCGTTACTCATTCATCAATGACCCCTTTTATTGTCATTTAAGAGAGGCTTGATCCTACGATCTTCTTTCCTAGGTACAACTATAAATAGTGACTTCAACAACTATTGTAGGACACGAAATCTCTGGCAAAATTTATGCTATACTTTGTTCTCAAGAAAAATAATACAACTTTATTTTAGTTGGATATGTTTCTTATTTCTGCCCTCAGAAGCATCGCTCTCGGAGCTAGGTCTGCCATTTCCTTCAATTTTAACGCTAAGTCTTATTTTTAATTTAATTTATTTATCATTTTAGATCTAATCAGTTCGCTTGGCGCCCACCGTGAGACTTAGACGACTGCATAATTGAGTTGATCCTTACATTGCTTACTAACTCGTTTGATTCTTTGTTTCATGCATAAAAATTAAAAAAATGGCAGCTAACGATGTCAACATTACACACAACATTGAGGCACGTGAAAATCTGCCTCAGCATGAGGATTCAATCAGTGACACCTGCAATGAGGAGGGCGTAACTCATGTCCATGGTGGACAATACCCCCGACATGTACGGGAGACGACTCCTAATGACGCTGAGGACGAGCATGTAAAAATGATAAGGATCTTGAGAGAGCAACAAAAAGCCATCATGGATCATCTCTCAAGGCAGGACCAGGTCATGATAGAAATAAAGCAGGAATTATAATTGAAGAAGCCAAGTTCCTCCCAGGACTCCTACAAATCAAACGACTCAAAGAGTCGATAATAATACCCCGAGGGGTGAGGCCGGTTTCGAACGAGCTAGAGGATCAATAGCGAATCTGGTAACGACAATAGTAATGATCCCTTCAAAACCGAACTCATGAGATTCATGAGGGAAATGAACAAGATGATAGATCAGAATGCAAAGGAGTTCACACCCGAACGTATCAAATTTCGACGCACAACCAGTTTTGAAGGGCCCGGATTCGAAAAAGCACACCAAGTTACCGTTCAAGCCAAGCGTGGTACTAGAATTGATTCCAAAATAGTTCAAAATACAGTACATGCCAAAGTATGATGGATCTTCAGATCCTCAGGAGTACATCACAACCTATACAATGGGTGTGAAAGGAAATAACTTGGCCCAGCACGAGATTGAGTCGGTTCTGCTGAAGAAATTTGGGGAAAGCCTCATGAAGAGGGCACTAACATGGTACTCACTTCTATCTGAGCACTCAATAGATTTTTTTTTGAAATGCTCGCAGATTCTTTCATTAAGGCCCATGCTGGGGCCAAGAAGGTCCATGCCGGAAGGCAGATATATTCAGAATTGCACAAAGAGAGTCCAAATTGTTAGGGGAGTTCGTGCTCAGATTTTAGAAAGAAAGAATGCTGCTACCGGCCCTACTAGACGAGTGGGCATCAAAAGCATTCACTAAGGGTATGAAACCGAAAAGCTCTAACGCCTCCCAAAAATTAAAGAAAACCCTGCTCTAGTACCAAGTGACCATATGGGCAGATGTCGATAACCATTAAGAATCAAAGATAAGGATAAAAGATGATTAGCCCGGCTTCTCGACATCAACCAAGGTACGTGACTAAACAAGAACCGTGATAATTTCAAGGATGATTAGATATATACCGGTAAAGGCCGATTCTTTCCTGAAAAGAGAGCCGAAGGATGCGATAACAAAGGGTTTCTATCCTCGAATAGGTTACTTCCCGATCGAAGAACTTAACACGGTCGGAACAATCGGTTGTTACAAGAAAAAAAGGAATCGGGAACCCGAGATTCCTTATATCCCAATTTTTTAGATTATAACTTCAACTTTAGCGTAATGCAGTTGTCATCGACAATGAGAAACATCAAGAAAGCACGATTCTCGAGGCTAATCAGATCTGATCCCAGCTAGAGAGATCCTAACTTATGGTGCGATTATCATGGAACTCACGATCACAAAACTAGATACTGTCAACATCTATATTGGGAGGTGGTAACATTGCGGAAGAATGGCCTTCTTAGGGAGTTCTTGAGTGACCGGGCCTAGAACGATTACGGCCACAACCGAGACAATGCAGAACCCTCAAAGATTGGGGAGAACCTTCCTCGTCTACTTATCAACATGATTTTAGAAGGTAGTGAGATCAAATATTTAACTTTATCGGCAGTCAAGAAGACAAAGGTATCATTGACTCATAGGGAGAGACTCCAGGAAGTTTTTGAAAAAAAAAATCACCTTCACGAAATAAGACGCTGATGGGTTTCTTCTGTCGTACAGCAATTCCCTATTAATTTCTTTTAATGTTCTAGATTTCAAGATTAAACGTGTTTTGGTTGACCCAGGAAGTTCAACCAACATCATTCAATAGAGAGTGCTGGAACAAGCCAAATTAACTATAAGCATCATTTCAGCAACAAAGCTCATCGTTGGGTTCAACTTAACGAGTATGATAATCCGATGGGAGATCCTGCTACCCATAAACGTTAAAGGGGTTACGAAGACTGCCTTATTTGAAGTGGTAGACGGCGACATAGGTTACAACATAATTGTTGATAGAGCATGGTTACATGAGATAAAAGTCATACGATCAATATATCACTAACTGCTCAAATTATCGAATCACGAGGAAATCAAGAAAATAAAAGGAGATTAATCGGTAACGAGGGAAATGAATGCGGTATCGGTTTCCGGTAGTAAAGGGAAGGAACTCAACAAATAGCAATTACAAAAGCCGACGTCAATCCTGAGCCAAGCAAAGATGACAAAGGATAAGAGTCATCAAAATTCCACCAGGTATCGAGATACTTCAGGTATCGGAAGAGATAGACGCGACTAAGTTCACGACAAAAGAACTCAAACAAGTGTCTTTGTTCAAGAAATTCCTAGAGAGAAAATATCACTTTGGTACATGACTCAACCCCGAGCTCAGGACACGATTTATAAATTTCCTTAAACTAACATTGATTGTTTTGCTAATCGCACGCAAATATGACAGGTATCCCGCTAGAGAGGTCCGTGCACAAGTTAATACTAGAACCAAGCATCCCACCGGTATTGCAGAAAAAGAGCCCAATAGCTGAGGTCAAAAACAAGAATGTTAAATAAGAGGTAACTCAGTCACTTAACACCGGTTAAATGCACGAGGTAAAGTATCCTGACTAGATAGCTAATGCGGTTATATTTCCAAGAAGTAATTATAATTTTTGAATGTGCGCAGATTATAAAGACTTGAATAAGGCATGCCCAAAGACTTATTCCCACCGCCGAACACCAATCAAATAATTGACGCAGCGGCTGGTGATGAGTTAATGAGTTTCTCTATGCCTATTACAAGCACAATCTAATTAAGATGAACCTAGAGGATTAAGAAAAAACTTTGTTCATGACAAACTTTTCTATATATTATTATAATGTGATGCTCTTCGGGCTTAAAAATTTCGGAGCCACTTACAAGAGGCTCATGAGCAAGATGTTCGAGAAACAAATAGGTAAAATAATGGAATTATACATATATGACATTTTGTTAAAGTCTTTGAGTGCAGATGGACATTTAAAACACCTCCAGGAAACTTTTGATATCCTAAGTAAGCACAACATGAAACTCAACTCTAAAAAATTCGCGTTCAGAGTTAGTTCTAGTAAGTTCTTAGGTTTCCTTGTGTCACAAAGGGGGGTCGAGGTAAATCCCGATAATATCAAAGATATCAAGGACATCTCAACCTGCTGACAAGTGTGAAAGAAGTCCAAAGGCTAATCGGATTATTGGCCGCTCTAAGCAGAATGCCAAGAGGCCTTAAAAGACCTGAAATTTTTATCTATCAATTCCTCCGGTACTATATAAATTGGTGAAGGTGAATAGTTGCTGATATATGTAGCGATCTCAGAGTAGCGATAAGTGGCGTCCTAGTCCGAGAGGACAAAGGTACACAATCTACTATATATTATGTTAGCAAAATATAGTTTTTCGTACCTCAAAAAGTTGTCTTTAGCTCTCATAGTTGCCTCTTGAAATGTTAGGCCTTATTTTCAGTGCCGCCTGATAGCAGTGGTGACAACCTTTCCTTAACATCCTTTATAAATCTGAGTTGTCAGGTCGGTAGTGGGCAATTGAAATTAGTGAATTTGATATTAAATATAAGCCTAGGATGCAATCAAGTCACTAGTTTTGGCTGGCTTCATGCCCGATTTCAGTCCCGAGTTACAGCCTTTGGCTACAAAAGAAGCGATGATGGTGTTGGAAACAACATAAGGAGTTTGGAACTTGTTTACAAACGGAGCTTCCCATGTGAAATGGCCAGGATCATACTGGTACTAATCAGGCCCTTGGGAGAAACCTTAAGGCATGCATAAAAACTATTCTTTTAACTAACAATGAAGTTGAGCATGAGGCATTAAGTGGAGGACTCAAACTGGCCCCGGGACTTAGCTCCGAGGTCATAGAGATCAAATGTGATTCGCAGCAGGTAGAAAACAAAGTATATGGGATCGTTGACATAAAGGATGAACGCATGAAATAATATTTTACTAAAGTTCAAACTTTGCTCACACGGTTCAGGGAGTGGCCGATCACCCACATCCCGAGAGAAAAAAATGTAGAGGCAGATGTATTGGCAAATTAGGGTCATCCATGGAGATGAAGGGAGTGGACAAATGGATGGTTATTGTGAAGTATATATAACCAACCTAGTATAGGACTGGACAAATGAGTTCATAGATTACCTTCTACATGGCAAGTTTCCCTAAGGCATCTCGGGCACTCTGCACAAAAGCAACAGCCTTTGGGGTGGATAGTTATATAGAAGGTCATTCCAAGGCGTGTTGGCCCGATGTCTAGGAGCCTCGGACGTAGACTACGTCACTCGAGGGGTTCATAAAGGAATTTGAGGGAATCATTCTGTTGTAGAGTCATTGGTGCTAAATTACTTATGGCAGGATATTACTGGCTCCGGATGGAACAAGACGTGAGGGCATTCGTTTAGAAATGCTACAAATGTTAGCGCCATGTACAATTGGTACACCAATAGGCATAACTCTAGCCGAAATATTGGTGAGCACTAAGTGGTTGACTTCCTGTGGGAAAACATAATTTGCTAATTCGGAATACCGAAGAAGATTGCCTGTATAACGAGCCACTGTTCTTAGGCTCCAAAGACACAAAATTTCTTGAAGACATGAAGATCAAGAGGATTACATCTTCATCATACCATTTGAGTACAAATGGGCAGGCGGAACCAACCAATAAAGTGATTATTCAAAACCTTAAAAAGAGGTTGGAAGCAGCCAAGGCAAGCGGGCCGGTGAGTCACCCAGCGTGCTGTGGGCGTACCGGATGGCCGAAAAATCAAGCACAAAAGGGACATATTTCTCTCTCGTATACGAAATAGAAACTATGATGCCGCTGGAAATAGGAGAATCGACCTTGCAGTACTTTCGAGCAGACGAAAAAGCAAATAATGAGGCATTGCTGGTCAAGCTGGAATTGCTTGATGAATGCAGAGACTTGGCACACATAAGAGTGGTAGCTCGAAAATAAAGGATGGAAAGATACTATAACCGCAGGGCCAATCTCCACTACTTTAAAGTAGGAGAGTTGGTTTTGAGGAAAGTAAATCAGAACACTTGAGAGATCAATGTTGGAAAGCTGGGTCCAATGTAGGAAAGTCCTACTGAGTTTCAGCTGTAACTGGAAAATGATCATACGAATTGGAGAATCAAGATGGAGTCAAATTGCAAAGCAATTGGAATTTGACTCGCTTCAAAAGGTATTACTGATGATGGATCTCGCTTATACTGAAAGCATGTGCTACATTCTTTTTCTCTTCGACCAGTTTTGTCCCAATTGGATTTTCTAGCAAGGCTTTTAACGAGGCAGCAACAGAAATCATATTATGAGGGGAGAATCATCAGTAAAGTTAAGACCCTTTAATGATAAGGCGATGAAACAACAAGCCACTATGGTATGGTTAAATAATTATTGGCTCGATGGGAAAGTATCTAATGGGAAATGAAGCTTGCCATCGGACCAAAGATTATTCAACTATTCACAAGTGTTTTTCTTCAACAGAGAAAGACTTCCCATGTGCCAACTTGCATGCTTCACATTCGAATAATGGAGGGGAATAATGTGAGAATACAACAATAGGATTTTTGGGACAATGAGATCCGAGAACAATAATGTCTCATCAGGACCGGGAATTGTATGGCCAACCTTGTAAATATAAGTTCTACTAAACAGCCACATGTATTGGAAATTTATCTTTTTAGCAACCGAATGCTTATGTACTTTTAAAGATGGAAGGAATAAAATAAAGTCCTTTTGTTTTTATCTTGTTTCTTTTCCAAACGATGAATTGATTTTATCATTTGAAAGTTAACTAAAAACTTCAAATACTAGTGCTGGAATAAATAGGAGACGTCCTCCTCAAGAAAATCGTATACATAAGTGGGCCTCTCTTATGAAATTCTCATAGTAAAGTGTTGGTTCCGAAAGATTTTATGCCTGGAACCTAAAAGCTATCGGAAGAAAAAACACTCGAAGTCGTACCTAATTAAATGCAAAAAAGAATGAAATTTTCACAATACTAAGAAAAAGTCCATTTTATTTTTCTAACATGCCAAATAGAATAAGTACAAAAATACAAAGGGAAAATAGAAAAAGGAAAAAACTAAACTTCATCGCCACCAGAACTTGAGGGAAGAGATGTATCTACACCCCCGAGAGAAGTAGGTGAATCTGCCGATGAAACAAAATTTTGGGCTTTATCGTCATTCTCTTCAAGTTCCTCCTTAGTTCCCGAAGATTTAGAATTGGTAATCGAAGTGTCAGTTCCATTAGGATTAGTCGGGAGACATTCTCGAGCAGTTAACTCAAGCGCTTGGGCATTGGCAATTTCATTATCAATATCAATAATGCCCGTTTTATCTTCCTCCAAGGCTTTGGTCCTCATATGTTACATAGAATATGTCTTTTCAAAGATGAGAGAATACCCTTGGTACATGAGCTTTGCCTTGATCCTATCAATTTCAAAAGGTCATCTCGCTTGGATCTCATGGCAACGAGGCTAAGATCGAGATCACAAATTGTGATTATGTGAACCTTGTTTTCATCCATGATCTTCTTATACCTATCTTCCATTCGAGCTCGCTTCTCCTCAGCAACAATAGCCTCTTCGGCTTTGGAGTTCAAGGCTGCCTCCAAGTTATGTGCTCATTAAATAGAGGCAGACTCGCGCTCGGTAGCAGCAAGAGCAACATCCTGGGACTTAGCCCACCTAGCCTTAGCATCTTAAAGTTGATAATTTAGCTGAGTGGCTTCTTGATGGTGAGTCATCGCCTCCTGCTCACTTTGTTGAAACTGGGCCTCAAGCTCGACCACTTCAGCGGCCTTTTCCCCTAGCACTAGAAGGTATGCAACGAGTTGGTTCCTCCCGGCAAATAGTTGATTCCACTCAGACATGAGTCCTACTTTATCAAGATCAATCTCTGAAAGTCTTCCGAAGAGAGTTGGCCTGCAAAACATATATTGAAGTTAGAAACCCGATTATAGCAATATGAATAAAAATAAACAGTAAAAGAACAAGTACGATATTGTTGCTGCATTATGCATAGCATTATCCAACATACACTTGCTTGAAAGAGAGTGTATTTTATTCTTATCTTTTTTTGAATCTAGCGAATTCAAATAGTTGACAAGCTCTACCAGCATGGATAATAGATGGCACTCCCATGAAATCGAGAGAGTGACACTCCCCTTCTCTCGGGAATCTAGAGAAGGGGGCAAGTAGTTGTGCCCCAAATCCCCGAGGTCTGGGACTAGAGAGGGGAGACATCCATTTCTTTGGCGCCTGCATATGGTTGAGGAGATATAACAGTTGTTGGTGATGAAGGCACAACTGGAGTGGAGGGAGATGAAGCTGATTGTGTTGCAGGTTGAGAAGCAGCTGCAAAAGAGGCAGTTCTGATTATTGGTTTCGCATCAACCAATGACAAAAGAGGCCAGGTATCTGACCTCATAGGACCAGTAGCGGCAACTAGGACCGAAAAAGGAGAATCGATATTCTCCACTAAATCCATTTCTCCCTAGAGCGCTCTAACCTCGCCCTCGGTTGGGTTCTAAGCTTTCTAGATTGAACATTCTGTTGAGATGATGAAGATCATTGTCTCTGTTGAAGGGGAGCCTCTTCATCATCGGCTTTCCTGTCATCATCAATAACCACAGTGGCTGCGGCTGGCTCGGGCGTGGCCTTCTTTATTTTCTTATTTTTTCCCAGCCGAGGAAAAATGACACCTTTTTGGTTGCTTGTTCTCTAGCTAGGGACTCCAGGATGAAGCACCTGATCTAGAGGAAGATCCGAGGGCACCGCTCCAAGTAAGAGCCTCATGCAACAACCTTGCTACCTCCACAAGATTGGTCAAAACCTCAACCTAGAGGCAGATAACAGAACCTTGTGGAGTCCTAAGTCAAACAAAATATATGGTTAGCGAAGTTTGCTTAAGTATATACAGTGGCAGAAAGTAGAAAGAATTAGTTTTCCATGGTTCTTGGCATTCCACTAATATTTGGGGGCCAACTCCTTCTACCGACGGGTATCTCGCATATTATATCCAGAATCTTTTGAACCCGTGGTCTAGGACATCAACCCTTGGTAGGGTCCACCGAGTAGTTGAAATAACAGAAACAAAAGGGTTAGTAATAACATGGAACTGTGAGCACGTGATTTTTGCCTCGCTAAAGTTAACCCTAGAGAACTTTTAGAACTAGGATTTTTCCTTTTATTATTCGATTAGGATTTAATTGTGTATTTTGTGTGTATATTTATTTGTGCATGAATGATAAGTCATAAAAGAACAAAATTGCATGAGCATTTAGAATGTAATTTTTACATGGTTTTTGTTTAGACTAATTAGTAATTAGGCTTTTTACAAAATACAAAAAAAAAATAACAAAGAAACTTTGATTTGCTTGATTTTATTTTAATTCCCTTTAAAATGATATTGTAATTTAATTAGGTAGGTTGAATAAATTTTTTTCAGATTTAATTTTTAGTCTGATTTTTAAGTGAAGCAATGAATAAACAAAAGAAAAATGAAAAAATTGAAGAAAAAAGAGTTATAAATCAGGATGGCTTGATGTTGGGCCCAGGCTAATTGTATCCCAAACAAAAGCCTCCCCACCCATCCAAATCATCAATAAACCGGTCCAAACCAGTCCCCAACCCTATCTCTCATCAGAGACGCCCCAAAACGACGTTGTTTTGGGGCACATGATCTCATCCATTCATATCCTATAATCTAACGACCCTGGATATATCATGAATATTAAATAAAACTGTCCGAATCCATTACAAACCCTAGAGACCAAACATCCTCTTCCTTGTACCTATCGTCTCCGCAGACCCTACGCCTCACCACCGCCGGCTGAAAATCGTCGCCGCCGGTGGCGGAGCTCCAAACTCACCCAAAAATACACCACTAAACCACCTCTTCCTCCTCTCTCCAATACCCTAAAAATCATTCCTCAAATGACGGCCCAACTCCTCGAATCTTCAAAAGAATGGACGCCGCCTCCGCCGCCTACGACGGCGCCACCGCTAAAGCACCTCAAAATAACACCCCATGTTCCTCATCCTATACCCATAGCAGATCCAACCTTAACTTTCTTCAAACTTTAGCCAATCACCTTGAATATCCATTTGAAGTTCTAGCCAAATCCTCAACCTCCCGGAATTTCTTGAAATCGACACCACACAACCCCCTCGCCTCCCTCTCCATGAATCTATGGCCAGTAACCCTCAAACATAACTGGATTTTGTCAAATATCAAATCAAATAACCCGGTCTAAAACTCAACTCTCCCAAACTCAACCAAACTCACACCCGGTATTGTTCTCACCCTCCTCGTCTAAAATCCCTGATCATTCTCCATAAATGTCAAAAGACCTTCCCAAATTTGAAATCGAAGGTTGGCCGGAACTCTAGAAGTTTAAGGGTCATGGGGTTTTCACTACGACAAGCCACTAAGCTAAGTTGTTTTATTCAATTTCTTATTCCTTTGTCTTGATGCTCCATTTTAGTTTGTGTTGTTTGTTCTTGCATGTTTGACATTGACTCTCTGTTAGTTTTTATTTATAATTTTGGTTTAGGTTCCCTCAGATACCTGTTCTTTGTTTATGTCATTTCAAAATTTTCACTGATGATCTGCTATGATTGATTCCTTATTTCATTTCGAGTGACTGGACCTCTCGATTTCTGAGTTATGATTTGATTCATTCTGTGTTGATAAATGAACACATGTTTGAGTGATTAAAATTGAATACTTGAGGACCAATTTAAGTTATTAGGATATAAATGTTTCCATCTAGCATTTCATGTTATTGTTAATTGTTTCAATTAATTGTCTACTATTGATACACTGAGCCTTAGAACTTTTATTAATCCGATTTAAATCAGGTTCAGCACAAGTTGTAGAGTTTTGATTGAATTTCAGGATTGACTGGATACATTTGAGTGTTTAGTTTACATGTAGTCACTTCTAACTGGGGTTAAAGAGTGTTTGGGGTTAGTTTACTGCTCATTCTTGATAAATTCAGACTGGATGAAGGGTCGTTTAGGAATTTGAGGGCTAAAGAATCTTTTGTAACAAACTAAGAAGCTTCTACTAGGGGTCTCTAGAACTGAGCATGGTTGGCCTCTTATAGTGTAGAATCGAATAGTCTTAAATGATTTGTAATATCTAATATAACTTAACTTGATTTGTGTTTGTATAAATTTGGGACTGTGTAATATAAATTGTACCTGGACTGTATGATTAGTTGTAATGTTCTCATATCATGTACTAGTATAGATGTTAACGCAGCTCTGGGATTGTTCAGTTCAATAGGTAATACATGATGTTTAGTGTCGAACCAGGTGTAAAATGTACATATTAAAATTGGTAATTTGCATTGACATAATCAATAATATTTTATCATGCTACATGATCTCATATCGATATTAAAATATCAATCTTCAACGTACAATGATTTCTGAAGATATACTTAGTGGTCGTATGAGTTAATTTATTAAGACCAGGTGGCATAGCCTCTAAAAGTGACCATTGCTGTACTTATTCTGTGGATATTATATATGGCTATTTGGCTCTTAATCTCATTTCGTAAATTCAGTGTCCCTGAAATATTCACAATTAACACTGATCATCAGAATTAGTTTCGAGTTGACCACTCGACAAATTCAGATCCTTAAATCAAATTTGTGATTAATTTCATGATTTTCTCACTTTACATTATTAATGCAAAACCGTTACTCACATAGTGGGACTTTGGTGTTAAGTAGAAATTTAATTAGGAGGTTGTCCCTTTGTTCCGATTTGAAGTTGAAGCGAAGGTTTAGATGTCATGTATTAAGACGACTAGAGATGAATTCGATAGAAAATCGTAGTTTGCTTTTGACTGACCTTTTAAAACTACACGAGGTGCGCCACGCCAAACGAAACTGATAAATTGCACACCCCTCGTGAAATGTTTATATTATAATGCTTAGAGATTCGGGAGATGTTGTTTAGCAAACTTCATAGCTTCCCGCAAAGATAATAACACGTTGGACGCTTTTAGACGCGTCTTTAATAATTTGATCTTCCTAAGTACGGGTGCACATTTATGTGACCCAATTCCAAATCCCGATGAAGTTAAAATATGTCAAAAACTACGTGCGCATTTATATGACGTGGTTCACGACAAGTTTTAGCAACATCGCAAATTTCCATAAAAAATATTAAAAGCGGTATAAGTATTAAAAATTGTATTTTTTAGATGAACATATGTAAAATCAGATTTTTTTTTAGTAATTTCCAATAGTTTATGCGACCGTGCTAGAACCACGGGATCCGAGGGTGCCTAACACCTTCCCTCGGGTCAACAAAATTCCTTACTTAGAATTTCAGCTTCGCAGACTCCATTTGGGCAGTCGACAACTTTCCTCGATTTGGGATTCTAAATTAACCGGTGACTTGGGACACCAAAAGCCAAACCTATCCCAAGTGGCGACTCTAATAAATAAATAATCCCATTTTGAATAATGTCACTTTAATTGAAAAAACTCCCATATATGTTTATCCTTCGGGGTAGCCGTGTAAAAAAGGAAGTGTGACAGCTCTGGCGACTATTCTGGGGACCGAACCCAGAATCTCTGGTTCAGGGTTCAAGAATTCGAGCTTAGTATAACCATTATATTTGGCTTTATCTGATTTTATTACATGTTCCATGCTATAGGTTCTAAATGTTTTACCGCTTTGATATTGGATGAATTGTACATATAAACTGCTACGAAACCCTTCACTTCTCACCTCCGGGGATGTGCTTAGTAGTTGAGACTCCCTATTTTGTTAGTGTCATACTTGAAAATAAGAAAGAGGCCGGACAAGTTACTAAGTCGGATGGCCATTTGGTTCCCGGTACGTAGCCCCCTTCTCGGCTCGAGTTGTCCGCTCGGGTGCACAGTCTAGACCTCATACCAAGGTTTTAACTTAGAATAACTTAACCTCATGCCAGATCCCTAGTATGAACGCTTATTTGCATCATGCATTTGACTTAGGGGACTCAACACAGGGGTTGGGTCCGTCTAGGACAGGTAACTCGAAATAAAAGATTATCCTGATGCATTTTACGTGCTACTTGCACATTTATTTGCTTTGGATTCGCATGTTGACCGGCTTGCGAATAAGGAGAGAAAATAGAGAAAATAGCAGTATTAGGGCTAAATGGGGGGAACCCCCTGTCTTGTAAAACCAATGCTTAAATAGCACCGAAATGCTGCCGGATGTTTCGGGAAAAAAACAAAACAAAGAAAAAAGAAAAGAAAAAGAGGGTTTTTCAATGACATTTTGGTTTTGATAAATTGTTTTGCCCGAACTACGCCGGTTTGATTCTCGTAAGGTACGAGATACGTAGGCAACCCTCATCGAGTCCAACCTCCCTTTTGCAAAAATAACCAAAACAAGAAAACCAAATGTCCGATTTATTTAATTTCCAAAAAATCGGGTGATGCCATTATTGCCAAGAATAGCCGAATGTTACCAAAAGGGACGTCGGAAGGCTGACTTCGCACCAATGGCCACCTCTGAGTCTTATTTTGGCCGGCAAACGAGCACAAACTTAAAATCTTCCTTAGGAAGTGCTGCAAGGCCGTATTTCCAAAGTTGGGCCCTGGTTTTAGAAAAAATAAATTTCATAAAAACAAAATAAAAAGATGTCGGTTTTAATGTTTTGTGGGGTCAAGTAGAACTAATTTTGAGATACTAATTCGCTAATAAATGTGCAGAATGAGTACGGATCATAATTTTTGCCAATTGCATTCATGAATAAAATTCCCTTGGAGCTACACATGTGGTGGAATGACTTGGGATAAGCGGGGCAGAACAGGGTCAACATGCATTTGGGAGGACTTACTGGGTTGCTGAAAATTAACCTGAGGGTAGATATCATAAAGGCATTAATTACATTCTGGGACCCGGCTCACAATGTATTCCATTTTTCGGATTTTGAACTCATACCGACATTAAAGGAAATAACTGGATATATTGGGACCCCTACGATTCCCTTGAGGCACCAATACCTGATTGCACCAAGAGCCCTCACCGTGCACAATTTCCTGGATTCCTTAAAAATTAGTAGGAAGGTTCATAACCCAGACCTGTCAGCCGGTTTCTGTACCCTGCAGTTTATATATCAAAGGTACGGGCATATAGGGGGATTCAATAATCCCGAAAACCATATTTGTAGCAAAGGAAACCAACTCAAATGGGAGGAGCATCGATGTTTTGCATTCATGGTTTTCTTCTTGGGTTTTGTGGTGTTTCCGCTGAAGGATGGAAATATTGATATACAGATAGCAGCGGTCATCAGCGCTTTACTAACTTAGGCCAAGAGCAGCCTAGCTCCTATGATCTTATCCGAGATCTTCCGTTCTCTCACCGCCTGTAATGCGGAATGAGACTTTTTTGAAGGATGTAACCTGTTGTTACAAATATGGATGATCGAGCATTTATACCACCAGCCTCGGTTCCTAAATTATGGGTCACCAACAAAGAGCTGCATAGAAGAATTCTGCAACAGGGTTGATTGGTTTAGGTTACCTGAGGGTTTCACAGAATGGGTGTCGAATCTCCGGGTTGTCACTGCAAATAAGATAGAATGGACATTCGGGTGGCTCTCCGTGGATGAAATTGTGTATATGCCAGCCACCGGGCCTAATTTCCTTCTGATGGATCTCCGAAGTATCCAACCTTATACGCCATACAGAGTACTAATTCAATTAGGTAGATTACAAATGATTCCCAGGGACGAGGATATTATCCGCTATGCGGCTGAGATTAGTCCCAATGATCAATTCCCTGAAGTCGTCATGCGTCAAATCTAGAGCGAATGTCAATACTTGACAGCGGGTACCTGAGTACGCGACATATCTAAAGGCGAGGTTGCACCAGGATACATTGCTTGGTATAAAAAAGAAATAGAGCCTGGAAGGCCGGCTAAAAGATCACATCTCCAAGAATTTGTTGAAACGTCACAAGAGCAATGTGATTGGCTAGCCAAGGAAACTAAATACATGGCCACCATAGGAAGATTGGAAAAGCAAGTCAAAGAGCTGCAATTTGAAAATGGTTTGCAAGCCGCTGCAGATGAGGGAGAAAAGAAGATATTAACCAAAGAAAACGAGGCGTTGCGAGCCCAAATCCAGAAAATGAAAGCAGCCGCGGAAAATCCTCCCAAGAGCGCAAAAGATGAAAAACTCATAGAAAAATTACGGCGGAAAGTAACCGAGTATGGATTTGACTTGAATAAGGCGGAAGGCAAACTATCCAGGGTTTGGAAACAATTAGCTAAAAGTGCGGAGGAACGATCCCGCATCCTTGAGCAATTAAAAGAAGGGCGTAACGATGATACTGCTGGGTTAAAATAGAGGGTCATCATGGCTGAGAATAGAGTAGCCAAGCAAGTTGAGGACTTCAAAGCCAAGAGAGAACATTGTTATGCAGTGATAGCAAGGTTGGAGATGGATTTGTGGCAATTCCAGGAACTGAATCAGGTAGCAGAACGAACTCTAGAGGCAAGGGCCGAGCAAATTGGGCGTTTGTTGCAAGAAAAGGATGTTATTAGGGAAAGGGTACAGGCGATTGCAGACTACATCAGCACAAAGTGCAACCATTGTGAGGATATGACAAGATCCATGTTCTTTGCCACCTCCATGACCTTTGTTCGGCAAGTGATGGAGGACCTCTACCACCTCCAAGGGAGTTTAGCACGCAAGCCTGCGGGAAGGCTGAATGATGCCCCGCGAGCTCCAGGAGCAGTTGAAGTCTTAATGTATTCATGATTTCTGAAAATTGTATTTTCCTTAAAAGAGTTTGTCAGTCTGTATTTTCTTATTACGCATTATTACTCTTCGAGTCTGTAGTTCTTATTATGTCCGAGTCTGTTAGTTGCCTTTTTAACTTTCCTAGTCTTTGTAACCAAAGTTTGTCTTTATAAGGATTGGAACTTCCGAAAAAAAATATATCTTCTTATTTTTTCACTTTTCATGAACTACGCTCCGTCCGATTCATGCGGGGCATGATACGTAATCAATCTTAATGGGATTCGACCACCATTAAATAAAATAAGAGAAAAACTGAATGAAATAGGAAAGTGGAAGAGAGTAAGTCTGAAGCAAAGGGGCATCACCAATTAAGAAATAAACGCCGGGATGACACATGCGACCATTGCAAACACATAGACACCCGTTAACTGTATAGGGGCATCACACCCAACGTGCGATTCCCTATATGTTATCTGTCTTTAACTAATCATTTGTTTGCTATAATTCCAGTCTCAGTTTTTTTTGAAACAATGGTTGGTTTGTGGTAAACTGGCATCACATCGATATTTTACCAGATTGAAAGGAAGTGCAGAAATGTCATCCGAAATGACTTTGTCGGCAGTTCCCATCTCAGAGGATAGCCCGATTGCAGGGATCCCGGCCTCAGAATCTGCGGCAGCTGAGGAAATATGATCCTACACCTTAGAGTCATGGAGATGTGGGATGCTTGGACGAATGGAAAAGAGCCTCCGTGTGCCATCCCTGGATTTCTGGAGCTCTTCCCAAGGTCGGGAGGTACTTCCACTCTTCCCATTAGCCACCTAAACATCCTCTTGGGACAGCCTACCATACCAGCCAACTTTGTCGGAGCACCTTCTGAATCTCGCCCTCATGTGTTCACCTTTGGCAATACTAATATTTTTACAGCTCCCTCATGTGCATCCACCATATAGCCCGCAGTGCCGAGACCCATGTTCGACCCGACGGCTTTCACATTTCAAACTCCCAATTACGAAACTGAGTCTCCGTTATACCCCACGTACACTTATCCTCAACCAGCATATGAGCTCACACCAGTGCAGGATAAAACTCCTAAAACGCATGAACAAGATGAGATAGCAAGAAGAATGAAAAGCCTTGAGCAGAGCTTGAGGAACATGCAGGGTTTGAGTGGGCAAAAGAGCATTACCTACACAGATCTGTGGATGTTCCCAGATGTACATCTTCCCCTGGGATTTAAAATGCCGAAGTTTGAAAAATATGATGGTCATGGCGACCCCATTGCTCATCTGAAAAAGTATTGTAACCAATTGCGTGGGGCGGGCAGAAAAGAAGAACTTTTAATGGCATACTTCGGAGAGAGTCTGGTAGGCATCGCTTCTGAATGGTACATGGACTAAGATGTCACACAATGGCATATCTGGGATGATCTTGCCAGGGATTTCGTAAGGCAATTCCAGTATAACATTGACATTGCACCAGACAGAAATTCTATGGCCAACTTGAAAAAGAAGCCTTTAGAGGGTTTTAGAGAATATGCTATCAAGTGGCGCGAACAGGCATCAAAAGTAAAACCGGCCATGGACGAGATATAGATGGTCACAATTTTTCTCCAGGCGCAAGAAGCGGATTATTTTCAAAATATGATGTCATCAATGGGCAAACCTTTCGCGGAAGCAATCAAGATTGGCGAGATGGTAGAAAATGGTTTGAAAACAGGAAGAATTCTAACTCAGTCAGCCATAAGGGCAACCTCCCAAGTCATCCAAGGCGGGACAGGAGGAGTCGCAAGAAACAAAAAGAAAGAAGAATCTTCAATGGCAGCCTCCGGTATGAGAAGACATCAGGCTCACAGGCCCATATTCTCGAAAAGGACCTCTCAAAACTACTATCCCCATCAAGACATGCATTATGCTCCCCAACCTTATGCAGTTATGAATGCCCAAGCATTTTCCCGACCAGAACAATAGATCAACAGGAACCAGGCCCCGAGAAATCAGCCTCCCCAAAACCACTATAATCCTCGCCCTCCCCAAAACAATTTCCATCCAAGGGAGCCACCCAAAAGCCAAAACATTACACCAATAGGGTAGTTTTATTCCAGCTTATTCCCAAAACCAGTTCAGATTGGATCTTGCAGCCCGTGCCCCCAAACAGACAAAACCCTAAGTTGCCTTCTTACCAACGGGGTGTACGATGTGCATACCATTCAGGAGCCGAAGGACACGACATCGAAAATTGTTGGACTCTAAAGCGAGCTGTGGAGGATCTAATAGAACAAAGGAAAATAGTGTTGAGAGATGAAGATGTCCCAAATGTGACTAATAACCCGTTGCCGGCTCATAACAACAGGCCAATCATCGGGATGATTTGCGATGACAAAGAATTTGACCCTGCTTTGAAAGCCATAATAGTCATTTCTGATGCAGATAGAAAGCCAAAGGTTACCCCCAAGAAGGTTGAAGAAAAAGAAATGAGTGAAACTAAGCACCCGGAAGCAGAGAAGAAGGTTGAAGCTAAAACTAAGACGGCACCCGTCAAGGAAACCGTCCTTTACATCCCATGGGGTCGTCAAGAAAAACAGCCAACTCTGAGTCCCCGAGAAGATTTGAGTTGAACAAGAAAATGTACGTACCCAAGGGAGCTTATGCGGTGTGGGGATCGATTAAACCGCCAAGGCTGAATGAGCCAGTGTTATTCAGTCACGCGCCTCAGAAGCCAATGACGGACCCTTCTACAATCCCATGGAACTATCAAGAAACAATAGTAACATACGAAGGCTGAGGAATCACTAGGGAAACTCAATAAGGCCACCCCGCAAAGAAATATTCGAACCTGGAAAAGGTGAACAGTGCTACCAAAAGGCGATTCCTACCAAAAAAACCTGTAAATGCTGAATAGGCGGAGGCCTTCTTTCGAAAGATGAAAATGCCAGACTATGAGGTAGTGGACTAACTCCGGAAGTCTCTCGAGCAAGTCTCTTTACTATCATTTCTGATGGATTCTCCGGAGCACCATAAGGTGTTAGCTAAAACCTTAAATGAGGCCTATGTGCCAGTTCAAACCTCCGTGGAACAACAGGAGATAATGGCAGAAAGATTCTTCGCTGTTAATTAGATTACATTTAGCAAGAATGATTTGCCTCCAGAAGGAGTCACCGACAACAAAGCCTTGCATATCACTGTCAAATGCGAAGGCTATTACGTCAAAAGAGTAATGGTAGATGGAGGCTCTGGGGTGGAAATATGCCCACTGTCAACATTGTAAAGAATGGAAATCGGGATGGAAGGATCCGCCCCAACAATGTATGTGTCCGAGCTTTTGAACGAATTAAAAGAGACACCATAGGAGAAATTGATTTGGTATTGACCATTGGTCCGATCGATTTTGAGGTAATATTTCAAGTATTAGATATGGACTCCATCCTACAACTACCTCCTAGGAAGACCATGGATTTACGCGGCAGGAGCTATGCCTTCTACTTTGCACCAAATGCTGAAGTTTGAATATGAGAACCAGGAAATTGTGGTCCATGGAGAAGATGAACAGTCAATCTACCGCAATTCCTCTGTCCCCTGCCTCGAAGCTAAATAAGGAAGTGAGCATATAGTTTACCAGGCTTTTGAAATCATGGTATCTGATCAACACGAAGAAGGAAAACCATGTCCCCAGCCTTTCCTTTCCAATGCCTCAATTATGGTGGCAAGAGAATGATACGTCAAGGATTTAAGCCAGGAAAGGGACTCGGAAGCTCTTTACAGGGGATAACCGAGCCAATCGCTTTGCCTACCGTAGAGAAGTTTTTTGGGCTAGGCTTCCACCCAACACCAGAGGATATAACATGGGCCAACCGTAGAAAGCGTCACGGATGGGCTCTACCTCAACCCCTACCCGGCTTGCACGAATTTGTGAAGCATAAGTACAGTGAGGAAGAAGAAGATTAGACCTTCACAGCGGAAGAAATTGAAGAGATATGTGGAGCCATAAGGAAATTATTGTATGAAGCTAACATGGTCCAGCTTGGAGAGGGCTCGAGCACTACTGAGGTGCTTTACATGGGACCGGATGCCAAATTGCAAAATTAGAAGGCCACACCTTTCCCACTCAGGCGGGAGGCCCGACAGTCCTGCCTTGCCATCTTTTCTTGCATCACGAGTTATTTCAGGGTGTAACTCGGGTGTTTCTCCATTAGTATTTTGTCCTTTAATTTCAAATGTAAACCCTGTTATCTTACAATTTCAAAGAAATGAAATCAATATTTCATAGTCAACACTCCTCTATTTTTCTGCTTTTTGTTATTTTTCTTCTATTTTTATCTCTTCTTTCAGTTCCAATAATGCGGTTTTAAATAATATGACATGCTCGCGGACGTCATGCCCCAATCCGAACAAGATGCCTATTTGTGAAATAATGAACCAAGAACCGGAGTATGATGAAGAAGAGGCTTTTAGGGAAATAAACCGAGAGTTGGAACATTTTGAAAATAAACCTAAGCCAAATTTAAATAATACAGAACCGGTTAACTTGGGTGGTCCCAGGGAAACCAAGGAAACAAAAATAAGCATCCATGCAAATAAGGAAATCCGGGACTCACTAGTTCAACTTCTTTTTGAATTCAAAGATGTGTTTGCTTGGTCTTACGACGATATGCCTGGGATGAGTATTGAATTAGTGGTTCATAAGCTGCCTACATAACCCGAATGCCCTCCAGTCCAAAATAAAATAGAGAAAGTTCAAACCTATATCAGTGACAAGATCAAAGAGGAGATCACAAAACAGTTAGAGGCGGGAGTAATCCGAGAGGTTCGATACACCAGATGGTTAGCCAATGTAGTCCTGGTACCGACGAAAGATGGGAAAACCCGAGTATGTGTAGACTACATATATTTGAACAAGGCGAGTCCCAAAGACAACTTCCCTTTGCCTAACATCCATATCCTTATCGACAACTGTGCCAAACACGAGATACAATCCTTCGTCGATTGCTACGAAGGATACCACCAAGTGTTGATGGATGAGGAAGATGCCGAGAAAACTATTCTTACCACACCCTGGGGGACTTATTGTTACAGGGTTATGCCTTTTGGTTAAAAGAATGCTGGGGCAACATATATGACGGCTATGACCACCATCTTCCATGACATGATGCATCAGGAGATAGAAGTATATGTGGACGACGTGATTATCAAGTCCAAGACTCAGGGCGATCATGTACGGGACTTAAGAAAGTTCTTTGAAAGGCTTCGCAAGTATGATTTGAAATTAAATCTAGCCAAGTGTGCATTCGAGGTCCCGTCAGGAAAAATTTTGGGGTTCGTTGTCAGCCGAAGAGGTATTGAGATGGACCCAACCAAGATAAAATCCTTCGAGAGCTACCTCCTCCAAAACCAAGAAAGATGTAATGAGCCTGTTGGTAATACTGAATTACATTAGCCGATTCATCGCCCAGCTGACTTCTACATGTGAGCCATATTCAGACTATTGAAAAAGGACGCATCAATTAAATGTACCAATGAGTGTCAAGAAGCTTACGACATAATCAAAGATTACCTGTCCAACCCACCAGTCTTGATCCCACAGGAAGGCCATTGTTTCTTTATCTGAGAGTCCTTGAGAACTCTTTTGGTTGAATTCTCTAGCATCATGACGCCACGGGAAAGAAGGAGCAAGCCTTCTACAACTTGAGAAAGAAGGCCAAATACACGCTGCTAGAAAGAACCTGTTGTGCCTTGACATAGGTGGCCCAGAAGCTAAGGCATTACTTGAAAGCCCACACCACCTACCTTATAACCAGGCTGGACCCATTGAGGTATATATTCCAAAAACCGATACCCACAGGGCGATTGGCGAAATGGCAAATCCTGCTCACTGAGTTCGACAAAGTCTATGTCACTCGTACTACAATGAAGGCTCAAGCATTAGCGAATCATTTGGCTGAGAATCAAGTTGATGATGAAATTCGACCTTTGAATACTTATTTCCCTTATGAAGAAGTGAATTCGGTGGAGGTAACATCTGAAGACATCCCTACTTGGAAAATATTTTTTGATGGAGCAGTAAATGCGAAAGGCGTAGGAATAGGGGCAATTTTAATCTCACCCACTGGTCAACATTACCCGGCTACATCAAGGCTCCGGTTTTTCTGCACCAACAACACAACTGAATACGAGGCTTGTATCATGGGCATGAATATGGACATTGACCAAGATGTCGATGAATTATTAATTATGGGGGATTCAGATTTGATCATCCGGCAGGCCCACGGAGAGTGGGAGATAAGAGATGTCAAACTCATCCCCTATCGAAAGAATGTGGAGGATCTCAACATACGGTTCAAGTTGGTACAAGTTAGGTACATTCCTCGCTGTCATAATGAGTTAGCAGATGCACTCGCAACTCTGGCTTCCATGTTGCTTTACCTTGGAAAAGCCTACGCTGATCCTTTGGAAATCCAAATCAAGGAAAGGCATGGGTACTGTAATGCGACCGAGGAAGAATCCAGCACCCAACCCTGGTATTATGATATCAAGAAATTTCTGAAAACACAAGAGTATCCCGAGCAGGCTACTGAGGAGAAAAAGAAAACCATCCAGTGGCACGCGAGTAGTTTCTTCTTGATTGGTGATACCTTATACAAGAGGACCCCAGATCTCAACTTGCTAAGATGTGTCGATACCGAGGAAGCCGGGAGGATTATGCATGAAGTATATGCAGGAGTTTGTGGGCCTCATATGAACGGGTATGTACTGGCAATTCGGGCAGGGTATTACTGGATGACCATGGAGAAAGATTGTTTCAGCTTCATTCAAAAATGTCATCAATGTCAGGTGCACATTGATATAGTTCATGCACCACCAACCAAATTGCATCCTGTGTCAGCACCTTGGCTATTCGCTGCCTAGGGGATGGACGTCATTGGGCCTATTAAGCCAAAAGCCTCAAATAGACATAGATTCATATTGGTTGTTATTGACTACTTCACAAAGTGGGTCGAAGCCATCACACTTAAGTCTGTTACCAAGAAAGCCGTGGTAAAATTTGTGCATTCCAACATCATTTGTCGCTTCGGTATTTTCGCAACCATCATTACGGACAATGCGGCCAATTTGAATAGTCGTCTGATAGAAGAAATATGTGAACAATTCAAGATAACACATAGAAACTCCACTCCTTACCGGCCCAAAGCCAATGGTGTCGTCGAAGCGGCTAACAAGAACATCAAGAATATTTTGAGAAAAATGATTCAAAGCTCAAGACAATGGCATGAAAAGCTGCCTTTTGTATTGCTTGGATATCGCACCACAGTGCGCACATCGGTAGGGGAAACTACATATTTACTGGTCTATGGGACTGAAGCTGTCATACCCGTAGAGGTAGAAATACCTTCACTCCAGGTAATAGTCGAAGCAGAAATTGAGGATAGCGAGTGGGTTAAGACTCGGTTGGAGCAGTTGTCATTAATTGATGAAAAACGAATGGACGTGGTTTGTCACGGGCAGTTGTACCAATAAAGAATGGCCCGTGCTTACAAAAATAAACTGCGCCCCGGGAATTTCAAAGTCGTACAGCTTGTATTGAGGCGTATTCTCCCTCACCATCAGGAAGCTAAAGGAAAGTTTGCTCCGAACTGCAAAGGTCCATACATTATCAGAAAGATACTGCCCAAAGGAGCATTGTACCTAAGTGACGTTGAAGGAGACGAGCCCTAGAAAACAGTGAATGCAGATGCAATGAAAAGGTATTACGTTTAAACTCCTTACAACAATGATTCCAGCCGATTGAAATGACGAAGGCTTTTCTTTTCAGCTACCCTTAACACTACCAATCCTTCGCAAACCTTTTGAGTCGATTATGTTTCTTTGTTCACCCACTTTGGAACCCTGAATTGCTATTCAAAAAAAGAGATGAAAAATGAAAAATAAAAAGAAAAAAAAAGAGGAAAAAAAGTGAAAAAAAAGAAGCAAAAAATGAATGAATGAAAAAAAAAATAACAAACAAATTAGTTTAGGAAACACTTCTTGAAGTAAGTCTGACTTGATTCCGAAAGGATACGTAGGTAGCCTCTCCCTAAGGTTCAGTCATATCAAAATAAAACCCCAATTCCCCAAAAATAAAACTGGGGCAGAGATGTAATGGTTCGGCCATAAACCGGCCAGAATGGTTCCAAAGTTGTAAATTTCCATCCAATTTCCTTTAACCAAGAGCCTGGCCAAAGTCCTTCCGATCAATTGGCTAAAGCAGGGACGTGCCAAACACCATTATTGGGATTTGGCACAATTCAAATTGAGAGAAATAAAATGAGAAAGTCTTATCGGTAAAAACCTTCGGGCACCATATGGCGATGGTGAGTAGATAAAATAAAAATGAGTGAGTAGTGAAAACTCGTAAAAGAGCACTATCGGGCGATCGGAGAAGAGAAATGAGAGAGGTCGATTGGCGAAAACCCACAAAGGGCGCCGTCGGCCAAAAAGAGGAAATATCACCATCCAAGCCCAAACAAGCTTCCATGGTTTTCAAAAGATTGAAATATTGGTCACAAGAAGCAGAAATGGATCCGGGCCGGGCATCTAGTCCAACAAGCATGTCATCTCCATTTAAAGTCGGCACGCACCCCAAGATAAGTCATTCTTTTTTCTCTGAAAGGGACACTTCTCTCTAAATCCATATGTTTGCTCTTGTTGTTTCCCCCATCCCCTTTCGGCTTAACTTTGATTTCATGACTGTTCTGCTAGAGAAGGTAGTAAGATCGGTCTCACAGGGCTTATTCTGGCAAGAACCAAAAGAAATATCCAATATCAGCGGACGCATTTAGCCAATCCCGGCTGACCATGACGGCTGATTCTTCAAAAGCAGGAAAGTGGAAAGAAAAGAAATTAAAAGTCAAAAGCCCACAAGGCAAAAAAATATTGGAACGGTCGAGCCCGAGTGGGCTAATTGTCTCTACAAAAGTTCTCAAAAGAGAGGCCCTGAAGTGGAAATCGGGACAATGAAATCATAACTAAGAGCCTATAAAAGCGAAACAAATTTGAAAGAAGAGGTCCCCCTGACCAACCTACGAGGCAAAGTCTGGAGAGTCAAAGGTTTTCCCAACAGAAATGAGGCCGGGATCAAGAAAATCACTGTTCGAACTAACAACCATGTTTTGATTGAAAATTTGAAACAGGTGTAATCCAAAGCAATGAGGACAAATGGCAAATGCGATTAAAGGAACGTCACAAAGGCTAAGAATAGCGTTGCACCAATGATCAACAAAAAGGGAAGTTCTCTTTACATCTTTTCCTGCAGTGTTATAAAAAAGAAAGAAGGGATAATCATAAAACATGATAGCATATGACTCCGATCCCTGAATCCTTCCTCAAATCTAGGTCCACATCCCTAGTCTTCCCAGCACAATTTGTGGACCTCCTCGGCATAACCCAAGGATCACACTCCACTCTCCCCAGCATAGACTGAGAAACTTCTTCCTTTATTCCTCAGCATAATCTGAAGACCAAATCCCTTTATCCCTAGCATAACCTAAGGGTCTTTCCTTTCTCTCTCTATCCCCAGCATAGCCAGAAGGACTTCTATGACTTTTCATTCCCCACCTCCCAAGCAAAACCTGAGGGCCTTTCTCATTTCCTCCTCAACTGGATCTTTCCTTTCAAATCCCGGCATAAATCGTGTACTTCCCTAGCATAACCTAGGAATTTTCCTTTCCAATCCCAGCATAACCTGCGAATTCCCCTGGCATAACCCAAAAATCTTTCATTTCAAATCCCGCCATAACCCATGGGTTTCCCTAGCATAACCTAGGAGTTTTCCTTTCCAATATCGGCATAACTCGCGGATTCCCCTGGCATAACTCAAGAATCTTTCCTTTCCAATCCCGGCATAACCCGCGGAGTCCCCTAGCATAACCCAGGAATCTTTCCTTTCAAATCGCAGCATAACCCGTGGACTTCCCTAGCATAACCTAGGAATTTTCTCTTTCCAATCCCGGCATAACACTCGAATTCCCCTGGCATAACCCAAGAATCTTTCCTTTCAAATCATGGCATAACCCATGGATTTCCCTAGCATAACCTAGGAGTTTTCTTTCCAATATCGTCATAACCCGCGGATTCCCCTGGCATAACCCACGAATCTTTCCTTTCCAATCCCGGCATAACCCGCGGAGTCCCCTGGCATAACCCAGGAATCTTTCCTTTCAAATCCTGGCATAACCCGTGGACTTCACTAGCATAACCTAGGACTTTTCTCTTTCCAATCCCGGCATAACCCGCGGATTCCCCTGGCATAACCCAAGAATCTTTCCTTTTAAATCCCGGCATAACCCGCGGATTCCCCTGGCATAACCTAGGAATCTTGCCTTTCGAATCCCGACATAACCCGTAGATTTCCCTAGAATAACCTAGGAATTTTCTTTTTCAGTTCCGGCATAACCCACAGATCCCCTGGCATAACCCAGAAGCCTTCTTTTTTTCGATCCTGGTACAACCCGTGGACTTTATCCCCTTTCCCCAGCAGAGACCTTTTTCTCCTATCCCAGCATAACCCGCAGATTTTCCTCTCACCCCAGCAGGAACATGTCTCTTTTCCGGCATAACCCACCTATTCGCCAGCATAACCTGGTAATCTCCCCAAAAACACGTAATCCCGCTTTCATTATTTTCAATAGGAATAGCTTAGATCTTTGCTGCAAATAACTCACGAAATTTTCCTAGTGAAAACTGGGACAGAAATTTCGTTCGTTTGTTGGTTTTGATGGTCAAACAGGTTTTACCACAGGGCACAGGATTTGAGATGACCGGAAAAGTGAATCTCAATTCAGGACAAAGGAAAAAAAAGAAGATAACAAAAGGAAACAAATCCAGGATGGTTGAAAAGAAGATGTGGACTGTCCAAGTTTGATTCAAAATCACAAGTCATGCATGTCCCAGCTGATTTTAATGCTGAAGAAAGAACCGAAACCTACAGCTTACGAGCATCAAGATTCAGATTGAAGTCCATGGCGAATCCAGCCAAGACTCAAGATCAAGTTTTCAAGAGAATTATAGATAGGAATTTTGTAACTCATAGTTGATAGGCATAGATAGCTTAGTCTTGATTCCCTTTTGTTGTAATAAGGGGTCAGCACGCAGTAGCAGTAGCATCAGCAGTGAAATCACAACTCATGGTAGTCCCAGCTACCAAGCACTCCAGAACTACATTGACCTAATTCCTTTATAGCCAAGGATATGTAGCCAACCTTTGAAGCGGGGTTTGTTCAGACGATTTTCAAAATGCTTCTCATGGAGTTTTGAGCAGGCAAAAATCCCTCATGTCGCTCATTTATCTTCGACCGAAAACCCTTCATTTTTCCCAGCAAAGATGGGTAGCTGTGAGCACGTGATTTTTGTCTCGCTAAAATTACCCCTACAGAATTTTTAGAATTAGGAATTTTCCTTTTATTATTCGATTTTTAGGATTTAATTGTGTATTTTTGTGTATATTTTTATTTGTGCATGCATGATAAGTGATAAAAAATACAAATTGCATGAGCATTTAGAATGTGATTTTTACATGGTTTTTGTTTAGACTAATTAGTAATTAGGCTTTTTACAAAATACAAAAAAAAAACACAAAGAAACTTTGATTTGCTTGATTTAATTTTAATTCCCTTTAAAATGATATTGTAATTTAATTAGGTAGGTTGAATAAATTTTTCAAATTTAATTTTTAGTCTAATTTTTAATTGAAGCAATGAATAAACAAAAGAAAACTGAAAAAATTAAAGAAAAAGGAGTTACAAAATCAGGTTGGCCTGATGTTGGGCCCAGGCTAATTGCAGCCCAAACCAAAGCCTCCCCACCCATCCAAATCATCAATAAACCGGCCCAAACCCATCCTCAACCCGTTCTCTCATCAGAGACTCCCCAAAACGATGTCGTTTTGAGGCACATGATCTCAGCCATTCATCTCCTATCATTTAACGACCTTGGTTCAATTGTGAATATTAAATAAAACTGTGTGAATCCATTACAAACCCTAGATCCCAAACATCCTCTTCCTCGTACCGATCGTCTCCCCCGACCCTCCGCCTCACCCCCGCCGGCCGAAAATCGTCGTCTCCGGCGGCGGAGCTCCAACTCACCCAAAAATACACCATTGAACGACCTCTTCCTCCTCTCTCCAATACCCTAAAAATCATTCCTCAAATGACGGCCCAACTCCTCGAATCTTCAAAAGAATGGACGCCGCCTCCGCCGCCTACGGCTGCGCCATCACTAAAGCACCTCAAAATAACACCCCATGTTCCTCATCCTATCCCCATAACAGATCCAACCTTAACTTTCTTCAAACTTTGGCCAATGACCTCGAATATCCATTCAAAATTATGACCAAATCCTCAACCTCCCAGAATTTCCTTAAATCGACAACACACAACCCCCTCGCCTCCCTATGCATGAATCTATAACCAGTAACCCTCAAACATGACTGGATTTTGTCAAATATCAAATCAAAGAACCCGCTCCAAAACTCAACTCTCCCAAACTCACACCATGTATTGTTCTCACCCTCCTCCTCTCAAATCCATGATCATTCTCCTCAATGTCAAAAGACCTTCCCAAATTTGAAATCAAAGGTTGGCCACAAAACCTAGAAGTTTAAGGGTCATGGGTTTTGGACTACGACTAATCACTAAGTTAAGTTGCTTTATTCATTTTCTTATTCCTTTATCTTGATGCTTCATTTTGTTTTGTTTTGTTTGTTCTTGCATGTTTGTCAATGACTCTTTGTTAGTTTTTATTTAGAATTTTGGTTTAGGTTCCCTCAGATCCCCGTTCCTTTGTTTATGTCATTTCTAAATTGTTGCTGATAATTTGCATTATTGATTCCTTATTTCATTTCAAGTGACTAGACCTCTAGATTTCTGAGTTATGATTTGATTCATTCTGTGTTGATCCATGAACACATATTTGAATGATTAAAATTGAATATTTGAGGACCTATTTAAGTTATTAGGATATAACTGTTTCCATCTGGCATTTCATGTTATTGCTAATTGTTTCAATTAACTGTCTACTATTGATACACTGTGCCTTAGAACTTTTATTAATCAGATTTTAATCAGGTTCAACACAAGTTATAGAGTTTTGATTGAATGTCAGGATTGACTGGATACATTTGAGTGTTTAGTTTACCTGTAGTCACTTCTAACTAGGGTTAAAGAGTGTTTTGGGTTAATTTACTGCTCATTCTTGATAAATTCAGATTGGATGAAGAGTACTTTAGGCATTTGAGGGCTAGGGAATCTTTTGTAACAAACTAAGAAGCTTCTAGTAGGGGTCTCTAGTGAAATTTCAGCTGATTAAGTGGTAAATCTTGGTAAACAAGTCAAATGTCTGAGGTAAACTTAGGCTAAAAACAAATAAATAAAGGACTGACTGTTAATACTAAAAAATTAGAAAGGACTAAGGGTTACAATAAGAGCTGAAACCTGGCCCTGGCTTACTTGCCTATAAAGGCATAGATATCTTGATTAAAAAAGGGGAGGGGGGAAAACTTCTAAAAAGAGTCCTTTTGAATTAGTTCCTAGTAAGAGAGCAAAGAATCAAAAAAATATAGTAGAGCTGATTCTGGGAGATCTGGTGAAGACTTAAAAATACAAAAGGCAAAAGAATGCTAAAATTTCTGTTCCATTAGCATCAACCACGTTGAATTCATCCTGAAAGCATTTTGTGTTAGAGCTGTGTAGATCCTTGGCTTACTTTGAGCAAAACCTCTTTATTTGTTCCTGGGTGTCGAGCTTTGGTTTATTGTTGAATCTATTAGTGGATTTGATGTTGTTATTGTCTCTTGCTTACATACTCATAGGTGCTTCTTCTTTGCTATAATTCCAGGTACACACACATGAACCTTATATGATGTAGCCACGATTTAAAAATTGAAATGATAAATACTCCATGCATTCGCTCCTTGAACTGAGCATGGTTAGCCTCTTATAGTGTAGAATCAAATAGTCTTAAATGATTTGTAATATCTAATTTAGCTTAACTTGATTGTGTTTGTATAAATTTGGGACTGTGTGATGTAAAATGTACCTGGACTGTATGTTTAGTTGTGATGTTGTCATATCATGTACTAGTATAGATGTTAACGCATCTCTGGGATTGTTCAGTTCAATAGGTAAAACATGTTGTTTAGTATCGAACCAGGTGTAAAATGTACATATTAAAATTAGTAATTTGCATTGATATAATCAATAATATTTTAACATGCTACATGATCTCATATGAATTTTAAAATATCAATCTTCGGCGTACAATGATTTCTGAAGATATACTTAGTGGTCGTATGAGTTAGTTTATTAAGACCAGGTGGTATAGCCTCTAAAAGTGACCGTTTCTGTACTTATTCTGTGGATACTGCATGCGGCAATTTGGCTCTTAATCTCATTTCGTAAATTCAGTGTCCCTGAAATATTCACTATTAACATTGATCATCAGAATTAGTTTGGAGTTGACCACTCGACAATTTCATATCCTTAAATCAAATTTGTGATTAATTTCATGATTTTCTCACTTTAGATTATTGATGCAAACCCGCTACTCACGTAGTGGGCCTTTGGTGTTAAGTAGCAAATTTAATTAGGAGGTTGTCCCTTTCTTCCGGTTTGAAGTCGAACCGAAGGGTTATATGTCATGTATTAGGACGACTATAGACGAATTCGATAGAAAATTCTAGTTTGCTTATGACTGGCCTTTTAAAAATACACGAGGTGCGCCGCGCCAAACTGAACCGATAAATTGCGCTCCCCTTGTGAAATGTTTATATTAAAATGCTTAGAGATATGGGATATACCGTTTAGCAAACTTCATGGCTTCCCGTAAAGATAATAACATGTTAGTCGCTTTTAGACACATCTTTAATAATTTGATCTTCCTAAGTACGGGTGTGTATTTATGTGACCCAAATTCAAATCCCGATGAAGTTAAAATATGTCAAAACTATGTACGCATTTATGTGGCTTAGTTTTCGCCAAGTTTTAGCAACATCTCAAATTTCCTTAAAAAATATTAAAAGCGGTATAAGTATTAAAAATTGCATTTTTAGGATGAACATGAGTAAAATCAGATTTTTAGCCATTTACAATAGTTTAAGCGACCGTGCTAGAACCACGGGATCCGAGGGTGCCTAACACCTTCCCTCGGGTCAACAGAATTCCTTACCTAGAATTAATGGTTCGCAGACTCCATTTGGGCAGTCGATAAATTTCCTCGATTTGGGATTCTAAATAAACTGATGGCTTGGGACACCAAATTCAAACCTATCCCAAGTGGCGACTCTAATAAACAAATAATCTCATTTCTAATAATGTCACTTTAATTGGAAAAACCCTTATATGTTAATCCTTCGGGGTAGTAAAAAAGGAGGTGTGACAGGAACAACTTTTTATGGAGAAACATGTAGATTGTAAACTTACGTGGACGAATCCATGATTCGGGAAAGGATGGAGTTGTGGCCAGGATGATATACCTGGTAGCAATGACGAGAAACGCTCTATCTACCCACGGAGATTGTCATAATCCATGTTGGTTAGCTGAGCATGATGGCCTCGCTTGTTGAAATTTATTACTCCCCCACAGAAGATTTTGGGGGAGTAAAGTTTCATTATATGCGCCAGGGTTAGGGTTTTCCTCATCTCCGAGCATAGCTTGCACATACAAGACATTATTCTCCATATAAAAGGGCCTATCTATGCCAAGTAGACCTTGTACCGATGGCATAACTCCAAAATTACGGGGTCAAGGCCCCCGCTAAAAAAAATGGACCTAAAGTGAAGGGGTACATGTAAATATATGTAAAACCCTTCTTGGTAAAGGTAACCCACTCTACCAGGTTAGGAGCAAAGATGTTTAGGTCTTGACAGTTACATTCATTCTTCACCCTAGGAATACTGGAAGGGAGAATATATGAATGATACCTGCTAACATGCCAAGTTCGAGGATTTGCATAAGGGAACTTCTCTTTGAATTCGTTCACAGAGCTCAAGTGCTTAGGTATAATGGTACTTAGCGTAAAAGGATCGTCATCAACCTCTTTATCTTTGCTTCTCTTCGGACCTCCACTGAAGAGAAGACCAAAATTCTTGAAAGATTTGGTAAAAGATACCATAATGGTAAGAAGATAATAGAGTCTTTTGAAGAAGATCAGAGAGAGATGACAGCAGAAGGAAGGTTAAGTGCAAAAAGGATAAAAGAGCTTAAGAAGTTGTTAGAAATGAAATAGGTAAAATGATGGGTATAAGTATAGGTAGAGACAGCTAAAATCATTGTCATGATTACCTCGAGAACTGACGAAAATATTGTTGAACAGTGGAAAAACACATGTTCGGATTATTAAATGCAAAGAGACATGCATCTAATCAAGCGTTAGAAACTGGTTATAGGGTTTCAAAAAATTTCCCACCAAGAAAGAAATCTTCACCAACTTTCTAATGACACAAAGATGTGCCACCGAGGGGACTATCTATATAGGGTCAAATTGGTTTATATTAAATGACCCAATAATAGCATGAAAAGTGGAATCGAAGACAGGCGAAAGACAAGTCAAGTAAGAACTAAGGATGGGGAAAACAACTACAAATGGTATCAGATAGACCTTGAAGGAAGAATAGTCAACATGAGCAGGTTGAACGTTTGCCACCATATGTCATTTAATGAAGAATATTCCCTAGTATTAAATGGGTAGCCGTTGCAAAGAAATTTTTGGCATCCATGGCTTGTCGTTGCACATTCATCAATGAACCTTTTTATTGTCATTTAAGAGAGGCTTGATCCTAGGATCTTATTTCCTACGTATAGCTATAAATAGTAACTTCAACAACTATTGTAAGACACGAAATCTCTAGAAAAATTTATGCTATACTTTGTTCTCAAGCAAAATAATACAACTTTGCTTTTTTTGGATATTATTCATACTTTTGCCCTCAGAAGCATCGTTCCCGGAGCTAGGCGTGTCATTTCCTTCGATTTTAACGCCAAGTCTTATTTTTAATTTAATTTATTTATTATTTTGAATCAAATCAATTCACTTGTCTATTATCTGTATAACAAATTCTAATGTACCGTACATAAATTATATATTCTAAAACCTTGACAGTTGAGTTGCAATATTTCTTTTTAAAATTATTAGGTTGCACAATCTAATCACTATATGAATTACAATATTTTGTTTGCACAGTATTGTAATCTATTTTTGGCAGATAATATGAGTAAGCTTCAAAAACTGATTTTCTGTCTTAGGGATATAATTTTCACACATAAACACATGTTGGATTAAGAAATTGATCTAAAATACATCACTATTGAGAAATGTAGGTCAAAGTAATAATATAAAATAAAAAAATAAGTAATAGAATAAAGAAAGAAAATATAATTTCTTTATTTCATCAAGTGTAGTGTCCCATCTTACTTTTCGTACCTCTTTTTATACTATTACATAGGAAGGTTACAAAATAATTATCCTAAAAATATGACATTAACAATTGAAATCATTGACTAAGATTACGAGGACATGTTATTGTAATGCGTGAGTTATAGCCATAATAATGATGAATAGTGGATTTGAGGTTTTCATTTATTTTCTCTCTCTAGGGTCTCTCTCAGCAGTGCACGATAGTGGTGAAACTATCGTACGACACCATCGGAATACCTAGAGGCGGGAAGCATAAGGCACCAAACAAGATTGAACTCTCAAATGTAAGGCTAACGAAGGTGAACCATAGGTCATTGAGGAAGGATAAACTAGAAATTGACAAGGAAAAGATAGATGGAGCAAAGTTGGATGACTTAGTTGATACTACTTTGGATGTAACTACCGTGCCCGACCCAATTGCGGAGAAAAAGCTGATTGCTGGAACAGTTCGGGAAATTACTGGCAAAACCCCAAGTCCACCAAAGCAACTAACTGGAAAGGGAACGGGGGTGTGGTCGGGATTCCCTAATCGAAGGGATGAGATCAACGCACCAACCAATATGGCTTCAGTGGCAGTGGGAAAGCAAATTTCAGGAAGTAATCCATTTCAAATCGATATTATCAGACCGAATCCTGCAGCTAGGGTGGGTGATAACCAAAAATTGCAGATAGAACCTCAGAGGTAATTGGAGCTTGATGATGCTGGGGTAATAAATTAGAATGTGGGAAGACCTGGGCTACTTTGGTGGGAGGTAACAAACTGGGAGCAAGAGGTATGAATCTGAATTATTTTGCTCCTAAAATCATAAATGGGGTGAAAATTGTGGAGTTGATGAAGGAAGATCTTGAGAAGGAGACAGAGAAGTGGAAATTGGCTATTATCCTATATGTAGTTAGTGATTCGCCATCAATTGGAGCCCTTCAAATATTCATTTCAATCCAGTGGCATTTTGCCTCGAAGCCAAGGGTCTACTACCACAATGAGAGTTACTTTGTGATAAGGTTTAATTCTATAGAAGATAGGAATGCCGTGTTATTTTCAGGTCCTCACACAATTAACAATAAACCATAATTATAAAGGAATGGTCTGTTGGTTTTAGCTTCAAGGATGAGCTGCTTAAAACAATACCATTATGGGTAAAGCTCCCAAACCTTCCCCTAAACTGTTGGAGCATGAATGCATTAAGTAAAATAGGGAGTGCACTGGGAACACCTATATACACAGACGATTGCACGACGAAGGTTGATAGAATTTCTTATGCGCGTATACTAGTGGAGATGGATGTAACTAGGACTCTACCTGAGACTATCAATGTCCAGGATCCTGATGGTGTATGCTTTGGGCAAGAGGTAGTGTATGATTAGAGACCTGCATTCTGCTCCAAATGCTTGCAGATTGGGCACTATTTTCAAGAAGAAAAACATACGATGCAGGCGCCAAAACAGGTCGCTAAACAAGTTCCCAAGCCTAATATAAAATAAGTGTGGCAATATAAAGGGCCAGCACACAATGTTGAGCAAGCACCTCAGCCTGTGGGTGATCCAATTTCCAAACAAAATTCGATGACAATTGAGAATGTCGACAAACCAACGGGGGGAACGATGGTTGGAAGGAGGCTAAAGAAAGATCTGCTGCAAAGAGTTCTCACACAAACAAGAATGACACTAACAGAATGCAAACTAGAAACGGGTTCAGTTTACTTGGTGAGTCAGGAGGCCATTGTAATGAATTTCCTACCTCTAATGTAAGTGAACTGGGCCAGTGTTGTTACAGAAGTGGAGATGGTGTTATACAACCCTTTTTTATTCCAATATGAAGATTGTTGCATGGAATGTGAGGGGTGTAAATAAGGTGTATAAGCAAAAGGAGATGAAGTTTTTTTTAAGGGAGAATAATATTGCTCTTATTGCTATTATCGAGCATAGAGTAAATGAAAGTAAAACAGCTCAAACAATAAAAAAACTAGGAGATGGCTAGAACTGGGTGACAAATAATAAACCTGGTAATAGAGGGAGATTGTGGGTTCTTTGGAATCCAAATATTCTAAACTTCAGGTGCATGGATAAACATACACAATATATACATGGACAAATCCAAATCCCCAGCATGAATGTGGAGTTGCATTTTACTGCTATCTATGGACTACATACTATTGAAGCAAGAAGAAGTCTGTGGCATGAACTTAGGCAGCTGCATGGAGTAATAAGAGGCCCATGGGTGGCTATGGGAGATTATAACACTATCTCTTCAATTGAGGATAGAGTTGATGGTAATCCAGTAAGTGAATTTGAAGTAAGACACTTCAATCGCTTTGTGGAAGATACAAGATTAACTGAGATGAAGTGTGTAGGGAGGTCATTCACGTGGACAAATAATATTATACATAGTAGAGTTGACAGGGCCCTTGTTAATGCCGAATGGATGACATCCTTTCCTCAGCTGGATGTCCTGATATTAGATCCCTACTTTTCAGATCATACACCATTATGCATCCAGTTTGCGGCTAATCAGAGAAGGGATGCTAGACCCTTTAAGTTCTTCAATATTCTGGTTGAGCATCCTGATTTCTTAAGTGTAACAACAAAGAGCTGGTCAGTTCCTGTACATTGCAATGGGTAAAATGGCATTTGGCAAAAGTTGAAGCATGTGAAGGTCGAGATGAAGCAGCTAAATTCTAGAGAATTTGCAGCGGTAGATACAAGATTAAAAACTATTAGGCAGTAGCTCAGGGATGTGCAAGAACAGATGTGAGATCACAGAAATCAAGCTAGCTTAGTAGACATAGAGAGGAACCTAAAACAACAGTTAAAAAAATGGGGACTGATTGAGGAAAGCATAATGAGACAAAATTCCAGGGTCCAATAGATGAAATTAAGAGATTCTAACTCTGCTTATTTTTATGCATGTATGAAGAATAGGGTGGCCCAGAATAAAATCAGAACATTGATGACTTCCTCAGGGCAGGTGGTGCAGAATGAAAGGCAATTGAGGATGAATCACTCGCTTCTATATGAATTTACTGGGAACAACATCTCCACATGTACCAGCTATCCAACTAGATATTATGACTAAGGGGAATCTTAAACAGGTAGCAGCAACTACAACTGATACAACCAGTTACGAAGGATGAAATATATCAAGCTTTACGCAGAATAAAGGATCAGAAAGCTCTAGGTATTGATGGTTTTAATTCTTGCTTCTTTAAGAAAGCATGGTCAGTTGTAGGGAATGACATATTAGAGGCTATTATTAGATTCTTCACCACATCTGAGATGTTTTTGCCAATAAATTGCACTCGTGTAACTCTTATTCCAAAAGTTAAACATCCATCAACAGTTAAGAGTACAGACCTATCTTATGTTGCACAATGGTGTACAAGATAATCTCCAAGATATTGACGGCTAGACTGCAAGGTGTCATGGACTATCTGGTTGACAAAAGCCAAGCTGCATTTGTGCCGGGGAGGATGATCTCTGATAATATTGTTCTAAGTCATGAATTGATAAAAGGGTGTGGTGGAAAGGGCATTTACCCTAGGTGCATGGTAAAGCTAGATATGCAGAAGGCCTATGACTCTATAGAATGGGTGTTTCTTGAACAAGCATTGAATTGCCTGAATTTGCCTAAGATCTTTGTTCAGTGGATAATGAATTGTGTTAGCGTTGTGTCCTACTCTGTGTTGATAAATGGTAAACTAGCCAAGCCTTTTCCTGCCAAGAAGGATCTTAGAAGGGAGATCCTTTACCTCCATTCTTATTTGTTTTAGCTATGGAATTCTTGAGTAGGCTTTTAAAAGCCTTGCAATTGAACCCTGATTTTAATTATCATCCTGGATGTGCGAAGCTACAAGTGATCCAATTGGGATTTGCTGATGACCTACTCCTTTTTTGTAGAGAGGATCTTATATCTGTCAAGCTACTACATGATTGGTTTATTAAGTTCTCTAATGCGTCTGGCTTGATAGCAAATAGGGATAAGAGCTCCATTTATTTGTAGGGGTAAGCTTGGATGTACAACAAGAGATTCTAAACATGTTAGGATATACTAAAGGAGACCTATCTTTCAAATACCAAGGAGATCCTTTGAGTTCCAAAAGGATGTCCATTATTCAATATCAACCTCTTTTGGAAAGGATGATGGGAAGAATTACATCATGGACTTCTAAGCATTTATCTTATTCAAGAAGGGTACAACTGATTAAAAATACTTTGTTGCAGTCCAATCCTATTGGTCCCAAATCTTTATTTTTCCAAAGAAAGTGACCAAGATGGTAGAATCTATATGCCGAAATTTCCTCTGGACGGGTGGAGGAGAGATAACCAAAAGAGCACTATTGGCCTGATAGAAACTATGTGGTCCTAAGGTTGCAAGGGGTCTTAACATTCTGGATATATCAATATGGAATAAGACAGCAGTGTGTAAGCTCTTATGGAACCTATGTCAGAAAAAAGACAAATTATGGGTAGTTTAGGTGCATACATACTATGCTAAAGGGAAGCAAGTGTGGGACACAGGGGAAACAAGCATCTTGGATAGTCAAAAAGGTGCTGAAAGCTAAACTTTATTTGGAACGTGCTGGAATAAATCAAAGTGAGATAGAAAGGATGAGGTCTTTCTCTATCAAAGTTATATACCAGACGATGAGGGGAGTCCATCAAAAAGTTCCATGGAGAAGGTTGATTTGTAATAACTATGGTGCACCAAGATGGATTTTTATACTATACTTGGCAGCTCACATGAGACTAAGCACAAGGAACAGGCTGGGTAGCTGGGGTGTGACTAATATACTGTTGTGTCCTCTGTGTAATGATGCTAATAAGACTATTGACCATTATTTTTCAGCTGTGTGTACTCAAGTGGAATATGGAATGGATTATTACAATGGTTTGACAGAAAGGCTATGAACTGGAAGCATGAAATGGCATGGATGGAAGTAAATGAGAGGGGTAGGAGCGCTAGAGCAGAGGTATTCAGAATGGCGATAGCTGGATGTGTATATCATATATGGCAAGAGCGAAACATGAGGATATTTCAGAATAAGCAAAGGCAAGAGGAGCAAGTTATCAGACAAATTGTTCAAGAGATATTCTGCAGAGGTTCTATGTGGGCTCGATTGGCTAAAAAACTGAAAAGCTTAAATTTCTTCCCTTAGTTAGCCTAGTAAATGTTTTATGATATTGTTGTTGTTTAGGGGATGCAGTAGTGCTAGAGATGATGCCCGACCTTAGTGCTGGTTTTTTTGTTTTGTTTGAGCTGTACAAAGATTACTTGGTAATAAATAAAAATTATTTATAAAAAAAAAAGATGAATAATGGGTGGTTATATACATCATGGTTGAAATAATAAAATTAGAACATCCGCATTTGCTATAGGTTTTACAACAATGGTTTCAAAATTGACATTCATCTTCCTTTTTTACTTCGGGATATAATGTTCACATTATTAAAAATACCTAGTGAACATAATGCCACTATTTGTAAAACATTAAACTAGCTTCTTTTCGAATATTTAGTGCATAATGTTCCTTCTTATTATAACGAGACTTTTTTCCTCGCCAATATTTTTGATCCGTTCCCATTGAAAAAACTAATTTAACACATTTAATTTGAAAAGTAAGACAAGTAAAATACACTGTAACTAATTGAAAACATTAAATAAAACTGGCTCTTCGTTTCGAGGTCGAAGTTTGCATTAGTCAATCAATTACCCTTGGCTTCAATTGTAGGACCAATTAAGGTCAAATATGGAGTGCACGTTGTTTCAATTGATGCACTTGCATGTCCCGGTCCCTTAACAAATTAAAAAGAACCCCAATGAAAGTTAGGTTTGACCAGTCACCTAATACATGGACAGGTATAGGTTTGCGTACGGGCTCTTGTGGGTCGCAAAATAATAATAATCACAAATAGCTATATTCATAATTGTTAATTGAAAGATAGTTATATTTTCGAAAGTAATTAAATTTTAATTATTTTTTATGTAAAGATAAAATTTGAATAAAAATATTCTTAAAAATCCGGAAATACTTGATCACGTCCAACTGTGCTTTATAAAAGATAAAGTGGTCGTTGTATATATAATTCAGTTTTTAAGTCTGAAGTCGAATCCTCATGGAACTAACCTATCTACTACAACTCTTGATAATGCTATTACAAGCTCAAACAATTTTCGGATGCAAGATTTTTATCAAATAAATATTGGATTTTTGTTTAACTAAATCAAATTATTAAAACTACAATATTCTAAATCAAACATAATTCAATGGTAAAAAGATCTAGGATAGTGATTTTCCCAATTGCTAGTTTACGTATTAACTCTTCTATTATAATCTCGCCATAATACTCTATGAAGATTATAAGCTAGGGCTACCGCAAGTATCTCTCGGTCGCCTACGATAATTTATCAGATCATTCTCTCGAACTACTCTAGCTGATAATTTATGTAGCTCTGAATTATTCCATCAAAGTTTCGTTATCTCTAACCCACTCATAAGTTCAAGAAATGAATCTCTTCAATTACCCAAAAGTGGTGTTGTTCAATAGCAGTCTAACCTAGTATTTTTTTCTCAAGCAACACAAGGCAATTAGACACGATTAATCAATGGCTCATTTAATTAATCACCATACAAAATATAGTTGACCAATCATATAAAAAATCTGACTCGATTATAGCAAAATTGAGTCAAAACTTCATCTAACAATTGGTTCCATCAACCTTAGATTAAATATTTAGCTACTCATAGTAAAGTAAGATAAAATCATAAAATTATTCATAATTCGCAAATAATGATAGCAAGAAGAAGATTGAAAAATTCTAATGGTGTCTTGATCTTCTCACACTTGTTTTTGCCTCCACTTCAGTCTAAAAACAAGCTTAACCTCTGCTTGGGCGAGTTTGTTGAGTTTATATAGGGTTAGGATAAGTTTCTCACGATTTACACTTAAGTCCCTAAATCTCTGGGCAATTCTAAAGTCGACCACGGTCTCGGCAGAAAGCGGCGTGACCGCGGTGAAATTCATCAGTTCTGCCTCGTGTGTTTGGCCTATCGCGTTCCAATCGCGGTCGACTGCGGTCGCGGTGGGCTCTTGTCCGGTCATCCTTTTCCTTTTTTCTTGCTTATTTTCATTTGGGTTCTTCTTGATTGGCCTTATATCCACGTTATTGACTCCAAATCACTTCATAGTATCTTCCTAACTTGGATTAGTTCTTGCAGAGCATAAGAACACTAATTAGAGTGTTTTGTTACCATTTTGTATTTAAAACAACAATAAAGTATGGTTCATTTAGAGTGTAAATAGTGTTTATATAGCCTACTATCAATACTCCAGCATAATATGACGAAGTTTAAATTTTTACATATGAGCTTTCAGAATAATATGCTGGAATTTTATAATGTGATAGAGTTCCATTATAGTATGCTGGAAGTTTATATGAAGGAGCTCCATAATTTCGTATATTATGCTAGAACTTTTCGTGTGCTGGAATTTCATAATCCAGCACATTATGCTAGAACTTTTCGTATTTTAGCAAAACAATGATTACTTTTCAATAAATTCGCAAACATTATTTGTTTTTAATTACTGCTCTGAAAACCAGCTAGCATATGCTATTTTTACAAATTATTTAGCTAACGAACTAACGAAATATATTTTTTAGAAGCTTAAAATGAATAAATGATCAATAATTCGCACTCTAGTTGGTACTAGCTCCTGGAGTTTATACTCTTGAACTTGTCTCTTTAATTGTCGCAAAATCACTAGCGCATGCACAACTTATTACAAGCAAAATGTCACAATTTAACTTCTATGCGAAATTTTAATCTGAGGTCGTACAAGTTTAAAAACTTAGGATATGAGTAAGGTATACATACACATTATCCTTCCCAGATCCCTGTTGTAAAATTATATTGGAAATTGTTATTATTGTTGTTATTGTCAAATCTATGTTTAATTCACATTATTTTCAAATAGTGCAATTGTAATTTATTTTATGCATACGCAAACATAACTTTGTTTAAATGTTATTTACATATATGTATTTAATGAATGTTTTAATAGAACCCTTAAAAATTACTTATTGCATAGAGTAAATAATATGAACCTAGCGGAGGAGAACTCCTTCTAGTTCATAATAAATAATTTTTTAGCCCTTTGTTTTGGTCTAAAATAAATACTCTTATATATATTTGCGAAGGAATTAATTTTATTTTTAAGATTTGTTATTATTTATATATTTCAATGTATCAAGTTAATAATATATAAATTTTAATTAAGAATAATTTAATAAAATTATTTATTCTTTTTCTTCTTAAAGGTTACGTAGTATTTTTTAAGGGATATGCCAAAGTTTTAAAAGTTAATTATTATGGACCTAATGGAATATTAATTTTTGTAAAAGACAAGTAATATGAATGGCGAAGAAATTACAAATTTCCATGAAAATGAACCCTAAGCCCCTAGCATCAATACCGCGTTGGGAACGCACATTATCTCAAAAATCATAGAAAGGGGCCAGCGAATCCATAATGGCCATCATTTCACTCGAAAACCACCACCCTTAAATTCAAGGGATTTTTACATATACATTCCATATAGCAAACCTTATAACTATTCATGTTTAAAGTTAGTGTTTATTACATTTAAGTATACCACCTTTCAATTTATATACCAAAATTTATCTTTAAGGTTTAAGATCAACTATTAATTAGTGGCTTGATTTGTGGAACAATTAGAGGCTTGATTTGTGGAACAAGGTCTTTTCATATATTTTACATAATCATCCGTCTTTCAGTAAGCAACTGATTGTGATTTACAATGGAAAGAGGCTCATGTCTTTCAGTTCGATAACTAAAGCCTCTAAATTAACATAATCATCAGTCTTTCAGTAATAGCAGGCCACATCTTAAGGTTTCATTTCACCCTTCATCGTCTGTGCTTCGTCGTCTTCTCCAGCCACCCTTGAACCAGTCGCCAGCTCCATAGCCAAACGATCACTACCTTCTCCGGCTATCGTCAACCTCCACGACCAGCTAAAATTGTCAACCCCGCCTCCAGTTGTTCAATGAACCAGACGAGCCCCCCCCCCCCCCCCCCCCCCGGTTCCCCTCTAGTTGCTGTCCGTCGCCAACCTGGCGAGCAGTGGCGAAACTCCATAGTCATAACCATGGACGACGACCACTGCTGCTGTCCGAGTGCCAGCTCGTCTATGAATGAGCAACAACACTCACTACAGTCCATCCAACCTCTAATAGTTCAAATCCGAGTTCATTCAATTTTCAGATTTTTCTTTCGAGATTATTTCATTCTTTTGATCTATTTTTTATTATTGTTCTTGGTTTAAAGTGTCAGTTGTAATCTTGTTTTGTTCATTCTATTTTTCAGATTATCAGTTCTTTGTTTAAAAGTGTTGTTTGTAATCTTGTCTTGTTCATTAGTCCTTCCTCACACTGGAAAGTATCGCATTCTTGCTTGAAGAAGTTGTAAACTTGTCAAGTGCACGAACCTTGTAATCGTCTATATGTACCTACAAGTAACTACAATTAACTACAAAGTTCATATAACCACAAAAATTTGATTACATTTTAAAAACACACTGGAAACACTGCATATAACCTTAACTACATTTACCTACATTTTAAAAACTCACTGGAAACACTTCATATAACCTTAACTACATTTAACTACATTTGACTACATTTTAAATTTAAATTGGATGTAAGTTTTGTTAGTAACCTCTATTAGTAACCTCTATGGGATAGACAAAGAGCAACCTCTATTGGATGTAAGTTAGTAGTACTGACTACATTTTATAATACAAGTGGAGTGACTAAATAATCAATAATAAATAATATCCCATTCGTTTTAGTTGATTCTCACAAAATTCATTGTTGAAGTAACAAGTAAACCAAAATGTAAGCAGTCCTCTTCAATTTCGTGGCAAACTGATAAACTAATGCAAGCATCCAGAATAGTTATTAGTATAAGTTTATTGTTAGATGTCATGAGATATTGTTGAGAAAATTCAGATCCATAAAAGCTGGCAAATGTACATGATTTTCCATTAATAATCATGGCCACTGTACCATGATTACTTTTTCCTTATTAAGAGCGGCTAATCATTAATAATCAGGAGAGATTAGGAGCATTTAATATGTTACCTTACATGATTTAGCATTTATTTGGTAGAAAATCAAATATTAATTAGAAGCCATAATGATAGGCATTATTTTAGGCTACACTTTATTAAGAATCATTTTTACCCTTAATTATCTATCGTTAATTTGGGATGGAATGAGATATTGTTGAGAAAATTCAGATCCATAAAAGCTGGCAAATGTACATGATTTTCCATTAATAATCATGGCCACTGTACCATGATTACTTTTTCCTTATTAAGAGCGGCTAATCATTAATAATCAGGAGAGATTAGGAGCATTTAATATGTTACCTTACATGATTTAGCATTTATTTGGTAGAAAATCAAATATTAATTAGAGCCATAATGATAGGCATTATTTTAGGCTACACTTTATTAAGAATCGTTTTTACCCTTAATTATCTATCGTTAATTTAGGATGGAAAATCAGCCATTATTCCGTGTGGTATATATTATGTTACAAAAACATGGGATATGAGGGTAATAACCAAACAAGGCACAATAATAGTAATAAGGTTTACTATATTGAATGTATATGTAAAAAACCTTAAATTCAATTCGTCTTCTTTCCTTCTTTTTTTATTTATTTATGCTTTCCTTCTTCTCGGGGAAAAAGCCCCGATCTACCGTTTGCTTTCGTAAGTTACAAAAACGCCTCTTTCATCATTCACAACTTTTTGAATTCGGACATTTCTAGAAACCTCTATTTCCCCTTCTCTCTCTCTCTCTCTCATCCCCCGGGAAGCAATTAAAGCAATCGATCTGCTTTCGGTGCTTCCAGCAATCGATCGGCTCTTATTCAAGGTACGAACTATAAACGTTGCGCGTAATCGCGTGCGCTGCCGTATCTTTTTGTTGTTATTTTAATTTGGCAATCGGTCGTTGAAGTGATGATTTGTGTTGATTTAGTCTTGGAAATGATATTTCGATCGAACTAGAGTTGTCTAATGTGTTTGATCTTTGAGTTTAATTATTGTAATATATTTATTTTCCTATCCCTTCGATTTTTGTTTAATTTATTAAATTTGATGCATTTGAAATATGGAAGTGCTACTTGATCTCTCGAAGTTGTTACATAGTATTATTTAGAATTTGAGTGAACTAAACTGCTAGTGTGCTTATTGCTTGTGAAGTTGTTCAGCATTTTAGTTTTTAATTAAGCAAGATATTTGGTTTATGCATATTTCGGTGTCTGAACTGGACTCAGTTGCATAAATTTGAGGTATATTACTCCTCGTTGAATGTTGTACAAAGTAATAGAACTCATCCTGTGGCGCAGAAAAATTTTCAACTGAAATAAAATATAAACAAGCATTTTTTGTTATACAACTTTTCTAGCTTCTTAATAAAAATTGAAAACTTTGGAAGTAGAAAATCCTAAATGGTGATACCAGCTAGAAGATTAGTGCTTGCTAAAAACTCTTTGTATATCAGAAACATAACCCCTAGAGTTTATTAGAGAACCCCTAGCGTTTGATATTCCTTAAATATAGAGTATTGAAATATTATGGACTCAAACAGAGCATTTACGATATTAGCTAGACTGAGACGTAGTTGTAGTAGTTGTTGTATTTTTTTAATTTTTTTTTTATGAAGTAAAGTGTTGTATTGTTGGCAGTTGTAGTAGTAGTTGTATTATTTAAAAGTTTGCATTGCCAGCTGCCAGAATGGATGGAAAGGAGGTATAAAGGAAGTGAAAAACAACAGTCTTATGGGACGATGCTTAAAAGCAGGGGCAGAGCTAGCCTTGAAGATACGGGCTCAGCTGAACCCAGTAACTTCAGTTCAAACTCTGTATTTATCTTAAAGAATTTATTAAGATATACAAATTATCAATTTAGAACCCAATAACTTAAAATGGTAGAATTCCGAACTTATAAGCTTCAAATCCTGATTCTGACTCTGCTTAAAAGGCAATTTTTAATCTATAAAGTCAACTTGAAAGTGCATATTTATTTAAGATAAGGGACAATATAGATTTTACAGTACAGTATGGCTACTAAGTAGACATTGTATCATTAGCCTAAATGCTTTTATGAGGCTATTAATTTCTCTCTCACTGCTTTTCTCCTTCAATCATTTGAATATATCTTCTTTTTAACTTGTAGGAAATGGCTACGGAGCCTACAAAAGATCATGATGACGTTGCTGACACTGAACCGGTCACTTCTATGGATAATGAAGCAAAGACAAAAAAGAAAAAAAAGAAGGGATTTTTCTCAAGAATGTGGAATAGTTTATTTAGATCCGGCAAAGATGATTTTGAGAAGAGATTGCAGCACATTTCCAAGGAGGAGGCTGCTGTTATTGCCAGAATAAATAAGCGATCTCTAAATTGGAGAAGGATGAATAGGCATCTCATTATACTTTCTGTACTTTTTGAGGTAATGATCAAACTTCTAGTGCATGTCCTGATGTAGAAAATTAGAATGCAGATCTTTTATTCTTGTATAGATTTACCTTTTCTAGGCTTTTGAATTGGTTGGTTTTTTTTTCAGTACATTCATGGTAGTTCGGATTTTTACATATATTCAGTTTGTCCAAACACACTTCACAAATGGTGAGGTCATCGAGTGGAGAGCAGTGACAATTTCTAATATATGGTTCCCTAAGTTGCAAGTTATCTGTGTTTAAGAGGAAATTACTGCATCTTTCTTCTAGTTTTATTGGCACAACACAGTCATACTTCTATATTATATGCATGAAAGTTCTATTGAATGAGCTAGCCTCCTATCCATGTTTAGGAGGAAACTACTGCATCTTTCTTCTAGTTTAATTGCCGCAACACGGTCATACATCTATATTATATGCATGAAATTTCTATTGAATGTGCTAGCCCTTCTCCTCAGGGGCGGATGCAGCTTGTTGGTACCGGGTAAACGTGAACCCAGTTTTTTTGGCGCAGAGTATAAATTTTTAGGTAAAAGTTATTAAACTTGCAATAAATACTAGATAGTAAATATGGACCCATAACTTTAAAAAAATAACGGGTTCAATGCTAAGAACAACTAGAGCTTAAATCCTGGATTTGCCTCTGCTTCTCCTACAAGGCTGCATTATATCTACTCCTTCAGCCTATTGAAGGAGTAAAAAAATGTTTACTCCTAATGTTCTAGTGTGTTATCAGTCTCATTTCTTTTTTCTGATGGTTAATTTCGACCTGTATTTTGGAGTGAAATGGAACATTATTGTTTCATCTTTTGATAGTTAGAAATTTAGTAGTTTACTTTTTGATAAGTAGCTATAAATTCAGGAATTACACCAGAGTGTCTAGAAGTTATAGACGGCTTTTAACAAAATATTTACAGAATCTTTTTCCTTTGACAAATAAATATTAAGAGAATGTAATGCATAACTTTGCTGTTTTATGCTGCAGTCTAAAGTTATAACTGTGAGCTGGGTACTTAATGACAGTTGTGATGGAATAAAGAACGATCTAAGTGTGGAAATCTAGTTGATGGTTTTTCCTTAATCTAGTTAATTTTTCATTATTATGTTGAGCTTAGGTGAAGAACTTTTTAGTTCTCCGATGGGTTATTTGATAATCCTATTTGACACTATTATACAGTAAACACATCTGATAAGGCATGAGGAAGATGCTGTTACAAATCTGGTTGAATGTTATTCAACTAATTAAAATGATTTGACGTGTAACTGAAAGATGCAAATATGAGTGGATAAGGGTTTCTTCGAGCTAGAAATTTTATTTTAAGTAGTCAAAGCACACTGATTAGAGACGGTTGCTCTAGTTGAAAGCGCCCTGCACCTCCGACCTTGAGGATAATTCGAGTCACCAAAGGAGAAAAAAGCTGGGGAGGGTCATTGTTGACTCCTGGAGAAGGGATGCTGGGGGTTGTGTGGAACTGTAGATCTGGGTTACCAAATAAATAAAACGATTTTAAGCATACATCTTTTTAGTTGAATGGGATACTTTCCTTTTGAGTTCCATTGGATGAATTTGGCATGATGTAAAGAAGGTAAAACATAAAGTTATTTAGTTTATTAGGATACTTCCAATTACTTATGTAGGTGATTATGTAGCTAACTGATAATCAGTGTTCATCCTTATATGTTATATGTGTTCCCGACTGCTTGAGTTGCTTATTCATCTTATGGGCGTGGTATTGTGGCAATTTCAATTTTCAGGTTATTGCAGTGGGCTATGCTATCATGACTACAAGATCCCTTGAGCTAAACTGGAAAATGAGGGCATTGCGAGTTTTACCAATGTTTCTGTTGCCTGGGTTATCCTTCATTACATATTCAGCACTTGGAAGCTTCACAAGGATGTGTAAGTAATTCATGGTTGTCAGCTTACCAAAGTTCTCATACTACTCATTTCGTAGTCAAATTGTTATACCTCATGGCTAGGAAATACTGTTTTTCCCTTTCTCTTACTCGCTTTGCTTGCTGGTGCTGATTGTGAAGTTGGACGTTGATGTTAATGGGCAAAGCTGGGAAAAGACAGAGATGACCTGGTTATTTTGTGTATTTTGTGCTCTAAGTTGAAAGGTTAGAGGTACGGAGACAGACCCTCGAGTCTAAGGGTTTCAAAATAAGCAGATCTAAGACAGAATATCTGGAGTGCAAGTTTGGCGACGAGCCGAGTGGGGTAGGCAGGGAAGTGATGCTTGGTTCTCAGGCCATCGCCAAGAGGGACAGTGTCCGATATCTTGGGTCTGTGATTCAGGGGGACGGAGAGATTGACGGGGACGTCATCCATCGGATAGGAGCGGGGTGGTCAAAGTGGAGGCTTGCTTCAGGGGTCCTGTGCGACAAGAAAATTCTACACAAACTCAAGGGGAAATTCTACAGAGCCGTGGTTAGACCTGCGATGTTGTATGGGGCGGAGTGCTGGCCCGTGAAGAACTCTCATGTTCAGAGAATGAAGGTTGCGGAGATGAGGATGCTTAGGTGGATGTGTGGGCACACCAGGCTGGATAAGATTAAGAATGAAGTTATTCGTCAGAAGGTAGGGGTGGCCCCGGTGGATGAGAAGATGCGGGAAGCGAGGCTGAGGTGGTTCGGGCATGTACGGAGGAGGGGTCCCGATGCCCCGGTGAGGAGCTGCGAGCGGCTGGAGATTGTTGGTGGTCGGCGTGGGAGAGGGAGGCCTAAGAAGCATTGGGGAGAGGTGATTAGGCAGGACATGACTAGAATGCAGGTTACCGAGGACATGACCCTTGATAGGGGAGTCTGGAGGTCTAGTATCAGGGTTGAAGGCTAAGGGCTCATAGAGTTCTTCGTACGCCTATCTCGGGGCTGGATGTGGGATAGTAGGGTTACCTATAGATGATTAGTGTTTTAGCTTATGTCCCCTTATGGTTGTTAGTATGGTAGTTACTGCTTGTTATTATTGCATGCGACTGTATTTATGTTCCTTATGTTTTCATAATTATTTACGTTATTTCTGCGGGATTACTTATGCTTTATTATTTTGTTTTGTCTTGCTTTTGTTTTTAATTTTGTCTTTGTTTTGATGCAGCTTTTCATTTTAGCCTATGCGCCGAGGGTTGATTGGAAACAGCCTCTCTGCCCTTTCGGGTAGGGGTAAGGCTCGTCTACATATTACCCTCCCCAGACCCCACCTGGTGGGAATATACTGGGTAGTTGTTGTTGTTGTTGTCGTTGTGCTCTAAGTTGAAGCTACAGTTCAATGTTCATATCTTATTCTAGCTGCCTTGGGATCCTGCTTTTTTAGCATTTGCGAGTGCTTTAACTTGGGTAAGAGAATTATCTATGTGGTATACATGCTAGAACCAGTATTGTTCAAGTAATATGTTATGCTTGAAAAATTAATTCCCTCTTGCTTACATATCAGTGTCTAGTATCTTGCCCAAGTAACAAAATTCTGGAAAACGAAGTTTCACAAGAAGGTTATGTTATAAATAACTGTCTAGGCAGGCAAATCTGTGCTCATTGTGGGGTCCGTTGAAGTTCTGGCCTCTTTAGGTACATTATATTGATTTTCTACATGGCTAGAAAGAGCTGTTTTTCTTCTTTTTTCCCTTTCTCCAATAGATAATGTTGTTTATTGCTGTAACTTTCTTGCTTTTATCAGAATTTTTTTTCTGAAATTTGTGTTCTAGACCATGTTTGACCTGATAGAGGTGATTGGTTGGTATTTAGGGAATGGGATACTGTGACTGTACTTTTAGAGTTGGGTTGAACTCCTGGCTTCATCAGGTATATTTCATTGATTCGTGATTTGTCGGCTAGGTGTGCTGGACAAATATTGACAAATAGACATGCACGCACACTAGAGCGCATTATGTGTGTAGGATCCGTGCCGGACCGGTCAGTCAAAGGAGGGGTTGTTGACTCAACACCAGTAAGAAGGAAGAAAAAGGAATGAGAGAAAGGATAAAGGGATAGAAGAAGGAGGAGAAGGAAACAATAGAAAAGAAGGAAAAAGAAAGAACAAGTGAAGAAAGCATATTGTTAAATCGAGAAGTGAGGAGCAGTTCTGCTGCTGCTGTTGTCGCCGTCAGTTTACTTACAATTCGAGAGCAATCTTTCGAACATAAAAACAAGGCGCAAGCTAGGGTTTCATTTTTAAAGCTGCTGTTAGGTTTGACATAATGGGGCAGATTCTTTTAAGTTGTGTTAAATGGTCCAGGGTTAGCCCAAAACCAGAACATACTGACTGAATTAACTTGTTTAAGAACAACTATATTTTCTTATGTGGGACACTCATACAATTTATTTTCTGCCACAAACTAGATTCACATTCTAATTATAAAAAGGCCCAAGAAGAACAAAGTAAGTTGGAGTAACCTTGGACCACATAACTCAACTTAAAAAAATTATTATTTTAAGTAAAATGTCAATATTTAACATTAATTTGCTGTATCTCCGCTACCACGCCTGTATCCATATCCATATAAATCGTAAAATTTAAGAGAAAGACGAACCCGAACTTGTAGATCCATACCTGTATTGAATACTCAAACCTTTGTCCTTGTAACACCTGCTTATATGTATTCATGCGTTGTGAGCCATGTAAAATGCATTGAATTGATACTTCTTATATTTTCTGCTTATGCTTTTGTGGTATTGGATATTGCATTTTTGTGTGCTAACCCTGTTTTCTGGCCTACAGAAAATATATCTCATTGGACATTAATTGGGGGGTATGGACTGCTATTGTTGAAGTAGGCATAGTGGTGGAGGAAAGCATGACAATGAGAACCATGAAAATGCAGAATTGATTGGTAACTGGACCGTAGTAGAAAGCTAGTGGCTGTAGAAGCAGATAAAACTATGATTTAAGTTACTTCTAACCAAACTTACTAGTGAAAAGCTTATGTATAATGTCATATGAAGCCCTGATTATTTGGATGAAGCTATAATATCACATAAGAGCTCATACTTTAGCTTTCTCTGGTTTTTTGTTTGTCTCAAGGACATTTAGTGATATACCCAAATGGTTGAGTAAATCTGATTTGGTTTTGTGATTATTATGTTAGGATTTCAAACAGCATGGGAATGTCTATGACCCATATTTTTATATCACCTCAGATGATTTTATTAAAATATTATCTAAAAATTTAATATTTTACAGTTTGACGTTGATATTTCCTTTTGGTTTTGGATTCTTCCTATTTGCCTATTCAACCTTGTGGCTTTCACTGAATTTAACATGTCCTCCTTGTTCATGACTCCCTTAAAAGAATAGTGTTTCTTGTCTCTCATTTTTGTAGCTTATCCTTTGTGTGTCCTTGCAGGTGAACGCAAGGACCAGAAAACTTTGGAAAAGCTTCGAGCTGAAAGGCAAGCTAAGATTGACGAACTCAAAGAGAAGACAAATTACTATATAACTCAACAGCTCATTCAGGTGATAGCCATATGCAAGTTTTCGGGCTTATCCAAGTTCTTCACATATTTAATCATGAAGTTGCTGTGATCAAAGAGTTTTTTTGTATTTAAACAAAAAACCATGAAGTTGCACTGTGGAAGACAGTGAAAATTTACTCCCTCTTTTGTCCTTGCCTCTATTATCGTGATTTTTCCAAGAACCTATTCCTGACAAATCCCAAGTGTGAATGACATGCATGATATCTCATTGTTGAATCTTTTGTGTAGAGATATGACCCCGACCCAGCAGCTAAGGCAGCTGCAGCCACTGTGCTTGCATCCAAGCTTGGTGCGGATACTGGCTTGAAATTTCATGTGGGGGATGATACTAACATTAATGCCCCTACTGGAAAGAGCAACGATGTAGAGGTTGTGCAATCTACTGGACTGAGAAATAGGAAGCAGGGCAGATCTAGTAGTCCAGAGAGTGTTGTACTAGATCATCATGAAGCAGAAATGCTTCAACATGCACACCTTGAAGGTTCTGGTAAGATGCAGCATCAGCAAACAGTTGTTGAGCATTACAACCCGACAGGTTCCAGCACACAAGATGGAGGATGGCTTGCAAAAATTGCAGCATTGCTTGTGGGGGAGGATCCAACCCAGTCTTATGCACTCATATGCGGCAATTGTCATATGCACAATGGTAAGAATTAAAGAATTTTAGTGATCATTAAGCCTAATTCCTGGAGAGGATTCACGTAAAGAATGATAAATAAGTAATGGCATTACTATCATTTGCAGGGCTGGCCAGGAAAGAGGACTTCCCATACATAACGTACTACTGCCCTCATTGCCATGCCCTGAATGTGTCTAAGCAAGTTGATGATCGTTGCTCTGGTACCAGTACCCCTAACCTCAGTTCCACAACTGTTGTGGCTGGTATTGATTTGGTCAAACAAGGTGGTGGATCCATTCCGGATAAAATATCTGCATCAGCAAGCGGCAGTCCGGTAGCAACTCCAGTGGCAACAGAAGGTGAGAACATAGTGTCCAACGCTTCTAACAGCTAAGAGATGGCGAGTTTTGAATTGAGTCCTGCAGGCGAGTGCTTTTTCTCCCTATATGTGTAGCGGGTTTTTCTTTTCTTGGTAATGTGTAACTGTTGTAAACTTAGTAGAAAAAACATATTTTATGATTCATACGGGCAGCTTCCGTGGAAACCTTTCTACAGGCGCAATATACCTCAATTGCCTCCATATTGTATTCTTTTTTTCTTTTTTTTGGGGAAATATTTAGGTCATCAGCTGAGCTTTATGAAATTTTGTGACTGCTGCGTTTGCAGTTCCTCTCACGTGTTTTCTCTTCTTGAATCATTTGTCTTGTACGTTTTCCTGCATAAGTTGGGATGATATATTATCCAAGTGCTCATTATAATTCAAAAACGTTTCCGCACTTCCTTTTTCGCTTGCTTGATTATTTGTTTTTACCTTTACATATTCTCTTTTCTTAATAATCATTTGCCGATCCATCCGTCTTATTGTTTCTCCTGAGTATGTTGTGCTGTATAGAATATGTATGACAAATACACAAAAGGAAGTAAAATGTGACAATGACAATATAATCTATTCTTAATACATACGAGCGAAAACATAATCTATTTCATAAAACAGAGAGAATTGTAGTAGACTAGAGTAGTGAATAAGTGATTGTTGTGATTGGCATGGTTCAATACCCTAATAGGATTGGTTAATCCAGGCTCTTTTTTAAGATATTGCACTTTTGTTGCGACTTTCTTCACAATATCCAATGAGACGTGAAATAAAAAACCTTTGGAAGCATGAAAGCACCTCTTGGCTCTTGGCTTACTTTAGTTAGATGAATTCCAATAAAGAATGCCGACTCTAGTAGGCTTGATATACGTGTTACATTTTTGTGTTTTATCGTCGCACCAACTTTCTGGTCAAAACGTCCAATGATATATAAAGACGTCAAATGAAAATTTTTTGGAAGCATGTGGACATTCTCTGAGCTTACTTAAGCTGGAGCTAACGTACTGCACGTACGACCATACTAAGTTCATAAACCCTATATAGTTGTTTCATTGAATGTCTTGTTTCTGAATCTTAGACCTCCTTCAAAAAGAGTCCGCATCCAAAATAGGCTCTCAAATGAACTTCACCCCACAAAAGGGTTCTTTTATTTTTCTCCATTCATGGCAGTTTGGCTATAAAATCAGCGACTATAGCTTAACGGTAGTTTGGGTTCAACAGTAGGTCGCTAAACGTCCTACTCCTATTAACGCCCTCTTAAGCGAGAGCCTTCTCTCAATAAAAAGAAACTATCAGATTCAGACATTGTTCACAGTTCAAACTTTGAGCAGTTTTTTCTAATACAAACTTATACTTTCACTTCATTTGTTTGGCCTAAGAATAAAAGTAGAAGGAATATCTGAATATATGTTATAAATAGAATCGTATTTAAGGTGAATGTCTATATTTAGAGAGATTCTAGGGTTTACTACTTGGTGGCTAAGTTACCACCTCCCTAATAAAGGGGTTCTATTCCATTGTAAACCATCCCAAAGTATCAATAAGAATACTCCTCTCTCTACTTTTCTCTCTATTGTTCTTGTATTATTGTTCTTGTTCTTATATTATTTCATAACACGTTATCAGCACGAGTCTCTAACCAATTGAATTTAATATTCAGCAATTATCGCTCTCAGAATCTCGAGTTGCAATCAGATTCACCCACTCTAATTCGTGTTTCGTCGTTTGGGTTTTTCTATTCGAGTGAAACGAGATTTGTGATATTTTGGTTTCTGAAATTCTTCAATTTTTTTCTTTCTCGTTGTTTACTTTTGTTTTCTTTTTGAAGGTGAATTTCCAAGCAAAAGAGCGTAATAACGATTGCTACTGCTCCATATGAGAATTTCTATATGGAAAAATAGAAGAGATGGTATCATCATAAAGTAATGCAACGGGATGGAAACTCAAGAGGTATATTTGATATCACAACATTTATTGGTATACCTTAAAGGTAAGTAATTTACTTTTCTCTTTCAAATTCTTGAAATTCTACGATTTTACTTCATATACAAACATAGACAACAAAGTTTGATTATAACTCTAATGGAGTTTGTAAGGAATCATAACCACGTGAAGTGGTAAAAGTTCTATGTCTTGCCATGATTAAATTCATGTATGATTGTGGGCAAAGAATTGAAAATCCGTCCCATTGAATTTGCTTTATTCTCATTCCCTTTAGAGAATGTGATAGCAGTATGTGATAAGTCTGAAAGAAGACAAAATGATTACCGTGAAGGTATCAATGGACGTGGACGTGGCAATAGACGGAATTATAATCATCATCATTGTGATAATGAGAATAATAAAGATTCTCAAAATAATCTTTCACTTTATGAAAGTAATATTTGACATGAGATTGTATATAGCACATACAGATGATTATGATCCATTCCCTGAAGTGAATGTGATAATTGTAATAAAGCCCGTAAGTATGGACACGCTCTTGATGTAATTTTGTTTTATGTCTGACATTATGAAAAGAAAGTTCATTGCCCTTGAAATTTCGGTCAAGAACTATATGACATGGGTGTTGGATGATGAAATCCATTTGGATGCAATGGGTCTTGGAGACGCCATTAAAGACAGAAATAATGCATCCACCCAAGACTATGCTAAGGCCTTGATTTTCTTGCGCCATCACCTTGATGAAGGTTTGAAAATGTGCTAAGGCCTTGATTTTCTTGCGCCATGACCTTGATGAAGGTTTGAAAATTGAATATATCACAGTCAAAGATCCACCTATCTTGTGGAATGGCTTAAAGGAGAGATATGACAACCTGAAGTTGGTCACTCTGCCACAAGCACGATGCGATGAGAATTCAAAAGCAAATAGTTCATAAACTATATATTATCGTTGCGGTGGAAAAGGGCACTGGGCGAAAATTTGCCGTGTACCAAGACATTTGGTTGAGCTTTATCAAGCATCTCTAAAAGGTAAATGCCCTGAAACCAATTCTGTCGCTGACGATAATTTTGACATCACCCACTTGGATGTGGCAGACTTCTTTGAGCACCCTGAGGGGAAAATAGACCACTTAATTGGTGATGGATCTGTGATGAAGGAAGATGGAATTGTTTGATTTTATTTGTATTAGTTAGTGAATAAATTAATAGTCATTAGTATCAGCTCGTATTAGTTTGCTTATGATATAATGTTAGTATTAGTTCTTTAGAATGTTTCAATATGCTTAAATTTCAAAGATATTTTTATTTTCCAGTAGAGTTAATCGACTAACCTAATAGTTAGTCGATTATCTAACATTTCGCATTAAAACTGAATTTTTCCGCAAGGCAAGATAGTCGACTATCTGATTTAGATAGTCGACTAACCTGATGACTGCTTCCTAAGATAGTCGACTATCTGATTTAGATAGTCGACTAACCTGATGACTGTTTACTAAGTTAGTCGACTATCAACTTAGTTAGTTGACTAACTAATATTTCGCATTAAAACTGGATTTTTCCGCAAGGCAAGATAGCCAACTATCTGATTTAGATAGTCGACTAACCTGATGACTGCTTCCCAAGATAGTCGACTATCAACTAAGTTAGTCGAATAACCTCAGCAGATTTTGAAAATATTGTTTAATTATGAAGCAACAGATTAAATTTGTTTATTCTCATGTTCGTATATCTTTTTTTGATTAATTGATTCATGTACCAGACATACGATATTCAAAGAGAAGAAATATTACTCTCATTTAAGTATGTGTAAGACAGATGTTACTACAATTTCTGGTAGTAGTAAATTGATTAAAGGCTCCAGAAGAGCAACTATAACTCTACCTAAAGGAACAATATTTTAGAGAATGCAATGTTCTCCTCCAAGTCTAAAAGGAACTTGTTGAGTTTTAAAGATATCATTCAAAATGGATATCAGATTGAGACAATACATGAGTACAATCTTGAATACCTCATTTACTCATGAAAACGAGGCTGCCCACTTCGGTTTGGGGTCACGCCATTTTGCATGCAGCAATGCTAGTTCGTCTCTAACTGACGAATTATCACAAATATTCCCCGTTGCAATTAGTTTTGGGTCATGAACGTAATATATCCCATTTAAGAATTTTTGGGTGTGCAGTAGATGTGCCTGTAGCACCGCCATATTGCACCAAAATGGGTCTGCAAAGAAGGTTAGGAATATATGTTGGGTTTTGAATCGCCTCCATTATTCGCTACCTCGAAACATTGACAGGGGATTTGTACACTGCACGATTTGCAGACTGTCAATTCGATGAGACACTTTTCCCAAAATTAGGGGGAGAAGTTGGTGAAACCAAACGGGAAATTTTGTGGAAAAATGCATCATTATCTCATCTTGATCCACATACCTCTATTTGTGTAAAAGAGGTGGAAAATATTATCCATTTGCAAAGAATAGCAAATCAAATGCCAGACGCATTTACAGATTTGAAAAGGATAACAAAATCACATATCCCCGCAGTGAATGTGACAACATCTGATTCACGAATACATATTCATTATTGGAAGAATATGAACATGAAATTGGTATTGAATATACCACACTCACCCCTAGAAGGAGGTTTGAGATGATATATGAAAATAATGTCATTGTTATGGCATGAATAGTCATTGGTCACGTACCTATTGTACGCCAAAATAATTTGTCAATGTGATTATCAAAGGACAATAATAATGCAAGAAACATATCTTGCATATAATTTTGACATGACCATAATGGTATAACTTTCTCTTTAAAAGAGATATTCACCACATGGATGTTGATGAATTTGTGGTAGTACAAAATTAATTGAGAGCTTTAGAAGAGCCAATTATTACTATGTTGGAGAAACGCAATTGATTACCAATAAGGTATTGTGTTGTAGTAAGTCTCAAAGAAACTTATTCAGTTTCCAAAGTATATGCGAAAGCGATTGATTATATTGAGACTATAAATAAAGGAAAGATTTGATATCTTCTATTACTACAACTTGTAGCGGGATAATCTGTATGTGAAAAACTACCCGCTTTATTCTCCAGTTTGTACTACACAAGAATACCACAATAAAGTGGACGTTTATTGATATAAAAACCCATATCATAATAAACTTGAAGTTTATTGATAATTGCACATGTCATGGTGTAAATTTGAAGTTTATCAATATTGATAATTTATTCAGTTGGCATTCGAGTTAGCCATATCATTTTAAGTATGATGTGCAGTAATAGAGAATTCACATGGGTAAATATTAAAGAACTAGAAAGTTCTTTACGAATTCTCTTGTATTACTTGTTCTCATTAATTAATTGACCAACTAAAGAGTTCGGGTTGAATCCCATAAATTCTGGAAATATCAAAGGTGAATATGGGCCCATTCACCTGCCATGTATACCACATATGATGCATCTATGATATGGTTACATGTGCGGTTGTTATTAACCCGCAGCCTGGCCGGTGCTTGCGAGGTAAATTGCTCAGTAATATAACTTCGAGCATAATTTCCAGATTTTCTATTCAAGATAGTTCATCTTGATAAGTTGGTTTATATCATAGTTGGTTTAGCAAGATAATTATTGAGTGCCTCCACTTAATAGCTAAGCTGTTTCTTATGAGAACAAAGTTATATATATCAGTTTGATATACGTTGTATACGAGAGTATATTATATTCTCCCCTCACAAGTGGTTCAGGGTCAGGAACCAAATAATTTCATCTTATTATTATTGATGTGCGGTGTATATTTTTATTAACACCATAATGCACAAAGATGGACTCTCAAAGTTGAGGAAACAAGTTAGCTTTTCTAACATGAGGGGGAGACATGATAAACACTTGAGAAAAAGGTTACATGGGATGAATTATCATTTGTATATATAGATCCTCGAATATCATAATATGAACCTGAAGTTCATAAAAGGATAATTCAATTGCAACATATTGCAAAGCATGCTATACGCATTTGCTGACCCAAAGAAAGTAACTATATTCTCACTGCAAATGCTCATATTAAGTCCTAGAAGGACAAAGTCTTTGATACGCTTAAAGCGTATAGACAAATCGGTTTCAAAATAACTTCTTAATAAAGAAGATGAGAAAATGATCATAATGGGGAGGCAAGTGGTCTAGAAGATCACATGACATAACACTTCATAAAATCTCATGAGAGATTCAGGTACCTGAATATATGAATAAAGAGATCTCCATGTTATGTCTTTATGAAAATTTACTGGAACCGATATAAAATGTTCGTCGACGACATCTATGATAGCGCTAAATATTGATGAGGATCTTATGGTTGTCGAATACAAACAAAAATATTGGCTAAATGGAAGAGATACAATTCAAGCAGAATTGATTCCATATGAAAGACATGTAGTTTTGGACATGTAGTTCAAATACTTGAAAGTATAAAGTCAATGATTGAAGTTGCTTGAAGCATATACAATTCTTGGTCCTGAAGTACCACATCCTAAGTGCAACTTGTGTACATATGTATCTTGCTATAACTATAAGCATGATGACGTCGAGAATACCTCTATGGAGATATTGAAGAGTCATTCAACGACATTATATGAAGATGTTCATATCTATCAAGAATGATAATTTCAAGGTGCGGAATATATATTCAATTCAATATGGCTGATTTATTTATCAAATCTCTACAAAAGATCGTTTTGAAGATGGTGCACAAGATTGGAATGCAAATGCTCAAGGATGTGAATTGATGCTCTTTTCAGGGGGAGTTAATGCGCGTTGCACTCTTTTTCCCTTACAAGGTTTTGTCCCACTGGGTTTTCCTTGCAAGGTTTTTAACAAGGCAATGCATTTGTAAATATGTGTACTCTTTTTCCTTTCCTTTAATTTTTCCCCATTGGGTTTTATTTAGTTAAGGTTTTAACGAGGAACATTATTGAATAGACATTCAAGGGGGAGTGTTATAAATAGAATCCTATTTAAGGTGAATGTCTATATTTAGAGAGATTCTAGGGTTTACTACTTGGTGGCTAAATCACCACCTCCCTATAAATAAAGGGGTTCTATTCCATTGTAAACCATCCCAAAGTATCAATAAGAATACTCCTTTCTCTACTTTTCTCTCTATTGTTCTTGTTCTTGTATTATTGTTCTTGTTCTTATGTTATTTCATAACAATATATTAATTTTTTTTCGGAAAACATTAAGGATACACTCTGATTATCTGAAAAAGTATGGTTTCGGTGTATGTCTAGGTTTTGGAAACCTCTTTGAAATAGTTTTGTGGAAATTTCCTATGAAAAGTTTTTCGAAAATAATGTTACTTTGAACTAAGAATATTTTATTTGTATATTTGCTTTTTCTTGTTGCTCCTCTTTTTCATGGCTATATTTCAAGACATTAGCTGCCTAAGATTGCAAGGTCTGACTAATAAAACATTTAAAGGCAAGTTTTGTTTTCTGTATTAAAAAAAAAATTAACCATTAACTTCATTATTGTATAGGTCAAAATCTATCTTTAGTCGAAATGGTATTAGTAAAACATTCATGGGACGCCACGTGTTGAAATAATCTAATTAACAACGAAGGCCGTGGTCGAAGAGTCAGCAAGGGCTAAGGTCGAAGAATCATCAAGGATCGAGGCCGAGGTCTAGCACCCTTAACCGGGTTACAACAGTTAGTTTAAAAATAGGACATAAAAGAGAATATTCTAGTAAATATTCTCTGCACTTGTACTGTTAGAATATTTAGGAACATATTCCCTATAAATAGAAAGAGACATAATGATAGGGAACATGTGATATCCATTTGTAATACTTTGACTTTAAAGAGAGAATCAGATCTTATTGTAAGTATACAAACATCATATTTTCACTAAGATTCTTGTCTACACTTTTCCACCAGATCCGAGAATAACTCAGATATTTAAAGGATTATCCATCATTCATCATCGTCAGAAAGAATATTTCACTGATTCCGTCCTTTCTTGGGTGACTCATTAGTTATATTTACTTGAATATTATTTATTGTTGTTCATCATTATTTAATGCTACATTATTTCTTTTGACTTATGTGTGCTGCCGCTACCATTAAAATATTCCTAGGTAGTATTTATTGCATTTCTGATAACTTCATCTTTAGAATATTATTGTTAATTAAGATTAACACTCATTTATATAAATTTATTATTTTAGTTAAATTTTTAGTTTCCTCTATATCTACATTAACGCATGTCACTAATAATAAAAACCATGAGATCTTCTTTCTTTAAACGTATAAAACACTACATGGCAGGTAACCAAGGAGAAAGGACAAAATAACAAGTAATTCCCTAGAAACCTCATGAATGTTATTAACGAAACCTGTGAAATAGTAGGCGAGGATGCGACGCCCAACGCATCCCCTAGGCGCGAGAGATCGCCTCCCCCTCACTGCAACATAACAAAACCTAGTGGAAAAGGGGCATCCACGTCTGCAGAAGAAGGGACGCCCCCAGTTGTGAAAAACTCCTCGAAGCATGGCTGACTAACACCCTAGTGAGCGTCCTCAACAAACCTGTTCCATGCATGACTACAGAAACACAAGAGCTTGCATGATACAACAAATAGACAATTAGTGTAACAGACCAAACCCTCTGACAAGAGGTATAGCTCATAACATTACTAATAGTGCAGGTGACAACACCCTCATTGCTATTTTAAAGAGGATGGAATAAATGGAGAATAAAAACAAAGCATGCCGAGATCAGATGAAAAAACACTAAAAACGAGTCGACAAGATACTAGACCATCCTGGGCTGCTGCAAAAAAGGAATGCCGGCTGGTTCGTAGAGTAGCCATACAACGATGATGCAGACCCACATGCCATACCAAAGACCTACGAAATGTCTCCCTACCTCAGGATCTACAACGGAACGACCGATAATGAGGATCATATGACTTACTACGTCACCGCAGTGAAAGGCAATGACCTCGCCAAGAAACAATCATCCTCTATTTTGCTAAAGAAGTTTGGCGAAACCTTTACGCGAGGGCATTAACATGGTATTCACAACTACCGACCCGCTCCATATAAACTTTCAAGAAAATGGCTGATTAGTTCGTAACTGCCAATGCCGGATCCAAGAAGGCCGAAGCAAGAGTAAACGAGATATTCGCTATTCAGTATCCTTTGGAGAGGGACTAAGGGACTTCCTCGCCCGGTTCAACATAGTAAGGATGATCTGTCGAATGTATCTAAAGGGATGGCGGTCGCTGCTTTCCAGAATGGACTGAGTAGGGATGGTTCAAGAGAAACTAGAAAATTGTTGAGCTGATTGATGAAATATTTCCAACCACTTGGAACGAAATCCATAATGCTTATTGCGACAAGGTCCGAGCAGACGAAAAAGACTTCAACGTACCAACTTACTGGCTAACAATGGTGCAAACTGAATCCAGAAAGGAATGAAGAGACAATATAAGGAAGGATCACCCGATTCCGTGAACCAACACGGAACGACACCAACCATATGTCAGGGCGGCCATCGCACCTTCCCGCCTCTATGAAGAAGGTCCATCCAGGCCAAGGACAGGGACTCATCGGAACAAAAGAGTTATGCCCCTTTTATTATCTGCTCATAATTTTTGTGTGCCTCCGAATATTAGATCAGACCCGAAAAATAGAAAATGTGACGCACTCTATGAGTTCCACCAGGAACGTGGGCACAAAATTGAAGATTATGTCGTCCTCAAACAAGAAATCGTAAACATGTTGCGACAGAGACATCTCAAAGATTTATTAAGCAACAAGGGGAGAACCAATTTTTGCTAGAGGACATGAACACCAAGGCCCGCCGAAGCTGCCATCACCTCCTTGTAGTATCAATATGATCATCGAAGGGAACACTTCGAGTCGAAGTACGTGAGGTAGAACCGTTGATACTATTTCATTGATCGAATTCTCAATACTTTTCAAGTCAAACAATGAAGGGACTAGGAGATTAGGACTAGGAATCTAACACCAGTCAATACCCAAAATATGTAATTTTCCCCAAGTATGTAAACAAAGCAACAATGACAAAGCAATAAGAAACTTATGATTATCAGGACACCTTTTTCGTATTAAGGTTATGTTTGACCTCACTCGAACAATACCTACCGGTCCTCGTTCACGATTTAATGAAAGGTTATGTTCGACTAAGCTCGTACAAACACCTACCATCCCTTGATCGTGACTTAATAAAAGGTTATGCTCGACCCCGCTCAAACAAACACCCACCGATCCTCGGTCGTGACTTAACGAAAGGTTATGTTCAACCTCACTCGAACAAACACCTACCAGCCCTCAACCGTAATTACATGAAATGTTACATTTGACCCTACTCGAACAAAAACCTACCGGAACACGGCCTCGGTTAAATAAAAGGTTTTGCTCGACTAAGCTTGAATAAACACCTGCCAGCCCTCGATCGTGATTTAACGAAAGGATATGTTTGACTAAACTCGAACAAATATCTACTGGCCCTCGGCCATGATTTAATGAAAGGTTTTGTTCGACTACACTTGAATAAACACCTATTAGCCCTTGGCTGCGATGTAACAAAAGGTTATGTTCGAGCTCGTTCAAACAAACACCTATCGACACGTCTAGTTAAAAGACAACAACAATAAGGACTGAAGCGAAACGAGCAGATATAGAAGAAAAAAACATACAAGTACAAAAAAATAAACCACGGGAAGGGAAAAATATGCAAGGAACAACTTTGATATTTCATACTTAAACTATTTACAAAGGCTTGTGAAGACGCCGGCAAAAATACACAAAAAAGTCAAAAATAAAATTGTTGGTTGCCACCATCATGACCTTTAGTGCCCTTTCCAAATTGATCATCAATGGAATCCCCACCTGATCACTGATACCCTTACCATCTCGGTCCCCCTCACTTACGCCACATTTGCTCTTAGGATAAGCGGAATCGTATCAGGCGTTTTCCTCAAATAGGTCTACACCCTCGTCCCCATCCTCCTCATCAGCCTCAGGTGTAATGGTATCATATCCACAAGCGACTCGAGCTTCACGATCCTTAACACAAACATCTTCAAGGGCAACCTCAAAAATAGATCTCGATGCATGCAAATCTCAAAATACATCTAATTAGGCGTCAACATGAATCCATTATTCATTTAACTCCCGAGGTACATAGAGAAAATGTGTGGGAAGAGGACGATTGTGCAAGTAATTGGGTCTTCTCGGTCTCCAAAGTAGCCACTCGATCATGAAGAACTAAGTTATCTTTCTCCAACTCACCTCTTCTTGAGTCGAGTCGATCTTCCTTAGCTCTCACAGTTGATTGATCGTTCTCCTGCTCGAATCAGAGAGTCCTATTCTCCAACACAATCATATCCCTCTTCATCAGAGCATCCAAACGAGAGGACTCTGCCATTTTAAGCTCCTTTTGCTTCTTGGAGATATCACTATTGAAGGCCTCCACCTGTGCCGGAAGAGGACGATTGTGAAGTGCGAGAAGAGGAAGATTGTGCAAGTAATTGGGACTTCTCAGTCTCCAAAGTGGCTACTCAATCATGAAGAACTAAGTTATCTTTCTCTAACTCTCCTCGAGCCGAGTCGAGTTGATCTTCCTTAGCTCTCACCGTTGATTGATCATTCTCTTGCTCGGCTCGAGTAGTCCTATTCTCCAACACAAGCATCTCCCTTTTCATCAGAGCATCCAAACGAGAGGACTCTTCCATTTTAAGCTCATTTTTCTTCTTGGCGATCTCACTATTGAAGGCCTCAAGGTGAAGTCGACACTCTTCTAATGGCCCATGCAACTCGACCACTTGAGCTTGAAAGTCCATGCACTGGGCCTCCACGCCCCTACAGACCTAAAGCTCCTCTTGCCTACTCATCAATGTCCCTCAAGGATGCTCTATTTCTCGATGGCCTTCACCAATTCATCATCTTTCTCTTTAAACTTGTCCCAAAAGGCCTGCATATCGCTGCCTTCATGAAATCGTCTGCGGAGATCTCGATACTTGCGGTGATACTCAAAATACTTATCTTTTAATTTCACAAAGATTTCTTTACGCCTCTTCTCCCTATGGGTGCTCTTGATCTCCAAAATCACCGCCTGTAATCATAAAACAAAAAGAGAAGAAAGAAGTCAGAACCAAAGAAGCTTATAATTTATTTTTTTTCAAAAAAAGAAGAGGTTGAAGCATAAATACTCACCCTAAGAGCAAGGCCAACATTTCTCCTAGGCAAAGCACCATCATATATTTCTTTAAAGGTCTTATCCTCTATCTTGGAATAGAAAGGAATGAGGGAAGGGACTATATCCTCAGTGTTCTTCAATAGGTTACGATCCATGGGGATCGCGATAGTCCTTGTTGACCCCTCCAATCTCATCTCAAGCGGGGTAAGCCATTTTTCTATCGTCCTCATGTTTTCCGCATAAATATCAGAACCCGACTCATCGCCCTCCTCAGCAATGCCTTTCCCCCTTGTTAGCATGCAATGAGGTGTCTGCGGGTGTTGATAAGTCAATGCCTCCTCTTGCCACAAAAGGTCAATAACATCAGTCGTTGTCTCTCCGATCTCTATCACCGCAGAGGGAAGAGACGCATCCACATTATCTTCCATCGACCTTGGAGCCTCAGAACTTGGCTCGATTTTATCTCCCACGACAATAGTCACTATCTTATGCAACAAAAAGTCCACTTCCGCTACTTCAACAGCTTGGGTGGCTCCTTCACCGGTGTCTATGGACATTCTCTTTTGAGGTTGGATATCTCTATCACAAGGAAAATGCTCATCATCCTCGTCAATGAGAGAATATAGAGGATCGTGAGAAGTCACCACAGGCTAAGTGGGAACAAATTCGAGCACAACAATAGGAGGAGTAAGGACAAAGATAGGATTAGTTGTTTCGAAGCAGGCGCAAAAATTGAGGGCATAGTATCCTTCCTCTTCTGGAAAGAGGGCATGAGATCTCTCAGCCTCCTTGTAAACCTCTTGGCCGAAACTATGGAAAAACAAGAAGAGGAAAAATCAGCAAAGGAAAACGATTAAAGAAATCAAGGCGTTGATTATAAAAAGAAAAAATTACCTGCCGAGGGAGGAGACGACCGAAATCTCAATGAGAAGCTTGACCAGTTGCGTCCCCCGCTGTATGGGGGAGGATCTGTCTAACCCGATCAGTAAGGTGGGTTACCATATGAAGATGCTGAATAGTAGCTGTAAAAATAAGAAAACCAATTAGTCGACCGACAACATGGAAAACACTAAAAACAGGAAGTAACTAATCTAGTACAGGTACTTATGAGTAGGGTTCCAAGCCTCCGGGAAGTATGTGGCAGTGGAAACTATGTCTTCAGTCCTAACATAGAAGTAGTCGATCCAGAAGTGCCGACTAGCTTTGTCATCCATCCTCAGCACCAAATATTTCCCCTTCCCCCCGGTGGCGAAGTTCAGCAAGGTCCCTCGGAAGAATTGAGGGGCGAAGAGATAGACCACGTGGCACATTGTGATGTCGATGCCGATTAATTTGGAGAATTTCGTCAACATCATAGCCACCTTAAAAATATTAAGGACGAGTTGTGCTAGACACACACTATATTACCTGAACAAGTCTTCAATCAGTGACAACAGAGGAAATAGTACTCGATTAGGAACGGGTATGTGTAGAGGGCGCATAAGCCAGGGTGGTGTGCCCGAAACTCGTCCTAAACCGCTGGGATCAAGTCCACGTGACCCGGAAGGCCGAGTCTAACCTTGAGCTCAACTAATCACTCAGCCATCATCACATATTTGAACTGCTTCATCATCAATTTTGGTGCCTTATGTAAGTCCGGTTTGGTATCTAGGTACCGGGGCAAAATTTCCTCTACAGTGGGTAAACTTTCCTCATCTGTGGCAGCTCCACCCTCTTCCCTTGATCGAAAAAAACAACATCTAAAGGAACGGATTGATCTTCCATGTGAACATTTGATGACCGAAAATACATTGATGTAGAGGAAAGATGGTGAAGCAAAAGAGAATAACCGTCAAAGAATAAAGAAAGTTGAAAGGATTCTGTGAAGAAGACGAAGGAGAAGCTATTGCTTAAATAGAAGGGAGAGTTTGGAAAAAGTTTCAAAATCAACAAACCTTCCCCTATTTATAAGGCTTGAGAGGCACCATAATTGAAACGGCGGGTCATAATTAGCACGGAATCAAAATAACATAGCCAATTAAGGGTCATGCCTTAATCGATGCAACGCGTCGGGAAATCGCGTCATTATGGCGCATTATGTCCTGGCGTTGTTGATACCCAATTTTTTCTGTATATTTTAATATACAAAGTAGTTCCAAAATAGCATATACATACATACATATATATATATATATATATATATATATATATATATATATATATATATATATATATATACATACATACATACATACATACATATATATATATATATATATATATATATATATATATATATATATATATATATATATATATATATATATATATATATATATATATATATATATATATATATATATATATTGTCCAAGTGTTTTATTATTTTTTCCAATTTTAAACCACTTTATCGCCTTATTTTGGCAATACAAACACCAATAATTGTTTCTCAAATTATCATTTTTGGTGATTAATTTATTTTATTCTCATATTTATGTCAATATATAGCAAATTTAATTTTTTCACATTTTTATAAATTGCTTTGGTATTTTAAAGCTAAATTGCACTAAATTTCAATTTTAGCCTGTTTAAGATTTAATTGTGTTTATAATCACAAATTTTATGCCAATATTTTTATTTTAATTTTTATATATTATTAATAAATTTATTACCTTTAATTTATTTTAGAAATCATTTTAGTATTTTTAATAAAATAAAAAGAGAAAAGTAGCTATTTAAATACTAGCCCTATTTCGTTTCAATTATAGCTAAAATTGACCACCCCAGTAACCCAATTTCAAATCCTATATTACCCGGTCCAATTGCAATTTAACCTGACCCCTGGCCCATTTATCCAACCCGTCCGGCTTCCCTTTTGATTCAGGTCGTTGATCATTTTGATCAACGGCCACGATGTCCTCTTACCTTTTTTTAATTTCCCAAACCCCAACCCTAATTCATTCTCATCAGATACGCCGCTCTTGAAACCCCTCTGATCTCTCAGATTCTCTCAAACCTTCCTTAATCACCACCTCTAATCGCTCCCAACTCGAAACCCATCGGAAACCATGGCTTCTCCGGCCATGGAGGTCTTGTATTCACCTATTATTTCTCCTATATGCTTAATACTCAAAGATTCGAGACCAAACCTCGAAGGTCTTCACCTAGACCTTCGCCGGTTCGAGGTTTCACGGCCATCGCCGGCCTTGCTCCGGCGTATCCTGGGTTTCTTTGCATGATTCTAGCTTCTCCGACTCTGATCGATGACCTTTTCAAAGCCTTTCTCATTTTAGGGTTCTTCTGAAACCCTTCGAGGTTTCATCCGATCTTTCTATATTTGTTGTGTATTTATGCTCTATTTGGGTTTTCAAACGATTTCCCTACCTTTGATTTCAAACTTACTTTCAAAACCGCTTCTTTTCTATCTAGGGTTTCTGAAATGTTCAAATGTTTTTATGATTTTTCTTTGTTGTTTATGTGTATTTGTCTCTACTGTGTTCTTGTATCATGTTCTTATATGCTTCTCTTACTATGCTTTCTTATATTGTGGTCTCGTATGACCCTACTGTGTTCTTATGTTTCTCTACTGTGTTTTCTATATCCCATTCTTCTACTATAGTCTTGTGTTTTACTTTTATCATGCTATTGCATGTTTATCTTACTGTATTTTCCTATATTCTCTTGATATACTCTTCCGATGTTCTTGTGTTCTTCTATTGCATTTTCTTGCTAAGTTTTGTGAATTTCTTTGTTTTCCTTCTAATGAGCGTTGTTTAAGCTTCTTCTAAGCATGTTTCTTTTTCGACTGTTCATATCAGTGTTTGCCATTATGTTCTTTGAATCCTTCTACTATGATTGCATGTTACTTTGCTATCATATTCTTCATATGTTCTATGTTGGAAAATCCTGTCCTTTTTCTGAAACTTTTTGAATATGATTTGGATTCGATTGCCTACCCTCTCATCCTTGCTTTATGGTATGCTTGAACTAGGGTTTCATTTCGAAACCCCTAACTTTGTCAGACTAACTTTGAGTCTCTGAACTGAGTTTACACCTTTGTTTTCATACAATGTCGAACCTTTTGCTAAACTCTTCTACACTAGATTCTTTCTACTAATTTTACAAGGGCAGGACAAGTTTCCTTCATGTTTAACATGTCCATTTTATATGTGATGAATCTTTTTTCAAAATGGGTTTTCAAATTTGTGAATTGATTCAGAATTCCTTTTCTAGGACTCCAATTGATTTGTTTGCTGATTTTCCTTAAGTTAAAAATATTTCCCATCTTTCTGATTTGGTTCATTCATACAAAATCTTTGGCTTCAGTTTTCTTGGCTGTTAATTGATTTTCTTTCCTTAAATTGTACAACTGTATGTTTTAAAGACCTTGTCCTTAAATAGACTTTATGTATTTGCCCTTAATTTACTACTTTGCACAAAGTATTTATTTAAATCCTTTCCTTAAATGGTTTTACCCGTTTGAATTTGAATCTCTTAATTGCAGAGAGTCTTATATAATTGATTTACAATTAGTCTTCAATTATTTCCTTAACTTATTTTCTCATGACTTTCATACTATTAATACATGACTCTTTTCTTTCACACTACACATGATTTTAATAATCCTCCACTACCACAATTCACAATTCTTCAGAACTCTTACTCTCACATAAGGGCACCCTCTCTTGTATGCACTCTGACTTTCACAAGACCACTATTTTCCTATTTGTTTCCTTGAAACTGGTATGTCCTAATTCTAATTAACAGTATCACCACAATGTGTTTACTTACAGCTTCCCACATCTCTGTCTCTTTACTACTTCTGCAGATTTAAATACTTAAACTAACATGTTGATTTCTTTTGTTTGTTTATGTTATGAACTCCTCTTCCCTATTTCCTTTATGTGTTTTGAGTTACAATTTAAAACATGGCAATATGCAAGTTATTGTCTATGGAGTAAACTTGATCCCTTGGGGGATCCCGACCTCTAAACAATATGTTCTAGTAGGCTTATGGGTGTGCCATCATCTCTCATTGTTGGGTTATGCCCATCAGCCTGCATTTATCTCTTACAATTCCCCATCCCTTATATCTCTACGTATGTTGTTTCCCTTTCCATGTTCCCTCTTAGAATTATGCACTTGCATTCTCCTCTTAGTTCCTAAGTTCTGCCCCCTCTTGTGAGCCTTGCCTTAGGACCTTGAGTTCCCTCTGAACTTGGACACCTGAGGGTTGGCCCTTCCACACTACACTATGTCTTAACCCTTGTAATGCATTTGGGTGTGAGCACTGCCCAGAGTCCATATGAGGCTCTTAGGGAACTCTAACACATCCAAATGAGACTACCCGTAGATGGGGCTTAGCCAGTTACTGCAGTGGCACCCCAGCCCAGGCCAGCTGTGGACAGCAATCCGCAAAAGCTTTGGAGTTGGTTTACTTCATAAATCAGACAGGAAGTATGAATCAGGCTTTCCTTGGTCGTAATTTTCAAATTTCTAATGTATTCTTTTTTACTTTATTTTTCCTTGGACTGTAATATCTCTGTGTAACTTTTGAGGATGACTAGTGAAAAGATAGGGGTAACTATGCATGTATATGGGTAGAAAACTTGCCTATAGGAATCTCTAATTTATGCACTTTTTCATATTTACCATGCGTATAGGAATCTTTAATTTATGAACTTTTTCATAGTTACCATGCCTACAGGAATCTCTAATTTCTGCGTTTCTTCATATAGTTACATGCCTATAAGACTTCTGCATTTTCATATAGTTACCATATCTATAATTTCTGCATTTTTTCATATAGTTACCATTCCTATAAGACTGATGCATTTTAATATAGTTAACATGCCTATAAGATTTTTGCATCTCATTTAGCTACCATATCTATAAGAACTTCCGCATTTCAATTAGCTATCATGTATATAGGGTCCTGCACTTTAATGTAGATACTTCTTCTATAGCTCTTGCACACACATGTAGAGAATATGCCTATAGGTCATTTTCTAATTCTTGCACCCGCTTTTCACTAGGAAAACTTGTCTATAGGTCCAAATAAAAAATATAATCATAGAGCACGCAACGTTTGAATAATTATTTTACAGAATCTCTGCACTCTTCTATGTCTGTAACACTGTTTTTAATGTTGGCAAACACATAGAAAGCATGCCTATAAGGGTTAAATCTGAATATCCTCGCTTGTTTGCAAGTTTGAATTGTCAGTAGTAATGCATTATCAATTGCAGAACTTGTACTCCTTCTATTAAAATTTGCAACCTTTCCTTAATCAACATGTAATCAGTCCATACTCTTATTTCTGAAATCTGTAAATATCATGCATATAAGTTTTCGTCTATCAATTAGGCAAGCCTTAGAGTAAACTTATAAACTGAATCAGCTTTTTTTAATAACTACAACCAGCAGGCAGGCCTGACTCAGGCTTCCTATCTGAATTATGTAGCAGATTAGTCTGCCTCAAATCTTTAAGTTTTAATTAGACCTTAAACAGTACGTGTAAGACATGTTAAACTATGCGCTTTCTCTGGTTTTAAAGGTGGTTTGTCTGAGCCTTGTTATTTATTTATATGTTCTCCCCCAAACTTGCTATATGTGTTTTGATTGTCGCTTTAGTATTTTAAACATTTTGAAACCACCAGGATTAGTAATCCCTAATACCTCCAGGATTGATACGATCCGGACGGGTAATAGCATGCAATAGGTAAACGAGACCATTGCGTACTTTAATATCTTAATGGGGTGAGAAAGGGTAGATATGGATTTGATGACCGGTGCTCTAATACCACGTGTAGCCGCTCTTTGAGAAGTGATTACTGGATATTGCATTGACGTGATCCATATTATTAATAAACCTAGGAACCTTCCCTTTACTCTTTGTTTCTTTAAATCTTTAAAAATGTCTCTTCAGAATCAACTCTCTCATATGCCTTACAAATTTGTTTATTTCTAACCTTTATGTGAAAATACCCTCTTATGTGATACCCTTACTTGCTTATGCGTTATCTGTATTTAAGTCACAACAATAGCTTGGCTTGGAACCACACAAGTAGATTCTGAGGGGTGCCTAACACCTTCCCCTCGGGATAATTTTAAGCCCTTACCCAATCTCTGGTAATCCAAATTGAACCCTCCTTAGTGTCCTAATGCACATAAATTATTAGGTGGCAATTCTTCAATTCTCTTAAACCCAATTCCCAAAAGGGAACGAGTTGTCTCTTTAAATGTCAAAAACCTGATTTCGCGAGAAAAAAGGGCGCGACTGGCCTCACTTTTTCTTTTGGACCGGATGGCTCCAACATACTTCCTTGGAAATTCAAAAAAATTCAAAATATGCGGACCTTAGAAGGCCATGTAGCCCTGTCTTCACGACCATGACCTACATAATCCAACTCTATAGAATTGTATCACAAACAACATTGTCTGCTTACCGTCCTTGTCCGTAGGAACGACCTCGATAAGCGGAGAGACTAATTGTATAGGTCAAAATCCATATTTAGTGGAAATGGTATTAGTAAAACATCCTGAGACGCCACATGTCGAAGTAATCTAATTAACAACAAAGGCTATGGTCAAAGAGACAACAAGGGTCGAGGTCGAAGAGTCATCAAGGATCGAGGCTGAGGTCGAGCACCCTTGATAGAGTTACAATGGCTAGTTTCCAAAAAGGACATAAAAGAAAATATTCTAGTGGATATTCTCTGCACTTGTATTGTTAAAGGTTGTAGGAATATGGTCCATGTAAATAGAAAGAAAGACAATGATATGAGGCATGTGATATTTATTTGTAAAATACACTTTGGCTTTAGAGAGAGAATAAGATCTTATTGCAAGCATGCAAATATCACATTTTCACGAAGATTCTTGTCTACACTTTTCCATTGGATCGGAGAATAACTCAGATATTCAAATGATTATCCATAATTCATTATTGTCAGAAAGAATATTCACCGGTTTCATTCTTTCTTGGATGACTCATTCGTTCTATTTATTTGGATGCTATTTATTGTTGTTCATCAATATTTTAATGCTACATTATTTCCTTTGACTTATTAAATATTGTTGTGTGCTGCCATTGGCATTAAAATATTCCTACATAATATTTATTATACTTCTCAGAACTTCGTCTTTGAGATATCATTGTTAACTAAGAATAAACCTCATTTATATAAATTTAATCAATTGAACCAAAATCTATATTTTTTTGTCAAACAATTACAATAAGATGTTTGATCTTTAGTATGAAAACCTGCAATACTGATATAACGTTTCTTTTATAAAACTTTTCATAATTAATAAACACAACTTACACAATAATCTATGTATTACTAGTACAATTGTTTAATTTCTTATATTAAATTCCACATAATTAGCATATAAAACTTATACAAGAATCTATGTATTATTTTATATGAAATAACTATATAAAAATTAAACTAGTTCTTGACTTCAGTATTAAAATATCTTTGCCATTCCTGTATCATTATTCTCCACATAACACTATATCATAATTTCTACCTAACAATAGTCTATAATGCAAAGTCAAACGATCTCTTACCCCTTCCTTCAAAACTCTCTTTTATTATGTTCTTTTTGTTATAAATAGAACTCTATTTAAGGTGGATGTCTATAATTAGAGAGATTCTAGGGTTTACTACTTGGTGGCTAAGTCACCACCTTCCTATAAATATAGGGGTTCTATTCTATTGTAAACCATCCCTAAGTATCAATAAGAATACTCCTCTCTCTACTTTTCTCTCTATTGTTCTTGTTCTTGTATTATTGTTCTTGTTCTTATATTATTTCATAACACGTTATCACACGAGTCTCTAAACAACCGAGATAAGCAAACATAGAATCAATTACGTTGATGGTGGAAGCTCGAGTATTTTATATGTGAATCAATTTGCTTCAATTGTCCAGGGAGTGTCTTTTTCATTTTTCCTATAAATTCTCACTTTAAATAGTATAATTTACGGTTCCTTATTTCTCAATGCTGTGAGAAAATATAAATGATGAATTGCATTTTATTGCTCCTCGGTGGTGAATCATGTGAATATTTTATGGCATCAATATCCAGAAATTAGTTTGTAACTGATATTTTATGACAATGTAACCTATATTTGTGGTGTATGGTATTAATTTCTTGAAGTTATCTCTATCGCTTGAGGTATATTTGTGGTTTGCAGTATTAGTATTCATAGGTTAACTATGCTGTTAATTTCATAATTTTTAATGGTATTTAAAGCTAGTTCTTTGTCGAAAAAAAAAAAGAGGCCAATCGCATGATTGATTTCTCTGTTATTACAGGTCAGAATTTGTAAGGAGAAAACAACTGGTCAGGTTTCCATAATGCCATAATGGTCATGATTCATGAACAATTGCTCGGATGGCCAAATACTTAGCTAATTCTAATTCTAATGTAAGTTGTTCCATGAACTTCCTTCATGATTAAATTCTGGATTTAAGGTAAGTAATTTACTTTTCTCTTTCAAATTCTTGAAATTCTACGATTTGATTTCATATACAAACATAGACAACAAAGTTTGATTATAACTCTAATGGAGTTTGTAAGAAATTACACTCATATGAAGTGGTAAATGGGCAAAGAATTAAAAATCCGTCCAATTGAATTTGCTCCATTCCCTTTAGAGAATGTGATAGCAGTATGTGATAAGTCTGAAAGAAGACAAAATTATTACCATGAAGGTATCAATGAATGTGGACGTGGCAATAGACGAAATTATAATCGTCATTATTGTGGTAATGAGAACAATAAGGATTCTCAAAATAATCTTTCACTTTATGAAAGTAATATTTGACATGAGATTATATATAGCACATACAGATGATTATGATCCATTCCCTGAAGTGAATGTGATAATTGTAATAAAGCCCGTAATTATGAACACGCTATTGATGTAATTTTGTTTTATGTCTGACATTATGAAAATAAAGTCCCTTGCCCTTGAAATTTCGGGCAAGAACTATATGACATGAGTGTTGGATGCTGAAATCCATTTGGATGCAATGGGTCCTGGAGACGCCATTAAAGACAGAAATAATGCATCCACCCAAGACTATGCTAAGGCCTTGATTTTCTTGCGCCATCACCTTGATGAAGGTTTGAAACTGTGCTAAGGCCTTGATTTTCTTTCGCCATCACCTTGATGAAGGTTTGAAACTGTGCTAAGGCCTTGATTTTCTTGCGCCATCACCTTGATGAAGGTTTGAAAATTGAATATATCACAGTCAAAGATCCACCTATCTTGTGGAATGGCTTAAAGAAAAGATATGACAACCTGAAGTTGGTCACTCTGCCACAAACACGATACGATGAGAATCCAAAAGCAAATAGTTCGTAAACTATAAGTTATCGCTGCGGTGGAAAAGGGCACTGGTAAAAAAAAAATTTGCCGTGTACCAAAATATTTGGTTGAGCTTTATCAAACATTGTTTTCATTAAAAACACTGTGCTATACAGTTACATGTAGTAACTTATTCATGATTAATGTACTACAGCATAGAATAAACTAATTTACTATTCATTTAAAATATCTACATTCATAAATTAGTTTAAAACATAACTAATATTATGTCAGGCCTTCTAGCCTTTGGTTTCGTTCGCATTACATCCATATCCATATCACTACTGTTACATAAGCGAACACTTTTTTTTTAGTAATTAGTGTTGCTGTTACTTTTTACTTTACATAAAGTATACATCATATACATTACACATAATTGTATCGATACTTATGACCATAACTGCAGAAGCACACACCCGTTTATTTATTTTCATTTGTTAATTCTCATGGCTTTGATTTTTGATGTTTACTATTGAATTATAGAAATTCTCCGGAGATAAGTATCATCTCTAGACTTGTGCACCTCTGCGCTACAATCCGTTTACATTATATCAATTATCTTACATCATACACAGTAATAATGTATATGTGACAATTAAATAATTGTTTACAATAAACGTTTTAAATCATTTGATACGATATTCAAAGAGAAGAAATATTTCTCTCATTTAAGTATGTGTAAGGCAGATGTTACTACAATTTCTGGTAGTAGTAAATTGATTGAAGGCTCCTGAAGAGCAACTATAACTCTGCCTAAAGAACAATATCTTAGAGAATGCAATGTTCTCCTCCAAGTCTAAGAGGAACTTGTTGAGTTTTAGAGATATCATTCAAAATGGATATCAGATTGAGACAATACATGAGTATAATCTTGAATACCTCATTTACTCATGAAAAAGAGGCTGCCCACTTCGGTTTGGGGTCACGCCATTTTGCATGCAGCAATGCTAGTTCATCGGCTGCCCACTTCGGTTTGGGGTCACGCCATTTTGCATGCAGCAATGCTAGTTCGTCTTTGACTGACGAATTGTCACAAATATTCTCCATTGCAATTAGTTTTGGGTCATGAACCTAAGATATCCCATTTAAGAATTATTGGATGCGCAGTATATGTGCCTGTAGCACCGCCATACCGCACCAAAATGGGCCCGCAAAGAAGGTTAGGAATATATGTTGAGTTTGAATCGTCCTCCATTATTCGCTACCTCGAAACATTGACAGGGGATTTGTGCACTGCACGATTTGCAGACTGTCAATTTGATGAGACACTTTTTCCCAAAATTAGGGGGAGAAGTTGGTGAACCCAAACGGGAAATTTGTGGAAAAATGCATCATTATCTCATCTTGATCCACATACCTCCATTTGTGAAAATGAGGTGCAAAAGATTATCCATTTGCAAAGAACAACAAATCAAATGCCAGACGCAATTACAGATTTGAAAAGGATAACAAAATCATATATCCCCGCAGTGAATGTGACAACATCTGTTTCACGAATACATATTCATTATTGGAAGAATATGAACATGAAATTGGTATAGAATATACCACACTCACCCCTAGAAGGAGGTTTGAGATGATATATGGCATGAATGATCGTTGGTCACGTACCTATTGTACGCCAAGGTATTTTGGAAATATGACTATTAAAGGACAACGATAATGCAAGAAACATATCTTGCATATAAGTTTGACATGACCATAATGGTATAACTTTCTCTTTAAGAAAGATATTCACCACATGGATGTTGATGAATTTGTGGTAGTACAAAATTAATTGAGAGCTCTAGAAGAGCCAATTATTACTATGTTGGAGAAACACAATTGAGTATTGTGCTGTAGTAAGTCTCAAAGAAACTTATTCAGTTTCCAAAGTACACGCGAAAGCGCTGATTATATTGAGACTATAAATAAAGGAAAGATTTGATATCTTCTATTACTACAACTTGTAGCGGGATAATTTGTATATGAAAAGCTACCCGCTTTATTCTCCAGTTTGTACCACACAAACAAAAGAATGCCACAATAAAGTGGATATCTATTGGTATAAAAACCCATGCCATAATAAACCTGAAGTTTATTGATAAGTGCACATGTCATGGTGTAAATTTGAAGTTTACCAATATTGATAATTTATTCATTTGGCATTCGGGTTAGCCATCTCATTTTAAGTATGATGTGCAATAATAGAGAATTCACATGGGTAAATATTAAAGAACTAGAAAGTTCTTTACGAATTCTCTTGTATCCCTTGTTCTCATTGATTAATTGACCAACTGAAGAGTTCGGCTTGAATCCCATAGATTCTGGAAATATCAAAGGTGAATATGGGCCCATTCACCTGCCATGTATACCACATATGATGCATCTATGATATGGTTACATGCGCAATTGTTATTAACCCGCAGCCTGGCCGGTGCTTGCAAGGTAAATTGCTCAGTAATCTAACTTCGAGCATAATTTCCAGATTTTCTACTCAAGATAGTTCATCTTGATAAGTTGGTTTATATCAAAGTTGGTTTAGCAAGATAATTATTGAGTGCCTCCACTTAATAGCTAAACTGTTTCTTATGAGAACAAAGTTATATATATCAGTTTGATATACATTGTATACGAGAGTATATTATATTCTCCCCTCACAAGTGGTTCGGAGTCAGGAACCGAATAACTCCATCTTATTATTATTGATGTGCGGTGTATATTTTCATTAACACCATAATGCACAAAGATGGACTCTCAAAGTTGAGGAAACAAGTTAGCTTTTCTAACATGAGGGGGAGACATGATAAACAATTGAGAAAAGGTTACATGGGATGTATTATCATTTGTATATGTAGATCCCCGAATATCATGATATGAACCTGAAGTTCATAAAAGGGATAATTCAATTGCAACATATTGCGAAGCATGCTACACGTATTTGCTGACCCAAAGAATCTAACTATATTCTCACTGCAAATGCTCATATTAAGTCCTAGGAGGACAAAGTCTTTGATACGCTTGAAGCGTATAGACAAATCGGTTTCAAAAGGAACTTCTTAATAAAGAAGATGAGCAAATGATCAAAGTGATCATAATAAGGAGGTAAGTGATCCAGAAGATCACATGACATAACACTTCATAAAATCTCATGAGAGATTCAGGTACCTAATAGATGAATGAAGAAATCTCCATGTTATGTCCTTATGAAAATTTTATTGGAACCGATATAAAATGTTCGTCGATGACATCTATGATAAATATCGATGAGGATCTTATGTTTGTCGAATACAAAAAAAAATATTGGCCAAATGGAAGAGATACAATTCAAGTACAATTGATTCCATATGAAAGACATGTAGTTTTGGACATGTAGTTCGAATACTTGAAAGTATAAAATCAATGGATGGCATCGAGAATACCCCTATGGAGATATTGAAGAGTCATTTCACGGCATTATATGAAGATGTTCATATCTATCAAGAAAGATAATTTCAAGGTGCGGAATATTTGTTCAAGTCAATATGGTTGATTTATTTATCAAATATCTACCAAAGATCGTTTTGAAGATGGTGCACAAGATTGGAATGCAAATGCTCAAGGATGTGAATTGATGCTCTATTCAGGGGGAGTTAATGCGCGTTGCACTCTTTTTCCCTTACAAGGTTTTGTCCCAACTGGGTTTTCCTTGCGAGGTTTTTAACGAGGCAACCAATAGGCGCATATTCAAACATGTGTACTCTTTTTCCTTTTCTTTAACTTTTTTCCCATTGGGTTTTGTTTTAGTTAAGGTTTTAACGTGGCACATTATTGAATAGACATTCAAGGGGGAGTGTTATAAATAGAACTCTATTTAAGGTGAATGTCTATAATTAAGAGATTCTAGGGTTTACTACTTGGTGGCTAAGTCACCACCTCCCTATAAATATAGGGGTTCTATTCTATTGTAAACCATCCCTAAGTATCAATAAGAATACTCCTCTCTCTACTTTTCTCTCTATTGTTCTTGTTCTTGTATTATTGTTCTTGTTCTTATATTATTTCATAACACTTTTCAAATATTCTTTAATTGATCATGATTTATATTCTTTTTAAAATTTCTAAATATATAAATAATCCTTTATAACAAAATTAAAAATCAATATCCAAATACACACAAAAATATATTCGTTGTACTCCATATTACTATTAAACTCTTAATTAGTTGGACTTCTCAAGATTTTATATTATTTTATCAGTCAGTCACAGATATAAAATTCCAATTCTAGCTCCCCCAACATTGAGAAAATGATACAATAGTTCCTTATGTTTGAGTATGTTTAAAGTAATCCTTTAATTTGAGCACATTTAATCATATTTATCAAACTATGACTCTTTGATTTAGCAGGAATTGTGAAAGAAGATAAGATTTAACATGAACTAATATTAGTTGCATCTTTCGCTCTATTCCTTTTATATTTCTAGAGTCTAATACAATTTTTTAATGTATAATTTTTGTTATTTTTAGTGTTTTGTGTATTTTTTACTATTGCAGATTTTGGCATTTGGCGTATCTTGGTTAATATATTTTCTTCTTCATAGCTCTTGTTAATTCTACCAATTGAAGTTTTCTTAAAATTTGAAGTTAAAAAGTAATTAGTTTTGGCAAACTTACAGAACCAAAACAGCGCACAAATATACTGAAGGGGTCACTTTAAACCTACCCCAAACATAAGGGATCAGTTTTGTCATTTTGTCCCCAACGTTCTTTCTTCTTTTTTTCCCCCAACTCAAGGCGTTCTTCAATTCCCTCCAAAGATTAGTTGAGATCTTTCTTTTTTTCTATTCCTGAATTTCATCGCAAAAATAAGATCAAATCATCAGTTGAGTTTTGGATTCCTAAGAAAAGATGGTATTAGTAGCAGCGGTGAGGGAGTATATCAATCGCATGTTGCAAGACATTTCTGGGATGAAAGTCCTCATTCTTGATTCTCACACGGTTTGTTCTTTTCTTTCCAATTTAAAGACACCATTTTGTTTGTGTGGTTTTTTATTTTGTGTGTGTGTCATTAGTTTAATCTTTTTGGTGTTTATTCCGTTTTATTTAATTGAGATGGGTTTGAAGGTTGATGAAAGTTGTTATCTGATCTGATAAATGGGTGAGAATCGGTGATAATTCCAAACCAGTTTGAAATTTATGGACTGAGAAAATAAGTTGAGTGAGAAAACTACTTTAAAAAGTTGCCTTTTGAGTAATTAGTCTAGTGATCTGATGCCTTTCTTGGTTTGAATTAATGTGTAGATAGAGATTGATAATAAATGGGTAGCTTAATGAAATAATCTTGAGCTCAAAGAATGAAAAAAAGATTCTTGAACCTATAGGGAGCTTCAATCGGTCTATCAATATAGGCGAATCCAAGATTTAAACTTTATGAGTTTAGGATTCCACTGAACCTACTGACCATTAGAATTACTGGGTTTAAAATTTAATAGTTGTTTATCTTTAGTAGGTTTCCTAACACATAAATGTTCTTAGCTAAAGCTACTAGGTTCGGCTGGACCCACTTCTTAGATTATACAATTGCCCATGTTATCAGCCAATCGACTACTTCTACATACCAACTTAGTTGTGTTAGCTATATGAATTCTTTGGATCAAATCTGTATTTACTCAGGTTCATTTCATTTTAAAACTAAGTATTTTGTCTTTTAAGCCAAATTAGGAGTTCTTTAACTACCACAACAACAATAGCTACCCAGTAAAATCCCACAAAGTGGGGTCTGGAGAGGGTAACGTGTACGCAGACCTTACTCCTATCCCGATAGGGTATAGAGGTTGTTTCCGATAGATCTTCGGCTCGGAAAGACAGGAAAGAAAAAACAAGAAAATACAATTTATTAGTAACTCAAGTAGAAACCGTAATAGTAACAGAAACATAACAACCAAAAGATGAATGACATGCCATAACAGTAACCAGTATCTAAGGCCCGGGGCTAAGATAAAAAACAAGGATAGTGCGGGTTCAACATAAACTGCAAGCCATCTAAGATCGACCCTAATCAAACCCGCCCTCACCCGCGGTATGAAGTAAGGAAAGTTCTACTACCCCTAACCTACAACCCTAATGCTTGACCTCCAGACCTTCCTATCAAGGGCCATGTCCTTGGAAATCTGCAGTCGTACCATGTCCTGCCTGATCATCTCTCCCCAATACTTCTTAGACCTCCCTCTACCTCTTCTCGTACCCACCGCGGCCAACCGCTCACACCTCCTCACTGGCGCATCAAGGCTTCTCCTCTGCACGTACCCGAACCATCTGAGCCTCGCTTCCCGCATCTTGTCATCCACAAGGGCCACACCCACCTTTTTCTTAATATCTTCATTCCTAATCTTGTCTATCCTATCGTGCCCGTACATCCACCTCAGCATCATCATCTCTGCTACCTTTATCCTCTGGATATGAGAGTTCTTAACCGGCCAACAGTCTGTCCCATACAACATGGTCGGTCTAAACACAACTCTATAAAACTTACCTTTAAGTGTCAATGGCACTTTCTTATCACACAAGACTCCAGAGGCAAGCCTCCATTTCATCCAGCCCGCCCCTATACGATGAGTGACGTCCTCGTCGATCTTTCTGTACCCCTGAATTATCGACCCAAGGTACTTGAAGCTATCTTTCTTGGGGATGACCAACTCTATAAAACTCTATAAAACTTACCTTTGAGTGTCAATGGCACTTTCTTATCGCACAAGACTCCAGAGGCAAACCTCCATTTCATCCAGCCCGCCCCTATACGATGAGTGACGTCCTCGTCGATCTTTCTGTACCCCTGAATTATCAACCCAAGGTACTTGAAGCTATCTCTCTTGGGCATGACCTGTGATCCAAGCCTCATGTCTCTGTTTACTTCCCTCGACTCAGCGCTAAACTTTCACTCCAGGTACTCTGTCTTGGGCCTGCTCAATTTGAAACCCTTAGACTCGAGGGTCTGTCTCCAAATCTCTAATCTCTCATTAACACTGACCCTCGTCTCATCAATTAGAACTATGACATCAGCAAATAATATACACTATGGCACATCCCTTTGAATATGGTGTATCAATGCATCCATTACCAAGGCAAATAAGAACAGGCTAAATAGAGAGCCTTGGTGTAATCCAATAACAACCGGAAAATACTCCGAGTCGCTTCCCGCAGTCCTAACCTTAGTCTTAGCTCCATCATACATGTCCTTTATCGCTCTTATGTCGGCTACCGACATGCCTTTTGCCTTAAGACATCTCCAGAGCACCTCCCTAGGAATCTTGTCATACGCTTTCTCCAAGTCAATAAACACCATGTGCAGATTCTTCTTCTTATCCATGTACTGTTCTGCCAACCTCCTAATAAGGTGGATAGCTTCCGTAGTGGAGCGACCCGGCATGAACCCAAACTAATTGTCGGATATAGACGTCGTCTTCCTCACCCTCACCTCCACCACCCTCTCCCAGACTTTCATGGTATGACTAAGTAACTTGATACCCGTATAATCGTTACAACACTGGATATCACCTTTGTTCTTGTCAAAGGTACTACTGTACTCGACCTCCACTCATCCGGTATCCTCTTCGTCCTAAAAATTGCATTGAACAACCCAACCAACCACTCCAATCCTGCTCTACGCACACACATCCAAAACTCAACAGAAATTTCATCTGGCCCGGCCGCTCTACCCCTACTCCTCTTACGCAAAGCCTCCACGACCTCCTCCACCTTAAAGCACCTGCAATACCTAAAATCTCGAAGAATCTCAGAATGCCCCAAGTTCCCTATGGCTATATCTCGGTCGCCCTCCTCGTTTAGAAGACCATAGAAGTACGTCCACCATCTCTGCTTAATCTTGGACTCCCCATCAATACTCTACCATTCTCGTCTTTGATTGCACGTTACTTGATCTAGGTCCCGGGCCTTTCTCTCCCTCGCTTTAGCCAGCCGTAACAACTTCCTGTCCAAAAGGAGTTCTTTAACTAGAGATTCGTTGAATATCATACTTATCCTACTAAGCTATACAAGTCTAGCCAAAATGAAAGGACTCCTTGCGAATGCAGGGTCTAATCTGTTAGCTGGTAATGGTTATATGGATCCTCTGCTTCCATTGTGCTTTTTCTTAGTAAGTCCAGTTGATTTCAAGAGATTGTAGGTCTTTTAAGACAATTATCCTCGATATGATTTTAGGTCTATGTCATATTCTTTTTACACCTTCAATCATCTCAAAAGACTTTAACCGGAAATGTTGGACAGGAAAGCCAAGCTGTATGAGCTAACAAGATTGTTGTCAACGTAGTCAATGAAACACAAAAGAAAAAAAAGGAAGTGCTCATTGCTCAGGCCATGTTGCGCATTTTATCAGTGAGGGTATGGGTGAATTTTGAGATGCAGACATAATATTAGTAACTCATGACTCGTTAGTTTTTTTGCTTAATACGTCCAAAAATGAGATGAAAGAATGAATAGTGTTATCATCGATTGTTGTAGTGCTGGGGTTTGGAGATGTCACTGAAGTGATTGTAGTAAAGCAAAGGCGAGAAACCCTTTCTTGTAGGTGGGCTCATGTAGTTGGACAGGGTAATTAGACTTTAGACAATGTTTGCACACCTAGTCGTGTTAATTTGTGCGAGAGTAAGCTTCTGTTTTTGAATTTCATATTGGAGCAGCCGTTTTACTTTCACAGAGATCTAAGCTGCTGTTTATGAATTCTGAAGATAGAGGACAGGTTCTCTTGACCTTGTTTCTTACTAGAGTAGATTTGGGCATGATTTGGAAGTTCGGAAGGATGCATGCCTAAGGCATCAAAATATACTCTATATAGCTAGAAAGGCATATCAGCAACTTATCGAATTCAGTCACAGCTTGCATTTTTGAAAGGATGGAAGGAGAGGAATCATAAATGTTTTGAAGGAAGAAGATAGACGACGGAGAGCTTCAAGTTCAAATGCTTATGGTTTTTGGTGTAACTCAAACCTGTCAATGGTATACTTAATGGATTTTCTTATTTCTCAACATAGGTTGGGGTGTGAGTAAATCTCTGTACTTTAGTATAGGTCCAGCAACCATTTGGGGCTAGCTTTGTATCTAAAATATGATTACTTATCAAAAAGAAAGATGAATGGGGATCAGATGGCCCAAAAGGCCAGTGAGTGGTTAGCAAGTCCATTTGTCTAGTACTCTAGTTGTTGAAGTCTTTCCTGATTCATGTGTTTTGAGTGTGTTTTTTACGAACATTGTTTTGAGTGACATGGGACGGAATTCCATGACTGAAATCTTACTGGAGAACTAGTACAATTTAGAAGTTTTATGTTACCCTAGCAGTGAATACTCTCTACAGAACAATTAAATTAAGATGCAGCAGGGAACTGACTGTTGCCTAATAGATGAATACTTGATCAATCCTTTTCTTCTCAGTTCTATTAGCTTTGTCTTATATGTATGCCCTCTTATGGCTAGCAGTGATGAGTGATGACTTCTTTTCTAGGGAAAGCTGCCTGTTCCAGGAGATATTATGCAACCAACTTTTAATTTCCCTTGTTCCATAGGAGGAAGAAGAATATAATGTGCTTTGCATGTGCAGCAGGGTGGAAGTTCTCTAGATAAAGGTGTATTAGGTGTGGAATCAGGGTTCTGGAAGACAGTCTGCTTGATTTTAAGTTGTTTCCATTTCTCTTTTTTGTATCAAGTAATGACTTCAGTTGTTTCTGCTTCTAGGTAGATATTGTCTGTTGGATACATCAGTTTGTGTGGGATGGTATTTTGGAATATAGTCGTCTATGGCATTTAACCACTGCTTCTACCTATTTGTTTTTTGTTTTTTTTTGGTAGTTAAGTTGGTAAAATATGATTACGAATGATGTAATTTTGTTTTACTATCAATAAAAGGTGGCTCAAAATAATAAGTATTGTTGGATTCTTAAAATGTTAGTCGTAGGTTAAGTTTCAATTGATTATATCTGCAAAATCTCTTATTGTGTTAATGCTATTCTGTCATAAATTGTGGTGTTTACTTTTTGTTGTTAATGAGCAGGTTAGTTTTGTTAGTGTTGTGTACTCACAATCAGAGCTCCTGAAGAAGGAGGTGTTCCTGGTGGAGCTGGTAGATTCTATATCAATGTCCAAGGAATCCATGTCACATCTTAAAGCAGTTTATTTTCTAAGACCAATATCAGAGAATATTCAGCATATGCGGCGTCAATTGGCTAAGCCAAGATTTGGAGAATATCACCTTTGTAAGTATGTCCTCTATAATTGATAGCACAGGAAATCTCTAATAAGTTCAGGCTGTATATTAATATATTTCAAAAGAACAGTTAATGTAAAATGCTGTTGTCCAAAATTTCTTAAGGATAAAACATTTAATATATCCTTTTTGTTGCACAGTTTTCTCCAATATTTTGAAAGATACTCAACTTCATATGTTAGCTGATTCAGATGAACATGAAGTTGTCCAGCAGTTGCAGGTATGTTTAGAATTAGCATTTTCTAGTGTTTTAAATGGGAATCATGTGCATTTGAAAAAGGATATTGCATAATGTGGAAAATAATTTGTTTCCGATAACATCTTTCTATTGGAACTCTAAAATTTTGTTGTGGCCTGTAACTTGTTTAAATTTTTTATTGAAACTAGACATTCGCTATGTTACATGATTATTGACGTGATTTGCAGGAATTTTATGCAGATTTTGTTGCGTTGGACCCTTACCATTTCACATTAAATATGGCCTCAAACCACATGTATATGCTCCCAGCAGTTGTAGATCCATCAGCACTACAGCAGTTTTGTGAACGAGTAGTTGATGGAATTTCTGCAGTTTTCCTGGCATTAAAGCGAAGGCCTATTATTCGATATTCACGGACATCTGATATTGCGAAAAGAATAGCACATGAAGCTTCTGTAAGCACGCCAACTGTATCTTTCTTTTTCGTCATGTTTGTTCTTTGTAGTCTAGAAAAGAAAGACGACAGTCCGGTGCACTAAGCTCCCGCTATGCGCGGGTCCGGGGAAGGGCCGGATCACAAGGGTCTATTGTGCTAGTCTTACCCTGCATTTCTATAAGAGGCTATTTTTACGGCTTGAACCCGTGACCTCCTGGTCACATGGCAGCAACTTTACCAGTTACACCAAGGCTCCCCTCTTGCAATAATCCTAATAATAGAACTTGATAGGCTCGTTGTAGTCTATGAAGTTCTATTATTAGGATTTTCTTTTTGATGAAGTAAGATGTTGCATTAAAGGCATCAAGAAGATGCAAAGAGTACAAGAAAGAAGTTCAGTTTGCTCCTATATACAAAAAATCTAGGTCAGAGTTTTGAGAAAAACCAAAACCAAAAGGAAAAAACTGGCTTTTAAGCCATAGTGAGAGAGCTAATAAAATCTAACATAGGAAATTACAAAGGCTAGATTATTCCAACTGAACAGATTCATTAGGATTATTACCTCTCTTGCTTGAGGTTTAAGGTGCAGTTGATTTTGGATATTTCAGATTGGAAAAGTAAAAAGTTGAACACAATTTTCCTCTGTCGATATTGCAGAAGCTGATGTACCAGCAAGAGAGTGGTCTTTTCGATTTCAGGAGAACAGAAGTTTCTCCGTTGTTGCTAATAATTGATAGGAGGGATGACCCAGTGACTCCACTGCTTAATCAGTGGACCTATCAGGTATGACTAGTCTGTAAGATCTCTGTCTTTGTTATTTCTAACAGATTGTGCCTCTTCTGTACTTCTGTTATTTCCATCAAATTGTGGCTTCCCCTATTCTTTTTGTCACCTTTTTAAGTAATGCTGCTCATTTGTGCTATGTACTTTTACAGGCAATGGTTCATGAGTTGATAGGCATTCAAGATAACAAGGTCAACCTGAAAAATGTTGGCAAGTTGCCAAAAGATCAACAGGTTAAAAGTTATTCCTCTTGTATCTAAATACAGCCTTGTTATCTTTTCCAAAATGATTCATTACCTGTTGATTCTTTATGATTTTAGGAGGTTGTACTGTCATCTGAGCAAGATGCATTTTTCAAAACGAATATGTATGACAACTTCGGAGATATTGGAATGAATATTAAGAAAATGGTGGACGACTTCCAACAAGTGGCAAAAAGTAACCAAAATATCCAGACGATAGGTTTGTATTTGCTAGCTTGTAGCTTAACTTTCGGTTGTACAGGAAGTATTTCTGTTGCAACTCCGACATGGTATTTTTCTTCTAAAGAAGCTTCTGTTCAAAAGGCTTGCATTTTTGCAGAGGACATGGCTAAATTTGTGGACAACTACCCGGAATATAGAAAAATGCAAGGCAATGTTTCTAAGCATGTGACACTGGTTACGGAAATGAGCAAGATAGTTGAAGAGCGAAAACTCATGTTGGTTTCACAGACAGAACAAGAATTGGCTTGCAATGGCGGACAAGGGGCAGCATTCGAGGTAGCTTAGTCCTTCAGTATTTAAGCATAACTTTCTTATCAGCTATGGAAAATTATTGGGGAAAACTTAAGTAGAAAATAAGGAAAATTTTCGTCCAGTCCTCTCTGGTTTCCGCTTTTGGTGGTAATTTGGGCCAAGTTTTACATGCTAAATTCCTTTTTTTGTTAACTAGTTTGAATTCTGAAATTCGTTTGATTGCATTGAAGATGTAACTAAAACCAAGGTCACTCCATGTTTAAGCAACAATGATTTTCTTTGGAACTTTGTTCGAAATTATTGTTTTAATGAACAGATACTGCTAATGTAAATTGAAACTAAATGAGTTGTTCGTTAGAGTGGAGGAGGGACGAGGCAAAGAGATACTTATTGTTGCATGTTATCACTTCTGAAACCAGTATTACTCATGATACACACAATCGTGTGTAGACAAGTCCTGGATAACAAGAGCTTAGGGTTTATCAAGTAAACTTGCCGCCTAAAAAGATAAACATGGACTAATGCAGTTTGATGTAGTCGTGAACATATGTACGCTGAACTGAGGCATGTACATTTCTGAGTTGATGGTGTGCTTGTTGCGGTAAAAGGTATGTTACTGTCACCAATCCTTGTGATCCTCTTGGGTCCCAATTTTTACTTATACCAAAAAAAGAGAGAAGAAATGGAGTATCCCTGTCACCTCCCACCCTCTTGGTGAGTCGATACACTAAACTATGAAGCATGGTCATGAAAGTTAAGGCCATGTATTTTGTTGGTCATGTGTTAGCTAGCAATGTGCATGAATTTGTATGTTGTTTATGCTTATTAATTTTTGTTCATCTATTTGGAATTTTTTTATGATCTAGGAGTTTTCTAAAAGTTCTTGTTGGGTTTATTTACTGTGTTATTGTTGTTTTTATATGTTATGTGTACTACATATAAAAAGTGTTACTTAACAGAACATACATAAATTATAACATACTGTCTAATCCGTGTTGTGTCATCTTTTTTGAGTTTAACATTTTTGGGGTAAATCCCACCCCTAACCCCCTTATTTCATGGACCAACTCTTTTTTTTAAATAACTTTTCCTTGGTGACTTGAAACCCAATTTCAACAATTTTGTGTCTCAGATTTAACTCTTGTTCCTATCCATGCTGTTAGGTGTTACACATTGATAGTGTCATAAATATAGAGTTGTATTTGCATCTAATTTGTGATTTCCATATATAAAGTGGCTATTCAAGATACAACACATGTAGGATGTAACTGAAATCAACTTTTGAAATTACTAATATGTCAATGAGTTCGCTGGCCATGAACAAAATTGTCATACAACCTTGTACATTGTTGATCCTTGAAATGATACAAGTTTCTGTACCTCCTAAAAGTAAAGAAGAGGTGACAAATTTGGTTCAATCCCATACTAAATTGTTTAATAAATATTTTCTACCTTTCTTTATTAAAATGATTCAGGTACATCACTGATATGTTCGGTGGTAGTATTTTCTGATAAGTTCACTGCAGTGATAACTTTACTCCTTTTCCGTTGAGTTCATAGCTTCGATCTTGACTTGAGATTTAGTGCAAAGTAGTAGGTTGACATTACTAAATATATGCTATTGGTGCGCTGTTTGGACAGACTCCGCAGAAGCAAGTTCCAAATCTTTTAAACATGCTAATTCTATTAAGATATCTGGCAAGCAAACCAATACAGTGGGATAACGGCTCTGAAACTGAACTGATTCTCATATCAGATGCTCATAATGTAAAATGTATTAACATGTCTGATATTGAGCCACAAATGTTAATTATATTTACTGTTTTTACTCGTCTTGTACTTAGCACTTGTGACTATAAGATTTGAAATCAGTGGAAGACGACAATCATTTTGGGTAAAATACCTTTGATAAATGCTGCTATCTTTGCAGGCCGTGACAAATCTACTGAACAATGATAATATCTCTGATATTGACCGCCTGCGCCTGGTCATGCTGTATGCCTTGCGCTATGAAAAGGAGAGTCCTGTTCAACTCATGCAGCTATTCAACAAATTGGCGTCTCGTTCGCGCAAGTATAAGCCTGGAGTAAGGAAGATTACTATGATTATTGTCTTTTTCAGTTCCTCCTTTGTGTTAGTCCTGCTATCCTGGTTCTCTTTGCATTTATTACCTGTATCTTACAAATTGTTCTGCCCTTTCTCATTGTTTCTCTCACTGTGAAAGAGTGAAAAATAGATAATTAGGACCTCACTTGGTGCCTTCTGTAAAGACAAATTTCTTTTAGCTAACAGTTAATGTGCTTTATTCTCTTTGTTGATTGATCTGAATATTTGTGGGTGCTCAAAAGATTATTGCTTATGATTGGTCTTAAAAATTCTAATTTTCTCTTTATGCCATAAAAATTGGAAAAATAGGGGAAAAAAGAGGAAACAAACAGCATTCTTTAAAAGCGTGGTTATTATGTTTCATATAAGTAGGTAAAAGTCAGTAGTCTTGTTTATTTCATGCTTTTTGTTGGTTATAGTTTATGTGTAGGTTTTTTGCATCAAAGTAGGTTTTCTTCTATTGTTGAGTTGATTGTTAATCTGCACTTGATGTTACATTAACTATTCCATCTGACAAATGAAATCATTTTTGTTGGTTATGGTTTGAAGCTAGTGCAATTCCTTCTAAAGCAAGCAGGAGTTGATAAGAGAACTGGGGATCTGTATGGGAACAGAGATCTCCTGAACATTGCACGTAACATGGCTCGTGGGCTCAAGGTACATCTAGGAAGTAGAGTACTTTCTTTTTTTCTCTGTACTATTAACGTAAAACCAGAACTCTATAATCTAGAATTGTAGAAACATTCTCTTCAAGTATTTGTATTTGGAAAAAGAAAATGCTAGCATTAATGCCTGCCTAGTCCCTCTTGGTTAATCTAAATTATATTCCCAAGTAAATAATCTAAAACTTCCATATTGCTCTAAATAACTTCTGAAAAACTCAGCTACTTCTTAACTAGAAAATTTTATAAAAGTTGAACACAAAATGCTTTTCTGATACTTCCCTCCTTTTCCCAGAGCTACCCCCCCCCCCCCCCCCCCCCCCGGAATAATTATTACCATCTTTATCCAACACCTCATAGATGAGATTTTAATGGCGTTGATTTCTGTCACAGGGGGTTGAGAATGTGTATACCCAGCATCAACCTCTTCTATTCCAAACAATGGAGAATATCACTAGGGGGAGGTTGAGAGATGTGGACTACCCTTATGTAGGAAATCACTTTCAACAAGCCAGGTCAGTCAGTTGAGCTGCAATGATAGTTCAAAATTTTCTTGTTTCCATATTATTTTCAGCATTTAAATAGGGTTCAATAGATTTCTTTTGTGGTTATGCTAATGCTTTGAAGAATGTTAATTTTGTAAACCAACTAGTGTCAGACCTTTACAACTTTTTTGTGTTTTTCTCTTCATAGTTTTTGAAACTTGGGATTCAAAATGAGTTCAACTAAACATGCTAGTCACATTTTAGGGTTGAAGATGATGGAACAAGAGACAGACCCAGGAAGTTTATGGGTTCTAAATTTGCTACGTAGCTCATAATTCGTCTTAGTTACTGGGTTCACAGTTGAATATTTATACATATTTACTGAATTTTCTAGTAGAACTATAGTGTATAAGCAAAAGTGAATAGGTTCGCCCAAACCCAACCTCATAGGCTAGCTCCGCCTTTGGGTAACCTGGCTGAAAATATGATGGTACTTAAACAATTTATGTGGCTAAAACAACCTTAATTGTTTGTCTTATACAGGCCGCAGGAGGTGGTGATTTTCATTGTTGGCGGGACAACATATGAAGAGTCACGTTCAGTTGCTCTACAGAATTCTACGAATTCTGGGATCCGTTTTATACTTGGTGGTTCCGCCCTTTTAAATTCTAAGAGGTATGATCTCCTTTTTATTCCAAACATCATCTTCTCCCAGTTATATTAAACTCTCTTATGCATTCAGTTAGCCGAAATATTTTGTAATGTGTGTGGTGGACATGTAGATTCTTGAAAGACCTTGAAGAAGCTCAGAGAATCGCTCGTACAAGCACCAATGTGGTGTGAATGTTGGACTCTATAGCACCTTGTGAAAATCTGAAAACTTACTATCTCAGGTAAAATCCTTAGTTAAGCTTTCCGCCCCTGTAATAAGTATACAACTTTTCAGCAGTGTTGATGATGACACTAGCTTTCGTGTTTAGTCTAAATTGGTTTCTGCAGAAGTACATAAAGAGCTGAGTGCGCTGATGAAAGTCCGATAAATACATTTTGTAGCAACGTTTGTAGTCATCTTCTTTCACAGCCTCCGTTTCCTGCCCGAGTGAGACGGTTTCTGAGACCTGTTCATCTGTATACCTCTTTCCATACACTCTATATTTGTTCTTTACATGCAATATTCTCATACTCCTGAGATCCTTTCTAGTGTTGTATTCTTGTAGGATTTCTGGGATTCTTATGAGGGTATTCTTCTAAAGCTTGAATGATTTGAGCAGCTTTCTCGACTATTATTTGAAATCACACACAAGCTTTTCTGACGGAGGTGCAGTAATAGTTAGTGTATGTTTCTTTGTTTTTCCCTTTGACTGCCTTCTTTTATATTTTGATACATTCTTAAAATTTGCCATACCATTTTCATTGCCTGCCATCTATTCTTAATTAGTCTACCTTGATTTTAATATATATGATTCTTGATTAGTCTACTGAACTGGGAACACGGTCAAGTTAGATAACATATTGCATCAATCCAAAATAGTGGTAGTGACATAAAATTAGTGTGGTAAATTTTCAATTTTTTAAAATTTAAATTTAATTGTTTGCTAAGTTGTACCATCCTTTTTTACTTTTGGAAATAGAATAGGCACAACTAACAGTAAAAATTACACTGGCGTTCTATTTGGTCGTCCCATTTAACCTATACCCATTTTCTAAAAATGTTTTAACTTGTATTGACTTTTTAAACAACTTCTGTTGGTGTTGCTATGAAACTTCAGTTCATGGGATAATTTTCATAAATATGTTTATCATATTATTTGAAAATAAATTATAAATAATTATGCAAGTTAGTAGATAATAATTTGTGAATATTTCCACGTACGTAAATTAGTAAACGATGATAATTCTGTCTTTTCACGTCTGTTGTTCCCAAAATTTATGATTTAGATACTGTTGGCAATCTGATTATTTATTTAGTATGTTAGAAAGCCTTTTCAAAAACTTCAGCTTATACAGTGTTGAAGTTTTTACAAATGCACTAAATAACTTCAGCATCTTCTGCTGAAGTTTTTGAAAAAGTTTTATGACAAAACTAATGATCTAGGATAAAAAAAAAACTTTAGTTTTTAGTGCTGAAGTTTTACAAATGAACTAAATAATTTCAGTAGCTTCTGCTGAAGTTTTTGAAAAAGCTTATCCATGATAAAAAAATTTCAGCTTATTTAGTGCAATTACTGAAAAAAAACTTCAGCAAATAGAGAACAAAACTTCAGTTACTATGTATAAGTTCAGCAATTACAAACAAAAATTAAGTTACTATGCTCAAGTTTAGCAATTACAAACAAAAACTTCAGCTCACTTGGTCTAGGGGTGTCAATGAATATATAAAAACCGACTAAATTGTTCGAATCGTAACGCACCGAATTGAATTTTAGGTTTCTTTTAATAAAATCGTAGGTTTTTATACAAATATATAACCCTATCGATGATTAGGGTTGGTTTTTTATTTTATGAATATAAACCGGAAAATTACTGAATCGCACCGAGTAAATTTACATGCGAAATATATCTTTATATATTAAATTTAAAAAAAATAAAGTATTAAATTTTCCTCGGGCCTTGGAATTATGAAAAAGATTACAAGACAACAAGTAATTAAACTTAAAATTCTAATTTTCAAATCTATTATACTACATCTATTAAAACTAAAATTATTTTCAACTTATTCACTAGCAAGATACAAAATATTTTAGCGATTATGAACAACAAGCTATAATGTATTGAATATGTTTCTTTTCATAAGGTTTACATTTCTATTTTTGAATATTTAATTTTCTATAGACTTTATTCTTGAGTTTCAGTTTGCTTAGTATCTTTCCACTCGTGTTATTTATATTTTCTTTGTATTTGCTTAGTTTCTTTTTCTTAATTCATCACCATTTAAATAGTAAAAATGTTTAGAGAGTTTTGCTAAGTCAAAAGTACATATATTATTGCATTTTGCTTCTACTAGTGACTTCTGAATGATATTTAAAAAACACCGAAAATGAACCGAGCTGTAACGATATCAAAGAGAAACTGACATGATTGGTGCGGTTTTTAAAAGTCAAATTTTGATTATTCATAATAGAATAACCGAAAAATTGGTATGGTATAAATTTTATCAACTAACCGACTAAACCGAACTATTGACACCCCTACTTGGTTCAGCACACTTATTACTTTAGGCCCGTCTACAGTAATGCTGAAGTTTTGTGTGATTGCCTTTGCTACTTCAGTTTCATATGCTGAAATTACGCGAAAAGGCGAATACATTTATAATTTTTTTTACAAAGCCAGTACAAGTTAAAATGTGATCCAAAAAGTAAGTATAGATGCAAATGCCATTACCAGAGTTAAACCTACTGGCATTTTGCTCACCAACAAAACAGAATCTCAATAGACGTCTTTTTGGAATCAAATGCAGTGTATTTACTCCTTTTTAAATTTTTTGTCATTATTTCCTTATTAGTTCGTTTTTATGGCGACGACCGGTGTCTCTTCTCTACTTTTGATTGTATGGCCTGGAGTTGCTAAACAAGCATCCATTTTTTAAGAAAATTAGAGTTTGTGGGACTTCCCGTTTTGATAATGTTTCAAAAAACTTTTTATGCTGATAAATGTTGAAGCGGGTCTCCGCAGTGGCTTTGGCATGCAATGAAGTGACATTCAAACCAAAGCATTGTAGTAGTAGTTTTTCAGCCAATTATACTTCCTTGTCATAGTAAGTAATTATTGCTACTAACTCCCTCCGGTCCACATTCCACGATAAGTGATCAATTTACTTTTTTATTTTATTTTAAAATAAGTGTTCATTTATATAATCAAGAAAAAATTCAATTTGTTTTTTCAAAAATAACCCTTATGAACATATTCCTAAAGTCATTTACTTCTCACATTTGAGAAGAGAAGTAAGTGTTAATATAACTATGGTACATCATTTAATGAAGGGTAGTTTAGTTACATTAACTATTTTGGTCTAAAATTTAGTATTTTCTTAACAGGTGTGTCCAAAACAAATTGGTCACTTATTGTGGACCTGAGGCAGTATCTTGCAGTAATGACGACGACGACAACAACCTAGTATAATAACACGTGTGGGGTCTTGGGAGGATAGTGTGTACGCAAACCTTATCCCTGACTCAGGGATAGAGAGGTTGTTTTCAAAAGACCCTCGTACAAGAAGATGAAAAAGATGCAATGGAACAATAACAACCACGTACGTCAAGAAGACAGTACCAACAACCTAAAAAAAATGGGAAAGACAATAACGATCGTTAGAACAATAGAAAGGTACTAGGCAATTACAACAGTAAAACAGTACAAACACAACAAATACCATTAGTAATCTAAAGCAAAACACTACAAACTAGCCTAACACCCTTAATGAGAAAGAAAAGCGCTCAACTTCCTACTATCTTATGGACCTAATGCTCGCTCTTTGTTGCTCCCAAACGCACACGCAAATATACGTGGCCGACAAGTAATATAGGATTGTAAGACCATATACCGTAACCCACAGGGATATGTGATTAACTATCAACTAAATTAAACCAAACAATTAATCTATTCAAGTGAATACTATAGTACGAATATTTAACTAGAATTAATGTAGAACAACTAATTTAGAGATTAAAGAAAACAACGACAAGCTTAAAGATGAATCCAATGGGAGAAAATATTCTAGAGCTATGGGTTGGCTAACAATCTCGTTGAGTTTTCTACCTAAATTGTTTAATTAAATCTAGTTTATTGATTGACGGGGTTAATATTGCTCGTAACCTTCTCCCAAAGTACAACTCACCTATTCAAGCTAACCTAATGCCTATATTCATATGGAATTAGGATTAACAAAAATACATTTATAATTCCCGTATAACAACCAAGCAAGACGATTAGGTATATTCCTATCCTAACTGTAAATCCGTCCCCGATGCTCGAGTGCAAGATCTTGCTCTACTCAATCTTATATGCAATGTAAAATTCCTTCTCAATCCTAAACTCGTAGATAGTATTTAATTGATGATCAAGTAATTAAATAATAAAGTGCAAGATTGAATAAATAAACCAATATAATAAAATAATAAGAACAGCTCAAGCTTCAAACTACGACATTCATGTACCACCCACAACTCTATAACTAATAAACTATGAAATTAAGAGAGGAGAAGAGAAGTAAAACTAGTTAGAAGCCTCCTCCAAGCGTGGTGTGTTCTCCTTAGGTCTAAAATATGTCAAAAGTATCTCTGAAAATGACATTTTACATGTATTTATACCAAGTAGGATCGGGCCAAGACGAAATCTCCTTTTCTTAGCTGAAGTAAAAAACTCGCAAACTTATTGCTTTTCATGCGCCGCACTGTGCGTCGCCCCATGCGTCGCACTAGTACTTTTTCCTGTCCGGCCACAAAATAATTAGTCTCTGAACTTTGGAAATTTCTAACAAGAATTTGCACTAATGCGTCGCACTAGTGCATTTCTTCAGCAGTTGCTTCTTCCTTGAATTTTGATGTCTACAATTGATTCTCGATCCTCGAACACGATCCCGACTTAATCTTTTGGGCTTTTACTTAGACCTCAAAGCTCCAATTAGTTTGAATTTACTCCATAAACTCTACATAGCTCGGAATACATAAAACACGCAATTAGTGCAAAACACTAGCGATTAAAGCTCAAACGCCATTAAAGTGCAACAAATTTAAGTGTAATAAGCAACTAAAATACGAGATTATAGCCCACCATCGCTCTCCAAACCTTCCTATCTAAGGTCATGTCCTCGGTGAGCTGGAGTCGCGCCATATCTTGCCTGAAAATCACTCCTCAATATTTCTTAGGCCGCCCTCTACCTCTTCTCATACCTGTTAAGGCCAACAACTCGTACCTTCTAATTAGGAAGTTCAGACGTCTTTTCCGCATGTGCTCGAATTATCTGAGTCTCGCTTCCCATATTTTATCATCGAATGCCACCCCGCCTTAGCGCCAATATGTATCTTGCTATAATGATGGCCCTCTAATATTACGAAGGCCATCTCTTCCTATCTTTGTTAAGTAAATGTCTATTCTTCAGTCGACAGAAGGTATCTTAATTATTCAAGTACATGAAGTAATTTCTGCACAAACCATTTTAGCAATTAAACTTTATAAATTTGGGTATGTTTTTCTTGATTAAATCATTGCTCTGTATACATTATGAAAATCACTAAGTTCGGCAATCCTGAATTATTGACAGAATTTGTATTAGATTATTTATATTTACGGTCTAGAACTAAATTAGAATTCTTACAATTGGTATCAAAAAAAAATTAGAAATTAATAATTTTCCGCTAAAACTACTATTTTCTTCTAATTTTGTGCACCCTATACTACAAAAAGAAGGCTTTTGCCAACAACCTTTTTTGTTGAATATACTAAATGTTGTTGCCAACTTTTGACAACAACTAAGAAGTCGTTGTAATAAACTCCAATGCGAAAAGTCTACGCAACAAGAAAAACACTTGTTGCCAAACGCTAACTTAATACAATAAAATATATTGTCACAAAAACCATATCTGGTCACTAAAATGTCATGTAATATGACTTGTCAACGCGTTTAGGCGACAATTCCTACATCTTTTTTGTAATTTCAATAAATTTTAACCTATTATAAATAAAGATGTTTTATTTTATTGTAATTCATTCCAAATTAATAAGAATTATTTCTTTACTTTTTTCTTCAATATTCTTCTTCTTCTTTCAGTGTTTATAATGCGTTATCACGAGACTCTAACCAGTTGAGTAGAAGCTTTGTGATTTAGTATAATGATTGTCAATTACTCCATGAACATCCGTCATGATTAAATTCTGGATTAAAGTATGAAGGGAATAATATTTTATTTATGAATCTCTGATTGATTTTTACACTTCTTTATTTCCTTTACACATAAAACAAACTATCAATACCCATATTTATAATAGTATGAAGTATATTTCAACTAGAAATAGGAAAGCATATTCCTATATTTATTCTAACTACAAATCATATTTAGACATGAATTAAATAAATCAAATCCTAAATAACTAAGATTTCTTATGACAACTTTGAATTAGTTTTCCAACATTCTCCCGTAATTAAAAGTTGTATACTTTTTCTCTTGTCTTTGACTACTTCTCTCCAATCTTCAATTGTTGAGGCACTTCTCTTCAACGTCGATTATTTTCTTGCTATATTGCAGCACCTCTCTCCAATTTCTACTTTTGTTGACACACATGTCTCCAGCCCTCATTGATGCACTTTGTCATCAACATCTAAATTTTTGTTGAAGCACATGTCTCCAACTTCCGTTGATGCACTTTTTCACCAACCCAATTTTGTTGAAGCACTTGTCTTCAGCTCCCGTTTGATGCATGCACTTTGTCACCAACATCCAATTTTGTTGAAGCTCCTGTCTCCAACTCATGTTGATGCACTTTGTCACCAATCTTTGATGCACTTTATCACCAACTGTTAATGTACTTTGTCACCAACCATTGATGCACTTTGTCACCAACACTCAATTTTTGTTGAGGCACATGTTTCCAACTCACGTTGATGCTCTTTGTCACCAATCGTTGATGCACATTTTTGTTGACACATAATCAAATTCTAACTTTATAAAACCTCTCTAACTTTTAGAGAAGAGTTTATTCATCCTATGCCATATTTGTTTACACGTCTTTAAACTTGTCTTTTTCTCGAATCTTTCATGAAACTTTTTATCAAATGACCTATTTTTGTCGACAACTATCTATGATTTTGCCAATATATTTTTTGGCCAGACGGGCGGCAAATATTGGCTAGTATCGTCAGTCGGCAGCGAAAGCTACTTGATTCTCTCCCAAGATTGTAGAAGCTCTGATACTAATTTGAAGGGAATAATATTTTACTTATGAATCTCTGATTGATCTCTACACTTACTTTATTTCCTCCACACATAAAATAAGTTATCAATACCCCTATTTATAATAACGTGAAACCTATTTCAACTAAAAACAAGAATGTTTATTCATATATTTATTCTAACTGAAAATTTTATTTAGACATGAATTAAATAAATCAAAACCTAAATAATTAATGTTTCTTACTATAACTTTGAATTAGTTTTCCAACAAGATAAGTATTTTACCTTATTTTTATCTTTTAAATTCTTGTTATTCTATTATTTGATTTTAAATACAAGCAAAGATAATAAATTCTGATTATAATTGAGTTCCTAAGAAATTATAACTAATCGAAATGACAAAATTTCTATTGCTTCCCATGATCATTCATGTATGATTCAAAGACGTGAAAACCCGTCCCATTGAATTTGTTTCATTCTCATTCCTTTAATAGAATGTGGTAGCAATATATAATACCTTTGAAAGAAAATAAAATTACTGTGAAGGTATCAAGGGATGTGGACATGACAATAGACGCAATTATAATAGCCACCATTGCGGTAATGATAATAATAAGAATTCTCAAAATAATCCTTCATCATATGAAAGTATGTTTGTCATCAATTTGACATGAGTTTTTGTAAAGCACATATAGATGATTATGGTCTATTCATAATATCAATGTGGAAACATGTGATTTATGAATATATTTTTTATTCTTGGAAAATGTGAACGTACTAGTGATACTGAATATACTACACTCACCTCTAGAAGGAGGATTGAGATGAAGTAAGAAAATAACTTCATTATTATGGCATGAAAGGTTATTGGCCACGTACGATTATGATTATGCCAAAATATTATGACAATGTGACTATTACAAGGCAAAAGTAATGGAAGCAACATATCTTTCCTACAATGATTTTGACCATGACCATAATGGTATAACTTTTTCCTTGAAAGAGATATTTATCATATGGATGATGATGAACTTGTGGTAGTACAAAATTAGTTGAGAGCTCTGAAAGAGCCAATTATACTATTTTGAAGAATAATATTGATTATCACTAAAGTAAGGTGAAGTAGTAAATCTCAAAGAAACTTATTGGGTTTCTAAAGTATCCACGAAAGCGATTGGTTATATTTAGACTATAAATAATGAGAATACATAATATCTTCTATTACTACAACTTATAGCAGTGTAATATGTATGTGAAAAGCTACCCGCTTTATTCTCTAGTTTGTACAACACAAATAAAAGAATATCACAATAAAGTAGAAGTTTATTGATATTAAAATTTATATCATAATAAACTTGGAGTTTATTAATAATTACACAAGTCATGGTGTAAACCTGAAGTTTATGAATATTGATAATTTATTCAGTTGGCATAATTGATTTAATCATGTTAATTTAAGCATGATGTGAAAAAATAAAAGAGAATTCACATGGGTAAATATTAAAGAACTAGAAAAGCTTGTACGAATCTTTTATGTTGTTTGTTCTCATTAATAGTAGATCAACCAAATTGGGATTGAATCCCATAAATGCTAAAAATATCAAAGGTGAATATGAGCTCATTCACTTGTCATGTATACCACATAAGATGCATCTATGAGATGGTTACATGTAAAATTATTATTAACCTGCAACTTGGTGTTTACAAGGTAAGTTTCTCAATAATTAAATTTAGAGCATAATTTTTATATTTTCTATTCAAGAAGTTCATCTTGACAAATTGATTTACATCATTGGTGGTTTAACAAAAATAATTTTTTTTTGTGCATTCACTTAACAACTAAACTATTACTTATGAGAATAAATTTATTTATATCTGTTTGAGATACGAAAATATATTACATATTCCCCTCGCAAGTGGGTTCAAGGTCAGGAATCAAAGGATTTCATCTTATCATTATTGATGTGCGGTGTATTTCGATTAATACCATAACACAAAAGGTAAGTTTTCAAAATTAAGGAAGAAAGATAGTTTTTCTAACAGAGGAAAAATACAATAAAAGTTGAGGAAAGGTTACGGGGAATGGATTATCATTTGTACATCTAGATCCTCGAATAAAATAATATGAACTTGCAGTTTATAAAAAGATATTCATCTGCAATATATGGCAAGCATGTCGAACGCATTTGCTGACCCAAAGAAAGTAACTATATTCTCATCGTAAATGGTCCTATTAGAATAAATTCTAGAAGGACAAAGTCTATAATACGCTAAAAGCTTATAGACCAATCGTGATAGGTTACAAGTACTTTGGTCATAAGTACTTTGCTTTATGTTTTGATGATCTAACAAACTTACTATCCACAACTAGATAAGGAACTTGTTATACATTTACAAGACCTTAAGACCACAAGGTTCCAAGTTGGGATCCAGCGTGGGACATGATTCAACTCTTCAGAGTGGAAGGAATAGATGAGGGAACATGTTCCTACCAGTTCCCGAGGACATTGTACGAAGTCAACTCTTCAGCTGGAAAGTTGCTGCCTGCACAAGCTATAGTGTAGGAACAATGCAGCTGTCAACTTTCTGTGGAAGACTTTTTAACCTACCTTGCTTACATCATTGTAAGTGATGTCACATACATATATATAAAATTAAGGGAGGTAAAAATTTTTCACTTGAACACTTAGAGAAATCACTCAAGCTCACTAAAGTGACCATCCAGCAAGAAAGTTTCAAGTGATTCAAGAACAAAGAACTAAATAACTGCCGACTAATTTCCACATCAAGTCATTATTATATGTCCTTAGTTGAGTTGTAACTTTGTAATAGTTCTTCAACTATAATTCCTATCCAGCTTGTTTAGAAACATTCAGTAGAAAACTCTTGTAAACTTGAAGCTTGTGTGTTTGAGTCCTGGCTAGAGCTTGTCAAGCTGCAAAATCTTTGTAATATAGTTTTTACAAAGTGACTTGTATAGGATACTATAAGTTAGTGGATATTAATACATTAATTCCTAGATTGCATAGGTTGTAATCTAAAAATTTCTCAGTGGTGAAGTTGAAATCCTACAAGGGTAGGTTGTGGTTTTTAATCCCATTGAGTTGGAAATGTTTCACGTAAAATTCCTCTTATTATTAAATGTACTACAGTTTGCGTGTGTACTATTGAAACCAATAGAAAACATGGTTCTCGGTAGAGTTTGGTGGACCCGATATAATATATTCGTCGACAATATCTATGATTGCGCTAAATATATATATGAAGATCTTAAGTCTGTCGAATATAGACACAAAAGTATTGGCCAAATGTACGAGATACAATTCGAATAGAATTAGTTTGATATGAAAGACATGTAGTTTTGGCTATGTTGTTCAAATACTTAAAAGTATAAAGCCAATGGTGTGTGCAATCACCTTATATATCTTATATGTCTAGCATAACATAAAAACTTGATATGTATCTAAGATCCATTCATATGACTTATATAATTTAACTTATATGACAATCATGAAGGATTTAAATTAACTAAAGCATATAGAATTCTTGGTCATGAAGTACTACATCCTAAGTGCAATTGTGAATATTTGTATTTTGCTATAAATATAAGCATGATAATATGATAGCGAGAATTTTCAAGGTGCAGTATATTCATTGGAGTTAATATGACTGATTTATTCACTAGATCTCTGTCAATGTCAACATTCAAGAAGCTAGTGCACAAGATTGGAATGGGAAAGCTCAAATATATGAATTGATGCTCTCATCAGGGGGAATTAATACACATTGTACCCTTTTTTCCTTTCAAGGTTTTGTGCCACTGGGTTTTCTTTGCAAGATTTTTAATGAGGCAACCAAAAGGCGTATTGTTAGATATGTGTACTTTTTTTCTTTTCTAGAATATTTTTTCACCGAGTAATTTATTTTAGTTAAGGCTTTAACGAGATACATTATCTGTTGAATAGACATTCAAGGAGGAGTTTTATAAATAGAATTGTCTTTAAGGTGAATGTCTATATTTTAAAGAGATTTTAAGGTTAGTTACTTGGTGACTAAGTCCTTTTTTTCCTATAAATAGTGGAGTTTTATTCCATTTCAATTCATCCCAAATCAATAAGAATCTCCTCTCTACTTTGTTCTGTAATACTCTTCTTTTATTGTTTTATAACACGAAGTTATAAATTTTAAAATATTGACAATTCTTAAACGCAAATAAATAAATATATTATATCAACTTAAAAGTCATACATAAATTCATGAGATATTTATTTCTAACCAGTATAATTCCTAACAATATGCTTTTTATTACAAAAGAACAAGGCATCACATAAATAAAGAGAAATTGGCATGATACAATTCCATACAACTAATGGCAAGAAATAACACCAAATTATTCTCCCATTTAAGGGCAGGCATATATCGGGTTAAATCGATTATCCAAACTGTTATTTATTTATTGGGTTATCGTTATTAGATTATTGGGTTAATGGTTCGGTAATAGGTTAAATTTTTTATTTATTGGGTTCACAGTTCGGGCTCGGTTTGACAATTCTGTTATTGGGTAAAACCGATAACCCAATAAGGATTAACTAATTTACTAGTTTATCCTTAAGTATATATATACTAGAGTTTCATAATTCATAGTTCACTCTTTGATTTTTCTATTTTTTCTCAGTTTCTCCACCTCACGCCCTTCACCAATTCAAGACTCAGGTCAGCATTAGTCGCATCACGCCCCCACCAGTCAACCCGTCAAGATTCAGGTCGGCATCAGTTGCATTTCTCAACTCCTTTATTTTACTCTTCAGTTGCATCTTCGCTTCATTTCTCAGAACTATCAGATTATTCAGTCGCATCTGCACTTCACTCTTTAGTGAAGTGTTGAATATTAGTGTTGAACTCAGTTCTATTGTTGCAGATTTAGTTCAATTGTTCTATTGTTAGCAGAACTATTAGTTGTATGTTTAGCAAAACTATTTAATGAAGTTGTTCAGTCTTCAAAGCAGTCGAAGGATAGTGACTCAACTTCTCACTTTTTCTTTTCACATTTACAATAATTACATAAAAAATATGTGCATCGTGGCTGACACTTGTATTTGTTATTCATTTAGATCCCTTGTATTTTCAGAAAGTGTCTAAGTGAAAATATGATTAATATTCTATTTTTTCGTCACTGACAGATATTGGGGTTTTTGTTTATATATTTTCGGTTAAAGAATGAAAGATAGAAACTTTGGTTAGTGTTTATTTTATTGGATGTTGTAGTAAATTTAAATTCTTGTGAAATATAATAGTTTTGAAAAGAGTTTTATCAAAACAGTTCTTACAATCGTATAAAACAGTCGTTTGCAACAAATTTTCGTGGTACAAAAATAGACTGCAACAAAAATAATAGTGCGAAAAAGAGATTTTATAGATAAATATTTGTGAGTACAATTCTACGTATCCCTTGATTCTCCTCTCTAAAATTCTCCGTGATTCGAGGGCTTGAGAAGCGTCTTTTTCGAATGTAAGATGATGCAGACCTCCTTGTGATATATTTAATCACCAAGAACGTCGAGCAACACTTAGTTGTTACGTTTTGATCTCCGGAAAAAACTCCGTTGATCACTCCTTTGTTGAAGAACTAAGCATTTGATGGCTGATCTCTCTGTTTGTGGATGCCTTCACCAATTGCGGAGTGTTCTTCTCCAACTCTGAAATTCCCTTGAGAATTATGTAACCCCTCTATTTATAACTGTAGAGGATGGACAGTCAAGCTACATAAGACTCTCTTGCTTGATTTTGATTGGCCCATGTCATTTTAGCCACTTGGCGACTTGTGGTTGGTTCTTGTTTTTTGACTTGGGTTGTTTAACACATGGCGTCACCTTATTGGCCTGGAGTTTGACTGGATATGCCACGTCACATGGCATAAGTCTGGGCCTTAAGATGAAATGAACTTTGGGCCTGAAAATAATAAAATGGACAAATTTAACTTGTAAAGCCCAAATTAATTATTCGACCCAAAGTAGTTTAGAATTTAATCCAAATTTCATATGGATTAAATAATTTTTACATGTCTATATATGCCCCCTACTTCAAAATTTGTCGAAGTGTAGGCTTGCTGAAACAAAAGTCGAGACTTGAAGTATCGACGAATGATGATATTTTTGTTTTAGCACTTGTGGCAACTTCTATCAGTCAAATCCAAACTTTTATCCAGTTACACATTTATGTGAAGTGCTAAATACAAGCTCCAAACAAAAATTAACTTTCCAATACTTTGGTTGTCGAACACGCGCGCAATGTAATTTGGTTTGAAATTAGCAATTACAAACTATGGTGATTGAAAATTTCTTGCAAAATATAGACAACTTTCCATGTTTGTCTCACGGTAGGCATATTTCCTTTTTCACCAAGAGCAAACAAGGAAAGTAAATGCGTGAATTCCATACAGCTAATGTAATTTGATTTGAACAAAACATTACTATGTTTGCCTTACGTTACCCATCTTTTCCTTTTTACCAAAGAAAAGTAAATGCGTGAATTCCATACAGCTAATGTAATTTGATTTGAACAAAACATTACTATGTTTGTCTTACGTTACCCATCTTTTCCTTTTTACCAAAAGCAAACAAGGAAAAAAATCACGTTACCCCTCTTTTCCTTTGTACCAAAAGCAAACAAGGAAAAAAATCATTACCCCTCTTTTCCGTTGTACCAAAAGCAAACAAGGAAAAGAAATATTTCTTCACCTTGTAAAGCAACATTTTTTTTCTTGTAGGATTCTAACTTCTTATTTTATTCACTTATAGATCATACTTTGTTGTATCCCTATAAAAAGAGAACCAAGCCAACTAGTTTTTTCACAATTGAATATCAAGCTCCTCTGTCTAACTGGCTCGAAACACCAAAACTGATTCTAGAGCTTCTTCCATCTCCACTTGCTTCCACAAACTGCTTGCACTCGCCCTTTTTTCATTTCTTTTTTTTTGTCTCCTTAATTTTTTTTTTCGAATCATGACTTGCTCTCTCCTTTTTTTTTCTGCAACAGATCATTCAATTTAAATTGGTAGAAAAGAGAACTAGAAGCAACCAACAAGCACTATACGATAACTTGGGGACGTAGTTGTGCTTCCTATATTACTTCTTTATTCATAATTAATCTCTATTGAAGGACTCCACCAGCATGAGAAGCCAAATTTGCAAGCTTGGAGCAATGGAGATCGTTGTTCAAGGCCAATTTTTTTCTTCTTCCTTTTTTTGGTTGCAATTTAAAGCTTCGTGCCATGGGCATTGTACCATCCATGTTGAACCAGACTATTGTGTTGCTTTCGAGGCCCCATTTTTTTTATGTCAAACTGAAGTGCCATGGTGTTGAATCGTCGTGCTATTGGCACCGTATCTAAAAACGTCGTGTTGTTGGCACCGAGGGCTCCAAAATCTTTTCTTATTTTTGCAGGTTTTCAAGAGAGTACCACAGCAACTTGGTACATCCTTTCTCGCAGCTTGATGAGATACATTTAAAGTATTCCTAAGCGAGCTTGATCGACGAGTCCCCACATTGCAACATGCGAGATAGAACATGGTGCATCTCAGCCTTGCGACTTGGCGAGAAAGATGCTTGGAGCTCGAGCGACCATATTTCATCATTGGCGAGCGAGTGCTTGGAAAAATTTGGAGCAGTCCTTTCCAACATCGGCGAGTGAGTACTTGGAAAATCTCCACAAAACATTCATCCTTTGATGTAGGAGTGATCAATTCACCAACTTCTTATTCTTTAATGTTGGCCCAAGTTCTGTTGAAGTTTTGAAGAACGACAAATGAACTCAGTGAAGGACCAGGTCCATCTTAGGAGACATAGTTGTTACTGCCTATGCACATGAGATGCACGTAAAGAATGGGATCGACCAGCCATATCTTATAAATATCTTCCGAACTGATAGAAAAGATTGCATAGGAGATAAGGAGAAGAGGTCTCCTTATATGAAGAGAACTATGTCCGGATCTAGGATAAGGAATTGGAGTTTGAATTGTTTTAGGACTCGAACTTGATGAAGGATCAGCAATTCTAGTTTGTGTCAAACTCTGATTTACTAACTCTATAAAAGTAATATTGTTCTCTTGTACAGGTACGCACATATACAAAGAATTTAGAGCTAATTGAGAGCAAACGAGCAAGACTATTTTACAAGCAATTTATGTGAGATCAAGTGTGCACGCTTGCAGCTACTTGAACGATATTGAAGAACCAGCTCCATTGTGTTTTTCATATTCTAGTTCTATTGTAGTAGGTGATTTAAAATTGTACCTTTTCATCTTTCATAGAAGCAAATTGTATTAGGTACGTATAGTATTCAAGTTAGAGTTAACTTGAAAGTATCGCAACAGTTACGATTGTATGCCACACTAGGATTAGAGTTAATCCTTAGGTTTACAAGAGTTATGCAAATGCAATTTTGGCTCGTTGTGTTTAGTGGATGATTGGGAAAATCTTACTGAGAATTAGGTCATGGTTTTTTCACCTTAGAGCCAGGTGTTTTCCACGTAAAAATTCATGTGTTCTTTATTTTATGCACTCTTAATTCTGCAAACATTTATAGTTAGTACGCCTAGAAGAACCAGGTTCTTCTAGTGTGAAAATTAGGCACCATACAGATCACCCCCCCCCCCCTTCTTGTGTGGTATTAACATTTGGAACATCAATTGGTATCAGAGCAGGTTATCCTTGAAGAGGCTAACACCTTAGGAGAAGATCAACAATGAGCGCACCACCTGGAAACTGGGAAGGGCAATCCACTGCTAGGCCTCCACTTTTCAATGGCCAGTACTATTCTTGGTGGAAGAACAGAATAAGAGATCAAATCATAGGGGAAGATTATGAACTCTGGGACATAATCACTGATAGCCCTCTAGCAACCACTAAGAAGAATGCTGAAGGAATTGAAGTACAAAAAACAAGGGCTAACTGCACTGCTAAAAACTTGAAAAAATGGGAGAAAAATGCCAAAGCTAAGAAGTGGCTTGTATGTGGCCTAGGGCCGGACGAGTACAGCAGGATCTAAGGCTGAACAACTGCTAAAGAAATATGGGACACTCTACAAGTGTCTCAGGAAGGGACACCTCAAGTAAAAAGATCAAGAGGAACACTTCTGTACTTCTCAATATGAGAATGTTACTATGAAGGAAGGAGAAACTATCTAAGAGATGTACACTAGATTCACCACCTTGACAAATGAACCGGGGTCTCTTGGTATGACTATCCTTGAAGAAGACAAGGTTGAGTAGATTCTAACAAGAGTTTTGCCAGTCACATGGGAAAGCAAAATTACTTCCATTCAAGAATCCAAGAACATTGCCACTCTCTGAGTGGATGAACTGATTGGAAATTTAACTGCCTATGAAATGAGGAGACAACTCATGAAGATGGATACCCCAAAAAGGGAGAGAAGCTTAGCTCTTAGAATTGCTAAAGGTGCAAAACTGGAAGATGATGAAATGGCTATGATCACCAGGGATTTCAAAAGGTATCCAATAAGAGGAAATGGTTTTTCAAGAAGTACAAGCTTCAATAAAACAAGAGCTCCAGAGAAACAGGCAAATGAGGGATGCTACAAGTGTGGCAAGACTGACCACATGATCAAAAACTGTCATCAATGGGAAATTGAGTGGAAAAAGGAAAGAGAGATGGATGAAAAAACAGGAAGAAGAAACATGTTTAACCAAGGAGAAACAAAGTTTCAGCTAAAGCTATGGTTACTGCTTGGGGAGAAACCTCATATGAAGACTCATATGATGAAACTGAGGAGCAGCAAGCTTTAATGGCAATCGGAGAATCAGACGATGAACAAGAGGTAAGTATTCTTCATCTCAAAGACAAGATTAAATTCTTGTCTAAAGAAAAACTGGCAAGCTATTAATAGACTTCATTGATGAGTCTGAGATAATCAACAATGAGAAAGAAGTTCTGTCTAGGGAATGTGTGATCCTAACAGCAAAATGTAAAAGTCTAGAGTCAAGAGAAAATGAGAGTGACAACAAAAATGCTGAGTTAAAGAACCAGGTTCTTCAACTTGACAACAGTGTCTTAGAACTTAGGTCTGAGAATTTGAAATTAAAACTAGGAACAAGAAAGAAGATAGTTGATCACTCACATCTCACTCTAGAAGGAAATCTGGGAAAAATGAAAGATGAATTGTACAGAAAAGATGAATTCATCAAAGTGTTAAAAGAAGATCTAGGAAAGGTAAAACATGAACTAGACAGAACTTGCAAGTGGAACCAAGCCTCAGATGCTCTCTCATGGTTGCAAGAGCATCAAAGCAGTAACAAAAGAGGACTTGGCTATGGGACTCAAGCTCCTAAATGGGACCCAAAAATCAAGTACCTCACTCTTCTTGAAAACAAAATCTGCACACACGGCGGAAGGACTGGTCATTACAAATATGAATGTAATGCAAAAGACATGGCCAGTCAAAGGAACAAATTCTTTGTTAAAGAAAAGAATAAGTTGCCTGGATTGGAAAAAGGGAATTTGATACATCCTTTTTCTTATAGAAAGGGACCCAAACTAGTTTGGGTTCCTAAGACTAACCCTGATTTCCATTTTGCAGGTCCAAGTGAAAGGGAGGAGCCAAATATGGTATATGGATAGTGGCTGCTCGAAGCACATGATTGGGGATAAGGACCAGTTCCTTTCAATTGAGAACCTAAAAGGACGTAATATCTCCTTTGTTAATGGAAAGAAAGGTGAGATCATTGGGGTTGGAAAGGTAGGCAAGACTGATTCTCACTCCATAGAGAATGTCTACCTAATAGATGGTTTAAAATACAGCTTAATAAGTGTGTAACAATTGTGTGACAGAGGCAACCTTGTGGCGTTTACCTCTACCAAATGTTTTGTGATTACCTTATCACTGACAAAGTTGTTTTGCAGGGAAAAAGAGTTAACAATATTTACATCATAGACTAGTCAACACTTTCAAAAAATGAAATCACTTGCTTAAGTGTGTTAGACAATGATCCCCTCATGTGGCACAAAAGACTTGGCCATGCTAGTCTAAATAAGCTAAACAAATTAATCTCCAAGGACTTGGTAATAGGATTACCTAATATCAAGTTCAAGGAAGACAAAGTTTGTGAGGCATGTACAAAGGGGAAGCAGGTAAGGTTATCCTTCAAATCCAAGAAAATGGTAAGTACGTCCAAGATGTTGGAACTAGTTCATATGGATCTCTGTGGTCCAATGAGAACCATGAGCAGAGGAGGAAATAAATATGTGTTGGTGCTTGTTGATGATTACTCTAGATTTACCTGGATACTGTTTCTAACATCTAAAGATGAGGCCTTTCAAATATTTACTGCTTTTGTTAGAAAAACTCAGAAACAATTAGGAAATCAACTTACATCTATTAGGTCTGATCATGGAACTGAATTTGAAAATGCAAAATTTGCTGAGTATTGTGATGAAAATGGTATAGATAACAACTTCTCTGCCCCTAGGACTCCTCAGCAAAATGGAGTAGCTGAAAAAAAGAATAGGACTCTTGAGGATATAGCAAGGACCATACTTTTCTATAGAAAATTACCCCCGGTTCTAGGCAGAGGCTGTAAATACTGCATATTACATAATAAATAGATGCATGACTAGACCACTTATTGAGAAGACTCCCTATAAGTTACTTAAAGGGAGAAAACCAAACATATCCCATCTTAGGGCATTTGGTTGCAAGTGCTATGTGCACAATAATATAAAAGACTCCCTAGGTAAGTTCGATCCAAAAGTGATGAGAGAGTATTCTTGGGATATTTTTCACATAGAAAAGCATATAAAGTGTTTAATAAAAGAACTTTGTGTGTAGAAGAAAGTGTGCATGTTGTGTTTGATGAAACTAACATCCTTTATGAAGGACAAGAACATGAAGATGAAGCCATTGGACCGGTCAAGGACTTGGGTGAAGCATCAGCTCAAGTCGAAGCAGCACCTACAGAAGGAACATATGATGGAACAGGTTCTTCCTTATAGGGCAACCTGACAGGGGGAAGAAATCAAAGAGGAAGTGAAATAAACCCCTTGAAGGAACTTGTTCATGAACCTGACTCTCAGCAAATGGCTAAAACATTCAGCAGAAAAAAGTTGGTCGTGAAACCTCACAAGTATCAAAGTTCTCATCCCATCGAGAACATTCTCACTGATCCAACATCTGGAGTCAAAACCAGATCACAACTAAAGAATCTATATGCATTTGATGCTTTTCTATCTCTTGTTGAACCTAAAAATGTTGTTGAGGCTTTGCAGGATGCAGATTGGATTAATTCTATGCAAGAGGAACTCCACCAATTTGAAAGAAGTCAAGTCTGGCATCTAGTTCCATGACCTAAGGACAGATCAATCATTGGTACCAAATGTGTCTTCAGGAACAAACTTGACGAGGATGGAACTGTCATAAGAAATAAGGCAAGGCTGGTGGTTCAAGGCTACAACCAAGAGAAGGCACTGACTATGATGAGACCTTTGCTCCAGTTGCTAGATTAAAAGCAATCAGACTCCTCATTGCATTTACAACACATATGGAATTCACTCTCCATTAGATGGATGTCAAAAGTGCCTTTTTAAATGGCTACCTCAAGGTAGAAGTGTTTGTAAAACAATCTACAGGATTTGAAAGCAAGGGATGTCCTAAGCATGTGTACAAGCTGGACAAGGCTCTATATGGGCTCAAAAAGGCCCCAAGAGCGGGGTATGAGTGACTATCAAAATTCCTACTGGAGCATGGGTACAAAAGAGGTAAAATTGACAGCACCCTGTTCCTAAAGGAAAAAGGTAAAGACCTTCTTGTTGTATAAATATATGTTGTGACATAATATTTGGGGCTACTACTGATAAGCTGAGTAAGGACTTTGCAAAACTAATGGGGAGTGAGTTTGAAATGAGTATGATGGGTGAATTAAACTTCTTCCTAAGCCTGCAGATCAAACAAATTCTACATGGGACTATGATCCACTAGCAGAAGTACACAAGAGAACTAATTAAAAGGTTTAAAATGGAGGATTCTAAAGAAATAGATACACCTATTGCAACTGCCACTAAATTAGATATTGATGAACCTGGTTCATCAGTTGATCAAAAGTTGTATATGGGTATGATTGGTTCACTCTTGTATCTTACTGCTAGCAGACCTGAGATTGTCTTCAGTATAGGGCTTTGTGCTCGTTTCAAGGGAAGTCCAAAGGAGTCACATTTCATTGCTGTCAAGAGGATCTCTTACAAAGTTGTTTTATATTTTGATACATGAGGCATACTCAAGAGAAGTTCTACTTGAAGAACCTGGTTCATCAAGTCTATGCTCATAAGAAGAGGTCAGGTATGTTTCTATAATTTGCACAATTAGAAAATTTACTATTCCAATTATGAGCAGAAGTCCCATTCAAACCAAACTCCCCAAATATAACCGCCAAGCATTGGAACATTTTTCCTCGCCTAGAACTCTAAAGAATAATGAGACATTTTCCCTAAAAACCAGTGCAAATTAAATTGAAGCTTTAATGGGATTAGACTCCTGATTGACCACTACAAAGGCTGCAATTACTAATCATGCCCTTTTTAAAAAGACACTCCACTCCTAATTTGATTAATACCCATCTTTGAGTTCTGATCATCCTTCTTCTCCTAAATCAACAAAAATTCCCCAAAATCTTCAGAAATCCTTCACCATGTCTAACCCTCAAGAAAATCCAGGGATACATTTACCGGAAACTACCAATATGTCTTCATCCGCGCCCCTAGCAACAACCTTAGCCGGCAAAAGATGCTGGCGAGAAAAAATGTAGCCACTGGTGCTCTGAGAACGGCCTTAAACGAAAAATTGAGAGCAAGTCAAAAGGGGGAGGACTCTAAAAATGTATCATCTGACTCAAGTTCTGAATCTGACATCTTCGTTTCTGAGTGAGTCGATAATGTGGAAAATAGGTTTGTGTTAGTGGGTACTTTAAGAGATGTGAAGGGGGATGAATCTAGTCGAAGAGGAAGAAAAACGAAAGATGAGATTTTGGCGATTTGTGGAAATGTTGAGGGAAGTGGCAACAAGTTAGGGGGAAATAGCTTTGGGGATGTTGTGGAAGGTCTTGTTCATCTAAGTAAACAACAAGTTAGAAGTGGTTCATCTGGTGAGAAAACCTTAGCTGATCTTCTATAGAAAATTGGAGACAGTGATCCAAAGAACTATAAGGCTTGATCCTTAAAAGCTCCAACTGCTTCCAAGCCAACAAAAAAAACCAAGACATCAACCCCTAAGTCTACTGTCCCCTCAAGAGCAACTAGAATCAGGGTCAAAAAAAGTGAGGAACAATTGCATAAAGCACTGGAAGAAAGCGGGAAGAAAAAGAGAGAATAATGGAAGGCAAAAGTGGTGGAGAGTATCGAGGTAGAAGAGGAAGAAGAAGAGGAGATGGACCTGGTCCATCAAGAAAGAGAAACAATTGAAAAGGTACCATCACCTAAACCGAAAGGTTCCAAGACTTCGACCAAAAGGACTTCCTCTGAAACCATATCTGCTGAGACCTCGTTGGCTAAAAGAATTAGGTCTGATGGGAAAAGAAAACAAAGGAAGATAATTGAAGAAGAAGAGGAAGAATGGGGTGGATAAGAAAAGGAGGAGGAATTAGAAAAGGAATTGGATAGATTTGTCATCTTTGGCAAAAGAAAGATCTTGAAAGTGAGAATTCTGAAAGACCTGGAGGAGGTAGGTATGAAAGGATTGGTTGATGCTCTAAATGCACAAGGGTGGAAGAACATGGTTCTTCAACTAGATGGAAAACTGGCAAGAAAATAGTTGATCGAGTTTATGGCTAATGCCACAGTGGTGAATGGGGTTGTTACTAGCCTGGTGAGAGGAGTCAAGGTACAGTTTGATGCTCCTAAATTGGGTGAGATTCTGGAGATTCCCTGTGCAAGATATGATGATTATACAAGGCAAAAGGTGGCCTTGCCTGGACTCTCTTCCTAGCACTCTCCAAATGACCAGAAATTTATGTGATTCTGCAACTCCTGAAGATGTGCCTGAAGCTCGATTTGTTCAGAAAAGTGAGATGAGGGCTGAGCACAATGTGCTTTTTGAGTTTGTGAACAAATTTTTGCTGTCCAGACAGGAGAGAAGGCATACAACCAACTACATGGACCTGGTTCTTCTAGAGTGTCTTGTGAGAAGAAAGCAGATTAACTGGCCTACATTCATTGTAAAACTACTGGATAGAGTCATCAACGGCTCTAAAGCTCATGCCACACTCTATGGATTCCTATTGATTGTTGTTCTGGAAAAGATACATGTACCAAAGAGCTCCTTGGTGTAATGGAAGATGGCATCTAGCAAAGAGCACTTTGGTGTAAAGACTCTTATGGCATGCGACTATCCAGTGAATACCAACCCAGTTGAACCAAGTTCATCTCAAAAGACTCCTCTGAATAGCAAGGTCAGGGCTCTAGTCCAGGAGTGTGGAACAAAAGATGTTGAGATTGTCAGGTTGAAGGCTCGTGTTGTTGAATTAGAAATTGAACGATATGGACTTAGAGCTGAACTAGCAAAGGAAAAGGAGAAGTGTGATGGAATGCTTCAAAATATGTTCAACCTTCTCCAAGCCTAAATTACGCACATGAGATGCACGTGAAGAATGGGATCGACCAGCCATATCTTATAAATATCTTCTGAACGGATCGAAAAGATTGCATAGGAGATAAGGAGAAGAGGCCTCCTTATATGAAGAGAACTATGTCCGGATCTAGAATAAGGAATTAGAGTTTGAATGTTTTAGGACTCGAACTTGATGAAGGATCAGCAATTCTAGTTTGTGTCAAACTCTGACTACTAACTCTATAAAAGTAATATTGTTCTCTTGTACATGTACGCACATATACAAAGAATTTAGAGCTAAATTGAGAGCAAACGAGCAAGACTATTTTGCAAGCAATTTACGTGAGATCAAGTGTGCACGCTTGCAGCTACTTAAACGAGATTAAAGAACCAGCTCCATTGTGTTTTTCATATTCTAGTTCTATTGTAGTAGGTGATTTAAAATTGTACCTTTCCAGCTTTCATAAAAGCAAATTGTATTAGGTGCGTTGAGTATTCAAGTTAGAGTTAACTTGAAAGTGTCGCAACAGTTGAGGTTGTGTGCCACACTAGGATTAGAGTTAATCATTAGGTTAACAGGAGTTTTGTGAATGCTGTTTTGGCTCATTCTGTTTAGTGGATTATTTGAAAAATCCTACTGAGAAGTAGGTCGTGGTTTTTTTACCTTTGAGCTAGGTGTTTTCCACGTAAAAATCCATGTGTTCTTTATTTTATGCACTCTAAACTCCGCAAACATTTATAGTTAGTACACCTAGAAGAACCAAGTTCTTCTAGTGCGAAAATTGGGCACCACAGAAATCATCCCCCCCTCTTGTGTGGTATTAACATTTGGAACATCACTAAAGAAACAGAACTCGAAGGGATGCAACCTATCAAAAATTCACATCCAAGTTCCTTGAGGACTAGCCGCTATATTTTTTTTCAAAATAGATACACATGTTCAGCAATTTGACTTTGCAGTACCATGCAATCTCACCAAAATATCCATATCTCAAGATCGGAGAGCTCCAATTGTCATTTGTGTGATTCCGCAGTATTAGAACTTCATACAATACCACATCTCCAAAATGTAGGGCCAAATTCCCTTAGGACAAGCGAGAATAAAATTTTAAAACTGGTGCTCTTGGTTGTTGTTTTTACTTCACAACACTATACGTTCTCGTTGATAAGTTCATATCTCAAGCTAGGAGTGTCAGAATCGTGAGCCATTTGCAACATTGTAAAGAAACCCTGTCGCCTGTAACACCTGAAAATTTCACAGTAGGATTCCCTTCAGAGGCTGCAATAACATTTTGAAATTGCTACTGATATTTGCCGCACTTGCAATCCAGCTTTGCACACTTTTGTAGAAAATTTCATATCTCGAGCTAGGAGACTCCAAATCTTTATCCATTTGCGCCTTTTGAAAGTAGACTCATAGAGATGCAATATATGCGAGTTTTGTGGTAGAACTTCTTCCGAGCTAAAAACAGAAAATTCCCAAAGTCCACCTAGCTGCAGTAACTTTCAGATTTGTGTAGTTCTGGCACTTGAGCTACAAGTGTCGGAATTACAATCTGTTTGCACCATTAGAAAGAAAACTCAGAGACCTGAAGGACCTATATAATTCATGGCAGAACTCCTTTCGGGCTATCAACAAAAACTTTGAGACTTCAACTTAACTGCAGTGAATTTTTAGATTTGCGTACCTTCAGCGAAAATAATTGTATCTTGAGCTAGGAGTATCGAAATTACAATACGTTTGTTCCATTGGAAAGAAAACTCCAAGATCTGCAACACATAAAAATTCCATCCCGGAACTCTTCTCGGCCTAGAAACAGAAGAATATTGAAAGTCAAACTGACCGCAGGGAACTTTCAGGTTTGCGTGCTTTTGGCCAGAAAAACTATATCTTGAACTAGGAGCATCGATATCACCAACAGTTTGATCCTATGAAATTCGGACGTCGAGAACTATAGTCTCATTGAAGATGAATCTCCGTTCATTCTTAGTTAACCTAAAAAATATTTTTGAAGTTGATTTTACAGCCTTGTAATGGATTCGACTATCATTACGAATCTTATCTCTTTGTTTATTTCTTTTGCAGACTTGTGAAGAAGTTCGATGAGTCCAGATATCAGCTTGAGATGTTACACAAGATGCCGAGTTACCCCTTCACTAACTTTTTCACTTGATTTGTTGATGGTCTTGAAGTTTACAATGGAGGCTCCCATGGTGATTAAAGGTATTGTTCAAGAGAGATGACTTCTTATACACGAGGCATTGAGGATAGTGTATTAAAATGTGGAGACGTCATACGGACTTGGAAGAAGCATTCAAGACGAATCAGCCACAAAGCCTAGTTTACGATTATTTTCATGACTTATGCTTTTGTATAGGAAAACATCTAGTTCCTTTTGTCTCTATTTTTTTTATGTATCAACTTTTGTACTATTGAAGCAATAAAACATCTTTTATACTTCAAAGAAAAGTGTCTCTTTTCCTCATAGATACGTGCCTCTACACTTGGAAGAATTAATGGAATGATCCGATGATGCTAAACTTTTATTTTTTAAACTCATGTGACTGAACTTAGAATGAAACCCTAAAATGCCTACGTACCTCGGTGAAGAGGATCAACTCATAACTTAGTTCACAGGGGTGAGTTCTTTTTTTCTTGTCTTGGCTTTTGCCTAGGCCACTCTTTCGAGGTTTTTAACCTAGCAGACATTTTTTTGGCCGTAGATAGTTTAGACTCATGCGAGCTAGGAGTGTAGCAATGTGCAGTTTAAGCTCGTGCATCGAGGAGAGTCATGACTTACAGTTTAGGCTCATACGCCGAGGAGCGTAGGTGACTTTCATGGGAAGTACCACTTTAGAAAATTTTCGTTGATCGGACCAACTCTAAGACCATCCTTATCGACAATTTTTTATGCACCATTAGAATAGGCTTCCTTCACAATATAAGTCCCATCCTATTTTGAGGTAAGCTTGTCGCCTATGCGTTTGTTGAGGATTATGCGTCGTGGAACAGCTAGGACTAAGTCTTCCACTTGGAATGATCGTGGCCGCACTTTCTTGTTGAAAGCTCTATATAGTCGAGCTTGATAGCACTCTAATTTTTGTTGCGCTCCAATCTTTTCTCATCCAATGCCTCTAACTCTGCTAGGCGAAGTTGAGCATTCTCTTCGGACGTGAGTCCTTTTTGGATTGCTATCCGCAGTGATGGAATTTTTTCCCTCCAACGGAAGGTTTGCTTTCACGCCATATACTAAAGAGTAAGGAGTTGCTTGTGTAGCAGTTCTGAATGTTATCCGGTATGCCCACAAAGCTTCACCAATTCTCGCATGCCAATCTCTATTGTTCATTGCAACAACTTTCTTCAAAAGGTTTCCAAGCGTCTTGTTAAAAGCTTCCTCAAGGTTGTTGGCATGTGCATTATACATTGAAGACTTATGTTGCCTGAAACCGAACTTCTCGCATAGACTCTTTACGAGCTTTTTGTCAAATGAACTTTACAGGATCTTCTCGAGAGATGAGTTTGATGGTGTATGCTTCAAAATAATGCCTTAGTTTTTTTGCTGCATAAAGTAACTGCTAAGCATATTTTCTCAACAGGTGTATAGTTCAACTCAGCTCCCATTAGAGTTTGATTAAGGTAGTACAATGCTTGTTCCTTTCCTTCCTTATTCTCTTGAGCAAGTACTGCTCCAAGTGAATGTTCCAATGCTGCGATGTAGAGTATCAACGGCCCTAGCATAGGTGGATTCAGAAAGTATGTTTTGTTGCTTTCAAAAGCATTTTGACATGACTGATCCTAATGAAAAGGGATATCTTTCCTCAATAGGTGATTGAAGGGTTGTAACTATCTGGCTAGATTAGAGATGAACCTCCGAATGAATGCCAAGTTTCCTTGGAGACTTCGAAGCTCCCTCAAGTTCTTTGGCTTGGGCCTTTTCTGAATGGCGTCAATATTTGCAGGATCAACTTCAATTCCACAATGACTCACAATGAAGCCAAGAAACTTTCCTGAGGTAACTCCAAATGCACACTTGAGTGGATTCATATTCAGGTCGAATTTTCATAACCTTTAAAAAACAATTTGAAGGTTTTCAAGGTGGTAACGCCTACTCTTCGTCTTTACCACTAAGTCATCGACGTAGCATTCAACCCTTTTATGAAGCATGTCATGAAAAATGTTTTGCGTCATGCGTTGTTAGGTTGCACCCGCATTCTTCAGACCGAAGGGCATCACTTTGTAGCAATATATCCCTTTTGGAGTTCATAAAGCAGTACACTCTTCATATTTTGGAGACATTCTGATTTGATTGTATCCAGAGGACCCATCCATGAATGACATAGCTTCATGCCTTGTTGTAGCATCCATCATGAGTTCAATAATTGGTAGCGGGAAGTCATCTTTTGAACATGCCTTGTTTAGGTCTCTAAAGTCAACACAAATGTGTATTTGACCATTCTTCTTCTTGACTGGTACAATATTCGATATCCATGATGGGTACTTCACCTCTCGAATAAATCCCACCTCGATGAGCTTGTTGACTTCGACTTCAATTGTGATACAAGCTCGTGTCGAAACATACGTTGTGACTGCTTCATAGGGTGATGCTCCACTTTTGATCTCTAAATGATGAACAACTACATTATGACTAAGACCAGGCATTTCTCTATACGACGAAGCGAGACGTCCTCTTACTCAGTCAACAACTTCGAGTATTACTCCTCCTCTTGAGGCATAAGCAGTGCACTAATGAAGGTGAGGCGTGGATCTTTTAAAGTACCTAAATTGAGTTCCTTAAGCTCATACACAGTTGATTGTCCACCATCTTCTAGTTGAGAGGGAGCCTCGTGTACTTCATCATCAACTTCAAGGCATGGGCTATCTTCCACAGTTATGTGATAGGATGTTTCAACAAAGTCTAGCTTCTATGTTTGACTTCCTTGGATAGTCTGCACGGCTTCTTTCTCTTTCTCTACTTCTTTACGAGGCTGGCGAGTGTAAACAATGGTTCTCCTTTGCACCTTCACGGACCCTCTGTGGATACCGACAAAATAGACTTCCTCTTCATACGTGATGGGAAAGCACTATAGATTTATTTGTCAGCAACAACTTCAAAATGCTCCCACTCCTCATGGACTTGCTCCTTGTATTTTGGCAGTATCTTTCTAGATAAAGGCTTCCTTGTGGTCCCTAGACGAAAAAATACAGATGTCTTTGAGGTAGTGGAAACTTCTTTTAGATGTTTGGAAGATACACGTTCACCTTCGTGACTTAGCCTTTCAAACACCAAGACCGGAGGGGTTGAGCCTCCAATGCGATCAAATACTGAAGCCCGCTTTTTTTTTTTTTTGCCCTTTCCTTCATCTCCTCTACTGATAAGTATTGTGTTGAAGCTATCTCTTTGCTTTTCTTTGATGAAATTCGAAGAGGGTCTGCCAAACTGAACCCCAACCCAAGCTTTAGAGTGGCGGCGTAGTGCCCTTATTTTCTCAACTTTATTTGGGACTAATTGAGCCCATGTATCTTTTCACCAGTGACTTCGTCTTTGAGTTCTCCTACTTTTGATGGATTGGACGAGTCATAACCATACTTCAAGCAGTATAAAGGCCTTAGGATCATAGTGCCCTTTTATTTTATCATCTTGGAGATTGCCTTTAGCAGACTCACAAGTCACGGGTGGGATTTGTGCAACTGGGATAGTCATATATTCCTTCAAGTGTTGGATATATTTGTGACTCACTTGATTCTTTGGAGTACATTCCTGTAGCAAAGGTTTCCCTTTCTTTCGATGCTCACATGGAATATAATGAAAAATCAGATGCTCCTTAGTCGTTGTCTGCATGTAACCTTTAGATGATGATAGCTTAATGGAGACTTCTTATGTTCCCTTCTTAGGCACCTTGGTGGTAGTCCATTGAGTCTTATTTTCCTCTTCTAACTTGACATCGTCTTTGTCATCTGATGATGGTTTCTCTACTTCCGATTCACAAGAATCAAGGTAGAATTTTGTGTCTACAAAGTATGACTCCGTCTCAGTGAAAGGCTTGATGTCTGCATCAATTTTGACTATCTCACCATCTCTTTTACACTTTAGACATTGATGCAAAGTAGATGATACCACCCCATTCTCATGAATCCAAGGACGTCCAAGCAACAGGTTGTACGATGTTTTAGCATCTATCACGTGAATCATGGTGTTTGAAATCGTCTCACCAATGGATAATCCTACGCGGATCATACCTATGGCTCGTTGTCCCCCTTGGTTGAAACTTTGGATTGTTAGGTTACTTTTGGATAGCTCATCGATAGAGATCCCAAGCTTTTTCAGCACCATATTTGGCATGATGTTGACAACCGAACCATCATCAACAAGTATGCGATTGAGATGTTGTTCCTGAATGGACCCTACAACAAACAAATGTCTGTTATGTGGCTTAGACCCTAGCAGCAAGTCATCATCTGTGAATGAAATTGTTGCACAACAAGTGACAACTTTTCCGTTATCACGATGTTCTTGTGTTTTCACTGGAGCAGGCTCATCGTTGCTTTCCGTTGTTTCGTCAGTACTAGAAACTACATGATTTGCACTAACGTGACCTCCATGAAAGCATTTTCTAGGAAAGAATTCGTGCAGTGTGATGGGTTTTCGGAACTTCGGCGATAAGGCACCATTAATCCTCTTGCTAATTTAAAGATTTAATAATTCTTGGTGGTTGTAGCCTATCCACATCGCTTATTTTTTCTCTTGGCTTAGGAATTTGTAGCCTCAAAACTGCTTGATGTTTTCGCTTCTTGTGAGAGACTAGAATCCAACCCTCATCGTCTTTGTCTTTGGAGTGACTGTCTAGCTCTAGTGAATCTTTAATAGTTTTACTTGAAAGATCAATTTCAACTGGCTCAAAATTTCCCAATTGTAAGAAGGCAGTGCTTGACGCATTCTGCAACCTTGGACACTTCTTTTCCTTGAGCGTGATACTTGCATGATTTGCTTCTACTGTTTCATCCATGTCTATGATGGTTTTTCCTTCACTTAAAAGAGCCATAATTTTCTCCATTAAGACGAAGCATTTCTCTATAGGGTGGCTAATGGCGCGATGAAACTTGCAGTATTTCGGATCGCCAACTTTGCCAATTTCCTCTGGCCTTTTTTATTCAGGGACATCGATGACTTTCTTGTCCAGCAGTTCATCAAGGATTGTTGGTACATCTGAATCTGGAAATGGATAAACCTTCGCCTGTAATTCCTTCAAGGTGGGACGATTCTTTTCCTCTTTGGGATATTGACTCAGGGTCTTATCCTCCTTCACTTTTTACTTAGTAGTGACCTTCACAGAAGTTGCTTTCACTGCCATTTTCGTTTGGTTCTTTGATGCAACATTTCTTGAACTCCTTCTGATCAGCAAATGGAGATGCCTTTCCATGACTTGCGATGCTTAACTCCATGTTGTGCGCTCGTGTTGCAAGTTCTTCAAAATTCACGGTTTGATCCCTTGTAGGATGTATAAAAGGCCCCAGTGCATTCCTTGGATGCACATCTCCACAGCAGATATCTCTGAAAGGCGATCTTTGTAGTCCAAACTTAACGCCCTCCAACGATTAATATAATCCTTCCTTTGCTTGGTGCCTGTCAACTCTATCATGCTCACAGTTCTTCGGGTATTGTAAAAATGGTCAAGGAATTCCTTCTCAAGTTGCTCCCAGCTATCAATGGACTTGGGCTCCAAGTCAATATACCAGTCAAATGTGTTCCCTTTTAGAGAACGAACAAATTTTTTTACCAAAAGGTCACATGTGTTCCATCTGTTGGAAACACGTTCTCAAGGCTTTATACTAAAACGTGTGTTCTTATGTGTAGGTTATGATGAATGACAAACAAGCGCAAATTGATATATGCGAAGTTCAAGTACAAGCGCACAATTGGTGGATAACGAGATTCAAGCAAAAGACAAAGTCTTATAGTTTAAATGAGTCGTTCTTAATTGTGTTCTTGATGACATGGCTTCTCTCGTAAAATTATTTTTACAAAATCATGCATATTTAATTTAATGCTAAATGATTTTAAATCATGCATATTTTCATTAGTCAAAATGATTTTTAAACATGCCTCTAAAAACTGGACTAAGATAATCGATTATGTACTTATGATAATCGATTATGTTAAGCCAAGACTGCATGACAATCGATTGTGAACAAATGACAATCGATTGCGATAAGGCAGTGAGCATCAGGTTTTTCAAACCTACATGACAATCGATTGTGAACCTTATGACAATCGATTGTGATGAGGCAGTGTACATCAAAGTTTTTCAAAACTCAGAATAATCGATTGTGAAGCTAATGACAATCGATTGTGAAGAGACAGTGTCCATCAGATTTTTAAAAGTCACAAAATAATCGATTGTGAACATATGACAATCGATTGTGTCGAGGCAGTGTCTTCCAGACTTTTTCAAAGTTATTAAATAATCGATTGTGAGTATATAACAATCGATTGTCATGAGGCAGTGTCTAAAATGATTTTAAAAGTCTGATAAATAATCGATTGTTAACATTGCACAATCGATTGTGAAGCTGACCGTTGTCGTAAAGTTTTCAAATACCGTCAGGTAATCGATTGTTGATTTTGTACAATCGATTGTTGATATTAAAATCTGAAAAAGATTTTTTGAACGTAGCTGAATAATCGATTGTTGATTTTGTACAATCGATTGATGAAATTAAAATCTGGAAAGGATTTTTTGAACGTTGCTGAATAATCGATTATTGATTTGGTATAATCGATTTTTTTACGTAAAATCTGGAAATGATTTTTTGAACGTTGCCAATAATCGATTGTTGATCATGGACAATCGATTGTTAAGCGTAAAATCTGGGATCGATTTTTGGAACGATTGGCAAACAATCGATTGTGGCTTCCTGACAGTCGATTGTCACAGAGTAAAATCAGCAACTCTTAATTGGCAATTAGACAACGGTAATGCCAAGTTTTTCAACTATAAATAAGCTTCATTTCAGTGTTTTAAACACAACAACATACAACAACTGATCATACAATTGCTATAAGCTTGCATACTATTGTTTATCATTTTATATTCATTTCATAAAGATTTTGAGAGCCATATTCTTGTCCAAAGTTGTTGTGATCTTGAGCTTACTTCTTTTACTCATATCTACTCATTAAGGAGTGTATTGTTTGAGTGTTTAGTGTTTTGTACACTTGAAGAGAATTGTGATTCTCTGGTTGTAAGGAACTTATGATTCCTTGGTCGAAGTCTTGGAGTGTTGCAAGATTGTTGAGGCTTGTGTCCTCAGGTTGTAAAGGTTGGTTAGGCACCCGTAAGCTTAACAGTGAAGTCTTGGAGTGTTGTATCTCCGAGCAAAGGTATTAAGGCTTGTGTCCTTAAGTTGTAAAGGTTGGTTAGGCACCCGTAAGCTTAGCAGTGAAGTCTTGGAGTGTTGTATCTCCGAGCAAAGATGTTAAGGCTTGTGCCCTTAAGCTGTAAAGGTTTGTTGAGCACCCGTAAGCTTGACAAGTTAGTGGAAAATCTCGAGAGAGTCTCTCGGGGACTGGACTAGCCACGTGTTGTGGTGAACCAGAATACATTGGTGCGTACTTTATTATTTATCGCACTTATTTACTTCGTGCAATTTTTAATTCCGCAAAGTTTACGCTAATTTTTATTATAACGCTATTCACCCCCCCTCTAGCGTTAAGCGTATTATCTAACAATTGGTATCAGAGCCCAACTCTCTTAAGACTTAGCAGTTTGAGAGAACCATCCATGGCTTTTACTCGTGACTTTTTTTCAGGAATAGGTGAAGGCGATTTTAACATGTTGCCTCCTATATTTGATGGAAATAATTACTCATATTGGAAAGATCGGATGAGAATTTTCATCACAGCTAACAACTTTTATCTATGGCAAATCATCAAGCATGGTGATCAAATGACAACGAAAGTTGGGAAAGCCAAGGTAAGTGAATACAACACTAATGCAATAAATATGTTGTATAACGCCTTGAATCAGGAAGACTATCAGAAAATTTCCCACTAAAAAACCGCCAAAGAGATGTGGGATAAGCTGGAGGAAATGTATGAAAGCATGCCTCAAAAAGCTGACAGCTCATATGATGAATCAAATGGCCAATGTCTCATGGAAAACGAAGAAGAAGAGGTAAGTACGTCCAACTCTCACTCGCTTGAAGAAATGCAAAATGCTTATAATAAATTACATAGTGAGTTTGTTGATGCTTCCAAGACTATTAAAGATTTGCAGAAAACTCTGTCGTTGCAAGAAAAATATTTTCAAAAACAACTCTCTCTAAAAGAAAAAGATTTTGAAAAACTGATTTTAGAAAATGAGAAGTTGAAAGAGGAAAACAAGTTTTTCGGAAAAAGAAGCGCCGATAAGCCCGAAAGCTCTATTAGAAAGTGTACTTCTTGCTTGCATCTCAAAAATGAAGTAGAAAGGCTTAAAGGCACATTAGATAAGTTTAATTCTTCGCACAAAAATTTGAATGATGTTCTTGATAATTTGATGTCAACCAAGCATGGCATAGGGTTTACGAATGAGCCTAAAGAAAAGGTTGAAGCTAAACCCCAACAACCTAAGGCTCAACCTAGGACTAATAATAAAAATGCTTATCCTAGAAATAGCAATCCTAGAACCAATATGCATGTTAGACTAAATGTTGAACATTTTAGAAGACCTAGCAATGACTTACCACCTAGAAATAACTACCCTAGAAATGATGCATATTATAGGCCAAATACTAGAAGAAATTTTGAACCTTTTAGAGCACCTAGAAATGATTTCCAACGTAGAAATAATTATTGTAGAAATGCTGCTCATAGTAGGAGAAATGATGTTCATAAAGCGCGCAATAGTCATAATGCTGAAAATAGAGTAGACCATTTTCGTCCGTCAAGTTACTATGAACCTAGAAGGATGCATAACCCCAACGTGACTTGTCATTATTGTAGACGTATTGGTCATATTGCTCCTGCATGTTTTACACGACATAGACATATCACTCAATCGCATCATTATGATATGCCTAACCCCCAAGGACCCAAAATGGCATGGGTACCAAAAGATCATTAATCTGTTTTGCAGGTGTGCTTGAAAGGCTACAGTATTGTAGTAGATGCACCGAGCACGACACCTCATTGCATCAAGAGGAAATTTCGGTTAGTTATCCTTTTTGACAAAAACCGAATTGTTGATATGTGCTAGCAACCAATATTAACTTATTTGTTGTTAATTTGGTTCCCTTATTGTTGAATCTTTGATAAGCTTAGTCGTAATAGTTGATGTGCGTTAACATTTGAGATATCCTTGTCAACAACCAATATCAATTAGCTTTGTTGATTCATATGTTTAAAACGTGTTGTTAAATGACAATTGGTGTCAATTAGTTTACTTGTTAGTTATCTGCTTTTAAAAGATCAAAACTGTTGATATATATTAACAGTTAGCTTGATAAAATCATTTCATTCATGATTTGATAATTGCTATCTGTGGTTTAAATAACCGTTAGTATACTGTGTGGTGTGTATTATCTATTAGCATATTCTTCAAAAAGTTTTCACTCACGCTTTTGATGAATGCTATTCTCAGCTTTGAAAAATAATTGAGATGTCTCATGTTTCTAACAATTGACAAAAATCCTTCTGTTAAAAATCGTCTCTTGATGAACACATCCTTTGGTCTGGATAATGGTTGGTATGTTCTTCAAAATTCGATGTATGGTTGATCTGTTATCAGTCAACACTCGTATGTAATATGCTTTACTAAAAATAACAATTTGTATCACTGTTAATAAAATAACTTTTGGTACACTTGTTATGTCATCCAACAAATGGGTTTATCATTGTTTTATAACAATTGGTATATCTATGTCTTGTTGGTATGTCTTGATAAATTTCTGATTAAGGGGAAATAGATTGCATGAAGTTTACTATCTTTTTGATGACAGAATTTCAAAACAACTCTCTATATTGGCAATGTTATTTTCTTTAAACTCTCATGCCACTAATATCTTTCATTCCAAATCTTGTGGAAAATGATATCTTAGAAAATATTTGTATTACTTTGGAGCAACTAATAAGTGTCATGCAAGGAATCTGTAAATGGCATTTGAGATATCATTGATAGACAAGCTTAATTTCTTCTTGGAGCTGCAAATTAAGCAAATGAAAGAGGGAACCTTCATTTGTCAATGTCGCAAGGAGTTGCCAAATCAATTCGAAAAGAGCAACACCAAACCAATGGTCACTTCAATGAATTTAGATGACCATCTTGACATAAATGTGAAAGGTAAGACGAGCAATACCAAGAACTACACAGGTATGATCGCTCCTCACTTTACATTATTGCTAGTAGACTTGATAAAATATTTAGCGTTTAATGTCATGCTAAATATAGATCATGTCCAAATGAAGTATTGAATGCGGGTAAACGTTGATCTAAATGCATACATTTTAGGTTGCATTTATATTTTAATTACTGACTTGAGCGTCGAAGACATTTAATTCTATTTTGCAGGTATCACCCTAAAGGTAGGGGGAATTATTAAGTTTTGGCACAGAGCAATCGATTGTTCCAAGCAAATAATCGATTATCTTACTCTGCAGAAAATCGATTAGCAGTATCACTAATCGATTGTCTATGGTTTATGTTTATTATGCAATTTTGTTAAATAATTGATTCTTTAACTGCAAAATCGATTTCCGTCTCAGCCTTTCAGCAATGTTTTTCCAAAACAATCGATTGTTTCAAAATATAATCGATTATTCTCAAAATCAGAAAATTTCTGTACTCACTGTAACATAACAATCGATTACCATATTTTGACAATCGATTATTTCATGTCAGCAATTCAAAATTTGTTACCGTTTGGCTCTGCAATGTCAGTTCCAAGATTCAGTCAAATCTTAATGACAATCGATTATTTCATTCCAACAATCGATTGTCTAACGGTCAGTGAAATTTATTTTTACCGTTTCTGACTGTTTCAGCTTTCAATTTTCTGCAGATTCTTCCATAAATGAAATGCCTTTCTCCCCTCTATTAATAGGCTCCATATATGTTCATTTTTATTCACTCAAGCATCAACTTTAGCTCTCAAACTATCAAAATTCTTTCAAGTCTCTTGCAAATTCCAGCAATACTCAGTGAATTTCGGGCCGTCACTCCAAACGTTCCCGTTCTGCTAGGCATGGTGCATCCTCCTCTGCTGCTCCAAACTATCCTTACCAAGATGGTTCCGTTCTATATTTTAATTCTGACATCGAGCTTACTCGATTTTTAACAAAATTTGAAAAGCGCGACATTCTTGCTCCCCGCTTTTCAACCAACAAGTATCTTGAATCTTATGGCCCTGCTGCAAATATACTCAAAAATTGTCAACTTCTTGACTTCTTACTTCTTACCCATCCTTACATCAATACTACTGTAATTCAAGCATTTTACTCCAACCTTCATGAGGATGATGACGGTGATCTTGTGACAAATATAAACGGTGTTCAAATTCTTATCTCCGATGAAAACCTCCATACCATTGCCCGTCTTCCTCGTAATGGTGAAGACATTTTTCGGTACATCGGAGAGGCCGGAGCCCTTTTTGATGAAATAGCCATCCTACATCAAACCGGTCCTACAATTACGGGAATGGATCCCAATTATCGGTTGATTTTCTATTTCATCACCCGAGTCCTCAAGCCTCGTAAGCATAACCATACTACCATTTCCCAAGAGGACACCAAGCTCATGCATGCCATAATAACCGGAGCTAACATCAATTGGTGTCGGTTCGTCAAGATTCACATGCGTGACGCTATCGGAGATGATAGGCCTCTTCCTTATGCTCTCCTCATCATGAACTTTCTTGAAGCCTCCGGATTCATCACTTCCAACGGTCCTCTCAAAAAGAGTACCAAAAAGTGGGAAATTTCAGAATCCTCCTTTCATCATGACGGTGATCATGCAGCGCCTGCTCCTCCTCCAACCCGTCGAACTCGTCCGCCTCAAGAGCCCACTCTCCAATCCATTTCCGACCAAATTGCTTCCTTGACCACCTCTGTTGGTCAATTGACTCATGAGATCCATGGATATTTTGACCATGTTCATTATCCATATGCGGGTCTTGTTCCCTTCGAAGCAGTGCCGGATGATGAGGCGGGAAATGATGATGAATGATTTTTTATTGTGATATGTTTTATTGTCCCCTCCTTATGTAATTGTTTTTTCTTTCCAATAAATAAACAAGTTTTATTTACATCTTTGGCATCTTCTCATATTATTTTTGCTAATGGCAAAAGGGGGGAAATAACGGGTATGCACTCTCAATATTTATAAGCTTAAATTAAGGGGGAATTCATATATTGAGGGGGAACTAATCGCATACTTATTGCATATCTTTACTTGTCTTGAATAGTCATTATAAATTGTTTAATTTGCATAACCCGCTTAAAGTTTGCCATTATCAAAAAGGGGGAAATTGTTGGAAACACGTTCTCAAGGCTTTATACTAAAACATGTGTTCTTATGTGTAGGTTTTGATGAATGACAAACAAGCGCAAATTGATATATGCGAAGTTCAAGTACAAGCGCACAATTGGTGGATAACGAGATTCAAGCACAAGACAAAGTTTTATAGTTTAAATGAGTCGTTCTTAATTGTGTTCTTGATCCGACAACTTGACTCATGACATGGCTTCTCTCGTAAAATTATTTTTACAAAATCATGCATATTTAATTTAATGCTAAATGATTTTAAATCATGCATATTTTCATTAGTCAAAATGATTTTTAAACATGCCTCTATAAACTGGACTAAGATAATCGATTATGTACTTATGATAATCGATTATGTTAAGCCAAGACTGCATGACAATCGATTGTGAACAAATGACAATCGATTGCGTTAAGGCAGTGAGCATCAGGTTCTCCAAACCTGCATGACCATCGATTGTGAACCTTATGACAATCGATTGTGATGAGGTAGTGTACATCAAAGTTTTTCAAAACTCAGAATAATCGATTGTGAAGCTAATGACAATCGATTGTGAAGAGACAGTGTCCATCAGATTTTTAAAAGTCACAAAATAATTGATTGTGAACATATGACAATCGATTGTGTCGAGGCAGTGTCTTCTAGACTTTTTCAAAGTTATTAAATAATCGATTGTGAGTATATAACAATCGATTGTCACGAGGCAGTGTCTAAAATGATTTTCAAAGTCTGATAATTAATCGATTGTTAACATTGCACAATCGATTGTGAAGCTGACCGTTGTCGTAAAGTTTTCAAATACTGTCAGGTAATCGATTGTTGATTTTGTACAATCGATTGTTGATATTAAAATCTGAAAAGATTTTTTGAACGTTGCTGAATAATCGATTGTTGATTTTGTACAATCCATTGTTGAAATTAAAATCTGGAAAGGATTTTTTGAACGTTGCTGAATAATCGATTATTGATTTGGTATAATTGATTTTTTTACGTAAAATCTGGAAATGATTTTTGAACGTTGCCAATAATCGATTGTTGATCTTGGACAATCGATTGTTAAGCGTAAAATCTGGGATTGATTTTTGGAACGATTGGCAAACAATCGATTGTGGCTTCCTGACAATCGATTGTCACAGAGTAAAATCAGCAACTCTTAATTGGCAATTAGACAACGGTAATGCCAAGTTTTTCAACTATAAATACAGCTTCATTTCAGTGTTTTAAACACAACAACATACAACAACTGATCATACAATTGCTATAAGCTTGCATACTATTGTTTATCATTTTATATTCATTTCATAAAGATTTTGAGAGCCATATTCTTGTCCAAAGTTGTTGTGATCTTGAGCTTACTTCTTTTACTCATATCTACTCATTAAGGAGTGTATTGTTTGAGTGTTTAGTGTTTTGTACACTTGAAGAGAATTGTGATTCTCTGGTTGTAAGGAACTTATGTTTCCTTGGTCGAAGTCTTGGAGTGTTGCAAGATTGTTGAGGCTTGTGTCCTCAGGTTGTAAAGGTTGGTTAGGCACCCGTAAGCTTAACAGTGAAGTCTTGGAGTGTTGTATCTCCGAGCAAAGGTATTAAGGCTTGTGTCCTTAAGTTGTAAAGGTTGGTTAGGCACCCGTAAGCTTAACTGTGAAGTCTTGGAGTGTTGTATCTCCGAGCAAAGGTGTTAAGGCTTGTGGCCTTAAGCTGTAAAGGTTTGTTGAGCACCCGTAAGCTTGACAAGTTAGTGGAAAATCTCGAGAGAGTCTCTCGGGGACTGGACTAGCCACGTCTTGTGGTGAGCCAGAATACATCGGTGCGTACTTTATTATTTATCGCACTTATTTACTTCGTGCAATTTTTAATTCCGCAAAGTTTACGCTAATTTTTATTATAACGCTATTCACCCCCCTCTAGCGTTAAGCGTATTATCTAACAATTGGTATCAGAGCCCAACTCTCTTAAGACTTAACAGTTTGAGAGAACCATCCATGGCTTCTACTCGTGACTTTTTTTCAGGAATAGGTGAAGGCGATTTTAGCATGTTGCCTCCTATTTTTGCTGGAAATAATTACTCATATTGGAAAGATCGGATGAGAATTTTCATCACAGCCAACAACTTTTATCTATGGCAAATCATCAAGCATGGTGATCAAATGACAACGAAAGTTGGGAAAGCCAAGGTAAGTGAATACAACACTAATGCAATAAATATGTTGTATAACGCCTTGAATCAGGAAGACTATCAGAAAATTTCCCACTACAAAACCGCCAAAGAGATGTGGGATAAGCTGGAGGAAATGTATGAAAGCATGCCTCAAAAAGCGGACAGCTCATATGATGAATCAACTGGCCAATGTCTCATGGAAAACGAAGAAGAAGAGGTAAGTACGTCCAACTCTCACTCGCTTGAAGAAATGCAAAATGCTTATAATAAATTACATAGTGAGTTTGTTGATGCTTCCAAGACTATTAAAGATTTGCAGAAAACTCTGTCGTTGCAAGAAAAATATTTTCAAAAACAACTCTCTCTAAAAGAAAAGATTTTGAAAAACTGGTTTTAGAAAATGAGAAGTTGAAAGAGGAAAACAAGTTTTTCGGAAAAAGAAGCGCCGATAAGCCCGAAAGCTCTATTAGAAAGTGTACTTCTTGCTTGCATCTCAAAAATGAAGTAGAAAGGCTTAAAGGCACATTAGATAAGTTTAATTCTTCGCACAAAAATTTGAATGATGTTCTTGATAATTTGATGTCAACCAAGCATGGCATAGGGTTTACGAATGAGCCTAAAGAAAAGGTTGAAGCTAAACCCCAACAACCTAAGGCTCAACCTAGGACTAATAATAAAAATGCTTATCCTAGAAATAGCAATCCTAGAACCAATATGCATGTTAGACTAAATGTTGAACATTTTAGAAGACCTAGCAATGACTTACCACCTAGAAATAACTACCCTAGAAATGATGCATATTATAGGCCAAATACTAGAAGAAATTTTGAACCTTTTAGAGCACCTAGAAATGATTTCCAACGTAGAAATAATTATTGTAGAAATGCTGCTCATAGTAGGAGAAATGATGTTCATAAAGCGCGCGATAGTCATAATGCTGAAAATAGAGTAGACCATTTTCGTCCCTCAAGTTACTATGAACCTAGAAGGATGCATAACCCCAACGTGACTTGTCATTATTGTAGACGTATTGGTCATATTGCTCCTGCATGTTTTACACGACATAGACATATCACTCAATCGCATCATTATGATATGCCTAACCCCCAAGGACCCAAAATGGCATGGGTACCAAAAGATCATTAATCTGTTTTGCAGGTGTGCTTGAAAGGCTACAGTATTGTAGTAGATGCACCGAGCACGACACCTCATTGCATCAAGAGGAAATTTCGGTTAGTTATCCTTTTTGACAAAAACCAAATTGTTGATATGTGCTAGCAACCAATATTAACTTATTTGTTGTTAATTTGGTTCCCTTATTGTTGAATCTTTGATAAGCTTAGTCGTAATAGTTGATGTGCGTTAACATTTGAGATATCCTTGTCAACAATCAATATCAATTAGCTTTGTTGATTCATATGTTGAAAACGTGTTGTTAAATGACAATTGGTGTCAATTAGTTTACTTGTTAGTTATCTGCTTTTAAAAGATGAAAACTGTTGATATGTATTAACAGTTAGCTTGATAAAATCATTTCATTCATGATTTAATAATTGCTATCTGTGGTTTAAATAACTGTTAGTATACTGTGTGGTGTGTATTATCTATTAGCATATTCTTCAAAAAGTTTTCACTCACGCTTTTGATGAATGCTATTCTCAGCTTTGAAAAATAATTGAGATGTCTCATGTTTCTAACAATTGACAAAAATCCTTCTGTTAAAAATCGTCTCTTGATGAACACATCCTTTGGTCTGGATAATGGTTGGTATGTTCTTCAAAATTCGTTGTATGGTTGATCTGTTATCAGTCAACACTCGTATGTAATATGCTTTACTAAAAATAACAATTTGTATCACTGTTAATAAAATAACTTTTGGTACACTTGTTATGTCATCCAACAAATGGGTTTATCATTGTTTTATAACAATTGGTATATCTATGTCTTGTTGGTATGTCTTGATAAATTTCTGATTAAGGGGAAATAGATTGCATGAAGTTTACTATCTTTTTGATGACAGAATTTCAAAACAACTCTCTATATTGGCAATGTTATTTTCTTTAAACTCTCATGCCACTAATATCTTTCATTCCAAATCTTGTGGAAAATGATATCTTAGAAAATATTTGTATTACTTTGGAGCAACTAATAAGTGTCATGCAAGGAATCTGTAAATGGCATTTGAGATGTCATTGATAGACAAGCTTAATTTCTTCTTGGAGCTGCATATTAAGCAAATGAAAGAGGGAACCTTCATTTGTCATCTAAATGTCGCAAGGAGTTGCCAAATCAATTCGAAAAGAGCAACACCAAACCAATGGTCACTTCAATGAATTTAGATGACCATCTTGACATAAATGTGAAAGGTAAGACGAGCAATACCAAGAACTACACAGGTATGATCGCTCCTCACTTTACATTATTGCTAGTAGACTTGATAAAATATTTAGCGTTTAATGTCATGCTAAATATAGATCATGTCCAAATGAAGTATTGAATGCGGGTAAACGTTGATCTAAATGCATACATTTTAGGTTGCATTTATATTTTAATTACTGACTTGAGCGTTGAAGACATTTAATTCTATTTTGCAGGTATCATCCTAAAGGTAGGGGGAATTATTAAGTTTTGGCACAGAGCAATCGATTGTTCCAAGCAAATAATCGATTATCTTACTGTGCAGAAAATCGATTAGCAGTATCACTAATCGATTGTCTATGGTTTATTTTTGTTATGCAATTTTGTTAAATAATTGATTCTTTAACTGCAAAATCGATTTCCGTCTCAGCCTTTCAGCAATGTTTTTCCAAAACAATCGATTGTTTCAAAATATAATCGATTATTCTCAAAATCAGAAAATTTCTGTACTCACTGTCTCATAACAATCGATTACCATATTTTGACAATCGATTATTTCATGTCAGCAATTCAAAATTTGTTACCGTTTGGCTCTGCAATGTCAGTTCCAAGATTCAGTCAAATCTTAATGACAATCGATTATTTCATTCCAACAATCGATTGTCTAACGGTCAGTGAAATTTATTTTTACCGTTTCTGACTGTTTCAGCTTTCAATTTTCTGCAGATTCTTCCATAAATGAAATGCCTTTCTCCCCTCTATAAATAGGCTCCATATATGTTCATTTTTATTCACTCAAGCATCAACTTTAGCTCTCAAACTATCAAAATTCTTTCAAGTCTCTTGCAAATTCCAGCAATACTCAGTGAAAATGTCGGGCCGTCACTCCAAATGTTCCCGTTCTGCTAGGCATGGTGCATCCTCCTCTGCTGCTCCAAACTATCCTTACCAAGATGGTTCCGTTCTATATTTTAATTCTGACATCGAGCTTACTCGATTTTTAACAAAATTTGAAAAGCGCGACATTCTTGCTCCCCGCTTTTCAACCAACAAGTATCTTGAATCTTATGGCCCTGCTGCAAATATACTCAAAAATTGTCAACTTCTTGATTTCTTACTTCTTACCCATCCTTACATCAATACTACTATAATTCAAGCATTTTACTCCAACCTTCATGAGGATGATGACGGTGATCTTGTGACAAATATAAACGGTGTTCAAATTCTTATCTCCGATGAAAACCTTCATACCATTGCCCGTCTTCCTCGTAATGGTGAAGACATTTTTCGGTACATCGGAGAGGCCGGAGCCCTTTTTGATGAAACAGCCCTCCTACATCAAACCGGTCTTACTTCTTATGATCCAAATCTTTCTTCTCGTCGTCCTACAATTACGGGAATGGATCCCAATTATCGGTTGATTTTCTATTTCATCACCCGAGTCCTCAAGCCTCGTAAGCATAACCATACTACCATTTCCCAAGAGGACACCAAGCTCATGCATGCCATAATAACCGGAGCTAACATCAATTGGTGTCGGTTCGTCAAGATTCACATGCGTGACGCTATCGGAGATGATAGGCCTCTTCCTTATGCTCTCCTCATCATGAACTTTCTTGAAGCCTCCGGATTCATCACTTCCAACGGTCCTCTCAAAAAGAGTACCAAAAAGTGGGAAATTTCAGAATCCTCCTTTCATCATGACGGTGATCATGCAGCGCCTGCTCCTCCTCCAACCCGTCGAACTCGTCCGCCTCAAGAGCCCACTCTCCAATCCATTTCCGACCAAATTGCTTCCTTGACCACCTCTGTTGGTCAATTGACTCATGAGATCCATGGATATTTTGACCATGTTCATTATCCATATGCGGGTCTTGTTCCCTTCGAAGCAGTGCCGGATGATGAGGCGGGAAATGATGATGAATGATTTTTTATTGTGATATGTTTTATTGTCCCCTCCTTATGTAATTGTTTTTTCTTTCCAATAAATAAACAAGTTTTATTTACATCTTTGGCATCTTCTCATATTATTTTTGCTAATGGCAAAAGGGGGGAAATAACGGGTATGCACTCTCAATATTTATAAGCTTAAATTAAGGGGGAATTCATATATTGAGGGGGAACTAATCGCATACTTATTGCATATCTTTACTTGTCTTGAATAGTCATTATAAATTGTTTAATTTGCATAACCCGCTTAAAGTTTGCCATTATCAAAAAGGGGGAAATTGTTGGAAACACGTTCTCAAGGCTTTATACTAAAACGTGTGTTCTTATGTGTAGGTTTTGATGAATGACAAACAAGCGCAAATTGATATATGCGAAGTTCAAGTACAAGCGCACAATTGGTGGATAACGAGATTCAAGCACAAGACAAAGTTTTATAGTTTAAATGAGTCGTTCTTAATTGTGTTCTTGATCCGACAACTTGACTCATGACATGGCTTCTCTCGTAAAATTATTCTTACAAAATCATGCATATTTAATTTAATGCTAAATGATTTTAAATCATGCATATTTTCATTAGTCAAAATGATTTTTAAACATGCCTCTAAAAACTGGACTAAGATAATCGATTATGTACTTATGATAATCGATTATGTTAAGCCAAGAATGCATGACAATCGATTGTGAACAAATGACAGTCGATCGCATCAAGGCAGTGAGCATCAGGTTTTTCAAACCTGCATGACAATCGATTGTGAACCTTATGGCAACCGATTGTGATGAGGCAGTGTACATCAAAGTTTTTCAAAACTCAGAATAATCGATTGTGAAGCTAATGACAATCGATTGTGAAGAGACAGTGTCCATCAGATTTTTAAAAGTCACAAAATAATCGATTGTGAACATATGACAATCGATTGTGTTGAGGCAGTGTCTTCCAGACTTTTTCAAAGTTATTAAATAATCGATTGTGAGTTTATAACAATCGATTGTCACGAGGCAGTGTCTAAAATGATTTTCAAAGTCTGATAAATAATCGATTGTTAACATTGCATAATCGATTGTGAAGCTGACCATTGTCGTAAAGTTTTCAAATACCGTCAGGTAATCGATTGTTGATTTTGTACAATCGATTGTTGATATTAAAATCTGAAAAAGATTTTTCTAACGTTGCTGAATAATCGATTGTTGATTTTGTACAATCGATTGTTGAAATTAAAATCTGGAAAGGATTTTTTGAACGTTGCTGAATAATCGATTATTGATTTGGTATAATCGATTGTTTTACGTAAAATCTGGAAATGATTTTTTGAACGTTGCCAATAATCGATTATTTATCTTGGACAATCGATTGTTAAGCGTAAAATCTGGGATTGATTTTTGGAACGATTGGCAAACAATCGATTGTGGCTTCCTGACAATCGATTGTCACAGAGTAAAATCGGCAACTCTTAATTGGCAATTAGACAACGGTAATACCAAGTTTTTCAACTATAAATACAGCTTCATTTCAGTGTTTTAAACACAACAACATACAACAACTGATCATACAATTGCTATAAGCTTGCATACTATTGTTTATCATTTTATATTCATTTCATAAAGCTTTTGAGAGCCATATTCTTGTCCAAAGTTGTTGTGATCTTGAGCTTACTTCTTTTACTCATATCTACTCATTAAGAAGTGTATTGTTTGAGTGTTTAGTGTTTTGTACACTTGAAGAGAATTGTGATTCTCTGGTTGTAAGGAACTTGTGTTTCCTTGGTCGAAGTCTTAGAGTGTTGTATCTCCGAGCAAGATTGTTGAGGCTTGTGTCCTCAGGTTGTAAAGGTTGGTTAGGCACCCGTAAGCTTAACAGTGAAGTCTTGGAGTGTTGTATCTCCGAGCAAAGGTATTAAGGCTTGTGTCCTTAAGTTGTAAATGTTGGTTAGGCACCCGTAAGCTTAGCAGTGAAGTCTTGGAGTGTTGTATCTCCGAGCAAAGGTGTTAAGGCTTGTGTCCTTAAGCTGTAAAGATTTGTTGAGCACCAGTAAGCTTGACAAGTTAGTGGAAAATCTCGAGAGAGTCTCTCGGGGACTGGACTAGCCACGTGTTGTGGTGAACCAGAATACATCGGTGAGTACTTTATTATTTATCGCACTTATTTACTTCTTGCAATTTTTTAATTCCGCAAAGTTTACGCTAATTTTTATTATAACGCTATTCACCCCCCCCCCCCAGCGTTAAGCGTATTATCTAACACCATCATTGCTACAAGGCTCGACAAAGTGGGCAATATATTGCCTTGGGTTCCCTTTGCTATCAAATTGATGCAGCTTTAGTGGTTGATAATTGGTGGGCATGGATAACCAATCAATCCTCTTAGTATAAGTCTTAGAGTAGTACAATGAACTTTGTGATGGTCTGCTATATTGAGCTCTGATGATGTTTGTTATCATGTCTTGTAATTGTTGGACAGATAACGCCGCAACTGAAGTAGATTGCTTTTCCTTTTGAATGTTTAACTTTGAAAATGATTCCTCAATAGCTGTTTTCTGGGAGGTGAAGATAGGTGAATGAGGTCGGGCATGGTCGACTCTCCAGGTTCATAGGCCTCCAATTTGTTCATGAGTTGAGCGATTTGAAGGTCTTTGTCTTCAGTAGATTTCTTTAAGACTTCTATAGTTTGTTCCATCATGGAAAACTTTTCGTCCGCGATAGTTGTATCAGTCATCAAGGCATTGACTTTCGTTGAAACTAAAGAATCCACCAAATCCTCAAATCTGCCAAGGTTTGAGGCTGTTGGAGAAAGTTCGTCAAACATCGAGAATGGGGTATTGCCCCCAGAGATTGCAGTTGCGAACGTCATATGAGATCTGCTTTTCTTTGCCATCTCCAAGGAGGCAAAGTATTCGGATCCATCCAAGCCACTAGTCTTGAACTTGCTTCGAGCGATTGGGCCAACATGACTGAGCGGAGCGGATGCATCAACAACAGCATCTTTGCATGAAACATCACACTTGTAGAAGGCCATTGTAGCAGTAAATCTGAAGCTTATAGTTTTCAACTTGCAAGAAGGAGAGATGAAGGGCATAACTGGTCCCACTTGGCGTGCCAAAATTTATTTGCAACAAATTCTGTGGTATGAAAAATAGATTGCAACAAATATAATAGTAAGAAAAAGAGACTTCATTGATAAATATTTGTGAGTACAATTTTATGTATCCCTTGATTCTCCTCTCTAAAATTCTCCGTGATTCGAGCGCTTGAGAAGCGTCTTTCTCGAATGTAGTATGATGCAGACCTCCTTATGATGTATTTGATCGCCAAGAACGTCGAGCAACACTTTATTGTTATGGGTTGATCTCCGGGAAGAACTCTGTTTATCACTCCTTTGTTGAAGAACTAAGCACTTGATGACTGATCTCTCTGTTTGTGGATGCCTTCACCAATTGCGGAGTGTTCTTCTCCAACTATGAATGTCCCTTGAGAATTATGTAACCCCTCTAATTATAGTTGTAAAGGATGGACAGTCAAGCTACATAAGACTCTCTTGCTTGATTTTGATTGGCCCATGTCATTTTCGCCACTTGGTAACTTGTGGATGGTTCTTGCTTTTTGACTTGGATTGTTTAACACGTGGCGTCACCTTATTGTCCTGGAGTTTGACTGGATATGACACGTCACTTGGCATAAGTCAGTGTCTTAAGATGAAATGGACTTTGGGCTTGAAAATAATAAAATGGACTAATTTAGCTTGTAAAGCCCAAATTAATTATTCGACCCAAAGTAATTTAGAATTTAATCCAAATTTCGTATGGATTAAATAATTTTTACATGTCTACAACAGTTTTACACCGAAACAGTTTTATACATTGAGAAACTGTTTTAGTTGTTTTATTTTATTAGGTAAACCGATAATGATCGATAATCGATTAACCGACTTATTGGTTTGATTATTAGATTATAATATTTGTTAACCGATAACCGATAAGCAAAATCGATAATATTCACAACCGAATCGAATCGACCGATGCCCACTCTTACTCCCATCTATTCTGTCTCTCTCCTTGTATCGTTCTCTTCATTTATCTCTCGGTCGACTCCCGCAGTCTCTTCTTCTATCTCTCTAATATAAAAAAAGTTGTTCCCAAAAATAAAATTTTTGTGCTTTATGATGATGCTCTTAAATTCTATTTGGAAGGCATTACTGATGCTAGTAAATAAAAATAAATTAAATTAAATAGTTGACTAGTTTTCTTCTTTAATCCCAATAATCAAAAAAAAAACGTACATGTTATGGAGAATCATGTATTCATTAATCACACTGAGACCTATATGATTCGCTACAATATGCACGTATACATAAAATAAAAAATTGAGTAAAATACACCTATATACATTACATCTACCAAAAGCATGAGATGTTTGATTTGCGTAGCTCCTTTCCTACTCTCCGGTCTATCATCTATGGAGTCAACCCCACCCCATAATCCTTCCGTATTAAAACAAAATTAAAGGCGAAAATATCTGCACGGTTTTGTTCATTCAATTGATTGTTCCAAACTTTAAGAGCATGTTTGGACATAAGAATTTTTTGTTTTTTCAAAATATTCGATTTTTCCTAGAAATTATTGAACATAAAATTTTTAACTTTCACTTGAAAACGAATTTTAAAATTTTTCTTTAAAAAGCTCAAAAAATATATTTTTCAAAATCAATTTCCGCTTGAATTTCTTTTTTTTTTTATATAATTTTATAATTCTTATGTCCAAACATCACAGTAAGGAATCCGAAATTTTTCTAATAATTTTTTGGAAAAAAAATATATTTTTACTACTAAAAAAAGTTACCTGAATACATAATTCGCAGTACTATACTGCGAATTACTTTAACAAAAATTTTGCCGTTAAGTAATTCGCAGTATAGTACTGCGAATTAAAAAAAATTAACTAATTCGCAGTATGGTACTGCGAATTAAAAAATTAACTAATTCGTAGTACTATACTACGAATTATAAATTTTTTTTATAATTCGCATTAGAGTACTGCAAATTAAGGCTCTCCGTTTTAGCGCCCAACAATTCGCAGTACTATACTGCGTATTACCTATTCGTAGTATAGTACAACGAATTGCCCATAAAATATGCTTCTTCTTCAGCAACACAATCACTCCCCACCATTCAAATCAAAAAACTTTCTGTTGGCCCCACCCCCTACCCCTCGCAAAAATTTTAAAAATTATTTTTGGGCCCCACCCGTCTTACAAAAAGCAAGGAGTGTAGGTCCACACACAAGACAAGCTTTGGATTCCTTCTTTCGGGTGCAAAAATTCAATCTCAATCAAATTCAAAAAACTTAAATCGAGGTATTTCGATTTTGTTTATGCCAACACTCGTATGCGTGCATATTTGTATTATTTAATGTTTCCATGTTAATTTGTGTTATGTTGGTATTTAAATTTGTATCTTATTTATACCCGATTGATTTATTAGCTTTGAGACAAAAAAAAAATATTAAAATTTGAGGAATAAATTGTATTGTTAATGTTATGTTTTTATGTGGTTAAATAATACATAAATACTATTTATTTAGTTTGTTGTTCATAATTGTATGTTATGTTTGTTGTTTTTAAATGTAATAATGACCTTTTAGTATAGCAAAATATAGAGACTTGTAGTGTAGTAAAATATAAAGCATTTTAGCATAGTAAAATATAGAACCTTTTAGCTTAGTAAAATTTAATTATTTAGCGTAGAGTGCAAAATATAGAGCCTTTTAGTTTAGTAAAATATAAAGCCTTAAGTATGTACTAACTGCAAACTCTATCCAATAACACTTTACAAAATTAATTATTTAATTTATAAAATAAACTTACAAAAGTAACAAATTAATATGTGTTGTCAAATAACTCAAATATGGAGCCCGAAACTCATAGATAATTACTTAGTCCAATTCAATAATTAATTATTAATTTATTAAATTAACTAAATTGTAAAAATACTGAAATTGAAACGTATAATAATAAAAGATTAGTTGGTGTTACTGTGGGTCAATTATCGAGCATAGGAACTCATACATAATTATTCAATCCAATTCAATAATTTTAATTTAATTCTTCAACCTAATAAAATTCCATCGGTAATTGAAATTCACACGCATAATAATTAAGGATAACTTGGTGCGATCAGGCCTCAAATATCGAGCTTGGAAGGCCATACATAATTATTAAGTCCAATTCAAGAATTTTTAATTTAATTTATTAAACAAATAAATTTTTAAAATACATTTGAAATGACACACATATAAGTATAACTTGGTGCTACCGGGCCTCAAATATCGAGCCTCAAAGGGTTAATTTAATTTATGAAACAAACAAATTTTTAAAAAATATTAAAAATAAAACACATAATAATTAACTTGGTGCTACCAAACCTCAAGTATTGAGCCTCGAAGGCCATACGTAATTATTTAGTCCAATTCAAAAATTTTTAATTTAATTTATTAAACAAACAAATTTTTAAAAAATGTTTGAAATGACACAAATAATAATTAAGTATAGTTTGGTGCTACTGGGCCTCAAATATCGAGCCTCGAAGGGCATACATAATTATTTAGTCCAATTCAAGAATTTTTAATTTAATTTATTAAACAAATAAATTTCTAAAAAATACTAAAATGACACACATAATAATTAATTATAGCTTACTGCTACCGGACCTCAAATATTGAGCTTGGGAGGCCATACAGTATTGTTAAGTCCAATTCAAAAAAATTTAATTTAATTTATTAAACAAATAAATTTTTAAAAATATTTGAAATGATACACATAATAATTACGTATAGCTTGGTGCTACCGGGCCTATATTGAGCTTGGAAGTTCATACGTAATTATCTAGTCCAATTCAAGAATTTTAATTTAATTTATTAAACAAACAAATTTCTAAAAGATGTTTAAAATGACACACATAATAATTAAGTATAACTTGGTTCTACGGACCTCAAATATCGAGCTTGGAAGGCCATACATAATTATTAAGTTTAATTCAAGAATATTTAATTTAATTTATTAAATAAATAAATTTTTAAATTTTTTTGAATGATACACATAATAATTAAGTATAGCTTGGTGCTACTGGACCTCAAATATCAAGCTTGGAAGGCCATATATAATTATTAAGTCCAATTTAAAAATTTGTAATTTAATTTACTAAACAAATAAATTTTTAAAAAATTTCTGAAATGACACACATAATAATTAAGTATAGCTTGGTGCTACCAGGCTTCAAATATCGAGCTTGGAAGTCCATACGTAATTATTTAGTCCAATTTAAGAATTTTTAATTTAATTTATTAAATAAACACACACAATTAATTTTGTTTAAATTATAGTAGACGACACGGCCTTTCCGCTGTCTGCGCATCCTAAACCTGTCGAGGATTAGCTTTTAGTGTTGCAGGGCGACCATAGGTCCTCCTACATATGGGAGGGACAGCTACCAAAGTAGGCTCTCCGTCCCAGGAGACCTGATGATTTGTGGGAGTTCATGGCGGAACATCCTTTCCATGCCCGCGTATTCGCATGCTTACAGGCTACGGGGCTTTTGTACTATTTTTGAGCTTGGACGGATGCAGCTCGATTGGTCTCTTATCACGGCGTTGGTAGAGCGGTGGCGATCGGAGACTCACAGTTTTCACTTACCCACTAAAGAGGCCACCATTACACTGGAGGATCTTCAGGTTCTGTACGGGTTGCATGTAGATGGACAGCCGTGACACAACCCCATTACATTATATCCATGACGCGTGCCCAGTTTTTGGATATGATGGGGGAGTTTTTAGAGGGTGGCGCTGGGGAAGTCACGTTCTTTTGTCAGCCATCAGAGATTATATGGCTTTTTTGCACCCTGACATTACCAGGGAGACGGAAGATCTCCATATTGAGAGGTACACATGGTTGGCGATGCTCCTGCTTTTCAGGTGTGTCTTGTTCACAAACACTTTGGGGAGTACTGTTAGTCTGTGCTTTCTCCATCATCTTCAGTTGCAGGATGATTTACCTCAGTACAATTGGACTGCTGTTCTGGAATACCTGTATAGGAGCATGTGCCTGGCGAGCATGGGTCCAACGGTGGACATATGTGGTTTTCTGCCCCTCCTACAGGTGACAACATTTTCGAATACTCTGTTCATTATTCTGAATTCTATATGGTCTAAAAGACTCATAAATTTTACATCAACCTTTTATCTTAGGTTTGGGCCTGGCAGCGGATCATGCCGTTTCAGCCACCTCTACCGCCACTTGCGCCTGGTCAGGCATATCCATTTCTCCATCTAGCTTCTAGGTGGATTCTCTGGCGTGGGAACTACCGAGAGAGCGATGCTCATCATAATCTCCCCTTGTCATGGATGTACTAGATATGCTGGTGGATGAACATGTAAATATTACCTACACTTGAGAATTAGTAATTGGGTTGTGTTGCGCATACTCACTTTTATGTTATTATTTGGTAGTTCATCTGGACGCCATACATCGACGAGTTACTTGCTCAACTGCCCGATATTTGCTCAGCCGACAGACTGCTTTGAAGCACCTCTGTCCCTATGATCTTCTTCGATATGGTTGAGTATCATGCCACAGAGTGTGTGCTTCGCCAGTTTCACCGTCCCCATCCTATACCGGGGGAGCGTGGATGGTAGGCAACTCACTATCAGCTGACGACCGTGCCAGGGTGGACGTTATATATATGGGATGGCTAGAGCAGCCGGTCCATACTTGGGAGGAGCGAGGTCACCGTATTCTGCCAGCGCCTATATTTACCCAGGAGGCCACCATTCATCTGTATGCATCATGGTACCGCCGTCACACACAACGGATGATCAGGAACCCCATTCATGTGCTTGGCGATCGCTACAGATCATATGTCGGGAGGCACGAGGCACTGATATAATTTTGTGGCTTATTAGTATTTTATAATAGTGATATAGAATTATTTAATTAATATTTTAAATGTTTCACAGGCTATTGGGAATCATAACATCTACCAGTTGGGACAGAAGATGCAACAGTATGCCGACAATCCTGCACTCGTTGACTATGGCCAGCGGGTGAACAACAGGCTCGTCAAACCATGCTTCAAGCGAGAGATAGCGCGAGGTTGGACCACGAGGCTCAGTATGCGGTGCCAGAGGACTACCATCGGGGTAGGGGTATCCCACGAGGCAGGGGTAGGGCACGAGGGAGGGGTGCCCCACGAGGTAGGGGTGCGCCGCGGGGTCGCGGGGGTCGTGTGGGACGGTGAGAAGGTGGTCCCCAGCAAGGGGGATATGAGACACTTCTTGGCCCACCTGTTGAGGGACATGATGGGGATTTTGGAGATGAGTCTCTTGGAGATGATCAGTCGGGTTATGGACCTCAGGTCATGAGCTATCCAGCAGTATGCCGTCGTACAGCCTTTAGCTATCTCTGCCAGCATCGCAGGTCACCCCATCAGGAGCATTGGCGATCACGAGTACATTCGACGGGGATGTAGACCAGTACTTTTCATGCCCATCTACCGCAGCTGAGGATCGACCCACCCGGGACGTTGATGGAGGGCGTAGGCTGAGTTATGCCTCATCCCCGACGGTTGATGCGGATCTATCACATGCACACGTATGTTTGTATTACTTTAAAATTTCAATTTATTTTCTTTTACTTAATGAGTTGACGTTAATTAATTTTTTAACTTTCTTATGAAGGTTTTGCCCCATCCCATCTTTGAGGCCGCTTCATTCTTTGATGAGGACACCGCGGATGCATATACTTAGGCGGCCGACGAGACCATGGTGAGAAAATATTTTTTGACTCAACACGTACAATGCAAATATACTTTTTCACATACTAAGATTATTACTTTTTTTGTAGGTTGTTGATGCCCCGACGACATATTCTTCCGATCCTGCCAGTTGTGGTATCGATGCTGCTACACATCCTCACATATAGAGGCGGCTTGATGACGATGATCCAGATAGTGTACTTAGGCGATAGGGGATGCGACTTAGGCCGGCAGCAGCACTAAAGCACATAGGCTGTGGGACTCACTGATTTACTTATATTTTTATTTTGTGTAATAGTGCATTATGTAAATAATGGTAATAATTATCTTTTAACAACAATTTTATTTTAATTGGGTTTGAACAACAATTTTACTTAAATAGTGCAACACAAACCCAAACCTTGCAAACGCAACACAAAAATAAACAGTAGAACTAAAACCATCATTGCACAAAGGATAACTAAAACCATAAAATGTAGTACTATACCACGCTTTAAGTATTAAATATTTCTGCAAAAAAGCAGTTTTTCACATTGTTTTTATCTTTTTCAGAACGACAAGACAACTCCATAAAATGCAATACTATACCACGCTTTAATTTTTAAATTTTTATGCAAGAAAGCATCTTTTCACATGATTTTCATCCTTTGCAGAATGACAAAATAACTTCATAAAACGTACTACTATACTGCAAATTAATTATTAAATTTTTCTGTAAAATGCAGCTTTTTTCATATGGTTTTCCTCTTTTTCAGAACGACAAGATAACTCCATAAAATGTAGTACTATACTGCGAATTAATTATTAAAATTTTCTACAAGAAGCAACTTTTTTTCACATCTTTTTCATTTTTTTCATAACGACAAGACAACTCTATAAGACGTAGTACTATACTGTGAAGTACTATTAATTTTTTCTGCAAGAAAGCAGCTTTTTCACATGGTTTTCTTTTTTTTGAGAACGAAAAGACAACTCCATAAGACGTAGTATTATACCACGCTTTATGTATTTTGTCTCGCTTATAAATAACATGTCATTTGTAGTTATTTTGTGTGCTCAAAAATTACTAAAAGCACATATTCCATTACAAGTAAGGTTTTTTTAACTAAAAGCACATATTTCATTAAATGGCTCAACCTCTTCGTCCATCAAAGTGCAATTGTGGAAAAGAATGCTCGATGCAAAATTATTGGGACGGTGGTGAAGTTGGACACCGCTACTGGTGCTGTATGAACCAGTTTTACAAGGTTCTTGGCGAACCTATTTGTGATTTTGAGGAATGGGTTGATCATGTTATCAGGAATGCTACAGAGATTAACTGCAGTTTCTTCATAATATGTGTTTATGCCAACAGGAAAGACAAAGAGAAAGCGATAGAATTATATCAGAAATAAGGGCGAAAATAAAGGAGGTGGGAGAAGAAAATGGAAAGCACAATGGAATTGTGAAGCACAAAAGGAATTTAAAAAATATATAAACGGTAACTTGCGGAGGTGAATGTGAAACTGAAAAAGGTAGAAGAAGAAAAAGAACAACTAAAAGAACGATTTAAGTAATTGGAGCAGATAATAAATGGCAACCGGACTAAATATTATCATGTATGTATTTAGTGTATTTTTTATGTTACATGTATTTTTATTATGTTGGCCTGCTTGTGTTTGTGGTATTGTAATATTTTCCTTATTTGTTGTACTAAATTTTATTTTAATTGAAGTGGAAATTAAGTTTAAATGCTTGTGTTGTTATATGAAACTATCAAACCACGCTTTACATATTACATTTTTCTGCAATTAAACAGTTTTTTCTTCACTCATTCCGGATTGTGGAATATAATTTTTTTGATATATATTGAAAAATACACAAGTACAAACACATACTACAAAAACAATACCAAAACAAAAGACTAGGGGTATCCTTGATAGTTGGGTACATTCGACGAACTTGTACCAAGAGTTGGATTACCACCGCCACGCACACCACCTGAAGGATATTTACGACAATCGTATCCTGTTTGCGAGCACATGCCACATTTACGCGCATAAACGATGTTACCAACATCCATTTGGTTCCGTATACGCGTTCTCTTTTGCACTTGCAGCTCGCACAAAAAGTCCTTGTTACATACCATCTTAAAAGGTTCCGGTGCGCAATAATGCTTAGCACCTAATGGCTGCAACTTCCCACTATACGTGTCTACGTATGCAGCAACACTGTGCCTATCAATATAGTTGTTGCCCTATATCCAACTTGTTGAAAGCACTTCAACGCATGTGCCCACGGCATGTGGTAGATGGTCCATTTTCCACATGAACATAACCTTCTATTTTCATTCACCGTCTGTAGATTATTCTCACGGTGTCTGCGGATAGCGCTCTTAACTTCAAGAATACCCCGTTCATGATCGTATTGAAGAAATGAATGCCATTGTGCTCGCCTCATGGACCTTTCAAATCTTCTCATGAGTATTGGCATAAATTGAACTCCCTTGTCCATCAATGGCGATGCAACTGCATGCCTTTCAACAAACCTCTCCGCACTCTGTTTGAATGTCATGCAGACCATGGCAGTGATAGACAGTCAACGGGCAGACTTCAACAAGCTGTTGAATGACTCCAACACATTTGTAGTGAGGGCTCCCCATCGTCTGTCGCCATCAGCATGCAATGTCCATATTTGAAGTTCATGTCGCATCAACCAAGTATAGGCTCGTGGATCTATCTGCCGGATCGCTTCCATGCGCCTCCTGAATTTGCACTGCTGGTGGTCAGTTACAGCCATCCACATTAAGTCATGCAAGGCCTTGTCAGGAAATTTCTTCTGGAAATTGGCCTTCAGGTGCCTCAGACAGTAACGGTGGTATGCATATAGTTCCTGCCATTCAGGCAAGTGACGTACAGAACTTAAAATACCACCATGCCTATCAGATATTAGACAAATACCTGAATGTTGCTTGACAACGTGCTGCTTCAAGTGGTTCAAAAAGAGCGTCAACGTCTCTCAGCTTTCGTTGGCACATATGGCAAAAGCTAGTAGAAATATTTATCCGTTGGCATCAACTGCAACTGCAATCAAAAGCTTAAAATCATACTTTCCATAGACATGAGTACAGTCTATGGAAATTACAGGACGACAATGCACAAAACCATCAATTGCTGCTTTAAATGACCAGAACACATAGTTGAAAATATATTCAGGTCTGTCGAGACTCCGCTTACGCCTCCATTCAATAACAATCCCGGGATTGAAGTGTTGCAGTGTAGTCATGTACCTGGGCAGATTTGAAAAAAACTTATCCCAGTCACCATAAATAAGTTCAAAGGCACGTTTGTGACCGAGATATGTCTTTCTTTTGTTTATAGTACAACTATACTCCTGGTGGACGACTGTAATACATTCTTTAATCTTGAACCTAATGGACACCTCCAAATATTGAATAAGGACAAGAGAAATCAAGTCCACATCCAAGTTGAAGTGATTCTCATTAAATGTGTGTATTTCACATCTGTGCTCGCTAATAAATTTACCTGCTTTCCACAAACCTGATTTATTCTTGTTGGCACGCAACATCCAGTGACAACCTATAAACCACCTACGACATACAATCTTGTATACCTCTATAGTTGCCTCACTTACCGTCATCTCACGGTACTCTCTTATACTGTAGATTATTACAGCCCTAATTAGGTGAGCTTTATCGGGGAAATACATGCCCTTTTGTCATAACAGCTGGTCTAGACTCATCCCACATCGCTGATCGAATTTCGTCATCATCCCTTGTGAGGGCATCCACGTTCGGCATACTTGACAAATTATCAAGGTAAGGAATAATCCGCTCATGGAATGGCACGTGAGACTCGTACACTCCTTGTCTAGCAGGAGGTAGAGATACATGCTGCCTCGTCAGCTCAGGTTTAACATTTACTTCCTCCTCATCATCACCCTCATCATGGAAGGGTGTGTCATCCCCAGACTATCCGTATTGTTGTCATAATCACTATCATCTTTCTTACTCTGAGCATCAGCCAAATCACGAGTCAATACGTCGTCTATGGACAATTGTATGAGATAAGGAATATAAAGAAGCTTGTGAAACGTTTTCACAACACAAAAACAACAAAATGATAAGTTACCCAACTACATAAATACTTTTGATATAGCAATATCACTTTACTTACAAGCTGTACTTTCTTGACGTTTCGTGATGGATATTTTCTTGTTGGTGATGACTCCCAGATGGACCACCGTGCTCCAATACTCCAGAACTACGCATATTCCAACTAGGGACTGGGTCATGACTTGTAAAATTCATATCCGGACGGTACCTCCTATGAAAAATATAAGTGTTAATACAAATCCAATTAAAACATAAAATAAACAGCGCTAAAACATAGTAAAATTTAAGTTTACCAGTTATCTCATGGATTATATAAAGTCGAAAAATTATTTTGTGGCTGCTCATTCGCCGGTGGTGACAAGTTTAAATCAAAGCAAGCTCTTTCATCAGCAATCTGCCCGGCAAAAATTGCTCCAGAATAACCACCCGATGACTGGCGGTTATCCCTATTATGCACGCCTTCATTATTGGGAACATCTTCCACCTTGACGTACATTTCCAATAATTTTATTACAATAAATTTCCTGTATTCATCCGGAATCGGCAAAAAATCTCTAAGAGTTTCATCATCCTCGATGTTAAACTCAGAATAATAAGCAAACCCATGCGGAGTCACTGAATAGGGAAACATACCGGTTACTTTAAGGTTAATCGAACGCTTCCTCACACTTATTTTTTTACATATCAACAAAATTAATTTGTCATATTCCATAGTAAGAGGCAATTTAATATGATAGTGTGGAGGTGAGTTATACCTCACAGAGTTATTCTTCAATACAAACTCACCTCCAAAATATAATGAAACCCTTATGTTTTGGCTCTTCAGACATTGTACAAAAATGATTGATAAGAAGAAGAGAGAAGTATGAATGGAAGTTTGAAGTTTGTATTTAACGAATTTTCATAAAATTGAAACGCTTTTCAATAAGGTAAGTTTGAGCTTGGAGTGCGTAAGAAATTCGCAGTATAATACTACATTTTATGTGTTTGAATTATTGTTATGTCAGTCAATTATTGGTGGGGCAATATTATAATTTTTTTTATAATTCGCAGTATAATACTGCGAATTAGTTAACTTTTTTATACTGCAAATTAGTTAACAACAAAATTTTCGTTAAAGTAATTTGCAGTATAGTAATACGAATTATATATTTAGGTAACTTTATTTTTTAGCAATAAAAACGTATAAGTGTTAAGAAAAATTTCGGAATCTCCCGGTAAGTGTCTCGTACCTCCTTAGTAATTAAGCAATCAAACAACTAGTCAAGTGATAGTTCATTCGATCTCATAGTCTAGCATGACGTGTAACCTTAAAACTACCTAACCACCACGTAATCATGCTTACGTGGAATGCTAGTATCACTTCCCCCATAAAAACGAAGTTATGCTATGAAGCTAAAATTACAAACCTTGACCAACATCAACCGTTGGATAAATAAAAAAACAAGCGGACCCATAAATGAACGGTCAGATACTTGCCGTGATACAACAACATGCAGATGAATTGTCACTTTTAATCTCATCGGCTTCATAGTTTATTCTCGAATTTCGTTTTTCTCCCAACTGCCGAAGCAAAAGCTAAAAACGAAGCATTCCTAACACATGACCAAAATCTTCTATTTGGAATTTGCAATACGTAACCTCCTTTTTCACAAACACCTGCCATTCAATCCTGAATATCGTAGGAAAAGTTGTTACATAAATTTGTCCCTTTTACAGCATTGTTCTTTCATCTCCAGTCGGAAACTTTCAAGCACCATATGATCGGTTAAAGCATCAAATTGTAGCACCTTTTTGCACCAGTCTTTGTTCACTTTTAGGGTTCGTTAACTTTCCCCTTTTTTTTCTCCTCTATTGTGCATAAATTGTTTCTCTTCACAGTTTGTAGATGACCTTTTTGTTTTTTTATATTTAAAATTAATTTATTTGCTTTTGTTCGTTTGTCTTTTGAATAATTTGCGAGAAAGCTCAAAGCAGGTGATGTTTAGTAGTAATTTATACGATATTTTGTGATTAATCAATGCTGCTTGGTAGAAAATTAATTGGTGTTTTGAGGTGCTTACTTTTTCCCTTTAAATTTTAGTTTATGTTATATAAATCAAAAGAGGTGGAATTAACATGTATGCTGGTTTGTGAATTAATATGTTGCTCCTTAGTCCTAAGTAGAAAATATACATTGCTGCGTTGAGGTGGTATTTTTTTTCTTTAAATTTATTTGAGATAAATCAAAAGAGGTGGTAGGTTTAAGAGTTTATATCTGCAAACGTATGCTTTTAATCCATTGCTGCTTTGCAGAAAACAAGTTTCTTCCTTTGTTTTTTGGGGGGTAGGGTTATCTGGTTCTTTTGGTGATTTGGGATATTTTGGACTATGTTGTTTCACTTAGTAAGTGTATACTGAGTTCTTGAACTGCTTTAAAGGGAACTAAACACATAGCTATTCGTCTACTATGGCTCGAAATGTTCTCCAATCCGTGCTAAAACTTTGTTGGCTGGGGGAATAGCTTGCTTGGCTACAAAAAAGCAAAATATGAAAATTTTGTTTTCCCCGTAAATTTTCAGCGTCAAACCTGTTTCGGAGCATAAGAGGTTTTATCAATTTCATTTTCTAATCATTCATAATCGGTCGGCTTCTGTGTCCGAAAGCATTTAGGTACTCTAGTTTCTGCTTGATACTGGGCATTATACTTTTATGAAGGCAATAATATGGAAGTGCTGTAGTTAAAATCACCGAAGATCAGTGTGTTGGAGTTGTACATCTAGCTGGATTTGAACTCCACAGCAGTATTGTGAAGAGCGTGAGGCGAGGAATAGCAACAAAACCTATTCTCTGCTTGCTCTGCTGATTTTGTAAAAAAACTGAGCTTTTTTATTTTTTCATTTAAGTACTGTTGGCAGTGACTTAAAGGACAGAATCAACCGTTTCAGTCGCTTCTCGCTTCGCTACCGATTATCGCTTTTTGGCAGAAGTGGTTGCTTCCAACTACCTGTACGCTTCACCCAACAGAAGCGACACACTGGCCGCCTCACTTCGCTTCGCGCTTAAAGCGCTGAGCAAGCGCTGCTCCACAGTTCGTGGATGACTTAAATTTAATTTCATATTTTAGATGACAGAGTTTTGATCCAGTAGTATCATTGTACTATCAAGGAAAACCCCTGCAGGAAAGGAAAGAAGAACAACTATGTCAATGCAGCTTAAGGAGCTTGAAATTAAAGAGAGGCAATTCACATGCTGCTCTCCAAAGCATAGTGACTTCTAATACAGCCTGAGTTTATGCCATAGACATCTTTCATTTCTTTCTCTTTTGCTCTCCTGGGAACTTAGGAGAGATGTCTATACATGGATAGATAATCTGTTTTTTGACAAGATAGGTGAAACATTGGAGTATTGATAGTTCTTAAGTGCTCGTTTCACTTTGCTTATTGCTGTGTGAATATTAGGTTTAACACGGGCAAATTTATAGGTGAGATTATGGGGCACGTGAATTCATGGTTTTTCCCATGCTCCAAGAAGGCTGAATGGTGCACTTGGTTGAAAGTTGAGTTATTTACCAAGAGGAATAGAGATTAACTCTCACTTAATATATTTTTTCCTCCTTTTTAAGTAGTGCATCCATGTACTAGAAATCCTAGATCCGCCTCTGATTTAACAATGCCAGTTGGTACATATAGGGAAATGATCTCTGTAGCTTAAATACTAACCTCAAACAAGGGATCTAGGGTTAGTCCATTCTCTTTGTCATGTCTTTATGAGAAAAGGATTTTCTGAAATCCAAGAGTCTCGTAATGATCCTTCCAAGTAGATATAAAGAAAGAGCTTAAGTACTGTCATTTGTAGAAGATGTCATGCTCAAAATATTTGCATTTCACTTTTTTAATTGATGTGCCAATATGTGGGTAATACTGGTAATTTATTACATTAGGAAAACCCGGGATGCATCTCGATTATCTGCTTAAATACTGAATTTAAACAGCGGATCTTGGGTTATTCCTTTCTATTTATCATGTTTCTACGAGGTAAGAGGATTTTTAGGAATCTAAAAGTCTATTAGAATATCTTGCAAGACAAAAAATCGAAAAACAAAAAAAAAACCCCCCCCCCCCCCCCCCCCCCCAAGTGCACGTCATGCTTAAAATATTTATATACAGTGGAGGACGTTCTCCTTTTTCTATTTCTTTTCTTTTTTTTCCCCCATATCAACTTATGATGAATATCTTAGTAGTCAGGCATAAGATTTTTCTTCTTACATTCCAAATGTTTGTGGCAGGGTTCCTGAAGGCAGAACATTGAGAATCTGATCGTCCCCATTCAGCATCAGTGTTTTTATGAGTATGAAGTATTATGCAGGATCCTTCTGATGCCAGATTTCTGATTCATGGTTCTGGCGGAGATAACTTATCAGAGAGACTCAGGCAACCTGCTTTATTAAAGTATTGGAAAGTTCTTCCAGAAAAGAAGCTAAAGTGATTAATTCTATCTGAGGTGACCTGGAAGCTTCTTGTTGAGTTTTGAATCATCCTGATTGTAGGCCATATTTCCTGGAGATCCTGAGAAGCAGTGTTTTTAAAAAGTGGAATGGGATGGAGGGGAATTTTGGTTCCGTTACTATTCTCCATTACTTTGGTCGAATCATCAAGAAATGCTGAAAAAATGTGGTCGCTAAACGTAGTCTCAGGATCATCTCCACTTTATAGCTGGGCTTTGTACAGTGCTGGTTTTTCCGTACTGGTTTCTGTAGTCCTGTCTATGTATCTAATCGTCGAGCATCTAGCTGCATACCATCAGCCTGAGGTTTTTACTTATACCTGTTCAATCCTCTTTGAGTTTTTTTCTCGCCTACATCATTGATCGAATGGTGTGCCGATCTGTTCATTTCAGTAATAAGTTTGTGGTGCTTGATTGCGTACATGCTTGTGTTGTTGTTTTGTACAGATACTTGGTCTTTGTAGCATTGCCTAGTTTCATTGTCTCAGAGAACTTATCTGACCGAATTATTTTTATCACAGGAGCAGAAGTTTTTGATTGGACTAATCTTGATGGTTCCTGTTTATGCACTGGAATCGGTAAGATAACCTTTAGCTTGTCTGCTCACTTTCTTTTATTATTATTAAACCTCTTAATTTGACTAGTACAGCTCTGTAAAGTAGTGCTAAGATAAGAAAATGCAAGTCACTTCAGGTTTTCTCATTTCTGCAATCTGCATTTAGATATCTTAAAAAAATGTATTTTAAGTTAAGCTTGAATCGTGTGCATCATTCAACAGCCTATATGTAATACGTCTAATTTTATGGTATGACCATCACCCTAAATTTAAAAAATATTTTGTTGTCGTCCTTTATGTTTATGATTTTGTAAGGCGATTGGTTCAATGTTTGACTACAGTTCCTGCTTTTACCTGACAGTTCTTATCCCTACTGGACTCAAATGCCGCATTCAACTGTGAGATCATACGTGATTGTTACGAGGCTTTTGCATTATATTGCTTCGAGAGGTATCTGATAGCCTGCTTAGGTATGTCTTTAGACATAGTTTGTTGCCCTCTTCTCATATTGAGTTGTCCCATGGGAAATGCCCACATTGAAAAGTTAAGTGCCTTAATTACGAGCTTCTTGCAAGATCTACTCAGCTATAATTTGGTGACAGGCAGTCGATGATTAGGTTCCCTTTGGAGTTTGATAGTGTCACTATATTTGTGTTTATTATTCACATAACCTTTTCCAAATGTTGCTCCATTCATGTCGCCATTGCAACTTATTTTGCAGTGGGGTTATATGATTGTGTCCATTCTCAGTGTTTCTTTAATGGGGCAAACTTCTGCTAGTTTTTTTTTTTTAAATAAGGTTTCTTTCTTTAAACATGATTCTCATATGAGCTACATGACCTAGGTGGAGAGAAAAACACAATCGAATTTATGGAAAGTCAAAGTGTTGTAAGTTCCAGCTTGCCTCTATTGGATGATGCCTATGCATATGGAGTTGTTGAACATCCTTTTCCATTGAATTGCATGATCAGGGAGTGGCATCTTGGCCCTGACTTTTATCAAGCGGTAAAAATTGGGATAGTGCAATATGTATGTGCCCCTCTTGTAATTTGCCTCTGGATTAAGAGTTTCGTCAAGCTTCTATGTACTGAATTGAGAATTCTTTTTCCAGATGATACTTAAGATGATATGTGCTTTACTGGCTATGGTTTTTCAATTTTTTGGCATCTATGGTGAGGGCAAATTTGAGTGGAGATATGCGTAAGTCTACCAGGTTTTCCTGTCATACTCCAAAGATATCAGTATTTAGTCCCACCTGTTTCGTGACTCTTCTACTGTAGATTTCTGTTCTAGCCTCTGGATGATTCTGTTTCAATTTATCCACAATATTAGAAATGTCATGAGAGCACAAGCATGTTGTTAATTTGAGTGTTAATTCTTGCAGCTATCCTTATTTGGCAGTTGTTCTTAATTTTAGCCAGACCTGGGCTCTATATTGCCTTGTGCAGTTTTATTCAGTCACCAAGAATAAATTAGCACCGATTAAGCCATTGGCGAAGTTTCTTGTATTCAAGTCGATTGTATTCTTGACGTGGTGGCAAGGTATAGCTGTTGCCTTTCTTTTGTCATTTGGAGCATTCAAAGGTTCTTTGGCACAACTATTGAAGACACGAATCCAGGACTATATCATCTGTCTTGAGGTCAGTTTTGTTTATGTAATTATCTTTCTAATCTAACAATTGCCTGATTTCTACTTCATGGGCCAGCAGAGGTTCATGAAAAAAAATGATTAATTTTGTTGTAGAATATGTGCTCTTTTTCAGTTTGCATCAATGAGCTGCTGGAGCAGTCTGGCTGGAGTTGTCAACTTTTTTGTATTAAAGTGAAGGATATTGTGCTCTTAGGTTGTACAGATCAATTTTTTTTGATAAATTGGTATTGCTCTTTATTTCTCTACTCACTCATATTGAGATGTCCTAGAATTAGTCAAAGTACGGGGAGGGGAGTGACAAAACTAAATCGAGGACGCGGAAAGCTATATCCCAAAACATACCTAAGTATTGGGCTTGCATTTGAATCACATCATGGAACAGTTTGCTTTGAGCTACTCATAGGTGGTACTTAACTGCTGAAGTTGACATTTGAAAGTATTGCTTGTTTGTGATGCAGTACCAAAAGGAAGTAGAAACAGAGAGGAAGAGGCATGGCTACAAATAGAGAGATAACTATCACTCAAATCTTTTAGACATAGTACATGATGGTCCTATTTGCAGGACATTGAATTCTAAACAAGTTGGAAATCTTATTACTTGTAGAATTTTACCTCCAGCTAAAAAGATAAAACAAGTTAAGATTTTATTTTTGACAGTGAGATAATGTGATGTCTAATAGATTACCCCTGTATCTAGCTAAAAGAGAAAATCTTTTCTAATTTTTCTTTTTAACTCAAGATAAATGTAAAAAACAATTAAGATGATGATGTAGCAATATCTCGTGGAATCCTAGGTTACGCCTAGAAGAAATTTAAATAAATTAACTCTTTTGACTAGGATCGTGGAAATAAACTTGTTTATGTTGGGAAGGAATTCCTGGAAAAAATGATCAGAAAATTCGTCTTGATATACATGGGTGGAAAGAAGAAGAATTTCGAAAGTTGTATCAGCATTAGCTACAACGTTCCGGATTACCAGCATCATTAATAGGTCTCCGAAGGAGCGGGAGAAATCTGTCATATTGATGAAACAAACGTAACATGTATTATTATTAAGCTGCACAATGTTTGTAGATTTCATTGTATTTTGGGTAAGAGAAAGAGCCAGACAATTTTCTTGGAGTTTTACTTATTTGAGATTGGTGAGAATTAGCCAGGAAAGATACAAAAATTCAAGAATCAAGATAGTAAATGATCAGTTGGCTAAGAAGGCTGAAGGCAACAAGTAAAGCATACATAGGTTGCAGCATTGAATGCTTTGCTGCAAAATAACATTGAAGTCAAAGATGCCATATAAGTCAGATGATAATGGTGGTTGAGCTTGAAGCTTTATTCAAACCTAGGAAGGGGAGTAATGCAAATATGTTTGTTGGCTTTTGGTTAATATTGAAGAAGAGAGGGTGACTAGCACAAACATAGAAGATGGGTGCATAGAATGTGGAGGGTTGCTGCTGAAAAAGGGATGAATCACAAGCAATTCCTTGTGGTCATTGATTAAGGAAATATATTGGGTGATGTGTATCGGAACAATCATATAGTGTCTCTGCACAGATGGTTGTTGAGTTCTATTAACAGCCAGTGAATTGAACACCCAAAATATGTACCAGAAAGGTGAACACCAGAACATGGTGATAATGCTTGTGATTTTTGGAGACTGATGCCATCTAAAGGACTTAGAGCACACCTTTAGTGGGCTTGTCACTTGTGTTTGTGTCTGGTGGTCTCCCAAGCCTATCCCATCAGATGTTGTCATTGAAGTTGAGAGAGTAAGATTTCCTATTCCAATTGTAATGGAGATACTTATTTAAAGAAACGTTATTATAATCCTACGAAATAGTGGGCAAGGTGGAATTTTTTTTTATGCAGAAGAGATATGATATTGAATTAAACCAACTCAAGGAGTCAATTCTAGCAGAGTAGAACATTACGTTTCTCAAAGATCAGTGTGCCTGTTATCCACGTCACTAGGACATGTTTCCAAAAAATGAATTATTTTCAAAATTTGAATTGAGCAACCCCCACTTCCAACCGAGAGGTTGTGAGTTCGAGTCTCCCCAAGAGCAAGAGCAAGGTGGGAAGTTCTTGGAGGGAAGGATGCCGAGGGTCTATTTGGAAACAGCCTCTCTACCCAAGGGTAGGGGTAAGGTCTGCGTACATACTACCCTCCCCAGACCCCACTAAGTGGGATTATACTGGGTTGTTGTTGTTGAATTGTAGAAGAAGTCTAAGCATTGATCACACCGCACAAGTAGTGGAAGGAGATATTTGGTAGCAAGAATTAGAGCATTAAACACATTGAAGGCTCAGGTAAAGATCGCCAAAACATGGCGATTGCGACTACCGAAGCCCTTGGTTGAGAGGAGTCAATCAAGGCTTAGGACTTCTAAAGGGCTAACGATTCAAGCATGGTTACATCAACATAAATATAATCCTGGATGACCGACACAGATTTATTTAGGGGCTCCTCAAGAGCTTCTTAAAGTCTAGACTACTAATCAGAAATTTTGAATTCCGATTTCTTCTTGAGAAGACTAGCCAAAACTTAGACAGCTGAATAGTAGTCATTGAGCAGCAACAACTTCGAGTAAAAGGAGGCTAATAGAAGTGCTCAGTAGTGGAAGAGGGTAATACCTTAAATTGCGTATATGGTGTACCTACTTTTGTTCCTCGAGGTGGAACCTGATGTCCAATCCCCTAGACAATTTTTTCGCTTGAACAGTGCTTACATATTGGTTATTGAAAAGGAAGAATATCCTTTTCTTCAAAACATGCTGGATATGCTTGATAGCTTAGGTTTCTAGTGTTTTATAACGAGCATTATCTTTGTACTATCACAGTGTCTACTGTTTTTCTAATGAAATTTTAACTCCTTTAAAAAAAATTATTGTCCGTGGATTGGGTAGACATTGGGGAGCTCAGTTTGTGAGCTTCTATGAGGTGCTTGATGACTTGGCCTATTTGAGAAGATCGAACAAGGAGTTTGGGAGGAAAATGAAGTGTTGCAGAATTCCTTAAACTTTTAGGCGAAAGTGTCTGGGAGCTGAAAAGCTAGAGTTAAATGTGTCGTATAGTAATAGGGCATAAAGAAGCAATGATGGTCAATGCCAATGCAGTGGAACATGAAGATAAGGATAAGAAGTTGGAATGCAAGGGATGGAATAGTAGGGTGAAAATAAGCTTACTAGTCACTCTTACTTAATCTGAATACAGATGTATATTGTTCCCTGTCGACAAAAATCGAAGAGTTGGAGATGAGATATTTGAGACAGCTCTGGCCTAATAGGTAGTGATGCTTTAGGAGCTAATGGAAAAATGAGGGCATTGTGATCTTTTGAGACAAGAGTTCCTACATTAAAGGACGATAGGCCGATTTGTTTAGAGCGCTTTAATTATATGGGAATGCTTTTTACTTACCTGCAATTCGTAAAAGGTTGACAAAAGGTAGAGCAAAGCAAGTTCTACCTCGTTTGATATAAAAATTAGATATTGAGGAAGTCTATGATCATGTTGGTTACTTTTAATGATTATAATGAAGAAATTGGGACTTTAAGACACTAATGGTTAGATGGATATAGTTCTTTGTCTCTAGGGTGGTGTTCTCTATAATTGTTGTTGATGGTAGCTGGATTTCTTTGCACAGGGGGGCTTTAACGCAGGAAGATGTTTTCCTTTTTTCTCTTTTTGCTAGTGTTGGAAGGGCCTTCTTAGATGATGTATAAGGCTAAACTAAAACTAGGATAAGAGGTTTTATGTTGGGTTGCAAATATAGTGGTAGTCTAGTTGATAGATTAATAATAGGTGGTGCTGAAGAATCCCGATTGAGATCAAAGGCTCATTTCGCTAATATTCTAAGCCGCATTAAGTTTACATATCTATTTTCAGCATGTTCTCTGTTTAAGAGGTATAGGACTACAAGATTGGTAGACAATTTGGGATGTCAAGTCGAATTTTTCATCACAACCTACCTTGGAATGCCACTAGAAGCAGGTTATAAATGATTGAGAATAGACTTTCTATCTGGAAGGGAGAGTATTTGTCTCTTCAGGTTGTCCTGATAAATGCAATTTTTGATTTCCTTTCTACATACATGATGACATTACTTCCAATACTTCCCAAGATAGTTACAACATTGGACATAATATGAAAAAAGTTTGTATGGAAGGGGAGCAGAGAAAAGATAACCACCTGTGCAGCGAACAATGTTCAACAAGGTAGAGGGTCGTTTGGGTGAAAAATTTAACTTTCTGCTTGGATAGGCTAAATGTCTTTCAATTTTATTATTTTTTTGCCTTAATTGTTGCGGGTGTATGCTTAAAATTCGAAGCCATAAATAATGTGCTTGGTGCTTTGGACTTGGTCTACTGTCCTTATTCTATTTGTAGTGACTGGGCGACAACTCTGAAAAATATTTCCTGCCTATATATGAGTTCATTTGTTTAGGGAAATGGTTATGCACTCCCAAAATATGCATAATAGTAAAACTATTCATTGGACCAAAAGTTACTTATTATGCTTCAGGAAAAAACCTTAACTATTCATGGTACAAGTTACCATCTATCCTAATTGAACTTTGATTTTCCTTACCCTATCGAGATGTCCATTCCGCAGAGTCCCTTTGCCAGTATTTCTCCTCTTTCTATGTGCTATATGGTTTGAATTTTCTCCATGAAAGACACTTGTTATCAAAATGCAGTGTTGGTCTTCTGATTTTGACTTAATAATGATCTGATCTTGCATCAAAACTACTCTTGAACCTTGCAGTGAGAGGTTCATGAGGGTAGCGTAACTTCGCTGTAATAGAATATCATATCTGAGTTTATATATGGTATCTATATCTCCAGTCGAGTCGATAGATGAGCTTATTAGATATAACTTCTTATATGCCAAGGGTTTGAAAAAGGAGGGTGGCAAATGAAGTTGGGGGGTTATATAGGGGCATGGGGTTGCAACGGAGGTCAGTGTACAGGGAGCGAGACTTGACATGTCTTTATATGCTCAAACTGTGGTGTCTTTATTCTAAAATGCAGGCGTTAAGCTCAAAAAGAATGTCGCCTCAGTCAGTCTTAAGCAAACAAAAGGTTTAGGTTAGGATTCTATTGATCATATGCATCAACACTACTTAAAGACTTGACATGCCGTTATATAGTTATATTTTCCAACCGCCAAATTTGGTTTACAAGTGCCATGCACTTCCTTACTTATTTGGTTTATTATGCCCATTGTTGTAGTAGGTGCATGCCCTAGGACTTTACAGTGGGTTGCCCACAAAATAGTGTAAAAATATGACTTTCAAAATTTAATATTTCGGCATACATGTGATTTAATCCTTATAATATCAAATTAAATCTTATATTCTTGTTCATTTATATTTAGTTTGATACGTCAGTTTTTTCTTTTCTTTTTCTTTATTTGTATTTGTTTTATTTTAATTTGCGATTATTTTATAAAATGCACAAAGGAAGCATGAACAACACTACATAGATTCATTGAGGATTAGGCGTTAAATATTCAAGCATTATTGACTAGCGTAACATAGTATATTTGTTTGGGAATCTTAAAGTATGTATGGGAAACGCTTATTCTTGCTTGGTATCCTATTTTTTCTAGTTTAAGTACTCTGCTTATTTTAGGTTTAATCACTAAAATTATCATGTCTAGCCCTAATTCATGATATTTTCAGTGATTAAACCTTGAACGAACAGAGTAATTAAACCTTAGGAAAATCAGGATATCAAGAAAGGAGGAGGGTTTTTCCTACACCCTTTGAGGCTTCCAAATAAGTAGACCATCTAACGCTAGTTGTTCTGATATAAGTAACACATAATCCTCAATGAATCTATGTAGCAGCAGTTCAAGCTACCCTTGTAAATTTTATGAATCAATCGCAAATTAAAAAAAACAAATTAACAAAAAAGGAAAAAACATGCACAGTAAACTAAATATAAATTGTAACTTGGTAGAATAAGGATAAAGTCACATGTACAATGAAAATTATAATTTTATAGTATTTTATGGGCGAACCACCATAAAATTCTTGGGATATGCACCTACTAACAGTAGGCTTCATACACCAAGGCAATGCATGACATTTGTAAACCTAGCAGTTGATAAATATAATTATATAAAGACATATCAAGTCTTTAAACGATGTTGATGCATCAATAGAATCCTAGACTAAAATTTAGCTTAGTCGGGACCGATTGAGGTGACGCACCTTTTGAGCTTAACACCTGCTTAGAACAAAGAGATCTGGGAACCGGGAATGCCTTTTGAAGGGCTAGTGACAATTTTTAATCTTGTGAAGTATAAGATTATAACACTGGAGTATAGAAAGTTGAAAATTACCTAGCTATTTTAATGATTAGTGCATTTATGCCTTCGCTCTTAGCAGTTGTCTTTCCTTGATCTGCTGGCTGAAGTGTTGGTTGTCCAAATTAACAGACAGATGAAGTGTAGGTTGAGATTGATGTGAGTAAAGACCTGGTGATGCCATGATATGGGATAAATCAAAGGTGACTTCTGCATAGTGCCTTTCCGGTGTCGCTATCTTCAAAAACATGCTGAATATATCATGCTTCAAAGCTCAAAATGGAATTGTACAGCCCTGATCTGTGTATGATTATGTTTTCCACATTGGAATACTGCAGCTTGAGTTTCTGACATGTGATATCAGTAAAAGAGTCCGTTAGAACCGTATTAAGCCTGGGTTTCTGAAGTGCTCGAAAAGCATTAAGCCTAGGAATGACACTTGAAATGTTTAACCCCTTAAAGCCACAAATTCTGCTATGAGCTGCCACAAAATATCTTCTTGGAACAGAGTAGAGAAGACTCTGTAGTCACTTATGGCAGGCACATACTCTTCATGTGCGCTGATCAGTATTTATCTTCTCAATCTGATAGAGATGTAGTAGGGTTTAACTGCATTCATATCACTGAGTAAACCCTAACTACCTTGTTTTCCCTGTTTAGAAGGACTGTAGCTGGGGTTTAACCAGATTTTCTCTCTCATGAGAGCCATTATCTTGGGAGTGATAATCTAGATGGTCTGGCAGTATGTACCAATTTATTTTGCTTTTGCCTATTATTTCAAAGTGGAAACCTTTTGCGAGCAATAGAAGTAGCTGGATAAGTCGCTTCACCTTTAATGTTCTTGAGCCGATGGTTTTTCGGAAACAGCCTCTCTACCTTCATAAGGTAGGGGTAAAGGTCTGCGTTGCGTAACATTATCCTCTCCAGATCCCACGGTGGGATTTCACTGGGTTTCTTCTTGTTGTAGAACTAGCTGGATAAGATCATTTTGTGATGTTTCAAATTATTGGTGACCTGATGTTAGCCAATTATTTAATACATTATCTAATCTTTTCTCGTAAATACAGATGGGTATTGCTGCTGTTGTGCATCTTTATCTTTTTGTGATGTTTCAAATTATTTGGTGACCTGATTTTAGCCAATTATTTAGTACATTATCTAATATTTTCTTGTAAAAACAGATGGGTATTGCTGCTCTGGTGCATCTTTATCTTTTTGTGATGTTTCAAATTATTTGGTGACCGATGTTAGCCACTTATTTAGTACATTATCTAATATTTTCTTGTAAAAACAGATGGGTATTGCTGCTGTGGTGCATCTCTATGTTTTCCCAGCAGTGCCTTACAAGCGCGGAGAAAGATGTGTCAGGAATGTTGCTGTGCTGTCGGATTATGCAGCTCTGGACACTCCACCAGACCCAGAGGAAGTTCAGGATTGTGAAAGGTCTACCCGTATACGCGTTTCTCGGCCTGAAGAGAGAGAGAAGCGTTTAAAATTCCACCAGAGTGTTCGTGATGTAGTTGTTGGAAGTGGTGAAATAGTAAGATTTCTACTCATTGATGTCTTCTTTTGTTGTTTTAGTTATTCTTGATTCTCTCTAGCTGTGCAACTGATGTGTTTTCTGATGTCACGTCTTTCAGATAATTGATGATATGAGGTTCACAGTATCTCATGTTGCGGAACCAGTTGAAAGGGGAATTGCTAAACTAAATAGGACTTTCCATCAGATATCAGAAAATGTAAAACGGTGTGAAGAGAGGAGGAGGAACACGAAGGATGACAGTTATCTTGTTCCACTGAACTCATGGACAAATGAGTTCTCTGAAGTACATGATGATCTCGTTGAAGGGAGTATGAGCGACAGTGGGATGCATGGCAAGCGACCACATCATCAATCTAAAGGGATGTCATCCCTGCGGAGATAGTAGACTATTTAATCTAACCGAGAAGCAGAGGTGTGGATTTCATCTAACCGTATTGTTCATTAACCATACTGTGGACATAGTTCCACATTGAGATGATATAGGTAACCTATATTTAGGAGTGTGCGTGAATATTGAGAAGGCACTTGTCTAGGGTTGAAGTACTGTAAAGACTTGAATAGCTGATGAATTTCATGTGTAAAGCTTGGAGAAAAATTTGGGCAATGACATGGTTGAAGCAAGCTGATAAGATAGTTTGTTGCATGATGAGGAAAAACAAATCTTAGGCAACTAAGTTTTGACAGATTTCTAAAAGATGTACGACTGTTAACTTCACTTGTTAATGAATTTTTGCACTATTCTTCTAAATGTTGCTCATTTGAGGAGTTGTTTCATGTTGGTGGATTTCTCAACTTTGTTGTGTGTCTTGTCAACTTACACGCGTTTCTGCATGCAGGCATGTTTTTACTTCTTGATTACACCTTCATTTTGTCTTCTAGAATTGACTCAATTTTCCCTATACAAAAGGTGTTTTCCATTAAATAGCTTCCAACGCTACCTTTGTGTCCTTTTACATTGTATGCTTTCAATCTGAGTCCAGAGTTTCATCATTAAGATGCCCAAAAAAAAAATTGCACATCCTCACAGCACTCTGTTGTGAATTGGAAACAGTAGAGTAGGATGTATGGAGATGGATATCAAGATACTCTTTGATAAATTCGTAGCATGAGTGCGTAGGCTAGTCTGATTGTTGCAGAATTTATGCACACTGGAGTCAAATTTGTTGTTACAAGTAATTTTCTTGAACATGGTATGGTTTTATCCTACGATTTTCCTGCAATTAGTGCTTGGATTTGTTGAGTTGTCCCACATCGGAGGGATTTGAGGTCCTTGGTCTTCTTATATTGCTTGGGCAATCCTCACCTCATAAGCTAGTTTTTGGGGTTGAGTTAGGCCCAAGGTCCATTCTTATCATGGTATCAGAGCGAGGCTCATCCCAATTATTGTTACCGATGTTGGGCCGCCATTTATGTTGTCCACGCTCCAGAGATCTGAGCGTGAGGGGGGTATTGAGTTGTCCCACATCGGAGGGATTTGAGGTCTTTGGTCTCCTTATATTGCTTGGACAATCATCACCTCATAAGCTAGCTTTTGGGGTTGAGTTAGGCTCAGTGTCCATTCTTATAAGGATTTGTGAAGGTGGAGGACTATCTACTTGATAATGCATTAGTAATCTGATTAGGGATGGATATTAATGCATCTGCTTAATCCATTGTCCACTTACTGTCACATTTTAAGATGTACGTGTAAACCACTAGTGAGATTTCTGTGGTGAGACACACCGAGTGAATAGCTTTTGTTAAATTAGCAGAGATAATATTCCATGTAGCTTGAAAAAGGTCTAAGCACGCTTAACGCCTAGGATTGGGTGGAAATATTTATGCATATCATGTGCCTAAATTCTTAATAACATTGTTGAGCTTGAAATTCTTTAACTAATTCTTGACTTTCAAATTTTCTTTTTATCTATTTCAATTGTGGAGCTTGAGATTATTCCATTTTGCTTGGGACCTTTTTCCTAGAAAGAGTTGGTCAATTTTCGTGTCGCGCGTTTTCAAATCTTCAAAAGGATCTTTATTATGTTCTATTTGAACAAGGCATATCATGTTTGTGCTCATTTGGCGAGGGGACAATTTATTTGTTTGTGTATACCGTCGAAATCAGAAGAGATCGATTTCGAACTCCGGGCTCGAATTCGGGCAGTACAAAGTAAAGACTAGAGCTGATGGGAAAATGCATACCTTGAGGAAGCAAATCGAAGATCCGACATGATCTGCCTCGAGGACAGTATAATTTTGATGGCACTCAAGAAAGAGCGGGAATTTCTCAAGGACACGTGGATTAAAGTATAAATTAAGGGATAAGATTTGCACGAAATAGTATAAGTAGCTGTACCAATATTTTTTTTTTGCTATAATTGGAAATGTAACATATTAGAGTTTTCTCCTTCTATATAAAAGGGACCCCAATCTTTCTACAAGGATCTCATTCACTGCAATAGAACATTCTACTTTGTTTTTTTCGTTTATTGTGCTCTATAATTGTTCTTCAACTTTATTGTTTCTTCTTTATTGTTCATACTTTATTGGTTCTTAACTGACTTCTGGGCTCCCGAGATAATCGAGCTCGAGGTGACCGTTGCTCTAGCAACTCTGGTTTGGTTCATCAATTCTTCCTACTTAAACTTAATATTACCTATATCTTCACTAGTATTAGAATAAATCACATATCTTTAAAATCACAAATCACTTTTAATAGTTACTCACATTTTTCGAGGTAAACTGTTGGCGCCCACTGTGGGGATAAAGATAATAGTGATTATTTTAGTGCTAGTTTTTTGATGACACGCATTATTCTTCACACTTTTTCTTGTCAAAGATTCTTTGATTCAGGCTAAGATATGTCTAGCTCAACAAACGCACAAGTGCATGGACACGACAGTCTCGGATCCCATGGAGAAAATTATACAACAGTTGTAGGAACCGGTGTTCCACCGCTAAACCCTGGGGTAGCACTAGCACCAAACCCTGTCGATGTTGGTTCACACATTGCCGTGAACGTTGATTTGGACACTGATGTCGAAGGAAGTGTACACGAAGGGGATCAATCCGACACTCAAATAACACATGCTCAAAGAGAAAGAAAAGTTAGTCTACAAGTGATTTTTGAGATGCTGCAAGTTCAACAAGTTGCTATCGCTCAGTTTCAAGAGTCAGCAAAAGACTCCGAGCGTGGCTGGGCTTGAAAACGCTCATCGTTTTGAGCCAACCACGGAAAGATCAAGCAACAACGACTCAGGAACTGACCCCACCATCATGAGAATGCTTGAGGAACTCACGAAGAGGATTGAATCAGGAGAAAAAATAATTGAGGACAACGACAAAACTCGAGGGTCAACCAAATACCGGGAGCACCTTTGATTTTGAAACGACTGAACTCGAAGAAGTTCTTGCAAAAACCATTCCCCCAAAGTGTTGCCTCGAAGGCCATTCCGAAGAAGTTTTGGATGACATACATCCCAAATTAAAACGTGACCACTTATCTTAATGAGCACATCACCACGTATACTTGTGGCATAAAAGGAAATGATTTGGAAGACAATAAGATTGAGTCTGTTTTGCTAAAAATGTTTTGGGAAACTCTGTCTAAGGGTGCCATGATTTTGGAAAACTCATTTATAAAGGCACATGCCGGTACCATAAAAGTCGCACCAAGAAAGTTCGATGTATTCAAAATAAAACAAAGGGGGAACGAGATGCTGAGGGATTTATCTCCTCCTTCCAGTCACAACGGATGGAGTTACCACTGTTCTCCAATGACTGGGTTGTACAAGCCTTCACTTAGGGACTAAATAAACAAAGTTCGATGGCATCGAAGCATCTTAAGTAAACTTGATCGAGTATCCCGCCGTGACTTGTGCGGATGTGCATAGCATGCACTTATCAAAAATTAGGGTCGAGGACAACCAGTTAGGAGCCCCCTCGGGTAGGGGTGGGCATTCGTATTACGGTTCAGTAATTAAAAATTTCGGTTCAGTATTTCGATATTCGGTTTATCAATTGTATTTACCAAATACCATATCGAATTATTTCGGTATGATTCGGTATTTATTATTTTGGTTCGGTACGGTTTTGGTAAAGTATTCAATTTAAGAATTATTCAATTTTGTTATGTTTATACCAAACGAAAATTAAAATGCTGCCAAATCCAAACGGAGTGCCACACTGCCGTGAGGGAAAACTTTCTCATATGTTGCTGAACCAGAAGTACATTGACTTTACATATCAAAAAACATAAAACATATAAATATACTTGTAAATAAATTTGAAGTAGAAGCACATATAGAAATGTACAAATTGATATACCAACATATTACAACGCAAAATGGTCTAACCTAAGAGTCTAAGACTAATAGTACTGGGCTTGGACATCTGGGCTTGGGGGGCGACGGGCATGGGATAAATTGGGCTGGCCGGCTGGGCACTGGGTGGGTAGATATAGGTAAAGTCCAAAAAAATGTCCTTAAAATTTTGGTATATTTGGTATATTCGATATACCGAATTTTTTTGAATTGTAATACCAAAAACCAAACCGAAATACCAAAAATTTAATACTGAATTAGACTGAAATATCAAAAAAACCGAAACCAAAATACCAAATTAATTCGGTTCGGCTCGAAATTTGGTTTTTTGGATTTTATGCCCACCCCTACCCTCGGGCTCAGTTTATCCATGCAGGTTGCTAACAAAGGAGTCGGGAAATGCAGGTAGAGGGTCAAGGTTGAATAAGGAAAAGATATCAGCCTTACGTCAAGGATCGAATTGACATTTTAAGGCGTAACATACCTGGAATGATCGAAGAGCAAATCGAGGTCAAAGTTCCCGGGGACTGATGAGCAAAAAAACCGAGTTGGATAGGCACTTGGGACTTGCAGAGGCACCCCAATTATTGGAGTACAACTTAAGTGTCGATGCCTCGTATATCGTCTAAGACATAGGCAAAATTAGAGATACTAGATGGCCCAAGCCTATACAGACCGATCCTTCTCATTTGAACCCCAACTTAATATGCAAATATCATGGTACTCAGGGGCATATGACCGAGGATTGTAGGCAGCTTAGAGATGAGGTAGCCCGATTGTTCAACGAGGGGCATCTTCATGAATTTCTCAACGATCGGGCCAAGAACCATTTTCGAGAAAGAGATGCAAATAGGAAGAAGAAACCCGAAAAACCTCAACATGTCATTCACATGATCATCGGTGGATTCGACGTCCTATAGGGACCGAATTCAAACATACCAAAGTATCTATCACAAGGGAGAAACAGACTAGGGACTACTTTCCCGAGATAACCCTTACATTTAGCGAAGAAGGCATCGAGACCTTATATCAGCCTCACAACGATGCTCTGTTAATTTCTATCCTTCTAAATAAAGTTCAAGTTAAACATGTTCTCATGGATCCAGGTAGTTCGACAAATATAATCAAGTTAAGGGTCGTGGAGCAGCTCAGGTTGCTCGGTCAAATCATACCAGCATCTCGAGTCTTGAATGGATTCAACATGGCAAGTGAAACAACGAAGGGGGAAGTCATCCTCCCAGCCAATGTGGCTGGAACCATACAAGATACCAAATTTCATATCATTGAAGGTGACATGAGTTACAATGCTTTGCTTGGAAGGCCGTGGATCCATAGAATGAGGGCAGTGCCATCAACCGTTCATCAAATAATAAAGTTCCCAACAAAAGATGGCATGAAAACAGTATATGGAGGGCAACATGCAGCTAATGACATGTTTGCAGTACATGACTTGGCACCGTATTGACACCATCCACATCAGAAAAGTCAAGAGACGAACATGCGGCCAAATAGCAATCACAGCCCATACCCTCGGTTGAGCCCGAGGGACAGGTGTTCGATAAATAGGTGGTCGAGACCAAATGAAGGAAATCTAGGACCCAATTAGGAAGTATTGTACCCTGTCCTTAGAGTCATAGGGAAAGGATCCTACAAACTTAGCACAATGGAAGGCGAGCAAGTACCAAACAATCTGAATGTATCATTGCTCAAACACTATTACAGCTAAGGTATGACCTTTTACCATTTTCCCATTTGTATTTAAAACTAACTCCTTGCAGGTGTTCGATTGGAAACATCGAGTCACCTTTCAGCTCGAAGACCTTGGGTTTTAAAGCATATGTTATACTCTTTTTCCCTTAGCTCCGGTTTTATCTCAAGTGGTTTCACCGGCAAGGTTTTCAAAGAGACAACACCTATATGCTACCTAAGGAGTATTCAAGGCTTCTTTTCAACCAACCTCGAACACTGGGGGCATCAACCTCGAAGGACGCATCTTAGAAAAAAGTAATTCGTCCCAAGGACGGTCTCGATAGGGGAATGTTGTAATGGTGCAAACGATCAAATGAACCGTGTCGATGTAGAATAGTCGAGCCTCCAACGGAAGAACATATATGCATGTATCAATTATTTGAAGAAGCATTCTTGTTATATCAAAACATTTTGTGCCATAAAGAATTCTACTATTTTCACATTTACGGCTCAAGGGACAAAACCCCGAATGCACCCGAATACTGGGAAGTCTGTCATCTACAATGGATGCATAGAGTCATCAAACACTCAAACTTATAAGGCATGAAAAAGGCACACTCGAAATTATAAGACCTCAAAAGGCACATTCGAGATCTCAAGACCTCAAAGAGGCATCCCCTCAACATAACCCTGTATTGTGGTCTGGGCCTGCCCGAGACTGCGGTCCTAGGGGGCCTGGCGGGCTTAACGGGTTGGTTCTGGTGGGCCTGGGCTCTAGTGGTTCAAAAGCCCGTGGTGGGCCGGTTCAATGCACAAGGCCGTGAGCCTGGGACCGCCAGACGGGCCTGGGCCGATTCAACCGGGCCCAACGGGCCTAAACAGGCTCCAACGATCAGATTTTTTAAATCTAGCTGTTGACCTTCAAAATTTATCCGTTGTCCACTTTAAAAATAGCCATTTGGCCCACAAATATTATTTTAACCCCAAACTTTATATAACTACACTTTTCCCAATTCTCAACTATAAATACCACCTCATTCTTTCATTTTTACTCACTAATTCATCAATCTCTCTCAATCTATATTTAATTTCTCTTCTATTGCTTACTTTATTATTGCAATTTCGTGAAAATTGTGAAGTTGGTGAATTGAAGTATTCAAGTCTTCAACAATGTGCAATATTCAAGAAGTTGTTCTGCATTTCGGTAAACTCGTTCCAACTCTTAAGTTTTAAGAATATATTTTTGTGTGTTTTGGTTTGCATAATTGTAATTAATATGGCGTTTGCTTTGAAAAAAATGTTTGGTGGTAAGGAAAAAGCTAAAACTGGTGAAAGTAGTGGCCAACCTACTACCCTCCCCCGGCTCCCCGACCTTCTTCATTTACCCGTCCTGCTGCTCCTATTATTCTTGATAATGATAGCCCTTGTTTTCAATTTTTCGATAGTCAATTTTGCCATAATGTTGCATTGGGTGAACAATTAAATGAAGAAATTATGAATGTTCTTTATCCTAATAAAACTATCTTAGAAAATGATGAGGAAAAGGAGGATGTAGATGAAACACAACCGGATTTAGATGATACACCTACTAGTCCTGTTAATAACCCAACTGATGCCCCGCCCGACCCACCTGTAGAAACCCCTAAATTTAATAGACAAACTTCTAAACGGCCCGAAACATCAATTGTTTGGCATTTTTTACTCAAGTAAGAGAACAAAGTAAGGCTAAGTGTAAAAGTTGTGTGAAATGGCAAGCGCATAAATATACTGGAGACGTAATGGTACGGATAGTTTGGCTAGGCACATAAAACACACCCTTGAGATAAAACTAGATATTTACAAATGAAAGCGCATCAAGAGGGGACGAGTGTAGATATTGCGGTTAACCCTAGTACTGGTTCAAGTCTAGTTCAACCAGGAATTAACACTGTGACCCGGTGGTATTTTATATTATGATCCTAACGGAGATCGTGAAGAATTAGCAAAGATGGTTACCGTTATGTGCTTACCCTTTAGTTTTCCATCAAACCCTCATTTTATGCAATATATTAGAAGAAGTTTTAATCCTACTTACAAAGGTTGGCCTCGCGCAACAATTAAGAGCGATATTTACAAATATAAACATGAGTATGAACAATATTTGCGCTATTTGTTTACTCATATAACTAATCAAATTTCTATTACTACTGATATTGGTAGAAATAATAATGACTGTGATTATCTAACCGTTACTAGTCATTGGATAGATGAGGAGTGGATAATGCAAAAACGCATTATTGCTCATAGAATAATTAATTCACGGCACACAGGTAAGTTTATTGCTAATATTGTTACATATATTTGTAGATATTTTTGCATTAGAGATAAAATAATGGCAATTTCTATGAATAATGCTTCTAGTAACACTAGTGTGATAGGCATACTTACAACACTGAATCCTGCAATTAGTAATTGTTTCCATGTGAGATGTATTTGTCATATTTACCATTTAATTGTTGATGATGGAATGAGCATTTTAAATTTAGAAATTGAAAAGGTTAGAATGGATCTTAATTGGCTTTTTTATTCGAACCTTAGAAGTAGAGTTAAAGAGTATTTTAAAAAATGTGATGAATATGGCCTTAGAGAAAGAAAGGTTCCTTAACCTTGTCCGACTAGATGAAATTATATGTACGAAAGTTTAGTCGTTGCATATGAATATAGAAACCCAATTAATGCAACGTTTAATTCTCATGTTGGTGGTGAGGATGATGATGAAATCCTTACAAATCAAGTATGGACGAATGTTAAAATTCTAATAGATTTCTTAGAACATTTTCACATTGCTACTAATGCATTTTCTGGGCAATATTATCCAACTATTTCAAACTGTTTAGTTTATATTGCAGCACTATGTGATTTTTTTGTTGAATTTTTGGAGGGTGGAAAATTTATCAACTTGCAATAAATACAATGAAACGTTTAAAAAATATTTTTTCCCTATCCCCCTATTTATGGTGTGGCTGCAATGTTTAATCCTACAATGAAATTAGGAGGTCCTCACTTTTGGTACTCAAATATTTATAAGAGTTTAGATCTTTCACATGAGTAATTTTCTACACTAGGAGATGCAAAAGCCTCAATTAAAATAAATGCTCAAACAATCTATAATGCTTATCAACTTTCCTTAGATCATGCTAGGCCAAATGTTCCAACCCCTACTTCGTCCAGTACACAATCGTCTAAAAGGGATGTGGCCCTAAAAACACTTAAATCTTGGATGGAGTTCAGGGGTTCTTAAGGTGATAATTTTGATAAAACTTCACATCTAAATGAGCTTCAAGTTTAATTGTCGCAGGGACTTGAAAAGGGGAATCCAAATGGCAGCTTTGATCTTTTGGAATGGTGGAAGGCAAAGGAAAACATTTTCCTGTTCTTGCAAGGATGGCTCGAGATATTTTTTCTATTCAAGCTTCAACAGTTGCATCAGAGAGCACTTTCAGTCAAGCAAGACTTCACATAGGTGATCATAGAGCATCTATGAGGGAGAGCTTGTAAAAATCAGTACTATTCAGAGATTGGATTAGCGTAGAAAGAATAAACTTTGGACTTGCAGAATCACAACCAGAGATAGACGACGCTTATAAAGAAATGATAGAGGAACTTGCGGAGGATGCTGCTTCACACTGAAGTGGTGATGAACAAGCTTCTTTCCGCCACCACCAACGGAACCTCCTCCGAACTTTGAAGGATTTATGAGATTTGTTAGAGATACAATGTAGATTATGGTGTAACTAGTACGTTGGCACATCTTCTTTAGTTTTTTTCCTTTTAATGGTGGTATTAGCACCTTTTTGTGCTCATTCCATTGGGGGGAAGAAGACTAAGAAAGATATGCCATTTTTGGGTAATAAAAATTATAAGACATTCCCTTAAATATCTCTTTGCAATAGTTTTTTGGTCTTTAACTTACAATTCTTTATAAGCTATAATATATACATAACATACTATTATACTATATATATAATATATATATATATATATATATATATATATATATATATATATATATATATATACACACACACACACACACATACATAACATACTATATACTATATATACTCTCTATATATATACTATCATACTATATACTATATATATATATATATATATATATATATATATATATATATATATATATATATATATATATATATATATATATATATATATATATATATATATAACATACTATATATAAGATATACTATATGTTGCAACACGTTCTCAAGGCACTATACTAAAACGTGTCATATTTGTAGGTTTTGATGAATGACAAACTATGCGCAATGGACATATGACGAGGTCCAAGCACAAGCGCGCAATTGATATATAACGAGATTCAAGCACAAGACCAAGATCAAGCAAAGATATAAAGTTATACATGAGTCGTTCTTTAATTGTGATCTTGATCCGATAACTTGACTCAAGACTTGGCTTCTCTCGTAAAAACATTTTTATCAAATCATGCATATTTAATTTAAAGCAAAATAATTTTAAATCATGCATATTTACTTTAGTCAAAATGATTTTTAAACATGCCTCTAAAATCTGGACTAAGATAATCGATTATGTACTTATGATAATTGATTATGCTAAGTCAGCTGCATGACAATCGATTGTGAACTTATGACAATCGATTGTGTTATGGCAGTGTGCATCAGATTTTTCAAATCTGCATGACAATCGATTGTGAACCTTATGACAATCGATTGTGTTGAGGCAGTGTACATCAAAGTTTTTCAAAGCTACAAAATAATCGATTGTGAACTTATGCCAATCGATTGTGTTGAGGCAGTGTCTATCAGACATTTTCAAAGTCATAAAATAATCGATTGTGTAGAAGACTGATATATAATCGATTGTTCTCATAGCATAATCGATTGTGTAATTGACCGCTGCCAAATTATTTTCAAAAACTGTCAGGTAATCGATTATAGATTTCTAATAATCGATTGTTTTAGATAAAATCTGAAAAAGATTTTTGAACGTTGCCAAGTAATCGATTGTAGATTTCTGACAATCGATTGTTTTAAGTAAAATCTGGAAATGATTTTTTGAACGTTGCCAGTAATCGATTATTGATCTTAGATAATCGATTGTTAAGCGTAAAATCAGGGAATGATTTTTGGAACGATTGGCAAACAATCGATTGTGGCATTTTGACAATCGATTGTCACTCAGTAAAATCAGCAATTCTTAATTGGCAATTAGGCAACGGTAATGCATGGTTTTGCAACTATAAATACAGCTTCAAATCAGTCTTCTAAAAACAACAACTGATCATATTATTGCTATAGCTTGCATACTCGATTGTTCATCACTTTCTATTCATTACATAAGTTTTGAGAGCCAAAATTCTTGATGAAATTTGTTGCGTTCTTGAGCGTATCTGTTTACTCATATCTACTCTATTAAGAGAGTCTTGTTTAAGTGAGTGCTAAGTGTTTTATACACTTGAAGGGAAGTGTTAGTCCCTTGTATTGTAAGAAGGAACTTGTGTTTCCTTTGGTTGAAGTCTTGGAGTGTTGTATCTTCGAGCAAAGATTGTTGAGGCTTGTGTCCTCAGTTTGTAGAGGTTTGTTGAGCACCCGTAAGCTTAACAGTGTTAGTGGAAATCTCGAGAGAGTCTCTTGGGGACTGGACTAGCCACGGGTTGTGGTGAACCAGGATACATCGGTGCGTTCGTTCTTATTTATTTACTTATCGCACTTATTTCTTTCCTGCAATTTTAAATTCTGCAAGTTTACGCTAATTTTTATTATAACGCTATTCACCCCCCCTCTAGCGTTAAGCGTATTTTCTAACAATTGGTATCAGAGACCAACTCTCTGAAGACTTAACCGTTTGAGAGAAACAATCCATGGCTTCTACTCGTGATTCTTTTGCAGGAATAGGTGAAGGACAATGCTCCACTCGACCACCACTATTCGACAGTACAAACTATACGTACTGGAAGGAGAGGATGAGAATATTTTTTCAATCAAATAGTTTTCATCTTTGGAAGGTTATATTGAAGGGAGAACAAATTCCAACCAAAAAGGTTGAAAATAAAGATGTTCCAAAGTCCGAAGATGAATACGATGCGGATGATATCCGAAAGGTGCAAAACAACGCTAACGCCATTAATTTATTATATTGTGCTGTAAATGCTGATGATTACAGGAAAATATCATGTTGCACAACAGCGAAGCAAATGTGGGACAAGTTGGAAATTACGTACGAAGGTACGGACCAGGTAAGGGAAGCTAAAATTGATTTCCTAACCCATGCATATGAATTGTTTCACATGAAGGAAGGCGAAAAGGTCGATGAGATGTTCGAACGATTTTCAAAAATCGTTAGTGATTTACATGCTCTTAAGAAGACCTTCACGGATAAGGAACTTGTCCGAAAAATTCTCCGAAGTCTAACTCCGGCATGGCGATCCAAGGCCGACGCGATTCAAGAATCTATTGGCGTTTCAAATGTCACCATCGACGGATTAAGAGGTAATCTTAATACTTATGAATCTACTATACTTAACCCTCTTGTTGATGATCAAAGGAAACAAAAGATCGCTCTCAAGGCAAGCACAAGCCAACCTCAAAATGATGAGGACGGAGACAACGAGTTCGGACTCGTTATTAAGAGATTTCAAAAGTTCATGCGAAAAGAGTATGAACGAAAGGGCAAAAAGCAAGGAGATCAAATAAAGTGCTATGAGTGTGGATAAACCGGGCACATTAAATCAAATTGTCCAAATGCCAAAAAGGAGAAGAAACCCTTCAAGAAACAACGAGCATACATATCTTGGGGAGGCGACTCCGGTGACGAGTCGAGTGAGGAAGAAGAAGACGAAGCCGCAAATCTTTGTCTCATGGCTCAAGAAAACAATCAAGAAGAGGTATGTCAAATTTCTTCCAAAAATTTCTATTCTCTTGAGGAAATGCAAAATGCTTTTGATGAGTTGTATAGTGAATTTATTAAAGCTTCCAAAACTGTTAAAAGCATAAAAGAAAATGCTTCTTTAAAAGAAAAAGATTTTGAAAAACAACTCTCTTTGAAAGAAAAGGTTTTGGAAAAACTGATTTTGGAAAATGAGAAGTTGAAAGAAGAAAACAAATTTTTCGGCAAGAGAAGCGCCGACAAACCCGAGAGCTCTAGTAAAAATTGTACTTCTTACATGCATCTCAAAAATGAGGTAGAAAGACTTAAGGGCACCCTAGATAAAATTAATTCTTCTCATAAAAATTTGAATGAAGTTCTTGTTAATTTGAAGTCGACCAAGCATGGCATAGGCTTTGAGAATGAGCCTAAAGAAAAGGTTGAAGCCAACCCCCAACAACCTAAGGCTCAACCTAGGATTAATAAAACAAACGCTCATCCTAGATATAACAAACCTAGAAATGGCTTTCAACAATCGCAACCTAGAAATAATCATTCTAGAAATAATGCATACTCTAGGCCAAACACTAGAAGAAATTTTGAACATTGTAGAACACCTAGAAATGGCTTTCAACCTAGAAACAACTATCCTAGAAATGCTGTATATCCTAGAACAAATAGTAGGAGAAATGATTTTCATGAATTGCACAATAGTCATATTGTCAACAATAGAGTAAATGAATTTCGTCTGTCCAATTACTATCAACCTAGACGAATGCATAATCCTAATGTTGTTTGTCATTATTGTAGACGAATTGGACATATTGCTCCTGCTTGTTTTACACGACATAGACATAACACACAATCACATCACTATGATTTGCCTAACCCCCAAGGACCCAAAATGGCATGGGTACCTAAAACTCATTAATCTGTTTTGTAGGTGTGTTTGAAGGGGTCAAGTGTACATTGGTACCTTGATAGTGGATGCACCAAGCACATGACTGGAGACGAATCCAAGTTCCTTCAACTAGAACACAAGGAAGGAGGAAGCGTTATTTTTGGTGATAACAACAAAGGAAAAATTATCGGCATTGGATCGGTCGGTAAGGATGACTCCTCTTCCATTAAGCATATATTGCTAGTTAAGGGTCTAAAACATAATCTCTTGAGCATAAGTCAATTATGTGACAAGGGAAATCTTGTTTTATTTGATTCAAATGAATGCTTAGTTTTTCGCCGTAGCGATTTTAAAATTATTCTTCGTGGATTTAGAATGGATAATATCTATATGGTTGATCTCGAAAATTCTTCATCTGAATATGTAGATTGTCTTATGAGTAAAGAAGATGATACGTGGTTATGGCACCGTAGAGTAACTCACATCAACATGCATCTTTTGAACAAATTGGTTTCACAAAATTTAGTTATTGGTCTTCCAAACTTGAAATTTGAAAAAGACTCTATTTGTGATTCTTGTCAAAAAGGGAAGCAAAGAAAAGCATCTTTTAAATCGAAAAATATTGTTTCAACTACTAGACCTTTGCAATTACTTCACATGGACTTATTTGGACCATCTCGCATTGAAAGTCTTGGTAGAAATCGTTATACTTTTGTTATTGTTGATGATTATTCTAGATTTACATGGACTCTATTTCTTGCTCATAAAAGTGAAGCTTTTCATAATTTCAAATATTTTCTTAGACATGTTAAAACGAAAAGGACACAACCGTCACTTCAATAAGAAGTGATCATGGGGGAGAGTTTGATCACAATCTCTTTGCGGACTTGTGTGACGAACTCGGTATCGAGCACACCTTCTCCGCTCCATGAACACCACAACAAAATGGGGTGGTGGAAAGGAAAAAATAGGTGTCTCGAAGAGATGGCTAGAACCATGCTCGATGAGGCTAAGATTCCCAAACATTTTTGGGCGGATGCCGTGAGTACCGCATGCTACGTTTTGAATAGAGTAGTCATAAGGCCAATACTCATGAAAACCCCTTATGAACTCTACAAGGGAAGGAACCAAATATCTCCCATTTTAGAGTATTCGGTTGTAAATGCTTTATTCATAACAATGGAAAAGATCAATTGGGAAAATTTGATGCCAAATCCGATGAAGGAATATTTATTGGTTATTCCTCACGTAGAAAAGCATATAGAGTATTCAATAATAGAACTGGAACTGTGGAGGAATCCCCTCATATTGTGTTTTCCGAAAATAATGCTCGCTTGGCGAGAAAGGATTCTGGTTTTGATCTTGCAGGTATTTTAAACTCACTAAGTCCTCAAGAAAAAGTACAAGAGGAAACTCCGAAGGAAATTCAAGATGAAATCTTGGATCAATTATCGGAGGAAGCGCCACAATTGGAAAAAGAAACGAAACTACCTAACGCATGGAGGACAATCAAAGACCATCCTCTCGAACAGGTAATTGGCAACATTGAACAACAGGTAAGTACCCGAAACTCTCTTAAGAACACCTTAGGACATACTGCTTTTGTTTCTCAAATTGAACCCACAACCATCTCCGAAGCAATTGGGGATGAATTTTGGACCTTGGCAATGCAAGAGGAGCTTAACCAATTCAAACGGAATGACGTTTGGGATTTGGTGCCAAGACCCGAAAATCATACCATAATTGGTACAAAATGGGTTTTTCGAAACAAATTAGATGAAAATGGTGTAATCACTAGAAACAAAGCTAGGCTTGTAGCAAAAGGCTATAATCAAGAAGAGGGTATTGACTATGAAGAAACATATGCCCCTGTAGCAAGGTTAGAAGCCATTCGTTTATTGCTTGCTTTTGCCTCTTCTATGAATTTCAATTTATATCAAATGGATGTAAAAAGTGCTTTCTTAAATGGTTTTATTCAAGAAGAAGTTTATGTTGCTCAACCCCCGGGTTTTGAAGATTTTAAATTTTCCGATCATGTTTTCAAACTCAAGAAAGCCCTTTATGGCCTTAAACAAGCTCCCCGAGCTTGGTATGAAAGATTGAGCAACTTTCTTTTGGAAAACGATTTCATTAGGGGGAAAGTTGACACCACTCTTTTTATTAAGCATAGAAACAATGATATTTTATTAGTTCAAATCTATGTGGATGATATTATCTTTGATGCTACTAACAATGCTTTGTGCAAGGAATTTTCTGATAATGTCTATGATGGGTGAGCTAACATTCTTTTTGGGGCTGCAAGTAAAGCAAATGAAAGAAGGAACTTTCATTTGTCAAGCTAAATATTGCAAAGAATTGCTGAAACGATTTGAAATGACCAACGCAAACGCAATGGCCACTCCCATGAGCACATCCGATCATCTAGACAAAGATGAGAAAGGTAAGGAAGTCGACACCAAAAAGTATCGAGGTATGATTGGATCTCTCCTTTATCTTACTGCTAGTAGACCGGACATCATGTTTAGCATGTGTTTATGCGCTCGTTATCAATCATGTCCGAAGGAGTCTCACCTTACTGCGGTGAAACGGATATTGAAGTATCTTGTTGGTACTGTAAATGTGGGTCTATGGTACCCCAAAGGTTCTTTATGCCAACTTGTTGGCTATTCCGATTCCGATTTTGCTGGATGCAAATTGGACCGCAAGAGCACTAGTGGCACTTTCCATTTGCTCGGTAGCTCTCTCGTTTCTTGGTTTAGCAAGAAACAAGTAAGTGTTGCGTTGTCCACAACCGAGGCTGAATACGTAGCCGCGGGGAGTTGTTGCGCTCAAATCCCTTGGATGAAACAACAACTCTTGGACTATGGCCTAAGTCTTGATCATATCCCTCTTAGATGTGATAATACTAGTGCCATATGCTTGACGAAGAACCCCGTCCTTCATTCAAGAACAAAACACATTGAAATTAGGCATCATTTTATAAGAGATTACGTTCTCAAAGGGGATGTCGAAATTGAATTTGTTGAAACCAAAGATCAATTGGCCGACATCTTTACAAAACCCTTAGAGAAAGAGTCCTTCTTCCGAATTCGTAGCGAACTCGGGATTCTTGACTCCACGTTGATCTAAATCATGCATTGCATTTTCCCTTTCACATGATTTCTAACTTGAGCGTCGGAGACGTCTAACGAATTTTTGCAGGTATCGCCCTAAAGGCAGGGGGAATTATAAAGATTGATGCAGAATAATCGATATTTCCTAAGGATAATCAATTTCTCTTTAGTATATAATCGATTATCTAGTATCAATAATCGATTATGTCGATATTATTTTCTTTTTTATGTCTTTTACTTTTTCCATTTTTGCTAATGGCAAAAGGGGGAAGAATAAGGGATATGCACTAATTTTTTATTGGCATAAATTGAGGGGGAATTCATATATTGAGGGGGAACTAATTGCACATCTAAAGAATTGTTGCATATTGTTGCATATCTTTACTTGTCTTGAATCGTCATTATGAATTATCAAATATGCATATCCCGACTAAAGTTTGCCATTATCAAAAAGGGGGAAATTGTTGAAACACGTTCTCAAGGCACTATACTAAAACGTGTGTTCATATTTGTAGGTTTTGATGAATGACAAACTATGCGCAATGGACATATGACGAGGTCCAAGCACAAGCGCGCAATTGATATATAACGAGATTCAAGCACAAGACCAAGATCAAGCAAAGATATAAAGTTATACATGAGTCGTTCTTTAATTGTGATCTTGATCCGATAACTTGACTCAAGACTTGGCTTCTCTCGTAAAAACATTTTTATCAAATCATGCATATTTAATTTAAAGCAAAATGATTTTAAATCATACATATTTACTTTAGTCAAAATGATTTTTAAACATGTCTCTAAATCTGGACTAAGATAATCGATTATGTACTTATGATAATCGATTATGCTAAGTCCGCTGCATGACAATCGATTGTGAACTTATGACAATCGATTGTGTTATGGCAGTGTGCATCAGATTTTTCAAATCTGCATGACAATCGATTGTGAACCTTATGACAATCGATTGTGTTGAGGCAGTGTACATCAAAGTTTTTCAAAGCTACAAAATAATCGATTGTGAACTTATGCCAATCGATTGTGTTGAGGCAGTGTCTTTCAGACATTTTCAAAGTCATAAAATAATCGATTGTGTACCTTTGACAATCGAGTGCATTAAGGCAGTGACTAATTGATTTTTCGAAGACTGATATATAATCGATTGTTCTCATAGCATAATCGATTGTGTAATTGACCGTTGCCAAAATATTTTCAAAAACCGTCAGGTAATCGATTATAGATTTCTAATAATCAATTGTTTTAAATAAAATCTGAAAAAGATTTTTTGAACGTTGCTAAGTAATCGATTGTAGATTTCTGACAATCGATTGTTTTAAGTAAAATCTGGAAATGATTTTTTGAACGTTGCCAGTAATCGATTATTGATCTTAGATAATCGATTGTTAAGCGTAAAATCTGGGAATGATTTTTGGAACGATTAGCAAACAATCGATTGTGGCATTTTGACAATCGATTGTCACTCAGTAAAATCAGCAATTCTTAATTGGCAATTAGGCAACGGTAATGCATGGTTTTGCAACTATAAATACAGCTTCAAATCAGTCTTCTAAAAACAACAACTGATCATATTATTGCTATGGCTTGCATACTCTATTGTTCATCACTTTCTATTCATTACATAAGTTTTGAGAGCCAAAATTCTTGACGAAAGTTGTTGCGTTCTTGAGCGTATCTGTTTACTCATATCTACTCTATTAAGAGAGTCTTGTTTAAGTGAGTGCTAAGTGTTTTATACACTTGAAGGGAAGTGTTAGTCCCTTGTATTGTAAGAAGGAACTTGTGTTTCCTTTGGTTGAAGTCTTGGAGTGTTGTATCTTCGAGCAAAGGTTGTTGAGGCTTGTGTCCTCAGTTTATAAAGGTTTGTTGAGCACCCATAAGCTTAACAGTGTTAGTGGAAATCTCGAGAGAGTCTCTCGGGGATTGGACTAGCCACGGATTGTGGTGAACCAGGATACATCGGTGCGTTCGTTCTAATTTATTTACTTATCGCACTTATTTCTTTCTGCAATTTTTAAATTCCGCAAGTTTACACTAATTTTTATTATAACGCTCACCCCCCCTCTAGCGTTAAGCGTATTTTCTAGCACTATATATATTCAAGATTAATTCATATCTTGAACCCACTGCATCCGAAATGGAATTTTCAAATGGTGTTAATGATGGTTGAAAACCAAATAAATTTTAGTCCGGGTTCACCGGAAATAAAAATGATTCTAGAAGAATTTCTAACACCCAGATGGGTTGTTTTCATAAAATGGTTTCATGAAAACATGACTAATGAATTAATACAATTTTTTGGAAATGATTTTTATCAAGATATTAGCAAGAAAAATAAGATTATTGCTTTTGTTCCCTGGTTTATGTCTAAACATGTTTATAACTATGTCTCTGTGTAAGAAAGAGATTATATGCTCACGAGTGGAAAAATTACTAAATCAGTCTTTCCACCCCATCAATCTTTTCAGATGGGAGAAAGAGATAAAATTGTACATTTCACTGCTTTATGAAATTGCTTGAAAACGATGTGGCTTCTATTACAGCTAAAAACTTGAATACAATGCTCACTCAGAATAATTATACTAATACATATATTAGTATTCTGGGAGAACAAGTTGTTACGATACATGAAAAATTGGATAAATTTATAGTTGAGGTCCAAAAGATTCAGCAGAAGGATGGTTAAAGGTAAAGAGCAAATAGCTACTACCAGCATTCAACCTCCACCTGAGGTAAACAACTTTAAATTAAAAAGTCTTGACGATTTGGAAGAACTTCTTACTAGGAAGTTTGGAGAGTTTAGGGCAAGTCCTTTAACTATAGAACATAATCTTGATAAAGGTAAAGGATTACAGGTAGAAGATGAGATTAATAAGATCTATGAAAATATGCTCGAAAACCCTACCAAAGAATGTTTTAGTACCCTAGACCTACCCCCCAAGATGTCCTAATAGAAGAACAGGACAACGACCACTACCACCAGGGTTACAGTGGGTCAGATATCTATGAATAGAATATAGATGGTCTTGCTGAAAGATAGATCTATACGACAGTACATAGAATGCTTGTGTACAACACTATCTGCAAGGTTAATAAAAGTACAGATAGAGCAATAGCAGAAATGATTATTGCCAGTTTTACTAGTCAACTTAATGGTTGGTGGGATAATTGTCTTACTCATGAACAACATCACCAAATCATGAATACAAATAAAGTTGAGGAAGATAAGGCTGTTCAAAATTCAGTCTATTCTTTAATTCTAAATATAATCGAACACTTTTCGGGAAATATGGTCTGATAATAGTGAGACTATTAGAACTATGCTCCAGAATTTGAGGTGCAAACCCTCACATCATTTTGATGGTACAAAGATGTTTTCTTATCCAGAGTCATGGAATTACCAGAGAGTAATAGTACTCATTGGAAGTCCAAATTTATAGATGGACTCCCTCCCTTATTTGCTGAAAGGATAAGAAAGGTCCTTAGAGGTACATGGATGAGTATCAATTATGATACATACTCATATGGTAAGTTGATTAGTGTATGCACTCAGGAAGGCTTAGCTTTATGTAATGAAATAAAGCTTAACCAACAAATTAAGAAACATCGTCTCACTGAGAGACAACAAATGGGCAAATTTTGTGAACAATTCGCTATAGATATACCTTCTAATGGAAAGAGATCCCATAAGAAAAAGGATTTCAAAAGAATCAAGGGTTCTTCGGAAAAACAGCATGAAAAGACCCAGAGGAGAAAGGCTTTCATAAAGCCAGGAAGGGTTTTGTTAAATCAAAAAACCCGCAGGCTTGTTATAAATATGGAAGATTAGGCCACTTTGCTAAGGATTGTAAGGTCAAGGATAAAATCAGAAAACTTGACTTAGATGATCATATCAAAGATTCTTTATATAAGATTCTTTATATAAGATTTTTTAGATTCTTCTCTAGAAATATGTGACACTGAGGAAGATGGATCATCAACAAGTGAAGACCTCATGGTTCTTCATGAAGAAAGTTATAATTCATCTTCTGGAGAAGAGCCAGAGACATGTGATAAGGGACAATGCTCAAATCATTGTTGTGATACGGATGATGAGCTTTTTAATATTTATTCTCATTTTAGAGATTTAAAGATCAATTTTTTGTCAAATGATAACATACTTGATCTTTTAAGGGTTAATAAAGACCCTTAATTAATGTCCCAGCTTATTGACAAACTTCCTTCTAGTCTAGGGAAAGAAACAGAGGTGGAACAAATCCCATCTCAAAAAGGACCTTACACTATGTCTGAAATCAGAAAAATGGTGAAAAGCAAATCCAGGCCTGAAAGAATGGCTACTGTCCAAGATTTAAGTACCGAGATAAATTATCTCAAAAAAGAAATCTTGTAACTAAAGGCTTCAAATATAGACTTGGATGAAAGAATTTTCAGATTGGAAAATTCTAGGATAATTGATAATCATAATATTAAGATTACTGAGTTAAATACATCTGTCAGTCCTTCTGAAGAAAATACAGCTAATAAGTTGCTTGGAGCCATAGATTTTTCTGAAGGTGAATTTCTAGAAAAACTCCAATATTTTATCACCCAAAATTTTTTGATAAAAATAACTCCTTTAATAGACTACAACTTTAAAAAAGGGTTTGTTGCTTTATTTGACAGTGAAGCAGATTTGAATTGTATAAAAGATGGAGTAATACCCTTCAGATATTTTCATAAAACCACTCATCGCTTAGAAAATACCAGTGGTAATTCAATGGGTATTTCATATAAATTATCTAAAGCTTACATTTGCCAACAAGATATATGTATTCCAGAAAGTTTTGTTTTGGTAAAAGATATTGACAAGGATGTAATATTGGGTGTCCCATTTTTTATTAAATTGATGCCTTTTTTATATTGAGATACAAAAAGCTTTACTGGTACTTATGATGGTAAGAACATCACTTTTGAATTTATAACTCAGCCTATCCAATGATTTCTAAATGAAATCATTTCTAGTAATATTCTTCTAAAATAAATCAAATTGAATTCTTGAAAAATGAAATCTGTTCCATTACAGCTGAACAAGATTTAGAAAATCCTAAGTTAATAGAAAAAATAAATCTCTGAAAAACCAGTTTTACACCTCTATTTGTGGTGAACACCCAAATGAATTTTGGAGTAGAAAAAACCATATCATAATTCTTCCCTACGAAGAAGATTTCTCGGAGGATAGTATCCCTACCAAGGCCAGACCTTGTCAAATGAACTCTGAATATTTAGAGTTATGCAAGAAAGAAATTACTTCTTTACATCAAAAGGGTTTAATTGGACCATCAAAGTCCAAATGGTCTTGTACTGCTTTTTATGTAAACAAGCGTGCTGAACAGGAGCTAGGAGTTCCTAGATTAACTATAAACCTCTCAATAAGGTTTTGAAATGGGTTAGATATCCTATTCCTGATAAAAAGGATTTACTTGATAGACTACATAATGCCATTATGTTTTTAAAATTTGATTTAAAATCAGGTTATTGGCAAATACAGATATCAGAATTAGATAAATATAAAACTGCTTTTCATGTACCAATGGGCCAATATGAATGGAATGTTATGCCTTTTGGCTTGAAAAATGCCCACTCTGAATTCCAAAAAATTATGAATGATGTTTTTCTTCCTTACACGGATTTCATAATTGTTTATATTGATGATATTCTAGTATTTTCAAAAAATATAGAACCTCATTTTAAACATTTAGATTTAGTTAGAAAAATTATTATCCAAAATGGTTTAGTCATATCAAAACCAAAAATGATGATTTTTCAAACTTCTGTTAGGTTTTTGGATCATAACATTGAAAAATGTATGATCATTCCTATCAATAGAAGTATTGAATTTGCTTCTAAATTTCCTGATATAATCACTGATAAAACCCAACTCCAGCGATTTCTTGGAAGCCTGAATTATATTTCTCCTTTCATAAAGGACCTTGCCCAGGACACTGCTCTTCTTTATGATAGATTAAAAAAGAATCTTATAGCATGGACTGATAGTCATACTAAAGCAGTCAAAAAAATTAAACGAAAGGTCTGTAACCTCCCTTGTTTAAATCTAGCCAATCCTACTTGGGCAAAGATAGTAGAGACAGATACCTCTGATATTGGTTATGGTGGAATTTTAAAACAATATTCGCCATCGGATAAGCAAGATCTGGTCCAGTTTTATTCTGAAAAATAGAATAATGCTCAAAAATATTATGCGACTGTAGCTAAAGAAATTCTTGCTATTGTCAAATGTATTATGAAATTTCAAACTAATTTATATAATCAAAAATTTCTTATTAAGACTGATTGCCAAGCTGCAAAGTTTATCTTTAATAAAGATTTTAAGCATGATGTTTCTAAGCAAATGTTTGCAAGATGGCAAGCCTTGTTAGCCCTTTTGATTTTGACATAATGTATAAAAAGTGTCTCATAATACCCTTCCTGATTTTCTTACAAGAGAGTATTTAAACTCATAAGTTCTCCCTTCAATATGCTTTAATCATGAATTATTGAATGATATTTTTCGATGAAGAAACATTAATCACTATTCTGAAAGTGGTTAAATTATGTAGAGATTTAAAAAGTCTTATAATTGATAAAATTATATATGATATTGTGGATGAACAATTTTCCACTCATGATGATGAATCTAATAGTAATTTTATTGAAAATGTATTTCTTAACTAACTTTTTGGTTTTACAGATTATGAGACCTACGTAGAAGCCTCATCGGGGTCAAGGAAGTGGAAGAGCTTCTACTAATAGTAGAGAGAATAATATTCTAGCTCAAATGGGAAATCAAAGACTAATAGCTGCTAATATATCAAGAGGTAACACCGATCACCCTTTGTACAAGGATATTTTGGATCTTATACTATCCAAAAAGAATGAAGATACTTCATCCAGCACACCATCTTACTCCTCAGTTATAGCAGAAGGCAGTAATGAAAACCTTGAGGTTTATAACCAAAAAGAAATAAAGGAGTTAATAATTCTCTTGGAACAATCCAACGTAACCCCTGGCAACTGATGACCATGTATTTTGATACAGTGTCATACGCTACTCCTACTTATAAAATACAGGATGCATTATGAAATGATACTCTCAACAACAGGATCAGCTGAAATTCAACATTTCTATCCTGGAAATATAAGAAAAATTTATAATTTTTAAAGATCATTTTCAAAAAGGTTATACCTTTGGATGAATGGGGAATGAGTACCCTAAAGGATCGAGAATACACTCATCCTAATCAAAAAGTATCAGTTAAGTTCGACTATTGGGACAATATAGAAAGTTTTAATAAAACTTTTCTTTATGAGAATCCTAATAGGAAACACTTATGGTTTATTAAACTCTGCTCCGATATGGATAGTCAACATATTCCAAATTGGTTTTTTAAATGGTGAAAATTATATGGTCCGTCATTGGAAATACTCCCTCCTTTATTTAAAAGTTTATATACTCAGTGGGTAGACATATCTCCCAAAATTATTTCATTACAAAAAGATAATATCTTTTATGATGGTATTGCATCAACGTATTTTTTCATAGAATTTTCAATTCCCTGGATAATGAAATGGGATGTCCAAACTGGTTATACCAATGAAGGAGTACCTTGCCTTTATAAAATTTTCTATAACAAATTTTGGAGAAAATTACTCCAATAAGACACCCAAGGCAAACTATTTGGTGACGAATTAATTCAACAGATTCAAACCAAGATAGAAACATATGTGAAATTAGACAAAGTAAATGCTGCAAAAGACAAAATAAGCCCATTTGAGATAATTACTAAAAGTCATCAAATGAAGAAAGGAGCTATATCCAAAAAAGAAATCATCGCTTCATATTTTGAGGTAATAAAGAAAGACTTGGCAAAAATATCGGAACAAAAGTCAGTAATGATATATCAATGGCCTCTATAGGTAACACTTCCGATGAATACATATGTGCAGCAGGGGAAGCTCAAAGCACCTCCGGAATGGAAGTTAATATTGACGAGATAGAGGATTTCCTTGCAAAATTGAAGGAAAATGTTGAAGAGTCTTTGGAGAAAAAAGACAAAAAAGGAAAGAACAAAGCTTAAATCATTGAAGGCCCCATAGGACAATCATAGGGGTAATAAGATAAAAGACTTTAATAAAGAGACAGACCCCTCCATTATGAGAAATCTACTTTTATAAAGTATATTGTCCTTATGTAATAATTTCCTTTGCAAGCCACTATTGTAAATTATTTTGTCGGTCAATTTTATTTGTTTGGTAGTGAATCGATCCATTATATAAGGATAAACTTAGTTTAGGAGAAGACATGCATTAGCCAACACTCGGAATATCTCTCTAGCCTTCTCAATCCTTATAAAATCCACTTTGTAATTTTGTAGTATTTCGAATTCAACAATAAAAATCAAAAGGGTCACTTGGCTACAAACAAACCGGTCTTTGGCACTGTTCTACTCTCTTTCTCCATCTTTACAATATTTGTAGTACTCTTAGCCTAAATGATAGGTTAAACATGTAAGTGTTAAGCTTAGTATTCAAAGGTTATTTACAAAGCATGCTTTGTTGCTCAAAATGAACGGTATCACCCCGATAAAGTGTTAGGTTAAGAACTATATAGGCCAGACAGTTACTAACCTTGACAGTAAATCTTGGTTTGGATATCCTAACTGGTGGTGCTCTTAAACTTGTTTAGGCAGGAGGCCGTGTTGAAGAGTTATGAGAAGCATCGTGGTTATATACTATATATATATATACATATACTAATATATTATATATACTATATATAATATATATATATATATATATATATATATATATATATATATATATATATATATATATATATATATATATATATATATATATTTATATATTTATATAGCTATATATAAGCAATTTATACTAGTATATATATAGTTTACAAGAAAGTGACTTAGATAAAAAAAATAAAAAAAAATAGTCCTTTGCGAAAAAAGTCTGTTAGGCCCGTATAGGCCCACGAGCCCGACCGATTTAGCCCGGGACCATGTGGGCTTAGGACCACCATGGGCCGGTTCCACCCATTAGGACCATGAAGACCGGGACCGTTTGGCCAGGAACCGCCCGGGACCTCCATGACCGGCCCATTTAGGCTCGTTAGGCCCAGGCCCGGCCCAAATAGCCGCCCTACCTCAATATTAAGGCCATCAAACTCAGGGACTAAAGGCTACAGCCATATAAAAGATTACGATCATATAAAAGGCTAAAATAATGCGGCTTGGAGACGTCTAACTTCCGCTGTAAAACTAAAAGGCCTTCATATACTTCGAAAAATTGGTTAAATCAGGCTACTCTCGGCAAAAGCAAATTATAAGGGGCTTCGATATATTCAGCCCTCAAATAATGCAGAGGCTTTGACAACATTAGCCTTTGAAAAAAATCTCAAGAAGTATTCGGTTAATATTGCATATCAAATTACAAACGAGGTTCCAATCAATCGAACTTTCGAAAAACCCAAACGGGTACAAAAGACACATACTAAGGCATACAAAATTTTCACCAAGTCTTTTAGCCGAAAAAGGGGAAAAATTTATAGCCATTTTAGAGGCCGAATTGGCGCTACCTAAGAGCCTAAAGGCCAACCTAAAAGATCCTAAGGGCCAACCTAAAGAGCCTAAGGGCCAATATTTAAAGATCTTAAAGGCCGAAGCACACCATGCTTGAGACCTTACCTAGCTCGGACCCAAAAGTCCCGAGCTAAAACTTAGCTCAAAAATCAAAGCTTAAGTGGTAATATATTATCGACAAAACACAAAACATAAGGGTCTAATATACATCGATTCGATTCAATACTTAGAGATTGTAGCATCAAAAATCAAGCAAACTTTGAAGAAAAATTGAAGGCCAAAGAACAAGAAAACTCCGCTCCTTTTTATATATACAAAATTATATTACACATGAGTCCTACAAAACAAAAAGATAGAAAACATTCTAACTTTATTCCGAGATTGAGCAAAGCGCTCACTCGACTACTAGGCCCAAAGGCTATCCGAGCTCAAGAAATTTTTCACTCGAGGACTATCCACAAAGCCTATGGGATAACATTATGTCAGATCCAAGACCTCATTCCCATTAAACTTGGGGCCCAAGGGTCGAGTCATTACAAGCTCGATCTAGGCTCGAGAATTTCCTAAGACCTCAATAGGCATCATTATAATTAGTAAAGAACCTAAAGGTTCATTGCATTCTAAGTTCGAACCAATGCTTAGGCTGATAATTTGGGTGGTACAAGCGAATTTTTTATAAGTAAAGAAAAATGAGATTCATCGCTAACTTAGATCAAAACAAAAGGTCCTTTGTATTTACAAAAAACCATATACAAACTCTCCATAGAACCCTTACATAAAATAAAGAAATTAAAGAGGAACTAGTCTATTGTCGGGGTCATTCACTCGGAGGCAACTTTCACGGGAACCACATCTTTGGTGGTCTGACCTTCGGTAGCCCAATTTTTAGCAGCCCGATCTTCAACAGCTTGATCTTCGGAGCCCTCTTCCTCCTCGGGGCCTTTGTCTTCGTCCTGCCCATTGTCGGATCCGCTGATAGAATCTTCATCAGTAGAGAGCAATGTCGCTGCCTCCTTTTTCAAAGCTTTTAGCTTCTCAATTTATGCAGAAAGGTCAAAACCTTTGGCATGCACTTCTTCGAGATCTTTCCTTTTTGATTCTAGCAAAGCATGATTAACGGTGCTGTATAACTTGAGTTCAGCCACAACATTTATCTCTCTAACCCGAGCATTAGTAGCTGCAACATCGGTTCGATATGAAGTCATGAACGCATCGGCTTTGGACTTAACCTTACATAACTCAACAATCGTTTCAATATGAAGCTCCTTAAATTTACAGCCCTCTTCCTTTGCAATCTGAAGCTGATTCTCGATTGAGGCCAGCTGTTCTCGAAGACTGTCTTTTCCAGAGGCCAAGTGATCCATATTTTGCTTCCATCCGGGGATTACAACCTTTTTGGTCTTAAGCTCATCCCGAAGCTGCTCCATCGGGTCTTCCTTCTCCTGAAGCTGCAAAGTTGGAACATTAGATGCCAAAATAAATAAGTAGAAAACATGCCCACAAAGGCTATATTACCTTTTCAACGAGATCAACCCGCGCATGAGAAGCCTTCACAAACTAGCTCAAAGACAATTGAGTTCTCCCTCTCTTTTGGCATGGAGAACCTTGAGTTCGTCCATCTCTAAGCTTCCTGAGCTCATCTTCACAGGGAAAGCTCAGTTCGAGACTTGGAAAAAGCCTGATCGAAGAGCATCACCGACTAAAACATGAAGGAAGGGGGTCAGAAAAGCAAGAATCAAAATCTAAATGAAGTTGTTAAGTCAAAGTTTACATGCTTTCAAAGCTTCTCAGTCTCTTCAGGGATGAACGGGGCATCAAGATGGGGGTCCTCTTAGATCGGGAAAAGGCATTCGTCGAAGATGTCGTTCTCCCCATGGAATGTTCCCACATCAGGGGTCTTTATATCTTATGCATCCCGTATTTGCCCCCCCCCCCCCCCAGAAAATGACGGGCCTAGGGGAGAGTCATCTATATCAATTACCCCGAGTGGCTCTATTGGGGCCTTCTGTCGTCTTCGAAGAACCTCAGGTTTTGGTTCTCTGAGCTCATCATCCAAGTGCCTTTCAGGACAAGGCACTTTCTTGCCACTAGTCAGTTAGAGAACCTCGCTTGAGCTCCCCCCATGAACTTCCTCAGCTTGAGGTTGAACCTCTTTGGTGGCCTCTATCTCAGCAGCCTTTGAAGAATCGATGCCTAATCCTATCCATGTTAATAACGAGCGAGCATCTCCATCCTCAACATCATCTCCCTATTCGTCCTCATCATGAAGACGTACAACAATTTCTGGAGTCAAGGCCAATGCATAGGCCCTAGGTTTTCGAAGCTTGGCCTTTTCGGCTTCGGGACTCCACTGATGACCTTTTTCCTTCTTTTCTTGTCCTTGGCAGATTATTGTGTGTATTTCTCTCCGGGTGGGGCCGGCCTCATTGAAACAACATCTCCAAGGTCTGTATAAGCGTAAAGTTAAGTGTGTTGCTGAGGAATATTTCACTAAGGGATTTGAACATGCGAATAATGAGGACTCACAGTGGTTTTTGGCCTCCCATCGGCCTTTGGCCAAATCATGCCATATGCGCTCGACATATGTGAAAGTGGAAGCTAGTTGCGGAACCCAGCACGGGAGGTCTGCAACCGCACCCGGATACCACTCAAAGGCTGCATTATCAAAAATGAGTTAGTTCAAAGGAAAGGGAAAATATCTAAGTAATGAAACGTGCTCGATAGGTCTGTACTTACACTTCATATACTATTTCTCAGAGAACGACATATTTTCAGCGGGAATCAGGTCGGAGGTCCTGATTTTAATGAAGCGGATCATCCACCCTCGGTATTTATCCTCATCGATGCTAGCGAAAAAGACTTTGGGGATCGAAGTTGCAATTTTATCAGACCATCCAGATAGAGGTGAGGGATGTACAATCTGATCAGATGATCGAGAGTAAAAGACATCCCCTCGACTTTGCTCGAAAAATACCTAATTAGGTGAAAAATCTGCCAGAATGAAGGATAAATTTGGGCGAGTGTCACTTGGTATTGTTGACAGAAATCGAGGATCACTGAGTCTGGAAACGGCAAAGAGGAATCTATGGGATCTAAGGTACATGGGAATGTATATACGCTTAGGTACCCTGCTTTGTGAGTGGTGATGTCCTCATTAGGTGAAGGTATCTCCATGTTCACATTGTATCCCTAACGGTAGTCTTCCTTTACTTGTTTGAGATCAATTATTAAGATAATACCGAGATATTGGTTCACACTGTCCTGGAACCGAAGTAGGCTTGTCTACCTTGAAATCGGAAGATGTATCACAAAGCCCGGGGTTACACTCCCCAATTCTAGGAGGTACACTTGTTGTTCTTCAACGGGAGTGGAGACGAAGAGGCCTTCTCTTTTTGTGGGATTATCTTAGAAGTTTTGCCATTTTTGTTGTGAAGATTTAGAAAAAGGAGAAGAGCTGGTTTAGAAATAGGCACAAGGGAGGAATAAGTGCAGAGAGGATTTGATGATACTTTAAAAGTAAATGTCTGAAGAATGAAAGAATGAAGTATTTATAGAAGCTGTCTAAGCATGTTGGAGAAGATAAATAGGCGACTAATAGTCGTCTTTTATTAAAAGCTTTTCAAAACTATGTAGGCGTAATTTTTACAACTTTTCAGTCACACGAATCGCTGACCTCACCGGACTGATATCATGATTGGGACATGGAAGGGGTGAGAATTAGACCGTTTCATATCATTTCATTATAAGAAACGTGGGGATTATCTTAATATGATCGAAATCAGAAGAGCTATATTTCGAGGGCTTAACGGAACCCAGAGGCTCGAATTCGAGCAGCACGAATTAAAGACCAGAGCTGACTGGAAAATGCATACCTCGAGGGAGCAAATTGAAGGCCCGACATGATCTGCCTCGAGGGCAGTACAATTTCAATGATACTCAAGAAAGAGAAAAAATTTCTCAAGAACACGTAGATCATGGTATAAATTAAGGGATAGTACAAGTCCGTACTAGGTTGTTATACAGCTGTACCAATAAAATTCTGTCATAATTGAAAATGTGCCATATTAGGGATTTCCCCTCTTATATAAAGGGAATCCCAATCTTTGTAAAAGGATCTCATTCACTGTAATAGAACATTCCACTCTACTTTTGTTGTTTACCATAATTGTTCTTCAGCTTTAATATTTTTTCTTTGTCGTTCATACTTTATTGGTTCTTAACTGACCTCGAGGCTCTCGAGATAATCGAGCTCGATGTCATTGTTGCTCTGGCAACACTAGTTTGGTTCGTCAATTCTTCTTACGTAAACTTGATATTACCTGTATCTTCACTAGTATTAGTATACATCATATATCTTTAAAACCATAATTCACCTTTAGTTGTTACTCACATTTTTCGAGGTAAACAATATGTTAAGGAATAGCGACCTCTACAAATTATTTTTTAAAGAATAATCATTTTAGTGTTTAATTATTGTGGCAATATTGATTTTTTCCCCTTCTATTAGCTTGTCTATAGGCGTAGATTATTTCTTTTAAATATGCTTAATTGCGTGCAAATTTCGCTTATAGAGGCTTTCTACCTGCGATCTCCTTTTAATAATTTTACATATACCACTTTTATAAAATTTTCTTTTTAAAATTTGAGCAACTTATCTTTAATACTCCTACATTAATTATGCCATCTAGTATAGGGATAATCTTAAAATGGGAGAGACTAAAATATACTTTGGTTCAAAATAAGTAATACAAGGATTAGCAATACATACATTAATAATTTATAAATTAGTAATACATAGATTATTTCTAGTAGGACATTTGATTATTTGCACGCAAATTGGATATTCAGAGTAACCATTTAAAGTATTTGTTTGTTTTTTGAACTAATTGGATACTCGACTTTAAGGATAATTTTGTTGCTTTGATGCTTTATTTATGTGCTAAAAGTTATACATGGATTAGTCATTTCAAATTGATTGTAATATAAAGTTACCAAATTAATGAATTCAGAAGACGAATGTAGCAGAGATGAGGATATTGAGATGCATGTGCGTATACACCAGATTAGATAAGATCGGGAATGAAGTGATTCGGGACAAGATGAGTATAGCCCCTATTGAGGATAAGATGCGGGAAGCATGGCTTAGATGGTTTGGACGTGTGAGGAGGAGAACCACAGATGCTCCGGTAATAAGGAGGTATGAGAGGTTGACATTGGAGGGTTTTAGGAGAGGTAGAGGTAGGCCGAAGAAGAGTTGGGATGAGGTAATTAGGCATGACATGGCGCTGCTACGGCTAATCGAGAACATGACCCGTGATAGGAAGATGTGGAAGTCTAAAGATTAGGATAGTAGGTTATGTAGTCCAGATTATTCATATCGATAGTGTTAGTACGCACTCTCGCATTTGGTTGATAGTAGGCTTATTTGAATACCTTTTTTTAACTATCTTGTTGTGTATGTTGCTTTTACATATTTTTTCAATGTTGTCTCGTCTTATTTCTTATTATTATTATAGTACCTATACTTGTCTAAGCCAAGGGTCTATTAAAAATATTTTTTACCTTCACATAGGTAAAAGTAAGGTCGGTTTATAGATTATTCTCCTCGTACTTCATTATGTGACATTGTATTGGCTATGTTGGTGTAATTTCTTTATTAATCCGTTCCAATTTATACTATAGTGAGAATACATTAGGGTTTCAAAAGTAGGTTGCCTTCTCATTGTTCACTTTTGTCGACTTTATATATTCGCCCTTATCTTCCCACGTAACACAAACAGATGTCAGCTTCTAATACACACATAAGCACACAGTTTTTATAGGCGCAGTGATGAGATATAGAGAAAGTCATGCACTACTCTGACAGTAGTGATGTTAGATTCTCATATCTATACACTCTTCTGAGTTGATTTGCATAATTTTTATCTTTCTTTTGGAATTTTCCCCCTATTTTGAGAAAGATGGATTGAGAATTGTAAATTGATATCTTCAATGGATCGATTTCAGAAGGATGATAATTATTTGCATTGAAATTCAGGGATTCTTTATGTCTTCAAGTTCTTCAAACCTTCAAGTTTGTTGGTCTTCAATTCCTCCCTCTACCAAAAAAAGGGAAGAGAAGCGAGGCATCAAAAGGAAGCACGAGTATAAGGAAATAATTGCTTGGTACAACGTTTCAAATTCAGTGAGATTTAAACCCAAGATATTTGTGAGGATATGATTCTTAAATTTCAATTTATAGCAAGTAAGACGTCTTCCGATTTCGAGGTTTCCTATAAAGATGCAAAATATTTGGTGAAGTCACGTGAATCTGAAATTATCGGTGTATCAGAATTTAGAATTGATTTTGAAATATTATCTGAATGTGTCCATAAGAATTAAATCTTAAATTTTGGATATACTATGTATTTAGAAGTTAAGTTTCCAGTAGATCAAACGGTTCATGATTTCGACGTTCCTACTTCAGGAAACAAAACTTTTGGCAAAATCGCGCAAATCTAAAATTTTCAACATGGTGGAACCTAAAGTTAAATTCAAAATATTATCTGGGACGATTATGAAGTTACTTGATTGAGAATTTTGGGTATGTTCTAGATATTGGAGCTAGTTTTCAAGAAATCAAACGGTTTGTAATTTCAACATTCCAACACAAGGATATGATTTTTTTTAGAGAGACTGCACAAATCTGGAATTGATAGCAAGGTACAACATAAAGTTGGTTTCAAAATATTATTCGGAACGATTCTGAAGTTGTTTGATTTAGAATTTTGGATATGCTCTAGATTTTGAAGTCTAGTTTTCTTGAAATCAAATGGTTTGCAATTCCGATACTTTTACACCGAGATATGAATTTTTTTGGTGAAACTGCACAAATCTAAAATTTGCAACGTGGTGAAATCTAAAGTTAGTTCCAAAATACTATCTGGGGCAATTCTGAAGGTGTTTGATTCTAAATTTTGGATATATTTTAGAAATTGAATTCTAATTTTGAAAAAAATCAAATGTTTCGTAATTTGGACTCTTCCCCGACAAGATATGAATCTTTCGTTACAAGTGCGTAAAGTAGAAAGTTATGCAACTAAGATAAATGGCAGGTAACATAAAGCAAACGAGAAGCAATCTTATCTAAGATGAAATAAATATCCACTAGGTCAACCTAATATAAGGAGAAAAGGGGAGATAGTGCTAACAACCTAATCTAAACAAAATTTGTAGTTGATCAATTCTTGACAGCTAGTCTCCAGGCTCTTCTTCTGCTCCTCCAAATTGGCCGAATCATCAACAGTGAACAAATTTACGTTGCCATATGAAGAGACCTCAGTCTCGGTAGATGAAATTTTTTCCTGCATCTCTTCAACCTCCTTTTGAGTCGCTTCTATAACACCTTCGAGGTTCTCCCTCTCTTGTTGTAATGTCTGCAACTTCTTCACGACTCTCTTCAATTTCTTTTCACTAAAGGAAACTTTCTTGACTTTCTCACTTGCTTCAAGTTTGAACGATTCGAGACGCTCTTTAGCTTTGGAAATTAGTTCTAGCTTCTCATCTTCTTTCGTCTTATCAGCCATATTGGATCGCTCTTGGTCATATGATGTGGCAAGTTCAAAAAGAGAATTCGGTAAATCTTCTAATGGAGAAAAATACAGATATTTGTCTTCTTCATATCCTCGAAAATATCAATGATTTGCTCCCTATAAGATGAGAGTAATGACGAGTTTTGGAGAGCCTATCGCAAATATCCTCCCAAAGTCCCAAAATGAATTCCTTCTTGCGATTTAAAGCAATGCTTTTTCCTTCAAATATAGATACCGCTGTATTTTTCATTGATGAAATGCGACTTATCTCATTTGGAGTTTGCCTTTTTAGGGATTCGTCATGAGGAAGAGATAACACCTTTGACGATGACTTCACTTTACATGTTGACCCTCCAATAGATTCATCACTCACTTGCAGCTTGTCGCTTGGGGATACCATCGGACGCCCAATGGTGTTTAACTGCATTAAGAAAAGGCAAAATAAGTATGTAATTTATAAGTGAAGCAACTCCTAATAAGGGGGGGGGGGGAGGGGGGATGAGCGAGGTGATTGTATTTTACCTCTTTGTTACAAGCTGTATGCGCTCTTGAGGGACTATCAACACTTTGAACCTCTACGATCTCTACTGGGTTAGGCCGTTTCCTTTTCCAATTTTGATCTTCGTTGGTACTCTAGCTTGTGTCTTGAGGAACACACGTGTTAAATGGAAGATCTAGAGGGTGTTTCTCTATAGATGTTGAAGTGCACACCACTTCTTTCAAAGCTGCCTTCGAGGATTTAAGCTTCCTTTTTTAGGTTGCGTAAGTACTTTTGGGATTGGATTAGATATTTTTTTAACTTTTGAGAGCGTCTTTCCAACACCTTGATCCTCACCTCCTAAAGGGATTGTAAACTTTAGCCTAACATTGTCTACCAAAGCTTGTAAGTTATTCTCAAGAAACTTCCCATGCGCTTTCTCCCACCAAGACATATAATTAGTGGAGAAAGGCTTCTCCGTAGGATCACCTGTTGAAGGAAAAACCGCACGTGACATAGATCGATACAATGTGCAAATCCTCCAAAATCTGATTCCTTCATCTAGAGAAGAGTTACCGATATCATTCTCCAAAAAGCTGCGTACATTCTGGTAAAATCCAAATTGACGACCAAATCGATGCGGACTATACGGCTCGATGATGAATGAGTTACCATACCTCAAAGGGAGGTAATTAAAACGTAAGCTCATGAAGTAATTTGATTCCAACTCTTGAGGGGCATCGTTATCCACGTAAAATAAGACGGGAATTGGTCAACATTGTTGGTGCCAGACTATATCCTCCCCATTGTGGATGCATTTTCTTCCATCTTTCTCGTCAAAGTACCTTGCAGCCCCCTCTTCTAAGTATGCCACGATCAAAGGGACAGACGGACCCTTAGCAAGTGGATAGTGGGTTTTGAAGTAATGTGCAAACCATCTGTAAACATAATGAATGGGAAAAGAAACTTTGACCTGATCAAGTTTGGAAGAACGCGAAATCTTATACAAACCATGATCAATACTCGCAAAAACTGGGACTGCAAGGCTAATCTGTCGCCCGCCTGCCATCACTTGCCATCTTAAAAGTCTTAGGACGAATGGAGTTTTCTACCTTGGGGAACAAAGAGGCACACAACCAAACTGATAAGAATGCCGCTACATATGTTTCATCTTTCTTGTGAGAACTCACCCTAAGCTTAGAGAATGTAGTTTCTTGATCAGTCGACCACCTCGTAGTCTCGGGAATAACTCCGTTAGGATTATGTGTTGACTTTAGGCGTGCAGATTTCTTTTCCTTTCGCAACAGGGAAGTTCTTTATATTAATGTTTTTTATACCAAAAACTTGTCCACTTGCTGAAGGAGACCTTTTGGGTAGCATTCGTACCTTCCTTAAGATGATGAAATGCAGCAAATAAATACTCACAAGATCGAGGAATAAATCTAACTTGTTTTTCATTCAAACTGATGAGTTCTCTTGTCTCAGGTACCACTTCTTCGTATGGAGAACCCGCAATGGGCAAACCCCCAAGGATATGTAAGTCCAAAACAGATATAGGTAGCTCCTCAGCTGATGTAAGAAGTGTGTTCGTCTTGGGGCACCAAGCCTCACAAAATGCTTGCAAAATGTTCAAGCTTCGACCGTAAGTGAAAAGTGAGGCATAGAAAAAATCATAAATCTTTGTTGTACTCAGTGTTTGTTGGCTTCCGCCAAGCACGTCTTCAGCCCATTCCCAATATCCTGGGATATGACGATACTCGCCCTCGATTGTTGTTGCGTTTCCCCAATGTACTTCGCCTTGAATTATGCGACTTCCTAAGTTTGGAAGGGTGCTAGTAATATTTACATGATGACGGATTGGCGCTTGGAGATACCACATCTTGGATAATAGATTAGAAGTCGATTTCTGCTCCAAGGTCCAGTTCTCTACATGAAGAGAGTTCCTTAGAGGAGGCCATGGGGCTGCATATCGGTCGGCTTGTGAGGTGAGAACCAAAAGCTCGGTTTGTTCTATACCATCTTCAGTCTCAATAATGAGATATCTAAATTTTGAGGAAGGTGAGGTATAGTCCCTGAAATTTTCCATCTCTTCGTGAAAAAAAAGAGAAAGAAAATAGGGGTTATCAAAGTCCAAATCAGAATAGTAGAATGGGTACAAAAGTCGAAATGGATGAAATGCTCTTTGGTAGTCGGGCCATTTTGAGAGTAATCTCTCCAAGAATCGGGCCATTTTGAGAGTAATCTCTCCAAGAATCGAGCCATTTTGAGAGTAATCTCTCCAAGAATCGGACCATTTTGAGAGTAATCTCTCCAAGAATCGGGCCATTTTGAGAGTAATCTCTCCAAGAATCGGACCATTTTGAGAGTAGTCTCTCCAAGAATCGGGCCATTTTGAGAGTAATCTCTCCAAGAATCGGGCCATTTGGAGAGTAATCTCTCCAAGAATCGAGCCAGTTTGAGAGTAATCTCTCCAAGAATTGGGCACCTTGAGAGTAATCTCTCCAAGAATCGGGCTAGTTGAAGAGTATTCTCTCCAAGAATTGGGCCACATTGAGAGTAATCTCTCCAAGAATCAGGCCATGAAAGTAATCCCTCCGATATTGGGGCAAGGATGAGTACTCATCCCCTCATACCCTAAGGCCATCTCCTTTATGCATGGATCATCTTGTTAAACAAAAACATATCCTTTTCGCCTGAACTAAAAGAAAAAAAAGAGAGAAATAAAATAAAATGTACTTGTCAATAATTCACTTGGACATGCTTGCGAGCTGCGACTGATGCCAATTAAAGGGAAGGCAGCCCTTATTTATAGATTCTCCAAAGATGCCAATTGATTAATAAATTGCAAAGTGGGAGTGGAGATTTCAGAGTCCAACATGAATTTGTTCTTCTAATTCAATTCAAATAAAGAAAGCTACAATCTCCTAACCAATTTGGACATTTACGGGCAAAATCGTACAAGGCCAAACTTGATAAGAGACAATGATTAAGGTGTCAGAAGGCCATTCTAATTAGGAATGTGGGAAGCAAATCATGTTTTCAATTCTTCTCAGTTAATATCTCATATGAATTTCAATTAGAATCTCATAGTTGAATTTCTAATTCTTTTCAATTAATGTCCTAAAGCATCTTTTACGTGAATATCAATGGGATGTTTGCAAAAATTAGGTAAAATAAAATGAATACATTTGTTACCTAAATACTTCAAGCCTAGTCTTAGAAGTTTAGTATATCCATCTTTAAATTAGTCATGAAGTAGGGGGCTTTTGTAGGCATATAAATTTTATTGAAATTAAATCCATAAAATAATTTAGATTATATTTTAAATTGAAGAAAATATTTGTCCAAATATATACTACGGGCCAATATAATTGAATTAATTATATAAGTCCAATATATATGGATGAAATAAATAAGTCTTGGGCTAGCCCAATCTAAAAAGTGATGAGCCCACTTCACTAAGCCCAAGATGTCATCTTACTAGAGGCCCCGTTTGGTGCCACGTGTCAAATGATGTGGCACGCCAAGTCAAACGGAAGAGCCAATAGGATCATGCCCGTGTCAAAATGACAAGGCACGCCAAGTCACACTAAAAAGCCAATGAAATTGCGTCACGTGTGCAAGTGACATGTTCTGGCCAATCAAATGAGGCCATGTCACTCGTCAATTTGATTGGTCGGAAGGAGTTCGTTCTTCTTCCCTTCCACAACTATAAATAGGGGTCTTCATAGCTCAGAAAAGACACCAGAAGTTATAACAAGAAGCAAGAAAGAGCTCGTGGATCAAAAGCTGCAAATTTCTTCACAAGTTTCAAGCTTCAAGCAATCAAGTTCAAGTTCAAGCAATCAAGTTCAAGCTCAAGAACGAAGAACAAACAATTTTAAGCTCAAGAACAAGATCATCGTTCGTGGCAACAAATATAGATTCAAGATCAAGCTCTAAGACCGTTGAATTTATTTACCATTGGAAAGAAGAATCAGAGGATTCATAGAGATTGTACAATCAAATATTCGAAATAAAATACTACGATTATTGCGATATTTTCCGGTCTTGATTTTATTTTCTCGACGCGAATTTATTGCAAACAATGGTTATCACAGTATTTATCATAAAATATGGCAATCGCTCGAATTTATTATATAGAAAACTTCTGAAAACGTATTTTAAAATTCTAGCTGGAGCTTCAAAATTTTGACAAAAAGGTTATTTATCAATTTTTTCCCAAGGGGCTTACAATATAATCGTTCAAAAATAATCCAATTTCAAAAGTAATTAAACTTTAATTATTTTTTATATAAAGATAAATTTGAACAAAAACACTGTTTAAAATTCGAAAAATACTTCAATATATTATGCTGGATTTCCAGCATGAGTATACTTGAATTCTAGCAAATTATATTGGAGTTCCAGGATAAGTACGTTGGAACTCCAACATAATATGATGGAGTTCTAGCATAATATACTAGAATTCTAGCATAATATACTGGAGTTCCAGCAAGTATACTGGTCTAGTATAGTATACTGGAGTTTGGAGCACTGGTGCTCAAGTTTCCAGTATATTATACTGAAAACAGCTAAGTATACCGGCCCAACATAATACGCTTGAGTCAAACACATGTGCACCAAATTCAAGTATATTATACTGGACCGTTCTCTATTACAACAATATAGTGGCTATTTTTCATTGACTTGGTAAACGCTGGCTATTTTTGAATAACCTATCTGAAAACTGGTTATACCGTGCTATTTTTACTAAAAATATTAAAAAAATAATACTATATAGCCGCTTTTAAAATAACATACAAAAAAAAAATGTATGTATATGTATTAGATACAATAATATATATATGTATATATGTTAGATACAATAAAATTAAAAATTTTATATATTTTATTGAACATAAATAGTAGGGCTAAAAGTATCTTTGCCCAAAAATATTCATCCGGCGTAATTTCCAGAAAACTCCTATTCCCAATTTGCTAGGCCCATGACCAAAAGCCCATTTTGTACCGATTAGGGTTTTAAACCAGACGCCTTCTCGTTGTCTGCCTTATAGGTTTATATATTCGCCCATACCTACCCGCACAAACAGATCTCTCTCTCTCAACAAACCAATCTCAGGGTTTGAACTTTTCACACACAAACACACACAGTTTTTATGCTTTCATAGGAGCTATGATGATATATAGAGAAAGTCATGCACCACTCTGATTATTGTGATGTTAAATTTCTCATACCCATATACTCTTCTGAGCTCCTTTCCTTACTTTTTTTGTTTGGTTTTGTTTATTTTTGATTTTTTTATAAATTGTTTTTCTTCTCTTTATTATTCAAATACACATATATAGAGGAGCCGTGTGATGCGATCTTTGAAAAGGTCAAACCATGATGCGGACCGTACAATAGCCTCAAGCTTCTGGGGATCAACTTTGGTTCCTGATGGCTCCCTTCTGTTATTTGTTTTTTTTTCTATATATAGATTCGCTTTATCTTTCAATATTTTAATTTACTATAATACTCTCAGATTTTGAGGGAGAGAGAATGAGTAGTGATCCGTAAAAAATCGCTGGAGTGGAAACGTATGCAATTATGAGAAGTTTTTGGAGCGGGAGGTGTCTAAAGATAAAAGTTATTTGTTTTTTTTTTCAATTCAAAGTTGAAAAATAAAAATACTTTTGTCTTTCCGATGACTCCCATTCACATTGCTTCCGCTTAGTTGGCCCTTTCCTGATGATGGTGTCATCGTGGCTCTTTTAGATTGGATTTTGAGTTTGGTAATACGTTAATTATATTATTGATTCAGCGAGCTTTAACTAAGTCTATTCTTTGAAATTAAAAAGAAAAGAGTACATCTTAGCTTACATTATAATATAATTACGTTTTGCCAACTATATTATGCCACATTATATCTTGTTTATTAGTAATTAACGCTGTTTTGTGTTAACATCGTTAAGTCTTTAGGGTATTACAGTGTACAATTTCTAATTCCTTGTATGTTTGCGTGCATGCCTCACAGTTTGTTTCTAAATTTCTCTTTTCGGTTTGATTTTTTTAATTTGTATTTTCTGTTGTCTTATAACATAGCATGGAGCTAATAAAACAAATAATTCTATTCGAGCAATTAAAAGAATGCAATAGTTGAGGATGGGAAGCAGTTTTGTTAAATATTTTATATTGATACAGTAAATGAGATAAGATAAAACGTCCACCGCCTCTAACATACCATAATGAACTATTCTACGCGAGACCACACAAAAGAAGTCACAGAATTAATTTAAGAAAATTGGTATCTTATAATAACAAATAAAAGGAATTGAAAATTTATTAGCTTTATATTAGGTTTGGTAAAGATTGCCCTTTTCAATTGGCATTATATAGCCAAATGTTAAAAAAAATTATTTTTGTATTCTTTCTAAAAAAATTACATGCCGGCTTCCTCTTTTTTTCTTTCCTTGTATTTCTTTTTTTATCTCTTCTTTTTTGTTGTCGTATTTTAGCAAAAATTCTTTCAAATTAAGCAAAAAAAAAAAAAAAAAACTGATTAGAAGTGAAATTGGTTGAAAATATTTAAATGAGGTGATATGCAAAATTTGAACAAGTGAATTAGACTAGTTTCAAGTAAAAATTTGATGTAAAGATATAATTGTGATGTGTATATCATATTGTATATCGTGTACATCACACAAGTTTTTAAGGACATATATACTACGTATATTGTGTACATCACAGAAGTTTCTAAGGACATATATACTACGTATACTGTGTACATCACACAAGTTTCTAAGGACATATATCACTTAGAATATCATGTATACAAAATAATTTTTTATGGACGGCTGTGTATATCACATTATATATCATATATATAATGTAAATTTTTATGGCAATATACTGATACACAAAATATATGTGAGATATGTAGATGGCGATATACACGGGTTCCAATAGGGGATACACACGTGAAGTCGTCTTGATCTTATACATATTAGTATTATGTTATACACTATGATATATAAATAACATAATTATTAATTATTGATCAAAAAGGAATATAACATATTTAAGCAAATTTTAAGATATAAAAATTATTAATAATTGTGGAGTGATAATATTTTGGTATACAAATAAACTTAAATTTTGATATACACAAAGAATATGTATTTTGGTATACATTGATATAAAGGCAACAATAATTATATATATAATTTTTGTTATGAAATAATATAAGAACAAGAACAATAGAGAGAAAAGTAGAGAGAATAGTATTCTTATTGATACTTTGGGATTATTTACAATGGGGTAAGACCCCTCTATTTATAGGAAGAGAAAAGACTTAGCCTCAAAGTAGAACTCTTCTATAAGATAGACATTCACTCTAATTAGAGTTCTATTTATAACACTCCCCTTTTGAATGTCTATTCAATAATGTGCCTCGTTAAAACCTTAACTAAAATAAAACCCAATGGGAAAAAATTATAGAAAAGGAAAAAGAGTACACATGTTTGAATATGCGCCTATTAGTTGCCTCGTTAAAAACCTTGCAAGGAAAACCCATTGGGACAAAACCTTGTAAGGGAAAAAGAGTGCAACGCGCATTAACTCCCCCTAAAAAGAGCATCAATTCACATCCTTGAGCATTTGCATTCCAACCTTGTGCACCATCTTCAAAACGATCTTTGGTAGAGATTTGATAAATAAATCAGTCATATTGATTTGAATAAATATTCCGCACCTTGAAATTATCATTCTTGATAGATATGAACATCTTCATATAATGTCGTGGAATGACTCTTCAATATCTCCATAGAGGTATTCTCAATGCCATCATGCTTATAGTTATAGCAAGATACATATGTACACAAGTTGCACTTAGGATGTGGTACTTCAGGACCAAGAATTGTATATGCTTCAAGCAACTTCAATCTTTCATGGATTGACATATAAGTTAAGTCATATAGGCCATATAATAGACTTTAGATGCATATCAAGTTTTCATGTCATGCTAAACAAATAAGATATCGAAAACTGATTACACATACCATTGACTTTATACTTTCAAGTATTTGAACTACATGTCCAAAACTACATGTCTTTCATATGGAATCAATTCTGCTTGAATTGTATCTCTTCCATTTAGCCAATATTTTGTTTGTATTCGACAAACATAAGATCCTCATCGATATTTAGCGCTATCATAGATGTCGTCGACGAACATTTTATATCGATTCCAATAAATTTTCATAAAGACATAACATAGAGATCTCTTTATTCATATATTCAGGTACCTGAATCTCTCATGAGATTTTATGAAGTGTTATGTCATGTGATCTTCTAGATCACTTGCCTCCCCATTATGATCACTTTGATCATTTGCTCATCTTCTTTATTAAGAAGTTATTTTGAAACCGATTTGTCTATACGCTTTAAGTGTATCAAAGGCTTTGTCCTTCTGGGACTTAATATGAGCATTTGCAGTGAGAATATAGTTACTTTCTTTGGGTCAGCAAATGCGTATAGCATGCTTTGCAATATGTTGCATTTGAATTATCCTTTTATGAACTTCAGGTTCATATTATGATATTCGAGGATCTATATATACAAATGATAATTCATCCCATGTAACCTTTTCTCAAGTGTTTATAATGTCTCCCCCTCATGTTAGAAAAGCTAACTTGTTTTCTCAACTTTGAGAACCCATCTTAGTGTTTTGTGGTGTTAATCAAAATATACACCGCACATCAATAATATTGAGATGGAATTATTTGGTTCCTGACCCTGAACCACTTGCGAGGGGAGAATATAATATACTCTCGTATACAACGTATATCAAACTGATATATATAACTTTATTCTCATAAGAAACAGTTTAGCTATTAAGTGGAGGCACTCAATAATTATCTTGCTAAACCAACTATGATATAAACCAACTTATCAAGATGAACTATCTTGAATAGAAAATCTGGAAATTATGCTCGAAGTTATATTACTGAGCAATTTACCTCGCAAGCACCGGCCAGGCTGCAGGTTAATAACAATCGCGCATGTAACCATATCATAGATGCATCATATGTGGTATACATGGCAGGTGAATGGGCCCATATTCACCTTTGATATTTCCAGAATTTATGGGATTCAACCCGAACTCTTTAGTTGGTCAATCAATCAATGAGAACAAGTAATATAAGAGAATTCGTAAAGAACTTTCTAGTTCTTTAATATTTACCCATGTGAATTCTCTATTACTGCACATCATACTTAAAATGAGATGGCTAACCCGAATGCCAACTGAATAAATTATCAATATTGATAAACTTCAAATTTACACCATGACATGTGCAATTATCAATAAACTTCAAGTTTATTATGGTATGGGGTTTTATACCAATAAATATCCACTTTATTGTGGCATTCTTTTGTTTGTGTAGTACAAACTGGAGAATAAAGCGGGTAGCTTTTCATATACAAATTATCCCGCTACAAGTTGTAGTAATAGAAGATATCAAATCTTTCCTTTATTTATAGTCTCAATATAATCAATCGCTTTCGCATATACTTTGGAAACTGAATAAGTTTCTTTGAGACTTACTACCACACAACCTTATTGGTAATCAATTGCGTTTCTCCAACATAGTAATAATTGGCTCTTCTAGAGCTCTCAATTAATTTTGTACTACCACAGATTCATCAACATCCATGTGGTGAATATCTCTTTTAAAGAGAAAGTTATACCATTATGGTCATGGTCAAAATTATATGCAAGATATGTTTCTTGCATTATCGTTGTTCTTTAATAGTCATATTTCCAAAATATTTTGGCGTACAATAGGTACGTGACCAACGATCATTCATGCCATAATAATGACATTATTTTCATATATCATCTCAAACCTCCTTCTAGGGGTGAGTGTGGTATATTCAACACCAATTTCATGTTCATATTCTTCCAATAATGAATATGTATTCGTGAATCAGATGTTGTCACATTCACTGCGGGGATATGTGATTTTGTTATCCTTTTCAAATCTGTAAATGCGTCTGGCATTTGATTTGCTATTCTTTCCAAATGGATAATATTTTGCACCTCTTTTTCACAAATAGAGGTATGTGGATCAAGATGAGATAATGATGCATTTTTCCACAAAATTTCCCGTTTGGTTTCACCAACTTCTCCCTCTAATTTTGGGAAAAGTGTCTCATCGAATTGACAGTCTGCAAATCGTGCAGTGAACAAATCCCCTGTCAATGTTTCGAGGTAGCGAATAATGGAGGGCGATTCAAACTTAACATATATTCCTAACCTTCTTTGCATACCCATTTTGGTGCAATATGGCGGTGCTACAGGCACATATACTGCACATCCAAAAATTCTTATGTGGGATATATTAGGTTCATGACCCAAAACTCATTGCAACGGGGAATATTTGTGATAATTCGTCGTTCTGAGACGAACTAGCATTGCTGCATGCAAAATGGCGTGACCCCAAACCGAAGTGGGCAGCCTCGTTTTTATGAGTTAATGAGGAATTCAAGATTATTCTCATCTATTGTCTCAATATGATATCCATTTTGAATGATATCTTTAAAACTCAACAAGTTCCTTTTAGACTTGGAGGAGAACATTGCATTCTCTAAAATGTTGTTCCTTTAGGCAGAGTTATAGTTGCTCTTCCGGAGCCTTTAATCAATTTACTACTACCAGAAATTGAAGTAACAACTGCCTTACACATACGTAAATGAGAGTAATATTTCTTCTCTTTGAATATCGTATGTGTGGTACATGAATCAATTAATCAAAAGAGATATACGAACATGAGAATAAACAAATTTAATCCGTTGCTTCATAATTGAACAATATTTTCAAAATCTGCTGAGGTTAGTCAATTAACTTAGTTAATAGTCGACTAACTTGGGAAGCAGTCATTATGTTAGTCGACTATCTAAATCAGATAGTCGACTATCTTGCCTTGCGGAAAAGTCCAGTTTTAATGCGAAATATTTGTTAGTCGACTAACTAAGTTGATAGTTGACTAACTTAGTAAACAGTCATCAGGTTAGTCGACTATCTAAATCAGATAGTCGACTATCTTGCCTTGCGGAAAAATCCAGTTTTAATGCGAAATATTAGATAATCGACTAACTGTTAGGTTAGTCGATTAACTCTACTGGAAAATAAAAATATCTTTGAAATTTAAGCATATTGAAACATTCTAAAGAACTAATACTAACATTATATCATAAGCTAACTAATACGAGCTGATACTAATGACTATTAGTTTATTCACTAACTAATACAAATAAGTAAAATAAAATCAAACAATTCCATCTTCCTTTATCACAGATCCATCACCAATTAAGTGGTCTATTTTCCCCTCAGGGTGCTCAAAGAAGTCTGCCACATCCAAGTGGGTGATGTCAAAATTGTCGTCAGAGACAAAATTGGTTTCAGGGCCTTTACATTTTAGAGATGCTTGATAAAGCTCAACCAAATGTCTTGGTACATGGCAAATTTTCGCCCAGTGCCCTTTTTCACCGCAGCGATAACATATAGTTTATGAACTATTTGCTTTTGGATTCTCATCGCATCGTGCTTGTGGCAGAGTGACCAACTTCAGGTTGTTATTGTTAGAAAATACGCTTAACGCTAGAGGGGGGGTGAATAGCGTTATAATAAAATTTAGCGTAAACTTGCGGAAATTAAAATTTGCAGGAAATAAATAAGTGCGTTAAATAAACAAAAAGGAAAGAACGCACCGATATATTCTGGTTCACCACAACACGTGGCTAGTCCAGTCCCCGAGAGACTCTCTCGAGATTTTCCACTAACTTGTTAAGCTTACGTGTGCTTAACAAACCTTTACAACTTAAGGACACAAGCCTTAACACCTTTGCTCGGAGATACAACACTCCAAGACTTCAACCAAGGAAACACAAGTTCCTTACAACAAGAGAATCACAATTCTCTTACAAGTGTATAAAACACTAAAACACTCAAACAATATACCCCTTTATGAGTAGGTATGAGTAAAAGAAGTAAGCTCTAGATCACAACAACTTTGGACAAGAATATGGCTCTCAAAAGCTTTATGAAATTGAATATAAAATGATAAACAAAAGTATGCAAGCTTATAGCAATGTAATGATCAGTTGTAGTATGTTGTTGTGTTTAAAACACTGAAATGAAGCTGTATTTATAGTTGAAAAACTTGGCATTACCGTTGCCTAATTGCCAATTAAGAGTTGCTGATTTTACTCTCTGACAATCGATTGTCAAACCCCAACAATCGATTGTCTGCCAGTCAGATCAAAATTCAATCCCAGATTTTACGCTTGATAATCGATTACTTACAATCCATAATCGATTACTGGCAATGTTCAAAAAATCCTTTCCAGATTTTACCACAAACAATCGATTGTCCAGAATCAACAATCGATTACTCAGCAACGTTCAAAAAATCTTTTCCGGATTTTAATCAAAATAATCGATTATACAGAATCAATAATCGATTACCCAATAACGTTCAAAAAATCTTTTCCGGATTTTAATCAAAACATTCGATTATACAGAATCAATAATCGATTACCTGACGGTATTTGAAAACTTTACGACAACGGTCAGCTTCACAATCGATTGCACAAAGTCAACAATCGATTACTTATCAGTTTTTGAAAAATATTTTAGACACTGTCTCTTTGACAATCGATTGTCCAATGTAACAATCGATTATTTAATAAATTTGAAAATCACTGGAAGACACTGTCTCAACATAATCGATTACCATTAGTTCATAATCGATTATTCTGAGTTTTGAAAAACTTCGATGGACACTGCCTCAGTCACAATCGATTGTCATTAGTTCACAATCGATTGTCATGCAGGTTTGAAAAACCTGATGCTCACTGTCTTACTCACAATCGATTGTCATTAGTTCACAATCGATTGTCATGCAGTCTTGGCTTAAAACAGTCGATTATCATAAGTACATAATCGATTATCTTAGTCCAGATTTTTAAGGCATGTCTAAAAATTATTTTGACAACTGTAAATATGCATGATTTAAAATCATTTGACATTAAATTAAATATGCATGATTTTGGAAAATAGTTTTATGAGAGAAGCCATGTTACGAGTCAAATTGTAGGATCAAGATCACAATTAAGAATGACTCAATTAAACTATAAAACTTTGTCTTGAGCTTGAATCTCGTCGTATATCAATTGTGCGCTTGTTTCTTGAACTTCGTCATATATCAATTTTCGCTTCGTTTGTCATTCATCAAAACCTATACAAAAGGACACACGTTTTAGTATATTGCATTGAGAACGTGTTTCCAACAATTTCCCCCTTTTTGATAATGGCAAACATTAAGCGGGATATGTAAGACAAGCAATTTATAATGACGATTCAAGACAAGTATATACATGCAACAAATATGCAATTTGTTCCCCCTCAATTTGAGAATTCCCCCTCAATTTAAGCTTATAACTTGAGAGTGCATCATACCCGTTATCTTCTCCCTTTTGCCATTAGCAAAAATAATAATAAGATGCCAAAGATGAAATAAACCTTGTTTATTTATTGGAAAGAAGGTGTGATTATTTAAAGAGAGTATAATAGCTCACATGATAGCATTACAATCGATTATTGATACGAGATAATCGATTATTAGATGAGGGAAACAGATTTTTCTGAAGAAGACTCGATTCTTGCGCGTCATGATTTATAATTCCCCCTACTTTTAGGGCGATACCTGCAAAAAAGAATTAAACGTCTCCGACGCTCAAGTTAGAAATCATGAAAAAAATACAATGCATGACTTAGATTAACGTGGAGTCAAGGATCCCGAGTTCACTGCGAATTCGGAAGAAGGACTCTTTCTCTAAAGGCTTTGTAAAGATGTCTGCCAATTGGTTTTTGGTTTCAACAAATTTAATTTCGACATCGCCTTTGAGAACGTGATCTCTAATAAAATGATGTCTAATTTCAATGTGTTTCGTTCGCGAATGAAGAACGGGGTTCTTCGTCAAGCATATGGCACTAGTATTATCACATCTAAGAGGGATATGATTAAGACTTAGGCCATAGTCCAAGAGTTGTTGTTTCATCCATAGGATTTGAGCGCAACAACTCCCCGCGACTACATATTCAGCCTCGGTTGTGGACAATGCAACACTTACTTGTTTCTTGCTAAACCAAGAAACGAGAGAGCTACCGAGCAAATGGCAAGTGCCACTAGTGCTCTTGCGGTCCAATTTGCATCCAGCAAAATCGGAATCGGAATAGCCAACAAGTTGGCATGAAGAGCCTTTGGGGACCATAGACCCACATTTGTAGTACCAACAAGATACCTTAAAATCCGTTTTACCGCAGTAAGGTGAGACTCCTTCGGACACGATTGATAACGAGCGCATAAGCACACGCTAAACATGTTGTCCGGACGACTAGCAGTAAGATAGAGAAGAGAGCCAATCATACCTCGATACTTTTTGGTGTCGACTTCCTTACCTTTCTCATCTTTGTCTAGATGATCGGATGTGCTCATGGGAGTTGCCATTTCTTTTGCATTGTTCATCTCAAATCGTTTCAGCAATTCTTTGCAATATTTGGTTTGACAAATGAATGTACCTTCTTTCATTTGCTTTACTTGTAATCCCAAAAAGAATGTTCACTCACCCATCATAGACATCTCAAATTCGCTTATCATTAAATCGGAAAATTCCTTGCATAAAACATTGTTAGTAGCACCAAATATAATATCATCTACATATATTTGAACTAACAAAATATCATTGTTTTTATGCTTAACAAAGAGAGTTGTGTCAACTTTCCCCCTAATGAAGTCATTTTCCAAAAGAAACTTACTCAATCTTTCATACCAAGCTCGGGGAGCTTGTTTTAAACCATAAAGAGCCTTTTTGAGTTTGAAAACATGATCGGGAGATTTAAAATCTTCAAAACCGGGGGGTTGTTCAACATAAACTTCTTCTTGAATAAACCGTTTAGAAAAGCACTTTTCACATCCATTTGATATAAAATGAAATTCATAGAAGATGCAAATGCAAGCAATAAGCGAATAGCTTCTAATCTAGCTACGGGAGCATATGTTTCCTCATAGTCAATACCCTCTTATTGATTATAGCCTTTTGCTACAAGCCTAGCTTTGTTTCTAGTGATTATACCATTTTCATCTAGTTTATTGCGAAAAACCCATTTCGTACCAATTATGGTATGACCTTCGGGTCTTGGCACCAAATCCCAAACGTCATTGCGTTCGAATTGGTTAAGCTCCTCTTGCATTGCCAAGGTCCAAAATTCATCCCCAATTGCTTCTGAGATGGTTTTGGGTTCAATTTGAGAAACAAAAGCAGTATGTTCTAAGGTATTTTTGAGAGAGTTTCGGGTACTTACCTTGTCTCCAACGTTGCCAATTACCTGTTCAAGAGGGTGATCTTTGATCGTCCTCCACTCATTTGGCACTTTTGTTTCTTTTTCCAATTGTGGCGCTTCTTCCGTTGGTTGTTCCTCAGTTTCATATTTATTTTCCTTGGGTGGTTCCTCTTGTATTTTGTCTTTCAAGCTATCTAAGATACCTGCAAGATCAAAGCCGGAATCCGAGTCGATGCCGATGATCTTTCCTTTATTGTTATCACCGAAGATAACACTTCCTCCTTCTTTGTGCTCTAATTGAAGGAATTTGGATTCATCTCCCGTCATATGCTTGGAGCATCCACTATCAAGGTACCATAGTACACTTGATCCCTTCAAGCACACCTACAAAACAAGTTAATGTTCTTTAGGTACCCATGCCATCTTGGGTCCTTGGGGGTTAGGTATATTATAATGATGCGATTGAGTAATATGTCTATGACGTGTAAAGCATGCAGGAGCAATATGACCAATACGTCTACAATAATGACAAGTCACATTTGGGTTATGCATCCTTCTAGGTTCATAGTAACTAGACGGATGAAAATTTCTTACTCTATTTTGAACAATATGACTATTTCGCATTTCATGAGAATTATTTCTCCTACTATGAGCTCTAGGATGGGCAGCATTTCTAGAGTGATTGTTTCTCGGTTGAGAGCCATTTCTAGGTCTTCTCAAAGGTTCAACATTTGGCCTAAAATATGCATCATTTCTAGGGTAACTATTTCTAGGTGGTAAGTCATTTCTAGGTCTCCTAAAATGTTCAACATTTTGTCTAGCATGCATATTGGTTCTAGGATTGCTATTTCTAGGATAAGCATTTGTTTTATTAGTCCTAGGTTGAGCCTTAGGTGGTTGGGGTTTGGCTTCAACCTTTTCTTTAACCTCATTCTTAAAACCTATGCCATGCTTGGTTGACTTCAAATTATCAAGAACATCATTCAAATTTTTGTGCGAAGAATTAAACTTATCTAATGTGCCTTTAAGCCTTTCTACTTCATTTTGAGATGCAAGCAAGACGTACACTTTCTAATAGAGCTTTCGGGCTTATTGGCGGTTCTTTTTCCGAAAAACTTGTTTTCCTCTTTCAACTTCTCATTTTCTAAAACCAGTTTTTCAAAATCTTTTTCTTTTAGAGAGAGTTGTTTTTGAAAATCTTTTTCTTGCAACGACAAAGTTTTCTGCAAATCTTTAATAGTCTTGGAAGCATCAACAAACTCACTATATAATTTATTATAAGCATTTTGCATTTCTTCAAGCGAGTGAGAGTTGGACGTACTTACCTCTTCTTCTTCGTTTGCCATGAGGCATTGGCCAGTTGATTCATCATATGAGCTGTCCGCTTTTTGAGGTATGATTTCATACATTTCCTCCAGCTTATCCCACATCTCTTTGGCGGTTTTGTAGTGGGAAATTTTCTGATAGTCTTCCTGATTCAAGGCGCTATACAACATATTTATTGCATTAGTGTTGTATTCACTTACCTTGGCTTTCCCAACTTTTGTTGTCATTTGATCACCATGCTTGATGATTTGCCATAGATAAAAGTTGTTGGCTGTGATGAAAATTCTCATCCGATCTTTCCAATATAAGTAATTATTTCCATCAAATATTGGGGGCAACATGTTAAAATCACCTTCACCTATTCCTGCAAAAGAGTCACGAGTAGAAGCCATGGATGGTTCTCTCAAACTGTTAAATTTTCAGAGAGTTGGGCTCTGATACCAATTGTTAGAAAATACGCTTAACGCTAGAGGGGGGATGAATAGCGTTATATTAAAATTTAGCGTAAACTTGCGGAAATTAAAATTTGCAGGAAATAAATAAGTGCGTTAAATAAACAAAAAGGAAAGAACGCACCGATATATTCTGGTTCACCACAACACGTGGCTAGTCCAGTCCCCGAGAGACTCTCTCGAGATTTTCCACTAACTTGTTAAGCTTACGGGTGCTCAACAAACCTTTACAACTTAAGGACACAAGCCTTAACACCTTTACTCGGAGATACAACACTCCAAGACTTCAACCAAGGAAACACAAGTTCCTTACAACAAGAGAATCACAATTCTCTTACAAGTGTATAAAACACTAAAACACTCAAACAATATACTCCTTTATGAGTAGGTATGAGTAAAAGAAGTAAGCTCTAGATCACAACAACTTTGGACAAGAATATAGCTCTCAAAAGCTTTATGAAATTGAATATAAAATGATAAACAAAAGTATGCAAGCTTATAGCAATGTAATGATCAGTTGTGGTATGTTGTTGTGTTTAAAACACTGAAATGAAGCTGTATTTATAGTTGAAAAACTTGGCATTACCGTTGCCTAATTGCCAATTAAGAGTTGCTGATTTTACTCACTGACAATCGATTGTCAAACCCCAACAATCGATTGTCTGCCAGTCAGATCAAAATTTAATCCCAGATTTTACGCTTGATAATCGATTACTTACAATCCATAATCGATTACTGGCAACGTTTAAAAAATCCTTTCCAGATTTTACTACAAACAATCGATTGTCCAGAATCAACAATCGATTACTCAGCAACGTTCAAAAAATCTTTTCCGGATTTTAATCAAAACAATCGATTATACAGAATCAATAATCGATTACCCAATAACGTTCAAAAAATCTTTTCCGAATTTTAATCAAAACAATCGATTATACAGAATCAATAATCGATTACCTGACGGTATTTGAAAACTTTACGACAACGGTCAGCTTCACAATCGATTGCACAAAGTCAACAATCGATTACTTATCAGTTTTTGAAAAACATTTTAGACACTGTCTCTTTGACAATCGATTGTCCAATGTAACAATCGATTATTTAATAAATTTGAAAATCACTGGAAGACACTGTCTCAACATAATCGATTACCATTAGTTCATAATCGATTATTCTGAGTTTTGAAAAACTTTGATGGACACTGCCTCAGTCACAATCGATTGTCATTAGTTCACAATCGATTGTCATGCAGGTTTGAAAAACCTGATGCTCACTGTCTTACTCACAATCGATTGTCATTAGTTCACAATCGATTGTCATGCAGTCTTGGCTTAAAACAGTCGATTATCATAAGTACATAATCGATTATCTTAGTCCAGATTTTTAAGGCATGTCTAAAAATTATTTTGACAACTGTAAATATGCATGATTTAAAATCATTTGACATTAAATTAAATATGCATGATTTTGGAAAATAGTTTTATGAGAGAAGCCATGTTACGAGTCAAGTTGTAGGATCAAGATCACATTAAGAATGACTCAATTAAACTATAAAACTTTGTCTTGAGCTTGAATCTCGTCGTATATCAATTGTGCGCTTGTTTCTTGAACTTCGTCATATATCAATTTTCGCTTTGTTTGTCATTCATCAAAACCTATACAAAAGAACACACGTTTTAGTATATTGCATTGAGAACGTGTTTCCAACAGTCATATCTCTCCTTTAAGCCATTCCACAAGATAGGTGGATCTTTGACTGTGATATATTCAATTTTCAAACCTTCATCAAGGTGATGGCGCAAGAAAATCAAGGCCTTAGCATAGTTTCAAACCTTCATCAAGGCGATGGCGCAAGAAAATCAAGGCCTTAGCACAGTTTCAAACCTTCATCAAGGTGATGGCGCAAGAAAATCAAGGCCTTAGCATAGTCTTGGGTGGATGCATTATTTCTGTCTTTAATGGCGTTTCCAAGACCCATTGCATCCAAATGGATTTCAGCATCCAACACCCATGTCATATAGTTCTTGCCCGAAATTTCAAGAGCAACGAACTTTCTTTTCATAATGTCAGACATAAAACAAAATTACATCAAGAGCGTGTCCATACTTACGGGCTTTATTACGATTATCACATTCACTTCAGAGAATGGATCATAATCATCTGTATGTGCTATATACAATCTCATGTCAAATATTACTTTCATAAAGTGAAAGATTATTTTGAGAATCTTTATTATTCTAATTATCACAATGATGACGATTATAATTCCGTCTATTGCACGTCCACATCCATTGATACCTTCACAGTAATAATTTTGTCTTCTTTCAGACTTATCACATACTGCTATCACATTCTCTAAAGGGAATGAGAATGAAGCAAATTCAATGGGACGGATTTTCAATTCTTTGCCCACAATCATACATGAATTTAATCATGGCAAGACATAGAACTTTTACCACTTCACGTGGTTATAATTCCTTACAAACTCCATTAGAGTTATAATCAAACTTTGTTGTCTATGTTTGTATATGAAATCAAATCGTAGAATTTCAAGAATTTGAAAGGGAAAAGTAAATTACTTACCTTTAAGGTATACCAATAAATGTTGTGATATCAAATATACCTCTTGAGTTTCCATCCCGTTGCATTATTTTATGATGATACCATCTCTTCTATTTTTTCGTATAGAAATTCTCATATGGAGCAGTAGCAATCGTTATTACACTCTTTTGCTTGGAAATTCACCTTCAAAAAGAAAACAAAAGTAAACAACGAGAAAGAAAAAAAATTGAAGAATTTTAGAAACCAAAATATCACAAATCTCGTTTCACTCGAATAGAAAAACCCAAACGACGGAACACGAATTAGAGTGGGTGAATCTGATTGCAACTCGAGATTCTGAGAGCGATAATTGCTGAATATTAAATTCAATTGGTTAGAGACTCGTGCTGATAACGTGTTATGAAATAATATAAGAACAAGAACAATAGAGAGAAAAGTAGAGAGAGTAGTATTCTTATTGATACTTTGGGATGATTTACAATGGGGTAAGATCCCTCAATTTATAGGAAGAGAAAATACTTAGCCTCAAAGTAGAACTCTTCTATAAGATAGACATTCACTCTAATTAGAGTTCTATTTATAGCAATTTTATATTATTGATATACAACAAATAATATTATTTATATACAAAGAATGAAAATAAAATTTTAATATACATATTGATATGGACAAAGAAGAAAAAAAATTGTAATATACATATTATTGTTATATATATTTACTGGCAATCTAATGTCAATATCTATTAATTAAAGGTATTTTTCCCCAATTATATTGGTATGTTATTATATCATGCCAAAACCCCAAAATTTAAAGTCTTTATGCCAAACCACTCCAAGAAGGTAAGAAATCGAAAAATCAAATGAAATAACTAAAAATATCGAATGCACGCGCTTATGCAAAACTATTTGAGGGGTTTCTCTATTAAAGCTCCAACGTCTCTTCAATGTTTATGGAATAGTAAAGCAAAAAGCTAAAACATCCAAATAGATTATTTGATTTTTCTAATGAGAACCAACCAAAAGTATTTACGGAGATTAAAGTTCGTTGCCTTGGACGTTTATGCAAAGAAGAAATAGTTGTCCAACAATTATGTATTTCTTAGTAATATTTTCACGAAAAGTACGAGTTCTTTCAAAATTGACTATTTGCCCTCTGTTAGAGGTATTCTAGAAATATCTTCGATCGAGTAAATAGCTCTACGAACTGAAAACCCCCTATTCGCCAATAGAAATGTTGGCCTACTTTCACACTGGATATATTATATAACCCGACTCATGTATTTAAATACGAAATATAATTTTATCGTAAAATATGAACAATTAATTACGAATTTTGTGTCCGAGCCAATAATTACGTAGCTTAATGTAACCTTTACCGTAGTGACATGGAGGAAAAAAATAAGCACAATCACGAAACGCTGACCTAGTAGTTGAAGTAGTTGGCAATGAAGAGCCATTTATCATACTCAATTCATTATCTTCGTAAGCAACCTTCATTTTCAACTAAGAGACTGTGAGTTCGAATCTCTCTAAAAGTAAGGTGGGAAATTTTTTAAAGGAATGGTCTATTTGGAAATAGCCTCTCTACCCATGAGTAGGGGTAAGGTCCGCGTACACACTATCATCCCCAAACAATACTAAGTAAAATTATACTGAGTTGTTATTCTTATTGTAATTCATCATCAGCTCTCATGCTTGATTTCTTCTTCAATTCTTCCAATGCAGCCACGAATTCTTCAAGTTCCTCATTTTTCATATCCTCAATGGCTGAGATGCAAACTTCATTAGCTTTTTTGAAAAGTTCCCAACGGCGTTTGGAGAAGGCCGTAACATCATGTCTACTGTTTTCATTGTCTATTGGTTGAGTTGTCTTAAGGGTGGTGGAGTTTATAGCGTTAGTATCCTTTTTTTGGGTAGTGTTCATGGTGGGAGAGAAGATTAGTTATGGCTTTTGGGGACATGTTGATGTAATTTATAGAGAGAGTATTGTTGGGTCTTGTTATTATTTAGTAATAATACAAGAGGTGTGAATGGAAAATGATAGAAAAAGAAATGGAGGAAAGTAAAATTTTGAATGAGTTCATTTTACTAATGCACTTTGTCCCTCATTCGTAGAAGGAACGGAAATCTTTGTGTATATAGAGAAAAGCTCATCTTTTAGCTCTTAAAGAGTTAAGAATAATGCAAGCCTTGCATCGTCATTGTTGCTCGGCTTCAGCTTTGGCTTCGAATTTTGTCAAAGATTGATTAATTAGTATTTTTGGACAAACTTCTTTTCAATTAATTAATTAATTAAATTAATTAAAACAATTCAATTCGGAATAACTCATGACCCGCCACCCGGTCCGGTTTGGCCCGTTTTTTTTTGGATTATTTTAAATCCGTTTTACATTTACCGGAATATTTTCAATAGCCATGCTATTCTAAAACAGTGTCACATCTGTTCCAACAGCTATTGCTGTTCTGAAAGGTTGACAACTTTTTCCGAAACAGCACCAAATTGGCTCTAAATATACCTGCAAATCCCAAAATATTTACTTACGAAATTTTTATAATCCTCTTCTTCTTCTTCTGCACAAAAATTCCAGTGTGTTTTCCAGCCTTCGAGTGGTTCGCTGTTTATCGGCATTTTTTGGTACCAACACTATGGTGAGTTAAATCGTTCTATCCTGAGAAGATATATTCCATAACCTCGGTTACTTGGAATAATTTCCTTAAGGACATAACGTGTATTCAGTGGGCTCGATTTATTCCTATAACGTTTCAAACTTTATTTTAAAGTTAAAATACTGTTTTCAGAATTTATTTCTACTAACTTTCTGTTTCTGTTTTTCCAGAAAGATTACTGTTTTATTTATTTACAGTAATACAAATTAATAACAATCTTAAGGAAATTATATTTATTATATTCTGTATTCTGTCTGAATTTTATTATTCTGATTTGAAGATATAAAAACTTCATCAGAGTACTGAAATTCAGAAAACAATTTGAAGAACATAAAAACTTCATCGTTTTTTTGTAAAACGATATATAATAACTTCAGTTGTTTTTATTATGTACTATTTATTGATTACAATATTATTTACTGTTTTGGTTTTTGCCATTAATTGATCTCTTCTGTTGTTGACAGTGAGAAATGACAATTGATAACGGAAACCCTTCTGCGACTGTTGGTGCAACTACGATAGCCTCGTCAAGCCGCACAGCTATTCTCCAGCGGAGAAACTATGCAGAAATTCACTAGTGAAGAGCCTCCAGTACCTGCTGTTGATACGCCGGACAATGAAAAGTTCATGATTGTTGAGGCATGGAAGTAGACAGATTTTCTTTGCAAAGGCTATATCTTAAGCGCTTTATAGGATGACTTGTACAATGTGTACAGTGCGATGAATAATTCAAAAGAATTATGGGGATATAATTTTGATTTAAAAATGTCGTTTAACTAGGAGTCGTCAAGACTCTCCTAGATAACAACATCTAGCTTTCAAATTCTAGGTAATATTTGGTAATATGATTCAGTTTAACACTCACATATGTGCCCATTTACCAACCTGGGGCAGAAAATTTTCTTTGTTTTGTCTATTTTTGTTGAAATCAGGTACCTAATGGGAGAATAGAGAGAAGCAACTCAAATTCAGAAGTCAGGCGCCCACCTGGAGAGCACGGGAATACAATTCTTGTTCAGCAATCAGGCGCCCACTTGTAGAGCAAGGGAATACTATTCAGGTTCAGCAGTCAGGCGCCCACCTAGAGAGCACGAGAATACATTTCAAGTTCAGCAGTCAGGCGCCCACCTGGAGATCACAGGAATACAATTCAAGTTCAGCAGTCAGGAGCCCACTTGGAGAGCACGTGAATACAATTCAAGTTCAGCAGTCAGTAGCCCACCTGGAGAGCATGGGAATACAATTCAAGTTCAGTAGTCAGGCATTCACTTGGAGAGAAGGAGAGCATCTCAAAGTGCAATTCCTTTTTAGCAATCAGCCATCCATCTGGAGGAAAGGGAAAACATCCCATATTACAATTCAAGTCGGCAACAAAGGGACTTCACCGGGAGAATACAAGTTACCAAGGCAACAAAGTTACAAATAAAGTTTGAAGATATAGATAGGGCTTTTGTAATTCATAGATCATACTTTAGTCTATCTTCTTTTATTTTGTAATGGTTTAATAAGGGGTTCAGTAAGCAGTAGCAGCAACAGTAAATTCACAGCTTCATAGTAGTCCTAGCTACCAAACCTTCCTGAACCACACTGACCTTATTCTTTTATAGCCAATGATATGTAGGCTACCTCAGAAGTAGGGTGCGATCAAATTTTTCAAAAATGCTTCCCACTGAGTATTCAAGCGGGCAAAAATTGCTCGTGTCCGCTCACTTTATCTTTGTACGAAAGCTCTTCGTGTTTCCGAGCGAAGAGGGGCAGCTGTGAGCACGTGATTTTTATCCTATATGAATTACTCCCATAAAGTCAAAACAAAATAATTTTTCATTATTTGCAAATTTTGTGGATTTTTGTTGCATTTTTTGTTATTGTTTGTATATTGTCTGTGCATGTTTACTTATTTAATTAATTAAAAATACAAAAATACATGGAATTTGCATTTAAAACTTTAATTTAATATTTTAGGATTAATTAATTAATTAGTTATTTTATAAAAATTGGGAAAAGTCATAAAAAATAGTTATTTTGCACTTTAATTTTGATTTTTTAACTTGGGTAGTGTTTCTTTTAATTTGGGTCTTAACTAATTGTGTTAGTTGTCATTTAGAGTTAGGTATTTTAATTTGACTAAGGATTAATTTAGGTTTTTTTCTATTTTAATTTAGTTTAGAAAGAATTAAAAGAAATTAGAAAAAAAGGAATTGAAAAGGAAGAAAAATAAGAGAAGGAATTCCAGTTTCTGGGCCTGTTTTAATTAGAACCCACTACCCCAAGTCATTTTCTTCCTCCAAAACCCGATAAAACCTGGCCCATACCTGTCCCTTGCCCCGGTCTATCCCCCAACTAAATTAAAACGATCCCGTTTAGGTTAAAATTCATCCCAGCCATCTAGGTTAGATGATTTGACGGTTAAGAAGTGGGTTATTATTATTATATAACTGTTCGAAGGTGCTACCCCCATATCGTCTCTCTCCCTCCCCTATATCTAAGAGATGAAATCCAAACCTTATCCCGCTGCCCCTTTTCTCTACCGCGTTAAGGTGGCGGCGCCACTCCCTTTCCCCACCAAATTAACACTCTTGAACCTCCTTCTCCCCTTCATTCCAAAACTCTACTCCACTTCCTTTGAATCCTCTTGAATCCTCAAGAATCTGGTTTTGAAAGGAAAAAACCTAAATCCCAAAGTCCGAATCAACGGGCTTGTTGAAGATTTTGAACTGTAATGGACTTTATTCGTGTGTTTCCACAAGAAAACACAAGATTAAGGGATATTCTCGTCAAGAAATTGAAGAAGTCCTTAAAGGTTGGTCGAGTTTGCTTCTAGTCGGTTATGGGTATTTTTTTGTGTTTTTGTTTATTTATTTATCTTTTTTTCTATGTTTCTACTCCATCTTCACACTCTTCCTCTCATCTTTTTCGTTCTTTGTTATTGTTCATTTGTTGGAGCAATTTCTATTTGCATGATTAAAGTGAAAGCATGTTAGTTGCATTTGTTTAATTCTCATGTTAGTGTTAAGTATTTCTTTTCTGTGTGTTTCTGATTGCAGTTCGTAACTGGTTTGGTTTGTGAATTTTGGGGTGGGTTCATTGTTATTACTGAAATGTGTTGGGTTCTTATTAAAATTGAAAACCCAAAAGAAAAGGGAAGTCAGTCCGGATTTGGGGCTGAATCGTGGGTCAACTTAACCCATGTGATATAATGCCAAAAAAAATAAATAAACAGGGCACTAAGGGATACTATAGGTTATTAGGTGAGGAAATCTCTCAAATAACTGTGTAGGAAGCTTCCTAGAAGCTGAAAATAGCCTTACTTGGCAAACAAGTCAAAAATTTGAGAATTAAGTAGTAAAAAATAAAATTGAAAAGGGGACAGAATGCAAAATTAAATTCCTAAAGGCTGCCCTATTGAATTGTCTATAAAGACATCTTATTATTACCTTTCAAGAGAGAAAATTAGAGATACAAAAATCAGAAAAATAAGACGACTGAATTGTTTTTTGAAAAATACTGTTTCATTGAACTATTTTGGTGATTTATGAAGTTTTCTAATGCTGAAGCATCTTTTGGTTAGCTGGGATCTAAATGGTTTGAGATCGAGTCTGGTTTGAAGTTTTGCTGGGTTTTTGTTTGATTGAAACTGGCTTCTAGACCGTTTGAACAATATTTTCTTGGTTTAAATTGGTGCTGATTACCCCTTGTTACTGGATTCTGTTGCTGTTGTTGTCTATTGCTTTTGCTCCTCATCTCTTTTTTCGTTTTTACAAATTTCAGGTACACATTCCTGAAGCTCACACAATGTGATATTCAATTGGAGAATGAGAAATGAAAACTGAATTTTTTTTGATGTTTAAATATTAGACCATTAGTTCATAGTTAGTTTTATTTTTATTTTTCTTTATCTTGCTCTTCTTAAATAACCTGTGTTCAATTGAGGGGTTTGGATATGATTTTGTTGAAGCAAAATGATTTAAAACCCGCTAAACCCTTTGTTAGAGTGTGTAAAGTGAGTCAGTACTTAAATTTTACTTTTTATTATGTAATTTAAGTGACAAGGGACTATATCGAAGCTATCTTTATTTGGTTAGTTTTCTTTTTCTTTTCTTTATGAAGCAATTCTGGACATGAGTTACTAGTAATATTCAACACTTTGGGGTGTGTTAATTACTGGATAGTGCTGATATTTGGTGAGGCATGTTTATTATTAATCGTGGTTGATTTGCAACAACTTAGACTCGATGTTGGAGCTGGAGTCTTTTTTAGCTTTGCTCATTTAAAGTTTTGAGCCCTTTAAGCTTGGGATGATGGGGTCCTTTGTGAAAAAGTGATTTCTTGTTAAACAAAGTCTTCCTTCTCGAGCACTTGGCTAAATGCATGCTGAAATAACAATAGACTTTCAATTAGGCAAGTTGTATTAATAGGTTAATGTTTAGGATTAATTGTTAATTTAACTTCGCATGTACTTATATTCTAAGCCAGTTAATGTTGTCTTGTGAGTTGAACAATAATGCATTAATATCAAGAATGGTTCAATTGTGAATTTGCAATCACTAATTGTGGAATTTCTTAAAATAACTTGATTTGTAAATTGAGAAACAAATGGCCGGCGTTTTACTGTAAGGGGATTCGAAATGGAGTTGGCTTATTCCCTCATTTGGGCTCTCAATGGGCCTAATGTGATTTTGCCGCATAACAGTATTAAATCGGAGTGGCCTTGCATGTTGCAGGTTATTGGGCTTCATGCTCAATCTAAACGCCCCCTCAATCTTCAATTTTTTCATCTAGTTTAAACAACACTCTTAGTTTGCTTATGTAGTAATAGAAGCCCAATTTTATTAATGTTAGAATAATTAAACTTCTTCAATTAGTGGGGGTGAGCCATATTAGATAATATAAATAGCTCATGGCCCTCCAAATATAATTTGAGTTCTTTTTCTTTAGATTAGAATTGAGGTGCGCCGTGCCAAACAAAAATGACAATTGCATGACCCTCATTTTAATTAATCTTGTTTTGATCCTTAGAAATCGAGGCGTGCCAATTAGGGAAATTCCATGGCTCTCGCGAAGTTGCAAACACGTAATTACGTTAAGCGCGTTATTTTAATAATTCATCTTCCTAAATTCAGATGTGCATTTATGTGAACCAAATCCAAATCTCAACAATGTTAAAATATGTCGAAGATCGCGGGTTCCTTTATCTGACACGGCTCAAGACATGTTTTAATAACGTTTCAATATTCCTATAAATAAATAAAAGCGGTTAAAGTTAAATTGAACCATAGGCTAAAATATATATTTTAAAATCAGATAATAGGACAATAATAACAGTTAAGGGACCGTACTAGAATCACGGAATCCGAGAATGCCTAACACCTTCTCCCGGGGTTAACAGAACTCCTTACCCGTATTTCTGGTTTGCGGACTGTAATACATAGTCAATCTTTTCCTCGATTCGGGATTGGAACTGGTGACTTGGGACACCATAAATTATCCCAAGTGGCGACTCTGAATCTTCTAATAAATAATCTTGTTTCGATTGTACTTTAATTGAAAAAATTTTCCAATACCCTTTCGTTGGGTGTAGGAAAAAGGATGTGTGACAAATACCACTGTTGGTACGTATATCAGAGTAATAAATGTTTTTTTCTCTAGCTACTATTCATAGCGCTCTTTAGTTGCTTATTTACCTAGTTGCAACCGAGCCTGTCTCGAGGGTTCGACCAAGATCAATTTTCAGTGGTCATCCAAAAGCCAGGGTTAATTGTCTATCACGTTTGGTTTGGTCGTTTTATTTCTCTTACTTTCATAATTTTATATTAATAGATCATTCATGTTGGATATAATTCACGTATCTTTTAAACCATATATAAATTTAATTGTTATTTATTTTAAGGGTAAACAAGACAAATAATTCAATACGCTAGTTGCTTTTAGGCATGTTCCAAATAACATGACTATATATACGTTTACGTAATATAGTTATGATCCATAAATTAAAAGCAAAGCAGCGAAAAACAAAAGTCCATACAATAATAATAAATATATCTTTAATTATATACATATGGCATGACTTTTGACACACGAACAAAACAAGTACACGTATTATGACTTGTTTAAGATAACTTCCATAAATACACTGATCGAGCAAACTAAAAACGGAGAAAAGCATAAATGCATAAAATCACTAGATAGCCATTATTAAATTAGTTAAGAGACCGTGATAAAACAACAAGATTCAGGGAATGCCTCACGTCTTCTTCCTAATCAACATGGGTCCTTACTGGACCTTTTGTATTCGCGGACCATAAGTAAAATTAAATTTTTTCTTGATTAGAAATTAAATAAAAAACAACCTAAAACACCGAAAACACTCAATTCTAAATGACGAGCGACGACTCGTACAAAATAAAATAATTTCTTTTCAAATAATATCATTTAATTAAAAAAGATTCTATACCCAAGAAAGGATATGTGACATTCATAATAGTGGAGTTTCACTGTTAGAAGACAACATAAAAAATTGAAAAGTCAATATAGTACTAGTGGAGAAGTTTCATTTGGAGATACTTATCAAACCCATACAATATCCTCCACTGAACAAGACTTGCATTTGGTTTGCTTTTTGATCATATAAAACCGGCCTCCCCAGAAGGCTTTCTTTAGTTAGGATCAAATCAAAATGGAAAGTATCGTAGGAGGAGGAAACAAATACAGAGATTACTTGAGTGAAAAAGACGTCATAAACACAAAATGGAGAAATGGCCCTCCTACCTATGATGTTGTTGATAAGCTTTTTGAAGAAGAAAGAACTCATGTATGTTTTCATTTTCTATGCTTTATTTATTTATTTATTTTGGTTTTCTTTAGGTAGAAGTCCATCAACACGTTTGAAGAAAATAACAGCATAAACTGGATCTAATTTAGAAGTCTATTGTTAAACTAGTAGTGTAAATACTGGATTTGCCTCTTTATTTTTAGGTATGGCCCGAAGGATCAGTTGAAGAGAAAGTGCAGAGGCTGTTGAAGACTTGGGAAATGGAAATGGTCCACAAGACAGATCCTAATGACTTCAAAACTGTTGATCCAAAAATATTCACAAAGAGTGTCAATGGTAGTCTTCTGTCATAATATCATTGTGCAGGCAAAATGAGTAACCTAGTTGGAAGACTTTATTTCTTGCAACTAAAAGCTTCTAGTTTTGGTTTGAGGCATAATTGCTGTTATTATTTATTCTACTAGTTCTTTTGAGAGAATTTACAATAATACTACTACTATTTTAGGCAGGAAAGGGTTGACACCAGAAGAAAATGCAAAACTTGGTGGTGGCTACAATACATTCCTTCAAACGTCATTGCCAGAGAGTGTTCGAGTCTACAACCCTGATGAGGAGACATTTGAATCATCACAGAAAGTTTTCAGATCCATATTTTTACGAGGATTCGCCATTGAAATCCTTCATGTTTATTCAGGACCACCAGAAATTGTGTACAAATTTAGGCATTGGGGTCACATGGAAGGTCCATTTAAAGGACATGCTGCTACTGGTGAACTTGTTCAGCTCTTTGGAATTGGCATTTTTGAAGTACTTACCAAAAACCATCTTCCTTTTTAATTACTCCTTTCTTTATTCTTTTCTAAATTATATTTTCTGATATTGTTGAAACAGTTGGAAAAAGAGAGTAACAAGATTGTTAAGGCAGAGTTCTTCTTTGATAGAGGAGAATTGCTTGGACCCCTTGTGAAAGGAGAAAAGAATGGTGATTCCACAAATGCAATGGCATTGGCATGTCCTTTCATGAAATAAGAGAAAACTAGCAACTTGTGCTTATTAGTGACTATCAAAATCCATCCTTTTGCACTTTGAAATAGGAAGAGCAGATCTTACTTGGCACCAAAGATACAAATAATCTTGCTATTCTGTCATAGTTGTTTATCTTTTAAGAAAAATTCAAATATTCGAAGTGTTCACCACATACTAATCTCCCGTTTGGCCAAAGATTTTGGCAACTTTTTTTCAGCAAAAGTTTGAAAATATTGTTCATGAAATTGTATGATCGGATTTTGAAAAAACAAAATTGACGTTTCTTTTCAAGTTTAGAGTAGTACTTTTTGGGTGATTTTTTTTTTCCCAATCACAAACTTCAATTTCCAAAAATTATTTTTCAAAACGCTTCAAAGTAGGGTGGCCATCGGTCGGTTTGATACGGTTGTGAATATTATCGGTTCTTCATATCGGTTATCGGTTTATAAATATACTAAACTGATAACCAAACTGATAAGATATCGGTTATCGAGTATCGGTTAGTCGGTTATCAATCCTTATTGGTTTACCCGATAAAAATAAAAACTATAAAAAAAATTCATGTTTTTATTATAGAAATCGTGACCATACTATTAAGAGAAAGGAATTGAATTTTTGCTCTTAAGAGAAGAGGGATTAAATTTGAACTTAGAAAATAAAACTATCTTTGCATTTGAAAATTCCAATGAATAATCTCAATTTTCAAAGTTATAAGTTAATAGGAGAAAAGGGCAAGACACTCAACAATCTAATCTTACTAATTGTTACACAGCAGACGTGCATAATTCACAGGAAAATAATAAAATCCTAATCTTGTAAATACTAAAAAACCAGTGAAACAAAAAAAAAAACAAATAGAAAAACTAAAAATCTGAACAATTAATTTTCTAAAGTTTAAAACTAAAAATTTTAATTGAAAAATTAAAATGAGAAATTCAGAAAAGTTTAAAACTTACTCGAAGGATTAAGGTCAGAATATGAAGAGTAACTACCGAGAGAATTGAGAGAATGAAGCCATAAGGTGGTTCTATATGATTAGTGGGTAAAATTATAATTTTGATAAAGCTTATTGGGCTATCGATTAAACCGTTAATAAAATTGGACAAACCGAGATCCGTACCGATAATCCATTAGTCAATAACATTAAACCATTATCGAACTATTTACCTAATAACCCGATACTGATAATCAAATAGCATTTATCGGTTCGGTTTATCGGTTATACCAAATATATGTCCAGTCCTACTTCAAAAACTCTTTTTTAAAGTTTCAACCAAATTTATGTTCAAATGCTAGTACTTGTAATTATTTGTCAAATGAGAAGAATGTTCATTAAAAACTTTATAATAATCATGTTACTTTCGCTTTAAACAAGAGAAATAAAGCAATCGTTTTAAGGAAAAAATAAGTGTTTAACTTGAACTAATGATATCTAAGTAAAATTTGTTCTATGAACCACCCAACTTTGAAGTTCTAAAGATATTTCAATCATGGTGACTACAAAAACGAAAGCAAAGACGTAAGTTGGCTGCTGAGGCGAAATAATATTAATATACACGTTTAACTTGACAATGAAATGTGAAATAATCTAATTGATTACTAGGTTATTTGTTTTTGTGTCTACCCAAATGACGTCACCGCAACGATCAGCTTCTTTAGTTTTTGTAATAATACTCAATAGTTGTATCTCCTAGTCCAAACAAGGCTTAAACAATGTTTTGAAACTATGAATTGCAAGTTATACAATTAGGAAGTGGTGTTAGTGTTGGGTTTAAGCATGTTTTGATTTTAAAATATAGTGAATAGGAAACTGAGGAAAAAATAAAAATTTTGAATTTCCCTCTTTGATAAAGGGACAGCTGTCTTATATTGGAGGAGGAAAAGAGTTTTGATGGATATATATACAATTGCACTTCTTCTAGCTCTTAAAGAGTTGAGAAGACCGTTATCACTCCAAATTTACATGTCAATATTAATATTAACGTAATATCAATTTTCGTTAATATTAGTTTGGGTCTACAGAAGTTCATTAAGGAGAGCGTTCCGGTTCTGCCGGAATCAACTCCTGAAAATGAACATTTTATTGGGACTGAGGCATAGTAGCACTCAGATTTCTTATGCAAGAATTGAATTCTTAGCGTACTGGAGGATGATCTTTACAATGTCCATAGTAATGTGAAAACTTCAAAAGAACTATGGGATGCGTTGGAAAAGAAGTATAAAACTGAGCATGTCGGTTTGAAGAAGTTTGTTGCTGCCAAGTTTTTGTACTATAAGATGGTAGACGACAAGTCTGTCATTATCCAAGTTCAAGAAATGCACGTTATAATTCAAGATCTCCGTGCCGAAGGTATAATCAAAATTAATGCTTCTTATGAAAGCATTAATTTTGTTACTACTTACGAATTTTCATTGAAGATTTGGTGATCAATGAGACATTTCAAGTTGTAACAATGATTGAGAATTTGCCTTCTTTATGGAGGGACATTAAGAACTACTTTAAATATAAGCACAAGGAGATAGAACTCGAAGATCTCATCGTTCCATTGAGGATCGAAGAGGATAATAAAGCTGCAAAAAAGACACATGGAAACTCAATAATTATGGGAGAAAATATTGTTGAGACTGCCCAAACTAATCCGAAAAAGAGGAAGAAGTTTTCTGGACCAACGAACTATCCCAGCAAGAAGAAATTTCAGGGAAACTGCCACAATTTTGGAAAGCTTGGACACAAACATGCAGAATCTCGTTCTTCAAAGAAAGAGAAGAGAAAGGGCCAAGCAAATATGGTTGAAACAAATGATGATATTGATGAATGGTACACTATGTTGTCTGAATGCAACTTATTAGGAAATTCTAAGGAATGGAGGATTGATTATGGAGCCACCCGCTATGTTTGTGATGTTAAAAGCATTTGCTTTAAATGCTCCCGCTGGACCCGACGAGACCATTTTTATGGGAATTCTACAACGGCTAAAATTGAAGGTTATGGAAAGATATTCCTGAAGATGACCTCTAGCAAGGTGGTAGCTCTGAACAATGTTTGTCATGTTTCTTAAATAAGGAAGAACTTAGTTTCTATTACACTTCTCGTCAAGAACGGGCTAATGTGTGTTTTTTTAGACAAGTAGTGATAAATAAGAATGAGATGTTCTTAGGAAAATGTTATGATTCTTCTCACATCATATTATCATTATTTCGGCCGATTGGCACGAGATTTTTGAGGCCGAGAGATTGAATAGATCAATGACTGAGTAAGGCCGAGAGCTGATTGTGAGGATATTTATGAGATCGGGCTGGACGCCGCAACAGAATTTACTGATTCATGCCATGATTCTCTTATATTAGCGCTTGGGCAGGATCCGCCCCTTCGGAGTCTAACTTACCAACACTGAGCGCATATACCTATTGAGTGTGAGCGAGAGTGTCGAGTGGTAAGTGATTGGGCAGATTGCGTGACTGTGAGGATTGGTGACCGTAAGAACTGAGTGACTGGGAGGACTGAGTGAATTGATACTCTAAGAATATGTATATGGTTTTATCATTGCGTTACATTACATTTGGTATGCATACTGGGCATGTACACATTGAAATGCATTTCATCATGTTGTACGACATTGTGACATTCATGACTTCATATATACATTGACATGTAGGCATATAGATATACTTTCCTCTTGCCATCTGATAATGAAACATCTTACCAGTTGTTGAAAGTTTTTGAGAAAAAACACAGTTTTTCAGATTTACTCATATTTTAGTGATTTCAGTAAAAGATTTGGGTTTTATTGTTATACTTGAAAAACATGCCTATTTTCTGAAACCGTGAACTAGCTGAGCATTATATCTTTGAGTTATTACTTGTATTGCTTTGACTACATTGTTATGAGTTGTACCTTGTTGTTGGTGTTGGACTCTTACCTTTGTCCAAGCTCGTCATTAATACTTTCAACCTAAGGTTAGGTTTATTACTTATTAAGTACGTGAGGTCGGTTATACTCATACTATATTTCTGTACCTTGCATGCAGATTTTGGATGCTGACGTTGCTGTGTATGGCAGAAGCTAGCATTGAAGACGTACCTGCATTCCGATCATAGCTGTCTCTTGTTCTTGGTAGCTTTAGAATTATTAATCTATTCATACATGTATCAAACGGACAACGTATTTATTTCAAACCAACTTTGTAGATTCTAAATCTTAGAAGCTCATAATTTCTATTACTAGTCCTTGAGAATTCTTTGTATATAAATTCATTTGTATTATGATTACTTCTCTTAATGAATTTCATTTGAATTGATTTATTGTTAATTGGCTTACATAACGGTTTAGGTTAGATGCCATCATGACTAGTTGAATTTTGAGTCTTATTAATTGTGTATAGTTTAAAATAATCTCTAAATGAAATGAAAAATGAAACATGCAGACATACCGCAGGGCTATACATGCAGACCTACCCCTTTTTATCATTTTTTGGATTATGGGAAGTTCACAACTAGGTTCGATGAACCTTCTTTGATTCAAACTAGCCATCTTCGTCTATTTCTTTATTTTAACATCCGGATGCAATTATGGAGGGGACCTGTCGGCCTCCAACCTAAAAAGTGAAAAGTAAAGTAGAAATAATACGGGTTAGTCATTCTAAAGGATGCTATTTAGAATTTAGTCGATGCATCATGAATTTTAATTTTTCAGTTTAATTTTTAAGGAAAAAATTATTCTAAATTGTCTAAAGTACTGGCTAATTTCCAAATAACATATCTGAAAATGGCTATTTGTGCACTTATTGGAGCTTGCCTGACTTGCTTATCTATGACATGGATGATTGAACTATTCACTTGAAAACGAAACATGTATCTTACAGATTTTGATTCTTTAACCACGGTTAAATGATCTGTAGTCTCGCTTTAATTTAAATTGTGTACTCAAAAGTTAATACGGGGTGCTAGCATAAAAAAATCGGCAATAAGCCCGTCTAACTAAAGTTTGCCATTTATAGTAGTGGCACTTTGATTTCACTATTATTTAATTTTTATAATGTGTTCAGCTGAAAAAATTTCACAAATGTGGAGAGTCTTTGTTTCAGTAAAGCATAATATAGGTGTTAACAACAACAATCCAGTATAATCCCACTTAGTGGAGTCTGGGGAGGGTAGTATGTACGCAGACTTTACCCTTACCCTTGGGTAGAAAGGCTGTTTCCAAATAGAAACCCGGCATCCTTCCCTCCAAGAACTTCCCACCTTGCTCTTGGGGAGACTCGAGCTCACAACCTCTCGGTTGGAAGTGGGGGTTGCTTACCATCAGAGCAACCCCTCTTGTCTCATAATATAAGTGTTAGTATTACCATATCTCACACCACAATTATCCAGCTAGTTTTCCTCTTCTTTATTTGCCTTTCAAAAAAGGATCTTAAATGGGCGAACAACAATAGTACTATGGGACCCCCGGAAGAACATAATGTTGTGAAGTTTCATTGTAAGAAGACAACTACTACTAAAACTTAGATATGTAAAAGTAAATGATGGAAAAGTCAATCTAGTACTGGTGGAGAATATTTTATTTGGAGGTATTAAATCCATAAAATATCCTATATTGAACTCCACATGTTATTTCCACGATACTTCCATAAAATATGTTTTTCTAGTTGACTAATTTGAAGCCAAGATTTGCCGTAGGTTAGCTTTGTGATCATATAAAACCCCCCTCTGAAGGCTTCGCTGCTAGTTATTATCAAGACAAAATGGCAAGTTTAGTAGGAGGGGGAGACAAATACAGAGACTACTTGAGTGAAGAAGAGGTTAAGAACACCAAATGGAGAAATGGCCCTCCTACCTATGATGTTGTCGATAAGCTCTTTGAAGAAGAAAGAACTCATGTATGTTCTCTTTTTCTAATTCATACAGAGGCGAATCCAAGATTTAATCTCTTATGCGTACTATTGTACAAGTAGCTACTGGATTTACTATACATATGAAATTTCAGTGTCATCCGACTTTTAAAAGAAAGACGTAATAGGGTGATTGGTTCATGAGTTATTTATTTATTTTAGTTTTTTCAGTAAAAAGTGAATTACCACGTTTAAAGAAAATAATAATCATTCATTATTACCCAAATTTAGAAGTTTTAACATTATAGTAGAAAGTGGATTTACCTCTTTACTACTTAGGTATGGCCTGAAGGATCACTTGAAGAGAAAGTGCAGAGGCTGTTGAAGACTTGGGAAATGGAAATAGTCCACAAGGCAGATCCTAATGACTTCAAAACTGTTGATCCAACAAAGTTCAAGATTAGTGTGAATGGTATACTTAATTGTTAAAATATTACTACCTAATTGTAAGACTTTATTTCTTAATTGAGCACTACATTGTCCATGAGGAGAAGGGGTAGGTGTGATTTTCTTCTCCTTGTTCCTTTATTGCTATGTCTTTCAACCTATGATTTCTCTAATACATTATGAATTTAACTTGTATATACTGACAGTATAAAGAATTTAATAGGCAGGAAAGGGTTGACGCCGGTAGAATCTGCAAAGCTCGGTGGTAGTTATAACATATTCCTCCAAACATCATTACCAGAGAATCTTAGACTCTACAATCCTGATGAGGAGACATTTGAATCATCACAGAAAGTTTTCAGATCTATATTTTTACGAGGATTCGCGATTGAAATCCTACATGTTTATTCAGGACCACCAGAAATAGTGTACAAGTTTAGGCATTGGGGTTACATGGAAGGTCCATTTAAAGGACATGCTGCTACTGGTGGACTTGTAGAGCTCTTTGGGATTGGCATTTTTGAAGTACTTAACCATCTTCCTTTCTAATTAGTCCTTTGTTTACTCTTATTTTAATTTTGTTTTCTGAAATAATTGAATGTTTGTTGGAACAGTTGGACAAAGAGAGTAACAAGATCGTTAAGGCAGAGATGTTCTTTGATAGAGGAGAATTGCTTGGAGGCCTTGTGAAAGGAGAAAGCAATGATGAATTGGAATTGGCTGCTTCAAAATGTCCTTTCATGAAATAAGACCAAAACCAGTAACTGCTGCTTATTTTCAAGAAAGATCCATCATCTGCATTTAGTTGGAAAAATTTGTTGTTCTAGTAAAGAGGTTCAGAAGTGTATTTTTCCCTTTGAAGACTATTGTTTCTTCAATATCTCAAATAAAAAGTATTTGTCTTCTATGATAATCTTTTCTTTGACTACAACTTTTATATACTACATTATAACTATCTTATACTTGTTTAGTATTTAAAAAAAACGACTAAAATAGTCCATATAGATAGGCCTACTTAAGCTCTTAGCCTGCAGTATGATTCAGTCATTTAGTTCCTCTCTCACATTTCAAAAACCACTAAAGTTTTCCGAGCTCAAGGAAGAGAACAAACCTTTGATTTCGAGGCACCCGGGGATTGTGTGATGTAAAGGATCACGGCCAAGGTGCTTTCAATTGAAGAGAACCTTTACATCCATAAGGATCTTCCTGGAACTCTGTTCTGATCAATGCTTCTTCTTTTAAAGTGGCTTCCCTGGTTGTTTGTGAAGATGGTGTGCCCAAACTTGTTTCGGAAAATCCAATTGCAGACTGATACAGATGTCTAAACCTCTTCACCTTGAAATCATAACTGCAACCTGAGTGGTTGTTAAAGTTAGGACAGTAAATATATGTGATACATCTACGTCTACAGGAACATTCGTATCACATTCATCATTGATTAACTACTTAAAGTTAAAAGCGCAGAAATTTAATATTCACAGAATCACAAATCAAGCAGTATATATATTGCAGACAATGGAGAAGCAACTTTGAGGCTTTCAAGAGATGCGACACTAGCAACATCGTAGGTATTAAAAGAGAAATATAAGTAGTTATATGGTACAAAGCTTAAATCCTAGTAGCATACGGCCAAAAGATAGAAAATACATTAACAAATTTGGAAGAAACATTGTTATGTGTACAACAAACCTTGTCACTTTACAGGACTAATATCTAGTCTTTTTCAATATGTCCTACCTAAAGGGCAGTCCGGTGCACGTAGTATCCCATATTTATGTAGGATTCAGGGAAAGACCGATTCCCAAAGGGGAGAGTGATAATGTAGACAGCCTACCCTGATGCAAACATCAAATTTCACGGCTCGGACGTGTGACTGATAGGCCACAAAGAGTGATCCTTGCTTGTTCCAGTTTTAGTTACATATGGAAGCATAGTAGTAATAGTACCGGGATTGTTCGAAAATGATGTTGTGTGTTGACTTTGATGAAGAGAAAGCAATAGCTAATAGAGGTGTGTAACCTTAACTCTTACCGGCTATGTTATGTCGAATAAGCATAAGGTAAGGAATCATCAATGTTTGTGAGACTTATGGAGCATTTATAGGCAAAGGCATCAAGTCATCTTTTACCAGTTCCATTTCTTTATCTGCGTCATACTTAGTAATTCATTTTATTTGTATATTTGTGATTGTGGCCATTATGACATGGTTAACATAGAAATATCATAGAAATGATACTAGATTTCAACAGTGAAATTAGAAAAAAATGTCAAAAGATAATGTTCTCCGCTAATCCAAACCAACCTTTTAATTTGTGCAACAGTCAATCTTCAATGTGAACTTTTCGCCTTTCTTGTTCTCCCAACACTCCCAAAATTCTAAGTCAAAATCGCCCCTTCGATATAAGGATTTGGGACTAACAGACCCAAAAAGAATCATTTATCTTCATGTACAAAATTAAGTCAGTGAGTCAATTGAACCATGAAAACACCTTTCCGATATACCACCACTTGAAATGGAGAATCCTAGTGTTCAAGGGTGACATCATCATTTAGTACATATTTTTTCCCCTTCTTCCTGTAATAACCTGCAGACAGAAGAGATAAAAGCATAATTTTGGCATAACAGTTGCTGCTGCATCATTATTTCTTTCCTTGTTTCTCGGCTTGACAAATTTGGACATGTTATGATTCTAAAGCGGAAGAAAATGGAGTTTTTAGTTCATTTAGAATCACAAGAATCTTTGGGGTTAAATAAGCATATGTAATCTAAAATCAATATTCTAATTATCTTGATCCAACAATCATCCTGCCGTGTAGGAAAAAAAAAAAAAAGAGTCGCCAAAAATAGTTATAAAAACTTCTACTGTTACTTTTTATTCTTCAGCCTTGACTTTCTAAATTCCATTAAACTAGTATTCATAACTGAGATTGGGAAAAGAAAAGAAAAACACTAACTAAGACATCTTTATATTATCATTTTTCTTTTCTTTTGAAGAAATAAATCATGTCAACAACAGAAGAAAAGTTCAATTCAGTTCAATATGTTCATACAATTTCAGAGGCCGGTCGGCTTCTTCCTTCTGCAAGTCGTTGGAACTCCATAGAACTCGACTTCAATCTCCTTCCAAAATATTCTTTAAATGAAAATTTTGAATCATTAGCTTCAAGATTTTCAAAATCTGTAGATTTTAACCTGATTGTTAGAAATACAATCCATTTCAGACGCTTTGTTATTATCGCAGCCCTCATAATCCACCTTATACCTACTGTTATTCTTCTCCTTCATCTTTTCCCTAGAAAAAATCATCACTATGGTTCTTCCCACAATCTCACTCTTCCTCTCAACAAAGCTCTTCTCTTCTTTGATGCTCAGAAATGTATACTGCTCTAAATTTTTTACTGTTTCTGACTTTCATTTCGCATTGTTGAATTGTGTGACCATATCGTCTAAAAGTATAAATTGTTAGAAATGCTACGCTTTTATTTACTTAATTATGTCTGGAATCTCTTAGATAATAGGTTGGCTAATATCATGTCCAACATTGTGACCACTTCATCTAAAATTTAAGGAGTTAGAGAAAACATACTTTTATTTGCTTAATTTTGTCTTCCAACACATTTTCTAGTTTCATTTTTAGAGGGTGTTTTTTTTTTTCTGGGTGCAGCGGGGCCTTACGTGTAGAATAGTTTGATAAGATTTCAAGGGAACTCAGGGATGAATGATGGGAATATCAGTGAGAAGCATCCAGATCTTGTTGGCGGTTTTTATGATGCGGGAAATAATATAAAGTTCAGTTTCACAACTGCTTATTTACTCTCTTGAGCTGGACAGTGATTGAATATCATGAGAAATATGATGATATTGGAGAGCTTGGTCATGTTAAAGATATTATCAAATGGGGTAGTTTGTATTTGCTTAAACTATTTGTTCCTCCAACTAATTCTACTGCTTCAGCCAGAATCTACTCTCAGGTACTAATCAAGAATCTAAATTCAAGACTATTTGTTTCTAACACTTTGGTTGGGAAGTTTCAATTTTTTGCTGTTGATATCAGATTGGAGGAAATAATTCAAAAGCTGAAAATGATCTAACTTGTTGGCAAAGGCCAGAAGACATGAATTATTCAAGGCCTGTTTTGGTTTGTGATATTAGTACTGCCTCAGATTTAGCAGGGGAAATGGTCGCGGCAATGTCAGCTGCATCAATAGTATTGAAAGAAGATAAGGATATTGCAGAGAAACTGGAAAGCAGCAGAGGAGTTGTTCATTTTTGTAAGTAGGACAGAGAAGCAAGGAACGTACACGACGAATGATAAATGTGGAGGACAAGCTAGGCAATTTTATAACTCATCAAGTTACAAAGATGAATTGGTTTGGGGTGGAATTTGGCTCTTTCTTTGCAACAGGAAACAAAACTTACCTTAAATATGCAACAGAGAACTTTGCCTCAGCTGTAAAGGAACAGATATCTTCTGATGAAGGTGTTTTCGATTGGAACAACAAGATCACTGCTATATCGGTAATTGACCCAAAAATCTTGATGAGAATTAATGTTTTTATTTTATGCATTTCATCTAAGACTTAAAACTGTTATATAGATCTGCTAACAAGGATTAGGTATTTCCGGGATCTTGGTTATCCATACGAGTCTTCGTTCATACCATCCACGAACAAGACTGACTTGGTCATGTGTTCATTTACTTCTGATCAAAAGTACATCAAAACTGGAGGTGTAACTAATGTCAAATTACACATGTTTAACTATTCATTCTTTTTGCTAATAATAACTTGAGATAAAATTACTGAAATTTCAGGTGGACTAATCCTTTTAAAGTTAAGTACTGGTGTAGCCTTACTCCAGTATGCTGTGACAGCTTCCTTTCTCAGCAAATTGTATAGTGACTATCTCCAGTTTTTGCATACAACGCATAGAAGCTGCTCTAATTCTGTCTTTTCATCGGATAGTTTACTAGAATTCTCCCAATCACTTTTCTAGGATTCTTGAAAACTACCAAATTGTGTAACTTTCTAAGGTTACCCCTTCTTATGATGACTATGCATATAACACTATTCTGGCCTGGTCTGCTATGAACTTATAATCTTGACATTGACTCGATCATCAGATTATAAGTTCATAACTGTAGCTCATTCCCATTTTGGACGAAACAAATCTACAACTTGGCGCTCTACATAGAGCATACTATTCACTATGATAGTTCCTTGATGAGAAGGCTTAACATAGTAAGTAACTAATACCTATTTGTGACGGGTGAATTATATACTAGGAGATAACCCTACGAAGATGAGTTATGTGGTGGGATATGGTAATACCTATCCGGTTCATGTTCAGCATCAAGCCGCATCGATACCTTGGCATGGGAAACGATGTACATGTACAGAAGGGAATCAATGGCTGTATTCGAAAAGGGAAAATCCAAATACCGTTTTGGGAGCAATGGTAGCAGGACCAAATAAAGATGATATATTTTCAGATGAGAGAACTCAACCATGGTTCACAGAGCCAAGTATAACAAGTAATGCTGGTCTAGTAGCAGCACTGATTGCAATTCATGATCCTCCCACTGGATCTTCTAATTTAAATGGAGTTAATTTAGGAATAGACAAGAGTGGTATGTTTGAAAATGTAAAGGAATTTTCTTAGATGCATCTTGGAAAAAACTAAGATATAATAATTAGGTGAAACAGGAAAAGATCTTTACTGACCTTGTTTAAGTCAGTAAAACGTTATCATTTTCTTGACCTTGTTTATTAGTTCATAAGCACAAATAGTTTCCATAATCTCTATCAAAGACATCAGATCATGATTTCTTCTTTTTCTTTTCATTTTTAAAGTTTAGGGTATCATCCCAGAATGTTATCTTTTTCCTATACTCTGTGCTTTCTCCTCCCTGTTTTTTTTTCTGGAAAAATGAGAATTTGTTTTAATTAAACATCCTATGATAAGGTTACGTACAATAAATCCTTGTGGTCCAGCCATTTCCCATATTCCGCGCATAGCAGATGCTTAGTACATTGGACTGCCCTTTTTTTTTGAAATATCGAACCATTTTCTTAACAATCCACTTGTAGACAATAAATTGCATCGAGAAAATAAATGAAGACCGAAAATATTGCAATAATCATATTATTTTATTTCAAATAATATGAGTATACAATCTCGATGAATCCTCTAAATCTACTTTTCAACAGTAAATAAAAGAGCGTTCCAGCTTAATCTTGAATTTTATTTTATTTTAATCAAAGTGCTTGAGGCTCGATCTTGACATATTTTTAATCCAAGGGCTTGCAGCTTGTTTTTGAATCTTCGTCTTGATCTTTTAATCCTTAGAACACTTAAATGTTTGTACCTTTTAAAGAAATCTACCGCATTTGATCCACGAGCCCTCTCTCGCTTCTTGTTATAACTTCTGATGTCTTTTCTGAGTTATGAAGATCCCTAATTATTTTTTTTGTGTGTAATGGGGGGAGGGGGGAGGGGTGTGATGAGAACAAACTCTTTCCGACCAATCTGATTGAAGAGTAACAAGGTCGCATTTGATTGGCCAAAACATGTCACTTGCACATGTGGTGTAATTTTATTGGTCTTTTGATTTGAACTGATATGCCTTGTCATTTTGACACGTGTCATTTTCGGCTCACCCTATCCAAAAATTGGTGAGATTTTGGGCATAAAGGTTCATACAACATATGAAAGGACAACTGGCAACCTATAGAAGAACAAATTCCCAAAAACATATAGAAGGATCAACCTGCAATAACTTATAACAGGACAAACGCATGGCATCTTATAGAAAGGATAAATTCTCAACAATGTATAGAAGTATCGAATCCGTAATAGCTTATAACGGGACAAACTCAAGGCACCATATAGAAAGGAAAATTCTTAACAACATATAGAATGATCAAGTTCATGCTGAGACCACCTTAAGGTGCCAAGGAATTAAAATCTCTACTTTAAGACTGAAAATTATAGTTTCTTTTACAAACCTGTAAAGAGACCAATTTAGGTGCAAAGAACTTAAATGTCTACGTTAAGATTAGAAAATTATAGTCCCTTATAAAGAAAAACCCGTGAAGAGGTCAACTTAAGGTGCAAAGGAATTTAAACGTCCACCTTAAGATTGAAAAATTATAGTTCCTTTTAAAAACAAACCCGCAGTGAGTCCAATTTAAGATGAAAAGGATTTAAACATCCAACTTAATATCGAAAAATTATAGGTCCTTCTAAGGACAATCTGCAAAGAGGGCAACTTAAGAGGCAAAGAGAGTTAAACATCCACCTTAAGATTGGAAAATTATAGTTTCTTCTAAGGACAAGTCCACGAAGAGGCTAACTTAAGGTGGAAAGGGATTTAAGTGTCCACCTTAAGATTGAAAAATTATAAAGCCTCAACTGAAAGGCTTGGTAGATTTGTAGAATTCAACTTGAAGATCAACAAACTTGATCGTTTGACGAATTTGAAGATTTGGGTGGACTTTGATGCGTCAACTTGAAGAGCGATGGACTTTAAGTGAACTTGAAGAATTAGCAAACTTCAACTTAAAGTCTTGGAGGGCTTAAATAACTCAACTTAAAGACCACCGAATATAAGGACTTCAACTTTAAGACCTATGGACTTGAAGACTTGGAGAGCTTGAATATTCTAACTTAAAAACGAGCGGACAAGCAAACTTCAACTTGAAGGACGGTGGACTTGAAAACATTAACTTGAAGAACAGGCAGATCTAAAGATTAACTAGAAGATCGACCGTCTTACATTGGAGGATTCGTAGACTTAAGCTTGGAGGCTTGATGGATTCAAAGACTTCAACTTGAAGACATGGAGAGATTAAACACTTCAACTTGAAGACCAAAAACTTGAAGGTTTGGCGTACCCGAAGGCAAGCGAATCTCCGGGATTCATTGTGAATACTTGGTAGCCTCCTAATAGACTATAATCATTCCATTGAAGATACCAATATATCATAGAAGCTTTCCCCCTTTAAATAAAATGGGATCCAAAGTTTAATAGAAGAATGGTATTTCAACTCGATTTTCAAGTGCTGATTGAATGGATACATTCTATTATACTTCATTCGAACAACGACTGGAGAACTATGCATCTTCTGAACTCATGCAACTGAACTTTGAATAAAACTCTAAGCTGCTTATGCACCTCGTGAAGAGGATCAAGTTACATCATAGTTCAAAATAGGTGATTTTACAATGTCCTAATTTTGTCTAGGCCGCCTCTTTAGAGGTTTTCAATCTAGCGGGCCTTTTTTGGGTCATACATAGTTTATACTCTTGCGGGCCAAGAGTAACATTCAGTTTATATTCTTGAGTTAAAGAGCATAGCGACTTCCAATTTAAGCTCGTATTTTGAGGAGCTTTATAATTTGAAGATTTTGCTCAAATTTGAAAAGTTTCATGACATTCTATTTAGGCTCGTGCATCCAGAAACACAGTAATTTGAAGATGTAGCTCAAATTTTAAGTTGAATTTTGCCTCGAATTTGAAGAGCTTTGCAACTTGAAATCTTTGCTCGAATTTGAAGAGCTTTTAACTTGATTCTTTGTTCGAAATTTAAGATTTTTGTGACTTAAAGTCTTTGCTCGACTTTGAAGAGCTTTACGTGTTGGAGATTTAGTTTAAATTTGAGGCGCTTTACATGTTGAAGATTTAGTTTAAATTTGAGGAGCTTCCTGACATACAATATAGGATCATATGCCAATAAACACTATAACTTGTAGTTTAGGCTCGTGCATTGAGGAGCACAATAACTTGTAGTTTAGGCTCGTGCGTTAAGGAGCATCATAATTGATGTTTAGGCTTGTGCATTGAGGATAATTTCAATTTTCAGTTTATGCTCATGCATTGAGGAGCACAATAACTTGCAGTTTAGGCTCGTGCATTGAGGAGCATTGCAACTTCAAGGATAATACTTTATTAGGAATTTTCCATTGATAGGACCGATCCTCATTCCATTTGTATCAACTAGCTAGTAAGCTCCACTTGAATAAGCTTCTTGCACGATATATGGCCTATCCTATTTTGAAGTGAACTTTCCTCAAGCTTATGGAAAGTAATAATTGGTCTTCGTATGGAAGGACTTGATATCTTCTACTTGAAATGATCTCGGGTGAACTCTTTTTATTGAAGGCACGAGATATTTTATTTTAACCCAAGTGCCTGAGGCTTGATCTTGACATATTTTTAATCCAAGGGCTCGCAGCTTGTTCTTGAATCTTAGTCTTGATCTTTTAATCCTTAGAACACTTGAATGCTTGTACCTTTTAATGAAATCTACCGCATTTGATCCACGAGCTCTCTCTCGCTTCTTGTTATAACTTCTGGTGTCTTTTCTGAGTTACGAAGATCTCTAATTATTATTTTTTTGTGTGTGTGTGTGGGGGGGGGGGGGGGTGTGTGTGATGAGAACAAACTCTTTCCGACTAATCATGTTGAAGAGTAACAAGGCCGCATTTGATTGGCCAAAACAAGTCACTTGCACATATGGCGCAATTTCATTGGTCTTTCAATTTGAACTAGTATGCCTTGTCATTTTGACACGTGTCATGATCACATTGGCTCTTTTGTTTGACTTGGCTTGTCACGTCATCTGATATGTGACACCATATTGGGCCTCTCTCACTCTCTCTCTCTCTCTATATATATATATATGGATGCATGCTCTCGAGTTGTGAATAATAATTTCTTGCACTTGCAAACTTTTTCCAGTCCGTGCTTAATACGTAAGAATTTTCCCTTCTGCGGGTAATTTCTTTATACCTTTAGTTTTTTCACGGGACAATCAAGTAAGAGTAAATTTATTCATGCATGAAGAAGGTGATCTTAGGGCACAAAGAGATGTCGACTCACCCTATCCAAAAGTTGGTGAGATTTTGAGCATAAAGGTTCATACAACATATGAAAGGACAACTGGCAACCTATAGAAGAACAAATTCCCAAAAACATATAGAAGGATCAACCTACAATAACTTATAACAGGACAAACGCATGGCATCTTATAGAAAGGATAAATTCTCAACAACGTATAGAAGTATCGAATCCGTAATAGCTTATAACGGGACAAACTCAAGGCACCATATAGAAAGGAAAATTCTTAACAACATATAGAATGATCAAGTTCATGCTGAGACCACCTTAAGGTGCCAAGGGATTAAAATCTCTACTTTAAGACTGAAAATTATAGTTTCTTTTAAGAACAAATCTATAAAGAGACCAACTTAAGGTGCAAAGAACTTAAATGTCCATGTTAAGATTAGAAAATTATAGTCCCTTCTAAAGAAAAACCCGTGAAGAGGTCAACTTAAGGTGCAAAGGAATTTAAACGTCCACCTTAAGATTGGAAAATTATAGTTCCTTTAATGGACAACCCCGCAGTGAGTCCAATTTAAGATGCAAAGGGATTTAAACATCCAACTTAATATCGAAAAATTATCGGTCCTTCTAAGGACAAATCCTCAAAGAGGGCAACTTAAGAGGCAAAGAGAGTTAAACATCCACCTTAAGATTGGAAAATTATAGTTTCTTATAAGGACAAGTCCACGAAGAGGCTATTTTAAGGTGGAAAGGGATTTAAGTGTCCACCTTAAGATTGAAAAATTATAAAGCCTCAATTGAAAGGCTTGGTGGATTTGTAGAATTCAACTTGAAGATCAACAAACTTGATCGTTTGACGAACTTGAAGATTTGGGTGGACTTTGATGCGTCCACTTGAAGAGCGATGGACTTTATACGTGAACTTAAAGAATTAGCAAACTTCAACTTAAAGTCTTTGAGGGCTTAAATAACTCAACTTAAAGACCACCGAATTTAAGGACTTCAACTTTAAGACCTATGGGCTTGAAGACTAGGAGAGCTTGAATATTCTAACTTAAAAACAGGCGGACAAGCAAACTTCAACTTGAAGGACGGTGGACCTGAAAACATTAACTTGAAGAACCGGCAGATCTAAATATTAACTAGAAGATCGGCCGTCTTACATTGGAGGATTCGTAGACTTAAGCTTGGAGGCTTGATGGATTCGAAGACTTCAACTTGAAGACATGGAGAAATTAAACACTTCAACTTGAAGACCAAAAACTTGAAGGTTTGGCATACCCAATGTTAGATAATACGCTTAACGCTAGGGGGGGTGAATAGCATTATAATAAAAATTAGCGTAAACGTGCGGAATTTAAAAACTGCAGGAAATAAATAAGTGCGATAAGTAAATAAATTAGAACAAACGCACCGATGTATCCTGGTTCATCACAACCCGTGGCTAGTCCAGTCCCCGAGAGACTCTCCCGAGATTTCCACTAACTTGTTAAGCTTACGGGTGCTCAACAAACCGTTACAACTTGAGGACACAAGCCTCAACAACCTTTGCTCGGAGATACAACACTCCAAGACTTCAACCAAGGAAACACAAGAACCTTCTTACAACACAAGGAACTAACACTTCCCTTCAAGTGTACAAAAACACTTAGCACTCAAACAAGACACTCCTTTAAGAGTAGATATGAGCAAAAAGAATACGCTCATGATCGCAACAACTTTCGACAAGAATTTGGCTCTCAAAATCTTATGTAATGAATATAAAATGATAAGCAATAAAGTATGCAAGCTTTAGCAATTGTATGATCAGTTGTTGTATGTTGTTGTGCTTAAAAGACTGATTTGAAGCTGTATTTATAGTTGCAAAACCTTGTATTACCGTTGCCTAATTGCCAATTAAGAGTTGCTGATTTTACTCTGTGACAATCGATTGTCAAATTACCACAATCGATTGTTTTCCAGTTCTTCCAAAAATCAATCCCAGATTTTACGCATAACAATCGATTATCTAAGATCAATAATCGATTACTGGCAACGTTCAAAAAATCATTTCCAGATTTTACTTAAAACAATCGATTGTTAGAAATCTACAATCGATTACTCAGCCACGTTCAAAAAATTCTTTCCAGATTTTGATTAAAACAATCGATTATAAGAAATCAATAATCGATTACTTAGCAACGTTCAAAAAATCCTTTCTAGATTTTAATTAACACAATCGATTATAGGAAATCAATAATCGATTACCTGACGGTATTTGAAAATATTTTGGCAACGGTCAGTTATACAATCGATTACATTAAGTTAACAATCGACTATATATCAGTCTTGAAAAATCAATTTAGACACTGCCTCTTGACAATCGATTGTTATAGGTTCACAATCGATTATTTAATAACTTTGAAAATGTCTGGAAGACACTGCCTCAACACAATCGATTGTCATAAGTTCACAATCGATTATTTTGTGACTTTGAAAAATCTGATGAACACTGTCTCTTCACAATCGATTGTCATTAGCTTCACAATCGATTATTTAGAGCTTTGAAAAACTTTGATGGACACTGCCTCATCACAAACGATTGTCATAATGTTCACAATCGATTGTCATGCAGATTTGAAAAATCTGATGCTCACTGCCTTAACACAATCGATTGTCATAAGTTCACAATCGATTGTCAAGCAGCTGACTTAAACATAATCTATTATCATAAGTACATAATCGATTATCTTAGTCCAGATTTTAGAGGCATGTTTAAAAATTATTTTGACTAAAGTAAATATGCATTATTTAAAATCATTTTGCTCTAAATTAAATATCCATGATTTGTTAAAAATATTTTTACGAGAGAAGCCAAGTCTTGAGTTTAAGTTGTCGGATCAAGATCACAATTAAAAACCGACTCATATAAAACTTAATCTCGATCTTTGTCTTGTGCTTGAATCTCTTTGGCTCGTTCATGCAATTCCGTCATCAGTATGCTTCTTGCCATTTGATTGATTATCATATTATGTCGTTGTTTTGACACTTGACTTTATTGTTTGTCATTCATCAAAACCTATACCTGAAAATCATGCTCATACAACCAAAGCGCACATATCATAGATATACATGATTTCCAACAATTTCCCCCTTTTTGATAATGACAAACAACGGAAGATATGCATATTGAATTCCCCCTAAATAGATGCTATATCTCAATATACAATTTATGCAACCAATTCAATTCAATATAATTCCCCCTTAATTGAATATTCCCCCTGAATTAAAGCATGCATATCGCCCATATTCTTCCCCCTTTTGGCATTAGCAAAAAGAGAATACCAAAAGTTATTTAAACCATTGACGATACCAATCGTTATAGACAAATCATATAAAAAGTTAGTAAATGGCATACTAATAATAACGATCATTTTTTTCAACGATGCCAATTGTTATTTAAACTAAAAAAATTCATCAAAACATGAATCAATCATTTATTATAAAACCAATTGATACTAATTGTTATTCAAAAATAAAACTTATTAGAGCATGTATCAACCAAAACTGATATAGATTATTTGCACATATCAACTTATTGCGTTTTTATTCAAAATACGATAACTAACCGGCGTTCCCCCTTAATGCATTAAGGTTCGTGCTTGGTGCATCCACTACAATATTGTAGTCTTCAAGCACACCTGCAAAAAGAACCTAAAAATAGGTTTTTGGTATCCAACTTCTTTTGGGTCCTTGGGGGTTAGGATAATAACAATTATAACGGGTGCAATGTGTCCTACCCGATTACAATAGTGACATATAACATTAGGATTGTGCATATGTCTACGTTGAGCCAAATGCGTTCTAGGTGATCTAAAGTTGTTCCCCCTAGAAGCGTTGAATTTCCTAGAGTCATGTCTAGGTGGTCTAAAATTGTTCATTCTAGACTCATTTATAAAATTCCTAGAATTGTGTCTAGGTAGTCTAAAATTATTCATTCTAGACTCATTAACAAAAATCCTAGAGTTGTTTCTAGGTGGTCTAAAACAATTAATCTTAGACTCATTAGTGAGGTTCCTAGAATTCTTTCTAGATGGTCCGACCTCATTACTTACATCCTTTTTAATATCTTCAATTTTAGGACTATCAACACTACGTGTTTCCAGTGCTTTCCTAAGTTCTGTGTTCTCTAGTATTAAAGAACTACAAGAAGAACAATTGGAACATTTATCAATAGAAGAGACTTCATTCAATTCCTTGATTTTAATTTTGAAATCAACAATGTCATTTTTCAAAAATTTATTTTCCAAAACTTCAATCTTATTTTTCAGAAAACCATTGTCATTTTTAAAACACTTATTTTCTTCTTTCAGCTTCTCATTTTCACAAGTCAATTTTTCAAACTCTTTTTCTTGCAAAGAAAGTGTTTTCTGAAAATCTGTTTCTTGCAAAGAAAGTGTTTTCTGCAAATCTTTAAGAGTTTTGGAAACATTAACAAACTCACTGTATAATTCATTATAAGCATTTTGCATTTCTTCAAATGAGTGAGAGTTGGAAGTACTTACCTCTTCTTCTTTGTTGGCCATGAGACATCGGGCAGTCGATTCATCACATGAGCTGTCCGCTTTTTGAGACGTGCTTTCATACGTTACCTCAAGCTTATCCCACATCTCTTTGGCAGTTTTGCAGTGGGAATTTTTCCAATAGTCTTCCTGATTTAAAGCGCTATACAACATATTGATTGCCTTGGTGTTGTATTCACTTACCATGGCTTTCCCAACTTTTGTCGTCATTTGTTCACCATGCATGATGATTTGCCATATACAAAAGTTGTTTGATTTGACGAAGATTATCATTCGCTCCTTCCAATATGAGTAATTCGTTCCATCGAAAAATGGAGGGCAAGTGGTGGATTGTCCTTCATTCATCGTTCCTGCGTTCAATAATCTCAACAGAAAAAAATATATATTGCTCTCAACCGGTTAAGGCTTTCAGAGAGTTAGGCTCTGATACCAATTGTTAGATAATACGCTTAACGCTAGAGGGGAGGGGGGGTGAATAGCGTTATAATAAAAATTAGCGTAAACTTGCAGAATTGAAAAATTGCAGGAAATAAATAAGTGCGATAAGTAAATAAATTAGAACAAACGCACCGATGTATCCTGGTTCACCACAACCCGTGGCTAGTCCAGTCCCCGAGAGACTCTCTCGAGATTTCCACTAACTTGTTAAGCTTACGGGTTCTCAACAAACCGTTACAACTTGAGGACACAAGCCTCAACAACCTTTGCTCGGAGATACAACACTCCAAGACTTCAACCAAGGAAACACAAGTTCCTTCTTACAATACAAGGGACTAGCACTTCCCTTCAAGTGTACAAAAACACTTAGCACTCAAACAAGACACTCCTTTAAGAGTAGATATGAGTAAAAAGAATACGCTCAAGATCGCAACAACTTTCGACAAGAATTTGGCTCTCAAAAGCTTATGTAATGAATATAAAATGATAAGCAATAAAGTATGCAAGCTTTAGCAATTGTATGATCAGTTGTTGTATGTTGTTGTGCCTAAAAGACTGGTTTGAAGCTGTATTTATAGTTGCAAAACCTTGTATTACCGTTGCCTAATTGCCAATTAAGAGTTGCTGATTTTACTCTGTGACAATCGATTGTCAAATTACCACAATCGATTGTTTGCCAGTTCTTCAAAAATCAATCCCAGATTTTACACATAACAATCGATTATCTAAGATCAATAATCGATTACTGGCAACGTTCAAAAAATCATTTCCAGATTTTACTTAAAACAATCGATTGTTAGAAATCTACAATCGATTACTCAGCAACGTTCAAAAAATCCTTTCCGGATTTTGATTAAAACAATCGATTATAAGAAATCAATAATCGATTACCTAGCAACGTTCAAAAAATCCTTTCCAGATTTTAATTAACACAATCGATTATAGGAAATCAATAATCGATTACCTGACGGTATTTGAAAACATTTTGGCAACGGTCAGTTATACAATCGATTATATTAAGTTAACAATCGATTATATATCAGTCTTGAAAAATCAATTTAGACACTGCCTCTTGACAATCGATTGTTATAGGTTCACAATCGATTATTTAATAACTTTGAAAAAGTCTGGAAGACACTGCCTCAACACAATCGATTGTCATAAGTTCACAATCGATTATTTTGTGACTTTGAAAAATCTGATGGACACTGTCTCTTCACAATCGATTGTCATTAGCTTCACAATCGATTATTTTGAGCTTTGAAAAACTTTGATGGACACTGCCTCATCACTATCGATTGTCATAAGGTTCACAATCGATTGTCATGCAGATTTGAAAAATCTGATGCTCACTGCCTTAACACAATCGATTGTCATAAGTTCACAATCGATTGTCAAGCAGCTGACTTAAACATAATCGATTATCATAAGTACATAATCGATTATCTTAGTCCAGATTTTAGAGGCATGTTAAAAATCATTTTGACTAAAGTAAATATGCATTATTTAAAATCATTTTGCTCTAAATTAAATATCCATGATTTGTTAAAAATATTTTTACGAGAGAAGCCAAGTCTTGAGTTTAAGTTGTCGGATCAAGATCACAATTAAATGTTGGAAATAACGCTTTACGCTAGAGGGGGGGGGGTGAATAGCGTTTTAAAAATATTAAGCGTTTTAGTGCGGAATTTAAAAACTTTGCAGAAATTAAAACAAGTGCAGTAAAATAAACTTACACAATGATGTATCCTGGTTGGCCACAAACGTGGTTAGTCCAGTCCCCGAGAGACTCTCTCGAGATTTCCACTAAACTTGTCAAGCTTACGGGTGCTTAACAAACCGTTACAGCTGAGGACACAAGCCTCACCTAGGTGCTCGGGGATCACAATCCCAAAGACTTCAATTGCTCGGGGATACCAATCCCAAAGACTTCAATTGCTCGGGGATAACAATCCCAAAGACTTCAATTGCTCGGGGATAACAATCCCAAAGACTTCAACTGCTCAGGGATAACAATCCCAAAGACTTCAACTGCTCGGGGATAACAATCCCAAAGACTTCAACTGAGGAATCACAAGTTCCTCAACAAACGAGAATCGCAATTCTCTTACAAACACAAAACAAACTCACTTTACAAAGTACTCCTCAATGAGTAGATATGAGTAGAAATAGTACGCTCAAGATCACAACAACTTAGCTCAATAGAATGGCTCTTCAAAAAGCTTTATGGATGAATGAAAATGATGATCAATGTAAGAAAGCTTTTAGCAATGAAAATACTTAAATTGTATATGTTGTTGTTGTGAAAACACTGAGTTAAGCCTGTATTTATAGGTGAAAAACTCAGTCTTACCGTTGTCTAATTGCCAATTAAGGATTGCTGAAATTACTCAGTGACAATCGATTGTCAAGACTAAACAATCGATTGTTTGCCTATCAGATCAAAAATTCAATCCCAGATTTTACGTCAACAATCGATTACTTCAAATCAATAATCGATTATTTATAACGTTAAAAAATCCTTTCCAATTTTTGGCATAAAACATCGATTATCAGGAAATCAACAATCGATTATTTTAACAACGTTCAGAAAATCTTTTCCAGATTTTACGCAAAACATCGATTGTTAAATATCAACAATCGATTACCTGAAGGTAATTTGAAAATGTATGACAACGGTTAGTTCCAACAATCGATTATCAAATAGAACAATCGATTATAAATTAATTTCAAAACTTACTGTCTCATATATAATCGATTATCAAAAGCCATAATCGATTATTAATTAATTTCAAAACTTTCTGTCTCATATATAATCGATTATCAAAAGCCACAATCGATTATTAATTTATTTAAAAACACTGGGAGACATTTTTCTCATTCTAATCGATTACCATTAGTTCATAATCGATTTTTCTGAGTTTTGAAAACTTTGCCTCAGTTAACAATCGATTATCAAAAGTACACAATCGATTGTTATGCAGTTTGCAAAAACCTGATGTTAACTGACTTACTCACAATCGATTATCATTAATTCACAATCGATTGTCATGTAGTCTTGGCTTAGAGATACTCGATTATCATAAGTACATAATCGATTATCTTAGCCCAGATTTTTGAGGCATGTTTGAAAAACATTTTAACAAATATAAATATGCATAGTTTAAAATCATTTGACACTTAAGTTAGATATGCATGATTTTGGAAAAATAATTTTAGTAGAGAAGCCATGTTATGAGCCAAGATTGAGGAATCAAGATCACAATTAATATTGACTCAATTATAACATTTCTAAACTTTGTCTTGAGCTTCTTGTAATGCATCCATTTTGTGCTTGTCCTTGAGCACTGCTATATATCGCTTATTGCTTTGTTTGACATTCATCAAAACCTACAAAAGAACACACGTTTAGTATATTGCATTTGAAACGTGTTTCCAACAATTTCCCCCTTTTTGATAATGGCAAACATAAGCGGGATATATGCAATAATTATTTTGATAATCCAAGACAAGAGTAAAGTATGCAGTTTGATGTTCCCCCTCAATTCAAGAGTAAAGTATGCAGTTTGATGTTCCCCCTCAATTCATGTTCCCCCTCACTTTAAGCATGAATGAAGTTGAGAGTGATATAGCATACTTCTTGATATCCCGTTTCTTCCCCCTTTTGCCATTAGCAAAAATTTACACAAGGGAAGAATATGAAAAAAATGTGAAATAAACACAAGTTTATTTATTGGAAAATTAAGATAACATTACAAGGGTGAAACCAAACATAACTAACCAATCAAGAACAAACAGACCAAAAACAACAATTTCTCATCATAACAACAACAATTTCATCATTCATCACCCCCATCCCCTTCATCATCATTGGTAGGCGCTTGATATGGCACCATCTGAGCATAGGCATAATGCACGTGATCAAAGTAACCATGGACCTCACGGGTTAGTTGAGTAATTTGGTCAGAAATGGTCCGGAGGGTAGGCTCCTGAGGAGGATGAGCACGACGGGCTTGTCGATTTTGAGGAGGAGCGGGAGCATGATCACCATCATGATGAAAGGAAGACTCCGAAATTTCCCAGATTTTGGTGCTCTTTTTGAGAGGACCATTAGCAATATTGACTCCGGAAGCTTCAAGAAATTTCATTATTAAGAGGGCATAGGGGAGAGGTATGTCATCTCTGGTGGCATTGAACATATGAGATAGAATAAGCTTGCACCAATTTATTTTAACACCGGTGACAATGGCATGAAGAAATTTGGCATCCTCTTGGGAAATGGTGGTGTGATTGAGTTTACGGGGTTTGAGAACACGAGTGATGAAATAGAGAATGAAACGATAATTCGGGTCCATACCCTTTATGGTGGGACGACGGGAAGAGGACTCATCATAGGCTACTCCGGCTTGGCGGAAGAGATTAGCTTCATCAATCATGACCCCGGCATCATTTATGTACTGGTAGATGTCTTCACCATCATGCGGAATGCCGGCAATGAGGTGGAGGTTATCTTCAGAAATTAGAATGGGAATGCCGTTAACATTGGTAACAAGTTCACCCTCATCATCTTTGTGAAGGTTGGAGTAAAAAGCTTCAACCAAAGAAATGTTGTAGTAGGGGTGAGTAAGGAGTAGGAAATTGAAAAGGTTGCACTCTCTTAGCATATTTGCGGCTGGAATGAATGGTGCAACAAGAGCGTTTGTTGAAAAGCGAGGAGGGAGAATAAGGCGTTTCTCAAATTTGGTTAAGAAACGGGTGAGCTCTTCATTGGATTCAAAGAATAGAACCGATCCATCTTGATATGGATGGCGAGAAGAAGAAGCACCTTGTTTGGAACAAGCACGTTTTGAGTTGCGGCTTGACATTTTTTTTTTTTTTTGAAAGGATGTGCTAGGATTTTTCAAAGAAAACAAGAGAATTTGATGCTTGGGAGGCTTGAGTGAGTATACAAGAGCATATGTGCAGCCTATATATAGAGAAGGAATGAATCTTACATTTATTGGAAATGATTTGAAGAGATTTGAAGTCTGAAACGGTAAAAATAAATTCACTGACCGTTCAACAATCGATTGTTTGAATGGAATAATCGATTGTCATTAATGAAAATGATCTGACACATCGATTACACGCCAGAACGGTAAGAAAATTTGAAAAAGATAGTCGATTGTCAAACTTGGTAATCGATTGTTTTTCATATTTATGACCTGTCAGGAATCGATTATGGAGCCAAAACGGTAACATAAGTTTAAAACAGATAATCGATTGTCAATATATAGTAATCGATTGTTTTACTCACAGAGAGTTTGAATTTTGGCAAATAATCGATTGGCAGAACAAATAATCGATTGTTTGGAAGGGGGATGCTGAAATGATGAGACTTAATTCTATCAGGCAATGTAAACATTTAACAAGATTTCATGGCAAAAAAATTGAATCAACAAATAATCGATTATTGATACTGATAATCGATTGTAAGCATAAATAATCGATTATGATCGATTTTTTTTTCTTGTATCAAGATAATTCATACTTTCCTCTTACCTTTTGGGGGATGCCTGCAAAATAGAATTAAACATCTCCGACGCTCAAGTCAGTAATCTATAAATGAAATAATAACTTTGAAACTCGTGTAGTCGGGTGAAAAAAAATGAACTCTTAAGAATTTTGTCCTAGGATGTTCTTAAGAGGGTTTAGGGTACTTACCTTCCCTTCGACTTTGCCAATTACCTGATTTTGAACATCCTCCGTTCATTTTGGTCTTTTGGCTCATTCTCCAATTTACGAAGCTTTTTCCACAATTTTGCCTTTTGAATTTTTCGAAAATACTTCCGATTTAAAAAAACATAAGTCGACTTTTCCGTCTCTTCCTCCTTCTTTGTGCTTTAATTGAAGGAATTTTGAATTCGTCTCTCGTCAAGTGTTTGGAGCATCCACTACACTTGATTCCTTCAAGCACACCTGCAAAACAAATCAATGCTCTTTTGGTACCCATGCCATTTTGGGTCCTTGAGGGTTATGCATACTATAATGATATGTTTGAGTAGCATGTCTATGTCTAGTAAAGCATGCGGGAGCAATATGACCAATTCGTCTACAATAATGACATGTCACATTTGGATTATGCATGCGTCTAGGCTCATAGTAGCTAGAATAATGCACATTGTTTACTCTATTTTCATTTCTCCTAATTAGAACACCATAGTCATTTCTAGGTTGAACATTTCGGGATCTTCTAGCATGATCATTGTTGTGCCTAAAATATGCATCATGTCTATGGTGACGATTGCTAGGCGGAAGGTCATGTCTAGGTCTCCTAATATTTTGTCTAGCATGCATGTTTGTTTTAGGAAAGGCATTTTTGTTATTAATCCTAGGTTGAGCTCTAGGTGGTTGGGTTTTTGCATCAACCTCTTCTTCATTTATGAAGCCTATTCCATGCTTGGTTGATTTCAAGTTATCAAGCACCACATTCAAGTTTTTATGAGAGGAGTTGAATTTATCTAGTGTGCCTTTTAATCTACCTACTTCATTCTTAAGGTCTACACAAGAAGCACAATTTTTTGTAGAACTCTCGGGCTTGTCAGAACTTCTTTTCCCATAAAACTTGTTTTGTTCTAGTAGCTTCTCATTTTCCAAAACCAATTTTTCTAATTCTTTTTCTTTTAATGAAAACTGTTTTTGAAAATCTTGTTCTTTTAGAGAAGCATTTTCTCTTAAACTAGTGACGGTTTTTGTAACTTTGAGAAATTCAGCATACAATTCATCAAAGGCATTTCTCATGTCATCAAGAGTATAAAAATTTTGAGAAGAGATTTGACTTACCTCACTTTGATTTTCTTCCTGTGCCATGAGGCAGAGATTTGCCGCTTCTTCATTTTCTTCTTCACTGGATTCGTCTCCGGAATCTCCTCCCCAAGATATGTATGCTCGTTGCTTCTTGAAGGGTTTCTTCTCCTTTTTAAGATTTGGGCAGTTTGTTTTGATATGCCCTGTTTCACCACATTCATAACATTTAACTTGCTCACCTTGCTTTTTCCCTTTGCGGTCATATTCTTTTCGCATGAATTTTTGGAACTTTTTGATGATGAGTCCAAATTCGCTATCTCCATCCTCTTCAATTGGTGATTGACTTGTGCTCGCCTTTAGAGCAATCTTTTGCCTTCTTTGTTCATCAACAACAGGGTTAAGAATAGTGGATTCATAAGTCTTAAGATTACCTCTAAGAGCGTCTATGGTGACGTTCGTGATTCCAATTGACTCTTGAATCGCATCGGCCTTTGATCGCCATGCCGGTGTTAGGCTCCTAAGGATTTTTCGAACTAGTTCTTTGTCTGTGAACGTCTTCTTGAGTGCGTGGAGATCATTCACTATTGATGAGAACCGCTCAAACATCTCGTCTACCTTTTCGCCTTCCTTCATATGGAACAATTCGTAAGCATGAGTTAAAAAATCAATTTTAGCTTCTCTTACCTGGTCAGTCCCTTCGTAAGTGACCTCAAGCTTGTCCCACATTTCTTTCGCTGTTTTGCAGCAGGAGATTTTCCTGTAATCATTAGCATTAACAGCACAGAGTAATAAATTAATAGCTTTAAAATTATTTTGGACCATTCGATTATCCTCGGCGTTGAATTCCTCTTCTGTTTTTGGCACCCATATTCCTTCCACCTGTTTGACAGGAACCTCATTTCCTTTGGTGTACACCTTCCACAAGTAAGGGCTGTTTGATCTGACGAATATCTGCATCCTTTCTTTCCAATATGAATAATTAGTCCCGTTGAACAAAGGAGGTCTTGTGGGGCACTGTCCTTCATCAATACCTGCAAAAGAGTCTAGAGTAGAAGCCATGGAAAGATTCTCTCAAACGGTTAAGTCTTTCAGAGAGTATGGCTCTGATACCAATTGTTGGAAATAACGCTTTACGCTAGAGGGGGGGGGGGGGTGAATAGCGTTTTAAAAATATTAAGCGTTTTAGTGCGGAATTTAAAAACTTTGCAGAAATTAAAACAAGTGCAGTAAAATAAACTTACACAATGATGTATCCTGGTTGGCCACAAACGTGGTTAGTCCAGTCCCCGAGAGACTCTCTCGAGATTTCCACTAAACTTGTCAAGCTTACGGGTGCTTAACAAACCGTTACAGCTGAGGACACAAGCCTCACCTAGGTGCTCGGGGATCACAATCCCAAAGATTTCAATTGCTCGGGGATACCAATCCCAAAGACTTCAATTGCTCGGGGATAACAATCCCAAAGACTTCAATTGCTCGGGGATAACAATCCCAAAGACTTCAACTGCTCAGGGATAACAATCCCAAAGACTTCAACTGCTCGGGGATAACAATCCCAAAGACTTCAACTGAGGAATCACAAGTTCCTCAACAAACGAGAATCGCAATTCTCTTACAAACACAAAACAAACTCACTTTACAAAGTACTCCTCAATGAGTAGATATAAGTAGAAATAGTACGCTCAAGATCACAACAACTTAGCTCAATAGAATGGCTCTTCAAAAAGCTTTATGGATGAATGAAAATGATGATCAATGTAAGAAAGCTTTTAGCAATGAAAATACTTAAATTGTATATGTTGTTGTTGTGAAAACACTGAGTTAAGCCTGTATTTATAGGTGAAAAACTCAGTCTTACCGTTGTCTAATTGCCAATTAAGGATTGCTGAAATTACTCAGTGACAATCGATTGTCAAGACTAAACAATCGATTGTTTGCCTATCAGATCAAAAATTCAATCCCAGATTTTACGTCAACAATCGATTACTTCAAATCAATAATCGATTATTTATAACGTTAAAAAATCCTTTCCAATTTTTGGCATAAAACATCGATTATCAGGAAATCAACAATCGATTATTTTAACAACGTTCAGAAAATCTTTTCCAGATTTTACGCAAAATATCGATTGTTAAATATCAACAATCGATTACCTGAAGGTAATTTGAAAATGTATGACAACGGTTAGTTCCAACAATCGATTATCAAATAGAACAATCGATTATAAATTAATTTCAAAACTTACTGTCTCATATATAATCGATTATCAAAAGCCATAATCGATTATTAATTAATTTCAAAACTTTCTGTCTCATATATAATCGATTATCAAAAGCCACAATCGATTATTAATTTATTTAAAAACACTGGGAGACATTTTTCTCATTCTAATCGATTACCATTAGTTCATAATCGATTTTTCTGAGTTTTGAAAACTTTGCCTCAGTTAACAATCGATTATCAAAAGTACACAATCGATTGTTATGCAGTTTGCAAAAACCTGATGTTAACTGACTTACTCACAATCGATTATCATTAATTCACAATCGATTGTCATGTAGTCTTGGCTTAGAGATACTCGATTATCATAAGTACATAATCGATTATCTTAGCCCAGATTTTTGAGGCATGTTTGAAAAACATTTTAACAAATATAAATATGCATAGTTTAAAATCATTTGACACTTAAGTTAGATATGCATGATTTTGGAAAAATAATTTTAGTAGAGAAGCCATGTTATGAGCCAAGATTGAGGAATCAAGATCACAATTAATATTGACTCAATTATAACATTTCTAAACTTTGTCTTGAGCTTCTTGTAATGCATCCATTTTGTGCTTGTCCTTGAGCACTGCTATATATCGCTTATTGCTTTGTTTGACATTCATCAAAACCTACAAAAGAACACACGTTTAGTATATTGCATTTGAAACGTGTTTCCAACAATTTCCCCCTTTTTGATAATGGCAAACATAAGCGGGATATATGCAATAATTATTTTGATAATCCAAGACAAGAGTAAAGTATGCAGTTTGATGTTCCCCCTCAATTCAAGAGTAAAGTATGCAGTTTGATGTTCCCCCTCAATTCATGTTCCCCCTCACTTTAAGCATGAATGAAGTTGAGAGTGATATAGCATACTTCTTGATATCCCGTTTCTTCCCCCTTTTGCCATTAGCAAAAATTTACACAAGGGAAGAATATGAAAAAAATGTGAAATAAACACAAGTTTATTTATTGGAAAATTAAGATAACATTACAAGGGTGAAACCAAACATAACTAACCAATCAAGAACAAACAGACCAAAAACAACAATTTCTCATCATAACAACAACAATTTCATCATTCATCACCCCCATCCCCTTCATCATCATTGGTAGGCGCTTGATATGGCACCATCTGAGCATAGGCATAATGCACGTGATCAAAGTAACCATGGACCTCACGGGTTAGTTGAGTAATTTGGTCAGAAATGGTCCGGAGGGTAGGCTCCTGAGGAGGATGAGCACGACGGGCTTGTCGATTTTGAGGAGGAGCGGGAGCATGATCACCATCATGATGAAAGGAAGACTCCGAAATTTCCCAGATTTTGGTGCTCTTTTTGAGAGGACCATTAGCAATATTGACTCCGGAAGCTTCAAGAAATTTCATTATTAAGAGGGCATAGGGGAGAGGTATGTCATCTCTGGTGGCATTGAACATATGAGATAGAATAAGCTTGCACCAATTTATTTTAACACCGGTGACAATGGCATGAAGAAATTTGGCATCCTCTTGGGAAATGGTGGTGTGATTGAGTTTACGGGGTTTGAGAACACGAGTGATGAAATAGAGAATGAAACGATAATTCGGGTCCATACCCTTTATGGTGGGACGACGGGAAGAGGACTCATCAAAAGTACACAATCGATTGTTATGCAGTTTGCAAAAACCTGATGTTAACTGACTTACTCACAATCGATTATCATTAATTCACAATCGATTGTCATGTAGTCTTGGCTTAGAGATACTCGATTATCATAAGTACATAATCGATTATCTTAGCCCAGATTTTTGAGGCATGTTTGAAAAACATTTTAACAAATATAAATATGCATAGTTTAAAATCATTTGACACTTAAGTTAGATATGCATGATTTTGGAAAAATAATTTTAGTAGAGAAGCCATGTTATGAGCCAAGATTGAGGAATCAAGATCACAATTAATATTGACTCAATTATAACATTTCTAAACTTTGTCTTGAGCTTCTTGTAATGCATCCATTTTGTGCTTGTCCTTGAGCACTGCTATATATCGCTTATTGCTTTGTTTGACATTCATCAAAACCTACAAAAGAACACACGTTTAGTATATTGCATTTGAAACGTGTTTCCAACATTAAATACCGACTCATATAAAACTTAATCTCGATCTTTGTCTTGTGCTTGAATCTCTTTGGCTCGTTCATGCAATTCCGTCATCAGTATGCTTCTTGCCATTTGATTGATTGTCATATTATATCGATGTTTTGACACTTGACTTTATTGTTTGTCATTCATCAAAACCTATACCTGAAAATCATGCTCATACAACCAAAGCGCACATATCATAGATATACATGATTTCCAACAATTTCCCCCTTTTTGATAATGACAAACAACGGAAGATATGCATATTGAATTCCCCCTAAATAGATGCTATATCTCAACATACAATTTATGCAACCAATTCAATTCAATATAATTCCCCCTTAATTGAATATTCCCCCTGAATTAAAGCATGCATATCGCCCATATTCTTCCCCCTTTTGGCATTAGCAAAAAGAGTATACCAAAAGTTATTTAAACCATTGACGAAACCAATCGTTATCGACAAGATCATATAAAAAGTTAGTAAATGGCATACTAATAATAACGATCATTTTTTTCAACGATGCCAATTGTTATTTAAACTAAAAAAAATTCATCAAAACATGAATCTATCATTTATTATAAAACCAATTGATACTAATTGTTATTCAAAAATAAAACTTATTAGAGCATGTATCAACCAAAACTGATATAGATTATTTGCACATATCAACTTATTGCGTTTTTATTCAAAATACGATAACTAACCGACGTTCCCCCTTAATGCATTAAGGTTTCGTGCTTGGTGCATCCACTACAAATTGTAGTCTTCAAGCACACCTGCAAAAAGAACCTAAAAATAGGTTTTTGGTACCCAACTTCTTTTGGGTCCTTGGGGGTTAGGATAATAACAATTATAACGGGTGCAATGTGTCCTACCCGATTACAATAGTGACATATAACATTAGGATTGTGCATATGTCTACGTTGAGCCAAATGCATTCTAGGTGATCTAAAGTTGTTCCCCCTAGAAGCGTTGAATTTCCTAGAGTCATGTCTAGGTGGTCTAAAATTGTTCATTCTAGACTCATTTATAAAATTCCTAGAATTTTGTCTAGGTGGTCTAAAATTGTTCATTCTAGACTCATTTGTCTTGTGCTTGAATCTCTTTGGCTCGTTCATGCAATTCCGTCATCAGTATGCTTCTTGCCATTTGATTGATTGTCATATTATATCGTTGTTTTGACACTTGACTTCATTGTTTGTCATTCATCAAAACCTATACTTGAAAATCATGCTCATACAACCAAAGCGCACATATCATAGATATACATGATTTCTAACAGCCAAAGGCAAGCGAATCTCCGGGTTCATTGTGAATACTTGGTAGCCTCCTAATAGACTATAATCATTCCATTGAAGATACCAATATATCATAGAAGCTTTCCCCATTTAAACAAAATGGGATCCAAACTTTAATAGAAGAATGGTATTTCAGCTCGATTTTCAAGTGCTGATTGAATGGATACATTTTATTATACTTCATTCGAACACCTACTGGAGAACTAAGCATCTTCTGAACTCATGCGACTGAACTTAGAATGAAACTCTAAGCTGCTTATGCACCTCGTGAAGATGATCAGTTTACATCGTAGTTCAGAATATGTGAATTCTTTTTAATGTCCTAATTTTGCCTAGGCTGCCTCTTTAAAGGTTTTCAATCTAGCGGGACTTTTTTTGGGTCATACATAGTTTATAGTCTTGCGGGCCAAGAGTAACATTCAGTTTATATTCTTGAGTTAAGGAGCATAGCGACTTCCAATTAAGCTCGTATTTTGAGGAGCTTTATAATTTTAAGATTATTCTCAAATTTGAAAAGTTTCATGACATGCAATTTAGGCTCATGCGTCCAGGAGCACAGTAATTTGAAGATGTAGCTCAAATTTTAAGTTTAATATTGCCTCGAATTTGATGAGCTTTTCAACTTGAAGTCTTTGCTCGAATTTGAAGAGCTTTCAACTTGATTCTTTGATCGAAATTTAAGAGTTTTGTGACTTAAAGTCTTAGCTCGACTTTGAAGAGCTTTATGTGTTGGAAATTTAGTTTAAATTTGAGGAGCTTCCTGACATACAATATAGGATCATATGTCAAGAAGCACTATAACTTGTAGTTTAGGCTCGTGCGTTGAGGAGCACAATAACTTGTAGTTTAGGCTCGTGCGTTAAGGAGCATCATAACTTGATGTTTAGGCTTGTGCATTGAGGAGAATTTCAATTTGCAGTTTATGCTCGTGCATTGAGGAGCACAATAACTTGCAACTTAGGCTCGTTCATTGAGGAGCATTGCAACTTCAAGGATAATACTTTATTAGGAATTTTCCATTGATAGGACCGATCCTCATTCCATTTGTATCAACTAGCTTGTAAGCTCCACTTGAATAAGCTTCTTGCACGATATATGGCCTATCCTATTTTGAAGTGAACTTTCCTACAAGCTTATGGAAAGTAATAATGGGTCTTCGTATGGCAAGGACTTGATATCTTCTACTTGAAATGATCTCGGGTGAACTCTTTTTATTGAAGGCACGAGAAAATCGAGCTTGATAACATTCAAGATTCTATTGAGCTTCCAAACTCTTCTCATCAAGAGCCTCTCTTTGTTACTCGAAGTCGGGCATTTTCTTAATCAGTGATCCTTTCTTGAATAGCTAATCGTAAGGAAAGTATTTAACGCTCAAGTGGCAAAATGGCTTCGACTCCATAAATAAGTGAATAAGGGGTCGCTTGTGTTGGTCTGTGGTAAGTTGTCCTATATGCCCACAGAGCCTCTTCCATATGGTCATGCCAATCTCTTTTGGATTTGGATACAACTTTCTTTGACAAGTTGCATAGAGTCTTGTTGAATGGCTCGGTTAAACCATCAGCAGAAACATTGTACATAGAAGAGTTACGTTGCTTGAAACCAAAGAGATCACAGATCTTGTTCATCAACCTATTATCGAATGGCTTGCCATTATCCATTATTATGTAATGAGGAATGTCAAAGCAATAGTTTATATTTAATCAGAAGAAACTTGCAACATTTTCCTTCTTTACCTCCTTAAGAGAAAGCCCATTTTTAGAAGTAGTCAGTTGCAACCGAGATATATAGGTGCCCACCAAAGGACTTTGGTGATGGTCCAAAATGTAATCCCCAAGTGTCAAACGGCCAGGATGAAACAGTCGGGTGCGAAATTTCGTGTGGCTAATGAATAAAATTTATATTGAATTGGCAAGCTTTGTATCTTCGATCGTATTCCAAGCAATCTTTTTACCATCGTTGGCCAATATATCTCATACTTTTTATATGAAAGTGGAGCTTTGGTCCAAACTGATATGATCTACATACCCTAGAATGTGCTTCTTGCAAAGCTTGGAGTGCTTCATCTTCCCCTAAGCATCACAAGAGTACTCCCTCAAATGATCTTCTATATAGAGTATCTTTGTAGTAAAGGAAGCGAGGTGAATGACGGTAGATTTCAGTCCTTCTCCTCAGATTTTCTAAGACTGCCTCATAGCTCAAGTAGTTGATGGCTTATCGCCATTCTTCCTTCTCAACTTAAGAAACAGTGACAAGATGCTCGAGTTTATTGCCTTAACTTTCACCCTTATTTGGCGGCGGTAGTACCCATTTTTGGCATATAGTAACTTGTGCTTGATCAGGTCGGGTTAACGATGAAGCTAGGGCAGCTAAAGCATTAGCCCTTTTGTTTTATTTCCTAAGTACATGTTGAATAGTCACATCACTAATCCATACCATTAATATTTTAGCATAATTATGATAAGGGCGTAGCTCAGGTTCCTTGACCTCGTATCTACCTAAAAGCTAGTTGATCACTAAGTGGGAGTCACCAGAGACTTGCAATTACAATAGCTTCACATCGACAGTCATTTCAAGTCCAAGTATTAGTGCTTGATATTCAAAAAATTTGTTGGAGCAGAATTATGTTGACGAGCGCAAAACACAACACAAAATTGATGCTCACTAATCAAAGATAGTATAATATAATATCGTCTTCGTAGAGATTGGATTTAAATAATGTTCTAGTAATTTTTGGTTTAATTTCTATTCAAGAGAATCAACACTTGAGTTAAATGATTATAAATTATGTTTAACTACTAAAATAATGCAATTGATAATTGGCAATAAGGACTTGGAGATTCGCAGATGAGTTTCTTATCAATTTGAGGAATAAGTGTTTGACAAGATAGGTGCAAGATAACTATTTGAGACTTAAATCTAATTTAATTTACTCTAATATTCTAATGATTCTCACGAATTCACTTGGTGATTAGTTCAACGTAGTAATCAAGACTCCTATCTATGAGGTGAACTAATATAAGCACTGTGAAGTATGCACGCATGCGTTAATTGATTAGTCCTTAGGAAAACGTCTCTCTAATATTCTCCTAAATTAATTTAATCAAAAATTAAACAAGCTCTTTCGATTACTTAAGAGAATCAATGAATTAAATAAAAAAATAATGCAAAGATAATCACCACGATATTTCTCTTTCAATTAAATAAACTGAAGAATAAATTTGCCACAATTCAAAACTCCATAACGAATTCAAGCATGAACTTGAGTTAAAATCCACAAACATTTTCAAAACGCTATATTCTAAACAATAAGAAAGCATCAATCTAATTTTACAATCCAAACTCTCGTATTGAATTAATGGGAAGATAATGGAATCCCGTATCTTGTAGCCTCCAATTCTTTTCCAAAGCTTCCAAGGTCAAAAGTCCTCTAAAATTGTGTTTTTGGTGTATTTGTATCATGTAGGAACGAGATCGGATGAAACTACCCCTTCCAATCCAAATTGGGACAATTAGACTATGAAAATACACTAGCGCAACGCCTCATGTGCTGCCCATGTGCCACATTAGTGAGGATTTTCAAAGAGTTTATTTTTTTCACTCCGCAAGAATTTTGCACTAGTTCCCCACTCTCGGCTACGCCATGGCCTGGGGCAGTAGTTAAATTTTCTTAGAGTAATTTTTTTTCTCACTTTTTGACACCCAGACTTGGTCTTCATTCCCCGTACGTAATCTCGACTTAATTTCATGGTATTTTACTCAGACTTTAAAGCTCCAACTTGCTCAATAGCTCCTGAATAATTTTTAACTCGAAATTACTTCCTGCAAGGCATAAAACACACGATAAGTGCAATACACTAAGCTCAAATACAAGTAAAATATAGTATTTAGAGGGAAAACTATGACTAAAATACGTGATTCTAGCTTACCATCATGTGTCAACATAAAGGAGCATGCAAAACCTTCCTTTGAGACATGACAAATACTTCGCCAACACCGGATCCTCCACGATGTGTAGCGCCATTTAAGTACATCATCCATGGAGGTTATACTTCAATGACCATTGCGTCTTTATCAGGTAGTTCATCAGTTAGTTCACGGTCATCAGATATTGGATGATCTGCCGAAAAGTCTGGCAATGCTTGCCTTTTACAACCTTTCGAGGGATGCACACAATCTCGAACTGTTGAAATTATAGGTACTGATAACTAGGGATTTTGACGCATTTTATACTCCTTCTTGCTTGTGCTTTCATTATAAATTCATACAAAAATGTCCCAAAAAGGCTCATAAGTTGTGCTTGATTGCAGGTTTGATCAACAAAGTGACAAGATATCAAAGATCAGCTCAAAGGAGTGAAACTTGCACAAGTAGCAAAGACAAGACAAATTCAGAAAAAACAGGCCTAGTGCGGCCGTACTACACTTTGTGCGGCCCGCACTAGAGAGATTCAGAGACTTAATATTTAAGGAATTTAGGAAATATGGCCACACTACACTTTGTGCGGTCCGCAGTGGACCTCTGCGGCCGCACTATCATTCTATGTTGTTCGCAGAGGCAAAGTTTAGACAGATGCCAAGTTCAAAGGTTCAAGACTGTGCAGTCCGCGGTCGAGTTTGTGTGGATAGCACTAGAAGCCTCTGCAGCCGCAGTCCATTCAGTTCGGTCCATGGATCCTGGGTTCAGAGAGTCGAGTTTTCAAGTTAAAGATCCTAGTGCGGCGACACACCATTTTGTGCGGTCCACACTAACCCCACAGGGGCAATTTTATCTAGATTTTCCAGCTTATTATAAATAGAACGTTTTCCATTTTTCGGCTATCAGACATTTTAGAACTTCAGCTGCACTTGTGAGAAGACCTTTTGTAGCCATTTTGGGAATTTTTACTTAGTTTTTATCATTAAATCTTTGTATTTACTTTAGCAATTAATTAATATGTCTTTATCTTCATCTAATTCTCTATTTTTCTCTTCAAGCATGAGTAGCTAAACCCATTAGCTAGGGTAGTGGCTCAACCCTAGTGTGGATAATTGATGGGCGTTGCAATTTAGAGCTACATTGACTATAGGTATTTGTTATTTGGGTCAATTTCATTTTTTAGTTAATGAATTAATGGTTGCAAATACTAGTTTGTGCTTAGTTGACTTGGGCTCTTCTTGAGAAAGATAGCCTAAGTCTCCAAAATTGATCCAACAAGGAATTGGGATATACTCAAGAGATTGATAGTCCCAATTAAATGGTTAAACCTCGAGGGAGTAATACCCGACTTGAATTCTTATTGCTTGTGCAAATTTGCATACGCAATTGGTCTTGAGAAAGTTAATTGGTCAAAATCACTTGAACCACCAAGAGGTGTAGAGTGGGTAAAGTAGTGTAATGGTTATATCATATTCCCCAATCATGTCAATTATGCCTTAGTTTCAATTACCCGTCAATTGCCCACCTAGGCAGATGTCAATACCCTAGTGTCTCTTAAACCATTAGATACAACTTGCAATATTTAACTCTTAGCTTAATCTAGCTGCATTTTCAATTAGTAGTTTGATAAAACTAAAATCATAAAGAAAACCCAAAAATAATAAGAAGATCAATTAAGAACACACACATAATTCTAAGCTAGATAGATACTTAACTCCAATCCTAGCTCTCTGTGGATTTGATCCCGACCTAAAATCGGGTAAAAGCTATTGCAACCCTCTCTTGCTACTCTTTAGTAGCGAGAAGTTGGAAGCGATTAGGTACCATCTCGCTAGTCGATCACTAAGAACATGTTTTGATTCACAAACTTGATGTGATTTGCTTTAGAAATAAGACGAGTAACATGAGCTTGAAAGTAGTATTTCAACTTTTGAATTGAGAAGACTAACGCCAAACCCAACTTTTCAATTGGCGAATAATTCAGTTCGTTTGGTGTCATCATCCTGCTAAAGTAGTAAAAAGGGATTTTTTTTTATTTCACTATTTTCTTGGGCCAATTGTGCTCCAACATACCTTTCTTATATTGCAATGTATAGTATTAATAGCTTTCCAGGTATAGGGCTACAGAATTTGGAGGATTCATCAAGTAGGATTTAATTCTCTCAAAGGAATTGCAACACGCTTGGTCCCACTTGAAAAGGACACATTTCTTCATAAGTTGACTGAATGGTTGGCATCTCCCAGATAGATTCGAGATGAATCTCCTAAGATCAGCTAGCTTTCCTTGCAAAATTTTCTATTCATGAATATTCCGAGGCTCATCATTTTCAAAATTGTATCTACTTTCGCTTGATCAATTTCAATCCCTCGATGCCAGATGATGAAACCAAGGAACTTTCCAGAGGTAACTCTAAAGGAACATTTTAATAGATTCATCCTAAGTTGGTACCTCTGGAGCAACTCAAATACCATTCTCAAGTCTTTCAAGTGGTCGCTCCTCTTTCTTGATTTTACCACCAAGTCTTCAATATTAACATTCAACATTCTTATGGATAAGGTCATAAAAAATATTCTGCCCTTTAGTAAGTAGCACCAGTGTTTTTCAAGCCAAAAGGCATTATCTTGTAGTAATAAATACCCTTTGGGGTGCGAAAAACATTAAGCTCTTCATCTTTTGTTGCTATAATTTGGTTACAGCCCAATGAAACATCTGTGATAGACATTGCCTTGTACCTACTGGTAGTGTCAATCATAAGCTATGGAATAGGAAGCAGGAATTAATCGTTGGGGAATGCATTATAGCAATCCCTAAAGTCAACACACACTCGATTTGGCCATTCTTCTTTCTCACGGGAACAATACTTGAAACCTATGTTGGGTATTTCACTTCACGAATAAGGCCAACTTCAATGAGTTTGTTAACTTCACTTTCGATCAAGGGAACCAAGTTCGGCCTAAAGTTCCTTTGGGCTTGCTTAACAGGACGAGCGCCATTCTTGACTACAAGGTGATGAAGTACTACTTTAGGGTCCAAGCCTGGAATCTATTTGTAACTCTGAGTAAAGACATCTTTGAACTCCTTGAGTAACTCAATATAAGTGCTTTCTTCATTGATTGCTAGTAAAGTGCTTAGGTAAGTGGGCCTTAGTTCTTCATCTATGCCAAGATTAACTTCTTTTAAGGCATCAATCATTGACTTCACCCCTTCTTCACGTTTCAGGGGAGGATCTTTCGCATCCTCATATTCTTGAGGGCCTTCATCATTGAAATATATGTGATAACATGGTAAAACACCCTCTAATTTCTCATTATCCTACATTAGAGATGGAACACCATTCTCGCCTTGTGAAATAACATGGTACAAGAACCCACACTTTCTTCGTCTTCGTCACATTCCTTAGTATAGACTGCAATATATGGCTTTACCTTCAGTACAACTTTATATAAAGCCACAAGTTTTTTTTGTCGCCTCATTCTAGAAGGAACCAAACTTTGGAAATCCTTAGAGATCTTCTGGATTCTAGGTGAAGCAGGTATTCTTACGCTTTGATAATTTCTCTAGAACTTATTCCCCTTCTTTAATAGACCCAATCTCTCAAACACTGAAGTCATCACAATTGATTTTTTCCAAGTTGATAAAAAACAGAAGGCTTGTTAGAAGCGGCAGATTCATCTTCTATTGTGGTATAATTGTTCCTAGCCGTTCTTATAGATATGTGAAATGGTTAAGGTTGCTTGTATCCTAGACTTTCACGTGGTTGCCTCATAGCAGCTTATGATGGGAGCTTCCTTAATTTTTATTGCTCATTGCGATTATATCCAGCTTTTGAAATATCGTGTAAGCATTAAGATCAAAGCCTACATCCGTATGCTTTGTAAGGAGTGCCACATTCTACGAATTATTTTGGACCACAAACCCTGCATGTTATTGGAAATTTACTGCCCCAATTCATTTGATTTGAAGAGTTAACTCCCTTAGAATATTGGTTTGGAGTTTGGATGATTCGCCTTCCTTTTATTCTTTTTTTGGGACATAATGGAGCACAAGAGTTACTTTCTTGCCGTGAGATACAATGTTCCCTTTATGAGATTTATTTGAGTTAGGGTGTTCCTCCTTAACAACAGATCTGGTTTTGTTGGCGACCACCTCAGCTCTCTTAGTCGTGGACTCGTCATTCTTTCAATTCATGACATCCTCAACTTTCATCTCCTTCACATGCGGTTCTTCAAGCATATTTTTGCATGCAAAGTGTGACTCAGCCTCAGTGAATCACTCATCATCAACAACTATCTTCTTCTAGACTTAACCCTCATAGTACTTCAAATATTAATGATAGGTAGATGGAACAACTTTATTCTCATGTATCCAATGCCTTCCAAGGAAGATGTTATATGAAGTCTTTGCATCGATCACATGCATCCATGTACTTAATTGCATATCTTCATTGGTGATCCCCCACGTGATCGTGCCTATGGCTCTTTGCCCCCTTGATTGAATCCTTGAATCATCACACAACTTTCGAGAGTTCAATTATGGGAGTGCCGAGTTCTTTCACAGTGCGAATTGGTAAGATGTTCACTGAGGATCCTCCATAAACCAGAATTTGATTTACTCTTTCATCGTGCATATAGCCAACCAGGTATAATGGGTGGTTGTGAGGAGTGTCACCTAGTAGAAGATCATCATTCGTGAACGTGACTTTTTCCTCACAAGCATTAACTTCTTGAGGAATGGACTCGATGAGATTTTCCGAAGATGGTGCCAATAGTAGGTCAACACTCTTTTATTTCCCTTCGCCAACATGGAAACAAAAGGCATCAATACCTTCATGGGAAATCATCGTCTGAAACTAACTTGGTAATAACTCCAAGGTAACCGGATGTCGTGGCTTTTAAGGGTGGCGCACTTCCACTTTTGCCTTCTTCAAATGCTTAACCGGATTCCGTTTCTTTGGTCTTTTTACCATCATCTTCCTTGTTGGTTGTTCTATTGATTATTTTTGTGGTATCCTTTTGTGGTGCCTACGGCGAGTCACGAACGTCCAACCTTCATCATCATCAGGCTGATCAACTTCAACTTTGTTCTTCTCCAATAACTCTTCATCTCTACTTTCTTTAGAACTACATAATTCATCTGGACTAAATGAGCCAAAGGTGATAGAGACTTGGTTTACGTTTACTTTCTCATCTTCAAAAACGATTTTATTTTGACAAGCCAAGTCCATAACTTTTTCCTTGAAGACAAATCACTTCTCTATAGGCAGCTCACAAGTCGATGATATTTGTAGTAATTTGGGTCATCAGTGTTCCTAGCTTCATTTGGACGCTTCATCTCCAGAAGATCAATGAGTTTTAACTCGAGAAGCTCTTCAAAAATTTGTAGGAACATTCAAATCTAGGAATGGATACTCCTTTTATTGCATGTCTTTCAGAGTCAACTTTCCACTTGGCTTATCTTGAAAAGAAGTGGATTTCATACTCTTCTTCTTGCTCACCTTCATTGTGAACTTCGAAGGTGATATATTGACACTCATAGCTTCTTTATTTTCAGACATGGGTACGAACTTGCTCCATTTCCTAAATTCTTGCTTGTAGTTCCCTTTGGGAGGCTCATAGATGGGCAACCTTTCATTTCCAGTGGAGGCCATGCTTAACTCCATGTCATGGGCACGAGTCACAAGTTCATCAAATGTGTTAGGCTTGATACCTTACAAGATGTAGTGTAGTCCCTAATGCATTCCTTGGATGCACATTTCTATGCTAGAAGCTGCACTAATCCTGCCTTTGTAATTGAGTCTTCCATTCCTCTAACGATCGATAAAGTCGATCACTAGTTTACCCTTTTGTTGATGAGTATTTATAAGTTCTATAATACTCACAGTACATCTCGTGCTATAAAAATGATTGAAGAACTCTTGCTCTAGTCAATCTTAGCTATAAATATATCCAACCTCGAGGTAAGTGACTAGTCAAAAGCATTTCCTTTTAGCGAGGACAAACTACTTGACAAGGTAATCTCCATAAGTCCTACCATTGTTGCACGTCTTAACAAAGTGCGCCACATGTTGTTTTGGATTACCTTTACCATCAGACTATTAAAATTTGGAGGTTGATAGCCAGCAGGCATCTTCAACATATCGATCCTTGCAGTATACGACTTTTCGTATGTAAGAGAGGACTTGGAACCAACTTTATACTTATTTTTAATAGTTCCTTCAATGGATTCATTCAATTGATTGATTAGGGTTATCCCTTCAGATGAGATAGGGATAGCCTTAGCGGACGCTACTTGCCTTGGGGAAAAATCACTCTTTGGAACTTCTGGGAGCTTTTCACGTGCAAGGATGAATTTTTCTTCCATCAAGATTCCCACCCTGACTGTTAGCTTGTCAATTTTAGCATCTTGATTTTGCATGCACTTGGTAAAGCCATCGATTACTTCCGTCAAGTTTTGCCAACTGCTCCTCCATTGATGAAGCGTTAGTCACTATGGCTTGCATGATTGTTCTGGACGATGGAGAGTAGCATGGATTGTCAGAGACATTAACTCCTCAATTGGCTCACGCTATGCAGTGTAAGTGGGGAGGATCCATCGCTTGAAATATTATCATTTTCCTTCACAACGGAGTTCTTGGATCCGAAGAGGTCAAGTAGAGCAAGAGATTTCTTATTCTTTTCAGCAACATCACTTCCTCTTTCTGGTATGTTCGTGGAGGACCTTGCTCCTTTTGAGAATGATGATCCAAAAATAGGGGTTGATACGGACATCATTTGTAGTGTTTGTTGTCCAAAATATCTTGCTTTGCTTCTTATAACTGGTCCAAATCTTCTAAAGGTAACATTGAGGATGCTTTCCACATCAGTGTAGAACCTGGAATTAGTAGCCTTGGTGGAAGTTGATCTAGAGTTGATTTTCTTTGAAGTCATTTCAATGTTTTTGAACTTTGGTGATTGATAAGTTGAGATGAGAGGTAGAGATTGTCCCAATGGGCGTAGTAGAATTATTAGACAATAAATTGCGTCGAGAAAATAAGATCAAGACCGAAAATATTACAACAGTCGTAGTATTTTATTTCAAATAATATAAGGGTACGATGTCTATGAACCCTCTAGTTCGACTTTTCAACAGTAAATAAAAGAAACTTCGAGCTTAATCTTGAATTTTATTTATTTTAATCCAAGTTCTTGAGGCTTGATCTTGATCTTAACGTATTTTAATCCAAGGGCTTGCATCTTGTTCTTGAATCTTTATCTTGATCTTTTAATTATTAGAATACTTGAATGCTTGTAGTTTTTAGAGAAATCTATAGCGTTTGATCCACAAGCCCTCTATTGTTTCTTGTTATAATTCCTGGTGTCTTTTCTGAGTTATGAAGATATCTATTCATAGTTGTGAGAGGGAAAAATTGTGATTAGAACAAATTCTTTCCAGCCAATCAAATTGAAGAGTAACAAGCATTTAATTGGCCAGAACATGTCACTTGTACATGTGGCATGATCCCATTGGCTCTTCCATTTGACTTGGCGTATAATGTCATTTGACGCGTGGCACCATATTGGGCCCCTAGGAAATGACATCTTGGGCTTAATAAAGTGCACTCATCACTTGTAGCCCAATTAAATGAGTTAGCTCAATGAAACAAGACACTCTAATTCCAAGTTGAATTTTTAGAAAGTCATTGAACTAGTGTAAATTAATTAGAAAAGTTATTTTACTTTATTTTATTACTAAAAGGTCACTCAATTTTATTCTTTGTAATTGAAAAGTCACTCCATACTTTTAGTTTTAGGAGAAGCATGGGGAATATTTATTCAATGCTTAGCCAATATGATACGCTGATTTTATTGAATACAAGTATTTATTGCTGTAAATTATCACCAACTTTAACCAAGATATTTTCAAGGGAGAACTTAAAGGTGAGAACTCAGAAGTGTAATTCTAGAATCTCAGTAATTGGTTTAACTCTAGAAGTGAGTCGTTGGAAAACGAACTTAAAATAAAGATATCTACATAACTAAATCTTTTCCCCTTTCCATTCAATCCATCAAATAGAGCTGATAATAAATTAAACTAAAAAATACGTATTAAGTAATAATAAAAACTTAGATGCGAGATACATGTCTTTTATTGATTTGTTTGGTGCAAACACCGGGCGCAATACTTATATACATCTGGTGTTTACATCAAAGTAATTTAACTAAAAAAATTACAAACTAAAAAAAAAATTACACATCACTTTCCGTATTCTTTGTGGTGCTAAAATTAAGTACCAAAAGGAAGCTAAAATTCTTTGAGATGTATACTTACATAACAAGCAACAACAAAAAATAAATAAAAAGGATAATGGTCAGAGAACTTAATAAGTTATGTACAGCTTGTCTCACTTTGTTGGGCACTTCATCTTCAAGTAGATTTTAATGTATCAAGACCATATGCACCCTACAAAAGAAAGATAAAACTGAATAAAAAATGAAAGAAGAGAGTAATTGAGATTGGATAATTAAAAGAGAAAATTATAAGAATTTTATTGTGATCTCACCAGAACGTTGTGAATTTGTTTTAAGAGAGGTGCCAATAGTGAAATAAAGGTGCGAATTTCCTTCTTAAAGTCATCATTACTTTTATTTTTTCCCATTAGAATAGTGATTAAACCCTTGCTGTCTGGTACTAGCTTTAACGCTATCTGCAGAGTAAAAATTTGAGTCAAAATTAGCAAGTTTGACCCAAGTGTATATATAATATAAATTGAAAAAAAATAATTTAGAAAATCACTTTGAAAGCTGCTGAAGAGATCCATCCATGCCATGGCTTAAGAGTGTTAGTGTAAGATTCTTGAACTGCTTGCTCCATATTCCTCTCTAAATCTTCAACCAGTAGTTGTAACAATGCTAATGAGAAATCCAAGGATCTGCATTCTAAATACTAAGTTCAATACACGCCACTTTAAAGTAATTAATACTACTCTCTCTAACCTAATTTGCTGATAAATATTCACCTTCATATATTGGAATTGAAGACGGATCTAAGCTACCTTTAAGTTTTTCTTCTTTGTGATTAATTATATATACGAACCTCGGCTACTAAATAGTAATATTGATTTAGGATTTAAACTTTATGAATTTAACATTAAAAAATATTAATATTAAATTTATTATATTTTTAAAGTTATAGGTACATATCTATTATTTTTACAATTTTAATAAATTTTTACACATAAAATTTTATTTCGCATCGAAAATTATGGGTTCAATTGAACCCATAATTACCATGCTGCATCCGCCCCTGCTGGTGAATAGAATGTTAGAAAGAAAGTTAAAGAGCCAATAAAATACAATTACCTGGTGAGCCAAAGAACAGCTTTGCTACAGCTAGGACCCTTTCTTTCTTTGCCTTCATTAATCTCTTTCTTTAATATCTCAACCATATTTGAGTAGAGGGAAGGGTCTGAATCATGGATCTTTTCCAATCTCTACACATTAAACAAATTTACCAAATAAACTTAATTAATTTAGCACAGACACTAATAGCATTGAGTATACAACAAAAAGGCATGTACTTTATCTAGTAAAATAATCGTACAACTTCTTTTTATCTAATGTACTCCTTCCATTCGCGTTTGCTTATCACGTTTTGATTTTTCATGTCTCTTTAAAAAATAGTAAATATAGTACATAATTTATCATGATATCCATATTAATTGAAATATTTTATTAAATTTGAGAAAACGATTTGAAATGTGTAATAAAAATATCGTGGATATAACAGGAAAACAAATTGTCATATTTTGATATGCGGAAAATGACAAAAAAATTAAAAATTTATTTTTAATATACATGTTAAATAAAAATGGACGGAGAGAGTATAAAATATCCGGATGTTAATTTCCCAAGAGTTAGCTATCTTGTTACAAAAAGAAAAGCAAATGGAGAGAAAATAGAAGAAATGAGGTAAAAGAGAAATCAACTAAAGGGCATTTTCGGTGTTATACTGAAGAGCAGTTTTTATTTCATTTAAGAAAATATAAATGAATTCCTAGGCAACATGGAATATTAGTATGGCATTGCCAAAAAGAATATTGTCCAATGTACTTACTAAAAAACAAACAAGAAGGGCGAAATGACCTAATTAGAAAGTGAAAGAAAAGATGCATTGAGGGATCAATAAAGTGGATAAAAATAAGAGATAAATTTTAGTTAAAACTAGAAATATTATGGGATTATATATATGTCTATATTTTTGCAAAATAAAAATAAACAAAGAGTATCATCATCTTAAAAATTCCTCATTTACAAAAGTTTACAATAGAATCTATACCTGGATGTTCTGATATATGTCTTGTCTCAATACTGCCATTGTTGGCCCTATCTTATCTGCATATCAAATTCCCGACAAAATAACAATATTTTAAAACGCCATCCAATCATAACCATAAAATTATCCAAAAATTAATACTTCTTCTTTTTTTTTTCTGGAAGAAAAACTCCTCAAGAATTAAATTGATTAAAGGAAATGAAATTTAAATATATAAATATATACTAACCAAGAACTTGAAGGAGCAAAGTGGAGATGGAGAGAAAAGGCAAGGTAGGAATAGTGGTAATATTATGATGATCAGCTTCAGCTTCTTCAGGTTGTACTTTGAGCAGCTGCAACATGGAAAGTTCTTGAATAGCAGATCGTATTTCAGTTGACTCTATCTCCATATCTCTTTTTCTTTTCATTCCAATACTACTTAGCTTCCTCTTCTCTCTTTAATTCTTCACTATAAGACCGAGTAAACCACTTATATTTATAAGTATGTGATGATGACACCACCCAGTTGATCTCAGATAGTGCCAAAATTTGTAAAATATTGCAAAATCAACCCACAGTTTCGGTCATTGTTATCGTCAGACGACTAAAATATTACTAACACTATTTTCCCCTATGAAATATTCTTTCTTAGGGCTTCTCTCCGTTCTCTCTCTAAACAGGACTTTACCTTATTATTATAATGATACTCCAATCAATTACTATTATTGTTTTCTGTTTAATTACCCCCTTGGAGTTACAAGCTTCCAAATAATAATTATTTGTTGAACTTCTCTTCTTCTTCTTTTTTTAATAAAACTATAAAAGGCACAAGGATCTAGGGGAGGAACAGCTGTTGAAATGGGATAACTCAAGCAAGGTCAAATCATAATTCAAGATTTGTAACTTGTAGTTGATAGGGATTACAATTGTTACAATAACTTAACTACGAATTAATATCATTTCAAATAGAATGTATCCTAAAACTGGTTGACAGCGACATTAGAAAATTTAACAACTTGGGTTAGTAAATTAAATAAACAGTAGTAATTTTCCGTTTTATTTCACATAACTCTTTAATTTTTAAAACTATAGACACATTTCTATACGTTATGTCCTTAACGGCATTTTATTATTGGAATAATCATGCTATGTACATAAAAAGACCAGAGACCATTAATAATAACTGCACATTTTATCGTACTTTTGGTATGTCACATATTCTTTTGTTATTCATCAAAAATCTTTCTATCTTCGTTAATGCTGTCAAATATAATGAAAATATAAGGATGGAGTAACTGACGAGAGGGAGATCGGAATGGAAACAGAAGACGTACGAGTGTATTCTCATCTCCATACATATTTTTTCAAAATTTTCCTAATATATAGTGGAGTTACCACTGGCAAAATATGCTTTGTATATATTCCATCTTATACGAGGGTATTGTCAGTTTTGTATGATTTTGTTTACACTAAAAAATGAGTAATAATTAAATTTACATGTAATTTTAAAGATACGTGATTTAGTTCAATACGAATAATTAAGAAAATAAGTTAATGATAGAATAAATGATCAAATTAAACCAATCGCAATGTGATGATCAAGCCTGATCTTAGATTGAATAGTAGAATCCGTCCTCGATCGGACCCCTGATACAAGTTCGGTCGCAAATAAAGAAGAGAACAAACGAAGAATACTTTGAACAATAGCTAGAAGACAAAAATAAACTTTTATTGCTTTGATTTGCATGTCACAATGCGTCAAAATAAAAGAAACATTCTCCTTTATATAATAGGGGAATTTAGTCGTAGTACAAGTATAAATAAGGTACAAATCTTCTTTTTTCGGTAAATGTCGATTCGCAATTAATATCCGACAGGATTCGCGCCATAATATTCGGTTGAGAGCGAATATTACAGCCCCTACTCGTCATGCATAATAGTTCTCCGCATTTTTTGAAGTCCAGAAACTATACTTGGTCTGGGTTCATTATTTCACCGTGCTCGAGCGCAAATGCATAGTTTATTCCTCCCAGGTTTTGATACAAGGGGTCCTTGGGCCTCGATTATAATCATGTCGGGATGGGCTTCCCCTTTGTTTCTTCATCAAGAATCGGCGAAAACTCTGCCCTTGATTTTATTCATATGCAGATAGTCCCCTTGTTCTTCAAATAGTAGTCTTATCGAAGCAATAGAAAGCGATAAATTAACCTTGGTTCCTTCTTTTGTACGCTATAACCGAGTCGACGAGTCAGTAAAACGTCTCATTAGTCACGTCATTCTGACTTCGGACACGTGTTAGCCACCGGTTGACAGTCCCCAAATGCGAAATGCCAAACATTGATTACCCCTTCTCTATAAAAGCTTCGGTCCCTTTTTTCACCTTTTTACTTTTCGATCCCATAGCTCCTTAATTTACCCTCGAACTCTTAACTTATTCTCAACCCCTTCAAACCTTCATACATTGTTTTCTAGATTTTCATATTTTCATCTTCAAATATTCACACTCCTTCAAATCTTCAAATCTGACCTTCATACCTTCGTCCTTATTTTCAAATCTTCATCCTCTCCTTCAAATCATTATATTTTCCAAGATCTGAAGGCGAATACTTCCAAACATGTGCCTCAACAAACCATCCCTTCAATATCCAACTCAACTAGGGATACTGAGGTAACCATGCTTGAGGTGGCCTCGGAACCTCCCCTGAGGAGCTTCATCCTCGAGGGCTGCTCCATTGAGAACGACTTCAAAGACGAGAAAACCTCCAGTCAACAGGACTGAGGCGAGGGGGTATGGAAGCACACATGCTCAATTATCAAAGATATACCCTACAGTTCGGGAGGACTGCAACTAGGAGGGCAAGTAAGTGGTCGTCCTCGATCTTGATGAGAATATTACCACTAATATGGAAGTGTATCTAAATGTTTACATTTACCCTTCAGTCTTGCTCCGGTGGACCTTATAATCCTAAGTTTTTGTAAAAGGTACGAGGTCTGCCTTGGGTAGATTCACCCATCCTTTTGGAGGATCGTAATCCTCCTCCGCCATTTTGTCAACAACACCAAAGCACCTCGATTTACCATCGTTCACCTGCTTCGTCTCTATTGTCCTCGAGTTTTTTTGGGGGTTGATCAAGCTCGTCCGTAGAGCAAGAAAAGCTCTATTCTAGAGCAACGATGAAGATGAGGATCGTGGTTGGCAGGGGAGATTCATTTTGGTGAAAATCTAAGATATCATTCCTCCGAACTTTTTACTATTCCCTGAGAAGTGGAACTCAACTCGTAAGATTTATTCCTTCCTAAGTACTCGGATTTCTTTTGTTATTTTTCTAATTGCTTGTTCCTATCATCATGCAGCGGTCGATGAGTGGTCATTTGAGTGCTTTTACCGAGCAAGTGTACTTTCACACTCAACCTTTGTTTCAACCAAGTTCTTTTTCTTTTATAGGTTCGCCCAAGACCACTGAGCTTGGACTAGGAAGAGGCTCCATCCTCACTTTCTAAACTCTCTACTTCGAGACAACCTAGAGCTGTTGTACAAGAGGAGAAAAAGAGGAAATCTTCTGTCTCTTTGGACCCCGAGGCCAAGAAGAAGAGAGTAATTGTAAGGATATGGAAAAGCAAGAAGAAGAGTACCCAAGCTAGGGTATAGGACCCCTGCTCCCTCTACCTGCTCAGGGATTACCCTGAAGGAGATGAACTAGAGTTCGTCACTCATGGGTCAACCATTGACAAAGAAGAACAAGCGGCAACCGGGGAAGGTGGCCAAGAGGCCTATACCTTTTTAGCTCAAAAGCCAGAAGGAAAATCAGAGGCTAAGGCCTCCCGAGAAACTATCTGATAAGTTCTGGTATTTTGAGTTTTGATGATTTTCCAAACAGTCTTGAGGAACCAGTTGTGATCAGCTCCTTAGGTTTGGTTCTTTGGGGGATATGGCTGATTCATAGGGGAAACAAGGGGAATATCAATTTTAAGTTTATCATCATCAAAAAGGGGGAAGTTGATAGGTTACAAGTACTTTGGGCATAAGTACTTTACTTTATATTTTGATGATCTAACAAACCTACTATCCAGAACCAGATAAGGAACCTGTTATATATTTACAAGACCTTAAGATCAGAAAGTTCCAGGTCGTGATCCAACATGGGATATAACTCAACTCTTTGGAGTGGAAGGAATAGTTGAGGGAACATGTTCCTAACAATTCCCGAGGAGAATGTATAAAATCAACTCTCCACCTGGAAAGTTGCTGCATGCATACACTACTGTACGAGAACAATGCAACAGTCAACTTTCTATGGAAGGGTTTGCCTACCTTTACTTACATTATTGTAAGTGAGGTCACACATGTATAAATACAATCAAGGAAGATAAAATAACTTACTTCATGAGAGAACAAGATAAGGAATCTGATACAATTAAGTTCCCTTGCATTCAGAATAACTAGTTAGATATCTGGTTCAATTCTCAATGAAATCAGATAAGGAAACAACAGACAGACCAGATAGGGATCACTTTCCCTCGTTGTTGTACAGTCAACTCGGCAGCTGTAAAAGATGCTGCATTGTACCGTCTGGTAGGCTGCTGCACTGTATTGTCTGGCAGCAGTACAGCAGAACAGTTGTAGCTTGCTAAGGCCAAACTAAGAGGCACTTTATTTCATCATCCTTGATGGCATCACACACACATATTATCAATATGAGGCAAGGGATTTCATCTCTATAACACTTGCAAAATAAAAAGAAAATATTTTCTCAAGTGTTAGCCACAACCTCTCTCAAGAACAAAGTTGCTGCAACCTCAAGGACCAGATCCAAAGATTGAAGATATCTTAAGTCCTTAGGTTTGTTGAGTACTTGTAATAGAGTTATTACAAAGTGGCTTGTAATAGTGTAGTTACAAGTCAGCGAGGGATAAAGAGATTAATTCCCAGGTCACAATAGGTTGTAATTTAAAGATTGCTCAGTAGTGAAGTTGAAATCCTACAAGGGTAGGTCGTGGTTTTTAATCTTGTTGAGCTGGGAATTTTCCACGTAAAAATCCTCAGTGTTATTTATTTACTGCCGATTTACTATGGGAACAATTAGAGAACCTGATTCCGTATACTGTTTGGTTTTACATTCTGTTGCTTACAGTGAGAACTGATAGAGAATCTGATTCTCTATATAGTTTAGTGGACACTTAGTTGTATCACTATCCCTGCTCTGAAGGAAATAACTTTGATAAAGTCACCGCATCTTACAGAGTCCATGTTTGTGAAGGCTAAGGCCGACAAGGAGAAGTTAAATGAGACGACACAGGGTGCAGACGAGGCCCTCAACATGTTCTTTACGATGTGGACATAGGCATGTTGGAGGATTATTCGGGTTTGGGCACCTAGAGATCCCAAAAAGGACCTGTTATCAGGGGCAGACGAGCTGAGCTTGAGCCTGAAGTTGGTGAGATAGTTCCTTGCCCCGACCGTAAAAGAATGATCATGTTTACTATCCCAGAAGACACTTGAGTGTTTTCCACTCCTGTGGACGTGCCCAGCTACCTTTGCTTCCTAGAGAATAAAGAGGACCAGGTGAAGATGAACAAAGTGAGCACCTCGAGCTGCTTCGATGAAACACAACAGGAACTAAACCGAGTAAGTTTCCCATTCCTTGTGCCTTTCGTGCATCTTATTTAACTTCAGTATCATCATGATCTTATTGTCTTATTTTCTGGCTTCGGTGCTCCATTGTAAAAGCTTACATCAGTGTCGAATGGAAGTCAACCAGCGCGAGTTTGAGCTCAAGTAGCAAGTTATACAAAATAAAATGTATAGGGTCCTCAGCGAGCAAAAAGACGATGCCGTAAAGGACCTTCTATTCTTCGAGCTGAGGTGGAGAAAACTCAAAAGGAGGCTTTGTCGTCAAAATAGGAGCATGCCAAACTAGTCGAGAAGGTAAGGATATTTTAGGTTAAAAATGAGAGGTTACGCGTAGTGTTTAACATCTCAACCTCACAGGTCCAAGAGAAGATAAACTTGATTGACCAGCTCCGTGCCGAGATGAACGAGCTCAAACTTCGGCCGAGATGCTGAGGAGCAGGATGGACCTTATGGCCTTTGAAAAAAGAGGCTAAGATGGAGGAGTTAGCATCAGTCAAGGACTAGCTCTGGGTTGCAACGGATAAAGGCCAACAAGTGGTGTCGGAAAAATGATGAACTTTTAACACACCTGGATTTAGCCATCTCGGAATGGGAAAACCTCGATAGGGAATGTACTACACTGAAGTCCAAGTTAGAGACAACCTCGAATGATTCATCCGATGCTGAATAATTGTTGGCCTAGTATAAAACTGATGTGGAGATAGCCGAGGCCCGTTTAACAATGAGGGCTGAGTATGAAAAATGGTTGTCCATGAGGGAGACCCCAAAGGAGATTCAAGCTTAGGGATTTGATCTGTCGGTCGAGATTGAAGAGCCAAGAGGCTTGAGGCTGAGGCAAAAGAGCTGTATGATCCTGAAGGTCCCGAAGGTTCCGTTGCCGAGTCGAGCTCCAGTGAAGATTAGGCAGAGATGCCTTAGCTCTTTTTTTGTTTCCTTTATATATTTTCTTTTTTGTTTACTTTGAAGATGTTTTATTGTGACTTTGTAAATACTTATATATATATATATATATATATATATATATATATATATATATATATATATATATATATATATATATATATATATATATTCTTTGGCAACGCTATGTCTTTTAATTTTCAGCATTTATTTGCAAATTTTTATTTGTGGATCGTCCTTAATGCCTTAGCATATAACTAGACATAATCTCGAGCATCCATTTTCCGGAAGCCTGAATAAAGCATGGCTTTGATGGTACTCCGAGTTGTACGTGGCTTCAAAATTTTGATAGAACATTAAGGCCTTTAAGATACTTGAGTGTTTTAGTCACTTTCAATGGTATTTTGCCGAGGGTAACCCTTTAATAAGTATTAGTCATATGTAAGGGCATTACATTCTGAGTATGGACTCGGATGTCTCCAAGCCATTTTAGGTTGGCCATAGCCTTTCATGTTCAGGCCATGCCTAATAGGCTCAGTGCCTTTAGGATTCGATAGCCCAGACCATATGATTTTTTATCGAAGGATAGTCCCGAGTTCGGGGCATCCTGTGGGCTCTAGGATTATGATCTATTATCCATTCTAAGTAATTCAACGGATGCATCGACGGTGCAAAATACGTAGTAATAAAATATGAAGAAAGCAAAGATTTGTGTCATTGTTAGTATGTAGAGTACATAATCAGAGGCACATAAGCCATGTGCCATAGCTAGAGTGGATACATGGGTACAGTTCATTTGACCTACACATAGAATCCTAACTACCAAGCCTTGGCTTTTAATATTAAGTAATAGCACCTTCTAAATATCCTAACCTAGGGGGTAATGGGCCCCAATATTTGAGGCCGAACATGTGAGGGACAGTATATTGTTGGTTCGGTGCATGTAATCAACAACTCTAGCTTTAGGCCGTCCTTTGAAACCAAGGTAGCATGTTTTACTGTTGCCTCATTAAAAACCTTACTGTAAATCCCAATTCGGGAAAAAGATAACAACATGTGCTTCAGAGCTAACAGTCACATTTTCCCTTGGCCGAGTACCTACACAAGTTAGTCTGTACTATATCAAATTTCAAAAGGTAATTGTGTTCGTACCTTATTAATAGTAACGCTTTAAGTGTGATACATTCTAGTGATTTATTAGTTGTACACCATTTCCTGACTCAAGTTTATATGAACCTTTCCATGTTATTCCGGCAATTCTATATGGTCCTTCCCAATTCGAGCCTAATTTCCTATTGTTTGGGTTCCTAGTGTGTAGCGTTACTTTACTTATCACCAAGTACTCGACTTGAAAATGTCAAAGGTTAGCTCTTTAGTTGTAGTACCTCCCTACTTGCTGCTTTTGGGCAGCCAACCGTACTAGGGCGGCGTCTCGCTTTTTATCTGATAAGTCCAGGCTCGTGGTCATGGCCTCTCCATTTGACATTTCGGTAACATAATGGAACCTGAGCCTCGATTTCCCCACCTCGGCCGGATTAAGGCTTCGGCACCGTAGACTAAAGATAACGAGTTTGCTCCAGTACTCAACTTTGAAGTCGTTTGGTGTGCCTATAAGAATTTGGGCAAGATTTCCTTCCACTTTCCTTTCGAATTAGTTAGTCTCTTTATCAAGTTTTAAAGTATATTTTTGTTCTTCGATTCCGCTTGTCCGTTCCCACTAGGTTGGTAAGGTATTGATAATACCTTTTTGACTTTTTGGTCTTCGTAAAAATTACTTACCTTCTGCCAATGAATTAATTTTCATTCTCGCAAATGATCTCGGCTGATATCCCGAATCAACATATTATGTGATCCCAGATGAAGTCGATGACCTCTTTCTTCCAGATCTTCTCAAATGCCTGAGCCTCGACCCATTTGGAAAAATAATCGATCATGAGTAATATGTATTGGGCTTTACCAGGCGTCCATGGCAGGGGAATGACGACATACATCCTCTATTTCATAAACATCGATGGTGATAAAACTGGGTGAAGTACCTCCCTCGGTTGATAATTCGTTGGGGTGTGTCATTGACACTCGTTGCATTCCCGTACAAAGTCTTTCGCATCTTTCTCCATTTCATTCCAGTAGTAACATGCTCTAATTAACTTCTGAACCAGGGATTCGACCCCCGAGTGGTTCCTAACAAGTGCCTTCATAGACTTCTCTCATAGCGTATTAAGTCTCTCCCTGACCCAAGCACCTAGATATTAGGCTGGTGAAGGATCTTCAGAACAATTTCCCTCGATCGAGATGAACTTGGTAGCTTTGGTTCGCTGTGCTTTCGATTCCTTAGGATCCAATGGCAATTTTCCTGTCTTCGGGTAGTTTATGTATTTTTTTCTCCAATCCTAAGTCAAACTTGTCGAGTTTACCTCGGCGTGAACTTCTTCTACCTCCAAGCTCATCAGTTGTACCATTGTCCCTGAGTCGAATTCATTGGAGTGAAAGCTCACCTCACACTCGTCAGACCATCTAAACTGAGCACCCTTCTGGGTCAACCTGGTCATCGGGGCTGCAATAGATGAAAACCCCTCCATGAACTGACGATAGTAGCCTACTAACCCCAAGAAACTCCGATATCTCTGTAGCTGAAGCTGGTCGAGGCCAGTTCTTGACTACCTCAATCTTCTTCAGGTCCACCTGAATACCCTCTGCCGAAACAACCTGACCCAGAAATGCAGCCGAACTCAACCAGAACTCACACTTCGAGAACTTAGCGTATAACTGGCTATCCTTCAGAGTCTGAAGAACCACACTGAGGTGCTGCTCGTGCTCCTCTTGGTTGCGGGAGTACACCAAAATATCATCGATAAAGACTATCACGAACATGTCAAAATATGGTCTGAACAGTCGGTTCATTAACTCCATGAAAGCGGCTGGGGCATTGGTCAACCCAAATGACATGACTAGGAACTCATAATGCCCGTACCGAGTGCGGAAAGCTGTCTTAGGGACGTCGGATGCCCTAATCCTCAACTGATGGTAGCCAGATCTCAAGTCAATCTTGGAAAACACCCTTGCACCCTAAAGCTAGTCGAACAAATCATCAATCCTCGGCAGTGGATACTTATTCTTAATCGTTACCTTGTTCAATTTTCGGTAATCTATGCACATCCTCATAAATCCGTCCTTCTTCTTGATGAATAAAACTGGCGCACCCCACGGCAAAATGCTGGGTCTAATGAAACCCTTTTCCAGCAAATCTTGCAACTGGTCCTTTAACTCCTTCAGCTCTGGCGGGGCCATGCGATATAGCAGAATGGAATATGGGTTGAGTGCCTTGAGCCATATCGATAAAAAAGTCGATATCCCTATCGGGAGGCATACCTGGCAGATCTAAAGGGAAAACCACGGGAAACTCCCGTACAATGGGCACCGAATCAATAGAAGGGACCTCTGCGCTGGACTTGCAAACATACGGCAAATAAGCTAAACACCCTTTCTCGACCATGCGCTGAGCCCTCACATATGATATAGCACTGCGGGTGATATGACCTGGCGTCCCTCTCCATTCCAAACGGGGAAAATCTGGTAAAGCCAAGGTCACGGTCTTGGCGTGGCAATCCAAGACGGTGTAGTAAGGTTATAACCAGTCCATCTCCAATATAACATCAAACCAATCATGTCCAGAAGAAGTAAATCTATACGAGTTCAAATCCACCAATAACCCCTATACATGAACAATGGATGCAATCTGCCACAATAGAATCACCCACCGGCGTAGACACATAAATAGGGAACTCAAAGAATCACTAGGCATGAACAGATACGACGCAAGATAAAATCGAAGCTTCTCTACCACATACCAGAACAATACCTGCACCTCCACCTCTAATACCTTTAGCTCCACCTCTAGTATCTCTACCTCCACCTCTAATACCTCCCCAAGGCTCTGAAGACAAAATTGATATGCCATTGGTCTGTGCTGCTACTTAGCTGGATAAGCGGTACAAGACCTCGCCATTCGCAAAAGGACAAGAGTAGAAGTTTCAATTTAGCATTGAGAAACCAAACTGCACGATAAGAGAGAACAAATGTGAAACTATTCCTAACTCTGTAGCCTCTGGGAATAAATACAGACGCCTCCGCGCCAATCCCTCAGACTCTACTAAGCTTGTCTGTGAACTGTGAGACCCATGTAACCTAGAGCTCTGATACCAACTTGTCACGACCCGAATTTCTCACCCTCGGGGATCGTGATGGCACCTACTAATGTGAGCTAGGCAAGCCAATTATTCAAACAATTTGACCTTTCACCCATTTTATATCCTTTAATAATTACCGAGATATAATATTTAAACAGCAGAATTTAACATATGCGGAAGAAGAACAATAATTATCTGAACATAAACACCTAATACAACTATTTGAGTTTCAATTATCCAGACCTGGTATCACAGTTTCATAAACGGTCTAAGAATTCTAAAAATAAAGGCCCGAAAGAATTAAATACAACATTGTCTCTGGAATTTACTGGTAAGAAACAGGAAAGTAGATATAAGGAGACGCCTGGGCCTGCGAGCGCCTGCAGGCTACCTCGGGTCGCCTGATGAATAAGATCCAGCAATCTCATATGAGACTTGTATCGAGCATCGGAACCAAAATACGAGCCCAATACCACAGTCTTTAATCAATCTCATTTTCCGATTTTCTTTAGTTATTTTCAGGAAACAATTTCACAGAAAAATTTATTTCTCGGACTTGGGGCCTCGGAATTCGATTCCGGGCATACGCCCAAGTCCAGTATTTTCCTACGGACCCTCCGGGACCGTTAATCACAGGTCAGGATTCGTTTACCTAAAATGTTCACTAGAGTCAACTTTAATCATATTAATATCGAATTTCATCAATTTTCACACAGAATTCATATTTAAGCTTTCCGGTTACGCGCCTGAACTGCACAGGCATATCGAGGCGACCCTGAATGAAGTTTTCAGGGCCTTGGAGACATAGAATAAGTAAAAAAATAGGTGATGACTCGTTGGATCATCACAAAAAGGAGATTTGATTGCAATACATCTCATACATAGTAAATAATACAGATGTAAATTAGAAGATAAATTAAAAATAGACAAGCTTTGGTACAGAAAAGTTAAATATAATTAGATACTACATATAATGTATAATAAATGCAACTTTCTTTACATTTAATAAATGCAACTTGATTATTTAAATTATTTAAAGAGCAATCATTAAAATATTGTTTGACAATTAAGGAAATCGACAATTATATACTTTCAGGAATGAAGAATGCAATTCAGACTTCACTTTCCTCATTGATATGATATGAGGTTTAATTATGGGAATTTTCGTAACTAAAATAATTACCACTGGTTCTATTATTGTGGGTAGCATCATATGTAATTATTTTTATATTAGTTTTATGATACACGCATTGCGCGTATACCCAATTTTAAAGAATAATATTTTAATTAAAAAAATAATATATATATATATATATATATATATATATATATATATATATATATATATATATATATGAATTACAAAAAAAATAAAAAGTATAAATTCCTACAAAATACAGTAAAATTTATATTTTGTAAATTTTTTACGCTTTATAGCAAAGAATTCAATAACGTTCTTCCTTGATGGTATAACTTGATGGTTAAAAGAAAAATAAACTTTGAGTAAAAGACAGTATCAATTTATTATCTATTTATGTATTATTGTTTTTGCAATATCTAAAAGAAATTGAAGTTTCTCTCGATTTTTCAAAAATAAAGCTTTGCGGATCTGGATGAAAGTGATTAGCGAAAAGTGTCATATCAAAGGAAAATAGAGTGACAAAATTGCTCTTAGGTGAGTATATAGATGACAAAAGGCTGATGTAGAAAACCGAAATTATAGAGAAACAATTTGTGCTGGAATTCTTAGTTTCGACATAAGAGTTATAAGAAAATAATAATTACTTCAAGGCATGGGCCACAATGCTACCCATTTAAACTTCACGAATTAGTGTGATACCTATGTTACGTAGTTTAGATAAAGAAATGATTCATATAATGTTTTTATTAATTAGTTGAAATAAGAAAAGATTTAGTATGTATAATTTTAATTAATTTCAATGGCCTAAATATTAGAAAAAATAATTAAATAATAATTTTTTCTAATTTAAAATAATTTTAAAGAATAAAAAGGGCAAATGATATTTTATTAAGAATCTTTATACTTTTAATATAGTACTAATTTTAGTGTACGAATTTAAAATACAATTGTGTTTATAATATAAAGTATAAGCTTCTGAAATTATTGAATATTGATCCTATATAGCTAATTCAATAAAAGAAAAAGAATTATTCATGAAAGTCCTCAATCATTATTCAATATGTTCATCTTAAAAAATATTCCAATTTATAATTTTATCAGTTCAATTTCACAAGTTATCTTGCTTTTTTTTTAGTTTCGGTAAAAACACATATCCTTTGAAGATTTAGAAACTTTCTGTTTTTTTTCCAAAAGCTATTTTCAATTTTATTCGAGAAGACATAAATATGATATAGACTTAAAAATTTTATCATTGTTCTTTCAGAATTTGTGGATAACATAAATTAAAAAATTAAGTCATATGTCTTCTCAATTTATTCCCCTTCAATTTCAATGTTACTCATGTAGTGAAGTTTAAGTTGGTGAAACAAAAAAAAAACATAATACATAACTTCGTGTAACGGATAACAGATAAATTAACATTTTTGTGTAGAAGCTTCATACTTTTATAACATAATTTATGCTTGTAGGTTTTAGTATTATTGAATATTATATAAAATAATTATTTTGGGTGCTTAATTGAACACGAGTTAATTATTTTTGTATGATTAAAATAAGAATTATTAAATATGTATTTTAATTTTAATTTAAACATGTATTTCAATTTTAATTTAATAGTAACTTTATGTCCCCATATTTCAATTTCTTAATTAGAAATCAAATGAATTCACCATATAACATCGTTCTCATATCGATTCTACGTATTACACAAAGGATTTATGTGCAAATAGTACAATAAATGTAAGGTAAAATATTTATTACTTTTAAATTTCTAATATTAGGATTTCTTACATTTAATAGATAATATTTTCATTAATTTAAATTTAAATTTAAATTTAAAAGTCCTAAATATTAGGAAAGTAACTTAAATTAGAATTTTATTCATTGTAAAAGTTATTATAAAGAAATAGAATCAATTTCTCTCTCTAGCTTAACGGGTGCATGTTAGCAGGAAGCTACAATACGCCTCTGCCATGGCTAAGACGAGAAAGAAGCAACAATCGGAACCAGAATCTAGAGGAGATGAAGCACTGCAAGTCACACCAGCAATAGCCCAACCAAATCGATGGTTAACTGGAATGGGATCAGCTCCTACAGTATACCATAACCTAGAAGATGCTGTTGTGCAAAGTGGTGTAATAGTGACACCGGAGTCGGGAATCGAGCAGCGATTGAATCCGTTAACTCTTGGAAGCTTTTTGCCTAAGCAATTTCAACCTATTAGGGAGGAAATTGAAGAGGGTAAGGAACTTCCACATGAAAGGGGAACAATGTCACAAGTTCCCCGGCGATTGCACTTCTCGGCGCATGCAGAAAAAGATCGAAGCAAACAAGAGATAGCAGATACAGGGAAGGCTGGAAAGAACAAGACTTTCAATAGAAGCTCTCAAAAAGATAATACCCTAAGCTATATCCCTCCTGCCCTAAGGGATGACAGATTTGTTGTCCAAATTGATGATGCCGATACTAAGGAATTACAGAATATTTGGAGTAATGCATTGATAGGTTTTGTACTTGGGGAGTCTCCATATGAGAAGACTATGGAAAATTTTGTTGCCAAACTGTGGAATTTTGTCGATCAGCCTCAAATAATGTATCATGATGATGGGTACTATCTCTTCAGATTTGACAATGCGGAGGATAAGGATCGCGTGTTACAAGCAGGACCTTACACCTTCCATAACAAGCCACTGGTATTGCAGCAATGAAAAATGGACTTCAAATTTGATCCGGCTAATATAAGTGTGATTCCACTGTGGATCAATTTCCCGGGCTTACCATTAGGCTTCTGGTCAAATACAACACTAAGTAAATTGGCAAGTGTGGTTGGAAAGCCTTTGTACCGACATATCCAAGCCTTTGCCAGATAGCTTAGAGCTTCAAACCAAAAGAGGAACCATCGTCCAACAAATAGAATACGAATGGAAACCAAAGTTTTGTGAACACTGTATCAGAATTGGGCATAGTTCTGCTGACTGTTGGTATAATGAAGAACAACAAAAATCAAAGGCAGACAGTAGCAAGTTTAAACCAGGACAGCTGAAACAAAAATCCAGATTAGCCAAGAGATGGACTCCAAAAATAAATTCAAAACATGTGGCAACTCAACAGGAAAACAAGATTGAGGAAAAGATGGAACAGAAGGAACAAACTGTACTAAGGCAGTAGAAAATGTGAAACAGAATGGGAAGAATGTACAGCAACCAGAAACTTGCTAAATCAGCTCAAGCAACAGATTTCTCCCTTTAGAGATGGAAGACACTACTGGGGACGCTGGCCCATCCAGCTTCACCCCCAAATGATAATATGCACATGGAATATCAGGGGCCTGAACAAGGCTCATAAGCAGAAAGAGTTAAACATCTTTCTATGGAAGAATAAGGTTGATGTTATAGGGTGTCTAGAAACTAGAGTAAAGGAAGGAAAATCTGGGAGGATACTAAACACTGTCTATGGAGAGTGCAGGAGCTGCTGTAATTACACTGAACATTCAAATGGCAGGATCTGGCTATTATGGAAACACAGTAGTGAAGTAACAATTTTGATGACTGATGAATAATTCATTCACTGTGAAGTTCAGGAAAGAGGTACCACCTTTAAAATACTTCTCACAGTGGTATATGCAAGCAATGACATTCTTAAAAGACAACAGTTATGGGATAGGGTATTGCTGCTAGGTGCTTCCGTACAACAAAGCTGGTTGATCAGTGGGGATTTCACCAATGTTCTTCATACAGACAATTGGATCACCAGTAACAAAAAATGAAATCAAAGGTTTTCAGGAAGCAATCAACACTCTTCAGCTTACTTAATTGAAGAGTTTGGGCTGCTACTTCTCATGGTGCAACAAACAACAACCCGGCAGAAGGGTGTATAGCAGGATAGACTGGACTTTTGGCAATATGACTTGGATGCATCATTGCAGTCACATTGAAACAGATTACCTAAATTCGGGGGCATCAGACCATTCTCCTATTCTAATACAGTGCAAAACTGGATTATAGAGGAACAATCTACATCCTAAGCCTTTTAAATTGTACAAACCTGTGATGGAGCATGCTGACTTTACTGCTATAGTGGAAAAGGTTTGGAAACAGAGGAGAAATGATGATACTGGAAACATGCACAACATATGGAACAAGCTCAGACTTGAAATGGGAGTTGAAAGAACTGAATATGCACATAGCTGCCTATAGAACCCATCTCAATGCAGCAAGACACAAACTAGAAACCATTCAGTTTGAATTGAGAAGACACAACCTGGACCAGCAGTTGATAGATCAGGAAAGGATAACCTTAACAGAAATAGAGAAATGGAGCAACATTGAGGAGCAAATTCTGCACCAAAAATCCAGAGCACAGTGGATCACATGTGGAGACTCAAACTCAAAATACTTCCATGCACAACTGAAGCAGAGGACAAACATAACCACAATTGGCTCCATATACACAGATTCAGGAGAGAGGCTGTCTGATCCTAAACTTAGTGGAAGAAGAGTTCCTAGACACATTCAGCAAGATTCTGGGAGGAAAAAACCTGTCTGTAAATGTTCAAACACTGCCATAATTCAACAGGGACCATGTCTAAGCATACAACAGAAGCAGTCACTGATTAGGCCAGTTACAAAGGAGGAAATCTATCAGGCAATAAATGATATGCCACATGACAAAGCACCAGGAGTAGATGGCTTCCCAATTGAGTTCTTCACTCGACACTGGAATACTGTTGCAGATGATGTCTATAGAGTAGTGCAGGAATTTTTTATAACAGGAAAGATGCATAAAGGAGTAAGTAGCACCGCAGTACCATTGATTCCAAAAATACATATCCTACTACTGTCAAAGACTATAGACCAATTGCTTGTTGCACAACATTGTATAAAATAATCGCCAAAGTACTCACAGTAAGAATCAAAACAGTCATAGGTGGTTTGATAGGCAATTCACAATCAGCTTTTATTGAGGGCAGGAGCATAACAGACAACATTCTCTTTACACAGGAATTATTTAAAGGGTACAACAGGAAATGTGTATCCCCTCGTGTGTATTAAAAGTTGACCTGAGAAAGGCTTATGACACAGTGGAATGGTGTTTTATTGAGAGAGTGATGCTGGATATGGGTTTCCCCAACAAATTTACAAACTGGATAATGGAATGCATCTGTTCTGTCACATATTCATTAAGTCTCAATTGAGGGTTGACAAATCCGTTTAAAGGAAAAAGAGGTATACGGCAAGGCGACCCAATGTCCCCATACCTCTTTGTAATTGTCATGGAATATTTGAACAGGGAACTCAAGAATATGATGGGAAGAAAGGAATTCAAATTTCATCCTAGATGTAAGAAGCTAGGAGTGTCACATATCTGTTTTGCGGATGATCTACTACTATTCTGCAAGGCTGATACCCAATCCATAAGACTTATAAAACAGACGCTCCAAAACTTTACAGAAACCTCAGGATTGCAAGCAAATGCAGACAAAAGTGCAGTCTATATAGCAGGGGTCTCAAACTGGACAAAGGAGGAAATCTTGCACGAACTGGACTTCCCTGAAGGGTCCCTACCCTTCAAATATCTTGGTGTCCCCATGGACTCCAAAAAATTAACAGTTACAAAATGTTGGCCAATAGTAGAGAAGATAACACAGAAAATCAATTGCTGGACATCAAGACTTCTATCTTATGCAGGTACGTTCCAGTTGATCAGGAAAGTATTATTTGGAAAGCAATCGTACTGGACTCAAATCTTCCTGCTTTCAAAAAAGGTAATGAAGATGATTGAAGCAATATGCAGATCATTTCTATGGACTGGTGCAACAACTGTGTCCAAAAAGGCATTAGTCGCTTGGGAAACTATATGTCTACCATATAGTGTTGGGGGCATAAATATTTTGAACTTATCAATCTGGAATAAGTCAGTTGTAGCAAAGCATCTGTGGGCAGTAACAATGAAGAAGGACAACCTATGGATCAAATGGCTGCACACATACTACATTAAGAACTATGCTGTAGAGGATGTTCCTACTCCTAAAATAGCTGCCTGGACTGTGAGGAAGATATTTGAGACCAGATCACTGATAACAAATACACAGGGTATACAGGGGAACCTGAAATGTCGATTGATCCAGCTACAGAGGGGAGAACTATTCAACATCAACAAACTCTACAGACTCCAGCTCCCTCATACCCCAAAAGTACAATGGAAAAGCATAGTACTGCAGCCAAAACTACACCCAAGATTCAAATTTATCGTCTGGCTAGCTTTGCGTAGAAGACTGGCAACAGGGGAGCGGCTAATGCACTTTGGGATACAGATTCCGCAACAATGTGTATTCTGCAAGCAAGTAGATGAATCTTTTGACCATCTATTTTTTACTTGACCGACATCACGGGGGGGGGGGGGGGTATGGAATAGATTGCTCATATGGCTGGGATGCCAGAGAACCATTTGTGATTGGAACAGTGAAGTAGAATGGATAAGCAACATTGCAAAAAGGAGAAACGGACATGCTGAAATAACCACCAGTGTGTTTGGAATGTTAGTATACTGTCTCTGGTGAGAAAGGAACAAGATTAGGTTCCAAGGAGGAAGCATAGTTTTAAACGATACATGCAAAGAGATAGCAGTTCACGTGCATACACAGGGAACATCTCTTAAACACTAGAAGAATATTTTGCGAAGACTGGATCACTACCCCTAGAAGAAGAAGGAAAAATTTATGTGTTCTTGAAATTTAATGCATTTATAGCATATGGGAGTGATATCATATTAGACTGAGTGAAAAAGTAGTTACTCAGCGGCTACTGGTAAAATCTGTATTATTCTAATCTGTTGATGAAATGGAAATTACTTTTTAAAAAAAAGTTATTATAAAAGAATAAAAAAACAAACAATATTTTGATAAAGATATTCATATTTTTAATTTAGTGTAGATAGATATACAACAAAATCTAAATGAAAATTGTTTTTAGATGTTTAAAGTAGGCAAAAGAGAAAATCTCATAATTGAAAAACACAAGCTCGTCAATTATATATTCCCATTTCCTAACAATAATGTGGATAAGGTCAACACTCAAAGTCTAAGAGGTTCAAGGAATCCTACTCTTTTTCCCCCAAAATAAAACTACTCATACAAATTTATGATTGCTTTCCAAGACATTGCCACAAATTTTGAAATATATATATATGCCTCGTAAATTACAGGACATTTAATAGTATCTATTTCTACTAGAATGTATTCCATTTATAAATTACATTAATTAATATAGAATTAGGACCTAATTATTGTTGTTGCTTATTGATAAGCAGATTTAATTTTGCGGAGGTCAACCCAGATGCGAGGGGGGAACAATAACAGCCGTGTTTAATATTTAGTGTTGGATTCCTGGCTTATCTGATAAAGAACATAAACAATACATTAAATATGCATATTTCAAATAATAAAAACAAAGATATTCTTTGGATTCATGAATCCAAGCAAACAGGTTTCATGTTTGCGAATAATATTTGTTAGTGGACGTACGAAAGGGGAATATGTTTTGTTTTCCATGTCAAATTAACAGCAAAGCGTATCGAGAATCTTAGATTTGGGCGGTGGGGTTTACATATGTATAGAAATAAGTATTGATTAGTTTCTTTTTTAATGTTTTGTGATTTTATTTTTACAAAAAATATTTATAGTCTTTCATATAATAAATATTTAAAATCAGTAATCTATTATATATTGATAATTGTTAAGCGGATTTTCGTATGTTATTTTTCATAATTTGGCACTCAAAAGTTTTTTTTTTGGTTTGTCAAATATATATAATCTTGGTTTGTTATGTAATAAAAATTCTGAGCAGGCATATATTTAGTACACAGATATGGGGACAAAATGATAGACTTTAAAGAAGAAGCAAGACAAGGAACAAGACATGCAATGATTGAAATTGGGAGCTTAATTTCATGCCAAACACGAACTATATGTATAGCTGACTTAAAACATATTTTTCCTCATATTTAAACATATAGCTGACTTAAAACGTATTTACTCACATATTCAAACAATATAGCTGACTTGACCCATATTTATTCTCATATTTTTAAACCTTTGTTAGGAAATACTACTAATACATTTTGATTATGAGAAAGTAAGGGGTCACTATGTTGGCAGGAAAAAAAGATTCTACAGACAGGAAATTAATTAAAAGACAATGCTCCAATAGAGGAAAGGAGAGTCGTAGATGATGAATTTGCAAACTCAATTTTGAGATTTCGAAACAAATGAAAATTTTATAATAGAAATCTTCAAATTAATAAAACTTACCTTTTACCGTTTGTTTGGATGGTTGTTACTTATCGTATTGTATTGTGTTATTACTTTAAATATAATATTGTTTTGATTATTATTTAAATTTTATTGTATCGTATCGTTAATTCCGTCATTACGTAATGACAAAATGTATCACTTTATGTAACGGTCGATTTGGTGTGGTCGCGTCGTTTCCTTGTGTTTTTCTATCAATCTCACCCTTCATTATTATTAAATAGTTTTATTTTATCATTTGCCCAATCTTTTTACATACCGTATCATAATATTTCTTTATAATATTGTAAGTTTATTCATCATATCACAGGTGCATGATACCATAAAATGATGCCAAAACGACACAATCCATTCAAACATATTCATCAAACAATACAGTACAATATAATACAATACAATACGATACGATACATTATGAAACGATACGTAACAACCATCCAAACAAGTTGTTAGTTTTTTTGTAAAATTTTTTATAGCTCAACACATTTATTATTTTTTACAAAAATGAGACAAAGGTTTAATCTGTTGAGCCACTTATTATCTAGTCGAAGTTTCCCTTTTCTCTCGAGTTCTCTCCCTTAGCAAAACCTAAAGGAGCTACGAAGAAATTTTTGATCGTATAATGTATAAAACTTTTGATAGTTTCTTCCGTGATCGCAAATAATGCAAATTATACTAATAGTAATTTGGTAGAAAACAGTAGAGAACTACCACGGAGCACATATGCTCCTACTAATGTAATTTTAAATATATATTCCAGTTAACAATTTCGAAATTAGGGGCAGAATTAAAATTTCAAAAATATGCGAAAACACACGATGTGAATAGAATTGAATCTTTATTTTGTAAGAATTATTATTAGTATTTATGAGCTGGGATTTATTATTTCCTTAACCACTATTATTAGGAAAATGCTAATAACTTCATATAACTTGTTTTCAAAATTTTAATTAAATAAGATTGATCAAATAAAAATCATTTCTTTAAATTAATGTCATTTTAAGTTTTATTATTCAAAAATTTTCTACTAATTTTCACGGCCAATTTTGTAAATTTTGACTAGTAATCACCCCTTTTGTTTTCGGCAGTATATGCCAAGATTAATGCAACCGGTGCAAAAAAGGATTGCAAGAAATATCAATGAAATGAAATAAAATCTCTATATACCCCCTTCTCAAAATGTCTTAATATTGAAAATTTAGAAATAAACAATACGTCAATTCTATTTTAGAAGAAGTATTTTTATCAATTGGCTAGAATATGGAAGCTTTGACAGTGTGGTTGTCGTTATTAGTTAGCAAAACTATAGAGAAGCTTTTGGCATGTAAAAATTTAATATTTATTAGGCCATCTCCAACCTTATCTTATTTTTTCATAACGGAAGTAATTTTTACGTTAATGAAGCTCAAGTTCTCTCTCATTGTTACCCCCAAAATAAAGAATGAATGGTATTCCCTCAAATATGAGGATGCATTATTAATTTCCCCATTACTATTCATGCTTTGTTTATTATTATTTATTATTTAATTTTTTAAATTATACCTAATTATGCTTATGTAATATCTTTATAATATTAATTTTATATCATAACTTTAACGTATAATTATCATAAACTAATTTTTGTACATTTATTATTTTCATATAAAATTGTAAGTTAATTTTATTATAAGTTATAGTTGTACAAAAATATACAATCACCTCAAAAAGTGGACAGTGCGAATATAAAATGTTAGATGTTGCTAGAATTAAAAAGTGAAAAGTGAAAATACATTAAAATTGAAAATACACGAACATCGAAAACACATTTCTTGCAAATTATATTATATAAAATTTTATGAAATTATTTAAATGAATATTACAAATTAATGAAAATAAAGGATTGAATTTGTTTAATAGAAATTAAAAATCAAATTTGAAATAAAAGATATTGTTATAACATAGAAGAGAGAGAAAAATATGAAAAAGAATATTCTTTTTTAAAAAAATAAATAGAAAAATAATTGGAGTAAGTTATTTCGAAAATGGAGGAATTTTCATGAAAACAAAAAATGAAGGAAAGATTGGAAATACTCTTAATAAGCAACAAATAATGATAGTTAAAAAAGGTGTAAGACAAGGAATAAGACATGCAATGATTGGTTCGGAGGTAATCCACTTTTTTCCCAACCACGAACTATTGGCGACTTACATATTTATTCTCATATTTTTAAAATTAATATAAGAGATAACATATCTTGGTTGTGAAAAAGTTAGAAAATTTTAATTATTCTATTGAAATTGCGTTGTAATGTTAAATAATTTTTTATTTTTAATTAGAGATTTTGAATTCAAACTATAAGTTAGATTCGATAAAATTTCAGCTTTCAGCACAAACCCAATCCAATACTCGATAAAACGGATACGTAATAAAAAATGAAAAACAAAGAAAAGTTGATCCAATCTATAAAAACAGCCACTTATCGGATTTTGGCTTTACTACTTGAGTTGTTGTCTTCGTTACTTCCGCAGTTGATGGAACTTTAATAAATACAATCCCTAGCCATAAATTAGTCCCTTTTGTTTATGTATTTGGTTCTCTTATACTATAGACTTATTGAAGTTGTTATGCTGTTCTTATCAATTAAAAAAAGGACAAGTGGGCCCCACAATCAGATACGAACGATCTCGATGAAAGGTGTTAATGATATATCTTATGGTCGGGAACCTGAAATGAGATGAAATGGTTGTCATTACTTTTAACTAATTAATACAAAATAATTTAACTTTTGTACTGAGCCTACTAATTGGCATGAATTTAGATTTATTGAATTAATTAATTTCGACTACTATCCAATAAATAAGTAAAAAACGAACTCCTTTATTTCTCTTTCCTCATGCTTAGTGTGAATCTTCCTTCTTTTTTCTTTTTAATGAATTAAATCTTTTCTTTTGCACTTGAAGTCAAACTCTTATTATATTTGATCATTTTTGCTAGCTTCAAATGTTTGTTTAAACATAACCCAGTGTGTGTATCGGATTATTCCATTGGCATCACCGAATCAGGATCCGATCTTTTTATGGCAAAAACAAAAATTCAATTTGCTTTTTAAAAAAAAAAATGGCTGACAGTTATGAAAACGCGCGACTGAAATAGAATTGAATCATTTTGTTTTGTAAGAATTGTTACAGCTATTTCAGAACTAAGATGTCTTTTCCTTAAATAGTATTATTAGGAAGATGTATTAACTTCATATACATTTTGAACATTCATTTTCTCTCTTGAGATTGAGACTTAAAATTAAACTTTTTTTCTTTATAGGCACCTTAACATGAAATAATATTTTGTTTTGAATATAATCAGCACGGGACTATCACTGGCTGAATGGAGATGAGAAACCATCATCTATTCCTCAATTTCCTATTATTTCATCTCAATGCATTCTTTTCTCTCGAGGACAAATTGTTTTAACTTCTCACAAATAAGATATATATATATATATATATATATATATATATATATATATATATATATATATATATATATATATATATATATAAAGTTGAACTAAACTCATTTTAGATCATGGAATCATGGATCAGCTCTTTATTTATAAACTAAAACTAAAATAAACTGAACTGACTTGAAGAACAACAAAACTGATGGGATGCACTACTCTATTAAGACCTTGTGAAATAACAATAATGTCTACATTGAAGTAGGGTAAATATTTGCTCTCTGCATATTTTTACTGACCTAATAAATACGTGATATATATCTTTACAAATATAGTAATTACTAAATATTAATACTTAATTAATGCACATTCTCACCTTAGTTCATCACTCAACTATAATAAATTAATATAGTTTGGTGTAAACATGAAGTGAAGAAATTTATATTAGTATGATTGGTGCACACTTCTATCACTATTTTCAAATCTCGAATTCGCCAGAATTTTCTTTCTCTTTTATTATTTTCTCTTCTAATTCGAGATAAATACTGATCTTATTGTGATTATGGTTATGCAGTAAAAACAGGTTGGCTGGTGCTAAAGATGATTAACGGTAAAGGCACCTAATGGTAATGCTCTTTCCTGGATGTTGATGGGAGAATCTATATCGGTAATGGATGCAGTAATAAAATGTCAGATTTATATGAATTGTTAAATGCACAGCATATTCTTAATGAGATATTAAATCCACTTAGTTAGTTCAGGTCTGAATAATTGAATTTAAATTCAATGTTTCATGGATTAAAAACATATTGGCCTTAGTTTCTTGTCAACTTCTTCGAAAGATTCACGTTCTACGTACAGTGTCACGGCATCGCAAAGCGTTATACAATATGAATTGCTGAAACTGTCTGTGGTCCCAGCTTAACTCGGCTGCTAATCTAGATGTATGCTAATACATCTACTACTTGTACTATGGAACTTCTTTGAAATCACAAATATAGGTGGATAATAAACTGGAATCCAGAAAGGTTGGGACATCTGGCCACATCGATTTAATTGGTTATAGAGCGGTGGTCATACTGACTATGTTATATGGGAGTTAATGTTAGTCAGTTAAGAATTCACATATTCAAAAAATGAAGGTGACTGGAATGAGGATATTGAAATGGATGTGGAGACTGGATAGAATTAGAAATGAAGTTATTCGGGATAAGGTAGGCGTGACCCCCCTATGGAAGACAAGATGCTGGTGGCGAGACTTAGATGGCTCGGACATGTGAAGAGAAGAGACGTTGATGCACCAGTAAAGAGGCGTAAGAGGTTGGTGGTGAAGGGCCTAGTGAGAGATAGAGGTAAGCCGAAGAAGTATTAGGGATAAGTGATTAGGTAAGATATGACATTATTTTAGCTCACCGAGAACATGACCATGAATAAGTTGTGGAGATCGAAAATAAAGGTAAATGATTAGAATAGGTCACCTAGCATTGTCATTATATGTAACATTTACAGTAGCTTTAATACATGAGTTTACATTATCTATGTATTCCTTGATTTATGTGATTACTTGTCGTTGTTTTCGTTTGGCCGACCTTCTGATTATAATACTCAATTTTAATTTTATATCTTTGTAATTTATTTTCTTTGATCTTATAATTAGTCTAATTCTGTTGTCTTTTCTTTTATCTTTTCTAAGCCGAAGGTCTTCGAAAATAGTTTTTTTGCCTCCTTAAAAATACAGATAAAATCTGCGTACATGTTATCCTCCCAAGATCTTACTTTTGGTGTAAGTTATTGTAGTACCTAACACGTTAAAAATTTTACACTGCATTATTAATTTTTCGTTTTTTGTAATTCTTCCACGTCTACGTCTATTGTTCATTATAAAAATCTTAACCTCACTGCTCCTCCACCACTTAGAAATTAAATTTTAATTCAGCCAATCATCTCAATCGTTACTTGCCTAAGCTCAATAAGTTAATTTTGCTATAACAAATGCATTCAAACAAAAGAGAAGAGAAACAAAAAAAAAAAAAGAAATACAGAATATATAAGTATCCACATGGTGTGAACAGTAAAGATTCTTGAGAATCAAGATGATTTCATACTAACATGAATCGAAAAATTAATCTCATCCTAATTATAGTTAAGGTTAGGTTTCCTTCAAAATAGTTCTAATTGACATTTGGCCCTCAATATTAATGCATAATTACTTGGAGAATAATTTTTTTTTAATGAGTACACTTGGAGAATCTCTTCCTCTCCTTTTCACCTATCAAAATGTACACTAAAAGTAGTAACCCAATTCAAAACTTTATACTAGAAGAAGAACCTAGTATGACCTAATCAAAGAAAAACTAAGTAGCTCTATCATCATTACTCACATCATGCTTATCTTGACAAAAAATAAATCTAGTCTCAATAGCAAACTGCAAGAATGTCTGATCTCACGAGGAACCAAGAGTCCACTGTCTAGAGTCTTGGTTTTTGACGATCTTGTGGCATGATTCTTGCCTTGTGGTGTTGTTACCTATTGTAAAGGGGTCAACTTAGGGATATAGGCAGTATTAAAGGGGGAAGATAAACTGTGGGACATTTATTAGTAATAGATTCATAGATAATAGATTTCTCTTTTTGTTTAACAATTCATGAATATCATAAGGCAATTACTTCCGACTAATTTGAATCCAGGTTCGATAGGCTCACTAACTAAAATGTTTTTTCATTCGTTCTTTTCCTTCTTTGGGCTCGGGTCGATAGTAGCCATGGCAGTAATATCCCGGAGCCCAGCCACCAACCTGAGGCACCCCTACCTAAAAAGTTTTCTTTTTTAAGGGCTCAAACTCAAAAAGTTTAATTAAAGTTACAAGGATATTAACTCCCGCATTATACTCCTCAATGGCGGATTTGGCTCACCTCCCGTATAAAATCTCTCCATTTAATTCTAATTTAATTACACTTGTCCTCTTTAGGATCTAAGGGCCAAGGTTTATTTAGAGTAAACTATGGGTTAAACTAAATATTCTTTTGTTAGATTAGACTTTAATGGAAAAGAGAAGACAGCTATCCGAAAATTTTGCTCAGAATTTTATTCTGATTGAAAAAATATTTTCTTGCCGTGATTAAAACTAAAGAATCCTATATTTTTTCATTAATCAAATATTCAAATCTTTAACTTTCTTCTCACCAAATCCCAATTAAGCTCCTTCGAATGTAATATTATTTTCATCAACATCATAACAACTTTCTTTTAAGTAGGGACAACTTTTTTGGTTTTTGCCCCTTTCTTGTTTCTTAGAAACAAAATAAATGAACTATATTGTGTTTCTTGTTGTTGACAATTGCATTATTAAAAGTAGATTGTTGCTTTTAAAGAAGTAAAAATTCCATATCAGAAATGAGAGATAAAGGATTTGAATAAAAAAAATGCTTCAATGATTGTGTAAGCAGGTAAAATTTTATTGGATTTAAATTTAATAAATAATTTGGATGATATTTTAAATATACTAGTCCAAATAAATATATGGGATAATATAATTAAATTAATTATATAAGTTCAATATATATGGATTAAATAAATAAGTTTTAATCTACTGGGCTAGCCCATTTATTTGGGGTAGCCCGTTTAATTGGGCTAAAGTGATGAGCCCACTTCATTAAGCTCAAGAAGTCATCTTCCTAGAGGTCTAGTTTGGTGCCACGTGTCAAATGACGTGATGCGCCAAGTCAAACGGAAGAGCCAATAGGATAATGCCATATGTCAAAATGACAAGGCATGCCAAGTCACACTAAAAGACCAATGAAATCGCGTCACATGTGCAACATGTTATGGCCAATCAAATGTGTCATGTCACACTTCAATTTGATTGGTTGGAAAGAGTTTGTTCTTATCATAACTCTTCCCTTCCACAACTATAAATATGTGTCTTCATAACTCAGGAAAAACACCAGAAGTTATAACAAGAAGCAAGAAAGAGCTCGTGGATCAAATACTGCAAATTCCTCCACAAGTTTCAAGCTTCAAGCAATCAAGTTCAAGTTCAAGAAATCAAGTTCAAGCTCAAGAACGAAGAAAGAATCAAGGCCAGGTTCACGCTTCAAGTTCAAGTTCAAGAAATCAATTTCAAGCTCAAGAACGAAGAATGAATCAAGGTCAAGTTCAAGCAATCAATCTAAAGCTCAAGAATGAAGAACAAATCAAGGTTAAGTTCAAGCGATCAAGCTAAAGCTCAAGAACAAGATCATTGTTTGTGAAAACGACTACATATTCAAGATTAAACTCAAAGATCCTTGAATTTATTTACTACTGAAAAGAAGAATCAGAGGATTCATAGAGATTGTACACTCAAATATTCAAAATAAAATACTATGATTGTTGCGATATTTTCGGTCTTGATCCTATTTTCTCGACGCAAAATTTATTGTCTACAAATTTTGGCGCTCCCGGTGGGAAAATATCTACCTCTCATCTCAACATTTCAATCACCAAAGTCCAAGTACATTGAAATGGCTTGAAAGAAAATCAACTCCGATTCAACTCCCACCAAGGCTGCTAACTCCAAGTTCTATGCTGATGTGGAAAGCATCCTCGATGTCACCTTCAGAAGCTTCGTACCATTTACGAGGAGAAAAGCAAGCTCTTTAGGATAACGATCACCCTTAGTGCCGTCCGTATCAACTCTTGTTTTCAGATCTTCATCCTCAAAAGGAGAAAGATCTTGCACAAACACATCTGAAGGAGGAAGCTATATTGTTGAAAAGATCAAGAAAACTCTTGCTCTGTTTGAACTCTCTGGATCCAAGCACTCTGCTGTGAAGGAAGATGATGATACTTCAAGTGATGGATCCTCCCCACTTACACCACATAGAGTGACCCAATCAAGGATCTATCTGTGTGAAAATCCATGCGACTCTCTGTTGTCCATGACAATCATGCAAGCCATGGTGACAAACACTTCATCTATGGAGGAGCAGTTAGCAAACTTGACGGAAGCATTCGTTGGCTTGACCAAATGCATGCGAAATCAAGAGGCTAGGATTGACAAACTAATAGATAGGGTGGGAATCTTGATGGAAGAAGAATCCCCCGATGCACCTAGTAATCTCCCAGAAGTTCTAGAGAGTGACTCTCTCCTAAGACAAGTAACATCCACTAAGGCTATCCCAATCACATCTGAAGGGATGATACCAATCGATCAACTGAACGAGTTCATTGAAGGAACCATTAAGAACACATATGAAGTTGCTGTTAAATACTCCCTTACATATGTAAAGTCGTACACTGCAAAGGTCGATATGTTGAAGATGCATGCTAGCTATCAACCTTCAAAGTTTCAATAGTTTGATGGTAAATGTAACCCGAAGCAACATGTTGCGCACTTCGAGCAGATGTGCAACAATGCTGGGACTTATGGATATTACCTCATCAAATAGTTTGTCCGCTCGCTAAAAGAAAATGATTTTGACTGATACACGGACCTCGAGGCTAGTTCTATCGATAACTGGGACCAACTAGAGCAAAAGTTCCTCAATCCCTTTTATAGTACGAGATGCAGTGTGAGTATGATAGAACTTACAAATACTCTTCAACGAAAGGGGAACCAGTTATCAACATTATCATTAGTTGGAGGAATGGTAGCCTCAACTATAAAGACATACTTAGTGAAGCTTCAGGCATAGAGATGTGCATCCAAGGTATGCATTGGAATTGCTCTACATTTTGCAAGGTATCAAGCCTAGCACATTCGAAGAACTTACAACTAGTGCCCATAAAATGGAATTGAGCATGGCCTCCGTTGTAAATGAAAGGTTGCGCATCTATGAATCACAAAGGGAATGACGAGCAAGAAGTCAGGAAGTGAGAAAAGTTCGTACCCGAGTTTGAAAGCAAAGAAGCTATGAATGTCAGCATGTCACCTATGAATGTCAGCATGTCACCTATGAAGTTCACAATGAAGGTAAGCAAGAAGTAGAGTATGAGATCCACTTCTTTTTGAGATAAGCTAAGTGGAAAGTTGACTCTTAAAGAAATACATGAGAAAGAGTACCCTTTCGTCGATTCTGATGTGCTAGCCATTTTGGAAGAACTCCTCGAGTTAAATCTCATTGAGCTTCCGGAGATGAAGCGACCAAATGAAGCTGGGAAAACAAATGACCCGAATTACTGCAAATATCACCGACTGGTAAGCCACCCTCTAGAGAGGTGCTTTGTCTAAGGACAAAATCATGTACTTGGCTCGCGAAAAGAATACTGTGCTTAAAGATGAGAAAGTAAGCACAAACCAAGTCTTTATCATCTTTGGCTCATTCAGTCCGGATGAATAATGTGGTTTTAAATAAAGTAAAGACGAAGAATTACTGGAGAGCGACAAAGCTGAAGTTAATAAACCTAATGATGATGAAGGTTGGACATTGGTGACTCGTCATAGGTACCATAAAAGGAGCCCACGAAAAGAACTAATAGAACAACCAACAAGGAAAATGATGGTGAAAAGACCAAGGAGATGGAATCCAGTTAAATACTTGAAGAAAGCAAAAGTGGAGGTGCACCATCCTCAAAATCCGTGACACCCAGTAACTTTGGAGGAGTTCTTACCAAGTTGGTTCCACAAGAAAATTTTCCATGAGGGCATTGATGTCTCTTGTTGCCATGCTGACAAAGGGGAAGAGAATGATGACCTACTATTAGCACCATCTTCGGAAAAGCCCATCGAGTCCACTCTTCAAGAAGCTAATGCTTGTGAGGAAAAGTTCACATTCACAAACAATGTTCTTTTCCTAGGTGACACTTCTCATTGCCGCCCATTGTACCTAGTTGGCTATATGCTCGATGAAAGGATAAATTGAATTTTGGCATATGGAGGATCCTCAGTGAACATTTTGCCAATCCACATTGTGAAAGAACTTGGTATTCTCATGAACAAACTCTTAGATAGTCATGTAATGATCCAAGGATTCAACCAACCGGGGCAAAGAGCCATAGGCGCGATCAGGCTGGGAATCACTATTGAAGATATGCAATCAAGTGCATGGTTGCATGTGATTGATACGAAGACTTCATACAATGTTTTGCTTAGGAGGCCTTGGATACACAAGAATAAAGTAGTTCCATCTACCTACCATCAATATTTGAAATAATACGAGGGTAAAGTCGAGAAGATGGTAGTCGTTAATGATAAACCATTCACTGAGGCAGAGTCACACTTTGCCAAAGCAAAGTTCTACTTGAAGAACCGCATTGTGAATGAGCTGAAAGCTGATGATGGCATGAAAAGAAAGAATAAAGAGCCCTTAGCTAAAAGAGAAGATGTGACTACTAGTGAAGCCAAAGTTGTTAGGTACAACCCAATGCGAATGAATCTTTTAGAGGGAATATTACGTCTTATAGCAAGAAAGTAAGTTTGGTGCTCCAATATGTCCCTAAAAGGAAGAAGGATGAAGGTGAATCATCTAATCGCCAAGCTAACATGATAAAGGAGTTAACACTTTCGATAAAATGAATTGAGGCAGTAAAGTCGTCCTGAATGTCGCTTGCAGGGTTTGTAGCCCAAAATCATTTGAAGAATGTAGCACTCCCTACAAAGCGAACAAATGAAGGTTTTGACCCTAACACTTACAAGCTATTAAGCAAAATCTAGATACAATCCAAATGAGCCGTGAAAGTTAGAGAAGCTCCCATCAAAAGCTACAACGAGGCAACCACGTGAAGGTTTGGGATACATGAAACTGTCACCAGTGCGCATCTCAATAAGAAGGGCGAGCATCAATTATATCTTTGTAGAAGATAAATCAGCCGCTTCTAACAAGCCTTCTATCTTTAATCGACTTGGAAAATCACCTGTGATGACCTCCGTGTTTGAAAGATTGGGTCCACTAAAAAAGGGGAACAAGTCCCAGAGAAATTTTCAAAGTATAAGAACACCCGATTCACCTAAAATCCAGGAGATCTCTAATGATTTCCAAAGTTTGGTTCCTTCTAGAATGAGGCAACAAACAAAACTTGTGGTTTTAAATAAAGAAGTACTGAAGGTAAAGCCATATACTGTGGTCTATGCTAACGAATGTGATGAAGACAAAGAAAGTGTGGGTTCTTCATATCATGTTATTGTACAAGTCGAGAATGGTATTCCATCTTTGATGGAAGATAATGTGGAATTAGAGGATGTTTCGCCGTGTTATCACATATCTTTCAATGATGAGGACCCTCAAGAAGATGATGATGATGCGAAAGATGCTCCACCCGAACTTGAAGAAGGAGCAAAGACGGCAGTTGATGCCTTAAAAGAAGTTAACCTTGGAATCAATGAGGAACCAAGACCCACCTACCTAATTGATTTACTAGAAGCTGATGAAGAGAGCACTTATATTGAGTTACTCAATGAGTTCAGGGATATTTTCGCTTGGAGTTATACGGAGATACCTGGATTTGGACCCGAAAGTAGCAGTCCATCACCTTGCAGTCAAAAATGGTGCTCGCCCTATTAATCAAGCTCAAGGGCGCTTTATGCCTGACTTGGTTCCCCTTATTGAAACTGAAGTTAACAAACTCATTGAAGTTGGATTTATTCGGGAAGTTAAATACCCAACATGGGTTTCAAATATTGTCTTTATAAGGAAGAATAATAGCCAGATTCGAGTATGTGTTAACTTCAGGGACCTCAATAATACATGTTCCAAAGTTGAATTCCCGCTTCCTATTCCAAAGCTGATTATCGGTGCTACTACTGGTTACGAGGCAATTTCTTTCATGGATGGTTCGTCGGGCTATAACCAAATTCACATAGCACCAAAAGATGACGAGCTTACTGCATTCTGCACTCCCAAGGGTATTTATTACTACAAGGTAATGCTTTTGGCTTGAAAAATGCTGGTGCTACTTGCCAAAGGGCTATGCAATATTTTTGACGATCTTCTCCACAAGAATGTCGAATACTATGTTGATGACTAGGTCGTAAAATTAAGAGAGAAGGGCGACCACATGAATGGCTTGAGGATAGTATTTGAATTGCTCCGGAGGTACTAACTTAAGATGAATCCATTGAAATGTGACTTTGGAGTTACTTCTGGAAAGTTCCTTGGTTTCGTTGTCCGACATCGAGGGATCGAAATTGATCAAGCCAAAGTGGATTCCATTTTGAAAATCCCTGAGCCTCGAGATATCCATGAATTGAAAAGTCTGCAAAGAAAGCTATCATACCTTAGAAGATTCATATTAAACTTGGCTGGGATGTGCCAACCATTTAGTCGCCTCATGAAGAAAGACGTTCCTTTCAAGTGGGACCAAGCTTGTAGCAATGCCTTCGAAAGTATGAAAAACTACTTTATGAAACCTCTAATTTTAGCAGCTCCTATACCTGGAAAGTCGTTGATACTATACACTGCAGCGTAGCAAAGGTCTATTGGAGCACTGTTGGTCCAAGAAAATAGTGAGGGGAAAGAAAACTCTCTTTACTACTTGAGCAGGATGATGACACCTAACGAGTTCAATTATTCACCAATTGAAAAGTTGTGTTTCACGCTAGTCTTCTCAATTCAAAAGATGAAGTAGTACTTTCAAGCTCATATTGTCCGTCTTGTTTCTAAATCAAATCCCATCAAGTTCGTGATGTCAAAACCTGTTCGTAGTAATCGACTAGCAAGATGGTACCTCCAATTTCAATAATTCGAGAATCTGTACATCCCTCAAACGGCTGTAAAAAGACAAGCATTGACAAAAATTTTGGCAGATCATCCGATACCTGATAACTGGGAGCTAACTGATGAACTACCTGATAAGGACGCATTGGTCATTGAAGTTCAACCTCCATAGAAGATGTACTTTGATGGTGTTGCTCGTCGTGGGGGAGCCTAGGCTGGCGTAGTATTTCTCACTCCCCAAAGTGATGCTTCTTTACCTTGACACAATTTTGTTCCAACAATGTTGCTGAGTATCAAGCATTAATACTTGGGCTTGAAATGGTCGTTGATATGAAGCAATTGCAATTGCAAGTCTTTGGTGACTCCAGTTAGTGGTCAATCAACTTTTGGGTAGTTATGAGGTTAAGAAGCCCGAACTACGCCCATATCATGATTACGCTAAAAAGTTGATGGGGTCGCTCGGTGATGTGACTATTTAGAATGTTCCAAAGAAAGAAAATAAGAAGGCTGATGCTTTAGCTACTCTAGCTTCATCATTAGCCCTGCCTGACCAAGCACAAGTTACCTTCTACCAAAAATATGTAGTATCGCTGCCAGATGAGGCTGAAGGTAAAGAAAACGAACTCAAGAATCTTGTTGATATTTCTGAAGTTGAGAAAGAATAATGGCGTCAAACCATTATCGACTACTTATGCTATGGGATACTTCCAAAAAATCCGAGGGGAAGGACTGAAATCTGTCATCGTGCACCTAGTTTCCTTTACTACAAGGATAGTCTATACAGAAGGTCGTTCGAGGGAGTACTCTTGCGATGCCTAGGAGAAAAAGAAACTCTCCAAGATTTGCAAGAGGCACATTCTGGGGTATGCGTGTCACACCAATCTAGACCAAAGCTCCACTTCCATATAAAAAGGATAGGAAATTATTGGCTAATGATGATAAAAAATTTCTTGGAGTACGCTCGAAGATGCAAGGCTTGTCAATTCCATACGAATATTATTCATCAACCTCCTGAAATGTTACACCCGACCGTTGCATCTAGGCCATTTGATGCTTGGGGATTGGATGTTGTTGGACCACTGCCAAAGTCCTTTGGTGGGCACCTATACATCTTGGCTGCAACTGACTACTTCTTAAAAAGGGCTGAAGTTGTTGCTATTAATGAATTAAAGAAGGAAAATATTGCAAGTTTCATCCAAGTAAACATTATTTATCTCTTTGGCATTCCTCATTACATAATCAAGGACAATGGAAAACCATTCAATAATAGGTTGATGAACAAGATTTGTGATCTCTTTGGCTTCAAGCAACATAGCTCTTTGATATACAATGCTGCCGCCAATGGTCTAGCTGAGGCATTCAACGAGACTCAGTGCAACTTGATAAAGGAAGTCGTCTCCAAATCCAAACGAGATTGGAATGACCATATGGAAGAAGCTCTATGGGCATATAGGACGATTTACCGGATGCCAACATAGGTGACTTCTTATTCACTCGTTTGTGGAGTCAAAGTCATCCTGCCACTTGAGCGTCAAATACCTTAGTTAAAACTAGCTATTCAAGAAGGGATCACTGATGAAGAAAATGCTCGACTTTGGTTAACACAGTTAGAAGCTCTTGATGGAAGAGATTGGAAGCTCAACAGAGTCTTGAATGTTATCAATCTCGGTTATCTCGCTCCTTCAATAAAAGAGTTCGCCCGAGATCCTTTCAAGTAGGAGATCAAGTCCTTGCCGTACGAAGACCCATAATTACTTCCCCTAAACCTATTGGGAAGTTCACTTCAAAATGGGATGGGCCATATGTCGTACAAGAAGCTTACTCAAGTGGGGCTTACAAGCTGGTTGATGTGGATGGTATGAGGATCAGACCTATCAATATCAAGTTTTTGAAGAAGTATTATCCTTGAATTTTCAATGCTCCATGACGTGCGAGTCTAAACTATATGTTGCTACACTCCTTTCCGCAAGAGTATAAACTGTGTACGGCCCAAAAAAAGTCTGCTAGGTTGAAAATCTCAAAAGAGGCGGACTAGGTAAAAGTTAGGACGTAAAAAAAAGAAAAAAAACTACCTAGTCTGAACCACGATATGACTTGATCCTCTTCACCGAGATACGTAGGCAACTTAGAGTTTCATTCAAAGTTCATTCGCATAAGTTCAAAAGATACATGTTTCCCCAATTGTTGTTCGAATGAAGTATGGAGGAATGTAAGATCAAGCTGAAATGCCTCCTCCAACTTCATTTGATTTATATGGGCAACCCTCCACGGTAAATTGATATCTTCAATGGGCTGATTTCAGGAGGATGTCAAGTATTTGCATGAAGATTAGGGATTCTCTATGTCTTTAGGTTCACCAAACCTTCAAGTTTTATGGTCTCCAAGTCCTGCATCTTCCTTAAAAGAAAGGGAAAAAGAAGTGAGACATAAAAAAGAAACACAAGTATAAGGAAAAGATTGCTCGGCACAACGTTTCAAATTCTGTGAGACTTAAACTCAAGATATTTGTGAGAATATGTCTCTATTTTTATTGATGGCAAGTAAGACATCTTCCGATCTCGAGGCTTCCATACCAAGATATGCATTTTTGCGAGACTGCATAAATATGCAATTGATGGTGTGGTGCAATGTAGAGTTAATTTCAAAATATTATCTAGAACGTTTACGAATCTTCTTAATTGAGAATTTTGTACATATCCTGGATCTTGAATTCTATTCAATAAATCAAACGGTTCCTAATTTTGACATTCCTACACCAAGATATGAATCTTTTGATGAGACTGCAAATCTGGAATTGATAGCATAGTGGAATGTAAAGTTAATTTCAAATTATTATCTGGCACGATTTAGAAGTTGTTTGATTGAGAATTTTAGATATGTTCTAGGTCTTGAAGTCTAGTTTTCTTGAAATCAAACGGTTTGTAATTTTGATATTTCTACACCGAGATATGAATTATTTCGTGAGACTGCAAAAAAAACCAGAATTGATAGTGTGGTGCAATATAAGGTTGATTTCAAAATATTATCTGGGACGATTATGAAGTTGTTTGATTAAGAATTTTGGATATATTCTATATCTTGAAGTCAAATTTTCTTGAAATCAAACTATTTACAATTTCGATATTTCTATACTGAGATATAATTTTTTTGGTGAGACTGCACAAATCTAAAATATTCAACATGGTGAAATCTAAAGTTGGTTTCGAAATATTATTCGGCGTGATTCTGAAGGTTTTTGTTAATGAGTATTGGAAATATTTTAGATATTGAAGTCATCAAATGGTTTATTATTTGAACTCTACCATTACAAGATATGCTTTATTTGTTACATGCGCATAAAGCTGAAAATTATACGACTAAGTTGAAAGTCGAACAATGTAAAGCAAAAGAAAAGCTGAAATATTTAAGCCCTCGAAGTCTCCAAGTTGAAGTCTTAAAGTGTATTCAAGTTGAAGTCCCCAAGTTGAAATCTTTAACCCCATCGGTCTTCAAATCCGCCGATCTTTAAGTTGAAATATTTAGGCCTTCCAAGTATCAAAGTTGAAGTCTTCAAGTTCGTTGGTCTTCAACGTTTGCTTGGATAATTATAGGATATAAGAGCTGGGTTAAAAATTGCAAATGGACGTTGCATTGGGTGTCTTTGAGGAACATGCGCACGTGATTTTTTTTACTCCAAGTCTAGTCTTTGAAGCTCGTAAGACAAGTCTTGAAGTAGGGGGCATTTCTATGCATGCAAAATTTATTGGATTTAAGTCCAATAATTATATTTTAAATATACTAGTCCAAATAAATATATGGGCTAATATAATTAAATTAATTACATAAGTTCAATATGTATGGATTAAATAAATTAGTCTTAATCCATTGGGCTAGCCTGTTTAATTGGGCTAAAGTGATGAGTCCACTTTATTAAGCCCAAGATGTCATCTTCCTAGAGGCCCAGTTTGGGCCATGTGTCAAATGACGTGGCGCGCCAAGTCAAATGGAAGAGCCAATAGGATCATTCCACATGTCAAAATGAAGCGGCATGCCAAGTCACACTAAAAGGCCAATGAAATCGCACCACGTGTGCAACATGTTCTGGCCAATCAAATGCGGCCATGTCACACTTCAATTTGACTGGTTGGAAAGAGTTTGTTCTTATCACAACTATTCCCTTCCACAACTATATATAGGGGGTCTTCATAACTTAGAAAAGACACCAGAAGTTATAACAAGAAGAAAGAAAGAGCTCATGGATCAAATACTGCAAATTCCTGTACAAGTTTCAAGCTTTATACAATCAAGTTCAAGCTCAAGAACGAGGAACGAATCAAGGTCAAGTTCAAGTTCAAAAAATCAAGTTCAAGCTCAAGAACGAAGAAAGAATCAAGGTCAAGTTCAAGCAATCAAGCTAAAGCTCAAGAAAGAAGAACGAATCAAGGTCAAGCTCAAGCGATCATACTAAAGCTCAAGAAAAAGATCATCGTTCGTGGAACGACTACATATTCAAGATCAAACTCAAAGGCCCTTGAATTTATTTACTACTAAAAAGAAGAATCAGAGGATTCATAGAGATTGCACCTCAAATATTCAAAATAAAATACTATGATTGTTGCGATATTTTTTGTCTTGATTCTATTTTCACGACGCAAAATTTATTATCTACAAATTCTGGAGATCCTCAGTGATCATTTTGCCAATCCACACTGTGAAGGAACTTGGTATTCCCATGAACGAACTCTTACAAATTCGTGTGATGATCCAAGGATTCAACCAAGGGGAGCAAAGAGCCATAGGTACGATCAGGCTAGGAATCACTATTGAAGATATGCAATCAAGTGTATGGTTGCATGTGATCGATGCAAAGACTTCATACAATGTTTTTCTTGGAAGACCTTGGATACATGAGAATAAAATAGTTCCATCTACCTACCATCAATGTTTAAAATACTACGAGGGTGAAGTCGAGAAGTCGGTAGTCGTGTGATGAACCATTCACTGAGGCTGAGTCACACTGAGGATTGTGAAGGAACTGAAAGCTGATGATGGCATGAAAAGAAAGAAGAAAGAGCCCTCAACTAATATAGAAGAGGTGACTATTGGTTAAGCCAAAGTTGTTAGTAAGGAGGTACAACCCAATACCAATAAATCTTATTGAGGGAATATTACGTCTTATGGAAAGAAAGTAAGTTTGGCGCTCCAATATGTCCCTAAAAGGAAGAAAGATGAAGGTGAATCATCTAATCTCCAAGCAAACATGCTAAAGGATTTAAATCTTCCGGTCAGACAAATTGAGGCAGTAAAGTCGTCCTTAATGCCCCTTGCACAGTTTGTAGCCCAAAATCGTTTGCAGAATGTGGCACTCCTTACAAAGCGAACAGATGAAGGTTTTGACCCTAAAACTTACAAGATATTTACAAAAGCTGGATACAATCCTAACCGTCAAGCTAGGGAAGCTCCCATTAGAAGTTGCAACGAGGCAACTACGTGAAGGTTTGGGATACAAGCAACCGTCACCAGTGCACATCTCAATAAGAAGGGTGAGCAGCAATTATATCACTGTAGGAGATTAATCAGCCGCTTTAAACAAGACTTATATCTTTGATCGACTTGGAAAATCACCAGTGCAGACCTCCGTGTTTGAAAGATTGGGTCCACTAAAAAAGGGGAACAAGTTCCGGAGAAATTTTTAAAGTATAATAACACCCGCTTCACCCAAAATCTAGGAGATCTCTAATGATTTCCAAAGTTTGGTTTCTTCTAGAATGAGGCGAAAAACAAAACTTATAGTTTTATATATAGAAGTACTGAAGGTAAATCCATATATTGTGGTCGATACTAAGGAACATGATGAAGACGAAGAAAGTGTGAGTTCTTCATATCATGTTACTGTACAATTTGAGAATGGTATTCCATCTTTGATGGAAGATAATGCGGAGTTGGAGGATATTTCGTTGTGTTATCACATATCCTTCGATGATGGGGACCCTCAAGAAGATAAAGATGCGAAAGATGCTCCACCTGAACTTGAAGAAGGAGTGAAGACGACAGTTGATGCCTTAAAAGAAGTTAACCTTGGCACCGACGAGGAACCAAGACCCACCTACCTAAGTGCTTTAGTAGTAGCTAATGAAGAGAGCACTTATATTGAGTTACTCAAGGAGTTCAGGGATGTTTTCGCTTGGAGTTACAAAGAGATCCTTGGATTGGACCCGAAAGTAGCAGCCCATCACCTTGCACTAAAAAATGGTGCTCGCCCTGTTAAACAAGCTCAAATGCACTTTAGGCCGGACTTGGTTCCCCTGATTGAAACTGAAGTTAACAAACTCATTGAAGCTGGATTTATTCGGGAAGTTAAATACCCAACATGGGTTTCAAGTATTGTCCATGTAATGAAGAAGAATGGCCAGATTTGAGTATGCATTGGCTTCAGGGACCTCAATAATGCGTGTCCCCAAGATGAATTCATACTTCCTATTCTAGAGCTGATGATTGATGCTACTACTAGTTACGAGGGAATGTCTTTCATGGATGGTTCGTCGGGCTATAACCAATTTCGCATGGCACCAAAATATGAAGAGCTTACTGCGTTCTGCACCCCCAAGGGTATTTATTGCTACAAGGTAATGCCTTTTGGCTTGAAGAATGCTGGTGCTACTTACCAAAGGGCTAATGCACAATATTTTTGATGATCTTCTCCACAAGAATGTCGAATGTTACGTTGACGACTTAGTGGTGAAATAAAGAGAGAAGGGCGACCATATGAAAGACTTCAGCATGTTATTTGAATTGCTCTGGAGGTACCAACTTAGGAAGAGTCATTGAAATGTGCCTTTGGAGTTACTTTTTGAAAGTTCCTTGGTTTTGTTGTCCGACATCGAGGGATCGAAATTGATCAAGCCAAAGTATATTCCGTTTGAAAATTTATTGATAAAGCCAAAATTGATCAAGCCACTGCAGGGACTCGATCCTGAGTCCCAGCTTTGCGGTTACACTATGCTTTCAAGTTGGGCTTCCCTTTGGGGCTTAGTTTAAGCCATTGAGAAACCAACAATTCAGTAGTTTTGCAATTCTGATAAGTTATTGGGCTTTACTTCAGGCCCAGGCTTTTGGGTTAGAACAAATTTTGTTTCTTGGCAGCGCTTTGCTTAAATATTATAAGTCCAGTTTTAGTTTAGATTAGTTATAACTCCTTTAAATCGTGCTTAATTATTTTGTTGGTTTTTTATAAAAAAAGGATAGATTGAAGGTGTGCCGTATTAAGTAAGACATAGTTTATGGCCCTCAAAAGCTTAGTTTTGAATTCCTTTAAAAATTAAAATCGAGGTGTTCCGTGCAAAATTAAATCTTAAAATGCATGGCCCTCATTTAATTGATATTTTTATCCTTAGAAATCGAGGTGCGCCATTTAGCGAATTTTTCATGACCCTCGTAAAGTTGAAAGTTCGTAGTTGCTTTAGGCGCGCTATTTTACAAATTACCTTCCTAAACTCGGGTGCACATTTCATGTGACCCAAATCCAAATCTTAACAACGTTAAATAAAATGTGTCTCGGACTGCGGGTGTATTTCATCTGACATGGTCCAAAGATGTATTTTGGATGACGTTGAAATTTTTCTTAAAATAATTAAAAGCGGTTAAATTTAAAATGCAAATAGGTTTAAAAGGTGTTCTAATAATCATATATATAGGCCAATAATAACAGTTAAGCGACCATGCTAGAACCACAAAACTCGGGAATGCCTAACACATTCTTCCAGGTTAACAGAATTCCTATACCATATTTCTGTATTTGTGGACTGTAAAACAAAGTAAATCTTTTCCTCGATTCGAGATTTGAATCGGTAACTTGGGACACCATAAAATTATCCAAAGAAATTATTCAATTTCGATTGTCACTTTAAATTAGAAAAAAGAACTCCCTTTATCTCCTCTTCCGGGGTTGTAGGAAAAAGAAGGCGTGACACCCTCTACCCTTAAAAACAGAGAATTTTAAACCTCGCTCGTTCTATGTGGCTTTTTTACCGAAATGCGCGTGCTACACTCGTTTAAGGAGTGGGAGGCCTATCAAAAAAGCACCAACAGCAATTTTTTGGCTGTCATCTTCTTCCCAATTGTTCACCTTATTCTTAAACAAAAGTGAGTTTTTTTTTCTTTCTTCTCCCTCTCTCTCTCCAACATTTTTCTTAAACATTTTCTGTCCAATTCTTTCTCCCCTCATCTATCCTCTTTGTTTATTTCTTCCCTCGAATCTAAAACTTTATCACAAATTTAGAATCCTCTAACCCATAATTCAAATCTCTTTTAAAATTCAATTGTAAGCCTTTTTTGTAGAAAGGAAACACATCAAACTATCAAAAATACCAACATACCAAAAAAGGGTCAACTAAAAAATCCTAAAAAATCGCCACACCTCAAAATTAACCTATAAAGGATATTGAAGCACAAATTATACATCTTTTACCAATTAATACTTTAAAAGGATTAGAGCTTTTGAGAAAATTTAACCCACAATTTCAAAAATTAATCAAGACAAGCCCTCTTTCCTAAATCAGTAAAAAAAATAATGAATTATTCCCCCATTTTCAAGCTTGACAAAAAGTGGACCACCGAACTTCTTTTTCGCAACCTAATGCCTTCAGCCATGGAAATGGACCACGGAACTTCTTCTCCCACTCTTCGTTCTGGAAAAAATTAATTTTATTATGGCAGCCAACGTGAAAGAGATTTATTATACGCATTGACAACTTGCTGTCAAAAGCATTTATTAAACACGATTTGAAAGAGTTTAAGTGCTTAATTGACAAATTGTTAAGTTTGGGGCCGGCATGATAATGTGACATAAGTATAAATGTCATTTATTCCATTCTGCCTTTTTAAAACCTTTTTGCTTATACTTTCGAAGCAACACTCAAATAGTTGAGACCAGATAAACAAAAATAAGATGAATCCTATGAAGAGAAATGTAGGTCTTGAACTTAGAATGGGCTTAAACCCAGTTAAGATGTGAAGCATTATGGAGCAAAATTCATTTATAGCCACTCAGGCCAAATTTATAATATCTGGTAGCCCAAAGTTACAATATATATTATATAGCCTAATCACGCCCAACTATGTTTTATAAAAAGGATTAAGATGTCGTTGCAAATATAATATGATTTACAAGTCTGGAGTAGAATCTCACAGAGAACTAAGGCTTAGCTACAACTCTTTACTATTACTAAGAAGACAAGCTAGAACAATTCCTAACTTATAGATATTAAGATTCATGTGTTTAACTAATTAAATAACAAATCAAAATAGTAAATTAACAACTAAAGATACTAAGGGTCAAAGACAAGATTAAGGAGTTCTAGAGTTATGATTTCCCCTATCGTCGGAATCATTTCCGCTACATTTTCTATAAATTCGCCTAAGTATTCTCTGCCGATCATGAGCGCGCTGACTGTCGTAATTCTCTCTCAAGTAATTACCACATTACTAGACATATTCTCCTGAGTTACTCTAGTTGGCAATAAGTACGGCTAACTCGGATAACATCCAAGGATTTGTTGTCCCTAATCCCACATTTAAACACTTCGTATTGATCCCTCATATACGTTAGGAGTGATGTTGTTCAACAACTACCTAATTATGTACTCTCTCTCGAGTAATATACGCTAAATAGGCAGAGAGAGATCTTCAACCAATCACAATAATAACGTAGTTGAGAAAATAGAGAAAATACTACAGCAAATCTATATTAACATAATAGAAAATCATTCTCCAGTAGGTTCTATCAAAACTCTAGATAATAAATTAGCTATTCATATAGTAAGCATAACTACAATACTAGAATTCATAACCAATAATAGAAATAGGAAGAAGGAAGTGAAAAATAGTAGAAGAATTCTCCATCTTGCTCCTAGTGTGTTCTTTCCTCCTTAAGTTGAATAACCGGTCTCCTTAGCCTCCTTAGGTCTAAAGTATGTTAGGTCTAAAGTATGTTAAAATTATGTCCCCATCTTCAAAATAGCATTTTCACATGTATTTATACCAAATAGGGTTGGGCCCAGATGAAAAAACCTTCTCCAGCGCAAAATAGGACAATCACTCTATAAAATTTGCACTACCGGGTGACATTGGGAAACGCACCATGGGGGGCGGCAATAGAAAAGTTTAGATTGCTAATTCTGATAGGTTGCATAAATTTCCATAGGCACGGAACCTAAGTTTGATATAAGGTACTTCTATAAGAGTAAAAAACTAAGCCTAAGCGTCACAACCAAAGTACTCACTATTCTCAAAGCATAACAAAGTCCAGAGAAATTGCTTCAATTCAAAACACAACACATGGCTCCTATTCCTGAAAACTAACTACACCCGGTTCAAATAAAACTCTTGAAAAAGACTCGCGACACAAAGAAAAATCAAGGAAAAAATTACCAAAACGCCCCTCGGGCCCACGTCTCGGAATCGGGAAAAATTTATAAATTCAGAATCCTAGCTCTCTCACGAGTTCATACATACCAAAATTATCCAAACCTAATGTCAAATCCATAATCAAAACTCGAAAGTTAGGTCTAAGAACTTTTCCAAACTGTTTTTCCGATTTCTCACCCTAAATCCAAAATTCGATGATGAATTCACATTTAGATTAATGGATTATAAGAAAAAAGGAGTTAACATTACCCAATCAATATCTCTGAAAATCCCTCAAAATCTTGCTCAAATCCGAGCTCCCAAGCTTTAGTTTTTATAAAGAAGGCTAAATCCTCAATTTTGAAATTTTCATAATCTACCGAGGTAATTCCTTCTTCATGAACGTGGAAGGCCCATCGTATTCACGAAGCAAAACTTCTCTTGGCCCCTCTTCGCAAACACGAGAACCTACTTGCGAATGCGAAGAAGGAAACCAGAACTAACCTGCTGCAATTTTTTGCAATTCTCCAAGTCCAAAAATATGACCCGTTGAGCATCCGAAACACACCTGAGGCCCCAGGACGTCAACCAAAAATTCCAACAAATTCTAAAACACCATTCAAACTTGTTCCGGCCTTCGGAGCGCTAAAAAAAATCAAAACACCATTTTAACATCGGATTCAAGCATAAGAACTCCAAAAACTCTCAAATTACGCATTCGATCACAAAGTCTATTAAACCTCGTCTGAATGACCTGAAATTTTGCAAGCATGTGACATTCAACCCTACAAAACTATTCCAACTTCTAAAATTCCATTCCGACCCCAATATAAAAATCTCACTATCGAACCGCAAACTTTTAAAAATTTAACTTTTGGCATTTCAAGACTAAATTATCTAAGAACCTCCAAAACACAATCCGAACACGCTCCTAAGCCTAAAATTACCCAATGGAGCTAATAGAACCGACAAAATTCCATTCTGATGTTGTCTTGACACTGATTCGACTACGGTCCAAATTCTAAAGCTTAAGATCTCTTTTAGGGATTACGTATTTCCAAAACAATCCGAAACTCAAAACCTGTACATTCCGACAAATCAAAATAGCAGAAATAAATATGAGGAAAATAGTTAATAGGGAATCGAGATGTTAATCCTTAAAACGACTGGCCGGGTCATTACATCCTTTAACTCTTGCATTGGCCCATGCAGATCAATTTCCATTTCACCATCTAAACATAATATATAGAAATATTTGGAATGTGACCCAACATGCTCAAACATGAACTTCAAGATTTTAGACCTCCTTCACACTGGTCACACTAGAGTCAACCGAATATGTATCTTAAACATCCCTAGTTAACTCTACTATTACTTCTTCAACATCGACACCCTCAAATAATAGTTGGTTAGATGGTTGGGTTTCTACTTTAGACCCCTCCATTGGCACCTCAATTTCCATATCTAATGCACACTTCTCCTGGCTACTATCCATAATATTGGCATATTAAGCATTAAAAACTACAACTAGTTGACTCACTTGAGCCTCCAAGTTGCGAAATAGTTGCATATTGACTTTGTACCCGCAGTTGTAGCTCATCGTATTGCACCACAAGACACTTTAGCATATCCTCAATCTTTTTAAGGTCATCATCCATGGGATCTTTTGTCATATTAATTTCACCAGAAAAATAATAACCATTAAAGTAAAGGGGTGGGGGAAGATAATAAATATAAGCTCAACCATGAAAGTGACCATCTTGACCACCACACATATCACACACATTCCACATATAAGATTGAGTTGGTGCTCATAACTCGCTCCAAGAATATTTTGATAATTTTACCGTGGGTGGTTTCCTCCACAATATGCATAAGGAGCATAAGTAAAATTACCAACATCAAAACTCTCTAAGATGCAATGTCTCCCAAGTCAAAAATATAAATAATCAAATACAAGAAAATAAAAATAGAAGTTCAAATTTGCAGCATAGAAATATGTACACCTACAGCTACACCGTTAGTTCCACGGCAATGGTGCTAAAATTTGTTCACGCCCAACTATGCCTTATAAAAAAAACTAAGCGGTCGTTGCAAATATAATCTGGTTTACAAGTTTGGAATCGAATCCCACAGAGAACTAAGGCATAGCTACAATTCTTCACTATTACTAAGAAGGCAAACTTGAATAATTCCTAAATTATAGATACTAAGATTATTGTGTTTAACTAATTAACAAGCAAATTAAACTAGTAAATTAACAACTAAAGATATTAAGGGTTTCAGACATGATTAAGAAGGGTCTAGAGTTATGATTTCCCCTGTTGTCAGAATCCTTCCAACTACATTTTATATAAATTCGCCTAAGTATTCTCTACCGATAATGAGCCGTTTGACTGTCGTAACTCTCTCCCGAGTAATTACCACAATTACTAAATATATTCTCACGAATTACGCCAGCTAGCATTAAGTATGGCTCACTCGAATCGCACCCAATGTTTTGTTATCCCTAATCCCACCTTTAAATCATTTTTATTTATCCCTCATATACGTTAGGAGTTATGATGTTAAATAACTACCTAAATGTGCACTCTGTCCTGAGTAATACACACTAAATATGCACAGTGGATTGAGAGCTCTTCAACCAACAACAATAATAACGTAGTTGAACAAATAGAGAAAATACTACATCAAATATATATTATTGTAATAGAAAAATCATCCTCCAATATGTTCCATCAAAACCCTAGATAACAAATTAGTTATTCATAATATTATGCATAACTACAATACTAGAATTCATAACCAATAAGGGAAATCGGAAGAAGGAAGTAAAAAACTCATAGAAGGATTCTCTGCTTTGCTCCTAGTATGTTCTTGCCTCCTTAGGTTGAATAGCCTGTCTCTTTAGCTTCCTTAGGTCTAAAGTGTGCTAAAAGTATGCCCCATCTTCAAAATAGCGTTTCTACATGTATTTATACCTTGTAGGTTTAGGCACATAAAAAAATACCTCCTCCCATGTGAAATAGGACAATCACTCTGTAAAATGTGCACTACCGCACCGCATTGGGCGACGCATCATGCGAGGCGACAGTAGGAAAGTTCAGATTGATTCTAATAGGCTGCAGGAATTTTCACAGGCACAGCGCAACACGCACCACTTTAAGCATCGTGATATTGGGAATTCGCAAAAATGCAGAACAATAAAGTTGTAGCCCTTTCAAATATCTTTCCAATGATATGTTGTGGAGCCCTAAGGAATTTCGAGAAAAGAGTTTTATGCATTTTAGTAGACAATGTGCCGTATGCCCGCTCGATTCTCCGTTTTGTTATTAACTATCATCAGTAGATCTCGGCTTATTTCCTTGCGCTTTTACTCAGAATTCAAAGCTCCAAATCACGTTAATTAATTCCATAATATTCGTATAGTTCGGGATCACTCCCACAAGGCATAAAATACACAATAAGTGCAAAACACTAGTGATTAAAGCTCAAACTCAATTAAAGTGCAGTACATTAAAGTGGAATAAATGACTAAAATACCCACTTATAGCCTATCATCAACACCCACATTTAAACAATTGCTCATTGTCGAGCAATCAGACTACACTTTATATAGACACGGCCTTTATAAACAATTCTCTTAACTCATCACACCAAGAATATTCAAAATAAACTAGGCACATAATTGTAACATCTTCACCTTAAAAATTGACTCACAAGTACCACGCATTATTCAAAACTTACTTACTTACTCTAACATAGAGGTCCACAATATTGCCTTTCCTTCATGAATCAAGTGCCATCACACAACAAAAGAGAGTATTTCCACACACTATAAAATTTAAGAACAATTAGGAACTCAAGATAGAAAGAATTCACTCACTTAGAAACGACATTCAAATGCCATGAAAGATGCACCATAGGCATGCCCGTAGTGTACTACTCTACTAATCGAGCTCATTCAGTCTAGGATCAAGTAGGACTTTATTTGATTGAAATGTAGGTTGGGAAACGGGTAGGATACATTTAGATATAAAAGTGACTACACCTCCCTAAGCACTTTAGTACATACGTTTTAATATTTAAAACCCCACACTTATGTCAAACCGTGACTCCACATTCACATCGATATACATCAACTCCCAAATTATTTAAGTACAATTACATCAAGAGCTACCACTTGTCAATGGATGTATGCACACATTACAAACTATGTTTTCCTTTTCTTTATTATTATTTTTTTCCAATTCAAGGGGATCTTATTTTTAAAGACAGTGCACCTTTCTCCTTATTTCATTAGTTCCATTCAAAATCCAAACCAACCACCCGCACTTTAACTTTTACAAAGTTCATAACAATTCAAGTGCTATAAGAGGTGAAAAGATTCAAATAGATGGTTAATTCAAACAAATGGATAGTGCTTGTAATGTGGTTGCCACATAAACAGGATTACAGGCTCAAAAGGGTTAACTACGATACATAACAGTAAAGCAGGTAAAGTATATATATGGCTCAACAAAGAAACGACTATATCACTTCCTAAACTGAAAGAAACTACTATTTCGCTTTGCAAACATACGGGGCAAGTTCTAGAGATCAAATGCAATGCACATAATAACACACAAATCTCACATACACATGACAAATGACTCACTCAGGATTGGACTCATCAAGACACTTTAGTCAAAGCCGTTAAGCAAAGTTAAGATCATACAATTTAAGGTACTTCTACAAGAGTCAAAAACTGAGCCTAAACATCATAACCAAAGTATTCACTATTCTCAAGGCATAACAATGTCCTGAGAGATTGATTCAATTAAAAATACAACACAATGTCTCCTACTCCTAAAAAACCAAAACTAATAATACTCGATTCAAACAAAACCCTTGAAAAAGACCCGCGAAATAAGAAAAACCAAGGGGGAATTACTACACTAGCTACAAAGAAAATCTTTTTTTTTCTTTTTTCTTTAGACTTAAATCCATTAAGAAAGTTTTTTAGGATATCCATCATTGGGAAAAGTCTAATTTTTTAATTTATTTTTCTAAAAGAATAAATTATTCAATTAAAACACAACTAAAATAGAATAGAAAGTCACCCAGACAATCTATTCACCCACACTTAAAATTGTGCATTGTTCCCAATGCATACCATAATAATAATAGGGTAAACGAAACTCCCTGGTAGGTCAAAGGCCGAAGTACTAGCAGCTCATGGGGCATTCAGACTTCTCCCAGGCTTGGTCTTCGTGCAGGTACCTCACACTTAGTTCCAACCATCTGGTTTGCTGTTGCATCCTTCCAATAGCTTTACTTTCCATACTTTTAAAAAAGTTAAAATTGACACTATAAAAATAACATAATTAAAAAAAATAAAGCAGTAAGGGTGGATTGCATCCCAACAAGGGCTTGATTAAATGTCGCGGTACGATGCAAATTACTTTCCACCACCACATTGAACTTATGAATTCGACCCCAAGTTTTGATTCTGCTCTATGATCATGCTCCTAAGGCCATACAATTTCTTGCGAGCCAAAAATTAATGATACTTTCTGAACTTTTTGGCTTTCAACCGAGAAATGTCATTTTGGCTAGACGTCCTTGAAAATTTCAGAATATAGTGCTCATCTACCTCTTTATTTAACTCTTGCATTGGTTCATGCAGATCAATTTCCATTTCACCATCTGAACATAATGTAGAGAAACGTTTGGAATGACACCCAACGCGCTCGAATACATGAACTTCAAGATTTTAAACCTCCTCCACACCGATTACACTAGAGTCAACTGAATTTGTATCTTCAACATCCTAGTTGACTCTAGTATTACTTCTTCAACATCGGCATCCTCAAATTCTAGTTGGTTAGAGTGTTGGGGTTCTACTTTAGACCCCTCAATTTCCATCTCTAATACACACTGCTCCTGGCTACTTCCATAATAATGGCATATTGAGCATTAAATGCTTCAACCAGTTGACTCACTTGAGCCTTCAAGTTGCGAATAGTTGCATCTTGCCTTTGTACTCGTAGTTGTATCTCATCATATGATACACAAGGCACTTTAGCATATCCTCGATCTTTTTCTGGTCATTATCCCTGGGTTCTTTGTTAATATCAACTTCACCAAAAAAAAGAAGAACCATCAAAGTAAGGGGTTGGAGGAAGATAAGAAATATAAGCACGACCATAAAAGTGACCATCTTGACCACCACACATACATATTCCACACATAAGATTGAGTTGGTGTACATAACTCACTCTTGGAAATATTTTAATAATTTTGCGCTTTGTGGTTTCCTCCACAACATGCATAAGGAGGATCAAAAGTAGAATTACCAACATCAAAACTCTCATAATTCGAAGATGCCATGTTTCTCAAGTCAAAAATAAAAAATAATCAAATACAAGAAAATAAAAATAAAGTTTCAAACTTGCAACATAGAAATATGTACACCTACAGCTACACAATTTGTTCCCTAGAAACAGCGCCAAAATCTGGTCATGCCCAACTATACCTAATAAAAAGGACTAAGCGGCCGTTGTAAATAGAAGCCGATTTACAAGTCCGGAATCAAATCCCATAGAAAACTAATGCTTAGCTACAATTGTTCACTATTACGAAGAAGACAAGCTTGAACAATTCCTAACTTATAGATATTAAGATTCTTGTATTTAACCAATCAACAAACAAATTAAAATAATAAATTAACAACTAAAGATACTAAGGGTTATATAATATATTAAGGAGGTCTAGAGTTATGATTTCCTCTGTTGTCGGAATCCTTCTCGCTACGTTTTCTATAAATTCGCCTAAGTAATCTCTACTAACACAATTACTAGACATATTCTCTTGAATTACGCTAGCTGGCATTAAGTACGGCTCACTCGGATCATAACTAAAGTTTTGCTATCCCTAATCCCACATCTAAACCCTTTGTATAGATCCCTCATATACATTAGGAGTGATGTTATTCAACAACTACCTAAATATGCACTTTCTCCCGAGTAATACACACTAAATATGCACAGTCAATTGCGAGTTTCAACCAACCACAAGAATAACGTAGTTGAACAAATAGGGAAAATACTACAGCAAATCTATATTAACGTAATAGAAAAATCATCCTCCAATAGGTTCCATCAAAACCCTAGATAACAAATTAGTTATTCATAATAGTATGCATAGATATAATACTAGAATTCATAACCAATCATGTAAATAGTAAAATAGAAGAGAAAAACTCGTAGAAGAATTTCTCTCCTTTCTCTTAGTTTGTTCTTGATTCCTTAGGCTGAATTTTGCGGTCTCCTTAGCCTCCTTAGGTATAAAGTGTGTTAAAAGTATGTCCCCCTCTTAAAAATAGTGTTTTTACATGTATTTATACAAGTAGGGTCGGGCCTAAACAAAAATACTTTCTCGAGCACAAGTAGGACAATCACTTTATAAAACTTTCACTACCGTGTTGCGTGGGGAAATGCACCATGTGGGGCAGCAGTGGGAAAGTCCAGATTGTTGATTCTACCGGGCTACAAAAATTTCCACAAGCATAGCATACATCACACCGCTTTATGTGCCGTGTTATTGGGAATTCGTGCAAATGCAAAACATGAAAGTTATAGCCCTTTCAAATAGCTTTCCAAAGATATATTGTGGAGTCAAAACGGAATTCTGAGCGAAGTGTTATATGCATTTTACTAGATAATGTGTCATATGCCCGCTCGATTCTCCATTTTGTTCTTAACTATTATCAATTGATCCTCGGACACGATCCCGGCTTAATTTGTTGGAATTTTACTCAGAATTCAAAGCTCCAAATCACTTCAATTCATTCCATAACATTTATATAGCTCGGGATCACTGCTACAAGGCATAAAATACACAATCAGTGCAAAACACTAGTGATTAAAGTTCAAACTCAATTAAAGTGCAATACATTAGATTGTAATAAGCGACTACAATACGCAATTATAGCATATCATAGACACCCCATTCTTAAACCATTGCTCACTCTCACACAATTAGTCTACACTTTATATAGACACGACCTTTTTAAATAATTCTCCTAACTCATCACACCAAGAATATTCAAAATAGACTAAACACAAAAACGTATCATCTTCACCTCAAGAATTCACTCACAAGTACAACTCATTATTTAATACTTACGTACTTACTTACTCTAACATAGAGGTCTAAAATATTGCCTTTCCTTCATAAATCAAGTGCCCTCACACAACAAAAGAGAGTAATTCCACACACAATAAAAGTTACAAATAATTAGGAACTCAAGATAAAAATAATTCACTCACTCCCAGAAATGACATTCATATGACACAAACGATGCACCATAGGCTTGCCCGTAGTGTATTACTATACTAATCGAGCTCATTCAGTATAGGATCAAGTGTGACTTTATTTGGTTGTAATGTAGACTGGGGAAGGGTATGATACATTTAAATATAAAAGTGACCACCTCCCTAAGTACATACATTTAAGCATTTAAAACCCACACTTACGTGAAACCTTGATTCTAATTTCACATCAATGTACAACTCCCAATTTATTTAAATACAACTACATCAAGGGCTACCACTTGTCAATTAATATCTACAAACAATAAAACTCTTGCATTGGCTCATGTAGATCAATTCCCATTTCACCATTTGAGCATAATGTAGAGAAATGTTTGGAATGAGGCCCAACGTGATCTAATACATGAACTTCAATATTTTAAACCTCCTCCACACTGGTGACACTAGAGTCAACTGAATTTTTATCTTCAATGTTGCTTGTTGACTCTAATATTACTTCTTCAACACTGACATCCTATAATTCAGCTGGTTAGAGTGTTGGGATTCTACTTTAGACCCCTCCATTGGCACCCCAATTTCTATCTCTAATGCATACTGCTCCTGGCTACTATCCATAATTTTGCATATTAAGCATTAAAGCTTCATTTAGTTGACTCACTTGATCCTTCAAGTTGCGAATAGTTACATCTAGCCTTTGTACCTGTAGTTGTATCTCGTGTTTGTACCCGCGGTTGTATCTCATCATATTGTTCCACTAGGCATTTAAAAAAATCCTCGATCTTTTAGGTCATTATCCCTAGGTTCTTTGTTTATATTAATTTCACCAGAAAAAGAAAAACCATCAAAGTGAGGGGTTGAGGGAAGATAATAAATATAAGCACAACCACAAAAGTGACCATCTTGCGCACCACACATATCACACACATTCCACTCATAAGATTGAGTTGGTGAACATAACTCTCTCTCGAAAATATTTTGATAATTTTTTCCTGTATAGTTTCCTCCACAATAGCATAAGAAGGATCAAAAGTAGAATTATCAACATCAAAAATCTTATAATTCCAAGATGCCATGTCTGTCAAGTAAAAAATAAAAAATAATCAAATACAAGAAAACAAAAATAAAAGTTCAAACTTGCAATGTAGAAATATGTACACCTACGGCTACACCGTTAGTTCCCTGATATCGCCGATAAAATTTGATCATGCCCAACTATACCTTATAAAAATGATTAAGCGGTTGTTGTAAATATAATCTAGTTTACAAGTCTAAAGTCGAATCCTACAGAGAACTAACGGTTTAGCTACAACTGTTCACTATTACTTAGAAGACAAGCTTGAATAATTCCTAACTTATAGATATTACTATTCTTGTGTATAACTAATTAACTGAAAAATTAAAATATTAAATTAATAAGTAAAGATACTAAGGGTTAGAGACAAGATTAGAAAGGTCTATAGTTATGATTTCCCTTATCGTCGGAATTCTTCCTGCTACGTTTTCTATAAATTCACCTAAGTATTGTGTTCCAATCATGAGCGCTCTGACTATCATAACTCTCTCCCAAGTAATTACCATAATTGCTAGACATATTCTCTCGAGTTACGCTAGCTCGCATTAAGTATGGCTCACTCGGATCGCTCCTAAGTTTTTGTTATACCTAATTCCACCTTTAATCTCTTTACGATCCAAACCGATTGTTTGCGACGGGCATCCGGTGCCCTTTACTAAATCGAGTAGTAAAATAACATATCTTTCTTATTGTAATTTCATTGGAAAATGGGCCAAACGGGCCATCATAGGCTAACTAGAATATACATAGGGGAGTACTCAATATACGATGACCCGACCTGATATAAAAACTTATACATGTGATATACTGGCCTATAAGGCTAGCATGATCATTTGTAAACTCAAAGAATTCATATACGTGACATCTATCTACAAGCCTCTAAGTGTACACACTTAACATAAAGGTTGGGACATGGTCCTACATACCAAACAATACGCGTCTAAATCATAATGACCAAAGAAGCAACCCCAGAGCAAATGGAGCGCACCAACATCTTCCACTGAGCTGATAGCCTACTTAGAGGACTCTCGACTTTTCTATCGAGACCTATGGGCATGAACTCAGCATCCCCAAGAAAAAGGGACGTCAGTACGAATAATGTGCCAAGTATGTAAGGCACATAAATAAGTACATAAAGGCATGGAAGGATATAGAGTAAATGACTCAATGGATAACTCTATAAATCAGAAAATACTTATAACTCCATGAATATGCATATGAATATCATGTCGTGCACAGGTACATGTGTTCATAATATTATCAATCTTATGACGGCATTCCATCATATCATCTCGGCCACTGTGGGCAAATTTATCAACATATACCAGCTCATCAGGTGGTGATACATATATAATGTCATAACCTTTTCCCCTATTACACACACACACACACACACACACACACACATATATATATATATATATACACATATGTGTATATAACGCCATCTAGTCATGGGTCAATGTACATGTATAAATGAATTCAATGCATTAGAAGTACGTTAATAAAATCTCTCAGAACGTCATAAGACCATTATGCCTCTGATTACTATCATGAAATAAACTTTATCGACTTACATATTTTCTGAGACCTATGAACAGATTATAGAATAATAAGACATATGGGAATCAATAACATATGAACCTCTAGCATTTCTATGAATAGAGTCGTTTATGAAAATTGTGCATTTGCTCGTTTCATTTGTATCGTATTGATTATGCCAAAAAGAAAGAAGGGATAGCCTTAACATACCTGAGTCGATTCTCTTGAAAAAAATTACACCATACTCCCTTAATATTACAAATTTCACAATAGTAACATAAATCCACTGCCTACTTAGTGCGTCATCGTGGTAATTTGGTACAAGGGTAGGAAAATATTATGGTTTTCTTCAATTATGGTCTAACGTAAGTTCCTTATGAAAGAACAATTAGCTTGCTCAAGAGACCAAAATGAAGCCAAAATGCTCTCAATTCTTAAAGTGAGCTTGAATGAAATGTGGGCCCACTTCAAGTGATGACAAACCATTTTAATCTCTAAAATTTGACATCTTGCTAGACCTTTTAAGCGTCATATATTGTTTAGGGGGTATGCCACGTTTTTGGACCCTTAAGCCTTATCCACAAAGTCTTAATTATCTATTAATACTTTATTTAACTAACTAATCTATCATTAAGCAACAACCAACTAATTACTCATATAATTAAGAATTATCTCAACTTACTTAAAATACTAGTCACTTTTAATACACTTTATGTATCCTACTATCGTGGTTGTGGGGTACCTTATATGGAATTAGTCCATAAATGTCGATTATTGAAGCTCGGGTCGTATTTTATCCAAATCGACAACCTTCAATGAAACTTATTTTCTTTGATCCGTTTACCTTTTATCCTTCACGACACTTTTTTATTGCATGTTACAAATAGCATAAATGTGTGTAACCTCAAGATAATCTTATTTCTGAGTCTACAAACATACGAAACTATGAGATGTAATATTTCGGAACTTAGATAGATCTCATTTTTTGAGCTTATATCAATTTACATATGGCGTACTTCTATGTACAAAAACATGGGGGGTAACATCATCACCCCCCTCCTTTGGAACATTTGTCCTCGAATGTTGACTGATGCATTTATCATTCTCATAATTCATAGCTCTTGCAAATACTTTAATAATCTTCTTGCCATTTAGGCAACTGTTCTTTGAATAAATCCAAAGGTCAGGACATTCCCTCCTTTATGCCTCTTTCTCGCACCATGGTCTATGGTCAGAATTCTTCCAATCCCGTAACTCTTGCTACCTTCTTTCATGCAACCTATATGACTTTTTCCTTGTATGTGTGCCTTTACGAATCTTCTCTCCTCTTTCCTCCGACTTTTAGCCAATCTCTGTGCCTCACTTTTCAAACATATACAAAGCTTGATAAAACATTTCTCAGGGCATCTGTAGGTATACTGAAGTTCTTTGCTTAGTACTTTGTCGAACTTACGAATATTGTTATACCTTATTTCATAGATCCGCTTGTCCATTCATATGACTTTACTGCATCTAGGTAGGTCATACTATACCATAACTCTTACTTCGATTTATCGCTAGTGACGTCTGCTATCGAACCTTAGGTTACTTTCGTTACTTATCTCATATGTATAAATCTAAGTCCTTTAAAGCTTCCTCATTACTTGTTCATCTTAAGAATGATTTCCTAATCTCACCTAATACTTTGTGACTTTTGTCTATCCACTATTGATTCACCTTAATATTGATCTATTATCTACCACTGATAACTTGATTAAATATGTAACAAAGCCGCTAGGGCTCACATCTCACAAGGGACATCTGGAGTAATTAGATTGATCCACCTAGGGGAGATACTATATTTTCATAGCCGTATTTTATAGCATCCTAATATGACTCACACGGATATTTTAATCTAGTACAACTCATGAAATCCTCTTTAAGTCATTACTCAATCGAAGGCCTAAACGTCATCCTTTATCTATCACAATCACACCCTTATCCCACTCTAGATGTTATTAGTCTTAGATTCCTTTAAGTTCATTCGGGCTATACTGAAATATCTATAACTTAGAGAAACCATTAGCTCTCTTGTTTTCATGGGATTAATCTCGAGGACTTATCCATTCTCATCACCTTCTTACTCGCCCTTTCTTATCCTTACTCATGTCATAAAACCTTGCCGCTTTACTATACTTTAGCTTGCAACCTCTACATATCTATTTATATTATTCACAACCTTCTATTAACTTGCTTATACTGTAGATTCTCTTATGTTATTCTGTAACATCAAGAGAGACATCACCTTATCTCTAACTCTTCTTTACTCTCTTGGCTAGATCTCTCGGTACCTAGAAACTATATAATGGAAGATATGCTACTGACGATGCCACTATCATTCCTGGATATTGAATCCCCGCGCTTCTAGTCTTTTACACGAAGTATGGACTATTCTCAACCTTCTTTTTTTCATTATCTCGTATGTTATTCACCTTTACCTTACTTACCTTAAAGTCTCACATCACATGTTCTATCTCTTTCATAACGTCGTATCCACATAGGTATAATTCACATCCATGTCTTGAAATTCTGTTATGTTAGGATTTATGCCTGTCACTAGAGGGGGGGGGGGTGAATAGTACGGCACGAGAATATTGATAAATATTGTGGAATTAAAAATGCAGGAATAAAATAAATTCGGTAATAAAAATAGCAAGGAAAGAACACACCGAATTTATCCTGGTTCACCATAACTTGTGGTTAGTCCAGTCCCCGAGAGACTCTCTCGAGATTCCACTAACTCCGTTAAGCTTTCGAGTGCCTAACAAACCGTTACACTTGCTCGTAGATGTACACTCTACAAGACTTCAACTTGCTCGAGGATACCGCACCTCAAGACTTCAACCTTGCTTGTGGATACCGCACCACAAGACTTCACACACTAAGACTTAGGGTACTTAGCGAACCCGACAATCAATGAGAAGATATGTTCTTCTCAAACACCTTTCTCTTTTACAACAAGAACTCTCTCAAAAGAGTAGATAAAGAGATACAAATTTAGCTCTATGAACAACTCAAAGTTGTCTCTCAAATGGCTCAACAAAAGCTCTAAAATGATGCTCAAATAATGTCAATATGTATATCAATATTGGGAGGTGTTGTGTGTTTAAAATCAGCTCAAAAGACCTCTTTTTATAGGGGTTAAAGGGTGGATGTCCGTTGCTTAATCGGCAATCAATTATGCTGATTTTATGCTTACATAATCGATTATATGATCTGCATAATCGATTATCTTCTCAACGTTCATAAATCGGAACGTTGGGAAGGCTACTGACAGTAAATAATCGATTTTGTGAGTTAAATAATCGATTATTTACCCTTGCGAAATTTCCAGCAAAGCTGGAATATACCAGAGTATACCAGAATCAAAGCTGGAGTATACCAAAATATACCAGAGTATACCAGAATTGAAAACTTACTTCAAAAACCATTTTGGTTAAAATGAAAACGTTAAAATCATTTTGTTTGAAGTATATTAAAAAATTTTATGATATATATGATTTAATAAAATAATTTTATGCATATTAATGATGACCTATGTAATATACCAGAATATACCAGAATTGAAAACTTACTTCAAAAACCATTTTGGTTAAAGTGAAAACGTTAAAATCATTTTGTTTGAAGTATTTAAAATATGTTTATAAGAAATATGATTTGGTAAGATGATTTTATGCATATTAATGAGATGACCTATGTTGAGCCAACAGACGAGATAACTTTAAACGTTGCTCTTACATTTGTTCTACCTAACGACCTACGCCTTGGGTCTTTGGTCTTGAACTTTTGAACTCGTCCTTGGCTTGTCTATGCAATTCCGTCATCAATATGCTTCTTGGCATTCAAGCTTGATTGTTTGTCATATAATATCGTCTTTTGACACTGACTTTATTGTTTGTCATTCATCAAAACCTATACCTGAAAATCATGCTCATGCAACCAAAGCGCACATATCATAGATAGAGTGATTTTCTACATGTTATATAATACATGCACCTCTTTACACAATCTCGTAAGAGCTTTATACTAACTTCTTATGAGGATAGGACACTTCTGACTGGCTTTATCGTAGAGCCGTTATAGAATATGGCTACTGTACTATCTTTCTTGTACCTCTGATGTTGATAGAATTGTGCAATGTTCTCGATCATAATGTCTATAACTTTTGGTGTCCAATAAGCAGAGTCTTAATTTACTTAATTGATGTAACTCTTTAGCTTCCTCTTCCTTCTGATTAGCCTTTATGTAGGCTTAAGCTATCTTTCGATCTATGACTTATGGCATTTAGTTATTTCTTTAGCCTTTTATGGACGCTACGGAAAACCATGATAAAATCTTTTAATGATTCAATCCTTTGTCTATGAAATGGACCCAATTCATTCTTTATAACTTATACCAGAGTCTTCTACTGTTGATAATTAATTGAATAATTCCTTTTGTTCCATTTAAGCTTTCTTCAAACGTAAGCAATTGCTTTTCCCAAACTTTTTGCCCCCTTTTGCGTACATACTTAGCTTATCTGAGTTCTCATGCATGCCAAAGTTTTAGTGCAACTCATATGGTCTCGAATATTACTTTTGGGTTTACTTCCCACTTATTAGCCACTGTAGGTGAAACATCCTTTGGAGTGCATACAATTTTGTAGTGAGACTATTGTTACACATCCATTTCCTCTTTAGGTCATTGTGCTTTTGTTGAAGCCTTCTTCCTTATTTCCCCAGCTAGTCTTTCATTGTAGTACTTAGGTGGGGGTGGGGGGATCCTTTGACTCTTGCTAAGCTACGAGCTTATCACATCATATGCTTGACAGAAATTTTGATGTTCTTCCGCCTGCAATTACCCGTAGTTACTTATCGCCATGCCCTTGTGCTTGAAGTGTAACTTTTGAAATAATATTCCGATTGACTTCTAGTGGTACTCTCTTTTATTTCCGTAACACTCATACAGTATCTTTATCAACCTGAACTCCTATCTGAATTTTTCTCAAGGATCACGATGTCATAAATGTGAGGCTAAATTCCCCATATTTGCATTCCCTATGTTTATCTTGCACGACCTATTGATTTGTCTGTATCCTCTTGTCTAGCATAGCTAGGCTCTTCCTGAATCAACTACTAACTACTTGTTGGTCAATTCCCGTATCAATATTCTGTGTAATCTTTCTTTGATTATTTCCTTTGTCTTAACTTATCTCTCGCACTAGCTTCTTATTAATCAATAACATCTCGGGCAGGAACCCTTACTTTCTTTCCTTGGCGTTGTGTTTACATAATGCTCAAGTATCGTAGCATAATCTGTAGGCTTTGAATAAGTAAAATCTCGTCCATTTTTATTTTTATCAAATAATTCTTTTACCATTTACTAGAACCAATTAATTCTGACATAATGCCACATCACTCTATTTTCCCCATTTTAGGGAAGTACTAATATTTAGTGCTACGACAGTCTACCTATAGATGTTTTACCTCTTCATCATTGGCATCTTCTCACATTATCGATGACCCTTACTCGCCTTGTGATAATCCTTCTGTACCAAGGATAACAAAATATGTACTCGCAAGGGTGGTCGCGAGGGTGGCACTTAGTGTAACTGGTACGCATAGTCCCTTAAGCTTAACTTTTCTCACATTGCTTGCTTTAGGGTAGTGTCTTCCTGAATGACCATTTTCTGAATTCCTCATGAATCTTCTTCTATTGTTCATTCTATTATTGCCAGAATGAAATCTGAAACTCTCATGATGCTGACTATTATCCAATAACTCAGTCCTTAATTCACATTTAGTTTATCTTGTTCACTAGCCCATACTTATTTCTATTATTCTAGGGTTTCCTTTTGGTAGTTGCATTGGTCACACACTTACTTCTCGAAGTGAGGATATGACTTTATGGCCTATACTCTTTTGTTTTCTCAAGGCCTGTCACCTCTCGTCTTTTCCTTCACTTGACTATAGACTCTATAATACTGTCATCTTTTTTACCTACCATTGTCATCCATGTATCACATCTTACTCTTAATGCTTCATTAGCTCTCTTCTTATTTCCTGCTAACATTTTTGTCTATCACTTTATTCTGAAAACTTCAATAAGATATTCTTTTGCTTTTAACTACCTTTGCTCTATCCACTGGCTCTTCAGGTTGCGTAGCATTATCTCTCTACTAGGGATGGGAGTCATACTAAGATAATATTTATCCTTTCCAAGCATTCAGTGCCTATCTTTGTAGTACTCATATCTTGATGTACTATTTTAGAGTACACCATCTAGGTGTCCCACAAAGAGATCTATTACCACATTTGTATTATCCTTCAGAATTGTCAACTAACTCTACAAAACCATCCACTATTTTGGGTTACTTTAACCCCATATGGATTCTGATAACCCGTACTTCTCTTAAACTATATCTGTTAGCTCCCATAGGGCATAACTGAGATCGGTGTGGCCGATTGTACATACATCTGTCACTGTTGAAGGTAACTCAAAATACTTATATCTCCCTTTCTGAATGGTAAATAATAATAATATTTATTAACTGGGTACATCGTATCGTTCTTCACCTTGCTTCTTTTACTTGCTGAAACTTGTGTCTACCTTCCGATTTGTTATTCCTTTTTACCTTAAGAGTGGATAAGTATTCCTGCCTTAAAACTACTTATCAAGAACCTTACACATTTTAGTATACACATGGTCTGCTAAAGACCTCACATTTAATCATTATAAGCATGATGCAAAATTGAGTTCCTCTGACTTTAACACTTCTACCGCTATATCTCTTAGATCGTCTTTCTAAATATAGGCATCGTTGTATTATGAATAAGATAGAGTTGTGGAAATTAAGTTCTTACAACTGAGCTCTACCATACGATCTAGAGTAAGAAGAAAGAGTGAAAATCCTAAATGCCTTGTAGCCTCCTGCTTATAAATGTGGTGCACAATACAACCATAAACAAGACTCTACTAGACACGCTTGCAGATTCCCTAGGAAAGAACTGCTCAGATACCACTTTTGTCACGACCCAAATTGATGGGTTTAGACATGCACCCGGTGCCCTTTACTTAACTGAGTACCAACATGACATATCTTTCTTATTGTACTTTTATTGGAAAATGGGCCAAATGGACCGTCATGGGATAACCAGAATAAACATAGGGGAATACTCAATATAGGGTGATCCAACCTGATATAAAAACTTATACATGTGATATACTGGCTTATAAAGCCAACATGATCATTTGTAAGCTCAAAGCATTTGTATACATGACATTTATCTACATGACTCTAAGAGCACACACTTAACATAAAGGTCGGGACAGGGTCCACCATACCAAACAATACGCGTCTAAATCATATTGACAAAACAAGAAATTTCGGAGCAAATGGAGAATACCAACATCTTCCGTTAAGCTGATAGCCTACTTGGAGGACTCTCGAGTTGTCTATTGGGACTTGCGGGCATGAACAACATCCTCAGGCAAAAAGGATGTCATTATGAATAATGTACTGAGTATGTAAGGCACATAAATAAGTACATAAAAGATATAGAATAAATATATAGTAACTAACTCAACCTGTAAGTCTGGATAACTCTGTAAATCATGAAATACTTATAATGTCATGCATATGCATATGAATGTTATGTCATGTATAGTTACATGTGTTCATAACATCATCAAGCCTATGAGGCCATCCCATCATATCATTTTGGCCACTGTGGGAAAAATCATCAACGTATATTTGCTGATCAAGTGGTGGTGCGTATATAATGCCATAACCTTTTCTCATATCCTATATATATATATATATATATATATATATATATATATATTCGTACATAACGCCATCTGGTCATGGGTCAATATATATGTATAAATGAATCCATTGCATGAGAAGTACATTAAGAAAATCTCTCGGAACGTCATAAGACCATTCTGCCTCTAATTACTATCATGAAATAAACTTTATCGACTTACGTAGTTTCTAATACCCATGAATAGATTATAGAATAATAAGACATATGGGAATTAAGAACATAGGAACCTCTAGTATTTCTATGAATTGCGTCATTTATGAAAGTTGTTCCTTTGCTCGTTTCGTTTGTATCGTATGAATCATGCCAACAAAAAAAAGAAGGAATAGTCTTAACATACATGAGTCGATTCTCTTGAGAAAGATTACAGCGTACTCCCTTAATATTGTAAAATTTCATAATAGTACCATAAATACAACGCCTACTAATCGCTCCATCATGGTAATTTGGTACTAGGGTAGGAAAATATTATGGTTTTCTTCAATTATGGTCTAATGCAAGTTCCTTATGGAAAGAACAATTATCTTGCATCTCCTGGAATTTTAAGAGATCAAAATAAAGCCAAAATGATCTCAAATCTTAAAGTGAGCTTGAATGGAATGTGGGCCCACTTCAAGTGGTGACTAACCACTTTAATCTCCAAAATTTGATATGTTGCAAGACCTTTCAAGAATCATATTATTGTTAAGGGGGTCTGCCACGTTTTTGGACCCTTAAGCCGTATCCCCAAAGTCTTAATTATCTATTAGTGATTTACTTAACTAGTTAATTCCTCATTAGCCACTAATCAATTAATTACTCATACAATTAAGAATTATTTTAATTTACTTAATATACTACTCACTTTTAATATATTTTATGTATCCTATTATCGTGGTTGTGAGATACCTTGTATGGTATTAGTCCATAAATATCGAGTATTGAAGCTCGGGCCGTATTTTATCCAAATCGACAACCTTCAATGAAACTTATTTTCTTTGATTCGTTTACCCTTTATCCTTGAGGCACTTTCTTATACATGTTATAAATAACATAAATGCGTGTAACCTCAAGATAATCTTATTCCCGAGTTACATCGATTAATGGAAGACGAAATCTAAACGTACGAAAATGCGAGATGTAACATTACCAAACTTCGACGAATCTCATTTTCTGAGCATATATCAATTTACTTATGGTGTACTTCCATTTACAAAAACATGAGGTGTAACATAAACCCTTTGTATTGATTCCTTATACACGTTAGGAATGATGTTATTCAACAACTACCTAAATATGCACTCTCTCCCGAGTAATACACACTAAATAGGTACAACTGATTGAGAGCTCTTCAACCAACCAAAATAATAACGTAGTTGAACAAATAGAGAAAATACTACAATAAATCTATATTAACATAATAGAAAATTCATCCTCCAATAGGTTCCATCAAAACCCTAGATAACAAATTAGATATTCATAATAGTATGCATAATTACAATACTAGAGTTCATAACCAATAAATGGAAATAGGAAGAAGTAACTGAAAAACTCATAGAAGAATTCTCCACCTTGCTCCTAGTGTGTTCTTGCCTCCTTAGATCGAATCATCGGCCTCCTTAACCTCTTTAGGCCTAAAGTGTGCTAAAAGTATGTCCCCCTCTTTAAAATAGCATTTTTACATGTATTTATACTAGTAGGGTCAAACCCAAACTAATATACTTTATAGGACAATCGATTTGTAAAATTTACACTACTGTGCCGCATGGGGCAACGCACCATGCGGGGAGGCAGTGCGAAAGTTCAGATTGCTAATTCTAACAGGCTGTAGAAATTTTCACTATAGCGGTCCACACCGCGCTGTTTTATGCGCCGCGGTGTTGGGAATTTGCAAAAATGCAAAACATGAAAAGTTTTTCCCTTTCAAATAGCTTTCAAACAATATATTGTGGAATCCAAATGGTATTCGGAGCGAAGAGTTACATACATTTTACTAGACAATGCACCGTATGCCCGCTCGATTATTCGTTTCGTTCTTAACTATTATCCATTAATCCCTGAACACGATATTGGCTTAATTCCATGGGATTTTACTCAGAATTCAAAGATCCAAATCACTTTAATTCATTCCATAATATTTATATAGCTTGGGATCACTCCTACAATACATAAAATAGACAATCAGTGCAAAACACTAGTGATTAAAGCTCAAATTCAATTAAAGAACAATATATTAGAGCGTAATAAGCGACTAATATATATAATTATAACCTATTATCATAGCCCAAAAGTAATTTTAGTGTCTAGTCACCGAATTATACATCGGACCCACAATATACTCGGTTATCATGAAAGATTGGGTGTGTAAGTCTTGTATAACGTTATATAAGACAGTTCCATACTTTGGAGTTATCATGGGTTTTCTTGTCGGGGGTGCTACCCCGGTTCATTATTTGAATCCTCCCCTATTCAAGGCGACCATGGTAAGAACTATTGGTTTTTCATATAAAAAAAATAGTAGTGAATTCAACGCACTTAATTAGTCTAGATTGTAATTAATAAATAAGAAATTATTTCTACTGATTTTATGTGGTTGATGATGTTGCTCACACTTTGCTAAACATTAAGCCGAATCGTTCAACTAGCACGACATATGATTTTATGGGCTTGCAGCAACATAAGAGACCAAAACTGGGTCAATTCAGATTAGGCTTCTATAATGAAAAAGTGTAGGCTACTGCAGAGGTATTTTGGACTCAGGAGTGTAAATCTCTGATGGTTCATGAAGCTGATTCAGAGCAATATGAGTCAGGAAGTGAGTAGGATTAAGATCAGATTGTCATTAAACAAAAAATATACTTAATAAATCATCATTATACTATTTATATATAAAAATAGACTATCACTATATAAAAATATATTAAATAGACTGTCAGTATAAAAGTTATATATAATAGATTGTCATTAAATAATATATATACAAAATAGTCTGTCAGTATACAAAACATATACTAAATAGACTATCACTATATAAAAAATATATAAAATAGACTGTAATTATACAAAAAATATACTAAATATATTATCACTATTTAAAATAGACTATCACTCAACAAAAAATATATAAAATAGATATTTCGGGCTATTAGATTTAATATATTTGGGCTGGAGGGTCAGTTGTGGGGGGGGGGGGGAGGGATGCACAGTTAACCACTACAAAGACATGCATTTACTTTTAAGCCACTATTTAAAGTGTCTTTAGTTTTTAGCCTGTGCTTTAATAAACTTTACCCGCCCGGACGAAAATACCTTTTTGCCCATAATATTCATGACCAAGTGTCCTTAACTTATGATCTTATTAATGTAAGATCAGGACTAGCTATCCTTAATTTATGAGCTTGTAAGTCTAAGTTCAAGACTACATGTCCTTAATTTTTAAACTTGGAATTCGAGTTCACGATTACATGTCCTTAATTTTTGTGCTTGTAGTACTAAGTTAAGGACTACTTGTCCTTAATTTCTGTGCTTGTAACTCTAAGTTAAGGATCAAGTATCCTTAATTTTTAAACTTCCAACTCTAAGTTCAGGACTAAGTGTCCTTAACTTATGAGCTTGTTACTGTAAGTTCAGGACTAGTTGTCTTTAATTTATGCGTTTGTAAGTCTAAGTTAAGGATCATTTGTCCTTAGTTTTTGAACTTATAACTCTAGTTTAGGAATACATGTCATTAACTTTTGAACTTGAAACTCTAAGTTCAGGATTACATGTCCTTAATTTTTGAATTTGGAACTCGAAGTTCAGAACTACCTATCATTAATTTATGTGCTTGTAACTCTAAGTTAAGGACGAAGTGTCCTTAACTGACAATATTAATATCCAAGAATTTATTCTAACTGTTTATCACTTCTCATTTCTGATTTTGGCTAATATTACGTAAACAAAAGGTACAAAATCAAAAGTATTTATACGAGAAAATTCAAGATTTGGATGTCTAACACCAAGCATACGAAGAACAAGACGAAGAGTAGACTCTTTTCTTATGGAGTCATCCTCCACCGTACCATTCTCCAGTTGCTTCCCACATTATCCTTATGACTTGAGAAATCGCAAGAAGATTCTCTCGATCTCAACTTCACGTGATCTCCGCTAGTTTGTGCATTAATGGTGGATGTGACGAACTGGTCGGTCATCTTAAGAATTAATGTTGATTCCCTATTAATTACTTTCTCCAAGTTTATTTTTGCTAATTGTATTTTTCAGGACGTTGGGTTTTGAGTTTCAAAGAGGTTTGGGACACTTAGTCTCTAAATAATAGCTTAAGTGTTGGAAAATTGATCATAGTCATAAGAGTGTTAAGACGGTATCACAATGGAAATCTGATGGTTTTGTTAGCCCCGTTATATGATTTCGGGGTTGGGAGCGTGTTCGAAATGTATTTTGGAGGTCCGGTGTAGAATTAGACTTGAATTGGCGAAGTTGGTATTTTGGCGATTTTCGATGGAAAGCTGAGTTTTTGATCCGGGGGTCAGAATGGAATTCCGAGTGTTGCTCTAGATTTGTTATGACATTTGGGACGTGTGTGCAAAATTTCAAGTCATTTAGATGTGGTTTGGTTGGGATTTTGATCGAAAGCGTATTTTGGAGGTTTTTGGAAACGTAGGCTTGAATTCAATGAGTTTTGGGTAATTTGATATTGTTTGAGGTGTTTTGATGATTGAACAAGTTTTAATAAGATTTTGGGATGTGTTGGTGCCTTTGATTGAGGTCCCGGTGGCCTCGGTGAGTTTCGGATGGTCAATCGAACCATTTCGTGCCTTAGAAGATTGCAGAAAAATCTGTTCAACTATTGCAGAGAAATCCTTCATTGCGATCGCATAGTGGTTGATGCGATCGCGTAGAGATTTTGAGGGGGGAAAGTCCTTTTTTTATGCGTTCACAGTGAAGGGGATGCAATCACATAGTTGTAGAAGTTTGATCATCGCAAATGCGAGCATGTGATTGCAATCGCATAGAGTCAAGCGAGCCAGGATTTTGGATGGTTTTGTTCATTGCGAATGTGGAGGGGTGTCCGCGATTGCATAGAGTAAGGAGCATGGGCATCAGGTTCGCAGGATATTTATTGCGATCACATGGATTGAATCATATGAGTTGGATTTTTGTGCTTCGCGATCGCGTGAGATATACGCGATCGCATAGAAGGAATATCAGGTCTCGACAGAGAGTTTATAAATATTTCATCCGCGAGTTTAGGCCATTTCTCCATCATAGTTGAGCATTTTGAGAGCTCTTTGAAGGGAATTGAAAAGAGATTCAAGGAGAATTGATTGGAGGTAAATTTTATGAACCAAAAATATGATTCTATTGTGAAATTAACTTAGAAATTTATGGAAATTTAACTGAAAAGGGAAGAACTAAGGCTTGATATTTTTAAATTTTAATATGGGATTTGAAGGGTCATTTGAACTCCGATTTTTGTATTCTTGTTATGTATAAACTCGTGAGAGTATGAGATTTTCGAAAATATAAGTTTCATCTGAGTCCGAGACGCTGGCCTGAGGGGCGTTTTGATCATTTTACTTAATTTCGCATCTTAGCTTTAATTTAATTGTAGAATCAGCTGTTTGAGATGCTATTTAAAATGTGTAATTGAATTGAATGGATTTGGGTCATTCGGAGTCAGATACTTGTGGAAAATGCAAGATTGCCAGTTATTTTTGAGCCGATTCGAGGTAAATGTCTTGTATAACCTTTTGGGGGGGGGGAGGGTGGATCTTCCTCATAGGATATGATATTTGGTAATTTAATGCCTTGTACGTGAGGTGACGAGCGCACACTTGAGCTAATTGTTGAAAATCCGGTTTTACTTCAAATATTTAGCCCAAATTTCTTTCTTACCTACCTAATTCTACTTGCAATTACAGCCCGTGTTAGTTTAGAAAAGCATGCTTAGTTGACCTAAGTTGCCTATTTGCTTAAGTTGCTTTGATTGTACTACATGAGGCATGTTATGCTAGAACTACTTATAGCCTGGTATTTCTTTTGCATTCTATTCCTGGATATCTTCTTGTTGTGACTGTGTATTTACATCGGGGCTACGGATGTGGGATTCCGGTAGCTTCCCCCCTTGTTTGTTTACTTTGCGACTACGGGTTAGATTCCTAGTCGATCCCCCTAACATTTACTTTGGGACTGCGGGTTAGATTCCCGGTAGATCCCCCTACATATTTACTTGGGACCACGGATCGGATTCCGGTAGATCCCTGCCCATTCATAGTTGGACTACGGAATGGTATCCCGAGAGATCCTTCAGATATACACATATGATGGATTACGGGACGGTATCCCGGGAGATCCTTGGACAGTTGAGGGAATGGACTACAGGACGATATCCTGGGAGATCCTCATTATTGGTACTGGTATTGAGCTATTTACTCTGTGTTACCTTATTTTCTGTGTGTTATTTGTTGCCTTGTATAACCTGTCTTACTTCATAGCTATACTTATTATTCCTGTTTATTTCATATTGTTGCAAGATTTATTATTATATTTATTCACAGTAGGGCACTGACCTTCCTCATCACTGCCTGACCAAGGTTAGGCTTGGCACTTACTGAGTACCAATATGGTTTAAGCATGCCCTTTTGCGCATGTTTTTAATGTGCATATCCAGGTACCTCCACCTAGGTGTATTATCCTCGAGGCGGAAAGATTTTAGCAGAGACTTCGAGGTACATCTTCCGCGTCCGCAGACCAGGAGTCTCAGTCTTATTCTAGCTTTAGCAGTTCGTATTGTTGTTTTAGACATTCTGGAGTTAGAGCAGTGCATTACATTCTGTTATCTTGTGTTCTTGTGAGTTTTCGGGTTTTGGGATAGTATATAGTAGTTGAGGAATTGTGTTGTACGTGCCGGGTGGCATTTTACATTCCGCTTTCTATTTTGATAAACCTTGGTTTGAGTTCAAATTTTCGGAAGTTATTTGTTTTATGTATTTGTTAGGCTTACCTAGTTGTAGGGACTAAGTTCCGTCACAACATGTTCACGGAGGGTGAATTGGGGTCGTGATTGCGGCAACTACTCTGCATGTACTTCAGTTATCGGTTCGATCATCGGAGTACACTGGCAAGGAAGAGAATGGACAAAAAAGAGATAGAAGAAAGTTTAACACCGTCCTTTCATATTAATTTTAATAGACTAGTGGCTACTTATGCTCAGCATTAATAATATTGGATAAAAAGTAAATAGCACTTTAAAAAGTGGCTACCCCACACAATTTTTATCCATTTCGGGTCAATGAGAAAAATATGGGCTATTAATATTTTGAGAGGCTATATGGTCATTTTCTCAGCACTATGAATGCTTTATGATAGTGGAAATGACACCAGGAAGCCAATTTTAAGCATACAGTTTAAAAATATTCACACTTTACAATGTATTTAATGATGATCTAATTCACTCAAACTTCAGGAACCCCTATAGTTCAAACTTGGACATTGTGTCCTAAAGTTCTAAAATTGTACAAAAAATTCGAATCTTCTGTGCCCCAAATTAGAAGTTTAGAAATTATCAACTCAAAAATTGGGACACTAAGTCTTGAAATTCAAATTAGTAGCTCAAAAATTCATGATACAAAAATTCAAAATAATTGGTCATGAAATTTGGTTGAATTGATTAATGAAAATTTTACACTCTATAGAAAATCTTAGTACCCTATTATTTTAAATAAATATCATTTTAAAATATTACATCCTATAAATACCTTTTATCCTTTATAGCAAAACATATAATTATAATTACATCCTACATTTAAGGCACCATATATGCTAAATAATATTTTTCTATCTCCTTTTTAGTCTTTTCTCTCACATAATTACCGTATATCGGCTCTAATCACGTTCTCTCTCTCTCTCTCTCTCTCTCTCTCTCTCTCTCTCTCTCTCTCTCTCTCTCTCTCTCTCTCTCTCTCTCTCTCTCTCTCTCTCTCTCTCTCTCTCTCTCTCTCTTTGCACACACTTTACTCTCTTCTCCCACAAACGCACGATTCATACCTCCTCTCCCACCAAAATTCGCAATGTCTCCGCCGTTATCAGTTCCCATTTCTTTTCTCTCTAAAATCACTATTTTAGAGCCGATACAAGTGCTTACGGTGAGTTTAATTCTTAGATTTTGATATCACTATTTTGTTTCTCTAATTTTAATACAGATTTTAGTTTGTTTCTGAAACAATAACCATTGGTATTGCTTACTCACCAGGAAGCTTTGGTTTTTCTCTCCAATGTCAGATTCAACACCACACAAGATGATAACCAGAAGTATACCCACCAAAATTCTCAATTTTGATAGGCCCTCTTTCCCGTTACATATAACTTAAGTGGAGTCGGATTTTGCAGGTTTATCAGCAATTACAGTTTCATAGAGAAGAACTAAATTACAAAAGGACAAATCGAAAGAAGTCCAAGTTGAGAAATCTTCAAAAGAAACAAAAAATTCAGTTGCTTCAAAGAGGAAAAACCTATGAATGATTCTTCATGTGTCAATGTTAAGGAAGTTAATGCCAATGTATTCATGTCAGATTTATATGAAATATGCGTTGTGTTCAGTTGTATTTACATATATTTATTCTTGTTAAATCAGGAAATTAAGTTTTTTGTGAAACACCAGCCAATATTTGCACCTCATATCAATGTATATACTACCACTGACATAGTCTCAAAGCTAAAAGAGACCCTTACTCCAGATCAGTACAAACAACTGGGTAATTCTTGCTTTGGAAATTTTCTTCAAATGAAGTGTTGTGAAGTCCAGCGTCAACTCTTCAAATGCTTCATAGTTCTCCAGTTAGAAGGAACTCCTAACAATGTATTTGCAATATACGTTAATGGTACTTTATTACATTCATACTAAGGGAGTTTGCGCTTGTGACTGGCCTCAAATGTGTTGGAAATAATGCTGATTTGAGTTTAGTGAAAAGGTTCTTAACCGGCCTTTTGGGACTTACTTTGGATGTGCTAATCTTGTTAAGACGAAACATTTGATGAAATGCTTTGCTGCCAAGAACTAGGGTCCCGACAATGATGGTGATGCCTTGAAGATATCTTTGTTGTATTTTATACACACCTTCATTTTTCATCTGAGAAGAATAGTACAACCATACCAAGGCTGCATTTTGACTTGGTAGAGAGTGGGCGCTATTCTGAATATCATTGGGGTTTAAAGGCATTTGAAACGCTGACAAAATTGATTAGCAAGAAGATGGATGGTCAGAAGAAGTATTTACATGATAGCTGGGATGCCCCTAGTTATGCAAGTGTGGTTTTATGAGTACTATTCAGATGTTGATCCCGAAATTGCACTCCGAGTTGATGACGTGGTCCCCAGAATACTCAATTGGAGAACCACCAGAAATCAGCCAATCTTTGCTTATCTAATGAACGACATATTCAATCATAACGGAAACATGGTAATATACAATTTGTATCATTGCTAGTTTAGATTTTATTAATAATTAATTCTGCATACATTTGCATATAGAAGTATACAATTGCATACAAATACATTTTTGATGATGTAATACCTGTTGTAGTTTTTTCTATAATACTTGCTGTCATATTCTCACATATATGCTGTATGCAATTGCATACAAATGCATCCAGATGTTGCATACATTTGCATACAAGAGACTGTATTCATTTTCGGGGATACATACAGCAGTATACATTTGTATACAAATGCATACAGATACAAATACTTGTATAATCAGCTGCATGCAGATACAAGATACAATTGCATATTACTTGTATAATCAGCTGCATACATTTTCAGTGATGCATACAGCAGTACATTTGTATACAAATGCATACACATACAAATACTTGCATACAGATACAAGATACTTGTATACAAATGCATACAGACTAATAATCAGCTGTATACACTTTTATACAAATGCATACAAAAACTGCACACATTTAAATACAACTACTGCATACAATTGCTTTCATATGCATACAACAATATACATTTACTATAGCCTTCACTATTAATTCTTCATACAATTGCATATTATTTCCCAATCATTAGTGTTGCCTTAATTTCAATACAAATTTCAGTTTGATTCCACATCTACATGTGTATGTTTGTAGTAAGACTTTGATTGTCTTTCATTTTTCATATTATTTATAAGGACATCCATCTAATCGACATAGAGCTTGCCGTTATTCGGATTCCTCATGTAGGTGTTAATGTTGAGAACATACCTACTCCTGCTCATTCAGACAAGTAGAGAGAGGATTTGGATGACTTTTCTCCTACATCCGATCTTCAATGTAAGAAGAAACATGTTGCAAGTGTTGGTCCATCTTTATCACCGCCCCATAAAAAATGCAAGGAACACAAAAGGCATCCCAATAAAACAAAGTATCAATCCAAGATTCCTTCTGTATGTGTATCCGTATTTGGACAGAAAGTTTTGCATGAAACTCAGCTGCCAGATTCCCAAAATGACGAAGTATCTTCTTTGAGGAAAGACCTAAATTCATTCAAAGAATATGTGAGTATTTAACCACATATTAAACATTACAGTTTAGTACTTAACATTCATATATTTTTGGCATAATCTTCTAATTATTTCTGTCTTGTTAAGGTTGTGGGAGAGTTCAAGACTCTGAGAACATTGATCAATGATAACTTTATGAAGCTTTCTGACCATCTTCCACAAAATTAGCAAACTAAAAGTTTACACCAGAGAAAAGAACTCATAGGGAGACGTGATGATGGCATTGACAATGATATCGGAGATAATGTTGAGGTTTAACATTTTTAACATCTTTAGCATTTGTTTATATCTCATGTTTGTTGTTATAATTAAATAATTATATTTTAAAAGTTGTATGTATTCGACAAGCATTTAACTGCCTCACTAAAATGATAATTGCATTCGACCAACACATGTATTTAAATGTATTCATATGTGTGTTAACCTTAATATGTAATTGGAATTAACTGATATATTTAAATATAGTCAACCGTATTTTATTGTATTCTGATTTGTTATTATTGAATATGTGTGATCACTAATATTTCCATTACCAAAATCTGTTTTCTTAATATTATTATATGTATTTAACTGTATTCTTACACTAAGTTAGTACACTAACAATGATACATATAACTAACATAAACTAGTGCTTAATGCTCAATGTGTGGAGTCAAGAGATGAGAGGAATACTACATCAGAGGTGTCGTGCAACATACCATCTACAGGTCAAGAGGGTGTATCTACAAAATTCTATGTATCTCAATTTGAGCTGGATAACAAATTTGTTCCTAGTCAAATTCCAGAAACTAGGATTGTGATACACAACAGTGCAAAAAGCTGAATCAACCCCAATACCATCTCATAGGAATCGACGACCAAGTAGATGGTATTCTTCACCTTATGAGTCTAACTTCAACTCCGCAGGTGTGTTTTTATAAAATAAAGATCTATTTCCTCATGGTTTTTAAATTTAAAAGTCTCTACTCACAAATTCAATGAACAACAGGTACCTTAGTAAAGTTAACCCCCATTTTTGAAAAAAGACACCCCTTTGAGGATGATTCAATAATGGGGCCACATCCAAAATTAATCATTAGGAATATGACAAATGGGTTCGTGATGGTCCTCTTGCTAGACATGATCAGAGGTGAGTTTTTCCCGGTATGTGTATTAAGTTTTTATATTTTAAAAAATGTATATGATATTTTTTTATATCATACTTGTAGAAGTAATCTGGAAGATCGTTATAACAAGAACTAGTCAACACTTCATATACCATTGGATTTTGGAGTTAATCAAGTTAATTCAAAAAATTGGTTTTACCTTCTATCGTTCGATGGGAAGCTATGGGATGACAACATATGTTTTTCCTTTAACTGACTAATTTCCTTTGAATAACAACATGCATTTGATTGTATTCTGTTGTATTAGTTTTATTGTTTTCAAACACTTTATATGATAAAATGTATGATGAATGCAATGGCATCATTATTCAGCCGATTCAGCTATAGTCAGTTGTATTCAACTGTTTTAATTAGCTGTATTCTGTTGTATTCAATTGTATTATTCAGATGTATTCAGTTGTATTCAACTATATTATTCAGTTGTATTCGATTGTATTTTTCTTTCTTTCAGTTGTATTCAGTTGTTCTCAACTGTATTATTCATATGTATTTCTCTATATTTAGCTGTATTCAGCTATAATCAGTTGTATTCAACTGTTTTATTCAGCTGTAGTCAGTTGTATTATTTAGTTGTATTAAGCTACAGTAAATTGTATTCAACTATTTTACTTAGTTGTAGTTAGTTGTATTCAACTGTTTTATTCAAATGTATTAAGTTGTAGTCTGTTGTAGTCAACTGTTTTATTCACCTATACTTAGTTGCATACAACTATATTATTCATATGTATTTCTCTGTATTTAGCTATATTCTTTAATAGTTTGATTAATTGGACTCACACCATGTAATTAAATTTGTAAATAGCATATTAACGCCATATTCTACTATCTAAGAAAGAAGTGAAAGTACAATCAAACAAGAAACTTCAAGTATACAACTGTTGATTGTATATTCAAGACAAGAATCGCTGAAATCTTCGACAGGTATGCTGAACAGATAGCAATGCTAATGTATCCAAAGAAGAGGATGTGGTATGCGAGTACATAAGGGGCTACAGATTGCTAGCTAGTATACCTTGGCATACTGTGGATAATGTCTTGACACTAGCCAACTTGAAGGACAAACTACACTGGTTATTGGCTGTTGTCTCATTCAAGGAGAGATGTATCAAAGTGTATGACTCGTACAGATCTGCAGGTCATGATGCCTATGTAGCTTCTGAGATTGATAAGCTAGCTACGCTTGTACCTCTGTATCTATCATCAGTGGCTTTTATAGAGATAGTCAAGGCATAGATTGGTTTACTTACTCAGCATACACTAACAAGTCACGTAATGATCCCTTTGACGTTTTTTTCATATCAGATCTGCCTCAACGGAAAGTTGTGAGCATGTAAGTATTCAATCATCGTTCTTGTATGTAATATACAAATCTAATTGCATGAATTATTTTTAATTGTTTCAATCAATTATTTTTTAGGGATTGTGGGGCGCATGTTGCAGCATACGAAGATTTTTTAAGCACTCTTGATGAGATTCCACAAATAAGATTTGATTCTAATCTAGTCTGTCAAAGATATGGTGTCCTCTTCTAGGACTATGCTATGCAGAAGATAAACACTGATGCCATAAGCGAGAATGAAGCACCTTCAAAGATTTCTAGGAAAATCACAGAGTCAGATTCAAAGATGAAGATAGTATTAGAGTAGCGTTAGGTTAATATATTTTTGGAATGTAGTTTGAAGAAGAATACTATTTGGAGTAGTTTGCTTTGGTGAAGATGGTACTTATCACTTTATCAAGAGTGTTCATGTATGACAATTCCAACTTTTCAATTGATGTTTCACTGGTTTATTCATAAGTATTCATGCTTATTCTTCGGTTTGTATTCATATGTATCCTACAAGATTCAAGTATGTATTAATATTTAGTAACTTTGCTTGAACAGGTTTTAGGTATTGAACATGTTAATATCAAAGTCAATATGGTAGGTTATATTAAAGAATTCTGATACATGTTTCTGAATTCAGGTGTATTCAGTTGTATTCAACTGTATTATTCAGCTGTATTCAGTTCTATTCAGTAGCATTCATTTATATATATCTTTCAAGTTCAGTTAATACATATTAAAGAATACAAATTCAGATGTATTAAATAGGTTATACGTATTCAGTTGTATTCAGTTGTAGTCAGTTGTATTCAACTGTTTTATCCAACATCAGTTAGTTGTATTCAAGTGTATTATTTAACTGTATTCAGTTGTATTTTGTTGTATTCATCTATATTTAGTTCTCGTCAACTATATTATTCATAAAAATAGCTATATTCAGTTGTATTTTTTGTATTCATCTATATTCAGTTCTACTCAATTGTATTATTCATATGTATTTCTCTGTATTCAGCTATATTTCTATGTATTCAGCTATATTCTTTAATATGTATCTTTCAAATTCAGTTAATATTTGAAAAAGAATATAAATTCAGATGTATTAAACAGGTTACTATCTAGTTAAAGAATATAAATTCAGACCTATTGTAATTGTTATATTACAGCTAAGTATATAGATATATTCTGATGAATTCTTACTAGTTATGTATATAACTCAGGCACTGTCTATAATAAACAGTTGAAGTATATGTGGACAAGGTTATATTCAATTATATCCAACACATTACGGCAACTATATGTATTCAGAATCTATTTACGAAAGTCACTTCAGAAATTATTACTTGACAACGAGAATTTATTACTTGACAATGTCATCATAAGTATTGACAAATCGTTGAAGCACCAATACATATCAAGGTGTTAATTATTTATTATGTGGAGCATTTCTACACGTTTGCTTTTTATGTCCTCCCTTCCCACATATGCTACATGAATGTTTATTTTTCAGCTGCAGCAATTCACTTAAAGGTTTATCGCGATTCTTCTTTGGCCGTCTAGGAGGTCTTTTCCATTTGGGTGGTAGTACAACCTCCTCTGCAACATGTGCTGGTATATTCCAGTCATTTCAGTTCGGTAGCGGGTACACATGCATAGCGTATGTCATTACAATAGTATTTGGTTTGTAATAGTTAGAGCGATATTCTTCCGGCATTAGAAACTTGCTCTTCAATACAGTCCAAGCATGCGGGCATGATGATTCATCAACTTGGAACCTCCCAGAAACATATTTTCTTTCTAACAGGCAGACTGTGTAATTCCTCTGTCCATCGTTAACCGTATGTTAGTATTTATTTGATGATACCACCTACATTTAAAATAGAAATATAAGTTTTGAGCACATATAACTGAATTACCATATATACAATGCTGAATTATTAAGTTACATACAACTGCAATATTTGCATATAGATGAATACATCATATACCTAGACCAGCAGAATATCAACTATAATTAGTGTAGAACGTATCAAAAATATGCTGCACTTTAGACAACAGGAGGCTAACAAACACATTAGAAGGATACGTCAGGACAATACATATTAAAATTACTTATAACACAACTTTATTAGTTGTATTCTGATGTATTCGAATAGCTTTTCAGCATGTTTTTAGTTATATTCAATTGAATTCATATCAGATCCTCGAAAAAATATGTCTTGTATGTGTTTCAATTTAGTTGTATTCATGGTAGTTGTATTTAAAAAATGATTGTATTCAGTTGTATTTATGACATTAATTCAGAAAACAATTAAGCTATAATACTACAATGACATTAAAATATAACTTACAGTCATACGTGTAGACATTGCCTCATTCAAAGTCAGTATCTCCTGGTATTTTTTTCTAAGCGTCGTGTATGTCTGTGTAGCTTCTTTGCGGTTACTACAATTCCAACGTCCAAACATCTTCCTAACTTCTTCGAGGAAGTCGTGTATTGGCAATTGCCTTGCTAAAACTAGTGCGGCATTGATTGGCTCAGCAATATTCGACGTCATTGTCCATCCCCTATTAACAGGTGCATACAACCTAGCCCACTTTTTGTAACCAGCTAATTCTAAGTATTCTTTCACCCTAATATCTACCTTCTCCACTTTCTCCATCGAACTGTCAAATTCAGCTTGTGTTTATGTTTTTGCCATCGAGAAGTATATCTCGCTGAACTTGGCATTGCTCTTTTTGAATTTCTTATATACATTGTTCTATAGATTCCATAAACAAGCAAAATCCGGTACATCTGGATACACTCTCGAGACAGATTTAATGATACTCTCATTTCTATCTGAAACAATGCACATGTTTTCCCTGTCACCATATGCTATCTTGAATTGCTCAAAGAACCACGTCCAAGCAGCATCGTTTTCTGAATCAATAACACCATATGCTAGTGGCAATATATATCCAATAAATACAATTGAATATAATTATTTTTAAAACACGTATTCCAATATTTAAAATATTAACAAATTATATTATAATTTAGATACTCACCTGCACCATCTAACGTGCTTGCCGAAACAAATATCTCGTTGTAGTAAGATTTTAGGTGACTTCCATCCACAAAAACAACGGGTCTACAATGATCAAACCCCTTTTATAAAGGCATACAAAGATATATACACGTACATGAATTTATTTGTTTGGCGATTTTACCATTCTGATGTGGGAATCTGGATATGTCATATCCATTGTATATAAGTATCCCGGTAAGTTTTTGTATGAATCAGCCAGTTCACCTCTCAAAAAATTTATTGCCTTTTCTTTATCCCTCCACGCCAACATATAGCTAACGTCTACACCTAAATCTGATTTCACATTATCAACAATATCCTTTAGGGGTGTATTTCCTCTTATGATTAGTAAGCTTAGGCCTTATCATACCACCTATAAGGTTGCTACTTGCCTATCGATGCTCATACACCTTGTCCTTCAGCAGACATGTATGGTTATCAATGAATTCTCTCACTTTGAATAGTTCTGATTTGTTAATGCTTGAAGCCTTAAACCTCCATTCGCAATCTTCTAAAATACATAATAATGCATAGCTGCAAAGAGTTAATCATTGTACATATGATTAGCATAAGTGTTTACAAAAACATCACTCATATATACACGAATACAACTGACATAAATACATCCTGATATCTATATATATAAATTTTTATACTACTGAATTCAATTATAGTTATATGCATTTAAATACAATGAATACAACTGAATACAATTGTGGGTATATGCATACACTTAAAACCACAGTTGACAAAATAAGAAAATAATTAGAGCCACTGTAATGTAATTATAACAGTAAAATACATATGAATACATGTATTTCAGGACCATAAACAAACATATGTTTACTACATATGTGATAATCAAGAGAAAATACACAAATACACATAAATACAACAACGTTAAACTTACAGCTCGAACCAATAATAGAAAATACAAAAAAAAATTAAATACATGCAAACCTGACAACATTAGACCTATCAACCCGGAATTGAAACCTTTGAGCTATAGCATAATTCTCCACCACCCCTTTCAATGTAGTCTTATTCTTATACACTTGTCCATCCATAACCTCTATTTGATTAGTTTTTTAAATTATCAAATCCTTGTGGAGTTCGAACGCTCCAATTGTTTCTCCTGAATTGGCAAAATCTAGAGCTAGTGTATTATATGTATCGGAATCGTACCTTTAAATTGCTTCGTCTATTTGCACAATGTCGCCTTGATTTAAACTACCTCCGGATACATGTTCTTTTTCAATAGTTGTTATGCACAAAGGATACATCCCAAATTTTCTATTCTCTTTTTTCAATTTTACATACACTCTGTAACCCATATCATTGTGTATTTCTATTGGCGTGCAATTTCCTTCTACTTTGTATTGAATTTTAATGAGCTTTGTGCTCAAATCTATACCAGTTGATTAGAAATTGAAGTAACCAGATCATTAAAGGAGGCATATTCCTTTATCAGTATTCTCTCAATTGAAAAATCAGTGTAATTACCCTCATCATTCCACTTACCAGAATGACGCAACAACACTGTTAAACTTGCCATATGTAAAAAGGAACTATACCGTATTTTGTATATAATTTGTATCAAAATAATTTTTCGCGGTTGAATTGATATATGCGAATAGAGAAAAAGGGGAAGCGAATGAAAGAACTTCAAATAGATGTTGTTCTAGTTTTCGCTGTATTCACGTTTTGTAGTTGATATCTTCGAGCAAAATACAGATTAATGTGTACTAGTTTTTGTTCGTTGAGTTAAATTAGAAGAATATCATGTGATTTGATTTTCTTCTATTTTTAAATTGTTTAACCTTCCAAATTTTGCGTAGATACGTTATTGTATTCACGTTAATGCCGATTGAATACAGTTAAATACATATCAAACTCAGCTGGAATTCCCTTTTTCACGCCTATTTTTCCTATTGTATTAGTGAATACAATAACTTAAATATATAAAATATATTGTATAAAAATATAAAAGGTATTTATAATACGTAATATAGTAAAAGTAATCTATAAATGGCTAATTAGATATAAAAATTGGTACTTTATGAAAAATATTATGAATATAATTTAAATAGTAGGACTACCGTTGAACTTCATTACTAAGGTCAGCCCAATAAAAATAATGGCCCAATAGATTTAGCCTCCTGGTCCAGAAGAATTTCAACTACCCATATTGTCCTCCGGATAGTGGTTTCGTGTGAAGCAGAGATTTTCTATTAGCAGAAACCATGGCGGTTATTCCAACCGTCACCGTGACATCAACCGGCGCACGTTTACTATCGTTCCCGCGCACCTTATCCCCCGCCGCTACAACTGCTTCTTCTTCTTCTCTATCCTCGCTCTGCTACTTGAAGCAGGGCTATTATCCTCTGCAACGCAGGAGAATTCTGCCGGCGAGGAAGCTGGTGATACGAGCTGCAAGGACAGAGTCCAAAGGCGTCTCTCTTGGTTTCAGAGCTCCCAATTTTGAGGTAATATTTTTTTTATTATTAAGTAATGTTGGCAGTTGGTTGCTTATTAATGTATGAAAACAAAGAATTTTGCTTTAATGGGAGTAATGTTTCAGCTTACGGAGCCTCTCACTGGAAAAGTTTGGAAGCTTGATGATTTTGAACCATATCCTGCCTTGCTGGTAAAAGAAAACAATATTATTACTATTATTTTCCTGAAATGATAAAATTGTACTGTTATTATTCTGCAATCTATTATTGCATACATAGTCTAAATTTTTTCTACAAATGTACATGGTGCGAGTGGAGCGTAGTAGGTTCTGTTAAATGCACAATGAGGAGATAGATCGTCATCTATAGCTACTTCTTCTGTCCTACTTTATGTGGATTAATTCAACTTTTCGGATAAATTTAGAAATTCTAAAGTGATATTTTACCTCAATTCTTCCAAGTCATAGAGTGTTGGTGTGCCAACAAAGTCTACATTGGTACCTGAAAAAGATAGGAAGCCTACATATAAGATTTATAGATCTCTTAATGGTGTGAGGCCTTTTAGGGAAAATCATGCGCCGTTGGCCTAAAGCGAACAGCATCACACCATGTTAAGAGTATCTTAAGGCTAACTAAGCCTCACAAAGAGAATAATTTTAGGTGTTTGTTAAACTGGCATGGAGACATATTTAAATAATTGAATCCATTGGTAAGAGCATTGTGTGGGTTAGGTGTGCCCTATTGTAGACAAAAGCATGGTATTTAAGTGGAGAAGTGTAGAGGGTGAGCCTCTAGCCCTAGGGAATTTCTCGGTTATAAAAAACATTGAATCCAAGAGGCTAAGTAGATTGATAATAATTCAATTTTCTAATTCATAATTGAATGTAAATACTAAAGACAGTGAAATTGAGATACAGAAAGTATTATTATAATTCTTTTCTTGATTTTCTTCATGTTTAGAATTGTTTGCATAAAGGAGTGTATTTTCTTTACTATAATTTGTTTACAGAATCTGGAAGAATGTGTTTGATTGTGAATTATTATGAATTTGATTTGCTAAGCGAGAGAATCTTTATGATACGTAAAGGATGACTTTTTCACTAAACTGCAGTGGTAAAGGAGGTACAGTGTGTGTGCAGAAGAATTTGCTATACTTAGATTCGTTATGTATATATGTATGTAATGAGTTCAAGAAATACATATATATGTGTCATTCAAAAGCAAGACTTGGTCCAAAAAATTTCAATTTCGAACGCATCTAAAAGTTATTAATATACAGAATTTATGCTTTCCCCTCAAAACACGTATTAGTTCTTCCCATCCATATTATCCAAAATATACACAGAGAAATGATCTTCCAGAGTTATTGCTGCTTTTTCTGCCCTGCCAATTGGGCACAGATTGCTTCTTTCCCATGATTTACCTAATGCATACCACGCAGGCTAAAAAACGTCCACCATGTCAGCCAAATATATTTACAGTATAGTATAGTGTGTCTAACTGATTCTGCTTCTTCCTTGGAAAAACAAGTCCCTGCTACCTATAAATCTCTTATTTTTTAGCTGTCACCAGTCAAGCATCCCTCTTATAGCTCTGTCCATCCATAGCATGCCACTCTAGTTGGGGATTTTATTCTCAAAATCTTTTTCTGTTGCTAATCTACAGTCTCTCTTGCCCCTTTTTTCGATATGTAGTCACAACCTGATTTCACACACCATTCTTTAGTTTCCATACAAGAGACAGGGGCGGCTTAATACATTGGGCGACGAAAGCCAAATATTAGTTAGATGCTTTAAGTCTTTTCTTATATGTAAGAATCATATATATTTTATGTAAAGTCTATTTTTCTAACTTTTTTGAGATGCAAAGTGGTTAATAAATTTTTTATAGTCAATTTCTTTATATCTTTATATGTTACTAGTAGTTATAAAAATATAGTATTTGGGTAAAGTACAATGGGGTGCTTGAGCACCCAATAGCTACATTGTAGGTCCACGATTGAGTATACCCAATAACAAGTTTACTCCAGGTTTTCGTATGCGATATACATGCTGCACATTTATTGATGGCTACACCGTTGACTTTAGTGTGGTGTATTTATTGGGTGTTCTCGAGTTATTGACTTTACTACTAATGTCCATCTGAGTTAGCTTGTCTTCTTGACGTTCATCCATGTCATCATTAATTTCGTGTGGTCAACCTGTAAAATGAACGAATTCTGTAGGCCATAAAACATGTACTCATTAGTGCTTAACTAAATAAATGTATCTGTTAGCCATACAATATATACTTCTGCCAGCACAAGGGTTTAACTTAAAATTAAAAGTTTTTTTTTGTAAGATTTGAAGGTTGAAAGAAGAATTAACGAGCCATGAATATCCTTTACCTATTCTATGTTAACTTATTTTATCTGTGATTCAACTCTAATAATGTAATTTTTGCAGGTTATGTTCATCTGCAACCATTGTCCATTTGTCATACATTTGAAGAAGGATATTGTTAAACTTTCAAATTTCTACATGAAGGTAGGTGGTAATCTTATTCGGTTTCCCTTCTTTTCTAACTTCATGTATTGCATTCACTCCCTGCTTTCTGTCAGCTCAGTAGTTGAAAAGAGCAGAATAACATCAAGAAGTTCATCTTTGCTGCAGAAAGGGCTTGCCGCGGTAGCAGTATCTTCAAACTCTGTAGTTACACACCCACAGGTTCAGACACTATATAACTTTTGATCTCTTGGTTTTGTGAGACCATTATGGAATTGTTGTGAGTTTCTCCATCTTTCACAGGATGGACCTGAATTCATGGCAGAAGAGGCTAAGCTCTTCAAATATCCTTTCCCTTATCTTTATGATGAGGTGTGCTTCTATAACGCGTTCCTGATCATGGTTTTCAATATAATTGCTTGTATAGTATATATATCACTTTCAGTTATCACCCCACTTCTTTTTTTCATTTTCTGTGGAAATATTTTTGTTGCTGGATATCAATCTTTGGCTAGACTCACATGATCACCAGGCCAGTCCGCTGTTACCCGTTATTTCTCCACTATATTTTTCTACTAGACTGGTTCAGTTCGGTGGAGAATATCAACAATTCTAGTTACTATTCATACTGGTCCAACTCCCACTGTCCAAATTGGTTGCTGAGAATTAGCATGTCTGGAAGCTTACTATTTCCCACGTTGCTGCGGAGCCCTGATGAGGCTTAGGGCAATGCCCAAAATAATTTAACTCTTTTCACTGAAACTTACATTACCTTTTTGGGGATTGAGCAATAAAAAAAAGTATGAATGAAATTGCTGCTGAGATATATCTGACTTGGAGCCTCTTAATTACTTCCATTTTAGCTATACCTTCCAGAAGTTTAGTTATGTCAGCCATGACACAAGAACAGGAGGTCATTTGGGTTCAGTTGGACCCAGTGATCATATGCTCTCACTCTTTCGACTTGTTGTTCTCCCTTGAGGCTGAATTGTCTAAACTAAGTTGTGGAAGTACAATTATGGAGTTGTCACAATTGGCAAGAAATCTTCTAAATCTCATTGATACTTTATACTCATTTACTGTGGTACAAAGATAAGGTGTGCAAAACACTACTCACACTTATGTTTTTTATTTGAAAATTTTTACAATCTGTTTCGCATCGAACTTGTTCGAACTTCTTCAGCTTGATGTTTCTCTTGCAGTCACAAGAAGTTGCAAAAGACTTTGGGGCTGTTTGTACACCAGAATTTTTCCTGTTCAAAAAGGTAATGACTACTCGAGTTATATCTGAAAGCTTCAAGGTTAGCATGACACATCATACACCTGTTTTGAAATCTAAAAATGCTTTTCTGTCCCTTGTTTCTTTCTTAAATATATGCATTATCTCCCTGATGGATGTATTTTACCCCCCCTTGTTTGAAATCCTCTCAACTACAGTCATGGCTTTCTATCCCTGTTCTTACTGAGAGTATTGTAGTGTTTCCTCTCATTTCTTTCATGCCAAGTTAATATTACTAACATATTCTTGAAGCCTCTAAATAAGTATTCTCACACGAGTTATAAAGCAATGTTGCTTTTATTGTTTTGGGAATTATTTACGGAGTTGAAGAATTTCATTTTGTGATAGGATGGCAGAAGGCCCTTTGAGCTAGTGTATCATGGTCAATTTGATGATTCAAGGCCAAGTAATAATGCGCCTGTCACAGGAAGGTTAGTTACATTGCCTTTTCAATTTTCTCTCAGGAATCTAGTGTACTATTGCAAATTCCTAATATAGTTGATATGACACATCCCCTAGGGACTTGAGCCTAGCAATAGATTGCGTGCTTAGTGGCCAGCCAGTTTCATCCAATCAAAAACCCAGGTACTCTTATTTCCGTTTATATGCCCCCTTATTGTGTCCTTTTTCTGGTTTTACAAGCATTTGTAGTTTTCTTCCCTTGAAAAGCCTAATGGAAATGGTTGAGGTTGGGATTTATGCTCTTAGGTTATGTACTGATCTCGGTTTCTGTACTTGCTTCTAGCATTGGATGCAGCATAAAATGGCATCCAGGGGCAAAGCAGTAAGCATAATCTCCACTGTTTATAAGTTTTCAGCAACACATTTAAGTGCCTCAGATTATCCATGCAGCGGCTGATGAGCATTGAAGTGCTGGCACATTGTGTTACTTTTTCCATGCCTCTTCTAGCATTGTGAGTTGAGCTTCGAGCTCAAAGCTTTAATAGGGAGAACTGATTTATATATGCCAATGTTCACACTCATGTATATATTGTTTCCTCGGTACTTCCTCGCAAAGCCCCTTTTCTTGCATTGCATAACCTGTCCTTACTTTGGTAAAGGTTGAAATACTGATCTATAAGATGTAATGCTGGATCCTGGCATATTTACCGTAAAGGAGCCAAACATAGAAGAACTTGTTACCAAATGGAGTAATAGCTACCACATGCTAGTAGCCGATTGCATAAAATATAAGCAAATTACTAACTTTGGTCCTCTTGTTACGGCAATCTGGAGTATGTTCCTCCAAGTGTTTTTTAAATCGTTTTAATGTATTTCATTGCTTCACTAATTTCACTTTCTCTGGATGTAATGCTCTAATTTTCTGGTAGACCCTCGTATTTTCCCATCTTTATCCTCTGTTCTTTCGACATATTTGTCTGTGTCTATCCCTCCGTGCACTTGTTTGGGGTTTGTCTAAAGCAAGCTCTGCTAGATTTGATTACTTTAGTTTAGCTTTTTCTTTCTTTCGAGAGCCGAGTGTGTTGCCAACTTACTTTCAAGTTTCACCACTATATCAAGGGACACGTGTTGTTAGCAATCTATCACGGAAACTTGACAGAAACTACAAAGCATTAAGGAGTCGTTAGGTAGGATATATTAGGAAAAATAATGCATGTGTTAGCTTTGGTATGATTAATCCTTTGTTTGATATACTTTTCAATCAATGTATAACTAGTAACTAATACAAATATTAATTATACACTCTATTTTGTATTATCCTATCTATAGATACTACATAACAAATCATGGTATTAGCAATATCAAAGCTATTGATATATGCATATGTATAGTTAAAGACAAAATTACCTTTGAAGTCCCTCAAAGCTAAAGAATGTGGAGGGTATCATTATAAACAAATAATTCTTTCAGAAATTATAAAATACATGTCATTTTAAATATATCACACCAAACAATCATAAGAAATGATCTCAGCTTAATTAATACCATCATAACTAATTCTCATATTACTAATACTTGTTATAAAATGAAAGTAATTTAGTAAAACATAAACAAGAAATATAAGCAACTTAGTGAAACATGAACAAGAAATGTAGATAGAGAGAAGGAAGAGATTTTCTTCTTTAATTGTGTGTATTTTCCTATCTATTACAAGGCCTTTATATAGGCATAAAAAGTGAAGAAAATATGTCATGGAATATGTTCATACAAAATATGTCATTGAATATGTCATTAAGCATTTGAGATGAAGATCATGGATGATGAGTAGACATCCAACATAATATGATATTTATCATAATACTCCTCCATTGGAAGTCCATAGATAATGTGCTTGATTAAAACTTTACTAGGAAAAAATCATATGGGAAAAAATTCTAGTGAAGGAAAAAGAGTACACATGTATAGAAATATGTCCTTTTGTTGCCTTATTAAAAACCTTGCAAGGAAAACCCAGTGGGACAAAACCTTGTAAGGGGAAAAGAGTGCGACGCGCCTTAACTCCCCCTGAAGAGAGCATCAATTCACCTCCTTGAGCCTACGCATCCCAATCATGTGCACCATCTTCAAGAGATCGTTGGTAGAGATTTGATTAATAAATCAGCCATATTAACTATAATGAATATTGCACCTTTGAAATCATAACTCGTGATAGAAATATAATGTGTTCACAAACATCGTGGAATGGCTCTTCAATATCTCCATAAAGGTATCTTATGTGGTATACATGGCAGATGAATGTGTCCATATTCATCTTTGATATTTCCAGCATTCATGGGATTCAATCCTAACTTTAGTTGGTCTATTAATTAATAAGAACAAGCAATGTAAAAGAATTCGTAAAGAACTTCTAGTTCTTTAATATTTGCCCATATGAATTCTCTATTATTTTTGCACATCATACTTAAATTGATATGTCTAAGTCAACTGAATAAGTTATCAATATGATAAAGTTCATATTTACATGTGCAATTATCAGTAAACTCCAAGTTTATTATGATATGGGATTTTATATCAATAAACATCCACTTTATTGTGGTATTCGTTTATTTGTGTAGTACAAACTGGAGAATAAAGCGGGTAGCTTTTCATATACAGATTATCCCACTACAAGTTGTAGTAATAGAATATATCAATTCTTTCCTTTATTTATTGTCTCAATATAATCAACCGCTTTCGCATATACTTTGGAAACTGAATAAGTTTCTTTGAGACTTACTACAACACAATACCTTATTGGTAATCAATTGTGTTCCTCCAAAATAGTATAATTGGCTCTTGCAGAGTTCTCAATTAATTTGGTATTACCACATATTCATAAACATCCATATAGTGAATATCTCTTTTAAAGAGAACGTTATACCATTATGGTCATGGTCAAAATTATATGCAAGATATGTTTCTTGCATTATAATTGTTCTTTAATAATCACATTGCCAATATATTTTGACGTACAATAGGTACGTGACCAATGACCATTCATGCCATAATAATGACATTATTATCTTATATCATCTCAACCCTCCTTCCAGAGGTGAGCGTGGTATATTCAATACCAATAGCATGTTCATATTCTTCCAAGAATGAATATGTATTATAAATTAAATGTTGTCACACTCACATCATGAATAGACCATAATCATCTATATATGCTTTATAAAATCTCATATGTCAAATTGATGACAAATATTACTTTCACAAAGTGAAGGATTATTTTGAGAATCCTTATTATTCTCATTATCACAATGATGACCATTATAATTTCGTTTATTGCCACGTCTACATCCATTGGTACCTTTACGGTAATAATTTTGTCTTCTCTCAGACTTATCACATACTGCTATTACATTCTCTAAAGTGAATGAGAATGGAGCAAATTCAATGGGACGGATTTTCAATTCTTTGCAAATGGATAATCTTTTGCACCTCTTTTTCACAAATAGAGGCACATGGATTAAGATGAGATAATGTTGGATTTTTCCACAAAATTTCCCGTTTGGTTTCACCAACTTCTCCCCCTAATTTTGGGGAAAATGTCTCATCGAAAGGACAGCCTGCAAATCGTGCAATGAATAAATCCCATGTTAATGTTTCGAGGTAGCGAATAATGGAGGGCGATTCAAACCCAATATATATTCCTAACCTTCTTTTCGGACCCATTTTGGTGCGATATGGCGGTGCTACAGGCATATATACTGCGCATCCAAAAATTCTTAAATGGGATATATTAGGTTCATGACCCAAAACTAATTGCAACGGGGAATATTTGTAATAATTTGTCGGTCTGAGACGAACTAAAATCGCTGCATGCAAAATGACGTGACCCCAAACCAAAGTGGGCAGCCTCGTTTTCATGAGTAATGGTCTTGCTATCAACTGAAGACGTTTAATTAAAGACTCTGCAAGACCATTTTGAGTGTGAACATGAGCTACAAGATGTTTCACTTTTATCCGAATTGATAAGCAATAATCATTAAATGCTTGGGATGAAAAACTCAACAACATTATCTAGTCTAATAGACTTAATTGGATTATCGGGAAATTGTGCCTATAATCGAATTATTTGTGCCATTAATTTTGCAAACGCAAGGTTGCGAGATGACAATAGGCACACATGAGACCATCTATAAGATGGGTCTATTAAGACCATAAAATATCTAAACGTCCTACTAGGTAGGTGAATAGGTCCACAAATGTCCCCTTGTATACGTTCCAAAAACGCAGGTGACTCAATTCCAACCTTTGTTGGTGATGGTCTAATAATTAACTTGCCTTGATAACAAGAAGTGCAAGAAAATTTATTTTTTAAAAGAATCTTTAAATTCTTAATGGATGCCCATTTGAGTTTTCCATAATCTGTCTCATCATAATTGATCCAGGATGTCCCAATCGATCATGCCAAAGTACGAAAGTATTGGAATCTGTAACCTTTTGGTTTACGATAGAATGTGCCTCAATTGCACTAACTCTTGTCCAATACAGGCCACAAGATAAAGATGGGAACTTCTTATTAACCCTCTTTTGGCCAGAGACATTCTTTGTAATGATGAGATATTCAAGATTATTCTCATCTATTGTCTCAATATGATATCCATTTTGACGGATATCTTTAGAACTCAACAAGTTTCTCTTGGACTTGGAGGAGAACATTGCATTCTCTATCCTTTAGGCAGAGTTATAGTAGCTTTTCCAGAGCCTTCAATTAATTTACTACTACCGGAAATTGTAGTAACATCTGCCTTACACATACTTAAATGAGAGAAATATTTCTTATCTTTGAATATTGTATGTGTGATACATGAATCAATTAAACAAATAATTTTACAATTGAATTTTGACCCAAGTTTTTTTTGTGAGATATCTATACTTAATCTTGTATGTCTAGTTAGTGCATGCATCATTAAATTATTCAAGTTAATTAGCATGATTTAAAGTGCACTAAATACGTGTAGGACAATACCGGCTAATATGAATACCCTTATTGCACTAAGATCTTTATCAAACAATTTTAGTAATAATTTGGCTAAGTGATTTGACATGCTACATAACTAGTATTGTTACTTTTCTAGATTGACCATATAAAATAATTATATGTGCACCTAAAGAATATAAAAATTTTAATATCGTAAAATCTATACCTACATAGTATCTCCATGTGTAATAATATTCTATATGTAGGCTTGTCAAAATGAATAGTTAAATGTAGCTAGTGTAGTATATCATGTTATACTGTACAATAATGTATAATCAAACATTATGTTAGGAGTACCCAAGTACTTAAGCATGTAACTAGATATACTTGAATTCAATAAGAAAATAGACTTGAAAGCAAAAACAATTTCAAGTAACCTCATTATTACTAACATGTTTATTTGACAAATAAGAAGATGAATACTCAATAAAAACTTCTTGGATTTAGTCAAAGCAGGATGTAATATTTTAATGATGCAAACACTATTTATATTCATATTTTGGATACGTACTACTGTCAAGAAAATTTTATTGTTATCTAAGTCTATTGTTGATTACTTCTATTTATATTTTAATAATGCAAATCAATTTAAGAAGCAATTTATTAAAATCATTACATCTTTATTCATAAATAAAGAGATCATGGTGAAGTATGAGTATATTTCTCTTTCTATTTTTTGTTTAGAAACATAATTAAGAAAAACTAAGTATCCAACAAAACATATCATTATTATTACAGAAAAAAAAGAAACATGTCGTACCCGATAATTTTAAATCAGAGTCGAGAACTTTAAAAGAAGATAACTTACCGCGATGGTTAGAGACTCGTGCTGATAACGTGTTATAAAATGAAAGTAATATAGTAAAACATAAACAAGAAATATAAGCAACTTAGTGAAACATGAACAAGAAATGTAGATAGAGAAGGAAGAGATTTTTTTTCTTCAATTGTGTGTATTTTCCTATCTATTACAAGGCCTTTATATAGGCATAAAAAGCGAAAAAAATATGTCATGGAATATGTTATTGAACATACAAAATATGTCATTGAATATGTCATTAAGTATTTAAGATGAAGATCGTGGAAGATGAGTAGACATCCAACATAATATGATATTTATCATAATAAATACGTCTTATTCACTACTATTCTTCTGCAACCCTAGCAAATAATCCATAAATATTGCTTTGATACTTTATGCTGATTGTCATGTTTAAAGTAAAACTTCAAACTGTGGTTTTTATTATCCAATTTCCAGTTGAGTTTATGCCAGAATATCAGACATCAAGCATAAAGCCTTTAAGGGATAATACATAATTATCCCATTAGAGTTGTATCAAAGCCTCAGTTACACCCCTTAAAAATACGGGTGTCCTATAATCCCCTGGTTTTATTTGAACTATAATAAATACTACCTTTTGAGATAACCACCCGTTTCAAGTAAATCAATGGATTACACGCACTAACCAGCTTGTGCCACGTCATTTTTTTATTTTTATCATTATTTTAATTTTATCTTTTTATATTTTTGCTACTCCGTTTTTGGGACCTTCTTCTCCGACGAGTTCAGCCTCGCCGGAGATTTCCACCGGCAGAACTCCATTGAACCCAACAACTTCCCCACGTCTTCTCTTCTTCCCAAAACAAACCCATTAGAGACTCATCTTTCGCGAAACTTAATCAATACCCACCCCAAAACTCAATCAATACCTTTGCAATGTAGCTCAAAATTGAACTACGAACTCACCAACAAAGAATCAACACCCAGATATGAATTTGAACAAATACTCACAAAATCGAAGAAACCCAGTTCCTCGTCTTCATCCCAAATTAGTTTGAAATTTCTGACTAAAAGTACCTCAAATTAGTTCCAATCAACTTTCAATTGTTGATTCAGCTACGATTTATGTCTCCAGCAAGGTTAGACCACACCCAATCGAGTTCGAACTCGCAATTTAATTTGATAGAGTTTATTTATTTATTTATTATTATTATTATTAATATTATTTAATATTGAATCTTTTAGAGTTTTAATTTATGTGATTGAAGTGAGCTTTATCATATTGATCTCCATTGTTTCATGTGAAGAGTAAGTGAAGAAGAAGGAAAAAGAAAAGGAAAACTTAGAAATAAATACAAGAAGAAAAGTAGGGGAATACATTTTAGAAAAAGGTGGCAAAATTAGATTTTTAACCTGTATATTTTGTCTCCCACTCTCCTCAGGAGAGTATATATCACTCTCTATGCCACATTAGCTTAAAATAAGGCTGTAAATTTGGCGGTTCCGAACCGGAACCGCGGCCCTGGCAGTTCTGCCGGTTCCGGCGGCCCGGTTCTGGTTCCGGCAGTTTCCGAGAACCGTGGCGGGGCGGTTCTACCCGTTGGAACCGCCAGAACCGGAACCGGAACCGGAACCGGACCGGTTCTGGCGTTTCAAAACGGTTCCGCCGGTTCTGTAACGTGCATTTTTCAAAAAAAAAAAAAAAAATTTTAAAAATTATTTCCAAACGGCTCTTTGCAAAAAGTAGCAGTTTGGAAGTTTAAAAAATAGCCATTTGGTCCCCAAACTTTAATTTAACCCCAAACATTATATAATTACACTATTTCCCATTTCTCAACTATAAATACCCCAACTTTCTTTCATTTTTATTCACCAATTCATCAATATCTCTCAATCTCTCTCAAGCTCTCTTTCAATTTTTCTAGTGCAAGTGCTTAATTTATTGTTGCAAATTCGTGAAACATTGTGAAGTTGTTGAATTGAAGTTTTCAAGTGTTCAATTTCAACGATTTTCAATTTTCAAGAAGTTGTTCGTCAATCCGGTAAACTCGTTTCAACTCTTACGTGCTAATAGTATTTTTTTGTGTTGTTAGTTTGCTTAATTATAATTATTATGACATTTTCGTTGAAAAAAATGTTCGGTAAAGGAAAAGTTAAAACCGGTGAAAGTAGTGGCCAAAATACTACCCCTCCCCCGGCTCCCCGACCTAGAAAAGATAAGCAAGTTCAAAGTAGTAGCCAACCTAGAAATCCTAATAAACCCTTCGGAATCCTTGATAGTGATCACCCTTGTTTTCAATTTAGCAATATTGATTTTCTACATGATGTAGCAGTTGGTGATAGAATAGACAATGATATTATGAATGCTCTTTATCCTAATGCACCTATCTTAGAGGGAAATGAGGATGATGATGATGATGATGAAACCCAAGCTCCAGTAGATTTAGATGATACACCTACTAGTCCTGCTCATAACTTAGGTGATGAACCGGCATACCCACCCGTACAAACTCCCATTTTTAGTAGACAACCTCTTAAACGTACAGAAACATCATTAGTTTTGGCAATTTTTTATTCAACTAAGAGAACAAGATAAGGCTAAGTGTAAATCTTGTGGGAAATTACTTGTTTATAGGTATACTGGTGATCGTAGCGGCACGGGTAGTTTAGTTAAGCATATAAGATTACACCCTAGCGAGGCTAGATATTTGCAATTGAAAGCGCAACAAGAGGGGAGGACAAGTGCTGATTCTACAGTTAACCCAAGTACTGGTTCAAATCTTGTTCAACCAGGAATAAACACAGTCACCGGAGGTATATTATATTACGATCCAAATAAGGATCGTGAAGAATTAGCGAAAATGATTACTGTTATGTGTTTGCCTTATTCTTTTGCTTCTAATCCTGAATGGATTCATTATATTAGAAGAGTATTTAGTCCTACGTATAAAGGTTGGCCTCGCGCAACAGTTAAGGCCGAAATTTATTAATACAAGCATGAATATGAACAATACTTGCGCTATTTATTTACCCATATAACTAATCGTATGTCTATTACAACTGATATTGGTAGAAGTAATAATGATTGTGATTATCTAACCGTAACCAGTCATTGGATAGACGAAGACTGGACAATGCAAAAATGTATTATTGCATATAGGATAATTAATTCACGGAACACGGGTAGGTTTATTGCTAACACTGTTTCAGATGTATGCAGATATTTTTGTTTTAGTGATAAATTAATGACAATTTCTATGGATAACGCTTCTAGCAACACTAGTGCAATAGGTATGCTAACTAGACCACTTAATCCTGCTTTTACTAATATTTTCCATGTTAGATGTATATGTCATATTTATCATTTAATTGTTGGTGATGGTATGAGAATATTAAACTTAGAAATTGAAAAGTTTAAAATGGCTCTTAATTGGCTATTTTATTCAAACCGTAGAAGTAGACTTAGAGAATATTTTAAAAAGTGCGACGAATATGCTTTAGAGAAAGAAAGGTTTCTAAACCTTGCCCGACTAGGTGGAATTACATGTACAAAAGTTTAGTAGTAGCGTACGAATATAGAAACCCAATTAACGCTGCGTATAATTCTCGGGATTGTGGTGAGGAAGATAATGACATGCTAACTACACAAGATTGGACTAATATTAAAATTCTTTTAGATTTTTTAGAACATTTTCATGTGGCTACAAATGCTTTATCTGGCCAATATTATCCAACTATTTCTAACTGTTTAGTTTATATTGCCGCACATGCTAATTTGTTTGTTGATTTTAGCGAGGGAGGGGACATTTATGAAATTGCAATAACTGAAATGAAAAAGAAGTTTAAAAAATATTTTTTTCCAATCCCTCCTATATTTGGTGTGTCTGCTATGTTAAATCCAACTATAAAATTAGGAGGTCCTCACTTTTGGTATTATACTATTTATCAATCTTTAGATATTTCAGAAGTAGAAATTGCTACACTAGCTGATGCGAAATCATCAATTAAAGTTAATGCTCAAACTGTTTATAATGCTTATAAACAGGTGTTAGAGCATGCTAGGCTTAATATTCCAACCCCTACTTCGTCTACATCACAGTCGTCTAAAATAGCTGCTGGCTTAACAACTCTTAAATCGTGGACGGAGTTCAGGGGTACTCAAGGGGATAATTTAGATGAACTTTCCCATCTAAATGAGCTTCAAGTTTATTTGTTGCAAGGACTAAAGAATGAGAATCCAGACGGCTCTTTCGACCTTTTGGATTGGTGGAAGACAAGGGAAAGGCATTTTCCCGTTCTTGCAAGGATGGCTCGGGATGTTCTGTCGTTCAAGCGTCAACTGTTGCATCGGAGAGCGCTTTTAGTCAAGCAAGACTACAAATAGGTGATCACAGAGAGTCGATGTGGGACAAATCAGTGCTTTTTCGAGATTGGATCCGCGTAGAAAGAAGGAACTTTGGCCTAGCTGAATCACAACCAGAAATAGATGAGTGCTATGAATAAATGATAGCAGAGCTTGCTCAGGAAGCAACTTCACCCCGGAAGTGGTGATGAACAAGCTTCATTTCCACCACCGCCAACACAACCACCTCCAAACCTTGAAGGTTTTATGAGATTTGTTAGAAATAATGCATAAATTATTATGTAACTTGTACATTGGCACGTCTTCTTTTAGTTTTTTTTCCTTTTAATGGTGGTATTAATATCATGTCGTGCTCATTCCATTGGGGGAAGGAAGACTAAGAAAGATATGCCATTTTGGTCAATAAATATGCTCTTGATCATATCCTTGAATATCATTTTGTCTCAATATTACTTTGTCTTTACTTCTGTATCAATCCTTGAATATTTATGTAACATACAATACACAATATACTAATGACAACATTCTTTTATCAATATATACTACTTATATACAATTTATACTAATTACTAACTACAACACAATATACACTACTTATATACAATATATACTACTTAAATACAATATATACTACTTATATACAAAATATACACTACTTATACACATTATATACTAATTACCAAACACAATATATACTATACTAATCACATAGTACACCATGTAAAATATATTCTACAATATACTAATGACTACTATACAAGATATTGATTTAAAAAAAAAAAATTTCAGAACCGCCGGGAACCGCCGGAACCGGAACCGCCAGAACCGGAACCGGATGGTACCCGGAACCGTCACGGGCCGGTTCCACCTCTGGAACCGCCAGAACCGGAACCGCCAGAACCGCTAGAACCGGAACCGCCAGAACCGCTAGCTAGAACCAGAAGCGCAGACCCAAATAGACCCTGAACCGGAACCGGATATAGCCTTAGCTTAAAAGGTGAAACTTTTTACATTTTGAATGCATATACGGGTTATAGGACACCTGTATTTTTATTGGGTGCAACGAAAAATTTGGTACAACCTCAATGGAGTAATTATGTGTATGCCTCGTAAAAGAATAATCTTTTTTTCCTAAAACTTGGAATTTCGTGGCGCCAAGTTAGGTTCATGTGTTAAAGATTATTGAGATCATTCGCGGACTTTTTGGGCTCAGAAGTTTATTGGTGAGTTGAAGAAAATGTTTGGAAAACACAGGGCAATTGTGCGGCCAAATCTGCGACCGCAGATCTGATATGCGAACCGCATAACTGCCGCAGAGTGAAGCAAAGATTTGAGTTGATTTTGGACCAAACATGCAACCCATTATGCGGTTGCATAATCACTATGCGGACCACATAATCCATCACGAAACCCTCCATTGAAATCTCGGAGCAGAACAGTTCTACGGACCGTAGATCGGTTGCAGAATGAAGTAGAAAAATTCCAACCTGAGGCCCATTATGCGGCCCATTCTGCAGGCCGCCGAAGCAAGAGACCGCAAATCCATGTCGGGGCTCCAAATTTCTAAATTTTAAACCCGATCCCACGTCGTTAAAACATATGTTATGGTTCATTTTGTGCATATTTCTGCTGCTTTAGAGTGAGAGAAAGAGTCCTAGAGTGAGAGAGTGATCTCCATCTAATTATTCCTCAATTATTGCACAAAACCTTGAAGATTATCAAGTAAAGTTCACTAAGTCTCCACCTTAAAGGTGCTGGATTTGTGTCTTAGGTCAAAGGTTCAAGCCCCCACACCATGCAAAGTAAAGACTGATATTTAAGTGGAGAATGGTAGAGGGATGCGCCCATTATTCATCGAGTTTCGAAGGCTGGGGTTAGTCCAAAGGATCGTCTCTAGACGGATTTCTCGGTCATCAAAAAAATAAAAAAATGTCTCCACCTTAAAGATAAAAATTTATGCCCTAGCTCCTAATTTCGAAATTTCTACTAAAATGGGTAATTGGCAAGATGGTTCATGGGCTTGAGGGTAGTTTGTTTTGCATGCATGGGTGATGAAAGAATATAGGAAGAATGTGAACTATAAATGGTAAAGGATGGGGTGTGGTTTGATATAATCTTTCACAAAAATGTCTTAAAAACATAATGCGCACCTAGTGCTTGATAATGTGCTCAAATGAGCTAGAGTCTTGATCATCCTTCTAATTCTTGAATCAACTTGCGACATTCCTAAAACATATTGAAGGTGCTAAGGGTTCGGGGAATTTATTGTAGAAGGAAAGCTCTATCGAGGTATGTATGGCTAAAACCCCCTCTTCTTAGAAATTAAACCCCCTTGGTGTCTATACAATTGGTGTAAGTTCCAAAATTGATTGATGAAGAAATTGCTATTTCAAATGTGCTTGTGTTGCAAGAATATATGTGCAATATGTATTTCAATGCTCCTATTATGCTAGCTTGTCATTTGAGGATGTGTTAACGATATAAAATATGTGCTAAAATGCCTAGACTTCAAGTAGAGTTTGAATAAAAATTGTTATACCAAAGTATGTGAAAGCTTCTATATACCTATGATCTGTAATTGCTCTCGTGTACTCAGTTATCTTAAATTGAAAGGCTTGTTTGTTGAAAATGATAATAATGTGAAATGTGGGAAAGAACTTGTATTATGAAATACGGCCAAGAGCCAAGGTATAATATGTGGCCACTAGGGCCGATGAACTGATATATGTGAAAGAAATAAAACGAGAGGATCGATGGAAAATGGCAATGTCTTCGCTGAGACGGCCTAGTGATCGGGCAGTGATCGGACTCCATGCCGCACACATGGCGGTAATGTGCTGGAAACTGAAATTGTAAATTGAAACTGGAATTGTGATTGTGGTGAATGTCTCCAATGAGATGACCTAGCCGATCGGGTCGTGATCGAACTCCGTATAACAGTACGGTGGTATTGTGAATGATGATGTATAGATACTAATGATGTCCCAATTTAAAGCTATGGAAATTCACTTGAAAGCTTATGTGATCCTTATATTTTGTGTTGTAGTGTTGTTTAATGCCTTTACTGAATTTATGATTACTCCCTTCGTGTATTATTGTTCTTTTTAATGAGATGGCGTTTAGTTATACATACTAGTACCATTCAACGGTAGTAACATCCTTTTTGCCCGAGGCTCTGCATCTTAGTGGATGCAGGTGGTTCCATAGCGGGCAGTGCTGACCTGCGTTAGCTGTACATCATCCTCTTCTAGCAGTATTGGTGAGCCCCATTTCATTTTGGGGTTATGCATCATTTGTCCATATTTTACCATGTTTTGAGGTACTACCGGAGCCTTGTTGCCGGCATTGTTATGACTCGCTTTTGTATGTTTAGAGGCTCCATAAACACTATGTGGGTTGTATATGGGTATTGGAAGGGTCAGTGGATTATATAGTGTTTTGGACCCTTGTTCCTTCAAATTGTAAAGTGTATGTAATTTTCAAACTTACCAATGATGTAACAAATGAACCGATTTGGAAAAGTTTACAAATCTTCCTATTGTATAATTAATAATAACCTGTTTTCTTGATCATAATGAGTTGGGTAGAAAGTGTCTAATAGGCTTGCTCAGTCAGGTTCACTCGGTTGAACGTCGATTGTGCCTCCCGAGGTTGGGGCGTGACATTATGTATTATCCCAAGCCTTTAACTATTATTACTTTATGCTGATTGTTATGTTTGAAGTAGATGCTCTTGCTTAATGAGTTCCTCTTTATGTTGCTGTGACTAAGTACCGGTACTGTACCCACAAACACCAATTATTATTGAATCCTTATTTAATAAATATGCTCTAAGGTAGTAAAAGAAACAACAGGCTCCAAGTTTTGTCATGTGATACTTGAGATTTCCCTATGAGGATGGAATGCATAGTGATACCCTTTTCTTGAGAGTTGTTCGTGCTGCTGATTTTTGAATTATTCTTTTTTGCTTTCCTTCATTCTTTTAACTTCCTCTACATCTAACACCCTTGTTTTTTAGTGATCACTATAGATCCTTATATCTGCCAACCTTTGTCCTTTCTTCTTTGTGCACATGTAGCTTGTGTCTATCTTGCCTTCTATGAGCCAGTCTGGGGTTGAAAGCAAGTGGCATACGGTTGATCACTTTTCTTGAGACTGAAAGCCAAGTTTTTGGATCAACTACCCTCCAATTTTTACTATGATAAGATGGATAACATCGTCCCAATTTACTAACTTTGTAGTCGCATCATTTTCATGCATCAAGCACAAACCTAAATGTTGCTTTAGTGCTTTATGCTGATTGTCATGTTTACAGATCTACAAAACTTCTGATATCTATCATCCACATGTTTCATTTTATGGCAATGTACCTTTATCTTGACTAAATACTCATATCGTACTCATTTTCATTGGATAGAATGCTATTATTCTGTTTTGGAAGCTTATCAATATTCAAAATGACTCAAAATTTCTTGCTGCTGTTGGCTATATGAATCCATAGTATCCATCCCACTGTATTTGAACTTACTTCATTCCGATACTTAATAATATCTTCAAGTCAAAATATTTTCAGCTGTTATTCCAAAGTGATGATGGAATAATTTTCTCATTGTAGCAATGAGTTGTTACTAATCAAATGCTGGAATAAGTAGAGTCCCGATTATAATAGAACATTTTGGTTACATTAAATACCCTATGTTCTCAGAATTTGAAGCTTGGCGTGTTACTGTAACCTACTTGTGGGCCTAAAAAGGTTTGCTATCACATGGCTAAAAAGTAATGTACCTTTCAAGAACATGGTGAGCTAATGCATATTCATCTTTTCTGAAAATGACTTTAAAAGAATTGGTAGGGTATGATGGTCCCTTTGTTTTCCCATAATTCCATGTTTCATTTACATACTGCCAACCAAGATCTTGTCACAACCATTCCTTTTTATCATACCCAGATCACTCCCACACAAACTACAATTTGAAATCAGAGTTAGCAATTTATGTGAAGGGCCCCAGTTTGGGAATGAAACTGCACTTGCTGCTACCTTTGTACCTTCTATATTTTTATATCTGCTTCCTAATCTTTAATCATCACATATATATGCTTCTCGGTTAATCAATCTTTTTCTTTTATAACAATGATGTTCGATTATAGCCTGTTTGTGAACTCGGCTATTTAACTGGGTACTAGCTATCTCCCACCAATATTGGTACTGGATAATTCTGTCCACCAAACCGTAGGTAAACGATAGGAAATCCCCTACCGTTTTTTTGTCTTAGCTGGTTTGAACACTTGACTTACCATTATTTTCGCCTATTTTGGTGCCTCATTTAATCAATCGTCACGCATTAATATTGGTTTCGTATCATTTCCATAAGGATCCCCAAGGATCACTAATTGCAGAGGAAGATTGTTGTTGTACTTTTTACTCTCTTAAATTTCACTTAATCTATAAGCTAAATTAGCCTTAAGATATATTTTAGATCTAAGGACTGGATATGTTGCCCTCTTTTCTTTCGCTTGTTTAATTCAATAGTTGCAGGGAACACTTTTTAAGATTTTTTCGAAGATAATTGCAGAAACTGGAAGGAAAATAAATGTTCCACTTATAAAACAATAAAAGAACAAGAGCAATATTGCAGAGAAAGAGAGAGAAAATCCTTATTGAATTTTGGGGTGGTTTACAATGGGGTAAGACCCCTCTATTTATAGGAGGAAAAATAACTTAGCCAAAACTCTCTACAAGATAGACATTCACTCTAATTAGAATTCTATTCTTAACACTTCCCCTTGAATGTCTACTCAATAAGTAATGTGCATCATTAAAAACCATAACTAAAATAAAATCCAATGGAAAAAAAATTATAGAAAAGGAAAAAGAGTACACATATTTAGTAATGCGCCTGTTGGTTGCCTCGTTAAAAACCTTGCAAGGAAAACCCAGTGGGACAAAACCTTGTAAGGGAAAAAGAGTGCAACGCGCATTAACTCCCCTTGAAAAGAGCATCAATTAACATCCTTGAGCCTTCGCATTCCAATCTTGTGTACCAGCTTCTTGAAGGTTGACATTGGTAGAGATTTTGTGAACAAATCAGTCATATTATCACTTGAACGAATCTGTTGCACATTGATATCACCATTCTTTTGAAGATCATGTGTGAAAAATAACTTTGGTGAAATATGCTTTGTTCTGTCTCCTTTTATGAATCCTCCCTTCAATTGGGCTATGCATGCTGCATTGTCTTCATACAAAATCGTGGGTAGTTTGTCACATTTCAAACCCCATTTGTCTCGAATATGATGTATTATAGACCTCAACCACACACACTCTCGACTTGCTTCATGAATAGCGATTATCTCAGCATGATTAGATGAAGTAGCCACAATTGATTGCTTAGTCGATCGCCAAGATATGGCAGTGCCTCCACAGATAAACACATAACCTGTTTGAAATCGAGCCTTGTGTGGGTCAGATAAATATCCAGCATCAGCATAACCAACAAGATCAGGACTGCAGTTATTGCTATAAAATAAGCCCATATCGGTAGTCCCTTTTAGATACCGCAATATATGTTTGATTCCATTCCAATGTCTCATTGTGGGAGCAGAGCTATATCTTGCTAAGACATTAACTGAAAAAGTTATGTCAGGCCTTGTAGTATTTGCAAGATACATTAGTGCGCCAATTGCACTAAGATATGGTACTTCAGGACCAAGTAGCCCCTCATTCTTTTCTTGCGGTCGGAATGGATCCTTATTCACATCAAGTGATCGAACAACCATCGGAGTACTTAAAGGATATGCTCCATCCATGTAAAACCGTTTCAATACCTTTTCTATATAGGCAGATTGATGAACAAAAATTCCGTTTGCCAAATATTCAATTTGCAAACCAAGACATAATTTTGTCTTTCCGAGATCTTTCATCTCGAATTCCTTCTTTAAATAATCAATTGCCTTTTGGAGTTCTATGGGAGTTCCAATAAGGTTTATGTCATCGACATATACGGCAAGTACAACAAATTCCGATGTTATTTTCTTTATAAAAACACATGGGCAAATGACATCATTTATATAGTCTTCCTTTAATAAATACTCACTAAGACGATTATACCACATTCGTCCTGATTGCTTTAGACCATACAAAGATCTTTACAATTTGATTGAAAACTTTTCCCGGGACTTTGAATTATGAGTGTTTGGCATTTTGAATCCATCGGGAATTTTCATGTATATCTCATTATCAAGTGAGCCATAAAGATAGGCAGTAACCACATCCATTAAATGCATGTCAAGTTTTTCAAGGACAACAAAACTAATGAGATAACGGAAAGTTATAGCATCCATTACGGGTGAATATGTCTCTTCATAATCGACACCAGGCCTTTGAGAAAATCCTTGTGCAACTAGGCGTGCCTTATATCTTTGTACCTTGTTTTTCTCATTTCTCTTGCGTACAAAGACCCATCTATAGCCAACAGGCTTAACACCATTAGGTGTTTCAACTATAGGCCCAAAAACTTCACGTTTTGCAAGTGAATTTAATTCTGATTGGATTGCTTCTTGCCATTTTGGCCAATCAAGTCTTTGTCGACATTCTCCAACAGATTGAGGTTCAAGATCCTCACTTTCTTGCATAATGCTAGATGCAACATTATATGCAAAGACATAATCCACCACTATATCCACTCGATTAAAATTTGTCTCAATATCGATTGAATTTATTGATAGTTCCTTATTTTCCTGAGTCTCGGGCTCAATGGATTCTTCATGAATCTCAGAATTTATTAAATCGTGAATTTCCTCATGAGATTCTTTCGTAGTGTCATTTTGATCATTTGCTTTCCTTTTTCTTGGATTTCGATCTTTGGAACCTAATGACCTGCCACGTTTTAGGCGTGCTTTCGACTCATTAGATATGACACTAGAAGATTGTCCAATAGGGACATCAATACGGATTGGAACATTCTCTGTGGGGATGTGAGATTTTGTTATCCTTTTCAAGTCCGTGAATGCGTCAGGCATTTGATTTGCTATTCTTTGCAAATGGATAATATTTTGCACCTCTTTTTTACAAATAGAGGTATGTGGATCAAGATGAGATAATGATGGATTTTTTCACAAAATTTCCCGTTTGGTTTCACCAACTTCTCCCCCTAATTTTGGGAAAAGTGTCTCATCGAATCGACAGTCTGCAAATCGTGTAGTGAACAAATCCCCTGTCAATGTTTCGAGGTAGAGAATAATGGAGGGCTATTCAAACCCAACATATATTCCTAACCTTCTTTGCGGACCCATTTTGGTGCGGTATGGCTGTGCTACAGGCACATATACTGCGCATCCAAAAATTCTTAAATGGGATATATTAGGTTCATGACCCAAAACTAATTGCAACGGAGAATATTTGTAATAATTCGTCGGTCTGAGACGAACTAGCATTGCTGCATGCAAAATGGCGTGACCCCAAACCGAAGTGGGCAACCTCGTTTTCAAGAGTAATGGTCTTGCAATCAACTGCAGACGTTTAATTAAAGATTCTGCAAGACCATTTTGAGTGTGAACATGAGCTACAAGATGTTCCACTTTTATCCCAATTGATAAGCAATAATCATTAAATGCTTGGGATCAAAACTCAGCAGCATTATCTAGTCTAATAGACTTAATTGGATTATCAGGAAATTATGCTCGTAATCGAATTATTTGTGCCATTAATTTTGCAAACGCAAGGTTGCGTGATGACAATAGGCACACATGAGACCATCTAGAGGATGCGTCTATTAAGACCACAAAATATCTAAAGGACCCACTAGGTGGGTGAATAGGTCCACAAATATCCCCTTGCATACGTTCCAAAAACGTAGGTGACTCAGTTCCAACCTTTGTTGGTGATGGTCTAATAATTAACTTGCCTTGATAACAAGAAGTGCAAGAAAATTCATTATTTAAAAGAATCTTTAAATTCTTTAATGGATGCCCATATGAGTTTTCTATAATCCGTCTCATCATAATTGATCCAGGATGTCCCAATCGATCATGCCAAAGTACAAAAGTATTAGAATCAGTAACCTTTTGATTTACTGTGGAATGTGCCTCAATTGTACTAATTTTTGTCCAATACAGGCCACAAGATAAAGATGGGAACTTCTCAATAACCCTCTTTTGGCCAGAGACATTCTTTGTAATGATGAGGTATTCAAAATTATTCTCATCTATTATCTCAATATGATATCCATTTTGACGGATATCTTTAAAACTCAACAAGTTCCTCTTAAACTTGAAAGAGAACATTGCATTCTCTATGATAAATATTGTTCCTTTAGGTAGAGTTATAGTTGCTCTTCCGGAGCCTTCAATCAATTTACTACTACCAGAAATTGTAGTAACATCTGCCTTACACATACTTAAATGAGAGAAATATTTCTTCTCTTTGAATATCGTATGTGTGGTACATGAATCAATTAAACAAATATTTTTACAGTTGGACGTTGATCCAAGTTTGCTTTGTGAGATATCCATATTTGCTTCCCATGGTTTGACATACAAAAGAAATATACGAAAAATATTAGTATATTTCTAGATATGAGAATAAACAAATTTAAGTCTATGATTCAACATAATAGTTTCAGTGTGGTCATTAAAAAAATATCTTTTATCATAGTTATTCTCCTTTTAATACTCTTGTATCCGTTGCTTAATAATTAAACAATATTTTCAAAATCTGCTGAGTTAGTTGATTAACCAAATAGATAATCGACTAACCTGTTTCAACGTTAAAAAAAAAAAAACTAGTCGATGAACAAGCAACGGACATAAGGTTAATCGATTAACTAAAGTGATAATCGATTAACTTAGGTAACGGTCATTAGGTTAGTCGATTAACTAAATCGGATAGTCGACTAACATGCCTTGCGGAAAAGGTCCAGTTTAATAGAATATATTGGTTAATTGATTATCTGTTATGTTAATCGATTCATTACAAATAAAGTATAAGATGAATGTGTAATCTAAAGTTATATAAAATTTGAACCATATCACAATAATAGATAACTTATGTAAACTATGATTATTGTTTATTCATTAACTACTACGAATAAGTAAAAATAAAAATATTAAACTGCTCAATCTTCTTTAACCATGGATCCATCACCGATCAAGTGATCTATTTTCCCCTCAGGGTGCTCAAAGAAGTCTGTCACATCCAAGTGGGTGATGTCAAAATTATTGTCAGAGACAAAATTGGTTTCAGGGCCTTTAATCTTTAGAGATGCTTGATAAAGCTCAACCAAATGTCTTGGTACACGGTAAATTTTTGCCCAGTGCCCTTTTCCACCGCAACGATAACATATAATTTCTGAACTATTTGCTTTTGGATTCTCATAATTTCATTTCCGCTTTTGGTGGTTATATCTCTTTGGGGGGTGACTAACACCAGGAAAATTTCTTCCTTGTCCACGTCCACGGCCATGACCCCGACCACGACCACGACCATGATTAAAGCCATAGCCTTTTCCACGCTTATCATAATGGGAATACACCTTATCTACTTCAGGCAATGGTGTAGACCCAGTGGGTCGATTTTCGTGATTTCTCATGAGCAGGTCATTGTTTCGCTCAGCCACAAGGAGAAGAGAAATCAGCTCAGAGTACTTTTTGAAACCTTTCTCTCTGTACTGTTGTTGCAGAACCATATTGGAGGCATGAAACGTTGTAAACGTTTTTTCAAGCATATCATAATCAGTTATAGTATCTCCACAGAGTTTCAATTTAGAAGTAATTCTAAACATTGCAGAATTATATTCAGAAACAGACTTAAAGTCTTGGAGCCTCAGATGAGCCCAATCATATCGTGCTTGTGGCAGAGTGACCAACTTTAAGTTGTCATATCTCTCCTTTAAGCCATTCCACAAGATAAGTGGATCTTTGACCGTGAGATATTCAATTTTCAAACCTTCATCAAGGTGATGGCGCTGGAAAATCAAGGCCTTAGCACAGTCTTGGGTGGATGCATTATTTCTGTCTTTAATGGCGTCTCCAAGACCCATTGCATCCAAATGAATTTCAGCATCCAACACCCATGTCATGTAGTTCTTGCCCGAAATTTCAAGGGCAACGAACTTTCTTTTCATAATGTCAGACATAATTAAAACAAAATTAGGAGGAGAAAAAATACCTTAATTTTCTCAAAGAGATTCTTGAGATAGTAGAGCTTCGTGCTGATAACGTGTTATAAAACAATAAAAGAACAAGAGCAATATTGCAGAGAAAGAGAGAGAAAATTCTTATTGAATTTTGGGGTGGTTTACAATGGGGTAAGACCCCTCTATTTATAGGAGGAAAAATAACTTAGCCTCAAAGTAAAACTATCTACAAGATAGACATTCACTCTAATTAGAATTCTATTCTTAACAGTTCCCTCTTTCATTTAATCTAACACACAAGAAAGTTAATTAGTAGAGTAGAAGGATGCACTGTGATCAAATAAAGTAGTCTTTTTTATTTTTGTTAAATGAATACTGATGCACATAAATAATTTATACATCTTTTAGTTACTTGAAAGATTCAACTTGCTAGAACTGGACAAAGGCTGAGTTAATTACTGTTATTGAGGAGGTGATCTGATGAGAGGTTCAGATGAACCAGAAAAACTAGGACATTGCACTGCTGCTTTAGGATTCGATACCGATCCTTTTCCTAGATGATTAGGCTTCTCGAAATCTTCATTTTCGTGTGTAATTTCCGTTAGCATTGCTGCTACATCCTTCATTGTTGGTCTTTCATCCGGGCACGAATTAACACAAAGGAGTGCCACCCCAAGAACTTGTAGCATCTCCTGAGTTTGTGTACCAGACCTTAAAAGTAATTGCTGATCAAGAATTGTTGTGAATTCCTTGTGTTTTAATCTTAGCTCCTGATTTACCCAAGTAACAATGTGGGCGCCTTCTGGTATCCGGGAATCGGTTGGTTCCATCCCTGTTAGGACCTCAAGAAGCACAATGCCGTAACTATAGACATCACTCTTCTCAGTTACTCTGAGACTATATCCATATTCTGCAATGTAGGACCAAAACATTTAGAATGCTATCCAAATTTAGTACTCATACCCTATTTATTCCCTCAATGCGTATGTTTCGCTGGATACAAGACTAATATAGTGAGCTTAAAGTGTTTTTTAATCTAATATTCAAGAGTACTAGCATAATGTTATGTGTAATGTTTAGCACTTAGCAAAGTTATATCTGAATAATTAATCTGTTATAATGAGATATCAAAATATTATGAATGATGTTTTTGCGTGAAAATTTTAAGAAAATGTACTTACCCGGAGCTATATATCCATAGGAACCAGCTATTATGGTGGAAGCTCTTGAAGTATCTGATGATGTATTTAAGAGCTTTGCAAGTCCAAAATCTGCAAGAAAAGCTTCAAACTGTGGACCAACCAAAATGTTATTGGCCTTAATATCGCGATGGACTATCGGAGGAATACAGTCATGGTGAAGATAAGCTAAACCCTGAGCTGCTCCTAATATGATATTATACCTAGCATCCCAATCCAGAAATACTCTCTTCTCATGTAGCAGTCCTGCTAAACTCCCATTACTAATATAATCAAACAATAGCAATCTTGTTTTGCCATTATTACAGCATCCCAAAAGCCTCACTATGTTTTTGTGCCTTATTGATCCCAGTGTTCTAACTTCTGCAGAAAAACAATCCCTCTGTGGAACCTCGCCAACCTTCTTAGGCAGTAGTTTCTTCACTGCGATCACCTGTCCTGACGGAGTTTCAACACGATAAACAAAACTGGAGCAACCCTTCCCAACAATGTTGGATTCACTAAGTCTTGGCACTACATCATTTACAGAGAAGCTAAGCTTTCGGAATGGAATAAATTCCCACTCCAAACCATTTTCTTCATCGTCTTTCTGGCATATCTCTCCTTGAGCTCGGATAAATATGGCAATACAAGCTGTCAAAATTAGCATGGCCATGAAAATGCTGAGTACAGTAGCAATGGTGATCCTTCTTATGGATTTTAATCCATGATGATTTCCACTTAAATGACATGCATCTCTGTTGGTGCAGAGCTCTTGATTACCAATAAAAACACTGGTAGGAAGATCATGAAAGAATTTGGTGTTAGGAAGAACCCCAGAAAAGTTATTGTAAGAAACATTCAGAGAAACAAGGTTGTCAAGGTTACTGAGTACTCTAAGACTTCCTGTCAACATGTTATTAGAGATATCCATGCTTGCTAACTTGGAAAAATTTGAGAAACTTTCAGGAACCGGTCCGGTCAAAAAATTCCGACTTAAATTTAATAGAATATCTAGTCCTTGCAGGTGACCAATCTCCATAGGGATTAAGCCTGTGAGTCTGTTGTTGCTCAAATCCAACAGCTGCAAATCCTCACAAAGTCCAAGTGATTTGGGAACAATTCCATCTACGTTGTTTCCATTTAGTATGAGCTTGTTCAGTGATGTGAGTTTCCCTACATCTTCTGGAATGTTTCCTGATATTCTGTTCATGGAAAGATCTAATACATTAAGAGCAGTGAGAGACACAAAAGAGGAAGGAATTGTTCCTTGAAGTTTGTTTCCGTGAAGATCAATCATTTCTAGCTGTGCACAGTTTCCAATAGCCGGAGGGATTGATCCGGCGAATTGATTTTCGGACAATTCAAGAAAACTCAAACTCGGTAGCTGCCCTATTTCTGGAGGAATTTGACCATCTAACCTGTTTGATCCGAGGCGTAATCTGGATAAGCTTGTGCAGTTTCCAATATCAGGTGGAATTCCACCAGATAGAACATTTGATATCAGCAGCAGCTTAGTTAAGTTCCTCAGATTGAATAAAGTTTCCGGAATTGATCCTGTAAGATAATTGTGAGAAAGATCCAAAGACTGAAGTTTCCAACAATCGGCCAGCTCAGTTGGTATGCTTCCATGCAGTTGATTCTGCCACGCGAAAAACAGATTTAGTTCCTTTAGATTCCCAATGGTAGGTGGGATCACACCTGAAAAATTATTGTTGTCCAATTCAAGTTGCTTCAAGCTGGAAAAGTTGCCAATATAGTATGGGATTTCACCAGAAATGCTGTTATCCGATAATAGAAGCTCCTCCAATGTGCCTAAGTTTTCGAAAGACGGAGGAATTTCTCCAGATAAATAGTTCAAAGAGAAATCAATAACTTTCAAACTTGAACAGTTTCCAAGATTTCCTGGAATTTCCCCTCTCAGATTGTTCTGCCAAAGCAAAACCTTCTTAAGATTCTTCAGCTGACCAAGTTCACTGGGAATTTCTCCTGAGATTTGATTCTCATAGATAAACAATTCCTCTAAAGCAGTGCAGTTCCCTATTTGTGGAGGGATTACACCAGTCAGATTTGCTGTGTAAACTGCAAGAGTCTGCAGCTTCTTCAGTTCACCTATACTATGTGGAATCTGACCTGAAACACCTGTATCTGCAATTCCTAAAACGGTTAACTCTTTGCAGTTTGATATCTGCATTGGGATTTCTCCTTGAATTCCCTCGTTCCCACCTGTACGAAAGACTTTAAGAGTCATTAACTGACCGATTTCTTCAGGTATCTTTCCGGAAAGCTGGTTATCGAAGAGCTCAAGCTGCTGCAATTCTGAGCAACTTCCTATCTCCTTTGGTATCTGACCTTGAAGGAAATTGGAACTCAATGAAAGTTGCTTCAGTTGGGATAATCTTCCTATTTCAGGTGGAATACTTCCTGTTAGAGCATTAAAACTGAGATCTAAAATTCCCAGAGATGATGACAAGTTTCCAATAGAAGTTGGAATTTCACCACTGAGGTTACAATTTGAGAGGACTAGCACTTTGAGGAAAGGAAAAGAAAGAAGTTGAGTTGGAAATATTGTGGGAAGATGAATGGACCTGATCTTGATATCTGAAACAAAGCCATTGCTGGTGCATTGGATATAATCCCATTTGCATGGATTTTCATGGCTTGGATTCCATGAAGAGAAGGATATAGCAGAAGAAGAAGAGTTAAAAGTGGAAAGCCATGACATTAAAGAAAGCCCTTCTTGATTTAAACCAGAAATGGCAGTAGGGAATAAAGATATGTTCAGAAACAAGATGAATAAGGTGATTGTTAGTTTGGCTGACATGATTATAATGCTGATGAGAGTCTGTATGTACTCTGCTCTACAGTACTTCTATGCCAGCTTCTTCTTGCCAAATGCAGTCATTAAAGTTTATTTGCAATGATTTCCTTATCATGGTTACTGGTGTTAGAAATGCCACCAGAATTTTGCAGGAATTATTATGCAAAAGAAATGGAATTTTCAGAAATTGTTTTCCTGAAAATATACCTGTCTTCAACTAGATTCATTGTCAAGATTGACACTTGACAGTGTAGGACAGGGTTGGGATAGAGATGTATTATTGCAGTGATGGTTTGGAAGATTTTGTTTGTACAAATATACCTTCTTGCTGTTTATTGTCTATATGTAATGTGACAAGTTGTTGTCTCCAACATGGCTACTTTTTGCTATTATACCCTTTATTTCTTCAAGCTTTTGAACCTCATCCTCTCTTCTCTCTACACTAATATCTTATCTCCTTGACAAAGCATTAATGGGTTGGATTACAAATATTTTAGTTCATGGATCTATTTGGGCTGGGCTCAAGTTAATCTATCATTTTTTAAAGTACATTTTGATCTATAAAGTAGCCCAAATACAATCCATTAGTTTCCGTGTCAAAGTTTAAAAACGAGAATCAAAGTATTTAAGTTTTAATGTAAATATGAATAAATTTTGTAATTGAGTTGTGGTGAAATTTACCTATTTAGAAATAACATAAAAGATATTTTCAACTTACAAATCTTAAATACCAGTAATTTGTTATTTAAGAAAATATATTTTGATTTTCAAAATACTAATAATATTGTTTTACCTTTTATATATAGGTGTATAAAAGGCAAAATATTTTGTTTATGCAAGATGAGCATGGTTCTAAAACATGGGTCAAGTTGGCGGGTTGAGATATGAGGGATTTGCATCTACACCGGCTTTTTGGGTCACATTTTAACTTTGCCCCTTTTGATAAATTACAAGCGTACCCCTTTTTTCGTGTAACTTCAGCATACGGGGCTAAAGTAGAAAAGACAATCATGCAGAACTTCAACATTCTAGTAGACGGGCCCGAAGTAACAAGTGTGCTGAACCAAATATGCTGAAGTTTTTGTTTGTAATTGCTGAACTTAAGCATAATAGCTGAAGTTTTGTTCTCTATTTGCTGAAGTTTTTGTTTGTAATTGCACTAAATAAGCTGAAGTTTTTTTTTTATCTTGGATTTATTAGTTTTGTCATTAAGCTTTTTCAAAAACTTTAGCAGGAGATGCTGGAATTATTTAGTTCATTTATAAAAGCTCAGCACTAAATAAGCTGAAGTTTTTTTGTCCTGCATAAGCTTTTTCAAAAATTTCAGTAGAGATGCTGAAGTTATTTATTTCATTTGTAAAAACTTCAGCACTAGATAAGCTGAAGTTTTTTTGTCTCGGATTCATTAGTTTTTTCATAAAACTTTTTCAAAAACTTTAGCAGAAGATGCTGAAATTATTTAGTTCATTTGTAAAAACTTCATCACTATATAAGCCGAAACTTTTGAAAAAGCTTTCTAACATAATCAGATAGTTAACAATATCTAGGTCATAAATTTTAGAAACAATAAATGTGAAAAGAACAGAATTATCATGAAAAGAATCACTAAAGTGTGACCTTAAACTTACAGTACGCGTAAATATTCACAAATTATTGTCTACTGACTTACGTACTTATTTATAATTTATTTTTGAATAATCTGATAAACATACTTATGACAATCATCCCATGAACTGAAACCAACAACAGCAGAAGAAAGAAGACGAAAATGAAGGAGGAGAAGTAGGAGGAGAAATGAGGCTGAAGTTGTTTAAAAAGTGGGTACAAGTTAAAACCTTTTTACAAAAATGGGTATAGGTTAAATATGGGCGACCAAATAGTGTGCCCCATCAATTTTTGAACCATTATTTAACCCATCTTGACCCAGTCAATTTTAGCCCAAGTACACTTTGGATTGGGTTGGGCAATAACCCATTTATTGACCTAATCCATCTTAGCCCGCCCAAATTCAGTGTAATCCGTGCGAACTGTTGGTAATTTTTTTTTTTGGTATACATCAGACTACTTCCTTGGGTCTTTAAATATGGAGTAATAGTTTCGGTAAAATAAACGGACCAACCCCCTCTACCTTTCCTATTCAGCCTCACCCGACCTTTATGTACCGGGTCGATCCGGTTTCGATTTTTTTTTGGTCGGTCCGATTACGGATTAACCCGACCCGTTTAACACCCTTAGGTTTAATTAGTGGAGTATTAATTGAGAGAGACGAGATCAAGCGTAGTTTTGATTAATACTAAGATTAGTAAACATATTTTTAGGAGGTTGGAAAAACAAAAATTTGAAACGGAGGAAATTGTATTTCTGAGAGAACCTCTCGTAATTGGAGATGTCACTCAACTACGTAGAAGAGAGAGTTATAATATATCTACGTTCAACTGGAAAACATCAAAGTTTGCCGACTACTGCAAGATGTATTTTGTGTCTTTTTTCCTTAAGGCCCCACTTTGGTGAGACAATTAATCCTTCATTAAGGGATTAAGAATCCAATAATCAGGATTTTATCTTGAGTTGAAGTGTCTAATTACTAAAACTAACGAGAAGGACACGTCACCACTATGAAGATATGCATTTCTGGCCATATCCTTATTGATGGACTTGTATATAATTCAATAAATTATAAGAAAGCTCGCTAAATCTTTTTTCTTTTTTCTTATAATAAAATAAAGTTGTCCCTACCATGGGACACATAATCTTGGGGCAACCATCCCTCAACATAGTGTAAAAGCCCACTCTTTTTCCCATTCATGAACCTTCCCAAGAAACCATATATGAACCAAGGCATGACTTTTTTTCAGCACACCTCTACTCATTGCTCCCCTTTCTACACCATTCTTTAACAATAAGATCCATTTTGGCCAATCTGTTACATAGATAATTGATATTAATTATTTCTTTGGATCTAATATTTTCATCGCTTTTCGCATTTCGCATCCCCACGATATGGAAAATAAATCTATCCCTACGCCGACGTTTTGGGGGATAGTTTCATACTATATTGTTCGGGGAATTTCAGTTGTTTATTAAAATAGCACGTGCTAGTCAGTTTTTGGATTGATAATTGAAAAATAGTTAGTGTTTATAAAGTTATTGAAAAATAGTCATTATTTTAGTCTAACATGGAAAGTTCCACCATAATATACTGGAGATTGAAACATTTATGTATGAACTTCCAGCATATTATGTTATAACTCCAGCACACAAAAAACAGAAAATTCCAACATAATATACTGGAGATCGGAACACCTGTGTATAAACTTCCAGCACATTATGGTGGAACTCCAGCATAACATGCTAGAAGTTCACATGTAAAAAATTCGAACTCCAGAAAATTATGTAGTAGTTTTTTTTGAATTTTGAACAATGTTTTTTCCAAATTTATCTCGATTACTTTTAAAATTATGACTATTTTCTAATTATCATTGGTAAATTTGGCTATTATTAAATTTCTCCCTAGATGTTTACTCATATGGACGGCGCGACGCCTCAGGGCTAGCGTTGGGCATCAAACGGGCACTGGAGGCTTGACGTCTGGGATGTTTAGGCCATGTGGGCTACCGAAATGGTGGATAAAGACCTCCGTGCCGATTGGATACTTGGAGCACCTATCTTAGGAGCCTCATGTGTCAACTTGTGAGCTTAGCTTGGGTTCGGCTAGGCAAGCAAGGGTCCGTTGGCCTAGCCTAGACATGCAGTTGTGGGGCGACACTGCACTATCCGGTATGGAAGTATATTGCGAGGGTTATATTTGGCTATGCCCTAAGACAACCGTGGGTATGATATGAAAGACGTACATGACTAAGGCCAAGGACTAAAGGTTGCCCTACTCGGGCGAAGCACAAGCTGGGTGCGGATGCACGAGGCAAGTGTCAAGCTTGAGGATTGGACTGTGCATGTGAGACCGATGCTCAGTGTTAGGAGAGGGACGGACATGTCCTTAGACAACCTCGGGTGTGCGCAACGGTGAGATCCGACAGATGAGAAGCGCCATAGCTAGTCAAGACGATGAGCCTAGACATTGGACATGCGGCATAGTTGGAGCAAAGCCTCCTAGGCAAGTTCCACCACAAGCACATTATCGTGCTAGAAAATCTAGGAACGATGAAAGGCTGGCCGTAGTGCAGGGTGATTACTGGCGCCGCACGGGCTAATTGGTGCCGCTAGCATCCGAGAAAGAGAAAAAGAAAATGTCGGCCCGTGACACGTGGTTTCCCTCCAAATGACAGTAAGGAAAAAAAATCAATACTGGGAATTTCAAATGATTGTCTTGAGGGATAACTTAATTATTTTTATTAGTAGAATAATCTCTCTATAAACTTTTACACCACTAATTGACTATCTGGTTGCCATTACGGGTCTTCTATGGATCCAGAATTAGTTATATTTTACTACTTGTATTATATTTATCGAAATTTAATGTGAATAACAACTCCCCGTGTAAGAGCACGAGTTTATAATACAACTTATTTTGCTAACCATCCTTGTTATTTCCCATTTGATTCCAATAATACTTTGTGCAGATCTTAAAATATAAGAGTATTCAAAAGATATTTTCATTTTTAAAAGGGGAATTAATGCAAGCAATAGTTCAAACGGCAAAATTGTGACCTATCTTGAGAATTGGGTTGGTGTAACCATTACAGTACAGATTTGTACTCATGGGAATAAATCATCCATATTGGCAGAAGCGAATGAAGAATATAAGTACTCGGTTTATATGAATTCGTCCCATGCACTTTTTCCTTTGGTTTTCCTTACCCTACCGGCAAAGATCGATTGTGAATGCTTCGCACCTTGAGTGGCAACCTTATTGTGTGACCTGAACATTAGCGAGACTTTAATTTAGCTCAATTTTTTTTTTTTAAAACTATAAGTCATATAGTATGATTAAGAATTTGTGAGGGGAATTTTGGTAGCTCAGTTTGTTTACTATCTATAATTTTAATTTGTTGGTGAGGTTCATTTTCTCACTTAGTATTTCACATGATCCCCTCCTTTATTTGTAGTATAAATAAAAATTTAAAAGCTACAAATTTGTAATGGATTGGATAAAGGAAAAACCAGCAAGCTATGAATTCTACCTTATTTAGAAAAGAGAGCATGTTAGCAATGTAAACATATGATTGTGCATAGATAAATTTATATCTAATTTATGATTTTGGCAATTCAAGGGCATGTATGCGGTAAAATCGGAGAGTTCTATTTTTGGCCATTACAATGCTTCGTAAGCACATTTTTCGAAGGTTCGAGGCTATGATCGAGATTTACATCCGAGGGGTTGTCGATGTCCGACCTCGAGACAACGTAGATCGACAGTTATGGTGAAAAAGTGAGAAGTTCCCTTGGCGCGTGATTAGATCTGACACCTAGTAGGCTAGTTCAGACCTGTATCATGGCATTAAATGGATGTACCAGTCAATATCTTGCTAATAAATGCTTTTGTATAATTATAGGATTCCCCTGATGTATAAAGGGGATCCTTGTCATTTTGTAAAGACATCTGATACTCAATATTGAATACACAAGAATATTCTTTCTGCTCTCTAACTAAAATACACTCTCTATTTGGCTATATTGCTTACATTTATTGCTTTATATTTATTATATCTCATTAATTGTTATTCATTTATTACTTGTTATTGGTCATAAAGAATCGCAATCACAGCCCTCATAGCTGTTAATCCTCCCTCGGCTGTCCCTAGCCGAGCATCCGGCTCGACCTCGAGGCCCGTATATGCCAGCTCGAGGTCCTGATTTCCAGCCATTCGATTTGGCCATGATACTATCTACAAGCTCTTATCTCATTTTCTAATATCTTACTTAGCATCTATTGCCTAATCAACTAGCATAAAAATAGATCACGTATTTTTAAAACCACAAAATCAAATCTAATTGTAATTACCATTTTCAAGGTAAACAGTATTACCATTTCCAAGGTAAACAGTTTGGCGCCCACCGTCAGGCTAAAAATAATAGTGATTATTTCTTGCTAGTTCACTCCATAACGCAAGTTACCTTTCACACTTTTTCTTGTCCAAGATCTTTGATTTCAAGTCAAAATGTCTAACTCAGTAAACACAGGTGAAAACAACAACCTTGAGGACCATGGAGAGAATGTTGTGGATGTTCCAAGTGTTGGTATACCACCCCGAAACCCTGAGAATGCACCAGAACTAATCCTCACGGACGTGGTCTCATGCGACGCTCAACACGTCGAAATAAGCTCCCACACCAATAGGAGCATACACCAAGGAGATCAACAAGAAACTCAAAAAACCTCGGCTTAGGAAGAGGAAGGGGTTAGCCTTCACGTCATCTTTGAAATGTTACAGGCACAACAGCTGGCGATTGCTCAGTTGCAAAGTCACTAGAAAACTCCCAACACAGTAGTACCAGGAATGTCTCCCCTATCCGAGAAGGTACCAAAAAGATCAAGTAACAATGGGTCGGCTGCCAACCTCGCCCTCATATAGATGCTCGACGACTGCACAAAGAGGATCGAGTCGGGCGAGAAAAAGATAGAAGCCAATGATAAGAAGGTAGAGACCTACAATTCTAGGGTCGATCAAATTCTGGGTGCACCCCCGGTCCTCAAGGGTGTAGATTCGAAGAAGTTTGTACAAAAGACATTTTCGCAGGAAGCTTCTCCAAAACCCATTCCAAAGAAGTTCAAAATGCCCGACCTTCCGAAGAACAATGGAACCTCGGACCCAAACGAGCACGTCACCGCTTACACTTGTACGGTGATGGGGAAACGAGCTAAGGAATGATGAGATCGAATCTGTCCTTCTAAAGAAGTTCAGGGAGATATTTTCGAAAGGGGTAATGATATGGTATCACAACCTAGCTCTAACTCTATAGATTCATTTTCCATGCTGGCAGATTCTTTCATAAAGGCACATGCTAGTGCCATCAAGGTAGCTACAAGGAAATTTGACATCTTTAAAATCAAGAAAAATGAGAACGAGATGGTGCGAGAGTTCGTATCTCTCTTTCAAATGGAGAAAATGGAACTACGACTGGTCTTCGATGATTAGGTGGTACAGTCATTCACTCAAGGTTTGAACGAGCAAAGCTAGGTAGCTTTGAAGGAACTGAAGCAGAACTTAGTCGAGTCTCTCGCCGTGACTTGGTCGGACATCTACAGTTAATACCAGTCAAAAATAAAGGTCGAAGACGACCAACTAGGAGCCCCTTCGGGCTCGGTATATCCTAGTAGGCTTCCGGCAAAGGAGCCAAAGCCAAACAAGGAAAGGCACCAACCGTACACTAAAGATTGAAGAAAAGCTGGCACTACATACCCCGAAATGAACGAAGTATGGATTGATGCCAGAATTATCGGGGACTAATCAGTAGAGCTAGATTCGACATGTACACAGGGCTGACGAAGGCCACCCCTTGTCGGAATACAACTTCAATGTTGATGTTTCAGACATTGTATTCTTCATTAGTAAAATAAGAGATACATGTGGCCAAGGCCCGTACAATTAGATCCTTCACAAAGGAACCATAACTTAGTGTGTGAATTTCACAACACGTACGGTCGCATGACCAAAAATTGCCGACAACTATGGAAAGAAGTTGCCCGACTAGTCAGGAAAGGTCACCTTCGAAGCATGTCATCCACATGATCTTAGGAGCCATCTATGCTCTACAAGAACCCATGGTTATAAGAACAAAAATATCCTTCACCAGAGAAAAGCGAACTCCAAGTTACATACCCAAGGATGCTCTCATATTCAACAATGAGGATATCGAGACCTTGTCTCAGCCTCACAATGACGTATTGATAATCTCTTATTTCATGAAACGTTTCAAATTAAATGTGTACTTGTGAATCCAGGTACTTCAGCCAATATTATCAGGTCGAGGGTGGTGGATCAGCTCGGACTCCTTGAACAAATTCTACCCACCTCTCTAGTCCTCTACGGGTTTAACATGGTGAACAAAACAACAATAGGAGAAATTATCCTGCCGGTCAATGTGGCCGGCACAGCCCGAAATGCCAAATTCTATGTCATCGAAGGAGACATGAGATACAACGCCTTGTTCAGGAGGCCGTGGATACATTACATGAGAGTGGTACCATCGACCTTCCATCAAATGATGAAATGTTCGACAAAGGATGGGATAAAAACCGTCTACGGGAACAACATGCAGCAAAAGAGATGTTCGCAATGCATGACGTGGCACCGATACCAATACCTCCACTATTGAAGGATCCAAAGTATATGAAAACAATAAAATATCTATTACAAGCTACATTCTCGGCTAAGCCTGACCAAACAAAGCAAAGGACCATACTGCATCCTCGTAACAAGCGATTGAAATATATAAGGGGCCGAAGCGCCGTCCGCACTAAGGTTTGATCATCTCCCATTTTTTCCTCTACATTTTGTACTAACTTGAGTGCGTGTATCCAATTGAAACCGATGAAGAACTTTCCAAATCGAAGGCCATAGGTTCCAAAAGAATATGTTGCACTCTGTTCCTTCGATAGTGTTTTTATCCCAAGAACGGTTTTACCGGTAAGATTTTTAACGAGGCTACATCTATATGCTACCTAAGGAAGACCCAACAAGTATTCAAGGATTCTTTTCAATCAACCTTTAATACTAGGGGCATCCCCCTGAAAGAACACCTCATCGGAGAAGCCAAGATGCCTAAATGGGGTCTTAATAGGAAAATGATGTACTGGGCCAAAGATTCAAACAAACCATTCCTGTATAGAATAAACGAGCCCTTAACAGCAAAAACATGTATACCCAGACTGAGTAATCAAAGAATACATTCCATCAAAGTATTTCACGTTTCAAAAGGGACTGATACTTTTTTTTTACAAAAATAGCTGCAAAGCCAAAAAATGTCTCGAACACTCAGGGACTGGTGTCAATAATTCAAAGCCGTATGACTTCTGGGTTGGAGCTTTAAACTCGTAAGCCCTTAATGATGAACCATCAAGTTTACAAAAATGGCTCCAAAGCCAAAAAACGGCCCGAACACTTGGGGACTAGCGTCAACAATTCTATGCTGTATCACCTCCGGGTCGGAGCTTTAAACTTATAAACCCTCAATATGGCAACATCAAGTTTGCAAAAACGGCTCCAGAAGCCAAAAACGTTCCAAACACTTGGGGACTGTTGTCAAAAACTTAAATCCACATGACTCTTTAGGCCGGAAACTCCAAACTCGTATGACCTCAATGAGGCAATACCATGATTAAGGGAAACGGCTTCCAAGACAGAAAATTTTCGACTACTCGGGGATTACTGCCAATAGCCACCCCATCGACTTATCAAAAACCCGAGTCCATAAGATCCTAAGTGGTAAGCCTCGCTCTCGTAAGACCTATATAATGAAGTAACAATATCTGTAAGACCTCAAGCAAGGAATGAACCATACTTTTACTAAGTAACAATATCTGTAAGACCTCAAGCAAGGCATGAACCATACTTGTACTAAGTAACAATATCTGTAAGACCTCAAGCAAGGCATAAACCATACTTGTACCAAGTAACAATATTTGTAAGATCTCAAGCAAGGCATGAACCCGATCTTAAAGTTAAGGCTATATATCGAACTTGTAAGATTCCTAAAATGGCATACCCTCGATATAGACGCTGAAACTATTTCACTCGGGGACTGAAAGGCTCCGGCCAAACATAATGACTACGGTTACAAGGCTATACTAGCCAAACTAATGCGACTCAGGGACGCCTAATCATTGCTATATAATCACATGCCTTCAATTACTTCAAATATACTTTGAAAAGAACCAGTTAAACATGTATCCTCGACATAGGCAAAGAGATGCGATCATGTTAGCTCCAAACTTCGACCGTTGAAGAGCCAGGGAAAACACAATCTCAAAAAGTCCTTAACGAAGGAAATATAAAGCCTATATTAGAGGTCATACTGACCTAATGCATAAGAGCTACTGTTGTCAGCCCATATAAAAGGTCGTACCGACCCAATGCGTAAGAGCCACGGTCGCCAGCCCATATAAAATGTTGTATCAACCTAAAGAATAAGAGCCATTGTCGCCAGCTCATATAAAAGGTCATACTGACCTAAAGGGTAAGATCCACTGATGCCAGCTCATATAAAAGGTTGTACCGACCTAAAGCGTAAGAGCTACTTCCGCCAGCCCATGTAAAAGGTCATGCCGACCAAACGTGTAAGAGCCTAAGGGCCAACTTTTAATTCAAAAACTTAAGGGTTAATAATCTTGAGAGTCGAAATCTGACTCGAAGACAGAACTCAAAACAATTAACTGAATATGACTAAGAGCAAAAGCATAAGAGCTTAAACGTCGACTTATACAAAAAGGTCATACTGACCAAACGCGTAAGAGCATACGGGCCAACTCAACGAGCCCCAAGTCCGTATTATAAATCTAAGGGTTCTCTTAAATCGGAGACCAGTTCATATGGCTGATGGCTAACAAATGCTGAAGCATAAGGAAATACATGAAAAATGAAGCCGCAAGAATTCCTTTTATACATATATATGAAAAAAATACAAAGCTCCATTTACAATATTGGCATTATATACAAAGTCAGAAAAGGAAAATCCAATCTATGTCTCCCTCGGGGACTATGGCCTATCGGTCTCTTTCTCACTATCTTCGGCATCAGTAGAAGAAAATTAGCGTCTTATTCATCCGCCTTTGCCTACTTTATCTCTTCCGAGAGATTAAATCCCTTAGCATGGATCTCATCGAGGTTTTCCCTTTGAGATTTCACCGAGCATACTCCTTGCTTCTGCCTCACGGACAAGAGCCCCTCTCATTTCGGCTTGGGCATCGACAACATCCTTTAAATACACGGCCAATTTCTTATCAGCCTTAGTTCGGACTGTTTCTACTTTGACTCGAGTATCAACAACTTCGGCCTTCATCATCTGAAGCTCATACTCGAGCCTTGTAAGCATGTTCATTCGGACCGAGCTGCTCTCATGAGCACTGTGAAGTTGTACTTCGAGGGTAAAAGCCTTGGCCAAAGCGTCTTTCCTAGGCGAAATATTGGCATCTTATGATGTCCAAATCCAGTGCTAAAAAGTAAGTGTACAAGGTCACATGCAATATACTTTACCCAACAATGAGTCGGGGTCGAATCCCATAGAGAATAATATGCAGACGATTAGGAATGTATGAGAATTACCACTTATTGCGCAATGCCAAACACTTAGATTTTTGTTTAGAAAATGTTTTATACCTAAATGTGGAAATGTAAACTAATCTAGAAAGTAAGTAAAATGATCAATGGCTACAAGGATGAATGCATCGGGAATTACACTCAAGTAATGATCCAATGTATTTCATGATTTTACAAATATGAGCGAGTTTATATTAATTAGCCACGGGTAATAATTATATATTAGCTTCTTTCTAAGACTAACAAGATTTCCTAATTGAATTATCCCTATAACATTTAAGAGATTAGGCACTCCCAGATACGGCTACAAGTAGTTCAATCCTATCCATAGATAGAATCTATAAAATGAGGGTTAATACCTCAAATTCTTGTTAATTAATCTTTCCCAACCCTAAATTATCTTTTTCAAAATGAATTCGGAGTTAATGGACGAGTCCTAGGGTTAGCTACTCCCTTTAGAAACATTAAAAAACAAGAATAATTTAAGTACAATAACTCACTTCATATATAAATGAAAATCATTCAATACATAAGAACAACAAGGTATTTAATCCACACTTTAACTATGAATATTTCCATAAACAAGATTCAGGTGTTGGAAATAAATACTACACACTAAAATATTCAATACAAAGCAAGGAAATTAAGAAATAAACATAAATGGGTAAGAAATCCTTAACCACAAGCTTCAAATCTTCAAGACCCAAGTGTGTGAAAAACCCTAGCTTTAAGACTTGTTCTTTCTAAGTCTAAGAACTAAATAATATGCCAAAGATTCGCTAAAGATTTTCTAGGTCGTGTATTAAATGGTTCGGGGCTGAAAAATATGAAATTCTAGAATTGCCCAAGTCTGATGCTTGATTTTCGCATTTGTGAACAAAGGTTCTCAATTGCAAAGTATGGCTATGCTGTGCACTTTTGCATTTGCGAAGAGGAATTCGCATTTGCGAAGTTTGACTCCCCTAGTTGACTTCACATTTGCGAATTTTTTTTCGCATTTATGACGACTGCCTAGATCCTCTGCCTTCACAACTCCCATGCTTTCCTCGTAATACCCAAGACTGAAATCTTCGCAATTTCGAGGCTTTTGTCGCAATTGCGACCACTGAGGGCATTACCCTGATTTTCCCCCTTTTAGCCTCTTTTTTACTTGTTTCACTTGGTTTCTTCAACATCACTTCTAAATCACATAGAACCTGTAATATAAAAGTAAATGCCATTCAACATGTGATTTTATCACATCAATCATAGCAAAAATATAGGTTTAAAGGCAAGATAAGTTGGCAATATACCAACTTATCAAACCCCCAAACTTAAACTATTGCTTGTCCTCAAGTTACGAAAGCGAAAAAATCTCCTCCCAAGTAATTAACTCAACATTGCATCCTTATCATGCTAAGCCAAAAAGGTCTACTATAAGCACAAATGCATGACTTCGATTGGTACCAAAAATTAAACCAATGCATATGAATTGCCAAACACTTTTCATGAACTTCATTATATTTCAAATGCCAAAGCACTAAGCAAACCAAAGTATCAAATCAAGTCATGACATTAAAGCTTCAAAATTTACCTCTATCACAATTATCATTCTTTGGTCATTTCTTCAAATTGAAAAGGGGATTAAATTCACAACTCAATTTTCATGTAACCTCACATTTAAGAGAGGATCCCATGCTCATAAATCTTAATTCAAAACACAAATGGGATATCAAATGGAAATAATTAACTCTCTCTAAATAAAATGTTCAAATGCATACAAGTAGTACCATATGCTTGCCTTTCATGTATTCCTCCACTAATGAAGATAACTTGGTTCAAAATCAATTAGGAATTAAAGGATTGTAATTTAGACTTTTGGTTATGGTAGGGAATAATTTTGGTTAGAGTGACTCAAAACCTCCCCAAGCACTACAAAATTTACTATTAAAGTCCACTTCATTCAAAAATATTTTCCATCCTTTCTTCACTTTTCATTCTACACCTAGTCTTCCTTTTATTCACAACTTTTTATCATTTTATTCTTTTTATTTTTATTTTCTTTCCTTTTCAAAATCAAGAAAGTTTTCATTTTTTTCTACCTTCCACCTTTTTAGACAACTTTCATATCACAAGTTTTCCAATCTTCACCCCCAAACTTAGTCTTTTAGCTTATGATTAAACTTTCTAAGTACTTAGGGAGGTAGGGTTCCAAAAGCTAGACCAATAAATAACAAAGGAATAAACTTTGTAACATGGTTGCCAAAGAACAAGATTAAAGGCTCAAAATGGGTTGACTAGGGAAAGTATTCGAGGGTAGGAAATTTAATGCACAATAGCGGTCCACGGAAGGCCTAATATCATTTTTCAAACTAAGTTAGTCTATCATTTTGCCTTGAAGCACATTTCAGGCAAGTTCTAGACTATAAGTGATGAAAAAGAACTCACAATAAATCTTACCACACATGGCACATGAACATTCAAGTGAAATACAAGTCCAAAATCCAATTGCAACCAATGACTCAAAGAGGTTACATATAGCAATAGGAAGCTATTTAGTGAATCAAAGAGCCAAAATTTGATTCTAAAAGTCATGACATGTTTACTTTAATTATTTATCGTTTTTAACATCCAAAAATTTATATGTCGAGTTTTAAATCATGTTGGTACCAAGAACGCCACAACTTGGTCAAAGGGCACAAACTCCAGCTCAAAACATTTATGCTTCCTAATATTAACATAACTATATTTAAACTACAAGACTAATTCCATTAAGAAAATTGTCTATCTATCAATCATCGGAAATTTTCGACAAATATTTTCTTCAATTACCCAGTTCAAGAAGAAAATTGGAATCCTTGAAAAAAGAACCGTGGTATAAAGAAAATCGAGGATATCGCCACTAGCATAAAACATACTATATAAAAAAAAATTTAAGAAGCTAGTAAAAATTTAAGAAGTTAATAAACATCAAGTAAATAAAACATAATATATATAAAGACAATAAATTAAGAAGCTACTAAACATAATAATATCACACAGCACATGAAAATATACTAACAACAAAATAAAAACAACTACAGTAGCAATATGCCAGAACAACAGTTATACAAGAAGTCACCCCCAACTAAATTTGTTGCAATGTCCCCAATACAACAAAACATGATAGAGTAAAATGGTGGAAAGTACTTCCTGAATACTGCATCAAGTGCTCTCCTCTTGTCTGAGTCAGAATCATCCTCCTCTCCTTCTTCCTCGGACCAATGAACATGAACATCTATCGGCCTGGTCGATGGCATTGGGTCCTGAGGCTTTAGGACTTTCCACAGCCCCTTCACACCCTTTAATATGCGACTAAAGAATTTATCTATTTTCTTCTCCCTTTTCTTCATCTGGGTGTGTGCCTTTTCTAGATTTCCATGGTCACTGCTCAACTCACCATGCTTCTTGTCCAGCTCCGTGTATGCCTTCTGCAACGCCTTAAGGTGATCCCCCTGCTTCCTCTGATCCTTAGGTATTTTTGTAACTTTTTCTTCAAATATAAACGGGTCCCTCAAATGTCTCATCAGGTCCCTATGGAAGGCTAGCTACTAGCTCGCGAATCACTCGCATCTCCTCACTAAGCACAACAAATGGTCCTCCTACAGAGGATGATGGCTGAATACTCGGATCAACCTGAGAAGAAGAAACCATCTTTCTCTTTTTGCTCTTCACAGCGCCACCCTCTCCTCTCTTTTTCAACTGATTTAGAGGCTATCATGGCTCTATCCAATTTCCCCCTGAAGCCTCTTCCACACCGGCAAGTGGCACAGCTCAGTGATAAGCGATGGGAATATCAATGATGGACCATTCAGCATCCGATACTCCCTTAGTTCATTGATGAAGATTTCACCAACATTTAGCTGAATTCAAGGATGCAAACTATAATCTGAGCTCTTGTTACCGGTACATTCCATATGTTTGACGCAGGAGAGATACGACTGCATATGATGGCCAACCATATCTTCGCTTCAGCAGTGAACTTCTTGGATGTTATCCCTCTTTTCTCAGCTGCCCATGGAACATATGCACCCGGGCATAATTTGGATACCAACCACTCCGTTGAGGAACAGTCTTTTTCCTTGAATGGAGCCATGTCGTGGTTTGGAAAATGATAGAATTGATTCACAGCTTCAGCCCCAAAGTGCACCATTTTGCCTCGAATTCTCATCTTTGGCTTTTATAGCCTGATGGCTGGGAGGTTTGCATAAAATTCCCTCACCCATTGCTCATTTGCTTGGCAAGGTTGAGGAACAAAACAGTTCCATCCCATGGATATTGACCTTTGATAGAACTTGGGAAGACTTTCCTGGATATTGTCTAGTAGTATACCACTTTCTGGGAGCACCTTTATTGAGATCAAGTTTTCAAAGTACCGTTCTTGGCATTCCAATGACAAGAACCAGTGTTGATCAAAGTTTTGCTCAGCTTCCAAGGGGTTGTCACTTGCGAATTTTTCAAAGTTAGAGCTCATTTTCCAATAATAGTGCCTGTAGATAAATGATAAGAGTGAAAACTTGGTATGACTATGAAGAATATTGAAAAATTAATCAAACATGCCAGAGGAATGATCGGACAGTTGAAACTCAGCCTTAAAAAAAATTTCAGGATTTTGAAATTTGGAATTATCTACTCTCGAATTTCGCAATTCCCAAATAATCTTCGCAAATGCAAAGTTATCAGAGGAGGGAATTGCAAAGAAATCCTCACAATTGTGAAGTTCTCAGAACTGCCCAGTTTTGGGAATTGTGAAGAAAGTTTCAGAATTGCGAAGGTCTCCGATTCAGGCAATTATCGCAATTGCAATGGGATCTTTGCAAATGCGAGGTCGCAAATGTGAAGAGTCCATCACAATAGCGAGCCATCGTCCCCGGCTGAGTTTTTTCACAGACAACAAGACTAAGCCCTAAAATTATTGAATCCAAGCCATTTTTGTGGACCCAACCATATTTTAAACATAAATCATATACTAAACTTCTTAGATAACCATGAATTAAATTGATGTTTCAGCCAAGAATCTTATTCGAACCTTTCATCGATCACATAAAAAGCACAAAAAATTCTCTTCTATTTGACAAGCTTTGGGTTCTCAGACTTCCCCAAATTTTTAGCAATGAACATAATCGCACACTTTCAACCAACCTCACCTAGAAATTAAGATACGTTTTGAACAAATTTTGAACAATTTCGGGCAAAGAATGATACCCATTTGAAATCTAGAGTTTTAGAGAATATAAGAAGAAAAAAGAAAAAGAAGAAGAAGAAGAAGAAATGATTAAGCTTTCATACCCGGATCTTTGCAATTAGGAGTTAGAGTTAGTGGAGTTTTACAGTTGTGAGAGTGAAGGAGACAAGGGTTTGAGAGTCTTAGACTTTTTCTTCAATTTTTGTTCAAAATGAGTGAACGTCCGCTTTTTATATCTCTGATGTCACAATTGCGACACAACCTTCGCAATTGCAAAGATTAATGACCATTGCGACAAACTATTGGAATTGCAATGGGAAAATTTTGCAAATGCGAAAATATGCAATTGCGAAAACCGCCCCTGCAATTTTCATCAGCTACTGCCTTGCATGCTCTTCGTCTCCCCGACCTACTCAAATCAACTCCAAAATTTAAGAAATTTGGAAGATTGGTCAGAAGCAATATAATAAGCTTTTCTAAAAATAAAATTTCAAAAACGACGAAATCTTTTGAAAAGGATGGGTTGCCTCACACCAACTGCCGCATTTATCGTCGTGGCAGGACACAAGCAAAATTTATCACTTTTCTTGCCATTTGGATGATATGTATTGGGAACCTAGCTTGGAATCAAGCTTGTGACCATGAGATATGGGGGGTTGTATGTCGATGATCAAGCCAAGCCTTAAATTCTTTATTTTGCACTTCTTGGCTCTCATGTGAGGAATGTCATTTTGTTTTCTTGTTCCCTCAAACTGTCGTATGTGTGGTATGAGATTTTCATCCTCCCAATCCTTCACTGATTTGTGTAGTTAAAATTCTATATCACCACGCAATTCCAATATTGAAAAATGCTTGGAATGTGAGTTCAAACCTCCAACTTGCATTTTTTTTGGATTTTGACATCTTCTTTTTCCCATTTTAACCAAATTTTCATTTACGCCGAATGACTCTAATTTCATATTTTTCTCAATATTATTAACACTCATGGAGTCAGTTGGCGGATGTTCAATTCTTGAATCCTCAAAGTAAAGCTCACTTTCTTTCTCGGAGTTTGACTTTTCTTGGCTTCCTTCCACACTCTCAAGTTGGTGGGCATGGCGAGCCTCAACCAATAATTTCATTTGATCTTTCAAAGTGCAGATATGTTCATCATTGTAATTCAAGCCTTGTTTGAACTCCTCGAGTGCAAAGTTGTGCTTCTCTTTATTTTCAAGAATGGTCTCCAACATGAGCATCATGTTCTCATTGTGAGCCTTTGAGAGTTCTTCTTGGTTTTGATCAAATGCCAAGGAAGGATTTTCGTCTTCTACATCTAAGGAAAATTCTTGGCTATCATTACCTTCAAAGCCTTTGTCACCTCTAAAAGCCTGAGACCTAAAAAAGCAAGGTCGAAATCCATCCCTCTTTTTCCTGTATTTGACTAGTAGGGCTAAGCTTAAAGCATTTCTCCCATTTGTGAGTGCAACCTTGCAAGTGCCAAGTTATTTTGGAGACTATTTTCCAAAAGCTCCTCCAAGAAACTTTGTTCTTTATTTCCTCCTTCAAGTAAGCGTTCTATCATGAGCTTGAACTCTCCATTTTGAGCATGCTCAATTTCTTCCACTTCCATAAGCCTATAGTTTTCATCACAAAAAGTAGAATCATCATAGCGGAGGCTTGGGGAAGGGGAGGAAAAAATTAACACAATCATCCTAATGACCATTTTGAAAACCACACTTATCACAAGTACTCCACTCATGGGTTTGAGACTATGCGCACAATCCACCCCATGAGAATTTAAACAATTTTGCCACGAGTGTGGTTCTCCATAATAAGGATAAGGGTCATTAATGTAAGAAAAATTACCGTCCGACCAATTATCATTAAATGATGTAATTTTCGAAAATAAAAAAATAAATAAGAAATAAAAAACAAATAGACCAAGGTAAAAAAAATAAATTAATTGCTCAAATATTCACAAGTTTGGACCAAAGCACTTATGCTTATTTCTCAAACAACCTAAGTTACGCCAAATTTTTCCCTGGTAACGGTGCCAATTTTAATAACGTCCAAATCCACTACTAAAAAGAAAATAGACACGCTCACATGCAATATAATTTTCCCAACAATGAGTCGGGGTCGAATTCCACAGAGAATAATATGTAGGCGATTAGGAATATAAGAGAACTATCACTTATCGCGCAATGCTAAACACTTAGATTTTGGTCTAGAAAATGTTTCATACCTAACTGTGGAAGTGTAAACTAACCTAGAAAGCAAGTAAAGATCAACGGTTACAAGGATAAATGCATCGAGAATTACACTCAAGTAACGATCCAATGTATTTCATGATTTATAAATTTGAGCGCATTTATGTTAATTAGCCACGGGTAATAATTATATATTAGCTTCTTCCAAAACTAACAAGACATCCTAATTGAATTATTACTATAACAATTAAGAGATTAATCACTCCCCGATATGGCTACAAGTAGTTCAATCCTATCCCTAGGTAGAATCTATAAAATGAGGATAATGCCTCAAGTTATTATTATTAATCTTTCCTCGAAACCTAGGGTTAGCTAATCCCTTTGGTACTATAAAAGAACAAGAACAATTAAAGTAACTATTTATCGTGAAAATGGTAATAATAATTAAATTTGTAAATTGGATTCCAAAAATATGTGATATATTCCTGAGCTAGTTTATTAGGGAAACTAGTGATAAAACATAAAGTATAACAACGAAAAGTGAGTTGAACAACGCAGTAATCGAACCAGTAGGGGGCTATTGCCCGAGCATAAGATCAGCCAGCAGACACCTCGGAGCCGAGGTTTGAGCCGATATCGGGCTATTGAGGGTAGTGGGGACGGGGATAACATACAATATATTGCTAAGCAAGGCTCTATCTTATCAATATTGAGCAAATTAATGAATAACAAACGAGAAAAGGATAAAGTGCTAAGGTAACCTCGAGGTCAATGAAGATAGAAAATTTAGAAGAAAGAGAGAAAGAGAGAGAGAGAGAGAGAGAGAGAGAGAGCGAGAGAGAGAGAGAGAGATTATTGCAAGTGTGGAGAAGTGGAGCAACATCATTCCCCTACAAGGTAGGGCGAGTCCCCTTTATATAGGAGGGGAACTCGGCTATAAGTACACATGTATTAATTACAAGAGTAAGAAGATAGGACGACTGGATACAAGGCCTCTTTGTAGACTCTAGATTGGTCAGGCCTATCATACGTAGCCATGTGCCTAGGGGGCTTCCCCCTTTTGTCTTTCCCTCAGCCCCATTTCCTCCGAGCCGGGCTGCGACGAGACATGAGGTTAAGAACCCGATCGCAGCCTCCCTCCCTCGGTGTCTCGGGGCATGCTTCCAAAATATCTTGACAGCAAAAATAAAGTCTTCTAATTTTTCCAGGTACAGATAGTCTCCGCGCTTCCCATATCGAAGTTATGGGAAATGATTCTGACACTTGACTCCTCGAGCCCCTTTTTGCAACACTATGCTGGTGATTTGGATTGCGGTGCAATCTTTTGTAATAGCCAGCATATCTCATAGATCCCTACACGATACTATGTCATTTCCACTCCTCAAAGCAAAAGTACTACTATCGATTTTTTTTTCAAGGAAGCAATAATTGCATTCCCCAATGAATGTTCAAGAGCCTTGATGACTGTGTCATTTTTTACCCTATAAATGAGGGCATTTTGGCATTGTTTTTCCTATCTCAATACTTCCGTTAGCATGCTTGAATCTTCCTTCTTATCATCTCCTTATACCTTTGTACATAATGACAGAAGCTTTCAATCTCAAGGATGTTCGGAGAAGTTCCTCCGGACTACGTCGTGGCCTTCTGCCAAGCCCTCCCTTCGTTGACCATAAGCATGCTATTCCGCAATTGCTGCGGTTGTTAGTATGTTGCCTGTTGCTACTGTCATTTTCCCGAGGTGGTGATAGATGGGGACTCGATTTCCCCTTCGCGTAGGTGGTTGTTCGAATTTACCGCTGCTCATTCTTCTACCTAGGTTTGGTATGGCACTTCATCCTTAGGGATTTTTATTTCCCAAGGGATAAAGTGGCACTGCTGGTTGTTGAGGCGGGGGCCCGTCGACTCTTCAAGCTTTGACTTCGGCGGGCCATGTCTCTTTTCTTTGCCTCATCTGCGTCCCCTTCTTTTCCTCTCCTTCATCTTCTCCAGCGGAGATCCTTCGGGGTACTGAGCTGGGAACCTATGGGAGGTAGAGGTCAAAGGAGTCACCCTCAAGGATATGTGCTTGAGGGTGCAGCACTCGGAGATGCTAATACCGAAGATAGACTCTCGAGGGTGGATCAGTCGCTCGTGTTTTATCATATATACATTCTCCCGCTCCTCTGCCTTAGGCGTAGATTCTTGTAGGCCTTTGTAATTTGTATGTAATGACCCCTCGGGGGCTACTTTACACAGATCTTTCATAAAAAAGAATTTATCTTACTGTCTTCTGCTACTTTACTTTGTTTTATATCTATATGCTCTTATACCCTTCGAGGCTCTTTCAATGTCTCCTTTTATTTATTGGCAGTTGATGTTTGCCGTGAAAGCTTGTTTTGGTCTCCAGCTAATTGACATGGCTCTCCCCCGACCTTCTTGTCATATTTCAGATTGATGGTGGACCGATCCGATAAGTTTGAACTGTCGAGGCCTGCTAATTTTTTTGGAGATCATGCATCGAATTCTGGGGCCTTTGGGAACATTATCCCGGATGAAGGTCATCTTTGGTTATCGGGGGGGGGGGGGGGGGCTATTGATATTTATGTAGCCAACCGGTTTAGAAAGTATTAGGTCGGCTTCTGCTGAGGAGTTTTCCTGTGTTTGAGTGCTTCTTTGGGTCCTCATGGAGCTTCGATGATCAGAGCTTCTGGGGTTTACTTCTTTGGAGAGGGGATCATGAGATCAGGCTCATTCCTTGCATCTAGTACCGGTGTTTTGGAGCTTATTGAAGCCTTGTTTTTTGAGCTCGGGGGGCTCCCAATGTGGAATGGTGCCTCGAGCATGGAGATAATATGCGCGGCCCCTCGAGTCTTGACTTCTGTTGGAGGATGTTTTCTAGATCGGGTATTGATCCATTGATTTGTATCAAGAACGTTGGCTTTCTGGAGCGTACCTCGAATAGGCGACTCACCGTTGCATCTTGAATATAAGTGGGGCAGCTTCGGATTTTTTGCGAGACTTCATTATTTTTAGGTAGCTGTACTTCTATTTCGGCATAAGGCTTCTTATCTCTTTAGGTGAAAAAAGTGCTAGCACTCTCCCTTGCTTTATTTTGTCAGTTTTACTATAGTCATGGCTGCCACTTCGAGACCGGCATAGAAAAGAGCGGAGAGTGCTGTTCCCAGTGCTCGAGAGTCAAAAGATTTCGCTCTGGAGATTACGTCCTTGATAAGAGACGAACAACTAGAGGTGGCGAGGTGATATTGCGGGTGAAGCGAGGGGGTAACACTAAGGGTGCCTTTCCCAGATGTAGGCCTTGTGGACTCAGATGATGAGTTCTTGAATGTGCACCTATACCCTTTTGCATTGGGTCCCCCTGATTGGATTGTGCTTGACTTTTTCTTGAAATATCGGGTTACTTTGGAACAGATTCATCTGTCATTCTAGCAAACAGTGCTGATGATGATATTCTTCGCGGAGAAAGCATGCCTTGAGTTCACGCTTGATCATCTAATCAGGCTATATCGACCTTTTCATCATCGAGGCCTGTTAACCCTTAGCTTTTACGACCGATATTATTCTTGTGGAGTTTTTGACATTTCTCGATGGGTGGAATAACGCATGTGAGTGAGGCACTTTGTTGCTTTTTCAGATTTTGCTTACAATGAAAATCAGCTAAATAATAATGTTATTTCTCTTATTGCAGCAACTTTGTGGATGTCGGGTGAAGTCCATGATCTGCCCGAGTGGGTTCGGAGGATGGTGACCTATTCGTCTTACGACGAGCACAGGTGGAGAGCTGTGTTTCACATTAGGTGGGGAGTGGATTATCAAGGTACATGCACATGTTGATTTTGCCCTGCTGTCGTGTACTCGAGGTAATACTTTCCCATCTCGTCTGCATTGGATTTGCCATTTGCAGATATTAGGAGGTTCCTTGGAGCGAGGCAATGCTTTTCCGAAGAGGAGAGTCATTGCCCTTCGGGCCGAGGGATGACTGCAATAAGAGGGACCGGAGCTTGCAATGCGACGGAGCCTTTAGCGGTACTGGTCGGGCTTAGATTTCTGAGATAGGGTGCCACTCGAGTCTACTATTCCCAGAGCATCTGATTCCCGGCCAATGGCTCTTTTGAGCAGACGTGTCGTGCCCCGGGCCGGCCCTTTTTGGGTCATAGAGGCAGGATCGACAGGAGCATTTTCTGATTTGGAGGGGATCCATTATCTTCATTTTGTGGTTAGTTCGTGCTCAGTTTCTTTGTATCCCACATTTTACTTCTCTAATTGAATCTTTCCCGTGCAGGCCTGCGATAGGCTTAAGTCCGAGCTACTCCGTCAAGGGGCCAATTTTTAGAGAATTCTGGATGAGGGAGAATCCCTTAGGCTTCTTTGAAAAGAGAAGGAAGTTGAGCTGCAACATTGGCGATATGTGGTGTACCGGAGCTCAAACTATTTGACGAAGCAAGTAATTTCCTGTAGTACGTGTTCGCTTCTTTTCAACCTTATGTTAATTTCTTCTTGTCGTATCAGTTCCAGAAAAAGGTGGAGGGCTTAGAGTACCTTATAGGCGACATAAACTACGTCAAGGCTGCTTGCGAGGATCTAAGGGCTCAAGTGTAGGCTCAAGCTCTAGAGGAGATGAGCACCTTAGCTAAGGTTCTTTCCTTTGAGGTCCCACTCAAGTTGACCCATGATAATGCCAAAGATCATGCAGATATGATCGAGAGAGTTAAGTCTAATCTATTGAAGGTCAGAGCTGAGATAATCGATGCCCGGGCAGAAGCGACATTAAGCCAAACCAGGGCTAATCGTGAGATGACGATTTGCATAAAGGATGCTGCTAGCACACAATCCGAGTTGAATCGAGCCCTCGATCGTGTGAAGAGGATCAAGGAATATGTTCATTACCGATCCCGGAGAAAGGTACTCGAGGAGATTAATGCGAGGGGATTCATTCCCTCAGAGGAATTGGATCGAGCAATGGCGGACGAGTGTGACACTCGATTACTTCTTGTTGATGTTGCGGAGGGCGAACTAGACAAGCTATAGCCCTTTGGCGCAAAATATAATTTCTACCGCTTTGTAGCTTTGTTTCTGATACGTGCAGGGCATGTTTTTTTTTTTGTCATTGCTTTTGATCGTGTGGACTATTTTGGATCCAGTCCTTGAGTCGCGGTGTGATTTGAGCTTCAATTGGATTTCTGACTCTTTCCCACCTTCACGCTCGGAGGGCGACAGTCCTTTGTGCTTTTGGGTCAAAATGACTTTGCGGGAGCGTGGCCAGGAGATTTGTCTTCGCTGATGATAGCATCGTTTGGACCAGACTTAGGAATATCGCGATTGAATTGTCCTCGAGTTTAGTCTTCGAGTCAGGATCCAATTTAAGCTTAATATACCCTCGAGTTTTGTGCTTGTTCGGGCTGGCGATAATGGCATTTATGTCGTACCTTTAGGCATCTTGCAATTTTTTGGGTCCAGTCTTTAAGTTGCATTGCGACTCAAGATATAATCAAACCTTACATTTTGTTGAGATTCTGATCAGTTGAAGTGTCATCGGTGTCGCGCCCTTGGGTGTATTATAGTTTTTGGTCCAGTCTCCGAGTCGTATTGCTATTCAAGCTGTAATTGACCCCTAATCTTTTGTGATTTTCCGGCCGGTGATGATGGCTTTTCTAATATTTGGTCATTGAGACTTGTAAGTATGTGGCTGTAGGCTTGCATAGTTAACTCTTTCGAATCCGATCTCCGAATCGGGTTATGATTCGAGTTTGCTTTAATCCTCAAGCTGTTAATTCTCAAGTTGGTGACAATGGCTCTTACGTTGTACGATCGTAGAGACATTTTACGTTGTATAGTATTAGAGACCTTTTAATATGTGGCCCATAGGCTTGCTTAGCTGGCGTCAATGGCTCTTACACTGTTTTTGCTCAGGAGCTTTTTGTAGGCTTTGTTTCCGCTCGTTAAGGTCTTTTTGAATATTTTTGCCTGACCCATCATCGGTTCTGAAAAAATCTTGATTTCAAGTCGTAGTCAACAATGTTTTAATCACCTCTTAAGGTTCATAGATCATAGGTCGAGTAGATCGACACTCTTGCGATTTTGAGCCGATGTGGTCGGGACTTATTTTTTTCCTGTTGAGGGAAGCCTATTTTTTAACCAGTTTTTTGCAAAGTATATTTGGAGGATTTTTTAGCGACAGTTGAGCATCCCAGAGTCGCTTTATTTGAGCTGCATCAGCCGTTTTGACCGTAGTCATATGTGCTTGGTTGTGGTCATTTTTTGATCCCAAGCGGCAGTGTTAGGTGTCTACACCAAGGGTATGTCCTTAAGGGATTCTTACAAATGCGATGTATAGCCTAAATTGTGGGATTTTCATACCTATTGAGGTATTACAGTTCATGGAGAATAGATCTGGCTATGCCGAGGCTACCCTCTAGGGTCTTATAATTTCGAATTTTCCAGTACTTGGAGATTGATGGAAGCCTCCGAGTCATCAAGTTGTTTAAGCCTGAAAGCCGCTTCTCGTGAGCTCGGAGTTGCCTTATAAGGGCTTGATGAACCAGGCGTCCCAACCCTGGGGTCATCTGGGCACTAAATTTTCTAAGTCTCCGAGTATCTCGGGATACATCTGGCGAAGAGGTCTTTGTAGTGAATATGCCGAAATGTTCTTCTTCAAAGCGTGGAATGCCTAAAAAATATTCTTTATTTCTTGGAAAAAATTATATGCTGTAAATACATGTTGTCTCATTCTTGTGAGTTCGGCCCGCATGGCACGACTTCTCTGATTACTTTATGTTTTTATATGATTTCGCATTGGAGCTTTAGAAGAGAGGATTGAGATATCATTGGATCCCCTTGTTAGGGGTATGTAGCTTTGCTAATAATCTTGTTGGTAGAAACTTCTTCATGTTAAAAACCCGATTGAGGAAAGAAAGCTCGGCGGGCCCGGTGGGGCCATGGTTCCCCGAGTGGGGTTCGGAACTACCGAATGCCTTAGCCAACTGCTTTCATACAGGTGAGCGAAAATAAAATAAAGGAAATGACAAAAGGAGCGGTGTAGTTCTTCCATTCTACGAAATGTGTAAGCGACATTTTGAGGAGCGAGTCCTGCTGCAAGCTTCTGCCACATCCGACCATGCCTAACCGAAGGTGTGGTTCTCCTTACCCTTTTATCTCTTCGAAGGCAATGCTGGAAATGGGTCATGAGGCGAGGGATCTCCTCTCGTCACGTTTAGCTGAATATTCTAGTCTCGCATTTGTCGGGGGGTTTCTTTCCTTTGGTGAAGCAGGGTTAGAGTCGCCTTTAGGCGACATATCTGCTGTCGTCTGTATAAAGTGTCCCTGCACATTTGTTGTACTAGACCAAGCTTAGGCGGACTGCAGAGAGGGAGCAATCTGATTGTTGTGGTAATTTCCATTAGGGACCGATTAGAGATTCGGCACAAGAGCAATGTCGATTTGGAATACCCTATCGACTTTGGCTTGAATTCGTCGGTAATTGTTGGCCGAACCACCTGTACTCATAAAAACATGCTTTATTTGAAATAAGTCAAATGAAAAAAGGGATTACCAATACGTTACTGCAATGCTGAGGTGGAGTCTCGGCGTCCCTTTCATCGGGTGCGAGGGTGTCCTTTAGGAGCATTTTCTTGGACCATCCCTTTTCGGTGATAGGCACTTGCTCCCTACACCTCTACGGATTTTTGAGGGGTGCTGCATCTTTTTACAGCCGTGGCCATATGCTATGGCTCGTCGGCGTTGTATTTCCGGATCTCTTTCCTCCCTTGGAGCTGGATTTGGGTCGTCCGCTCAATGATACTTTGTGGCGACCTTTGTTGAATAGCATAGTCATTGCTTTTTTGGGCCAATGACTCCAAGAACCTCGTGGTTCCCGTTCGAAGTCATGGTTTCCTTGGAGGGTTTTGGTTGAATATGTCCGAGTCTCCTGCCATTTCTGGCTTTGCTTATCGAAATCAAAATTCTTGGTACTGCGATGTTGAAGTCGTACTCCATCGGACGAGGTTTCCTTGCTAGTTGTATCTTGTTTAATCTAGTACCATTCGAGGTTCCTAGAGGGTGCTGTCCTTGGGCTACTGCGTTGTTTTTGCGAGGTGTGTTGCACCTCGAGTCATCTCTTCTGTTTGTAGACACGGACGGTGCCTCCATTCGCTCGGCATTAGCTTCTTTGCTGGGAATTTTCCTAGATATGCCGAACTCAAGAAGGTTCTCGGACGATCGTCTACGACCCTGATTCGGGACTGGTGTCAGTTGAGGGCATCCAACCAGTCCGTGGACAATTATCTGACCAGGCTTTGCATCAAGTGCCCTAGAGTCATCGAGTATGCTTCATTTGGGTTTTGGGCGAATGCCTGTATTGCCCAACTACTTGAAACCGGGAGCAGTCTTGTTCGTCCTGTCAAGGAGCGGGGTGCAGTTTCCCGCGTCACTTTATTTATTCTTTGTTTGGCCTCAGGTGCGTTGGTACCTCTTGGTATTGATTTGATGATACCGGTGCGTGCTTTCACGGAGGACTGTACTGGTACGGTATGCAGGTCCGTGAGGTCAGGCGCCGGGCAGTGGCGCTGCGGCATGGTTTCTTTCAGGGGAGTTTTCTTCAAATCTCCTTATCAGAACGGGCTTGAGTTCAACATTTTGGAGGTCGCTTTCCCTGGACGGGCATGCGTAAGTGTTGATGCGCCCGTAAGGATTCGAGGTCTTGCCACACATAGGGAGATTTGTCATTTCTGACTTTTGTGAAGTGAGTTCTGGGATCGTATTATCGAGAGACGGTTGCTGTAAGGGTCGTAAATATGATTTGATCCTTTCGATGAGGTATTCTAACATACTTGCTATGAAGAGGTAGGTTGCCGGTATGTCGTTGCCTGATTTCTCGGGTATTGGCTCGACATATGGAGATATTTCTAGTGCTGCTGCGTTGGGAGTCTCCGAGCTACTCTGTAACTGAGCAATTTCCAAATGACATTCCTACATTATTCTAAAATAATATGAAGATTAATTTCCTGTTCTGCTCGGGCTGGGATTTTTTGGGCTTCCTATTGGACAACGTGCTTTATGTCGTCATTGATGTGTGATACTTTTTTGCCCCGTTGCGTCTCGTGCAGGCCCACATCTACTCGAACTGATCTAGATGCGTTATCGGGGTCCTGTGGTGTCATGCTAGCTGATGGAATGACCATACTATTCTCTTTGTGATTTTTTTGGGTTATCGTTCTCAATTTACCTTATCGAGCTGGACCTTAACCTGAAATCAAAAGATCTTGGACAAGAAAAAGTGTGAAAGATAATGTGTGTTCGAGTCGAAACTAACAAGAAAATAATCACTATTATTTTTAGCCCCACGGTGGGCGTAAAACTTTTACCGTGAAAATGGTAACAACAATTAAATTTGTAATTGGGGATTCTAAAAATATGTGATCTATTCCCGAGCTAGTTTATTAGGGAAATTAGTGCTAAAACATAAAGTATAATCATAAAAGACGAGTTGAACAAGGCAGTAATCGATCCAGTAGGGGGCTGGAGCCCGGGCATTAGATTAGTCAGCAGACACCTCGAGGCCGAGGTTCAAGCCTATCTCAGGCTCTCTAGGGTAGTTGGGAAGGGGATAATAGACAAAAATATAGTTAAGAAAGGCTATATATTATCGATATTGAGTAAAGTAACGAAGAAAAAACGAGAAAATAATAAAGTGCTAAGGCGACCTCGAGGCCGATGAAGATAAATAATTTAGAAGAAAGAGAGAGGGAGAGAGATATTATTGCATTTGTTGAGAAGTGGAGCAACATCAGTCCCATACAAGGAAGGGTGAGTCCCATTTACATAGGAGGTGAACTCGGCTATAAGTACACGTGTATTAATTACAAGAGAACAAAGATGGGACGGCTTGATACAAGGCTTCTTTGTAGGCTCTAGAAAGGTTAGGCCTGTCAGACGTAGCCATGTGCCTAAGTGGCTTCCCCCTTCTGTCCAGACCTTAGACCCCGTTTCCTCCGAGTCGGGCTTCGACGAGCCCCGAGGCTGAGAACCCGGTTGTGGCCTCCCACCCTCGGTGTCTCGGGGAATGCTTTTGAAATGTCTTGATAGCAAACAATCAAGTCTTCTGATTTTACCGCATACAGTAACAATAACTCACTTCATAAATAAATGAAAATTATTTAATACATAAGCACAACAAGGTATTTAATCCACACTTTAACTATGAATGTTTCCATAAATAAGATTCAAGTGATGGAAATAAATAGTACACACTTAAATATTTAATATAAAGCAAGGAATGAATAAATAAACATAAATGGGTAAGAAATCTTTAACCACAAGATTCAAATATTCAAGACCCAAGTGTGTGTGCAAAACCCTAGCTTCAAGACTTGTTCTTTAAGTCTAAAAACTGAAAAATATACCAAAGATTCGCCAAAGATTTTCTAGGTCGTGTATTAAATGGTTTGGGGCAAAAAAATGTGAAATTCCAGAATTCCCAGGTCTGATGCTCGATTTTCGCATTTGCAAACAAAGGTTCAAAATTGCGAAGTATGGCTATACTGTGCACTTTCGCATTTGCGAAGAGGACTTCGCATTTGCGAAGTTTGAATTCCCTGGTTGATTTCGCATTTGCGATGACTGCCTAGATCCTCTACCTTCGCAATTCCCATGCTTTCCTCACAATACCCATGACTACAATCTTCGCAATTCCCAGGCTTTTGTCGCAATTGCGACCATTAAGGGAACTGTCCAGATTTTTAGCCTCTTTTTAACTTGTTTCACTTGGTTTCTTCAATATCACTTCTAAATCACATAAAACCTGTAATATAGAAGTAAATGGCATTAAACACGTGATTTTATCACATCAATCATAGCAAAAATGTAGGTTTAAAGATAAGATAAGTTGGTCAAATACCAACTTATTAGCATCCACCTAGGCCTTTTACTCGTCATACTCATGCTTGGCCTGACCTAATTCGTTCTAAAGGCTTTCCAAGTCCTTTGTCTTTTCCTACAACTGAAGTAAACAAAACATTTGCCTCCGGAGATAGAAGAAGAAACACGTACTCCTTTGAAACAAAAACTACCTGCTCCTTCAGCTAGCTTTTATAATTTAGGCTTCGACACGCCTCATTCCCTAAGTAGGCCACCTCGACATCCCTTTCATCGCAAAGAAGCCTGAGGGTTTTCTCCTTATCCAAACATTTTCACAAACTGGCTTCATGATGAAGCACCTCGGACTTGAGCTTGTCAAAGGCCTGCAAAAATGGAGCTCAATAAGAAAGGGAAGGCACAAAACTCAAAAATCCTGTATTGACTACCAAAACTCACTGCAGAGTAGAGCCGCTGAGCTTCCTCAAAGTTCGAGCGCACCTATACTAGTATGGCTCCGTCAGACCTAGAGGAACTTATCCCGCTTAGGACACGATCGCTCGGTGTATGTGTCCCTTGGCTTCGAACGTCCCTAGAAGTACCTTTGAGGGGAGAGAAAGTCACCCGCATAGAACACTCATTCCTCAAAGTACCTTCGATGAGAAAAGAAGATGGTAGCAGAGGAGGAACCATGTTTCTAAAGCCAGAGATCTCAGGCGCAGCAGGCTCAGCCAATACATCCTCTCCGAGCCTTTGGCCTGGACTCATCTTGCTATAAGCATTATCGCCCTGTGAAGGCCCTTTTTGCTTATTATTATCATTCATTAGCCCAGAAGCTAGCGATCCTTCTCCCTCTCTGAAGGGCACGATATCGCCTAAAAGGACTCCCCGATGCCTATGATAACAGAGTTAGTACGCATGAAAATAAAGCGCCATTCAAATAAGGAGCAAATCACATAACACGTACCGTGGTGCTATACCTCCTATCTACCTGTGGGAAGGTCCTGCCACTTACGTTCATCGTGAGTCGATTGGGCCGCCAATTTCCAAGCCCAATTCATCAGGTTGGGGACATTGTATAACATCCATGGAATCACGGTAGAAAAGGTATAAGTATGACACATACGTATGAAATTCTTCACTGTAAAAAAAATAATGAAGGCACACGTGTACCACTAACGTGTAAAATTCCATTCCTCAGGAAATGGCAGAAACTCAGTAGGGATAATTTCAATAGTCCGTACTCAGACGAAATGAGTCATCCATCCTTGATCCATCTTCATCGTTGACAATGACGGTCCTAAGGAATCGACATCGAAGGGTTAGCAGTCCTTGGTGATGAAAAGGCCGGTAAATCCTAATGAGGTGACTAAGAGTGAACTCAAGCCGTGCTTCCTCCGCAAAAAATCTCATCATCAACACTGTCCTCCAAAGTGACCGATGAACCTATGCCAAGGTATCCTGATACTTGTGACAGAGGTCAAGTACAACCCTATCAAGGGGACCCAGCGTAAAAGGGTACATGTACATATTCAAAAACCCCTCGGCATGATCCATAATGCTCTCTTACAGGAAAGGTACCTGCAGTACTACCCTTTCCTCCCACCCACAATCTTTCCTCACTGACTTAAGGTGCCCCTATCCTATTAAATAAATGAACTACGAGGTATACTCCCAATGACCCTAAACATCAGGAGGTTTTTCTGATGAAAAGTCCCCCCTCGAAGCAAAATGTCGTGAGGTTGGCTCGCTTGGCATTAGCAGAACTCCACCAACCAGGCAAGAAGCAGAGGCAGAACTTCCCTCTCCTTGCCGAACGGGTCCTGGCGTAAAATCTATAACTGTAGTAAAAATCAGGGAATTGGAGCGGGAATTTGAGCAAGAGCTTCGAAGTTAAATGGCGAAGGACCTAATGTAGGAAAGGAGAACTATGTGAAGGAGAATAGATACTCAAAAAAGCGGGATCCTCAAAAGAGGGAAAATAACCTATAATACAGAGAAAGTGGAGACTGTCTGCCTACCCCAAAGGCCAATTAAAAACACTAACTAGGCCACCATCACTTTGGAAAGATGTACCGGTGCAATCGCCCCGGTTGCATCATGACCATGTCACATAATTAATGCTGCCATATGATATTTTGGGGATAAAATACTCCCGCATCAACAAACCTCGAGATGGTACCCGATCTCGAGTACCTCTATCATGAAGAAGATTGGCTTTAAGAAGCCATTGATATCATTACAAGCCTCGAGATAGTACCCGATCTCGAGGACCTCTATCTAGGATAAGATAGGCTCTAAGGAGCCAACGGTATCGTTGCAACACTCGAAATGGTACTCGATCTCGAGGATTTGTGTCAAAAATAAGATAAGCTCTAAAAATCTACTCATACCTTGAGGATTTATGCTATTGTAAGTATGGGTCATTTACCAGATCCTCCGGCCCTCGAGCTACCTAAGCCCGACCTAATTTTTTCTCGAAAACTACTAATAAACCATTAGGATTATTTCTCGCCCTCGGGTCGAGTTAAAATCGTCATATCGATTAGTTTAACCAAGGGATCATCCAAATCCAAGTGATACCTCACCTGGGATATATATGCAACGCCAAAAGGATATCCCAACTAAAAGTTCAAGATAAGTTTCTAGGTTGCCCGAGCTTGAGTGAACTCTCACTCAAGGATTGATTTCGAAAGCCTAAAGGATATCTTTATTCTCAGACCCGAGCAAGTTCCCCATTGAGGACTATCACCAGGGCCTAAAAGGCTAAGTTTTGTTCTAAAATTTCGAAGCCCTATTCTCACTCAACCCTAAATCATGGGCCCCGACGACATGAGTTTATCAATCCAATTCAGGCTCAGTACAAGGAACGAAAAAGGGTTCCATGGTGTATCATGATAATCAATCAAGAGCTAGAGAAATACTTAAACCTAGGCTCGGTATTCGTAGCGATCGGTAGAGTCATGCATTCATATTCTTCACAGTTGCAAACAAAGGGAAATATAGCATAAATCAAAGACAAATAAATAAAATATCTTTGCATTCATAAACAATGATTACAAAAGGACCATGAAAGGACCTTGCACATGATTACGGAAGCCCACGAAGTGTCCATACATAGAAACAAAGAAGAAAACGTAATAGCTAAAGATCTAATCTACTCTTAGGGGCATATCCTCGGGAGCAATGCCTTTGACAACCATTTTCTTCAGGCTTTATCTAGGCCTTCCCAATAGCGTCTTCAAGGACAAAGAACGGGAAACAAAATAATGCGAAAGAAGTATACAAAGATGAAGAAAAATCCGTAGCCTGCCAAATCGCAAAAACTTTTACCATGCCGAGAAAATCATAGCCCGACATATTATTTGGAGTGCGTAGGTCTTACCTGCACAATTACTTTGAGTCCACTTCTTGGAACAATGGGCCATACAAGCTAGTAGACGGTAGTGGCACTTCATTCCACAGAAAGCAAAAGGGATGAAGTACCACACCAGGACGGAGTAAGGAGGTGAGTAGTAGTGTAAAGTCAGGACATCCTCCCAAGCAGCATCATAAAGTTAAAATATCTTTCTGAGTAGGAAGAAATCAGCGCCCTTATCTCATCGCCTCAAGCCAATGATGGCAGCGGTAGCAATGACAATAACTACAACAACAAGAAGTTAGTGCAATCTCGCTCGAAGGAAGACAGCTTTGAGAAAGGGACATTGCGACCCTACGACAATAGTCGTTAAACATGAAAATTAAAATTGGATAGGGGCGATGAGAAGAAAGGAATTGAAAAATGGTGAAGAATGGCTGAGCGATGTTTTGATTCAAGAAAGCTTCCATTGATATAGAGAGGGTAGTGCAACCAACATGCACAATCAATACTCTTTAGAAAATTTATCGACAAGCACAATTAATATTTTTGGGAGATGGATCAGCGTACTTTGAAAAAAATAGACTAACAATGTAATGAGTGTTCCAAGGAAAGACACATCGATGGGATGTCTCAGTTATAACGAAAGCTGATGTCATATACGTGACATTGTCATGAGAGGCTCAAGGAGATCGGTGTCAGAGCCACTTCTTATCATTTTTATCTATGAAATGGGGAAAATATCGGTATGCGGTAAAATTAGAGGGTCCTATTTTCGGCCATTATGACACGTCATAAGCACTTTTACCATAGGCTCGAGTACGATCGAGATTTACACCCGAGGTATAGTCGATGCCTGACCTCGAGACAACGCAAATCGACAGTTATGATAAAAAAATGGAAAGTTTTCTAGATGCGTGATTAGAGCTAATAAGGCCTAGTAGGCTAGTTCAGACCTGTATCATGGAATTAAATATGTGTACCAGCCTCATTCTTTGTAATAAATGCATTTGTACTATTTTGGAATTCCCCCTGATATATAAAGGGGATCCTTGTCATTTTGTAGAGACATCTGATACATAATATTGAATACACAGGAATATTCTTTTTGCTCTCTAACTGAAACATACTCTCTATTTGGCTATGAATGCTTACATTTATTTCTTTACTTAAATTTATTGTATCTCATTAATTCTTCTTCAGTTATTGCTTGTTATTGGTCATAAAAAGCCGCAATCACATCCCTCTTAGCTATTAATCCTCCCTTGGCTGTCCTTAACCGAGCATGCATCTTGACCTCGAGGCCCGTATACGCCATTTTGACACCTCGATTCCAGCCATTCGGTTTGTACATTATGCTATCTATAAGATCTTATCTCATTTTCTAATCTATTACTTAGCATCTATTGCCTAACCAACAAACAAAAAAATAGATAACATATTTTTAGAATCACAAAATTAAATCTAATTGTAACTAAACAATGCACTTGTTCTATACTATATACATTCATTCACATTTTTATTTCCTAATTTGGTCAACAACTTGCACGGGCACATGTTGATAAACTCTCGTCCCTACTAAATAAAGGAAAGTTTAATTGCACCTTAATTATTCCAAAAGACAGCTGGGTATTGTTTTAGGAAGACATTTGTAACATGAGGGACCTTTGGCAGTTGTGATCAAACATGCAAACTAGCGAGAAAATATTAACATTCAAGCTTCATGGTTCGACTATTGCATGAGAATTAAATCACCCCTCATAAGTTACTTTTCTTGGAGTACCCAAGGATAGTATACACTTCTGAACTTGAATTGTATGCAACACACTATGTACCTAATAATCAATTCTTACTATACCACTTAAGAGTGCAACAATGTCTAGCTTTCTTACATGAATAATATAGGAGCGAAACTAAAAGTGGCTCTATTTCACGATATTTTCTCCATATATCATAATTACATTTATCTTATACATTGCTTTGGTGTTGCTGATAAAGCTATATTCTTCTATATCTTCCTATATTAAAAAGTTATAAATCATTTTAAAAAAATAAGGGAGGTTTGTCATGATTTTTCAATCTTTTTAAAATGAGAGAATACTTAAAGACATTAATTATTTCCTCACCTTTTTGACTAAAGATCAGGGTCTTCACAAAAAAATTAACAAACACAATTGCTGAGACCCGCCTGATTCTTGAGTTTTCCCGCCTTAGCTGCCCAAAGTTCAAATCTGCCATGGCTGGAAAAGTTCAAAAATAGCAATGAGTACCATTGCAACATGCCTGGAAGTCTTTGAAGCATGCCTGATAGCTTTTCCAGCGTGCCAGACAGTTTTTTCAGTATGCCTGATAGCTTTTACAGCATGCCCAACAACATCATTTATTGTATCTTTCTTTAATCCCAGCCATGTGTGGCTGAAGAATTCTATATATACTTGTAAATTCCTTTCAGATAGGCATCTCATTACTTGTAAATTTCCTTTCATCTTCAATATAATCAGAAAATTGGCCTTGGCCTCCAAAACCTTTTGCGTGCCTTGTTTCATTTCTTTCTAGTTTTGTGTGTAAGAAGTGTTTTTCATTGTTAACACATTTTTGTGTTGATTCTTCACTTGGACTGAAACTAGGCAGTAGCGTTTTAGATACCTAGTTGTCCTCACGATGCCTATCAAAATTTAGCCCTGTGACAACTGGTATTAGTGCTTTGGCAATAGAACATGTCAAACAATGGAGAGGATGCTGGTCTTGGAAATAATTGTGGCAGTGACGAGTCACCAACAAAAAAGCAGAAGCAGAAAAGGAAGGGAAACAGCAAGGGTCGAGATCCTGCCCTGGGCACAACATTTGAGGGTACAGTTCATGAGCCACCCTCACAAGGGGTTTGCCATGGCAGAGAAGGAGAGACATTTGGTTCAGGCCACCTGGACATAGATCTAATCGAGGCTGGTTTAGCTGCCCTAAGAAAACGTATTGAAATTATTGAAAGCAATTTCGCTCCCCTTGAGTCCACTACCTTAGAGGAGATTGGGGACTTTAAGGAAGCTGTAGATATACTGACCGAGGAGTCCATGGACTGTCTAACCAATTTGGAGCTCAAGCCGATCGAGGCTATTTCAGCGTTGCATGGAGAGATCGAGGTTCTTAAGCAACAAGTGGAGACAACTAGACTTGCCGGTGGCACAAGTCAGGTCCTAGTTAGTGAAACCATGATGGATGACCCTAAGACCAAAGAGTTTAAGGAGAAAGAAATGCTCAAGACGTTGAGAAATTCATCTGGAAGATGGAGGACTACTTTGAGCACTTAATACTTGTTGATGAGGCTACCAAGATCCGGGAAACAACCATGTACTTAGCTGACACCGCCATACTTTTGTGGCAGAGAAAGAAAGCTGATATGGAGAAGGGCACTTGGTCCATCCGGAACCGGGAGCAATTCAAATCCAAGCTTATGCGGTAGATTTACCCCTGAAACGTCATTAATGAGGCTCGTTAGAAGTTGAGGGAGCTCAAACAACTAACTTCCATTTGTGAGTATGTGAAGGAATTCACCAAGCTAATTTTGTTGATTCCCAACATGTCCAGCGATGACTTTCTATTCTACTTTATGGATGGCCTCCAAAATTGGGCCAAGAAAGAGTTCCAGTGACGTCAAGTCAAAGACGTCTATGAAGCCATAACCGTTGCTGAGCCCTTGACAGATTATAGGATGGAAACCATAAAAGACAAGGACACCAGGAACAAGCCTACCAAACCGGGAGGAGATCAAGCTTACAAAGGCAAGCATGTTGCTGCTGCCAAAACGGGTCTTGATTTCAAAAGAGAAGAACACTATTATTACTGGAGGGACAGGTATAATGATAAGAAGAAGGCAAATGGTCCTCGTAATTGCTGCTATCTTTGCAAGGACCGCAACTATCACTACAAAGATTGTCCTTCTTTGGGCAAGCTTAGTGCCCTGTGCATTTTGGAGAGAGCTATTGAACTTGTTAGGGTCAGAATTGCACTTCTCCACAAGTTTTCATCCGCTAACGGATGGCCAAACGGAGAGGGTCAATGCTTTATTGGAGCTGCATTTGAGGCACTTTGTTAGTGCTAATCAAAAGCACTGGGCCAAGCTACTTGACACTGCCTAATTTTCCTACAATTTGCAGCGTAGTGAGTCAACCGGGAGGAGCCCTTTCGAGCATGCAATGGGACAACAACCTAACATTCTCAATCCTTGCCAGTGAATTTAGAATTGAGGAACCCAGGGGCATTCCATATGCCGAAGGCTTGGGAAGAACAAGTAGATATGGCCAGACCGTACATGGACAAGGCTGCCCGAAAAATGAAGAAGTTTGCTTATCAGAAATGCAGACCGATGCACTACCGAATTGGGGAAAAGGTAATGGTCAAGCTCAGTCCCCGTCAATTCAAGTAATTAAGAGGCGTCAATCAGAATTTGATCCGACGCTATGAGGGGCCGTTCAAATTTATTTCCAAGGTTGGTAAGATCTCTTTCAAGCTGGACGTGCCTAGCCATTTGAAAATCCATCATGTCTTCCATGCTAGTCAGCCAAGCCTTATTATGAAGATAAAAAGGTGCATAAAGAGGGAAGTTTAGCCGTGCCCAAATTTTCATTACACCTCCTGCTATTGACAAGAATATTGAGGCAATCATTGATCATCAATTGGTCTGAGGTAAAGATTGGGGCAATTCGAGCACCCAATTTCTTATGCATTGGAAGGGACAGTCGCCCGAGGAAGCAACGTAGGAAAAATATGAAGATCTTTGCCAATTCAAAGATCAGATTCGCGACTACTTGAATCTTTGTGGTGTAGCAGTCATCGCCAATTCAAGTGGGGGAGAGTGCTGCAACCTGCCTGATTCTTGCCGAGTTTTCCTGCCTTAACTGCCTAAAATTCAAATCTGCCATGGCTGGACAAGATCAAAAATAGCAATGAGTACCGTTGCAGCATGCTTGACAGCTTTTCTAGCATGCTTGACAACTTCTCCAGCATGCCTGACACCTTTTTTAGCATGCCTGACAACTTTTACAGCATGCCCAACAACATCATTTCTTGTATATTTATTTAATGGCTGCGTGGCTGAAGAATTCTACATATATTTTTATAAGCCTTGCAGATAGGCATCTCATTACTTGTAAATTTCCCTTCATCTTCAATATAATAAGAAAATTGGCCTTGGCCTCCAAAACCTTTTGTGTTCCTTGCTTCATTTTCTTTCCATTTTTGTGTGTAAGAAGTGTTTGCCATTGTTAGCACGTTTTTGTGCTGATTCTTAACTTCGACTGAAACTAGGCAGTAGCGTTTTAGCTAGCTAGTTGTCCTCACGGTGCCTATCAAAATTTAGCCCCGTGACACAATGCCCTTCACGACTTTAGAAGAGTTTTACCTAATTTTCTCCTTAAATGGAACAAAGACACGCAAATTAACAATGAATTTCGTACAGTTGAATTCATAATGGGCTAAGGGCTGAAGGGGAGAAAAGATGTGAAGATCCACTAAGATAGTATAAATATAGCCAAACTGTCATGGCGCAAAGTTCCAACAAAGAAACTCAAAGAAATATATTGTAAATTAAAAGAAATTTATATATACATTTATCAATCTTTTTCTTAAGGAGATGGATGAAAGTTTATCGCAAGGAAAAGAAGTAGATCCATTATATCCATTGTCATGCCCCCTTTTTCCTGTTAGCAAATTTAAACACATATGAGAATTGAGAAAGGGAAGTCCTAAGTTGATTAGCCTACATGATCAATCAATACAATACTCGGTAATCCTCCTCAACTAGAGCTGCTACACGTGACATTAATGCACAGGTCATCATATCCTTTTACTACCCATTAGCATCCCTTTAGTGGTTATATAAGCGAGTTGAATTAACAACCCCTAAGTGTGTTTCTACCCGTCCCTTCCTTGTGGTCCAGAGGAATTTAGGACCTTTAAATCTGGAATGTCCTAGACAACCTAAGGTGTTTAAAAAGGTAAAATCTAGGCGACAAGCAAAGAACATATAGGACAATCAAATAGGGAAAAAGCAGTCAAGGCTCATGTTTACCTCCACATGTACATAGGCAAATAAAAAACACGTCTCAAACAACTAATTTTGAATTAGTTTAGAAAGCCTAGGAACATGATATCTAGATGAACATCACAACCAGAACATGCATCATTTGTTTTAAGGGAAGTGGCAGAATTCTAACCAGTTTTCTACTGGTTTTATAGCCTATTAAGCGTAGATGATTTCACAATTATTTAACGGCCTAAGGCTTGCCGAAGGGTGTATATGCAGCCGCAATTCTGGAAAATAGTTTGAAGTCCTTTTACCATATGGGAATGTCTATCTAAGTGATAAAGGTGACTTATCAATTATGCTTAGAGGCATGATACCTATACGTGAGTCTGTTTTAAACCCTTTCATGGACAACTACTTACTTCAATCAAAATAGGCATGTTCAACGAAATGCAAACAAAGTTCCTAAAAGACATGGTATCAAATGCATACAAGAGTGCCAACTTTATTAAGAGAGTGCTATTAGCCCAATAGTAGGATTTTTAAGTGACAATACTTGTGCAAATTAAAGAATGGGATAGTGATATGTGGCGTATAGTGTGCTGAAGTCATAAACATGAAGGTCCTAAAATCAGGTTATCTAATGAACAAGATCATCATGGTTGAAATGCAAATGAACACGCTGTCCTAGAACTTGGATTCTAATACAAATTTGTAGAACATAAAGCCTATAGAATGTTTTCTACACAGTTTTACCCACAGTATCATACATTTACCCTCCATTTTCACTAGTCACCCCAATATCTCTTTAAAATTAATTATTACAGACCAAAAATTGGATAAATTACATAATAAAACATAAATTAAGCTATCTAGAGTTTCAAGTACTCCCAAAGAAAATCCTGGTGTACCATGCCATCGGTAGTCTCAAATGCTCAAGATTTCATTTCCACATTTATGTCGAGGTGTGTCAAAGTTTTTTAAGGACCTGAAGGATCCCGGGCAGTGCTCACACCTAAACATTTCTCAAACAAAGAGTGATTATCTGCAGTGTGAAAGAGCCAACTGTGATCGCTAGAGTTTAGAGAGATCTCAAAGATCCCCAGGTATTACACATACTAGAGGGGCAGAATTTAGTAACCAAAGGGTAAGTGATAGTGCTTTAAAAGACTTAGTGAAAACACCGTGGAGATAAACTTTTAGGAGTAAAATATCTTCTCGAATAGACATGTTTTAAGAAAAATGCTAGGAAATAAAACCCGTTTTAGAAGAACACATTTTGAAAATAGTGCTGATGAGAGAAAATTTAGTAGACAGTCAATGGATCATAGAAGATTTAGTTCCATAAACACTTTAGCAAATATGTTTGCACACAGGGGTAAAAAGGGGATTGGGAACACATGGAGATCTTATTGAGGGTGCATGAATGGGGTGCAGGGAGAAAATTAGGCAGTAATATATGTAGAACACATATAGCCTTAACAAATTAAACATAATAGTAGGCAAATAAGCATGGAGCAAAGATGTAGAGGATAGAACCAGACACACAAGCAGGATTAACCATAGGCATGATCACAAAGCTATGCATAAATCAGATAAGTTGTTCAAATATTAGCGGACTTCGTGGCTAATTCCACGCAAACCCTCATACCCGAGGTTGGAAAGGAACTCTTGTTAAAATCGGGCACGTCATTAGGGGTGCAGACCCTTTTAACATATGGTCCTTCTAATATGAAGGAGTCCGGGCTAGGCATCATTTTGAATCCACCCATATGGTCCTTTTCACCCTTTTCACAAGTAGCACTATTCGACAGATTATAAAAACTTCTAGGTTTACTAACAATAAGGTCGAGTACGAGGCCATGATTGTAGGTCTCAAGATAGCTAAAGGTTTGCCGGTAGAAGTCATTGAAGCCAAGCATGACTCTTTATTAGTGGTAAACAAAATAAACAGAAGTTTCGATTTTCGTGAGCATAGAATGTAAAGGTATTTGGACAAGCTACATGTAAATTTGCACTACTTCAAGGAATGGACTCTAGATCACGTACCTCAAGTACAAAAAGGTAGGCTGATGCACTTGCAAATTTGGGGTCATTAGTCGAGGAAAATGATATTTTCACGTGGATTGTCGTCCAATTATCGAGATCTATGGTTGAGAGGATCATGCCGAGATAAATTAAATAAGCGTGACCTGGGATTGGAGGAATAAGTATATTAAATATTTAAATTATGGAAAATTCCCATCGAACTATAAAGGTCGAGGACCCTACGATCCAAAGCTTTTCACTTCACATTGGATGATGATGGAACATTTTACAAAAGTACGTTTGATAGACCATTGGTGGTATATTTAGGGCCGGGTATATCGATTATGTTTTACCAAAGGTCCATGAAGGCACTTGTAGAAACCACTCTGGTGCTGAATCCTTGATTCGAAAAAATCATTAGAGCAGGGTACTACTGGGATAACATGGAAAAAGATACGAAGGAGTTGTTTCTAAAATGTGATAAATGCCTAAGTTTTGCACCAATGATCCATGAACCTGCAGAACAACTTCATTAAGTCCAATTCCCATGTCAGTTCATGACGTGGGGGATGGATATCGTTGGCTCTCTGCAAACAACCCTGGGTAAAGCTAATTTATTTTGTTATGACAGACTACTTTTCTAAATGGGTGGAAGCACAAACCTTCGAGAAGGTTAGAGAAAAAGAAGTTATAGATTTCATCAAGGACTATAGCGTGTGTCGATTCTGAATACATGCTGAAATTTTATGTGACAACGAAAAGTAATTCATCGGCAGCAAGGTAACAGATTTATTCGAAGAACACCAGATAAAGAGAATCATGTTGACACCATATCACCCAAGCAGAAATAGACATACCGAATTAACAAACAATACTATCATTCAAAACATAAAGAAAAGGTTGAATGATGCTAATGGGAATATGAGAGAAGTTTTACCTGAAGTTCTTTGGGCGTATCAAAAAACATTGAAGTCCAGCATACGGGAAACCGCATTCTCCTAAGTATATGGCTCCGAGGCTTTAATTCCTGTCGAGGTCGGGGAACCCTGCGTAAAATTTTGACATGCGACGGAGGAATCAAATCACCAGGTTGTGAATGCTAGCCTCAAACGATTGGATGAAAAATGAGGAGTTGCGTTAGTTCGAATGACTGCACAGAATCTAAAAATAAAGAGATTATACAATAAAAGAACAAACCTTTACCACTTCGGAATTGGGGACTTAGTTCTAAGAAAAGACACCCTCAATACTCAAGATCTAAATGAAGAGAAATTAAAAAAAATTAGGAAGGACCATACTGAGTTATCGACGTCATGGGAATGGGATATTACAAACTTGGTACAATGAACGTGGATAATTGCCAAACAATAGAATGTATCACTGCTTAAGAGATATTATTGCTGAGGTATGACATTTTCTCTTTTCCATTTGTGTTTGATACTAACTAATTATAGGAGTTCGATCGAAGAGAAAGAGAAGCTCTTCAAAATGAAGGCCTCAGGTTTTAAAGCACGTTTTGCACTCTTTCTCCCTTAGATAAGTTTTTATCCCAAGTGACTTTTTTTGACGAGGTTTTTAATGAGGCAACAATTTTGTACTACCTAAGGAAAATTAAATAGTATCCAAGGCTTCTTTCTAATCAACCTTGAATACTGGGGGCATCACCCTTAGAGGATATATTTTCAAGGAAAATACTTCATGACAAAAGATATCGTAAGGGATCTCTGTAATGGGAAAAACGGTCGATTGAACCAGTCCATATAAATTATTCAATACCTAATGTCAAAATATGTATGCATGTATAAATTATTCAAAAGAGCATTTCTTTTTGTATCAAACACTTTGTGTCTCAAAGAAACTTGGTACTATATGAGCTCTATAATTATGATTTGGTGTAAACTTTGTAAGGGCCAAGCGCAAATATACCTCGAACACTCGGGGACTAGTGTCGATAATCAATATGTTCGAGTTATCTAAACTCGAATTCATAAGACCATAAGAGGCGCCCCTTGATCTATTGGCCAAGGCCATCTTTCTCGGGGACTAACACCACGAATAAGTTCGATGTTTATTGAGAAATAAGCCCAAGAGTTATATCCAGAAACTATGGCCAAATTAATGCTACTCGGGGACATGCAAATTTCCCAATCAATAGGCTGTCACAACCCAAACTAGAGGGCCATGACTAGCCCCCGGCCATACTTGCCGAGCACCAATGTACATTTTTTCTAACCTTCTTTGTTATCTGTTAATGCTGACAAGATCAATTTAAATGGCATACATGGATCATGGACAACCAACAGTAAAATATGATGTCATGAACACACATAACATGGGATAACCAGACAATCAAGAAACTATATATAAGGAACTAGCTACCACGCTTCCATGAAAGATTATACAACAAAAATTCAGGCGACAAGGTATTCCAAACTATACATGAGTTGACACCCGTTTATGAGCCTTTAAAGGAACATAAGTACTGCAACATAGCTGGAACAAGGCCTCGACATACCTATAATGTCTATAATAAAAATGCATACCAAGACTACGACAAATTTTGGAGAAGGGATCTTGCCAATCACCGCTGAACATGACAGCCTACTATGGTGGGGGAGCTGCACCTGCCTGTCTATCACGACCTATATCATGATATGCAATGTCCACAAATAAAAAGACGTCACTACGAATAAAGTACTAAGTATGTAAGCAGGGAACCATAAGTATGAATATTAATAAACGTAGGGATAGAGAATATACAACTTGTAACATATGCGTACCTCTGAGAGATATTAACATGAGATGCATGATACATATGTAAACATACAGAAACATTTAAAACATACGCCTCTGTGAGCATCATCATCATCATATCATACCCAGCCATAATAGGCTCATTAAAATATGTACCTGACCATCCTAAGGCTTATTTGTATCGTACCCGGCCACGTGGAGCTCAGTAAACCCAACTGATAAGTGGTTGCACAATAGGTGCCATACCCGACAACCAATAGCATGGCTCGATAGAGTAACATAGATGCATATATCTAATGTATGCTCGACTCATGGAATAACGCTATAAACCTTTCGGAGTGATGTAAGGTTGGTATCCTCTGTGCACGTTACTAGGACTAACTCTTACCTATGAACCTTATAATAATCAGGAAGTAGCAACAACATTGATAACATAAGAATAAGAGAAGTAACATTAACATCAATCGTTCCATAAGAGGGGAAACAATGTAAGTACTGCTAGGTTCTAAGAGTTGAGTATCTTTGGAAGCTCGTTAATTATATTATGTACAATCAGAGTCGTACAAAAGAAAGAAAGGGATAGCCTCGCAAACCTTGTATATACTTCCCCAATCTCAAGCTATGCAATTGCCATGACAACTTAGTCTACAATAGGAGAAACGATATTATCGTTATCATTTAAGTGTCATAACTATTATGTATCGAGCACAACCTATTTTTCAATGACACAAGCAACACCTCCATACATATATAGCTTCAAAAAATCTAAAACAATTACCAAACAACACGAATAGCATCAATAATAATCACATTGATCCTCCCAAAACAATCCATGCACAACCTAATCACTTCATACATACGATGGCTACCGTAGTCGTGTGAAATGACCTGAAAATGTTATGAAGAACCACCAGACCACAACCATACATCCATATGGTGCTTCTCCACACCACCCCTCATCCAAAACTCCCGAAAATAGTAGCAAAATATGCAGCCCAGCAGCAACACAAAACAGTCCACAAAACAGTTCGCTACAAGTGAATAACTCAAACTCACTGCTTCCGATCACCGTCCCATGAGTTCTTACATGTATAGAATGAATTACCATGAATTAAAATAAAATAAATGTATGAAAAAGAGCAGTAAACTTATCTTACTTGTTGGATAACTCAGCCCTTCCCTTGTTTCTTCAAACTCTAGGTTTTACCCCAAATTACAACTTAAAAGAAAGGGAAAACAGATAGGGCTTGTGGATAATTTTTTGGAGGAAGTTTTCAGCGGTTTAGGGCTGGTTATTTATGATATATAATGAGGGTTATATTGCAGGAGATAACCTTTAAATGGGATTTTTGGCCGACCCTACATTTCCTATTTTTGGTCTATCATTTAACCAACTAGATGACACACATACTCGTCACCTAGCATCTTGTGCAGTCTCGCAAAAAATGCCTATATCTCTCTACTTTGAGGTTGTATTGACGAGCAGTTTAATGCATTGGAAACTAGAATCATAGATCTTTAATTTGGTAGGTAGATCACCCCATAATTTCTTTTTAAATTGGTAGAGAAGATTAGTAAAATTTGACCTAATGTTTAAGAAAAACTATGAACCTAAGTCGTGACAACTCTTGTCGACTTTTGTTTCATAAATCATTTGATTTCAAGACTTATGATACAAATATTATATGATTCAAATACCTTAAAGAACGACCTATTGAGTTTATTAAGAGCCACTAGGTTTACTCAAAAATACGGCTGATAACATCCTTGATTCATTTATCTTCTAATACTTGTTAACTACCTTTATAAGCCTTTTTGTATCATTTAAGACCAATAAGATTAACTTCTTATCATCTTAAAGATAATCTCTTCATGTATTTGCATTGACTACCTTATGGCATGAACTAATTTATGTGAATATGGTTGTAACACCACACTACCCCCCCCCCCCCCCAGAAACATTCATTATCGAATGTAAGGGTTTATGGGTGTCCAAACCATCTTGGATTCCAATGGAAAATTTCGGTCTATTTTCACTGATAAAATGGTCAGTAGCAAAGCATGCAAGCAGTACGCCTAATGTATGTCTTCACAAGGCTGCACAAAGCATTATGGATATTTACATTATCTACATATCACCATTTTGTAATAAGGAAGAGTATTCTCAAGTTATTGCGTACCTTAAAGAGCCATTTCATCTTCTAATTTATAATGTGTTCCGCCAACATCATTGTTATCTTCATTTTTAAATAGGTAAGGGTTTTAGACTTCATCTCCTCTTCTGGTTCCCGTGTCATTTCTTCCATATTCGTGTTCCTCCACAATACTTTGACGGAAGCTACATCTTTTGTTCTTAGCTTCCGGACTTGTCGATCTAATATCCACTAGCACTTCTTCATATGATAGATCTTTTGTAACTTGTACATCTTTGATAGGGACGACCCGAGAAGGGTCTCCGATACATTTTCTCAACATAGATACATGGAATAATGGGTGGACAAATCCCAATTCGGATGGAAATTCTAAATCATAAGCAACTTGTCCAATTCATTGAAGAATTTTTTACGGCCCGATATACTGTGGACTAAGCGTACCTTTCTTCCTGAATTGCATAACACCCTTCATCGATGAGATCCTTAAGAAAAACCCAATCACTAACCTCAAACACCAGATCACGATGTCCGACATCAAAATAAGACTTTTGCCTACTTTGTGCTCTCCTCAATTGCTCTTGTATCACTTTCACCTTCTCAATGGCTTGGTGAATCAGATCTGGCCCATATAATTCTACTTCATCGACTTTGAACCATCCAACTGGTGATCTAGATCTCCTCCCTTATACTGCCTCATACGGGGCCATTTTAATACTGGAATGGTATCTATTATTATAGGCGAATTCTCTATGTGGAAGATGGTCATCCCAATTCCCTTTGAAATCTAGAACATCTGCTCATAACATATCTTCAAGTGTCTTAATGGTACGGTCAACCTGACTGTCAGTCTCTAGATGAAATGTAGTACTGAGATTTACTTGTGTGCCTAAACAATTTTGAAAGGACCTCCAAAAGTTAGCGGTAAATTGGCCCCTCGGTCTGATATAATAGATACCGGCATACCGTGAAAACTAACAATCTCCTTGATATACAACTTCGCATAACCTTCAGTCGTGTAAGTTGTCTTAACTGACAGAAAATGGGAACATTTTGTATGTCGATCAACTATCACCCAGATGGAGTAAAACTTACCAACAAGAGTGAGGTAATCCAATAACAAAGTCCATATTATTCACCTCCCATTTCTAGGTCGGAATCTCTATATTCTGAAGCAATCCACCGGTTTTCTGATGTTGTATCTTTACTTATTGACAATTAGGACACTAGGCTACAAATTCTGCAATAAAATTCTTCATATTATCCCACCAATACTACTCCTTATTATCATGATAAATCTTTGTTAAGCCAAGGTGGATGGAATATCAGGATTGATAATTCATCAATCATAATCTTCTCTCACAACCCTACCACATTAGGCACACATAGGCGACCTTGGTATCTTAGTTTCTCAAAACCCGTAATTTTACACTGATTAGCGCTCTCTTTTAATCGTACTAAGATGAGATCTTCATATTGTCGTGCTTTTACCTTGGCTACCAATTATAATTCTAATGTATTCTTTACAGTAACACGTCCGTCATCAGAGTCTAACAATTTGATTATCATATTCGCTAGCTGATGAATCTCTTTAGTCAACCCCCATCTACCTGCCTCAATATTTACTAATCTTCCCATTGACTTACGGCTAAGAGCGTCTACCATAACATTGGCTTTACCGGGGTGATACAATATCTCGACGTCTTAGTCTTTTAGTAATTCAAGCCACCAACGCTCCATTAAATTCAACTCCTTATACTTGAAGATGTATTGTAATCTCTTGTGATCTGTACAGATGTCAACATGGATGCCATATAAGTAGTGTCGCCATATCATCAAAGCATATATTTATGCATCCAATTCCAAGTCATGGTTGGATAATTCTTTTCATGCTTCTTCAATTGTCTTGATGCATAATGAATCGCCTTCCCATTCTCTATCAATACGCACCCCAAACCTATACTTGAGGCATCACAATATACCACATAACCTTCGGTTTCTTCTGGAAGAGTCAGCATTGGTGCGGATGTCAATCGATTCTTCAGCTCCTAAAAACTAAGTTTACAAGTGTGAGACCACTGGAACTTTGTAGCTTTATGTGATAGCTTAGTCAATCGGCGGATACAAATGAAAACCCTTTTAGAAACCACCTATAATATCCTGCTAGTCTAAACAAGCTGCAGACTTCTAATGGTGTTGTAGGTATCAGCCAATTCTTTGTTGAATCAATCTTCTGAGTGTCGACGCTAATGCCCTCGTCAGATACTACATAGCCAAGGAATGCTATTGAGTTCAAACAAAATTCAGATTTTGAGAGCTTAGCATATAACTTATGATCCTGAAGCGTCTGTAATACTATCCACAAGTGGCCTGCATGTTCTGCTTCAGAACGAGAATATACCAGAATGTCATCAGTAAATACAATCACGAACACATCAAGATATGGCATGAATACAGTCTTCATGAGATCCATAAAAGTTGTTAGGGCATTTGATATCTCGAAAGACATCACCAAGAACTCAAAGTACCTATATCTTGTGTGTAAGGCTGTCTTTTGGACATCCTTCTCCTTAAACCTTACATGATGATACCCTGAATGCAAGTCAATCTTGAAGAAATACTTGGCACTCTGGAGTTTGTCAAAAAGGTCGTCAATCCTTGAAAATGGATACTTGTTCTTTAAACTTATTAAACTATTGATAATCGATACACATTCTTAGAGACCCGTCTTTCTTCTGCATGAACAAAAATGGTGCACCCCAAGGTGAAGTGCTCGGCCTAATGAAACCCTTATCCATAAAGTCCTCCAAATACACCTTCAACTCTCGCAACTCTACCGGGGCCATTCTGTATGGAGGGATCTCCATTTCAGGAGAAAGGCCTGGGAGTTCATTTGGGAAAACCTTTGGAAATTCATTGACCACGGTGATTGATTGTAGAGTAGGCAGCTTGGCCTCTGCATCCCTAATGTTAATGAGATGATAAATTTAACATTTTATGATCATTTTTCTTGCCATAAGAGAGGAAATAAACCTACTATTCGGTGTAGGAATGTTCCTTGTCCATTCAATGACGGGTTCATCAGGAAACTAAAACCTAATTATCTTTGTACGATAGTCGACATTTACATAGCATGAGGCCAACTAGTCCATTCCTATTATCATATCGCAATAAACTAATGTAAATTAGCTGAGGTTTGATGACTACAAATCGTCACAGTTCGACCTCTATATACCCTTCTAGCAATCATAGAATCTTCTACTGGAGTAGATACAACAAGGGGTTTACTTATCAATTTAGGTTCAATGCCAAACTTATTAGCCTCACAGGGTGTAACATATAATAATGTGGATCCTGTATCAACCAACACATATACATCATAAGAAAACATAGACAATATACCTGTATCAAAATCTGGAGATGACTCGAGATCCTGTCGACCTACTAGAGCGTAGCTTCGATTTTGAGCACCACTCAAACTCTGCATTACACCTTTACCTTTACCTCAACTTGTCGACCGCTAAAAACCCCATGCTGGAGGTCGAGTTGATGAGAAAGAAGGAGACACAGATCCAGTTGGCTGAGCCATTCCACCACCTCCTTTGTTAGGAAAATCCTTCATCATATGGCCAGGCTGTCCGCAAGAATAACACACATCAGAACCTCGACAGCACCATCCGAAGTTGGCCTTACCGCACTTATCACAAAATGGTGCTGGGGGTCTCGTTTGAGTAGTATCCTTGTGATGTTGCTAGCCTGATTCTTGCAAACTCTATCTCTGACCAAAATAGGTAAATCAATAATATTAAGGCCTCTGAATTTGTGGAGGAGCACTAGCTACAGATGGCGCCAAACTCCTCAAAAATTGGGGACTGACACTGCCTTTGAAGTCATTAGAATACCTTGTAAATCTCTCCCTCTTATGCTAGCCCTTATCTTGCTCCTAATATGCCCTTTGCTGGCGCTTACGATTCTCTAAGGTCAGGGCGTAAGGCAGAATATGGTTAATATCCATGCCAACTACCAAGGAGGTTGTAGTACACTCATTTATCAGATGTGGTCCAAACCTGTTCACGAACATATGCACCCTATATCTCATCTCGGCCACTATATGGGGAGCATACCTTACTAAAGAATCAAACTGCATATTTTACTCTAGCACACTCATATTACCTTTTCTAAAGGGTTAAGAACTTATTAGCTCTGGCTCGTTATATCTCAACTGGCATGTAGTGTTGAAGAAAGGCCTATGAAAATTCCTTCCACATAGTTGGAGGAGCGTTCGGACCCCTGGATCTCTCCAAACTATCATACTAGAGAACTGATAAATCTTGTAGCCGATAAGAAGCCAACTCTACTACCTCTGTATCACTAGCATGCATAACCCACAATGTACGATGAACATGATTAATAAAAGTCTGCAGTTCCTCCTTGGGTTCTGATATGGCAAACACTGCAGGGTCTAGATTAATAAAATCATGAACTCTCCTACTAACTAGTTTATCAACAACACTGGTATTCTACCTCTGAGCCTGAGTAGCTATGATACTAGTCAACAATCGCATCGCATTTCGCGTATCCTAGTCTGTAGTGCCAGACAGAGGAACATGTGGTGTTGGGTACCTCCTATTTTCATCTGGATGAGACAGAGTTGATGAGGTATGAGACGACATCTCACTTTGAGCCTCACTTTGGCCTTCTCTTATTTGGGGCACCTGACTGTTACCGTCTCCCGCAGCTGTATCAAGCCGTTAACTAATTTTTCGCTTCCTAGTCGAAGGCATCGCTAAAAGAGAAGAAGGTGAATATTAGATATGAACTTTTATGACTCAACTCTACGCACCATCATGTAGCCTCCTGATTATAAATATGGCGCGCTACATCTCCATAATTTAGAATCTACTAGGCATGGTTAATAGAAAATCCCTAGTACGGACTTGCTTTAATACCAAGTCTGTCATGACCCAAACTACAGGGCCATGACTAACAACCGGCCATTCAAGTTGATCACCAACACACATTTTATCTGACTTTCTTTATTATCTTTTAAGACTAGCGAGATTAGTATAAATGGAAGACATAAATAATGGACAACAACCAATAAAACATGATGACATGGACATACATAACATGGGAAGACCAAACAATCAAGAAACTTTATATAAGCTAAGAGCTACCATGTGGCCATGAAAGATTATACAACAAAAATTCAAATGAGATGATTAATATGAAAGAAACAACGCCTAAGTAAGGTGGTCTAGCCGATCGGGTCCTAATCAGACACCATGCCGTGCACATGGTGGTAATGTGCTAACATTATATTCCGAAAAGATAAACGAAATGGTGATTTAGATACATGCCTCAAATGAGGCGACCTAGCCGATCGGATCATAATCGGACTCTGATTAAGATAGTAGTGGTATTGAGGACAGTAATGAACATATGAATGAAATGCCCCAAACTAAGTTATGGAAATTATGTGAAAGCTTACATGGTTTGTTTATTTGATGGTGTGGTGTTCGGTTAAAACCATGATTAATTCTTCTGATTTCCTTGTTCTTACTTAGTAGTTCTTTCTAGTGAAATGGTGTTTAGTTATGCATACTAGTACTATTACATGGTACTAACATCCCTTTGGCCGGGGGTCTACATTATTAAATAAATGTAGGTGGCTTCGCAGCAGATAATGCCTATCAAATGTAGCGGAGCATCCTTCTTCTCAAGATCTCGATGAGCCCCCTTCTCCTTCAAAGGGCTATATGGCATATTTGTTTGTTGTGTACGTTTACTTTTGAGGTATAGGTGGGGCCTTGTCACTTGCATTCTTATGCTTGTCTTTTGTATCCTTAGGGGCTCCTTAGACATAAATGTGGGTTATGTATGGGTGTTAGATATGAGTACTAACTATGTTGTGATTCTAGCTTTCGCTTCTCTAAAATATAAATGTATGGAATTTTGGAACTTATCTACGGTTTAATATTGTGATATAAAATGGACTAAAAATGTTGAACACACATTATTTTCTTGTCTAAATTATGAAAGCATGGTTTCCTTATTCACGTTGGGCTGGGTAGAAAGTGTTAGATAAGGTTTGTTTGGTTCGGTTCACTCGATAGAGTTCTGGTCACGCCTCCCGAGGTTTGAGCGTGAAAAACTTGGTATCAGAGCCTAAGGTTTTAAAGTGTCCTAGGATGTGTTAGAGTCATGTCTAGTAGAGTCCTTCTTATCGGTGTGTAGTCGACCACATCTATAAGTTGGAGGATTCTTAGGAATTTAAAAGTAACACCCTTCTTTGTTATTCTGGATTGTTCAATGAAACTAATCCTTTCCTAATTAGTGCATTATTCTATGTTTCAGTAAATAACACCTAAGAAAAAAGCAAGAATTGTCCAAGAAGCCAATGCCATCTCAAGAGTGTCGGATGATTCACTGCTTGATGCTATGGGTGAGGGTAGTCGCCCTACTATTACTCTACTTGATCCTTCTGTTCCAGAAAATACTACATTAGTTCCCCCACACGTGCAGGGTACCACTGTAACACCGCAAAACCAAGGGGCATGACCGGCGCTCAACCAAAGGACCCCAGTCAAGCGGACCTGGAATTGCCTTTCCTATCAAACGCATTACCATGCATAAACTTACAACTTGAATTAATTTCTACTTTTTATCAGTACCAACATTTGATACCAAATACTTACAACATTTACCAATGTGGATCACGATTATGAAACATACCATTACTTACCCAAAATATATATACACTAACCCACATTGTGTCTATGGAGCCTCTATGAATACTAGAAATATAACAATACCTGCCGACAACAAAGCCCCGAATATATCTTACATTACACAACAAACTCAAAATAATGTGTCATGAACCACACATGGACCCGTGAGAAAGTGTGGCTCACCATTGCAGTTGACAGAATGGAGAGGAGGAACTACTGTCGGTGGGCTCATCATAAGAATGTAGCGCCCTCGGTAAAAGGAACGTCACTACATTTCAATTGCACTGGTATGTATGAACAATCTTTACCCCGAGAAAAATCAAGTAATACACAGATAAGAGACAGTAATAGAACCAACAAGCATTCCATGTAGGAAGAAACAACCAAAGATAAAAGTTTCGCAATGGCTCCTTTTTTCTTTTCCAACATCCCCATATTCACAAATTTTATATATTGTCATTTCAACAGTTATAATGATCATATTTCCATCCTTTTTACCGTGGCCACCATTATTACCTCGGGCATCCTAATCACCCCAACCTACAATTTATCATTTTATGTTGCGTTGTGAAATCTGATCCCACCGGACAATCATATTTTGCAACAACAACCACAAACAACACATCGTAACAATCATCATTTCTAGGAACACAAGTTTATATCAACAATTCATGTATTTAGGCCCAAGGCATAATAATTATCACCAAATAGTAGTTCATATACAAGGCATTGCCATAATTAATCAACTCATCCACAACATTTCGCATCGATGCCCTCAAACAATTACAAGCTTTGAACATAGGAAGAAACAAACAAAATCACACGTGTCACAATCTCTCATTTTCCCCTTTCAACATTATTTCATACTCAGGAGTTTCATATATTTTAATTTCAGTAGTGATTATGATCACTTTTCCACCCTTGTTACCTTGCTCACCCTTATTACCTTGGCCACCCTTATCACCACAACCTACACCTTATAACTTCGTGTTGCGGCACGCAACCCGATCCCACTAGAAAATCATATTTCACACAACAACAACAGTTCACAGTTCAATCACATGGCTTCAGGCCATGCAGAATATTATTGCACAACAACAATAACAATTCACATAGAGTTTTCATTAAGACCAATACCATTTTTGTCATATACAATAGCCCATATACAATTCAAGTCACAATGATAATTACCCACGATAAGCCATACATGATGTTACCATGGTTGTTTGAATTGCATCAATTACGACTTCTTTCCATCATTTATTACTCAGCCCTTACAAGATAAACACATTCACATACACAATTGATTTATTGCCAATTATTCACACCATCATATTGGAACGTTTAACCAACAATATTCATGGAAAATTAATCACAAGAATTCATGAAATAGGCCATCTTGCCTTAACACCCATGAAGCAAACAAAATTCAAAGATAGTCCACATAAGTAACACATACCAATTACTCATACACCAAACAGGATGACTTTATAATGGTTAAAGTTAGCCCTACATACCTCGAAGAGCTTTTCCTTAAGTTTATACAATACACCAACACCTCTAGCAATAATAATCTACAAGGAGATAGAAAATATCGACAAATAATTAGGAAGATTACCCATGGTATAACTCTCTTAGGAATTTCATCTAATACCTAACACGTGAAGTAGCATACAAGGTTTAGAAATGGCTATCTGTTTTTCCTTGACCCAAATCTTAACAAAAACTACCCAAGCTAGTTACTTAACCACACATACTACAACTTAGTCCCATATGCATGTCCTATTTCTAAACCCTCACAACCTATTTGAACTCTTAACTTCTTTCATGAAAATTTTAGAAGTAGAACTTACTCGGATGGAAGATAGTCTATGGTTATCTTCCTTGATTCTTGAAGACTTGAATAAGATCTAGATGACTATGAAATTAAATCTCTTCTTTCTCTATCTATATGCTCTCATCTCTCTCAAAAATCAGTACAAAATGACTCCAAATGAAGCCCCTAACTCTATTTATGAAAATAGGGTCGGGTTATAAAAGTAGGAAAAATAATCCTACATAACAGGGTCTGCGATCACAGAATGGACTGCAGAACCAACATGCGAGCCACAAATTGAATCTTGGAATTACTGCCAAAAACTAGTCTACCCTAGCCCAGCCTGCGACCAGATTTGCGATCGCAGATAAAAAATACGGACTGCATTGTGATTCTGCGATTGCAGATTCGACATAGGATCACACTTTTTCTAGCCCTAGGTAATCTGAGCATAACTTTACATAGGAATGTCAAAATGATGAACGGTTTGAAGCGTTAGAAACTAGACTCAAAGATATCTCATTTGATAGGTTAATCATCATATAAAATATTATACATCTTTATATATGATCGTTCAAAGTGTGTACTAGTGCGAACTCATTTGGAATTTTAGCCTATTATGAACATTTTCCATTTGGCTAAGACTTAGGCTTACCCTTGGACCTCACATTAGTTATTATATGACTCATACACTTATTCACCTAATCCAATTAATTTACATCATTTTAATGAACATATAATATTATAATTAGTCTACCAGGCACCCCGAATCCCGAGCGAAATTTTTAGGGGACTCACATTCTCCCCTGCTTAGGATCATTCGTCCTCAAATGAGAAATAGAGCCTGAACCAAACACCTAACATGACATGTATATTTTATATCCTACCTCAAGTTCCTATGTTTTGACTAACTCCTATATTTTTTAGACATTTCGACAGTATTTCCTTTGTAATTAGGCATATCCACCTATCAGCGAACCACCAAAACCATATTAAAAATTCATCAATAACTTGACAAAGAATCACACTCTACATACCCATAACACTAATCTCATCGTCACAAGAGCTGCATTACCCGAAAGACACATGAACATGGATTGCACATTTGAAGATCATAACACATATACGGTACCTTTCAAGTCAAAGCTAATTGATATTCAATTAAGCAAAAATATTTTCCTTCCACAACACTTTCAACCTTCAAGATGGCCTCCTCAAATTACAAGCTCTGTCATAACACAATCTCGAAAATAATATCAACTCCCAAACATACATAACAAGGATTATAGATAGACACCTCGCATGAGTTAACTATCCATTGACATTAACTTTAATAATTTACAGTGTACAATTTACATTCCACCGGATATTACAATTCATGGTAACAACAACAACCCACAATTCCATCATATGGCAACATACCATCAAGAATATCATTTCATAGTGACCAAACAATCATGCATTCATAATAGTCCGTACTAGCCATTAATGTAATCACAAAGGTGTTCATCAACAAAAATATAATTTCATTTCAATCAACAATCCATATGAAGTCAAGCCTCAATGATTCCTGCCAGTAGTGGATCATATAGGATATTACCATGATCATATTGGTCAATGAAATCAATTCACACCCTTATTTTATCACTACCGTCTTAGATATAAATATATGGAAACACAAAGTACATGAGTAATAGTTACGGAGAACATCATACTCCTAGTGCAACCTAATGGGGAAAATGCGCTTGTGTTCATTATAAATTCACATAAGATCTTCAGGGAACATTTTGAGAATAAATTATTCACCTTCATAATTAATTCTAAGTCTCTAAACGAACACCCAAATAAACCTATGGAAACCTTCAGCGATTACTCTAAGGTGTGCTATCATGAATTGACCATAACATTACCGATCGAATATGCGTGATCACAAGGTGATGCTTCTTCCTTCAACACATTTGAACCTTCAATACAAATATATCTAATATCATGAGGATCAATGTAGTTCAAGATAGGACTAGAATTATTCAGGAATACATTAGAATGCTAAATTGAACATTTCCTAGTGTTAAATGCTAAGATCCACGGGAATTTCCACTAACTATGCTACCATTTTTTAATCCCGTTGGCGACATCAATAATCAGATAAGTGAAGCATAGTAGTAGTTAGCATTCTTAGATGAGGTGAATGCTATAAATGTGTCTTTCAGATAAAAAAAAAGTAATTCTTTCCTGACATGAGCTGTATCCGGGGAATGTGCGGGAAGAAAAAGACACTAACATCTGATATCCTTTGGAGGCGACATATTATGCACGGGGTAACAACAATTTCTCCATTCCAGTTATGCCTTTCCCTACCATAATAAGATCTATCGTGAAGTGGTCAAATATGATACACCAATTGTCTCCCTGAGTCTAAGCTATGTAGTTCAACTCAAATAGTAGGACTCTTGGAACATGGATGCGAAATGAGGCCACAAAAGAAATTCATTGAATTTGACTTTACTTCGAACAATAAGAGGCACAATGAGTCTATGCCACAAGGGCGTGAGGACGGGTAAGAAGTCATCCACTTATGAAATTATCATTATTTGGACAATTGAATCCTTCATAAGGAGGTGGAATGCCAAAGGCAACAAAATTCCCAATATATGACAATGACGCTAGCAATACTCTTAGAAGCCGAGTGAGTGGAAAGCCTCATAACCTCATAAAATCTGACCCATTTATGACTTTTGAAAAGGTGGCACACTTTGGTTTGAAATCATGGCAATTTAAGCTTGAACTTTTAAGGTAAATCACTACTTTCGGATCCCATGAGGCAAGCCCTCGCAGCCCTAGAAAAAAGACTTGCCATATGAATGTGTTACTAGTGGTATTGCTCCTTCGTTAACCCAAAACAAAAATGTGAGAGTCAGACTGATAAGCGGATCATTAGACTAGCACCCACATAGATAATCCATTAACAAGATTTATCGAAGTATTGTCAAAATAGAGCTACTTTTTTTGGGTCAAAGTTCAATCTTGAAAAATAGTGCCTCTGAGGGGTACATGATTAAGAAGGGATAGTATAGTAGATAATGAATGAAGCAGATTCATAGATAAAGTGAGAGGATGGATTGACTTGCTCCTGCCACCTATATTCCAATATCCTTATTTAGTTATGTCAGAATATTAAAAGCCACATCAATATCAAAAGGACCGAAAGCTAGTTAGATAGAAAATGAAGGTATGGTTACATCTATCCCTTTTTTTTGGATTTTGCGGACTTGGTAAAGAATTTGGGTGGATCACCATTGATAAAAGAAAATGTAATTTCTTGATACCATGGATACGGTTATGCTCTTCCTTCAGCCCTTGAAATTTGAACTGAGAAATGTGTCAACAATTAGGGGAAGAGTAACTCAATAGCTTCATGGCTAGTAGAGCCACTACAAACATCAAAATCAGTTGGATTCATAGCAACATAGAGCAAATAACATATAGTGATTCTTGATCAAGTATTATGCAAACCAAAGGAGGAGCGGAAATGCTTGTCTTCCTTATAACCAAATGAAGAACAACCTTCAAGAATAAGATAAGCAACAAGAGTAAGTAGCATGATCCAGCTACACGGAGTCTCAACGGATCCTAGCTTCGATGGAGATTTTGTAAGGTTTAAAAGTAATTAAGAAGACCAAATTAAGAAAATAACCTGTCGGAGGAGAGGAAAATTCTCGCCAAGCAAATAAAAATCTTGCCGATTTTGACCACTAGGCAAAGATGAAAGCCTCAACAAAGATAGAATGAGGGCACTACCATACTAGAGATGATGATGACACAAAACAATATCTTCACCTATATCAACATTCATATTGAAGAGGAAACCCGAGGAAAAAAGGTCAAGAAAAGATATCGTTTATTTTGTTTGAAAATACAATGATGGTTCATCGCTTCATTTAATGAGAAATTGTTTGGGTATAGTCCCTTTTTAGAGTTTAGAAAGGCATGTTGGAAATGAAAACTCTACAGATACAACTCAATCCAAGGACATGATTATAGAACTCGATGTCATGAGAAATTACATATAAGAAAATTTGCAGTAGGGTGGATTCACGTAACATTGGATCACGTTCAAAGAGTAGGTGCATGCACTAATATGTGACTCAACATTTATTAAGGCCGTGCCTATGAAAACTGTTCAGTGTGATGTACATATACAAGAAGATTACCTAGGTCTCATACTGATACATGATGGGATTTGGTGGTGCAGTGACATCAATATGGACAAGGGCACTTCCCTCTTAGCGATAGGTTCTACCAATCCCTCTACAACTCAATACATTCTCCTAACAAGCCCTTGGGCAGTCCCTTTAGACTCAATGGTGCGATCATTCCCTCCTCATGGCTTCAAACACAAAGATTACTGTACCACAGTTACTCATTTTGAGATTCAGGTTTGGAGAGAAAATTAACTCCCTAACTTGAGCTCTATCGCACGATTGGAGTATCAAAGAAAGGTGGAATTCCTAAATATCCATGTAGCCCCCTAATTATAGATGTGCTCAACAACACACCAATAATAAGAGCTCTACTAAACACGGCTTTAAGACATCCTACGACACTTTAAAATCTTAGGATTTGATACCAAGATTGTCACGCCTCAAAACCGAGGGACACGACCGGCACTCAACCAGAGGACCCCTGTCAAGCAAACCTGAAATTGCTTTTCCTTTCCCATGTGTTAACCCATGGTTTCAATATACATTACTCATGTAAAAGAGCCATTTATAACTTACGCATAAAATTTAATTAATTTCTGCTTTTTATCATTACCAACATATGATACCAAATACTTATAATATTTACCAATGTGGATCAGGATTCCGGACCGTTCCATCACTTACCCAAAATACATATGTACACTACTCGCATTGTGTCTAAGGAGCCTCTATGAATACTAGAAACTCAATAATACCGGTCGGCAACAAGGCCCCGACTATACCTTACAATACAAAATAAACTCAAAAGAATGTGGCATGAACCACACATGGCTCTGAGAGGAAGTGGGGCTCACAAATGCAGTTGACAGAATGGAGTGGAGGCACTACTGTCGATGAGTTGAATTACTTGCTATGGGAAAACCTACAATAATCATAAGAATGTAGTGTCCCCAGCAAAAAGGGCGTCAGTACATTTGAATTGTACTTGTATATATGAACAATCTTTATACCAAGTAAATTCGAGCAATACATAGATAAGAGAAAGTAATTGAACCAATAAGCATTGCACGTAGGAAGAAACAACCAAAGACAAAAGTTTTACAATCTCTTATGTTTTCCTTTCTAACATCCCCGTATTCATAAATTTCATATATTTTCATATCAACAGTGATAATGATCATATTTCCATTCTTATTACGTGGGCCACCCTTATTACCTCAGCCACCCTTTTTACCCCAACCTACAATTTATCATTTTATGTTGCAAAGTGCAACCGGATCCCACTGGACAATCATATTTTGCAACAAAAACCACAAACAACACATCATAACAATTATCATTTAAAGGAGCACATGTTTATATACACAATTCATGTATTTAGGGCCACGGCATAGTAATTCTCACCAAATAGTAGTTCGTATACAAGGCATTGCCACAATTACTCAACTCATCCACAACATTTTACATCTATGCCCTCAAAAAATTAAAGGCTTTGCACATAGGAAGAAACAAACAATATCACAAGTTTCACAATCTCTCCATTTCCCCTTTCAACAACATTTCACACTCAAGAGTTTCATATATTTTATATTTAATAGTTACTATTATCACTTTTCCACCCTTATTGCCTCGGCCACCATTATTACATTGGCCACTCTTATCACCATAACGAACACCTTATAATTTCGAGTTGCGGCGCGTAACACGATCCCACCGTACAATTACATTTCACACACAACAATAGTTCACAGTTCAATCACATGGCTTCAGGCCATCCAGAATATCATTTCATAACAATAATAAAAATTCACAAAGATTTTTCATTATCATCAGTACCATTTCCATCATATACAACAGCCTGTATAAAATTCAAGTAACAATGATAATTGTCGATGACAAGCCATACATGATGTTACCACAATTGTTTCAGTTGCATCAATTACGACCGCTTTCCCTCATTTATTACTCAGCCCTTACCAAATAAACACATTCACACACATGTTTGGTTTGTTTCCATTTATTCACGCCATCATATTGGAATGTTCAACAATCAATATTTAAGGCAAATTAATCACAAGAATTCATGAAATAGGCCATCTTGCCTTAGCACCCATGAAGCAAACAAAATTCACAAATAGTCCACATAAATAACACATACATGTCACACCTTCTTTTTATACGGCTACCCCGAAGGATGACACGTATAATGGAGTTTTTTCAATTTAAGTGACATTATTCGAAATGGGATTATTTATTTATTTTTGGAGTCACCACTTGGGATGATTTATTTTTCTGGTGTCCCAAGTCACCTGTTTATTTTAAATCTCAAATCAAGGAAGATTTTGACTTTCCTTTTGAAGTATGCGAACCAAAAATTCTTGAGTAAGGAATTCTGTTAACCCGAGGGAAGGTGTTAGTTATCCTCGGATTCCGTTGTTCTAGCACAGTCGCTTAAACTATTATATGGCCAATTATCTGATTTTAATACATGTTCATCCTATGGTGTAATTTTAATTATTTACTGCTTTTACTTAATTTTAAAAAATATTGCAACGTTATTAAAACATGTCTCGAACCACGTCACATAAATGCACCCGTGGTTTTGGGCATATTTTTAAATTGTTGAGATTTTGAATTTGGGTCATATAAATGCGCACCCGGATTTAGAAATATGAATTATTAAATAACGCGCCTAAAGCAACTACGTGTTTTTGACTTCGTGGGAAAACCGTGGAATTCACTAAATGGAATCTCCCGGATTTCTAAGCTTTTTACTGCAATTAGAGGGCTACACAACGTATAGTTTTGTTTAGCGTTGTACACTCATTTTATTTTTGGAAAGGAAACCTAAAGGGAATATGATTTTCTATTATATGTGTCTCTGAATAAAAGAGAAGTCCTAATAATTTTGTATGTTAATGATTTATTCAAAGGAAACATTCACCATGCATATCTCAGCATTTTTATGGCTGATTTCTGCAATTAGGCTTTATTAATGAGAGCAGCTAGCCAGAAGGATGTTTTTTCTTGTGCCTCACAACTACAACAGTTCGGGCCTTCAGTTTAAGACCAGAAGTTGGAGACTACATATTAACCACAAATCAAGGATAACACTCTCCAAATCACTATGTTACAACTACTGCAATTACTTGTATTTAACCATTCTTAACGTTTCACAGACGTCTGATGGGGTTAACTTCAAAAAGTGTGACACTTTTTTTACTCGTGAATTACTATACTAAAACGCAAGTTTAGAATTGACATATGCAATCTGATAAACCTATTGATATGAGTCAACATATAAGTACACATGATGCTCCTATTATTGAATCATACATGAAGATCAGGCAAGTTATTGACTACCATGTTTTCAACCTACTGAAACTTAAACAACTTAAGTTAACAGTCCAAATAATTCTAAACAGTCCGGCATAGTCCAAATGTTTATACATATTATAGCACCAACTCAATGAGATGAATGTTCTAAATACAACTAAACTAGTAACATTTGTAGCTATAACATTAACATAAAAATACAAATATCTTCATTATCAAATGTGATCATGCATATATGCAGCTGTGCATTTCCAGATTTCCTGAGTGAGAATAAGTGCCTGGAATAAAAGCAAACAAGAAAGAACCTATGAGTAATGTAAGCGAGAAGCAACAAATAGCAGCAGATCAACGAATTAAGACCCGGGAGTAGTATCAGGAAACCTAGGAATGTTTTAAAAAGACCAACAACACCACAATTTCCAATCCTATAGCTTGAACAAAGCAAATCAACTTGAGATCAATGGTCAAAACAAATTCTAAAGATTTTAACACCCTAAATACATATGCTTCAAGTCATCTTCAACTTATAACATACAAAATTCTGATTATTTGGAATTTTTAGGAGAGTTTTTGCCAGAAAGCTTAGAGATTTTTCAGGGATTTTTCAGATGGTGTCCTCTCTCTTTTTAAAAACTATAAGATATCCTCTTTATAGCCAAAGCCCTAGGGCAACTCTTTTCTTCTTGTTTTCTTATTAGTCCCTTCCCCATTTCTTAGAATTTCTTAGTTGGTCCCTTGTTTTTTAACTTGTGCCTCAAGTTTTTGAGAAACATTTCCAGAAATTATATTTTGAACCTCCAACTAGAAGGTTTCAGGGATCTGCTACAAGATTTTTATGTCCAAATACCCCCATTACCCCTGTCTTTCCTTCTTAATTACTTAGCCTAAGTATTTCTACCCTTGTGTCTTTCAATTTGGTCAGAAGTTGACCATAGTTAAGTACTTAGGGCTATAAGAAAAATATAGTCTCATTATAAACTGGGGTCAAGTTTTACAAAGAAACTGAGCATGACTAACTACTCAATTTAAGAATACACTATATTACTAAAAACAAACAAAAATGATCAAAGTTGATCAACAACAGGTCAATGCAACACATATTATACTGGAAAATTTAGACTGGTACCAAAATGCGAGACTGGATTAATCAAAGGTATAACAAAGCTAACTAGCACCAACTTTAGAAATAACCACAAGGTTTATCACAAATGAACAATGATGAAACTGAAACGAAAAGGGAAGGTCAAACCAGGGAAGGGATGAACAAATTGAGCTAACAGAATAATTCAATTTAAACAAGGAACATCTAGGAATCCAATTGATAAAGGAACCATTCAGGACGACATATGAAAGACTTAATACAAAGGCACATGATTCTGAATGAAAACAAAATACCTAAACAGAATATTTTTATAGATGAGCAAGTAAAACAATCATGTACACACACAAAAAAAAAACAAAGAAAATTAAAAGAAAACAAACGGAAAATGGGGAACTTAGCTTAACATCATAACCCTAAAAGCTTTGACCTTCGTATCTCAGGGTTTCCGACCATTTCCGGTATCAAATTTGAGAGGGTTTTTGGCCTTTTGGGAAAGGTTGAGCAATCATCTGAGAGAGGGAGGGTATCAGGTGTAGGTTTGGTTGGGTTTGGGATGGGCTTGGGTTTCAGACCATTTTCGATTTGATTTTTGGCCAGGTCCAGTTGTATTCGGGAGTCGCTAATTATGGATTTTTCGAGAGAGAGGTGAGGAGGTTACATGGCGTCAGTTTCAAGGATTCCGGGGAGGTTGAGTATTTGGTTGCTGATTTCGACTAATATTCGAAGCAAATAGAGGAGGTTTGAAAGAAATTGAAAATGGGTCCGTCATAGGGATGGGGTAAGGGACCCAGGGTATTATTTTTAGAAAGTTCTGGCGGTGGTGCCGCCGTGGGTGGCAGATGCAGCGTCCAAGGATTTTTATATTCAAGGAGTTTGGCTCACATTTGAAGCTTGGTTGTTAGGGCATCGGAAAGATGAGGGAATGGTGGTTGAGGGGTGTATTTTTGGGAGGCATCGGAGCTCTGTCGCCGGCAGAGACAATTTTCGGTCGGCGGTTGTGAGGCGGCGTATCAGCGGAGACGGAGGGTACGAGGAAGAACCTGTTGGTCTCGTGGGTTCGATACAATTCGGATAGTTTTATGTAATATTCTCATACGAACCCAGGCTATTGGATTATGGATGATGAACGGATGAGATTGGTGGTCCCAAAACGACGTTATTTTTGGGCGTCTCTAATGGCAGCTCGGATCAGAGAGGGGTTGGGCCGGTTTTTTGGGAACTTTGGATGGGTAGGGGTATTTGGGCCACCCAGGTTTGGCCCAATTGTGGCCAGCCTGATCTCAGCCCTTTTTAATTCCTTTCTCTTTTTTTTTTCATTTTCACCTTTATCTTCCTAATGTAATTTTGAAATCTCTTATTAAATTAAATGCTATATTAAGCTAAATTAGATTAATCAATCACATAAATTAATCAAAACATAAAAATTAGCAAATTTTTAAACTACAAATTAAACAACGCCAAAATAAACTACTTATTTTTTGTGATTTCTATATTTCACAAAACAAAACCCTAATTACCAATTAATTCTAAAAAAATTATGTGAAGTTAAATCCTAAATTCTTATGCAATTTTTTTTTTGTATTTTTATGACTTATCATGCATGCACCAATAAAAATACACACAAACATACACAATTAAATCCTAAAATTGAATGATAAAAGGTGAAATCCCAAGTCTGAGAATTCTGTAGGAGTAATTTTAATGAGGAAAAAATCACGTGCTCACAATACAAATTACTCGTATACAAAACAACGTATCTGTAAAAAGGTTAAAGTTAGCCATACATACCTCAAAGAGCTTTTCCTTAAGTTATACAATACACCAACACCTCTAGCAATAAAAATCTACAAGGAGATATCAAATATCAATGAATAATTAGGAATATTATCCATGGTATAACTTTCGTAGAAATTTCATCAAACACCTAACAAGTGAAGTAGACTACAAGGTTTAGAAATGGCAATCTCTTCATCATTCACCCAAATCTTAGCAAAAACTACCCAAATTGGTTATTTAACGACACATAAAATAACTTAGTCCCACATGTATGGCCTATTTCTAACCCTCACAACCTATTTGAACTATTAACTTTTTGCATGAAAATTTTATAAGTGGAACTTACCCTGATGGAAGAGAATCTATGGTTATCTTCCTCGATTCTTAAAGACTTGAGCAAGATCTAGATGATTAGGAAGTGAAGTCCCTTTTTTCTCTCTCTATATTCTCAAAATCAGTAGAAAATGACCCAAATGAAGCCCCTAACTCTATTTATGCAAATGGGGTCAGGTTATAAAAGTAGGAAAACTAATCCTTCGTAACAAGGTCTGTCATCGCAGAATGGACAGCAGAACCGACATGCGAGCCACAGAGTGAATCGAAGAACCACTGTCCAAAGTTGGGGTACACTGGCCAAGTTTGCGACCAGATTTGTGATCGCACATCAAAAATGCAGACCGCTTGTGATTCTGCGATAGCAGATTTAACACAGGATCACATTTTTTCCAGTCTTCGGTAATTTGACCATTTCTTGGCATATGAATGTCCAAATGACGAACGGTTTGAAGTTTTGGAAACTATACTCAAATATCGTTCATTTGATAAGTTATTCATGTCACAAAACCTTATCAATCTTTAGATATGATCGTTCACAGTATTTACTAGTGCAAACGCATTTGGAATTTAAGTCTATTATGAGCTTTTCCCATTTGGCTTGGACTTAGGCTTACACTTAGAAATCACATTAGTTATTATGTGACTCAAAATTTATTCACCACATCCAATTCATTTACATCATATATAATGAACATAAAATATTATAATTAGTCTACCAGGCACTCCGAATCCCTTATAGCTAAGCAAAATTTTTCGACGCCTTACAACCACTATCCCTTCCGTTGATACTCATGTCCCGCCTTCAGCCCAAGCTTTTGGTTCTGGTATTTCAAATGGGGATCTTAGGGGAGATATTCAGATGTTGGCCCAGTTAGTGTCATCTAAGGCCAAGAGGGAATGTTGCACCTAGTTCATCTAGCCTGCAAGGGGATTCTAATAGTTCAAGGGTGAATAGATTTCTCCAGTTAGAACATCTAGTATTTACAGGTGCCAATCTAGAAAAAGACCCTTAGGATTTTATTGATGAGATGCACAAGACCCTTATTTTGTTATGTGTTCGACTAAGATAGAGGGAGTAGAGTTGGCTGCCTACCGTCTATAAGGGGTGGCATATTCATGGTTTGAGTTGTGAGAGGTTTCCTGAGAGGAGGGGATCCCTTCGGCAAGGTGGAGTAAGTTTGCTGATGCCTTTATAGATCACTTCCTGCCTGCTGAGACAAGGGCGGCCTATGCAATTGAGTTTGAAAAGTTGAAGCAATGTAACAGAAGCATGTGGGAGTACCACATGGAGTTAGCCCGTTTCTCCAAGTAGGCTATATTATATATTGCCCACGATGGAGGCCAGGGTGTGATGGTTTGTTCAGGGCCTTAATGCTTTAACTATTAATGGTCTTCTACGACTGCATTGAATTTTGATATGAACTATGGGAAGATTGATCAGCCCACAAAGAGCTATAAATGAAAAAACAAGATGGAGAGAGAAGGTAACAGCAAGGCCCGGTCTACGGGCAACATAGGAGAGTTACTAAGTGGGGGAAGATCAGATTTTAGGGGAGGATAATTAGGGCCTTCCCAGTCTGTTACACAGTCTTTAGCCAGTGCACCGCCATTAGGGCTAAGCCAGCAACAGTGCAGTCGTTTTAGGCCCGGTCAGGGCAATAGGGGATCCCATCAGCGGGGTCGGTCAAAAGATAGGCTCCAGTAGCAGCAGAGGTCCTCGTGCCCTACGTGCGGGTAGATGGACTCAACAATTTGCTATATGGAGTTACCTATATTCTATGGATGTGGGATGAGGGGTCATATTCAGAGACATTGCCTTGTCTCCGGTTAGGGAGAGGGTAGGGGCACAACTCAACAATCTAGCCTAGTAGCAACTACATATTCAACCCCTTTTCCAGCTCAAGGTACCCAACACCCCCAGGGCGTAGCACATCTAGGGGTGCCGCGCAAAGTTCAAGAGGACCCAGTCGGTTCTATACTATGAGTGGTTTCCAGACTGTAGAGGATTCTCTAGATATTGTCACGGGTATTCTGACAGTCCAATCTCATGATGTGTATGCACTTATTGACCTCAGTTCCACCTTGTCCTATGTTACCCCTTTTGTTGCCATGAAATTTGGGATAGAATCGGCTCAGCTTAATCTGCCATTTTTGGTGTTTACCTCTATTGGTGAATCAATTTTGGCTGCTCGAGACTGTAGAGGGTGTATTGTCATGGTACGGGGTAGGGATACCACAACCAATCCTATTGAGTTTGGAATGGCCGACTTTGATGTAATAATGAGAATGAATTGGCTATATTTATGTTTTGCCAAGCTTGATAGTTGAACTAGAACTATGATGCTTGAATTTCCCAATGAGCCCATTGTTGAGTGGGAAGGTGATAGGGTAGTGCCTATAGGTCGGTTTAATTCCTACCTTAAGGTTACGAAGTTGATCAAGAAGAGGTGTATCTATCATCTAGTACGAGTTGCAGACACCGACAACCTTCAGTCTATACCAGTTGTGAATGAATTTAAAGATGTCTTTCTAGATGAGCACCCTGGAATTCCACAGGATAGGGAGACTGATTTTGGGAACAATGTGATGCCAGGCACGCATCCTATTTCAATTCCACCTTACAGAATGGCACCAACAGAATTGAAAGAGCTAAAGGAGCAATTGCAAGATTTGTTAGCGAAGTGTTTCATCCGGCCTAGTGTGTTGCCATGGGGTGCACCATTCTTGCTTGTAAGAAAGAAATATGGATCGTTGTGGATATGTATTGAGTACCGGAAACCCAACAAAGTCACAATAAAAAAAATATCCTCTGCCAAGAATAAATGACTTGTTCGATCAATTGTATGGTGCTACGTGTTTCTCAAAGATTGACCTGCGAATCGGGTATCATCAATTGAAGATAAGGGAGCAGGATATTTCAAAAACAACTTTTAGAACTCGGTATGGGCACTTTAAATTTATGGTGATGTCTTTTACGCTAAGAAATGCCCCGACAACTTTCACGGATCTTATGAATCGAGTCTTCAAGCCCTTCTTTGTTATAGTGTTCATTGACGACATTCTTGCATATTCCAGAAGACGAAAGGACCATGCTGAATATCTCAGGGCAAATCCGTAGACTCTTCAGAAACATCAAATGTATACGAAATTTCCAAAATGTGAATTTTGGCTTGTATCTGTCGCGTTCTTGGGTTATATCATTTCCAAGGAAAGGATTATGGTTTTTCCTTAAAAGGTTTCAGCGGTGAAGAATTGGCCTAGACCTACCACTTCAACAGAGAGTCGCAGTTTCTTGGGTTTAGTGGGGTACTATAGGAGGTTTGCTGAGGGGTTTTCTACTCTTGCCTCTCTATTGACTAAATTGACACAAAAAGGAGTTAAATTCCAATGGTCCGATGCTTGTGAAAAATGTTTCCATGAATTGAAATCAAGGTTGACAACATCACTGATGCTTGCCCTGCCAGAGGGTACAGAGGGGTTTGTTTTGTGATGCTTCGACAATCGGGCTCGGGGTGTGTGCTAATACAACATGGCAAGTTTATAGCCTATTCTTCTAGGCAACTCAAGAATCATGAGAAGAACAATCTAACCAATGATTTAGAGTTGGCAGTAGTGGTAATTGTACTAAAGATTTGGCGACATTATTTGTATGGGGTCCATGTGGATGTATTTCGGGTCATATGAGCCTACAATATATTTTCAAGTAGAAAGAGTTGAATCTGAGGCAAAGAAGATGGCTAGAGTTAGTCAAGGACTATGACATTAGTATTCTCTATCACCCAGGAAAGGCTAATGTCATGGCAGACCCTCTTAGTCAAAAATCTATGGGAAGTTTGACCCATTTCGAGGCACATCAGAGACCGTTAGCCATGGAGGTTTACTAGTTGGCCGGTTTGAGAGTTCGCCTTGCAGACTCTAATGAAAGAGGGCTAATTGTACGGAATAGAGCTGAATCATCGCTTGTGGTGGAGGTTAAGGAAAAAAAACTTCAAAGATCCATTGCTAGCACAACTGAAAGAAGGGATTCACAAACACAAGCAGCTTTTTCCCTTAGCATGAATGACGGTACCCTACAGTATCAAGACCGCCTATTTGTTCTAATATTGATGGTCTTTGAGAAAGGATCATGGTAGAGTCTCACACATCAAGGTATTCCGTGAACCCGGGTTCTACGAAAATGTATCACGATCTCAAGGAAATTTGTTGGGTGAACAACATAAAGAGGTTTGTGGCGGATTTTGTGGCAAAGTGTACGAATTGTTAACAGGTAAAGGTCGAAAAAAAAGGGTCAGTGGATTGTCTAAAAGAATAAAAATTCTAATGTGTAAACGGGAGATGATTAATATGGATTTTGTTGTGGGGTTGCCGTGCACTCTGCGCAAGTTCGAATTAATTTGGGTGATTGTTGATCGACACACGAAATCAGCACTTCTTACCAGTTAAAGTTACCGACACAGAGGAACAATATGCTGAGTTGTATATCAAAGAAATAGTCAGGTTGCATGGCCCTCTAGTCTTAATCATTTCAAATCGAGGGGCTCATTTCACAGCCAAAATTTGGAGGACATTTCAGCAAGGTTTGGGTCTGCAAGTAAATCTTAGCACAGCTTTTCATCTGCAAACCGATGGGCAAGCAGAGCGGACTATTCAGACGCTCTAGGACATCTTGCGTGCTTGTACTCTTAACTTCAAGGGTAGTTGGGATGACCACTTACCAATCATAGAATTCTCTTAGAACAACAGCTTCAATGCTATAATACAAATAGCACCATTTGAGGCATTTTATTGTAGGAGATGTGGATATCCTATTGGGTGGTTCAAAGATGGAGAAACGTAATTTATAGGGCTAGACCTCGTGCATCAGGCCATGGAGAAAGTCAAGATTATTAAGGAGAGGCTGAACATGGCTTAGAGTAGCCAAAAGTCATACTCATATGTTCATCGCATAGATTTAGTCTTCAAAGAAGATTAATGGGTATTTTTGAAGGTTCCCCCAGTAAGGGTATCATGCGATTTGGAAATAAGGGAAAATTGAGTCTATGGTATGTCGGGCCATACAGAAACATTCAGAGGATTGGCTAGGTGGCATACAAACTCGAGCTGCGACCTGAAATATCATTAGTACACCCGGTCTTTTGTGTGTCCATGTTGAGAAAGGTAGTGGGGGACCATCCACTATTATGCAACTTTGATGTTGATGTAGAACTGTCATATGAAGAATTTCCACTCATCATTCTTGATAGGCAATTTCGAAAACTGAGAAACAAGGAAATTGCATCCGTTAAAGTAATATGGCAAAATCACCAAGTTGAGGAAGCTACTTGGGAAGACGAGGATGAAATGAAAAAGAAGTATCTACATTTGTTTGAATCGTCATGTAATAGTTTTTATGGATTTAACTCCTATGAACTCTTATCTTTTTGAATTGATCTATGTAAAATCGTCCTCTTTTTGATAACACGATTGCCTATACGGAAAGGGTTGATTTTGTACAAGTTATATGATGTTATAGAACATGTATATGTTGTTAGGATGTTATTCTGGTCCTCTCTAACAGGTGGATAGGCATCGCAACAAAGGAAACTCTAGCGAAACTTTTGGAAATTTAGGGAGTTAGAAAAATTTAGAGACTACTAACAGGTTCTAGGTTGTAAAAAGGAAGAAGGTTATATGAAGAATTTCTAATGAGTGACTCTTGATGCTTTATTTTAAGTGGGGGATGATGTAAGGCCATGTGAAAACTTTTACTCAAAACTTTAGAGCTCGTAGTGCCAAATTATGAAAATGGGTTGAGGAATATGTAAAATTCTAGCTCGCCATGGTTCAGACCCTTTTGTACTGATCTATGAATTTGAAAATCAAAAGTGAAAGTTTTCTAGAAAAGTGCAATTATGCGATCCAGAATGCGGTCACATAATAGGTATGTGGACCGCATATCTGCCACAGAATGAGTGAGTGTGTTGCCCAAATCAAAGTCAACTATACGGTCAATTATGCGATCGCATAATCAAAATGCGGACCGTATATTTGTCGCACAATTTCACTAGGATTTTGTAGAGTTCAGTTTTGCGATGCACTTTACGATCGCAGAACGTGAATGCAGACCGCATTTCTACTGCAAACTCAGCCAGTGTGTCCAGTTTTAGGGAAGTATTTTGCGGTCCATTATGCGGACCGCATGTCGACTTTGCGATCGCAAATGCGATCACAAATCCGACTTGGGCTCCAATTTTCTAAATTTTAAACCCAATCCCTTATCGATATATTCGGTGTTATGGCTAATTTTGAGCATATTTCCTAATGCTTTTAGAGAGACAGAGGGAAACTGCCTCCCATCAACATTTCTCCATGAAATCTTGCTAAAATATTGAAGATAACCAAGTGAAGGCACCTAAATCTTCGTCCCAAAAGGTAAGACTTCATCACCTCAGCCCTTATTTTTATACCCAGCTGTAAGGGGCCGTTAGTGCGGTAATTCATGGGTATAAGAATGGATTCCTTGCATCCATATCAAACCTTGGGGTATTGGGAGTTAGTAAACTAAAAAGAAGGTAAATGGGGTATATAATGATAGAAATTTTCTCAAAAAAGACCTGCTCAAAACAAGTTAGAATCTCAATCTCGTCTCTAAATCTCGATTAACTTTGTAATTCTTACACAATAGATCGAAGTGCTAAGAGTTTCAAAATTTTTTGAATAATAAGGAAAGCTATAATGCAGTATGTATGGCTAAAACCCGCTTTTATTAGAAATTGAGCTACAATGGTGTTGACGCAAATATTGGTTTTCATATATGCACACACACACTTATATGTATATATATATATATATATATATATATATATATATATATATATATATATATATATATATCACATGTTTTCCATTTTAGCGGTTATGTTGAAATTTGTGATCTTGGACACACACAATACCATTTCAAGTTGCAAATATAAGCAAGATTTCACATAGTTAGCATGTCAATCTCTATAGCCCAGGCATGTCACCACATAATTTGAATTCTTCGCACATCTTTAAGCATCAAAAATAGTTCATCACACACGTTGAGGCACATCCTTCATATATAATTAAGGCCCTAAGTGCCAATAAATGGATATGATATATGTGAAATAAAGATTCAAGTGAGATGATTGATGAGAAAGGAACAACGGCTAGTAAAGTGGCCTAGCTGACCGTATCGTGATCGGACACCATGCCATACACATGGTGGCAATGTGCTAACATAGAATTTCGGAAAGAGAAATGAAATGGTAATTGAGATATATGCCTCAAATGAGGCGACCTAGCTGATCGGGCAGTGTTGGGACTCCGCTTAAGATAGTGGTGGTATTGAGGACAGTGATGAACATATAAAAGAAATGTCCGAAAATAAGTTATGGAAATTTTGTGAAAGATTACATGGTTCATTTATTTGATGATGTGGTGTTCGGTTAAAACCTTAATTTATTCTTATGATTTACTTATTCTTGCTTGATAGTTCTTTCTAATAAAAGAATATTAGTTATACATACTAGTACTATTCCATTGTATTAATGTCCATTTAGTGCGGATAATGCCGATCAAGCGTAGCAGAGCATCCTTCTTCTCAATTTCATGGTGAGCCCCCTTCTCCTTCAAGGGGCTATGTGGCATATCTGTTTGTTGTGTACTTTCACTTTTGAGGTATAGCCGCAGCCTTCTTAGAGGCATTGTTATACTTATCTTTTGTATCCTTAGGGGCTTCGTAGATATAAATTTGGGTTATGTGTTGGTGTTGGATGGGAGTACTAACTAAGTTGTGATTCTAGCTCGCGCTTCTCTAAATTATGTTGAACACACTGTCTTTCTTTTCTAAACAATGAAAGCATGGTTTCCTTATTCATGTTGGGTTTAGTAGAAAGTGTTCGATAAGGATTGGTCAGTTGGGTCCACTCGATTGGGCGCCAGTCGCGCATCCCGAGGTTGGGGCGTGACATAAAGGATCTCGCTAATCACGGATAAACTGGACGACCTACCATGGTGGGGGAACTACACCTACATGCCTATCAGAACCTGCAGCATGACACACAATGTCCACAAATAAAAGGAGGTCAGTACTGTCACACCTCCTTTTTTACACACCACCCCGAAGGATAGTATATAAGAGAGTTTTTCTAATTTAAGTGACATTATTCAAAATGAGACTATTTATTAAATTCAGAGATGTCATTTGGGATAGTTTATTTGGTGTCTCAAGTCATCGGTTTATTTTTAAATCCTAAATCGAGGAAAATTCAACTTTCTTTTATAAGCCTTTCAACCAAAAATTTTGAGTAAGGAATTCTGTTGACCCGAGGGAAGGCGTTAGGCACCCCCGGATTCCGTGGGTCTAGCACGGTCACATAAACTATTATAATTGGCCCATTATCTAATTTTAATACATGTTTTAACCTATGGTATATTTTAACTTATTAACCGCTTTTAATCATTTTTAGGAAAATTCAACGATATCTAAAATACATCTCTTAAATACGCCACATGTAATGCACTCGCAGGCCACGATACATTTTATTTAGCATTGTGAGATTTGGATTTGGGTCCCATGAAATGCACACCTGATTTTAGGAAGGTAATATTAAATTACGCGCTTAAAGCAACTACATATTTTTAATTCTGCTAGGGCCATGGAAAATTCTGCTAATGGCACACCTCTATGTCTAATGAGTTAAAATTAATTAAGTGAGGGTCATGGTATTAGGGATTTTATTTGGCATGGAATGCCTCAAATTAATTTAGAACGTTTTATTATTCAAAGTTGTTATAATCGCGTAACATGAAATACACCTCCGAATTTTAAAATTAGGCATATAACTATGTAATGGGAACCGTACCCATAATCAGATAATTTATTATTAATCGTGCCTAAATCAAACTACTGTTTATGTATATTTCCGGGCTAATCATGCTACTTGAGACTAAACTAATAAAGCCAAACAAAAATCATCCAAGGCACAAATAATTACAAATTTAATTCTCAGCTACTACCAATTTATTTTGGAAACACGAAGCAACAGGAACATGCAACAACAATTTAAACATATTATCAGTGGTGGATCTAGGAATTCAAGTTTGTGGGTGCTGAATTTTTTTTGTACATAAAATTAATGGGTGCTTTTGTAAATTTTTATACGTTTTCTCAAATTTTCTATATAACTACACATACTCTGCGTCGAGGATATTACTTGCTCCAAACACTTTGTGAATTGCAGCAAATTTAGAAAGACCTTCTTCTGTACAAAAATAAGGTGCAAAAATACAATCAACAACACATTTTCGCCATAGAAATTTGCATGCACCACAACTACACAACAGTTTTAGCTTATCTACATTTCAAGACTTGTTATTCAAACAAGACTCAAAAAGCAGGATTATTTTTAATAAAGGACTACTAATGAAATGGGTATATTTACTTATCATTTTCTAAAAATGGACTCATCTTCTGGATGGAGCAAGAACAAATTAGTACACTTAATATCACATATTTATCAGATCAAAAGGACTAATAGATATGGACAAGAGGGGGACCTTTATTTCTGCATATTGTTCAACGTATACAACGAAGAAAGTTTCCGATGTTGCAGACTAAAACGAGCTAACGACCTGTTCCTTGAACTGATACTGAAGCCTCAAACGATTCAAATCGAATGAGCTGGGCGATGATTTTGGACTGATTTTCACAATGAATTGCGGTGGTTTCAGCGCGTTCCTCGAGCTGAGTTCACTGTTGGGTTTGAGCTCTATTTCGCCATATTTAATGGTATAGCCGGCGAGTTTATGCCCTCACTGCGACTGTTTGATGTTTGAGAAGGGTTTTTGGGCATGTTTGTTGGAGGAAGTCAAGAGGGTCATCCTTAGTTCTTTGGTCTGTTGCTTGAAAGGAAAAAGTGACGCGAAGTTTAGGTGGTGGTCGTTTATGACTGCTTTGTCTCCTACTGTGAAGCTGCGTTAATGGAGGAAGAAAAAAGAGATTACAATCTCCATTTTGTGAAGCTATGGCTGCTCCTTCAACTGTTTTCCAGCTGAGTTTTGGTGGAGTTCCTAGCTGAAAATGGAGTTTAAATTATAGCTTTTTAAGTCATGTGAGTAGTTGGTTTTTGAACTGTTTTAATGGAGGAAAAACAGGCTTGGTGGCCTCCAGAAGATGAAGAGCATAGGCATTTTTTTAACCTTCTGCTCCAATTTTTTTTTTTTTTGTTTCCTTTTATGCATTTTTCCGTTTTTCATCTGTACCTGTAAGGATTGAGCGTGTGTTTCTTTAGAGTGCTATGAAAATAGGGTAACAAGAAACTGGGTAACTAACCCATGTGAGCTGTAGAAGAGTTGTTCTATTACCAAAGAGAGGAACGTGTACTATCTATTTTCCAAAAAAAAAGATAAAGGAGTAGAAATTGTATTTATCAGAAAGGATAACTATGTGTTAACCAAAAGAATCCTATAAAAATGAGGTGCCCATGTGAATAAATGGAGAGTAAAAGATGTAAAATACCAAATTAAGTGGTCTACAAGGTTGGAAAAGAAGAAAGCATGTGTAGGACAAAACAAAAATTCATCTCTTTCTCTTCGTTAACTCATTCTTTCATTTTCATTTTCTTTTTCCAAATCACTAAATTTTATTGTTAACAATATACATACATACATACATATATATATATATATATATATATATAATATGTTAAAAAACTTTCCTATCCTTTGCAAGAATTAAAGCCACTATTTCAAAATATAACTCTCTTTTTTGTGATTTTTAATTTTCTTAAAGAAATAATTACTAAGTGCAATGCATGATATTTTTTGGTATTTTTTCAAGATTAAATACAAATCCTTCAAAATCCTATAAAGATGAAAAATAATTAACATATAATCTATTTTCTTGGATTTTTTAGGAGTACTACCTATAGGGAAAAAATGACGTGCTTACCTATCTCTCTTTGCTCGAAAATGTGAAGAATTTTTGGGCAACGATAAAGTGAGCAATATGAGAGATCTTTTCCTTTTTGAAACTCCATGAGAAGCATGTTTTTTTAAAAAGTGCTTGACCGAACCTTGCTTTAGAGGTTGCCTACATATTCTTGGCTATAAAGAAATCAGGTAAGTGTAATTCTAGAAGTTATGGTAGCTGGAACTACCGAGATTTAGAGCTGAGTGAGGTGCCATCGAGGTTCTGGTCCGTGGTTCCATTATTACATCAAAAATCAAAATCGACAAAAACTAACAAAAGCCTATCAACTACGAGTTACAAGATTCCTACCTACGAGTCTTCTAAACCTTGATCCTGAGTCTTGGTTGGATCTTCATACGGACTCTGATCTGAATCTTGATGCTTGTCAGCTGCAGGTGCTGGTTCTTTCTTCTTCAGCTTTTCGAATCAAGGCGGGACATGCGAAGCTTGTGACTTTAATTATATCTTGATCACTCCGCATCTTTCTCTGCTTCTGCATTTTGTGTTCACTTCTTTTCTTTTTCTTTTCTTTTTTTTTTCTTTTCTTTATTTTGGATTGAGTCTCATTCTTTTGGTCATCTCTAATCCTGTGCCTTGAGTCAACCCTGCTCAGACACCAAAACAAACAAACGAACAAAATTATTTTGCCCCAGTTTTCACTAGGAAAATTTTGTGAGTGATTTGTAACTAAAATCTAAACTATTCTTCTTTTTTTTACAGTGATAAAAGAAGGATAGTATATATTTAGGAGGAATTATTAGGGAATGAAGCCCCATATCTAAAATTCTCAACTAGGGAATGGAGGTTCTATGTTGGCGAAAAAGGCAACTAGGGAATGGAGGCCATATGCGTAAAAATCTCAACTCAGGGATTGGAGCCCTAATGTTGGCAATAAGACGACTAGGGAATGGAGGCCCTATATCTAAAATCTCAACTTCGGTATTGGAGCCCTAATGTTGGCAAAAACCGGCTAGGGAATGGAGGCCCTATGTCTAAAAATATCAACTTAGGGATTGGAGTCGTAATATTGATAAAAAGACGACTACGGAATGAAGGCCCTATGTCTAAAAATCTCAACTAGGTATTGGATCCCTATGTTGGAAAAATGAGATCGCTAAATTTTGTACATATGCTAAAATGAACCAAGGATTTTTTTCTTCTTTTATCTTTTAAAAATCAACATTTTTTTTTCAGAAAATCAGTCTTTTAAAAAACTTTCTCAAACGCTCTTTTTTTCAGAGGCATGAAAAAATTACCCTTTTTTCGAGACATCTTTTTTTTTTCTTTTTAAAATTATCCTTGGAGAAAATTCATCAGACTAGGTCTTCTATCTTAGGAGAAAGATTAATCAGACTAAGATTTAAATCATAGGAAAAAGTTCATCATACTGGGTCTTTTTTTATTTGGTTAACTCAGGAGAAAAATTCATCAGACTATGATTTCTATCCTAGGAGGAAGTTCATCAAACTAGGTCTTCTATCTTAGAGGAAAGATTCATCAGGCTAAGTCATTTTTTTGGTATCTTAGGAGAAAGATTCATCAGACTAAGACCTTGATTTTAGGAGAAAGTTCATCAGATTAGGTCTTCATATCATAGGAGAAAGATTCATCTGATTAACATTTTGATTTAGGAGAAAGTATATCAGACTAGCTCTCTTATCTTAGAAGAAAGATTCATCAGACTAAGACCTTGATCCTAGGAGAAAGTTCATCATACTAGGTCTTCTATCTTAGGAAAAAGATTCATCAGATTAAGATTTTTATCCTAGAAAAAATTTCATCAGACTAGGTCTTCTATTGTAGGAGAAAGATTCATTAGACTAAGATTTCGATCCTAGGAGAAAATTCTTCTGACTAGGTCCTCTTTTGTTATGTTAGGAGAAAGATTAATTAGACTAAGATTTTGATCCTAGGAGAAAGTTCATCAAACTAGGTCTTCTATCTTAGGATAAAGATTCATCAGACTAAGATTTGATCCCAGGAGAAAATTTATCAAACTAGGTCCCTTTTTTGTTATCTTTAGAGAAACATTCATCAGACTAAGATTTATATTAGGAGGAAAATCTATCAGAATAGGACCTTTTATCCTAGGAGGAAAATGTGAATATCAATGGAAAGATGTTATGCAAAATAACAAGATAAATAGAGGCAAAGATTTGAGAAACTTCCCTTTGTCGGCTCTTCTCTTCCTTTCCCGTTATCCTCTTTTTTTCTTTTTTTTTGAACCACTTTGCTTGCACTGCTTTGTTCTTGTTTCAATAAAGAAAATTTTGGTTAGTTTTAAAAATGGTGGTGGTCAGTTTGTGGCCTTGGGTCTTGGGCAGCTTGGCTTTTTCTAGATCAGTCCGAGCCGGTCTCAAGAGACTTTTGTTGTACACCAACTCTGATTATTTCGCACCCTGTACCGCAGCTCACACAGCTTTATCCCAACTGAGGATCCTTACTTGTGTGACCTTTTCTAATATCTTGAATGACTTCCTGCTTATTGAGAGATTTGTCTGTCAGTGAGAATCTCCAGTCATCTTTGCTTGTGCATTAACAGTAAAAGCTAAGTGTGTTGGTCAAATTTACTTTTTGCAACTGAAAAGCTGGTAGTAGATTTTGAAATCTTTGGACATAATGATGCAAAGAAATAAGTATTAACAAGAAATGCCCCTGTTGGAAAGACAAAAGGAAGATTTTTTTTTCAATAATTAGCCTTAATGGTCCTGACATGCATTTTGGACTCAATGTCTTGATCTATCAAACAGATCTGATATTTCCTTTTACCATTCTTATGACTTTAAAGTCGGGCTTGTTCATGGCAATCCTCTGCATCGGCTTCATGACTAACTTTCGACTACAGGTTTCCCCAGGGGTTTTCACCAACAAGTCTCTCTCATTTATTCATCTCTGCTTGTCGTCGCCTTACAGTGCCCGTGAGGGTTTTTACTAGTAAGACTCTCTCATTTTCTTCTTTATTTTCCCTTTTCTTTTGCTTTCTTATGCGAGCAACTTGACAGTGTTTTATGTCGCATAACAACCGTTGCTCATCGCATGCTTCTCTTGGTATTTTTGAAGTCATATCGGGAGGTCTTTATTTGGAGGGATATTGGATATGGTTGGAAATAAAGGATGTCATGAAATCTCAAAGTAGACTCGAAATGAGGGGCTGTGGACATACAACTCTTGGAAACGACTCTTTCAAAAATGAAATAAAATCTTTGCTCTAGTTTCTGATGCTAGGGATTTTTTGGATTTTGGATTTTTTTTTTAAATTCTTATTTGGTTGGACCGAAGCGTGAGGTTGCCTACATATCCCTCTTTAAGGAATCAGGTGTAACATAGTTCAAACATCTGACCTAAGCTGTTTTTCATCTTTCTTTCTGTTTCTCTTTTTTCTTTTTCTCTTTTTTTTCTTTTTTTCTTTTCTTTTTCTTCTTTTTTTTTTTGGTTTTCCCCAGCATCTATTTTTGAGGGCATAGACCATTAACAATTTTTTTTTTGTTTCTTTAACTTTCAAAGAGCTGCCATAATTTGTACTCTTGGGACATGGACTTTCTCTTTCTTTTTTTTCTTCCCTTTTTTTTCCTTTTTTTCAACTCTTGACTCTAAACTTGATTCTAAAAGAGGGAGGTCAAAGAAAATAACACGGACTCAAAGGGGTGATAAAGGGTATAAAGTATTTGGGTAGCAGAAAAAAGGCATCCCAACCTCGAGAATTTCAAATATATTATCCTTTTGTAATCACAACATTGATGAACATGCATGTCTTCTTGGTGTGTTGTGGTCACAAGACACTTTCCATACATTAACGTCAAACATTCCAACAATTTTCAATTGATTCTTCCTCAAGCCTGAGTTTTGCAATGATTCGAAGGTGACTTTTACCCGGCCTTAACTCTCAAGTATTTCAACTCTTTATTTCATCCTCAAAAGTGATTATTTTTTTATACTTATTCAATTCAAGGTTAAATTAGTTTGTATGATTTGGCCAAAATTTTTGCATGCATGTCATGTTATTAGAACTAGCACAAAAAGAACTGAGAAAAGAATTACACAAAAGGAAAAAATGTATTTTATTGAGTAAAAGAAGAAAAGGGTTGACGACTAAACAAGCAACCTAAGATCCAAGTTTCAAACCAAAAATAACTCGCATAATGAAAATATCAAGAAAACAGATAGACATGACTCATACAAACAAAATAGAAAGATAGAGGGGTTTTACTTAACAAAAAATATAATTGTGATCACAACCCTGAAATAACCCAAATAACAGAAAAAACATCAAAACAAGCTACCAAGATTCCTTCCTAGTTAGGAGGGAATGACTTTTCAATTTCTAAGAATCAAAATCACCATGGCCTCCTCAAATTTCCATCGGCAAGAATCAGAATCACCATGGCCCTATACTAAGCTGTAAGAGGTCGTTAATGTGGTAATTCATGGGTATAAGAATGGATTCCTTTCATGCATATCAAACCTTGGAGTATTGGGAGTTAGTAAGCTAAAAACAAAGCAAACGGGGTATATAATGATAGAAATTTCTCTCAAGAAGGACATACTCGAAACAAGCTAGAATCTCAACCTCGTCTCTAAATCTGGATTCAATTTGCAATTCTAACACAATAGATTGAAGTGCTAAGAGTTTCAGAAATCGGTAAATAGTAAGGAAATAGGTATATAGGTATGTATGGCTAAAACTTCATTTTATTAAAAATTGAGCTCCATGGGCGATTTCGCAGGTATGGTAATACTAGAAATAATTGATGTATTGATTGTTATTTCACATTAATTGATTTGTAATTATATGAATACATGCATGTAGAATGTGCCTCAATGTGAGTAATATCATATTCTTGATATTTAGATAAGCGTGAAGAATACAAACTATGTGTTACAAATGCTTAGGATATAAGCAAGATTAAAATTGCGATGTCATGCTAACTATGTGGAAACTTGCCTATGCTTGTAATTTGAATTGCTTGTATGTGCCTATGACCATGAAATTGCAAGATGGATATTGAAAATGGAATGATATGATAATTGTGGTCCTAAGTACCAATGAATTAATATGAGCTATGTGAAATGAATATTCAAATGAGATGATTAATGGGAAAGGAACAATGCCTAGGTGAGGCGGCCTAGCCTATCGGGTCGTGATCAGACACCATGTCGCACACATGGTGGTAATGTGCTAATATTGAATTCAGGAAAAGAGGAAGTGAAATGGTGATTGAGGTATATGCCTCAGACGAGTCAACCTAGCCTATCAGGTCGTTATCGAACTCCGCTCAATATAGCGGTGGTATTGAAGATAGTGATGAACATATGAAAGAAATGCCCAAACTAAGTTATGAAGATTATGCATAATATTATATGGTTCATTTATTTGAGAATGTGGTGTCCGGTTACACCCTTGATTTACTCATGTGATTTCGTTGTTTATGCTTGATAGTTCTTTCTAGTAAAACGATCTTTAGTTACACATATAGTACTATTCCATGGTAGTAATGTCGCTTTTGCCGGGGTGCTACATTTCTAAATGAATGTAGGTGGCTCCATTGAAGATAGTGCTAATCGCGCATAGCGGATTATCTTTTTCTCAGGTCTTGGTGAGCCCCTTCCTCCTCCAAGGGGTCATATTCTGTATTTTTTGTTGTTACAGACTTCCACTCTTAAGATATAGCCGGGGCCTTGTCACGGGAATTATCATACTTATCTTTTGTATCCTTAGAGGCTTTGTAGACACATGTATTGGTATTATATGGGTAAATGAGAATGCTATGAACTATATTGAAATTCTAATCTCGTGTTGCCCATAAATTGTAACTCAATGGGAATCTTATAAACTAACCTTAATTACGATTCAAGATTATGATATGAAATGAACTAAAGGTGTTAAACGTACAATCTTTCCTTTTCCAAATATATGAAAACATTGTGTCCTTGTTTGTATTGGGTTAGGTAGGAAGTGCTTGGTAAGGCTTGCTCAATTAGGTTCACTCGATTGAGCACCAGTCGTGCCTCCCGATGTTGGGATGTGATATTTTAACATTATTTTATTTCAGTATTTTGGTTTTTAATTATTTCTTCTGAAATTTTGTTTATTTTTCTCATTGATAGGCTTACTTAGTCGTGGAGACTAGGTGTTATTACGATAGTTCACGGAGGAAGAAGTAGGATCATGACAAGTTGCTGTCAAAGCTCTAGGTTCATAGGAGTCATGATCACAAGCCGATTTATTAGATTCTCGCAGATCAGTACGAAGATGTCTATTCTTATCTACGAGAGGTTATGCAACTATTAGGAAAATTTCCCTTCATTTGATTTTCTTGTTGTTCTGGATTTAGATATCACAATTCTAAACTTTTGTCTCCTATTCTCTCATAGATGGTGAGGACACGTGCTACCCGAGATGATCTTGCACCCCTACCCCCTTTTGCAGCATTCAGAGGCCACGACCGATGTAAAGGTCGAGGATGCGCATCGGTGCAGCCAGAGTACTTGCCTGAGCTGCCACTCAAGAGAAACCAGTAGTGCCAGTCAAAGCCCAAGCACCTGATACACTCAGAGCTACTACTATGCCATCACTTCAAGTGATTTTCATTGTTCATGAGCACGTACACCACTTTAGCTTTGGCAGAGATGCTTCCCTTACTGCAACTATATCGCGGGTCAGGGGAAGAGCATAGACTCGCGCTGCCCGCACTTCTCAGTAGCAAGTGCATACTGATCAGGTTCTAGAGATTATTCTGATATAACACATAGTTCTAAATCAGCCCGAGGATAGGGCAATGACATTTAAGGATGATCAGTGGAGACTGAGTGATTCAAGAAGCATAAGGCTTCTATATTCAGTGGACTAGCATCAGATGATGCTCTAGGGTTTTGATATGAGTGCCATCGTATTCTCCATACCATAGGTATCTTAGGATCGAGCGTGGTTTCTTTCGCTGCTTTCCTACTTCGAGGAGCTACCTATGAGTGGTGGCGTATTTATGAGTTAGACAATCTGGATGATGCAGGTTCCCTGACTTGGACTCAGTTTTCAGATATGTTCCTAAGATAATATGTTCCTCAATGCTTCAGAGACTCATGGCGGCATAGCTTGAGCATTTGCGCCAGGGTTCTATGACTATCTCAGAGTATGTTGTCTGTTACAACAGCTTGGCTGGGCATGCACTAGCCTTGGTTTCTACTGTCTGCAAGAGAGTTTACTGAACTATTTTGCGGCTTATTCCCAACATCAGGTCTAGCATGGAGCGTGAGTTGGAGATGGATATTTGTTATCACCAAATGGTGCGCATTTCTAGAAGGATTGGTGGTATGCATGCTGGGGATCGATAGGAGAAGGAGGCCAAGGGGTCTCTAGAGTCGGGCGATTATTCTAGTGCTTGTGCCCCAGCTACAGGTCATGATGACGGGTGTTATTTGAGTCGCCATGTTAATTCAACTCTTCTAGCATCCAGTGGTATTCCAGCTCCTCATCGGTCTCAGGAGCATTATTACGGACCTCTAGTATCTACTGCATATCCTACGCATGGTGATTTTAGTGGTCAGTCCAAGAGACCTGAACCGATCTAGTCACAACCGCCACATCCTTCTAGAGATTGTTTTGAGTGTGGTGGTACACTCCATATGAAGAGGGATTTCCCTAGACATACGAGGGGTGCTTCTCCATAGACTTCTCAGCTATAGCATGCCCCACAGAGTTCTCAGGTTATTACTAAAGCATCGGTTTCTACCCTACCTGCCTAGCCAGCTAAAGGTGGAGGTCAGAGAGATAGAGGTCACCCTAGAGAAGGAGTCTAGGACCGATACAATGTCCTTCCATCCCGCGCCGAGGTTGTTGCCTCTAATTCTGTCATCACATGTACAATATTGGTTTATCATAGAGATGCATCAGTTCTATCCAGGCTTTACTTATTCTTATGTGTCTTCTTATTTTGCTCTGTATTTGGATGTACATCGGGATTCCTTGAGTTCTACTGTTTATGTTTCTACTCTTGTGGGAGATTATCTTACTTTGGACCACGTTTGTGGGTGATGTTTTCTTGCTCTTAGTGGTTTTTAGATCAGAGCCGATTTATTATTATTAAGCATGGACTGGTTGTCGCCTCATTATGCTATTCTTTATTGTCACGCCAAAACCGTAATGCTGGCTATGACAGGTGTACTATGTATTGAGTGGAGGGGTTCTTTAGATCATACTCCCAGTAGAGTTATTTCTTTCATTAAGGCTCAATCTATTGTTGAGTAGGGGTGTGAAGCTTAAGTGATAGATGTCAGTATTGATAACCCTTCGGTTGATTCAGTCCCACTAGTTTGGGATTTTTTTGATATTCTTCTAGTTGACCTTACAGGCATGTCACCCGATATAGATATTAATTTTGGCATTGATCTATTACTAGGCACTCAGCCGATTTCTGTTCCTCTGTATCGTATGAATTTTCCTGAGTTGAAAGAGTTGAAGGACCAGTTACAGAAATTGCTTGATAAGGGTTTCATTCGGCCCGATGTATCACCTTAGGATGTTGGTGTCTTGTTTGTAAAGAAGAAGGATGGTTCTATGTGTATGTGCATTGATTATCGCAAGTTGAAAAATATTACAGTGAAGATTTCTTATCCTTTTCCACTTATTGATGATTTGTTTGACAAGTTTCAGGGCGCTAGTATTTTCTAAGATTGAGTTCGGTTCAAGTTACCATCAGTTGAATATTTGCGAGCCAGATGTCTCGAAGACTGCTTTCAGAACTCGTTATGGTCATTATGAGTTAATTGTTAAGTCATTTGGGCTGGCCAATGCCCCAACAACCTTTATGCATTTGATGCATAGCATGTTCTGGCCAGATCTTGACTCGTTCATCATTGTCTTTACTGATAATATTTTGGTATATTCTCGGAGTCTGGAAGATCATGAGCGGCACTTGAGGATAGTGCTTCAGACATTGAGAGAGAAGAAGTTATATGCTAAGTTCTCGAGATGTGAGTTTTGGTTTGAATCCATGGCATTCTTGGGTCTATGTGCTTTATAGTAAAAGGAGAAAGGTAGATCCGAAAAAAAGTGGAAGCAGTGCAGTGTTAGCCCAGACCATCCTCAGCTACAGAGATCCACAGTTTTTTGGCTTGGCGGGTTACTACCGTCATTTTGTAGAGTGGTTTTCATCGATTGCATCCCCTATGACTAAGCTGGCCCAGAAGGGTGCTCCATTCCATTCTACTGAAGAGTGTGAGGCGAGGTTTGAGAAGCCTAAGACAGCTTTGACAACAAGCTTAATTTTTATATTGCCTACAGATTTGGGGTCTTATATTGTCTATTCTGATGCCTCGAGGATTAGCCTTGGAGCGGTATTGATGAAGGATGGTAGGGTGATAGGCGACTAGTCCAAACATATGAAAGTACATGAGAAGAATTATCCTATTCACGACTTTGAGTTAGCTGCCATTGTTCACATCATGAAGATCTAGGGTCATTATTTGTATAGTGTGCCTTGTGAGATTTATATTGATCACCAGAATTTGCAGCATCTATTCAAGCAAAAGGACCTTAATTTGCGTCAGAGGAGATGGCTAGAGCTGTTGAATGACTATTATATCACTATTCTGTATCACTCGAGTAAGGACAATGTGGTGGCTGATGCATTGAGTCACCGGCCAGAGTGTTTAAGGAGTATAGCTTGTTTAACAACAGCGGAGAGGCCCATGGCGATAGATATTTAGGGCTTAGCCAACCAGTTTGTGAGATTATATCTTTTGGAGCCCAATCAGGTTCTAGATTGCGTGGATTCTTGGTCTATGTTATTTGATCGTATCAGGGAGCGCCAGTTTGATAACTCTCATTTATTTGTGCTCAAGCACAAGGTTCAGCACGGTGATGCTAGAGACGTGACTATTTACGACGATGGGGTATTGAGGATGCAACGTCATATTTGTGTAACCAATGTTGATGGGATTCGGGAGTTGATTCTAGAGGATGCCAATTGTTCCTTGTATTCCATTTATTCGGATGCTGCGAAGATGTATCACGATTTGAGACAGCACTATTGGTGGAGGCGGATGAAGAAATATATAATTAGATTTGTAGCTTGATGCCTCAATTGTTACCAGGTGAAGTACAAGCAACAGAGATCGGGTGAATTTATTCAACAGATAGAGATATTGGAGTGGAAGTGGGAGCGAATTACCATGGACTTTATAGTTGGACTCCCACGACATTGAGAAAGTTCGATGCCATTCTGGTTATTGTGAATCAGCTGACCAAGTTTGCGCATTTCATTCCTGTGTGTACTACCTATTCTTCGGAGCGCCTGGCAGAGATTTATGTCCGGGAGATTATTCGTTTGCATGGTATTCTAGTTTCCATCATTTTATATAGAGGTACTCAGTTCACATATCAGTTCTGGAGAGTCGTTCAGCATGAGTTGGGTACTCGGATGGAGTTGAGTACAACATTTCACTCTTAGAAGGAACGGACTTCCCGAGCGAACTATTTAGATTCTTGAGGATATGCTCCGTGAGTGAGTGATTGAATTTAAAGGCCATTGGGATCAGTTCTTGCCTTTGGAGGAGTTTGCATACCACAACAGTTATTAGTCTAGCATTCAGATGGCACTGTATGAGGCTTTATATGGTAGATTGTGTAGATCCATAGTGGGTTGATTTGAGCTAGGTGAGGCTAAATTATTTGGCACAGACTTTGTTCAGGATGCTTTGGAGAAGGTTAAGGTTATTTAGGATAGACTCTGTACAGTTCATTCCAGACAGAAGAGTTATGCAGACCGAAAGATTCGTGATGTTTCCTATGTGGTTAGAGAACTGGTTCTGCTTCGGGTATCGCCTATGAAGGTCGTCATGACATTTGGAAAGAAAGGGAAGTTAAGTCGAGATTTATTTGTCCTTTTGAAATATGGTGGCATGTTTGGGAGGTTGCTTGTGATCTTTCCTCGCCTCCCAGCTTGGCAGGAATTAATCCAGTAATTTATGTTTGGATGCTCTAAAGGTATCATGGCAATCCTTCACATGTGTTGGATTTGAGTTCAGTTCAGTTGGACAAGGATCTATCTTATATTGACGAGCCAATAGTGATACTGGACAGACAGGTTTAAAAGCTGAGGTCAAAGAACATTACATCAGTAAAGGTTTAGTGGCGGGGTGAGCTGGTCATAGATTCGACCTGGGAGACCGAGCAGGATATGCACAATTGTTAACCTCATATTTTCACTACTTCAGGTATGTCTTTACGCTCGTTCGACGGCAAATGTTTATTTCTTCTATTTTGATTTGCTGGGATGTATGGTTTTGAGTTTCAGAGAGTTATTAGGACACTTAGTCCCCACATGAGAGCTTAAGTTTTTGAAATTTACAATAGTCAGAACATTATAAAGACGGCCTCGGAATGGAATTCTAGTGGTTCTGTTAGCTCTGTCAAGTGATTTTGGGTTTAGGAGAATGTTCTGAATCTGTGTTTGACGTCTGTAGCTAACTTAGGCTTGAAATGTCAAAACTTAATTTTTGAAGTTTCTGATTCGATAGTGGGATTTTGATCTGAGAGAGGGGATGGAATTTTAAAATTTGGAGTAGCTTTGTAGTGTTGTATGTGACATGTGTGAAAAATTTGAGGTCATTCGGGCGAGGTTTGATAGAATTTTTGATCGAAAGCGTATTTTGAGAGTTTTTAAAGTTCGTCAGTTTGGATCCGATGCTAAATTTGTGCTATGATATTGTTTTTAGCATTCTGAATGTTGGAACAAGTTTTAATTATGTTATGGAATATGTCAGTAGGTTTGGTTGAGGTCCCAAGGGTCTCGGGTGAATTTCACATAGGGTGAGCACTGTTAGTCAATGTTTTCGCATGGAGACCGTTGCGTTTGCTTAGAAGCACTTGGAATGGCAGTGATGTGATTGAATTTGCTCTATGTGATCGCATGGAACTGGTCGCGATTGCATTGTTGTGAGGAGAGTTTTCTCATGCGATCGCATTGGTGTTTCTGCGATTGCATAAATCTGGGCAATATTTAAATAGTCAGTCTTCGACCCTTCTCAGCTTTTCCTTCATTTTTTAACTGGATTGAAGCTTTTGAGAGAGATTTTCTTGGAAAACAAAGGAGAATCAGTGGGAGGTAGTATTATTGACTTCATAACTCGTTCATATGTGATTAAAAGTCTAATTAGTGGTGAAAAAGTAGGGAACAATTAGTTCAAAATACGTAATTAGGACTTGAGATTAAGAGACATTAAAATGGGTATTTAAGGGTTCAGCTGAACTCAGATTGTTCTTGATATGTATACACTCCTTAGAGTACGAGTATTCTGAAAATGAAAATTTTATTCTATTCCGAGACATGGACCCACGGTGAGTTTTGGTTATTTTTCCTAATTTCACATATTAGATTAGAATTTGTTTGTAGAATGAGTTACTTGAAGTGTTATTTACATTATGCAATTGAAATGAACTGACTTGAGCCACTTAGCGTCAAGTTCTCATAGCAAGAGCGTGGTTTCGGCTTGTTGTTAAGCTGGTTCAAGGTATGCGGCTTGCCTAACCTTGTGTGGGGGACCTTTCAGCATCTACCCCCCGAAGAACCAAGAAAGATGTCATGAGTCTGCTGGGAAGATTGATTTACATTAGCAAGTTCATTTCCCAATTCACTACCACATGCGAGCCCATATTTAAGCTATTAAAGAAAGATGCGAAAATCAGATGGACATATGAGTGTCAAGAAGCTTTTGGCAAAATCAAAAAATCAAAGACCTTTTTTCTTGCAACTTATAGTCTATGAAAATTCTTTCGTCCGTTTCCTAGGACAACATGATACGATTGGGAAGAGAGATCAAGCTATATACTATTTGAGTAAGAAGTTCACTAGTTATGAAGCCAAGTACCTTTTGTTGGAAAGAACTTGATGTGTCCTAACTTGGGTCGCCAAGAAGCTCAGGCATTGTTTGTTAGCCTACACCACATATCTCATAACTAGAATGTATCCTTTCAAATACATATTCCAATAGCCAATGTCCACAGGGAGGTTAGCAATATGGAAAATCGTGCTCACCGAGTTTGACATAGTGTGTGTCACCCGCACGTCAAAGCTCAAGCCTTGACGGATCACCTAGTTGAGAATCCTGTTAATGATGAATATCGACCCTTAAGTACTTACTTTTCGAATGAGGAAGTAAATTCAGTTAAGGTAATTCCAGAAGATATCAATGCATATAAAATGTTCTTTGATGAAGTTGTGAATGCAAAAGGTGTCGGGATTGGGGCAATTTTGATTTTGCCCACTGGTCAGCACTATCCGCCCACAGCCCAACTTTGGTTCTTCTGTATGAAAAACACTACTGAGTAAGAAGCTTGCATTATGGGCATGAACATGGCAGTTGATCTGGATGTGGAAGAATTGTTAATAATGGGAGACTCTAACTTGACTATTCGAGATGCTCAAGGTGAATGAGAAACTCGAGATATCAAGCTCATCCTATACATGCAACATGTATAAGATCTTAGCAAATGGTTCAAGTTTTTTGAGTTTAGGTATATTCCTCGATTCCACAATTTAGTTATTTATGCACTAGCTACTTTGGCCTAAGTGCTGCCATATACGAGCAATGTCCACAATGACCCGCTGGAAATCCAAATTCGAGAAAGACATGGTTGTTGCAATGCAGTTGAAATAGAACTGGGTAGTCAGCCATGGAATCGTGACATCAAAATATTCTTGAAAATAAAAGAATATCTCGAGCAATCTAATGGAGACCAAAAGAGAACCATTAGAAGGCTCTCCGTGAGGTTCTTCTTGAGAGGAGAGGTCTTGTACAAATGAACACCAGATTTGAATCTTTTAAGGTGCATAGATGCCAAAGAGGCTGGAAAAATCATGAAAGCATTGCATTCAGGTGTTTGTAGGCTCTATGTGAACGGATACATCCTTGTAAAGAAAATCCTTCATAAAGGTTATTACTTGATGACCATGGAAAATGATTGCATCAGTTTTGTCTTAAAGTGTCATTAGTGTTAGGTACACGGTGCCCTGATTCATGCACCACCTTCAGAGTTGCATCCTATGTCAACATCTTTGTTGTTCGTTGCTTGGGGTATGGATGTCATTGGGCCGATCAAGTCAAAAGCATCGAATGGGCAACACATTCATCTTAGTTGCTATTAACTATTTCACAAAGTGGGTTGAGGCAGTCACTTCCAAAGCTGTCACCAAGAAAGAAGTGGTGGACAAAGAATGGCCCGTGCCTACAACAAGAAAGTGTATTATAGAAACTTTAAAGTGGGGAAGCTTGTTCTGAGACGTATCCTATCGCATCATAGGGAAGCAAAAGGAAAGTTTGCACCAAATTGGAAAGGTCGGTAAATTATAAGAAAATTGTTGCCAAAAGGCGCATTGTACTTGGGAGACATTGAAGCAAATGACCCTGAATTAGCTTCCAATGCGGATGCGGTCAAATGGTATTATTTTTAACCCTTTTGTGGTGTACAAATATTTTCCTATTAGGATGATGAAGGCTTTCATTCTCGCTACCAAAACACTATCAACCCTTTGCAAGTACTTTGAGTTGATTACTCTTCTTTGATTACCCTATTTTGAAGTAGAAAATGCTATTAAAAAATATGAATAAATAAAGAAAAACAAAATAGAAAAACAAAAAAATAAAAAACAAAGTTTCCTTAAAGACGTTCGACTTTATTTAGAAAGGATACATATGCTGCCTTTCGTTAGGGTTCAGTCACACCAAAACAGAAATCTACATTTCCCCAAAAGTAAAAACTGGGGCATAAGTTACAATGATCTGGCAATAGTTTTTGCTTGAAAGGTTTCAAAGTTGTAATTCAATTCAAATTCTTTTTATCCCAAATCCTGTTCAAGTCCTTCCAATCAATCGGTAAATATATTAAAAAAATGGAGGATATGGTTATTTGGATATGATACAATCAAATGAGAGAAATAAAATAAGAGAGTCTTATTGGTTAAAAATCACACGGGAACCATAGCGCGATGGTAAGCAGAGAAATTAAAAATAAGATATTCTGGTTAGTGAAAACTCGTAAAGAGCATTATAAGGCGACAGTAAGAAGAGAAATGAGAGAGGTCCGCTGGTGAAAACCCGCAAAGGGATCCATTGATCAAAAAGGGGATCCTCGTAGCCATCGGTATTGATAGAGTCCTGACAAGGTTTCTTAAGTTTAGATATGAGTAATGATGGGTTTGTAAGAGTGGGACGGTTTGCATAGATCAGATATCCAATTCAAGAGGCATGTCATGTTCATTGAATCTCGCAGGTACTCTAGATAAATCCTTCTTTCCTTTCTCTGAAAGGGACACCTCTCATTTTAAAAATTCATTATCATGTCCATTGTTTATTTTTTGAATCTTTTTCGGCTTATTTCTATCCCGAATTAAAATAAAGAAAACAAGGCAGGATTTTTTTACATGATTTTGTTTGACAAAAAGCCAATATTCGAAAAAAGGTACCTAGCCTCAGCAGTTGCATCAGGTCGCCTCGACTGGACAAGATAGACGATGCGTTAGAATCAACCACTTTTGAAAAGGAAGAAAATCAAAGTTTAATTCCTATAAAGTCAAAATAAGGTGTAAAGAGCCAAGTCCCATACAGGTTAACCATCATGTTAATGTTCGGGAAAAGTCAAGATCCCCAGGGTTTAGAAATTAAACCAATTCCCAGAAAGCAAGCAAGAAATGGAGATCTTTATTGAAAGAGTAGGGCGAAGATCATGTGATTGAAACAATCAAGACCAAAAACACAACAACTGTTTCAAACTAATAATTTTTTCTATGTTTAGAAAAATAGGTGCAATTCAAAGCAACCTTGCAAGAAGCAGGTGCAATAAATGCAAAATACGCAAAGACTAAAATGGTTATGCAGCAAAAGTCAAGCCAAGAGGGATGTCCCCTCAAAATTCTTTATTCATTCTCCTAAATAAAAATGAAAAATGAGATCCAAAAAAATAAAAGAAGAAAAGTTCAAAGCCATGGTAGAATAGGGTCACCAAATCCCACATGCATCTTTTCCAACATAGGGTCCCACTCCCTAGTTGATGCCAGCATAACCTGATGAACATTACAACATAGGGTCCCGATCCCTAATTGATGCCGGTATAACTTGATGAATTTTCCAACATAGTGTCCCACTCCCTAGCTGATGTTGGCATAACCCGATGACTTTTCAACATTGGATCCAACTCCCTAGTTGATGGAACCATAACTAGATGACTTTTCTAACATAGGATCTCACTTCCTCGTTGATGCCGTCATAACACGATGAATTTTCCAACAGAGGGTCTCACTCCCTAGTATATGCTGGCATAGCCCGATGGCTTTTCAAAAATAGGATCCCACTCCCTAGCAGATGACTGAATAACCCAATAACATTTCCAATAGAGGGTTCCACTCCATTGTTGATGCTGGCATAACCCGATTACTTTTCCATCATAGGATCCACTCCCTAGTTGATGGTGGCATAACCCTTACGTCTTCTCCAACATAGGATCCAATTCCCTAGTTGATGGCGGCATAACTCAATGACTTTTCCAGCATAGGGTCCCACTCCCTAGTTGATGTTGGCATAACCTAATGACTTTTCCAATATAGGGGCCTCACTCCCTAGTTGATGCAAGAATAACCTGATGATTTTCCAATATAGGGTCTCACTGCCTAGTTGAGGCCAGCATAAGCTAGTGATTTTTCCATCCTAGGGTCTCCAACCCCTAGTTAATTTCATTTTTTGATACAGGGTTTCATTCCCTAATCTCTTTTTCCTATGGATAATCCATCTTGGTTTTTATTGCTTTCAATAATGAAGTAGTATAAAGTTTTGGTTACAAATAACTTACGAAATTTTCCTAGTGAAAACTAGATAGAAAAATATTGTTTGTTTCATTTATTTTGGTGCCTGAGCAAGTTATACCTCGAGACACAAGGTTCGAGATAACCACAAGAAAAGAAAAAGAAGTGAACTCAAAGTGCAGAAGTGGAGGAAAGATATGGATTACTCAAGACATAATTGAAGTCACAAGTTTTTCATCTGAATGTTGAAGAAGAATGAACTAGAACTTGAAGCCAACATGTAGATCAGAGCTAGCCAAGACTCAGGATCAAGCTTTAGAAGATTTATAGATAGGAATCTTATAACTGTAGCTGATAGGTTTAGTTAGTCTTTTCATTTTGATTTTTATGTAATAAGGAGATCAGCAAGCAGTAACAGTAGTGAAATCATTGCTATTCGGATAATCCCAACTACCAAAACTTCCAGAACTATACTGACCTAATTCCTTTATAGCCAAGGATTTGTAGGAAACCTCCAAAGCAATGGTGTTTTCCGTGAAAATGATAATAACAATTTGATTTGTAAATGAGATTCTTAAAATACGTGAGCTATTCCCAAGATAGTTTTTAGGGTTTTTTAATGCTAAAATGTGAATTAAAATGGTAAAGATCGTGTTAACCAAATAAATAATCGAACAAGTAAGGGGGCATTCCCCGGATGCAAATACAGCCAATAGGTACCTCGGAGCCGAGCCTCTAACTTGTCTCGGGATTATTGAGGGTATCCAGAAAAGAGATAACAAGACAATATATGAATAAGTACAGCTCTATACCACTAATATTGAGATAAATAATGAAGAACAAACAATGAAACGATAAAGTGCAGAGGCAACCTCGAGGTCAATGAAGGTAGATCTCATAAGAGAGAGAGAGAGAGAGAGAGAGAGAGAGAGAGAGAGAGAGAGAGAGAGAGAGAGAGAGAGAGAGAGATTATTGCATTGTGGAGGAGTAGAGAAATATCCCTCCATTACAAGGTAGGAAGATTCACCCTTATATAGGTGAGGAGACTCAATACAGTACAAGTCCATTAATTGCAAGGATATAGATATGGGATGGCTTGACGCAAGACCTCACAATAGGCTCTAGATAGGCCGGATTTTTTAGGTGTAGCCATGAATCAAAGGGACTTTCTCTTCTATTATGGCTTCGGACCTCACTTTCTTTGAGCTGGACCCCGACGAGCCCCGGCGTCGAGAGCTCAATCATCACCTTCACCCCTCGGTGTCTCGGCGAATGCTTCCCAAAATGCCTTGATAGCAAAAAATCAAATCTTCTGATTTTTCCTTGTACGGATAGTCTCCATATTTCTCATGGAAAAGTGATGGGAATTGATTCTGACACCTAACATCTCGAGATCCTTTTGACGATATCATGCTGGCGATTCAGATTGTGGCACAATCTTTTGCAACAGATGGCGTATCTCATAGACCACTGCTCGATGTCCTGTCATTTCCGTTCCTCGAGGAAAAAGTACAGTCATTGGTTCATTTCTTCAAGGAGGTAGTAACTAAACCCATCCATCAATCTTTCGGAGTGTCGATGACCGTGTCACTTTTCCCTTATAAATGAGGGCCTATTGTGGCATTGAATCCTTTATCCCAATACTTTTGCTGGTATGTTTTTCTTCTTCCTATCGATCATATTCATCCACCTGTGGTCATCATGACGGAGGATTTTCATCTCAAGGCTATCTAGAGAAGTTCTTCTAAGCCGTGTTGAGGCTTTCCGCCGAGGTCTCCCTTTGTTGAACATAAACATGTTGTTTTGATATTACTGCGGTCGTTGTTCTAAAGGTTGCTACTACTACAGTTGGCCCGAGATGATAATAGATGGTGGGTTGATTTCAACTTTGTGTATACGACCGTTCGAATTATTTCCCGCTGCACAAAAGAGGGCTTGAAATACCCACTACTACTCACCTTCATACCCCGACTCGGCATGGAACTCTACCCGGAGTCGGGGGATTGTACTGCTTGATGCTCGAATAAGAGTGTTCTAAGCGGCCGTACAAGTGGAACCGAGGGTCATTCGATTTATTTCCTTTCCAAAAATTCCTTGGCCTAATAGTGTCCTTGAGCTTTGGAGAGCTATTGCGTTTTTTCACCTCTCCACGCTCGGTTCGACTTTTTTTTTCATCTTCTTCTCTGAAGTTCTACTTTGAAGGATTGGAGCAAGGCTACTAGAGGTGTGTATCTGGGGAAGAATTTCTCGAAAATATGCTGCCACCGAGAATATTCCTCTGAGGGTAGATTAGGTTTCAGGCCTTTTCTTCATGCATTCCCCTTTGTTATTTCTGCGTTGGGGACCCTTTGTAAGCTTTCACGCTTTGTATGTAACGAACCTCCGAGGTTTTTAAATTGAATACTTCATAAATGAGAAATGAACTTGGTTGAGTTCTTCTTTCAAATTTGCTCTATTTTCGTATGCCTTCATGCAATTCGAGGTTCTTCGAATGTATCCTTCCGCGTCGATAATTGTTGATATTTAACTTGGACATAAGTGTTTGCCTTGATTTTTCATGATTTGGCATGGTTATCTTTGGCTCCATTGTCACCTTCCAAGACAACTCTGGGTTGGCCTACAGATCGGTGATATAGGAGGCTCCCGAGTTACGACGAGTTCCGAGGCTTGCAAAGTAGTGCCTTGGATGCCATTCATCTTTGATGCTCCGAAGCCCTTATTGACCCATGTTTAGACAATCCTCTCAGGCCACATGAGATAGACTTCTACTACCCTATTGACTTTTGTTTGCCTTATGCCCTTATGAATTTTTGAATCCCTTCCTTTTCGTTTATGGGCCGTCGTAGTCTGCCATGATGGCTTTCTCTGGTCTCCAGCCGATTGGCAAGGCTCTTCCTTGATCTTCCTCGTCGCGCTTCAAATCGATAGAGGGCTAACTGAATAATCTCGAGCTATCAGGGCCTGCTAGTTTTTTGGAGATCATGTATCGAATTCGGGGCCTTTGCAAGCCCTGTTCATTTTGAAGCGGATAACTCTTTCAGGGAGTGTGAGGTAGTCTCTTTTTTGAGGGGCTTACCTATTTTTGGGTTGTTTTGTTGGGGCCTCGTGAAGTTTTGTAGATCAGAGTTTAAGGGTTTTATTCCTCTGGAGAGGGAATTGCGAGCCCGAGCGTAATCCTTGCATCTGACATTGGTTCTTTGGGGCTCATCATGACCCCGTTTCTTGGGAGCCAGGTCTTCTGAAATCAAAATTTTGTCTCAAGCATGGATATAATTTGTGTGGCTCATTAGAAAGACATTTCCGGGGTCAGGCATCGACCCATTGATTTGTATTGAGGCCATTAGCTTCCTGAAGCTTACAATAAGTAGGTTACGTGTCGTTGCCTCATCCATATAAGAGGAGTGGTTGTTCTTCTATTTTTGTATAAGGCTCCCTGTCTTTTATAGTGTGAAAAACGTTGGTGCTTTCCTTAGCTTTATTTTGTCAGTTCCTTCACAGTCATGGCGACACTTCGGAACTAGTATGGTGAATGGAAGATAATGTTGTTCCCTGTGCTAGAGAGTCGAAGGATATTGCTATGGATATGGCGTCCTTGATATGAATGGAACAGTTGGAGATGGCAAGGCAATATTGCGAGTCAAGCAAGGGGCTAACACCTACGTGTGTTTACCCCCGATGAAGGCATCGCGGACCCTGCTTATTGTTTCTTGAGTGTATATCTATACCCGTTTGCATTTGGCCTCTTGATAGGGTTGTGTTCAGGTTTTGTTTGATATATCGGGTTACTCTAGTGCAAATTCATCCCTTGTTTTGGAAAATGGTGTTGATGATGAGATTCTTTGTGGAGAAAGCTGGGCTTAAGTTCATGCTTGATCATCTCATCAGGCTATATCGGCCTTTTTATCATCGAGGTTTGCTGACCCTGAGGGTTCGCTTGCCCACACCCTTTGTTTTCGACAATGAGAAGGGTAGAGATTGAGAGTGGGCTAGTTGGTTTGTCCTAGTTCGGATGATCGATATCATTCTTGTGGAGTTTCTACCATTCTCTGAGGGATGGAATCACGCACGTAAGTGAGGTGCTTTGTCGCTTTTTTAGATTTTGTTCATGGCAAAAATTGGATAACAATGCTACTTCCCTTGTTGCAGTAACGTTATGGATGTCAGGCCAAGTCGATGATCAGCCATGTTGGGTTCGGAGGTTGGTGATCCATTCAACTAGCGGCGAACGTAGGTGGCGAGCCATGTCTCGCATTAGGTGGGAAGTAGACCAACATGGTACGCGTGGATATTGTTTTTCTCCTATTAGTATATGCCCGAGGTAACATTTTCCCATCTTATTCGTGTTGTGTTCGCTATCTGCAGATATCAGGCGGTTCCTTGGGTTGAGGCAACGCTTTCCTGGAGAAGAGATGGAGCAGTCGGCCTCCGGGCTGAGAGATGGCAGTAATGAGAGGGACAAGAGCCCATAACATAAAGTGGCCTTTAGTGGCGCTGGCCGGGCTTGTATTCCTTAAGATGGGTCATTGCCCCAGCTAGATGTTTCTCGTCAAACGGCTCCTCTGAGAGAGCATGTTTTGCCCGAGGCCAGTTCTTTTGGGCTTGCAGAAGCAGGATCAACATGAGCATGTTCAGACCTGGAGGAAATCTGCCATCGTTACTTTTTGGTGAGTTTGTGCACAATTTTCTCGTATCTGCTTCTTCCTCTTCTTATCAAATCTTTCCTGTGCATGCCTGTGATAGGCTTAAGTGTTGCTCTATCAAAAGGCCATGTTCTCGAGGATCCTAAATTAGGGAGAATCCCTTAGGCTTATTTGTAAGGAGAAGGAGGTTGAGCTGCAGCATTGGCGATATGAGGCGTATTATAGCTCAAACTATGAGAGCTTATTAAGGGAGAATACCTTAGGCTTATTTGTAAGGAGAAGGAGATGGAGCTACAGCATTGGCGATATGAGGCGTATCGGAGCTCAAACTATAGGTAACTTCATATAGTGTGTGTTTCGCTTCTGTATTAGCTACAGAAAAAGTCAGAGGCCTTGGAGTACCTTAAAGGCAAGGTGGACCATTCGAGGGTCAGTTGTGAGGAGCTAAGATCTTAAGTGTAGGCTCAAGCTTTGGAGGAGATAGGCTTCTCGGCTATGATCCCTACCTTCGAGGTCAAACTCGACTTGACCCGTGACAATACCAAAGTTCAGGTCGGTATGATCCATAGACTTAAGTCTGACCTCTCAAAGTCTAGGTTTGAGATAACTAATGTCCGGGCGGAAGTGGTGTTAAGCTGAACCAGGGCTGATAGCGAGATGGCAATTTGCATAAAGGAGGCTACTAACACTCAATCCGAGTTGAGGCAGGGCCGTGATCTTGAGTAGAGGATCGAGGAATATGTTCGCTGCAGATCTAGAAGAGAGATGTTCAGGGAGGTTGGAGCGAGAGGCTTTGTTTTCTCAGAGGAATTGGCTCAAGCAAGGGAAGATGACGGTGATGCTCGGTCAGTCCTCGTGGACATTGCTGAGGGAGATCTTGATAGTCTGTAGCCTTTTGGCAAAAAAAATAGGTTCCGCTGTTCTATCCCGGTTCCCGCACGCACAGAGTATGCATGTAGGTGGAGAATGTTTTTTCATATGTAATACAAGAAGACTTTTAAAGCATTATTCCTTTTTGTATCTTTTTTCTATCACTACTGCTGATCGTGTAGACCGATTTTGGAACTAGTCCCTGAGCCGTGTTATGGCTCAAGGCTTAATTGGCCTTCCTGCTCTTTCATTCCTGTATGGGCGAACGGCGATGACCCTTTGTGGTCTCGAGCATAATTAAATTTACAAGCGTGCGGACTTGAAATTTGTCTCGATCATTGATAGTGTCGATTGGGACGTTCCTTCTAGCGTTTTGTGGCCAAATTGCCCTCGAGCACAGTCTCCGAGCCAGGATCTGATTTGAGCTGTAATGGACCCTAAAAACTTTCCAAAAGTTTTGATCGGAGATAATGGCATCGATGCCACGCTCTCGGGAGTGTTATTATTTTTGGGTCCAGTCTCCAAGTCCTTTAATGGACCTTCAAATCTAACTTGAGCTTTTGGCTAGTGGTGGTGGCCTTTCTATTGTTTGGTCACTGAGACCTTTTAGTATGAGGCCCGGAGGCCTACTTAGCCAGCAAATATGGCACTTACACTGTTTGTCCGTGGAGACTTTTTATCATGAGGCCTGTAGGCTTTGCTCAGCCGGCAACAATGGCATTTATGCTATTTGGTCTAGGAGACCTTTTGATATGAGGCTCAAAGGCTTTGTTTAGGTTAAACATTTTGGATCCGGTCTCCGGATAGGGTTATGATTGGAGCTCACTTTAATCCTCTGGTTGTCAATTTTTTTAGGGGTGAAAATGGAACTTACATTGTTTTATGTGCGGCCAGGATTCTTGCTTAGCTGGTGACAATGGCACTTACGCTATTTGATGTGAGGCCTAGAGGCTTTTCTGTAGGCTTTGTTTCCTCTTATTAAGATCTTATTTATTATATTGCCTGACCCGTCATCGGTTCTAAAAGAACCTTGATTTAAAGTTGTAGTAGACAATGTTTCGAGCACCTCGGAATGGTAATAGCTTGTATGTCTAGTAGATCAACGTTTTTGCAATTTTGTAGCCGACGTGGTCGAGACTCATTTTTTGTCTGATGAGGGAAGCCTATTTTTAACTAGTTCATTCTGAAGTAGATTTGGTTGATTTTTTTAGCAACAGTCGAGCGTCCCTGAGTCACATTTTTGGGCTGAAGCAGCCGTTTTGACCAGAGTTATGTGCATTTGGCCGGAGCCATTTTGATCCCGAAAGGCAGTTTTAGGTGTCTACACCAAGGGAATGCCCTTATGGGATTTTTACAAATTTAATGTATAGCCTAAACATTGGTATTTATCATGTCTGTTGAGGTCTTATAGTGTATGGAGAATAGTCTAATTTTGTTGAGGTTTCCCCTTAGGGTCATACAATTTTGGATTTTCCAATATATGGTGACTGGCAGTGATTTTTTGAGTCGACAAGTTACGCTCAAGGTTGAAGCCAGCTTTTGCGAATCTGGATTTACACTGGGAGGGCTTTATGAGCCCGGAATTCCAATCTCGAGATAGGGTGGATGCTTAATGTTTTAAAGTCTCTGAGTATTTTGGGACGTATTTGATGGAGATTGGTGGAAGTCTCCGAGTTGTTTGAGCTTGAATATCGCTTCTCGTGAGCTCGGAGTTGCACCACAAGGGCTTGGTAAGCCCTCGTTTTAACCCTGGGGTCATACGGACACTGGATTATTTATGTCTCCGAGTATCTCGAGATACATCTGGCGGAGAGGTTTTTGCTGTGGATAAGACTGAACAATCCTTTTTGACGCATGGAATGCTCAAAATATTCTTTATTTCTTGGTGAATACATAAGTTGCAAATAGACGTTGTCTTGATGCTTTGAGTCTGGTCTGTATGGGTGTGATTCCCCTAATTATTCGATGTGCTTGTATGATTCCATATTGAGAATTCTTTTTGGAGAGAGGAGTGCGATCTTGTCAAATCCTCTCCGGGGATCTGCAGCCCTCATAATAATCTTTGTTAGCGGAACCTTCTTCTTATTGGAAACATGTTGATGAAAGGAATACCTATCGGGCCCATGTGTTGGCCGCGGACCCTCGAGCGGGATCCAGAGCTGCCGTACGCCTCCGCTGGCTGCCTGCGAACAGATTAGCAACAAGAAAAAAAAAAAGAAATGATAAAAGGAGGTGGGGTAGTTCTTCCTCTTTGTGAGGTGCAGATGCGGTCTTTTGAGGAGTAAAGCCCGATACAGTCCCCATCCTCATCTGGACAAGTCTGACCAAGGATGTGATTATCCTTAACTTTTGACCTCATTTGAGGGCAATGCCGGCCATGGGCATGAGGGATCTCCTTTTGTCGCTGGTAGCTAGGTATTTTGGCCCTGCGTTTGTTGCGAGGTCCTACATCTTTGGTGGAGCAGGGTCGAAAGCGCACTCTAAGCTACGTATTTGTCGTTGCCTGCACAAAATGTCTACGCCTTGTGTCGTTTGACATGTTAGCCTAATCTTGGGTAGTCCCCATAGGGGGGCGATTTGGTTGTTATGGTGATTGCCATCAGGAACCTATCTGAGATCCGGATTGAGAGCAGCGTTGGTCCCAATTGTCCTAGTGTCTTTGGTCCGACATCATTGGTACAATTTGACCGATCCACCTGCACTCATAAATGCATGTTTTATTTGAAATAAGTCAAATGAGAGGAGGGATTACCAATATGTTAATGTGATACCGAGGTGAAGTCTCAGCGTCCTTTTCCTCGAGCGATGAGGTGTCTTTTGGGAGCATTTTCTAGGACCACCCCTTTCTGGTGATTGACACATGCACTCTACATTTTACGGAACTTCGTGGGGCATCGCTATCCTTTGATAGCTGTGACGATATGTGAAGCTCACTGGCTTTGTTTTTTCCATCGGTTTTTGCCCATGGAGCTGGATGCGGGCTTCAACGTACGTCGACACTTTGTTGAATGGCGAAGTTGCTGCTCTTTTGGTTCTATAACTCCAAGTATCCCATGGTTCTCGTGGAGGGCCAAGGTTTCCGTGGAGCGATTCCAGTTGAATTGATCCGAGCCATCTTAAGTTCCTAGCTTTGCTTATTGTGGCTACTATGCTCGGAACTGCTAGGTTGAAGTCGTGCTTTGTCGAGCGAGCTTTCCTTGCTGGTTGTGCCTTGTTGAATCTGGTATCATTGGAGGTTCTTCGAGGGCATGGTCCTCGGTCTACTGCCTTGCTATTGTTAAAGGTGCTGACCCTCAAATTGTCTCTTCCGTTCACATCGTGTAGATGATAGCTCCATTCATTCAGTGTCTGATCCTATGTTAGGAATCTATCCGAATATGTCGAACTCGAGGGGGTTCCTCGAGGGTCATTCGTGGTCCTGATTTGAATCCAATGTCGGCTGCTGGTATCCGACCAAGTCTCGACCACATAGTTGACCATGCTTTGCTTGAGCTGTTCTGGAGTCACTGGGTATGCTTTGTTTGGGTTTCGGGCGAAGGCTCGTGCCATCCTACAACTTGAGACTAGGAGTAATCTCGTTTGGTCTGTCGGGGAGCGTGGTACAGCTTCCCGTGATGCTTTATTTGTCCTTTTCCCAACCGTTTATGTATTGGACCCTTTTGGCATCATTTTGATGGTGTCAATGTGTTTTTCTACGGATGGCGCTAGTGTGGTGAGCGGGTACTCGAGATCAGGTGCCGGACAATGGCGCCGTGTTGCGGTTCCTTCTTAGGGAATTTCTTCATGTTTCCTTATCAGGATGGAATCGAATTCTCCATTCAGAGGTGACTGTACCTGGACAGGCATGCATGAGTAGTGATGTGCCCATGAGGAATTGAGGTCCTGTCACTACTGGGGAATTTCGTTGTTCCCGACCTTCGCGAGACAAGTTCCAACATCGTATCTTCGGGAAGATGTTTGCTATAGAAGTTCCTGTGAGCATGATTCGATCTTTATGATAAGGTCCTCCAGCATTCTTACTACTACAGGATAGGTTGTCGGTTCATTGTTGCCCAATACCTCGGGTACTAGCTCAAAGTGAGGGGATACTTTGGGCATTACCGCACTGAGAGTCTCCAACTGGCTTTGCAGCTGAGAGATAGCGAAATTTTTTTCCTGCAACATTTCAAAAATAACTCGTATTCAATTTCCCGTTTTATTTGGGCTGGGATTTTTCGGGCTTCCTGTTGGTTAACGTGCTGCGTGCCGCCACCTGTCCACGAGGCTTCATTACCCTGCTGTGCAGCGTACAGACCCGCATCCGCTCCAACCGATCTAGATGCATTATCAAGGTCCTGTGGTGTCGCGCTAGTAGTTAGAACGGCCATACTGTCCTTTTCGTGTTTTTTGGGGTTATTATCCTCGATTTCCCTTATCAAGCTGATCGTTATTCTGAAATGGAAAGATCTTAGGCAAGAAAAGGTTTGAAAGATATCATGCATTTAAGTGACGAAATTAACAAGAGAATAATCACTATTATTTTTAGCCTCACGGTGTGCACCAAACGTTTTACCGTGAAAATGGTAATATAATTAGATTTGTATATGAAATTCTAAAAATACGTGATCTATTCCTGAGCTAGTTTGTAGGGTTTGTTAATGCTAAAATTTGAAGTAAAACGGTAAAGATCGTGTTAACCAAAACAACAATTAAACTAGTAAGAGAACGTTCCATGGATGCAAAGTTGGCCAATTGGTACCTTGGAGCTGAGCCTCAAGCCTGTCTCGGGCTTATCGAGGGTATCCGAGAAGGGGATAACAAGCAAAGATGTGCATAAGTAAAGAACTATACCACTAATCTTGAGATAAATAATGAAGAACAAACAAAGAAACGATGAAGTGCAAAGGCGAACTCGAGGGCGATGAAGGCAGATATCATAGAACAGAGAGAGAGAGAGAGAGAGAGAGAGAGAGAGAGAGAGAGAGAGAGAGAGAGAGAGAGAGATTATTGCATTGTTAAGGAGCGGAGAAACATCTGTCGGTTACAAGGAAGGAAGAGTTCCCCTTATATAGGCGGGGGACTCAGTACAGTACACCTATATTAATTGCAAGGGTACAGAGATGGGACAGCTCAACGCAAGACCTCACAGAAGGCTCTAGGTAGGTCGGATTAGTCCCGTGTAGCCATGTGCCTAAAGGACATTCTCTTCTATCCCTGCTTCGGACCTCACTTCCGTTGAGATAGACCTCGACGATCTTTGAAGTCAAGAACTCGATCGTGGCCTTCGCCCCTTAGTGTCTCCGCGAAGGCTTCCCAAAATGTTTTGCTACTAAAAAATCAAGTCTTTTGATGTTGCCGCGTACAAATGGTCGGTCAAATTTTTTCAAATGCTTCCCAGGGAGTATTCAAATGGAAATCGCTTGTAATGGCTCATTTTATATTTGTCCGAGAGCTCTTCATGTTTTCGAGCAAAAAGGGGCAGCTGTGAGCAAGTAATTTTTTCCCGACTAGAAATACTCCTACAAAAATTTTAAAAAATGTTTTCTAAATTATTTTTAATTTTATAGAATTTTAATAGGGTTTTCTTAATTAATTGTTTGCATTTTGTACACATTTAACATCATTAAAATCATAGGAAATACCACAAAAATGTCAAAATTTCATAAATTATATTTTAGGTTTTGTGTTTGTATTTTTAGTATTAATTTGTTAATTAATTACTTTATTAAATATAAAATCACATAAATTTTGATCATGTTACATTTTAGTCTTAGCTTTAAATTAGTAATTTTATTTCATTAGTTTTAAAACTGATTAATTGTTCAAATATCAGAACTAGGTAATTAGGTTGAAGAACTATATTGAGTACTACTTTGTTGAAAAACTATGCACTTGATGACTGGTCTCTCTATTTATGGATGCCTTCACCATTTGTGAAATGTTCTTTTGTAACTCTGGATGTCTTTTAGAGAGTTATGTAACTCCTTTATTTATAATGGTAGATGATGAACAGTCCAGATACATATGAACTCTCTTGCTTTGATTCTGATTGGCTTATGTAAGTCATCAAACTTATCACATAAGCTATGTGATAAGCTTGTGACTGGACAAGACATGTCATTTTATACACTTGGCAACTCTTGATTGGTCACTTTTTAGACTGGGATTGCCACATCATTTTACACGTGGCATCATCTTGTTGCCTTTGAGTTTGGCTGGATATAGCCACGTCACTTGACACATGGCATAAGTGTAGGCCTTAAGATAAAATGGACCTTGGGCTTGAAATTAAAAATGAACTTTTTAATTTGTGATGTCCAAATTAATTATTTACCCAAAGTAATGCAAAATTACTCCAAATTTTATATAGACTAAATCTAATAATTTTTATATTTCTACATATGCCCTTACTTCAAAGTTTGTTAAAATATACTTGATGAACTGTAAAACGAAATTTGAAGTACCGGCAGAGCCAAGAATCTTATTGTTTAGATATTGCTCGACTCTATTTCTCACTAACTGGCACTTTAAAATTGCACACAATTAAGTAATTCGACGAAAATTCTCTTTAAAAAAAATTGGCAAAGTCCAGAATACAATCTATATTTTTAGCGCATATCTGCACGTATATGAATGTCCAACTTCCACATTAGGATTATTTGTAAGGACTTTATTCGATCATGCTTGGAAGTTGTATGTAGGAGAATTTGGCTCCACTTGATTTTAATAACAAGTCAATATCTTAGTTGCACATTACAGCTCCCCACAGTAAATCGGTCGCAACAGTGGTTATGTGGCTTTAAGCAATTCATTTCCTTTTTTTAAAAATTTTTTTTTATGGACCTGCCTCTGTTGGAGATAAACGTGAGTTTATTGACGATGGAACTGAAGGATACATCATAAGCAACAAAAAAAAAAGTAGTAGTGACGGTCGATATTGAAGCTTGACGAATGTGATGTTGGGGACTTAACACATGATTTATTGGTCGAGGACTGAGATGCAGATCCTCGATCTCAGCTTTTGCTTCTATACTGACTTTATTTTCCTAATCTTAACATTTCTTTGCTCACTTTATATTCATGCGGACTACCCCTTTTTTTTCAAGGTGGCCAACGGAAAATTCTTATTTAGATTTCAAACCAAAGCAGTGCTCGAACATTTGATTGCCTACAATGTGTTGCTGGCGATGTTTGTCATGACGACATGAAGCATAGTGCCATTAGTACCGATACTTACTGACAAATTGAAACTTTATACCGTGAGATCAATCAATCGTGTGGAATCAACAGCTTTGTATCGCTGGTAATGTATCTACAAGAAAGAGTACCAAAGGTCTTCGATTTGCCTAAGAGATGCACGAGATGTCTATGTGACATGCAGTGCAACACTCATCTATATGTTGCAGCTTGGCGATAGAATCACATAAAATATTCATTCAATCTTGGCGATAAAATCCCTACTCTTGGAGGCTTTAAGAGACCGTATTTCATTACTGCCGAGTGAATATGTGCCATATCGCATCTTTGCAGGTTGCCAAGAAGGACAACTAGAGTAGGCTTTTCCAACTTCAGTTAGCAAGCACCTAGCGCGTCTCTGCTACTTTGACTTTAAAACTTTTCATGCTTGCATTAACAAAATCGTATCTCGAACTAGGAGTTTCCAAACTGCAATCTGCTTAGTTCTGCAGAATCAAAACTTGCATCACAGCAACATATCAAAATTTAGGGCCAAATTCCATCAGGACAAGTCGAAATGAACTTTTGAAAGCGATGCACAAGTCTGTCATTTCGGCTTCATAGCACTGCATGTTGTCATAGTAACGCACATATCTCAACCTAGGAATCTCCAAATCGCTAGCCGTCTGAGCCAATTCAAAGAAGACTCAGAGATAAGGAAATCCCTAAAAATCATGGAAGCATTCCTAGCAGATTAGCCGCAGCAATATTTTGAAATTCATTAATCTGTCTGCCAAACTTGCTACTCAGCTTTGTGTGCACTCGTGGAAAAATTCATATCTCGATCTACAAGTTTTGGAATCGCAAGCCATCTGTGTCATTGTAGGAAATACAACAATTTCTGGAACACTTAAAGATATCATGGACGAACTCCTTTTGGATTGCCCGCAACAGTAGTTTGAAATTGCTCTTAATGTCTGCCGCACTTGAGATCCTGGTTTGCACACTTTTGTAGAAAACTTCATATCTCAAGCTGTGGGTGTAAGAATCCCAAGACATCTGGAACATCGGAAAGATAAGTTCAATACCTATTAACACCTGAAAATATCACAGCAAGAAATACTTTTAGATTGGTTGTGATATTACTTTGAAGTCACTCTTGATCGATGTCTATCTTGCGTTTGTTTCTGCTTTGCACACTCCTGTCAAAAAATTCATATATCAAACTAGGATACTCCAAATTGTGATCCGTTTGTTCCATTAGAAAGTACACCCATATGCTGCAATAGATATGAGTTTCGTAGAAAAAATCCTTCCGAGCTAGAAACAGAAAATTCTCAAAGTCCACCTAGCTGCAGCAACTTTCAGATTCGTGTAGTTCCGGCGAAAACATCATATCTCGTACTCGGGGCCTCCAAATTGCAAACGGTTTGTGTTTTTACAAATTAGACATCCATATCTAAAACATATAAAATATTAGGAGCTGAACGCCTTCAAGATGGACTGCAGTAGTTTTCCAAAGTTGATCCCGTCTGCCAAGCTTGCTTTCAAGCTCTATGATCTCGGAGTTGTCCTACAAATGTTTTTTTTTCTTCTTGAAATTGACTCTACAGTCTTGCATGTAGTAGCTTTGGATATATGTGTCACAAATCTTATCTCTTCATTTATTTCTTTTGCAGACTCATAGTGAAGATCAAAGACTAAGAACAGTTCTTTGAATCAAATGTTGAATGAAATCGATTAATTTTTAGATATCAAAACCTAATCAGATAGGATAGCTTAAAGTCATCTTCCTCCTTATTACCAAGAAGTCGACAGAGTTACACCATTAGGATACTTCGGCGACACAAACCCATTTTTAACCTATTGGTCCTAGTATCATAGGCGACTGAAGGACCACCCCCTAATTACTAGACCAACCTGCTATAATAATTCCATAAAATTGGGACCGCTATTCGAAATATTAGTGAAATACTAGATTACTTATCTCATGTCTGCTTTTCGTGAAAAAATAACAATCGAAGAGGAGGGGTTCTTCAAACAATAAGAGGCTGGGTCAACTATTCAATCAAATAATATTGAGCATTTTTCCCATCTCTTCTCGAGAAAGAAGAGGACTATTTCTTTCCAAAACTGTGCTCAATTTCATATGTGGCAATTCCGTCAAAATCTTTCCGTTAGATGGGGGGAAGAATCCGCCTGAACCAGATTTTTTACAGCTCAACTATATTAATCTCCTCAAGCCATAAGTCGTAGGGCCTTGTGTTCGAATAGAAACATCAATCTTTCATCTAACGTGGCAACTCTTCCTCGACTTCCTTCCGAGTAAGATGAAGAACAATCATATACTGGAATTGGAGTAGAATCAATGGGTATTGGATGATCATCCTAGGTTTTTTTTTTTTTTTTTTGCTTCTACGTCTTATGACAGAAGTGCTAGACCCATAAAATGCATTCTTTAGTCAAGCAAAGAGAAAGATTTACAAATTTCTTCATATGCTATTTCATATTCATAGGTCCTCTAACTTGAACTTCCTCACTTCCGAGGGTTTCCAATGCCTAACTAGACTTCTCATTCATTGGAAGTTAGGTGGGAAAATTACAAAGAAGAAATGCTGAACTCCGTTGTTCGCATTCAGATCAAAATAGAGAAGAATGTAGAAAGCGTACTTGTGAACGACGACTATTCCCCTGGTTCTCTTCTTGTAAAGAGAAATTAGATTAGAGGGCTCTTTTTCTCTCCAAGGGGAAAGTCGCTTAGTCAAAGGACTTAAGGTTTGTATTTGAAGGATATTCTCAAGTTGGGTACAAGGAAAAGCGTTCCATTTCGCCGCCTTGAAAGAGCCATCAAGGACTATGATCTCCTGGTTTTCTAAGAAAGAAATTCAATCCAATGGATCTCCCCTACGCTTAGGATGTTATCTGGGCCAAGAGCCATAGTTAGTTGATGTTTCCATTTAATTGTTTCTTTCTCGTTGCTGGACTTTCTATCCTTCCTTTCTTTTGATTAGATGGATTATATCAACAAAGTTAAACTAAAAGGCCAATACTTCAAGGAACGAACTTCCAGGCCTCAGATATCAGGTCGAGGTATCATAAAAGATGTCGAGCCACCCCTTCACAAACTATTGCACCTGATTTGTTGATAGTCTTGGAGTACATCAAGGCGTGGCATCAAATGTGGGAACGTCATACATGTGAGCATGTGATTTTTGCCGTATATAAAGTACTCCTACAAAATTCCAAAAAATAAAATTTTAAAATTATTTGCCATTTAATAGGATATTTGTAGGATTTAATTAATTGTTTGCATTTTTGTGATCGTTTTATTTTCATTAAAAAATCATGAAAAAATATCAAAAAATTTATGCATTGCATTTAGGTCTTGTTTTTATATTTTTAAGATTAATTAGTTAATTATTTGTTTTATTAAAAAATAAAAATTACAAAATAGCTCCTTTTTACCTTTTAATTTTTAGATTTTTAACTTTTATTTTTTAATTTAAAATTAAGTAATTTTTATAATTAGGTCATTTGTTAGTTTTACAATTTAGATTAATTTAGGATTTCAGTATAGGATTTTTAATTTAAAAAATAAAAAGAAATTGAGGAAATGGGTTTCTCAATCCGAAATTGGGTTAATGTTACACCAAAACCAGCTCAAATATTCACCCAAGTCCAAGACCAAACATTTAAATACTCGATCCAGGGTTACCCCACCCCCAGACGACCTGGTTTTACCCTTCTTTCATCACAATCATTGGACTATTATGATCCAACGGCCCGAAAATGGCCCTCTTTTAATTATAAAACTGTCCGAAAACTGCCCCCCCCCCCCCATTCGAAACCCTTCAGTCGTCACTAATAACTAAACTAAAGAAACCTACCCATCCCAGTTTCCCCCATTGTCTCCACTGCTCTCCGCTGCGGGGAATTGCTCTACAGTGGTAGAACTTCTCCAAATGGCCCCAAATCAACACCCCAAAACCCCCATCATTTCCTCTTTCCAATTCTCCAAACCATCACTCTCAAACACCTCGAATATCAAATTTGAGTTTAATCCTAGAAACCCTAGATTACTCAAATCGCCCAAAATTCACACCCTATAATCCCTGCATCCCTCTGAACCATAAACCACCTTAGTCCCCTATGAATCAGCATCAAGTTCCTCGAATTTTGAATTTGAGGTCTCAAGAACCCTAACTTCCTTTCACTTCCAAATTTACGATAATTTTTTGGGATTTTGAACCCAAGATTTTCATGAGTCCATTACTCTTGATAAGAGCAGTGGATTGATGGTTGTCTAAAGTTCATTTATACCCTAAAAATTTGGGTCAAAATTCAAAGGCATTTTAGTTTTTATTGATGAAACAAACAAGCATTAGGTAGTTTCTTGTACCTTTTTTCTTCTCTAGTTTTCTTTTGGTTTTGGCCCTTTCGCCTTCTTGATTTGGTTGGGCCGCATAATTTAGGTTTTTATTTTCTGGCTGTTAGTTTCATTATTTGCATATTTAGATTTCATCATTAGGGATTTAATTTGCATGTTTAGCTTTTGATAACTCTTTTTTTTTCTCTTTCACGTTTGCTTATTCTTGCAAGTTTGTTTTTAGTATTCCTTTGTTTAATTAGGCTATGGTTAATGGTTATTAATTTCCTATTTCAGCTAAATCCAAATTAATTTAGTTTTAGCCTAATTCAGCGTAGTCTTGGTTAAAATAGTTTAATTGTGATTAGCTATTTAAATATGAGTTTACATACTTACATGTTTTGATTGATTATGATTAACTTATTTTAACTTTAGGTTTGAACCTCTGAGTAGCAATTTAAACTTTATTTTAAAGTTAATTTAATTTCAGAAAATGAAATGCAATACCACTAGGAAACTTAATCACTTAGTTGAATGTCTTAAAATGGTTATAATTGATTTGAAATCAGAAGATAGGACAAGGCTAAAATAGCCAGTTATTTAAAGGGTAAAATTGGACATTTACAAAGGTTAATCATCAGAATATTCTAGGCTTTTCATAGTTGTTCCCATCCTTTGACTAAAAATGCTAGTATTGGATAAGGAAAAAGACAGACAGCTATAAAAAGATGTTGTACTATTCTAATTTTCTAAATTGTTAGGTTAGGATATTCCTTTTTGATGCCTTTTTGTGCACTCTATCAAAAGAGAAACATTCCCTCACTAACACACACACATTCATCACCATTTCTCTGCACAAAAGCTTTCTAAAAAGGCGTCTGATTTTAGAAACTCTAGAAAACTTTGAAAACTTCTTATTTCTGATCTTTACAAGCTGGTTTGAAGTAGCGAATTTTTCTTGTGTTCTTTAGGTGGAATTTCTAGTTTCAAAGTTGGTTAGGGTAAAATCGGTTAAAACGTTGTAAAAATATACATAGGTTTTAAAATGCGTAGTTAATCAGCAGGTTCAAAAGCTGAAAATGGAATCATGCTGCTATGAAAAGAGAAGACCAAGCTCTAAAGGACAAGCCATGTCCAAAAGAGGTAGAGATTCTTCATGACATCATTTATTAAAGTTTAATAGTTTAACCGTTAGTATAGTTAGGTAATGTAACAAATTTTAATGTAAGATGTTTATTTTGAAAGTTGTTTATTCTATTTTAGAAAACTGTAATAAATAAGGTATTAGTGTCGATACATTAGGAGCTGAATTATGTGTTTTTCATGTTTTACAAAGTAGTAGTAGTGCTGGGTTTTGAGCCCACTCAGCAGAACCAAAGGCTGCTCATTTGATTAAAAAAAGGTTTATAGTTTAAGTGACTATGCTAGAATCACGGAACCTGGGAGTCCCTTACACCTCTTTCCGGGTTAACAGAATTCCTTATCTAAATTTTCTGGTTCGCAGACTTTAAAAAAAATCCTTTTTTAAAATAAACCGTTGACTTGGGACACCAAATAAACTATTTCAAGTGCCAACTCTAATAAATTAAATAATTCCATCTCGATTAATTTCACTTTAATTGGAAAAACTCCCATATGCCCTAGGATAAAAAGGAGGTGTAACAGATTTGGTGACTTAGCTGGGGATCGAACACTGAATCTATGGTTCATGATTCAAGAATTAGAGCTTAGAATAACTGTTATAGTTTGGTTTATTTATTATCTGATTTTTATCTGTTTGAGCCTAATATGTTGAATATCATTTTTTACCACTTTGATATTGTTTAAACTGTATATAAATTGTTATGAAACCCTCTTCACTCTGAGTCTTCTAAATCATCTGGGATGTGTGCACCTCGTGTAACTTTATTTCTGTTAAAGTCATATCCCAATTTTAGAATGAGGTTCAGACAAGTTGCATAGCCGATGAAGCTTCTGTATTCCAGGTATGTTGCCTCCCCTCGGCTCGAGCTGTCCGCTCGGTAAGCCAGGTCTAAAATAATATACCCAGGTTTTTAAACCTAGTATAACTTAGCCTTATGCTGGATCCCTAGTAGGAACGCTTATTTGCATCACGTGAATTTGACTTTGAGGACTCAACACAAGGGTTGTGTCTGTGTAGAACAGGTGTACCCGAAATCAAAAGACCATCCTGATGCATTTTACTTGCTACTTGTATATTTATTTGCTTCGGATTGCATGTTGACGAGCTTCTAGAATGAGAAAAATTAGAAAAATCTAATTGAGGTATGAGAGAGATAGTTACCCGTCTTTGGAAATCTGATGTCCAAAAAGTACCGAAACTCTGCAGAAATTTTGAAAAAAAAAAAAGAAATCGAGAAAGAAAAGAAAAAGAGAAAAAAAAAGGAAAATTGTTTTAGAAAGTATTTCATGCTTTTCTATTGCGTCAAAATTTCCTAAACTACGCGAGTTTGATTCTCACTGGATGCGGGATACGTAGGCAACCCTCAGGCGTCGAACTCCATTTTTTGCAAAAATAACCCGCAAAATATGAAATGTTGTTATTCTATCATAAATAATATTAGGTGATGGTGTTATTGTATAAATAGCCAAAATGTCCCCAAAAAGTTGCCAGGAGGCTATTTTTGCAAGAATAGCCACCTATATTCCTTTTATCAAATTATTAGCCAATTAGCAAATGTAGCCTTAAATCTTCTTTCCTGGGGTGCTTAAGGGCCGTATTTGCAAAGGTGTTTTTGTTTTGAATTGAAATTTTGGAAAATTGGTAATCTTCTCTTGAGTCAAAATAAATCATGATCTTTTAACCGATCACTTTAAAAAATGTGCAGGATGAGCACTATTAAAAATGAACCCTTCACAGTCCTCGTGAAAATCACGTTAGAACTCCATATCTGGTGGAATGACTTAAGGAAAGCCAGCAGAGATACTGTGATAAAAGCTTTGGGCGGTCTCATTGGACTTTTGAAGATTAAGCCGAGGCTTTAATACCTTTTTGGGACCTGATGAATAATGTGTTTTATTTTTCTGATTTTGAGCTAGCCCCAACACTTGAGGAAATAGTGGGCTATGCTAGTCTTAATCTGAATATCAGAAATCGGTGCCTAGTGGCACCACGAATGGTGACTCCTCATAAGTTTTTGGACCTTCTGAGTATCAATCGGGAAGTCAAAGATGGAAATTTGTCTAAGGAATTTTTCACATTTTACTTTTTGTACCGGCTTATGGGGATCCCTACGGTTTTGAGGCTCCGGATACTGGTCTAACTTATTCAGGGAACAAAGGTAAATGCGAAGCACATAGAGGACTGGCTTTTATAGTGTCATTCCTGGGAACCTTAATCTGAGTATCAATCGGGAAGTCAAAGATGGAAATTTGTCTAAGGAATTTTTCACATTTTACTTTTTGTACCGGCTTTATGGGGATCCCTACGGTTTTGAGGCTCCGGATACTGGTCTAACTTATTCAGGGAACAAAGGTAAATGCGAAGCACATAGGGGACTGGCTTTTATAGTGTCATTCCTGGGAACCTTAATCTGCCTAAGAAAGGATGGAAATATAGAGTTGGAGCTCGTGGGAATGGCTGACTTCATGACTAAAAAGGCTAATGGCACAATTTTACCAATGATCCAAGCAAAAATTTATCGAGCGCTAACTATTTTCCAAGCAGGAGGAAGATTTTTTTAGGGTTGCAACATGCTTTTATAACTTTATATGGAAGAACACCTTTGCCATCGTCCGGGGTACATGAACTATGGTATGATCGGTCTTAACTGCATTGAAGAACATGAAAATCGAGTGGAGGGTCATGAGTTTCCAGAAGGTACGAAGGCATGGTTCACCCTTTGAGTTCCTTGAATGCAAACAAAATTGTGTGGATATTCGGTTGGCTCGCAGTCACTGAAGTCATTTAATGTCGGCTGAAGTGGCTTTCTTCTATTAATGGGTCTCTAGAGCATTCAGCCATATGCTCCACACAGGGTTCTGCGCCATTTAGGCAGGTACCAAACTATACCACATGATGAAGATTTGAGTCGACGAGGCATTGGACTAGGTCCAAAAGTTGTATTCCCGGAAGAAAAGATTTGCCAAATTTGGCATCAGTGTAGGTTTCTAAAGCCAAAGACTCGGGCATGGGATTTGTGCAAAGGCGAGTTAGGGCCTAGTTACATGACTTGGTATGGAAAAAGGTTTCAAGTCCATCAAAAGCCCGAATGGCCTGCCAAAAAGCCCTATGTTAAACAATTCACTGATGGCGAACAGGAGCAATGAGATTGGTTGGCAAAGGAGACAAGCTATAAGGCCACGATAAGAAAATTGGAGGGGAAAATCAGAGATCTTAAATTTGATAATAGTGTACAAGTTGTTGCTGAAGAAGGGGAGGAGAAAAGGTTAGGCCAAGAAAATAAAGCCATTCGATCCTATATCCAAAAAATGAAGATAGCTACTAAGAATCGGGAAAGGGGGGAACGAATGAAAGACTCATAAATGGTCATTAATGGAAAATATCTGAGTGCGAGGATGATTTGGAAAAATCTGAGGGTAGTCTGGCAAGAGCGCGGGCACAGTTGTCAAAGAACGCCAAGGGACGGGCAGAGTTTTTCGGCAATTGAAAAGGAAATATGATGGAGAAATCACAAACCTAAAGAAAAAGCTAACTACCCTCAAGAATGAGATGGCCAAACAAACAAAGAACTTTAAAATAGAGAGGGAACATCGTTATGCATTAATGTCTCAGCTAGAAGAAGATATGCAACAGTTGCAGGGTCAAAGTCACCATGACACCCAAGTGTTAGAAGCTAGGTTTCAACAAATTAGATGTTTGCCCAAGAGAAAGGCATCATTAGGGAAATGGTTAGAGATATTGCCGACTATATTATCATGAAATGCCATGAATGTGAGGACATGACTAGAACCACCTTCTTCGCTGCAGTGATGACCTTTGTTCGCCAAATAAGGAATGACCTAGATCGTCTCCAAGGGGATCTTGTGCATAGGCTCGTGGCGAGACCGACTGATATCCCATGGGCGCCTGGATTAGTTTTGGAAGCACTAATGTACTCTTGATTTTCGTTTCGAGTATGTATTTCAGTTTCTAGTTCCAAAGTATGTTGTGAGTGTGTTTTAGTTTTTCAATTCCTAGAGAGGAATGAGGGAATTAATCTAATAGAAAAATTAGAAGTTTTTATTTTTAATAAAAATTTAGAAAAACCAATTTTTTCTTTATTTTATTTCTGCATTAATTTCTTAAATTACGTGATGATCTGATTCACGCGGCATCCTAATACGTAGGTAATCCCCATCAGATCCAGTCATGGATTTATAACTTGAATATAAGAGAAAATGATGAAAAGAGAAAATCAAAAGGAAAAAGAAAAGAAGAAAAAGACAGAAAATAAGAAAAAGAGAGAAAACAAGAATAAGAGAGAAAATAACGAGAGAATGCAAAAGAGAGTAAGAGAAAAATCGGGGAGATAAACAAAAAGCTAGGATGAGACACCATTCCAAAATATGTAAAAACGCATTTAACTATGTAGGTGTATCTCACACCCCTCCCCCAAATGTGCGATTCCCAATGTGTTAATTTCCTCAAACTAACCAGTATGTTATTTCTGCTGTTGAGTTTCGATTCTATTTTAAAGTGGTTGGTTTTGTGGTAACACTTTACAAGATCCAAGGGAAGTGTCAAAATGTCATCAGAAAGTCATCTACCAAAAATTCCCATCCTAGAGGATAGCTTGATATCGGTTATGCCAACCTTAGAGTCATTGGCTGCTGAAGAGGGTAGGGCATTGTGCCTTTGCATGTTGGAAATGTGGGACGCTTGGTCCAACGGTAAAGATCCGCCCATTGCAATACGTGGCTTTCCCGAGCTACTTCCCGGAGCAAGTGGAACTTCCAACATGCCAATAAGTTACCTGAACATTCCGGTTGGATATCCTACCATCTCAACCCATTTCACCGGAATGCCTTTTAGGGTTCACCCCCAGCTATTGATTTTAGGAGTGGATTCTAACATATTAACCACACCACCAACCTCGGCTATGGCACAACCAGCTTTACCAAGGCCAAGCTTTAAGCCGTCATCCTTTACTTTCCAAGTACCATTATTCCCACCAGACACGGCCCATTTCACCACCAATTTTTACCCTCAAGAACCCCGGTAATAGCTTACTTTGGGACAAGAGAGAGACACAAAGAGTCCCGAGCAAGAGGAAATCACTCAAAAAATGAGAAGCATAGAGCAAAGCCTTAATAATATACAAGGTTTAAGTGGCCAAAAGAGCATATCCTATGTTGATTTATGTATATTCTTGCATGTTAATTTGCCCATCGGTTTCAAGACTCCAAAGTTCAAAAATTTTGACGGGCACGGTGACACCATAGCCCACCTTAAGAGGTATTGTAATCAACTAAGAGGGGCAGGAGGAAAAGAAGAGCTCCTAATGGCTTATTTCAAAGAGATTCTAGTTAGCATTACATCCGAGTGGTACATGGATAAAGACATATCTCGCTAGTGCATATGGGATGATTTGGCTCGAGATTTCATCAGGCACTTCCAGTACAACATAGATATAGCTCCCAACAAAAATTCCATGTCTAATCTAAAAAAGAAGTCTTTGGAGGATTTCCGAGAATATGCTATTAAGTGGCGCGAACAAGTGGTCAGGGTGAAGCCACAGATGGATGACACCGAGATGGTCAGTGTTTTTCTAAAAGCCCAAGAGGCTGACTATTTCCAGAATATGATGTCTGCAATGGGAAAGGCATTTGCTGAAGGCTATCAAAATTTGGGAGATGGTCGAAAATGTTTTGAAGAAAGGCCGCATTTTGTGCCAGTCTGCTATAAGAGCTATGTCATAAGCAATCTAGAGTGGGTCAAGAGGTGTAGAAAATAGAGAGAAAATAGAAAAAACGGCGATAGTGGCTTCAATTTTGAGAAACCCCGTCCACCCTGAGGTTACTTCCCGCCAAACACCCCGCAACATTATTATACTCACCAGGATGTGGCTTATGCCATAGCTCCTCATCCTTATGCGGTGATGAATGCGCAGCCATACGCTCGGCCATACCAATAGTTTAACCAAAACCGAGCTCCACTTCCTAGAGATAATACTCTTCACCAAGCTCCATATAATCCTCGTCCCCCATAAAGTATTTTCTACACAATGCCCCTGCCCGAGAGCCACCTAAAAGAAACAACTTCATGCCTATTAGTGAATCACACTCTAGACTTTTTCCTAAACCTTTCCAAATAGGTTTATCGTAACTCGTACCCTATACCAAGAAAAACCCAGAGTCGCCATCCTACTGACATGATTCTCGATGTGCTTACCATTCAAGAGCGGAAGGGCATGACACTGAACACTGTTGGACTCTTAAAAGGGCGGTCAAAAGTCTAATAGAGCAAAAGTAGGTAGTGATGAAATATGAAGAGATCCTAATTGTGACCAATAATCCATTGCCAGCTCATTCTTATCGAATATATTGAAAAGAAACCGGAGGCAGTTATAAAACAAGAAAAGATGGAGAAAAAGAGTAACTCCACATCTCGAATTGTAGAAAAGACGGCAAAAACCAAGACAAGGGAAGTACCTCCTAAAGATGCCATTCTTTATGTTCCCCAAGGCCCCAAGAAAGAATAGTTTGTGTTGAGTCCCCCCAAAAGGTTCAAGCTAAACAAGATATACGTACCAAAAAGTGGCTTATGTGGCAGTAGGGGTGATAATTTCACCAAGGCTGAATGAGCCCGGGGTAATCAGCCGTGTACCACAGAAGCCTTTTAAAGTTCCCACTGCCGTCCCCTAGAATTACAGAAAAGTGGTAGTGACATACAAATGAAAAGAAATCATGGGGGAAGTTATTGAAACAAAACTGTATAGGAAGTACCTCAATCTCAAAGAAGTGAATAATACCAAATAGAAACGTTTTTCGCTTAAAAAGTCAGTCAGTGACGAACAAGAAAAAGAATTCTTCCGGAAAATGAAAACTATAGAGTACGAGGTAATTGAACAACTCCGGAAGTCTCCTGCTCAAGTGTTACTTTTATCTCTACTGATAACTCGACTGAGCATCAGAAAGTGTTGATAAAGACCCTTAATGAAGCATGTGTTCTGATTGAAACCACTATTGAGCAACTAGAAAGGATATGAGAACGATTCTTTGAAGTCAATCAAATTTCATTTAGCAAAAATGACTTACCCCCCGAAGGGGTTACCCACAACAAAGCTCCTCAATTGATAGTTAAGTGTGAAGGGTACTATATGAAAAGCTTTATGCTGGATGGCGGATCTGGGGTCGATATGTTCCTTCTCTCAACTTTGCAAAGAATTGAAATTGGGACTGAGAGAATCAGAGCTAACAATGTTATTGTACATGCTTTTGATGGCGTCAAAAGATACACAATAGGGGAGATTGATTTGATCTTGACTATCGGCCCAGTGGATTTCGAAGTGACGTATCAGGTTATGGACATGGACACCTCCTACAACTTTCTCCTAGGAAGGCCTTGGATACATGTCGCAGGGGCCGTACCTTCTACTCCACACCAAATGGTTAAGTTTGAACATGAAGATCAGGAAATTATGGTTCATGGAGAAGATGAGCAATCAATTTACCGGGACCCTTTAGTCCCATGTGTTGAGGATAAAAAGGGTAGTGAGCACATAGTCTATTAAGCTTTCGAGATTATGGCCGCAGATCAATGTGTTGAAGGAAGCTCGTGTCTTTATCCCTTTCTGTTAAACTCGTCAACCATGGTTGCTAAAATGATCAAGCACGGTTATAAGCATGGGAAGGGGCTCGGGGTGTCTTTGCAAGGTATCACGAAACCTATCACATTAGCTGCAAGTGAAAAATTCTTCGGTGTGGGTTTTCATGTTACAAAAGCTAATGTGACATGGGCAAATGAACGAAAAAACAATGGTTCGGTGTTGGCTTAGCCAGTCCCACATCTCTCCAAAACATTCGACAAGCCAAGATACATAGAGGAAGAAGACGAGGCCTTCACAGAAGAGAAAATTGAAGACATATGTGGAGCCATAAGGCAAATTTTGTATGAGACTCACATGGTCCAGCTAGGACAAAGCTCAAACACTGTTGAGGTGCAATATATGGGGCCCGATGCCAAACTTCAGAATTGGAAGGCTACTCCATTCCCAGTGTGACGAGACCGTAGCTCAAACACGACGATCTGTCCGGCCTAGCGAACTTTCAATGCTAAAGTTAGCTAGTCAGCCTACCCGGAAGCTTAGTAGAACTTAAGAAAGACTAAGCTTGTAGAAACTTGGCAAGGAAACTAGTAGTTGGAAGAAAGAACTCTTTTATTAAGAGAACTTTACAATGCTTTGAATGCTTGCAACTTTGCTTGATTGCTTGATTGCTTCTTGGATTCCAAATGCCATCCCATATTTATAGGGGAGGCTTACAAGCTCTAGAGGTTCTAGAGAGTTCTATAGCCTTCTAGATATGTACATGTCCTAGAATTCTATGGAGAGTTCTAGAGAATTCTACTACATTCTAGGTAGATACAAGAGTGTTCTAGAGAGTTCTAGAGTGTTCTAGAGAGTTCTAGAGAGTTCTAGAGAGCTCTAGAGAGTTCTAGAGAGTTCTAGAGAGTTCTAGAAAGCTCTAGAGAGTTCTAGAGATCTCTATAAATCTCTACACCTAGTAGAATATACAAGATAACTCTAGAGGGGTCTAGAGTCTTCCAGGGCCTTCCGGGGCACGCTGGACTGTTCCGGAAGCATTTTGGAGCTGTTTTGAGCCTGTTTTGGGGCGAAAATAGTGCCGTCCGTAACATTCTCCCCCGCTCAATCTCGCGACGACCTCGGCGCGTGCTCCTTGTAAGCCTGGATGAGGTCTTGGTGATTCCACAAAGTTAGTTCATGCTCCCAGCTCGCCTCGCTGTCGCGAGACCCTTTCCACTTGACAAAGTATTCAGTGTAGCTTGGGTGAGTCCCCCGTCTTGGAATGATGCGGTGCGCAAGGATCTCTTCTGCTTCTTTCTCTGGCACCCTTGTGATGGCCGTTGGTGCTCGCTTAGACTCTCCTCGGCTTGGATCTTCCTTGTCTTGATGATATGGCTTCAAAAGACTCGCATGGAAGACCGGATGCATTTCTAAATGTGATGGAAGAGTCAAGCGGTAGGCTAGTTTGCCAATGGGTTTCTCTACTGGAAACGGTCCCTCGTAGCGCCTTACTAGCCCTTTATGAACCTCGCCGGATCTTCGACGCTGGTGAGGAAGGAGTTTTACCATGACCAAGTCTCCTTCCTCGAACTCCAACTGACGCCTCTTAGCATCGGCCCATTTCTTCATTTTCTGCACTGCCTTTGCTAAGTAGGCTTTTGCCAAGTCTGCCTTTTTGTGCCAGCCTTTGGCAAACTTGTATGCTGACGGATTGGGCCCTTTGTAACCAATGGCCAAAGTTTGTGGCGTCATCGGTTGTTGTCCCGTTGCTAACTCGAATGGACTTGCCCCTGTTGACTCGCTCTTCTGCAGATTATAAGAAAATTGGGCAATGTCCAATAACTTGGCCCAATCTTTTTGGTTGGCGCTGATAAAGTGGCGAAGATATAACTCCAGCAAAGCATTCACCCGTTCCGTTTGCCCATCAGTTTGAGGGTGAAAGGCTGTAGAGAAGTTGAGCTCGGACCCCATGATTTTAAAAAGCTCCTTCCAGAACCTTCCCGTGAAGCGGGGGTCCCGGTCGCTGATAATGGTCTTCGGAATGCCCCAATACTGCACCACATTTTTGAAAAATAGTCGAGCAGCGTCCTCGGCAGTATGCTTTGTTTGACCAGGAATGAATACGCCATATTTGCTGAAGCGGTCCACTACAACCATTATGTTGCTGCAGCCTTCGGACTTGGGTAGTGATGTGATGAAGTCCATGGAAATGCTTTCCCATGGCCTCTCTGCAATAGGAAATGGCTCCAAAAGACCCGCTGGTGGGCGTTGTTCAACCTTGTCTTGCTGGCACACAAGACAAGTTTTTACGTATAGCTCCACGTCGTCCCGCATGTGGGGCCAAAAGTATGCTCGTTCAATCAGCGCCATCGTCCTTTGGACTCCAGGATGGCCTGCCCATCTGGAGTCATGACTTTCCCGGATGATCTCCTTCCTTAAGCCTCCCCATTTTGGCACATAAACTCTATTTCCCTTGGTGAGGAGCAGCCCGTCCTCTAGCCAAAACTGGCATGTCTTCCCTTGACGTGCCAATTCCAACAAATTTTTGGCTTGCGGGTCATGTTCCAGCCCCTCCTTGATGCGATCTACTAGAGGGAAATTTGGGCTTGTGATGGAGGCAAGTTCGGCCTTTCTGCTCAGTGCGTCGGCCACAACATTTCCCTTGCCTGGCTTGTACTCCATCACGAAATCAAACTCTGCTAAGAAAGCTTGCCACCAAATTTGTTTTGGTGTAAGCTTCTTCTGCTTAAGGAAGTAACTGGTGGCAACATTATCCGTCCTCACGATGAACTTGCTGCCCAGAAGATAATGTCTCCATGTCCGTAAACAGTGCACTACGGCGGTCATCTCTTTTTCTTGGACCGTGTAGCGTTTTTCTGTATCATTTAGCTTACGACTTTCGTAAGCCACAGGGTGCCCTTCTTGCATTAGGATGCCTCCCAGGGCAAAGTCAGAGGCGTCCGTCTGCACCTCGAAAGACTTGGTATGGTCGGGCAAAACCAATACACGCACCTTGATCATGGTGGCCTTTAACTCCTCAAATGTTGTTTGGGCCTTATCAGTCCACTCCCAGGTCCGGTTCTTCTTCAGTAGATCTGTGAGTGGCGCGGCGATGGAAGAGTAGCCTTTGATGAACTTCCGATAGTAGTTAGCCAAGCCAAGGAAAGACCGAAGTTCTGGAACTTTCTTCGGCGTCTCCCAATCCTGTATTGCCCGGATTTTGGACTCATCCATCCATAGCTTTCCCTCACCAACAATGTGTCCTAAGAAGGAGACTTCTCGTCGAGCAAATGCACATTTCTCCTTCTTGACATAAAGCTCGTTCGTGCGGAGTACTTGGAAGACTTGTCTTAGATGATTTACATGATCCTCCAGTGTGTTGCTATAGATGACAATGTCGTCCAAGTATACCACTACGAACTTGTCTAAGAAAGGCTGTAGGACATGGTTCATGAGGGTGCAAAACGTTGCAGGCGCATTGGTGAGTCCGAAAGGCATCACAAGGAACTCATATGAGCCGTACCTTGTGACGCATGCTGTCTTAGGCTCGTCTCCCTCCGCAATGCGGACCTGGTAGTACCCCGATCGCAAATCCAGCTTGGTGAACCAACGAGCTTGCCCAAGCTGGTCGAACAAGTCGGCAATGAGTGGTATCGGGTACTTATTCTTGACCGTGATCTTGTTAAGCGCCCAGTAGTCGATGCAAAGTCGAAGTGACCCGTCGTGCTTCTTCTGGAACAATACCGACGCTCCATAAGGTGCTTTTGATGGACGAATATAGCCCATGTCCATCAACTCCTTCAATTGCCTCCGTAATTCCTCAAGCTCCGGAGGCGCCATCCGATAAGGCACGGCAGCTGGCGGGGCGGCACCTGGTTCCAGCTCTATCTTATGATCCACCTCCCTTTTAGGTAGTAACCTCTTTGGTAGCTCCGGTGGCATGACATCTTGGAACTCCTCGAAAACGTGCTGGACCTCGGGTGGCATGGACTCGGTGGTAGGAATGGCAGCTTCTTCCTTTAAGGCAACAAGGTAGGTTGGCTCTTCCTTCTTGATGCCCTTTGAGAGTTGCATGGCCGAAATTTGTTTTCCTTGGAGTCGGGTTTCCCGCTCTAGTGGAACTAGATGGGTGTTGCCTTCCTCCAAGATACATAAGGAGTTCGCAAAGGGAATTGGGACGGCCTTGACCCTGTCCATGAACTCAATACCCAAGATGAGTGGATAATCGTCCATGGTCACGATCGAGAAGTTTATGTGGCCGTGCCAATTGCCTAAGCGAACCGGCACATTGCGGGCAACTCCAAAGGTGTCTGTTGGTGCAGCATTGACGCCCTTGAGCCAACCTCGGCTTGTCTCGTACCGGATGCCCATCTCCTTAGCCTGCTGGAAAGTGAGGAAGTTGCTGTCGGCTCCTGTGTCAACTAATGCCTTCACAGTATGCTCCCCAATCTTGGCCTCGTCAAACAACCTCCCTTTCTTCTCATTCTTGGGCACCTCAACTTTTGCCTGAATTGAGCTTAGAAGCCGCATGGCCCCAATCTTTGCTTCCTCCTTCTCGTGATCCTCGAATAAGGCCGAAAGCTTACTCTTTTTGGGGCAATCCCTCGCATAGTGCGGTCCATTACAAAAGAAGCATTGGACCGGGGTCTTCGATTTGGGAGGGAAATCTCTACGTCCCTTGGCCCTTTCTGACGCCTCCTTGCCCTTAGGCGGGTCTCCCCCGCTCTTTCCCTTGCCGCCCTTGTCCTTGGGTTTAGGTTTCTCCACTTTCCTAAACTCAATAAGGGACTCGGCAATGGATATGGCAGTGGTCAGGTCTTGGGCACCACGGCGTTGGATTTCAAGCCTTGCCCACTGCTGCAACCCGTCCATGAAGGCAAAGAAAGCTTCTTTATCAGGGTAGTCAGGGATTTCGAGAAGTACCTCTGTGAACTCTTTGACGTACTCCCGGATGGTTCCTTTGTGCTGGAAACGCCTTAGCTTGCCACGAGCTTCCTCCTCGACGTTGCTTGGGTAGAACTGCTTCTTGAGTTCTGCCTTGAAATCTGCCCAAGTCTTGATAGAGCAGGTGCCTTTCTCTATGTCGCTTTGTCTTCTCCTCCACCAAACCATTGCGGTGTCCTCAAGGAAAAGACTACCCATGCTTACCTTTAGAGCCTCGTCTTGCATGTCGAGAGCCCTAAAGTATTGCTCCATGCTCCAAACAGAGTTTTCTAGTTCCCTCGCATTTCTAGACCCTTTGAAGTATTTGGGTCGGGGAACATCTATTTTGGAAGGGGTAGTCCTTACCTCGGACGTAGTGGCAGTGCCTTGTGCAAGAGCCCTTTTGCACAAGCTGAGCTCCGCCTTGGTGCTCTCCAGCTCATGTGAAAGCCTCCCTAGCTCTTCCCGCATGGACGAAATCTCTGTCTGGTGTTTCTCCTCCACCGCCTGAAGACATTGTGCCAGGACTTGATTCACGGCGGACTGCATCTCCTCCTGCAATCCGTCTAGGCCCTCCTCGACCCTTTGTTCGACCCCCTCGAACCTTTGGTCGGCCTCCATGAATTTGTCCTACCCATCGGCAATGGCCAACTCCACCTTGGCCAGCCTTGTCTCCAACTCCCCCATGGCGTCCCTGGAGCGAGACCTTTGGCCCTTAGATTTGTCCCTTTCGGTTTGGGTGATTTCACTGCCGCCTTCCATACTCCCTTGGATGTTCCAACGAACCTGACGCTCTGATACCAATTGTGACGAGACCGTAGCTCAAACACGACGATCTGTCCGGCCTAGCGAACTTTGAATGCTAAAGTTAGCTAGTCAGCCTACCCGGAAGCTTAGTAGAACTTAAGAAAGACTAAGCTTCTAGAAACTTGGCAAGGAAACTAGTAGTTGGAAGAAAGAACTCTTTTATTAAGAGAACTTTTTTACAATGCTTTGAATGCTTGCAACTTGGCTTGATTGCTTGATTGCTTCTTGGATTCCAAATGCCATCCCATATTTATAGGGGAGGCTTACAAGCTCTAGAGGTTCTAGAGAGTTCTATAGCCTTCTAGATATGTACATGTCCTAGAATTCTATGGAGAGTTCTAGAGAGTTCTACTACATTCTAGGTAGATACAAGAGTGTTCTAGAGAGTTCTAGAGTGTTCTAGAGAGTTCTAGAGAGTTCTAGAGAGCTCTAGAGAGTTCTAGAGAGTTCTGGAGAGTTCTAGAGAGCTCTAGAGAGTTCTAGAGATCTCTATAAATCTCTACACCTAGTAGAATATACAAGATAACTCTAGAGGGGTCTAGAGTCTTCCAGGGCCTTCCGGGGCACGCTGGACTGTTCCGGAAGCATTTTGGAGCTCTTTTGAGCCTGTTTTGGGGCGAAAATAGTGCCGTCCGTAACACCAGTCAGGGAGGAAATCTCGATAGTCCAATCTTGCCACCTTTTATGTGTTCCGAGTTATTTCAGGGTGTAACTCAAATGTTTCTTTAGTTTATTGTCTTTAGATTTCCAATGTAAACCCTTTTATCTTCAAATTCAATTAAATGAAATCAATATTTCATCGTCTATGAATCTCTCTCATTATTCTTTCTGATTTTTGTTACATTTCTTATTTCTTCTTTCAGTTCTAATAATACAGACTTAAATTACATGACATGCTTGCGGACTTCATGCACGGATCCTAACACGGTATCTAATTATGAAATAATGAATCAAGAACGAGAATACAATGAAGATGACGCTTTTAGAGAAATAAACAGATAATTGGAAAAATTCAAGAATAATCCTAAGCCAAACTTAAATGAAACTAAGCCAGTTAATTTGGGTAGTGCAAAAGAGGTACAAGAAACCATGATAAGCATTCACATGGATAATAGAACTAGGGATGCATTTATGCAACTTTTGTTCGAATTCAAAGATATGTTGCTTGGTCCTATGATGAAATGCTAGGACTAAGTATTGATTTAGTGGTACATAAATTGTCAACTTACCCCGGTAATCCCCCTGTCCAACAAAAGTAGAGAAATTTTAAGACGGACATTAGTGACAAGATTAAAGAAGAAGTCACCAAACAGTTAAAAGCGGGCATGATCCGTGTGATCCGATACACCAAATGGTTGGCTAATATGGTACCAGTGCAAAAGAAAGATAGGAAACCCGAGTGTGTGTTGACTATGGGGATCTGAACAAAGCAAGTCCCAAAGATAACTTCCCTTTACCAAATATCCACATCCTTGTGGATAACTGTTCAAAACATGAGATACAGTATTTAATGGATTGTTAAACTGGATATCATCAGGTCTTGATGGATGAAGAAGATGTGGAAAAGACAACTTTCACCACCCCTTAAGGCGCTTACTGTCAGGTCATGCCATTTTGTTTAAAGAATGTTGGGGCAACTTACATGAGAGTTGTGACTGCTATCTTTCATGACATGATGCACCAAGAAATCGAGGTGTATGTGGACTATGAGATCATTAAATCAAGAATACAAGATGACAATGTTCGGGATCTGAGAATGTTCTTTGAGTATCTGCGTAAGTATGATTTGAAGTTAAATCAACCTAAATGTGCATTCAGAGTTCGTTCTAGGAAATTTTTAGGGTTTATAGTCGGTCAGAGAGGCATCGAGTTATATCCAATAAAGATAAAGTCTATTTAGGATTTGCCTCCTCCGAGAACCAAGAAAGTCAGTAGGAGTCTTTTGGGAAGGCTGAATTACATCAACCAGTTCACTGCTCAGTTGACTTCCGCATGCGAGCCCATATTTAAGCTTTTGAAGAAAGATGTGGCTATTAGATGGAGGGATAAATGTCATGAAGCTTTCGACAAAATCAAAGAACAATTGTTAAATCCGGCAGTCTTGGTCCTGCCTGAACTTGGAAGGCCTTTGTTTTTGTATTTGACAGTGTTGGAACTTTGGATGCGTTCTCGGGTAACATGATGTGACCGTGAAGAAAGAACATGCAATATAATATCTGAGCAAGAAGTTCACCAGTTATGAAGCCAAATACACTTTTTTGGAGAGGAGTTGCTGCGCTCTAATTGGGTCACTCAAAAGCTAAGGCATTATTTGTTGGCCTACACCACTTATCTCATCACCAGGATGGATCCTTTTAAGCATATATTCCAAAATTCGATTCCCACATGGAGGTTAGAGAAATGGAAAATCTTGATCATTGAATTTGAGATAGTCTATGTCACCCGCACAACAATGAAAGCCCATGCTTTGGCGGATCACCTAGTTGAAAATCCTGTTGATGATAAATATCAACCTCTGAGTACTTACGTTCCAGACAAGGAAGTAAATTCAGTCGAGGTAATTTCAAAAGACACCAATGCTTGTAAAATGTTCTTCGATGGGGCAATGAATGCAAAAGGTGTCGGGATTGGGCCAATTTTGATTTCACCCACTAGTCAACACTATCCAGCCATAGCCCCGCTTCGGTTTTTCTACACAAACAACATTGTCGAGTATGAGGCGGCATTATGGGCATGAACATGGCGATTAACCAAGAGCTCGAAGAATTATTGATCATGGGAGATTTGGACTTGATTCTTCGACAAGCTCAGGGTGAATCGGAAACTCGAGATACCAAGCTTATTCCATACAGCAAACATGTGGAAGATCTTAGCAAACAGTTCATGTCTGTCGAGTTCAGGTACATTCCTCGGTTTCACAATGAGTTAGCTAATGCACTAGCTACTTTAGCCTCGATGTTTCCATATCCAAGTAATGTCCACATTGACACACTGGAAATCTAAATTCGAGAAAAACATGGTTTTTGCAACACAGTTGAAATAGAGCCTGATGTTCAACCATGGTATCATGGTATCATGGTATCAAAAGATTCTTGAAAACTAAATAATATTCCGGGCAAGCTAGTGGAGATCCAGAGAGAACCTTTAGAACGCTTGCCAATGGCTTCTTCTTGAGCGGAGAGATTCTGTACAAAAGGACTCGAGGTCTAAACCTTTAAGATGTGTGGATGCCCAAGAGGCTGGAATAATCATGAATGATGAGCACGCAACAGAGTGTGGTTCCCATATGAATGGGTATGTCCCTACGAAGAATATCCTTTGAGCGGGATATTACTGGATGACTATGGAAAAGGATTGCTTCAGTATTTTCCAAAAGTGTCATTAGTGGCAGGTATACGCTGACTTAATTTATGCACCGCCTTCAGAATTACATCCTATGTCAACACCGTGACCGCTTGTTGCTTGGGGTATGGTCGTTATTAGGCCAATCGAGCTAAAATCTTTAAATAGGAACATATTTATATTGGTTGCCATTGATTACTTCACCAAAGAGGGTTGAAGCAATCACTCTCAAAGTCGTCATCAAGAAAACAGTGGTAGACTTCATCCACGCCAACATCATCTATCATTTTGTTATTCCTAAAACTATCATTTCACACAATGCAGCAAATTTGAAAAGTCATTTGATGAAGGAAGTATGTGAACAATTTAAGATTACATATCGAATTATACCCCTTATCGGCCCAAAGCTAATGGTGTCGTTGAAGCGGAAAACAAGAAAATAAAGAAGATTTTTATAAAAATGCTTCAAAGCACTAGACAATGGCATGGAAATTTGTCGTTCGCATTGTTAGGATATCACACATTTGTGCGCACATCAGTTGGAGCAACTCCCTATCTATTGGTTTATGGCACTGAAGCCATAATACACCTAGAGGTTGAAATTCTATCTCTTCAAATCATCATTGAAGTTTAGGCTAAGGATAGTGAGTGGGTCAAAACCCACTTAGAACAATTGACTTTGATTGGTGAAAAGCAGATGGCTGCAGTTTTCCAGAGGCAGTTGTATCAACAAAGAATGGCACGTGCTTACAACAAGAAAGTGCAGCCTAGGAAATTTTAAGTGGAGCAACTCGTTTTGAAACATATTCTCCCACATCACAAAGAAGAAAAAGGAAAGTTCGCTCCAAACTGGAAAAGCCCATACATTATAAGAAAATTGTTAACGAAAGAGGCATTGTAATTAGGAAACATTAAAGGAAATGACCCAGAAACAACTGGCAATGCAGATGCGGTCAAAAGGTATTATGTTTAATCTTTCAGGGTTATCGATATTATCCAATTGGGATGACAAAGGCTTTCATTCTCGCAACCCCAAACACTTTACCCCTTTGCTAACCATTTAAGTCGGTTACCTTTCTTTGATTTACCCTCTTTGGAACTTGGAAACGTTTGGAAAGAAAATCGAAAACAAATTTTCCCTAAACTACATTCGACTTGATTCCGAAAAGATATGTAGGCAGCTCTCTCGAGGGTTCAGCCATACCAAAATAAAAATTCCATTTTCCCAAAGTTGAAAATGGGGCAGAATAAATGATAGTTTGGCGACGGTTCGCCTCCAATGTTCCGAAGTTGTAGCTCAATCCAAGATCTTATTACCCAAGGATCTATTCAAAGCCATTCGGATCACTCAGAAAATAAGTTCAGAATGGGAGGTTGTGGATCCGATATAGTCAAATGAGAGAAATAAAATGAGATAGTCTTAATGGTGAAAACTCACATGGGCACCATAAGGCGACGTTGAGCAGAGAAACTAAAAATGAGAGAATCTTGTTAGTGAAAACTTGCAAAGAGCACTATAAGGCAATGATGAGAAGAGAAATGAGAGAGGTCAATTAGAAAAAACCCGCAAAAGGCACCATTGATCGAAAAGAAGGATTTCCCTACAACCATCGGCACTGATAGAGTCCTGGCAAGGCTTCTCGATGTTAAGATACGAGTTATGATGGTTTTATAAGAGATTGGATGGTTGTATATATCGGCTATCCAATCCAAGAAGCAGGCCACGTTTATTAAAATTTGCATATTCTCCAGATAAGTCCTTCTTTCTCCCCCCCCCCCCCCCCCCCGAAAGGTACAGTTCTTGTTAAATTCATTATTTTGTCTTTTGTTTACTCTTATTTGAATTTCTTTTTGCTTAATCCTTCTCTGAAACTAATACAAAGAAAAGGCGACAAGATTGGTTTTACAGGATTTTTCTTAACAAAAAAAATATTCAAGGAAAGGCACCCAGCCTTAGCAGGTGCATCAAGTCGATCTCGATTAGCCATGACGGCTGATTCTTCAGACTCAAAATTATTTTAAAAAAAGGAGTTCAAAGTCAAGTGCCCATAAGGGCAAAAAACCTAAATAATAATAATAAGATCAAGAGGCCTAAGCCGCGCATGGGTGAACCATCATGTGAAATTTTGGAAAGTGAAGATCCTCAGGTTTTAGAACAAAGATAGATGTCCAGAAAGCTAACGCGCAATAGAGGTTTTCATCGAAAGAGTTGGGCTAATACCAAAACAATAAAGGCCGCAAAACCAAACATCGCTTCAAACAAAAAAAATTTCTTTGTTTGAAAAACATGAAATAGATGCAATCCATTGCAACCTTGCAAGAAGCAGGTGCCAGGGAAAGAAACTGCATGAGGGCTAGAAATAGTTTTGTAGCAATAATCTATAAAAAAAAAAAGGAAGCATCTTCCATATTATTTCTTGCATTCTTACAAATTTTTTAAAATAAAATAATTAAAAAAGAGAAAGATAAGAAAATTCAAAAACATGATAGCCTAGGGTCCCAATATCTAGTTACGTTTTTTCCAACATATTGTCACCACTCCCTAGTTATTTTAGACATAGAGTCTCAACTCCCTAATCACTTTTTCAACATTGGGTCTGCACTCCCTAGTTGAAGTTATTTTAGACATAGGGTCTCCACTCTCTAGTTGAAGTTATTTTAGACATAGGGTCTCCACTCCCTAGTCTGGTTTTCCAACATAGGGTCTCAACTCCCTAGTTGAAGTTATTTTCAACATAGGGGCTTCACTCCCTAGTCTGCTTTTCCAACATAGGGTTTCCACTCCCTACTCAAATTTATTTTAGACATAGTGTCTCCACTCCCCAGTCACTTTTCCAATATAGGGTCTCCAATCACTAGTCGAATTTATTTTAGACATAGGGTCTCGGTAGTCTGCTTTTCCAACATAGGGTCTCCACTCCCTAGTCGCATTTATTTTCGACATAGGGTCTCCACCCCCTAGTCACTTTTCCAATATAGGGTCCTCACTCCCTAGTTGAATTAACTTTATACATAGGGTCTCAACTCCCTAATCTGCTTTTCCAACAAAGGGTCTTCACTCCCTAGTTGACGTTATTTTAGACATATGGTCTCCACTCCCTAGTCACTTTTCCAAACATGGGGTCTTCACTCCCTAGTTTGAAGTTATTTCCTACATAGGGTCTCCACTCCATATTCTCTTCTCCAACGTAGGATCTCCGCTCCCTAGTTAATTTAATTCTAGATATAGAGCCCCACTCCATAATCTATTTTTCCCATGGATACATAATCCTAATTTTATTGTTTTCAATAAACAAATAGTTTAGATTTTTGTTATAATAACTCACAAAACTTTCCTAGTGAAAATTGGAGAAAACAAATTTCATTCATTTATTGGCTTTGGTGCCTGAATAGGTTTTCGCCGTAAGGCATAAAGTTTGAGATGACCAAAAGAAGAAGTCCCAACCCAAATAAAAGAAAAGAAGAACAAGAAAAGAAGTTGAACTCTAAGTATAGAAGCAGAGAAAAGATGCAGACTATCCATGATATGATTGAAGTCACAAGCTTTGCATGTCACGCCTTGATCCGAAAAGCCAAAGAAGAATGAACCGGCGGTGGTAGCTAACGAGTATCAAAATTTAGATCAGAGTATGCAGTAAGAACTGGCCAAGAGTCAAGATCAAGCTTTAGAAGGTTTATAGATAGGAATATTATAATCGTAGTTGATAGGCTTAACTAGTTTAGCTTTTCATCTTTTATTTCAGTATAATAAGGAGCTCAGCAGGTAGAAACAACAGTGAAATCACAGCTTTTTGGTAGTCCCGCCTACTAAAAACTTCCAAAATTACACTGACTTGATTCTTTTAGAGCCATGGATATGTAGGCAACCTCTGAAGCAAGGTTCGTTCAGACTTTTTCAAAAGATGCTTCTCATGGTGTTTCAGACGAGCAAAAATCACTCGTAATTGCTCATTTTATCTTTGCTCCCGAACACCCGTCGTGTTTCCAAGTAAAGAGGGCAGTTGTGAGCATGTGATTTTTTTCCTATATGAATTACTCCTATAACATCAAAGGAAATATATTTTTTCCAAATATTTGCCATTTTATATGATTTTCGTAGTATTTTTATTAATTGTTTGAATTTTCGTGCACGTTTAATTTTCATTAAAATATTGTGAACATATGTCAAAAATACCATGCACATCATTTAGGTCTTGTTTTCACATTATAATGATTAATTAGTTAATTATTTGGTTTTATTAAAAAATAAAAATTACAAAATGGACCATTTTTAGATTATTGACTTTTCTTTTTTAATTTAAAATTAAGTAATTTTTATAATTAGGTATTTGTTTGTTTTATAATTTAGATTAATTTAGGATTTAAATATACGACTTTAGGTAAAGAATAAAAAAAGAAAACAAAAAGAATTTGAGTTAATGTTACACCAATACCAACTGAAGTATTCAACAAAGTCCATGCCAAAACATTTAAATACATATTCCAGGGCTGCCCCACCCCCAAATGACCCCTTTTTCCCTTCTTTCATCACAATCGTTGGATCATTGTGATCCAATGACCCAGAACTGGCCTTCTTTTTATTATAAAATTGTTCGAAAACACTCCCCCCTCCCCCCCCCCCCCCCCATTCGGAACTCCCCAGTCGTCTCTAATACCTAAACTAAAGAAATTTAGCCGCCCCAATTTTCCCGATTGTCTACCGCCCTCTGCAGATGGAAAATGCCTCACGGCAGTGGAACTTCTCCAAGTGGGCCCGAACCAACACCCCAAAACCCCCGCTATCTCCTCTTTCTAAATCTCCAAACCGATTCCCTCGAATCACTCTCAAACGCCTTGAATTTCAACTTTAAGTTTCAATCCTAGAAACCCCAATTCACCGAAATCGCCCCAAATTAACACCCGATAATCATTACACCTCTCTAAAATATAAACCACCATTAATACCTTTCGAATCAGCCTTTTTGAATCCGAGTTCTCAAGAACCCTAACTTCCTTTCACTTCCAAATTTTCTGGCAGTTTTTGGGGATTTTGAACCCAAGATTTCCTTGAGTCCATTACTCTTAATAAGAGCAGTGCATTGATAGTTGTCTAAAGTTCATTTGCACCTCGAAAATTTAATCTGAATTCTAAAGCATTTCAGTTTTTATTGATGAAGAAAATAAGCATTAGGTAATTTATTGTACCTTTTTGCTTCTTTAGTTTTCTTTTGGTTTTCACCATTTTCCCTTCTTGATAATTGCTTTTGATTTGGCCGCATAATTTAGGTTTTTTTTTCTTCCTGTTAGTTTCATTATTTGCATGTTTAGATTTCATTATTAGGGATTTAATTTGCATGTTTAGTTTCTGATAACTCTTTATTTCTCTTTCACGTTTGCTTCTTCTTGAAAGTTTGTTTTCAGTATCCCTTAGTTTAATTAGGATAGAGTTAATGGTAATTAATTTCCTATTTCATCTAATTCTTAATAGATTTAGTTTTAGCCTAATTCAGCGTAGTCTTAGTTAAAATAGTTTACTTTTGATTAGCTATTTGAATCTTAGTTTACATGCTTACATGTTTTGATTGATTAGTATTAACTGATTTTAACTTAGGTTTGAACCTCAGAATAGCAGTTTAAACCTTATTTTAATTTTAGTTTAATTTCAGAAAATGAAATGCAACACCACTAGGCAACCTAATCACTTAGTTGAAGATCTTAAAATGGTTGTAATTGATTTGTAATCAGAAAATAGGAGAAATCTGAAATAGTAAATAATTTAAAGGGTACAATTGGTCTTTTTCAAAGGTTAACCATCAGAATGTTCTAGGCTTTTCACAGCTGCCCCCATCTTTAGCCTAAACATACTAGTATTGGATAAAAAAAGATAGACAACTGTAAAAGATGTTTTACTAGTTTGATTTTAAGAATTTTTTTGTTAGGATAATCTTTTTTTAGTCCTTTTTGTGCACTCTATAAAAGGGAAAGATTCCCTCACTCACACACGCACACATTCATCAAGATTTCTCTACACAAAAGCTTTAGGAAAAGGCATTAGATTTCAGAAACTCTAGAAAACTTTCAAAACTTCTTATTTTTGGTCTTTACAAGCTGAAAAATATTGTTTGAAGTAGAGGGTTTTTCTTGGGTTCTTTATCTGGAATTTCTAGCTTCAATGTTGGTTCGCTTTGGTTTAAAATTATGGTTAATTTGGTGTTGTTGCTGTTGTGTTGGTTTCTGTCTTTGCAATCTTCAGCCATCTTCACTCTTTCTCTCTCCTGTTTTTGCTAGTTTTATTGCTGCTACTTAGGTATTTAACTTCTGCTCCTTCTCTATGTAATGCCATGGATGGTTTGTTAAAATGATATAAAGTCAGATGTATAAATAGTGTTTGTAGAAGTGAATATTTTTCATACTGGTGGTAAGCTTACAATGATATGAATGTGATTAAATTTTGACTATGCAAGTTTAAATGTTTGAGCATGAATAACCTAGTTTATACTTGAATTCCTTGTAGTTTCAGTTTGCAAAAATATCCTTGTTTATGTCCATAGCCAAAACTTCTAGTTATTAATGTTGAATATAAAACTTTAATGTTATTTTTCTTTCCTTTATGTGAATAGACAACTTTTCCCTTATTTAAAGCCCTTTATTTTCTCTCTTGTTTGTCTGGCTGTAAGCTACTGCTTGCAGATTTGGCTACTAGTTGGCAAAATCAGCAGGTTTAAAAGCTGAAAATGGAATATCATGCTACTATAACAAGAGAAGACAAAGCCCTAATGGAGAAACTATGTCAAAGAGAGGCAGAGATTCTTCATGACATCATTTATAAAAATTTGTAATAGTTTAGCCTTTAATATAGTTAGGATGTGACAAACTTTAATGTAAGATGTTAATTATGAAAGTTGTTTGTTCTATTTTAGAAAACTGTAATAAATAAGGTATTGGTGTCGATGCATAATGAGCTTACTTATGTGTTTTTACTGTTTTACAAAATAGTAATGGTGCTGGGTTTTGAGCCCACTCAGTAGAACCAAAGCTGCTTATTTGATAATAAAGGGGTTGAATTTGTAGCCCAAATTAACCTCAGACAAGTTGGGCCTAGTCCATAGGCTCAAACTTTGAGTCAGTCTAGAATCCTTTTTTCATGGATCATTTTATGTCAATTGATTAATTATTAGTACTCAGCTTATATATATTTTTTCAAAATTTTAACATGTTAGAACAATAGTATTGCAATGTTGAATAGTTTCATACTTCAAATTCATATTAACAACAATGTAATAATTTGAAGGTTTATAATATGGTTGTTAGTGTTGGACCTGCATATTCTGTTGCTATGTGTATGTTATAGCCGTTTGTGTGCCTCAATAGGTCCTTAATATTTAACGCATTCCTGTCTAAGTTTGGGGTTGGATCAAGCCTAAATGAGGCTGCCAGGATCATGGCCCGGCTCATTTGACTTCCAGTTATTCATGTTTTTCCTGGTTAGTCTCAATCTTGAGCCCAATCCTCATCAACATATTTTCGCCAAAAGTAGTTTATTCTTAATAACGCAGAATTGGGCCTGGATCGGTGGTCCACTAATGAATTAGCTACTGTATGCGTGGTTACGTTTCTAGGATTTTCTTGAGCCAAGTTTTCTTTCAAATAACCTCGTTGGGTTTAAGCTCAAACCACATTGGGCCTTGAATAATTAAAGCCCAGCATGTACCCCAACTTTCTTACAACCAAAAGTAGCATATATTGAGCTCAAACCCACTCTAGATAAGAATCTCATTAGACCTCCTAAATTAAGTGTAGTTCTCTAAAAATAAATCTAGGTGTGCAATATAAAAACAAAACCCATCACCTATGGTCCTCATAGATTAGACTAAGGGATAACATTTATAGTTGTTATAGTTAAATACATTTCCTTTAAAGAGAAAAAGATTTAAGGTGTACCATCCATAAATTAGACCATCTACGGCCCTTACAAATATTGTAACTCAGCTATTAAACATGAATCTTCGTAGTTGTTTTAGGCGTGCTACATTAATTTATGGCTACGGATTTATGATTTGCAACTGCTTAAATTTGCGTATAAATTTCATGTGACCTGACTTCAACTTCCATCAATGTTAAATAAAATGTATCGCGAACCGCGGGTGCATTTCGTTTAGCGTGATTTAAGATGTGTTTTAAATAACATTAAATTTTCCTAAAAAGGGTAACAGCGGTTAAAAAGTAGTACAAAAGGCACATAAGTTTTAAAATGCATAATTAATCATAAAATAGGGAAATATTAACAGTTTGAGCGATCGTGCTAGAACCACAGAACCTGAGAGTGCCTAACACCTTCCCTCGACTTAACATAATTCTTTTTGTAGAATTCTTTGTTCGTAGACAGTAAAAAAAATTAAAAAAAAATTCTAGATTTTGAGATTTTAAAATAAACCAATAACTTGGAACACCAAATAAACTATTTCAAGTGGCGACTCTGATAAATTAAATAATCTCATTTCATTTAATATAACTTTAATTGAAAAAACACATGTATGCCCTCGGATAAAAAGGATGTGTGATAATACAGACTTAGAAAAGCATTTAGACATGCCAGCAACAAAGCCTTGATTACTATCATATTTATGATTTAGGCTTTTGTATAGAAAAATGTCTAGTTTCTGTTGTCTGTACATTTTTAGATGTATCAACTTTCGTTACTTTTGAAGCAGTAAAACATCTTTTATACTTCAAAGAAAAGCATCTCCTTTTACTCATATATATGTGCCTCTACACTTGGAAGAATTAATATAATGATCTGATGATGTCAGATTTTTATTTTTTGAAAGCTCATGCGACTGAACTTAAAATGAATGTCTAAGCTTCCTACGTACCTTGGTGAAGAGGATCAAGTCATAACGTAGTTCAGAGGGGTGAGTTTTTTTTGTCTTGATTTTGTTCTAGACCGCCTCTTTCAAGGTTTTCAACCTAGCAGACTATTTGTTTTGGTCCGTACACAGTTTAGACTCATGCGGACCAGGAGTGTAGCAACATGCAGTTTAGGCTCGTGCATCAATGAGCGTCATGAATAGGCTCATTGCATCAAAGAAAATCATCTTAATTATGACGCTCATTGCAAATTATGCTTGTACATCGAGGATTGTAGGTGAATTTCATGGGAAGAATTGCTTCAGAAATTTTATGTTGACCGGACCAACTCTGAGACCATCCTTATCCACAATTTCGTATGTGCCATATGAATAGGCTTCCTTCACAACATATTGCCCATCGTATTTTGAGGTAAACTTGTCACACATGCATTTGTTGAGGATTATGGGTCGTCGAATAGCTAGGACTAAGTCTCCCACTTGGAATAAATGTGGCCGCACTTTCTTGTTGAAGGCTCTAGCTAGTCGAGCTTGATAGCACTCAAATTTTTGTTATGCTTGTAATATTTTCTCATCAAGGACTCTAACTCTGCTAGGCAAAGTTGAGCATTATTGTCACACCTCCTTTTTATGCGCCTAACCCCGAAGGATAAACATATAAGGAAGTTTTTCTAATTAAAGTGACATAATTCGAAATGAGATTATTTATTTATTTAGAGTAGCCACTTGGGGTAGGTTTGGCTTTTGGTGTCCCAAGTCACCAGTTTGTTTTGAATTCCAAATCGAGGAAATTTTCGACTGTTGGAATGGAGTCTGCAAACCAGAAATTCTAAGTAAGGAATTTTGTTGACCCACGGGAAGGTGTTAGGCACCCTCGGATCCCGTGGTTCTAGCACGGTCGCTTAAATATTATAATTGGCTAAAAGTCTGATTTTTATACATGTTCATCCTATGGTGCAATTTTAAATTATTTATCGCTTTTAATAGAATTTTAGGAATTTGAACGTCGCTTAAAACATGTCTTTGGATCGCGTCACATGAAATATACCCGGATCCGAAACACATTTTATACAACATTTTGGGATTTGGATTTGGGTCACATGAAATGCACACTCATATTTAGGAAGGTAAAATTATTAAAAAGACATGCCTAAAGCAACTAACGTATTATTATTATTGCGGGAAGCCGTAAAGTTTGCTAAATAGCATGTCCCGAATTTCTAAGTATTTTAATATAAACATTTAAAGAGGGCCACACAATTTATGCATTATTTTTGGCACGGTGCACCTCGTTTTATTATTTAAAGGCCAATATAGAGAAAACTAGAATTTTCTATTGACTTGGTCTCTAAAAGGATCTAATTAATTAATATTATAAAACTTGGGTTTCAAGTTCAAGTCTGGGTTCAAACAAGAGGGAAAAACCTCTTAGTTTGAATTCACTACTTAACGTAATGCCCAAATTTATGGTCTAAATTTTTTTGTTACCAACATTTCCTAAACTCTAATGAGCATATTAAACCTTCAGCAAACCCAATATGAAATACAATAATTTCTCTGGGCATAAGCCCATCTACGGGCTAACCTTCTGGGGAGCACGTGCCTGGGCCAAATTGGACCCAAAATTATGGCCTTCGCAGTCCATGTATTATCGTGAGTTACGTTAAATTTTATATTGCCATGCTAGCTGATTTTAGGACGTGCAATGCTGCAATTCATGGACTCTACCCTCTAATTTACACAGTACACCAATTGAAATTTACAACTATTGAGATAACTTCACCTGCCTTGAATATACTAATAAAACGACAAATCATGTGTGGAGTTAGAGATATATAGCTAATCCCTTGATCAAAGGAAATCACGAGGCTACACATGCACTACAATGTAATTCAGCTTAATGCTCCTCCGAGTTCCAACTAAGCAAGAATACTTATAACTTAATATGAACTATTGGATTAAGGAGCATAGCCCAATTATACAATCCAGTTGGACGGTCCTATCATATACAATTAACATCAAATACTACTACTATATAATCTAGCATGTGAACTATGAGGCATCGAAAGAATTTAAACTTGAAATCAACATAACGAATTGGTCGTTCATTCAGTGGTTCGAATATAACTGTGGATTTGGTCATTCATATATTCAAAGTTGAAGAATACCTGGAGTTACAATGAACAAAGGAGAAAAGCGAGTCAGTAGTAGTTCAGCAGCAGTGCAACACATGATTCAGTTGTTGAAATACAACAGCAACACAATACTCACATCAATTAGAGACCCAAATTGACATCATTGCAACCCAAGACATGATTTCAAACAAGTAATACCACCGACTGACTAAGAACAACATTAATTGAACTCCAAAAGACACTCAAAATTGAATCCAACAACTTCTGAAGATTCAACACCTCAAACATATGTATTTCAAGTCCTTTTCATCTTATTTGCACTAAAATACAAATAGATGCTGAGAATTGGAACTAATCTGAAGAAAACTCTAATAAAACAGTATCTTTCTTTTATTTTTTATGAAGATTTAGTTTTCAGAGATTTTCAGGGTTCAAAAACCTCTGGAAATTATTAGCCTTCAAAACTTTATGGGAATTTTTCAGGATTTCAAAATTTCTAGGAATTTTTAGAGTTCCAACCTTGTGAAAGAAGACATTGGTATGCCTTTTTATAGCAAAACCTTAAAGCAACCCCATTACTTTTTTTTTACTCTTAGTCCTCCTCTATTTTCCAGATTTTATTAGTAAGTCCCTGAAAGACAGACTTGCTGGCCAAGTTATTGCATTATATTTTTAAAAATCTGATTGGAACCCCACCTAGAATGTTCTAGGGGTTTCCAAATCAGTTTTATGTAAGATTCCTCTTATTGAACTACCCTAATTACCCTCCCATTCATCTGAAATTAACAAACTGAGTTAACCCAAACCCCCCAACCCAGTAACTAACTTGCGCTAACTAACTAATTCTAATTCAGCTATATCCAAATCATTATACTAATTTAGAATCAACTAAAAACAACAAATAAGAAGTCACTAACTAGATGCAGTACTGAACTAACAATCCTAAACTAATTAAATTAACAAATCAAAGCCAAACGGACACTCACGCAGGATTAATTAAAAACTATAAGACTATCAACTAAAAATCTAATTAAACAAGCAAACTTAAATCATACTAGCAGGAAACTTCTAAGGATCAACTATTAAAATTCACAATCAAGCAAACAAGATGAATAAAACAAAAGGCATAGGAATCAGAACCAAAAACTATAAACAGATGAGATTCAAAAGAAGAACAACCAATTAAAACCCTAAAAATAAATCAAAAACAATAGTAAATAGACTATTGATCCAGGAGAGATATGGTATTCAAAAATAAAATAAACAGAAGAAAAGAAACTCACTAATGTGCCTTAAGATGCTGCTATTTTTTATTTGAGATTCGAGCATTTCCAGCGGAATTTGAAAACTACTTGTGGTGAGTCTGGTATGAGGTAAGCGTGGGGGTTGCATGGTGTAACTTTAGTTGAGTTTGGATGAAGCACCGTTTGGGTCAAGACATCGGCTTGAAATTTGACGGCACTGGCTGGGATTTTAAGGGAAATAATATTGGATAAGGGTTGGGGAGAGACAGTGCTATGGTGTAAACCTTTGACTGGTTTGGGCGACCGCCGCTGGACACGGCGTCCACAAACTCGATTATTCAAAGGGTTGATTTCATATTCGAAGGTTGGTTTTTAGGGGGGTCGGAAAGAGGAGGAGGAGGGGATTCAGGGTGTATTTTTGGGGTTGATCGGAGACCGGCCGCCGCCCTGAGGCGATTTTTTGCGGCATAAGGTGAGGGACGATGGCTTTAGAGTGGCGTTACATCGGCATGTTAGGGTGTTTTGGTAGATAGTTTGGGGGGTGGGGGGTCGTCTATCTGACACTTATATAGCCAGAACCTAGTTAATTCTCATTCGTTCGATCAAACAACATCAACGACTCCGATTGATTGGAGCCATACGGCATCATTTTGGTCAGGGGGATTCCTTGACCGGTTCGGGGAAGCTTGGGTCGGACTGGGAGGTGATATTTTGGGCTGGGAGTTTTTGAAATACCCTGGCCCAAATGGGTCTGGTTTCCTTCTTTTGTATATAATTGATTTTCTTCTTTTTCTCTTTTTTATTAATTAATTCCCTTTTTTCATTTTTCATATTTTAATAAGTAAAAAATAAAAATAGACAAGACCACAATTAAATTCTGCAATTAAAATTAATTAATTTCTAAAGTAGACTAAATCCTAGTTTTAAGAGGAAAACTAAGCAAATGACTAGTTTTTGTTATTATTACTTTATTTTGTTATTTTTCATATTTTACAATGTCAGATACTAATAAACCTAAGAAAATGTTAAATTTGGTCATAAATGCAAATGTGCAATTTCTTGTATTTTTATGAATTGTATCAATTTAAAATGCACGAAAATGCAAACAAACACAAAATCATAAAATTAATTCCCTAAAAATTCAAATAATAAAAGAAAAATCCTAATTTTAAGAATTCTATTGGAATATTTCAAGCAAGAAAAACTCACATGCTCACAATTGCCCCTCTTTTCTCAGGGATTCGAAGGGTTTTCGGGCAAATATAACTGAGCAACTGAGAGATTTTTGCCTGCTCGACATTCCATGAGAAGCATTTTGAAAACTGTCTAACCGAACCCTGCTTCAAAGATTTCCTACATATCCTTGGCTACAAAGGAATCAGGTCAATGTAGTTCTGGAGTGTTTTAGTAGCTGGGACTACCGTGTGCTGTGATTTCACTGCTGATGTTGCTGCTACTGCTTGCTGACTTCCTTATTACACCAAAAGAAAAATCAAAAGCTGAGCTAACTATGTATATAAACTATGAGTTACATGGTTCCTCTCTGTAAATTTCTTGAAGCTTGATCTTCAGTCTTAGCTGGATTCGCCGCTAACCTCGACCTGAATCTTGATGCTCGTAAGCTGCAGGTTCTGGTACTTTCTTCAGCATTGAAACCAAACGAGACATGCGTGACTTGTGATTTTGGATCAAATTTGAGCGGTCTGCATCTCTTTTTGAGTTCACTTTTTTTTTCTTTTATTCTGGATTCAGATTCTCTCTTCCAGTTGTCTCGAATCTTGCGCCTTGAGGTAAAATCTGTTCAAACATATAAACAAACCAACGAACGAAATTTTCTGCCCTAGTTTCCACTGGGAAAATTTCGTGAGTTATTTGCAACACAAATCTAAGAAATTATTTATTGAAAACAATGAACATCAGGATTGTTTATCTTTTGGAAAAAAATTCCAGGTTATGCTGGCAGATGGGCGAGTTGTGCTGGGGAGGAAAATGGGTCTCTGCTTGGGATAAACGGAGGATCCACGTGTTATCTCGGGAATGGAATAAAGAGTCCATGCTGGGGATGAAAATGAAAATCCACAGGTTATGCCGAGAAGAAATGAAGATGATTCATGGGTTATGCCAGGGAGATCCGCGGGTTATGCTGGGACAGGACGGAATAGGTTCCTGGGTTATGCCAGGGAAATCCGCAGGTTATGCCGGGATAGGAAGAAAAAGGCTAAAAAGCTCCCCAGTTTATGCTGGGATAATAAGGAAAAGGCTCTTGTGTTATGCTAGAGAGATCCACGGGTTATGCCCGGATAGGCAGAAAAAGGCTAAAAGAGCTCCACGGGTTATGCCAGGATAGGAGGAAAAAGAATCCTTGGTTATGATAGGGGATCCGCGGGTTATGCCAGGATAAGGAGAAAAAGGCTCCTGGATTATGCCAGGGGAATCCACGGGTAATGCCGGGATAGGAAGAAAAAGGCTCCTGGGTTATGCCAAGGTGATCCGCGGGTTATGTCGGGATGGGAGGAAAAGGCTCCTAGGTTATGCCGGGGAAATCCACAGACTATGCTGGGATAGGAAGAAAAAAGCTCTTGGGTTATGCTAGGGAGACCCACGGGTTATGCCAGGATAGGAAGAAAAAGGCTCTTGCATTATTCCATGGAGATCCACGGGTTATGCTGAGATAGGAAGAAAAAGGTTCCTGGGTTATGCCAGGGAAATTCGCGGGTTATGTCGGGATAGAAAGAAAAAGGCTCATGGTTTATGCTAGGGAGATCCGCAAGTTATGCTGGGATAGAAAGAAAAAGGCTCCTGTGTTATGCCAGGGAGATCCACGGGTTATGCCATGATATGAGGAAAAGGATACTGGTTTATGCTAGGGAGATCCACGGATTATGCTAGGATAGGAAGAAAAAGGCTCCTGGGTTACACCAGGGAGTTCCGCGGGTTATGCCGGGATAGGAAGAAAAAGGCTCCTGGGTTATGCCAAGGAATCCACGGGTGGGATGAAAACAGACTCTACTGGGTAGAAAGAAAATAATCCTCGGGTTATGCCAGGGAAGAAAAGAAAAAGACCTCCAGGTTATGCTATGGATAAAAAAGAAAATAACCCACGGGTTATGCCGGGGAAAGACGAAAAAGGGTCCTCAGGTTATGTTTTGGAGAAAGGAAAGAGACCCTCAAGTTATGCTGCGGCGTGAAAGAAAAGGGGTCCTCAGGTTATCCTGGGGATAAAGGGAAAATGGTCCTCGGGTTATGCTGGGATGGGAAGAAAAGACTAAGACACTCAGGTTATGCTGGGGATAGAAGGAAAATTACCCTCAAGTTATGCCGGGGAAAGAAGGAAAAGGGTCATCAGGTTATGCTGGGGAGAAAGGAAAAAGATTCTCAAGTTATGCTGGGGCGAAAGTAAAAAGACCCTCAGTTTATGCTGGGGAGAAAGGGGAATGATCCTCGGGTTATGCCGGGGAGTGAAAATAAAAAGACCTTCAGGTTATGCTGGGGATAAAAAGGAAAATGACCCTCGGGTTATACCGGGGAAAGAAGGAAAAGGGTCCTCAGGTTATGATGGGGATAGAAGAAAAATGACCCTCGGATTATGCCGGGGAAGTCCACAGGCTATGTTGGGGACGAGGGAAGATGATCCTCGTGTTATGCCGGGGAGGCTCACATGTTATACTGGGGATAGCTAGGGAATGTGGTCCTAGATTTGGAGGGATGGAGTTAAAGATCGAGGGTCCTATGCTACCATGACTTATGTGATTCTCCTTTTCTTCTTTTCTATATGAAAACTGGGGGAAAGGATTTAAAGAGAACTTCCCTTTTGGTTAATCATTATTGCGAAGCTATTCCTAGCTCCTTCGCATTTCCTTTGGTTGCATCTGCTATTTGTCCAAATGATTTGAACTACACCTGTTTTAGATTTTCAAACAAAGCAAGATTGTTAGCTCAAAACGGTTGTTGGTTTTGTGGCCTTGATTTCTTGGTCCCGGCCTCGTTTCTGTTGAAACGACCTCTAACTTTCTAAATTTTGCGTTGTTGGTTGGTCTAGTGAACTCATCTTTCAGATTTGTTTCTCCTTCTCCGGCCTTTAAATTGTGATTTCTTTGCCCCAACTTCCTTTTGAAACCTTTTGGTATCTTGGCTTTTGAAACTTTGTCGAGACAGTTAGCCCACCGGGACTCAACCTTTCTAATTTTATTTTTCCTTTGTGGGCATTTTGATTTTCATTTAATTTCTTTTCAAATCCTTTCTTCTTTCGAAGCATCATCTATCATAGCTAGTCGGGATCGACTAGATGCGCCTACTGAGACAGTGCATTTGCTTTAGTCCTGGCCAGGCAATCCTTGTGAAACAAAACTCGCCACCTTTTCTTTTGGAATAGTCATTGATTCAAAGTTAGTCCGAAAGGGATTCATGGAAGCAGTATATAAAATCAATCATATGGGTTTAACCAGAAGAATCACTCTCGGGAGAAGAAGAGATGAACTTATCTGGGGGTGTGCATGCTGACTTCAAATGAACATGACATGCTTCTCGGACAGGATGCCCGACCCGCGGAAAAATTCCAACTTCTTCTGAAATGCACTTCCTTAGTTCAAAACCGGGGAACTTTGTCAGGACTTGTTAGTGTTGAGGTATCTTCTTTTCGGCTGACAGCGCCCTCTGCGGGTTTTCGCCAATCGACCTCTCATTTCTCTTCTCACTGTCGCCTGATAGTGCTCTTTACCAGTTTTCACTAAGAAGAATCTATCATTTTCATTTTGTCTACTCACCATCAGCTTATGGTGACCGAAGATTTTCACTAATAAGACTGTCTTATTTTAGTTTTCTCAGTTTGAGTTGTATCAAATTCCAACAATAGCGTTTGTTGCTCCCCTGCCTTTGCCAATCGATAGGAAGGACTTGGGCCAGATTTAGGGTAAAAATAAGTTTGGATGTAGCTACAACTTTGGAACATTTTTGGCGGGTTCATGACCGAAACATTACATCATTTGCCCCAGTTTTCCATGTTTGGGGAATCGGGATTTTTGTTTTGATGTGACTGAACCTCAGGGAGAGGCTGCCTACGTATCCTTTAGGAATCAAGTTAGACGTAGTTCAGGAAGTGTTTCCTAAACTAATTTTGTTGTTTTTTTTTTCATCATTTTTATTTTCTCTTTTTTTCCTTTGGATTGTTTTTTTTCTTTTTCTTCTTTATTTTTTTTAATTGCACTTCTGTGTTCCAAAGACGGTGATCAAAGAAACGTAACCAGCTCAAAGGGTTTGCGAAAAATTGATAGTGTTTGGGGTAGCGGGAAAGAAAAGCATTGGTCATGTCAACCGGACTGAATCGTTGTTGTAGGGATTCTAGACGTAGTACCTTTTTACTGCGTTTGCATTCACTGCTGCCTCGGGATCGTCTCATTCGAATTCACCTAGGTGCAATGATCCTTTGTGCAGTATCTTTCTGATAATCTATGGGCCGTTCCAGTTAGGAGTAAATTTCCCTTTAGCTTCCTGATGGTGAGGGAGAATGCACCTCAGTACAAGCTGTCTAACCTCAAAGTTCGTGGGGTGCACCTTCTTTCATAAGCGCATGCCATTGTTTGTTGGTACAACTGCCCATGAAAAAGCGCGGCCATTTGATTTTCATTGATTAGCGACAACTGTTCCAATCGAGTCTTGACCCACTCACTATACTAAATTTCTGCTTCGACAATTATCCAGAGTGAAAGGATTTCTACTTCTGTAGGTATAACATCATTGGTCCCATAGACCAACGGGGTTGCTTCTACCGATCTGTGTGATGTGATGCGATATCCAAGTACTGCAAAAGAAAACTTTTCATGCCATTGTCTGGAGCTTTGAATCATCTTTCGTAGAATCTTCTTGATGTTCTTGTTAGCTGCTTCGACAGCACCATTGGCTTTTTGTCCGTAGGGAGTGGAGTTTCTATGTGTTATCTAGAATGGTTCGCATATTTCTCCCATCAGACGACTATTCATGTTGGCAGCATTATTTGTGATGATGGTTTTGAGGAATGCCGAAACGACAAATGAGGTTCGAATGCACAAAGTCCACCACAACTTTCTTGGTGACGGACTTATGTGTGATAGCTTCAACCTACTTCCTAAAAGAGTCAATAGAAACCAATATGAATCTATGCCCATTTGAGGCTTTTGGCTTGATTGGTCCAATGACGTCCATGCCCCAGACGGCGAATGGCCATGGTGCTGACATAGGATGCAGTTCAGTTGGTGATGCATGAATCAAATCACCATGAACCTGACATTTATGACATTTTCGAATGAAGCTGAAGCTTTCCTTCTCCATGGTTATCCAGTAATACCCTGCCCAAAGTATTTTCTTTGCCAACACATACCCGTTAATTTGGGGCCCGCACACTTCCACGTTTATTTCATGCATGATCTTTCTGGCTTCCTCAGCATCAACACATCTTAGTAAGTTGAGATCCGGGGTCCTTTTATACAAGACATCACCGCTCAGGAAGAAACCACTCGCATGCCGTCTAATGGTTCTCTTTTGATCTCTAGTGGCTTGCTCGGGATATTCTTGTGTTTTCAGAAATCTTTTTATATCATAATACCATGGATGAGTGTTGGGTTCTTCCTCAGTCGCATTACAGTACCCATTCCTTTCCCTGATTCGAATTTCCAAGGGATTGATGTAGGCGTTTCCTGGATAAGGCAACACCAAGGCCAAAGTAGCGAGTGCGTCGACTAACTCATTGTGACAACAAGGAATGTATCTGACCTGTACTGACTTGGACCATTTACTGAGATCTTACACATGTTGTCGATAAGGGATGAGTTTGATATCTCTAGTTTCCCTCCCCTTGGGCTTGTTGGATAGTTAGATCTGAATTCCCCATGATGAGTAGTTCCTCGACGTCTTAGTCGATATCCATATTCATGCCTATGATGCAAGCTTCATATTTGGCTATGTTGTTTGTGCAGTAGAACGAGAGTCGAGCCATGGCTGGGTAGTGTTAACCAGTGGGTGAAATTAAGATTTCTCTAATTCCTACACCTTTTGCATTTACCGCCCCATCGAAGAAAATTTTCCAAGCAGTGGTGTCCTCAGTCGTTATCTCCACCGAATTCACCTCTTCGTCTGGGAAATAGATATTCAGGGTTGGTAGTCATCATCAACCGGGTTCTCGGCTAAATGATCTGCTAATTCTTGGGCCTTCATTCCTGTGCAAGTGATATAGACTATGTCGAACTCTGTGAGAAGGATTTTCCATTTTGCCAATCTTCCTGTAGGCATTGATTTTTGAAATATGTACTCCAAAGGATCTAGCCGGGATATGAGTTAGGTGGTGTGGGATTGTAGGTAATGCCTCAGTTTCTGAGCCACCCAAGTTAAAGCACTACAGGTTCTTTCCAACAAGGTGTATTTGGCCTCGTAACTGGAGAACTTTTTACTCATGTAGTAGATGGTCTATTCCTTCTTGCCAGTGACATCATGCTGCCCGAGAATGTATCCAAAAGAGTTCTCCAGGACAGTCAGATATAGGAATAATGGCCTACCTGGTTATTGCGGGACTAAGACTGGTGGATTAGACAAATAATCTTTAATCTTATCAAAAGCCTCTTGACGCTCATCTGTCCACTTGATTGCTAAATCCTTTTTAGCAACTTGAATATGGCCTCGCATGTAGAAGTCAACTAGGTGATAAATCAGCTAATGTAATTCAGTATCCCCATCAAGCTCATTACATCCTTCTTGGTTTTTGGAGGAGGTAGATCTCGAATGGATTTTATCTTTGCTGGGTCTAACTTAATACCCCTCCGGCTAACTATGAACCCCAGATGCTTGCCCGACGGACCCCAATGCGCATTTGGCTGGGTTTAATTTCATATTGTACTTGTACATCCTTTTAAAGAACTTTCTTAGGTCCCACACATGATCACCCTGAGTCTTGGACTTGATAATCACGTTGTCCACATATACTTATATATCCTGGTGCATCATGTTATGGAAGATAGTGGTCATGGCTCTCATATACGTTGTCGTAGCATTCTTTAAACCGAAAGGCATAACCCTGTAGCAGTAAGTACCCCAAGGTGTGGTGAAGGCAGTTTTCTCGACGTCTTCCTCATCCATCAACACCTTCTGATATCCTGTGTAGTAGTCTACGAAAGACTGTATCTCGTGTTTGGTGCAGTTATAACCAAGGATGTGGATATTAGGCAACGAGAAATTATCTTTGGGACCTGCCTTATTCAAATCTCTGTAATCCACACACACTCAAGTTTTCCCGTATTTCTTTAGCACCGGAACTACATTGGCCAGCCATGTGGTGTACCGGACCACTCAAATTAATCCCTCCCCTAACTATGTTTTGATCTCTTCTTTGATCTTATCGCTAATATCAGGCTTAAAATTTCTCTGTTTTTGTTGGACTTGAGGGAATTTAGGGTAATTATGAAACTTATGAACCACCAGATCAACACTCAGCCCTAGCATATCATGGTATGACCAAGCAAACACGTCTTTGAATTCAAACAAGAGTTGGATCAATGTGTCTCGGGTTTTCTCACTCGCGTGGATGCTTATTTTGGTTTCCCTGATTTCACCGGGAGCACCCAAGTTAATCGGCTCGGTATCGTTTAGATTTGGCTTAGGTTTATTTTTAAAATTTTTTCAGTTCTCGATTGATTTCCCTAAAAGAGTCTTCTTCATCGTACTCCGATTCTTGATTTACTATTTCACAATTAGGAAGCATGTATGGGTCAGGGCACGAAGTCTGCGAGCATGTCATGTTATTTAAAGCCGTATTATTAGAATTTATATAAATGAATAAAAGGAAAACAATAAGAATCAGAAAGAATATAGGAATATAGATAATGAAATATTGATTTCATTTCTTTGGAATTGTACGACAACATGGTTTACACTTGGAAAATTAAAGCACAAAACACTAAAATAAAAACACCCGAGTTACACCCTGAGATAACTTGTGATGCAGAAAAGATGGAAATACAGGACTACCGGGCCTCCCACCTGGTTGGAAATGGCGTAGCCTTCAAATTTTACAATTTGGCGTCTGGTCCCATATATAGCACATTAGCGGTGCTTGAGCCTTCTCCCAGTTGTAGCATATGGGTTTCGTACAATGGTTCTCTCATTGCCCCACATATTTCCTCAATTTCTTCAGCTATGAAGGTCTCATCTTCTTCCTCCTCACTGTACTTTGGCTTCAAAAATGTTTCATACAGGTGGGGCAGGGGTTGAGGCAAAGCCCATCCATCGCGCTTTATATGGTTCGACCATGTTATATCCTCTAGCGTCGGGTTGAAGCCTAACCCGAAAAACATCTCTGTAGTGGACAAATAAATCGGCTCAGCTATCCCTTGTAAAGACCTTCCAAGTCCCTTCCCCAGTTTGAGTCTTTGTAGTATCATCTCTCTAGCCACCATTATTGGGGCATAAGAGAGGAAAGGTTGGGGGAAAGGTTTGCCCTCTTCATGCTGATCAGCCACCACAATTTCGATAGCCCTATAGACTATATGCTCACTACCTTCTTTGGCTTCGAGGCAGGGGATGGAGGGATCGCTATAAATTGATTGCTTATCTTCACTATGGACCACGATTTCTTGGTCCTCATGTTCAAATTTTAACATCTGGTGTAAGTAGGAGGCACCTCACCTGCTGAGCAAATCCATGGCCTTCCCAGGAGGTAATTGTAAGACGTGTCCATATCTAACACTTAAAAGGTTACCTTGAAATCTACTGGGCCAATGGTCAAGACTAGATCAATCTCTCCGATTGTTGTCTCTTTTGATTCCATCGAAGGCTCAAACACATACATTGTTCGGATGAATCCTCTCCGTCCCGATTTCCATTCATTTCAATGTGGAAAGTGGGCATATGTCTTCCCTGAGCGTCCATCTATCATTACCCTTTTGACATAATAACCTTCACATTTGACCATTAAATGTAGGGCTTTGTTGTGGGTGACTCTTTGTGGAGGCAAGTCATTTTTACTGAATGTCAGCTAATTACCAGCGAAGAATCTTGTCGCCATCCTCTCCAATTGTTCCATAGAGGTTTGAGCTGGCACGTAGGCCTCATTGAGAGTTTTGGCTAGTACCTTCTGGTGCTTAGGAGATCCCATCAGTAAGGATAGTAAGGAGACTTGTTCAAGGGACTTCCGAAGCTGGTCCACTACTTCATAGTATAGCATTTTCATCTTTCGAAAAAAGGCTTTCGCCTCTTCGGTGCTCACTGGCTTCTTGGGTAGGAATTGCCTCTTGGTGGTGCTGTTCACTTCTTCAAAGTTAGAATACTTCTTAACAGGGTAACTTTCTTGAATTTCTCCAGTGATTTCTTTGCTTTTATATGTCACCATCATTTCCTGATAGTTCCAAGGGACTGCATAAGAGTCTATAATAGGCTTCTGAAGTGCACGACCAACCACCACGGGCTCATTCAGCCTTGGCAGATTAGTTGGCCCCCGCACCACATATATTCCTTTGGGCACGTATATCTGAGTAGTCCTGTTCATTGAAAATATCTCTGGGTGACTCAGAGTTAACTTCTTTTCCCGGCGACCTCGTGGGACATAAATGACAACTTCTTTGACGGGTGTTGCCTCAGTTTTAACCTCAACCTCCTTTTCTATTTCAAGGGGCATGGCTTTTCTCTTCCTTTGCTATTCAGCTTTCTTGGAGGAATCTCTTGGGTTTTTATCCGTGTCGGCAATAGCGATTATGGCTTTCAAAGCCGGGTTGAATTCTTCATCCTCGCAGATAATCCCGATTATCTGTCCGTCATTGTGAGCCGGCAACGGGTTGTTAATCACATTCGAGACATCAACATCCCTCAATACTATTTTCCTTTGCCTTATTAGATCTTTCACAGCTCGCTTCAAAGTCCAACATTCTATGTGCCGTGCCCTTCATCCCCTGAACAATAAGCATACGGGGCTCCCCGTTGGTAGGAAGACGATTCAGGGTTTTGTCTGTTCGGATGTACGGGCTGCAATAGACCCAACTAGACAAGTTTTGGGAACATGCTGGAATCGGAATCTACGATTGGAATAAAGGTTTACCTTCTAGGTGGCTCCCTGGGACAAAAATTATTTTGAGGAAGGTGAGGGTTGTAATAGTTTTGATGGGGAGGCTGATTTTTCGGAGCCTGGTTCCTGTTGACCTGCTGCTACAGTCATGCAAATGGTTGGGCGTTCATAAACATAAGGCTGGGGAGTATAAGGCATGTCTTGGTGAGGATAATAATGGTGAGGGGTTCTTCCCGAGAACTTGGGCGTAGGAGCATGATGCCTTCTCATACCTGATGCTGCCATCGAAGGTTTTTCTTTCTTTTGTTCTTTGTTACTCCTCCTGCCCCGCCTTGGATGGATTGAGAGGTTGCTCTGATTTCAAATTGACTCAAAATACTTCTCGTTTTCAAATCATTTTCTACCATTTTGCCAATCTTGATGGCTTTTGCAAAAGCCTTGCCATGGCCGAAATCATGTTTTGAAAATAATCCTCTTCCTGGCCCTAAAGGATAACAGTGACCATTTCTATTTCATCCATGGGAATCTTCACCCTCGATGCCTGTTCGCGCCACTTAATAGCGTATTCGTTGAAACTCTCTAAAGGCTTCTTCTTCAAATTTGCCAAAGAATTCTTGTCTGGCGCAATGTCGATGTTTTATTGAAATTGCCTTACAAAATCCCTAGCAATATCGTCGCAAAGGTGCCATCGTGAGACGTCTTGGTCCATATACCACTCTGAAGCAATGCTTACAAACCTTTCTTTGAAGTACGCCATCAATAACTCTTCTTTTTTGCTTGCTCTGCGCAGTTGGTTGCAATACTTCTTTAGATGAGCAATAGGATCGCGATGACCATCATACTTTTAGAATTTTGGCATTTTAAATCCCATGGGTAGGTGCACATGTGGGAACATACACGGATCTGTATAAGAATCACTCTTTTTCTCACTCAAGCCTTTCAAATTCTTTAAGTTGTGCTCGAGGCTCCTCATTATTCTTGCCATCTCATCTTGTTCAGGAACTTTAGGAGTTTTATCTTGTACTGGTGTAAGCTCATATGGTGGTTGAGGATAATTATAGGTGGGATATGGAGGAGGCTTAGTTTGGTAAGTGGGTGTTTGGAATGTGAAGGCCGATGGATCAACAATAGGTCTAGGCACAGCGGGCTGTATGGTGGCCGCACATGGAGGAGCCATAAAGATATTGGGGACTGTGCCAGATGTGAACACCTGGGGGCGGACTTCAGAAGGTGCTCCAACAAAATTGTTCGGTATGGTGGGCTGTCCTAATAGAATGTTTGGATGACTATAGGAATAGTAGAAGTACCCCCTTATCTTGGGAAGAGCTCAGGAAATTCAGTAATGGCACTCGGAGGCTCTTTTCCATTTGTCCATACATTCGACATCTCCATGACCCTAAGGCATAGGATCCTATTTTCCTCAGCTGCTACAGACTCTGAGGCAAGTTACTTCCTTTTGATCTGGTAAAATACCAATGTGATGTCAGCTTACCACAAACCAACAACCATTTCTAAAACCTGATATGGTATTATGACAGCAACAAACAGTTAGTTTGAGACAGATAACAGAAAGGGAATTGCACATTAGGGCGTGATGCACCTATACAGTTAACAGATGTCTACATGTTTGCAATAGTTGCATGTGTCATCCCGGCTTTTTATTCCAATTTTCTTTTGATTTCCGCTCTCTGTATTTCTTGCCTTTCTCTCCTTGTTTCTCCTCCTCTCTTGATTCTTCTTTTGTTTTCTTCCCTCTTTTGTCTGGGTTTTCTTTCTTTTCTTCTCTTTCTTCCTTTTTTCTCTTTTATTTTTATTTTTTCATTTTCTTATTTTTTTTTTTGCTTTTTGTTTTTTGTTTTTTAGGGTACGGTTGAATCCTATGAAGATTGCCTATGTATCATTCCCCTGCATGAATCAGACCGAGCCTAGTTCATGAATGCAAAAGTAAGGAGACAATTTTTGGGATTTTCAAATTTTCATTAATAAAACTCTGATTACAAAGGTGCTAGACTATTTGCTTTTCTTAAAAGAAAAATTACAAAAACATAGTTGAAATGACAAAATATAGACTCGATGACTAAACTAGGTCAATAGTACATTAAAGCTTTAAATCTTGGGGCTTGCGGAACGTCATTCGGCATCGCCGCGGGCCTACGTGAAAGACCCCTTTGTAACTGCTCCAAATCATTCATCACCTGACAAACGAATATCATCATTGTAGCAAAGAAAGTGGTACAACCCATTTGTTCACTGGCCAGACATTTCATGACGATATAATATGCAATGCCTCTAGTTCTTTCCCTGATCTGGCCCTTTTCTTGGAGTAGTCGGCTTATATGTTGGTTGCGGTCTTCTACCACCTAGGAGTCACGGAAGTGATGGTATCGCAACATTTTTATTTCATTTTCCATTTCGGCGCTTAGCCCATAGCATTGGTCCCTCTCCGCCTGAAATTCTTTGTCCTGTCAGGCTGTTATCTTCAAAGGCATTCATTTTTCTCCTCATACTAGCAATGGTCCCTTCATATTTCCTTTTCATTTGCTGCACAAACTAGGCTCTTTCCTCTATCTTCTTTTCCCATTGTGCCCGAATCTTTGCCATGTTTCCTTCAGATTTCTCCAATTCTCCTGGCATTCTATGACTTGTTTCTTTAGCCCTTTTATTAATCTCTCATCGGACCGACTACTTTCTTCATTTTTAGCATTTATTTTCATTTGTTGGATTTGGGCCTTGAGGGCTTAATTCTCTTGGGTCAGCTTCTTTCTGTCACCTTCATCGGCTCGACTTGCAAGCTATTTTCAAATCGAAGATCCTGAATATATTTTTCCAATGCTCCTATTCGAGACCTGTACTCCTTTTCTTTAGATAACCAATCCCTTTGCACCCACGCTTCGTCAGTGAAGTGTTGAACATGCAGTCTCTTGGCGGGCCTTTCAGGAATTTGAAACCTTTTGCCAAACCAAACCAAGTATTTGGGGTCTACTTCCCTCTTAGCCCGATCTTGCACTATGGTTTTAGGCTCAAGATACCTACATTCATTCCATATTTGGAAAATCTTTCCTTCTGGGAAGGCATCCTTTGGGCCTAATTCGATGACTTGTTTACTCAGATCGTCGTCACCGTGGACGGTTTGGAATCTTCCTAGCTGCCAAAAGACTCGGTAAGGAGCGTAGTGTTGGATGGTACGAATGGCCATTAAAAGAACATAAGGAACTTCTGCTGATATGTATACAACCTCAGTAGCGGGAAGCCATCCGAAAGCCCATTTAATTTTATCCGCTGTCAGAGATCTCAAGCATGACAACCAAGCCTTGGTGCCTTTGGGGAACTCAAACCTGTAACCCGGGTCTCGAATTCTTCAATGCAACTCAACTCTGTTAAACCATAGTTCATGTACCCCATGCGATGACAAAGGTGCTCTTGCATCCATAATTGTAATAACAGATTGCAACTCTGAAAGAATTTCATACCCTCCCGGAACATGGTTAAGGCTCGATACATTTCTACAAAAATAAAAGGAACCACTATGCTAGTAGGCTTCTTTATGGCGACACCAAACTTTTCTACAAGGCCAATGTCAATATGATCGTCTTTTCTTGGACATACCACGATTCCCAGGAAAGCTACCATGAATGCCAATCCCCGCCGGGCCTCCCATTTATCTTTGTTTTCGGCATGCGTCAAACGAGTATTGGGATCCTCAAAACCTTTCGGGTTGCCATATTGGTGATATAAGAAGTGAAGTGTGGGATGCCCTTCTGATAGATGGTTATCTTGAATGTCCCGACGAATGGTCAACAAGTCCAAGAATCTGTGGACGGTTACCGGTCTCAGTGCCAATGGATATCTACTCCTGAGTTTCCCGTTGAGACCCGCATATCCCGCAATCTCCTCTAGTGTGGGTGTAAGCTCAAAGTCTGAGAACCAAAATACATTACGGGTTGGATCCCAGAATGGTATCATTTTTTCAATAATATCATTTCTTGGTTTGATGTTTAACAATCTGACGAGACCACCCAAAATCTTGACCATGGTTTCTCTGCTACCTTTTCCCAAGTCATTTCACCACATGTGGAGGTACAAAGGGATCTCATTTAGGATTGTGAAGGGTTCGATGTAAGTGGTATTCATCCTGCACATTTATTTAAAGGGGATTTATTGATTTATTTTTTACCTAAAAGAAAACAAATGGCTATTTTTACAAAAAATTATTAATTTAGGAAAACAAAGGCTTGGTTTTTCCGATATGGCCTTTTAGCATTTTTGAATGGAAGATTTTAAAGTTGTTCCTTTCAACCATTTAATAATAACTCAGGGCGGCTGTTCTTGCAAAAACAGCCTTCCGACGTCCTTTTGAGACATTCGTCTTGTTTTAACAAGAACGGCATCACCCGATTTATTTAGGATAACAATTAAAACTTTGATATTTTTTTGGCTATTTTTTGCAAAAGGGAGGTTGGATCCGGGGAGGGATTGCCTACGTATCTTACACATAGTGAGAATCAAACAAGTGTAGTTCGGGTAAACTGTTTTGTCAAAACCAAATTTTAAAAGGTCTCTTTGTTTTTTCTTTCTTTTCTTCCTTTTTGTTTCTTTCTTTTTGTTTTTCAAAAATCCGGCAGCATTTCGGTACTATTTGAACAGTGGTTTCTTGAATAAGTGATTACTATCATTTAGTCCTAACACTGCTATTTTCTCTTTTTTTTCCTTATCCGCAAGCCGTTCAACATGCAAATTCGAAGTAAATAAATGCATAAGTAGCACGTAAGATGCATCAGGATGGTCTTTTCGTTTCAGGTCACCTGTCCTAGACGGACCCTACCGTGTTTTGAGTCCCCTAAATCAAATACACGCGATGCAAACAAACGTTCCAGCATGAGTTTTCATTATACTAGGTTTAAACCTCGGTTTATTGTTCTAGACCTGGCTTACCCGAGTGGACAACTCGAGCCGCGGGGCAGTGTACTGGGGATACAGAAGCTCCACCGGCTCAACAGCTTATTTGAACCTCATTATAAAGTAGGAAAAGACTCTAAACATAAGAGAAGTCACATGAAAAGCACCCTTCTCCATGATTTAGCAGACTCGGAGAGAGGAAGGGTTTTTCAAAGTTTATATACAATTCATCCAATGTCAAAGTGGTAAAACATTTAACACATTTAGCATGTAACATGTAATAAAATTAGATAAGCCAAATATAATAGCAATACTAAGCTCGAATTCTTGAACCTTGAACTATAGATTCTAGATTTGGTCCCCAGCAGAGTCACCAGAGCTGTCACACCTCCTTTTTACGTGCCTAATCTAGAAGGATAAACGTATAAGGGAGTTTTTTCAATTAAAGCGACGTTATTCGAAATGAGATTGTTTATTTATTTAGAGTTTCCACTTGGGATAGGTTTGGCTTTTGGTGTCCCAAGTCACCAATTTGTTTTGAGTCTCAAATCGAGGAAATTTTTGACTGCCCGAATGGAGTCAGCGAACCAGAAGATCTAAGTATGGAATTCTGTTGGCCCGAGGGAAGATGTTAGGAACCCTCGGATCCTGTGGTTCTAGCACGGTCTCTTAAACTATTATAATTGGCTAAAAGTCTGATTTTTATAAATGTTCATCCTATGGTTCAATATTTAGTTATTTACCGCTTTTAATTGAATTTTAGGAATGTGAACGTCGTTTAAACCATGTCTTTGTATCGCATCGCATGAAATGCACCCGGATCCTAAAACACATTTTATCCAACATTTTGGGATTTAGATTTGGGTCACATGAAATGCACACTAGTTTTTAGGAAGGTAAAATTTTTAAAAAGACGCGCCTAAAGCGACTAACGTATTATTATCTTTGCAGGAAGCCGTGAAGTTCGCTAAACAACATGTCCTGAATTTCTATGTATTTTAATATAAGCTTTTAAAGAGGGCCATGTAATTTATGGATTTTATTTAGCACAACGTACCTCGTTTTATTATTTAAAGGCCAATATGGAGCAATTTAGAATTTTCTATTGACTTGATCTCAAAAAGGACCTAATTGATTAATATTATAAAACTTGTGCTTCAAGTTCAAGTCCTGGTTCAAACAAGAGGGAAGAACCTCTTAGTTTCAATTATGGACTTAACATAATGCCATAATTTATGGTCTAAAGGTATTTGTTACCAACATTTCCTAAACTCTAACGAGCAGATTAAACCTTCAGCAAACCCAATATGAAATACAATAATTTCTCTAGGATTTAAGCCCATCTACAGGCCAACCTTCTGGGCAGCACGTGCCTGAGCCATATTGGACCCAAGTATGGCCTTGGCAGTCCATGTATTATCGTGAGTTAAGTTAAAGTTTATACCGTTATGCTAGCTGATTTCAGGACGTGCAATACTGCAATTCATGGACTCTACCCCCTAATATACACAGTACACCAATTGAAATTGACAACTATTGAGATAAATTCACCTACCTAGAATATACTACTAAAACAAAAAATCATGTGGAGTTAGAGATACATAGCTAATCTCTTGATCAAAGGAAATCATGAGGCTACACATGCACTATAATGTAATTCAGCTTAATGCTCCTTCGAGTTCCAACTAAGCTAGAATACGTCTAACTGAAAATGAAATATTGCATTAAGGAAAGCACAGTCCAATTATACAATCCAGTTGGACAGACATATTATATACAATTAACATCAAATACTACTACTATATAATTAAACATGTGAACTAACAGGCATAGAAAGAAATTAAACATGAAATCAACATGAGGAATTGGTCATTCATTTAGAAATTCGAATATAACTGTGGATTTGGTCCTTCAAATATTCAAAGTTGAAGAATACCTGGAGTTACAATGAATCAAGGAGAAAAAGGAGTCAGTAGTAGTTCAGTAGCAGTGCAACACAGAAATCAGTAGTTGAAATCCAACAGCAACACAATATTCAGATCACTTAGAAACCCAAATTGACATAAGTGCACCACATGACATGATTTCAAACCAATAATACTACCGACAGACCAAAAATAGCCTTAATTGAACTCCAAAACACACTCAAAATTGAATCCAACAACTTCTGAAGATTCAACACCTCAAACATATTTATTTCAAGTCCTTTTCATCTTATTTTCACAATGAATTCAAATAGATGGCTGAGAATTTGAACTAATCTGAAGAAAACACTAATAAAACAGTATCTTTTTTTGATTTTTTCTGCAGATTTAGTTTTCGGAGATTTTCAGGGTTCAAAAACCTCTGGAAATTTTTAGCCGTCAGAACTTTATGGGAATTTTAAGAAGCTGGAAGTTTTTTGGGAATATTTCAGGATTTCAAAATTTCTAGGAATTTTTAGAGTTCCAACCATGTGAAAGAAGGCATTGGTATGCCTTTTTTATAGCAAAACCTTAGGGCAACCCCTTTACTTTTGTTTTTACACTTAGTCCTTCTCTATTTTTTAGATTTTATTAGTTAGTCCCTGAACGACTGACTTGCTGGCCAAGTTATTGCATATTAGTTTTAAAAATCTAATTGGAACCCCGCCTAGAACGTTCTAGGGGTTTCTAAATCAGTTTAATGTAAGATTCCTCTTATTGAACTACCCTAATTACCCTCCCATTTATCTGAAATTAACAAACTGAGTAAACCCAAACCCCCAACCCTGGTACTAATCTAACTAACTAATTCTAATTCAGCTATATCCAAATTATTACACTAATTAAGAATCAACTAAAAACAACAAATAAGAAGTCACTAACTAGATCCAGTACTGCACTAACTATCCTACACTAATTAAATTAACAAATCAAAGCCAAACAAACACTCACGCAGGATTAATTAAAGACTACAAGACTGTAAACAAAATATCTAATTAAACAAGCAAACTTAAATCATACTAGCAAGACAATTCTAAGGATTAACTAGTCGAATTCACAATCAAACAAACCATATGATTAAACAAAAGGCGTAGGAATCAAAACCTAAGAATAAAACAGAAGAGATTCAAGAGAAGAACAACCAATTAAAACCATAAAAGTAAATCTAAAACAATAGTAAAGAGACTATTGATCCAGCAGAGATATGCTATTCAAAAAAATAAAAAAATAGAAGACAAGAAACTCACTTATGTGCCTTAAGATGCTGCTAATTTTGATTTTGGATTCGAGCATTTTTGGCGGAATTTTAAAACTACTGGTGGTGAGTCTGGTACGAGGTAAGCGGGGTGGGGGGGGGGAGGGGTTGCATGGTGTAACTTTGGTTGAGTTTGGATGAAGCACCGTTTGGGTCAAGACTTTGATTTGAAATTTGACGGCACTGGATAGGCTTTGAGGGGAAATAATGTTGGATATGGGTTGGGGAGATGGAAACGGTGCTATGGTGTAAAATTTGGACCGGTTTGAGTGACCTCTATCGGACATGACGTCCACAAATTCGATTATTCGAAGGGTTGGGTTCATATTCGAAGGTTGGTTTTGGGGGGTGGGGGGTTGGAAAGAGGAAGAGGAGGGGATTCAGGGGTATATTTTGGGGGTGCATCGGAGACCGGCCGTCGTCGTGACGTGATTTCCTACGGCGACGTAAGGCGGATTGACGGTGGCTTTAGGGTGGCATTACATCGTCATGTTAGGATGTTTTGGGAGATGGTTTGGGGGGTGGGGGTCGTCTATCCGACACTTAGCCAGAACCTAGTTAGTTCTCATTCGTTCGATTAAACAACATCAACGACTATGATTGATTGGAGCCATATGGCGTCATTTTGGTCATGGGGGAAGGGTCCTGGACCGGTTCAGGGAAGCTTGGGTTGGACTGTGAGGTGATATTTTGGGCTAGTGGTTTTTGAAATACCCTGGCCCAAATGGGTTTGATTTCTTTCTTTTGTATTTAATTGATTTTCTTCTTTTTCTCTTTTAATTAATTAATTCCCCTTTTTTGTTTTCATTTTCCAGATTTTAACAAGTATAAAAATAAAAATAGACAAGACCACATTTAAAGTGGCATAGATTCTAGTTTTAAAAGGAAAACTAAGCAAATGTAGAAAAATTATCTAGTTTTTGTTATTATTACTTTTTTTGTTATTTTTCTTATTTTACAATGTCAAATACTAATAAACCTAAGAAAAATATAAAATTGGATCCTAAATGCAAATGCATTATGTTTTTGTATTTTTATGAATTGTAAATTTAAAATGCACGAAAATACAAACAAACATAAAATCATACAATTAACTCCCTAAAAATTCAAATAATAAAAGAAAAATCCTAACTTTAAGAATTCTACAGGAATATTTAAAGCGAGGCAAAAATCACATACTCACAATTATCTTCAAATTGAGCCCTTCTTGGATGTTCCCACAACTGTGATAGGATGTTTCCACAAAGTCTGACTTTTCTCTTTAACTTCCTTGGAGGATTGGCATGGCTTCTTTCTCTTTCTTTTCTTCTTTACAAGGCTGGCAAGTGTAAATAATGATTCTCCTTTGCACCTTCAATGGACAATCTGTGGATATTGACAAAATAGACTTCCTCTTCATACATAATGGGAAAGCACTACAGATTTCTTTGTCAGTAACAACTTACAAATGATCCCGTTCCTCATGGACTTGCTCCTTATGTTTTGACAATATGTTTCTAAATAGCAACTTCCTTATGGTCCCTGGGCGACAAAAGACAAAGATCATTAAGGTATTGGAAAATTCTTTTAGATGTTTGGAAGATACACGTTCACCTTTGTAACTTAGCCTTTCAAACACCGAGATCGATGCGGTTGAACCTCCAATACGATCAAATACTGAAGTCCGCTTTTCTTATTTTCTTGCCCTTAACTTCCTTCATCTCCTCTACCGAGGTGTGTTGTGATGAAGTTGTCTCTTTTCTTTTCTTTGATGAATTCAAAGAGGGTCTTCCAAACTGAACCCCAACCCAAAAATTGGAGTGGCCATGTACTGCCTTGCTTTTTCAACTTCATTTGGGACTCATTGAGCCCATTTATCTTTTCACTAGTGACTTCGTCTTTGAGTTCTCCTAGTTGTTATGGATTGGAGAAGTCATAACCAGACTTTTCAAGCAGTATGATGGCCTTAAGATCATAATGCTATTTTATTGTATCAGCTTGGAGATTGCCTTTAGCAGATTCACAAGTCACTGATGGGATTTGTGCAACTGGGATGGTCATATGCTCCTTCAAATGTTGGATATCTTTGTGACTCATTTTCTTCTTTCCTTTCGGATAACGAATAAATTGTTTTACCAAAAGATAACCATGCATTCTAGCATTGCTACAAGTCTCGACAAAGTTGGCAATATGTTTCCTTCGGTTTCCTATACCATCAAATTGATGCAGCTTTGGTGGTTGATAATTGGTTGACGAAGTTAGACAAGGAATCTTCTTAGTGTAAAGCTTAGAGTAGTAAACCGAACTTTGTGATAGTCCGCCATATTGAGATCTGATGGTGTGTGTTGTCTTGTCTTGCAATTTTTGGATAGATAACACCGCAACTGAAGTGGATTGCTTCTCCTTTTGAATGTTGAACTTGGAAAGTGATTTCTCAATAGTCGTTTTTGCGAGGTGTAGCCAGTTGAATGAGGAGGGACGTTGCTCGAGTCTCCAGGTGCATAGGCCTCCAATTTGTTCATGAATTGAGCGATTTGAAGGTCTTTGTATTCAATAGATTTGTTCAAGACTTATATAATCTGTTTCCATCATGGAAAACTTCTCATCCATGTTAGTTGCGTCAGGCATTAAGGCGTTGAATTATGTTGGAATTGAATAATTCGCTGAATCCTCAAATTCCTCAAGGTTGGAGGCTGTTTTAGAAAATTCGCCAAATATCAAGAATGAGATGCTACCCCTAAAGATTGCGGTTACAGACGTCGTATGAGATTTGCTCTTTGTATCCGGTTGCAGCTACGCCACTAGCCTTGAGCTTTCTTTGAGTGATTAGGCCACCATGATGACGCTCAAAAAACATGAAAAGAGTAACATCTTTACATGAAACATCACACTTGCGAGGCCGTTGTAGTTGTAGATATGAAGGTTGTAGTTTTCAACTTGCAAGAAGGAGAGATGATTAGCAAAATTGGTCCCAATGGGTGTGTCAAAATGTTTGTAACAAATATTTGTTGTATTGAAAATAAACTGCAACAAAAAAAATAATATGAAGAAAAAGATATTTTATTGATGAATATTTGTCAGTACAATTCTTTCTATACCTTGATTCTCCTCTATGAAATTCTCCGTGATTCGAGGGCTTGAGAGGCATCTTTCTTGAATGTAGGACGATGCAGACCTCCTTGTGATGTATTTAATCGCCAAGAACGTCGATCAACACTTTGTTTTTACGTGTTGATCTCCGGGAGGAACTCCGTTGATCACTCACTCATTGAAGAACTATTCAATTTATGATTGATCTATCTATTTGTGGATGCATTCACCAATTGTGAAATGTTCTTCTCCAACTCTGGATGTCCTCTAAAGAGTTATGTAACTCCTCTATTTATTTTCCCGTCAACATCGGTCTGAATTATCAATTTTAAATTTGCAGAAAATTAAATTTTTTGACCCAAGTCGATCGTAGAAAAATGTTTTTATTTTTTATTATTTTTTTTAGAATTTAAATTATTAAATATTTATAATTCCGACCGAAGTCGGATGATATTTTGAAAAATAAATATGTAAAAAGTCTAAAAAATCCCGACCGATTTCGGTCAATATAATTATTTTGTAATGATCAAAGCTGTCAACCGAAGGTTGAATTAACCAATTGAAATAGGTCGAATAGTTACGACCTCCTTCGTCGCAATGCCATATAGACCATGATTCTTTTGGCGAATTAAAAATGGTCAAAAATCAATCTTTTTTCCTTTAATTTGACCGATATTAATCGATGATGATGGTCGAAATTTGACAGTTTTCTACTAGTATTTGTAAGTTTTATTGCAAAGATACCGTCCAAGTTTTTCTTAAGAAATTTTTGAAAAATGTTATTACAATTTCGCTTTATGAAGAAGTCTTTCGGGGTGTTTATCTTTAAAAACATCTAACTTACCAATTAACAGTAGACCGAATGTGCTTGGTTCTGATTTAAAACATTAAATATGCACAAATATATATATATTTATATGTATTGGTGTTACCCCCGCTTTCTCTTTGTAATACATTTTGTTTCCTTAAGTTATTTTATTTTTGTTGTTGTAACTTTCTATATTATTTTTTGCAGTTGTTACTGCTTCTTTTCCATGAATTTATCACTATTCTTTCCAATCAAGAATTTAACGAAAATAATCTCTTTATCTTCACAAGTTAAGGTAATATTTATATATATACTATTCTTTTAGAGTCCGCTCATAAGATTTTATTGCGTATGTTACTGTCGTTGCTAAACCTATTTCTAATTTAAAGCACCGGTTATGTTATTTTCTATTACTTTCTATCAATAATAAGTGATCATTTTACCTTTTTATTTTAGTCCAATATAAATGTTCATTTACAAAGAAATAATTAATTTTATTTTTTAAAAGTTTTTCTTTATTTATATATTTTAATATATCAAGATAATAAATTGAATAAATATTTATTTTTCTTTTGAAATTTATAATTTTTTAATAGGTGTGTCAAAATTAAAATTGTCATGAACCCAAAGAACTAGTGCTTTTATGTAGAAATTATCTTGTGAGATGGAGGATTAAAGATGAGTGACTTTATTGATCCAAAATAAATAAAGTGACTATACTAAACGTCTTATAACTTGAATGATCAGAGGGGGAATTAATTCTCTTTACGTATTCTATGAAAGGGAAAAGAAGCAGTAGAATGGAGAGAGCGGTCGAATATGAACTCGACAAGTTAGCATTCATGCGTCAGAATCCACGCGCTACAATGTGCGAGCACGGATGCTTTTGTGGGAAAAAAAGCGGAAAGATTATAAACACTTGTAACTTTATCCAACGTACAAAAGAGAAGGAAAAAAACAAGGAAAGAGAGAAAAGATTTCAGTAGTTGTGGTAGTGAGTGGGAAGCACGTTCCTAGCTAACGCAATCATCGTCATGTATGAGACACGCGTCATGTTTCCTTTTTCGTTAATCACTGTGCTGCCCATAGTCACCTCACACTACATAAAATATGGCTGGCCAGATCTGTGGGACTCACCTTTTATCGTTGTGCGGACACTTCCATTCTCTCTTTTTAAAATAAATTTTGTCCAAATTTTAGGTGTATTTTACCTCTATCACCCGATGTCTGATATTTTGCTTTGACATTTCTCTCTTCTTTTTGAAATATTTTGCCCATGAACTATTTGATTCTTTTTTATTTTTTTATATACCTAAAGTTCAATACACATTTGAGGCCTTGATTAATCTAATTTTGTAATGCTTAAGGTCTATTAATGAAGGACTCGTTTCCGGTCAAATATATCCTTTTAATTTTTGGAGTTCAAATTCAAGATATTTAATTAAGAGTACAAAAATCTTATCCATCAAATGAAAACTATTGATGGTGGAACCTAGGCTCGATAATAAAGTATTTTACCACCAAAACTTCTACTCAAATTTATTTTAATTTATATGTTTTATTTTTAATTTTAGTTTGTGTTACACATAATGCTTTTTTTGTATTTAGTAAGCTTTTAACTTAATATTTTGGTTTTAAAATTTAGAAGAAAAAGTTAGTATGTAATTATACGCATATTAAATTTAAAATTGCTAACATTTGAGTGTTTTCTTGGTATTCTTCTGTTTCGTGCCTAGTACACATAAAATGAAACGAGGGGTTAGTGAGAGACATTCCTCCTCCTTTCTACAACAACATATCACCCTCTACACACAATAACTTTAACATGGACTCAACGACCACCAACTCCCCACCAGAACCACCGGACATAAGCATTATGCACATTAACTCAACTATATCCAACTCTCAAGATATCAAAACATCTTTCAAAAATACCTTCTTACACCCAAAACAAATACTCCAACCACCTCATACTACTCAAACAGCACCACCTCCTCTCTATTTATCAGATGAAACAGAAACTGACATAGAACATAAATGTTTTATACCTCTAATATTCACTGACAAATCTCGTCTCTACTCCCCTTGGAAATCCTCAATAACTTTTAAAAGTGTTGGAGCAAAGTTGGCCACCAAACACTAAAAAACAAACTTCTTTCCTTATGGCGACCCACTGAAAACATACATCTTATAGATCTTGGATGTGATTTCTTCGTAATTAAATTCCAGTAGGAGGAAAACACGAATAAAGCCCTACATGGGGACTTGAGTTCATCTTTAACCATTTCCTGTAAGTCCGTAAATGGGAGCCAAAGTTCATAGCTTTAAATGCACAACTTACCACTCAGCCATATGGATACTTCTACCACGGCTACCTACTGGATTCTACGACTTTGAAATCTTACATAGAGTGGGTTCAAAACTTTGGACACTACTAAAAATAGATACATGCACATTCACAATCACTAGAGGTCGATATGCACGTATATGTATTGAAGTTCTACAATAATTTCCAGTCAAAACACATGAATTCATCGGCAATCATCGTCAACAAATACCATATGAAGGTCTCTCACTGCTATTCACACTTTGTGGACGTTTAGGACACAACAAAAACCTATGCACACAAGCATACTCTCCGACAACTTCACTCACAACCACACTTGTCTCCACCGTTGCTACAAAAGCAACCACATCCATACCAAACAACAATTTATCTCCTACTCATACTCCCTCAACTTCACATACATCAACTACCATTGAATGGAAAATAGTACTTTCCTAACAAGAGCTAAAAATAACAATCCATTACGCGGGAAAGGAACTCATCCAATACGATTACATTAATCACTGAACATAAACACCATCTTCGTGAAGTCAGGACGGCTGGGCCACAAAGCTTGATCGCATGGGCCCTACAGGTAAGTTCTCTAACGAATCACTCATATCCCCTACCACTCCTAATAAAAGGAAAGACATACATACCTCCCCCCCCCCCCCCCCCCCAAAAAAAATTGTAATAATGAAAAACTAGTTCTAATTGAAGAAAACACATATATTCCTATATTGGAGTCCGCCACAAATACACTTAGCCCAACAGTACCTATTTCTAAGCCCAAAACAGTCTCTGGTAAATCAGATCTCATAACCCAAATCCTAAGCAAAAATATCACAACCACGCCTACTCATTAAAATGGCCACCAATGATCACTCCATCCTTCCACGTCCAATCAATACCATGCACCACTAAGCCACATGTATATTAATTCTAACATGGAGGCCAACTCATCTCCCCCGTCAAAACAAGCTCCAACTTCAATTTCCACCCCACCAAATAACCAAACTCATGATGGACCTAATACATCTACTCTCATAAGCCCAAAGCCATCAACACAACCTATTTCTAACCAACACACTCCTGACTTAGCCCAACACCAATCAATAACATCATATACAACATCCCCTGCGATATTACCCCTACCAGCCATATATCATCAATTACACCATCAAATAAATCGCACCCGCTGACCACTCCAGTTAACCTAAAGCCTGAAACCACTCCATGAATCACACCAGCAAATTTTATCACCACTATTACACACAAAACACCTCATAAAATAACCCAACTCCAGCATGAATCGTTTCCAACAAAATCATTAACATAGGAGAACACCCTCCTACTCCAACACACCTCTTTTCAACCACCCCATAACAATGAATCACCATACCAACCACCCTTGGAAAACCCACATCAGAACCTACCACCTCTATACATCACCTAATATCCACCAACACAAGCATACACCCAATCTTGAAATGAGCCTACAAGATCATGCTGTCACCTTTATAATTGAGGTGGAAAGCCAAGAAGTGATATTCATGCTCAGAACCCAGCAGATATTACACAGATAGTAACAGAATTCATGAGGATGGAGGTGGAACTCTACAAAAAATATCTATGGTCCATGTACACGCTATCATCCATGCAACACTTTCAGACGCACACCCCACTCCCACCACTATACTACAATTAAATAGCTTCGATGTATCGACCATTTAATCAACCACAGGTTCCATCGCACTTACTGATTCATGGATAAAATAAAGGTTAACTCTTTATATACTATCACCTTGAATGCACAAGCAACAACATATCAACCCACTCCAGTGGATCCCCCATAAGCAACTCCTAACGTACTCGATGAAATAGAGCAATTCGAGGTGGCAGCAACTATTTGACATAAAAGATACAAGAACCCTTTTGATCAAATCAATAAAAAGAAGAAAGGATAAATCTTAGCTGAGTATAATAAGTACTAGATTATGCAAAATAAATATATGATCGATAATATATTTTCTTTTGTTCTCAAATAGTGTTTTTTGTTTACAAAGTTCTTTTTTTTGTCTATAAAGTCCTTCAACTCCCTTATATACTAAAAGAGACTCTCCTAGGTTGTTAGAGACAAACTACTAAGAATATTTGATAGAATATTCCCAAGGTCTCCTAACGGGATTACAATATTACAAGGGTCGTGCATTTTTCTCTTTCATAATATGGTCGTTTCTTTTTTAACGCTGGCTCGGAGAAGCATGCTCATTTTTTTGTGTTCACCGTAGTTTGTGGCTGTATAATTTGGACCCATAAAGTTAGTCCCTCCACATGTTGGTGTTCCGAACGCACGCATCCTCGATGAGCGGACTTCACACTCTCTAAAAGGAATTTGGCCTATTGGAACATTACGATCTGGTCAAGGGGGGGGGGGGGGTGGTCATCATGCTCAGCTAAGTGACAGGTGATACTTTTCACCTAGAAGTGATGCCAGCTCCACGGGCATCATCATTATGCATGTTTTCAAGACAACAATTTGACGGCTTGATGCTTCGCTTCTCGCACAGCTCTGAGACATGCCACCTCGATTCTTTTGAAACTTAAACTTATAAATAGGTGGGTATTTGTATTTCTAAAGAACTTTGGCCATTTATCTCTTCCAAAGACCTCGCTCACTCTTCCTCATTTACTCTCATGTTCTCCATCTTCTTTCTTCATTCTTTGCCTGAAGCCTCTACCTCCTTCTCCCTTGTTAGTACTCCTTTGATAAATATTATGCCAAAATCTCGTCGCCCTCATGAAGAGGTTTCTGAGACTGCTCCATTATCCATGGTGCCTCCCCTTGACAACAAGGATGTGGTGGTGGAACAGGGTGACAATCCTCTTATAGTGAAGGATTTATTACTGAGACACCCACTATCTCGGAATGACTTCCTTAAGGACCCCCTCCCTCCCCGAGCCCCGTGCTTTCAGAGACTGATCATGTCCATATCGAAACCTTTCATGTAAAGTATGGTATTCCCGCTCATATAGAAATAGTTCTAGTGGGAGGAGATTACGTGGATGTCCATAGACCAGGGTACTGTGCTTTCTTCGAGTATCATTTCATGATTGGCTATACTCTTCCTCTCTTCCCTTTAGCTGAGGAATTCTATAGATTTTATCAGGTTTTCCCAGCACAGCTCTCTTTGTATACACTCAAGGTGCTCTTACTACTGACCAAATATGCCGAATTGGCAGAGACGACGTCTCTATTCGCCACCTTCTACATCTATTCACGCCTTGTTTTCTTAGGGGTACCATGATGCATTTAAGATTTCACGGTATGAACGGCCTTGTGGTTGGGATGGATGACCGGGAAAGCCGCAAGTTTTGGCATAAATATTTCTTTATCAATACCGAGCACGTCGTCTCTAATCCTGTCGGCTTCCTTGAGTGATGGAACGAGAAACATAAGTGCCATTGCTCATTTTCTTGTCTTTTCTCTTGTATATGATGTAAAGCTTATTTTCTTGCCGTTTTGCATCGATGGGTCGTCCGCCTCGCCCTATTGCGGGCCTCAAGGATTAGGTAGCCCGTCTGTTACCCTATGTAGAAGAAAATCGAAGTTGGCCTGCCTTCATGAAGCGATACGACCCTAACATTTCTTCCAGTAAATACCATATTTTATTGCTCTTTTGGTTGTGTGATTGTATTGTAACGGTATGATTATGCGTGGTGAGTGGTCGAGGAGCTTCCAGGCGTAGGACGCTAGTTCCCTCCTTTAGGCAAGTCATTGCTGCTGTTGGTACTTAATTTATCTTGAGTGAGTCTGCTCTGGAGGATCGTCCTCAATCCGTTCAGTTGGGAGATTCATCTCGAGTTATGGCCACGAGGGAGGAAGCCTCTTCGGCACTAGCCTTACATCTCTTAGGCAAATCGTTTGATGGGGATAAGTCGTTGGAGAGAAAAAAGTGAAGGCTGGAGCTAGGGAGGGGTGTTGTCACGGATTTCAATGGCAGTAGGGCATCACGAACATCCCCGATGCTTGTGTTCATGGCCGATTGCATTTAGTCGGAGCGATCTCCCCGAGTGGAAGGAGTTGATCCAAGGGCCATCTCGGGGCTCTCCGTTGAGGGTGGTGCATCGTATAACATTGGGGGACATCGTGTCGAGGGCGGTGACTTGGGTTCTGATATCAGCCTAGAAGAGGTTAACAAATTTATGGGTTGTCACAGCGATATGGAGGTGAGGATGGATGGATCTGACCGTCATGTGGTCGTTCCAGGAAGCTAAAACTTACTGCTTAATAGTGAGCTTATGGCATTGGCCCTGGCTTCCCTGTGTGTTGCTCCTGAAAATGAGATGCTTGGGGTGATAAGTGACGTGGAATTATCTCGGAAGGTCGCTAGTATGGCTCTACAGGTAGGTGACTTTCCTTTCCTCCCTTCTTTTTTATGTCGTCTTATTGGAGCATTAATCGTGGCTCTATATTTTACTTCTAACTTATGCCCTTCTCTTTTGTCAGACCATCATCATCGAGGCAGAGAGAGATTATCGAGAGGGAGGGAGGATGGGTCTTTACAAGAAGATGTCATCCAAGTATTAGCAGTATTGATGTTCTAAACGTCAATACCACACAAGAGGAGGGGTGATTTGTATTGTACCCAATTTTCGCTCTAGAAGAACATGGTTTTTCTAGGTGTACTTACTACTACTGTTTGCGGAATTAAAAGTACATAAAATAAAGACACATCGATTTTTACTTGGAAAACACTTGGCTCCAAATGTGAAAGAAATTAGGAGCTACTACTCAGTAGGATTTTTCAAAACTTCTACTAAAATCACTGAGCCAAAATAGCATTTACAAAACTCTTGTAAACCTAAGGATTAAACTCTAATCTCTGTGTAGCACGGCCTCAACTGATGCGACACCTTCACGTTAACTCTAACTTGAATGCTAAAAGTACCTAGTACAAATGCTTCTATGAAAGCTGAAAGGTACAACTTTAATCCGCCTACTACAATTGAACTAGAATAAAAGAAAGACATAATGGAATTGGTTCTCCTATATTGTCCAAGTAGCTTCGGGAATGCACACTCAAATCTCACATAAATCGCTTGCAAAATTACCTCGCCTTTTTGCTCTCAATTTAGTTTCACTTATATGTTTGTGCAATACCTGTAAAAGAGAACAATCACTGTTATTTAATGAGTTAGTAATTAGAGTTTGATTGAGACTCAATTGCTGATCTTCCACCGAAGTTGAGTCCTTGAACAACACAAACTCCAACTCGATCCTTAATTCGAATCTGTGTCCTCTTCTCATAAGGAGACTTTCCCTCCTTATCCCATATGCAACCTTTTTTATCAGTTCAGGAGATATTGTTGCTTGATCAGTGGACTTGTCTCTTTCACGTATATCTCACATATATAGGTTTACAGACACTATGCTTCACCTGATGGACCTAGTCCATGACTGAGTTCATTTGTCATTCCTCAAAACTACACCTATTCATGTGCCAACAAACTCCCCCTTTTGGATCATGACAAACTCTATGTTTTTTACTGATCAAAGATCTGTAAGAACTCAGCTTAACCATTAACACTTTACGTAGAAACTTTTTCATCAAGGACCAGGTTAATTAGGTTATAAATATCACTTAATTCAAAATAAGAGTAAAGCACAATATCTCTTCCCTGTTTTGGTATCATCGAAAGTTGCATATAGTGTAAATAACAAAATTTAATAAGTTCTCATGGCCACTGGGCTACTTCAAGTGAAAACATTGTGCAATTATCAATAATAAACAAACATAATTAATCCATTCTGAACAGAATCAACATTGAACAAAAGAAAACAGCAATTTGTCATTAATAGAGACATGCCTTCAAAAACAGACCATAAAAAGAAAGAATAACTTCCAAAACCTGAGCAAAAAAAAATAAAAACATCCGTAATATGGGTCATTAGGGGGTTACTAGACTGATTCAAAAGACAAGTGCTGGGAGACCTAGGGCTTGGAGGAACTAGAGGGTTGAGACTAGAGAAGGTTTCACATATTCTGAAATATTCCATCACTTTTCTCCTTTTCTTTTGATAGCTCGGTTCTAAGGCCATCTCTTTCAGTTTCCAATTCAATCACACGTGCCTTGATCCTAGTTTTTTAATTATTCTTAGTTCAACACTCCTGAACCAAAGCCCTAAGTTAGGGATGCCAAGGCCCACAAGTATGAGATTGCAAATCGTCGATCGCTCCATAAAAAGACCGATGGGAATCCTTGATGATGAGCCTGTTTAAGTGGGAAATTTTCATTTACCCTCTGATTTAATAATCATTGATTATGCGTCTGACAAATATATCCCTATCATTTTGGGGAGACCATTCCTAGCCACAGGAAGAGCACTAATGGATGCACAATGGAAAGAGATTAAATTCTATGTGAATGATGAAGAGGTCACATTCCAAGTAAGCAAGGGTATGAAACTACCACACAAATATGAAAGCATCTCGGAGATTGATGTTGTTGATGAAGTGGAAGATGCGGTTGAAATGAAGATGGAAGAAAAATGCCTCGGTAAGGAGTTGCCAGCTATTTTGGTGAACTTTGATGGTGAAGATATGGACGGGTGTATGGAATCAGTCAATGCATTGGATGGGCTTGGGTCTTACCCTTATGCTTCGGTAAAACTCTCTCTCGATTTGGAGAATAGAGCCACTCCCCTCGCAAAGCGTTCTATTATTGAGCCACCACAACTAGAGCTCAAACCACTTCCACCACAATTGAGGTATACATTTCATGGCTCGAATGATACTTTACCAGTAATACTTTCTTCTTTGTTGAATGACCTGCAGGTAGAACAATTGTTAGAGGACATGAAGGAGCATATGCAAGCTATTGGGTAGACAATTGCAGACATCCAAAGGAGTTATACCGGCATTCACGAACACAAGATCCAATTGGAGAATAAGACTAAACCAAGTGTGGAACATCAACGACGGTTGAACCTATCCATGCAAGAAGTGGTAAAGAAAGAAATCATCAAGTGTTTGGATGACGGGGTAGTCTACCCCATTGCCGATAGTTCTAGGGTGAGCCTGATGCAATGTGTGCCAAAAAAGGAGGCATGACCGTGATTGAAAATGATAAAAATGATTTCATCCCAACAAGAATGGTGATTGGTTGGAGGGTGTGTATGGATTATCGAAAGCTCAACAGTTCCATGTGCAGTAGACCATTTCCCTATGCCTTTTATTGATCAAATGCTTGATCGGTTAGTGGGAAGGTCATTCTATTAATTTCTTGATGGATATTCCAGCTAAACTAAATTAACATAGCATTGGAAGACCAAAATAAGTCAACATTCACTTGCCCGAATGAAACTTTTGCCTTTAGCCGAATGGCGTTTTGTTGTGCAATGCTCCGGCTACTTTTCAAAGATGCATGATGTCCATCTTCAAAGATGCTCCAGCTATGTGTTCATTCGGCTACCCATGATGCACCGAATGGACACATATTGGCATTATCTAGCACTTTTTGTCCTTGGTATTCTGATATTTCTAACTACTAGGTTAGTGTACGTATTTGGGATAGAATGGAATCCTATCAGAAAAAAAAGTTTTTAGAGATATTGAGCAATACAATTGGGAATAACCATTTCGGTTCGTGTTTATGTTGATACCGTTATCCGAAGGTGTGTTCCAGAAGAGGAGAGTATGCCAATTCTAAAGGCATGCCATGACCCACCGGTATGGGGCCCCCATGGAGGAAATCAAATGGAGGCTAAGGTTATTGAATGTGGTATTATTGGCCATTGATTTATCGTGATGACAATCCAATAGTCAAGGCTTGCAAACAATGCCAAAGGCAATGATTAATCTCCAAGAGGCATGAAATGCCAATTCACTTTGTGATGGAGGTAGAGATCTTTGATGTATGGGGAATTGTTTTTATTGGTCACTTTGTAAGATCTTATGGTATGAAGTATATCTTCGTTGTTGTGGACTATGTGTCCAAATGGGCTAAAGCAATTGCCTTACCAAACAACAAGGAAAGGAGTGTGACCACATTCATAAAGAAAAGTATGTTCACACGGGTTGGCATTCTTAGAGCCATTCTTAGTGACAGTGTGTGTCATTTCTGCAACAGGGCTTTCATAGGGATACTAGACAAATATGACATCAAGCATAAGGTGGCCACACCTTATCACCCTCAATCAAGTGGCAAAGTTGATGTTTACAACCGGAAGATAAAGACTATTCTAGAAAAGTATGGCAATGCAAACAAGACCAATTGGTCAAGGAAGCTAGATGAAGCATTATGGGGCATACTGAATGGCGTACAAAACTCCTATTGGCACTTCTCGTTATCGGTTAGTCTTCGGCAAGGCTTTCATCTACACGTAGAACTGGAGCACAAAGCCATGCAGGCCTTAAAAAGGTTGAACTTGGATTGGGCTGAAGCTATAAATTTGAGGTTAATACAACTCAATGAAATGGAGGGATTCCATTTCCATGCATATGAAAGTGCAACTATTTACAACGAAAGGATGAAGTTTGTCCATGACAAAAAGATCTTGAAAAGGGAGTTCAAGTCAGGTTACATGGTTTTGCTCTTCAACTCAAGGCTCAAATTATTTTCAGGCAAGCTCAAATCGAAATGGTCCAGTCCATTCAAGGTGGGCAATGTCTTTTGTTATGGAGCTGAGGATCTAGAATCGTAGGACTGGCACCGAACTTTAAATGTAAATGGCCAGCTAGTCAAGCACTACTTGGGAATAGATGGAGAAAACCACTTGGTGGAGGAGTTGGCTGTCAAAGATGGACTGTGCCCCACCAATGAGTAAACAAAGAAATTCCAACTCCATCATGCCGCAACGTTAATCAAGCGCTTCATGGGAGGCAACCCATTATGGTAACACCCTTTTTATCATTTAAATTTTAGTTTTTGTTAAATATATTCAATTGAGAAACTTAAAGTGTGTGTTAGAGTGTAGGGGATTCAAAAGATCATAACACTGGGCAAAATTACATATGGAAGGGAAGAAAAGTCACCATGGGAAGTTTGCTACACATATGCGATCGCGTTTTAACTATGTGGACCGCATAGTGGTCGCAGACCCAAATAGTTTGTTTGGTAAAATTTGGTGGTAAGAATGTGGCGAGGAGGTTCATGTTAGAATATACGCTTAACGCTAGAGGGGGTGTGAATAGCGTTTTAATAAAAATCAAGATAAATTTGCGGAATTAAAATTGCAGGAATAAAGTAAGTGCAGTAATTAAAGTAGTAAGGAGAGAACACACCGAATTTTATACTGGTTCCCCACAACGTGTGGTTAGTCCAGTCCCCGAGATGCTCTCTCGAGTGTTACACTAACTCCGTTAAGCTTAGGGTGCCTAACAAACCGTTACACTTGCTCGTAGATATACACTCTACAAGACTTCAACCTGCTCGAGGATACCTCACCTCAAGAATTCAAGTCAAGGAACTAAACTTTCCTTCTTACAACAAGGGATATAACTTCCCTTAAAGTGTATGCAAACACTTAGCACTCAAGACAAGACTCTCTTATAGAGTAGATGTGCGTAAAATTGATACGCTCAAGAACACAACAACTTAGTCAAGAATTTGGCTCTCAAAAACTATGAAATGAATATAAAATGATTGATATGAGAGTATGTAAGCTTAAGCAAGAATGTAATCAGTTTTTGTGCTTAAAAGAGTGATTTTGAGGTGTATTTATAGTCCTCAAAGTCACCAAGACCGTTGCTTAATTGCCAATCACTAATTGCTGATTTTTGTTAGATAATACGCTTAACGCTAGAGGGGGGGGGGGGTGAATAGCGTTATAATAAAAATTAGCGTAAACTTGCGGAATTTAAAAATTGCAGGAAATAAATAAGTACGATAAGTAAATAAATTAGAACAAACGCACCGATGTATCCTGGTTCACCACAACCCGTGGCTAGTCCAGTCCCCGAGAGACTCTCTCGAGATTTCCACTAACTTGTTAAGCTTACGGGTGCTCAACAAACCGTTACAACTTGAGGACACAAGCCTCAACAACCTTTGCTCGGAGATACAACACTCCAAGACTTCAACCAAGTTCCTTCTTACAACACAAAGGACGAACACTTCCCTTCAAGTGTACAAAAACATTAGCACTCAAACAAGACACTCCTTTAAGAGTAGATATGAGTAAAAAGAATACGCTCAAGATCGCAACAACTTTCGACAAGAATTTGGCTCTCAAAAGCTTATGTAATGTATATAAAATGATAAGCAATAAAGTATGCTAGCTTTAGCAATTGTATGATCAGTTGTTGTGTTTAGAAGACTGAATTGAAGCTGTATTTATAGTTGAAAAACTTTGTATTACCGTTGCCTAATTGCCAATTAAGAATTGCTGATTTTACTCTGTGACAATCGATTGTCAAATTACCACAATCGATTGTTTTCCAGTTCTTCCAAAAATCAATCCCAGATTTTACGCATAACAATCGATTATCTAAGATCAATAATCGATTACTGGCAACGTTCAAAAAATCAAGATTTTACTTAAAACAATCGATTATAGGAAATCAATAATCGATTACTCAGCAACGTTCAAAAAATCCTTTCCAGATTTTAATTAAAACAATCGATTGTCAGAAATCTACAATCGATTACTCAGCAACGTTCAAAAAGTCCTTTCCAGATTTTAATTAAAACAATCGATTATAGGAAATCAATAATCGATTACCTGACGGTATTTGAAAACATTTGGGCAACGGTCAGTTATACAATCGATTATATTAAGTTAACAATCGATTATATATCAGTCTTGAAAAATCAATTTAGACACTGCCTCTTGACAATCGATTGTTATAGGTTCAAAATCGATTATTTAATAACTTTGAAAAAGTCTGGAAGACACTGCCTCAACACAATCGATTGTCATAAGTTCACAATCGATTATTATTTGACTTTGAAAAATCTGATGGACACTGTCTCTTCACAATCGATTGTCATTAGCTTCACAATCGATTATTTTGAGCTTTGAAAAACTTTGATGGACACTGCCTCATCACAATCGATTGTCATAAGGTTCACAATCGATTGTCATGCCGATTTGAAAAATCTGATGCTCACTGCCTTAACACAATCGATTGTCATAAGTTCACAATCGATTGTCAAGCAGCTGACTTAAACATAATCGATTATCATAAGTACATAATCGATTATCTTAGTCCAGATTTTAGAGGCATGTTTAAAAATCATTTTGACTAAAGTAAATATGCATTATTTAAAATCATTTTGCTCTAAATTAAATATGCATGATTTGTTAAAAATATCTTTATGAGAGAAGCCAAGTCTTGAGTTTAAGTTGTCGGATCAAGATCACAATTAAATACCGACTCATATAAAACTTAATCTCGATCTTTGTCTTGTGCTTGAATCTCGTTATATATCAATTTTGCGCTTGTGCTTGGACCTCGTCATGTGTCAATTTGCGCATAGTTTGTCATTCATCAAAACCTACAAATATGAACACACGTTTAGTATAATGCCTTGAGAACGTGTTTCCAACAATTTCCCCCTTTTTGATAATGGCAAACTTTAAGTGGGATATGCATACGATTCAAGACAAGTAAAGATATGCAACAAGTATATAGATATGCAATTAGTTCCCCCTCAATTTATGCCGATAAGTATTGAGAGTGCATACCCGTTATCTTCCCCCTTTTGCCATTAGCAAAAAAATATAGAATAATAAGAAAAACTTGTTTATTTATTAAATCTGCAATTTCAGACATAATAACATAAATAATGTCAAGACAATCGATTATTGATACTGGATAATCGATTATATAAAAGAGAAATCGATTGTTCTGTGCGTCAATCTTTATAATTCCCCCTGCCTTTAGGGCGATACCTGCAAAAATACGTTAGACGTCTCCGACGCTCAAGTTAGAAAACATGTGAAAGGGATAATGCAATGCATGACTTGGATCAACGTGGAGTCAAGGATCCCGAGTTCACTACGAATTCGGAAGAAGGACTCTTTCTCTAAGGGCTTTGTAAAGATGTCGGCCAATTGATCTTTGGTTTCAACAAATTCAATTTCGACATCGCCCTTGAGAACGTGATCTCTTATAAAATGATGTCTAATTTCAATGTGTTTTGTTCGCGAATGAAGAACGGGGTTCTTCGTCAAGCATATGGCACTAGTATTATCACATCTAAGAGGGATATGATCAAGACTTAGGCCATAGTCCAAGAGTTGTTGTTTCATCCAAAGGATTTGAGTGCAACAACTCCCCGCGGCTACATATTCAGCCTCGGTTGTGGACAACGCAACACTTACTTGTTTCTTGCTAAACCAAGAAACGAGAGAGCTACTGAGCAAATGGCAAGTGCCACTAGTGCTCTTGCGGTCCAATTTGCATCCAGCAAAATCGGAATCGGAATAGCCAACAAGTTGGCATGAAGAACCTTTGGGGTACCATAGACCCACATTTACAGTACCAACAAGATACTTCAATATCCGTTTCACCGCAGTTAGGTGAGACTCCTTCGGACACGATTGATAACGAGCGCATAAGCACACGCTAAACATGATGTCCGGACGACTAGCAGTAAGATAAAGGAGAGAGCCAATCATACCTCGATACTTTTTGATGTCGACTTCCTTACCTTTCTCATCTTTGTCTAGATGATCGGATGTGCTCATGGGGGTTGCCATTGCTTTTGCATTGGTCATTTCAAATCATTTCAGCAATTCTTTGCAATATTTCGCTTGGCAAATGAACGTACCTTCTTTCATTTGTTTTACTTGTAATCCCAAAAAGAATGTTAACTCACCCATCATAGACATCTCAAATTCGCTTGTCATTAAATCGGAAAATTCCTTGCACAAAACATTGTTAGTAGCACCAAATATAATATCATCCACATAGATTTGAACTAATAAAATATCATTGTTTTTATGCTTAACAAAAAGAGTGGTGTCAACATTCCCCCTAATGAAATCATTTTCCAATAGAAATTTACTCAATCTTTCATACCAAGCTCGGGGAGCTTGTTTTAAACCATAAAGAGCCTTTTTGAGTTTGAAAACATGATCGGGAGATTTAAAATCTTCAAAATCAGGGGGTTGTTCAACAAAAACTTCTTCTTGAATAACACCATTTAGAAAAGCACTTTTCACATCCATTTGATATAAATTGAAATTCATAGAAGAGGCAAAAGCAAGCAATAAACGAATAGCTTCTAATCTAGCTACGGGAGCATATGTTTCTTCATAGTCAATACCCTCTTCTTGATTATAGCCTTTTGCTACAAGCCTAGCTTTGTTTCTAGTGATTACACCATTTTCATCTAGTTTGTTTTGAAAAACCCATTTCGTACCAATTATGGTATGATTTTCGGGTCTTGGCACCAAATCCCAAACGTCATTCCGTTTGAATTGGTTAAGCTCCTCTTGCATTGCCAAGGTCCAAAATTCATCCCCAATTGCTTCGGAGATGGTTATTGGTTCAATTTGAGAAACAAAAGCAGTATGTCCTAAGGTGTTCTTAAGGGAGTTTCGGGTACTTACCTTTTCTCCGACGTCGCCAATTACCTGTTCGAGAGGGTGATCTTTGATTGTTCTCCACTCGTTAGGCATTTTCGTTTCTTTCTCCAATTGTGGCGTTTCCTCTATTGATTGTTCCAAGATTTCATCTTGAATTGCCTTAGGAGTTTCCTATTGTACTTTGTCTTTTAAACTATTTAGAATACCTGCAAGATCAGAACAAGAATCCTTTCTCGCCAAGCGAGCATTATTTTCGGAAAACACAATATGAGGGGATTCCTCCACAGTTTGGGTTCTATTATTAAATACCCTATATGCTTTGCTACGTGAAGAATACCCAATAAAAATTCCCTCATCGGATTTGGCATCAAATTTTCCCAATTGATCTTTTCCATTGTTATGATAAAACATTTACAACCGAATACTCTAAAATGGGAGATATTTGGTTTCCTTCCCTTGTAGAGTTCATAAGGGGTTTTCATGAGTATTGGCCTTATGACTACTCTATTTAAAACGTAGCATGCGGTACTCACGGCATCCGCCCAAAAATGTTTAAGAATCTTAGCCTCTTCGAGTATGGTTCTAGCCATCTCTTCGAGACACCTATTTTTCCTTTCCACCACCCCATTTTGCTGTGGTGTTCGTGGAGCGGAGAAGGTATGCTCGATACCGAGTTCGTCACAAAAGTCCGCAAAGCGATTGTGATCAAACTCTCCCCCATGATCACTTCTAACTGAAGTGACGGTTGTTTCCTTTTCATTTTGAACACGTTTAAGGAAATATTTAAAATTCCGAAAAGCATCACTTTGATGGGCAAGAAATAAAGTCCATGTAAATCTTGAATAATCATCAACAATAACAAAGGCATAACGATTTCTACCTAGACTTTCAATGCGAGATGGTCTAAATAAATCCATGTGAAGCAATTGGAATGGTCTAGTAGTTGAAACAATATTTTTCGATTTAAAAGATGCTTTTGTTTGCTTCCCTTTTTGACAAGTATCACAAATAGAGTCATTTTCAAATTTCAAATTTGGAAGACCAACAACTAAATTTTGTGAAACCAATTTGTTCAAAAGATGCATGTTGATGTGAGCTACTCTACGATGCCATAACCAAGAATCATTCTCTTTGCTCATTAAACAATTCACATATTCGGGTGAAGAATTTGCAAGATCAACCATATAAATGTTATCCATTCTAAAACCACGAAGGATAATTTTAAAATCGCTACGTCTAAAAACTAAGCATTCATCCGAATCAAATAAAACAAGATTTCCCTTGTCACATAATTGACTTATGCTCAAGAGATTATGTTTTAAACCTTTCACAAGTAATATATGCTTAATGGAAGAAATTTCATCCTTACCGACCGATCCGATGCCGATAATCTTTCCTTTGTTGTTATCACCAAAAATAACACTTCCCCCTTCCTTGTGTTCTAGTTGAAGGAATTTGGATTCGTCTCCCGTCATGTGCTTGGAGCATCCACTATCAAGGTACCATAGTACACTTGATCCCTTCAAACATACCTACAAAACAGATTAATGAGTTTTAGGTACCCATGCCATTTTGGGTCCTTGGGGGTTAGGCAAATCATAGTGATGTGATTGAGTGTTATGTCTATGTCGTGTAAAACAAGCAGGAGCAATATGTCCAATTCATCTACAATAATGACAAGTCACGTTAGGATTATGCATTCTTCTAGGTTGATAGTAATTGGACGGACGAAATTCATTTACTCTACTCTTGACAATATTACTATTGCGCAAATCATTTCTCCTACTATTTGTTCTAGGATATGCATCATTTCTAAAATAGTTGTTTCTAGGTTGGAAGTCATTTCTAGGTGTTCTAAAAGGTTCAAAATTCCTTCTAGTGTTTGGCCTAGAATGTGCATTATTTCTAGCATGATTATTTCTAGGTTGCAATTGATGAAAACCATTTCTAGGTTTGTTGTATCTAGGATGAATATTTGTTTTATTTATCCTAGGTTGAGCCTTAGGTGGTTGGGGGTTGGCTTCAACTTTCTCTTTAGGCTCGTTTCTAAAACCAATGCCATGCTTGGTCGACTTCAAATTAACAAGCACTTCATTCAAATTTTTATGAGAAGAGTTAAACTTATCTAAGGTGCCCTTAAGCCTTTCTACTTCATTTTTGAGATGCATGCAAGAAGTACAATTTCTAGAACTCTCGGGCTTGTCGGCGCTTCTCTTGCCAAAAAATTTGTTTTCCTCTTTCAACTTCTCATTTTCTAAAATCAGTTTTTCCAATTCCTTTTCTTTAAAAGAGAGTTGTTTTTGAAAATCTTTTACTTTTAAAGAAGCATTTTCTTTTATACTCTTAACAGTTTTTGAAGCTTTAATAAATTCGCTATACAACTCATCAAAAGCATTTTGCATTTCTTCAAGGGAAAAGAAATTTTTGGAAGAAATTTGACATACCTCTTCTTTGTTGTCTTCTTGTGTCATAAGACAAAGATTTGCGGCTTCGTCTTCTTCTTCCTCACTTGACTCGTCACCGGAGTCACCTCCCCAAGATATGTATGCTCGTTGCTTCTTGAAGGGTTTCTTCTCCTTTTTAGCATTTGGGCAATTTGATTTGATGTGCCCGGTTTCTCCGCACTCATAGCACTTTATTTGATCTCCTTGCTTTTTACCCTTTCGTTCATACTCTTTTCGCATGAACTTTTGAAATCTCTTGATAACGAGTCCGAACTCGTTGTCTCCGTCCTCATCATTTTGAGGTTGGCTTGTGCTTGCCTTGAGAGAGATTCTTTGCTTCCTTTGATCATCAACAAGAGGGTTAAGTATAGTAGATTCATAAGTTTTAAGATTACCTCTTAATGCGTCGATGGTGACATTTGAAATGCCAATGGATTCTTGAATCGCGTCGGCCTTGGATCACCATTTCGGAGGGAGACTTCGGAGAATTTTTCGGACAAGTTCCTTATCCGTGAAGGTCTTCTTAAGAGCATGTAAATCATTTACGATTTTTGAAAATCGTTCAAACATCTCATCGACCTTTTCGCCTTCCTTCATGTGAAACAATTCATATGCATGGGTTAGGAAATCAATTTTGGCTTCCCTTACCTGGTCCGTACCTTCGTACGTAATTTCCAGCTTGTCCCACATTTGCTTCGCCGTTGTATAACAAGATATCTTCCTGTAATCATCAGCATTTACAGCACAATATAATAAATTAATAGCTTTAGCATTATTTTGCACCTTTCGGATATCATCCGCATCGTATTCATCTTCGGACTTTGGGACCCATTCATTTTCAACCTTCTTGGTTGGAATTTGTTCTCCATTCAATATGACCTTCCAAAGATGAAAACTATTTGATTGTACAAATATTCTCATCCTCTCCTTCCAGTATGTATAATTTGTACCATCGAATAGCGGTGGTCGGGTGGAGAATTGTCCTTCATCTATTCCTGCAAAAGAATCACGAGTAGAAGCCATGGATGTTTCTCTCAAACGGTTAAGTCTTCTGAGACTTGGGCTCTGATACCAATTGTTAGATAATACGCTTAACGCTAGGGGGGGGGGGGGGTCAATAGCGTTATAATAAAAATTAGCGTAAACTTGCGGAATTTAAAATTGCAGGAAATAAATAAGTGCGATAAGTAAATAAATTAGAACAAACGCACCGATGTATCCTGGTTCACCACAACCCGTGGCTAGTCCAGTCCCCGAGAGACTCTCTAGAGATTTCCACTAACTTGTTAAGCTTACGGGTGCTCAACAAACCGTTACAACTTGAGGACACAAGCCTCAACAACCTTTGCTCGGAGATACAACACTCCAAGACTTCAACCAAGGAAACACAAGTTCCTTCTTACAACACAAGGGACTAACACTTCCCTTCAAGTGTACGAAAACACTTAGCACTCAAACAAGACACTCCTTTAAGAATAGATATGAGTAAAAATAATACGCTCAAGATCGCAACAACTTTCGACAAGAATTTGGCTCTCAAAAGCTTATGTAATAAATATAAAATGATAAGCAATAAAGTATGCAATCTTTAGCAATTGTATGATCAGTTGTTGTGTTTAGAAGACTGAATTGAAGCTGTATTTATAGTTGAAAAACTTTGTATTACCGTTGCCTAATTGCCAATTAAGAATTGCTGATTTTACTCTGTGACAATCGATTGTCAAATTACCACAATCGATTGTTTGCCAGTTCTTCCAAAAATCAATCCCAGATTTTACGCATAACAATCGATTATCTAAGATCAATAATCGATTACTGGCAACGTTCAAAAAATCATTTCCAGATTTTACTTAAAACAATCGATTATAGGAAATCAATAATCGATTACTCAGCAACGTTCAAAAAATCCTTTCCAGATTTTAATTAAAACAATCGATTGTCAGAAATCTACAATCTATTACTCAGCAACGTTCAAAAAATCCTTTCCAGATTTTAATTAAAACAATCGATTATAGGAAATCAATAATCGATTATCTGACGGTATTTAAAAATATTTTGGCAACGGTCAGTTATACAATCGATTATATTAAGTTAACAATCAATTATATATCAGTCTTGAAAAATCAATTTAGACACTGCCTCTTGACAATCGATTGTTATAGGTTCACAATCGATTATTTAGTAACTTTGAAAAAAGTCTGGAAGACAGTGCCTCAACACAATCGATTGTCATAAGTTCACAATCGATTATTTTGTGACTTTGAAAAATCTGATGGACACTGTCTCTTCACAATCGATTGTCATTAGCTTCACAATCGATTATTTTGAGCTTTGAAAAACTTTTGATGGACACTGCCTCATCACAATCGATTGTCATAAGGTTCACAATCGATTGTCATGCAGATTTAAAAAATCTGATGCTCACTGCCTTAACACAATCGATTGTCATAAGTTCACAATCGATTGTCAAGCAGCTGACTTAAACATAATCGATTATCATAAGTACATAATCGATTATCTTAGTCGAGATTTTAGAGGCATGTTTAAAAATCATTTTGACTAAAGTAAATATGCATAATTTAAAATCATTTTGCTCTAAATTAAATATGCATGATTTGTTAAAAATATCTTTACGAGAGAAGCCAAGTCTTGTGTTTAAGTTGTCGGATCAAGATCACAATTAAATACCGACTCATATAAAACTTAATCTCGATCTTTGTCTTGTGCTTGAATCTCGTTATATATCAATTTTGCGCTTGTGCTTGGACCTCGTCATGTGTCAATTTGCGCATAGTTTGTCATTCATCAAAACCTACAAATATGAACACAATTTTAGTATAATGCCTTGAGAACGTGTTTCCAACAATTTTGTGCTAGGATAATCGATTATCTGATTTGCATAATCGATTATCTGCAAATCGTTCAAAAATCATATGCAGATTTTAAGCAGAATAATCGATTATTCAAATTGCATAATCGATTACCTGATAACGTTAAAAATCAGACGCTGATTTTATGCTAGCATAATCGATTATTGCCTTCTGCATAATCGATTATCTTTCAGCGTTTAAAAATACTTTGGCAACGGTCTTAACATAATCGATTACCTAAAAGACATAATCGATTATTTTGTTGTTTTGTAAATTCCGGTTATACACTGTCTTAACATAATCGATTATCAGAAAAGACATAATCGATTATTTTGCTGTTTTGTAAAATCCGGTTTACACTGTCTTAACATAATCGATTATTTCTGCCCAGATTTGAAAGACATGTTTAAAAATCATTTTGGCTAAAATGAAGATGTTTGAAAATCATTTTGTTTAAATCAAAGATGCATGGTTTGATGAAAATGATATTACAAGAGAAGCCAAGTCTTGAATCTATTGTCGGATCAAGATCACAATATAAGACGACTCATGTATAACTTTGTTGCTTTACTTGATCTTGTTCTTTGTTTCTCTTGTGCTTGAAATTCGGCATATGTCAATGTTCCATGCGCGTCGGTTTGTCATTTATCAAAACCTACAAAGATGAACACACGTTTAGTTTTAGCGACTTGAGAACGTGTTTCAACAGTTCACTTTGCGGACCGCATTTAAATTATGCGATTACGTAAGTGAACTGCATTTTTTCCTCGAGCAACTCAAGATGTACCCACCGCATAACATTTATGCAATCGCATAATGTGTTATTCGGTGACTTATCCATCGTGAACGTCAAAGGTAAGTCCCCTATCATGATACCAACATTCACACATTTGGAAAAAAAGTAGAAAACAAAACAAAATGGAAAAAAAGGATGGGAAAATGGCTAGCTGAATCGAAGAGAGTAAACAACACCTGTGAATTCATCTCCCAATTGTGCTCATTACTCCATCACTGGTATGTTCCTCTCTCCCTATTTATTCCATGTACATTTTAGTTTAAATTTTGTTGTATTTTTCTTATTTTATTGTTTTGTGTAGTTTTTGTTATCTTTTGTTTATTTTATGATGATATATGTTCATAATGTGAGGGGTTTATTGGATAAGTAGCTAAATTGGGGATGCTGGGTAGAGAACTTTGTTTTCCATTGTTGAGGGTGGAGCTCAAAATGTGAGAATAATTACCTATGTGGACCACATAGTCGATTTGTGGTCTAAATTGTTTCCGTAAAACGAACCCTAGGTAGCCTAAAAATGATGACAAAATGTGCTTTGCTTTTGCATCATGTTGTTTGCGGTCATTCTGCAATCGCAGATCCATCTTTGTGCTGGACTTTTTGAACACATAGTGCTATTATGTTTTCCAATTATTTAAGTGTGCGATGTTTGTGCGAACCGCATAATGTATATGCAATATTGTAGCCCATCGCATACCTATATCATATCAACAGGCAGAGAGTTTGCGACAAGTTTGCAGTCCGCATAGTGGTTATGTGACCGCATAACCTTTCGATTACATGAAATTTATTGTACTTTTTCTGTTGTTGCCTATTATGTTGCTTACATTTCATTTCTGTATAGTTATGGATCCGAAGAAACAAACATATTTTGCCAAGAAAAGGGCCTCCAGCACCTGTCAAGGACAACAAGCAAAATGTCCACGAGCGGATCCTGCTGCTGCACGTCCCTCCCAGTCTGATGAGGAGGAGACCTTGCCCTCAAATGACCTACACGATGAGGCAAGAAGGAAAGAAGGAGATGACTTCCAGTTGGGTTTGGGGTCGAAGGGTCTAGGGAGCTATATATAGAAGCGCTAAAAAAATGTAAAATCCTGGCCGAAAAGCAAGTCTGAATGGGCTACAGGAGTAGTCTCCTACATAATGGAGAAAATCAAAGCTAGAAAATAGGAGTGCTTTACAGAGATGCCTGATGACTACAATGAAACTCTGGTCCATGAGTTTTGTGCCTCTTATGGAGCCTCCAAGACCTCTCACCACAAGTGCAACAAGGTTTTTTCTGATACTGTCCTGGTTCCGGGGGAACATGTGTTCTTTAGCAATGATACCATAAATAAGTTCTACTTCCCCGTCTGGAGACCGGGGGTGGCTGAGTATGACGCCAAATGGGAAAACTGGGACAATAAGCGTAATTTGATAGAGTCAGTGATATCCAAGAGACTTCTGTTTGGATTAACCCTCTGCGTAAAATATTTAAGAAAGATCTCACACAAGAGAACAGATTCTTGCTTAGTTTTATCACTCTCGATTGATACCAACAAGAAATAAGACTGACATAAGCATTGAGAAAGCTCTTCTCATTGCATGCATTATGACGGGAATAAAAATTGATATGGGTAATTTTATCTTCCGAGAGATAGGGATGCGAGAAATCCAGACAACCACGTCACTTCTACTCCCATGCTTGATCACAGCCCTCTATAAGGCTGTAGAAGTACCCACAATGCCACACACCAACAAGACGGAGAAAGCGCTGAAGTATATTGACATCACGTGCAATAATGATGTAGTAGATGTTGCTCCCCAGAGGTTCAGACTCAGATTCCTGCTGATATAGAGCCCTTCGATTCCTAGACTTATCTGTCTCCGCAGGCTATTGTTGCACCCACTTCCACTCCGCAACCCACTTTTCAAACCACCATTTCTCAGCCTTCTGCCACACTGCCAGCTATTTCAAGGCTTTGTCTCTTAGCTCAACAGGCAAATGCTAAGGTAGATAAGCTTCTGAAGAACCTCCCAGCCTTTATCAAGCAGGCATTGTCACCTATCCAGTCGTCAGTGACGTCCATCTAATAGCAACTAACATCTTATGGGGAATGCCTGAAGCATCTTGAGTTGTGGGTTAAAAAGACAGAACAAGGTGAGATTGGTCACTTGCCAAAGTTCTGTGGTGATGTTTTCACAATGACGACTGAGCTCCATAAAATGCAAACTCTAGAGTTCAATCTATAATCCTTCATGCCTAAGGAAGATGAACAGGGAGCGGACACAATAGTGGCTGGATTGGACCTTGACTTCTCCACCTTGATGATAGACCCTGCACCTCAGACTGTCGGGGCTTCCCGGACTCCAGCTTCCCCTGCACATATTGACATTCCTTCTGAGGAAGATTTCGGACACACTAACGAGTCCGAACGTGGGAAGGTAGATGAAGGATATACAGATGATAAGTCATGGTCTGAGGAGGATGAGGGCCATCAGGATAAGGGTAAGCAGATTGCAGCCCTTACAGTTGTAAAAGAGGAACAAGCAGCTGTTCAGAAGGCAATTGAACATTTGCTAGCACACTTGGTCATCTAAGACATTACATCGACCACTTGTCCATCAACAGGCGAGGCTAGTAGCTCACAGGAACCAGCTGAGTGTCGGGCCAACCAGAGATCCCTCCTCCCTCAGTGGAGGTTATTCCTCCGGCCGAGATCTCATCTATCCCAGCTTCAGTATCATAGCGTGACCCCAAAATCATTCACTCGTCTTCCGAATCCTAGAGTAGTTAGTGCGCTTCAAGGAGCCCCTAAACTTTGGTTTACATTATTATACATTCGGAACAATGCATGTTGTTAGTTTGGGTGGAATAGCCTTGTACAAATTTTGTGAATTAAAATGTTATACATGTTTTTAGGTTATATAGCAAACTTCTATATATACATGGGTTGTGATCATGAATATAATATTATTTTATGGTTTTAGCATATAATTTATCTTTGTATATAAAAAATAAAAAAAAAACCTAAAAACAAGTAGATAGTTGTATGTTCATATATAGTAATTAGTAATGAATCCCCATTGATTTTTCTCCGCCGGGTTTATTTCCAAGGTGTAATAGTAGGACCAATGTAGTAGAATGAAACATTTTGACCGGTTTGGTGTAATTGTCTAGTTTCAAGTATATGTTCCTTCAAATAGCCTATACCCTTCCATTAATGCAAAAAAAAAAAAAAGAAATCAACTATGCGAACTTGAGGCTCGCACTTGAGTCTATGTCTACCTAGATTTATACATGTAAATTTGATGAAAGCATCGAGTTTCCAAGTGTTGACTCGTGGGATGAAAACTTTGGTGAGCCAAATAGTTCGTGTGCCATATGTGTGAGTCTTTGTATAAATAATTCTTTTGTCCACTTCTGCCATATATAACTTTCCCGATTGATCTTTCGATGCTTATGATAATTAGGTTTGGTTGGAGAAATGACCCTAGGCAGTCTTTGTGATTTTAGAAAACAAGTTAGCCTTTAAAGATACCTATTGTACAGATAGTTTCAACTACTTACCTCCACTTGAGCCTTTAATATTTTCTTTTGCCACCTCATTAGAAACCTTTGCCCTTTTGTAAAATAATACCCTCTTTTGAACCCGTCCCTCGTTGAAAATTGAGAATGAGGCTAAAATCCTAAGTTGCAGGTGTTGTTTCAAGCCAGAAATTGGCAAGGTTTAATAGTGAGTATAGGAATGTATAACTCAAGGTGTGAAACTACTCAAGCTGCAAAAGAAAAAAAAACCAAATTTTGCAAGAGAAGAAAGTAGAAGCTAATGAGGGCTATATGGTTTGAAAAGAAGCAAAGAGCAACAAGAAAGAAAAATGTGAGTAATGTACAAGAAGGGTGTAGTAACTTGTACCCAAATGCTTATCCGACCTTCCCTAAACATACATTACAAGCTTAAAAAGTCCTTAAGGGATCTCCAACCGAATGTTTATAGAATAAAATGATGAACTAAAATATGGGCAAGCTTATGTATGGCATGTTATAACAGTTGAAACTCTTTTTATGAGTGAGTGTCTTTGTGAATCCGTCCCTTTTGTTGTCATTGTAAATAGTATGAGTGTAGGACTTTCTTTCTAGTGAGGACACATGGATTGTGAGGTTAAACAGAAGTTGAGTTCTTGAAGTTGAATGCAATTGCACTCAACTAAGAGTAACATTTTATCAAATTGGTCGAGGCTCAAAGTTTCACAAGTTAATTATAACAATGACGGTTCAGGAAGGGTAAAATAAAAGAGAGGACGTGCTTGTAATATTGCCAACTAAGACTGTCCGTGGTATTGTTTCATATCATTTAGATGGAGTCTATAATAGGACTGTATCGTTTTAGTCGCTTGAGGACAATAAAGAGTTTAAGTTGGGGGTGTTGATATGCCGAAGAATTTTTGCACATTTAATACAAATTGCTTTGATTTTTGCTTGTTTGAAATGAAATATCTTCTATACTTATGTAATTTTAATGTTTTTGCAGTGTATGAGTTTTAAGGACCTAAGAACATAGAAATGAAATTTAAAAGCAAAAAAGAAAAAGAAGAGAGAAAAATGCGATTGCATATGTGAAGATGCGGGCCGCAAATCCGACATGCCCAAAGAAATCGCAGAGTCTAACAATTTGCTAATTCAGGTGCAAGAAAGGCGATCCAATATGAGACCGCACAACACGTTTGTAGACCGCATAATGGACCATAAATTTGTTGTACTAGCTGAAGGCTGAAGATGCATTGCAAATTGCGATTGAAAATCAAAAATGCGGAGCACATAAACTAAATGCGATGTATGCCTGGAAACTAGGGTTTGAAGATGCGATGGACTTGAACAGAATGCAGACGGCATGTCTATTATGTGACAGATATGCGGTACGTAATTGACCTATAATGGTGTTTTTGTCCAAAATTCATCCCGAGTTTTGACCTACAATAAAAAGATTTATTGGGGTTTTGTTGCGAAATCTTGTCTTATTTTGAGCGACATTCCAAGTCTTTAATATACCTCTCTTTGGGAAGCTTTTGAGTGAAGAATCATGCACTTTGTAAGCTTTATGGTATTTAATATTCTCATCTTTTATTATTTTAGCATGTGAAGCTAACTTTAAATACTAAGGTTGTAGACCCTAAATGGGTGTTATGTTAATGAGTTTTCAACATTGAATATATGTATAATGGTTGGTTGATATATATTTACTTCTCATTATTCATTTATCGTTGGTTGTTGCAAACATTAACAAGTGCCATCATATTCCTTCTTTCTTTGAAAACTAAGTACGAATTTAGTAGAAGTAAATATTAAAGACGCAAGTCTTTAAACCTTGTTCAATAGAATCGCTTAGGAATAAGGGGGTTTTGTTTGGCATATATTGACTGTTCTTGATTTCAACTCTTTTATATTTGGAAAAATCATAAAAGGAGATACTACCCTACTATTGAAAAATATTGGGTAGTCATTTAGAAATCATTTGCATATCTAAAGAACCTTCCATTAAAAATGTATCATATTAATACCGATAGCATTACATTTTATTGAAGGGGATACAATTCACAACATTACAATTAGTTATTTCTTCAATCCCAATCATATCATACTTTTTCTACAATTAACCGAATAGAATTACGACTTAAGTCAATTAACATACTACTCGAGTAACTTTTTTACACCTATTCCCTGTGGGATTCGACCCCAACCTTGTTGAGTTATTATATTTGACACCAGCCGCCTTACAGTATTTAATTAAAGTGTTATTTGATTATATCAATGGCGCTTGAGCTTTGGCTTCTATGTTACACCATGATGTGAAGTTCAAATGCAACCATCATGAGGTAATCATTCACGGAGATGGAAGTAAGCCTATTTTCACCAGTCAAACTGTCCCGGTTGTCGAGAATAGAATAAAGTTGCATGGAGAAATTTATCACCACATCGATCATGTCAATGCATTTGCAAAAGATAAATGGTGGAGTAGCAAAATAGAAAGCATACTAACATGGTCAGGGTATAAACCCGACAAAGGGCTTGGGAAGAAACTCAAGGGCATTATCAAACCAATATAGTTGAAACGTCATGGCACAACTTTTGGACTTGGATATCAGTATACATAGCAAGAATATAATGATTGGTCACCCCATGGCGTGGTCCCTATTACCCTTTCAAGCAGCCGGTGTCGCATCTGAGTCACACCTTTCACTATGCCGATACAATATGGGGATCTGTAGAGAACGAAGCTTTGGATGGGCTAAGGAATTTGTTTCCAGAAGACGAGGATATGGATTGCAATTTGATAGTTAAGGAGGAGGAGGATGAAGAAGGCTTTATCAATTAGATCATGGAGAAGGAAGTTGCTTTCAAGAATTGGACTGTTGCATATCCTGGACCCGTCGAGTTCATGGTAGCCTAGAAATTAGCATGATTTCTTTTTAAAAGCCATTTTAAGCATTTAAGATATTTACAATATTTTTTTTAAGATGTTTGTTTCAAAATAGTTGCTCGAGTCATTGATCCGTACATATTTTGATGTTTTTTGATGTTCAATTAATGAATTGTTATTTTAGTATTTATTATTATATTTTACATTTTCCCTCTACAAAATCACTATTTCTTACATTAAATAAACCAAAGACTGTAACATGTAATAAGACAACGCAACATAAGGATAACGACTCGGAAGAAGAGGATAAAGTACCTGAGGAAGTTATTAGAGAAGTTCAGAATTTTGAGAACAAACCTAAATCCAACCTTGACAAAACCGAGTCAATAAATTTGGGAGATTCTGAAACCACCAAAGAAACTCACATATGCATTCATTTACACCATTAGAAAAGAAAGAATATACTCATTTCCTAAAAGAATATAAGGATATTATTGCATGGTCATATGAAATATGACCGTCCTAAGCACATCCATAGTGGCTCACAAGTTGCCTACCAATCATATGTGTCCACTGGTACATTGTTAGGATTTATGCCCGTCACTAGAGGAGGGGTGAATAGTGCGGCACTAGAATATTGATAAATATTGCGGAATTAAAAATTGCAGGAATAAAATAAATTCGGTAATTAAAATAGCAAGGAAAGAACATACCGAATTTATCCTGGTTCACCATAACTTGTGGTTAGTCCAGTCCCCGAGAGACTCTCTCGAGATTCCACTAACTCCGTTAAGCTTACGGGTGCCTAACAAACCGTTACACTTGCTCGTAGATGTACACTCTACAAGACTTCAACTTGCTCGAGGATACCGCACCTCAAGACTTCACCTTGCTCGTGGATACCGCACCACAAGACTTCAACCACTAAGACTTAGGGTACTTAGCGAACCCGACAATCAATGAGAAGATATGTTCTTCTCAAACACCTTTCTCTTTTACAACAAGAACTCTCTCAAAAGAGTAGATAAAGAGATACAAATTTAGCTCTATGAACAACTCAAAGTTGTCTCTCAAATGGCTCAACAAAAGCTCTAAAATGATGCTCAAATAATGTCTATATGTATATCAATATTGGGAGGTGTTGTGTGTTTAAAATCAACTCAAAAGACCTCTTTTTATAGGGGTTAAAGGGTGGATGTCCGTTGCTTAATTGGCAATCAATTATGCTGATTTTATGCAAGGATAATCGATTATTTGATTTGCATAATCGATTATCCTTTTACCGTTACAAAGTCGGAAGAGATTCTGCTCAAGAATAATCGATTATTTGGATGGCATAATTGATATTTTGTTCCAATGTTCAAAACTTTGGCAACGGATACAAGATAATCGATTATTTAAGAATTATAATCGATTATATACCATTGATATATCATGTGTATACCACAGTATACCAGAATTGAAAACTTACTTCAAAAACCATTTTGGTTAAAATGAAAACGTTAAAATCATTTTGTTTGAAGTATATTAAAAATGTTTATGATATATATGATTTAATAAAATGATTTTATGCATATCAATGATGACCTATGTAATATACCAGAATATACCAGAATTGAAAACTTACTTCAAAAACCATTTTGGTTAAAATGAAAACGTTAAAATCAATTTGTTTGAAGTATTTAAAATATGTTTATGATAAATATGATTTGATAAAATGATTTTATGCATATTTATGATGACATATGTTGAGCAAAAAGATGAGATAACTTTAAACGTTGCTCTTACAATTGTTCTACCTAACGACCTACGCCTTGGGTCTTTGGTCTTGAACTTTTGAACTCGTCTTTGGCTTGTCTATGCAATTCCGTCATCAATATGCTTCTTGGCATTCACTCTTGATTGTTTGTCATATAATATCGTTGTTTGACACTTGACTTCATTGTTTGTCATTCATCAAAACCTATACCTGAAAATCATGCTCATACAACCAAAGCGCACATATCATAGATAGAGTGATTTTCTACAATTTTCCCCTTTTTGATAATGACAAACAACAGGAGATATGCATATTGTATTCCCCTTAAATTCATACTATATCTCAACATATAATTCATGTAAACAATTTAATATAATTCCCCCTTAATTGAATATTCCCCCTCAATTAAAGCATACTAGAATGTGAAGACATTCCCCCTTATTCGATGCATATCGCCTAAATTCTTCCCCCTTTTGGCATTAGCAAAAAGAGTATACCAATTGTTATTGAAACTATTGACGATACCAATTGTTAAAAAAATCACATCAATATCAAATAATATCAAATGTTAGTAAAAACATTCCAATCATAATAACGGTCATTTTTCGCAAATATACCAACTGTTATTTAAAAAAATCATCAAAACATGAATCAATCATTTAACAGAAAAGTAATTGATACCAATTTGTTATTCAAAATAACACTTATCAAAACGTGAATCAATAATTAATATCAATTGTTAGCACATATCAATTATTACGTTTTTATTAAAAATACGATAACTAACCGACTTTTCCCCTCGATGCAATAAGGTTTCGTGCTTGGTGCATCTACTACGATATTGTAGTCTTCAAGCACACCTACAAATGTACCTAAACATAGGTTTTCGGTACCCAACTTCTTTTGGGTCCTTGGGGGTTAGGCAAATAATAATCATAATCAAAATATGAATCTCTATGTTTAGCAAAACATACGGGCGCAATGTGTACTACCCGGTTACAATAATGGCATATAACGTCCGGGTTGTGCATATGTCTAGGTTGAGCCAAATACGTTCTAGGTGATCTAAAGTTGTTATTCCTAGAAGCGTTGAAATTCCTAGAGTCATTTCTAGGTGGTCTAAAATTATTAATTTTAGACTCATTAACAAAAATCCTAGAATCATTTCTAGGTGGCCTAAAATGATTAATTCTAGGCTTATTAATAAAATTCCTAGAGTTGTGTCTAGGTGGTTTAACCTCATTTCTATCATCCTTTTTAATTACTTCACTTGTTTTAGAATCATTTACACGACATTTTTCTAGTGTATTTCTAAGTTCTACGTTCTCTATTTTCAAAGAGCTACAAGAAGAACAATTTGAACTTTGAACAATTAAAGAGGCTTCATTCATCTCCTTGATTTTATTTTTGAGATCGACATTGTCATTTTCCAAAAATTTATTTTCTTCTTCTAAAATTTTGATTTTATTTTTAAGAACAGTATTGTCATTTTCTAAAAGATCATTTTCTTTTAAAGAAGGTTGTTTTTCAAAATCTTTTTCTTGCAAAGAAAGTGTTTTCTCAAAATCTTTTTCTTGCAAAGAAAGTGTTTTCTTCAATTCTTTTATGGTTTTGGAAGCTTTAACAAATTCACCATATAATTCATCATAGGCATTTTGTATTTCTTCAAACGAGTAAGAGTTAGAAGTACTTACCTTTTCTTCTTCGTTTGCCATGAGGCATAATGCGGCAGTTTCATCGCCCGAGCTGTCCGAATCCCATGTTACGCGCCTGTGGTGTTTCTTCTTTTTTTTGTCCTTTGATTTTGGACAATGTGATTTGGTGTGGCCAATTTTTCCACAATTTTGACATGAAGGACTTGGTTCTTCCTTCTTTATTTCCTTCTTCATAAACTTATACAACTTTTCAATTATATCATTGGAAATAATATCATCATCACTTTCCGAATCACTTACCTCTAATCTTTTAGAAGATGAGGCTTTGAAGGCAATATTCGACTTACTTCTAAGATTCAGATTAAGAATTGTGCTTTCATAAGCTTTAAGATTACCTCGTAGTCCATCAATTGTGACGTCCGTGATTCCTATCGACTCTTGGATAGCATTTGCTTTGGAGCGCCATTTGGGAGTGAGACTCCATAGGATTTTTCGAACTAGATCTTTGTTCGAGTATATTTTTCCGAGAGAATGAAGATCGTTGACGATCATTGAGAATTGTTCGAACATATTATCGATGTTTTCATCTTCCCTCATTCTGAAAAGTTCATATTCATGTGTTAAAAAATCAATTTTAGATTCTCGGGCTTGACACGTACCTTCATAAGTGATCTCGAGTTTGTCCCACATTTCCTGTGCGGTTGTGCAACAAGAGATTTTCCGATAGTCGTCCGAATTCATCGCACAAAATAGTAAGTTGATGGCCTTTGCGTTTCTTTCAACCTTCTTGATGTCCTCGGCATCATATTCATTTTCCTCCTTTGGAACCATGATTTCTCCAACTTTCTTTGTTGGCATTTGTTCACCTTTCTTGATGAGTTGCCATAATTGAAAGTTATTTGATTGGATGAATATTCTCATCCGCTCTTTCCAATATGTATAATTTCTTCCATCAAAAAATGGACGCCTCTCAGTGGAGTGTCCTTCGCTCATTATTCATACGTTCAATATTCTAAACAAAAAAATATATATCGCTCTCAACCGGTTAAGGCTTTCAGAGAGTTAGGCTCTGATACCAATTGTTAGGATTTATGCCCGTCACTAGAGGGGGGGTGAATAGTGCGGCACAAGAATATCGATAAATATTGCGGAATTAAAAATTGCAGGAAGGAAATAAATTCGGTAATTAAAATAGCAAGGAAAGAACATACCGAATTTATCCTGGTTCACCATAACTTGTGGTTAGTCCAGTCCCCGAGAGACTCTCTCGAGATTCCACTAACTCCGTTAAGCTTACGGGTGCCTAACAAACCGTTACACTTGCTCGTAGATGTACACTCTACAAGACTTCAACTTGCTCGAGGATACCGCACCTCAAGACTTCACCTTGCTCGTGGATACCGCACCACAAGACTTCAACCACTAAGACTTAGGGTACTTAGCGAACCCGACAATCAATGAGAAGATATGTTCTTCTCAAACACCTTTCTCTTTTACAACAAGAACTCTCTCAAAAGAGTAGATAAAGAGATACAAATTTAGCTCTATGAACAACTCAAAGTTGTCTCTCAAATGGCTCAACAAAAGCTCTAAAATGATGCTCAAATAATGTCTATATGTATATCAATATTGGGAGGTGTTGTGTGTTTAAAATCAACTCAAAAGACCTCTTTTTATAGGGGTTAAAGGGTGGATGTCCGTTGCTTAATTGGCAATCAATTATGCTGATTTTATGCAAGGATAATCGATTATTTGATTTGCATAATCGATTATCCTTTTACCGTTACAAAGTCGGAAGAGATTCTGCTCAAGAATAATCGATTATTTGGATGGCATAATTGATATTTTGTTCCAATGTTCAAAACTTTGGCAACGGATACAAGATAATCGATTATTTAAGAATTATAATCGATTATATACCATTGATATATCATGTGTATACCACAGTATACCAGAATTGAAAACTTACTTCAAAAACCATTTTGGTTAAAATGAAAACGTTAAAATCATTTTGTTTGAAGTATATTAAAAATGTTTATGATATATATGATTTAATAAAATGATTTTATGCATATTAATGATGACCTATGTAATATACCAGAATTGAAAACTTACTTCAAAAACCATTTTGGTTAAAATGAAAACGTCAAAATCATTTTGTTTGAAGTATTTAAAATATGTTTATGATAAATATGATTTGATAAAATGATTTTATGCATATTTATGATGACCTATGTTGAGCCAAAAGACGAGATAACTTTAAACGTTGCTCTTACAATTGTTCTACCTAACGACCTACGCCTTGGGTCTTTGGTCTTGAACTTTTGAACTCATCTTGGGCTTGTCTATGCAATTCCGTCATCAATATGCTTCTTGGCATTCACTCTTGATTGTTTGTCATATAATATCGTTGTTTGACACTTGACTTCATTGTTTGTCATTCATCAAAACCTATACCTCAAATCATGCTCATACAACCAAAGCGCACATATAATAGATAGAGTGATTTTCTACATACATCACAAACGTAGAAAGTTCAAACCAAGACAATTCACACCGGGGCAGTTGGTGCTGAAGTAAATCTTCCCACATCCAGATGAAGCCAAAAGGAAATTTTTGCCTAACTGGCCAGGTCCTTACATGGTTCACAGGGTGCTAATAGGAGGAGCACTTATACTGGTAGAGATGGATAGAGAAATTTGGCCAAGACCTAGAAATTGAGACGTAATCAAGAGATACTATGTTAGATTGTTTATAATTCTTCATATGACGTTATTGAACTGTGCTTGACCTTATTCCTGCTTAAGAGGGGATACATAGGCAGCCCTGTGGGATCGATCACATCTTAATAAAATCTTCATTTGAGGAGGAACCTCAAAATTCCGTAGCAAGTCCAGTGGACATCATCATATGTAATACATTTAGAAAATCACTATGTAACTGGGGTGGAATTTTTCTAAGGTTTCTCAAAATTTCAGTGCAAGTCCAACAAACTTCGTTACATGCAGAAAGACCAAATAATCACTTACTAAACTGGAGCAGAATTTTGAGAAGGACACTCAAAATTTTAATGCAAAAAGCCTCAATGTCTCTAAAAGTGTCTCCGGATCAAAGCAAAACAAGCAAACAAAGTGCACAAACCAACTTCCCCTGCAAAACGGATGATTTTTCTTTGAATGAAGGGACAAAGAATAACCACCAGTATGTGCTCCTAAAAATCATTACCTTTATAAAAACCAGCCCGCCAAGCGCAAATATATCTCTAGCTAAGAAATATTTTTATTTTCTATTTGTCCATTGCATGAGACTAAGCCTCGTCTCAAATCTTGCATGACGCTAAGCTCTGCCTCCTTATTTTTATAAGGCTAAGCATTGCCTTCTTTTTGCATGAGACTAAGCTCTGTCTTAATCTTTGCATGAGGTTACGCTCTGCCTCTCTATTTGCATAAGGCTAAGCATATCCTTCTTTTTGCACGAGACTAAGCTCTATCTCAATCCTTGCACGAGGATAAGATCTACCTACCTATATCCATAAGGCTGAGCACTACCTTCTCTTTGGATGAGACTAAAACTTGTATAAATTCCTACAAGAGGCTAAGCCTTGCCTCCCTATCTACATAAGTCTAAGCACTTCCTTTTTATGACACTAAGCTCTATCTCAAATCTTGCATGTGGCTAAGCTCTGCCTCCTTATTTGTGTAACGCTAAGCATTGAATTTTCTTTGCATGAGACTAAGCTCTATCTTGATTGTTGCATGAGGCTAAGTCCTGCCTCGTTACCAGCATAAGGCTTAGTATTTCATTCTTTTCGCATAAGACTAATCCCTGTCTCAATTCTTCCATGAGGCTAAGCCATGCCTCCCCATTTTTATAAGGATAAGCACTGCCTTCTCATAAGACTATGCTCTGTCTCAAATCTTGCATGAGGCTAAAGCTTGCCTCCCTATCTTTATTATGTTAAGCATTTCCTTCTCTTTATATGAGACTAAGCTCTGTCTCGATCCTTGCATGAGGCTAAGCACGGCCTCCCTATCTGTATAAGTCTATGCATTGCCTTCCTTTTGCATGAGACTAAGCTCTGTCTCGGTTCTTGCATAAGGATAAACCCTGCCTCCCTACCTGCATATGGCTAAGCATTGCTTTCTCTTTGCATGATACTAAGCCATGTCTCAATTATTGCATGCGGCTAAGCCCTGCCTCCCCATTTGCATAAGGATAAGCATAGCCTTCTCATGAGACTAAGCATTGTCTCACTTTGCTTAAGTGTTTCTCTATTCTAAACCTTGCATTATCATCTTCTCTAAGGGCTAAGCTCTGAACCCAAAAAAGACTAAGCTTTATCTTGCTATCACTTTTGGTATCATGTCTCTGCATTTCATGGGCTGATGTATAGCCAATTTGCACAAAGGTGTCATAGTCCGAAGACATCATCCTCATAGCCTGAAGACACTATGTCATGGACTGAGGATCTCAATATTGCCCATCATTATTCAAAGGAATCATGGTTCAGAGGTGCCATTCTTATGGCCTGAGAACATAATTTCGTGGCCTCTTAATCCTTTATCTCATGATTCATGGCCCGAGATGTCATGGTCTTAGGATGTCATCCTTGCTGTCCAAAGATAACCTTCACGGTCCAAAGGGAATTTACATCATGCTTAAATTCTTGTAGTAGCCCATATATACTTACATGTATCATGTTTTAAGTTTTGTAGGTAATCTAGGACTTAACTGTTCTTCAAATGGGAGCAATCTTCGCTCTGGTTTCCGCTCATACCATTTATACCATTGCATTGTTTCAAACATAACAGACACCCATCAATTACTCGCCTTTACCCTATGATCGTTCTACACCCGTTATGCTTCAAATTAATATTCCTAACTCCGTATAAACCCATCCGATACCATTCTTCCCTAATCGAAACCTTTCCGAAATATAGGACCATTCTTATAATAACTCAATCAGTTTTATTCACCGTTGGATGCAAAACTACACACGGTCTGATTCCTCTAAAATTAGGAATATGTAGGCAGCTCAAAGACTATGTTTCAGCGTATATTCTTCAAAAATACCCCATTCAGTCAAAATCGATCATCATTTCTTTACTTGACACCTATTTCATCCTTCTCGGTTAAAGAGATGCAGCTGTTGATACCCAATTTTCCCATCAGATATTTTAAATATGCATATATTTATATATAATGCATATGCATTATTATTATGTTTGCAAATATGCACAAGTGTTTTTAATAATTTTTCCATAATTTTAAAGGATTTAAATCAATTTATTTCAACATTTTATATTATACAAATAACCAATACATAACCCTCATACCCTTTTTAAGATGATTAATCATCTAAATTCATCATTTATGCCCGCATAGTGTTTATATATATTAATTATATTTTTTATAGTTGCATTTGCATTTTTAAGGATAGAATTGCACATTTTGCAATAGTGGCTCATACGCATGCATAATTATATTATTTATATAAAAATGACTTTTTATAATTTTAGTATTAAATGATTATTTTAAAATATTTTGATACACAAATGACATTTCTATTATTTGTTAATTTTTTTATAAATTATTTTATTAATTTAATTTGGTATTTAAAAGCTAGCCATATTACCTACCTAGCCCAAATACCAGCCCAATTACCCCAATATCAAATACCCAATATCCTTAACCCATTAGCCATTCCCATACCCATTTATCATAACCCGACCTAGAAACCTTGAATCAAGACCGTTGATCTCCGAAATCAACGGTCCACATCACCCTTACCCTTTTTTAATTAACCTAACCCATCTAAACCCTAATCATTCCACCCCGCCCGTTGTCTCCATGCACTCCCTCTCTCATCTTCTCTTCTATTCATCTCTAAAACCCCAACGTTGTCACCTAGTTTTCATCTTCGATTCCAACCAAATATGGAATCCCTTGATGAATTTCTTACCTTATTTGTTCTATCTCGCTATTGGCTACTCGATTATTGTATTACCTGATAGCTTGACTAGGCCGATTTCCCTATTTTTAACAAAATTTTGTTCGAATCTTTGTCCTTTCTTCATCTATGGTCATTATTTATCTTTTCCCATACGAATCTCGAGATTTTCTTTAATTTTGTTTTTACTAAAGAAGTGATTTAGATCTTTTAAGATTTACTAATATTTCATTCTTATTTTGGTAAAAATTATCATCAATATTTTCGCATGTCTATCTATGAATATTTGTCGCGATTTTCGTTAAAAGTTTTGCGCCTAATTTACTTTGCCCTAATATTAGGGCTCTGCCTTTTTATGATATATTCTTGTTCTACTTTGGTTAATATCTTCTGCAATATTTTAGTATATTTATTTCGTGCATCTTTATCATAGTTTTCCTTTAGTTATGTATGTTGATGTTTACCTATTCTAAAGTTTAGGGTTTTTTATTCCTCAATATTTAACAAATATGGCTCAAAGTTTAATTATTTCCATCTATATGGCTTTGTGCATTTTATTAAAGCCCTTTTCTTTTTGCATATTTTTACTTACATTGAATTTAGGGTTTTCTGTTATTTAATATTTTTTCCTTTAAGGTTTTCGTCTATCCGTCTCTACGCGCCTTTAACTCTTGTCGTTAACTGTTGACTGATTTTTCTTATCCCCAAAATTAGGATTTTTGAAATTTTTACTGAGATTTCAGTCTTTCCTTTCATGTATAGTACTGATATTTTCTTATTTTGTTCGATTTACCTGTTCTCATTATTTCCTTATATTATTTGATCCGGCGTTTAATAATATTGAATTATTTTAAATAATACATTGAATAATTTGAGTAATACGTACCGGATGTTAAACTATTATATTCTGTTAATTGATTGAATTCGACTTAAGTTGATTTTACTTATATTTTCATTTCTTAGTTGTGTGAGACATATTCATTACTTTGTTTATCTACCTAGTTGAGTATTATTTAAACCCTCCCCCCTTTCCCCTTAAAACAAGACTTGAGCTCTCCTATTCTCACTACAAAAAAAAAATTTAAGCTCTCTCGGGTTCTCTTGTTCTAATTTATGTTCAAAGTGTCTCTTTGTTTTGGCCGGTTGAAAGTCAAGGCTAAAATTATTCTGGAACTTCCTTGTTGTAGTATACTTACTTGTTTTCTCACTTAACTAGTATGACCTAAACTTTACAATTTTATTCTTTATACTTTGCTTGACTAGCCTATTTCAATTCTCAACATTATTCTGTCGTTCACATGATTATGTGATTCCATTTATTAACACTATTAATTTTGGACTAATTTGTTTCGAATAATATGAATCCTCCCATGAGTTAGCCTAAGGTTTAACTTGTTTCATGTATTACTTGTTAATCCTCTACCTGCTTTTAACTTTGCACACTATAGATATGTAATCAGTTATCTTATTGCTTAACTCATATGTCATGTTTGTTTAACTGAAATGTTTCTGCCAAATTGTTTCTGTGATCAAGCCATGACTGTCTTAAGTACTAGCATGAGTATTTATCCTCACTAGACTTCAACTTTTTTGCACTATATGCTTAATATGAACCTTGTTTGCTTCATGGTGCACTTCTGCCTAAAACTCTGTGTTCTGAACTTTCTTTCTTCCAAAATTAAACTATTTTAAAATATTCCATTTATTCCTTTTATGCATAGAACCCTTACTCTTAGTCTCTTAGGTTTTAAACCACCCTAGTGTAACCATTACCTATGGTCTTTGAGACTTATTCGAATTCGGACTTGCTGAGGAATAGTTTTCCATCTCTCATGAAGTCTTTTCTGAATGTGTGATTCTGGTATGAGTATTGCCCAGGGTCCCTGAGGCCCTTGGGAACTAACACACTAGAAGCCTGGTTATAATGTGTTGTGGATGGATCATTGCTATGCTTCAAAGTTGCTTGAGAGAAGGCTTGGTCCCCAGGTATTTTTAGGCCTATGAAGGTTCTATATAATGTAAATGATACCTTTATGTAATTTATTTAGCTATTCTGGTCTGTAATAACTCCATATTAACAGACTAGATTATATTTAGTAAAGCTAGGGGGCTCTTCTTATATCTTTTGTTAAAACTAGGTAAAAATCCTGCCTATAAGATTTAGTTATGTTGATTGAATTATGTGAGTATTATACTATGTTTAGAAATCATGTCTATAGGACTTTCATGATCATTTTAATATTACATTTGCATACTAGATATCCTTCTTATAGTACTTTCATTCAATTCATTACATTAGTAATCACATTCATAGGATCTACACATATTTTTCAACAAATGTGCATTAACAAGCATGCATATAGGATCTTGTTGTTTTGATTAACTGTCCTTCCTGGCAATCTGCTTAACTTTTTGCTCATATATAATTAATAGATATCTTACCTGTAGGATTTAATTCCATTCAAAACTAGAAATCATGCCTATATGGCATAATCAATCTAGTTATAGATATCATGCCTATAGGACTAAAATCAATGTCAAATTTAATCCTATAAGGTTTAAGTCATTTCAGCGCTACGCTTAGAAACCATGTCTATAGGTCGGTAATTAGAAAGCTCGTAGGAATCATGCCTATAGGATCTTGTTGATCTATTCTGAATCTATTGTCATTTAGGCAATGTATCTATTAGACTCAACAATAATTCTTGACATAAATTGTGACATATTACTGCCTGAAGTGCAAGATTCATGCTGGATAAACCAATAGGCAAACACCTATGTCTTAATTCTCTCGTTAATAAAACTGCCTTTGTACTATATTTTTCTCAGCCTTCCTATAAGAACCCAAAGTGAATAAAGTTTGCTGATTCAATTACGTGCTTTTGTTTCCTATGTGTGGAGGTCAACTTGAGCCTCTACTTGTTCTATATTTGAAAGTCCTCTTTGTATTTTTTTGTCACTTAGATTTTATATTTTAAAGTAAACATAAGCTGGTCAAGAACTATCCCAAATAGAGATCCTAATACCTCCGATGCCGTAGGTAAGAGACATGTAGTGTACTCATAAAGAACGAGCTAGAAACTTCTAGAACGCTTAAGTAACAACTTATAGATAGTAATTGTGTAGTAAAGAGATGATAGTCTGTAATACTATGAGTAAAGCGCCGACTTGAGGGAGTTACAAAGTATTGCATGGAATTATCTTATAGGCTAAAACACTTAGGACCACCGCCCTTTATACTCATATTTAAAATAAATCGAATATTGTATTTGTCCAAATTGTTCTCTTCACTTTTTTGACTAATTCACTTAATTTATGTTTGGCTAGGTCCTACCGTTATTATAATGATCCAAATGGTGATCACTTGTTTTAGAAACTAATTCTACATTCTGATGCCTTAAAAACCTCTTTCTACATCACCTTGATTTGCATGCACAGTTTGGGAACATAAACGGAAAGCCATTATATGAAAATATGTGAAAAATAATGAGTTTTGCCTTTGAAATGAATTTAAGTTGACTTCCGTCAATATTTTTAGTAAGCGGACCCGTATCCATGTTCCGATGATCCAAGGAACTCCGTAAGAAAATATGGGACTTAGTCGATGTCGGAAATCGAATTCTGAGGTTCATAGCCCGAGAAATGAATTTTTGTAGAAAATTTATTTCTACAAAATATACGAGATTTTGAAGATGAAATGTGTTTGAAATTTTATGATATCGAGACTGTATCTTGGTTCCGAAGCCTGGTATAGGTCTTATATGTTATTTAAGATGAGTTTGTGAAATTTAGTAAGAAATGGACTTGAAATGATGTGATCCGGTCCTTGTTGGAGAAAAATTGGAAATTTTATGTTCTCAAGTGAGTTCATGATTTTGATGTTAAATTCATAGTTGTTGATATTATTTTTGTGATTTGAATGCACAAGCGAGTCCGTAGGATAAACTTAGGGTAGTGTGCATGTTTGGTTTGGAGCCCCGAGGGCTCGGGTGAGTTTTGGATAGGCCACGGAGTTGAATTGGACTTGGGAAAATTGCAGGTTTCAGCGTTTCTATTGTAGGCATGGAGGCTTCGCATTGTGAGTTCCCAAATGCAAAAATTGTGTTGCAAATGCTAACATAGCCAAATCCATCCAACCTCGCAATATGAGGAATACATCGCAAATGCGACGCTCTCCCCTTTTGGCCAAATGTTGCAAATGCGACTCATACATCGCAAATGTGACTTCGCATTTGCGACAGGTCCATCTCAAATGTTTAGAACAGCAGAAAGCTGGCTTAGTGGAAAATGCAACATATATGTGCACAAATGTGAGCTTAGCAGAGTCAGGGTTTGCAATTGCGAACCTGAGTCGCAATTGCGGCATCAGATACCTGTGAAATCCGTACTTAGATAAATTTTTAATCCAGTTTTCAAATCTTCTCAAAACATAAACAATCTAGTGTATTTTTTCAAAGGCATATTCTTCTCCAAATAAACTATAAGTCGTTTTTTACTAGTTTCTTTTTAATCCTTAACATCTTTCAACAAGATTCCAACTCAAAATCAATGAATTTCATGGGAGAAATTGGGTGTTTTGAGTAGAACCTACATTTTTCAAATTTTGGGAATTTGTACCTCGATTTGAGGTCTGATTTCAAAACAAATTATACATTTGAGTTCGTGAGTGAATGGGTAGTAAGGTTTTTGTTCGACCCTCGAGTTTTGACCATGTGGGACCGGGTTGATTTTTGACTTTTTGGGAAAAACTCTAGAGATCTTAATTCCTTGCATTAGAGTTTATTCATTTAGCATTCACTGATGTAATTAAGTAGCTTGTGACTAGATATGACAAATTGGTGGTGAAATCAAGGGAGAAAATGATAGTTAAGGCTTAAACAGTGTTTATGACATCAAGGTAAGTGTTTGGTCCAAGCTTAGCTAGAGGGAATAGGAGTTTTGTCCTATATTCTATGTGTCGTGTGTAGAGTACGGCGTATAGGCATAGTGATGAGTATCTATACGTTGGTTTCTAGCATGCCCCTGAGTCTTGCATTATGATTTATGTAACTCCGTTGTATTGTTCATGTTGAATATGGTTCAAGTTGGCAACTGAATCTTATAGAGGATTGGCTCAAATTGTGAATACGGTTGTGAGATAAATGTGTAAATGAGAAAAGGTTTATTGTGGCGATCCCTTGCTGGGATGTGGTTGCCTTTAATGCTATTCCCTTACCAGGATGTTTCGTTTAGATATTGTTCCCCTGCGGGGATTGTCATTACTTGTTTGGGTGAGGAAGAGTGTAATATTAGAAGGGTGATGCCATGCATTATTTTTGTGAGAGAGTGTTAAAGCACGAAGGGTGATCCCATGTATTATTTTGTGAGTAAGAGTGTAAAGCATGAAAGGTGATTCTGTGCTGCACTATGTAACCATTCCGTGCTTATTATATTGATTTTATGGTGAGGAGGGGAGAAAAATCACGAAGGGTGATACCGTGCAGTTTATATTGATTTTGGGTTAGGATGAGAGTAAAAGCACGAAGGGCGATACCGTGCACTTGTTTGGATTTGGATTCATGTTGATAATTGAATTGTGGTGTTCCATATTTAACTGTTGTCTTCGTGTTGCTATTTGATATTTCCATATATCATGATTCCCCCTTCCTAGCCTTGACTGTTGATTTTTGCTTCTATTTTTCGATGTATATTATTTATCTGCATCGATTTACTTGGTAGTCTTTTCCTAGCCCTGTCACTACATCGTCGAGGTTAGGCTAGGCACTTACCATCACATGGGGATAGTTGTGTTAATACTACACTTTGCACTCTTTTGTACAGATTCTAGGGCTGCAAATTTCGGAGGGTAGTGAGGTTCGAACTTTTTTTCTTATCAGGCAACCCGGGGTAGTCGTGAAGGCGTCTTCAGGCCGTGGCATCTCCGTCTATCTATTTTCCTGTTTTTTTTTATGTATTTCCAGAGATAGTTCTTTGTTATTTCTTTCGAACCCTTTTTTGCAGTACTCCTAGGCAGTCTGTGAAGTTGTGATATAAAATCTTGGGTGGTTTTGTCAAGGAATTCTATTAGCAGTATTGACAGTATTTTTAAGTTTAAACTTTATTCTTTCACTTGTTAAATTATTTTGTTTATTACTTGTTAGTTCTAAGTAGTTATTGAATTCAAAAGTAGAAACAATGTAAATAAATTAGTTGGTTGGATTGCCTAGCTTTCACTAGTATGCGCCATCACGATCCCCAGGGGTGGGTGATCCGGGTCGTGATAAGTTGGTATCAGAGCTCTAGGTTACATACGTCTCACAATTCATAGACAAGCTTAGTAGAGTCTGAGGGATCGGTACATAAATATCTGTATTTATCCCTAGAGGCTACATAGTTCGGAAAAACTTCACATCTAATATTTTCTGTCGTGTGGTTTGATTTCTCAATGCTAATTGAATTTCTACTATGTTCTTTTGCACTTCGTGTGACTTCTATTTGGTTTAGAGTCTTATACCAATTTAAAAGCCTGAGTATGCATGGACTATAGAGATTTGAACAAAGCAAGCCCCAAAGACAACTTCCCCTTGCGCAATATCCTCATGCTTGTTGATAATTGCGCCAAACATGAGATGCAGTTCATGGAATGTTATGCAGGATATCACCAGGTGTAGATAGATAAAGAGGACGCAGAGAAAATAGCCTTCACCACACCTTGGGGAACCTACTGCTACAGGTTCATGCCTTTCGGGCTAAAGAATGATGGGGCAACCTATATGAGAGCCATGACTACCATCTTTCATGATATGACGCATCAAGAAATAGAGGTATATGTGGATAACGTGATCGTCAAGTCTAAAACTCATGATGACCATGTACGGGGTTTGAAGAAGTTCTTCGAACGGCTGCGCATGTACGATTTGAAACTAAACCCAGCCAAATGTACGTTCGGGGTCCACTTCTGGGATTTATAGTCAGCCGAAGAGGTATTGAGTTAAACCCTATGAAGATAAATTCTATTCGAGATTTACCTCCTCCGAAGACCAAAAAAGACGCTATGAGATTGTTGGGAAGATTGAATTATATTAGTCGGTTCATCGCTCAGCTGACTTCCAAATGTGAGCCCATATTCAAATTGCTAAAGAAAGATGTAGTGGTCAAATGGATGGATAAATGTCAAGAGGCTTTTGATAAGATTCAAGATTACTTCCAACCTACAGGTTTTGGTTCCACCTAAACCAGGGAGGCCACTATTTCTGTACCTGACAGTCCTGGAAAGTTCCTTTGGTTGCATCCTCAGGAAAAATGATATTACTCGAAAGAATGAGCAGGCAATATACTACTTGAGCAAGAAGTTTACCAGCTATGAGGCCAACTACACTTTGTTGGAAAGATCCTGATGTGCTTTAACTTGGGTTGCTCACAAACTAAGGCATTATCTGTAGGCCTACATCACTTACCTCATAACTAGGTTAGATCCATTGGAGTACATATTTCAAAAACCAACGCCCATGGGGATATTAGAAATATGGAAGATCATGCTCACCGAGTTTGACATAGTCTATGTCACTCGTATAGTAATGAAGGCCCAGGTATTAGCGGATCATTTAGCCGATAACCCAGTTGATGATGAGTACCAACCTCTGAATACTTATTTCCCAGATGAAGAGGAGAACTCGGTGGAGGCAATATCTGAAGATACCGCTACTTAGAAGATGTTCTTTAATGGAGCGGTAAATAGAAAAGGTGTGGGAATTTGGGGAAGTCTTAAATTCACCCACCGGTCAGCACTATCAAGCAAGATCTCGGCTTCGGTTCTTCTGCACGAACAATACATCCAAGTACGAAGCTTGCATCATGGGTATGAATATGGAAATCCACCGAAATGTCGAATAGTTGTTGATTATAGGGGACTCAGATCTATCATTCAACAAGCCCAAGGAGAATGGGAAACTCGAGAGTGTCAAACGTATCCCTTATCGGTAACATGTGGAAGATCTTAGCAAGCGGTTCAATATGATAGAGTTCAGGTACATCCCTCGCTGTCACAATGAACTAGCTGATGCACTCGCCACTTTGGCCTCGATATTGCCCTACCTAGGAAATGGCCACACTAATCCCTTAGAAATCCAAATCAGGGAAAGGCATGGGTACTTTAATATGGCTGAGGCAGAACCAAACACCCAGCCATGGTACCATGATATCAAGATGTTTCTAAAAACCAAGAATATCCCGGGCAAGCCACTGGGGACCAGAAGAAAACCATCAAACGGCAAGAAATTGGTTTCTTTTTAAGCGGTGAGGTTTTGCACAAATGAACCCCGGACCATAATTTGTTAAGATGTGTTGACGCCAAAGAGGCTAGAAGGATCATGCATGAAGTACACACCGGAGTATGCGAACCGCACATGAATGGGTATGTTCTAGCAAAGAAAATTATCCGAGCAGGCTATTGTCGGATAACCATGGAAAAGAACTTTTTATCTTCGTCCGGAAATGCCATGAGTGTCAGGTGCGTGGTGATTTGATTCATGCACCTCCCACAGAACTGCATCCCATGTCGGTACCCTGGCCATTCGTAACTTGGGGCATGGACATCATTGGGCCAATCGAGCCGAAAGCCTCAAATGGGCACAGATTCATACTGGTTGCCACTAATTACTTCACAAAGTGGGTCGAAACCATCACTCGTAAATCGGTTACTAAGAAATCTTTGGTCAATTTTGTGCATTCCAATATTATTTGCCGTTTTGGAATTCCCGCAACTATCATCACAGATAATGCTGCAATTTGAACTGTCGATCGATAGGAGAGATATGCGAACGATTCAAGATAACGCATAGGAAATCTACTCCTTATTGGCCCAAGGCTAATGGCACCGTCGAAGCAACAAATAAAAGCAACAAGAAGATCTTGAGAAAGATGATTTAGAGCTCTAGGCAATGGCATGAAAAGTTGCCTTTCGCACTACTGGGATATCGCACCACAGTGCGTATGTCAGTAGGAGCGACCCCATACTTCTTAGCCTATGGAACTGAGGGTGTGATACCCGCGAAGGTGGAAATCCTTTCTCTCCGGATAATCGTTGATCCCGATATTGATGGCACTGAATAGGTCAAGACTCGTTTGGAACAGCTAACCCTAATTTATGAAATAAGAATGGTTGCGGTCTACCACGGGCAGTTGCACCAACAAAGAACGGCCAGTGCTTATAATAAGAAAGTACAACCCAGAAGTTTTAAGGTGGGACAACTTGTGTTAAGGCGCATTCTTCCTCACCAGCAGGAAGCAAAAGAAAAATTTGCTCCTAATTGGAAAGGCTCGTACATCATCAAAAAGATATTGACGAAATGAGAAATGTATCTGGGCGACATCGAAGGATGTGATCCCGAAGTACCCGTGAATGCAGACGTAGTAAAAAGGTACTATGCTTAGGCTCTCTGTAACGATTATTCTATTCGGTTGGGAGGACGAAGGTCAATAAACCCTTTTGAAAAACCCATTTGAGCCGGTTACGCTTCCTTGATTACCTTCTTTGGAACCTGGAAGTGTTATTGAAAAGAAAAACAAGAAAAAAAACTAGAGAAAAACAAAACAAAATAGAAAAACAAAAGAAAGACAAAACAAAAACAAAAACAAAACAAAAACAAACAAAAAGAAAACCAAACACTCCTAATCTACGTCTGACTTTATTCCGAAAGGACACGTAAGCATCCTCTCTCTGGGGTTCAGTCACACCAAAACAAAAGTCCTAATCCCCCTCCCCCCTAAAATAAGGTGAAACTAGGGAAGATGATATAATGTCTCGGCCATGAGCCCGCCAAAACGGTTCCAAGTTTGTAATTCCGCCAAAAATTCTTTGCACCCAACAAAAAACCTTGTCCAAGTCCTTTCAACCAATTGGCAAAGGCATGGGAATTGAGAAACATCATTGTTGGAATCTGATGCAGTCCAAATTGAGAGAAATAAAATGAGAGAGTCTTATCGGTAAAAATCTACGGGCACTATAAGGCGATGGTGAGTAGAGAAATTGAAAGTGAGAGAGTCCGTTTGGTGAAAACTCGTAAAGAGCACTATCAGGCAATGGTGGGAAGAGAAATAATAGAGGTCGATTTGCGAAAACGCGCAAAGGGTGCCGTTGGCCAAAAATAAGATACCTCCCACCACTAAAAGAGTCCTGGCAAGGTTCCCTGGTTTTTAAATACGGGTCAATGAGCTTACGAGAAGTTGGGAAAGTTTGTGCGGGTCAGAAATCTAGTCCCAGAAGCATGCCATGTCCATTTGAAGCCTACATGCACCCCAGATAAGTCCTTCTTTTCCCCCGAAAGGGGCGCTTCTATTTAAACTTATTCTCTTGCTCTCTGTTTATTTTTTTCTTGAATCCCTTTCGGTCTAACCCTGATTCTAAAACTATTACAAAGAAAGGGTGGCAGGACCTCCAAAACACAAGCCAAAAAAGGCCCTAATTAGCTACGGACCTCCAAAACACAAGCTGAATACGGCCCTAAGCTTGAAATCACTTAACGAAACCATCAGATTTCTATTTCAAAGTCGTCTTCGCACTGTTCCGACTGCGGTCAACTTTCCAACACTTAGTCTCTCATTTAGGGACTAAGTGTCCCATAACTCTCTGAAACTCAAAATTGAACGTCCTGAAAATTCAAAATAACAGAAAAAAACTCGGGGTAAGTAGTTAATAGGGATCGGGGCGCTAATTATTAAGATGAGTGGCCGGGTCGTCACATCCTCCTACACTTAAACATTCACTCGTCCTCGAACGAGCATAGAGACATAGCTTAATTAATGAAAATATAAGGGTAATAACTGCGAATATCCTGCTCGGTCTCCCAGGTCGCCTTCTCGACCGACTGACCCCGCCACTGAACCTTCACAAATGCCATATTCTTTGACCTGAGCTTTCTAACCTGCATGTCCAATATTTCCACTGACTCTTCATAGGATAGATCCTTATCCAACTAGATTCAATTGAATTCTAACACGTGCGACAGATTACCATAATACCTCCAGAGCATTGAAACATGAAATATCGGATGAACTCCTGCCAAGCTGAGAGGTAAGGCAAGCTCATAGGCAACCTCCCCAACTCACCTCAATATCTCAAAAGGGCTAATAAACCTCGGAATCAACTTCCCTTTCTTCCCAAATATCATAAAGCCCTTCATAGGGAAAATGCGAAGCAGAACCCGCTCTCCAACCATATAGGAAACATCACGAAACTTTCGTTCCACATAGCTATTTTGTCTAGACTGGGATGTACTAAGTCTATATTAAATCACTTTAAACTTCTCCAAAACATCCTAGACTAAGTGTGTGCTCAATAATCTAGCCTCCCCGGGCTCGAACCAACCCACCGGAGATTTACACCGCCTACCATATAAAGCCTCATATGGTGCTATTTGAATGCTCGACTGATCAGTGTTGTTGTTAGCAAACTGTACCAATGGAAAGAACTGATCCCAAGACCCTTCAGACTCGATCACACACGCACAGAGCATATCCTCAACAATATGAATAGTGCGCTCAATCTCCCTATCCATTTGAGGGTGAAATGCTATACTCTACTCTAACTGAGTACCCAACTCATGCTGAGCGGCCATCAAGAACTGTGATGTAAACTGAGTACCTCTATCCGAAATGATGGAAACTAGAATACCATGCAGAAGAAAGATCTCCCGGATATAAATCTCCGCTAACCGCTCCGAAGAATAAGTAGTACACACATGAATAAAATGAGCGGACTTGGTTAGCCAATCCACAATAACCCAAATAGCGTCGAACTTTCTCAAAGTCCGCATTAGGCTAAGTATAAAGTCCATGATGATCCGCTCCCACTTCCACTTCGGAATCTCTATCTACTGAAGCAACCCACCCAATCTGTAGTGCTTATACTTCACCAGCTAAAAATTGAGGTACCGAGCTACAAACCCAACTATATATTTCTTTATCCGCCTCCACCAATAGTGTCGCCTCAAATCCTGGTACATCTTCGCGGCAACCGTATGAATGGAATACCTCAAACTGTGGGCCTCATCTAGAATCAACTCCCGAATCCCATCAGCATTGGGTACACAGACTTGCCCTTGCATCCTAAATACTCCATCCTCGATAATTGTCACATCTCTGGCATCATAATGCTGATCCTTGTCCTTCAGGACAAGCAAATGAGGGTCATCATACTGCCGCTCCCTGATACGATCAAATAAGGAAGACTAAGAAACTACCCAAGCTAGAACCCGACTAGGCTTTGAAAGATCCAATATCACAAACTAGCTGGCTAAGGCCTAAACTTCCATCGCCATAGGCCTTTCTGATGCTGGAGAATAAGCCAAACTCCCCAAACTCTACGCTCGGTGACTCAAAGCATCGGCTACCACATTAGCCTTGCCCGAATGACAAAAAATATTGATATCGTTGTCCTTAAACAACTCTAACCACCTCCTCTGACGCAAATTTAGATCCTTTTGCTTGAATAGGTGCTGCAAGCTCCGATGATTAGTATAAATCTCACAAGGCACACCGTATAGATAGTGGCACAAAATCTTCAAGGCATGAATACTGGCAGCTAACTCAAGATCATGGACATGGTACTTCTTCTCATGTATCTGCAACTGTATGGACACGTAGACAATCTCCCTACCGTCCTACATAACCACTGCTCTAAGGCCAACCCTCGAGGAATCACAATAGACCGTAGACCCTGAACTTGCAAGTAATATCATAACTGGGGCCGTAGTCAATGCTTTCTTGAGCTTTTGAATGCTCTCCTCACACTCTTCCATACACTGGAACGGAGCACCCTTCTGGGTCAGTCTGGTCATAGGGGCTACTATCGATGAAAATCCCTCCACAAAATGACGGCAGTAACCAACCAAACTGAGAAAACTATGGATCTCCATAGCTGAAGATAGTCTAGGAAAACTCCGTACTGCCTCTACCTTCTTTGGATCCACCCGAATACCCTTACTGGATATTACGTAGCCTAAGAATGCCACGGAATCCAAACAAAGCTCACATTTTAAAACTTTTGCAAACAACTTCTTTTCCCTCAGAGTCTAAAGCACTGTCCTCAGGTGCTGCTCATGATCTTCCTGACTCCGGGAATATACTTGAATGTCACGAATAAAGACAATGACAAAAGAGTCAAGATATAGCCGGAATACACTGTGCATCAAATGCATAAAAGCTACCAGGGCGCTGGCCAACCCAAATGACATAACAAGAAGCTCGTAGTGTCCATACAGAGTCCCGAAAGCAGTCTTCGGGATATATGGCTCCCGAATCTTCAACTGATGGTAACTTGACCGCAAGTTAATCTTAGAAAATATTTCTGCACCCTGAAGCTGGTAAAATAGATAATCGATACGAGGCAAAGGATAACAGTTCTTTACTGTAGCCTTATTCAACTGGTGATTGTCACATCTCCTTTTGCTACTTACACATCCGAAAGGGTATACCGAAGTTTTTTCCAATTCAAGTGACAATCAAAAGGAGATTATTTATTAAAATCAGAGTCACCACTTGCCAAAATTTATGGTGTCAGATGTCACCGATTTAAATCCTGAATCGAGGACAGACTGACTCTATTTATGGTCTGCGAACACAAAAATTCGGGTAAGGAATTCTATTAACCTGGGAGAAGGTGTTAGGCATTCCCTAGTTCCGTAGTACTAGCACAATCGCTTTGATCATGCTTGGCTTATTAAATTGTCTATTACTTATTTTAGAACCTATGTGCATTTACCTTTCACCGCTTTTTAATTAAGAAAATTATCTTGTAATGGGTCACGCGTACGTATACCAGTTTGTTTGGCGCGTCGAAAATCACTTCATGCAAACGTGTCCCCAATTAATAATACATTATTATTATTAACAAAATTTAAGTCGAAGTTACGCGAACGCATACTCTGGCTTTGTTTTAGAGTTCGTAATTATGTAATGCGAACGTATCCACAACCGCGATAGTATGCTAAGTATGCCTAAAGCATACTACAAACATTTGCCATTTTATATCTAAATCAACACGAGGGCCATATATGATTAAATTGTCAATGACACACCTTGAATTACTAGTAGCCTGTCAATACCAATTTTATTATCAAGACGAATTTAATTGAAGTTGCGCGAACGCATACTCCGAATTGATTTTTTGAATCGTAATCATGTCACATATACACCATCACAATTGATTTGATTTGCTTAGGTGGCATAACGCAACAATAGTAGCCAATAATTGCATCTTAAACACTTATTTGGAGCAATACAACATTTCACATTTTATGCATTGAGAACATATGCGACACTTTCACATATTGAAATGCCAACTGGAGCGCCTGCATATAGGTAATAACAGACCCTTTCATATATTAAAATGGAGAGTTACATAGGGAATGCTTTGGTGGATATGTACTGCAAATGAAAACACTTATTACAAAATTTGATTGCAAGTTTCAAAATATTCCTCACAAAGGCTTGAGGACAATACTGTGATGCTCCCCAATTATGATAAAAATTTAGTTAAATGAACAAAGAATCATGTCTCCAAAACTATTTCAAAGATCATTATGACTAAAGCCACAAACTACAATTTCACAAGGATGCTAACATGTTTTATAGGTGAATTTCAGCCAAAAATCTTCAACTAATTGATTGAACAAAAAATCTGAAACCCACCTCTAAAGTAGAATTAATAAACCCAAACAAAACACAAGCTACGAATCAGAAATTTCAAGATAGACAATAATCAATGAACCCAAATGTCCGTTTCTACAATATTATACATAGTCATTAACATTGTGACAAAACCAAAACCTGACTGAAACAACATTCGCACACCATTGTGCAAGGTAAAAATTGAGATGAAATTCATTCTATATCAAAATACACAATGAAGAATCACAACAAATTAATGAGTAATGAGGTTTAGCAATGGACCTCAAACCGATGAACTATGACGGAACTTGAACTGAAAATCGATGATAGTACCTCGATGTGCGACTGAAACTGAAACTCAGACAACGATTTCAACAAAGAACCAATAGAAACAATCATCCAAACTCAATTGGAAAACCCGAAACTCGCCGGAAAACTCGAATTACACCAGAACTTGGACCTCTCGCCTTTCATTTCATTTCGTTACTGCCCTTTACGCTATGTGTTCTATTTCTTTTTTTTTTCAAACCCTAGAAACCCGTCCATTTATATTTGTGTGTGCGTCTATTTGTGAAGCTAAGACTCCATAGAAACGGATGGGAATAGAGCTTTTGTTGGTTCTATTTTTGTTAGAGAAGAAAGATTTTAGGTGGTGTTATGATTTGTGGGTGTTCTGCGGTAGAAAAAGGTCCGAAGGATCTAGGGATCATTGGTTTCAGGGGTGGACATCGGGTTTGGGGCCAGGGATTTTTGGTTTTGTTGTTGATGAAGGAGATCGATGGAGGAGGGTCTGTGTTTTTGTTACAATAGGAGAGAGCTAGGGTCGTTTAGAGAAGACGACGCGCGCTCGCGCGGGGGGTGGAGGGTGGGGGAGGGCTCTTTTTGATGTCAGTGGCGCTGCCTTCAACGTATTTTTTGTGTGTATTTTTCATCATCCCCTAGCTGATTATGCTTACCCCTATTATATAGATTTAGGTTTAGATGTGTATTTTTGTGTATTTTACAAATTAGTCCCTAGGTCTTTTGTGTTAGGTTTTTAGGGTCTTTTTATTTATTTTATGTTTCAAAGAAGAGTCTAAAAGAGTTCCAAAAATTAGCTTAATGAATATTGGATACTGACCTTAAGAAATGAGCTAGAAACATGGGCCTTTATGACTAGATATGTTTAAAGTTAGCTTAATTAACCAAAAGTATTATCAAAATTATTAATTAGCTCTATTTAAGTAAAAATAATTATTAAAATAAAAATTAACCATTAAAACAAAATTATTTATTTTTGTATTTTTTCAAGATTAAAAATGACGCAAAATATTAATGAATCTATTTTTTGTAATTTTGATTTTCTTGTAATAAAATAAGTAAAAGTGTAAAAATTAGTTGAAATAGTTATGTTAGGCCTAAATTAAATATTTATGTGCTAAAGTATTAAAAATCTTGAAGAGTGTCAACAAAATAAACCACCAAAACTCCTCTCCGGCTAACCAAGAACTGGAGCGTCTCCCTCGTTACAAAGCACGACATTTTAGTCACTGAGTTTCGCATCAATATTGCCAAGACCATTACTAACTTCAATATCACCAACTTTAGTCAACAAGTTCCCAAGAGGATTCATATACTCCATGTCAATGTCATTGTCATTGATCACAATTACCCCTTCTTTAATCATTCATTCTATTTTCCTTTCCAAAGAGGGACAATCTTCAACACGATGCCCTTGGACATTAGAGTGGTACTTGCATCATATAATAGGATCAAAGCCTTTTGCGTATGGGTCTGGAGTATAGCCGAGGATCAGCTTAATCAGGCTAGAACTCTTTATTTTTTCAAACAAGCTTGTATAGGATTCTTCGATGGGTGTGAAAGTATTTACTTTTTTCAGAAGTCTTTTTATTTTATACTCTGGCCTCGGCTGGTACATTTTGTGGGCAGGTGGTTGATATGCTTGAAGTGGTGGGTGAGACATTTTATTAAAGGGATGCGGGCTATCACGTGCCTCGGTGATGTTGAACATATGGTGCTGCATTGTGGACGTGGTATCTGGGAAGTGATGTACGATTCTTGGGGTTCTATGGAGAGAAGAAGCAGTGGGGAGGATTACAGTGACGCCCACAGGGTTGATATTCAGGCTGAAAGTGTTTAGTAAGAAAAACCACTGGACCCTGCCGTCGGCGAGGCTTAGCAACATCTTTTCTATCGACGGGAAGACTATCCCGAGCAACTTGTTCGTTCCACCTGAGCCAAAGATCCCTAAAACTTTCCTTGGGTTTCTTTTCAATCTGAGGTAGGGAGGAGCAGTCTAGGACAATGTTTATATTGTAATAAAAGTGTCTCATAAAATCTTGAGCCATATTGCCCTATGTATGTCACTTACCGACATATTTACGATTATGCCATTCCAGAGCTGCCCCGGTCAAGCTTTCATTGAAATACACCTTCAACAAATCATCTTATTCACCAACACTTCTCATTTCACTACAATAACCTCTCAGATGGGCTATCGGATCTCCCTACCCATCATACATGTTAAATTTTTGCACTTTAAACCTCGCAAGCAGACGAGCGTTAGGGAACATACACAACTCTTATAAGACATGTTGACCTGGTGTCCAATCCCTTGCATGTTCTTTAAGGATTATCCTGTGCTATTCAACTTTTTGCATATCTCATATCGCCTTTCTTTTCCTTTCACCTTTACATTTTTAGCATGAAGCTCATCCCGAGGGCTCTTCTTGTATGAGTCGGGAACTTTGTGTGCAATCTCTACGGGGTATTATTGGGCATCATGATCTTTGAGTGGATGTTCATTGTTAGGGATAGTGGATATGATAGGAGGGCGATTTTGGGAAGAGGTAATTGGAGGATGAGCGATGGAACTACTAGGGTGGTAGGGAAACCTGTGATAAGCAGGTGGATCTGGAGAGTATGGGGGATCATCCAGCACTATGACAAGAGTTTGGGTAAGGGTAGCATCTAAAAGCTAGGCGGCGAGGGGGGTGGGGAGTGGTGGTGCCTTCCCAGTCGTCCAAGCCTGATACATGTCCACCATGTGTTGTCTTAACATCATTACCTCTTCAACCAACCCATTTTCCTATTCAAATAATTGCTTCAGGGCACTAATATCAACCAACCCAATTTTATTTTTGTCTGCCATTGCCCTTTAACTTTATGTTGTGGAGAGGAATTACTACTTGGAGAACAACAAACCAACCACCGTTCTACTATGAAGATATCAGAAGGAACAAAATGGGGTAATCATGTTAGCGTTAGGGCATTTAACGGCTAAAATATCATATTGCGTGCAATACATCCAGTCACAGTTATCGGTTCTAACATGACTTCGAGGGTATGAAGGTCATATGGCATCATTCCAATTTGTTCATTTCAATCCTCTCCTTTTTTTTTGCTTTTCTAGCACTTCTTCTCTTGCTCATTTTCCTTCCCTTTTTTTCTTCTAATTATCGCTCTTTTCTTCCCTCTCATTTCTCACATCCCATTATTTTAATTGTCTTTTTTTTTGTGATTTTTTATTTAATAATAATAAAAATGATTCGCTCGAACCCTATGTAGGCTGCCTACGTATCACGATGCCGCATAAATCAGATGTTTGCGTAGTTCTATAAGATTGTGAATAAAGTAAACAAAATAACATTTCTTTTTTTTCATTTCTTTTTTACCTCAGAGACTACTCTGATGAGAATAGAGAAATAAAAGAAGCAAATACTTTTTTTTTTGAATTTCCTAGACTTAATGTTCTATGACCTAGGCATGTGTTTTTCTTTCTTTAACAGCTTTAACAGGCATGTATTTTTCTTTCTTTTCTTTTTGAAACAAACACTTTATGGGGAATTACTAAGGAAAAATCCCTAAAGAGAAAAGCATTTTTTTAATTATTTTTTTCTTAGGAAGGAAATCTAAACAATTAACCCAAGAAAAATATTTTAATTCTTATTTGATATCCTTGAAGAAAGATTTGAAAACGAGAAATGAACAAGATAAAGATAAACAAAAGATAAAGTATATTTTTTCTTCTATATACAATATCCCAAAGTTCTAGTTAATATAAACGAAATTTTGTTTTATTCATTTTTCATTAATTTCCTAAAGAAGAATCTCAAAAGAAATTCTTTATGGATTTTGCGAATTAATACCTTAAAGAAAACCTTTTAAAAGGTATTAAAAGAAAATTCTTTTTTTTTGTTTGAATTTTTAGTCCTAATATAGTAAAAGAGATATAAAAACAGTTTGTATTTAAAGTTTTAGATATTAATTGCATAAAAGAAACACCTCAAATAATTTTTTTTTCAACTCCTTGAATTAGTGTTCTAACGGAAATATAAAAGCATAAAATCTCTTTTTTTTTACTTAACACACCTTTTCAAATGCAAAATAGAAAGTACAATAATAATAAAAAACTCGACATTACTGTACAAAACTAGAAGGTAAAACAAAATATAAAAAGAAAAACATATTCAAAACATAAAAACAAAAAGAAAGAAAATCTTCTTTTAATCCACTCCTGAATGAGCGATCCTGACTAGATGGTCTTAGGGCTTTGTCATGCTCCAACTCTGGTAAGTAAATCCACTCATGTGTGAGCAAACTAAAATCAAATAAGTCAAAGACCTATAATGCTATATGAGATAATAACCCTTCCTGTTGGACACGTGCAAGACATGATTGAGGCTATTTTTTCAAAATAATTTATGTGGAAAAAAGATGGTTAGAAGTGCAAAATTTGACTAAGATCCCGCAAAGACAATAACCTAAGATTTACTAGAAAGACCGGACACTATGTGGATTGCCTAGCTAACCCGCCCCGAAAGACGAGAATAATGTATGCGTAGTTCAGAAAGATTGGATACGGGCGAGAATTAAAAAAACAATTAATTTAGAGAAAATATGTTTTTTTTCTTTTCTTTTGATAACTTATCAAACATGTAATCTCTTTCTGAATTTCTTTTTTTCTTATTTTTTTATTTTTTGAAAAATGATAGAAAAGAGCAAAATTCTTTTGAATTTTTCATTTTGTTTAAAAAATGTGACAGAAAACATCGTGCGCTACTTGCTTTATTTTTCATGTTTCACCCTTTTTTTCTTTTCTATCTTTTCATTCATCCGTCAAATGACCGTTTTGAGCTTGAAGAAGTGCAACATGTAGCACATAGGATGCATCAAGATGGTCTGTTATTTTGGGTACACCTATCCTAAACGGACCAAACCCCTGTGTTGAGTCCCCTAAATCAAATGCACATTCTGCAAACAAGCGCTCCTACTAGGGATCCGGCATGAGATTGTGTTCGTCTAGGTTTAAATCCTAGCGTTTTGTCTAAACTTGGGGTACCCGAGCGGACAATTGGGGTCGACGAGGGGGCAATGTACCGGGAGCACTGAAGTCTGACCAGCCTTGTCGCTTCCCCAGCCTTGTTCTATTTGGTATAATTTCTATTGAAAAAGCGAGCCACGCAAACGTGTGCACCATTTTCAGAAGACTCAAAGGGGTGACGTAAGAAGACATTTATGTACAGTGAAGATAATATCAAAACGGTAAACAGAGCAATTAGCACAAAGGTTCACAAAATACAGTAATATTAACAAATAAATAAAGCCAAATAAAATCATATTAACAAGCTCGAATTCTTGAACCGTGAACCAGAGATTCTAGGTACCTTTTCCCAGTAGAGTCGCCAGAGCTACCACACCTCCTTTTGCTACTTACACCTTCGAAAGGGTATAAGGAAGTTTTTTTCAATTTAAGTGACAATCGCAACAGGATTATTTACTAAAATCAGAGTCACCACTTAGGATGATTTATGGTGTCCCAAGTCACCAGTTTAAATCCAGGATTGAGGAAAGATTGACTCTATTTACGGTCTGCGAACACAGAAATTCGGGTAAGGAATTCTATTAACCGGGAGAAGGTGTTAGGCATTCCCGAGTTTCGTGGTTCTAGCACGATCGCTTTGATCATACTTGGCTTATTAAATTGTATATTACATATTTTAAAACCTATGTGTGCTTACCTTTTACCGCCTTTTAATGAAGAAAATTATCTTGTAACAGGCCTCGTATATGTGTACCTGTTTATTTGACGTATCGAAAATCATATTACGCTAACGTGTACACAATCACAATTGATTTGATTTGCTTAGGAGGCATAACACAATAACAGTAGCCCTCATTTGCAACAATTCAACATTTAACAAATTTATGCATTGAGAACATATGCGACTCTTTCACATATTGAAATGCCTACTGAAGCGCCTGCACATAGGTAATAACAGACCCTTTCACATATTAAAATGGAGACTTATGTAGGGAATGCTTTGGTGGATATGTACTTCAAATGAAAACACTAATAAAAAAAATTTGATTGCAAGTTTCAAAATATTCCAACAAAGGCCCGAGGACAATACTGTGATGCTCCCCATTTATGACCAAAATTAAGTTAAATGAACAAAGAATCATATCTTCAAAACTAATTCCAAGATCATTATGACTAAAGTCACAACTTAATTGAATACTACAATTTCACAAGGTTGCTAACATGTTTTATAGGTGAATTTCAGCCAAAAATCTTCAACTAATAGATTGAACAAAAAATCTGAAACCCACCTCTAAAGTAGAATTAATAAACCCAAACAAAACACAAGCTACGAATCAGAAATTTCAAGATAGACAATAATCAATGAACCCAAATGTCTGTTTCTTCAATATTATATGTAGTCATTAACATTGTGGCAAAACAAAAACCAGACGAAAATAACACACACATACCATTGTGCAATCTAATAATCGAGCAGAAATTCATTCTATATCAAAATACACAATGAAGAATCACTTTAAATTAATCAGTAACAAAATTTAGAAATGGATCTCAAATCGATGAACTATGGACAAAACTCGAAACGAAAATCGATGATATTACCTCGACGTGCGACTAAAACGGAAACCTGGACAACGACTTCAACAATGAACCGATAGAAACAGTCATCCAATCTCAATTGGAAAACCCAAAACTCACTGGAAAACTCGAATTACACCAAAACTCAGACCTCTCGCCTTTCATTTCATTTCGTTACTGACTTTACATTATGTGTTATGTTTCTTTTTTTCCGATCCCCTATTGCCTTCTTCCCCGTGGCTTTCTGCTTATGTGAGTTACCGAGAGGGTCTTTTTTTAGAGTGTTTTGAAACAATTAGTCCCAAAAATGGAAACTTAAGTCTTAGGACTTTGACCGTTATAGGAAGTATGTGGAGATAACTCTAGAATAGAGTTTCATAGATTTTGTTAGCTCTGTTTGGTGATTTGGGATTAGGAGCATGTCAAAATAGTGTTTTGGAGGTTTGTAGCTGAATTAAGCTTGAAATAGAGAAAGTCAAATTTTTTGAGATTTTATCCGAAAGTAAACTTTTTGATATCGAGCTCGGATTCTGACTCCAAAACTTGGAGTAAGTCTGTAATGTTGAATAAGACTTGTCTACAAAAGATAAGGTCAATCGAATGTGGTTTGATAGGTTTCAACATCGGTTGTAGAAGTTTAAAGTTTCAAAGTTCATTGAGTTTGAATTGGACGATGATTCTTGTTTTTAGCATTTTATATGATTCGAGGGCTCGATTAAGTTTGCATGGTGCTTTAGGACTTGTTGATATATTCGGTTGAGGTTCCGAAGGCCTCGGGTGAGTTTTAGATGCTTAATGGATCGAAAACTTGATTTTTGTTATTGGTGATGTTTTAGACTTATGTTGTTTTGCACCTGTGGTAGGGAAACCGTAGGTGCGGGATCCCACATGCATGAGGTCAAGCGTAGAAGCAGACTTGGAAGGAGTTTCCAAGGGTTGTATGTGTGAGGAAAATGCTACTCTATTGTTCGCACATGTGCTTACGGACTCACAGAAGCGGATAAAAGTCTGCTAGCACGTACTCGCAGGTGTGGCCTTTTTATACCAGAAGCAGACCTTGCCTCTTAAGTCATTTCAACACCTACAATTGAATTTCTGCAGGGACTTTGAGAGCTCAGATTTGGGCGATAATTTTGGAGATTTTGGAGGAAGCATTTGGATAACGACTCTTAACTAATTTATGGTTAGACTCCACTAATCTATTGTTGAATTCGTCATTTAAATTAGTTTCTTATAGGTATATTTATCTTATGTAATTTCTTTGGGATAGATTTGGCCATTCGAAGTCGGATATTTGTGGAAATGACATGTTACTGATTGATTGCATAGTTGGAAGTAAGTGAATTTCCTAACCTTGTGTGAGCGACCTCTCTTTAGGATTTGGTACTGTTGTGATATGTACAGGGACTATTTATTGTAAAACTCTGATTTTCATAGAGTAATAACCTGTTTCATCTTAATTGAGTTATATCAGCATGTATAGTTATTCCGTTTAGCCTAGTATAGCATGTCCACGTGTTTTAAATGCTTATCCAAGCTCTGTGAAGCACGCTTAGTGGATTTCCTAAGTTCTTCTTTGACTTGTACTTAGCCTAAGCTGTAGGATTTATTGATGTAACTATTATTTCTATTGTTTGAGTTGTATATTTAACTTGGGACTATGAAACGGTATTTTGGGAGACCACCTTTCATATTTACATTGGGACTACGGGAGGGTATCCTAGAGGGTCACCGCTACATATTTATTTTGGGAGTACGAGATGGTTGGAGATCCCCCTGCATATTTACTTTAGGATTACAGAATGGTATTTCGGGATATCCCGCTGATATTATCTTTTCTGACTACGAGATGGTATCTTGGGAGATCCCCTGTTGTTATTCATGTGTATTGTACTGTTACTCTTCTTTGATTTCCTTTTTATTAAAATGCAGTCTCTTATTATACTGCGATATTTTTATTCTACCTTATATAATTTATATATTCCAGTAGGGCTTTAATGTGACCTCGTCACTACTCGACCGAGGTTAGGCTTGACACTTACTGGGTACCATTGTGCTGTACTCATGCTACTCTTATGCACATATTTTCGTCTACAGATCTAGGTACCTCCTACCACCCTCGCTGTTAATTGTGTACTTGCTGCTGCTCCAGAGACATTAAGGTATATATGCCCGCATATGCTAACCTCGGAGGCCTCCTCTATCCCTTTTATGTTGTTCTTCCTTTACTTCTTCTAGTTATTGATGTATAGAAACAGTTAGGCAAAATATTAAAAGCTTGTGACTTATTATGTTCCGGGTATTAGGAAATTACCATGTACAATCAAGAGGTGGTTGTTGTACATGTCGAACGGCGTATATTTTAGCTATTTAAATTTTTGTTGCAGTTAGTTCTTAAATTTACGTTTTCATTTTCATCATTTCGCAATTATTAGGATTACCTAATTTCAGAGACTATGTGCCGCCATAACATCTTAGTAGAGTCTTGCGGATCAGTACAAAGACGTTTGCACTTATCTTCGAGAGGATATGGAATTATTAGGAAAATTTCAATTCTTTTGATTCTATGTCGTGGAACTGTATTAGAAATTCTAAACTTCTGTTTTCTATTCTCTCACAGATAGTGAGGACTCGTACAACTGGATCAGATGACTAGGCATCCATACCCCCTCCTAAAGCCGCTAGAGGTTGGAGTCGAGGAAGAGGCCAAGGACGTCCATGTGCTACAGCCAGAGCACATGCATGAGCTGCCACAAAGGCGCCGCCAGCAACTCCAGTAAGAGCACAGACACCTGAGACACCTACTGCTACACCGGCTCTTTAGGAGACCTTTACACAGTTCCTGAGCACCTTCAGTACTCTAGCTCATGTAGGGTTAATTCCCCTTGCTATTGACAGCGTAGACTCACACTTCCCGTACCATAGAGTAGTGGTTTCAGGTCGATTAGATTCCTGAGGTTATACCGGTGCCACCAGTTACCTCAATTGAACTTGACGGTAGGGCAGCAACTTATGTTGGCTCGAGATGTAGGAGGGTGTGGCAACAATTTTTGAGGATGATAAATGTAGGCTCGAGAGGTACAAAAAGTACCACCTTCCTACTTTCAGTGAACCGGCGTCATATAATGCCGTGGGTTTTGTTAAGGAGTGCCTTTGTATCCTCCGTACTATGGGCGTAGTGGAGATTAGTGGGTTTTTTTACTGCATCTCAGCTTAGAAGAGCAGCCTATCAATAGTAGCATGCGTATGGGTTAGAAATTCCGGCTGCAGTAGCTTTACTTACATGGACTCAGTTCTTGAATATGTTTTGATTGAGTATGTACCCTAGAATCTCCAAAATACATGCCGTGTCAAGTTTGAGCAGGTGTTCCGGGGTGCTATTACTGTGGTAGAGTATACAACTTGTTTAAGTGATTTGGCTAGACATATACCAACCTTGCTTGCTACGGTTGGAGAGAGAGTCCATCAATTTATGGAGGGGCTCCATCTCAGCATCAAGATTAGCATGGCTTGGAAGTTAGAGAAGGGTATCTTGTACCAGCAGGTTGTGAGTATCGCTAGGAGAGTGGAGGACATGCTTGCTTAGGAGAGAGAGAAAAGGAAGGCTAAGAGGTCTCGAGAGTCTGGCTCTTATACTGGTACTCATACCCAAGCCACAGTTAACCATTGTAGGGGCTATGTGAGTCGCCTTGTTTATTTAGATCTTCCAGCTGCCAGTTGTACTCCAGCTACTCCTAGGTCCCAAGACCCTTATTATGCACACACTAGTATTTAGTGTACCTCCTACACGAGGTGTTTCTAGCTATCAGCCTAGCAGGCCCTATCTGAGCCACCCACAATAGACACACCCTCCAGCAACTTATTTTGAGTAAGGAGACACTCGCCATATTGTGAGAGATTGCCCCAGACTAGGAGATATACACCGCTAAATACTTCTCAGGCACTTTGTGCTCCATGGGATCCTCAAGCTATGATCATATCACCAGCTACCACTCCAGCTACTCAGCCAGCTCGAGGTAGAGGTCGGGGAGGTAGAGGTCACCCTTGAGGGGGAGGCTAGGCCAGATACTACGCTCTTCCATCTTGTACTGAGACAGTTGATTTCGACTGTATCATTACAGGTATTGTTCGCGTCTGTCATAGAGATGCATCGGTTTTATTTGGTGAAGGCTCCACTTATTTCTGTTTGTCATCTTATTTTTCTCGGCATAGCCCATGATTCTCTTAGTTCTCATGTTTTTGTGTCTATACCTATGGGAGATTCTATTTTTGTTGACCAGGTGTATCAGTCGTAATTGGTTGTTCTTAGTGGTTTTCAGACCAGAGCCAATTTGTTATTGCTTAGTAAGGTAGATTTTGATATTATCTTGGACATAGACTGGTTTTTGCTCTACTATGGTATTCTTGATTGTCATACCAAGACCATGATGTTGGCTATACTAGGCTTACTGTAGTTAGAGTGGAGACATACCTTAGATTACACTCCCAGCTGAGTTATTTTATTTCTTAATGCTCAATGAATGGTTGAGAAAGGGTGTGACGCGTATCTAGTTTATGTGAGAGATGTTAGTATTGATACCCGTATAGTTGAGTCAATCCCAGTAGTGAGGGTTTTCCTCGATGTATTTCCAGCTGATCTTCCAGGCATGCCACCAGAAGAGATATCGACTTTGGTATTAATTTTTTGCGGGGTACTCAAGATATCTCTATTCCTCTATATTGTATGGCCCTACTTGATTGAAGTAGTTGAAGGAACAATTACAAGAATTGCTTGATAACGGCTTTATTTGGCCTAGTGTGTCACCTTGGGGTGCACTGGTCTTTTTTGTGAATCAAAAGGATGGTTCTATGCATATATATATATTGATTATCGCTAGTTGAACAATGTTACAATGAAGAATAGGTATCCTTTGCTTCATATTAATTACCTATTTGATTAGTTATTATAAGGTGATAGAGTGTTTTTCAAGATTGACTTGCATTCAAGTTTTCATTAGTTGAAGATTCTGGAACCAGATATCCCGAAGACTACTTTCAGGGATCGATATGGTGACTATGAATTCTTTGTGATATTATTTGGGTTGAACAATGCCCTAGCAACATTTATGCATTTTAGTCACAGTGTATTTTTTCACTATCTTGATTAATTCATTATTGTGTTTATTGGCGACATTCTGTTGTACTCTCGAAGTTGAGAGGATCATGAGTAGCACCTGAGGATTTTTCTTCAGACCATGAGAGAAAAGGAATATATCAAAAATTCTCAAAATATTAGTTCTAGTTAAATTCTGTGACATTTTTGGCTCAACTAATGTCGAGTGAGTTGATCAAGGTGAATTCGGAGAAGGTAGGAGTAGTGCAGAGTTTGCCCAAACAATCCTCAACTATGGCGATCCAGGGTTTCCTTGGTTTGGTGGGGTATTACCATCGATTTGTAAAGGACATCTCATCTATTGTAGCACCTATGACCAAGTTGACCTAGAAGGGTGCTCTGTTCTGGTGGATAGAGGAGTGTGAGGAGTGCTTTCAATAGCTCAAGACAACTTTGCTTACAACCCCAATATTGTTATTGCCTACGAGTTTAGGGTCTTATACTGTTTATTGTGATGCATCACGGATTGGTCATGGTACCATGTTGATAAAGGACCATAAGGTGATTTCCTACGTGTCCAAAACGTTGAAAGAACATGAAAAGAACTATCCTGTCCACGACCTTGAGTTAGCACCTATTGTTCATGGCTTGATGATTTCGTGGCACAATTTCTACGGTGTCCCTTGTGAGATCTACACAGACCATGGGTTTCCAGCATCTGTTCAAGCAAAAAGATCTTAACTTGAATCAACAGAGGTGGTTAGAGCTGTTTTAGGATTATGATATCACTATTCTATACCATTTCGGGAAGTCCAATATGTGGACGATGCTTTGAGTCACATAGCAGAAAGTTTCGGAAATTTAGCATATCTACCAGCATCAGAGAGGCCATTGGAATTGGATGTTTAGCCTTGGACAACCAGTTTGTTAGATTGGATATTTTTTAGCTGAATTGAGTTATGTCTTGTATGGTCTCCCATTCTTCTCCTTACGATCGTATCAGGGAGCGTTTGTATAATGATCCCTATTTGCTTGTCCTTACGGACACAATTTAGCACGATAACGCTAAGGAGGTCACAATTGTAGATTATGGTACATTGAGGATGCCGGGAAGGATATATGTGCCTAATATAGATGGATTGCACGAGTTGATTCTTTAAGAGTCTCAAAGTTCATGGTACTCCATTCATCTGGGCGTCGCAAATATTTGGACTTGAGGGAGCATTATTCGTGGAGGAGAATGAAGAAGTACATAGGGTAATAAGTAGCTCGATGTCTAAAATTCCAACAGGTGAAGTATGAGCATTAGCGGCCTGGTCGGTAGCTTCAGAAATTAGAGATTCCGGTATGGAAATGGGAGCGAATCACTATGGATTTTGTAATTGAGCTTCCATGGACTCAACAAAAGTTTGATGCATTTTTGTTGATTGTAGCTAGGCTAACAAAGTCAACTCATTTCACACTTTTTATGATTACTTATTCTTCTAAGCAGCTGTCTCGGATTTATATCCACAGATTGTCAAGCTTCAAGGCTTGCCGATATATATAATCTTTGATCAGGGTAAACAGTTTACATCACATGTTTTAGAGGGTCGTACAACATGAGTTAGGTACTCGAGTAGGGTTAAGCATGTCGTTTCACCCTTAGATGAACGGACAGTTCGAGCATGCTATTTAAATACTATAGGATATACTCCATATGTATGTGATGAAGTTTGGAGGTTCTTGGGATTAGTTCTTTCCACTTGTAGAGTTTGCCTACAACGACAATTATCAGTCGAGCATTTAGATTCCAATGTGTGAGGCTCTGTATGGTAGACGGTGCTGGTCTCTATTGGGTTGGTTTCAGTCGGGCAAGGCTTCATTATTGGGTACATACTTGGTTCGGGATGCTTTGAATAAGGTTAAGGTGATTCAAAATAGACTTCGAACAGCCAAGTCCAGACTGAAGAGTTATGCAGATAGAAAGGTTCACAATGTTGCATTCATGGTTGGACAACGGGTCATTCTCCAAATTTGCCTATGAAGGGCTTTATTGAGGTTTGGAAGGAAGATCAAGCTGAGCTCAAGGTTTATTGGCCCATTCGAGATGTTGCAGCAAGTTGGGAAGGTTCCTTATGAGCTTGCCTTGCCTGCCAATTGAGCAAGACTTAATATAGTATTCCATGTCTCTACGCTCCGAAAGTATCATAGTGATCCTTCTCATGTGTTGGATTTTTGCTTAGTCTAGTTGGACAAGGATCTATCTTATGTTGAGGAGCCGATGGAAATTTGGGATAGGCAAGTTCCAAAGTCGAGGTCAAAGAACATTACCTCAGTGAAGGTTCAGTGGATTGTTAGCTAGTCGAGGAGGCAACTTGGGAGACCGAGCATGATATGTGCAGCCATTATCTTCATCTTTTCACCACTTCAGGTATGTTTCTATGGTCGTTGGAGGAAGAAAAATTGATTAAGAGGGGGAGGATGTAACGATCCAGCTGGTTGTTTTGTGAGTAATATCCCCGGTGCCCTATTTACTACTTTCCTCGTATCGTTTTATGCTTATGTGACTTTCCGGAAGGTTTTGTTTTTGGTTTCAATGTGCTTTGGGACACTTAGTCCCTAAAACGGAAGCTTATATATTAGGATTTTGACGTATTCAAAACTGTGTGAAGACGACTGTGGAATGGAGTTTGTTTAGTTTCGTTAGCTCCGTTGGGTGATTTTTGACATAAGAGCATGTTCGGATTGTGTTTTGGAGGTTTGTAGCTAATTTAGGCTTGAAATAGTGAAAGTCAAAATTTTTGAAATTTTGACTGGAAGTGTATTCATTGATATCAGGGTAGGATTCTAATTCCGAAAGTTGGAGTAGGTCCGTAACGTTGAATATGAGTTCTGAGCAAAATTTAAGGTCAATCGGGCATATTTTGATAGGTTCCAATATCAGTTGCAGAAGTTTGATGTTTTAAAGTTCATTAAGTTTAAATTGGAGGGTGATTCACATTTTTAGTGTAATTTGATGTGATTTAAGGGCTGGACTAAGTTTATATAGTGTTTAGGACTTGTTGGTATGTTTGATTAAGATCCTGGTGGCCTCAGGTGAGTTTCAGATGCATAACGGATCGAAAATTGGACTTGTGTTACTGTGAAGTTTTCGGACTTCTGGTGTTTTCGCACGTGCGGTAGGGAGACCTCATAAGTGGGGAAACTGGAGGTGCGGGATTGTACGTGCGTAAGGTCAAGCATAGAAGCAGAATTGGAAGGGGTTCTCAAGTGTCTGAGGTGCGAGGGAAATACCGCATCTGCGATCCCCGCAGATGCGCTTAAGGACTCGCAAAAGCGGACAAAAGTCCGCAGGTGCACACTTGCAGGTGCAACCCTTTTATAGCAGAAGCGGACCCAGCCTCTTAAGTCATTTGCCCACCTATATTTCCACAAATGCGGCATCGCAGGTGCGGCTTGAAGCCCGCAGAAAGGGAATCGGTGGAAGAAAAGGGCCAAGATCAAGGGTTTTATCCTATTCTCAATTTTGGGACTTTGAGAGCTCAGATTTGGGAGATAATTTGGGAGATATTTAGAGGAAGCTTTTAGGTAACAATTCTGAGCTCATTTATGGTTATATTCCACTAATATATAGTTGATTTCATCAATTATTTAAGGAATTTGGGGAAAAAGTTAAAAAGTTCTTCAACTAAATTTTTGAGTTTTTATTTGGATTTTGATGTTGTATTTGGATAGTTTTTGTATGAGTTAACTCATGACTGAATGGACGTTCATATTTTGTGTCTTTTACCCGAATCCGAGATGTGGGCTTGGGTCGACATTTTGGGGCAATTTTATAATTTTTTTCATAGCCATTGATTTCATTTGTTAGATTAGTTTCTTATAGTTATATTTATTATATTTAATTTCTTTTGGCTAGATTTGGGCTACTCGAAGTCAGATATTCAAGGAAAAGGCATTGTTACCGATTGATTGAGTATGGTTCGAGCTAAGTGGATTTCCTAACCTTGTGGGGGGGGGGGGGGAGGGGAACTCCCCTTAGGGTTATGAATTTTTGTGATATGTGATCACCGTGTACGTAAGGTGACGAGTACGTACATGAACAATTTGTTTTATAACTCAAATTTTCACTGCGTAATAACTTGTTTCATCTTAATGGAGTTATATCAGCATGTGTAGTTCTCCTTTATAGCCTAGTGTAGCATGTCTACGTGTCTTTAATGCTTATCGGAACTTTGTAAATCATGGTTATTGGATTTCCTGCATTCTTTCTTGAATTCTACTTAGTCTAAACTTTAGGATTTATTGTTGTAACCATTATTTCCATTTTTGAGCCGCATATTTACCTTGGGACTACGAAACGGTATTCTGGGAGATCTCCCAGCATGTTTACTTACTACAGGATGATATTCCCGGAGACCCCCCTACTTATTTACTTTGGGACAATGGGACGATATCTCGGGAGATCCCCCTCCAAATATTTTTTTTGGGACGACGAAAAGGTATTCCAGGAGATCCCCTGCACATTTACTTTTCGCGACTATGAGACGATATCTTAGGAGATCCCTTGATGTTATTCCCGTGTACTATACTGTTATTCTTCTAAGATATCTCTTATTATACTGTGTATATACCAATAAAGCCCTGACCTGAACTCACTATAACTCGAGTGAGGTCAGGCTTGGCACTTACTGGGTACTGTTGTGGTGTGCTCATGCTACTATTCTACTCATATTTTCATGTGAAGATCCAGGTACGTTCTACCATCCCCACCATTAGTTGCCTACTTGCTGGTACTCCGGAGATTTCAAGGTACATATTCCCGCATCCGCAAACCTCGGAGTCCCCCTATATCCCTTTTATGTTGTTCCTCCTTTACATATTCTAGTTAGTGATGTACACAAACATTTTGACAAAATCTTAGAAGCTAGTGACTTATGATGTTTCAGCTTTTGGGAAACTACTGCGTATATTTGAGAGATGGTTATTGTACATGCTGAGCATAGTTTGTGAGCATGTGATTTTAGCCCCATATGAAATACTCCTATAAAATGCAAGAAATAGAATATTTTCCAATTATTTGACATTTTATAGGATTTGTTTTTGGATTTTTATTAATTGATTCTATTTCTTTGCACGTTTAATTTTTATTAAAATCATAAAAAATATCAAAAATACCATGTATTGAATCAAGGTTTTGTTTTTATATTTTAGGATTAATTAGTTAGTCATTTTTTTCTAAAATAAAAATCACAAAAATAGCTTATTTTATATTTTTTACCTTTTAATTTTTGAATTACTAATATTTGTCTGCTAATTTAGGATAAAGTAATTTTATAATTATTGTAATTATATATTTGGATTAATCCTAGATCTAGATTAATATAGGTATTAATATAGAATTTTTCATTAAAGAAAAATTTAAAAAAGAAAAAAAAAAGAAAATAGTTGGTTAATTAAAAAGGGAATTTATTTTCTGAATTTGGGTTATTTTTCAAATAGAAAACCCGTTCCGAATTAACCTAAACCCAAGTCTAAATCAGCTTTACTCGATCCAAATCCCCCACGCTCCAAACGACATCGTTTTTTCGCCCCAAACAACCCTAGCTGTTGATCATCACAAATCTAACGGCCAGGAACTGATCTTATTTTTGTATAATACTGTTTGAACCCACCCCCTAACCCTAGAAATACTCCTAATTTCACGTCGTCTCTATTGTAGAAAATTACTCTATCTATGATATGTGCCTTTGGTTGTATGAGCATGATTTTCAGGTATTGGTTTTGATGAATGACAAACAATGAAGTCAAGTGTCAAACAACGATATTATATGACAAACAATCAAGCTTGAATGCCGAGAAGCATATTGATGAACGGATTGCAATGGAAAAGCCAAAGACGAGCTCAAATGTTCAAGACCGAAGACCCAAGGCGTAGGTCGTTAGGTAGAACAAATGTAAGAGCAACGCTTAAGTTATCTCGTCTTTTGGCTCAACATAGGAAATCATAAATATGCATAAAATTATTTTATTAAATCATATTTATCATAGACATATTTTATTAAATCATATTTATCATAAATATATTTTAAATACTTCAAACAAAATGATGTTAAAGTTTTCATCTTAACCAAAATGGTTTTTGAAGTAAGTTTTCAATTCTGCCTCAGAATAATCGATTATCAGTATATGCATAATCGATTATGCTGTAGACCGTTGCCAGTGTTTGAATACTGCCTCAGAATAATCGATTATTCAGTATCAGATAATCGATTATTCAGCAGAAAATCAGCTTCTGATTTTCTGAACGTTGGAGAATAATCGATTATCAGATACTGAATAATCGATTATCTTGGCACAAAATCAGCATAATTGATTGTCAATTAAGCAACGGACATACACCATTTTTCACCTATAAAAAGAGGTCTTTTGAGCCGATATTAAACACACAACACCTCCCAATATTGATATACATATTGACATTATTTGAGCATCATATTAGAGCTTTTGTTGAGCCATTTGTGAGACAACTTTGAGTTGTTCATAGAGCTAAATTGGTATCTCTTTATCTACTCTTTTGAGAGAGTTCTTATGGTAAAAGAGAAAGGTGTTTGAGAAGAACATATCTTCTCATTGATTGTCGGGTTTGTTAAGTACCCTAAGTCTTAGTGGTTGAAGTCTTGTGGTGCGGTATCCACGAGCAAGGTGAAGTCTTGAGGTGCTGTATCCTCGAGCAAGTTGAAGTCTTGTAGAGTGTACATCTACGAGCAAGTGTAACGGTTTGTTAGGCACTCGTAAGTTTAACGGAGTTAGTGGAATCTCGAGAGAGTCTCTCGGGGACTGGACTAGCCACAAGTTGTGGTGAACCAGGATAAATTTGGTGCGGTCTTTCCTTGTTATTTTAATTACCGAATTTATTTTATTCCTGCAATTTTAATTCTGCAATATTTATCAATATTCTCGTGCCGCACTATTCACCCCCCCTCTAGTGACGGGCATAAATCCTAACAATTGGTATCAGAGCCTAACTCTCTGAAAGCCTTAACCGGTTGAGAGCGATATATATCTTTCTTGTTGAAGAATGTTGAACGCAAGAATGATGAGCGAAGGTCACTCCACCACTATGCCTCCACTATTTGATGGAACAAATTACACATATTGGAAAGAGCGGATGAGAATCTTCATCCAATCAAATAACTTTCGTTTGTGGCATATCATTAAGAACGGTATACCGACAAAGAAAGTTGGAGAAGCCATGGTTCCAAAGGAGGAGAATGAATATAATGCCAAGGCCATAAATATGTAATATTGTGCGGTGAATTCAAATGACTATCGGAGGATCTCCTATTGCACAACCGCCAAAGAAATGTGGGATGAACTTGAAGCCGTTTATGAAGGTACGCCTCAAGTCCAAAAGCATGTGACATGGGACTCGGACAGCTCGTGTGATGAAACGACTGGCCTATGCTTCATGGCCGGCGAAGAAGAAGAGGTAAGCACTTCTAATTCTTGCTCTTTTGAAGAAATGCAAAATGCCTATGATGAATTATTTGGTGAATTTATTAAAGCTTCCAAAACCATAAAAGAATTGAAGAAAACACTTTCTTTGCAAGAAAAAGATTTTGAGAAAACACTTTCTTTGCAAGAAAAAAATTTTGAGAAAACACTTTCTTTGCAAGAAAAATATTTTGAGAAACAACCTTCTTTAAAAGAAAAAGATTTTGAAAAATTAAAAGAAGAAAATGATTTTTTAGAAAATGACAATACTATTCTTAAAAATAAAATCAAAATTTTAGAAGAAGAAAATAGATTTTTGGAAAATGACAATGTCGATCTCAAAAATAAAATCAAGGAGATGAATGAAGCCTCTTTAATTGTTCAAAGTTCAAATTGTTCTTCTTGTAGTTCTTTAAAAATGGAGAACGTAGAACTTAGAAATACACTAGATAAATGTAGTGTAAATGATTCTAGAACAAGTGAGGTAATTAAAAAGGACGATAGAAATAAGGTTAAACCACCTAGAAACGACTCTAGGATTTTTGTTAATAAGTCTAAAACTAATTCTTTTAGACCACCTAGACACAATTCTAGGAATTTTATTAATGAGTCTAGAATGAATAATTTTAGAGCACCTAGAAATGACTCTAGGAATTTCAACGCTTCTAGGAATAACAACTTTAGATCACCTAGAACGCATTTGGCTCAACCTACACATATGCACAATCCTAATGTCATATGTCATTATTGTAACCGGGTAGGACACATTGCACCCGTATGTTTTGCTAAACATAGAGATTCATATTTTGATTATAATTATTATTTGTCTAACCCCCAAGGACCCAAAAGAAGTTGGGTACCGAAAACCTATTTTTAGGTACTTTTGCAGGTGTGCTTGAAGACTACAATATTGTAGTAGATGCACCAAGCACGAAACCTTAATGCATCGAGGGGGAACGTCGGTTAGTTATCGTATTTTTGATAAAAACATAATAGTTCATATGTGCTAACAATTGATATTAATTATTGATTCATATTTTTATAAGTGTTATTTTGAATAACAAATTGGTTTCAATTATTTTTATGTTAAATGATTGATTCATGTTTTGATGAATATTATTAAATAACAGTTGGTATATTTGCGAAAAATGACCGTCATTATGATTGGAATGTTTTTACTAACATTTGATATTATTTGATATTGATATGGTTTTTTTAACAATTGGTATCGTCAATAGTTTCAATAACAATTGGTATACTCTTTTTGCTAATGCCAAAAGGGGGAAGAATTTAGGCGATATGCATCGAATAAGGGGGAATGTCTTCACATTCTAGTATGCTTTAATTGAGGGGGAATATTTAATTAAAGGGGAATTATATTGTATTATTTGCATGAATTGTATGTTGTGATATAGCATGAAGTTAGGGGGAATTCGATATGCATATCTCCTGTTGTTTGTCATTATCAAAAAGGGGAAAATTGTAGAAAATCACTCTATCTATGATATGTGCGCTTTGGTTGTATGAGCATGATTTTCAGGTATAGGTTTTGATGAATGACAAACAATGAAGTCAAGTGTCAAACAACGATATTATATGACAAACAATCAAGCTTGAATGCCGAGAAGCATATTGATGAACGGATTGCAATGGAAAAGCCAAAGACGAGCTCAAATATTCAAGACCGAATACCCAAGGCGTAGGTCGTTTGGTAGAACAAATGTAAGAGCAACGCTTAAGTTATCTCGTCTTTTGGCTCAACATAGGTCATCATAAATATGCATAAAATTATTTTATTAAATCATATTTATCATAAACATATTTTATTAAATCATATTTATCATAAACATATTTTAAATACTTCAAACAAAATGATGTTAAAGTTTTCATCTTAACCAAAATGGTTTTTGAAGTAAGTTTTCAATTCTGCCTCAAAATAATCGATTATCAGTATATGCATAATCGATTATGCTGTAGACCGTTGCCAGTGTTTGAACACTGCCTCAGAATAATCGATTATTCAGTATCAGATAATCGATTATTCAGCAGAAAATCAGCTTCTGATTTTCTGAACGTTGGAGAATAATCGATTATCAGATACTGAATAATCGATTATCTTGGCACAAAATCAGCATAATTGATTGTCAATTAAGCAACGGACATACACCATTTTTCACCAATAAAAAGAGGTCTTTTGAGCTGATTTTAAACACACAACACCTCCCAATATTGATATACATATTGACATTATTTGAGCATTATTTTAGAGCTTTTGTTGAACTATTTGAGAGACAACTTTGAGTTGTTCATTGAGCTAAATTTGTATCTCTTTATCTACTCTTTTGGGAGAGTTCTTGTTGTAAAAGAGAAAGGTGTTTGAGAAGAACATATCTTCTCATTGATTGTCAGGTTTGTTAAGTACCCTAAGTCTTAGTGGTTGAAGTCTTGTGGTGCGGTATCCACGAGCAAGGTGAAGTCTTGAGTGCGGTATCCTCGAGCAAGTTGAAGTCTTTTAGAGTGTACATCTACGAGCAAGTGTAACGGTTTGTTAGGCACCCGTAAGCTTAACGGAGTTAGTGGAATCTCGAGAGAGTCTCTCGGGGACTGGACTAGCCACAAGTTGTGGTGAACCAGGATAAATTTGGTGCGCTCTTTCCTTGTTATTTTAATTACCGAATTTATTTTATTCCTGCAATTTTAATTCCGCAATATTTATCAATATTCTCGTGCCGCACTATTCACCCCCCCTAGTGACGGGCATAAATCCTAACAATTGGTATCAGAGCCTAACTCTCTGAAAGCCTTAACCGGTTGAGAGCGATATATATCTTTTTTGTTGAAGAATGTTGAACGCAGGAATGATGAACGAAGGTCACTCCACCACTATGCCTCCACTATTTGATGGAACAAATTACACATATTGGAAAGAGCGGATAAGAATCTTCATCCAATCAAATAACTTTCGTTTGTGGCAAATCATTAAGAACGGTATGCCGACAAAGAAAGCTGGAGAAGCCATGGTTCCAAAGGAGGAGAATGAATATAATGCCAAGGCCATAAATATGTAATATTGTGCGGTGAATTCAAATGACTATCGGAGGATCTCCTATTGCACAACCGCCAAAGAAATGTGGGATGAACTTGAAGCCGTTTATGATGGTACGCCTCAAGTCCAAAATCATGTGACATGGGACTCGGACAGCTCGTGTGATGAAACGACTGCCCTATGCCTCATGGCCGACGAAGAAGAAGAGGTAAGCACTTCTAATTCTTGCTCTTTTGAAGAAATGCAAAATGCCTATGATGAATTATTTGGTGAATTTATTAAAGCTTCCAAAACAATAAAAGAATTGAAGAAAACACTTTCTTTGCAAGAAAAAGATTTTGAGAAAACACTTTCTTTGCAAGTAAAAGATTTTGAGAAAACACTTTCTTTGCAAAAAAAGATTGTGAAAAACAACCTTCTTTAAAAGAAAAAGATTTTGAAAAATTAAAAGAAGAAAATGATTTTTTAGAAAATGACAATACTATTCTTAAAAATAAAATCAAAATTTTAGAAGAAGAAAATAGATTTTTGGAAAATGACAATGTCGATCTCAAAAATAAAATCAAGGAGATGAATGAAGCCTCTTTAATTGTTCAAAGTTCAAATTGTTCTTCTTGTAGTTCTTTAAAAATGGAGAACGTAGAACTTAGAAATACACTAGAAAAATGTAGTGTAAATGATTCTAGAACAAGTGAGGTAATTAATAAGGACGATACAAATAAGGTTAAACCACCTAGAAACGACTCTAGGATTTTTGTTAATAAGTCTAAAACTAATCCTTTTAGACCACCTAGACACAATTCTAGGAATTTAATTAATGAGTCTAGAATGAATAATTTTAGACCACCTAGAAATGACTCTAGGAATTTCAACGCTTCTAGGAATAACAACTTTAGATCACCTAGAACGCATTTGGCTCAACCTAGACATATGCACAATCCTAATGTCATATGTCATTATTGTAACCGGGTAGGACACATTGCACCCATATGTTTTGCTAAACGTAGAGATTCATATTTTGATTATAATTATTATTTGCCTAACCCCCAAGGACCCAAAAGAAGTTAGGTACCGAAAACCTAGTTTTAGGTACTTTTGCAGGTGTGCTTGAAGACTACAATATTGTAGTAGATGCACCAAGCACGAAACCTTAATGCATCGAGGGGGAACGACGGTTAGTTATCGTATTTTTGATAAAAACATAATAGTTCATATGTGCTAACAATTGATATTAATTATTGATTCATGTTTTGATAAGTGTTATTTTGAATAACAAATTGGTTTCAATTATTTTTATGTTAAATGATTGATTCATGTTTTGATGAATATTTTTAAATAACAGTTGGTATATTTGCGAAAAATGACCGTCATTATGATTGGAATGTTTTTACTAACATTTGATATTATTTGATATTGATATGATTTTTTTAACAATTGGTATCGTCAATAGTTTCAATAACAATTGGTATACTCTTTTTGCTAATGCCAAAAGGGGGAAGAATTTTGGCGATTTGCATCGAATAAGGGGGAATGTCTTCACATTCTAGTATGCTTTAATTGAGGGGGAATATTCAATTAAAGGGGAATTATATTGTATTGTTTGCATGAATTGTATGTTGTGATATAGCATGAAGTTAGGGGGAATTCGATATGCATATCTCCTGTTGTTTGTCATTATCAAAAAGGGGGAAATTGTAGAAAATCACTCTATCTATGATATGTGCGCTTTGGTTGTATGAGCATGATTTTCAGGTATAGGTTTTTATGAATGACAAACAATAAAGTCAAGTGTCAAACAACGATATTATATGACAAACAATCAAGCTTGAATGCCGAGAAGCATATTGATGAACGGATTGCAATGGAAAAGCCAAAGACGAGCTCAAATGTTCAAGACCGAAGACCCAAGGCGTAGGTCGTTAGGTAGAACAAACGTAAGAGCAACGCTTAAGTTATCTCGTCTTTTGGCTCAACATAGGTCATCATAAATATGCATAAAATCATTTTATTAAATCATATTTATTATAAACATATTTTATTAAATCATATTAATCATAAACATATTTTAAATACTTCAAACAAAATAATGTTAAAGTTTTCATCTTAACCAAAATGATTTTTGAAGTAAGTTTTCAATTCTGCCTCAGAACAATCGATTATCAGTATATGCATAATCGATTATGCTGTAGACCGTTGCCAGTGTTTGAACACTGCCTCAGAATAATCGATTATTCAGTATCAGATAATCGATTATTCAGCAGAAAATCAGCTTCTGATTTTCTGAACGTTGGAGAATAATCGATTATCAGATACTGAATAATCGATTATCTTGGCACAAAATTAGCATAATTGATTGTCAATTAAGCAACGGACATACACCATTTTTCACCTATAAAAAGAGGTCTTTTGAGCTGATTTTAAACACACAACACCTCTCAATATTGATATACATATTGACATTATTTGAGCATCATTTAAGAGCTTTTGTTGAGCCATTTGAGAGACAACTTTGAGTTGTTCATTGAGCTAAATTTGTATCTCTTTATCTACTCTTTTGAGAGAGTTCTTGTTGTAAAAGAGAAAGGTGTTTGAGAAGAACATATCTTCTCATTGATTGTCGGGTTTGTTAAGTACCCTAAGTCTTAGTGGTTGAAGTCTTGTGGTGCAGTATCCACGAGCAAGGTGAAGTCTTGAGGTGCGGTATCCTCGAGCAAGTTGAAGTCTTGTAGAGTGTACATCTACGAGCAAGTGTAACGGTTTGTTAGGCACCCGTAAGTTTAACGGAGTTAGTGGAATCTCGAGAGAGTCTCTCGGGGACTGGACTAGCCACAAGTTGTGGTGAACCAGGATAAATTTGGTGCGCTCTTTCCTTGTTATTTTAATTACCGAATTTATTTTATTCCTGCAATTTTAATTCCGCAATATTTATCAATATTCTCGTGCCGCACTATTCACCCCCCTCTAGTGACGGGCATAAATCCTACAATTGGTATCAGAGTCTAACTCTCTGAAAGCCTTAACCAGTTGAGAGCGATATATATCTTTTTTGTTGAAGAATGTTGAACGCAGGAATGATGAGCGAAGGTCACTCCACCATTATGCCTCCACTATTTGATGGAACAAATTACACATATTGGAAAGAGCGGATGAGAATCTTCATCCAATCAAATAACTTTTGTTTGTGGCAAATCATTAAGAACGGTATGCCGACAAAGAAAGTTGGAGAAGCCATGGTTCCAAAGGAGGAGAATGAATATAATGCCAAGGCCATAAATATGTAATATTTTGCGGTGAATTCAACTGACTATCGGAGGATCTCCTATTGCACAACCGCCAAAGAAATGTGGGATGAACTTGAAGCCGTTTATGAAGGTACGCCTCAAGTCCAAAAGCATGTGACATGGGACTCAGACAGCTCGTGTGATGAAACGACTGCCCTATGCTTCATGGCCGACGAAGAAGTAGAGGTAAGCACTTCTAATTCTTGCTTATTTGAAGAAATGCAAAATGCCTATGATGAATTATTTGGTGAATTTATTAAAGCTTCCAAAACTATAAAAGATTTGAAGAAAACACTTTCTTTGCAAGAAAAAGATTTTGAGAAAACACTTTCTTTGCAAGAAAAAGATTTTGAAAAACAACCTTCTTTAAAAGAAAAAGATTTTGAAAAATTAAAAGAAGAAAATGATTTTTTACAAAATGACAATTCTATTCTTAAAAATAAAATCAAAATTTTAGAAGAAGAAAATAGATTTTTGGAAAATGACAATGTCGATCTCAAAAATAAAATCAAGGAGATGAATGAAGCCTCTTTAATTGTTCAAAGTTCAAATTGTTCTTCTTGTAGTTTTTTTATAAATGGAGAACGTAGAACTTAGAAATACACTAGAAAAATGTAGTGTAAATGATTCTAGAACAAGTGAGGTAATTAAAAAGGACGATAGAAATAAGGTTAAACCACCTAGAAACGACTCTAGGATTTTTGTTAATAAGTCTAAAACTAATCCTTTTAGACCACCTAGACACAATTCTAAGAATTTTATTAATGAGTCTAGAATGAATAATTTTAGACCACCTAAACATGACTCTAGGAATTTCAACGCTTCTAGGAATAACAACTTTAGATCACCTAGAACGCATTTGGCTCAACCTAGACATATGCACAATCCTAATGTCATATGTTATTATTGTAACCGGGTAGGACAGATTGCACCCGTATGTTTTGCTAAACATAGAGATTCATATTTTGATTATAATTATTATTTGCCTAACCCCCAAGGATCGAAAAGAAGTTGGGTACCGAAAATCTATTTTTAGGTACTTTTGCAGGTGTGCTTGAAGACTACAATATTGTAGTAGATGCACCAAGCACGAAACCTTAATGCATCGAGGGGGAACGTCGGTTAGTTATCGTATTTTTGATAAAAACATAATAGTTCATATGTGCTAACAATTGATATTAATTATTGATTCATGTTTTGATAAGTGTTATTTTGAATAACAAATTGGTTTCAACTATTTTTATGTTAAATGATTGATTCATGTTTTGATGAATATTTTTAAATAACAGTTGGTATATTTGCGAAAAATGACCGTCATTATGATTGGAATGTTTTTACTAACATTTGATATTATTTGATATTGATATGGTTTTTTTAACAATTGGTATCGTCAATAGTTTCAATAACAATTGGTATACTCTTTTTGCTAATGCCAAAAGGGGGAAGAATTTAGGCGATATGCATCGAATAAGGAGGAATGTCTTCACATTCTAGTATGCTTTAATTGAGGGGGAATATTTAATTAAAGGGGAATTATATTGAATTGTTTGCATGAATTGTATGTTGTGATATAGCATGAAGTTAGGGGGAATTCGATATGCATATCTCCTGTTGTTTGTCATTATCAAAAAGGGGGAAATTGTAAAAAATCACTCTATCTATGATATGTGCGCTTTGGTTGTATGAGCATGATTTTCAGGTATAGGTTTTTATGAATGATAAAAATGAAGTCAAGTGTCAAACAACAATATTATATGACAAACAATTAAGCTTGAATGCCGAGAAGCATATTGATGAACGGATTGCAATGGAAAAGCCAAAGACGAGCTCAAATGTTCAAGACCGAAGACCCAAGGCGTAGGTCGTTAGGTAGAACAAATGCAAGAGCAACGCTTAAGTTATCTCGTCTTTTGGCTCAACATAGGTCATCATAAATATGCATAAAATTATTTTATTAAATCATATTTATCATAAACATATTTTATTAAATCATATTTATCATAAACATATTTTAAATACTTCAAACAAAATGATGTTAAAGTTTTCATCTTAACCAAAATGGTTTTTGAAGTAAGTTTTCAATTCTGCCTCAGAATAATCGATTATCAGTATATGCATAATCGATTATGTTGTAGACCGTTGCTAGTGTTTGAACACTGCCTCAGAATAATCGATTATTCAGTATCAGATAATCGATTATTCAGCAGAAAATCAGCTTCTGATTTTCTGAACGTTGGAGAATAATCGATTATCAGATACTGAATAATCGATTATCTTGGCACAAAATCAGCATAATTGATTGTCAATTAAGCAACGGACATACACCATTTTTCACCTATAAAAAGAGGTCTTTTGAGCTGATTTTAAACACAACACCTCCCAATATTGATATACATATTGACATTATTTGAGCATCATTTTAGAGCTTTTGTTGAGCCATTTGAGAGACAACTTTGAGTTGTTCATTGAGCTAAATTTGTATCTCTTTATCTACTCTTTTGAGAGAGTTCTTGTTGTAAAGAGAAAGGTGTTTGAGAAGAACATATCTTCTCATTGATTGTCGGGTTTGCTAAGTACCCTATGTCTTAGTGGTTGAAGTCTTGTGGTGCGGTATCCACGAGCAAGGTGAAGTCTTGAGGTGCGGTATCCTCGAGCAAGTTGAAGTCTTGTAGAGTGTACATCTACGAGCAAGTGTAACGGTTTGTTAGGCACCCGTAGACTTAACAGAGTTAGTGGAATCTCGAGAGAGTCTCTTGGGGACTGGACTAGCCACAAGTTGTGGTGAACCAGGATAAATTCGGTGCGCTCTTTCCTTGTTATTTTAATTACCGAATTTATTTTATTCCTGCAATTTTAATTCCGCAACATTTATCAATATTCTCGTGCCGCACTATTCACCCCCCCTCTAGTGACGGGCATAAATCCTAACATCTATCCCTTTCCCCAAGCCCTAGCCGCCTTGATGTACTTCACCGGTTTCGCCGCCAACACCACCAGAAATCACCTCAAGGAGGTTCCTGTGCTCCAAACACCACCAAAATAACACCCCAAAATTCGAGTCTCTTCCTCTTTCCAAATCTCCAAACCATTTTTCCTAAATATCAAATCCTTCGAATTTTAGATCTAAATTCGGAACCCCAAAACCCTAAATCACCCAACGGCCCCAAAATCACAACCCACACTCCTCACACCTCATTGAACCCTAAACTACAATTAACTTCCCAAAAAACCTTCCCCTTTTCCTCGAATTTTTAATCTCGTATTCTCTGAACCCTAACCTTTTCGTTTCCAGTTGGTTCACTAAGAGGTAAACCACAAACTTTCATTAGCCGATTGTTCCTTTTTAAGGATAGTCGATTAATGTTAGTTAAGGTTCATTTCGCTTTAATTGAAGAAAGTGTTGGATGTTTTGTTCGATCCAGATTGCATAGGTAATTTTCTTATGCTTTAATTGTATTCGTCTTTCTTTTTTCATTTCCTTTTCCTTCTCTTGGTTTGCTCATCTTTTTAATTCTATTTAGTTGCGTTTTAGGTTTCCGTGTGTCGTTAGTTTTGTTTTTGTATTTAGGGTTTCAGATTAGTCAATATCATGTTAGGATTTCATCATAACTGTAATGTCGATTTTAGTTTAATGCATGAAATAATACTTTTTTGCTCTGTTTTAATACTCCGTTTAAGTTAGTCTTTGTTTTTATTTCTAAGCTTTCAATAATAATTTCTAACTTCAGTTTATGTTATTAGAATTTAGGTCTAGCTAAAGGATCAATTGCATTTCTTTTGGTTATTTCAACATGTTTAGTTAATAATTGGGTTTTAAAGTGAATCAATTTATCCATTTTACTTCGCAAAATATTACCAGTATTTTTGCAAGTTTCATTTAGGGTTTATTACCTGGCTTATTCTTGATTAGTTTAGATCTCACTATGAATTGGTTTCGTTTTTATAGGTTTAGGTTCATTTGCCACTTTCAGATGTTCAACTTTCAGCTTTGAATGTTTTATTTATTTTCATTCTGTTTGTCAAATATTAGTTTGTTTGCTTCTGTTTACCTAGGTTTTTAAATATTTAGAACTTGTAGGGTGTTAATTGGGTATAACAAAATTTCAGGGGGTCATTTGAGAGTCGAGAACTAGGAAAATGGGATAAGGCTTAGATATGAAGGCTACAATTTTATATATCAAGATAATCCTCAACCCACCTTGTGGTGTCCCAAAGAGAGCTACTTGTTCAGTTTTGTGAAAGCGCAAATCTCTCTCTACTCTGACATTATATTGATTAATGGTTTAATAAACTACAAACTAGACTCGTAGATATTCAATTTGCTTGGTGTATAAACCCATAATTCCATTTACTTGCGACAACTTCTGTTTCAATAATCGTTTGGCTTAAAAACTTAACAGACGTCTATAATAAGAATAAAATACATCACAACATCACCTCCTTATCATGTTAAGCACCCTAGTATCACGCCAAATATATGGGTTGTAATATTTCCAACATGACGACTTTTGACAAAACTTATATTCTTTGATTCGTTTAGATACAAAACCTTCCAATCCACTTGGTGCTTGTAGTTCGTAATCTTAAATATTTGTAACCTCCAAGATAACAGGATTAAATTACTTTATGTACTTTCACAGATGATCTAATTTCTGATCATACATTAACTGACTTACAACGTACTTTTACATACAAAAACACAGGGTGTAACATACACTCTCCTATCAAAGGTCATGTCAATGGTAAATTGGTGCAGTGTCATGCATTTCTTAATCACGTCTTCCTAATATTTTTTCCTACCTCTATTTCTCCTCAGACCTACCAAGGTCAACCTCTCATACTTTCTTACTGGGGCCTCTATCCTTTTCCTCTTCACATGCTCCGACCATCTTAGCCTTGGTTCCTGCATCTTGGCCACGCCCACCTTTTTCTGAATAGCATCATTTCTATTTTTCTCTATCCGTGGTTACTCGCATGTCCACCCAAAATTTCTATTTTTTTCTACTTTGATCTTTTGGACAAGAAATATTTTTACTAGCCAACACTGTCCCGTACAGGAATATGAGTCTATCTAGCACTCCGTATAAATTATATTTACATTTTAGTATCATGTTCTTATCACACAAAATTTTGGATGCGATCAATCATTTCATCCACATCCTCATGAGTCATATCACTAAACTTGCACTTCACATATTTTATCGTGGTTTTGTTTAGCTTGAATTTTTTAGTCTCCAACATCTACCTTCAAACACCCAACCTCGCAGTAATATGCCTCATATCTCGTCAATCAGTAGTATGTCATCTGAAAATAATATACACCATGTCATCTCTCCTTGAATATGTCGTCTATCACAAAGGAAAATAAAAATAGTCTTAAAAACTGATCTCTGGTGCAACTCCGAGTCTCCTGCCACTATCCTCAATCGGTCTCAGCTCCATTTACAGTGTTCAATCTCTAACAGTGGCCTGAATTTGCCCTAACTATTTCCTGTGTTAATTAAGTTTAAAAATATACTCAAGCTATTAATATTTTTAATTGATAAATTTGGTGTGGTTAATTGCACTTCAATTTTAACTTTGACATTAAAGAAACGAGAAAATATACTAGAGATAATGTGAGGAATATTTACAACATGAAGCACTTGGTTATGGGGAAGTTAACTTGAATTGTGTTTTGAAAATGAAATGTAATATGATTCTTTACTTAATTTCTTTTTCTTTGTAATGAAGAAACTTTGTTTATATATTAACTAGTAGGGTTACATGGCTTAGTCCTCCAATTGGGAGTAGACGTAGGCATGGTAGTAGTATATTATTACAACCAAAAGAAGTCACTAAAGAGTTTTCAAGCATAGCCAAATTATTTAAGAGAACAACATTCGTGGTACTGGTCCTAGTAGTACTAATACCCTTTTTGTCAGCTTGCACAACATCTCTTAGGTAATCTGGGGCATTAGAATATAACTAAAGTAAACGTTATCTTGCTTAACTCCATGTTGTTCCAGTTCATGTGCTACCTTGTATCCTTCAAAGAAATTGTGTAGGATTTGTGAATTTCCCAACATCTTTAGCCACTACTTGTAAGTGGAGATAAGCATGTTATATGGTGGATAATTAGTACTTTAGATTATTAATGGTATAGAGGTCGAATCCGTCTCAACTTGGAGGTTGATCAAGTTATAAGCTGTTGCTAGATTTAATTCGTAGAATATTGCCTCAAGCTCCATTTAAAGAGGGGATGGGCCATAGCTTTTTTTGCTAAATCCCAGAATCCATTCCCCACTGGTGCATCTAAATACACCTTTTATCCCTCCTTATTTAAACTTACCTGTAAAAACTGCATCTATGTTTTATTTTACTTGGTGCATGGTGGGGGACTCCCTTTTAGTAGTAACTGTTAAGGGTCTATCTAACCTGCTGCAATTGATATTGCTACAATGAAGATATAATATAGCTCTTGAGATAACATTATTACTGTATACTGGGTTCCAAAGGTTGTGGAAGGTATTTCTATTCTTATTTAACCAAAGTAGCCAAAGTGCAAAGGAAAAGAGATAGTCCCAGGTTAGGAAGTGGCAGGTAATTTGATGTTTATGTTTGTAGGGGCTATCTAGACAATAGGTAGATTGGTTGTCAACTGTTTGGGTATTAACACCTAGTTCTTCTCAGAGATGCCTGGCTATTGGGAAAAAGAGAAAAATGTGTTATCGTTTTTCCTTAGCGTTGGTACAAACTGAGCAATGTATCAATCCCAATATGATATAGGTAGCTTTTAGTAGGTAAGTGATCATGGAAGCATTGCCATAGAAAATACTTTATCTTATTCCAAGTTTTCAGTTTCCAAAACCGTGCAAAATTTTTAGTTTGGTTTTAAGTGTTGTTAGGAGTTATAAGAGGGTAAACCGACTCTGTGCTGAAAACTCCATATATGGTGGGAGACCATACTGGGGTATAAGTATATTGGTAGTCAATACTAGTTTAATAGGAGTAAATTTTGGTTGAAATTGTTGGATGGGAGATCAAAGGAGAGTTGTGAGAAGTCCCATGAGTTTTTGTTGAATATGTACGAAATTTTGAGATTTTAATTAGTTGATGACAGGAGACCTTGAATCATACTACATAGGCTTTCTGTGCAAGGCCGCCAATTTACCTACCAAAAGTCAATGTTGGTACCATCTCCAATGTGTTAGACAATAGCATTTTTTCAAATTATCCAGTCTTTGAGAATGTTATTCCATATAAAGTAGTTAGATGTATTTGAATATAATAATTTTACCTCAAATAGCAGAACTAAAAAAATGTAAACTGAGGCTTGTAATGGCAGTAGTGTTTTTATCAATGGATTTTCTTATTCTTAAACTCCTAACATGTTTTTACAGAGAGACATTGTCCAATTTTAAGTAGTGGATTTTCTGGAGATGTGGCTACTGCCCCACAAGACATTACGTTGAATTTTGTCAATTTTTTTGTGGACTTTTTAGGCAGCATCGTGTATTACATAACGTGATTAGGGTGGGAATCAAGGGTGGTTTGAACTAGACTAGATTTTCCCGCAAGTGAGGAAAATTGAGTTTTCCAACTAGTCAGTCTTTTATTGCAATTGTCGACATGAATGATTAGTCAGCTGGCTTAGGATTGTTAGTCAAAATTGGAGATCCCAAGTATTTTCCAAAGTTATCACTGACTTTTATGTTAAGGATGGTAGAAATGGAATTGCTTAGATTAGTAGAGCAGTTCTTTGAAAAGATTATTTTAGATTTGTTGTTAAAGTTTTTCCCTGATAATAAGCTAAAGTAATCAAGACATTGCTTGATTCTGTTGGCATATTTCTCATTGGTTGTTGCCAACATATGGGAGAGAGGGGACCTGTTGGGCTTAGTTTGATAGGGTCCCAAAGATTTAAATCAATTTGGTGGTTTATAAGGATGGAAAGTAGCTCAATGCTATGGATAAAAATGCACGGGGACGTAGGGTCACCTTATCTTATCCCCTTTGATGGCTTGAAGAACTCTATTTAGGATCCATTCACAAGGATAACCATACGGGAGGTGTTACTACATGCCATGCTAACTTTAGTAGTGCATGGTGTATAGATAAAGTAGTGCAGGGATCTACAAATGAATGACCATTCTAGTCGGTCAAAGATTTTTTTTAAAATCTATTTTAAGGAGGATTTTCCCCTTGGTGCCTTAATTTTATTATAGTGATGAATAATTTCTTGGATGATGATGGCATTATCAAATGTTTGTCTTTCCTTGAAGAAGCTGGATTGAAAAGGGCCAATTACCTTATTTGATACAGTTCACAATAACCTTTGTAATGACCTTATAAATTGTATTGCAAAGCCCAATGGGTAGGAAATTTTTAAGGCTATTTGCATTAGGAAAGTTGGGTATTAGACAAATAAAGGTTGTATTGAGTTGCTTTAGGATGGTGTGGGTTGCAAAAATGATGTGACAAAACTATATTCTTAACAATGTTCCAATATTTCTGGTAGAAGAATGAGTGTAGCCCTAATGATTTTATAATTTTGTAAAGGTTTGTCTTGGACTGCTAATTCAGTGTATGAAGTTGAATTCTGGGATGCTTGAATGCCATCCCAGTTTGATGATTCATGGCATGTTTGATTAATGTATTTGAAATATGTGAAGGTATGTTGAAGGATTTTATCAGGGGCATTAATCCAGTTGCTATGCTCATATTTGAAAAAAAGAGATACAATTTTTTCTTCTCTGATTAAGGACACTTATGTGAAAAAATTTAGTCTTGCATCTCCTTCACTAATCCAATTAATACGCGACCTATGTTTTTAATAATCTTCCTCAAATTTTAAAAGGTTACTTATACTCATTAGTGAGGGATTGTTCATGATTTCTCATGAAGGCACCAGTAGGATAGTAAATAGATTTTTGGATCCCACTAATTCTTGTAAGGATTTTTTTCTTATCAATGACATGACCAAAAATGGTGGCAGCCCAATTTTTAACCTTGTTAGTAAAAAGGGTGGAGGCATTTGGTAGGTTATGACCAGTCCATGTATCGAGAACAATGGAATTAAAATCTGGATTATGGTACCAATAGGTTTCAAGGTGGAAAACATGGTGAGTGTGAAAACTATTCTGGTGGGAGAGTGAAATTAGGAGGGGGGTATGGTCAGAGTAAGTCTTAGGATGATGAGTATCATTTGCATCAGGATAATATTCTAACTATTGCTCATTAGTATAACACCTATCAAGTCGTTCAAGAAATAGATCGAAGCTATTATGTATGTGATTTGACGATGTGTATTTTGCTCCTTTAAAGCCATGGTCTATAAGGTTACAATCATTAATGCACGATTGAAAATGTGAGGCTCTATTTCTATTGATAGCCCCCTCACCCTGTTTATCTTGTTTGCTAGTTACTTCATTAAAATCACTTCCTTGGAGCAATATTTTCTATGTTTTGCCACACTTGATTCCTAGTAATTACATTAGTACTAGCATAAATGGTACTAAACAGCCAATGTTGGTGGTTTGGGAGTACTTGGATCGTCGCATGGATTTTTAACCATCGAGCTGTATGTGACTTAATTGGAAAATGGTGTCATGCCACGGAATGGAAACTCCTCTAGATTGGCCATGCACAAGGATTTCGACCATATTGAAAAATTGAAACTCATCTATAATGCCTATGTGTTTGGACATTCGAGTTTCAAGAAGGGTTACCAAGCAAGGGTTGTAAGAATTGAGTAAATCCCTAAAGTGACGCTTGAATTCATCATGATTACCACCCCTAATATTCCAAAATAAAAAGCTAGGGAGTCTATTAATCGATGGATGTTGTTGGGAGGGATGACACTAAGGTGTCTCATCGATTGGGGTGTTGGAACACCTTTCATTGATGAGCTTAATATGACTGCAAAGTTGCCTACTGCCTCGTTTACTTGAGACCTTATGTTGATGGAGCATTTTAATAGCACCATTGAGCAAATGCAAACAAACTTCTTATCCCCCATTGCTTGGAACGACATGATTTTGACCTTGTATAAATTTGAATTTTCAGTGAATGATGTTATGTTCAGTGGTGAGATGTTCTGATCTTGTGCCACCATTTCTTGTTCTCCTAGTACGGTGCATTGTGATAGAGATGTGGGTTTGCTAGATAAATATCCGTTGGAGCTGGGAAATGTCAAGGAACAGGCTGCCATGCATGGATCAAGGGTGGGTGTTTTGATCCAGTGGAGCAAAGAATATGAGTTGGTAAAGAAGTTGCATATTCTATAGAGGGTTGAAATGATGCGGGAGATTTCGGTGGGCTTGTATGTTCTAGAAAAAGGCAGATGCTAGTGTTGGAGCTTTGGGGTCCAGAATATTTGATGTAGTTTGACATTGCTAGCCTCATGCCCTCTAAAACTAGTTGTGCTAGAATATGTTGGTTTTGAAGAACAAATATAACTTCTTTGTTCTGGATATTGGGAGTGAAGAAGGTTGCTTGGCCTTGACGCCTTGTTCCAGGCCATGTCGTTGGTTGATGATCATATGGGAGGGCATCGGTGACGTATATTGGAAGGTAGTGCTTTGGTACTTGGCTATCCATTCTAGAGAGTATAGATGAACAATGTTGTTGAGGGAGTTGATTAGGAGGGATTCTTATTTGGGTAGGATGGATTCATACTATGTAGTAAAAGATGTAGTTGATGAGGGAAATTGGGATTCTTGAACTAATGATATGTTTATCTATTAAAATAAATTGTGTTTGCATGTCGTGATCATTTACTTCCTAACATAGGTTATCCGTTATTCGGGAGTTGGTTTGCATGGCCCCTTTGCAGGAAGTAGATGACAAGTCATATAGGGATGTATTAGTGATATTAGGTATCATTAGTGGAAGTAGGGGTGGTGCTCCTGGAAGGGGGTTAGGGGATGGGGCCGCCATTTTAGTGATATCATTATGGCTACATGCTGCCTTTTTGTCACGTGGAGAAGGAAGTTGAGGGAAGGGGAGGTGTTCCTTGGAGGGGACGAATGATCAAGAGTTATGGATTTGTCAGGATTTTGTCCATCAAAATACATATGGAACGAGTCATCCAATTGTAGCAATACATTATTATCATTAGTGGGGAGAGATGAAAACTTATTAAAAGTATGAATTGGCTTGCTAAGATTTGTATGAACACTATTGGTATTGTTGGAGGGTTTGTAGTTGGATTCATTTTCAGACAACCGTTAAATATTGTCGAGCATTTAAACTTAAAAATAAGCTTTTGTGTATTTAGGAATTTTCCTTATGCTACATTAAATATATTGGCATTAATACATGGGGTGTCATTTATGCTTTGTTCTGAGATGACTGCCTGTGTATCATTTTGTTTATTACCTCTAGGAAAGGAGATTATTTTCTGTAGCTCTTCAACTTCTTTTCCCTCGCATGTGGAGTTGGAGCTGATGGACCAAGGGTTTTCTTGTCTTCGCTTTATGGTCAGTTGTAGTGAAGGAGCATGATGGTGCAGTGTGACCCCGTCTAGCACAGACTTTGCATAAAAATTCTCTCCTTCATACACGAGTTGTTGTATATGAGAGCCAATCTGAATTAGTGTTTTGACTGGCTGGTCTAATGGCACTTCCATTGTGAATACCCGAAAGGTCATCTTATGTTTTATAAACCAATTAGGGAATTTGAGGCCTTCAAAACCTCAATTTATTTCTCTTCAATTTGTATGCGCAGTTCTAGCGCATTTCCCGAAAACCTTTTTGTGAAAACATGAGAATAATAATTTTTGCTTTTAATAGTTTATTTTAGTTCACTTCGGTGTATATTTTGAGTAAACGTAACCAGACCTGTATTTTGACGGTCCCTGAGGGTCCGTAGTAAAATATGGGACCCGGGAGTATGCCCGGAATCTGATTTTTGGGGTCCTTAGCCCAAGTAATAAATTTCTATTAAAAATTATTCAACTGAAAATCTAAGGATTTAAAGAAACTGATTAATGTTTGATCTTGTTGGTATCAGGACCATATTTTGGTTTTGGAGCTCGGTACATGTTCAATATAATGATTATGTTATGGTTGTGAAATTTGGTGAAAAAGGAAATGAATTGACATAATTTGGGCATCCTGTTGTGAAAATAGGAATTTCAAAGTATTCTTGAGAATTTTATGCGTTTTTGTATTAAATCCGTAGTATCAGATGTTATTTTGGCAATTTGATCGCGTGAGCAAGTCTATATGATGTTTTTTTTGACTTGTGTGCATAATTGGTTTGGAGCCCCGAGGGTCTCTGGGGCATTTCAGATAGGCTACGGAGCAATTTTTAACTTAGAAATTTTGTTGGTATAGCTGATCTTTTTGCAGGCTTCAAACCTCACAAACGCGAGGTCCAGGATTGCAAAAGCGACCTCATCAGTAATCGCAAATACGCCCTCATCAATAGACGCAAATATGGCCTCAACAGCAGCTACAAATTGACCAAGGGCCTTCTTGTCTATACTTTAGTGGATCAATTGTAGTGTAGGAGTATGATGGTGTGGTGTGACCGTGTCTATCACAAACTTTGCATCAATAGTTCTCTCCTTCACACACGGGTTGTTGTATGTGGGAGCCAATCTGAATTATTGTTTAGACTGCCTGGTCTAATGGCACTTGCAGACATACTCTCATGGACCTTCTTTGAGTGTTGAGCTTATACAAGCATATGCGTAGTAGCATGCTAATTGAGTTTCCAATCCTACCAAGTACTATTTTATAGTAGAATATTATGGGTAGTTGTAGAAGGCAAACACAAATGGTTTAGTGGACTTCCTTATCTTTGCTAGCTACAAAATTTGGCTCCCACTTTCGAACAGAGACGTAGTGCCCATTAATAAACCAATGGCCATGTTGTATAACTTTAGACCTGTTTTCTTCTTTAGTAAACTTAACTACACAAAAATCTTATCCATGATCAATTGGTTTCCAATTGACTTGGATCTTTTTTTGAGATACTGGTGGATGACTCGGTTGCCCAGCAGTTTGATTATAAGTGAAAATTGCCAGGGTGTGTACATTCTTTTTTTATCTTCTGCAGTTAGAGAGATGTGTTTTAATTTAGAGGAGATACATTTGTGGAAGAAATCATCCATTATTGGCTTAGAATAATCTAACAAATTGATGTTTGTATTGATTTGGGAGTCTGTTAGATTTTCATGGGAGAACAATCTCTCTTTGAAAGAGGAGGTGCTTTGATTAATGGGAGTGGATTGATTACTGGACACTAAATGATCATTAATTATATCAGGCAATTTTTGTAGAATGGAGGTCTGAGATAAATTCCCAGCAGTTGTTGGGCAGTATACAAAGGGTGATGGTAAGTACAGAGAGGGTTGAGGATTTTCTCTCACTAGTTGTGATTCTTTACTTGAAATTGATACCAAGAAGTTATATAAGATATGATGGAATGAGAAACTTTCTTTTTCTTTAGATGTCAGTATGTTACTATGTTAAAATGATTTAAAATCCGAGTAAAACATCAACGAAGGTTGGATCTTAATAATGTATATGTTAAAATAATTTACATGTATTCTGATAGTTTTACCCCCTATTTTGGTGTATTTTTAGGTGCTTTGAACATTGAAATATGACAGATTAAGTTTAATGTTTGAAGTTTGATTTTAGGAAGCCAAAAGTGAAAAATAGAGGTTCTTTGAGAAATAATGAAGCTAAAAAACAATTACTGAAGAAACAAAAAGAAAAGGCATTGCAATAACTACCTATAGCACAGGAAATGCACTAGAAAATTGTGACTGAGGCAGTGAAGTGACACAGGAAAAGAATAGGAAAATCAAAAATTTTTACTAGATACCGTGCGAAGCACAGCTATAGCACAGGTACCAATTGGCATGCGTTTTATCTTGAGGAACAACTTAGTCATTTGCCTTAGAGACGTAATATAAACACTTCTAACCCTCATTTTTGTCTTATTTTTTGCCTGAGAAAGCAAGGAACACCATTGTTGAAGTAAAATTGAGTCAAGAGGATCCTCAAGTCCATTTCACAAGGCAAATCTACGAGTTGTTCTTTACTTTTGCTATCTTTATTTCTATGCATATTGGTTTGACAATGGTTTATGCGTTTTTCAGTACTAGTATAAGTAGCTAAATTTCTCTTATAGGGGTTTGATGGAATCAATTATTGGAGGAATAATTGACCATGCTTATTATAATTGAGCCATTTTTATAATCTATTTTGTCAACTATGTTTTGTTTATTTTTTATATAATTACCATCGATTAATTGTGCACATTTATCATGTTTTGCTTGAAAACAAATACTAATAGGTTGTTGTTGAACAATGTCACTTCAAAGTGAATAAGTTAAGAGATTAATGACTTGAATTTAAAAGTGGGATTAGAGATAATGAAACTTAGGCACGATCTTTGTAAGTTGCTTATATTTCTATTAGGGTTAGCTAGAGAAAATAATTCTAGAAAATTATTTGTTTTGATAGAGAGATAATTGTGATAACATAACTCACGACCAGTGGAGAATAACTCGGCGTGATTGTACTGAACACGTTAAATACTCATCCTGATAATTGAGGAAATCATAATTCAACACATTTTTATCTTCAATTCACATATTTCTCTTTAATTGATAATCTTATTGTTTTAGTATTTTTTTTGGTTAAGTAGTTTAAAACAAAAATTTTAATCTTCATAACTTGAGTATTGTTTGAACTCGTTTTCTTAGTCATATTAAATAACTATAGTTAAGTTTTAGTTCTCTGTGGGATTCGACCCTGAACTCATAAGTCGTATTATATTTACAGTAACCACTTATCTTTTTTAACACTAGAGTTAAGCATGATTAGATCTTCAAAGACTCTGCACTTCTAAACCAGTATAAAGTTGATGTTATCGTAATAAAAGAGACAAATTTAGGTCGATGATCTTCGATTAGAATAAGAAAAAAAGGTATTAGAAGACTAATTTGACCAATAATAACTTCTTAATATTGTATTATTTTTCAAGAGTTAGATAAAACAATATCATATTGCAAATTTTGTTAATTTCTTTAAAGTGCCGGAGGTTTTGGGTACCAGAGGTTTGCGCTTAATAAAGCTCCAACAGTGCTGCACGCATATTGCGACATTAAGATTTTCTCATTATTTCTCTTTTACTTCTCAGAAATTGTAGAACAAGTTCGACTTTGTATACGGTCGAGATCGTATGCTTTTGATCTATATGCCTGAGAGGTCATCCAAAATCCTAGTTCGGGCAAGGTCGAGTTTGAACTCGAGGGACCGGACACGAGTTCGAAGATAGAGCACGATACATACTGAGTTCGAGTATGATCGACACTTGAATAGTACCGTTATAGACTTGTAATGGAATGGGCTTGATTCTGCCATGTCCTTAAGATACCTCGTAAATCCTGAAATAGGATTGTAGTATTCTGTACTAGGTGGATAGACAAATGTACGAAGAGTATTCCTTACTATAAATAGAAATATACCTTATTTAGGGTTCCTCTATTATACAAAGGGGATGCTAATAATTTGTAAGATCATCCGATCATTGGCAAGAATATACTATCCTGCTTTTCTCTCTAACTGTTCACCAAATTTGTCCATTACATGTATTGATCTTACATTATTTCTCTTAATCCATTTCGAGGTCACTAAGCTCGAGGTCACTACTGCTGAATAATGTTGGTTTGACTCGCTTATTTTTTTCATTTCTACTTTGTATTTCTTTATTATTAATTGGTATTGAAGTTAATCACTTGTCTTTAAAGCCACAAATTAAATTTTATTGTTACTTGTATTTTCGAGTAAACAGTTTGGCGCCCACCGTGGGGCTAAAGATAATAATGGTTGTTCCTTTACCGATTCTCATTACACACGTTATTTTTATATTTTTTCTTGTCAAGAATTTTTTATTCTTAGGCTGAAACATGTCTAGCTCACAAAATGTACCTTGTTCATGATAACGAATGTCTTGGTGAAAACAACAATATATAGGGGTCAGTGTACCACCAATAAACCCTGGGGAAGTGCGAAACAAAGAATCAATTGATGTTAGTTCTCATATTACTCAAAACCTCGAAGTTAGGCACAGACCCTGGAGGGAGTGTACGTAAGGAAGGCCAACTGGGTGGCCAAGGAACATAAAGAGTAGGTTATGCGAGAATCAACCTCCAAGTGATATTGGAGATGCTGCAAGCTCAACTGATCACCATTGCTCAACTTCAAAGTCAAAAAAGGACTCCGAGTGTAGCTGAACATAAAAATAATTGATGTTCTGAGCTAGGGCCAGAAAGGTCAAATGGAAATGACTCGGGGACTGACCCTGTCATTATGAGGATTCTCGAATAGCTTACCAAGAGAAATGAGTCCGGAGAAAAGAAGATTGAAGACAATGACAAAAATATGGAAACTTATAATTCCCCTGTTGACCAAATATTGGGGGCACCTTCAGTTTTGAAGGGACAACATGCCAAATAGTTCATACAAAAAACATTTCCCTAGAGTGCGGCTCCGATGCCTATTACTAAAAAGTTTCACATGCCTGATATAACCAAATATGATGGGACAACCGACCCTAACGAGAATATTACTTCATACACTTCAAGAATCAAATTTGAATGATGCCGAGATCGAATAAGTCTTGTACAAAAAGTTCGAAGAAACATTGCCGAAAGGAGCCATGATTTGGTATCACCACTTACCTCCTAATTCTATTGACTCATTTGCTATGTTAGAAAACACATTTGTGAAAGTACATGTCGGGGCCATAAAAGTGGCCACGAGAAAATCAGACTCTTCAAGATGAAATAAAGGAATGAAGAGTTGTTGTGGGAGTTCATATCCATGTACTAGATTGAAAGAAGGGAATTACCACCGGTCTCAAATGATTAGGAAGTACATCCCTTTATGCATGGTTTGAACGAACGAAGATCTATTGCATCTCGACAATTGAAGTAGAATTTGATTGAATATTCAGCTGTGACATTGTTAGATCTGCATAACTTTTATCAATCAAAGATTAGGGTCGAAGGCGACTGGTTGGGAGCCTCTTCGGGTTCAGTTCATCCTAACAGATCGACAATAGGCCGCCGAGTGATACATACATGGAATCAAGGTCAGATAAAGAGCGGTATTAGCCGCATGGTGATCAATGAAATAATGTTTTGGGTCGTAACGCCTATTGAAATAATTGAATAAATGATCGAGGACAGAGCTCATAGGGACTCATGAGTAAAAGCGGGTTCAAAACGCTTACCAATCTCGGAGGCACCTTGACTGTCGGAGTACAAATTTAGTGTAGATGCATTGGGAATTGTGTTAGCTATTAGAAAGATCAAAGACACCAAGTGGCCCAGGCCTATACAAATTGATCGTTCTCAAAAGAACCTGAGCATGACATGCAAGTCTCATGGTAGACATGGTCGAAGAACAAAAGATTGTAGGCAGCTAAGGGAAGAAATGGATTGATTGTTCAACGAGGGTAATCTTCGAGAATTCCTAAGTAATCGAGCCAAGAATCACTTCACGGAGAGATATGTATGAAAAAGTGAACAAGAAGAACCACAACATGTAATCCACATGACCATTGGTAGTGTCTATGCCCCACAAGGGCTAGTGTTCAAATGCACCAAGGTGCCGATCACAAGAGAAAAACATACTCGGAGCTACGTGCCCGAGGACGCCTTACTATAAAGAGGAAGAAAAGGGCATATCTCAGGCCCACAACAACGCGATGGTAATCTCTATCCTTTTAAATAAACTTAAGGTTGAACGTGTTCTAGTATATCCAAGTTGCTCAGAAAACATAATTAGATCAAGGGTCGTAGAGTAGCTCGGCTAATAGGACCAGATTGTACCTGCATCCCGGGTCCTAAATGGCTTCAACATGGTAAAAACAAAACATGGGAAAAATTATCTTACCAGTAAATGTAGCTGGGACCATACAAGATACTAAATTCCATGTCATCAAAGGTGACATGAGGTATCACGTGCTCCTCGAGAGACCATGGATATCCAACATGAGAGTAGTACCTTCAACGTTTTATCAGATGATGAAGTTCCACACAGAGGATGTAGTAAAAAGGGTTTATGGGGAGCAACATGCAACAAAAGAGATATTTGTTGTCGAGGAAGTGGTGCCGATACCAAAGCCTTCAACCTCAGAGAAAATGAGCACCAAAGATAAATAGGCAACCAAATAACAATCACAATTCTGGCCTCCACGGAATTGGAGCAACATATAATCAAGGATGAAAAAGAGGATTATCTTACTCCTCGAACCTTCATCACTCTTGAAGAGTCAGACGCAACCAAGACAACAGTCGAGTAGCTGGAACATGTCATATTGATCAAATACTTGCACGAGAGAAATGTATACCTTGCAAAGGAATTGACCCTCGAACTCAGGAAAAAACTCACTCAATTTCTTATAGATATGAAAGTGATTCCACCATAATTCACCATACATCGGCTAATCACCGACCCTAGGTTTAAGCACCGACCCTAGGTTCTTACTTGTGAAGCAAAAAATGAGGACTCAGTTTGAGGTAAAGCATGCTTTCATAAAATATGAGGTAACCAAACTTCTTATAATAGGATCCATTCGGGAGGTAAAGTAACCATATTGGTTAGACAATATAGTTGTAGTTCCTAAAAAAATAAACTTAGAATGTGTGTATACTATAAGGACTTGAACAAAGTATGCCCGAAAGATTGTTTCCCACTGCCGAACATTGATCGTATGATCAATGCTTTAGCTGGCCACGAGATCATAACTTTTCTCGATTCCTACTCTAGGTACATTTAGATTTAGATAAACCCAGAGGACCAGGGAAAAACTTCATTTACTACTCCTTCGGGCTAAAAAATGCACGAGCAACATACCAACACGTAGTTAACAGAATGTTTGAAGAACAAATAGGTAAAATAATGGAAGATTATATTCATGATATGTTGGTTAAGTCCCTATGCGCAGAGGACCAATTAGATCATTTTCCGTAAACATTCAAAATTTAGAGGAAATACAACATGAAGCATTACTCGAACAAATGTGCCTTCGGGGTTAGCTCGGGTAAGTTCCTCGGCTTATTAGTATTGAATAACGGTATCAAAATTAAACCTGATAAGATCAAAGCTATTGAGAATATAATAATCATGAATAGCGTAAAGGTTGTGCAAAGGATAAAGGGAAGAATTGTTGCCTTGGGTCTGTTCTTTTCAAGGTCATCGGATAGAAGTTACTGGTTCTTTCCTTACTAAAAAAGAAAAAGGATTTCACATGAACCCTAAAATGTCAGGAAGACTTGGAAGAATCCAAACAATACTTATCGAGACCGCCTTTTCTTCACACCCCGGAGGCAGATAAAAAAGTTTTCCTATACTTGGCGGTGTCCGAGATAGCGATAAGTGGGGTACTAGTTCGAGAAAAGAAAGGTACGCAATTCCCTATTTGCTATGTAAGCCGAACTCTAGGAGATGCTGAAACTAGAAACCTCCACTTATGAAAATTAGCATTTGCATTGATAAGCGCATCTAGAAAGCTAATTCCATATTATCAATGTCATCCCATATGTGTGTTAACAACCTACCCCCCTCTGAATGTTTTGCATAAGCCCGAGCTATCGTGTCGGATGGACAAATGTGCTGTCTAATTTAGCGGGTATGATATTGAATATCAACCACGTACAACCATCAAGTCTCAAATCTTGGCTATCTTTGTGGATTAATTATTCCAACCCTCAAACCCAAACTAGAGAAAGAACTTATGCTATGTTCAGGTACATTGTCGGGAGTACATACACTTTTCACGAATAGTTCCTCTTATGTGAAAGGGTCTAGGATCGGCATTATCTTGAACCCACCCATGGGTGATACCATTAGACAATTTATCAAATCTTCTAGATTGACTGACTATGAGGCTGAGTGTGAGTCCATGATTGCAGGTCTCGAGCTAGCTAAGAGCTTAGGGACAGAAATCATGGAAGCCAAGTGTTATTCTCTATTAGTGGTAAACCAAGTCAACAAACGTTTTGAAGTTCGAGAGAAAATAATAAAGCCATACTTAGATAAGCTACAAGTAACTTTGCATCACTTCATGGAGAGGACTTTGGTATATGTGCTTCGTCAATAAAATAGCGAGGCTGATGCACTCGCTAATCTGGGATCCTCGGTTAAAGAAAATGATATCGTCCCAAGGACTGTCGTCAGTTATTGAAGTATATGATTGAAGACGGTCATGCCGAAATAAAGTCAACAAGTTGGACGTGGGACTAGAGGAAAAAATATATCGACTTTTTGATGAATGAAAAACTCCCATCGAACCATAAATAATCGAGGGCCCTACAAACTAAAGCTACTATGTTTGCTTTAGATAAAGATGGAAAATTGTACCGGAGAACATTCGATGGGCCAGTGGAGGTGTGTCTGGGGATGAGGGACACTGATTATGTTCGGCGAGAAATCCACAAAGGCACTTGTGGGAGTCACTCTAGCGCCGAGTCCTTGATTCACGAAATCATCAAAGGAGGATATTATTGGGACAATATGGTAAAAAATACTAAGGAATTCGTCAAAAAATATGATAAGTGCCAATGATTTGCTCTAAGGATCCATCAGCCCGGAGAGCTACTCCATTCGGTCTTATCCCCGTGGCCTTTTATGAAATAAGAAATGGACATTGTCGGATCCCTACCAACAACCCCAGGTAAAGCTAAGTATATTTTGCTTATGACTGATTATTTTTCTAAGTGAGTGGAAGCAGAGGCCTTCGAGAAGGTTTGAGAAAAAGAAGCTATAAACTTTATCTGGGACCACATCATATGCTAATTCAGGATACCTGCCGAGATTGTATGTGATAATGGAAAATAATTCATAGGTAGCAAGGTAACGGAGTTCCTTGAAATGCAGAAAATAAAGAGGATTTTATCGACAACGTACCACCCAACCGAAAAAGGATAGGCCAAGTCAACAAATAAAACTATCATTCAAAACCCGAGAAAAGATTGGACGATACAAAGGGGAAATGGAGAGAAGTTTGACTCGAGGTCCTTTGGGCATATCGAACAACATCAAAGTCTAGCATGGGGGTAACTTTATTCTATTTAGTGTATGGTTGTGAGGCCCTCATCCCTGTGGAGGTTGAGTAATCTAGCGCCAGGTATCAACATTCATCGAAGGAGTCAAATCATACGTCTATGAATACTAGCCTCGACCTATTAGACGAAAAATGAGAAGCAACACTCATTCGTATGGCCACATATAAGCAAAGGATTGAAAGACACTATAATAGAAGGACCAATCTTCGACACTTTGAAATCAGGGACTTAGTCCTTCGGAAATTCACCCTCAACACTAAAGACCCGAATGAAGGAAAATTGGGCCCGAATTAGGAAGGACCGTACCGAGTCCTCAAAGTTGCTGGTAAAGGATATTAAGAACATAGCACGATTGAAGGTGTACAACTACAAAGAAATTGGAATGTACCATTACTCATACGACACTAGTGCTGAGATATGACTCTATCTTTTTGTTCATTTGAGTTTAAAGAAAACTCAGTGTAGGTTTCCAATCGAAGCTCTTAAGGACACCCCCTTTTTACACAAATGCATAAGGTTTTAATGCATGAGTTGCACTCTTTTTCCATTCGACCGAATTTTGTTCCAAATGGGTTTTACAGGCACAATTCTTAACGAGGCAATAACTATATGCTACCTAAGGAAAATTCAAACAGTATCCAAGGATTATTTTCAATCAACCTTGAATATTGGGGGGGGGGGGGGGGGGGAATTGTCGCGCCCCCTTTTCCCTCTGTGAAATCGGGTTCATGAAATTTTAGGTATGGGATAACTCATTCTTAGGAAAGGGGTTTTGCAATTTTGAAAAGTTACCACCTAACAACTTTAAGGTGCGTTAGGGCACAAGTAGGGTTCATCTATTACTACTTTTGATAACCATAGAGAGGGTAAATGTTTGAAATTATCCTTAGGAGAAGGTGTTAGGCACCCCTTAGGATCCACTAGTATGGTTCTCGGCCAGACAATTTTTTTGTAAATTTGTGCAACTTAGCATATATATAAGTAGGGCTCAAATAATAGGGGATTTAAGTTTAAATACACAAGCATAAGAGAACATCTACTGAGAAAGCTACGTTTTGAAAAGGATTAGAAGATAAGCATATTTATGAATGTAAAGGGGTGTTCTAAGTTTGTTTATAATATGTATCACATCAATGTAATACTCAGTATGACACTTCTCAAAGAGGGGCTACCCGTGGTATTAACGCATCGGTCATTATATCCATATCTACCATTTCCCGTCCGTGAAGGTAACTAAAGCAAGGGTTGATCTCGGCCCCTATTGCATGTTGTTACCCGTCCCTTCCTATTAGTGCCAGAGGAATTTAGGAATCCTATGCTACCATAATTTAGGACCCTCAGGTTTAAATGTATTATTAAGGTGACATACAATAATAAGTAGGACCTCAATTAAGGGGAACGTGGAAAACAAATGAAAAGATCAAATATACCTCCACTTATAGTGCACATATATAGTATGGCTTATACACAATTAAGGTCCATATTCAGGTGCTAACAATGTTTTAAGTGATAATAGTGAACCAGATTTACAACATAACTCAGAAAATAAGTCTGAATCAGGTTTGACTACGGATTTTAACCGGTTGGGAGTCAAACATGGGCAGTTCTAATTTTATTTAAGTTATTACCTAAGTCTTGCTTGGGTGTAAAGCGATATGCAATAGTTATTCAAAATTATGGAAAGACAATTTGGAAATTATTTTACCCTAAGAATATGTTGTTATAGTTAATACGAATGCAGAGGTTACTAATAGTTATTTTAAACAGGATAATAAAGTGTGAAGCTTTTTTACCCTTTTTATAATCATTAGTTTACACTAAGTGTGAATGTAAGTACAAATGAGATCTTAACATCATGGTATCTGATATGCATGTATAAAACTCATGATGCACAACTCCTAGAGCAGGATGTTTAAATACATATGACAATGTAGAACATAATAGTAAAGTGTTGATTATTAGTAGATTTTAACACATGATTTTTGTAATGTGCACATGCTGAAACAATAAACATGACTAAGAGCATGATTTCTAAGTGTACACAAGGGTTGCAGAATACAACTTTTGAAGTACAAGAGTAACAGCTTATATGTCAATTTTATTATTGTCCTAGGAGCAGGATTTCCATGTGATAAAACATGAAACATGGATTAATGAATCAGGTGTTGAAGCAGGAGACATGGGTCCTAAGAACATGATTTCTAATGCATGTGTGAATCATAAGCATGGTTTCTATTGCACAATTAGGAATATAAACCTAGTAATATGTTTTCTACCCCTAACAAATTATTCCATGCTTATTTACCCTATCCCTTTTCACTAGTCATCCCAATACTTGTTTTCAATTTACTATAGACCATGTGACAGAATTACATAAGTAGAAATTAAAAAATAGGTTATAGCTATAGGGTAAATTATTTGAACTTCTTCTCTGAGTTGTGTAACAAACCACCTCAAATTCCAATATTTTTCATAGCTTTCCCTCATATCTAGGTGTGTAAAAGTTCGCTAAGGACCTCAAGGATATCAGGCAATGCTCACACCCAGATTTAATAGCCAAGATAGAGTAAGTGTAGTGAGAAAAGGCCAACTTTCATGTATCCAAGTTTGGAGAGAGCTCAAGGGTCCCAAGGCAAGGCTCACACAAAAGGGGCAGGACCTAGTATTTTAAGAGTATAGGTGAGAGTGCTTGACATAGATTTAAAGGGGTTGAGTTATAAAAAAGTTTTTGAAAATGATAAGTTTGCAACAACAACAGAACAGTTTTTGAAAAGGAGAAGGGGATAGGAGCAATAACAACTTGGAACCATCTAGCACATACACAAAACAAGTTCAAAGAATAGTACAATTCCAGGAGTTACATACAAGGAAATAGGGGTTGGGAACATAGAGGGCCCAAGTCAGAAACACATAATCATGGAAGAGAAGAGATGCACATGATTAGAGGCTGACTGGTCTTCAGAACACAAACAACTACTTTAGGGGAATCATGTTTAATATTATAATAGTAATAAAATATAGGGACAGGGTATGGGAGTAGTCATTCATGGGGCCTATTACACATAATCAGCCATGAATTGGTGCTAATTAGGAGACATACTAGTTGAGGGATATAAACATGAACAAGTAAACTTGTTGATTACGTTTGAACAAGGGAGGGAAGAATTTTAAGCATGCTGAGTAAAGCAGAAAACAAGAAGTGCAATTTAACAGCATGATCCATTAAGTCCACGCAGAAAGAGACATGGATTGACAAACAAGGAAATGTATAGAGTTGAGTTTCAGAATTTGAACTAGGAACATACCGATTGAAGGAGAAAAGTGTAGAAAAAAAGTGAAGCAATCAGAGTTCCACAGTCTAGCCTTGGCTTTCAGCCGGCTAGACAAAGTAATAGCAAAAGTAGTAGAGAAAAAAGAGAGAGTTTAAGTGTATATATGTGTGTTCTGAACTTATTGTTCATGTCTTTAAAGAAGAATGGGTAGAGTATTTACAGTTTATACAAATAGGTAGAAATTAAGTAAAAAGTACTGACCTAGCATAATTATTGAAATAATATGAATCTAAATCAATCAAAGACCTGGACTTCATTCAATTAGGGAGCCTTGGTTCAAAAGGGTATACGTTGTATCAAACAGGGAAAAATATTGCTTGTAAGACTAATTTTACCATAATAAGAATAGTAAAAGCATGTAGCATATAATAAGGTGTAAGTATAGAATAGTTTTAACATAAGGAAAGTGCACGTTAATTAACAGTACATAAATAAGGTAGAGTACAATTTAGTTCTGAAAATTAGTTCAAAGAATCACAGATAAGATGGAAAATCACGAAGAATCAGTACTAGCTAAGGAAGGTATCACAAAAGTAAGGAAGAAATTTCGAAAAATCTGTACAGAATTACAAGAAAAATACACAAAATCAAAGATGTAGATTTAAGGAGATTAAACATAATCAATATAAATTATGTGAATAAAAAAAATAGTCAAACCTTTAAATAACACGGGTTTGGACAAAATCAAAGAATCCTTAAGAATAAATTAAAACAGGAAGCAAATAGCATATAGAACACACATGAAGCCTAGAGCATTCATGATAGTCATGCAAACACATTGCAAACGAATTCAAACTTCGAATCGAATCTAGAAGTATTAGGGTTTCTTGAAAAAACTTAATCGAGAAAAAAGAAAAGACTAGGGTAACGTTTAAACATGCTAAAAATCAAATTAATTTCTAAAATGAAAACGGAATCATTTTTGCAGAAAGGATTTTGAAACACTAATCTGGAAAATGAAAAAATCGTTTGAAATCGGAGAAACATTGTGAGGAAAATAGGTGAAAGCCTAAAGAAATCCATAGATCCATAACAGATCTAAAAAGATCAGAATATTTTTAACTAGGTTATCAGAAAACAGTAAAGACGGAGAGAAAACAAAATCGGTTAAAATTCACGGGTACACTTAGATCTAAGACAGACCTAAAGAAAAAACGAAAAATCTCAAGAGCTATGATTTCAGAGAACCAAAAGAGGATGAGAGAACATTACATCGTTATCGGTTTCAGCCTGAAAGGCCGTGGATATTGCTCGAACGGCCATGGATGGCCTGAAAGTAGCATAAAATACCATGAATAGAAGTTGAGCAAGGTCTGGACTATACCTCTTATAGATCTCTTTATAAAATTACGAAAATGGACAACCATGAGACGTAAGAAACAAGTATATGCCTCAAACAGCCATAGAAGTCCATGAATTAAGTGAGGATCAAAGGAGTTAGGGTTAGTTTGGGCGGCAACGGCTAGGGTTAGCTTAGGGTTTCAGAGAGAATTGGAGAGTATAGGGGATTCTAGTGCAGCGATTTTTTGGGAAATGAATTAGGTTAGGGTGTCATTTGGGATTAATTTAGGAAAGGGGGATGAGGACTGTTGATTATTCGGTCAAGATCAAATGGGGTAGGTGGGGTTTCAAGTTTGCCCATGGGTCCGGTGAGTTTTCAATTAGGTTAGGGTCCGATTTTTAATTAAATTGGGTTGGGAATTCGGGTCCCATTTTGGATAATTAAAAGCTAATTTTGCTATTTTTTAAATAGATAATTTTCCTATTTATTTATAAGAAACAAACAATAGTTTATGAAACCTAATTTAAAGGGGCTAATATGATTTATAATACATAATTAACAATTTAAAATACATGATCCAATTTTATGCGTATAAATATAATGAAACCTTAAAATGACTAATATTGCAATTATGTCCCAATTTATCCTGAAAATTATCAAAAGTAATTGTAAAAGTTTCTTTAGCCATATTTTGGCATAAATATAGAAATCCAATAGAAGAATTATCAAAATAAGAATTTTGAAAATAATTATGGGGGATCTTGTGGATAAAAATGTAGAAAACAAATCAATTTATATCCTTACAATTATGAATAAATAATAAATAATATATATATATATATATATATATATATATATATATATATATATATATATATATATATATATATATATATATATATATATATATATATATTCTATTTTGAAGGTATTTTCCATATTTAAAAATATATAGGGAAAATTGGGTATTAACAGGCTGCCCCTCTTTACCCAAGAAGGATGAAAGAGTCTTCGGGTAAAGAAATAATGACCAATTTTGACCGAGCAAAATGTGTTGAAGAGGTTGACCATACCCTGGCTTCTGAGCTTCCTACATATTCATGATTTTACAGGAATTGGCCGTATGTAGTTTAGGATCCATCAGCGGAGTATGCCGATGAAGACATTTTAAGAATAGACGCAATACCTAGGGTCGGATGAGTAGACGATTTATGGGAAAGGTTAGTTTTGATATGGCCGAGGGAACTTGAGCGGGATGGCTCCTGCTGTGATAGCCGTTGCTCACCGGTTTACTTCTAAATAAGCAATACAAACATATATTATTCATATATTTAAACATGATGCAAATTCCGGGGCCACAGGTTGTATGATAAGGGATTCGTAGGCCATGAAATGATGTTCTCGGGCTTTGAGGATGGTACCTTCAAACCATGACACCTTTGAATAATGATGTGCAAAAGATTGACAAAGATCTTTAGACCATGACATGGTGTTCTCGAGCTATGAAGATGGTGCCTCCAAATGATAACGCCTTTGGATCAGTTGGTGATATTGTGGCCCATGAAGGACGTAGTATAAGGCGATTTTTCAGCCTATGAAAGATGTAGTGTGTGGCGATCTTTCAGCCATATGAAATGCTGAATAGTAACCTTATGCAATGCGAATGCAGATGGAAGTAGAACTTAACCTCGGTAGGCAAAATAGTAGTATTATGCAAATTGGAAAGCATAATAGTCGCCTTATGCAATGCAAAAGCAGATAGAGATAACATTTATTCTCTAAAGGCGGAATGGTAGCCTTATGCAGATATGAAGGTAGAATAGTAGTCTTATGCAAATTGGAAGGCAGAATAGTAGCCTTATGCAAATTGGAAGACATAATAGAAGCCTTATGCAATGCAAATGTAGATGGAGACAGCGTTTAGTCTCGAAAGATAGAACAATAGCCTTATGCAATGGGAATGCATATGGAGGTAGAGCTTAACCTCAGAAGGTAAAATAGTAGCCTTATGCAAATTGGAAGGAAAAATAGTAGCCTTATGCAGATTGGAAGGAAGAATAGTAGACTTATGTAAGAAGTAAAATAGCAAATGACAGTAGAGTTTTCTTAGTTGATATCATATTACGCCGTTGTGATTACTGGGAGCATTGTGACATACAGAACATTACAGGTGCGTGCTGATAGCAAATGTTGGCAAGGCAATGGTTCAAAGAGTCGTATTCTTGAACAATGTTTGTTCCACGGGCGTACAGTATTTTCAATGATTTCGTAATCCTAGTGCCTACATCCAAAGAAACAATTGTGAGTTTTGTAAAGGGGAAGGTTAGTTCGTATCCCCGCTTCTTTGCTTGACTCTTTCAGCTTTGATCTGGTGATATCGCTTGTTTCATCTGAGCAGCATTAATAAAGAAAGCAGATTCAATAATAAACATGTATGATTTTGTAAAAGTATGTCATAAATGTATAATTAAAAATATCTTTTAGATGAACCGACAACTGTGACATAGTTCAGGACATTGCAACCTCTCCCGCTGCAGAATTTTGAGGGTCCTCCTCAAAATTCATTCCTAGTTTGATGGGTTGACTCTTCTGACTATTGTTCGTGTGGAGATCGGCTGAAATTACTTCAAAATTTTGAGGATCCTTCTCAAAATTCTACCCAGTTTCTAATTACCGGGGGGAGGGGGGAGGGAGGGAGGAGGAAGGGGTGAACTTTTATTATTAACCGAACCATATGTCTGCATACATATCCCCTCTTAAACGGAAATCAGGTGGGGCATTTTTCAATTACATCATATAAGGAAAGCATAAAGTTTACACATAGTAGTGCTTGACTTCATCTGAATTGATTGGCTTTGCCTAGACTTCACTGTCCACTTCTACATGTATGAAGGCTCCACCTGTCAAAACCCGGTGAAACATATGTAGATCCTTCCTATTGGGAGAGAAGTTTCCTTTGGTTTCATCCTAACGCGGAAAAACATTCTTTAACACCAGCTGCCCTGGTGTGAACTGTCTTGGCTTGACTATTTTGTTAAAGGCTTTGGACATTCTGTTCTGATGGAGTTGGCCATGGCAGACTGTGTTCATTGTCTTTTCATCTATAATTTCTAGTTAATCACAATGATTTTTTACTCACTCTGGGTCATCGAGCTCACCTTCTTGTATGATCCTTAGGGAAGGAATTTCTACCTCAACAGGAATGACAACGTCTGTACCATAAACCAGCATGTATGGGGTTTCCCCAGTCGATGTGCGGACAGTGGTGTGATACCCCAATCGAGCAAATGATAACTTCTCGTGCCACTATCTATGCTTATCTATCTCTATCCTTAATGTCTTTTTGGTATTCTTGTTTGCAACTTCTACAGCTTCATTCATCTGAGGCCTGTAGGCTGTTGCATTTTTGTGTTTGATCTTGACTGTTTCGCACATAGCTTTTATCAGGTCGTAGTTGAGATTGTATCCATTATCAGTGATGATTGAATTTAGAATTCTGAATCGACAAACAATGAGGTCGTAGAGAAAGTCTTCTTCAGGCCGAATGACATCATCTTGTAACAGTACATTCCCCATGGCATAATGAAAGCCGCTTTCTCAGCATCTTCCTCATGCATCTAGATTTGATGATAACCAGTGAAACAATCTATGAATGGCTGTAGCTCATGCTTGGCTAAATTGGGAATCAGGATATGTATATTTGGCAACGAGAAGTCATCTTTCGGACTAGCCAGGTTGAGATCCCGGTAGTCGACGTAGACTCTGACCTTCCCATCCTTCTTTGGTACTGGTACGATGTTGGATAACCATGTGGGGTACTTAACCACATTGAAAACCTTAGCTTTGATCTGCTTGGTGACTTCTTCTTTTCAAACTCATATCAGACTTGAACTTTCTGAGCTTTTGCTTTACGGTGGACATATTAGATCGGTTGACAATTTGTAAGACATATTAGACGTAGTCAGACAAGTCATGTCATCATACGACCAGGCGAATATATCCTCATAGTACTTTAGAAATTCTGTGTATTCTTTCTTCTTTGATGACGATGGGTGAATGTTAATTCATGTTTCTTTGATGTTTTATGCATCTCCCAGGTTGACAATTTCGGTCTTGTCCAGGTTGGACTTAGGTCTATTCTAAAAATTCTCAAATTATTTGATGATCTCGTCAGGTATGTCATGTTCCTCTGAATCAATGTCCATTTTCTGCATTGTGTCATTGCATGTCACAATCATTGGTTCATCAGATAAGTAATAGTTATGCTGTAGGAAAACAATAGCAATAAATATTAATTCATACGAAAAATCAAACATGTTTTGATAAATTGATTATTGTTATTAACATTGCAGATCTTATTGCGGAAATTGAAAAATGCAAAAATAAATTTATTTAGTAAATAAAATAGTGAATAGTGCTTGTTTTAGCCTTGCTACCCCAAGGCTCGTCAGGCTCTAGTGGCCCTGAGGGTCCAATTCTTGAGATGTGCCACTCTGCTCATAGCCTATATGGAAGGGACTTCTTCCCCTTTCTTCTCGAGAATAAAACAGTAGTCCATATCACTGTCCTCTAGAAACAACGTTTTCACTATTGCAAGTGCTTCTTGTTCATTTGACCCGTAAATAATGTCGGCCTGTTGGAAAGTCTGCTCCAGATATGGTATTGGCTGCTCTAATGTGTAGGAAGGACCACGCCATGGTGGCGACAAGCTACAGAATTCTTCACAAGTATATTCATATCCCAAACCGAAGGTAGTGCCATGTTTCTTGAGTTTTATCGGTTTTGAGATCCCTTGGAGGTTCTTGCCGAGCCGTTTGCCAGGTTCGTACCCACTCCAATTCAGTACACTCTTGGTTTTGTTATCCTACTATTTGTCTTCGTCGATAGTATTGACCCGCTCGATGTGGTGGTAAGTTTCTCCACCCAGCTTCATTCTTCCCCTGATCGCTAGGATGGTCTGGTGACAATATATTGGGTTGCTACTGTCGCCGTGAATGATCATTTCCTGGTGATTCCATTTGAACTTTATTGCCTGATGCAGCGTTGATGCTACAGCCCCTCGGCATGGTTCCATGGTCGTCCTGGCAACAAGTTGTAAGATGCTGGTATATCTATTACTTGGAAATCGACCTCGAACCAGTTTGGTCCCATCTGCAGGCATAGACTAATCTCACCGATAGTAGATCTCTGAAAACCATCAAAGTCTTTTACATTAATTGCTCCATCCTTAATCTCATGCAGACCTTTGCCGAGTTTCTTGAGTGTTACTAGTGGACAAATGTTAAGAATGGAAGCTCCATCTACCAGGATCCTTGTGATGAAATAATCTTCGCATTGCATGGTGATTCGCAATGCTTTTGTTGTGACCTAGCCCTTAAGAAGGCAGTGCGTCCTCATAAAAGGTGATCTTATGGCTTTCTAACACTTGTCCCACCATATTATCCATTTCCTCACCATTTATGTTACGTGGTACGTACACTTCACTCAGCACCTTCAACAGAGCATTCTTGTGTGTCTTTGAATTTTGCAGCAAAGAGAGGTTAGATATTTGTGCTGTCATCTCGTTTACTTGGTCAATGACCAAATATGCATTGGCTTGTATTTTCCTCCAAAGGTCGCCTAGACCTGTCCTAATGAGGGGTGGCCAATTGGAGGCATGCTTGATTGATTTAGATAGATGTTCAGGGGTATAAAATCTACCAGTTCTTGTTATACCCCATCCTACGACAGTTTCTTAAATCCCGACCTAGCCTTTCTTTCTTGCCTCAACTGAATAGTCCTATGTACTGCATTTGTGTAGTAGGGTGGCATGGTTGACATCGCCACTGGGATCGGCACGAAAATCCTCACTTCTAATGGAACATGTGGCTTGGGTGGCAAGACCGCAACCTCAAACGGTGTGTGTGCATTTGCTAGAGATGCAAGATCAAATTGAATTGGAACTGGTGCCTTTGCGGATGATGCTGCTTCAAATTTAAGAGGTACAGACATATTAATCTCAGCGTCGTCACATGGTTGGATATGGACTATGATTGGATTGATCGTAATCGTTGGTTTCTTTGGGTCATCACCTTCTGCGATCAACCCGATTGATCCATCGGGATCCTAATCATCTTTTACTTAAATCATATGGATACCTCTATCCTTATTGTCTTGCAGAGGGTTGTTGCAGACATTTGGAGGGGTTTCCTTTTCCATAATGATCTTGTTATCAATCAAAGATTGTATCTCATCTTTCTAGGAGCGACATTCATTGATGGTGTGCCCTTTCATGCTGCAGTGGTATGTACAAGACTTATTAGAGTCAACCCACTGAGAAGGACTCTAAAGGGTTATAGTAGGGAGGGGTGGTGACATAACCAGCAATTTTGAGCCTCTCATACGGTTGGTCGATGGGTTCAGTGATGGCGGTATATTGTTTTGAGATTTGCAATCAAAAATTGATTCGGGGTCTAGGGAAATTTTAGCGTGTAGTGGGTGATTGATAATAGGATGGTTGAGCATTGTAAGTATGATAGAAATGAGTGGGTAGTGAGTATCTAGGTGAGGAAAGTTGGTATGTAGGAGGTGGAGATGACTGATGATCACACCCAACTATACCTTATAAAAAGTACTAAGCGGACGTTGCAAATATAATATGAGTATTTAGCCTAGAGTCTAACCCACAAGGAATTAACCTATCAATTACTCTCATTAGACTTACGAAATTCTACGTAATCAACTTCCCAAGTGTTTTGAATAACCATTGAGGACATTCTACTGACTAAAACTTAATGTAATTAAGCAATTAATGACTAACTATTATTAAGGTAAAAACAGTTACGAGAATGATCTAACGTTATGATTTCCCCAGTTGATGGAATCCATTCCAGTTATGTTTCACTTAGAATTGCCTTACCGTGTGTATCAATCATGAGCACTCTTATAACCGTAAATCTCTCCCGAGTAATCACGACAAGTTACTAGATGCACTCTTCCGAGTTACGCTAACTGGCTTTGTTTACTACATCTTACTTTAGATTGCACCCAAGGCTTCGTTATCCCTAATTCCACCTTTAAACCCTCGGTTATTGATACCTTATATACATTGGGAGTGGTGTAGTTCAACAATTACATAAATTTGCACTCTCTCCCGAAGTATGCACATTAAATAGGCACATCTAATTGAGGATCCTATCAATAAACTGCAAAAAGAATGCAGTTGAATAAATAGAGATAAAAATGGGAAAACTATATTAACATAAAAAGAAGTTCATCCTTCAATAGGTTCCATCAAAACCCTATACAAAGGAATTAGCTACTCATAACAAAACAAGATAAAACTACTAAATTGTTCATAATGTGTAATTGCAATCATAAAGAGAATATAGAAAAAACACCAATCTTTGGTTGCTCGTCTCGCACTTGTCATGGCTTCCAAAGTAATTCAAAAAAAAGCTTGAAAATTCATGGGCGAGCTTTTTGAGTTTATATGGGTTTGGAATAAGTTTTCCTCGAGTTACACTTTGGTCCCAAAAGTTCTGGGTAACTGCACAGTTCACTGCGGCCGCGGTGCGACCGCGGTGCGAGATAAACATTCCGCCTCTTGTCTTTGGCCTTCTGCGGTCCAACCGTGATCCACCACAGTCGCGGTGGATTCCAACCCAGTCCATTTTTCCTTTTTTCCTCTCGGGTGCTTCTTGATAGGACATTTTTTCTACATTCTTTTCTTCAAAACACTCCATAGCCCTTCCGACCTATTAGTCCATGCGAAGAAGAAGTACACTAATTAAAGCATTTTCTTACCATTTATCCTATGAAACAACAATAAAGTATGGTATAATTAGGGTGTAAGTATCGTCTCTGTGGCCGATTATCAACACCCACACTTAAATCATTGCTAGCCCTCGAGAAATCCACCACACTCTATCAAAATTCCTTCCTTGAAATTTTCTATTAACGTATCACACCAAGAATAATTCAACAAAGTTGCACCTAGTAGTGATAACCTTTTCTTCAAAAGTCGAACCTCACGTGCTGTGTAATATTCGTACTTACTCAAACCACTCTATACAGAAGTCAAGATTTGCCTCTCCTTCGTGAATCTCATGCCCTCACATCGCACAAGAGAGTTGTTCCACAATTGATATTGTTAAGAATAATTAGGAACTCAGTTCAAAAAGAACATTCGCATGCCACAAAGATGCATCATAGGCTTGCCCGTAGTGTACTCCTCTACTAGCCTATTCTGTCTAAGATCAATTAGGACTTCACTTCGTTGTAATGTAGGATAAGAGATGGGTAAGATATACTTGGATATAGTAACTAACCATTCTAGCACATTTAATACAATCACATTAACTTTCAAAATCTTGCTTATGTCAACCAGACATTACACCACATTTTTATTTATAACATCCTATTCCTTTAGGTGCATTTGTATCAAGCTACCACTTATCAAATACTACATTTATTTATGTTTTTTCGTGGTGCTTCTTCTTTTACTCTTCAAAAAACTGCACCTTTCCTCTATTTTATTGGTTCCTCTAGAAAACCAAACCCCCACCCCACACTTATACTATTGCATATATCAAGGCCATTCAAGTGCTCATGGGAGGTAACAGGGGTTAAAATAGATGGCTATTCAAACAATTTGGTAAGGTTCGCAATGCGGTTTCAAAAGAAACAGGCTTATCGGCTCAACGAGGTTAACTACAAGGTATTATAGTTAGGTGGGTTTACGTTACACATCTGGCTTAACAAAGAAATGTCTATATCACTTCTAAGACTGAATGAAGCTACTATTTTGCTTTGCAAACACACATGACAAGTTCTAGGCATCAAATGTTAACCATAAAATACAGTACATCTCTCACACACATGGCACATGACTCACTCCGGCTTGGTTTGTCAAGACACTCTCTTTTGACTGTTTAAGTCAGTTACATACATACAATTTTAAGGAACTTTTGCAAGAGTAGACCACTGAAACTAGGCGTTACACTCTAGTGTCCACTATGTTCAGATGTATTAACGCCATGGGTTTCTTTTTCTATTTTAGCTCCTAGCCCATCAATACTGATTAAAAACTAAAAAACAAAAATTAAGAAAATTACCTACATCCGGTTCAAGCGAAACATTTAGAATAGAACAGTGGCCCCAAGAAAAACCAAAGGGTAGTTACTACACTACCTAAAATAAATTAAAAAAAATCAATTTAGTATTTCTCTAGACTAACTTCCCTCAAGAAACTGTCTTAAATATCCGTCATCAGGAAGAGTCCTTATATTCTCTTTTTTTTTGACTCATGTCCCTCAAGAGAATTGTTGAAAGGCGTCTGTATTTGTGCCAAGTCGAAGTTAACTAAATGCTCACACGATACCAAACAATCAAATAGAAATAAAGCAACATAATACATAGTTATACAAGCGTTTTACAACAACAACCATCCCCCACCCCACATTTAAAATTTGGCATGTCCCCATGCCAACAAATAGAATGCAGAGTAAGGTAAGGGAACTTCTTTGAAGCTCAATCCTTATTAGAGAAAGTGCCAGGGTGGAAGTGACATGCTCGTCCTAGCGCTTGAAGCCATCCCATAATCCTTTTCTCCAACTTGGCTTATTGAGTGGCCAAAGTGTCAACTCTTGTGCCCTGGTGAGTGATAGAAGTACAGAGACCAGCCATTTCTTGATCCAGGGCTATCAAGCGAGTACTTTTGTGGGGCTGTTATGGGCTCACCTCATCAGTTCTTGGAGTTGGTGGGATAGCAGAAACCTCAGCTTCCTCGTCAGCTTTATCATCATCCTCAACCATCACCACCGGCTCTCTCCCAATTATGATTTTGCTCGTCCGAAATCAGGATTTCAATGGTAATTTCCCATCAACTCTAAGGTTTTCAAGGACCTTAGCAACACGGCAATACTTGGTGTCCAGAAAATGGAAGTAAAAACCTTCGAGCATATCAGGTTAGCGAATGAACATCTCATCATGGAGGAGTCGGGCGAGATCAAAATCTTGGTTGGTCATAAAATTATAGATAGCCGTTTCCCGTGGCCCATTGACATCAGTCGTGTTGCTAGAGGATAGCAAGCGGCTGTAGATAATGGTTAGCACACACTTAGCGTCCCAATTAAGAGACTATGAGTTCAATGTGATCAGACACTTTATCCATATAAAATCCTTGTCATGCACACATATGACATCAAGAATTGCTGCCCAATTTACCCTCGGGCCATGATAATCAATATAAGCATCCATCTCATGTTTGGAAGTTTTTCTTTCTTTTTGTTGTTTGTTGGTTGAAGCATATCCTTATCAATGAGAATTGATTTTCTCTTGTTCTATAAAGAATCTGATCTTAATAGTTGGTTAATTTCGGTTGTTGGTTAATAATTAATTGAACAATATTTTCACTTGCACTTGCCCCAGTAGCCATGAGTAATTATATAAATCTGGGATTCACAATGTGTATGAAAATTTTTGATGATTCCAAAGGGAGAAGAGATATTGTTCTTTACTCTTTATTCTGAATAATGTGATATTTATAACCAAATTAAGTCTGGTCCTTGATGATAAGTTAAAATTCTAAGTTAAAGTGTTGATGGTTAAGCTGAGTTCCTACATGTTGTTTGAGCAGTAAAAGCACAGAGGTTGTCATCATACAAATGGGGGAATTTGTTGGCCAAAGTTCAAGAAAAATTTTGAAGAATGACAAATGAACTCAGTCATGGACCAGGTCCATCATGTGAGACACAATGTTAATCAACCTATACATGTAAGTTTCACGTGAAGAAGATAAGTCTCAAGGGTCAAGTATCAATACCTTTTGAACTAATCGAAAAGGTTGCATATTGGATGATGAGAGGAAGTCTCCTTATAGGAAGAGGACACAATCCCGATAAATGGATAGGATTGGAGTCTGTATTGTTCAAGGACTCAACTTCCATGGTAGATCATCAATTGAGTCTAAATCAAACTCTAATTACTAACTCATTAACTAACCGTGATTGTATTACAGGAATTTCACAAACGCAAAAGTGAAACTAAATTGACAGCAAAAAGACGAGGCAATTTTGCAAGCAATTTATGTGAGATTTGAGTGTGCATTCCTGAAGATACTTGGACAAGATAGAAAAACTAATTCCATTGTGTTTATTCTTATTCTAATTCAATTGTAGTAGGTGGTTTAAAGTTGTACTTTTCTAGCTTTCGTAGAATAAATTGTATTAGGTACTTTGAGTATTCAAGTTGGAGTTAACTTGAAAGTGTCGCAATAGTTAAGGTTGTGTGCCACATTGGGATTAGAGTTAATCCTTAGATTTACAAAGAGTTATTATAAATTTTATTTTCGCTTAGTGATTTTAGTGGATGTTTTGGAAATCCTACTGAGTAGTAAGTCGTGATTTTTTCGCCTTTTGAGCCCAGTGTTTCCACATAAAAGTCTCTATGTTCTTTATTTTTTGTACTTTTAATTCCGCAACTGTAGTAGTTAGAACACCTAGAAGAACCAGGATCTTCTAGATCGAAAAATTTGGTACCACACAAATCACCCCCACTCTTGTGTGGTATTGACGTTAAGAACATCAATTGATATCACAACGGGTTTTGCTTCAAGAGGCTAGCACCTTAGGAAAAGATCAACATGAGTGCACCTCCTGGAATTAGGAAGGGCAATCTACTACCAGGCCTCCACTTTTCATCGGACAATACTATTCTTGGTAGAAGAACGGGATGAAGGATCTTATCATAGGAGAAGACTATGAACTATGGGACATAGTCACTATGGTCCTTTAGCAACCACAAAGAAGAATGAGGAAGGAGTGGATGTGCCGAAGACAAGGGTTGACTGCACTGCTGAAGACTTGAAGAGGTGGGAGAACAATGCTAAGGCCAAGAAATAGCTAGTATGTGGACTAGGTCCATATGAGTGCAGTAGGATCCAAAATTGTACTACTACTAAGGAGATATGGGACATTTTTCAAGTGGCACATGAAGGAACATTTGAAGTGAAATGATCCAGAGGAACACAGTTATATTCTCAATATGAAAATTTTCAATGAAGGAAGGAGAAACTATTCAAGAGATGTATACTAGATTCACAACTCTGACAAATGAACTTAAGTCTCTTGGAGAAGACAAGGTTCAAAAAATCATGACAAGGGTTCTGCCAGTCTCATGGGAAAGCAAAATCATTGCTATTCAGGAATGCAAGAATATAACTATTCTCATATTGGATGAACTGATTGGAAATTTTACTGCTTATGAACAGAGAAGGCAAACCATTATGATAGAACATCCAATAAGGAGAGAAGTCTAGCTCTCAAAATTGCTGAAAGTTCAGATCTGGAAGATGATGATATGGCCATGATAACTAGAGATTTTAAAAAGTACCTGATGAGAGGAAAGGGTTCTTCAAGAGGTACAACCTTCAATAAATCAAGAGCTCCTGAGAAACAAACCATTGAGGGTTGTTTCAAGTATGGTAAGACTGATCACATGATCAAGAATTACCCTCAATGGGAAATTGAGTGGAAGAAAGAAAAGGCTGAACGAAGGAAAAGGATCAACTAATAAGGAACTAAGGTTAAACCATGGTTATGGTTGCTGCTTGGGGAGAAACCTCAGATAAAGACTTAGAAGATAAAGCTAAAGAAGAGTAAGCTATGATGGCCATCAGAGAATCAGATGATGAACAAGAGGCATGTATTCTTCATCTAAAAGACAAGATTAAATTTTTGTCTAAAGAAAGGTTGGCTAAGCTATTACTAGACTTCATTGATGAGTTTGAAATAATTAACAATGAGAAAGAAGTTCTGTCTAGGGAATGTGTGATCCTAAAAGCAAAATGCAAAAGAATAGAGTCTAGGGCTAATGAGAGTGACACACAAATGCTTAGTTAATGAACCAGGTTCTTGAACTTGATAACAACGTCCTAGAACTTATGTCTGAAAATTTAAAACAGAAATTAGGAACAGGAAAGAAGAAAGCTGATCATACGTATCTCACTCTAGAAAAGATATGGGAAAAATGAAAGATGAATTGAATAAGAAAGATGAATTCATCAAAGTCTTAAAGGAAGATATAGGAAAAGTGAAGCATGAACTTGATAGAACTTACAAGTTGAATAAGAGTTTCACAGTAGCAACAAAAAGGGAATTGGCTATGGGACTCAAGCTCCAAAATGGGACCCAAAAAGCAAGTACCTCACACTTCCAGAAAATAAAATCTGCGCACACTGTGGCAATACTGGCCATTACGAAAATGAATGTAGCGCAAAAGAAAAAGCCAGTCAAAAGAACAAAGTTTTTGTTCAGGAGAAAAACAAGCTGCCTGGGTGTGCAAGAATGAATCTGATTCATCGTGTTGCTTATAAAAAGGGACCCAAACTAGTTTGGTTTCCTATGACTAACCGTGGATTTCTTTTTGCAGTTCCAAGTAAAAGTGAGTAGCCATATATGGTATATGGATAGTGGCTACTCAAAACATATGACTGGGAACAAGGACCAGTTCCTTTCACTTGAGGACCTAAAGGGAGGTAATGTCTCCTTTGGTAATGGAAAGAATTGTGAGATCATTTAGGTTGGAAAGATAGTTAAGACAGACTCTCATTATATTGAGAATGTCTACTTGATAGATGGCTTGAAATATAGCCTAATATGTGTGTCACAACTGTGTCACAGTGATAACCTTGTAGCTTTCACCTCTACCAAATGCTTTGTGATTAACATTACAACTGATAGGATTATCTTGCAGGGAAAAAGAGTTAACAATATATTCATTACAGATTTGTCAACTTTTTCAGAAAGTGAACTCACTTACTTAAGTGTGTTGGTTAATGATCCGCTCCTGTGGCACAAAAGACTTGGCCATGCCAGTTTAAATAAGCTAAACTAATTAGTCTCCAAGGACTTGGTGATAGGATTACCCAACATCAAGTTCAAGGACAACAATATTTTTGAGGCATGTGCAAGGGGGAAGCAGGTAAGATCATCCTTCAAAACCAAGAAAATGGTAAGTACGTCCAAGATGTTCGAACTGGTTCATATGGATCTTTGTTGTCCAATAAGAACCATGAGCAGAGGTGGAAACAACTATGTAATGGTACTAATTGACGATTATTCTAGATTTACCTGGGTACTATTTCTAACCTCCAAAGATGAACCATTCGATATGTTTACTGCTTTTGTTAGAAAGACTCAGAAACAGTTAGGAAATCAACTTGCATCCATTAGGTCTGATCATGGAACTGAATTTGAAAATGCAAAGTTTGCTTAATACTATGATGAAAATGGTGTTGATCATAACTTCTCATCTCTTAGGACTCTTCAGCAAAATAGAGTAGTTGAAAGGAAGAACAGGACCCTTGAGGATATGGCAAGTACCATGTTTCTTTCTAGTAAATTACCTCACAACTTTCGGGTAAAGGTTGTAAAAACTGCATGCTGCATTATAAATAGATGTATGACCAGCCCTATTGTAGAGAAAACTCCCTATGAGTTACATAAAGGGAGAAAACTAAAAATATCCCGTCTTAGGGCATTTGGTAGCAAGTGCTATGTGCACAATAATAGAAAAGACTCCCTACGTAAGTTTGATCCCAAAGGTGATGAGGGAGCGTTCTTGGGATATTCTTTACATAGTAAAGCATATAAAATGTTTAATAAAAGAACTCTGTGTGTAAAGGAAAGTGTAAATGTTGTATTTGGTGAAACTAACACTCTTTCTGAGAGACAAGAACATGAAAATTAAGCCATTGGACCGGTAAAGGAATTGACTGGATCCCTAGCACAAGCCAAGTGGCATCAAAAGAAGGAACATGTGATGGAACAGGTTCTTCTAATAAGGGAAACCTGACATGGGGAACTAATCAATGCGAAATTGAAACAAACCCCCAAGAGGAACCTGTTCCTCAACAACAGAACATGGGAGATACATCTAGCAGAAAAAAAATTGGTTATGAAACTCACAAATATCAATGTTCTCATCCCATTGAGTACTTTATCACTGATCCAACAGTTGTAGTCAAAACTAGATTACAGCTGAAGAATTTGTGTGCTTTTGATGCTTTCCTATCTCTTATTGAACCTAAAAATATTTTGGAAACTTTGCAAATACAGATTGGGTGAATGCAATGTAGGATGAACTCAACCAATTTGAAAGTATAAATAATTGGCATCTACTTCCAAGACCCAAGAATGGACCAGTCATTGGCACAAAATAGGTCTCCAAGAACAAACTTGATGAAGATGGAATAATTCCAAGAAACAAGACAAGGCTGGTGGTTCAAGGATACAGCCAAGAGAAGGGCAATGACTATGATGAGACATTTTCTACAGTTGCAAGACTAGAGGCAATCAGACTCCACATAGCCTTTGTAGCACACATGGAATTCAATCTCCATAAAATGGATTTCAAAAGTGCCTTCCTGAATGGTTACCTAAATGAAGAAGTGCTTGTAAAATAACCCCCATGGTTTGAAACCAAGGAATGTCCTAAGAATGTGTACAAGTTAGACAAGGCTCTATATGGGCTCAAGTAGTTCCTAAGAGCTTAGTATGAACGACTATCTAAATTCCTACTAGAGCATGGTTACAAAAGAGGTAAAATTGACAGTACCTTGTTCTTAAGGGAAAAAGGTAAAGACCTTCTTGTTGTGCAAATATATGCTGATGACATAATATTTGGGGCCACTACGGATAGGTTGAGTATGGACTTTGTAAAACTAATGGGGAGTGAGTTTGAAATGAGCATGATGTGTGAGCTTAACTTCTTATTAGGCTTGTAGATCAAACAAAGTCCAAATGGAATTATGATCCATCAGCACAAGTATACAAAAGAATTAATCAAAAAGTTTGAAACGGAGGATTCTAAAGAAATAGACATACCTATTGAAACAACCACTAAATTAGATGTTGATGAACCTTGCCATCAGTTGATCAAAAGTTTTATATCACTTTTGTATCTTACTGTTAGTAGACCTTACATTATTTTCAGTGTAGGAATTTGTGCTCGTTTTAGGCAAATCCAAAAGAGTCTCACTTGATTGTTGTCAAGAGAATACTAAGATATCTTAAAGGCAACACTGATATGTGTCTTTGATATCCCAAAGCTAGTAATTTCAATCTAGTAAGATATGTGGATGCTAATTATGCAGGTTTCCTAGTGAATAGGTTGAACACCTCAGGCATGACACACTTCCTTAGTTCATGTTTTGTGTCATGAGCTACTAAAAAGCAAAATATCGTAGATCTATCTACTGCTGAAGCTGAAGATGTTGTTGTTGCTTCTTGTTGTGCTCAATTGCTATGGATTAAACAACAAGTGGTAGATTTTTGAATTGAAGTGGGATGTATTCCAATATTCGATGATAACACTAGTGCTATAAGTATGACAAAGAACCTTGTTCATCATAAAAAGACCAAGCACATAGATGATAGACACCACTTCTCAAGAGATAACTATGAGAAAAGATTGAATTCAATAGAATTTTGTGCTACTGATAAACAAATAGCTGACATCGTTACTAAAGCACGGAGTAGAGAAAACTATAAGAGGAACAAGATGGAATTAGCGATGATTAAGATCACCTATAATGTGCAGTTCAGAATGCACAATGAAAAAAGGGAAAATGAAAAAACCATTCTTTTGTTTAGGAGTTATAACTTTACGTAAATATCTATATCAATTCAAACTTGGTCTCATACTTTAATCAATATACTCCTGTGACATGTGTGTATATGACTCACTGATCTCTTGCAAAGTTTTTCCTATAATGACATTTGAGGTATGTTCAAGAGAGTTCTACTTGAAGAACATGGTTCATTAGTATATGCTTATGAGAAAGTTCAGGTATGTTTTCTATACTTTGCACAATTAGAAAGATTTATTTTGCAATCATGAGCAGAAGTCCTACTTTCATCAAACTCCTAGAAATTATATCTGTTGAGTATTGAACTAGTTACGTTCTCCTAGAACTCTAAAAATGAGATTTTTTCCTAAAATCTAGCAATGCCTAATAATCACTAAAGAGACCGTAATTCTATTTCGATTAGACTCCTAATTGACTCCTAAAAAAGTTGTCGTTACCTCAATTGATTCTAATCACTTTTAAATACTCACCACAATCTTCTTCATTATTTCATAACCGTCAAAAACCCATCTCCAGTTTTGACAATCTCTTTTCTCTCCAAAATTCCCAAATCTTCTCCAGAAATAATTCACCATGACTAACCCTGGAAGATAATCCAGGTACTCCCCCACTAGTATCCCCTTCTAATACGTCTTCATGTACTCCTCCTAGTGTTTCCCCAAAACCTAGATTTCGTAGACTGAAAATGTTGGCTAGAAAAACTGTGGCTTCTAGGTCTCTAAGAAAAGCCATGAATGAGAAATTGAGGGCTAGCTAGAAGAAGCAAAGTCCTTCTTGAGAATCTGACTCCAGCTCTGAGTCTGGAACATTTTTTCTACCGGTGAATGTAAAGAACATGGGTGTTCTGACAGTGACAAAAATCAAGAAACCCCTAGTGAGGTAAATACTTGTTTGGTATTTTCTGATATATTTAAAAATGTAGATAATAGGTTTGTTCTGTGAAAGATGTAAAGGGGGTTGAGTCAAGTAGGAGGGGAGGTAAAAATAAAGAAAACGTTCTTGCTATTTATGGAGGTGTTGAAGAGAGTGGCAACAACTCAGGGGGAAGTGGTTCTAGGGAGGCTGTTGAAAGGCTTGTTGATCTTAGCAAGCAACAAGATGAACATGGTTCATCTATTGAGGAAAATTAGCTGACATTCTGAAAACGATTGGAGCCGATTATGATCCAAAAAAGCGCAAAGCTTCCTTACAAAAGGCTCCAACTACTTCCAAGTCAACAAAGAAAAGCAAAGTGTCATCTCCAAAGCCTACTGTCCCCTCAATACCAAAGGGAAGAGCTACTAGAAGCAGGGTCAAACAAAGTGAAATAGAGTTACAAAAAGCTCTGGAAAAAAGCAGGAAAAAGAAGAAGGAGAAGGGAAAATCAAAGGTTATGGAAAGTTCTAAGGCTGAAGAAGAAGAAGAGGAGGAGGAGATGAAACTGGCTCATCAAGAAATAAGAACAACTGTGGAGGTTCCTACACCCAAACCAAAAAAAATCCAAGACTTCTTCTAAGAAGTCTTCCTTTAAGCTTGTATCTGTTAAACCCTATTTAGCCAAAAGAACTATATCTGCAGTAAAAAGAAAGCAAGTAATAATTACTGAAGAAGAAGAAGAATGGAGTGGAGAAGAAGAGGAGGAGGAATCTGAGGAGGAAAAAGATATGTTTGCCAATTTTTGTAGAAGAAAGATTTTGAAAAGAAGATTGTTGAAAGACCTGGATGAGCCAGGAATGAGAAGATTGGTGGATGACCTAGCTGCACAAGGGTGGAAGGACACGGTCCTGGAAATGGATGGGAAGCTTTCCAGGAAGGAGTTGATTGAGTTTATGGCCAATGCCTATGTGAAGAATGGGGTTGTCACCAGCATGGTGAAAGGAGTAAAAGTGCAGTTTGATGCACCCAAATTGTGTGAGATTCTGGACATATCCAGTGTGGGATATGATGATTATACTAGGCAGAGGTGGCTTTGCCTGGATTCTCTCCCTAATGCTCTCCAAATCACTAGAATTGTTTGTGATACTGCAAGTGCTGAAGACGTGCCTGATGCCAGATTTGTGCAGAAAAATAAGATGAGGGTTGAGAATAAGGTCATGTTTGAATTTGTTAACAAGTGCATATTGCCTTGACAGAAGAGGAGGCACACTTCCAACTATATGAACATTGTTCTTATGGAGTGCCTTGTGAGAGAAATGCAGATAAATTGGCATGCTTTCATTGTCAAATTGTTGGATAGGGTGATCAATGGCTCCAAGGCTCATGCCACTCCATATGGGTTCTTATTGACTACTGTTTTGGAAAGACTAAATATGCCGTTGAAGAAATGGGAGATGACATCAAGCAAGAAACACTTTGGTGTCAAGATTTTTATGGCTTGTGATTATCCAGTAAATGCCACCCTAGTTGAACCTGGTTTATCTCCAAAGACTCCGGTAACAGCAAGGTAAGGGCTTTGGTTCAAGAATATGGAACTGAGGATGCAAAAATTTCTAGGCTGCAGGCTTGTGTTGCTAAATTGGAAAAAGAAAGAGATGGCCTTAGAGCTGAGATACCAAAGGAAAAGGAGAAGAGTGATGGAATGCTTTAGAATATGCTCAACCTTCTCCAAACCTAGCTCTCTAGTTCCTCCAAGCCATAGGATGTCCAGTTCTTGTCTTCGGCACCCATCTAGAACCTCCCCCCCAGTGACCCAAATTCAGGAGTTTTTTCGATTTTTGTTTCTCATGTTTGGATGTTTTTCTTTCTTTTTGTTATTTGTTGGTCGAAGAATATCCTTATCAATGAGAATTGATTTTCTCTTGTTCTATGAAGATTCTGATCTTAATAGTTAATTTTGTTTATTGGTTGTTAATTAATTGAACCATGTTTTGCACTTGCAGTTTCCTTAGTGGCCATGAGTAATTATATAAATCTGGCATTAACAATATGTATGAAACTTTTCGATGATGCCAAAGCGGGGAAGATGTATTTTTCTTTACTTTTAAATAATGTGATATTTATAACAAAATTAAACTCGGTCCTTGATGATAAGTTAAAATTCTAAGTTAAAGTGTTGATGGTTAAGCTGAGTTCCTACAGGTTCTTTGAGCAGTAAAAGCATAGAGTTCGTCATTATACAAAAGGGGGAATTTGTTGGCCCATGTTCAGGAAAATATTTGAAGAATGAAAAATGAACTCAGTCATGGACTAGGTCCATCATGTGAGGCACAGTGTTTATAAACCTATACATGTGAGTTGCACATGAAGAAGATAAGTCTCAAGGATTAAGTATCAATATCTTTTGAACTGATCGAAAAGGTTGCATATTGGATGAGGAGAGGAAGTCTTCTTATAGGAAGAGGACACAATCCGATAAAGGATAGGGTTGGAGTTTTTATTGTTCAAGGACTCAACTTCCATGGAAGATTAGCAATTGAGTCTAAATCAAACTCTAATTACTAACTGATTAAATAACAGTGATTGGTCTCTTTTACAGGAATTGCACAAACTCAAAAGTGACACTAAATTGACAGCAAAAATGCGAGGTAATTTTGCAAGCAATTTATGTGATATTTGAGTGTGCATTCCTGAAGATACTTGGACAAGATAGAAAAACTATTTCCATCATGTTTATTCTTATTCTAGTTCAATTGTAGTAGGTGGTTTAAAGTTGTACCTTTCCAGATTTAGTATAAGCAATTGTATTAGGTACTTTGAGTATTCAAGTTGGAGTTAAATTGAAAGTTTCACAAAAATTGAGTCTATGTGCCACACTGGGATTAGATTTAATCCTTAGGTTTACAAAGAGTTTTTATTAATGTTGTTTTGGCTCAGTAATTATAGTTGATGTTTGGGAAAATCATATTGAGTAGTAGATCGTGGGTTTTTCACCTTTTGAGCCAGGTGCTTTCCACGTAAAAGTCTCTGTGTTCTTAATTTTTTCTACTTTTCATTCCGCAACAGCAGTAGTTAAAACACCTAGATGAACCAGGTTCTTCTAGATCGAAACATTGGGTACAACACAAATCACCCCCACTCTTGTGTGGTAATGATGTTAAGAACATCAATTGGTATCACAACAGGTTATCCTTGAAGAGGCTAACACCTTAGGAAAAGATCAACATGAGTCCACCTCTTGGGAATTAGGAAGGGCAATCTACTGCTAGGCCTCCACTATTCAATGGATAGTACTATTCTTGGTAGAAGAACAAGATGAAGGATCATATCATAGGAGAAGACTATGAACTCTGGGACATAGTCATTGATGGTCCTTTAGCAACCACAAAGTAGAGTGAGGAAGGAGTGGATGTGCCAAAGACAAGGGGTGACTGCACTGCTGAAGACCTGAAGAAGTGGGAGAAATATGCTAAGGCCAAAAAACAGCTAGTATGTGGACTAGGTCAAAATGAGTACAGTAGGATCCAAAGTTATACTACTGCTAAGGAGATATGGGACACTTTGCAAGTGGCTCATGAAGGAACACTTCAAGTGAAATGATCCGGAGGAACACTGTTATATTCTCAATATGAAAATATTAGAATGAAGGAAGGAGAAACTATTCAAGCGATGTATACTAGATTCACAACACTGACAAATGAACTTAAGTCTCTTGCAAGGATTATTGTTGAAGAAGACAAGGTTGAAAATATCCGGATAATGGTTCTGCCAGTCTCATTGGAAAGCAAAATCACTGTTATTTAGGAATCCAATAATATAGCTATACTCAGATTGGATGAACTGATTGGAAATCTTATTGCTTATGAACTGAGAAGGTAAACCATGAAGATGGATACACCCAAGATGGAGAGAAGCCTAGCTCTCAAAATTGTTGAAAGTTCAAATCTTGAAGATGATGAGATGGCCATGATCACTAGAGATTTCAAAAACTACCTGATGAGAGGAAATGGTTCTTCAAGAGGCACAACCTTCGACAAATCAAGAGCTCCTGAGAAACAAACCAATGAGGGTTGTTGCAAGTGTGGTAAGACCGATCACATGATCAAGAAGTGCCCTCAATGGGAAATTCAGTGGAAGAAAGAAAGGGCTGAAAGAAGGAAAATGATCAACCTAAAAGGAACTAAGGTTCAACCAAGGTTATGGTTGCGGCTTGGGGAGTAACCTCAAATAAAGACTCAGAAGATGAAGCTGAAGAAGAGCAAGCACTGATGTCCATCGGAGAATCAGATGATAAACAAGAGGCAAGTATTCTTCTTCTCAAAAACAAAATTAATTTTTTGTCTAAAGAAAGGTTAAGCTATAACTAGACTTCATTGATGAGTCTGAATAATTAACAATGAGAAAGAAGTTCTGTCTAGGGAATGTGTGATCCTAAAAGCAAAATGCAAAAAACACAAATGCTTAGTTGAAGAACCAGGTTCTTGAAGTTGATAATAGTGTCCTAGAACTCATGTCTGAACATTTAAAACTGAAACTATGAACAAGAAAGAAGAAAGCTGATCATACCTATCTCACTCTAGAAAACATATGGGAAAAATGAAAGATGAATTTTATAAGAAAGATGAATTCATCAAAGTCTTAATGGAAGATCTAGGAAAAGTGAAATATGAACTTGAAAGAACTTACAAGTGGAACAAGAGAATCAAAATAGCAACAAAAGAGGACTTGGCTATAAGACTCAAGCTCCAAAATGGGACCCTAAAAGAAAGTACCTCACACTTCCTGAAATAAAATCTGCACACACTGTTGCAAGACTAGCCATTACAAAAATGAATGTAATGCAGAAGAAAAGGCCAGTCTAACGAACAAAGCTTTGGTTCAGGAGAAACACAAACTGCCTGGGTGTGCAAGAAGGGATCTGATTCATCATGTTGCTTATAAAAAGGGACCCAAAATAGTTTGGGTTCATAATACTAACCCCTGATTTCTTTTTGCAGGTCCAAGTTAAAGTGAGGAGCCAAATATGGCATATGGATAGTGGCTACTCAAAACATATGACTGGGAACAAGGATCAATTCCTTTCACTTGAAGACCTAAAAGGAGGTAATGTCTCCTTTGGTAATGGAAAGAAAGGTGACATCATTTGGGTTTCTACGGTAGGTAAGACAGACTCTCATTCCATTGGGAATGTCTACTTGAGAGATGGAATGAAATATAGCCTAATAAGTGTGTCACAACTGTGTGAAAAAGGTAACCTTGTAGCTTTCACCTCTACCAAATGCTTTGTGATTAACGTTACAACTGATAAGATTATCTTGCGGGGAAAAAGAGTTAACAATATATACATTATAGATTTGTCCAATTTTTCAGAAAATGAACTCATTTGCTTAATGATCCCCTCCTATGGCACAAAAGACTCGGCCATGCCAGTCTAAATCAACTGAACAAATTAGTCTCCAAATACTTGGTGATAGGATTACCCAACATCAAGTTCAAGGAAGACAAAGTTTGTGAGGCATGTGCAAGGGGGAAGGAGGTAAGATCATCCTCCAAAACGAATAAAATGGTAAGTGCGTCCAAGACGTTCGAACAGGTTCATAGGGATCTTTGTGGTCCAATAAGAACCATGAACAGAGGTGGAAGCAACTATGTAATGGTACTTATTGATGATTATTCTAGATTTACCTGGGTACTGTTTCAAATCTCCTAAGATAAACCATTCGATATGTTTACTGCATTTGTTAGAAAGACTCAGAAACAATTAGGAAATCAACTTGCATCCATTAGGTATAATCATGGAACTGAATTTGAAAATGCAAAGTTTGCTGAATACTGTGATGAAAATGGTATTGATCATAACTTCTCTTCTCTTTGGACTCCTCAACAACATGGAGTAGTTGAAACGAAGAATAGGACCCTTGAGGATATGGCAAGGACCATGCTTCTTTCTAGTAAATTACCTCACAGCTTCTAGGTAGAGGCTATACAAACCGCATGCTGCATTATAAATAGATGTATGACTAGACCTCTTGTAGAGAAAACTCCCTATGATTTACTTAAAGGGATAAAACTAAACATATCCCATAGGGAAGTTGGTAGCAAGTGCTATGTGCACAATAATAGAAAAGATGTTCTAGGTAAGTTTGATCCCAGAAGTGATGAGGGAGTGTTCTTGGGATATTCTTCACATAGTAAAACGTATAAAATGTTTAATAAAAGAACTTTGTGTATAGAGGAAAGTGTACATGTTGTATTTGGTGAAACTAACATTCTTTCTGAGAGTCAGGAACATGAAGATGAAGCCATTGGACTGGTAAAGGAATTGACTGAATCCCCAGCACAAGTCAAAGTGTCATCAAAATAAGGAATAGGTGATGGAACAGGTTCTTCTAATAAGGAAACCTGACACGGGGAACTAATCAAGGGGAAATTGAATCAAACCCCCAAGAGGAACCTTTTCATGAACATGTTCCTCAACAACAGAACAAGGGAGAGACATCTAGCAGAAACCACTTTGTTGTGAAACCTCACAAGTATCAAAGTTCTCATCCCATTGAGAACTTTATCACGGATCCAACATTTGGAGTCAAAACTAGATTACAGCTGAAGAATATGTGTGCTTTTGATTCTTTCCTATCTCTTATATAGCCCAAAAATATTTTTGAAGCTTTGCAAATACATATTGGGTTAATGCAATATAGGATAAACTCAACCAATTTAAAACAAGAAAAGTTTTTGCATCTAGTTCCTATACCCAAGGATGGACCAGTCATTGGCACAAAATAGGTCTTCAGGAACAAACTTGATGAAGATGGTATAGTTACTAGAAACAAGACAAGGTTGGTAGTTCAAGGCTACAGCCAAGAGGAGGGCATTGACTATGATGAGACATTTTCTCCAATTGCAAGACTAGAGGCAATCAGACTCCTCATAGACTTTGCAGCACACATGGAATTCACTCTCCATCAGATGGATGTCAAAAGCTCCTTCCCGAATGGCTACCAAATGAAATAAATGTATGTGAAATAAACCCGAGGGTTTGAAACCAAGGAATGTCCTAAGCATGTGTACAAGCTAGACAATGCTTTATATGGCTAAAGTAGGCCCCAAGATCTTGGTATGAACGACTATCTAAATTCCTACTAGAGCATGGTTACAAAAGAGGTAAAATTGACAGTACATTGTTCTTATGGGAAAAAGGTAAAGACCTTCTTGTTATGAAAATATATGCTGATGACATAATATTTGGGGCCACTACTAATAGGTTGAGTATGGACTTTGCAAAACTAATGGGGAGTGAGTTTGAAATGAGCATGATGGGTGAGCTTAACTTTTTCTTAGGCTTGTAGATCAAACGAAGTCCAAATGGAATCATCATCCATCAGCAGAAGTATACAAGAGAATTAATCAAAAAGTTTAAAATGTAGGATTCTAAAGAAATAGACATACCTATTGCAACTGCCACAAAATTAGATGTTGATGAACCTTGTTCATCAGTTGATCAAAAGATGTATAAGGGTATGATTGGTTCACTTTTGTATCTTACTGCCAGTAGACATTACATTATTTTCAGTGTAGGACTTTGTGCTCGTTTTCATGCAAATCCAAAAGGGTCTCACTTGACTAATGTCAAGAGAACAGTAAGATATCTTAAAGGCACCACTGATCTGTGTCTTTGATATCCCAAAGGTAGTCATTTCAATTAGTAGGATATGCGGATGCTAATTATGCAGGTTTCCTAGTGGATAGGATGGGCACCTCAGGTATGGCACATTTCCTTAGTTAATGTCTTGTGTAATGGGCTACCAAAAAGCAAAATTTCGTAGATGTATCTACAGCTGAAGCTGAGTATGTTGTGTTTCTTCTTGTAGTGCTCAATTTCTATGGATTAAACAACAACTGGTAGATTTTGGAATTGAAGTGGGATGTATTCGAATATTCTGTTATAACACTGGTGGTATAAGTAAAATAGAGAACCATGTTCATCATAAAATGATCAAGCACATAGATGTTAGACACCACTTCTCACGAGATAACTATGAGAAAGGATTGATTTTAATAGAATTTTATGCTATTGATAAGCAAATAGCTGAAATCATTACTAAAGCACTGAGTAGATAAAACTTTATGAGGAACAAGATGGAATTAGGGATGACTAAGATCACCTAAAATGTCCAATTCATAAATAATTCACCATGACTAACCGGAAGATAATCCACACACTCCCCCACCAGTATCCCCTTCTAATACGTCTTCATATACTCCCCCTAGTGTTTTCCCAACACCTAGGTCTCGTAGACAAAAAATGTTGGCTAGAAAACTGTGGCTTCCAAGTCTCTAGGAAAAACCATAAATGAGAAATTGTGGGCTAGCTAAAAGAAATAAAGTACTACTCGATAATCTGACTCCAGCTCTGAGTCTGAAACCTTTATTTCTCCCAGTGAATACAAAGAACATGGGTCTTCTAACACTAACGAAAATAAAAAAACCTCTGGTGAGGTAAATACTTGTTTGGTATTTTCTGATATGGTTGAAAATGTGGATAATAAGTTTGTTTTGGTTGGTTCTGTGAAAGATGTAAAGGGGGTTGAGTCAATTAGGAGGGGCGGTAAAACGAAAGAAAAAGTTCTTGCTATTTATGGAGGTGTTGAAGAGAGTGGAAAAAACTCAGGGGGAAGTGGTTCTGGGGAGGATGCTGAAGGGCTTGTTCATCGGAGCAAGCAACAAGATGAACCCGGTTCATCTTTTGAGGAAACTCTAGCTGACATTATAAAAAAAGTTGGAGCCGATTATGACCCAAAGAAGAGCAAAGCTTCCTCATTAAAGGCTCAAACTGCTTTTAGGTCACAAAGAAAAGCAAATTGTCATCTCCAAAGCCTACTGTCCCCTCAATACCAAAGGGAAGAGCTACTAGAAGCAAGGTTAAACAAAGTTAAATAGAGTTACAAAAAGCTTTGGAAGATAGCAGGAAAAAGAAGGAGAAGGGAAAAGCAAAGATTATGGAAAGGTCTGAGGCTGCAGAAGAAGAAGAGGAGGAGGAGATGGAAGTGGTTTATCAAGAAAGAGGAACAACTATGGAGGTTCCTACACCCAAACCAAAAAAATCCAAGACTTCTTCCAAGAAGTCTTCCTTTGAGTTTGTTTATGTTTAACCCTATTTAGAAATAAGAACTAGATCTGCAGTAAAAAGAAAGCAAGTAAAAATTACTGAAGAAGAAGAAGAATAGAGTGGAGAAGAAGAAGAAGAAGAAGAAGAGGAATTTCAGAAGGAGCAAAGTTTGCCATCTTTTGCAGAAGAAAGATTTTGAACTGAAGATTGTTCAAAGACCCGGATGAGCTAGGAATAAGAAAGCTAGTGGATGACCTAGCTGCATAAGGGTGGAAGGACATGGTCCTTGAAATGGATGGGAAGCTGGCCAGGAAGGAGTTGATTGAGTTTATTGCCAATGCCACTGTGACGAATGAGGTTGTCATCAGTATGGTGAAAGGACTAAAGGTGCAGTTTGATGCACCAAATTGGGTGAGATTCTGGACATACCCAGTATGGGATATGACGATTAAACTAGGCATAGGTGGCTTTGTCTTGATTCTCTCCCTATTGCTCTCCAAATCATTCGAAATTTTGGTGATACTACAAGTGCTGAAGATGTGCCTCATGCCAAACTTGTGCAAAAAAATGAGATGAGGGCTGAGAATAAGGTATTGTTTGAATTTGTTAACAACTTCCTGCTGCCTTGATATGAGAGGAGGCACACTGCTAACTACATGGACCTTGTTCTTATGGAGTTCCTTGTGAGAGAAATATAGATAAATTTGCCTGCTTTCATTGTCAAATTGTTGGATTGTGGCTCCAAGGCTCATGCCACTCCATGTCTTGACTACTATTTTGGAAAGGCTGAATGTGCCGTTGAAGAAATTGGAGACGGGATTAGGCAAGGAACACATTGGTGTCAAGATTTTTATGACTTGTGACTATCTAGTAAATGCCACCCCAGTTGAACCTGGTTCATCTCTAAAGACTCCGGTGAACAACAAGGTCAGGGCTTTGATTCAAGAATGTGGAACTAAGGATGCTGAAATTGCTACAAGCTCGTGTTGCTAAATTGGAAACTGAGAGAGATGGCCTTAGAGTTGAGCTAACAAAGGAATAGGAGAAGAGTGATGTAATGCTTTAGAATATGCTAAACCTTCTCTAAACCTAGCTCTCTAGTTGCTCCAGGCCTTAGGATGTCCAGTTCTTATCTTCTGCACCCATCTATAACCCTCCCCTCAGTGACCCAAATTCGGGACTTTTTCTGTTTTGTTGATCATGTTAGGAAGTTTTTCTTCCTTTTTATGGTTTGTTGGTGGAAGCATATCCTTATCAATGAGAATTGACTTTCTCTTGTTTTATGAAGATTCTGATCTTAATAGTTAATTTTGTTTGTTGGTTGTTAATTAATTGAACCATGTTTACACTTGCAGTTGCCCCAATAGCCATGAGTAATTATATAAATATGGGATTCACAATGTGTGTGAAACTTTTCGATAATGCCAAATGGGGGAAGATATATTGTTCTTTACCTTTTATTCTGAATAATGTGATATTTATAACCAAATTAAACCTGGTCCTTAATAATAAGTTCAAATTCTAAGATAAAGTGTTGATGGTTAAGATGAGTTCCTACTGCTTCTCTGAGCAGTAAAAACACAGAGTTTGTCATCATACAAAATTGGGAATTTGTTGGCCCAAGTTTAGGAAAAGTTTTGAAGATGACAAATGAACTCAGTCATGGACCAGGTCTATCATATGAGACATATTGTTTATCAACCTATACATGTGAGTTGCACATGAGGAAGATAAGTCTCAAGGACCAAGTAGTATTATCTTTTGAACTGATCGAAAAGGTTGCATATTTGATGAGGAGAGGAAGTCTCCTTATAGGAAGAGGACACAATCTGGATAAAGGATAGGATTGGATTTTGTACTGTTCAAGGACTCAACTTCAATGGAAGATCAGCAATTGAGTCATAAACAAACTCTAAATACTAACTCATTAAATAATCGTGATTGTTCTCTTTTACAGGAATTGCACAAACTCAAAAGTGAAACTAAATTGACAACAAAAAGGCGAGGCAATTTTGCAAGCAATTTATGTGAGATTTAAGTGTGCATTCCTGAAGACACTTGGACAAGATAGAAAAACTAATCATTGTGTTTATTCTTATTCTAGTTCAATTATGTAGATGGTTTAAAGTTGTACATTTCTAGCTTTCGTAGAAGCAATTGTATTAGGTACTTTGGGTACTCAAGTTGGAGTTAACTTAAAAGTGTCGCAACAGTTGAGGCTGTGTGCCACAGTGGGATTAGATTTAATGCTTAGGTTTACAAAGAGTTTTTATAAATGTTTTTTTGGCTAAGTAATTTTAGTGGATATTTGGGAAAATACTATTATGTAGTAGATCGTGGTTTTTTTACCTTTTGAGCCAGGTGGTTTTTACGTAAAAATATTTGTGTTCTTTATTTTCTGTACTTTTAATTCCGCAACAGTAGTAGTTAGAACAGCTAGAAGAAAAAGATTCTTCTAGATCAAAAAATTTGGTACCACACAAATCACACCCCCCTCTTGTGTGATATTGACGTTAAGAACATCAGTTTTATTTAGGAAAATGGGATGATGACTGTTGATATGAATGATCAAAGGTCAAGATCGAATGGGGTAGGTTGGGTTCCGGGTTTGGGCTTGGGTCTGGTGCGTTTCCAATTGGGTTGGGGTCCGATTTTTAATTAAATTGGGATGGCAATTGGGGTTTAATATAGAATAGTTACACATATATCATTATTTGAAGAAGCTTTCTATTTATATCAAAAACACTTTGTGTCTCAAAGAAGTCTACTATTATATGACATCTACACTTATAATCCTACGGGAAATGGCTCAAATGCTAAAGCATGAATGTAACCCCGAGATACTCGGGATTCTAATGGACAGTCAGCTCATCCAAGTCACAAAAAATCGGACTTATAAGACCTCAACGAGGCATCCCCAGAAACAAAGGCCTAGTTCAATATACTCGGGGACTAAGTTTTCGAACAAGTTTGAAAGGTTATCGGGAAACAAGTCCAAGAGACACACCCAAAGATTGCTGCCAAATTAAAGGTTGGCCATGTAAAATACTATTGTCATATAAATGGCTATGACCGAAATAATGCAGCTCGGAGACGTCTGACTTTCTCCATAAATTAAAGTGCTTCAAACACTTTGAAAAAAACCAATTAAATCAGGCTACGCTCGACAAAAGCAAAATATAAAGGGCTTCGATAAATTCAGCCATCGAATAATTTAATATGCTTCGATAACATCATCCTTCGAAAAATCTCAAGAGATATTTGATTATGTTTACATAAACTAATTAGGTTCCAATTCTTCAAACCTTCAAAAACCCCAATGAGTACAAATAACACTTGCTAAGGAATAATTAAATTTTCACTAAGTTTTTTAGCTGAAAACAGGGAAAATTATATAACCACTCTCGAGGATGAATCGGCCAAGATTAAAATGCCTAAGGACCTATATATAAGATCCTAAGGGCCAACTTAAGAGCCTAATGACTGATATATAAGAGCACAAGGGCCAACTTAAACAACCAAAGGGACAACTTTAAAAGGCTTAAGGGCCAAACATATAGAGTTTGAGACTCTGTTCTCATTTAACTCGGACTCAAGAATCCTGACATCTCGAGATCACATCAAATATATTTGAACTCAGCTCAAGGATTAATAAACCCTTATGGAGTATCGTACTAAAACCTAAGGGTTTATTATATTTTAAGTCTGAATCAATATTTAGACTGATTATTTTAAATACACTATCGAAATCTTCCACAAACGAGAAGAAAATAAAATTCAACACAAATTGAAGATAGAGCGAAAGGAAACTTTATATTCATGAGGTATGTTTTACACAATATATTTAAAACACCAACAAACGGCCCTTACACAAAAAATCAAAAGAGAACCTAATCTATTTTGAGGTTACGTCCCTAGAAGCAACTTCCTCAGGAACCGCACCCACAGTGGCTTGATCTTCGAGAGCCTCCTCTTCCTTGGAAGAACCTTCCTCACCTAACCAACCTTTGAAATCACTCACAGCATCCTCGTTATCAAAAGACACAAGAAACCTGGTGTCGGTTTCTCGCGCCTTTGATTCGGATATCTCTTTAATAAGGTCGAACCCTCAAGAGTGGATTTCTTTTAGAGTCTCCCTCCGGGATTGACACTTGGCCAAATAATTGCTCCATTTTTGTAGGTCGGAGACTCCCTATGCTCCTCTTGAATAGCCGCAACATCTTTTATGTACACTGCTATGGTTTGTTAGTTGTGGACTTCCTTTTCCCAACTTCAGCCTTAGCTTGTGCAGCTTCTGTCTGGGCTCTAGAAAGATCTGCCTCTGACTCTTCAATTTTCCTGGGCTGTGCCAGACCCTTCACTTTAATGCCTCGGAGTTGAGTTTTAGCCGAGGTCAATTGGGTTGTAATAGCTTCCTTATCGGCATCAAGTTGATCCATGTTCTTTTTCCACCTATGGAATCATCCTTAACTTGATCAACCTCGCTCTAAAGCTGCCAAATCATTTCTAACTTCTGCTGTAGTTGCGACATCGAAGTATTAGCCTCCCAATAAATGCCAAGAAGACCATTTGTAGTTGAGACATCAAAGTATTAGCCTCCAATTTAAGGCCAAGAAGACCATACACTGTTAAAATCGTACTGACCTACTCGTCCAGCTTGACCTTTTTTTTCCGAGCTTTGACATACTCAGCCGGAAAGTCCTTAAGCTCCTTCTCCTTCTAGCCACAGAGAAGCCTTAGGGCCTTTTCTTTATCCGGAGCCCTCCTAGGCTTGGTTTCACATTGGCTCAGCTCAGCTCCAAAATTAATGATGGCATATACATGAAACAAAGATATGCCAGTTAATGGAAAGGAAGGGAAGACGAAGCTAACACAATGAAAGATAGAATTTACCTGAGAAAGAAGACGAGCCTCCCAGAAAAATATGGATGCATCGCTAAGGTCAGCAACGTATCCAACCCTAGTGAAAATAATTCAAAAAAGAGTATTTTTTGAGGATATTGCTCGGATCAAGTGTTTATAAATCCCAAGCATCCTTTATTGTCTCCTCGGAGTAAGCTGGAAGAGAAAGTGAGTGACCCATTGTCATGGCCCCGAGCTTCTCACTCCGGGCGCTCTCGCTAGTTTCGGCCCTCTCAACGCAGGCCCCCTTCGGTGTATTTGTCAAAAAAGAAGGTACGATCTCGATCTTGGGGGACTCGAGGTCTCTCTTTGAGTCTCTATTTGAAGCTCCTTCATCGAGTGTAAAGGCATCGGTTTTTGAGGCATTGACGGCTTCGATTGGTTTTCTGGTTCGAGGTACCAACAACAATTCTTCACCATTGTTCTCTTCATCTTCAAGGTATTGAATGGCTGAATGTAAGTCAACATGAATGAGTTTTCTCCTTGGCTTCCAGGAAGGTGCTGCCTCATCTTGGGAATCTTCGGGCTTCGAAGCCCTTCTTCTTTTATCGTCTTTCTCTAATTTCGGGGTCGAGGACACAGTCTTCTCCCCGAGCAGAGCTGGCCTTGTTTCGAATACATCTTTGATGGCTGCCTAAATAAACGTGAATAAGTTAACAACGCCATCAAATGAAAAATATCTAGAACATAGGAACGGAATTTACCATGATGTTTAGCCTCCCACTTGCCCATTGATAATTCATGACATTTGTACTTATTGTAAGAGGAGGTGGTAGCTAACTTTCAGACTTAATCCTCGAGGTCAGCGACTGCGCAAGGCGCCTAGGCAGAGTCTGCATAAAGGGTAAAGGCAATATGAGGTGTGAAAGCTGAATATGAATAGATTCTAGGAAGAAGAAATCAACTTATGATTAAAATTCCCTCTATGTGGGAATGGCAGTTTGCCCCTGGGGATGACATCCAGTGCTTACTCTGATGAACCGACTTATCTAGACTAGATCTTTCATTTTTTCATTACTAGAAAAGAAGATTTTCTTTATTCGACATTGTAGCTTGACAAGCCCTTAAAACAGTTGGGGCTGATACAATCAAAGCATGTGCTTGAGGGTGAATTCCAGCCCCTTGGGTGTCTCGACCCCAGTTCGTCCTTCATGAATTGCCGTTATGACACCTAATATCTACGACTAGGTAAGCCTAACAAGTGTGGAAAATAAACTGAAACTTATGAAAGTACAAATCTAATACCAAAAATGATTGAAAAGGAATGACATATAGAATGTCGCTTGGCATATACAACACAATGTCTTAAAAGTTCTACGTTGCTATCCCAAAAACCGAAAACTCATATGAACACAGGCTAGAAGAAATATAGTAAAGTGTTCAAATGTCTACATCAATAGTACAATAGAAGCGCTAACACTACAAAATAGAATAAAGATGGAGACTCTTCATCTGCGGATGCGGCAGATATACCTCGAAGTCTCCAAAGGCTCTCTCTGCCTCAAGGATGGTAAGCCTGTGCAGAAGTACCTGAATCTTCACATGAAAAATATGCGTAGAAAGGGCAAGAGTATACCACAGTGGTACTGAGTAAGTGGCAAGTCTAACCTCGGTTGGATAGTAATAAGGCAGGTTAGGGCCCTACTAAGGTAAATAATAATAAAAATGACAAGATAAGATAAATAGTATAAGTCAAAATCTACAGGAAGAGTCTATACGGGATAATAAGAATACAATAGCAGACAATAGAAATAAAGGCAGAACACAAGGAAATATCGCTCACAATAAGGATAATAACCCAGGTTCTCTTAGTATCCTGAAGATATCTTCGTATCCTCAATGTATACACTAGGGATCTCTTGGTATCTTCAGTATATATATATATATATATATATATATATATATATATATATATATATATATATGCCAGGGATCTATTGGAATGCTGATGATCTCTTAGTATCCTCAATATAAATATATGTCAGGGATCTCTTAGTGTCCTGAGGATCTCTTGGTATCCTCAATATATATATATATATATATATATATATATATATATGCCAGGGATCTATTGGAATGCTGATGATCTCTTAGTATCCTCAATATAAATTACAGGGATCTCTTAGTATCCCAGGGATCTCTTGGTATCCTCTATACACGTGCCAAGGATATCTTGGTATCTCGCACCTCAGTCCAAATCATAATTTCATGCAGGAGATATCGTCGGAAGTCGTCCTGCAGTCCCTAGTTAAAATACACACCAGCGACACAAGAATATTAATTTAAATGCCAACTTCATAAAAGTAAACAGTTCATTCTAGCATAACATGTCATGTAATGCAATTAAGGCAATTAAGCAAATAGGCAATCACGTCAACTAAGTATGCCTTTTCAACTAACAACAGGCTAAGTTTGCAAGTAGAATAAAATAGGACGGAAAGGAACTTCGCTTAAATACCCAAAGTAAAAATGGGGTTTTCAACAATTATCTCAAGTACGTGCTCGTCACCGTATGTACAAGGCATTTCAATTATCAAATATCATATCCTAAGGGCAAGGTCCCCTACACAAGGTTAGACAAGCCACTTACCTCGAAGCGGCTCACAATCAACAAGAAACCACGTTCTTCGCAAAAGTATCAAACTCCAAATGGCCCAAATCTATTCAATTCCTTTTTATAATGTAAATAATACTTCTAGAAGCTGATTGTTCAATTAAATTCTAAGCTAATCCGCGAAATTTACGTAAAATAACCAAAATGCCCCTCGAACCCGCATCTCATAATCTGTTGAAATTTATATTTTCAGAATCCTCACACTCCCACGAGTCTATACAAATAAAAATCCCTCAAATCTGATGACAACAACCCAATCTAAACCCAATAATTCAGTCTATGAAGTTTATCCAATTTTTCCCAAAATTTTCCAACAAATTTGAAATTTAAGGGCTAGATTCAAAAAAAAAAAGTTGAAAAAGCATTTACCAGCATTGCAATACATTTTATCTCTAGGAAGAAGGGTGAATAGTGTTCCCGTCACTATTCATCGGACATACTTTCGGATTTTGGCGGTGGATTATCTCAAAATTGGTGTCACATGATCCCCTTCTCTTTGCGATCATTCCCTAATTGATTTTTCCCTCAAATATATAACCAATTTTCCTACATCTTAAATCTTATTTTCAATATTTACTGTAGCAACCAGAATTTAAGCAAATTCCAGCGCTATTCCTTCTGATAGCATCAATATAGTTTTCGGTTAAGATCAATGGTGGAGTTTTTATTCTGTTCCTACGTTTTTGACGTGTTTTTGTAAGCTTGGCAACCATGGCTACATTGATCTCTCCCCAGCCTTTGGTTGTGGGAGAGGCAATTCAAAATCACGCCAAAACGATCCAAAAGAAATTGCAAAGCAGTCATATGCTACAACATTACTAGCAAATCAGTCTGCTCCATCAAAGTTAGAGCTGTGTCAAGTTATTATCGATCATGGTGAACTTGTAAGACAATTCACAATGGAAGAGGTTAATAACTTCGTTAGGGAAGAAGGATTGCATCAGGCAGTTGTTCCAAAATTCTCTTATGGCAGACCTGATCTATCGGAAGTGTGAAGAATATTTTCGTCGCAATTCGATGTTCAAGGTCAATGTATTGTTGGGCAGTTGGAGTTTCGGCAGCTGTTAATCAGGTTTGATCTCTTCAGTGATTATGTTCACTTCCTTTCAAAGTTGACTGGATATCTTAAATCCAAAGGCGATGAATATTTCTTCAGAACATTCCCATGGACTTTTAGATTCAATTCGAAGGAGGAGACGTCGATGGCAGCCGTGTGGATTTCTCTTCCAGGTCTGCAACCAAATTGTTTTGCTAAGAAGTTGTTAATGTCTATAGCCTAAGCTGCGGGAAAACCTCTCGCTGTTGACAAGGCGACGCAGGATAGAACGAGACCTAGCGCGGCAAGAGTTAAGGTTATAGTGGATCTTTTGGATAAACATCCCAAAAATGTCAAGATGCAGATTCTAGATAGAAGCTCAGGTAAATCTGTCGAGTTCCATCAAGAAATAGTGTACGACAACTTTCCTAAGTATTGTACCTACTGCAAGCATCAAGGCCACGATGAAAAGGCGTGTAGAATTAAAAATGAAAAAGCTGGAGCAGATCTAGTGGCAGATGAAAATTTGGACAGTGATCTGCCTGGTATTGAGGTGGATGATACTGACAAATTACAAGGGGATGCAAGGGACTTCCTAAATGCTAAAAAAACTGGAAAAGGAACTAAGGATTTACAAAAAAGAATGGAGTAAAGGATGTGGTTGGTCCAAGTGAGCCAGCTGCACAACTTGGGATTGTAAAGGATGTTATGAAAAAGAATGTTGTTTTGAAGAATTCTCAACCTACTGTAAAGGATAGGAATAATGGAGATCAACAGGATATGGCTAGGAATGCTGGGGTTACTGCTGTATCAGATGCTTTACAGGTAGCAACTGCAGTTGAGACTATGGATGAGGTAATGAAGTTGGATAAACTACTTTCTACAAGTGTACCTGTTTCCAATAGATATGCACGAACAAATGTGGAGACTGCAGGGGCAATGCAGAATGCTGCAGATTCTTTTCCTTCGAGTGCACATGCTAGGCAGTTGGTTGATCCTGATGGACTGCATCACAGGTGCAATGAGCAGCCTACTGTGATTGAAGATGCAGGAATAGCAAACTTTTCTGGTTCAATTACCACAGCTGCTGAAGATCTTTCAATGCAAAATACTCTGGTCAGTGATCAGCTTGGAAATGATGTGGATGATGTTGACAAATTACAAGGGGATGCAAGGGACTATCTAAATGGTAAAAGAGCTGGACAAGATGCTAAGGCTTTACAAGAAAAAGATGGTAATTCAGGAGTTGAATTAACAAAAGTCTTGCAGCGGACTTTACAAATTGCAGGAGTGACTTTGCAAAATAATGCAGGCTTGAAAGAAGTTGTTGGTCGAATTGATTCACCTATACAACATGATTCTGCAAAGAATATTACAAAACAGACTGCTATTTCTAAGACTACACAATCTACTGTGACTGATAGGGGTGATGCAGATCAAAATGTAGTGACTAGGACTACTGTGGTTGCTGGGGTGAATGATAGGTCTATTGATGCAGCAGATCCAGTGGAGTCTATGGAAGAGGTATTGAAATTGGATAAAGGACCTCATAACTATCCTAGATATGTACCTGCTTCTACAATTTATGCACGATCATATGTAGGACAATGCTGAATTCTGCAGATCATATTATTACTAATGCAAATACTGGGCAGGTGGTTGATCTTGATGGACAGTCAGATAAGGTGGGATCAATGTTGAAACCTACTGCTGCATTTTGTGTAGTAGCAGGTGACACTGGAAAAAAGGTCGGGACAGATTTTGATAGATGTATGTATGCAGCATAAAGCCATCGACCAGCAGCTGTTGGTACAGAATTGTAAGAATCATAACAGTACATCATCTGATCAAAGAAATGGTACAGAGGATTCTGTTTCTTTGAATGTTAATAGAGATCCAACTGTTGTATCTGATGAACCAGTGGAGGAGTCAACAATAGATATTCATTTTGATGCTTCAAAAAAGGAAATGTCAAAGTTGTCTATTGTGAAAGCTCAGGAAAATGCAAAAAGGCAGGAACATATTTTGATCGACTAGCAGTACAGTTTACAGAATTCTATTCTGGTTGATCAAGCAACTGCTGACAGGTGCACATTACCTGCTGCTTCAAAAATACATGGACAACAAGAAAGCAAGATTAAAGCATCAGCAGAAAATGATCTGAAGAAAATGATTAACGCACCACCAGAAAATGACACTTTTAAAAGCAATGAAGAGAAGCTGATCGAGCAACAACAGATAGTGCATAATTCCAACAATAAAAACACTACACTTCTTGGTCGAACAAATGGAACTAATTTGGAGGCCTCGGATAACTTCAGATCTTTTACAGATCACAATGTTCCGGCAGTTCAGTCAAGGGAGAAGCCGACAGTATCAATTGTACTTGATGATTCAAAAAAGTCTGGACAACAACAGCAAAAAGAACAGAATAAAGCATCTGTTTTGATCAATGAGCATACCAAAAAATATGTTGCTGCAAAGGGCAATAACAGAACCAACAGGACAGTAGATAATGAATCACATGCTGCAGTTGCTTTTTATTCAGAACTCATCGGCCAGATATGGTTCAACAAGGCAGCGAGATCGCTTCGATAGATGCAATAGGTGCAGTTTATCATAAAGCCTTAATTCAAAGAGGTTTGGATTTACAGCCTACCGATGCTACTGAAGCTGGTGCAAACAACTTCTTATCGATGTCCAATAGAAAATCATCTCCAAAATCCAAAAACAAAATGCATAACGCTGACAAGAATCCAGTAACTCATAAAAACTCAAACTCTTTTGCTGCACTTTCAAACTTCAATATTGACGAGGGAATCTTTAATGGAGAAAAATTGAAAATGGCCAATGAAAGAAGTGCAATCATTTCAACAGAGGAAAGAAGACTATTGGATTCTATGGACAATGTTGAGTTTCGAGCCAGTGACGAACAAGGATATGAAAGTAATGAAGAAGTGAGCACACCGGAGGAAGTAGGATCCTGTAGTAATTCACAACTTCTTGTCAATTCTGGGAAGAAACCAATAAGGATGACCAGTACAACAGATGTTTTATCCCATGATAAACAACTGTTGGATGCAATGCTAAATGCACATACCTTTGAAATTTTGGGTCGTGATCCTTATAGCGCTAAACGTGCAAATAGGAGCAGGAATGATGTACAACAAAAAGTCAAGCAAAGTGATATTAAATCTCAAGATGTACCAAACTTGGATGCACAAGGTGTTTTACACATGCCAAATCATCGCGCAGCAAAAGAAGATGACTTAATTGAAGTGTTGCCACAATGCATCGAAACAGTCCAAATTAACGCTTCAAAGGAACTAAAGTCTCAAACAAAGGAAAAGAGCAGGAACAACAATGTTAGACGACCTCCGATGAGAAATGCCAAGCATAAGCAGGCCGCCCCAACTACTTCAACAAAATCCAATCAATCAAAAAAGAAATCATGAATTTTGAATACTTCATGAAGAATGGGGATGTTGATAAAGAATTACAAATTGAAGAAATTGCTAGGATTGAAAAATAGAGGACATCAGTGTAATTTTTTCATCTTTTTAACCTGTCACTTTGTTAGTATACTTATTTGTAATCTCGTCACAGAGTATGTTACAAACTCTGTGATGATCATAAAAAAAATCTGGTCCAATCAAGTTTGTAGTGTTGCATTCCTGTTAATAAGTGAGGTTGTCAAGCCTCAATAGGATTTAGTACGGTAAGATTAGCATGGTATATGTTATATTTGCAACAATACCGGTGCTAATGCACCCTTATTTGTACTTTCCTATCTGTTGTATTTTCTTGTTTGCTATTAATAAAATCCTAACCCTGGGCTCTTGCCTAGTCGTGCTTAAAAAAGGGCTAGATTCAAGTTAGAATCATGGAAATTGATCTAAGTTTGATAAAGATAACTTACCCAAGTTACTCAGGTGGTAAAATCTTCAAAAATCGCCCATCCCGAGCTACCAAATTCGAAATTTTGAAGATAGGCTTAAACCCTCGATCGGCCCAGGTAGTTTGTTTAATGCGATCGCAAGAAATTCTTTGTGATCGCGAACAGTAAAAGTGAGAGGCTCCGAAAATGGCCGATACTATCACGACATGAAGGATGCAATCGCATAATAGGGAAAAACAACCACCATGTTCGCGGTCGAAACCACGCGAACGCAAAGAGTAAAAAGTCACTGGACCACCAGCTCCCAACTCTACTATGCGAATGCGGAAGAGCTAGTGTGAATGCGAAGGATGAAGGGGCAGTACTATGCGATCGCGAGTCAAGTCATGCGATCGCGTAGAATAAATTGGTTAGCTCCGGATATACACTATGTGATCGCAAACATATGGAGGCGATCACAGAGAAGGAAACCAGATACTAGCAGTTAATCAATTCAACAAGTTCCAAAAATGATACGTTGAGCATCCAACACAACTGAGGCCTCCTGGACCTCATCCAAACCTTCAAACATATCCCATAATATCATTCATACCTGTTCCAACCTTCGGAATGCTCAAAACAACATCAAAGCACCTATTTTCATCGAATTCAAGCATAAAATTTTTAAAAACTCTATAAACACATTTTTTATCAAAACGTCTACCAACCCTTGTCCAAATGACCTAAAACTTTGCACGCGTATCCCTAATTGCATAACGGAACTACTGCGACTCTTGTAGTTCCATTCCGACCCTCGAATCAAAATCTCACTATCGAACTGGAACTTCCAAAATTAAACCTTCGGCATTTCAAGCCTAAATTAGCTACGGACCTCAAGAAAACATTCTGAACACGCACCTAACCCTGAAATTACCTAACGCAGCTAACAAAACCATCGAATTTCCTTTTTGAGGGTATCTTTGCACTGTTCTGACTATAGTTAACTTTCTAACACTTAGGCTCTCATTTAGGGACTAAGTGTCCCAAAACTCTTCAAAAATTCAAATACGAACATCCTGACAATCAAATTAGCAGAAATAAACTTGGGGAAAGCAGTTAATAGGTGATCGGGGCGATAATTCTTAAGACGATCGACTGGGTCGTCACATTGGGATTTTTTTAAAAAGTAGCATAGCATGATCTCGATGCGCCAAATCGAGCGGTAAATTTGGCCGAGGGTAATCTCGTATGTTTTGCAAAAAGTCGATAACCACCGGATCGAGGGAACCTAGGGTGAGGGTATAAGTGCAAACACTTAAAAATGCTCCACATGGGTAGTAATGTTTTCCTCGGGGCTCGGGATCTGAACCAGGACCTCGTCTCCCCAGCCGTAGTCCTTCTTCATTGCTTTGACTTTCTTCTCTGATACCAAACTAAGATATCAAGATGCATGAGGCCTGGGATATCGGGAGATTTTCAACACTGAAGTGATTAATCACCCAAGGGCCGGCCGTGATTTCATCAAGAGTCGGCAGCACCATCGGTTTGGTCGGTTGAGAGGTAAAAGAAGACGACACTTTATCTTTTTTGGTGACCGTTTTGGATAATTTAGCCATGATTTTAAGCTAAAGAATACCGACTACAAAAAAATGTGGTGTTTTACGGGAATGTGGCAATTTTCGGCACTCAAAGGGGCAATGGAAACAGATAATTAGGGAAAGAAATGAAGAAGAATCAGAGCGAAAGTGATGAAAGAGTAAATTCTTTTTTGCAAAGAAGTTGCCTCATATATATAGAAAGGTGATGGTGGTTCGGCGACACTAATGACCAACTAGCACTGGCGTACATTTAGTATTTTAGGGAAGCGAATCGACGGGATGTTTCGGTCATTTCGAGCGCCTATTTTATGGAAATGAAATCATCACTAAAAACTCCGGGTAAACCATGTTCAAATCGTTTCTCTAAGAAATGTTGGGACTATCTGCATATGGTCGTATGCCTTCAATCTATGCGCTCGAGAGGTCGTCCAAAGTCCTAGTTTAAGCAAGGTCGAGTTCGAGCTCAAGGACCAGACCCGAGTTCGAATATAGAGCACGATACATATCGAGGTCTAGTATGCTCGACCCCAGAATAGTACCATTATGGACTTGTAACGGAATGGGCTAGATTCCTTCTAATTCCCCAAGATCACAGCGCAAATCCGGAATAGGATTGTATTATTCCGTACTAGGCGGTTGGACAAATGTACCAAGAATATTCCTTACTGTAAATAGAAATATACATTATTTAGGGTTCTCCTTTTATAGAAAGGAGATCCCAATCATTTGCAAGATCATCTGATCACTGGCAAGAATATACTATCCTAGTTTTCTCTGTTAGTGTTCATAATAATTGTCCTTTATAGATATTGTTCTACTTTATTGCTCTTAATCTATCTCGAGGTTATTAAGCTCGAGGTCACTACTACTGAATAACGTGGTTTGACTCACTTAATTCTTTCATTTATATTTTTTAAATCTTGATTATTAATCGGTATAAAAGTTTATTACATATTTTTAAAATCACAAATTAATTTAATTGTTACTTATATTTTCGAGGTAAACAGAGTTGTTTAACTATGATTTTATAAAGAAACCAAGTTGTGACACATAAAATGGAAACGTTTATTCTCAAATCTAACAAATAGACTATTTAAACATAAGTGAGCTTCGAAATTACCTAAAAGGAAGTCATATCTATCCATCTCCACTAAAATTTTCTGTTTTAGGTTCTTTAGGGGAAAGCAGACACATGCACGAAAGAAAAAGAAGACCTTACATTTGATTAATTTAATTTTACAGCTTATTTTTATTTATATCTAGAAAAGTGAAGACCAATCAATTCAAATTATTCGTTCCCCTTAGCTCCTTTTATCACAAAAAGATTTTTAACTTTTATGTTTGGAAGTGGAAAGTGGAAAAAAAAGTAACAAAAGGAAGAGATAAACTACATGAAGAAAGGAGAAAAACAAAAAGGATAACACTATTCTGTTCCACACACGAAAAAAAGAAAAAAGTGATGAGATTACTACTTCTTTCCACCCAAATCTATGGTTTACAGTTTTCTTCCGTAAAGGGGGGAGAGAAAGGGAAAGGAAATTGGCTGGTAGAGTTTTCTTCCTTTTCTGGTAAAACAATTTGATTACGTTAAATCTATGTTTCATGCAAATTAAAGAGAAAAGCATCACTTTTATATATTTTAGGCAAAACGACTAAAAGAAGCACTAATTAATGTTGTCCCAAACTTTTGATTAGGATAATTCTATCTAATTTGGGGGGGGGGGGGGGGGGGGGGGTTTCTTGAAACACGATCATCCAGATTATCCCTCGAGTATGTAACATCCCCTCTTGGCTCTTGCTTAATCACTAGTGTACGATCGTTATTTATAGAAAGAATTACAACGAAATATATATGATTTTATATCATAACAAAAAATGGTATATGTTTTTAAGTTTTATGCCACTTAGCTCATATTGTATATATTTAAATATACTGGTAAATTTGAAATATGTGTTCTTACAATCATTACTTTTAAAAGTTATGGCGTTAAATTTGTGTTATCACAATCATTGTTTTTACTCTCTCGCTCTCACATCTTCTACATATGCTTTAAGAGGCCGTGTATTTTCTGCTTCTCATATTGTATCACCTGCTTGCAATTTAAGAAAATTGAAGAGTAGATGTCCGCCATTGAAGACCATTCAAAGCTTTGCTTTTGAAAATGAGTTTTTTTGAATTTTTAGTTTTTTGGATTATTGTTCCAACTGATTGAAAATATCAAAAGGAGTTCAAAATTTAAATTTGAAGTGATTTGGAGTAGATTTGAGCAAGATTTGAGTTAAATCTTAGAAAAGACGCAAGGAGAAGACGAAGTAGTTTTTTATATAACTATATATAATCTTGCAGAATAGTGTATATGAGAGTAGAAACACATCTTATACATTATTATATACTTTTATACACCTTTATATAAGGGTGAACTTCTTCCACAATTTTTTCAGTAGCAATTCTTGTTCAACGCTAGTCCAAATCTCCATTAAATGACTTCAATTTTATATAACCTCCTTATATTATTTCTAACAAGTCTAAATAACACTCACTAATTTCTCACAAAATTAAATTCAAAATTTAAACTCACATATTATAGCTTATTAAAAATCTAATTTTAACCATCCAAATAAATTTGGTTTGTTGCATTAATATTTGAGTCACAATTACCGATTCGAAAATTAATTTAAAAGCTATTTGAGGAATCTTTTTTAAAAATTAAATGATAATTTTAAGAACCTATCGGAGTTGGATATTGAATCTTATCCTTTTATTTTTGGGTTAATTGGTTGTAAATTGAAATATGAACTATAAAATTTAAAAATATAGGACCTATAGTTGTTGTAATGTGAAGTTTTCCCTTATTTATATGTTATGTTGTTCACACCCTTCATCGTATCCATATCAAATTTTTTAAAAAAAAAACTATTTTGAATAATTCAACACACATCTATGTAATTTTGAAATGTCCGACTAACATAAGTCATGTATTACACGTTGCTCATAGCTAAGCACTGATTACTTCATTGCTCAAATTTTGGTAAACATTTATCAAAACATATCATACATGCGTGATATGTAGTGACGCTTATAACACATTGAAGATCACTAATATTTCTCAAGTGATGCGTCATTCGATAAAAAGCAAATGCAATTTTAAAAAACAAGTATGATTTGGAATTCACTTTGTATTTAGAATAAATTAAATATAAGGAAAAGTTAAACAATACGAGTTGGGAACGCATTAGGATTCATAAGCTTCCTATAATCAACTGAAATCCTCCAAACCCTATTGTAATTCTTCATAATTAATATTCAGTCCTACTTTACACCACTTGCAAGCTATAATCACAATAATTAACACATGATGGTATATAACTAAATCATAATTTCTTGGGCTAGATATATTCTACTACTTTAACTCGAAAGATTCTCGTTCCATCGTGCATATATACAAAGTCTATCTTTTTACATCTTTATCTATCTTCTCTTTCCCGATTCAAGAAAATTCAAGAAAAATCAGAATATTCAAAGGCTTATCATTATCCATAATAATCAGAAGATCAATGAGAAATCTTACCTTTATCGAGTGACCTTTGTTCATTTATTTATTTATATATCATTTATTATAATTTATTACTTCCTTTCATAATCTTGAGTCATTTATTGCTCCATAATTGCTCCAAAAGAGTGTTATCTAACGACACACGTGAGATATTCTCTTCTAGTATATTAGATCTATCATTTGTATATTAGTGTTGATTTAGATTAACCCTTTTCACTATAAATCTAGTTGTATAACAACCTAGATCTCGATTTTTGGTCATATACCATGAAGTCGTGACAAGAGAGGCTTGGTCTGATGGTAACCAACCCTCACTTACAACCGAGAGGTTGTGAGTTCGAGTCTCCCCAGGAGCAAATTCTGGGGATTTATGCCGGGGGTCTATTTGGAAACAGCCTCTCTACCCTAGGGTAGGGGTAAGGCTGCGTACACACTACCCTCCCCAGACACCACTGAGTGATATTGTACTGGGTCGTACTTTTATACCATGAAGTCGTCCGCACTCGCACTAAAATTCTTCACTAAAATAAACGTCTATGAATTTATCTGCTGGAAAGATTAAAGCATAATACATATCTTTATAGTGTAAGAATTATGGGGAGAACACACTATAAAGGCCCCAGTAAGGCCAACTATTGTATTGTGTATTTTTAATAAAATGGTCATAATACCATTTTTCTTCGTCGTATCACTAATTAAGCTTTTGCAGTAGATAAATATAATTGACTACTTATCCTATTATCTTCTTCGTTTCTTCTCTTCTCGGTATTGTTGTTTTGTATTGGTCTCTTTTCCTTTTATCCTTTTTGAATAGATTGTTGAAGATTTGTTGAGTCACGAGGAACTAAAGATTAGCGTATCTTTCTTAATTAATTAGGCCCTGTTTTATCAACAACATTATTAATCTTAATTTAATGGATCATCTTTTTATTACTCCTATATAAGAAAAAATATATCACAAAGCTGAATTGCCTCTTTTACTTTTTATGAAAAGACAAATAGTTAATATGATTTCTAGACCAAAAGACATAGTACAAAGTTGTGTTTCCCTTTTTCCAAAATATCGAAATGGACTATAAAGCAAGAATTATTTGGCCCTTGCGTCAGTCAAAAGACTCGAAACAAATGTGCTAGCTGTGCCTGTAGAATGTTCGTTGGACACGGAACAAGTTCTTTTAAAAAAACTAATCATTATCCGTAAGCATTTTACTACGAAAGAACATTCATGCAGATGATCATAAAAACATGGAAGAAAATTGTCAACTACAAGATTGAAGCGATCAATAATCAACTCCACTTGGATCGTTTCGTGGATTTTCTTGTTTTATTGGTTGGTTTAGTCCGACAAATGATATTAGAGCTTATGGTTTGGCACGTCAAGTAAGAGCCAATGAACTGGTGGTGTTGGTTGTGTATTACTGCCTTTGCCCAATCCGGGGCACATTTATTTTCTTTAGCCGTAATTTTAACACACAACCACAAAAAAGAAGCCTAGGCTTTAATAGTAATAAATACTCTATGGGAGTGTCACAATTAATCCCCAATAAAGTGCTCGATTTTATTTTGTTAAATAAAGAGGTGTGAATGAGAAATGAAGTGAAACAAAAAGATTGAAGTGTTGTTATCGATTGTCCGTGTTCAAAGCAACGAGAAACTGGAAACCAGTAAGAAGAAGAGACAAAAAAAAAAAAAAAAAAAAACAGAACGTATGTAACGTTAAAAAAAAAAAAAAAACAAATCACAGAAATGAAGAAATCCGAGACCACAGAATTCACTGTGTGTCCTTAAGGAATTTAACCCCCTCACTGTACCCGAGGTTGTGGATTATTTCCTCCCAGGATATAACGGATATACCTGTCGTAGGAGTGGCGGTACCTCAAACGCCTACGACTTCGACGAACTCAAATTCGGGAACGAAATCACACTATGACTCGATATGTTTCAGTTTGCAGAAAAGAATGCAGAATTCTTAATGCACGAATAATTTTTTTTTTTTCCCAGTACTCGAAAATGAGGCATTGCCTCAGTTTATATAGCCTCGAATTGTGACTGTTCGGAAAGGCTTGGTGCCTGTTCGGGAAAGGCCATGCCTTTTTCTGAAAAATAAGAACGTTGGGAAGTTTATAGTTAACAAATTAATATTTTTCCCGCGGGAATTAAAAATAATTTCAGAAAATGAAGATTGAATTTTAAATAAATTTGGTCCAAAAAGATTATCAATCAATCAGATCATTTGACCAAATCCAAATCCAAATCCAAAGCCGAAGCCGAGCCGAGCGACGACGACGGCGCGAGGGGAGTCCCTCTTCTTAACCCTTTAAGAGCTAGAAGAAGTGATTTCTAATATAAGCACATAACTTTCCCTTTCTACCACCAATGTGGTACAAAGCTCCTTTTCAAAGGAACTTTGCTTTGAAACTTCATTTTCCTTCTATTGTCTTCTTCCCTCCATTTCTCATTCACACCAACTTAGCTAGCTTTAATCATTAACTAGCTTTAACAATCCCCCACATGAATGGGGAATGGCTATATGATGAAAAACATGCATGACAAAAAAAAACTGTGTGATTCGTAAGCAAGGATTAATTGCATCTGGATAAGTAGATTTCTCTTTGAACTTTCCGTAGTGAGCATATGTCGGATATACTCGGTCAATCGGTAGATTTGATATCTTTGAACCGTCGAGCTTTGGTGTATACCTAGACAACCACATGTCACACAATTAACCCTTTAACCGTTTTTGGTTCTCATTGTTTTGTTCGTTTCAGCCATGAACACTTCCTGGTTCATAAGTGCGTAGAGAGCTGGCCTTACAGAGTTCTCCTTGAAGCGGCTTACACTTCACACTTACATAGGTGATTCCTAAATGTGTCATCCCGTAGATACACTATTTGATATACCCCGTATCAAACTTAGAAACCATTAAAAAGCCTTAATGCTTTATCCTGGTACTGAACATTGTCTCATCACGAGAATGGACCAAAAAGTTATTGTGACAATGTTGAACCGTCATCAATGACTTTGTTTGATCTCTTTGAACCTAGATCTTGGGATCTCATGTCTTCTAGGTAGAGTTACCGCCACGATGACTTGTCCTCGGCCATAGTCCCATTCCCCTCGATGATCTTTCAACCACTTCTCTAGTTAGGCCTTTAGTTAGTGGATCCGACACATTATCTCTTGACTTAACATAGTCAATTGTGATAATTCCACTAGAGAGTAGTTGTCTAACGGTATTATGTCTTCGTCGTATGTGACGAGACTTTCCGTTGTACATAACGCTCCCGGCTCTTCCTATTGCCGCTTGGCTATCGCAATGTATGCATATAGGAGCCAACGGTTTGGGCCAAAATGGAATATCTTCTAAGAAATTCCGGAGCCATTCAGCTTCTTCACCGGCTTTGTCTAGAGCTATGAACTCAGATTCCATTGTAGAGCGGGCGATACATGTCTGTTTGGATGACTTCCAAGACACTGCTCCTCCACCTATAGTAAAAACGTATCCACTTGTGGATTTAGTTTCAGTTGAACCGGTGATCCAATTTGCATCACTGTATCCTTCAATAACTGCAGGATACCTGTTATAATGCAAAACAAAGTTTTGAGTATGTTTCAAATACCCCAAAACTCGTTTCATTGCCAGCCAATGATTTTGGTCGGGATTACTCGTGTAGCGACTTAGTTTACTTATAGCACACGCAATATCAGGTCGCGTACAGTTCATAATATACATCAAACTTCCCAACACTCTGGCATAATCCAATTGAGAATGACTTTCACCTTTATTCTTTGCAAGAGCAAGGTTCATATCAATTGGCGTCTTTGCAACTTTAAAGTCCAAATACTTGAACTTTTCAAGTACTTTTTCAATATAATGAGATTGAGACAATGCTAGACCTTGAGGAGTCTTATGGATTTTAATTCCCAGAATTAAATCGGCAACTCCTAAGTCTTTCATATCAAACTTACTAGCAAGCATGCACTTAATAGCATTTATGTTAGCAATGTTGTTACTCATTATTAACATATCATCCACGTATAAACAAACAATGACGACGTGGTTCGGAGTGTTCTTAATGTAGACACATTTATCACATTCATTTATCTTGAATCCATTTGACAGCATCGTATGGTCAAATTTTGCATGCCACTGTTTTGGTGCTTGTTTTAGTCCACAAAGAGACTTAACAAGTCTACATACCTTCTTCTCTTTCCCTGGAACTACAAACCCTTCGGGTTGTTCCATGTAAATTTCTTCCTCCAACTCTCCATTTAAGAAGGCTGTTTTCACATCCATTTGATGGATTTCAAGACCGTACACGGCGGCTAATGCTACTAACACCCGAATAGATGTAATCCTCATTACCGGCGAGTATGTATCAAAGTAATCAAGACCTTCTCGTTGTCTAAACCCTTTAACAACTAGTCTTGCCTTATATTTTTCAATAGTGCCATCAGCTTTCATTTTCCGCTTGAAAATCCATTTGGAACCTAAAGGTTTATTCCCTGGAGGAAGATCAACCAATTCCCAAGTATGGTTGTTCAATATGGATTCTATCTCACTATTGATTGCCTCTTTCCAAAATTGAGCTTCCGATGAAGACGTAGCTTCGTTGAACGTTCGAGGCTCATTTTCCAACAAAAATGTTAAAAATTCTGGTCCAAAGGAAGTAGTCGTCCTTTGACGTTTGCTACGTCTTGGATTTTCCTCATCAGGAATGTTTTCCTTTATTTCTTCCCGAGGTCGTTTAGATTCTTTGCTAGACGACGCACATTCCTTTTTATACGGATATATGGTTTCAAAGAAGTCAGCATTATCTGATTCAATTACCGTATTCACCTGAATGTCGGGATTTTCTGATTTGTGAACCAGAAATCTATATGCCTTACTATTTGTGGCATATCCTATGAAAACACAATCAACGGTTTTAGGTCCTATTTTTACCCTTTTGGGTTTAGGAACTTGCACCTTGGCCAAACACCCCCACACTTTGAAGTATTCCAAATTGGGCTTCCTTCCTTTCCACTTTTCGTATGGAATAGATTTTGTTTTGCTATGGGGCACTCGATTGAGTATTCGGCTAGCTGTTAGAATGGCTTCCCCCCACAAGTTTTGGGGTAAACCAGAACTTATTAACAGGGCATTCATCATTTCTTTCAGTGTTCTATTTTTTCTTTCCGCAATTCCGTTTGATTGTGGCGAGTAAGGAGCAGTTGTTTGATGAATAATGCCATATTCCAAACATATTTGTTCAAAAGGAGATTCATATTCACCGCCCCTATCACTCCTTATCATTTTAATCTTTTTGTTAAGTTGAGTCTCAACTTCAGTTTTGTATTGCCTGAACGCTTCAATTGCTTCATCTTTACTATTAAGTAAATAAACGTAGCAATACCGCGTACTATCGTCAATAAAAGTTATGAAATACTTCTTTCCACCGCGAGATGGAATTGACTTCATGTCACAAATATCTGTATGGATTAAGTCTAAAGGACTTGAATTCCTTTCAACTGACTTATAAGGATGTTTAGCATACTTAGATTCAACACAGATTTGACATTTTGATTGATTGCATTCAAACTTAGGCAATACTTCCAAACTAATCATTTTTCGCAAGGTTCTATAATTGACATGTCCTAAACGTGAATGCCATAAATCATTTGACTCAAGCAAGTAAGATGAAGCAGAAACTTTATTATTATTAGCAACAACCATTACATTCAGTTTGAAAAGGCCCTCTGTGAGGTAGCCTTTTCCTATGTACATTTCGTTCTTACTTATTACAACCTTGTCAGAAACATAAACACATTTAAAACCGTTCTTCACTAGAAGTCCGGTAGATACAAGATTTTTCCTAATTTCAGGAACATGACAGACGTTGTTGAGAGTCACCACCTTGCCAGAGGTCATCTTCAGCAGTATCTTTCCATAACCTTCAATCTTGGCCGTTGCAGAATTTCCCATATATATTGTTTCGTCGGGCCCGGCGGGAGCATATGAAGCAAAGGCTTCTCTAACAGCACAAATGTGGCGAGTGGCGCCAGAGTCAATCCACCACTCTTTCGGACTTCCCACTAGGTTGCACTCGGACAACATAGCGCATAAGTCATCAACCTCCTCGTTTGTTTCAACCATATTAGCCTGACCCTTCTTCTTTTCCTTTTTCGGAGCACGACAGTCTGCAGCTTTATGTCCGATTTTTCCACAATTATGGCAGTTTCCCTTGAATTTCTTCTTGTTGGGATAGTTCCTTGGTCCCGATGCCTTTTTCCTCTTTTTCATATTAGTTGGGGCAGTTTCAACTATATGTGCTCCCCCTATGGTTGATCTCCCATTTGCCTTTTTCTCCGCTGCCTTGTTATCTTCCTCGATTCTCAACCGGACGATGAGATCTTCCAATGTCATCTTCTTTCGCTTATGTTTCAAGTAATTTTGGAAGTCCTTCCATGAAGGAGGCAACTTCTCTATCACTGCCGCAACTTGAAACGCCCCACTAATCACCAAACCTACAACAAACAACATGTAAGTGACGGGGCACTGAATACTTTTGACAAAGGCATTAATTAAATTTATACCTTCAGCGAGGAGATCATGGATGATAACCTGCAACTCTTGAACTTGAGTGACAACAGACTTGCCATCTACCATTTTGTAGTCCAAAAACTTGGCAGCGATAAACTTCTTTAAGCCAGCATCTTCTGTTTTATATTTCTTTTCCAACGCATCCCATAGTTCTTTTGATGTTCCCACATTACTATAGACGTTGTAAAGATCATCCTCCAGTCCGCTAAGAATGTAATTCTTGCACAAAAAATCTGAGTGCTTCCACGCCTCAATTACAACAAATCGTTCATTTTCAGGTGTTGATTCCGGCGGAACCGGAATATCCTCCTTAATAAACTTTTGAAGGCTTAAAGTAGTTAGATAGAAGAACATCTTTTGTTGCCATCGTTTGAAATCAATCCCGGTGAATTTTCCGGGCTTCTCTGCCGGAGCCGGTGCTGGTGCAGTACGACTGGAGGACGCAGCATTGCTCGTAGAACCAACCACGGGGGCTGGTGTGGCAGTAACAGTAGCAGTAGCATTCAAATTTGGAGTTTGGTCTCCCATTTCTGTCATAGGAAATAACAGAACACTTTAATAATCGGTGAAGATTTTATTTCTTCAAACCGAATCAAATTCACACAAAGAGAATTAAAACAAACTTCAAATAGAATGTAATAAACTGTATGTAGTATACTTGATGAAGTTTTTATATCTTCAAATCAAGTACCCAAATGAGTAGAAAGTTCTGAAAACTTTAATCTCAACCGGAGTAGAAAATCCGAAGATTTAGTCTCCAAACAACATACAAGTTCGTTACATGCAAACAACAAAATTACAAGTTTCTTTTATTTTCTGGACAGTCACAATTTTATGTTAGGAAAAACTGTATGTAGTCACTGTTTTATGTAAGAATTTTTTTTTTCTGTACTGTTGTATCGTTCTGTAACGTTTTAATCAACAGCAGATGAACACGGAAATAATAATATAAATTCCTTAAGCTTGTTATCGATTGTCCGTGTTCAAAGTAACGAGAAACTGGAAACCAGTAAGAAGAAGAGACAAAAAAAAAAAAAAACAGAACGTATGTAACGTTAAAAAAAAAAAACAAATCACAGAAATGAAGAAATCCGAGACCACAGAATTCACTGTGTGTCCTTAAGGAATTTAACCCCCTCACTGTACCCGAGGTTGTGGATTATTTCCTCCCAGGATATAACGGATATACCTGTCGTAGGAGTGGCGGTACCTCAAACGCCTACGACTTCGACGAACTCAAATTCGGGAACGAAATCACACTATGACTCGATATGTTTCAGTTTGCAGAAAAGAATGCAGAATTTTTAATGCACGAATAATTTTTTTTTTTCCCAGTACTCGAAAATGAGGCATTGCCTCAGTTTATATAGCCTCGAATTGTGACTGTTCGGAAAGGCTTGGTGCCTGTTCGGGAAAGGCCATGCCTTTTTCTGAAAAATAAGAACGTTGGGAAGTTTACAGTTAACAAATTAATATTTTTCCCGCGGAAATTAAAAATAATTTCAGAAAATGAAGATTGAATTTTAAATAAATTTGGTCCAAAAAGATTATCAATCAATCAGATCATTTGACCAAATCCAAATCCAAATCCAAATCCAAAGCCGAAGCCGAGCCGAGCGACGACGACGGCGCGAGGGGAGTCCCTCTTCTTAACCCTTTAAGAGCTAGAAGAAGTGCTTTCTAATATAAGCACATAACTTTCCCTTTCTACCACCAATGTGGTACAAAGCTCCTTTTCAAAGGAACTTTGCTTTGAAACTTCATTTTCCTTCTATTGTCTTCTTCCCTCCATTTCTCATTCACACCAACTTAGCTAGCTTTAATCATTAACTAGCTTTAACAAGTGTTTCTTTTACTAAGACACTTTGTTCCTCATCGAAAATGAAAAGAAAATTCGTGTGCGTATATAAAGAAGCACATCTTCTAACTCTTAAAAGAGTTGAGAAGAAGTGGTACATCGTGCCGCCGTCGTCGCTCGGCTTTGAATTTGAATTTTTTCATTAGTAATCTTTCGGACCAAATTCATTTCCCATTTTTCGTTAGTTAATTTCTTTTCTGATATTTTTTCGTAGAAGTTTATTGTCGTTTGAGTTCGATAAAGTTCTGTAATTTTCATTGCCGGTATTACAAAAGAGTTATTCTATTATATCTTGAAGGAACTAATCCAATAACCTTAGGCAACAATGAGGGGACTAAATTCCCCAAAAGAAACACAATTTTCTGTTGGGATAAGAACTTTTATTTATATGGTTTATGTTTTGTGTTTTCTTTTGCAAAACTTTCGAACACAAAATTGATAGCAAGCTTAAGGAATTTAATTTTTACTATGTGTTTATCTTACATTCCGATTTGGAAGCTTAAAATTGTAGAAATTTTCTACTTTCATTTTTTGAAGATTAAAATTTTTGGATTTTCTACTCCATGTGTTATATTCGGACTGAAGATATAAAAACTTTACTGATTTACTAATTTTGAATATGTCAATTATTTTATAAAAAAATGATAACTGATTAAGAATAGCAGAATGATTCTGTTCAGTGACTAATGCTACGATAAATACTACTGCAATGGCTATTGCATTTCAAGTTTCACAACGCATGCACCAGCGATGGCATCGTCAGAAAAGCTCAAAAAATTTTGCAACACAGATTTTAAATGATGGCAGCAGAAGATGTTCTTCTATCTAACCACGTTGAGTTTGTAGAGATTTAGCAGTGAGGATGTTCCGGTCTTGGTAGAAGGAACTCCTAACAATGAGCGATTTGTAGTCACAAAGGCATGAAAGTATTCTGACTTCTTGTGCAAAATTATAGTTTATGTTGCTTGGAAGACGATTTGTACAATATTTAGTGTATGAAAACATAAAATGAATCGTAGAATGCTCTTGAAATGAAGTACAAGACTGATGATGTTGGACGTAAGAAGTTTGTGGCTGCCGAATTTCTGGACTTCAAAATGGTTTATGAACATCTGTTACAATGCAAGTCCAAGAACTGCAAGTTAGTGTTCATGACCTCTTTGCTAAAGGAATAAGAAGAATCAATATTTTTATTCAATATTTACTAATTATAAATTTATGATTGAAGGTATGTTCAAAAATGAAGCCATTCAATTTGCATCATTTATTGAAAAGCTGCCTCTGTTGTGTAAAAACCTTAAGAATTACTTGAAACATAAGCGCAAGGAGATGATAGGAGATGACGTTTGAAGATCTTATTGTTCGTCTACAGATTGAAGATGGTTGAAAAGAAGTCATATAGAAACTCAATAATTATATGTGCAATTATTGTTGAGGAAGCCTCTACAAACAACAAAAAAGAAAGATATTTTCTGGACCAAAGAATTACCCGAGCAAGAAGTTCAAACGTAATGCAATAATAGTGAAAAGGTTGGACATAAGGCTATGGACTGTGGTGCATCAAAGAACGACGACAGAAAAGTGAAGCAAATAGGTTGAAAAGAATGATAAAATGGAGAATTTATGTGCCATGGCATCTTGGAAGGAAATCCCAAGAAATGGTGGATTTATTCTGCAACTACTAGTCATGTTTTTGCTAACAAAGAATTATTTGCCTCCTATATTCTCGCAGGGTCCGACGAGACCATCTTTATGGAAAATTCCGCAACAATTAAAATTGAAGGAGTTGGAAAGATATCTTTAAAGATGACTTCATTCAAAGAGGTCTCTAAACAATATTATCCATGTCCCTAAAATTCGCAAGAATTTTGTCTCTGTTTGACTTCTTATCAGTAATGGATTTAGTTGTGTGTTTATTTCTAAAAAAGTTGTAACAAGTAAGAATGATGTATATGTAGGAAACGGTAACCTAACTAAGGGCCTTTTCGAGTTGAATGTAATGACAATTGATATCAATAAAGTTCAAGCGTCTTCTTACTTGCTTGAGTCAAACAACTTATGGCATGCACGTTTAAATGATGTCAACTTCATAGCTATATGGAAAATGGTTAGCTTGAAAGTATTGTCTAAATTTTAATGTGATAATTCAAATTTTCAAATATGTATGGAATCTAAGTATGTGAAACAACCTTATGAGTCATTTGAAAGGATTCAAATCCATTAGATTTAGTTCTCACAGATATTTGCGACATGAATCAATACCATCTCGCGGTGGAAAAAAGTATTTCAAAACTTTTATTGAGGACATTACTAGATATTATTCTATTTACTGACTTAATAGTAATGATGAAGCAATTGAGACGTTCAAGCAATACAAAAATAATGGTGAAGCACAACTAGACATAAAGATCAAAATGCAACTATACAAAAAGATCAAAATGATAAGAAGAGATAGGTGTAACGAATATGAATCTCCATTTGAAGAAGTATGACATTATCCACCAAACAAGTGCTCCTCACTCACCACAATATAACGAAATTGCGGAAAGAAAGATTAGAGAATTAAAGGAGATAGAGTAGTTTTTCAACGATCATTCTACAATTTACAACATTCAATCTCTTGGAACAGATAGGAATCCTTAGGTATTAGAAAGGTAGATTACCTCTTTGATAGCCAAAATTCTCACACATCTGTAATTTTCTGCTTATTCATATTAGTTGAATAGATGTTTGACTTAGTAGCATTCATTGTAAGACCTTAAGCTTTAGAGAAGCTCATAATCCTCTTAGCATCAGTAACAGTGCTTGGAATTCACTTTTGAAGAACAGAAGATCATCAGCAAATACTCTTGAATTGTCATATGTTCCATAGAAAAGCATTTCATGCATATGAGATCTCCATGCCTGAGCCATAATTTTTCCTATTACAGTTTCATATGCTCCCCAATTAAGAGTAATGGTGTATCTTGTAGTGCTAATTTATTTCATTATCTATAGAATGAAATTCCTAGAAAAGTTCATAGCATGAAGCATTTCCTCTGTAATCTTTCATTCAATAAATCATATGCCTTCAATAGGCACCATAATCAGTAAATGTTTAGTACTGTTAGTTTGAGTGCATGTATGGATTATTAAAGAACTTGATTTTCTTACTGTGTTCCTTAATCATAAAGTAAACAAGCAAGAGCACATCGATTTTGACGTGAAAAATCACCCGGCTCCAAAGGTGCAAAAATCATGACCTACCACATAGGATTTTCAACTCCGACTCTGCTAGAATAATGAGCCAAACTATATTAATTACAAGACCGTAAATAAATGCTCTCCAGTGCTTCTACTACTCCTATTTGATTCACAAGTTACTCTAACTTGTGAAGCAAAATACTAACTCCAATTCACTAATTTTATAATACTTTATTACAACTCAATTTTCTAAAACACATTCACTAGACTGACTCAGGAAGAGTACAAGGCAAGTACTCAACACAAGAAAATTACTTATGGCACTTCAGTTGATATGTAAAAGGATAGTTCAGAAGTTCAAAGTCGATCCTATTTAAAATACCATTTGAGATCTTCTAGGAGTCCTATTATTAGCTAGCTTCCTCTTAGATAGGACCCCTACTGCATCAAAGATTCCATAAGCTTTGGGACTTTTGTCTCTGACTGAATTATATGTATCTTCTTGACCTACGATCCTTATCACTTATAGCAACCATCTTCCACCAAACTCAGATCTAGGTAACTTTGAGAAAAAGTTACTCTCTTGTATATACATATAAGTATCAATCATGAGGAGTTGATTCTTTCTCCCGAGGAAGCTGGTTCTTCAGAATCGTTAAGAAGCTACCTTGAGGACCTAGTTATTTAAACATTTTAGTTATACTTTGTTAATCATCAACTGCAACTGGCACATTCTTTCTTTGTCTTACCCCTACTTTCCCTTGCAAAAAAGTACTAGGTTTGGTGACTTTGGCTCCCCTTTTTATTTGGTGTAGCAGACTTTGCTAGCAATCAGATTCATCTTCTCCATCCATTTCAACAACAGGTTCCACAAATGCGACCTTCTTCTTTGGCTTCTTTTCACTTTTGGACTCCTTCATGATTTGAGCATCAACAACCTTTCTTCTTTACCCTTGTGGATAGGAGTTCTAGCAGCAGGAAAAACTCCTTTCCTTTTTGGGACTATTGACTTTGTAGCTTTCACATTGGTTTTCCTAGATATTTTCCCTACCTTAGATAGTTGCATATTATCTTCATCACTACTAACTTATTCATCTCCCGTGAAAGGAGTTAACAGAGACTTAAGTTCTTATGCCCCTATCTGTTCACCAATTCCTTCTAAAGGGGATATGATAGTGTTTTCAACTGTCATGGAACCTTCAGATTCCTCACTCACATTCCCCTCTTCTTCCCTATTTTTACCATTACCTCCTTCACTCTCACTTATCTTTTCTAGATCCTCACTCTCACTTTTAAAAACTTCCTCTAATTCACTCTAATTTTATTCTTCCGCAGAATTATTAGAATGTTCGCCTCTCTTATCCTATATATCACTCTCCTTCTCATCTCCAGATACTCTCTCATTCTCACTCTTTTCTTCTTCATTGGGTATGTTTTGAGCATCATATTCCTCTTGACTGTTCACAGCTTCTTCTTCTTTTTCACCTTCCTCATCTTTAGTCCAACTAAAATCAAGGTCATCATAAGCCTCCTTTTGACCTAGTTCTTTACATCCTTTCCCCTCAACTACATGCTCCATATTCGTTGGATCTACCTCCTTTTGCCATATCCTCTTCACCATTTTCTAAAGTAAATATCTCCATTGGTGGCTTCTTACTTGTGAGTGGGAGAGTATCTAAGGCTGCAACATCTATAGCAGAACCAAAACAACTAACTTGGAAGTAGGATGTGACACCCAATTTGTAGTGCCTAACATTGATTCTCCATGAATCATAGATTTCCTGACTACAATGTCACCCTGTGTAGTAGCCTCAGATACTTTTTTGACAGATTTTCTTGGATATTCTTTGACCTTTGTTGACTTGGAAGTAGTTTTCATATGGAACTTGAGTGCATTGGTAGATTTTTTAGAAGGGGTACAGTGGAGGTGGGAATGATAATAGCAATATGAATAGTAGAAACAAGGGAGGATAAGGTAGGTATAGTGGAGAATATCGAAGGAGAATGAGCAGGCGTGGGTTCTCTTGAAGGCTTTTCATGTTTCTTCGATATGGGCTTCAAGATTTGTTATTTTTCTTCAGCCTCGGTGAATGATTTTGCTTTAGAGGATTTTTGACTAGAAGAGAGAAGGTGGTCGAAATTGATTTATAATGACACTCTTATAAAGATTACGTTTACTGTAAGGTTTTTAGAAGTAATTGATCTCTAAATGCATAAGGATTCCCCCTTAATCTTCGACTAGAAAATGATTAGAAGTGATGCCAACGAAATTAAATTTCTGAGCATAGCAATAATTTAGAATATAAGGTCCTAGTGATTTTACGATGGTATGACACATACCTGAGTCAAAGAATCGACTCTATAGCAGCTCCTTATTTGATTCTGCAATAAATATTTCGCACTTCATATAGGTATCTTGCAACACAATCGTCAACCAAATTTTATAAGCAAGTGTGTGAGATTAACACAAGCACAAAGCTGAATCAAACACATTGTTTTTAATTATCTACATCTCGTTAAGCCTTTTCTAACCAATCACCAGTAGTCAACTTAGTGGGAGGAATTAATTAGACATAGACCTAGTCTATTCCTTTCAAAGTGATCCTTACTCAGAGCTTTAGTGATAATATCAATAATTTGATCTTCAGTTTTACAAAAAGTTAATTGAGATACTCCCCCTTTCAACATTCTCTTTGAGAAAGTGATGTCTAATGTCAATGTGTTTGGTTCTCTTGTGTTGACATGAAGTTTTAGCAATGTTTATGGCACTGGTGTTATCAAATGAAATGGGAACACAGTTAACAAATATGTCATTGTCCCTTAGTTGTTGTTTTATCCAGAGTAACTGAGCATAGCAGGATATTGCTGCCACATATTCAGCCTCAATTGTAGATAAAGCCATTGCATTTTGCTTCGTGGTTCCCCAACACACTAAACAAGAACCTAGAAAACGAATTGTTCTTGAAGTGCTTTTCTTGTCAAGATGAGAACCTACATAGTCAGCATCAGCATAACCAACTAGATTAAAGTTGTACCCTCTAGGATAACATAGACAGAGGTCAGGGGTCCCCTTGATATATCTTAGTATCCTTTTGACAGTCATCGGGTGAGATTCCTTGGTGTTTGTCAGAAATGTTGCACATAATCCCACACTAAACACTAAATCAGGTCTGCTTGCTGTGAGGTACAGCAGTTACCCAATCATTCCTTTATATAGTTTCAACTCCACACTTTTCCTTTCTTCATCTAGGTCAAGCTTTGTTCTAGTTGCAATGGGTGTGTCAGTTGACTTAGAGGAGTCCATCTTGAACTTCTTTAGTAGTTCTTTGATATATTTCTGCTGATGTATCATGGTTCCCGTAGTTCTTCAGTGTTTGCTTGATTTTCAAACCTAGAAAGAAGTTTAATTCATCCATCATGCTCATTTCAAACTCATTTCCCATCATCTCAGAAAATTACTTGCACATTGCTTCATATATCCCTAAAGATAATGCCATCCACATAAAGTTTCACAATCATAATATTCTTCCCTCTACTCCTTAGAAATAGAGTGTAGTCTACCTTTCCTCTTACAAAGTTGTTAGCTAAGAGGATTTTATAAAGTCTTTCTTAACAAGCTCGTGGAGCTTGTTTCAGTCCATTAAGATCTTTATCTGGTTTTAACATATAGTCAACAACCAATTCACTTTCAAATCTATGAGGTTGTTTCACAAAACACTTCCTCCTCCAGGTAACCAGTCAAAAAGGCACTCTTTACATCCATCTGGTGTAAAGTAAACTACATGTGGGTAGCAAAGTATATCATCATTCTTATAGGCCTCCTTCTAGCTGCAGGTTCGAATGTCTCGTCATAGTCAATGCCTTTCTCTTGATTGTATCCCTGAATCACTAGCCTGGCATTATTTCTTATATATTTCATTGTTCATCCAACTTGTTTCTAAACACCTAAAACCCATTTAGCTCATCTTACATGGCTATGGTCTAATCTGGATCCTTTAGAGCTTTTTTTATAGTCTAAGGTTCAACCTGTGAGAGGAATGTTTTGAGTGCACATAGATTTCTTATAGAAGACCTGGTTTGCACCCCTGCATTTGGATTAGGGATGATATTCTCAAGAGGATGTGAACTCTTGATTCTTCCATGGTATGATCTATATACCCAAAGAAGATTCGCTAGAGGAGTGACTCAAACGAATAGATTCAGTAGGTGTGGCTTCATTAGCTTAGTTAGTACTTAGGGTAATTATTTCCTCTTATTGTTCCTCGTGGTCACTGCCTATTTCCTTATAGTTTTCATATCCATCTTCATTATATTCCTTTGTATCTCCATCACCGGTGAATCCTATGTCATAATCTTCATCCTGCAAACCTTTCTCAGCCAAATTGTTAGATTCATCAAAAATTACATAAATAGTTTCTTCCATGCATACAGTTCTATTGTTGAAAACCTTATATACCATATTATGTGAAGAGTTACCCAAGAAAATTCCCTCATCACTTCTATCATAAAACTTACCTAGAGCTTCTTTTCCATTATAATAAATAAACCATTTTTCCCCAATGGCTCTCACATGAGTGATGTTGGGTTTTCTTTCTCGAAGTAACTCATAGAGAGTTTTCTCAAGAATGGGTTTGTCCATACATCTATTTAGCAAGTAGCAAGCAGTATTGATTGTCTCAACCAAGAAATTCGTAGGTAATCCACTGGCAATCAACATGGTCCTTCTCATGTCTTCTAAGGATCTATTTTTTCTTTCCACAACCTCATTTTGTTGTGGAGTTATAGGTGCAAATAAATTATGTCACTGCCATGTGAGTCACATAACTAAAGGAATTTTGAAATTTCAAAATCAATTCCATAGTATATTCTTATTATTAAAACATTACATCCTAGCTTTTGTTGAATCATTCTGATAAATACACAGAAAATATCAAAGGTTTTATCTTTGTTTCCCAAAAAAAAGTCCAAGTATACCTAGAGAAGTCATCAACAATCACAAACACATACCTTACCTTCTATGGTCATTATTCTCATTGGTCCACATACGTCTATGTGAAGGAGTCCAGAGGTTTAGAAGTACTTACAGAATTTGTATATTTAAAGGATGACCTAACATATTTTCTTCTAACACATTCATCACATACCTTGTCATAGGAGAACTCAACTTTAAGTAGCCCAAGGACCAAGTCCTTTGTGTCCAACTTGTTATGTTGAGAGAGACTAGCATGTTCTAGTATTTTATGCCAGAATAGTGGATCCTCTTTTCGTACACTCAAGCATGTATGCTCACTTTGGGGAGGTGACATAATCAATATAAAATTTGAGTCGCAATTATTTGAAAAAAATTTCAGATAGGAGTTGAGGCAATTAAAGGTACCGTTTAAGGTTTATGAAAATAAGAGAAAGTGCCACTAAGGAGAAAATAAAAATTTGATCTTAGAAGTAACCCTACGATCACAAAGGCACGAAGTTATGTAACGCAGGATTATTATAGGCGAGTAAGAATAGCAAAATTTCCTTTGGGTGTACGATATAACGAGCTTACAACTTTACAAGAGCCAGAAGGTCTCCCTAAGTACTACAATGAAAGACTAGTTGAGGAAATAAGGAAGAAGGTTTCCACCTAAGCATAGTGAGTTAAAGAGTAAATGATCATGTAACAACAGTTTCGCTACAATATTGTATACACTCCATAAGAAAATGGCTCCTATCATGGCTAATGAAAGGAAAAAAAGTCATCAAAGGTGATGTTTGAGATCATATAAGGTATAGGAAATCAGAGTATTCATGGGCAATAAGAAAAGCCAAGTATTCATGCAACAAGTGATAGAACGAGTCGGAAAAGGAATTACTTACATTTAAGGACAACTGAGAAGACACGAAAGGAAATTTATGGTGCTATCAAGTTAATGGAAGGTTACAAGTAGTATAAAGAGATAGGTGTAGATCGTAAGGTAAAGTATTACATTGTAATAAGGTTTTAGGTAGATAGGAGTAAGGATATGAAAAGGTGACGAGAATATGAATTTCCTCGGGATTAAACGCATCAAAACAAGGGAGCTAATGATTTCCATATGTAATAGAAAGCTCCGTACAAGCTGAATGAACATAGAAGAGTCTAACACTAGGAGAAATTGAAAAAGATGAAATGATGCCCCCATAGTAGAATAATGATGTAATTGTGATAGATAAGAGGATGACATTTTGGCCTTTGATTGAGGAATACATTAAAGAAAGGGGATTTTATGAATTGCATAGGATTGGAATACCCCAATAAGATGAATCATGTTAGGATGTTATAAAATACAATTATGGAAGTATAGTATCGTCCCTATGTGGATTGGAAAAATTACTTCTGATATGCCCCGATGAGACGTGAGCCCTAGTCACAATGTATTACATAAGAGGTTTCAAGTTATAAGTGGTAGATTATGGATAAACATTAAGGTGAATCACCAATGGATGGATAAAATTTGCAAAGTATGAGATGATATTAGACCGTCATTATTAAGATGAACAGTAATGATGAAGCATTACATGACTTAGATTTATACATTTAGGACAAGTAGCGAAAGAGTAACCCAGAGCTGGGTGGCTGACCTCGGCAATAATAAAAAAAAGTAAGAGTTAGGATATAGTATGAACTATCTAGATGTAGTAAAACTATTAGAATAGATAATTGAGGCTATGGAGCAAGGCATAATAATAGTTGTAAGTTCGACAAAGTTGTAAGCGAAGAACATTAGTACACCTATAGATGCCTATAGGGACATCTTGTCATAGTTTTGTATATGTTCACAAAGTGAGGCCTAGATATTGGATAAAAGATGGAGGAAAAAAAAGGTAGAAGAGTCTCATAGGCACACATACAAGTACACAGTTGTATATGATACATGACAGAAGGTAACAAAAATTACAAGATTGGAAAAATTCCGACCACGGGTCGTGATATGAGAAAGAGGCCTAAAGGGAGGAATACCCTGACCCTTGGATTTAATTATTGAATAGTTTCCTAAATGTCAAGGACGATATTCAAGTATTCATAAGAGCTACAAGCTATCAGACTTCTAAATGCATCAGTCAACATTCAAGGACGAATATTCCAAAGAGGGGAATGATGTTAAGTCCCATGTTTTCGTACGTGAGAATACGTCGTAAGTCAATTGATATCAGCTCGAAAATGAGATCACTTTGAAAGTACATAACATATATTCTTAATTTTATCTTGGAGATTATAAATCTTTAATATCATAAATAACAAGTACCAAAAGGGTTGAAATGTTTAGACACTAAACGAACTGAAGCAAATAAGTTTCATCAAAAGTCGACAAGTTTGGATGTTATAAAATATATTTTGATGTTAGAACATGGTTATTAACATGATAAATGAGTTATTTTATGAGTTATTTTTGTCATATGATAGTCGTGTGATATTTTTCAATGTCAAGCGAGTTGTGGAACAAAAGTTGGCAAAGGTCATCACAAGTTGCATTTATTATATGCTAAAATTTAGGTCAAATGAAGATGCAATTTTCTCTCAATATACTTGGAATCAAGAGATGAATACATATAAAATTCAATATCTATGAGTCTAGTTTCTTACGCATTAAACCGTTCTTCAATACGACATCAAACTAGAGAGATATTCGCATTTTCATAAGACTGCGCCAAGCAGCTCTCTATGGGGCCCACATAGGCAGTTTAAGACATGTGGATATATATATATAAATATATATAATATGCCTCAACCCCATTTTAAGTCATTAGTTTAAGTATATTCAGATGCCTCAAGATTCTCTCATGATCCAAGATCCAAAAAAAGGGCAAACAACACAAATCAAGTGTCGGGAATCCCGCGGTGCTAGTAAGTTTCTTGTTCTTCTTGTTGTTGCTGATTTTTGGGTGTTTCCAGCTCATATGGGAGGTCTTATTAAGTGTTTTACATTCTATAAAATACTCTCACATGGTTGTCATATCAACCCTAGTTTATTTCAAATCTTTGAAATGGATTACACCATATTTCAACATCAAAAGTGAAGAATAACACCTATTTGGGGTTGTGTTGTTATTAAGGATAGTTGTGGCTTTTTGTGCAGAAATTTCAAGTTGTTGCTACTGGCTAAAGTGTGTATAAAATCCTACTAATTGTGTTTAATATTTCTTGTATGTTGGTTAAGTTGTTAGGATAATAAACTGCAAGATAATACTTGGATTAGCTTAAGTCACTTCTATGGTATTGTATTACCATTAGGGGATGTTGTAAGCTAAATATAATGAGGATTTCCATTAAAGATACTGTAGGAGGTTCGTGTATTGTGTTCTTGCAGGTGCTTAAGGTTATCTTGATGTTGATTAAGTTAAATGGTAGGACTAGATATGAACTAGTGAATAAAGTTTCTAGTTGAAGATAGTTGAAATTGTGGATTGTTTCTTTTGTTATCAATATATGGTATAAGGGTGGAATTATTGATTAACTAATTCATTGTCATGTTAATGATGTGTTTAAGCTAATGTAAGAAGTCTATAAGAAGTGATATGGGTTATACGGATTCCAATCGATGCTTGCCGTTTGTCGTGAAGTAGTTGTGACTTGTTGTTGTTATGTGGTGTCTTGTTATTATATGGTGATGGATTTCTATTGTTATTGTTATTGGTATGTGGTGTTGGAGGAGGCCCTTGTTACAGGGGAGATGCTGCCCAAATTTAGGTAAATAAGCTACGAGCTTAAGTTATAGACTTTGCCTTTTCTCTACACTGATTTTGAATTTCTTTATACTATGATAGATTGAGTTGACTTTCTTGAAGAGTTTCTTTGAAAGGATTAATGATTCAACGGGTTTAAGGTATGTTAAGGAACTTTCTTCTTTCTTTTGGCATGATCTAAACTGAAATGAATACGCTATTTCATAATGAAACTACTCTTAGCAACTAAGGTTGTCCATGTTATTCTTTCCGTACAAATTTATTCTAAGAAAGTATGTATGATCCTTGAGTCCTAGTGAAGTTCATGTTGATGATATGATGTCCATAATGTTAATCGAAGGTTCCACAACCTTACGTCACTTTGAAAGGTTAGGAACGTGATTCCATGAGTTGAGCATGCATTATATATATGTATCTATTTTAATCTACCGAGCCACTCTATAATCAGCTGGGTAAGACACTTATTGTGCAACCACTGATCAGTTGGGTTTTCTGAGCTCCAAGTTGTTGGGTATGATTCTACCGCGCCTTATGATGGCCAGGTATGCTTTTACCGAGTCATCTTTGAGACTAGGTATAATATGATTATGATGCCCACAGAGGAGAATGTTTTTAAATGTTTATGTCTATATATATATTATACATTTCATGTCAGTAGTCCTAAAGGCACTCAGATATTACAGGTTGTAGCTCATCTATCTCTCTTTACATTACTGTCCTTATTTATGCTTTCATGCCTTACATACTCAGTACTTCTTTCGTACTAACATCCCTTTTGCTTAGGAATGATGCATTTCATGCCTGCAGGTCCCAATTGATAACTTGACAGTCCTCCACTTGGCTATCAGCTCAGCGAAGGTGTTGGCACACTCCACTTTCTCCCGAGTTTCCTATTTGGTCAGTATGCTTTGGATATTTATTGGTTGGTATGGCGAGGCCCTGTCCTGGCCTTTATGATTTTGTGTACTCTTAGTGGCTTATAAACAGATGTTAGGTGTATGGATACTTGTATGGCCTTTTCGGCCTATGTTTTGAGTTTAGAAATGGTCTTGTCGGCCTTATAGGCTCGCATTCATATGTATAAGTTTGTATATCATGTTGGATCATCATATGTTTTGTATTCCCTTATGTTTTATTCTTGTTATCTCATGATGGTTTTCTAACGCATTTACTCATGATAGTATGATAAGAAAGATATGTTATGGTGGTACATGGTTGAGTTAGGCAAGGGTGGTCGTCGCAGCCCTTTAGATAAGGTCGTGACACAAAGACATTGATGGCACCGTGGGTTACATTTTTCAAAGAGTATTCATTGTGCCTATTTGTTACGCTACCCTTTCTTAATAAATAGGAGCTTTCTCGAATCAATTCTTTATTCAAGAGTTCTCTAATAGCTTTTCATCCCTTTCTTCTCTTAAGCCTAATCCATTGTTATTTCCCATATTTGATGCACACAACCTTAAGGTTACATGGTGGCATTCTCATCAGCCACTTCATGGCCTTTTTCCATGGCTTTCTCTTACCGAGCAAGATTGTAATGACTTTTTGTTGTTGTTGTTGTTGTTGTTGTTGTTGTTGTTGATGTTGCCGTCGTGGCTCAGGGAAATGATATGGGGAGATGATTTCTTCTGACTCAAGAAGATGCTTGGACTCTACGCCGCTGCTTAGGAGGGTATTTGAACTATACACCACTGCTCACCTCCCTACTCCAGCTTAGTGTGGCACTTCATCCCTTTTGTTTTCCTTAGGGTGAAGTGGCCCTACCGATCGCTAACTTGCACGGTACAATATCCCAAGAAGTGGACTCAAAGTAATTGTGCAGGTAAGGCTGACGATCGCCAAGTCTTTTATCGGGCCGTGATTTCCTTTGCCAGGTAAAAGCTTTTGCTATTTGGCGGGCTATGGCTTTTTCTGCTTTTCTACATCACTTTCCTCTTCTTCATGTTCTCTCTTGGAGATGCCATTTTTGAAGATCGATACGAGGCCACCGAGGAGATGGTGCTCGAAGGTACTGACGTCGAGGATGTACCCCCGAGAATAGATTAGACTCTTGGCTTCTATTATATATACATTTTTTGCTTCTTTGTTTCTGTGTAGGGATCCCTCGTAGGCTTTTGTATTCATATGTAAGGACCATTCATGGGCTTTTGTAATCATGTTCTTATGAATACAGATATGTCTCTTTAGTTTATCTCTAGTTTATGCTATATTTCCTCTAATCAACATTTATGATAAATATGAATGCATGACTCCATCAATTGGTGTGAATATCGAGCCCGGGTACAAGTATTTCTTCTGGCTGTTGATTGACTAACACGATTCAGCATAGAACCATTTGACATTCCTTGGACCGAGCCCGGATTGGATTGATAAACTCAAGTTGTCAGGATCCCCGACTTCGAATTGAATGAGAGTAGGGCTTTGAACTTTCAATACGAGACGTAACCTTTTAAACCCCAGGATAGTCCTCGATGGGGGGATTTTCTTGGAAGCCTGAGAATAAAGATAGCCTTTAGGCTTTCGGGAGCAGTCCCCGAGTGGGGGTTCGCTCAAGCTCGTGCTACCAGGAAACTTGTTTTGAAATTGGTGTAGATATCCTTACGGCGTTACAGATAGATTCCGGATGAGGTCCAACTCAGGTTTAGATGGTACCTCGAGGCCAAGCCCATATGATTAGATTTTTAGATCTTATCTTCTTTTTGATATGAGGTCCTCGAGATCTAGTACCATCTCGAGGCTTCTAATGATGTCAATGAATTTCTGGAGCCTATCTTCTTTTTGAGAGTGGTCCTCAAGATCGGGTACCATCTCAAGGTTTGTAGTGATGTCAATGGCTTTCTAGAGTCTATCTTCTTTTTGAAAAAGTTCCTCGAGAACGGGTACCATCTCGAGGCTTGTGATGACATTAATGACTACTAGAGTATGCCTATCAATACCATTTGGAGGCCTGTAATTACATTAATGACTACTAGAGCATGTCTCTCTCTCTTGATAGAGGTCCTCTAGATCGGGTACCATCTCGAGATTTTTAATTCCATTAATGGCTCTTTAGAGCATTTTTTTCTTATTTGTAGAGGTCTCCAAGATCGTGTACTATCTCTAGGCTTGTCGATGTGGAGGTTTTGATCCCCGAAGTGTCATATGGCGACATTAATCCCATGACGTGATTATAAAATGATCGAAGCGACCATGCTGGTATATCTTCCCAGAATGGTAACGGCTTATTCAGTATTTCTTATTGTCTTTTGAGGTAAGTGGGCAATTATTTCTCTTTCTATGCATATAAGTTTGCCTTCCTTCCTCTGAGGATCCCGCTATTCTAAGTAGCTTTCCTCCTCCATAGAGTTCTTCCTTCCCGCATTAGGTCCTTCGCTGTTTTAGCTCACTCAATTTCCTGCTTCAATTCCCTTTGATTTGTCAAATGGTTAATAAGAGGCGAAACACTACAGTAAGTGTTATGAACCTTGCTCCCTTTTGAATGGAATTTCTTTTCATGCACACTAACTCCATTATCATATTCATCGAGGAGTCCTTTGAGGCAATACCATGCCTCTCAGATAGGGAGAAGGTTCGACAGCTTCTGGGCTAAGAATGAGAATAATAAGAAAGAAAGGCCTTTGTAGAGCAACGGTGCTCAAAGCAAGACAAATCCATACGGGAGCTCAATGAGAATATACCAGCTGATCCTGTTGCGTCCACGATCTCTGCATTTGGAAAAATGGTTTCTCCTCTGCTGCCGTCTTCTTTCCCCCCCCCCCCCCTGAAGGTAATTCTAGGAATGAGGGTTCTCTACCGCCGATTCGTTCTCACAGTGAAGGTACTTTGAGGGATTCTTGAAGCCTATGACCTCACACATTGAGAGACCGTGTCCCAACTATAATCGGCACTTTTGAGGATGAGGGAGCCATACTAATAGATGTGCGCTCGACTTCGAGGAAGCTCATCACCTCTACTCAGCGGTAAGTTTTGGTATATGCCTTTTGAGTTTTGTGGCTTCCCTTTCTTATTGAGCTCCCATTTGCAGGCTTTTGACAAGCTCAAGTCCGAGTTGCTTCGTAATGAACCCAATTTATGAAAAGCTTTGGATGTTGAGAAATCCCTTAAGCTTCATTGCAACAAAAGGGAAGTCGAGTTGGCATGGTTGCGGTATGAGGCGAGTCAAAGCTTGAATTATGAGAGCTTCCTAAAAAAATAGGTAGTTGGTTTTCCCAAGGGAATGTATGCTCCTTCTTCTAGCTCCTGAGGCTAATATTTTTTTTATTTCAGTCGCAAAAAAAAAAGATGGAGGACCTAAAATGGCTTTGGAGCGAGTTTGGACGAGCCAAGCGCGGGTACGATGAGTTAAATGCTCGGGCAGACAATTAGGCTTTAGAAAAGATGGGTGCTCTAGCTAAAGCTTCCGCCTTTGAGGTTCAACTTTGCTTAGTTGTGATAGTAGCTTGGTTCGAATATATATGATCACAAATATCGAGTTTGAGCTTTTGAAGATAATGGTCGAGGTATTGGATGCCTGTGTTGAAACCGTAATGAGCTGAACAAAAGCTGATTAAAAGTGGTAGTTTATTTGAATGACGCTAATGATGCTCGAGGTAAGCTGAGAAGGGCTTTTGATTATGAGAGCATTTGCAAGTAATATTCTCGATGTAAGACTCAAAGGGAAACCATCAAGAAAATCTATTCTAGGGGTTTTGACCTCTTCAAAAGTGTTGAAGCAGGCCAAGTGGACGAACATGGTACTAAGTCACTTCTGTTCGATGTCGAGGACAGTGAGGATGGGGCCGACGAGCCATAGTCCCCAAGGGGGACATACATTTCCTTTTCTGATTCTGTATATAGTACTTCGAAAGTACATTGTAGATGGAGCTTGTACCCTTTAACATACATGTACAAAAAGAAATCTTGCGACTTTATTTTTCATGTACTTCCTTTTTCCTTGTATTAAAAAGGAATCCTTAGATTCATAGCAAGCCTTGGGGCTCATTAGGCAGGCATGTAGGCTCTTACATGCTTTGGTCAGTACGACCTTTTAGCATAAGACGACGTTTAAGCTCTTATGATTTTACTTTTAGGCTTATTCAGTGAACTGATCAAGCTCAGTCTCTGAGTCAGGTTTCGACTCGAGCTCATTTGACCTTTAAGTTTTTGATTTTAAAGTTGGCCCCTAGGCCTTTACACGTTGGGTTAGTATGACCTCAAGTATAGGCTGCCTATAACGACTCTTACACATCTGGTCGGTATGACCTCTTATATGAGCTAGCGTCAGTGGCTCATATGCTTTACTTCAGTATGACCTTTTATATAAGGTGGTGTCAGTGGAACTTATGCATTAGGTTGGTAGACGTTTTAAATGGGTTGGCGATAGTGGTTTTTATGCACTAGGTCGATGTGACCTCTAATATAGACTTTATCTTTCCCTCATTAAGGACTTTTGAAGTTTTGTTTGCCTGACTCTTCGACAGTTTTAGTAAAACCTTGATTGTGAGACGTTATATGGCGATGATCGAGCACTTCGATAAGTTTGGTTCGGTGGCGGAGTATCTTGAAGCCTATAGTTTGGAGCAAACATGGTCGAAGATCTTCTTCCTGGTGTCAAGAATAGCCTATTTAACCTGTTCTTTTCAAAGTATATTCGAAGTAATTAAAGGTCTGTGATTTTATAGTGACGGTCGGGCATCCTTGAGTCACGTTAGCTTGGATGGTACAACCTTGTGACCATAGTCATTGTGTTTGGCCGGAGCCTTTTAATCCCCGAGTGAAGTAGTTTCAGCGTCTATATCGAGGTTATGCCTTTTTAGGGGTCTTACAAGTTTGATATATAGCTTTAACTTTAGGATATGGATTATGCCTTAAGTAAGGTCTTGCAAGTTTTACATGTCTTCGAGGTCTTATAGATATTATCACTTGGTACAAGTGTGGTTCATGCCTTTCTTGAGATCTTGCTGATACTGTCACTTGGTACAATTATGATTAATGCCTATTTGAGGTCCTATTGATATTGTTATTACCTTATATATATCTTACGAGACCGAGTCTGCCCACTTACGGTCTTATAGCCTCACGTTTTTTATGAGTCGAGGGGGGTGGCTATTAGCAGCAATCCCCGAGTTATCGAACATTTCCTGGCTTGGGAGCCATTTCTTGAAATTTTGGTATTGCCTCATTGAGGGCATGCGAATTTAGAGATTTCGACTCGGCATATTTTGAGTATTCGACGCTAGTCCCGGAGTGTTTGGGATGCTTTTTTCGACTTTATAGCCATTTTGTGAGCTTGATATTGCCTCATCGAGGAATTTCAAGTTTGAAACAATTACCCGGAGGTCATACAACTTTGAATTTTTAACGCTAGTCCCCAAGCGTCCTGGACGTTTTCGGTTCTGGTGCCTTTTTACAAAAATAGCAGATGCTTTTGAGATGCGAAATTGTTTAATGGAATGTATTTTTCGATTACTTGGTATAAGAATACATGTTTTTGCTATTAAGCGCTTGATTATTATATATGGACACGGTTCATTCGACCGTTTGGCCACGTACATTGTTCTCCTATCAAGACCCTGTTCAGCATGTCTTGGCTTCTCAGAGGACGTGATCTTCCGAGGGAATGCCCCCCAGTATTCGGGGTTGATTGAAGAGAAGCCTTGAATACTTGTCAAGTCATTTGGTATCATGTAGATTTTTTCTCGTTAAAAACATTGCCGGTAGAACCCTTCTAGGGATAGAAAACCCGATCAAAGGAAAAAAATATAATGCATGCTTTTGAAACCTAAGGCCTTCGAGTTGGAGAGCGCTTCGACCGTTTCGATCGGATGCCTGCACTCAGGTTAGTATAAGATGTAATTGACAAAGGAAGATGATTATATTTTAGTGTCGATGATGCTTCAGCCCTTTATATGTTTCGATTTTTCGCTATGAGAACGTGGTACGGTCTTTTACTTCGTTCAATCGGGCTTAGCCAAGGATGTAACTTGTTGTCGTTATTTTTTTGTTTGTTTATCCTTTGATTCCTTCGAAGGTAGTGGTACTGGCTTCAGCGTCACATCGTGCACCGCAAACATTTCTCTTGCCTCCTGTTGTTCCCCGTAGATGGTTTTGATCCCATCTTTTGTCAGGAATTTCCCCGTAAATGGTTTTTATCCTATCCTTTGTCAAGAATTTCATAATTTGATTGAGAGTAGATGGTACTGCTCTCATGCAGTGTACCCAAGTCCTTCTAAGCTAGGTGTTGTATCTCATATCTCTTTCGATGACATAGAATTTGGTATTTTGGGTTGTGCCAGCCACGTTGACGGGGAGAGTGATTTCCTCTTTTGCTCTTTCGCTCACCATGTCGAATCCATTGAGGACTCGAGAGGTGGGCACGATTTGGTCTAGTAGTCCGAGCTGCTCTCCCACCCTCGACCTGATAATGTTGGCCGAGCTACCTGGATCCACAAGTAAACATTAATTTGAAATGTATTTACAAGGAAAGAGATTACCGGTGCGTCTTTATGAGGTTAAGAGAAGGTCTCGATGTACTCATCGCTGAATGTGAGAGCATCCTCGGGTATGTAACCCGAGTTCGCTTTCTCTGGTGATAGATATTTTTGCTCTTCTGATCAAGGGTTCTTGTGGGCCATCGATGCCTCACAAGATCATGTGGATAATATGTTGTGGCTCATTTGTTTCGTTCTTCTTTGTTGCCTCTCTTTCCCCGAATTGATTTTTGACCCGCTCACTAAGGAATTCTCGAAGGTGACCTTGTTGAGTAGTCGGGCTACATCTTCCTGAAGCCGGTGGCAATCTTCGGTCTTTTGATTGTGTGCGTAGTGAATTTCACACACTATATTATGATTTCTTTGCGAAGGATATGATTGTACAGGCATACACCACCTGGCTCTGATACGTCAACATTGAAGTTATATTCCGATAAGCGAGATACCTCCTTGGGTCATGTGTGCCAATCAAACCCAGCTATGCTGACAAGTTCTCGAGGATCCTAGCGTCGGCCCATCGTTCAGTCATAGTAGGGTATGTTACTCCCCGTAGCGTTTCTTCTATCTTTAGTGTATGGTTGGTATCTTTCCTTGTTTGGCTTGAAATCCTTTGCCGGAAGCCTAGTGGGATATACCGAGCCCCAAGGGGCTCCTAGTCGGTTGTCTTCGACCCTAATCTTTGACTAGTATTAGTTTTGAACGTCCAACCAGATCACGATGGGATACTCAACTAGGTTCTACTTTTGTTACTTTGAAGCTACCAAGCTTTGATCTTCAAACCTTGAATGAAGGCCTGCACGGCCCAATCGTCAGGGACCGGTGGTATTTCCATTTGTTCCATCTGAAAGCGAGATATGAACTGTCACAACATCTCTTCTCCCTTTGCTTGATTTTGAAGACGCCAGATTTCCTTGTTGCTACTTTGATGGAACCAGCATATGCCTTTATGAAAGAATCTACGAGCATGGCAAATGAATCTATCGAATTTTGGGCCAGGTTGTGATACAAGATTATTGCCCCCTTTGAAAGCATTTCTCCAAACTTTTTCAAAAGGATGGACTCGATCTTGTTGTCCATTAGGTCGTTGCCCTTCACCGCACAAGTGTAAGCGGTAACATGTTCATTGGGATCTAAGGTTCTGTTGTAATTCAAAAGGTCTGGCATTCTAAACATCTTTGGAATGGGTTTTGGGGCCGCTTCCCGTGGGAACAGCTTTCATTCTAAACATCTCTTGGTGTACGCTCTTGTTAGTGCGAGAGCTTATATCGATGTGCTAAGCATCACGTGAGACCGTATATATGGGAATCGGCTCTGGCGCACCTTCAAGGTTTAGTGGTGGTGCACAAATACCTAGAACGGCAATACCATTCTCTCTGTGGTTTTCAAGATCGTTGTTTTCAAATCAATTTACAGAGTTAGACATTTTGACCTGAAATCGTAGATCATGGACAATTAAAAATGTGGAAGATAACTGCGTTATGAAGTCAACCAACAAGAAAATAATCACTATTATTTTTAGCCCCATGGTGGGCGCCAAACTATTTACCGTGAAAATAGTTATTACAATTGGATTTAATTTTATGGTTCTAAAAATATGTGATCTATTTTTATGCTAGTTGTTATACAGTGGATGCTAAGTAAAATATTAGAAAGCAAGATTATAGCTTAGAGATGATAAGATAACCAAACCAAACGGCTAGAGATCGGGGCCTCGAGCTGTCATATATGAGGCGTCTGAGTCGAGTTAGGTGACTGGCTAAGAGCGATCGAGGGAAGACTAACAGTTATGAGAGCTACGATGATGGCTCTTTATGGCCAATGATAAGCAAGAAATGAAGAACAATAAATAGAACACAATAAATATAGGCAATAAAATGTAAGTCGTGAGAATAAGAAAGTATATTAGAAAGCAGAGAGAATATTCATGTATATTTAGTATTGAATATCAGATCCTACAAAATGTCAAGGATCCCCTTTATATATGAGGGAAATCTCAACATAGTACAAAATGCATTAATTACAAAAATATGGCGTTGGTACAACCATTTAACGCCTTGATTCTTTTTTGGACTAGAAAACTAGACTTTGTCAGCCTGATTTACGTCCCTTGGGAACTCCCACTTTCTCATCATATTTGTTGGTCTATATTGCCCCAAGGTCGAGCATCGATAGCCCTCAAAGGATGAACGTCAACCATTCTCTCGAGACTTTGAGACGTGCTTACGAGGCACTGTAACGATAGAAAATTGGACCCTTCGATTTTACCGTATGCAATTCATTTAAGTTCACAATTATGCCCATCAGATATTCTTTTGAACATAGTATGAATATTTTCTGTCAAGTCAGATATACTTACCTGGTTTTCTAGATCTTCAATTTATGTTCACTCAAGACTATCATTCTTATCACTTATTCCTCTGTTTTGGATTTCAATCACCGTCAAAGCAACTTCGGTAATTTCATTTCCAAAGTCAGTTTCCAAGGTCATCCATATATTATGAGCAGAGATGTAAGAGGACACTCTGAGGACAGTGTTTCTAGACAAGCTTTTGTAGAGAAAGTCCTTTGCTTTTGAATTTTTTCTTAACTAGCTGACGATCTTCCTTATCGCATTTCTCTTCACTTTTTTGTGCACTTGTTACCTTCACTATCCAATTTGGTGGGGAGAATTGGTCCATGACTAATAATTACCCGTAGGACCAAATTGGGCAGTCCTTGACTATGTGATCTAGCTTGTGACACTTATAGCACCCCTTATATTTATCTTTGTCAATCTGGTCTTACTGCTGGTCTCTCTCTTGGATGCACTTTTGGAATTCTTCATGAACCTCTTGAACTTGAAAAATATTTCTAGATCCAGGCGAAGCACTCATCTTGCTTCCAAGGTCTCTCTAGGTGTTAGCCTTGTAAATGAGAGAGTCTGGATCTGATACCAATTTTTAGTTTGAGTGCCCGCATGAATTGCTAAAGAACTTATTTTTTCTGCCGTGTTCCTTAAGTGTAAAGTAAACAACCGAGAACACAATGATTTATTACGTGAAAAATTACTCGGCTCAAAAAGTGCAAAAACCATGACCTAGCATGAAAGATTTTGAACTCCAGTTTTACTAGAACAATGAGCAAAAATGTATTAGTTACAAGACTATAATTAAATACTATCCATTAGTCATACTATTCCTATTTGATTCACAAGTTACTCTAACTTGTGAAGCAAGATACTCATTCCAACTCAATAATTGCTTATAACACTTGATTACAACTCAATTTCCTAAATCACATTCACCAGACTAACTCAGGAAGAGTACAAGGCAAGTACTCAATGCAAGTAAACGTCTTATGACACTTTAGTTAATGCGTAAAAGAATAGTCCAAAAGTCCAAAGTCGATCCTATTTAAAATACCATTTGAGATATTCTAGGAGTCCTATTCATAGTCAGCTTCCTCTTTGATGGGACTCCTACTGTTCCAAGATTCCACAAGCTTTGAGACTTTTGTCTCTAACTGAATTATATGTATTTTCTTGAGCAATGACCCTTATCACTTATTACAGTCATCTTCCACCAAACTCAGACCTAAGATAAAGCTATTGTCTTGTACAGATGTAAAAGTATCAATGATGAAGAGTTGATTCTTTCTCATGAGGAAGTTGATTCTTCAAAATAGTTAAGCAGCTATATTGAGGACTTGGTTCATTAAACATTTTAGTTAAAATATCAATACTCAACAAAGTAAAATTCTTTCGATTGTGCAACCTTACCAAATCTGGATCGATTAGTATATTCTACATAATTATCCTTCTAGTCATAAATAAACTCTGGTTTGGAGATATGATAATGAGCAGCACTTGCTTAAGTCTGCTATACATTTGTGTTTAACTGCATATATCTGGGATTAAATTCTTCCAGATTTGTGTTAGTATCATAGGACCACTCTATACACAGATTAAGAGAAGCATTATTTGCCCGATGAACGAGGAGGTTTGAGTCCCCCTCTTTCCCGTTTCTCCTGTTGCCCTGCTTCCTTCTCCCTATTCCTATAGATCTAATGTTGCATATGTATTCTTGTTAGTAGCCTTATCTGGTTTAATGCATTATGAGTGTCTTTCTCCCCAAAGTTTCCCATACTCCAACACAAAACCAATATTTATTATTGATTTCCACTACGACTCTTTTATTTCATCCATTATAATTTTGATGTTGGATTTTATGTTTTTCAAGCTAATCATTAGGGTCAATTATATGGAGCAGTATATGGTAAATCAATTCCTACCATTTAATTTATTTGCAATAGTCATCAGTAAGGCTTACAGATTCTCTAGAACCATAGCTTTTCTATATCCCACAATCATCCATTTATCAGCTAAGTTAAGCGAAAAACTTCCTTTCATGTCATTATAATTAAATTCTGTCCCCTTAGACTTTAGTGTCTTCAATAATCATAACTCATAACTATATACCTCTACATTTTACGGTATTTTGCTTGCATCCTCCATCGCTTGCAATAATTTTTGCTTATCCAAATTTGTATATGTTTATCGAAAAATGATAATTATAATTAGATCTGATTTTGTGGTTAAAACATAAGTGATCTAATTTTGTACTAGGTACTAAGTAATAGATACTAAGTGTGTCACTAGCAAAGAAGATAAGAACTCGAAAGTAGTATATATATGTATATATATATATATATATATATATATATATGTATATATATATGTATATATATATATATATGTATATATATATATATATATATATATATGTATATATATATATATGTATGTATATGTATATATATATATGTATATATATATATATATATGCAAACCGAGTGGCTGAGAATCGGGGTCTCGAGGTCGAACTAGGTACTGAGTTTTGGACAGCCGATGAAGGGCTACAGTTTTGAGAGCTTCGATGAAGGCAATTTATGATAAATAATGATCAATAAATTAAGAACAATTAATAGAACACAGTAAATAAAAGCAATAAATATAGAAAATAGAATTAAGGGAGAATGTGTTAAAGCTATAGATCAGAGAATATTCTTGTATTGAATGTTGTATATCGTATATGTGACAAAGTGATAGGGGGCCCTTTATATATGAGGGGGAATCCCAACATAGTAAAAATATATTTATTACAAAGATATTTGGTTGGAACAGCCATTTAATGCCATGGTATGGGCTTAAACTTGTCTAATAGCCTTAGTCAACTTTAACCACGTGCCTTGAGAACTTCCCATTAGTCTATCATAACTATCGATCTGCACTGCCCAGAGGTCAAATGTTGATACCCCCTTGGTGTTAAACCTCCACTATCGTTTCGAACCTTTGAAGGCCTGCCAACGAAGCGTCATAATGACAATAAAATCGGACGCTATGATTTTTACCATACATAATAGTCCGTTCATTTCTTAGAATAAAAATGACAAGAAACGGTCTTGAGTTCTTACCTCTTCGATACTACCCTCGTGATACCACCCTATCTGAGTATTAAATGTCATGACTCAAAGGTTGTGCAGGGGTCGATGTCGACACGACTATCGAGAAGTCCATGAACCGCTATTGGTTCAACCGCTCCACTTCCCAAACATTGCCCATGTGGCTTCTATAAAAACCTCATCCATTTTGCCATTCATACTTTCCAGCACTTTCAAAATTTTATAGCTAAATTTACCTTTTTCTTCATTCTTCTACCTTCTGCGCTTGTTTCTTTACTTTCCTTCCCAGAAATCCTTCTTTTTTATAGACATGGTCAGAACTTCTATAACGATACCACAAAAGAATGGCATCGCCTCCTTGTCACGCCTGTCCAAGGGCAAACCAAAAGTTTACCCGACTGTTGAGCAATGTACCCCTACAAAATTCTATGCTATATCTAATTTTTCTATTGAAAATGCCCCTACCTCACCAACCCGATATGAGCACGTATATCGGTACATCAACAGGTGACCGATATGAACAGAGTGAAAGAGGGTTGCCGATGAGGGGAGACACTGTTAGCAGAAATCGTCAATTCTGTGGAGAGCATAGTGGACCATAAAGCTGGCTTCCTTAGTTTGTATACATAACAGTTTACTTTTAGGCCCCACAGATTCTTCGAATCCTTCTTCCCCGTTAATAGATCCGATGATTCTCGATTTCTGCCAAGAGTACAGAGTGGCGCTCGGTCAAATCTATCCTTCTTTCTAGATGGTAGTTCATATGATCTGAAACTTTTCCATCAAGGTCGTATGACTTTCAACCTCAATCACTTCGTCAGTTATATATCCATCGTCTCCTATGGGGCTTGATCAACCTTCATCCTTGATCTGCGAGGCTATTATTTTTGAGTATCGGTGAGGACAAGGATCAGGGTTGGATAGCTAGTTTATTCGAGTGACAATGTAAGACATTATCCCGGTTAATTGGACGCCATTCCCAGAGGATGGAATATGAATTGTAAGTGCCCCTACCTCAAACATATATTATCGCCTTTTCATCCTCTTCTGAAACGTAATCTTCTTTTGATTATGCAGCCACAATTTGGTACCTTGGTGCGGTTCGGAGAAACCTAAAATTCAAAGGCCTCGGACTGATGCCAAAGTCTCGACTTTGGTTGCTGCAAAAAGTCCCCTTGTCGAGGATGAAGGCGATGATGATGAAGAAGGCCTTTAAGTACAAGGGCGATACGAGGTGTGTATGCTTCACAAGTTGTTGGGAGAAAAGCCGATGAATTGGAGGTGGTCAATATAGACCAAACCCGTGTTGAGGAGACCCTCGAGGATGTTGCAGGCACAACCCCTGAGTTTTGCGTCAGATATGGTACAATCTGCACCGAAAGATAAGACCCTTAGAGAACTTAATGACCTGGGCCGCTTCACTTTGGGCCATTTGTACTCACCGGGTGAATTCAGGGATGCAGAGGACCTGAATATCGCTAATGTGGGGGCCTCTCATGGAGAGAAATATATGCTTGAACACCTCATTAACACTGTTGACGAGAATATTGATCTTGATTCCCTCGTCACTCTCGAGGAGACGGAGATGCTTCATCAGCAGGTGATACTTTCGACAAATCATTTGTGCTTTACGTCTTTGTGCTCAACTTTCTAACTTTTCTATGTTGCTGCGGGAAAAGAAGATGCCTGACCATTCCTTCTCGATGCTCCAAGATGAGCTTTCGTGATGCAGGAAGGTGTTCGAGAAGCTCACCTTGGTGCTAAAGGAGTCAGAGGCCTCCTCTGCTCGAAAAGGGGAGGAATTTAGTGGGCTTCAGGGGAGCTTGTAGGGAGTGCACCAGAAAAGGGCTGGCCTTGCCGAGCAGGTAACATGGCAACCATGAACTCATCTTTTTATTCTCATAATTAGATGTTTACCAACTTGTTTTGCCATTGTAGATTTGACAAAAGGATGGACTGGTGGGGCAACATCAGGAAAAGGTCGAAGCCAAGAATGCGGAGATCCTCGAGCTCAAGGGGCAAAGTGAGGCTATGACCTCTGAGAGAGACCTTTTGCAGACGGAGTTGGCATTGATCCAGGTTCTTCTTTTGAGTGCTCGGAAGGAGGCTAATGGACTATATGCAGCCAAGTCTTAAGCAAAAGAAAATGTGTATTCATACATGGAAGATGTCACCACTACAAATTATTGGTCTAGATAGATATTGGAGAAGGCCCAACAGAAGATGACTCGAGTCTTTTCCCATGCTTGTTTGCAAGAAATGAGGGAGGCCCTCGAGGAAGCAAGTGAAAAAGGTGTCGATCTCTCGGCTGAGATTGAGTAATCTCGGATCTTGGAGGAAGTATCGTCATTTCTATCCATTGTGGATGAGGGCTCCGGATATGATCTAGAATATACCCAATTACTTTATTTTTTGTGTTTGAATTTGTCGGGGAGGGGAGGTTTTGCAAAGACACTCCCTTAAAAATATATTTTTTGTAATGTAAAGAGATTTTTTTGCTTCAAGTCTTTGAATTGTATTTCAGCATTTACGTGGAGTTAGCCTTTAGGCTTTGATGTTGGCTCTTTAGATCTCGTACATCGAGTAATCGGAACCCTCGAGGTCGGCTACCTTCTCGAGATTAGGTTGTTAGTTTATTAGAACCAATGCTTGTAGTAACAGAAATCCTTGGGGTCTCAATAACTCCCGAGCCTATAAGACAACGTCATTTATATGGCATGGTTGTGAAGTGACCGGGGTGGCCCCACTGGTACACTTCCCAAAAATTGTACTAACACTGTCAGAATTAATTGTCCTTCAGGATAGACGAACCGTCGTTGGTTGCTCTATATATGCATTTGCTTGTTTAATATCTGGGGACTCCGCTACTTTGAATAGCTATCCCTTTCATAGAGCTCTGATTCTTTGCACCAGTTCTCTAGCTATTTCAGCTCAAAGATTTTTCCTAAGTCTTCATCTTCCTTTACGTCCAAATCTAGTTAAAAATGAGATGAGAGTTCTACCTCTACTTCGTACTTAGTTGGTGGTACACCACCGCAGTCTGGTGAGCTAACTTCTAGGTGCTTTGTCTCGAGGAATGTCTCTATGTTAGAGAGACCTCCCAATGTTCAAGTCCATCGAGAGTATGCAATGAGGTTTATTACCTCAATAAGGGAGGAACACCTCGAGGCACTTAGAAAAGACTGCAGATGGGGAGAGAATGTGGTACTGCAAGTACCCTCCCTGGGAGAGAGCATCATGCCTCATATCGAGGGGTTCTTGAACGTATATACATACGCTTTTACATTAGGCCCTCTCGATTGGGTCGTGCTTGAATATTGTAGAAGATATTAGGTTACCCTAGCACAGGTTCACCCATCATTTTGAGGATAGTGCTGATGATACAGTATTTTACAGATAAGCCGGGCTTGATTTCACCCTCATCCATATTATAAGAGTGTAGAGGCCCTTGCATTATCGAGACCTGATTACTCTACAACGTCGATCCACTCGGCCCTTTGTTACAAGCAATGAAGAGGATGGGGGTTGAGGGTGGATGACTCGTTTCGTCCGAGTACGGACTGTCAATATTATCCCTACAGAGTTCTTTCCATTCCCTGAGAAATGGAATTTTACACGTAAGTGGTAGACTTATGTTCTTAATATTTTGTTCATGACGGAGGAGGATTCTGTAAAGATGCTTTCTTTTTCTTTTCTTTTTACAACAATCCGTGGATGTCGTACGAGGTTCTCGGCCTGGTGGATTGGTCTCGAAAACTAGCTGCTTGCTTGACTTACGATGATCGTAAGTGGTAAGATCTGGCGAAGGTAATATGGCAGGCAAAGCATCACGGTACGTACTGTGTGGATTGTTTTCTTTGAAAAGTACTTTCTTTTATGTGTACTAATTCCATCACCGCAGGCATTGGAGAATTTTCTGAGATGAGTCCTAGCCTCTGGGGGAGGAGGAATGGTCGTCAACGTTGGGTCAAGGACTGACAACAAAAAGAAGGAGTCCTAAAAAGATAAGGGTACTCATATCAAGGAAAGCCCTGCTCGGAGGCTTAAAGGAGATGTATCAACTGCAGCATCTAAGGCTTCTAGCCTTGGAAAGATGGTTCCTCCTTTACCACCGTCTTCCTTTCCCGTCGAAGGTACTTTAAAGGATACAGGTGTTCAGACATCGTCCTCACCTCATGTCGAAGGTACTTCGTGGGATGTTCGAGATTAGGGGCCGCCTAAATCGAGCGAGGTCTCAAGTGAACATGTCGCTACCGAGGTTGGTTCAACTGGGTTGGTGAGGCCAAGCTAGCATATGCACGCTCATCTTTTAAGAAGGCTCAGCGGCTTGGTTCTGCGGTGAGCTTTGGTTGACTTTGTTAGTCTTTTAATTTTACATTTTCGTTTTTTTATTGAGCTTATTTTTCATAGGCCTTTGACAAGCTCAAGTCCGAGCTGCTCCAGAGTCAAGCCAGGTTGCGAAAAGCCTTGGATGAGGAGAAATCCCTCAGATTCTTTGTGATAAACGGGGAAAAGAATCGAGGTACCTTCGGTACGAGGAGAATCGAAGCTTGAACTACAAAATCCATATAAAGAAAGAGGTAACCTTTGCTCTGAGGGATTGAGTGCTTCTTCCTCTGTTCCTATAGATTAATATTTTAATGTTATAGTTCCAGAGCAAGAAAGAGGATCTGGAACACTTTTTCATCGAGGTTGGCCAGGCCAAACATAAGTGTGACGAGCTAAGGGCTCAGATAGATGCCCATATTGCGGCCAAGAAGAATATTAAGGCCAAGGTTTCTTCCTTTGAGGTACATTTCGGGAACGCTCGTGAAAATAGCTCAGTGCAAATGAGTAGGATTTCAAGGCTCGATTTTAACCTTTTGGAGATGAAAGCCGAGGTCGTGGGTGCCCAGGCTGAGGCTGAAGAGATTTGAGCTGAGGCCGACAAGAGAATGGTCATTTACTTAAAAGACGTTTTTGATGTTCAAGCAAAGTTAAGAGGTGCTTCTGATCGATAGAGCAGAAGTAATTAATATGCTCAGTGTAAATCTCAAAAGGAAACCCTCGAAGTGATTCATACTAAGGGCTTAGATCTCTCAGAAGAGATAGCGCAGGTTAAAGAGGATGAATACGACGCCAAATTCCTCTTGTCCGATATCGAAGATAATGAGGAAGAGTCTGAAGGTCCACAGTCCCCAATCGTGAAGTATACTAGGCTTTTTTTTTTTGATTCTTTGTATAGGGCTCTTAGAGAGCGCTTGTCAATGTAGCTTTTTTTTTTTTATTTTTTTCATGTATAAAAATAAAAGGAAACCTTTCGGTTTTATCTTTCGTGCATTTCCCTCTGCTCGCGCACGTCTTTCTTTATTTTTAATTTATACGTTGGTCGATAATTGGCCAGGTGAACTGGACTTTGAGTAATGACCCTTAGGTATATAATTTGGCCATGGGGCTTGTTAGGCTTGCCCGTAGGCTCTTACACGTAAGGTTGGTACGACCTTTAACATATGGATGGAGACAGTCACTCTTATGTGTTTGGTTGGTAAGACCTTTTATTTTAAGTTGGCGACGGTGGCTCTTATGCTTTTGTTCTTAGGCATATTCAGTTTACTTTTTGGGTTTCAGTCTTCGAGTCGAATTTCAACTCAAGCTCATTGACCTTTAAGTTTTTGAATTTCAAGTTGTCCCTTAGGCTCTTACACACTAGGTCAGTACGACCTCTAATATAGGTTGGCGACAGTGGCTCTTACGTATTGGGTTGGTACGACCTCAAATATAGGCTTTATTTTCCCTCATTAAAGACTTTTTAAAGTTTGTATTCTCCTAACTCTTTGACGGCTCGATAAGAGCCTCGATTGTGAGCGGTTATATAGCAATAAATGAGCACCTCAGGAAGTTTCGCAATGGATAAATTGTTTCGAAGCTTATTATTTTGAGTTGATATGATCGAAGCTCTTTTTCTTATGACGAGAGTAGCCTTATTAATCAGTTATTTTTGAAGTTTTTTCAAAGTAATTGAAGGCATGTGATTTTATAGAGATGGTCAGGCTTCCCCGAGTCGCGTTAGTTTGGCTGGTCGTGGAGGTCTTACATTTTCTAATATTGCGGCATGGAGGGATTTTAGTCTCGAGGTTGCTCTCTTGGGGTCTTACGACTTGACTTTTTTTAGCTTGATGGGATAATAGCGGATGACACTCCCCGAGACATCGAAAGGTTATTGGCTCTAGAGCCATTCTATGTAGATTTGGCGTTGCCTCATTAAGGGCTTACGAGTTTGAAATTTTTGACTTGGAGGCCATGTGGTCTCGAGTATTTGGCATCAGTCCCTGAGTGGAAATTTCTGGCTTTGAAGCTGTTTCTTGTAAAAGTAGCATACTTCTTTGAAGCGTAACGTGTTTTCATGGAGGAGAAAATATTCTTTGATTACTTGGCACAAGAATTCATATTTTTTCTATCAATAGATCAATTGTTGTATGCGGACACGGTTTATTCGACCTTTTGGCACGATACATCATTTTCCTATTGAGACCCTTTTTGGCTCATCTTGACTTCTTCAAAGAGGTGATCTTCCCGGGGAATGCCCCTAGTGTTCGAGGTTGATTGAAGATAAGACTTGAACACTTGTGGATTTCTTCTTAGGTATCATATAGGTGTTGCCTCGTTAAAAACCTTGTCGATAAAACCCTTCTTGGGATAAAATCCGATTGAAGGAAAAGAGTGCAACGTATGCTTAAAAACCTTAAGGTCTTTGTGCTTGACAACGCGTTGACTATTTTGATCGGACATCTGCACAAAAAATACTATAAGATGTAAATAAAAAGGGAGATGGTTATAACTTAGTGGTGATGGCACTTTTAGCCTCGATCTTCTTCAAACATTTGCTTCGGGGACTCGGCGCGATCCTTTACCTGTCTTATTCGTGTGTTGCCGAGAATTCACCTCGTGATGCTACTTCATTGTTTTCTTATCCTTTTGTTCCTTCGATGTTGGAGGCGTTAACGTTGGTGCCACATCGTCCACTATAAACATTTCCCTTGCTACATGTTGTTCCCTATGCACGATTTTTATTCCGTCCTTCATCAGAAACTTCATCATATGATGATGGGTTGGTGGTACTACTCTCACGCAATGTATCCATCGCCTTCCAAGCAAGGCATTGTACCTCATGTCTCATTTGATGACATGAAATTTTACATTTTGGGTCGTGTCAGCCATGTTGACCGGAAGGATGATATCCCTTTTTTTTTGCTCTCCATGTTGAATCCATTAAGAACTCGGGATGCGGGCACGATCTAGTCGAGCAGTTTGAGCTGCCCCACCACTCTCAACCTGATAATTTTGGTTGAGCTAATCGGATCCACAAGCACATGCTTAATTTGAAATTTATTCACATGAAAAGAAATTACTAAGGCTCGTTATGAGGTTGAGACAAGGTCTCATTGTCGTCGTCGCTGAATGTGAGAGCATCTTCAGGTATATAACCCCGAGTTCGCTTCTTCCTTGTAATGGATATTTTTGTTCTTTTAACAATGGGTTCCTGCGGGAGATCAATTTCTCCAATGATCATATGGAGGACAGGTTACGACTCATCTATTTCATTCTTTGTGTTCGCCTCTCTTTTTCGAAACTAATTTTTGGTTTAGTCGCTAAGGAACTCTCGCATATGCCCTTTGTTGAGTAGTCGGGCTACTTGTTCTCGGAGTTGTCTACAATCTTTGGTCCTGTGACCATATGTGCCATGAAATTCGTATACTAAGTTGGGGTTCCTCTACAACGGATCTGATTGTACAGGACTTGGCACCTGGTATCTTTGATTTTACCGATATTAGATACGACGTTCTAAATGTCAATGTTGAAGTTGTATTTCGACAGGTGAGGTGCCTCTGTCGGGCTTGTGTGTCTATCTAATCTAGCTATGCACACGAGTCCTTGAGGATTTTGACCTTGATCCATCCTTTGATTATTTTGGGGTATGTTATGCCTTGGGGCGTGTCTCCTATTTACGGTGTATGGTTGGAACTTTTTCTTGTTTGATTTTAGCTCTTCTGCCATGAGTCAACTTAGATATACTGAGCTCAAGGGGCTCCCAGTTGGTAGTCCTCAACCCTAATCTTTGTCTGATATCGGTTGTGGACATCTGATCAAGCCACAATGGGGTATTCAACCAAATTCTTGTTCACCTGCTTCGAAGACACCGAGCTTCGTTCGTTCAAGCCTTGGGTGAAGGAATGTACTGCATAGTCATTGGAGACTGGTGGTAATTCCATTCGTTCCATTTTAAAGGGAGATACAAACTCTCGTAGTATCTCATTTTTCTCTCTGTTTGATTTTTTAGATGTCTGATTTCCATGTAGCCACCTTGATGGCACCAGTATGTTCCTTTGTGGAACAATTTGCCAGCATGCCAAATGAATCTATTGAATTTGGAGGTAGGTTGTTATTATAAATCATGTCCCCTTTTGAGAGTATTTCTTCAAATGTTTTTGGCCGAACGGATTCGATCCCATCGTCCCTCATGTCATTGCCCTTCACTGCACAAGTGTAAGCAGTGACGTGCTCGTTGGGGTCGAAGGTTGCGTTGTACATTGAAAGATTGGGCATTCTGGATTTCTTCTAGATGGGCTTATGAGCAGCATTTTGTAGGAATCGCTTTTACACAATTTTTTTTGAATCTACCCCTTTCAGGATTTAGGGTGCATCTGAAATCTGATCGACCCTTGAGTTGTAAGTTTCTACCTTTTTGTCATTGGCTTCTATCATCTTTTCACCTAACTCGATTCTCTTTGTAAGGTCCTCGGGCATCTTCATAATAGCAGGGTCAGCTGCTGACCCATTGTTACTTGACCTTTCAGGTAACTGTTATGTCTGAGGGGCCATTTTCAAGGCTGCTGTACTTAGGGTTTTTTTTTGTGGCTTTGCATTTGAGCAATTGCCTGTTGTTGTGCCTACAACATCACAAAAATAAAGTGGAGGCTAATCTCTTGTTCCTCCCGAGTCGGGGTTTCCTGAGCTTCTTGTTGGTCTCCTTAGGGTACGCTCCTATTAGGGTGAGAGCTTATATAGACGTGTTAGGCATTTAGTGAGGCCACATTCACGGGGATTAGCTCTGGTGCGTACTTAGGGTTTCGTGATGGTAGACCAATATTAGAACAGCTACACCATTCTCTCTATGGTCCTCAAGACTGTTGTATTCATATGCATTTACTGAGTTAGACATTTGACCTGAAATCAAAGATTTTTGGACAAGAAAAAGTATGAAAGATAACTTGCGTTATGTAGTATAACGGCAAGAAAACAATCACTATTATTTTTAACCCCACAGTGAGCACCAAAGTGTTTATCGAAAAAATGATAATTACAATTAAATTTGATTTTGTGGTTCTAAAAATATGTGGTCTATTTATGCTAGTTATTAAGCAATAGATGCTACGTGTTAGACTAGAAAACAAGATAAGAACTCGAAAACAGCATGTTTAAGCAAAACGAGTGGCTGAGAATCAGGGCCTAGTACGGTACCTCGAGGTCGAACTAGGTACTGAGCTGTGGACAGTTGATAAAGGGCTAACAGTTTTGAGAGAATTGATGAAGGCTATTTTATGATCAATAATAAGCAATAAATGAAGAACAATCAGTACAACACAATAAATGTAAGCAATAAATGTAAAAATTAGAATCAAGGGAGAATGTGCTTAAGTTAGAGAACAGAGAATGTTCTTGTATTGAATGTTGTATATTGTATATGTTACAAAGTGACAGAGGTCCTCTTTATGTATGAGGGGGGATCCCAACATAGTACAAATGTATTTATTACAAAGATATTTGGCTGGTATTGTCATTTAATACTATGGTACGGGCTCAAACTAGTCTAATAGCCTTAGTCAGCTTTAACCACGTGCCTTGGGAACTTTCTCTTTTTCCATCATAACTACGGAACTGCACTGCTCCGAGGTCAAACGTTGATAACCCCTCGGGGTTGTACCTCGACCATCGTCTCGAGCCTTTGAAGGCGTGCCAACGAAGTATCACAACGACTAGAAAATCGGATCTCTGATTTTTACCGCACACAGTATAATTACACATTTATTTGTACATTAAGTTAAGCTCCCGTTTGATCATAAATTTGGGCATTTTTTTCAAATTTTTGGAACATATTTTTTGTACATGGAATATAATTAATTATTAAAAAAATTATAAAAAATTTTATGATCCCAAAAGTCGGCTAGCGAATTTGTCCAAAATTAAGCATAAATTATTTTACGTAACGTAGTATCCAATAATCTTAATATAGTTAGTCCTCTTGGCACATGTATTCTCGAATTGTTACGGAGTGTGGAACAAGTCGTAAAACTTTCCATTTAAGAAGGTAAAAAAGGTTTAAAAGCAAATGATATGATGTTGTACATAAGACAATGACGTGTTGGCTCTGGGAATTGTCACCCTTTGTGAAAAGGCATATTTTCCGGTGGGTGGAGTTTGAACTTTAATCCATCCATGATTTTTCTCTTTCTTTCTGCTGTCACACTTTTCCAACCTCATCCTTACCTATCTAAACAGAAAATGTTGTGCTGCGTCATCACAGTTTTTTCTAGTTTTCTACTCGGTATTTAATATTTGCCTTAAAGGCCTCGATTATGTAATTTTTGCTGTGTATTTTAGGCCTAAGCCCTTACAACAATAATAATAAATATCTAGTATAGTCCCATAAATTGGAGTATGGGGAAGGTAATATGTAGATGGATTTTACCCCTACCCGAAAGGGCAGAGGCTGTTTCCAATTGACCCTCGGCTCAGTGAACGAAAGGAAAAACAAAAACAAAAACAAAAGAGCATTAGTAACTCCAGCAGAAATAGCGTAAATAATTATCTAAACATAAGAACCATAAATAAAATAGCATGCAATAATATTAGACAGTAACTACCATAAAAACTACCATAAGGGAGACATAATCCAATACACAAATCATCTATGGATAGCCCTGCCAAGCCTCACCCAGCCCCGGGTGAGGAGTACGAAAAACTCTAGGAGCCCATATCCTACAACCCTGATACTAGACATCCAGAAGCCCATACATGTTTAAAAAGTATTAGAATTTAAAATGTGTTAATTTATATATTTATTATTTCTCATGTGATTTGTCGGACTCTATTTAAAGTCTGGCATATTACATATACCCCCTCTTATTGATTCAGAGTCTTTGTTGAGATTTGCCACACTATATGTAATTCGCCTAGACTCAGCATTGAGGTTTGGCCCGCCTAACCGAGATTTTCCTAATTCAGTTGAACACTGACCTACCATCGACCGACACAAAAGTGTCTAGGATACTATTGTAACAACCCAGCCCAATAGTAATATCGTTTGCTTTGAGTCAAAGCTCGCATGACTTCAAAACGCGTCACAAAAGTCTAATGCTTGTCATCTTTGAGTCAAATATCTCTCTTCTTATCATAAGAGGGAATAATAATCATTTGAACTCATAAATGCTGAAAATACAGAGAGAGACTTTTCTTCACGTAGAGGGCAGCCATGGCTGCGACAACCTCTTCCCAGCCTTTGGCTGGGGGAGAGGCAATCCAAAACACTTCACAAAACACAACAAACAATAATTCCAAGCTAACGTATGCATCACAGATTGCTGGAAAATTTTCTGCTACAAAATCATCAAAACTGGAGCTTTGTACAGTAAGTTTCGAACGTGGAGAACCTGCTGTTCAGTTCACCACTGAAGAGGTGAACGCTTTCACCATCGAAGAGGGGTTACACCAAGCAGTTATCCTCAAGTTTTCGTATGGAAAACCTGATCTTCAGGAGCTACGACAGTTGATTCCGAAACAGTTCGATATTAAAGGTTTTTGCAATATTGGACAGCTCGAATATCGGCACATATTGGTAAGATTTGATCTTTATGAAGATTTAGTACAAGTAATGTCAAAAATCTTCTGGTCATGTTAAGTTTAAGGGTGGTGAGTTCTTCTTTAGATCTTTTCCATGGACAATTGGATTTAATCCAAGAGAAGAAACGTCCAAAGCAGTGGTATGGATATCTTTAAATGATCTCCCAGCAAATGTTTTTGCAAAAAAATCTTTAATGTCCATAGCCTCTGCAATTGGAAAACCTTTAACAGTTGATAAAGCGACACAAGATAGAACGTGACCTAGTACTGCTAGGGTTAAAGTTTTGCTTGACTTACTAGACAAACTCCCTAAAAGGATCAAGATTAAGATTGGGGATTTAAAATCTGGTAAGTTGGTAGAATATTATCAACAGATTGTTTATGATAATCTACCAAAATAGTGCACTGTTTGTAAACATCAAGGACATGGTGAAAAGTCATATCTATGGAAGATCAAGGAAAATACGACAGTTGCAGATCATGTGGATGTAGTAGAAGGCTCGGGTAAGCTTGACAAATTAACAGGTGATGCCAGGGATTACCTCAATACCAAAAGAGCTGGGCAATCAAGAGATCAAGAGGCAGAATAGGTTTTTACTGAACAACGGGTTTTACCAAGGGATCAAGGAGACCAAATTAATGTCGTGATCAATGATAAAGGGAATGCGAAGGCACCACTACAGAGTAACGCATTAACTGTGGGTACAAATGGTCTTTCAACACATGAAGTTGGAACAACTATAGATGGCGGTGTATCCGTTCCAGTTGCAACAACAACAAATCCAAGTGACAGGGATGAACAAACAGTGGTCAAATACGTGGGCCATCTTGATAATGTGATTGACGAAAAGGAAAAGGAGATGAGTGACTTGGGTAGTGTGAAGGAGCATCACCATCATTTTGGTGTGGGCACACCAGGTAAAAAAAAGTTGCGGTATTGGTGTGCAACAAAGAAATATCATGCTAGTGAGGCATGTAATTGATGTTGTGGGCTCACATGCACACTTTGATAATGATAACATTGAGCAAAATTTTGAAAAGAACATACACATGGCCGAAATAATTGATAAACAAGAGCAAAAGGTGACGGGCCAATTTGGTCTTTTGAGCATTAGTGATGATAATGTCACTTTTGGTAATGAGGAACATGTGGGCTCAACAAAAAAAATGGGTATCCAATATCCATTAATAATAACAAACTTGATGAAGTAGTACAGCACATGAAAGAGAACCATTTTGCTTTCGGTGTCGGCTCATCTGGGAAAAAAATGGCGCTACTAGTGTGCAAAATTTAAATAATAACCATGTGGGCCAACTGTGTCTAATTGGATATTCCGAAAATCTTGAGCAAAATGGTCAAGAGTTGGCCTCATCTATTCCGAGCAATGGCAAAACAGCTTTTGTTCAAACCATTGCAATCATTTCAGCAGAGGAAAGAAGACTATTGGATTCTATGGACAAGGTGGAGTCTCGAGCCAGTGACGAACGAGGATATAAAAGTAATGAAGAATTTAGCACACCGAAGGAAGTAGGATCCTATAGTAATTCACAGCTTCTCGTCAATTCTGGACAGAAACCAATAAGTATGACCAGTACAACAGATTTTTTATCCCATGATAAACAACTGTTGGATGCAATGCTAAATGCACATCCCTTTGAAATTTTGGGTCGTGATCCTTATAGCGCTAAACGTGCAAATAGGAGCAGGAATGATGTACAACAACAAATCAAGCAAAGTGATATTAAATAACAAGATGTACCAAACTTGGATGCACAAGGTGTTTACACATATTAAATCATCGGACAGCAGAAGAAGGTGACTTAATTGAAGTACTGCCACAATGCGTCGAAACAGTCCAAATTAACTCTACAAAGGAACAAAAGTCTCAAACAAAGGAAAAGCGCATGGACGACAATGTTAGACGACCTCCGATGAGAAATGCCAAGCTTAAGCAGGCCGCCCCAACTACGTCAACAAAGTCCAATCAATCTAAAAAGTAATCATGAATTTTGAATACTTCTTGAAGAATTGGGACGATGTTTATAATGAATTACAAATTGAAGAAATTGCAAGGATCGACAAAAAGGGGACATCAGTGTAACTTTTTCATCATTTTAACCTTCCACTTTGCTAGTATACTCATTTGTAATCTCATCACAGAATATGTTACAAACTCTGTGATGATCATTAAATATTTGGTCCTGTCAGGTTCGTAGTGTTGCATTCCTGTTAATAAGTGAGATTGTCAAGCCTCAATAGGATTTAGTATGGTAAGTTTAGTCTAGTATTTGTTATATGCGTAACAATACCGGTGCTAATGCCCACTTATTTGTACTTTTCCTAACTGTTGTATTTTCTTGTTTTCTATTAATAAAATCCTGGCTCTAGGCTCTTGCCTAGTGGATTATCAAAAAAAAGTGCTTGTTAATTGATATACCCAACAACCCTCTTGTATTTTGCCGATAAAGAATTCTGTTTAAAGTCTTTGATGTTACATACTACTCATTCGGTTCACAATAAGTCATTAATTTGCTTTTAGCTCGTCTAATAAGAAAATATTAAATTTTATATAAAAATACCTAATATGACTAAACTACCCCTAATTAAATATTTAATGTGAAGAGTAAAAAAATCTTTTTAGAAATATGCATATTGGTGAAAAATCAGAAGGCGGTAGACAACAACAACAACAACAACTACCCAGTTATCCCACCAGGTGGGGTATGGGGAGGGTAATATGTAGACGAGCCTTACCCCTGCCATACTATATGTAATTCGCCTAGACTCAGTATTGAGGTTTGGCCCATCTAATCGAGATTTGCCTAATTGAATTAGGCAAATCAATTTAAATAAGTAAATATTTATTTTAAATTAAAATAAAAAAATAAAATAAATACTTGTTGTAAATCGGAATGAGTAGTTTGAACTTACACTTGGTAAAACTCATTAAATGAAAATCCGATGTCTATCAAAAAATTTCTAGACCTAGAGTTAAAATTCAAGATTTTTAATTGGTGATAGCGAATCTTATCCCTTGCACAATCACAATGCAGTGTTTCATGGAACTACTCGCAATCAGTGCTGCAGCAGAAATTTAAATGACATCGATCTCAATTCCCATAGCTGCTTATGTCACAGTTGCTTTTTTCTTTTAGAAAGCCTTGAACATAAACCAAGTCTCAATTAGAAGTCGGTCAAAAATCCAAACTCTTCTTTCCACTTATCTTCTATTCTTACTTTGTTCACTCTCTTTTTCTTCTTTTCTTTTTCGTGAAAATCAATTGATTAATCTTCAAGTTGATTATCTCAAAGCAATCTTATTATCTCCAGATTATTAACAAAAGCTATATATATATATATATATATAAAAGTAGATATCACTACTATTAAACTATCTAAAATCGTTTAAAAATACCAATGGAAATCGATCAGAAAACTAAAAAATCAATTGATATAGATTCTCATCAGTCAAAATTATGTCGGTCGATAGTAAATAATGATCGAAGTTGATCGCAATTTCCAAATCAATCTCGGTCGGTTAATTAAATTTCACCAACAATCAAAAAAGAAAAAATCTGCCAAAAGACCGACCGAACTGGATCGATTTTTTTGTTTATGCAATTAGAAAATGCAGCATTTGGGAACTGAATCGGGGTTTGTACTGTGACAGAATACTATTCTACCATTAGATCATTAGTACATTTTGGTTCAAAACTTTCTTTTATTTTATTTATATTATTTAATTGTATTTTTGCAAGAAAATAACCGACCGATCTCAATCAGTTTTATTAAAAATATAAAATTACCAACCGAAGTTGGTCGAATTTTTCTAAAATGACCAACTGAAATAATCAACGGTTTTGGTCGGTTATTTAAATATTAATTTTAATTTATTTTACTTACAAAACCGACTAAAGTTAGTCGATTTCTAAAAAAATTACGGGACGCCAAAATAATTTACCCCATTTTTTAGCAAAGATAAAATGATCGAAGTTTAATCGATATCGTAAAAAGGATATTTTGAAAAATCGATCGACTTTGATTTCTTTTTGATCGGTTGAAGTCGATTGGCCGGCGGGAGCCGGCTTTGGTCGAATTCCTAATAGTGTATGATTTCGAACTGCAAGGTCTAAACGTTTTTGTGTTTGTGTGTATTTTGTAGGAAATTAAAGAGCTAAAACATCCTTGACTTAATACGAAAAAGTATTACCTTTTTATTAATTGTTTAGTCAAAGTTATTGAATCATTTAATATTAGTTGGATAATATTAATTTGCTTTATTTTATATTATGAGATTGGAATGTTTTACGTGTAATTGTACATCTGAGATTTGTTCAGACACCTATTACTGAGGCAATAACGAATTCCCTTGTCCCTTTAATTTCTTTTATTTTCTTTTCTAAAGTAATTTTTTTTAGAGAGTGTTGTAAACATATTTAGATGGGCATAAAGAGATTCTTGAATTGTTCAGAGTCAAAATAACTTTAAAAAACAGGAGCAAAACACATCAAGGAAAATCAATCTCAAAATAAATAAAGGTGCGAGGTTAAAATCATATGCATAACTACATTATCAAATTTTGCCTTCATAAATGCAGTCATTTTCATAAATTCACATTATCAAACTGTTTTGAAAGAGAATAATGAAAAAAAAAAAAGTAAAATATAAAAAATCAAAATAGTAGATAACCTCTAAAGAATATTGTCTAAATCAATGACGGAAAAGAAAACTTAAAATTAGTTTGATTGAAAAAATCACTCTAAAAGGCAATGATTTGAGGACTATGTAGAGCCACAAATTTTTTTCTTATATTTACATTTAGGTTCAGCTATTTGCCATTTGCTATGTGTGCGTGTTTAGGAATGGAAGACAATTTAATTTAACTTTTTTGTTTTAAACGGTATTTTTCTCTTTTATTCGCGTTAGAATTTCTGGAATTGAAGACATTTGAATTAGATTCCTTCTTGTAAAGGTTTTTCTTCCTTTTGTTTACTCAGAGTTTAGGTGCAGAAGACAAATTTATACTTTCTTTCAGAATCTTTTGTTAGGAATTTTAGGAATATACATCAACTTTGCTCCCCATATCGCTAAAGGGGTGCAAGGGAAAAAAAAAACTTAGTTTTGACTCCACAAAAGGCGATACCAACAATTATTACGAGAAATATTACTTAAATACTTTAACATCAAATGATTTTTCACCACATAGATTCATTGTTTAATTATATTATTGTATAGTATAAAATATGTATTTAATCAAAAATAAGAATTTCGGTCAAAGCATACTTTTAGAAGAACTCAGGTTACTGATAATCAAATAAGGAAATAATTATGTAACAAGAAAGAAAAATTGGACTATGTCGAGTAAGCAATATAAATAAGTATATTCCAATAATCATTACTGTGCCCATACAAATATTATTTCTTTCCCTTTTATAGAAATTTCTAAGTACTATGCTTCTTTCCTTTCATAATAGAGTCATTATTAGCAATTAATGATATTAACGAGATGTTATGATTGGCAATCGTAACTGTCTTGTGAATATTCTATAACGTTCCCTATCATTAATTGCAAATATCACGTATCTGTACTTTTTGCTTTCTTGGTTCATTCCAACATTGTCTCTTCAAATTATCAAGAGATCTGAGTAAACCATTCCTTATTGTTTTCTTGAACCTTTGCTCGTACTATTAAGACCCACATCCTTTCTTGTACTCTTTGCCATCTGTCACTCTTCTACTAATCCACATGTCTTGACATGTCAGCCACATAATTAATTTCAAATGTTAACTTTATTTTTTCCAATACAGATAGTCCCCCCCCCCCCCCCCCCACTTACCATTTATTCAGCAATTGAATATTTGGGAACTAAATCTCATTAAAGAGGAAATTTTTGCCGCCATTCCTACGTATCATTATACATTTTCCAGAACTGATGGTTCGTATGTCACTTTAATTTAGTACATGTGAAACGTGTTGGATTTTGATTGGTTATGTAGTTTCTCAGCGTCTTTTAGATTTTTTTTACGGCTACATCAATCACGAAGTGACAGTTTTTATAATGACGTTTCAATTGTTACCTTTTTGTTCGATGGTTGCTTCTGAGTATAAATATACATTTTGACTTTTCTTTCACGAAAATGTTTCTCATACATTGCCATTCAACCTTTTCTTCACCTTCGTATAGCTATGTCTTCTTCAAACACTCCTCAAAAGGTCGCTATTGTAGTGAACTTCCCTCCACTCCTACCAGAAGTAGAAGAGGTGGTAGACTGCATAGTTTAGGGTCAGTCTCTGTTCGAGGTTCTTCTTCTCAACCTCATTATAATTCTCCATCGTCTTGTAGAACAAGGGCTTCCATTTCACATAGGTCTTCTGCTAAAGGTAGGGATTCAAGCATATTATTCGTGAGCCTACAGTAGACGAGATTATCTCTATTCAGCTTTCTTTTTATACCAATAGGGAGTCGATTAGATATCAGGTCTCATCTTTGTCCTCTCATGATCGATGCTATGTTTATCCTTCACAAATTACTGAATGTTTGATCTTTGTTGTTCGTAGAGATTGTCATTGAAACTTTGATTTCCCAATTCTGATCCCTAATGCTAATCAAAGAATCACTTCTTTTAAATTTGGATTTTCTTTTGTGTACACGTACCCCTTTACATTAGACTTTAGTCCTCCTATTGATCTAGTCATTATTGAATTATGCCTCTTCTTCAATGTGTGTTTAGGATAAATTGGCCCTATTGTATGGAATTTTCACTTTGGTGTCAAGGAGTAAAAAGGTTTTAGTTAGCCCTGAGGACGATAAGGATCATAGTTGGTATGCCTGATTTGTTGTTGCTCCTATGAAATGACTAGTATGTGAAGAAAATATTCCTTTCCTTGAGAAGTGGAAATTTGCACGTAAGTTTTCTTTACAACTTTCTCTTTTTTTTAAGAGTTTGTACTCTCGGTAAGTGTTTTCTTTTTCTTTTTCAGCAACCATGAGAACTGTTGAAGAGATTCCTAATTTTCGTGGTTATGTACAAAAATTATTTAGAATTGCTCTGATGGAAGTAAGATCTTGGAAGTACTTTTCGAATAGGTTCAATTAGAAAGTTAAGACTCACAGTAAATCTTTATCTCCTCCCTCTTTGTGTACTCTATCTTTAGAATTTATTAACCCTTCTTTTTAGTAGGGTTTCCTATTCGAGGAGTGTGTGCTGTGTCAATCGCAACTTCTAGACATTCCTTGGCAAGAGGTCAAGAGATAATCTTCAGTTCTTCATAAAAAAGAAAGGTTGGTAGATTACAAGATTCTGAAGATAAAGAGGAACGAGATGGAGACTCTTTAGTGCATAAGCGGCGGGCTAGAAGATGTGTCATTTCGGATGATGAAGCTACTCCTCCTCCTCATTTTATTTCTGTGACCGATCCTGTTAAAGCTACTTTAGTGAGTTCTGATGAAGAGACACTTGTGACACCTCGTGATTCTGCTGAGCACCTCTTTTCACGTGAGTTTGACAATGAAAATTTGGACTTGGATTCTGAGGAAACGCCTCTTACCTCCTTTCCAATGTCAGTTCCAAGGGACTCACATGTTCCTATTCCTACCATTGTTGTTTCTACTCAACTCGAAGCTATTTTAACTTCTTCAACTGTTCCCGCTACCAATATTCTTGTCATGAAATTGGTTATTCAAGTGGTAGTAGGGCAATGACGCAAATTACCATCGAGGTTCCTACTTATGTCAATCTTCTAAAGAAGTCGGGCCAAGTTGATGTATGGCTAAAATCCTTAATAGGCCTGGTGGAAAATTCAAAACTGGAGAGTCACAATTCTTTGACTTGGATGAACGATATCGTGCAATCATCATTGAAGGTATAAGCTTCCTTTTTTACCTTATGTAGTTTCCCTTTACTAGGGTTCTTATCCTTTTCTTTTTTATGTAGATTCATCTCATTGGTACATAAATGATGAAAGGGGTTTCCTATATGGAACCGTTGATGCATGACTATCATATTAAGGTTGATAATTTGAAAGAGCAATGTGAAAGTCTTCAACTAGATATGGAAGTTTTAAATCAGAATAAGTGTACCTTAGAGTAGAAAATAAAAGGCATGGAATCAGAGCTAGCAGTTAAGAAAGCCTCCTCCAACCAGGTAGTCAAGGACAAGCACCTTCTTGAGTCATCTTTTGTTGAACAACTCTCTAAGGATACAAAAGAGATCAGAGGTCTAAAAACTTTATTGGATGAGAAAGAAGTTTATGCAGGTAAGATTGTTCAAACGCTTACTCAAGCCCAAAAAGACCTCTGTGTATCTAGTGATAAAGTTAACTTTTTCGAGAGTTTACTTGCCCCTTTACATGCTTCTTATTATGTTGATTTAGCCAAGAAGGAAGAGCTTAAGAATATTGAACTAGGAGAGAGATTATGAAACTCTTAAAGACAAAGTTGTTGTTGAAGTCAGTTGGGCCATTTTGAGGACGCATCATGACACTCTTGTGGAAGTAAGTCAGGAGGGTTTTAACTTGTATGTTGAGATAGAAAAGATTAAAGAAACTATCGAGAAGACTCAACAAAGCCAAACTTTTTCTTCGCCCATGGCTGATACTGCCGAAGGTGTTGAAGCTAATCCTGATGTAGTGAATGTCCCAGCTCCTTTTAATCAAGTCTAACCTTCTGCTGCTGATGATGTCATCTTGAACACTAGTTCCGAACCTTCTCCATAATGAAGTTCATTGTGAAGTTGACTAGTTTTTTTTTGGTTGGTGAACAATTGGTGGTTTTACCTCTGTCCCATCTAGGGGTAATGTTCTTTTGGTAACATCATACCTTCAATCCTTTTCGGGGTTGTATAATGACAATAGGTTGGGACTAAGTTCAAACTTAGTTTTAACTAAGTTATTTAGATATCAAAAAATTTGTGTTCAACTTTCATGATGCCTTTGATTTGAGTTTTTGTTTTACACTTTTAGTGATTTGCCCTTGCTTATTCCTCTTAAATTTAAGACTATGTTTTCCATTTTAATTTTAGTACATGGGTTTTGGCTTTACCATTTTAACTTTTGCACTTAAAAAATGCTTAGCAAATTTATGTCTTTTTTGTATCAAGCATGAATTATAAAAGATGGCTCTTTTATATATGATACTTAATGAAGAAGACGCTCCAACTTCATAATGGTGTAAACATATGGAAGAAGAAATAGGAAAATTCATGTTTCTTCGAATAACTTTGAGAAAAGTTTTATTTTATTTTGAACTTGTCAAACTGAATAATACCTTACATGTATTTAAGTAGCTTCTTCCGTGACTGTTTTCTTTACAACAGATTTATGAAAAAGAAAATCCTAGGGTTTCTTTATGACCGATGACTAAATATTGCCTTTAACTTAAAATATTCATATAATTTTGAAATTTACGTCCACAGGTGTATTCTTCACAGGTTTTTGAATCGGGCTTGCATTTTTGGCTCGTGACAATGCTCTGAAATATTTGTTGTTTAGACTTTAGGCTTGACTTGAAATTAGTCGTTTCATCCTTATTTGCTTTCCTTATACATATATTATATGTATATTATATAGTACCCCAAGTGTTTTAGTTTTGAAGTATGAAATACCGAGCACTTGATTATTCCTTCCATGCGGGCCCTTTTCGTGAAAAGGAAAAATATACGGGACTCGAGGTATAATATAAATGAAGACTCCTTAACTCGTTATATTTCCATCATAATAGTTGTAACCTTAGACCGGATATTATATTGCTTCCACGTGTCTTTCATGTCTAATTCCATCATTTGGTGTGTGCTAGCTCTTTGCCTATCATCTAAAATTGTTAGTATAACTTTAAAAACTCAAAAATAAAAATTATAAGTGGGGATACTTAACCGTCGGTATTTCCTTCCCTTAGAAATAATACTTCTTCAGATGAACAACATTCTACCTTGAAGACAATGTGAGCATGTAATTTTTGCCCTATATGAATTACTCATACAATTTCTAAGCAAAATTAATTTCTGGCATTATTTGCAATTTTGTGGATTTTCGTGGCATTTTCTGTTAATTATTTACATTTTTTTTGCATATTAGTTAGTAAAAAATACAAAATAGGTCATGTTTGCATTTAGGATTTAATTTAACATTTTAGGATTAATTAACAAATTAGTTATTTATAAAGGTGGGAAAAATAAATAAAAAAAATTAATTTTGTATTTTTGAGGTTTTTAGTTTAGTTTGGTTTTAATAATTGGTGATAATTATTATTTAGAGTTAATTAATAAGCTAATGTGGTCTTATATTTAATTTAAGATTTTATTTCCAATTTTTAAAAGGAAAAACGAAAATTTGGAATTAAGAAAAATGAAAAAACAAATAAAAGAGAAAAGAGTTAAAGAAACGTTTTAGGGCCAATATTTATTTTAAAACACTGGCCCAATATCCCATCCGATCCAGCCTAGGCCCGCCTTAACTCGGTCCAGCCCTGTGTGTGACCCAAACTACGTCATTTGGGTTGATCTCAACCATCGAGGATCTTTGATCCAACGGTCGAGAAGTGATCGATCCCTGAGTATATTAGTGTCTAAACGTTACCCCACCCCCAAACTCATCTCTTCTCTCACACCAGCAAACCCTAGAAAACCCTTATTGTCTCCGCTGTCTTCCGCCTACCAGAAATCGCCAACGGCAACGGCGGAGCTCCGATGACTACCAAAATAACACCATCACTTCCCCTCCCTCTCCTCTTTCCAAATCTACTATCGTCTCCCCTCAAAACCTAGCCAAACTTCTTGAATCTTGCTCAGAAGTTCTGACTCCTCCGCCATGTCCGGGGGCGCCACCTCCGTTTCCCACCAAAAATACACCATAGGTTCTCCTCCTCTCCCACATCATAAATCAATACCCCTTTTCCCTCGAATCAAGCACGAATTGCTCGAATATTCGAAAGAAGACCAGAGTAAAAATCCTAACCTTTTCAAATTCCGCCAAAATCACACCAAAGGACCCCTTCACCTGCCCCTTTCCAAATTCGTAGTCAGTTTCCTTCGAATGGCCCTAGAACATGTCGAATTTCATCTTAAAGCAAGTATGTAGGGTGTTAAGGCCAGAGTTTGGGGGATTAGGACCAAAACGAGCCTTGATCACGTGTTTTCATTTGAGAACACATGATCGAGGCCCCTTGTGGTCAAAATCGAGATTTTAAGGCAATTTCAAAGTCATCTCTCATTTTAGATTTTTCTGTTCATTTTCTTTCTGGTTTTGCATGTTTATTTCTATCACTGTGATTGTTTTTCTTTTATTGTTATTTCCTTGATATGCTTGTTAATCGTCTCTTCATTAGATTTGCATCAGCACATGAACAGGTCGTCACTCTAATTATGTTTAGTTTGCTAGTTTTCTTTTTAACTCTGGTCTTAAGGAGGGGCTATTCAATTAAGGGGTTTTATTTGATTTCAAAATATTTTGTCATTTTGTTAAAATTATGTCATGTGTTTGGTTTCGAATCTTAAATCCAGACCTGTCGTGAAAGCCAAAAGGAAAGGTTTAATGGCCCAGATTTAATTTTCCTTGGGTCAAATTGATCCAGGTTGGTCCGGCAGGTTTATTTCAAGGAAATGGGGGGGGGGGGGGGGTAAATAAGGTAAATCGCTGGAATATTATAGTAACAAGAATATGAAGCTTCTAGTAGGAGTTTCTTGTAAAATTTTAGGCTGTAACTTGACAAGCAAGCCATAAAATCAGGGACCATAGGGCAAAACTAAATTTTGAGGATTGCCCTAATGTTCAGCCTATAAAAGGCAAGAAAACTTAAGCTAAAAAAGTGGGGAGAGCAAAAATTTCCAAAAAAAACGTCAGACGGCCAAATTTTTGCTGTTTTATTGATCTCTCTACTGATTTCTAAAATTTTCCCATTCTTAAATACCTCCTAGTATTTGAGATTCTGGTTCAGAAATGGGTTTAATTTTGAGGTTTGAAAGTTGGTTTTTGGGTTGCTAAAGCAATTCTACTGTACCATTGAACACCTTTATGAGATTTTAAAAGTTTGGATTTCTGAAATGGCTGCCTGATTCTAATATCTAAGGTGAGCTGAGTTTTGGGTATTTATAGTTTGGTACTAGAGTCATTTGGGTTTACTGTTAGATTGTATGAATTGTTCTAAATCATTATTTAGGGTTCTACTGGTGTTGTTCCTGCTGTTATTGCTGTTGTTGTTCATTTCGAACTTTTTAATTCATCTTCTGACTTTGCTTTGTCACATTCAGGTACACATTCTGATGCCCAATGTAAAGGTTGATCCATATAATAGAGGAAATGAAGAAAAACTTGTTTGTTGGATGTATTAACCCTTCCCTTTGTTTTTTTTATTCGAATTTTGATTTTTGCTTTTAATGTTTAAACCCATGTAATGTCATGAACATTTGAGACTTATTTCAACTTGTAATAACTGGACTGTAGCTACTTGTACCTCCAACACAGATATAAGTAGGATTTTGTTTATCTTTGAGACTATGTATGAATGTAACCTGAAAATAGCATTTCTATTGTTATTAATTAGGGGGTTGTAACCTGTAGTATTCATTTGAGATTGTTTGAGCATATTTGTTTTAGGGACTACTCAAAATTTCTAGCTGGTATAGCTTAATAATATCAAGTATGTGGTGGTATAGATTTAGAAATGAATTTATATTTGTTCATGGTATTAGGAAATAGAGCTTAAGAATAGAAGTTGATTTGCCTCCTTGTTTAAATGAAAGTGAATTCGAGTCTTTTGTTTTGCATATTATTAGATGTCAAATTTAAGTTTTTTGATTGTTATATTTGAATTTCATATATCAGCATCTTTGCCTTAACTGGGACCTTATCTGTTAGCTACAATATTCTTCATTCAATTGGGTCACATTAAGGTTTGGCCCAAGCCACCTAAAATTGCCAGTTTCCCTAGCCATTACATTGGGCTACCGGGTTTTGACCTCCAATGACTTGATTGGTGGACTGGGCTTTTCCTGGAACCCAACACTTTTACATATTGAGCCTACAACACTGGTTGATCTGATAGTTAATCAACTCCCTCGTTCTAGTTAAGATTGCGTTGAGCTAGTTCTTTGTTTGAAATAATTAATCATTTTTTCATGTGAACGGATAGTTTGATGAGTAAAACTTTTAATCTCGTTTAGATCAGAATTAATCCATTTAATTTAGAATTGAGGTGTGCCAATGCCAAATAAAATTGAATAGTGGCATGGATCTCGCTTAATTGATTTTGAATCCTTAGAATTCGCGGTGTGCCACTTAGCGAATTTTCCGCGGCTCTCGCAAATTTGAAAACACGAGACTTCCTTGAACACGCTAGTTAAATAATTTACCTTCCTAAATTCGGGTGCGCATTTATGTGACCCAAATCCAAATCTCAACAATGTTCAAATATGTCGAAGACCACGGATGTATTTATGTGACGTGGTTCAAGACGTGTTTTAATAGTGTTGCAATTTTTCGGAAAACATAAAAGTGGTTAAAATATTCAAAATTCACATAGGTTCAAAATGTATTAAAATCAGATAATTAAGCCGAATATAACAGTTGAGCAACCATGCTAGAACCACGAAATTCGAAAATGCCTAACACTTTCTCCCGGATTATGAGAATTTCTTACATGGATTTCTGGCTCGCAGACTGTATTACAGAGTCCAACCTTCCTCGGTTCGGGAATTTAAACTGGTGACTTCGGACACCATTAATTATCCCAAGTGGCGACTCTGAAATCTTTGAATAACTAAATCCTGCTTTGATTGTCCTTTAATTGGAAAAACTTCCTTATCTATTCCCTCCGCGGGTGTAGTGGTAAAAAAGAGGTATGATAGCTCTGGCAGCTCTACTAGGGATCAAACCCAGAATCTCTAGTTCAGGGTTCAAGAATTCGATCTTAGAATAATTGTTGTAGTTGACCTTTTTTAATATCTGATTTTATTACATGATTATGCCCAATGTGATAAGTGTTGCTTTTTACCTCTTTGATATTATTTAAACTATATATAAATTGCTGCGAAACCTTTCTATTCTCATCTTCAAGGATGTGCTCACTGGTCAAGACCGTCTATTATGTTAGTGTCATACCTTGAAATAAGAAAGAGGCTAGGACAAGTTACTAAGCCGAATGGCAAAAGAATTTACTTGTTTCAAATATCGATACTGAAATTTTGCCAAAATTTTGAAAAAGGATTTTGTTTTGGAAAAAAAAGAGGAAAAAGGAGACAAAAAGGAATCTGGTTTTTAATCCTGTCAGAATGGCCCGAACTACGCCAGTTTGATTCTCACAGGGCATGAGATACGTAGGCAATCCCCATCAAGCCCAACTTTATTTTTGCCAAAATAGCCTCAAAGGCACCAAATATTTTTGTGATAGATAAACAAGGAAATTCATGTCAAAATTAGCCGAGTGTTCCCAAACAGGCGCCGAAAGGTTGCTTCTGCAAGAACAACCTCCCTGGATTCTTTTTTAAATTTTGGCCGGTAGCAAGCACAGCCTTAAAATCTTCCTCCGGAAGTGCTGAAAGGCTGCATTCGCAAAGCTGGGATTTTATTTTTGAAATTAAAATTTGAGAAAATATTAACTTTGTTTTTGAGTCCAATAAATCAGGTTTTTTTCTTAATCACCCTAAATTTGCAGAATGAATAAAAAATTTCCAATAATAGTCATGAACAAGATCTCTTTAGAGCTGCACATGTGGTGGAATGATTTGGGTGAATCAGGGCAAGATAAGGTCAATTCATACTTGGGAGGTCTTACCGGATTGTTGAAAATTACTCCTATTGGGGATATCATAAAGGTGTTGGTTACATTCTGGGACCCAGACAACAACGTATTTCATTTCCCAGACTTTGAACTCACCCCATCCCTGGAAGAAATAGCCGGATATATTGGGGGGCCCAAAATTCCTCTGAGACACCAATATTTTATTGTGCCAAGGGCCATCATTGTACACAAATTCTTGGATTCACTGAAGATAAGCAGGGGGTTCAGAATCCAGATCTGTCAGCCGGTTATTGTACTCCACAGTTTATACACCAGAGGTATGGGCACATAAGGGGATTTAACGACCCGAAAAATAAAATCTCTAACAAGGGAAACCGACTCAAATAAGAAGAACATAGGTGTTTTGCATTTATGGTATTCTTATTGGGCCTCTTGGTGTTTTCACGGAAGGATGGGAATATTGATATACGGATAGCAGGGGTTGTCAGCACCTTGCTCACTCAAGCCAAGAGCATCCTGACACCCATGATATTATCTGAAATCTACCGTGCCCTTATAGCCTATAAAGCCGGAGGAGATTTCTTTGAACGATACAACTTGTTGTTACAGATGTGGATAGTTGAACACATGTGCCATCAACCTCAATTCATGAGTTATGGGTCATCGAAAAAGAGCCGCATAGAGGAATTTTATACCACAGTCGATAGATTTAGATTACGAGAGGGGGTCACAGAGTGGGTATCATATCTCCATACCATAAATAGAGTGGACGTTTGGGTGGCTCTCCATTGATGAAATTATATATATGCCCACTGTCGGGCCTCATTTCCTTTTGATGGGTCTCTGGAGAATCCAACCATATGCTCCGTACCGGGTGCTGAGACAGTTAGGGAGGTGTCAAATGGTTCCCAGGGATGAAGAAATTAGTCACCATGTGGTTGAGATTGGTCCTAATGGTTAGTTTCACAAATCAGCAGTCCGCCAGATTTGAAGCGAGTGTCAATACTTGATGGTGAAGACTCGAGTACGAGACTTGTCTAAATGAGATGTTGCACCGTGGTATCTGGCTTGGTATAAAAGGGAAGAGGAGTTTGGAAGATTGGCTAAAAGACCACATCTTCAGGAATTTGCTAAGGCATCACAAGAACAATGGAATTGGTTAGCCAAGGAAAACGAATTCAGGGCCACAATAGGAAAGTTGTAAAAACAAGTCAAAGACCTTCAATTCGAGAATGGTCTATACGCCATGGCAAACGAGGGGGAAAAGAAAAGACTAACCAAAGAAAATGAAGATTTGTGAACCCAAATTCAGAGAATGAAAATAGCTGTAGAGAATCCCACCACAAGTGCAAAGGATGAAAAGCTCATAGACAATCTAAGACGGAAATTAGGAGAATATAGTTTTGACTTGAACAAAGCAGAGGATGAGCTAGCCAGGGCCCGAAAAAATTGGCCAAAAATGTAGAGGAACTAGCACGCATGATCGAACAACTAAATAAAGGTATGACAACGAGGTTGCGGGTTTGAAGAAGAGGGTCATCATGGTTGAAAACAAAATGGTTAAGCAAGCAAAAGACATCAAGGCTGAAAGAGAGCATTGTTACACAGCAATAGCACGGCTGGAGATAGATTTCAATAATTTCAAGAACTGAATCGTGTAGCCGAAAAAACTTTGGAGGCTAGGGCCCAGCAGATTGGGCGATTGTTGCAAAAAAAAGGGTGCTATAAGAGACAAGGTACGGATGATCACCGATTACATCACCATAAAGTGTAACCACTCTAAAGATATGACAATATCCATGTTTTTTGCCTCCACAATGACCTTCGTTCGTCAAGTGATGGAAGACCTCCACCACCTCCAAGGGTATTTAGCATGCAGGTCCGCGGCGAGACTAAATGATGTCCCGTTAGCCCCAGGAGCATTGGAGGCCTTAATGTATTCATGATTTACACTCAAGTTTGTTAGTCCATTTGCGAAGTTTGTATTTTCTTCTATTTGAGCCTGTATTAGGTTGTCAAGTCAGTTGTTTTCATATTTTTTCAGAGTCTATTGGTTTCGTTGGAGTCAGAGTCTGTTGATTTCTTTTCTTAAAGTCGTTAGTAGTTGTAATCAAGTGTTTTACTTTATGAAAATTAGAAATTTCCAAAATATTTTCTATACTTATCTGCCAGAACTACGCTCGATATGATTCATGCTGGATCGTGATACGTAGGCAATCTCCATAGGATTCGACTATAACCAGAATAAAAAAAAAAGGGGAAAAGAAAAGAGAGAAAACTGTGAGAGGGAAACAACGGAAAAATAAGGGAGAGAATAATAAAACAAAATAAGGTATTCAAAACAAACTGAGCAAAAGAAAGGAAAAGAAGAAAAAGAAAACAAAAGAGAAAAGGAAAGTGGCATAGGATAAAAGCCGAGATGACACAAGCAACCATTCTAGTGCATAATAGAAACCGGTGACTGCTTAGGTGCATTCATCCCCGAATATGTGACTACCTATATGTTAAAGCCTAACCGCTAACAATTTTTGGTGTTGTTTATCTGATATTAAGACAGGTGGTTATCTTTGCGGCATTCTGGCAACCCATCCCTATAACACTCGGTCCAAAAGCAAGCTGACTATGGCCAACCAAGAAACCGATACAAGTATCATTGATCCCTCGAAAGAGGTGGAAGAGTTTGAAGTCAACACAATGAAAGAAGAGATGTACAAAATGAAGCATCAAATAACTGAAATGTATCAAGCATGGGTAAGAGGGCAGCCACCACCAGCTTATCCTGCTAACCCGACCTTCATCCCACCATTAGCCCAGTCACATGACCACCCTGCCACTGATCCACCCCCAAGCTTCCCCTATCTACCAATAATACCATAGTACAACTTCCAAGACACCCCCAGATCTACCACCCAATGTTGTTTCCCACCCTCCTATACCAGTTGCTCCCATCTTCGTGGCACCTCCTCCCGCTGCACTCCACAGATCATCCACTGAATCTTTGCACCAAGCTCATGATAACCAGTATTAACCACCAGAACCCACCTTCAAAGCCCATGAACGCTAAACTTACGCTCCTCGTTTTGAAATCCCTACAGAGGTTGAAAAATCAACAAAAATCCCGAGCAGGAGGAGGTGATCAGGAAAGTCAAAAGTCTAGAGCAATCATTTAGAGATATGAGAGGGTTGGGTGTCCAAGTGAGTGTGGCACTCAAAGACCTCTATTTGTTCCCAGATGTGCAATTGCCACAGGGCTTTAGATGCCCAAGTTCGACTTATACGACGAGCATGGTAATCCAGTGGCACACCTAAAGGGTTTCTACAGCAAGATTAGAGGGGCACGCGGGAAGGATGAATTACTAATGGCATACTTTAGTCAAAGTTGTAGTGGTTCAGCATTGGAATAGTACCCGACATGATCATCCTCAGTGGTACACATAAGACGATCTAGCCCAAGCATTCGCCTGTCATTTTAAGTACAATCTTGAAATTATTCCGAATCATTTGTCTTTGTCGAAACTGGAAAAGAAGCACAATGAGAGCTTTAGAGAGTATGGCTTCCGTTGGAGGGAACATGCAGCAAGGGTCGACCCACCAATGAAGGAAAATGAAATGGTAGATTACTCCTTGCAAGCTTTGGAGCCTACATATTTTTGTCACCTGGTAATAATAGTGGGTAAATCCTTTAATGAGGTCATAAAAATGGGGAGCATGGTAGAGGAGGGACTCAAGTCTAACAAGATTATGAGTTATTCAGCAATCAAAGCAACCACCCAGGTTATCCAAAGCAGGATCTGGGGAGCAATCAGAAAGAAGAAGAAGGAGAAGGTAGCGACAATTAACTCAGGGACTTGGTTTGGGCCGGGGTCCATCCCATTACAACCAGCCCCAACCTCATCATCAAACCTATCCACACACTCCATATAGCCCACCACAACACTACTACCTACCTCCTGACCCCCGTTTTTCCGTCCATCATGCACAAACATATACCCAACCTCCTACCCACGCACAATGGCATGCGCCAACCACAAAAAATAATTACCCAGCTCCACAGAATAACTATCCACCTCCAAGAGCCTACCAAAACCCCACGAGACCAGCTTTTCCGGCCAACCAAGCTTTGAAAAATGAGAGAATTTAGAAGAGGAAAACTTTCACTCCAATGGCAGAATCATATACCAGCTTATTCCACAGGTTGAGACATTTAGATATGTTAAGGCCGATTGAAGCAAGATTGTCAATCCTCCTCTGAGAAATCTGGATTATTTGTTAGCTGTGAGTATTGTTCCGGGGACTCGGGGCATGACACAGAGAACTGTTAGCATCTGAAGAGTGTTATTCAAGAACTTATTGATTTACACCGAATTAAGGTGCAAGCTTCGGAATCACCCAATATTAATCAAAACTCGTTGGCTGATCATCAAGAGACAAATATAATTGAGTTAGTTCACAAAGAGGGAGAGCCCAAAAAGCCTTCGCAAACTGTCATGATGATCTGACCCAGTGAGCGAAAGACGGTTGAGAATTTAAAAAGCGAGATGTCGACGCTTAAGTTAAGTGGATCAAGCAGTGAGCCTTTCATTGTAGTGAAGAAGTAATCCCTGAAAGACGGGATGGTAAGACAAGAAAAGGCAAAAGAGGTTGTACCGGGGGTGGTAAGCAAGCCTCTGGTTGTCGTGGAAGGTTCTTGCATAGAGCCTGTCATCATCAAACATGTAATTTAGCTACCAATGATCAGCAGCAAGGTCGTACCTTGAAATTATGACCGGGTAACAGTGAAGTACAAAGTGAAAGAGGTTAGAGAAGAAGTTTGTGAGACCCACAGATTGACCCGATCGGGGAGGTGCTTTGCCCCCGAGGATGTGAGAAAACCTAAATCGACCAAGGATAACTCAATGTTGGTGAAGAAAACTGTGAGTGAAGAGTAAGTAGAAGAGTTTTCAAAGAAGATGAAAATGTAGGATTATTCTATTATGGAACAATTGAGAAAGACGCCTTCTCAAATCTCGGTGTTATCATTGTTGATTCATTCCAACAAGCACCGTCGGGCGCTGATGAAGATCCTGAATAAGGCCCACGTTCCTGATAATATCACGGTCAATATCTTAGAAAAGATAGCCAACAAGATTTTTGAGGTGAACAGAGTGACTTTTTCTGACAATGAATTTCCAGTAGAAGGCACAGAGCATAATAGAGCACTCTATCTCGCGGTAACGTGCAAAGATTCTATGGTTACTCAAGTGTTGGTTGATAATGGTTCAAGCACAAATATTTTCCCTCGTTCCATGTTGAACAAGTTGAAGGTGGATGATTTAAGAATCCACAAGAACAACATTTGTGTATGAGGGTTTGATGGCGGCAGAAAAGATTCGGTCGGTGACATAGTGGTCAAACTTACAATCGGACGTTGATTTTACCATGGAATTCCAAGTGTTGGATGTGGTTGTTTCCTACAACCTGTTATTCGAACAACCCTGGATCCATGCTGCTAGAGCGGTCCCCTCTACTTTGCATCAAATTGTGAAATTTGAATGGGATCCACAAGAAACAATTGTACATAGCGAGGACTATCCGCATGCTCAAAGTGATGCTATTATGCCACTCATCAAGGCGGATGATGACAAGGGGCCCTGGGTGTATTAGGTTCATGACATGGTATCAGTGAGAAAAGTTCCAGAAAGGGAGTGTGTTCCAACACCAAAGCTAGCTGTTGCGTCAGTCATGGTGGCTGTTAAGATGTTGAAGAACGGATTTGTTCCGGGAAGGGGTTTGGGGGCGTCACTTTAGGGTATCGCACAACTGATATCTCTCCCCAAAAATATAGAAACCTTTGATTTGGGGGTTCAAGCCATCAATTGCAGAAATAAAGAGGGCAAGAAAAATGAAGCAGAAAGCATGGGTCCTCCCCAAACCCGTGCCGCGTCTCTTCAAATCATTTGTGAAGCCTGGCACCAAGAAGTGCCCGACAATGATAAGACCCAATTTGATGGTCGATCCAGATAAAGAATTGCTTGAAAGGTTTGAAGGTTGTTTGAAGATGTGAATGTGGTAGAAGCAAGAGAGGGATCTAGCAAGGCAGATGTGCAATTTGTTGGGCCCTGTACAAAAGTCAATAATTGGAAAGCTACTCCTCTCCTGACCAGGAAGGAAGTTTTGGTAGTTTGCTTTGATTTTTTCTTTCAATTTCTCTAGATTATTCTAGGGTTGTAATTTAGAGTCAATGTTCCGTCCATTTGAATGTGTACACCCTGTTATCTTTCAAATTCAATGCAATGCAATTTCCTTTTCGTCAGTGCTAATAATTCTTATTTTTTCTTTTCTTTTCTTTTTCTTCTAGTACAATTATTTTTATGTTGGCTCCAATGATATGACATACATAAGGACTCTTTGGCCCGGTCTTGAAAGGCAGTCTAATTCAGAATTAATATCAAGAGATAGAATGTGAAGATGAATCAGAATATGATGAGGAAAGGGCGTTTGAAGAAATTAGTAAAGAGGTAAGCCACTTTGAGGAAAAACCGAAGCCAAACCAGAGTGATACAGAAACAGTCAATCTAGGGGACCCAGAAACATTCCATCTTGAGCCGCAGCTTAAGGACGAAATAATCGAAGCGCTGCTTGAATACAAGGATTTTTTCGCATGGTCCTACGACGATATGCCACTGTTGAGCACTGACTTGGTGGTTCACAAATTGCCCACTGACCCGGCCTGCCCTCCTGTCAAACAAACATTGAGGAAGTTCAAAGCTGATGTGAGCGCAAAGATCAAAGAGGAAATTACCAAGCAGTTTGAGGCAAAGGTCATCCGAGTCATACGATATCCCACCTGGTTAGCTAATGTCGTGCCTACGCCAAAGAAGGAGGTAAACTAGGGTGTGCGTCGATTATCGTGACCTCAACAAAGCGAGCCCAAAGAACAACTTCTCATAGTCGAACATCCACATAATGATTGATAATTTTCCAAAACCTGAGATCGATTCTTTCTTAGATTGTTATGCACGCTATCACCAAATTTTGATGGATGAGGAGGATGCGAAGAAGACAACATTCATCACAATGTGGGGAACATATTGCTACAGGGGTGATGAGCATGTTGGAGAGATTAATTACATCAATAGATTTATTGCGCAGCTCATAGCAACTTGTGAGCCTATCTTTAAGTTGTTGAAAAAGGATGTTGCGGTCAAATGGACAGATAAATGCTAGGAGGCTTTTGATAAAATAAAAGGATACTTGTCGAACCCACCGGTATTAGTCCTACCGGAACCAAGGAGGCGTTTGATCTTGTATCTAACAGTCTTGGACAACTCATTCGGATGTTTGTTGGGTCAGCATGATATCACCGGAAGGAAGGAGCAAGCCATATATTATCTCAGCAAAAATTCATAGCTTATGAGGCTAAGTATACTCATCTTTAAAGTTCGTGTTGTGCCCTAACTTGGGTAGCACATAAGTTGAAATACTACCTGACATCGTATACTACTTACCTCATCTCATGCCTAGACTTGTTGAGGTACATCTTCCAGAAGCGTATGCCCACGGGGAGGCTTGAAAAGTAGCAAATCCTGCTCACCATGTTCGACATTGTCGATGTGACTAGGACAACAATAAAAGCGCTGGCATTGGCTGATCGTCTGGCCGAGAATCCGGTGGATGAATAATATGAACCTTTAAAGACATACTTCTCGGATGAAGAGGTGATGCATATTGATTAAGTGGAACAGGGCGAGAAGCCAGGATGGAAACTATTCTTCAACGGGGCCACTAACATGAAAGGCGTCGGGATAAGAGCAGTACTCATTTTCTGAAATGGGGCACCATTACCCCGTTACAGCTCAGTTCCGCTCCTATTGTACTAACAATATGGCAGAATATGAGGCATGCATCTTGGGTCTGAGGTTAGCTTCAGACAAGGGTGTCTAATAAATCTTGGTCTTGAGAGACTCGGACTTTTTAGTACACTAGATTCAAGGGGAAAAGGAAACACGAGATTTGAAGCTCATATCATACCGACAATGTCTGCATGACCTTTGTCGAAGATTCCAGTCAGTAGAGTTCCATATCCCATGAATCCACAACGATCTTGCTGACGCCTTGGCTACTTCGGCATCGATGTTACATCATCCAGGTAAGGCGTATGTGTACCTGCTACATATTCAAGTCCATGACAAACATTCTTACAGCAACGTGGTAGAAGAGGAGTTTGATGGTGAGCCTTGGTTTCACGACATCAAAGAATTTATCAGGATGGGTGTGTACCCAGTACAAGCCACAAGTGATCAAAAGAGAACAATTCGTCGCTTATCCAGCGTGTTTTCTTCAGTGGAGGGGTGTTATACAAAAGAACGTCAGATCTTGGCTTGTTAAGATGCATAGACGCGAGACAGGCCACAACCATCATGACCGAGGTACATTTCGGAGTTTGAAGACCTCATATGAGTGGGTATGTTTTGGCAAAGAAGATTCTCCATGAAGGTTATTATTTTCTCACCAGGGAGCGATATTGTAGGAGTTACGTGCGCAAATTTCATCAATGTCAGGTGCATGGATATTTGATTCACTCCCTGCCATCTAAATTACATACAATGTCTGCACCATGGCCCTTCGTTGCCTGGGGAATGGATGTCATCGGGCCCATCGAGCTAGCAGCAACCAATGGGAACAAGTTTATCCTGGTGGCTATTGATTATTTCACCAAGTGCGTAGAAGCTAAAACTTTCAAGTCGGTAACAAAGAAAGACGTGGTCGACTTTGTGCATTCAAATATTATTTGCCAGTTCGTAATTCCAAAGATAATTATCACCGATAATGGAGCAAATGTCAATAGTCATTTGATGAAAGAGGTATGTCAGCAGTTTAATATTACACATCGCAATTCCACCCCATACTGACCCAAGGCGAACAGAGCAGTTGAGGCAGCCAATTAGAACATAAAGAAGATACTTCGAAAAATGGTGGAAGGGTCCAAGCAATGGCATGAGAAGCTACCCTTCGCATTGTTAGGCTATCGCACTACTGTCCGCACCTCAGTAGGGGAAACTCTGTATTTGCTGGTATATGGCACAGAAGCAGTAATACCGGCCTAAATTGAAATCATGTCCTGCGGATTGTCGCCGAGGCAAAAATTGATGATGACGGGTGGGTCAAAACCCGCCTGGAGCAATTGAGTTTGATTGATGAGAAAAGATTCGCAGCAGTTTGTCATGGCCAAATGTATCAATAGAGAATAGCAAGAGCATATATCAAGAAAGTGAGCCCAAGAAGGTTTGAAGTGGGTCAGTTGGTATTGAAGTTCATCCTCCCTCACCAGGCGAAGCAAAGAGCAAGTTCGTCCCAAATTGGCAAGGGCCGTTCATTGTGTCAAGAATGTTGTCCACCTGGGAATTGTATCTAACAGATGTGGAAGGCAAGTATGCAGAAATGTCCATCGATTCCGATGCAGTTAAAAGATACTATGTATGATTTCTTTGATTAAATCATATTTGTTTTTCACTTGGCATAATTTGGAGATTGTAATGACAGGTGCATTTTATTATTCTATCTAACACTTTATCCCTTGTTAACTCTTTCGAGCTTTAATTATTCTCTTTCATACCCCTCATTCGGAATCAGTAGCAAAATCAGAAAAGCAAGCGTAAGAGATGAATAAAGGAAAAAAAGAAAGGAAGAAAAATAAAAAAAGAGAAGTAAAAGAAGAAGAAAAGGAAAAAAGGAAAAAAAAATAAAAGAAAAAACAACAAAACAACAAAACAGCATGGAGGAAACAAAAGAAAGAATAAGAAAAGAAGAAAGAGAAAAGAGAAAAGAGAAAACCACAGCAAAACAAAGCAATCCTTATGACATGAACTACATTTGACCTGATTCCTTTTAAGGATACGTAGGCAGCCTCACAGTTTGGTCTCACTAAATCAATAATCCAAAAGTCCCCAAGCAAGAAACTGGGGTAGAAGTTGTGGTTGGTGTAAATAATTTTGATTCCGAAAGTTTTACTTTGAACCCTTTTGAATTATTTTGAGTCAATACCCTTTCTTTCTAACCCTATCCAAAACCCCACATTATGGTCCAAAGAAAGACCTTCTGATCAATATTAACGAAATGCCAAGTCGAGCAAGAAGAGGTGATTCATATCAAGGGCAACACTCTAGTTCGAACAAGAAAAAATGCAAATGAGAGAATCTTATTGGTGAAAACCCTTACGGGTAACGTAATGCGATGGGAGTTGAGATAATGTAAAAATAAGAGAGCTTTATTGGTGAAAACCCTCACGGGCACCTTAAGGCGAAGGCAAGTCAAGAAATGAAAAATTCAAAAAGGCCTATTGGTGAAAAATTTGTTCAAAACACCACAGGATGAGCAAAGTCAGGGTTTGGTTAAAGAAACTGGGTTAAGGAAGGTCAACAATGAAGCAGGACAATTGAAAGTGGATCGTCTGGACAGACTGGGTCGACTAAGCCAAAGTGCATATCATGATCATTGGAACCAGCTGTTCCCCCACAGATAAGTCTTTTTTCTTCCCCCTTTAGTAGTCACCCAATTCTGAATTCTTTTGTTCTAAAAACAACTCAGAGTCATTACATTTCAATTTTTTTCGGGTCTCTATTCCTTTAAGATGTTTTCAAGGTCAATTTTATTTAAGCAAGCACGAGAGAAATTTCAAAGATTACTACCATCTCCGAAATGGCAAAGTACATTGCGGCTAAAACATAACAAAGTCAACGGAAGTTTAAATGGGATATGAGGAATCACTGAAATTTTCGTCAGTGAAATGATTCGATAGTCTCAAGAAGGATGCAAATATTCTGGAAAGAGGGTCAGGAATGTAACATAATATTGGGTTATAGAACACTTGGTTCACCTAACGCCATAGGTTTCAAGGGTTCAGCCAACAAATCAGGAGGCTCATAGCGAGTTCAGGAAAGTTCGCCACAACGGAGCATGACAGTAGGGAGGCCATTTTCAGTAGGAACGCCACGAGCTAACCACCACATTTAAAACTGACAAGACTTTCTTTGATTGGAATAGGGGCAGGAAATTTCGAATGTCTCGGGGAAGTCCACTATCGGAAAAGCAAGCACCTAGTAGGTATGACTGTAAATTTCAAAACCCTCCTATAAATGGGGCCTAGTTAAAGGTCAAAATAATCGGCAATAGCAAAAGAGCATAAATGGACATAAGAGTTTGCGTGTTGAAATAGGATTCAACTAGGAGTTGTCAAGACCCTCCAAGAAACTGGGACTCTATTTAAAATTCGAACAGCCACGGGTAGCATAATCGGGCATAAATATTCCCCAATGAAAACAAGCGATAGGATTCACATAGGAGTCATCAGGACCTCCTGGATAATGAGATGTAGCTTTAGTTACTGGTTCCCAACAGATATAACTTAGATTTAAAATTGGCTTTAATTAAGAATTGTCAGGACCCTCCTGGATAATGGGACTTAGTCTTAAAATTTCCAATAAAAACAAGATGTAGCCTAAGGTCTGTCATAGGAAAGCATGATAAGATTTGATTGTGATTTATCAGGACCCTCCTGGATAATGGGACGCAATCTCAATCTTTTCCTAGATAACAAGACATAGCGGAAGTAACACCTTTAGAGGATGTAGCCTAGTTTTAGATTTGGCGTTAGTTAAGAATTGTTAGGACCCTCCTGGATAATAGGGCGCGACTTCATTGTCTTCTTAGATAACCAGATAATATTTGGTAACATGATTCAGTTTAACACTCACATATGTACCCAGCCATCAAACTGGGGCAGAAAATTTTTATTGTTTTGTCTATTTTATTGAAATCAGGTGCCCACCTAGAGAACAAGGGAATACAATTCAGTTTGGTAATCAGGCGTCCACCTGGAGAACAAGGGAATACTATTTGAGTTTTGGGTAATCAGGTGCCCACCTGAAGAACAAGGGAATACAGTTCAAGTCTTGGCAATCAGGCACCCACCTGGAGAACAAGGGAACACAAGTCAAAGTTTTGGTAATCAGGTGTCCACCTGGAGAACAATGGACTACAATTCATGTTTTTTGGCAATCAGGCACCCACTTGGAGAACAAGGGAATACAGTTCAATTTTTGGTAATCAGGCACCCACCTTGAGAACAAGGGAATATAATTCAAGTTTTGGCAATCAGGCGCCCACCTAGAGAACAAGGGGATATAATTCAAATTTTTGGCAATTAGGCGCCCACCTAGAGAATAAGGGAATACAGTTCAAGTTTTTTAGCAATCAGGCGCCCACCTAGAGAACAAGGGAATATAATTTAAGATTTGGAAATCAAGCGCCCACCTGGAGAATAAGGGAATACAGTTCAAATTTTTGGAAATCAGGCACCCACCTGAAGAACAAGGGAATACAGTTCAAGTTTTGGTAATTAGGCGCCCACCTGGAGAACAAGGGAATATAATTCAAATTTTTGGTAATCAGGCGCCCACCTGGAGAACAAGGGAATATAATTCAAGTTTTGGCAATCAGGCGCCCACTTGGAGAACAAGGGAATACAGTGCAAGCTTTGGCAATCTGGCGCCCACCTAGAGAACAGGGGAATACAGTTAAAGTTTTTGGCAGTCAGGCGCCCACCTGGAGAATAAGGGAATACAATTCAGGTTTTGCAATCAGGCGCCTACCTGGAGAACAAGGAAATAGAATTTAATTTTGGTAATCTGGCGTCCACCTGGAGAACAAGGAAATACAATTTGAGTTTTTGGTAATCAGGTGACCACCTGGAGAACAAGGGAATATATTCAAGTTTTGGCAATCAGGTGCCCACCTGGAGAACAAGGGAATACATTCAAGTTTGGTAATCAGGCACCCACCTGAAGAACAACGGAATACAGTTCGAGTTATTAGCAATCGAGCGCCCACCTGGAGAACAAGGGAATACAATTTAGTTTTTTGCGATAAGGCGCCCCACCTGGAGAACATGGGAATACAGTTCATCTTTGGTAATTAGGCACCCACCTGGAGAACAAGGGAATAGAGTTCGAGTTATTAGCAATCAGGCACCCACTTGGAGAACAAGGGAATACAATTCAATTTTTGCAATCAGGCGCCCACACGGAGAACAAGGGAATACAATTCAATTTTGGCAATCGCGCGCTCACCTGGAGAACAAGGGAAATAATTCAAGTTCAATAATTAGGCATCCACCTGGAGAAAGGGACACATAGCAACTAGACAACAAGGAGTTTCATATAAAGAAATACAAGTCAACAAGGCAACAAGGATTGAGAGCAAGTTTGAAGACATAGATAGGTTCTTTTGTAATCCATAGGTCATAGCTTATTTTGACTCGGTGTAATAAGGGGATCTAGCAAGCAGTAGCAGCATCATCAGTAACAGTGAGATCATAGCTTCATGGTAGTCCCAGCTACCAAACACTCCTGAACTACACTGACCTGATTCCTTTTTAGCCAAGGATATGTAGGCAACCTCCGAAGCAGGGTGCGGTCAAGCTTCTCAAAAATTCTTCCCACAGAGTATTAAAACTGGAAAAAATCGCTTGTATCCGCTCACTTATCTTTGCACAAAAATTTTTCGTGTTTCTGGGAAAAAAGGGGGCATTTGTGAGCATGTGATTTTTTCCCTATATGAATTACTCCCACAATTTTAAAGCAAAAATAATTTCTGGCATTATTTGAAATTTTGTGGATTTTTGTGGCATTTTCTATTAATTGTTTGCATTTTTGTTCGTGCATCTTAATTAGTAAAAAATACAAAATAGGTTGCATTTGCATTTAGGATTTTACTCTACATTTTAGGATTAATTAACAAATTAGTTGTTTATAAAGGTGGGAAAAATGAAAAAAAAAATTTTAATTTTGCATTTTTTGAGGTTTTTATTTAATTTGGTTTTTAATAATTTGTGATAATTATTATTTAAAAATAAATTAATAAGATAATGTGGACTTATGATTTAATTTAGGATTTTACTTCCAATTTTGAAAATGAAAAAGGAAAATTTGGAATTAAGAAAATGAAAAAACAAAGAGAAGAGAAAGGAGTTAATGAAATGTTTTGGGGCAAATATTTATTTTAGAACATTGGCCCAATATCCCATCTCGTCCAGCGCAAACCCGCCTTAACCCAGTCCAGCCATGTCTGTGACCAAAACGATGTCGTTTAGGTTGAACTAATCTAAACCATCGAGAATCTTTGATCCAACGGTCGAGAAGTGATCGATCCCGGAGTATATTAGTGTCCAAACATTACCCCGCCCCAAAACTCATCTCCTCTCTCACACCAGCAAACCCTAGAGAGCCCATATTGTCTTTGTCGTCCGCCACCTACAGAAAATCGCCCATGGTTGTGGTGAAACTCCGATAACCACAAAAATAATACCATCACCTCCCCCTCCCTCTCCTCTTTAGAAATACGCTATTGTCTCCCCTCAAAACCTAGCCAGACTTCTCGAATCTTGATCAGAAGTTCTGACTCCTCCGCCGTGTCCGGCGACACCACCTCCGTTTTGCCACCAAAATTACACCATAGTTTCTCCTCCACTCCCAAATCACAAATCCATACCCCTTTTCTCTCAAATCAAGCCCGAATTGCTTAAATATTCAAAAGAAGACTGGAGTAAAAATCCAAACTTTTCCAAACTCTGCACAAATCACACCAAAGGCCCCCTTCACCTCCCCCTTTCCAAATCTGTAGTCCGTTTCCTTCAAATCGCCCCAGAACCTGTCGACTATCATATTGAAGCAAGTCTGTTGGGTTTCAAGGCCGGTGTCTGGGCGGATTAGGACCAAAACGAGCCTTGTTCATGTGTTCTCATTTGCAAACACATGATTGAGGCCCCTTGTGGTCAAAATTGAGATTTTAAGGCAATTTCAAAGTCAGTTCTCATTTTATGTATTTCTCTTCATTTTCTTTCTGGTTTGGCATGTTTCTTTCTATCACTGTGGTTGTTTTTCTTTTATTATTATTTCCTTTATATGCTTTTTAATCGTCTCTTTATTAGAATTGCATCTGCACATGAACTGGTCGTCACTCTGATTGTGCTTAATTTGCTAAATTTTCTTTTTAATTCTGGTCTAAAGGTGGGGATGTTAAATTCAGGGGTTTTATTTGATTTCAAAATATTTTGGTCACTTTGTTAAAATTCTATCATGTGGTTGGTTTTGAATATTGAAATCCAGGCCTATTGTGAAAGATCAAAGGAAAGGGTTAATCCAAAGGGCTAAAGGCCCAGATTTAATTTGCCTCGGGCCAAATTGACCCAGGTTGGTCTGGCAGGTTAATTTTCAAGGATATGTGGGGTAAATTATGTAGATCACTTAGGTAACCTTATAGTAACAAGAATAGGAAGCTTCTAGTAGGGATTTCCTGTAAATTTGAGGTTGTAACTTGGCAAGAAAGCCATAAAATCAGGGACCATAGGGCAAACTTAAATTTGGAAGATTGCCCTAATTTTCAGCCTATAAAAGGAATGAAAACTTAAGCTAAAAAGAGGGGAGAGCTAAAAATATCAACAAAAAAAAAACTTCAGACGGCCAAATTTCTACTGTTTCATTGATCTCTCTACTGATTTCTGAAATTTTCCCATTCTTAATTACATCCTAGTTCATTTGAGATTATGGTTCAGAAATGGGTTCAATTTTGAGGTTTTAAAGTTGGTTTTTGGGTTGCTAATGGAATTTTACTGTTCCATTGAACACCTTTCTGAGATTTTGAAAGTTTGAATTTCTGAAATGACTGCCTTATTCTGATATCCAAAATGAGCTGAGTTTTGGTATTTAAAGTTTTTTACTAGAGTCATCTAGGTTTACTGTTAGATTGGTTGAATTGTTCTGAATCATTCCTTAGGGTTCTACTGATGTTGTTCCTGTTGCTAGTGTTGTTGTTGTTGATGTTCCTTTCGAGCTTTTTAATTCATCTTCTGACTTTGCTTTGTCACATTCAGGTACACGCTCTGATGCCCAATGTAAAGGTTGATACATATAATAGAGGAAATGAAGAAAAACTTGTTTGTTGGATGCGTTAACCCTTCCCTTTGCTTTTTTATTCGAATTTTGATTTTTGCTTTTAATGTTTAAACCTATGTAATGTCATGAAAATTTGAGACTCATTTCAACTTGTAATAATTTGATTGCAGCTGCTTGGACCTCCAACGCAAATATAAGTAGGGTTTTGTTTATCTTTGAGACTGTGTGTGTGAATGTAACCTGCAAATAGCATTTCTGTTGTTATTAATTAGGGGGCTGTGACCTGTAGTATTCATTTGACATTGTTTAAGCATATTTGTTTCAGGGACTGCTGAAAATTTCTAGTTGGTATAGCTTAATGATGTCAAGTATGTGGTGGTATGGATTTAGAAATGAATTTATATGTGTTCAGTGTATTAGAAAATAGAGCCTAAGAATAGAAGTTGATTTAAGCATGGTATGGAATGGTTGTCCAGTTATTTTCCTGAATATGTTTAGTTTTGCCTCCTTGTTCAGTAATCAAAGTGAATTGGAGTTTTTTGTTTTGCATATTATTAGATGTCAAATTTAAGTTTTTTGATTGTTGTATTTGAATTTCATGGATCAGCATGTTTTCCTTAACTGGGACCTTATCTGTTAGCTATGATATTCTTCATTCCATTGGGTTACTATTAAGGTTTGGCCCAAGCCACCTAAAATCGCCCGTTTCACTAGCCATTACATTGGGCTACCAAGTTTTGACCTTCAACAACTTTATTGCTGGTCTGGGCTTCACCTGGAGCCCAGCACTTTTACGTATTGAGCCTATAGCAGTGGTTGATCAGACATTTAATCTACTCCCTAGTTCTAGTTAATATTGCGTTGAGATGGTCCTTTGTTGGAAATAATTAATCCTCTTTTCGTGTGAACGGATAGTTAGATGAGTAAAACTTTTAATCTCGTTTAGCCTTAAAATTAATCCATTTAATTTAGAATTGAGGTGTGCCAGTGTGAAATAAAATTTAATAATGGCATGGATCTCGCTTAATTGATTTTGAATCCTTAGAATTTGTGGTGTGCCACTTAGCGAATTTTTCGCGGCCCTTGCAAATTTGAAAACACGCGACTACTTTAGGCGCCCTAGTTAAATAATTTACCTTCCTGCATCCATGTGCGCATTTATGTGACCCAAATCCAAATCCTAACAATGTTAAAATATGTCGAAGACCACGGGTGCATTTATCTGGCATGGTTCAAGACGTGTTTTATTAGCGTTGCAATTTTCCAGAAATAATAAAAGCGGTTAAAAGATTCAAAATGCACATAGGATCAAAATGTATTAAAATCAGATAGTTAAGCCGAATATAACAGTTGAGCGACCGTGCTAGAACTACGAAACTCGGGAATGCCAAAAACCTTCTCCCGGATTAACAGAATTTCTTACCCGGATTTTAAGCTCGCTGACTGTATTACAGAGTCAAACCTTTCCTGATTCGGAATTTTAAGCTGTTGACTTGAGACACTATTAATTATCCCAAGTGGCGACTATGAAACCTTTAAATAACTAAATTTCATTTTGATTGTCCTTTAATTGGAAAAACCCCCTTATCTATGCCCTTCATGGGGTGTATTGGTAAAAAAGGAGATGTGACAGCAGAATCTTGATATCCATGGTTTCAAGCTCATACGCACATTTTCCTACGATACCATGAATTTTGTAAGGCCCTTCTCAATATTGACTTAACTTCCCTGCATTGATTGCTCTTGTGGATTGGACAATATTTTTTGAGTACGTAGTCCCCAATCTTGAAGTATCTGAGATGAGCTTCCGGATTGTAATATCTCTTAAAATCTTGTTTTTGCGCTACCATTCTTATTAGGGATGTTTCCCTCCTTTCTTCAAGTAAATCCATATTTATCTGCATCTTTTCTTCATTTGACTTTTCAGTAGTTTGAGTATATCTCATAGTTGGCTCCCCAATTTTAACTGTAATTAAGGCTTCAACATCGTAAACAAGTAAGAATGGATTCTCTCCCGTATTTGTTTTTGTCGTTGTTCGATAAGCCCACAAGACTCTAGATAACACCTCTGGTCACTTGCCTTTTGATTCTTCTAGTCTTTTCTTCAAGTTGTTGATAATAACTTTATTTGTTGATTTAGCTTGTCCATTGGCTACTGGAGGATAAGGTGTCAAAGTAATCCTCCTAATTTTCCAAGCTTGGAAAATTTTCGTGATTTATGACCCTATGAATTGTGGATCATTATCATACACGATCTCTTTTGGAATCCCAAACCGGCATATGATATTTCACCAGATGAAGTCTCTGACCTCCTTTTCTCGTAAATGTTAGAAGTCTTCTGCTTCTACCTCCTTAGTAAAATAGTCAGTAAGTATTAATAGAAATTTTACCTTATATTTGGCTTGTGATAGTGTACCTATGATATACATCCCCCACTTTAAAAAATTCCATGGTGCAACAACCGAATGTAATAACTTAGTTGGTCGATGCATGATGTTACCATATCTTTGGCACGTGTCATATTTAGCCACAAATATTTGCGCCTCTTCTTCACTTTTTGGATAGTAATAGCCAGCATGAATTATAGTTTTTACCAAAGATCTTCCTCCGGTGTGATTCTCACAATGTCCTTCGTTTATTTCTTTCATCACGTATTTCATTTGGGAAGGCCCGAGACATTTTTTTAGAGGGATAGCGAACAATTTTCGATATAAATTGCCTCGATCTAAACAGTAACGAGCAATCTTTTGGCAAAGTTTTGTAGCCTTTCTCTTATCTTCAGGTAGTATTCCATGATGCAAAAAATTGACAAACTCATTTTTCCAATCCCAAGTTAGATTATTGTAAGCACTGAATGAAACAAATGTATTATGGAAGTTTTTACTTCATCTGTTACTTCTGCAGTGGATGCAAGATTAGCCAAAGCATCAGCCTCAACATTCTCTTCATTTAGTATCTGTATATCTTTTCAAATTTGGAATTGTCTAACTAAGTCCCGTGCCTTTTCCAGGTACTGTTGCATCCTTGCCTCCCTAGCTATATATGTCCCCTGTATTTGGTTAACTATGAGCTGTGAATCGCTTTTGATTATGACCTGCTCTATTCCGAGCTCCCATGCCAATTCTAAACCAGCAATCACAACTTCATATTCTGCTTCATTATTAGTAACAGGATGACATTTTATGGCTTGTCGTTTAGTTTCTCCCATAGGTGGTACCATGACAATGCCAAGACCTACTCCTTTTACATTTGATGATCCATCGGTATATAAGATCGATATACCTAGATTAGACCCGTTAAATACTTGCAACTCTTTTTCTGTCTCGATTTGTATGCCTGGTCTAAAATCTGCCACCAAATTTGCTAACACTTGTGACTTTATTGCAGTTCTAGGTCGATATGTAATGTTATATTGGCTTAGATCTATAGCCCACTTGGCTAATCTACTTGATAACTTTTGTTTATGCAATATATTACGTAAGGGGTATGCTGTTACTACAGAGATAGGATGACATTGTAAATAAGGCCTTCATTTCTTAGATGGCATAATTAATGCTAGTGCAACTTTTTCCAAGTGAGGATATCTAGTCTCAGCATCCAATAAAGATTTTCTAACATAATAAATCAGAGATTGTTTACCTTAGTCCTCTCAAACTAATACGGCACTTACCGCCACTTCTCCAACAACAAGACGAATGAGTAGTATTTCCCCGTCTTTTCGTTAGGCTAGCAAAGGTGGATTTGACAAGTATGCTTTTAAATTTTTGAGCATTTTTTGACATTCTTCAGACCATTCAAATTGATTTTGCTTTTTTAGGGCTGAAAAGAATTTGAAGCATTTTTCTGATAACTTGGAAATAAACCTTCCCAAAGATACTATTCTTCATGTCAACCTCTATACTTCTTTCTTGCTCGTAAGTATATTCAGAATTTCCTTAATAGATTTAATCTATGAAGGATTTTCTTCAATTCCAAGGTTAGAAACAAGGAATCTCAAAAACTTACCTGATGACACGCCAAATGCACATTTCTCAGGATTTAATTTCATGTTAAATTCGTGAAGAATCTAAAATGTATCTGACATGTGTTGAATACGATCCCATTCTTGTTGTGATTTGACCAGCATATCATATATATATATATACCTCCATGGTTTTTTCTAGATGTTCTTGAAACATTTTGGTCACTAGCCTTTGGTATGTAGGCCCAGCTTTCTTTAGGTCGAATGACATAACTTTGTAACAGTAGGTTCCCATGTCTGTGATAAAGGAAGGTTTTTTCTTCATCTAAAGGGTTCATTTTAATCTGATTATATCCTGAATAGGCATCTAAAAAACTTAATAATTCATGTCTTGTAGTAGCATCAATTAGTTGATCCATATGCGATAATGGAAAAGAATCTTTAGGATAAACTTTATTTAGATTAGTATAATCTACACACTTACCTTTATTTTTGTGCACTACTACAGTATTACCGAACCAATTTGGATACTTTACCTTGCAGATGGACCCGATTTTTAAAAGCTCTTGCACCTCATCTTGAATTACCTGATTCTTGAAGGAACCTTGCTTTCTTTTTTTTTTTTGTTTGACAAGTGGGTATGATGGGTCTTCATTTAATTTGTTGGTCATTACTTCTGGTGGTATACCTACATATCTGAATGGGACCAAGCAAAACAATCTATGTTAGCCTTTAAAAATTCAATTAATCTATGTTTCATTTCCAGGCTGAGGTTGGTCCCAATGTAGACTTTTCGGTCAGGCCAATGTACAAATAGTACCACAATTCCCATTTTTACAAATAGTACAAATAGTTACTCAATTTTTGCTTTGATGTTTGCATTTTCTTCTGGTTCTTGAATAGTATCAGGCCTCATGCCTACAACTATTTGCCCATTTTCAGTTGAGGCTTGTATTTCTGTATCCCCAACTATATTCTGTGATTTTTATTTTTTGTCACTTTTTGCACTATAATCTGACACGAATTTAATGCTCGGAGAAGCATGTTGGTCACCACAGATTTTTCACATTCCCCTTTTTGAAGAAAATTTGATAACTTGATGTAAAGAAGATGGAACAACATCCATTTTGTGAAGCCATGGTCCGCCGAGAATCATAGTATAAGCCATATCCATTTCTACTACTTAAAATCTGGTGTCTTTGACTACTCCGTCTGCGAATGTGGTAAGTATTATCTCCGTTTTTTATACGAAACTCAAGTTGTCAAAACTAGACAAGGTGTGTGTCGTGGGTATCAGCTTATCATTGGCTTACATCTTGTTTACCACTCTCAACATAATGATATTTACAGAACTACCTAGGTCAATCAAAACTTGTTTTACATTAGTTTCATCAACAAGTAAGGATATTACTAGTGTATCTTTATGCGGGGTCAGCACGTTATCTGCATCTGCGTCATCAAATATTATATTATTTTCTTCCAAAACCTGTCAAACTTACTTCCCATGGGTGATTGTAATTTTTGACACCTTTTTTGCTCTCGTATATCCTACGCCATTGATCTCCTCCCTTCCACTTATGACATTAACAGACCTCTTTGGTGAATAAGGTTTTGGCGGTTCCTACCTATTATTCATATTTGATTAAATTCCCTTTTCACTAAATAATTCAGTTGAGTAACCTTGTTTTATTAAATTCTCTACTTTACCTTGTAACATTCTGCCCTTTTGTGATCGTAAACGTTGTGAAATTCGCACCAAAAAATTAGATTTCTCCTGTTTGGGTTTGATCTTGTTTTATTTGGCCACCAAACAGTGTCTTTCATTATTCTTAAAACAACCACCAGCTCAGATGTGCTAATACTGAAACTATAGCCGCTGATTTTTGCTTTTGATCTTCTGTCATCATCTCGCGTATCTCGCATCTTTCATTCATTTTCGAACCTTGATGATGAACCGGACTCTCTATCCCTTGATCTAGGATCAAATCTCGGGTTTTCTTGTTTCCAACGGGACTCTCTTCCTATTGGTCCCATATAAGGCTCGTACCTGTTTTTACCATACCTTTTTTCGGTCTTTGTCCTTCTTGAACTTACTCTTTCATCTTTCCAAAACTGAGTGATAGTGTCTTCCTCTATCCGCAGTTATGTGTTGTACCTGTTGTAAAAATCATTCTAAGTTGTTGCAGGAAATTCTTGTAAGCTTTCTTTGAGTCTCCTTATGGCTTTAGAGCTTTTTTCATTTAGATTACTGGCAAAGCCCATAGCAGCCCAGTTATTAGGTACACATGGCAACACCATCCTTTCGTGCTGGATCTGTCTACAAATTCTATGAGATACTCTGTATCTCCTTGTTTTATTTGAAAATGGCCTCCCTTCATTTTTTAACTTTTTGGCTCCCGAGCGTGCTTTGATAAAGGAATTTGCAAGCTCAGCAAAAGAATCAATAGAATTTTCACGTAAAAGAGAAGGCTATGTCAGTGCACCCTTTGTGAGTATTTCTCCAAATATTTTGCCCAACACAAACTCAATTTTTTGCTTGGCCAAATCGTTGCCCTTTACACCAGTTGTAAATGCAGTTACGTGATCCCGAGGATCAGTTGTTCCATCATACTTAGAAATATCAAGCATCTTGAATTTCTTTGGAATTGGTAAAGGAGCAGCACTTGACTTCCAAGGTTGTTGAGAGTATTTATCCATATCTACCCCTTAATTATAGGTGTCACTCCAGGTATCTGCTCTATGCCATCACTTTTCTCCTTGAGCTATTTCCGCAAAGTTAGTACTAAACTTTGTAATTCAAAATTACCTGGGTTACCTGTCCCTCCATCATGAGATTTACTGGGAGTTCCTCCACTGCCTGAATTAATGAGTCAAGAGCAAGGATTTTATATGGTTACATTGTTGTTTGAAGGTGGTGTCAGTGGTATAATTGGCATCTAGCTAGTAAAAGCCCGAAGAGCATTGCTGACCTGTTGAGCGATTAATTTTTTTAAAGCTTCATCAATAGCCTAATCATTCTCAAACTGCTCATTCATAATTGATTTAGACCCATAAGGAGTCCTTCTTGTGATTGTCGAGAAGAAGTTTTGTTGTTAAGGGTCTGGAATTCCATCTCCTTGTTAATTCTCCTGATGATACTGATTTTCTTTGTGCTGTAAATTTTGTTGGTTGTTGTCTTTGTCATTTGTCATGATTTGACAAAAGAATTGATTTAGAAAGGAAAGGATTATTATATTCCATGTAGCGAAACCAATTTGTTTAACCTGAAAATATGAATTTCATTCAAAGCATAATTATAGAAGAACTCAGTAGATAATCAAATAAGGAAATAATTATGTGACAAGAAAGGAAAATTGGACTGAGAAGTAGCCGAGTAAGCAATATAAAGCAATTTTAATAAGTATATTCCAATAATCATCGGTGTGTCCATAAAAAAATGTTATTTATCTCCCTTTTATTCTTCTAAGTACTACGCTTTTTTCTCTCATAATAGAGTCATTATGAGAAGTTATGACATTAATGAGATGTTATGATTAGCAATCGTAACTATTTTGTGAAGATTCTATAACATTCCCCATCATTAATTGCAGATATCACGTATTTGTACTTTTTTCCATCTTGGTTCATTCCAACGATATCTCTTTAAATTATCAAGAGATCCAAGTAACCGTTCCTTCTTGTTTTCTTGAACCTTTGCCCGTACCTATTAAGACCCGCATCTTTTTGTTTACTCTTTGCTAGTTGTCACTCTTCTACTAATTCATGTATCTTGACATGCCATCCATATAATTAATTCCAAATATTTACTTGATTTTCCCCAACATAATATGTAATGACACATGGCCGTCCAAGGGAAAGAGACTTGGAACCCAAGGCAGGGATGGCCCAAGACCGAACACAGTTACTTCGTGTGTCACCAGAAAGGATAATGCTCATAAAGATATATTAAATGCTTTGAGCTAGTAGAATTTAAAAAGGAATATTCTGCAACATTAAGGACGATAGCCCGTTACAGAGAATTTGGTATTTATGTTCACCGTTACATCCTCAATATTGACCTTCATAATTGACATTAAAGGAGGGCACGATCCTAGGACCTCTTTCCATTGACACAGCTATAAATAGCGAGCCCAATTATCATTATAAAGGACACAAATTTTCTAGATAACTTACGCTACATTCTATACAAAGTTTAATATAATTTACTTTCTTACTTTTGATCTCATCATTGCTGCGCCCAGAAATCTTGTTCCCGGAATCATGATTTCTTCTATTCTATCTACATTTTGAGGCTATGTATTATATTATTCTTCAGATACTTTATTATTTCTTGATTAGTTTACTTGTCTAAAAACCACGTAAGAATTCAACTGCACCATTTTATGGGTAAACAGTGTAGCGCCCACCTTAGGACCTAGACAATCATGTAATTAAATTGATCCTTGTATTTTTACAAACATGCCTTCATTATTTTGTCATAAAAAGGAAAAATCATAAGTAATAGCAAATAACACCGTTAACAACACGCACAACCCCGAGATTCAAGGAGACTAACCTCACTTCGAGGACTCAATCAGTGATATTTGTAATGAGGAGAATAACGAAACACCGATGCATAACAGGAAGTATCCTCAACAAGTTCAGAAGGAACTCCCAATGATGCTGATGAGGAACATGTTGTTGATGCGGTAAGGGTTTTACAAGAGCAACATGCGATCATTCTAGGACATCTCAAGCGGCAGGATATGTTTATGAATGTGTTGAAGCAAGAAATGTTGGGTGATTCTAACTATGCAAACAGACGAGATCCAATTCCTCCTAGTGTACCAACAAATAAAACAATGTAGAGGGTCGATAACAGCACTCCCAAGGGTGATGTTTTCTTCGATAGAGACGGGAGGAGCGGATCTTGTCTCAATAATGAGAATGATCCTTTCAAGAGTTTTATGGTTTGTGAGGCAATTAAATTCCCATATGGACCAAAATCCTAGGTACACCGCCAGTAGCGAAGGGCCCGAATTCGAAGAAGTATACTTAATTGCCATAAGTCGAGTGTGGCACTAGAGTTGATCTTGAAATGGTTCAAAATGGCTGAAGTTCCAAAATAAGATAGAACTTCAGATCCTTATAAGCATATTACCACTTACACGAAGGTAGTAATGTAAATGATTTAGCACCTCATAAAATTGAATATGTGTTGCTACAGAAGTTCAGAGAAAGTCTCATGAGAGGAGCTCTGACGCGGTATTCGTCATTACTCGAGAATTCCATAGATTCCTTTGAGATGCTAGTGGATTACTTCATCATGGCCCATTTCTGGCTAGGAAAAGAACAAGCCTGAAAAGCCGACATAATTAGGATTCTATAAAGAGTGTTCGAGTTGCTATGCAAATTCGTCACTCATTTACAAAAGGAAAGAATGTTGCTCCCAGCTGTACCGAATGAATGGGCGGCTGAAGCATTCACTAAAGGACTGAATCTGAGAAGATTAGACGCTTCCCAAAAGTCTAAGGAAAGCTTTCTTAAGTTTCAAGCAATCACTTGGGCAGATGCAACAACCGGTAAATGATGATCCAGTTGGCTTTGCACCGTTGGCCAAAGGACGGGAGAAGAATAAAGAAAAATCAAAAGATGACTACGATGCGGACAGACGAACTTTGAGGGGCCGATTTTTGCCATAAGAACGAACCGAAGGTTGTGGTAGGGGCTCCCCAACAGCAGAAGGTTCACCGTTTATTGATGCCCGATCGTGGGTAGAAGAATATGTCGTTACATGATATGGAGATGCCAAGGTCTCGTGATTCTTCTTACCCAAGTTATTAGAATATCACTTCAACTTCAATACAATGGAATTGGTGTCAGCGATGAGAAACATCAAATAATCAAGGTTCCCAAGACCAATGAGATACAATTCCAATCATAGGGATCCTAACCTATTGTGTGAATACCATAGGACAAATGGCCACTACACAGGGGACTACCGACACCTCTGGGAAGAAGTGCCAACGCTGTTGAAGAATGTCAGGTCAGAGAAATCTTAAGTGACCGAGCTAATAATCACTATGGTTTAAATATTGCAGAACCCTCGAAAGTAGGAGGAATAACCTCCAGCCAAACGATCAATATGATTTTCGGGGGGAATGGGGTTAATGGGGTCACCTTTTCGGCAACAAAGAAGGAGAAAGTTTCAATAACTCAGAGTAAAAGGCTCCAGGAAGACGATATTACTTTTATAGAGGAGGACGCAAACGGATTGTTGCTGTTGCATAACAATTCCCTGGTAATTTCTAAATATGTTAGACTTTATAATTAAAAGTGTTTTAGTAGATCCAGAAAGTTTGGATAATATCATATAATGAAGAGTATTGAAGTAAGCTAAACTCATTGGAAGCATTGTTCTGGATACAAAGCTCCTCATTGGTTTCAACCTCGCAAGCATAATAACCCGGAGGGAGATTTTGCTGCTCACAAACGCTGAAGGGGTAATGATAAAAAATCTCTTCAAAGTAGTAGATAGTGACATGAGATACAATATCATCTTTGGAAGACTATGGTTATACGAGACAAAAGTTTTACCCTCAACGTATGACCAATTGTTGAAATTTTCAACTCCCGAAGGAATTAGGTGGTTAAAAGAGATCAATCAGCAACAAGGGAGATGAATGCAATTTCAGTTTCTAGTAGCAAAGGGCGGCATAGCTATTACAGGGATCGACAACTACTCCCAAGCTAAAAGAATTTAGCCTGGGAACAGAATCGTTGGAACAATATCAGGTGCCAAGATAATTCCAAGTTGTAGAATAGATGGATGTGACAAATTCCATATTGGAAGAATTGGAGTGAGTTGCATTGTTCGAAGAATTCCTAAAAAGGAAGTTTCATTTGGGAATGGGACTGCACCCGGAGCTCAAGTATGGTTTTATTTAGTTTCTTAAATTTAATGCCGATTGTTTTGCATGGTCGCTTGAGGATATGATAGGTATCCCAATAGAGGTAGTATAGATCTTGACGTACCTCCGGTAAGACAAAAGAAACACCCTATTTTCGAAGCCAGGAACTAATTTGTCAAGAAGAGGTAACCCGCTTGCTTAACATTGGTTCGATCGGAAAAGTAAGATATTCGGACTGGCTCGCTAACGTAGTGGTAGTTCCTAAGAAGAACAATAAATTGTGTATGTTTGTATATCATAAATATCTTAATAAGGCATGCCCGAAGGACTCTTTCCGACTACCAAATATCGATCCAATGATTGATGCCACGTCCGGGAACAAGTTTATGAGTTTTTTCGATGCTTATTCTGGATATAACCAAATCAATATAAACCTAGAAGATCAGGCAAAGACTTTGATTATAAAGAATTTCGTTACATATTATTATAATGTGATGCTCTTCGGGTTGAAGAACACTGGAGCCACTTTTCAGTGGCTCGTGAACAAGATGTTTGAAAATCATATAGGAAAAACTATGAAATTTTATATAGATGATATGATCGTTAAGTCTTTGAATGAAGGTGACCACCTCAAACATCTGCAAGAAATTTTTGATATCCTGAGGAAGCATAACATGAAACTTAACCCCAATAAATGTGTTTTCATGTTACTTCTAGTAAGTTTCTTGGGTTTCTGATTATGCAAAGGTAAATTGATGTAAACCCCGACAAAATCAACGCCATAGAGGACATCCTGGATCAACTATCAAGTTAAATGAAGTCCAAAGGCTCACGGGAAAGTTGGCAGCTCTGAACAAGTTTATTTCCCAATCGTCGAATATGCCATTATTTCTTTGCTTTGCTCAAAAAGAAATATTATTTCTAATGGACACCAGAGTACCAACAAGATTTGAGGGATTTAAAGAGGTGCTAATCAAGCCCTTTATTTCGCTCTAAACCAGAAGAATTTGAAACATTGCTAGTCTATCTCGCGGTCTCGGATGTTGTGATTAGTGCAGTTTTAGCCCGGGAGGACAAAGATACACAAATCTCCCATTATTATGCTAGAAAAATTTCTAACTAGAGTAGAAAATTGTTACTCACATTTGGAAAAAGTGGTCTTAGCTCTCGTAGTAGCCACTCGAAACTGAGGCCCTACTTCCAATGTCACCCGATAGTTGTGGTGACTACTTTTCCTTTGCTGAACTTTCTTCATAAGCCCCAATCTGTCAGGCAGATTGGCCAAATGGGCCATCTAATGAGTAAATTTGACATTGAATACAAACCAACGACTACAATTAAGTCACACGTGTTGGCTGGCTCTCTAGCCAATTTTAGTCCGGAACTACTCCCCTTTGCAGCCAATGAGGACCCTATGGTGTCAGAATCCACATGGGGAGTCTGGACCTTATTTACAAAATGTAAAAGGGTTTGAACTTGGAATGTTGTTAATAACGCCTTCGGGAGAAACTTTGAGGCAAGTCATCCCTTTAACCAACAATGAAGCAGAGTATGAAGCTTTGATTACAGGACTTGGATTGTTCGGGCACTTGATTCCGAGGTTATCAAAATCAAATGTGACTCATAGTTAGTGGTAAATTACTTCTATAGGATCTTTGACACTAAGGAATAACGCACGCAACAGTACGTTATAGAGGTCCAGGCTCTATTGGCACGATGCCGAGAGTGGTCAATTACTCATAATCGATTACCTTGAGCACGGGAAGTTGCCCGAAGACCATAAAGCATCACAGCCTTGCGCGCAAAATCTGCATGATACAGCTTCAAGAGAGTATAGTTTTATAGAAAATCTTTATAAGGCCCGTTGGCATGGTGCTTAGTAGCATCCAAAGCTAACTACGTCAAGAGAGAAGTTAATGAAGGGATATGCATCAACCACTCGGGCGCAGATTCCTAAGTACTGAAGTTGGTAAGGGCAGGATATTACTAACCCCGCATGAAACATGACTCTAAAGATTTCATATGAAAATGAGATAAACCCTAGCATTATGCACCATTAATTCATCAACCGATGGAACCCTTACATTCGGTCATCTCCTTGCTGCCATTCAAGAAATAGGGGATGGATATTATCGGACCACTGCAATCGGCTCTTGAAAAGGTAAAGTTTCTTTTAATTTTGACTTACTATTTCTCTAAATTTGTGGAAGTAGGTCCTTATTAGAAGATCGGAGAATGAAAAATGGTCGATTTTATTTGGAAAAAAATATAATTGATAGGTTTGGAATACCGAAAGATATAGCATGTGACAATGGGCTGCAGTTTATAAGTGAAAAGGTTACAAAGTTCCTTGAAAATTTGTAGATAAAAAGGATGACGTCTTCACCATACCATCCGATCACAAATGGTCAAGCGTAATCAACAAATAAAGTGATTATTCAAACCTCAAGAAAAGACTAGAAGTGGCAATAGGCTAATGGCGCAAAAAATTACCCGGAGTTCTATGGGCGTAACGTACAATGGACAAATCGAGCATAGGAGAAACTCATTTTTCTCTTGTGTATGGTGCATGGGCTCTAGTCTCCATGGAAGTAGGAGAACCTACTTTGAGGTACTTCCAGGGAAATGAATAATCGAACAACGAGGCAATGTTGATCAACTTGGAGCTGCTTGAGGAACGCATGAACTTGGCGCGTTTAAGAATAAAATCTCAAAACTATGTAATGGAGCGTCTTATAGTCAAAGATCATCTCCGTTATTTCAAAGTATGAGATTTGTTTCTAAGGAAAGTAACTCAAAATACTCGAGAGCTCATTGCGGGAAGCTGGGGCCAATATGGAAAGGTCCTATCGGATTTAAGCCATCACTGGGAAAGGTTCATACGAGTTGGAAAATTGGACTGGAGAAAAGGTGCCTAGCAATTGGAACGTGGCACACCTCAAAAGATATTATTGCTGATCAACATTTTCTAAGCGGAAAGTATGTGCTTTACTCTTTTTCTCTTCATTCAGTTTTTGTCCCAATTGGGTTTTTCTGACAAGGTTTTTAATGAGGCAGCAACAAAACGCATACTACGAGGATAGCAGTAGTAACACATTTAATATCAAGGCAAATAAACTAGCTTCCACTCGAGGAGAGTTTGATAATCTTTGGCTTGATAGCAAATTCCCACTAGGAATTTAAGTTTGATGTCGAACAAAGGTTTCCCGATTATTAACAAGAACAAACCACTAAAGCATTATTAGATAATCCCTCACTCGATAGAATGGAATCCTAAAGGGATGTAAGGTGTGTTGCCAAATTGAGGATTGTCTAGAAATTCATTAGTGGGATATCTGAGGGTATAAGATATCCAGTGTTCCAATTTGCATTCTTCACATTCAAACACTAGGGGAAATGATATGAGGATACGACACCACTAATTGCCACGTCAACCGGGAAAGAAAACTTATAAAAGTAAATGTGTCGTCGAGACCGGGGACTGCACAGTAAGCCCCATACTAACAAGTTGCATAAGATAGCCATGGGTAATGGCAATTTCTTTTTAGCATAACAAATGCTTGTGTACTTTTGAAAATAGAGGGAATTAAATAAAATGAAGTCCTTTTATTTTTATCTTGTTTCTAGTTTGGATGATGAAATAACTCCTTCGTTAGAAAGTTAAACAAGTACTTCAAATGTTAGTGTCGTAATGAATCAGAGACGTCCTCTTCAAGAGAACCATAAACATAAGAGGTCCTTTTCTTATGAAAACTCTCACGTTAAAGGGTCAATTTTGGAAGAATCTATCCCTGGAATCAAAATGCCTTTGGAAGAAAATGCACCCAAAGACGTACACAAAAATATGCAAAAAGTATACTTGCACATAAACTTGTAGAAACCCTCATGTAAAAGGGATAATACTCAGGGCCAAAATGCTTCAAGGAGAAAGCATCCGAGAAACCTGCGCAAAATTCTTAAGCAAATGTAAAATTTAAAGACTTGCATAGGTACACAATCTATGAGCGGCAGGCTGTGCTAGGAATCCATTTTTAGCAATCAACTCAAGTTGTTAGGCCTTAGCAATTTCGGCATCAATGACAATAATGCCTGATTTATTCTCTTCCAAGGTTTTTCTCCTCAAGTTGTACATGGAATAAGTTTTTTAAACAATAAGGGAAATTGCTTGGCGCTTAAGCTCTTCTTGAGTTGAGTTACCTCGGCAGAAAAGCTTTCCTGGGAGGACCTAAGAGATCCGAAACTGTTATTCTCGATAGTATTCTTCTCTTCTAACTAGGCATATTTCACCCTCGTAGTAGTAAGCTCTTTAATTTTAGAGTTCAAGGTTGCTTCTAATTCAGTTACTTTTTCAGCAGTGGAAGTCTCGCACTCGGTTGCACCAAGAATAGCGTTCTGGAACTTCAGCCCATTTAGCCTTAGCTTAATCAAATATAACCTCAACAAGCTAATTTCTTGGCTAAGGTTCACCACCTCTTTCTCACTTTACTGTAAACGAGCCTCCAACACAACCACCTTAATATCTTTGGTTTCCAATTTCGAGAGGCAGAGAACAGTTTGATCCTGTTCTACCAAAAGCTGATCCCACTCAAAGGTGAGTTCCTCCTTCTCACGAATAAAACTTTGAAGGTCTCCAAAAGAAAGAAAGTTTACCTACAAAACAAGAGAAACAAAACTTAGAATACATTCAGAAAAAAGTAGAAGAAATTACAAAGGAAGAAAAGGAACGCACCGCTGCAGCATTGTGCATGGCATTATTTACCAAACACTTCCCCAAGAGTTCTTGGATCATTTCCCAATCTTTTTCCAAAACCAGAGGCTTCAGAAAGTTAGCAACCTCTACCAGTTGGGAAAGAAGGTTGCACCTGGTAGAGACCGAGAGGGTCACACTCCTCCTCCTCTATGGATCTTCAGAAGGGGTAGCGTAATATTGCCCCAAATTCCCATAAATTGGGGAATGGTAAGGAGGAATATCTCCTTTATGATCAGATATGATAGATGAAGGTTATATAGCAGCTGCCAATGGAAGAGTGGAGGAAGATGGAAATGTTGTAGTAGTTGCTGGTGATGGCGAAGATAGGGATAAAGCTGATAGAGTTGAAATGTGCGAAGCACTTGCATCAAGTGTTGTGGTAGTGGTTGGGTACTTGCAAGCCAAATAAGATAGGGAATCGGTACCGGGCACAACAGTTGGGATCCGGTATTAGGAGTTGGCATTTCCTACCAAATCAAATTCCCCCGAGAGCGTTGAGGTGTCGTCCTCGATTGGAACAGATAACTCCGCAGATGGAGCATTCTATTGAGTTGATGATGAATTTTGCCTTCTATGTATAGAAGCCCCATCATCACTCACTTTTCCATCATCGTCGACCACCAAGGTGTCTATGACCGGCCCGGGAGTAGGGCTAGTGATCAGGACTTCCACAGACGACTCGGGGGCAATAGTCTTCGCCTTTTATTCTTTTCTATGACCGAGGACGAAATGCTTTCTTTTTGGTTGCTTGTTCCCCGATTGGGGACCCTATGAGGAAACATTTGCGCCCGAAGCAGGCCTAAAGATACTTGATCAAGTAAGTGCCTCCCCAAGTAGCCTCGCTGCATCAGCAGGATCAGCCAAGACATCCTCTTAGGGGACAGTAACAGAGCCCGTAAGTAGACCTAATTTCATGAACAAGTTAGAAGGGTTCAACCAAGTTCTTCACATTAAAATATAAAATCATGGTAAGTTAAAATTACCATGGTTTTTGTCCTTCCTCTCATATTTAAGGGATAGTACTTTCCACAAATGAGTTTCGGGCATCGTAACATCCAAGATCTTTTAGATCCACCGGTCAAAGCCCTTCACATGCGGTGGGACGCATCGAGTTGTTGAAACATATGATGAGATGAAGAGTCAATACGGTCACGAAGGAATATTTAGAAAAGAGGAGTATTAAATGAAAAGATCTTACGATTATGATTCCAAGAAGCCAAAAAGGATGAAGTCATTGCCAAAATGATCTTATTGGTGGCAACAACGACGAATCGTTCCATCCATCCACAGTCGTTATCATCATCCATGCTGGTCAACCGAGCATAGTGGCCACGTTTGTAGAGGTTTATCATCCCCCTAAAGAAAATCTTGGGAGAATAGAAATTCATCATATGAGCTAAGGTTAGCTCTTCTCCAGTCTCCTAGAACAGGCGCCAAAGGCAAGCAACCATCCTCCACACAGAGGGACTTATCTGTTCCAGAAATATTTGGTAGCAGAGACAAAACTCTACAATCAACAAATCTAGTTCTCCACTCAAAGAAAACTCAACCAAAGTTACATGTACAAATATGTAAAGCTCTCTAGGAAGGGTCACTCCCTCCAATAGATCAAGAGCATCAATATCTAACTCATGACAATGACAATCTTCCTTCATATTAGGAATAGTCGAAGGACGAATAGAAGAAGGATACCTACTAGCAGTCCATGAACGAGGTTTAGTAGTAGGAAGCTTTCCTCGAAGTCCTGGTGTTAATATTTCTGGGAATAATCGAACCTACAGTTAGAGGAGCAGAATCTTCAGCTTTGTTCTTGCTCTTTGAAGAACCAACACGCTTTGAAGAGGAATCCATTTGTATAGAGGAATAAAGTGGTATTGGATAGAAGAGAATTACAGAAAGAATGGAAAGCAAGGATGCAAGTTAGAAGCTCGAGAAATTATGAAGTGCATAAGAAGAAAAATGATGTGTATAAGTAAAATTTGGCGACTAAATTCATGGCCATGATTACCTCGATAATCAGTAAAAGTGGTGTTGAATCATGGGATGACACGTGTTCAAGGCATTAAATATAGAGAGTCGTGCATCTAATCAACCATTAGAGGACTGCAGAAAGAGTTATATTAATTCTTGTTAAAAGAGTATTTCTACCAACTCCTTGGTGACACAAAAGTAATGTCACTGGAAAGCAGCGGGACTATCTCTATAGGATAAAATATGTAATGAGACGTGGTCATCCAAGGAAAAGACATGTGAAACCATGACGGGAATGGCGGAAGACAGAATATCGCTATTCTATTTGTCACCGGAAAAGATAACACTCATAAAGATATATTAAATGTTTTGCGCACGATAGAATTTAATAAGGAATACTCTACAATATTAAGGACGAGACACGTTACAGAGAATTTGGTATTTATGTTTATCGTTGCATCATTATCAATGACCCTCATAATTGACATGAAAGGAGGGCACGATCTTAGGACCTCCTCCCCTAGACACAACTACAAAATGTGAGCCCAATTATTATGGTAAAGGACATGAATTTTCTGGCTAACTTACGCTACATTATATACAAAGCTTAATATCATTTACGTTCTTGCTTTTGATATTATCATTGTTGTGCCCACAAATTTTGTTCCTAGAATCGTTATTTCAGCTATTTTGTCTACATTTTAGGGCTAACTATCATATTATATTTCAATTATTATTATTATTATTGTTTTTAGATCAAATTAGTTCACTTGTCTAGAAATCACGTATAAATTTTACTGTGCCATTTTAGGGATGAAAATATATATATATATATATGTGTGTGTGTGTGTGTGTGTGTGTGTATGCAATAACAGGCGAACATCAAAATGCTAGGTTAGCTTTGAAGAAAAATATATCCACTACATTTTTAAGATTAGATCCGGTAAATGGTTTTTGTAATAATACAATGGTGATTTAAAGAGGCTTTGACAATAACAACAACATGTAAATATAACGATGAATATAAGCGCTTCAACCTTCTAAGTATGTGTTTATTTCCAAAATTCAACTTTCATCAAAGAAAATTATTGAGTGTTGAGATTTTAATGATTTATTTAGATTTAATGTTCGAAGAATCAGGTCCTCAACATAGCTACTTAACGGTTCTAAGAACCAGCTCCTGAGGGTAAAGGATCAGCTCCTCAAGTTGATAATTAAATATCTATGCAAGTCAGTAACTTTATCTCAAAGTTACCCAGATCCAAATTTGATGGAAGAAGGCTGCTACATGTGATAAGGATTATTGCCCAAGAAGATATAAATAAATCTGTAAGTGATAAGAGTCCTAAAATTTGTGGAGTCCTTTGAACCGTGGGAATCCTATTAAACGAGAAACTTTCTATGCATAGGACTCCTAGATGATCTTGAAGTCCAAACGTTTAAATACTATCTATTTTGGACTTCTGAGATTATCATTTACACATCAAACGAAGAACTACATTTCGTACACTCTAGTCGAGTATCAGTGTTGTGTTCTTTTTGAGTCACTCTAGTGAATGTGTTTTAGGAAATTGAGATGATAATCAAGTGTCAACGCAATTGTCTTTTTATGGTGTTACAGTAATTATAAAAGTGTAATGATTTCATCGACGTATGAACTGCTGCATGCCACAAATATAAACATAAAGGCAAAACCAGAAAAGGCAAGATGATAACTTCAGCAGTATCTCATGATTTTAACGAATGTATCAGGAAGCAGTTACCGAACAGAAATCTATAAATGTAAGTTCGGTCTGGTTCTCAACTTCTGATGATTAGAAGGCACACAAGATTCATATTCTAAATGATTTCTGGTGGTAGAAGTTTGGACAATCGCCAAGAGTAAAGCCAAACACAACTTTCCTAACAAAGGGATGCAGTTAATTTTAGAGAAAAATACAAGGAGAATATAGAACAAGTGACTATTAAGTTGGCCGCAGCATTGAGCTGTAAAACATTTTTATCACATTTTACAACAGAAGGGGCCGATGACAGAAGGGACATGTTGTCTCAAAACATGGAGATCACTGATGATTAATAGCTAATGATACCTATCTATGCTGAGAGGTGCAGAATTAAAGAAATATTGGGCTATTCTTACTGTCTTTCTCGAGCTCCTTATGTTTCAGTTGCAACGGCATATGCTCATTCTCCAAATTTAATAAAAGAAAGAGCAAATCTCCAAAGATCAACGATTGTTTGGTCTGCTCTTTGATAAAAAACAATTGTGTGTCTAGATTGTCTTTACTTCGTATTATTCAACTAGTTTACCTCTACTCTAATTTGCAAAATATTAACACTGCAAGCTTAGAGGATAAATTAGAAGATAAAATGGCTCGTTAAGACTTTTAAGATATAACTTTGAGTAAAAAATCTGGCACTGACACCATTGTTGATTAACACAGTAATAGAGGTATCTCTTTGTGTAACTGTTAATTGTAATGGAAGTCTTGTAGAACCTGCTTTGTTCAATTGCTCAAGTTCGACTGTTAGTGCACTGTATTCAAAAGCAGAAAACTAGAAAATCGTTAGTTAAGAAAACCAAACAGAAAAATTTCTGAGCGCACAATTTTCTTGTGTATCCTTAAGAAATTTAATCCTCTAATAGTTGCCAAAGGTTACAGATTAATTTCTCCGAAGATATAACATAATAATTATTCTGTGATAGTGGAGCAAATGACACAAAAATGCTTATGTTTTGGTTTTAAAAACCAGTGCGTAATGCAGAAGATTGAGGGGAGAGATTTTATATTTTTTGGTGGTGGGAAATAAGGCTTAGCCTCTCTATTTATAGCCAAAGAACTTGAGTCCCAACAAGTGCATAGGTGCATGTTCGTTAATAAGGTGACTATTCAGCAGAAATTACTTAAATTTTGGTTCAACGGAATGTTTGGTCCCAAACTCAACTGTTGGAAAATGATTCCGTCATATTTTTTCCGCGAAAAAATATTAGAAAAAAATATTAAATGATGAAAAAGGAAAATAAATTTGGTCCAGAAAATCGATCAATCAATCATATCATTAAATGAATCCGAATTCGAAGTCGAAGCCGATGTTGATGCCGAGTCGAGCCGAGCAAGCAACGACGATGGTGCGAGGCACCACTTCTTCTTAACTCTTTAAGAGCTAGAAGATGTGTTTCTCTATATAAGCACAAAGATTTTCTTTCCTTTTTGTAATGAGGGACAAAGCGCATTAGCAAAGTGAACTAATTCAAAATTTCATTTCCCTCCATTTCTTTTTCCACCATTTCCCATTCACATCTCTTTAGTTATTAATAACAAAACCTAACAATCCCACATGAATGGGGAATGGCTATCCGAAATAAATATGTTTGAAAAGACTGTGTGATTTGCAAGTATGGATTAATCATATCTGGATAAGTAGGTTTTCCTTTGAATTTTCTCTAGTAAACTAATGCCGGATATACTCGATAAATCGGTAGATTTGATATCTTTGAACCGCCAAATTTTGGTGTATACCTAGACAACCATAAGTTACATAATCAACCCTTAATCGGTTTTAATTCTCATTGTTGTGTTGTTTTTAGCCATGAACACCACCTGGTTCATAAGTGCGTAGAGAACTGGCCTTACAGAATTCTCTTTGAAGCGACTTACACTTCACACTTACATAGGTGATTCCTAAACGTGTTATCTCGTAGATACACGATACGATATACCCCGTATCATCCTTAGAAACCGTTAAAAACCCTAACGCTTTATCCTTGGTACTAAACATTGTATTCACTTTAAGAATGGGCCAAAATTATATTTGACAATATTGAACCGTCACTAATGACTTAGTTTGATCTCCTTGAACATAGATCTTGGATCTCCAGTCTTCTAGGTAGAGTTACTACCACAGTGACTTGTCATCGACCATAGTCCCATTCTCTTTGATGACTTCTCAACCGCCTCTAGGTAGGCCTTTTGTAAACGAATCTGATACATTATCATTTGACTTTACATAGTCAATTGTGATAATTTTACTAGAGAGTAGTTCTCTAACAGTGTTATGCCCTCATCGATTGTGACGAGATTTCCCATTATACATAACTTTTTCAGCCCTTCCTATTGTTGCATGATTGTTGCAATGTATGCATACAGGTGCCAAAGGTTTGGTCCAAAATGGAATGTCTTCTAAGAAATACCGGAGCCATTCAGATTCTTCACCGGCCTTATTTAAAACTATAAACTCAGACTCCATTGTAAAGCGGGTGATACATGTCTGTTTTGATGACTTCCAAGACACTGCTCCTCCATTAATGGTAAAAACATATCAACTTGTGCATTTGATTATGTTGATCCGATGATCCAATTTGCATCACTATATCCCTCAATAACTGCATGATAATTATTGTAATGCACTGCATAGTCTTGACTATATTTCAAATATCCCAAAACTCGTTTCATTGCTATCCAATGAGCTTGGTTAGGATTACTTCTGTATCGACTAAGCTTACTTATTGCACATGCTATATCAGGTCATGCACAATTTATAATGTACATCAAACTTCCCAACGCTCAAGCATATTCCAATTGAGATTTGCTTTGATCTTTATTCTTTACAAGAGTATGGTTTATATCAACTGGAGTTTTTGCTTCTTCAAAGTCCAAATATTTGAACTTTTCAAGAACCATTTTAATATAATGAGATTGAGACAAAGCTAGACCTTGGGGAACCTGAAGGATATAAATTCCAAAAAATAAATCAACAACTCCTAAGTCTTTCATATCAAACTTACTAGTAAGCATGCACTAAGTATTTATGTTAACGATGTTGTTACTCATTATCAACATATCATCCATTTTTAAACAAACAATGACTATTTCGCTTGGAGTATTCTTAATGTAGACAATTTGTCACACTCATTGATCTTGAAACCATTTGACTACATTGTTTGGTCAAATTTCACATGCCATTATTTTGGTGCTTGTTTTAGTCCGTAAAGTGACTTAACAGGTCGACACACCTTCTTTTTTTTTTGGGGATTTACAAACCCTTCAGGTTGTTCCATATAGATTTGTTCCTCCAAATATCCATTTAAGAAGGTTGTTGTTACATCCGTCTAATGGATTTGAAGGCCATACATGGCGGCACGCTATTAATATCCAAATAGATGTAATCCTTATTACCGGCGAGTATGTGTCATTGTAATCAAGATCTTCTCGTTGTCTAAATCCTTTAAAAACTAATATTGCCTTATATTTGTCAATAAAACCATCAACTTTTATTTTTCTTTTAGAAATCCATTTAGAACCCAACGGTTTATTTTTCGGAGGAAGATCAACCAATTCCTAAGTATGATTACTTAATATGGACTTTATCTCACTATTGACTACCTCTTTCAATATTGTGCTTCCAAGGAAGACATTGCTTCTTTGAACGTTTGAGGCTCATTTTCCAATAAGAATGCTAGAGAATCTGGTCCAAAGGAAGTAGTTGTCCTTTGACGTTTACTACGTCTTGTATTTTCCTCATCAAAAGTCCTTTGCTTCTTCCCAAGGTTCCTTAGATTTTCCATTAAACGACTCACATTCTATTTTATATGGGAAAATATTCTCAAATAATTCAGCATTATCCTATTCAATTACCGTATTAATATGAATGTCGGGATTTTTTTATTTATGAACTAGAAAATGATATGCCTAACTGTTTGTTGCATATCCTATGAAAACGCAATCAACGATTTTTGGTCAAATCTTTATTCTTTTGGGTTTAGGAACTTACACTTTAGCCAAACACCCCCACACTTTAAAATATTTTAAGTTAGGTTTCCTTATTTTCTATTTTTTATATGGAGTGGATAACATTTTGCTATAGAAAACTCGATTAAATATTTGGTTAGCTATAAGAATAGCTTCCTCCCATAAGTTCTGAGGTAAACTGAAACTTGTTAACAAGGCATTCATCATGTGCTTTAACGTCCTTTTCTTTCTTTCTGCAATTCTATTAGATTGCGGTGAGTAAGGTGCAGTTGTTCTCTCACCTATTATATAAAATATTTATCAATATTCTCTTTTGTTGAATAGCTCAAGATATGGTGCATTAAATTTTGTAAATATAAAGATTGCTCGTGATATTAAAATGTGAGATATTTAATAAAAATGTGTTTCTATCTAATAATAATTATACTATGAAAGAGATTTTTCCCTGTGTTAATTTTCTTTTGTTGTCCCACTAATTAAGCCTTTAATTAGGGAAAAAGGGTAGACTTAAACATTATATTTGTTTAGCTTATGTCTTAAAATAAATAAGTAGGAATATGGGTTAACTTGTCAAGAAATAAACTAAATTCACATAGTAATATTGGTCATGTAACTCACATTACTAGTTTGATTTGTCTTGGATACATGGTACCAGGACACTCATTTTCTTTCATAGGCTTACGTCATATTTGCTAGCACTTTAGTTTATAGCCCAATGGTAATTTCTTTTTCACATTACACGTGGCATATCCATGCTTGCTGTATTTTTAAATTTTATACTCTTTAAATTAACCATGGAAATTATAGTATTGAGACATTCAATTAGTTTATGAGTTTTTAGTTGGTATAAGTCGATCTCATATTAGCGTTTGAAAACTATACATGTGGAGCTATTGATATATTACTGATACATGCAGTTTCTTTTGGTACATTACTGATAGATGCAGTTGCAGCGCTAATAATACTCTTATAAGACTTTAGTAACAAGCTAAGCAACTTGAAGAACATGAAATAAACCATCGTCCTTGCCAATGACGACTAATCAACTGCTGGAATCAAAATTTTATAACAACTGGGATGGTTTTATAATTAGTTGTATCACCATCATACCGCTTCTAAATCAAATCAGAATATATCAATGCATATTATGATTTCAAACTCCCACCGTATCATGAGCGCTAATATGTGTGTCTTCTCTTTTCGTTTCCCGTTCAGTATATGATATTTATTTTGCAGCTCGAAAGTTTCACTTTAAGGATAAAATGTTATAAAAGGCAATTTTATCTATAAGGGCTCAAACCCGAACCTTTAATTAAAAATGGAGAAGTACTTATCACTCCACCACAATCTTTGAATTATTATATTTGTTTACCTCGAAAATACGGGTAACCGCAAGCTAGGTCAGATTGGAGCAAGATTTTATGAGAACATATTCCCCATATTCGGGGACAAGGGGCGGAAAACATATGTGATTTAGTCCAATACAATTAGTAATCAAGAAATATGAAGTAGAAATGAAAGATAGAAGTGAATCAAACCAGTGTTACTAGCAGTAGTGACCTCGAGGTGGCTCAGGGTAATAAGAACAATTAAGCAAGAGAAGTAAAGTAAGAAAAAAAAAACTAAATGACAATGCTGATGAACAGTACGCGAAAAGGTAGAGAGTATATTCTTTGCTCAGTAGTGATAGGATAATCTTACAAATGATTGGGATCCCCTTTATATAATACGAAAACCCCTAAATAAGGAATATTTCTATTTACAGTAAGGAATATTTTTGGTATAGCTGCCTAACCGCCTAGTACGAAATCGTACAATCCTATTTCAGAATTTGTGCCATGATCTTGGGGACATGACAAGAATCTAGTTTAGTTTTTTGCAAATCCATAACGATACTATTCCAAGGTCGAACAAACTAGTCCTCGGTATCTATCGCGCTCCATCTTCGAATTTGGTTTTGGTCTCTCGAGCTTGAACTTGGTCTTACCCGGACTCAGACTTCAGACGACCTCTTGAGTATATAGATTGAAAGCATTCGATCTCGACCATATAAATATAATCCCCGCGTTTCTTAGAGTAAGATGATAAGAAACAATTTGATCCTCATTTTAACCCGAAGTCTTTAGTGATGACATCATTTCTGTGATGCAACCGTTCGAAGTGACTGAAAAGTCTTGCCGGTCCACTTCCCTAAAACATTGAATGCACGCCAGCATTGGACGTCCACTAGCGAACCGTTGTTGCCCTCCTATAAATATGAGGCTATTCCTTTGAGTAAATGGCTTTACTCTTTCTTTGCATCTTTCCCTTCTTATCTCTTTCCCTAATCACATGTTTCCACCGCCTCTTCAAGCACCGGAAAAAACCAAGTTCTTGTAAAAAACGCTGCATTTTGGTACAACCTATATTTTTTAGCTTAAATCATGGCTAAAGCTTCTAAGAGTCCCCCAGAAAGAATAAAGTGGCGTCTTCTTCTACCTCCTGTCCTTCCAAACCGATGATGCTGCGTACTCTGGAGGAAATCATTCCTGACCCTTGTGTGATAAAGAAGGAATTCATCATTGAAAATCCCCCCGAAGTGCCAGGGCAATTCGAGCCTGCATTTGATATCTTAGTCTGATATCAGAGAAGTATCTTATCAGATGTGTAGAAAGACCGTGGTTTGGGAGATGAGGTTGTGGTTCAGATCCCAAGCCCCGAGGAAAGCATTACTACTCATGTGGAGAGATTTTTAATTGTTCACATACCCCTTCACACTTGGTCCCCTTGATCCGATGGTGATCGACTTCTACAAAACATAGGAAGTCACCCTCGACCAGATTCACCCTTCCTTTAGGCACATCGTGATCATGTTGCGATACTTTTCCGAAAAGGCCGAGGGGTTGGAATTCACCCTCAGCCACCTGCTTCGATTGTATCAGCCCCAACTGTTTTGAGGGCCTATAAAGCTGCAATGTCGGACAACAGAAGCCTTCTTTGCCAGCAATGATGAAACCAAAGATCAAAGTTAGATGAGCCGGTTTGTTAGAGTAAGAACTTCGGGTGTCATCCCCAGAGATATTTGCCATTTCTGGAGAGGTGGAAATTTAATCATAAGTGGAGTTCTTTTTCCTAGTATTTATTCATATTCTGCTTTCACGTTTCATAATGCCTTCACCCTTTTTTGGAAGCCACCGCCTAGGCGCCCTAGACGTTGCCCGATCTCGAGGATTGGATCCGAAAGTTAGCTTACACCTCCTCCTACGATGAGCACAAATGGCGTGAATTATCAAAGGGCCGATGGGAGGCCAAGAATCATGGTAAATGCTTTCTCCCAAGTTTCAAATACTTTTTATAAGTAGTGGCGTCAATTTATTCACATTTACTTGTACAGGCCTCGGAGATGCTTCCAAGATAAGGTCGGCCCTACCCGGCGAAGGGACTAAGTCTTCAATCCCAAAGTCTGAGAAGGACAACAAAAGAAAAAGGGTTTCGAAGCCTGAAGAACCTCAAGACAAGAAAACCCCTATTCGAAGGCTGCTGAAGAGATTTGTTCAAGCGGGCATAGATTCGACCCACAATTCACCATATGACAAAGAAAATGATGTTAAGTTGTCGGTGTTGGTGCCTCGAACCAGTAAACCAAATGAGGTTGCCAAGCCCTAGGAACTAGATACCTCATCAGGTTGTGTGGGAACCCTAAAGAAAGATACGGGCAAGGCCTCCGTGTCCCCAAATCTTGAGATCGTTCCTCCGTCTTCAACAAATCTACCGGAGAGGGTAAATGTGGAGACCCTCGAAGCCAATGAGAACACCCTGTAACAAGAGGTCAGTCCCTTTCTTTGCCTACTTATTTCGAGGGGGAAATCGAAGAATAACACTCTGCGTATGCCCGGCCTGAGCAAGGTCCTTGAGGAAGATCCCTTTTAGGGTTGCTACGTTGGGATTGAGGATACCAGTGACCTTAATGATGCATCCACCATCCTCGAAGAGGCTCAGCATCGCCTCTCTCGGGTAAATATTAACTTTCATTACTGTAATTTTTTCTTTTTTTCCTTTTTTTTGACTGACATATTTTAATTTCATGATAGGCCATCATCACGTTTAGATCCGAGATGAGCTACTGTGAGGTCAATCTTAGGAAAGTTTCGGGCAAAGAGAAGGCCCTAAGACTCCTCTGTAGCCAAAAGGAATAGGAGCTTAAGGATCTCCGGGCCGAACTGGCCATCGCTCAACAAAATGAGTCCGAGCTAGATGATCGGGTAATTATGATATTAACAGAGTATGGACTTCTTATCCCTACATCGGGGTCTAACACTTCAATATCTTAGCTGCAGCAAAAGTTAGAATGATTGAGCAGCTCCGGATCAAGTTAAAGCTGACTGCCATCGATGGAATTATAGCATGGATCATATCGCTACCGATAAGGAAACTATTACAGGCCAACTGGCCTTGGCTGAAATTCAACTCCAAAGCATTAAAGTGAAGGGTCTAGTCTAGGCCAAGAACATTGAGGAGTTAGAGGCACAGCTCGCTAGAGCCTAGATCGAAGCTGTACAGGCTAAGGATGAAGCTGAGAACATGAAGGTTGCGGCTGAAAAATCCACTGTTGTATACTTAACTGACGTTGCGGCCGTTCAAGTTGAGTTGAGAGAGGCCTCCGACCGAGAAAATGGAGCAATAATTTGGCCAAGTGCCATGCCTGGAGGGAGACTCTCAAACTGATTCATGCCCGAGTGTTTGACCTAGCCGAGGACATAGTTGAGGCATGGGCACAGGAAATTGATGGTAGGTTTCTTGTGTCTTCTGATGATGAGGATATGGCAAATGGCTTTGGGGACGGCGAAGGTGAAGAAGTTCCTGAGGGAAAGGAGGCTCCCGAGGATAGAGCTACCGTAGATGCAGTTCTAGAGGATGGTGCTCTCAGGGATATGATCCCGTAAATATAGTAGGTTCTTTTTTTCTTTTCTGTGCAAAGGCCCCTTACGGTTGTTGTAAATATGTTTTGTAAAACATCCCCCGTGATTGTTAAGTATCTTTTTGCTTTTTCCTTAACTTGTGATGAACTTTATTTTGTTTTCATTTGCGGAAGATTTTGATGATTCAAACAATTAGTCCGAGTATTAATTTGGACTCAAGACATAATAAAACCTTAGATTTTTATTGATCAATATAATACCCCTTAAGGTTTTGTTAATCCTCAAGCTAAGCTTAATCAATTCGATGTGAGAATGAAATAATGGGACTTTTGAGTCCGAGTTGAGTGAGAGCGAGGTCTCGAGATCTATATATTTTGGCCCTTGAGCCCTTTTAAGTTGGCCCTTAGGCTCTTATATATTCGGCCCTTAGGCTCTTTAGGTTGGGCTGATTCAAACTTTAAAGTAGATATACTTTTTTGTCTTTTCGTTTACAAGACTTAGTAAAATTTTGTATGCCTTAGCATATGCTTTATGTACCCGTTGGATTTCTCGAGGGTTCGACGTATTGGAACATTTACTGTTTGTGTAATAATAACCGAATACCTCTTGAGTTTTTTTGAAGGCTGATGTTATGGAAGCCTTTGAATTATTCGAGGGCTGAATTTATCGAAGACCTTTTTTTTTGCTTTTGCCGAGGGTAACCTGATTTAACCGAATTTTCAATATATGAAGGCTCTTAATTTATAGCAGAAGTCGGACGTCTCTGAGCCACATTATTTTTTCCATAGCCTTTATATGACCGCAGTCTCTAATATGGCCATAGCCTTCGGGTATGTCACTTGGACTTATTTCCTAATAACATTTTTAACTTGTTCAAAAATTTAGTCCCTGAGTATCAAAGGTACTAAACGGGTGGGCCAGGCCGGGCCGCTATATTTTGGACCCATACGGGTTACGGTCTGCGGCAGTTTCAGGTTGGTTCTTAATGGATTTAACGTGTTTGGGTTCATCTGGGATTAGTGTATTTTTATTTTTATTTTTGGAATTTTGTATAACTAAGTTATATTAATACAAAGTATTAAAATAAGGAATATAAGGAAGATAGGAAAAAACTGCCCTTATTGCAAGTGCTACATTTATTTCATAATTCAAAGTTTCAAAATTACAAATTGAAAGGTTTACATTTTTAACAACAAATATATTCCAAGGTTTTGCATTGCCCTTGCAAGTTCTTCATAATAAATATGAACTGATTGACCTTCTTCTGGAGTGCTAAATTCAGATGGGTTACCATGTATTAATTTATCTCCAAGTTCCTCGTCTTCTGGGCTATTAACATCTTCACGTCCTTGATTTCTTCATTCTGATCTAATCTAATCTCTAAAACATACTAAAAATTCCAAAGCATTGCTTCCCAATGAGTGAAGGGTGTCTCTAAGTTGTTGTCTTGCTTGGCCAAATGCATTCTCTGAAGCAACAATAGAAATTGGCACATTCAGCACATCCTGAGCCACAGCGAAAAGAATAGGAAATTGCTTTCCATTCTCATGCCACCATTCCAACGGTGAAAATTCCTTTGCGCAAGGCTCTTTTTGCTTCTGCAAGTAGAATTGAAGTTCATTAATGTTCCTACTACTGGTTTGAGTGTTAGAAAATATAAAAATATTATTAAAACTATCAAGGCCTCCTTCATCATCCACAGTAGCAGAAGTGGTACAGTGCATAGTGAGATTAATATTGCCTACAACACGAGCAGTATCATCAATTACATTTGCATAATAATTATATAATTGTTATATAATCATTTAGCTTGTTCACAGAAACATATAAATCTGAGGTTTCAGTTGGTTCAATCTCCATATAAGTATATAAAGCATTCATTAATTGGTGATAACCAGATATCTTAACAGAAGGATTTAAAACATCACCAATTAAGTAAATCAGAGGAATTGGAAAGAAATATTTTTTAAATTTTGCAACATCCTTATATTTTTCTTTCTTCTTAAATTCAAAAAACAGAAAAGAAATTTCAGCTATATGTACTAAAGCCATAGTAACAGTAGGATAATATGCTCCAGAAAACTCAACAGTAGTTGTATAAAATTTATGTAAAAATTTAACATCATTAATGAACCTCCCAAGTACTAGTTATTAACACACGGTTTGGATCAGTATAATGTGCATTAGCAACTTCAGTTATTGGGAATATATATTTGTAGCAACATTTTAAAAATATACATGTATAATTCAATCTAGTAACAATTTCGTCTGGCATGAATCTGGGTTTAAGATTTTATTGGACACACTTATTCCTAAATTCCTTTATTCTAGATTGTCTATTATTTCCTTAAATAACACCAACTGCTCTTCTAATATGAGTAATCTCAGTTGAGAATAAATCAGTGCCACTTTTAAAAATTAAATTATAAACATGACATGCACACCTAACATGAAAAATGTCATCAAGAGGTGGTTGCAAATGCAGTTTCAGTATTCAAATTATGGCATTATCGTTAGAAGCATTGTCAAAATACATACACAATACTTTTTTCTTTAGATTATAAAATTCAAAAACTTCACAAATAGTACTACTTATAAATGCAATAGTATGACTCTGATCTTCATCATATCTAAAAGTGATAACACGTTTTTGCATATAAGTAGTATCATCTATCCAATGACATGTAAATGTCAAATAATCATTTCCAATATCAGAAGTTAGAGAAACTCTACAAGGAAAGTAGCTAAACAAATAACGTATGTATGTTTGATATTGTTCATGAAGTCTAAAGATATCAGTCTACAAGTACTTTAAGGGTACCTTTAAATAAAGGATTGTAAATCCTTTGAATATACATAATAAGATATGATGAATATGAAAAAGAAAAAGGTAGACAACCCAAAGCAATCATTTTTCTAACTCCTCACGATCCTTTGTTTTATCATATTTCACTAGGCCTCCAGTAGTAAGGTTAAAAGTTGTTTGATTTCCATCACCATCAGCGCTCCATTCTATGGGATGCTCTGTTCTCATATGTCTGCTAAGCGTCCGAGTCTCCCCTAAATTTCCTCCATGCAAATGTTTAAAATCACTGTTACAAATTTTGCATTCAACTCTATCAGTACCTTCTATTATTTTTAAAAAAAATTCAAACCTTATTTCTTTTTCTATGATTAGTAGTCAGAGTCACATGTGGTCTACTCCTAGTGCCACGACCACCACCCCTAGTAGCAACTCCAACACTACCAGCTCTAGCACTAGTAGGTGTAGCTGGTATCTCAACTTCCATTCCTATTCCAAAATATTCTTGTAATTGTTCATAATCTATATCTATATTATCATTAGGCGATGTTTCAGAAACATGTTTAAGTGATAATGGGTTATTACTATTACTACCAGATGATGAAGGATTACATCTTTTTTTTTACTTCCCCTATCAGTAACTCTTTTACATGCTCTTTTAGCAGCACTAAACATATTATAAAAGTTAAAGTATAAGCTAAAATTAAATATGTAATTAAAATAGTAAATAAGAGAAAGTGTTGGAGGGAGTGCACCGAATTCAATAATAACTTGACACCTGATTACGTAATTTTGATGTTACCACGAACAAACGTCAAGCAAGTATTTCAAATTTTAAATTCAACTGCTCAAACTTCAAATTCTGCATGATAAAACATGATAAATTAAATTCAAGAAAAGATACACAAATAAAATTAGAAGATCAAATAATGAATTGAAGACTTGAAGTCTTGCAAATTGGAGAATGAGAAAATGAGAGAAATTGAGATTGAGATATGAGTATCGAGTGAAGAAATAAAGAAGAAAGGGGAGGGTGTATTTATAGTTTTAGAGAAGTTTAGTTTTGTAAATTGAAAAGGGGTTAGAAATTAAAAAAAAAGATATTTATGCAATTCTTCCGTTGGCCAACGGACCAATTCATGTTCTGACCATTGATGGGGCCCACATATTTTGAAAATTAATAGAAAAATAAAAAAAATTGTAGCCACTATACCGGGCCGGTCTGTTCCGGTTAACCGATAAGGGTTACTGTTCACTGAACCGGGTTCAATTGGTCTGGTTACCCATTTTATTACACCTAAACGGATTAACCCACTCTACCCCTCCTACCCAGTCCCCTTTAACCACTCCAGGTCGGTTCTGGGTTTAACAATCTGGGCCGGTCTAGAACCGAGCTGACCTGGCCCGTTTAACACCTTTACTGAGTAAAGGTCAACGACTTTGTAACGAGGGGTGCCTCTTTAAGGTCTTATGAGTTTTTGTTTTTGATGACTCAGATGTTCTGACGGACGATGACAATCTTGAGTATTCGGGGATGCTTTCATGCTTGGATCTTGAGCCATTTCCCGTATGATTATTAGTGTAGCTCTCGTATAATAGTAGACTTCTTTGAGATACAAAGTGTTTTTGATTTTAACAGAATACTTCTTCAAATAATTGGTAAATGCGTACATTCTTAGTCGTCGGGGCTTGACTATTCTATATGGACGCAGTTCATCTGACTATTTGGCCCATTACAAAGTTTTCCGATCGAGGCCCTCTTAGGTGTGAAAGTATTTTCCTTGAAATATACCCTCCGAGGGTGATGCCCCCCAATATTCGAGGTTGATTAAAAATAAGCCTTCGATACTGTTGAGTTCTCCTTAGGTAGCACATAATTGTTGCCTCATTCAAAACCTTGCCGGTAGAACGCATTTGGGAAAAAATTTGATCTAAGAGAAAAAGAGTACAACACATGCTTTAAAACATAAGTCCTTCGTGTAAAAAAGGTGTCTTCGAGGTCACGTGCCTTCGATAGCTTCAATTGAAAATCTGTAAAAGGTTAGTTTCAGATTCAAATGGACAAAAAGGATAAAGTCATACCTTAGCAATAGTATCGTTTAAGCAGTGATATGTTAAAATTATTTGGTAGTCATTCACCTCCCATTGTTCTAAGTTTGTAAGATATTTTACCGACAACTCCAAGATCTCAGTTCGGTTCCTTCCCCATTCGATCCTAGTTTCCCTTCATTAGGGTCTCGAGTATTGTGGCTGACCTTTTGTAGAACTAAGTCCCCAATTCCAAAGTGTCGATCTTTTTCTTCTGTGCGGCCATCCAATCAAGTGTTTCTTCTCACTTTTCATCTAATAACTCGAGGACAGCATTCATGGCCTCGTGATTTGACTCCTCCGATGCATGTCAAAACCTGGCTCTGGGTTCTCTAACCTCGACCGAGATGAGGGTCTCGTATCCACATACTAGGGAAAATAGTGTGGCCCCCATGCTAGACTTCGATGTCGTCCGATACGCCCAAAGGACCTTATGTAAAACTCCTCTCTATTTCCCTTTTGGATTGTCCATTGTCTTCTTCATGTTTTGAATGATAGTTTTATTTGTTGACTCGGCCTGTCCGTTTCCAGTTGGATGGCATGGTGTCAATAAGATCCTCTTTATTTTGTATGCCTCAAGTAAGTCCATCACCTTGCTGGCAATGAATTGTTTTCCATTATCACATACAATTTTGGCAGGTATCCCGAACCGGTATATGATGCAGTCCCAAATGAAGTCAATAAGTTCTTTTTCTCTAACCTTCTCGAAGGGCTATGCTTCCACCCACTTAGAAAAATAATCAGTCATAAACAGAATAAATTTAACTTTACTTGGGGCCGTTGGTAAGGGACCGACTATATCCATTGGCCATGCAATTGGACCGAATGGAGTTGTTCTCTAGTGCGAATCGTTAACACTTATAACATTTTCTGACAACTTCCTTAGTATCTCTTTCCATGATATCCTAGTAGTAACCTACTCAGATAACTTTGGGAACCAAAGACTCGGCGTCAGAATGATTCCTACAAGTGCCTTCGTGGATTGAAGGACATAATATGTGTCCCTTGGCCCCAAACATACCTCCAATGACCCACTGAACGTTCTCCTATATTGTGTTCCATCTTTATCCAATGCAAACCTAGAAACCTTGGCTCGTATGGCCCTCGATTCATTTGGGTCCGATGAGAGTTTTCCGTTCTTCAAATAGTCAATATATTTATTCCTCCAGTCCCAAGTTAGACTTGTTGAATTTATCTTGGCATTACCATCTTAAACCATAGACCTTGATAATTGGACAACAGCCCCGAATGATGTTATCTTCTTTGATCGAGGATCCCAGATTTGCAAGTGCATCGGCCTCATTGTTTTTCTCTCGAGGCACATGATCCAGAGTCCACTCCTTGAAGTGGTGCAAACTTACCTATAGCTTATCCAGGTACATTGCATCTTATCCTCTCAGACCTCGAAGCTTTTGTTTACTTGGTTTAAACCAATAGAGAAATGCACGTGGCTTCGATGATTTCTGCTCCCAAGCTTTTAGCTAGCTCTATACCTACAATGATGACCTCATACTCGGCCTCATTGTTATTTAATCTTGGAATTTTGATAGATTGCCTAATAGTATCAGCTTTGGGTGGATTCAAGACAATGCCAAGCCCGAACCCTTCACATCCAAGGCGCCATCCGTGAAGAGGATCCATACCCCTAATGTTGTACCTAAGATTAACATGAGTTCTTTCTCCACTTCGGGTACGAGGTTCGGCGTAAAATGGGCCACGAAGTCAGCTAGGATTTTAGACTTTATGGCCGTTCGAGGTTGATATTTGATATTATCACCACTAAGTTTGACAGTCATCTGGCCAATCGGCCCGACAGCTCCGGCTTATGCAAAACATTTCAAAGGGGATAAGTGGTCAATACAATTATAGGATGAAATTGAAAATATGGTTTAAACTTTCGAGATGCGCTTATTAATGTAAGTGCTTATTTTTCTAAGTGAGGTACCTGGTTTTAGCATCTTCTAAAGTTCGGCTTATGTAATAAATAGGAAATCGTGTACCTTGCTCTTCTCGAACTAGTACCCCATTCACCGCTATCTTAGACACTGCCAAGTATAGATAAAACCTTCCATCTACCTTCAGGGTGTGAAGAAAAGGAGTGCTCGACAGGTATCACTATAATTCTTCTACAGCTTGTTGACATTCTGGGGTCAATACAAAATCTTTTTTCTTTTTGAGCAAGGAAAAGAACCGATGACTCCAATTTGATGACTCTAATGAATCGACCCAAGGCAGTTATTCGCCATGTAAGCCATTACACATCCTTCACGCTATCCACAATCGTGATATCCTCGATAGCCTTGATCTTATCAGGGTTGATTTATGTACCTCGATTGTCGCGCCTATTTTTTCTCTCCTCGCGTCGGGAGAATCAGGTTAAAGACATTTTGGGTATAAAACAACTTATTCCTTTTGGGAACTGGGTTTTGCATTTAAAGAGTCGCCACCTAATGATTTATGGTTCATTAGGACACCTACAAGGTTTATTTCTAAGTTTGCTTGATTACCAGAGATACGGTAAGGGCTTGAAATTATCCTAAGGGGATGGTGTTAGGCACCCTCAGGATCTACTAGTGCAGTTCCCGGCTAGATAGTTCTTTGTGAATTCGATACAATTAATACGTAAATAGATAAGGTTCAAATAAGTGTGGCTTTTAATACACAACTGTTTGAAAGTAAAACAACGTTTGAAAGAGCAATTAAAAGGATGATTTTGAACAGAATTTATAATGCTTTAAAAGAAAGAAAAGAAAATGAGGGAGGTCCTAGGTTTATTTATAATATGGATCACATCAATGCAATACCCGGTAATCACGTGGTATTTGATCCTACCCTTCCTACCCTATTAAGGTACTTAAAGCGTGAATTGGTCTTGACCACTATTGCATGCTATTACCTGTCCCATTCCTTTTAGTCTGGAGGCTCTTATGACCAATATTCCTAAAAAAAAAGGATATTAGGATGACTTGGAGTTTTAAAGGTGAAAAATCTAAGTTGACATACAAAACATATAGGACTTCACATTAAAGGGGAAGCATATAAATATTGAAGGCTCTTATATACCTCCTCAAACAAAGCAATCAAATAGCATGACTCAAAAAAACATAAAGTATGAAATTTTTAGAAGTCTTAAAATAGGAGATTTTAAGTCAGAGCCAAATTCATCAGATACCTCAGATAAGAAGTCCAAATCAGGCATGTGTGCTAGTTGTAATAGTTTCTAATTAAACAAAGGTAGTTCCACTTTTATTCAAGTATTTACCTAAGGCTTGCCTCGGCATAGTACTATCATCCTATGAGCATGATATCTAGAGCGATGTTGTAAACAATGATTAATTTAACAAGTGATTTGGATCATATGCTTTCTAAACTTTATTGATAAAAGGAGTAGGTTGTTTAAGCTGATTCAGGACAGTACGAGTCAAACCAATTTTTTAACTAAACTAGTTTTTATATCCTATAGACATGATCTTTATTATAGCTAGTTTAGATCCTATTGGTATGATCTCTATTATAGCTGATTTTAAACCCCTATATGCATGATATCTAGTTGAATGATTTTAACCATATAGGCACGATATCTAGTTGAGTAATTTTAGCCCTATAGACATGATATCTAGTTGTGTAGATATCCAGAAGAATGAACATGCAGAATCCTAAACAGGATTTCTATATGTACAACTATTATAGTGTTTAAAACATGGTCTCCAGAATATGCAGAGATTATATGTTTGTTAGTGTTGTTTAGCCTAAGACATGATCTCTAAGTGTGCATGGCAGTAGGTACATGATTGTAGAAACATTGATTATTAACACATTTAACGAAGTAATTTCTTAGTGATGTGATAGTAAAAAATAGGTATGCTGAAAAATAATAATTGTAAATCCTAAGGAACATAATTTCTAATGTATGAAATGAATCCTAAGAATAGATTCTATTGCGCAAGTAGGAATGTAAACCTAGTAACATGTTTTCTACCCTTTTAATAGCTAAAACATGCATATTTCTCATCCCTTTTCACTCACCAAACCTCAATATTCATGACATTTTTTACAGATCAAATACTTGAATTACAAAAGAAGGAATGAAAGAAAAAGCTACAACCATAGAAAAGCCTTATTTGACTTCCTATCTGAGATGTGCAATGAATCGTATCATTGCCAATGCCATTGATTTCAAAGACTTTCTCAGACCTGGGTGAGTTAGAGTTCCCTAAGGGTCTCAAAAGACACCGGGAAGTGCTTACACCCAAGTTCACAGAACCAGATAGGGATAATTGCATTACGGAAGGGCCAGCCCTTATGTGTCCAAGTTCAGAGGGAGCTTATGGGTCCCAAGGCAAGGCTCACACAAGAGGGGAAGAACCTAAGTCTAAGAATATTGGTGGAAGTGCAGGAAAAGAGTTTTAAAAATGAGGGGAGACAGGAGAGGGATAAAGGGTGATGTGAAAACCAATAATAGTAAAGCACAGAATTAATAGTTTCATACAGAGGGGGAAAGGATTTGGGAAGACATTGCAAAGAATATATACTTAGGCAGGGATCAACTTTGGGCATGCACAACAATAGATGGTGATGGCATGCCTATAAACCAATCAGAACACACAACATCTAGAGGAGACATGGGGGTCATGATCTTAGGGGATCAAGTCTGGGTCATGCACAACAATGTTCAGTGCCGCCATGCCCCAAATCAACCACAGATACAAGACACGTTAGGGATTGGGGGTTTAGGATTCATAAACCATAATAAGTAACTAACAGAATTCATAAGAACGCACTAATTAATAATAGAAAGGGCAGATTACAGCATGTTTAATAATGGAACTTGGTTAAATACAAGCATGAGACAAACAAGGATGAAAGAAATAGTAAAGAAACATAGTGTTGTTAAGGCTGAAAATTAGTTAGATCATACCAGTAAAGATGCAAATGTAGAGAAAAATAACCAAGCTTCCCACAGCCTAGCCTTTGCTTTCAACCGACTAGGTAAGGCAGCAATACAGGTAGCAACAGAAGAAAAGAAAGAGTGATTTTAGTAGAGTGTGTGTCTGAACTCAAGTGTTTTATGCCTTGTGTTTGTGTGTTTGAAAGAAGAGAAGGTAGGTATTTATAGTTTTTTAAACATGTGAGAAATAAGGCAATAAATAAAGTTCAATGCAGATATGGAAGTAATCAGCTATCAGAATCAATCAACCATGTGATTCCCCTTTAATTGAGGAATCACTTGCTTAACGGGGCTAATAGGTTTAAAAGAGGGAAAGAAAATCAGTTTGTAGGCATATTGATTATTACCATAAAAAGAAACAGTAAATCATTACGTACACAAACGAGTCTAAGTACAGATACACTTGTATTGGGGAAAAGATTCAGCAAGGCACTAACAAGAAAAGGGATCAACTACTTTAACGGGCGAGTGAATTTAGAGATCGCAAAAGAGAAGTTTTAAAATCAGTCCCAAAATTGAGAATCAATCAAAGAAGAAACCTCAACATATAAATAGAGTGAACAAATAATTGACATGCGAGGCGAAACTGTTGGTAAAAGAAACAACATGCAATAGTATCACAAAGTCAGTAGATAGCAAGCATTCGAAGCATGATAGTCAAGTAGGTCAAGTCTCATTAAATCAGTATTAAGAAAATAGAGTATCAGAAGCATGCAAAGGGTCTCACAGTGATAGATGAGAAAACCCTTCTAATTAGATGTTAGCCCAGTTATATTTCAATCGTGGCCTGAATTTGACCCCAATTTGAGACCCAATTACCCTGGACCAATTCCTATTAAACCCCGACCCAATTTCGATTTAATCCAAACCAAACCCAGTCTCATTAAGCCACCACCCATATACCCGTTCAAACCAAGCCGTTGATCATTCAGATCAACGGCTAATAGCCACCCTTACCTAAATTAATTCTAAATTACTCCTTAAACCCTATCATTTCCCACCATATGCCGCCTCTGAATCCCCTTCATCTCTCAAATACTCTATACAACAACCCCAAACCCTAGCCACCGCCACCATAATCTACCCTAATCCATGGCTTTCCATGGTCGTCTAAGACATATATCAGCCTTCCATGGCTTCTACGTGTTTGGTTCTGTGATCTTATGACCAGATTCTGAACGGGCTTAGTCCAGTCTTTACTCAATGGCCTTTCTCCAAACATGTTTGACCTTTCTCCGGCAAGCCATGTCCATTCGAGTCAGTCCTGTGGCTTTGCTGTTTAGATCGGTAGCTTTTAAGGCCTTTCTCGTTGCTTTGGGTTCTTGTGAAGCCCTAATCTCTAAGACCTTTTTGACTTCTTTCAGGTTTACCTTAGATCCATGGTTGCTATGAGTTTTCTCGAAGCTTCTTTAATTTTGCTTAAAAAAAAGACTCTCCATCTTTTTCCGATTAGGGTTTTCCTTCAAGTTCTTCTTTTCAAATAAAATTCTGAGTTTAGCATGTTAAAAACCCTAATATCTTTTGGGTTTCTGAGACTATCGGCTAGTATCTGTTTGATTTATCTATTTATCATCTTTAGACTTGATTGGTGTTGAAAACCCAAATTTCTTTTGGGTTCATTCGAGTTTTTGAAATTGTTTGCCAATATTTTTTTGGCTTACTTTTTTACCATCTTCAAACTCGATCGATGTTGAAAACTCTAAATTCTTTGGTTTCATTCGAGTTTCTAATACTGTTTGCTAGTATTTGTTCGATTCATTTGTTTATCATCCTTTAAGCTGGAATATTGTTAAAGAAAACCTATGTCTTTGAGTTTGAAACTGCTCGTTTGAATACATGATTCGATTTGAAGTTCTTTTGTTTCATAATCTCTTTACTTTATATGATTCCTCTGATTCTGGGTTCTTACTATCTTTGAAACTCGACTATGCCTGGAAACCCTAACTTTTTATAGCCAAATTTTCCAATTTGATTTATAAAAACAATAAAATAATTTCTGAAAATAAATTAAAGGTACAAAGATAATTTATAGGACATGATTAACTATTAAAAAATACCATATCCAATTTTATGAATATAAACACAATTAAATCTAAAAAGGGGCTAATATTACAATTATACAATTTTAGCCTTAAAAAATACTAAATAATTTTGTAAAAATATGCAAAAAAATCCCTTAACTATATTTTAGCATAAATATAAAATTTCAACAAATGAATTACCAAATAAATAATTTTATAAATAATTATTGTAATTTTTTATGTATAAAATATGGGATAAATTGATTTAGAAAATCTTTTAAATTAAGGAAAAATAAAGAAATACTTGGGCATGCTTATATATGCATACGTATGTTGTTTTGAGTGTACTTTGCATATAAAATATATATAAGAAAAAATTGAGTATCAACATCGATTTGAAACCATGAAGCCAAGGAACTTACCCGAGTCAACTTCGAAGGCACATTTCTCTGGGTTAAGCTTCATGTTGTATTTCCTCATAATTGCAAATGTTTCCTGCAAATGAACTAAATGGTCCTCTACGCGCAGGGACTTAACCAACATGTCATCAATATAGACTTCTATTGTTTTACCTATTTGTTCTTCAAACATTTTGTTAATGAGGCATTAATATGTAGCTCTTGCATTTTTTAGCCCGAATGGCATTATGTTGTAAAATAAGTTCCAAACTTAGTAATCAACAAATACTTATATTGGTCCTTCGGGTTCATCTAAATTTGATTGTACCCAGAGTAGGCATCGAGAAAAGTTAGGATCTCGTGACCAAAGGTGGCATCGATCATAGATCAATATTTGGCAAGGGGAAAGAATATTTTGGACATGCCTTGTTCAAGTCCTTATAATCAATGCACATTCTAAGTTTGTTTCATTTTTAGGAACTACAACTACGTTGGCTAGCCACTCGGGATACTTTACCTCCCGAATAGATTCTATTTTAAGAAGTTTGGTTACCTCGTCTTTTATGAAAGCATGCTTTACCTCGGACTGAGGCCTCCTTCTTTGCTTCACCGGTTTGAACCCGGGATTGGTGCTCAGCCGATGTGTGGTGATTTCTGGTGGTATCCCTGTCATATATAAGTGGAACCAAGGAAAGAAATCCATATATGTTAATAAGAAATTGAATGAGTTTTTTCCTGAGTTCGGGGGTTAATCCCATTTCCAGGTATACCTTTCTCTTTGCCATGTACTCGATAAAATGATCTGCTCTAACTCTTCAATAGTTGATTTAGTTGAATCAAATTCTTTGGGAACGATGAAGGTTCGAGGAGTAAGTAAATCCTCATATTTGTTTTCAATTACCTGTTGCTCCGACTTAATCAAGGCTGGAGGCGGTAACTGTTATTTGGCGGCCTGCTTAACTTTAGTGCTCGACTTCTCCGAGGTCAAAGGCTCTGGAGTTGGAACCGCTTCCTCGATTGCAAACATCTCCTTTGCAGCATGTTGCTCCTCGTAGACTACTTTTACATTTCCCTCTGTTGGTAGCTTCATCATCTGATGAAGAGTTGAAGGAACTGCCCTCATGTTGTGTATCCATGGTCTCCCGAGGAGTGCGTTAAACCTTATGTAACCTTTGATGACATGGAAATTTGTATCTTGCATGGTCCCAACTACGTTTATCGGTAAGATAATTTCTCCCTTTATTTTTTTGATTGCCATGTTAAAGCCATGCAGTACCCGGGATGCAGGTACAATCTGATCTTGTAGGCCGAGTTATTCCACGACCCTCGATCTGATTATGTTTGTCGAGCTACCTGGATCCAATAAAACATGTTTAACTTGAATTTTATTTATAAGGATAGATATTACCAGGGCGTCGTTGTGAGGCTGAGATATTCGTTCTGCTTCCTCATCACAAAATGATAAGATGTCCTCGGGCACATAGCTTCGAGTTCATTTTTCTCTGATGATTGATACTTTGGTGCGCTTGAACACAGGTCGTTGAGGGACATCGACTCCACCAATGATCATGTGGATTACATGTTGTGGTTCTTCTTCTTCATATTTCCTCGCATCTCTCTCCCTGAAAAGTCTCTTAGACCGATCACTTAGGAATTCTCGAAGGTGTCCCTAGCTAAGCAAATGAGCCACTTCCTCCGCTAGTTCTCTGCAATCTTTTATTCGATGACCATGTGTGTCATGACACTTGCACGCTAAGTTCAGGTTTCTTTTAGAAGGATCGGTTGGTATTGGCCTGGGCCACTTCGTGACTTTGATTCTCCCAATAGTTAAGACAAACCCTGACGCATCTATGTTGATGATGTATTCTAATAATCAGGGAGCCTCCGTGGGGTCGATATGTTTATCGAACCCACTTCTACTCATGAATCCCTGAGAACTTTGACCTCAATCGTTTCTTCGATCGCTTCGATGAGTGTTACAGATCAGGCCGTTATTTCTTCGATCGACATATTACTGATATCATTCTTTGTTGAATCTTGATTATCGATCTGTGTCCATCGGGGGTTTAGCTCCAAATCTATTAGGATGAATTGAACCTGAGGGGGTTCCCAGCTAGTCGTCATCGATCCTGATTTTTAACTAGTAGCGATTGTGCACATGCGACCATGTTACAACTAGATATTCAATCAAGTTCTATTTTAATTGTCAAGATGCGATCGAGATCCTCTCATCTAGACCCTGCATAAAGGCATGGACTGCCAAGTTATCGGAACCAGTGGTAATTCTATTCTTTTCATCTGAAATTGGGATACGAACCCCCTTAGCATCTTGTCGTTCTTTTGCTTAACTTTGAAGACGTCCAATTTTCTCATGGCTACTTTTATGGCTCTGGCGTATACATTCACGAAGGCATCTTCTAATATAGCAAATGAATCAATAGAGTTAGGAGCTAAGTTGTGGTACCAAATATAGCGCCTTCGAAGGGTTGTTCAAACTTTTTCAACATGACTAATTCGATCTCATCGTCATTCAAATCATTTCATTTGATTCTGTAAGCGTATGAAGTACTATGCTCATAGGGGTCAGTTATTCCGTTGTACTTGGGTATATCGAGCATGCGAAATTTCTTAGGAATGGGCATTGGAGCTGCACTCTGAGGGAATGATTTTTGTATGAACGTTTTAGCGTCTAAACGTTTGAATACTTGAGGTGTCCCTAGTATTTGATCTACAAGGGAGTGATAGGTCTCCACCTTTTTGCTATCTTTATTTTTCTTTTACCTGGACTCGATCCCCTTGGTCAGCTCCTCGAGCATTCTCATAATCGTGTGGTCAGTCCCCGAGCCACTTTCATCAGGCCTTTTTAGCGCTGGTTCAGTACATTGATTATTTACTGGTTCGGCTGTGTTTGGAGTTCTATTTTGACTCTGAAGTTGAGCGATGGCGATTTGCTGAGCTTGCAGCATCTTGAATATCATTTGGAGGTTGACTCCTCCATCTCCTATTCCTTGTGTTCTTTGGTTATTGGATCGAGCTTCCCTGTGTGTATTTCTTTTAGGGTCCGCGCCTAAATCAGCATTCAAAGGGATGTGAAAACTAACATCAACTGGTACCACACTTGGTACTTCCTCTGGGTTTATCGGTTGTACATCAACTCCTGCATTGTTGCTTTCTCCAAGACATTCATTGCCATAAATGTGTGCATTTTGTGAGCTAGACATGTTTCAGCCTGAGAATAAAAAAATCTCGACAAGAAAAAGTGTAAAAGACAACGTGTGTAACGAGAATCAGTAAAGAAATAATCACTATTATCTTTAGCCCCACGGTGGGCGCCAAACTATACGAGTAACAATTAAATTTGATTATTGGTTTTAAAGGTATGTGATTTAGTCCAATACCAATTAGTAATCAAGAAAAATAAAGTAGAAATGAAAGATAGAAGTGAATAAAATTAGTGTTACTCAGCAGTAGTAACCTCGAGCTTAGTGACCTCGAGGTGGCTCAGGGCAATAAGACAATTAAGTAAGAAAAGTAAAGTAAGAACAATAGCTAAAGGACAATGCTGATAAACAGTAGGCGAAAAAGTAGAGAGTATATTCTTTGCTCAGTAATAATAGGATAATCTTACAAATGATTGAGATCCCCTTTATATAATATGGGAATCCCTAAATAAGGAATATTTCTATTTACAGTAAGAAATATTCTTGGTACAGTTGTCTAACCGCCTAGTACGGAATAGTACAATCCTATTCCGGAATTTGCGCCACGATCTTGGAGACATGGCAAGAATCTAGCCTAGTCTGTTGCAAATCCATAACGGTACTACCAAGGTCGAACGCACTCGTCTTAGGTATGTATCGCGCTCCGTCTTCGAACTCGGGTCTGGACTCTCGAGCTCGAACATCGTCTTACCCGGACTCGGACTTCATATGACCTTTCGAGTATATAGATCAAAGCCATTCGATCTCGACCATATACAATATTTGGTCTGTATGATCTCGAGTTTAAATGTTTTATTTATTTCCTAGTCCACTATTTAAAGCAATAACCGTGATTTGAAAAAAAATACTAATAGATTTTTTATATAATTTTTTAAAAAGTTAAATATTTTAAAATAAAATTCAATTTGTGAAAGCGCATACAGGAGGAAATACTTTGTTCAATTTTAAGATAAATATCAGCTTAAAATCTGGTAAATTATCCTCACAAATTCCGTCACTCATTCCTCAAACTGGTTGATTGTCCTCTGCTTTCTTTTGTTATACAGTCTCCAAAACTGGTATATTATCTGGAGTAAAGATATATGTTACTTGATTATTGAAGCGGAGGATTTAACTACATTAGTAGCGTAACATCTTTATTTTTTTCCGTTTCCTCATTCCTTCCTTATAGTTAAAAAAACATTCTTATTCTTCTTTTCTTTGCCAGATTTCCTTAAACTAGTAAATTATCCTCTCTTTTATCTTTTTTCCTACCCCCACTCCCCACTCAACCAAACATCTTCTGCTCTTGGTGTTTGCTTAGATCACTCATTACGAACTTTATCTCTCTCTTACTTGAGATGAGAAGGATATATATAGCATGTAAAAAAGAACAGAAATAGTAAAAAAATAGATTTTGGAAGTCTGAAACGGCGTTGAATAATATTTTGGCTATGACTTTCATGGAACCCTATTGAAAGAAGGCCTTTTAACTCCCGCTTATACACTTGTAACATTACCTAGCAACAGTCTCATTCTTCTGCTTCAAATAAATTTATAGGTTTAGAATTTTAAATTTAATATATTTTAAATCAAATATAATATTTGGACGAAAATTGATATATATCTTGGTCTCTAGCTTCGCCTCGTACTTTAAACGTTCCAAAGACGAAAAGTTTTATTTTGTGTCTTATACAATTGATATTAGTTGTACGAGGTTCCTTTTTACTCACAAATTTATGAACCTCAATCTTACACTTCTGGGTCCACAAAATCTGGATCCACAAAATTGTGAGACAAAAATATTGTCTCATATAACTACTGTCAGTTGTCCGAGACATAAAATAAAATTTTTTTCGAAGATAGAAAAAAAATAGTACAGCTGGTTATATCAGTCAAGTGCCACGTAGCACACCCCCTATGGGCTACCTAGTATGATGTGGCGAACATTCAGTGCTCAAAACCAAATAAATAGGGCTTCTCCGCTTGTGCTCTTAGTTCCTCTCCATCCATTCTAAAACTCTTGTTTCCTTCCCTTTTTTCTTCTCTCCATATATACTCATCAACTTATTACTTTTTCTCAATCTTTTTGCCTTTTCCTCATTTTCCTCTCCAAAGAAGAAACAAAGTGCAATCTCAAGATACCTAAAACAAATGCCTGTTTCAAGCAAAGAAACAACAACAATGAAGACAACGACAACAGTAACAACAACACTAACAGAAGAAGATAAAACAAACAAAGACTCTCAGTTTTCTCTTTCTCATGACTTCCCTTTTCTCATGTCTTCCTCTTCTTATCCCATCACCCTTAAGGTAAACTCACACTTTAACTACATATATAGCCACAATAATATAATCTTTGTTCATTTTCTCTATATTCTTTGGAAAGCCACATAGTAATTAGCTCAAAGAGAAAAGGTCTTAAGGTTTTTTAAGGTAACAGTTCCCCTTTGAAATCTTTGAATTATTTTGTGTAGCTCCATAGAATGTCAAAAAGACATAAAATCTAGTGGCAGAGTCAAATAGTAGGAGCCTGAAGTGGAGAAAAAAATGACTCACTTGACTTCAAGGAAACTTGACTTGTGTAATGAATAAAACATTAATTATGTTCTTTTTTTGTTGGGCAATTTGCAGTTCATGGACGTGAGTTATAGGATAAAACTGGAGAACAAATCAAGCGGGGGGAGCAACAACTTAAGAAAGATGTTTTCAAGTGGGCCCACATCATCTTCGACCGATATCGAGAATCCAACAGCCACGATTCATCACGAACGTACAATCTTGAATGGGATTACAGGAATGGTTTCACCGGGTGAAATCCTAGCCATTCTTGGACCATCAGGGAGCGGAAAATCGACGCTCCTAAATGGACTTGCAGGAAGACTCCAAGGACACGGCTACACCGGAACAATCCTCGCGAATAACCGGAAACTCAGCAAACCGGTCTTAAAACGAACCGGGTTCGTCACACAAGACGACGTCCTTTACCCGCACTTGACGGTTCGAGAAACTCTAATTTTTTGCGCGCTGCTTCGGCTCCCTAACACGCTGAACCGGAAGGACAAAATCGCTGTGACCGACTCCGTGATCACCGAGTTAGGACTCTATAAATGTGAGGATACAATAATTGGGAACAGCTTCATACGTGGGGTCTCGGGTGGTGAAAGAAAACGAGTAAGCATAGCCCATGAAATGCTAATAAACCCGAGTTTACTCATACTGGATGAACCGACGTCCGGTTTAGACGCTACAGCGGCTTACCGGTTGGTTTCGACTCTAGGGTCCTTAGCCCAGAAGGGGAAGACAATAATTACGTCGGTTCACCAGCCGTCAAGCCGGGTTTTTCAAATGTTTAGCTCGGTTCTGGTTTTGTCGGAAGGGAGGTGTTTGTATTTTGGAAAAGGAAATGAAGCAATGAATTATTTCGAGTCAGTTGGATTTTCTCCATCTTTTCCCATGAATCCAGCGGATTTCCTCCTTGATCTCGCTAATGGTACGTATTTTTTGTCTATATCTACCCTACAATATGGTACATGCATATAAGATATATTTATTTTTCTTTTTTGAATAAACATGTCAAGTACTTTCCTATCACATATCTGTGTTTTGAGTTCGATTTTTGATGTTGTATCATGTAGCTTTTTCATAATTTAATCTAGCCTTAATTAATACTTAGCTTTTTATTTAAGTGGGGAAGAATAAAACGATGATATACTATCTGAAAGACAATATCCAATGACATATATAGATATGTGACTAGAATATAAACTGGCTTTGATTAGGTAAACTAAGGTAATTAACTAACGGTAAAGATTACTTGAAATGCAAGCTTCACTTTTGAGTGAACTTACTTAACAGAAATTTGTCTTCAATATCTTTTGTTAGGATGTGGACAACTTGGGTCTAGTTGAAGTCCGTATACAATGGGACTGGAGATTGTGTGACAACTAGAAAACTTCAACTTCCAAGGGTCATGGCTAGCTAGTTATCTTGTGAAATTTAAGAAAGAAATTAAATCTTCGAAATATATGTATAATAATTTTTTTTTAAAACTTATAGCATTAAACATATCAAACACTTGTGTGATATAAAAGTTTTGTATTAAAAGTAAATGAGAAATATAAAATTAACTATTTTCAAATATAAAAAATATTATTATTGTTTTGGAGATGTATCAATAATAAAATAGTATTCCCTCTTTTCTAATTTATGTGAATTTATTTGACTAGACATGATATTTAAGAAAAAATAAAGACTTTTGAAATTTATGATCGTAAATAAATTATAAAAGGAGCTTAGAGTATTTTTATTATTATAAAAATAGAATTATTTACTTATAATAAATTATTTTTAAATTTAAAAATAATTCATTATATTCAGAAGGACCAAAAGAATGACACTACCTTGTAATAAGTGAAAGGCTTACCAGCTGTACGTGGTACGAACTACTGTGGTACATCAATGAAGGGGAGGAAAACAAGTAAAACATTCAATGTTCCAATTTATTATACTATTAAAAGGAATTTACCTTTTAATATTTATTAACAATAAAATTAATCATATTAATTTTGATTTATCCATTAAAAATACGATTACTCTTGGGTTCTAGAAAAAAAAATTGATTCCTTTTCAGTATCTGGACAAATTAATTATTTTAAACCACAAAGAAAAAGACAAAAAAATCAATAAAAATAGACGGAAGAAAATATTATTTTACCTTTTATATAATCAGGTAACGTGGAAAGCGGGTAACTTTTTGTTTTAGTGGATAACATTTAACATGGGTAACGTACTAAAATTTGAATCTTGAGAAAGTTTAAGTTGGTGGAACTTATATATTACTAGCTAGGTAAAATATCAACATTCCACGTGCCCCTTCTCTTAAGATGGTCGGCTATTCCCTTTTTTGTTTTTTTCCTCCCTTAGCCAACACAAAGCTTATTCTACAGTCCACTACTTTTCTCTTTTCTTTTCAAATCCTTACTTTTTTATTCAGCAAATCCTATATAATTTACTTTAATTAATGTCATTGGCCGTTTGTCAAGCAATGTCGACTAATTAATCTCTTCCTAATGGCATAAAAAAAAGTTGTAACTCTTTGAAATAATGGGGGTATTTGTTACTTACACGAGTGGTCTTGTTCGTTCATGCATAAATATTATATCCTAAATTATTTTACAGGATTTAATTCAAAGAATAGAATAATGTATCTCAACCGGGAGAATAAACTTTTGTCTTTTAAAGTTCTATAATTGGAATAAAAAGATGAAAAGAAGGTGTCATCGTTAGATTAGACCTATTTATTAATAATAAAACACACATGGTCAGCTTTGTGTTGGAAATGCTGGAATTCATTTCAATATGGTAAATCATTTCCTAAAGTAAATCATTTCCTAAAGTACCTGATGCTAACTGCTAATTTCCAATGTGGGGATCCATTCATAGAAAGATTGGGCCCTTTAATTAATTTATTATATACTTGTAAATCTTGATTCTTATTTATAATGCGCAGAAATTTAGAGCAAAAGTGGACCCTACATTTCCCTCTTTTATACAACTAAGACTATATTTGTTTTAATTTCTAGAGGAATAATGTCATTCTGGATTATGATTAATTGCTGAAGAACATATACTTTAACTGACTTTACTCTGATAGGGATGCTACATCGAAGTATTTCCTATTTAAAATTGGGACTTTAACTTATATTGAAGAAAAGAAAGAGTTTTGTTATTTTAGAGTTGACTCTTTATCTTTGAAAGATTGTGATAGTGACATGTTATGGTTCATCTTGAATGTTTAACTCTATTATCTTGGATTTCTGCTCTTTGTTGTGGCTCCCCTTTCTCATATTCATGATGAGTAAATTCTTAAATTCTGAGATTGACATTAATATGCCATCACTTTATCATAATGGAGTATTGAAAGTAACATCTTTCCCCTCTGAGAAGTATCTGTCTAAATATTATGGGGTAAAAGATTTCTTGCTATGAATATACTTGGGTTTGACCTGAAATGCTCATAATTATAGAAAGCACCCTTGCATCTTTTATTCTTCTAGCAAGAGATAGAAAACAAAGAGATAAACAACATTAATTACTTTAAGTTATATATATATATATATATATATGTGTGTGTGAGAGAGAGATACCAACTATATAGAAGTCTAATGCTTAGTAGAAGACTCCTAGTGATTTGTATATTGGAGATAAAATCATTATAATGTATTAGAGAAGTCCTAGTGTTGTATATAGTTCTTAATTAAGATGAAGGATTTGCAGCAATCGTGGTCCTTCTCTACTTGAATAGTACAACTTTGTAAATACTCATTTTTATAAAGGGTGTCAAATGAGTCTTGATTAATTGTCTCAGTATCTAATAATTTTGTTTCTGGTTTTGGGGTCAGGGGTTCCATCAACCTAGGGTCATACTCCACTAAGAATATTAATACTCTATTTATCTAAAGAAAATCTATGTCCAAAGTACATGAAAATCTAGTTTATGGATTTTGAGGGTTCTACAGTGCAGGGTGTTTCCATGATTCTTGGTTTCTATCATTTTCTCAAGAATAGTTTTTAGTGTGGGGGACATTTCAGTTGGCTAAAGGACTATAGTTTTAAGTAATACTGGCATATAAATTGTTGTTGAGATGTATTAGGTTAAGATGGACTTAGTTTTTTTTTATAAATATTAGCTTGAGGCCATCACGCATGTGCAACTTTAGAATTATTAAACAAAACATATAGTGAGCTCTATTCCTTCACTTTGGTTTGTCATTGGAGAACATGTTAGATAATATGGATTAAAGAGAGTGTGACAACATTGCTTGCGTAGATTAGCAATCCATTCATAGTATGAGACCAACTAGACTAGTTGGTACACACGAGCACTTAAAAAAAATTACCTCAAAACTCTGCCTCTAAATATTGAAGTAATTAATTATTTATGCCTCCACATGGATCTTTCCTTAAATTAATCATATTGTTTTTGTTAATGACTCCACAAGCACCCTTTCCAACTTTAACCTATAGACATAGATATTATACTTTGAGAAATGGGAAATTTTTAAATTCTATTTTGTTGGACCCCTGATGAATTTTGAGGGTCATCTCATATGGGATATTAATATAATAGCACATGCTTTTCTAGTTTGTACAACCCACATGCCTTGCATTATAGGAGTAGTAGGAGTCTTGAAAATCTTGGATGTATAGTTTATATTTATCTGATCAAAATATTTGAGGATAACTAAACCTAGCATCAAGATCTACGAGTATTCTTATACTTATTGGCTGAGATAGTTTCAACGCTACTCTAATTTTAGGACCATTAAATTCTTAAATGTATGATATCTCCGTCAACTACATATAAAATAATAAATTGATGGTTCAAAATGTCAAGCGATTAATGTCAATTGATTCTTCTTTTTATCAACCTTAATCATTTCGCTTTATCTAGAGTTTTTTAATTTCTAAATTGAGTGCTCAATGGTTCTAATTATCACATGACCACCTTTGCAAGTATAGTGGTTCATGGTAAAAGTTTTCAACTTAGTTGATGACTTCTTTCTATGTATAGATGTTATGCAATAGTAACAGAAGTCCAATATGATTTAAGTAAACCAATTGATATAGTTTAGGGTTAGTCTAATTGTAAACCATAACCTCAAATTTTTTATTTTCTTGATTATATGTTGTTCTAACTCTTTGAAAATACGATAACATTTATATTGAATTCTTTAAAATTACATAACTATTTAAGGATCTAACACACTTTTTTTTAAGAATTCGAAGAACATAAATTTCGAGTGATGGTGGTTTTGGCAAGTCCATAGTTACCTTAAAAGGAAATCATGAATAGTACTAGAGACAATAATGTCATGTACCAATTATTTCACGAGACATGGCAAAGAGAAATAGCAACTTTTTTTAGCTATAATGTGTTCCAATAGAGTTTGAGAACTTGTCACGCTCGAACCCTCATTTTTATTCAATAATTGATAGGCATCTTTGATCTATAAAGAATTTTTTTTTTTTCTTTCGTTTCTTCACCTCCTTTCCTTTATTCAACAAAGAACAATTCTTTTTCATCTGCTGCTTTTGTACATGGGACTCTTTTGAAAATTAAGACGTTTATTAAAATAGCGCCACGTGTTAGGGTCCTTTGCAAATCAATAAGCTTTCAGATTCATCCCACCAAATTGAACTTTTTTTGTTTTGTGAATAGTTATTTGGTAAAAGAAGAAGATAAGTGGAGATGATGGTGGCCCTAAAACTTCCATCAGCAATAGAGCATTATGTTCTTTTAGTGGACTTCCACCCTTTGCCACCAACATTGGACATCTTTAATTACCTCCTCTATACTAATTATTACTTGCTAGTACAACTAATTAATTAATTTTTCTCTTTTTTAACATAAATATATTCTTTGTTTTATGTTATACAAATTATTTGTTTTTATTTTTTAATTTTGAGTGCTAAGATTACTTTGTAGTCCTAGCTTTAAAGATACATATCTAGCTTTTTCCAATTGTTAACATTAAAGAAACTGAGATTTTAGCAAGCTCCTTTAGCTTATGATTTGGGAAAGTAATATTGGGGCGGTGAATGGTAATTTACCTTATGGAAAGATGACTATATTTGACAAAAGGATGCAAATAAAACTTGATTTGACAAATTTAGTATCAAATTCTTGAATAGTATGATGTCTTTACTAGTGGCGCCCACAATAATTTGTAGTTGTACCTTACCTTTTCTTTTAATCTTATGACCATCTTGCAACTAGCAATTCTTTATTTCATGTCCTTTGAATATCTATGTTTTTTTAGCTTATTTTCTGTGAAGATAAGTAAGATGTCATTAGCCAATTCCAAAACAAGTTCTTGTAGTTAGCTCAAGTAGAACCAAGGTTTTAGGTTTTACCTCTGATTTTACTTTAAAAGAACATTCTCGTGGGGACCTCACTCCACTTGCATAAGTTCTAGCTTAAGAATTGATTGTAGCTAAAGCAGGGAGATTGCCTCATTGGGCTCGTTTGGTATGGTGTATTAGTAATGCATGGATTAGTAATGCAAGCATTAATTATATAAAGATTAGTTTTTATCCATTGTTTAGTGTGATGTATTAAAAATTAGAATACATTGCATAACTTCTAATAAAATGAGTTGTTTACAAAAATGTCCTCCATATTCTTTAGGTTTAAAGGATTTCAAAGATAATTTTATTTTTAAACATGCTAATGCATGCATTAATAGTCTTGGTATTGCTAAAACCATGATTTGTTATGCATTAGCTATTCATAGGATAATACTAAATAGGATGTATAACTAGTGCTTGTATTAGTTGTATATATTAAAAAAGTGTACCAGATAAGATATTACTCATACATGCATTATTACTGGTATACACGGAATATAATTCTATCATTGTATTTTAACCTGTTTTACATAGCAGATAACCTGTCCCATTTTTTCAGGTTATTAGTCTTACTTTTTATGGACCGGTACTTGTATTATCTTTTAACATTCTTTGAGCTGTAAATGTAATTCTCGCTAAAGCTTAACTTGGAAAAATGCAGGGGTTTGCCAGTTTGATGGGGTAAGTGAGAAAGAAAGGCCTAATGTAAAACAAACCTTGGTATCCTCTTATAACAACTTGTTAGCTCCCAAGGTAAAAGCAGCTTGTTTGGATACAACAAGCATAGTTCCTAGAGAAATAACCTATACTTGTTCAACTTACAAAAGGACTTGCACAAGTAGCTTCTCCAATTGGTTCAATCAATTTAGCATTCTCCTTCAAAGAGGGCTAAAAGAAAGAAGACATGAAACCTTCAATTATTTGAGAGTTTTTCAAGTAATAGCAGCTTCTCTCTTAGCTGGTTCTATGTGGTGGCATTCTGACTACACGGATATCCAGGACAGGCTTGGCCTCCTCTTCTTCATTTCCATTTTTTGGGGTGTTTTCCCATCCTTCAATGCTGTTTTCGCATTCCCTCAAGAACGTGCCATATTCGTCAAGGAAAGGGCCTCGGGCATGTACACACTCTCCTCCTATTTCATGGCACGAATCGTTGGGGATCTTCCCATGGACCTTATCTTGCCTACATTGTTCCTCGCCATAACGTATTGGATGACAGGGCTAAAGCCCCAACTCTTGCCATTCCTTTTGACACTTCTCGTCCTGCTGAGCTATGTGATTGTTTCACAAGGCCTCGGCTTAGCCCTTGGCGCCTTGATCATGGATGCTAAACAAGCTTCAACTGTGGTTACTGTCACGATGCTAGCATTCGTTCTAACAGGAGGGTTCTACGTCCATAAAGTGCCGGCTTCCCTAGCTTGGATTAAGTACATCTCGACCACATTTTACTGTTATCGATTACTTATTCATGTCCAGTATGGAGAAGGCAAGGAAATCTCAGACGTGCTAGGCTGCTCACATCAAGGAAGTGATAGAGCTAGCTGCAAATTCATTGAACAAGATATCAATGGTCAAATTCATCCATCCGCAAGCCTTGCCATCCTCCTGATAATCTTCGTGGGATATCGATTAGTTGCTTACCTTGCATTGAGGCGAATTCGAGCCTAAACAGAGGGAAATTTTCTGACTTTTTTAGATGATGGAAATTGATCGCTAGCTAGCTTTGTGGGGGGGGATGTGGGAATAGTATATACTTCTTGAGAATTGTGACTGACTCTGAAATGATGAAAGCTGCAGTGGATAATGGAAAAATTGAAGTGTAATATAAGAGTGGAAAGTGTCGTGACTTGCACCTAAAACTGGCGAAAGCCCAGCCAGCATTCGTTGTTGTAACTTCACAAAGATGAGGAATATTTTTTATCGCAAGAAACTTTCCTTTTCTTTCAATACTAAGAAATTCTTCTAAACAACATTTCTCTATTGTTTAACCAAAAAGTAAAATTTCGGTCAAAACTTATTTTTACAAGAACTCAAATTACTAGTAATCAAAAATAAATAACGAAAATTGATTTTGCTAATAATAAAATGAATAGAAAGCAAAGTAAATCAGTATATTCCAATAGTGTTTCGTGTCCTTACAAATGACTAGTTTCCTTTTTATAGTTGTCTCTATACGTCTTGCCTTTGTGATAATTAGGTCATTATAGATAATTAAATGCATTAAATATTATGTTACATAATCATTGTAATTTAATACAGATTCTCTAACGTTTTTAGTATTTAATATTCGTTAAATATTGTATCTGTACTCTCTTGTGTTGTTTGATTCATTCTCCTTGATTTTTGGACTTGAATAGGTACGAGCGTCGAGTCTTTTGAATATCTGCTCGTACCTCTGCTCGTATCTGTAGCAACTCGTACCTCTTTACTAATCATCGTTCTTTAACCAGCCTTCGTGTCATGACATGTCATCTTTCAATCACTTTAATATATATAAACTAAATCTTTCCCAATAGAGATAGTCCATCCACTTGCCATTTATTCATTAATTGAATATTTGAAAAGTGGATTTTATTAAACCGGGATATTGCCACTATTAATGCTATTATAGAATCGATGCTCCAATTGTCACTTTCATTTAATGCTTGTTACACGTGGCACCTTTTTATTGATTCTATGATTTTGCAGCGCTTTTTAAGGCTCTTTTACAGCTTCATCAATTACGAAGCGATAGTTCTTATTATGACCTTTCTATCGTTGCACATTTTCCTTTGACGGTTGCTTCCTAGTATAAACATGGTTTTTTTTCTTTGCCTTTCTAACATAAAGTTCAAAGTTTTCAGAATATTCAATTTTTATTCTCATCTTCCTCGTAAAACTTTCAAAATATTCAATTTTTATTCTCATCTTCCTCGTAAAACTTTCAGAATATTCAATTCTCGTTTTTCATCTTCCTGGTACTGTCATGTCTTCATCAAACCCTAACCCTAGGAGGGTCCCCATAGTTGATAATCTTCCTCTTGCCCCTAGTAGGAGCAGAAGAGGAGGTAGACTATGCATTTTAGGGTCTTTATCTGTACGTGGTTCTTCTCTTCCTTAATCAAGTTCTAGTCCTTCTTCTAGAACCAGAGGTTCGCTTTCTCAAAGGTTTTCTTCTAGAGGTAAGGAACCCTCTGAACCTCTTCGTGAACCCTTTGTGGAAGAAATAGTTCATGCAGAACTATCTTTCTACAATGATATAGAGTCTCTTAGAAATCAAGTATCCTCTTTGGATCGTGCTGATATCTACCCAACTCAGATCATCGAAGGTCTGATTTCTTTAATTCATAAACATTTCCATTTGAGTCATGACTTCCTTATTATAATTCCAAATATGAACGAGAGAATCACCTTCTATTTAATTAGGTTTTCTTTTGTTTACACATACCCTTTCACATTAGGTTTCAAACCTGCTATTGATCGTGTTATCCTCGAGTTCTGTCGATTTTTCGATGTCAGTTTAGGTCAAATTGGCCCCATAGTATGGAGGGTTGTTGCATGTTTGAGGCATTTGACTAATATGACCGGTGTGCCTTTCAATTTTGCCCATTTAATTCATCTCTACTCTCCCAAACTTTTTCGCCAAGGTGTTTTTACTTTAGTGACAAGGAGCAAAAGAGTTCTGGACAGTCCTGAAGATGACAAAGATCGTGGCTAGTACGCTCGCTTTGTTGTTGCCCCGCTGTTGGTTTAGTGGGTGATGAAAATATTTCATTCCCTGAGAAGTGAAATTTTTTGCGTGATTTTTCTTTTTAATAACTTTCTCGTATCTTTTTTCCTCGATTTTGATGATTATTATCCTAATTTTCCTTTTATTTTGCAATAACCATGGGAATTGTTGATGAAATTCCCAATTTCCATGATTGGGTAGGAAAATTGTTGAATCGGCCCCAATGGAGGTGAGATCTTGGAAGACTCTTTCCTAACGATTTGGTTGAAAAGTGAAAACTCATAGTAAGAGTTTTTTTAAAACTTTTTTTATAGTTCTTTTCAAAACCTATTTAAATCATTCTTTTTATTAGGATTTGCTATTCGAGGGATTAGTGTTAAGGTGGTCACAGCTTCTCGTATTTCTTTTGAAAAGGCCGAAGAGATAATTTTGGGCTCTTCATTAAAAAGAAAAGGTGTTGTTGACAAGGACTCTGAAGAAGAGGAAGATGGGGGTTTCATGGTAAAAAGGCCTCGAGCTCGTAAACAAATAATTTCTAATGATGAAGCCTCTTCGCCTCATTTTATTCCTCTTACCGAGTTTTTTCAAGCCTTGGTGATGATCCCTGATGATGATATTCCCGCTGCTGCTCGTGATTCTGCTGAGAGCTTTTTAACCGCAGGTTTGATAGTGAAAATTTAGGTTCGATTTATGATGAAGCATCCCTTGCTTCTTTTTCTGCTCCCATTCCTGTGACACTTTTTTTGCCAATCGTGGGTGTTACCAATCCTCCCCACTCTTTTTTAACTGCTTCTACCGCTCCTCCCTCAACTACTCCTCCTTCATTTGTTCTTCACCCTGAAGTTGGGTCCTCAAGTAGAGGTTAAGCTATGAGGAAAGTTACTATTAAAGTCCCTTTTGAGGGTACCCTTTTGAGGAAATTAGGTCAAACCGAGTGTGGCTAAAGCCTTTGATTGGTCCAGTTCAGAGGGCTAAGCTTGATAGCCACAATTCTTTGACCTTGATGAGCGATATAGTGCACGCTTCTTTAAAGGTATCCCTTTTTCAAACTTTACTTTAACCTTTATTTATTTTTAGGGTTCTCATTTCCCCTCCCATCCTTTTTTTAGGTCAATCTCATTGGCACGGAGATGATGAAGAGGGTTACCCTTTCAGAGCAATTAGTGCGTGACTACCGAGTTGAGGCAAATAATTGGAAGGAACAGTGTGAATGTCTTCAAATCGACAAGGTAACATTAGAAGAAAGTAAAAGTACCTTAGAGCAACAGGTAAGGGCTTTGACTTCATAGTTTTCAGTTGAAAAAGCTTCCTCAAGTCAAGCAAGTAAGGAAAAGGATCATCTTGAAATCTCATTTTCAGAGCAACTCTCCAAGGGAAGTGAAGAGATCAGAGAGTTGAAGGCTCTCTAAGGTTAAAAAAAAAGAAGCATACGCTGGTGAACTCGTGCAGACCCTGACTCAAACTCAAGAAGACCTTGGGGAGTCTTCTGAAAAAGTTTGTTTTCTAAAAAGTTCATATGCTTCTCTTTAAACTTTTAATGAGTTTGCCTTGGCCGAGAATGAGAAGCTCAGAAATGAAATTGCTGACTGCGAAAGAGATTATAAAATTCTTGAAGATAAAACTGTCATTAAAGTGAGGTGAGTGTTTTAAATTCTCGCCATGACACCCTTGTTGAAGTTGGCCAAGAGAATTTTAACTTGGAATCTGAGTTGGCCAAAATCAAGGAGACTATTGAAAAAACTCAACAGAGTCAAGATTTTCTTTCTCCCGTGGATGAAACTTCTGAAAACATTGGAGATGAAATAGGTATGGTGAGTGCTCCAATTCCTTCGAGTCAAGTTGAATCCCCTCCTGCTGATGATCTTACGAACCAAGTTGATCTCGTTCCTATTAATGATCCTACCTTGGTTCCTTCTTCAATTCCTTAGTGATAAGTCAATGATATGTGACTTTTTTACTTTTTCTCTTTGGTGAAAAATGGTAGTTACCCTTGGTCCTTTTTGGTTTGGAAACATTAAGTCCCCGGAGCTTTTCCGGGGCATTTTGTATAAGCAATGTTTATGACTAGGTGCATGTTTAGTCTTTAAGTTTTCTAAGTTTAAGAAGTTTATGTGGCTATTTTTGAACTTCTGTCTCATTTATTCTTGCCTTTATATTTTAAGGACTTATTGAATAACTTGCATTTTTATTTTTCAAAATGCTTCTTTTTTTTTACTTCATGAGTAATTGAATCAATCATGAATTTTATAAAAGATGGCCCTTTTATATTTCAACACTTAGTGAAGAAGTTGTCTCAACTTCATAATGGTATTAATGTACGATAAAAGAAATAGGAATGCGCATATTTTTTGGAATAACTTCGACAAGTTTTATTTGAACTTGTCAAGCTTTAAATAACATCTTACATGTATTTGAGTAACTTCTATAACTTTTTCGTAACTGCTTTTCTTACAACAAATTTCAAACCTGTTTCAGTTTGACTAATACACAGGGTTTTTAATTCATAACCTCGTTTCACTTGAATTTGCCTTTTATCCTAACTAAGATATGGTTTTTGGCTTTGGCTCGTAACTTTGCTTTGCACTTGACTATTTGCTCTACACTTGACTCTTTTAATGAGTTGACTTTTCAGGCTTGAACTTTTGATATTTCTCAATCTTCGCCTTTATTATAGATTTGTCTATGTATATATCATATAGTCCCCCAAGTGTTTGAGCTTTGAAGTATGAAGACTTGAGCACTTGTCTATTCCTCTTATTTGGTCCTTTTCATGTAGAGGAATAAAACATACCGAACTCAGATATACGATTATAGATGAAGACTGCTTAACCCATTTCAATTTCTATCAGAATAATTTTAACCCTAGATTGAGAATTCTAATTAATTCCACATGCCTTGTAGGTCGTGACTCATCATTTAGTACAGATTAGATTTTTGCCTATCATCTAAAATCGTTATTAAAATTTTAAAAATTCAAAAAAAACATTTAAATGAGGATACCTGCCCGTGGGTACTCCTTAGAAATAGTATCTCTTTAGGTGAACAATATTCTAATGTGAGGGTAATATCTTGCTATCCATCGTTTCTAATTCTTATGCTCCTTTTCCCGTAATTCCATTAATGTTGTAAGGTCCTCTCTAAGTTGGACTCAATTTCCCCGCATTAGCTTCCTTCGGGGATTGAAAAACTTTTTTGAGTACGAAGTCCCCAATTTAGAAGTATTTTAGCCGTGCCTTTCGATTGTAACATCTTTCCATGACTTGTTTTTGTGCTGCCATTCTTATTAATGCAACTCTCCTTTTCTTCCTTCAAGTAAGTTAATGTTTATGTGCATTTCTTCTTCATTAGATTTTTCTAATGCTTGCGTATACCTCGTGCTTGGTTCCCATATCTCAACCGAAATTAAGGCTTCAGCTCCATACACCAATGAGAATGGTATTTCACCTGTGCTTGTTTATGCTATCCTGCAATATGCCCATAGAACACCAGGTAGCAATTCTGTCCAACTGCCTTTAGATTCTTCTAATCGTTTCTTCAAAATGTTGACAATGACTTTGTTTGTTGATTCAGCTTGTCCATTACCCATCGGATGGTTAGGCGTAGCCGTAATACTTTTGATTTGCCAACTTTGAAAGAAGTCTTTGATTTGTGCGCCTAAGAATTGTGGGACATTATCACACACGATTTCCTTTGGTACACCGAATCGACATATGATATTTCGCCAAATAAAATCTCTGACTTCCTTTTCCCCTACCTATTTGAGTGTTCCTGCTTCTACCCATTTAGTAAAGTAGTCACTGAGTACAAATAGGAATTTTACCTGACCTTTTGCTTGTGGTAGCAGACGCACGATATACATTCCCTATATTATAAAAGGCCATGGTGCAATTATCGAATGTAATAATTCCTCGGGTCTATGCATGTTGACACCATATCTTTGGCACTTATCACATTTAGTCACAAAATCCTCCGCTTCTTCCTCCATTTTAGACCAATAATAGCATGTTCTAATTATGGTTCTTACTAGTGATCTGCCTTGTACGTGATTTCCAGAATGCCCCTCGTGTATTTCTCTCATTACATATATTTGAGAAGGCCCGAGACACCTTGCTAAGGGGCCACCGAACATTATTCTATAAAGATTTACCCTTCTTTAAGCAATATCGAGCAGCCTCTTTTCGAAGCGCGTAAGCTTTTTCCTTATCTTCAGGGATGGTACCATACTACAAAAAAAGATAATCTCATTTCTCCAATCATAGGTTAAGTTATTGAAATTTACCTCATTTTTATCTGGATCGAGCACCGAATGAAACAAATGAATTGTAGAAGCATTTCATTGCTCTCCATGTCTACATTTTCATCTCTTGGTAGCTGCGTGAATTTTTAGGTATGAAATTGTCTAATCAAATCCCGTACCTTTTCTAAGTATTGTTGCATTCGTGCTTCCTTGGTAGTATAGGTCCCCAGCATTTGGTTAACTACGAGCTGCGAATCGCATTTGATTATGATTTTATTAATACTAAGCTCTCGTGCCACTTACAAACCTGCAATCACAGCTTCATACCCTGCCTCATTGTGAGTTATAAAATGGCATTTTATGACTTGAAGGATGGTTTCACCCGTAGGTGGTACCAAAACAACTCCTAAACCTGCTCCTTTCACGTTAGATAAGCCATCACTAAATAAGGTTCAAATTCCTAGATTAGACCCGTTGAACACCTGAAATTCTTTTTCTACTTCTAATTGCATTCCTTAGCTAAAATCGGCTAAAAATCCGCTAATACCTGTGATTTTATCGTGGTTATAGGTTGGTATGTGATGTTATATTCACTTATTTCTATAGCCCATTTAGCTAACCTACCTGACAACTCATGCATGTGTAATATATTGCGTAATGGTAAGCAGTTACTACGACAATAGGATGACATTGAAAATAAGGCCTTATCTTTTTAGATGCCATGATTAGTACAGGTGCAAGCTTTTCTAATTGAGGATACCGCGTCTCCGCATCTAATAATGATTTACTAACATAATAAATGGGAGATTGCTTACCTTGGTCTTCTCGAACTAAAACAACACTCACCGCTACTTCTGATACAGCTAGGTAGATGAGCAATTTTTCTCCAACCTTTGATTTTGTGAGCAACGGCAGAGTTGACAGGTATGTCTTCAAATTTTTGAGTGCTTGTTGACAATCCTCAGTCCATTCGAACTGATCTTGCTTTTTAAGGGATGAAAAAAATTTAAAGCACTTTTCTAGTGATTTGGAAATGAATATTCCTAAAGTTGCGATTCTCCCCATTAGTCTTTGCATTTCTTTCTTATTGGTAAGTATATCAGGAATTTCTTCGATGGCTTTTATCTGCACGGAATTTACTTCAATTCCACGGTTAGAAACAAGAAAATCCAAAATCTTACCTGACGAAATGCCGAATGCACATTTCTCGGGATTTTGTTTCATATTGAATTTTTGCAAGATCTGAAATGTATCTGAAAATTGCGATATATGATCCCCTGAATTTTGAGCTTTATCAAGCATATCGTCTTTATAGACCTCCATATTTTTTCTCAATTGTTCTTTGAAAATTTTGGTCACCGGCCTTTGATATTTTGCACCGGCATTTTTGAGACCGAAAGACATTACTTTATAGCAGTAAGTTCCCTTGTCTGTTATAAGTGAAGTTTTTTCTTCATCTATAGGATCCATTTTGATCTGATTGTATCCTGAATATGCATCTAAAAAGCTTAAAACTCATGTCTTGCAGTAGCATCGATTAATTGATCTATATGTGGTAATGAAAAAGAATCTTTAGGGCCAGATTTGTTAAGATTTGTGTAATCTACAGCAACTCGCCATTTACCATTCTTTTTTGGTACCACAACCGTATTGGCTAACCAATTAGGATACTTTGCCTCGCGTATAGACCCAACCTTTAATAATTTTTGGACCTCATCTTGTATCACCTGATTTTTAAAAGTTCCTTGCTTTCTTTTCTTTTGTTTGACAAGTGGATATGATGGGTCTTCAACTTGTGAGTCATTACCTCCGATGGTATTCCTGTCATATCAAAGTGGGACCAAGTAAAACAGTCCAAGTTAGTTTGCAAAAATTCAATCAACTTACCTTTCATGACTTGGCTTAGATTAGCCCCTATGTAAACTTTTCTTTCACGCCATTGTGTAAATAACACTACAACTTCCAGTTCTTCAATCGTTATTTTTATATTTTCATTTTTCTCTAGTTCTTGAATGACATCGAGCCTTGAGTCCACATCTGTTTGCCCTTGTTTAGTTGAGGTTTGTGTTGTGATATCCTCAACTGGATTCTGTAACTGTTATTTTTCTTCGTTTCTTGTAGTTGAATCTGCAACAGAGTTGATGCTACCGGATTTCTATTGATCCCCACGGATTTGACATATTCTCCATGGTGATGGAAATTTAATAACTTGATGTAAGGTCAACGAAACAACATCCATCTTGTAGATCCATGGTCTCCCAAGAATCATGTTGTAAGCCATCTCGATATCTACCACTAAAACTTTGAATCTTTGATCACTCCTTCTTCGAATGTAGTAAGTATTACCTCCCCTTTCATCACGACGCTAGAATTGTCGAATCCAGTCAAAGTATGCGCCTTTGGTACTAATTGATCTTCAGCTTGCATCTCATGTAGTACTCTTAGCAGAATAATGGTCAAGGATCTACTTGGATCAATCAGAACTCGTTCCACATTAGTATCATGTACAAGTAGAGATATTACCACTGCATCATTATGTGGAGTTAATACACCATCTGCATATGTATCATCAAACGTAATACTTTCTTCCTCTAAGATATGTCGCACCCACTTCCCGTCAGTAAATGTGACTTTGGAAGCTTTATTCATTGAAGTGTACGTCATGCCATTAATTTCTTCACCTCTGCTTATAACATTAACGGTCCTTTTGGAAGAAGGTGGTTTAGGGGGCTTTTGCCTATTTTTCATGTGTGATTGCTTACCTTTCTTATTGAACGGTTCGGTGAGATATCCTTACTTTAATAGATGATCAACTTCACATTGTAGCAACCTACAATCTACCATTTTTTAACCATGATCGTTATGAAATTTGCACTAGTGGTCAGGATTGCGCCTTTTTGGATTTGATCTCTTTTTTTTTGGCCATCGCACCTTATCACCCATGCTTCTTAAAATAGCTACGAGCTTGGAAGTTCTTATATTAAAATTATAACTACCAAATCTTGCCTTCAAGCTTCCATCATCATCTTGCGTCTCTCGCATGTTTTGATCATTCCTAAACCTTGATGATGAACCCGACTCTCTATTCCTCGATCTATGATCATACCTTGAATTTTCATGTTTTGATCGTGAATCTTATCCTGCTATTCCCATATATGGTTCGTACCAATTTTTACCGGATCTTTTTTCCATTTCCGCCCATCTCGAACTCCCTTTTTCTTCTTTTTGAGGCCGTGAGATAATATCCTCTTATATGCGTAGCTTCGTGCTATACTAGTTGTAAACATCATTCCATGTTGTTGTTGGGAATTCACGAAGACTTTCCTTGAGTCGCCTCGTGGCTTCTGAGCTTTTTTCATTCAAATTACCAACGGAGGATCTAGCTTCCCAATTGTCTGGTACACGTTGTAACGTCATTCTTCCACACTGGAACCTGTCTACGAACTCTCTAAGCAACGCTGAGTCCCCTTGTTTGATTTTGGAAATATCTTCCATTTTTTTGACTTTTTGAGCTCTCGAATATGCTTTGATAAATGAATCTGCAAGCTCAACAAAAGAATTTATGGAACTTTTGAGTAAAAGAGAATACCATGTTAATGTTGTCTTAGTAAGTGTTTCACCGAATCTTTTGATCAGTATTGATTCGATTTCTTGTTTGGTCAGGTCGTTGCCTTCTACGCCAGTTGTGAATGCAGTCACGTGCTCTCGTGGATAAGTTGTTCCATCGTATTTTGGAATGAGGCATTTTGAATTTTTTTGAAATTGGGAGGGAAGCATCAACTGGCTTCCAAGGTTATTGCGAATATTTTTCCATATCTATCCCTTTGATTACAGGCGGTACTTCAGGTATTTGCTCTGTCCAATCACTTTGTTCCTTGAGCTGTTTCTGTAATGTTAATGCTAAATTTTGTAAATCAGAATTAACAAAGTTACCCGGTTCCCCATCTTGTGAGTCACTTGGGACTCTACCACTGCCAGAATTAGCAAGCCCAGAATGAGGGTTTTCCAAAGTATTTGTATTTGGAGTTGGTGTTGGTGGTGAAACAGGAATCTGACTGGCAAAGGTTTCAAGAGCATTATTGACATGTTGAGATATTAACTTTTTTAAAGCTTCATTGATAGCTTCTTTGTTTTCAAATTGAGCATTTGCATTTGAATGAGATCCATCAGAAGTGCTTTCTCGAGATCGCTGAGGGGAGCTTTGTGGAGAAGGAATCGGGGTGCGGTCATCTTGTGAATTCCCCTGGAGTTGAGGGTTTCCTTGGTTTACTTAGTTTCCTTGGTTGTTGTCATTAACATTTTACATGGTTGTTGATGCAACAAAAAAGGTTAGGTTAAAAAAGAATATATTATTAGATTCCCGGTAACGAAACCAATTTGTTTAACCAAAAAGTGAAACTTCGGTCAAAGCTTTATTATTAGAAGAACTTGGGTTACTGATAATCAAAAAATAAATAGCAAAAATTGATTTTGATAATAATAAGATGAATAGAAAGCAAAGTAAATTAGTATATTCCAATAATGTTTCGTGTCCTTACAAATGACCGGTCTCCTTCTTTTTATAGCTGCCTCTAAGATATACGTTTTGCCTTTGTCATAATTGGGTCATTATAGACAATTAAAGGCATTAAATATTATGATACATAATCATTATAATTTAATACATATTCTATAGTGTTTTCAGTATTTAATATTCGTTAAATACTATATCTGTACTTTCTTGTGTTGTCATATTCATTCTCCTTGATTTTTTTATTTGAATAGGTACGAGCGTCGAGTCTTTTGAATATCTGCTCGTACCTCTTCTTGTATCTATCGCAGCTCATGCCTCTTTGCTAATCATCTTTTTTTTATGGAAATATATATATATATATATATATATATATATATATATATATATATATATATATATATATATATATATATATATATATATATATATATATATATATATATATAAGGCTAATTAGGGAGGGTTGTCTCCTCCCTATAGATATTGTTTATACATTCATTACTTTAGTCAACCATTAGGCCATCTATGGCACTAATATTTCCTAGAGCAGCTAGAATTTCGTATTGTTTGGTACTACACGATCTTACGTAGACATAGTCCTCCATATCTCTTTCATAGAGATCGATTACAAAATTAGGAGGCATAGCAAAAGTACATAGTTTGTCAAAAGTCTTGTTTCTTCGAGCTTCATTTGCCAAAGTGTGAGCCACGCCATTTCCTTGTCTGAAGCTATGCATGAATGATATCCTCCCCTGCTTGGTTGACTCCTCCACTAATAATCTGCATTCAAAGGAAAGTTTGTCGTTAGTAAGGGTGTTATTGTATATTATGCTTAATATATCCGTTGCATCAATTTCCACTTCCACGGGGAAGAGGTCTTCCTTGATTATTAATTGAAGGCTATGGCGTAGAGCCATGAGTTCAGTTTGTAATGGTGATGTTGCAAGAATTTTCATCGATGATCCTATACACCAGCGTCCTTTTGAGTCACGTATAGCAATTCCAATGCCATCTTCCATTGTTTTTATGTCGAATGCGCCATCAATATTTGCTTTGTACCACCCGGAGGGTGGTTTCATCCACTTTACTTGCAATAATATAGTCCTCTCCACTATCAAATTTATATTAGTGTAAAAGAAATATTCATTTACATAATCAAGAATTTTTTTAATGTTGATAAGGTTGGTATTATTATTAATATTACAGTTAGGATTTATGCCCGTCACTAGAGGGGGGGCGAATAGTGCAGCACGAGAATATTGATAAATATTGCGGAATTAAAATTGCAGGAGCAAAGTAAATGCGGTAATTAAAATAGTAAGGAAAGAACACACCGAATTTATCCTGGTTCACCACAACGAGTGGTTAGTCCAGTCCCCGAGAGACTCTCTCGAGATTCCACTAACTCCGTTAAGCTTACGGGTGCCTAACAAACCGTTACACTTGCTCGTAGATGTACACTCTACTAGAATTCAACTTGCTCGAGGATACCTCACCTCAAGACTTCACCTTGCTCGTGGATACCGCACCACAAGACTTCACACACTAAGATTGAGGGTACTTAGCAAACCCGACAATCAATGAGAAGATATGGTCTTCTCAAACACCTTTCTCTTTTACAACAAGTGTTAGAATATACGCTTAACGCTAGAGGGGGGGGTGAATAGCGTTATGATAAAAAACAATGTAAACTTGCGAAATTCAAAATTTCAGGATTGAAATAAGTGCGGAAAATAAATAACAAGGAAAGAACGCACCGAATTTATCCTGGTTCACCACAACTTGTGGCTAGTCCAGTCCCCGAGAGACTCTCTCAAGATTCCACTAACTCCGTTAAGCATACGGGTGCTTAACAAACCGTTACAAACTGAGAACTTGAGTCACACAAGCCTCAACAACCTTTGCTCGAAGATACCACACTTCAAGACTTCAACAGAAGGAATGAAAACGTTCCTTCTTACAAACACAAGGGATTAACACTTTCCTTCAAGTGTATACAAACACTTAGCACTCAAGACAAAACTCTCTTTAAGAGTAGATATGAGTAAAATAAATACGCTCAAGAACACAACAACTTTCGTCAAGAGTTTGGCTCTCAAAAACTTATAAAATTAATAGAAAATGATTGATATGAGAGTATGTAAGCCTTAGCAAGAATGTGATCAGTTGTTGTACTTAGAAGACTAATTTGAGTTGTATTTATAGTGTACAAAGCATCCAAAACCGTTGCTTAATTGCCAATCATGAATTGCTGATATTGTGCTGAGATAATCGATTATCTGATTTGCATAATCGATTATCTTCCAATTGTCCAAAAATCATTCCCAGATTTTAAGCAGAATAATCGATTATCCAAATCGTATAATCGATTACCTGACAACGTTCAAAAAAATCATTCCCAGATTTTAAGCAGAATAATAGATTATCCAAATCGTATAATCGATTACCTGACAACGTTCAAAAAATCATATGCAGATTTTTACTTAGCATAATCGATTATCAGATTGTGTATAATCGATTATCTTTCAGAGTTTAAAAATACTTTGGCAACGGTCATTTACATAATCGATTATGCTATAAGGATAATCGATTATCTTTGATGTTTTGAAAACTTCGGACTACACTGTCTTAACATAATCGATTATCATAATGTACATAATCGATTATTTTACAGTCTTGAAAAATCTGATAGACACTGCCTCAACATAATCGATTATCATAAGGTGCATAATCGATTATCTTACAGCTTTGAAAAATCTGATGGACACTGCCTCAACATAATCGATTATCATAAGGTACATAATCGATTATCTTGTAGCTTTGAAAAATCTAATGTACACTGCCTTAACATAATCGATTATCATAAGGTACATAATCGATTATTGTTCAGCTTTGTAAATCTGGTGTACATTGTCTTAACATAATCGATTATCATAAAGTACATAATCGATTATCTTTGTCCAGATTTGAGAGGCATGTCTAAAAATCATTTTGGCTAAAATAAAATGTTTGAAAATCATTTTGCTTTAAGTTAAATATGCATGATTTGATAAAAATAATTTTACGAGAGAAGCCAAGTCTTGAGTCGATTGTCGGATCAAGATCACAATTAAAGAACGACTCATGTATAACTTTGTTTCTTTGCTTAAACTTGATCTTTGTTCGCCTTGTGCTTGAACCTCGTTATGTGTCAATTGCGCGCTTGTGCTTGGACCTCGTCATATGTCAATTGCGCGTCGTTTGTCATTTATCAAAACCTACAAATATGAAAACACGTTTAGCTTAGTGCCTTGAGAACGTGTTTCAACAATTTCCCCCTTTTTGATAATGGCAAACCAATATCGGGATATGCATATTAGATAATTCATAATGACGATCCAATACAAGTATATAGATATACAATTAGTTGATATGCAATTAGTTCCCCCTCAATATATGAATTCCCCCTCAATTTATGCCAATAAATATTAAGTGCATAGCCCTTATTCTTCCCCCTTTTGACATTAGCAAAAAAATAAGTAAATAACTAGTTTAATGATTAACCAATATTGCAATTACATAAAAGGGACAATAAAACAAATAATGTCAACATTATCGATTAGTGATACTTGATAATCGATTATGTACTTAAGAGAAATCGATTATTCTTAAGAGAAATCGATTATTCTGCACTAGTGCTTTGTAATTCCCCCTGCCTTTAGGGCGATACCTGCAAAAGAGAATTAGGCGCCTCCAACGCTCAAGTTAGTAATTATGTGAAAGGAAAAATGCAATGCATGACTTAGATCAACGTGGAGTCAAGAATCCCGAGTTCACTACGAATTCGGAAAAAGGACTCTTTCTCTAAAGGCTTAATGAAGATGTCGGCCAATTGATATTTGGTTTCAACAAACTCAATTTTGACATCACCTTTGAGAACGTGATCTCTTATGAAGTGGTGCCTAATTTCAATGTGTTTTGTTCTTGAATGAAGAACGGGGTTCTTCGTCAAGCTTATGGCGCTAGTATTATCACATCTAAGAGGGATATGATCGATACTAAGTCCATAATCCGAGAGTTGTTGTTTCATCCAAAGGATTTGAGCACAACAACTCCCCACGGCTACATATTCAGCCTCGGTTGTGGATAACGCAACACTTACCTGTTTCTTACTAAACCAAGAGACGAGAGAGCTACCGAGCAAATGGCAAGTGCCACTAGTGCTCTTGCGGTCCAATTTGCAACCCTCAAAATCGGAGTCGGAATAGCCAACAAGTTGGCATGAAGAACCTTTGGGATACCATAGTCCCACATTTGTAGTACCAACAAGATACTTCATTATCCGCTTTACCGCAGATAGGTGCGACTCCTTCGGACATGATTGATATCGAGCGCATAAACATACGCTAAACATGATGTCCGGTCTACTGGCAGTAAGATAAAGAAGGGATCCGATCATACCTCGATACTTCTTTGTGTCGACTTCCTTACCTTTCTCATCTTTGTCAAGATGGTCGGATGTGCTCATTGGAGTGGCCATTGCTTTGGCGTTGCTCATTTCAAATCGTTTTAGCAACTCTTTGCAATATTTAGATTGACAAATGAAAGTTCCTTCTTTCATTTGTTTCACTTGCAACCCCAAGAAGAAGGTTAGCTCACCCGTCATTGACATCTCAAATTCGCTTGTCATTAAATCAGAAAATTCCTTGCACAAAGCATTGTTAGTAGCACCAAAAATAATATCATCCACATAGATTTGAACTAATAAAATATTATTGTTTTTATGCTTAATAAATAGTGTGGTGTCAACTTTCCCCCTAATGAACTCATTGTCCAAAAGAAATTTGCTCAATCGTTCATACCAAGCTCGGGGAGCTTGTTTAAGACCATAAAGGGCTTTCTTTAGTTTGAAAACATGATCGGGAGATTTAAAATCTTCAAATCCCGGGGGTTGTTCAACATACACTTCTTCTTGAATAAAACCATTTAGAAAAGCACTCTTTACATCCATTTGATATAAATTGAAATTCATAGAAGAGGCAAAAGCAAGTAATAAACGAATAGCTTCTAACCTTGCTACGGGTGCATACGTTTCTTCATAGTCAATTCCTTCTTCTTGATTGTAACCTTTTGCTACAAGCCTAGCTTTGTTTCTAGTGATTACACCATTTTCATCTAATTTATTTCGAAAAAACCCATTTCGTACCAATTATGGTATGATTGTCGGGTCTTGGCACCAATTCCCAAACGTCATTTCGTTTGAATTGGTTAAGCTCCTCTTGCATTGCCAAGGTCCAATGCTTATCCCCAATTGCTTCGGAAATGGTTGAGGGTTCAATTTGAGAAACGAAAGCAGTATGTCCTAAGGTGTTCTTAAGATTGTTTCGAGTACTTACCTTTTGTTCAATGTCGCCAATTACATTGTCGAGAGGATGGTCTTTGATTGTCCTCCACGCGTTGGGCAGTTTTGTTTCTTTCTCCAGTGGTGGCGCTTCCTCCGATGATTGTTCCAAGATTTCATCTTGTATTTCTTTTGGAATTTCCTCTTGTACATTGTCTTGAGGACTTATTTTGTTTAAAATACCTGCAAGATCAAAACCAGAATCCTTTCTCGCCAAGCGAGCATTATTTTCGGAAAACACAATATGAGGGGATTCCTCAACAGTTTCGGTTCTATTATTGAATACTCTATATGCTTTGCTACGTGATGAATAACCAAGAAAAATTCCTTCATCCGATTTGGCATCAAATTTTCCCAAGTTATCTTTTCCGTTGTTATGAATAAAGCATTTACAACCGAAGACTCTAAGATGGGATAGGTTAGGTTTCCTTCCCTTGTAGAGTTCATAGGGAGTTTTCATGAGTATTGGTCTAATGACTACTCTGTTCAAAACATAGCATGCGGTACTCACGGCATCCGCCCAAAATTGTTTGGGAATCTTAGCCTCATCGAGCATGGTTCTAGCCATCTCTTCGAGACACCTATTTTTCCGTTCCACCACTCCATTTTGTTGTGGTGTACGTGGAGCAAAGAAGGTGTGCTCAATACCGAGTTCGTCACAAAAGTCCGCGAAGAGATTGTGATCGAACTCTCCCCCATGATCACTTCTTATGGAAGTGACGGTTGTGTTCTTTTCATTTTGAACACGTTTAAGAAAACTTTTAAAATTATGAAAGGCCTCACTTTTGTGAGCAAGAAATAGTGTCCATGTGAATCTAGAATAATCATCAACAATAACAAAAGCATAGCGATTTCTACCAAGACTTTCAATGCGAGATGGTCCAAAAAGATCCATGTGAAGAAGTTGCAAAGGTCTAGTAGTTGAAACAATATTTTTCGATTTAAAAGATGCTTTTGTTTGTTTCCCTTTTTGACAAGAATCACAAATAGTGTCATTTTCAAATTTCAAATTTGGAAGACCAATAACTAAATTTTGTGAAACCAATTTGTTTAAAAGATGCATGTTGATATGAGCTACTCTACGATGCCATAACCACATATCATCTTTTTTACTCATAAGACAATTCACATACTTTGATGAAGAATTTTCGAGATCAACCATATAGATGTTATCAATTCTAATACCACGAAGAATAATTTTAAAATCACTACGACGAAAAACTAAGCATTCTTCCGAATCAAATAAAACAAGATTTCCCTTGTCACATAATTGACTTATGCTCAAGAGATTATATTTTTGACCTTTAACTAGCAATATATGCTTAATGGAAGAAGATTCATCCTTACCGACCGATCCAATGCCGATAATTTTTCCTTTGTTATTATCTCCAAAAATAACGTTTCCTCCTTCCTTGTGTTTTAGTTGAAGGAATTTTGATGCGTCTCCGGTCATATGTTTGGAGCATCCACTATCAAGGTACCAAAGTACACTTGATCCCTTCAAACACACCTACAAGACAAATTAATGAGTTTTTGGTACCCAAGTTGTTTTGGGTCCTTGTGAGTTAGGTGTAACGTGGTGGTGTGGTTGACATGCGGTGTCTATGTCTAGTAAACAAGCAGGAGCAATATGTCCTATTCGACTACAATAATGACAAATGACATTAGGATTATGCATTCTTCTAGGTTGGTAGTAGTTGGAGGTACGAAAATCGTTTGCTCTATTTTTGACAATATGGCTATTGCGCAATTCTTGAAAATCATTTCTCCTACTGTTTGTTCTAGGATATGCAGCGTTTCTAGAATAATTATTTCTAGGTCGAGTGTGTCTAGGTTGCGATTGTTGAAAGCCATTTCTAGGTGTTCTAAATTGTTCAAGGTTTCTTCTAGTGTTTGGTCTAGCATGCATGTTGATTCTAGGATTGTTATATCTAGGTTGAACGTTTATTTTATTTATCCTAGGTTGAGCCTTAGGTTGTTGGGGGATGGCTTCAACTTTTTCTTTAGGCTCGTTTTTGAAACCTATGCCATGTTTGGTCGATTTCAAATTGACAAGAACATCATTCAAATTTTTATGAGAAGAATTGAACTTATCTAGGGTGCCCTTAAGTCTTTCTACTTCATCTTTTAGATGCATGCAAGAAATACAATTTTTTACTAGAACTCTCGGGTTTGTCGGCGCTTCTCTTGCCGAAAAATTTGTTTTCTTCTTTCAACTTCTCATTTTCCAAAATCAATTTTTCCAAATCCTTTTCTTTCAAAGAGAGTTGTTTTTCAAAATCTTTTTCTTTCAAAGAAAAATTTTTCTTTACGTCTCTAACAGTTTCGGAAGCTCTAATGAGTTCACTGTACAATTCATCAAAAGCATTTTGCATTTCCTCAAGAGAAAAGAAATTTTTAGAAGAAATTTGACATACCTCTTCTTGATTGTCTTCGTGTGCCATGAGACATAGATTTGCGGTTTCGTCTTCTTCATCGTCGCTTGATTCGTCTCCGGAGTCGCCTCCCCAAGATATGTATGCTCGTTGTTTCTTGAAGGGCTTCTTCTCCTTTTTGACATTTGGGCAATTTGATTTATGTGCCCGATTTCTCCGCATCCATAGCACTTTACTTGATCTCCTTGTTGTTTGCCTTTTCGTTCATACTCTTTTCGCATGAACTTTTGAAACCTCTTAATAACGAGTCCGAACTCGTTATCTCCGTTGTTTGAGTCCTCATCATTTTGAGGTTGAGTCGTGCTTTCCTTGAGGGCGATTCTTTGTTTCCTTTGATCATTAAAATGAGGGTTAAGTATAGTAGATTCATAGGTTTTAAGATTACCTCTTAGTCCGTCGATGGTGACATTTGAAATGCCGATAGACTCTTGAATCGCGTCGGCCTTGGAGCGCCATTTCGGAGTGAGACTTCGGAGAATTTTTCGGACAAGTTCCTTATCCGTGAAGGTATTCTTAAGAGCATGTAGGTCATTGACGATTTTTGAAAATCGTTCGAACATGTCATCGATCCTCTCGCTTTCCTTCATGTGAAACAGTTCATATGCATGGGTTATAAAATCAATTTTAGCTTCTCTTACCTGGTCCGTACCTTCGTACGTGATTTCCAGCTTATCCCACATTTGCTTCGCCGTTGTGCAACATGATATTTTTCTGTAATCATCAGCATTTATAGCACAATACAATAAGTTGATGGCTCTAGCGTTGTTCTGCACTTTTCGGATATCATCCGCATCGTATTCATCTTCGGATTTTGGAACCCATTAATTTTCAACCTTTTTGGTTGGAATTTGTTCTCCCTTCGTTATAACCTTCCATAGATGAAAATTATTCTATTGGATGAATATTCTCATCCTCTCCTTCCAGTACGTATAGTTTGTGCCATTGAATAGTGGTGGTTTAGTGGAGCATTGTCCTTCACCTATTCCTGCATTAAAGTCACGAGTAGAAGCCATGGATTGTTTCTCTCAAACGTTTAAGTCTTTCAGAGAGTTGGGCTCTGATACCAATTGTTAGAAAATATGCTTAACGCTAGAGGGGGGGTGAATAGCGTTATGATAAAAAACAATGTAAACTTGCGGAATTAAAAATTGCAGGATTGAAATAAGTGCGGAAAATAAATAACAAGGAAAGAACGCACCGAATTATCCTGGTTCACCACAACTTGTGGCTAGTCCAGTCCCCGAGAGACTCTCTCGAGATTCCACTAACTCCGTTAAGCTTACGGGTGCTTAACAAACCGTTACAAACTGAGAACTTGAGTCACACAAGCCTCAACAACCTTTGCTCGAAGATACCACACTTCAAGACTTCAACAGAAGGAATGAAATCGTTCCTTCTTACAAACACAAGGGATTAACACTTCCCTTCAAGTGTATACAAACACTTAGCACTCAAGACAAGACTCTCTTTAAGAGTAGATATGAGTAAAATAAATACGCTCAAGAACACAACAACTTTCGTCAAGAGTTTGGCTCTCAAAAACTTATAAAATGAATAGAAAATGATATGAGAGTATGTAAGCCTTAGCAAGAATGTGATCAGTTGTTGTACTTAGAAGACTGATTTTGAGTTGTATTTATAGTGTACAAACATCCAAAACCGTTGCTTAATTGCCAATCATGAATTGCTGATTTTATGCTGAGATAATCGATTACCTGATTTGCATAATCGATTATCTTCCAATCGTTCAAAAATCATTCCCAGATTTTAAGCAGAATAATCGATTATCCAAATTGTATAATCGATTACCTAACAACGTTCAAAAAAATCATTCCCAGATTTGAAGCAGAATAATCGATTATCTAAATCGTATAATCGATTACCTGACAACGTTCAAAAAATCATATGCAGATTTTTACTTAGCATAATTGATTATCAGATTGTGTATAATCGATTATCTTTCAGAGTTTAAAAATACTTTGGCAACGGTCATTTACATAATCGATTATGCTATAAGGATAATCGATTATCTTTGATGTTTTGAAAACTTCGGACTACACTGTCTTAACATAATCGATTATCATAATGTACATAATCGATTATTTTACAGTCTTGAAAAATCTGATAGACACTGCCTCAACATAATCGATTATCATAAGGTGCATAATCGATTATCTTACAGCTTTGAAAAATCTAATGGACACTGCCTCAACATAATCGATTATCGTAAGGTACATAATCGATTATCTTGTAGCTTTGAAAAATCTAATGTACACTGCCTTAACATAATCGCATGTCATAAGGTATATAATCGATTATAGTTCAGCTTTGTAAATCTGGTGTACATTGTCTTAACATAATCGATTATCATAAAGTACATAATCGATTATCTTTGTCCAGATTTGAGAGGCATGTTTAAAAATCATTTTGGCTAAAATAAAATGTTTGAAAATCATTTTGCTTTAAGTTAAATATGCATGATTTGATAAAAATGATTTTACGAGAGAAGCCAAGTCTTGAGTCAATTGTCGGATCAAGATCACAATTAAAGAACGACTCATGTATAACTTTGTTTCTTTGCTTAAACTTGATCTTTGTTCGTCTTGTGCTTGAACCTCGTTATGTGTCAATTGCGCGCTTGTGCTTGGACCTCGTCATATGTCAATTGCGTGTCGTTTGTCATTTATCAAAACCTACAAATATGAACACACGTTTAGTTTAGTGCCTTGAGAACGTGTTTCAACAACAAGAACTCTCTAATAAGAGTAGATAAAGAGATACAATATTAGCTCTATGAATAACTCAAAGTTGTCTCTCAAATGGCTCAACAAAAGCTCTAAAATGATGCACAAATAATATCAATATGTATATGAACAATGAGAGGTGTTGTGTGTATCAAATCAGCTCAAAAAACCTCTATTTATAGGTGTTATAAGTTGTATGTCCGTTGCTTAATTGACAATCAATTATGCTGATTTTATGCAAGATAATCGATTATTGGATTTTGATAATCGATTATTGGATATTGATAATCGATTATGCTCTTTTAGATAATCGATTATTCTGCCTAGCGGAATTTCCAGTTTAATCTGGAAATTCAGCATAATCGATTATCAGCATATGGATAATCGATTATCTGGCTATGCTGTCCAGAATTGAAAACTTACTTCAAAAACCATTTTGGTTAAAAATGAAAACGTTAAAATCATTTTGTTTGAAGTATTTGAAATATGTTTATGATAAATATGATTTGATAAAATGATTTTATGCATATTTATGATGACCTATGTTGAGCAAAAAGACGAGATAACTTAAACGTTGCTCTTACATTTGTTCTACCTAACGACCTACGCCTTGGGTCTTCGGTCTTGAACTTTTGAGCTCGTCTTTGGCTTGTCTATGCAATCCATTCATCAATATGCTTCTCGGCATTCAATCTTGATTGTTTGTCATATAATAACGTTGTTTGACACTTGACTTCATTGTTTGTCATTCATCAAAACCTATACCTGAAAATCATGCTAATACAACCAAAGCCCACATATCATGGATAGAATGATTTTCTACAATTTCCCCCTTTTTGATAATGACAAACAACAGGAGATATGCATATCGGATTCCCCCTAAATTCATGCTATATCTCAACATACAATTCATGCAAGCAATTCCCCTTAATGATAATTCCCCCTCAAATAAGGCATACTATAACGTAGATACATCCCCGCTTATTTGATGCATGTCGCCTAAACTCTTCCCCCTTTTGGCATTAGCAAAAAGGAGTATACAAAGGCTACTTTCCCCTTTCGACACTTCCCCCTTTTGGGTATATCAATTGTTAGTGTCAAGAATAAAATAGGAAATACAATGAGGAATATACATTGACGATATTTAAACAATCATAACAACATGAAATAATACCAAATGTTAGTAAAAACATAACAACCATAATAACGGTTATTTTTCGCAAATCATATTGCTTAAGAACATATCAACAGTTAATTTTTAACAAACCAATAGTTGTATTAAAAACACGAATCATTTATTTTTCAAGAATATATCAACTGTTATTCAAACCAAAAATAATATTCATCAAAACATTAATCAATTATTATTTTTAACAAAAATAATTGATACCAATTGTTATTCAAGATAAAAGTTATCAAAACATGAATCAACAAAAATAATTAATATCAATTGTTAACAAAGATATATTAATTGTTAACACATATCAACTATTACGTTTTTATCAAAAATATGATAACTAACCGACATTCCCCCTCGATGCAATAAGGCTTCGTGCTTGGTGCATCTACTACGATATTGTAGTCTTCAAGCACACCTGCAAACGTACCTAAAAATAGGTTTTAGGTACCCAAGTGCTTTTGGGTCCTTGGGGGTTAGGCAAATAATGATCATAGGTAAAAGATAAATCCCTATGTTTTGCAAAACATACGGGTGATATGTGTCCTACCCGGTTGCAATAATGACATATAACATCCGGGTTGTGCATATGTCTTGGTTGAGCCAAAAACGTTCTAGGTGAACTAAAGTCGTTATTCCTAGACGTATTGCGATTCCTAGAGTTATTTCTAGGTGGTCTAAAATGATTCATTTTAGACTCATTACCAAAATTCCTAGAGTTGTTTCTAGGTGGTCTAAAATGATTAATTTTAGACTCATTAGTGAAGTTCCTAGAATTATTTCTAGGTGGTCTAACTTCATTTCTATCATCCTTTCTAATATTCTTCTTAATTTCTTCAATTGTTTTAGGATTATCAACACTACGTTTTTCTAGTGTGTTCCTAAGTTCTATATTCTCTATTTTCAAAGAACTACAAGAAGAACAATTGGAACTTTGATCAATTGAAGAGGCTTCATTCATCTCCTTGATTTTATTTTTAAGATCAAGATTATCATTTTCAAAAAATTTATTTTCTTCTTCTAAGACTTTAATTCTAGCCTTGGCCTCTTTGGAGATTTTTGAAATCTTTTTCAATTCAACATATAATTCTTGAAAGGCTTTTTGAAATTCTTCAAAAGAATAAGAGTTAGAATTACTTACCTCTTCTTCCTCGTTGGCCATGAGGCATAGTGCGACAATTTCATCGCCCGAGCTGTCCGAATCCCATGTCACACGCCTTTGGTGTTTGTTCTTCTTCTTGTCCTTGGATTTTGGACAATGTGATTTGGTGTGGCCAAGTTTTCCACAATTTTGGCATGAAGGACTTGGTTCTTCCTTCTTTATTTCCTTTTTCATAAACTTATAAAACTTTTCGATCAAGGCATTGGAAATATTATCATCATCGCTATCCGAATCACTTACCTCTTCTCTTTTAGAGGATGAGGCTTTGAAGGCAATACCTGGACCTTTATTTCCAAGATAAGGATTAAGAATAGTGCTTTCATAAGTTTTGAGGTTACCTCTTAGTCCATCAATTGTGACGTCCGTGATTCCTATCGACTCTTGGATGGCATTGGCTTTGGATCGCCATTCGGGTGTGAGACTCCGCAAGATTTTTCGAACTAGATCTTTGTTCGAGTATACTTTTCCGAGAGCATGGAGATCGTTGATGATCATTGAGAACCGTCAACATAATATCGATGCTTTCATTCTCCCTCATTCTAAAGAGTTCATATTCATGTGTTAGAAAATCAACTTTAGATTCTCGAACTTGAGGCGTACCTTCATAAGTGATCTCGAGTTTATCCCACATCTCCTTGCCGGTTATGCAACAAGAAATCTTCCGATAGTCATCCGGATTCACCGCACAATATAATAAGTTGACGGCCTTTGCGTTATTTTCAACTTTCTTGACGTCCTCGGCATCATATTCATCTTCCTCCTTTGGAACCGTGGTTTCCCCAACTTTCTTTGTTGGCATTTGTTCACCTCTTGATGATTTGCCACAAGCGAAAGTTATTTGATTGGATGAAGATTCTCATCCGTTCTTTCCAATATGTGTAATTTGTTTCGTCAAATAGTGGAGGCCTATTGGTGGAGTGTCCTTCGCTCATCATTCCTGCGTTCAATATTCTCAACAAAAAAATATATCGTTCTCTCAACCGGTTAAGGCTGTCAGAGAGTTAGGCTCTGATACCAATTGTTAGGATTTATGCCCGTCACTAGAGGGGGGTGAATAGTGCGGCACGAGAATATTGATAAATATTGCGGAATTAAAATTGCAGGAGCAAAGTAAATGCGGTAATTAAAATAGTAAGGAAATAACACACCGAATTTATCCTGGTTCACCACAACGAGTGGTTAGTCCAATCCCCGAGAGACTCTCTCGAGATTCCACTAACTCCGTTAAGCTTACGGGTGCCTAACAAACCGTTACACTTGCTCGTAGATGTACACTCTACAAGACTTCAACTTGCTCGAGGATACCTCACCTCAAGACTTCACCTTGCTCGTGGATACCGCACCACAAGACTTCACACACTAAGATTGAGGGTACTTAGCAAACCCGACAATCAATGAGAAGATATGGTCTTCTCAAACACCTTTCTCTTTTACAACAAGAACTCTCTAATAAGAGTAGATAAAGAGATACAATATTAGCTCTATGAACAACTCAAAGTTGTCTCTCAAATGGCTCAACAAAAGCTCTAAAATGATGCATCAATATGTATATGAACAATGAGAGGTGTTGTGTGTATCAAATCAGCTCAAAAGACCTCTATTTATAGGTGTTATAAGTTATATGTCCGTTGCTTAATTGACAATCAATTATGCTGATTTTATGCAAGATAATCGATTATTGGATTTTGATAATCGATTATTGGCTTTAACGTTCAAAAATCAGAAGTTGATTTATGCTAGATAATCGATTATTGGATTTTGATAATCGATTATCTGCCTGTCGTTCAAAAACATTGGCAACGGTCAGAGAATTGTCGATTATGCTCTTTTAGATAATCGATTATTCTGCCTTGCGAAATTTCCAGTTTAATCTGGAAATTCAGCATAATCGATTATCAGCATATGGATAATCGATTATCTGGCTATGCTGTCCAGAATTGAAAACTTACTTCAAAAACCATTTTGGTTAAAAATGAAAACATTAAAATCATTTTGTTTGAAGTATTTGAAATATGTTTATGATAAATATGATTTGATAAAATGATTTTATGCATATTTATGATGACCTATGTTGAGCCAAAAGACGAGATAACTTAAACGTTGCTCTTCCATTGGTTCTACCTAACGATCTACGCCTTGGGTCTTCGGTCTTGAACTTTTGAGCTCGTCTTTAGCTTGTCTATGCAATCCATTCATCAATATGCTTCTCGGCATTCAATCTTGATTGTTTGTCATATAATAACGTTGTTTGACACTTGACTTCATTGTTTGTCATTCATCAAAACCTATACCTGAAAATCATGCTAATACAACCAAAGCGCACATATCATGGATAGAATGATTTTCTACAATTACTACGGTTCACGTTGTTCCAGATTTCCCAAATTATAAAAGGAAGTAATTGGTGCCAATGTACATATCTAGGGATTATTTTTTGTTGTACGTTCATGAGGAAATCCATCCAAGGTTTATTGCTAGGGTTGTCGACAGCGTTGATACCAAAGTTGTGTCAAAGGTGTTTTGCTATATGGCATTCCCAAAATATGTGGCGAATAGTTTCCTTGTTATTTTTACAACTAGGGCATAAAGGATCAATGTTTATACCAATTTTAGATAAAAAATTCCTTGTGGGAAGGCGTCCATTGTATATTTTCCATAGGAGGAATTTTATTTTGTTAGGACATTGGAGCTTCCAGAACCAGATGTTATTTAAGATATTTTTGCTGTTATTATCAATTAGCTGGTAGGATGAAGATGTTGTAAACCGTTCATTTGAGGTGAGACTCCAACATATATTACTAGGGATAATTGAGTTTTCATTATTACCGGGAATGAAATTGATACAATTCTTTAAAGGGGTTGGTAGTTCAAAGGAGATTTTTTCTAAGCACCAGGTGTTATTATCTCTAATGTTCTTTATTTGAAGTTTTTCCTCTCCTTTTGGCAGGGGCCTTGTATGCTGCTCCCAAGGTTCTTATAGATAGGGATCCCATTTGTGTCCCAAATGCTGTGACATAAGATGTTATGAACAGGCCATCTAATGCCCTTTTTACAGATATTTCATCCTTCCAACAGGCTTTTCCAAGTGATTGATGAGCCAATAGTTTTCGTTTTTCTCCCATAAATGCTAATTAGTACCTTTTCCCATAGGGAGTGAGTATTGTTGAGGATTCTCCAAGCTAGGCCTGTGATTAGGGCTTGGTTTTTTTGGTAGGTTTTTTTATACCTAACCCCCCTTTGGAAACTTCCTTAGTGACAATGTCCCACTTAATAAGGTGTAGTTTCTTTTGGTCCTGGGTGGTACCCCATAAGAAATTCCTTTGGATTTTATCGATTTCCTTTAAAGTTTTTTTGGGAAGAATGGATGTTTGCATTAGGTGATTGGGAAGAGAGTTAAGGGTAGACTTTATGAGCGTACATCTACCAGCCATACTAGTCCATTTGGCATTCCAGTTGTTGAGTTTAGCTCTCATTTTATCAAGACGATGAAGGTAGTCTGTATGCTTTGGGATGGCATTTAGCATGGGAAAGCCTAAGTAGTTCCCAAAGCTAGTACTTGATGTTATTCCCAGAGTATTTGTTAATAGAGTCCTTGTGTCGTTGCAACAATCATTGGACACTATTAATTTAGATTTGGCTTTGTTAACTCTTAGTCCTGAAAGCTTACTAAAATTTTCTAGGCATTGGTTGATGTTGGTGATGGTCTTATAGTTTGTTTCTCCCATAAGAGTTATATCATCCGCGAAAAAATGGTGAGACATACTAGGTGCCAAGGAATTAAGTCTAATTGGAGTCCAGTTTTTGATATCCACCTCATGCTTAATATTGTTAGATAACATGTTCATACATAGAATAAAGAGGTAAAGGGATAGGGGGTCACCCTGCCTGATTCCTCGAGAAGGGGTAAATTCTTCAGTTTTATTTCCATTGACCAGGATTGAGAATGAGCTAGTTGTGACAGCGTTCATTATGAGATTGGTAATGTTTTAGGGAAATTGTAGTACCTTAGAGTTCGATAGATATAGGACCACTCGAGCTTATCGAAGCCTTTCTCTAATCAAGCTTTAGGATCATTTTCCCTTTTCCCTTACATTTGTTGAAGTATCTTAGGATTTCATGAATTATAATAGCATTGTCACTTCCTCTCCTTTCCTTTACAAAACTGGCTTGCTCAATGTTTATAAGGTGGTCTAGGAAGGGCTTTATTCTATTTGCAATTATCATGGTAATGGTTTTGTAAATTACATTGCATAAACTTATGGGACGAAAGTTTTTTAATAGGTTAGCATTGTTTATTTTGGGGATTAAGCAGATGTACGTGTGGTTCATCTCTGGAGGAATTTTGTTGGTAGCAAATATACTGTGACAATGTTTGATTACTCTCCCTCCTAATAGATGCCAAAATTTTTGGAAGAAGAACGGATGAAAGCCATCCGGTCCTGGTGCTTTGAATGGTTTAAAAGAAAAGATAGCTTTTCTAATTTCGTGGTTTGTGAGGGGTCGATCAAGGATTGATAGGTCACAATTGTGCGAGTAATAAGCAGTGTCATTGCATTTGGTAGAGCACTCATGGGAGGTTGTGGATAATCTTTTAATGTAATTTGTGACATGATTTCTAATTAATAAAGGGTTTTCTATCCATTTTCCTAAGTCATCCTTAAAGAAGACTATGTTGTTTCTTCGTCTTCTATTTGTGGCCTTGATGTAGAAGAATCTAGTGTTGGCATTCCCTTCGCATAACCAATCCACCCTTGATCTTATTTTCCAGTAGTCTTCCTCTAGTATCAGGATTGAATTAAATTCCTCAACTAGATTGGTTTCCAAATTCCTGAGGAAACTGTTTGTTTGGTAGTTTGGGGAATTTTGGATGCCACTGATTCTATTTAGGAGCTTTTTTTTCTAGTAAATATATTTCCAAAGGTTTGGGTTTTTCAATTTATCATTATATCTCTAAAACTCTCCGAGCCTTCTAGTAAGTCTTTGTCACCCCAATTGACGGATATTAAGTTGCTAAAATCTGGATGATTTCACCAATAACTTTCAAGCCGGAAGGGTTTATTTTTAATGGAATTAATGGTATTGTTCAAGTTGATCAAAATGGGATTATGGTCCGAATGGACTTTAGGGATGTGGGTGACAGTGGCGTTGGGGTAGGCTTCTAGCCAACCTTCATTTGATTAGACCCTATCAAGTCTTTCCATGATCAACCCATTATTATTTTTCCTAAAATTTGTCCAAGTATATTTGCACCCTTTAAACCTTAATCTAATAGGTTACAATAGTCTAGGCAATTTCGGAGGGGTTTTTCTCTCATTTGATTAATAGGCCTACCACCAAACTTATCCAGTACGTTAGTAATTTCATTAAAATCCCCGCCTACTAGCCAAGGCCCTTTGTATCTATCATACATATTCCTTAGGTTATCCCAAAGCATATGTCTATAATAAACATCATTACTAGCATATATAACACTAATTAGCCAAGTTAAGTTTTTAGGTCTAACCTCGATCATGGCATGAATAGCTTGTCCATTTCTATTGAAGTCTTTGACAGTGACCACCTCGTTGTTTCAAAAGATCACAAAACCACCACTTTTTCCATTGGAAGGCACCTCTGTAATCTCTGTAAAACTAAAAGCTTCCAATATTGAGAGGTGGCTTTCCATTCTTGTTTCTAGAAGAGAAAGCAGACACGGCCTATATGAGTCCATTAGTTCCCTAAAGTTTCTGGTGAAATTTTCATTGTTTGCACCTCTAACATTCCAAATGAATACGTTGTTCGGCTGGTGCATGGGCATATTATTCGGTGGATTGGTGTTTTGCATCACTCTTTAGGATGGGATCATAATCACTACATTTTTTCCCACTGTTGGATCTTGAGGTGGACGGATCTCCAACGAGCACTTGTACAATGTCATCGGGCAGCTGAAGATATTCTTCCTGTCGAGCATCTCCCTGAATATCAATATTTTAAACTCTTTTAGGCTTGAAAGAGTCATAGCTGGTTCCACCAAGTGTGCTAAATCTACCACTGCCTCGTTTCCCTCATGGTTCCCTACGCGATTTGGTACGTTCATTTGTTGAATTTGTTCTTCCATGGGATCTGGTTGTGGGTCTGGATGGTTGGGGAATACTGGGGCATTCCATTGGATGAAGACTGGGTTGAGAAGCATCATATCCTCCGGTGCAAAGAAGGGTAGATTGAGGCGAGGGTTCTGTAAGACTTGTTGGTTCGGGTGATGTGGAATGTTCCACATTTGTTGCATGTTGTTCCCCAAGTTTTGGTTCATATTGGGAGCTAATGGTTGGAGTATATTGTTTAACCACATTTGGTTCACATAATTGTTTATTTCTAAGTTCATACCTTCCGATATGAGTTGGGTGAGGAAGTGAGTGTTTTGTATCACTAGGATTGATTCCTGGCGATTGATTTCCATATTGAAGGTTACTGCATGGCCTTGAAGCCCCAATTCTATCCACGACTGGGCAAGGTGATTTGGTGGTGTTGGTGGTTGGGCATAGATTACCGGATTGTGTTGAGGATGGGGAGGGAAGTTGGGAAAGTTGTTCATAGTTTGATTGTGTAATAGGCGGAATAATTGGAGGAGTCGGTATCTTCTCCTGAGGGGTAGGGGCTCTGGCAATTTTTTGAAGATGGGATAGTGTTTATAGGGTGTGGAGTATTGGACGAAGTAGATGTAGTGCTAATGATTGGCTCTATTTGTGATTGGGAGGTACATACTTGCGTGTTTCTTATAGAAAAATCTCCCAAGGAGATGCCGTTTGCCACTTGGCCTTGGAGGTCATCCAAATGTTTATCAATTGATTGGGTATTGGCTACCGGGCCTGCATGCATGGGGGTAAGGTGATCATTAGGAGATAGGTTAGTATTATTAGGATTAATGATAGTGTAACAAACAATCTTATTGGATGGGTTGGGGGTGGAGTCTATTATCTTATTATTAAGTATTTTCTTGTTAGACATTGTTAGCCGGGTGGGTGGGGATTCTTGTGCCATTTGTCACTTGGCTTGCATTCAAAAACTTAGTATTATTTTTAAAACATTCCTTTTGTTGTAGATCATTCGAAACCATGGGCTGGTTTTGAAGGTTTTTGAAACTACTCTTGTCTTCCTCCATTTGGTCCAAAGACGAGCAATTATTGAATAAGCTTTGATCAATGCTAGCGGCTGAATTAGAAATTATTGGTAGGGCTTTTGGAGGATTGGGTAATAGTTGCTTGTTAATATAGTGTAAGTGTTGAGTTTTGAGGTACTTACCTGATCTTGTATCAAACAAGCGGACATTCATACCTGGAAGAGGATTTGGTTCAGTTGTGGCAGTGTGGGCATTGGCCATTTTGGCTTTACCTTTTCTTGGGAACTTGACTGTCATCCATTCTCCTTCTTCTTCTGAATTTTGTTGGCTGTTACCTTGCTTGTCTGCATGGATTTCCTTTGCATTGGTTACTCTTGTCGTGATTGGCAGCTTTCCTTGTGTGCAATATTGAGTCGTGTGACCTAGTCTGCCCCAAGATTTGCACAATATATCACTTCCCTCATACACGATTGGCTGTTTATGTTGTCCAATGAGTATGTGGTGTTGGACAGGTTGATCGAGAGGAAGTTCAACACATAGTCTGCATAACGTCCCCTAAGTGTAGTTGAGGTGCATGCATCCACTTTGAGAAGTTTGCCAATTGAATTACCTATTTTTGCAAGGACTATTCCATCATAAAACTCAGTGGATAATTGTGGTAATCGGATCCAAATGAGGGTGAAATTTTGTTGTGCTTTGTTTGGAACAAAATTTGGAACCCATTTTCGAGTGGATAGAAAAAAACCATTAACGAACCAAGGTCCATTATGTAGAATTTTTGTCATGTATTCCTCACTAGTTAGTTTGACAATATAGTAATCTCCTCCAAGATCAATTAGAGGGAAATTTTCGCTGAGCTTCCAAAGGTCTTGTAATTTCTTTTTGAGGTAGTGATACATAAGTCTCTTCCCTATTAGCTTGATGATGATCGAATTTTTCCAAGGCATGTACATGCCTTGAAGGTCATCTTGGCTGAGGATTATTTGTCTTAATAGGCTAGTTAAATTATTTTGGCTTGGATCATCAGCTTGGATTTGGGTAATGTCCATATCTATATGATTTTCTAACTCTTGGGGTGGAGGATTTACTACTTTGGTAGTGAATTTATCTCTTAGGAGGGTTTCCTCATATGAAGAAGAGATTTGTAGTTGGCGGCTAGATTTATCCGATGGCTTTGGTGGGATATCGGTGATAGTAGATGGTGATTCTTGTAGTGAGAGGTTGAACATTCTCTTTCTAAAATTCCAAAATCAACATTAAAAAGTACAATGCTAATCATCATTCTTTGTGAATCTTTATATCAATCATGTTCTCTTTCAATCACTTTATTATATATAAACTCAATTTTTTCGATACATACATAAATTCGCAATATATTATTCACTTGACACCAAGTCGCATTCAATTTTCGGAAAGGCTCAAACAACCCAAACGAAAGACGTTTACAACTAATTAGGAGACAATCCATGAATAAGAATTGAATGAATCAAGATTCAAGAACATCATTTAATAAGGTTAGATTCCCTACTTCCCCAATAGCAGACACAACTTCTCCCAAGATTTAATAATTAAAGCACTCTAGAGATGAAGTACAACATGAAAACAATTTACATATTTTCATCCTTCCTGTCTCGCTTCAGTGGACAAACAAAGAAACTATAGCCAATGGAAGAATGCTACTAGAATAAAGATTATCAGGAAAGAGAGTAGGATACAACTATTTCATACACAACCATCTGGGAAAGCTTAACTGATTTTCGCTACAGATATGTAATCATAAAAAACACATACGTCTCTCTCTCCTCTTACTTCCAAATTTCTTTCCTATATTATTTAATTAATATTTAATACTAGTTGATCATCTTTTCCTTCTAGTTAGGTTTGTAATATTTAATTTTGCTAATTCATGTATCCTCTAAATAAAATAGAGGTAGGCTTATTTAATCCTGAGAAAATATTTCACATTGCTGAAATAGTTTCTTAGGACAGTATCTAGCACGACTCAAGCCAATTGGAATATTTTCGCTCACAAATAATATTATTGCAATATTATTATTATTATTATTTTTATTGTTATTTTCCGGTGTCATTTCCCTACTATCTAAGAAACTATGGCAAGCAATAATACTACGGAAATTTTTTACGGTGATACCAATTCTGGTGTTGTCTCTACTGCTACTGTTCCGTCTGTCCTACCAGATATTCATGGTGTTGCAACTACGTCATTGCGTCCACAACTTTGGCAAACACTAATGTCCAAACACAGGTATGTGAACAAACATGGTTACATATATAATGCTAATATTAAAACCTTCAAGAAAAATGCACCTCAATGCAATAGTAGCGTTGAGATAAATGACAATCTCGCTAAGTCAAAATTTAATTTGACTAAATCGGATAATATAATTATTGCGGTCATTTCCCAAATAAATAATGTGGCCAGTATGAGAGATTGGGTGGTAGACTCTGGTGCTACTAGGCACATTTTCTCAAATAAAAATAAATTTTTTTCTTACACCTAAGTTGAGGAAGAAGAAAAATTTATTTATCTTGGTGACTCAAGAACAACGCGCGTTCTTGAAAAAGGAAAAATTCTTCTCAAACTTACATCTGGTAAAACTCTAGCATTGAATGATGTATTGGATGTTCCTAACATCCAACCAATTTGAGTTCTGTGAGGTTATTAGGAAAAGTTGGAGTGAATGTTTCATTTGAAAATAATGAGGTCATATTGACCAAAAATAAAATTATTATGGGCAATGGATTTTGTAACCATGGTTTATTTGTGCTTAGTATTTCTGATACTAGCAATGAAAATGCATCTTCTTCTGCTTATATGGTTGAGTCAATTTCTTTGTGGCATGATAGACTAGGACATATTAATATCTCGTATATAAAGAAAATGCAGTTACTAGGATTAATATTTGATTTAGACTCAAATAATATTAACATATGTGAAATATGTGTTGAAACTAAAAGTACTAGAAAGACTTATTTTTCTGTAAATAGAGAAGCTGAATTGTTATCTTTCATTCACACCGATTTAGGCGATTTAAAATAGACTATGACTAGAGGTGGTAAAGATATTATGTGACCTTTATTGATGATCTTTCTAGATATACAAGGTTGTATTTGCTTATAAATAAAAATGATGCTTTTAATGCTTTTCTTTTTTATAAAACTGAGGTTGAAAATCAACTTAGCAGAAAAATCAAAGAGAATCAGATCAGATGGAGAATATTTATCTTTAAATGAATTTTGTGAAAAGAAGGAATAATTCATGAAGTAACTATGCCTTATTCACCTGAGTCAAATGGAGTAACTGAAAGAAAATATATAACATTGAAAGAGATGATGAACTCTATGTTAGTTAGTTCTAATGCTCCTGATAATTTGTGATGTGAAGCTATTTTATGTGCATGTCACTTACAAAATAGAATACCACATAAAAGAACAGGCAAAACTCCTTATGAATTGTGGAAGGGTTATAAACCTAACTTGAAATATTTAAAAGTGTGGGGGTGTCTTGCTAAAGTTCTTTTTCCTGAACCTAAAAAGAGAAAAATAGGTTCTAAAACTGTTGATTGCATGCTAATTGGATACGCAGAACATAGTGTTGCATATAGATTTCTTGTTTTAAAAAGTGATGTGCTTGATTACAATACTATAATTGAGACAAAGAATGCTGAGTTCTTTGAATATATTTATCCATTATCTGATAAAATTTCTCATAAACCTGTTGAAACAAATAATGAAATTACCTCTAATGAGGAACTGAGAAGGAGCAAAAGGCCTAGGAAAGAATATTTTTCTTATGGAAATGCTTTTTAAACTTTTCTTGTCGATAATGAACCATCAAATTATTTTGAAGCTATATCTTCTTCAGATGCTAAATATTGGAAAGAGGCAATAAAGGTTGAAATTAATTCTATGAAAAATGATACATGAATTTTAACTGATTTACCTCCTCGAGCAAAACCTATTGGTTGTAAATGGAATTTCAAAAGGAAATTTAATCCTGATGGATCTTTAGATAAATATAAAGCTCGGTTAGTAGCAAAAGGTTTTTCTCAAAAATAAAATATAGATTATTTTGATACATTTGCACCAGCGGCTAGAATTTCTTCTATACGAATTTTAATTGCCTTAGTTTCAATCCGTAAGCTTTTTATCCACCAAATGGATGTGAAAACTGCTTTTCTAAATGGTGATTTAGAAGAAAAGATTTATATGGTTCAACCTAAAGGTTGTGTCATTTCCGGACAAGAAAATAAAGTTTGTAAATTAATTAGATCTCTTTACGTCCTTAAAATAGCTCCTAAGCAGTGGTATGGGAAATTTGAACAAGTCTTACTGAGAGACAATTTTTCTTCAGTTAAGGTGGATAAATGTGTTTATGCTAAAGTGGTAGACAATGATTATATGGTAATATGTTTATATGTTGATGACATATTTATATTTGGTACAATTTTAAATATTGTGCAAAGTACTAAATTATTTTTGTCTTCTACTTTTAATATGAAAGATCTGGGTGAAGTAAATACTACCAAAAACAGCAAAACTCTTTTTCTTTTTTGAAAGTTTAGGCATTTGGCCAAACTTTTAGAGAAAAATATTTTTCCACAGAACACTTTTAGATGCTACTATAAAAAAGTACTTCAAGAGTACATTCGAGAAAAAAACATTATTTAAAATAAGTAGATGTTACAAGTATGCTCAGGTGGTTTGCTCTCGCTGTGCATGTTAGCGTAGTGTGCGCCCCTACTAGACGGGGTGGAGGCACCAGATGATAAGCGATGTGGGAAACAGTAGCTTCGAGGTGTCTACTCTGGTGCAGAACCCTAGTAATTCAGTTGATAAATTCAGCACATGGAAGAATAAATTTGGGAGAATGGATACAGGTAATTCATTCAATTTCTAGTGGGAGTAAACCATCCTTGGCAGACGAGATCGAACAACATGAAAGCATGGTGAGTAAGGCGAATGAATTGAGGCACTCTAATGACACAAATTTTGACATCAAAACAAAAATATCAAATGTCATGTTTAAACTTGAGTAAGTGAGTCCAAAAACGAAGCGGGATCAGTAAATTGGGAAATCGACTTGGAAGATATCAGCTCAGAGATCAAATACTATAAAACACAAGTTATTTTCTGCTCCCATTGTTTCAATTTATGTAAATATATTTAACTGGGTATGTAGTTTAAGAAAAAATGAATACTTTTATGTAAAAACTTGCAAAAATGTATAATTAAAAGTTTAAGCTAAATAATTTATAAATTTAAGAAAGAATCATTTTTTTTAAAACGAATATAAAAAAAATTCACATAAGAAATATGTTTTAGGTGAACATTCTCCTTTCTCAGTTCTAAATGGCTTCATATAGAGTCTTGGTAGAAAGAGAATAAATAAGATATGCTTAAGAATGGGGATAATTCTTGTCACACCCTTTTTTATACCTCTAACCCTCTTAAAAGTAATAAAACAATTTTTGAAGCTTAAAAAGGCTTTTAATTAATCAGTGAGAAAATTGTGTTCAAAAGGAAATAATTCAGTAGCCATCTGGCTTTGATTTTTGTATGCCAAGTCACTATTTTTGAAAAAAATAAATTTTTCATTTTAAATATTTTAGACTCTAAAACCAAGTTCGTACAAGAGATTCGGATAAGCGGATTCATTTGACTCGGGAAGAAGGTGTTAGGCACTCCCAAAGTCTTATAACTAGTACGGTTGCATACTCGACTTAGTTGGCTTTAAAGGATATTCTAATTGAGGTAAAAGCACAAAAAAATAAACAATAAAAAAGAATCTCGAGGTCGTCCCCACCTAATAAAATAAAACAAGAATAAAAGTACTACAAGTTTTGCTCTCAACCTCCAAATACAAATACCTCGGGGCACACCCTGGATAAAATATATACAAATTCTTTAGGGCATTCCTCGGATAAATTTAACTAAGGAAACGACCTTTTACCTCAAAACTAACAAAAATTCTAAGGCTTGCCTACCCAAATTTTGTCAGCCTAAATATATTACTAGCAGTCAATACAGCAAAACAAATAAAGAAAACTAAGTAAAAGCAAAATCTAAATCGTGCTCATTTTCCTTTAACTTTTTATTTCATGCATTTGACCAAGCCCAATGCTGAGACATGAGAAAAATTAATTACTAATGGGCTTTGGTCATTCTCCTTGCTATGGATCAAGCAGTCATTCAAACAAACAGATAAGCCAGGAAAAACGAGACCCAAATTATACGGGAACAAAGCCAACATAGTGATAATGAGATAAATATATGATGATTAAATTATGATAAGTGCCACTCGGAGTTTCACTAAACCTATTCGCACATCGCATTCTTCAATGTGAGTTTGGGTTCCATAATAACCAAAGTAATAGAAAGATTTCATTGATGTGTTAAGTCAACTCTTGAAGCTCTTGTGTCGCACTTAATTCATGATGTTTCAAAGAGTAAATGTTGTTAAATATTCATTTGTATTAAAGGTAATTGTTAGTCCCAATTGATGCTAGATGAGGTCACTTTAGGACATCTAAATTTTCTTGAAATATTTCTTAAGGGATGATTCTTATTTTGTTTACTTGAGAACAAGCAAAAATTTAAGTTTGGGGGAGTTGATAATTAGGGTTTTGATGCATTTTATATTCTTTCTTGCTTATAAGTTCATTAGAAATTTGTACAAAATAGTCCTAAAAGGCTCACAAGTTGTGATTGATTGCAGGTTTGATCAACAAAGTTACAAGATGCCAAAGATCAGCTCAAAAAGGAGTAAAACTTGCACAAGTACCAAGGCAAGACAAAGCTCAGGCAAAACAGGCTCAATGTGGCCGCACACCATTCTTTGCAGTCCGCACAAGTGAGGTTTAGAGAAGGTGATTTCCAGGCCAATAGGCAATACGTCCGCATGAGATTTAATGTGGTCCACATTGGAGTCACTGCGGCCGTCCACAGAACCAAAGATCATATAGGTGCCAGTTTTGGAGATTGAAGCCAATGTGGTCCGTGCTCCATTTCATGCGAACCGCACTAGAAGCCATCACGGCCGCACTTGATTCTGTGCAGTCCGCTTTGCTCGAGTTCAGAGAGCTGGAATTTTATGTCAAGAGCCTTAGTGCGGAACACTAGCCCCGAAGGGTATTTTTGTCCAGATTTTTCAGCCTAGTATAAATAGCTTCTTTTCCCATTTTTTAGGCAAGCAGATAGATTTTGTGTTGAGATGCGCTCTTGACTTCCATTTTTTAGCTAATTTGGGCAATTTTATCTTCATTTCAACATCAAATCTTCTAGTTTATCTTAGCAATTAATTAATATGAGTTATTTTTCATCTGTTTCCTTGTTTTCTTCTTCAACTATGAGTAGCTAGACCCATAAGGTAGGGTTGTGGCTCAACCCTAGTGTAGGTAATTGACGGTTCTTGTGTTTTAGGGCTAGATTGACTATGGGTGTTAGATATTTGGTCTAATTTCATGTTTAATTGCTAAATTAGTGGTTGCAAGCCTAGTTTGTGTTTACTTGACATTGGTTCTTCTTGAGAAAGAGAGCCTAAGTCTCTGAAATTGGTCCAACAAAGAATTGGGGAGTACTCAAGAGATTGATAGCCCTAATTAAAGGGTTAAACCTAGAGATAGTAATACTCGATTTGAACCTTGATTGCTTGTGCAGATGTGCATACCCAATTCGTCTTGAGAAAGTTAACTCGGGCAAAATCACTCAAACCACAAAGAGGTGTAGAGTAGGTAAAATCGTACAATGGTTATATCATACTCCCCAAATATGTCAATCATGCGTTAAACTCAAGTATCCATCAATTGACCACCCAGGCGAAAGTCACAACCCTAGTGCCTTTTAACCATTTGAGCAACCCGTAATATTTCACTCTTAGCTTATTCTAGTTTAATTTTGCATTGTAGTTAACAAAACTAGAAGTAAAACAAAAACCCGAAAATATTTAGAAGTGCAATTCGGAACACACACACGACTCTAACTTAGATAGATACCCGACTCCAACTTCTAGCTCTCTGTGGAAATCGATCCCGGCCCTAAATCGGGTAAAAGATGCTTCGACTCTCTCTCGCTACTCAATAGTAGTGCAGGGTAGGCCTCGATTCCCCTGAGGACTGCGTTCTATCATGCCAACCAGTCCCTAAACATGAACTAAACCTACTTAAGGCTAAAATCACACCAAAAACATCAAAACTACGAATTGACGATCAAAACCTTTCTTTAAACTTTCAAGCTTCTAAACTTTTTATGCACAGTCAAATATCATGATATGAACCTATTCCAAGGTTCGGAACTCTTGAGAGACATTGATAACATAAAAATCACTTCAACCCAAACTTATGACATTCTATAACTTCCAAAATACCAACTTTTTAAAATAAGCGTTGAAATGCTCTCGTACCACCCGATACTCAATCCGAACACACGCCCAACTTTAATCAACAAAGGAACCTATTGGAACCTTCAAATCCTAATTTCGAAGTCTCTTACTTAAAATTCACACCTTAATCAATTCTTCCAATTTAAAGCTTCCGATATTAGATTTTCCATCTGAATCAACTCTAACCTTCCCAAAATTCAATTCTGACCACACGTACAATTCATAAAACATGAAGTGAAACTACTCAAGGCCTCAAATCCCCGAACAATGTGCTATATCTCAAAACGATCAGTCGGGTCATTATATTCTCCCCAACTTAAACATACGTTCATCGTCGAACGTGCCAAGAACTATCCCGGAGTTCTCCAAATTCATTGGTTAACACCTTGTGCACTTAGGCACCACAACCCATGTGACCACCTTTGCTTGAGCCAGATTGAAAATCCTTCCTGCTACCTAGCTAACAAGTTTTAGAACCAAATTCCAACTTTCGGAATTCTCCACGATACCCCATTCTAACATATGAACACCAGATAAATCTCCACACGCTTAACTAATACGTGATAAAACACCCATGTTGATACTACACAACATATTGCATCACTCATTTGCCCATGGTAACCTTATCCAAGCACAACAACAGCAAATTCACCAATCTGATGCCCATAGTACACCTCATAACACATATAAACCCAGTCTCAACCCTCACAATACTGCAATGATAAAAGAGATAAATAGGAACTCCTAGCCACCTACCAAAACCACAAATCATGGGATCTCTCCTCCTGATAAGAACTCTTACCTCATTTTGAACAAAATAGCGACACTTGCTCTTTAATATACCTTATATAAATCTGATTGTACTGATTTCGGGTCCAATAATCTCGTCTCACCCAGTACATGCTGCTCAGGCAAACAACTACCTTAAGCACTGACCAAGATCACAAAAGAAAGAACAAGCTCTAGAAAAGAACTACCTAGCTCGCATAACGAATAAACGGTCGAACAGACGCTATGAACCTTTTTTAGAGAATGACGAACAAAATACACAAGAATAAATATACTAAAATATATTCATCATCTCACTATTGTAGAGTGCAACCCGATCCACATATGATACCGTGTGCAACCCAGTCCAAACATGATTACGTTGCAGTGTACAACCCGATTCAAACAACATACTTGTGCGGTGTGCCACCTGATCCCAACAATATACCCATGGCGGCGCGCCACCCGGTCCGCACAACAATCAAACAAAAACACATACACATCTAGCCGTAATGCTTATACTCACGGAATGACCGAATATCGACCACAAGCACGCCAAGTGCATAATACAAATCCTATGGAGACGGATAGCGCCATATTACTTAATTAATTATAAATTTTGGACAAAGTGATTTTTTTCATAGTCTTTTAGTTGGTATAAACGAAGTATAAAACTTTATGCTAATCATCGTGCAAGGAATAAATCTAATTAAACTTTCTATTTGAACTTTAAACATTTCCATTTGAACACTCAAACTCATGATTTTCTTAACCAATAAGCTCACTTGACTGTTAACCATGCTTATGTGACAATAACAAATATAATGTAGACAAAATGCATGTCAGTCAAGCAGGAAATGCGCGTGAATGCAATAATCTGATTAAAGAAAATACTTTATCAATAGGGAAAAAATTAAAAATAAAAGGAAAAAAAGACCCCTAAAATCGAGCGTGATATCATATGCGATGTTGTAAGTTAGCAAAAGAGGACATAGTCTAATCTAATGTCACGTCCCAAAATCCATTCTTGGTCGTGGTGGAGTGGGAAACCACTGCCAGGCAACGCAACACTAAATAGTTAATTAAATTCTTATTTTAATTTTTTTCAAAATCATAAATTTCCTTCAATTTAACTAGTAAGAGATCAATTTTACAGAATAAATAATAATGTTTTCCAATTTCAATATCGAATTCCATAATCATCCTAGAACCCGGTATTACAAGTGTATGAGAATTTACTAGGAAATAAAATAAAATACAATAACTATCCGAAATACAAATTTGGATTGAAAAGAAAATACAAATACTCTGAAGGAGGCTTTGCTGGCTGTGGATCGTAACATAAGATGCAGCTCACCTAAGTCCTTGTATCAACCATGCCATTGTGCCCATAAGGCCACTAGACATACATTTTCATATACAACAAAAAGTATAGCAAGTGTAGTATGAGTACGAAAATAACGTGTACCTAGTAAGTATCCAATCTAACCTCAAAGAAGTAGTGATGAGAGGTCGACTCTGTCACTTACTAGTGATCCAATAATATCAGGTACAGTAAAGAGGTAAATAAATATGGGGTAAAGTAAATAAATGAATTAAATAAACATAAAGGTATATGATACAAATTTCCCCTCTTTACAAAGAACTCAAGCTTCCCATTAGAAATTCTCTTCTTAACTGAAGCACACATAAGGGTGTAGTGGACCTCATCAAGTAGATTATAATAAATTCAAACCCGGATAACTCACGAATATACTGGCTGCTTGCCGAATATTACGCACGATTCCAAGAGGATATGATATAGAAAATGTCAAGGTGTACGACCCGATTCAACATAATAATTAAATTGTGTACTGCCGAGGGTCGAACGACACGAACCATAGATACATCTATTAACCTGCCGAGGTGAACGACCCGCTTCCATGAGAGTGCGGTACATAAATCCAGCGACTGGAAACTACCCGATCTCATACGATTAAGATGCATAATCTTGTCGAGGCGAACGACCCAATCCCATAAGAGTAGTAGAATTTATCCTGCTTGCGAAATATAATTGTGATGTGGTTACACAAAATATCTCAAATAATTGTTTTTATAATATTTTCTAATTCTTTTCAACATATGAAATTCAAATGAAACTTTCAAATCCTGAAATCCTCAATTTCAACTCTTTTCAAGGCATTTAATAAGCATACTCGATCTAAATTCTTTCAAGACAAGTAAATAACAGGATCAAATAACAATATCAACAAATCATGATGTAAGCTTAAAACTACCTAGACATAGGTATAATTAGTAGCTACATATGGACTTTAGTCACCTCGTGTGTACGTACTCTCCAATAGAAGCACGTATTAGCTCACCTATGGGATTAATTCCCTCTTACAAGGTTAGAAAGGAAGATTACCTCGCTCCGAAGTTCTATAACCGGCTCCCAAGCCTTTCCAACAATTCAAACCGATGTCCAACACTCCAAAACTAGTTAATAAATGAGAAAATACATAAATGTATTCTCTAATACTCATTATAATACTATTTACAACAGTTTTCAACTCCGTTTGAAAAGCCGATAAAATCATCCTCGGGCCAATGTGCCTCGACTATGAAAATTTTCGAAGATAAACTTTACCCGTAACCTCACGAACTCAAATATATAATTAATTCTCAATTCTATGCCCAAATTCGTAGTCAAAAATCCAAAAGAACAAATTCTAGGTTTTCTACCAAAACCCCCATAGTTTCTACTAATTTCCATGTTTATATCCTTATGAAAACCATGTATTTAACTTATAATAAGTGGGGATCACTTATCTTGAGCGACTTGATGAAAATCTCCCCTTGAAGCTCTCCGAAATCACCCAAACCAAATGAAAATAGGAGAAAAATGGGCCAAATCCCCGTTTTAAAGAAACCTCACTTCCTAGTGCCATTTCCGCACCTGTGGAACAATATCCGCACCTTCAAAACAACATCTACACATGTGGTTTTGCAGGTGTGAGACCCCTTCCGCTTCTACGCTCAACTTCTTCGCTTATGCGCTTGCGTAGATGCGACCAAAAACTCTGCACCTACTGTCATTCACCTAGGGATCTGCTAAGCTTATGCGGATCCTATGTCGCTTTTGCAACATCCGCACATGCGACCAAAGCCTCGCATGTGTAATTACACCAGACGGCAACAACCCTCAGCCCTTCTTCCACGTCCAAACTCGATCGTTTACCATCCAGATTCCACCCGAGGGCCTCGGGACCTCAACTAAATATACCAACATATCCCAAAATGCATTGCGAAGTTAGTTGAGCCTTCAAATCACATCATAAAATATTGAAATCATGAATCACACCCCAATTCAAGCTTAATGAACTTTAGAACTTTAAAGTTCTACATTCGATGCCGAAACCTATCAGATCACATCCGATTGACCTCAAATTTTGCGCACAAGCCATATTCGACATTACAGACCTAATCCAACTTCCAAAATAAGAATCCGGCCTCAATATTGAAAGGTTCACTTCCGGTCAATCTTATTAAAAACCTTCTAATTTTTAACTTTCGCCAAATGAGCCCAAATGACCCACGAACCTCCAAATTCACTCTCGGGCGCACTCCCAATATCAGAATCACCATACGAAGCTATTCCCAGGCTCAGAATCGCAAATGGACATCAATTACATTGAAATGCACTTCAATTGTCACGATCCAAAATTCTCATCGTCAGGACCGTGATGGTGCTTATCATTTCACTTGCTAGACAAGTCAATGTTAGAATAGTTTATTCATTTTAACAATTGAATTAGTTAACAAAAGATAGCTAGAATAGTTGAAATGTCAATGTGGAAGATAAAGATGCCAATGTCTATTACAATTCCTTGAACCTGATGTAACAAGTGCACGAGCTTCTAAAGTAATACATATAAAGGTTTGAAATACGAACAGAGCTGTCTGAATGAAGTTTTATAGCTAAAAGAAAAGATTATGGGGACTCTAGGAGCTGCGGGTGCTGAACAACCGTACCTCAAGTCTCCGCAAATGTCTAATTTGAGCTCGCTAGTAATTGCCGCTGGGGCAGTCTCCAAAGTCTGCTTAGTGTGCATAGTGTAGTATCAGTACAACAAACCCCATGTATTGGTAAGTGCCGAGCCTAACCTCGACGAAGTAGTGACAAGGCTAAGGCATGTCACCTACACTATAATGTGTACGCAGTCTATATTAATGACATAATAATTGAATTATGGTACAGAATTAAACAACCAACAGGAAATGATAACCACAACCTCGAAAATAAACCAGAGTCGTCCAGAATTACCAATCCTTACCGGCTAAAATAAAAACACCAGAAAATAATGCAGCTCAAGAAATAGAAACGTATAAGTTGTTGCGTGCACCATCCGATCCCACCAGACAACATATAGTGCTCCCTTATTCCTTAGTGACAATATCAATAACAATAAATAATATATGTTTGTTGTGGCGCAAAACTCGACTCCGGCATATATCAATATCAGTATCATCGTTCACTCTTATTTTACCATATCAATCCACCCTTATTCCCCATATTGCGATGTGCAACCCGATCCCACCGTATAAATATATTCACCCTTATTTCACCATATCAATCCTCCCTTATTACACTTGTTGTGGCGTGCAGCCCGATCCCACCATATTAGTACCAACTACTCAATGTACACAATCAAACAAACAATCCAAATCACAAGGCCTTTACGATAAATAAATACCAAACCGAATAAAGAAAAGGAAACCTTGTTCAATATAGAATTTATTAATACTATAGTGAGACCAATCTAGCAACTTTACAATTTAAATGTACAAGTAAGTCAATTAAAGCAAATAGTAGGGAATCATGAAACTATGAAGAGAGCTACATTGATAAGAGAAAATATTTATTAACAGGTAGCAATTAAGCATGGAAAGCATTTAGAGCACATTACAGTTAAGATAGGCAGGAAAACAATTAAGGAAAAGCGGTAAATCCTGGAAAATAGATAACTCGGCGGCGTATAAGCACTCTCATCACCTTGCATATACACTGGTCACATGAAATTCACATAAGACATAGTCCGGGGGTCCCTAATTCCCTCAAGTCAAGGTAGACACAACACTTACCTCGCTCCAAAGGTCACTCAAAGCTCAATCACAGTTTTGCCATTCAAACACGCATCCAAACCAATAAAATCTAGGAAATTACCAACCAAACATTTCAAAATAAGCCTTAGGAATCACCCACGATCAATAATAATTCAAGCGATTATTTAAAGAGTCAACAAAAGTCAACACCCGAATCTCTCTTGGTGCAAACTCGAAATTCAGACCAAAACGCGATTATCCATTCACCCCCGAGCTTGGATATTCAATTGGTTTTGGAATCCAACCTCAATTTGAGGTCTAAATTTCCAAATTTTGAAATCTCTAGTTTCTATCCAAAAATCTCCAATTCCACCATAAAAACCTCATATTCTAGGTTGAAATTTGTTAAAATAAAGTGAAAGATTGAAAGAAACTAGTTTAGAATCACTTACCTATGATTTGGGAATGAAATGGTCTTTAGAAAATCGCCTCTTATGTTTTAGGTTTCGAAAACTTGAAGAATGAATGAAAAGTCCGGTTTAAGTCTCTTTTACGCAACTACAGATATCGCATTTGCAACCTAAGCTTCGCAAACCATCACATTTGCGAGGTCTGTTACGCTTCTGCTTCCTTCTGGACCCTATCTGAGCTGATCGCAAATGCGAAGACTGCCTCCCTCTGTCTCCATCGCAAATGCGAAGCATTATTCGTAAATGCAAATGTTGTACTTCCCAGCAACTCATCGAACATGCGATGAGTAGGTTGTAAATGCGAACCCAATAGTGGTAGAAAATGCGATGCTTGACCTCGTATTTGCGAGGTCTGAGGCCAACAACAAAAATATGATGCACCGGCATTATTATAAGTCCTATTTTCACTTTGTAGCCTATCCAATACTCTCCCGACCCTCGGGCTCCAAACCAAACATACACACAACTATTAAAATATCATACGAACTTGCTCGCGTAATCAAATTACAAAAATAATGTTGGAACACTCTTTCAAAGACGTTGAACTAAAGTCGTGTTCGTTTTTCTAGGTTTTGATGAATGACAAACCGACGTGGATGCAAAGTTGACAAAGGCCAAATCGTCGTGAATACGAAGATATCATTGAACAAACAAGGTATTGATGAATGACAAACCGACGTGGATGCAAAGTTGACAAATGCCAAAACGTCTTGAATACGAAGATATCATTGAACAAACAAGGCAAGAATTATGGCTAACGGACCAAGGAAGAGTCCAAGTAAAGAAGAGTCAAGAACAAGACCAAGAGATGTATTGAAGACATTAATGAGTTGTTTGCATTGTGATCTTGATCCAACAATGGATTCAAGTCTTGGCTTCTCTCTAAAATCATTTTATCAAATCATGCATATCATAAATATTTTTGTTGACCAAAATTTTTTGACCATGCCCAAACCAAAAATCTGACCGTCGGTTACCGTCGGCTAGACATCGTCATGGTTTTTGACGTTTTCATTTTTGCCAAAATGGCTTTTGAAATATTATCATTGGTTTTTCACTTCTGGGCATATTTAAACATATTCCAAATCATTATTTCATAAAAACCACACTTGATTTATGGTCGTCGTCTAAACACGTGGAAAACGTCTTTGACAAAGTGACGCGACGTTTATGACCTTAGAGACTTGGTTTTTAAGAATTAAGTCTTGGTTTTCACTTTTTATACCATAAACAAGCTTTTCCAACACTTGGTTTTTGATTTGGAACACTATAATTTTTGGGTTGGTTTTCAAGGTTAAATAATCGATTATCATGTTCCAATAATCGATTATCTTGCTAATGTAGCAAAACCCCAACTTACAGAAGGTCCAAATAATCGATTATCACCTTCAGATAATCGATTATCATTTTCTGATAATCAATTATCCTGTGTTTCCAGCCCGAACTTGAAACTACAAAGAGGTTGAATAATCGATTATCCTTTGGAGAATAATCGATTATCTAGTTACCGTTGCAATCCAACGACTAGTTTTTTGAACGTTGAAGTAAGATAATCGATTATGCAGTTAAGATAATCGATTATTCTGCCTTTAATTCAAAATTCTTGTCTAACTATTGAGCAATGGTTACTTGATCCTTGAGGGCTATAAATAGACCCCAAAACCTCTCATTTCCATAACAATTCTTCAACAATCTATTATACTTTCATTGCATTCAATTCATTCATATTTCATAGCTTTTGAGAGCCAAAATCTTGGAGAAATTGTTGTGTTCTTGAGCGTTCTTAAGTCTACTCATATCTACTCTATAAGAGAGTCCTGTTCTTGAGTGCTAAGTGTTTGTATACACTTGAAGGGAAGTCTAATCCCTTGTTGTTGTAAGAAGGAAGGTATCATTCCTTCGGTTGAAGTCTTGGAGTGCGGTATCTCCGAGCATACGTTGTTGAGGCTCATGTGACTCGAGATCTCAAGTTGTATTGGTTTGTTGAGCACCTTTAAGCTTAACGGAGTTAGTTGCAGCTCGAGAGAGTCTCTCGGGAGACTGGACGTAACCACACGTTGTGGCGAACCAGTATAAATTTGGTATGCTCCCTCCTTACTCTTTTTATTTCCGCATTTACTTCGATTTTATTCCTGCGATTTTTGTTAAACGCTATTCACCCCCCTCTAGCGTTGGGCACTTATTCTAATATTTGGTATCAGAGCCATACTCTTTGAAAGACTTAACGGTTTGAGAGAAACGATCTATGGCTTCTACTCACAATCTTTATGCAGGAATTGGTGAGGGACAATCAACCACGAGGCCACCACTCTTCGATGGCACAAATTACACCTATTGGAAGGAGCGGATGAGAATCTTCATCCAATCCAACAACTTTCTATTGTGGCAAATCATCAAAAATGGTGAACAATTGCCCACTAAGAAAGTCGAGGATAAAGTCGTCCTAAATACGGAGAACGAATATGATGCGGAGGACATCAAAAAGGTGGAGAACAATGCTAAGGCCATCAACTTGCTGTACTGTGCAGTAAACCCCGATGATTATCGGAAGATTTCATGTTGCACCACAGCCAAGCAAATGTTGGAGAATCTAGAGGTCACCTACGAAGGTACGGACCAAGTCTGAGAGGCTAAAATCGATTTTCTAACCCATGAATATGAATTATTTCGTATGAAGGAGAACGAGAAAATCGACGAAATGTTTGAACGATTTTCAAAAATCGTCAACGACCTCCACGCACTCAAGAAGACGTACACGGACAAGGAGCTTGTACGAAAAATCCTGCGGAGCCTCACCCCGGAGTGGCGTTCCAAAGCGTTCAAGAGTCAATTGGCATCACCAACGTCACTATAGACGGACTCCGGGGGAATCGAAAGACGTACGAGTCCACCATTCTTAACCCTCCTTTGGAAGATCAAAGGAAAAGAAGCATTGCACTCAAGGCCTCCACATCACAACCTCAAGTCATTGAGGATTCAAGCGATGAGGATAACGAGTTTGGACTCGTTATTAAAAAGTTCCACAAGTTCATGCGTAAAGAGTATGAACATAAGGGAAAGAGGCAAGGAGGACCACCCAAATGCTATGGGTGTGGAGAAGTTGGGAACATCAAACCTAAATGCCCAAACACAAAGACGGAAAAGAAGACCGTCAAGAAACAAAGAGCCTACATCTCTTGGGGAGGCGATTCCGGGGATGAGTCAAGCGACGGAGATGGAGATGAGACCGCCAACTTATGTCTCATGGCACATGAGGAAGCACAAGAAGAGGTATGTGAAACTTCTCCTAAAGATCCTTATACTTATGAAGATATGCAAGACGCCTTTGATGAGTTATATGGCGAATTTGTTAGCGCTTCTAAAACCATTAAGGATTTAAACAAACAACTCTCTTCAAAGGAGAAGGAGTTGGAAAAATTTAGCCAAGATAATAAAAATTAAGAGAATAAAATAAATTTTTTGGCAAAAGAAGCGCCGACAAACCCGAAGGCTCAAAAGAAAGTTGCAAGTCTTGCAAATCTCTCAAAGACCAAGTTGAAAAACTTAAGGATACTTTAAAAAAATTTAATACTTCTCATAAAAATCTCAATGATGTACTTGGCAATTTGAAATCTACTAAACATGGCTTAGGTTTCGAAAATGATATTAATATGAATGAAAAGGTTGAGCCAAAACCTAAACAACCTAAGGCTCAACCTAGGAAAGATAAAATTAATATTAATAGACAATCTAGAAATGATAATTCTAGGAACACTAGACAACCTAGAAAAAACACTAGGAGAAATGATGAGCACTTTAGAACACCTAGAAACGATTTTCAAAAAGTGCATCAAAACTACACTTCTCAAAATAGGGTAAATGAATTTAGACCACCTAGAAGCTATTATCAACCTAGGAGAATGCATAATCCGAATGTCATTTTCCATTATTATAATAGGATAGGTCATATAGCTCCGGTTTGCTTTACTAGGCATAGGCATCTCACGATTAAACAATCACACTACCACTTTGCACCTAACACCCAAGGACCCAAAATGGCTTGGGTACCGAAATCTCATTGATTTGGTATGTAGGTGTGCTTGAAGGCATCAAGTGTACTTTGGTACCTTGATAGCGGATGCTCCAAGCACATGACCTGAGATGCATCCAAATTTTTACAAATAAGACCCGCCAAAGGAGGAAATGTAGTCTTTGGAGACAACAGCAAAGGAAAAATAATCGGCATTGGTTCGGTTGGTAAGGATGAAACCTCATCTATTGATAATGTTTTATTAGTTTAGGGTCTTAAGCACAATCTCTTGAGCATAAGTCAATTGTGTGACAAGGGAAATCGTGTGATTTTCAATTCTAAATCATGTACGGTTGAACGCCTTAGTGATAATAAGGTTATTTTACATGGTGATAGAATTGATAATATTTATATGGTTAACCTTGAAAATTCTTCATCAAACTTTGCTAAATGCCTCATAAGTAAAGAGGATGATATGTGGCTATGGCATCGAAGAGTAGCTCATGTTAACATGAACCTTTTGAATAAATTGGTTTCACAAGACTTAGTAGTTGGTCTCCCAAAACTCAAGTTTGAGAAGGACACCATTTGTGATTCATGTCAAAGAGGGAAGCAAGTAAAGGCCTCTTTTAAATCGGAAAATGTTGTCTCAACAACAAGGCCTTTACAACTTTTGCACATGGATCTCTTTGGACCATCAAGAACAAAAAGTTTTGGTGGGAACTACTTTGCCTTTGTCATTGTTGATGACTACTCTAGGTACACATGGACATTATTTCTAACTCATAAAAGTGAAGCATTTCAAGTTTTCAAAAGTTTCCTTAAACGTGTTCAAAATGAAAAGAGCACAACAATTACTTCCATAAGAAGTGATCACGGTGGAGAGTTCGAACGAAATCTCTTTGCGGATTTTTGTGACGAACTTGGCATTGAGCATAACTTCTCCGCTCCACGTACACCACATCAAAATGGAGTGGTGGAACGTAAAAATCGATGTCTCGAGGAGATGGCTAGAACTATGCTCGATGAGGCAAAAATTCCTAAGTATTTTTGGGCGGATGCCGTGAGTACCACAAGCTACGTATTAAACCGAGCCGTCATAAGACCGATACTCATGAAAACGCCATATGAACTTTACAAGGGAAGAAAGCCAAACCTCTCCCATCTTCGAGTTTTTGGTTGTAAATGTTTTGTTCATAATAACGGAAAGGACAACTTGGGGAAATTTGATGCAAAATCCGATGAAGTCATCTTTCTCGGTTATTCATTGCGTAGTAAGGCCTATAGAGTCTTTAATAAACGCACCTTAACTATTGAGGAGTCCCCTCATGTTGTATTTTTCGAGAATGATACTCGCTTGGCAAGAAAGGATATTTGTGATGATTTTGCAGATTCATTGGAGAAGATTAATCTTCAAGGCGATGTGGAAAAAGAGAGCCCAAAGGAAGTCCAAGACGAAGTCATGGAACAACATTTGAAAGAGAAACAACCACAAGAGGAAGAGACGGTGATGCCTAGAGCTTGGAGGACGTCTAGAAATCATCCTCTCGATAAGGTAATTGGTGACATCGAACAAGGGGTATGTACTCGAAACTCTCTTAAGGACACCGTAGGACACATGTCTTTTGTATCACAAATTGAACCTACAACCATTTCCGAAGCAATTGAGGATGAGCATTGGACCTTGGCAATGCAAGAGGAGCTTAACCAATTCAAACGTAATGACGTTTGGGAATTGGTGCCAAGACCAAATGATCATACCGTAATTGGTACGAAATGGGTGTTCCGTAACAAACTTGATGAAAACGGTATTATAACTAGAAACAAATCTAGGCTCATAGCTAAAGGCTACAATCAAGAAGAAGGCATTGATTTTGAAGAAACTTATGCATCAGTAGCACGTTTAGAAGCTATTCGTTTATTACTTGCTTTTGCTTCATCTATGGATTTTAAACTATACCAAATGGATGTCAAGAGTGCCTTCCTCAATGGGTTTATTCAAGAGGAAGTGTATGTTGAACAACCCCCGGGTTTCGAAGACTTTGAGTCCCCCGATTATGTCTTCAAACTCAGAAAGCACTTTACGGTCTTAAACAAGCTCCCCGAGCTTGGTACGAACGTTTGAGTAAATTTCTTTTGGACAATGAGTTCAAAAGGGGGAAAGTTGATACAACACTTTTTATCAAAAGTAAAAACAAAGACATCCTCTTGGTTCAAGTTTACGTAGATGACATTATTTTCGGTGCTACTAACGAATTTTTGTGCAAGGAATTTTCGAAAATGATGAAAAGTGAGTTCGAGATGTCAATGATGGGTGAGCTCAATTTCTTCTTGGGATTGCAAGTGAAACAAATGAAAGAAGGGACTTTCATTTGTCAATCTAAGTATTGCAAGGAGTTGCTCAAACGTTTTGAGATGAACAACGCCAAAGCAATGGCTACTCCCATGAGCACATCCGATCACCTTGACAAAGACGAAAAAGGTAAGGAAGTAGATGTAAAGAAGTATCGAGGTATGATCGGATCCCTTCTTTATCTTACCGCAAGTAGGCTAGACATTATGTTTAGCGTTTGTTTATGCGCTCGGTATCAATCTTGTCCGAAGGAATCGCACTTAACTGCGGTAAAACGGATAATGAAATACCTTGTTGGCACTATGAATGTAGGACTTTGGTATCCCAAAGGTTCTTCATGCCAACTCATTGGCTATTCCGACTCTGATTTTGCGGGTTGCAAATTGGACCGCAAAAGCACGAGTGGAACATGCCACTTACTTGGTAGTTCCTTAGTATCATGGTTTAGTAAGAAGCAAGTAAGTGTTGCGTTATCCACCACCGAGGCCGAATATGTGGCCGCGGGGAGTTGTTGTGCTCAAATCCTTTGGATGAAGCAACAACTCTTGGATTATGGCCTGAGTATTGATCATATCCCTCTTCGTTGTGATAATACTAGCGCCATAAGCTTGACGAAGAACCCCGTTCTTCATTCAAGGATGAAACACATTGAAATTAGGCATCATTTCATTAGAGATCATGTTCTTAAAGGTGATGTCGAGATTGAGTTTGTGGAAACAAAATATCAATTAGCTGACATTTTCACAAAACCTTTAGAGAAAGAGTCATTTTTCCGCATTCGTAGCGAACTCGGAATACTTGATTCCACGATGATCTAATGCGTGCATTTGTGAAATATTTTATTTGAACTATCACTAACTTGAGCGTCGGAGACGTCTAACTCTTTTTTGCAGGTCCCAAAATGGCCACAAAGTCAGGGGGAAAAATTCAAACCATTTTGAGTTGCATTGGAAATTTTCTAAAATTTCAGAAGCACACAATCGATTATCAGACTACCATAATCGATTATTCAATGCTTCTGCTTCTGCAAAAATTGGTGCAAAAATTAGGATAATCGATTATCCAGAACAACATAATCGATTATCTCAGGCTTCTGTAAAGCATCGGTTTTGGGAAAAATATAGAAAATCGATTAGCAAACAGGACATAATCGATTATCCAGTGGTTCAGCAAATGCCGCTTTTTGACAAAAATTCAGATAATCCACTTTTCAAACACCTATACTCAAGCCACCGCCGGCTTTCCGGGAGAGTCAAGTGGCACTCAATACGGGCACTTGGGTATGGTAGATGGTGACGAGGTGCCGGACACCGATGATGACGGTGACGGTGATGATGATGATGATGAAGCAACGACGAGTGACGGAGATGACGACAGCTCTTAGAAGCTTTTAGAGCTCAAGCTCGACTCTCTTTCTCTTTAGTTTATGTTTTGAATAATTTTTTAATACTTCCATAAAGTACTCCATCTTTATTCCCTTAATCAATAAAATTTTTGCTAATGTCAAAAGGGGGAAGAAAAGGGCTTTGCATAAATTGAGGGGGAACTTATTACGCATTTGGCACAAACATTTAAACACCTATGCATATCCCCATCTCGGTTTGCCATTATCAAAAAGGGGGAAATTGTTGGAACACACTTTCAAAGACGTTGAACTAAAGTTGTGTTCGTTTTTGTAGGTTTTGATGAATGAAAAACCGACGTGGATGCAAAGTTGACAAAGGTCAAATCGTCGTGAATATGAAGATATCATTGAACAAACAAGGTTTTGATGAATGACAAACCGACGTGGATGCAAAGTTGACAAATGTCAAAACGTCTTGAATACGAAGATATCATTGAACAAACAAGGCAAGAATTATGGCTAACGGACCAAGGAAGAGTCCAAGTAAAGAAGAGTCAAGAACAAGACCAAGAGATGTATTGAAGACATTAATGAGTTGTTTGCATTGTGATCTTGATCCGACAATGGATTCAAGTCTTGGCTTCTCTCTAAAATCATTTTATCAAATCATGCATATCATAAATATTTTTGTTGACCAAAATTTTTTGACCATGCCCAAACCAAAAATCTGACCGTCGGTTACCGTCGACTAGACGTTGGCTAGACGTCGGCTAGACATCGGCTAGACATCGTCATGGTTTTTGACGTTTTCATTTTTGCCAAAATGGTTTTTGAAATATTATCATTGGTTTTTCACTTCTGGGCATATTTAAACATATTCCAAATCATTATTTCATAAAAACCACACTTGATTTATGGTCGTCGTCTAAACACGTGGAAAACGTCTTTGACAAAGTGACGCGACGTTTATGACCTTGGAGACTTGGTTTTAAGAACTAGTCTTGGTTTTTCCTTTTTATACCATAAACAAGCTTTTTCAACACTTGGTTTTTGATTTGGAATACGTTGATTTTTGGGTTGGTTTTCAAGGTTAAATAATCGATTATCATGTTCCAATAATCGATTATCTTGCTAATGTAGCAAAACCCCAACTTACAGAAGGTCCAAATAATCGATTATCACCTTCAGATAATCGATTATCATTTTCTGATAATCGATTATCCTGTGTTTCCAGCCCGAACTTGAAACTACAAAGAGGTTGAATAATCGATTATCCTTTGGAGAATAATCGATTATCTAGTTACCGTTGCAATCCAATGACTAGTTTTTTGAACGTTGAAGTAAGATAATCGATTATGCAGTTAAGATAATCGATTATTCTGCCTTTAATCCAAAATTCTTGTCTAACTATTGAGCAACGGTTACTTGATCCTTGAGGGCTATAAATAGACCCCAAAACCTCTCATTTCCATAACAATTCTTCAACAATCTATTATACTTTCATTGCATTCAATTCATTCATATTTCATAGCTTTTGAGAGCCAAAATCTTGGAGAAATTGTTGTGTTCTTGAGCGTTCTTAAGTCTACTCATATCTACTCTATAAGAGAGTCCTGTTCTTGAGTGCTAAGTGTTTGTATACACTTGAAGGGAAGTCTAATCCCTTGTTGTTGTAAGAAGGAAGGTTTCATTCCTTCGGTTGAAGTCTTGGAGTGCGGTATCTCCGAGCATACGTTGTTGAGGCTCATGTGACTCGAGATCTCAAGTTGTATTGGTTTGTTGAGCACCTTTAAGCTTAACGGAGTTAGTTGCAGCTCAAGAGAGTCTCTCGGGAGACTGGACGTAACCACACGTTGTGGCGAACCAGTATAAATTTGGTATGCTCCCTCCTTACTCTTTTTATTTCCGCATTTACTTCGATTTTATTCCTGCGATTTTTGTTAAACGCTATTCACCCCCCTGCACTTATTCTAATAAATAACACTTAAAACCACAAATTTAGCACCAAATAAAATTAAATTCTCATGAACACTTTGCACTTTCTATTTTCATAATCGGATGTCTGAATCACGTCAAACCAACTCCGTTTCTCACAAAATTTTACATACAAGTCTTACATATTATAATAAACATGTACCGCACTGTGAAATCAAAATATGAACCCGATACGAAGAAGATCAAACATTAATAATTTCGTAAAAACCAATAAATTTTAAAACTTTCAAATTTCAACAAAACTACATAACTCAAGCTAGGGATCCGAATTCGATTTCGGGCATACGCCTAGGTCCCATATTTTTATACGGATCCACCAGGACTGTTAGAACACGAATCTAAGCCATTTTATAAAAAATATTTACTGAAATCAACTCAAATAACGTTTTCAAGCAAAAATTCTTATTTTTATCAACTTTCAACATAAAAGCTTTTTGGATACACGCTCGAACTGCGCACACAAACTGAAGATGGATAAAATGAGGTTTTAAGGCCTTGGAACTCAAAATTTGGTTTTAATCACAAGAAGACCACATCAACCAAAATTTATGAAATTCTTCCAAAATGCTAACTTCCACAATAGGCGCCAATATGCTCCTGGGTCATCCAAAACCCGATATAGACATACACCCAAGTCCAAAATCATCATATAAATCTGTGAAACCTTGAAATCCTGATTCCGAGATCGCTTACTCAAAAATCTGAACTTAATCAATTCTTCCAACTTAAAGCTTCCGATGTGAGAATTTTCTTTCCATATCAACTCCGAACTTTCCGAAATTCAATTCCGACTGTGTATAAGTCATAATACCTGAAGTGAAGCTGCTCATGGCCTCAAACCGTCGAACGGCGCGCTAGAGCTCAAAAGGACCGGTCGGATGGTTGCATCCTAGTCCAAGTTCTATCATCTGTGATGTTGGCAAGCGTGATAAACTTCCGAGACAAACAAAGTGGACAGAGTCTGGTTCCTTAGAATCGAGCCATTTCAGGCGATTGGAGTTTTTTGGTGGTCAAAAAGCATTCACCACTCTAAACCAGTGATGGCCTGAAAAAACCCTTCATCGAATTTATCTTCGTCAAAACACAAAAAGGCATATATTTACAATAGTAATGGGCGATCTCTATTATTTCAAAACCATGAATTCCTATTGATTTTTTTTTCCTGAAATTCCAAAATTAAATTTATTTTTCTAGGCTAACCATGAGCATAGTGGTGTTGTGAATTTGATATGGAAATAGAGAGAGAAATAACACCGAAGAAAAAGAGAAAGAAGAAGAATAAAACTAAGGAAATGAATGGAGGTGAGTGAATGGAGAAGAAGGGAGAGGTAGGTGAACGGAGAAAAGTGTTAGGTTCTTTTTTCTCTTTTTTTTTTTCAATTTGTAACTTCTTTTTTATTTATTTAGTATTTAAAAATAAGACCCACAAACAATACAAGTCAAGTAATAAATAGTCTAGTATATCACATGTTGTACATGTCAGCGTAATTGATATAAACCCTCTATTGAATATTTTTATTATTATTAATTCCGTCAAGTTCGAGTGTCACATGAGAAAGTTTAAAGTTCATGTATCGGCTTTCAAACGCCCTAAAATCTAAGTAGTCATGAAGCCATTCTAACTAATAAAAATAAAAGCTCATAAAATTGATGAATATTGATCATATATAATTAACTTAATAAAGGAAGATACTTTGTCTCATATTCAGTTTAAACTTTATTCTAATGTCATAATATTATCAGTTTAATTTCACAAATTATCATACGTTTTTTTAAAGTTTTGGCAATAACACATCGCCCTTTCTAAAGATCTTTTACACTTTTATTGCAATTCTTAAAAGATTTTTAAAATAACACAAAATATTAATGCATATGAATTGATTATCTGGGGGTTTAATCGCACATATATAAATTATTTTGTATAATTACAATAAGATTTTTTTCTCAACAGTGATGGTCTCGTAAACGATGCTTATAACTTAATAATAAATTTTAGTTCTTTTCAAATTCCTAAATATTAGAAAAGCGACATAAATTATAATATTGTTATAAATAGACTTCTATTTAAGGTGAATGTCTATAATTAGAGAGATTCTAGAGTTTTATTCTTGGTAGCTAAGTCACTACCTCCCTATAAATAAAGGGGTCTTCTACCATTGTAAATCATCCCTAACAATCTCTAAGTATCAATGAGAATACTCCTCTCTTTCTATTCTCTCTATTGCTCTTGTTCTTGTATTATTGTTCTTGTCTTTATATTATTTCATAACACGTTATCAGTACGAGACTCTACCGTCTCAAGAAACACTTTGAGAAGATTAAGGAGAAATTCGCCCCCACGAATTTCGCTAATTCCGGGCATTATCCGGGTCACGCTTCAAGAGATAAGTATCGATTTTATGTTCAATTAAAATATATAATATGTGTTGTTTCCTTGTCTGTAGCTTTCCATCAAAGACACACAACTTGTTCATAATTGGGTCATTAAACTCTGGGAGCAAGTATTAGAAATATGGGTTTGTAGGACTTAGTAATTTTGCGTACAGGAAACAAGTTGATTTTTTTCTCATGTGCTGTAAAATCATCTCCTTATTTCGCGGGATAACGCGATAGAATTTCTATACGGAAAATAAAAGAGATGGTATCATCATAAGTAATGCAACGGGATGGAAACTCAAGAGGTATATTCGATATCACAACATTTATTGGTATACCTTAAAGGTAAGTAATTTATTTTTCCCTTTCAAATTCTTGAAATTCTACGATTTGATTTCATATACAAACAAAGACAAAATCCGTCCAATTGAATTTGCTCCATTCCCTTTAGAGAATGTGGTAGCAGTATGTGATAAGTCTGAAAGAAGACAAAATCCGTCCAATTGAATTTGCTCCATTCCCTTTAGAGAATGTGGTAGCAGTATGTGATAAGTCTGAAAGAAGACAAAAAATTATTACCGTGAAGGTATCAATGGATGTGGACGTGGCAATAGACGAAATTATAATCGTCATTATTGTAATAAGAACAATAAGGATCCTCAAAATAATCTTTAACTTTATGAAAGTAATATTTGACATGAGATTGTGTATAGCACATACAGATGATTATGATCCATTCCCTGAAGTGAATGTGATAATTGTAATAGAGCCCGTAAGTATGAACACGCTCTTGATGTAATTTTCTTTCATGTCTGACATTATAAAAGGAAAGTTCGTTGCCCTAGAAATTTCGGGCAAGAACTATATGACATGGGTGTTGAATGCTGAAATCCATTTGGATGCAATGGGTCCTAGAGACGCCATCAAAGACAGAAATAATGCATCCACCCAAGACTATGCTAAGGCCTTGATTTTCTTGCACCATCACCTTAATGAGGGTTTGAAACTATGCTAAGGCCTCGTTTTTCTTGCGCTATCACCTTAATGAAGGTTTGAAACTGTGCCAATGGCCTTGATTCTCTTGCACCATCACCTTGATGAAGGAAGATGGAATTGTTTGATTTTATTTCACTTATTTGTAATAGTTAGTGAATAGACTAATATTCATTAGTATCAGCTCGTATTAGTTAGTTCATGATATAATGTTAGTATTAGTTCGTTAGAATGTTTCTACATGCTCAAATTCCAATAATATTTTTATTTTCAAGTAGAGGTAATCGACTAACTTAACAGTTAGTCGATTATCTAATATTTCGCATTAAAACTGCAAAACAATCGATTATCAATGTTCAACAATCGATTGTCAATGTCCAACAATCGATTGTCTATGTCTAACAATCGATTGTCGTGAGACAGTGATCTGGAATTTTAGTCAACAATCGATTGTCTATGTTTAACAATCGATTGTCTTAAAACAGATCTGGAATTTTTCAAAATAGCAAAATAATCGATTGTCAATGGTCAACAATCGATTGTCAATGTCAAACAATCGATTGTCTATGTTTAACAATCGATTGTCGTAAGACAGTGATCTGGAATTTTTCAAAATAGCAAATAATCGATTGTCTATGTTTAACAATCGATTGTCAATGTTCAATAATCGATTGTGTGTGTTTAACAATCGATTGTTTTAAGAAAATGCTTAAACTGAAATTTTCAAACTGCAAAAAAAAACGATTATGGAAAACATATAATCGACTATCTGATTTAGTTAGTCAACTGACCTCAGCAGATTTGAAAATATTATTTAAATGTGAAACAAACGGATTGAATTTGTTTATTCTCATGTTCGTATATTTTCTTTTGTATGGCAAACCATGGGAATTAAATTGATTGAAGGCTCCTGAAAAACAACTATAACTCTGCCTAAATGAACAATATTTTAGAGAATGCAATGTTCTCCTCCAAGTCTAAGAGGAGCTTGTTGAGTTTTAATGATATCAGTCAAAATGTTCTCCTCCAAGTCTAAAAGGAACTTGTTGAGTTTTAGAGATATCATTCAAAATGGATATCAGATTGAGACAATACATGAGTATAATCTTGAATACCTCATTTACTCATGAAAACGAGGCTGCCCACTTCGGTTTGGGGTCACGCCATTTTGCATGCAGCAATGCTAGTTCGTCGGCTGCCCACTTCGGTTTGGGGTCACGCCATTTTGCATACAGCAATGCTAGTTCGTCTCTGATTGACGAATTGACACAAATATTTCCCGTTGCAATTGGTTTTGGGTCATGAACCTATTATATCCCATTTAAGAATCTTTGGATGCGCAGTATATGTACATATAGCACCGCCATCCCGCACCAAAATGGGTCCGCAAAGAAGGTTAGGAATATATGTTGAGTTTGAATCGCTCTCCATTATTCGCTACCTCGAAACATTGACAGGAGATTTGCACGATTTGCAGACTGTCAATTTGATGAGACACTTTTCCCAAAATTAGGGGGAGAAGTTGGTGAAACCAAACGGGAAATTTTGTGGAAAAATGCATCATTATCTCATCTTGATCCACATACCTCTATTTGTGAAAGATAGGTACAAAAGATTATCCATTTGCAAAGAATAGCAAATCAAATGCCTGACACATTTATAGATTTGAAAAGGATAACAAAATCACATATCCCCGAAGTGAATGTGACAACATCTGATTCACGAATACATATTCATTATTGGAAGAATGTGAACATGAAATTGGTATTAAATATACCACACTCACCCCTAGAAGGAGGTTTGAGATGATACCACACTCACCCCTAGAAGGAGGTTTGAGATGATATATGGCATGAATGATCGTTGGTCACGTACCTATTGTACGCCAAAATATTTTGGAAATATGACTATTAAAGGACAACGATAATGCAAGAAACATATCTTGCATATAAGTTTGACATGACCATAATGGTATAACTTTCTCTTTAAGAAAGATATTCACCACATGGATGTTGATGAATCTGTGGTAGTACAAAATTAATTGAGAGCTCTAGAAGAGCCAATTATTACTATGTTGGAGAAACACAATTGAGTATTGTGCTGTAGTAAGTCTCAAAGAAACTTATTCAGTTTCCAAAGTACACGCGAAAGCGATTGATTATATTGAGACTATAAATAAAGGAAGGCTTTGATATCTCCTATTACTACAACTTGTAGCGGGGTAATTTGCATATGAAAAGCTACCCGCTTTGTTCTCCAGTTTGTACTACACAAAAGAAAGAATGCCACAATAAAGTGGATATCTATTGGTATAAAAACTCATGTCATAATAAACCTGAAGTTTATTGATAAGTGCACATGTCATGGTGTAAATTTGAAGTTTACCAATATTGATAATTTGTTCAGTTAGCATTCGTATTAGCCATCTCATTTTAAGTATGATGTGCAAATTCACACAGGTGAATATCAAAGAACTAGAAAGTTCTTTACGAATTCTCTTGTATCACTTGTTCTCATTAATGAACTGACCAACTAAAGAGTTCGGGTTGAAGCCCATAAATTCTGGAAATATCAAAGGTGAATATGGGCACATTCACCTGCCATGTATACCACATATGATGCATCTATGAAATGGTTACATGCGCAATTGTTATTAACCCGCAGCCTGGCCGGTGCTTGCGAGGTAAATTGCTCAGTAATCTAACTTCGAGCATAATTTCCAGATTTCCTACTCAAGATAGTTCATCTTGATAAGTTGGTTTATATCAAAGTTGGTTTAGCAAGATAATTATTGAGTGCTTCCACTTAATAGCTAAACTGTTTCTTATGAGAACAAAGTTATATATATCAGTTTGATATAAGTTGTATACGAGAGTATATTCTCCCCTCACAAGTGGTTCAGGGTCAGGAACCAAATAATTTCATCTTATTATTAATGTGCTGTATATATTGACATAATAATGCACAAAGATGATTTCTCAAATTTGAGGAAACAAGTTAGCTTTTCTAACATGAGGGGGAGACATGATAAACACTTGAGAAAAGGTTACATGGGATGAATTATCATTTGTATATGTATATCCCCGAATATCATGATATGAACCTGAAGTTCATAAAATGGATAATTCAATTGCAACATATTGCAAAGCATGCTATACGCATTTGCTGACCAAAAGAAAGTAACTAAATGGAAGAGATACAATTCAAGAAGAATTGATTCCATATGAAAGACATGTAGTTTTGAACCTATAGTTCAAATGCTTGAAAGTATAAAGTCAAAGGTATGTATAATCAGTTTTCGATATCTTATTTGTCTAGCATGACATGGAAAACTTGATATGCATCTAAAGTCTATTATATGGCTTATATGACTTAACTTGAAAGATTTAAGTTGCTTGAAGCATATGCAATTCTTGGTCCTGAAGTACCACATCCTTAGTACAATTTGTGTACATATGTATCTTGCTATAACTATAAGCATGATGGCATTGAGAATGCATCTATGGAGATATTGAAGAGTTATTCCACGACATTATATGAAGATGTTCATATCTATCAAGAATGATGATTTCAAGGTGCGGAATATTTATTCAAGTAAATATGGTTGATTTGTCAAACGTCTACCAAAGATCGTTTTGAAGATGATGCACAAGATTGGAATGCAAATGCTCAAGGATATAAATTGATGTACTCATTAGAGGGAGTTAATGCGCGTTGCACTCTTTTTCCCTTACAAGGTTTTGTCCCAATTGGGTTTTCCTTGCGAGATTTTTAACGAGGCAACCAATAGGCGCATATTCAAACATGTGTACTCTTTTTCCTTCTCTTTAATTTTTCCCATTGGGTTTTGGTTTTAAGGTTTTAACGAGACACATTGTTGAATAGACATTCAAGGGGGAGTGTTATAAATAGACTTCTATTTAAGGTGAATGTCTATAATTAGAGAGATTCTAGAGTTTTATTCTTGGTAGCTAAGTCACTACCTCCCTATAAATAAAGGGGTCTTCTACCATTGTAAATCATCCCTAACAATCTCTAAGTATCAATGAGAATACTCTTGTTCTTGTATTATTGTTCTTGTCTTTATATTATTTCATAACAAATATTTTAATATAAAATTTAAATTTTAAGGATAAAAAAGGCCAATAAATATTTCAGATTTTATGTTTTTAATATAATATATAAATATATACGTGTATTTTACATGAATTATTCATATGTATTTTTTTGTATACTATTTTTAGTTACAGTTGAGTGAGCCTACAGATTTATTCTTCATTTAAATTGGCAAATTGAGTCCCCAAAACAGCAACCATAAAGAATAAGAGCTAATCACCATGGGAGAGCATTCGAGCAGGAAAAAGAAGCACCAACTAGAAGAATCAGCCACTTCTTCGTCACAATCGTCTTCTGAGTCGGACGATGAAATTGACAGCTCTTCCGACGATGAAAACCGACGCAAGCGTCGGCACAAACGGCGTCGTCGCAAGGAGGAAAGAAGTCGGAGAAGCTCCTCGAGGAGCGATAAGCATAGAGAGAGGAAGAAGAGAGAGAATAAGCATAGGAAGAAGCGGAAGCATAGAGGCAGCAGCAGCACTAGGAGATCAAAACGAGAGGGGAAGAGGAAGTATCCGGATTCTGATGATTTGGACTCCGGTTCCGGGTCGGTCTCTGATGATTCCCCGCCCGAGAGGCTTAGGGAAAGGCCGGAAGATGTGGTGAATGGTATATTGCTGGAGTTTCCTACTGTGGCTGGTGATTTAGAACAGGTACTATATTTTGATTATTCTTTTTGTAATTAGCTAGCTAATCGTATTATTGTTGTCGTTTTTGTTGCTACTGTTATTGTTGTTGCTGCTCAGTTTATCCGATGGTATTTGATTGGTTACAAACTTTAAGATTATAATTTAACGTTATACTCCATCCGTCCTAATTCTGTGGTGGTATTTGATTAAGCACGAGGTTAAGTAAGAAAAAAAAAAGCTTTAGAAACTTGTGGTCTAAAACAAGCCGTAGACATTTGTGTGTATATAGTGTTGTGAAGAGCCTTAAGCGAGAAAAGACAATAACCCGATTTTACTTAAAGCGAGAAGCGAGAAACGAAACACTCGCTTTTTTGAAGTGAAGCGGAATTTTAAAAAGGATATAAAAATTAGAGGTAAAAAAGAATTGGGCAATTTTTTCTTTCACTATTAAAAATTGGCATCAATTCTGAGAAATAACCGAAGGTAAAAAATAAAAATTTTCCAGCATTTCGCTGCTTTTGAACGTTTAAATAGTAAAAGAAAAAGAAGAAGAACAATCAGAACATACCTGTTGTTTGAACTTGAAGTTGAAGAAGTTGATGCTTTCGGTCGATGAAGAAGGTGTCTTTAAAACCCTAGTCGCATTGCATTTGTTCGTTTAATGAAAGACTAGTCCCCGTTTTTAATAAAATAAGACTGGGTTTGTTTTAAAACACAGAAGCGGTCGCTTCTTCATATCACATTGTTTTTCCGCTTCTCGCTTTTTGTGGGAAGAGGTCGCTTTTCTACGCCTGAGTTGCTTCAGCACGGTGAAGCGTGCAGCTTCTTGCTTTGGTTCGCTTATCGCTTAAAGCGAAGAAGCGGACGCTTTTTTAGACACTGTGTGTATATAAATCATATCTGAAAAATAAAGTGTAAAGTTAAATTTTTTAAACTATATACATATGTAATGCGTCATTCTTTTTGGGTCAGAGTTAAATGGGACAAAGGAAGTGTAATTAGTGATAATGGAAGAAAACAATGTAATGGTAAAAATTAGTATTATAGAGAAAATATCAACATCAAAGTTCAAACTTAAATAGTCATTACATTTGGACTTTTGAAGGTTGTAAAAAGAAATGTCTTGAACTTTTTGGAGAATCCCAAGATGGAGAAGTATCGTATAAATCGCGGGACAGATAACCATTTTTTTGTATTAATTCATTAATTTTAAGAATTTTTCCTTGTTATTTTAAATGTTCCATGCACTTGAAAATTCCCATTCGGATTTATTTTTGCAATTTCATTGTTAGAAGATAGTTCACCGGAAATGTTAATTTAATTGATGGAGTTGGATAAGATGGTTGGATGGTACTCCTTTAAAAAAAAAGTATTGTGTTAAACAGGCACCAAGAAGTTGCTGGGAACACAAAGTATGAGGAGTTGTTAACAAAATCCTTATCAAAATTCATAAAATGAAATACAAAGTCAGAACAACTCCCTTTTGCACTTGCTGGAATTTCATTTAGGAGCTGGCCTTTTCTTTATCTTCATGGTAGTAGTTATCACATTCTAAATTTAGCTGGATAGTGGTGTCAAGTCTTGTACCAAATCCAACTACTAACATTCCTTCAGTATTAGGGAATTAGAGAGTCCATGTTAAGTAAAGTGCAAACGGTGTCCATAGTTAAGCAGTTTCACAGTTTGAAAAGCTATTTGTATATTCTCCTGTCTTCTGACCTAGGTTGGTGCAGATTTCTACCTCTTTACTCTCCGATTTGGTCATGTAGAAGCTCCATGGGCTTTGTTCTAGTGGTAAGATCACAACACTTCATGTGAGAGTTAGGCGCATGTCACGGGTTCGAATCCCGCAGCTGACTAAAGCCTGGTATCTACGTAGAGAAGGGTAGAAAGGGCAGGTCATTATCCACCGAGTTTTGAACCGTGCACCACAACCCTTGGAGATTTCTCAGTTGTTGAAAATTAGGTCATGTTCTATAAAGCGGTAGTTAGACCCCCCATGTTGTATGGAGCCGAGTGTTGACTAGTAAAGAAATCTCATGTCTAGAAGTTGAACGTAGTGGAAATAAGGATGTTGAGATGGATTTGTGGGCATACCAGGAAAGATAAGATTATAAATGAGTATATTAGGGACAAGGTGGTCGTGACTTCTATAGAAGATAAGTTGCGGGAGTGGAGGCTGAGTTGGTTTGAACATGTGAAGAGGAGAGACCCTGATGCCCCGGTTAGGATGTGAGAGGTTGACCATGGGGGTTAGAGGAGGGATAGAGGGAGGCCTAAGAAGTATTGGGATAATGTGATTAGGCATGACATCGGGCTACTAGACAAGAGGGGTTGCTCTGATGGTAAGCAACCCCCACTTCCAACCGAGAGGTTGTGAGTTAGAGTCTCCCCAAGAATAAGGTGGGAAGTTCCTGGAGGGAAGGATGCTGGGGGTCTATTTGGAAACAGCCTCTCTACCCAAGGGTAGGGGTAAGGTCTGCGTACACACTACCCTCCCCATACCCCACTAAGTGGGATTATACTGGGTTGTTGTTGTTGTTGCATGACATAGTGCTACTGCAGCTTACTGAAGACATGACCCTCGGTAGGAGGGCATGGATGCAGAGGATAAGGGTTGTGGGTTGATAGCAGTCTGGAATTTCGTTTAGTTTTTCCAGTAGAATTAGTAATAGTCTTGTATTTTCCTATTCCTAGCCCTTCGCTATTACATGGGGTGTCATTATTTCCAGCATGATTGACTCTATTCGTACACGGTTGTATTCTTAGATCTTTGTTATTGCACCATGCACCATTTGCTTACGTGTCTTATTACCTTATTGTTGCTACTGTTTGTTTATTGTGTCATTTTTACTTCTCTTGAGCCGAGAGTATTTCGGAAACAACCTCTCTACCGTCATAAGGTGGGGGTAGGGTATGTGTACACTCACCCTCTCAAGACGAAGACATTATAGGATTTCACTGGTTTATTGTTATTGATGTTGTTGATGAAAATTAGGTCATGTAGGAGCTTTCGAGCCAGAATTCTGACTTTTACGATGCTTATTTTTCCAATTAATCTGCCAAGAAAAGGCTGCATTGTATGCAACAATGCATTATTACGAGAACTAGAAGGACCTTACAAAGTGAATTAATCAATAGAGAACCAACATTTGTTTCCTTCCAGAATATTCTATCCATAGTTTTTCCCCATCTGTAGTTTAAATTGCCCAGTTCAATTCCTTGATTTTGTTAGCTCCTTATCTTTTGTATAGGATGCCCCTAGTGAGCTAGCATTATCTGTTTTTGTGAGCTTAACAGCTATGACCTCTTTTGTGACTTTACTTTCTGGTATTTGCATCTTCCTGATGCCCTATTTTAATACAACATCTTACTTCATTTGAAGAAAAAAAAATTCCGCCTGCAGTACCCTAGTTTATATCAAAAGAAATCGTTTTCTACCTTGTATTAGTGAGTAAAGAAATGAGCTGTTTGGTTTTGTAGATATACATAAGGGATGCTTGTGTCCAGTGGTGGGGCGGGAATTCAAAAGAATGCTAAGAATGTTGCACCTGAGATTTGAACTTTAAGCAATTTCTTAACCTTCTTTGCCACTATACTAGGTCTAGGGGATTCAACAATTTAAATATAGCAACAATTTTAATTATGCTCTATTTGTACAGTGCAGTTTATCAATGAAGGGGATTCAATTGAACCTCCTTTCTTCAGCTTAGCTCTGCCCCTGCTTTTGTCCGCTAGCATTCAATGTGTACAGAAGATTGGGTGTCGTTCATAGAGAATCACATTATGTTGTAGATTCTCATACTTTTTGGTATATTTCTTGTATATGAGACTTATTGACAAATTTAATTAACATATCCAAAAGAACTTGTGTCCATAAGCTACTAATCGATTTGGTCGTTTATTAGTGCTGACGTGGTATTCTAGGATTTTAAATCATAGTAAAATCTTCTTCAAGATAATATTTGACATACTCACTATGAGCATGAACATGCTTAAATAGTTCTTGTTCTCAATCCCATATGTAGGAAAATTCAGCTAACATCTTCTGAAAAATTCTATGCAGCTTCTACAAATGATTGATGATGGACAAGCTGTAGATATAAGGGGTTTATCTGAAAAATTGTTGGTCAAGCATCTGCGAAAGCTTTTCCTGTCCTTAAACCTTAAGGAAAGCGGCGATCATGTCTTTCTACTACCATCAAAAGCATCTCCTACTTTGGAGACTATAGGACCCTTAATCCGCTCCCAAATGCAACTTAAAAGTCAGGAGTTTTGTCAGAATGATGAGCGCTCAAAGCCATTGGATTCAGGAGGCGGACAAGAAAGTTATAATGCCAATATGAGTTTGCCAAGTTATAATGCCAATATGAGTTTGCCAAATGAAGAAGCTAGTGCTCATAGTGTTAATTTGAGTTTGCCAAATGATAATGCTACCGCTTATGATGCTAATTTAAGTTTGCCTGCCGAAGAAGGTGCCGGCCCTAAAAGGAGGTATGTTGATCCTCACCCTCCTGCTCTATTTAGCCTCTCAGCATCATGTTATGGTTGATCATACTAGCATGCTAACATCCCCTGGCTGTTTTTCCTTTACATAAAAGGAACATGGAACATGAAGGACAAGGGGGATAAAGAAAAATTAGAATTAGTAACTCACAAAGGGCCGCAAATTTTTAAGTGGAAATGACGATGAGAGAACTATCAGGGAAGAGGAGGATTCAGAGTGTGATGTAGAATATGAGACAATATAAAAGAAAGAGGACTTTGTTGGGCAATCCTATAACGAGAACTGAGCAAGGAAGCATTTCACCTAGAAATTTCAAAAATGCTTGGGAAGGAATGTTCTTTAGGCAAATGACAAGAGCATAAAAGAGAAGGGCCTTCAACGTCTCTCTTTAATGGTTATTGAAGACATTAGGGACCAAGCAATTTCTTATAAAGGGAATTAATTGCAAATGGGTAGTGTTTTTGGTCATCAAAATTGGTAGGAAATAAATGTTTCGATCACTTATAAAACACATGAATGACACCAGTACTCATCATGGGCAAATTCTTCAGACTGACTAAGCATTACTTTGTAACATCAGTACCTTCTTTTTGTTAAGTCTTTATTGATAAAAGGAGTCCTTCCTTGTTTTTTTTTGTTGTGATCAGTAATGGGAGGATTTATAGCAGACCTTGTTTGGGACTGAGGTGTAGTTGCTCCAAATTTTCAAACAGCACCCCCCCCCCCCCCCCAAAAAAAAAAAAAAAAAGGATTACTGTTTTCCTTCTTTTACCTGGGAAAATAAAATGTAGTGATTGTTGAATATGGTGGTTTCTTCACTTTATTTTCTGATTTCTTCTTTTATCAAGACCTCATTCTAATCCGATGTCATCTTCATGTTTATTTTATCTTCTTTGTGCTTGTGCAGGGTGATTGGCCCCGCAATGCCTTCTGCAGAATTACTTGCTGCTGCTGCTAAATTGACAGAAGCACAAGCTGAGCTGAGGTAATCCTCTATCTACATTACAATTTATTCCCCCACAGAGATATGTACTCGTGGACTTGGATTTCAAGACTGACTATCCCTATCAGTATTGATGAAGAGCTACTTTAACTGTTTTGGCAATGCGATTAATGAAGTAGATAATTTGATTCCTCCCTTAAGCTAATCAACTAGATCGTTCTACAGTAGTGATGAAGATGCTTCACATGGGGTGCATTTACTTCTGAAAGTTTTTAGTTCAGAAATGGAAAAACAGATTGTTTTTGACACATAATACAAAGATTATTATGAGCTTCTTGATGAACTCACACTTTGACCAGCCTCTCTCTTTGTAATTTTACCCGTGCTTCTCTCTCTCTCTCTCTCCCCCATAGTTCAGTCAATTATAGTATCCATTCAACACTTAAGAAGCTTCAAATAACAATTTAGGTTGTCATGTATGTTATACCAGCCTACAGTGAACTGCATTAAATGTCTGGCTAATGTTTCCAGGGATGTTGAGTTGGAAGAAGATACAGAATTGTTTGTGGGACCTCCACCTCCTGCTTTGGTGACTGAGGTAGAATCAGCAAATGAGGCCGAGCGTTTTGAAGAGGTTCTTCCTACATTCTCTTCTCTTTACTATCAGTCTATCAGTTGTATCTACGTAGATTTCCCCTGAATAATCATACCTGGGTCTACAAGTTTCTTAGTACCTTCAATCTGACTTCATTACACTTGAAATTTTGATTTGGTAAACACTGTTCAAACAAAGTATTCCAGTTGTATTAGTTTTAGGATTACTTGACGGACTTTTTAATTTAAGTAATCCAAATGGAACTAACCCTCTAGATTTACAGATAACATTAACCAACCCCAGTATGCCCCTTCAAATAAAGAAGAATCCACCATGTAGTGTTGATATGGTACTGTAATTTGTATTTTCTTTTGGCAGGAGTGGAATTTGTAATTCGTTTTTTTTTTAATAAAGAGTCCTTTTTGGTTTGTCTGTTGGTTGGTTGCTCTCTCTCTTGATCGATCAATTTCTCGGTACAATTTCAGAAATTTCAACACTAAAAGTAGTGTAACTGTGTATCCTATATTCTCGTAGACACTTACCAATCTCTCTGGGTCTTCGACTCTTCCTTTTCGCATCCTTTTTGTCTTTGTTCTGTTGTCAACTTCTATATATACCTTCGTCACAATTTTTGCACTGCCATTGTGGTTCTGGGTTTGGGTCATGTTCATGTTGGATATTTTTGGTAAATGTGAGTTGCGAATTTTCTTTTCTATGTAACTCTTAGTTGACAATCTGGAGAATTGCGTATTATTTCTTATACCTGGTCAGGTTACAAGAATCATGGGAGCAGAGGCAGACAACTTATATGATGTTTTGGGTGTGAACAGAAATATGTTGGGTGATAACATAAAGAAAAGGTAATTTGATTGATTGTTTGTGGAGTGCTATAGCCTTTTTTCTTTATGGATTAGATTAGTATCCGTAGTTTTGATCCCCTGAAGTTATTATTTCTGAGTTAAGAAGTCTTTTGTCTGCTCACCGTTCAATTTATCAAACTTGATCTGGCGGATGGCTAAGCTGCGAAAGACTTTACTTTTTCTTCTAAATCAGGCTTGGTTGAAATTTTAAACCTGAAGAGTCAGTGGGGATGCTTCCTGATGGGCCTTTTATATTTTTGCTTTCTTACAAGAAATCATACTTACAAGTAATGAGTGACAACTGAGGTGCATTGGTCTTTTGGCCTTGCACAGTATTGATCTCGATGAAAACTGAATATTGAAGTCCATAATTGATATTTTGTATCACTAACTAATTTAATTCACTATATAAATACGGAATATATCGAGTCACTATGCAAATACTTTAAATATTAACTTAAAGCTCTACTAATAAATAAAAAAATGAAAAAACACACACATTAAGTTACACTTTTGAATGTCGTCACTGAATGTTAAATTCAAGTTGCATATGTTGGGCATATATATGATGTCCAATATGGAAACAACTTCTTTGCTTAGTTTTTTATAAGGCGGTCAAATTTAATTTAAAAAGGGAAAATAATTGGCCTTATGCAAGAAGTATACCGAAAAGTAAAAAGTATAAAAATCTTACATAAAAATATGATTTTCTACCAACATCTGATCTTATATTCTTATGGGGATCTCATGGGTGGCGTCAACTGTTCAAAGTCCTCCTCTATTCCCTCAAAAGCCTTTCTGGTTCTCTCCCAAATGGTCCACATTAGTGCAAGTGGAAGAATATCCCACGCTTTGTGTCCTCTTTTCCAACTTCTGAAGGTCCAATGGAACATTGCTTCTTTAACCGAGCTTGATATCACTCATTGAAGACCAAACCATCCTACCAAACCATCCTAGTACTTTCCACCATAACCTAGATGCTATCTGACAGTGTAAAAGAAGGTGATTCACGTCGCTCTCAAGGCTTTAGTGTAGGCGCAACACGTGATGTGCAGTTCGAACCCTGCCGCAGAAAAAAGCTTGATATTTAAGTGGAGAAAGATTAGAAAAATAAAGAAGATAGAGGAGCATGTTCAAAAAAAGGTGATTCATGTCTTCTCCTTAACATTTACGCATAATGCACCAACTGACAGATATAATCTTCCTCTTCCTCGTATTCTCAGCCACCAAGGTTACCCATCCTCACAGCTATATTTTATTAATTGTTTATAATATATGATTTGAAAATAAAGTTTTAGTATATTCTGAAAATTGTTAAAAGCTATGGTCACTGAAATATTCAAACGTGCTTTCTTTCATATTGTTTCTAGATTATTTATGACGTGTTATATAAAATCTAATAGTTTGTGACTTAGATTCATTGGTAAGTCCAGCTGCTTTCATCTAACATTTTGTAAAGCATTTTGCCTTCATTTTTATTCAGGTTGGGGAGGGTTGAATGGAGAGTTTATACTTTATTAATATACTATTTTAGGATTATATATCCAGCTCTGCCCTCATACAATGGGTCTGACACGAGACATTATACCATCACAATAAGGGAGGAATTTTACCCACAAGTTGTTAACTGGTATTAGAGGAAGCATTGTTTATTTCTTCCTCGTCTTGATGGTGTGACTACTCCTATTGGCATTGAACCACTGATGTGGATTAGTTACCAATCGACTGTTAACTTGTAGCTGCTGCTGTCATGCTGTTAAATAAATGCACCTTTAAACTCTGTTCTCATTTATTTGTTAATTTGGTGTATGTTTTAGGTACTGGAAGCTGTCTCTGATGGTGCATCCTGATAAATGTTCTCATCCTGAAGCTCACCAAGCATTCATCAAGCTGAACAAAGCCTTTAAAGATTTGCAAGATCCGGACAAAGTGAGTAACTAAGTGATGCCATCATTTATTTTCCTCACGAACTTTGCTCTGCCAGGAGAAGCTTCTTTAGGGTCTGGCATAAATTCATGTTTTATTTTCCAGTAACTAAGGTTAAGTGCAGATATCTTCGTTTGTTTTTTACTATCAGACATCAGTTGGACATTTTGTCTAAGCTATAGGGTAACTGGTATCTAGTCATTTTTTTGTAGATGCCAGTCCCATATATTTTTTTTACCAAATGTTTTTGCTTACTCTTCGTTCTCTTTTTTTTGAAAATTTTTTTTTGTCCAACATAGCGGGTAGGAGAAGAGAATGGATAAGGAAATTACAAGGTATGGAATCAAAACCCTCACCATCAAGGTGAAAGTTTTGGACCATCATTTCATAGTCTTTTTATCAAATTTGCCTTGGTGTTATTTAGGATAGCTAATTTGGCTTTGCTATATGCTGTGTGAATCAATTATTTTGGTGTTGTTACTCTTTCTTGTTTTCTTGGTATGCATTTATTTGGTTCAGATAAGACAAAATTTATTTTTGTGTTTTCACTAATATTTGAAAATTTTTTTAAAGTGTCAGCTGATCTGTGTGCCAAGAATTTTGGTGTGAATGTCAAAATTCAGCAGTTGACATCAGTGCCACATTCTATTTACCAGTGTTTTGGAGAGCGCAAAGCGCAAAAAAGCGACAAGGGCTCGTCTCGCTTCAAAGCGCAAAGCGAAAAGAAGCTCACGCTTTTTTGAAGTGAAGCGCAATTCTTAAAAAACATAATGTAAAATTATAAATAATCAAAAACATCGATTTAAATACTTAATGGTAGGTACTAGGTACCACCAAATCATCCACAAACCATCCATAAACCATAAGCAAGCAAAATCAAAGCTACTAAATTACTAGAAGTCAATCAACATCTTATTCTTCTATGTCTTCTTCTCCTTCAAGATTGTCAAAATCTTGAATTCCTCGGTTATCTTCATATTGCTCGTCATCTTCTTCTTCCCCTCCTCTTCATAATCATTCTCATCTTCATCAATGGATCGACTTGTAGTAACCACACTTTTTCCCTTCATAATAGAACTTGAACTTGGAGTACAACTCCTTAAATTATAATGATCCTCCCCAACTCCACTAGCAACCGCAACATCACCCCAAGTTAAATCGGGGTCGCCTTCAAATACTTCTTCATCTTCACAATTTTCGGGGACTCCGGTTAGCCACTCATTAGCGTCATCAATATTGTCCAAAGAATTGGATCAATTATATTGCGGTGGTTGTAGCGACGCCTCAATGCTCTATTGGATTTTATAAACACTAGATTATGGCGGCGCTTCATGGTTAGTCGATTCCTTTTCTTTGTATGAATCTGCAAAAATGATGTGTCAACTAATTAGTAGGAGTTTGGACAATTGAGATATAATTTACTTTATCTCAAAACACAAAATAGTTCTTTTTATTTTCACGTGTTCAAAAACACTCCAGTTACTTTCACATCCGGATGAGCTACAAGTTAAGCTTAGAACTTTGATGGCGAAAGTCTGTAACTCCGGAGTCTCTGCACCATATGTGTCCCACCATTCAACTATAGAAGTCAAAAAAAATATTCAAGAGTTAATAAGTATAAAAAATACATTGAAGTTAGAGTAACAAAATATAGAAACACTTGGTCACCTGGCGACTTCTTCGTTCTTTGTTTAATAGCAAGTTGAAGAGCAAAAAAGTCCTTCAGTTGCCTTGTAAGTAGCAAGCTGATCTACTATCTTCTATTGCAAATCTTCATCTGGGTTCAACTTGATAACAACCTGATGGAATCTTGTCCACAGTTCTTTAGCCAATGAACTTCTCTTGCTGCTCATTTGGAATAAGTCCAGCAGCATGCAAAGGTATATAAAGTTGCTCATTCCATCTTGCATCAATGATTTGAAAGACCTTTGCATATTTTTGCTCATCCCTGAATGATGCTTGAATAGTCTCCTTGGCCCTATCCATAGCTTCATAGATGTAGCCCATTGATGGTTTTGCCTCCCCATCCACCAAACGGAGTACTCTAACCAATGGGCCACCAATTTTTAGAGCATAACGGACATTATTCCAAAAAGAAAAAGAAAGAATAACGCGTGCAACCTCTTTCTCCGTACTTCCCTTTTACTCATGGTCCAATTCTCTGAAGTGACCATCTTTTGCAATTTCTCTTGTTGACAGTGGAGACTACGCGAAGTCAAGAAAGCAGTGGCGAACCTTGTCTTGGCCGGTTTCACCAAATTTTTTTGATTGGTGAATTTTCTCATCAAATTCAATAACAAGGGTCGCTGAGAAATATAAGAATATACTCTAACACCCTGGCTAAAAACTGTAGAAAAGGGTCTTTCCTTGAAAATGTCCCCGAACATCAAGTTGATGAGCCGCACATGGAGTCCAATAGACATTCCCGTACGCTCCTTCAATCATGCCACCCGCTTTCTTGTTTTCACTTGCATTATCAGTGACCACTTGAACAACTTTGCTTGGACCAATCTTTTCGATGGTGTTCTGAAACAAGGTGAACATTTTGATGTGGTCGGTGGATGAGTCAATAGCATCAATGGAATAAAGAAACAAACTTCCCCGGGGAGAATTCACCAACACAATAATTATTTTTCCCGTTCTTGCCGTCCACTTATCCATCATAATGGAGCAGCCATACTTGTTCCACACAACTTTATGTTCCTCAACAATTTTGTTTGTCTCCTCCACTTCCTTATTTTGGATAAGGACCTCTTATTTCATGGTAAGTTGGACACTTCATTCCAGGCCCGTATTGACCAACAAGCTCAATAAAGTCTCCAAAAGTGTCATAGTTGACACAATTGAAGGGGAGCCCAGCATCATAGACCCATCGTGCAAAAGCACTAACTGCACGCTCCCTCAAAATGTCTCTAGCAACTTGTTGTATATCTTTTCCACTGTCTTTTGCTCCCTTTGCTCCCTGCTTCTTTGAGAAGTAGCAATCAATAGGACCTTTAGTTGATGATCCATGGCTTGACCCATCTCTTCCCCGTTTTTGTTGGAAGTGACAATTCTTCATCATCGTCATCATTATCATCATCAAGATTGGTCACCATTGGTTGATGAACCATTTGATTTTTTATCTCCTTCTTCTTCTCAACAAAATTCTTTATTTCTTCCCTCACATCCGGTGGACATTTGGGACAACTTGTCACGTTTCTATCGCCACCAATTAGATGGTATTTAAAGCGATAAATTCCACCCGTTGTAATCTTGTTGCAAAAGATGCATACAACATTTGAATTCTTCTCATTAACTCTTTGGCCATATCGCCAAGCCGGGTATTTCTCTTTCGAACTTTGAGACATTTAGTTATCCCTATTAAGATATAAGAGAAAAAATAATTAATAAACTGAAAATACATATAATATATATATTAATTAATCATAAAAACTGGAATATATATTCTGAAAATATCAAATAAACTAAACTGTTTATTTTATTTATGTCATAAAAAAGAAGAGAAAAAACGTGAAGAAGACTGGACTGACCGACTAGGACTGACAGAAGAAAGAAAGAAAGAAAAAACGAGAAGAAGAAGAAGAACTGAAGAAGAAGAAAGAAAGAAAAAACGAGAAGAAGAAGAAGAAAGCAAAGAAGAACTTACCTGTAGAAGGAGCTTGGCAACCCTAGCTCTCTGTTTTTTTAAACTGAAGCAGAGCAACAGAAGGAAGAAGAAAGTCCAGCAAACCCTAGCTCTGTTTTTTTCTCTAACAGTGAACTGAAGGAGAGAAGCGTAACTCTTTTTGTCAATTTGGGGTCTTTTTTGTATAATAAAAAACAGAGCCAAAAGGTTTTTTTTTTAAAAAGGGCCCTTGTGCTGTTTTAATCAAGAAGCGATCGATTTCTGCGCTTCTGCCATGGAAGCGATCGCTTCTCTAGGTCGCTTCGCTTCAGCCTGCAAAAAGCGATAGATGGTCGCTTCGCGCTTTAACCGACGAAGCGACCGCTTTTCAAAACACTGCTATTTACCAACAACAAAAAATCCAGTATAATCCTACAAGTGGGGTCTACTGAGGTGTAGTGTGTACGCAGACTTTACCCCTATCTTGAAGGCGGAGAGGCTGTTTCCGATAGAACCCCGGCTCAAGGACATATGCAGTGCCACATTCTATTCACTAGTGTATAACTTTCTTGGCTTATTAAGTTTACGTAGGAGTTGATAGATACTGAAATTTTTGCTCAAATGATGAAGTAGAGAAGCTTACTAAAAATAACAATGAAATAGGGAAATAAAAGAAGTAGGAGCCTTTTACCTACTCAGGAAGTTGAAGAAGTCATCAAAACTTGATTTTTTTTTACTTAAGAAGCAAACCAGCAGAGATTATGAAGTCTACCAATACCTTATTCTGTTCCATATCGTATATCTAGTCATGTGACAGGTTGAGTAATTAGCTTATTAAAAAGTCAAAACTCAACAAATATGACTTGGGTTTCTTGTTTTATCCATGCAATCATTATTAACTACTCAAGACACCATTATATGTTTTTTGCACGTGTACTCTGGCAATGCAATCTTCTACATCTCCAAGTGACATGCAAACATGGATTCATCTTCTATTCAGGTTTTAGAAGGAAATTAAGAAACAACATATGAAAGCTAAAATCTCTTTGGCTTTCTTGTTCCTGCAGAGAACAAAATAGGGCACTGCCTTGTGCTCTCACCTTTCGATAGAAATTAAAATGCTCAGGCAGGAAATCATACTTTTGCAAGAAACTTTCAGAAAGTGTCTTAGAGAAGCTCAGAGGGATCAGGTGTAGGGTTTTTCTCTTAAGAGCAATGGTGCTAGATGTATCTGTTACATTCTCACCTTCACCTCACTTCACTGATTCATTGTCTAAATCTATAGCAAATGAAAAATAAGCAGGATATTACCACTTAGGACTAACACATTGAAAACTTCTTGCTATCGTTTGATGCATTAGCATCAGGCATTCTGTAACTGTAGCTTATCACTGTTCCATTTCATTTCCTTATACTTACTTTGTGACCTTTCTATGGAGGTGCTTGGAGGCGAAGAGCGTGCCGGAAGCCTACATCAGAGTAATCAAGGACATGTATGATGGAGCTAAGACTAGGGTTAGGACGGTGGGTGGCGAACTCAGACCATTTTCCAGTGGTTATGGGGCTCCATCAAGGATCGGCGCTTAGCCCTCTCTTGTTTGCCTTGGTGATGGATGCTCTAACCCGACATATTCAAGGGGATGTGCCTTGGTCTATGCTATTTGCTGATGACATAGTCTTGATGGACGAGACGAGGGTCGGTGTTCTTGAGAGGTTAGAGGTATGGAGACAGACTCTCGAGTCTAAGGGTTTCAAAATAAGTAGATCTAAGACAGAATACCTGGAGTGCAAGTTTAGCACCGAGCCGAGCGAAGTAGGCAGGGACGTGACGATTGGATCTCAGGTCATCGCCAAGAGGGACAATGTCAGATATCTTGGTCGGTGATTCAGGGGGAAGGAGAGATTCACTGGGACGTCACTCATCGTATAGGAGCGGGGTGGTCAAAGTGGAGGCTTGCATCAGGAGTCCTGTGTGACAAGAAAGTTCCACAGAAACTCAAGGGGAAATTTTATAGGGCAGTGGTTAGACCTGCCATGTTGTATGGGGCGGAGTGCTGGCCAGTGAAGAACTCTCATGTTCAGAGAATGAAGGTTGCGGAGATGAGGATGCTCAGATGGATGTGCGGGCTCACCAGGTTAGATAAGATTAAGAATGAAGTTATTCGAGAGAAGGTGGGGGTGACACCGGTGGATGGGAAGATGCGAGAAGCGAGGCTGAGTTGGTTCGGGCATGTGTGGAGGAGAGGTCCTGATGCCCCGGTGAGGAGTTGTGAGCGCCTGGAGATGGTCGGCGTACGACGAGGTAGAGGGAGGCCTAAGAGGTATTGAGGAGAGGTAATTAGGCATGACATGGCTAGAATGCGGGTTTCCGAAGACATGACCCTTGATAAGAAAGTCTGGAGGTCTAGTATCAGGGTTGTAGGATAGGGGCTCCTAGAGTTTTTCGTACTCCTCACCCGGGGTTGGGTGAGGCTTGGCAGGGCTATACATAGATGATTTGTGTATTGATTGTGTTTCCCTTATGGTAGTTACTGTCTGATATTATTGCATGCTATGTTATTTATGATTCTTATGCTTAGATAATTATTTACGTTATTTCTGCTGGAGTTACTAATGCTCTTTTGTTTTTGTTTTTATTTTTCCTTTCCTTCACTGAGCCGAGGGTCGATTGGAAACAGCCTCTCTGCCCTTTCGGGTAGGGGTAAGACCCGTCTACATATTACCCTCCCCAGACCCCACTTTGTGGGACTATACTGGGTAGTTGTTGTTACAGCATGACAATGTTTTATTTGTGGTTTTTTCAATGCTGTTTTCTTGTGACTTATCAAAAAGATGTTTTCTTTTGTAGAGGAAAGTGTTGGATGATAAAATAAAGCACAAGGAAGAACAAGAGGAACTTAAGGTACATTCTTTGTGTCCCATGTGGTATGAAGATAACTCAAAGCTCTCTTGTCTGTGAATCCGTTAATGGAGATTTGGTTCTGTAGGCAGATTTACAAGCTATGCGTGATGCCGCCCTATGGAGACGTGTGCAAGGTTAGCCCTTTCTACTTTTAACTTTTTTATCATTCATTTTATTTTACACTTGATCAAATTTTTTATGTGACTTGTACTTAATTTTTCTATTCATGTTCTCTTGTGCTTAATCCTATGTGATTTCTACCCTGAGCCGAACGAGGCAAGTTCTAGTGTGCATAACAAATTAAGAATTACACAAACAAAAGCATGGTGTTTAAGTAGATAGAAGGTTAGAGGGACTGGCCGATTTTCCACCGAGTTCTGAACTGTACTCCACTGCCCTTGGGGATTTATTGGCTAGTACATCGTCGGTATATTTTGCTATTCATTTTCATTCCTACCATTAAATATCATGTAATCATCGTGCGTCGAAAAAGGATGCAAAACAAGTGCAGCCAAAGGTCAATTTACTGAAAATGACAGCACTTCTGGCAATTTACTGAAAATGACAGCACTTCTGGTTATCTCTGTATATAACCTCTAGGTCTTGTACCAGATGAACTGTCAAAGAATTAAGTCAATTTTTTGGGATATTACTCTTTATTTCAGTTTTGTGCCTATCATCACCTTGTGTATGTCTTGTTTCAAAATAATGTTAGTTGTTATTTGAAGTAACAATCTAGTAAATCATTTAAGGACAAGATTTCCGAGGTGAAAATAAGTAGTGCACTAACAACTAGTGGTGGCAAAATGGATAAAAGAAAGCAATTATCCACCCATATTATCCATTAAAAAATGGGTTGGATAAGGAACTTTTTTAAAACGAGTCAAATATGAGTAAGAACCATATTATTCACTTAGAAAATGGATAATCAATGCTTGCATAATTAATGAGTTTAACTCTTACATTTGTATAGCCTCAGGATCAGATTGGGGGTTCCTCAAGTTTGGGAGAATAAGAATTCTCCCAAAAATGAATATATTCAAGAAGCCATGAATAATATGGATATCCGCCGGTTAATTAAATATGGGTCGGGTTGGACAATTTATTCATTTTTGTATTACCCGTTTCGGCCCGTTCCACCAGTTTGCCACCCCTACTAACAACTAACACTTTATTAATTGGTGTTTATCTTGGGATTGCTCTAAACATACTGCATGGGTCAAATGAGTGGTTTTAAAGACGTAGTTAAATACAGAAAAAAAGAAAAATGCTTTCTCTTGAATAGCTTTAGTTTTTTAAATGGGGTGATAGACAAAAATCAAATTAGTAGTAGAGCAAGGGTCTACCGTGTCGTAATTAAACTTCTTCCACATGTTTGGGCAACAAGTGAGGTTGACATGTTACAGACAAATACTAAAAATGTTTCATCTCTAGCTTAAACTTCCAGAATGATGATATATACAATTAGCAGATAGGTCTCATATACACCAGATAAATGTTTGTCTTTCTGACAGAATGATATAATATGTTACACTCCAGTAATAGTACCTATTGTGAAACTGAAGTACCAGTTCTCCTCTTTTTCTGGTATGTGATTGTTGCCTTTGTCGCATTCACCACCCTTGAAGGAGATTTGGAAGGTTACGGTCTAGCTCACCTGAGTTACTAGAGAGTCCATTGCTGATGAATAAAGCATAAGAATATCTGTAGGTTCAGACATGTTATCTTTCCAATTCAGAAGTCCTGGATTGTCTATGTACTGTACAAGTAAGCTTCTTGTTAAGGATATGCATTCAACTGTAGACAAGACTGTCACAATTTAATATAGACGGCACGAGCGCATGCACGTGTGAGTTAGGAAGAGATATAGATAATAGTGTCGATGCAATTAATTTTGAATTAAGTTCCCTTAGCTTCATTTTCATGCTTGTCCTTTCACTTGGTGGTGGACGCATCGACATATCACATTCAAGGGGGTGTGCCATGGTGCATGCTATTCGCCGATGGCATAGTTCTGATTAATGAGTCGCGAACTGGTGTCAACGAGAGGCTGGAGGTTTGGAGACAGACCCTTGAATCTAAGGGTTTCAAGCTTAGCAGGACAAAGACAGAATACCCGGAGTGTAAGTTCAGTGCTGAGTAGAGGGAAGTGGGCGTGGATGTGATGCTTGAATTACAGGTCATCCCGAGTAGAGGCAGCTTCAAGTACCTTAGGTCGGTTATCCGGGGGAAGGGGGAGGGGGAGATCGATGAGGATGTTACACACCGTATTGGGATAGGATGGATGAAGTGGAGATTAGCATTTGGAGTATTGTGTGACAAGAGAGTACCACTGATAATCAAAGGTAAGTTCTATAAGGCAGTGGTTAGGCCGGCCATGATGTATGGGGCGGAGTGTTGGCCGGTTAAGAAATCACATCCGGAGGATGAAGGTAGCAGAAATGAGGATGTTGAGGTGGATGTGCAGGCATATTAGGATGGATAAGATTTGGAATGATGTTATTCGAGAGAATGTATGCGTGTCTCCATTGATGACGAGATCCGGGAAGCAAGGCTCAGATGGTTCGGGCATGTTCAGAGGAGAAGCTCAGATGCTCCAGTAAGGAGGTCCGAACGATTAGTTGTGGAGGGTATGAGAAGAGGTAGAGGGTGATCAAAGAAGTACTGCGGGAGGTGATTAGGCAGGATATGGCGAGGCTGCTGATTTTCGAGGAAATGGCACTTGATAGGAACGTGTGGAGGTCTAGTATTAGGGTTGTAGGTTAGGAGGTGGTTGAGTCTTGTCTTATACCATAACTTTGTGAGACTAGTTTGGTAGGGATACTATTTTGCTTTTGCTTTGGTTTGTATCATTCTTCTTGATTTCATATCGTTCCCTATTTGTCATGTTTGTCATATTTGTTTCATATTATTTCGGTGGTGTTACTAATATTATCTTCTTTGTCTTTTTGTCTTCTTGAGCCGAGGGTCTTTCGGAAACATCCTCTCTACTCTTTCGGGATAGGGGTAAGGTCTGTGTACACACTACCCTTCCCAGACCCCACTAGTGGGATTTCACTGGGTCGTGGGTCGTCGTCGTCATTGTTGTTGTTGTTGGTGTACTTGAGAGAACATATTCCTCTGCTTTAAATATCTTGTTTCTTGTCTTACTAGCATTTTACCTTGAAGATTTGTCTAAACTAACATTCCCAGCTAGTCTATCTTCATACTTTTGGTGTCGATTCTTGTGTAACACATTATAGAATTTTGTTTTCCTCCTCCACTGAGAACTTCCCTGTCTTTCTTTTTGCTGCGGTGGGAGGCGGTTGGAGAGTGTGCAGCTTCTTCTAGGATGTTGCATCCCATGTATGGGACATATGTACCACCTGATTTACATGCTTAAAGCTCATTCTGTTTCCATTAATAAGAACCTCACTTTCAGTTGAGATGTCTCTTGAGGACACCTCGTGTTGGATGGATGGCCGAGCAAAATAGTTATGAAGTAATGTCGAGATGCAAGAGTGTCAATATTATCAGTCGCTTGTTCCAAATCTATTAATATTGGCTATGGTACTTGTTAATAAGATGGCTCTTTGCAAATGTTCTGTTAGCAGAAAAGAATTGACAGAGAGTAGTTTTCAATCTTTTCAAATTGAATTATGCAAACAAATTGAATTATGCAACAATTTCATAACATAAATCCTATCACCCTTTCATTGAGTACTTCTTACACCAAGATTACTTTTTCAAACTGCAACTAAGTAATTTATAGTGGCTCAGTACTTTTTAGGATAAAGTTGTGACTTGATATGTTTACAGCCTTTAATTTGAAGAGCAGAATTTCATTTTAATCGGGAAAACTATTTGCTTCAGGTATCTCCATGGAAGGTGACGATCTGCTGTTAGCAGAGATGGAGGTCAAAGCTGCACCAAAGAGAGATGAGTGGATGACAACGCTGCCTCCTGAAAGAAAAGTAAGGTTTTCATTCTTCCATCAATTTGGATGAGTGATGGGGATTTATTGATAGATGACATATATGTTTTGATATTGGGTTGTTATAATGCTGGTCGAAAAGTTAAATAAAGCGTGAAACCCTTGGCTAATTTCTGAATGAGAAACTGCTTCCTTGATGAAGTGTTTCTTTCCCTTGTTAACTTCGTAAAACTCTGCATGTTGAATTCCATGACGGATTGTCTGCGTAGGCCGGTGTGACTATGCAATCAACGACGAGCTTTAGCAAGAGTTCGAAAGAAGGCCGAGGTGATACTAGTGCCTGGACAGACACTCCATCAGATCGAGCACAGAAAGCCAAAATGAAGTGTGTTCAACTTCTCTCATTCAGATTCTTTTGGATATTATATTAGATATTTCAGCTTAATTGTTTTGCATTTTCAGTTATTTGGAAGCCTATAATGAGGCTTCAGCACTTGCTTCTAAAGAACAAGAAAAGAGTAGAGCTAGTGTCGCCGCTGAACTGGTGGAACAGTACAATAAAGCGAAAAGATCAAAATCTATGGTAGAAAAGCACCAAGAGACTGTGCGGGCCAAATCAAAGAGAAAATCTAAGCAGGAATTAATGAAAGAAGAATGGGAAGGAAATCATCCATGGAAACCTTGGGATCGTGAAAAGGATTTGACAGCCGGAAGGCAAAACGTTAAGCTTGAAGCTGCAGACATGGCTCAGGGTCTCACTTCCAGGTTTTCTTCTGGATCTTTCCAAAGTAACTTCCTCTAGAAGAAATGTGCAGAGGCTTCAAGTAAGAGATCTTTTCAGATGTTCGAATTTGCATTAGCCCTTTAAATATTTTTACTTGAAAGTGAATATTCTGGGAACTCTGTTTTTCAAGGTTTTTTTCTTGAACGTCCATCCCAAGTGTATCCATCAATTTGACATGATGTAGGGATTTATGTGTAAACATCGAGGTACAGCTGATAACTTGCAGAATATTTGAGTCTTTATTTATCGAAGCATAGATGAGAGAATATATGATTTTATCTTTCACTCATATGGTTCAGAATTTGTAGCCTCATTCTCTTCTTCCCTTCACTCAATCAGTTCTGTTCAATTAAATAGAAGCCTTCAAATTATTACAGGTTATTTTCAAGTGATTGGATGTCTGAGCATCCAGAAATTTTTATGAGTTTCTCTTGTTAGTATAGATCCAATTAGAGTCCTAAACTCTAGAGTAGATTGAAAAGGAGCAAGCAGTAACTAAAAACTCAAAACACGGTCTTTATCTAAAACCCAAAAAATGGCAAGATAAGGCCATGGCTGATGCATACTGAAGGGATTTTTACCTATCTATATCATATAGCAAATTTTATTACCTCCCATGTTTAAGGTTTGTGTTTATTACATTTAAGCATACCAAATTTCAATTTATGTACCATAATTCCAATTAAGGGTATAATTATTGCTTCATTTATTCTAGGCATAATTTTAGGAGCATATATTCCTTTTCTTTTTTTTTTGCTTGTAAATAAAAAGGATGTTTGCGTTCCCAGTGAGGGTTTTACCTTTTAAAATAGTGATTGTCTACATTTACTTTGTGTTTCTTAATTTGTTTTTGTTTTCTTTTCCGTTAGTGGAGTAGATTCCCTTAATTATTTTACTTTGGAAAACAACTACTCCACTTTTTGAATGGGACAGTACACCCCTTTAATTTTAAATTAAGGGTATAATTACCATATATATACCATATATATGGTAACAGCTGTGTTTATGATGTGAAAGAATAGACACAATTAATCGGATAAGTAAATTCAACAATAAAGGATGCTTGTAAATATAATGCAAATATCAAGAATTGATTAAATTTGGTATGCTTAAATTTTTTTGATACAAGATTGTAGTGTAATTGTAGTATAAATGTAACAATACAACTTTATACAATACTTAAACCAATTTGTAGTTTATTTGTAGAAATTGTATCTACGAGATATCTACAAATTGGATACATTGAATTTTAATATCCCAATTCTCATTTCAATTGAGCATAATTGGCATTTTCGACATAATTGTAGAAGACTCCCAATCTACAATTTATCTACAAATTATCTACCATTATCTATATTTTATCTACAATTTATCTGTTCTACAATTTAATTACAATTTCTGAAAAATATGTCTTCTTCTTCTTCGACGAGTTTCAATCTGAAATTCAGTCAAAACCAAGTCTAATCTTCACCAAAATCCCTCAAAATTGAGATATAAACTCCTAAACATATTTCGAATTATTTACAACAACACCCAATCCAAGGGATTTCAATTGTAGCATAATTGGCATTTTCGACATAATTGTAGAAGACTTGTAGAAATTTTAGTCTTCCCAATCTACAATTTATCTACAAATTATCTATTTTTTATCTACAATTTATCTACAATTCTACAATTTAACTACAATTTCTCGAAAAATATGTCTTCTTCTTGTTCGACGAGTTTCAATCTGAAATTCAGTCAAAACCAAGTCTAATCTTCATCAAAACCCCTCAAAATTGAGATATAAACTCTTAAACATATTTCAAATTATTTACAACAACGCCCAATCCAAACAAGTAATGATTTTTGAAAATTCAAATTTGAATTCAAAGCTTTCAAGCTTTTTAATGGCTATCAGTGGTGGAAAATATATGGAGAAGGAGAGAATTACGCTGCAATGGATTTTCTTCCGTTTTAAATTTCGAAATTAATGGTGATAGAATCACCATTAAATCTGATTCCTACAAATTTGGCACCTTTTTAGGGTAGAATCTATCTATTTTTGGTTTGGTACATATTTTGTAGCAAAACTACGGACTATGCGGGTAAATACAACATTATGAACATTTTTGGTAATAAGGTTTGCTATATGGTATAGATAGGTAAATATCCCTAAACTGAATGGCGGGAAAGCTTAAAAACCAGTTGAAAAGTGTGAGCCCAATTCAATTCGAGGTCAAAGTCTTTACTACTTGTAGGGGATATTTGCATTTATACCCGCTTTTTGTGTCACGTTTTAATTTGTGTCCGCTTTGCAAAAAATAATTGCAAGTGAATTTATTTTTTCGCGTAACTTCAGCATATGGAGCTGAAGTAGCAAAGACAATCACGCAAAATTTTAGCATTCTAGTAGACGGACCTAGAACCGGCGAATTGTTTAGTAACTGGTGAACAAGGTTTTGTTTTGTAACCGTTGAACTTCATCTCTAGAGCTGGAGTTTTTATTTTGTAACTGGCGAACTTCAGCTCTAAAACTGTTTGTTTTGTAATTGGCGAACTTCAGTTCTAAAGCTGAAGTTTTTATTTTTGTAAATGGAGTACTTCAGCTCTAGAGCCGAAGTTTTGTTTTATAACTGGCGAACTTCGGCTCTAGAGCTGAAGTTTTTGTTTTGTAAAGCTTTCTGATTTCCTCTTGTCTCACACATGAAAATGCTAGTCTGATTTCTTCTACGGAACTCCTGCGTCGTACAAGTATTACTGTCACCAAAAGTTGATGGGAAGAAAACAAAAATAGCATTAGTTTTTAAAATCACTTATCATCATCAGAACACAAAATCAAAGTAAAAGATCAACGATATATTGCAATTAAAAGTAAGAGGCGCAAACTTTTCTAAGCAAGCAACAGAATAATGCTTCGAAGTTACAAACAAAGTTTGAGTGTCTATCACTACATTAACGATAGCTCAAGAAAATCTACTCAAAGGAAAGGATACAGATATTGAGAGAAGCAACTTGATTTTAATAGATACTGCATTCCTTTCATGTCAAAATTTCAACCGGAATTGAGGAAAACAAAACTGTTCCGTTTAATAACACAGTCCATCCTTTTTACTAATAGAAAACTGTTATGAAATATTAGATTATGGTGGATGTCCATAACTTCTATAACACCCACTACTTTTATCCATTATCTTCATAACTCCCACTACTCCAATACTTATGGTTGTAACTCCCACACCTCCATGATCTCCCCCATGATCTTCCTCCATGATCTCAAAAGCTTAATGACATATTTATGGAATTCTTTTAGTATACCTCTATGTAGTACTATAAATAGAGGATGAGAAATCATTTTGTAATATACTTGGATACATAGAAGAAAATATATTCTCTTCTCTATTTCTCTCTACTTTGTTGTCTATCTTTTTGTTTATTACTTTGAGCTAAGTTTTGTAATTTGTTATCAGCACGAAGCTCTACTATCTCAAGAATCTCTTTGAGAAAATTAAGGTATTTTTTCTCCTCTTAATTTTGTTTTAATTATGTCTGACATTATGAAAAGAAAGTTTGTTGCCCTTGAAATTTCGGGCAAGAACTACATGACATGGGTGTTGGATGCTGAAATCCATTTGGATGCAATGGGTCTTGGAGACGCCATTAAAGACAGAAATAATGCATCCACCCAAGACTGTGCTAAGGCCTTGATTTTCTTGCGCCATCACCTTGGTGAAGGTTTGAAAATTGAATATCTCATAGTCAAAGATCCACTTATCTTGTGGAATGGCTTAAAGGAGAGATATGACAACTTAAAGTTGGTCACTCTGCCACAAGCACGATATGATTGGGCTCATCTGAGGCTCCAAGATTTTAAGTCTGTTTCTGAATATAATTCTGCAATGTTTAGAATTACTTCTAAATTGAAACTCTGTGGAGATACTATAACTGATTATGATATGCTTGAAAAAACGTTTACAACGTTTCATGCCTCCAATATGGTTCTGCAACAACAGTACAGAGAGAAAGGTTTCAAAAAGTACTCTGAGCTGATTTCTCTTCTCCTTGTGGCTGAGCGAAACAATGGCCTGCTCATGAGAAATCACGAAAATCGACCCACTGGGTCTACACCATTGCCTGAAGTAGATAAGGTGTATTCCCATTATGCTAAGCGTGGAAAAGGCTATGGTTTTAATCATGGCCGTGGTCGTGGTCGGGGTCATGGCCGTGGACGTGGACAAGGAAGAAATTTTCTTGGTGTTAGTCACTCCCCAAAGAGATATAACCACCAAAAGCGGAAATGGAATTATGAGAATCCAAAAGCAAATAGTTCAGAAACTATATGTTATCGTTGCGGTGGAAAAGGGCACTGGGCAAAAAATTTGCCGTGTACCAAGACATTTGGTTGAGCTTTATCAAGCATCTCTAAAGAGTAAAGGCCCTGAAACCAATTTTGTCTCTGACAATAATTTTGACATCACCCACTTGGATGTGGCAGACTTCTTTGAGCACCCTGAGGGGAAAATAGATCACTTGATCGGTGATGGATCCATGGTTAAAGAAGATTGAGCAGTTTGATATTTTTATTTTTACTTATTCGTAGTAGTTAATGAATAAACAATTATCATAGTTTACATAAGTTATCTATTATTGTGATATGGTTCAAATTTTATATAACTTTAGATTACACATTCATCTTATGCTTTATTTGTAATGATTTTTCAGTAAGTTAATCGATTAACATAACAGATAATCGATTAACCAATATATTCTATTAAACTGGACCTTTTCCGCAAGGCATGTTAGTCGACTATCCGATTTAGTTAATCGACTAACCTAATGACCGTTGCCTAAGTTAATCGATTATCACTTTAGTTAATCGATTAACCTTATGTCCGTTGCCTGTTCATCGACTAGTTTTTTAAACGTTGAAACAGGTTAGTCGATTATCTATTTGGTTAATCGACTAACCTCAGCAGATTTTGAAAATATTGTTTAATTATTAAGCAACGGATACAAGGTATTAAAAGGAGAATAACTATGATAAAAGATTTTTTTTTTCATAATGACTGCACTGAAACTATTATGTTGGATCATAGACTTAAATTTGTTTATTCTCATATCTATGATACTAATATTTTTCGTATATTTCTTTTGTATGTCAAACCATGGGAAGCAAATATGGATATCTCACAAAGCAAACTTGGATCAACGTGCAATTGTAAAAATATTTGTTTAATTGATTCATGTACCACACATACGATATTCAAAGAGAAGAAATATTTCTCTCATTTAAGTATGTGTAAGGCAGATGTTACTACAATTTCTAGTAGTAGTAAATTGGTTGAAGGCTCCGGAAGAGCAACTATAACTCTGCCTAAAGGAACAATATTTATCATAGAGAATGCAATGTTCTCTTCCAAGTCCAAGAGGAACTTGTTGAGTTTTAAAGATATCCGTCAAAATGGATATCATATTGAGACAATAGATGAGAATAATCTTGCATACCTCATCATTACAAAGAATGTCTCTGGCCAAAAGAGGGTTATTGAGAAGTTCCCATCTTTATCTTGTGGCCTGTATTGGACAAAAATTAGTGCAATTGAGGCACATTCCACAGTAAACCAAAAGGTTACTGATTCCAATACTTTTGTACTTTGGCATGATCGATTGGGACATCCTGGATCAATTATGATGAGATGGATTATAAAAAAATCATATGGGCATCCATTAAAGAATTTAAAGATTCTTTTAAATAATGAATTTTCTTGCACTTCTTGTTATCAAGGCAAGTTAATTATTAGACCATCACCAACAAAGGTTGGAACTGAGTCACCTACGTTTTTGGAACGTATACACGGGGATATTTGTGGACCTATTCACCCACCTAGTGGGTCCTTTAGATATTTTATGGTCTTAATAGACGCATCCTCTAGATGGTCTCATGTGTGCCTATTGTCATCACGCAACCTTGCGTTTGCAAAATTAATGGCACAAATAATTCGATTACGAGCACAATTTTCTGATAATCCAATTAAGTCTATTAGACTAGATAATGCTGCTGGGTTTTCATCCCAAACATTTAATGACTATTGCTTATCAATTGGGATAAAAGTGGAACATCCTCTAGCTCATGTTCACACTCAAAATGGTCTTGCAGAATCTTTAATTAAACGTCTGCAGTTGATTGCAAGACCATTACTCATGAAAACGAGGCTGCCCACTTCGGTTTGGGGTCACGCCATTTTGCATGCAGCAATGCTAGTTCGTCTCAGACCGGCGAATTATCACAAATATTCCCCGTTACAATTAGTTTTGGGTCATGAACCTAATATATCCCATTTAAGAATTTTTGGATGCGCAGTATATGTGCCTGTAGCACCGCCATACCACACCAAAATGGGTCCGCAAAGAAGGTTAGGAATATATGTTGGGTTTGAATCGCCCTCTATTATTCGCTACCTCGAAACATTGACAGGGGATTTGTTCACTGCACGATTTGCAGACTGTCGATTCGATGAGACACTTTTCCCAAAATTAGGGGGAGAAGTTGGTGAAACCAAACCGGAAATTTTGTGGAAAAATCCATCATTATCTCATGTTGATCCACATACCTCTATTTGTGAAAAAGAGGTGCAAAATATTATCCATTTGTAAAGAATAGCAAATCAAATGCCTGACGCATTCACGGACTTGAAAAGGATAACAAAATCTCACTGTGTCATATCTAATGAGTCGAAAGCACGCCTAAAACGTGGCAGGCCATTAGGTTCCAAAGATCGAAATCCTAGAAAAAGGAAAGCAGATGATCAAAATGACACTACGAAAGAATCTCATGAGGAAATTCACGATTTAATAAATTCTGAGATTCATGAAGAATCCATTGAGCCCGAGACTCAGGAAAATAAAGAACTATCAATAAATCCAATCGATATTGAGACAAATTTTAATCGAGTGGATATAGTGGTGGATATTTCTTTGCATATAATGTTGCATCTAGCATTATACAAGAAAGTGAGGATCTTGAACCTCAATCTGTTGGAGAATGTTGACAAAGACTTGATTGGCCAAAATGGCAAGAAGCAATCCAATCAGAATTGAATTCACTTGCAAAACGTGAAGTTTTTGGGCCTATAGTTGAAACACCTAATGGTGTTAAGCCTGTTGGCTATAGATGGGTCTTTGTACGCAAGAGAAATGAGAAAAACAAGGTACAAAGATATAAGGCACGCCTTGTTGCATAAGGATTTTCTCAAAGGCCTGGTGTCGATTATGAAGAGACATATTCACCCGTAATGGATGCTATAACTTTCCGTTATCTCACTAGTTTTGCTGTCCTTGAAAAGCTTGACATGCATTTAATGGATGTGGTTACTGCCTATCTTTATTGCTCACTTGATAATGAGATATACATGAAAATTTCCGATGGATTCAAAATGCCAAACACTCATAATTCAAAGTCCCGGGAAATGTTTTCAATCAAATTGCAAAGATCTTTGTATGGTCTAAAGCAATCAGGACGAATGTGGTATAATCGTCTTAGTGAGTATTTATTAAAGGAAGGCTGTATAAATGATGCCATTTGCCCATGTGTTTTTATAAAGAAGACAACATCGGAATTTGTTGTACTTGCCGTATATGTCGATGACATAAACCTTATTGGAACTCCCATAGAACTCCAAAAGGCAATTGATTATTTAAAGAAGGAATTCGAGATGAAAGATCTCGGAAAGACAAAATTATGTCTTGGTTTGCAAATTGAATATTTGGCAAACGGAATTTTTGTTCATCAATCTGCCTATATAGAAAAGGTATTGAAACGGTTTTACATGGATGGAGCATATCCTTTAAGTACTCCGATGGTTGTTCGATCACTTGATGTGAATAAGGATCCATTCCGACCGCAAGAGAAGAATGAAGAGCTACTTGGTCCTGAAGTACCATATCTTAGTGCAATTGGCGCACTAATGTATCTTGCAAATACTACAAGGCCTGACATAACTTTTTCAGTTAATGTCTTAGCAAGATATAGCTCTGCTCCCACAAGGAGACATTGGAATGGAATCAAACATATATTGCGGTATCTAAAAGGGACTACCGATATGAGCTTATTTTATAGCAATAATTGCAGTCCCGATCTTGTTGGTTATGCTGATGCTGGATATTTATCTGACCCACACAAGGCTCGATCTCAAACAGGTTATGTGTTTATCTGTGGAGGCACTGCCATATCTTGGCGATCGACCAAGCAATCAATTGTGGCTACTTCATCTAATCATGCTGAGATAATCACTATTCATGAAGCAAGTCGAGAGTGTGTGTGGTTGAGGTCTATAATACATCATATTTCGAGACAAATGTGGTTTGAAATGTGACAAACTACCCACGATTTTGTATGAAGACAATGCAGCATGCATAGCCCAATTGAGGGGAGGATTCATAAAAGGAGATAGAACAAAGCATATTTCACCAAAGTTATTTTTCACACATGATCTTCAAAAGAATGGTGATATCAATGTGCAACAGATTCGTTCAAGTGATAATATGGCTGATTTGTTCACAAAATCTCTACCAACGTCAACCTTCAAGAAGCTGGTACACAAGATTGGAATGCGAAGGCTCAAGGATGTGAATTGATGCCCTTTTCAGGGGGAGTTAATGCGCGTTGCACTCTTTTTCCCTTACAAGGTTTTGTCCCACTGGGTTTTCCTTGCAAGGTTTTTAACGAGGCAACAAAAAAATGCATTTTGTTAGATATGTGTACTCTTTTTCCTTTTCTAAAATTTTTTTTCCCATTGGGTTTTATTTTAGTTAAGGTTTTAACGAGGCACATTATTTTTGGACATCCAAGGGGGAGTGTTATGAAATATTAGATTATGGTGGATGTCCATAACTCCTATAACACCCACTACTTTTATCCATTATCTCCATAACTCCCAGTACTCCAATACTTATGGTTGTAACTCCCACACCTCCATGATCTCTCCCATGATCTTCCTCCATGATCTCAAAAGCTTAATGACATATTTATGGAATTCTTTTAGTTTACCTCTATGTAGTACTATAAATAGAGGATGAGAAATCATTTTATAATACACTTGGATACATAGAAGAAATATATTCTCTTCTCTATTTCCCTCTACTTTGTTGTCTATATTTTTGTTTATTACTTTGAGCTAAGTTTTGTAACAAAAACGAAGTATTAAAAAAAAGAAAGAAAAAGGAGAAGAAAATGCAGAAAAAGGAGAAAGGGGGCTGGAGTAAAAAATGGGTACAAATTAAAAATTTAAAAAAAGTATAGGTTAATTGAGAGCGACCAAATAGGACGACCCATACAATTTTTACCTACTTATACCAATTGGGAGAAAAATTTGATGGGGTGGCCAGTTTTCACCCTGCTAGTTAAGGCTATATTCAAATTTTTTCAAGAAATAACTTGTAGGTTGTAGCCAGTGCTGACAAACTTCAAACAAAATAGCTGTTGTTTCTTCTTCTTCTTCGTGGTGTTTGATGGTTAGGAGAAATGGAAGATTCAGAGCGCATACTTACATCATGGACTGGAACAGTATTTATATTTATTAGTTCTTATCTTTATTACCGCCGTGGATGACCTCAGCCCGTATGATACACTTGCTGTCACGTGAATGTTTTTTAATAATAGAATATTTATTTTTACATTTTGAAATTCATTAATTTTTTTTAAAGCATTGTTTCCAGCCACATTTTTAAGAATTATGTTTGGAACTTTATTATTAGTTATTCTTTTATTTAGCTAAACATGTTGGAGTTTCACGCAAGTTTTTTTTCTTTTTTACATATCTGGTTCGAAAAAATAAATGAAAGACGCAGTTGAAACAAATCATCATCGCATTTAAAGATGAAATACAAAAATACAAAGTTGAAATACACTATTTTAGCTAAAAATATTGTATTTGACTTAAATAATGGAGTTCCAGCAATCTTTATATAGATTCCATGGGGGAAAATGTATATACTTGGCACCAAAAGTCGTTGCATTTAAATAAGAAATATAAAAAAAACTAATAGTTTGAGCTCTATTATTGTAACTACAATATAGTATCTGGTTAAAATAATGAAACTTTAGCCAAGTTTTCATATAGTTGGCGTAGAAAAAATTAAGTACTTAATTTATCTTGCATCTAAAGAAGTTATTTTGGCAAAATACTTCTATCTCGTTAAAAATAATTGATTTAGTCTAGTCTTTTCTTTTACATATTTGAATTTAAAAAAAAGAAAGAAGAAAGAAAGAAAGACGATAAAATGTTGCCATTGCACCGGAAAACAGAAATTAAAGAAATTATAAATTAAGGTAAGATCTGTGTGGTATATTAAGAAAAAGTAAGAAAATACCCTATTTGAAACCTGATTTTTCTCATCACTCTCGTGTGCCTAAAAGAGAGTGTATCTACTCTCTTTGCCATATAAGCATTTAAGGGAGCTAAAACTATTAATTAAATGGTTAGTTCAGGAGGGTAATTAGGATAAACGAATATTTCAAAGTGTGTACAGAATAAAGTGTCAAATACAGAGGGTCCGAATATAATATGCCTTATTTGTAGTATAGACATTACACATTTGCACAAATAAACTTCTGGGGCTACTATGACTTTTTTATAACATTCTTATATAACAGTCATTTATTATAAAAATTAAATTTTTCTCAGAATTGATTGTTTATGTTATATTTTGTGTCTCTATAATATTATTTTGCCTATTAAAATAATATCCATTTAAACTTCCCCCTCTATAACAGCCTTATAGAATCATCAAGATTATTAATAATAAGTTTAAAGATTTTGGCCTCAACCTATTGCTGTTTGGATTGAGATAAATGATTCAACCGTTAAGCTCTTAGATTTTCTTCCTTTTGCCGAAAGTTTGGACATAAATATTCGCCAATTCAAGCGTTATATCGCTAGTAATAGACTGAAATATGTGAACAAGCTATAATTACTGAGTTCTTTCATCAATCTTGAAAGAATTTAACTTTTAGTAGATTTAAAATGTATGTCTTAGGGATCTGTACATGAGATAAGGATAATAATTCCGGTATAAAATTTGGGATTAACTTTAATCGTATGGGATGTCCCACCAGTATACCAAACAACCAATAAATCGTTATATATTTAGTTATGAATTTTTTTAGTGATGTGTTAGTTTTCTTTAATATTTATTTGATGAAATATGCATATCTTTTGAATATTTAAATTTAAGAATGTTTTCTTGTTTTTATATGTAACATTAAAAGAAAATTAGTTTTTATATAATTTTGATTTATAACAGTTAAAAGAATATTTAAACATCAATTATTATTATAAGTGTATAATAACCCTTTGACAAAAAATATCGTAAACAAACTTATAGAGAGATTTGAATGATCACAAATAAAAATCAATACAAATATATATATATATATATATATATATATATATATATATATATATATATATATATATATATATATATATATATATATATATATATATATATATATATATATATATATATATATATATATATATATATATATATATATATATATATATTCACTCTTTACTTTATTTTTTTACATATTACAGAAGTCCACTCATAGCCACAGACCTATCGTTCAGTCAATATAGACTCCCTTTTTATTTTTCCTCCACGTTCACCAAAATATAATACCTAGAAGGAAGCAAAACAATAAGAGAAATAGAAATGGAAATTAAGCACCCTGAGCAAAGAATCACTGAGAAATAAGAATTATATTGCATAAGGTGAGGCCAAGATGGGTAGGAGAACAAAGAGAATGGATATGCTTTTCATAGCTACTTCAAAATAATGATAGTATGATATGAATAGTGAGGTGATATATAAAGTAAATAGATATTTAAAGCAAAAAGAAAGTTTCAAGTTCTTATGATGTATGACTTTGTGGTGGTTGATTTGGTGTATCTGAGTGTTCATGGTGGTTGCTCTTAAAACAAATTTCTTTCTATTCACCGCAAATAAACGGTAAATATGTAATTTTTGTTCTTTTCCGAGATTTTATATATTTTAGCGTTTAAATATATAATTTAGGTTTAATAACGCTATTTTAATTAATTTTGATTCTTTTACTTTTATCATAAAAATAAAATTATAAAAATATTTTTTTGTTGATAGTTTATCTAGTTACTCTTAGTTTATCTGCCTATAAAATTCGTAAATACAAAAATAGTTTCACCTTTTTTTTTCAAGAATATTACTCCCTCCATATCAATTTACGTGAATATGTTTGACTGCGCACGAAGTTTAAGAAAATTGAAGACTTTTGAATTTTTTTGGTCCTAAACAAATCAAAAAGGGTTCCAGAGTATTTGTGTGGTTATAAAAGCTTCTCCTTAAGGATAGAATTGGAAATTTAAACTAAATTATTTTCATATTTAGAAAAGGGTCATTCTTTTTAGAACGAACCAAATAGAAAATAGGTTCACATAAATTGGAACGGATGAAATAGTATTTTTGGTAGGAATCGATAATTTTAATCTAATCCCATTTTTATTTTTTTAGTATGATATTTGAAAAATACTAAAAATAGGTTTGTTTTAACAATTTATTTATTTTAATAGTTATTTCTACTTAAGTAGGATTAACTAATACATGTAATAGTATTTTTAGTCTTGCTCAATAAGAAAGAATCAAATTTGGGAAAAATTCTCTTGGCTTTGCCTTGTAACCTCAGGATACCCAATACTACCCCCAAGAGTTGAAACCTCATGATACCCAATACTACCCCCCAGAGTTGCCCCACCAAGTCCAAGACATATAATTATAACCATAGGAATGAGCACCATGTTAAAAATGAAAAGTTCACAAGGAGAGAAGAGCGAGATGAGATATCCAAAAAGCTGAAATGTATAGAACAATCCTTAGAGAACATGCAAGGGGTCGGAAATCAAATTATCATATCCTACAACGACTTGTGTATGTTTCCTAACATTCATATGCTCGTGGGGTTTAAAATACCAAAGTTTAACTTGTATGATGTGCGTGTGGATCTAGTAGCTTATCTGAGGTGTTATTGCAGTGAAATGAGAAGCGTTGCCGGGAAAGATGATTCATTGATGGCGTATTTCGTAAGAGCTTGACTGGGGTAGCCTTGGAATGGTCAAGATGTTAGTAAGTAGGGTGCATGGTATGACATGGCTCAAGATTTTGTTCGATACTTTCAGTATCATCTAGATATTATCCCAGACCGTCCCGTCATTTCTAAGATAGAAAAGAAACTCGAGGAAAGTTTTAAGGACTTTGGGCTAAGATGAAAAGAACAAGCTACTCAGGCCAGTCCCCCGATTGATGGAGAAGATATGGTTAAGATTTTCCTACAAGATCAAGGACCCACCTACTTCCGTCATTTGATCCCAACTTTAGGTAAACATTTCAATAATGTGGTAAATGGGAGAGATGGTAGAAGAAGGGATCAAGTTAGAAAAAATCATGAGCTATCTTGTGTTGAAAGATGCTATAAAAGACATTCAGAATATCTCAGTAAGTTGGAGTGAAATAAAGAGAAATAGAAAAGAAGTTGTTGAGCCCCGCCAATGACAAGATCCAGTGGACGTTCCTGCTCAATGTTTTCAGTCTCAACATAGACCCCATGAATATCCCCGTACTCCAAATAATCCTTCCCAATGCTACTTATCTCCATAAAATCCCCAAAGTCATACCTTACTTTTCCAGTACTCTATCCACAATGCACCGCCATATGCTCCACCTCCACAAGAGCCGTAATGGCCTACACCGCCTCTACAAATATATTACCCACCTCCACAAAAATATCAACCACCTACCCGTAAGAGGTTCCAACCAAGGTCGGAGTAAAAAATGAAAAGGCAACAACAAAAGGAAAATTCTTTCACTCCTTTTAGTGAACCATATGCCAGTCTGTTCCAAATGTTGAGGCAATTAAACATATAGAAGACGATTCAGATAAAAGTGTCGAACCCACTTCGAAAAAAATTGATTATTCTGAAAAGTGCACATATTTCTCTAATGCCCCGGGGCACAACATAGAAAAGTGTTGGCATCTGAAAAGAGCAGTCTATAAGCTTATCGATGCAAGTGATATTACCGTGCAAAATCCAGATGCGGTGGATACTAGCCAAAGTCCATTGCCTGTTCATATTGATACGCATATGGTGCACATGATTTATGTTGAAAAAGAATATGAGAAATCTTCTAAATCCCTTAGGGGGCCACTTTTCACCAAATTCTAGCGGTATCAGTCTCGGTTCCAGAAGTTGGCCTTAAGAACGAGTGTGCGAAAGGCACCCAAAACCTATTTGCTAAGGTCAACATGATGGAGACTTGTAAAGGTCCTAGTAATGTTGATGTGCGACTCAATGGCTAAGATGTCGAGCTTGGTAATTAGAAGATACTCTTTTCTTGGCTAGCTAGGGAGGAGTTTAGGTGGTTTATTTTGTTGTCATTTCTGTTGTCCAGGTTATTTCAGGATTGTAATCCGGATATTGTCTTGTGACTCAAACTCTTTCACCACCTATTTAATTCAATCTCCTATTTTCTGTTATTTCTAGTCAATTTTTGTTTAATGCTATTTTCCTTTTATAATTCTTTTCATGGTGACTCTAGTGTCATGACATGCACCGGAATTCTCATCATGGTCTTAAAAGTTATTCTAATCATGACAAAATGAAACAAGGTTCGAAGATGACAAGAAGATTTTAGGAAAATAAGTAAAGATTTGGACATTTTGATATTATTTAAAGCCCGAATGGTGTGAAAGTGGGGCACATAGTTTGAGAAGTTAATAGGACGACAAAAAATTATTACAAAAGAGTGCGTCCCAAATAATTTGAAGCAAACAACTTCAAGTTCAAGTGCATCTCAAGTTACAAGGCAAAGCCAAGAGAGTTTTTCCCAAACTGGCGGAGGGTATCTACGGTGGTGCACATTTATTATTATGTTGGACCAGGCCGTATGACCTCGGCAAAATATGCGCATGATACTTATGTGGAAATAATCAACTATATACCATGTTTAACTATTTTTAAGTGTAAATTATTATATGAAATGACTGAGATTGATATATCATTTTTCTCCTAAATTCTGAGGTTGTTATCATATTCCTGCTAATCATGCTCAGAGTAAGCCTTATATATTATTATTGATATTGACCTTAGTAAGTGTCAAGTTGACTCCTCATCACTACATCTTCGAGGTTAGACTGGATACTTGTTGGGAACATATTGTTTATGTACTCATACTATCTGTACATAACTATAAAGGATCTGCGGCAGGTACATCTGTTTACCCCTCCGACGCGCGTTCCTGATTTCTATTCGAGATCCCCTGGTGAGCTGCCCCTTCTAAGCCATTTGCAGCATACCAGAGCTCTCTTTTTTTGTCGTTCATTATGTACTCTCTATTCTGTTTCAGGAAATAAGATAGTAGTATTTTGTATAATCTACTAGTTGTCGTAGTACTTTAGACACTAGTTCCTGGCACACACAGTAGACTATCATTTTGGGTTACATTTCTATTACTATGAAAATTGTTGATTTTTCAAACTGTTAAATTTATAACTTAAGTAAATGTTGGGAATGCTTTGGTAACACAAATAGAATTCACTAATTGATAAGGATTTGTTTTCCTGACAACTGTGGTGGGCGCCATCATGACCTATAATGAAATTTGGTTTGTGACAATATGGTATCAGAGCATTAGGTTCACGTAGGTCTCACAAGTCATGGGCAAACCTAATTGAGTCTTGCGCATTGGTATAGAGATGTCTGTACTTATCTTCGGGAAGCTTTAGGATACTAGAAAACTAATATTTATTCATCTTCTATCGTGGATTTAATGGTATGCTAAATTTCATTATTCTATTTCCCATAGATGGTGAGGACACTCATGACAAATGTTCCAGACCTGGGAGGAGCTACTCCACCCGTTACTAGAGTCCTAGGTAGAGGCCGTGAGAGGGCGCCGACCTGAGGTATGGGATTATCCCGATGGCACCACGCGTGGATCCTATCATTGAGGATTAGGGAGAGGTACCCACAACTAAGCCTACCCCTGTGGACTTTATGAAGGAATCGGGTTTCCAAGAGGTCATGGGCCATATGTTGCGGTTCGTGAAAACCATGTCATATGATGGTTAATTTCCATCGTACCCCACTACATCTCAAGTGGGAGGGGGAGCAAAGACTCTTATTGCTCAGGCTCCAAGCCATGCAACTGCAGTGTACCTGACTCTAGGTTTACTACCCGTGTATGGGGCTCAGCAAGTTTCTGCAGTGGTACCCGAGCCCAGACCGACTGCAGATGGACTAGGCTACACCCTCTTATCTTCACGGGCGAGTTTTATGAGGATGCCCAGGATTTCATTTATAGGTGAAGGGACAGACTGCACAACATGAGGATAGTGGAGTCTTATGGAGTTGACATCACTACTTTCTAGCTGGAGGGTAGGGCCCGTAGATGGTGGCAGTATTATGTTCTTAGCAAGCCAGCAGGTTCTCCTCCCATCACATGGGGTTAGTTCACCCAGCTATTCATGGACAAGTATATTCCACCCTCCGAGAGGGAAGAAGTGCAGTATTAGTTTGAGCATCTTGAGCAGGGTCAGAAGTCGATGACCGATTATGAGGCAAGGTTTTCTGAGTAATCCCTCCATACACTAATGATACTTCCTACTGACGAAGAGAGAGTTTGGAGGTTAGTCGCAGGGTTGCATTATGGAGTTAGGGCCATCATGGCCTGAGAGGTAGAGATGAGGACTTCTTATAAGCTAGAGGTGGAGATTGCTTTGAGGATTAAGGGATACCATCTGAGAGGTAGGGAACAGATGCAACATGACAAGAGAGCTAGATTCTCTGAAGAGTTCAGAGGTGCCCCGGTTAGGGGCAGAGGTCAGTTTGGGAGGGATCAGCCTAGCAGGCCCTTGTATTCAGCACCACCACCTCCCCTAAGTTCTTCAGCGTACCCCTATTTCAGTACCGTACCGGAGAGTTCTTATCACCCGCCAGCTATTCATGGTTCCTCCAATAGGTATTTAGGTCCCTAGAATTCTACTGGTTCCTATTTCAGTCCTATGCTAGAGAGTTCATAATGTCCACCTACTACTCAAGCTTCTTCCGAAGGGTCTACATGCTATTAGGGTCAGACATCAAGGTAGCAGGTCGCCACACCACGAGGTTGTTTTGAGTGTGGAGACCTTGGTCATTTAAGTAGATACTGCCCTAGGCTTTGGGGCAAGGCAGTGCAGCAGCGTTATCAACCCATGGTTATAGAGCCGGATGTCCTGTCGCCTAGAGGTGGAGGACAGACTGGTAGGGGTCGTCCTAGAGGTAGATGCTAGGCAGGGAGAGGTCTACCAGCTACTGCTAAGTCTGGTAGAGGACAGCCAGCCGGTGCTTCATCCAGGTTCTATGCTTTTCTAGCCAGACCAGATGCATTAGCCTTAAATGTTGTTATTGCAGGTATTATTTTCGTATGTGGTAAGGATACTTTTGTGCTAATTGATCTAGGGTCTACCTATTCATATGTGTCATCTCTGGTTGCTTATTTCCTGGATACTTCACATGAGTCCTTGGCTACCCCTGTTCATGTGTACACTTCTGTGGGCATTTCTATGGTTGAGGATCAGATCTACTGGTTCTGTGTAGTCATATTTTGTGGTCTCGAGAATAGATAAGACCTCATGTTGCTTGATATGTCAACCTTTACGCTCATCCTAGTCATGTATTGGTTATCCCCATACCACGTCGTCCTGGATTGCCATGCTAGGACTATTACTTTAGCAATGCCAGAGTTCCAAAGTTGGAGTGGAAGGGTTCCTCAATTTATACTTCTAGTTGGGTGATCTCTTTTCTGAAGGCTCAACATATGGTCGTGAATGGTTATTTGGCTTATCTAGCCTATGTTCGGGACACCACCATAGAGTCTTCAACGAGTGATTTGGTACCAGTAGTCCATGAGTTCGACGATGTGTTTTCGTCTAACCTTCTTGGCATGCCACCAGATCGTGATATTGACTTTTGTATTGAGTTGGCTCCAGAAACCCAACCTATATCTATTCCACCATACCGTATGGCTCCGAAAGAGTCGAAGGAGCAGCTTGAGGAGTTGTTAGCAAAGGGGTTTGTTAGACCGGGTGTATCACCTTGGGGTGCACTAGTGCTGTTTGTGAAGAAGAAGGATGGGACCATGCAGACGTGCATTGATTACCACCAGTTGAACAAGGAAACCATCAAGAGTTGGTATCCGTTGCCGCGCATTAGTGATCTTTTCGACTAGTTGCAGGGTGCTAGGGTGTTCTCTTAGATTGACTTGAGATCCAGGTTTACACCTCCCTTTTACGCACCTGCCCCGAAGGAAATTGTATAAGGGAGTTTTTTCATTTAAAGTTACATTATACGTAATGATATTATTTATTTATTTTAGAGTTTCCACTTGGGATAGGTTTTTCTTTTGGTGTCCCAAGTCACCAATTTATCTTGAATCTAAAATCGAGGAAATTTTTGACTTTCCAAATGAAGACTGCGAACAAGAAATTCCAAGTAAGGAATTCTGTTGACCCGAAGGAAGGTGTTAGGAACCCCCGGATCCAGTGCTTCTAGCACGATTGCTTAAACTCTTATAACTAGCTAAAATATGATTTTTGAATACATGTTATCCTATAGTGAAATTTTTAGAATTAGTTACCGCTTTCAATTAAATTTTTAAGAAATTGAACGTCGTATAAAACATGCTTTTAGATCACGTCACATGAAATGCACGCGGATCCTCAATACATTTTATTCAACGTTTTGGGATTTGGATTTGGATCGCATGAAATGCACACCCGAATTTAGGAATGTGAGATTATTAAAGGACACGCCTAGAGCGATTAACGTGTTATTAACTTGCGGGAGGCCATGAAAATTTGCTAAACGGAGTGTCCCAGGTTCTAAGTATTTTTATATAAGTATTTAAAGAGGTCCACGCAATTTATGAATTTCATTTGGCGCGACGCACCTCCTTTTTTTTTGAAGGCCAACCTATAAGAACTATGATTTTCTATTGCGCATTATCTCTAAAAGAGACTTAATTAGTTAATTAACATTATAGCAAGCTAACATTCAAGGAAATTCGGGCCTCAAACTCAAGTCCATATTTAAACAAAAGGAAAACCTCTTAATTCAAAGGTGCTACTTAGCTTGAAAGGCCCAAGCTGTAATTCAAATTTCAAAATCCTTAAATCTAATAGCTTGAATTTTCAGTGTGTTGGGCCTCAAGAAACAGCCCATGGAAATGAGCCTGTCCCATTTTATTTGTAAAGCCACTTGCAAGGTTGTCCAAATCCCAGGCCTTGAAACAGACCCAATTCGAGAGTAAGTAGGGGGTTGGCGCTCAGATTCAAGCCTAAAAAAGCCATTAACCTAATGAAATTAAGTTAACCAAATTCAACGTCAATATCAATTCAATTTATGAGCTAACATCACGGCATTAACTCCTAATACTTATGAAACATGAACTTGGACTTAAGAAGGAAACTATCAATGGGTACGATTTCACATACAAGTAGGATTGAAGCATTTTTTTTTAAATCTAAACTGTCATCTTTATATTAATATCAACGAAAGGGATATACAATATGATCCTAAAGTAGTAGTATGGACTTCTACTACTCACTATTCCTCATCTAGTTACAGTATGCATCTAAACTTAAACATAGAAATTAACTGTGCATAGTCTATACAATTTCTAAAATGCATCTATGGAAAACTATTTAATTGTTGTAACCCCTTTGTCCATTTACTACTGTTTTTGCCTCGAATGTGGATCAACATGGCAACTTCTCTGGCAGCTCGATCCTCATCATATACTGTATTTTGAAACCTCATTGTGTTCCTTGCCTTCCAAATCACAGCAATTACATTTATAAATGCAGCAGCTGTAATTGAGTTCCTCCATGCAGCACTTCTAGCACTTCTGCAGATCATTGTTAGCTCCTCCTCCCAGGTGAGAATTTGTCTAGGACATCCCAGCCAATAACATATACGAGACCACAACTTTCTAGTAACAAAACAATCAAAGAAAAGATGATGGAATGTTTCCTCTAACTGTTTGCAGAACACACACAGTAGAGGAATTTGGATTCCAACTTTGGCCAACCTATCCACAGTGGGAAGTCTTTGATGTGCAGCCAACCAAGCAGTGAATTTGTGTCTAGGGATCACATTTTTAACTAGTAACAAATTCCTCCAATTGACTCTGTCAAAACTAGGCAGCATAGCAATGTAACATTTGTGAATTAGGAACTTGCCCATACAACAGAGTGATTGTAGTCTGTCATACAGGTTGCCTGCCATCTGCATATTCTCCATGACATTTTCTCTACACTGCATGATTTTTCTAATTACCCATGCAGCTTGTTTAGGAACATTGGATGTTCCAACATCTCCTCTCTTTATGTAGTAGCAGTGTATCCACTTTACCCACAAACAATCCTTCTTCCTTGCCAAATCCCATAGCAATTTGGTCACTGCTGCCTTGTTCCAAGTTGTCAGATTCATTATGTTCAGCCCACCTGCATTTAAAGGGGAGCAAATTTTGTCCCAAGCCACTAATGCCCTCCTAGAGTAGTTGGCAGAACCAGTCCAGAGGAATGTGCGACATATTGAATCAATGGCTTTGATAACTCCCTTTGGCAAGATGAATATTTGTGACCAATAGGACTGAATTCCAAATATAACAGATTTAATAAGTTGACACCTACCTGCATATGATAACAGCTTTGCAGACCAACATCTAATTCTAGCTGTAATCTTCTCAATGAGAGGAAGATAATGTTGGATAGATAGTTTCTTTGAATCCAGTGGAATACCCAAATATCTGAAAGGAAGAACCCCTTCACTGAATCCCAGACTGCTGATAATAGCTGCTTTGAACTCTTGAGAGACTCCAGCTAGATAGATTGAACTTTTGCTAGGATTTGCTTCCAGTCCTGATGCCTTGGAGAACTTTGAGAATGCTTGATAAAGTATCTGAATAGAAATAGTATCAGCTCGACAAAACAAAAGTAGATCATCAGCAAAACAAACATGTGAGCAATTCAACTTTCTGCATTTAGGATGGAAATTAAAATTCCCATTCATGTGCAATTGTCCCAATATTCTACTCAAATATTCCATAGCCATCATAAATAGGTAAGGGGACATTGGATCCCCTTGCCTTAGTCCTCTCTTTGCTTTGAATGGTTTAGTAAAACCACCATTCATCATAAGGGAGAAAGATACAGTAGTAGTGCAGGCCATGATCCATTCTATAAACTTTGCTGGAAAACCATAAGCCACCAATAGTTGTTTAAGAAAAGACCATTCCAAGGAATCATAAGCTTTCCTCATATCCATCTTCAATACACATCTAGGAGAAACACCTTTCCTAGAATAGCCCTTGAAAATCTCATGACTTAGTAATATATTATCCACAATACTCCTCCCTTCTATGAAAGCAGACTGAGCCATTCCCACAATATCAGTAACAACCTCCTTTAGTCTTCTTGTGATTATCTTGGATATAAGCTTATACAGAGTAGTGCAACAAGCTATTGGCCTATAATCCTTGACAGTAGAAGGGGAGCTGATTTTAGGAACCAAGGCAATAGCTGTAGTATTAATGTACTGAGGCATGCTGCTGGTCCTGAAGAATTCCTTTGTGGCTGCTAGAACATCATTCTCAATAATCTCCCAGTTCTTGGTGAAGAATTCCACAGGATACCCATCTACACCAGGTGCCTTGTCCCTTGGCATATCTTTCAAAGCTTCAATAACCTCTTCCATACTAATATCTCTGATAAGTCTCCTTTGTTGATCTAAACTAAGGCATTTCCCTTCCTTCACAGTAGCAATATCTACACTAGTCAATTCTTCAGCTTTTCCTCCCAGCAACTCTTGAAATACAGACATGAATTCATTCTCCACTGCAACAGGATCAGAAATATGGTCTCCAGTATTAGTATACATTGAAGTTATAGTATTCTGACAATTTCTAATCTTCCATTGTGCATGAAAGTATTTGGTATTTGCATCTCCACATTCAATCCAAGTGGCCTTAGATTTTTGCCTCATGACTTGTTCCTCAATGTTGCTCCACCTTTCAATATCTGCCAGAGCTTGCCTTTCCTTATTGAATAAATCCTGTGATTGAGGATTATCCTTCAATTGGGACTGGACAATATCAAGCTGCTCTCTTGCCTGTATAATCTTCTGTTCATAGGTTGCCATATACTTGTTTGTCTCCTTTAACTTCAGTTTCAACATCTTCAGTTTTGACCATATCTGCTGCATATAATCACCAATGAAATCCTGCTGCCATACATCCTCTAATATAGCATGGAACTGTGGGAATTCCATTACACCAGTATAGAATCTAAATGGTTTAAGATGAAGGAGCTTTTGGTTGCCAAACTTAATACAAATTGGAGTATGGTCAGATACAGAGGGATTAAGGAACTCAGCTTCAATATGCCCATATTGCTGCACCCATTGAAAATTTCCCAAAGCCCAATCAATCTTACTATATACATGTTTGTTTGTCCAAGTATAGTTCCACCCTATCCTTCTTAGAGGTGTTAGTTGCAAATCATAAATGAGTTGTTTAAAACCCCTAACCTCAGCATCAGTCACTATAGAACCAATTCTATCCTCAGTTGATAGAACATTATTAAAATCACCACTAAGTAACCATGTGTCTTGGCTGGGAATAGAGACAGCTTTGAGATCAGCCCACAACCTTTCTCTTTGAACTCCAGTGTTATGAGCATACACTATACAAAGATGAGTCTTCACATGACTATAAGGATCCTCTATGTGACATTGAATCATTTGATCAGTTACACTAGAAATAATGACCTGAATATGAGGCTTCCACATCACCCAAATCCTGCCATTTACAGCTTCAGAGTAGTTGCAGAACACCTTCCAACCCTTGGCTATTTTTCCTTGAATTTTCTGTGCTTTATGTGCTTTTACTCTAGTTTCAAGACACCCCAACACATCTACTTTATTTACATTTAAGAAACTTTTCAGTTCCTTTTGTTTATGGGCTAAATTCAGCCCTCTTATGTTCCAAGTAACAATTCTCATATATATGATGGTCCTGGATCATGCTGGCCTTTCCTACCAGCTCCTTCCTCATCCATTTTGGCTTTCCCCCTGTTGCATTTGTCCCCACGGTCTGCATCTACTTCATTTGCCATTACTGCCTCTGGGTTGACATCAACAATAGAATTATCTGTTTGCTGCATAGTAATTTGATTCATGCTTTCCCTATCATCTGAGTTAACACCAACAGTTATCAATTGTGTGGTCTGATCCATAGTCTTCCCTGCTACTATATGATTTTCCTCACCTTCAGGCTCAACATCCTTAAAAGCATGGACTTTTTTCACAGTCCACCTTTGCCTATTAACTTTAGGCTTTTCAGGTCTCCTAGTTGCTTCCTGCTTTTCATTCTTAGTTTCTTCTTCAGCCTTTGCACTATACCAGCATTCACTAATATCATGGCCAAACTTTAGACAGTGATTACAAAAGGTGGGCTTCCAATCATAATCAATCAACTGAATTTTATGCCCATAAGGAGTCTCAATATCAACATGATCAGGCAGGGGCTGTGAGGCATCCACCTCCACTAACACTCGAGCAAACGATATTCTCTCATAGTGTGCTGTGATTTTGTCAGTATATAATGGTGTCCCTATAGCACTAGCAAGCTTGCTTAGTACTTCTACTGACCAATACTCAACTGGTAGCCCAGGAAATTTTGCCCAAATAGGTATAGTACTCAATACATCACTTTGAAAAGAGAAATCAGTTTCCTATGGCCTCAATACCATCAGCTTGTTCCTAAAGGAATATGGCCCTGATTGTAACACCAGATCCATATCCATTTTGTTTACAAACAGAAAAATACAATATCCTTCTGCATGCATTAGAATTTGAGGTTTAGAGACAAAATTCCAAACATGCATAACGAAATTCTCCATTGCTTTTTCAGTTGGATTGTCCCCAATTATGTACCCAATTAGTGAATCCTTCCAATGCTCAGCTTGTGGCTTCAACTCTTCCTCCTTAATGGTGACTATCACCTTCCCATCCCTATTAACTGGAGGTACAAACTTCAGAGTATTACCCATGTGAGTAAGTCGGTTACCTCGAACTGCTTCAGCAAATGAAGGGGAAGGAGTTTCAGCATCAACAACATTTGAGAACTGCAATTTCCTCACAATCTCTTCCTTTGGCTTCTCCTCTACTTGCATGCAAGCATCTGTGACTTTCCCCAATTTTACACCAGATTGTAAAATTGGTGGTAGGAAACTTCCAAACGTGAGTGGTGCTGGAGATGTAGTCTGCATAGGTGCTGGAGTGATGGTCTGTGAGGCATTGGGTGGATGAAGGCGACGACGGCGAGCCATTTCCGGCGAATTTAGCTCCTTGCTAAAATGTGCCTGCAATGGCAATGGAACAGTGCCTATCGTGCGCCAAGAGAACTTTTAGCATGCGCCTATTCGGGACTTTTATTAGGATTGAAGCATTTTATTCATGTGACAGTGAAAATAATAGACTGACGGGTTTCACATGCTGATTGTAACTAAACTTGACGAATTACACACTCTCAATTTCTCCAAATGACTCCTAATATTTAAATCATACGTGAGATCATATCTAATTTATGATTTCAAATTAACTTGCTACTACTAAATCTCTGACTTCAAATTAGCACATGTGAACTAAATCAAATCCAATATTACTAAGCCCAACACTCACACATTCATGAAAGGAAATAAAAATTGTTTAATGATATTGTACAGTCCCAGGCAGTCCTATTAGTCACAAATGAGAATTTAATGAGATCCTAAACTACGTGGAATACAACAAAGAACATCAACAAAGAATCGATCAGCACTTTATTTCGTGTCCACCGCAAACTTGGAAGTTACAGGATGTGTACATGGAGGTTGAAATACAATAAGAAGAAGGAAAATCAGCAGCAGTAGTGAGCAAATGTTAAAACCAGACAGCATGACCAATTTCAACCCAAAATAGTTTCCAAGCAACCCAGGAACGATTTGCAAAAAGGATAACACCAATAAACAATGAAAAACAGATCTCACTGAACCAAAACACACTCGAAATCAACCCAGGATCCTTTTAACTTGAACCAACGAGATCTGAAGAGTACTCAAACCATTTTCGGGCTTGTATGGACTGAGAATTTGACTTAAAAGCTGGAATTTAAACTCAACCTAAGAAAGCTTCAATAGAACAGTATTTTTGGTGTTTTTTGTGCTATGTTTTTGGTTTTTTGGAAGAACTAAGATCTAAATGAACTTTTGAACTCTCAGATTTCAGTTTTTGGTTTTTGAATTTTTTTAAATTCAGATTTTTCCTGATCTCCTAACTTGTGAATGAAGGCAGAATGCATGCCTTTTTATAGGCAAAACTAAGGCCCTTCTCAGATTTTTATTTTTTACCTTTTAGTTCCTCTTTTATTTTCAGTATTTAACTAGTAGTCCCTAAAATTTTGTCTTGTCGCACAAGTTACTGCACTAAAACTACTAAAATTCTAATTAAACCCTCCTCTAGAAGGTTCTAGGAGATTCCAACATAGTTTTCTATTTTAGGAATACCCAAACTAACCCTGAATACCACTGAATTTTACCCAGGTCCAACAACTAGGTCTGGGCCCAATGACCCAATTCAACTGACCTAACCAGTCTCGAACAACAAACCAAACCCTTATTTTTGCAAAACTAATCAGAATTCAAAAGAATTGAGATTAAACTAGGGAAAATCTCTATACAAAGCTAAATCTAATCAAAATGGATCCTAAAACTGCATAATAAAATAGTAAACTATCATTAAACTAAAAATTAAGACAAACAAATAAAAACTGAAAATACAACTAAATCATGTTAACGAAGGTAAGAGAAACAACAGGGGATCAAAAATAAATTCATATTATCGATTATCAGAAAATTAAAACTCAAGATAAACAAACAAAGCATAGTAGGTTCAACTACTGATTCTAGAAGGATTAGTAGGCAAAAAAAATGAAAACCAAAACCTAAATCGACTAATTATTCAGATAACAAAACAAGCAAAGGAAACTCACCTGTAATTTTAGGGTTTTACCGCTTTCTTTGATTTGAAATTCGAGCAATTCCGGCAATGTTTGAAGGAATCTAGACAAGGATTTGGGAAGAGAGAAGTTAAGAGTGTATAGGGTGTAAATTTGGTTGTATTTGGAGGAATTGGGGTTTGTGTCGGATCTTTGATTTGATATTCGACGAGTTTTGTGAGAATTCGAGGGACGGGGTTTAGGGGGGTTGGAAAGAGGAGAAAGAGGCTGTTCAGGGGTATTAATTTGGATGGTTTTGGGGTTGGTGCTGCCGTGGGCGGCGGAGACAGTGACCATTAATTTGAATATTCGACGGGCCTGAGGAATTCTCGAGGGAAGTGGATGGTAGGAGCGGAAGGGGAGGCTGCGAGGGTCCTACGGTGTAAATGTGGCGTCATTTAGTGGTCGACCACTGCCATGAGGTGATTTCCGGTGGCGGTTTTAGGGTGGTGGATGGCGGAATTATAGGTCTATGATGAGACGAAGGAGACGAGAGGGCAAGGGAGGGGGGTTTGAGGGGGTAGGCTAGCGTTAGAACATATTTATATTAAGGAGGGGTTAGTTCCTGGCCGTTTGATCTACTGAGATCAACGGCCCAGAATGACAATGGCTGAAACGGTGTTGTTTTTGTAGGGTGTGGTGCTGGACCGGGTTGAGTCATTGGGTTGGGCTGGGAACTGGGTTAATTCGGGGGTTTGTTTGGGCTGGTTTGCCCAAATTCCTTTTCTTTTCAAAAAATTTTCTTTCTTTTTAATTCTTTTATTCCAAAAATTAAACTAAACCCTAGGAGCTCTCAGCGTACATTAGCAAAGCTGCAATTGTGGCCGGAGATGGCTCGCCGCCGGAGAACGGCGCATGCCGACGATAACCAATTAGTCACACCTGACCATGGAGCTGCCCAAGCTCGAGAACCACTGACTTTTAGAAGCTTCCTTCCTCTGAAATTTCAAGCTATTGATGCGATTCATGACGCCGAATGTACAGATATCCACATGCAGAGTCCGCAGTCTAAATCCGATGGGGTTGACAGTGAAGCTGTCCAACGGCTACAATTTTCTGAGAAAAGCAAAGCGGAAGTCCCTCGCCCTACAACAGCTGAGGTTGTGCATAGGAATCGGAATGCACAAATGGGTAAGCCACTATCATTTATGCCTCCCACTAATAGAGAGGGTAAGAAGATAGTAAAGTTAAGTGAGGATGATTTCCAATCCCAAGCTGAATACTGGAAAACCTCGTTAATCGGCTATGTCATCGGAGAGGCTCCGAATGAGAAGGCGACGGATAATTTTGTTATGCATGTTTGGAATTTTGTATCTAAACCTCAGATTTTAATCCACTCTGAGGGGTATTGCATATTCCAATTCAATTCGATTGAGGATCGAGATCAAGTTATCCAATGGGGTCCCTACTCTTACAGGAACAAGCCTCTGGTTCTGAGACCTTGGGAGATTGATTTCTCTTTTCAAAATGACATAGTAAGTACCATTCATGTATGGATAAGATTCCTGGGACTCCCTGTGGGTTATTGGTCTACAGAGGCACTGAGCAAGATGGCTAGTGCCGTGGGAAATCCCTTGTATACTTATAAATTCACTGCCCATTATTAAAAGATCTCTTTTGCTCGAGTCCTTGTGGAGGTTGATGCTGCCCAACCACTCCCAGACCAGATTGATATTGAAACTCCATTTGGGCTTAAGGTGCAGCAGATTGAATATGACTGGATACCCCAGTTCTGTAACCATTGCCTGAAGTTTGGTCATGATGCTATGAACTGCTGGTACAATTCAAAACCAGGGACTGAGAAGGATCAAACTGAAGGGGGTCTGGAAAAGAGACAAAAGCCTAGAAGGGAAAGACTTCTAAGAAGCAGGAATGGAATGTTAAGAAGACACATATTGATGCTCCAAAGGCAGTGACCTCAGAGGAAGCTGAACCTAGCAGGTCACCTGATGCGCTGGGGGTCATTACTTCCAGCCAGATGAGGACTTTGGTTACTGATGCTGAACAAAGTTACAAGGAAGCTGAACCTAACAGACCACCTGATGCACTGGTGGTCATTACCCCTCAGATGATGCCTAACCAACTTGAGACTCAACAGCACACTACCAGCCAGATGAGGAATTTGGATATCGATGATGAACAAAGTTGCAAGGAAGCTGATGAATGCAATAAGGGAAAGGCTACTGTTGAAGTGCTTGACTCTGGTCGACAAGGTCAACAGAGTGACCCATGACCCTCTTATATCATTAAATGATTGTTGTCACTTGGAATATAAGAGGGCTAAATCTAGCCCATAAGCAGAAAGAACTGAAAGAATTTCTCGCTGCTAATAAAATTGATGTTATGGGATGTTTAAAAACAAGAGTAAAAGAACATAAAGCTAAGAAAATCCAAAACAAAATTTTAAAGGGTTGGAATGTTTACTGCAATTACTCAAAGGCTGCAAATGGTAGAATATGGTTGATTTGGAAGACTCATATTCAGGTACAGATTTCTCTGGTTACTGATCAGATTGTTCATTGCTACATAGAAGATCCCCTCAGCAAGGTCAAGATGTATATTGGAGTTCTATCACAGGATCTTTATGATGCAGAGAAAGCAGCATTGCAAGACATTGCATATTGGAGTTCTGTAGAGGAGCAAGTCATGAGACAGAAGTCAAAAGCATGCTGGATCACTTGTGGAGATGCCAACACCAAGTATTTTCATGCCCAGTGGAAGATCAGAACCTCCCAAAGCAATATTTCTTCTATCTATACAGACACAGGACTAAAGCTAACAGAACCACAAGATGTTGAACAAGAGTTCATTGCTGTCTTTCAGTCACTGATGGGCAATTGTGAAAGAGAAATACCACTTGCTAACACTGCTACTATAAGGGAAGGTAAATGTTTATCAAGAGCCCAACAAACACTGCTGATCCAGGAGGTTACTATGGAGGAGATTGTTGAAGCTATATAAGAGATGCCAAAGGACAAAACACCTGGAGTGGATGGATTTCCGATTGAATTCTTTACCAAACACTGGGACATAGTAAAGGAGGACATTTTTGATGCTGTGAAGGAATTCTTCAACACTTGCAGCTTACCTCCTACGCTCAATACTACTGCAATAGCTCTAATTCCCAAGGACAAAACTCCAGCAACTATAAAGGACTACAGACCTATAGCCTGCTGCACCATATTTTACAAGGTCATCTCCAAAGTCATCACTAGTAGGATGAAAGCTGTGATAGGTGACTTTGTAGGGCAAGCCCAATCTGCATTCATTTAGGGCAGAAGTATACTGGACAACATCATCCTCAGTCATGAAATCTTCAAAGGCTACTCTAGGAAAGATGTCTCCCCTACATGTGTCTTGAAGGTGGACCTGAGGAAAGCATATGACACACTGGACTGGAGGTATCTTAAGCAAGTACTAGTTGACCTGGGATTTCCTGCTATCTTTGTGCAATGGGTAATGGAGTGTGTCACAACTATCTCTTACTCACTTATTCTAAATGGTGGACTCACAAAACCTTTCAAAGCTAAAAGGGGTATTAGACAAGGTGACCCTATGTCACCCAATCTATTTGTACTGGCCATGGAATACCTCAACAGGATTATGGAGAAACTGCACAGAAATGGTGACTTCAACTTTCACCCAAAGTGCAGAAAGCTAAACTGTACACATGTTTGCTTTGCTGATGACCTGCTGATGTTTTGTAGAGCTGACCTGGTGTCAGTCAAGATCCTAAAGGAAGCCTTCCTCCAGTTCTCTAATGCCTCAGGTTTGCAAGCAAATCTGTCAAAGAGCTCACTGTATATAGCTGGAACTACACAGGAAGATAAGGTTCAGATTCTGGAAGCATTGGGATTCATTGAAGGTAAACTGCCTTTCAGATACCTGGGGATCCCCCTTGACTCAAAAAAACTTTCTGTTGGCCATTATTTACCAATTATTGAGAAGATCACAGCTAAAGTAACCTGCTGGTCTGCTAGGATGCTTTCTTATGCTGGTAGATGTCAGCTCATTAAATCAGTCATATTTGGCATTCAAACTTATTGGGCTCAAGCGTTTATCCTTCCTAAGAAAGTGTTGAAAGCCATTGAAACTATTTGCAGAACATTTCTTTGGACTGGGAGTGCGAAACTGTCCAGAAAGGCTTTAGTGGCTTGGGACAGTGTTTGCAGACCTCTCTCTGCAGGGGGATTGAAAATTATAGACATGACAGTCTGGAATAAGGCTGCCATCAGCAAACACCTCTGGAACTTGGCTAATAAGAAGGATTTCTTATGAATCAGATGGGTTCACAATTATTACATCAAGCAAAGGGACTTAGAAACAATGCCCTCACCCAAGACTGCTTCTTGGGTGGTTAAGAAGATACTGGATAGAAGGGAAGACCTCATGGGTGCTCAGTTGAGTCAAGGCAGCCTCTTCAGTAGATTGCAAGCATTCTGCAGACTAGATAAATTCCTTATTCACAAGCTTTACCTGGCATTGACCCCTACCTATAGTAAGGTTGCTTGGAAGAACCTGGTACTATTTGCTCAAGCCCAACCAAGGTATATATTTACAGTCTGGTTAGCTGCCCAAGGAAGATTACCTACAGTTGATAGATTACAGAAGATTGGAGTCCAAGTCCCTGAAATCTGTGACCAAAGCAGTGAGATATTTAGCCATTTGTTCTTTGATTGCCCAGTCACCAGGAACTTGTGGAACAGAATGTGCTCCTGGTTAGGACACCATAGGAATGTGGGGAACTGGGATACAAAAATGATGTAGGTTTGCAGCAAGGCCAAAAGCAGAGTGGCACTAAATAATATCACAGCATGTGCATTCATAACCATTGTGGCTCTTATATGGAGAGAAAGGAACAACAACAGATTTAATAGGACAACTTTTGATGCATCTCTACTGTGCAGAGAAATAGCCTTCTCAATTTATATCCGAGGCAGAAACTGCAGGAAATGCAAGCTGGATTGGCCAAGCTCAACAAATATCCTTAGCCTCTAGTTAATAGGAAATCCTATACTATAATGTACTTAGAGCAAATTAGAGCTTAGTATAGAAGAATGCTGTAAATGAGTAGGAGTAGTCCAACCTCTTACTGAATCTTCAATTGTAAATATTTTTTGGGATATCAATGGAAAGAATGCTTTAACCAAAAAAAAAATTACCAAATCAAATTAATTAAGACTAACAATTATTACAAACTTAATCAAATATCAAATCACCAAGAAAACTACCAAACATTCAAAAATTTAAAACTTTAAACAAAGTAAACTATTTTTGTGATTTTTTTTGTATTCTATAAAATGACTAATTTTCTTAATTAATGCAAAGATGTCAAATTAAAACCTAATTGAAAAGGCACATATTTTTTAATTTTTTTTGTTAATCACAGTGCACTCGGCATGCAAACGAACACACAATTTATGCAATTAAATTCTAAAATCACATAGATAAAGAAAAATCCTAATTCTACAAATTTATTGGAGAAATTTAGGCTAGGAAAAAATCACATGCTCATAGATGCCCCTCTTTTTTCGGTGACACGAAGGGTTTTCGGGCAAAGATAAATGAGCGACCATGAGATATTTTTGCTTGCCTGACACTGCATGAGAAACATTTTGAAAAGCCTGACCGCACCATACTTCATAGTTTTCCTACATATCCTCGGCTAAAGAGGAATCAATTCAGTGTAGTTTAGGAGTGTTTAGTAGTTGGGACTACCGGAGTTGTGATCTCACTGCTGCTGCTGCTACTGCTGTTAGACCTCCTTATTACACCAAAATGAAAATCAAAAACTAAGCTAGCTATGCCTATCAACTATGAGTTACAAGATTCCTATTATAAATCTCTTGAAACTTGGTCTTGAGTCTCAGCTGGATTTTCTGTGGACTTGATCTAAATCTTGATGCTCGTAAGCATAGGTGCCAGTTCTTTCTTCAAGATTTTAGCGGAGCGGGCCATGCGTAACTTGTGATTCTGAATCAAATTTGAGCAGTCCACATCTTTCATCTTCAATCACTCTGAATTAGTTTCTTTTCTTATTTTATTTGTTCCGGATTGAGACTCATTCTTTTGGTCGCCTCGAATCCTATGTCTTGAGTTAAAGACCTGTCCGGACACCAAAAACAAATAAACAAACAAAATTTTCTACCCCAGTTTTCACTAGGAGAATTTCGCAAGTTATTTGTAAAGCGTGTTTAAGCAATTTTTTTTAATTGAAAATAGTAAAAGCCTGAATTGTGTACTTTTTGGAAAGATTTCCAGGTTATGCCGGAAAAGAAAAGGGGTCCCTGCTGGGGATAGGAGGAGAGTCCACGGGTTATGTCAGGATATGAATAAAGGGTCCCTGCTGGGGATGAAAGGGAAAACCCACGGGTTATGCCAGGATGAAATGAAAAGATTCCTGGGTTATGCAGAGAGATCAGCAGGTTATGCCGAGATGAATGAAAAAGGTTCTTGGGTTATGCCCGGGCAATCCACGGGTTATGCCAGGAAGGAAAGGAATCCTGGGTTATGCCAGGGGTATCCGATGGTGATGACGGGATGAATAAAAGGCCCATGGGTAATGCCAGGGCAATCCACGGGTTATACCGGGATAGGGAGGCAAGAATTCTGGGTTATGCTAGGGGGATCCGCGGGTTATGCCGCGATGAATCAAAAGGCTCCTGGGTTATGCTAGGGCGATCCACGGGTTATGCCACGATAGGAAGGAAAGTGATCCTGGGTTATGCCAGGGGTATCCGCGGGTTATGCCGAGATGAATAAAGGCTCCTGGGTTATGCCACGGCGATCCATGGGTTATGCCGGGATAGGGAAAAAAGAATTTTGGGTTACTCTGCGATAAATGAAAAGGCTCCTGGGTTATGCTAGGGCGATCCACGGGTTATGGTGGGATAGGAAGGAAAAGAATCCTGGGTTATGCCAGGGGTATCCGCAGGTTATGTCGGGATGAATAAAGGCTCCTGGGTTATGCCAGGGGGATCTACGGGTTATGTCGATATAGGAAGAAAACGTCTCCTGGGTTATGCCAGGTGGATCCACGGGTTATGCCGGGATATGAAGAAAAGGCTCCTAGGTTATGCCAGGGTAATCCACGGGTTATGCCGAGATAAGAAGAAAAAAGTTCACGGGTTATGCCAGGGGGGATCCACGGGTTATGCCGGGATAGGGAAAAAGGCACCTGGGTTATGCCAGGGGGATCCACGGATTATGCCGGGATAGGAAGAAAAGGCTCCTGGATTATGCCAGGGGGATCCGCGGGTTATGCCGACACATGAAGGAAAAAGGCTCCTGGGTTATGATAGGGGGATCCATGGGTTATGCTGGGATAGGAATAAAAGGCTCCTAGGTTAATGCGAAGGATCCACGGGTTATGCCGGGATAGGAAGAAAAAGGCTCCTGGGTTATGTCGGTGGATCTACGGGTTATGCCCGGATAGGAAGAAAAGGGCTCCTGGGTTATGCCAGGGGGATCCACGGGTTATGTTGGGACAGAAAGGAAAAAGGCTCCTGGGTTATGCTAGGGGGATCCACGAGTTATGCCGGGATAGGAAGATAAAGTCTCCTGGATTATACCAGGGGGATCCATGGGTTATGCTGGGATATGAAGAAAATGATCCTCAGATTATGCTGGGGATAAAAGAAAATGACTCTCGGGTTATGCCGGGAAAGAAAAGAAAAGACCCTCAGGTTATGATAGGGAGAAAAAGGAAAGATTATCCTCGGGTTATGCTGGGAAGAAAGGAAAAATGATCCTCGGGTTATGCTGGGGTGGAAAAGAAAAAACCCTCAGGTTAAGCTTGGGAGAAACTAGGGAACATGGTCCTAGGTTTGGAAGGATGGAGTTAGGGATTTGAGGCCTTATGCTACCATTATTTCTGATTCTCCTTTTCTTCTTTTCTTTTATTAAACTATGAAAAAGGGTTTGAAGAAAACTTCTCCTTTAGGCTGATTGTTGCATGGCCTGGTCTGGTCAGTACCCAGCCGGGCCTCTTTTGTTCCAACGAATTTGAATTTGAAAACTAAAAAGCCTGTTATAGTTGTAATATTTCATTTTAATTGAATAGTTAATATTCAAGCAACAAGAAAAAATTCCCATTTTTTGTAAAATTTTTGTAAAAGTAAAATCAAATATATAAAATAGAAAATTCAATCAAAATAAAAGTCTCATTCGCTCCTATCTCCTGTGTTATTTTAGTTGCACTTGCCTTTTGCAGGGTTGCTTTGGATTGCGCCTATTTAAGATTTTCAAACAAAGCAAGATCGTTAGTTTGAAACGGTGGTTGGTTTTGTAGCCTTGATTGCTTGATCCTGGCCCTGCTTCTGTTGAGAAGACCTCTAACTTTCCAATTTTTTCCTTGTTAGTTGATCATGGGGACTCAACTTTCAAATTTATTTTGTCTTCATAGGCCTTTCCTTTTTTATTCTATTTTTTCTTCTTTTTCTTTTCTTTTCTTTTCTTTTCTTCGGAACATTGGGGAACTTTTGTCTCGTCAAACTTTGCTCCAATGGCTAGTCGCATGTGACTTAAACTTTTCCATCTTTATTTTGCCTTCATAGGAATTTCATCTTAGACTTCTTTCTTCCAACTTCAATTTTAGAGAATTTGGGAAACCTTGGCTTTTAAAACATTTACCGAGACGATTAGCCCCGTGGGACTCAACCTTTTCAATTTCATTTGCCTTTATAGGCACTTCAAATTGATTTTCTCCTTCCAAGAGTTTGATTTTGGAGTATTGGCCACCATGGCTAATCAGGGTTGATTTGATGCCCATGGCGAGAATGGGTGCCTTTTTCACATTAGCTAGTGTCAAACAAGAGCCCTGTAAATCAGTCTTGCTATCCCTTCTTTGTCTTAGATTTGGAACGGTGTTAGACCGGAAGGGATTCAAAGAAAACAAACAATGCAATGGAGAATGAGTTTCAAAAAAATAAGTGTCCCTTTTGGGGAAAGGAAAGAAGGACTTATCTGGAGTACATGCGGACTTCAATGAACATGACATGCTCTTTGGACTGGATGCCTAATCTGTGTAAATCGTCAGACTCTCAGAAATTCAGCACTACTTTTGCTTCAAAATTTGAGAAACCTTGCTAGGACTTTGTTGATGCCGATGGCTGTGAGGATCTTCTTTTCGATCAATGGGGACATTTGCAGGTTTCCACTAGCTGACCTTCCTCATTTCCCTTCTCACCATATCTTTATAGTGCCCATATGGGTTTTCACTAACAAGACTCTCTCATTTTCATTTTTCTATTCTTACCATCGTCTTACGGTGCCCGTGTGGGATTTCACTAGTAAGATATATATATATATATATATATATATATATATATATATATATATATATATATATATATATATATATATATATATATATATATATATCTGCTTACCATCGCCTTACGGTGCCCGTGTGGGTTTTCACTAATAAGACTCTCTCATTTTATTTTTCTCAAGTTGGATTACATCGGATCCACCTAGTTGTATTCTCTTATCCTTGAGCATTCTCACCAATTGATCAGAAGGTCTTGAACATAGTTTGGGAAAAAAAGGATTTGGATTGAGTTACAACTTTGGAACCTTTTGGGCGGGATCACCACCGAAACATTATAACATGTGCCCCAGGTTTTCTTTTTGGGGGACTTTGGATTTTTATTTTGGTGTGACTGAACCCCAGAAAGAGCTGCCTACGTATCCTTTCGGGATCAAGTCAGACGTAGTTCAGGAGTGTTTCCTAAACTATTTTTGTTTCTCGTCTTTTATCTTTTCTTTCCTTTTTGTGTCTTTCTTTTCTTTTTCTTCTTTTTTGTTTCTTATTTTTTTTATGTTTTTTTTTTCATTTCATTTTTCATTAACACTTTTAGATTCCAAAGAGGGTAATAAAAAAAAAGGAGCTGGCTCAAAGGGTTTGCAAATGGTTGATAGTGTTTGGGTAGCGAGAATGAAAGCCTTCGTCATCCCAATCGGAGAATAGTAGAACTAGATGGAGGATCCAACATAGTACCTTTTCACTGCATTTGCACTGACAGTTGTTTTAGAGACATTTCCTTCAATGCGTCCCAAGTACAATACACTCTTTTGGTAGTACTCTTATTGTAATGTATGGACCTTTCAAATTCTGGAACCAATTGTCCTTCAGCTGTTCAGACTCTTTGTTTTATTTCCTCAAACTTATCTTCTTTGCATTTCAACTCTTGATTCATTATTTTGAAGTCTAACAGCGTTTTGGGATCTGGGCATGAAGTACACAAACATGTCATGTTATTGAATTATGCATTTAACAGAACTGAAAAGAGAATAGAAAAATGACAAGATTAAGAAAAGAGACATTCCTGGACAGTGAAATTTTAATTTCCTTTGATTTTTTTATTTTTTATTTTGATTTCTATTTTTTGAGTTTTTTTGAAGATAAGAAGGGTTTACATTGGAAATATAAGAAAATAAAGTAAAACATCCGGATCACAACCTGAGATAATTCGGACGCAGAAAGGATAGCAAAACTGGCTACCAAGACTCTCGTTTGATGGGGAACTTTCTTGCTTGGCGACCATTTTGTTGCTTTCCTTCTGTCTCGACAATGGCTGCAATGGTCTTGAGTGCCAGATCAAATTCCTTATTTTCACAAATCATTCTGACTATTGGCCTGTTGTTGTGGGCAAGAAATAGATTGTTCATCATATCAGGAGCATCTTCATCCCGAAAAACGATTCTTTCAGCTTCAATCAAATCTTCAACTACCCTTTTGAGGGTCCAACAATCCTCTATACCGCATAGGAAACTCACCTATAATTTTAGGGTTTTGCCGCTTTCTTTGATTTGACATTCGAGCAATTCCGGCGATGTTTGAAGGAATCAAGACAGGGATTTGGGAGGAGAGAAGTTAAGAGTGTATAGGAAGTAAATTTGGTTGGATTTGGAGGAATTGGGGTTTTGGTCGGATCTTTGATTTGATATTCGATGAGTTTGGTGAGGATTCGAGGGACGGGGTTTCGGGGGTTGGAAAGAGGGGAACGAGGCGGTTCAGGGGTATTAATTTGGATGGGTTTGGGGTAGGTGCCGCCGTGGGTTGTGGAGACGGCAACCATTAACTTGAATTTCGATGGGCTTGAGGAATGCTCATTGGAAGTGGATGGTAGGAGTGGAAAGGGGAGGCTGCGAGGGTCCTACGGTATAAATTTAGCATCATTTGATGGCCGGCCGCTATCGTGAGGCGATTTCCAGCGACGGTTTTTGGGTGGTGGACGACGCCATTACAGGTCTCTGATGAGACGAAGGAGACAAAAGGATAAGAGGGGTCTGAGGGAGGTAGGGTAGCGTTAGGACATATTTATATTAAGGAGGGGTTAGTTCCTGGCCGTTTGATCTACTGAGATCAATGGCCCAGATTTACAATGGCTGTAATGGTGTCATTTTGGTAGGGTGTGGAGCTGGACCAAGTTGAGTCATTGGGTTGGTCTAGGAACCGGGTTAATTCAAGGGTTTCGTTTGGCTGGTTTGCCCAAATTCCTTTTCTTTTGTTTTTCATTCCCTTTTCTTTTCAAAGTTTTTTCTTTCTTTTTAATTCATTTATTCAAAAAATTAAACTAAACCCTAAGTTAATTTTAAAACTAATTTAAACTACCAAATCAAATTAATTAAGACTAACAATTATTACAAACTTAATCAAATATTAAATCACCATGAAAACTGCCAAACATTCAAAAATTTAAAACTTTAAACAAAGTAAGCTATTTTTGTGATTTTTTTTGTATTTTATAAAATGACTAATTTTCTTAATTAATGCAAAGATGTTAAAGTAAATCCTAAATAAAAAGGCACATATTTTCTAGTATTTTTTGTGAATCACAGTGCACTCCGCATGCAACGAACACACATTTTATGCAATTAAATTCTAAAATCATAAGATAAAGAAAAATCCTAATTCTACGAATTTGTAGGAGAAATTTAGGCTAGGAAAAAAATCACATGCTCACACCATGTACCATGAGTTGAAGGTTCGGGACTCATATGTTCCGAAGACTTCTTTCCGTACTAGATATGGCCATTATGAGTTTGTGATGATATCCTTTGGCTTGACTGATGCCCCAACGGAGTTCATGGACTAGATGAACATAATATTTATGACTTAAATCTATTCCTTCGTTATCGTCTTCATTCAAGTAGCCTGGGGAGCACAAGTAGCATTTGAAAGTAGTGCTACAGACCTTGTGAGAGCAAAAGCTGTATGCTAAGTTCTCCAACTGTAAGTTTTGGCTAGAGTCAGTGGCATTATTAGGGCATATTGTGTCAGGAGAGGGCATTAAGGTGGATCCCAAAAAGATTGAAGCAGTTCAGAGTTGGCCACGTCCTACTTCGGTGATCGATATCAGGCGTTTCCTGGGGTTAGCGGGCTATTACCGTCAATTTGTGTAGGGTTTCGTATCTATTGCATCACCTCTAACTAGATTGACCCAGATGGGTGCTCCTTTCCGGCTGTCCAATGATTGTGAGACGAGCTTCCAGAAGCTCCAGATAGCTTTGACTATAGCACCGATTCTAGTGTTGCGTTCTTATTCAGAGATGTATATTTTATATTGTGACGCCTCATGCGTTGGCTTGGGATGTGTATTGATGGAAGAGGGATGAGTTATATTATTTGCTTCTTTTCATCTGAAGATTCATGAGAAAAATTACCATGTGCATGACTTGGAGTTAACAGTGATTGTTCATGCTATTAGATATAGAGGCATTATCTGTATGGCACATCATTTCAGGTTTACACTGATCATCCGAGCTTGCAACATCTGTTCAAACAAAGTGATATTATTTTGTGGCAGCGTAGATGGCTTGAGTTACTAAAGGATTATGACATCACCATTCTTTATCATCTTGGAAAGGCAAATGTGGTCATATATGCCTAGAGTATGAAAGCAGAGAGTATGGGTAGCTTGGCATTCATTACAACGGAGGAGAGGCCACTAGCTTTGGACATTCATCCCTTGGCTAACAGACTTGTGAGGTTGGACATTTCAGAGCACAATCAAGTCCTCACGTGTGTTGTTGCTCAGTCTTCATTATTAGGGCATATCAAGGCTCGCAATTTGAGGATCCACATTTGGAAATTCTCAGAGAGACGGTGCTACAGGGTAGTGCCAAGGAGGTTTCTATTTGGGAGGATGGAGTTTTACGACTCCAGGGTCGCCTATGTGTTCCTACTGTCAATGGATGAGATAGAGGATTCTGGAAGATGCACACAGTTTGCAGTATTCTAGTCATCCAGGTTCTACGAAGATGTATCGTGACTTGAGGCAACATTATTGGTTGCGGCGGATAAAGAAAGGCATAGTAGAGTATGTGCTAAGTGTTTGAATTGCCAGCATGTTAGCATAAGCTCCAGAGGCCCGGTGGCCTACTTCAGCATATGCCCTACCTGAGTAAAAATGGGAGCACATCACTATGGACTTCGTAGTTGAGTTAGAGCGGACGTTGCGAAAGATTGATGCATTTTGGGTTATTGTCGATAGATTGACCAAGTCGAGACACATCATTCCAGTGGTAACTACTTAAACTTCAAAGAGGATGGCCCAGATTTACATTCGGGAGACTGTTCAGTTCCACAGTGTGCCTGTTTCTATCGTATAAGATAGAGGCCCTCAGTTTCACTTTCCAGTTCTGGAGAGCTGTTCAAAGTGAGTTGGGGACCTGTGTGGAGCTCAGCACATTATTCCAAGACGAACATTCAAAGCGGACAATATAGATTTTTGAGGACATGCTTAAAGCATGTCTGATTGAATTTGGAGGAAAATGGGACCAGTTCTTCCCTTTAGCCAAGTTTTCTTACAATAATAGTTATTAGTCCACCATAGAGATGGCCCCCTTCGAGGCATTATATGATCGTAAATGTTGTTCTCCTACCAGGTGGTTTGCACCCGGTGAGGCTAAGTTGTATGGTACAAATTTTGTAAGAGATGCCTTAGAGAAGGTATAACTTATTCAGGAAAGACTTCGCACAACACAGTCAAGACAGAAGAGTTACGTGGATCAAAAGTCATGTGATGTATCATTCATGGTCGGCGAGAAGGTCCTTTTGAACGTTTTGCCAATGAAGGGTATTATGAGATTAGAGAACAAGGGCAAGTTGAGTCCAACTTTTATTGGCCCATTTGAGGTGTTGAGGCGAGCTGGGGAAGTTACTTACGAGCTTGACTTACCTCCCAGCCTATCATGTGTTCATCTAATTTTTCACGTATCTATGCTTCAGAAGTATCACGCCGACTTGTTCCATGTATTAGATTTCAGCACTATCCAGCTAGATGAGAGTTTGGGTTATAAGGAGGAACCAACTGCCATTGTTGATATATAGGATCTCTAGTTGAGATTCAAGAGGATTCCTGCGATAAAGGTCCAGCGGAGGCGCCAACCAGTCAAGGATGCGACCTGGGATTCCGAGGAGGACATGCAGAAAAGATCCCCCTATATTTTTCCTAGCTCAATTACTTTCCTATCTCCCTTCTCGGATGAATGTTTGTTTAAGAGGTGGAGAATGTAATGAACCGACTGGTCATTTTGCTTTCTAGAATCCCGTTCCCCTAAATAAGACCTCCCATACTTGCTTTAAAATAATTATGACTTACGAGGATGGTTGGTCCGGGATTTGGAAGAGTTTGGGTTAGAATTGGAACACTTGGTTCATTAAGGTTGGCTTAAAAGGCCAAGTTTGACTTCGATCAACATTTTGAGCAAACAGATATAAAATTGTGTTTTGCTCCTGAAGGGTCCATAGTAAAATATGGGACTTGGGTGTATACCAGGAATCGAATTCCGAGGTCCCTAGCCCGAGTAATGAATTTTTGTTAAAAATTGTTAAACTCAAAATCTAAAGATTTGAGGAAATTGAATAATTCTTGATTTTTTTGGTATTGGGTCAGTTTGTTGGTTACGGAGCCCAATACAGATCCAATATAATATTTAAGTCATGTTTGTGAAATTTGGTGAGAAATGAGATTGATTTGACGTGATTCGGACGTTCGATTGTAAAACTAGTAATTTCAAATGTTCTTAAGGATTTCATGTATTTTGGTGTTAAATACAAGGTTTTAGATGTTATTTCGATTATTTGATTGCACGATCAACTTTGTATGATGTTGTTATAGTTGTGTGAGTATTACGAGTGGAGCCCTGAGGGTTCGGGTGAGTTTCAGACATGAATTGGGGGTGAAAAACACCCCAGTTGTCTAGTGTTTCTGCGCAAAGTAGCAGGTCTTGCAAATGCGAGTAAATGTTCGCATTTACGAGGAAAGAAACACATTTGCGATGAAACCTGGATGGGGGCGGTGGTTGCATTTGCGACGTTTTTCCCGCGTTTGCGAACCAAACAACGTCCATATTTGTGACCCCTCTATCGCATTTGCGATCAAGGCAGAGGGAGGTCCAGTTCGCATTTGCCAACATTTTGTTGCAATTTCGACTTATTGCGAACCTTACGTCACAAATGTGACATTAGAGGCATGGACACATCTTTAAAAAATGGGACTTAAGACATTTATTTCCTTTCACTTCTACACTTCGGTGATTTAGGAGCTTCCAAAGAGGGGATTTCAACCTAGCATTGTGAGATAAGTTATTTCTACTTAAAGTGAGTTTAATACATGGGTTTTGGGTAGATTAACACCTAAAAATTAGTAAAAATTACGGAATTAGAGTAAAACATAGCGTTTTTATAAAAAAAAGATTTAATCATGAAATTTGTCATGGAATGGAGTAAAAATGACATATTCTTGATCCTTAGGTTATGGGTAACAACTTTCTTCGAAAAATTTCTAGAATCTGGGCACGTGGGCTCGGGGGTAGATTTTAGGAATTTTGTAATTAGGGTTAGGGGATTACTTTAATGGTTGGATATGAACTTTTAAGCCTATATTGATTGGTTTTTATGTTATTTTGAATAGTTTTGGAGTGTTTGACGCCAAATTGATGTTTTTGGGCACGTTCTTGAGTTTGGAATTAAGATTTGGAGCAATGTAAGTCTCCTTTCTAACGTCATAAAAGGGAAATGAACCCCTAAGTGAACTAATCAAATGTATGTTATTGTCTGTGGGGGCTACGAACGTACCAGTTGTTGAGAGTCCATGTGTAGCTACTATTATGCTAATTGTCTGGGTAGTTTAGGACCCGTTTCATAGCATACTTGCAAATGCATGTGTTCTTACTTGCTAATGGGATTACTCAGAAACGTTAGGGACTTAAAATATATATAAAAAATATACGCATTTACTTGAGACCTTGTATGAATTTATTTGGTTATAAGTGTGCCTCTATGCTCCTTTTTAATAATAACTGCTAATTGTGGATCGGGCCGATTGTCTCGGTAGAAATAGAGGAAATGATGGTTTGCTCCATTTAATCCTCTGCAGTGCATATTTATTATTATGTTGGACCAGCCTTATGACCTCGACATAATGTGTGCATGATACTTATGTGGAAATAATCAACTATATACCCTGTTTAACTACTTTGAAGTGTACATTATTATATGAAATGACTGAGATTGATATATCATTTTTCTCTTGCTAATCATGCTTATAGTAAGCCTTATATATTATTATTGATACTGACCTTAGTAAGTGCCAAGTTGACCCCTCGTCACTACTTTTTCGAGGTTAGACTGGATACTTGCTGGGTACCTATTGTTTATGTACTCATACAACGCTTCTGTACTTAACTATACATGATCAGAGGCAGGTATATCTTGTTACTACTTCGGCGCGCGTTCCTAATTTCTATTCGAGATCCCATGGCGCGCGTACCTCTTCTTCATTTTTTTGACGTTGATTATATACTGTCTATTCTGTTTTATGCAGTAAGATAGTAATAGTTTGTATAATCTACTAATTGCCCTAGTACTTATGATATTAGTTCCTGACACATACTGTAGACTATCATTTTGGGTTGCATTTCAATTGTTATGAATATGGTTGATTTTCGATAGGTTAAATTTATAAGTTAAACAAATGTTGGGAATGTTTTGGTAACACTAGTTGATTAGGATTGATTTGCCTGACAACAGAATTGGGCGTCATCATGACCTATAATAGAATTTGGGTCGTGGCACCCAAGGATATGTAGATAGCTAAGATACTAGGCTCGATCACATTCTCCTTTCTTTTAGTTTTTTGTCTCTCTAAATAAGGGTCGGGTCAAAAACTCTATCTCGTCGTTCTTATTCTGAAAACTTTTCGTGTTTTTAGTCAAAGACGGGTAGCTGTGACATGTAATTTTTTACCTCCCCGAGATTTTACACATTTAGAATTTAAATATTTAATTTAGATCTAATATCGCTACTTTGACTAGTTTTGACTCTTTTACTTTATTTTATCACAAAAATAAAAATTACATAATATTTTCCTTTATTGATATTTTATCTGGTTACCCTTATTTTATCCACTTTAAATAAAATTCGAAAATGCAAAAATAGTTTCACTTTATTTTCAAGAATATTAGTATTTTTTATAGGAATTTATTTCAATTTTGTGATGATTTTATCTGATTTCATTTTTATTTTTTTAGTATGATATTTTAAAAATATCAAAAATAATTTTATTTTAACAGTTAATTTTATTTTAATAGTTATTTATATTTAAATAAGATTAATTAGTATATGGAATATTACTTTTAATCTTGTTCAAAGAGAAAGAATCAAATTTAGGTTAAAATAGTGTATTTCAAGCCCATTTTTGGAACAAAGCCCTTAGCCCATACCCCCACTTACCTAAAATGAGATGGACCTAATCTCTTAAAAATAACCCAATGAGCCCCCTCGTAAAAAAAAAACTCCTGGAGTCGCCTCAACAAACCAGCCCCACCCTATCTCCACCTATGTCGGCGACCACACACAAAAAGAGTCGCACACCCACCTCTCTTACACCTAAAGCCAGCAGCAGCCATCCCTCACCATCGAAACTCTAATAGACCTGGAAACCATTACCTTAAATCTCCTAAGAAGTGAACAACAGCCGTACCACACCTCTATTTGAAAAATCTGCCGCCTAAAACCAGCCGGATACCACCCTTCACTAACTTCTAAAACCTAACACCCCCTCATCTCCTCCACCCTAAAGCAGTACTCCCAAACCCAGCGACCTTACTTCAGCCGCAACACATACACATGCACACGCACAAATAGGAGACAGGGAAGAAGAAAATTGGATAGAGAAACTAAGGTTTGTTCGTTTGTTTTCCGCCGAGGTTTTCGGGCTGATTTGTGGCTCCGGTTTGTGATTTTGGTGGTTCGATCTTATTGTATAATCAAGTTTGGGCTTCTTTAAATCTTCAATTTCAAAAGAAAATTGCTCCATTGGAGGTCTATTTCTTCCCATAATCTTCATTTTCTTGTTTGAGCTCACTGCGCCGGTAAGAGTCTTCCCATCCCAAGGGTAAAAAAAAATACCCCCAACACCCCTGGACCCCCTCCAAGACCCAGATCCAGATCCAGCCCCAGCCGACAACTTCCCGATGCCGGGGACCAACTCCTTCAAATAGGTATCTAGTAGCCTTCTTATTTTTTGTCTGTTCTTTCTGTATTAATGCCGAGATTTTGTATATGTCGGTTTAAAATAGTACAAATTTGTAACGATACGCTGTTTGTGCAAATTTTAGTTTTGCCGCACTAGTGTGTTCTTTTTGGACTTTTTTCTCTTCTGCTCTATGTTCATTACTCCATTACTCTATTTTTCTCTGATTTTTCAATTGGGATATTCTCTTTTACATTTCTGTTGCTTCTTGAAACTTTGATTGTCATATTTTATATCTTCTTTATGTTTTAACAATCATACAAAATCTTCAAACATAGTTTAACTAAGATATAGACATTTGATTATTGTTACTATCTGTTTTATTATTTGGTTTTGGTTTTGGATGTTATTGCTGCTATCTTAATATTTTGCTATCTCCACTTCTTGGAATTACCTCTTATAAATTGGCATTAGACGTTATATTGTCTTCTTATTTTGTCTTCTCTTACTTACTTTATCACTCTATATTTTCCTCGTGATTCGTTACTCTGTTACCTTCCTTTTTCTTGTACAGACCCACTCTATCGTTTCCTCCTTATTATTTTCTTCAATTTATTCATTATTGATTGTTTAAAATTGATTTAACGTTGTACATCCTTTTCTTTTGTGCTCCTTTTCTACGGGTAGGGCCTCACCAGTGGTAGCAGTGACAACCCCTCCCTCATTTGTTTGGATTGATGGTGTTTTGTGTGTATTTCAGGTCAAGGTCGGTGGCTATTAGCGGCGAACAAGACGTGCGTGTGCAAAATTTAAAGAACAGCATGAGCGAGTGTCAACAAGGGACAGTGAGAGTTGGAAGTGAACATGCTAGGTTGTCCCAACACCGTCATATATACCAATACAATTCCCAGGTTCTAATCGCGGGAGTTGGTACCTCCCATTTTCCTGTTTCCCTTTGTTGTATTAGTAAATTGCTACCATCATAGTTCGTATTAATCTATTCACCGTATTACTGTGGCTGTAGTTGCAACTTGTCTTCTTGTAGTTTGGTCTGTTACCTTGTGTGGGTTAGTGATTCCCAATAGTCTGACGTAGGTATACTGGCTGTGGTCTGGGATGGTCGAGTGAGATCATGACCTCGGGGAGAGCATGGGGTGTGGCGGGAGGTAGGGCAGGGGTTATGGGGAGGGTCATGAGGCAAGGGAGGTAAAGGGGACAAGGGTACCCATAGGTTGAGAATTGGGTTATGGAACATAGGTACATTGATGAGTTAGTCTATAGAGTTGGCAAAGATCCTCAAAAAGATGAGGGTCAATATAGCATGTGTCTAAGAGACAAGGTGGGTAGGTCAAGGGCTAAGGTCGTGGATGGGTATATGCTTTGGTACTCAGGAGTCGAGAAAGGTAAGAATGGTGTAGGTATCTTGCTGGATAGGGGGCTTACAGAGTCTGTGGTTGAGGTTAGACAAGTGAATCATATATTGATGAATATTAAGATGGTAGTTAGTGAGTGCACTCTAAACGTCGTTAGTGCTTAAGCGCCGCATTCGGTCCTGGATGAGGAGGTTAAACGATGCTTCTGGGAGGGATTAGATGAGATTGTGCGCCAGGTCCGCATGCTGAGAAGCTATTAATAAGAGGGAATTTCAATGGTCATATTGTCTTGAACGCAGGTAGTTATGGCGAGGTGCATGGAGGCTTCGCTTTCATGGAGAGGAACGGGGGAGGTACGTCGTTGTTTGACTTCGCTAAGGCTTTTGGGTTAGTGATTGTGAACTCTACCTTTCTTAAAAGAAAGGAGCATTGGTCACTTTTCAAAATATGGCGTCGAAAACTCAGATTGACTATCTTCTTCCGGAAGGTGTGAAAGAGGGATATGCAAGGATTGCAAGATGATTTCGGGTGAGATACTCGTGATGCAACATAGGGTCTTGGTGATGGACATTGGTATTGTGTTAAAGAGGAGGAGAAGGTCTGCTCGAGGAAGACCGAGAATAAGATGGGGAGTCTTAACTAAGGATAAAGCCCAATAGTTGGAAGGGCAATTATTAGCTACGGGGCCTGGATGAGCAGTGGTAACGAGCAGTATGTGGTCAGTGACAACAAATTGTAGAAGGGAGGCTGCGAGAGAGGTGTTAGGGGTCTCGACAGGCATCTATGGTGGGCACAAAGGAGATTTGTAGCGGAGTGAAGTGGTCCAAGGTAAAGTGGAGGCGAAAAAGGCGGCATACCTGAAGTTAGTGGGGAACATGGTTGAGAAGGATAGACGAGCATGCATAGAGGTATAAGGTACCTAGGAAGGAAGCTATGATGGTGGTCACGGAGGCTAAGACTGTGTTATGGTCATATGTACTAGGAACTTGGGAAAAAAGGTAGGGAGAAGAAGTTATTCAGGCTGTCCAAGTTGAGAGAGAGAGGCCCAGTATTTAGACCAAGTGAGATGCATCAAGGATGATAACAGTAGAGTATTGATAGAAGATGCACGGTTTAAGAGGAGATGGTAGACTTACTTTCATAAACTTCTGACTAAGGAAGGGGATCGAGATATTGTGCTAGGCGAATTGGAGTATTTCGAGAGTCACCATAAATCTGGGTACTGTAGGCGTAATAAGGTTCAGGAGGTCGTGGGAGCAATGTGTAAGATGAATAAGGGCAGTGCGACCAGGCATGACGAGATTCCAATGGAATTTTGGAAGTGCATGGGGAGAGAAGGTTCGGAGTGGTTGACTAGGTTGTTTAATGTTATTTTAAAGGCGAAGAGGATGCCGAATGAATGAAGGTAGAGTCCAGTGGTCCCATTGTATAAGAACAAAGGTGATATCCAGAGTTGTAACAATTATAGGGGCATCAAATTACTTAGACATACCATGAAAGTTTGGGAGAGGGTGGTTGAAGTTAGGGTGAGGATGATAGTGTCTATATCCGACAACCAATTTGGGTTCATGCCGGGTAGTTCTACTACATAAGCTATTCATTTTTTTTAGAGGTTGGTGGAACTGTACAGAGAGAGGAAGAAGGATCTGCACGTGGTCTTTATTAACCTAGAGAATGGCAAAGTTCATAGAGAAGTTCTCTAGAGATGCTTGGAGGCAAAAGGGGTGTCGGTTCCCTACACCCCTTTATTGATTAAGGATATGTATGATGGCGCTAAGACTCGGGTTATGATAGTTGGAGGCGACTCTGGCCATTTTCCTGTTGTAATGGGTTTACACTAAGGTTATGTACTTAGTCCATTCTTATTCGCCCCTGGTGATGGACGTGTTGACGCACCATATTAAAGGGGAGGGGCCGTGGTGTATGGTATTTATCGATGACATAGTTCTGATTGATGAGTCGCAAGCCAGTGTTGATGAGAGGCTGGAAGTTTGGAGACAAGCTCTTGAGTGTAAAGGATTTAAGTTGAGCAGGACGAAGACGAAATACCTTGAGTGTAAGTTCAACATTGAGCCGAAGGAAGTGGGTGTGGATGTGAGTCTTGAATCATATACCATCCTAAGTAGCGACAACTTCAAGTACCTTTGGTCGGTTATCCAGAGTGACGGGAGATTGACGAGGATGTCACACACCGTATTGGGGTAGGATGGATGAAGTGGAGGTTAGCATCTGGAGTCCTATGTGATAAGAGTGCCACCGATACTCAAAGGTAAGTTTTATAAAGCGGTTATTAGACCGGCCATGATGTTTGGGGCTGAGTGTTGGCCTATTAAGAACACACATATCCAAAAGATGAGAGTAGAAGAAATGACAATGTTGAGGTGGATATGCAGGCACACTAGGCTGGATAATATTAGGAATGATTATATTCGGGAGAAGGTGTACGTGGCCCCCATTGATGACAAGATGCGAGAAGCGAGACTTAGATGTTTCAGACATGTTTAAAGGAGAAGCGCACATGTACCGTAAGGAGGTGTGAGCGGCTGGTTGTGGAGGGCAGAAGAGGTAGAGGGAGATCGAAGAATTATTAGGGAGAGGTGATTAGGCAGGATATGGTGAGACTTCAGATTTCCGAGGACATGACACTTGATAGGAATATGTGGAGGTCGAGTATTAGGGTTATAAATTAGGAGGTAGTCGAGTTTTGCCTTACTTAATACCTCTATTAGACTATTCTGGTAGGAATTTTGTCTAATATAGTTATTGGAAATATTGTGTCTTACCATTACATTTTTCAGTGCATGACATATTTACTACCTATAACTTTTACTTTGCATATTTCTTCTGAATTTAATGTGGTTCATATTTTTCCTCTGATTTATTTGGTGATGCTAATATTATCTCCCTTTTGTCTTTCTGTTTTCTTGAGCCGATGTTCTTTCAGAAACAACATCGCTACTCCTTCGGGGTAGGGGTAAGGTCTGCGTACACACTACCCTCTCCAGACCCCACTAGTGAAATTTTATTAGGTTGTTATTGTGTATGTGATTCATAATGTGATGTTAGTCCATTTGGGTTTATTTTAATTTATCTTTCTCCACTTTCCGAGGTTTGTTTGGTAATTAGCTAGCTTTGGTTCATTAGTGCTTAGATTTTGTGGTTCGGAATGACATTAAGGTGATCTAGTGACGATGAATTGCTTATCTTAATTAAATCTTAAGGTTTTCTTCAAAGATTAAATTGATTGTCTGATCGGGTCGTGGGAGGTGACACTATACATGTAAAGAAATTAGACTTTTAAATATTTTCTTGCTTTTAATTTATTTTATTTATTTTATCTCTTTTTTCGTTAGGAGCATGCTTAGGCCAACCATTCTCGAGTAGGCAAACCATAGGTCGCTTCTTTTTAATTTTGTCGAGGTAAAAGGTTGTTCCCTTTAGTCTATATACAGGGGAATGCCCCGTAGAGTATGTATATATTATTTTTATCTGGGGTATGCCCCAACGTAAATTTATCTCAATTCGAATATTTTAAAAGTCAACTAGATTAGGTATGCAATCGTGACTTTGACGAGACTCAGAGAATGCCTAACACCTTTTTCCTGAGTCAAATGAATCCCCTTACCTGAATCTTTGGTGTCGACTTAGTTTTGAAGTACAAAGTGTTTTAAAAGGAAAACATCACTTATATAAACGGTGACCTGACATATTGAAACCAAACGTCTGGTGGCGACTGAAAAATTCTTTTGAACACAATTCTTTGTCACTTTCTAATTGAAAACCCTTACAATTGTTTTTTTAATTTATTTTAAAAGGGTAAGTGAGGTGTAAAAAAGGGATGTGACATAAACTACACATCATTGGTCTGAAGTTCGTATTTCTATTGCCAAACTTCACTATACTAACGGTTAGTGATATGAAATTTAGTCCGGTATTTGTATTCAAAAGGGGAGCTTTGACGTAACTGGTAAAGTTGCTGTCATGTGACCAGGAAGCTAGTCATGGGTTTGAGCTATGAAAACAGCCTCTTGAAAAAATGATAAGGTTGTATACAATAAACCTTAATGGTCCGACTTTTTTTTGAACTAATACGTAAAGTGAGCTTAATACATCAGGCTACCATTTTATTTATTTATTTATTTGTATCCTGAAAAAGAAGTGAGTCTCTAATGCTCATATCCGGAAGTGGTTATATTTGTACTAATTTTTAAACCATAGTTTTAACTATGGGTGTTAAATGGGTGGGAAGGGTTAGGTCGGGCCTCTATTTTTTGGACTCATACGGGTTACGATCCGGGCCGATTCTAGGTTGGTTCTTAGCGGGTTCGAGTTCATCCGAGTAAAAATTTAACTGCAAGGGTTACAGGTTGAGGGGGCCGGGTCTAGCCAGATTTAGTGTATTTTTAAATGAATTTTGTTTAACTATTGTAAGTTATAGTAATACAAAGTATTAACATTAAGAATACAAGGAAGATGGGGAAAAATTACACTTATTGCAAGTGCTACATTTATTTCATAATTCAAAGTTTCAGACTTACAAATTAAAATGTTTACATTTTTAACAACAAATAAATTCAAAGGTTTTGCATTGCCCTTGCAAGTTCTTTATAATAAATATGAACTGATTAACCTTCTTCTTGAGTGTTAAATCCGAATGGGTTACCATGTGCTAATATATCTCCAAGTTCTTCGTCTTCTGGGCTATCAACATCTTCATGTCCTTTATTTCTTCGTTCCGATCTAATCAAATATCTGAAACATACTAAAACTTCCAAAGCGTTGCTTCACAAAGAGTGACGAGTGTCTCCAAGTTGTTGTCTTGCTTGGCTAAATACACTCTCTGATGCAACAGTAGAAATTGACACATTCAGCACGTCCCGAGCCATGGCAAAAAGAACAGCAAATTACTTTCCATTCTCATGCCACCATCCTAACGGTGAAAATTCCTTTGTGCGAGGCTCTTTTTTCTTCTGCAAGTAGAATTCAAGTTCATCAATGTTCCTACTACTGATATGAGTGTTAGAAAATATAGAAAAAATATCAAAACTATCAAAGCCTTCTTCATCATCCATAATAGCAGAAGTGGTACAGTGCAGAGTGGGATTAACATTGCCTACAACACGAGCATCATCATCAATTATATTTGCATAATAATTATAAATTGTTGTAAAATAATCATTTAGCTTGTTCATAGAAAAATTTGGAGTTTTAGTTGGTCCAATCTCTATATAAGTATATAAAGCATTCATTAATTGGTGACAATCAGACATCTTAAGAGAAAGATTTAAAACAGCACCAATTAAGTGTTCTAAATCACTTCCCAAACCCCTAGAAAATCAGACCATCCATCCCCACACGTCATAATTATCAAACCAACTACGAAAAATCTAAAATAAGGAAATGAGGTTCGAGATCTCAAAACGGAGGTCGGATCATTACAAGTATGAATTGCAAAAACATCTTGGTGATTCACACAATTAATTGGTTCTTAGTGGGTAAACAATTTTTTGTTGTTGCTTTATATATGTAGATCTTGACTTGTAACTTGTAAAACATAAATGGAGATGCACAATAATAATAAAACGGAATGGCCATAGTTATTATCATCATTATTATTGTTGTTACTTTATGATTCATCTTAATTATTTCATTAAGTATTTGTTATCTCTCATCAGCACAAATATTAATATAAATGAATCACCCACCATACTCATGAAAGCAGATTAAATATGAGGTAGATTTTAATATATCAGCTTTAGCAAAAGATAAACATCCAAGTTTTCATAATAGAGAAAACTCAAGGAAAGAAGAATAAAATTGAAAGGAAAAAAAAAAAAGCTTCTCCGTAGATACATATAACATCAATTCACAGTTGTAGAATATCTTGAAACAGTCAATAGGTAGTTAAGTAAACAACTAAAAATTCTCAAATTCCACTTTTTTAACGTGGCCTTGCAGCTTCTACATTTCCTTCAGACTCAGCTGCTTTTAACTCCAACCAAATTTCACGAACCCTTTTTTTTTTTTGTTAATACAAATCTCTACGATTACTCATAGAAGATTGTGTTTTCCCCATATAATGAAAGCTATAAATCAGGATAACATTGAAGCAATTGGCTCATACGATTCTGATCATCATCAGCTAATGGAAGATTAGGGAAAGAATAAGAAGAAGATGGTGCCTCAATCATATCAAAAAATTGGCAATTACTCCCATAACTATTCTTGTCTTCTTCATGAGTAGCCATACTTGTTGAAATGGTGGGGCTATCAAGTTGTGGGAGTTCAACTAGTTGATTTTCAAATCCAATTATTTGGGTAGAGATGAGATCTTGATGATGGAGAGATGGACTAAAAGGGAATTGATGATTTAAGTTTGATGTTTGGTTGAATGGATTATAATGCATTGGACTTGGCATTTCTGTAGGTGCTCTATAACTTGTGTTGGTTACTCTGATACAATTATAAGCAGAAGCATTTTTCCATGATTCTAAACTTGGATTGTTGTTTGGAGTTGGCTTCTTGAATGCCCTGCATACTACCCATCCTTCTTCCTGTCAATATTAAATTCCAGTTTGATCAGCAAGGTAATAAATTAAAAGAAATAAATAATTTTCTTCTTGATCCATAATTACCTTATCTTGTGTCATTACAAAAGTTATCATTTCTGGTTGAAGTGTGTGATCATCTCATCTAAAAGTTTAAGTCATGAGAGTAAAATTTTGTTTACTTATTTATATTATGTCTCAACGTTTCTAATAAAGACTAAACTTTGTGTGGTGACAAGCCAATCTAACACTGACATATTTTTACTTTAGTTCAGACATCAGATGGTAATAAAAAAATATACACTCCTTGATACATACATACTAGTATTATTTTTATAAGAAAATAGATAACATGCAGTGAAGAAGGTTTGTCGTTTAAATATACTTATTGTAAACCTTTTTCCAACATAAAAATTGACCTCAAAGAAACAAAAGAGAAACTAAGTGTTTCTTTTTCGTGATTGCCATGCCAAGTAAGTAATATTTGGATTAGAGTGGAGTGTCAAAAGAGACTATATACTGCTTCATGCGTGACACAATATTAACTATGTTTACATCAGAATAAACAGTCATTTTATGAAAGCAAAATATGAACTACCATTTGACACAGTTTTCCAATAGGAATAGGAAATAATTAAACTGACCTGAGGAGGTCCATGTTGGGAGGTTTGGAGACGATATTCATGCATAATCCAATCACTTTTCCTTCCATTAGGAGCTCTTCCTGAGTAGAAAACAAGTGTTTTTCTCATCCCTATTATCTTCTCCTTTGATAACACTGCCTTATCTCTTCCTGTTGCCTTCCAAAATCCAGCAGCTGTAGCTCTATTTGTCCTAGTTCCACTCGGATATTTCCTGTCCTTGTGGCTGAAAAAATACCACTCGTTTTCTTCTTCATATCCCAGTTTGCACCTATCTGCATGTGTTAATAATATAATATTAGTAATTGGTTACAAGATCATCATATCAATGTTGAATATATATTTTCATAAACAATGATACCTTGGATGTCCCATGGCTCCATTCTATAGAGATCAATATCAGTGATGACATCAAGATCAATCTTGAGGGAGCTAATTTTTCTCTTGAGGTAGTATCCAACTAGTTCTTCCTCTGTTGGATGAAATCTAAACCCTGGAGGAACACAAGATTCCATTTCCATTCTTTGATCTGAAAATTTACACATATAATTAAGAAAGTTTCAGTAGAGAAAATGCTGGACAAGAAAGAAAAGAAGTGAACAAAAAAAGAAGGGCGTAACTATAAAGGGTCATGTGAATATATAGTTATATATATCAAGGCTTGACATATATACTGTTGGAAGATATTTCTTATACTCTCTCTGTTTAATAACATACTTTTTTTTAGTGTGATTCAAAATAAATAATATATTTTTAAATTTGGTAACAATTCAACTTTAAACTATTTATTTTACTCTTTTTATCCTTAACGAGAAGCTTTTATAGCCACACAAATGATATGATCCAACAAATTTTTTACTCCTTAAACTTTAAAGACCATAAATTTTAAAAATCTTTTTTTTTTTAATTTTATTCCGAGTTAAACTATTTCAAACAATATGAAACGAAAGGAATATCTCACTTTGACATACTACAAAGGATACTTCTGCAAATACAAACATTCCCTCTCCCTCTCTCAATAAAGTGTGAATCTTACACTTCTCTTGTCTTGCAGATTTGTAATCATTCTATTCATTCACATCCATTCGTGAGCAAATTAAAGCCATCATTACCTCATTCTTTTGGTTTTTTCTTTAGGTGGGGTGGGGTTTGGGTTCCTCAAATTTAAAAATATTTATATTTTCGTAAATTTTTATTTTTTTTTTTCTTGGGGCAATTAGGTAAATTGCAGACCATTAGTTGGTTCCTACCAAACAAGAAAACATGAAATCATCGATAAGCCTCAATCAGTTGCATGCAATGGTTAGCCTTTAGGCAATTCTATGAACATGTAGAAAAAGTAGCCGAAAACATTGACTTTGTTTTTGAAAAAAAAAAACATATGTTGAAATGATTTCTTTGAGTGCAATCCACTCAATAACACATGATCCCTTAAGAAAACCCTTTTCACATTACCATACGCATTCATTCTCTATGACTATACTATTTTCACTTCATGACCAATGAATTATGACATTCAAGAAAATGATAGTAATGCCTTTTTCTCTTGATATTTTCTTAGCCAATCAAGTGATAGTAAGAGGGCCTAAATAATACTGAATAAAAGCTACTCCTGATAAATAGAAATAAAAAGTAGACATGCAAGTAATAACAATTGATGACGTGAAAGAAAATTCAAGATTAGTGCTGTTTGAAAGGATTTCATGATCTTCCTACAGATTAAGAATGTTTTATTACATGGAAAAACACAAAGAAAAACTATAAACTTATCCTTCATGTTCGTTTAAATAAAACCTAAAGGAATTCATCTGCATGGAAGCAATAGAAAACTCACAAAACAGAATAAATTAAGTGCCACAAAGAAAAAACAAGCAAAGAGAGTACCCTTTACCGTTTTTCGAGCTGAGAGAGAGACAAAGGAAGAAGGAGGAGGGAGACAGTTCTTGAAAGAATGAAGATAATGTAGTTTTGGAGAAGAGAGAAATTAGAGAGAGACTTAAGAATGAGAGAAACAAAAATGGATAAATCAGGTGTTGGTTGAAATGTTGTTGGTGAGCTCAGGATATATATATAAATATAGATGTAGAGAAAGACTTACTTTTAGCTAACTAGCTAGTAGAAAAAGAGTCGTAGTGTGTGATAAGCAGGTACAACAACAGAAAGGAATTACTTACAAATTCTATGAATATGACAGAACGTGTTTTCAAGTTACTTTGTTTTTAAAGAAAACTATCGTCCGGTGTCTGATATTTGTATTAAGGCTTAATTAAATTTAAATTTATGTCTAGAAGTTACATATTAAGAGTATAACATGTGTTCTATAACAAAGGTAACGTCATATCTAACACTCGTATATGAGTCCTCTGGTTAAAGACGATGGATTACTTCTGCTTCACCATAACTTTTGTTGGTTTTTTTTTTTCTGAAAATTTATTTATAAAAGCTAATGTTTGCATCTGCAAATATATACAAAAGAACAAAAAAATGCAATCTAAGAGAAAGAGTTATTTTGAAAGGGGGTTAGTTGATGATTACGCGTGGGGTGGCAATATTGTTTGGACGGCGTGACAACGAATTTTCACGCCACTCCTCCTCTTCTTCATTCTCCGCCGTTATATTATGCTCTAAGATTTTCTCACTCCCTAATCTTTCTCTTTCCCTTGTCAATTCTTTGTCCTATTTTTTTCGGGTTAATATATTGATAAGAATGGACCTTTGGCCTAACTCAACCCCAAAAGCTAGTTTATGTGGTGAGGATTGCCCAAGCCATATAAGGAGACCAAGGACCTCAAATCCCTCCGATGTGGGACAACTCAACACCCCCCTCACGCCCAGATCTCTGGAGCGTGGACAACATAAATGGGGGCCCAACATCGGTAACAATAATTGGGATGGGCCTGGCTCTGATACCATGATAAGAATAAACCTTGGGCCTAACTGGCCCAATGTCCATTCTTTTCATATATACATTGATAGCTTACTGTTATAATTATTTTAAAAAACAAGTGTTTAACAGTTGCAACCTATTATTACAGATAACTTCATCTTATAGAGTAAATATTATTAGTTTGAAAGGAAAAACAAAAAAACACATAGTTTGAAACTAGTGCATATAGCTGGCATCTAAGCTCTAGCAATTTGTCTAAGGGATATACTCATAGTAATTTCCTTACTAGTATAAGTATTTTCACTGTCATTATAAATCTTATAAATCAATATGTCAAAGTAATTTATTTTTCAGAAAAACAAAAGAGCTAATTAAGGTATAAATATCAAGCGATGGCCTCAGGAAAAAAACAACCACCAATTCTTTTTCAAGTTTTGTGTTTATTTGCTGTTCCTGTTTGTATATTTGGTGCGCCGCCCTCGGACAATTGGCAGCCGTAGAATCTCGACACCTGGTTCCCGCGATGTCAATGTCATGTAGCTAATCATTTGTAAGATGAGCCATCACCCTTTGTCAGCTCTAATTACACTTAACATTAATTGCCTCATTTAAAATGCATGATTTTTATTAGGGATAATATATCTCTTTCTATTCTACAAGTTAATTTTTATACTCATTTCATTCCATTTTATGTAACTAGTATTAGTATTCGAGCAGATGGACGGAAAATAATTATGTTAAATATTTAAATTATTTAGATTATATGTAAATAATTTTAAAATTTATATTTTCTCGATAAATATAAATAATCATTGGATATTGATTACATGAAAAAAAATTATTCCTTCTATTTTTCCTTTTTTGATATCACTCTTACCCGTTTGATTGGGCGTGAAATTTAAGAAACAAAAAAAAGTTAAAATTTATGATCTAAAATAAATTATAAATATTTATGTGGTTGTAAATTATCTCACCACGGATAAACTAAGCATTTTAAATTAAACATTAAGTTAATATATGAAAGTGATACTCTTTTTTGAACTAACTAAAAAAAAAGAGTGGGACAGAGGGAGTATAATGGGCGTTAGGACATAAGAACTGGAAAAAGTGAAAGTTTTGTTCAGGTGAAAATAATATTTAAAAATTAGAGTTGGTTTTGAATTGTTTTTAAATTTTTGTAATAGTCTGAATGAAATTTTTAAAAAATAATCTTTTAGAGTTTTTTACTTTCTAAAGAATTTTTAAAATTTATCTTTAAATAAAAATTAAAAATTTTATGACCTTCAATCATATTTTAAAGCCACTCCGATCTGACTTATTTTTCTCGCTCTTCGAGTCGAAAGTAAATGCTTGAGTTTAGTGAGAAGAACCTCCTTGCTTATTGACTTAGCTTGAACTACTTACCTTATTGGTAATTAAGAAAAAGAATTACTTACCTTTAAAATGAATGTACAAGTAAAAGGAACTTAACTAATGGATGTTGTCCGGTAAAAACTTACGATATTTTATATCAAATTAATAAGTATATGATATGTGTTTTGAATATAGACTTTAATTACATAATAAATTATGTATATTCTTATCTAATTAATTTAATTAATTATAATAAATTAATATAATTTAATGTAAACATTGAATAAATATTTATTTTTTAATGTTTACTTCGCGGGTCTTTATTGTCGAATTTATGACGTTTCTTTTTTCATTTGACCACAAGATGAGGGTAGAAAAAGAGAAAAGAAAGGCTATTTAGCAAAATTCATTTCAATTGTATGTCACTTTGTACATATGAGTAGTGGCATAGCAACTCATGTCCAAGAGGCCGTATCATTTGAACATCATTTGTTAAAAAATTAAATTGTGTATATAAATTAAATATTGTTTATTATGAAAATAACAAGATATCAAATATTTGAGTGGCTCGTGATGCAGTTCAAGTTATAACTAACATACTAATCACTTTTTTACTCTCTTACGAATAAAATTATTAAATCTTGAACATTTTAACATAAATGAGATCGGTATAGGCAATAGTGAAGGTCAAATTGACTTCCTTTTTTTAAAATTGGTTTTCTTTCAAGTACCAACTAAGCTGAAAAATGTTTGTGTTATAATATGTGTTTGGGGTTATTAAGTAAAATAAGGTTTTAAATAGTCAATTTAAAAATAGAATCTGCAGAAAATATGGAGAATAAATCTTCGAATTCAAAAACCTAAACTATCTCAACTAACTTATCCTATTAAATTTAAAATTAAACAAACACTCGTCCTACGACTAAACTACTTATTATTCTGGTAAATCAAATATCAGCCGTAACAAAATGCAAAATCCAACACTCCTCCTTACTTTTGTTGATGCATTAGGTTAATCCTCCTCAATTTTTACTTTTGCAATTTGTGGTTGTGCATTCTTTCAAGCATTTTTGAACTTGCATCCATATTTAAGACTTGTTCTTTCTTTTCCTTTTTCTTTTAGTTTTGCGAATAAAATGCAATCTCAAAAATTTTATCACATAAGGAACAACTCGAAAGATCTCAACTTGATAATCATTGTTGATTTTTCTCCGGACCTTGGCTTGGTAGTGAAGAATTTTTTCAGAAGAAAAATCCATGAATTTCAAAATTATATAATATATAACAGCAACAGTATGTTAAAAATTAACATGTAAAATGCTCAACAATTTCAATCTTGTATTTTCTATTTCTTCATTATGTTTATTTGTTGCAAAGATCAGAACTTCCTTTGATTTTTCAAAAGCTTCAAAATAATACTTCATTTTCACTTACCAAATTTGATAGTTTTCACTAGTGAAAGTTTGTGGAGGCATTCAAAAGAGGCTGCTGCTTGCTATGTTTGAAAATAGGTTTAAAAGTTGATATTGGTTAAAAATGATTTGAAAATGGTCTTTTTCTTTTGGAAGAACTCACATATCCCGTAAGATCAATGAGGCTCTGATACCACTGTTGGGTTTTAAAAGATAGGGCATCAAAAAGATTAAAAGTATTGATTGAAAATGTCTCTCAATAATTTAATTAAGCATAACAAGGCTTTAAATAAGCAATTTAAAAATATAATCTGCAGAAATGTGGAGAATAAATTTTCGAATTCAAAAACCTAAACTATCTCAACTAACTTATCCTATTAAATTAAAATTTAAACAAAGACTTCTCTTACGACTAATCTACTTATTATTCTGGTAAATCAAATATTATCAGTAACAAATACAAAATCCAACAGTCCATTTTTACTTTTTTTTCCTCGTATTTTTACAAATTAGAAGAAAATTCATGTACATGCATGTTCTGGAAAGAAAGGGACCTATAGCAACCACTTATTTTTTCCTAAAAAAAAGAGTTGTATCTACAAAGATAAAGTGCACCAATATTTGTATGCTTGAATAATGATTATAACATGATTAGTGAACATGTAGAATTTGCTCTGTAGTCCAAAGAGGTGTTTGGACATAAAAATTACGTCCTCTTATCCATAATAAATGACTAATTTATTTTTTATTTTGGACTAAAATAAGTGTCTATTTATATAACCAAAAAATAATTCAATTGTTTTTTTAAAAATTACCCTCATGTACGTATTCCTAAAAGGTGATCTTTTACTCCTCACTTAACTATGCTGCAATACTTAATTGAGGGTAGTTTAGTCATACTAACTATTTTTGTCTACAATTTAATATTTTCTTAATGGGTTGCCCAAAGTAAATTGGTCACTTATTGTGGACCAGAGGAAGCATAATTTTTTGAAAAATATAGTATTTAGAGTTAAGTCGAAAAATGGTATTTAAAATTGTATTTGGGCATTGCATTTCACTTGAGAAATATAATTGTTTTCATCTCTGGGGAATTTTTTTTTAAATATTTTGAAAAAGTAGTTCTTGAAAAACTCATTTTTGAAAAAGTTCCAAAAACTTGAATTTATGGACAAACAAACTTTTTTTTTAAAAAAAAGGGAAAATGTTATAAACAATAAAAGAAGAAGAAGAGTATTGCTGGAAACCGCTTTCATGCGTCTTGGTTGTTGGTGGAGAAGAAAACCCGCATGAAAACGAAGATTCTATTTTCAATAGTTTCAAAGGCTTGAAGGAGCGTAGCACTTTCTCAAAAGTGCTAAAAAGAGCCCCTGGGCATGCTTTGACTTCTAAGGCTTGACAGGTCCTTTTGGTCGATTTCCAGTTGATTGCCTCAACCTATCGATTGAGTGAGTTCATGGAAAGGTAGCTCACATACCTTTCCAGGCCTAATTCTTTAATAATCACTTCAGCTCTTTCATACTTCTGACGTCGACTCATCTTGCTTGGAAGTCTTAAGAATGCAGCAGTATTGCAGAGAAAGAGAGAGATAAAATTCTTATTGAATTTTGGGACGGTTTACAATGGAGTAAGACCCCTCAATTTATAGGAGGAAAAATGACTTAGCCATAAAGTAAAACTCTCTACAAAATAGATATTCACTCTAATTAAAATTCTATTCTTAACACAAAAACAATTTTTGGACAAACGGGGCCTAATTTTAAGGAGAAGCTTCATATTAGCGTAAAAAAGATGATGTTTGGAAGATCAGTCCTTTTTTCTTAATAAAAGAATCAATTGTATTTACAAAAGAGGCATGATCCTAAGATGCTTGATTATTCTGCTAATTAAACTCTATTTTCAGATTACGACAAGGCTACTTTAATTTATGTTGTATTTGTGGCCTCAACGAGTTTTATTAGTTGAAATTGAACCTTACACATCAAGCAGTTGACCGCCATTCAAAATGGGTGTTGAGGTAAGATTAACCTTTTAACTACTGATGACCCTAAAACAATAGGGCAACAAGAAGCCAAAAAGAGGGAAAACAAAAAAAAAGGGAAAGTAGTAGTCTTTTGTGATGGATTATAATAGGCAGCGCAATTTCAGTATTAAAATCACATGTAATTTAGATAACTAGTATAAACAAGATTACACGGGTTACCTCTTGAAGCGTGAACATATCTCTTCTACCAAGTGAGCCTTCAGTTCCATAACTTCTCAATGGAATCTCCATCACCCGCACAATCGTGATCCTCTAATGTTCAACGGTCTTCTACCGTGTTACCCAAATAATACCGAAAATAGCAATTTCGTGTAGGCGAAATTTCTAGGAAAACTTGGCTGAAAATTTCAGCCACCATATTTTTTCCTTCTAGGTGGAAAACCTTATGTATTTATAGCACAAGTTTTAAGGGTTAAGATCCTTTTCCAAAACCTGCTGAGTTTTCTTTTCCACCAGAAAAAAGAATTCCTTTATTTCCTATTATTTAGGCATAGTAGGGACCAAAGAATTTAATTAACAAGGCTTCCAATTATGGAATTAATTTATAATTTTCGCAATTAATATCTACCATAATTAATTACGAATTATTCCACTAAAAATTCATAATTGCACTCCTTATTCAATTTCGAAATTCATCTATTAAATCTTATTTAACTCCCCATGTCAAGATTCAGATACGAATAAATTAAATTAAATTATTGACGATTTAATTTATTGATTATTTCCTTTAGACTTTCGCTTAACTTATTTCATGTGTCAGATACAAAATCCACCGGCCGCGTTTACACATGAAAACTTATATGCTTTCATAAAAGTGTATCATCAATCCCTAAAACGAGACATGGATTCCATCAACTAACTATTATTTCGCCAATGTACATTATTATTATTATCCAATTACCAGGCATATTGACTCACGAAAGAATCTCGCATTTTAATAAATCAAAACAATAATACTATACACAGCTAATAATAATTATATCAAGATTAAGAGCATAAGTGCATTTAATAGCTAGAGGGTTTATTTTATTAAGTCAGTATAAAATACTTATCTCTACCTGGTCTGTTCAATACATATAAAATATACTAGCACAAGAAGTTGGAATCAATCCATTCCCATAATCAAGATAAATTTTATTTAATCTTGTGCTACAATTTGTAGAGAGTTTTGGGAGAATTCTATTGGTTTGAGGCTTCTCACAAAATATATTACTTACAAAGGTATATATAGAGTACAGAGAGAAACCAAATCCTACCAACTATAGGACTGTACAATAATGAGAATATCTACCAATAATAAAAAGATATACAACAAAATATATCATAATACGCCCCCTCAAGATGGAGGGCCGGAGGACACGCCAATCTTGGACATCAGCAGAAGAAGTCGGGGAGGTCGTAACCCGTAATAAGGGTTCGAAATTGGAATTTCCACCCCAGGTAATTAGTGGAATTCAATTTAAGTGGGATCTGAGCCGATGCATTGATGACAATCGGCTGGAGAAGATCGTTTGAAGTCGTTGCGCCATGAAGCACGAGGCAAAAAGAGAGGAGGCACTGAACGACGTCGAGAGGGAGAGGGCTGCCGGTTAGTGCAGCTGTGGCGCGGCAAGATGCCGGAGAGAGATTGTGGACCGAGAAGGTCGGCGGCGGCGAGCTGGCGATTAGTGTAGTGGCGGCGCGGGTAGGAAGAATTAGAGTTTCTTTGGAGATAAGCCACTGGCGTATGATACTATGTAGAGAGTTTTGGGAGAATTCCATTGGTTTGAGGCTTCTCACAAAATATATTGCTTACAAAGGTATATAGAGTACAGAGAGAAACAAAATCCTACCAACTATAGAACTGTACAATAAACCAAATCCTACCAACTATAGGACTCTACAATAATGAGAGAATATCTACCAATAATAAAAAGATACACAACAAAAATATATTCTAATACAATTATTCCTGATGGTTTGTCCAATTCCATCATTAGATTGTGAACTCAAACTTTATATTTATAAGAACCGATAATTTAATTTTTCGTGTATAAGCTAAACTCTATACACTAAATCATCTATTATATAAGCAAAGGACACATACTATTATATGATCTATTTAAAACTTTATTAAAACTGAATAAACAATTATTTCATAATAAATACTATATCTAAACCAAATCCCTGGTTAATAATATATATTCCAACATTTTTGTGAGACTTCCTCCCATAGTTGTACATTGGAAGATTCATCTGACCACAAGTTCCATATTCAATTTTCTTATACAAAAATTCTCAAAAGTCATCTCCATATATGGGACAGTTATGTCTGTCCACAAGGGGTTTGATCTAAACAGCAGATGTTTGTCTGTTTTCAGCTTTTACATTATATTAATTCTTCTTTCCAGCCAAAAAGGACAAAAGCGAGTAAACAATAGTATAAAAATTGGTCACTTTTATACTTATTCTATTTCTCAACATTGAACTTGTGGTTGACTCATACTTTCCGTTAACAAGTCAGTAAAAAGTAAACCTATTTTTCTTGGTAGAAGCCTTGAGTACAGTACAAGAAAAGATCCGAAAAACTGGGGTATTTCATAATATTAGATCGCATTAAGTGAATTTAATTAGGCCACACAAATAGAATATCCAAGAACAACTAACGGAGACAACAATTGTAAGCGAAGCTTGGCAACCAATCAAAATCAAGTAATTGTTGTAACTGTGGGTATACCTCTTAAGGCATCGGTGTAGCTCCCAATTTAATGGGATTTTAATGCGAGTATCGAATATCGGACTAAATGAAAATAGGTGCCTTCTGCTACAGGTTAGGTTTTTACTGATAGTAGCAATTGCTAGTTGGAATTGTTATTACAAGGGTATTAATCAATTTATGGACACTAATAAAGTATACAAAATTTTCAACTTGTCAGAGCAACTTAGCTTTTGCTTCAAATGAATAATTTCTTAATTTAGATGGACAATAATATTTTTGTTAGTCGATTGTGAGTCAATTAGAACTTATATGTTTTGGAGTGTAATAGAAATATAGTTGAATTATGTCGTAAACCAAAACATAAAAAGAAACTACAATTGAGTTGTAGCATACACATACTTAAGTCTTTAAAACTTTTGGTCATGATACTCATGACTATATATTGAAATAGTACCACCACTAAGTTGTGTGTTTTGAAGTTGGTGTCTTGTCACAACCAAATGAGATTAATATGAAAAACTTTTCTAAATTTCATTTAAATAGATAATAACTTGTTAATCCTGGGTTAAAAAGGATATATATATATATATATATATATATATATATATATGAAAAAGCACTAACTAAGAAGATGACAAGTTGCTGCTTTTTTCCCTACATGTCCTAATCACAGATGGATAATGGTCGGCTAAGTCACTTATCTTTGGACCTCAAAGTTAACTATTATCTTTCACATCAGTATTAAACGTATATAAGTAAAACTTCAGAAGAAGCCTTGTAAGTCAAGAAATTAACACCACTTTAAACACAAAATTGAGAATTAATTATTAGTAATAACTTGTACATATGGAAGATAAAATAGACATGAAAGACATTGTTTCACAATAAGACTTCAAATGACTGTCTCAAATTCAAATTAATTCTATTTCATCTTTTCCTTCAGAAAAAACCATCATATAATTTTCTATTATAGTTCTTGTAAATGTTGGATAAAGCTACATAAAATAGATTTTTGTGATCCGATTCTAATTCGAATTTCATATATAACGAGTGCTTAGTACACTAGGTTGTCCATTAATTCGTGTGAACTCTTGAAATGTTTCTCTTCTCGTGGAAGTTTCATTTAATCGATTTTCATCAAACCTTTCTATTTTCCTTTTTCTTTCCCCTGCCCAGTCCCACCTGGTGGAAGTCATTTTCTATGAAAAATATTTTCTATCAAATTAAAAATAATTGATTTTTTTCATTTATGAGAGAATGTTATTTTCCATAGAAGTATCTTAGCTTTTAATTTCATGCTACTTGCTCCAATTAACACATAAATATCATTTAGCATTCAATAAATTTATTAAATTACTCTCCGGTTTACTAATATTGATATTAATTTTGATTATGTATGTTTCCCGAAAATAAATTTTTCATCAATTACTGGAAAATATATTTTCATGAAAAATAACTATAATCATACCAAATACGCCCTAAAACTAAAAGTTATCATATTAAAGTAATATTTAAAATAATTATCTTTTATTTTAAATTAATTTAATCGGATAACATAAATTCTGAGATAACAATGTAAAGAACATAACCAAATAATAGTGAAAGAGCAAAAATTGGTGGACCCAGCCATCCAACCAATCGTTGATAAGTAACCATCGACCCAATCTGAGAAAATCATTACAATCATATATGATCTACCGACTTCTCTTTTTGCTCATTTTTTAAGTACTACTAATTCTTTTTGAACAAACTACTTCTACTAATCTATATTGTATTCTTAAAGGAAGGATCGTTTTTATCTTACTTAGACTTCGATTAAATGACGTATATTAATTGTTTCCTTATAAAGTATACATGCTTTAGTGGCAGCAAATATACGGTTACCATCATAGCGGAAAAAATTAAATAAATTTTTTTCCAAAACATGCTTGTTTCTTTTTTACGTAACTAGTATTAACCACTCCGGGTTTATCCCTTTTTGTTATCTGTGTAAGACAGATAAACCCCCTAAGATTTTTTTTTTTTGTCGTAAAAAAAATATTATTAATCTCTCAACCAAACAAGTATATAATTTCTTTAAGTTGTACAAACTAGAAGAAAAATATTTCTAATCGCAAATCCTATCTAACTCCCCTCTATGATATGCTAAAAAATTAATTCTCTATCCATTTCTTCTATCATTCCCTTCTTTCCTAATACTTTGCGTATTCACTCTTATTTTACATTCCTGTTGTGTCTGTCTATATATCACCTGCGATTGATAAATTTTGTTATTCTATTTTACATCATTTCTGCACTGTCATATCTTGTATACTAATGTTGCTATTGCTGCTACAATAATTTTCTTGCATATTTTTCATCTAACACCCTAAGATTTTGAAATATGCTTCTAAGAGCCTATTTGGCTTATTTTTAGGAGGTCAAAAGTAATTTTTTTAATCAAAAAACATAATTTTGGAAATTTAAGTGTTTGGCGAAGACAGAGAAGTGCTTTTCAGCACCAGAAAACCAAATTTTCTGTTTTTGACAAGAAGCTGCAAATTTTATTCAAGATAAAAATATTCTTATAAAAAATTTATATTTTCTAAACTATCCCTCATTAATTTATCTTTGTTCTTTTTGTTTGTTGCTACTATCCATTTTTCTTATTTTCTATCACTTTTTATACTTCTCCTATTCTTCTTTGTAATAGCCATTGGTCTCTCCTTTATAAATAGATCTCTTCTTTTATATTGGATTTATGGTGTAGATCTTTTAATTTATGTTGAACGATGTATATTGATATGTAATCGTATAAAAAATAAGTAATACCATATATCCAACATTGTTTCTTTGGATAACGTATTGTCTTATTAAAGTTTTTAATATCTATTTTTACTTTATGTTTTATAAATACACTTCTATTTTAAAACTAATTGAAAATTAGATATTTATTGTCTTTTTTTCCTTTGATACTCAAATTGCTTTTTGAAAAGATTGGGCAACCAAATTTGGTTTATTAAATATGCTCTGTGGAAGAAGTTGCATCATGCGTGTCAGAAAAGGAGTTGCATAGGATCATGTGCTATAAATTAAATTATCCCATCAGCTAACAGTAGACTTTGTGTTGAAGAGTGAAATTTCTACATCAAAAAGTGCACATAGTTTATTCAACTCCATCGATCCTTATTTAAAATTACAACTAGTATTGTTTCAATGCCATTATCACCACTGCAGATTAATGCCCATCTTTTCCATGCAATCATGTTAGAGTAATTCTTTCTCTTTGCACCAGCTAGCTATAACAAGGCTCTCTTTTGGATTGATTTTTTCATCTTAACATTGCCTGCATGCAATACGGGTTTGGATGAAATCCAATAACCTTTGCTTGATTAGTCTTGTATTTGTATTAGAATATGTATTCATTAAATATTTAATTAAGAACCCACTAATTAAAAGGAGCTTTTAGCTCAATCACCATTTCAGAGTTTAGCTATAAATTTCAAATCCTACCTTTACATATATATATGCGGATGATTGAAATTTCGATACTCTGAGATTTTCACTCAAGATGTACTTTAAATTTTACCTGATAAGTTTCACAAAAATAATATTGTTTCATAGTAATTCATAATAGTACTTTTTCATCTGATATAAATATATATCTCCACTTAAAACGGAGGAGTATTGTTGTTAGCTCTAAATACTACTGTGTAAGTTGAGAGATATGCGAGGGAGAGCAGGGGCAGATATACAATGTAATCTAAGGGTCCAGTTGAATTTAGTCGATTTGATTTGGACTGTATAATATTACAAAATCTACTAGATATGTACGAATATCAAATTTTAATTAAACTCGATAACTCAAATGATCAGCGAATTCGACAGTATTCTGAATCAAAAATACAAATATTGAATCCGCCTCTTATAGGAGGGAATAGACAAGTTATCCCTGAACTCTTTCACAATGAGTTAGCATGCAGATGTTGGAGTCAATATCTTGACTATGTAAGTTGATGTATGTAAAGCGGTATGTACAAGAGTCAAATTACCAAGTAATTGCGCATGCATGCAAGTCCTTTTGTCATTATGTGTGTGTGAGAGTACAGAATACATTGGCCAAAGTAGATCTCCTTTTCGACGTTAAAAGAAGTATGAGAAAGTTTCAAATCTCAAAATGAATTTAGCATTATTTGGGACTGTTAGTAGAGGGCTGATGATGTCCATTCTTCATTTTATGAAAGGCTATAATGACAGGAGTGAGTGAAATTGCTCTTTATGAATCATCGGTGCAAACCTTTAACATTTATCATACTTTTTAACAAGCTCCTTAGTTTCTTTTTTCATGCTATCCCAGTAATACCTCGCTCTAAGAATATTGCGAACCAAAGACTCCGCGCTAGAGTGATCCCCTCAAATGCCTTCATGGATTTCTCATAGAACATAATGAGTGTCCCCCGACCCTAAACGTACCACCAATGGTCCATCGAACATCCTCCTATGCAATGTTCCATCTTCATCCAATGTGAACCTAGCAACCTTGGTTCGTAAAGCCCTTGACTCTTTATGATCTGATGAGAGATTTCCAACTTTCAAATATTCGATATACTTATTCCTCCAATCCCAAGTCAAACTTGTAGAATTTATCTCGGCATGACCCTCATCGACCATAGATCTCGATAATTGGACAACAGTCCCCGGGATAGTATCATCTTCTTCAACTGATGACCCCAATTTAGCAAGTGCATAGGCCTCGCTATTTTGTTCTCTAGGCACATGATCTAGAGTCCACTCCTTGAAGCAGTGCAAGGTTACCTGTAGCTTGTCCAGATATCTTTGCATCTTATCCTGCCGAACTTCGAAGCTTCGTTTACTTGGTTTACCACCGGCCAACAGAGAATGGCACTTGGCTTCAATGACTTCTGCCCCCAAGCTTTTAGCTAGCTTGAGACCTGCAATCATGGCCTCATACTCGGCCTCATTATTAGTCAACTTAGAAGTTTTAGTAGATTGTCTAATAGTGTTACCTGTAGGGGGCTTCAAAATGATGCCAAGCCCGGACCTTTTCACATTCAAGGCACCGTCAATGAAGAGGGTTCATACCCCCGATGATATACCCGATTTAAGCAGAAGTTATTTTTCCACTTCGGGTATGAGGATCAACGTAAAATCGGCCACGAAGTTATATACGATTTGAGACTTGATGGTTGTTCGGGATTGAAATTTGATATCGTACCCGCCAAGTTCGATGACCCATTTGGCTAATCGGCCAGATAGCTCGGGCTTATGCAAAACATTTTGAAAAGGATAAGTTGTTAATACACATATCGGATGACATTAAAAATATGGCTTTAACTTTCTAGATGCGCTTATTAATGCAAGTGCGAATTTTTCTAAGTGAGGATATCTAGTTTCACCATCTCCTAGAGTTCGACTTACGTAGTAGGCAGGGAACTGTGCTCCTTTCTCTTTTCGAACTAGTAACCCTCTTACCGCTATCTCAGATACTGCCAAATATAAGTAAAGTTTTTCATCCACCTTCAGATTGTGAAGCAGAGGTGGGCACGATAAGTATCTCTTCAATTCCTCCAATTCTTGCTGAACTTCTAGGGTCCATACGAAATCATATGTAAGGAAAAGAACATATGGCTTCGATATGATAAACTCGTAATGAATCGACCCTAGGCGGCTATCCGTATTGTTAGAATTTGTATGGCTTTCACACTATCTACGATAGTAATATCTTCTATGGCCTTGATTTTATCGGGGTTGATCTCGATTTACTAGTTTGATACCATGAAGCCGAGGAACTTTCCCCAACTGACCCTAAAGGCACATTTTTTTGGGTTCAACTTTATATTGTACTTCCTCAAGATTTTGAATGTTTCCTACAAATGAGTTAAATAGCCCACTACGTGCAGAAGATTAACCTATAGATCGTCAATATAGAGTTCTAAGTATTTACCTATCTATTCCTTGAACATTTTGTTGACTAGGCGTTTGTATGTAGCTTCAACATTTTTTAGCCCGAAGGGCATTACATTGTAAAGGTACAAATCTTAGTGATAAACGAGGTCTTCTCCTAGCCCTCCGGGTTTATTTTTGAATTTGATTGTACTCGCAATAGGCATCGAGTAAGGTAAGGATCTCGTGGCCAGCTATGGCATCGATTATGAGATCGATGTTAGGCAGTGGAAAGGAGTCTTTAAGGCATGCCTTGTTTAAATCCTTATAATCTATGCAAATTCTAAGTTTTTCTCTTTTTAGGGACTACAACTACGTTGGCTAACCACTCGAGGTATTTTACCTTCCGAATAGACCCTATTTTAAGAATTTTAGTTAGCTCATCCTTTATGAATGCATGATTCACCTCGGACTGAGGCCTTTTGTTTGCTTTACTGGTTTGAACCTGGGGTCGAGACTCAGTCGGTGTGTTGTTATTTCTGGCAGGATCCCTATCATGTCTAAATGGGACAAAGCAAAACCAATCCATGTTATAGATAAGAAATTGAACAAGTATTTTCCTGAGTTCAAGGGTTAATCCTGTTCTAATGTAAACCTTTTTTTGAGCATATACTCGATCAATATAGCCTATTCCAGCTCCTTGACTGTTAACTTGGTTGCATTTAACTCTTCGGAAATAATGAAAGTTCAAGGAGTAAGGAAATCCTCTTCTTCTTCTACTTCTTCTTCGATTACATGTTTCTCCGATTTACTTGAGGCTGGGTAAAAGCTTACACAGCCCAATCATCGGAGACCGGTGGTAATTCCATTCGCTCCATTTGAAATCGGAGTACGAACTCCCTTAGCATCTCCGCACCCCTTTGTCTTATCTTAAAAATGTATGATTTTATTATCATAACCTTTATGGCCCCAGCGTGTGTCTTTTTGAAGGCACCTGCTAACATAGTAAATGAATCAATAGAATTCAGTGGCAAGTTGTGATACCAAATCATTGCTCCCTTTGGCAAGTTCCCCCTAATGTTTTCAACAAATTCGACTCGATCTCATCATCATTTAAGTTGTTTCCTTTAACCCCGCATGTGTACGGAGTGATGTATTTATTGGGATCGCTCGTCTCTTTGTAAAGTATATTTATCATATGGAATTTCTTGGGAATGGGTTTAGGAGCCGCACTTGGAGGGAATGGATTTTGTACGAATTTTTTGGCATCCAAAACTTTCAAGACTGGGGGTGCCTGGGGTTCACCTGGTATTTGATCAATATGGGAGTTATACGTCTTCACCTATTTGTCATTATCTTTAATCTTTTTCTCCCATGAATCGATTCTTTTGGTGAGTTCCTCAAGGTTACTCATAATCGTAGTGTCATTCCCCGAGCCATTATTGTTCGTTCTCTCTGGCGCCGGCTCAGTACAATGAGTGATTTATGGTTCGACCACACATGGAGTTTTATATTGTCTTTGAAGTTGAACGATAGCAATTTGTTGAGCTTGTAGCATCTCGAATCTTACTTGGAGGCTAATTTCCCCATCTCCTATATCCCCTACGTTCCTTGGCTACCAGATCGGACTTCCTTGCGTACACTTCCTCTGGGGTCTGCGGCTAAATCCACATTCAAAGCAATGTGTGAACTAACATCGACTAGTTTCACATTTGGCATTTCCCCAGGGTTAATCGGTGGTATACCGACTCCCGGAGCAACTACTTTATTATTTTCTCCCTGAAATCCAAGACCATCATCGCCATGTGAGGGTGCGAGTTTGACATGTTTCAACCTAAGAACACAAATTATTGACAAAACAAGTGTAAAAATAACATGTGTTATCATAAACAGTATTGAAATAATCACTATTATCTTTAGCCCCACGATGAGCGCCAAACTATTTATCTCGAAATACGAGTAACAATTAAACTTGTTTGTGGTTTTAAGTATATGTAATTTACTTCAATACTAACTAATAACCAAGAAATCAAGCGTATAAATTAAAGAAGTAAGTTGAATCAAAGCAGTGCTTAAGCAAATCTTGACCTCGAGCTATGATGGCCTCGAGGTTGGTCAACAAGAAAAGTAAAATAAAGATAATAAAGTTAAGAGACACTTCTGATGAGTAATAAGCAAGAAAGTAAGAGATTATATTCTTTTACCAATTATTAATGATGAATACAAATGATGATGTACCCTTTATATAGTAAAGGGAATCATTTATTTTAGCAAGGAATCTTATTGGGACAACTTTCTAATCTCCTAGTACAAATTCATACTAATGCATAAAAATCTATTATAGAATTTATGCAGAGATCTTAGGGGCACCGCAAAATTCTCGCTTTTTCTGTTATAAAGTCGTAACGGTATTATCGCGAGGTTGATCATACTTGGCCCCGATATTCATCGAGCACTTTGATCTTTGAGTTTTGTATTAGGTCTTTGGGCTTGAGATGGGTCCATATTGAACTTGTTCCCAAAATGACACCTCTATCGTACTTTTGCGCATGCATAAAAATGTTTCCTTGTTTTATATGTCACTCAATAACTTGAGATAAACTCGGGGCACATAATTTTTGCCGTATACATTGTTAAAACTCAAAAATGTCAAGTAGATACTCTTATTGAATATCTCTCTCACACTGTGGGCCATAAGATTTAATAATATTTACTAGGCTCGTCAAAGCCATAGCTAAAACACTGGCTCTGCCCCTGATTACGAGTTCAGGTGTGTCTTATTTGTGTTACTCCGTTTCTTTTAAACGATAAGTTTTTCTTTATTAGCTTGTTCCAACAAATATTACATATATATTATTAATCTCCTCATCTTCCTTTAATGACATGCCTTTGTATTGGGAAAAAATTAAGTTTTTATTAAAGGTGACGTGGCATGACACGTGGATTAATCAAACAGTCAAAGAATAATAAATGATTAAAAGGCACGGAGGACAAAATGCACGGTAGAAGAAAAGGAAACATGCACGAGAAGGAACCGTAGGTACGATTCTCGTGTCTATCCAAGGCATTCAATATCAACGGATAAAAAGGGCATTGAAGACACGAATATGAAGACAAAAAGTAGTCTATATTCATTATTAAATACTTGATACGTTAGTTATTCAGTATTTAATAGCAATGATTATGTAACGTCTCATTAAATGCTCTTTATTATTTAAAATAATCTGTTACTCCTTGTCAACTATAAAAGAAGGAAGTTTTATCATTTGTAGGGACATCGAGAACATTCTTGAGATCATAGTGAAATACAATTTTTTATTGCTTTATTCTTATTCTTTGAAAGCCAATTATATTTCAGTCTCTTTGATTATAAGTAACCAGATTTCTTCTCTAAAATTCAAGCTTTGACCAAAATTATATTTTTTGGTTAAACAAATTGGTTCCGTTACCGGGAATCTGATAATCTGTTCTTGCTAAATGAACATTCAATCTTATTGTTAATATGTCGAACAACAACGACAACAACAACCCGGCAAATCAGAACCAACAAATTGATGATGAGGAACTCAATAATGCTAACCTTTAAGCTTCTCCAGGTGGATCTCGTGAAGGAACTCCAAACGATACGTATGAACATGATGATGGAGGAGCCGAAACAAGAGATGAACTATTAAAGAAAATAATCGACTCACAAAGCCTTGCGATCCCTAGTTGATCAATTGCCTGCTGCACCAGCAACACTAAATAACAACACGTTGGAAAACCACCGCTCTGGTCTAGTTGATTTTGGCAATGAAACAGTTCCTAGTGACTCACAAGATGGAGAACCAGGTAATACAGGTAATTCTCATCTTAAAAATTTGGTACTAACCTTGCAGAAACAACTCAAGGAGCAGAACGAGCATACTGAACAAATCCCTGGATTTCCACCTGTGATAAAAGGAGTAGACGTGGATAAATACTCGCAACAATCGTGGAGTACAAGTCCTGCTCCTTTACCGATACCAAAGAAATTCAAAATGCCTGATATCCCAAAATAAGATGGTATAACGGACCCTCGTGATCACGTAACTGCATTTACAATGGGAGTGAAAGGCAACGATTTGACCAAAGAAGAAATAGAATCAGTGTTGGTCAAAAAGTTTGGAGAAACACTCACCAAGGGAGCATTAACCTGGTACTCTCTCTTACCTGAAAATTCTATAAACTCTTTTGCTGAGCTTGCAGATTCTTTCATAAAAACTCATTCAGAAGCTCAAAAGGTGGAAAAGAGATGGAGGATATTTTCAAAATCAAACATGGGAACACTGAATTGCTCAGAGATTTCGTTGATAGATTCCAACGTGAAAGAATGATGCTGCCCCATATACCAGATAATTGGGCTGCAATAGCTTTTGCTAGCAATTTGAATGACAAAAGTTCAGAAGCCACGAGAAGACTTAAAGAAAGCCTTCATGAATTTCCCGCAACTACTTGGAATGATGTTTATAACAGGTACAGTACGAAGCTCAGAATTGAAGAGAATACCGTATCTCAACCTCAACGAGAAGATAGAGGCGGATCTCGAAGGTCTGAAGCTGACAAAAGGTCAGGTAAGAATATGTACGATCCATATATGGGACTTGCAGGAAGAGACCCATGTTCTAGGAAAAACAATCAACATGATGATCAGAGGTCGAGGATAGAGGAAGCGGATCTTCATCCAGATTCAATGGTGATAGAAACAACAAAGAGCCACGGGATGATGGTAAAAATTTAATGGCACGATTTGCTGGTCATAGTTTTAATGTAACTAATTCTGAACTTGTAGCTATTCTAAGGAGTATGGGAGATAAGGTACGGTGGCCAAAAAAGATGCGGTCAAACCCAAACAGATGAAACTCAGACCATTGGTGCGAATTTCACAACGACCATGGGCATAAAACTTCAGAATGTAGATTTTTAGAAAGTGAAGTAGATCATTTTCTGAAACAGGGATACCTCACGGAGCTCTTCAGTGAAAAAGGAAAGCAAGCCTACATGAAAAATAGCCAAGAGCCACCAGAACCACCTTCACCTAAGAGGATAGTAAACGTCATCAGTAGAGGAGAAGTTATTTACATAGTAACATATACGGCTTTGAACATAGTTTCCAAAATGACGATCACACACGGCAAGCGAGTACGGCAACCCTTAGAACAAGAGAGTATAAGCTTTGATGATGCAGATACGGAAGGAGTGACTATACCGCATAACGACGCTCTGGTAATATCTTTAATTATATTTGACACTGATGTAAAAAGAGTTTTGATTGATCCAAGTAGCTCTGTAAATATTATTCTACTAAGAGTACTGCGAGAAATGCAAGCTGAAGACAAGGTGATTCCAAAAGCACATGCTTTATCATGCTTCGACAATTCAAGCGTGGTAACAAAAGGTGAGGTAACTTTAACAACTTACACTGTAAGTGTTGTTAAAGAAACTAAGTTTCAGGTAGTGGATTTGGAAATAGCATACAATGTAATCATGGGGATACCTTGGATCCATGATATGGATGATGTTCCATCAACCTTACATCAAGTCATTAAATTTCCATCACCTTGAGGAATATGTCAAATCCGAGGGGATCAACGAATAGCCAAGAGTATCAACGCAATAAAGATACGAAAACCGCAAGTAAACAAAAATAGCAATTATTGAAAATAGTTGAAGGTATCAGCAATCAAACTTCAACTGAAACAACAGACTTAGATTCGAGGCCCGATGTAATTCAAGAACCTGAAGAAAACGAGAATATTAAAACAACGATAGAAGAATTCGAAGCTGTGATGTTATTTGAACAATGGCCAGAGAAAAACATATACATGGGAGCCAATCTAAATCCCGACATGCGAAGCAAGTTAATTGAATTTTTAAAAGCTAACGTAGATTGTTTTGCATGGTCCCATGCTTATATGACAGGTATTCCACCGGATGTGATGACTCATAAGCTTAACGAAGACCCATATTTCACCCCAATTAAGCAAAAGAAAAGAAAGCAAGGATCTTTCAAAAATCAAGTAATTCAAGATGAGGTCCAAAATTTTCTTTAAATCGGGTTCATTAGTGAGGTAAAATATCCTGGTTGGTTAGCTAACACGGTGGTCGTACCTAAAAAGAATGGTAAGTGGCGAGTTTGTGTAGATTACACTGATCTAAATAAAGCTTGCCCAAAAGACTTTTCCTTTACCCCACATAGATCAATTGATTGATGCAACTGCATGTCATGAACTTTTCAGTTTATTAGATGCATATTCGGGGTACAATCAAATTAAAATGGACCCCGGTGATGAAGAAAAAACTTCTTTCATCATAGACCGTGGGACTTACTGTTACAACGTAATGCCCTTCGGTCTAAAAAATGCTGGAGCAACCTATCAAAGGTTAGTTACCAAAATGTTTTAAGAACATTTGGGAAAGACAATGGAGGTATATATAGACGACATGCTCGTCAAAACCCAGCATTCCCATGACCATATTTCTCATTTAACTGTTACCTTTGAAATTTTGCGAAAATTTAATATGAAACTCAATCCTGAAAAATGTGCATTTGGAGTTGCATCTGGTAAATTTTTAGGTTTTCTTGTCTCTAACTGTGTAATTGAAGTGAATCCTTCCCAGATTAAAGCAATTGAAGAAATACCTGACATCTTTACTAGTAAAAAGGAAGTTCATAGGTTAACAGGAAGGATAACAGCCTTTTGGAGGTTTATTTCAAAATCATAAGAAAAATGCTTCAGATCTTCTCTGCGCTAAAAAAGCAAGACCATTTCGAATGGAATGAAGATTGTCAACGAGCACTTAGGGATTTGTAAACTTATTTATCAAATCTTCCTTTATTGGCTAAACCTAAAGAAGGTGAAAAGTTACTCATCTATTTAGCAGTATCAGAAGTAGCGGTAAGTGCCATTTTAGTACGAGAAGACCAAGGTAAGCAATCTTCGATTTATTATGTAAGTAAAACTTTATTAGATGTAGAGACAAGGTATCCACAACTAGAAAAATTAGCATTAGCTCTCATCATGGCATCTAGAAAACTATGACTTTATTTCCAATGTCATCCTATTGTGGTTGTTACTGCTTTTCCTTTAAGAAATATATTGCATAAACATGAATTATCAGGAAGATTAGCAAAATGGACTATAGAATTAAGTGAGTATGAAATAATTTACCAAACTCGAACTACTATCAAATCTCAAGTACTCGGTAATTTCATAGCTCTTTTTAGTCAAAGCATACATCTAGGAGCAGAAAAAGAATTACAAGTTTTTAACGGAGCTAATCCGGGGACTTGGCTTTTATTTACCGATGGTTCCTCTAATGTAAAGGGGGCAGGTTTAGGAATTGTTCTTATACCACCTAGGGGTGAAATAATTAGACAAGCTATAAAATGTCACCCTGTAACTAATAATGAAGCAGAGTATGAAGCTGTGATTGCAGGTTTGGAGCTAGCATTCGAACTTGGTATCATGCAAATTGTAATCAAAAGTGATTCACAGTTAGTAGTCAATCAAATACTGGGGACTTACGTAGCTAGAGAAACTCGAATGCAAGAGTACCTCGGAAAGGTACGAGAGTTAATAAGACAATTCCAAACTTGGAAAGTGATACAAATCCCAAGAGAAGAGAATTTGGAAGCAGATGCTTTAGCCAACCTCACATCTGCAGCAGATATAGCAAAAGATGAGAATGCCTCAATTATACATTTGTGTCACTCTGTTCTTGACCCTGACAAAATTGAGGTAAATTTTAATCATTTAACTTGGGATTGGAGAAACGAAATCGTGTCTTTTTTGCAGCACGGAACCGTACCTGAAGACAAGGTGAAGGCTCATGCATTAAGGAAGAAAGCCGCTCGTTACTTCTTGTATCAAGGAAACTTGTACCGTAAAATGTTTGGTGGACCATTAGCCAAGTGTCTCGGACCTTCTCAAATAGAATATGTGATGAGAGAAGGACATGAGGGACATTGTGGAAATCATGCAGGAGGCAGATCACTGGTTAAAACATTAATTCGAGCGTGATATTACTGGCCTAAAATGGAAGAAGAAGCAATTGATTTCGTATCTAAATGTGACAAATATCAAAGATATGAAAATAACATGCATAGAACAGCAGAGTTATTACATCCTGTCATAGCTCCGTGGCCCTTCATGAAATGGGAAATGGACATTGTAGGACCATTACCTCAGGCGAACGATCATGTAAAGTTTCTACTCGTACTTCCTGATTATTTCACTAAATGGGTAGAAGCAGGAGCGTTTAAACAGGTACGAGAGAAAGAAGTTAAAGATTTCATTTGGAGAAATATAATTTGCCGCTTTGGTGTTCCAAAAGAGATAGTTTGTGATAATGTACCACAGTTTATAGGAGCTCAAATCACAGAATTCTTTCTAAATTGGAAAATCAAAAGAATAACGCCGACACCATATCATCCAGTAGGTAATGGGAAAGCAGAGTCTACAAACAAGGTAATTATCAACAACCTGAATAAAAGGTTACAAGAATCAAAAGGCAATTGGCCTGAAGTATTACCAGCGGTATTATGGGCATATCGAATGACGGCAAAAACAAGTACATGAGAGACACCATTTTCAATGGTCTATGGTGCAGAAGTTTTGATATTAGTTGAGATAGGTGAACCTAGTACACGACGTATTCAAGCAAAAGAATACTCGAACAATGAAGAGTTACAAGTAAACCTTTACTTACTTGAAGGGAGAAGAGAAGTTGCATTGATAAGGATGGAAGCTCAAAATCAAATGATTGAACAGTATTACAACAGGAAAGCACGCCTCAGGTTTTCTAAAGTTGGGGACTTCATGTTAAAAAAGGTTTTCCAATCTACAAAGTCAGTTAGCTGATGAAAGCTAAGTCCAACATGGGAAGGACCTTATCGAATTCGCGAAATTGCGGGCAAAGGAGCATACGAGTTACAGACAATGGAAGGCAAGGTTCTACCTTCACATTGGAATGTCGTTCATTTAAAGAGATATTACTTCTATAGAAAGTACCCACGGTTAGGTATCGCCAAGTCAGAATATTTTCTTTGAATTGATAAAATTATACAAACGATTTTAGATGCTAGGCAAAAACCCTAACTCGTGCCAAATGATGAGTCACGGCCTGCACGGCAAATTGGAATACTCTTAAATTCCTAGCCCATGGTTAAAATAATCTGATGGAAATACACACGAGTTAGGTAGTCTTCATCTATAATTTCACCTCCGAGTCCCGTATGTTTTTCTGTTTTAGGAAAAGGACCAAGGATTGGGAGCAAATATACAAGTGTTCGAGGCTTTATACTTCACTGCTCAAACACTTGGGGACTGTACTTTATACACATAAGTATGTGCAGAAATAGATACGAGAGAGCAAAATTCAAGATTTTCAAATCAACTCAAGTTACGAGAATTCAAGTATCAATCTAAAATGAAGTCATTGCTTAAACCCTTCCTAAGAATGTAAAGGAAGGGACATGACTATGTATCGGAACAGGTTATATAAAAAAACCTTGTATATTTTGTAAATCTGTTAAAAGAAAACAGTTGTGAGAAAGCTATAGATGTACTTCAGTACATGTAGTACTCAAGAAACTTATCAAAGTTCATAAATAAAAAACTTTAAAAAAGTTGTTTTATGTGAAACATGTATGTTCCTATCTCTTTCATCGTATATTAACACCATTATGAAGTTGAGATATCTTCTTCATTAAGTATCAATAAATAAAAGGACCCTCTTTTATTTTTCCTCATGTTGGTAACACATGAGAAGATTTATGACAGAATTTTCTGAAAAGGATAAAAAATGCTAACTTATTCTCTAAGTCCTAACAAGAAAAATAGGCAAGAGTAAGGTAAAATCATTCTGCAAAAATAAAAGCAGTAAATAGACAAGGATAAAATGAAGAAGTATTATACAAACTTCTTAACATAAAAAGCTAAGGGAAAAACTTAGCTATTACAATACACTTTTGTGAAACAGTTGTCCCATTATAGTGTTAGAAAATACGCTTAATGCTAGGGGGGGGGGGGTGGAATAGCGTTATAATAAAAACAGCGTAAACTTGCGGAATTTAAAAATTGCAGGAATTAAATAAGTGCGATAAGTAAATAAATAGGAACGAACGCACCGATGTATCCTGGTTCACCACAACCCGTGGCTAGTCCAGTCCCCGAGAGACACTCTCGAGATTTCCACTAACTTCGTCAAGCTTACGGGTGCTTAACAAACCGTTACAGTTGCTCAAGGATACCGCACCTTAAGACTTCACTTGCTTGAGGATACCTCACCCCAAGACTTCAACCTCTAAGACTTTGGGTACTTAGCAAACCCGACAAATGAGAAGATATGTTCTTCTCAAACAACTCTCTTTTACAACAAATACTATCTCAATAGAGTGGATAAAGAGAAACAAAATAAGCTCTATGAACAACACAAAGTTGTCTATCAAATGGCTCAACAAAAGCTCTAAAATGATGCTTGAAAATGATCAATATGTATATCAATATATGCAGGAGTTGTGTGTTTAAAATCAGCTCAAAAGACCTCTTTTTATAGGTGAAAAAGTGGTGCTGACCGTTGCTTAATTGATAAATAAAACCCCTGATTCTGTGCTCAGACAATCGATTGTTTGGAGTAGACAATCGATTGTTTGACCAACGTTCAAAAAACAGATTCCTGATTTTAGGCTAAACAATCGATTGTTAACCCTGAATAATCGATTGTTCTTCAACGTTCAAAAATCAATTTAGGATTCTGTGGGAACGGTAAAAAAATAATCGATTGTATGAAAATGACAATCGATTGTTTATGAGTATAATCGATTGTATGATAACAACAATCGATTGTTTTGATGTTTAAAAACTTCGGTTGCACACTGTCTCAAAATAATCGATTGTTAAAAGTAGACAATCGATTGTTTGCTATTTTGAAAAACTTCAGATCACACTGTCTTAATACAATCGATTGTACGATTCAAATAATTGATTGTTGAGGTCCAGATCTTAAAAGACATGTTTAAAAACCATTTTGACTAAAATACAAATCATTTTGGTTTAGCACAAAGATGCATGTTTATGATAAAAATTTTTTATGCATTTTTATGATGACCTAATGTTGAGCTAAATGATAAGATAACTTAAATGTTGTCCTTACATTGCTCTACCAAACGACCTACGTCTTCGGTCTTCGGTCTTGAACTTTTTGGCTCGTTTATGCAATTCCGTCATCAGTATGCTTCTTGCCATTTGATTGATTGTCATACAATATCGTTGTTTGACACTTGACTTCATTGTTTGTCATTCATCAAAACCTATACCTGAAAATCACGCTCATACAACCAACGCGCACATATCATAGATATACATGATTTCCAACAATTTTCCCCTTTTTGATATTGACAAACAATGGAAGATATGCATATTGAATTCCCCCTAAATAGATGCTATATCTCAACATACAATTTATGCAACCAATTCAATTCAATATAATTCCCCCTTAATAAAATATTCCCCCTCAATTAAAGCATGCATATCGCCCATATTCTTCCCCCTTTTGGCATTAGCAAAAAGAGTATACCAAAAGTTATTTAAACCATTGACGATACCAATCGTTATAGACAAGATCATATAAAAAGTTAGTAAATGGCATACTAATAATAACGATCATTTTACTTAACTATGGCAATTGTTATTTAAACTAAAAATATTCATCAAAACATGAATCAATCATTTATCATAAAACCAATTGATACTAATTGTTATTCAAAAATAAAACTTGTTAAAGCATGTATCAACCAAAACTGATATAGATTATTTGCACATATCAACTCATTGCGTTTTTATTCAAAATACGATAACTGACAGACGTTCCCCCTTAATGCATTAAGGTTTCGTTCTTGGTGCATCCACTACAATATTGTAGTCTTCAAGCACACCTGCAAAAAGAACCTAAAAATAGGTTTTTGGTACCCAACTTCTTTTGGGTCCTTGGGGGTTAGGATAACAATAGTCATAATCAACACATAAATCTCTATGTTTAGCAAAACAAACGGGTGCAATGTGTCCTACCCGATTACAATAGTGACATATATCATTAGGATTGTGCATATGTCTAGGTTGAGCCAAATGCGTTCTAGGTGATCTAAAGTTGTTCCCCCTAGAAGCGTTGAATTTCCTAGAGTCATGTCTAGGTGGTCTAAAATTATTCACTCTAGACTCATTTATAAAATTCCTAGAATTGTGTCTAGGTGGTCTAAAATTATTCATTCTAGACCTATTAACAAAATTCCTAGAGTTGTTTCTAGGTGGTCTAAAACAATTAATCTTAGACTCATTAGTGAGGTTCCTAGAATTCTTTCTAGATGGTCCGACCTTATTACTTACATCCTTTTTAATATCTTCAATTTTAGGACTATCAACACTACGTGTTTCTAGTGCTTTCCTAAGTTCTGTGTTCTCTAGAATTAAAGAACTACAAGAAGAACAATTGGAACATTTATCAATAGAAGAGGCTTCATTCAATTCCTTGATTTTATTTTTAAAATCAACAATGCCATTTTTCAAAAAATTATTTTCTTTTTCTAAAACTTCAATTTTATTTTTAAGAACATCATTTTCATTAGTCAATTTTTCAAAATCTATTTCTTTCAAAGAAGAGGATTTTTCAAACACTTTTTCTTGTAAAGAAAGTGTTTTATGAAAATCTGTTTCTTGCAAAGAAAGTGTTTTCTGCAAAGAAAGTTTTTTCTGCAAAGAAAGTGTTTTCTTCAAATCTTTTATCATTTTGGAAGCATTAACAAATTCACCATACAATTCATCATAGGCATTTTGTAATTCTTCAAACGAGTGAGAGTTAGAAGTACTTACCTCTTCTTCTTTGTCGGCCATGAAGCATAATGCGGCAGTTTCATTGCCCGAGCTATCCGAATCCCGTGATATGCGCCTATGGTGTTTCTTCTTTTTCTTGTCCTTCTTCATAGACTTACAAGACTATTCAATTATATCATTTGAAATATTATCATCATCCCTTTCCGAGTCACTTACCTCTTCTCGTTTAGAGGATGAGGCTTTGAAGGCAAAATTTGAATTGCTTCTAAGATAAGGATTAAGAATTGTGCTATCATAAGTTTCGAGGTTACCTCTTAGTCCATCAATTGTGATATCCTTGAATTCCATCGACTCTTGGATGGCATTGGCTTTGGAGCGCCATTCGAGAGTGAGACTCCGTAGGACTTTTCGAACAAGATCTTTGTTCGTGTAAACTTTCCCGAGAGCATGGAGATCGTTGACGATTCTTAAAAATCGTTCAAACATAACACCAATGGGTTCCTTTTCCATTTTAAATATTTCATATTTATGTGTTAGAAAATCAATTTTGGCTTCTCGGACTTGAGGCGTACCTTCATAAATGATCTCGAGCTTATCCCACATCTCCTTGGCGGTTGTGCAGCAAGAGATTTTTCGATAAACATCTGGATTCACCACACAATATAATACATGGATGGCCCTTGCATTATTTTCAACTTTCTTGATATCCTCGGCATCATATTCATCTTCCTTCTTTGGAACCGTGGTCTCTCCAACTTTCTTTGTTGGCATTGGTTCACCGTTTTTGATGAATTGCCACAAACGAAAACTGTTTGCTTTGAGGAAGATGCTCATCCGCTCTTTCCAATATGTATAGTTTGTTCCGTCAAATAGTGGAGGGCAAGTGGTGGACTGTCTTTCATCCATCGTTCCAGCGTTCAATATTCTCAACAGAAAAATATATATTGCTCTCAACCGGTTAAGGCTTTCAGAGAGTTAGGCTCTGATACCAATTGTTAGAAAATACGCTTAACGCTAGAGGGGGGGGGGGGTGAATAGCATTATAATAAAAACAGCGTAAACTTGCGGAATTTAAAAATTGTAGGAATTAAATAAGTGCGATAAGTAAATAAATAGGAACGAACGCACCGATGTATCCTGGTTCACCACAACCCGTGGCTAGTCCAGTCCCCGAGAGACACTCTCGAGATTTCCACTAACTTCGTCAAGCTTACGGGTGCTTAACAAATCGTTACAGTTGCTCAAGGATACCGCACCTTAAGACTTCACTTTCTTGAGGATACCTCACCCCAAGACTTCAACCACTAAGACTTTGGGTACTTAGCAAACCCGACAAATGAGAAGATATGTTCTTCTCAAACAACTCTCTTTTACAACAAATACTCTCTCAATAGAGTGGATAAAGAGAAACAAAATAAGCTCTATGAACAACACAAAGTTGTCTATCAAATGGCTCAACAAAAGCTCTAAAATGATGCTTGAAAATGATCAATATGTATATCAATATATGCAGGAGTTGTGTGTTTAAAATCAGCTCAAAAGACCTCTTTTTATAGGTGAAAAAGTGGTGCTGGCCGTTGCTTAATTGATAAATAAAATCCCTGATTCTGTGCTCAGACAATCGACTGTTTGGAGTAGACAATCGATTGTTTGACCAACGTTCAAAAAACAGATTCCTGATTTTAGGCTAAACAATCGATTGTTAACCCTGGATAATCGATTGTTCTTCAACGTTCAAAAATCAATTTAGGATTCTGTGGGAACGGTAAAAAAATAATCGATTGTATGAAAATGACAATCGATTGTTTATGAGTATAATCGATTGTATGATAACAACAATCGATTGTTTTGATGTTTAAAAACTTCGGTTGCACACTGTCTCAAAATAATCGATTGTTAAAAGTAGACAATCGATTGTTTGCTATTTTGAAAAACTTCAGATCACACTGTCTTAATACAGTCGATTGTAGGATTCAAATAATCAATTGTTGAGGTCCAGATTTTAAAAGACATGTTTAAAAACCATTTTGACTAAAATACAAATCATTTTGGTTTAGCACAAAGATGCATGTTTATGATAAAAATGTTTTATGTATGTTTATGATGACCTAATGTTGAGCCAAAGGATAAGATAACTTAAATGTTGTCCTTACATTGGTTCTACCAAACGACCTACGTCTTGGGTCTTCGGTCTTGAACTCTTTGGCTCGTTCATGCAATTCCGTCATCAGTATGCTTCTTGCCATTTGATTGATTGTCATACAATATTGTTGTTTGACACTTGACTTCATTGTTTGTCATTCATCAAAACCTATACCTGAAAAATCATGCTCATACAACCAAAGCGCACATATCATAGATATACATGATTTCCAACATATAGAAACTAAGGACTTCATCACATAATGAGAATCAAACAAAAAAGAGGTAAGGTTAAACATCTTCACTGGTCACTAAGGTGATTGGAGCGGTAGGTTTCGCAGCTTCATTAGGCTCGGCTGAAACTTCATGAGAAGCAGTAGACACAGGGATTTCTTTTCCTAAAGGCTGTGTTATAGATAAGTTACCCTCGTCTACTGGAATTGTAACTTCAGTAACTTCAAGTGTTGCTTCTAAGTTCAAAGGCTCTTCAACCCCGGGAGTTTCCAATGTTGGAGAAGAGATATCAATTACCTGGTCAGGAGAAGGAGTTTCGGTTGGCTTTTCATTCTTCTCAATCAAGTCTAAAACTTTGGCTAACTCAGATTGTAAGCCAATATTAAAGATAACCATCACTTCGTAAAAAGAGGAAGTTGAACATGCCTAGAATATTGGAACAAAACTGCAGATCCAACCAGAAGATGACATGTGTACAGGGTATTAAACGAGAAAGACAGAAAAGACGTTGATACTAACACAAGCATTAATTGTGACAAAAATTCTTTTTCAGGATCCACTTTCCAATTATTTAATTGATAAATAAATGAAAAGTGGAAGGACTATCTGTATTGGGAAAAAATTGAGTTTTTATTAAAGGTGACGTGGCATGACACGTGGATTAGTCAAACACCCAAAGAACAATAAATCATTAAAAGGTACGGAGGACAACAGGCAGGGTAGAAGAAAAGGAAATAGGCACGAGAAGGAACCTTAGATACGATTCTCGTGTCTATCCAAGGCATTCAATATCAACGAATAAAAAGGGCATTGTAGACACGAATCTGAAGATAAAAAGTAGTCTACATTCATTATTAAATACTTGATACGTTAGTTATTCAGTATTTAATAGTAATGAATATGTAACGTCTCATTAAATGCTCTTTATTATTTAGAATAATCCGTTACTCCTTGTCAACTATAAAGCGAGGAAGTTTTATCATTTGTAGAGACACAGATAACATTCTTGAGATCATAGTGAAATATAATTTTTATTGCTTTATTCTTATTCTTTGAAAGCCAATTATATTTCGATCTCTTTGATTATCAGTAACCCGATTTCTTCTCTAAAATTCAAGCTTTGACCAAAATTACATTTTTTGGCTGTTTTAGCTGTACGTTTTCCATGTGTTGTCTCTTTTTTTTTTAAGGCACACTGGCTTTGATTGTTTTATTGTTTAATCAAATTTCAATTAAAGGCAATGCATGTAGCACATGATTTTCCTTCTAAATATAGGGGCGTATTCAGAATTACAAGAATATAAGTGCACTATTATAAAGAGATGTACTTGTATTTTATATTTGATATGTTCAACTTATAAATTTTTATCATGAATTTATTAAACTTTTAAAATTATAGGTTTAAGAGATTTTCTTTTTTGTTTATAAATATTTATCATGAATTTATTAAACTTTTAAAATTATAGGTTTAAGAGATTTTCTTTTTTGTAATTTAGTAATTGTTTTATATATACATCTATACTCTACATCGAAAATATTAGGATCAGTTAAACCTATTGCCAAAATGCTACATTCTCCACTACTACGATGATTGGTGTAGACATCCGATTTAATTATGCAAAATCTAACGATAATAATAGAAGAATAATAAGGATTTCGATGTGTCAGACTTGAGGTTTTTAGAGAATAAATCAAATAAAAGAGATTGTAAAATAAAACATACTTAATTAAGATACAAAAAGAAATACTTGATTCTAGTGAAGGAAAGAAAAAAAATGGATATGAGATTTGAATCTCGAGACTCAATTCAAGGGAAAAAAACAAGAAGATGTGGGATTTGAAACTCCAACTTCAGAAGGACAGGTGCACTTGATAATTATTATATTATAAGATTTTTTCATTTGAGTATACATATATATTCAAATATCTTAAAGAGACATAATATTATCATATATGATATAGGAATAGAAGCAAAGATTCACGTGAATTCATACCGATATCCATAAATACACCCATGGCCAGGCTAAATATTAACCGTGGAACACCATATATACATATATAACCTCGTTCACTTCAGAAGTTTCGATCGTGTGAACTATCTTTGGAGTTTAGCCGCCAATTTCCTACATAAAGTACAAGAACATAATTGAATAAAAAAACAAACGATCATGCTTAATAATGACACAAAATTTTAGAACTTTTCTTGTGTTATATTGTAGGACCTAGATGGAGAACAGAGGATAATATACTTTTGAACACCATAAACATAAACCGCGCTTTTATTTTTGTGAGGTAGTTGCAGTAGAGTGAGGTTAAAATTTATGAATTTTTATAACAACCTCAAGTAAATATAAATATTACTAAATAATAACTGAATTAACAATCACAAATAAGTATTTAATAAATTTCTTATAAGATTGGTTCAGTAAAGTGGAGTGGGGTGGGGGTGAGGCCGCGAGATTGTATACGATAGGGTCTGAGCTACCTAGTTTCACTATTTAATCGAAACAAGGACGTTGCATCGAGGAGCTAAGGCATCGAGTTTGAGATCGAGGTTGGCATCAAAGAAGCCAGGGGAAATAGACTTCGAATACCATTGGGGATAAATTAGTAACAGAAAGAGCAAGATATCCGTGATTGGTTGAGGATCGTGGTGTGAATCTCGGAACCAAAAAACTTCCTGATTATTGATACCAATCATGGATTTTATTTTCGGAATTATAGTTATACCTTATTTATGATTCCTCTACTACATAAAGAGGAATTCTATTTATTTGTAAAGGAGACTGACTAAGAAATAACAATACATTGCTCTTTTACTTGCTTATAACTTACTATAATTCTTATTTGTTCTTAATGCTTGATTTCAAGCCCGTTCCAATCGAGGAGGATAGTTTGCAACAACACTAGTTTGATTCATCTTAATGATTTAATTCATTTACTTATTCATTCATTTGTCAATTTGCATTGAATCAGATTACTTATCCTTATAATCACATTACAAGTTTAATTATTACTCGTTTTTTGAGGTAAACAGTTTGGTGCCCACTGTGGGGCTAAGAATAATAGTGATTGTTCCGTGCTAATTCTGGTATAACGCACTATTTTACACTTGTTTCTTATCACGAATTTTATTTTCAGGTTCAACCATGTTAAACTCACAAAACATATCTGCACATGGCGACAATGGCCTCAAACTTTATGGAGAAAACGAGAATGTATCGCCCCAGGAGTTAGGGTGCTACAGGCTGACCTCGGAGGAGCACCACCCATCAACCCGGCTGATGTCAGTTCTCATGATTCTTTGAATGTGGATTTAGGCATAGACCCCGAAGGAAGCGTATATAGAGAGGGTCGAACTAGCGGTCGAGGTACAAAAGAAAAAGGAGACAAATGAGTCAGTCTCCAAGTAATATTTGAAATACTACAAGCCCAACAAAACACCATTACCCAGTTGCAAAATCAGCACGGGGCACCAAATAGAGTCGAAAAAGAGGGTACTTGATAACTAGTGATTTTGGTATATTTTGTACTCATTCTCGCTTATGTTTTGATTAAAAATTTACAAAATAGTCCTAAAAAGTTTACAAGTAGTGCTTGATTGCAGGTTTGATCAACAATGTGACAAGATGGCAAATATCAGTTGAAAAGGAGTAAAATATGCACAAGTATCAAGGCAAGACAGAGCTCAGGAAAAATAAGGCTAGTGCGGCTGCACAGCATTCTGTGCGGTATGCAAAACCACATATTAAGAGTTGCTATTTTGGAGATTGAAGGCAATGCGGTTCGCACTCCATTTTATACGGACAGCACTAGATGCCATTGCGGCCGTAGTCCATTCTGTTCAGTCTGCATTGCCCAAGTCCAGAGAGCAGTTTTGTCAAGTTCAAAGCCCCAATGCGGCTGCACATGTTTTTGTGCAGGCCATACTAACCCAAAATGGGTATTTTTTGTCCAGAATTTTCAGCTTTGTATAAATAGCTTCTTTTCCATTTTTAGGTGAATCATATAGTTTTAGCTGTAAGCTGTGCTCGTGGGTTTGAATATTTTAATTGTTTTAGGAATCTTATCTTTATTTCAACATTGGATTTTCTAGTTTATCTTAGTAATTGATTAATATGAGTTGTTCTTAATTTATTTCTTTGTTTACTTCTTCAATTATGAGCAACTAAACCCATAAACTAGGGTTGTGGCTCAACCCTAGTATGGGTAATTGGTAGGTTTTGTGTTTTAGGGCTAGATTGACTATGAGTGTTTGATATTTGGACTAATTTACGTTTAATTGCTGAATTAGTGGTTGCAAACACTAGTTTGTGTTTAGTTGATTTTGGCTCTTCTTGAGAAAGAGAACCTAAGTCTCTGAAATTAGCCTAATGAGGAATTGGGGCATACTCAAGAGATTGATAGCCCAAATTAAAGGGTTAAACCCAAAGATAGTAATACCCGACTTAAACCTTGTTTGCTTGTGTACATTTGCATACCCAATTGGTCTTGAGAAAGTTAATTCGGGCAAAATTACTCGGACTACCAAGAGGTATAGAGTGAGTAAAATCGTACAAAGGTCATATCATACTCTCCAAATATGTCAATCGTATCTTAAACTCAAGTATCAGTTAATTGACCACCTAGGTAAAAATTACCTAGTGCCTTTTATCCATTTGAACAAACTGTAATATCTTACTCTTAGCTTATTCTAGTTTAAATTAGCATCGTATTTGATAAAATTAGAAGGTAAACAAAAACCCAAAAATATCTAAATGTGCAATTAAAAACAATTACGCAACTCTAAATTAGGTAGATACTCGACTCCAACTTTTAGCTCTTTGTGAAAATCGATCTCGGCCTTAGTCGGGTAAAAACTGCTTCGATCCTCTCTTGCTACTCAATAGTAGTGTAGGGTGACCTCGATCACTTTTTGGCACCGTTGGCGGGGAGCTAACTATTTTGGCTATTTATATAAATAGTTTTGTGTTTTGTTCTTCTTTCCTTCTTTGTTACTAATTTATATGTGTCAATAGTTTAGGTAAAAATTGGCATTAAATGTTAATGACCCTCTTGGAAATATGATTGCGGGGGAGGACGTTGATGAAAATTGAGAGGATGAGGTGCCTCTTGTACCCCCAGGACAATGAAGAGGCAGCCAGGACAATGTTAATGATAATGTTCCAGACCATCCTACACCAACTCCTAGAGCGTTTCCTCGAGTTCTTCCAAACCAAGGCTATGCAAGTGCTATTGTCCCACCCGAAATCCGGGAGGGAAATTTCCAAATTAAAAATATAATGCTGAGATTCTTGGAGCAGCGTGGGTACTTAATGAGCACAGCCACTCAAAATGTTACAAACATCTCAAAGGTGGATACTTGTTGGAGTAGTAAGCATAATAATGTGTCCGAGGATGCACTCCGGTTTAGACTCTTCCCATTTTCACTTAGAGGGAAGGCTTTAGATTGGCTTGAGTGGCTTTTCAACCATTCCATCACTACTTGGGATAAGTTGGTGGACAAGCTCATTGCAAAGTTCTTTTCACCGGGACATATGGAAGCATTGCAGGATGAGATCTTGGCTTTCAAGTAGGAGGTGACCGAATCATTGCATGAGATTTGGGAGAGAAATAGAACTATGGTGAAGGAATTCCATAACAATGATATGATGGAGAATATGTTGCAACAAACTTTCTGCCGGGGCATCAATACAACAAATCAATGCATATTAAATAAACTTGCCTGCATTAATTTTATGAAATTGATGTATGATGAAGCTTGTGCCATTCTTGACGAGATGGCTGACAAGTTTTACGCTTGGCAAAGTAGAGCCAATTTGCTCTATGGTAACCCAACAGTCACTCATTTGCACAAAGAATTACACAATCATGGGTATGCGATAGTGGAGTCAACAACAACCATTAACCAACTAGCAAATGCACAGTTTCAATAAGTCCAAAATCCTCGCCAAGTGAATGCCATGGGGGGTATTAACATGCTAGTAGACCAAAGAAGACAAAGAGGTCAACAGAACCGAGGGAATTCAGATCGATTTGACCATGATGGTAGTGGATTTCAAGATGAAGGCTATGATGGGAAAAATGAAGAGGTACAATATATGAACAATTATCAAGGCGGAAGAGGAATTCTTCCAACCAACAACAACAATGGAGATCCTAAAGGATGAGAACAATTATATTATGGCGGTAACCACTGAGAGTGGATGAGGTGGTGATATGAATGCCTCCAAAACAAAGCAAGTTTTGGGTGATGAAGTTATGTTGCAAGAAGATGAAGTTCCTTTGGTGTTCGATAATGTGGTTGATGAAAATGTGAACAAAGAAGTGAGGATTGATATTCAAGATACTGAAGTAGAAATGCATAATATCGTGAACTCGTCTAGGGAACACGTAATAGACATACCGGAGTCGGTTGTTCCAAAAACCAAAGAACCCTTGCCTCGACAACCTCCACCTTATCCATAAAGTCTAGCCAAGTAAAAAAAATAAGAATGAATTCAAAAAGTTCATTGACATGATCAAGAACTTATCCATCAATGTGCCTTTGGTGGAGGCTTTGGAGCAAATGCCTGGCTACGCCAAATTCATGAAAGAATTGATGACAAAGAAAAGATCCATGGACTGTGAAACTATCAAGATGACCCACCAAGTTAGTGCTATAGTACATTCAGTGGCTCTAAAGTTGGAGGATCCCAGTGCTTTCTGTTGGAAACACGTTCTCAAAGCTTTATACTAAAACGTGTATTCTTATGTGTAGGTTTTGATGAATGATAAACGAAGCGCAAATTGATATATGATGAAGTTCAAGTACAAGCGCATAATTGGTGGATAACGAGATCCAGGCACAAGACAAAGTTTTATAGCTCAAATGAGTCGTTCTTAATTGTATTCTTGATTCTACAACTTGACTCATGATATGGCTTCTCTCGTAAAACTATTTTTTCCAAAATCATGCATATTTAATTTAATGCTAAGTGATTTTAAATCATGCATATTTACTTTAGTCAAAATGATTTTTAAACATGCCTCTAAAATCTGGACTAAGATAATCGATTATGTACTTATGATAATCGATTATGTTAAGCCAAGACTGCATGACAATCGATTGTGAACTAATGACAATCGATTGTGTTAAGGCAGTGAGCATCAGATTTTTCAAATCTGCATGACAATCGATTGTGAACCTTATGACAATCGATTGTGATGAAGCAGTGTACATCAAAGTTTTTCAACGCTCAAAATAATCGATTGTGAAGTTAATGACAATCGATTGTGATGAGGCAGTGTCCATCAAAGTTTTTCAAAACTCAGAATAATCGATTGTGAAGCTAATGACAATCGATTGTGAAGAGACAGTGTCCTTCAGATTTTTCAAAGTCATAAAATAATCGATTATGAACATATGATAATCGATTGTTTTGAGACAGTGTCTTCCAGACTTTTCAAAGTTATTAAACAATCGATTGTTATCTTTGTGCAATCGATTGTCAAGAGGCAGTGTCTAAAATGTTTTTCAAAAACTAATAAATAATCGATTGTTATCTTTGTGCAATCGATTGTCAAGAGGCAGTGTCTAAAATGTTTTTCAAAAACTAATAAATAATCGATTGTTAACTTTGTACAATCGATTGTGAAGCTGACCGTTGTCGTAAAGTATTCAAATACCGTCAGGTAATCGATTATTGATTTTGTATAATCGATTGTTTTAATTAAAATCTTGAAAAGATTTTTTGAACGTTGCTGAGTAATCGATTGTTGATTCTGGACAATCGATTGTTTTTGGTAAAATCTGGAAAGGATTTTTTGAACGTTGCCAGTAATACATTATGGATTCTAAATAATCGATTGTCAAGCGTAAAATCTGGGATTGAATTTTGGAATGACTGGCAGACAATCGATTGTGGCTCTTTGACAATCGATTGTCACTCAGTAATATCAGCAACTCTTAATTGACAATTAGGCAACGGTAATGCCAAGTTTTTCAACTATAAATACAGCTTCATTTTAGTGTTTTAAACACAACAATTGATCATACTATTGCTATAAGCTTGCATACTATTGTTTATCATTTTATATTCATTTCATAAAGCTTTTGAGAGCCAAAGTCTTGTCCATAGTTGTTGTGATCTTGAGCTTACTTCTTTTACTCATATCTACTCATAAAGGAGTGTATTGTTTGAGTGTTTAGTGTTTTGTACACTTGAAGAGAATTGTGATTCTCTTGTTGTAAGGAACTTGTGTTTCCTTGGTCGAAGTCTTGGAGTGTTGTATCTCCGAGCAAGATTGTTGAGGCTTGTGTCCTCAGATTGTAAAGGTTGGGCTCCGAGCAAAGGTGTTAAGGCTTGTGTCCTTAAGTTGTAAAGGTTTGTTGAGCACCCGTAAGCTTGACAAGTTAGTGGAAAATCTCGAGAGAGTCTCTCGGGGACTGGACTAGCCACTTGTTGTGGTGAACCAGAATACATCGGTGCGTTTGTTCTTTATTGCATTTAATTTCCGCACTTATTTTTCCTGCAAATTGTTAAATTCTGCAAGTTTAAGCTAATTTTTATTATAACGCTATTCACCCCCCCTCTAGCGTTAAGCGTATTATCTAACAATTGGTATCAGAGCCCAACTCTCTGAAGACTTAACAGTTTGAGAGAACCATCCATGGCTTCTACTCGTGACTCTTTTGCAGGAATAGGTGAAGGTGATTTTAACATGTTGCCCCCAATATTTGATGGAAATAATTACTTATATTGGAAAGATCGGATGAGAATTTTCATCACAACCAACAACTTTTATCTATGGCAAATCATCAAGCATGGTGATCAAATGACAACAAAAGTTGGGAAAGCCAAGGTAAGTGAATACAACACTAATGCAATAAATATGTTGTATAGCGCCTTGAATCAGGAAGACTATCAGAAAATTTCCCACTACAAAACCGCCAAAGAGATGTGGGATAAGCTGGAGGAAATGTATGAAAGCATGCCTCAAAAAGCGGACAGCTCATATGATGAATCAACTGGCCAATGTCTCATGGCAAACGAAGAAGAAGAGGTAAGTACGTCCAACTCTCACTCGCTTGAAGAAATGCAAAATGCTTATAATAAATTACATAGTGAGTTTGTTGATGCTTCCAAGACTATTAAAGATTTGCAGAAAACTCTGTCGTTGCAAGAAAAAGATTTTGAAAAACAACTCTCTCTAAAAGAAAAAGATTTTGAAAAACTGGTTTTAGAAAATGAGAAGTTGAAAGAGGAAAACAAGTTTTTCGGAAAAAGAAGCGCCGATAAGCCCGAAAGCTCTATTAGAAAGTGTACTTCTTGCTTGCATCTCAAAAATGAAGTAGAAAGGCTTAAAGGCACATTAGATAAGTTTAATTCTTCGCACAAAAATTTGAATGATGTTCTTGATAACTTGAAGTCAACCAAGCATGGCATAGGGTTTACGAATGAGCCTAAAGAAAAGGTTGAAGCTAAACCCCAACAACCTAAGGCTCAACCTAGGACTAATAATAAAAATGCTTATCCTAGAAATAGCAATCCTAGAACCAATATGCATGCTAGACTAGATGTTGAACATTTTAGAAGACCTAGCAATGACTTACCACCTAGAAATAACTACCCTAGAAATGATGCATATTATAGGCCAAATACTAGAAGGAATTTTGAACCCTTTAGAGCACCTAGAAATGATTTCCAACGTAGAAATAATTATTCTAGAAATGCTGCTCATAGTAGGAGAAATGATGTTCATAAAGCGCGCAATAGTCATAATGCTGAAAATAGAGTAAACCATTTTCGTCCGTCAAGTTACTATGAACCTAGAAGGATGCATAACCCCAACGTGACTTGTCATTATTGTAGACGTATTGGTCATATTGCTCCTGCATGTTTTACACGACATAGACATATCACTCAATCGCATCATTATGATATGCCTAACCCCCAAGGACCCAAAATGGCATGGGTACCATAAGATCATTAATCTGTTTTGCAGGTGTGCTTGAAAGGCTACAGTATTGTAGTAGATGCACCGAGCACGACACCTCATTGCATCAAGAGGAAATTTCGGTTAATTATCCTTTTTGACAAAAACCGAATTGTTGATATGTGCTAGCAACCAATATTAACTTATTTGTTGTTAATTTGGTTCCCCTATTGTTGAATCTTTGATAAGCTTAGTCGTAATAGTTGATGTGCGTTAACAATTGAGATATCCTTGTCAACAATCAATATCAATTAGCTTTGTTGATTCATATGTTGAAAACGTGTTGTTAAATGGCAATTGGTGTCAATTAGTTTACTTGTTAGTTATCTGCTTTTAAAAGATCAAAACTGTTGATATGTATTAACAGTTAGCTTAATAAAATCATTTCATTCATGATTTGATAATTGCTATCTGTGCTTCAAATAACTGTTAGTATACTGTGTGGTGTGTATTATCTATTAGCATATTCTTCAAAAAGTTTTCACTCACATTTTTGATGAATGCTATCCTCAGTTTTGAAAAATAATTGAGATGTCTCATGTTTCTAACAATTGACAAAAATCCTTCTGTTAAAAATCGTCTCTTGATGAACACATCCTTTGGTCTGGATAATGGTTGGTATGTTCTTCAAAATTCGATGTATGGTTGATCTGTTAACAGTCAACACTCGTTTGTAATATGCTTTACTAAAAATAACAATTTGTATCACTGTTAATAAAATAACTTTTGGTACACTTGTTATGTCATCCAACAAATGGGTTTATCATTGTTTTATGACAATTGGTATATCTATGTCTTGTTGGTATGTCTTGATAAATTTCTGATTAAGGGGAAATAGATTGCATGAAGTTTACTATCTTTTTGATGACAGAATCTCAAAACAACTCTCTAGATTGGCAATGTTATTTTCTTTAAACTCTCATGCCACTAATATCTTGCATTCTAAATCTTGTGGAAAATGATATCTTAGAAAATATTTGTATTACTTTGGAGCAACTAATAAGTGTCATGAAAGGAATCTGTAAATCGCATTTGAGATATCATTGATAGACAAGCTTAATTTCTTCTTGGAGCTGCAAATTAAGCAAATGAAAGAGGGAACTTTCATTTGTCCATCTAAATGTCGCAAGGAGTTGCCAAATCAATTCGAAAAGAGCAACACCAAACCAATGGACACTTCAATGAATTTAGATGACCATCTTGACAGAAATGTGAAAGGTAAGACGAGCAATACCAAGAACTACACAGGTATGATCGTTCCTCACTTTACCTTATTGCTAGTAGACTTGATAAAATATTTAGCGTTTAATGTTGTGCTAAATATAAATCATGTCCAAATGAAGTATTGAATGCGGGTAAACGTTGATCTAAATGCATACATTTTAGGTTGCATTTATATTTTAATTACTGACTTGAGCGTTGGAGACGCTTAATTCTATTTTGTAGGTATCACCCTAAAGGTAGGGGAAATTATTACGTTTTGGCACAAAACAATCGATTGTTCCAAGCAAATAATCGATTATCTTACTGTGCAGAAAATCGATTAGCAGTATCACTAATCGATTGTTTATGGTTTATGTTTATTATGCAGTTTTGTTAAATAATTGATTCTTTAACTGCAAAATCGATTTTCGTCTCAGCCATTCAGCAATGCTTTTCCAAAACAATCGATTGTTTCAAAATATAATCGATTATTCCCAAAATCAGAAAATTTATGTGCTCACTGTAACATAACAATCGATTACCATATTTTGACAATCGATTATTTCATGTCAGTAATTCAAATTTTTTTTACCGTTTGGTTCTGCAATCGATTTGTGTCAGTTCCGAGATTCGGTCAAATCTTAATGACAATCGATTATCTCATTACAACAATCAATTGTCAAACGGTCAGTGCAATTTATTCTTTATCGTTTCTGACCGTTTTAGCTTTCAATTTTCAGTAGAATTCTTCCATTAATGAAATGCCTTTCTCCCCTCTATAAATAGGCTTCATATATGTTCATTTTTATTCACTCAAGCATCAATTTTAGCTCTCAAACTATCAAAGCTCTTTCAAGTCTCTTGCAAATCCCAGCAATACTTAGTAAAAATGTTGGGCCGTCACTCAAAACGTTCCCGTTCTGCTAGGCATGGTGCATCCTCCTCTACTGCTCCAAACTATCCCTATCAAGATGGTTCCGTTCTATATTTTAATTCTGACATCGAGCTTAGTTGATTTTTAACAAAATTTGAAAAGCGCGACATTCTTCCTCCCCGCTTTTCAACCAACAAGTATCTTGAATCTTAGGGCCCTGCTGCAAATATGCTCAAAAATCGTCAACTTCTTGACTTCTTACTTCTTACCCATCCTTACACCAATACTACATTGATTCAAGCATTTTACTCCAACCTTCATGAGGATGATGACGGTGAGCTTGTGACAAATATAAATGGTGTTCAAATTCTTCTTTCCGATAAAAACCTTCATACCATTGCCCGTCTTCCTCATAATGGTGAAGACATTTTTCGGTACATCGGAGAGGCCGGAGCCCTTTTTGATGAAACAGTCCTCCTACATCAAACCGGACTTACTTCTTATGATCCAAATCTTTCTTCCCGTCGTCCTACAATTACGGGAATGGATCCCAATTATCGGTTGATTTTCTATTTCATCACCCGAGTCCTCAAGCCTCGTAAGCATAACCATACCACCATTTCCCAAGAGGACACCAAGCTCATGCATGCCATAATAACCGGAGCTAACATCAATTGGTGTCGGTTCGTCAAGATTCACATGCGTGACGCTATCGGAGATGATAGGCCTCTTCCTTATGCTCTCCTCATCATGAATTTTCTTGAAGCCTCCGGATTCATCACTTCCAACGGTTCTCTCAAAAAGAGTACCAAGAAGTGGGAAATTTCAGAATCCTCCTTTCATCATGACGGTGATCATGCAGCGCCTGCTCCTCCTCCAACCCGTCGAACTCGTCCGCCTCAAGAGCCCACTCTCCAATCCATTTCCGACCAAATTGCTTCCTTGACCACCTCTGTTGGTCAATTGACAAATGAGATCCATGGATATTTTGACCATGTTCATTATCCATATGCCGGTCTTGTTCCCTTTGAAGCAGTGCCGGACGATGAGGCGGGAAATGATGATGAATGATTTCTTTGTTTTTTTTGGTTTTATTGTGATATGTTTTATTGTCCCCTCCTTATGTAATTGTTTTCTCTTTCCAATAAATAAACAAGCTTTATTTACATCTTTGGCATCTTCTTATATTATTTTTGCTAATGGCAAAAGGGGGAAGATAACGGGTATGCACTCTCAATTCTTATTAGCTTAAATTGAGGGGGAATACATATATTGAGGGGGAACTAATTTTGCATACTTGTTGCATATATTTACTTGTCTTGAAGCGTCATTATGAATTGTCTAATTTGCATATCCCGCTTAAAGTTTGCCATTATCAAAAAGGGGGAAATTGTTGGAAACACGTTCTCAAAGCTTTATACTAAAACGTGTGTTCTTATGTGTAGGTTTTGATGAATGACAAACGAAGCGCAAATTGATATATGACGAAGTTCAAGTACAAGCTCATAATTGGTGGATAACGAGATTCAGGCACAAGACAAAGTTTTATAGCTCAAATGAGTCGTTCTTAATTGTGTTCTTGATTCTACAACTTGACTCATGATATGGCTTCTCTCGTAAAACTATTTTTTCCAAAATCATGCATATTTAATTTAATGCTAAGTGATTTTAAATCATGCATATTTACTTTAGTCAAAATGATTTTTAAACATGCCTCTTCAATATGGACTAAGATAATCGATTATGTACTTATGATAATCGATTATGTTAAGCCAAGACTGCATGACAATAGATTGTGAACTAATGACAATCGATTGTGTTAAGGCACTGAGCATCAGATTTTTCAAATCTGCATGACAATCGATTGTGAACCTTATGACAATCGATTGTGATGAGGCAGTGTACATCAAAGTTTTTCAACGCTCAAAATAATCGATTGTGAAGTTAATGACAATCGATTGTGATGAGGCAGTGTCCATCAAAGTTTTTCAAAACTCAGAATAATCGATTGTGAAGCTAATGACAATCGATTGTGAAGAGACAGTGTCCTTCATATTTTTCAAAGTCATAAAATAATCGATTATGAACATATGATAATCGATTGTTTTGAGACAGTGTCTTCCAGACTTTTCAAAGTTATTAAATAATCGATTGTTATCTTTGTGCAATCGATTGTCAAGAGGCAGTGTCTAAAATATTTTTCAAAAACTAATAAATAATCGATTGTTAACTTTGTACAATCGATTGTGAAGCTGACCGTTGTCGTAAAGTATTCAAATACCCTCAGGTAATCGATTATTGATTTTGTATAATCGATTATTTTAATTAAAATCTTGAAAAGATTTTTTGAACGTTGCTGAGTAATCGATTGTTGATTCTGGACAATCGATTGTTTTTGGTAAAATCTGGAAAGGATTTTTTGAACGTTGCCAGTAATACATTATGGATTCTAAATAATCGATTGTCAAGCGTAAAATCTGGGATTGAATTTTGGAATGACTGGCAGACAATCGATTGTGGCTCTTTGACAATCGATTGTCACTCAGTAATATCAGCAACTCTTAATTGACAATTAGGCAACGGTAATGCCAAGTTTTTCAACTATAAATACAGCTTCATTTCAGTGTTTTAAACACAACAACTGATCATACTATTGCTATAAGCTTGCATACTATTGTTTATCATTTTATATTCATTTCATAAAGCTTTTGAGAGCCAAAGTCTTGTCCATAGTTGTTGTGATCTTGAGCTTACTTCTTTTACTCATATCTATTCATAAAGGAGTGTATTGTTTGAGTGTTTAGTGTTTTGTACACTTGAAGAGAATTGTGAACTTGTGTTTCCTTGGTCGAAGTCTTGGAGTGTTGTATCTCCGAGCAAGATTGTTGAGGCTTGTGTCCTCAGATTGTAAAGGTTGGTTAGGCACCCGTAAGCTTAACGGTGAAGTCTTGGAGTGTTGTATCTCCGAGCAAAGGTGTTAAGGCTTGTGTCCTTAAGTTGTAAAGGTTTGTTGAGCACCTGTAAGCTTGACAAGTTAGTGGAAAATCTCTAGAGAGTCTCTCGGGGACTGGACTAGCCACTTGTTGTGGTGAACCAGAATACATCGGTGCGTTTGTTCTTTATTGCATTTAATTTCTGCACTTATTTTTCCTGCAAATTGTTAAATTCCGCAAGTTTACGCTAATTTTTATTATAACGCTATTCACCCCCCTCTAGCGTTAAGCGTATTATCTAACACTTTCACTATCCCTTGCACTATTGGACGTGCAAATTTTTCTAAAGCATTATATCATTTAGGGGCAAGCATCAACTTGATGCCTTACTCAGTTTTCAAGATTTTGGGTATTGGTCCACCGAGGACAACTTCTATGAGATTGCAAATGGCGGATAGATCAATGAAGCGACTATTGGATATTGCTGATGATGTGTTTGTCCGGGTGGACAAATTTATCTTGTCAGCTGATTTTGATCTTTATTGTGAGGTGGACTATGAAGTCCTGATCATATAAAGGAGACTTTTCTTGCTATGGGGAAGGCTCTCGTTGATGTGAAGTAGGGGAACTCACTTTTCGGGTGGGTGATGAAAAGGAAGTTTTTCATGTGTACAAGTCAATGAAGTAGTCCAATTGTACCAAAGTGTGCTCATTTGTGGATGTAGTCACGACTTTGATAACTGATGATACTAGTGCAATGATCAATGTGGAAGATCCTATAGAGGCCGTGTTGTTAAATCTTGATGTCAATGATGATGAGCCGAGTGATGTGCGTGAATGCTTTACATGGAATGGGCTCTTATTCTTATGAGCCTAGAAAACTATCCTTGGACCTTGAAACTAGATAGATTCCTCCAAAAAAGCCTCCAATCAAAGAACCTACAATGTTCGAATTGAAGCCTTTGCCTCCACACCTCAAGTATGAATTCTTAGGCCCTAGTTCAACTTTACCAATTATTCTTTCCTCTTGTCTTACTAACATGCAAGTAATTACCTCTTTGGCAGTGCTCAAAAAGCAGAAGAAAGCAGTTGCATGGACTTTAGTTGATATTCGTAGAATAAGCCCCACATTTTGTATGCACGGGATTATTCTAGAAGATGATGCAAAACCCTCCTTGAAAAATCAAAGGAGGTTGAACGAAGTAATACAAGAAGTTGTGAAGAAAGAGGTGACAAAGTTGTTAGATGTCGGGGTTGTGTACCCTATTTTTGATAGCTCGTGGCTTCTCTATTACAGTGTGTGCCGAAGAAGGGTGGTATGACTGTGGTGAACAATAATAACAATGAATTAGTTCCCACTCGGACAGTTACCGGATGGAGGGTATGCATGGACAACCACAGGATGAACAAGGTGACCTGCAAGGATCACTTCCCATTGTCATTCCTTGACCAGATGCTTGATTGTCTTGCTAGGTGTGCCTTGTATTGTTTCTTAGACGGATATTCTGGATACAACCAAATCTTAGTTGCTCCAAAGGATCAGGAGAAGACCACATTTACTTGTCCATATGCACCTTTGCTTTCTCACAGATTCCATTCGGGTTGTGTAATGCCCCGATGACATTCCAACAATGTATGATGGCTATTTTCACTAATATGGTGGAAGATATCTTGGAGGTGTTCATGGATAATTTTAGTATGGTGGGTGATTCATTTGATGAATTTTTGAGAAATCTGGATAGAGTGTTGGCCCGTTGTGAAGACACGAATCTTGTACTCAATTGTGAAAAATGCCACGTCATGGTTGAGGAGGGCATAATGTTGGGTCATAAAATTTCAAAGCATGGCAGAAGTTGACAAGGCTTAAATAGAGGTGATTTCAAGGCTTCCTTCCCCCACTTCTGTCAAGGCCGTGAGGAATTTTCTTGGGCACGGGGGGTTTTACCAGATGTTTATAAAAGATTTTTTAAAGTCGGTAAAACCTTTGTACAAGCTACTAGAAAAGGATGCCAAGTTTGTATTCGATAAGAGATGTATGCAAGCATTTGAACTTCTCAAACTTAAGTTGACCACCACCCCCATCATTACCGCATCAAATTGGAGTTTGTTCGAGGTAATATTCGACACGAGTAATATTGCGGTTAGGGCATTTTTGGGTCATAAAGTTAATAAAATGTTGCATCCGTTGTACTAAGCAAGTAAGACCATGAATGAGGCTCAAAGTAACTACACGGTAACTGAGAAATAGTTGTTGGCCATAGTATTTGCAATGGAAAAGCTTTGGCCGTATCTTATTGGGACCAAGGAAATAGTGCACACTGATCATGCAATGCTTAGGTGCTTAATGACAAAGAAAGACTCCACAGAGTGGTTGATACGATGGGTCTTGTTACTTCAAGAGTTTGATTTAGAAATTATGAACCAGAAGGGTAGTGAAAACCAAGTGGCAGACCACTTGTCTCACTTGGAGGAGAAAGAAAGGCCATGTGATGGCCTAGAGATCAATGATGCATTTCTTGATAAGCAGCTACTTTCTGTGTCAATGAGTGATATGGTGTGATTTGCGGATATTGGTAATTACCTTGTGAATGGTATTGACTCGTGTGAGATCTCTTCTAATGAAAGGAAGAAGCTCAAGCGGGATAGTTTGGATTTCTATTGGGATGAGCCATATTTGTTCAAGATTTTCACGGATGGTGTGATCCGAAGGTGTGTCCCGGAGGAAGAGAAATTGAGTATCTTGGAGGCTTGTCATTCCACTCTCTATGGTGGCTATCATAGTAGGGTGAGGAATGCTTTTAAATTTCTTAGTTGTGGATTTTATTGGCCAACTTTGTACAAAGATGCAAGTGATCTTGTGAAGAGGTGTTACAATTGTCAAAGAGCGGGTGGAATCTAGAAGAAAGATGAGATGCCTCTCAATACCGTTCTTGAGGTTGATATATTTGATGTATGAGGCATTGACTTTATAGGCTCATTCGTTAGCTCGTGTGGGAACATCACATTCTAGTAGCAGTCGACTATGTTTCAAAATGGTTCGAGGCCGTGGCTTTTCCCAACAATGAAGCTAGGAGAATAGTTGCATTTCTCAAAAAGAGCATTTTTACAAGGTTTGGCACTCCTTGTGCAATCGTAAGTGATGGGGTCGCATCTTTGCAACGGAGCTTTTGACACCTTACTTGCAAAGTATGATGTCAACCACAAAGTGTCTACTCCTTATCACCCTCAAACGAGTGGCCAAGTTGAAGTCTAAAACAAGTAAATCAAGAATATTCTTTCTAAAACGGTCAATGTAAATAGGACCGATTGGTCTAAGAAGTTGGATGTTGATCTATGGGTTTATAGCAGTGCGTACAAAATTCCGATTGGTATGTCTCTGAATCAGTTGGTGTTCGGGAAAGCATGCCATTTATCGGTTGAGTTAGAGCACACAGCCATACGGGCCTTGAGGAAGTTGAACCTTGATTGGGATATAGCTACTTATCTTTGGGTGGAGAAAATCAATGAACATGACGAATTTAGATTCCATGCCTACTCTAGTTCGTCCCTTTCTAAAGATAAAATGAAATGCCTTCACAACAAGTATACTCGGGGAAATGAGTTATATGTGGGGGATTTGGTGCTCTTATTCAACTCCCGGCTACGATTATTACTGGGAAAGCTCAAGTCAAAATAGAGCGGACCGTTTGAAGTAGTGTGTGTGACCCTGTTTAGTGCTCTTGATTTAAAGAAAAAAAGTGGGGAAGTTTTAAGAGTGAATAGGCATAGGGTCAAGCACTACTTCGAAAAAAATTGATGACAACACGTGGTGGCACTTCTTCACCTCAAATGATTTGATGTTAACCTGCGTCGTATCTCAACGTTAAATCAGGAGCTTCTTGGGAGGTAACCCATGTGTTTTTATTCTTGTTTTTATTTGATTTTCATTGTAGTATAGGATTGATTTTTGGGCAAACTAGTTGTAAGATGCTACATGATTGTGTTGATGTAGTTCAGGACATAGTGGAAAAAGTGTTTAGGTCTCTGAAGTTGAACTACATTTAGTGCGGATCGCACTGGTAAAGGGTAAACTGTTGACCTCTATGAAGTTTTCTGCTGTAGCCGCACTACATTTTGTGGGGTCCGTGGTGGACCACTGCGTCCACATTACATTTTGTGAGGACTGTAGTGGGTTGCCTTCTCAATCTTCAAAAGTGTTGCGTAGTACGCACCGTGGTCGATTTTGTGCGGTCCGCACTGGTTGGTAATATTGGGCCTCAGGTCCTTTTCTCTAAATAGGTCCTGAGGCCCTCCTTTTACCCTTTTCGAACTATTGAATATCAGAACCCTTAAAGCACTATTCACCACCCCTATTGCTCGTAATTAATTGATTGGAACTTTTAATCTTAATTTCATCTCACATATGGTAACTTAACTTCTTTTTAATTGCTTTATTTTTGTTATTATCCTTTTCTTTTTGTTTTTCTTGTCTTTTACTCTTTATTCCCATATTTTCTTCAATTGGTTAGATTAGGGTATTAATTACTTGATTAAAGTAGACTTAGGTAGTTAAAAACAATGGGAAATCACATAGGGACATTAATTAGGAGCAGAATTGGGATTAAAGTCACAAATACATTTAACCCTAACTTAGTGCCACAACTGGGCACTCAGAACGGAACGCAGTCGACTTTGTGCCGTCCGCGGTGCCTTTATGCGATCCGCGGTAACATTTTATGCGGACCACATTACTGAATGACTTAAAAGCTGCACTTTAGGGATTGGGTCCGCACTACATTTTGTGTGGTCCACATTGGTCCCTGTGCGTTCTGCACAAAAATTGTTCAGAGAGCAGGTAGTCGAACCCCACTTCTGTGAGGATCACGGTCGATTTTGTAATGCCCGCACTGACACCTGCGCGGCCGCACTACCATTTTGTGTAGTCTGCACTGCATAACTTCTGCAACTGTCTACAATTTTTTCTACAACTCTGCTCTTCACTGATTCTATTGATACTAACAAGCTTATTGGATTGTGTTTGCAGACAATGGTAAAATAACAGGTTAATTGCTGTAAACAACCAGGCAGAGGAGAATCCTCCCGGTGAGGGAAATAGAAAATGATAAGTCTGACTCCTCAAGCCCGGCAAAATATTAAGAACGCAAGAAAGTTGATAAAAGCTGCTGATAGAGTCGTTGACATGTCGGGGAGTGAGTATGAGCACTCTTGGAGGATCTCTTCAGACTCTGTGCTAAATTACATTGAAGACTGGCCGAAGAGGAAAATGCTAAGAGACACACCTCCAGCATCCCCCACTACCCTAGCGCTAGTGAATGTTTCTTCAGGGTCGTCTGAAATCTCAGCTGAAGGTAGTGGGGAATACTCCACTTCTCCATATCTTCATTGTTCGAAGAGGGTGCAGTAGGAGATGAGGAGGAAGTAGAAGGAGAAGGAGATATAGGAAAGGGGGTGACCCTCAGGTTGGCGGGGTTTATTGAACTAAGAAACTGGAGACATGACAAGACCGGTTCATGAGTGATTTAGTGCATTATTAATTTCGTGAATGGTGGCCGATAAGTAAGTTGATCATAGAAAATAGTTTTGTAGATAGAGACTTGCTACCTCACAACCCTAATGTGAGGATGCAATTAAGGGAGAGAATTGGCTGGGAGCACTTTTTGGTTGAATGTGTAGATGCCAATGAGAACTTAGTCAAGGAAAGCAAAGTATGAAAGATGTGAAAATCGAGAAAGGAGAAAAGATTTGAAATGTATAAGAAAGAGTGACAATGTGTCTCCCTAACCCCTTGAAAGAAGTTAAAAGAATCAAGTGAATTTGTGCCGAAATAAAACAAAAGAAGTGCTTTAGTGAATATGGAAACTACTTATACCAAACATTGCCTTCCCGGAATCAAAAGCCTTCACTATGTCTCTATAAAAGCCTTATATTATCTCTAGTTGAATGAAGCTTACCTAGTGGTGAATCACATAAGGGGCAAGCATATGGTACTTTTTTTTAATCCACTAGGCGTAGCCTAGGGTTATGTTTTTATTAATAACAGAAAATAAAAATTACAACATAAGAACTTGATCGTGCCAAATAAGTTATGATCATCACAGAGTTTATAACATACTCTGTGGTGATATTACATATGAGGATATTAAGATGGTTAAATAAAAATATGATGAAGCGACGAAGTTGCTTTCCTTTCTCCAACTTTGTGATGAATTCAAAAAGAATTATATTGATTTCATCCACAAATTTTCTCAAAATGTCTTCCAAATTCATGCTTTGTTCTTTGTTCTTTGGGTAACCTGTTTTTGTTTTGCAATTCCCATTGGGGGCCTCCTTATGTTTGCGTCTTCGACCACCCTGCCGTCCCAGCTTCTGTCCCTTTGGCGACACTTTTTACTTGTTTTATTGTGTGTTGGTGACAAATCCCCTATTCTTGCAGCATCTTTACGACATTGCATTAAGATATCCTCTTCCTCTCCTTCTTCATATATATGTCTTCCTTCCATATCATTCTGGAGTTGTCTTTGCTCAGAAGAGATTAGCGGAGCAGAAGATTCATGCTGGAACTGTCCAACAAGGTAGTTCATTGGTGTATTTTCATTCATTTGCTGCCGCTGTCCATTGTGCATAGGTATAATCTGATTTTATCTACAGTTTTGCAATGTTGTTTTGTTTCCAACAGCTGATGTTTCACCCGAGAATTGGATTACATTTTATGTTGTTTCTTTTTGGTCGATCTTTGCAATTGTTGTCCTTGAAGTACCTGCTGTTATATTAGTTTTTAGAATGAAAACTGGAGCATTATGGTTTAAAATGTTGTTTGGAGTTGCTGCAGATGGCATTTTTGCATTCCAATTTATAGTTGCAGGTTTCCCATGAAATTTTGACTTGATTGGAGCTTCAATGTCCTCTCCAGAGCTATCGTAACCATCTTCTTGGTCTTCTTCTGCAGATGAGCAACCAGCAGAACCTTCGTCCTAGCTCTCTTCATCCTCAAAATGTTGTTGATCCCAGAGTTTCGATTTAATTACCAAATCTCTCATATTAGCTAGAACTAGATGTTTGTTCTTCTTATTGAAGCTTGAAAATTCCTCATAATCATTGTTTGCTTTCTCTGCAAGTGTACTGGATAAAGGAAGAGGAGGATAACTTTTAACCATCTTTATCTTTCCTCCAGCCACCTTTCCATCATTTTTACTGACATTGGCAAGCGCAGCAAATGAATTAGAGCTTGTTATTAGTGTTGGGGTCTTCTCTGCAATCTGCTTATTTATTTTGTTTTTTGAAGTTTCATTTTTGTTGGATCTTAATGACCAATTGTTCCTTGCATTATGATGTCCAGTTGCCTTTGATTGTTGTGAATCATCTGAAGGATGTGTATCAAGATCACTTTGATGCACAGTAATGTTAGAGACAAATGCAGCTGTGTTATTTATTGAGATGTTCAAATTGCTTTGTTGATCCATCTCTGGCTTGTGATGTATATCCTGTCGAGATGAATTTTGCGCAATATCGTCATCTGAAGGACTTCCTGTTGTGACAGCATCATCAGTCACAGTTTTAGCTCGATCTGCAACACTTTGTAGAATTGAATCCATATTTGGCAGAATACAGACTGCAGTGGCTGCTTCATTATGCAATGTCCTATTGGAGCTGTTGTTAACCTCAGTAACAGATCGTTTAATTTCATCCAATGCTGGAGTTGACTGCACAGTGGTCAGGACATGTATCTCGTCTGCCGTTAGTTGCTGAACCTTATTCCAGGTTTGTTGTCCTTTGGATAGTGCAATTATATTACTGTCCTTTGTGCCAGATGCTTGATCCAACAGAATAGAATTCTGCGAAATGTGCTGCTGGTCGATCAAAACATTTTCCTGCCTTTTTGCATTGTCATTTTCTTTCACAGTAACCAAACTTGACAGCTCCTTTTTAGAATCATCTAACAGAATTGGCACTGTTGGCTTCTCTACAGGTTCAGCAGATATAACAGTTGAATCTGTATTGACATTCAAAACAGAATCCTCTACAATTGTACCATTTCTTTGATCAGAAGATGCACAGTTGTGAACCTTACTATTTTGTATCAAGAGCTGCTGCCCGATGGATTTATCCTTATCTGACTGCCCAGCATGATCAAACAACTGTCCAGTGTGTGCACTAGATGTGATATGATCTGTAGAGGTCAGAAGTGTCCCAGCACTATCCACATATGAAACAGGTACATCCCTAGCAATAATAGGAGGTCCATTGTCCACTGGAAATGCTACATGAGATGCATCATCACTCCCATATAAGGCTGGATCAACAAGCCTTAAAGGTGTAGAATCGAACCTTGACAAACTAGAAACTTCAGTAGCTGTTTGATGATTCAATGTGTATTTGGTATTCTCATTACCCTTTGTAACAGATTTTGCAAATTCCAATTCCATAACATCACATTGATCATCCACCTCTTCATTTTGCGCAGTCATATTAATGCTATCCAATGCTAGAGTTGGATTAACAGTAGCTTGTACCTGTATCTCTTCTGCTACTAGCTGCTGTCCAGTAGGAGTGGTAGAATTAAGCAAAACCGAAGCATTACTCAATTCATTTCTATCTTGTTGCCCAGGAATTTTTGAAGCAGCAGCTAAATTTGTAACTATTGATCTGTCAGCTGGTTGAAATAACAGTGTAGAATCTGTAACTGGTTTGAAAGCATGTGAAGCCTCCAACTTTTTACCAGTTGCTTGATCAGCCAGAATAGAGTTCTGCACCATATGTTGCTGGTCGATCAGAGCATGATCTTTCCTTTTTGCATTGTCATGAGCTAACACAGAAGATAAATTTAACATCTCTCTTTCTGTTAAAGCATTCAAGGGAAGCATCAATGGAACAGTAGATAACATTATACTAGGCTGGGCAATATCAAAATTTGGACATAAGAGAGTTCTTATAGCTGTATCATTTGCAGTAGAAGCAGTTTTATAAACCACATCACTCCTAGCCATTTCATATTGAACATGATTTCCCCTATCCTTCACTGTAGGTTGTTTAGAGCCAACATTCATTTTCATAACATCCTCTACCAAACAAGTTTGTACTGCAGAAACATTTGGATCAACAACATCCGTCAGTACATCTTTTTCTTGTAAATCCTTACCTCTTTGTCCAGATCTTTTAGTACTTAGATAATCCCTTGCATCTCCCTGTAATTTGTCTAATACATCGATCTCGGGACAAGGCAGATCACTGGCCAATTTTTTCTCTGCGACCACCAGAGCTCCATTTTTTTCTTTTTTAATTCTACACGCCTTCTCATCATGACCTTGATGCTTGCAATAAGCACAATGTTTTGGCAGGTTATCGAAGACTATTTCTTACTGAAACTCGACAGAATTACCAGAAACTTTATCTAAAATCTGAATCTTGACCTTTTTAGGATGTTTATCTAACAGATCAACTATAATCTTAACTCTTGCCGCGCTAGGTCTCGTTCTATCTTGAGTTGCCTTGTTTACAGCCAGCGGTTTTCCCACAGCTGAGGCAATTGACAGTAACGACCTCTTAGCAAAAAAAATTGGTGGCAGAATTGGAAGGGAGATCCATACGACTGCCATCGATGTCTCCTCCTTCGAATTGAATTCTAAAGACCATGGGAATGTTCTGAAGAAATATTCGTCGTCTTTGGATTTCAGATATTCTGTCGACTTTGAAAGGAATTGAACATAATCATTGAAGAGATCAAACCTAATTAACAGATGACGAAACTCCAACTGCCCAATGTTACATTGACCTTGAACATCAAATTGCGACGAAAATATTCTTCGCACTTAAGATAGATCAGGTCTGCCATACGAAAATTTTAAAACTGCTGCCTGATGCAATCCTTCTTCCCTAATGAAGTTGTTAACCTCTTCCTTAGTGAATTGAATTACAGGATTATCATGCTCTTTGATAACTGGACAGAGCTCGATTTTTGACGGAGCAGACTGTTTAGCTTGAATAGTTTTAGCATACGATTGCTTAGTGAGTTCTTTTGGACCAGTATTAAGAACGTTGCAACCCTCTCCCACAGCCAGATGCTGGGGAGAGGGCGTAGCATCCATGGATGTGTTCTACTTCAGAGAAGATCGACCATATCCAGTGATGATGCTACAAAAATGCTGGAGGCTGAAAAGAAACTGTCGAATGCAATTCCTTCCAAAAGAAACTTACGATCTGACCTTTTCTATAATAGAAAAACTGAATCCAAACAAATCAAACTATGCACCAACCATAAACTTCACATCACAACAGCGTAATGTGAGAGTTTGCTGGAATTCGAATGAACAGTGAGATCACTAAAATGCAGATCTGTTTCGATTAGTTTAGGATTTTGGAATGAACTCAAAGGGAGTTGATTACCACCAGAAGGATCTGAAGAGAGGCAAATTTCGATATGAAAACTGACGGAAAAGTGTCCGATGAATAGTGACGGATTCACTATTCACTCTTCTTCCTAGAGAGAATTTGAATAGTTACTAGAGAGAATTTATGACTTAGCATATGGTACTTAGAGTCGGTCTTGTGACTTTTCTTTTGAGAGATGAGTGAATTCCCATTAACCTCGTTATGAGTGCCACTATTCTATTGGTGAGGTTTGCTTAGTGAAAGCTAAGGGTGTGTGAGTTTGGGTTCCATAATGACTAAAGTAGTAGGAAGAGTTCTTTGATGTGTTGAGTCAACTCTTGATGCTTTGGTGTCTCACTTAATCCATGGTGTTTTAAAAGAGTAAATTTAGTTAATGATTCATTTGTATTGAGGGAAATTGTTAGTCCCTATTGAGGATAGATGAGGTTACTTTAGGACACCTGAATTTTCTTGGATTTTCCCTTAAGGGGTGGGTCTTATTTTGTTTGCTTGTGGACAAGCAAAAGCTTAAGTTTAGGGAGTTGATAACTAGTGATTTTGATACATTTTGTACTCTTTCTTGCTTATGTTTTGATTAGAAATTTGTACAAAATAGTCTCAACTGGCTTACAAGTTGTGCTTGATTGCAAGTTTTATCAACAAGATTACAAGATGTCAAAGATTAGCTCAAAAGGTGTGAAACTTGCACAAGTATCAACGCAAGACAGAGCTGAGGCAAAACAAGCCAGTGCGGCCGCACACCATTTTGTGCGATCTGCACAAGTGAGGTTCAGAGAGTATGCAACTTAGGAAAATCACGCAATACATTCGCAGTGGACTTACTGAGTTAATACTTCCACAGGAGCTTAATCTATTTTCTGGTTAAATACACTACAAGATGTTTTTCCATACTTTCACGACGAAACCTAGAAATCGATCACTGATCCAACTCGAGTATCTCTGCAGGATAGACCTCAATAGAAAATTGAAGAGTAATGGCAGCAAGCGATTGAGCTGTCTACTTGAATCGGATATTTTGAATACCAACTAAGATTTAGAATACTAATAAATCACATAATATCCCCAATTATAAATTCAGGTGCATGATAGACATCGGTACTCCAGTGCATTTCTCCGTCTGAATCAGATAATGCGGTCCTCACTGAAGTTACTATGGTGCACTCGATTTAGTGCGGTGCCAAACCAAGGGTCAGAGAGTTTCTATTTCGGAGATTGAAGCCAATGCAATCCGCGCTCTATTTTATGCAGGCTGCACTAGAAGCCATTACGGCTGCAGTCCATTCTGTGCGGTCTGCATTGCCCAAGTTCAGAGAGTAGTTTTGACAAATTCAAGACCTAGTGCAGCTGCACATGATTTTGTGCGATCCGCACTAACCCCACATGGGTATTTTTTTCTAGATTTTTAAACTTTATATAAATAGCTTCTTTTCCTTTTTTAGGTAAAACAGATAGTTTTAGCTATAAGGTGCGCTCGTGGGTTCGAATATTTTAACTGTTTTGGGCCATTTTATCTTCATTTCAACATTGAATCTTCTAGTTTATCTTAGCAATTGATTAATAAGAGTTGTTTTTCATCAATTAATTTGTTGTTTTCTTCAATTATGAGAAATTAGACCAATAAGCTAGGGTTGTGGCTCAACCCTAGTATGGATAATTGATGGGTCTTGTGTTTTAGGGATAGATTGACTGGGTGTTTGACATTTGGACTAATTTCATGTTTAATTGCTGAATTATATAGTTGCAAACACTAGTTTGTGTTAAGTTGATTTTGGTTCTTCTTGAGAAAGAGAACCTAAGTCTCTGAAACTAGTCCACAAGGAATTGGGGCGTACTCAAAAGAATGATAGCCCCAATTGGTCTTGAAAAAGTCAATTCGAGCAAAATCACTCGAACTACCGAGAGATATAGAGTGAGTAAAATTGTGCAAAGGTTATATCGTACTCCCCAAATATGTTAATCGTATCTTGAACTCAAGTATTCGTTAATTGACCACCTAGAAAAAAGTCACTAACCTAGTGCCTTTTAATCATTTGAACAAATCATAATATCTCACTCTTAGCTTATTCTAGTTTAAATTAGCGTCGTAGTTGATAAAATTAGAAGTTAAACAAAAACCCCAAAGTGTCTAGAAGTGCAATTAAGAAAAATTACACAACTCCAAATTAGGCATGGGCTTCTGGAAGATGTACTTCAAAGGATCCATCCTTAATATAAGATACATAGTATAAGCATAGAAATAGTGCCTCAGTTTCTGAGCTACCCAAGTTAGAGCACAATCGGTGCATTCCAACAGAGAATACCGGGCCTCATATGGGGTGAGCTACTTACTAAGATAATAGATGGCCTGCTCCTTTCTCCTTGTTTCATCGTGCTACCCCATAACACACATGAATGCTCCATCCTTTACTACAAGTTAGAGTATTAGGGGTCTACTTGGCTCGAGAGGGACCAAATATGGAGGTGTTTACAAGTACTCCTTGATTCTGTAGAAGGCCTTTTAGCTATCATAGATCCATTTGGTAGTGGCATCCTTCTTCAACATCTTAAAGATCGCCTCAAAGATGACAGTAGATTGTGATATGAACCAGCAGATGTAGTTAAGTCTCCTCAAGAAAAGCATTACATTTTTCTTGTTCTTTGGCGGTGGCAATTCTTGAATAGCTTTGACATTTGATGGATCCAATTCTATCGCTTGGCGAATCACAATGAACCCAAGCAATTTTCCAGCTGGAACCACGAATGCATATTTTGCGGGATTCAATTTCAAGTTGTACCTTCTCAGTCAATTGAAGAACTTCCTCAAATCTTCTATGTGGTCAACGACTTTCTTGGAGTTAATGAAGACATTGCATACATACACTTCGATCTCCTTGTGTATCATGTCATGGAAAATAGTGGTCATGGCCATCATGTAGGTAGCCCCCGCATTTTTTAACCCAAACGACATCATCTTGTAGCAATACACCCCCATGGCATAATGAAAGTTGTTTTCTCATTATCTTCTTCAACTATCCATATATCATGGTACCCAGCAAAACAATTAATAAATGACTGCAGCTCATGCTTGGCATAGTAATCAATCAAGATATGTATATTTGGCAAGGGGAAGTCATCTTTTGGACTAGTCCGGTTGAGATCCCGGTAGTGGACACAGACTTTAACCTTCCAATCCTTCTTTAGTAGGCACAATGTTGGCTAACCATGTCAGATACTTTACTACCTTGAGAACCTTAGCTTTGACTTGCTTAGTGGTCTCTTCCTTGATTTTCAGACTCGTATCTGGCTTGAATTTTCTGAGCTTCTGTTTTACTCGCAAACAGGCTGGATCAGTCAGTAATTTGTGTGCCACAATGGATGTACTCAGACCAATCATTTTATCATACGACCATGAAAATATATCCTCATACTCACTTAGAAACTCCGTATATTCTTTCTTTTCTGACGGTGACAAATGAATGATGATTCGTGTTTCTTTGACATTTTCTACATCTCCCAAGTTGACAATCTAGGTTTCATCCAAGTTGGACATAGGCCTATTCTCAAAATTCTCGACTTCCTTGACAATCTCTTTTGGTATATCATCTTCCTATGAATCTATGATTGTTTGTTGTGTCGTCTCGTTTCATGTCACAGTCATTGGTTCATCAAGATAAGTAATAGTAATGCTATATAAGTAAAGTAATGAGAGAAAATAATAAGAGTAAGATTTATAAGAAAACTGGAGTGCTTTTGATAAATTCTATAAATATTTTGAACATTGGAGCTCGTTCTTGCAAAACAAAAGTGCGAAAGGAAAGTAAACTTGTAAAATTAAATAGTGCATGGAGCTTGTTCTGCCTTGCTACCACGAGGCACTACGGGCGGTTCTGACAATCCAGGCGTTGAGGTGTGCTCTCTTTTTACAGCCTGTATGGAATATCCTTGCTCCCCCTCTTCCTCAAAAAATGTCACAACAGTCCATATCATCGCCTTCTAGGAACAAATTCCCCATTATTGCTAGGTCTTCTTCTTCTCCTGACCCACAGATTACCTTGACCAGTTGGTAAGTATGCTCCAAACTGGGTATTGGTTGTTCCAATGGATAGTAAGGGCCACACAAGGGTGGCGACCATTCGTTGAATTCTTTCCAGGTATACTCATATCCTAATCCAAAAGTGGTGTCGTGCTTCTTGAGCTTGACGGGCTTAGCGATTCCTTAGAGATTCTTGCCAAGTCCTTTTCCAGGTTCATACCTGCTCCAGTTCAATATACTTCCAATTTTGTTATGCCACCACTTATCCTTATCGACAGCGTTGACTCGTTCGATGTGGTGGTAAGTTTCTTCACATGTATTTGTTCTTCATCCAATCGTTGGGATGGTTTGGAGACTGTATATAGGATTGCGACCATCTCCATCAATGATTACCTCCTGGTGATTCCATTCAAACTTCACTACCAGATGTAGCATGGATGCTATGGCCCCGGCATGAATCCACGATCTTCCCAAAAATAGATTTTAATATGTCGGCACGTCTATTACATGAAAATAAACGTCAAACCAAGTAGGCCCCATTGGCAAGGACAAGATAATTTCCCTAATAGTAGACCTTTGAGACCCGTCAAAAGCCTTAACATTGATGGCCCCGTCCTTGATTTCATGCAGCCTTTTCCCCAATGTCCTGAGTGTCACCAGCAGACATATATTGAGACTGGACCTCCCATCGACGAGGATCTGGGTGATAAAATAATCTTCGCACTGCACGTTGATGTGCAATTCCTTGCTGTGACTCAATCCCTCTGGTGGCAGCTCATTTTCATGGAAAGTGATTTTGTGACTCTCCAATACCTGACCTACCATATTTTCCATTTATCCTCTGATGTTGTTTCTTGGTACATATGTCTCACTCAGCACTCTTACCAACGCATTCTTATGTGTATCAGAACTCTGTAGCAAAGCAAGAATAGAAATCTGCACCGGTGTTTTGTTCTGCTGATCAATGACTGAGTATTCCTTTGCTTGTATCTTTCTCCAGAGATCATTGGGCTTTGTTTCGGTGATGGTTTGTCGACCAAAAATCTGCTTACTTGACTCAGCCAAGTGTTCTGGAATGTAAACCCTGTCGGTCCTTGTTATACCATGTGCTGCAACTACTTCCCCAAACTTGGCTTTCCTTTTCTTTCTTGCCTCGGCTGTGTAGTCCCATGGTACAGATTTTGTATGGAATGGTGTTACTACTGTCATTGATACCTGAATGGGAACCCTTGCTTTGGAAGGTAATACAATAACATAAAATGGTACAGGCGCCTTTGGGGACCCAAACGCGACCTCAATTGGTGTTGGCACCTTTGTAGAGGCTAGTGTTTCAAACTCAAGTGGTATGTATATGTTCACCTCAGCATCTTCGGAAGGCTAAATCTAGACTATAATCAAATTAAGGGTGATTGTTGGTTTCTTTGGATCTTCACCTTCTGTGATCAAACCTATTGATCCTTTGGGATCCAAATCATCCTCTATGTCAATCACATGAACACCTCCACCCTTGTGGTATGGTAGGGGGTTATTGCGGACATTGTGGGCTGGCTCCTTGGCCATGATAATCTTGTTGTAAATCACAACCTGGATCTTATCCTTCAGAGAGCGGCATTCAGCAGTGGTGTGCCCTTCATGCCAGAATGGTATACAAAGGTTTTATTTGGGCTGCCCTATTGGGAAGGGTTTTTCGGGGTTCAGGGATATGGGTGACATAACAAGAAACTTTGAGTCTTTCATACAGCTGGTCGATTGGTTCAGCATGGCAGTATACTGTTTGGGAGGTCTGCGGTTGAAATTTTGTTGGGGTCTAGGAAAGTTTTAACGAGGGAAAGGTGATTGATACTAGGATTGATGAGTGTTTTAGGCTTGGTAGACATGTGCGGGCTGAGAATATCTGGGTGAAGTAGGTTGGTATATAAGAGGTGGAGGGCGATTAATTGGTAGGCGGTAAGGTTTGGTAAGAAGGTACGAGTGTTTAGAAATTGAGAGTATGCTTATATGTAAGAGGAGGTATTGGGTAAGTTTGATATTTGATAGGTGATTTGGTTCTCTGTGCAACCATTATGGCACCTATGTCCCTCTTCTTAGACGTACCACTAGACTGTAGAGCCTTGTTGGTAGCTTGCAAAGCTTCAAAGTTCGTAACCATACCACTCTTGATACCTTCCTCAATCCATTCTATTAGTTTGATGATGTAAGAGAATTTGTAGTTTTCTATCAACATTTGTCTTTCATTGTATTGCGGATCCTGAGCTCAGATGAGGAACTTGTTCATTTGTTCCTCCCCTAAAGTAGGTCGGACCTTAGCCGCCTCTAATCTCCAATGAGTAGCATACTCGCAGAATGTTTCTGTGGGTTTCTTCTTTAATTTCTGAATGTAAAACACATCTGGTGTGTTTTTCATATTGAACCTAAATCTCTTCATGAAGTCGGATTCCATACTTACCAAGTTCGACCACTTCTTTCGGTCTTGGCTAATATACTGGGAATAGAGCATCTCCTTTTAGGCTCCTCATGAAAATCTTCATGCGGATCCTCTCATCTTTTCCTACTCCAATCATCTTGTCGTAGTATGTCCTCAAGTGAACCTTGGGATCCCCTATGCCATCAAACATTTTGAACTTAGGAGGTTTGTACCCCTCGGGAAGTTCGACATCTAGCTGTATGCACAGATCTTCATAGTTTAGCCCCTCAATTCCCTTACTTCCTTCAACACCTTAAATTCTTGTGGTCAATTTCTTATGCTCTTCGGCCAGATTTCAGACAAGCAAGCCCTTATCATCGGATTAGGTGTGCTTGAGATGGGTTGGGTGGAGTGTAGCACGGCCTTCACATAGATGGGGGTGTTGTGTTGGGTGTGGTGTGGTCATTCGTGGAGTTCAAATGTTCCGGGATGAGTAGGGGAATATTGTTAGCAGTGTGGCAAATATTGCATTAGTGAAATGAGCAAGATGATTTTGCTGCTTTGGGACATTTTGTGGAGGTATACGATTATGAGTAGTTGGGAAAGTAACCTTTAGAGTAGCGAGGGAAATAACAGACTTGCCAAATATTAGACCTGATCCGGCTCGTCCTAAAATCTCGACAGCTTTTTTTTGAGTTGGGACACACTTTCTTTTGAAACCTGAGTACCCTCAGTGTTCTTTGCATGTTCAACTGAGCTTTTCTTTCTCAACTCTCCCATCTTTCCCTTGTTCATGTTTCTGGTAGGACTAGGAAGAGGAGTGGGTGGAGGGCTCTTTGATCTTGTGGAATATAATGACAATGCAAGAGTGCACGAACTAACCTTTGGGGGAAGGGAATAAAACAAAAAGTAAAATAAAAAGGTAACAAGTTAGGGAGGATTATAAGAGAAGATGCTGTGATATTTAAATACATAATGCAGGAATGTAAATCGTATCCTAATTTGGGAGCCTCGTTATGCTCGAGATAGGCCTAGTGACAAATTAATTTGGAGAACTGATAATGCTAAATGCCCCATTTTATTGATAGAAAATAAGGCGAACCCCAAAACGACACTAGATAATAGGAAATAAAATGTCATTAATGGCCATTGGCCTTATTACATTCATAAATAAAAAGGTAAATTCCTATCTATTTGGTGCCAGAAGGACCATCCCCAGACTCGGCATCTTTGGCTCCATCGAACAGCTATACCAGCTCCCGAAGTCCCATCAGCAAGTAAGCTCTGGCTAGGTGCCCATCTTCATTTCCATCAGCATTCTGGCAGTCCTCGACCCCTCTAGTGAATTTCCTTTCCAGCTCTACTAAACCCCACTCCAAGTGTCCCAATCGTTTGTTGGCACTAAGAACCATGACTTTCCATTCTTCAATTAGCTTTTGGTTGGTTTCTTGAATTTCATGGTGCTCACTTTCACATTCTCGAATCCTTTGCGCAATTAGTTGTACTTGACCTATGCTTCATCCTTTTAATCGATGATCCTGTGACCTTGAGCAAACATGGTTTATGTCTGGCTTAATAGTGTCCCTTTTCCCATGACGATTTTGTAGTGCCACATGTACTAAGCTCAGCATTTGTGAGGGCTATCATCATCTTGAAACTCGTCCCGGAAGTGACTCATCTTGTCAACCCGTGGTACAACCTGCTTCCTATCAACCTGTCTTATAACTCGGAGAGGGACATAAGGATAAGTTCCTCTAAAACCAATAAGTACTAGAAATGGTGCATCCCGAGATCGGGCAATAAACTCTTTAGTAGGGAACCATTCGAACATCCATTATACTTGGTCCTCTTTCAGATTTTCAAATAGTTTTACCCATCCTTTGGCATCTTCCGGCTGAGCAAACATGTTGGGCATGTAATTCATCCTCCTTAGCTAGTGGAAGGCTATATGATCGTCCCAATCCCTATGCTGAATCTCCTATCTATATTCACCCTTTTGGAGGTGCTCCATGAGCCAGAGTTGAAGTAGCAAGTTGCAACCCTTGAAGTGTTTGGCTCCCTGTTGATATTTCTCCAAGGCTCGGTATATTTTTGTGATGATCATGGGCACTATGCTAAATGGTTACCCACCAATTCCCTCCATTAAGGTTCTAGTAACCATGGCTAGACTGGTATGGATCCTTGTTTTTTTCATTAGAAAAACAATCTTCCCCAAGAAACAGAACATGAAGACAAATACCCTTCGATGAATACTCCACAATGATGTAAGGGCTAACGCTTCGGTATAAGTACAGCAAGATTTGATGTGACTATACCTCTCGTACAAGCAATCAAAGGGAATATACCACTCTTTCAAACAAGTTAAGTCTAGATTCTTCTTTAGACTCATCATCTTGAGAAAACCTCTACACTTGCGATTTTCTGGCATTAACAAAGCCGCATATTCCCACGGTATACCAGTTAGTCCTCCTCTTACCTCTAGCACGGGTATCATCTCAATCTCCCTGAAGCAAAATACAAATCTATCACAATCCCAGAACATGGTAGCATATTCAATAAGTTGTTGGGTATAGATTTCCATAAGGGAAGGTAAATTCCCCAAGTATTTTCGGACAAGAGTCTGATCAGTAGAATGAACATCATCCCACCAGTTTAGCAGTTTTGGATGGATGTTGGTGACCATGCCGAATCTAGGGACTTCGTGCCTCATTTTCTGCAAGACAAAAGTGTTAGGCCCTCCTACCGGACTCAACTTTTAAACACCAATAATTGGCATAAAAGCATTTAGTTCTCCAAATAAATGCACAGAACATGGTAGTGACTGTTTGGATTTCAAGGAAACCCAGTGTACTTTGGACAAGGCTATCATAAAAAAGTCATTATGCGGACAACATAACTGACTTGGCAAGGTTTTGATCGTGATGCACTCACAATTAAATAGAGTAGGGTTTCTGTAGGGTATTGGATTGGTACCTTTGAACGAACAACTCAAGAGAGAAAGCATCGACTACACCGTTGATCGATTGGTTTCCCGCAAATATGCCTTTGGCGGATTTTGGGAGTAATAATATTGGAAGGGCGCAACCACTCATTATAAGCGTTTCTATGGGATTTTGTGCACGAGTGGAATATGATGTTGAATATGAAATTACAATAATTAACAAGTTGTCACGTATTTTCACGTTCATAAAATAATAACTATAACAGTTTCTCATAATTTACAACAATATTAAAGGAAAGCGATAAAGGAAAGCATTAAGAGAAATAAGGAAAAGAAACAAAGAGCCAAGTCAGTTTCGAAGTAGAAGGGGGAAAGTACTTAAAGGCATTAAAACAAACAAAGATATATAAAGAAACATAAAGTCACAAATAGCATGAAATGGTAAAAGTCTTAAAGAAAATCCCCAACGGAGTCATCATGCTATCAATGCCCCCTTTTTCTCACAAAATCGGGTTTATGACATTTGGGAGGACAAGTTGTTCCCTTTTGGGAATTGGGTTTGAATTGAAGAGTTGCCACCTAATGATTAAGTGTACTAGGACACTAAGAAGAATTTTGATTCAGAAAACCAGAGAATGGGTAAGGGATTGAAATTATCTCAAGGGGAAGGTGTTAGACACCCCTCGAGATCCACTAGTATGGTTCCCGGTCATGCAATAATTGTGACTTTAAGTGCAAATGACAAGTAAACAAGTAAGAATTACAAATACAGGGTAGTTTTTACATAATTGTTGCACGCAAAGAGGTTAAAGAAGCTGAAGTCTGGGTAGAAAGTAGTTTTGAACTTCAGAAAATAAACAAGTAAAGGGAAGGGATTTTCATGTAATTGTTGCAAGAAATTGAAGTAATAGAAGTTAAAAGCACCTGAAAGTTGAGCAGTTTTAAAATCGTGAAAATAAACAAGTAGTGGAAAGAGGGGGTCCTAGGTTTATAAATAATATGTATCACCCCACACAACACCCGATAACCATTTATACACGTGGTGTTATCGCGTGGTCATCATATCCATATCTACCCTTTCCTACTGTGTTAAGGTATTAAACACCAATGGTCTCGTTTTCCTATTGCATGCTACTGAAGGAATTTGGGACTACTACTCCTAAAGGGAAGGGAGATTTGGGCTTTTATGGTTTAAAAGGAAAAATGTCTAAGGCGATAAACAAAATACATAAATCAGATATGGGCAAGCACATAACAATTAAAAGGCTCAAGCATGTCTCCTCACTTAACATATTGTTTAGCATGTCTCGCATGTATTGGTTATGGTCTGATTAAACTTACGAGTTGTGGCAGGTTGATCTATAACATATTTTAGATCAGAAGCCCGAGCCAGCCCTGCTTGATGGTTGAAACTAATATAATCATATTCAATTTAAAAGTTACCTTATGGCTTGCCTAAGTGTCAAACGAAACTAATATGCATGATATCTATCAGTTTCAGAAAAGAAGTATACTGATTTTAAGGGAAAGAAATTGTCCATTACAGGAATATAAACTCTGCAGTTGTTATTGTTACTACTTCTTTTAGACTTATAAGCCAATTGATGATTTATATTTTGTTGATTACTCCTATAGGCATGCTTTCTAGGCGTTTGTTAATGTTAAAAACAGTGTTATTACCATACAGAAATCCTATAGGCATGTCATCTATATGCAGTTAGTTATTAAAACTTATGTACATAATTCCCTAGTGATAAATGCATATGCAGAATTCGAGAACTCCTATAGACATGTTATCGACGTCGTATGTAGAAATGCAGAAACCTATAGACATGGTTTTTATATGAAATGTAGAAGCTATAGACATGGTTTCTATATATATTAAATGTAGAAGTGCAGAAGCCTATGGACATAATCTCTACATATGAAATACAGAACCTATAGTCAAGATTACTAAAGAATGCAGAACTTGTAAACAGGATTTATTTGTGAAAAATTAATATGGGAAAATGGGACATGATTGCAGAGATATAATAAATACCTATGCGTATGATATCTACATATGAAATGTAGAATCAATAGACATGATTTCTAAAGAATGCAGAGATTATAAACAGGGTTTCCATGTGAAAAATGCAGAAGTGAAAACAAGACATGGTTGGAGAAGTATAATAAGTACCTATGAACATGATGTCTACCCCTTTTCATCCATGATGTCCTCCCCTTTTCACTAAAACCCCATAAATTATTACAAATTATTATAGGCCAGAATGAACAAACAAATTACAGCCCAGAATGAACATAAAAAAGTAAAATTACATCAGAAAAACAAAAAGAATTCCAACTAAGGAGGGCCTGATTCAGACTTCTGTCTGAAGCATGAAGTAGAACAACTCCAAAGATCCAAATCCAAAGTCTTTCTCCTTTTTTGGGTGTGTTAGAGTTCCCAAGAGCCTCATGGACTCCGAGCAGTGCATACACCCAAATACAAAATTGAGACATAGTGTAGTGTGGAAGGGCCAGCCCTCAAGTGTCCAAGTTCAGAGAAAACTCAAGATCCCAAAGCATGGCTCATAGGAGGGGGGCAGAACATAAAAGCTAGGAATGAGTATGAGTTCAATATAGGGGATTCGAGGGAGAGCCAATACAGGATGGTGGTCATACCCAGCAGTTGGAGGTACTGGCATACCCCAACCAGCTAGTTGGCCACATTGTTTAGGAGTTAGGACCCCTTAAAGGGTTAAGACCAGACATGAGCAACAATTTGGATGTTGCCATGTTCTGAACTTTAACTCAAACACATAGAAGGGAACAAGGGTTAGGGATTCACAATAGAAACAAATGTAAGAAAAGAACATGCATAGTTAATATGTAACTTCACGTAAATAGTAAAGTTGGCATAAATGTAAAGGTTGTAAGTAAACACATTGGGATGATGCTGAGAGCTAAACCTAAAACATACCAGTTTCAATAAAACACGTAAGAAAAAAGCAGTAGTCTTGTAAAGCAAAATTGCAAACGAGAAATCAGAATGCTATGATTTTAGAAGACAATTGAGAAGTATGAAGTGTAAAAGCATTGAATTGAAGGTGTGTTGAAGTGCAGAAAGGTCGTGCCCTTTTATAGTGTAGAAAGAAAGTAGAAATAGGTAAGAAAATAGTTGAAAATCAATTACATAAGGTCTCCCTTTAATTAACGGATTCTGATTTCAAACGAGCAAAATAATTAAGAAGAGGGGGGTCAATCAAATACTTTTACAAAGCAATACAAGATGGGTAAATACATAAAGTTCTATTTAAGGATAAGGTTTTATAGCATATGGTTTGTGCAAGTAAGGAAAGAAACTCAGCCAAGAAATCAAAATTGCAGGCTTGTACGAATAAACCAAGTCAGGAAAAGTGAGGAAAGGTTTTACTTAATAAAATTGGTAACAATTAATCAAACCTAGAACAACAATTCTAAATCAAGCATACGTTTGAAAGCCTTTTGAAGAAAGGTTCAATACAAATATAAAAGCATATAGATATGCTTAAACAAGAAAGAACTGTCATGCTAATCAGAAGAGTCTAGCATAGAAGTGTTTAGAGTCATAAACAAAGAGGTTCAAATCCAGTTTATAGACTCAAAATGAGTCTGAGCGAGTCAATGGTTCCAAAGCAGAACCCTAGTTCAAACACAAAATCAACCTCATCCAAACCCCCAAATTCAAGGGTTTCTAAGTCGAATTAGATACAGAGACGAGGAGCCAAGTGATTGAAACAAACTCAGAGATCTCTTTCAGAGACTCATGCGAAAACAAACAGATACAATAGCAAATTCGAAGCAAATAGAGTGAAGAAACTGATTTGAGGCATAGTTAGAGTAGAAGGAACACACTTTAAGAAAAGCTTGGAACTTAAACAAGTCCAGAAAGGAAAAACATGCAGTATAACACTTGAGAAAGTAGTAGAGGAAACATATTTAAAAATAACTCAAACAAAGGTCCAATGAAAGGCAAAAAAATATTTTTAAAACATACTAGAAAATACATACAGGAACACAGAGATGTAGGAAAAGCCTAGAAAAAGAACACATAAGAAAACATGGCAAGATAAACATGTGAGAGCATGATATAGAAACATAGTAGAAGAACGAATGGAGCATAGTAGAAGAACATACAAACATACGAACACAATAGAAGATCATGCAAGGTAGAAAAACAAAAACATAGCATAGACAGATATCCGCAAAGAAAAGAAGAAGAAAAGTCCGAGAAACATCTTTAAACTTTCGAAAACCCTAAATCAAATAGAAGTAATTTTTAAAAGAAAAATTAGAGAAAACGTTTTAAAAATCTAGTAGAGCATAGATATAGACTAGATTTAAGAAGACAATCAGAGAAACCTCAAATAGCTAGGGTCTCAGAGGAACCCTAACATAGGAAAGCTTGGAAAAGGTCCGATCTTGAGTCGGATAAGTCAGAACCAGGCTCGAAATGCATTGGATACTTTCAAATATATATATATATATATATATATATATATATATATATATATATATATATATATATATATATATATATATATATATATATATATATATATATATATATATATATATATATATATATATATATATATATATATATATTATTTTGCATATAAAAAATTAGACAGAAAATTGGTTATCAACAGGCACTCTATAAGAACTAGATCCATGTAATTAGCAATGTGCCTTCTCTCATATCTGGGCAATAAAAACTTGTTGACAAATTCAAATAAGACCTTGTGCTCAGGCCTCATTTAACTTTTCTGCACAATCCTGGCTTCATTCATATCTTCTGAATCACAAAATCTCCTGGTGATTGCAAGATAAGTAGGGAGAGAGTCCAGGCATGGCCACCTTTTCCTTATATAGTCATCAAAACCTTCATAGGGTATGTCCAGTAACTCAACCAGTTTCTTTGCATCAAACTGCACTTGGACTCCATTCCCCAGGCTACTAATAATTTCTTCCTTAACCGCAGCATTTGGCATAAATTCAATTAGCTCATTTCTGGCTAGTCTACCATCCCTCTGAAGGACCATGTCCTTCCATCCATGAGCAGCTAAAGCATCCACCGATCTCATCATTCCTGGTTCCACCAGGTCTTTCAACATTCTACCCTTTAAAATCTTTCTTTTGCCAAACATGGAATGCTTATCTTGTTCCTTCTTAGATTCATTTTCTTCTTCTTCATTCCAGTCATCATCTTCACAAAATTTTGATTGTTTGTTTTTCCCTGCAGATCTTGTCCTTTAAGCTAGTGTAATTTCAACAGCCTCAAACACATAGGAAGACTTCTTGGAGGAAGTCTTGGGCTTTTTGGCTCGAGGGTAGGAACCTCCAGCGATGCACACCTTTCTTGATGGACAAGTTCCATATCCTCTTCCTCAGAAGCCTCTAAGGATTATGCAATATTTCCATTTTCTTTATTCATTTTCTTTTTCTTACTTTCGGCTATAGCCCTTTGTAGATCATCTTCACTCTGTTTCACCCTGCTTCTTATGGCTCTACCCTTTGGCAATGAAGAGGCAGTAGGTGTTGGGAATGTAGACTTTCTTTTATTGGAAGGCTTAGGAACATTTGGGGTTTTTGTAATGAGAGTTCTATGTTTCTTTGGGTCATATATTGTCCCAATCGTTTTCAGCAGGGCTGCTAGGGTCTCCTCAGTAGATGAAATAGGTTCATCTTTCTGTGTGCTCAGATGAACCACTCTCTTCTACCCTTTCTTGTTCAACCCCACATATAGCAGACACTACTCCTTTTCCATTTCCCATCTCTTCACCACATGCACCCTCTCTCTTTTTCTTTTTCAAAATTCCTTTTACCTCCACTCCTTTGTATCTCAGGCAATTCAACATCCCTAGTGGTTCCAACTAGAAAAATCCTAGTCTCTAGGCTTTCAGACATAGATGAACGTACCTTCTAAGGGGATTCTTAAGTCCTTTCAGAATCAGAAGACCCATGTCCTCCCCCTTCAGTAGCGGATTAATATGATTCATAATTAGAGCTGGAGTCGGAGTTTTGAGCTTGGATTGATTTCAACTTCTCATTTAATGTCTTAGAGCCCCAGAAGCTACAGTCTTCGAGCAAGTATTTTCACCCTTTGAAGTCTACGTTTTGGAGATGCACTGGATGGAGGAGGTAAGGATAAATTTAAGGGAGTGGGTGGTGGAGGATTTCCAGAATTATCTTGTGGGTTAATCATTCTCATTGGGTTTTTGATAGAATTTGGGAATTAGAGTTTTGAAGAAGAGGGCAAGTGAAGGTAAGGAAGAATTTTTGACGGATTTGAATTAAAATTATGGCAGGGGAAATGATGTGTATTTAAAAGAGAAATACACATTTAATATGTAACGACAACTTTTTAGCAGTGGTCAATTAGAGGTCTAATCAACCTGAAATTGCAGATCTTGAATGATCAGTTAATTTTCCTTACATTTTACGCTAAATTTTTTGTTCAGAGTTCTATGCAGACGGAACTGGTTCAATGCTAAAGGATAGAATTTTCTAGGAATTGAATAATTGTAGTACTTCTACTTATGATTAAAATATTAAATTCTAGTTGCGTTGAGTATAGAAAACATACCTTAGCTTTCATATGAACCCATAATGATGAACCAGGTTCATCAGTTAGAAGTCTCTTGAACATTCCTCAAATGCTATAATAAAGAAAATATTGTAAAAGATCAATGAGTCATATAAAAAATGTCACATAAGTATACCAATTGAAGTATGAAGTTGAGTAAGAATTAATATAGATATTTACATAAGTTCAGAATTTCTAGCCCAAAAAAATCTTTTTTTTATTTTTCATTATGCATTCTGAGTTGGATCTATTAGGTGATCTTAATCATCCCTAATTCTAACATAATCATCTCAAAGTTTTCTTTACTCGGTGCTTTAGTAAGATGTCAGCAATTTGTTTTTCAGTAGTACAAAATTCTATGGAGATCAATCCTTTCTCATAGTTATCTCTCAAGAAGTGGTGTCTAACATTTATGTGCTAAATCCTCTTATGATGAACATGGTTCTTTTTCATACTTATAGCACTAGTGTTATTATAGAATATAGGAATGAAACCAACTTCAATGCCAAAATCTACCAGCTGCTATTTGATCCATAACAATTGAGCACAACAAGATGAAACATCAACATACTAAGCCACTGCAGTAGATAAGGACACTATATTTTGCTTTTTAGTGGCCCATTATATAATATATGAACCAAGAAAGTGGGCCATACCTAAGGTCATTTTCCTATCCACAAGAAAACTTGCATAATTAGTATCAGCATATCCTACTATATTAAAATTACTACCCTTGGGATACCAAAGACACAGATCAGTGGTTCCTTTCAAATATCCTAGTATCCTCTTAACAGTAATCAAGTGAGACTCTTTTGGATTAGCCTGAAAGCAAGCAGAAAGCCCTAAATTGAAAAGGATGTCAGGTCTGCTGGCAGTAAGATACAAGAGTGAACGAATCATACCCCTATACAACTTCGGATCAACTGATGAACCAGGTTCATCAATGTCTAATTTAGTGACAATTTCAATGGGGGTGTTTATTTCCTTTGATTTATCCATTTTAAACTTTTTTATCAACTCTTTTGCATACTTCTGCTGATGGATCATGGTTCCATTTAGGCTTTGTTTAATTTGTAAGCCTAAAAAAAGTTAAGCTCACGTATCATACTCTTTTCAAACTCACTCCCTATTAATTTTGCAAAATCCTTACTTAGTTCATCAAACTTTTTTCTAAAGACCTAACTGATTGAGTTCATCTTGCATAACATTCACACAATCCGCCTCATGCAAAGCCTCAACAATATTTTTCGGTTCAATAAGAGATAGAAAGGCATCAAAAGTACACAGATTCTTTAATTGTAATCTAGTTTTGACTCATGATGTTGGATTAGTGATTATGTTCTCAATAGGATGAGAACTTTGATACTTGTGAGGTTTCATAACCAACTAAATTCTACTAGATATTTCTTCCATATTCTGTTGCTGAGGAACAGGGTCATGAACAGGTTCTTTTCGGGGATTAGTTTTAATTCCTCTTTGATCAGTTCCCCCTGTCAGGTTGCCTTGGATTGAAAAACATGTTCCATCACTCGTTCTTTCTTTTGGTTCCACTTTAACTTGTGTTGAGACTTCAATCAAGTCCTTTATGCATTCCAATGGCTTCATCTTCATGTTCCTGTCTCTTAGAAAGAATGATAGTTTCATCAAACACTACATGGACACTTTCTTCTACACACAAAGTTCTTTTATTGAACACTTTATATGCTTTGCTATATGAAGAACATCCCAAGAACACTCCCTCATCACTTTTGGGATCAAATTTACCTAGGGGATCTTTTTCATTATTGTGCACAAAGCATTTGTATCCAAATGCCCTAAGATAGCATATATTTTATTTTCTCCCTTTAAGTAACTCATAGGGAGTTTTCTCTACAAGAAGTTTATCCATACATCTATTGATGATGCAACATGCAGTGTTTACAGCCTCTACCCAAAAGGTGTGGGGCAATTTACTAGAAAGAGGCATAGTCCTAGCCATGTCTTCAAGAGTCCTTTTCTTTCTTTCAACTACTCTATTTTGTTGAGGAGCCCTAGGAGCAGGGAATTTATGACCTATACCATGTTCATCACAAAATTCAGCAAACTTAGCATTTTTCAAATTCAGTTCCATGATCAGACCTAATGGATGCAAGTTGATTACCTAGTTGTTTCTGAGTTTTTCTAACAAAAGTAGTAAACATGTCAAATGCTTCATCTTTATATGCTAAAAGTAGTACCCAGGTAGATCTGGAATAATCATCAACTAATACTATCACATATTTCTTTCCACCTCAGCTCAAGCTTCTCATTGGACCACAAAGATCTCTATGGGCTAATTCCAACATCTTGGTCGTGCTTGCTATTTTCTTGCTTTTGAAGGATGATCTTACCTGCTTCCCCCATGCACAGGCCTCACAAACTTTGTCTTTCATGAACTTGATGTTAGGTAGCCCTATTACCAAGTCTTTAGAGACTAATTTGTTTAGCTGATTTAGACTAGCATGACCAAGTCCTTTGTGTCACAAGAGGGGATCATTATCCAACACACTTAGGCAGGTGAATTCATTTTCTGAAAGAGTAGACAAATCTACGATGTAAATATTGTTAACTCTTTTTCCCTGCAAAACAATATTGTCAGTAGTAAGGTTTATCACAAAGCATTTGGTAGTAAGGTTTATCATAAAACATTTGGTAGAGGTGAATACTACAACATTACCTTTGTCACACAGTTGTGACATACTGATTAACCTATATTTCAAGTCATCTATCAAGTAGACATTCTCAATGGAGTGGGAGTCTATCTTAACTACCTTTCCAACCCTAATAATCTCACCTTTCTTCCCATTTTCAAAAGAGACATTACCTCCCTTTAAGTCCTCAAATGAAAGGAACTTATTCTTACTTCCAGTCATATGTTTTGAGCAGTCACTATCCATATACCATATTTGGCTATCAAGGGTTAGTCTTAGGAACCCAAACTAGTTTAGGTCCCTTTCTATAGGCAAAGGGGTAAATCAAATTCCTATTAGACCACTCAGGAAGCCTATTTTGCTCTTGAACAGTTTTGTTCTTTTGACTGGCTTTTTCTTTCATTACATCCAATTTTTTAATGGCCAGTTTTTCCACAATGTGTGCAGATTTTCTTCTCAGAAAGAGTGAGGTACTTGCTTATACGATCCCACTTAGGCACTTCAATCCCATAGCCAAGTCCTTTTTTATTGCTATTGTGATGTTCTTCTAGCCAGGAAAGAACATCAGAAGCCTTGTTGCATTTGAAGGTTCTGTCTACTTCATGTTTTAACTTCCCTAGATTTTCTTTTAATACTTTTATATGTTCATCCTTCCTGTACAACTCATCCTTCATTTTGCCTAAGTTTTCTTCTAGGGTGAGATGAATGTGATCAGCTTTCTTCTTACATGTTCCTAGTTTCAGTTTTAAGTTCTCAAACCTAAGTTCTAGGACACTGGTGTCAAGTTCAAGATCCAGGTTCTTCAACTAAGCATTTTTACTATCACTTTCATTAGCCATCGATTCTATATTTTTGCACTTGGCTTTTAGGATCACATGTTCCCTAGACAGATCTTCCTGTTCATTGTTAATTATGTCAAACTCATCAATGAAGTCGAGCAATAACTCAGACAACCTTTCTTTAGACCCGAATTTAATCTTGTATTTGAGATGAAGGAGAATTAACTCTTGTTCATCATCTAATTCTTTAATGACCATAAGTGTCTGTTCATCTGCAGCTTTATCTTCTCAGTCCTCATGTCATGTTTCTTCCCCAAGCAGCAACCATAGCATTCGTTGATCCTTCGTTTTTTTTGGGTTGAACCTGTTCCTTCATTCAACCCTTTCGTTCTTCCACTCAATTTCCGATTAAGGATAGTTCTTAGGAAACCTTGGTTTGTTGAAGGTTGTACCTCTTGATGATCCATTTCCTCTCATCGGGTACTTTTTGAAATATCTTGTGATCATGGCCATTTCATCATCCTCCAGATTTGATCCTTCAGCTATTCTAAGAGCCAGACTTCTTTCCTTCTTAGGTGTATCTATTCTCATGGTTTGCCTTCTTAGTTCATCCAACTTGAGGGTAGCAATGTTCTTTGATTTCTAAATAGCAATGATTTTGCTTTCCCAAGTCACTAGTAAGAATATTGTTAAGATTTTCTCAACCTTGTCTTCTTCAAGGATAATTCTCCTAAGCGATTTAGGTTCATTTGTTGGTATCGTGAACCTTGTGTACATCTCCTGGATAGATTTTCCTTCCTTCATACTGAAATTCACATATTGAGAATATAACAGTATTCCTCTTGATCTCTTTATTTGAGAAGTTCTTTCATAAGCCACTTGTAAAGTGCCCCATGTTTCCTTTGCAGTAGTACAACTGTGAATCTTGTTGTACTCGTTTGGACTCAGTCCATACACAAGCCATGTCTTGGCCTTGGCATTCTTCTCCCATTTCTTTAACTCTTTAGCAGTGCAGTCGGTTCTTATCTTTGGCACATCCACTCCTTCAGCATTCTTTTTTGTAGTTGCCAGAGGACCATCGGTGACTATGTTCCAGAGTTCATAGTCTTCTCCTATGATGTGATCTCTCATCATGTTCTTCCACCAAGAATAGTACTGACAATTAATGAGTAGAGGCCTGGCAGTGGATTGCCCTTCCTAATTTTCAGGTGATGCACTCATTTTAATCTTTTCCTAAGGTGTTAGCCTCTTCCAGGATAGCCTGTTCTAATACCATTTGATGTTATAAGCGTAATACCACACAAAAGGGAGGGGGACGGAGTGATTTGTATGACCCAAATTTCGCTTATCAGAACTATAGAAGAATTTGGTTCTTCTAGGTCTTCTAACTGCTACTATTTATAGAATAATAAATACAGAAAGTAAAGAACACAAGTATTTTTACATGAAAAATACCTAACTCAAAAGGTAAAAAAAGTAACGACCTACTACTCAGTAGGATTTTCCCAAACTTTCACTAAAATCACTGAGCTAACACAGTATTCACAAAAACCTTTTGTAAACCTAAGAACTAACTCTAATCTCGTTATGGTACACAGCCTCAACTGCTGCGACAACTTCAAGTTAGCTATAACTTGAATGCTCTAGGCACCTAATATAATTGCTTTTATGAAAGGTGAAAGGTACAATTTTAAACCACCTACTACAATTGAATTGGAATAAAAGATAGAGATAATCGAACTAGTTCTTCTATCTCGTTCAAGTAGCTTCAGGAGTGCACACTCAAACTATACATAACTTTCTTGCAAAATCGTCCTTGCTCTTTTGCTCTCAATTTAGTTTAACTTATGCGTATCTACATTATATGGAGAAGAGAACAACACTGATATTTAATAGGTTAGTAATCAGAGTTTGATTGGGACTCAATTTCTGCTCTTCTATCGTGGAAGAGTTCTTGATAATCTCAAACTCTATCACTATCTTCATCCTAGGTTGTGTTCTCTTCATATAAAGTGACTTTCTTCCCTTATCTAATATACAACATTTTCGATCAGATCATGAGATATTGCTACTTGATCATTAGGTCTTATCCCCTTCACGTGCATCTCACATGTATAGGTTGATCATGACCGTAATTCACAAGATGGACCAAGTCCATGACTGAATTCTTTTATCATTCTTCAAAATTCACGTGTTCTTGGGCCAATAGGATTATTTGTATACAGTAGAAATTAGGACTACCCGATTTTACTATTCGATCAAAGCAAGGACGTTGCATCGAGGAGCTAAGGCATCGAGTTCGAGATCAAAGTTTCTTTCGAGATCGAGGTCGGTATCAATCAAAGCTAGGGGAGATATACTTTGAGTAACATCGAGGATAGATTAGTAATGAAAAAAGTAAGATATCTGTGATTGCTCAAGGATCGTGGCGTGAATATCAGAACCGACAAAACCGCTAATGATTATTGATACCAATCATGGATTTTACTTTAGAAATTAGAGCTATACCTTATTTAGGATTCCTTTATTATATGAAGAGTAATCATGTTCATTTGTAAAGGAGACCGACTAAGAAATGACATTACACTGCTCTTTTACTTGCACTACAATAAATTTGGCCGAAGGCCACACTAACTTTAGACAACCCTTCTAAATCACTGCCAAAAGTATTTGTGGCAATACTTTTTGAGGGACGGTCTTCGATTTGGATACGGAATTTAGGCGACGCTTCTAAAACGTTTTCTTTCAATATAAAGCTATGGTTTTTAAGTGTTGCCTGAACATAAAATATTTGGTAACGTTTTTTGGCCTATAATACAATATTTGTTGAGGGTGTTATTTTTTCAACCTAAAAGCAACACTTATAAAGTGTACTGTAAAAATTACTATTAGATATTCCCTTCCCCCAATTTTGACAAGACAAAAGGAATACCCAGTGAAATATTTTACCCAATTTCAAATTCCCCCACCACTATAATATTTTACCCTTTCCGAAATTCCCTCTGCTCCTTTACCACTGCTTCTTCACCACTGCGACCCAACTTCCTCTCATGGGTCGTACCAACTCCATATATAGATCTTATTTTGGGATCAACTTTTCCTAATTTCAATTAATTTCCTCAACTAGAGAACTTGCTCTGCTCCATCTCGTCGACAGGCGAACTCGTTCGATGAAATCGAGTTGTGACTTGTAGATTTGTTTCCTCTTCACTCGTTGTATCTATTAATAGCATAAAATTTTACCATCCCGACAATTTCTAATTACTAATTTTGTTCATTGGTTTGCTGTTTGTGCATAGAAAGTAATTTCGGACAACTTGTTCAGTGCTAGCACTAGGACTTCCTTATTTATCACGATTTGTTGCTAGTAAGGTGTTGGTTCTTATTTCATAGTACATTGTATTTGTTATTTTTTGATATATCGGTTAGTCATAGCGACTCATATCTATGGTAATTTTGATTGCTATTATTATGGGTTTGCTGAAGACAAGAGAGGTTGCTCTGATGATAAGCAAACTCGCACTTCCAACCGAGAGTTTGTGAGTTCTTAGTCTCCCCAAGAGCAAGGTGGGAAGTTCTTGGAGGGAAGAATGCTGGGGGTCTATTTGGAAACGGCCTCTCTACCCCAGACTAAGGGTAAAGTCTGCGTACACACTACCCTTCCCAGACCTCACTAAGGTGGGATTATACTGGGTTGATGTTGTTGTTGTTGTTTTTTGTGGGTTTGCTGCTCAGTACGATATTGTAACTCTTCTGCCAAACACTTTAGGATTTAGTTACGTTGGTGTATCATTTAACATATTATCTACACTATGTCTAAAATTTGATCTATAGGATTGCGAAAGTGAAGAAGAAGGCAGTAGTTTCCCACCGATCCCAAGAGGCACAAAAGATACATCAACTTCTTTCTATTTTGTGTTTTTTAAATTCTGGCAAAATAAAAACTCTACCTATATAAGTAATTTTGTCTAATTTCAAATTCCTATATTACTTGAATTCACAAAGTCTCAGAGCTGTATTTATTTTATTCACATCTTGTATTTGTAAACTTGTACAGATAGAATGAATGAACTGTTGGAATGAATCCAAATAAAACACTTTAGCATTCATATCGAATTACTTGGAACAACAACATAAGCGGAAGCGTACCTGAATCCATAAGTGGAAGCTCCTTAATCCTTCTTGAAGATTGTTCAAGGTTTGGCTTTGGAAGCTCCTTGATCCTTCTTGAAGATTGTCTTGAAGTTTTGGCTTTCACTTGATATCCAAGACAAATGTGAGGATTGGTTTTCCACTTGATATGCAAGAACAAGTTTGTGCTCTCTCTCTCAATGGGAGGAAGAAGAAGAGAATGTCTTGCATTCTTGTGGGAACCATAACCCCCCTTATTATAACATGTGAGTTATGAAACTCAAAGGTCACAAGAATGTAACCTTGGTTACATGTATGTAACCTTAGTTAGCTCATCATTAACTAAGGTTACTCTTTTGGGTATCTACACATTAGTCCTACACTTTATATGACAATGTATTGGCCCCCTTAACAATAATGTCCATAAGACCACTAATATAGGCCAAACCAAAAGATAGCACATAACATATAATTAATCCATATATTGTCCATATGTATGTAGTATAAGTCCAAATGTCTAACAAACTCCCACTTGGACTATACATTCATGCATATGTACAAACCTTAGCATTATATGTTACATTATAACTTTATGAGCTCATAATTGCTATCATAATAAAATTGTCACGAACAATCCGGTCCACCAATCATACCAACATAGGATCTAAGAGATCTTAGTTACTCTTGCGTAACTAGACCCAACATAGATCACGTATATCAATATAACCAACGACATGGATCAAGTATAGGTGTGTAGCATAGAAGTAACATAAAGTGTGGTCTGAAATAGAATGTCTATTTCCAACTGGTTCTCTTTATTGAGATCAATCATAAACCTTAAAAGTACATAAAACTTTAAAACTGAATATCTGCAGATATAACCTTAAAACTGAATTATTGAATGTAATGGACAATACATAATTGTATAATACAAACTCCCACTAAAATTCATAATCCTTAACCGATTTGACACCCATGCAAGCAATATGCTCATGAAATACTTTGGGTGGCAATCCCTTAGTGAGCGGATCCGCAATCATGGAGTTTGTACTGATGTGCTCTATGCACAATTGTCCATTCTGTACTCTTTCTTTAACAACCCGAAATTTGACGTCCATATGTTGTGCTTTCGTCAAACTACTGTTATTGTTAGCATAAAGGACTGTTGATCTGTTGTCGCATAATAGACTGAGTGGCTTTTTAATGCTGTCTACTATGCACAGTACACTAACAAAATTTCGCAGCCATAATGCCTCATTGGATGCTTCATAACATGCCATGAATTCCGCTTCCATAGTGGAAGTTGCCGTAAGAGATTGCTTGATGCTTCTCCAAGAGATAGAACCGCCAGCAAGCACGTAAATATAGCCTGATGTAGACTTCAGACTATCCTGACATCCAGCAAAATCTGAGTCGGTGTACCCGATGATCTCAAGCTGGTCCGATCTCCGATATGTAAGCATGTAATCCTTTGTTCTCTGTAAGTACCTCATGACCCTTTTGGCTGCCTTCCAATGGTCCATTCCCGGATTGCTTAGATATCTGCCCAGCATCCCAACAATGTATGCTATATCAGGTCGTGTACATACCTGAGCATACATCAGACTACCTACAGCCGAAGCATAAGGTGTCTTTTCCATTTCCGTAGTTTCAAAATTATTATTTGAGCACTGTTTGAGACTAAACTTGTCTCCCTTAGCAACAGGGGTGTTGCCTGGTTTACAATCCTGCATGCCAAATCTTTTAAGAACCTTATCGATATAGCCCTTTTGTAACAGACCGAGAACACCTTTGGAGCGATCTCGTTGTATCTGAATTCCTAATACAAAAGAGGCATCACCAAGATCTTTCATTTCACATTTCTTTGAAAGAATTTCTTAGTTTCATGCAATAATGCTATATCGTTACAGGCAAGCAGTATGTCATCGACATATAAAACCAAAAAAATATATTTACTCCCACTGAACTTATGGTATATACAGTCATCAGCAATATTCGGTTCAAAACCAAAAGATGTAATGACTTCATGAAACTTATAATACCATTGACGGGAAGCTTGCTTGAGCCCATAGATGGATTTCTTTAATTTGCAAACCCTTTTCTTTGAGTCTCCCGAAACAAAGTTTTCAGGTTGCACCATATAAATTGTTTCGTCAATGTCACCATTGAGAAACGCTGTCTTAACATCCATCTGATGAAGTTCAAGATCAAAATGTGCTACTAGTGCCATTATAGTCCTGAAAGAGTCTTTCGATGAAACTGGAGAGAAAGTCTCTTTATAATCAATTCCTTCCTTTTGAGTGTAGCCTTTTGCGACAAGACGAGCTTTATACTTAATGAAATTGCCCCCTAAATCCCTCTTGGTTTTAAATATCCATTTACAACCAATTGGTTTAATACCTTCGGGCAATGTAACAAGCTCCCAAACGTCGTTATCGCTCATAGACTTCATCTCATCATTCATGGCATCAATCCACTTTTGAGAGTTAGAACCTTTAATGACTTGACGGAAGTTGATTGGATCGTCTTCCTCAATTCCAATGTCACTTTCTTGTTCTTGGAGAAATACAACATAATCATCCGGAATTGCATTTCTCCTCTCTCTAGTGGATCTCCTTAATGGCACTTCAGTTTCTTGAGGTTGTTGAGTTTGATTTTCATTAGTAATATCAGGAACTTGATTAGGGAGATTTTCGAGATTGTCTTGAATATCCGTGTCAGGAATGAGAACACCCTGACCAAGATCAACAACTTGAGAGAAAGACACATGTTCTTCCTCAAAGACAAAATCTCTAACAACTTTATCTCCCCACCCCCCAAACTCAATATCCTCAAAGAATCGAGCATTACCCGTCTCAAAAATAGTTCTAGAAGTGGGATCATAAAACTTATACTCCCTAGATCTTTCAGAGTATCAACAAAATAGCTACTAACTGTTTTAGCATCCAGTTTCTTTTCATTCGGCCTATAAGGCCTTGCCTCAGCTGGACAACCCCAAATGTGTAAGTGCTGAATACTGGGTTTATTTCCACTCCAAAGTTCATATGGGGTTTTGATTGTAGCTTTAGTTGGAAATCTATTAAGAATATTAGCTGCAGTTTTCAATGCTTCTCCCCAGAGTGAGTCTGGCAAAGTAGTACGACAAATCATACTTCTTACCATGTCCTTAAGGGTCCGATTTCGTCTCTCAGCTACACCATTCATAGTAGGACTGCCTGGCATAGTATACTGAGGAACGATCCCACACTCATCTAGGAATTTAGACAAATGGCCCTGGACGTTGTTCACCTGAACCATCATATCTACCATAGTATTCACCACCACGGTCAGATCTAACGGTTTTAATCCTTTTGCTTAGTTGATTTTCAACTTCGGCCTTATATGATTTGAACACGTCTATAGATTGGGACTTTTCATGAATGAGATATAGGTACCCATAACGAGAGTAATCGTCTATGAATGTGATAAAGTATTGTTGACCATTTTTACAAAGTGTAGTGAATGGCCCACAAATATCCGTATGTATCAATTCTAAGACATCCGAAGCTCTCTCAGCACCTAATCTCGTCTTGTTTGTTTGTTTACCCTTGATACACTCAATGCAAATATCCGAATTTGAGGAATCAAGAGAATCAAGAATTCCATCTGACACAAGTTTCTGAATTCTTTGTTTAGATATGTGACCCAATCTCATTAGTTAATTTTCTTTTGGTACCACTTGAACTTGTATGCAAAGTTTCATTATGTGAGGTTATTATGTCAACCAAATATAGGCTATCATATGTTGATAAAAGACCAGTATCGATAAGATTTGAACCTTGAAAGAGACTAACTTTATTGTCACCAAATGAACATGAATAACCGGATATGTCCAATTTAGGAACAGAAATTAAATTCCGTCTAAAAGACGGTACAACAAAAGTCTCATTCAAATCTAAATAAAAACCAGTCTTAAACAACAGCCTAAATTTTCCAATAGCCTCAACTTGAACCCTTTTGCCGTCACCCACATAGATGTATCTTTCACCATCATTTGGTTTTCGGCAGTTCAGGCAAACCTGCATAGATATACTTATGTGAGTAGTAGCAGCAGAATCTACCCACCAAGTATCCTTAGGTACCGAAATTAAATTAACTTCAGAACAAACAAGAGAAAGAGATATACCCTTTTTTTGCACGCCAAGCATGGTATTTGGTACAATCTTTCTTCATGTCCCCTTACAGAAAAAGCAACCTGATTCTGTAGTTTCAACCTTAGGTTCCTTATGTTGCTTCTTCTGGGGCCTTGCAACCGCAACTTCCTTATTTTTCCTCTTCTTATTATCTTTGGAAGAGGATGCCAAATGAGCACTTTCTGTCTTATCTTGCTTTATTCTCTCTTCCTCTTGCACACAATGTGAAATGAGCTCATTAAGAGTCCATTTCTCCTTCAGGCAGTTGTAACTGACCTTAAACTGATTAAAGTGTGCAGGAAGAGAGATAAAACTAATTACACAAGCAGTTCCTCAGGTAATTCTAACTTGAGTGACTTTAGTTTCGAAGCAAATTGAGACATTTCCAAAATGTACTCCCTTATGTTTCCATTTCCTTTATACCTCATGGAAACAAGTTTACTCAAAAGAGTACTTGTTTCTGCCTTTTCGTTTTGTGCAAAACGCTTTCAAGGTTTTCAAGGAAAACTTTGGCATTATTTTCATCATTCATAGTGCCCCTAAAAGATTCTGGAATTGCACATTTCATGATCATTAGACTCATGCGATTTGAGCGTTCCCACTTCTCCATCTCCTTCTTTTCATCAGAAGAAGATGTATCCTCAAGAGAAGCAGGTTTCTCAATCCGAAGTGCAAGGTCTAGATCCATGCAACCGAGAACTATCATAATGTTCTCTTTCCATTCCTTAAAGTTTGTGCCGTTAAGCACAGGGATGCTGTTAATGTTTGCAGATATTGTAGCAGCTGAAGAATTCAATGAAAATAGAACAAGGACAACTTAATACATGCTTACAATTACTTGAATTTTAAACTGGAGTTTACAGATTCAAAATAGGCAAATCCCATTACAAGATACCTAGCACAACATTGATTTTAGTCTTTGGACAGAAAATCAACTTGTAAGTGGTACTCTTGGTGTAGTAATCAAATATTGACAATAAACTCCTGCCAAATATCAAGCCTTCCTTTGGTCCGACTTAATATTCACATGGAAAACTTAATAATTGTCACATATTTATCACCACAAGCATGTTCGAATCCCTGCCAAATAACAACCTTCCTTTGGGCCGGTGTTAAACGCATGGAATACTAACATACACAGTCATCTTATACTTCAAAATCAATCAATCTACACAAAAGAGGTTACTTTGGTAACATAATGTTTCAATGGACTAATTTAAAATATTAGATGCAAAACTAAATAGTTCTTTAAGCCATATATGTTGAACCTTAACTGAAAAAGTACATGTTTGACATGTAAAAACTGAACATTAAAAACTTAATCTTAATTGTACAAAACAAAATCTGAAGCATGATGGACAAAAAAACCAATTAATCTTAAAACTGAATATTAATGTACAAAACATTAATAATTAAAAAACTGAATATTAATTGACATATTATTAATGTACAATTAAAATCTGAAAACTTAAAAGACGTTTCAATTAATAATGAAAAACGTTTCTTTAATTAATTGAAAAAAAGTTTCTTTAATAATGCAAGATTAATGTTTTAATATTAATATTGCATTATGACTCTATTAATATTTTAATTAAATAAAAAAAACGTTTCAATAATAATGAAAAATATTTCTATTAATTAATTTTGCATTATGGTTTCATTAATGTCACCCGAAAAACGTTTTTAATAAAAAAAAACGTTATCTTTATTAAAAAAAAAACGTTTCTGTCCAGGACCTTTTGCGGCGACGAACGCTGCCACTAAACCCATAGAAGTCGCCGCTAAATGTATTAGTGGCGACTATGTATTGAAACTGGAGTTGCCGTCACTGAAGGTTATTTGTGGCAACATTGCGACGAACGCTGCCACTAAACCCATAGAAGTCGCCGCTAAATGTATTAGTGGCGACTATGTATTGATACTGGAGTTGCCGTCACTCAACGATAATAAACTTAATGGGGCTTTCAACAAAAGGCTTAATCAAGAAATCATGTTCAACAATCGAAATTAGACAATTTATTTCAACATTTCAATTCATATGGTGATAACATGGTATCGAAATACTAAAGTTTATCATCAACAAATCATTCATGAAAGCGTGTTTTATCAAGGTACTAGAATTTCAAATACAAAATTCTATCTTAAGTTAATCATGAAGCTTTATAACATGGATTTCATGAACTTCCAAATGATCCAATACGAAGGAGGCTCTGATACCAATTGTTGGAATGAATCCAAATAAAACACTTTAGCCTTCATATCGAATTACTTGGAACAACAACATAAGCGGAAGCGTACCTGAATCCATAAGTGGAAGCTCCTTGATCCTTCTTGAAGATTGTTCAAGGTTTGGCTTTGGAAGCTCCTTGATCCTTCTTGAAGATTGTCTTGAAGTTTTGGCTTTCACTTGATATCCAAGACAAATGTGAGGATTGGTTTTCCACTTGATATGCAAGAACAAGTTTGTGCTCTCTCTCTCAATGGGAGGAAGAAGAAGAGAATGTCTTGCATTCTTGTGGGAACCATAACCCCCCTTATTATAACATGTGAGTTATGAAACTCAAAGGTCACAAGAATGTAACCTTGGTTACATGTACATAACCTTAGTTAGCACATCATTAACTAAGGTTACTCTTTAGGGTATCTACACATTAGTCCTACACTTTATATGACAATGTATTAGCCCGCTTAACAATAATATCCATAAGACCACTAATATAGGTCAAACCAAAAGATAGCACATAACATATAATTAATCCATATATTGTCCATATGTATATAGTATAAGTCCAAATGTCTAACATGAACAAAATATTTATCTATTAGTCGAAAATATTTGCTTTGAAAAAATTCATAAGAACAGTGTAAAAGTGACATTAGAAGCTTTGTTTTAGATAATATGACAAGATCATTGAGCTAAAGTTAATGGGGGGCACTAATTAGAATTGATCTTTCTATATTCTAATTTCTTTTTTAATGTTCTTTCCTGATTTGGTGTTTGTTCTTGAACGATATGCTTAATGTCAAGAAAGTCATTTTTATTGCTACCTATTAATCTTGCAATGAGAAAATTGTATATAATTGTAAATATACAGTCAAACTTCTCTATTGCAAAATCGTTTATTTTTATATTTCTTTTTACATTTATAGTGAAGGGTTATTATACACTTATAATAATATTTGATGGTTAGATATTATTTCCCTTATAGAATATAATTACGTAAAAATATTTCTTTTCCTGTTCTAACATTACATGTAAAAGATAAAATATTATTTAAATTTAAAATCTGAGAAGATATGCGTATGAAAGAAAGCTACATACATGTATGCCTGGAGTTAAGTTATGGAGTTCTGTGCCAGCTGATATATAGTTTAGATAGCTAGTTGTGTTTGACTTAGCTAAGGTCTTTGTAGATATTTACTTGGTGATTAATACAGTTTACACTCGCATACGGTTGATTTCTATTTTATTACTAATTTTATTTTAGATAAAAATTCTGATGAGCAATTAAAAATGGTGCCAAAAGACAATTTGGTATATTGGAATTTAGTGATGAAAAATTGGACAATTACGATTTTTACTATTCCTAATACTTTAGTAATACACTTGATTTTATAAAGTTACAAGCATGGACCTTGTAATAATTTATTTTATTCGTACGTATTACATGAGATTTGATCTTTTTTAAAGTTTATTGTAAGTATATGCATTTAAATAATATTTTTGTTATTTTTTACATAATTTAGTGCTTGGGATCTTCAAACGTGATTATATGATATATATATACAAAGGTGTATTTTATAGAACGCAAACGCATGGCTTATATAAATATATAAAACAAATTACTTCATAGCTTAGATAAAATTCGACATTTCAAATGTAAGTCACGCTTTTCATGTGTTGATGTAGTACACAAAAAGTGTAGCCAGAGAGGGTACTAGAAACATGGTCTTTATTACTCAAGTAACACTTAAAAATCGTTGTCTTAGGGCAAAGCTTACCTCATCTAAACCACCCCTTAAAAGGCGTTACTGTAGGTTCGAAAGTGTGACCTTTGATTAAATGCCATATTTTTTTATAGTATGTCATATTTTTCAGTTGTGGTTAAAAGCCCAAAATGTTGTAGTGTTGCTTATAACTTACTATTATTTTTGTTTGTTTTTAATGCTTGGTTTCGAGCTTGTTCCAATCAAGAACGATGATTTGTAACTACACTGATTTGATTTATCTTAATCATTTAATTCATTTATTTATCTAGTCATTTGTCAATTGACGTTGAATCAGATCACGTATATATTCTTATAATTATATTATAAATTTAATTATTACTCATATTTCGAAGTAAACTGGGATTACTTTGGCAAACAAGTAATAGTGTATTCCAGCCAAACAAAAGAAAGAAAAGAAAACTAAGTACGTAATAGTGTAAACGAAGCAAGCGGGGTTATTTTGGGCGGTTTGTGGGACTGCGGAAGTTGTGGTGCCTTCCCCAACACACTAACCTCCCCAACCTTAAAATTTCAACTCTCTTCATCATATGATACGATATATATATATATATATCAACATCAAAACATACCCCCAAAGCTCCACATCCCTGATCCTTCAACATATATATCATGTTTATTTGGTTGAATTTAAGTTTATCAAGTCTTTTGACTCTCTGAAAAATAAGAGGTGAGCAAGGATTCTTAATTATTAATTCATTCCACACTGACAGTGTAGTATATGTTATATTATCATTCTTAATAAGTAAAATAGGGACTATAGGGAAGTAATTAAACGTGACCTGCTCAACTAATAGATAGGCCGAAAACAAATTTATGAACTAATCAGCTTTCCTTAAGGATATTCCAATATTATCATTTATGTCCAACTTTGATATATAATTGATTTAGGGCCTATCCAACGATATATATATTATCCCAGCATTTATTCACGAATCTGATGTATAACTTTTTTCTGATCAAATTCAAAACAATAGTGATGCACTATTATATCACTATATGGAAAATCATGTTAAAAATCATACAAACTTGAGATAAGTACAATTACACCATATATTTACGACCAAGAGGATATAACTATTTAATAAAACCATTAAAGTTACATCTACCAGTAAAAAAATCTAATGTAATTATTTAATAAATTAGTCAAGGTGCACGTAATTAATAATTAATATCAAACAACATAAACATAGAATTTGATGTTATGTAATAACAAGTGAAGTCGCACTCATAAGAAGGACTTGAAATAACTTAACAAGATTCTAGAGAAGGACTGAAGGGGAACATATTTTATGTAGGCTTGATAATGACACACAACCAATGTTGTCTCCTATTTCCAAATATATGGTTTGATGATCACTCTCCATTTTGTCTCTATCTTGTCCCATTTCTTTTTCATTTAAAAAAAAAACATTTTAGGACAATATTCATTTTCTGAGGCATTTGATATCGGGACCAGCAATAGAATGCTATTTTGCCTTTTACTATTTCTTGTTATTACTTTTTCTGCATTTTCAGTAATTTATTTGTACCTTTTGAATTTATTTTGTAATTATGCTATTGGCTGTTGCTTGCATTGGAAGTGCGAAGAAGACAGGCTATGATCATTATCTGAGGCGAAAAGTAGTACTTCTTCATATAATTGTTTGAAACCATTTCTTGCATTCGTTCTTGGCGTTTTGGATGATGTTTGGGACATCTAATCGATTAGCTTTGAATTCCTTGTGTCTTTATTTTAGCTTTTCTCTCTTCAAGTTTGACAGACAAAATGACGAAGAAATCAAAAGAGTAAACAAGAACATATTGTACTATATGTGTAGACGCATTAATTAAGAAGAGTTTGGGTTTAATTGTACAAATATACTTTTGGTATGGGAAGTACAGTATAATCAATCACTCACCACGTATAATTTGCGGCAACGCGTAACAGATTGAGACCATCGTGAATCAAGTAACAGGTTAATAATATTACTGTGTCATTGGATACTACAACCTATGTGCATTAGGTAAATTTTTTACTGTGTAATAACTTACAAACCACATAAAAAATGTAAAATGCACTAAATTACACTATTAGAAATTAATTAATTTCCGTCCAAAATTTTCGATCGAAATTGGTCGAAAATTGTCAATTTCCGACCAAATTCCGATCATTTTTAATTAGACAAAAATATAATGGTCGCAAAACAAGGCCGACCGCAGTTGATTGGAATATTAAATATTAATAAGATTATTTAATTAAATAATTTTTGTAAATTATTAATTTACTAAAGAAATAAATATAAATTCATCATTTCCGACCGATTTCGATCGGAAATTTCAATAATCTAGGGATCTTATTTGAAAGCAAAAAAAAAAACTAATATTGCTAAAAATTGGGCAGGAATTGCCTGCTTTTAGGCTCCACTACCTGACAATTTAAATCAATTCATAAACTAATCAATAATTAATATTTCTCGAGGATACTTACACATCTACTTAGTGGTATTATTAATGTAATTATCAACATAAAGATAAATAATCACTGCTACATAATATAATGTAATATATATCTAAGAGTGTGTATATATATATATAGAGAGAGAAAGAGAGATAGATAGAGAGAGAGAGAGAGAGAGGGAGAGGGAGAAGTATATATAGTATAGTATATCGAATATAGCTTTTATATATATATATATATATATATATATATATATATATATATATATATATATATATATATATAATATTAAATATTATTTATTTAAAACCTCTTTATTATCACACAATATTATTAAACTTATATTTTAATTTGTATAAAAGCATTAATTATCGATTGGTTAATTAAATATACAAAAATTTTGTATTCAAACGTTCCGACCGAATTCAGTCAGAAAGTTAGAAATATTTTAGTAAATAATTATTTTTGTACATTAATTCCGACGACTATGGTAGTGTAATTATCAATTTATAAGCTAAAAGTCACTAATACATTTCTACATAATGTAATTATCACACATCTACATACATACATACATACATACATACATACATATATATTTAGATGTATATATATATATATACATATATATATATATATATATATATATACATATATATATATATATATATATATACATATATATATATATATACATATATATATATATATATATAATATTAAATATTATTTATATAAAACCTCTTTATTATCACATAATATTATTAAACTTATATGTTTTAATTCGTATAAAAGCATTAATTATCGATTGGTTAATCAAATATACAAAAATTTTGTCTTATGAAATTTTGATTATTTCGGCTCTTTCGTGTTGTGTGTGGAACAAAAAATTTAAATTTCTATCCGAAATCGGTCGGCAATTTAGAAAACTTTTAATAAATAATTATTTTATAAATACTTGACTGTTTTCCAACCGAAATCGATCTGAAACTTTGAAAAATATTAGTAAATAATGAATTTTATACATTATGACCAATTTTCGACCGAAATTGGTCGGAAATAATGACTTCATATTGTCCCCCATCACTAAATCATGCCAAAAAGATAATTACAGATAGAAAAAAGAACAAGTAGAATAAGTATCTGATTGAGGGTGAGAGCAAAAAGAGTACAAACTGACGTATTTATAACCTTAATCATAGTACAATCTTTAAAAACAATAACCCAATAAATATTGGCTTTAAATAATAGTTCAGTGAAGAAATTAAAAGATTTACCTCTCCACCACTTCACTAAGGTAAATTTTATAAATAGTCATATAACTATGATATTTTTTCAGTAAAATCATATAACTTTATTTTCTCACACAAAAATCATAAAACTTTCACTATTTTAGTCATAGTTAGCCGGCAAAGATAATTCTCCGGGATGTTTAGGAAAAAAGTGTGCTTTTTACAATTCTGAAGAGAGAGAAGCTCTTCCTTCTCTCTAACTTTACTGTTCATCGCTTCATCTTCTTCGTCTGCCTCAGCGTATGTTAGTCTAACGTGCGCAGAGGGTGCCATGGCGAGAGGGAGAGGCCGACTTCGGAAAGTTCTATTGCCAATATATGCTGAACAACCTACTACTACTCCATTACCAGAAGTTGTTAACACTGTTCCATTGCAACACAGTGTGAGTACTGTTCCATTGCCACATGCACCTGCAGATTTAGAGTATCTGGAGCTCCTGTGATTACAACCCTTGCTGATAATGCCGATAACAGTTCAGGGACTCAAACTGTGCCGGAGATAGGTCCGATGATGCAAGAGAATAGGGGTATCGACCACATGCAGCTACCTCCACAACCAGCTGTACTAAAGTCCAATATAGAGGAGGGATCAAAAATTGAAGCACCAAAAGGGTGGGCTAGTCTATTCTAGAGGAATCATCTTGCTACTAATGGTATGTCTCCAGAGTGCATTCCACCAACAATTATTAATGGAAAACCAGTAGGTCAACTAGCTAAGGATGAAGTGGAAGAGGAAGAAGGAAAGTGGAAGTGTGCCCTAGTTGTTTTTGTGCTAGGGAATGGCCCAGGGTATAATGGTATGAAAAGGTTTATTAATTTACATTGGTCTCATGTGCCTGAACCTGAGCCCTTTTACCATGACGAGGGCTATTATATTGTCAAATTCCAATCCCTGGATGATGCAAAGGAAATTCTGTGTGGAGGACCATATACTATTGCCAACAGACCTATGATCTTGAAGCAGTGGTCTGCTGATTTTGATTTCAAAGCTGCCTTTCCCACAGAAATTCCCCTGTGGATCAAGTTCCCTAACTTGCCTATGTCCTGTTGGGGCAGCAGGTCTTTGAGTAGAATTGCAAGTGTGCTAGGTAGGCCTATATTTGCTGATGAATGTACGACTAAGCAAACTAGAATCTTATATGCTCGTATGCTTATTGAGGTAAATGTCTCAAAGGAATTACCTAGTGAGATTGAGATTCTGGAGCCAAATGGGAAAAGTTTTATGCAGGATGTGACCTATGATTGGAAACCATTATATTATGAAAAATGCCTTGAGGTGGGACACAACTGTTTGGCCAAATCTACTCAAACCAATCCCATACAGACGAACAAGGTGATACAGGAATGGAGAGTTAAAGCTCCAACCAAAGTGGACCAGAGCAACCAGGTTCCCCAAATCCAGCAACCAAATCTTCCAAAGGAACCAAGTCCGCATGCTGAATTAGGTGAAGTTTTGAATAAACAGAAGGGTATTCAAACACAAGTTTCCCCAGTCTTTAACATCACAAACTTTCCACCACTATCCCCTATTGTGATGTCCAATAGGTTTGAAGTTGGGGGCAGACCATCCCCTGGATGAAAGGGGAACCAGCCATACTCAATGAAGTGGATAGGAATATTAGGGGTGTAAATAAAAGGTATAAACAGAAAGAGGCCAACGAATATTTTAGAATAAATAAGCTTGACCTTGTAGGTCTGGTAGAGACAAAGGTTAAACAGAAGAATGCAGACAAAATAGCTAGTTACTTGTTACCTAACTGGAGTGTTCTAACTAACTACAGGGGAGCAATGAATGGTAAAATATGGATTCTATGGGATACTACAAAAATTGTGATCACAGGTTTACAGGAGGACCCTCAATTCATCCACTGCACTGTTAGGACTCTTACTGGTGGACTTATCTGCTGTATCACAGTGGTCTATTGGTTTAATGACATTGATCAAAGGAGGACATTGTGGAAGACAATTCAAAACTTTGCTGCTGTTATTACTGACCCCTGGCTAATAGCAGGAGATTTCAATGCTATTATGTCTAGTAATGATAGACAATCATGTCATCAAGTTAAGCAAACTGAAACTGTAGATTTTAACAATTGCATCCAGCAGGCTGGTCTGGCCGAACTTCCATGGAAAGGTGATTATTTTACCTGGACCAACAAACAAAGTGGCAATGACAGAGTGTGCAGCAGATTGGATAGAGTGTTTGGCAACTATGAGTGGATGATTAAATGTAGCCATGTACACACAGTATACGGAGTACCACTTATATCTGACCATACTCCCATGTTGTCAACCCTGGCAGAAGAAACCAATCTCAGGAAGACTCCTTTCAGGTTTTACAATGCATGGACTCAACACAAGGACTTCCAGCTTTTGATCAAAGATAAATGGAATGGTAATGCTCAATGTACCCTCCAAATCCCTTAAGCCAGCCTTAAAATCTCTAAATACTAGAGACTTTAAGAACATTACACAGAAGATTGAGAATAGTAGAAAGGAACTTGAAGAGGTCCAACACCAGATGACTTTGTCCTATACAGATGCATTATAGCTTAGAGAAAAAGAACTACTGCTGCAACTCGAAAAATGGTCATTGATTGAAGAATCAGTTTTGCAACAGAAATCTAGAGCCAGATGGATCCAGCTTGGAGACTCAAACAACAAATACTTCTCAACAGTAATGAAAGAGAGGAATCAGTACAAAAGAATCACTGAACTGTTTACAGAATGGGGTTTGAAGATAACTGATCCAGATGACCTAAAGAAGGAGATTAAGGATTTTTATAAATCACTCATAGGTACATCAGCCACTTCCATTCCAGCTATTAACAGATTGTATATGAGCAATGGACCTAGATTAACACATCACCAGAAGATGGAACTAGCTGCTGATATCAGTGACACAGAGATCCTAAACAGCTTAAAGGCAATTGGTAATGATAAAGCTCCAGGGATAGATGGGTACAATGCCATGTTCTTCAAACAAACTTGGCCTATCATTGGCCCACAGGTACTGCAAGCAGTCAGGGACTTCTTTGAAACCACCAGAATGCATAGACCAACAAAATGTGCCTCTCTCACATTAATTCCCAAGGTGTCCAATCCTCAAACAGTCAAATAATTTAAACCAATAGCTTGTTGTTCAGTCCTATACAAAATCATTTCAAAGCTGTTGGCCAATAGACTCCAGAAGGTCATGAGCAGCATCATCTGTAGTGCACAAGCAGGTTCCATTCCAGGAAGAAGAGTTGCTGATAATGTCATTCTAGCACATGAATTAATAAAGCACTACTCTAGGTCACATATATCTCCCAGATGTATGATCAAAATTGACCTACAGAAGGCTTATGATTCAGTTGAATGGCCTTTTTTGCAGCAGGTTATGGAAGCTCTAGATTTCCTATCAGATTTACAAGATGGATCATGGAGTGTGTCCAAACTGTTAGCTACACAGTGGTTGTAAATGGAGAAACAACAGAACCTTTTCAAGAAGCCAAAGGTTTAAGGCAAGGGGATCCCATATCTCCATTTTTGTTTGCTATTGTTATTGAATACCTTAGTCGATCCCTGGTAGAGCTGAGGCAAGCTAAAGGTTTCACTTTTCATCCTGGCTGTAAAAAACTGGGAATATCTCATCTAAGCTTTGCTGACCACCTACTGCTGTTTGCCAAGGGAGATCCTCAATCAGTGAGTTCCATGTTTGCATATTTTTCTCACTTCACTGCAGCCTCTGGTATGAAAGCCAACTTGCATAAGAGTGCTGTCTATTTTGGGGGAGTAAAGCCTGAGGTCCAACAGCAAATCATTGATCTTCTTGGATATGTACGTGGAGAACTCCCCTTTAAATACTTGGGGGTACCATTATCTACCAAGAAGCTGACTATTTTTCAATGGCAGCCACTAGTTGACAGGATTACTGCCAGGATTACATCCTGGACAGCCAGACAACTTTCATATGCTGGTAGAGTGCAACTGGTGCAGTCAGTAATATTTGGTATTCAAGCCTATTGGGCACAACTCTTTTTCATCCCTTCCAAAGTTATCAAACTACTAGAAGCAATATGTAGATCCTACATATAGTCTAGCTCAGTTAATGTAACAAAGAAAGCATATGTTGCTTGGGAAAAAGTCTGTCTGCCAAAGTCTGCTGGAGGTTTAAATTTGACCAATCTGTTACTATGGAACAAAGCTGCTGTTGCAAAATTAACTTGGGATTTGGCACACAAGAAGGATGTGTTATGGGTGAAGTGTATTCACACACTATATATCAAAAAAAAATCAGCTGGAGTGCATAAATGTGCCTAAACAGGCTAGTTGGATGGTCCGGAAGATCATTGAAGGCTCTGTGCTATTACAACAACATCAACTGATACATGAGCCTGTTTGTACTATCAGAATGCTATATCTTCGACAGATTGGAGAGGCACCTAGAGTTCCTTGGAAGAATTTAACAATGCAGAATCATGCTCGACCTAGAGATCTATTCAACCTATGGCTGCTGCTGCAAGATAGACTTCCTACCAAAGACAGGTTGATTAAGTGGAACTTAACTGTAGATGACACTTGTGTTATGTGCCAACAAGCTAAAGAAACCAGAGATCATTTATTCTTGGAATGCACCTATGCAAATCAGCTGAGGTCTCACACATTTCACTGGATCAAAGTTCAACAACCTCCTCGACAAGACTGGCCTCAGTTTGTACATTGGTTTATAGAGCGGGCTAAAGGAAAATCCACTCGAGCCTGCACAGTTAAAATGGCCTTGACAGAAATGCTCTATGTCCTATGGCTGGAAAGGAATGCGAGAATATTTGAAAACACCTTCTGTGTTTGTGACAAACTTCTTAGATCCATTGCATACACTTGTAACGTTAGGGCACCTCCTAAGGTACGAGTACACCTTCAACATTACCTTTTGTAATGTTGAAATTTGACAGTATAGGTTAGTCAGTTTTGTTTCATTTTGGATAGACAGCTGAGTATAAAGCTGCTCTATGGTTTTGTATGACAACCACTTTGGTGATTAATATAAAGTTTAATTACCAAAAAAAGAGACAATTCTCCAGTAATTTTTTGGTGTTCTACCTTTTTTTTTATTTTTTTAATTCAATTTAATAAATAAAAATCATAAAATTTAGAAGTATATTTACTACTAGGTTTAGAAGTAGTTTTTGTTATTCATAAAATTTAGTTCGTAAATACTTCAGTAAGAACTTCATTGATAATTTATATTTTTAGGTAGAAAATTTGATTCAATATAAATTTTTCTATAATACTTTTCGAACAAATAATATTTATTATTAGGTTTAAAAATAGTTATTTATTTGCAATAAGGATTCTCAAGTGTTTGTTTGTTTTGTTTCTTTTTTGTTACAATCCAATAAACCTTTTTAAGAGTTATTTAAATTTAAAAATCACATAGGCATTTCTGAATCCATAGAATACTTAGAAATAAAATAGGAGTCACCATAAAAGTAGGCATTCATTAGAACTATAATTAAAGTAAATGGCAGGTAAATACTCTGTACATATCACATTCGAGCCCTTATACCAAATATTAATCTTCTTTTTATCTTTTAAATATAAATTTTATATTAGAAAAAATTTATAAATTTAATCAGTTTCATAAGATTTGGGCTTTTGATTCACTTAACATCTTCCTTCATTGATTTAAATAGATTAAATTAACAATGATAAATTTTAGAAATTTATACTTTTTACTTTTACATACTTCTATTTATGAGTCTCATACAATTTTTAATGTAATAAATATAATATTTATAAAGAAAATTTACTTATTCGGACGAGGTACACACGCAAAGCACGCTAAATAGTATTCACCTTTTTTACTCTTTATAAAAGGATTACATACTAGACAAGGTTATAATTTAATTATTTTTCTAATATTTAAGATATAAAATCAAATAAGATTTTGATTATTAAATTTTTTTCTTAATTATTTGAACTATATTAGAAGTCCTAATATACTATGTGGCTTAACTAATATTCTCTCCTTTTGTCCTTTTATTATGTTGAGCTGAGGGTGCTTCGGAAACAGCCTCTTTACACCTTTTATAATTAAATATCTAATTGTGAACCCAGTTAGTATTAAAAAAATGTAAAATATGAAAAAATTACCGAAAAATTATCTTTGCCGGTTAACTATGACTTTTTGAGTAAAATAGTGAAAGTTTTATGATTTTTGTGTGAGAAAATAAAGTTATATGATTTTAATTAAAAAATATCATAATTATATGACCATTTGTAAAATTTACCCCCACTTCACCCATCACCTCTTCTTTTTTCCCAATCTCCAATTCTCTTCGATGTTCCCCTATATACATAACTACTATTATATTTGGGATAAAAACCTTTTTACATAACTTACTGATCACAAAAAAAAAAAAGAGGGGAAAAAGATTCAAATTCACTTACTAATGAAAAAAAGTTTGAAGAGAAAATTTACATAACGCATTGAACAAAAGAACCTAAGAATCCACACTAAACCACAAATATTCACAAGAAATTCAAACAAAAAGATATATCCCAATATCATCCTCACTATCTTAAGAAGATACATACAAAAAAGTGGACCATTTTCTTGAATATAGATAGATCATCCGTGAATGGATAAGAAGTGTTGAATTGCAATAAGGACTCGTAGAAAGAAAAATAATATTGAATTTCTATTGTGAATAATAGTCCAACCAATGGGTACAAAATTTGTAAATTAAGCCGCATATAAAAGCCTCTCAAGTCCAAAACATGAAATAAATTATTGTACAAATTCAAATATAGACAAGAGAACTTGTACGATGTAAAAATAAAAGGAAGAATTAATTGCTTGCTTCTCCATTAGATAATGGTTATTATTTTCAGTTTAATCTGCTTACGCTTTACAATCCCTTGTTTCCTCTGCCTCACACCTAAAATAAAATACAATCAAAAGAAAAGGAAAAAAAAATCAAAAGTTATGCCAAACGATAATAGAATTGCATAGAAATTATGGTTTGAATAGCAGACTTCAGGCACAATAATATATTGAACCTCATAATAAAATGAATAAAAGGAGAAAACCAACAGTGAGTAAAATCAATCAACCTTCCTCGAGGAACAAATGAGAAAAAAAAAAATCCTCAAGAACATTATCAACCTGGTGGATATGTTGAATTGTGGTTATGTGCATTTATTTCATTTCTAATAAACTTAAGACCTAAGTGAGTGTTCGGACATAATAATTGTAAAATTTCAAAAAAGTGAAATGATATTTGAAAATTAAAGTTGTGTTTGGACAAACATAACAATTGTGGGCTGTTTTTGAATTTTTATGAATGATATGAAGTGAAAATTTTGAAAAATAGATTATTAGAGTTTTTAAAATTTAAAAAAAAAATTCATATTCAAGTGAAAATCTAAATTTTATGTCCAAATACTAATTCTGTACAAAAATAAAATAAAAAACGAAAAAAGTGAACTTTTTTGTATGGCCAAACGGGCACTAAATCTTCCATACATTATATGATGGAAAGAATTAGTTTAATAGATTTCATGTAATAAATGTGTTATATGATTAACTCGAGAATCTAAATAAGATGGAGTATATGAAGCAAATCATATTGAACCAAGCCTTTAGCTTAAATGATGAAAATATAATTGCCCAATATACAAAAGTATTTTTATTTTGCTCTTATAATTGAATCATAACCTGAACACTAATAAAAATTATAAAAAGAAACGGCCAACAATTATTTAAATCTTATCAGATATGTCGAAAAGAACACCAAGAATTCAGTCTAGACTAACCGAACAGATAACAAAATTAAAATAGAGTGAATAGAATTATGTCATCGAAATCGAACGTGAAAGTTCTTGTTGGTATCAATACTTGAAAACACACAACTCCTATAAAGAAGAAAGGAAACAGAAAAAAATAAGGAACTGCAGGATAGATTATAGATACGAGCGCCAGAAAAACAAAACGTGTGTTTATTTAGAACTTTATTTATTTTTGGTTAACGAATTATTATACTACTAAAATAAGAAAAAGAAAATTAGGAACATAGAACATACCTTCGAGACATGCAATTCCATTCAATCTAGAATTTATGAGTCTTTCTTTCCCCAGTGCAGAAGAAGATGAATCTTTTATCATCCTGACTATACAATAGTTTAAACGAATCATAGATGAATATTTATAACAAAATAGAAAGAACTATTCTAATAAATACTACATAAAAAGATACTAATCGGCAGCCAGCCACCGCCGACCTTCTCGGCCCACCGCCTCTCTCCGGCATCTTGCCGCACAGGCGCTGTACTAACCGGCAGCCCTCTCTCTCTCTCAACGTCGTTCAGCGCCTCCTCTCCTTTGGCTCGCGCTTCATCGCCGCTAAGACTTCAAACGCTCTTCTCCAGTCGATTGCCATCAATGCATCGGCTCAGATCCCACTCAAATTGGATTCCACTAATTACCTGGCGTGAAAATTCCAATTCTGAACCCTTCTTACGGGTTACGACCTCCTCGGCTTATTGGACGGATCGAAGCCGTGTCCACCAGTCACTATCGTTGACAAGGAGGTAACTTCCCCCAATCCAGCATATCCTTACTGGATTCGCCAGGACAATCTTATACTCAGTGCCATCATCTCGTCGATCAAACCGACGATCATCTCCTTTGTTGCCGCTACGGAAACCTCTAAGGAGGCCTGGGACATCCTCGCGCGCACATACGACACTGCTGATCAGCTTGCTGATGCTCTCACAAAGCACTTATCTCGCCCTCGGCTTCTTCTGTTGATGTCCAAGATTGGCGTGTCCTCCGGCCCTCCATCTTGAGGGGGCATATTAGAATATATTGTACAGTCCTATAGTTGGTAGGATTTGATTTCCTTTATTATTGTACGGTCCTATAGTTGGTAGGATTTGGTTTATCGTACAGTCCTATAGTTGGTACGATTTGATTTATCGTACAGTCCTATAGTTGGTAGGATTTGGTTTCTCTCTCTACTCTATATATACCTTTGTAAGCAATACGAGAAGCCTCAATCCAATTAACTTCTCCAAAACTCTCTACAGGATGTAGTAATAAAGTAATTCCACTATATGCAAGGTTCGCCGTAAAATAATACTATAATATTTAATTGAATGTTTTTTTAAAAAAGAGAACGATAATCTATGCATATCTTGGTTGGTCATTTAAAAATTGAACCTCCTTCTAACTAGTTAGAGTTTCGTAACCAATATTAAATTAATACCTGTATAATCTATGAGAGAATTTATACACTTATTATTTTATGCAGAATAGATATACTATAAGAATATATGTTTGAACAGGACTGTGAAAAGAATATTTAAAAATAAATATTTTCTCTGTTTTAATTTATGTAACGTATTTCACTTCTCGAAATTCAAACTCTTCAGAATTTGACCAATATTTTAAAATGTAAAGTGTTTATCACGTTGACATGAGAAGAATTGCGATTGATAGTATTTTTCTTTAAATTTTTTGAATAACTAAATTTTAATTCTAAAATACTAAGCTGAACTAATTCAATTTAGCTATCAATTTATTTTAATCAATTTAACTCTTAATAAGCGATAGCTTTTACATAAATTAAAACACAGGGAGTATGCCATAAAGTAGGTAATCCTTAATTTAACATTTCATACACTATTATATATCACACAAATAATTATAATTTATATATAACTAATGCATAAACTAAGTGTTTAACCAAATATTTAGATTAAGGCAAAATTAATTAAATTTATACTTCAAGGCAACAAGCAATCGATTTGAATCACTTTCTCAAATATAAACAGAAGAACTAAATGGACATTAAACAAGAAGTAAATGATAAAATCCGATGTAGAGAGCTCGAAAGAAATTCTTATTGAACTTGTAATTTTTGTCGCCCATTGCATCCTCATGTGGGATTCCTTTTCTCGTCCCCTTTTTGTTTGATCTAGAGCATTTTTTGGGTTAGTTTTGGATCTCAAGAAATGGACTTAGCAAGATAGCGCAATGGAAGCAGCAATCCCTAATTTCGCATAGACCTTTATTGGGTAAAGCGAATTAGAATAGGCGGGTTGACATTCAATTAGAATAACCGCTGTTCTCTCTTTCCTGCTCCTTTTTCTTGAAGATCTAGTGTTTCTTAGGGCAACTCTAACCTTGCGTCATTTCCCGTAATGAAAAAAATATGGAGGAATTTTGCTTCAACCCTCCCCCATATTTGTCCCCAAAATGGGAGATGAATAGTGTTTTCTCAAATATGGGGTAAACTATTCATCTACCCCATTACTATTCATTCATATTTGATTATTATTTTAATAATTTATTCTTTTAATTTAACACTTTATATATACCTAATTATGTTTATGTAATATCTTCGCAAGAGCAAGGTGGGAAGTTCTTGGAGGAAAGGATGCCGATGGTCTATTTGGAAACAGCCTCTCTACCCCAAGGTAAGGGTAAGGTCTGCGTACATACTACCCTCCACAGACCCCACTAAGTGGGATTATACTCGGTTGTTGTTGTTGTTGTAATATCTTTATAATATTAATATTATATCTTAACTTTGGTGTATAATTTTGATAAATTAATTTTTGTGCATTTATTATTTTTATGTAAAATTATAAGTTAATTTTATTATAAGTTAATTGTACAAAAATATATAATTATATCAAAAAATGAATGGTGCAAATATAAAATATTAGATGTTGTTAATATTGAAAGGTACAAATACAAATATTACATGTTGCTAAAATCGAAAAGGGAAAACTAAAAATACATTAAATGAAAATACATTCAAATTGGAAATACATGACAATTGAAAATATATTGAATAAAAAAACATAGAAAAATTAAGGACAACGATGCTCATTTTGCACTTCGTAATGCATTAATAGATCATTTATGGGAGCATACTAGAGGTTGAAGTTGAATATTTATCTAATATTTTAAATGAATTTTATCGTTATGTAATATGTATTTAATTAATCTTGTATCGCAATGATTTTAATTTTATTTGAATTATTAATTAATCTATAATAATTGCTTACAAATTTTATTATTTAAAATTTTATGGAATTGTTTTAATTATGGAAATTACAAATTAATAAAAATAAAAAATTAAGTTTGTTCAATGGAAATTAAAAATAAAATTGAAATAAAAGATAATAATATAATATAGAGAAGAGAGAAGAATATAAAAAAATCTAGGAAAAAAAATGGGGCAATGGTTGGAGTAAGTTATCCCCAAAATGGGAATTTCTCCATTTTATGGACAAAAATAGGGGCAAGGTTGGAGATGACCTTAGTGTCAATTCAGTACAACTTATAGAATATATCATGATTCAAATTTTACCAAGTCATGATGATAGCGTGACAATACTTCTGTCATAGCCTTATCCAGATGCTTCTCTCAATTCTCTGAAGCATCTGGCCTACAGGCTAACCTGACCAAGAGCTCTGTTTACTTTGGTGGTGTTGCATTGGATATTCAGAAACAGATTCTCGACCACCTTGGCTATGAGCAAGGTGTATTGCCATTCAAGTACCTAGGTGTCCCCTTGTCCACCAAGAAAATCACATTGCTCCAATAGCAACCTCTTGTGGAAAGGATTACTGCCAAGATCACCTCATGGACTGCCAAGACACTGTCTTATACTGGGAGAATCAAACTAGTCCAATTTGTCATTTTTGGTATCCAAGCTTACTGGGCACAACTTTTTATATTCCCTGTTAAAGTCCTGAAGATTATAGAAGCCATTTGTAGGAGCTTCATTTGGTCTGGGATGAACTCTATCACTAGGAAAGCATATATCTCCTGGGACAGAATGTGTACCCCAAAATCAGCAGGAGGGATGAATCTCACTAATCTCAAACTCTGGAACAAATGTGCCATTGCAAAAACATGCTGGGACATAGCTCATAAAAAAGACAAGCTGTGGATTAGATGGATCACTGTATACTACATCAAAAACAGACCTATTGAAACCATGCCAATTCCTGCACAGGCAAGTTGGATGGTCAGAAAGATCATTCAATCGAGAGAAGTTTTGCAGAAGTTTCAACACTGGAAGGAGCAGGGCTGCTCAGTTAGACAGCTATACCATTTACAGCTGCAAGACCTACCGAGCGTCCCACGGAAGAATTTGATCATACAAAACTATGCAAGGCCAAAGGCAACCTTCAATCTATGGCTGTTCTTACAAGATAGATTACCAACAAAAGATAGATTGCACAGCTGGGGAATGAGTGTCGATCAGCAATGTAACTTATGCCAAAACCACCCAGAGACTAGAGACCATTTGCTACTACACTGCCCAATCATTATTGAATTATGGGAGAAGACAATGCACTGGCTGAAGGAGACTTATCCTCACCTCAATGACTGGAATCAGAAAATGCAGTGAGTTGTGAGCAAAGCCAAGGGTCAAACATGTCGAGCAGCCATCTTCAAAATGGTAGTCGCTGAGTTTGCATACACTATTTGGCTGGAAAGAAACTCAAGAATCTTCAACAAGACATTTCGTTGCAATGAAGCCCTTTTGAGATACATAGTATACACTTGTAATGTTAAAGGGACCCCACGAATTAGAAACCATTTACAACACTTTTGAATATAGTATTGTTAGGTAGTTAGGACATTAGATACAGTTTAAAATGTTATCTCAGCGATAGTCAGCTGAGTTAAAGCTAGACTATGGTTTTGTAATGTTATTTCATTGGTGATTAATGAAAATCCATAATTACCAAAAAAAAGTCATGATGATAGCTAACTCAAATTACTAGGCGAACCAAAAAAATACAAAACAATCCAAATTAAAGTTCATCAAACAAATAATAAAATAAGAATACAAAATTTAATAAAAACTACCCCAAGAACTGGTGTCATATGTCACGAGCAACTAAAAATATGACTACAATGTGAATATGAGAAAGTACATTATCTATTTGGATATACATAAACATAAATATATGATCATAGGCTATCATGAACAAATGGCAACTGATAACTGGAACACTAATATATCTTCATTTCTCGTTCTGAACCCTAAAATAGCTCAAATCCAGAATATGCACATAATGTGAGAAGTGTAATATGAGTACAATCGATTCCATGTATTCTGTAAGTATCAAGACTAGCCTCAACAAAATAATAGCAAGATTTAGAGAAGACACTCAATTTATACAATATATCCAGTTCATAAGCATATACAAAAAATAAAATTTAAAAAATAAATAATTAAAAAATTCAAAGAGCAATAAGTATGAATAGAAAGGTACACAGTCAAAGTAGAATATAAGAAGCATTTTCTTATATATCATGATCAAAGCGTATATTAATGAATTGAATTTGCATATAAAAAGATATGCGTCAAGGAATATTTATTCGAATGCTTCTACATAAATTAAGAATATATATGCATGATAAAGACTCGAACTTTACATCGGGCGACGTTCTTTAAGTATCCAACAACTTGCTAATAAGTTTTATACATATGTAAAATGCATTGAGTAATATATGAGGATGATATGCATGAATGTTGTATGTAAGAATGCATGAATATGCATATCTCATGTCAAACAAGAAACTCGTTGGTTTCTTATAACCTATGCACCCAAGGCCCAAGGTAACATATAATCACGTGACTTCGGAGGGATAGGTATAACCCATGCATCATATCCGAGCATAATAGCTCTATAATCAATCATCAATTCCCAAAAAAATATCAATCGTTCTAATATCCCTCTCATCCTTATCATGCATATATATCAACCCATACATAAATACCCCATATATATATATATATATATATATATTGATGAAAATACCAATGCTAATATACCTATCATTCTCACCATGCATATATATTAAGACACATAAAAATACCCATCATGCCAATATCATGCTTACCCTCACCATGCATGTACATGAAAGACAAATATGCATATGACTACAAATATTTGACATGTATGGTGTATGCATATGCATATGCATAATATATGACTACAACTCTAGCATATAATCTAACATGCATTTAGTACATCATGCCCAAATATAATGCCATAAGCCTAGACATGATCTCTAGCATGAGTAATAATGTTCAAATTTTCATATAAACAAGTAAGGCCCATAGCAAGTAGAACATGCATCAAACCAAGGCATTAAGAAAGTTAAAATATATTCCAAGTATAGTATAACCTAGATATCCACATATTTGCATGTTGCCTCGCATATGCGTTACTACCTAATACATAGCATTTAGCATATAAATCTATTTAAGAAAACTTTACTCAACTCGAGATTAAGCAATATACTTACCTTATTTTGGACTGTCTTTATTCATTAAAGTTTCCTTTTCTAGCTCCCAATCTATCAAAGGATCCATATCTAGCCTAAAGAGTTACTTAAAGAAATCAAACAAAGTTATAAAAATAACTCCAAATGATAAAGCCTCGATGTTTTAAAATTAAACAAAAACTCTAACCCGGGCCCACGTGGTCAAACCCAAAACTAAAGTTGGATCATGTTAACCCATAACTTCACGACTCCAAATATATACTTTCTTCCTAAAACTAAGTTCAAAATCGGTGTTCAAAACTCCCAAAATATATTTTTTTAACTTTCAAGTGAAAATCCTCTTTTTTCCATTTTGAATCCTTGATTTGAAGGCAAAACCAATAATAGAGTCAAGCTATAATCATAAATTTGAGTAAAAACCACTTACTCTATCGTCTTAGATGAAAATTACTTAAAATATTACCTCAATTTGAGCTCTCTAGCTCCCTAAATGATAAAATAAAGTCCAACTACTAAATGAAGTTATATACACAAATATAAAAATTTTTAGTGCTCATTTCAAAAAAATAATAGTATTCCTTAATGAGATAATAAACTTTATATGAGACATGTTGAGATCATTATATGACTATCTGATCATGATCATTATATTGACTTAGCAATAGTCATACTTTATTATTGAACACCCCTCCGCTTTTTATGATTATTGTTATGTCCATGACAATTATTGTTGAAAGTTATGAGCTTATATCTTGGTGAATCATTGGTATCATTTTTTGTAATATCGTGTCTCTTGTATCATTGTTTTTTGATAGTGCGGCACTTGTGGATATGTTGAATGGATTGATTGGGGGTGTCAGCACATGATTTTGCCTTGTTATTGTGTCTATTGATGTGTGTGTGCGGTAAAATAAGGGTGGCATTATCTTGATTTTTCACGTGGAAAAATAAGGGTGGCTATATATGTATATGGTGATGTAAGAGAGGCATATCATTGTTGTGCACACATGAGACAGAATAAGGTTGGCATAATTGATGATGTTATGTGATACTTCAGGGTGTCCATTTGTTATTGGTATTGTGTTGAGATGGGGTTGATATCTTTATTACATAATTATTCCTGAAAGATTATGTTTTGCAATTATATGAGTTAATGGCTGCATTTGACGTGTTATCACATGCCTCACCTCTATTTGTTGTTTTGGGGATCAAGAATAGGTTTTATTACACTTAATTGTTATTGCACATTCTAAAGTAATTGTTGTTATTGTTATCAGTCATATTTCTGTTATCAATTTTCTTTGATATATCCAGTGCACAAGTTATTTGTCTAGTGAATATCAAACGACTTGAACCTTATTACTACTCCGCCGTTGTTTGTCTTCGTACTTATTGGGTTCCGATTGTGGCGTACTCGCAATACGCTTCTATATATTTCTGTATAGAACCAGGTAGTTCATATAAGGTTGATCGTTATTGAGGCATTCTGTATGTCATAGACTTCAAGGTATCCTGGCATGATCTGACCATATGCCTCGGAGTCACCCTCTTTATTTCTTTTCTGCTATTATGTGTTTCAAGTAATATTATATTTTAGGATATTTTCGTATATTTAGTTGGAACTGGTGACTCTGTACTATCTAGTATTGGGGAGTTATGTTAAGTGTCGTTGCTTTGGCTTGTATTACTTTTATTTCCCCGGTTATGTTAAACTTTGTTTCGTTATATCATGTTTCTATCATTTTAAATAATGCTAAGTGACTGACCTATTTAGTTTGGAAGTCTAGAGACTAGATGCTATTAAGATCCATAAGGTGAGATATTCTGTCGTGACAAAATCCCTTCTTTTCGGGATGGACTGGTTCTTCTTTTCTAGTCGTACATGTGAGACTTTATGTAAAATCTTCTTTGCGTTGACTCCATAATATCAGTTATCCATTCTTTAAACAACTCTTTGATCCATTGAAAATTTCTATAGATGCCATTTGGCATCGATGATCACGTGTCATCAATTGATTTGATGATATGGTGAGTCTATTTTTTATCGATACAGACATCTTTCCACTTTTTGTATAGCCGCTAATGAATATTTGTGAAGTGGTAAAAGTTTTGACGGGAGAAAGTGTGTCTGACACCTTGTTCCGAAATCGTAGTGGTATGTTCAAAAATAAAGCTATATATGTCGTTTGTATTTCCTGTCGAAGACACGTGGCATATCTTGATCGCTAATGTCCTCTTGAAGCCCTTTATTTATTGGAATTCTTAGTTTAAAGGTGTTCAAGATGAAAAGGAGCCTTTCGAGCATCAAGCTAAGGTGATTAGCACAGACTTATCAAATGAGACTATTGAAGCTGAGTATCCTTAATCGCAGCCAACATCTCCGGCCGAGTTACTCCATCAACTTCTCATTTTGCTTCCCAGGTATCTAAAGTTGCTTCTCCCTGCCATGATTGTTCATACTGCCTTAGTTTTTGTATTTTGATACTTCTCCCTGCCATGATTGTTCATACTGCCTTAGTTTTTGTATTTTGATACTTCTCCCCTTTCTGTCTAATATCCGATATTTTTTTCTATTTGTTTAACAAATATTTTGTATTTTTGCTTCCATGTCTTTAGGTGTTTTGTATCTATATGTATGACTTTGGCATTTCTGTTAACTCTTATAGGCCTTACATTTCCCGTGTTCGGAATATTCACTTAAAGCGGTAATTTTTGTATGTCCAGCTTAGGTATAAGATTATATTTTAAATATTTTTGAAGATGACGTCTCATTTTTATTTTTGGTGTAAAATGGGATAATATATCCTTTTATGTGTGGAGATATTGAACCTGAGATAACACTAAGTAGAATGTAAAGCTTGTTTTGAACATAACGTTTAAGTTTCCAATAGCTTTGAATAAGCATTCATCTGAATACAAAGTTGCCTTTAATTTTTCTAGTAAGATCGAGCAATTAAGAAAGACATTTTATTCGGAATGAACTTATTCCGATTTTATTTCTTCAAAGTCAATAAAAAAATTCAGAGATTTGACAAAAAAATGTTCTTCTCTTCTTTGAGGTTGATCTAAACTTCTTCTTTTCTTTAACGTTGATATCTTTTGTGTTTTTTGGGTTTGTCTTTTGTATACATTTGTATGAAACGTGTAGTCTCTCTCCCATTGGATTCCTTGGTTGTATGGTCAAATCTTATAGGATTTTTTTATGAATATCTTATTCATTAATTGAATTCTACTTGTCCATTTGCTATAGAATGATATGGGGGTGGTGTTACCCTTTAAATTTTCAAGCTACAATAGAATTTGATGATCTTTGCGCATATAGATTGCAGTACACTGTCACAAGTTATATCTTTTATCATTCTGAATCGACATAATATATTTCTCTAAATGAAATCTATCACATCCTTTTCCCGAATCATTGCAAAACATCCTTCTTCAATCTACATAGAGAAGAGAAATAATCAGTTAAACAAAAATTTACATGTCGAGAAGCTTGAGCAAGTGTCTCTACTACGTCCATTTCTCATTTCATGTATGGAAAATAGGATAAAATGGAATGTAGCGGTTCTGCTGGTTGATACAATTGGTTGGCATATCTCTGTATTTATCACACTTTTTGCAAAAAATATTGCTGCTTCTTTCATTCGAGACGAATAATAATTGTCTCTTATTAATACTCGTACTAGAGACTTGCTTTTCGAATGAATTCGCAGTTTTCTTCATGAACTTCCCTCATAACATTTTTGGTTTTTCCAGGTCCAAGGCACTTGACTAAGGAAGGATTAAACATTCTTCTATATAATTTTCCTTCGGCGAGGAAATAGCTAGCAACTCGTACCCTTAATTGTCGAGACTATTTTATATCCTCGGGTAACATTCCTTTGTACAAATAGTTCACAAATTCGTTGGGCAAATCCTAGGTTAGATTAGTAGAATTTACCTCATTCCTTCCTTGATCAAGAGCTAAATAGAACAAATGTACTATTCTATTATTCCCAGAGACAATGATATTTTCTATCGACCCAAGGTTAGCCGAGGCATTATCTTTAGTATTTTCTTCTTGTGGTATTTGAATATCCTTTTGCTCCCGGAATAATTTCAACAAATTTTTGACTCTCTCTAAGTATTGTTGAATTCTGTCTCTCGTGCTACATATGTTCCTTTGATTTGATTTACCACCAGTTGATAATAGTTTTTTTTTATCTCGACATGCTTTGTACAAAATACTCTAGCTAGTTCGAGCCCGACAATTTGTTATAACCCAAAATCCATCATAGGATGTACGAGCGCCTAATTCCACTTGCTACGAAAGCTAACACATTAAAACACTTTGAGAATCAGATTCAGATCTTATAACAGTTTAAGAAATATAAATAAAAGCGAAGAAGATCTTAATACACATAAATGATATCATAAACAATAATCTCTAACAATAACATCCCTAAATTCATGTGTCACTGAATACATGAGCATTTAAGAATAATACGACTCAAAGTCTAAATAATAAGTACAATATTGTTGGAATCAACTAATAATGCAAATAAGAAGGAATGATTTCAAGGGAATGTGATCACTCGTGAAGCACTACCTTGAGTCTCCGAATGCTTAGCTATTGAAATCCCATCTGATCTCAGCTGGTACCAAGTCTAGAATCTGTGCATTAAGTATAGAAATATAGTATGGGCACAACCGACCCCATGTACTCAGACAATTGTAGAGAGGGTTCGATAACTGGTACTCATATATATACATGTGCAGTTCATATCATATATAACAATATAAAAAGACAACTACGAGTATCATATCCATCCTAAGATACGTAGTAGAAAGATAATAAGAATGATCTCTGATGATAGATTCAAATCTGTTAGAAACACGTTCTCAATGCAATATACTAAACGTGTACTCTTTTGTAGGTTTTGATGAATGACAAACGAAGCAAAAATTGATATATGACGGAATTCAAGTACAAGCGCACAATGGTTGCGAATAAGATTGAAGTTCAAGATATAGCTTTTAATTGTTATTGAGTTGTTCTAAATTGTAATCTCGATCCTATAACTTGACTCATAGTATGGCCTCTCTCATAAAACTATTTTCCAAAATCATGCATCTTTAATTCTGTGTCAAAAAGATTTTAAATCATGCATATTTACATTAGACAAAATGTTTTCTAAACATGCCTCAAAAATCTGGGCTAAAATAATCGATTATGTACTTATGATAATCGATTGTTTCTGAGCCAAGACTGCATGACAATCGATTATGAATTAATGGTAATCGATTGTGAGTAAGACAGTGAACATCAGGTTTTTCTAAATCTGCATGATAATCGATTGTGAACAAATGACAATCGATTGTTGTTGAGGTAAAGTTTTTCAATACTCAAAATAATCGATTATGAACTAATGGTGATCGATTGTGTTGACTTGATGTCTTCCAGTGATTTTAAATTTAATTAAGTAATCGATTATATCTTTAGATAATCGATTATCACTGAGACAGTAAGTTTTATGATTTTCAGAAAATAACAAGTAATCGATTGTTGCAAAGGACAATCGATTGTTGAAGCTGGCCGTTGTCAAATGATTTTCAAATACCATAAGGTAATCGATTATTGATTCTAGATAATCGATGTTCTGCTTAAAATCTGGAAATGATTTTTAGAACGTTGCTGAAGTAATCGATTATTGATTTTATATAATCAATGATCTGCTTAAAATATGGAAATGATTTTTAGAACGTTGCTGAAGTAATCGATTATTGATTTTATATAATCGATGTTCTGCTTAAAATCTGGAAATGATTTTTAGAACGTTGCTGAAGTAATCGATTATTGATTTTATATAATCGATGTTTTGCTTAAAATCTGGAAATGATTTTTAGAACGTTGCTAAAGTAATCGATTATGAATTTGGTGTAATCGATTATCTGATTTTGAATATTGCCAGTAATCGATTATAGATTATGTATAATCGATTGTGAAGCGTTAAATCTGGGATTGATTTTTAAACTGACTGGCAGATAATCGATTGTTTGGTCTTAATAATCGATTATCACTGAGTAATTTCAGCAACTCTTAATTGGCAATTAGACAACGGTTGAACCAACTTTTTCAACTATAAATACAGCTTCATTTCAGTGTTTTAAATACAACAACATACACAAACTGATCATTACATTGCTATAAGCTTTCATTCAATTGTTCTTCATTTTCTACTCATTTCATAAAGCTTTTGAGAGCCATATTATTGCTTAAAGTTGTTGTGATCTTGAACATATTCTTTTACTCATATCTACTCAATAAGGAGTACTTTAGTTAAGTGAGTGTCCAAGTATTTGATATACTTGTAAGAGAATTGCGATTCTCTTGTTTCAAGGAACTTGCGTTTCCTTGGGTGAAGTCTTTGAGATTGCGATCTCCGAGCAACTGTTTGAGGCTTGTGTCCTCAAGTGTGTAACGGTTTGTTGAGCACCCTTAAGCTTAACAAGATAGTGAAAAATCTCGAGAGAGTCTCTCGGGGACTGGACTAACCACGTTGGTGGCCAACCAGTATACATCTTTGTGTAAGTTTATTTTTCTGCATTTATTTTACTTCCTGCAAAGTTTAAATTCCGCAAGAAAACGCTAAATTCTATTAATACGCTATTCACCCCCCCTCTAGCGTAAAGCGTAGTTTCTAACAATTGGTATCAGAGCCCAACTCTCTGAAAACTTAACCGTTTGAGAGAACCATCCATGGCTTCTACTCTTGACTGTTTTGCAGGAATTGAAGAAGGACAATGCTCTACACGACCTCCTCTATTCAACGGCACAAACTACTCATACTGGAAGGAGAGGATGCAAATCTTTGTGCAATCAAATAGCTTTCATTTGTGGAAAGTATTCACCAATGGAAACCAAATCCCAACCAAGAAGGTGGAAGACGAATGGGTTCCAAAGACCGAAGAGGAATATACCGCGGAGGATATTCGTAAGGTTTCAAAAATTCATGCGCAAAGAGTATAAACGCAAGAACAAAAAGCAAGGCGATCAACTAAAATGCTATGAATGCGGAGAAACCGGGCACATAAAATCAAATTGCCCTAACATCAAAAAGGAGAAGAAACCCTTCAAAAAGCAACGTGCATACATCTCTTGGGGAGGAGATTCCGGAGATGAAGCAAGCGAAGAAGAAGACGATGAAGCAGCAAATTTATGTCTCATGGCTCAAGAAGACGGCAAAGACGAGGTAAGTCAAATCTCTTCTCAAAATTTCTTTACTCTTGATGAAATGAGAAATGCTTTTGATGAACTATATGCTGAATTTATCAAAGCTTCAAAAACTGTCAAAAGTGTTAAAGAAAGCGCTTCTCTAAAAGAAAAAGATTTTCAAACACAGCTTTCATTAAAAGAAAAAGAATTAGAAAAACTGGTTTTCGAAAATGAGAAGCTAAAAGAGGAAAACAAGTTTTATGGAAAAAGAAGTGCTGATAAACCTGAAGGTTCTACTAGAAACTGTTCTTCTTGTGTGCTTCTTAAGAATGAAGTAGCTAGACTTAAAGGCACATTAGATAAGTTTAATTCTTCGCATAAAAACTTGAATGATGTGCTTGTTAATCTAAAATCAACTAAACATGGAATAGGATTCAAGAATGAAGAAAAGGTTGGTGCTAAACCACAACAACCTAGAGCTCAACCTAGGACTAATAACCAAAATGCTTATCCTAGAAGTAGAAATCCTAGAAATAACTTGCATGTTAGACCAAATAGTGAAAATGCTAGAAGACCTAGAAATGATGCATATTTTAGGCCAAACCTTGAACAATTTAGAAGACCAAGAAATGACCCTCCACCTAGAAATAGATATTCTAGAAATGATGCATATTTTAGACAAACTTGTGAACCTCTTAGAGCTCATAATAGGAGAAACAATGGTGTTCAAAGTAGAGTAAGCAACCTTCATTCATCTAGTTACTATGTACCTAGAAAAATGCATAATCCCAACGTGACTTGTCATTATTGTAGACGTATTGGTCATATTGCTCCCGCTTGCTTTACTCGTCATAGACATATAAATCAATTGCATCATTATAACATGCCTAACCCTCAAGGACCCAAGATGGCATGGGTACCTAAAGAACATTAATTTGTTTTGTAGGTGTGCTTGAAGGGATCAAGTGTACTATGGTACCTTGATAGTGGATGCTCCAAACACATGACGGGAGATGAATCCAAATTCCTTCAATTAGAGCACAAAGAAGGAGGAAGTGTCACATTTGGTGATAACAATAAAGGAAAAATTATCGGCATTGGTTCGGTCGGTAAGGACGAAAACTCCTCTATTAAACATATACTACTTGTGAAAGGTTTGAAGCATAATCTCTTGAGCATAAGCCAATTATGTGAAAAGGGAAATCTTGCTCTATTTAATTCGGATGAATGTCTTGTATTTAGACGTAGTGATTTCAAGATCATACTTCGTGGTTTTAGAATTGATAATATCTATATGGTTGATCTTGCAAACTCCTCACCTGAATATGTTGATTGTTTAGTAAGCAAAGAGGATAACTCTTGGCTATGGCATCGTAGAGTAGCACACATGAACATGCATCTTTTGAACAAGCTTCTTTCTCAAAACTTAGTAGTTGGTCTTCCCAGTTTAAAGTTTGAAAATGATTCTATTTGCGATTCTTGTCAAAAAGGGAAGCAAACCAAAGCATCTTTTAAATCCAAGAATATTGTTTCAACGTCTAGACCTTTGCAATTACTTCACATGGATTTATTTGGTCCCTCTCGTATTGAAAGTCTTGGTAAAAATAAATATGTTTTTGTAATTGTTGATGACTTTTCTAGATTTACTTGGACTCTATTTCTTGCAAATAAAAGTGATGCTTTTCAAAATTTCAAGTATTTCCTTAAGCGTGTTCAAAACGAAAAGGAATCGACCGTCACTTCGATTAGAAGTGATCATGGGGGAGGTTTGATCACAATCTCTTTGCGGATTTTTGTGACGAACTCGGACTCGAACACACCTTTTCCGCTCCACGGACACCACAACAAAATGGGGTGGTGGAAAGGAAAAATAGGTGTCTCGAAGAGATGGCTAGAACCATGCTCGACGAAGCTAAGATTCCCAAATACTTTTGGGCGGACGCCGTGAGTACCGCTTGCTATGTTTTAAATAGAGTAGCAATTCGGCGGATACTCATGAAAACCCCATATGAACTTTATAAGGGTAGAAAACCCAACATTTCTCATTTACGTGTTTTTGGTTGTAAATGTTTTGTTCATAATAATGGGAAGGACCAATTGGGTAAGTTTGATGCTAAATCGGATGAAGGTATTTTCATTGGTTATTCCTCACGTAGCAAAGCATATAGGATCTTTAACAAAAGAACCCAAAGTGTGGAGGAATCCCCTCATGTTGTGTTTTCCGAAGATAATACTCGCTTGGCGAGAAAGGAATCCGGTTTTGATCTTGCAGGTATCTTGGATAGCTTGAAAGATAAAATCCAAAAAGAACCTTCAAAGGAAAACAAAAATGAAATTGGGGAACAACCAACGGAAGAAGCGCCACAATTAGAAAAAGGAATAAATACGCCTAACGAGTGGAGAACGATCAAGGATCATCCTCTCGAACATGTAATTGGCGATGTTGGAGAAAAGGTAAGTACCCGAAACTCTCTTAAGAACACTCTAGGACACAATTCTTAAGAGTTCACGGCATTACTTGTTAACACTAGTGTAATTTATTAATTTCGCTATAAATTACTAACTTGAGCATCGGAGACGTTTAAATCTATTTTGCAGGTACCACCCCAAAGGTAGGGGGAATTATGAAGTTTTAGCACAAAATAATCGACTATTTCAAGCCACTAATCGATTATTTTCTGTGCAGTACATCGATTATCAGTATCAATAATCGATTGTTTATGACTGATTATTACTATTATGCATCTGTATTTAATTTTTTACTTCCTAAATTGCATAATCGATTTCCGCCTCAGTCATTCAGCAATGCTTTCTACAACAATCGATTATTTTTTCATACAATCGATTATTTGACAAATTCTGATATTCTCCAAGTTCACTGTATCAAATTAGTTCCCTAAATAATCGATTACCAAGAATTGACAATCGATTACTTCATATTAATTTTTTGTTACCGTTTGGCTCCTCAATCGATTCCTGTCAGGTCTTAAATGCTCCATAATCGATTACCAAAATTTAACAATCGATTATTTCATTCAAATTTTTTACCGTTTGACTCAAGAATCGATTTGTCAGATTCAAAATCTCAATCAAACAGTAAATACAATCGATTATTTCAGTTCAATAATCGATTATCTAACGGTCAGTAATTTTAATTCTTACCGTTTTCTGACTGCTCCTAAACCAAAATCTCAGCAAATGTCTCCATTCAATGCTTGATAATCCTTTCCTCTATAAATAGGCATCATAAGAGCTCACATTCACCCACTCAAGCACTATCTCTAGTATTCAAAAGCTAAATCTCTTCTATTTTCTTTGCCAAATTCCAGCAGTCTTTCTCCTAACATGTCTGGACGATCTTCAAAACGTTCCCGATCCAAACATGGCGCATCAGCCTCAACCGCCCCTCCTCCTTTAAATTTTCCATACCAAGACGGTTCCGTCTTGTTCTTTGAAACTGAAAATAAACTCACAAGGTTCCTATCAAAATTTGAGAAACGCACCATTCTTCCTCCTCGGTTCTCAAATAGTAAACTCCTTGAGCCTTTCACCCCTGCCGCAAATATGTTAAAGGAGTGTCAACTATATGACTTCTTGCTTCTCACTCATCCTCACATAAACACAACTCTCGTTCAAGCTTTTTACTCAAACCTCCATAAAGATGAAGATGGCGAACTTGTCACCTCCATTAATGGGGTTCAAATTCTTCTCTCTGAAGAGAATCTCCACACCATTGCCCGCCTTCCAAATGAAGGTGAAGACCTTTACCGGTATATTGATAAGGCCGGGGCTCTCTTTGATGAAACCATCCTTCTCCACCAAGCCGGTATAACCTCCTATGATCCATCTATCTCTACCCGTCGTCCTACCATAACGGGAATGGATCCAAACTACCGGTTGATTCTTTACTTCATCACCCGAGTCCTCAAGCCTAGACGGCACAATCACACCACCATCTCCCAGGAGGATACCAAACTTCTGCATGCCATTGTCACCGGAGCCAAAATAAATTGGTGTCGACTCATCAAAATTCATATGCTCGATGCCATCGGTGATGACATGCCTCTTCCTTATGCCCTCCTCATTATGAACTTCCTTGAAGCATCCGGATTTGTCACGGAAAATGGTCCTCTCAAAAGGAGTACCAAAATTTGGGAAATCTCGGAGTCTTCTTTCCATCATGATGGTGATCATGCTCCAGTTCCTTCTTCAAGTCGTCCACCCCGTCGTGCTCGTTCGTCCCAAGAGCCTTCTCTCCAAACCATATCCGACCAGCTTGCTCAACTCACTCATGAGATCCATGGATACTTTGATCATGTCAATTATCCATATGCAGCTCTCGTTCCTTTTGAAGCAGCGCCGGATAACGAGGCGGACAACGACGGAAATGAATAAATTTTTTTTGTGTTTTGTGTGGTTTCTGCTGTTGTTCTCTTTGGTTCCCATTGATGTACCCTCTTTTTTTTCCAATAAATAAACCTTGTTTATTTCATCTTTTTGCATCTTTCCTTACTATTTTTTTTGCTAATGGCAAAAGGGGGAAGAAAATGGGGATATCGGGTATGCACCACCTCTTAATTCATTGATTGCTTATAAGCTAAAATTGAGGGGGAACTCTTAAAATTGAGGGGGAACAAGAACAAAATTGCATGATTGTTACTTGTCTTGAATTGTCAATATCTTTTGCCTAAATTGCATATCCCGCTTAATGTTTGTCATTATCAAAAAGGGGGAAATTGTTAGAAACACGTTCTCAATGCAATATACTAAACGTGTACTCTTTTGTAGGTTTTGATGAATGACAAACGAAGCAAAAATTGATATATGACGGAATAAGATTGAAGTTCAAGATATAGCTTTTAATTGTTATTGAGTTGTTCTAAATTGTAATCTCGATCCTATAACTTGACTCATAGTATGGCCTCTCTCATAAAACTATTTTCCAAAATCATGCATATTTAATTCTGTGTCAAAAAGATTTTAAATCATGCATATTTACATTAGACAAAATGTTTTCTAAACATGCCTCAAAAATCTGGGCTAAAATAATCGATTATGTACTTATGATAATCGATTGTTTCTGAGCCAAGACTGCATGACAATCGATTATGAATTAATGGTAATCGATTGTGAGTAAGACAGTGAACATCAGGTTTTTCCAAATCTACATGATAATCGATTGTGAACAAATGACAATCGATTGTTGTTGAGGTAAAGTTTTTCAATACTCAAAATAATCGATTATGAACTAATGGTGATCGATTGTGTTGAGTTGATGTCTTCCAGTGATTTTAAATTTAATTAAGTAATCGATTATGTCTTTAGATAATCGATTATCACTGAGACAGTAAGTTTTATGATTTTCAGAAAATAACAAGTAATCGATTGTTGCAAAGGACAATCGATTGTTGAAGCGTGCCGTTGTCAAATGATTTTCAAATACCATAAGGTAATCGATTATTGATTCTAGATAATCGATGTTCTGCTTAAAATCTGGAAATGATTTTTAGAACGTTGCTGAAGTAATCGATTATTGATTTTATATAATCAATGATCTGCTTAAAATATGGAAATGATTTTTAGAACGTTGCTGAAGTAATCGATTATTGAGTTTATATAATCGATGTTCTGCTTAAAATCTGGAAATGATTTTTAGAACGTTGCTGAAGTAATCGATTATTGATTTTATATAATCGATGTTTTGCTTAAAATCTGGAAATGATTTTTAGAATTGCTAAAGTAATCGATTATGAATTTGGTGTAATCGATTATCTAATTTTGAATATTGCCAGTAATCGATTATAGATTATGTATAATCGATTGTGAAGCGTTAAATCTGGGATTGATTTTTAAACTGACTGGCAGATAATCGATTGTTTGGTCTTAATAATCGATTATCACTGAGTAATTTCAGCAACTCTTAATTGGCAATTAGACAACGGTTGAACCAACTTTTTCAACTATAAATACAGCTTCATTTCAGTGTTTTAAATACAACAACATACACAAACTGATCATTACATTGCTATATGCTTTCATTCAATTGTTCTTCATTTTCTACTCATTTCATAAAGCTTTTGAGAGCCATATTATTGCTTAAAGTTGTTGTGATCTTGAACATATTCTTTTACTCATATCTACTCAATAAGGAGTACTTTACTTAAGTGAGTGTCCAAGTATTTGATATACTTGTAAGAGAATTGCGATTCTCTTGTTTCAAGGAACTTGCGTTTCCTTGGGTGAAGTCTTTGAGATTGCGATCTCCGAGCAACTGTTTGAGGCTTGTGTCCTCAAGTGTGTAACGGTTTGTTGAGCACCCTTAAGCTTACCAAGATAGTGAAAAATCTCGAGAGAGTCTCTCGGGGACTGGACTAACCACGTTGGTGGCCAACCAGTATACATCTTTGTGTAAGTTTATTTTTCTGCATTTATTTTACTTCCTGCAAAGTTTAAATTCCGCAAGAAAACGCTAAATTCTATTAATACGCTATTCACCCCCCCTCTAGCGTAAAACGTAGTTTCTAACAAAATCAAGTGTTCATATACCGAATCCACATAAGAGAGTATGAAATAGCTTAAATCCAAAACCCCAAATATGCATAAAATATGATATGTATTAAATGGAATCTATATGAATGCCCCTACGTGAATCTAGAATGTTTACGCATGCTCAAGACTCATTCTCTTTTCATAAATCGGTACAGATCCATTTACCCCGATACAATCTGCGTATCTCATGTCAATAGCTCCCATGCATGTATAAGGTGCATAAGATAACATATCAAATCGATATGTATAAATATATGTAATTATGCATGAGTCCCAACCCAAAACAAATCCATGTACCTAGCATAAGAATATAAGTCTCGTCAAAAGTCTCATTATAGTATCATAACCCGACACTAGTCTAAGTGCCCGACACAAGTCCATGTGCCACATATCATATCCTGGTACAAGTCCAAGTATCCAACAGAAGTCCATATCTTTCACTTTATCATGGTACAAATCCAACTCGACACAAGTTCACGTATCCGACACAAGTCTATGTGTTACATACCAAGCACATGTCCACGTGCCCATGCTCACATGGCACAAGGTAACATGGGTGATCACCTGACTCTAAAGGGACGAATTGTAATGACTCGATATGTTGTTTTGCACATTTGATCCATGTTTCCGTATGTTATGCTTTTTGTCTCTACATTTGTTATTTTGTGACTTTGGGGATGGTTGGTTTGGTTTCAAGAAGGTTTGAGAGGGATTTGAGAAACATAGTCTTATTTTGGAAGCTTAAGTGTTAAGAGTTGACCAATGTTTAACTATTGTATAAACGGTCATGGATTGGTGATTTGAGGGTTTCAGTAGGTTTATTATGGTGATTTTGGACTTAGGCATAGGTTTGAATTGGATTTGGAGGTTTCTAGGATATATTAGTGCTATTTGCTGAGAGTAGCAATTCAGAGGTTTGGAAAATTTCTAAATTTAACTGAGAGTTGACTTTGATAATATCGAATTCAAATTTTTGGTTCCAGAAGTCAGAATTGATTTATTTTGTCATTTCAGACTTGTGTGAAAATTTTGGGTTTAATCCGGATTGGTTCGACTTGAATTGGACGCTTTGTTCGAAGTGTGGAAGTTAATAAACTTAAAATAAGCTTAACCTGTGTTTTGGTCATTGATTCTTGGTTTTGATTTTAGTCATAGTGTTTGGAGCATTCAAACAAGTTTGTATATGGTATTGGAATTTGTTAGAATGATAAGATGGGGCCGTAGGGGGGTCAGGTGTGTTTTCGGTAGTTTTGGATAATTTCCATGAGTTTAAGGCATTAGGTCTTTGCTGGTGTCGGGTGTTCATCACGTTCAGGGATGGGGGAGGGGGGAGGAGAAGGGTGTGTCATTCGTGATGAAGCATTTAGGGGCTGGGGGTTGTAGTTCTTTGCGTTCGTGGAGGGGCAGCTGCTTTCGCGAAGAAAACAAAGTTGGAGGGAAGACCTTCGTGTTCGCGATGGAGTGAGACTCGTTCACCAAGGGGAGTGGATTTTGGACTTCGCATTCGCAGGCCCCTGCTGCATCCGCAAAGAAGTTTTTTTAGTTTAGGCTGAGGGCTGTGTGTGCGTCGCAAACTTGAGGCAGGCGACGCGTTGCAAAGAGTAGGGGAGATGCATTTAATGGTAATTTTGGGATTTTGCCCATTGTTTCAAATTTTGAACCCTAAACTTTAAGAGATGGAGATTTTTTAGAGAAAATTCACTACTTCTTTGGAGTAAGAAATTTACATTTGGATTTAACTTTATATCATGATTTTTCATGGATTTTTACACCTAAAATCTTGGATTTTAAAGCAAAATTAGGGGGTTTTGGCAAAACTTTTGAAAGCAAATAATTGAGATTTGAACCCCGATTTGACTTTGGATGAAACTTGTATATTTGGACTCGTATTGGAATGGATATTCGAGATTTGTGAATTTTGTTGGATTTCGAGGTGTGATACAGGATTGACTCTTTGGTTGACTTTGTGTATTTATATAAAGATGGAAGCTTTATTATTTGGGGTTATTTTCCTGTAACAACCTGACCAGCTGTTTTGAGTATTTTAGCCTTGTTTCCCTTAATTAATGCTTTTCCTAGGAGTATTTGTCATTATGTGACTTGGCGAGGCGACCGATTGGACGCTTAAGCTGTAAGAGTTGATCGGAGTTTGATTTTTGTGTAGACGACTCTAGAATGATATTTTTATGGTTCTAGTGGGTTCATATGGTAATTTTGGACTTAGGGGTATGTTTGTATTTGGATTTTGAGGCTCCTAGGTTGATTTGGTTCTATTTGGCGAAAGTTGGAAAGTTAAAGGTTTGGAAGGTTGATAGGTTTGGCTAAGAGTTGACTTTAATGATATTGGATTCGGATTGTGGTTTCGCAAATTGGAATAAGTCTTTTGGTTATTTGGGACTTGCATGCAAAATTTAAGGACATTTTGAGTTGTTTAGGCATGTTCATCATACGTTTTGAATTTGAAAATTTGGATTAGTTCCTTAGGCTTTAATTGAGGTATGATCCATTATTTTGTTGTTGTTTGGTGTGATTTTAGGCCTCGAGTAGATCCATTATATATTTTGGGATTGGTTGGTGTGATTGGACGTGGTCTTGGAGGCCTAGGGTGTGTTTCAGACCATTTTTCTTTATTTTGGGACTACTAGTTTTCTGATGTTCTAGTGTGCTTCACGATTGAGGAGGTTTATCTTGAGCATGAAGACCATTTTGGTGTCAGTCGAGAGTGGTTCTTCATGTTCGCAATAAGGTGATTGCATTTATGTAACATGGAAGGGATGGCTGGTTCGGGCACCAAGCTTTTAGCCTTTATGATTGCGTGTGAAGGACCGCATTAACTTAGGCTCAGTAGTGGTAGGTTTCACATTCGCGATCAGGTACTCGCGCTCGCATAGGATTTTTCTGAGGCGACATTTTGCTGTGCTTCGCAACCTCGTAGTGTATCACTGGGCAGAATCACTTATATCTCTGTTTCGAGGATTTTGGTTATTGTATCACATTAGAGATCTACAGCTCAGATTTGGGCAATTATTGAGAGGAGTTGCACGATTTGTATTGGGGTAAGTATTTTTGAGTCGGATTTATTTATTATTCATGATTCCAACCTTGATTTTAGTGCTTCATTGGTGAAATAAAGGTAGGATTTGGTGGTTTTGACTATGGTTTTGGAGAGTGAAAATTATTGACTTTATGGTTTACTTGAGGTCAAATTTGGATGAAATACATATATTTGGATTAATATTGGAATGTGTGTGCAAAATTTATGAGTTTTGTTAGGGGGTGTGGGCCTGGGGTTGACTTTGCATAATTGAATCAAGATATTAGTTTTATTATTTGGGCTTGTTTCTTATGGATTCTATTGATATTATTAAGTTGTTTTGGCTAGATTCGAGCCATACAGTAGTTGATTCAAACAGAAAAGGATTCTTAGATTACTGATTTATCTTACTTAAGGTAAGTATCTTACCTAGACTTGGTTGATGCACTAGTTACCTGAGTTACTAGCGAGAGCTACGTGCTATGGGTGGCGCACATGTGAGGGGATTGAGCCCATGTGCGTACACCAGGGTATTATCTATGCTCGGGGTTGTGATTAGACCACTGTACCTTGAATTCTGTGATAAGCTTCAAGTTATCATGTTTCTTAAGTTGTACTACCTTTTTGAGCTAGTTGAATCATGTTAGAGATTATTTATTGGTTGATATCTTGTTCAAACATGTTAATTGCTATTCGTATGGCGTAATCGCCTGACTAGAATTGTGGTAGCATACTTTGTATGTCACTGCCTTTTATCATGTCACTTATATCACTGCATAAATATGTAAATTGACATCCGTTATTAATGCATATGTATCCTCATATATTCTTCTATCTGATATGGGTTGGGTTGGTAGCACGTGACTTGCCTATATGGATCTGAGTTATGCTAGCACGTGAGTTGTACGTACAGTGGCTATATTGAATGTGAGTTATCCGTGCAGTGTGTGAATATGGTCCATTCCCTAAGTTCACCCTCTCATCTTTCTCTCTTGATGGTGTACGTATGGTACGAGGAAACTTGCTAGTGTGTTTTGTGGTCATTGTATTTCTTCTCTACTTGCAATTTCCTTGGTTGTATACATGTTTTATCTACATATCTCTCTATATGCTAGATAAGGAATGTATACATGCCTTGTTTTGCATATATTCTCTATATGCCATATTAGTTAACTGAAATAGAGCATGTTATGTTATCTTGTGCATCGAAGATGCTTTATCCATGATTCATGACTTTATTGTTAATAGTGTTGTGTACTTGTTAAATTCATGAACTATACAAGTTAATTGTGAGTATCATCAATAATTCTTTCTACTATTACCTCGCCGAGGTTAGATATGATACTGAATGAGTATATAGGGTTGGGTATGTGCATACTACACTATGTACTTAATTGTGCTGATTCAGGTGTTGGACCAAGTTGTGGCTAGATGTGAGTTATTGTTGTGAGCATCTTCGAGAGACGAGGTAGAGTTACATCTTAACCGCAACCTTTTGGCTTTTTTTCCTTATTTTAGTATTGTTATTTACATTTAGATATTTTCCTTTTGTATTATAGATTTATACTTCGTATTACAGCTCATGACTCTCTATTTACTAGTTTTAGGGGAATTATTGTATGTTGGTGCAATGATTTATGTTATTGGAATTAGACTTGTACTTTTTCAGCTATCTCTGTCAGTATGATGATCCTCCACTTGCTTTTCCTAGGGGACATGGAACATCACGATGGTTTTAAGGAGGTTACTATTGGTGATGATGGTGTAATGAGGCTACAGAGTTAGATCTGCATTCCTAATGTGGATGGTTGCGAGAGTTGATCCTTGAGGAGGCCTATAGTTTGCGGTATCCCATTCATCCAGGTTTTGAGGAAACACTATTGGTGGAAGATGATGAAGGAGGATATTGTTGAGTATGTTGCTTCGTGTTTGAACTGTTAGAAACTGAAGTACGAGCATCAGAGGCCGGGTGATTTTCCTCAAAGGCTAGATATTATTGAGTGGAAGTGAGAGTGTATCAATATGGGTTTTGAAGTTGGGCTTCCATAGACCTTGAGCATATTTGATGCAGTGTGGGTCATTATGGACAAACTGACTATGCATGCACACTTCATTCCAGTCATGACTAGCTACTCTTCATAGCAGCTAGCTCAGATTTATCTTCAGGATATTGTTCTCTTTCATGGTGTGCCTATTGTCACACCTCCTTTTTTCACTACACCGCCGCGAATGGTGTATAAAAGGAGTTTTTCCAATTTAAATGATAATTGAAACGGGATTATTTTATTAAAAATATTCAAGTCGCCACTTAGGATAATTTATGGTGTCCCAAGTCACCGGTTAAAATCCCAAATCGAGGAAAGTTGACTCTATTTACGGTCTGCGACCACAAAAATTCGGGTAAGGAATTTTGTTAACCCGGGAGAAGGTGTTAGACATTCCCGAATTCCCTGGTTCTAGCATGGTTACTTTGATCATACTTGTCTCAATTAAATTATTTAATCACTGATTTTAAAACCTATGCGCCTTTACCTTTCACCTCTTTTTAAATTAAGAAAATTATCTTGAAACGGGTCACGTGTACGTGTACCCATTTATTTCGTGTACCAAAATCATGTCATGTGAACGTGTTCACAATTAATAACGCGTAATTATTATCAAGAAAATTTTGGCCAAAGTTGCTCGAACGCATACTCCGATTTCGTTTTTAGAATCGTAATTGTACGTATACACAACTACGATAAGTATATTAAGAGCATGCCCAAAAACATTTCTAAGAATTTTATGAATGGTATCAACTAGAATTATCTACAAGGTCCAAAGGTTCATGAAATCCATTGGAAGGATTATCCTGTTTTAAGACTCATCAAAAATGAAATCCCTTTCATTATTTCTGATACATTTTTTATTAATTACATTCAAAATTTAAGAACAAATCCTACCCTCTTTACCAATGAACAAATCTGACTACTGTGGAAATCATCCAAGTAAATGGAACCCTTATAAATTTGATAACACACAAAACAGGGGCGATTTCACAAAAAATTGATCATAACTAGACAAAGTCACGCCTTAGTTTATTTTGAAACTTCATAGACAATGAAAACTAGAAAATCTGCATCTTCAAAGGAAAAACCAGAACTTCATTGCAAAAGCAAATGAAGAGCAGATAGTGCATTGGTACTTCTCCTTCGTATGTCAATACCAAAGAAAGGACCTACCCGCTACTGACAAATTATGCTATACATATGAGAAAATAAAATTACCTTCTGCACAAAATTCTTCCTACTTTGATTCTTCATTTTGGTTTAATACAAATGCTCTCAACCAACAAATATACTTCTAGAACAAAACAAATAGACAAACTTAGATCTGAGTGTTTATCAAACGAATTAGACTAAAAAATAGACTAGGCATAAATAAGCACATCAAAGAACTCAAATGATGACAAATTAGGAAGTAAATTATGTGCATCAACTTTAGACTAGTCAGTACTATACAAGGCAGTGCCAAAAGATCCAATTTCCTTGTTGGAGATTGTCATCCTGCGCTTCTTTAAACAAATGGAAAGATCGAGAAGCAAATAAGTTCACTCACAATTCTCGAGGTTGCCAATTATTTGAAACTGAAATCTGAACATATTGTCTGCGATATTTGTATAGCACTCAATCAAGAGATGAATTAAAAGGACAGCAAAACCGAACAAGAAAGCATAGTACTAAACAATCACACATATTAGCTTACTTCTTTTATCAATCAAGCACACGAACTACTGCACATATAGATATGCCTAGCAAAGGTCAATTGGAAGCCTGATTCATGAATTTCAAACTAGCACACACAAAATCTGATTTGGCGCAAACATGGTCAAGTTGATCATAACACTTCGAGTAGATTTCTCGTTTGAGAACCAAGGGGAATCATTAAAGACAATTCTAACTGGATTCACCTATTCAATTCCAGACGCGGCTTACAATCATTAGCACATTGATAACGGGATTCAAAAGGATCTAAGGCTAAACTGAGAGTAAATGACTTATAGTCCAGAATTTCCACCTAGAATATACAATTTGAACAAAGACCAACCCTCGATTTACTGGAAATCAATGTCAAAACCAAAGAATCTCATGAATGAATCTGATGAACCGAGTTGATGGTTTAAAACACTTATCTCTTTACACAACCCATTAAAAACTAATACCAGCAAGAGCAAAATAAATACTACAGCCAAATGACGGACATACAACCATGAACTGGTGGATTCACATTTCAAGTTTTCAACACAAACGCACGAATACCATATTCCAAACGGACTAATAAAACAGACCATTCATTGTTTAAAGTTACATTCAATCATTCAGAAAAAATAATAAAGGCATGCAATCAAAGTTACACAAATCCACAGCTCATCGCGTGTTCAACCAATCATCAAAACAACTAAGAAAGGCCAAGAGAAGAACCTGAAGTTGTGAAACTCTTCATTTAAAACCCAACTTAATCCAGCAATGAATATTCAAAGAAACAGCGGCGGACAAACAGGAATTGAATCAGCAACAAGACTTTGAGGTCGAACTTGATTCTCGACTTAATCGATTCCCATGTTGAAAACAAAATTTGAAAAAAAAAATTGAACTGAAGATTACTGAGCTAACTATATATTTTTTGTTTCTTTTTCTGGTTCTGAATTTTTTAAAAAAAACGAGATTAAACAAAGGAGGAAATCCCAAAAAAAAATGAGAAATACAAAAGTTCTAAAATCTAACAGACAGAGCAAACTCTTTCTGAAAAAAAAAACTCTTCGAAAAGAAAAAAAACCTCTCTCAATCCCCAGAATCCTCACCATATATAGCCTTTATAGCTCTTCTCGAACCTTCCCCACACACCCCTCCGAAATTCTTTGCAATTTCTTTTCTGTGAATAATTTTTGGACAGATAGAGGGGAAGATTGATTTTCATCCATCCACGACCCCTATTTATCCAGCGAATCGATCTGGAGCTAAACAACACGCAAAAAAATTGTGAATGGAATCTTCTATTTGTAAGAAACCATTATACGGCGGTGACGATGAGATAGGGGGAAGCGTGAGGTGAATTTAAATTCACACTCCTGAGATTTGGCGAGTTGAACTCAGCTGACAGGAAGGAGAAGATGAACAGTCACGTCTGGATTAGGGACTTTGAGTTTTAGGTCTGTGTATGTATCTGTATGTGTGTATATGGGAAATGGGTCGAGTTTGGGGTAGACCTGCGGGTAATTGTTATTTCGGCTAAGGAAGTTTGGAAAATTGGAAGAGTTTTGGGCTAGAAGGGTTTTAAAGCTTAGGCCCAACAATTGGGTATTGTTTAATGAACCATTTTTTTCTTTTCATTTTATATTTCCTTTTCTTTCTTTTTTTAGATTTTGTAAAATGTAAAATTAAAGTAAAAGATCTGATTTAATTCCCAAAACTAAACTAATTATTTCCTCAAAATTAATTAAGTCCTAATTTAAAAGAAAACTATAATAAATTTAAAATTTAAAAATGTAAAAATGAACTATTTTTGTTATTCTCTTCTATTTTGTAACATTAATTAACTAATTATCCTAAAAAGCAGAAAATTAGGTCCTAAATGCAAAATTACAATTTTTTATTTTTCATTAACTAAAATACATAGACAAAATGTAAATAATTAACGGAAAATGCCACAAAATCCACAAAATTGCAAGTAATGAAAGATATTATTTTGTTTAAAATTTGTGGGAGTAATTCATATAGGGCTAAAATCACGTGCTCACAACTGTCCTTTTTTTCTTGGAAACATGCAGAGTTTTCGGGTAAAGATAAAGTGAGCGGATACGAGTGATTTTTTCCCGTTTGAATACTCTGTGGGAAGTATTTTTTGAAAGTTTTGACCGCATCCTGCTTCCGAGGTTGCCTACATATCCTTGGCTAAAAAGGAATCAGGTTAGTGTAGTTTGGGAATGTTTGGTACCTTGGACTACCATGAAGCTGTGATTTCACTGTTGTTGTTGCTGCTGCTACTGCTTATTGAACCCCCTTATTACACCATGTCAAAATAAAAAGAAGCTAGAATAAACTACGATAGACGGATTACAAAAGAACCTATATAGGTCTTCAAACTTGCTTCTGATCCTTGTTGCCTTGTTGACTTGTATTCTTCCCGTGAAACTCCTTTTTGCCGACATGAGGTGTAATCTGATTGTTGTAATTTGTTCCCTGTTCTTCAGGTGGGTTCCTGATTGCCGAAACTGGAACTGTACTCCCTTGTTCTCCAGGTGGGCGCCTGACTGTTGAAACTTTGAATTATATTCCCTTGTTCTCTAGGTGGGCTCATGATTGTTACAACTTGAACTGTATTCCCTTGTTCTCCAGGCGGGCTTCTGATTACCGAACTTTGAATGGTATTCCCTTTATTCTCCAGGTGGGGGCCTGATTGCCAAAACTTAAACTGTATTCCCTTGTTCTTCAAGTGAGCACCTGCCTGCTGAAACTTGAATTATATTCCCTTGTTCTCCAGTTGTCCTCCTGATTACCAAGACTTTGTATTGTATTCCCTTGTTCTTCAAGTGGGCTCCTAATTACCGAAACTTGAATCATATTCCGTTGTTCTCCAGGTGGGTACCTGATTACCAAAACTTGAATCATATTCCTTGTTCTTTAGGTGGGTGCCCGATTACCAAAACTTGAATCATATTCCCTTGTTCTTCAGGTGGGTACCTAATTACCAAAACTTGAATTGTATTCCCTTATTCTCCAAGTGAGCTTCTGATTGCTATAACTTGAACTGTGTTCCCTTGTTCTCCAGGTGGGTGCCTGATTTCGAAAACTTGAACCATATTCCCCTGTTCTCCAGGTGGGTGCCTGATTACCAAAAAGCTTGAACTATATTCCCTTGTTCTGTAGGTGGGCAACTGATTTCCAAAACTTGAACTGTATTCCATTGTTCTCCAGGTGGGTGTCTGATTGCCAAAACCTTGAAATGTATTTCCTTGTTCTCCAGGTGGGCTCCTGATTGCCAAAACTTTGAATTTTATTCCCTTGTTCTCCATGTGGGCTCCTGATTGCTAAAACTTGAACTGTGTTCCCTCTTCTCCAGGTGGGCGCCTGATTTCCAAAAACTCGAACAGTATTCTCTTTTTCTCTAGGTGGGGGCCTGTCTGCCAAAACTTTGAATTATATTCCCTTGCTCTCCAGGCGGACTCCTGATTTCAAAAACTTGAACTGTATTCTCGTTTCTACAGGCGGGCTCTTGATTATCAAAACATGAATAATATTCCCTTGTTCTTCAGGTGGGTGCCTGATTACCAAAATTTGAACTGTATTCCCTTGTTCTCCGGGTGGGTACCTTATTTCAATAAAAATAGACAAAAAAAAAAAGAAAACTTTTCTACCCCAGTTTTGTAGCTGGGTACATATGTGAGTGTTAAACTGAATCACGTTACCAAATATTCTAAGTATTTTAAAGCTAGATCCCATTATCCAGCAGGGTCCTGACAACTCTTAGTTAAAAGACAATATTTAAAAGTTGAACTCTATTTTCTAAAGGTGTAACTTCCACCAAATCTGGTATCTAAGAAAGTAGTAAAGGTACATCCCGTTATCTAGGACGGTCTTGACAACTCTTGACTTAAAACGATTTTAAACTAAGTTATATCTTCGAAAGGTATTACTCCAGCTATGTCTTGTTGTCTAATAAAATAAAAATATAAAGGATACGTCTCATTGTCCAGGAGGGCCCTAACAACTTATAACTAACGAGAATTTTAACACTAAGATATATCTTTTAAATGTATAGCTTTCAATACATCTTGTTATCGAAACCAACCTTAAAACTATGTCCCATTATTCAAGATGGTCCTGAAAACTCCTAGTTAAAAGACAGTTTTAACCTAAGTTATATCTACTGAGGGTACGCCTTCCACTATCTCTTGTTATCTAAGCAGACCTTGAAACTACGTCCCATTATCCAAAAAGGTCATGAAAAATCAAAATCAAGTCTTATCATACTTCCCTATGACAGAACTTACCTAAATCTTATTTTCTAAAGGAAATTTTGAAGCTAAGTCCCATTTTTCAGGAGGGTCCTAACAAGCAATTAAATGCCAATTTTAAATCTAAGTTATATCTGTTGGCGACTACCAATTAAAGCTACATCTCATTATCCAGGAGGGTCCTGACAATCCCAAGTCAAATTTCATCCTAAGAGTGACAATTCTTTACGACTGACTTATACTACACTACAACGGAACTTATGTTAACTCTATTATCTACTGGAGATCTTAAAGTTGAGTCTCATTATTCAGGAGGGTCCTAAAGACTCCCGACTGAATCCTATCTTGAAACATGTGAACTTTGAGGCCAACTTATACTTCTTTGGGGTTCATTCATTCTATATTTTGCTAATTATTTTAACTAGGTCCTATCCTTCAGGAGGGTCCTGACAACTCCTACATGAATCATGTCTCTAGAACAAAATTTCAAAATTGACTCATATTCTTGGGGGAACATTTATGCTAGATTATACTACATGAATTTTAATGTAAGTCCCATTTTCTAGGATGCTCCCGACAACTACTGACTGAATCATATTTCAAACATGCAAACTGTTAAGTCCACTTATGCTCTTTTTGCTTTTCTCGATTATTTTGACTTTAACTAGTTCCCATTTTCCAGGAGGCTACTGAAATTTACAGCCATACCTACTTGGTTCTTGCTTCTCCCCTACGGAGGATTTTCCTCGAGCCATCCGGAAGTTTTTGCCCATGTTTCAATCAAAGAAAGATCTTGACAGTTTAATGTGGCGGTTATCTTGCGGCATTCTTGTTGAAAATAGCCTCCCTGCTGTCATGCTCCGTTGTTGCTAGCTTTCATGAATTGACTATGAACCGCCTAATTTTCTGGATGACCCTCGAACCATATGGCCTTGGATGAACCGAGTGTTTTGTACCCAAACCGTTGTATTATGTTCCTAACCCTTTATTCAATATCTTTGCATCGCTTCTAAAATTGCCGAATCATTTCACTAATGAAGCTCTCGGTGACTCTTTATATCCCTCTCTACATTATGCTACCTTTGGTATGTTCTGGCCATAGTGTGCTTTGCAATTTGGAAGCTGGTAGTAAGCTTTAAAATTTCTTTCTTGCTCAAACAAAATCATCCTTGAAATCTTTAGAGAAATGGAAACCCGAAAGAAAATGAAATGCAATGATTTTGAGTTGTTTTAGGATAAGGAGAATCCAAAGTTGGATGACTGCTAAAAGGGAGAAAGAAAAGAGACTTATCTATGTGGAGCTACTGGTACCAATGATCGTGACATGCACTTTGACTTAGTCGGCCCAGTCTGTCCAACAAATCGGCTTTGCGTCGCCATGCTTTTGTTGCCCCAAACTTCGGTAACCCAATTACTTCAACCAAATCTTGACCTTGCTCACCCATCGGTGCTCTGAATAGGTTTTAACCAACAGACCTCTTTCATTTGTTCATCTCTCAAGGTACATTCGCCTTAAGGTGCCCTACGGCGCCCGTGAGGGTTTTCATTGTTAAGACTCTCTCGTTTTGATTTTCTCACAACTCTCGTCCCCTTATGGTGCCCGTGAAGGTTTTCACCGGTAAGACTCTCATTTTTATTACTTTCCTGCTTGTATCGGAGTGTTGCTCCTAACATGAATCAACTTTACTTGCTCGACTTAGCATCTCTTGAAGATTGATCAAAAGGCCTTTCTTTGACAGTAACAATGGCTTTTGGATAGTGTTAGAAAGAAAGGGTATTAAAGGCTCAAAACAATTCAAATGGGTTCAAAGTTACAACTTTCGAAACAAGATTTCTTACAACAACCACAACTCTTGCCCCAGTTTCTTGCTTGGGGACTTTCAGATTTTTATTGTGATGGTACTGAACCGTGAGGCTGCCTACGTATTCTTAAAAGGAATCAAGTCGAACGTAGTTCATGAAATTGCTTTGTTGTTGTGGTATTTATTTGTCTTCTTCTTTTCTTTTCTTTCTTTCTTTCTTTTCTTTTTTTTGTTTTGCTATTTTGTTATTTTTTTGTTTTGTTTTCTTTCTTTTTTTATTTCCTTTTTTCTGCCTTTTTACTCTTTTTTCCTTCTCTTGTTTTTTCCTTTTTCCTTTTCTTCTCTTTTGTTTTTCTCTTACCTTTACTCATCTCTTGGGTTTGCGCTTCTGATTTTGCTACTGATTCCGAAAGAGGGGTATGAAAGAAAACAACTAAAGCTAAAAGGGGTAATAAAGAATAAAGTATTTAGGTAGTAGAACAAAATACGTTGGTCATTCCAATATCCAATACATGCCAAGTACAAACAACTATGGTTTAACCAAAGCAAATTATACATTGTATCTCTTAACTGCATCGGAATTGATGGCCAATTCTACACACTTGCCTTTCTACATCTATTAGATACAAAGCCCCATTGGAAAACACCCTCGATATGATGAATGGCCCTTGACAATTTGGGATGAACTTGCCCTTTGTCTACGCCTGATGAGGGATGACACTTTTCAATATCAACTGACCCACTTCAAACCTCTTTGGGCGCACCTTCTTGTTATATGCTCTGGCCATTCTCTGTTGATACAACTGGCCATGATACACTGCTGCTAATATTTTCTCGCCAATCGAACTCAATTGCTCCAAGCGGGTGTTGACCCACTCATCATCATCAATTTCGTTCTCAGCGACAATCCGAAGGGATGGGATTTCAATCTCTGACGGTATCACTGCTTCTGTTCCATACACCAACAAATATGGAGTTTCCACTACTGAAGTGCGAATAGTAGTGCGATAACCCAACAATGTGAAGGTCAGTTTCGCATGCCATTGCCTGGAACCTTTTACCATTTCCCGAAGTATCTTCTTTATGTTCATGTTGGCTGCCTCAACTGCTCTATTCGCCTTAGGGCGATACGAAGTGTAATTACGTGTGTAGTCTTAAACTGCTGACATACCTCTTTCATCAAATGACTATTGAGATTTGCTCCATTATCTGTGATGATTAACTTCGGTATTTTGAACCGGCAAATGATATCTGAATGCACAAAGTCGACCACGGCTTTCTTGGTCACAGACTTGAATGTTTTATCTTTAACCCACTTGGTGAAATAATCAATAGTCACCAGGATAAACCTATGCCCATTGGATGTTGCTGGATCGATGGGCTCAATAACATCCATTCCCCAAGAAATGAATGGCCATGGTGCGGACATGTATGTAATTCAGCTGGGGGTGTGAATCAAATCTGTTAGGTTTTATGCCCGTCACTAGAGGGGGGTGAATATTGCGGCACGAGAATATTGATAAATATTGCGGAATTAAAATTGCAGGAATAAAATAAATTCGGTAATTAAAATAGTAAGGAAAGAACACACCGAATTTATCCTGGTTCACCACAACTTGTGGTTAGTCCAGTCCCCGAGAGACTCTCTCGAGATTCCACTAACTCCGTTAAGCTTACGGGTGGCTAACTAACCGTTACACTTGCTCGTAGATGTACACTCTACAAGACTTCAACTTGCTCGAGGATACTGCACCTCAAGACTTCACTTTGCTTGTGGATACCGCACCACAAGACTTCAACCACTAAGCTTGAGGGTACTTAGCAAACCCGACAATCAACGAGAAGATATGTTCTTCTCAAACACCTTTCTCTTTTACAACAAGAACTCTCTCAAAAGAGTAGATAAAGAGATACAATATTAGCTCTATGAACAACTCAAAGTTTTCTCTCAAATGGCTCAACAAAAGCTCTATAATGATGCTCAAATAATATCAATATGTATATGAATATTGGGAGGTGTTATATATTTAAAATCAGCTTAAAAGACCTCTATTTATAGGGGTTAAAAGGTGCATGTCCGTTGCTTAATTGACAATCAATTATGCTGATTTTATGCCAAAATAATCGATTATGTGATTGCATAATCGATTATCTTCTCAACGTTCATAAAACGGAACGTTGGGAAGGCAACGGATAGCAAAATAATCGATTATTCCAATCACATAATCGATTATGTTGCTCCAGTAAAATCTGGAAACTCAGCAAAGCTGGTATATACCAGAGTATACCAGAATCAAAGATGGAGTATACCAAAATATACCAGAATATACCAGAATCGAAAGCTTACTTCAAAAACCATTTTGGTTAAAATGAAAACGTTAAAATCATTTTGTTTGAAGTATTTGAAATATGATTATGATAAATATGATTTGATAAAATGATTTTATTCATACTTATGATGACCTATGTTGAGCCAAAAGACGAGATAACTTAAACGTTGCTCTTACATTGGTTCTACCTAACGACCTACGCCTTGGGTCTTCGATCTTGAACTTTTGAGCTCGTCTTTGGATTGTCTATGCAATCCATTCATCAATATGCTTCTCGGCATTCAATCTTGATTGTTTGTCATATAATAACGTTGTTTGACACTTGACTTCATTGTTTGTCATTCATCGACTTCGTTGTTTGTCATTCATCAAAACCTATACCTGAAAATCATGCTAATACAACCAAAGCACATATATCATGGATAGAATGATTTTATGCAGTTTCCCCCTTTTTGATAATGACAAACAACAGGAGATATGCATATCGGATTCCCCCTAACTTCATGCTATATCTCAACATACAATTCATGCAAACAATTCCCCTTAATGATAATTCCCCCTCAAATAAGGCATATTATAACGTAGATACATTCCCCCTTATTTGATGCATATCGCCTAAACTCTTCCCCCTTTTGGCATTAGTAAAAAGAGAGTATACAAAGGCTATTATCCCCTTTCGACACTTCCCCCTTTTGGGTATATCAATTGTTAGTGTCAAATATAGGATAGAAAATACAATGAGGAATATACATTGACGATATTTAAGAAATCATACCGACATGAAATAATACCAACTGTTAGTAAAAATATAACAACCATATCAAAGGTTATTTTTGCCTAATATACCAACTGTTAGAAAAATATATCAATCATTATTTTGAAAATGATACCAATTGTTATAAAAAAAACATGATAAAATTAATTGGTTACCAACTGTTATTCAAATCAAAACATGAATGAAGTGTTTTTAACAAAAACATGATAACAGTTAATACATACCAACTGTTACCAACTGTTAAACAAGACAAACATTTCAAATGTTATTTTTATCAAAAAGATACTAATTGTTAACACATATCAACAATTAGGTTTTTATCAAAAGAATAACTAATATTCATCAAAACATGGATCAATCATTATTTTTAACAAAAATAATTGATACTAATTGTTATTCAAAATAAAAGTTATCAAAACATAAATCAACAAAAAGAATTAATATCAATTGTTAACAAAGAAATATTAATTGTTAACACATATCAACTATTATGTTTTTATCAAAAATATGATAACTAACCGAAATTCCCCCTCGATGCAATAAGGTTTCGTGCTTGGTGCATCTACTACGATATTGTAGTCTTCAAGCACACCTGCAAAAGTACCTAAAAATAGGTTTTCGGTACCCAACTACTTTTCGGTCCTTGGGGGTTAGGCAAATAATAATCATAGTCAAAAGATAAATCTCTATGTTTTGCAAAACATACGGGTGCTATGTGTCCTACCAGGTTACAATAATGACATATAACATTCGGGTTGTGCATATGCCTTGGTTGAGCCAAAAGCGTTCTAGGTGATCTAAAGTCGTTATCCCTATACGTATTGTGATTCCTAGAGTTATTTCTAGGTGGTCTAAAATTATTCATTCTAGACTTATTTACAAAGTTCCTAGAGTCATTTCTAGGTGGTCTAAAATGATTAGTTCTAGGCTCATTAATAAAATTCCTAGAATCATTTCTAGGTTGTGCATCGCAATTTCTAACATGATTCTTATTCTTTTTACGCCTTTTATTTTTCCTGGGCTTTTCCTTCTTAGTCTCTTCAACTGTTTTAGGCTCTTCTACACTAAGTTTTTCTAGTGTGTTCCTAAGATCTAAGTTCTCTATTTTCAACGAATCGCAAGATGAGCAATTAGAACTTTGATCAATTGAAGAAGTTTCATTCATCGCCTTAATCTTATTTTTAAGATCAACATTATCATTTTTAAAAAATATATTTTCTTCTTCTAAAGCTTTGATTTTATCCTTGGCCTCTTTGGCGATTTTTGAAGACTTTTTCAATTCACCAAGTAATTCTTTAAAAGCTTCTTGTAATTCTTCAAAAGAGTAAGAATTAGAAGTGCTTACCTCTTCTTCTTCGTCGGCCATGAAGCATAGGGCAGTCGTTTCATCACATGAGCTGTCCGAGTCCCATGTCATATGCTTGTGGACTTGAGGCGTACCTTCATAAATGGCTTCAAGTTTATCCCACATTTCTTGGGCGGTTGTGCAATAGGAGATCTTTCGATAGTCATCCGGATTCACCGCACAATATAACATATTGATGGCCTTGGCGTTTTATTCATTCTTCTCCTTCGGAGCCATAGTTTCCCCAACTTTCTTTGTCGGCGTTTTACCGTTCTTGATGATTTGCCATAAGCAAAAGTTGTTTAATTGGATGAAGATTCTCATCCGCTCTTTCCAATATGTGTAATTTGTTCCATCAAATAGTGGAGGCTCAATGGTAGAGTGTCCTTCACTCATCATTCCTGCGTTCAATATTCTCAACAAAAAAATATATGTCGTTCTCTCAACCGGTTAAGGCTTTCAGAGAGTTAGGCTCTGATACCAATTGTTAGGTTTTATGCCCGTCACTAGAGGGGGGGTGAATAGTGCGGCACGAGAATATTGATAAATATTGCGGAATTAAAATTGCAGGAATAAAATAAATTCGGTAATTAAAATAGTAAGGAAAGAACACACCGAATTTATCCTGGTTCGCCACAACTTGTGGTTAGTCCAGTCCCCGAGAGACTCTCTCGAGATTCCACTAACTCCGTTAAGCTTACGGGTGCCTAACAAACCGTTACACTTGCTCGTAGATGTACACTCTACAAGACTTCAACTTGCTCGAGGATACCGCACCTCAAAACTTCACTTTGCTCGTGGATACCGCACCACAAGACTTCAACCACTAAGATTGAGGGTACATAGCAAACCCGACAATCAATGAGAAGATATGTTCTTCTCAAACACCTTTCTCTTTTACAACAAGAACTCTCTCAAAAGAGTAGATAAAGAGATACAATATTAGCTCTATGAACAACTCAAAGTTGTCTCTCAAATGGCTCAACAAAAGCTCTATAATGATGCTCAAATAATATCAATATGTATATGAATATTGGGAGGTGTTGTGTATTTAAAATCAGCTCAAAAGACCTCTATTTATAGGGGTTAAAAGGTGCATCTCCGTTGCTTAATTGACAATCAATTATGCTGATTTTATGCCAAAATAATCGATTATGTGATTGCATAATCGAATCTTCTCAACGTTCATAAAACGGAACGTTGGGAAGGCAACGGATAGCGAAATAATCGATTATTCCAATAACATAATCGATTATGTTGCTCCAGTAAAATCTGGAAACTCAGCAAAGCTGGTATATACCAGAGTATACCAGAATCAAAGCTGGAGTATACTAAAATATACCAGAATATACCAGAATCGAAAGCTTACTTCAAAAACCATTTTGGTTAAAATGAAAACGTTAAAATCATTTTGTTTGAAGTATTTGAAATATGTTTATGATAAATATGATTTGATAAAATGATTTTATGCATATTTATGATGACCTATGTTGAGCCAAAAGACGAGATAACTTAAACGTTGCTCTTACATTGGTTCTACCTAACGACCTACGCCTTGGGTCTTCGGTCTTGAACTTTTGAGCTCGTCTTTGGCTTGTCTATGCAATCCATTCATCAATATGCTTCTCGGCATTCAATCTTGATTGTTTGTCATATAATAACGTTGTTTGACACTTGGCTTCATTGTTTGTCATTCATCGACTTCGTTGTTTGTCATTCATCAAAACCTATACCTGAAAATCATGCTAATACAACCAAAGCACATATATCATGGATAGAATGATATTCTACAAAATCTCCATACACCTGACATTGATGACATTTCTGCACGAAGCTGATACAATCTCGCTCCGTGGTAAGCCAATAATATCCTGCCCGGAGAATCTTCTTTTCCAAAAGTCCACAAACTTCGGAATGTACTTCAGCCATGATGGTTATGGCCTGTCTAGCATCTATGCATCTCAACAACCCATGATATGGCATTCTCTTGTACAATACCCCTCCACTGAAGAACAATCCGCTTGATAAGCGACAAATCGTTCTCTTTTGATCAGTTGTGGCTTGTATTGGATACACTCCCATCCTGATATATTCTTTGATATCGTGAAACCAAGGTTCACCATCAAGCTCTTCCTCTACACATTACAGTAAGCATGTTAATCATGGGCGTGGATATGAAACGGGTCGACATAAGCCTTATCTGGATGGTGTAGCATCGATGCCAAAGTACCCAAAGCATCCTTGTGGATTCTTGGAATATGCATGAACTCTACCGATCGAAATTGTTGACAAAGATCATGCAGACATTGCCGGTATAGTATGAGCTTCAAATTTCGTGTTTCCCATTCCCCTTGAATATGGTGTACCAAAAGGTTCGAGTCCCCTGAGATCAAGACTTCCTGGGCACCCATGTTTGCAGCTAACATCAGACCCAATACATGCCTCATATTCTGCCATATTGTTGGTGCAATAGAATCAGAGCTGAGCTGTAATGAGGTAATGGTATCCCGTTTCAGAAATATGTATTTCTCCTATCCCAATGCCTATCATGTTGGCTGCCCTATCAAAGAATAGCTTCCATCCGAGCTTCTCACCCTGTTCCACTTCATCAATATGCATCACCTCCTCATCTGGGAAGTACGTCTTTAGAGGTTCATATTCTTCAACCATCGGGTTCTCGGCCAAATGGTCAACCAAGGCTTGTGCTTTCATTGCAGTCCACGTCACATAGATGATATCGAACTTTGTGAGCAAGATCTGCCACTTTGCTTCTGAAAGATAGGCTTCTGAAAGATGTACTTCAAGAGGTCCAGGTGTGATATGAGGTAAGTAGTATAAGACGACAAGTAATGTTTCAACTTTTGTGCTACCCAAGTTAGGGCACAACAATTTCTTGCTAAGGTAGTATATGGCATGCTCCTTCCTACCGGTGATATCGTGCTGACCCAACAAACACCCGAATGAGTTGTCCAAGACCGTAAGATATTCAATCAATGGACTCCCTGGTTCCGGTGGGACCAATGCAGGTGGGTTCAACAAGTACCCCTTTATTTTATCAAAAGCATTCTGGCATTCCGCCGTCCTCCTGATCGTAGCATCCTTTTTCAACAGCTTAAAGATAGGCTCACAAGTTGCCGTGAGCTAAGCAATAAATTTGCTGATATAATTCATTCCCCAACAGACTCATCACCTTAGTTTTGCTCCTCGGAGGCAGAAATTCTTGTATGGATTTAATCTTTGATGGAGCTAGCTCAATGCCTCGGCGGCTGACTATGAATCCTAGCAACTTCCTCGATGGCACACCAAATGTGCATTTTGCAGGATTGAGCTTGAGATTGTACATGCAGGCCCTCTGGAAGGATTTTCTCAGATCTCTGACATGGTCAGACTGCTTCCTCAATTTCACAACTACATCACCCACATAGACCTCAATCTCTTTATGCATCATGTACTGGAATATGGTTGTCATTGCCCTCATGTAAGTTGCCACAGCATTCTTCAGACTGAAAGGCATAACCTTGTAGCAGTATGTTCCCCACGATGTGAAGAATGCCGTCTTCTCCACATCCTCTTCATCCATCAAGATCTGGTGATAACCCGCATAGCAATCCACGAAAGAACCAATCTCATGTTTTGCACACTAGTCAATTAATATGTGGATATTTGGCAATGGGAAGTTATCCTTTGGACTTGCCTTGTTGAGGTCACAATAATCGACACACACCCTGGTTTTACCATCCTTTTTTGGCACAGGCACAACATTGACTAACCAGGTGAGATACCGTGTGACTCGAATGGCGTTTGCTTCAAACTGCTTTGTAACTTCCTCTTTGATCTTTACGCTCATATTAGTTTTAAACTTCCTTAACATTTGTTTCACAGGAGGGCATATCGGGTCAGTGGGCAATTTGTGAACCACCGACTCAGTGCTCAGCACTGGCATGTCGTTCATAAGACTACGCAAAAATATCTTTGTATTCAAATAGAGCATTAATTATTTCTTCCCTAAGTTGCGGCTCAAGATGGACACTTATTTTAGTTTCTCTGATGTTATCTGGGTCCCCTAGATTTATTGATTTTGTATCGCTTAGTTTGGCCTGGAGTTTTCCTCAAAGTGTCTTAATTCTTTACTAATTTCTTCAAACGCCCTTTTCTCATCATACTCTGGTTCATCCTCACATTCTATCTCTTGAATTATTATTTCAGAATTAGATTGTCTTTCTAGATTGGGTTGATGATTCCTTATGCATATCATATTGTTGGAGCCAGCATAAAATGAACTGTACAAGAAAGGAAAGAAAATCAAGGAAAAATAAAAACTATCAGAACTGATGAAAAAGGAAATTGTATTTTATTAAAATTGAAAGATAATAAGGTTTATACATCCAAACGGATGGAACATAGACTCTGAATTACAACCCTGGAGTAATCTAGAGAAATGGAAAGAAAAATCAAAGCAAACTACCAAAATTCTTTCCTGGTCGGGAGAGGAGTAGCTTCCCAATTGTTGACTTTTGCACAGGGCCCAACAAATTGTACATCTACCTTGCTAGAGCCCGCTCCTACTTCTACCACATTCACATCTTCAAATAACTTTTCAAACCTTTCAAGCAATTCCTTATCAGGACCAACCTCAAGAATGGGTACCTTGAAGTAACGCCCCCAAACCCTTTCCTGGAACAAACCCATTTCTCAACATTTCAACAACCACCATGACTGATGCAACGACTACTTTTGGCAGTGGAACACACTCCCCTTCTAGAATTTTCTTCACTAATACAGTGTCAGAAACCTGATATACCCAAGGCCCCTTGTCATCATCCGCCTCAATGAATGGCACAATAGCATCACTATCAATATACGTATTTTCCTCGCCATACAGTACTATTTCTTGTCTGTCCCATTCAAATTTCACCATTTGATGTAAAGTAGAGGGGACTGCTTTAGCGGCATGGATCCAGGGTCACCCAAACAATAGACTATAAGAGACAACCACATCTAACACCTAGGATTCCATGGTAAAAACAACTGGGCTGATTGTCAGCTCGAGTACTATGTCACCGACCGAATCTTTTCCCCCGTCGTCGAACCTTTGCACACAAATACTATTCTTGTGAATTCTTTTGCCATCCAACTTCAACTTTTTCAATGTGGAAAGAGGGCAAATATTTTCACTTGAACCGTTGTCGACTAATACTTGAGTAACCATAGAATCTTCTCACTTCATCATTAGATAAAGGGCCCTATTGTGCTTAGTACCCTCTACGGGCAATTCATCATTAGAAAAAGTGACTCTATTTGCCTCAGAAAATCTTGTTTGATATCTTTTCCAAATGATTGACTGAAATTTTGTCAGGAACGTGGGCTTCGTTTAGGATTTTCATTTGTGTCTGACGGTGCTCATCCGAATGAATCAACAATGATAACAGTGAGATTTGAGCATGTGTCTTCCTCAATTGTTCCACAGTTGAATAATCCCGCATTTTCATCTTTATCAGAAACTCTTCTGCTTCCTCTTTACTCACAGCATTCTTCACCAGTACTGAGTTATCCTTGGTCGGTTTGCGTTTTCTCAATTCCTCGGGGGAAAAGCACCTCTCGGATTGGGTCAATCTGTGAGTCTCACAAACTTCTTCGGTAACCTCTTTTCCTTTGTAAGTCACTGTTACTCGGTCATAATTCCAAGGAACTGTCTTGCTATTGATTATTGGTAGCTGAGTTACAGGTTTGATAATGACGGGCTCTATGCAAGCACCTTCCACGACCACAACGGGCTTGCTTGTCACCCCTGGTACCACCACTTTTGCATTTTCTTTTTCATCATCCTATCTCCGGGGATCCCTTCTTGACTACAGCGAAAGTCTCACTGCTTGTTCCACTCAACTTAAGCGTCGACATCTTGCTTGTTAGTTTTTCAACAGGCTTTTGCTCACTGGCTCGGATCATCATGATAGTTTGCGAAGGCTTTTTGGGCTCTCCCTCTTTGTGCGCTGTCTTAATCATGTTTGTTTCTTTATGGGCAAACAGTGGGTTCTGATTAATATTTGGTGCCTCCGGAGCTTGTACCTCAATCCTATGTGAATCAATAAGCTCTTGGATAACGTTCTTCAGATGCTAACATTTCTCTGTGTCATGCCCCGGGGCACTAGAACAATACTCACAACTGACAGAATAATCAAAATTTCTCGGGGGAGGATTCAACACCTTTGCTTCAATCGGCCTCAACATATCTAACTGTCTCAACCTATGGAATAATCTGATATAAGATTCTCCCAATGGAGTGAAAGTTTTCTACTTCTGCAATCTCTCATTCTTAAAAGCTTGGTTGGCCCGGAAAGATGGTCTTGGGGGGTTTTGGTAGGCTCTTGGAGATGGATAAGCAATTTGTGGAGATGGATAATTATTTTGTGGGGTTGGCGCATGCCATTTTGCATGGGCGAGAGGTTGAGTATATTTTTGTGCACGATGGACGGAAAAATGGGGCCCAGGGGGTGAGTAATAGTGTTGTAGGCTAGGTGATGAGGTCGAGGCTGGTTGTAAAGTGGTGAACCCCGGGGCTCAAACCAAGTTCCTGAGTCAAATTTTGCTACCTCCTCCTCCTTCTTCTTTCTGATTGCTCCCCCGGTCCCGCTTTGGATAGCCTGGGTGGTTGCTTTGATTGCTATAAGACTCATATCTTGTTAGATTTGAGTCTCTCCTCTACTATGCTCCCAATTTTGACTACCTCATTAAAGGACTTGCCAACTGCCGATACCAGGTGACCAAAATACGTAGGCTTCAAGGCTTGCAAGAAGTAATCTACCATTTCACTTTCCTTCATTGGCGGGTCGACCCTTGCTGCCTTCTCCCTCCAATGGAAGCCATACTCTCTAAATCTTTCATTGTGCTTCTTTTCTACTTTCATCAAGGACAAGCAATCCGGAATAATTTCAAGATCATACTGAAAATGTCAGGCGAATGCTTGGGCTAGATCGTCCCATGTGTACCATAGACCATGATTTTGTCATGTGTACCACTCCAAAGCTGAGCCACTTATACATTGACTGAAGTACGGCATTAATAATTCATCTCTCCCGCTTGTCCCTCTTATCTTGCTACAGAAACCCCTCAGGTGTGCCACTGGATCGCCATGCCCGTCATACAATTCAAACATAGGCATCCTAAAGCCCGGCGGTAATTGTACACCTGGGAACAAATAGAGGTCTTTGTAGCTACACTCACTTGGCCTCGCATCCCTCGCATATCTCAAAATGACTGCTCTAGACTTTTGACTTTCCCGAGCATCTCCTCTTGCTCGGGATTTTTAGCTAGTTTCTCAGCCTCTGTAGGGAGTTCAAAACGAGGAGTGTATGAATAAGGTTCCGAAGCTCTGAAGGTGGGCTCTAGAGGGTAATACTGGGTATCATGGGTTTGGAATAAGGGTTCTCTAGATGATCTGTGGAGTTTTGCAAGTGAAGGTGCCACAAATATAGGAGTAACTGGTGGAGGTGGGTGTGGAACAACTTTGGGTGGTAGACCTACGGGTGTTTGGGAAGTTTTTCCCTCATATTGTGGTAGATGGGGAAGCTTGGGGGTAGATCAGTGGCAGAGTGATCATGTGACTAGGCTAGTGGTGGGATGAAGGCCGGGTTGGTGGGATAAGCTGGTGGTCGTTGCCCTTTGACCCACGCTTGATATATTTCAGCCATCTGATGCTTCAATTTATACACCTCTTCTTTCATTGCGTTGGTATCCAACTCTTCTACCTCTCTTGAGGGATCAATGATGCTTGCATCAGTCTCTTGGTTGGACATAGTCAGCTTGTTTTTGGAACGAGTGTTGTAGGGGTGGGTTTCCAGAATGCCGCAAAACTAACCACCTATATGGAATTGGATAAACAACATTAAAATTTGTTAGTGGTTAGGCTTTAACATATGGCAACCATATATTCGGGGATGAATGCACCTAAGCAGTTATCGGTTTCTATTATGCACTAGATAGGTTTCTTGCGTCATCCCGGCTTTTATCCTATCCCAGTTTTTTTCTTTTTTTCTCTTGTTTTTTTCTTTTTTTTCTTTTATTTGGCTTGTTTTGCCTGTTTTGTCTTTGTTTTATTACTCTCTCCCCTATTTTTCCATTGTTTCTCTCTCATGGTTTCTTATTTTTCCTCTCTTTTCTTTTCTCTCTTTTCCTTATTTTGGTTATGGTCAAATCCTATAGAGATTGCTTACGGATCATGACCCCGCATGAATCATACCAAGCGTAGTTCTGGCAGATAAGTATAGAAACAAAATATTTTGGGAGTTTCGAATTTCATAAAATAAAGCATTTTTTATTACAACTACCAAACTAACGTAAACGAGCAAAGAAACTACAAAGTCCAACTAAGAACAAGACCAGCAGATTCTGGTAGGAAAGGGAAAACAACAGACTCAACAACAACTACAGACTTAAATAATTGAAAATACAGACTCGAGTGACAATCACGAATACATTAAGGCCCTAAAGCTCCTGGGGCCTGCGAGACATCATTCGGTCTCGCCGCAAGCCATCGTGCTAAATCCCCTTGAAGGTGGTGGAGGTCTTCCATCACTTGATGAACAAAGGTCATTGCGGTGGAAAAAAACATGCATCTAGTCATATCTTCATAGTTGCTACATTTTACAATGATGTAATAAGCGATCCTCCGGACCTTCTCTCTTATAACACCCTTTTCTTGCAACAATCACCCAATCTTCTGGGCCCTGGCTTCCAAAGTTTGTTTGGCTACACGATTCAGTTCTTGAAACTGATGCAAATCTCTTTATAGTTGTGCTATTGTTGTGTAACAGTGCTCTCTTTCAGCCTTGAAGTCTTTTGCCTACTTGACCATTTTGTTTTCAAGAGTGATAACCCTCTTCTTCAATCCAGTAACCTCGTTGTCGTACTTTTCTTTCAATTGTTCAATCATGTGTGCTCGTTCTTCTACATTTTTGGCCAATTGCTTTCAGGCCCGTGCTAGTTCACCCTCCGTTTTTTTCAAGTAAAAACCATATTCCCCTACCTTCTGCCTAAGATTGTCTATGAGCTTCTCATCTTTTATACTTCTGGTGGTATTTTCTACCGCTATTTTCATTTTCTGAATTTGGACCCACAGAGCATCATTTTCTTCGACCAACTCCTTCTTTTCACCTTTGGCCTCTTGTGCTTGTAGGTCATTTTTGAATTCCATATTTCTCAACTTTTCTTTCAAGGCATGAATTTCGGCTTGATATGTTTTTTTCTTTTTCTCCCCAAGCCAACCTTTCTTGGATTTTATCGACAAAAGCGTGAACATGAGGTATTTTGGCGGGCCTCTCAAGTTCGGACTCCGACTCGTTGCTTATGCAAGACCTTCTCTCAAACCAAGCAGCATAGTTCGGATCTACTTCCCTTTTTGCCATGCTCGGTACCTGAGTGTAACGTTTTAGATACCGGCAGTTATACCAATCCTGCTAAACTAAACCTCGGGTAATACGGCTTCAAGATGGAGCTCTATGACCTGGATGCTTAGATCTTCATCCTCGGGCACAATTTGATATCTTCCTAATTGCCTCAAGACCCTCTGCGGCGCATATGGTTGGATACTCTTTACTCCATTATTCTTAAATAACCCTTGGTAACAGTCATGTACATGGCTTCTGTCCTCGGAAGCCACCCTATGGCCCACTCGACATGTCCTGCTTGAGAGCTTTCAAATGAGAGATCCATGCCTCGAACCCTTCTGGCATGTTGCAATCCTTTACCCTCTCCTCATAGCTGGTGATGAAGTTATTCAGGTTCGACCCATAACTCATGAATTTGGGATGATGGCGAAGATGTTCGATCAACCACATTTGCAAAAGGACTTTGCAACCTTCGAAGAATTTAGCCCCGACTTTACACAACGTCAATGCTCGATAATTGTCTTCCAACACCAACGGGACAAGTGTATGATCTTCCTTTGTAGTAAGAACTTGTGCGATTCTAACCATACGAGTATCCACTGTCCCCTCCTCGTTTGGAAAAATCATGATTCCCAAGAATGCCACAATAAATGCAAACCGGCGGTGAATTTGCCAAAGGCCATTATCCTATTTATTTCTTAAACCATTTTCATACGTTTCAAACCCAGCGGAAAGCCTGAACCTAAAGTACAAGAAATGGAAAGAACAACATCGTTTACTCACGTGGGCTTTCTTCATCTGCTTACTGATATTTAAGAGGTCAAAGAACTTGTGCACTGACAGAGCCCTTGGAAATATAACTTGCTGCTTCCTCAAGTCCTGACTAAACTGAATGTACCCGGCAATCTCCTCCAAGATAGGGGTGATCTTAATGTCCGGGAAGCGAAAAACATTGTGGACAGGGTCCCAGAATGTTACCAAAGCCTTGATTAAATTATCCCATGGTGTGATCTCAAGAATGTCTATGAGGGCACCCAGCTGCTTTTTACCCATTTCTGACCATCTTCATCTAGATCGTTCCTCCACATACGCAAGTGTAGCCTAACCTGCTCCCTGACCAATTCTGGCGGATCCAAGATAATATTCATTTGTTCTTGTAGGAGGTTAAAGTAAGGGCTGACTCCAGTGATCCTTTTGTAAAATAAAATTATAGAACCAATGATGCAAATTTTAACCAAACGACCATTTTTGTAAACGTGGCCCCCTCCCAATTCCTCATAGGTTGGAGGCTAGGGGAGGGGGGGGGGGGGGGAACTATTCCATGACAACTTTTGAAAATTACCCTTTGATAATTGAAAATATCTAAGGCCATCCCGTCAAGAATGATTTAAAATGTTGCCGAAACTGAATTGGCTTATTTTGACCAAAACTACATTTACTTGACCCATGACTCTTTCTTTCTCTTATTTTTTCACAAACAAAGACCGAAACTTATGTAGGTTGTCTACGTATTCCACATCCGGTGAGAATAAGACCTGCATAGTTCGGTCAACGTGGAATTTTGAAGTAACTATTTTGAAACTTTTGGCGGAGTTTCGGGATATTTTCATATATTGGGTTTTTCTTTAGAACCGGGCATTATTTATTCATTACATTACTCTTTGTTTTTCTTTTAGATTTATTTTCCGTAGCCGGTCAGCATGCAAGCCAAAACAAATAAATGTTCACACAGCACATAGAATGCATAAGGATGGTCTATTATTTTGGGTGCACCTATCCTAGACGGACCCAACCCTTGTGTTGCAAATAAGTGCTCCTACTAGGAATCCGGCATGAAGCTGTGTTTTTCTAAGTTTACATCCTGGGGTGTTGGTCTAGACTTGGGGTACTCGAGCTGACAACTAGGGCCGAGGAAGGGGCGACGTATCGAGAGCACTGAAGTCTGCTCGGCCTTATCGCTTGCCCAACCTTGCTTTATTTGGTATAATTTCTACAGAAAAAGCGGGCTACGTTAATGTATGCACCATTTTCATAATACTCGGATGGGTGGCGTGAAAAGACAATTATATATGATTCAAACAATATTAGAGTGGTAAACATATAGCAATTAGCATATAGATTCACAAAATACAGTAACATGAACAATAAATAGAGCCAAGAAAAATCATATTAACAAAATCGAATTCTTGAAACCTGAACCAGAGATTCTAGGATCTTCTCCCCAGCAAAGTTGTCAGAGCTGTCATACCTCCATTTTTCACTACATCCCCGCGAAGGGTGTATAAGGGGCGTTTTTCTCAATTTAAGTGGCAATCGAAATAGAATTATTTTATTCAAAATATTCAGAGTCGCCACTTGGGATAATTTATGGTGTCCCAAGTTACCGGTTAAAATCCTTAATCGAGGAAAGTTGACTCTATTTATGGTCTGCGAACACAGAAATTTGAGTAAGGAATTTTGTTAACCCCGGAGTAGGCGTTAGGCATTCCCGAGTTCCGTGGTTCTAACACGGTCTCTTTGATCATACAAGGCTCATTTAAATTATTTTATCAATGATTTTAAAACCTATGAGCCTTTACCTTTCACCGCTTTTCAATTAACAAAATTATCTTGAAACGGGTCACGCGTATGTGTACCCATTTGTTTGGTACATCAAAATCATGTCACGCCAACGTGTCCACAATTAATAATGCTTTATTATTACTAAGAAAAATTTAGCCAAAGTTGCATGAACGCATACTCCGATTTTGTTTTTAGAATCATAATTATGTTACGCGAACGTAGATACAACCATGATAAGTATATTAAGAGCATGGCCAAAAGCATTTCTATGAAGTCTATGAATGGTATCAACTGAAATGATCTACAAGGTCCAAAGGTTCATGAAATCCATTTGAAGGATGATCATGTTATAAGACTAATAAAAAATGAAATCCCTTTCGTTATTTCTGATACATGTTTTGTTAATTACATTCAAAATTTAAGAACAAAGCATACCCCCTTTACCAATGAACGAATCTGACTACTGTGAAAATCATCCAAGTAAATGCAACCCTTATAAATTTGGTAACACACAAAATAGGGGCGATTTCACAAAAAACTGATCATAACTAGCCAAAGTCACGCCTTAGTTTATTTTGAAACTTCATAGACAATGAAAACTAGAAAATCTGCATCTTCAATAGAAAAAATTAGAACTTCACTGCAAAGCAAATAAAGAGTAGATAGTAGATTGGTACTTCTCCTCCGTATGTCAATACCAAAGGAAGGACCTGCCTGCTACTGATAGAATATGCTATACATATGAGAAAATAAAATTACCTTCTACATAAAATTCTTCCTACTTCGATTCATCATTTTGGTTCTATACAAATGCTCTTAACCAACAAATATACTTATGGAACAAAACAAATAGACAAACTTAGATCTGAGTGTTTATCAAACGAATTAGACTAAAAAATAGACTAGGCATAAATAAGCACATCAAAGAACTCAAATGATGTCAAATTAGGAAGTAAATTATGTGCATCAACTTTAGACAAGTCAGTACTATACAGGGCAGTGCCCAAAGATCCAATTTCCTTGTTGGAGATTGTCATCTTGTGCTTCTTAAGAAAATGGAAAAATCGAGAAGCAAATGAGTTCACTTACAATACTCGAGGTTACCAATTATTTGAAATAGAAATCTGAATATATTTTCTGCGATATTTGTGTAGCACTCAATCAAGAGATTAATTAAAAGAAGGACATCAAAACTTAACAAGAAATCATAGTACTAAACAGTCACATATATTAGCTTACTTCTTTTATCAATCAAGCACACGAACTGCTGCACAGATAAATATGCCTAGCAGGAATTTTATAATCACAACACTTAAGGTCAATTGGAAGCCTGATTCACGACTTTAAAACTAGCACACACAAAATCTGATTTGGCATGAACATGGTCAATATGATCCTAACACTTCAAGCAGATTTCTCCTTTGAGAATCAAGGGGAATCATTAAAGACAATTCCAACTGGATTCAGTTATTCAATTCCAGACTCGCTGACAAACATTAGAACATTGATAACAGGATTCAAAAGGATCTTGCGCTAAACTGAGAGTAATGACTTTAAAAATAGTCTAGATTTCCACCTAGCATATGTAATTTGAACACAAACCAAACGAGCTCTCGATTTACTGGAAATTCATGTCAAAACCAAAGAACTTCATGAAAGAATCTGATGAACTAAGTCGATGGTTCAAAACACTTATCTCTTTACACAAACCATTAAAACTAATACCAGTAAGAGCAAAACAAATACTACAGCCAAATGAGAGACATACAGCCATGAACTGAAGGATTCACATCTCAAGTTTTCAACACAAATGCATGAACACCATATTCCACGGACTAATAAAACGGACGATTCAGTGTTTAAAGCTACATTCAATACTTCAAAAAAACAATAAAGGCATACAATCAAAGTTACACAAATCCACGACTCATCTCGTGTTCAACCAATCATCAAAACAACTAAGAAAGGCCAAGAAAGAACTTGATGTTATGAAACTCTTCACTTAAACCCAACTAATCCCAGCAAGGATATTCGAAGCAACAGCAGTTGACAAACAGGAATTGAATCTGCGACCAAAATTTGACGTCGAACTTGATTCTCGGCTTAATCGATTCCCATGTTGAAACCAAAATTCGAAAAAAATCGAATTGAAGTTGACTGAACTAACTATATAGTTTTTTTTCTTTTTCTGGTACTCAAGTTTAAAGAAACGAGATTAAACAAAGGAGGAGATCCCCAAAAAATGAGAAATACAAAAGTTCTAAAATCTAACATAGCAAACTCTTTCTGAAAAAAAAAACTCTCCGAAAAGAAAAAAAACTCTCTCAATCCCCAGAATCCTCACCTTATATAGCCTTTGTAACCCTTCTCGAACCTTCTCCACACACCCCTCTGAAATGCTTTGCAATTTCTTTTCTATGAACGATTTTTGGAGAGATAGAGGGCAAGGATTGATTTTCATCCATCCACGACCCACATTTATCTAGCGAATTGATTCGGACCTAAACAACGCGCCAAAAATCTCTGAATGGAATCTTCTATTTGTCAGAAACTGTTATACTATGCTGACGAGGAAAGAGGGGAACGCGTGGGGTGAATTTGAATTCACACGCCTGAGATTTGGCGAGTTGAACGCAGCTGACGCGAAGGAGACGACGAACAGTCACGTCTGGATTAGGGATTTTGAGTTTTGGGCCTATGTATGTATCTGCATATGCGTATGTGGGGAATGGGTCGGGTTTGGGGCAGACTTGGGCGGGTAATTGTTATTTGGGCTGAGGAAATTTGGAAAATTGGAAGGGATTTGGGCTAGAGGGGTTTTAACAGCTTTGGCCCAACAATTGGGTGTTGTTTAATGAACCCCTTTTTTTATTTTCATTTTCTATTTCCTTTTCTATTTTTTTTTGAATATTGTGAAATTGAAAATTAAAATAAAATACCTGACTTAATTCCCAAAACTAAAGTAATTATTTCCTCAAAATTGATTAAGTCCTAATTTAAAAGAAAACTATGACAAATTTAAAAGTTAAAAATGCAAAATGAACTATTTTTGTTATTTTCTTCCATTTTGTAACATTAATTAACTAATTATCCTAACGAGTAGAAAATTAGTTCCTAAACTCAAATGCATAATTTTTATATTTCATTAATTAAAATGCATAGACAAAATGTAAACAATTAACGAAAAATGCCACAAAATCCATAAAATTACAAGCAATGAAATAAATTATTTTGTTTTGAATTTATGGTAGTAATTCATATAGGGCAAAAGTCACGTTCTCACACCTATGTTGATAATCTTGGATCCAGGCACTCAATTCACATTGCATTTTTGGAGAGCATTGCAGCATAAGTATGGCACACAAGTCGAGTTGAATACGACATTTCATCCACATACAAATGGACGGTCCAAGTCTACTATTCAGATTTTGGAGGATATATTACGTGCATGTTTTATAAATTTTGGGGGATCATAGGATTAGTTTCTATCATTAGCAGACTTCACCTACAACAACAACTATCAGTTGAGCATCTAGATGGCTCCTTATGAGGCTTTATATGGGATGCGATATTGTTCTTTGGTTGGTTTGATCCGAGGGAGGCTAGATTATTGAGAACTGATTTGGTCTGTTATGCTTTGGAGAGGGTGAAATTTATTCAAGATCGGCTTAGTACATCATAGCCCAGGCAGAAAAATTATGCTGATAAGAGGGTTCGTGGTGTGGCATATATGGTGAGTGAGAATGTTCTACTTAGAGTTTTACCCCTAAAGGGTTTTATGAGGTTCGGGAAGAAGGGAAAGTTGAGCCTTTGGTATATTGGCTTTTTAAGGTACTAGAGAGAGTTGGGAAGGTAGCCTACATACTTGCCTTGCCATTTAGTTTATCGGTAGTTCTCCCAGTGTTTCATGTGTTCCATGCTCTAGAAGTATTATGGGAATCTGTCATATTTATTTGACTCTAGCACGGCATAATAGGATGATTTGACTAATGATGTGGAGCTGGTGGACATTTTAGGCCAGCATGTCCAAAAATCAAGGCCGAAGCATATAGTATCGATAAAGGTTCAATGGAGAGGTTAGTCGATTGAGGAGGCTACTTGGGGGAACAAGCATGAGATGCAGAACGAATACCCTCACCTATTTGAGACCCTAGGTATGATTCTAGACTCGTAAAATGAAGAATGTTTGTTTAAGAGGGGAGAATGCAATGACCTGATAGATTATATTGAGTTTTAGACCCTTTTGCCCTAATTTATGCTTTTCGCGGTGTATTTGTCCTTATGTGACTTGACAGTGTGGTTGGTTTGGTTTTGGCGAAGTTTTGGATAGAATGACACTTAGTCCCTATTAGGAGGCTTAAATCGTGAGAGTTGACATGAGTTTGGCTTTTGTGTATATGATCTTAGAATGGTGTTTGATGGTTCCAAAGGTTGGTATGGTTATTTTGGACTTAGGAATCTGTCTGGATTTTGAGGTTCCTGTGTTGATTTCGTTATATTTTGCAAAAGTTGGAAAGTTGAAGTTTTGGAAGGTTGATAAGTTTGACGAGAGTTGACTTGCATGATATCGGGATCAGATTGTGGTTCTTGCAGTTGAAATTCGTGTATTGTGTCATTTGGGACTTGAATGCAAAATTTGAGGTCATTCCGAGTTTTTTAGGCATGTTAGGCGTAAGTTTTGAATTTGGATTCATTCCTTGGGCTTGAATTGAGGTACGATTCATGGTTTGATGTTGTTTAGTGTGATTTGAGGCCTCGAGTAGTTCTTTGTAACATTTTGGGATTGGTTGGTGGGATTAGACAGGGTCCCGAGGGCCTCAGGTGTGCTTCAAATGGGTTTTAGACTATTTTCATGTCGCATCCCATACTCCCCCCTCATCCCCCCGCAATATATAAAGTTTAAGATTAATTAGGTTTTGGCACAATCAATCGGCCAACGACATGTAATGAGGACAAAGTGGTGATTAAATTTGATCAAATTTCTCTAGCTCCCCCATCGGGCACAGCAGTTGGTGCAATGAGAACCGTTTAGCACTTCGGGAAGTGGAATTTCTAGAACTAATATGAAAAGGCAATGTATCTTTATTGTACTCCATTCTAGAAGATATGTCTAGCTTTAGCTCACCCATAACACTCCTAAACCCCTCTAAGAACTCCTAAATGATTCAATATCAGATCAAAAGTGAACCTAGTAGGATTAAACATAAAAGACTTGCGATCGTTACTGCATCTTCTGTCTTCTTGTCATATTGATTTTGGATTTTCCTGGAGGCGGAGATAATCACCATAGAAGCATAAGAATTTAGTAAACATATGTAATTCTGCAAAAAGGTACAAAAAGACCAGGTGAAGTCTCTCCCTAGTAGGGTGCATGTTTCATTGATTGGTTATTGCACTCCACTCCTCCAAACTAACTATATAGAAGCCAATAGGTATTGAATTATGCATTTCGGTCATTTTGGGTACAGAGGGGGCCCTGTCCCGATCAAGTTATGTGCCATAGCACTCTTAGATCTTGTAGACTAGTTTCCAAATCTATGTAAATATTGTTATGACTTTGTTGACAACGGATGTACATACATATATATATATATATATATATATATATATATATATATATATATATATATGTATGTATGTATGTATGTATACTATTAAGGTTTCTTCCCTAGTCAATTATGAACATTTATTAATTTTGGTACCATACTAGGAGGCCTGTCGTCCCAGATTCATGATGAAAGATTCAAATGTTTATGTTAGTCTGCACGGTCCATTGGGCATCATGAGCAAGTTGGACCTCCTGAGGTTGGGGTGTCACAGAATTAATATCAGAGCACGTTTGTTCTAGGGAGTCTGCGAGTCATATTTACTAGATTTCGGTTTATGGGTATGACGCGCACAATATTTATAAATAGGAGTCTACATGATATTTAGGATGGATACCTTTCCTTTTGATCTAGATCGTGCAATAGATCCGAGTCATAGCTCTCACTCAAATAATAGATGAAGAGGGAGGGGAGGGTGCCAGTCAGGTGCCACCTTCCCATATAGATCAATGTGAACATAATGATGAGGCTTTTATGAAGGTTTTGGGGATAACACCACTACCCCAAGAATGACTTAGAGAAACTAATGAAACCCCAACTCCTCCCCCAGTTGCTACTAAACTGAATTTAGATATAAGAAATATTGTGCAGTTATTAACTCAGTTAGTAGCCTCTCAATCCATCGTTATACCCCGGCACCTCAAATAGAGTGATTAGAACGAAAGTTTGGGATTTTATTAATCTAGACCTCCCGAAATTCAATGGAACAAATCTAAATGAGGATCCTCAGAAATTTTTAGATTACATGCAATGGACTTAATGATTTATGCATGTCATTGATACCGAGTCCATAGAGCTTGCTTCTTATAGATTGGGGGATGTTTATGTGACTTGGTGTGAAACTTGGGAACAATCTAGAGGACCTATTGTACTATTAGAAAGATAGAGGGATTTTTTTGAGGCATTTTCTGCAGCAATAATTGTTGAGCTCCGCCGGTCCAGGCAAGATAAGATTTTACAGTTGGAGAAAGGTAATTTGAGTGTTCGAGAGTATAGTATGCAATTTTACTCCATGGCTAGATATTCCTCTTCATTTGTGGGTGAGATGAGTGATAGAGTACATCAAGTTATGGGTGGTCTAGGACCGCATTTTATTACCGAGTGTATCACTACTTCTCTATTCAAATATGGGTATTATGTGTATTCAAGCCTATGCATGAAACTTGGAAGATTGAAAGAGGCAGCAACGAGTTACTTGAGAGCCTCATCGAGGCCAACATAAGGGAGCTCGATTTATATTTGATACGGGGGAGTCTCGAGGTGCATTTAGACCTCCATTTCCTCGGCATTTATCTTATCCGAGGGTTAGCATACCACAACAATTCCAAGGCCAACGACATTATCGGACAGCTTATTTCGACCAGGGTCAGAATTTATAAGGATAGAGCTTACGGTACCGTGGACATTCCAATAAGATGAGACCCCTAATGATGTATTATGGCAGATGTGGTAAGAAGCCAAGGTTTGAATTTTATGTTATTCGTGTGGCAACCCGACCGTATCATGCGCTTTTTCCCAATGGGAGGTGGGAGTAGTATGATGTGGCCAACAGAAGAAATAGTCGTTTCTTCTTCATCGATACGTCCCCATAATCAAGGTATGCAACCATCAGTTAGAAGAGGTAGAACTAGAGGTGGAGTGTATTAGGAAATATTGTAAATATCTTTTGTGTATCTTTTTATTATTGGTAGAATATTCTCTCATTAATTGTACAATCCTATAGTTGGTAGGTTTTGATTTTCCTTCATTATTGTACAATCCTATAGTTGGTAGGTTTTGATTTCTCTGTACTCTATATATACTTTGGTGAGCAATACAAGAAACTCACTTCTCCAAAACTCTCTACATGGTATCATACGCCAGTGGCTTATCGCCAAACAAACCCTACATACATACTACCCACCGCCGCCGTAGCTCCTCTCATCGGAGCCCGTCGCCGCCGATGCTGCACTAATCGGCAGCCCTCTTTTTCTCGACGTTGTTCAGCGCCTCCTCTCCTTGCCTCCTGCTCATGGCCGCCACGACGTCAACCGCGCCTCTCCAGCCGATTGTCATAAATGCATCGGCTCAAATCCCACTCAAATGGTCTCCACTAATTACCTGGCGTGGAAATTTCAATTTCGAACCCTCCTTACGGGTTATGATCTCCTCGGCTTCTTGGACGGATCGAAGCCATGCCCACCGGCCACTATCGTCGACAACGACGTGACTTCCCCCAATCCAGCATATCCTTACTGGATTCGCCAGGACAACCTTATTCTCAGTGCCATCATCTCGTCGATCACACCGATGATCATCTCCTTCATTGCCGCTGCGGAAACCTCTGAAGAGGCCTGGGACATCCTCGTGCTCACATAAGGCACTGCTTCTAGTGGTCGTATCATGGCTCTCAAACAGCAGCTCCAGAATTCGGTAAAAGGTGTTAGATAATACGCTTAACGCTAGAGGGGGGGGGGGGTGAATAGCGTTATAATAAAATTTAGCGTAAAACTTGCGGAAATTAAAATTTGCAGGAAATAATTAAGTGCGTTAAATAAACAAAAGGAAAGAACACACCGATGTATTCTGGTTCACCACAACACGTGGCTAGTCCACTCCCCGAGAGACTCTCTCGAGATTTTCCACTAACTTGTCAAGCTTACGGGTGCTCAACAAACCTTTACAACTTAAGGACACAAGCCTTAACACCTTTGCTCGGAGATACAACACTCCAACACTTCAACCAAGGAAACACAAGTTCCTTACAACAAGAGAATCACAATTCTCTTACAAGTGTAGAAAACACTAAGCACTCAAACAAAACACTCCTTAATGAGTAGATATGAGTAAAAGAAGTAGGCTCAAGATTACAACAACTATGGACAAGACTTTGGCTCTCAAAAGCTTTATGAAATGAATATAAAATGATAAACAATAATATGCAAGCTTATAGCAATAGATGATCAGTTGTTGTATGTTGTTGTGTTTAAAACACTGAAATGAAGCTGTATTTATAGTTGAAAAACTTGGCATTACCGTTGCCTAATTGCCAATTAAGAGTTGCTGATTTTACTCTGTGACAATCGATTGTCAGGAAGCCACAATCGATTGTTTGCCAATCGTAATAAAAATCAATCCCAGATTTTACGCTTAACAATCGATTGTCCAAGATCAACAATCGATTATTGGCAACGTTCAAAAAATCATTTCCAGATTTTACGTAAAACAATCGATTATACCAAATCAATAATCGATTATTCAGCAACGTTCAAAAAATCCTTTCCAGATTTTAATTTCAACAATCGATTGTACAAAATCAACAATCGATTATTCAGCAACGTTCAAAAAATCTTTTTCAGATTTAAATATCAACAATCGATTGTACAAAGTCAACAATCGATTACCTGACGGTATTTGAAAACTTTACGACAACGGTCAGCTTCACAATCGATTGTGCAATGTTAACAATCGATTATTTATCAGACTTTGAAAATCATTTTAGACACTGCCTCGTGACAATCGATTGTTATATACTCACAATCGATTATTTAATAATTTTGAAAAAGTCTGGAAGTCACTGCCTCAACACAATCGATTGTCATAAGTTCACAATCGATTATTTTGTGACTTTGAAAATCTGAAGACACTGTCTCTTCACAATCGATTGTCATTAGCTTCACAATCGATTATTCTGAGTTTTGAAAAACTTTGATGGACACTGCCTCATCACAATCGATTGTCATAAGGTTCACAATCGATTGTCATGTAGGTTTGAAAAACCTGATCCTCACTGCCTTAACACAATCGATTGTCATTAGTTCACAATCGATTGTCATTAGTTCACAATCGATTGTCATGCAGTCTTGGCTTAACATAATCGATTATCATAAGTACATAATCGATTATCTTAGTCCAGATTTTAGAGGCATGTTTAAAAATCATTTTGACTGAAGTAAATATGCATGATTTAAAATCATTTAGCATTAAATTAAATATGCATGATTTTCTAAAAATAATTTTACGAGAGAAGCCATGTCATGAGTCAAGTTGTCGGATCAAGATCACAATTAAGAACGACTCATTTAAACTATAAAACTTTGTCTTGTGCTTGAATCTCGTTATCCACCAATTGTGCGCTTGTACTTGAACTTCGTCATATATCAATTTGCGCTTCGTTTGTCATTCATCAAAACCTACACATAAGAACACACGTTTTAGTATAAAGCCTTGAGAACGTGTTTCCAACAATTTCCCCCTTTTTGATAATGGCAAACTTTAAGCGGGATATGCAACTTAAACAATTTATAATGACGATTCAAGCCAAGTAAAGATATGCAATAAGTATGCGATTAGTTCCCCCTCAATATATGAATTCCCCCTCAATTTAAGATTATAAATATTGAGAGTGCATACCCGTTATCTTCCCCCTTTTGCCATTAGCACTGATACCAATTTTATTGGAAAGAAAACGTGATTACTTAAAGAGAGTACAATAACTCAAGTAAAAGTAGAACAATCGATTATTGATACGAGATAATCGATTATTTAGACGACAAAGACCGAATTTTCTGAAGAAGACTTGATTATTGCGCGTCATGCTTTATAATTCCCCCTACCTTTAGGGCGATACCTGCAAAGATTTGTTAGACGTCTCCGACGCTCAAGTTAGAAATCATGTAAGATAAAAAGATGCAATGCATGACTTAGATCAACGTGGAGTCAAGAATCCCGAGTTTACTACGAATTTGGAAGAATGACTCTTTCTCTAAGGGTTTAGTAAAGATGTCGGCCAATTGGTCTTTGGTTTCAAAAAATTCGATTTCGACATCGCCCTTGAGAACGTGATCTCTTATAAAATGATGTCTAATTTCAATGTGTTTTGTTCGCGAATGAAGAACGGGGTTCTTCGTCAAGCATATGGCACTAGTATTATCACATCTAAGCGGGATATGATCAAGATTTAGGCCATAGTCCAAGAGTTGTTGTTTCATCCATAGGATTTGAGCGCAACAACTCCCCGCGGCTACATATTCAGCCTCGGTTGTGGACAACGCAACACTTACTTGTTTCTTGCTAAACCAAGAAACGAGAGAGCTACCGAGCAAATAGCAAGTGCCACTAGTGCTCTTGCGGTCCAATTTGCATCCAGCAAAATCGGATTCGGAATAGCCAACGAGTTGGCATGAAGAACCTTTGGGGTACCATAGACCCACATTTGTAGTACCAACAAGGTACTTCAAAATCCGTTTTACCGCAGTGAGGTGAGACTCCTTCGGACACGATTGATAACGGGCACATAAACATACGCTAAACATGATGTCCGGACGACTAGCAGTAAGATAGAGAAGAGAGCCAATCATACCTCGATATTTTTTAGTGTCGACTTCCTTACCTTTCTCATCTTTGTCTAGATGATCGGATGTGCTCATGGGAGTTGCCATTGCTTTTGCATTGTTCATTTCAAATCGTTTCAGCAATTCTTTGCAATATTTGGCTTGGCAAATGAATGTACCTTCTTCCATTTGCTTTACTTGTAATCCCAAAAAGAATGTTAACTCACCCATCATAGACATCTCAAATTCGCTTGTCATCAAGTTGGAAAATTCCTTGCATAAGACATTGTTAGTAGCACCAAATATGATATCATCCACATATATTTGAACTAATAAAATATCATTGTTTTTATGATTAACAAAAAGGGTGGTGTCAACTTTCCCCCTAATGAAATCATTTTCCAATAGAAATTTACTCAATCTTTCATACCAAGCTCGGGGAGCTTGTTTTAAACCATAGAGAGCCTTTTTGAGTTTGAAAACATGATCGGGAGATTTAAAATCTTCAAAACCGGGGGGTTGTTCAACATAAACTTCTTCTTGTATAACACCATTTAGAAAAGCACATTTCACATCCATTTGATATAAATTGAAATTCATAGAAGAGGCAAAAGCGAGCAATAGACGAATAGCTTCTAATCTAGCTACGGGAGCATATGTTTCTTCATAGTCAATACCCTCTTCTTGATGATAGCCTTTTGCTACAAGCCTAGCTCTGTTTCTAGTGATTACACCATTTTCATCTAGTTTGTTTCGAAAAACCCATTTCGTACCAATTATGGTATGATTTTTGGGTCTTGGCACCAAATCCCAAACGTCATTCCGTTTGAATTGGTTAAGCTCCTCTTGCATTGCCAAGGTCCAAATTTCATCCCCAATTGCTTCGGAGATGGTTGTTGGTTCAATTTGAGACACAAAAGCAGTATGTCCTAAGGTGTTCTTAATGGAGTTTCGGGTACTTACCTTTTCTCCGACGTCGCCAATTACCTGTTCGAGAGGGTGATCTTTAATTGTCCTCCACTCGTTAGGCATTTTCGTTTCATTCTCCAATTGTGGCGCTTCCTCCGTTGGTTATTTCAAAATTTCGTCTTGATTTTCTTTAGGCGTTTCCTCTTGTATTTTGTCTTTCAAGCTATCTAAAATACCTGCAAGATCAAAACCGGAATCCTTTCTCGCCAAGCGAGCATTATTCTCGGCAAATACAACATGAGGGGATTCCTCCAATGTTTCGGTTCTTTTATTAAAAACCCTATATGCTTTGCTACGTGAGGAATAACCAATGAAAATTCCCTCATCGGACTTAGCATCAAACTTTCCCAATTGATCTTTGCCATTGTTATGAATAAAACATTTACAACCGAATACTCTAAAATGGGAGATATTTGGTTTCCTTCCCTTGTAGAGTTCATAAGGGGTCTTCATGAGTATTGGCCTTATGACTACTCTATTTAAGATGTAGCATGCGGTACTCACGGCATCCGCCCAAAAATGTTTGGGAATCTTAGCCTCTTCGAGCATGGTTCTAGCCATCTCTTCGAGACACCTATTTTTCCTTTCCACCACCCCATTTTGTTGTGGTGTACGTGGAGCGAAAAAGGTATGCTCGATACCGAGTTCGTCACAAAAGTCCGCAAAGAGATTGTGATCAAACTCTCCCCCATGATCACTTCTAATGAAGTGACGGTTGTTTCCTTCTCGTTTTGAACACGCTTAAGAAAATATTTAAAATTCTGAATAGCATCACTTTTATTGGCAAGAAATAAAGTCCAAGTAAATCTAGAATAATCATCAACAATCACAAAAGCATAACGATTTCTTCCTAGACTTTCAATGCGAGATGGTCCAAATAAATCCATGTGAAGCAATTGCAATGGTCTAGAAGTTGAAACAATATTTTTGGATTTGAAAGATGCTTTTGTTTGCTTCCCTTTTTGACAAGAATCACAGATAGAGTCATTTTCAAATATCAAATTGGGAAGGCCAATAACTAAGTTTTGAGAAATCAATTTGTTCAAAAGATGCATGTTTATATGAGCAACTCTACGATGCCATAGCCAAGTATCATCCTCTTTACTCATAAGACAATCAACATATTCAGGTGAGGAATTTGCAAGATCAACCATATAAATATTATCCACTCTAAAACCACGAAGGATAATTTTGAAATCACTACGTCTAAACACTAAGCATTCATCCGAATCAAATAGGGCAAGATTTCCCTTTTTACATAATTGACTTATGCTCAAGAGATTATGCTTTAAACCTTTCACAAGTAATATATGCTTAATAGAGGAATTTTCATCCTTACCGACCGATCCGATGCCAATGATCTTTCCTTTATTGTTATCCCCAAAAATCACACTTCCTCCTTCTTTGTGTTCTAGTTGAAGGAATTTGGATTCGTCTCCCGTCATATGCTTGGAGCATCCACTATCAAGGTACCATAGTACACTTGATCCCTTCAAACATACCTACAAAACAAGTTAATGCGTTTTAGGTACCCATGCCATTTTGGGTCCTTGAGGGTTAGGCATATTATAATGATGCGACTGAGTGATATGTCTATGTCATGTAAAGCATGCAGGGGCAATATGACCAATGCGTCTACAATAATGACAAGTCACATTGGGGTTATGCATCCTTCTAGGTTCATAGTAACTTGATGGACGAAAATGAATTACTCTATTTTTATTATGACTATTGCACATTTCATGAGAACCATTTCTCCTACTATTAGTTCTAAAATGAGCAGCGTTTCTAGAGTAATGGTCATGTCTAGATGTTCTAGGAGGTTCAAAACTCCTTCTAGTGTTTGGCCTAAAATATGCATCATTTCTAGGGTAGTCTTTTCTAGGTGGTAAGTCATTTCTAGGTCTTCTAAAATGTTCAACATTTGGTCTAACATGCATATTTGTTCTAGGATTGCTCTTTCTAGGATAAGCATTTGTTTTATTAATCCTAGGTTGAGCCTTAGGTGGTTGGGGTTTGGCTTCAACCTTTTCTTTAGGCTCATTCTTAAAACCTATGCCATGCTTGGTTGACTTCAAATTAACAAGGACCTCATTCAAGTTTTTGTGAGAAGAATTAAACTTATCTAAGGTACCTTTAAGTCTATCTACCTCATTTTCAAGATGCATGCAAGAAGAGCAATTTTTAATAGAACTTTCGGGCTTGTCGGCGCTTCTTTTTCCGAAAAACTTGTTTCCCTCTTTCAGCTTCTCATTTTCTAAAACCAGTTTTTCTAAATCCTTTTCTTTTAAAGAAAGCTGTTTTGAAAATCTTTTTCTTTTAGAGAAGCATTTTCTTTTATGCTCTTGACAGTTTTTGAAGCTTTAATAAATTCAGTATATAGCTCACCAAAAGCAGTTCGCATTTCTTCAAGAGTAAAGAAGTTTTTAGAAGAGATTTGACTTACCTCATCTTGCTTGTCTTCTTGCGCCATAAGACAAAGGTTTGCGGCTTCGTCTTCTTCTTCTTCACTTGACTCATCTCCGGAGTCTCCTCCCCAAGAAATGTATGCACGTTGCTTCTTAAAAGGTTTCTTCTCCTTTTTGATGTTTGGGCAATTTGATTTGATGTGCCCGGTTTCACCGCATTCATAGCACTTTATTTGCTCGCCTTGCTTTTTGCCCTTTCGTTCATACTCCTTTCGCATGAACTTTTGAAATCTTTTGATAACGAGTCCAAACTCGTTGTCTCCGTCCTCATCAACTTGAGGTTGGCTTGTGCTTGCCTTAAGCGCTATTCTTTGCCTCCTTTGATCATCAACAAGAGGGTTAAGTATTGTAGATTCATAAGTCTTAAGGTTACCTCTTAATGCGTCGATTGTGACATTTGAGACGCCAATGGATTCTTGAATTGCGTCGGCCTTTGATCGCCATGCCGGAGTGAGACTTCTAAGAATTTTTCGAACCAATTCTCTGTCCGTGAATGTCTTCTTGAGGGCATGTAGGTCATTTACGATTATTGAAAATCGTTCGAACATTTCATCCACCTTTTCACCTTCCTTCATGTGAAATAATTCATAAGCATGGGTTAGGAAATCAATTTTAGCTTCCCTTACCTGGTCCGTACCTTCGTACGTAATTTTCAGCTTGTCCCACATTTCCTTTGCCGTTGTGCAACACGATATTTTCCTGTAATCGTCAGCATTTACAGCACAATATAATAAATTAATTGCATTAGCATTATTTTGAACCTTTCGGATATCATCCGCGTCATATTCTTCTTCGGACTTGGGAACCCATTCGTTTTCAACCTTTTTGGTTGGAATTTGATTTCCCTTCGTTATCACCTTCCAGAGATGAAAGTTGTTTGCTTGAATGAAAATTTTCATCCTCTCCTTCCAGTACGTGTAGTTTGTACCGTTGAATAGAGGTGGTCGTGTGGAGCATTGTCCTTCATCAATTCCTGCAAAAGAGTCACGAGTAGAAGCCATGGATGGTTCTCTCAAACTATTAATTCTTCAGAGAGTTGTGCTCTGATACCAATTGTTAGATAATACGCTTAACGCTAGAGGGGGGTGAATAGCGTTATAATAAAATTTAGCGTAAAACTTGCGGAAATTAAAATTTGCAGGAAATAATTAAGTGCGTTAAATAAACAAAAGGAAAGAACACACCGATGTATTCTGGTTCACCACAACACGTGGCTCGTCCAGTCCCCGAGAGACTCTCTCGAGATTTTCCACTAACTTGTCAAGCTTACGGGTGCTCAACAAACCTTTACAACTTAAGGACACAAGCCTTAACACCTTTGCTCAGAGATACAACACTCCAAGACTTCAACCAAGGAAACACAAGTTCCTTACAACAAGAGAATCACAATTCTCTTACAAGTGTAGAAAACACTAAGCACTCAAACAAAACACTCCTTAATGAGTAGATATGAGTAAAAGAAGTAGGCTCAAGATTACAACAACTATGGACAAGACTTTGGCTCTCAAAAGCTTTATGAAATGAATATAAAATGATAAATAATAATATGCAAGCTTATAGCAATAGAATGATCAGTTGTTGTATGTTGTTGTGTTTAAAACACTGAAATGAAGCTGTATTTATAGTTGAAAAACTTGGCATTACCGTTGCCTAATTGCCAATTAAGGGTTGCTGATTTTACTCTGTGACAATCGATTGTCAGGAAGCCACAATCGATTGTTTGCCAATCGTACCAAAAATCAATCCCAGATTTTACGCTTAACAATCGATTGTCCAAGATCAACAATCGATTATTGGCAACGTTCAAAAAATCATTTCCAGATTTTACGTAAAACAATCGATTATACCAAATCAATAATCGATTATTCAGCAACGTTCAAAAAATCCTTTCCAGATTTTAATTTCAACAATCGATTGTACAAAATCAACAATCGATTATTCAGCAACGTTCAAAAAATCTTTTTCAGATTTAAATATCAACAATCGATTGTACAAAGTCAACAATCGATTACCTGACGGTATTTGAAAACTTTACGACAACGGTCAGCTTCACAATCGATTGTGCAATGTTGACAATCGATTATTTATCAGACTTTGAAAATCATTTTAGACACTGCCTCGTGACAATCGATTGTTATATACTCACAATCGATTATTTAATAATTTTGAAAAAGTCTGGAAGTCACTGCCTCAACACAATCGATTGCCATAAGTTCACAATCGATTATTTTGTGACTTTGAAAAATCTGAAGGACACTGTCTCTTCACAATCGATTGTCATTAGCTTCACAATCGATTATTCTGAGTTTTGAAAAACTTTGATGGACACTGCCTCATCACAATCGATTGTCATAAGGTTCACAATCGATTGTCATGCAGGTTTGAAAAACCTGATCCTCACTGCCTTAACACAATCGATTGTCATTAGTTCACAATCGATTGTCATGCAGTCTTGGCTTAACATAATCGATTATCATAAGTACATAATCGATTATCTTAGTCCAGATTTTAGAGGCATGTTTAAAAATCATTTTGACTGAAGTAAATATGCATGATTTAAAATCATTTAGCATTAAATTAAATATGCATGATTTTGTAAAAATAATTTTACGAGAGAAGCCATGTCATGAGTCAAGTTGTCGGATCAAGATCACAATTAAGAACGACTCATTTAAACTATAAAACTTTGTCTTGTGCTTGAATCTCGTTATCCACCAATTGTGCGCTTGTACTTGAACTTCGTCATATATCAATTTGCGCTTCGTTTGTCATTCATCAAAACCTACACATAAGAACACACGTTTTAGTATAAAGCCTTGAGAACGTGTTTCCAACAAAAGGTTCTAAATCTATTACTGACTTTATGCACGGTATTCGCGTGATTGTGGATGAATTCTCTCTCTTGGGTGTTACCGTTGATTCTGAGGATCTTGTCATAAAGGTTCTAAATGGTCTTGATGACCCGTATATGGAACTCTCTCATGCCATCCAAGCCTGTGAGTCTCCCATCTCTTTTTCTGAATTACACGACAAGCTGTTAAGCATGGAGGCTTAGATTTCTGCTCGTGTGCCGGCCACCTTCGTCACATCCGACTCGATTCCGTCGGCTGCCTTCGTTGTCGGACAGCAGCCAGTCCGTCATCGATTCGGTAGCCGCGGGCGCGACCACATCAGTCGCGGGTCAGTCTCCGGTCGCGGTGGTTACTCCAGCAATGGTCAATCTCGCGGGTACAATGGGAAGTGCCAACTCAGCAGTGAATTTGGCCACTCCGCGCGCCGTTGCCCATCCTATCCCGTCTCCGGCGCCAACCAGCCCCCTTACATTGGACCATTGCCGCGGCCAGCTTATGCTTCGCCGCCCTATCCAGCTGCTCACACAGCCCATCACTCTCCGACGATTCCCTCTGCATCCGATTGGATCCTGGACTCTGGTGCCTCTCATCACATAATCTCTGATCTTGCCAACATGTCTCTTCACAGTCCTTTCACTGGCTTCGACAATGTGGTTATTGGTAACGGTGAAGGTTTGACAATTACTCATACTGGACAACTTAACAGTCATTCCTCTCTTTTATTACCTGGGGCTCTCTGTGTTCCACATATGCGTAAAAGTTTGATCTCTGTTGCCCAATTATGTCGTCACAATAATGTTAACGTTGTTCTTTCTGATACTGATTTTCAGGTGAAGGATCGTCGCACGTGGGTAATGCTCGTTCGCGGCCCACTTAGGGGCAACACCTACTACTGGCCAGCGGCTCCCAATCTCCCATCTGCCCTCACGACACAAAAGCTCTCTGCGACATTGTGGCATTCTCGGTTTGGTCACCGTCAGCTAAAACCCTGCGTCATTTAGTATCGTCTAGCAGTATAGCGTCCAGTAATGTGTCTGATCTTGCCTGTGTATCTTGCAAACTTCATAAGTGTCATAAGTTGCCTTTTTCTGAGTCAAGTCTGTCTTTTACTGCTCCCCTGGAGCTTATTTCTCTGATGTATGGACCTCTCCAATTATTTCTAATGAAGTGTTAAATGTTAATTCATCTTTGTTGATCATTTCTCTAAGTATGTTTGGTTTTTTCCTTTACATCGTAAATCTGATGTCTCACAAACCTTCCCCATTTTTAAATCCATTGTAGAGAAATATTTCTCTACTAAAATCATTACTCTGTATACTGACAATGGGGGTGAATTTCTCGCTTTACGCTCTTTTCTTGCCTCTCATGGCATCTCCCATCTTACGTCACCTCCTCATACTCCTCAGCACAATGGCTATGATGAACGCCGTCACCGTCATATTGTCGATACTGGTCTCACTCTCCTTAATCATACCTCTATACCTCTCATTTACTGGCCTTATGCCTTTGCTACAGTAGTCTACCTCATTAATCGTCTTCCCAAGACAAATCTCTCGATGCGCTCCTCCTTTGAGTCTCTCTTCCAGAAACGCCCCAACCTTGCCAAATTACGTGTCTTCGGCTGTCAATGCTTCCCTTGGCTTCGGCCCTACACCTCACACAAAATGGAACCCAGATCTTGTGCCTGTGTCCTCTTCGGCTACTCTACTACTCAATGCGCCTATCTCTGCTTTGATCCCTCAACGTCTAAAATCTTCGTCTCGCGTCATGTCACCTTCCATGAAGATGTCTTCCCGTTCTCCAAAATGTCTAACCCCGAGTCTCCCCCTGTACCCATTCCGGTCTCCCTAGAAGTCCTTCCGCTGCCGCCACCAGTACTTGCCGTTGCTCCCACCAGCGATCCTTCACCGGACGCACTCCCGGCGCCACCGCCCGCGCCACCAGCGTCCCTTCCGGCACCTCCAGCGGCCCCTCCCGCCGCTACACCCATTATGCCGCCACTTGCATCCTCTCAGGGTGGTCATCATATGCAGACACGCAGCAAAAATAGCATCTTTATGCCCAACAAGAAGTTTGGTATGTCTGCTATCACCTCTCCTGCTGTTACTGAACCTCAGACCCTGTGCAGTGCTATGTCTGATGAGCGCTGGCGTGCTGCTATGTCATCAGAGTTTGATGCTCTGCTACGGAATGGCACTTGGGATCTTGTCCAGCCTGATTCCTCGCAGAATGTTGTGGGTTGCAAGTGGGTTTATCGCATCAAACGCAAGCCTGACGGCACTTTGGTGATCAACATAATCACATTTATGCATTAAAGGGTCGACATGACCGAGAGTCATCCTCAGATGTGGCTACATGAGTACTATCAGTATTCGCTATTAGTGTGAATGATTTGATAGATCCAGGTTCTACCTTGTTGTATATTACTGCATTTGTTGCTGGAATGTGGTAAAGAACCTAAATTGTAACGTTAGCCATTTGAAGTGTCTATGCCCATATGTGAGTTTGTGATAGTTACGCGGGCATGTGATGAATTATGGTCATGGTCCAAAATGCCACTAGTCATTATGGCACTTAACCCAACAGCTAGGTAAGCCAATTAACAATCAACACAACACAAATGAGAATAATATGACCAGACGAGTAAAATAAATTAATTTTTATACAAAATCCCAAGGATTGGTAGTACAAATGATGAGCTTCTAAGACTTAGAATTTACAAAACTAGTGCAAAATAAATACATCATATGTTCGAAATATACAAAAATATAATTGCAAATCTAAAGCTACCAATGACAAGTAAAAATTATAACCGGAACGCAATTACATCTTCAATGTCAGTTCCCATCATACATAATAACATGAGTTCCAAGATTTGTACGAGAGAGGCAGAAATGTAGTATGAGTACAACCGACCACATGTACTCAATAAGTAACAAACCTAACATCAGGTTGAAAGTAGTTACGAGCTTGGAAAAAGGTCAGAGTCCAATACCAATGGCCAATAATAATAACAACATAGGAAATAATGTTGACAATAACAATAAATAGCTCAATGATATATCATGCTCCGCTTGTTTATCGCTATGAGAAAGTAGACATGCTTTTCAAGTGCTTTGGCCAAAAAATCTAACGGGCCAAATCTTACAATAGAAATCGACTAACATGTATTTATCAAACAGTAATGTAATTTCCAATTTACAACACCAAATAAGACTTTCTTTTACCAAATATTATGAAGAAGTACACCACTGTGTTCATATGTCAAAATAAATGTCAAGTAATCAAATATCATATACCATCTAGCATGAGAAAAATACATCTCTACGCCTACATGTCAAATAAATGGTTTCAGAAGGAAATCATATCATCAAGTACCCTCACTCCCAGCCCACTCAAGAGAACCTCACCAAAGCATGTGTATCGATATCGTTGCGCATGAGATCACTGCTGGTATGTCAGACTCTGGAGGGGAGGATCCTGCCCAGGCGCTAATAGAAAGGCAATATAGTTGCTATGGCGTGCAACCCGATTCACATAACACTCTCTAAATGTGGCTCTAATGTCCACCTTAGTCATAAACCACTCAAGTCTCATGGGCTCACAATCTCTTATCACTCAGCCCTAACGATACAACATAAACAATAGCAACGTGTGATGTAACGACGCATAATGAACAGAGACTGAGATATGATATGTAAATGCAAAATCATGACTTAGTGTGTAATTACAGTTAAATCATATAGCCCAAAACAACAGAAGTAGTCTTAATAGATCTCAACCAAATAATCACATAGCCTAAACAAGATTTTTGACATAAATCGTAGCTCAGATAATCAAACGAGTGAAAATAACAAGGGTATAATAAGAAATAACAACCAAATATGCTTGGTAATAGTCTAAAAGTCATCTTGAATCATTATTATGCCAGTGCATGCCCATACGCCTGTCACCTAGTATGTGTGTCACCCCTATACATTCGATATAACATAGTTCCTAGGATTAACTACCCTTAAATTCAAGTTTAGATATGTTACTTACCTAAAACAAGCCAAAACAAATGCCGACAAATCCAAACAATACTATAGAAATGTCACCTTACGCCTATCAACCTCTAACGTCTCGAAAGTCAAAAGAAACTCAAAACATCAAACAGTGCCAAAGGACCCAGCCCAAATGTTATATGTCGAATATTTAGTCCAATACTCAAAGTCAATCAAAAAGTAAAACATGATCCCAGACCTTAAAACCCGAAAAAGCTCAAAAATTACGATAACCCATTTGAATACGTGTTCAACAATAGTAAGTTCATTCAAATCTGGCTATAAATCGATGATCAGAACTCATAGTCACTTTAGGAAAATTTAAAACATCGCAATTTTTCTTTTTAGATTATCAATCAAATGCTAAAATCGAAGATGGAATCATGAATAATAAAAACAGAGTAGAAAACACTTACCCCAATCCATGTAGTAAAAATTGCCTTCGGAGTGCCCAAATTCGAGCTCCCCAACTCAAAAAATGTGACGAAATGGCTCAAAGTCCAAAATAGAGTACTTATAACCACTTAACAAAAATATCCATAGTGATTGCGGGAATTCCTTCACGATCACGAAGAACAAATGTTACTGCCACCACAATGCTCTATGCGTTCACGATACTGCACACGCAAATGCAATGAACACAGATGCCAAAGCTCCACGAAAGCGACCTTACTTATGCGAACACGATCAATAATTCTCCAGCTCCCAACTCTCGCTCAACACTATGAAACCGAGATGCCCCATGTGCCAAGTGTTACCAATCCAAACATTTGCAAACGTGTACCATATGTTGTATCTGCAATAAATAAACCACCAGAGAACCAAAGAACACTTCATGATTGCGAAGACTACTAGATGAACTAGATAACAATAGAAAACCAACAATGCAACCAATTTTGAAAAGGTTCAAAACTCACTCGAGCACCTTGGGGCCCCGTCCAAACATTGGGTGGGTGGTTGCTAGGGTTTTACAAAGAAGAGGACGAAGTTGAAAGCGTATGAGGGCGTCTAGGCAGGTTGAAAATGAGGTTAGGGTTTGGGTTATGGGAATATAAGGAGGCGAGTAGGTTTTATTATGGGTCATTGATCATTTAAGATCAACAGCCAGGATCAAAGGGGAAGTGGGGCGGGTTATTTTAACAGGTTCCGACTAGGTTGGTCACAAGGGGTCATTTGGTTTCGGTTGGGTGGTTAGGCTAGGGGTTTGGGAGATTTGGGCCTGGTAGCTGGTCTGAAAATTGGCATGGTTTGGGGCAGATTTTAAATAAAAGAAATTAAGGGAAAAATAAATTAATAAAATAACTAAAAAAATACTATTTATGCAATTTAATATTCTAAGAATAATTAAATATTTTAAAAACATAAAAAGTTAATTTGACCCAAATAAATAATAAATACAATTAATTGTAAAGTATATGCTATTGATGCAAATAATATGTGAATAATATAAAAATACAAACGTAATTGTATATAATGAAGTAAAACATGCATGTGGGTATAAATAATAAATCTAGATGATTAACTCAACCTAGAATAAATATAAGGGATAATTAATTAATATTGGAGTAACTAAAATAGAAGAAATCAAATTTAAAGCTTTAGAAAATGTAAAAATTACTTATATGACCCATATAAGTTGGGTAATAGTATAAAGCACTTTATAAAATACGAGACCGAAATTGGGTATCAACAAGAACCAACTCTAAAATCACCCTCGAGCTTCTCCAGGACCAAATCATATGCAATTCATGATCCTCTGATGCACCAGTGGGAAACATCAAATAGGGAGATGAAGTCTGGTATCTCAAAACGACCGGTTGGGTCGTGTCACAATTCAAAATCTCAACAAAGGTCGTGGTGACACCTATCATGTAAGACTAGGTCACCCAATCACAAAATAATACAAAAATATCAAATAAGATACAACAATTCTAATTAACATAAACACCGGAAATAATCTCTAACAACGACTAAATAGAGATACGTAAACCAAAATCATGTACCAATTCGCGAACTCTAAAACTGAATGCATAATATGCCTCAATAAGACAATACTATCTGAGTGAAATATAACGACATAAGACAAAGGAAGGGGACTCCAAGCGTCTACCACATCTATGCAGCACTACCTTGAATCCTCTTGAACAACAATAAACTCACTCCCTAGGTTTGTTGCTGCCAACGTCTCAATATACACAAAAATGCGCAAAAGTGTAGTATGAGTACAGGACAATATGTACTAAGTAAGTATCAAGACTAACCTTAAAGAAATAGTGAAGAGGTTCAAGTCATATTATACTCACTAATCAAGAACTTATGCACTATGCAAAATAAATTGCAATAATCTAGCCAAATATAATATAATCAACTCAACAAAACAATAGTTATTAACTCAACATATGTAAATCAATCTTGCTAATAAAATCATCAGTCAATAACGGTGACATAGACTACGATGTTAAAATTCAACATAAAAGAATATAGAATGCATAAGGCATAAATGATTTACTTGTATGACCAACTTTTCACCCTTACACTCAAGCCCCGTCATCCGCCTCCACATCAGAATAAAAAATATTAATCAAGGTACCACAATCCGCGTGTACATCATCAAGATAGAAAAAAGAGAGGGCGGCCCTAGGGGAGGAATCCACATTGATACACTACACGGTAAAAATACCTCGTGCCATAACAATAAGCACTCGACAAAGACCTCGTGCCTTAATAATAATAGCACAGAGTTGCTATATCAACAACAATATCGTTAAAATACACAGCTAAGACCTCATGACATAACATCATCATACCCAATATCCTCACGCAAAAGACCCCGTGCCAACACCCAACTAGTTTGCTTAACATGTCAAAATGTGCCCAAATCATAATGATCCAAGATAACAATTTAGCATCAAAGTAACATATACTCACAAGTCATCAATAAGGTGCACAAGGAATAATAATAATAATAATACTGTCTGGATGTATGCTCAAGATATAAAATAAGACTACGACTAAATCAATATAAAAATAATTCCACAAATGCCATCTTGGATAATTAGGAAATAATAACTCTAAAACATAATCTCTAGCGTGAAAAGATAAGCTTACATAGTCATACAAAGGATTACACATGTATCATATAGAGCACACAATCAAATTAAGGCATATTAGAAGCCCAAATTTTAATCCGGTCATTTTCACACATAGCACCCATATCTATGCTCACCACTTCGCATTATGTCTTTTTACATATATTACAGTTAGACAAATAAGATCAAATCTTAAGGATTATATACTCACACAATATTAGGCAAGATACTTACCTCAACAAGCCTAAATCAACCATCTAAAATTGACTTTCCTTTAAACATCACCTCCAACCGCCTCGAATCTAGCTAAAACAACTCAATAATATCAAACAATGTTATAGAAATCAATTCCAAATAATAAAGCTTCAATCTTTATTCAATTTCCAAAATTTCAGCAGAAGTCAATTTCGAACCCACATGATTAAAACCCGAGTCAAGTGATCCCGAATACTCATATCTCTACGAGTCAAAATATATAATAAGACTCCAAAACGAACTCTAAATTATAGCTCAAAACCACAATTTTTACTTCTTTAAGATGTAGGAAAACCCCCCAAATTTTTCCCAAAATTCCATATTTTGGGTGTTAATAATCCGTGTAAATTTTTGAAAAACACAAAACATGTGTAGAAATCATTTAACTCAAAACATTGTGTGAAAATGTCTAAGCCAAAATTGCCTCTCCCAAGTATATGATTCAAAAAATAGAAGAATGAGTCAAAATCCGAAAATGCCTCATAATAACTAGTTGCAGATGATGCATTCGTGATAACAGGTTCATAAATGTGATATCGGGCTCGCAAATACAAACTAAACCCTGAGCAGCAGATCACGCAAATGCGGTTAAGCACTCGCGAATGCGACCAACCATCGCACATGTGAAGCTCCAACTGCAAAAGCAGATGTCAAAATTACGACACCAGCTTTGCAAATCCAAATATGGCCTTCACAACCACATATCACAAATGTGATAAAAACTAAACAAAGGAGGACCTCGCAAATGCAATGTCTGCAGCACCAAAAATTCCCCAACTTTCAAAAATCAATTTGAAAGTCAATCGAGCCCCTTAACCCCACTTTACGCATCCACACAAGTATATAAACCTCACCCAAACTTGCTCATAAACTAAAATCATTAAACTAACATTCACAACCAACAATCAAGATTCGAATGTTGCATACATTCAAGTTCAAGAACTTCAATAATTCTCAATCGAGCATCTGATTCATGCCTAATCAGCTCAGAATGCAACCAAACCATGCACACAAGATTCAAATGAGAAAAACTAACCAATTCCAAGTTGCGGAACAACAATTTGAACCTGATACCATCGAAGTCAACTCCTGGTCAAACTTGGAACTCTCAAAACCTTCAAATTGTCAACTTTCGACAATTAGAGCCAAATCACCATAGGAACCTCCAAGCCCAAATTCGAACAGACGCCTAAGTTAAAAATCGTTATTCTGACCTATTAAAGCCATCAAATCACAAATCAAAGGTCATTTACACAAAATTAAACCTTGGTCAATTCTTACAACTTAAGATTCCACCAAGGGAACTAAGTATTCCAATTCAAACCTTCCCAGAACCAAATCAACCATCTACGCAAGTCGCAAAACAACAATCAAGCATATGGAAGCAACAAATAGGGAATGAGGCTCAAATACACAATACAACTGGTGGGGCATTACATATGTTACATCCTATGTTTTTTACACGTCAAATTATGTCATGAAGTAGTCAACATAAGCTCGGATCTCAAGACTATTCTCAAGTTCATGTGTGCAAAAACCATGCATAGCATATGTTGGAGATTTTAGAATTTAAAACGAATAGAAGTAAATAAGTTTCGTCGAAAGTCGGTAATTTGAGAATGTTATAACCCGTACTTTTGGTGTGACGCTAGGTGATTAACATGAAGATGATGATTTGATGAGGCATTTTAGTCGTATGATATTCTTGTGTTAAAATTTTGAATTCAAACGAGTTATGAAACAAAGTCGATAAAAGTTGTCACAAGTTACGTTCATAACTAAAAAGTTAGCTCTAATGTTACAGAGCTTTTATCTCAATGTACTTAGATTTACAGGGTGATCCACCCACCAAATTGAAGATCTACAAGTCTATTTTTCATGTCATTAAGTTGTTCATTTATACAGCATCAGAGTGGAGAGATAGTGGCATTTTTACAAGACTGCACAAGCAGCTCCCTTTGGGACCCACAAGGTCGGTCGAGGATTATCTTGATATATAGAGTTGTGACATTCGTCTCGAAGCCACATTTTCGACCCAAATCAGAACTAAAACTCTCTATAGACCTCCAAAACATATCCGTAGATATAGGAGCCAAATAAATGGTGGAGAAAGTGAAAAAAGTGGACTTAAGGCTTAGGAACCTGAACTAGTCGATAGTTTGCCTCTTTCTCTCTTCGTGGCTGATTGAGCCATTGTTTGTCACGATCCAAATTTTTCAAAGGCGGGACCGTGATGGTGCCTAATATTGTACTAGCTAGGCAAGCCAATGTTACTGATTATTTTTCCTTTTTCCTTTTTCCTTTATCTTTTTACAGCTTACAGGTTAAAAAGATAAATTAGCAGAATAAATGCGGAAAAATAGAATTTAACAGATTTTCTTAATACAAGTAATGAAAACCTCAACCCAGAACCAATGTCACTACTCACATACAGTCTAAGAATACTACAAACAATGGTATGAACAAAGAAATACACATATGTCTTGGAAATAGATAAAAAAGAAAAGAAATAGGATAAAAGGGGACACCAAGGTCTGCAGACGCATACATGACTACCTCGGGTCTCCACTGGACTGAAGGCAGCCAACCAACTCTACTCACATGGTCTGTCACCAAGATATGCACAAAAAGTGTCGAGTGCAGTATCAGTTCAACAACCCCATGTACTGGTAAGTGTTGAGCCTAACCTTGGTGAAGTGGTGACGAGGCTAGGACACGACAAACATCATAAATATGTGTAGTTAATCAGTATAATAACATAGTAACAAGTAATAAAAACAAAGCAGAAATATACGGGAAGGGGCAACATACTATGGGGGTTTCAACATAAAAAGTTATAGAAATAAGGAATTTACACATGTAAAACACTTGAACAAAACAGATAACAGCAAATGAACAAAACAAACTGAAAATGCAAGGCATTACCATTCATGCTTTTACTCTCAATCCTCAGCATGCAATCAATAATAGAAAGGTGCAAGGCATCATCCTTCATGATTTAATCACTCTTCCTCACCATATGAATAATAAAAATGTTCACGGCATCACCCTTTATGCTTTATCTCTTTTCCTCGCCATATGGATCAATATAAATATAAATGTGCATGGCATCACCCTTCGTGATTTATCACTCTTCCTCACCATATGCATAAGTATGAATGTGCATGGCATCACCCTTCGTGCTTTATCACTCTCTCCTCACCCAAAATAGTAGAAATAGTAACATCCCGGCTCAAGGGAATCAACAATAGAAACAAATACATCCCCGTAAGGGAATCAGCTATAACCAATCTCGTTCTAACAGTTAACTTCACACAATAAATCTCAACTTGAGCCAATACTCAACTGTGACCAATTACTATGAAATTATCATAAGTCTTGTTTTATATGGATAATCATCAATTTAACCATGGACAGTACATTATAAGAGTCACAATAGTCACAGTATAAGACTCGCGGGCATACTCGACACACGCAGATAGATACTTATCACCACACCTATATATTGTACTCAACACTAATAGGTAGAAAATAAGATAACAATAACTATTCCCTCAGGCTAAGGTTAAGCCAAACACTTACCTCACTTCCACGGCAAAATGCAAGCCTCAAATATCATTTTCCCTCTCAATTCCACCTCCAATCTGCTTGTATCTATCCATAATTAACTTACAACATCTTAATTATAGGTTTCTATAATTTTTCCCAAAAAGTCAAAAATTAACCCCGGGCCCGCTTGGTTAAGACTCGAGGTTCGGACCAAAACTCATTCACACATTCATCCACGAGCCCAAATATATAATTAGTTTTGGATTCCGACCCCAAATCAAGGTCTAAATTCCCAAATTTGTAAGATTCTCAATTACCCCAAAATCCCTAATTTCTACCCTTAAAGAACAAGATTTAGGTCTCAAAATCTAATGGATGTTGATGGAAAATGAAAGAGTGAGTTTATGAAAACAAACCTATGATTTGATGTTGAAATCGCACTTCAAAAATCGCCCAAGGTCGGTTTCTACGGAAGAAAATATGAAATTATGAAAGTCTCCCATTTTTATTCTATTTTTAAAACACTGGACACACTTTCTTCCCATTCGCGAGAAGTCCATCACGTTCACAATACATTGCGGCCAGAAGGGCCTTCGCTTTCATGAAGAGTTGCTCGCGTTCGTGATGGTCTTTCCCTCCTAACCATCACGTGCACGGGCCTTAGACCACATTTGCATAGAACAACTGGAGATGCCCCCAGCCCCCCTCCAGTACACTATGCGTTCATGAAGAGCGATCCCTCCATTGCTCCACATTCATGACCAAGGCCTCGCGTTCACGTAGAAGAAACCATTCCCCAACCTAGCTTACAATTAGCACTCTCGAGAGAGGCTTCCGATTGCGAAGCAAAAAGCACTTGTTCACCTGTAACGATAAAAATAGCAGAATTCTCTAAGCCTTAAACAACCCCGAAGACTATCTGAAACTCACCCGAGCCCTCGAGGTCCCAAACCAAACATGCATACAAGTTTAAAAAATCATACGGACTTGCTCGTGCGATCAAATCACCAAAATAACACCTAGAACTAAGAATTTTGCATTAGAATCAATGAAATCTCAAGAACTCTTAAAGTTTCTATTTTCACAACCGAGGGTCTGAATCACGTCATATGTACTCTATTTCTTACAAAATTTTACAGACACTAATTAAATACCATATAAAACCTGTACAAGGCTCGGAACCCAAAATATGGTCCCGTAACCATCAAAATCAAGCATCATTAAATTTCCAGAAACCACTATATTTTTAATTAAACAATTTTGTTTGAAAATTTATTTCTCGGGCTATGGACCTTAGAATTCAATTACGGGCATACGCCCAAGTCTCATATTTTTCTACGGACCCTTCGGGACTGTCAAATAATAGGTCCAGATCCATTTACTCACAACATTGACCAAAGCCAACTTAATTCAATTTAAAGGAATAATTTAGGATTTATCTCAAATTTTCACATAAAGTCTTCCGGATATACGCTCGGACTATGCATGCAAATCGAGATGAGAAAAAAAAGAGGTTTTAAGTCCTTGGATCACATATTTGACTTCTAAAACACGAGATGATCTTTTGGGTCATCATATTCTCCACCTCTAAAACAAATGTTCATCCTCAAACGGACATAGAAAAGTACCTAAGTTGGTAAAAAAAATGGGGATATCGGCTCCATATATCGGACTCGGAATCCTAGGTAGCTACCTCGATAGGCTGACCTCTCCACTAAACACGATCCGAAGGGAAAATCTTCGATCTCAACTGATGAACCTGTCGGTCTAGAATAGCTACTGGCTCCTCCTCATAGGTTAAGTCCTTGTCAAACTGGACAGTGCTGAAGTCTAAAATGTGGAGTGGATCATTGTGATACTTTCGAACCGTGGACATATAAAACATTGGATGCACAGCTAATAAACCTGGAGGCAATGCAAGTCTCTAAGACACCTCTCCCACTCTATCAAAGATCTCAAAAGTCCTGATAAATCTAGCGGAGCGACACCGAAAGCAACACTCGCTCTCTGACCATGAATGCCACATCACGAACCTTATGGTCGGCATAACTCTTCTACTCGGGCTGAGCTGTACAAAGCCTATCATCAATTATCTTAACCTTCTCCAAGGCATCCTAAACTATATCTATACCCACAACCGAGCCTCTGCGAGTTCAAACCACCCAACCGGCAACCGACACCGCCTACCATATAATGCCTCATAGGGAGCTATCTGGATGCTTGACTGATAATTGTTGTTGTAGGAAAACTCCGCTAATGAAAGTAACTGATCCCAAGAACCTATAAAGTCAATAACACATGCTCGGGCATGTCCTCAAAAATCTAAATAGTTCACTCGGACTATCTTTCCATTTGAGGACGAAACATTATGCTCAACTCGACCCACATACTCAACTCACACTATACTACCATATAGAATGCAAGGGAAACTATGCAGCTCGGTCAGAAATGATAGACACGGGTACACCATAAAGATGAACGGTCTCATGGATATAAATCTCTACCAATTGCTCAGAAGAATAAGAAACTGCCACAGGAATGAAATACGCTGACTTAGTCAGCCTATCCACAATAATCCATATTGCGTCGAACTTTCTCTGAGTCCGTGGAACTCCAATAATAAAGTCCATAGTGATACGCTCCAACTTCCACTCAGGAATCTCAATCTTTTGAAGCAAACAACCAGGTCTCTGATACTCGCACTTTACTTCATGACAATTCAAACATCGGGTTACGTACGCAAAAATGTCCTTCTTCATCCTCCTCCACCAATAATGATGTTGCAAGTCTTAATATATCTTAGTGGCGCCTGGGTGAATGTAATATCGGGAACAATAGGCCTCCTCTATTATCAATTCATGAAGGCCATCCACGTTAGGTACACAAACTCGACCCTGTATCCTCAAAACTTCATCATCTCAAACTTTAACTTGCTTGGCACATCCGTGCACATTGTGTCTCTAAGGACAAGCAAATGAGGATCATCATTCTGTTGATCTTTGATACACTCAAATAATGAAGAACAAGTGGTTGTGCAAGTTAGAGCACGGCTAGCTTAGAAATATCCAACCTCGCGAACTAATTGGCTAATGCCTGAACATCCAAAGCAAGCAGTCTCTCACCGACTAGAATATACACAAGGCTGGCCATACTGGCTTACTTCCTACTTAACGCATCTACCAACACATTGATCTTCATAGTATAATACAAGATAGTGATATCATTATCTTTCAATAGATCTAACCACCTCATTTGCCTCAAATTTAGCTCTTTCTGCTTGAACAAGTATTGCAAACTCTTGTGATCCATGAAGACCTCACATGACACGCTATATAAATGGTGCCTCCAAAACATTAGCGCGTGAACAATGGCTTCTAACTCCAAATCATGAACTTGATAATTCTTCTCGTGGATCTTCAACTATCGTGAAGCATATGCAATAACCTTGCCATTCTCTATCAACACTGCACCAAGTCCAATACGAGATGTATCACAATATACTGTATATGGCCTTGAACCTATGGGCAATACCAACACCAATGTCGTAGTAAAAGTTGTCTTGAGTTTCTGAAAGCCCACCTCACACTCGTCCGGCCACCTAAACTGGGCACCCTTCTGGGTCAACCTAGACATCGAAGTTGCTATAGATAAAAATCCCTCCACAAACCGACGGTAATAACTCGCCAAAACCAAGAAACTTCGGATCTCTGTAGTTGATGTGGGTCTAGACCACCTGGATACCCTCTCCTAATATGACATGACCTAGGAATACTACTGAACTCAACCAAAACTCAAATTTTGAAAACTTAGCATACAACTGACTATCTCCCAGAGTTTGAAAAATGACTCGTAGATGCTGCTCATGCTCCTCTCAACTGCGGGAGTAGATCAAAATATCATCAATGAAAACAATCACAAAGGAATCCAGATAAGGCTTTCACACTGTTGATACCTAACTTTTTCCTGTATATTTTAATATGCAAAATGTCTTCAAAATAGTATGTATGTGCATATATAAGTATGCCCCAATATTTTATTATTTTTTTCTTAATTTTTAAAAGATTTTTAAACCAATTTATTGACCTATTTTATCAAGAAAATATTCAATAAGTATTCCCAAAATTATAATTTTGGTAATTCATTTATTGGGTTCTCATGCCTATACTAAAATATAGCTAACATAATTTTTGTGTATTTTATTAAATTTATTTAACATTTTTGAAGCTAATTGCATATAATTATAATATTAGCCTCTTTTAAGATCTAATTGCGTTTATATTTATAAAATTGACTCCAATATTTTTAATTTGGTAATTATAAATTATTAATTATCTTAGAACCATTAATTTATTTTCAGAAATTATTTTAATATTTTTTAAATAAAAAATCAAATAGGGAAAACTGGCTATTTAAATGTTAGCCCCCATTATTTCAAATTTAGCCTTATTTGAACCTCCAATTTGAACCCAATTTTTAAACCCAAACCCTGTTCAAACTGACCAGACCCGTTTCTCACCTACCCTCTCTAATCTCAACCATTGATCTCTTAGATCAACGGTCCATATTTCTCTTACCATTTTTATACCCCGAACTACCCCAAACCCTAATCATTTTTCATCTGTAGCCGCCTTTGAATTCCCCCTTCTCCCAATTCCCCCTCAAGCTCCTCTCAAACCCTAGCCCACTTCCTACCCTTTTGACCGCCTTTCACCAGAATCCATGGCTTCTCAATCCATGGATGGTCTTTACGCACCCCTCTCTACCATTAAACCTTGGGAGTTCGAGGTTTCAAAGCTTGACCTCGACTGTCCTCTTTCTTTCTCAAATCTTAGGTTCTATGGCTTCTCAGACCTTTGCTCCGGCAAATTCAAGCCTCAAGAGCCTCATCCTCACTCATCCGACTCGGGATTGGACTTTTTCCAAGCCTTTCTCATTTCTAGGGTTTCTGAGAAACCCCAAGCTATTCGAGGTTTTTTCTGTTCGTTTCTTAGATCTACGATGTATATGTGTTCTACTGGATGTGTAATGTGTTTTGCCCCAAATTTTCTTTTCAAATTGTTTGTTCTCGATTTAATGTTTCTCAAAAAGTTTTCAAAACATCTTTCTTATTCTTCCTATTCTTTCTTTATGTGTTTTTGTCTATATTATGCTCGTATGCATTCCTCTCTACCACATATGTTTTTGCTTTTCTATTTTTCTATCTATTATACATGATCATTCCATGCCTTTGTGTGTTACTGTGCCTCTCGACTAGGCTCGCATGATTATCTCTGCTATGTTTTCCTACATGATTCCTATTGTGTGTGTTTCCTACTGAGTCTTTAATTTTGTTTGTTCTAGTGGACTTTGTTCGAGTTCTTACTAAGCATGTTTCATATACTACTTCGTAAGTTTGTATCATTCCTTCTCTTTTGAACTTGCTTGGGTTTCGAGCTTTAAAACATAATTTTCATGCATTTAATTCAGTTTTTCTTTCTTTGTTGTTTCAAACCTGCTATCATGTCTGTTTGTTTCTCATGATTGGCCTTCCCGTCTCTACGTCTGATTCGAAACCCTAGGATTTGGGGGTTTCTTTGGAAAGTTTGATTAAGGTTCTACTTTGGAACCCCGGACTATCAGACTCATTCTAAGTACTGTGAATTGAATTTGAAACTCTTTGCTTATGAATCCGAACCTTTCCGCACCTGTCTTTTCTAATTAGCATGACGGCTCCTTTTGATTGATATTTGTGTGCTTTACATATGAGAAATTCTTCCTTAAAAAGGGTTTTGACAACTATTGATTGATTTCGAATTCCTTGTAATAAGGTATGACTGATTGTTACTGATTTTTTCTTCAATTGAACCTTCTTTACCTTTTCCTGACTTGGTTCATTCTAATACAGCATGCAATTTTGATTTTAGTGGCTGTTTATTTGATTCCCTTTTCTTATTTTTCACAAACTGTGTATTACTGAACTCTTGCCTTAAATAACTCCTGTGTATTTACCCTTCTTGTGTTACTTTGGAAAGTATTCTAATCAAATTCTTTCCTTAATTGTCTTCTACCCATTTGAAATCAGAATCCCTTAACTGAAGGGAGATTCTATGTGATTGATTGCAAAACTATTCCTTTACCTTTTCTTACTTATTTTCTGCACTATAAAAGAGGTACGACCCTTCTGCACTGACACACCTTGAACTTTCAGTTTGATACGTTTAACTGACATTACCTTCAGTTAAGCACATCACTTATTGAACGCTTCCAATTTAATATATTACACATACAATACTCTTTCAATACTCTACTCTCTTCTGAGAGTTCTTGGACTGTTTGCTTGTAATTTGGTTTACAAGACTTCTGCTTTTTCTCTTCTTATTTCCTGAAACTGGTACGTCCTGATTTTGATTTCAGCCTTATCCCTATATGTTTAATTTACAGTTACTACCATCTTGTCTACTTCACAGTTTGTGTTATGTATTGAATAGGGCACCCTCTCTTTGTATCTTTTGTTTGTTATGAACTTCCCCATAGCCTTACTCCCTTTTATGTGTTCGAGCTTGACAGCATCCAAATTGCTGCTCAGGTCTAAACCTGATCCTCAATGGATCCTAACTCCCCAAACTTGTCTAACATGCTGATCAGGGGTGTGCCAGCACTCCTAATTGCAGGGCATGACCACCAGCCTTCCATGGCCATCCCTAACTCCCCTATATGCAGTTACACTTACTCTTAGACTCTAAGTTCTGCCCCCTCCTATGAGCCTAGCCTTGGGACCTTGAGTTCCCTCTAAACTTAGACATTGGATGGATAACCCTTCCACACTGCACTATAATCAAATTCTACAATGTATTTTGGATGTAAGCACTGCCCGGAGTCCACTTGAGGCTCTTGGGAACTTTGATACATCCCAAACAAGAGAAAGGCTTTGGAAATCCTGATCTTCGGAATTGATTCACCTCATATTTTAGACCTCGAGTCTAAATTAGGCTCCTTGGTTGTAGTTTGATTTCTGATGTAATTTTAATGTTGGTATGTAATAAGTTGTAATAAATCATGGGGTATATAATGAAAAAGGGGAGGGTCACTCATGTATACATGTGGGTAGATATAATGCACTTAGGCATTTATTCCTGCAAATCTCATTTTGCTCTTCATCTATGCATTTCATGTAGAAATCTTGCCTGTAAGTTGTTTCATTACTGCATTAGAAATCATGTCTATAAGTTATGCATTTCATGTAGAAATCCTTCATATAAGTTGTTTCAGTACTGCATTAGAAATCCTATCTACAAGTTATGCATTAGAAATTTTACCTATATATTGTCTCATTTTTGCATATAGAAACCATGACTATAGGTTTCTACATTCTTGCATCGTATAGATAATCAGCCTATAGGACCTTTTCAATTCTGCATTTACATCTATCATTAGGCAAAATATTTATAGTTTTAACATAATAAGAATCTGCATTATAGACACCATGCTTATAGGACTCTCGCACTTCTATAAACGCTTCAAAATTAATCACGCCTAGAGAGTATGTCTATAAAGATAATCAATTGAATCTGAATCAAGCCTAAAAATCACTAATAATGTCATCTAGTATCTGCAGATTTTATATTTTTTTATAATCAGTAAACCTTCTTCAAAACCAGTACACTTCCACATTGTTGGATATCATGCCTATTGGTCTCACCTAGGCAAGCCATTCGGTAATTAATTAATTGCATTAGTCTTTGATGATTACAACAAGGGGTAGGCCTAATTCGGACTTCTTATATGAGAAATATGTGATAAACCAACATGCCTTTACATTTACGTTTAATTAAAGACCTAATCAGTATCTGAAAGACATACTAAACAATTTGCTTCTTTAAGTGAGGAGGCCTGTTTGAGCCTTTAAACTGCTATGTGTTTCCCCTTGACTGCTTCATGTGTTTTGTTTGTCGCATCAGAATTTTTTCCTTTCAAAAATTTGAAAAGCCAAATCACCATTCCCTTTAGGATTAGTAGTCCTAAATGCCTCCGAGACTATTAGAATTGGGATGGGTACTAGAATGCATAAGTAACGACACTATTCCGCGTTTAATACCTTGACGGGGTGGGTAAATGGTAAATATGGATATGATGACCATGCGATAACACCACATGTATAAATGGTTATCGGGTGTTGTGTGGGGTGATCCATGTAGAAGCTGCCGCTGGGGTCTCGGGCTACTGATTAGCTGATGAAGTGGTATGTGTTCTCGCCATCTATGAAAGAATATAGTAGAAATTCAATTAGCATTGAGAAATCAAACCGCATGAAATAGATGAATAGAAATAAAACTGCCCCTAACTCTGTAGCCCCTAGGGGTTAAGAACAGAAATCGCCGTACTAATTCCTCCGACTCTACTAAGCTTGTCTATGAATTGTGAGACCTAAGAAACCTAGAGCTCTGGTGCCAACTTGTCACGATCCAATTTCTCATCATCGGGACCATAATGGTGCCTAACATTGTACCTGCTAGGCAAGCCAATATTACTGATTATTTTTCCTTTATCCTTTATCTTTTAACAGCTTACAAGTCAACAAAAAAAAATAGTGGAATAAATGCGGAAGAACAAAATTTAACAGATTTTTTATACAAATAACAAATCGAAATAAAACTCTACCTAAAACTGGTGTCACTACTCACGGACAGTCTATGAATACTAAAAACAACATTCTAAACAAAAAAAATACACATATGTCTTGGAAATGGATAAAAAAAAGAAATGGGATAGAAAGGGATGCCAAGGCCTGCCGACGCTTACAGGACTACCTCGGGTCTCCACTGGACTGAAATAAGCCACCCAACTCTACTCACACGGTCCGACACTAAGATCTGCTTTGCACAGAAAGTGCAGAGTGCAGTATCACCACAACCGATCCCATATACTAGTAAGTGTCGAGCCTAACCTTGGCAAAGTAGTAAAGAGGCTAGGACACGAAAAACATCATAAACCTGTGCAGTTAATCAGTATAATAAAATAGTAATAAAAATTAAGCAGAATGTATGGCAAAGGGAAACATACTATGAGGGTTTCAACATAAAGAATTACTACAGTAAGGAATTTAAACAGTTAAAACACTTAAACTGATAACAGCAAATGAACAGCAAATCAAAAATACATGGCATCACCCTTCATACTTTTACTCTCAATCCTCACCATGCAATCAATAATAGAAATGTGCACGGTATCACCCTTCGTGCTTTATCACTATTCTTCACCATATAAATAATAGAAATGTGTACGGCATCACCTTCCATGCTTTATCTCTCTTCCTCACCGTATGCATCAATATAAATGTAAATGTGCACAACATCACCCTTCGTGCTTTATCACTCTTCCTCACTATATGCATAAGTATGAATGGCATCACCCTTTGTGATTTATCACTCTGTCCTCACCCAAAGAGTAGAAACAATAACATCCCAGAAAGGTAATCAACAATAGAAACAAATACGTCCCGGCAAGGTCATCAACTATAACCAATCTCGTTCCAACAATTAACTTCACAAAATAAATCAAAACTTGATCCAATACTCAATAATGGTCAATTACCAAGAAATATCATAAGTCTTGTTCAACATGGATAATCATCAATTTAAACAAAGATAGTACTTAACAAGAACCACAACAATCACTGTATAACACGAGCATGCTCGACACCAACGTATAGATACTCATCATCACACATATATGTCGTACACAACAGTAGCACGTAGCAAATAAGACAACAACACATATTCCTCAAGCTAAAGGTTAGGCCAAACACTTACCACAATTCTACTGCCAAACTCAAGCATCAAATACCGCTTTCCCTCTCAATTCCACCTCCAATCTGCTTTTATATAGCCATAATCTACTTAATAATAGCAATAAATGCTAAAGAATTCACCTCCAATGCTTATTTATAGGTTTTCTATCATTTTCCCCAAAAAGACAAAAATCGACCCTATGCCCGCTTGGTCAAAACTCGAGGTTCAGACCAAAACCCATTTACCCATTCATCCACGAGCCCAAGTATGTCATTAGTTTCAGAATCTAACCCCAAATTGAGGTATAAATTCCCAAATTTGTAAGATTCCTAATTCCCCCAAAATCCCTAATATTTACCCTTAAAGAATAATATTTAGGCCTAGAAATCTAATGGGTGTTGATGGAAAATGAAAAAGATGAGTTTAGGAACATAAACCTATGATTTTGTGTTGATATCCCTCTTCAAAACTCGCCCAAGGTCAGTTTCTATGAAAGAAAATATGAAATTATGGAAGACCCCTATTTTTATTCTGTTTTAAAACACTAGACACACTTTCTTTGCGTTTGCAAGAGGTCTGTTGCGTTCGCGATGCACTGTGGCCAGAAGGGCCTTCGCATTTGCGAAGAGTTTCTCGTGTTCAGAGTGGTCGTTCCCCAGTGACCTTCACTTTCGCGGGCCTTGGACAGCGTTCGTGAAGAACAACTTGAATAGTCCTCTAGCCCCCCTCCATTACACTACGCGTTTGCATATGGGCGGTCGCGTTCGTGAGGAGCAATCATTCCAGTGCTCCACGCTCGCGAACAAGACCTCGGGTTCTCGCAGAAAAAACCCCTCCCCAGCTCAGCTTGCACTTTGTGTTCGTGATTGAAGCTTCGCGATCGCGAAGCACAAAGCACCTGTGGACCTGCAAAAGCAAAAATAGCAGAATTCTCTAAGTCTAAAACACCATTAAGCCTATCCGAAACTAACCCGAGCCTTCGAGGTTCCAAACCAAACATGCATACAAGTCTAAAAACATCATATAGACTTGTTCGTGTGATCAAATAAAAAAATAACGCCTAGAGCTACGAATTGAGAATCAAAATCAATGAAATATCTCAAGAACTCATAAAGTTTCAATTTTCACAACCGAGGGTCCTAATCACATCATATAAACTCTATTTTTTTGCAAAATTTTACAGACACTATTTAAATACCATATTAAACATGTACCGAACTCCGGAACCAAAGTACGGGCTCGATACCATCGAAATCAAGCCTTGTTATTTCCAACAACCATTTTATTTTCAGTTAAACAACTTTCTTAAAAAATTTAGTTCTCGGGCTAAGGACCTTGGAATTCAATTCCGGGCATAAGCCCAACTCTCGTATCTTTCTACGAACCTTCCGGGACCGTCAAATTACGGGTCTGGGTTCGTTTATCCAAAAGGATGAACGAAGTCAACTTAATTCAATATTAAAGGAAACATTTAGCATTTTTCTCAAAATTTACATAAAGGCTTTCCGGATAATACTCCGGACTGTGCGCATAAATCGAGGTGAGACAAAAGAATATTTTTTATGGCCTCGAACCACATATTTCACATCTTAAGCAAGAGATGACCTTTTGGGTCATCACATTTTTAAGTCATAGCAAGCCTAGTCGTTGAATGAAAATATGTTAAACTTGAAATTAGAAGTATGTTTGAGCTGTTATGTGTGGGACCGTTTTGGAAGGTTTTTTGACCTAGGTTTCATCTAGCTTTTGATGTAGTATCTTGGATGTGTTTTTTTATGTTTTTCTTGTCGTTTTTCGTGTTGGCTTGAATGAAAAGGAAGTGATATAGGTGCTGCCCAATTTTTTGAAAATCATAGGTGTATTATTGCTGATTGTTGGATTGTTTGGGAGGTTTAATATAAGTATTTTTGATGTTGTTTGGGTTGCCTGGTGACTGTTTTGGCTTTTGGAAAGTCATATAAGTAATGGAGGTTTTTCCCTTTTTATCGTAAAATAGATTGCGATCAATATATAATAGTCACGATGCTTAAACGATAACAACAGTATTACTTCTCTTATTGTAGACTAAGGAGCCATGACATTTGCATAGCTTGAGGTTGGGTAGTATATACAAGGTATGCGAGGCTATCCCTTTCTTTCTTTTGAATGACTCCGGCTGTACTTAATGTAAATGAACGAGCTTCCAAAGATACTCCACTCCTAGAAGCTAGCAGTACTTACATTATTTCTCTTCTTGTGGAAAGATTGATGTTGATGTTGCTTCTCTTATTCTTATGTATCAAATATTGTTGGTATTTCTTGATTCCTATAAGAATCATGATGTCGAATTAGCTCTAATAACTGATCCGAAAGTTACCAACCATACGCCACTCCAAAAGGGTCAGAATGTGATTTTATGAGTCCAGCATGCATTATATGTATGTACGTATTATATATATATATTCAAATGAGGTAGTTTTACTCGACACGGAGTTTAAGAAAAAAAAGACTTTTGAAACATATAGTCTTAAAAACTTAAGGGGTAAAAACCTTGTGGGGCTATAAAATTCGTGTGATTATAAAAGCCTCTCATCAAGGGTAAATAGGTAAAATGAAGAGCTTAGAGTTGAATTATTTCTAATTGTTGAAATGTACCGTTCTTTTCGGAACGAACTAATAGAAAAGTGTGCCATATATATATATATATATATATATACACATTTCATGTTAGTCGCCCTCAGAGGCACTCAGAGGTTATATATTGTACATTCTATATCTCTTCCAATATTGCTCTTATCTATGCTTCCTTCCTTACATATTCCGTTCATTATTTGAACTAAAATTTCTTTTATTTGTGGACACTGCAGATCGTGCTGTAGGTTCTAATAGATTGAGTTACAATCCTCCTAGTAGGCTACCAGTTCAACATGAAGTGTTGTTTCATTCCAATTGCCTCAGAGTTGCCTTTCGAGTTAATACACTAATGTACATATATTTATGGGTATGACGGGGCATGTCCCAACTTTATGATGTTTATGTATTCCTTAGAAGCTTGTACACGGATGTCATATGTATAGATGTTTTGTTCGGTCTTGTAGGCATGTGTATTGCATGTATATCATTTTGGGGTTGTCCTTTATCGATTATTCTTTATGTTCAGATTATCTCATTGCGACCCTTTTGGTTTATTTACGCATGATAGTATTGTTAAGGATATGTTACGTTGGTACTTGGCAAGTAAGGCCTGGGTGCCCGTCGTTGCCCTCCGATTTTGGTCGTGACACATTCTCCCCCTATTAAACAAATATTCTTCCTCAGACGGGTTTAGAATTACACTTGGAATTCCAAATGCATGAATGTATCTGCTCTGCATATCACGCTCGGTCTCCCAAGTCTCCGCCTCAACCGGCTAACCTCTCCACTGGACCTTTAGTGAAGCGATCTCCTTAGATCCGATCTTCCGGACCTGCCTATCAAAAATAGCTACTGGCTCTTCCTCTTAACCTGCCTATCAAAAATAGCTACTGGCTCTTCCTCTTAAGCTAGATTCTTATCTAACTGCATTGTGCTGAAGTCCAAAATGTGTGACTTATCTTCATGATACTTCTGAAGTATAAAAACATGAAACACCAGATGAATTCCCAAAAGACTAGGAGGTAAAGAAATTCTATAAAAAACCTCGCCGAATCTCTCCAACACCTCAAAATGAGCAATACCTAGGGCTCAACTTGCCCTTCAAAGATAATACACCAAGAAGAAACTTAAACCGCTCCATGAATGCCACATCATGGGCTTGCCTATCAGTATAAATCTTCTTCCTGGACTGAGCTGTGTGAAGTCTCTCCTAAATCAATTTTACCTTCTCCAAAGATTCACAGACCAAGCCTGTGCCCAATAATCTAGCCTTATCGGGCTCAAACCAACCAATCGTAGAATTACGAAACCTCCCATATAGGGCCTCATATAGAGACATCTGGGTACTAGACTGATAGGTGTAGGAGAACTTCGTAAAAGGTAGAAACTAATCCTATTGGCCCCCAAAATCATTAATCCAGGGCCTCAACATATTCTCCAAGATCTGAATAGGCCACGGACTACACGTATGTCAGAGGGTGAAATGAAGTACTCAACTCCATCTGAATGACACCAATTGAAATGATAGAGACATGTACACTATGAAAGCGAACAATTTCTTTGATGTAGATTTGACCCAACCTCTCTGAAGCGTAGAAAGTCATAACCGGAATGAAATGCACCAATTTAGTCAATTGATCCACAGTGACCCAAATGGTATCCAACTTTCTCAAGGTCCATGGCAATCCCATCACAAAGTATATAGTGATGCGTTCCCACTTCCACTCCGGTATATCAATCTTCTAAAGAAAACCACCATGTTTCTGATGCTTAAACTTGACTTCTTGTCAATTTAAGCACCCTGAAACATGCCCAACAATGTCCTTCTCCACTAATAGTAATGCTTCAAGCCACGATACATCTTCGTAGTGAATGTTTTATAGAATAGCGCGAAGTGTGAGTCTCCTCAAGAATTAACTCTCTCAAGCCATCAATATTAGGAACACAAACTCGACCATGAAGTCGCAACACACCATCATCAACAACAGTCACCTCCTTAGCACCACCTCACTCCACCGTGACCTTGAGGACAGGAAAATGAGGATCAAATACTAGCTAGCATTGATGCGCTCAAACTAATAACACAAGAAAAAATTCTGCTTGGTTCCAATATATCCAATCTCACCGTATTGGTTAACGTCTAAACATCCATAGTTAAATGCCTCTCCCTAGCTGGAATAAATTCCAAACTCCTAATGTTTATCCGCCTTTCTACTCGAGGTATCTGCTACCACATTAGTCTTCCCTAGATGATACAAAATAATGATACCATAATCCTTCAACAACTTCAACTATATCCACTTCCTCAAATTCATATCCTTTTAATTAAACAAATTCTGAAGACTCTGGTGATTAGCGTAAACCTCATAAGACACGCCATATAAATAATGCCTCCAAATTTTGAACGCGAGCATAGTAGCTATTAACTCCAAATAATGAACCGGATAATTCTTCTAAGGCTTCCACTAGTGCTGTACATAGGAAATCACCCTACTATCTAGCATCAATGCACGCCCAAGACCAACATATGAACCATCAGAATATACCATGTACATCCCCGATCCTGAGGGAAGTACCAAAACTAAAGATGTAGTCAAAACAGTCTTGAGCTTCTAAAAGCTCTCCTTGCACTCGTCAGACCATTTGAACGGAACGCCCTTCAAAGCCAACTTAGCCAATGGAGTTGTAATAGATGAGAAGCTCCCTACAAAACAACGATAATAACCAGCCAAACTCAGAAAATTCCAAATCTTCGTGGCCGCTGATATTCAGCTTAAAGTATGAATATTTATACTCATATTGCCTTGTATGTTACTCATGTTTCGTGAATTCCAGATGTGTAATGTAATGATTTATTCTAATTTGTGGAATGTTTTATGTAGGAGTCGCCTGGAGTCAATGTGAGATAAAAGTGCACGAGTTGAAGCAAAAAGAGAACAAAACAAAATAAGCCAGGGTATCGCCCAGGCCAGCACGTTACGCTGCCTGGGGCGCAAGAGGCAAACTCGAATGTTTTTGGCTAAGGTCAGCACCAGGGCTAGCACGACGCGCTACCATAGATGCTGGATGACAGGGTACTCTCCTGTTTTGCTCGTGACAAGGTTTTGACGGCCCTACACACTCCAACTCATATAAAAAAAAGTCTAAATATATTTTTTAAGGGGAGACACCACCTTGAGAAGAAAACACACACATAGAACACTCGGAAGCAAGGAATCTCAGTTTTTCTTCATCTTTCTTAGTATTTTCAACTATTCAACACTTGTGAAATTATTACTTATACGACTATGTATACTTGTGTGTGCGTTTAGGAGCAAAAAATTTTGCTCCCAAACGCACACGTAAGTATATATGGTCGTACAAGTAATATAAGATTGTAAATCAAGATATTGTAACCACAAGGACTTGTGATTAACTATTTAATAAATTAAACTAAGACAATTAATTTGTTCAAGTGATATTCTAAAGTATGAATATTTAACTAAAACAAATATAGAGCAGCAAACTAGGCGATATGAATATTTAACTAAAATTAATATAGAGTAGCAAACTAAGCGATTACGGAAACAAGTCGTTAATTTTAGACATGAATTCAATGGGAGCAAATATTCCAAAGCTCTGCAAACCCTTTCTCTCAATAGAAACTAGAAGAGCTGCATAGTGTGATAACTCTGTAAATCTCATAGCATACTAGGTCACAATCATACCCTCTTGGCACAAATGCTCAAGCTCACTGTACAACTTATCACTAGACAATCGTCCCTCCTCTCTACCACCCTCTCTTAAACTTTCATAGGGTGACTCGGCAACTTGATACCCCTATAGTTATTACAACTATGGAGATCACCTTTATTCTTGTACACTAGGACCATCAAGCTCCACTTTCATTCATTGGCCATTTTCTGCGTCCTAAAAATGACATTAAACAATCTAGTAAGCCGCCCAAATCCTGCCTGACCCACTTCCTTCTAATTTTTCACTGGAATCCCGTCTGGTCCAGTTGCTTTACCCCTGATCATCTTCTGCATCACCCTCGTCAACCTTAAAGCGCCTATAAAAACCAAAATCTCGTTGGCTCTGATTTTTCCATCTCACTAAGCACGATGTTCCTGTCCCCATCCTCGCTCAAAAGATTATGGAAATATGTCTCCCACCTAAGTTTAATACATGCCTCATCCACCAATATCTTACCTTCCTCGTCTTCCAAATATAAATAAAAGAAAATTGAATAATAATAGTAAAAAACAAATGAAAATATGAGATGTAGCGATGGCAAAGAGAAATTCTTATCGAATTGCTTCTTCTCGAAGATCTCACTTTTCTTAGTAATAATTCAGTATAACATTAGAAGGTATTCTCGAGTACTTCCCATGTGATATAAAGTGAGAGAAGTGGGGGTTTCAATAATAAGATTTTTATTAACCGTCTCCTTAATATCTCGCCTATCTGCTATCACCATTACTCATTTTCTCAGCACATTACGCCTAGATGATCTATAATCGCTCTGCAAGTAATGCCACGTCTCTATCCGGGATTGATCGATTCTTTCTTCTTTATTCGTACATGTGAGACTTCACGAAAAAAAAAATTTGTGTTGACTCCATAGTTGCCCCATATGAACAATTTCGATATCAAAGCTCTCGGCTCAATTGATCTCGACCCATTCTTTAAACGACCTAAAGACCCTCCGATCCATCGATTGTTTCTGTAGACTCAATTTGGCATCGCCCGTCATCAGTTGATTTGGCCGTGTGATATGTCCACATTTTTACCAATACACCAACCATGTTCTAAAAGAATTTCTTAAGTTACACAAAAATAATAAATGGATTCCATGTGTTTTTTTAGTATATACTACTAAATAATTGAAAACGTTTCTCAACTGTCGCTTTCTTCAATATCACCAAATCAAGAAAAAGCATTGGCCTTTTATTTCAAGGAAATATCGCAAGTCCTTAGCTTGAAACAAAAAAGTAAATAAGTAAATAAAATAAAACAAAAGTAGAACGAAAAAAAATCTAAGAAAGTATCCCAAAATCCCTAACTTATATAATCCTTGTCCTCTTGTTTTTTTTTCTTTCTGTTCCGTGCTGTAACCCCAAGCTCCCAATTCTGTGTTTTCTGCTCATTTAATTTATTTCTTTTGATATTTTACAAAATCTGTGTTTCATGGATCAGTCTATTCCTGAAAAGTCCCTGTAATTAATTGGGCATTTTGGTTGGGAGATATTGGTTGGATTTGTGAAATCAAGAACGTTTAGAATTTGAAGTTTTTTTCTGGCTGGATGAGCATGAATCAAAATTAGAGTGTCACGATCAATATTTACTGTGGTAATGGCTGCACCAAGGAGTATAGTGGTGGACACGGGTCGGTTTGATGAAGAGAAGAGGGTGGATATGTCGTCTGTCGCAGCTGAATTGGATTCGCCGACAGGGAAGAGGTACAAGGAAGGGAAGTTTCCATTGTCAAGGTGGGAATTTGGAGCAGCTTTTGCTGTTATTTTGGTCTTCTCAACAGGCTTGCTTTGCATTTACTTGTCAATGCCAGCTGCCGAGTATGCTCAGCTTAAGCTGCCTCGTACCATCTCTGATCTCCGCATTCTCAAGTAGGCTCACTTTTCACTATTATTTGTCTCTGTGCTTCCCTCATTTATGATCTTTAGGGTTGAAGTTGACGGAATTGATTTATTGTACTTGTCAAATCAAATGGGAATTTTTCTGTGTAGATATTACTCCCTATTTCCCTTTTACTTGACATAGCTTAACTCGATACGGAGTTTAACAAATAAAGGTATGTGGTTTTATACATGCCATGCCATAACATTTGTGTTACTAGAAACGTGTCATTCCTTTAGGAACATATTATTAAGGAAATAGTGTCACGTAAAATGAAATAAAAAAGGAGTATGTTTTGTATTTGAGGGAAAATTCTATTCATACTCCAAGTGATTTTATGGTAAATATGCCTAACCTGAAAGTTAGTGGTTCTTTTAATAGACTTTATAACTTCTTCAAGGAAATGTATATTCATTTGAAAGTTATGATAGAGGTTCAGATAGTATGTTAATTGAAGATTGAACCTTTTGCTAGTTGTAACTTCTCCGGAGAGCACTAACTGTTTGCAATGGTAGTAGACTGGCTCTAAAGTTGTATGACGAATATCCATGCATTTTTTAGGCCTCAAATGTTTCTGAGTTTTTGTTGGTTGTTCCTATTTGTATTGGAAGTGGTTCTTGTTGATGTCACGAAAATCTTGTTTCAATATTTGTACCATCTGTGTGATTACTGGATGATTATGAGTTTCTCATTCACCTTAGATTCGCCGCTTTAATACTTTGTGGAGGGTTGTGGCTTCATCTTTGATTCAGACTCTTGTGAGCCTAGATTCACTCTGCCCCCGTCAATAAGTGATGATAGTTATTTAAACAGAAGAAAGTAGGGGGAGGCAAGGTCCTTTTTCTGTTGAAGATGTTTAGGCTAGCAGGTTTTTCATTTACAATTACAACAAACCCAGTGTAATCCCACATTTGGGGTTTTGGGAGGCTAGTGTGTACACATACCTTACCCCTACCTTCAAGAAGGCAGACCTTATCCCATCATTTTGTTTCAAACCTTGGACTCATCAGAAAATATTTTGGAGAAGAGGAGATCATTCTTTAGTTTTGTGATGAAAATATACGAGGCAAGAAATATGAGCAAGTAATATTAAGAAAATCAAACAGGCTGGATACATATTGACCCTCAAGCTTTTGGTTTGTCTCCGAGAATAACTATAATATTTGCCAGGTTGAGTACCAAGTAGAGAAAGTATGCATCGCCCCCAAGGCTTTGCTCGTGCTAATTCAGACAAAAACCATAGTATTTAAGTGAAGAATGGTTATCCACCGGGTTTCAAACCTTGCACGATTGTGGATTACTCTGTTGTCCAGAAAAGAAAAGAAAAAGGTATGTTAGCGTCTAATAGTACCAGTCCTTCTTACTGGTGGCTATCCTTATTTCTTCATCATCGCATGCTTGTACTGTTGCTCAATAACCGAAAACTATCATTTAATTTTTGTTAATGGTATTTCCTTTTCTAAATTTTGGTAAAAGTATTTTGATACGACACTAGATATCTTGATCCTTTTTATCGTTTTATCTTTCCTGGGCCAAGGGTCTACCGAAAAGAGCTTCTCTAGGTAGGCGTAAGGTCTTCGTACGCACTGCCCTACCCAAATCCCACATGTGGGATTACACTGGGTTTGTTATTGTTATTGTTGACACTGGATCTCTTGCTTTGCGAGTTGTTGGAATGTCATGACTCATTAGTTTATTTTGTTTCTTTCAGGGATAACCTCGGAATGTATGCAGAAGTCTACCCGGCAAAATTCATTATTGGATACTGCTCAATATACATATTCATGCAGACATTTATGATTCCTGGGACAATTTTCATGTCCTTACTTGCTGGAGCACTTTTCGGTGTTTTCAGAGGGCTTCTCTTGGTTGTCTTTAATGCAACAGCTGGTGCATCGTCCTGCTATTTTCTGTCTAAATTGATCGGCAGGCCTATAGTTAACTGGATGTGGCCTGAAAAGTTGAGATTTTTCCAGGCAGAGGTCTGTAATCTTCTGAAAGTTATTACTAGTGATGTGCTACCTATTTATACTATATTCATCATAGTTCTCAATCTGGTGCACACTAATGTGAAACTTTGTGGTTTCAGATAGCCAAGCATCGGGATAAGTTGCTCAACTACATGCTTTTTTTGAGAATAACTCCAACATTGCCAAATCTTTTCATCAATTTGGCATCTCCTATTGTGGATATACCATTCCATATTTTCTTTTTGGCCACCGCAGTTGGTCTCATCCCAGCTGCTTATATTACAGTAAAGGTAAGTCTTTCTTCTGTTAGTAGTTTCTATCTTCCATTTCTTTCTTTTTTTCTTCTTCCCTTTTTTCTGTTCAGCTTTCTTGTCTGTATTTTCTGTTCCTTGAAGTTGTTTAGACTATTGTGTCCCAGAAGAGATTATTGGTACGATGACAAGAACTGCAATGTGGTTCTCCAAAAAGAGATTATTTTTATAGGGAGTATTAGATAAACTGTAATCCAATTGTTTGATGGCAGGAGGGTTAGCTGTCATATGATAATTTGTGACATATTTTATGGGAGTGAATGGGTAAGGTTATCAAGAGTCTTGTTTGGTAATTCCCAAAATATAAAACTATACTGGATGAATGAACTGAGAAATATAGCGCATAAAAATAAGTCAATACTCTTTAATTTAATAATTTGGTGATTGATCCACGCGGCAGATCCCAACTAGTGCAGCCAACTCAGACTTGGGCAGGACTTGAGGCTGAGCTGGCACATTTAACATTTTGGTTGAGATGATATCATATGCATCAAAATTGCTTGTGATGTACAACCATTTGTATGACTGCAACCTCATAAGTGCTATTTTCATTCTTTACATTGTCAGGCCGGCGTAGCACTTGGGGAACTGAAGTCTGTCAAAGATCTGTATGATTTCAAGACATTGTCTGTGCTTTTCCTCATTGGTGCTCTCATAATTTTACCAACCGTCTTGAAGAGGAAGCGAATATACGAATAGAGTTTTTGACCAGCAGATCACCTTGTAAAGGAACTTTAACATATGTATTACGACTTCACACCAAATTGGAGAGACTGGACCAAGGTACAGCCCTTCATTTTCCAGTACGGTGGAAAGGCAGTTTCATGTGACTAATAGGTTTAATCAGGAGGGTTGATGAATGTTTTATACTGTGTTCTTCGCTCATTTTTTTACGTTAACCATTTACTCCCTGTCGTCGGTTGACGCCAAAGTGATAGAATATACTACTACTATTTACTGCAATGCCAAAAGTAACGCAGGCAGTAAATAGATTCCGATTGTAAGATGATAACACTGTCATTGCAATTACCTAACACAATGTTGTGAGATCTTATGGATTATTTTTCTATAGATCAATAAATTTTGCAAAATTTGGTCAAATGCATGAAGCTAGGAAAGGCAGCAACTGGTCAAGGAGCTCATTACATCCCTTTTATGCTCTAAAATGCTTGTGAAAGATTGTACTCAATTGCTTGTTTTATGGCTGCTTTATTATTATTATGCATGTAAAAGGTTTGAACAACTCCAAATGATTGAATCGCCAACAATATTGGTGTCTAGTGTTTGTGTTGTGTCGTACTATTTCCTGAGAATTCAATACTCAAGGAGAATATGGTTGTGATTTAGGCTAAAATCATTATTCTTAGATGATGCTTTCTCGTATAATAAGATACTCTTTTCGTTTCAATTTATGTGAACCTATTTCCTTTTTGGTTCGTGCCAAAAAGAATAACTCCTTTCTTTATTTGGAAATAATTTACCTTTATATAATAATTTATAGCCATATTAAATATATGTATTTTATTTTACATCACAAGTTCAAAAGTCTTGTCTCTTTTCTTAAATTTCGTGTCCGGTCAAATGGGCAGCCCAATAGTTAAGCTTCACGAATCAGAGTTGGAAAAAGTATATCTGGAAAACGAGCCAAATATAAAGTTGGTAAAATACATTATAGTATATAAAACAAACTCCTTCAACAAGAAAATACAGAAGTAGAATGCGAAGAAAACAAAATCAGACTTTTTTTTATATATAATCAAGAATCTTTAATGGTCTTAAATTAGGTGGACAATGAACTGGTCATTTTATCCTTTCCACTTAATTGTGTTGCCCTCACCTGCCAATACCATCACGATTTACGCTCTTACGCTTTGGGGCCAAATTGGATATTAAAATTTCACAAAATGAATAGCAATCTCCTAGTGATCTTTGTCACTGTCACTGGCTCCAAGGGCATCTGCCACGTTGAAATTTAAATTTCCTCTCATTGTTCTGGCTGCCAGTCCTGTATTTCCCTTCTTCATCATAGTTGCAAATTCCCCATAATCTATGCGTCCATCCTGCCGAAACATCAAAAAAGATCTACTTATTGAAATAGTTTCACAATCCTTATTCGTACCTTCTTTGGTCAACTGGCCTAGGGTGTTCGTGGAATAACTAGAATTGCAAACATGGTATGCTCCCAAGGAGGGACGGTGAGTTGAAGAAGAAGTGCATGGACATGATTTATATTTTTCTATTTGCATGAGATGTCTTTTGGCATAATAAATGGATAGGAGTAAATGGGCGGGCCCATTATCCACCGTGTACCGTTGTTTTCGAGGCTTTCTCGGTTATCAAGAAAAAATTAAAAATATCTTTTATAGTCATGGATTATATATCAACTATTGAGAATAAAATACAATAATGTCTTGATATAGTGGTTTAGAGTTCCGGGACTTACATTGTCTCTATCAATCTCTTTGATAATATCTTCCAATTTAGCGTCACCAAAGCCAAAATCTTGGCAAGCTTGTTGAAGTTCATCAATGGTGATGTAACCACTACCATCCTTGTCAAAGTAGGAAAATGCAGCAAGAAGATTCTCCTCCCTCTCCATCTTGTTTAAATGCAATGTCGCAGCGATGAATTCACCGTAATCGATAGTGCCATTGTTGTCAAAGTCAGCCTACAGAAAATACTGTGGCATGTCATTTGCCACTTATGCGAATGGACTATAATCCCTGGGGAGATAACTAATCCTACCCTTATATACTGAACAAATCCTACTAAAGGAATTTCGTGAATAGTCGATATGGAGTTAAATATAGAGACGGAAAAAAGAACAAGTACCGCACTCATCAAGGCCCTGATTTCGGACTCCGTTAGATCAGATCCTACTCTTTTCAAACCGTGTTTTAGTTCCTCATATGTAATTGTTCCAGAGTTGTCCGTGTCAATCATCTTGAACAATTGCTTTAGGCCGCCTATTTCTTCCTCTGAAAGCCTTTCTGCTATGACCTGTTCATAAGTATAAAATCAGTGTACGCATGCGGAGTCTCAAGTAAATTCGTTTCTAGTTTTGTTTGGTCCCAAAACTATACTTCATGTATAGAGTAATTGAGTAATTTTGTTTGGTCCCAAGAATCTCAAGTAAATTCCTTGCCAAATCATGCAGAAATAGGCAATATACTTGATGGCACCAGGTTTTTCAATAGGAGTTGCATATATTTCATATTGCATGATTTCTTCTACAATATCAACATACACATTAAAGTCCAACAAGTTATCATGATTCACTTTTTTAGCCCATTAATTGAAAACAGACGCCAGGTTCAGATTCCTGAATGATAATGCACTTGGGAAACCCCAAACAGCAGATGATAAAGCTGTTTTTAGGTACCCTGTGTGGAACAGCATCATGCAAGTTTCACAATCCAAATTCCATTCCGTTCGACGTTGAACAGATCATAAAATAGAGTAAGCATGTTGATCCATTCACAAGTGAAACTATCTTGACAACAGACGAGCACAAACAACTTGCATGTCTACACATGATCCATAATCCACATAAAGAGGCAAAGTTAATAACCCGCCATATCCTCATACCACAGCTAGTGCTGCAATACTTATGTTTCTATTCACATCTAAGAATCTCGGCATATGAGGCATCAAATATAATAAAGCAGAACAAAAAATTACAGCTAAAAAGCTAACTGAGAGAAAAGAAGGAAATCAAGTAAAAGAATACTCACTCGTAAAGCCATCTTCTTGAGTTTGTTCATATCACAGAACTGCTTGAGGCGCGATAAAACTGCAGAACCCAAGGGTCTGTCTGGAGCAACGTTGTCGTCCACAATCCAAGGATGACCTAAACAATGAACAAATTAAAGAAACACGCAGAGGATGAAATTATATACTATTGATTTTGCAACTTCCTTTAAAAACTTAACACACATAGAACTTGATGCGCAGTTATTCGTGCTCTAGGATCCCTGGTGAGCATCTTCTTTACCAAATCTTTTGCACTATCCGAAATGTGAGGCCAAGGTTCTGATTCAAAATCTATCTTTCCTTTCAATATCTGTCGGAATATACCATTGTCCGTCTCTGCAAGCCAAAATTTGAGAAAATAAAATCAAGGAATTTAGTTAGATAGAGAAAAGTAGACAATCAGCATTTGATCTTCCTGTCTAATAAAGAAAGAAGATACAAAATTTACCAGCCCAGAAAGGCGGAACCCCACATAATAAGATGTAAAGGATGACTCCAGCACTCCAGACATCTATTTCAGGCCCATAGAATTTGTGCAACACTTCAGGAGCAACATAATAAGGACTTCCTACAACATCTGAGTGATACTGCCCTGCAAAAAAAAATTTGTTTATGTTGTTAGAGCACATTCAACCGAGAGGTTGTGAGTTCGAGTCTCCCCAAGAGCAAGGTGGTAAGTTCTTGGAGGGAAGGATGCCGGGGGTCTATTTGGAAACAGCCTCTCTACCCAAGGGTAGGGGTAAGGTGTGCGTACACACTACCCTCCCCAGACCCCACTAAGTGGTATTATACTGGGTTGTTGTTGTTGTTGTTGTTAGAGCACATTCAAATAGTCCAATATCACACCACAATCACAGACGATCAGCTAAAAATGATCGAATCATACATTGAAAGGGAACGATGCCATGTTTGAGACGATACTGAATTAGCACAAAGTTCATAAAGAAATTTATATTTTGTTCAATGTTATGCAGTTGAGTAAGGGTTCCTTTCTCTCGAATTTCCACTACATTGCTAATTTGCATATAAGCTTTTGCTCCAATTACATCTCAAAACATTGTTGAGAGACAAAGCAAATGAATTTAACAAGAAGTCATAGCGAAAAATCCGATTCTAAAATGGAAACAGGACATGATCACGAAAGAATAATAGGAGCTCGGCAAATATTATAGTAAGGAGCGTTGTATTGTATCTGAGAGTTCAATCAACGAAACGAACCAGGTTTATAGAAAATAGACAAGCCAAAGTCAGTAGCCTTAAGCTTGGCATCTTGATGAGAGGTATCAAAGAGGAAATTCTCAGGTTTGAGATCTCTATGCATGACACCAAGAGAATGACAAGCTTCAACAACCTTAACAATAGTGTTCATCAATTGTGCTGCTTTCTTCTCACTAAAATGTCCCTTTTCAACAATCCTATCAAAAAGCTCTCCACCTTTACACAATTCCATAACAATATGGACAAACAGATTGTCCTCATATGTCCCTTTAATCCTCACTACATAAGGGTGTTCAGATAAATGATGCATTATCTGTATCTCTCTCCACACATCCTCGTAATCTTCCCTGCATAACAGTTTCCTTTTTGGGATTGATTTGCACGCATATTCAACCCCTGTTGCAATTTCGATGCATTCGTATGTTGTCCCAAATTGCCCTTGCCCTACTTTCTTCCCAAGAGTGTACTTTTCCCCGATTCTTGCTGTTTCGTATGGCAGCACATTCTGAGATGCCCTACCTTTCTTCATTTCTCTTGTGCTATTTGGGATTTCCATTGGAATGAATATTCTTGATGTCTACCTGCTTTTGTTTCTTGATATTGGAAATTACGAGAAAGATTGTTACTTTCTTGATCTATGTTAATGGTTTTCTGGCGTGGAATATGGTGGCTATAGTTGACTTGGGTAGGGATCGTGTTATTTACTGGAAGGCAGTTAAGGTGGGAGGCACGCCCCATTATCAATCACTATATTCTTTGTTTTCTTTTCCTATTTGCGTGTGAGGTAGGTCACAAACAAAAAGTTCTACTGTACTTAAAATATCTAACGAATGGTATACTATTTAAATAATTTGTGTATATGTTATAAAATTAAAGCAATTTAGTAAAATATGAACAAGAAATAAAAATAATTTAGTAAAATATGCACAAGAAATAGAGATAGAGAGAAGGAAGAGATTTTGTTCTTCAATTGTGTGTATTTTCCTATCTATTACAAGGTCTTTATATATAGACAAGAGGGGTTGCTCTGATGGTAAGCAACCCCCACTTCCAACCGAGAGGTTGTGAGTTCGAATCACCCCAAGAGCAAGGTAGAAAGTTCTTGGAGGGAAGGATGCCTGGGGTTTATTTGAAAACAACCTCTCTATCCCAGGGTAGGGGTAAGGTTTGCGTACATACTACCCTCCCCAGACCCAATAAGTGGGATTATACTAGGTTGTTGTTGTTGTTGTTGTTGTACAAGGTCTTTATATAGGCATAAAAAGTGAAGAAAATATGTCATGAAATATGTCATTGAACATATAAATATATCATTGAATATGTCATTAAGCATTTGAGATGAAGATCATGGAAGAGTAGATATCCACCATCATATTATATTTATCATAACGCTCCCCCTTGGATGTCCATAGATAATGTGCTTATTATGCCGAGTTTAACCTCGATAATGATGAAACTCTGCAATATTAATTGAGAACTACAGATAAACATTGGGATGTTCTTGTGATAAGCATGTTAGAAATATACGTGAAGTCCTAAGACATCAATAGGACTGATGTTCCGCAAATTACATCTAACACTACACTATGTGGTGGTATTTTCGGAGTTGTTTTATCTTAACAGGTTCCGTATGAAAGAGTCTAACCTGGTCTAAATTTATTTCTAAGGATACATGAGGAGCGAGGACACAAATTCTCACCAATGCAACAGCATGAAGGGTTGCCAAGTTTACATAATTTACAGGCTGAGTAGTAAATTGTAACTTACTTTGTTGTAGTATCACTATTTATTTTATGTGTATAATAATAATAATAACTCATATTTTTTTCAAAGGGGTTACTAGCCGGATATAAAATTTACTGGTTATGGACTAACCAAGAGTGAAAATTTACATATTTTTGAAAGTATGAATCATATTGGTTGACGAGCACAAAATACCGCACAACATTGATGTTATATAGCCAAAGATAGTATAATTTAATTATCATGTTTACAGGGATTGAATTTAAATTATGTTCAAGTAATTCTAGCTTAGACGTTATTCAGGATGATTAAAAATTTGGTTGAAATGATTATGAGCTAAAATTAAATATTAAAACTTTCACGATCTCAATTCGCCCTCCGTGAACTGTCGTGATGGCACTTAGTTCCTACGACCAGGTAAGCCTAACAATGTGAAAAAATAAATAAAATTTTTGGAAGAAATAATCAAAAACCAAAAATAACCTAAATGAGTGATATATAAAATGTCTTTCGATATATACGATACTTAACTCCTCAAAACAATACATTCTCTCAAAACCCCGGAAATTCATGAATCACAGGCTAAGAAATACTACATAACTCTAACTTCGAAATGTCAAACAAGAACAGAAAAATACAGAAGGGCTAAATACAAACGCAAGAATAGAAAGAGACTTCTCGGTCAGTGGACGCGACAAATATATACCTCGAAGTCACTAGAGTAGTCCCCTCGTCTCAGGGATAATAGGACTAGATAGAAGTACCTAGATCTGCACATGAAAAACATGCGCACAAAGGGCATGAGTACATCTCAGCGGTACTCAGTAAGTGCCAAGCCTAACTCTCGGTTGAGTAGTGACGAGGAAGGTTAGGACCCTACTGAGCTCAAAAGAAAATATGAGGTAAAATAAAATATAATAAGACAGTATAACTGAGTACAATAGTAAGAGGTAACCAAAATAGAAGAAGAACAACAACTAGAATAGCGACAGATAATAACAGAAAGGAAATACAATTCAATGCAGAGATAACAATACTAGGACCCCATCCTGTAACCCCAAATGTAAATACTCAATATAGTGAAAATCTACTGGGTGCACTCCCGTAGTTCCAATATAAATGTGCAGGATGATCTGCTGGAATACCACATCCATAGTCCCAAATAAATAAATAAGGGGGATCTCCCGGAATACTACATCCGTAGTCCCATATTAACAAATAAGGGGGATCTCCGGAATACCACATCCGTACTCCCAAATAAACAAATAAGGGGGATCTCCGGAATACCACATATGTAGTCCTAAATAAACCAAAAAGGGGGATCTCCACTAATACCACATCCGTAGTCCCAAATAGACAAATAAGGGGGATCTCCCTGAATACCTTCCCATAGTCCCAAAATAAACATACAACAACACTAAGAACACATGATTTAATTCAAATTTTATATCAAGATAAAGCAGGTATTTCTAGCCTAGTATGTTGCACATAATCCAAATAAGGCATTTGAGCAATTATGTCAATTAGACATGCTTCTCTAAACTAACATCAGCCTTAAATTCCAAGCTATGTAAGCAAGAGAGGAAATACAATTAAGGCTATTTAAAAAAAAAAGATTTTCAACAATTAGCATAAGTACGCGCTCGTCACCTCACGTACAAGGCATTTCAATTACCACAGTACCAATTCTAAGGAAAAGTCCCCACCACTAGGTTAGACAAGCTACTTACCTTGAACCGACTCAATAATCAACCCGAAACCACGTTCTTGCCACAAGTATCCAACTTCAAATGGTCAAATCTATCTATTTAAGTTGCATAATGTAAATAACACTTCACATAATTAATTTTACAATTAAATTTTGAGCTAATGCGCAAAATTAGATACAATGACCAAAATGCCCCTCGGGCCCATGTCTCGGAATCAGATAAAGTTTATATTTTTAGAATCCTCACATTCTCACGAGTTCAATTATATCAAAATTATCCAAATCCCATAAGATTTTGACCCTCAAATCCTCAATTCTATCCGGGAGGATTTTCTAAACTTTTTCAACTAAATTCACACATTCAAAACTTGTAATAGATTCGAGTAATCTAACCAAAATTAAGTTAAGAATACTTACCCTATTGTTCTCTCTGAAAATCTCCCCAAAATCACCTCTCCTCGAGCTCTAAATCATCAAAAATGGAAAATTGTCCCATTTTCAAAAATTTTACATTCTGTCTAGATGTTTCACGCGTTACTGTTCATGCGTGTTACTGTTCAATGTGCTGTAAAAAATGCAGCAATTTTCTTCAAGTATAAATCGATAAGTTAACCTTCAGAAATTCACCCGAAGCCCTCGAGACCTCAACAAAATGTATCAACCAGTCCTTAATCATTATACGAACTTAGCCGAAACCTCAAATCACATCAAATAATGCTAAAATTGTGAATCACATGCCAATTCAAGCCTAATGAAACTAGGAACGTCCAACTTCTATATTCGATGCAAAAATCTATCAAATCAAGCCCGATTGGCTTCAAATTTTGTAGCAAGTCATAAATGAAATAATGAAGCTATAAAAATTTTCAAAACTGGATTTCGACCCTGATATCAAAAAGTCAACCCCCGTTCAAACTTCTAAACTTAAATATCCACACACTCCTAAGCCCGAAATCATCATACAAAGCTATTGAAATTATCAAAAAATCCATTCTAGGGTTTATTTACACATATTTCACCTTCCGGTCAATTTATTCAACTTAAGTTTTGTTCTCGGAGACTAAATGTCTCAATTCATTTCAAAACCTTACCAGACCCAAACCAATTACCCCGGCGAGTCATATAACAACTGTAAATAAAGAATTTAGTAGTAAATGGGGTAACTGGGTTGTATTATTCAAAACAACCGGTTGGATCATCACAAAAAATAAAGTAATTAACAATTAATTACAGAAACACAAGAGTTGAACAACACAGAAATAATCAACAGGAGAAATAAGGGTCGTGACAGGATAGGTGCAAGATAGCTATTTCAAATCTAACTCTAGTTAAATTCACTTTTATTGTTGTAATGGTACTCTTAAATTTACTTGATGATTAGTTCAATTGTATAGTCAAGACTCCCCTCTCTATAAATTCAAGTTCTACCAGGTAAACTAATATAAAGCACTATGAAGCTATGCAAGAACACGTTAATGGACTAGTCTTTAGGAAACCATCTTTCGAATATTCTCTGTAACGACTCAAAACTCAACCAGTCGTGAGGGCACCTAACATATGTTCAAGGAAAGCCAGACATAACAATAAAGAACCAAAATAGTTGAAATTATTAAAATAATATAATTCTGAATACTCAAATAACATAATAGTGCCAATACAATACAACTACCCCCCTCCCCCCTCCCAATAACTGGTAAATATAGAGTCATGGGCTCTAATAAGGTAATTTAAGTCTGAAATGACCAATATAATAATGTCTGAAATAAAGAAAATGGTACATAAGAAAACAGTTTCAAACTTGCTATCATGAATGGAGTTCTACCTTATCCTTCAGCAATCAACTCTATTACTAGCCTCAGCTACTGATGACTGGGTCTGACTCCTAGATCTGCGTAATTAAGTGTAGAGAGTAGCATTAGTACAATTAACTCAGTATACTCAGGAAGTATCATAACTAACCTCGGCAGGGTGAAAGAAGCAAGACTATAAATAATATCTGGTATAACCTGTATAGTTTCATCAATATAACAAATACAAAACAATAATGTGGTCAAGTCATAAAGCACAAAAAGAACCATCTATGTGTACACAATTACTCAAGTTCCCTACTTAGTTAATGATATACCTTATATATGATGATATGAAAATAAATCAGATAATTAACCACAAAAATTGCAAATAAAGATGAAATGCAAATCCAAAATAAACACTAGCCAGATTTCCTCTATATTTCCATATCCGCACTAGACCACTGATCAGGTTACTCAAATTTGGGTGTACACCATCAAGAAAGAAAAATGAGAGGGTTACCCTTGGGGGATGGATCCATATTCACACGTTGCACATATAACTCATGTGCTGCACGGGCAACTTATATACTAAAATATCAACCACACGGATAACTCATGTGTTGCACAGACAACTCACATGCCAATAATATCAACCACTAACTGACATGTTGTACGGACAGCTCATGTGCCAATAACATCAATATATGGATTTTCACGAACAACTCACGTGATGCATGGACAACTCATGTGCCAATATCACAATCTGCACGAAACGGTCACAAGCCCAATATCATAATCCGCACGACATGGTCAAAAGCATTCAGTCCAAATCATATAACATAGAAGCAAATATAGAAGACACATATATATGATGAATGAATATCAATTTTATGCTCCTGGACTGGTATCATAACATTCTATAGTGTAGGCAAGTATATGTGTGCTATCATAGCTCAAATTGGCAGTTTCATCACAAAATGGCAATCATCAAGTTCGTTCATAAAATTAGCCACTATGCACCCTCAAACATGGATCAAATAGGTCACACTAAGGTTAAAAATATGAGAAACATCACATCTTAATGTTTAACAATCAAAACAAGGAATATCATAGCACTATCCTAAGCATGGATAATTACCTCGATGCGCGCATATGGGTTCAGACCCCACACATCTGTGCACCCATTGCACGTAGCTATCAAAAATAACTCAGGAAACTAGTGTATCAACCAAATTTAGGTAAGATATTTACCTCAAGTAGGCCAAATCAGTACTCTAAAAATCCATTCCCTCGCGAATCAACCTTCGGATGAGCCGAATCTAGTCAAAATTACTTAACATAGTCAATAAAAGCTATACGAATAGAATCAAAATGATAAATATAAAACTTTAACCCAAAGTAAAAAAGTCAACCCAAAAGGTCAGCCTCAGGTCCACAACTCAGAACCCGATCAAACTCACAAGTTTCGAAAATTCATTTAATTATGAGTTCAATCATACCAAAATCATCCATTTCCAACCTCAAATTGACCTTTAAATCTTCAAATTTATTTTTTCAAAAGTTTTCACAAAATTCCCAATTTATCTACTTCAAATCACGTATTGAATGATAAAAACAAGAATGCAATCATGATTAGTCGATAAATCCGAGTCAAAAACACTACACCAATCCAAATCATAGAAGTTCCCTCTAAATTGCCCAATACCGAGCTTCTAACTCAAAATGTGATATAATAACTAAACCCTCAAATTAGAGCTTAAAAACAATTTTCCCGGGCATTTTGCCTTTCGTTACCGCAGACACTCCCTCACGATTGCGAAGAACAACTTCCAACTCCTCCAAATGATTCAATACAAATGAAAGCTCAGAGCCGTGAATGCATAGCACCACACATTCTAGAGCTACACGAACGTGGAAACAACATCGTGATCCCGAAGGCTTACGCCTGACGCTTGAGCTAAACTCACTCTACTATACGAACGCCCTTTTATGATTGTGAAGACCACTTCTATGCAAAGCTTCACGAACATATCATAACTTCACGAACGTGGAGCACATTTCTCCTGCCACCTAGAAAAATCTATGTGATTGCGTCTTATTCCTTGCGATCACGAAGGAGAAAACTAGACATCAGATATCAGCAATTCGAAACTTGGAGAAATCATCTGAAACACACTCGAGGCCCCTGAAATCCATCCAAGCATACTAACAAGTCCTAAAATACAATATGAACTTACTCTAAACCTTAAATCACACCTTACAACACCAAAATTATGAATTGCACTCCAATTCAAGCGTAACAAACTAATGAACATTTTCAAAATCAAAACTAATGGCTAACAAGCCTAAACACCTCGAAATAACCTCACATTTTGTACACAAGTCATAAATGATACAACGAACCTACTCCAACTCTCGAGACCAAATAATAAACCTTGTATAAACAAAGAATAACTCTTGATCAAACCTTCCAACTTTTTCCAAAATGCACCAAATCAACCTACGGACCTCCAAACCCAAATCCGAACATATGCCTATATCCAAAATCAGCATACAAAGCTATTGAAACCTTCAAAACTCCATTCCAGGGTCATCCACATAAATGGAAAACTCTGATCAATTATTTCAACCTTGGAACTAAGTGTCCCGATTCACTTAGAAACCATTCCGAAACTAATCCATCCACCTCGGCAAGTCACATAACTACAAATGAACATAGTAAAATTAATAAATTAGGGAACATGACTACATTACACAAAACAACTAGTCAGGCCATCACATTCACCTAACTATTTAATCAACAACTTAACAAACTCTTTCGATTACTTAAAAGAATTATTGCATTAAAACTAACTGAATAATGCAAAGATAATCACCCAAAATATTTCTCTTTTGATTAAATAATTTGGTGTACAAAATTGCAATTAATTGAAAACTCCATAAACGAATTCATGCAAAATAACTATAGTTAAAATCCACAAATATCAATCAAAATATCATATTTGTTAAACTGTAAAGTAAGCTACTTCTTAATCATGGAGAAAGTCACTACAAAAGTTAAATAATAATAAAACATGAATTTAATCCAAACTGGGTGTTTAGTTGAGGAAAAAATGATGAATCCTTGTGCATTAGAGTCTCCAATACTCTTCCAATCTTTCGTATGTCAAAAGACCCCTCAAAATCATATATTTGACGTATTTGTATCATGTAAATGCGGGTTCAGTCGAAACTACCCTTTTCAAGCCTAAGTGGAAAAATACTCTAACGGAATTGCACATGAGCAATACAGGGTGCACGCCAGTGGAGTAGTTCAGTGAGCAAGTTTCTTGTCAGGTAGGCTCATTACACTAACGCATCATGCCTTGCGACTCCCCATGCGGTGCAGTAGTGCAAAGTTCTCAGAGTAGGCTTTTTTCTCACTTTTTGATATCTAGACTTGGTAATCAACCCCGAACGCGATCCCAGTTTAATTCTTTGAGATTTTACTCAAACTTTACTATTTGATTTAGCTCCAAAATATCTTATTAACTCATAATTGTTTCTTGCATGCATAAAATACATAATAAATATAAATCACCATCATTTAAGCTCAAACACGAGTAAAGTACAATAAATAGAGTGCAACATACGACAAATATAAGGGTTTTTATCCTACCATAAACACCCTGTGATGACCTGGCTAGTCATCTTACGAATTAATACCCTAATCCTCTATTAACTGCCTCTCCCAAGTTTATTTCTGCTAATGTGGTTGTCAAGATGTTCGGTTTTGAGTTTTCAGAGAGTTTTGGGACACTCAGTCCCTAAATAAGAGTTTAAGTGTTGAAAGATTGACCATAGTTGGAATAGTATAAAGACGGCCTCAAAATGGCGATCTGATCGTTCCGTTAGCTTCTTTAGGTGATTTTGGGGTTACATGTGTGTTCGGATTGTGTTTCGAAGGCCCCTAGCTAATTTAGGCTTGAAATGCCAAAGGTTGAAATTTTGGAAGTTTCTGGTTCGATAGTGAGACTTTTATCAAAGGGTCAAAATTGAATTTCAAGAGTTGCAATAATTCTGTTATGTCATTTGGGATGTGCATGCAAAGTTCCACGTCATTCGGACGAGGTTTGATAGACTTTTTTGTTAAAAATGTGTTTTTAGAATTTTTTTAATTGTTTTTAACTTGAATTCGATGAAAAGTAGGTGTTTTGATGTAGTTTATAGCGTTCTAAAGGTTGGAACAACTTTGAATGATGTTAAGGGAGATGTTTGTAGGTTTGGATGAGGTCCCGGGGGCCTCGGGTGTGTTTTGGATGCTCAATGGGTCATTTTTTGAACTTGTTGAATTACTAAACTGCTGGTATCTGGTATCCTTCATTGCGATTGTAACCCTTCCTCCGCATTCACATAGAGTAATTTAGGAGGGTGATCATTTCGTTCTATGTGATTGCATTAGTTCATTCTCGATCGCGGAAGTCTATTCCCTCTTTCTTCGCGTTCGCATCCCATTCTTCGCGTTCTCATAGTAGAAACTGAGCCGGTGAATCAGTGTCCATTTTTCCCCTTTTCGTTCGCGTGGATTCGACCGCGAACGCGTAAGCCGCCTTTTTCCTCTTCTATGATCGCATGCTTCCTCTCGTGTTCATGTAGGCCATTTCTGGAGCTCTTCACTTTTACTCTTTGCAATCGCAAATGATTTCTTGCGATCACAATGAACAAACTTCTGGGTAGAGATTTCAAAACCCAAAATTGAGGGTTTAGACCATAAATCATATTTTGTATTTGGGAGCTCGGGAGATCACGATTGTTGAAGGAATTTGGGTGACTTGGGCAAGTGATTCTTACTCGATTTACACTAATTTCCATGAATCTTCACTTAAATTTATCCTTTGATTTCGAAATTTTGGTAGAAATTGGGGGGGGGGGGGGGGAGTTCTTAGACCTAGGGATTGAGTTTTGACTACATTTTTGACATCCGACTTGACAGATTTTTATATGATTCGACTCATGTGAGTGTGAGAATTCTAAAAATATAAAATTTACCTGATTTCGAGACATGGCCAGAGGGGCGTTTTGTTTATTTATTTTATATAATTTCACGTATTAGCTTAGAATTTAATTGTAGAATCAGCTTCTTGAAGTATTATTTACATTATGAAATGTAATTGAATAGATTTGGACCATTTGGAGTCAGATACTCATCGCAAGGACGTGGTTTCTAGCTAATTTTTAGCAGGTTCGAGGTAAGTGGCTTGTCTAACCTTATGTGGGGAACCTTCCCCCTTAAGATATGATATGTTTGGTATTTGAAACGCCTTGTACGTGAGTTGACGAACGCGTACTTGAGTTAATTGTTGAAAACTCAATTTTTTCTTAAGTTATTTCAATGAAATTCTTGCCCAGCTTTATTATACTTGCAAATGTAGCATGTGTTAGTTAGAAACGCATGTTTAATTAACTTAAATTGCCTATTTACTTAAATTGCTTTTGTTGCATTACGTGAAACATGTTAGGCTAGAACTACTTGTTGCTTGATTATGAGATTTCCATTTCTGAATATCTCTTTAATGTTGTTGTGTATCTACATTGGGACTACAGATGGGGGTTCCGGTGGCTCCCCCTTATTTATTTACTTTGGGACTACGAGTTAGATTCCCGGTAGATCCCCCTGCACAGTTATATAGAACTACGGGAATGCACTTGTTAGATTTCTCCCATACTGGGTATTTACATTTGGGACTAGGATCGGGATTCCGGTAGATCCCCACACATTTGATAGTTAGACTATGGGACGGTATCTCGGGAGATCCACTAGACAGTTATAATAGAGACTACAGGACGGTATCCTGGGAGATCCTCGTTGTTATCATTGGTAGTTGTATTTACTTTCATGGTTACTCTGTTTTCGTATAGTTGTTGTTGCTCGTATATCCTATTTTATCTCATTGTTGTACTCATTTTTACTGTTTATTTCATACTGTTGAAACTTTGTATAATGTTTAACCTCAGTAAGGCCCTGACCTTCCTCGTCACTACCCGACCGAGGTTAGGCTTGGCACTTACTAAGTACCGTTGTGGTGTACTCATGCCTCTTCTGTGCATGTTTTTCATGTGTAGATCCAGGTACCTCTTCTCAGGCCTACCATCCTTGAAGGAGGCGATTGCTTAGAGACTTCGAGGTACATCTGCTGCATCCGCAGACCGAGGAGTCCCTTTCTATTCTTGCTTTTTAGTGATTAGCCCTTTCTTACTTTCTGGTTCTTATTAGACAAATTCTAGAGTTAGAGCTATGTAGTATTTCTCTTTTTTATTAGCTTGTGATTCGTGGAGTTCCGGGTCTTGGATTTGGATATTGGTTTTGAGTTTTAAAGGCACATGTAAACACTATTAATGCTTTATTTCTATTTTAAAATTGTTTTACTTCCGCAAGTTTGGTTATTTTTCGCAATTTAGACTTACCTAGTCGTAGAAATTAGGTACCATTACGACACTTCACGGAGGGCGAACTGGGGTCGTGACACATCCCCTACTTAAACCATTGCTCATCCTCGAGCAATCAAACTACGCTTCATATAGAGCCGACTTTCTCATCAAACAACCTCCATGACTCATCGTGCCAAAAATAACTAAAGCAGATGAAACACCACATTGTAACCACTCAGTCCTATGACCCAACTCCCAAGCATCACGTATTTTTTCAAAACCTTCTCACTTACCCTAATCCAAATACCAAAGACTTTACCTTTTCTTTTGCAAATCATGTGCCTTCACAACAAAAATAGAGAGTAGTTCTATCATGACCCATTTTCTGGACAAGCTGTGAGTGGCACCCGATAACTAAACATGACCGAGCGAACCATGTGTGCTTATCAAATCTATTTTGTCATCAAACTTTATATGCAACAAAGAAATACTTTAACCAAGTACTTTTAATTAATTTAAATATTTAAAATAAATCAATACTAAAGCTTTATTCGTAGTAACTACTGAAATACTACTAAGTTATTATCCAAAAGGATCTGAATATTAACCGATCGACTATGTCTATGAAGCCTCTACTGATAAACTAGTGCACTCCTCAGGGCATGAGATTTCCTATATAGTTCTCTAAGTAACCAAAGAAATAACTAAATAAAGACAACTCTAAGGAATACTCCATGAACAAAAGCGGAGCTCACTAATAGCACTAGAAGGAGGGCAGTTCTAAACTATAGCCTGCTTGCCCGCAAAATCAATTTCTACGTTGTACCACAGACCAACATAAGTTCCCAAAAGAGAATGTCAGTACCATCTATTGTACTCAGTGAGTCTCAACAATAAGGAACGAAACTTTAATAAATTATACATTACGAGCAAAGATTCTAAATGCATGAGAAACATAAAGCTTCTAAGAATAATACTAAAATAATTCGTAATAGCACTTTATGAATATTATAAGAGAAGTTCTTTAGAGATACTTCACTTCGTGCTTCGGGAGTTCCAACTATCTTGACTTATTTCTATCTTAGTAACCGTGTGATCGGCACGGGTTCGATCTCAGCCTGATCGAATAGCCCCAATTCACGAGGTTCCACTCGTTTCATGGTTCTCGACACTCATGAACCATACCTTAGCTTGGCTTGAAAAATTCTCAGGAACGAGACCCTGCTTGTGTGCTCCCTACTTTGGCACAAATAATTTTAGGAAGTCAATGCCTTGGTCGACCCTCGGCCTGGACGCTGACCCCCTCTCAGAATAGAGGATGCTTCCAAAAATCTTTTCTTTCTAAAACTTCTTCTTGTGGCTTTACAAGTTTAAATATTTCAAACATGCTTATTTTGGAATTCTTAAAGGTAAGGTATGACATAAGAATGAAACAAACATTCATTTAAAGATTCTTGTTTCTTCATGAAATTTCAACATGAAAATAGCATTAAGAGTAACATAAAAATCTAAACATTTATGCGCATATATCAAAATAATCATCTAAACTTTAGCTAGAAAATAATTCTAAGCTAATAGGTACCTACTCACTCCAAATAAGCATATATTAGCTCTTTTGTGCAATTCGTCAAACACCTTGTATGCATGCTTTTGTGAGCATGCTTTTGTGAGTTAAACGACTTTAATAAAGGGGTATATCAACTCACTTCAAAACTGCTTGAGCCAATACGTATGCTCCAGTCCAATTTATACCTATTAAATAATTGATTCTACTATTAGTGTATTTGGATTAATTTTAAAGTTTCACACCCAAATATGGAACTTACCTTTGATACATAAGAAGAAGGGAATTAACTATTCAATTTTTACTAATTACTATTGTGAAAATTTTATATACCCGAGTTCAAAAATAAGTAAGTTATGAAGAACCCTAATATTTTCGAGCAATTTCAGGCTGCCTCTGTTAGATTTGTATGTCTGCATTTTCTAAGGCATTATGCCTTTTTTTGTTTTTGTTTTGGTGGAATAAGGCTTCTGTCCTTTTGCCTTTCTGAATGAGAACTACGTATTTCTCATTCCAAGGCTTTAAGCTTCTGTTTTGTTTTGTTTTGTTTTGTTATTTCATTTGTTTTTCCCTTTTTCTCTTTTTTTTTGTTTTGACTTAACTAGTATTTAATTATTCCTATTTTTAATCATTGATAATATTAAAATTATAAATATTCCCCTAATTGTACACACATTTATTTATAAAAATAGAAGCAACTCAAAATCAATCACAAGGGTTTTATTCTGCAATAGAAGTATAATTTATGATTATAAAAATTAAATTCTATATTTAGCCGGTCTTGAAACTTTTATAGATTTGAGGAGTATTACAATCTTCTCTCCTTAAAAATATTCATCATCGAATGTTTCTAGGGCCTTATTCTTAAGCTAACAATTATTCCTTAGATCCTTAAACCTCTTAAGATTTCTTAGCACTATCCACTCTTCCAAGAGACTCAAAATTTTGGCTAACTCCCTATATTTTCAATAATTTCAGCAGAGTTTACCTTGTAAACTGGATTAACCAAAAAAATATCCATGTCACAAATACCACAACTACACAAAAACAACCAAATATACCATAACAGATCATTCATACACAATACACAGCTCATAAATTAATTGCTCACACTCCGATAGGGAGGTACCACAATAACTAATAAGTATCTAAAGCACAATACTTTAGCACAAGTAAATCCCTTTAATGAGTTAAATATACTATGGCATTACTACAACATCTAAGTATAATCTAAGAAGGACGTAAATATTTTCTAACTTGTATTTAATAAATAAAATATAAATGTCAAGTCAAACCTAGGTTCACATACCTTGTTACTCAAATAAATATGGATATTTCTTCCTCATATCTTCCTCGACCTCCCACGTAACCTCTTTTGAATTATGATTACTCCAAAAAATTTTACCGATGCTAAACCTTTTGTTCTCAACTTTCTTATTTGCGTATTGAGAATTTATATTAGTACCTTTTCATAAGTCAAGCCTTCTTTATATTTTAAGATATCAGCATGTATTATGTGACTTATCATGAATGTACTTTCTACGCATAGACACATAAAATACAGGATGAACAGAGGAAAATTCAACAGGCAACGCTAGCTCATAAGCCACATTTTCCTTCTTTTCTATAATCTCATAAGGTCCAATAAATCTAGGTCTAAGTTTTCCCTTCTTACCAAACCTCATAAGTCTTTTCATTGGTGAAACTTTTAAAAACACCTTATCACCAACCATGAATTCTAAGTCATGATGCCTCTTGTCATAATAGAATTTCTGAGTACTCCGAGCCGCTTTTAGTCTTTCTCCGATTAGCTAAACTTTCTCTAAGACCTCACAAATAAAATTTGGACCAATCAAAGGCACCACTGCTGGTTTGAACCAACCCACTAGAGACCTACATCTTCTCCATATAATGCTTCAATAAGGAGCCATACCAATGTTGGATTGATGGTTGTTACTATAAACAAATTCTATAAGTGGTAGGTGATCATCCCAATTACCTCCAAAATCTGCAACACACACTCGCAGCATATCTTCGAGAGTCTTAATGGTCCTTTCTACCGGGCCATCGATCTGTGGATGGAAAGCCGTGCTCAAATTGACCTTGGTACCTAATATTTCTAAAATGCTTGCCAAAAATGCACCGTGAACTGAGCTCCTCTTTCAGATATGATTGAAACTAGAGTACCATACAATCAGACTATTTCTGTAATGTACAACTGTGCATACTGCTCTACAGAATTTGTCGTCTTTACTGGTAAGAAATATGCAGACTTTGTTAGTCGGTCTACAATAACCCAAATTTATTCATAATTATGGTATGTGCGAGATTGACCTACTACGAAATCTATATTAATCCTTTCCCACTTCCTCTGTGGTATCTCTATATCTTGAGCTAGGCCACCACGCCTCTGATGCTCGGCTTTGACTTGTCAGCAATTCAAACATTTAGACACATGATCTGTTACTTGCTTCTTCATGCCTTTCCACCAATACATTTCTTTCCAATCTAGATACATTTTGGTAGCACCAGGGTGGATAGAGTACTTCTAACTATGAGCTTCTTCCATTATGGCCTTCCTAAGTCCACCTACATCAGGCACACATAATCGATCATTCAAATTCAAAACTCTGTCACTTCCTAGTGTGAAAGCGATGGTCTCTTTGTTTTTGAATCCTTCTTTTAACTTCACTAAGTACAGATCTTCGTCTTGCTTATCCTTAACATGCACAGCAAGGGAGGATTATGCTAAGGCATAAGCAGTTATGCCTCTTTCTTCGGTCTCATCCAATCTAATTCCATCATTTTCCAGTTTTTTAATTTCCCTACCCAAAATCTGCCTTTGTACTGCGAGATGGGCCAAGACACCCATTTACCTAGGTGATAAAGGATATTGATGTCATAATACTTCAATAACTCGAGCCACCTTCTCTGTCTCAAATTTAATTCTTTTTGTTTGAAAAGGCTACTGAAGGCTTTTGTGATCTGTAATCACTACATAATGCTTGCCATAAAGGTAGTGTCACCATATCTTTAATACAAACACCACTACTGCAAACTCCAAATCATGTGTGGGGTATTTCTTTTCTTGATTTTTTAACTACATGTAAGCATAAGTAATAATTTTTCCATTTTGCATAAGAACACAACAAAGACCCACTCTAGAGGCACCACAATACACTGTGAACCCATCTGAACATCTCGACAAGGTTAACACAGGTGTAGTGGTCAACCTCTTCTTTAACTCTTGAAAATTTTTCTCACAAACGTCTGACTACTGGAACTTAACTGCTTTCTAAGTCAACTTAGTAAATGGAGCTATAAGTGAGGAAAACCCCTCTGCAAACCTTCTATAGTATCTAGCTAACCCCAAGAAACTCTTGATTTTGATTGGCATTGTCATCCTAGGTTAGTTCTTGACTGCTTCTGTCTTCTGAGGGTCTACTTTTATACCTTTACTAGATACCACATGGCTTAAGAATTCTACTGACTGCAACCAGAACTCACTTTTTGAAAATTTGGCATAAAGCTCATTCTCCTTCAAGATCTGGAAGGCTATCCTAAGGTGTTCGTCATGCTCATCCTTACTCTTAGATTATACCAAAATATCGTCTATAAACACGATAATAATGGTATCAAGAAATGGCTTGAAATATCTATTCATGAGGTCCATGAATGCAGCTGGAGCATTTGTCAACCTGAAAGAAATTACTAGAAATTCATAGTGCCTGTAGCGACATCAAAAGGTTGTTTTAGATATATCTTCTTCTCTAATTCTCAACTGATGGTACCTCGACCTCAAGTCTATCTTTGAAAAATGCTTTGCACCCTGAAGTTGATCAAATAAGTCATCAATTCTTGGCAGTGGGTACTTGTTCATAAAGGTAACTTTATTCATCTATCGATAGTCAATGCACATTCTGAGAGACCCATCTTTTTTCTTGGCAAATAGGACTGGGACACCCCAGGTGAAACACGGCCTGATGAAGCCATTGTCAAGAAGGTCTTTCAACTATTCTCTCAAATCATTATGTTTTTTTGGAGCTATCCTATAAGGAGGTATAGATATGGACTGAGTTCTTGGCATGAGTTCAATGACAAAGTCTATGATTCTTTCAGGAGGAAGTCCGGGAAGGTTATCAAGGAAAACTTATGGAAATTCTCTAACAACTAGCATAGACTGAAGAGCTAGTAGTTCTTATTTGGGATTAATGATGTGAACCAAATAGGCGAGACACGCCTTACTGATCATCCATTGTGCCTTAAGGTAAGAAATAAACTTACCTAGAAGCAATGCTAAACTACCCTTCAACTCTAAGACTTCTTCATTTGGAAATTGGAACCTGACTATCTTGGAACGATAATCTAACATGGCATAGTAGAAAGACAACCAATCCATACCCATGATAACATCAAAATCCACCATTTCTAATTCTATGAGATTGGCCTTGGACTGAAACTATACAACCTCTATAGACTTTTGTGACTTTCACTGACTCTCTAACTTGAGTAGATACTAAGAATGGCTCACTAAGTTGTTCAGGTTCTAGCTCGAGGTTCATTGCAAAGTATGGAGTCACATATGAATATGTTGAACCTGGATCCATTATGGCATAAGAACTACGTGAGCAGACTAAAAGTATACCAGTAATAACTTCTACATATGCCTCTACACTCTAACGATCAAGTGTAGCAAAAAAACGGGGTTGTTCCCCTCCCTGAGTTACTCGATCTGCATCTCTACCTGCCCCATGTCCGGTCTGATTTAGAGAACCACGAGCCTGAGGTGGTGCAACTGCAGTAGCTGAGGAACTAGAAGGAAGAGTTGATCCAGTACTGAAATTACGTTGCAACCTTGGGCAGTTGGAAATTATATGACCAATGTCTCCATAATGATAGAAACCATGAAACCCGAGCTTGTACTGACGTAAATGTTGCCGCTTACATGTTCCACAAAGACCTTGTTGGTGTGAATATTACTTAGCATAACTCTGGCTATATGAGGATGATGTCCTAAAACTCTGATTCTAGCGAGACTGGTTTCCATACCTCTCAGTACGTTTGAAAGAAGACCCACCACCTGACTGATGACTGGACTGAGCTGGTATTAATGACTCTTTATTAGAGGAATCCCTTCCACCTTCGCAAGATATACCATTAAACCTGTCAATTGTCCGGGCTTTCTTGTTATGCTCTTTTTTCTTATATCCTTTGTTGTTTGTCTTTTTCTAAGTTCTTGGTGAATCCTACAATAGAGGAAAAAGTTTCCATACCTACTGATACAGCTGATGTCGTATCCTTAATGTGGTAAGCCAAACTGCCAGCAAACCTGCGAATATTTGCTTTTTCTGTCTTAACCATGTGAGAAACATGCTTAGCTAACCTAATGAATTCCATGTAGTACTCTTGCATACTTTTACTCCATTGCTTGAGCTGTTCGAACTCTGTAGCCTTAACTTCCCTATCCTCTTCTCGGATAAAGTTAGCCATGAAGGCCTCTTCAAATTCTTCGAAAGTAGGAGGACCATCATCTTCATCTCTTTCCGTTTTCCACATCTCAAACCAAGCGCCAGTCACATCTCTAAGCTGGTAAAAAGTCAGCTCCACAGCTTCATCATCAAATGCCTTTATTGCTCGGAGGGCTTTCTTGACACCCTCCGGCCACAATATTGGATCTTCATCAGCTATAAAACCATGGAACATTGGAGGACTCAACTTCATAAATTCATTCACTCTTGAGGACTCAGAATCGTTTTGTCTATTTGATTGAGGTGGATTCTCATCTCTTCTCTCGTTCTAGTTGGTCGTGAAGGCTTTAAACATCTCCATAGCACTGTTCACAATATTAAACATCTGACCCACCTCAGGAGATATAACTGTCTGAGTTGGAGCTGCTATTGGGGGCGGTACTGGATCTTGAGGTACTGGATCATCATGCTCCACCCTTTCTTCATGTTCAACCCGAGGTACTTGAACCCGCTTTGTGGATTTACCTTTCCTTTTCTGAGTTGAAGCATTTTTAGTTCAACTTAATGTATAATAGTAGCAATAGTTTCTTGAGCAGCATCCTGAGTGTCGCTGTCAGAATTGTGAGTACGAGCCATTTTTGTGAGTTTAGGAGAAACCAATATATTAGATAATGTTTTAGAGGTAGGATCTACCACGATCTAAAGTATGAGAAAAAATGAGACTTTTCCAAAATGCTTGTAGCCTTCTATTTATAAGTATGGCACGTTTCATACCCATAAACAAGACTCTACTAATATGGCTTCATAGACCCCTAGGACTCCATAAACCTAGGTCTCTGATATCAAGTTTTTCACGATCCATTTTTTGAACAAGCTGTGACCGGACTCGATCACAAAATATGACCGAAAGAACCATTTGTGCTTATCAAATCTATTATAATTTCAAACTTTATATGCAGCAAAGCAATACTTTAACCAAGTACTTTTGATTAATTTAAATATTTAAAATAAATCAACTCTAAAACTTTATTCGTAGTAACTACTGAAATACTACTAAGTTATTATCCAAAAATATCTCAATCTTAACTGACCTACTGTCTCTATGAAGCCTCTACTGATAAACTGACGTACTGCTCAGGACATGAGATTTTCTGGCCAGTGCTCTAAGCAATTAAAGAAATAACTAAATAAAGATGACTCTAACAAATACCCCACAAAAAAAAAGTGGAGCTCACCAATAGCACTGGATGGAATGGAAGTACTATACTGTAGCCTGCTCAGCTGTAAAACCGGTTTTTACATTGTGTGATAGACCAACGTAGGTTCCCAGAAGAGAAAGTCAGTACTATCCATTATACTCGGTGAGTCTCAATGAAAGGGGACGAAACTTTAATTAAAATATACATTACAAGCAAATATTCTAAATGCATGAGAAACATGAAGCTTCTAAGAAAAATTTTAAAATAATTGCATAATAGCATTTTATGAATATTCTAAAAGAAGTTTTTTTCTTTTTTCTTTTATTTTTTTAAAAATACTCACTTCGTACTTCGGAAGTTCCAACTATCCTGACTTATTACTGTCTTAGTCACCATGTGATCGGTATGGGTTCGATCCCAACCTGATCGAATAAGCCCAATCTATGAGGTTCCACTCGCTTCATGTTTCTCAGCGCTTATGTACCATACCTTAGCTTGGTTAGGAAAATTCTCAGAAACAATACCCTCGCCTCGTGTGCTCCCTACTTTAGTACAAGTACTTTCAAAAAGTCAATGCCTTAGTTAGGATCCTCGGTCTGGACGATGACCCCTTCTCAGAATAGAGGATACTCCCAAAAATCTTTTCTTTCTAAAACTTCTTCTAGAGACTTTTCAAATCTAAATGTTTCAAACATACTTAATCTGAAATCCTAAAAGTAAGGAATGACATAAGAATGAAATAAACATTCAAATTATTTCTAACGATTCTTGCTTCTTTATGAATTTTCAACATGAAAATAGCATATAATAATAACACAAAAATCTAAAAATTGATGCACATATATCAAAATAATTATCTAAACTTTAGTTAGAAAATAATTCTAAGCTAATAGATACCTACTCACTCCAATTAAGTATATATTAGCTCTTTTATGCAATTTATTAAACACCGTGTATGCGTGCTTTTATGAATTAAACCATTTTAATAAAGGGGTATATCAATCACCTCAAAACTGCTTGAGCTAATACGTAGGCCCCAGTCCAATTAATACATATCTAACAATTGCTTCTACAACTAGTGCATATGGATTAATTTTAAAGTTTCATACCCAAATATGAAACTTACTGTTGATACATAGGAAGAAGGGAATCAACTATTTAATTCTTATCTATTACTACTGTAGGATAATTGATAATAGGAAATTTTAAATACGAGAGTTTAAAAATAAGTGGGTTATGAAAACCCTAAAATTTTCAAGCAATTTTAGTTTGCCTCTGTTCGATCTGTGCGACGACGTTTCTGCGTTCTCAAAGGCATTGATCCTTTTTTTGTTTTGTTTTGGTGGAATAAGGCTTCTGCCCTTTTGTCCTTCTGAATGAGAATTACGTATTTCTCATTTCAAGGCTTTAAGCCTTTGTTTTGTTTTATTTTATTATTTTATTTGTTTTCTTCCTTTTTTTTGCTTAACTAGTATTTATTTATTTCTACTTTTATTAATTAATAATATTAAAATTATTAATTTTCCCCTAATTACACATATAATTATTTATAAATAGAGAAGTAACTCAAGATCAATCACAAAGGGTTTAATCCATAATAGAAGTATAATTTAGGATTATAAAAATTAAATTCTATATTTAGCGGGTCTTGAAACTTTTATAGATTTAAGGAGTGTTACAAATTCCACCCATAATAAAATTTAAGAACAAATAAGAACTCAAGATAGAAATTTTTTACTCATTTCCAGAAATAAGATTCACATGCTACAGAAGGTATACCGTAAGCTTGCCCATAGTGTAATAGTCTACTCTTTTGAGCCCATTCAATCAAAGATAAGACTTTATTTTTGTTGTAATATAGGCTGCGGGTCAGATAGGATACATTTGGATATATTGACTACACATCCCTGAGAACTTTAATATATACATTAATAATTCAAACCCCACACTTAAATTAAACCAAACTCCAACCATGATAACACAATAGCATAGCACTCCATATTTCTTTAAGCATAATAGGATGAGAACTACCACAAGAAAGGAATTCATTTTTTTGCTTCTTCCTAATACATACACAAACTCTCTTTTTTCCTTTTCAAAGTTCTTATGTTTTTTCTTCAAACAACTTTTTTTTTCTTTTAATTCTTTACAAGTGGCTATCATAAATTTTTTAACAGTGCAGATTTTCCATTTTTTTCAGTTCCACTCAAAACTCAACCATACTTCCACTTAGCTTTTACCAAGTTCATCACAATTTCAAATGCTCAAGAGAGATAAAAGGTTCAAACAAATAGGCAATTCAAATAAATGGGACAGACTTGTAATATGGGTTTCAAAAAATAGGACTACAGGCTCAAATGGTTTGACTAATATACACATTAATGAGATGGGTAAAAGCATATATATGGTTCAACAAAGAAACGCCTTTATCCCATTTTAAATTAAACAAGACTGCTCTTTGACTTTGCAAACACAGACGACAAGTTCAAGACATCAATTGACATGCACATAATGTCAATAAAAACCTCACACACACATTTGCACATAATTTACTGACAACCAGATCAATCCCAACTCTTTAGTCAAAGCAATTGAGCAAGTCATAATCAAAACTGCAATGACCCAAGCGATCATTTTGAACATTAGTGCATTCTTTGGCAATTTAAGGCCATAAGAAGCTTCACTTCAAGCATTATGACTTGTACGCGTGGTCAGAATTGAATTTTGAAAAGTTAGGAGTTTATTTGGAAAAAGAATTCTCATTTCGGAAGCGTTAGGTTGAAAAATTAACTAGGATTGGATTTTGAGTAAATGAAGTCGGAATCGAGATTCGCGGGTTCTGGCAGGTCCTTATAATGATTTCGCACGTGGGCGTATGCCCGGATCGAGCATTGGATGACTCGGGAGCATTTTGGCGCATATTGTGGAATTTAGCATTTTGGAAGAAATTTCATAAGTTTGGGTTGAAGCACATTTTAGTATTATCGATGTTCATTAGGGATTCTGAGATTGGGAGTAGCTCCATATATTTATTCTAGAGTTGGGAGCACGATTGAAAGTGAATTCGGATGTCTGTAGGTCATTTTAGAGTCATTTGACTAAAGATAGAAATTTGAAGGCTTTTGAGAAGTTTGACCGAAGTGGACTATTTTATATCGGGGCGAAATCTGATTCTGGAAGTTGGAGTAGGTCTTAATGTCAAATGTGACTTGTGTGCAAAATTTAAGGTCAATCAGGCGTGATTTAACGAGTTTAAACAACAAAAGTAGAAGTTGAAATCTTAAAGTTTATTAAGCTTGAATTAGAGTGCGATTCATGGTTTTGTCATTGTTTGATGTAATTTGAGACTTCGAGCAAGTCTGTGTTATCTTTTTAGACCTGTACGGGTGTTTAGTTTGGAGCCTCGGGGGCTCGGGTGAGATTCGGGATAGCTTCAGACTGATTTGCTAAGAAATAAGACTACTGCTACTAGTATTACAACATTTGCGGTGTTTTGGTCGCAAATGCGACATTGCATTTGTGAGGGGTGGCTCACATTTGTGAACCTGGGGCTGCTCAGTGAGGGATCGCATTTGCGAGGGGGCATTGCTTTTGCGATGCTGTCCTCTTTGCATTTACGAGGATTTTGTCGCAAATGCAACTATGTTAGGGGAGGCTAGGCTTCGCATTTGTGGTGCTTTTGTCGCAAATGCGACATCGCAATTGCAAGCTTGGAGTCACAAATGCGGCATCGCAATTGCAAGCCTGGAGTCACAAATGCGACTTTTGCATCTTATGCAATGACTTTTTATTCCGGGACTTAGACCATTTCCCACTTGGCCTTACGAGAATTTTGAGAGAATTTGAGGAGGGATTCCATTATCATCAAAGAGGTAAGTAATTTCTAATATCGAGAGTTGAATACATGGATTATGGATACTTGGATAGATTAACATGTGTTGGTAAAATCAAGGTTTTTAGATGAAAACCCTAGAATTTTGTAAAAACAATATTTAACCACGAAATTTATTAGGGAGTGGAGGGAAAATCATATATTCTTGGTCTTCGTGTTATGGGTAACAATATTCTTCAAGACTTTCTGGAATTCGGGCACGTGGGCCTGGGGATGAATTATAGGAACCTTGCATTTAGGGTTGGAAAATTGGTTTAATAATTAGAATATGAACTTTTGAGCATGTATTGACTAGTTCTTACCCTATTTTAATAGTTTTGGATCGTCCAGCTCCTAACTGGAGGTTTGAGCGCATTTTTGAATAAAAATATAGGGTTGGGAGAGAGGCGACTCGCCTTTCAAACCTTGTAAGAGGGAATTGTCCCCATATGTGAAATAATTGATTATGTGCTTCTATTTGTGGGGGCTATGTACGCACGAGGTGACGAGAGTCCGTGCGTAGTTGCTAATATGAGTAAGTCCAGGTAGACTCGGATCCAAAAGCATGTTGTACTTGGAATATTTGTCACCCTGTTGACAATTTAAATTGCTTAAATCATATTAGATTAGTAAATGAACTTCTAAAAAGATTTAAACTTCATTTTCAAAAATCTTTAAAAGAGAATTGACTTTTCTTTGGATAATTCTTCCATGTTGACTTCTTGATTGACAGTCTATGTGTGTTTATTTTTGAAACGGGCATAACATCTCGATAGATTGAATAGATGCATCGATGGTTTGCGTCATTCGACGCTCTGGCAGTTTACTGTTTAAACATTGTTGGACCGGGCCGTACGTCCCCTGCATGATTTGCGATGCTTGTATTGCTTGCCTTGAGATATATTGATATTGATATTTGCTCTCCCCAACTTGAGATAATTAAAAATGAATAGATTATGAATTTGGAGAATTCTTAATACGAAAAAGGAACTCTTACCTGTTCGTGGCTTATTTGAAATTATTGCCATTCTTAATAAATCCATGATTACTTGCATTAATAATATAGTATTATTGGACCATAGTAAGTTTGGAAGTCAACTTCTCGTCTCTACTTCTTCGAGATTTGATGGGATACTCATTGGGTACACGTTATTTTTGTACTCATACTAGACTTGCTATGTATTTTTATTGCACAGGTACATATGCGGCTCGTGGCTTAGTAGCATAGCGGCATGGTTGATATAGAGACTTAGGTGAGCTGAATTTATGGAGACGGCCCGCAGCCAGCAGAGTCTCCTTCAGAGTATTGTATTGTATATTCATTTCTATCCACTTGTATTCCGAACAGTTACTGTATTTATTTCATTCTCTTGTAAATGCTCATGCACTTGTGACACCAGGTTCTGGGAGGATCACATAATTTTCAGTAGTTAAATTTTATAAAGACATCCTTATTTATTCTGTGGAGTTTATTATTTATTATTCATTTTCTTAAAGGAAATGATTTCAAAACAAATAAAATGCGAAATTGCTAGTAAATTATCGTTGGCTTGCCTGACAGTGGTGTCCAGCGCCATCACGATACTTAGTGGATTTTTGGTTGTGACAACATGGTATCAAAGCACTAGGTTTTCTTAGGTATCACAAGTCATGAGCAGGTCTAGTAGAGTCTCGCGGATCGGTACGGAGACGTCTGTACTTATCTTTGGGTGGCTATAAGGCTATTTGAAGTACTTCCCTTCTTGATTCCTCATCGGGCGATTTGATTCCTTAAGGCTTATGCCCTTAATTCCTTCTTACTCAATCTTACGCGATGCGAACCGCTGGTTATAAATCGAGAATTGAAGGATTGTTATTGTACTATGAATGTGGTGCATGGTGTTTCTTCCTACGGGGTTGTTTAAGCAATTATCGTCGTCTTGTGGAAGGATATTTTGTCGTTTCAGCTCAGTAGTGGTACTTCTAAGAGCTTTGAAGCTAGGCACAAGTTTCCATGATAATTATGAACGATTGTTCCGCAGTATTGATATGATGGTAGGATGTTTACCTGCGTGTAGAGGTAGCGAATGACTTGAAAGGAGGTTTACTTAGCGCATGATCTAGAGATTCGATATAGTATTCGCAGTAGGGGAAAGACAATCAGCTAAAAATGTTCAGATTTGGGTTGATAGGGTAATGAGGCTTGGTATTTGCAAGAGTGGTGAAGTTTTCATCTGTGTTTATGTGTCTCATACCTGTTGAATCTACTAAGTTTGCTGGTGTTATGATCTTCTACATTTATCCTTGAAGTAAGATATTGTGAGACAGTATTGAATAAGCGACTGTCAAAGATCACGGGGTGCGGTGGTTCAAGATTGAATCGGTGTTTATAATGTCAATGGTGGGAAAGATAATCCTCGGAAAGGTGTAAATTTAACAACGATCTATACGTTCAGGTGCTATCGAGATGGGTTTTGATCTAAGTCATCAGCGGAATAACAAAGAATAAGGAAAGACACGTGGGAAGTGTCAAGTAGTGGTTAAAATTTCTAGAAGTCTAGGTATAAAAAGCGAAGGTCGAGTAGTCGACTAAAGGGGTGAGTTTCGCCAAAGTGGTAGAGTGGTGGAGTTGCATATGGGCTTGTGGTAAGATGACCACGCACCTTAAACCGAGTTTGGAGTGATTTGGGAATTTTAATTATGGGCGATTTGGGCCTACGGATTTATTTAAAGTATGGACTATGATGCGATAGGAGATTTGATATAATGGAAAGGAGCTGCTTGATTTGAAGAAGGTACAACCTAACTTTGAATTGGAAGGATGTCGCTGCATATTCAATTGATTCCCGCGAGGAGTGAATGGACTGGTGCAGCTAGAGAGTGAGCTCGAACATAGAGTATAAAAAGGGTTTTTACAGAAAGAATTCGAGAATTTTTGCGGGTGATTGTGCATGGTTATGTCAATAAGTGATAAGAATCATGGTGAATTCCACAGTTAGGTAATAATGGTTTCAGTCTAAGTGGGAAAGTCCCACCATCTATAGTTGGGTTGCATGGTTAACTATTTGCGAGGTTTCTGATTATTAGCATATTGATGGGATATTTCAGCAACAGGAAAAGAACACAAGTGATAATTTGATCAAGGAAATTGTTAAAGGTGTGCTGCGGTTGGCCTTATTGGCATATGCTCAGACTTGGGGAAGGATTCATGATTTTTGTGTTGTATAAGTGCAGGTTTCAAGGGAAGTGATTCTGTCGGGTGCTTCGTCAATGGGGTATGCATGTGCTAGAAGAAAGTGGAGTTGATTATATTCGCGGCCAAGGCAGAACGAGTGGCTCTCAACAACGGTCCTAATAAATTCAACAGGGTAAAGTGTGCTAATGATTTTGAGCCTATATGTGGGGTTAAGAATCAAGCTTCTGTAGCAACTTATGAGATGAGACCCAGAATGTTCTATGATGTTTTGACCTATAGTATAGCAATTGGGAGGAATGAAATGGTTCGTAGGATTTGAGACAGCATGGCTTCGTGATTCACGGTCACTCGGGATGAGTGCGCATGGAGTGTGATATGTGTTGAATGGAGTTATTATTTCTGAGGCAATCAAGGATAAATTGGAAGGATATAGCCTCGTTAACCATAGTTGAATTGGCATATTGGTGGTAGTAATCAATTCCTTCAGCAAATTATGCAAGTGATTTGTGGCAATGTATGGGAGGCTTGTCTGCTGTCGTAAATTGATGTTATTTATGAGTATTTTACTGTTAGGGCATGTTATGTATAGGTAGATCCCGGAAGGGCTATGGTGGCTTAGACCACTATTAGATATTTGCATGTTCCATGGCTATGAGAATTCACTGGTGTGTTACTATGGTTCTCTTGAAGTGAGTTAAGTAAAAGGTTTCTATACGAGGAAGCTTTAATCTATTAATGTTTCCGGATTTGTGATGGGAATCTTGTTCAATCGAAAATTGCATGTTGGGTATAAGAAGTGGTATGGGATTTGAAGTAAGGATCAATGTTGCAGTTCGGTGTTAACAAGGATTTCATGAGCTCGGATGAGCAGGAAAGTAGTTTTGATGTTTGAAGTAAGTTGGTATTGTCTTCAGCATCATCTGAGATCGGCATTTTGTGAAAGAGGCTTTGCATCCTGGTTAAGGATTTTTGATTGCTTTTAGCGTTAGTGCGGTCGGTGGTTTGGATGTACAAACTTGTTATCTATTACGGAAGGTTGTGGGAGCGTGTCCCATGGGAAGGTAGTATAAGTGTGGCATGTAGTAACTTGATTCATTGAAGAGTTAAACCAAGTATGAAGGTTGTGGTGATATTGTTGATTTGGGAATTGATGCTTGGAGGGCACTTGATTTATTGAGTTGTGGATTGTGGATGATTACTCTGATTATGATGGTTGTTCTTATGTATTATGAGAAAAAAATTAGTTATTATGGACCTTTGAAAGGTTATTAGCCTAGTTTAATGCGATCAGAATAAGCTTGAGGCCAGATGTGTTCATTTTAGTAATGCTCTACTTATAGAAGAGTAGTCAGGGTGTTATTTCGTCGACAGTTATTTCATATAATGATATATTGCACCTTACGAGTTGTGAGATGGCTGGTTGAATTGCTTATGTGTTGAGGTTCCACGTAGAGATGATGTTTATATGAGCAAAATGACTCTTGAGATTCAGATCGTATATCACAGCTCAGTTGTGCTCGAGTTTTGTAGCTTATAGCTCTATAGGTCCCCTCAGGGATGATATTATGTACTTAGCGTGCTTGTGAGCGATATTCGGTATTTTTTGTAATGAGAAACTTAGCTCGATGTGCATCTCCTTAGGTGAGTGTTATGTGTGGATCGGGTGGCACACCGTCATGGGTATGTTGTTTGGATCGGGTTGCGCCCCGCAAGAGTGTGATGTTGAATACATTTTTCATACTTCATCTTATGTGTGCTGTTTCCCATTTTTTGAGAAAAGTTCATATTAGTTGTGCGAGTTTAGTAGTTCCTTCTAGAGTTCGTCTTCCTTTGGTATTTCATTCGAATTGGTAGTCTATTGGCACATTGTGGCATCATATAAGACTTTTGATCATATATGGGGTGACTTATTGCCTGAGCAGTTCGTACCGGGTGAGACGAGATCACTGGATTTAGGATCAGGTGCAATCTGATTATATGAAGTATATTAAGGCGCAAAGACCATTATTTGGTTCGGAATGAGGTGAGGATTCTTTTCAATAGTATAGACCCAATGATTTGTTGATTCGGTAGTCGGTTATGAATTTCTACACATCTCTTCCGTCATGGCGGTATTGTGAGAGTTAGAGCAAGACCTATGTAGGTCATGAGGTGCAATAAGAGCATCAGATTCATGGAATTTCAATTTATTTGATAAGAGAATGTTATTATGGTCCTGTGAGTAAAGTGGTGCAAGTTGTGAATTCAGCTAAGGTACGCAGTCATGTTTTGGTGTTGCGTATAGTTATTGATACGGTTAGCATATGTTGGAACAGGTTTGGTAGAGAATTTCGGATGCTGGAATTGGGCTCGAAGGCTTATTTGCTTACATGAAAAACGGTATCTTCAGATTTATCGATCTAGGGTGCCCAGCTATATTATAGTAGCATGGGTAGGTGCTCGAGGTGTTAAGTAGTGATTTCAAACAACTCTGGCACAGTTATTAGCACGTTCGAGGACAAAAATATGCTTAAGTGGGAGAGAATATAATGACCCAACTGGTCATTTTTAACATTAGCACGTTCTTAGGCGGTTTAAGGCCATGAGCAGCTTCACTTCAGGAATTATGACTTGTACACATGGTCGGAATTGAATTTCGAGAAGTTAGGAGTTTATTTGAAAATAGAATTCTCATTTCGGAAGCGTTAAGTTGAAAAAATTAACTAGGATTAGATTTTGAGTAAATAACCTCGGAATCAGGATTCGAGGGTTCCGGCAGGTCTTTATGATGATTTTGGACATGGGCGTATGCTCGGATCGAGTTTTGGATGACCCGGGAGCGTTTTGGCGCCTATTGTGGAAGTTAGCATTTTAGAAGAAATTTCATAAGTTTGGGTTGAGGCGCATTTCAGTGTTATCAATGTCCTTTTGGGATTCTGAGTTTGGGAGTAGCTCCGTATAGTGATTCTATAGTTGGGAGCGCGGTCGGAAGTGAATTCGGAGGTCTGTAGGTCATTTAGAGTCATTTGGCTAAAGATAGAAATTTGAAGGTTTTTGAGAAGTTTGACTGGAAGTGGAATTTTTTATATCGGTGTCGGAATCCAATTTTGAAAGTAGGAGTAGGTCCGTAATGTTAGATGTGACTTATGTGCAAAATTTGAGGTCAATTAGACGTGATTTGACGAGTTTAAATAACGAAAGTACAAGTTGAAATCTTAAAGTTCATTAAGCTTGAATTGGAGTACGATTCATGATTTTGTCATTGTTTGATGTGATTTGAGGCTTTGAGCAAGTCCGTGTTATGTTTTTAGACATGTACGAGTGTTTAGTTTGGAGCCTCGGGGGCTCGGGTAGATTCGGGATAGCTTCAGAGTGATTTGCTAAGAAATGGGATTGCTGGTACTGGTATTACTGCATTGGCAGTGCTCTGGTCGCAAATGCAACATCGCATTTGCGAGGGGATGGCCTCGCATTTGCAAACCTGGGGCTGCTGAGTGGGGGATCACATTTGCGAGGGAGCCATCGCTTTTGCGATGCTATCCTCTTCTCATTTACGAGGATTTTGTCGCAAATGTGACCATGTCAGGGGAGGTTGGGCTTCGTATTTGTGGTGCTTTTGTCGCAAATGCGACATCGCAATTACGAGCCTAGAGTCGCAAATGCGGCTTCTGCGTCTGGTGCAATGGCTTTTTATTCCGAGACTTAGCCCATTTCCCTCATTTCCCACTTCGCCTTAGGCGATTTTTGAGAGCATCTGAGGAGGGATTCCATTATCATCAAAGGGGTAAGTAATTTCTACACATCATAAGTTAAATATATTGATTATGGGTAGATTAACATGTAAAATTTGGGAAAATTAAGGGTTTTAAATGAAACCTAAAATTTGGTAAAAATAAGATTTAATCATGAATTTGTTAGGGAGTGGTGTAAAAATCATATATTCTTGATCCTTGGGTTATGGGTAACAATTTTCTTCAAATATTTTCGGAATCTGGGCACGTGGCCCGGGTATGAATTTTAGAAACCTTGCATTTATGGTTGGAAAATTGGTTTAATAATTAGAATATGAACTTTTGAACATTATTGACTAGTTCCTACCCCATTTGAATAGTTTTGATCGCCCGGCTCCAATTTGGAGGTTTGAGCACGTTCTTGAATCGGGATATAGGCTTCAGAGCGAGGTGAGTCTCCTATCTAACATTGTAAGAGTATAGTGTCTCCATAGGTAAGGCAATTGGTTATGTGCTCCTATTTGAGGCTACGTACGCATGAGGTAACGAGAGTCCGTGCGTATCTATTAATATGTGTAAGCCCGGGTAGTTTAGGACCCAAAAGCATGTTATACTTGGAATATTTGTAATCATGTTGACAGTTTGAATTACTTAAATCATATCAGATTAGCAAATGAACTTCTAAAAAGATTTAAACTTTATTTTCAAAAATCTTTAAAAGAGAATTGGCGTTTTTTGGATAAATATTCATGTTGTTTTCTTGATTGACTGTCTATGCGTGTCTAATTTCGGAACAGACCGAATGCCTCGGTAGATTAAATAGTTGTATCTATGGTTCGTGTCATTCAACCCTCTGGCTGTGCACAGTTTAAATATTATTTGATCGGGTCGTACGTCCACGGCATGATTTTTGCATGCTATTGTTGCTTGACTTGAGATTTATTGATATTGATATTTTTCTCCCCGATTGAGATAATTGAAAATTAATAGATTATGAATCCGGAGAATTTTTAATATAAAAAGGAACTTTTACCTGTTCGTGGCTTATTTGAAATTACTGTCGTTCTTAATAAATCCATGATTACTCGCATTAATAATATAGTAGTATTGGGCTACTAGTAAGTGTCGAAGTTGACTTCTCGTCTCTACTTCTTCGAGATGACGGTATACTCATTGGGTAAACATTATTTTTGTACTCATACTACACTTGTTATGTATTTTTGTTGCACAGGTTCATATGTGGCTAGTGGCTTAGTGTCATAGCGGCATGGTTGATATTGAGACTTAGGTGAGCTGCATTTATTGAGATGACCCGCTGCCAGCAGAGTCTCCTAAAGAGTATTGTATTGTATGTTCATTTCTGTCCACTTGTATTCCGGATAGTTACTGTATTTTATTTCATTCCCTAGTAAATCCTGATGCACTTGTGACACCGAGTTCAGGGAGGATCACGTGATTTTCAGTTTTTAAATTTTGTAAAGACATCCTCATTTATTCAGTGGAGCTTATTATTTATTATTCATTTACTTAAAGGAAATGATTTCAAAATAAATGAAATGAGAAATCGCTAGTAAATTATTATTGGCTTGCATGATAGTGATATCTGGTGCCATCACAATCCTTAGTGGATTTTGGGTCGTGATAAAAATAATTTAAGGTACTTATCCACAAGTCGAGAAATGAGACAAAGGCCTCATTTATTTGTACTAAATGGAGGTCTGAATCTTTATCATTCATATCTCAGACATTAAGTGGTTTTTTTTAAAATATGGATCTTAATTATTAAGTGTATTTATTTTTTTAGTTCATAACTACTTAATAGGTCTGAATAGGTCTGTATGATTAAGATCCACAACAAAGACTTAATTTCATTAAGGTGCTATTATCCATATTTATTATTAATTGTCGTAACTACCTACCATTATCGACTACTATCATGCCACCGCCACCGCCATCCTCAATTATAGCCACTGCCATAATCGACTACCATCATCCACCATCCGCACCATCATTCTCAATCACAAATAATACTCATCCACCTCAACTACCACAACTAACCACTCCATCACAATCAACAAGCATAACCGATACTGCATATTATTATTAACTACCACCATCTTTGATCACAACTACCACCATCACCCGCCATTATTAACTATCACCACTCACCGTCACCGCCCTCAATCATAATCGTCACCACTCCTAAAACTAACTATTCAAATAATTTGTGTATATATTTTGTTATTTTTGTGTGACAAAATGTGAAAGTATACTTTTCGTTATAGAAAGGTAGAGTTTAGAAATATTCTAGTTTGAAATTTTAATTTAAATACTTTAGTGTAACAAACTTTTAATTCATATATTGTCCGGGTAAAAACATAGCCTAGCTAGAAAGAAACACCACATGATAGTGCAGAAGATGACAGCCACCAGATATATACACCACTTTATTCCGGATAGTTACTGTATTTTACTTCATTCCCTAGTAAATCCTCATGCACTTGTGACACTAAATTTTGGGAGGATCTATTTTTAGTTTTTAAATTTTGTAAAGACATCCTCATTTATTAAGTAGAGTTTATTATTTATTATTTATTTACTTAAAGGAAATGATTTCAAAACAAAGAAAATGAGAAATTGCTAGTAAATTATTATTGGCTTGCGTGATAGTGATGTCTGGTGCCATCACAATTCTTAGTGGATTTTGGGTCGTGATAAAAATAATTCAAGGCACTTATTTACAAGTTGAGAAATGAGACTAAGGCCTCATTTATTTGTACTTAATGGAGGTCTGAATCTTTATCATTCATATCTCAGACATTAAGTGGGTTGTTTTTAAAATATGGATCTTAATTATTAAGTGTGTTTATTTTTTTAATTCATAACTACTTAATATGTCTGAATAGGTCTGTATGATTATGATCCATAACAGAGAGTTAATCATTGAGGTGCTACTATCCATATTTATTATTAATTGTCGTAACTACCTACCATTATCGAGTACCATCATGCCATCGCCACCGCCATCCTCAATTATAGCCGCCGCCATAATCGACTACCATCACCCACCATCCGCACCATCATTCTCAACCACAAATAATACTCATCCACCTCAACTACCACAACTAACCACACCATCACAATCAACAACCATAACCGATACTGCACATTATTATTAACTACCACCATCCTTGATCACAACTACCACCATCACCCGCCATTATTAACTATCACCATTCACCACTCACCACCACCATCCTCAATCATAATCGTCACCATTCCTAATCACCACTAACTACTACGCTGAACCACAACCATCAACCAAACCTACCACCAACCGCTGCCTCTAGTCGAAATTTACAAGTACCACCATTAGCCATCACCACCAGCATCTACCATATTTTAAAAAATTCATATATTTTATTGATAGAATATTAGATTAATTAATATTTTATTTAAATTTATGCTTATTAATTTTTAAATAAAAATAAATTTTGTATATTTAGATGTTAAAAATCAAACAGTCTTAATTATTTAGTATTCAAATCTTATTATAGATCTTAATATTTAGATGTGCAGTCAGATTCAAATATCTTAATCTTAATACATATTTTAATGTTCAGATGTATATTCAAATTCAGACGTTTAATCTTAAAAAGACAAATGAGGCCTAAGCCTCACATTAAGGCACTCACTGCTTTCATCAAAAAATTAAGAAATGTAATTTCCATTTAACATCGTAGCCCGAGACTTCTTTATTCCTATTAAGGGTGTGTTTGGTAGGAAGGAAAACATTTTTCAAAAATTATTTTTTAATTTTTTTATGTTTGGTTGGCTTAAATGTTTTGAAAAATATTTTCCTTGTCAATTCATTTTTCTCCAATTGAAGGAAAATATTTTCCTTACCAAGAGAAAGTACATGCTTATTTATCAGTTTAAAGGCTTAAAATTTTACAAGTCCAAAATTATGAGTTCATAGGTTTATATATTTGGAAGTTTATGGGTTTAGAAATTATAAAATTTACAAGTTCGAAATTTAGCGATTTTAAAGTTTAGCGATCCGAAAGTTTATGAAACTTGTAGATCCGAAAGGTGGTCGGTCTGAAAATTTATGGTTTCATATTTATTATATTTAAATTATTTATATATACTCTTAAGAAGTCATTTTATTTCATCTGCGTAACAAACATCAAAAAATAAATAAAATTGCTACTTATTTTTAAAAATTTTTTTTTTTAAAATATTTTTTTTCGTTATACTAAACACACCCTAAAATAAAATCCAATTATATCCGATTTCAGGTAATTGGCGCGTATCATGATGCGGTGGCTATAGTTGACTTGGGTTGCAGTCGTGTTATTTATTGTGGGAGGCAGTTAAGTTGGGAGTCACGTCCCGTTAGCAACCACTACATTGTTTTTTTCTCTTTTCCTATTTGCATGTGAGGTAACAAAACAAAAGTTCTACTCTACTTAAAATATATCTAAAGAATGCACTATTCAAATAATTTGTGTATATTTGTGTGAGAAAATGTGAAAGTATACTTTTCGTTATGGAAAGGTAGAGTTTAGAAATATTTTAGTTAGAAATTTTAATTTAAATACTTTAGTGACAAACTTTTAATTCATATATTGTCTGCGTAAAAAAATAGCCTAGCTAGAAATAAATACCACGTGAAGAAAACCAACCAACCCAAAGAGATAAGAACTCTCTCGCGTGAACACTGCATCTTCGTGTGAACAGTAGCCGGCTTCACTGTAGCATGCGTGAATAGTTCATTTCCGTCACTATTTTCATCGGAATCCGGTGGCGGATTTCTACTATTTTGGTGTCTCGACAATTTCCTTCTTGTGGTGAATACTTTCCTTTTATTGTTTTCCAAAATCTTAATCCAAATGCAATAGATCTTAAATTTTGCGACTCTTACTGTTCATTCAAATTCATATTCTTTCTGTTGAATCATTCGGCTTGCTAATTAATTTGTTTGGATTCGAAGTGTACTTCTATATACAATCAGAATTATACGAATCCTCCAGTTTTCAGCAGCTTCGAAAATTTCGTGTAGCAGCATCGTTTGAGTTAAAATGGTGAAGATTCTCTGAAGTAAAGCGTAAATATGGATGCTACGACCTCTCCCTAGCATATGGCTGTGGGAAAGGTTGATCATATCAATTCAGAAAATCATTCGACTCACGGACAAAAACAGTCATATGCTTCAATGCTTACTGGACAAAAAACTATCGAAAAATTTACTAATATGGAACTCTATCCAGTCACGTTTCAGCAAGGAATTCCTACTGTTGAGTTCACAGTAGATGAAGTGAATTCTTTCACCAGGGAGGAAGGTCTTCATCAAGCAGTTATTGTTAAATTTTCATATGGAAAATCAGAACTTCAAGAGCTACGTCGGATTTTACCAAAACATTTCGACGTCAAAGGTAATTGCAACATTGGACAACTAGAATATCGGCATATTCCGCTAAGATTCAATCTATTTGAAGAGTTTGCGAATACGCTTTCAAAAACTTCTGGCTATGTAAAGTCAAAAGGCGATGAGTTCTTCTTCCGGACATTCCCATGGACAATGGGATTTAACCCCCGTGAAGAAACATCAAAAGCCGTTACTTGGATTTCATTTCCAGAACTGCCAGCGAATTTCTTCGCAAAAAAGTCATTATTGTCCATTGCATCTGTAGTGTCGCAGTAGATAAGGCTACTCAAGATCGAACTCGACCTAGTACGGCTCGAGTTAAAATCTTGATTAAGTTACTCGACAAACATCCAAAGAAAACTAAGATCAAGATAGTCGATAAAAAAATTGGGAAAACTGTCGAATACGTCCAGCAGATTCTATTCGACAATTTACCAAAATATTGCACATGTTGCAATCACCAAGGACATGATACTAAATCTTGTCGATGGAATTCAGAAGACTTGATTGAACAAGTTCGTCACAGTGGCGAAACAGAAGGTCGGGACAGTAAGGTTAAATTAAGTGGCGATGCTAGGGAATACTTGAATGCTAATATTGCAGGACGTCGACACAATGCGACAGATGGACAAATCCCAGCTTCATCTCTGCCAGTGTCTGAAGCTCCCTCAATGCCAAATCCTAAGGAACATTGCTTGGTAAATCTATTGTGTCTGATCCAGCGAAGTCTTCTCTGAATGATTTAGCTAAAACTCATTCAGAGAAGATTCTGTCCAGTTTACCAGATTGTGCTACATCTCATGGTCAAGCAGATGGAAACAAAAAAGGAGCAGATAGGGAGTGTACAGAGTCTTCTGTACTGGATAATGATACACAGCAACATCAGTTGATCCGGAAAAATTCAACTGCTATTTCTGTTGAATCACGGGATAAGACTAACCAGATTGGCTGTGCAGTTCCATGCTGTCCTGAAAGTAGAGATGCATGTACTCACCAGGATAATGTGTTAATGCGGTATCCAATTGATGCATCAGTTATATCAGCAGATGAAAATGCAAAAGGTCCAGACTTGCTGTCGACAGAATCCTCACTGAAGAATGCTACAGAATTTTCAATGACAAACTCGTCTACGCTCATCTTTTTAAAGACTCTTACAATCTTGCACAGAAGTCAATTGAAAAAGCTGCATTAACTGTTGCCACTAATCAATCTACTGTGAAGGATATGGGAGTTTCTAAATTGGCTAGCACTGCAGTGGTTCTTAAAATTGCTGCCGTTTCTGATACAACTTGTGTAAATGCAGAATCTCTTGCAAAACCTAATGGTGATACTGCCCAGACTTGTCTGCTACCAGTTACTGTTTCATTGAGACAGCCCTTGGTTGATATAACTGAAATCACCCAGCAACACATGTTAAAGCATTCATGTGATCCAACAACTGGTACAAATTTGGAGACTGTTAACACTACACATCCTACTGTGATCGATAATGGAGATTTTGATCATCTTGAAGGGGATAGTAGTACTGTGGTTTCTAAAACAGATTCTGCTTCTGCTTCATTAATAGCAGCTGCACAAACTCTTGTGACCCCAAATGATAACATTCCACAACATTGTATAATGCCATCTTCTATCCCATTGAGACAGCCACTGAATGCATTAACTGGAAATGACATAGTATCTTGCTATACTTAGACAGATATTGACAATGCCAAAAACCAGGAACATAGTTTGATCTACCAACAGCATATGTTGCAGCATTTTCCTCTGGTGGATTAAGCAGCTGATACAAAAAAGGAGTTTTCAGAAACTGTCAAAGCAGTTACAGATTCAAAATGCTTGACAACTCAATCTGTTGTCACTCCCATAGCAACAACGTTAACTGCTGTGTCAAAATCACCTAGGCAACAAGAAAGCAATAACTTGAGTAAAGCTTCGATCTTGCCTAATTCTTCACTGCCCAATACAGCAGAGGGGAATAACAGTACCAACAGAATTTTGCATAATGAAACAGTATCTGCAGTCAACTTTCTGCTAGAAATAGGATCTAAAATGCAATCAGTTGCAGATCGACCTATAACTGTGAGAGATGATACTGCGCAAAATTCACCTCGACATGAAACAACAAATCCCTATGGAGATCAGTCAACGTCAGCTGCAATTAACAAAGAAATCCCTATGAGGGACATAGTTGTTAAATCACAATTGTGGAAAGACCATCGAGACTATGATGACGATGAGAGTTGGGGAGAAGGATTTACTGCCTTTTCTTCTTCAGAAGATGATCAAGAATGTGAAGAAGATACAGCTGGAGAGGATTACGACGATCAGTACAAAAGTCGAAGGAATATATCGCCAGGCCAGTACACTGTCAATATGCAAACTGTTGCAAACAAAAGGACAATCCTGAACCATAATGCTCTGATATTTCTTCCAAAAAATACTACAAAACCAGCTGCATCTGTAACTGCTAATCGAAAGTCAACATCATTGCCTATAGTTGCTCAAAATCATATTGTACCATCTAAGTCAATCACACCCTTAGAGAAGGGACACCAACAGATTGTGTTAAGTGCTTCACAAGTCAACATCCAGAATAGCCAATTTCTGAATGAGGAAATAGGAAGACATATCTATGAAGAAGGGGAGGAAGAAGAAATCTTATCACATTGCCGAACAGAAGCGGCGAGAAATGGTGATTTATCACCAATGCATAGTAAAGAAAATAAGAAACCTTGTGAAAGAGAAAGAGTTTGCGACGACAGGATGGGCGTAGATGCTAACATTCGAAGGCCCCTGGTGAGAATAGCAAAGCAAAAACAAGCCGTGCAACCATCCGTCTTAAAACCTACTCGGTCGAGGAACAAGCGTGAAGGTTAAAGACAATTGGAGCTAACAGTCCACAAAAATGAAGAAAAGAAAGCAAATCCGCTTTCTTTACCATCACATTAATGTTCATCGTTTTCTAGTTTTTTATTTCATGAGACTTTTTAGGGCCTCGATAGGATTTATAAGGTAAGGCCGCTGCCGGTTATTGTTATATGGGTGACAATACTGGTGTCCCCCTCCTTAGCGTATAAACCTATCTTCTTGTAATTTTTTTTGATTTTTTGTAATATTATAATAATAGGTTGAATACGGTAAGGTTAGACCGATTGTGTTATATGGGTAACAACTCCGGCGATTTAACTCCCTTACTCATAATTCACTTATTTGTGGTATCTTTATCTTCTATTAATAAAATCTAAAATTTGCTTAAAATAAAAGACACCACATGATAGTGCAGAAGATGACAGCCACCAGATATATAGACGTACGGTCACCAACTCTAGTGTGTAGAAGATGACTAGAGCTTATCAGAATATGATAGTGCAAAAGATGGGACAGTCAACAGAGTGCTCCACACATTAAAATCATAAGATACAAGCACACGGAGAAGGTTCACCTTTCATTCCATTTATTTAAGCATATGCATAATATCACCAAGTAAACTTCCCTAAACACATGGCATGCACACACTACATTTAATTTTAGTTTCAACACTACATTGTGTTAAAACATGTAGATCATGAGTCTTTTCTCTATATATATAGAGGTAAGTCGTTTTGGTGATAGGGTCACTGGAGTTGGCTTTCACATATGCTCTATTCCGTGTATCTGGAGTGTTCGGCTTGGGACAATCTGCAAAACCTCACGTTTCTCTGCACCCAAAAAAAAGAAAGGGGAAGGTGACAACTTAGTTGCTATAAAACAATAAGAAAAATGCAAATGTATATGGTGCTGAAATGCGTGCAAGGAGATCCTCAAAGAGGCATATGAAACATATACAAATGCACTATCAGGAGATCGCACATACTGAACACTTGAATGAACTCTGTATATTCTTGGAAAGGACTCAAAAACAAGAGGGCTCCATCCTTCGACCTACTAAAGGTATTTGATAAGCATTCAGGATAAAGGATGAAATTCCAGATATAATCGTTAAGACATCAAATAATCCGGTAAGCACAATAACATAATGATCATCAGCTAGTTGTCAATATGGTTTCTCTAACTGTATTACTATGACAGGCAGATGAATGTCCACCAAGTCACTAATGATATAATTTGCCCAAGTCCATAATCGTGGTCGGGCAAAAAGAAATTCTGGATATACATACTAGTCTGTCCAAAACCAGTTATGACAAATCTCAAACCATGTCACAGAAGGGAAAGACCCTTAAACAATTCTCATTATGCAACTTAAATAAATTCACTCATGTTTGAGATTCACCATTACACTGCGCACTCAAGCCCAGTGAACCCCCCCCCCCCCCCACCCGCCCCAAGACCCAAAAAAACCCCAATTTGGAAAAACTTTACCACTAAGCCTCACCTATGCAGACAGAGCTTCCACAAAGGCTAATGGCGGAGACTTCTAAATTTTGCAGTGCACCTTCATTTTATTTTGAAAATGGCAGCATGCTGTTAGTGAAAATATAGCTAAATAATTATTACCAATTTTTTTTCTTTTTCTGAAAACGGATGCTGAATAAAAAGTTTTGGCTGTAATAATGAGCATGAAGAGATTGAATAACCGCAGGCATTAAACATAAAGGGCCAGTACAACCTTGATTTACAATGAAAAGATCTCTAAAAGATACAGAGGGGGTCGACGACCTATATATGAAACTCACAAGCTCGTGAAGTCCTTGTATTACTTCGTATTCCTTCCTAAACTAATCACTGAATCACGTTGCAATGGGTCCCAGTCCAATCCCTACCATCCTATTTTTAGTTCAGTTCATGCATCAATAGCAAAATCTTACGAGAGAGAGAGAGAGACTACCAACGGTCATGATCTAGGATGTCTCGTTTTTTCTTATTTATTTTTCCAATGGTTAATGACCATGATGACATGCTAATCACCTTTTCAATCTCAGATTCAGATAGAAAAGAACTTTCTTCAGGCATTCAACATGAGTAGGTATTGTTCTAGTATGATGATTAGTCATAATCTTTACATACAACAGATTATCAATTGCAGTTATCGTATCAAATTTTTTAAAAACCCAATTATTAATTGTAATGTTATTCTAATTGCAAATGCTGCATTTTACCAATCAATAGGGCCTTTTTCTTAACCAGAAATGTTAGAATTGGAGTAATTATTTAGTTCTTTTTTTTTTTTTTTTACAAAGGAACAGCAGAAATTTGGCATCAATTTGAACTATGAGAAAGGTCCTTTTTTTTTTTTTGGGGGGGGGGGGGGGGGGAGTGGGTTGTAATTTTGTAAGGTGTAGGGCAGATGACTGAGAGGTGGCAACTGGAAGATCGATTACCAAAACATGCAGAAGCAAACTATATTTTACTGGCTCAAGACACGCCACATTTTTATAATTTCCAAAAGATAAAAGCAACAACAACACAGTATAATCCCACTTAGTGGGGCCTGGGGAGGATAGTGTGTACGCAGACCTTACCCCTAACTTTGGGTAGATAGGCTATTTCCAAATAGAACCCGGGCATCCTTCCCTCCAAGAACTACCCACCTTGCTCTTGGGGAGACTCGAACTCAGAACCTCTCGGTTGGAAGTGGGGGTTGCTTACCATTAGAGCAACCCCTCTTGTCCAAAAGATAAAAGCAGAATCAATTAATAATTCTGTCTTCCTCTATGTATATCAAAATAGAAGGAAAAAACAAACATGTATCTTGTCATTAAACAGTCTCCTGAAATGTGAGATGATGTCAAACATCCCAACATACAGAGGAGAAACTCTGTGCAAGTCAGTTTTTAACCATGCAACACACAAGAGAAGCTCTCTGCAAACTACTTAGAGATATCATAATGGTGTCTTCATATACTCCATAACCATAACTGATTTTGAGAAGTATAATTGGCCAAAATAGTTGTAAATAGAAAAATAGGATTAGTTAAACAAGATGACCCATAAAAACTTACTTTCAAGCTCAGAAACTTGCTCAGGAGTCAGCTTGGCAGAGAACCCACTAGCTGCATGCTTGTAACTGTAAATCAAAGCTTCCTTTGCAGCATCCTCACTTTTTCACACCGTAAACACACAGAGATCAGGAAATACTTCAACCTTATGTGTACAGAATGGACAAGCTATTTCTATATCATTACGGGAAAGAGGGAAAGGGGGCCAACAGCTCTCATCTGCAACCTCAACAACTAATCATCTAATAAAGAGTCCCTTCACCGAGCAAGTATGATTTTCTATCCAGTTCCTACTCAAGATTTTGGGAAAGTTGAGCATAAATTTTGATCTCTTTGAAACTTCTACAGGAAAAGATAAGTCTATCAAGATAAAGGAATTCCGACAGTATAAAATTTATCAGTTATCACAGGTATCTTTATTTTTTCACTGTACTGGCTAACTTATCAAAAATGTATATTAGTAATTATACTACAACAGACGCGATTACACGTGATTCAAACCCGGAACAACTAAGCGGTAAATACTACAAACAGAATAGCTTGCCATTTTTTTACCATGCATTGATGAACAAAATCCAAGGTTTGTTCAAAAGTCTGACAGAGTTAAGTTCGACGAATCCTTGTTCAAGAAATCTCCAATAAAAATCACAAAGTTAGATGACAATTCAACTTATCTTATCCCAAAAAAAAAAAATGAACGAGAATTCAATATTCCAATTGAACATACAAAAGTGCCTTAGATTCATCCACCACATGTTTCCGCGCAAATCATTCTTGCAGCTATAGAACTATATTTGATGTTCATACAACAACAACAAACCCAGCTATAGAACTATATTTTGATGTTCATATCATACATAAAAAGAAATTTATCATCTAAGGATCGAAGTCTTCTCTTTGCAACTATTCAAATTAAGGTAACCCACTTTTCCCCCTAAACATCACAAGGATAAAAAAGTTTCCACTTTTCAACTCTTAAAAGGAGGTAATAATTCTACTTATTTAAATTCACCCCCCCACCCCCCCACCCCCCCACCCCCCAAAACCCAATGTCCAACTTCTATGATTAGATTTGTGCTGGAAAATGTCCAAGATGGTAGTAGGAGTGTCGTTTCTGTCCACCATGCCATTCCACAGAAGAATCAGATTTCAACTCTTGGAACTTCAAAGTATAGGATTAAGTCCAGAAGATGCATGCACTACTCACTAGCTTAGCATTCTGATCACGTACTATAGAACAAATACAAGTCTGGCTCAAACGTCTAGACTAAGTTCCACTAAATCCTTGTTCCAACACTCAAAATAAACATCACAAAAATGGAGAGACTTGTTCAACATTCCTGATTCGGTCAGTGGAGGAGCTACACGAGATAGATTTAATGCTGCGTCCTTCCCTTAGCGCCTCCCTCTAGGCGGGGCTCACAACCAAAGGATGCACGGGGTGAAGTTGCCACCATGAACTAAGGATTGGAAGGGTTGAGGATAGAGTTTCTTTTTAATTTCCAGGTGGTTGGCAAGAGCTATAGCAGCTTACAATGCAGTTGATTCGAAAAAATTAACCAGGGCGGTTGTGTAGGAGTCAGATCTTGTGGTCCCACTCCGCTTTATACTAAGAGAGTGTGGTTGGGTGTAACTACGTTATAGGGCTAGTACGCCAAGAATCCTAGAAGCTCTCTACAAGACTACAAACTAACTTTGTCAAGATAAAAAAAGGAGAAACAAAAGGAACCCCGCACATTCTGCTCTCCCTCTTTGTCTTGCTGCTAGCCTGCTGCATTGCCATTGTCGACTCAACGTGGAGGCCTGTGAAAGCGTGCAGTCTGAAGGCGGATCATATCCAGGTTAGATTCTCCTCTTCTTTTTTTAAATTTTTTTGGCTCTATTTGTGGGCTGAATTTTATTGTTAGTCTTTAGAGATTAAAACTTTGCTCAATATTTCTAAATCTTGGAAATAATTTACAGCTAGAATAAAATAACGGATGCTTAGATTATTTTCAGAAACTTCATATTTTTTTTCTAAAGTAGGACCTGATTCCTCATTCCTGAACATATGTTTGTTCTTTAAATAAGAAAACAAAGACAAATAAATTGGTGGCTGTGTGTAAGAATTTGGGAAATAGTTTGAATTCCCAAATTTTGATTTTCAGGTTTAGCTTCTTTGACTTGTAAAGTGCTACACGTACAATGCCAAATTAAAGTTTGATTTACCACATGCAGCTATAGAGATGGATTGTGATGTTAATTTCTATCTTTTTGGACCCCAAACATTCTAAAACCTGAAGCATGATAACAAAACAAAATCCAAATTTGGGTAGTTTTTCAAAGTAAGGTTCAAAATTCCTTTCTTTTCAACTCGTGCAACAACAATCTATTTTCTTCCCATTAAAACATGCGAAAAGTCGAAGCATCAAAGCAAACCCAGATGTTCAGATCATAGAATTATTTAATTAAGGAAAAGTGAAAAAATAAGTTAAACCTGCCAAGAACGGAAGCTAAAATTTTGATATGGAATTCCTCAGGTTCTTGATCTTCAGGATTAATCTCAGTATGAACTATATATACTTTTGCTTGTGAATCTGCAATTGATATGGTAGCTGCAACAAAGGATAAAACCAATGAAATAAAACAAATAATTTGGGTTTTCTTCATCTCGAGATTCCTTGGGATTTTTGGGATACCTTTTATACTTGAGGAACAAGTTTCAGACTCTAAGCAAGTTGAAACCCCCGCTTAGAAAAATATTTATAGCGTATTGAATAGTTCTGCTGACTAGGGATTTCTGAACTACAACAGCTGGAGGACTTTGCCACGTGGCTATTTTAACGATTCATTTTCTTTTTTTTTTTTGGCTTTTTGGCAAATGACGCAAGAGGTGAGTCCGGAACCCAAATAGTGTCTAATAGAATTAATGGGTTTGTATACGATAAAATTAGAGGGTCTAAGTCTATGTTGTTACTACGCCTTATAAGCATATTTCAAACAAGGCCGGCTAAAGGGTAAGACAACCCAAGCATTGGCTTTAGCCCCCAAGTTTTGGGGTTCTATTTTTTATTGATTATAATTTTATGAATTAATCTTGGAAAATTTTTATATTAGAATAATTGGGCTTTATATTTTTTTATTTTATAGTTCATATTTAGATTTACATCCAACAAACCCATAATAATAGGCTAATATTCGACATTTAACTCTAATAGGTTCTCAAAATTACTATTTAATTTTTTAAAAAGATTCCTCAAGCTTTTAAATTAATTTTCGAATCAGTAATTGTAACTCAAATATTAATTAAACAAACCAAATTTATTTGGGTGATGATAAATTTTTGACAAGCTTAAATATGTGGGTTTAACTTCCGAATTTGATTTTATGAGAAATTTGAATTGGGTATTATTTAGACTTATTAGAAATAATATAAGGAGGTTGTATATCAATTTGAAGTCATTTAATGGAGATTTGGACTAGTTTTGAACAAGAATTGCAACTGAAAATCGTGAAAGAAGTTCATCTACAGACGTTTGAATAAAAGTGTATAAAAGCGTATAAGGTGTGTTCTTACACTCATATACAATATTATACAAGATTATACATAATTATACAAAAAACTGACTTCATCTTTTTCCTTGCGTCTTTTCTGAAATTTAACTCAAATCTAGCTCAAATCTACTCCAAATCAATTCAAATTTAAATTTTGAACTCCTTTTGATATTTTCAATCAAATGGAACAATATCTAATACAAATTCAAAAAAATTCATTTTCAAAAGTAAAGCTTTGAATGATCTTTAATGGTGAACTTCTACTCTTTAATTTTCTTTCATTGCAAGCAAGTGATACACGAGAGAAGCAAAAAATACATGGCCCTTTGAAGCATATGTAAAAGATGTGAGAAGAAGAGAAAGTGAAAGCAATAGTTGTGAGAACAAAGAATTAACGCTATGGCTTTTAGAAGCAATGGTTATAAAAAACACATATTTTGAATTTGCAAGTGTTTTCAAAACATGTACAATATGGGCTAGGTGGGGTAAAACTTAAAAATATGAATATTTTTTTTATGGTGTGAAGTCATGTATATTTTCTTGCAATTCTTTCATTAATCATTTATACAAAAAAATTATTTATTAGGTTAAAAACTATAATATTTTAATACCAAAAATTGATAAAAATTTTTAGTTTGTTACTGACGTTGATCTTGAGCTTTGAATAACTCGAAGCGTATAAAAATATCTTTACTTATTTATTTAGTATATAAAAATTGAGGTTAGTAGATAATAAAAATCTAACAAATATTAATTTAGTCTTGATTAAAACATACTAATCACTCTGACATGATAGCTTAGACTTATTTTTCAAATTATATTGTCTTAAAGAAAGTAGTACAAATAGAAAATAAGACTCTAATCGATATACTTAATAAGATAACAAGATTTTATTTTTTACCCAAATATCTACATTCTTTATAGAATAATATTACTATAATAGTTGGATCACAGTAAAGAAGTTTTTTCAAATTAAAAATGATAAAATCTTGAATAGGATCAATAATCTCTCACGAGAAGCTTAATGGATTGAAATAGCAATATTATCAGTTGAAAATGAGTTATTAGAATGACTCAATTGTAAGAAAATTATTAACAATTTTGCATCTAAAAAGGTTGGAAAATAAACTTCAAATAAAATACTAAATCAAAATTTTGTTTTCGGCCACCAACAATGTTGAGCCGCCCCTGGTCTCAAAGGCTCGAGACTACGGTCGAGGTTCATCCCCCGTGGGCTATCGATGCTCGACCTCGGAGCAGTACAGACCAACGGTTATGGTGAGAAAGTGGGGAGTTACCAAGGCAGGTAAATAGAGCTGACAGAGTCTAGTGGACTAGTCCAAAAACGAATCAAGTCATTAAATGGTTGTACTAGTCTCATATCTTTCTAATTAATGCATTTCGTACTATGTTGGAATTCCCCCTCATATAAAAAGGAGATCCTTGTCGTTTTATGGACATTTGTTGCTCAATATCGAATACACAACATTGAATATACAAGAACATTTTCTCTGCTCTCTAATATATTCTCTTGCTCTCATTACTTCCATTTATTGCTTACATTCATTTTGTTCTATTTATTGCACTTATTGTTTATCATTCATCATAAATGGCCACTAGCGTAGCTCTCATAACTGTTAGTACTCCCTCGATCACTCTAAGCCGGTCACCTAACTCGACCCCGAGGCCTCATATACGGCGGCTTGAGGCCCCGATATCCAGTCGTTTGGTTCAGTTATCATATCGTCTCTAAGCTATAATCTTGTTTCTAATTTTTTACTTATCATCCATTGCCTAACAACTAACATAAAAATAGATCACGTATTTTTAGAACCACATAATCAAATTTAATTATTATTACTATTTTCACGTTAAAAAGTTTGGCGCCCACTGTGAGGCTAAAAATAATAGTGATTATTTTCTTGCAGGTTTAACTACATAACGCAGGGTATCTTTCACACTTTTTCTTGTCCAAAAACTTTGATTTCAGGTCAAAATATCTAATGGTAAACAACAATCTTGAGGACCATAGAGAGATTGATGTAGATGTTCTAGGTGTTGGTGTACCCGTACGAAACCTTGAGAATACATCAGAACCAATTCCCGTGGACGCGGTCTCACACGATGCCCAACATATCGATATAATCTCCCACACTAACAGGAGCGTACATCAAGTAGATCAATAAGAAGTCCAAAAAACCCAGCTCGGGAGGAACAGGAGGTCAACTTTTATGTTATTTTTGAGATGTTGCAGGCACAATAGCTCGCAATCGCTCAGCTGCAGAGCCACCGAAAAAACCCACGTACAACAGCCTCGGGAACAGCCCCTCGGACCCAACATGTACCAGAAAGATCAAGCAACAATGGGTCGGCAGCTGAACCCGCCATTATAAAGATACTCGAGGACCTCAAAAGGAGGATCGTGTTGGGCAAGAAGAAGATAGAAGCCAACAACAAGAAGGTCAATACCTACAATTCCAGGGTCGACCAAATTCCGGGCGCACCCCCAATCATGAAAGGTGTGAATTCGAAGAAGTTCGTGCAGAAGTCATTCTCACAGGAAGCGGCCCTAAAACCCATTTTAAAGAAGTTCATATTGCCAGGACTTCCAAAGTACAATGGAACCTCATACCCCAATGAACACATTACCATTTACACTTGTGCAGTAAAGGGCAACGACCTAAAGAATGAAGAGATCGACTCCGTCCTGCTGAAAAAGTTCGGAGAAACGCTTTCAAAGGGGGAAAATGATGTTGTATCACAACCTGGTCCCAAACTCGATAGATTCATTTTCCATGCTAGCAGATTCTTTCATAAAGGCACATGCTGGTGCCATCAAAGTAGCAATAAGGAAATCCGACGTCTTCAAGATCAAGCAGATGGAGAATGAGATGCTGCGAGAGTTCGTATCTCGCTTTTAAATGGAATGAATAGAACTACCGCCAGTCTCCGATGACTGGGCAGGATAGGTCTTCACTCAAGGTTTGAATGAACAAAGCTCGGTGGATTCGAAATAGCTGAAACAAAATCTGGTTGAATAAAGGTCAGTGGCTTCGAAACAGCTGAAACAAGTTCGGAGAAACGCTTGGTGCCATCAAAGTAGGAATAAGGAAATCCGACGTCTTCAAGATCTAGCAGATGGAGAATGAGATGCTGCGAGAGTTTGTATCTCACTTTTAAATGGAACGAATGGAACTACCTCCAGTCTCCGACCACTGGGCAGTATAGGACTTCACTCAAGGTTTGAATGAACATAGCTCGGTGGCTTCGAAACAACTGAAACAAAATCTGGTTGAATACCCCGCCGTAAGTTGGTCGGATGTTCGCAACTGATATCAATCGAAGATTAGGGTCGAGAACGACTAATTAGGAGCACTCTCAGGCTTGTTATACCCAAGAAGGCTTCTAGCGAAGAAGCCAAAGCCAAAAAAATATATGTACCAGCCATACACCGAAGATAGGAGAAGCGCCCCGAGGTGTAACATACCTCAGAATGATTGAAGAACGGACCAAGGGCAGAATCCTCAGGGACTCATCAGTAGAGCTAGATTCAATAGGCACATAGGGCCAATGTAGGCACCTCGCTTGTCGGAATACAACTTCGATGTCGATGTCTCAAACATTATGTTTGCCATCATTAAAATCAGAGACGCCAGGTGGCCTGAGACTGTACAATCAGATCCTTCGTAAAGAAATCAAAACTTAATGTGTGAATTTCACAACACACACGGTCATAGGACTGAGGATTGCCACTAGTTCTGGAAAAAAGTAGCCCGACTACTCAGCAAAGGTCACCTCTGAGAATTCCTCAGTGACCGGGCCAAATATAAGTTCCGAGAAAGAGAGGTGACAAAGAAGAACGAAACAAATGAGCCATAACATGTCATTCACATGATCTTGGGAGGCATCGATACCCCACAAGAACCTATGATCAAAAGAAAAAAAATATCCATCACCAGAGAAAAGCAAACTCGGGATTTCATACCCAAGGATGCTCTCACATTCAATGACGAGGACATCGAGACCTTGTCTCAGCCTCACAGTGATGCACTGTTAATCTCTTTCCTTGTAAATACATTTCAAATTAAATGTGTACTTGTGGATCTAGGTAGCTCGACCAACATTATCAAGTCGAGGGTGGTAGAGCAGCTCAGACTGCTTGACCAAATCGTGCCCTCCTCTCGAGTCCTCAATGGATTCAACATGGCGAGCGAAGCAACTAAAGGGGAAATCACCCCCCTTCAACGTGGTCGGCACAACCCAAAATGCTAAATTCCATGTCATCGAAAGAGACATAAGATACAACGCCTTGATCAGAAGGTCATGGATACACTACATGAGAGCAATACCATCCACCTTCATCAAATGACAAAATTCCCGACAAAGGATGGGATAAAAACCGTCTATAGGGAATAGTATGCAGTATGAGAAATATTTGCGGTGGAAGATATGACACCGACGCTAGTCCCTCCACTTTTAAAAGAGTCAAAGGATAACCAGATAGTAAAATAACAATAACAAGCTATATTGTCATCTACGCCCGACTAAACAAAACGAAGGACCATACCATAACAAATGATTGAATCACATCGAGATCTGAAGCACCGTCACCACTAAGGTAGGGTCACATCCCTTTTTCTGTTAAATCTTATACTAACCTGAGTGCAAGTATCTGATCAAAAAGGTTGAAGCGCTTTCCAACTCAAAGGTCTTAGGTTACAAACGCATGTGTTGCACTCTTTTCCTTCGATCGGGTTTTTTTTATCCCAATAAGGGTTTTAACCGTAAGGTTCTTAACGAGGAAACACGTATATGCTACCTAAGGAAGACTTAACAAGTATTCAAGACTTCCTTTCCAATCAATCTCAAATACTGGGGGGGGGGGGGCATCCCTCGGAGGATCACCTCCTAGGAAAAGCGAAGAAGTGCTAAAAGATTGTGTACCGGGCCAAACGATCGAACGAATTGTGTCAATAAGAATAACTCAGCCCCTAGCAGCAAAAAAATGTATACTTATACCAAGTAATCGAAGAATACATTTCATCAAAGTATTTTGCATTTGAAAAGAGTCCGTTATATTTGCAAAAACGGCTCCAGAGCCAAAAATAACCCAGACAAAGGGGGACTGGCATCAACAATTCGAAGTTGTACGACCTCCGAGTCAGAGTTTCAAACTCGCAAGCCCTAGATGAGGCAATATCAAGTTCACAAAATGGCTACGAAGTCAAAAAATGTCCCGTACACTCAGGTACTGGCATCAAAAACTCAAAAGACACACGACCTCCCGGTCGAAAGCTCAGAATTTGTAAGGCCTCAATGAGGCAATACCAAGTTTACAGAAATTGATCCCGAGCCAGGAAATGTTCGATAACTCGAGGACTACCGCCAATAGCCACCCCTCTCGACTCATCAAAAACCTGAGGCCATAAGACCCCAAGTGGGCAGTCTCGATCTCGTAAGACCTATATAAGGAAACAACAAAAATTGTAAGACCTCAAGCAAGGCATGAACCACACTTGTACCAAGTGACCAAAACTGTATGACCTCAAGCAACGCATGAACCATACTTGTACCAAGTAATCAAAATCTGTAAGATCTCAAGAAAGGCATTGAACCATACTTGTATCAAGTAATCAAAATATGTAAGACCTCAAGCAAGGCATGAATCATACTAGTACGAAGTAATCAAAAATCGTAAAACCTCAAAGGCATGTAAAATTTTTAAGACCTTACAAAAGGCATGATCTCGATCTTAAAGTTAAGGCTATATATCAAACTTGTAAGACCAATAAAAAGGCATACCCTTGATATAGACATCGAAACTACTTCACTCGGCGAGTGAAAAGCTTCGGCCAAACACAATGACTATGGTAACAAGGTTGTACCAGCCAAACTATACAACTTGAGGACGCCTGAACGTCGCTATAAAATCATAGTCTTTTAATTACTTAAAAAATACTTCAAAAAAAAACTGTTAAACAGGCTACCCTCGACAAAGGCAAAAGAGATTCGACCATGTCAGCTCCTAATTACAGGTTTTCTTGTCAGCCTTGTTTCGTGTCAAATAGACCGCCACTTTTGTGTTAGCCTTGTTTCGGCTCATTATGGATTCGTCCCCAGCATCCACAACTTTGGCCTTCACCTTCAAAAGCCTAGACTCAAGCCTTGTAATCATGTCCACTTGAACCAAGCAGTTCTCACAAGTTAAGTAGAGTTAAACCTCAAAAGCGGGAGACCTATCCAAAGCACCTTTCTCTGCTGTAACTTGAACATCCGCCCGGGATTTCAACTCATCACGCTCGCGCTCGGCTTGGAAAAATTCTCTCCTAAGGCATTCCAAATCCCCTGTATTCTTCTGCAACTAAAATAAACGAAGCGTCAAAATTAGGGGTAAAAAAAGGAACATGCTCCCCTCTAGAACAAAAATTTCCTGTTCCTCGAGGTAGCTTTCATAGTTTAGGCTTTGACTCACCTCATATAGCAAGTGTGCCAGTTCATCTTCTCTCTCATTACAAAGAATCCTGAGGGACTTCTTCTCATCCACGGCTTTACGCAACATGGCCTCGACGAAGCAGCTTAGACTTGAGCTTGTTAATAACCTATGAAGAAGAAACTCCTTTAGAGGGAAAAATCTACAAAGGTTAAAAAAGAGCCGGTTCAATCGGCCAAAACTCACCACAGAGTAGAGCCGCAGAGCTTCCTCAAAAGCCAAGCGCCCATCTTTTAGCCTGGCTCTGTCAAACCCAGGAAGACCACTCCTAGTCAAGACACAGTTGCTCGATATATACAGCCCCTGGCCTCGGGCACCCCTCGAAGTACCTTTGATGGGAGAAGTAGTCGGCGGCATAAAACCTTCGCTTCTCGAGGTATCTCTGACGGGAAAAGAAGATGGCAGTGGAAATGGTGCCTAACATCTATGTGCTTAGTCCTTTTATCACGAACAAGGTTCTTTGTCATAGTTATAGCATTAGTGTTATCAAAAAATATAGGAATGCAGTCAACTTGAATACTAAAGTCTACCAGCTGCTATTTGATCCATAGAAATTGAGTACAACAATAGGCAACAACAACATACTCAGCTTCAAAAGTAGATAAGCCCACCGAGTTTTGCTTTTTGGCATCCCATGACACAAGATATGAACAAAGGAAGTGTGCCATACCTGAGGTGCTCTTCCTATCCACTAAAAACTCTGCATAATCAACATCAACATATCCTACTAGATCAAAATTTCTACCTTTGGATACCAAAGACACAGATCAGGGGTGCATTTCAAGTATCTTAGTATTCGTTTGACAGTATTCATGTGAGACTCTTTAGGATTTGCCTAGAAGCGAGCACAAAGCCCTACATTAAAAAGAATGTCAGGTCTATTAACAGTAAGATATAGAAGTGAGCCAATCATGCCCCTATACAACTTTTGATCAACTGATGTACCCGGATCATCAAAATCTAATTTAGAAGCAGTTGCAATGGGTGTGCCTATTTATTTTGATTCTACTATTTAAATTTTTTGATTAGCTTTTTGCATACTTCTACTGATGGATCATGGTTTCATTTTGACTTTGTTTGATTTGTAAGCTTAAGAAGAAGTTAAGCTCACCCAATCATGCTCGTTTCAAACTCACTCCCCATTAATTTTGCAAAGTCCTTACTTAGATTATCAGTAGTGGCCCCAAAGATTATGTCATCAATATTTATTTGTACAACAAGGAAATCCTTACCTTTTTCCTTTAAGGATAAGGTACTATCAACTTTGCCTCTCTTGTAACCATGCTCTAGCAGGAATTTTGACAATCGTTCATACCATGCTCTTGGAGCATGCTTGAGTCCATAGAGAGCCTTGTCTAACTTGTACACATGGTCAGGACATTCCTTGCTCTCAAACCATGGTGGTTGTTTTACAAACACTTCCTCTTTTAGGTAGCCATATAGGAAGGGACCTTTGACATTCATTTGATGCAGAGTGAATTCCATGTGTGCTGCAAAGGCTATAAAGAGTCTAATTGCCTGTAGTCTTTCTACTGGAGCAAAAGTCTCATCATAGTCTATGCCCTCCTCTTGGCTATAACCTTGGACCACCAGTCTTGCCTTGTTTCTTGTAACTGTTCCATCTTCATCAAGTTTGTTTTTGAAGACCCACTTTGTTCCAATGACTGACCTGTCCTTGGGTCTTGGAACTAGATGCCAAACTTGACTTCTCTCAAATTGATTGAGTTCATCCTGCATAGCAATCACCCAATCTACATCCCGCACTCGACAATATTTTTAGGTTCAATAAGAGATAAAAAAGCATCAAAAGCACATAGATTCTTTAGTTGTGATCTAGTTTTAACTCCAGATGTTGGATCAATGATAATGTTCTCAATGGGATGAGCACTTTGATGCTTGTAAGGTTTTACAACCAACTGGTTTCTGCTAGATGTTTCTCTAATTTCTGTTGCTGAGGAACGGAGTCATGAACAGGTTCCTTTAAGGGATTCATTTCAGTTATTTTTTGATTAGTTCCCCCTGTTAGGTTTCACCGGATGTAAGAACCTGTTCTATCACATGTTCCTTCTGTTGGTCCCACTTTGACTTGTGCTGAGGCTTCAGTCAACTTCTTTACCAATCCAATGGCTTCATCTTCGTATTCCTGTCTCTCAGAAAGAATATTAGTTTCATCAAATACTACATGTATACTTTCTTTTACATATAAAGTTCTTTTGTTGAACACTTTATATGCTTTGCTATGTGACGAATATCCCAAGAATACTCCCTCATCACTTCTGGGATCAAACTTACCTAGGGAGCCATTTCCATTGTTGTGCAAAAAGAACTTACATCCAAATGCTTTAAGATGAGATATATTTGGTTTTCTACCTTTAAGTAACTCATAGGGAGTCTTCTCTATAAGAGGTCTAGTCATGCATCTATTACTAATGTAGCATGCAGTGTTTATAGCCTCTGCCCAAAAGCTATAGGGCAGCTTACTACAAAGAAGCATAGTCCTAGCCATGTCTTCAAGAGTCCTATTCTTTCTTTTAACTACTCCATTTTGTTGAGGAGTCCTAAGGGCAGAGAAATTATGATCTATACCAATTTCATCATAGAATTCAGCAACTTAGCATTTTAAAATTCATTTCTATGATCAGACCTAATGGATGCAAGTTGATTTCTTAATTGTTTTTGAGTTTTTCTAACAAATGCAGTAAACATGGCAAATGCTTCATCTTTAGAAGTTAGAAATAGAACCTAGGTAAATCAAGAATAATCATCAACATGCACCATTACATATTTCTTTCTACCTCTACTCATGGTTCTCGTTGGACCACAAAGATCCATATGGACCAGTTCCAACGACTTGGCTGTGCTTACCATTTTCTTGCTTTTAAAGGATGATCTTAACTGTTTCCCCCTTGCACAGGCCTCACTAACTATGTCTTTCTTGAACTTGATGTTAGGTAACCCTATCACCAGGTCTTTGGAGACTAATTCAGACTGGCATGACCAAGTCTTTAGTGCCACGGGAGGGGATCATTATCCAGCACACTTAGACAAATTAGTTCATTTTCTGAGAGAGTCGACAAATCTATAATGTAAATATTGTTAACCCTATTTCCCTGCAAAACAATCTTGTCAGTGGTAAGATTAATCACAAAGCATTTAGTATAGGTGAATTCTACAAGGTTACCTCTGTTACATAGTTGTGACACACTGATCAGGCTATATTTCAAGCCATCTATTAAGCAGACATTCTCAATGGAGTGAGATTGTGTCATACCTACTTTTCCAACCCCAATAATCTCACCTTTATTCCCATTTCCAAAGGAAACATTGCCCCCTTTAAGTCCTCAAGTGAAAGGAACTGGTTCATGCTTCCAGTCATATGTTTTGAGCAACCACTATTCATGTACCATATTTGGCTACTTCCTTTCACTTGGACCTGCAAAAAGAAATCAGGGGTTAATCTTAGGAACCCAAACTAGATTGGGTCCCATTCTATAGGCAAAGGGATAAATCAGATTTCCTCTAGCCCACCAAGGAAACATGCTCTTTTCTTGAATAAACGTTTTGTTCCTCCGACCGGCCTTTTCTTTTGCATTACATTCATTTTTGTAATGGCCAGTCTTGCCATAATGTGTGCAAATTTGTATTCAGGAAGAGTGAGCTACTTGCTTTTAGGATCCCAGTTAGGTGCTTGAGTCTCATAACCAAGTCCTCTTTTGTTGCTGCTATGGTGTTCTTATAGCTAGGGGTGTGCATCAGAAGCCTTGTTCCATTTTCAAGTTCTGTCTAGTTCATGTTTTACCTTTCCTAGGTCTTCATTTGGTACTCTTATCCGCTCATCTTTCCTGTATAGCTCATCTTTTCATTTTTCCTAAGTTTTCTTCTAGGGTGAGATGCGTGAGGTCAGCTTTCTTCTTTCCTGTTCCGAGTTTCAGTTTTAAGTTCTCAGTCCTAAGTTCTAGAACACTAGTGTCAAGTTCAGAACCTGGTTCTTCAACTCAGCATTTTCATTTCCACTCTCATTAACCCTAGACTCTAGATTTTTGCACTTGGCTTTTAGAATCATGCATTCCCTAGAAATCTCTTTCTTCTCATTGTTAATTATCTCAGACTCGTCAATGAAGTCTAGTAGTAGCTCAGACAACCTTTCTTTTGACAGGAATTTAATCTTGTCTTTGAGATGAAGAATACTTACCTCTTGCGCATCATCTAATTCTCCAATGGCCATAAGTGTCTGTTCATCTCCAACTTCATCCTTTGAGCCCTCATATGATGTTTCTCCCCAGGCAGCAACCATAGCCTTTGTTGATCCTTAGTTACTTTTTGGTTGAACATGTTCCTTCTTCATGCTCCTTCATTTAGCCCTTTCTTTCTTCCACTCAATTTTCCATTGGGCATAGTTCTTCATCATGTGATCAGTCTTACTACACTTGTAGCAGCTCTCATTGGTCTGTGTCTCATGAGCCCTTAGTTTGTTGAAGGTTGTACCTCTTGAAGAATCATTTCCTCTCATTAGGTACTTTTTGAAATCTCTGTGATCATAGCAATTTCATCATCCTCTAGATCTGAACCTTCAACAATTCTGAGAGCAAAACTTTTTTCCTTCTTGGGTGTATCCATCTTTACTGTTTGCATTCTCAGTTCATAGGCAGTAAGGTTTCCAATAATTTCATCCATCTTGAGAGTAGCAATATTCTTTGATTCTTGAATGGCACTGAGTTTGCTTTCCCAGGAGACTGGCAGAACCCTTCTCAAAATCTTCTCAACTTTATCTTCTTCTAGAATAATCCTTCTAAGAGATTTAAGTTCATTTGTCAGTGTGGTGAACCTTGTATACATCTCTTGAATGGTTTTTCCTTCCTTCATGGTGAAGTTCTTATACTGAGAATACATCAGTGTTCCCCTGGACCTCTTCATTTTAGGTGTTCCATAATGAGCCACTTGTAAAGTGTCCTAGATTTCCTTAGCAGTGTTACAGTTCTGAATTCTACTATACTCATCTGGACCTAGTCCATACACAAGCCAGTTCATGGCCTTAGCATTTTTCTCCCGCTTCTTCAGGTCTGCAGCGGTACAATCAGCCCTTGTTTTTGGCACATCAACTCCTTCAGCATTCTTCTGTGTAGTTAGTAAAGGACCATCAGTGACTATATCTCACAATTCATAATCTTCTCCTATGATATGATCTCCCATCCTGTTCTTCCTCCAAGAATAGTACTGTCCATTGAAAAGTGGAGGCCTAGCAGTGGATTGCCCTTCCCAGTTTCCAAGTGGTGCACTCATGTTGATATTTCCCTAAGGTGTTAGCATCTTCAAGGATAACCTGGCTTTGTTACCAATTGATGTTCTAAACGTTAATATCACACAAGAGGGAGGTGATTTGTGTGGTACCCGATTTTCGATCTATAAGAACCAAGTTCTTCTAGAGGCTCTAATTACTACTGTTTGCAGAATTAAAAGTACATAAAATAAAGAACACAGAGATTTTTATGTGGAAAACACCTGGCTCAAAAGGTGAAAAATCACGACCTACTACTCAATAGGAATTTTCCAAGCTTCCACTAAAATTATTGAGCCAAAACAGCATTAACAAAAACTCTTTGTAAACCTAAAGATTAACTCTAATCCCTTTGTAGCACACAGCCTCAACTGTTGCGACAACTTCAAGTTAGCCTATAGCTTGAACTCTCAAAGTACCAAATACAATTGCTTCTATAAAAGATGGAAAGGTACAATTTTAAACCACCTACTACAGTTGAACTAGAATAAGAAAAAACACAATAGAACTGGTTCTTCTATCTCGTTCAAGTAACTTCAGGAGTGCACACTCGAATCTCACATAAATTGTTGCAAAATCGCCTTTCTCTTTTGCTCTCTATTTAGTTTAACATCTGCATATGTGTAATACCTGTAGAAGAGAAAAATCACTATTATTTAATGAGTTAGTAATTAGAGTTTGATTGAGACTCAATTGCTGATCTTTCGGCGAAGTTGAGTCCTTGAACAACACAAACTCCAACCCTATCTTTTATCCGGATTGTGTTCTATTCTCATAACGAGACTTTCTCTCCTTATCCAATATGCAACCGTTTTGATCAGATCAGGAGATATTGCTGCTTGATCAATAGGACTTATCTCCTTCACGTGCATCTTACATATGCAGGTTGAGCATTACTGTGCTTCAGATGATGGACCTGGTCCATAACTGAGTTCATTTGTCATTCTTCAAAACTTCACCTGTTCTTAGGCCAATAATTTTTATCCAACCCCAAAGCTGATGTTCCTTCTCCTTCTCCGAGGAGGCACAATCATACTATGGAGAATCCCCCAATGCTTACCAAAGCGGAATCAACACACTTAAAAGGAGAAAGCTTTCCAAATATATCAAAATTACATAGCACGTTCCGTTGTTACGCCCCGCGGTATTACGACGAAGTTATGCTCTGCAGTAATATATTATGATTATGTTACCCTCGGTAGTAATATATTGCGATGATGTTACATCTTGCAGTAATATATTACGATGATGTTATACCTTGCAGTATTACATTACGGTAACGTCAGGCTTCGTAGTATTAAGTTACGAAAATGTTGCAACCTACAGTATTATATTACGGTGATGTTACGCTTTGCAGTAATAAGCTATGACGATGTTGCACCTTGTAGCAATGTACGTTGAATTTGTCGTAAGGTAATTAGCATTAGTCTAAGGAAAAGATTATCTGGGGATTATAAGGATTATAAATGATGAGTAAATTCGTGAAAGTAAGTGGGTAAGTAATATAGAAGAAAATGAATTTTGTCAAAGTTTGGCATTTTGAGATAAAATACGGTCCGCGTTAAAATACTCGGTATTTATGAACTAGTACCATACAAGATACTACATGACCATACTAGTAAGATGTATAAGGTATGTTAAAAGATAATATTATTTAATTAAATTGAGATAATTATTAAATTATTAGAATAATTAATTAACTATCAGCTAACATGACATTACTCAATTAACCGATAAATGGATAAAAATTACACGTGACAAGAAGCCACAATTCACGAAATGGCTTAGGGTCTTATTTGCTTAGGTGGCTACGTAAGATAACAAGACTTTAACATGTAAATTAAAGACATGCAAGTTTGGTTTATTTGGACATAGTATTCTATAAGCTAAAACTTTGCAACGTATAATGTTCTTTAGGAAAAGACTTAATTTCAAAGTCTTGTCCATTTCATTTTGGACAAGAACAAGAAAACGTCACTGACCAACAAACTAAAAAGAACATACACAGTTCAAATGCTTCGTAAAGCAGAAGTTGATTCGTTCCAAATAATTCAAAGAACTGAAGCTTGATCCGTTCAAGGCTTCAAGAACAGAAGCAAAAACTTCAATTCAATTTTTGGGGTTTTAAGTTCAATCACGAAAATTTCTAACGGAATATTATACAGAGATATATGAACGAAATGTGCAAATTGACAAATTCCATAAATGACTCTATTCATAAACGTATTAGAGATATCTATATTCTTGAATTTTCAAGTGTCATAATATTTCATCATCTGTTTATGGGTCTCAGAAAAATACGAAAGTTGAAAAAGTTTACTTTATGATATTGCTCAAGGAAAAATGATCTTATGACATTCCGAAAGATTTTACTAACGTACTTTTCATGCATTGCATTTTTGTACATTGACACATGACTAGATAGTATTATATACGCGTATATATATATATATATATATATATATATATATATATATATATATATATATATATATGAAATATGGGAAAGGTTATGACGTTATATATGCACCACCACCTGATCAGCTGGTATACGTTGATGATTTTGCCCACAGTGGCCGATATGCTATGATGGGATGCCCTTAGAGGCTGATGATGTTATGAAACATGTACCTATGCACAACATGATATTGATACGCATTGCAGGATGCTAAGAGTATTTTCATGACTTACAGAACTATTCAGACTTACAGGTTGAGTCAATTACTATATATTTTTGTCATGTCTATTATGTACTTATTTATGTGCCTTGCATACTTGGTTCATTTTTCGTATTGACGCCCCTTTTGCTTGGGTACACTGTGTTTCATGCCTGCATGTCTCGATAGACAGGTCAAGAGCCCTCTAAGTAGGCTATCAGCTCAGAGGAAGATGTTGGTGCGCTCCATTTGGTTCGGAGTTGCTTGTTTGTTTAGTATGATTTAGACGTGTATTGTTTGGTATGGCGGGACTGTTAGTGCCCAATTTTTTCCTGTATTTTTTATGTATGCATAAATACCTTCAAAATAGCATATATAAGCATGCACAAGATTTTTATAATTTTTTCATAATTTTAAGGATTTAAAATAATTTATATTTTTCCCCTTTAATTCATAAACTTCCTAATAATTATCCCTCAAATTATTATTTTGGTTATTTAGTCATTTAGAGTTTGGTACAAAGGAAAATATTTTTCAATTTTCCCATGTTTGGTTGGCTTAAATATTTTGAAAAATATTTTCCTCATCAACTCATTTTCCTCTAATTGGAACAAAAAATATTTTCCGTATCAGGAGGAGGGAAATATTTTTCAAAACTCCTTCTCAACTTTCTCCACCATATTCCTTATCCTGACCAATCCACCCACACCCATCCTCCCGCCCTACACTCCCAAGAAAACAAAATTTATTTTTACTTTTTGTTTTAATTTTAAAATTTTTATTTTTTTCTTTTCTGCACCCACCCCCACCCCAATCCCACACAAGAATATTTTTTTTTACGTTTTTTGAAATTTTGAAATTTCAATTTTTTTTTCTGCAGCCCCACTCCCTTTGCGCCTCATCCCCAACCCCCAACCCCCACTCCCGCACAAGAATTGTTTTTTTACTTTTTTGTAATTTTTAAATTTTTATTTTTTTCTGCAACCCGCCCTCCCTGCTCCCCCCTTCTCCTGTCAAAATATATTTTTTAGTATATTTTTAGTTTTTCTTTTTTTCATCTTTCAGTTTAAGGGTTCAAAATTTTACAAGTTCCAAAGTTATGAGTTTAGAGGTTTATCTTTTTCGAAATTCACGGGTTCGAAAGTTTTGCGGTTCAGAAGTTTATAAAATTTGTGGGTTCGGAAAGTTGTTGGTTCGAAAGTTTATGGCTTTATGTTTATTGTATAAAAATTATTTTATGAATACTCTTAAGAAAATATTTTTCTTGATTTTTCCTACCAAATACCGAAAAATGAATAAGATTACTACTTATTTTCCAAAAATATATTTTTCATGGAAAATATTTTTCATCATACCAAACACACCCTTAATTTCTATATTTCATGCAAAAATATGGTTAAAATATTTTTGTGCATTGTTATAATTGCATTATGTATTTTTAAAACTAAATTGCATATAATTATAGTATTAGCCTTATTAGTGTATAGTTATATTTACATGCGTAAAATTGGTCTCATATGTTTTTAAAATTCTAAATATCTATTTTAAATTATTTTGGTAAATAAAATTATTTTTCAGAAATTGTTTCTTATTTATTATAAATTATATGGGGATAATTGGCTATTTAAAATATAACCAGATTTACATTTTAATTTCAGCCTAAATTAAACCCAACCCCAGCCTATTTGCTAACCAAACTACCTGACCCAGACCCTAAACCTGCCTACCCGACCCAAGACCCGTCAAATTCTGGCCGTTGATCAACGACCCTTATCCGTCCCTTCCTTTTTTATCCTAACAACCCACTAACCCTATCTCATTTTCAAATTTTTTCACCTCGGTAGTCTCTCATCTCTCAACCACTCAACCTAACCCTAGCTCATCTCAACCAGCGACCTTATTCTCTGGTCTTCTCTGGTGATCACCCTTCAACTCATAAGCCCCAAATGGCTCTTCTATCGCCATGATCACCTTCTTTGAGGCCTTCAAGGTCCCTGGGCCACGCTGAATTTCATCCCATCTAGTCTGTTCTTGGCTACTTTAGTATGATTTCAAGCAAAATCATGTTGTACTTGTTATGATCGTTGAGATTTTAGACATGTTCTTTCATATCTACTTGAGTTTCTTCTGAAATCCTAATTTTTGCTTAAATCTCCTAGATCTGTACGATTCTTAAATGATTTGAGTCTGTTTCTTTGATGTTTTACACTATCCTTGTAACTCTTTACAAGAATCATCGATTTCAAAGTGTTTTCACCGTCTTCTCAAATTAAGTTTTTCGGAACTTCTTCTGAAACTTTGCTTAAACAGATCCTTTATGTTTAAACTTCTATCTCTTGTATATTTTGACTGATTCTATGGTTCTACTACCTCTTCAACTTGCATATGTTGAAAACCCTAAATTCTTGGTTCTAATCTTGGGTTTTTGAGTTTTGTTTTTATAACATATTCAGTTAATCTATATGTTTCTGTGATTCTGTGATGTTACCCTATGATTGCTTGTTAAGGTTCCTAATTATGGCTATCCTTGCTTATCGTATGATTTTACCTTATTTTATTCACCAATGTTTCTGATTCTTTACTTCTCGTGTCTGTATCATGCTTATTCTACTAATTCAGACTCTGCTCTACATGTATCCCTAATTTGTATATGATTTTTGTCCTACTCGACCTCTTAGAGTATAGTTTTTGCTTACTATGTGCTTGTTTTTATAAAGCTGCTAAATCAGTGCTATTTTTTACTTTTGAATCCTTGAATTTTTGTGATTGATCCTTCCACTGATTTTGAATGATATCTCTACTAATTTTTAACCTTGTAAAATATTTTCTGACCTTATTCTATGGTCAATTATGCTATTAATTGGTTTCCTAGATCTTTCCTTGATTGAAATATGCTGAACCTAGCCTCTATTATATGTGTACTTATATTATGCGGAAATTATTTTCCCATTTATTATGCTCAGCCTTATACGATTTTCTTCCTTATTTGCCACATGTTTACTACCGTTTGAAGTTGACTCCTTTATTAAAGGAATACTGAACATGATTTCGTGGCTAATTGATTCTGAGTCACCATAATCACTGATCAACTTTGATATTACCTTATTTAATACCTGCTTTCAAGCGATATATACTCATTATTTCATTAACACAATAACACTCTTGGTTCAAAAAAGCTCTCTCACACACACATTTAAACTTACTGCTCTCTCTCTTTTCTGCAGCCGGCTAACTATTGTGCTCTCCTACACCTTCACTCTTGCTTATTATCTTCTTTACTAGTATGTTCTACTTTCAATTCAAGTTCCAACAACAAAATGGTTCTTTTACTATTTCAGTTCATTTTGTTTCTAGTTTGCTTTTACTTATGATTTTGCTGTGAAACTTGCAGTTGATAAGATTACATAATTAGCATATTATGAACCCCCTCCTTAGGATAAGTATGAGCATGTTCTCACTTTTATGTAGTCTATTTTGCACTATCTGGATTCTAGTATGAATCCCTTCTATGTAGTCTGCACTACTAAAACTTATATGATTCTAGTGTTAATTCTTAAATCATGTGGATCCTACTATACCCCCGTAAGCATTGTTGGTTCTATGACTATATTGTGTCTGAGCATGTCTGTACCAATTCCTAAGAACTTTTTCATGTTATATGTTTACAATCATGACCCCTGTTTGTGACTGCTGAACTTGCTTTGGTTCTGTGACTCCTGGCTGTGTATGAACCAGTTTTAAGGGTGTTGTGTTTGTACTGTTGTTTACTACTCCACTCTCTTTTCAAATTGTCTCTATTGTTTTACTAATTTATTTCAAACAAACTTCCCTTTAATACAGTTTTTCCCATTATAACCTTTCATCTTGTGTCAAGTACATTCACTATACTCCTAAGTCAATAAGTTCTGCCCCCCCCCCCCTGCCTTGGGATCCTCCTGAGAACCCTCTAAACTCTAGCATACCGAGGATGGCCCTTCCACGTTGCACTTATTTAATGTTTGGTTACTAAGTCTAGGTGTAAGAATTGGTCGGGATCCTTAAGATCCTTAGGGAACTTTGATGCACCTACACTATGACTTTGTCTATGGAATTGAGGCATTTGAGGCTATTGGAGACTTTGGAAATCTGTGCCTATCTGTAGGCTCCCTATAGAACAACTTGTTATTTTCTTATTTACTTATGTAATTCATTCATATGGTCTATAATAACTTGTAAACGAATATTGGTGTAATTAGTAAAGTGGGTAGTTAGTTACATGTTTGTGGGATAATACGGGTAAAATTCATGCCTATAAGACTTTAAAATTTTTTGTGTTTGCCTTTATTAGTAGAAACCATGCCTATAGGACTTCACATTTTGATATGATTGTCTTACCGAGTAGAAAATATGCCTATAGGACTTTTACATCTTATCAGGTTTGTCTCACCATGTTAGAGATCAGGCTTATAGTATTCACTTGATCCCATAATAAAAATCATATTAAATAGGTCTTAAATCAGTGTCACAAGTAGATACCATGCCAATAGAACATAATCCAAATATGACTTGTGTTATAACAAGTGTTTATGTATGTTTTCATGTGTCACTATGCCTGCATCTTTAAAATCATTATTGAATATTAAATATCATACCTATAGGGAACAACATCAGATTATTCTAATAGATCTAAACTAGTTGGTTTTTTAAAAATAAATTAATCTGGTTAATAATTATCTCGCTTCTAAATTGATTTAATTGAGTGGTTTATATTTCCTTGAAACGAGTTCTTTAAAACGGCCTCAATTTATCCTTAGAAAGCGTGCCTATAGGTATTAAAGAGTCCATTTCAAAACCTGTTTTGTTTCACCATATAAGAAGTAGTCATCAGTATTTCGCATATAGGAAAACCTATAGGGCGTTTTTTCAAAACTTGCAATTCTAAAACCGTTTCTGTGACTAAATATTGTCCTAGTTTAAGAAATCTTTAAATCAGTAGGCCACTGATAGGGTCATTGCTTCCGAGGCTTTAAAAAATAGATTGCTTGTCTTCTGCATATTCATATAGACATCTTGCTTTAGGATACAGTTTAAAGGCCCTTACTTGACTTTGAGTGGTGTTGTTTATGTCCCTTGTTTGAAGAGGAAACTTTGAACCTCTAATTGCTCCCTTTTGTTCTTATTTGAAAAGAGTCCTAATTGTTATATCTTGTCGCCTTAGTATTTTCACCTTTAAAACCTTAGGGGTCCATCTAGAACCACCTATTGGTAGAGTTCTTAAATCCCTCCAGGACCATTAAGAAGGGATATGTAACAGCACGCAATAGAGATCGTTGACCAACACTCGCCTTGCATGACCACTAAGGGATGGGAAGGGTACATATGGATATGATGACTACGCGCTAACGTCACGTGTATCCCCTCATCAAGGAGAGCTTAGCGGACATTGTGTGGGGTGATCCTATAGGCTAACCAACCTAGGACTCCTCCTTTCTAAAATTCTTTCTTCTATTTTAAAACCTTTGTTTTACAAAACTTTAACGCTATTTGTACTGGAATTTCTAATGCACTAATGCTATACTGTTTCTGATTTGTTTTTGTCTCTGTTTTGTTCTACTGCAGTTTTTCACCTAACCATATGAGCCGAGGGTTGATTGGAAACAGCCTCCCTGCCCTTCCGGGTAGGGGTAAGGCTCGTCTACATATTACCCTCCCCAGACCCCACCTGGTGGGAATGTACTGGGTAGTTGTTGTTGTTGTTGTTGTTGTTTTATAAAACTTGTCCAAAACCTTTGTATGATTATTTGAGTTATATATAAACATGCCTTAATTATTTGTTTCAAGTATTTATTTGGACTAAGTCGTTAATAAGTTAGGCTAGGACCCATAGTTGTGGACAAAGAGGGTGTTTAATACCTTCCCCTCGAGGTTATCCCTTACCCTAGTTCTCTGGTAATGCAAACCAATCCAAGAGTTAATCACTCTAGGTGCCCTAACGCATTGTAATCCATTAGGAGGTGACTCTTCAAATACCCATTTCCCAATAGGAAATGAGTTATCACACCTCATGAAATGTTGAAACCTGGACTTCTCTCCGTGCGGATGAAAAGGGGGCGCGACAGCATAGCGACTCTACTGAGGATACCTTTTGGCTATTACCATAGGGAACTTATCTTTTACAAATTAGTCCAAGCATGCTTTAACCCAGACACTTATCCTTTATTTGAATTTAACTATCCATGTTTTAAGAATTTATGGTTCTTTATTCATGAAACTGACTTGTCTCTTTTTTTCCTTTTTTAGTAACTGTCTTTTCAATTATTTAAATACTATATTTATTTTTCCTACCTGCAAATACTTGACTACATGCTATTAATTGCTTCATAAATCATGCTCCATATCATATTCCACTTGTGCATATCAAATCCTATAGCAACTCTCTAATGAGTGGTTGTGCTCTTCCTATCTACTACTCTTAAATTCAGAAAGGCTTATTTGCAGTAAAATCAGTCGATCAGTAGTGCAGTCGACAGTTCCGTGCCTTCCCCCTCGAGTTGTACACTTGAGGGTACTAGTCTAAAACCCCATAGAAATCTTACTCTGGTTAAATTAGGCATGCATCATGGTCAAACCTAGCTGGATCAGTTATTTTGTCCACATAATGATTCTTTAAGATAAGCCTTATACAAAGTCCATCGGGTTTTTCATAATCCCAACGAACACAACCTCGTTCTGTGCATTAATTTGGAGAACTAAATGCTGATATATTGATCATAAATGTATAAATAGTCGAGTCCAGTGGTGGGTAATGTCTAATACTTTTGTTTTGCAAACATGAGGCACAAGGTCCCCAAATTCATTATGGTTAGCAATATCCATCCATTGTTGCTAGATTGATGGGAGGACCTTTCCTCAAGTGACAAGAAACATGTGAAAAATTACCTGGGTAACTTGCCTTCCTTGCTAGATATTGAGCCAAACAACTATTGATCGAATCTGCCTCTTTATTCTGGGATAGTGAAAGAGCTGTGTTTCATTCGATGACATAGAAATGACACCGATTCTAGAGGAAATTGGAGGGCTTGCAGGATTGACTTGGGATAGTCCCAGGCTATTGGCACTAGAAAATTTTATGGGCAGGGGATTTTTGAAGATGATGGGACTGAAGAAGAATGTCGACCTAGTGTGCTTAAAGGATTCCTACATACCGTTCGAATACATGTACGAGAGGTATGGCCATAGCAAGTCTTTCTGCACTTACCATGATGAGATCTCTCTCACTTCTCTGGGTCACATCCACCGCAGAGTGTTTATATTCATTATGTGCTTTCTAGGCCTGATAGTGTTCCCAATAAAAAAGGGAAGAATCCATACTAGGTTGGCTATGGTCGCCAAGACTCTAATTGAAGGGATTAATGGACAGACATATACCATAGTCCCCATGATCATAGCCGACATCTACAGGGCACTGGAGGCTGTCAAAGAGGGGTCAAGCATTTCGAGGGTTGTAATTTGTTGCTACAATTATGGTTGCTGGAGCATTTTCAAAAGGGTCGCTATTGCCAGGAATTTCAACGGAGGGCTTGGAACGACCATATTGCCTTCCACCACCCTAAGAATATGACTTACATTACATACAGATTTGCCCAGCCAGAGAGCACCAAAGAATGGGTAGAGTTCTTCGAAAATCTAACTGCGGAATAAGTGCAATGGATGTTTCAGTAGTTACCAACAGATGAGTTTATTATCAAGTCCAGGGATGCTCCGCACTTGGTGCTTATCAAGTTGAGAGGGATACACCCATATGCCCCTATGCGAGTTATGAGGCAAGCAGACAGGAAACAGGTCGTGCCAAGGTTTTTCAAGATGAGTCATTTTAGGGTATACTTTCAAGATGACGACATCCCTTACAAGTGCCAAAATCAGCACATGTGGCACTGCAAAATCAATATGGAGAAGAATACCATTTATCCAAACAGGTATCATGCAGGGTGCGAGCCTCTCTACCCAGCATGGTTAGAGGACAATATGAAAGGGATAATGATACCAAGGGCCAGTCAAGGTAACATAATCATAGATGAGGAATTTGAAGCTCAAGTCAAGTACAATAGACTGCACAAAAGGGTTCACGACTACGACAATGAGCATCGGAAAATACATGAGAGGAATGTGAGGTTGATCAAGGAATGGAAAGAAATGGTAGTCACTTCCAATAGGAAACTGGAATATCTGGAGCGAAGAATAATAGAGCTGGAAGGCAAGGTCATAAAGAAGATTGAAAATTGCCAAAACACTGAGGGAGCTTAAAGAGGACATCTGGCCAGAGCCTAATTGCTGCTGGGACTGCGCGAGCTAGGGGACCTATATGACGGAGTCCGAAAAATCAAATTTGGGAAAGGTCCTTATAGGACCAAATAGTCTAGATTTATTTACTTTTTCCTAAATGTAATAAGGCCAAGTTCCAGCGTACCTCGAGCACAATGAGGTTCCCAAAATAGGATACGAATTTACATTTCCACAATATGTGTTTAAATACAGCAAGCATTGCAGAATCCTCACTAACTTGTTACCATTTGTTTTTGCCTATTTTTATTCCCATCTCCTAAGGTTGGTTAACTCATACTGGCCTCATCAGCGTACCACACCAGATCTAAAGTCCCTCCACCTCCTCCTCCTCCAAGCAACACAAATGGCAAAGAAAAGACAAAAATGGATAACTTAAATGGAATCCAAAAAGGAAAATGTTGAGAACACACAGACTTCTGATGGTCGTAGTACTCTAGCCCCAAATGATCGGGTTTTGTGACTGGAACAAAATATACTAGAACTACAAGGAGAACTTGAGAAGGTTTGAAACTTGGAAAACCTCTCACTCATTGATGATTGGCTATATTTACATATTTTAGTCGATTATTACACTCTAATTTACTACACTTGAGTTGAGTTTGCGCTTTAATCGCTAGTGTTTTGCACTAACAATGTGTTTTATACCTTGTATGAGTGATTTTGTGTTATATAGATGTTATAAAATGAATTCAAGTTTTACAATTTTGAAATATGAGTAATATCCCAAGGAATTAAGTCGGGATTGTATTCGAGGATCAACGGATGATAGAGCAACAAAATGAAGAATCGAGTAGGCATATTGTGCACTGTCTAGTAAAATGCACATATTGCTCAGAACGCCATTTAGGCTCCACAATATATGGTTGGAAAGCTAACTCAAAGGGGTACAACTTTCATGTTTTACATTTTTTTCAAATTCCAAATGGAAAAGGGTAAAAAACGCGATCGAAACCACAGCCGCGGACCTGAGGTAGTATACCACGCGCGGTTGACCGCGGCCACGGAAGTCCAAACGTAAAAAATTGTTCTTTTTCACATAGGAGAAGGTATAATTGTTTGGGACCGACCCTACTTAGTATATATAGGTTGGACATACTTTTGACGGAAATTAGACCTAAGGAGGCTAAGGAGACCGAGGATTCGACCTAAGGAGTCAAGAACACAATAGGAGCAAGGCGGGAATTCTTCAACGAGTTTTTCTTTCCTCTTCACATTTTTTCATTATTGGTTATGATTTTTAGTGTTGTAGTTTTACATACTATTATGAATAGCTAATTAATTTTCTAGGGTTTTGATAGAACCTTTTTAAGATAAATTCTTGTTATGTTTTTATATAATTGAGTCATTGGATTTCTCTACTTGTTCAACTACGTGTTTATTGTTGTTGATTGAATGGCATCAATTGACTGTGCTTATTTAATGTGTACTGCTTGGGAGAGAGTACATATTTAGGTAGTTGTTGAACAAAATCACTCCTAACATATGTGAGAAATGTATGTATTGGATTCAAAGGCAGGATTAGAAATAACAAAGCCTTGACGTGGTCACAATGAGCGGTTAGATAAAGCCAACTAGCGTAGTTCGAGAGAATATGTCTAGTAAATTGTTGTAGTTTCTCGAGAGAGAATGATGACATCTAAAGTACTCACAATCAGCATTGAATACAGTGGCAAAAATTGCAGGGGAACATAGCTAGAAGGATTCCGACAATTGGAAAAATCATAACTCTAGACCTCCTTAATTTAGTCTTAAACCATTAGTCTAGTTACTTGATAATTTTACCTTTTTCTAGTATTTGCTAGTTAATTAGCTGGAAATACAAATCTCAATCTTTATAATTTAGAAAATTATTCAATCTTGTCTTCTTAGTGATACTAAACAGATACAACTAAGCCTTAGTTCTCTGTGGGATTCGACTCCAGACTTTTAGTCCAGATTATATTTGCAACGACCGCTTATCCTTTTTAGGACTAGAGTTGGGCGTGATCACTCACCCTCAATGTCTCCGATATCCACAAAAAAAAGCAAAGAACCCAAAACCTCCTCAGAATATACAAAGCCAACAGCCACAAAATCCTACCATACCAAATCAATACGCAACTCCACCCCAAACCACCAATCCGCTACCAACACCAACTCTGCAACAACACCATCAACCAATTCATTACCTGCCAACCACCACTTACCACACTCCCCAAAATACACCACCATGCATTCCCAATCCTCAAAACTCCACCAATGATCATCACTACACCCAAGTTCCTGGCACCCATCAAAGTAATCCCATATATGTGGAAACTATACCTCATTCTACCCAACCAATCTCCTGTACACCAGAATCCTCCGAGAAGGACTTGCTTATTCAAAACATGACTGAAGAACTCAAGAAGTTATCAAATTGGGTTCAAGGTGTTGAGGGTGACAGGGGAATAGAAGGTTTGAACCATGAAGATTTGTGTGTACAGCCGGATGTCGAACTGCCAGAGTGGTACAAACTTCTAAAGTTCGAAATGTTCGATGGTACATGTGATCCCAGGGTTCATCTAAGGACCTATTGTGACAAGATTTTCGGGGTCGGTAAATATGAAAGGATCCGAATAAAGCTCTTTATGAGGAGCCTTATTGGAGATGCCTTGTCTTGGTATATCAGCCAGAATCCTAAGAAATGGTCTAATTTGGTAAGCATTGTGTCAGATTTCATGGACCGGTTCAGGTTTAACACATAGAATGCACCAGATGTCTTCTACAATCAGAATCTTAAGAAGAAACCTACTGAGACTTTCTGCGAGTATGCTACTCATTGGAGGTCGGAAGCAGCCAAGGTCAGGCCCTCTTTAGACGAAGAATAGATGAATAAATTCTTCATCAGGGCATATGATCCACAATATTATGAGAGTTTGATAGTCATCAAAAATCACAAATTCTCGGATATCATCAAGCTCGGTAAAAGGATCGAGGAAGGAATCATGCGCGGGATGGTAATGAATTTTGAGGCACTACAAGCCACAAGGTACTACAATCAAGTGGCATATCGAATAAGAGATATGTTGGGGCAGTACTGGTGGTCCAGGGCCCAAAATCCCCACTCACATATCAAACACCTCCACCCACATATCAAATGCCACCGCCTACATATCAAGCACCTCCACCCAAATACCAAACATCACCGCCCACTATCAGCCTTCATCTCCCAAATATTCCCAACTAGCCTCTATCTATCACACATATAATTCCCAGCCTCCCCACTTCCATTCACCATCAGCTTGCCAAAACTATCCAAGACCAAGACCCAACTTCAACCGCAGGCCACCTAGATAATACACCGCCATTGCTTGGCCCATCGACCAACTGTATGAAAGGTTAAAAGCTATAGGCTACGTAACTCTTGTTCTCACTGTAGAACAAGAAAACCCATCCCAATAGGTCAATCCGAACAAAACTAGTGCATACCATTATGGTATGGAAGCGCAAACCACTTCTGAGTGCCGAACATTGAAGGATAAGTCCAGACACTCATTGACAAGAAGGTCATACAAGTAAAGGAAGCCGCACCCAATATCCGCAAAAATCTACTTCATGATCACAGAGGTGATGGTGTACACGTGATAGAAACAAATGAAGAATAGGACCCTGAGAGGTCGATCAGGCTTATCCGAGAAGGCGATGGCTTTAAGGTTGCAGTCACACTTACTCTTAATATGGTTCTGAGTCAGGCACCTATGGATGTTAAGGTAACTGCATCAGTTCCATTCGAGATGGAAGTAGCTCAGCATACAGCCACCTGCGCTCCGTTTGAAGTAGAAGTAATCACACCTTTTAATGTGGCAGTATTGACCACAACCCATTTCAACTTAAAAGAAATTCCCTGGAATTATGCTGCCGAGGCTCGGCGGAAAGTGAAAGCCAAGATAGAGGAATCTGACGCCGCACAAGGGATGACTAGAACTAGAAGTGTCTATACACCTGAACACCTGGGAGGTTTGAGTAAGGAGGCCACTACTAGGCAACCTATCATTGAGAGCGGACTAGATGACTTGTGGGGGAAAGGACAAGCCAAGGAGTATTCTGTTGTTGACCATCTGAACAAAATCCTTGCTTAGATATCTATCCTGTCACAATTGCAGAATTTATAGGCACACAAGAACACCTTAATAGAAGTACTGAGCAAGGCTCAGGTACCCAATAACATCACTGTTGGAAAAATGGAAAACATGGTCAGTCAAATGCTGGAGAGCCATAAGATTATCTTCCACAAATATGAGTTACCACCTGAGGGTTTGAATCACAATCGAGCATTGTATATCACAGTGCAATTTGAGGACAAGTTCATTGCTAGGGTCCTGGTTGATAGAGGTTTGAGCCTAAATATTTTCCCATTGGACACTCTAAAGAGGTTGGACAAAGGTTTCCACAAGATATGGGTATGAGGCATGAATGTGAAGGCTTTCAATGGGTCCTAGAGGGCCACAATTGGAGAAATCAAACTTTGCTTGCAGATGGGTGAAACTTGGTTCGACGTCGAGTTTCATGTGCTCGACATACCTACCTTATATAATCTTCTATTGGGTCGGCCATAGATCCATGATACTGGAGTCGTGCCTTCCATACTACATCAAGCCATGAAATTCGACTAGAACCATCAGGAGGTGATCATTCACGGGGATTGAAGTAACCCCATCTACACCCGTCAAACCATCCTATCCATTGGACATAAAAGGAGACTAGGAGGGGAAACTTATCATCACATCGAGCGGGTCAATGCCGTCGAGAAGGATAAGTGGTGGAGGAACAAAATAGAAAGCATACTAGCATGGTCCGGATATGAACCCAGCAAAGGGTTAGGAAAGAACCTCCAAGGCATCACCAAAGCAATACAACTCAAAGAATAAGAGAATTGGTCACCTCCGTGGCATCAACCATATTACCATCTCTAGCAGCCAGTGACACATTTGGAACAAGCTTTTCACCAAGCTGATACGATATATGGGACTGCAGAAGAGGAAGAACTAGCCGGGTTAAAGAATTTGTTCTTGGAGGATGAAGACATGGACTACATTGCCATAATTGAGGAGGAGAAAGAAGAAGGCCTCACCATTCAGACTTTGGTGAAGGGAGCTGTTCTCAGAAACTTGATCGCCATACCATCCCGAGCCCGCTGAGTCCCTGGGTAGCTTGGCAGAATTTACTTCTATAGCTGTTTTAAGCATCTATGATTTCCAGTAATTTTGTTTTAAAATTTCCTTGTTTCAAAATAAATGCTCGATCCATCGATCCAAGCTTTGTCAGAACAATTTCCTCGGTTTCTGTCAAATGCATTTTCCCTTTATCATTATTCATTACTATTTTTATAAGTTTCCCTTCTACAGTGTTATTATTATTTTTCCTGATGAACCAGTGATTGTGACATGTAATGAGGCAACGCAACATGAGAGTAGTGACTCAGTGGAAGAAGATGAGATACCCAAGTAAATTGTTAGGGAGGTTGAAAATTTTGAGAATAAGCCTAAGTCCAACCTGGACGAAACAGAAGTAGTAAATTTGGGAAACACCGAGACTGTCAAAGAGACTTGCATCAGCATTCACTTGTCAACAACAGAGAAACAAGAGTACATTCTCTTCCTAAAAGAATATGAGGACATTTTCGCATGGTCATATGATTGCATGACCGATTTGAGCACTTCCACAGTGGCTCACAAGTTGCCTACTAATCCCATGTGTCCGCCAGTAAAATAGAAACTCAGAAAGTTCAAACCAGACATGAGTTTGAAAATCAAAGAGCAAGTTACCAAACAGATCAAAGCCAAAGTTCTCAGAATGGTTGAATATCCAACCTGGTTAGCTAATATTGTGCCAGTTCCGAATAATGATGGGAATGTCAGAGTATGTGTTGACTACCAAGATTTTAACATAGCAAGTCCGAAGGATGACTTCCCACTGTCAAATATACATATCTTGATCGATAACTATGCCAAGCATGAACTACAATCTTTCGTAGGTTGCTTCGCAGGTTATCGACAGATTTGTATGGATAAAGAAGATGCAGAGAAGACAACTTTCATCACACTGTGGGGTGAGTACTATTACAAAATGATGCCCTTCAGCCTGAAGAATTTTGGGGCTACTAAATGAGAGCCATGACAACCATCTTCCATGATATGATACACAAAGAAATAGAGGTATATGTGGACGACGACATTATCAAATCCAAGAGAGCCGCAAATCACATAGCAGACTTGAGGAAATTCTTCGATAGAATAAGAAGGTACAATTTGAAATTGAACCTCGCAAAGTGTGCATCCAGGGTTCTCGCAGGAAAGTTACTGTAATTCATCATCAATCATTGAGGGATCGAGCTGGATCCATCTAAAGTCAAGGCTATTCAAGAATTACCACCACCTAAGAGCAAAAAGGATGTGATATGAGCTTCCTAGGACAGCTTAATTACATCAATCAATTCATAGCACAATCTACCATCATATGTGAGCCTATCTTCTAAATGCTGAGGAAAGATGCCGAAACAAGCTGGAAAGAAGATTGTTAGAAAGCTTTTGATAAGATCAAGAAATACATGTCCACACCACCAGTTCTGGTCCCGCCAGAACCAGGACAAACTTTGCTACTCTACTTGTCTGTATTAGATGGAGCCTTCGGATGTGTTCTGGGATAACATGATGAGATGGGAAGAAAGGAGCAAGCCATATATCACCTCAGTAAGAAGTTTACACCTTATGAAGCACGATATTCTGCTTGAACGCACTTACCGCGCTTTGACCTGGACAACCTAGAAATTGAGGCACTACTCTATGCCGACACCACATACCTCATATCCAGAATGGATCCTCTGAAGTACATATTTCAGAAACGCATGCCCACTTGGAAGTTGGCTAAGTGGCGGATACTATTGAGTGAGTTTGGTATCGTCTATATAACTCATAAAGTGATCAAGGGACAAGCATTGGCAGATCACCTTGCTTAAAATCCGGTTGGAGAAGAATACGAACCTTTTAAAACATATTTTCCTAATGAAGAAGTATAACTCATGGAAGAAGACATTACTGAAGCATATGACGGTTGGAGGATGTTCTTTGACAGAGCCGCTAATTTCAAAGGAGTAAGCATTGGAGAAGTTTTTGTATCGAAAATGGCTCAGCATTATTCGATATCTGCTAAATTCAGATTGCCCAGCACCAACAGCATGGCGACTCACACATCAATCGAGGCAAATCCCTATATGTCGGTTTATGGTATCGAGGATGTCATCCAAGCCGAAGTGGGGATTCCTTCTTTAAGAGTCATATAGGAATCTAAACTGAACTATACAGAGTGGATAAGGAGTCGCTATAAGAAATTGGCCCTTACCGATGAAAAGAGGATGAATGCAGTGTGTCATGGCCAATTTTATCAGAACAGAATGTCCAAAGCTTTCAGCAAAAGAGTCAAACCAAGACAGTTCGTTCCAGGGCAGCTAGTAAGAAAGAAAATCTTCCCACATCAAGATGAGGCCAAAAGGAAATTATCTCCCAACTGGAAAGGTCTATAAATTGTTCAGAGGGTACTAACAGGAGGAATACTCGCAAAAATGGACGAAGATGTCTAGCCGAAACAAATCAATTCAGATGCAGTGAAGAGATACTATGCTCAGATACTTTATATTTCTTCATTTGATGTAATTGAACTTTGCTTGACCTGATTCCCATTTAAGAGGGGATATGTAGGCAACCTTATGGTTTCGGTCATATCATAATAAAATTTTCATTTTTCTTAAGCTCAGAAACTGGGGTAGAATTTTTAGGAGGACCCTCGAAATTCTGGAGCAAGTCCAACTAGCCCCATCGCATGCCAGAAAGTCAGTAATCAGTTAAGAACTGGGGCAAAATTTTGAGAAGGATTCGCAAAATTCTGGAGAAGGTTCAGCAGGGTCCGTCATCCGCAAATAGTTAAAGATCACCCACCAAATTGGAGCAGAATTTTGAGGAGGACCCTCAAAATTCCAATATGAGATAGTTGCAATGCCTTTGAGACGTGTTACAGTCACTAGTTCATCAAAAATTACTTGATATATCAATACGTTTCCAAAACAACTCTATTTTTATCACTAATTACATATTTTTCGAATATTCTATTTCCATAACAGTCAAGTGTCACCCAGGGGAACTCGAAAAGCTTTCAGAACGGAATAGACCAAGGCTAGCATGCGAAGTACAAGCCAACCTTCCCCTTACAGAATGTACAATCTTTCTTTGAACGCAAGAACATCTGACATAATGATAATATCCGCAAATATATGCACACAGCAAGATTACTAGCGATCAGGCCACCAGACACCGAATATACATCTCTATCAAAGATATATGCTACTCTTACTTACTACTTGAGGTTAATCCTTGCCTCTATATTTGTAGGAGTCTAATCCTTGCCTTCACATTTGCATGAGGCTAATCGTTGCCTCCATAACTGTATGAGTCTAATCCTTAACTCCATACTTGCATGAGGCTAATCCTGCCTCCATAACTGCATGAGTCTAATCCTTGACTCCATACTTGCATGAGGCTAATCCTTGCCTCCATAACTGCATGAGGCTAATCCTTGACTCTATACTCGTATGAGGCTAATCCATGCATTCATTCTTGCATAAGGCTAATCCTTGCCTCCGTAACTGCATGAGTCTAATACTTGACTCCACACTTGCATTAGGCTAATCCCTGCCTTCAAACCTGCATGAGTCTAATCCTTGACTCCATCCTGCATGAGGCTAATCCCCGCCTCCCTACTTGCATGAGGCTAATGCTTGCCTCCGTAACTGGATGAGTCTAATCCTTGACTCTGTACTTGCATGAGGCTAATCATTGCCTCCATAAGTTGCATGAGTCTAATCCTTGACTCCATACTTGCATGAGGCTAATCATTGCCTCCCTATTTGCATGAGGCTAATCCTTGCCTCCCTAGTTACATGAGGCTAATCCTTGTCTCCATACTTACATGAGGCTAATCCTTGCCTCCATACTTTCATGAGGTTAATAGTTGCCTACCTACTTGCATGAGGCTAATCCTTGCCTCCATACTTGCATGAGGTTAATCCTTACCACCATACTTGCATGAGGCTAATCCTTGCCCCATCTCTTCATAAGGCTAATCCCTGCCTCCATACTTGTATGAGTCTAATCCTTGACTTCACACTTGCAATAGTCTAATTCTTGACTCCCTACTTGCATGAGGATAATTCCTATCTCCATATTTGTATGAGTCTAATCCTTGACTTCATACTTGCATGAGTCTAATTCCTACCTCCATATTTACATGAGTCTAATCCTTGACTTCATGAGGCTAATCCTTGCCTCCACATTTTTATGAGTCTAATCCTTGGTTCCATACTTGCATCGAGGCTAAGACCTGCCTCCCTATTTGCATAAGGACTAAGCATTGTCCCTCGTTACACAAATATTATTTTATTTCTAATACTATCTATTTTCTTTTCAATCGGGATAAGCTCTTCCCTCCATTTTACGAGACTAAGCCTTGTTTTGTTAACATCATGTGCTGAAATATTTCCAACTTAACCAAAGGCGGCATAGTCTAAAGGCATCATCCTTATAGCCGGAAGATACCATGCCATGGCCAAAGAATCTCTCAAACTTGCATATCACTATTCAAAGGCGCCATGGTTCAGATGCACCATTTTCATGGCCCGAGAACACCATTTCATGGCCTACGAATCTCTTATCAAACAATTCATGGCCCAAGACGTCATCTTTAACCGTCCAAAGACAACCTTCATGGTCCAAAGGAAATTTGCATCATGTTTAAATTCTCGCAAATACTTGTTTGTAGAATCTCTTATCCGCAGGTAACCAATAAGTAACCTCTATCCTAGCAGGAGCAATCTCGCTCCAGTTCCCTCAACCGGGAGCTTTAACCACTATTTCCGCATCGTGTGTCCGTTCTTGTACTAATTTTATTGGCATACTTCGCAGATGAATTCAGAACTACACATGGCCTGATTCCTGTAAGACCAGGGATATGTAGGTAACTCAAAGACCGGAGTCCGGCCTCTATCTCTCAAAGAATCCCGTCCGGTCAAAATTGACCATCATTTCTTTAACCAAAAACTCTTTCATCATTCCTGGGTAAAGATGGGCAGTTGTTGATACCCAATTCTTTTCCTATATTTTTTACATATACATAAATACCTTCAAAATATCATATATATGCATATATATAAGTATACACAAGGTTTTTATAATTTTTTTCCATAATTTTAAGGATCTAAAATGATTTATTTTCTCCCCTTTTATTCATAAAATCCCCAATAATTATCCCCTAAATTATTGTTGTGGTAATTTAGTCATTTACTTTTTATATTTTATGCCAAAATAGGGTTAAAATATTTTTGTGTATTTTTATAATTGCATTTTATATTTTAAAGTTAAATTGCATATAATTGTAATATTAGCCTTGTTAGTGTATAGTTACATTTATATGCGTCAAATTGGTCTCATATGTTTTTAAAATGCTAAATATATATTTTAAATCATTTTGGTACATAAACTTATTTTTTTTAAAATTATTTATTACTTATTATAAATTATATGGAAAAATTGGCTACTTAAAATATAGCCACATTTACATTCAATTTCAGCCTAAATTAAACCCAACCCCAGCCCAATTGCTAACCAAACTACCCGAACCAGACCCTAAACCCGCCTACTTGACCCAAAACCCGTCAAATCCTGGTCGTTGATCTTTTAGATCAACGACCCTTATCTGTCCCTTCCTTTTTTATCCCAAACGACCCCCTAGCCCTATCTCATATCCAAATCCCGCCGCCTCTGTATTCTCTCATATCTCAACCACTCAGCCTAACCCTAGCTCCTCTCAACCATCGAAATTCTTCTCCAGTCTTCTCCGGTTATCTCCCTTCAACTCCTAAGCCTCCAATGGCTCCTCTATTTCCATGCTCACCTTCTCTGAGGCCTTCAAGGGCCCTGGGCCACGCTGACTTGCATCTAGGGTTTTTCATCTGGTCTATTTTGGCTACTTCAATATGATTTCAAGCAAAATCATGTTGAACTTGTTATGATCTTTGAGATTTTAGACAGGTTCTTTCATCTCTACTTGGTTTTCTTCTGAAACCTTAATTTTTAGTTATATATCCTAGATCTGTATGATTTTTAAACGATTTGAGTCTATTTCTTTGATGTTTTACACTATCCTTGTAACTCTTTACAAGAATCATCGATTTCAAAGTGTTTTCAACTTCTTCTCAAATTAGGGTTTGTGGAACTTCTTCTAAAACTTTGTGTAAACCTATTCTTTATGTTTAAACTTCTATCTCTTGCATATTTTAACTGATTCTATGATTCTACTATCTCCTCAAATTGCCTATGTTGAAAACCCTAATTTCTTAGTTCTAATCTTGGGTTTCGGAGTTTTGTTTCGATAACATGTTCAGCTAATCTATATGTTTATGTGATTCTGTTTTTCTACCCTATGATTGCTTAATAAGGTTTCTAATTATGGCTATCAATGCCTATTGTATGATTTTACACTATTTTATTCACCAATATTTCTGATTCTTCACTTCCCCTGCTTGTATCATGTTTATTCTACTAATTCAGACTTTACTCTACATGCATCCCTAAGTTGTATATGATTTTTGTCCTACTCAACCTCTTAGAGTTCTGGTTTTTGCTTACTATGTGCTTGTTTTTATAAAGATGTGCTAAATTAGTGTTATTTTCTACTTTTGATTCCTTGAATCTTTGTGATTGATCCTTTCACTGATTTGCATGAAATCTCTACTGATTCTTACCCTTGTAAAATATTTGCTTACCTTATTCTACGGTCAATTATGCAATTGATAGATTTCCTAAGTCTTCCTTGATTGAAATATGTTGAACCTAGCCTCTATTACATGTGTGTACTTTTACTATGCAGAAAATATTTCCTTATTTGTTATGCTCAGCCTTATACGATTTCCTTCCTTATTTTCCACATGTTTACTACAGTTTGAAGTTGACTCCTCAATTAAATGAATACTTAATATGATTTCGTGACTAATTGATTCTATGTCCCCATAATTACTGATGAACTTTTATTTTTACCTTATTTGATACTTGCTTTCAAACTATATATACTCACCCTTTCATTAACACAGGAATACTCTTTGTTCAAAAAATCTCTGTCTCTCACATTTAAACTTTCTGCTCTCACTCTTTTGTGCTACTTGATATTACTCTGAGTTAGCCGGCTGCAAGCCAAGACTAACTATTGTGCTCTCCTACTCCTTCACTCTTTCTTATTATCTTCTTTACTGATATGTTCAAGTTTTTATTCAAGTTCTAACAACAGTATGGTTCTTTTACTTTCAGTTCATTTTGTTTCTAGTTTTCTTTTACCTATGGTATTGCTGTGAAACTTGTAGTTGATATGACTACACAATTAGCATATCATGAACCCCCTCCTTACGATCAGTATGAGCATGTTTCCCCTTTTACATAGTCTATTTTGCACTATCTGATTTCTAGTATGAATCCCTTCTATGTAGTCTGCACTCCTAAAATATTTTCATTTCTTATATAGAATTTCATGTAGAGACAAAACCTCGAATCAATCATTTTTTCTCGAGTTGTACGAGAAGAAAGCTTCCTATACATTTCTAGGGGTGTTGTTCATCTACATCTATCCCAATTAGACATCTATCGAATCGTTGCAATTGATGTTCGATCTTTCATCCTTTCATAATTGCATACAATTTTTTTTATTCGTCATTGATGAACTATTCAATAGAATCGCCATTAGAAATATAGTAGTAGTATTTTTTATTTTAGAATTACTTCAATTGAATTTATTTCGATTATATTAGATTAGATTATTTAGTATTTTGAATTTTATTTAGAATTTTCTATTATAATATATAAATTTAAAAAAGTAATAAATACAAAAAATAGAAATAATAAGGAAGAGTAAGATTATTGCAGGGAATAATTGGTCCGTCAGAAAAGAAAAAAGGTGTAAATTTGATTTCTTTCACTTTCATTTGGTTCATTATTAAGAGGAGATACCCTTATTTCCCTCCTACCAAAACAGAAAATTAACAAACGAGAAATCTAGTTATCGGGATCAAGAATCTCTTCATTTCTTGATTCGATGAAATATCTTGAATTTTATGTTGAATTACTAGGTGTAGGTATATGTATCAATTAAGTGAATTTTGTTCTGGTGGGATCAATTCAATAAAAGAAAAAAAGCAATTTGAGTCGGCCTTGAAAGAATTCATTGAGTTTTCTCCTAGACTTCCTAGGTAAATCCATTTTATTATTCAACAATAAGCCACTAGACACTTATATGATTCTAGTATTGATTCTTAATTCATGTGGATCCTACTAAACCCTCTTAGGCATTGCTGGTTCATTGACTATATTGTGTATGAGCATATATGTACCAATTCCTAATACTTTTTGCCTGATATTTGTTTACAATCATGACCCCTATTTGTGACTACTGAACTTTCTTTGGTTCTTTGACTCTTGGTTGTGTATGAACCTCTGTTAAGGGTGTTGTGTTTAGACTGTTGTTTACTTCTCCACTCTCTTTTCAAGTTATCTCTGTTCTTTTACTGATTTATTTCAAACAAACTTCCCTTTAATACAGTCTTTCCCATTATAACCTTTAAGTTATGTCAAACACTTTCACTCTACTCCTAAGTCAATAACTTATGCCCCACACCCAACCCCCACCCCCAACCCCAACCCCCATCCCAGTGTGTGTACTGCCTTGGGATCCTCTTGAGAACCCTCTAAACTTAGCATACTGAGGCTCTCCCTTCCACACTTTACTTATTCAGTTTTTGGTTACCAAGTCTAGGTGTAAGCACTGCCCGGGATCCTTGAGATCCTTAGGGAACTTTGATGCACCTATACTATGACTTTGTCTATGAAATTGAGGCCTTTGAGGCTATTGGAGGGTTTGAAAATCTTGGCCTATTTGTAGGCTCCCTATAAAATAACTTCATATTTTCTTATTTACTTATATAATTCATTCATATGGTCTGTAATAACTTGTAAACGAATATTGGGGTAATTAGTGAAAAGGGTGATAGTTATATTTTTGGGATAATAGGGGTAGAAATCACGCCTATAGGACTTTACAATTTGTTGTGCTTGCCTTTATAATTAGAAACCATGCTTATAGGACTTCACATTTTGATATGATTGTCTTACCAAGTAAAAAACATGCCTATAGGACTTTTACATCTTGTCAAGTTTGGCTCACCATGTTAGAGATCATGCCTATAGTTTTTACTTGATCCCATAACAGAAATCATGTTTAATAGATCTTAAACCAGTGTCATACTATTCCTAGAGGACATAATCTAAATCTGATTTTTGTTATAACAAGTGTTTATGTATGTTTACATGTGTCACCATGCCTGCAAGTCTTTAAAATCAGTATTGAAAATTAGATATCATGCCTATAGGGAACAACATTAGATTCTGCCTATAGATCTAAACTAATTTGTTTTTTTAAAATAAAATAAACGGGTTAACGATTAACTCACTACTAAATTTATTTAATGTAGTGGTTTATATTTCCTTGAAACGAGTTCTTTAAAACGGCCTCAATTTATCATTAGACAGCATGCTTATAGGTATTAAAGAGTCCATTTCAAAACCTATTACTATATAAGATGTAGTCATCAGTATTTCACGTATAAGCAAACATGTTGAGCATTTTCAAAACATGCAATTCTAAAACTCTTTCTGTGACTCAATGTTTCCAGGTTTTAAGCAAGCTTTAAAATCAATAGGCCATTGATAGGGTCATTACTTCTGAGTCTTTAAAAAATAGATTACTTGTCTTCTGCATATTCATATATACATCCTTCTTTAGGATATTGTTTAAAGGCAATTACTTGTGTTTAAGTCGTGTTGTTTATGTGCCTTGTTTAAAGAGTAAATTCTCCCTTTTGTTCTTATTTGCAAAGAGTCCTAATTGTTATTTCTTTTCGCCTTAGTATTTCACCTTTAAAACCTTAGGGGTCTGTCTAGGACCACATATAGGTAGAGGTCCTAAATCCCTCCAGGACTATTAAGAAGGGATGGGTAACAGCATGCAATAGAGATCGTTGACCAACAGTTGCCTTGCATGACCATTAGGGGATGGGAATGGGAATGGCAGATATGGGATATGATTACTACGCGCTAATGTCACATGTAGCCCCTCATCAAGGAGTATTTACCGAACATTGTGTGGGGTGATCTTATAGGCTAACCAACCTAGGACTCCTCCTTTCTAAAATTCTTTCTTCTATTTTAAAACCTTTGTTTTATAAAACTTGTCCAAATCCTTTGTATTATTATTTGAGTTATATATAAACATGCCTTAATTAATTGTATCAAGAATTTATTTGGACAAATTTATATATATATGTTCGGCCGGGACCCATGGTTGTGGATCAAGAGGGTTGCCAAACACCTTCCCCTCGAGGTTATTTCGAGCCCTCACCCTAGTTCTCTAGTAATACAAACCAATCCAAGAGCTAATAACTCTAGTTGCCCTAACGCACCGTAATCTGTTAGGTGGCGACTCTTAAAATACCCAATTCCCAAAAGGAAATGAGTTATCACACCCCATGGAATGTCGAAACCCGAACCTCTCTCCACGTGGAGGGTAAAAAAGGGGGCGCAACAGGGATTCTATCCTGTTTATGAAATTTATGTACTCTTAGAGGCTTATAGGAATATGTCGCGTACGTGAAAGATTGTATGGCCTTGTCGGCCTATGTTTTGAGTTTATAAATGATCACGTTGGCCTATTAGACCCGTATGTCATGTGTAAATGATGATATAATAAGAAAGATACGTTATGTTGGTATTCGGTTAAGTAAGGTACCGGGTTCTCGTTGGAGCCCATCGGTTTGGGTCGTGACAAAAGTGGTATCAGAGCAGTTCTATCCTAGCGAGTCTACAAGCCGTACTTAGTAGAGTCTTATTTATGGGTGTGTAATGCGCCACACTCCTAAGTAGGAGGCTATAAGGAATTTAGGAATGTCACTTGTTCTTCTTATTCAAGATCGTATGGCAGATCTCAGTTGTAAGAACTCAATTTCCTAAACTCTATCTTACTTATAGTACAATGATACCTACATCTACAAAGACGGTTGGTAATAGATATGGCTATGGAAGAGTTAAGTTAGAGGAACTTAACTTTGCATCATGCTTATGATTAGTAAATATGAGGTCTTCAGCAGATCACTTTTATATTAAAATGTGTAAGTTTCTAGATAAGAATCCCTAAGGCAAGAATGCATATCCACTCTTACGGTGAAAAGGGAGAATGAGGGAGACACAAGTTTCAGCAAGTAAAATAAGAAAAGTAAAGAAGGGTACAAGGCAGTATTACAGTTCCGGGAGAAAAATATAAGCATTGTGAGTTACCCTTAATAGTAACAAAGGTATGTATAATTGATTCCACCCATCTCAGTTATACTATATTGGGGGCTAAAAAGTGTAGATTAAGAATAAGACGGAATATCACGATCTAGATGGAGTTAGAGTGGCCCAAAATGGTGCATGGATTGTTTGCTTTAGTTGACATTTCTGAAGGATATTGCAAATGCGCTAATAGATCTCCTCGTGAGACACCTAGATGGTGCACCCTAAAATAATAAGGCAAGATATGAGCACTTGAAGCATAGAAGGAATAGATATTACCTTAGTATGGCTCCCATTCCCAATAAAGAAAGTATGTTAGGCAATTCCAAGAGCCAAGAGATGGAGCAAGGGGAGCCAAAAGCAAAAGAATATTTTGTTGGAGTTTTCTGAGTAAAGAAGTAGACATAGATAATTAGTGAGATATAAGAAGAGAGTTAATGAAACATTATGAGTAAGATGCGATACATGGATGATAACGGTAGATAAAAAGATGACGGTATTACCGGATCCATAGTCAGGTGAATGAAGATACGATAGGTGATAGGCCTCAAGAAAACAAAAGAGTGTAGGCCATGAAGTCATATCCTCATTTCAAGAAGTAAGTTCGCTACACTAACGTGATTACCAATAGGAAAAACATCTCTAGGCAGGCCGTCATAGCTCTAAGCCTTAGTACTCCCCTAAAGGGGCGAATATGGAATGATAAAGGAAGAATGAGATAAAAATAAAAAAAGGATGAGATTGCACCTATCCAGATGTTATTGATATTCTATGATTCCAGAATGTTATGTAAGCACGGCGTCAAGGAAAAAAAAGTAAGGGTTCCTGCCCGGGATGTTATTGATAGATAAAGAGCTAGTTCGTGAGGTAAGTTAAGACAAAGGAAGTAAAATAAGAAATATTATGCGGAACATGGACATGAGAATGGGCCAACGAGCAGTTAGTAGTTAATTCAGAAAGAGCCTAATTAGCACTAGACAAGAAGTTACAGACAAATCAGCAGATCATAGAAGATAAATGGCGTAAACCCCAACATGGAGAATTTAGTCTCGCAGTAATGTCATTATAATACTTGAGATATATTCTAATATAAGTTGGAGTAGTCAAAGGTACCGTATAAGTGTTACAGGGATAAACGAAAGTGTTGCTGGAAAGGCAGTTAAAATATTAGTTCAAAAGCAACCTTACATGAACAAAGGCATGGAGATAAGTAAATACGGATAAGTATAGGCAAGGAAGGACATTAGAAGGTCTGTCGAGTATACAATGTAAGAGGCTCACAACTTTACAAGAGTCAGAGGGTCTTTTCTAAGTACTACGATGAAAGACTGCTGAGGAAATAAGGAGAAGGCTTCAACCTCTGCACAATGACCTAAAGAGGAAATGGTCGTATTACAATAGTCTCAAAACAACAATGTATGCACTCCCTAAGAAAGTGGAATCTACCGTGGCTAATGAACGGGGAGAAAGATAAAAGATTATATTCGAGACTATATGAGTTGCCCAAAAATTCTGGCATGTGTGGGAACTAGGATAAGTTAAGTATGCATGCAACAAGGGGCAGAAACACCAGGAAAATTAATTGCACACGTTTAAAGAAAGCTGAGATGGAATGAAAGGAATTATTCGATCAATGATCTAGAGTTAGTATGCTATGGATACACTCAAGATTTTATTTGTTGACAATCATACGGCCATAGAAGACTCTGGCATAAGTTAAAAGAAAGAATTGGGCCCAAGTCATACACACAAAAAATGAATTGTTAAAAGATTGTATCATGGATATTCCATAGCATCCATGGATGGCTAAACGGGCCTAAGCGATGACATAAATATTTGTTAATTAAATAGAGTAGCTAGAAAAGAACTTCAGTATACTCATATATGCCCAAAGGGACATCTCATCAAGCTCTACATATGAAGCCTAGAGATTGCCACACTTACAAGGTAAAAATTGTACAAGCTGCGTGATGAAAAGTAGCAATAATTACGAGATTGGAAAGATTCCGATTACAAGTTGTAGTGTGAGACGGAGGCCTAACAGGGGAATACCCTGGACTGTATGCTAATTCACATAATAGTCGCATAGATAGAAAGGAAGTTCTAAAGTACTCGAAAGATATATGTTATGAAAATGATAAGTGCATCAGTCAACATTCGAGGACTAATGTTTCAAAGGGGGGAATAATGTTACGCCCCGCAGTATTACGACGATGTTATGCTATGCAGTAATATATTACGATGATGTTATGCTCTGCAGTAATATATTACGATTATGTTACCCTGTGCAGTAATATATTATAATGATGTTACGTTCTGTAGTAATATATTACGATGATGTTATTCCTTACAATATTAAATTACGGTGATGTCACGCTTCGCAGTATTAAGTTATGACAATGTTGCACCCTGCAGTATTACATTATGGTGATGTTACGCTTCGCAGTAATAAGTTATGACGATGTTGCACCTTGTGGTATTGTATGTTGAATTTATTGTAAGATAATTGGCATCAGTCCAAGGAAAAGATTATTTGGGGATTATAAGGATTATAAGTGATGAGTAAATTCGTGAAAGTAAGAGAGTAAGTAATATTGAAAAAATTAAATTTTATCAAAGTTTAGCATTTTGAGATAAAATACGGCCCGAGCTAAAATACATGATATTTATGGACTAGTATCATATAAGGTACTACATGACCATTTTAGTAAGATGTACAAGGTATATTAAAAAAAAGTAGTATTTAATTAAGTTGAAATAATTTTATGGGTAATTGGTTAATTACCGAACATTATTCAGTTAACTTATAAATGGATAAGAATTACCCGTGGCAAGAAGCGATAATTCAAGAAATGACTAAGGATCTTATTTTCTTAGGTGGCTATGTAGGATAACAAGACTATAAGCTAAAACTTTGCAATGTATGCTATTCTTTAGGAAAAGACTTAATTTCAAAGTCTTGTCCATTTCATTTTGGACAAGAACAAGAAAATGTCACTGATACTGACCAACAAGCTAAAAAGAACATACACCATAAATGCTTGGCTGATTCGTTCCTAGTACAAATGCTTCATAAAGCAGAAGTTGATTCGTTCCAAATAATTCAAAGAACTGGAGCTTGGTTCGTTCAAGGCTTCAAGAACAGAAGCAAAAAATTCAATCCCATTTTTGGGGTTTTAAGTTCAATTCACGAAGGTCTTCAACGGAATATTATTCGGAGTTTTTTCTATTCTAGGTATGTTAATCCTATCTCTTCTTTCTTTTGACATGATCTATATGATACGAATAAAACGTGCAAATGCACAAATTCCATAAATTCCATAAATGACTATTCATTGAAATATTAGAGATATCTATGTTCTTGAATTTCCATGTGTCATAATATTTATCATCTGTTCATGGTTTTAGAAAAATACGAAAAATTGAAAAAAGTTTACTTTATGATATTACTCAAAGGTAAAATAGTCTTATGACATTCCGAAAGATTTTATTAACGTCTTCCCATGCATTATATTCATGTACATTGTATATATATATATATATATATATATATATATATATATATATATATACACATATATATATATATATATATATATATATATATATATATATATATATATGTATACATATGTATATATATATATGTATGTATATATACGTATACATATATACATATATATGTATACATATATATATATATGTATATATATATATATATATATGTATATATATATATATATATATGTATATATATATATGTATGTATGTATGTATGTATGTGGGATATGGGAAATGTTATGGTTTTATATACGCACCACCACCTGATCAGCTGGTATACATTGATGATTTTGCACACAGTGATCGATATGGTATGATGGGATGCCTTAGAGGCTGGGGATGTTATGAAACATGTACACATGCACGATATGACATTCATATGCATTGCATGACGGTAAAAGTATTTTCATGATTTACAGAGTTATCCAGACTCACAGGTTGAGTCAGTTGTTCTATATTTCTTCCATGTCTATTATATACTTATTTATGTGCATTGCATACTCGGTACACTTTTCGTACTGATATCCTTTTTGCCTAGGGACGTTGCGTTTCATGCCCGCAGGTCCCGATAGACAAGTCGAGAGCCCTCCAAGTAGGATGTCAGCTAAGCGGAAGATGTTGGTGCGCTCCATTTGCTTAGGAGTTTTTTGTTTGGTTAGTATGATTTAGACGTATTTTGTTTAGTATGAGGGGACTCTGTCCTGACCTTTATAACATTTACGTACTCTTAAAAGCTTGTAGACATATGTCATGTACGTGAAATATTGTACATCCTTGTCGCCCTATGTTTTGAATTTATAAATGATCATGTTGACCTATTAGCTCATATATCACGTGTATATGATGATGTAATAAGAAAGATACGTTACATTGGTACTCGGTTGAGTGAAGTACTGGGTGCCCGTCGGGGCCCATCGGTTTGGGTCATGACAACCGTGGTGTTTGGCCTCCCACATGCTCTTAGATAATGCTCGCCACTTACGCTCATTATATGTCGAGTGAGTCGCCAGCTTTCAAGCCTAATCCGTCAGGTCGGGGACCTCGAACGGCGGCCATGAAATTGCTTCGAAAAGGCAAAGAAAGGCACATTGACAGAACCCGCATACGCCATAAACAAAACTACAAAGGCACGGGTATATCACTTCCGTGTAAAATTCCATTCCTTGAAAAATGGCAAACACTACACAGGAATAATATGGACAGTTCGTACTCTGACGAATTAGTTCATCCATCCCCGATCCCCGTCTTCTTCATCATCAGCAACGAAAGGCATGGTAGATCAACATCGATTGGTCAATAGACCCCGATGGTGAAAAGGCCGATATATCTTGATGAAATGGCTAAGAGACAAACCCTGCTTCTTCCGCAAAGAACCTAAGCATCAATACTATTCTCCAAAATATCGGATGCACCTGTCGCGAGGGCTCAGCATAGAGGGGTATGTGTACACATTCAAAAATCTCTCGGCATGATCCATAACGCTCTCTTTCAGGGAGGGTATCTGCAACACTACCTTTTCTCCCCATCCACAATCTTTTCTCACCAACTCATAGTGTCCCTTTCCTATTAAAGAAGTGAGCTTCAACGTGTACTCCCGATGACCGTGAACATCAGGAGGATTTTTTGACGAGAAGTACCTCTTTGAAGCAAAATGTCTCGAGGCTAGCTCGCCTGGCATCAGCGACGCTCCGCCAACTAGGCTAGAACTAGAGGCGGAACTTTCTCCTCCTTGTCAAACGGGTCCTGGCATAGCATCCACAAAAACGCAGTAAAACCAGGGAATCGAAGTAGGAATTGAGTGAGGGCTTCAAAACCAAAATGGCGAAGGACCTAACGCGGGAAAGAAGAACTCTAGGGAGGAGGAAAGCTGCTCAGAATAACGGGAGCCTCCGAGAGGAACACAAACCTATATGTATAGAGAGAGAGAGTAACTGTCCACTTGCCTCAAAGGCCAATCAGAAATACTGAATAACTTATTAACATTTTGGGAAGATATACAGGTACAATCATTTCAATCATTTTATAGTCATGTCATGGAATTAATGCCGCCATATGACACTTCGGGGATCAAAACCTCCACATCGACAAGCCTAGAGATGGTACCCAATCTCGAAGACCTCTTTGAAGAAGAAAAAATGCTCTAAGGAGCCATTAATATTATTACGAGCCTCGAGATGGTACCTGATCTCAAGGATTGCCTCCAAGAAGAAAAATGCTCTAAGAAGCCATTAATATCATTACGAGCCTCGAGATGGTACCCGATCTCGAGGACCTCCTCCAAGAAGAAAAAATTCTCTAAGGAGCCGTTAATATCATTACGAGCCTCGAGATGGTACCCTATCTCGAGGAACTCCTCCAAGAAGAAAAAATGCTCTAGGAGCCATTAATGTCATTAAAAGCCTCGAAATGGTACCCGATCTCGAGAACCTCTGCCAAAAAAGAAGATAACCTCTAAAAACCTACTCATATGGGTTTGACCTCGAGGCGACGCCCTACCTCGAGAAATCTGCTATTGCGAGTGCGGATCGTCTACCCGATTTCCCGGACCTCGAACTGCCTAAGCTCGAGCCAACTCCTGCTCAAAAACTACCAATAAAGCCTTAGGTCTATCTTTCACCTCCGGATCAAGTTAAACATTTTCTCGGCTACTTTAACCATGGGGCTATTCAAGTCTAGGCGTACCCTCATCCGGGGTATATCTGCAACGCCTGGGGGCTATATTCTCTCTAAGTTCAAAACAGGTTTCCAGGTCGCTCGAGTATGGATGAACTCTCACTCGGGGACTGTTTAAGAAAACCTATAGTCTATCTTTATTCTCAGACTCCTGAGAAAATTCCCCCTCGAGGGACTATCACGAGGCCTAAAAAGCTAAGTTTAAATCTGAAGGTTCGAAGCCTTACTCTCATTCAACTTGAAGTCGGGGGTCCTGAAGATCGGAGTGTATCAATCTAACCCGGGCTTGGTCCAAGGGACAGCAAAAGATTCCACAGGGAATCAGGTTAATCAGTCAAAAGCCAGAGAAATACTTACACCATGGCTCGGTGTTTGTACCAATCGGTAGATCATACATTCAGATTCTTTGCAAATGCAGATAAAGGGAAGTAAAGCATAAATCATAGGTAAATCAAAGAAACGCCTTTTTCATTAATAAAAGACTTTTACAAAAGCCCACGAGAGGTCTTTACGCATGATTACAACAGCTCACGAGGGGTCCTTACATGGTTACAAAAACCCATAGGGTGTCCTTACACAGAAACAACAAAGCAAAAAAATACATATATAATAAAAGCCAGGAGTATAATATGTTCTCAGGGGTGCATCCTCGGTGGCATCATCTTTGAGCACCATATCCTTGGGGGCCTCATCTCGGTCTTCCAAACGAAATCTTCAAGGGAGAAGATGAATAAGAGGAAAGTGATGTGGAAGAGGCAGAAAAAGATGAAGAAAACGTCGTAGCCCACCAAAAAGCAAAAGCCTTTACCAGGCTAAGAAAATCAAGGCCCAATAGAGGACTTGGCGAGCGTCGGCCTTACCTGCACGACTACTTTGAGTCCACTTCTTGGAACATTGTGTTGTGCAAGTTGGTGGCCGGTAGTGCCACTTCATCCCCACGAAAAGCAAAAGGGACGAAGTGCCACACAAGACCGGAGTAGGGAGGTGAGCAGCGGTGTAAAGTCTGAACATCCTCCTGAGCAGCGGGGTAGAGTCCAAATATCTTCCTGAGTCGAAAGAAATTGGTGCCCCTGTCTCCTCGCCTCGAGCCAACGAAGATAATAGTAGCAACAACAACAACAACAACTAGAAGAAGTTAGTGCAATTTCGTTCTGCGAAAGACAGCTTTGAGGAAGGGCCATTGCATAGTCGGTGAAAATGCAGCCGCATGACCCTACAGCCACAGGCGTTAGACATAAGAAGTAAAATTGGGTGGGGCGATAATGAGAAAGGAGAAGTTTTGTTTTGTGTCTCATACAACTGACACTAGTTGTATGATTCTCCTTTTTGTCTCACAAATTTGTGAACCCCAATCTTACACATTTGGATCCACAAAACTATGAGACAAAAAGGTTGCCTCATACAACTAATATCGGTTGTATGAGACACAAAATAAAATTTTCCAGGAGAAAGGATTTGAAAAAAGGTGAAGAACGACTGAGCAAAGTTTGATTCGAGAAAGCTCTCATTTATAGAGAAAGGGTAGTGCAACCAACAGACACAATCAATACTCTTTGAAAAACGTAATCGACGACGCCATCAATGTCTTTGAAATATGTATCGGCATATGCAATCAATACATTTTTGGGAAAAATGGACCGAAGGCGCTATTATCGCTTTGGAGAATATGAGTTGGCAGTGCATTGAATAATTCTTGAAAGATGGACCAATGGGACGTCTCAGTTATCACAAAGGCTTACGTCATAAGTATGACATCATTAGTATGACATCATCGGGGAAGTTAGAAGCGATGGATATAAAGTTATTTCTTATCGTTCCACTCTAAGAAACGCGGGACTATCGGTGTACGGTAAAGGGTCCAATTTTTCGTTGTTACGATGCCTCATAAGCATGTCTCAAAGGCTCGAGACTATGGTCAAGGTTCATCCCCCGAGGGATATCGATGCTCGACCTCGGGGCGGTGCATACCAACGGTTATGGTGAGAAAGTGGAGAGTTCTCAAGGCGCGTAAATAGAGCTGACAGAGTTTAGAGAACTCGTCCAAAAATGAATCAAGGTATTAAATGGTTGTACCTGCCCCATATCTTTTTAATTAATGAATTTTGTACTATGTTGGAATTCCTCCTCATATATAAAGGGGATCCTTGTCATTGTTGCTCAATATCGAATATACAACATTGAATATACAAGAACATTCTCTCTGCTCTAACATATTCTCTTGCTCTCGTTACTTCCATTTATTGCTTACATTCATTGTGTTCTATTTATTGTTCATCATTTATCGCTTATCATTGATCATAAAGGGTCATCATCGTAGCTCTTATAACTGTTAGTCCTCCTCGATTGCTTTAAGACGGTCATCCAACTCGACCCCGAAGCCTCATTTACGAAGGTTCGAGGCCCCGATCTCCAACCGTTTGGTTTGGTTATCATATCGTCTCTAAGCTATAATCTTGTTTTTTAATCTTTTACTTAGCATTTATTGCCTAACAACTAGCATAAAAATAGATCACATATTTTTAAACCACACAATCAAATCTAATTATTACTACTATTTTCACGATAAATAGCGGTATACCTATTTTTTTCACCATAATGTGGTCGCTTGCGTCTAATTAGACATTATATGGGTTCCAGACTCCGCAAGTGCCAGGATGATACAGGAAATTTTGTGGAGAAAGTATGGGTTTTATTTTTAAAATTCTTAACCAATCTAAAATGGAAACCTGTTACAAAACGATGAGATGCATGCCAAGTACCATCCAGTATTGCTTGCGAAGCAATCGTATATTCTCTATTGGTGGTCTCCTAGTAAAAGTATTTATTCTACCATATTTTGTATGATAATCCTTTAAGTCAATGGGTGTGAGTCGATTCGATTTGGTTTCTATAAAGTTCGATTTTGTTTGTTTGTGTTTTTAGTCTTTTATTTTGTTGCGCTAATAATCGAACTAAAATTAGTTCAATTTCTTCGGCTTTTACTAATTCGATTTGTTGTTTGGTCTTGTCACATTAAGATTTTAAATCGAACTTTTTCTACTAAAAAATACAATTAATTTTATAGTGCAATTAAAAGTAAAAAATGTATAATTAGCCGAATCATTTTAGTTGATGCAAGAAATATAAATTTATTTGACAAATATTACCTACAATATAACTATCTCATAAAAGCAACATCGACAACCCACAAACAAACAAAGATTAAAAATGCACTGGCAAATGAAAAGGAATAATTTTTAGAATAGGACTTTATTTGGGTTTGGGCTTCAAAATTTATAATATAAATATGTGAAAAAGTTGGCGAGACAACTTAAGAGGAACCCAAAGGCTAGGACCCATATTAAAAAAAATTTATTTTTCGGTTAATATTAGAACACTTCGATTTTTCAGTTTAGCGAAAACCGAAGTTGCAAAATGGAACACCGAATCGAATACTGAAATTATAGAAAATATAAACCGCAAACCGATTAAATAAGCCAAAAAATCGAAACCAAATGAACTGAAGTCTACGATTTGGTTGATTTTTTCGGTTCGTTAGGTATTATGCCTATCCCTATGTAAGTGTTATGCTGACTCTATGGTGAAGCAAGTAAAGTACTTTCTTTAGGCTCCCAAAATTTGAGGGAGCTCCATTTTTTATTTATAGTTTTTCTTTATAAGAAAAATATTAAGTATTTTTAGTAATTTTTCGTATAATTGTTTATATATATATATATATATATATATATATAAACCATTAGCATTAGAATGGTTATTATGGAATATATGAGTTGCTGTAAATATTATACTCTCGTTCTTAATTTATTCAAGTCACAATCTTTCTTTTCCCTTCTCTTATAAGATTATATGTTTTCTCTTTTATTTTTTTCTCCGATGAAAGTTCAAACAGTTTGTAAATTTTCTCTCATAAGATTCAATAAGCCGACAAATCGAAACCAAATGAAGCGAAGTTTATGATTTGGTTGTTTTTTTTGGTTTGTTCGGCATTATGCCCACCCCTAAAGTCATGCTGATTCGATGGTGAAGCAAGTAAAGTACTTTCTTTACGCTCCTAAAATTTGAGGGAGCTCCATTTTTATTTATAATTTTTCTTTATAAAAAAAATATTAAGTATTTCTAGTAATTTTTCATATAAAAGATTTTTTTTCATATATATGTAAATAAACCATTAACATAAGAATGGTTATTATGGAATATATGAATTGCTGTAAATATTTTACTCTCGTTTTTAATTTGTCCAAGTTGTAATCTTTGTTTTCCCTGCTCTCATAAGATTATATGCTTTCTCTTTTATTTTATTTTTCTAATAAAACTTCAAACAGTTCGTAAATTTTATCTCATAAGATTGAATAAGCCAAAAAAATCGAAACCAGATGAACCAAAGTTTACGATTTGATTGGTTTTTTCGGTTCATTTGATTTGACTCTATGGTGAAGCAAGAAAAGTACTTTCTTTAGGCTCCGAAAATTTGAGGAAGCTCTATTTTTTATTTATAGTTTTTCTTTATAAAAAATATATTAAATATTTTTAGTAATTCTTCATATAAAAGATTTTTTTCATATATATGTAAATAAACCATTAACATCAGAATGGTTATTATGGAATATATGAATTGCTGTAAATATTATACTTTCGTTCTTAAATTGTCCAAGTCACGATCTTTCTTTTTCCTTCTCTCATAAGATTATATGTTTTCTCTTTTTCTCCAATAAAAGTTCAAACAATTCGTAAATTTAACGGCAAAAATTTGACATCATTAGATGACGAGAATTTTAAAAATATATGTGTTAACCCTCCATGTTCTTTAAAATATAATACTTATTCTGATATTTATGGTTTAGACTTATATTTTAGAGTAAAAGTGTTTTAAAAAGTACAAGTGAAAAATAATATTCTTAACGACATATATAAATAAAAAGACTTGAATCTTTTTCAAATGCTTATATTTCTTATAAATTATATTAACAGTTGTCTAGCCGAAAGAAGCTTTTCAAAATTAAAATTGGTAAAATCTTACCTAAGATCAACAATCAAAAAAAGTCGGAAAAATTTTTCAAAATTAAAATTGATAAAAAAGAATCTTTCATAAGATCTAACAATTCTCAAGAAAAATTAAATGAGTTGGCTATATTATCAATTTTTAAAAAATAAATATTATTACAACTTTGCATATCAAAAAGTTAGAACAAATAGTTTTTTTTTTGGAATCAAAGATTTTTTTAATTTTAAAATTTAGGACCTCCAAAAAAATCTTTGGCTTTAGGCACGGGGTTTTCACAAATACCCACTTCTTGGAGGAGCCACTGAGATTATACCCGTATTTTGTAAAATTGCAAGATCTGAAGTTCTTTTATCTCTTTAATGCAACTTCACAATCAGATCTAAAGTTTTTTATCTTTCTAATGCAACTTTAGAAAGTCAGATGTTAAGTAACTCTATCACTTCAATGCAACTTTAAAATTGGATATGAAGTTCTATCTTTCTAATGCAACTTCAAAAGTTTTAAGTTCTGATCTATAATGCAACTGCAGAAATCAGATCTTAAGTAACATAAACTTGTTCGTCGAATTTCAACAATCCAAAACTTACGATTCAACGCTCAAATCTACTCCAAATGAACTCATATTAAAAACATGATTTTTAAAATATCATAAAGAACAAACCATATTCATCAAATTATCAAGTCAACAACAAATCTAATGAACTCATTTTGCAACTAATAAGAAGAAGAAGAAACCCTACGCACAACCTATAATGGTGTTTTGCAACTAAGAAGAAGCATAAGAAACCAAACAGCTCCTAGATACATGAGATATGAATATAGAGAAGATCAAATCAGTAGCGAAGCTCCTAAATACATGAGATATGAATACAGAGAAGAAAAAAGCAACAACAAAGAAGAAAGCATATATGAAGTTACCCAAAAATTAGATATCAATTAATTTTTTCTAAAAAATGGATACAAATTAAATGGAGGTAACTAAACAAGACGTCCCATGGAATTTTTACTTGGGCCACTAAAGTGTTTGACCCACCCCCTACTTAGAGTGAATGGTGATTCACCATCACGGGTTGCTTTGAAGGTAAGCAACCTCCACTTCCAACCAAGAGGTTATGAATTCGAATGTCCCCAAGAGTAAGGTGGGAAGTTTTTGGAGGGAAGTATACCGAGGGTCTATTTGGAAACAACCTCTATATCCTAGGACAGGAATAAGGTCTGCATACACACTATCCACTCCATATCTTACTAAATCCTCATATCCCACTAAATAAGATTGTACTGGGTTGTTGTTGTAGTTATTTTCATTATTATGTACTACTTCAAAGAGCAACTAAATTTGGTGCATTCATCGACTAACAAGGAATTCTTTTCTCCTTGTCGTTATAGTTTATCAATTCATCTAACACGTGATGAAGTCACAAGACTCATGAGACTAAAAATATAATGGACCCTCTATTTTCCACAGAAAACTAATGGAGCATTTGCTGAAAAGGATACTTAGAACCAAAAATGCAACATACCAAAAGTAATCACATATAAAAAAGGCTATAGTTTACAAATATTTATTGACGAATCTTGATTTTACTTTTCTCCAAAAACAAAAAAAAAAGGAGATGCTATCTCTGTATAATCATGAGGAATATAATTGAGCTAGTTCATCTGAGAAGGCCTTCCTAGTGACATCCCTCTTGAGCTTCAAAGCTGCAGTAACAAGGCCTGATTCTGGTGTCCATGCTTCCGCAAGCAACTTGATCTTCGCTGGGATCTCAAACTTTTCCAAACGAGCAGCCTTCGCTGCCTGTACAAGATAAGTGGGGGTAAACCAAATTCAATAAACAATAATATTCACAATATAACCAATCACACTGCAGTCTAGACGACAACGGTATTTAACTACGAAAACATGGAGTAGTCCAGCAAATGTTAAATAGTAGTTACTGTTCAGACCATTGAGTTGCTAAATCATCTGCAAGGCATGTTTAAATACAGCTATGCAAAAGGAAAAAGAAGGAAAAAGAAGAAGAGAAAAAAGAGAGAAGCTCTATATATTTGCATGGACGAAAATACCTTCACTAAAGAAGCATATACTTCCTTGACAGTTTCTTCATTCTGACATAACTCTGGGAAATCACCAAAGTCAATACCGTGATTCTTAGCCCAGCCTTCCACAGCAGCCTGAGCAGCTACCACTATAGCTACACAATAACTATGGAAAGGATTGGCATGCAACATTATATTGTCGACATAGGGACTGATACTAAGAGCAGCCTCAACCTGCACATTAATGTATCAACTCCCGCATCAGTAAATAAAAAAGTGTAGGGAGTTAAGGCTGTGAAACCAGGAGAATTTAGTCTACCAATGTGCATAAATTTTGTGTGCTAGGATAAAAATACCATGTAAGAATACTAGATTCGTTGAAGACATAATTAGGTAAATAAAATTATGCTATCTCTAATAGCTTAAGCTTGGTTCAAGTTTCACCGTCACCCAATATCAAAAAGAATTTTCACGTGCTTGGCTCATAAAAAAGAATCAAGCCTACACATGAGGGGACGCGTTGAAGACATAATTAAGCAAACAAATGTCTGCTTTCTCTAAGAGCTTAAGCTTTTAGATGAGATGGTTACACACTTTAAAAAGATCTCACCTTTCCCAAGGAAACATATTCTCCGTGCTGAAGTTTAACAATGTCCTTTTTACGGTCAATTATCTCAAGGCAACCGTCTGCATGAAACTGCCCTATGTCACCTGTGTAGAACCAACTCATTCCTCTCTCGTCAACCTTAATACAGCACAAAAGCCCATTGCAATTAAAAAAAATACCAGTCATAGTTGTAACACAAATACTCATCAGGGCATACAATGTAGAGCAATACGTACCTTGTATACTTCTTTCGACTTCTCCTCATTTTTGAAATATCTGACGGTAACATTTGGTCCACCAATAACAATCTCACCTCGAGGCATTGGGGAATCACTTGTTAGATATCCACCCTCAGCCCAATCTATCAACTACAGATGAAAGTACTACATTAAATTATGAGTATTATCTGGTGAAAGCTAAAAAGATTGATTGCAGAAGCTATCAAATAGCTGTTAGAGTTTATCATGGACTTGGAACAACAAAAATGGTTTGGAAAGCAAGAAGATCAAAATGTAACACGGGGAAAAAACAGAATGGAGATTTGAAGCACAAATTTTATGTTAGAGGTTGCCGATGGATCATGATGTGGTATTCTGTCAACTTACAAAAGATCCATCTGAAACTTAAACCATATAAAGCTAGGCACAGGAACAAGAGCATTACATAAAAGATAATATGCAAACAGGATTTAACAAATAAATGTGAGAGATGCAAGTAATCAGATTACTGCAATGCTTTCTAAAAATTTGAAATGCACAATTCTTGACCTCAAACTGGGGTAACTCTCTCCTAGTTGCACAAATAAATGAAGCCAATGACCTTAGTATGACACAAGGACATAGAGGAATGTGAAGCTTTGACTCTGCTCATTCTACTTTACCTTGATGTACGAGCAGGGGAGTGGAGGACCGACACGTCCGACAGAAGTATCATCATAATCACTGAATGTTCCACCAGCACAGGTTTCAGTAAGACCATAACCTTGGCCTATTGGAGCACTAGGAAAATAAACCAAGTAAGATGAGAAGTCTGCAGAAAGAAAAAAAAAGATGCTAGCAAGAAGACAAGATTGCTTGTTACAATGTAAAGCTGAATATTATTTGCTATTGTTGTTGTTGACAATAATTTACTAAAATATCAATTTGAATGTCTATTTTGATGGAAGTGGAGTCCTTAATTAAAGCATCATACCTTTTACTAATTAACATAGAATTTCATCATTCAAGTAATGTACGATGCTAGTTATTAATTAGAACACAGGGCGAAAATATCAAAAGATATACCACACTAAAAGCCTAAAGGTTAAGCTTTTCTCAGGATTCTCTTCCTATCATCAGGCAGATAAATATTTTCAAGCTATCAGCTACAAGATTTACATCATTAGAAACAGCAGATAGACAACATTATGTCGAAGTTTCTTCAAATTGGACACTTCAAATATAACAGTTAGTGGCAAAGAGAACCTAAGGGAAGAACAAAACCCCGAGGGACAGAAACACGTTCATTGGACACTTTACAATATAAAGTTAGTGACAACTAGAATTTAAGGAGAGGAATAAAACTTTCAAGGGGAAGATAGCAACAAGAGTTCCTATGTCCGCCACAAAAACTATCCAACTTCTTAGTAAGTTGTCTAGAGACAGGTGGATCAGTCAGTTAGTAAAAAGGTGAAAAGCGGTGAGATTGATAGTAGACTTTAGAATGTTGAAAGAGATATTATATGCGGCCAGATTAACCTTGAGATTATCAGAAACAGGTACTGTTGAAGTTGAGAAGGTAACTCTTGCTGCCAATCTATTTTCAAGTAGTAGTAAAATTGTTAATGCAAATATCAAGCAAATGCTCTAGAGCATCATGTCAATGGCCTATGGGGATCATGGTAAGAGGTCAATTAGAACTTTATATATTAGTTCATTTGGTATCAAACTAGTGAATCCCTCAGATCATTGTATTCTGTGATGTGAGGTCAAAATTGCTACAATGAGAAATATGCATATTAAGCTTTCAGATCATTTATGTGGGAGCATAGTTTCGGAGTTACTCACCCAAGGCATATGTTGATAAATCTCTGAGTATCTCCAGAGAGGGGAGCTCCTCCTGACAGGATAAAACGGATACGGCCGCCCAGAATTGCTTGAACCTTCTTAAATACTAATAAGTTCCAGAATTGTTTTTCTAAGCCCCAAGCTCCAAACCAATTACCATTAATTGCAGACTGTCTGCGAGAATATGCCAAATCAAACAGCTTTTTTGATAATCCGCCTGCAGCATCTACCTGAATTTTACCAATGTTAGCTTCACGTACCAACATCACCTGATAGGTATGCAGAAGCAACCAAAAGAACTACGAAAATATAACTTTTGAAAAGTTATACCTTTTTGCGCACGCCATCTCGAACCCGATCAAGAATTGCTGGGACAGCTGCCATCACTGTTGGCCTTAACACAGAGGCATCTCCTTTAGTTCCTTTCTTTATCTTATTTGAAGTATCAGTAAGAGTCAGAGGAGAGCCATATCCTATAGAACCACCAATCCCAGGAACTATGGTCTGCAGAAAAATCAGAATTTTAATAAATTAGATACAAGTAAAGACATGAACAAATCATACACCCAACATATTTGGTAAAACATTGGTACATTACCTCTGCTGCAAGTTCGAGAATATGAGCAAGCGGTAGGTATGCTAAGTAAACATCTTTGCTTCCAAGACCGGGTACAACTGTCAGAACAGCAGAAGCTGTAGCTAGAACGTTCCTGTGTGTCATCATCACACCCTGTGCACCAGATAAATTGTTAGTGATTTTGCAATGATTGTTATTTTTTCTTCCTAGAGAATTTCTTGACTCATCCAACTACTCGAGGAAGAAAATAATGCAATAAAACTTCGGAAAAATCTCACTCCTAATACAAGTTGGTGAACATTTTTAGCATTTCCTACACCTTTACCATGAAGATGTTGAATTAGAACAAGAGTAAGAAAATCCGAAATCTCTAGTAAATTCAATTATCACATTTTCTGCGTCTTTTTCTCTCTTTAATACTAGAGATTATCTTAGTTCCTTTCATCTACTTTTATGGGTATCCTGAGCGAAATCACCTATTCCTCCCTCAAAGGATATGAAGCAGGTCTAAATTAGAAAAAGAAAAGGATTGTAAGTTGTTCCTCCAAAGGCTAAGGCTCACATGCAATGTTCCAACTAATAAGACTGTTTTCACCGATTTGAAGCAGTGAGAGTGTGAAAATTAACCTTGGGCAGTCCAGTACTTCCGCTGGTATACATGATCACAGCAATATCAGCTGCAAGAGGTAAATCTGGGTCAACAGGGTTTTCTCGACCAAGCTTCTCCACATCAGAAAAGGTAGTCAGTGTCCAGTTGCTCCCTGCGGCAACCAAGGCACTTGATGGAATCTCATCCATGCATATCACACGTTTGACAGTATCAAGTTGTCCACTTATGTCTACAAGTTTCATTAGTTCCTTTTGCCCGCAAATGACAGTAGTAACCTCTGTCTGAAAAAGAGAACTAGCTGAACAACGAGCAATATGTAGCATATAAAACACTTCAAGAAGAACAGAATGAACATTTGACAGAGTACGTGAAAACACAAAAATATCTATTGAGGAATACATAGAAATCAGATTAAGATTCCATAGCATATTCCAGGATACCAATAATATCTTAAAGGATGGAATTTAAAACAAAGGTATCGATAAAGGCAAAGTGTCAATTCTCAAGTTCTCGAATATCTAGCATGGATGAGTTGCTGCAGTACTATCTTGGTACTGTCTGGCATTTTTGTAAATAAAGTTAACTCTACTGATTGGGAAAAAAAATAATTCATGGATGAATCAAACTTTAGCTAAAAGTGGAATGCTGTCCTTTTCTAATTTCAGCCAGAAGCATGCTAGAGCTTCATTGAAGAGATTATGACTCCTTCAAATAGATTAAGAGAACAAATCTGATGAAGGACTCTGCCAGAGATTATCAGTTTCAACCCGAAACTAACGATTCATCGTTGGGGGTAATTCATTTGTCAATTTACCTTTCTTAAAGTACCACTGTCTAGCCTCTAGGGTATTTCAATATCTTCCTATGTTTTAAGGCTTTCCTTGTGTCTAGTATAGAACTTCAACTGAAGTTGTAGAAGTATGAATGCATTTTAACCTACATCGGGGTCATGGAGACAAATATAATTCATTTCAAACTGCTTCACGTGGCTAAAGTGGCGAGTACAAGTTGAAAAAATGAAGATTAAGAATAATCCATGGAAACTGAAGAAAGTGGAGAAGGCAAGTCAGACCGATGCGTGACAACAGATATCAGTAAAAAGAACGAGTTAGCATAGCATCTAGCTCATATCTGAAAACTGATTTCGAGGAATAAACATAAGTAAATATGATTATCATTCTACCATAACTGATCTGTTTTCCCAAAATTGTACAGTGATAGTCTTGAACTTTGCATGTTATTTCACGAGAAGAGATCTTCAATTCTATCTTAACTAGGAAGGACTATATTTAGCAATTAGCATCACCTGTACAATAACAAGAACATCGTTTTAGTCCCAAACAAGTCGGGCTAGGCTATATAAACTTCAGTAACCATGTTTTTCCAGTTAATTTCATCTCAGAGCAACATTATAAAATCATTTTTTTCTTTACTAATTGAGACAGTTCCAATTACTACATCTACTACAGGATTGCGCGCACAGTGTTGGTGTCACTAGTAAGCTCTTCCAAGTATGATCTATTTGTTATGCATAAAACACTATTCTTGAACCTGTTATGTAGGCATGTTCTGATTTGTGACTGAGACAAAAAGAGAGAGAGACAGGGAGAGAGATAGAGCAAGAGAGAGCATTGACCTGATTTAATGAGTAACAGAGGGCCTCTTCACCAAGGGATGCATAAATAGTAACCACTGTCACATTGCGTCTGAAGCAACTCTGGTGTAGACAAAGCGACTCAATGTTATGTCATTGACATGGCAAAATGTACAAAAACATCATTCATATATTACTAGAATCTATAGCCATTTATCGACGTGCTAAAAACATATTGTCTCTTGGAGTATCTCAAATCTACAAATGAACTAGTCCACAAATGTCATCGTCATCAGTGCAAAGAAAGACTGCATACTCAGTTTCCAGTCAGGGGTTCGGGTGGAAAGAAAAGAAATCTCTTTGCTATGTTAGCAACAACAACAACAACAACAACAACAACAACAACAACCCAGTGTAGGGTCTGGGGAGGGTAGTATGTATGCAGACCTTACCCCTACCCTTGGGTAGAGAGGCTGTTTCCAAATAGACCCCGGCATCCTTCCCTCCAAGAACTTCCCACCTTGCTCTGGGGAGACTCGAACTCACAACCTCTCAGTTGGAAGTGGGAGTTGCTTACCATCAGAGCAACTCCTCTTGTCTTCTTTGCTATGTTAGCACTGAAAAAAAAAATATGTACCTGTAATGCAATTAACCATTCTTCACATGTATCAGCAAAGATGGCCACACGTTCTTCTCTTTTGTGGCCAAGTTGTGCCAAACCGGAGGAGAAGTTGCACACAATCTCAAATGTCTGACCATAACTCAACCACTCATACTCACCCAAGTGAAGTTTCTCAAATGACCTTCCATCCGCAGATATTTCCATCTCTCTGGAAAGCAGTTTCCGACTTCCTAGTAACTTCTTGTGATAGTACTTCTTGCATGAATACTCAAAAAGCTCGGCCAGCGTTGTGATTCCTTCCCACGCTGTTTCTACCGGTGCACTAAACCGGCGGTTTCGGATAGCATAGCCAGGTTCACCACCAACATCAACAGGCAAGCCTCGCTTTTTCCGCCTCCTTCTATTCTGAAGGAGAATAGTTACAACTAGAGGAACAAGAACACCAGCAACATAAGGCCCCATCTAATTTACCCTGAGAAAAGCAAACAATACACTTTCGTAGACTGGTCGTAGATAATGGTAAACGTTTTCGAGAGTGACAATTTATGTATCATCTAAAGAGACAGGGAGGGCAACCGAAAGGTGCAACAGTAGATATACCATGGACACAAATTCCCTCCACCCTGCAACAAATAAGAACAAGAAAGAACAGGACTATCTGCAATTCAACAATTTAAGATATTTTATCATACTTTTCAGTTCTTCCTACTTTTTCCATTCTTGTCTTGTAAAGAGAAATTGTCAAAAGATATTCATTTGTTACCCAGCATGAAAAATAAGGAGAAAAAAAAACCTTTTAGGCTCCAGCAGATATTCTAAAACAACATCATATCAACAGGTATGCCCAAGTTGAGACAAAAACTACCTAATGATTGGGGTGTGGCAATCTGCTAAGCCTAATTTGCTTTTCATTTTTCCACCTTTCTGTATTTCTTAAAAATGGTAAAGGCCAATCAGAAAAAGTCAAGCTACAGGTCCCACTTCCAAGAGGGTCTAGAGTTCAAACAACCTATAAGTTGTGGAACAAATCAATCAAACTTCACAGTCCTGACTGCTTCAAGAAAAAAAATCAATAAATGCATGTGGGGGAAAAAAATAAAATCTTTAGCAAAAGATTACATAAGCAAAAAGAAAACAATAACAGAAAATAATAATTGGAAATGTCATTACTCAAGATAGTCTACTGAATACACCATTCTCAAATTCAACAAGTCTAAGCTAGATTACACCTAGTTTCAAGATTCAGAAATGAACAACAAAAATGAAAATCCATCTTCAGAAAAATGACAAACGAATGTGTGGAATGAAGAAAAAGAACGTAGCTTTACCTTGAAGAATCCCAGAATTCAGCTGAAAGAAAAAGTAGCTAAATTAAGATGAATACCAAAAAGGAAGAAAAGGGTATTAATTGGTATGTTGGTTTGGCGGAGAGATCGAGAGAGTGTCCAAGTTGGAGTTTCAGCCGCATTTGTTCAGCTACTGGGCAAATGCTTGTTTTTCTTGTTTTCTTCTGTCAGCTATTTCTGATTTAGATCATACACGTGGACTGAAGGCTTCATTTGGCTGATGGAGATTGCAGAGTGCCTTGCTGAAATAGGGTGAGCTCCGAATTGTGGGTTTTTGTGTTTAATTCCACTAGTTTTAGGGCATTTTTTTTAGTTTCAATGAATAAATTATTTTTTAAAAATTGCATTTATTTATACTATATTAAAAATGAAAAGTCCTTCACGTAAAAGTTAAATTATTAAAATGCCTTTTATTATTTAACTAAAAACCTACTTAATTTAAGTAAATAACATAGAAATAGAGCAGACGCTAACGTCCAGTTCGACTTTGCCCATCCCATTTGGAAGAATGTTTAAGTAAATCTTTCTATGGTGTTATACTCTTTTTATTATATTTGTAGGGGAAAAGGGTCAAAATTATCCCTATCGTTTATTAAATGGTCTATAAATACCCTCCGTTCGTCTATCCGTTCAAAAAAATACATTTCGCACATCTATCCGTTCAAAAAACACACAAAGTTAATTCTATTAACAAAAATACCCCCGCGACTAACAGATGGAGTGTGTTTTTTAAAGGGGTAGATGGACGGATGGTATTTATTATTTAGCAAACGATAGAAATGGGTCTTTCATTTAATGACGTGATAATTTTTAATTGGGCCTCATGGCAATCTTTGACTGGAGCAAAAAATAGATATTATTTCAACCCATTTACCTTATCCGACCCATTTACAAAAATAGGTAGTATCTATCACACTCATTCCCACTCATTTGATTCCCCCTTTTTTCTTCTCTAATTGGGCCACTGCATACACACAATAACAAATTAATTAAAGAATATATAAAACCCAAAAACAAATAACCCAAAATTCAAACCACATTCGTAAATTTCTCCAATCAAACTCAGGATAAGTATTGAAACTCCTAAATGGAAAATCAACATATACATTTGGGTTGTTGAGTAAGAAGACAAGGATCAAAACAAAACAAAAATCTGAAACAAAAAAATTGATCCCTAATGCTAAAATTGTCCAAATATATCAATCAAATCTAGGAGAAATATTGAAACTTTGAAATTGACAAATAATGAAAATCTTTGGATTGTTCATAAGAAGACAAAAGAGCTACGAAATAACAAAGAAAAAATAATTACATATAACTGATACAAGCACACAAGAAAATTGAAACCAAAGTGCTAAAAAGCTTGAAATTATCACATTCTAAGATAAAGATTGAATCTATAAAAGGTAAAAAAAAAAAGTAAAGTACTTTTGGGATGCTCATAAGAAGAAGATGAAAGACTCATCCCTATCGTTTGTTAAATGGTTTATAGATACCCTCCGTCTATTTATCCGTTAAAAAAAACACACTCTATCAATCCTGCCGTTAGTCGTGGTGTATTTTTGTTAATAGAATGAACTTCATGTGTTTTTTTAAACGGATAGATAGACGGAGGTGTTTATAAACCATTTAACAAACGATAAGGATAGTTTTGACCCTTTGTCCTTTGTTTTAGTGGTTATTCATACTTTGTTGTCTTTTGACATGGTCATTATCCAAGTTTGAGAACAAGAGAAATCGAAGAGAAACCAATGTTTAACGCTTTTGATTATTAAAAAAATGCATACAACAAGCTTTACAGCCTAATTTAGAGAAAACCCCATTTCAGACAATACATTGATCTGCCAAAGAGTTAGACTATTTAGTTTTGGAATTCACAAATCATTAGTAATTGAAATTTCTTTGGAGACTTTGTTCCATCATTACATCGAATTACTCTAAATACGAATAGAGAAGAAACTTCAGACATTAAATAACTCCATCTTGATGATGAAGTCGATGTTGGTTTCATGAGTCAAGAAGAATGGAATTATTTACGCGAGCTATCCAGAAGAAAAATAAAAAATTACGCATGAAACCTTTTTTTTCAGATTAAAAAATAGACCCCCAAGTATATATTAGATAATGGTATCAAGTGCACTTAGCCTAACAAGTGTCTGATTACACTTGGATTATTGTGGAGGAAGTAGAAGTCAATTATCATTACCATCTAATAAGTATTAAAATGTGAATATATGAGTTGAGCAACAAAGGACAATAAATATGGGATGGTGGTGGTATAATCGTTCTCCTGCAACTTCAAATTCATAACTCAAATTGCATATCCGAGAAAAAAAAAATATAAAAGTATTTATACTTTTCACTATGAAGATGAACAAAGGCACAAAGTCAAAATGATCTGAGAAGAAAGTGTCAATAAAAACGGATTTTACTTTCTTAATATTGTTCACTTTTTTAAAATTTTTTATCCTTCTAATTTATGATATCTTGTTTCTACAAATGTTATCTGTCTTTGCTATGTCAGGATCTCATAATACATTTTTATTATATTATATGACACGATTAAACATAACATGTTACTGGAGGTAAATTTCTGCTATTATATTCATAATATCAGTGTGTTGGTATAGATTAGGTATTTTGATACCATTCATAAAAATATGTGCAGACTTTTTCCAAGATTGTAATACATGAATTAAGCTTACATAAAATCTTGGAAATAATCTTAAGATCAATTTGAAAATAATATATTACATGTCGCTTTGGACCAAGAAAGGTATATGCTTATGTTTATTCGATTAAGTAAGGAACAGAATGTGATAGTATGTTTAGGGGTTCAACACATTTAGTTGAATAAATCCATTGGAAAAGATAGTTAAAATCTTGTTAAAATTTTGATTGTTCATCTAGATAGTTTCAGATAATATTTAATTATCTCGATCTCATTAAACAAATTACCATATGATGATTCACATTAACCGTTCATAAAAAGCTTTACTTTATTCTTTCATGTAGAATTATTTACTCAAAGTTGTATCTTCTTAATATGATATAATTTTATAATATTATTTATTACATGAATAATATATATGCGACAACCAACGTGTTAAGAAATTAGTATTATTAAAAATTGTATTTGAGTTATAAATTAAAAGTATAATTAAAATTAAAATATTTGGAGTTAGAGCACGAAAGAGATTGTGTCCTGTTTAGTTTTGGGAAGTGGCCATCGTCATAGCCGTGGGATATTTTTCAGTTTTGGTTACACTCGTAGAAACCCAAAAATTCTCTCAGTGTACCAAAAATTTGCATCATAAAAATATTTGCAGAACACACTCATTGGTCTTATTATGCATAATATAAATTATTTTTGTATTATAATCAAAGTTCTAATAATATAGATGAATGCAAAATTCAAGTACTGATACGATTACGTGCATGTAAAAAATGAGTCCTTCAAATATTTTACCAAATAATGAAGACTCCTAACGGAAAAAAAAAAGTTGTGTGAGAATTAGCCAAGCATAGGGGAGTTCTTGCTTATAAAAAAGATAGGGAGTTGAACTAAGAGGCAAATTTTTATTAACTTTCCTAAACTGTTAATAGTATGCAAATAACTAAATAATTATTTCTAAATTACAAAGAAATTAATGAAACGATTATTCCTAAGTATCAATGAAACTCAAATTACTATATTGTCCAATATAAAATTCCTAGTCTTAAAATATCCGTGTTGCGTGTATATCTCGTCTCGATCAATACTAAATTTTTATATTTATCATTTCTGTGTATGTTATAAAATAAAATAAAAATGAATAATCATTTTCTGAAATAATTAATTGTTAGTCCAATTTAGTTGTTCAATAAAGGAAGAAACTCTATTCCATAAAAGTACTCAATCATATCAATTAATATGTAACTTAAAATTGATTACAATTTTATTATTCAATTTCTTAAGTTTCACAAGCTGAAATTCTTCTTTTTTAGTTTCAACAAGATAACTTTTGAAGATTTAAAGTTTTTAAAGTAAAACTCTTTAAAGAACTTTGATTCCGTAAAAGGTATAATATTCAAAGCAACAACTACGTTATATCCTCTCTTTGATATTTCTTCGACAATATTAGTGTTGAATCTGTTGAGCTACAAGATTATTTAGACTCAAATTCCATACACATACATTGAGTTTCTGATGTATATTTAATGTATATTATTTGTATATTATGTATATCTTGTAGTTGGGCTAGTTTGTATGTTTCAGCCCATTTTGTTTTGGTCTTATTTCCGGGTTTTGTTTCTGGCCCGATTTGGCCCATTTGTGAAATATATACACGACCCCTTGTAGCTTAAGGGGTCAGTCGGATATTTCTTTTAATTGAGAAGTCTCTCTCTTTCTCTAAAAAGCTCTCTAGAAGCTTCTACCTAACCGACTCCTTTTTCATCTTGTTCTTCGATTTTCGTCTGGATTTCTTGATGTTTTCATGGTATCAGAGCAAGGACAATGATCTGACGATAATTTCCTGTATCTTGTCTCAGTTGAAATCTCGTTGGAAATTTTTGGGGGTGTTTCTGACGTATTCGGTCAATGATAATTCCAATCTAAATCGGGTGTTGATCTGAGACTTTTATCGCGATATCTGGTTGTTTCCTCACTACTCAAACTTTTTGGGTTATTTTTCCGACGTTCTCGAGTCGATTCCGGCGAGGCTTCGGATTTTAGGGGTTCTGCTGGGTTTCTGCTGTTCGAAACTGGCATTTTTCTGTTAATCGAAGGCCGATATTCTCCGGTCGCGGAGAAGGAGGGTAAATATGTTCCTATTTTAGGTGTTATATGATTTGCATGAAGTTTTTGATACAACTTTAGTTTTTCAACATACTTGCAGAGATTATATTTTGACTTTGAACTCGTTGTTCTTCACGATTGCTAACATGAGTACTAATACGACTCCTGTTGGCCCTACTAATTCCTTATTTATTTACTCCTCTGATGTTCATGGTATTTCTCTTGTGTCCACTTCCTTCTTGGGTAGTGGTTATGGGGGTTGCAGAAGGAAAAAGATTGTAGCATTGTCTGCTAAAAATAAAATTGGCTTTGTTGATGGTACATGTCCCAGACCAGACACTAATGTGGCTGAACAAAAGTTATGGGATAGATGTAATAATATGGTGATATCCTGGTTGACTGCTTCCTTATCACCTCAAATAGATGAAAGTGTGCAGTATTCTGATACTGCACAGAGCATATGGGCCCAACTCGCAGCTAGATATGGTACTGCTAACAGAACCAAAATTTTTGAACTAAAAAGAGAACTCTCTCATACCTGTCAAGGATCTCTAGATGTAGCTTCATATTTTAACAAACTTAAAGGTCTATGGGATGAATTAGGAACAATGTGTGCAAATCATGGACAAAGATGCATTTGTCCTGTCAGAAATGGCATCATACAGGAAGATGATGAGAATAAGGTATTTCAGTTCCTTATGGGCCTTAATGAAGCATACATGGGGGTAAGGAGTAACCTATTGATGATGCAGCCTCCTCCTTCCCTTGACAGTGTCTATAATATGGTCCTCAATGATGAGAAGCAGAGACAAGTCCAGTCCCTATCTCAGTTTAATCAAGACTCTAGGTCTTTCAATGCCCACACAAACAAGAATCCAACTGGTTTCAATAAGGCCACAGTGCCTAATTCTTCTCATTTCAGACAAAGAGTTAACTTTGACCAAGCTAGGGACTCTTTGTTCTGGAGATACTGTAAGAAATCTGGACACTTAATTGATAAGTGTTACAGGATTCATGGGTATCCACAAAGTACAACATTTAACAAGGGGAGGAGACATGTTGCTGCTCATCTAACTGCTGGTGTGGATTTCTCTTCTTCTGAAAGAAATATGTCTGTTCCTCATGGAAATCCTCCTCAAAGTCATCAACCTGTTCCACACATTGATGGCCAGAGTTCTGTGATACCTGGGTTGAGTAGACAACATTATGAACAATTGATGACCCTGCTCCAACAAACTCAGTTAGGGGACTCCACTGCCCAGTCTCCTCCTCCCATGTATGCTGCCAATTTTGCTGGTACTATGCTAACTGAGAGCCCTGTTTATGATTCCACATTTTGCATGTTAACTCACATTAATTCTTCTACCTGGATTCAGGAGCATCTAACCATATGGCTTTTAATAAGGATTTACTCTTCAATCTCAGACCTTTAACTGTACCCTATCTTGTTACTCTTCCTAATGGATATAAAGTGAAAGTGACATGCACAAGATCTTTTGCATTAAATCCATTCATTACTCTTCATGATGTCCTAATTGTTCCTTCTTTCAAACACAACTTGATTTCTGTCCACAAGTTAGTGAAACAGTTGCATTGCATATTATTGTTCACTGCAACTTCCTGTTTACTTCACTTGTTACAGGCCCCTTCTCTGAGGATGCCTCTGGATCTTGGTAAAGAGGAGGCTGGTATGTACAAGCTTACTGGGTGCCACCTTCATCTTCTTCTATTGTTGTTCTTCTGTTTCTGTATGTTCTTCTTCTTCTAATTCTTGTAAACTTGACTATTCTAGTCATCAAGCTGTTAGTTTGACTTTGAATTTTAGCAGTTCCATGTGTAATAATATTGTTGCCACTGACATGAATTACATTTGGCATTTAAGGTTGGGTCATATACCTTTTGCAAACATGAAACACATTTCTGCTTTATCTTTTCCATTTGCTTCTAAACAGCCTTTTCAATGTTCTACCTGTCTTATGGCCAGGAAAACTAGGCTTCCCTTTCTTGAAAGCACTACTAGTACATCTAGACCTTTTCAATTGATTCATGTAGATACTTGGGGACCTTATCACACTCCCACCTCTTCTGGTTCTAGATATTTTCTCACAATAGTTGATGAGTTTTCTAGGTCAACCTGGACACATCTGTTAGGGTCTAAAAGAAATGCTTTCTGCATGCTTCAATCTTTTCTGTGTATGGATAAGACCCAGTATAACGCAAATGTTCAAACTATTAGGAGTGACAATGCTTTAGAATTGGGATCTAGTATTGCTGGTGCATCCTTTTTTAGCCAACATGGCATCATACAGAAAACCACTTCCCACATACATCTCAACAGAATGGTGTTGTTGAGAGAAAACATAGAACTCTTCTTGAAACCTGTAGAGTAAAATTCCAATCTGGTTTACCTATTTCTTTCTGTGGAGATTGCATATTAACTGCTACCTATCTTATTAACAGAATACCCTCCAGGCTCCTTCATGGTAAGTCCCCTTATGAAATCTTGCATGGTAAGGCACCCACTTACTCTCATTTAAAGGCTTTTGGCTGCCTTGCCTATGTTACTGTCACAATTCCTCAAAGGGACAAGTTGAAGCCTAGGGCCATTTCATGTGTTTTCCTGGGGTATACTTTTTCTAAAAAGGGTTATAGACTGTATGATCTCAGTTCCAAAAAGTGCTTTGTGTCCAGGGATGTTATCTTTCATGAAACTTCTTTTCCTTTCAAATCTGCTTCTTCTGTAACCTCTGCTCCTCCTGTTTTTCCTTCTTCTTTTCATTCTCTTCCTCCTCTTGAGCATTCCCTTTCTAAGCCAGATTTCTCTATTCCAGTCTCTTCCTCTCCACCTTCACCTTCTGTTACAGTCTCTCCTTCTTCATATCCAATTTCCAGTCCTCCTTTCAACCCTGACATCTCAACTCCTGCTATACCTTCTTCCACATCAACTGCTGTTCCCAGGAAATCTGGAAGACAGCACAATCCTCCTTCTTACCTTAAGGATTATGTTTGCCACCTTCCTGCTTTTTCTGGGTCTTCTTCTTCTCCTCTGGAGACTGAACCTCTTTACTACTCTCAAGCTGCATCGGTGCCAGTATGGCAGGATGCCATGAGAAAGGAGTTTGACGCTTTGGATGCTACCTGGGGCATTGTTCCCCTTCCTTCTGGTAAGAAACCTATTGGCTGCAAATGGGTTTATAAAATCAAGTATAAGGCTTATGGTAGTGTTGAAAGACACAAAGCCAGACTTATTATTAGAGGGGATACTCAAATTGAAGGGGTTGATTTCACTGACACTTTTTCTCCTGTGGTTAAAATGTCCACTGTGAAGTGTCTTATTGCAGTGGATGTTAAGAAGCATTGGAAACTTTTCCAACTTGATGTTAACAATGCTTTCTTGCATGGTGATTTGGATGAGGAGGTTTATATGAAGCTTCCTCCAGGTTTATCTGTTTCTGTATCTTCTTCGGATTCTGTTTCTTCTCCATCTCGTCCTCTTGTCTGTAAGTTTAAAAAATCTCTATATGGTTGAGGCAGGCATCCAGACAATGGTATGCTAAGTTGTCCTCTGCCCTTTATTCCAGAGGCTATACTCATTCCCTGAATGATTATTCTCTGTTTATCAAAGGCCAGCCTGGTTGTCTAGTTATTGTAGCAGTCTATGTGGATGAAATTATCATCAATGGGAATCAGCATAAATATGTTTCTGACCTGTTGCATCAGTTTGACTGTATGAATGTTTCTCATGTTGTTTGTCCTTTGGATCTTAATCTGAAACTTGTTGGAAATCATGTATACCTTTGATATGTGCGCTTTGGTTGTATGAGCATGATTTTCAGGTATAGGTTTTGATGAATGACAAACAATGAAGTCAAGTGTCAAACAACGATATAATCAAATGGCGAGAAGCATACTGATGACGGAATTGCATGAACGAGCCAAATAAGTTCAAGACCGAAGACCCAAGACGTAGGTCGTTTGGTAGAACCAATGTAAGGACAACGTTTAAGTTATCTTATCCTTTGGCTCAACATTAGGTCATCATAAACATGCATAAAATCACTTTATTAAATTATATATATCATAAATATTTTTAATATATACTTCAAACAAAATGATTTTAACGTTTTCATTTCAACCAAAATGGGTTTTGAAGTAAGGTTTCAATTCTGGTATACTCTGGTATACACAGTGTATATCAAGTGTATATAATCGACCGTTGCCAAAGTTTTGAACACTGGAACAACATAATTGATTGTCTACTTTAACAATCGATTGTCCACTTTAACAATCGATTATTTTGAGACAGTGTGCAACCGAAGTTTTTAAATATCAACAATCGATTGTCTTTGTCGCACAATCGATTGTCGACAATCGATTGTCACTTCCATACAATCGATTAGTTTTTGACCGTTCCACAGAATCCTAAATTGATTTTTGAACGTTGAAGAACAATCGATTATTCAGGGTTAACAATCGATTGTTTAGCCTAAAATCAGGAATCTGTTTTTTGAACGTTGGTCAGATAATCGATTGTCACCTCCAAACAATCGATTGTTGAAGCACAAAATCAGGGATTTTATTTGTCAATTAAGCAACGGTCAGCACCACTTTTTCACCTATAAAAAGAGGTCTTTTGAGCTGATTTTAAACACACAACTCCTGCATATATTGATATACATATTGATCATTTTCAAGCATCATTTTAGAGCTTTTGTTGAGCCATTTGATAGACAACTTTGTGTTGTTCATAGAGCTTATTTTGTTTCTCTTTATCCACTCTATTGAGAGAGTATTTGTTGTAAAAGAGAGTTGTTTGAGAAGAATATATCTTCTCATTTGTCGGGTTTGCTAAGTACCCAAAGTCTTAGTAGTTGAAGTCTTGGGGTGAGGTATCCTCAAGCAAGTGAAGTCTTAAGGTGTGGTATCCTTGAGCAACTGTAACGGTTTGTTAAGCACCCGTAAGCTTGATGAAGATAGTGGAAATCTCGAGAGAGTCTCTCGGGGACTGGACTAGCCACGGGTTGTGGTGAACCAGGATACATCGGTGCGTTCGTTCTTTATTGCATTTAATTTCCGCACTTATTTTTCCTGCAAGTTTTTAAATTCCGCAAGTTTACGCTGTATTTTATTATAACGCTACTCACCCCCCCTCTAGCGTTAAGCGTATTTTCTAACAATTGGTATCAGAGCCTAACTCTCTGAAAGCCTTAACCGGTTGAGAGCTATATATATTTTTGTGTATAGAATATTGAAAGCAGGAATGATGAATGAAGGACAATCCACCACTTGCGTTCCACTATTTGACGGAACAAACTATACATATTGGAAAGGGCGGATGAGTATCTTCCTCAAAGCAAACAATTTTCGTTTGTGACAAATCATCAAAAACGGTGAACCAATGCCAACAAAGAAAGTTGGAGAAATCATGGTTCCAAAGAAGGAAGATGAATATGATGCCAAGGACATGAAGATAGTTGAAAATAATGCAAGGGCCATCCATGTATTATATTGTGCGGTGAATCCGAATGACTATAGGAAAATCTCTTGCTGCACAACCGACAAGGAGATGTGGGACAAACTCGAGATCATTTATGAAGGTACGCCTCAAGTCCGAGAATCCAAAATTGATTTTCTAACTCATAAATATGAAACTTTTAAAATGGAGAAGGAACCTATTGGTGTTATGTTTGAACGATTTTTAAGAATTGTCAACGATCTCCATGCTCTCTGGAAAGTTTACACGAACAAAGATCTTGTTCGAAAAGTCCTACAGAGTCTCACTCCCGAATGGCGTTCCAAAGCCAATGCCATCCAAGAGTCGATGGAATACACGAATATCACAATTGATGGACTAAGAGGTAACCTCGAAACTTATGATAGCACAATTCTTAATCCTTATCTTAGAAGTGATTCAAATTTTGCCTTCAAAGCCTCATCCTCTAAAAGAGAAGAGGTAAGTGATTCGGAAAGGGATGATGAAAATACTTCCAGTAATATATTTGAAAAGTTTTGTAAGTCTTTGAAGAAGGACAAGAAAAAGAGGAAACACCATAGGCGCGTATCACGGGACTCAGACAGCTCGGGCAATGAAGCCGGCGCATTATGTCTCATGGCAAACGGAGAAGAAGAGGTAAGTACATCTAACTCTCACTCATTTGAAGATTTACAAAATGCATATGATGAATTGTATGGTGAATTTGTCAATGCTTCCAAATTGATAAAAGAATTGAAGAAAACACTTTCTTTGCAGAAATCACTTTCTTTGCAAACAGATTTTCAGAAAGCACTTTCTTTACAAGAAAAAGATTTTGAAAAATCCTCTTCTTTGAAAGAAATAGATTTTGAAAAATTGACTAATGAAAATGGTGTTCTTAAAAACAAAATTGAAGTTTTAGAAAAAGAAAACAAATTTTTGGAAAATGACATTGTTGTTTTTAAAAATAAAATCAAGGAATTGAATGAAGCTTCTTCTATTGATACATGTTCAAATTGTTCTTCTTGTAGTTCTTTAAAACTAGAGAACACAGAACTTAGGAAAGCACTAGAAACACGTAGTGTTGATATTCCTAAAGCTGAAACAAAGAAGAAAAAGCCTAGGAATAACTATAGGCGTAAAATGAATAAGAATCATGATAGAAATGGAGTTGCGCAACCTAGAAATGATTCTAGGATTTTTGCTAATGAGTCTAGGAATAATTATTCTAGACCACCTAGAGATGACTCTAGGAATTTCAACGCGTCTAGGAATGACTTTAGATCACCTAGAACGCATTTGGCTCAACCTAGACATATGCACAATCCTAATGTTATATGTCATTATTGTAATCGGGTAGGACACATTGCACCCGTTTGTTTTGCTAAACATAGAAATTTATGTGTTGATTATAATTGTTATTATCCTAACCCCAAAGGACCCAAAAGAAGTTGGGTACCAAAAATCTATTTTTAGGTTCTTTTTGCAGGTGTGCTTGAAGACTACAATATTGTAGTGGATGCACCAAGCACAAAACCTTAATGCATTAAGGGGGAACGTCGGTTAGTTATCGTATTTTGAATAAAAACACAATGAGTTGATATGTGCAAATAATCTATATCAGTTTTGGTTGATACATGCTTTAATCAGTTCTTTTTGAATAATGATTAGTATCAATTTGGTTTATAATAATTGATTGATTCATGTTTTGATGAACATTCTTAGTTTAAAATAACAATTGATATTGTTGAGAAAAATGACCGTTATCATTAGTATGCCATTTACTAACATTTGATATGATCTTATTTATAACGATTGGTATCGTCAATGGTTTAAATTTTTTTTGGTATAGTCTTTTTGCTAATGCCAAAAGGGGAAGAATATGGGCGATATGCATGCCTTAATTGAGGGGGAATATTCAATTAAGGGGGAATTATATTGAATTGATTTCTATGAATTGTTTGCATAAATTGTATGTTGAGATATAGCATGAATTTAGGGGGAATTCAATATGCATATCTTCCGTTGTTTGTCATTATCAAAAAGGGGGAAATTGTTGGAAATCATGTATACCTTTGATATGTGCGCTTTGGTTGTATGAGCATGATTTTCAGGTATAGGTTTTGATGAATGACAAACAATAAAGTCAAGTGTCAAACAACGATATAATCAAATGGCGAGAAGCATACTGATGACGGAATTGCATGAACGAGCCAAAGAAGTTCAAGACCAAAGACCCAAGACGTAGGTCGTTTGGTAGAACCAATGTAAGGACAACGTTTAAGTTATCTTATCCTTTGGCTCAACATTAGGTCATCATAAACATGCATAAGATCACTTTATTAAATTATATATATCATAAATATTTTTAATATATACTTCAAACAAAATGATTTTAACGTTTTCATTTCAACCAAAATGGGTTTTGAAGTAAGGTTTCAGTTCTGGTATACTCTGGTATACACAGTGTATATCAAGTGTATATAATCGACCGTTGCCAAAGTTTTGAACACTGGAACAACATAATTGATTGTCTACTTTAACAATCGATTGTCCACTTTAACAATCGATTATTTTGAGACAGTGTGCAACCGAAGTTTTTAAATATCAACAATCGATTGTCTTTGTCCCACAATCGATTGTCGACAATCGATTGTCACTTCCATACAATCAATTAGTTTTTGACCGTTCCACAGAATCCTAAATTGATTTTTGAACGTTGAAGAACAATCGATTATTCAGGGTTAACAATCGATTGTTTAGCCTAAAATCAGGAATCTGTTTTTTGAACGTTGGTCAGACAATCGATTGTCACCTCCAAACAATCGATTGTTGAAGCACAGAATCAGGGATTTTATTTGTCAATTAAGCAACGGTCAGCACCACTTTTTCACCTATAAAAAGAGGTCTTTTGAGCTGATTTTAAACACACAACTCCTGCATATATTGATATACATATTGATCATTTTCAAGCATCATTTTAGAGCTTTTGTTGAGCCATTTGATAGACAACTTTGTGTTGTTCATAGAGCTTATTTTGTTTCTCTTTATCCACTCTATTGAGAGAGTATTTGTTGTAAAAGAGAGTTGTTTGAGAAGAACATATCTTCTCATTTGTCGGGTTTGCTAAGTACCCAAAGTCTTAGTAGTTGAAGTCTTGGGGTGAGGTATCCTCAAGCAAGTGAAGTCTTAAGGTGTGGTATTCTTGAGCAGCTGTAACGGTTTGTTAAGCACCCGTAAGCTTGACGAAGATAGTGGAAATCTCGAGAGAGTCTCTCGGGGACTGGACTAGCCACGGGTTGTGGTGAACCAGGATATATCGGTGCGTTCGTTCTTTATTGCATTTAATTTCCGCACTTATTTTTCCTGCAAGTTTTTAAATTCCGCAAGTTTATGCTATATTTTATTATAACGCTATTCACCCCCCCCCCCCTCTAGCGTTAAGCGTATTTTCTAACAAAACTCCATGCTGCTTCTTGTGACATTCTCTCCTCTCCTGATCAATATAGGAGCATTGTTGGTAAGCTCTTATTTCTGACTCACACCAGGCCTGACATCTTCTTTGTTGTTCAGCATCTGAGTCAATACTTGAAGTGTCCCAGAGTCCCTCATATGACTGCTGCTTTACATGTTCTCAGATATCTTAAAGGGTCTATGCATTTGGGTTTATTCTATTCTGACAGTTCTGATTTATCTGTCCATGCTTATTCTGAAAGTTATTTGGCTGCCTGTCCAGATACTCGCAGGTCTGTGGCTGGGTTTCATGTTCTTTTGGGTGGCTGCTTGATTAGTTGGAAGTCTAAGAAACAACCTGTAGTATCTTTATCTTCTGCTGAAGCTGAGTATAGGGCTCTCAGTAAGGTAGTTGCTGAACTGTCTTGGCTTTCCCGTTTGCTCACTACCTTGGTGTTTCTGTTTCTATCCCCTTTTCTATTTTCTGTGACAATCAGGCTGCTATAAATATTGCCAAAAATCATGTCTTCCATGAGCGGACCAAACATATCGAAGTGGATTGTCATTTTGTGCGTGATTTGTTGGCTGCTAGGCTTATTACACTATCGCATGTCTCCACTTCTCGTCAGCTCGCTGATCTTCTCACCAAACCACTCCCTGGCACCATTTTGCATCCCTTGCTGTCCAAGTTGAAGGTGGTATCCCCCTCCAACTTGAGGGGGGGGTGTTGAGCTACAAGATTATTTAGCTTCAAATCTCATACACATACATTGAGTTTCTGATGTATATTTAATGTATATTACTTGTATATCATGTATATCTTGTAGTTGGGCTAGTTTGTATGTTTCAGCCCATTTTGTTTTGGTCTTATTTTACGGGTTTTGTTTCTGGCCCGATTTGGACCATTTGTGTAATATATACACGACCCCTTGTAGCTTAAGGGGTCAGTCGGATATTTCTTTTAATTGAGAAGTCTCTCTCTTTCTCTGAAAAGCTCTCTAGAAGCTTCTACCTAACCGACTCCTTTTTCATCTTGTTCTTCGATTTTCGTCTGGATTTCTTGATGTTTTCAGAATCGCGCAACAAAATCATTGGCCACATAACTATTCAAAATAAGCGAAGGATGATCTATTCACATTTTGTTACAAAACCAGAGTATGTATAGAGTTTGTATTCTATTATCAAATTCGACGCTATTAAAGATAAATTAAAGGTATATTGTTATGAAATAATAAAAGAAGAAGAGCAATATTGCAGAGAAAGAGAGACAGAAAATTCTTATTGAATTTTGGGGTTGTTTACAATGGGGTAAGACCCCTCTATTTATAGGAGGAAAAATGACTTAGTCTCAAAGTAAAATGCTCTACAAGATAGACATTCACTCTAATTAGAATTCTATTCTTAACACTCCCCCTTGAATGTTTACTCAATATGTAATGTGCCTCGTTAAAACCTTAACTAAAACAAAACCCAATGGGAAAAAAATTCAAGAAAAGGAAAAAGAGTACACATATCTAACAATACGCATTTTGGTTGCCTCGTTAAAAACCTTGCAAGGAAAACCCAGCGGGACAAAATCTTGTAAGGGAAAAAGAGTGCAACGCGCATTAACTCCCCCTAAAAAGAGCATCAATTCACATCCTTGAGCCTTCGCATTCCAATCTTGTGCACCATCTTCAAGAGATCGTTGGTAGAGATTTGATAAATCAACCATATTGACTTGAATGAATATTCCGCACATTGAAATCATCATTCTTGATATATATATATAATGTCTTCACAAATATCGTTGAATGGCTCTTCAATATCTCCATAAAGGTATCCTTGCTATCTCATGATCACGCTTATAGTTATAGCAAGATACATTTGTGCATAAATTGCACTGAGGAAGTGGTACCTCAATTTGAAGAATTGTAGATGCTTCAAGCAACTTAAATCCTTCATGGATTGTCATATAAGTTAAGTCATAGAAGCCATATTATAGACTTTAGATGCATATCAAGTTTTCATCTCATGCTAGACAAATAAGATATCGAAAACTTATTGAACATACCATTGACTTTTTACTTTTATGTATTTGAACTACATGTCCAAAACTACATGACTTTCATATGGATTCTACTTGAATTGTATCTATTCCATTTGGCCAATACTTTTGTCTGTATTCGACAAACTTAAGATCCTCATCGATATTTAGCGCTATCATAGATGTCGTCGACGAACATGCTATATCGGTTCCAATAAATTTTCATAAAGACATAACATAGAGATCTCTTCATTCATATATTCAGGTACCTGAATCTCTCATGAGATTGTATGAAGTGTTATGTCATGTGACCTTCTAGATCACTTGCCTTCTTTATTATGATCACTTTGATCATTTGCTCATCTTCTTTATCAAGAAGTTCTATTTGAAACCGATTTTTCTATATGGTTTAAGCGTACCATAGACTTTGTCTTTCTAGAACTTAATATGAGCATTTGCAATGAGAATATAGTTTCTTTCTTTGGGTCAGCAAATGCGTATGGCATGCTTTGCAATACGTTGCAAATGAATTATCTTTTTATGAACTTCAAGTTCATATTCTCGTAATCGAGGATCTAGATATACAAAATAATAATTCATTCCACGTAACGTTTTCTCAACTGTTTATCATGTCTCCCCCTCATGTTAAAAAAACTAACTTGTTTCCTCAACTTTGAAAAATCCATCTTTGTGCATTATAGTGTCAATAAAAATATACATCGCACATCAATAATAATAAGATGAAATTATTTGGTTCCTGAACCTGAACCATTTGTGAGGGAAGAATGCAATATACTTTCGTATATAACACATATCAAATTGATATAGATAACTTTGTTCTCATAAGAAATAGTTTAGCTATTAAGTGGAGGCACTCAATAAATTATCTTGCTAAACCCGCTGCGATGTTAACTAACTTACCAAGATAAACTATCTTGAAAATCTGAAAATTGTGCTCTAAATTGAATTATTGAGCAAGTTACCTCGCAAAACACCATGTTGCGGGTTAATAATAATTGCACATGTAACCATCTCATAGATGCATCTTATGTGATATACATGGCAGGTGAATGAGACCATATTCACCTTTAATATTTCCAGAATTCATGGGATTTAATCCCAACTTTAGTTGGTCTCTTAATTTATGAGAACAAGCAATATAAGAGAATCCGTAAAGAACTTTCTAGTTCTTTAATATTTACCCATATAGATTCTCGTTTATTTTGCACATCATACTTTAATTAATATGACTAAACCAGCTATGCCAACTGGATATCAATAAACTCCAAGTTTATTATAATATGGGTTTTATGTTAATAAAGTTCTACTTTATTGTGGCATTCTTTTATTTGTTTAGTACAAACTGGAGAATAAAGCGGGTAGCTTTTCGCATACATATTATTCCACTACAAGTTGTAGATATAAAATCTTTCCTTTATTTATAGTCTCAATACATCAACCGCTTTCGCATATACTTTGGAAACTGAACAAGTTTCTTTGATACTTACTACAACACAATACCTTATTGGTAATCATTGTGTTTCTCCAAAATAGTAATAATTGGCTCTTCTAGAGCTCTCAATTAATTTTGTACTACCCCAAATTCATCAACATCCATGTGGTGAATATCTCTTTTAAAGAGAAAGTTATATCATTATGGTCATGGTCAAAATTATATGCAAGATATGTTTCTTGTATTATCGTTGTCCTTTAATAATCATATTTCCAAAATATTTTGGCGTACAATAGGTACGTGATCAATGACCATTCATGCCATAATAATGACATTATTTTCTTATATCATCTCAAACCTCCTTCTAGAGGTGATGTGGTATATTCACTACCACTAGCACTTTCATATTCTTCCAAGAATGAATATGTATTCATAAATTAGATGTTATCACACTCACATCTTGAATGGACCATAATCATCTATATGTGCTTTATAAAATCTCATATTGTCAAATTTATGACAAATATTACTTTCACAGAGTGAAGGATTTTTGAGAATCCTTATTATCTTCATTATCACAATGATGACGATTATAATTTCGTCTATTGCCACGTCCACATCCATTGATACCTTCACGGTAATAATTTTATCTTCTTTCGGACTCATCACATACTGCTATCACATTCTCTAAAGGGAATGAGAATGGAGCAAATTCAATTGGACGGGTTTTCAATTCTTTGCCCACAATCATACATGAATTTAATCATCGCAAGGCATAGAAATTTTACCACTTCACGTGGTTATAATTTCTTACAAACTCCATTAGAGTTATAATCAAACTTTGTTGTCTTTGCATGTATATAAAATAAAAATATAGAATTTCAAGAACTTAAAAGAGAAAAATAAAGCAAAATACTTACCTTACATCCAGAATTTAATCATGAAGGAAGTTTATAGAACAATTGACAATCATTATGCTCAATCCCAAAGTTTAGGCCGTAGCCAAAGTACCACTGCGAAGACGGGGAAAAACCTCAGCATTTCTTTACTTCCAGATTTCGGTAGCAAAAGCTAGTATATTCTCTCCACAAAAATAGAGCTTTCATCTCTCTGAAGAGATGCTTCTTGGGAAAACTCAGTGACATTGCAGCTTTCATGTTCATTTTTTTTCGCTAGGATAACACGTGCAGTGCCTATTTTCTCTGTTGTCATAATGGAATATAAAGTCTTCCCACTTGAGCAAATTCTTAATCTCATAGGACATGATATACCTTATGGACCAATTAACATTATGATTGTATTCTGAAGGAGTGCATTTGAATGACAAAATTCCGTAGATATATGCTTAATCTTCTCAAAAACAACTTCTTGAGACGGTAGAGTCTCGTGCTGATAACGTGTTATGAAATAATAAAAGAAGAAGAGCAATATTGCAGAGAAAGAGAGACAGAAAATTCTTATTGAATTTTGGGGTTGTTTACAATGGGGTAAGACCCCTCTATTTATAGGAGGAAAAATGACTTAGCCTCAAAGTAAAACGCTCTACAAGATAGACATTCACTCTAATTAGAATTCTATTCTTAACATATATTATATAGTTCGAATAAGAAAAAAATTATATAAAGTAAAATCTTAATTTATTTTAGAGTATTAAATATTAGGACCTCCTACTTGGCTTAAATAATAAAAATATTATAACTAAAGTTTTAGTTAATTGCAAAATCTTCAGATTTTAAGAAAAATAATTAAATATAATTTTATCCAGTATAAGAACAATTAAAGGCTGCTAAAAACGAAGAAAAATGTTCAATAAGAGCAAAAAAAATAGTAGAACAAATAACCAGACAAAAAGTTAAAGCATAAAGTTTTATGCAAAAAGAATACTATTCAATCAAGTTCTACAATCAAGAACATCAAAATAAGTTGTATTAATACAAGTATATGGATGCAAAATTCAACTACTAATATTAAAAAATATTGCTCAAAGAAAGAGAATCCGAAATTCTTAATTCTATAGTTGTTACTTGAACAAGACAAAATTATGATGATGAGAATATGAAATTATAACCTTTTTTTATAAAATTACATGCATATAATATATTGTGTATAAAAATGTATTAGATAAATACTCTATTAAGTTCTCAAAGAGCTCGTCTTCATCTAATATAATAATTTAGAAAGAATTATAAGAAAATATTCGTGACTTCACACGATAATAAAAAATGGTCCATGTTTTTAAGTTTTACCTCACATAGCCCATGTTGTATTTATTTGAAAGCACTAACAAATTCAAAATTTGTGTACTTACAACCATTATTTCTAAAAGTTATGGAGTAAAATCTATATTCTCACAGCCATTGCGTTTACTCTCTCTTCTTCTCATATCTTCTACATATGCTTTAAGGGGCCATGTATTTTCTGCTTCTCCTCTTGTGTTACATGCTTGTAATGTTAGAAAATTAAAGAGTAGTGATATTAGGTTATATAGATGATATTTGCACCTTAATATGGCCATGTTTTATCGTTATTTTATAGGCAAATTGACAACAATTTCTCTAAATGGTATTCTTTTGCTCGCAGGGAATAATCTAAGTGAGGAAGCATTGCGAAATATTTTGGAGTCAATAATATGAAGAAAACACTTAATCAAGAAGTACCGGAGTACAAAGAAGCAAAAAATTGACTGAGTAAAGTTTCACCGCGACAGTAGTGGAACCGCGACAGTTTAAGTCCTCGAGTAGAATGTTAAGCGTTCACTGCGGTCGAGCCGCAATCGCGGTGAACTGTTCACGTGCCAGAAAATTGGTGACTAAAGTATAAATCGGGAAAAATATGTTCCAAACCCTTATAAACCTTAGAAGCTCGCCCAAGACATATTTAAGCTTGTTTTTAGACTACTTTGAAGGCAAGAACAAGTGTGTGAAGAGTAACAAAATATTTGAGTTCTTCTGTCTTCTTTTCATTATTTCAATTTCCCATTATGAATAATTTAGTAATTTTATCTTGTTTTGTCATGAGTAGCTAATTTCCTAGTCTAGGGTTTTGATGGAACCTATTGAAGGATGAACTTCTTGTTATTTTAATATAGTTTGCCAAGTTTAATCTCTATTTTTTCAACTATGTGCTTGTTGTAGTTAATTGACAGGATCCTCAATTAGCTATGCCTATTTAGTGTAGATAACTCGGGAGAGAGTGTATATTTAGGTAATTGTTGAATAACTCCACTTCCAAAGTATTTAAGGGATCAATAACTGAGGGTTTAAATGCGGAATTAGAGACAACGAAGCCTTGAGTGCAATCTAAAGTGAGCAGTAATAAACAAAGCCAGCTAGCGTACCTCGGGAGAGTGTGTTAGATAATACGCTTAACGCTAGAGGGGGGGGGGGGTGAATAGCGTTATAATAAAAATTAGCGTAAACTTTGCGAAATTAAAAAATTGCAGGAAGTAAATAAGTGCGATAAATAATAATGTACGCACCGATGTATTCTGGTTCACCACAACACGTGGCTAGTCCAGTCCCCGAGAGACTCTCTCGAGATTTTCCACTAACTTGTCAAGCTTACGGGTGGTCAACAAACCTTTACAGCTTAAGGACACAAGCCTTAACACCTTTGCTCGGAGATACAACACTCCAAGACTTCACTGTTAAGCTTACAGATGCCTAACCAACCTTTACAACTTAAGGACACAAGCCTTAACACCTTTGCTCGGAGATACAACACTCCAAGACTTCAACCAAGGAAACACAAGTTCCACACAACAAGAGAATCACAATTCTCTTACAAGTGTACAAAACACTAAACACTCAAACAAAGCACTCCTTAATGAGTAGATATGAGTAAAAGAAGTAAGCTCAAGATCACAACAACCATGGACAAGACTTTGGCACTCAAAAGCTTTATGAAATGAATATAAAATGATAAAAAATAGTATGCAAGCTTATAGCAATAGAATGATCAGTTGTTGTGTGTTGTTGTGTTTAAAACACTGAAATGAAGCTGTATTTATAGTTGAAAAACTTGGCATTACCGTTGCCTAATTGCCAATTAAGAGTTGCTGATTTTACTCTGTGACAATCGATTGTCAGGAAGCCACAATCGATTATTTGCCAATCATTCCAAAAATCAATCCCAGATTTTACGCTTAACAATCGATTGTCCAAGATCAACAATCGATTATTGGCAACGTTCAAAAAATCATTTCCAGATTTTACGTAAAACAATCGATTATACCAAATCAATAATCGATTATTCAGCAACGTTCAAAAAAATCCTTTCCAGATTTTAATTTCAACAATCGATTGTACAAAATCAACAATCGATTAATCAGCAACGTTCGAAAAATCTTTTTCAGATTTTAATTTCAACAATCGATTGTACAAAATCAACAATCGATTATTCAGCAACGTTCAAAAAATGTTTTTCAGATTTTAATATCAATAATCGATTGTACAAAATCAACAATCGATTATCTGACGGTATTTGAAAACTTTACGACAACGGTCAGCTTCACAATCGATTGTGCAATGTTAACAATCGATTATTTATCAGACTTTGAAAATCATTTTAGACACAGCCTCGTGACAATCGATTGTTATATACTCACAATCGGTTATTTAATAACTTTGAAAAAGTCTGGAAGACACTGCCTCAACACAATCGATTGTCATAAGGTTCACAATCGATTGTCATGCAGGTTTGAAAAAACTGATGCTCACTGCCTTAACACAATCGATTGTCATTAGTTCACAATCGATTGTCATGCAGTCTTGGCTTAACATAATCGATTATCATAAGTACATAATCGATTATCTTAGTCCAGATTTTAGAGGCATGTTTAAAAATCATTTTGACTGAAGTAAATATGCATGATTTAAAATCATTTAGCATTAAATTAAATATGCATGATTTTGTAAAAATAGTTTTACGAGAGAAGCCATGTCATGAGTCAAGTTCTCGGATCAAGATCACAATTAAGAACGACTCATTTAAACTATAAAACTTTATCTTGTGCTTGAATCTCGTTGTCCACCAATTGTGAGCTTGTACTTGAACTTTGTCATATATCAATTTGCGCTTCGTTTGTCATTCATCAAAACCTACACATAAGAACACACGTTTTAGTATAAAGCCTTGAGAACGTGTTTCCAACAATTTCCCCCTTTTTGATAATGGCAAACTTTAAGCGGGATATGCAAATTAAACAATTTATAATGACGATTCAAGACAATTTGTTCCCCCTCAATATATGAATTCCCCCTCAATTTAAGCTTATGAATATTGAGAGTGCATACCCGTTATCTTCCCCCTTTTGCCATTAGCAAAAATAATATAAGAATATGCCAAAGATGTAAATAAAACTTGTTTATTTATTGGAAAGAAAACGTGATTACTTAAAGAGAGCACAATAACTCAAGTAATAGCAGTACAATCGATTATTGATACGAGATAATCGATTATTAAACGACAGAAACCGATTTTTCTGAAGAAGACTTGATTATTGCGCGTCATGCTTTATAATTCCCCCTACCTTTAGGGCGATACCTGCAAAAATTCGTTAGACGTCTCCGACGCTCAAGTTAGAAATCATGTAAGATAAAAAGATGCAATGCATGACTTAGATCAACGTGGAGTCAAGAATCCCGAGTTCACTACGAATTCGGAAGAAGGACTCTTTCTCTAAGGGCTTAGTAAAGATGTCGGCCAATTGGTCTTTGGTTTCAACAAATTCGATTTCGACATCGCCCTTGAGAACGTGATCTCTTATAAAATGATGTCTAATTTCAATGTGTTTTGTTCGCGAATGAAGAACGGGGTTCTTCGTCAAGCATATGGCACTAGTATTATCACATCTAAGAGGGATATGATCAAGACTTAGGCCATAGTCCAAGAGTTGTTGTTTCATCCAGAGGATTTGAGCGCAACAACTCCCAGCGGCTACATATTCAGCCTCGGTATGGACAACGCAACACTTACTTGTTTCTTGCTAAACCAAGAAACGAGAGAGCTACCGAGCAAATGGCAAGTGCCACTAGTGCTCTTGCGGTCCAATTTGCATCCAGCAAAATCGGAGTCGGAATAGCCAACGAGTTGGCATGAAGAACCTTTGGGGTACCATAGACCCACATTTGTAGTACCAACAAGGTACTTCAAAATCCGTTTTACCGTAGTAAGGTGAGACTCCTTCGGACACGATTGATAACGGGTGCATAAGCACACGCTAAACATGATGTCCGGACGACTAGCAGTAAGATAGAGAAGAGAGCCAATCATACCTCGATACTTCTTAGTGTCGACTTCCTTACCTTTCTCATCTTTGTCTAGATGATCGGATGTGCTCATGGGAGTCGCCATTGCTTTTGCATTGTCCATTTCAAATCGTTTCAGCAATTCTTTGCAATATTTGGCTTGGCAAATGAACGTACCTTCTTTCATTTGCTTTACTTGTAATCCCAAAAAGAATGTTAACTCACCCATCATAGACATCTCAAATTTGCTTGTCATTAAATCGGAAAATTCCTTGCATAAGACATTGTTAGTAGCACCAAATATGATATCATCCACATATATTTGAACTAATAAAATATCATTGTTTTTATGCTTAACAAAAAGGGTGGTGTCAACTTTCCCCCTAATGAAATCATTTTCCAATAGAAATTTACTCAATCTTTCATACCAAGCTCGGGGAGCTTGTTTTAAACCATAGAGAGCCTTTTTGAGTTTGAAAACATGATCGGGAGATTTAAAATCTTCAAAACCGGGGGGTTGTTCAACATAAACATCTTCTTGTATAACACCATTTAGAAAAGCACTCTTCACATCCATTTGATATAAATTGAAATTCATAGAAGAGGCAAAAGCGAGCAATAGACGAATAGCTTCTAATCTAGCTACGGGAGCATATGTTTCTTCATAGTCAATACCCTCTTCTTGATTATAGCCTTTTGCTACAAGCCTAGCTTTGTTTCTAGTGATTACACCATTTTCATCTAGTTTGTTTCGAAAAACCCATTTCGTACCAATTATGGTATGATTTTTGGGTCTTGGCACCAAATCCCAAACGTCATTCCGTTTGAATTGGTTAAGCTCCTCTTGCATTGCCAAGGTCCAAAATTCATCCCCAATTGCTTCGGAGATGGTTGTTGGTTCAATTTGAGACACAAAAGCAGTATGTCCTAAGGTGTTCTTAAGGGAGTTTCGGGTACTTACCTTTTCTCCGACGTCGCCAATTACCTATTCGAGAGGGTGATCTTTGATTGTCCTCCAGTCGTTAGGCATTGTCGTTTCTTTCTCCAATTGTGGCGCTTCCTCCATTGGTTGTTCCAAGATTTCATCTTTATTTTCCTTAGGCGTTTCCTCTTGTATTTTGTCTTTCAAGCTATCTAAAATACCTGCAAGATCAAAACCGGAATCCTTTCTCGCCAAGCGAGCATTATTTTCGGCAAATACAACATGAGGGGATTCCTCCACAGTTTCGGTTCTTTTATTAAAAACCCTATATGCTTTGCTACGTGAAGAATAACCAATGAGAATTCCCTCATCGGACTTAGCATCAAATTTTCCCAATTGATCTTTGCCATTGTTATGAATAAAATATTTACAACCGAATACTCCAAAATGGGAGATATTTAGTTTCTTTCCCTTATAGAGTTCATAGGGAGTTTTCATGAGTATAGGCCTTATGACTACTCTATTTAAGATGTAGTATGCGGTACTCACGGCATCCGCCCAAAAAAATTTGGGAATCTTAGCCTCTTCGAGCATGGTTCTAGCCATCTCTTCGAGACACCTATTTTTCCTTTCCACCACCCCATTTTGTTGTGGTGTTCGTGGAGTGGAAAAGGTATGCTTGATGCCGAGTTCGTCACAAAAGTCCGCAAAGAGATTGTGAACAAACTCTCCCCCATGATCACTTCTAATTGAAGTGACGGTTGTTTCCTTTTTGTTTTGAACACGTTTAAGGAAATATTTAAAATTCTGAAAAGCATCACTTTTATTGACAAGAAATAAAGTCCAAGTAAATCTAGAATAATCATCAACAATCACAAAAGCATAACGATTTCTTCCTAGACTTTCAATGCGAGATGGTTCAAATAATTCCATGTGAAGCAATTGCAATGGTCTAATAGTTGAAACAATGTTTTTCGATTTGAAAGATGCTTTTGTTTGCTTCCCTTTTTGACAAGAATCACAAATAGAGTCATTTTCAAATTTCAAATTGGGAAGGCCAATAACTAAGTTTTGTGAAATCAATTTGTTCAAAAGATGCATGTTTATATGAGCAACTCTACGATGCCATAGCCAAGTATCATCCTCTTTGCTCATAAGGCAATCCACATATTCGGGTGAGGAATTAGCAAGATCAACCATGTAAATATTATCCACTCTAAAACCACGAAGGATAATTTTGAAATCACTACGTCTAAATACTAAGCATTCATCCAAATCAAATAAGGCAAGATTTCCCTTGTCACATAATTGACTTATGCTCAAGAGATTATGCTTTAAACCTTTAACAAGTAATATATGCTTAATAGAAGAATTTTCATCCTTACCGACCGATCCGATGCCGATAATCTTTCCTTTATTGTTGTCACCAAAAATAACACTTCCTCCTTCTTTGTGTTCTAGTTGAAGGAATTTGGATTCGTCTCCCGTCATGTGCTTGGAGCATCCACTATCAAGGTGCCATAGTACACTTGATCCCTTCAAACATACCTACAAAACAAATTAATGCGTTTTAGGTACCATGCTATTTTGGGTCCTTGAGGGTTAGGCATATTATAATGATGCGATTGAGTGATATGTCTATGTCGTGTAAACCATGCAGGAGCAATATGACCAATGCGTCTACAATAATGACAAGTCACGTTGGGGTTATGCATCCTTCTAGGTTCATAGTAACTTGATGGACGAAAAATTAACAAGGACCTTATTCAAATTTTTGTGGGAAGAATTAAACTTATCTAAGGTACCTTTAAGTCTATCTACCTCATTTTCGAGATGCATGCAAGAAGAACAATTTTTAATAGAACTTTCGGGCTTGTCGGCGCTTCTTTTTCCGAAAAACTTGTTTTCCTCTTTCAGCTTCTCATTTTCTAAAACCAGTTTTTCTAAATCCTTTTCTTTCAAAGAAAGCTGTTTTTGAAAATCTTTTTCTTTTAGAGAAGCATTTTCTTTTATGCTCTTGACAGTTTTTGAAGCCTTAATAAATTCAGTATATAGCTCATCAAAAGCAGTTCGCATTTCTTCAAGAGTAAAGAAGTTTTTAGAAGAGATTTGACATACCTCATCTTGCTTGTCTTCTTGCGCCATAAGACAAAGGTTTGCGGCTTCGTCTTCTTCTTCTTCGCTTGACTCATCTCCGGAGTCTCCTCCCCAAGAAATGTATGCACGTTGCTTCTTAAAAGGTTTCTTCTCCATTTTGATGTTTGGGCAATTTGATTTTACGTGCCCGGTTTCACCGCATTCATAGCACTTTATTTGCTCGCCTTGCTTTTTGCCCTTTCGTTCATACTCCTTTCGCATGAACTTTTGAAATCTTTTGATAACGAGTCCAAACTCGTTGTCTCCGTCCTCATCAACTTGAGGTTGGCTTGTGCTTGCCTTAAGCGCTATTCTTTGCCTCCTTTGATCATCAACAAGAGGGTTAAGTATAGTAGACTCATAAGTCTTAAGGTTACCTCTTAATGCGTCGATGGTGACATTTGAGACGCCAATGGATTCTTGGATTGCGTCGGTCTTTGATCGCCATGCCGGAGTGAAACTTCTAAGAATTTTTCGAACAAGTTCTCGATCCGTGAATGTCTTCTTTAGAGCATGTAGATCATTTACGATTATTGAAAATCGTTCAAACATTTCATCCACCTTTTCACCTTCCTTCATGTGAAATAATTCACAAGCATGGGTTAGGAAATCAATTTTAGCTTCCCTTACCTGGTCCGTACCTTCGTACGTAATTTCCAGCTTGTCCCACATTTTCTTTGCCGTTGTGCAACACGATGTTTTCCTGTAATCATCAGCATTTACAGCATAATATAATAAATTAATTGGTTTAGCATTATTTTGAACCTTTCGGATATCATCCGGGTCATATTCTTCTTCGGATTTGGGAACCCATTCGTTTTCAACCTTTTCGGTTGGAATTTGATTTCCCTTCGTTATCACCTTCCAGAGATGAAAGTTGTTTGCTTGAACGAAGATTTTCATCCTCTCCTTCCAGTACGTGTAGTTTGTACCGTTGAATAGAGGTGGTCGTGTGGAGCATTGTCCTTCATCAATTCCTGCAAAAGAGTCACGAGTAGAAGCCATGGATGGTTCTCTCAAACTGTTAAGTCTTCAGAGAGTTGGGCTCTGATACCAATTGTTAGATAATACGCTTAACGCTAGAGGGGGGGTGAATAGCGTCATAATAAAAATTAGCGTAAACTTTGCGGAATTAAAAAATTGCAGGAAGTAAGTAAGTGCGATAAATAATAAAGTACGCACCGATGTATTCTGGTTCACCACAACACGTGGCTAGTCCAGTCCCCGAGAGACTCTCTCGAGATTTTCCACTAACTTGTCAAGCTTACGGGTGGTCAACAAACCTTTACAGCTTAAGGACACAAGCCTTAACACCTTTGCTCGGAGATACAACACTCCAAGACTTCACTATTAAGCTTACGGGTGCCTAACCAACCTTTACAACTTAAAGACACAAGTCTTAACACCTTTGCTCGGAGATACAACACTCCAAGACTTCAACCAAGGAAACACAAGTTCCTTACAACAAGAGAATCACAATTCTCTTACAAGTGTACAAAACACTAAACACCCAAACAAAGCACTCCTTAATGAGTAGATATGAGTAAAAGAAGTAAGCTCAAGATCACAACAACTATGGACAAGACTTTGGCTCTCAAAAGCTTTATGAAATGAATATAAAATGATAAACAATAGTATGCAAGCTTATAGCAATAGAATGATCAGTTGTTGTGTGTTGTTGTGTTTAAAACACTGAAATGAAGCTGTATTTATAGTTGAAAAACTTGGCATTACCGTTGCCTAATTGCCAATTAAGAGTTGCTGATTTTACTCTGTGACAATCGATTGTCAGGAAGCCACAATCGATTGTTTGCCAATCGTTCCAAAAATCAATCTCAGATTTTACGCTTAACAATCTATTGTCCAAGATCAACAATCGATTATTGGCAACGTTCAAAAAATCATTTCTAGATTTTACGTAAAACAATCGATTATACCAAATCAATAATCGATTATTCAGCAACGTTAGAAAAACCCTTTCCAGATTTTAATTTCAACAATCGATTGTACAAAATCAACAATCGATTATTCAACAACGTTCAAAAAGTCTTTTTCAGATTTTAATATCAACAATCGATTGTACAAAATCAACAATCGATTACCTGACGGTATTTGAAAACTTTACGACAACGGTCAGCTTCACAATCGATTGTGCAATGTCAACAATCGATTATTTATCAGACTTTGAAAATCATTTTAGACACTGCCTCGTGACAATCGATTGTTATATACTCACAATCGATTATTTAATAACTTTGAAAAAGTCTGGAAGACACTGCCTCAACACAATCGATTGTCATAAGGTTCACAATCGATTGTCATGCAGGTTTGAAAAACCTGATGCTCACTGCCTTAACACAATCGATTGTTATTAGTTCACAATCGATTGTCATGCAGTCTTGGCTTAACATAATCGATTATCATAAGTACACAATCGATTATCTTAGTCCAGATTTTAGAGGCATGTTTAAAAATCATTTTGACTGAAGTAAATATGCATGATTTAAAATCATTTCGCATTAAATTAAATATGCATGATTTTGTAAAAATAGTTTTACGAGAGAAGCCATGTCATGAGTCAAGTTGTCGGATCAAGATCACAATTAAGAACGACTCATTTAAACTATAAAACTTTATCTTGTGCTTGAATCTCGTTGTCCACCAATTGTGCGCTTGTACTTGAACTTCGTCATATATCAATTTGCGCTTCGTTTGTCATTCATCAAAACCTACACATAAGAACACACGTTTTAGTATAAAGCCTTGAGAACGTGCTTCCAACAGAGTGCGTCTAGTAAATTATTGTGATTACTTAGGAGAGATTTACGGTAATAAAAATGCTCATGATTGATAGAGACGATTTGGCAAGTCTATGTGAAACATTACCGGGAGGGATTCCGTCAATAGGGGAAATCATAACCTTAGATCCTTCTCTTAATTGTTTACATCCTAATTATAGTTAGTTTTCAGTTGCTTATTTACATTCATTCTTAGTTAGTAAAAACATCTCAATTGTTATTCAAACATTTGGGAAGTTGATTCCATAGAATTTAATAATTCCAACAAGAGTAATTGATAAGTTAATTTCTTGTGAATTCGACTCTAGGCTAAATACTCAAATTTTATTTGCAACGTCCGTTTGTTTTTTTTACAAGGCATAGTTAGGCGTGATCAAATTTTAGCTCCATTACCGCTGAATTAACAGTGTTATCAATTACCATTAAAAGAAATATAAAAAAAACTTAGTGTAGTCAGTTTTCTCTATACCAACCTTTACATTGAAATTTTAACATTTGTAGACTTGGTTATACAGGTGCATGCCTAGAAACTCAACGAGAACTGGTGAAGTATTAGAAGCTTTATCTGATCATGAGAAAGTTTATAAGGCCCTGAACTGAGCCCACCAGAAAAGCAAATAGCAACAAACACTTGAACGAATCGAACTGAGCATGGGAGATCACGAAGAAGACCCAGCTCTACCAATAGCGCTTGTGGCACATCTTGTGCCAGAGGCTGCTCTTTATGACTAGGCACAACCCACACCTGAAAATTTGGTAACAACGATATTAATCCGCAAATAAATGTTGAATTGTTTCAAATAAAAAATAACATGTTGCGCTTGTTGTAGAACAAGAGACTATTTTTGGGGTCATAAGTCGAAGATCCTCAACATCACTTGAAGAATTTCTTGTTAATCTGCAAAATCCAAAGGCATCCCAACATAAATCAGGAAGCAATCAAGTTGTTATTATTTTCACTCTCAGTGATAGAGGGAAGACCTCATTCACTTGCCTATATGGCATAAATGTCTTTCGGAGAATGCCCTTTGGCCTATGCAATGCACCCGCCACATTCCAAATGTGCATGATGGCCATATTCATGGACATGGTAGAGGACATAATAGAGGTATTTATGGATGATTTCTCAGTGGGGGGAACTCATTTGATGAGTGTCTTATAAATCTTACTCATGTGCTAAAGCGGTGTATTAAGACTAACCTGGTTCTCAATTGGTAGAAGTTCCACTTCATGATACAAGAGGCATAGTCTTGGGGGACCGGGTGTCAAGTAAAGGAATTGAGGTGGATCACACTAAAGTTGACGTGGTAGTGAAGCTGCCACCTCCACATTCAGTCAAAGCAATCAGGAGTTTCCTCGGGCATGCCGGTTTTTACTGGAGGTTCATAAGAGACTTTTTAAAAATTGTCAACCCTCTTTGTAAGTTGTTAGAAAAATATTACCCCTTTTTGTTTTCTGATGATTGCAGGGTAGCATTCGAGGAGATGAAAAAGAAGCTGGTTACAGCACTAATCATTGTTGCCCCCGATTGGGAGCAGCCATTTGAACTCATGTATGATACCGGTGACTACGCAATGGGGGAAGTGCTGGGACAACGAAAAGACAAACTAATGCATCCAATCTACTATGCAAGTAGAACATTGAGTGGAGCCCAGCTAAATTACACCGTGACAGAGAAAGAGATGTTGGTGGTGATGTTTGCTTTCGATAAATTCAGATCATACCTGATCGGCTCTAAGGTAATTATATACACTGACCATGCAGATCTCAGGTACTGGATTGAGCATAAGGAATCTAAACCATGCCTAATTCGTTGGGTATTGTTACTCTAAGAGTTTGACCACGAAATTCATGATTGTAAGAGCACAGAAGATCAAGTCGTTGATCATCTATCACGACTTGAGAGAGATGGAAATTCAAATAAGGTTGAGGACATTCTGAAAATCTTTCCAAATGAGAAACTACTCGCTTCCAGTCTTGAGGAAGCGCCATGATATGCAGACTTTGCAAACTACCTGGCGTGTGGCATAGTTCCCTATGATCTTTCCTCAGTACAAAATAAAAAAAATTATCGTGACTTTCGTATGTTTTATTGGGAAGAACTTTATCTATTTCGCACATGTGTTGATAATATGATCCGTAGGTGTGTCCCCGAGATGGGACAATCTTCTGTTTTGCATGCATGTCATGCATCAGGGTATGGAGGGACTTTTGGAGGAGTTAGGACAGTTGTGAACGTGCTTGAGGCCGGTTTCTTTTTGCCAATAGTGTCTAAAGATGCACACTAATGGGTGAAGGGCTGCAATGAATGTTAGAAAACTGGGAACATTTTCCGTCGCCATGAGATGCCCAGAACTCGATTCAAGAGGTGAAAATGTTTGATGTTTGGGGAATTGACCTCATGGGACCCTTCGTCATCTCCTTTGAAAATAAGTACATACTTGTTGTTGTAGATGTCATAATGGGTAGAAGCTGCAGCATTTCCCCACTAATGATGCAAGAGTAGTAGTAGGGTTTTTGAAGAAGAACATATTCACCCGTTTTGGGACACCGAAAGCTATTATCGGTGATGGAGGCACCCACTTCTGTAATCGAGCCTTTGAGAAGTTGCTAGCGAAGTATGATGTGCGTCACAAGGTTGAAACACCGTATCATCCGCAGACAAGTGGACAGGTGGAAGTGTCCAATAGAGAGATAAAGAGTGTATTGACCAAGACAGTGAATGCCACAAGAACTAATTGGGCGAAAAAGCTAGATAATGTACTCTGGGCTTATAGAATTGCTTTTAAAACACCAATTGGTATATAACCATATTAGTTGGTGTTTGGGAAGGCTTGCCACTTTCCAGTGGAACTTGAACACTTAGCTTGGTGGGCACTAAAATAGGCAAACCTGCAGATTGAGGCTGCAGGCACAACGATAAGCACTGAATTACATGAGCTCGACGAGTTCATATATCTAGCTTTTGAGAGCACAAGGTTGTACAAAGAAAGAATAAAGAGGTTGCATGATCAGAACATTGTTGAGCAATATTTCAACCCTGGTGACAAGGTATTACTCTACAACTCAAGATTAAGGTAATTATCGGGAAAACTCAAGTCATGATAGTCTGGTCCATTTTGGGTGGTCGAAATATTCCCTTTAGGGGTCGTGGAAATTGCCTTAAAGAAAGACTATCACATATTTAGAGTCAATGAGCGGAGATTGAAGCTATACATTGGCATGAAAGAACCAAAAGAAGTGTCAGAGATCCACCTAACGAAACCCCAAAGGTTGAGCGAGCCTTAAATGCGTTTGTTTGCATCGTTTTACGACGTTAAATCAGGAGTTGTGTGGGAGGCAACCCACGAATGTTGTTGTTAGTATTTTCTTCTATAACTTCTTATATATAAAAAAAACAAAACTTGGCACCACCGCGATCGCGACAGAATCGCGGTGAGAGGTAAATATTCTGCCTCGAATTATTTCACCCACCGCGATCGCGGTAGGATCACGGTAGAACCGTGGTGAGATGTAACTTTTTACCCCAAATTATTTACCCCACCGCGGTCGCGGTCGACCGCGATGGGAAATAGGTTTGTTTTTTTAATTTTATTTTAATTTCTTTTTCCCTCCTTCTTTCTTTTTCTTCTTCTTTTATTTTTCTAACCCTCCCAAAACACTTGACCCCCATTCTCTATTTCTCCATCTCTCTCTCTATCTCTCTCTCTCTATCTCTCTCTCTCTCTCTCTCTCTCTCTATCTCTCTATAAACCCTAACTCCCCAAACCCTAACCATCACTTCTCATACTTTTCCCAACCCCACTCCTCTAGTTCTCTCCTCCATCAAGGTATGGACCTTCTCTCTTCCCTCATCTTTTGTATTTTATTTTAGTTGTTATGTAGCTTAATATTGTTATTGTGTAGTAATCCTTAGTATATTTTTGTTTTCTTGTTTTCTTTTGAAATTCGTTTTAGACTTATTGATGAAACGACTGTGTGTATCATGTGGTGGAAAGGTGGAGGGTTTTGGGTGATTGCACTAATTGTTGTGGGGTGTAATGGTGTAGTAGAACATGTGATTTGGGGGAAGAGTTGATGTATCCATATGGGCTATATGTATGAAGAAATTGCCTTATCCACAAGTTGTTTGGGAAATTGCCAAAATGGAGCTATAAGAGCTAATGTGACATGGTTGTGGTGAAGTCTAGTAATAACCTATATTCACACATTTCACACACTCACTGATGGAGTTTCTCTATTTAAAAGGCACAATAAATCCATCTAGGAAGAGATGCAACACGGGGTCCTCCGCTAGTGGACCGGGAAGCTCCTCGAGAGCTAGGGGCAAGCTAGTGCGCCACAGTTTGATAGCACTAGGTTTGTCTCCCAACAGGCGGAGGACAGGTACAATACAAAGGCAACCAAGAAATTTCTACATGAGGTGCATATTGACCGCCAAGACTTAGAGCTGGAATGCCCAAATATCTTCAATGAGTTTAGGAGGTGTCAGGTGGACATTTTCTTCGAGGTACAGGAGAAGGGCAATGTTTGGATGGTAAGGGAGTTCTATGAAAATTGCCCGAAATATGAGTATGAGATTGTTACTGTTCGCAATACACGGGTAAATGCTTCCATCGAAGCCATCCGTAATACACTGTACCGGCTGCGGTGTTTAGGGGAGAATCTGATTATTATCGTACTTTTAGCCAAACACGTGCCTTGTGGTGGACTCTTTTTGAGACTATCTGTGTTCCAGACAAGGAATATATATGGATAAAGCCCAGGATCACACTTAACACCCAATCTCTCAATTGGGAGGCTAAGTGGTGGCTTACTATTATCAACAGTCGACTGTTGCCCTCCAGCAATACGACCTATGTCAATCTACCACGGGTGGTAGCTATCTACTATTTAATAGCACATAGGGATTTTGATGTGGCCAAGCTCCTCCATGACGAGATGCTCATTCGATAACCTGAGTTACTTAAAGGCCTCTACTTCCTTTTTCTAGTCACCAAGTTGTGCCGTCTTGCTATGGTCCATGGAGATCTTGGAATTGATAGAAAATTACCACTGAAAGCCCCATTCCTAGAAAGAAAAATAAGAAATTGGATGGAGCCAGTGGTGAATGTTGATGATTCGGATGAATAATCTTATGATGATAATGTCGAGGCAGCCGAGGTCCCACCACCAATGAGAGTTGAAGAGGCAGGCCCATCACAGCCCAGTTGAAGTATCTGCATGAACGCTTTGGAGTAGGAGATGGCTGGGTTGGTACCTTAGTTACTAATTTGGGTGCCCGTGTAGACGTGGTGGATGACCAACAGGTAAAATCGTAGAAGAAATTCTTAGGCTGGCTGAGAGCGCTGGGTCGTGCTTGCAATGTGAACCCAAACACCGTCTCCGGTCAGGAGTGATCTTTCAGGAAAGTTCCTTTACCTCACTGTTCCATAAATTTTTATGCCATGAGGATATGGCTATCTTTTAAGTGTGGAGTGAGGGATATTTCAATGTGTATATGTACATGTAATTCTTGACTTGTTGTGTTTTGTGGTTTGAGTGTTTTGTTTTGTTTTGCTTTGTGGTTTGATTGATAGTTAAATCAGGATGCTTAAAATAGGAAAAGTGACTTGTCCCGATGACAGATCTCTTTTGAGGGTGGTTCTTGAGGGACTAAATCGATGAAAAAAAACAAATTTTTTTGAATATATAGACTCTTGCTGATGACGGATAATGGAAGCAGTTCTGAGGGAAGTTAGTCTAAGAAAAATACCAAAACGGTTTTTTTTAGGTAGTGTAGTAACTCCCCCTTGGTTTTTCTTTGGGCCACGGTTCTTTTCCAAGGGTTTAGCTTGACCCGGGTGTAGGTAGTTTTTGTTTATCCAATTGGCGTTAGTACACCTGAACACAATCGACACTAGAATCTAACACCTAGTCTCAATGGTTGAATCTTACCAAATTGCCTCAAAATTGTATGTTTGTAGCAAACTTGAACACTCAAAATAGAATGTCTTGATAAATTAACCCAGAGTGAGTCATGTGCCATGTGCATGTGAGCTATATTATATTCTATGCTTCACATTTGATTCCTAGAACTTGTCCTGTCTATTTGCAGAGCGAAATAGTAGCTCCATTCAGTCTTAGAAGTGACATAGGTAATTCTTTGTTGAGCCATATATATATATATAAAACGTAAACCCACCTGAATGTAAAATATCTTAGTTAACCTCGTTGAGCCTATAAGACCATTTCTTTGATAACCACATTGTGAACCTTATCCAATTGTTTGAATAGCCTCTTGTTTGAACCCTTTTTTCCTCCCATAAACGTTTGAATTGTATTGAAATTATGTAAAAGCAAAGTGTGGGGTGGCGGTTTGGTTGAGTGTAACCATTGAAATAGAAAAAAAGGTGCAGAGTTTGAAGAATAAAAGAAGAAGCACCACGTGAAAATAAAAAAAAAAAGAAAAAATGTGTCGGTAATAAATATAGTCGTTGATAAGTGGTAGCTTGATGCAAATGCACCTAAAGAAATGGGATGTTATAAATGAATTGTGGGGAATGTCTGGTTGATATAAGAATGTTATGGAATGTTAACGTGTTATGTATTAAAAGTGATTAGGGAGGCTAGTCACTATATTCACATATATCCTACACATCCCTTAGCCTACATTACAACCAAGTGAAGTCCAAATTGATCTTATACTGGATAGGCTCGATTAGTAGAGTATTACACTACGGGCAAGCCTATGGTGTATCTTTGTGGCATGTGAATATTCTTTTGGAGAGTGAGCGAAGTTTGTCCATCTGAGTTCCCAAGTGTTTTTAATCATATTAATTGTGGAACTACTCTCTTGTGTTATGTGAGGGAATGTGATCATAAAGGAAAGGTAAGTCTTGACTCTTGTATAGAGAAGTTTGAGTAAGTGTGAATGTTGCATGGTACGAGGGATCCGACTGTTGAGGCAAAGGTTGTTCACTACTAGGTGCAACTTAAGTGAATTGTTCAAGGTGTGATTTGCTAAAGGAAAATCTTAGGGAAGGAACTTGGATAGAGTGTGGTAGGTTGCTAGGGGATTAGAAATAATTTAAGTGTATAGTGTTGATATCAGGCTATATAGATGATATTTACATCTTAATATTTCCATGCTTTATTGTTCTTTAATAGGCAAATTGACAATAAAATGCTCTAAATGATGTTCTTTTGCTTCACAGGGAATAATGTAAAGTGAAGAAGCACCATAGAATATTTTGGAGTCAATAATGTTAAGAAAACATTCAATCAAGAAGTACCCGAGCACAAAGAAGCAAAAAATGGACGGAGTGAAGTTCCACCGGGACTGCAGTGGAACCACGGCAGCTTAAGTCCTCGAGGCAGAATGTTAAGCGTTCACCACGGTCGAGCCGCGGGTTTTCCACGATCGCGATGAACTGTTCACGTGCCAGAAATTTGGGGACCAAAGTGTAAATTGGGAAAACTTGTTCCAAACCCTTATAAACCTTAGAAGCTCGCCCAAGACATGTTTAAGCTTGTTTCAAGACTACTTTGGAGGCAAGAACAAGTGTGAGAAGAGTAACAAAACATTAGATTTCTTCTATCTTATTTTCATTATTGCAATTACCTATTATGAATAATTTAGTAGTTTTATCTTGTTTTGTCATGAGTAGCTAATTTCCTAGTCTAGGGTTTTGATGGAACCTATTGAAGGATGAACTTCTTGTAATGTTAATATAGTTTGCCAAGTTTAATCTCTATTTGTTCAACTATGTGCTTGTTGTCGTTAATTGACAAGATCCTCAGTTAGCTGTGCTATTTAGTATGCATAACTCGGGAGAGAGTGTATATTTAGGTCATTGTTAAACAACGCCACTCTCAAAGTATATGAGGTATCAATAAATGAGGGTTTAGGATAATGAAGCCTTGGGGTGCAATCTAAAGTGGGCTGTAATAAACAAAGCCAGCTAGCATATCTCGGGAGTGTGCGTCTAATAAATCATTATGATTATTCGGGAGAGATTTATGATAATTAAAGTGCTCATGATTGATAAAGAAGATTAGGAAAGTCTATGTGAAGCATAACCGGAAGGGATTTCATCAATAGGGAAAATCATAACCTTAGATTCTTCTCTTAATTTTTTACATCCTAATCATAGTTAGTTTTCAGTTACTTATTTACATTCATTCTTAGTTAGTAGAAACATCTCAATTGTTATTCAAACGTTTGGGAAGTTGATTCCGTAGAATTTAGTAATTCCAAAAAGAGTAATTGATAGGTTGATTCCTTGTGGATTCGAATATGGGCTAAATACTCAGATTATATTTGCAACGTCTATGTGTCTTTTTTACAAGACATAGTTGGGCATGATCAAGTTGAAGTTCATCATTGAAGACCATTCAAAGCTTTGCTTTTGAAAATGAGTTTTTTTTTTTTGAATTTGTTAGTTTTTTGGATTGAGTGTTGTTTCAATTGATTGAAAATATCAAAAGGAGTTCAAAATTTAAATTTGAAGTGATTTGGAGTAGATTTAAGCAAGATTTGTGTTAAATTTCAGAAAAGACGCAAGGAAGAAGACAAAGTCAGTTTTTTGTATAATTATGTATAATCTTATATAATAGTGTATAATAGTGTAGAAACAAACCATATACATTATTGTACACATTTATACACCTTTATATAAGCGTCGGTGAATGAACTTGTTTTACGATTTTCAGTTGTAATTGTTGTTTTAAACCAGTCCAAATCTTCATTAAATAACTTCAAATTTTTCATAGCACCTCCTTATACTATTTCTAACAAGTCTAAAAAACACCCACTCCATATTTCTTACAAAATTAAATTCGACATTTGAACCCACATTTTTAGCTTGTTAAAAATCTAATTTTTACCACCCAAATGAATTTGGTTTGTTGAATTAATATTTGAATCACAGTTACTGATTCGAAAATTATTTTAAAAGCTTGAGGAATCTTTTTTTTAAAAATTAAATAATAATTTTGGGAACCTATAGGAGTTGGATGTTGAATCTTGGCCTATTATTTTTAGGCTAGTTGGCTGTAAATTGAAATATCGGCTATAAATTAAAAAGTATGTAGCTTCGTTATTATAATGTGAAATTTTTCCAATAATTTATAAATATTTAGTATAAAAAATTATATCAAAACTTTCCTAGTGTGTGCGTGTGAGAATTAGTCAAGATTTAATAGGCTTTCAAATGTGAAATTTTAATACTTCTAAATTTAAATATAGTTGAAAGTATCAAAAGTTTCCTAGTATGTGAATTAGTTAAAATTGTATTAACTAAAGAAAAATTAAAACCTTTCTTTTGTGCGTGAATTAGACAAATTTTTATTAACTAAAAAGATCCTCCTAAATTAGAAAAAAAATTAGTAGTACTCCTAAATATGGAGATGAACGAAAACTTCCTATTTGTGTAGTGAACGAAAATGTTTCCTAGTATATGTGCTTGAAATTCTAGAACCGACAGGAGTTGAAGATCAACATTATAAATATTAAAAGAGTAATTAAATAATTATTCCTAAATAGTAGAGAATTAATTAAATAACTATTTTTGTTATAAATAGAACTCTAAATAGAGTGAATGTCTATCTTATAAAAGAGTTTTACTTTGAGGCTAAGTCTTTCTATGCCTATAAATAGAGGGGTCTTACCCCATTGTAAATCATCCCTAAGTATCAATAAGAATACTCCTCTCTCTACTTCTCTCTATATTGTTCTTGTTCTTGTATCATTGTTCTTGTTCTTATATTATTTCATAACACGTTATCAGCACGAGTCTCTAACCAATTGAATTTGATTTCTTCCTTCTTCCAAAATTAGAGATGCCCTAAAGTAATTCATGGCGGTGAGAGATTGAAAGGTTCATGCCAGATTAGTTTTTGGAATAGTTGTTAACAGATAGGAAAATCTACTGGAGGAGCCCCCAATGATTCCAATTGAGTAACACCGTTTTCAACGATGAACGCCATTGCCAGACCCCAACCAATGTGAACATCCAAGTGACCATGCATTATCCACACTCCTGTTTACGTGAACATTAATTTCTATACGGAAAAATAGAAGAGATGGTATCATAATGCAACGGATGGAAACTCAAGAGGTATATTCGATATCACAACTATTGGTATACCTTAAAGGTAAGTAATTTATTTTTCCCTTTCAAATTCTTGAAATTCTATGATTTGATTTCATATACAAACAAAGACAAAATCCGTCCAATTGAATTTGCTCCATTCCCTTTAGAGAATGTGGTAGCAGTATGTGATAAGTCTGAAAGAAGACAAAATTATTACCATGAAGGTATCAATGAATGTGGACGAGGCAATAGACGAAATTATAATCGTCATTATTATGGTAATGAGAACAATAAGGATTCTCAAAATAATCTTTCACTTTATGAAAGTAATATTTGACATGAGATTGTGTATAGCACATACAGATGATTATGATCCATTCCCTGAAGTGAATGTGATAATTGTAATAAAGCGCGTAAGTATGGACACGCTCTTGATGTAATTTTGTTTATGTCTAAGAAAGTTCATTGCCCTTGAAATTTCGGGCAAGAACTATATAACATGGGTGTTGGATGCTGAAATCCATTTGGATGCAATGGGTCTTGGAGACGCCATTAAAGACAGAAATAATGCATCCACCCAAGACTATGCTAAGGCCTTGATTTTCTTGCGCCATCACCTTGATGAAGGTTTAAAACTATGCTAAGGCCCTGATTTTCTTGCGCCATCACCTTGATGAAGGTTTGAAAATTGAATATATCACAGTCAAAGATCCACCTATCTTGTGGAATAGCTTAAGGGAGAGATATGACAACCTGAAGTTGGTCACTCTGCCACAAGCACGATATGATGAGAATCCAAAAGCAAATAGTTCATAAACTATATGTTATCGTTGCGGTGGAAAAGGGCACTAGGCGAAAATTTGCCGTGTACCAAGACATTTGGTTGAGCCTTGTCAAGCATCTCTAAAGAGTAAATGCCCTGAAATAAATTTTGTCTCTGACGACAATTTTGACATCACCCACTTGGATGTGGCAGACTTCTTTGAGCACCCTGAGGGGAAAATAGACCACCTAATCGGTGATGGTTCTGTGATGAAAGAAGATGAAATTGTTTGATTTTATTTCACTTATTTGTAATAGTTAGTGAATAAACTAATAGTCATTAATATCAGCTCGTATTAGTTAGTTTATGATATAATGTTAGTATTAGTTCTTTAGAATGTTTCAATATGCTCAAATTTTAATAATATTTTTATTTTCCAGTAGAGGTAATCGACTAACCTAACAGTTAGTCGATTATCTAATATTTCGCATTAAAACTACATAACAATCGATTGTATTAAGACACAATCGATTGTGTATGTTTAACAATCGATTATATTAAGACAGTGTGATCTGAAGTTTTTTCAAAATAGCAAATAATCGATTATGTATGTTTAACAATCGATTGTATTAAGACACAATCGATTGTGTATGTTTAGCAATCGATTATATTAAGACAGTGTGATCTGAAGTTTTTCAAAATAGCAAATAATCGATTATGTATGTTTAACAATCGATTGTATTAAGACACAATCGATTGTGTATGTTTAACAATCGATTATATTAAGACAGTGTGATCTGAAGTTTTTCAAAATAGCAAATAATCGATTATGTATGTTTAACAATCGATTGTATTAAGACACAATCGATTGTGTATGTTTAACAATCGATTATATTAAGACTGTGATCTGAAGTTTTTTAAAATAGCAAATAATCGATTATGTATGTTTAACAATCGATTGTATTAAGACACAATCGATTGTGTATGTTTAACAATCGATTATATTAAGACAGTGTGATCTGAAGTTTTTCAAAATAGCAAATAATCGATTATGTATGTTTAACAATCGATTGTATTAAGACACAATCGATTGTGTATGTTTAACAATCGATTATATTAAGACATAATCGATTATGTATGTTTAACAATCGATTACAGTGAAACAAACGAATTGAATTTGTTTATTCTCATGTTCGTGTATTTTCTTTTGTATGTCAAACCATGGGAATTAAATTAATTGAAGGCTCCTGAAGAGCAACTATAACTCTGCCTAAAGGAACTTGTTGAGTTTTAATGATATCAGTCAAAATGTTCTCCTCCAAGTCTAAAAGTAACTTGTTGAGTTTTAGAGATATCATTCAAAATGGATATCAGATCGAGACAATACATGAGTATAATCTTAAATACCTCATTTACTCATGAAAAAGAGGCTGCCCACTTCGGTTGGGGTCACGCCATTTTGCATGCAGCAATGCTAGTTCGTCGGCTGCCCACTTCGGTTTGGGGTCACGCCATTTTGCATGCAGCAAATCTAGTTCGTCTCTGACTGACGAATTGATACAAATATTCCCCGTTGCAATTGGTTTTGGGTCATGAATCTAATATATCCCACTTAAGAATTTGTGGATGTGCAGTATATGTGCCTGTAGCACCGCCATATTGCACCAAAATGGGTCCGCAAAGAAGGTTAGGAATATGTTGAGTTTGAATCGTCCTCCATTATTCGCTACCTCGAAACATTGACAGGGGATTTGTATACTGCACGATTTGCAGACTGTCAATTTGATGAGACACTTTTTCCAAAATTAGGGGGAGAAGTTGGTGAAACCAAACGGGAATTTTTGTGGAAAAATGCATCATTATCTCATCTTGATCCACATACCTCCATTTGTGAAAATGAGGTGCAAAAGATTATCCATTTGCAAAGAATAACAAATCAAATGCCAGACGCATTTACAGATTTGAAAAGGATAACAAAATCACATATCCCCGCAGTGAATGTGACAACATCTGATTCACGAATACAAATTCATTATTGGAAGAATATGAACATGAAATTGGTATAGAATATACCACACTCACACCTAGAAGGAGGTTTGAGATGATACCACACTCACCCCTAGAAGGAGGTTTGAGATGATATATGGCATGAATGATCGTTGGTCACGTACCTATTGTACGCCAAAGTATTTTGGAAATATGACTATTAAAGGACAACGATAATGCAAGAAACCTATCTTGCATATAAGTTTGACATGACCATAATGGTATAACTTTCTCTTTAAGAAAGATATTCACCACATGGATGTTGATGAATTTGTGGTAGTACAAAATTAATTGAGAGCTCTAGAAGAGCCAAGTATTACTATGTTGGAGAAACACAATCGAGTATTGTGCTGTAGTAAGTCCCAAAGAAACTTATTCAGTTTCCAAAGTACACGCGAAAGCTCTGATTATATTGAGACTATAAATAAAGGAAAGATTTGATATCTTCTATTACTACAACTTGTAGCGGGATAATTTGTATATGAAAAGCTACCCGCTTTATTCTCCAGTTTGTACTATACAAACAAAAGAATGCCACAATAAAGTGGATATCTATTGGTATAAAAACACATGTCATAATAAACCTGAAGTTTATTGATAAGTGCACATGTCATGGTGTAAATTTGAAGTTTACCAATATTGATAATTTATTCAGTTGGCATTCGGGTTAGCCATCTCATTTTAAGTATGATGTGCAATAATAGAGAATTCACATGGGTGAATATTAAAGAACTAGAAAGTTCTTTACGAATTCTCTTGTATCACTTGTTCTCATTAATGAACTAACCAACTAAAGAATTCGGGTTGAAGCCCATAAATTCTGGAAATATCAAAGGTGAATATGGGCCCATTCACCTGCCATGTATACCACATATGATGCATCTATGATATGGTTACATGTGCGATTGTTATTAACCCGCAGCCTGGCCGGTGCTTGCGAGGTAAATTGCTCAGTAATCTAACTTCGAGCATAATTTCCAGATTTTCTATTCAAGATAGTTCATCTTGATAAGTTGGTTTATATCATAGTTGGTTTAGCAAGATAATTATTGAGTGCCTCCACTTAATAGCTAAACTGTTTCTTATGAGAACAAAGTTATATATATCAGTTTGATATACGTTGTATACGAGAGTATATTATATTCTCCCCTCACAAGTGGTTCAGGGTCAGGAACCAAATAACTCCATCTTATTATTGATGTGCGGTGTATATTTTCATTAACACCATAATGCACAAAGATGGACTCTCAAAGTTGAGGAAACAAGTTAGCTTTTCTAACATGAGGGGGAGACATGATAAACACTTGAGAAAAGGTTACATGGGATGAATTATCATTTGTATATATAGATCCTCGAATATCATAATATGAACCTGAAGTTCATAAAAGGATAATTCAATTGCAACATATTGCAAAGCATGCTATACGCATTTGCTGACCCAAAGAAAGTAACTATATTCTCACTGCAAATGCTCATATTAAGTCCCAGAAGGACAAAGTCTTTGATACGCTTAAAGCGTATAGACAAATCGGTTTCAAAATAACTTCTTAATAAAGAAGATGAGCAAATGATCAAAGTGATCATAATAAAGTCAATGGTATGTGTAATCAGTTTTCGATATCTTATTTGTTTAGCATGACATGAAAACTTGATATGCATCTAAAGTCTATAATATGGCTTATATGAATTAACGTATATGTCAATCCATGAAAGATTGAAGTTGCTTGAAGCATATACAATTCTTGGTCCTGAAGTACCACATCCTAAGTGCAACTTGTGTACATATGTATCTTGCTATAACTATAAGCATGATGGCATCGAGAATACCTCTATGGAGATATTGAAGAGTCATTCCACGACATTATATGAAGATGTTCATATCTATCAAGAATGATAATTTAAAGGTGCGGAATATTTATTCAAATCAATATGGCTGATTTATTTATCAAATCTCTACAAAAGATCATTCTGAAGATGGTGCACAAGATTGGAATACAAATGCTCAAGGATGTGAATTGATGCTCTTTTCAGGGGGAGTTAATGCGCGTTGCACTCTTTTTCCCTTACAAGGTTTTGTCCCAATGGGTTTTCCTTGCAAGGTTTTTAACGAGGCAACCAATAGGCGCATATTCAAACATGTGTACTCTTTTTCCTTTTCTATAATTTTTTCCCATTGGGTTTTGTTTTAGTTAAGGTTTTAACGAGGCACATTATTGAATAGACATTCAAGGGGGAGTGTTATAAATAGAACTCTAAATAGAGTGAATGTCTATCTTATAGAAGAGTTTTACTTTGAGGCTAAGTCTTTTCTATGCCTATAAATAGAGGGGTCTTACCCCATTGTAAATCATCCCTAAGTATCAATAAGAATACTCCTCTCTCTACTTCTCTCTATATTGTTCTTGTTCTTGTATCATTGTTCTTGTTCTTATATTATTTCATAACAATTTTTAAATATTAGGGAAATAATCAAATGACTATTTTGTCTAATGTGAACTCTAATTTACAAAATATAAAAAAAGCGAATGAAATTTCACTAAGTGTCTTCGTGCTTTTAATATAGTATATAGATTATGCTATAAACTGTATTCTATTTGGAGCGAATGTTTATCACTTTAAAATATTAGTTATTGTTACTTTGTGGTTAAGCAATTTTTTCTTCGTAAATAGAGGAGTTCTACTCATTGTATATCATCCCAAGAAGAGAATAAAAATTACTTCTCTTCCTAGTCTTTCTTTGCATTATTCTTCTTTTATAATTATTTTTTTAATCATATTATCAGCATGAGACTCTATTTAAGGTGCGATCTTTTCTCTCTCTCTCTCTCTCTCTCTCTCTCTCTCTCTCTCTCTCTCTCTCTCTCTCTCTCTCTCTCTCTCTCTCTCTCTTTAATTTATGGCTAATATTCGAAATGTGAGTTCATTGCCCTTGAAATTTCGGGCAAGAACTATATGTCATGTGTATTACATGCAGAGATCGACTTAGATGCAATGGATCTTGAAGACACCATTAAAGATAGAAGTAAAACAACTAATAAATATTGTGCTAAGGCTATGATTTTCTTGTACCATCATCTTGATGAAGATTTGAAGATGTCACGACGTCACGATCTCAAAACCGACCCAGTCGTGATTGTATATCGTGAAACTAGGCCAGCCGCCACATTTTCAAAATAGTTCAACGTTTCATTTAAAGCTTAAATAATACCATTTCAACTTAAATTCAATTGAAATGGTATGTTGAAACCAAAATAAAAGCGAAAAAATAAAACGCCCGACTTCGGGTGTCACTAAGTCATGAGCTTACGACATCTGTTTCGAAACATAACTAGACCAAATAGTCTGAAAATATCCAAAATATACTAGAGGGTAGATAAAGAAGGAGAAAGGCGGGTTTGCGAACGTTAGGCAGCTACCTTGCTATCTCCGGTGAAATTTGTATCTGGAACAGTCAACAGCCGCAATCATAGCCTGAGTTACCTAGATTTGCACACAAGGTGCAGGGGGTAACTTGAGTATACCAACTCAGTAAGTAGCAAGTATAACTATGGACTGACAGGTAGTGATAAACTAAACCTCAACAGGTAACACAATTAAACTGTACAGTAAAGTAGGCATGCTTGGAGTTCAAGAATTCAGCTCAACAATAAGTAAATACAAATCTGAATAGTGTGAAGTATAAAACTCAGCATATCTCTACGTACCAATGTACAGAAAGCATGAAAATGTACCATGTACCTCCATTCTCAAGTGCTCACGCGATACTGTATATGGCCATTCAACCAAGGGAAGTTCCATCCCGGAATATATACTCATTACCGACTACAGTCACCCCGTACCGAGGAAGGCCATTCTAGCCCTACGGAGAAGATCCATCTCCAGGTATAAGTATTTCGAACAAGATCCATGTCCAGGGAAGATCCATCCTTTATAATATCAACTGTGCTAATTAAGAGTTTGTAGACTCCGGAGGGGCTCCTTTCAGCCCAAGTGCTATAACAAGCCAACGAATACATAATCAATATTTCACTGCAGCGTGCAGCCCGACCTTGTACTATCACTCATAGTCAGTCTCTCGGCCTCACTCAGTTATCATTCTCCAGTCTCATACACACGAGCTCACAATGCCATAATACTAGCCCGAAACAATGATATGATGTGCCAAATGATAACAACCAAGACCGAGGCATAGTATGATATGCATGAAAAAGACTCAAATATATAATTTATTTTTAATTTCATGTTCAAAACTCAAAAATACTATTCCTAGGTTTTCTTCCAAATCTCACAATTTCTACAAGTTTTATATTCAAATCCATATATAATCTATGTATTTAACTCACAATGAGTAAGAGTCACTTACCTTGTGATAAAATGATGAAAATGTCTCTCCAAATTGCCCCAAAATCGTATTTAATATGGGAAATGAGATAAAAATGAGCTAGGTCCTCATTTGCAATCTTATATACTGTCCAAAAGTTACCCATTGTGATCGCGATCAAAAGCCTCGCGATCGCAAAGCAAAAATACCCATGCTAACCAGAATAACCTACACGATCGTGTCTCACCTTCCATGATCACAAAATACAAACAAGCCCTTCAATGCTAACGAGGAACATTTTCGCGTTCGCGAAGACCAACTCACCTTTCCCGGCTTCAATCCCTGCTCGAATATGGGCCTCCACACGTGAAAGATAAGCCCCAACCAAGGAAACTACGCAAATGCGGAGCTTCTCCCGCGATTACGAAGAACAACAGCCCGCAACTCTGGATCACCTTCATAATCGCGACCCTGCATCCGCGATCGCGACCTTACATCTACGATCCTGATGCATATTAAACACACCAGAAACCAGCAACTGCAAATTAAAGGAAAATGGTCTGAAACCACCCTAATATACATCCTAGGCCCTCGGGACCCGTTCAGTATACCAACCAATTCCGATACCTTATCCAAACTTATACAAAGGCTCGAAACGCCACGAATAATATCGAAACCACTAATCGTTAATCGAAATCCTTCTTTTACCTTTCAAACTTCACTGAACGCGTCCAAATCATACTTAGATATTTCAAATCATGACCAAACTTCACACACAAGTTCCAATTCACGAAAATGAACTTATCCAAGATCCCAGATCACCACCCCAAGTCTGATATCACCAAAGTCCACTCCAAGTCAAACTTAGCTAATTCCAAAACCTTAAAAATGCGAACTTCTAATAATAAGCGTTGAATCGCTCCCGGACCATCTGATACTCACCCTGGGTATATGCCTAAGTCCAAAATCATTTTACAAACCTATAAGAACCTTCAGATCTCAATTCCGATGTCGTCTACTCAAGAGTCGAACCTTAGTCAACTCTTCCAATTTTTAGCTTCCAAATTAAGAATTATTCTTCCAAATCAACTCCAAACTTGTCAAAAATTAAAACCAACTACATGTGAAAGTCATAATGCAAAGTGAAGCTACCAAATGTCTCAAACCATCAGGTTGTTACAAATTGATGATTGGATAGTGTAGTTATATTGACAGTTTTATACTTTTATTATTATATTATTATAAGTATAACGTTGATCTTACAGTTTTATTATTACTTGGTGTAACTATAAATAAATTGTACATAAAATGTATTGTGGTTAGTTTTGTGCAACTACAGGATCTTTTAATTGATTTTTTGACTGCGTAGTGATTTATACTAATATGCTATGTGCTCTTGCCAATTCAATCATGAGCATACAAACACAGAATAAACAAGTTGCAAACTAGAGCATGTTAAATAGTATTGTAATTCAACTATATTGCAATGTTTCAAGTTGTTGTTGGCCCGCACGGACATCTAGTTTTATGGTATATTAGAGTTTTCGCTCAGTAAATTTGAGAATCTCGAGATTTCTTTTTTTACTTTTTTTAGATTAGCCAAATTTTTTTTGGCAAATTACTAAGCAAGCGCCTAAGGCTAGTTTTCATTAATATAATTAAAATGAAAATTACAGCAAATAGAAAAAATAAAATAAGGGGGATAGCACCGGTATTGTTACCCATATAACAATAACCGGCGAAAACCTTACCTTATTAATCATATTGAGGCCAATAAAAGCCTCATGAACTAACAAGCATGTAAAAAGAAAGAAGTAGCAAGAATTAAGAAAAGTATGATCATCCCAGAGTTTATAACATGCTCTGTGATTATATTACATTGAAAATTACTAATGAGATGGAAATATAAAAAGTTGAAGAAACCATCTTGGTGCTCTCTTTTCTCCAATTTTATAACAATTTTAATTGGTAGATTAAGGTCTTCGTCCACAATTTTTCTCAATATGACTTCAAAATTCATGCTTTGTTCCTCGATCGATTGGCCTTTGTAATAATTGTTTGAATGACCTGTTTTTATTTTGCATTTCTCATTGGAGGTCTTCTTATGTTTAAGTCTTCAAACATCCTGCCATAACGCTTTTGAATCGTGACATAATGTTCCATCATATAACAACCATCTCGTTTATTTAGTATAATTATATTATTTATGTCTTTTTCATCTTATACAGATAAAGAATCCATTAAAAGTTTGAAATTGACAATTTTTGCACTACTTTCTAATTTCCATTATTTTGCCAGAGGATAAAAGATCACAAGAATTAATGAGCTTTATTTGACTATTAGATCTCCCAGTTAATTCTAGGATTGACCTTCAAATCCCCTATCCAGGCTGAGTGCGCGATCTGGGATAATATTTAATACACCTTGTTGCTCTGCAAATAAAAGACGTACTTGCTACAGTCAGTGCATAAAATTTAAAATGTTAGCATTTTCAATGTCAAAACAATAGCTGTCAATTAAGACATTTTAGAAGTAATTAAGCAGACTACTAGTAGACAAGAGGGGTTGCTTAATGGTAAGCAACCAACCGAGAGATTGCGAGTTCGAGTCTCCCCAAGAGCAAGGTGGTAAGTTCTTGGAGGGAAGGATGCCGAGTGTCTATTTGGAAACAGTTCTCTACCCCAGGGTAGGGGTAAGGTCTGCGTACACACTACCCTCCCCAAACCTCACTAAGTGTAATTATACTGGGTTGTTGTTGTTGTATGCAGACTACTAGTGCAGTGATTAGAGTATATGTGAAAATATTGAACGAGTTCATTAATTTATATACTTTCACAAATATGTTTAGAGATAAATCAAATATATAAATTTCAGAAAACAAACCCGGATACTCCGAGATAGACTTTTGGAAAAATATAAAATACTACTTATATTAAACTGAAAATTTTGGACAATGTATAAACTAGAGCGACAAAATGACTAACCTCTAGTGTTTGTGTGTGTATTTCTTATTAAAACAGTTATTAGATACAATAGATGAGATGTGTCTTGAATTTTTTTGAAAAAAGTAAACCCTGTATAGGTATATGTATCCTCTTTCTTAAAAATTTAATCAATTAATGACACACAATATTAAAACTCAAACTTACCTTTCAAACGAGAAGCCTGTTCAGGAGTCAATGAAGCTGCAAATCCTTTTAATTCGTTATTATAAGTATATATAATTGCTTCTTTCGCTGCCTCCTCACTAAAAGTTAAAAAAAGAATTATAAATATGAGACATTATATATCCTTAATTTATAAGCATTTGAATATTAAACATGTCATTAAAATAAGGAAAATAGGGATATGAACCTTCCCAATACTGTGGCTAAGATCTTTTCATAATCAGAATTCTCAGTAAAAACAATATAAATCTTCTTGTCTTCCTCTGGAAAAGAAGCTGTTTTTGCTATAATAAAGGAAAAATGAGAAATCAAAATTAAAAATGTGAAAGTTGTTGATGACAAATATTTGCCTTGAGCCATTGTGCTTTAATTTTAGGGAAATTAGAAATGGATGTGAATTAAGATTTTGGTTTATTAAGTGATGAAGATGGTGATAAAAGGAATGGAGCTTGGTGTATATATTATATTATCGAAAGAAGTTTTAGATACTAAGCACCTAGAGCATTAATTGAATTGGAGTAACGTACTGAAGTTCCATTTTTGACTTTAATTTGTCGGTTTACTGCAATTACAAAGGAAAGAAGTTTTAACTGATTTAAATGTCTCATTTTGAGTAATTTAATTCTAGAGTTGCCAATTAAAAGACGTTGAGTACAGTTAAAGATGATGTCTGATATGCCATGCCTACTTCCACTATAAATATTGATGATAGGTTATAATTACGTAGTTTAGTCGCTTACTACAATAATTTATTATATTTTAATTGAATTTGAGCTTTAATCACTAGTATTTTGTTCTAATAGTATATTTATGCCATATAGATGTTATTTCGAGCTATATAAATGTTACGGAATAAATTCAAATAATTTGAAGCTTTGAAGTCTGAGTAGAAGCTCAAAGAATTAAGCCAGGATTGTGTTCAAGAATCAACGGATGATAGTTAAGAACGAACGACGAACCGAGTAGGCATATTGCGTACTACTCAGTAAAATGCACGTAACTTTTCGCTCAGAACTCCATTTGGTCTACACAAGATATGGTTGGAAAGATAATCTCAAATGATTACTACTTTCATATTTTACGTTTTTTCAAATTCCAAACATAACAGGGTGAAAAGTGCGCGTCAAGTGCAGGAGGAAGAACACTGGGCAATATGCGCAGTCCATCCGCGGTTGATCCGCGGCCGCGCACGTCATGTCTGGGAAAAATGTTCTTTTTAGTATAGGAGAAGGTATAATTGTTTGGGTCTGATACTACTTGGTATATATACATCGAAAGACGGTATTTTGAAGACTTTTAATATAATTTAGGCATAAGGAGGCTAAGGAGACTGAGGATTCGACCTAAGAAGGTGGAGAATTCTTCTACAAGTTTTTTGCTTCTTCCTATTTCTATTATTGGTTATGAATTCTAATATTGTATTTTTGCATACTATTATGAATAGCTAATTTGTTATCTAGGGTTCTGATGGAACCTCTCAAAACTACTACTATAAATAGCTAATTCATTATCTAGGATTCTAATGGAACCTCTTGAAGGATGATTTTCTTGTTACGTTAATACAGGCTTGCCATAGTATTTCTTCTATTTGTTCAACTATATTATGAGTGCTGGTGATTGAAGGGACCTCAATCGAATGTGCCTATTTAGTATGTATTGCTCGGGAGAGAGTGCATATTTAGGTAGTTTTTTAAACAATATCACTCCTAACGTATATGAGAGATCTATATGAGGGGTTTAAATGTGTGATTAGGGATAAGGAAACCTTGAGTTCTATCTAAGTGAGTTGTACTTTAGGCTAGCTAGCGCAATTCGGGAGAATATATCTACTATATTGTTGTAATTACAAGGGAGAGAGTTACGACAATAGAGTGCCCATGATTGATAAAGAATACTTAGGGAAATTTATATGACCCGTAGCGGAAAGGATTCCGACAATTAGGGAAATCATAACTCTAGACCTCCTTAATCTTTTCTCCAACCCTTAGTATCCCTAGTTGTAATCTACTAATTAAGTTAATTAGATATAAGAATCTTAATATTCATAATATAGAAATTGTTCGAGCTTGTCTTCTTAGCAATATTGAGCATCAATAGCATGCCTTAGTTCTTTGTGGGATTAGACTCCGGACTTGTAAACTGTATTACATTTGCAGCGACCTCTTAGTCCTTTTTATAAGACATAGTTGTGCGTGATCAAATATTTAAAAAAAAGCCTGGAAAGATTGATTTTTTTATACGGATCTTTTAAGCTGTACTTTTTTTGTTTATTGATATCTTAAAAGAAGGATTATCATATAATAAAAATGTGACAACCCAAACGGTCATCACCTTTTTTTTACTCATTTTATATCTCCAAGTCCTTGAAAACCTTATTTAGGGTTGCCTCGATTTGCGTGCGCAGTCTGGGCGCGTAGCTGGGAAGCTTAAATATGAATTATGTGAGAAAATACTAAATTTTGATATTAAATAGGTAAATTTGACTTTGGACAATATTTTAGATAAATGGACCCCGGGCCTCTTATTTGACGGTCCCGGAGGGTCCGCAAGAAAATTTGGGACTTGGGCGTGTGCCCGGAATCATATTTCGAAGTTCCAAGCCCGAAAAATAAATTTTTTCGTGAATTTTTTTTGGAAATAATTATGGAAATTGGAAACGAAATTTGATTAGATGACTATGGTATCGGGCCCGTATTTTGGTTCCGGTACCCGATACATGTCTTATATATGATTTAAGCACTTTTTATAAAGTTTGGTTGAAAACATACGTCGTTTGACGTATTTCGGACTTAAAATGGAAATTTCATGTTTTATGAAAATTTGGGAGGAATCATTATCTTTGAGGCTTGATCCGATGAATATGATGTTATTTTTGCAATTTGATCATGCGAGTAAGTTTGTAGGATGTTTTTGAGGGTGCGTGAATACTTGGTTTGGAGTCCCGAGGGCTCGGGTGAGTTTTAGATAGGCCACAAATTGCATTTTATTAACTTTGGAAAATCCGGTATGCTCAGCTCTGTGATATTCGCATTTGCAAAGATCATCTCGCAATTGCAAACTTCCAAATGCGAGCTTTGCATCGCAATTGCAAATTTAAGGATTTTGGCCAATGATCGCAAATGCGATCTTAATGTTCGGAAATGCAAAAGTAGGGGGGTCACAAATACGACTTTTCCCTTCGCGAGAACTGGGAATATGGGAAGGAATCGCAAATGTCAACCCAGACTTATCAATTCCCAAGCCAACAGAGTCGTGGTTTGCTATTGCGAACCCCAATTCGCATTTCCCACATCTGAGACCCAACAAATTTTATGCTTAGTCGAATTTGAACCATTTTCACCATTTTTTCAAAACACAAACTCCTTGGGCAATTTTTCAAGAGCAAGATTTCTTCCAAATCATTTGTAAGTTAGTTTTTACTCATTTCTTTCAATCTTTAACATCATTTAACATGTTTTCAACTTAAAGTCAAGGATTTCCATGGGTGAAATTAGGGATTTTGGATAGAACCTAGGGTTTTTAAAAAATTGAGGATTTGGACCTCAATTTGAGGTCCGATTTCAAATAGATCATAGATATGGATTCGTGGGGGAATGGGTAACTGGGTTTTGGTTCGAACCTCGGGTTTTGACCATGTGGACCTGGGGGCGTTTTTGGACTTTTTGGGCAAAACTTTTGGAAATCTATTTTTATGCATTCAAGTTGATTCACTTAGCATTTGTTGATGTATTTAAGTAATTTATGACTAGATTCGAGCGGATTGGTGGTAGAATCGAGGGGTAAAGCTATAATTGAGGCTTGAGTTGAGTTCAAAATATCGAGGTAAGTGTTTGGTTTAACCCTAGCTTGAGGGATTAGGAGTTCAGTCCTATTTGCTACGTATTTGTGTTGCGCACGGCGGATGGGCATGGTGACGGGTATCCATATGTTGGTGTTGAGTATGAACCTGGGTCTTAAATTGATAGTCATGTATTCTTGATTGATCCTATCAAAGCCTTGATTGATGATCCTTGATAATAAGTATTGGTTGTAACTGTGCCGAGTAGAAATTGAATAGAATTGGTTATAGCTCACTCTCCCTTGCCGGGACATTTGAATTGTTCTTATTGTTTTTCCCTTGCCGGGGAGTTATTACATGGTCTTGTTCCCTTGTCGGGATTATATTCAGTATTATGTTGGAATTAATGGGATCGAATGGTACGCCTACCATAAGATATTGATTGAAATGGGATCAGGTGTTACACCTAACACAAGATATTGATTGAAATGGGACCGGGTGGTACGTCTACCACTAGTTATGATGAAATGGGATCGGCTGGTACATCTACCAAAATATATTGATTGAAATGGGAGCGGGTGGTACGCCTACCACGAGCTATGATAAAATGGGATCGGGTGATACGCCTACCACAAGATATTTATTGAAATGGGATCCGGTGATATGCCTACCACAAGAAATGGATTGAAATGGGAGCGGGTGGTACGCCTACCACGAGTTATGATAAAATGGGAGCAGGTGGTATACCTACCAAATTGAGAAATGGGATCAGGTTGCACACCTGTAACAAGATGGGCATTTAAAGTGAAAGTTGTTTTATCTATTCTGATTCGTGTTAGCAGCTTTATAGTTGGTTTCTTTGTTAGTTCCGAGAATTTTATTCAATTTTGCTATCCCCTGAGCATGCTTCCCCTCCCTAGTTTTACTTATTTATTTCCTGCTATTTCTTTTACCATATATGATGTAACTGCACATGTTTATCTAGAGTCTGGTCCTAACCTCATCACTACTTCGCCGGGGTTAGGCCAGACATTTACCAGCACATAGGGTCGATTGTGGTGATTCTACACTCTACATTTATGTGCAGATATCAAAGCAGCTTTTGAGCAGCAGTAGTAGCCTGGGAGCGAGCTTTCGGTCCAGTGAGACACCGAGGTAGCATTGCAGGCATCCGCAGGCCTGGCGTCTCCCCTATCTTTATTTTAGCCTGTATCTCATGTATTTCAAGACAAACAGATTACACTTCCGCGTTGTTATTAAGTTGCATTAATATTGAGTCTTCCGCTTGTTTAGTTAAATCAGTTGTTTTTTTCTTATTGTTGATAATTATTAAAAAGGATTATGTGGTTGAGGAAAAGTGATTGAATTTATCTTGCCTAAATCCCATTAGTAGGCGCCATCACGACTCCCGAGGGTGGGAATTCGGGTCGTGACAAGTTGGTATTAGATCACTAGGTTACATGGGTCTCACAACTCATGGACAAACTTAGTAGAGTTTGAGGGATCAGTACAGAGACGCATGTATTTATCCCCAGAGGCTACTAAGTGAGGAAAACTTCACATTTGTTCTTTCTTGTCGCATGGTTATGTTTCTCAAATACTAATTGTCTTTGTACTCTGTTCTCAGCGAGAACACGCACTTCCTCATCTTTTGATCAGCAGTCCGAGCCCCAGGCAGCCCTCACTAGGGGCAAAGAGCGAGGCCGAGGCCGTTCTAAAGGACGAGGTAGGGGCAGGGCTCAGCCCCGAGCAGTAGCACCAGTGTCAGAGCCTCAGGTTGACTTCGACGAGGAGGTTCCGGCCCCAGCTCCAGCAGTTCCAGTGGGCACAGCTCAGGTCCCAGAGGGTTTTATTACCACCCTAGTTCTTCAGGATGCTCTAGTCCGATTAATGGGTCTTATGGAGAGTGTCACCCGAGCAAGGTTGCTTCTTATAGAACCAGCCATCTCTCAGGCTGGAGGAGGGGCCCAGACTCCTACTACTCGTACTCCGGAGCAGGTAGCTCCCCAGGTTCAGATTCCAGTTGTTCACCCAGCTATGGCAGTTCAGCCAGGAGTGGTTGTTCAGACCGACGGTGGAAGGCTATGTCCGCAGATGCCTTGTAGAGGTTGGATAGGTTCACCAAGCTATTCACATCTTCATTCAACGGTGCATCTACTGAGGTTCCCCAGGATTACCTTGATGGTTTCCATGAGGTTGTTCGGAACATGGGTATTGTTGAGTCAAATGGAGTTGATTTCGCTGTAATTCACTTATCTGGATCCGCCAAGACCTGGTGGAGGGATTTTTATTTAGCTAGACCAACAGGGTCTCCAACCTTGACCTAGGAGCAATTCACGTATACATTTCTAGAGAAGTTCCTCCCTGTCACACAGCGTGAGGCATATCAGAGGCAGTTCGAGCGTCTCCATCAGGGATCCATGTCAGTCACCCAGTATAAGACCAGGTTTATTGAGTTGGCTCACCATGCTATTGTCATATTCCCCACTTAGAGGGAGAGAGTAAGACGGTTTATTGATGGACTCATCCAGCCTATTCGTCTCCAGATGGCCAGAGAGGCGGGGAGTGATATAACTTTTCAGGAGGCGGCCAATGTGGCCCAGAGGATCGAGATGGTATTTCCATATGGGGTGGTCATTGAGTCGACAAGAAACCCCGTCAGTCAGGCCTATTCAGTGGTGCCTTATCTAGAAGCAGAGATTTATAAGATAGCGGTCATCCTCCTAGACCATTCATGTCAGTACTCCAGGTTTCTCATGGTACTTTAGGTGGTCGTGGTTCTCAGCTGCATTATTCTGATCAGTAGCCTTACGGTACACTATCAACACCTATCAGTGCACCATCGCTTGAGAGTTTCCAGGGTCGCCAGTCCCAACAGCCGAGGGGTAGTTTTACTTATGGCAACACGAAGCACATTGCTAGGTATTATCCTCGAGCTTCGAGCAATTCTTCACAGCAGGGTTCCCGTTCCATGGTATATGAACCAGATGCTCCATAGCCTTCCCAGTTAGGTAGAGGTGGGGGTAGAGGTTCTAGAGGTGGAGGTAGAGATCATAGAGGTAGAGCTCAAGCCTCTAGGGGTGGAGGCCAGCCAGCAGCCGGTCGTCCTAGAGATGTGGTTCAAAGAGGTGGGGCCCAGCCCCGGTGTTATGCTCTTCCAGCCAGACCAGAGGTTGAGTCTTCATATGCATCCATTACATGCACTATTCGGGTTTGTGATAGAGATGCTTCAGTGCTATTTGATCCAAGGTCTACATATTTGTATGTGCATCTTATTTTGCACAGTACCTAGTCATGCCTAGTGATGCATTGAGTATTCATGTTTATGTGTCTATTCCAGTGGGTGATTCAATCGTGGTTGACCGAGTTCATAGTTCCTATGTTGTAGTGATTGGGGGTCTTGAGACCCGTGGTGATTTGTTGCTTCTAGACATGGTCGACTTTGATGTCATATTAGGGATGGATTGGTTGTCCCCGTATCATGCTATCTTGGTTTTCCATGCCAAGACAGTGCCTTAGCATTACCATATTTGCCCCGCTTAGAGTTGAGAGGGACTCTTGGTCATTCCATTCGCAGTGTTATCTCATATGTGAAGGCTCGACGTTTGGGCGAGAAGGGGCGTTTGGCTTATTTGGCTTATGTCCGTCATTCCAGTGTTGAGGTCCCCTCTATTGATTCTGTTCCCATTGTTTGAGAGTTCTTTGATGTGTTCCTTTCAGACCTGTCGGGTATGCCGCCCAACAGGGATACTGAATTTTGCATTGATGTGGCTCGGGGCACTCAACCCATTTCTATTCCGCCATATCGTACGGCCCCGCCTGAGTTGAAAGAGTTAAAAGATCAATTGCAAGACTTGTTGGAGAAGGGCTTCATTGGGCCTAGTGTATCGCCTTGGGTCGCAAATGCGGTTTTTCCCTTCGAAAATGCGAGAAATGGGAAAATGGGAAGGGCTAGCAAATAAGAATCTAGACTTTTCAATTCCCAAGCCAACAGAGTTGGGGTTTGCAATTTCCAATTTCCCACATCTGAGACCCAGCAAATCTTATACTTAGTCGAATTTGAACAATTTTTTACCATTCTTTCAAAACACAAACTCTTTGGTGGATTTTTGAAGAGCAATGTTTCTTCCAAATCATTTGTATGTTAGTTTTACTTATTTCTTTCAATCTTTAACATCATTTAACGTGTTTTTAACTTAAAATCAAGAATTCCATGGGTGAAATTTGGGATTTTGGGTAGAACTTAGGTTTTTAAAAAAAAGGGGGATTTGGACCACAATTTAAGGTCTAATTTCAAAACAAATCACAGATATGGATTCGTGGGGGAATGAATAACCGGGTTTTGGTTCGAACCTCGGGTTTTGACCACGTGGGCCCGGGGGCGTTTTTGGACTTTTTGGAAAAAACGTTTGGAAATCTTTTTTTATGCATTCAAGTTGATTCACTTAGCATTTGTTGATGTATTTAAGTAATTTGTGACTAGATTCGAGCGGATTGGTGGTGGAATCGAGGGGTAAAGCTATAATTGAGGCTTGAGTTGAGCTTCAAACATCGAGGTAATTGTTTGGTTTAACCCTAGCTTGAGGAATTAGGAGTTGAGTCGTATTTGCTACTTGTTTGTGTTGCGTACGATGTATGGGCATGGTGACGGGTATCCATATGTTGGTGTCGAACATGACCGTGGGTCTTAAATTGATAGCTGTGTATTCTTGATTGATCCTATCAAAGCCTTGATTGAAGATCCTTGATACTGAATAATGGTTGTAACTGTGCCGAGTAGAAATTGAATAGAATAGGTTATAGCTTACTCTCCCTTGTCGGCACATTTGAATTATTGTTATTGTTTTTCCCTTGTCAGGGAGTTATTACATGGTCTTGTTCCTTTGCCGGAATTATATTGTGTATTGTGTTAGAAGTAATGGGATTGGGTAGTACGCCTACCACGAGTTATGATGAAATGGGATCGGGTGGTACGCCTACCACAAGATACTGATTGAAATGCTAGCGGATGGTACGCCTACCATGAGTTATGATGAAATGGGATTGGATGGTACGCCTACCACAAGATATTGATTGAAATGGGATCGGGTGGTATGTCTACCAAAAGATATGGACAGAAATGGGAGCGGGTGGTACGCCTACTACGAGTTATGATAAAATATGAGCGGGTGGTACGCCTACCACGAGAAATTGAGAAATGGGACCGGGTTGCACGTCTACAACGAGATGGGCATTTAAAGTGAAAGTTGTTTTATCTATTCTTATTCATGTTAGCAGCTTATAGTTGGTTTCTTTGATAGTTCTGAGAATTTTGTTCATTTTTGCTATCCCGAGAGCATGCTTCCCCTCCCCTGTTTTACTTGTTTATATTCTGTTGTTTCTTTTGCTATATATTATGTAATTGCACAGGTTTATCTGGAGTTTGGTCCTAGGCTCGTCACCACTTTCCCGGTGTTAGGCCAGAGACTAACCAGCATATAGGTTCGGTTGTGTTTATGCTACACTCTGCACTTATGCGCAGATACTAGAGCAGCTTTTGAGTAGCAGCAGTAGCCTGGGAGCGAGCCTTCAGTCCAGTGAGACATCGAGGTAGCCTTGCAGGCGTTCGCAGGCCCGACGTCTCCTCTATCTTTATTTCAGCCTGTATCTCGTGTATTTCGAGACAAACAGATTAGACTTTCTTTCAGACGTTGTATTTAGTAATTCTTAGTAGTTAGTGAGTTATGTGAAGCCAAATATTGAGTAGAGACTATGTTGAACTTCCGCGTTGTTATTCAGTTGTATTAATATTGAGTCTTCCGCTTGTTTAATTAAATCAGTTTTTTTCCTTATTGTTGATAATTATTAAAAAGATCATGTGGTTGAGGAAAAATGATTGAATTTGGCTTGTTTAACTTTCATTAATAGGCGGTACAACAACTCTCGAGAATGAAAAATCCGAATCGTGACATAAAATAACTTTTAGACACCACTACGTACATTCTCAACATCACTAGCTATATGACGAATTAAAATTTCTGTTCCATCCTTATTGTTCTGATCACATTTGACTTTATAAACTTTCGTGTATATACATGTTGCAATGAGGTAACATCATATTTTTTTCTTTATAGAATATAGGGAATAATCAAATAATTTCATAACTTAACAGTTGGGTGACAAATTTGCAATGTTTGTGGATCGTTGAGTACACTAAGCTTAGGTGTTAGGCTCAATACACGGCCAATACACTACTAAAGTTTTTGAAATAAGCGATCAAACTTTGGTCGCAAAATTGGTAAAAATAATAAAATAATAATTTTAAATATATTAGTGACCAAGTTTGGTCGCTACATTATCGCAAAATTAATCAAAATGTTGACTGGATTGATCAGACTCGCTTGATCAAAGGTTTACTGAGATTAGCGACCAAGGTTGGTCGCTAAAAGGGGACCCACCTACAAAATTTTAATAGTTATATTATTATTTTAAAAACGTTATAAAATTTAAATATATATATATAATTTAACATTTGCGACCAACGCTAGTCGCTAAATAAAGGCTAGGCAGATAGCGACCAACTTTGATCTCAACAGTCGAACTCAATTATAAAATTTTAATAATTATATTATTAATTTAAATATTACATACAATACAAATAAATCTGATTTAAATTTAGCGACCAAAGTATAAATTCATGTATAGGTAATGACCAAAGTTTGTCTTTATTCAGGTCAATAATGGTCAAAATTAAAAATGACTTTTGTATTTACTATCTAAATAATATAAATGTAAGCCGTTAACACTTTTGTAATACAAGGGATAAATAGTACTACGAAGCGTACGTGTGTGTGTGTATATATATATATGTACTTACGCTATACTATGCACTAAGTATAAGTGTATGAGGTAATATTATATTGAATATAACATATATATATATATATATATATATATATATATATATATATATATATATATATATACACACACACACACACACACACACTTACGCTATACTATGCACTAAGTATAAGTGTATTAGGTAATATTATACCGAATATATGTCACGACCCAACCCCGGTCGTGATGGAGCCCGGTACACTGCTAGGCAAGCCCGACCAATTTAATAACCTCAACCATTTTTATACAGTTCATGAATTAATTAACATAGATAAAGTACTAAGCCATCATACTGAAAGTCCGAAATAGAGTTAAAACATGCGAAAATCCCGAATACCAATACTACTACACAGCCCGAAGAATCCGGTGTCACAAGTCTGAGCCTCTAATATATGAGTATCAACTTACTACATATCGTTCTAAAGAAATGCGAAAATAGAGCAATAACACAGAAAGAAAATTCAGGAATGCGGACGTCATGCAGCTACCTTGATACTCCCGGATGAGCTCCTCGGCAGAGAAGTCCTCACTCAACCCAGATGCACCTAGATCTGCACACAAGGTGCGGGGAGTAATGTGAGTACTCCGACCCAGTGAGTAATAAACATAAATAAATGTTGAGAATAAGAAATCTGAATAGGCACAAAGTAATTCTATAAATGCAGTAATGTAAACCAAGTAGTGCAAAGTACGTAAACCAATAAATAAATTATGGAAATGCTATAACAGATAAGTAAGTAAATAACAGTAAAATATGTAATATAACACATAGTCTGGTACTCTCTAGTACCCGCGAGTGCAACCCGCTCCATTCATTTATCGTGGACGACGCTCACAGGGGGTGTGCACACTCCAGGAGGGGCCCCTTACGGCCCAAGTGCAAAATAAGCCATCTTGTGGCATCATCTAGGCCCTAGGCCTTTCGGCTCCCCATACTCACCGCCTTTCGGCTCAAAGCATCTGCCACTACATTGGCCTTTCCCGGTTAATACGGAATGGTGATATCATAATCCTTAAGTAACTCTAGCCACCTCCACTTCCTCAAATTAAGATCCTTTTGCTTTAACAAATGCTGAAGACTGCGATGATGATGGACGACCATACAAATTAAACACCCTTCTGAGTGAATTTGGTCAAGGGCGATGCAATAGAGGAAAATCTATAAAAAAACCGACGATAATAGCCTACCAACCCAAGGAAACTACGAATCTCTGTGGCTGAGGACGGTCTAGGCCAACTCTGCACCACCTCTATATTCTTCGGGTCAACCTGAATACCCTCGCTGGACACCACTTGCCCCATAAAAGCCACTGAACTGAGCTAAAACTCACACTTGGTGAACTTTGCATAATGCTTCTCCTCCCTCAATCTCTGCAACACTACTCGCAAATGCTCTGCATGCTCCTCCTAACTATGCGAGTACACCAGAATATCATCAATGAATATGATAACAAACGAATTCAGATAAGGCCGAAATACACTGTTCATCAGATGCATGAACGTTGCTAGGGCATTGGTCTGTCCGAAAGACATGACAAGAAACTCATAGTAACCATATCTAGTCCTGAAAGCAGTCTTAGGAATATCTGAATCCTTGATCTTCAACTGGTGATAGCCCGAACATAGATCAATCTTAGAATACACCCTTACTCCCTGGACTTGGTCAAATAAATCATCTATGCAAGGCAGGAGATATTTGTTATTCACTGTTACTTTGTTCAATTGCCTATAATCAATGCACATTCTCAATATGCCATCCTTCTTTTTCACAAACAGAACCGGTGCACCCCAAGGTGACACACCAGGCCGAATGAACCCTTTATCTAGGAGATCCTGAAGCTGCTCTTTCAATTCTTTCAAATCCGTCCGTGCCATGCGATATGGCAGAATAGAAATAGGCTGAGTGCATGGCACCAGGTCAATACCAAAATCAATGTTTCTGTTCGGTGGCATACCCAGCAGATCTACAGGAAATACATCTGGAAAATCCATCACAATTGGGACAGAATCAATACTATGAGTCTCAGCTCCAACATCTCGCACAAAAGCTAGATATGATAGACATCCCTTCCCAACCATATGCTGGGCCTTCAAGAAAGAAATCACTCTGCTAGGAACATAATCAGTCATACCACGCCATTCGTTCCGCGGTACACCTGCAATAGCCAAAGTGACTGTCTTAGCATGACAATCTAGAATATGATGACACGAAGATAACCAATCCATGCCTATAAAAAGGTCAAAGTCCACCATTCTTAATAGCAATAGATCATTTCGGGTCTCCAGACCCCCAATAATCAACACATGACAGGTACACACGGTCCACAACAACATTATCGCGTACAAGGTAGACACTTGAATAGGTAAAGAAAAGGACTCCCAGTACATACTCAAATAATGAACAAAATATGATGACACATAAGAAAAGGTGGAACCAGGATTAAATAATACCGAGGCGTCTCTGTGGAAGACTGAAACAATACCTGTAGTGACAGCATTTGAAATAATGACATCTGTCCTCCCCGCCATAGCATAAAAATGAGCATGGCCACTGCCAGATCGACCTCTACCTCTTAGATGACCCCTGGCTACCTGATCTCCACCTCTAGTTGGCCAGGCGGGTGATGGAGTAACTGGAGCAGAAATCGAGAGCTGACCCCTCTACTGATGTTGACTGCCACGAAGTCGAGAGCACTGCCTCCTTAAGTAACCAACGCTCCGCACTCATAAGAGCTACCCAGTGCTGGAGATGGGGACTGAAGGGAACCCCTTGCACCGGAGTGACTAGCAGATGATCTCTGCACGGAAAAACCCCGAGCTGATGGGGCATGAGATGAACTCTGAGCTGGTAAAGCGCAGAGGGAAGACTGGCCCTGCTGGGACCCATGATGATCATGGCCTTAAGATCCCCCACGATATTTAGGATGGGCCGACTGAGCAGGCCTGAAAAACGACCTCTACCATGTTGGAACTAGCCCCTCGAAGGAGCACCACTGTAATAGCCCGATCCACAAGGCCTCTTGGCCTCTATCTCCTCTAGATCTGTAAGGCAAACTAACTCGATCTCACGAACGATATCCACCACCTCCTCAAACGTAGCTCCCAATACTCTCTAGTCATCAAAGTACGGAGATGGTAATTAAGTCCATCCACGAATCTCCTGACCCTCTCGCGATCTGACGAAACCATCCAAATAGTATAACGGGACAACTGTGAAAACCTCATCTCGTACTGAGTCACTGTCATATCTCCATGTGTCAACCACTCAAACTGCCTATGCAGCGCAGCTCCTCTCTGCGAGACTGAGGCACATACTTCTCACGAAAAAGAGCGAAGAATAGCTGCAAAGAAAGGGGTGCTGCATCGACAGTATTATGCCTCTCAAAGTCCGCCCACCAAGTAAGAGCAGCCCCGATAAACTGAAAGGTGGTAAATGCCACATCACTCGACTCAAATATCCCCGCCGTTCGGAGCATATGCTGAAACTTTTCAAAAGAACCCTGGGCATCCTCACCTCATCACCACTAAATATCGGAGGCTAGAGCCTACCGAACCTCTCGAGATGACGCTGCTCATCGTCTGGCATAGCTGGAACCATGACGCCCTGAGCTGGTGCAACCTGGTGAGCTGGAGGTGCCTCAGGTGTCTATAGTCCCTACACCACCTGCTCAGGTGTACGAGCAGCGGGGTCAGATTGCCTCCCCCAGACTGCGAAGTAGTTGCTGCTGCTGCTGTGGTAGCTGAAACGGCCTGAGCCAGGCTAGTGCAAACTGATAAGATCTTTGCCAAGGCCTCATGAAACTCAGAATCTCCATAGGCATTTGGTGCCTTAACAGGTACTGCTGGAGTGTCCACAGTTGGAGCCTTATCCTAAGCTGGGGCAACTGGTGGATCAGCAGGCCCTTCCCCGGCTGTTCTACCTCTGCCACGACCTCGACCGTATCCACAGCCTCTGGTCGCCTCAGTAGGTTGTACTAGTGGTCGTACACCACTTCCTGTATCTCGTGTCCTCAACTTCTGTGAGAGAACAGAATAATAGAGGTTTAGTTCTTAGTTCAACAAAGCTGAACGACAAGAATTTCAATAATGTGAAGTTTTCCTAAACGTTCTGAAGCCTCCCGAGGATAAATACAAACATCTCAGTACCGATCCGTGAGACTCTACTAAACTGACTCATGACCTGTGAGACCAAGTAACCTAGGCTCTGATACCAACTTGTCACGACCCCAACCCCGGTCGTGATGGAGCCTGAAACACTGCTAGGCAAGCCCGACCAATTTAATAACCTCAACAATTTTTATACAGTTCATGAATTAATTAACACAGATAAGTTACTAAGGCATCATACTGAAAGTCGGAAATATTGTTAAAACATGCGGAAATCCCGAATGCCAATACTACTACACAACCTAAAGAATCTGGTGTCACAAGTTTAAGCCTCTAATAAATGAGTATCAACCTACTACATATCGTTCTAAATAAATGCGGAAATGGATCAATAAGACAGAAGGGAAAATCAGGACTGCGAACGTCATGCAGCTATCTTGATACTCCCGGATGAGCTGCGCGGCAAAGAAGTCCTTTCTCAGCCTCCGATGCACCTAGATATGCACACAAGGTGTAAGAACTAATGTGAGTATTTCGACCCAATGAGTAATAAACATAAATAGAGGCTGAGAATAAGAAATCTTGAATAGGCACAAAGTAATTCTATAAATGCTGTAATGTAAACCAAGTAAAGTAAAGTACGTAAACCAATAAATAAATTAAGGAAATACTGCAATAGATAAGTAAGTAAATAAAAGTCAAATATGTAATGCAACACATAGTTCGGTACTCTCTAGTACCTACTGGGGCGTGAAGCCCGCTCTATTCAATTAAGGTCGACGGCGCTCACTGGGGTGTGCAGACTCCGGGAGGGGCCCCATATGGCCCAAGCGCGAAATAAGCCATCTCGTGGAATCATCTAGAACCTCGACATCACCATCTGCTTCTGGCGGGCATACGTATAATGTACTACTTCGATCCAGCAACTTGTTAGGAGTATGTTTCTCTTCCATTTTCGTAGATGGAAGATCCGGTGAATCAATTCAATTAGATGAATATCGATATAATACCGCTGCGACGTATAGCCCGATCATATACTCAGTCCAGAATCACATAAGCCCCTCGAGCACAATAACATATAAATAATCAGCCTAAACTTCATTTGAAATATTATTTAAGTTTCAAGTTTGAAAAATAGTTTTAAATACCACGATTGAGTTTAATAATACGTAAAATGGTAAGAAACCAGTAATAGCAATCCCTGAAGGACCTAATGAATAGGAATGAATCCCAAATATGACAATCAGTTCAAATCATAATGATAACAGGTGATATTCAGTCAAATAAGTAGTAAATTCATCTATCAGGACGGACCAAGTCACAATCTCCAACGGTGATATGCCCCACGCTCGCTATCCCGCGTGCAAGTCACCTCAATATAGCACTAGGATGTGCAGTTTCGAGGTTTCAAACCCTCAGGACACATTTACATCTATTACCCACCTCAAGCCTCAATTGATTCTTTACCCCTTGATTCCATCACAATTGCGCTCGAACCTAGTCACGAATTACCTATATACATCAACAAATGCTAAATGACTCAATTTGAATGCATAAAAATGAATTTCCCAACATTTTGCTCAAAAGGTCTACAAATTCCCCCGGGCCCACATAGTCAAAACCCAAGGTTCAAACCAAAACCCGGTTACCCAATCCCGCACGAATCCAACTATATGATTTGTTCTGAAATCGGACCTCAAATTGAGGTCTAAATCCGCAATTTTAGAAAAACCTAGGTTCTGCCAAAAACACCCAATTTCACCCATGAAAACCCTTGAGTTTAAGTTGAAAACATGTTAAATGATGTTAATGATTCAAAGAAATGAGTAGAAATAACCTTACAATTGATTTGGGAGAAGGTTTGTTCTTGAAAAATTGCCCAAAGGAGTTGTGTTTTGAAAATGGGTGAAAAATGTCTTAAAATCGACTAAGTATGAAAAATGTAGGTTGCAGATGTGGGAAATGCAAACTGGTGTTCGCAATTGCAAACCCCGGCCTGTTATGGGAATTGCGAAGTCATGTTCTTGCGAACTCAGGCCAAACAGAAGCACTTCACATTTGTGAAATATGCTTCACATTTGCGAAAGCTCAACCTTCGCATTTGCGAAAGCTCAACCTTCGCATTTGTGAAGGAAGCTTTGCATTTATGAGCCAAGAAGGCCTGGGCTGGTTTTGCATTTGCGATCCAGCCTTCGCATTTGCGAACTTACAGGCCTATTCATACCACATTTTCCCAAATTTAAAACTGCAATCTGACATATATCTTAAACTCACCCGAGCCCCCGGGGCTCCACACCAATAATGTACACAACCTCAAAAGCATCCTACGGACTTACTCGCCGATCAAATTTCCAAATTAACATCATATACATCGAATTAAGCCTCAAAGCTAATGATTTCCTCCAAATTTTCATGAAACATCAGATTCTCATTCTAAGTTCGAAACACGTCACATGACGTTCGTTTTCAATCAAACTTTACAGAAAGCGCTTAAACCATATATAAGATTTGTACCGGGCAATGAAACCAAAATACGGGCCTGATACCATAATCTTTTAATTAAATTTCATTTCTATTTTCCTTAAATATTTTCAGTAAACAATTTTATTCAAAAATTCATTTCTCGAGCTTGGGACCTCGAAATTCGATTCTGGGCATACGCCCAAGTCCCATATTTTTTTGTGGATCCTCCAAGATCGTCAGATCACGGGTCCAAGTCTGTTTACCCAAAATACTGACTGAATCAAATTTATTTAGTTTAATATCAAAATTTAGCAATTTTCTCAAAAAATTCATATTTAAGCTTTTCGGCTACGCTCCCCGATTGCGCACACAAATTGAAGTAACCCTAATGAGGTTTTCAAGGCGTCGAAAGCACAGAATGAGTAAGAAAACAAGTGATAACCCTTTGGTTCATCACATTCTCCACCTCTAAAATAACCGTTCGTCCTAGAACGAACAAAAGAAAGAAGTACCTGAGTCGGGGAGAAGATGAGGATCACGAATCCGCATATCAGACTTGGACTCACAGGTCAATGCCTCAGGAGGCTGACCTCTCCACTGAACACAAACAGAAGGAAAACTCTTGGATCTCAACTGACGAACCTGCTGGCCTAGAATACCTGTCGGCTCCTCCTGGATAGTGTTGAAGTCTAATACGTGGGTTGGATCGTCATGATACCTTCGAAGCATGGACACGTGAAAAACTAGATGCACATCTGTTAAGCTAGGTGGCAATACAAGTCTATAAGCCATCTCTCCCACTCGATCGAGAATATCAAACTGACCAATGAACGTAGGGCTAAGCTTGACCTTCCTCCCAAATCTCATCACCCCCTTCATGGGCGAAACTTTCAGCAAAACCTTTTCACCAACCATATAAGACACAACACGAACCTTCTAGTCCGCATAACTCTTCTGATGCAACTGAGCTATATGAAGTCTTTCCTGGATCAACTTCACCTTCTCTAAGGCATCCTAAACCAAATCTGTCCTAAATAGTCTTGCCTCGCCAGGATAAAACCAACCAACTGGGGATCTACACCATCACCCATACAAGGCCTCATATGGTGCCATTTGAATGCTGGAGTGGTAGTTGTTGTTGTAGGAAAACTTTGCAAGCGGTGAGAACTCATCCTAAGAACCACCGAAATCAATAACAGGGGCACGCAACATGTTATTTAATATCTAAATAGGAAGCTCGTACTGTCCGGTCCATCTGAGGATGAAAGGTTGTGCTCAAACTTACTCTGCACAACTCTTCAAAATTGCAAAGTAAACTAAGTTCCTCTATCTGAGATGATGGAAATTGGAACACCATGCAATCGAACAAACTCTCGGATGTAAATCCTGGCTAAATTCTCTGAAAAATAGGCAGTACACATAGGAATGAAGTGTGCGGACTTGATCAGCCGATCAACGATTACTCAAATAGTATCAAATTTCTTTGAAGTCCGAGGAAGTTCGAGAAAAAAATCCATAGTAATCCTCTCCCACTTCCACTCGGGAATAACCATCTGCTGATGCAAGCCACACTATCTCTAATTCTTATATTTCACCTGCTGACAATTAAGACACCCGGCTACATGCTCCACGATATCTCTCTTCATCCTCTGCACCAATAGTGTTGTCTAAGATTCTTATACATCTTCGTGGCACCCGGATGGATGGAATACCACGGGCTGTGATCCTTCTCCAATATCAACTCCCGAAGCCCATCCACATTAGGCACGCAAATCTGGCCCTTCATCCTCAAAACACAATCATCTCCAATGGTCACATCCCTGGCATCATCATGTTGAACCCTGTCTTAAGGACAAGCAAATGTGAATCCTCATACTAACACTCTCTGATGCGTTCATACAAGGAAGACCGAGAAACCACACAAGCCAACACCCAATTGGGCTCTGAAATATCTAGTCTCACAAATCGGTTGGCCAAGGCCTGAACATCAACTGCAAATGGCCTCTCCTCAACTGGAATGTACGCCAAGTTCCCCATACTCACCGCTTTCGGCTAAAAGCATCGGCCACTACATTGGCCTTTCCCGGGTTATAAGAAATGGTGATATCATAATCCTTAAGTAACTCTGGCCACCTCCACTTCCTCAAATTAAGATCTTTTTGCTTTAACAAATGCTGAAGACTGCGATGATGATGGAATACCTCACAAGATACGCCATACAAGTAATGCCTCCAAATCTTCAATGCATGAACTATAGCAGCTAGCTCCAAATCATGAACGGGGTAGTTCTGCTCATGGGGTTTCAACTGACGGGAAGCATAAGTGATAAATCTACCCTCCTGCATTAATACACAAACGATCCCGACTCGCAAAGCATCGCAATATACCGGAGCAGTGGTCAAAGTTGTCTTAAGCTTCTGGAAGCTCTCCTCACACTAAGGCTGTATCCGGTTCCGGTTTTGGGTCTATTTGGGTCTGCGGTTCCGGTTCTGGTGGTTCCGGTTCTGGCGGCTCCGGTTCTGCGGATCTGGCGGTTCTGGTTCTGGCAGTTCCGGAGCCGGAACCGCTACCATACGGTTCCGGAACCATCCGGTTCCGGTTCTGGCGGTTCCGGCTCCGCGGTTCTCGCGGTTCCCAGCGGTTCTGATTTTTTTTTTTAAATCACTATCTTGTATTGTATTCATTAGTATATTGTAGAATATATTTTATATGGTGTACTATGTTACTAGTATAGTATATATTGTGTTTGGTAATTAGTATATATTGTGCATAAGTAGTGTATATTTTGTATATAAGTATTATATATTGTATTTAAGTAGTATATATTGTATATAAGTAGTGTATATTGTGTTTGGTAATTAGTATATATTGTGTATAAGTAATGTATATTTTGTATATAAGTAGTATATATTGTATTTAAGTAGTATATATTGTATATAAGTAGTGTATATTGTGTTTGGTAATTAGTATATATTGTGTATAGGTAGTGTATATATTGTATTTAAGTAGTATATATTGTATATAAGTAGTGTATATTGTGTTTGGTAATTAGTATATATTGTGCATAAGTAGTGTATATTTTGTATATAAGTAGTATATATTGTATTTAAGTAGTATATATTGTATATAAGTAGTGTATATTGTATTATAGTTAGTAATTAGTATAAATTGTATATAAGTAGTATATATTGATAAAAGAAAGTTGTCATTAGTATATTGTGTTGTATGTTATATATTGTATGTTATATAAATATTGAGACAAAAGATATTCAAGGATATGATAAAGAGCATATTTATTGACCAAAATGGCATATCTTTCTTAGTCTTCCTTCCCCAATTGGAAAAAAAAAACTAAAAGAAGACATGCCAATGTACAAGTTACATCATAATTTATGCATTATTCCCTGAACATGACTTAACTCAGTTATCCCCTGTGGTGAACGCTTATTCTTGTTCCTTGGGGTTAATTCTATTGACAGTTGCACCCACATCATCGGCCACTTCAGTTTTTTCGACATCTTTTGGAGTTCCTGGAGCCGAGCCATAAGCTTTTTCCCTGCCCGAGCCATATGCTTCTTCCCTGTCGAGCCATATGCTTCTTCCCTGTTCCATTGCACCTTTTTCCAAGCCATCAGCATGATGTTGCAAAGATGGTGTGACGTTGTCCTTTGTACCTTCTTTCTCCAAAATCTCTAGAGATGTTCCCGCCAGCAATTTATTACCAGGCAAGAATTCAACTTTCGGTTTTATGTTGAGATTGTCATCAACCGGGGGACGGGTAGTATTTTGGCCACTACTTTCACCGGTTTTAGCTTTTCCTTTACCGAACATATTTTTCAATGAAAATGCCATAATAATTAGCACGTAAGAGTTGAAAATCGTTGAAATTGAACACTTGAAAACTTTAATTCAACAACTTCACAATGTTTCACGAATTTGTAATAATAAATTAAGCACTTGCACTAGAAAGATTGAAAGAGAGCTTGAGAGAGATTGAGAGAGATAGATAGATATTGAGAGATATTGATGAATTGGTGAACAAAAATGAAAGAATGAGGGGGTATTTATAGTTGAGAAATGGGAAATAGTGTAATTATATAAAGTTTGGGGTTAAATTAAAGTTTGGGGGCCAAACGGCTATTTTTTAACTTCCAAACGGCTAGTTTTGAAAAAGACCCGTTTGGAACCATTTGGAACCGCCAGAACCGTTTGGAACCGTTTGGAGCCGTTTGGAACCGTTTGAATTTTTTTGTTTAAATTATCGTTATAGAACCGTTTGGAACCGTTTGGAACCGCCAGAACCGGTCCGGTTCCGGTTCCGGTTCTGGCGGTTCCGGTTTTGCGGTTCCAACGGGTAGAACCGCGACATCACGGTTCCGGGGAACCGCAGAACCGGCAGAACCGCCAGAACCGCGGTTCCGGTCCGGTTCCGGTCCGGAACCGTGAAACTTACAGCCTTACCTCACACTCATCCGACCAAACAAATTAAACACCCTTCTGAGTCAACTTGTTCAATGGCGATGCAATAGAGGAAAATCCCTAAACAAACCAGCGATAATAGCCTACCAACCCAAGGAAACTACGAATCTCTATGGCTGAGGACGGTCTAGGCCAACTGTGCACCACCTCTATCTTCTTCGGGTCAACCTAAATACGCTCGTTGGACACCACTCGCCCCATGAAAGCCACTGAACTGAGCCAAAACTCACACTTGGACAAATTTTCATAAAGCTTCTCCTCCCTCAATATCTGCAACACTACTCGCAAATGCTCTGTGTGCTCCTCCTAACTACGCTAGTACACCAGAATATCATCAATGAATATGAAACAAATGAATCCAGATAAGGCCAAAATACATTGTTCATCAGATGCATGAACGTTGCTGGGCATTGGTCAGTCCGAAAGACATGAAAAGAAACTCATAGTAACCATATCTAGTCCTTAAAGCAGTTTTAGGAATATCTGAATCCCTGATCTTCAACTAGTGATAGCCCGAACATAGATCAATCTTACAATCCACCCTTGCTTCCTGGAGCTGGTCAAATAAATCATATATGCGAGGCAAGAGATATTTATTCTTCACTGTTACTCTGTTCAATTGCCTATAATCAATGCACATTCTCATTGTTCCATCCTTATTTTTCACAAACAGAACTGGTGCACCCCAAGTTGACACTCCAGGCCGAATGAACCCTTTATTTAGGAGTTCCTGAAGCTGCTCTTTCAATTCTTTCAACTCCGTTGGTTCCATGCGATATGGCAGAATAGGAATAGGCTGAGTGACCGGCACCAGCTCAATACCAAAATCAATGTCCCTGTCCGGTGGCATACCCAGCAGATCTACAGGAAATACATCAGGAAAATCCCTCACAACCGGGACAGAATCAATACTAGGAGTCTCAGCTACAACATCTCGCACAAAAGCTAGATATGACCTGCATCCCTTCCCAACCATATGTTGGGATTTCAAGAAAGAAATCACTCTACTAGGAACATAATCAGTCAGACCATGCCACTTGATCCGTGGTACACCCAAAATAGCCAAAGTGACTGTCATAGTATGACAGTATAGACTAGCATGACACGAAGATAACCAATCATGCCCATAATAACGTCAAAGTCAATCATGCTTAATAGCAATAGATCATTTCGGGTCTCCAAACCCCCAATAATCACAACACATGACCAGTACATATGGTCCACAATAACAATATCGCCTACCAAGGTAGACACATGAATAGATAAAGAAAGGGACTCCCGAGACATACTCAAATAATGAGCAAAATATGAAGACACATAATAATATGTGGAATCAGGATTAAATAATACAGAGGCATCTCTGTGGTAGACTCAAACAATACATATAATGACATCGTTTGAATCAATGGCATCTGTCATGCCTGGCATAGCATAAAAATGAGCCTGGCCACCACCAGATCGACCTCCGCCTCTTGGACAACCCATGGCTGCCTGATCTCCATCCTTAGCTGGCTGGGCAGGTGATGAAGTAACTAGAGCGGAAGTCGAGGATTGAGCCCTCTACTGATGTTGTCTGCCACGAAGTCGAGGGCACTGCCTCCTCAAGTAACCAAACTCTCCGCACTCATAACAGCTACCCGATGCTGGAGATGGGGACTGAAGGGAACCCCTTGCACCGGAGTGACTAGCAGATGCACTCGGCACAGAAGAACCCTGAGTTAATGGGGCATAAGAGAGCTGGGAGGGCGCAAAGGAAAGACTGGCCCTGCTAGAACCCATGATGATCACGGCCTGAAGATCCCCCACGATACTTAGGACGGGCACTGAGCAGGCCTGAAAGAATGACCTCTACACTGTTGGAACTGGCCCCTCGAAGGAGCACCACTGTAACAGCCCAATCGACAAAGCCTCTTAGTCTCTATCTCCTCTAGCTCTCTACGGCGAGCTAACTCGATCTTTCGAACGATATCCACCACCTCCTCAAATGTAGCCCCCAATACTCTCTCTAGTCATCAAAATATGGATATGGTAGTTAAGTCCATCCACGAATCTCCTGACCCTGTCACGATCTGACGAAACCATCCAAATAGCATGACGGGCCAATTGTGAAAACCTCATCTCGTACTAAGTCGCTATCATATCCCCCTATGTCAACCACTCAAACTGTCTACCCAGCGCAGATCCTCTCTGCGAGACTGAGGAACATACTTCTCTAGAAAAGAGCGGAGAATAGCTGCCAAGAAAGGGGTGATGCACCGACAGGCCTACGCCTCTCAAAGTCATCCCACCAAGTAAGAGCAGCCCCGATAAACTGAAAGGTGGTAAATGAAACACCACTCGACTCAAATATCCTACGGAGCATACTCTGACACCTGTCAATAAAACCCTTGGCATCCTCGCCCTCAGCACCACTGAATGTCGGAGGCTGGAGCCTATCGAACCTCTCGAGACGACGATGCTCATCGTCTGGCATAGCTGGAACCACGAAGCCTTGAGCTGCTGCGACCTGCTGAGCTGGAGGTGCCTCAGGTGTCTATAGTCCCTACACCACCTGCTCAGGTGTACGAGCAGCGGGGGTCATATTGCCTTCCCCAGACTGCAAAGTAGTTGTTGTTGCTGCTGTGGTAGCTGAAACAGCCTGAGCCAGGCTAGTGCAAACTAATAAGATCTTTGCCAAGGCCTCATGAAACTCGGAATCACCATAGGCGCAATTGGTGCCTGAACAGGTGGTGCTGGAGTTTCCACAACTAGAGCCTGATCCTGAGCTGGGGCAACTGGTGGATAAGCAGGCGCTTCCCCGGCTGCTCTGCCTCTGCCACGACCACGACCGCTTCCAAGGCCTCTGGTGGCCTCAGTAGATGGTACTAGTGGTCGTAGGCCACTTCCTTTAGATCGTGTCCTCACCATCTGTGAGAGAACATAATAATATAAGTTTAGTTCTCAGTTCAACAAAGCGGCAAGACAAGAATTTCAAGAATGTGAAGTTTTCCTAAAGGCTCTACAGCCTCCCGAGGATAAATACAGACGTCTCTATACAATTCTGCGAGACTCTACTAAACCGACTCATGACTCGTGACACCAAGTAACCTAGTCTCTGATACCAACTTGTCACGACCCCAACCCTGATCGTGAAGGAGCCCGACACACTGCTAGGCAAGCCCGACCAATAAAATAACATCAAACATTTTTATACAGTTCATAAATTAATTAACACAGATAAATCACTAAGTCATCATACTGAAAGTCTGAAATAGAGTTAAAACATGCGAAAATCCCAAATACAATACTACTACACAGCCCGAAGAATTCGGTGTCACAAGTTCGAGCCTCTAATAAATGAGTATCAACCTACTACATATCGTTCTAAATAAATGCGGAAATGGATCAATAAGATAGAAGGGAAAATCAGGACTGCGAACGTCATGCAGCTACCTTGATACTCCCGGATGAGTAGCTTGGCAGAGAAGTCCTCTCTCAGCCTCACATGCACCTGGATATGCACAAAAATATAAGAACTAATGTGAGTACTCCGACACAATAAGTAATAAACTTAAATAAAGGCTAAGAATAAGAAATCTTGAATAGGCACAAAGTAATTCTATAAATGAAGTAATGTAAACCAAGTAGTGTAAAGTATGTAAACCAATAAATAAATTAAGGAAATACTGCAATAGATAAGTAAGTAAAATAGTCAAATATGTAATGCAACACATAGTCCGATACTCTCTAGTACCCATTGGGGCGTGCAGCCCGCTCTATTCATTTTGACATCGACGGCACTCACTAGGGGTGTGCAGACTCCGGGAGGGCCCCCATATGGCCCAAGCGCAAAATAAGCCATCTTGTGGCATCATCTAGAACCTCGGCATCATATCAGTATCAATATAATACCGCTGCAATGCGCAGCCCAATCCTATATTCAGTCCCGAATAACATAATCCCCTCGAGCACAATAACATATAAATACTTAGCCTAAACTTCATTTGAAATATTATTTAAGTTTCAAGTTTGAAAAATAACATTAAATACCAGGACTGAGTTTAATAATACATAAAATGGTAAGAAACCAATAATAGCAATCCCTGAAGAACTCAACGAATAGGCACGAATCCCAAATATGACAATCAGTTCAAATCATAATGATAACATGTGATATTCAGTCAAATATGTAGTAAATTCATCTATCAGGACGGACCAAGTCACAATCTCCAACGGTGATATATCCCACGCTCGCTATCCCGCGTGCAAATCACCTCAGTATAGACTACAATGTGAAATCCGGGATTTCAAACCCTCAGAACATCATTTACATTTATTACTCACCTCAAGCATCGATTATAGCTTTACCCCTCGATTCCACCACAATTCCGCTCGAACCTAGTCACAAATTACTTAAATACATCAATAAATGCTAAATGACTCAATTTGAATGCATAAAAATGAATTTCCCAATGTTTTGCTAAAAAATTCCACAAACTCCCCTGGGCCCACGTGGTCAAAACCCGAGGTTCGAATCAAAACCCGGCTACCCATTCCCCCACGAATCCAAATATATGATTTGTTCTGAAATCGAACCTCAAATTGGGGTCCAAACCCCCAGTTTTAGAAAAAACTAGGTTCTACCCAAAACATCCAATTTCACCTATGAAAACCCTTGATTTTAAGTTGAAAACATGTTTAATGGTATTAATGATTTAAATAAATGAGTAAAAATAAACTTACAATTGATTTGGGAGAAGGTTTGTTCTTGAAAAATGGCCCAAAGGAGTTGTTATTTGAAAATGGGGTGAAAATGTCTTAAAATCGACTAAGTATAAAAAAATACAGGTTGCAAATGTGGAAAATGCGAACTGAGGTTCGCACGACCTGTTATGGGAATTGCGAAGTCATGTTTGCATTTGCGAACTCAGACCAAATATAAGCACTTCGCATTTGCGAAAGCTCAACCTTCGCATTTACGAAGGAAGCTTCGCATTTGCGAGCCAAGCAGGCCTGGACTGGTTTCGCATTTGTGATCCATCCTTCGCATTTGCGAACCAGGCTTTGCAAATGCGAAGCCTGCAGGCCTTTTCATACCAGATTTTCTAAAATTCAAAAATGCAATCCGACACTTATCCAAAACTCACCCGAGCCCCCGGGGCTCCAAACCAAATATACACACAACCTCAAAAATATCCTACGGACTTACTCGCGTGATCTTATCGCCAACATAACAACATATACATCGAATTAAGCCTCAACACTCTTGATTTCCTCCAAATTTTCATAAAATATCAAATTTCCATTTTAAGTCCGAAACACGTCAAACGACGTCCGGTTTCAACCAAAATTTACAGAAAGCGCTTAAACCATATATAAGACTTGTACCGGGCACCGAAACCAAAATACGGACACGATACCATAATCTTTTAATCAAATATCATTTTCATTTTCCTTAAAAATTTTCAAAAAATAACTTTACTCAAAAATTAATTTCTCGAGCTTGGGACCTCAGAATTTGATTTCGGGCATATGCCGTAGTCCTATATTTTTCTGCAGACCCTCTGGGACCATCAAATCACGGGTCCAGGTCCATTTACCCAAAATATTAACCGAAGTCAAATTTATTCAATTTAATATCAAAATTTAGTATTTTTCTCACAAAATTTATATTTAAGCTTTTCGGCTACGCGTCCAGACTGCGCACGTGAATTGAGGCAACCCTAATGAGGTTCAAGGCCTCAAAAGCACAGAATGAGTAAGGAAACAAGTGATGACCCCTTTGGGGTCGTCATAATATAGCTTTCACACACACACACACACACACACACACACACACACACACACACACACATATATATATGTATATATGTACTTACAATATGCTATGCACTAAGTATAAGTGTATTAGGTAATATAAATATATATAAAATTTAAAGTGAATTAAAAGTAATTTATTTTTTTTAGATATATCGGTCGCTATTCTGGTCAAACGGACGGAACCTAGTGACCAACTTTGGTTGTTATCTTAGTCCAAATAGTAAATACATATTTGGCTATTAAAAATAGCGACCAAAGTTGGTCGCTATTTTTAAAAACAGTGTCTAAAAATGGGTTTCCCCTCCCGTTATCTTATTTTCTTTAAAACATATCCCAAAACTCTCTCTTCTCTCTCACACTCAAACCCCCTCCCCCCCCCCCTTCCCAACAGTAGCGGCGCCACCGACGCCCGACGGCGGCAACAGCTCCACTACCGGTGTCCTCCACTGCCCAGGTATGTTTCTCTCTCCTTTCTTTGTTTTTTTTAAATACACTAATTTTTTTAATTCCTTCTGGTTTGATTTATAAAAATTAATTGTTCTTAGCTAATTTAAATCTATGATAATTGTTAGTAGCTAAAATAGTTAGTATTACCTACTAATTTGGTGAAGAAATAGTTTGAAGAGAAGAAACCCTAAACTTTTAGGGTTTATGATTTGTTCTTGCGAATTGAACTTTTAGGGTAGGTGTTAAATTTTTCAGATATAATCCTAGCTTTTAGGTTTGAATTATAACCTTGAATCTTTGTTATTTCTAGTTATAAATTTTTGGATTGGTGTATGTACTGGAATTTTAGATTATAAATTGAAATTATAGGATACGATTTGAACTTTTGTGGATATGAGTTGAACCTTTAGGATATGAATTGAAATTTTAGTTTATGTATTGGAATTTTAGATTATAAATTAAAATTTCAGGATATGACTTGAACTTTTGTGGATATGAGTTGAACCGTTAGGATATGAATTGAAATTTTGGTATATGCATAGAAATTTTAGATTATAAATTGAAATTTTAGGATATGACTTGAACTTTTGTGGATATGACTTGAACTTTTGTGGATATGAGTTGAACCTTTAGGATATGAATTGAATTTTTGGTTTATGTATTAGAATTTTAAATTGAAATTTTAGAATATGACTTGAACTTTTGTGGATATGACTTGAACTTTTGTGAATATGAGTTGAACCTTTAGGATATGAATAGAAATTTTGTTTATGTATTTAAAGTTTAGATTATAAATTGAAATTTTAGGATATGACTTGAACTTTTGTGGATATGAGTTGAACCTTTACGATATGAATTGAAATTTTGGTTTATGTATTGGAATTTTAGATAAACTGAAATTTTAGGATATGACTTGAACTTTTGTGGATATGAATTGAACTTTTGTGAATATAAGTTGAACCTTTAGTATATGAATTGAAATTTTGGTCTATGTATTGAAATTTCAGATTATAAATTGAAATCTTAGGATATGACTTGAACTTTTGTGGATATGAGTTGAAGATTTAGGATATAAATTGAAATTTTGGTTTATGTATTTAATTTTGTTTTGTGTATTGGAATTCTAGATTGTAAATTAAAATTTTAGGATATGGCTTGGGCTTTTGTGGATATGACTTGAACATTTGTGGATATGGGTTGAACATTTAGGATATGAATTGAAATTTTGGTGTATGTATTGGAATTTTTGTTTATGTATTGGAATTTTAGATTATAAATTAAAATTTTAGGATATGACTTGAACTTTTGTTGATATGACTTGAACTTTTGTGGATATGAGTTGAACCTTTAGGATATAAATTGAAATTTTGGTTTATGTATTGGAATTTTAGATTATAAATTAAAATTTATAATATATCTTGAACTTGTGTGGATATGAGTTGAACCTTAAGGATATGAATTGAAATTTTGGTATATGTATTGGAATTATAGATTATAAATTGAAATTTTAGGATATGACTTGAACTTTTGCGGATATGACTTGAGCTTTTGTGGATAAGAGTTGAACCTTTAGGATATGAATTGAAATTTTGGTTTATGTATTTAATTTTCGTTTATGAATTGGAATGTTAGATTATAAATTGAAATTTTAGGATATGACTTGAACTTTTGTGGATATGACTTGAACTTTTGTGGATATGAGTTGAATTTTTAGGATATGAATTGAAATTTTGGTGTATGTATTGGAATTTTGGTTTATGTATTGAAATGTTAGGGTATGATGACTTGAACTTTTGTGGATATAAGTTGAAACTTTAGGATATGAAATAAAATTTTGGTTTATGTATATGAATTTTAGATTATAAATTGAAATTTTAGGATATGACTTTAACTTTTGTGAATATGACTTGAACTTTTGTGGATATGAGTTGAACATTTAGGATATGAATTGAACTTTTGGTTTATGTATTGGAATTTTGGTTTATATATTGGAATTTTAGATTATATATTGAAATTTTAGGATATGACTTGAACTTTTGTGGATATGACTTGAACTTTTGTGGATATGAGTCGAACCTTTAGGATATGAATTGAAATTTTGGTATATGTATTGTAATTATAGATTATAAATTGAAATTTTAGGATATGACTTGAACTTTTGTGGATATGACTTGAGCTTTTGTGGATATGAGTTGAACCTTTAGGATATGAATTGAAATTTTGGTTTATGTATTTAATTTTAGTTTATGAATTGGAATTTTTAGATTATAAGTTGAAATTTTAGGATATGACTTAAACTTTTGTGGATATGACTTGAACTTTAGTGGATATGAGTTGAACCTTTAGGATATGAATTGAAATTTTGGTGTATGTATTGGAATTTTATATTATAAATTAAAATTTTAGGATATGATTTGAACTTTTGTGGATATGGGTTGAACCTTTAGGATATGAATTAAACCTTTAGGATATGAATTGAAATTTTGGTGTATGTATTGAAATTTTAGTTTATGTATTGGAATTTTAGATTATAAAGTAAAATTTTAGGATATGACTTGAACTTTTGTGGAAATGGATTGAACTTTTGCGGATATGAGTTGAACGTTTAGGATATGAATTGAACCTTTAGGATATGAATTGAAATTTTTGTTTATGTATTGGAATTTTAGATTGCGGAAGGATTCTATAGAAGGGGTTGATGACTTTATTAGACATGCAATGGAACTTCCACCAAAAATAACTAAGACACGGTACCTAGTAGAGTGTGCCTTTAATTGTTCTTCTCATTAGCGACAATGATAATGAGAAGTCGATGGCATGTGAATCAAGTAGTGTTGGTGTAGGTAGGAATTTAAAATTTCCTAAGTAGATAAAAGAAGAGGTTATAGAGGATTTCTCCACTTTATTTTACAAGAGGAAAAGAAGTTTAATTGAGAGTGACGAGGTTGATACTGGTGGAATGTGTTCCATCGGTCATGGAAGTTCCTATAAAACGTGGATCATAAGACTCTATGATGACAAAGGCAAAAGGAAGTTTTATTCTCAACTTTCTTCCAAGTATGATCCGTAAAAGCTTTAATGGAACTGGTGATATTTATTCGAATTCAGATAATGATTTGACTGACAAAAGTATGAAAATGATAAAAAGAATTAAAGGTAAAATACTTTTCTTGGTAGAGAAGGATGTTGAACTCTTCCAAGAAAAATGTTATATCTTTAATTCTTTTTATTAGCATTTTCATACTTTTGTCAGTCAAATCATTGTCTGAATCTGAAGAAATATCACCATCCATTAAGCTTGTATGGATCAGACTTGGAAGAAAGTTGAGAATAAAATTTCATTTCGTCTTTGTCATCATAGAGTCTTATGATCCCTGTTTTATGGGAATTGCCATGACCGACGGAAAACATTCCATCACCATCGACCTTGTCACTATCAATTAAACTTTTTTTTCCTCTTGTAAAATGAAGTAGAAAACTCTATAACCTCTTTTATCTACTTAGGAAATGTTAATTCCTACCTACACCATCACTATTTAAAACACATGCCATTGCATTCTCATTATCATTGTCGCTAATGAGAACAACAACTGATCAAAGACACACCTTGTCAGGTACTGTATCCAAGTTATTCTCTGTATCCAAGTTTATCCCGAGGATAATCACTAAAGCCACCAGACAGCTTTATGGTGCCAATGAAGCAAGATCATGAGCTATTCAATGGAACTCGTATTGTAAAGAAGAAGAAAGAGACTGATTCAGAAAGGTGGGTCGAGGGTCTATCCTCGACTATACATGTAAGTTTTTTACTTTTTATTAAGTATTTTGATTTACTTTTATATAAATTTTGATATACTAATTTAATATAGTTTTTCTTATAGGTTCGCTTCACAGCTGAGGTGGGGGAATTCATATGTAGTCACTCACCTAATGAATCGGGCGAGGAATTTCAACTTTCGGACGAGGATCGATACTGAAAGAACACTCCTTAAGTACTTTATATACTTTGAACTAGACAATAGAACCAGTTTTCGAATGGGCTTAGAATAAGCATTAACTTAGTATTGTTAGCTTAGTGTGTTAGTTTTATTGAACTTTATACTTTTTTGCTTTTAATTGTTGTTGTTGTTGTTGGCGTAAAATGCCTGTTTAGGATTTTTGGTAAGCTGGCAAGTGGTGTAGCTGCCAAAACAGGCAGTTTCTGCAAAAAATATACCAAAAAAGTAACCAGCTTTGGTTGCTATTTGGTCGTTTTTCACTTACAAAAATAATTTTCTGGGTAGTTGCAACCAACCTTGGTCGCCACTAAACCCAGATTTCCTAAAAGCAACCAACTTTGGTCGCTATTCCATTTTTAAAAAATAATTTCTGGAAATATAGGGATCACAGTTGGTCACTTATAGTTAAAAAATAATTAATTCTTGAAGTTATCGAACAACTTTAGTCGCTTATTTTAAAAAAAATTAAAAAAATTAATAATAAAGCGACCAACTTTGGTCTCAAATATCCAGATCTTTAAAATATAATATTTTATTTTTAGACCAAAGTTGGTCGCTTTTGTTTGATTAATTATAAATAAATAAAAATGTAATTTACATGTGGCGACCAACTTTGATTGCAAAAGTTATATTATTAAAATATTAAAGCGACCAAAGTTGGTCGCTTTTTCTTTACCTGGATATTTGGTCCTTTTATCTTAGAGACCAAAGTTGGTCGTTTTTTATTTATCTGGATATTTGGTCCTTTTATCTTAGAGACCAAAGTTGGTTGTTAATTGGCGACCAATTTTGGTCCCTAAGGTAAAAGGACCAACTAAATTTCGACCAGGCCTGTTTGGTCGTTTTTTGGCCAATAAGCGACCAACTTTGGTCGCTTTTCGTGGTCATTTTTTTTTCAAATTTCTAGTAGCGATAGCAGTGTTTGCTAAATATCATCTTCACTATCGGATGAGGAGAGTTTCATCTAAATCTAAATTCAGTTCAACATCTTCTATATGTTGATGTATGATTAGACACACTTTGTTAACCTTGCCTAGACAAATTACCTGAGCTAGAACGATCGAAATGAACAAAAAAACAGCGAAATAATGAAAATTTAACGTTAATCAGACATCATGTGTAAAAGCGGAATAATGAAAATTCAACGTGTTATTAACTCGATCATAGACATATATGTTTTTTTCTTCAAAAATTGAAGTTTAATGAGATATTGATTTCTCCTACTACGTTTTGTTACACATATGAAAAAGTACTAGTGATTTAACCAATCACGAAATTATGTCTACTTAGATGTTAGAATGAGCATAATTTCAGGTGGTTGATACCAAGAGAAGCTAAAAATCTGGTTCACAGAATATAAGTGATGTTGTAGGTGTGGTTGGTTAGTTCACGTAATAAGTATTAATATCAAATCTAAAATAAATAGGAGTAGTCACTATAAAGGAACCTCTAGTTTTACATCAAGATTTAAGCCAAAAAAAAAAGAAAAAAGTATAGCTAGAGGAGGAGTAGTGCAATGGAGGGGAAAGAAGTGATGATAATAGCATTAATGCTTATAATTTTAGTGGAGGGATCCATGGGTGGAGACTACGGGAGCTGCATTGTTGACTGCATTAAAGACAAAGCCATTGATTGTATTACGGAACCTCAGATATGTCTGCCTGCTTGTGCTGCAAAATGTGCCATTCAACTTCCTTCTTCATCAACACCATCTCATGCTTGTAATATTGGATGTGCTTTGACCCAATGCAAGAACTTCATGATCTTAAATGGTCTCTCCAGAACTCTAGCTCCACCTAGACATAATTCCTTTTGTTTGCTCACTATGATAACTAATTAATTTTTTGATATTTCAGATGGAGAGAAGCTTGGAGTATGCATGGCTAGTTGCAGTGACAAGTACTGTGCCACAAACACTGCAGCTGCTTCATGAACTTGGTTTCTTATATGTTTCTACTTGTAGTATCTAGTCTAGTAATAATATCAATAATTTTGGAAACTAAGAATAAATGTTTGTTGCGCTCATGGAGGAACTGGGCTGAATACTGTGTGGTGTGAATATGATCTTACGACATTCAAATATATGAAAGTTTTATATTTCAGTTTATTAATTTCTAGCAGTGTTACTTCAACTTTATAGTCGTCTTATTATTGTTCTATACAAATGTCACGACCCAAAATTGAAAGGTCGTGATCACCACCCGACGATCGTGACAACCATGAAACGAACATTTAGCCTCATCAGACGATAAAGCAATTAAGCACCACAACACTGCGCACCAACAGATAACACCCAAATGGAGCACCTTGTAGCTTCAATGTATAATAACAATCATCATGCAACGGTCATGTTGTCTTAGTAAGTTCGAGCCGTTGAATCAACCACTGATACTTGGATTAGGGTAGGCTGTCTTAGGATACGCTGTCTACAGTACACTCACTTGGGTGCAATCCTTCCTTAGATCTTACGTAAATGTGGGATGCTTTGTACACCAAACTGCCCTTTTCACATCAAACTAAGCCTTACTTTAAGTTTATCCATCCATAAGTAAATCATGAATGTTGTAAAGAGGTCAAGAACATCAATTCAAAACGTGGCGCTACCGGCAACACCAAAGAAAGAAGACAAAAGGAAACTAAAACCTAAAATTACAATGGTCACTATGAAAAGTCTCCATTGGACACCCCTCTGTCAAGTACAAGTGTTCATAATGGCCACTACAAAAATTGAAAAATGGTGTCCAATATTATCCTATATATGCTTAGTGAATTCATTGTTCTTTTTTTAAAAAAGAAGACTTGTCTAAACTATATACTCTTGGATCTGTCGAGGCTGGCAGGACTTGAGTCTAATAGAACATATCAGATGTTAACATGCCTCGAAACAATAGTAATTTGTGGGGAAAAAATCCAAAACTTAATACGTACTTGAGCACATAAAATCGAGCAACTGGAAAGGGAACTGTATGAAGTTAAAATCACATATGAGGTTCTATAATGTTGCCATAAGTGAAACTTATCAGCCCACTCAACAACAAAACAACAACAACAACAGTCCAGTATAATTCCACAAGTAGGGTCTGAAGAGGGTAATATGTACGCACACCTTACCCCTATCCCGAAGGGCAGAAAAGCTATTTCCAAGAGATCCTCGGCTAGAGAAAGCAACACCGGAAAATATTTTTCGATTGACATAGCCCATCTTTCCCAATGAAAGGTTCTCGCACAAGTCTTTAACTAGGACCTATCGTCTTTGAAACGATCATTAGAAAATATTCAAATATATATATATATATATACAAGATAAAGAAAAGGACATTACATTAATGAAGTTGATGCTGCAACTGCGCAGAGGAAGTCATGAAGTTTGACATTTCACAGTCCAGTAGAGCAAAATTATTTGGACATTAGCAATTTGATATACAATTCAGTTACTGATGACATTCAAGAAGAGAAGCCACTTCAAATCATGAAGGCTCCCTCTTGTTTCCCAAAAATTTCAACATACTCATCTAAAGGGAATAAATCATTCCTAATAAAGATTCCAAAATTTGAGATAATATCACTAATCATCCTATATAACTAGCACAAATGAACACGATCATGGAATAACTTACATCAGCTACCAATGCTAACGTCCCCAGCTGTGGAATCCTTTCATAATAAGCTTTGACACAAGTGCTTCAATTAAAATCATTTAGCTTTCTTTTGATCAGAAACTCTTGCTCCCATAATCTTGACAACAGGATGATCCTTTGGTTGGACAAGCTTCAAAGCTGGATGAACCTTCAGATCACCCATTACCAACTTTTGGCCTACATCCAACTCACTTAAATCCACGTCAATGTAAGGAGGGATGACATCCGCAGGACATAGATACTTTACCGTTCTCTTGATAATATTCAAATACGACCCTGCCACATTAGTTAACTAATGATTAGTTAAAAAATCCAAAAAGAAAAAGAAAGTGCAAGCACATAGGTAATAGCTATGGCCTCACATGTTATCCAGAATAAGGTCATTAACACTTGATCATCACATGGAAGTCACATATCCGTGACTGACTAGCCAACGTTTCTGCCAACCTTGTCTGGTTCAAACACCATTTTATCCTACACCTCACTCGTTGTCCCTCATGCTTAAAAGCCTGCTCTTTGTCACCACTTACCTAGATAGATATGGCTTGTTTCCTTTCATCATTTTATAATTCAGCAAGGTGTACTCTCTTTCTGAAATTGATCGTCAATTCTAAGAGAAGCACTAATTATGTAGCTCACTTTCCCAGAATGTCAAGAAAACATATATTAGCTGAAAAATCTACTACTCAAGGTGGATAAATTTTGAAGTGACCATAAACATACTTGAAAGAAGCAGTGAGTTTTATGCTCATTAAACAAATTTATGTTGTATCAATTCCATTAAGAAAATATTTATCTACATGTAAAGACACCAATCTGATTGTCTTAATGACTTATTACGTGCTTGTAAGTAGTTAAATTTTTGAAACACTTAAAACTCTTTTGCTTTAGAATTCATAGTTTCCCTTCTAAGCTCTCATGGAAATTCCAGTTGATGATTAACTTAAACTCTTTTGCTTTAGAATTCATAGTTTTCCTTCTAAGCCCTCATGGAAATTACAGTTGATGACCGCCAAGGTGGAATGACAGGGACCTAACTATGTTACTAGAAGATGACAGAGCATAATTGCAGAGGCCTTTTACAAAGAGAAAGAGGACTGCACCATAAATGATAGTGCTGGAGAACAACTTCATGGTCATGATGGCTTTACTACAGCTTTTCATTAAAAATGTTGGCACATCTTTAGAATGGGGTGCTCGAAACTTTCACCAAATCTACCTTGAAGGAAGATCTGAGAAGAGCTTCATTACTCTAATTACCTTAGTCCTTAAGAAAAGGGGCAACTGAATTAAGAGATTACAAGCCGATCAGTTTGATAGGAAATATTTATAAAAGTATTGCAAAAGCACTCGCTGAAAGACTTAAGAGGCAATACATAAATTGATTTAGGGGACAACAAATGAATGGTATGATCATCAATTACGGCTAGGAGAACCCGGGGTTCTACGCAAAGTTGACATAGTTAAGGCCTATGATAGTGTTAACTGGAACCATTCCTCCTCAATAACAATGATAGGATGTGATCAAAGGTGTTTTTGATGGATGATACAATGTATCTCTTTGGTCAAGACTGTCGGTGCTGGGATGGATAGTAGGGTTTTCTTGTCTTAGCCCACCAAGGCTTAGATGGATAGGAAGAATTCACCTAACATTTTTTTTAACCTATACTGGGATTTGAACCCTAATCTCCCATGGTCTATTCCAGTTTCATTGGCCGTTAGACCACACAATTGGGGCTCTACCTTGAGAGAAACTTCTATGTCCATCAATAACAGTAAATATCTGCATTGAATGAACTCAAGAAACTAGTGATTATACCTCTGAGATAAAAAATAAAAATAAAGGTGCAAGTGTAACATATGATAAGCTTGTTTCAATATATCCCCGGGCAAATCAGCATACTAAAAAAATATAAGACATCATAAGAATCAGCATGTGTAGCAAGTCACAAGTTACTCACCTTTCTTCAGCCCGGGGGACACATCCTCTCCTCTAAATATGAGAGGAACATCAACCTTTAATAAAGCACTTGATGGAGCTCTTATAAATGTAACATTAAGAGGTGCATCTGAACCAGCTTCCAGATGAACCTGAACATTGAAATAGATAAATCAGCACACCTCGCCACTAAAAGCCAAGTAAAGCTCTGCTTGGCTCCAACAGCTTCATAATTCTTTAAAAGGTCCTCCTTTTGAACCAAGACAAGCAATCCCTGAGTTTAAACCCACCTAAATACCACAAATCTCAGCAGGATGATAAAAATATTTCACTGTTGACCATCATTCTGTTCTAGAAATGCCACAGGACTAGTGACAAGAAAAACCCATTAATCATCATCAAACTGTAAATGTGAATATTATATTTCCAAATAGAAAATTTTGCAAGTTTTTTACAAGCACTTTGTTGCTTTCACACTTGTGGCTGCTTCATCTATGGGGGCATCATAGTGACTATTTGCTATGGAAGCTAATATCAACTTCTATGTAGGACAACATAATCCACACAAAAAAAAGATTTAGAACCTTGTTTTCTTTGAAGCCTATATCAACTCAAGAAGCTCCACTTTTATCCCTTGAAGTGTGTGAAACTCGGTCTAAATCTAGGGGTGTGGCCAATGAAGTGAGTGAACCATGGGATACCAAGTCCAAATCCCATTGGTGCCCCCAAGAAAAAAACCCAAGGTGATTCTTCTCATCTACCCAAGTCTTGGTAGGCAGAGTGATCAAATACATGTGTTGATGGGAGCTAGCAGGTACTTAGTGCACCTGGTGGAATAGTCAAGGTGTGTCCAACCTGACCTGGATACTACTATTATCAACCAAAAAAAAAAATGTGTGTGAATTCAATCAGTCATAACCAGTGCCCTACACCTAGTAAGCATAAGATTGCAGCCAGCTTCAAAGCAACTAAATATTTAAAACAGAGTATAATTTGACTAACCCAAAGGTTAGGGGATAAGCTGTCGCTAGCTGCTTAGTCAGAAACAAAAAAGAGTAAAACGCTAGAAGCAAAAAAGAAAAGAAAAACGTATCAGAAGGTATGAAAATGTGAAGATGAATCTTTTCCCTGGAGCTGGAAATACTTGTTCTTCCTGACGCAAATCAATTCACACACTAATAAAGAGTAGGCAAAACCGGTATCTGCAGAACAATTCAAAATAACAAAACCTAAGATAATACAACAAAAAAGTACCTTTCTGGGCAAAACTCGAACCTTCTCAACAACCTCAACAGAGTCAAAGTCGGGGCGAACCTCAAGATCAAACAACCTGGACAAGAAATGGGACCTACCAAGATGGTTAACTAGCTTCCTAATCTGATTAGCCTGAACAGAAATGAGCCTTTTGTTACCCCCATGTTGACCGTCTTCCTGTTCGAACACTATGCTCGGTACTCGCCCTGCTTTCCTCTCTTTTGCGGCGATGTTCTTCCCCGATTTGGCGCGTGCAATTGCGTGAATGGTTTCGTCGTATTTGGGGTCCGGTTTTGGGAACTCCGGTTCTGGGTATGGAAGAACGACGGCGGCGGCGGAGTTGCTGAAGAACCGGAGGTGGTAGTGGTGGAGGGAGGCGGTCAGTGCTACGCGTCGGATCAACATTTTTTTTTTGAATGTGATCGAGTCCGAGACACTGTGAGGAATGGGGCGGAGGGGCTTAACGAGGGTTTTTAGTGGACTGACCAGTGGGCTGTAAAACTCAATGCGTTATGTTCGGAACTAGTTACGGTTAGTCCGGGCTGTGCCCGCCCCAACAAGCATAGTCGAAAAGCATATTTAGGAATTTTTGTCTTCTATAACAAAATTAATACCTTATTTATTTTAAATAAGTTAAATCGATAAAAATTAGACTTAAGTAGCTTTAATGTGATAGATTATAAAACCTCATAAATGTTAAGTTATGTATGTTTAAAGTTAGCCTTTGTGTGTGCTCCTTTGAAACTTTAATCTATCACGTAGTTTTCAACTCCACTAGTCCTAACGAAAACCTATATTAATGCAAATACACCTTATACATTTACTATCATAATCATGAGATATTATTTGTATTATTAAATCAAAACTTGTATATAAATTAATATAATTTGCACAAATCGAGGCTATGATGGCTTTATAACATTTCAAAAAAAATTGGGACGCTACATGCCCGTTCTTCCACCATAAGAGTGTATTCTGGCCCAGGCCCGGGCCTGACGGGCCGAGCTTCGCGTTTCCGGGCTTCTTGTGGAAGGCCTGAAGGTCCTGGCGGTTGAGACCGGACCGTGACGGGCCTAAGCCCACAGTGGTCCAGGGTCTGGCGGGGCCTGACAGGTTTTTTTTAAGGCAATATCTTGTATAGTAGTTATTAGTATAGTGTAGAATATATATTATATGGTGTACTAAGTTATTAGTATAGTATATATAATATATATTTCATTGTATATTGTGTTGTAGTAATTAGTATATATTGTATATTATATATATATATATATATATAGTAATTAGTATATATTGTATATTATGTATATAGAGTGTTGTAGTAACTAGTATATATTATATATTATGTATATATTGATATATATTATGTATATATTGTGTTGTAGTAATTAGTATATATTGTATATAAATGTATATTACAATATATTATGTTGTAGTAATTAGTATATATTGTATATAATGTATATATTATGTTGCAGTAATTAGTATATTGTGTTGTACTAATTAGTATATATTGTATCTCTTATGTATAATTTATATACATTGTATCTTATGTATATATATTATTACTTATATATTTTCTTGTAGTTTAGGTTGTACGTTATGTATATATATTCTCGTATATATTTTATTGTAGTATATATTGTATGTTATATATTGTATGTTATATATATATTCAAGGATAACATATCGAAGTAAAGACAAAGAAATATTGAGCACAACAAAAAGATATTCAAGGATATGTCTTATAATTTTTATTGACCAAAATGGCATATCTTTCTTAGTCTTCCTTCCCCCAATGGAATGAGCACAACAAGGTACTAATACCACCATTAAAAGGAAAAAAAACTAAAAGAAGATGTGCCAATGTACAAGTTACATCATAATCTACATTGTATCTCTAACAAATCTCATAAATCCGTCAAGGTTGTAGGAGGTTGTGTTGGTGGTGGTGGAAACGAAGCTTGTTCATTACCACTTCCGGGCGAAGCCGAATCCCCCGAAAGTTCCGTTATCATTTCTTCATAAGCTTCATCTATCGCCGGTAGTGATGCAATTCCAAAGTTCCTTCTTTCTACGCGGATCCAATCTCTAAAAAGCACCGATTTTTCCAAGATCTCCCTCATCGCCGCTCTATTATCACCGATTTGTAGTCTTGCTTGACTGAAAGCGCTCTCCGATGCAACAGTTGAAGCTTGAATTGATAAAACATCCCGAGCCATCCTTGCAAGAACCGAAAAATATTTTTCCCTTGACTTCCACCATTCCAAAAGATCGAAAGAGCCATCTGGATTCTCCTTTTCAAGTCCCTGAGACAAGTAAACTTGAAGCTCATTTAGATGTGAAGTTTCATCATAATTATCACCTTGAGAACCCCGGAACTCCGTCCAAGATTTAAGAGTTGTTAAGCCCGCAGCTCTTTTAGACGATTGTGAGCTAGACGAAGTAGGAGTTGGAATATTTGGCCTAGCATGCTCTAACGCAACTTTATAAGCATTATAAACAGTTTGAGCATTAAATTTAATTGATGCTTTTGCATCAGCAAGTGTAGCAATTTCCTCGTCTGAAAGATCTAAAGCCTTATAAATATTAGAATACCAAAATGAGGACCTCCCAATTTCATTGTAGGATTTAACATTGCAGCTACACCAAAAATAGGAGGGATAGGAAAAATATTTTTTAAATTTTTGTTTCATTTCATTTATAGAAAATTCATAAATATCCCCACCCTCGCCAAATTCAACAAACAAATCAGTTAATACGGCAATATAAACTAAACAGTTTGAAACAGTAGGATAACATTGCCCAGAAAATGCATTTGTAGCAACTTGAAAATGTTCTAAAAAATCTAAAAGAATTTTAACATTCGTCCAATCTTGGGTAGTAAGCATTTCATCATCATCCTCACCACCTACCCGAGAATTAAACGTTGCATTAATTAGGTTTCTATATTCATACGCAACTACTAAAACTTTCGTACATACAATTTCACCTAGTCGGGCAAGGTTTAGGAACCTTTCTTTCTCTAAGGCCATATTCATCACATTTTTTTTAAAATAATCTCTAAGTCTAATTCTATGGTTTGAATAAAATAGCCAATTAAGAGCCATTCGAACCTTTTCAATTTCTATGTTTAAAATTCGCAGACCATCACTAACAATTAAATGATAAATATGACAAATACATCCAACATGGAAAATATTACTAAATGCAGGATTTAGTATTTTTGTAAGCATGCCTATTGCGCTAGTGTTACTAGAAGCATTATCCATAGAAATTGCCATTATTTTATCGCTAAAGAAAAAATATCTACAAATATCTGAAACGGTGTTAGCTATAAACCTACCCGTGTGACATGAATTAATTATTCTATATGCAATTATACGTTTTTGCATTGTCCAGTCCTCATCTATCTAATGACTTGTAACAGTTAGATAATCACAATCATTATTACTTCTACCAATATCAGTAGTAATAGAAATCCGATTAGGTATATGAGTAAATAAATCGCGCAAATATTGTTCATATTCATGTTTGAATTTATAAATATCGGCCTTAACTGTTGCGCGAGGCTAACCTTTATAAGTAGGATTAAAAACTCTTCTAATATAATGAACCCAATTAGGATTAGAAGCAAAAGTATAAGGTAAGCACATAACAGTAATCATCTTTGCTAATTCTTCACGATCTCTATTTGGATCGTAATATAAAATACCTCCGGTGACAGTGTTAATTCCTGGTTGAACTAGATTTGAACTTGTACTAGGGTTAATCCCAGAATCTACACTTGTCCCCTCTTGCTGGGCTTGCATTTGAAAAAATCTATCCCTATCTGTAGGGTGTATTTTTATGTGCCTAACCAAACTACCTGTGCCGCTACGGTCTCCAGTAAATTTATGAACAAGTAATTTCCCACAAGTTTTACACTTAGCATTATTTTGTTCTCTTACTTGAGTAAAAAAATGCCAAACTAATGATGTTTCTGCACGCTTAGCAGGTTGCCTACTAAAAGTTGGAGTTTCTACAGGTGGGTGTGCCGGTGAATTACTTGAGTTATGAACAGGACTAGTAGGTGTATTATCTAAATCTGGTGCTTGGGTTTCATCATCATCATTATCATCCTCATTTTCCTCTAAGATAGGTTCATTAGGATAAAGAGCATCCATAATTTCATCATCTAATCTATCACCTACTGCAACATCATGTAGAAATTCACTATCGGTAAATTGAAAACAAGGTGATCACTATCAATCATTACGGGAGGCGGAGTAGGACGTCTAGGTTGGCGAATACTTTCAACTTGCTTATCTTTTGTAGGTCGGGGAGCCGGGGGAAGGGTAGTATTATGACCACTACTTTCACCGGTTTTACCTTTTCCATTACCGAATAATTTTTTCAAAGAAAATGCCATACTAATTAGAATTATGCAAACTAAACAACACAAAAATATATTATTGAAGCAAGAGTTGAAACGAGTTTACCGGATTGCCGAACAACTTCTTGAAAATTTAAAATCGTTGAACACTTGAAAACTTCAATTCAACAACTTCCCAATTTTCCACGAATTTTTAACAATAAATTAAGCAATTGTAGTAGAAAGATTGAAAGAGACTATCTAAGGGGATGAAAGGGACTATCTAAATGGTAAACGAGCTGGACAACGAGCTAAGGATTTACAAGAAAAAGATGATAATTCAGGAGTTGAATTAACAAAAGTCGCACAGCACACTGCACATTTTGCTGAAGCAATGACTTCACAAAAGAATGCAGCATTGAATGAGAATTTTGGTCATTTTTGATTCAGGTGTACAACATGGTATTGTAAAAGATGTTACGAAACAGAATGATGATTTTAAGTCTACTCAAATTTCTGTGACAGAAAGGAATGATGCAGATCAACATTTAATTTTGAAGAGTGCTGTAGTAACTGAAATGTCAGAGGCCTCACATATAGCATCTCCAGTTGAGTCCATGAAGGAGGTGCAGAATTTGGACAATCCTAAGTCTACAATTCATGCTCGATCATATGTTGATTCTACTGGGAAAAAACAGTCATCTGCGGATTATATCACTAATAGTGCACAGGCTGAGCAGTTGGTTGAAAGGGATGGACAGCATTTCAAGGGCAATGTGCAGCAGCAAGTTTTGTCAGCTGCTACATCTGCAGAAACTTTGCCAATAATAGAGGGTGTTTCTGACTTTGTTTGTACACTGCAGAATACTGTTCTATTGACAATGCATTGTATGGTTGATAATGAAAAGATAGTATCAAATTTAGATAATGCCGGGACAATGCAGAGCAATGTAAACCATAGCAGTCATAGTGCACAAAATGGGCAGATGATTTGTCTTGAAGGACAGTAGCACAGGAGCAATCTGCATCATCTAGGATCTGTTAATGCAGTAAATGGAAAAATGACATCAAACTTGAAACCTGCAGATCCATCTACTAAGCCAGAAAATCTTAATGCAAAAAGTATCAAACAGAAGTTGATTGAACAGCAGCAGACTAAGCAGATGTCTAACAATGACAATGCTACTCTGCTTGGTCAAGCAAATGGAAACAATATGAAGGCCCTGGACACAGATCACACTATTTTGACTGTGCAACCAAGAGAGAAGTCGTCAGTTTCTACTATCAATGATGACTCAAACAAAACTGGACAGCAACATTATGCTCGAGCTGCATTTGAGAATGAAAAAATTGATGCTGTAACTCAACTAACAGCAAGGTTTCCAGAGGATGACATTGAGCAGAACTCAATTCCACAAGGATATCTCAAATCAGCCAGATAGTTTTAAACAAAGCAATGTGAGTTCATTCACACATAAAACAGCAGCTGTTTCAAATGAGTCTTTATCTAGTAGAGGGTTAGAGGTACAACTTTCAGATGATAATCAACAAAACTTTAAAGTTGCACAACATACTGCAAATAATTGCTCATCGAAGTCCGACAGAGAGTCATCTCCAAAATCCAAAAACAAAATGCAAAGCACAGATAACAGTCCAGCTTCACATACAATTACAAATTCATTCGTTGCACTCTCTAGTGTTAACAACGAACATGGAACTAGCACTGGACAGAATCTGCAGTCTTCCAAGAACCATATTTCTCCAACAATTAAGATGAGGGACATGGTCATTAAATCAAAACTATGGAAAGACCAACGAGAATACGACGATGAAGAGGGCTGGAGAGAAGGACTGTTCGATGAAGACAGCACAGGAGAAGACTCTGAACCACATGAGAAGTCAACACAGGCAGTTACTGCAGTTCCTAGCTGTCCTGAGGATCGAGATTTAACTGGATGTAATTACCAGGATAATGTGAATGAAATGCTTAAAAGAATACCAAAGACTCATAGGGTTCAAACTCAACTTAGTGTGACTACTACTAAAGATATAGCTGCTAGCGATGTCTCTAAGTGGAAAGATCATCGACATTTTTGCGCAAATTTGAAAAGGGAGCGGGAAAATACGCTTAAACAACTCTCTCTTTTCGAAAATCATCGAGTCGAAAGAGTAATCAAGGATGCAATTCAAAGTCCATATCTTGAAAACTCTTTAAATGGAAAATCAAAGACCAAGTGGGAGGCTCCAGATTTCATTCCAAGTAAGCATCCTGTTTCCACATGCATTTACTTCCTAGATACACCACCAAACATTGCGGATGGCCACATTGGAACGAGTAATTCAGGTGCTATCTTGATGAAAAATGCAACATGGTCCGACAAGAAACCAAATGTTAGCAAATTCCAATGAGAGCGGCCAAACCAATGCAGGCTACTACAATTTCGTCATCAAAGTCCAATCGTTCAAAAAATAAAAGATGGTCTTGAATACTTTTTGAACAAGTTAGAGGAGAACGAAATAGAAATACAACTTGAAGGTTATACAAGATTGGAAAATAAGGGACAACAATCAACTGGGTACTACATATTATTCTACCACTTTTTTAGTATCCTCATTTGTAATCTCATCACAGAGTATGTTATAAACTCTTTGATGATCATAAAATATTTAGTCGTGTCAAGTTCTTATTTTATGCTTTCTTGTTTATAAGTAAGGTTGCCAAGCCTCAATAGGATTAGCACGGCAAGGTTAGCCGGTTTGTGTTTAACAATACCGGTGCTAATGTCCCCCTTATTTGTACTTTTCCTAATTGTTTGTAATTTTCTTTTCAGTTATTAATAAAAATCTAGCACTAGGCGCTTGCCTAGTGGATTCAAAAAAAAAGATTGAAAGAGAGATTGAGAGAGATTGAGAGATATTGATGAATTGGTGAATAAAAATGAAAGAATGAGGGGGTATTTATAGTTGAGATATGGGAAAAATTGTAGTTATATAAAGTTTGGGGTTAAATTAAAGTTTGTGGGCAAAATTGCTATTTTACAAAGTTCCAAACGGCTACTTTTGAAAAGAGCTGTTACTGATTTTTTTAAAAAAAAAATTAAAAAAGAGTCGTCCCGCCAGGCCCGCCTGGCGGTTCTTCGCTTCTAGACCGGCCCGTCACGGGCTTAATGGACCGGCAGGCCCGGGACCGCCAGGACCGGCCCACCGGGACCGCGGTCGCTTCTGGACCGGCCCGTCACGGGCTTAATGGACCGGCAGGCCCGAGGCCGCCAGGACCGGCCCACCAGGACCGCCAGGACCGCGGTCCCGGTCCGGTCCCGGTTCAGGCCCGGGCCGTTTTGCACCCTTATTCCACCACGTCAAAATAACTTTTAAAATTTTATAATTTTAGATATCACAATCATAAGAATAATTTTTTATTTTAAAGAATAAAGTATACATTTATTTTGGAGTTTTATTTTTAAATAAGTTATCTGAACATGTAGCTTATACTTGCTTTTCTTTGCATAATATAATTGAAAATTGTAGGCCTAATGACAATTTCATAGCTGGGTATATGTTTTATTACACGTTCAGCTGAAATAACAAAAATGATTCATTTTACACATATATTTTTAGGGAAAAGGGGAAAAAAAGACTTTAAGCTTTCTAATACTTTTCGATGAAAATGAAAGGATACTCCTTGTTGCATGTTTGGACATATTGTAGAAAAAACATGGAACAATTTCTGAAGTCTTTCTTTTGCCGTTAACAGTGTGATCTTGGATATAAATGATAGTAGTAACTCTTTAGAAGTATATAGCGAAAGAAGAGTCTCAATTTTTAAAGAAAAAACATGTTGAAAGATCGTTTTAGCTGCAGAAAAATAAAGTAGAACTTAACATAAATAGCTGCCCGCTCAAGTGTTTAAACTAAACTAGGCGATAAATATATAATATATGCATAATCTATGTATATCGATGAAAATATTAAATAGTAGATCCAGGAAGTTATGTATGTAAAGATAACGCATGTGAGGGCCCGTACGTAAGCTTCACTTCACTTCACATAATTTATGAGAATAAAGCTAATATTAAAGGTAATTGTTCCTTCTTCATTTTTTTTGGAGAAAAGGGTAATTGACTTGATTGCAACAGAATGAGAGATATGGTTTTGACTAAAAAACACTAACAAGTTATTAATCCTATGTTCATATTTTCACAATGTTGCCTTAACCAATGGTTAGTAACTTCAAGAGTGTACACGTAAGTACGTTAACTATACAATATGACCTAATATTTCATTAAAAAAAAATACTTGGAGCAAAAGATTGTCTCATTTTGGCTAATCAGTCATGGTATGTGTTTATGATTTGTAAAATATCTAAATTGCGAGCTTCTTACAGCAAAAATTATTCTTAACTTTCTTTTTTTTAATTTCCTTCTGTGTGCTCTTAATAACGTCGGAGATGATCTTAACAATACTGGCATTAAGGACTTGGATCATGTATATATTTTCTTGGATTCTTTAGTCGTATAACTTTGAATTTGTAGAAATTAAATACTTCCATATATCTTTTCTCTCTCTTCGATAAGCCTATAAGCCTAACGGTAACATCTTCATCTCCGGTGCTGCCGACACTCGTCTAGGCAAACCAGATAAGTACTCGTCTCTCTCTTTCTCTTTCCTTTCTCTCTCCCCGCGTCTCTCTCTTTTTCCCCTTTCCTTTAAGCCTAGCAGCAGTTAGGCCGACGACCGGCGATCTATCGGCGCCATCTCATCTTCCTTCTGCTTTTCCGACCCAACCACACCACCCTCCTCTGTGTTTCCCTTCCCTCAAACCTTTCCTCATCGTACCATTGTTTCTCGGACTGCCACGGTTTTCCGGTGACAGTCCTCTCCTTTTCTTGGTCCTTTGGTGTGTTGTGTGTGTTTCAGGTAGCACTTTTGGTAGCTGTTTGTTGGTCGGTGGGAGGTGCACGGGCAAAGCAGAGCGGGCCATTTGGAAGTCACAAAGGGCTGGACGTCGGGTTCCAAAGCACCCAGGTTATATCCGCAGGAATTGCTACAGTTGCCCATGCAAGCGTGAGGCATACGGGCGAGTAGAGCGGAGTATCACCGGGCGCATCAAGTCATATTTCTAGGTTCTTTTCATCGGGAGTTGGTACCTCACGTTTTCTTGTCTCTTTCTCTATGTTAGCTAATTTGTGGTTATTTGGTTAGCATCACTTTAAGCATATTATTAGAATACTTGTAGTTAGAACCGGTTATTTTTTAGTTTGGGTTCGTGTTAGTATTTGCCGTAATTTGCCGTAGGTATAGTGGCTGTGGTGTAGGATGGTAGAGTAAGATTATGTCCTCGAGGGGTACCAGGGGTGAGTAGGGGGTGGGGAGGGGGTCAGGGGTTGGGACGAGAGGAAAGGGGGGTAAGGGAAAAGAGGGAGCTTGTAGATTGAGGATCGGGTCATGGAACATAGGCACGCTGACGGGTAAGTCTATTGAGTTGGCAAAGATTCTTCAGAAGAGAAAGATTAATATAGCTTGTGTCCAGGAGACACTAGGTGGGCAGGGACGAAGGCGAGGAATGTAGATGGGTATAAGTTGTGGTACTCTAGAGTCATGACGGGTAAGAATGGAGTGGTGGGTATCTTGGTGGATAGGAATCTTAGAGAGTCTGTGGTTGAGGTTAGGCGAGTGAATGATAGGCTAATGTTTATTAAGTTGGTGATTGGTGAGTGCACCATTAATGTCGTTAGCGCTTACGCGCCGCAAGCGGACTTGGATGAGGAGGTTAAGAGGTGCTTTTGGGAGGGCTTGGACGGGATTGTGTGTAGTATTCTACCTTCTGAAAGTTTATTTATCGGAGGAGATTTTAATGGTCATATTAGGGCGGCTGTTGGTCGTTACGACGAGGTGCATGGTGGCTTTGGCCCTGGGGATAGGAACGGAGGAGGTACTTCGCTGTTGGACTTCGCTAAGGCTTTCAAGCTGGTGATTGCGCACTCGACTTTTCCAAAGAGGGAGGAGCAATCTGGTTACTTTCCAAAGTTCGGTGGTGAAGAGTCAGATCGATTACCTTCTCCTCAGAAGGTATGATAGGGGTTTGTGCAAGGATTGAGAACCTTGCGACTCGGATAAAATTCCAATTGAGTTTTGGAAGTGTGTGGGTAGAGCAGGATTGGAATGGCTGACTGGTTGTTCGATGTAATTTTTAGGACGACGTGGATGCCAAAGGAATGAGGGTCGAGTACAGTGGTACCATTGTACAAGAATGAAGGTGATATCCAGTGTTGTAACAATTATAGGGGTAACGGGTTTGGATTCATGCCGGGCCGCTCCCTTACGGAGGCTATCCACCTTATTAGGAGGGTTGGTGGAATTGTACAGGGATAAGAAGAAGGATCTGCATATGGTGTATATTAACTTGGAGAAAGCGTATGATAAGGTTCCTAGGGAGGTGCTCTGGAGATGTCTTGAGGCAAAGGGCATGCCGGTAGCCTACATACGAGTGATCAAGGACATGTATGATGGAGCTAAGACTAAGGTTAGGACTGTGGGAGGCGACTCGGAGCATTTTTCGATTGTTATAGGATTATACCAAGGCTCTGCGTTTAGCCCGTTCTTATTTGCCTTGGTGATGGATGCTTTGACACACCATAATTAAGGTGAGGTGCCATGATGTATGTTATTTGCTGATGACATAGTTCTAATTGACGAGACGAAGGTCGGTGCTAATGAGAGATTGGAGGTTTGGAGACAGGCTCTCGAGTCTAAAAGTTTCAAATTGAGCAGATCTAAGACAGAGTACCTGGAGTGCAAGTTTAGCGTGAGTCGAGGAAAGTAGGCGGGGACGTGAGGCTTGGGTCACATGTCATCCCCAAGAGAGATAGCTTCAAGTACCTTGGGTCGACGATTCAGGGGGTCAGAGAGATCGACGAGGACGTCACTCACCGAATAGGGGCGGGCTGGATGAAATGGAGGCTTGCATCTGAAGTCTTGAGTGACAAGAAAATGCCACCGATACTCAAAGTTAAGTTTTATAGAGTTGTGGTTAGACCAGCCATGTTATATGGGGCAGAGTTGGCCGAAACTCTTATACTCAGAGGATGAGCAGAGATGCGGATGCTGAGGTAGATGTGCGGGCGCAGTAGGATAGACAAGATTAGGAATGAAGATATTCGAAAGAAGGTGGGCATCGCCCCTGTGGATGACAAGACGCGGGAAGCGAGGCTCAGATGGTTCAGGCACGTGCAAAGGAAAATCCTTGATGCACCAGTGAGAAAGTGTGAGCAGTTGGCCGTGGTGGGTACGAGAAGAGGTAAAGAGATACCTAAGAAGTATTGGGGAGAGGTGATTAGGCAATACATGGTACGACTACATATTTTCCGAGGACGTAGCCCTTGATAGGAAGACCTGGAGGTCATGCATTAAGGTTGTAGGATAAGGATAGTAAAGCTTTCCTTACTTCATACCGCGGGTGAGGCGAGGTTGGATTAGGGTTGATCACAAATGGCTTGCAGTTTATGTTGAACAAACACTATTCTTGTTGTTTATCTTAACCTCAGACATTTGATTATGCTTACTGCTATTGCATGTTATTTATCTTTTGGTTTTTGTAATTCTGTTACTATTACGATTTCTTCTGAATTTACTAATAGATTATCTTTTCTTATTTTTTATTTGATTTTTGTCCTTCTGAGCCAAGAATATATCGGAAACAGCCTCTATACCCCTATCGGGACAGAGGTAAGGTATGCGTACACATTACCCTTCCCAGACCTCACTATGTGAGATTTTACTGGGTAGTTATTATTGTTGTAGATCTTAACAATATAAAAAGATAATAGGAACACTCCAAACAAGAATTTCCACAGAAATTCCATATACAATGTCACCGAACCAAACAAGTGGTCAAGGTTGAATAGCAGCAGCTTCTCCTGTTATGACAGAATTGCAAGGCACAAAGCACACTGACAATTTTTATTTTTTTTTGGTAATGAGTGACAATTGACAAAATAGCAGTGAAAATTTCAAATTTTGCATATATGACTGGCAAAATTTTCACTCTCAATAATGCCGATACAAAGGCGCTCAATATCTACAAGATCAAACCAAAGCCATCTCAGTTTCCAAGCAAAGATGTCACAATTGCCAAAACACCAATCACAATCATGATATTGAGAAAATAGTTTGTTGGGAGAGGCTTATCTGCGCTCCCCCCAAAACCTTCATATTCTGCTCGAATCTTTTGTTTCATAGCATCCGAGAGCTCTCTCTGCAATTCAAATAGGCAAGACTCGTTGAATTTATTTCTCCTTCATTAGGCTACCAAATATTATTTTTGAGAGCAAAATTTTGGTAATAGCTTGATCTTGGCAAATTAAAACAAACGGCAGAACTAAAGATGATAAGTTGTATTTAATCCTGCAGCAACCAGAAAAGGTAAAATGTAAACATGTACACATCTCTCCAGGAATTAAAATGCAAGTGTGAAAATTTGACTAATTAACGGAAGGTTAAGTAATAAAGCAATTTAGATTTACCTTTCCGGTTGAGTATTTTGCTGCCACAAACTTCTCTGGCTGACCTTGTGTAGGAGTATTGTCTATTGAGAAACCCTGTCCAAGAAATTCAATACATATCATTCTCTCTCTAGTCACCATACATTTGCTAATATTTTAGTCAACAAGTTGCACAATGGTTGGTGCTTAAATAGTAGATCCTTGGCCCTTAGCATCGTGGAGGAAAAACCGGATTATTTGAGGAGGTGAAGTGAACAAAACATTATTTATCATGGAATTGATTAAAAATATTGTTAAGCTACGGGGTATATCTGAATTTGGTGGAATGGATGAAAGTATACTGGAAAGATACGAGTTTTGCATGGAAATGAAAGAATGTTGAATGATTAATGAAGAACATAGAGCAGAATCAATGCCAAAAAAAAGTTCAGAATCAGAAGTGGCCTTAGTTTACAGTCGTATCAATGAATAGTACGGAAGACATATTAGAGTTGGTTTGCCGAGATATTCTCAGATCAGTAGAAAGGCTTGAAGTGACACATGCTCAGGGTCAGGTACAGTAAGGTTGACCCTTGAAAATAGGACTAGAGAAAAAGTGCAAGAGCTGCAGGTACTCATGTAAGCGAGACATATAATAAGTTGATTTTATATACATATGGACCAAGTTCAGGGCATTTCATAGGTTTCTCCGACCAAGTTCAGATTCTGCAGCATGTTAAGCATGCTATAATCAAGTTGCATTTTAACTCAACTTTAAGAATTTACTAATGTGTATCTATGAGGGTTTACTAAGCCTTATTGTGAGCTCAGGACCAAGATTTTATTTTTTAAATGGATTATCAGTCGGACACCCCTACAGATGCATGTCGTCAAATGGTTTGTCAATTGGACAGCCCTATAGATACATGTGGTAAAAAGTAAAAATACTTAAGGTGCATACTGTTAGCAGCTAGGTGTAGCACAACTTCAAAATGCACTCTTAAAATCGGTGCCTAGGCACTAAAGAAGCAATTGGTGGTAGTCAAAATTCAGGCTACGAAGTTTTAGGGAACAGTTAGGACCTCAAACTTTAGCGTCAGGTGCTTCTCTGTGTTTCTAATTTTCTAAGTTGCCGTTCCATTACTTATATAAAGAGAATTTCAAGCAGGAGCTTACAGAGAATATTTTGGCAAGGAATTGAAGTGCGAAGAAAGGAATTTTTGAAAAGAAGTCATCTTTGACAGAGTTTTGCTTCTTTTTTTCTATTTTCTTGGTGCTTTAGGAATAGTTACGGATATCTACTTGGTGTTTTTGAGTTTTGTTATGAACTAAAAATATAATGGAATCTGACATTCTTATCCTTAATGCATACTGAGTTAGTTATTCAATCTTGTACTTGATTCTTTTAATTGATTGGCAACCAACTGTATTTATTCGGAAACTTTAGTTTGAACTAGAAAAAGGAACCTAGTTCTTACTAGGATTGAATACCATAAGTCCAATGCACTTAATAGGTGAGTTGATTTGTGATTGGAGCATACCTAGTCTGCCTTATATAACCACCAACTGGGCTTAATACAATGGGTTCTCTTCATCATTATTCTCCACTATCCTAGGTTAATAACTCAACTCACAAAAGTATGGTTTAAGGGATGCATTTGGTTGAATGAAGTATTAAAAAAATTCTAGTCCTAGTCCTTCATGCTCAAGCAAATTCCATAATTTTTATGTCATCTTCAGTTCATCCTTAGATTTATCCTTGCTTAATTTAACATTTTAGTCAAAGCTAGATTGCCAACAAATTTAAGTAGTTAGTATATTGATATTTAACAAGTGATTAGTGCAAATTCTTTGTGGAATGGTAGAAGTGTTCGTATTATATTACTAGTCAGGCCGCCATATTTACGTGTACTAGACAGCAAAAATAGACGGTAGGAGGCACAAGGAGCTCATAAAGCCACAAGAAAATCTATTTAGATTTCATACAAATAGTAACCAATGAAAAATCGGTGAAAATTGCGCATCCAGCTACCTCATAAAAATTTCAGATGAGCGTGGACTTACAGCATATAGAAATAGGATGCAAAAAGCATAATCTTATTAACAGACAAAAATAGTTCTGTTGACAAACCTCAGGAGGATCAAATTTGGCTCCAAGGTTGCTCAGTTTAGCATGGGCTTCCGCATAATCTTTGAAAAATACATCTTGATTTACGGCATACTTCTCTGCATATTCCTGAAAGCTTGTAAGTTGTTAGAGTAGAAAAATTAAGTTTGTACAGACAGATTTCATGATTCTGTGCTCCTTTCCACCTTAAATGAAGAATCTTCAAAAAGAGCCGCGTCTGTTGGCAAAACGAGCAGATCTTCGTCTCTTCTCTCTTTAATGTCCTAACATTATTTCAAATTAAAGAATAATAAGCAATAACTCATCCTGTTTCATCAAATCATCAAATTTCAGTGCATCAATTTCATCATATGGCACCTTAAAGTAGGAATTGTCAAACTTCAACCACTGCACAGTCCATGATTGTCCTCCAGGGTTTCCTGGACCATCTTTCTGCAATGCAGAATAAATCAGCTCAAAAACCCAGAGTTGTTAATATGCAAGAAAACTATTATAACTGGATCTTCGCAAAGAGGCTAGCAGCAGATATCTGGTTTTCATCAAGATTTGTAAAGAAACAAAACCACCATAGTACAGACCATAGCGTAAAAAAATCAAGACCAAAGACATGAGAACTAATATTAAGTGACTGAACAACAGAGATGTGAAGGTGCGAGAGACTAACCTTATTGTATTAGAAAATATAAGAATTTTGGTTCCAATTACACAGCCCTCAGTAGTTCAGTTCCTATTTCTGTACTAAGGGCTATGTGAGAACATTATTCAAACTAATTTAAGGAAGAAAGAGTTTTGATAGCAAAGTCCAAATGTTTCATAAGGGTGTAAATATAATACTTCATACACAACCAGCCATCTTTGCACATGCATTAATACAAAGAAGTTTTTTTTTAGAAAGGTATAGTACAAAGAAGCACTTTCTGCAGCATGCTTTTTATTGAGATGATCCTCAATTGGTCAGTCTTCTCTTTAGACTAAACTTATAGCTGAAAAAATAAATAAATCCAAACGGAAATTTGAAAAAAAAGACCCGAAAAGTACAATCATTTACAATTAATGAATAATATAAAGTATCATGAGGAAATGACTACCGTGTATTTTGTTTCTGGCTTGCCCCAACCACTACGCTCTGGTCTGGATCTCCCCAAAGTGTGTGCCCCAGAAAGTGCAACAATTTCCTAGAAATAAAAGCTCACCAGTGAGAAGCATACATGGCAAGAGCAAAGGGAACTTGAATCATTAGTGAGACGAACTAGACAACAACATTGACGAGTGTTACCTTATCGTTTAGCCCCATTCTGTAGAAAACATCTCGTAAATGAGAAGCAGGGGAAGGAGGACCAGCATCTAATCAATTAGATTAAGTTAGTTATATATACCGAAGCAAATGAAGGATAATTTTGCAATAGGAGACTATTAGATGCAATGCAGAAGGTTAGACTCTTAAATATGAAGGATTAGAAAAAGAAAGTCATGGTAGACCATCTAAGACATACAACATACTGCAACTGGCATACAGGGATCTGCTTCAATTGGAAGCTGAATAATCTGACGGAAACATTCAGGAGAGTTAGATAAAGCATTATATAAGATTCTAAGAAAAAATAACATGATCAAGATTAAAGCAGCCTATTTGGCACAAAAGAAATAGAAAAGGATCCTTACCCAGTGAAATCTACCTTTTAAGTATACCTGTTTTTTTTCCTTATAAAAAAGTAAGGTTTTAAAACATTGTCTATACCTGTATTTAACAATGCAAGATGAAAAGTATATCTTCATTTCAACAGACAAAGACTTCTTTTTTCTCCAAAAGTTACAGACTAGGCACATGTTATGCCCTAAAAGAATGCCAGATTTAGATGACCATATGCTATTGTTAGGAATAGGACCTAGGGCCTAACTCAACTCAAAAGCTAGCTTATGATATGAGGATTGCTCAAGATCATATAAGGAGCTAAACAACTCCATCCCACACTGATGTGGGACTCTAATACTCCGGGGCATACCCACGACTGGACATCTGAATCGTGAACGACATAATATAGGAGTCCAACATTGGATATACCAAGAATAGAAATGGGTCTAGCTTTGATACCGTGTAACAAAATGGACCTTGGACCTAACTCAACCCCAACAACTAGTTCATGAAGTGAGGATTGTCCAAGATCATATAAGTTGACAAATAAACCTATCCCACCCGATGTAGGACTCTAACAGCTACAACTCCTTAAATTTGTCCAATGGTAGGGTGCTATTCCAAGGTAACAAGAATTGTATGACATCAAAATTTCTTGTAGTTCGGGATTGGAAGTAATGCAACAACGCAATATGATAATAAATGGCATTGTAAATTTTAAGTTGCATGTCTAGTGATGTAACGAAGATTTGTCTTATGAAGTGAACATGTTAGATGGCCTTGGTCTAATGCTAAGAGTACAACATGCGATGTATGAGTTAGGCACATGTCCCGGTTCGAAAGCCGCTACAGTCAAAAGCCTGCAATTTACTTGGAGAAGTTAGAGGGCCCATCGAGTTTTGAACCATTTGACACTGGCCCTCAAAAATTACTCAGTTATCAAAAGAAAAGGCGGATACATCAGAAGGATTTATATGGTGTTTAGCGGGTTCTGAGGATCACAAATCAAGACATGCGCATTCAAGCTTGCTGATGTAATTTTTGAAGTATACACTTAGATTTAAATTGAAGAAATGTTGGCTACACACCTTTGCGATTCGACCACTTAATTTTGGCTTAAACAAATTTAGCAGGGTGTTGCAGTTTCCCTTGCATCAGCAAGGTAATGTGATCTAACCCGAGGTGTCAGCAAAGACCTAGGTATAGCTCCTTTGTTAGAACCTCTTCATCAACCCAGGTGATCCGTATTTTTTTAATTACATTAAATAGAAGATGTACACTCTTCTTTAATTTCCAGGATTTGATGGACTTCAAATAAAAGAAAAAAGTTTTACGCGACCTCGTACCAAACTCAACCTTGTGTAAAACAATTGAACTTCACTAATCACCATGTTTCAAAGAGGACAAGAGCAAGATAGCTTTAGATGAAGTGGTTGACTCTGCAGGAGTCTATTAAATACTATACACAGGGATAAAGTTCATTCAACATATCTTGCCCAGTAGTTTCCATGCATGATAAGCTAAGCTGCAGAAAATCATGATGTACAAAAGAAAAATAGATGACAGCTAAGAATCTCTCACCGGGAAGCCTTCCCTCTTCTGGGCATTCCTCGGGCACAGAAACGTCTACTCTCCCATATTTCATGGGAAGTTTAGGTCCTCCAGCCTCCTATAAGATTGAAAAGTAGAAAAATCAAGTGATTGAATTTTAAGTTTCAAGCAAACATTTAAAAAAAAAAGAACCAGAAGTAACTAATGACCTCAATAGCAGTTGCACTGGCCAACTGAAATAAGTCAGCATATGTCACATTAGCATACTTGTCTTTGATTGGCTGGAGAAGTTTCAGTGCATTTACAAGCCCTGAAATTGCAGGCTTAATTGTCAGGTGAAAAAGTAGAAAGTGAGCCAAAAAAAGGTAACAAAATGAAGAATGTTACCAGCATTTGCTCCATGTTTTAGTTCAACTTCAAATCTTAAGCTTCCATTAGCTCCACCTCGTTGTGGCCACTCCTCTATATTCTTGTTATAAGTTCCAGCATCATGCCAGCCCAATCGAACCTGGAACCATTTTTAAGCGTTAAAAATATTTCAGCTAAAGTTCATTTCCTTTTTAGTCTGTCGAAAAAGAATTGATACGTTTTTATAACTTCTCATTTTATATACCTCCTCTGTTTCACTTTGTTTGAAATTATTTCTTTATTGTCCATTGCAAAGAGAAGGACACATTTTCTATATCTTTTTCAATGAGAATTTTATATAGCTCGCATATGCTTTGGCATTTTTAATTCTAAAAGTTTGAAAAAAGTTTTATAGCTACACAAATGTCATAACATATTTAAGGTCACAAGTGAAACAGAGGGAGTATGATCTATAGCACACAAATATCTACGGCTTATTTAGATCACAAGTCTGTAGCCAGTCAAACACCAGTAAGCAAAAAAGTGATACTGAGCATGTAAGTGTAAAATTACCAAAATAGGATGACAAAACGTGTTTTTCAGCAGCTCTTTGATGTCCTCTCTCGCACTTTTCAACTGATCAGGATCAGACGCGGCGCATTTCGGCGAGGCTAACGTGCTGAATCTTCCACTAGATGATGTTCCGACCAAGCATCGCTTCTCATAAGGAAAAATAAAATTATAACGAAAATCCAGAAAAAATACGACAAAAGAAGAGCATCTAACTTCGAACCTGGTAGCGGAAGATGTGAGAAAGGAGAGGGGAGGATTGGAGGCATTTGAGGGAAGTAGAAGAAGAAGAGAGGGAAAGTCTGGTGGTGGCGGAGGAGGAGGAGGTAGCGGCGATGGTGGCGGAGGGGAGGAAACGAGAGGCGGCGCCGGTGAGAGAAGAAACCATAGTGGGTGAAGGGGAGGATGCTGAAATTAGAGTATTAGTTGCCATTGGGTGAGAGTCTCCTTATGTTTTGGATAGTGAATTCAGAGTGTGGCTTCTGTTGGGCCAGCCTAACACCTCATTGGTTATATATTAAATAATGGTATATTTTACATAAAACTAGTATATTTTATGTATATTTAAAAAGTAGTATATTTTATGTATATTTAAAAAGTAGTATATTTTATGTATATTTAAAAAGTAGTATATTTTATGTATATTTAAAAAGTAGTATATTTTATGTATATTTAAAAAGTAGTATATTTTATGTATATTTAAAAACAATTGGTTATATATTAAATAATGGTACCTAGATTAACAAACTTGTTCTTGTGTCATTGGTAGAGTGATACTTTTTTGTGTCCAAGTGCCAGAGTTCGAATACCATCTGCTTCAAACATATCTCCGCTTCAGTATATTTTCATCTTTGATCTCTCTTTATTTTTTTCTAGTCTTTTTATTATGAAAATGTTATCTTTTTTTCATTTTTGTAAGCTAAAGAAACCAATTCCTTTTAACAACCACAATTTCAAAACTCAAATTTATATCCATAAGCATTCTCTTCCTTTACCTTCCCCCTTTTTCAAGTTCTCTAGATGTACATAGTTACATGTTTTGTTATTATTTTTTTCTTATCTTCTCTTAATTCCTTTTGATTGCCCATCTAAATGAAGAAGAAGGAAAAAAAAAAAGAATTAGTCAATATATTGCTATAAATGTTCCTAATGTATATACAGTTGTTAGATAAAATTATACTAGACCTAATTTCTAAAGGTCATTACAATTGGTAAGTCATTCTTATATTTTCATGAATGTTATAGTCATTAACTTTGATCCAAACTATTTTGGAAGGAGTGTGATTCTCCTATATTTTGTGATATATTGAATCGAAGCAGTACTTTACTGTAGGTTGTCATAATTTATTTATTTTTCGCTTAATCAATTATTTATATAAGTCAAAAGGATGAATAATTCAAACCGAAATCCGAAATGGTTCAAACCAGTTAAATAATTACCTCAGTTGAAACCATGTATATATTAACATATCTATGTTCAAAAATATTGCGATACCTGCAACCTCTAAATCCTGAATCTGCCTTTAATTATAGTTCGAAATATTTAATTAGGAATTGGGAATCTTATTGATCGTATCCTTCCGTGATAATAACTAATTTTATTTATGAATCTACCTCCATATCCTAATTTACATCTCTTTTTAATTTTGATGGTGCTAAAATAATGCTCAAAGAAATATCAAATATGGGCCATTATTACTTTTCATGTACTACATTAGTCTTTGAAAAGACAAAAGAAATATACAACAACAACAACAATAAACTTAGCGCAATTTCACAGTTGGAGTCTAAGATGGTATTGTGCATGCAGACCTTATCTCTACCCCGTAAAGGTAGAGAAGTTTTTTCGGATAAACCCCTAGCTCAAAGAACAGTGAAAATAATGTAACAACAAGTAGCAACAAGAATATAATAGGAGCAAATGGCGCAACATGTAATAATAAAGAACCAAGAATAAGAAAAAGTACAAAAACATTACTAGTGTTACTGATAAGTCTAAAAGACTAACGACTACCTGTCAACCTACTACCCTAATTCTCGACCTCCACCCTTCCTATCGAGGGTTATGTCATTGGTAAGTTGGAGCAATGGCATATCACGACTAATCACATCACCCCAACACTTCTTTGGCCTACCTCTACCCTTTCTTAGACCCGTCGTGGTCAACCTTTCACACATCCTGACTGAGGCATCTATGTCTCTCCTTTGCACGTGTTCGAACCATCTCAGCCTCGATTCCCGTAGTTTGTCCTCCACCGAGGCCACACCCAACCTGTCCCCAATACCTTCGTTCCTAATCTTGTCTTTTTTGGTATGCCTACACATTCATCTCAACATCCTTATTTAGCTACATTTATCTTTTGGACATAGGACTTTTTGACGGGCCAACACTCAGCATCATACATCATAGTCAGTCAAACCACCACTCTATAGAGATTGCTATTAAATCTTGGCGGCACATTTATATCACACAGAATCCCAAAAGCAAACTCATTTCATCCATCTCGCTTAAATTCGATGAGTAACATGCTCGTCAATATCTATGTTGCCTTTGATTACAGACCTAAGATATTTGAAATTATCCCTTTTGGGGATGACTTATGTATCAATCTTTACTTCTACTTCAACTTCAGGCATCCAATCACTGAACTTGCACTCCAAATATTCTATTATCAACCTGCTTAACTTGAAACTTTTAGACTCATCGTCTGTCTCCAAACCTCCGAGCATTATCCATCCCTCTCCCATGTCTCGTCAGTCAGTATTATATCATCAGCAAATAGCATATACCATGGCACCTCCCTCGCGTCAGCATATCTAACGTCAGGGCAACTCAAAAATGGGCTAAGTGTCGATCCTTGATGTAACCCCATTTCCACTAAAAAGAGTTCCAAGTTACCACTCGCAGTCCTCATTAGATTCTTATCTCCCTCGTACATATCCAAAAATTACCCTAATGTGCGCTACCAAAATACCGCTAACCTTGAAACATCTCCATAGGACCTCCTTTGGGACTTTATCATAGGCTTCACTAGGTCAATGAACACCATATGCAAGTTATTTTTCCTCTCCAGATATTGCTCTATCAATCTTTGCATAAGGTGTATGGCTACAGTAGTTGACTGTCCCGGCATAAACTCGGCTGATTCTCAAAAATAGACACACTTCTCCTCGCTCTCCTCTCCACCACTTTCTCCCAGATATTCATAGAGTGGCTCAGTAGCTTGATACTCCGATAGTTGTTGCAATTTTGAATATCAACTTTGTTTTTGTACAACGAAATCATCAAGCTCTATCGCCAATCTTCGGGCATCTTTTTCGTCCTGAAAATAGGTAGATCAGATTCCAGAGGTTACATCCGTACCACCTGTAGCCTCGGTTCACCCGAGGGGTAGGGCAACAGTCTCAGAGGAGAAGGAGTGGATTCATGAATACATGTGTCATTCTAGTCCTATTTAGTATTCCAACATCATGTTACTCAGTATGATTCAGTATTTTAGCATCACGTATTGCAGTATGATTCTCAGTTCCTGAATTTAAATCCCTGAATGTTGAAGACCTATATTTGGGTCTGAGGTCATAGTTCTTTATGCATGTTTGGGATTGAGGTCATAGTTTATGTTTTATGCATGTTTGGGCCCGAGGTCGTAGTTTATGCTTTATGAATTTTTGGGTTGTAGTTATGTATATGTATACTTGGGCCTGAGCATGTAGCTTGTGTTATATATATATATATATATATATATATATATATATATATATATATATATATATATATATATATATATATATATATATATATATATATATATATATATAGGGTTTGAGGCCATAGTTTATTCATTCAGATAAGCATGTGGTTCATCATTCAGAAGAGTCATATCCTTACTTCCTTTGTTCAGTTTAGTTATCAGTTATCATATCAATTATCAGTATTAGTTCAGTTTTAGTTTCAGTATTTACAATTCTTTTTCAGTTGTTTTACATACTAGTGAAATTCAAATGTACTGACATCCCATTCACCCGGGGCCTGCATCGTGCGATTTACAGGTTGACGATACAGAGCGCTAGAATTCTCTTACTAGCTATCTGGTGAGCCTTAGTTCTTTCGGGGCATTATCATTACTTTACAACCTTTAGTATTTTCAGACAGTCAGTGTTTTCAGTACTTTATTATAGGTTTCATAGACTACTGTAAAATTTACACAAAGTCACATGCTTTTCTTGTTAAGTAATGTTGGCTATAGATATATTTCAGACTTATGTTAGTGTTTCCGCACATTGAATTTTATCACATACTTTCAATATAACAGTATATGTTAGATTATCTTCCATATTTAGTGTGTTATGATACTACATGTTGATTCAGTCAGCCAAATTGGTTCATTCGGTCACATGTAGTCAAGCATCGGTGCCGTGATACGACCATGCCCAAGTTCGGGGCATGGCAGGAACATCAAGAGAACCACGAAGCATACTTAAAATTCTTAGCAAAATATGAATATACTTAAGAATATGTAGAAACCGGATCAAAAAACATGGAAGAAAATCTATGACAGATTGAGATAATACTTGTAATAATTGCATTGAACGACTCCAACTTGTGTCTAGCTGGAAATGTATAACAACCAGACTGAGGCCCACTAACCTGTTCTCCACCTCTTGGATGACCTCCACCTCTAACTAACTGGTCTCCACCTCATGCTACTTGACCCACATGCTCTAACTGGCGGTAGATCCATTGATGCCGGAATCATGGCACGAGTACCCTACTATGGCATACTGCTCCATGACCTGGGGAAAAACTTCATGATATGCCTCAGATCCCCACATGTATAAAAATCTCTCTGTTGATGTGATTGGTGACCTTGGAACTACCCCTGTCGAGTTGGAGGTATACTGCATACTATCTGTTTGGGATGACGTCCATAAGCATCATGACTGCCAAAAGCACCATGGGTGACCTGTAGAGTTTACTGAACTATCTTGATATAATGTCCTCTACCGAATGAGCCCTTGCCTCCAAAAGAGGCATCAATGTATTCTCCAAAATGACGAGGCCTCTTGTTAGAGGTCGTCTCCCTAGCCTGGCCTCTAATGTGCTCAATCCTATTGGTGATCTCTACTACCTGAATAAAAGAAATCTCATCCTCAATCTCTCTGGCGATCATAAGTCTGATGCCATAGGTAAGACCATCTATGAATCTCCACACTTTCTCCCTCTCAATAGGAATCAAGATAGAAATATGGCATGACAAATCCACAAATCTATTCTCATACTGAGTAATGTTTATGCCAACCTACTGAAGGCACTCGAATTGACTGCACAACTCTTCTATCTAAGTAAAGGGATAAACTTCTCCAAGAACAATTGCGAAAACTAAGCCCATGAAAGAGTAGGTGATCCTGTTGGCCTGCATGCTCATACACTTGCCACCATATCTTTGTTGGAAACACGTTCTCAATGCAATATACTAAAACGTGTGTTCTTCTGTATAGGTTTTGATGAATGACAAACGAAGCGAAAATTGATATATGACGAAGTTCAAGAAACAAGCGCACAATTGATATACAACGAGATTCAAGCTCAAGACAAAGTTTTATAGTTTAATTGAGTCATTCTTAATTGTGATCTTGATCCTACAACTTGACTCGTAACATGGCTTCTCTCATAAAACTATTTTCCAAAATCATGCATATTTAAGTTAATGTCAAATGATTTAAAATCATGCATATTTACAGTAGTCAAAATAATTTTTAGACATGCCTTAAAAATCTGGACTAAGATAATCGATTATGTACTTATGATAATCGATTGTTTTAAGCCAAGACTGCATGACAATCGATTGTGAACTAATGACAATCGATTGTGAGTAAGACAGTGAGCATCAGGTTTTTCAAACCTGCATGACAATCGATTGTGAACTAATGACAATCGATTCTGACTGAGGCAGTGTCCATCAAAGTTTTTCAAAACTCAGAATAATCGATTATGAACTAATGGTAATCGATTATGTTGAGACAGTGTCTTCCAGTGATTTTCAAATTTATTAAATAATCGATTGTTACATTGGACAATCGATTGTCAAAGAGACAGTGTCTAAAATGTTTTTCAAAAACTGATAAGTAATCGATTGTTGACTTTGTGCAATCGATTGTGAGCTGATCGTTGTCGTAAAGTTTTCAAATACCGTCAGGTAATCGATTATTGATTTTGTATAATCGATTGTTTTGATTAAAATCCGGAAAAGATTTTTTGAACGTTGCTGAGTAATCGATTGTTGATTCTGGACAATCGATTGTTTGTGGTAAAATCTGGAAAGGATTTTTTGAACGTTGCCAGTAATCAATTATGGATTGTAAGTAATCGATTATCAAGCGTAAAATTTGGGATTGAATTTTGGTCTGACTGGCAGACAATCGATTGTTGGGGTTTGAGATTGTCAGCGAGTAAAATCAGCAACTCTTAATTGGCAATTAGGCAACGGTAATGCCAAGTTTTTCAACTATAAATACAGCTTCATTTCAGTGTTTTACACACAACAACATACTACAACTGATCATTACATTGCTATAAGCTTGCATACTTTTGTTTATCATTTTATATTCAATTTCATAAAGCTTTTGAGAGCCATATTCTTGTCCAAAGTTGTTGTGATCTAGAGCTTATTTCTTTTTACTCATACCTACTCATAAAGGAGTATATTGTTTGAGTGTTTTAGTGTTTGTACACTTGGAAGAGAATTGTGATTCTCTTGTTGTAAGGAACTTGTGTTTCCTTGGTTGAAGTCTTGGAGTGTTGTAACTCTGAGCAAAGGTGTTGAGGCTTGCTTCCTCAAGTTGTAAAGGTTTGTTAAGCACCCGGAAGCTTGACAAGTTAGTGAAAAATCTCGAGAGAGTCTCTCGGGGACTGGACTAGCCACACGTTGTGGTAAACCAGGATATATCTGTCTGTAAGTTATTATTTATCGCACTTATTTACTTCCTGCAAATTTTAATTTCCGCAAGTTTACGCTAAATTTTATTATAACGCTATTCACCCCCCTCTAGCGTTAAGCGTATTTTCTAACAATTGGTATCAGAGCCATACTCTCTGAAGACTTAACAGTTTGAGAGAACCATCCATGGCTTCTACTCGTGACTCTTTTGCAGGAATTGATGAAGGACAGTGCTCCACACGACCACCTCTATTCAATGGTACAAATTACACGTACTGGAAGGAGAGGATGATGATCTTCGTTCAATCCAACAGTTTTCACCTTTGGAAGGTGTTTACAAAGGGAAATCAAATTCCAACCAAGAAGGTGGAAAATGAATGGGTTCCCAAGTCCGAGGATGAGTATGACGCGGATGACATCCGAAAGGTCCAAAATAATGCTAAAGCAATAAACTTATTATATTGTGCTGTTAATGCTGACGATTACATGAAAATATCGTGTTGCACAACAGCAAAGGAGATGTGGGACAAGCTAGAAGTTACATACGAAGGAACGGATCAGGTAAGGGAAGCAAAAATTGATTTCCTAACCCATGCTTATGAATTATTTCACATGAAGGAAGGAGAAAAGGTGGACGAAATGTTTGAACGATTTTCAATAATCGTAAATGATCTACATGCCCTCAAAAAGACATTCACGGATAGAGAACTTGTACGGAAGATCCTTAGAAGTCTCACTCCGGCATGGCGATCAAAGGCCGACGCAATCAAAGAATCCATCGGCGTCTCAAATGTCACAATTGACGCATTAAGAGGTAATCTCAAGACCTATGAATCTACTATTCTTAACCCTCTTGTTGATGATCAAAGGAGGCAAAGAATAGCTCTAAAGGCGAGCACAAGTCAACCGCAAATTGATGAGGAAGGAGACAACGAGTTTGGACTTGTTATCAAAAGATTTCAAAAGTTCATGCGCAAGGAGTATGAACGCAAAGGAAAAAAGCAAGGAGAAATAAAATGCTACGAATGCGGAGAAACCGGGCATATCAAGTCAAATTGCCCAAACCTCAAAAAGGAAAAGAAACCTTTTAAAAAGCAACGCGCATATATTTCTTGGGGAGGTGACTCCGGAGATGAGTCAAGCGAAGGAGAAGAACACGAAGCAGCAAATCTTTGCCTCATGGCACAAGAAGATAACAAAGACGAGGTATGTCAAATTTCGTCTCAAAACTTCTTTACTCTTGATGAAATGCGAACTGCTTTTGATGAATTATATACTAAATTTATTAAAGCTTCAAAAACAGTCAAAAGCGTAAAAGAAAATGCTTCTCTAAAAGAAAAAGATTTTCAAAAACAGCTTTCTTTAAAAGAAAAGGATTTAGAAAAACTGGTTTTAGAAAATGAGAAGCTGAAAGAGGAAAACAAGTTTTTTGGAAAAAGAAGTTCCGATAAGCCCGAAAGCTCTACTAGAAATTGCACTTCTTGGCATCTTAAGAATGAAGTAAGTAGGCTTAAAGGCACATTAGATAAGTTTAATTCTTCGCACAAAAACTTGAATGATGTTCTTGTTAACTTGAAATCAACCAAGCATGGAATAGGCTTTAAGAATGAAGAAAAGGTTGAAGCTAAACCCCAACAACCTAAAGCTCAACCTAGGATTAACAATAGAAATGCTTATCCTAGAAACAACAACTCTAGAGCCAATATGCACGCTAGACAAAATGCTGAACATTTTAGAAGACCTAGGAATGACTTACCACCTAGAAATAGTCACCCTAGAAATGATGCATACTTTAGGCCAAATTTTGAACCCCTTAGAAGACCTAGCAATGGCCCTCAACCGAGAAACAATCACTCTAGAAATGCTGCCCATCCTAGAGCTCATAGTAGGAGAAATAACTCTCATGAAATGCAAAATAGTCATAGTGTTCAAAATAGAGTAAGAAATTTTCATCCGTCTAGTTACTATGAACCTAGAAGGATGCATAACCCAAATGTGACTTGTCATTATTGTAAACGTATTGGTCATATTGCTCCGGCATGCTTTACACGTCATAGACATATTACTCAATCGCATCATTATAATATGCCTAACCCCCAAGGACCCAAGATGGCATGGGTACCTAAAGAACATTAATTTGTTTTGTAGGTGTGCTTGAAGGGATCAAGTGTACTATGGTACCTTGATAGTGGATGCTCCAAGCATATGACGGGAGATGAATCCAAATTCCTTCAATTAGAGCACAAAGAAGGGGGAAGTGTTATCTTCGGTGATAACAATAAAGGAAAGATCATCGGCATCGGCTCGGTCGGTAAGGATGAAAAATCCTCTATTAAGCATATATTACTTGTTAAAGGATTAAAGCATAATCTCTTGAGCATAAGCCAATTGTATGACAAGGGAAATCTTGCTTTATTTGATTCGGATGAATGCTTAGTGTTCAGACGTAGTGATTTCAAAATTATCCTCCGTGGTTTTAGAGTGGATAATATTTATATGGTTGATCTTGCTAAATCCTCACTCGATTATGTTGATTGTCTAATGAGTAAAGAGGATGATACTTGGCTATGGCATCGTAGAGTAGCACATATCAATATGCATCTTTTGAACAAATTGATTTCTCAAAACTTAGTTGTTGGTCTTCCCATTTTAAAATTTGAAAATGACTCTATTTGTGACTCGTGTCAAAAGGGGAAGCAAACAAAAGCATCTTTCAAATCTAAAAACATTATTTCAACTTCTAGACCATTGCAATTGCTTCATATGGATTTATTTGGTCCTTCTCGCATTGAAAGTCTAGGAAGAAATAGATATGTTTTTGTGATTGTTGATGATTACTCGAAATTTACTTGGACTTTATTTCTTGCCAATAAAAGCGATGCTTTTCAAAATTTTAAATATTTTCTTAAGCGTGTTCAAAATGAGAAAGAAACAACCGTCACTTCAATTAGAAGTGATCATGGGGGAGAGTTTGATCACAATCTCTTTGCGGACTTTTGTGATGAACTCGGAATCGAGCATACCTTTTCCGCTCCACGTACACCACAACAAAATGGGGTGGTGGAAAGGAAAAATAGGTGTCTCGAAGAGATGGCTAGAACCATGCTCGACGAAGCTAAGATAACCAAACATTTTTGGGCGTGAGTACCGCTTGCTATGTTCTAAATAGAGTAGTAATTCGGCCGATACTCATGAAAACCCCCTATGAACTTTATAAGGGTAGAAAACCAAATATTTCCCATTTTAGAGTTTTTGGTTGCAAATGTTTTGTTCATAACAATGGCAAAGACCAATTGGGTAAATTTGATGCTAAGTCGGATGAATGTATTTTCATTGGATATTCCTCACGTAGTAAAGCATATAGGGTCTTTAATAAAAGAACCCAAATTGTGGAGGAATCCCCTCATGTTGTATTTTCCGAAAATAATGCTCGCTTGGCGAGAAAGGATTCCGGTTTTGATTTTGCAGGTATCTTAGACAGCTTGAAAGACAAAATACAAGAGGAACCACCCAAGGAAAATAAAGATGAAACTGAGGAACAACCAACGGAAGAAGCGCCACAATTGGAAAAAGAAATGAATATGCTTAAGGAGTGGAGGACAATCAAAGATCACCCTCTCGAACAGGTAATTGGCAACGTTGGAGACAAGGTAAGTACCCGAAACTCTCTTAAGAACACTTTAGGACACACTTCTTAAGAGCTCACGTTCTCACTTAGCAACACTAGTTTAAGTCATTACTTCTTTACAAATTACTGACTTGAGCGTCGGAAACGTTTAATTCTATTTTGCAGGTATCGCCCTAAAAGATAGGGTGAATTATAAAGTTTTGGCACAGAATAATCGATTGTTCCAAGCAAATAATCAATTATTTTACTGTGCTGAAAATCGATTAGCAGTATCACTAATCGATTGTTTATGGTTTATGTTCATTATGCAGTTTTGTTTAATAATTGATTCCTTAAATTGCATAATCGATTTCTGTCTCAGCCATTCAGCAATGCTTTTCCAAAACAATCGATTATTCCACATTTGACAATCGATTATTTCATGTCAGAATTTTAAACTCTTGTTACCGTTTGGCTCCTCAATCGATTCGTGTCAGTTCCAAGTCAGGTCATAACTCTTCAACAATCGATTATTGCATCTCAACAATCGATTGTCTAACGGTCAGTGAATTTATTTTACCGTTTCTGACTGATTTGGCTTTAAATTCTCAGCAGATTTCTTCCATAAATGATAAGCCACTCTCCCCTCTATAAATAGGCTTCATATATGTTCATATTCATTCACTCAAGCATCGATTTTAGCTTTCAAAATATCAAATTCCCTCTAATCCTTTGCAAAATCCAGCAGCTTTCATTAAAAATGTCGGGCCGTCACTCAAAACGTTCCCGTTCTGCTAGGCACGGCGCATCCGCCTCTGCTGCCCCTCCTCGTCCGAACTATCCCTATCAAGATGGTTCCGTTATATTTTAATTCCGACATCGAGCTTACTCGATTCTTAACCAAATTTGAAAAGCGCGACATTCGTCCACCCCGCTTTTCAACCCACAAGTATCTTGAATCATTTGGGCCTGCTGCAAATATGCTCAAAAATTCTCAACTTCTTGACTTTTTACTCCTTACCCATCCTTACATCAATACTACATTGGTTCAAGCATTTTATTCCAACCTCCATGAGGATGATGATGGTGAGCTTGTCACCAACATTAATGGTGTTCAAATTCTTCTTTCCGATGAAAATCTTCATACCATTGCACGTCTTCCTCATAATGGTGAAGACATTTTTCGGTACACCAGAGAGGCCGGAGCCCTTTTTGATGAAACAGCCCTCTTACACCAAATCGGTCTTACTTTTTATGATCCAAATCTCTCCTCCCGTCGTCCTACAATTACGGGAATGGATCCAAATTATCGGTTAATTTCTATTTCGTCACCCGAGTCCTCAAGCCTCGTAAGCACAACCATACCACCATTTCCCAAGAGGACACCAAGCTCATGCATGCCACAGTTACCGGAGCTAACATCAATTGGTGTCGGCTTATCAAAATTCACATGCGTGACGCTATCGGAAGATGATGAATGAATAATTGTAGTTTTTTTAAGTTTGTTTTTATATGTTGTATTGTCTTCCCTGTTGCTGTAATTATTTTAATAAACAAACAAGGTTTATTTCATCTTTGGCATCTTATTATTATTTTTGCTAATGGCAAAAGGGGGAAGATAACGGGTATGATGCACTCTCAAATTATAAGCTTAAATTGAGGGGGAATTCTCAAATTGAGGGGGAACAAATTACATACTTGTTGCATGTATATACTTGTCTTGAATCGTCAATATAAATTGCTTGTCTTGCATATCCCGCTTAATGTTTGCCATTATCAAAAAGGGGGAAATTGTTGGAAACACGTTCTCAGTGCAATATACTAAAACGTGTGTTCTTTTGTATAGGTTTTGATGAATGACAAATGAAGCGAAAATTGATATATGACGAAGTTCAAGAAACAAGCGCACAATTGATATACAACGAGATTCAAGCTCAAGACAAAGTATTATAGTTTAATTGAGTCATTCTTAATTGTGATCTTGATCCTACAACTTGACTCATAACATGGCTTCTCTCATAAAACTATTTTCCAAAATCATGCATATTTAAGTTAATGTCAAATGATTTTAAACCATGCATATTTACAGTAGTCAAAATAATTTTTAGACATGCCTTAAAAATCTGGACTAAGATAATCGATTATGTACTTATGATAATCGATTGTTTTAAGCCAAGACTGCATGACAATCGATTGTGAACTAATGACAATCGATTGTGAGTAAGACAGTGAGCATCAGGTTTTTCAAACCTGCATGACAATCGATTGTGAACTAATGACAATCGATTGTGACTGAGGCAGTGTCCATCAAAGTTTTTCAAAACTCAGAATAATCGATTATGAACTAATGGTAATCGATTATGTTGAGACAGTGTCTTCCAGTGATTTTCAAATTTATTAAATAATCGATTGTTACATTGGACAATCGATTGTCAAAGAGACAGTGTCTAAAATATTTTTCAAAAACTGATAAGTAATCGATTGTTGACTTTGTGCAATCGATTATGAAGCTGACCGTTGTCGTAAAGTTTTCAAATACCGTCAGGTAATCGATTATTGATTTTGTATAATCGATTGTTTTGATTAAAATCCGAAAAAGATTTTTTGAACGTTGCTGAGTAATCGATTGTTGATTCTGGACAATCGATTGTTTGTGGTAAAATCTGGAAAGGATTTTTTGAACGTCGCCAGTAATCGATTCTGGATTGTAAGTAATCGATTATCAAGCGTAAAATCTGGGATTGAATTTTGGTCTGACTGGCGGACAATCGATTGTTGGGGTTTGACAATCGATTGTCAGTGAGTAAATCAGCAACTCTTAATTGGCAATTAGGCAACGGTAATGCCAAGTTTTTCAACTATAAATACAGCTTCATTTCAGTGTTTTACACACAACAACATACTACAACTGATCATTACATTGCTATAAGCTTGCATACTTTTGTTTATCATTTTATATTCAATTTCATAAAGCTTTTGAGAGCCATATTCTTGTCCAAAGTTGTTGTGATCTAGAGCTTATTTCTTTTTACTCATACCTACTCATAAAGGAGTATATTGTTTGAGTGTTTTAGTGTTTGTACACTTGGAAGAGAATTGTGATTCTCTTGTTGTAAGGAACTTGTGTTTCCTTGGTTGAAGTCTTGGAGTGTTGTAACTCCGAGCAAAGGTGTTGAGGCTTGCGTCCTCAAGTTGTAAAGGTTTGTTAAGCACCCGGAAGCTTGACAAGTTAGTGGAAAATCTCGAGAGAGTCTCTCGGGGACTGGACTAGCCACACGTTGTGGTAAACCAGGATATATCTGTGTGTAAGTTATTATTTATCGCACTTATTTACTTCCTGCAAATTTTAATTTCCGCAAGTTTACGCTAAATTTTATTATAACGCTATTCACTCCCCCCCTCTAGCGTTAAGCGTATTTTCTAACAATCTTGGTAGAACCATGCATCTGACATATTGTGAAATCAACTCTGTTGGACTCCATTATACCCATGTTGCAAAGAATCTCATGGAAACAGTAGAAGAAGTCCTAGGGATCCTCATAACGTATACCACTAAAGTGAGGGGGATACAACTTGGTGAACTTGTCCAACCTCTTCAACTCATTAGCTGACATCGTGGGTCTAGTTGTGGCAACAACAAGTCAAACAGCTCCGACTGGTAGAGTTGTTGGGGTTTGATAACTGTGAGTCGTCTGCTTTGTAGTATGTGTAGCGTGAGTCTTGGGTGCTCTCTCATCTTGAGAAACGGCTGGTGCTACAAGAAATACACTGGCCTAAGCCATACTCTCCATAAGACCAACCATGCGGACTAAGACATCATGAAGCACTAGGGTAGTAATGAATCCCTCCGGGTCCTAAGCTGGTCGTACTCGCTCGGTCAAAACCTAAATCTCCTTATCGTTCTCTACCTGAGGCTCGACAATGGGTGCTGCTACGCATGCTCTAGATTGAGGTTTGCCTCTACTTCAGCTCCATCCCAGCCTAAGCCTCTACCTCTAGTAGTGGTTGCAATCTGGAGCTCCGTCTGAGTTACAACCCGGATTCCCGACCTTGGGGCCGTGATGGAGCCTAACATCTACTTGTTAGGAAAGCCAACATTAGATAACCAATTTAACATTTTAACGTTTTAAATAGAACAATAACAATTATTTAACAATGGTAAAAATGTAACACATGAAAATCCCATAACACAACACGGTGTATTTTAATCCCAAAAATCTGGTGTCACCGGTACATAAGCAACTAGAAGTCTACAAGTATGGTTTGAATAAAATACAGCTGTTTGAAATGAGATAAACAGTAATGATTGTAATGGATGAGGACTCTCGGGACTGCGAACACTAGAGCTCTACCTCAAGTCTCCGTAGTAGATATGTTCCAAGCAAAAGCACCACTAGACACCGCTAGGACCAACACCAGTATCTGCACAAGATGTGCAGAAGTGTAGTATGAGTACAAACGATCAAATATACTCTGTAAGTCTCGAGCCTAACCTCGACGAGGTAGTTATGAGGCTATGACAAGACACCAACGTAAATCATGTACAAGTATATAGATGAATCAACAAAATAACAAGTAAGACAATTAAAATGTTGATTGGGAGGGGGAAAATTGAAAGGGGATATGATAAGCACAACTAATATAAAAATTACCAAATAAGCTTTTTCTCGAAGAAAACAATAGTGCAACCAATTAAATCCTAAATCCAAGAATCAAGTAAAGGAATAAAATAATGAATGGCACAACATCTCCCTTCGTTCTTTTACTCTTGTCCTCGCTATATAATAATGATATGATAATAAAATGACATGGTATCAACCTTCTTGCTTTTACCCTCTTCCTCACATAATATAATAAATTATAATAAGTATTCAAATGCACGACATCACCCTCCGTGCTTTAATCCTTAAAATCTCTTCAGTAATAAGATTGTATGAAAATAAGGCACGACAACACCATTACTCGTCCTCACCAAGCAACAACATTATTTCAAGATAGCAAAACAATGTGGGAAGCAAATTTCACTTCAATCATAGTGTAATGGTAATTCAAACCAACTTTCAAAATCTCAACAACTTCAAAATAATCAATGGATATGAAAGCAAACAATTTAAGAAGTAATAATCTAACTACGACATGGAAAGCATAGTCATTGAGACAATTTTCTGGTGTGACTGTTGCTCTTCGGGATCGCGAAGATGGAGCTGCGATCACGAAGTGATTCTGGAGCTCAGTGTGTTTTTGTTCATTGCGTCGCGATATTTTGCGCGATTGCGTAAGGTCCAGTTGATTGAGTTCCGCGTTTGTGATGTTTATTCCGCGTTCGCTTAGAATTGGAGTTGGAAAGGGCATGAGGAATTTGTTCTCCGCTTTCGCATAATTGGGTTCACATTCGCGTAATAGGAGATCGTTGTGTTTAGCGTTTGTATATTTTTCTTCGTGTTCATGTAGGGTCATTTTGGCGGACTTCATTATTGTTCTTCGTGATCGCGTGGAATGTTCTGCGATTGCGATGTGTTATAATTGAGCAGAATTTAAAAGTACTCTATTTGAGGGTTAGCCATTTTATTATTTTTTTGAGTTGTAGACCTCGAATTTGAGTGATTTTTCGTGGGGTTTTCAAGAAAATTATTGGAGTAAGTGTTCTTCACCTGAAATTTATTATATTCCATGATTCTATCTTTATATTATTTTATAATTAGTGTTTTGAGTTAAAAAAATGAGAATTTTTGAAGAAATCCTTCAAAATGTAAAATGACTATTTGAAGCACGAATTGATGTCGAAATTAATAATTTTGGTATGGTTAAACTCGTATCGGAATGGGTGTTTGAGTTTTATGAATTTTATCGGGTTACAAGGTGCAGGCCCGAGGTTTGACAATTGGGCTGACTTTTAAGTTTGTGTTAAACATCGAAGCTTTATTATCTGGAATGGTTTCTTGTGAGCTTTATTATGATTTGAAGTTATTTTGGCTAGATTTGAGCCGTGCGAAAGTTAGTTTCGCTCGAGAAGTTTAATCTGCCTAACTTTATGTGGGGAAGCTATCTTCAAAATTTCAATCCTTAGTGCTAATTGTATCATGTGAAGTTCACATATATAAGGTGATGAGTACATGCTCAAACTTATTTGTGAAAAATTTAATCGTTAAGGACCCTTCTTCTGTCCGTTAAATATGAAAGTGTGTTGTCATGTTAAATTGCTCATTTACTAAAAACCTATAGTGTGATTGTTTATGAAAATTGAGAAGCGTTAGTTGGTCTATTTTCGACTGCTACAGCTGATTAACTGACTCATAACCTTTTGCCAATACTTATTTAAAATGTTTTCCCATAAAAATATTAAAGAAAACAAAAAATTGAATCTGTAGAGTTGGCCAATCTGAAAATCTCAATATCCCTGAAATTTCCAACGGTCATATTATGTATCGGCTCATGGGTTTTCTGTTTTCTCCTAGTACGTAGTGCAATATTTGATTTAGTTTTGAAGCAGAGTTTTCTAGACGGAAAAAAGTCTAAAATATTTTTCAACTTTTAAAAATAGTTTATTCCTATTATCCGTTAATAAAATACTTATTTTATATCACTGACATTATATATTTGGTTCTTCCATATCATTATTGAATAACGCCAGTAATATAGATGGACCAAATAAAAATTGAGCTGTTAGTCAATAATAATATGAATAAATCAAATGTGTAGTAACAATAATATGAAATAAGTATTTTTTTAACAACTGCCATAAATAAATTATTTCTGAAAGTTGAATAGATTTGTTTTCTAAACCATATATGCCAGCGACAAGAAACTGGAAATTCTCAACAGTTGACAAGTAACCAAATACTTAAATCTCAGGTGCTCATTTTTCAGTTGATGACAGCTTGAATTTCTGGTTACCCATAATACCCTCTATTCTTGAATAATTGCATTAAGCCCCTTATAAGTTGTCAGTATTGTCACTTTACCCCCCTTCTTTATCCTTAATGGTAAGTTTTCCTCTCCCCATTCAATCACATCTAAGGCTGTCAAGCCGGTCGGATCGGACCGGGACCAGATCGGTATAAATCAGGATCGGACCTGACCGGCCCGGTAACTGAGGGGCCGTGTGAGCTGGGTTCGAGGGGGGAGGGGGTTGGTCCGTTTGAAATTTTTGGGGTTGGAACCGGACCGGATCGGCTCGATTTTACTAAACACTGCCTTGAACAGGTTGGATCGGTCCGGTTCAACGGTAAAAGTTTTTTGTTTTTGATTTTTTGAATTTTTGGGGCCCACATGACCGTTGGCCAACGGATATTTTTGCAAAATTGGCCATCTTTTGGTTATTTTTTTGTATTTATTAATTTAGAATATTAACCCTTCTTAAAATCTATAAATACCCTCCCCTCTTCTTCATTTCTTCACTCAAAATTCTTATCTCAATCTCAATTCTCAAATTATCAATCTCTCTCTTCCCTTAAATTTGCAAGATTTCATATTCTAATTTTATAATTTTATGTGTCTCTCTTTTCCCGAATTTAATTTATCGCAATTTGTCATTCGGAATTTGAAGCTTGAAGTTCAAAATTAAAATACTTGCTTGACGTTTGTTCGTAGTAACACCGGATTTGCGTAATCAAGTGCTCAATTAATTCGGTGCACTTCCTCCAACTCTTTCTCTTATTTAATATTTTAATTGCATATTTAATTTTAGCTTATACTTTCATTTTTACAATATGTTTAGTGCTGCTAAAAGAGCGTGTAGAAAAGTTATTGGTAGGGGTGGAAATAAAAAAAGAGGTAGTCCTGTAGCTTCCGGTAGTAATAGTAATGACCCAATAACACATGTTTCTGAATCATCGCCTAATGATAATGTATAGATTGATTATGAACAATTACAAGAAGATTTTGGAATAGAAGATAATGAAATTGGAATAGAAGATGAGAGGTCTAGTAAAATATGATAAAATGAGGGATCGTGAGGAATTAGCAAAAATGATTGCTTTGGGTTGTCTACCTTTTTCTTTTGCTTCTTCATCGTATCTTATTATGTATATCCAAAGGATTTACAATCCTTTATTTAAAGGTATTCCTAGAAGTACTTGTAGAGCAGATATCTTTAGACTTCATGGACAATATCAAACATACATACTGTTTAGTCACCTTCCTTCTAGAGTATGTCTAACTTCTGATATTGGTCATGCTGTTAATGGAAATGATTATTTGACAATTACATGCCATTGGATAGATGATAATACTTGTATGAAAAAACGTATTATCTCTTTTAAATATGATGAAGATCAGAGTCATACTGCTACGTTTATAAGTAGTACAATTGTTGAAGTTGTTGAATTTTATAACCTAAACCAAAAAGTTTTGTGTATGTCTTTTGTTAATGCTTCAAACAATAATGCCGCAGTTTCAATTTTAAAATTGCATTTGCAACCACCTCTTGATGATATTTTTCATGTTAGGTGTGCATGTCATGTTTATAATTTAATTGTCAAAAGTGGCCTTGATTTATTTTCAGTTGAGATTACTCATGTTAGAAGAGTAGTTGGTGTTATTCATGGAAATAATAGACAATCTAGAATAAAAAAATTTAAGACTAAGTGTATCCAGTATAACCTTACACCTAGATTCATGCCAGACGAAATTGTTACTAGATGGAATTATACATATATATTTTTAAAATGTTGCAACAAATATAGTTTTCCTAGATAGTAGAAACATTTTATATGTTATCTCACAGACAGTCAGCTGAGCTGAAGTTAGACTGTGGTTTTGTAATGTTACTTCATTGGTGATTAATGAGAAAGCCTGAGTTACCAAAAAAAAAAATATAGATTTCCTATAAATGAAGTTGCTAATGCACATTGTACTGATCCTATGCGTATGTTAACAAGTGATGCTTGGGAGGACATTAATGATGTTGTTTAATTTTTACATAAATTTTATACTGCTAGTGTTGTGTTTTCTGGTGCATATTACCCCACTGTTACTATGGCTTTAGTACATATAGTTGAATTTTTTTTCTACTATCTGAATTTAATAAGAAAGAAAAATATAAGGATATTGTTGAAAAAATGCAAGCAAAATTCAAAAAATATTTCTTTCCAATTCCTCTGATTTACTTAATTGGTGCAGTTTTAAATCCTTCTATTAAAATGTCTGATTGTCACAAATTAATGAATGCTTTATATACTTATATGGAGATTGGAGAAACTGAAGCCCCAAATTTATATGATTCTACGAACAAGCTAAATGAATATTTACAACAACTGTATAATTATTATGCAAATGAATGTGATAATGTTGCTCGTGCTTCTGGCAATGTTAATCCCGCTATGCAATGTAGCAGTTATGCCAATGTGGATGATGAAGGCCTTGATAGTTTTAATATTTTTTCTACATTTTCTAACACTCAAACCAGTAGCAGGAATATTGATGAGCTTCAATTCTACTTGCAGAAGCAAAAGAGGCCTCGCACAAAGGAATTTTCACCGTTGGTATGGTGGCATGAAAATGAAAAGCAGTTTCCCGTTCTTTTCGCTATGGCTCGGGACGTCCTCAATGTGCCAATTTCCACTGTTGCATCTGAGAGTGCATTTAGCCAAGCAAGACAACAACTTGGAGACACTCGCCACTCATTGGGAAGAAATGCTTTGGAAGTTTTAGTACGTTTCAGAGATTTAATTAGATCGGAACGAAGAAATTAAGGAAAGGAAGATGTTGATAGCCCAGAAGACGAGGAACTTGGAGATATATTAACCCGTGGAAACCCATCCGAATTTAACTCCCAGAAGAAGGTCAATCGGTTCATATTGATTATGATGAACTTACTAGGGCGATGCAAAACATTTGAAATTACTACTTTACTAGTTTACCTGTTAGAAAAAATATAAACATTTCATTTTCTACTTTTTCAATTTGAAATTAAGAAATAAAGTAGCACTTGCAATAAGTGCAATTTTTCCCCATCTTACTTGTATTCATTCAATTATTACAAAGTATTAATATAACTTAATAGTTATACTACACATAATTCCAAAAAAAAATAAAAATATACTAAATCCGGCCCGGCCCGGCCCCTCAACCCCGTAATCCGTATGGTTCAATTTTAACCCGAACTAACCCAGCCCGCTACGAACCCGTCATTGTACAACCCGGTCCGGTCCGGCCCGGAACCCGGACGGATCAATACAGGTCTAAATTCACATCCGACCAAGATTAGGAAATGTGTACAAGAGACTTGAGTTTAGAATATTCTAGCATTAGAATCCAGAACTTAACTATTGAAAAATCATTGTTTTCTTTGCCTCCCAATTCATGTGATGTGATGCAGCTTGCTTTCTTTCATGATTCTTAACTGATACTTCCACGTTCTGAAGTCATAAATTGATAACTAAATGACTTAACAATTTTTCACACAATTTATGGTTCTTTCTTTCAGGTAAAATCTTTATTTAGATTTAAAAGTCCTTAAGGTGATTGATTATAGCTATCAAACAACATAAACAGAGGTCACATTGAAAAAACAAGGGAATCCAAACTTAATTTGAGTATTTATTGTGGTCACTTTAACAGTCTATGTTAGAGTTCATAGTATATTTGATACGTGCTTAGATTGCACCCCATGGATGGTTGGGCGAAACTTTTGTTGAAAAGTAAGAACTTTTGGATGGGTTGAGGAAATAATTAAGGTGTTTTTTGGTCGGAGGTATTAGAAAAAATCATATAAGCATTAGTCCTATGTATTACTTATATTTTGTTTGGTATTTTTTTTCAACTTATGTATAACAAAATACTTATCTTAGTTATACATCATACTTGATATTATCCTATGCATAAGTAATGCATAGAAAACCATGCCACTAGTAATATCAAAGCTATTAATGCATGCATTAGTACAGTTAAAATAAAATTGTCCTTATAGTCGCTTAAAGCTAGAAATATGAAGGTCATTTTTGTAAAAAACTATTTTCTTAAAAATTATGCAATGCATTATAATTTTAATTATAGGTGTTTAACGGCATGCTGGGATGGGCTGAACGGAAAAAACCCAGCCCATTTGCTTTGCGGGTGGGTTGGTTAGCAGGCTGGGAAAACAGGCTGTTGCGAGTTAGGAAATTTTGAGGTTTTCAGGGCTTGTACGGGTTTTGGCTACGCAGGTTCGGGCGGGCTGGGCTCCAGTTTTTTTTTAAAAATAAATTTTTATTTTTCTTATTGAATGTTATTGATAGTTAAGTATTTGCAAACTTTTAAGAGTTAGAATTAAACTTTAAAGTTTTAAATTTGAAATTTGTATTTTAAAATTATAAAATTGAAAATTTGCAATTAGAAAGTAAGTGATTATAAAAAATCATTTAACAAGACCAATGAGCAATATGTAAGGAAGAAACTCTGAACTCCGAAGAGTTTCATTTTATATTCTTCATACTTCAAATTAATTTGCAAGCTCTTTTTTTATTTTTTATTTATTTTTGAACTTGCAAATTAAAAGTTCACAACAACAATAAAAATAAGAAATAGTACATCACATATTTTGCATCATTTTACTAAGTTCCTCTATGTTAACATGATGTTCTAGGTTTCCGCATTGGTATAATCGGAACCATAAACCATTAGATCTCCAATTTCTTGGTCCTCCTCTTCGTCTACCTCGGCACGCCCTTGTTTTCATAGTTCTGATCTTATCCAATCTCTGAAGTACATTAAAATTTTTAAAATGTTGCTGCTCAGTGAATGATGGGTATCTCCTAGTTGCTGCCTTGCTTGGCTAAATAAGCTCTCAGATGTGGTTGTTGAAATCGGCACATTTAGCACATCTTGATTCATGGCTGAAAGAACATGAAATTAATTTGAGTTGCTCTTCCACCAACCCAATGGTAGAAAGTCCTTTCTGAGGGGCACTGCTGACTTCTGCAAGTAGAATTGTAGTTCATCAATATTTCTGCTACTGGTTTGTTGATGCTCTCCTAATGTAGACCAGGTCTGATAATCTTGAACACAATCATCATCATCCATTGTTGTTCCAGATGTTGAAAGATTAGTTAAAGGAATATTTGCATCTACAACTGCAGAAGAATCAACAATGTTAGCATAATAATTATATAAAATTTGTAAATACGTGTGTAGCTCAGAAACACAAGTGCCAATATCAGGAGTTTCAATTGGTCCAATAACTATACAAGTATATAAACCTCTAATTAATTCGCGACATTTTATCATTTTGATAGTATGATTTAAAATAGCACCAATAAGGTAAATTTAGGGAATTTGGTAGAAATACTTTTAAATTTATCTAGCATAGATTTAACAATAGTAGCATATCATTCTTTCTGCTTCAAAGTTCAGCAGTAAAAGAGAAATTTCAACAATATGAACTAAACCATTTGAAATGATAGGATAATAAGCTCCAGAAAATTCAAGTGTAGCCACATAAAAATTTTGTAAAAATTGTACAACATCATGAATGACATCCCAAATTCTAGATGTTAACAAACGATTAGGATCGGTACAATAAGAATTAGCAACTTCAATTATAAACATTCTATATTTATACAATATCTTAAGAACAAATAAGTATAATTCCACCTAGTAACTATTTCTTCAGACATAAATCTTGGCTTTAGTCCATACTGTACGCATTTTTCCTTAAATGCATTTAATCTAGCACTTCATCCTTTCCTTGAATTACACTAACAACTCTCCCAATTAAAATAGTTTCATTTCTAAATAATTCAAGGTCACTCTTCACAATCAAGTTATAAATATGACACACACACATCTAACATGAAATCTTTCAGAAAGTGGTGAGTGTAAATGCAATTTTAATATTGTAATAGCAACATTGTTGTTAGAAGCATTATCAAATGACATACACAAAACTTTTTCTGCAAAATTATAAAATATAGCAACTTCATATATAGTATTACTTATAAATATACCAGTATGACTTTGATCTTCATCATATTTACAAGCAATAATACATTTTTACATACAAAAATTATCATCTATCCAATAGCATGTAACAGTCAAATAATCATTTCCATTTACAGCACAGCCAATATCAAAAGTAAGAGAAACTTTACAAGGAAGACTTGCGAACAAATAACGTATATATGTCTGATATTATCCAAAAAGCCTAAAGATATCAGCTCTACAAGTACTTCTAGGAATACTTTTGAATATAAGGGTTATAAATTATTTGAATATAAGTAACAAGATGCGGCGAAGAAGCAAAACTAAAAGGTAGACAACCTAAACTAATTATTTTAGCTAATTATTCCCGATCTTTCTTAATATCGTTTTTCCTAAATAACCCCCCAGTACTCGGGTTAAGTTTTTATTGCCGAGATGACTCATCTGCTCCCAGTCAAAAGGGTATTTCTCTTCTATATGCCTATGAAGTCGACTCGTTATCCCTCCTTTACCGGGCTCATGTTTATAATGTTCACTACAAATTTTATATTTTACATAATTTTTTTTATCTTCAAGTCTTTCAAAAAATATCAAACACTTACTTCTTAATCGTCGATTCTTCTTAATAGGGAGAGGAGGCCTACTTGTTGCACCCATAATATTTTGAGTATGACTAGCATTACCGCGTGTAAGTGTGGTATTTCAAGATTATCGGGTGATTGAATATCATCTAACATATCATCTATACAAAAACTTTTCTTGCATTCGCTCATAATCTACATTAACATTTTCAGGTGAACTTCAAAAAATATGTGTAAAGCTACTAGAAGAACCAACACCATCTCTTGTTCTATTAAAGTTTACTTACTACTACCTCTAGTCGTGCACACTTTTTGGCCGCTCTAAGTAAATCCATTATGTAAATTAAAGTAAGAAATTAAATTAAGAAACTAAAATAATAATTTTAAATGATAAAATAAGTGTACACCAAATAAAAGAAAGAGATGGAAGGAGTGTACTGGAATTTCGGGTGCCGCGCTAATTTTGAATTTTTGATATCAAAAATCAAACTTCAATTGATAGACCGAAGCTTGATAGTTAATACTTTATAATTGAATACTTGATACCTCACTTCACTTGAAAACTTGATATTTAATAATAATAATAATTTTGTAATGGCTAAACTAATAATTGATGAAATTTGAAATAATAAATAATTGAAAATTCGAGATTTGAGAATTTATAATATCAAGAGAGAATTGCGACTTGAGAGAGAATAGAGTAGTAAGAGAGTGAATCGTGAGGAAAAATAAAGAAGAAGGGGGCCATTTATAGATTTTAAAAGGTTAAAAATATAAATTTTCAATTATTAGGGGTATGAGAGCTATATTTTTAATTGTGGGGAGGGGGAGAGGAGGGCAAAATAAGTAATCCTTCCGTTTTATATTAAATGGGCTATTTTTCTATTTAGTCTATTTTAAAATAAATGATATATTTTTAAATTTTAAAATAATTTAATTTTAAACTATTTATTTTTTAACACAAATAATATGATATACAGTAAAAGCAAGAAATAGGAAGAAGACCCAAAGACCCAAGATCCTGAATATTGTCTGTCGCACACTTTAATACTACACCTTTGTCTCCTCCTTTGGCTTTTCCCACATTCCAATCCTCATTTTGCTTCTTTCTTTCAAAAAAACTATACTTTCCTTTCTCCCTTGCCCAAAATAAAACCCCATCTTGTTCAAGAAAACCCTTTACTCTGTTAACTTTACTCTCTCAAAACCCCCCAAACCCTCCCATTTTTGGTGTTTCTGCAACTTCTTGCTGTGGAACCAAGAAGAGTGGTAGATTCAGGAAAGAGAGGTAAAAAGCAAAAGGGTATCTTGTAAAAATGCACCATTTCTTCTTCACTATATTCCTACTGTTGAGCAGCAGCTGCTTCATCTATCAAACAACATCAAAATCCACCATTGAGCCATGTTCCAACTCAGATACTTGCTCTTCCCTTGTTGGCTACACACTTTACACTGACCTCAAAGTTTCTGAGGTGGCCTCACTCTTTCAAACTGACCCAATCTCTCTTCTCACTACCAATGCTATTGATATCTCATACCCTGATGTTGAAAACCACATACTTCCAGCTAAATTGTTCCTTAAAGTTCCTGTTACATGTTCTTGTGTTGATGGGATCTTTAAGTCTGCTTTTGTACATTACAAGACTAGGCCTTCAGATACTTTGTCTTTGATTGCTGACACTGTATATGGTGCTCTTGTTTCTGCTGACCAGATTAAGGAAGGGAATCCTACTGCTGTTGGTTCTGATCCTTCAGTGCTTAATGTTGGGACTAACCTTTGGATTCCACTTCCTTGCACTTGCTTTAATGGGACTGACAATAATCTACCTGCTATTTATATGTCATATGTTGTTAGACCTGTGGATACTCTTGCAGGGATTGCTGCTACCTATTCCACTACTCTTACTGATCTTATGAATGTCAATGCTTTGGGCAGTCCTGCTATTAAGGAGGGTGACATTCTTGCCATTCCCTTGTCTGGTCAGCAATCACGTCTTCTTACTCTTCTTTTGTGTGTGTGTGTGTGTTTCTGCTTTGTAGGTGGTTGAAGTGTTTGACTTGCCATCTGTAGTATGTGGTGTTTGTGGATATTGTACATATAAAAAAGGGTTACCTATAACCTTCTAATTCATATAGAGGATGTAATTTGAACTGATTAAGATGTCATGTCCAACATAAGAACCCTCCTTTGTTTCTACCTTTTCTCCCTTCTGTAATATTTGCTGTTGCAATCTATTAAAGCAATTAGTTCAATCAACCTTAGGACTTTATTTAGACAAGGCTTGTAAAAGAACTTTCATTTAATAGTTGATATATTATGCTAAGGTTTATTAAGCAAATGTGAATATAAGTTTGATGTGTTTTTGGGTTATTTTATTTTTTCCCTCTTAAAAGTTATGTTCTTTCTTGGCGAGAACTGCTTCGGATGACCGATGTGGTTACAATTCATACTTATGTGTGTGAGACTATGGAGTCAACAGTTGAGAGTCACCTGTAAAAATCTTTTCTCTTTATATCACAAGGTGTAAGTGAAATACTTATAGTTCTTGAAAAGACATACTACAGCTGCATAAGCCGAGATTAGCATGTCGAGAGTTTTCCTTATCCATTTTAGGTTACTTAGAGAACAAAACATGATTTTTATTCTGAAGATTGGATTTAAGCTTTCTAAGTTGGATAATATATCGTTTCTGGTTAAATCGGAAACAGATACTCTTTCCATTTCTTGTTGTTCAGAAGTATTTCTTCTTCTTAGTTTTCATTGTTTTATGTTCTTAATTCTTTTTTAGGTTGTAATTCTCTAGTAGGAACTGCATTAGAGGAGAGATTTTATAACAATTGCTCTGCCAAAATATTTCATGGTTGGATATCCAGAATTCCACTGTTTGTAAATAAGGATATAACCTCAATAATCTTGGAACTTAGTAGCAGAATTGCAGTAATGTTGCTTGAATTTGTTGTTGATAGATGTTTGATAACGATAGCTGTTATCTTCTATCTGCAGCTTGTGCATCTAGCTTCCCAAGATTTGTCTCAGACTATGCCTTATCTGTTGCGAACGGGAGCTATGCTATTACAGCTAGCCACTGTGTGCAATGCAGTTGCGGACCAGGAAGTAGGAAGTAAGTCAGCAGATTTTTCACTTTCGCAAGGTCTTTTGGAAGTTCTGATCATGATATTGGTTGTTATTTGCAGTTTGTACTGCATGCCAGCTTCCTTAGCAGTTTCTTGCTCAAGCATGCAGTGCAAGAACAGCAATCTCATGCTCGGAAATGTTACTGTACAACAGACTGGCGGTGGTTGCAATGTGACTTCTTGTAATTATGGTGGCTTTGTCAATGGAACCATCATCACTACGTGAGCATCATACTTCGGTTTTCTGCTCTTAATTGCTTAGGTATTATGGTCTCTGATTTCTGTTGCTTATGGCCTTTGACAAACTTCGCATGTCCTTTTGCTGGTTGCAGATTATCCTCATCTCTTCAACCTCGATGCCCGGGTAAATGACATTCAATTGATATTCTTTTTGTTGGTGTTTTAAGAAATATAGGGAACAAAAGCATAACTATGTTATCTATTTGTACTTCTCTTTGGGGGTTGGGGGGGGGGGGGACATACACCTTTTATGTTGTGATTGATAAATTGCTGTAGTCATTCTCATGCATTAGGGTGTACAAATTTCTATTCTAAATGTGCCACATGAAATGCAGCTTGTTCATACAATTAGTCATATTGGGTGTTGAGGCACTTTTTTTCTTTTTCTAGAACATTCATTATTTAGAAAGCCAACCGCAAAACATACTTGATGGCTTGTTATGCCTTCTTTTGGGCAAATCAAATGTTCTGTTCTTTCTTTTGCTTAACGCATCATATGTGATTCCCTATTCTTCAATCTGAAATTTTTTTCAGGACCGCAACAATTTCCTTCACTTGTTGTCCCACCTACTTTGGTAGGCCCAGACTCAATGTTTGCTCCTGCTCCTTCACCTTCTGAATCTGGCGGTGCTCCAATGGACGGTCCACATTCTTCCGTGGTGCCTGCATCTGGCTCAGTTATCGCATTTCCACCTTCAGGTGGACCAAGTGGAAGTGCATCTTCTGCTTGCTCGTTGAACCCTTTATCTAGTTTTCCAATTGCAATTCTCTTGTATGTGTGTGTGAACTATGTGATCTCACTTCTGTTATGAGTTGATGATCAGTTTTCGGACTTTTCCTTACTAGATTGAAGAGGAAGGATGTGGAATCTTGTTTTGCTTTGTTCTTTTCTTCCTAGAGGTGTAATTTTCACTGTATACTATTTTATTGTCCCTGAATTCTGTAGTTAATTTAGCGAACTTGTATTTTTGTGAAGTTTTTATTCTAATCTACATCTGTGGCCACTAGTATCTGTTTCTCTGAGTCTGCATAGTGTAACCTTCCCACATTATGATTAGTCATTTTTCTTAAGCTCCTTTTATGGCCACATTACAATTTTGGCTCTACTCTAGTAGAAGAGTAGATTATCAATCTTCAATCTGTTCAGACACGTACCTAACTCATGAAGTTAATTACTATTTTGCTTCTCAACTGGTAAAAGACCCAAGTACATCAAATCTTCAGGCCGTTTAAAACAGGGGCGGAGCTAGACTGTCGCCAGCCAGTTCGGCCGAACCCAGTAGTATTGATTCAAATTTTGTATGTCTTAAAAAATTCATTGAATATATATAAATTATTAATTTAGAACCTACGATTAGAATTCCGAATCCATAAGCTTAATTCTGACTCTATTTAAAACATAGATGAAAGCTAACTGCTACTAGGATTTGGCACCTGCTTCGTGCCAACTGTTACTTGTTACTTCTCAACTGCTAAATATTAACGTCCTTCAACTTTTGTCCTGTTTTATCTCGCTGCACGCTGCTGCGTTTATTTGTGTTGTCTTGGTGCACTTTTATATTAGCTATACAATAAAAAGAAACTTCAATAGAACTATAACTTTATAAATCAAATTAAAATAACAAAAAATAAAAAAATGAAGGAAAGAGAGTCTGGAGGATTTGTAGTTTTAAAGAGCTTTTGTTGAAGAAAATTTTGTAGAGCTTGACTTTTAAATTATAAAATTTTGTTTAAAAAATATCTTTTAGTTAAAAATATACTTTTAAGATTAGTTGTCTATTTCTACACAAATCTTAAGTTTTAAGAGTTTTTATTTAAAAAAATTTAATTTGAAAAAGAATCAAATAAACTATGCATGGTAGTCTGCGTTTAGGATTTGACAAATAAAATGGACAGAACTTTGAATCCGTGAACACTATGTTATTTAAAACACCATAAACTGTTAGACTGTGTCATTCAATTATGTTAAAGGATATTTAAAATATAATATATAATTATATAAAATAGTTAACTTTTATATATATATAGTACTATTACTTTTCAGTAAAGAGTGTGTGCTTGACCACCTTTAACGTAAGGTGGCTGCGCCACTGCTTGTTTCTAAGAACACTATTGTAAAGTAATCCTACAATGACTTACTCAAAATTTCTAAAATGTTTTTTATCTCGGAAAAGGGCGAAACTGTCTTTGATAATTCTTTATAGGAATTTATGAATTATTTTGTAAATAATTACTTAATACTTGTCATAAATTTTAATCCCATGTTCTCAGATTATAGTTTGCATATTACTAATAGTGAAATCACTTATTAGAGAATGAAGAAGGAGGAAAAGAGAGATAATAGTTGCAAATGAAAGGTTAGTTAATCAACATTAGACAAGTTGTAATGAAAATGTTGATTTGATATGATATATGTCGTAGGGAATAGGGATATCAAACAAGTATTATAGTTAAACCTCTCTTTAATAACATCATTTCTGAGAAACTAATAAAATAAATGAATCGTAGGAATAATGTCGTCGGGATATACTCTTGCAATATATGAATCGAGAAACTAGTAAAATAAATAAATATAATCTATTAAAAACAACATCTCTACCTGTATTAAGTAGGAATAATATTTGCGTAGATATTACCCTCCCCAGACCCCACTTGTTGGGATTAAACTGGGATTGTTGTTGTTATTATTATTATTTAATAAAATAAGTACTGCACTTATCGATAGTGAATTAATCGACAAGTGAGGCTTGCTCAGTTGGTAAAGCACATTCACCTATGACCGTTAGGTCCTGGGTTCGAGTCACCAGGAAAGGGAAGTGTAAAAAAACATATAAAAAAAATAGTGAATTAATCTGTCATGCGCGGGAATTGAATGTTGAGATTAAATTTTCAAACAATTAGTAAAAAGAGAAAATAGTTTAGTGCTGTGGAGAGTACCGCACCCCAAAACAAAACAAAAAGTAAAAACAGAAAAACATTAGTATTACTAATAAGAAAGCAGAAAAAGTGATCTGAAAAAGTCATTCCATTTCAGCATATCACATGCGCTCCTCGCTGGGTCCACCTTCGATATTTCAAAATCTTCAAACCCAGAGAAAAAAACCATTTTAAAAGAAAGAAAAGAAAAAAATGGACAAAATTTGAATGAATAGAGACTTGATGCCTTTGGATAATACTAGCATATCATTTGAGTTGTTGTCTCTCAATTCTTTTTCTCTGACAGTCCACACATCTTTGACTAGCAAAATCTGAAATCTTGAGTCCCCTGAAAAGGCCAATTCGTGAAATCTGCCTCTTCAGATTTTATGGGTTTACAATAATGTTATGTATGTGCATTTTCTCTTTTTTCTTTCTTAGTCCTGGAGACAATAAATTGAAATGGGCTAGCATTTGGATCTGTTTTCTTGTTTTTCGCTTTATTTTTCAGTTCAGCTCATTTTTCTATTCCAAAGATTTATAACTTTTGTCTGCTATTGATTTTTTGAATATTTTTGGTTTGCTTTAGATGGGTGCTTCTTGTTTTGTGATCATATGAGTAAAGGTGTCTTTTAGAAAAATTTACTTTGATTGTTATGTACCTATCCAAAAACATTGCTTCTTTCTCCTATCTTGAATTCAAAATGCATAATTTTTTTTGTTTGTTTAGATGGCTAGTTAAGTGGTGCTAAGCCAAGTCTCTGTGACATGTATATATTAGTAGTTGTATTTTTGCATTTAGGATGGACATTGATGTGAATAAGAAAAAGAGTATTTCCCTCCTCTCTTATCAGAGGTTATGGGGGCCATTTTTCAAATGGTGTGTGTTGATGTTATTGATTGATGGTGTCAATTATATTATGCAGGTGCAGATTGTGCTATGAGGTTTTAGGAGATTAATACTATTGGTTATTGAGATGGAAAAGAGGAAATGGTTGTGGAAGAGGAAACCTTCAGATAAGAGCCCTGGTGAAACGGAGAGTTCTGGTTCATTGTTTTCGCATTCAGAGAGATACTCTGATGAGCAGGTAAAAGGCAAAAAAGAGAAAGACGTTTCATTGATCTTTCATTTAATTGTGCTGATATGGAATAATTTGATATCACATGCTTGAAAACATATGCTGCTGTTTTTTTTTCCCAAAACCTCGCGTTTAATCTTCACTTGCACTTTCGATTTTAGATAGATAAATGGTTGAGTTAAACATGCAGCTCAAACTCTGACAGTTAAGAGTTGTTTGCCTGCAAGTGCTGCATTTTCTTTACACTTGCATATATACCAGTTTCGATATATGAAATCTTTGGATGTTTGTTGCTACTTTGTTGATCATTATCAGGCTTTGACTATTGGTAATCAATTGAGAATATGTGGTAAATTTTTAGTTCTTGCAACTCCTGGAATGGCTTAGGAAAAGAGCATGAATTATGAGAGTATGTAATTTCATCTATGTGCATTCTCTGATACTTGGCCTGCGTCAATATTTTGGGGTTCAAGATACTTCTGTTGCGTTCATATGTCTACTAGCATTCGGATGTAGTTTGCATGTAAAACTTGATGTTACTGTGGTCGTGTGAAATGGTTTCTTCTTTACATTTTCAAACACGGAGTTTTGGAATGATAATTTGAATGTTGAGAAAGTGTCATCAACTGTTAGCATAATATGCTTTTTAGATGGGAAGACTAGCTTTATCTTCTTACTTAGAATCAGGGAAGAAAAGAGGAAAATCCATTGGATTGAATAGCAGCTTTTGATTAATAAAGTGTAGAATTGCTAGCGGATTATCAGAGCTCTACCTTTATTTATCGAAATGACTAGTTTACAATTATCGTAGAAAACTAATAGCAATAGATAGCCCACCAAATTGCTGAACCACCAGAAAGAACTTTCCTTCATCTTAGTTTATCCAAATTCTACATTTGAAGTGAGCTATAATTTTTCTTCCTTGTCCTCCCTAACTCTTATCTATAACCAGTGCTTGGGCTGATATCAACTTCCATGACTCTAACAAGAACACTAAAAATTCCTCATATAAGGGATTTATGATATCTATTAAATATAAATTGGTATCCTCTAATGTGCTGTTTAATGATTCTGAGGTTAGATGGTTCAAAATGAGTGCAAGGATGATCATAGTGCTCTGCTGGGAGAACCTTCTTTCTGGGGTCATTTGCCTCGTATCGAAAACCATTCAATAGTTTCCTTAGTGACTATAGCATGACCAGCTCAATGTAATTTAGTACATTACATGACAAAAACAATTTTTTAAAGAAAGCCTTTATTGTTTTTAGCTATTGTATTATATCCTTTTTCATAAAAAAATGATCACCCGTTCTATTTTCTTTAGTTGGAGCAGGATCCACTGAAAGAATTTCCTGACCATGACAAGCAGTCACCAGAGATAACCTCAAAAGCTGCAACTATTGATGATGAAGCCAAGGAAAGCTTGAGAAGTTTGACAGAGAAGTTATCAGCTGCTCTTGTTAATGTTAGTGCCAAAGAAGACTTAGTTAAGCAGCATGCTAAAGTAGCTGAAGAAGCTATTGCAGGTATCTTCTTCCACTCCTTTTCTTCCTCAGCTGCAATTGTAATATAAGAATTTGTCTCTTGGCATACACGCCCTTTTTTTGTATGTGAATTACACGCAGAAACACTTATCTGAACATGTGCTTCTTCCATTACCTTATGATTTTTTGGTCTCTTAATATCCTGTATTTGGTAGGTTGGGAAAAGGCAGAAAGTGAAGTTGCAGTTGTAAAGCAACAACTAGATGCAGCCGTGCAGCAGAACTTGTCTTTGGACGTTCGTGTCAGCCATCTTGATGGTGCACTAAAGGAATGTGTCAGGCAGTTGAGACAAGCTAGGGATGAGCAAGAGAAACGAATTCAAGAAGCTGTTGCAGAGAAAAATGAACGGGAATCTGAAAAAGCTGCACTTGAAAACCAGCTACTTATGCTCCGGTCACAAGTAGAGACTTGCAAAGCTGAAACTCCTACTTCTACTGATCCTGATATCCTTGTCAGGCTTGATTGTCTGGAGAAGGAGAATACAGCTCTCAAAATTGAGCTTCACTCTTGTTTGGAGGAGTTGGAAATTACAACCATCGAGAGGGATTTGAGCACTCAAGCAGCAGAATCTGCCAGCAAGCAGCAGCTGGAAAGCATAAAAAAGGTGACCAAGCTTGAAGCTGAGTGTCGAAAGCTTCAGGCCATGGCTTGCAAAGCATCCCCATTTAATGATCAACGCTCCTCTGCTGTTTCCTCTTACTATGTAGAGTCCGTCACTGATAGTCAGTCTGACAGCGGAGAGCGGTTAAATACAGTCGACAACGATGGCCTTAAGATGAATAAACTGGAAACAAATGAATATGAACCAAGCTGCTCTAATTCATGGGCTTCGGCACTCATTGCTGAGCTTGATCAATTTAAGAATGAAAAGGCCACACATAAAACTCTTGCTGCCTGTTCTATTGAAATTGATATGATGGATGACTTCTTGGAGATGGAGCGGCTTGCTGCATTATCTGAAACTACTAACAAGACACCTTCAATTACATCTGATGCTGTTCCTCATGACTCACCCAATGTCGAGAACCCTTTGGCAGCAGAATATGATTCCATTTCACAAAGGGTGGCTGAATTAGAACAAAAGCTGGAGAAGATAGAAGCAGAGAAAGCTGAACTGGAGAATGCTTTAAGCGAGTGTCAAGATGCCCTTAAGGTGTCCTCTGTGCAGCTTAAGGAAAGTGAAACCAGATTGGAAGAGCTGCAGAAGGAGCTAGATGCAGTGAATGAATCAAAAGAGTTGCTTGAGTTTCAACTCTTCGGCATGGAGGTAGAAGCACGGACCATGTCTGCAAATATTAGTTCTTTGAAGACAGAGATTGAAAGAGAACAATCCTTGTCATCAGACATGGAAGCTAAGTGTCGTGAATTGGAAAATGAGCTCCAGAAAAATTCCCAGAAAGTTGAACTTCAGCAAACTTCTGGTTCAAATGGTGAAGTGAAAATAAAACAGGTAGCTCTTTGTCTCAACCTATCTTGTGTTTTTTGTCATTCCAGTGTTTATACACATGAATGTGAAGAGAGAAGATGGAAACTAATAATGGAATGTGAACTTTCTCATTTGCAGGAGGATTTAGCAGTGGCTGCTGACAAGCTTGCAGAATGCCAGAAAACAATTGCATCCCTTGGAAAACAGCTACAGTCCCTAGCCACTCTGGAAGATTTCCTGATAGACACTGCAAATCTTCCTGGGGGAGAATCAGTCGTTGCTAAAGCGGGAGGAGAACTATGGAAATTGCATGTAAACGAGACATTTACCCCAAAACGCGGTTCTGATCCTTCCAAGGTCGAGGAAGAGAATGCGAGTCATTCTATGAATGGAAATGAAGGGGAATCATCAGCATCTTCATCTACTTCATCCACTACTCAGGCGACCACTGCAAAAAGCAAAAATGGTTTTGGGAAATTGTTCTCTCGGAGTAAGAGCGGACTCCCAACGCTAAAAGTTAATGACGATAAATAACTCGAGGGAAGAATGTTTAGAAGCTGGAATATAATTTTACGGGACATCAATTGGTAAAGGTTGCATGGCTGATCAAATTCTGTTTGATAAGCATACTGTTTGCTTCAATAGTTACGAAAATGTTCAGAAGTTTCAAATGGCATTAGATCTTGAATTTACACTGCTTTGGCTGTTCTCCCTCCTTCTATGTAATCCCTCTCAGCAGATTTTTGTATCCATTTCTTGAACATAACTATCCCCTAGAGAAAAGAACCTTATACGTTTGTTTATTTTGGCTTAAAATGGGATTTTAATATGTAGGTATGGAAGTATTTTAGGAGAGGTTAATGAGGGAAGTGTCCAGAGGTTTGAATAACACCACTCTTACTTTTGTAGTCAGGAAATGAGGCATTAGCACAAACCAAGAATCTCTTTCTCGTCTTCAATTTTATTTTGAAAGAAAAATTAAGGAGTCTTTTAGATATAGGAATTAGGAAATTAATTTTGGTATAAAATACATTAATATTTTATCGGCCAAGTATATAAATGATCATCCATGACACTTCAAGTGTCTACTAAATGTGACACAGTGCGCTGACATGTCAAATCAATTGTCTCAATAACAATTGAGTGCGTGAGAATTTCAATTACATTTTTTTTCTTTATCATTCCAGTTTAAGTTATTTTATGTGTGGTCCACACCACATTTTCTGTGTTTTTTTTTTCAAATTATTTCCACCTCCTCGGCTTCTCCCCCAAAAATGTCTTCCACCAACAAGCCATCCTCTAGTATCGACAACCCCAACTGTTTAGTAAACCCCAAGGTTGACCAACAATAACCAGTAAAAAATAAGTGGATTTTACTTTATTTCATCATGACCAATAATTAAAACTTTGATTGTTATTCAAAATTGGAGAAGATTTTACTTAATTGGTGAACCGGCCCAGATAAAAGTGTACATAGGAAGCAAAATGGATGCTGAAGGTCCATTTAATTGACCCGAGGTAGAGTTTCAAATGGATATGGATATATCATTATTGATCTTCACTTTGGGTTTCTGCTGTTGTTATTCGAGACAACAATGGCTCCTTGCTGATAGTTCTCAACCAAAAGTGCAGTTGTTATCTCATCTTTTTCTCCCAATAAACTAATGCTTTTGTTCCGTTCTTTCTCAGCTTTCCCTCAGGTAGTAGTGGCCAAAAGCACATGACAAATCTTTAATAGGCTTTGTTCAGTTTATCATTTAACTTTGCAGATTGACTTGGAATGAAGCCACAGAGAAACATACATATTGGGTGAGAGTGAAAATACTTGAGATTTTTATTTCCACACGGTTGTTAAGGGGTGGGGGAAGCGAATGAACTTTTTTTTTTTACAGGTGTTACACATACGGAGACATTTAAAGTTAGTACAATCCTTCACTTAGACACTTAAACTAGGCCTCTTTCTAATTAGACATGTTTCTTAGGCAATTCTCATTCCAATTAGACATATTTTTGGCTGATTTATTAATTAACCAAGCGCGTGTTCTGCAATCTCCGTCTACGTGGCAAAAGTAATCATTATAAATCATGCCACATTATTTTCTTAAGCTCTACTATTCAGTTCATACTTTTTAGCGTACTCTGTCGTTCGAGGGCGATCTAGTTCGAAGGTCATAATCGCTCGTCATATTGGTTTGCTTTATTTTTCAGTTAATTTCTAGCATTAATTCTAATATTTCTCAATTTGTGCCAAGTGAAATTATGTATCCTTAAAACCACTTATAAGTTTAATTGTTATCTAATTTTAAGGGTAAACAGTTTGACACCTACCGTGGGGCTAAGGATAATAGTGATTGTCTGGTAGAAAATTTTATAACACAACTATACGCTTGTTCTTTGAAGCGCCTTTAATTAAACATTGAAAGATGTCAAACTCCCAGTCAGCAACTCAACACATCGACAATGATCTCATCTAACACGGAGAGAATGAGAACATTGCATCATGAAACATTGCACCTCCTGCTGGCCTTGATGGAGTTCCGGCTGTAGACCTAATCGACATCAGTTAGCATGTAACCATAAATAGAAACGTGGCCGTTGATCCTGAAAGCAACGGTCGTGGGGGGTCCCGGTCAACTGCTCAGAATGTGCATGTCGGTGAAGATGGCTGGATCAACCTGAGAGTAATTTTCGAAATGATGCAGGCTTAGCAAGCAACAATAACTCATCTCCAAAATCAGAACCACACGCCGAGCAGGGTCGAACTCGAGTCGTCCCAAGAAATTGTGCACAGTGTCAAATCGACTTCGAGAAAATCGAATGAGAAGGAATCTGAGACAAATCCCGCTATCCTAAAGATGCTCGAAGAGTTGACGAAGCGAACCGAGACGGGAGGAAAATGATAAGAAGGTGGAAATATATAACTCCAAGGTTGACTAAATCCCAGGGTCAACTCCGATATTGAAAGGGCTAGATTCTAAAAAGCTTGTGCAAAAACCATTCCACCAAAGTGCGGCTCTAAAGCAAATCTCCAAGAAGTTCCATGTGCATGAGATTCCTAACTATAACTGGACAACTGATTCTAATGAACACGTCACCTCGTATACATGCTCCATAAAAGGAAATGACTTGGAAGATGAAAAAATTAAATCTGTATTGCTGAAGAAATTCGGGGAGACTCTATCAAAGGGTGCCATGATATAGTATCATAGGTTACCGCACAATTCTATTGATTCGTTTGCTATGCGTGCAGATTCCTTTGTAAAGGTGCATGCGGGAGCTATTAAAATTGCAACAAGAAAATTGGATCTATTCAAGGTATGTCAGAAAGATAAGGGATGTTCAGGGAATTCATATCTCGGGTCTGGATGAAACTTTGCATGGAATGAGAGGAGAAAAAAACAAGGTCAAAGTTCATGGGGACTTGTGAGCAAGGGTGGTTTTGAAAAGGATGCCGGGACCAAAGAAGCTCCTCGATTATCGTAATATAACTTCAGTGTAGATGCATCAACTATCACATATATCAAGGATACTAGATGGCCTTGAGCGCTGCAGACTGATTCGGCCTAGAGAAACCTCAACCAAATATGCAAGTATCGTGACACTCATGGTCATAAAATAGAAGTTTGCAAGCAGCCAAGGGGGGATGTAGCCCGATTATTTAACGAGGGCCATCTTCGAGAATTCTTAAGTGATCGGGCAAAGAACCACTTTAAAAACAAGCCAAAAACCAATTTAAAAACAAGGATTCAAACATACAGAACGAGCAAGAAGAGCCATAACACGTGATTCACATAATCTTTGGAGGGGTCGATGTTCTCGAAAGACCGGTATTTAAACGCACCAAGGTGATGATCACAAGGGAAAAGTGATCTCGGGACTACTTACCAAAATAAACGTTGTTTTTTAATGACGAGGATGCAGAAGGGATCGAACAACCTCACAACGACACACTGGTTATATCTGTCTTTATCAGTAAAATTAAATTTAAACGTGTGTTGATTGATCTAGGTAGCTCGGCCAATATTATTCAAGCAAGGGTCATGGAACAACTCAGCCTACAAGATCAAATTGTGCCCGTAGGCTAAGTACTTAATAGGTTCAATATGGGCCGTGGAAATCAGCAGGTATGATATTAAGTATCGACCCCCAACAACCATCAAGTCTCAAATCTTGTCTGACTTCACGTTGGCCCTAATACCCGAGGTATAAAGAGAATTGTTAGTCAACTTGGGTACATCTTCGGGAATCTGGACCCTTTTTATTGATGATGCTTCGAATATAAAAGGGTATGGACTCGGCATCGTGCTGAAACCACCCACATACAGCATGGTGAGACAATCTATTAGAACTATAAAATTGACTAACAATGAGGCCGAATATAAGGCCATGATTGCAGGTCTGTAACTAGCCAAAGGCTTAGGAGCAGAGGTGATCGAAGCCAAATACGACTCCCTCCTCCTTGTGAATCAGGTTAATATGACCTTTGAACTTTGGGAATAACGAATTCAAAGATACTCGGACAAGCTACAAGTAACTCTATGTCGGTTCAAAGAATGGACTTTGCAACATGTGCCTCGAGATTAAAATAGCGAAGCCAATTCCCTTGCAAACCTAGGCTCGTTAGTTGAAGATAATTAACTTAATTCGGGGGTTATTGTACAACTCATGGGACCGGTGGTCAAGGAAGGCCATGCCGAGATAAATTCCACAAGTTTGACTTGGAATTGGAGAAACAAGTACATAGAGTATTCGAAGAACAGAACAGTTCCTTCAGATCCAAAGAAATCGAGGACCATGCGTACGAAGGCCGCCTGATTTACATTGTCCGAAGATGGAACCTTACTAAGGATAATGTTCGACGGCCCACTATAAATATTTCTAGGACCGGGTGATACCGAGTATGTTTTAAGGAAGTCCACGAAGGCACATGTGGGAACCACTCAGGCACCGAATCACTGGTTCGAAAGGTAATATGATCCAACTATTACTAGATTGATATAGAAAAATGTGCGAAGGAGTTTGTGCAGACATGTGGTAAATATCAAAGGCATGCTCCGTTTATTCATCAATCGGGGGAGCTGTTGCATTTAGTTTTGTCCCCTTAGCCATTCATGAAGTAGGGGGTGGACATCATCGGCCCTCTTCCATCGTCACCAGGTAAAGCTCAATTTGTTTTATTTACGGCTAACTATTTCTCTAAGTGGATTGAATCACAAGCCCACCACAAGGTCAGGTAAAAAGAAGTCATTGACTTTATTTGGGACCATATAGTATGTAGATTTGGGATACTATCCGAATTGCATGTGACAACAGAAAATAATTTGTCGGCAGCAAGGTGACCAAATTTCTCGAAGCCCTCAAGATAAAAAAGGATCTTATCACCCTAGCAGAAATAGGTAAGCCGAATCGACCAACAAAACCATAATACAAAACCTTAATAAAAGCTTGAATGACGCTAAAGGAAAATAGGGAGAAATAGTGCCCAAAATCCTTTAGGCATATACCACAACTTCGAAGTCCAGTACCTTAGCTACCCCGTTCTCTTTGGTTTATGGCACGAAAGCTTAATACCTGTCGAAGTTGGGGAGCCAAGCATCAGATTTCGATACGCAACAAAGAAATCGAATGGCGAGGCTATGAATATGAGCCAGGAACTATTGGATAAACGACGTGAAGCTGCCTTTGTTCGATTGGCTGCCCAGAAATAATGAATCGAGAGGTATTATAATCGAAGGTCCAAACTTTGATACTTTAATGTCGGAAACTTGGTAGTGAGAAAGGTAACACAAAACCCCAAAATCCAAATGAATGAAAATTGGGTCCGAGCTGGGAAATGCCGTACTAGATTCTAAAAATCATAGGAAAATGATCCTACAAGCTAGGCACGATGAACAACGAACAATTGCCAAACAATTGAAATGTATCACACTTAAAACGGTACTTCAGCTAAGGTATGTCCCCTTCCATTTTCATTTATATTTTAAACTAACTCTTGCAGATATTTGATCAGAAACATGTGGATTCCTTGACACGAAATCTTTAGGTCTGAAAGCACGTGTTGCACTTTTTTTCCCTAAGACCAGTTTTGTCCCAATTAGGTTTTCTGGTGAGGTTTTTAATGAGGCAACCATTGATCATGCTAACTTAGAACAATTCAGCAGTATCCGAGGCTTCTTTACAATCAACGTCGAATACATGGGGGCATTACCCTCGAATGTTAGCTTTGTTGCGAGGAAATTACTTCATGGCATTAGTTCTAGATAGAAAAATTTTGAAGGTCCAAAGGGTCAAATGAATCGTGCCCGCGTAGTTTGCTCGATCCCTGGCGCAGAACATGTATGCATATATAGTCAATTATAAAGAGAAGTATTTTTCCTTGCCAAAATATCACATGTCTTAGAAATGTTCTTCTACTTTATAATTTCATACTCTCGATCTATTATGTAAATAGGCCTAAGGGCCGAACATAACTAGACTTCGGATAATTACCCCCATAATTGGGGATTGCCGTTCAAAAATTAAACAATATCGAATTGTTAAAACTTCAAGATCATAAGACCTTTTAGGCAACTCTCAATTTTTATAGGCCACGGCCACCCCACTCGGGGACTGACACTTTGGGTAAGATTGAAGTAAAATAGGAAAATAAGCCCAAAGGGAAAATTCCGAACTAAAGAGGCTACAACTATATTAACACAGCTCGAGATGTCTGAATTCCGTAACAAAATGGGCCTTCAAATTCTTTCATAAACCAGCTAAAAGGGCTTTCCCCGTCGAATACATAAAAGGCTTCGATAAATATCAAGCCTCGAAAATTCTACAGAGTACAAAAATTTTCAAACTCTCGAACAGTTCTTTATTTCATGCTAAGGTATTACAACCTTTGTGAACACGAATGATAAACAAAGGGAAAAACTTTGAAAGTCGAAAAGGAGAGAAATTTACAAAGGCCAGATCAGCCAAATACAAAATTACAAAGGTCTAAGGGCTACTTTCACTTTGAATTTGGGAGATCCTTATCAATCGACTAGAAATCCTAAGGGCTAACTAATTTCGAGTTCGTGCATGTTCTCATTTGATAATTAAGCTTAAGGGCTACATAAATTCAAGTTCTAACTATCATTCGGGGTCCATCGATTAGAAAAGGTCGAAGATGAGGCTTATTATCGGCCATTACCCTCCCCAAACCACGGACCTACGAACATAACTTCATGATTTCATGCTAAGGCATTTGATCCTTACATGAAATAACAAAAAAAGAAGACAACAGATTCATAAGCAATGAAAAGGAAGAAGTTTGATATTCATCAAAATCTTTTTACAAAGGCAACACAACCCGATGGAAATTCTTTGCAAAGGCCAGAACGACCTCAACAAAAATTCAAAAACTACTAAAAGGCATAAGTAGCACGATCCTTGTAGGAGGAAACATCTTCACCCTTGGAGTCTTCTTTTCCAGATCCACTCAAACTTTCAGATTGCTCCTCAGGAAAGGCCAGATTCCGAGCCTTTGTTTCCTCTGCCCTGGCAACCTCAATTTAACAGATACATTGAAGCTTTGGTCACGGGCCCCCTCAAGGTCCTTCCTTCGAGTTTGCCACTTTTCATGATTCACCATACTCTTGGAATGTGCTAGGGTGGCTTCAACATCAGCCTTGTATTGGGTCGTGCCATCCTGAGCCTTAATAGTGGGTGAGGTCGCCTCAGATCGAGCTACCTCAAGTTCTTTGGAAAAACTAGATAAACTAGACTCGAGCTCCTCGACTATCTTTGGTGAACCTATAGACATGTAATTTTTGAACCTCCCCGAGATTTTACACTTTATAGAATTTAAATATTTATTTAGGTCTAAATATCGCCATTTAAATTAGTTTTGCCTCTTTTACATTATTGTAAGAAAAAAAATTGAAAATTACAAAAATAGTTAAATATTTCTCTATTTAATTCATGTATTAGATATTTTTAGAATGATATATTACTTTGAACCTATTTTATTTTAATATAATCTTTGAAAATACTAAATATAGTTTCAACATTAATTTTTAATTTTATTTTAAATTTAATAGTTTATTAAAATCAATTAAGAGTTATTTTATATCTTCTTATAAGTATTTTTAGAAGTAAACTAACAGCCTTTTCTTAGCCCAATTTGATAGATTTAGAGCCTAATTAAAACCTAGGCCCATATTTATATCTTTCCCTAATACATAAAACACTAGACTCTTTCATCTTCCTCTTAACCTAGACAAAATACACAAACCCTAGAACCCCTAAGCCCTAATAGAGCCGATGTTACCCTTAGACCAAACAACCACCCAACTCCATAACATCTTAGAGAAGCCTCCTCCAGCCACTCTATTCGTTGGAAAAATCCACCTCCCAGCCATCGCCGCACTACCTCAGCAAACTCTCACCAGCCCACCCCCTGAACCTTTCTGATGCCGACAAGCCAACACCAACAGCTGTTACCTCGCCGAAACTAACTACCGGTAAGTGGAGGTTATACTGACAATAACACCTCTCTACCACCACTCTCCCTCACACCACTAACGATAGACAAGCCACCTCCCAACCCCTCTGCCACCAGCGACCCCTCTTGGTTCTCTCATCTCACCACCCGAAGACACACACACACACAAACAAAAGCACAAAACGAACCAAAGGGGATGGCGAATGGACTAGTCTAGTCATTGCAATAATAAAATACCAAAAATTGATTCAGTATCATTTCATAAAAAATCAAAATAAAAATAGAGTTGGAGTCATTTTATTGTCGGAAGTTCATTGCTTGAGTTTGTTTGGGTTTGAATTCGTGTTTGGTTGAAGTTCCAGTGATTCATCCGTGGTTCGTTGCATTTTCGAGTTCAAAATAGTGAAACAATTAATTTCCATCTACATTGAGGTCAAGTTCTTCAATTCTCTATTCAAATTATTTTCTTTTAAACTTATGTGTTGTTTGTGGAAATATTTGTTTGATCCATGTTAGTCATATGCTGCTTGGTTAATTCTGCTTATACAATAGTTCAGATTTGCCTGAACGATTTGTTGAATGAAATCTAACTAAAAGAATCTTCATCAAATTAAGATTTAGGTGCAGATTAAGGCAAATGGTTACGGTGGATAAATGACATTGGCAAATTTGGACTTAACCTGGTTTCATTACATTGCATTCGTGTTTTAGTTACTAGGAGCATGCTTAGGCCGCCATCACATAGGTTGGCAAACTTTAGGATTTTTGTTAGTTTTGAGGCAGGAGATCGTTCCTTTAGTTAAATTCACACGGGGAATGCCCCAAAGGATTTGTATATATTTTATTCCGGGGAATGCCCGGTAGTATTCTGTAATAAGAGGCCAAAAGTAGAACTTGTAGTGTTTTATTCTTGGTTTTTTTTATTTGGTGGAGACGAACTCAAGCCTCTTATGTGTTCATTTTCCCATTTCTGTATTTATTACCTCAATTCAAATATTTTAAAAGCCGACCCGATCGAGTATGCAACCGTAATAGTTACCGGACTTGGGGGGTGCCTAGCACCTTCTCCCCGAGTCAAATGAATCCCCTTACTTGAATCTCTATTGTAGACTTAGTTTTGGAGTCCAAAGTGTTTTAAAAGGAAAATTATTTTTTAAAAACCTAGCACATCGAAACCAATGTCAGGTGGCGACTCTGAAAGTCCTTTTGAACACCACTTTGTCACTTTTTAATTAAAAACCATTTTGAACTTTAAAATTCATTTTATTATTTCTAAGAGGGTTAGTGAGGTTAAAATTGGGGTATGACATCTTTGGCGACTCTGCTGGGGAGTTGCAGGTTCGAGCTGATACTTGGACTTGTTGGCTTTTAGAATATTCAGTTGAGGTTTATATGTAATTTATTTGCTTTATTTGATTTTTATTTTGTTTATGTTGTTTTGTTTGCTAGTTGTTTATTTGTTTATAGTTTTTACTTTATGTGTTACTGCTTTATAACTATCATCATTTGCATAACCCTGAGTTAATTCTTTCTACAACAAGTCTCGGAGTATGCATCACATACACAAGCTCTTTATTGAGTGACCTTTATTTTAGGAGGGCAGACGTCGGGCGTATGTAGTGGGCAGAAAGCTTGAGCAGCCACCATCGACCATACGCTCCCCCAAATTACCTTGTTAGTGAACCCCAAGCTTAGGTTAGCCTTTAGGTCATTCTTATTTGTATCATGTCATTTAGACCTAGTAGGACTCAGTCTTAGGTACCGTGTCCTTTTGTAGGAAGCTTATCCAAATTTTGTCAAAATGGGACCGTGGCCCAAAAATAAATTCAATCATCCCTATATGATACATGCTATATCTTTTAGGGTAGAAAGTTTATTTGGAAGACTGACGTTTGGGAAAGAGGGTGAAATAGAAAAATGAAGCAAGTAGGGCCCAATTATGATATTCTTTCATAACTTTTTCAAGAAAAAAACAAGAAAATGAAAATAAAAAATCCAAAAAAAATTTGCACTTTCCCATTATTTTTCAAAATTTTTTAAAAAAAAAGACAAAAAAGAAAATCCAAAAGATTTTACATTTTCCATCATTTTTCATGAAGACAAAAAATATAGTTTTTCCAAATTAGTTGCATTTTTTAAAAAAGCTTTCTAACATGTCCAGTCCTCCCGAACTACTGCATACCTGATTCTCGTCTTTCAGGACACGAAACGTAGGCAGCCCACATAAGGCATGGTCTTCCTAGTAAGTCTTAGGTTCTTGTCTTCGCGGGGTCTTAGCCAAATCTTGCATATCTTGCCACTTTTGGCCACATCGGCTTGTTGCAAAATAGGGCTATTTGTGAAGTGACTTTTTGAACCGTGTTTGGAGAGTCTAGAATCCACAATTAGTTGTCTCCTTCTTTCAAGGTCCGTCCTTGTTGAATTTACATGTCTAGGGACTTTTAGCCATATCAGTCATTCTTGCATAACGAGTCATTTTAGCAAAAGTATTTCAATGACCCATGTCTTAGAATCTTGAGCGCATAACTAGGTGTCATATTAATTTAAGGTCCGTCCTTTTCTAGTTTGCATATTTAGCCACTTCTAGCCATATCGATCGTTTTTGCAAAATGGGTCATTCTACAAATTAATTTTGGGCCATGATTATTGGGAGTTTGAATCTATATAAGCCTTAGTGAGGTGTTTCCATATCTGAGCAATCACCCTTATTGAGTTTGCATTTCTAGCCACTCTTGGCCATGTAGGTTAATTTTTAAAATAGCTCGATCTTGTCTTACATATGTCCAATAAAAGGTGTTATGGCGTCGCATATCATCCCGAGTCACTAACTTTATTTGGTCTTATTTTTCTTATTCAGGTATGGATCCATTTACCACAACTCGAGCATGACTGATATCCCAAGACAATTCCAGTCAAGACCGTTGCATACATGATTTGCTTGAAGATATTTTTGTGTTTTGGGTCTGTCATTCATGTTGTCTTTTACTTTCTAGTTTTGTACATTAGTATTCCGTCTTTTAATTGCTGTTAGAGTTTGTTGTAGTATAATTGAGTTTGTCGAGTCTGGTTGTCGTACTTCCTATTTTGTATTTGTAAATCGAAAAAAGTTATAAATGAAAAATTCAAAAAGATTTTAGTTACTTGTCTATTAATTTTCCAGAACTAAGTTTGATCTGATTCATGAGGGACATGATACGTAGGCAACCTACATAGGGTTCGATCGAATCATCATTAAAAAGCAAAAAAGAAGAAGAAAATAAAAAAGAGAATGAAGTTGTGGGACGTGAGAATGAGAGGAAAGAACATGGCAATAATCAGAAAGAAAATAGGGGGAAAAAATGAAAAGCCAAGCGGTGTTAGAAAGGAAAATGAAGAAGGAAATGTGGCAAGAAGTGTGGAATTGGGATGACGCCAAATGACCTTTTGACCATTGAAGCCATTATAGAACCGTTAATTGTTGCTAGGGGCATTGCACGCAATGTGATATTTCTATCTGATAAATTCCCTAAAGCTAACATGTTTGCTTTGTTTTTCTCTCCTTTGTAACTTTCATTGTTATCATAACAGAGAGTAGTTAGTTTATGGCACTTTGGCGAATCATCTGTACAATACAAAGTCAAATAGCAAGGTAGACATGGCTAGTAAAGACATGGACACAAGAGTTATTGACCCGTCGATGGAGATTGAGAAGTCGGAATCTGAATTGAAAGAGGAGGTCCAAATGTTAAAACAATAGATGGCATAAATGTACCAGTCTTGGATAAGGGGGAATCCTCCACCTTCATTCCCTACCAACTATACAGAAAAACATGGCTCTATTCCACCGTTGTCCCAAGCCCAGATGCACAGTACCATTGATCTTTTCCCTGAGCACGCCTCGGGCTTCATCCCTTACAACTCTTACCCCGACACTTTGTCCAAAATTTACCATGTTCCGCTAGCCAAAACAATACCATACCCTGCTCCGACATGTGCTCTTATTTTTGTAGCCCCTCAGCGAGCTACCCTCCATCGATCCTCTAGTGAGCCCGTATTCCTAGCTCCAGATATCCAATACTATGCCCCAGAACCCACCTTCAAATTCCCAAATCCTTACTTCAACACTCCCCGCTTTGAGCCTCATGTTGAAACTAAGAAACCACCCAAGAATGCGGAACAAGGGGTGATATTTAGGAAAGAGTCTTGAGCAATCATTGAGAAATATTCAAGGGTTAGGAAGCCATGTGAGTGTGGCTTATAAAGATTTATGTTTGTTCCCTAATGTTCAACTGCCTGTCGGGTTCAAGATGCCCAAGTTTGACTTTTATGAAGGATATGGGGATCCTGTAGCTCATCTGAAAGGTTATTGCAGTAAAATGAGAGGAGCCGAGGGAAACGATGAATCACTGATAGCGTACTTCAGCCAGAGTTTTAGCGGGGTAGCTCTAGAATGGTACACCCGCCAGGAAGCCAGCAGGTGGTACACATGGGAGAATTTGGCTCTGGCCTTTGCTCGGCATTTTCAGTACAATAGACATTGTCCCGGATCGCATGTCCCTGACCAGGGTAGAAAAGAGTAAAAGCTTTGGAGAATATGGGTTCTGAAGGAAGGAACAAGCTGCAAGGTTTAATGCTCTGATGGAAGAAGATGAGATGGTTGAATACTTTCTTAAGGCCATGGCGCCTGCTTACTTCAGGAATTTGATCTCAACCATTAGTAAGCCTTTCAATGATGTGGTAAAGATGGGAAAATGGTGGAAGAGGGAAAGAAGTCAAGGAAGATCATGAGCTATTCTACCTTAAAAGCCACAACATAAGTAACGCATAGTGACACAAGAAGTCTTACGATCCCAGTTCGCCTTTCGTGAACTATCGTGACGACACCTAGTCTCTATGACTAAGTAAGCCTAAATTGTGGAAGAAGACCAAAATTTGCAGAAGTAAATCAATTTAAAAACAGAAATAAGGTAATGACAGTGTTTAAATGTGCCGCTCGGCATACAACATATATATAAATCTCAAAACCAATATCCAAATCCAAGACCCGGAAACTCACGAATCACAAGCTAAGCAATACTATATAGCTCTAACTCCGGAATGTCTATTGAACAAGAAATACATAAGGGCTAAGTTCTAAAAGCAGTAATAGAAAAGGACTCCTCGGTCAGCGGATGTGGAAGATGTACCTCGAAGTCTCTAGCGTAGATGCCTCTCTCAAAGATGTTAGACCTGAGTAGCGGTACCTGGATCTGCATATGAAAAATATGCACAGTAAGGGAATGAGTACACCACAACGGTTCTTAGTAAGTGCCAAGCCTAACCTCGGTCGGGTAGTAACGAGGAAAGGGCCCTACTGAGATAAGTAAATAATAAGATGCCAATATAAGATAAACAATATAATTGAGAATTTACAGTAAGAGTCTATACATGATAGTACGACTATAATAACGGAAGCAGGAATAAATACAAACCACAAAGAAACACAGCTCACAACAAGGATAATAACCGGGGATATCTTGGTATCCCAATGATCTCCTGATATCCTCAATATATACGCTAGGGATCTCTTGGTATACTGAGGATCTCTTAGCATCTTCAATATATAGACTAGGGATCTCTTGGTATCCCGAGGACCTCTCGGTATCCTCAATATATGCCAGGGATCTCTTGGTATCCCGAGGACCTCTCGGTATCCTCAATATACGCCAGGGATCTCTAGGTATCCCGCACCTCAGTCCAGATCATAAATACGTGCAGGGCATCTCCCAGGATGCCGTCCCGTAGTCCCAAATTAAAACACACAATAACAGCCCAAGAATATTATATTAAATGCTAATTTCGTACAAGGTAAACAGTTAATTCTAGCCTAACATGCTTCACGTAATGCAATTAATGTAGTTTAAGAAAATCAGCAATTAAGTCAGCTAAACATGCTTTCCTAACTAACAACAGGCAAAGTTTGCAAGTAGAATAAACAGGAAAGAAAGGAACTCAGTTTAAATACTTAAGTAAAATCATATTTTTCAACAATTAGCTCAAGTACGCACTTGTCACGTCACGTACAAGGCATTTCAGTGATCAAACATATCATATCCTAAGGGGAAGGTCCCCACACAAGATTAGACAAGCTACTTACCTCAAACCAACTCAAAATCAACCTGACACAATGTCTTTGCCACGCGTACGCGACTCCAAATGGCCCAAATATATTCAATTCATTTGCATAATGTAAATAACACTTCAAGTAACTGATTATACAATTAAATTTTAAGCTAATACGTGAAATTGTGTAAAATAACCAAAATGCCCCTCGAGCCCACGTCTCGGAATCGGGTAAAATTTACATATTCCGGACATTCATTCACTCACACATCTAATCATATAAGAATATCCCAAATAGAATGTTAAAACCCCAATAAAAACTCAATAATTCGTCCTATGAAGTTTATTCTGTTTTTCCCAAAATTCTCCACCATATTCGAAATTTAAAGACTAGATTTAAGTTAGGAATCATGAAAATTGATCTAAGTTGGGTATAGATCACATACCCAAGTTACCTAGGTGCAAAAGTCTTCAAAAATCGTCCCTCCCGAGCTCTCAAATTTGAAAAATGTGAAAATAGGCTTAAACCCTTGAATTGGGGTTTCAATGACTCTGCCCAGATATTGTTCAACGGGATCACAGTCATATTGTCATGATCGTGAAGTACATTCTACCACACAACCAAAAATCTTCTATGCAAATGCAATGAAAGGTCTGCGATTGCAAACCCTCTCTCCTCAAAGCTACGCGACTGCGGTTGGGTTCACGCGACCGCGTAGAGTAAATATTCCATCTCCCATAGGCCAGGGTGCTTTATGTGATCGCAAAGGGGATTGTGCAATCGCAAAGCAATATTTCAGACGGCCTCAACTTAACACTACACGATCGCGGACTTTCTCACGCGATAGCGATGAGCAAAAAACTTGATGCTGTAAAACCAGAAAAACCAGAAATGTGTTTAAGGCTAAAGTGCCCGTTTGAGCACCCGAAACACACCAAAAGCCTCCGGAACCTTAAGAAACCCTCCAACCAACCCTGAAACATCATCCAAACATTTTCCAACCTCCGGATGTTGAAAACAACATCAAAACACCTATTTTTCATCGGATTCAAGCTTAAGAATTCCAAAACTCTAAAAAAACACTTTCGATTGAAAAGTCTATCAAACCTCATCCGAATGACTTGAAATTTTGCACACACATCAAATTAATCACTACCGAGCTACCCCAACTTCCGGAATTCCATTGCGATCCTTGGATCAAAATCTCACTATCAAACCGGAAACTTCCAAAATTGAACTATGGGCATTTCAAGCCTAAAGTAGCTACGGACCTCCAAAACACAATCAGAATACGCTCCTAACCTTGAAATCGGCCAACGGAGCTAACAGAACCATCGAGTTTCCTTTTCGAGGCCGTCTTCATACTAACCCAACTATGGTCAACTTTCTAACACTTAAGCTCTAATGTAGGGACTAAATCCCAAAACTCTCCAAAACGTAAAACCGAACATCCTGAAAAATCAAATTAGCAGATATAAACTTGGGGAAAAGTAGTAAATAGGGGATTGGGGCATTAAATTCTTAGGACGACTGGTCGGGTCGTCATATCCTGCTACACATAAACATTTGTTTGTCCTTAAACGAGCATAGAGACATACTTGAAATAGTGAAAAGATAAGGGTAACGGCTGCACATATCCTACTTGGTCTCCCAGGTTGCCTCCTCGACTGGCGGACCCTACCACTGAATCTTTACTGATGCAATATTCTTTGACCTAGGCTTTCTAACTCGTCTGTCCAATATTGCCACTAGCTCCTCAACATAGGATAGATCCTTGTCCAATTGGACTGAACTGAAATCCAACACGTGCGACAGATCACCATGATACCTCTGGAGCATCGAGACATGAAATATCAGATGAACTCCTTCCAAGTTGGGAGGTTAGGCAAGCTCATAAGAAACCTTCCCAAATCGCTTCGATATCTCAAAAGGGCCAATAAACCTCGGACTCAGCTTTCCTTTCTTCCTAAATCTCATAACGCCCTTCATAGGCGAAACCCGAAGCAAAACCTGCTCTCCAACCATACAGGAAACATCACGAACCTTCCAGTCCGTATAGCTCTTCTATCTGGACTGGGCTGTACGGATCCTATCCTGAATCACCTTAACCTTCTCCAATGTTTCCTGAACCAAATCCGTGCCCAATAATCTAGCCTCACCCGGCTTGAACCAACCCACATAAGATCCACACCACCTACCATATAAAGCCTCATACGGTGCCATCTGAATGCTGGACTGATAACTTTTGTTGTAAGCAAACTCCGCCAATGGCAAGAACCGATCCCAAGAAACCCCAAACTCAATCACACATGCATTGAGCATATCCTCATGAATCTAAATAGTGCGCTCGAACTGTCCGTCCTCCTGAGGGTGAAATGTCATGCTCTAGCCTATCCGATTACCTAACTCATGTTGTGCAGCTCTCCAGAATTGTGATGTGAACTGAGTACCTTTGTCTGAAATGATGGAAATTGGAATACCATGCAGACAGACAATCTCTTGGATATACATCTCTGCCCACTGCTCCGAGGAATATGTAGTACACACATAGATGAAATGCGTGGACTTGGTAAGTCAATCCATAATAATCCAAATGGAATCGAACTTATTAGTCTGTAGGAGCACATATACAAAGTTCATGGTGATCCGCTTCCACTTCCACTCCGGAATCTCTATTTGATAAAGCAATCCACCCGGTCTCTGGTGCTCATACTTCACCTGCTGACAATTAAGGCACCAAGCTACAAACCCAATTATATCCTTGTTCATCCGCCTCCACCAGTAGTGCTGTCTCAAATCGCGATACATTTTTGCGGCACCCGGATGAATGGAATATCGCAAGCTGTGGGCCTCCTCTAGATTCAGCTCCCACATACCATCAATATTGGGTACACAAACCTGACCCTGCATCCTCAATACTCTATCCTTGTCAATGGTCACATCTCAGGCATCGCCATGCAGAACCTTGTCCTTAAGAACAAGCAAATGAGGGTCATCATACTGCCGCTTCCTGATACGATCAAATAAAGAAGACCGAGAAACTACGCAAGTTAGAACCTGATTAGGCTCCGAAAGACCCAATCTCACAAACTAGCTGGCTAAGGCCTAAACGTCCATCACCATATGCCTCTCTGCTGCTGGTAGATAAGCCAAACTCCCTAAACTCTCTGCCTGGCGACTCAAAGCATCGGCCACCACATTGCCCTTGCATGGGTGAGATAAATTGTAATATCATAGTCCTTCAACAACTCTAACCACCTGCTCTAGTGTAAATTTTGATCTTTTTTTCTTGAACAAGTGCTGCAAGTTCCGATGGTCAGTATAAATCTCACAAGGCACGCCGTACCGATAGTGGTGCCAAAACTTCAAGGCATGAACAATGGAAGCTAACTCAAGATCATGGACATGATAATTCTTCTCATGTATCTTCAACTATCTGGATGCATAGGTAGTCACCCAACCGTCCCGCATTAATACCGCTCCAAGTCCAACTCTTGAGGCATCACAATAGACAGAATAAGACCCAAACCTATAGGCAATATCAAAATTGGGGTCGTAGTCGAAGCTGTCTTGAGCTTTTGAAAGCTCGCCTCACACTCTTCAATCTACTGGAACATATCACCCTTCTGTGTCACTCTAGTCATAGAGGTTGCAATCGATGAAAAACACTCCACAAAATGATGGTAGTAACCTACCAACCCAAGGAAATTCCGGATCATTGTAGCTGAGGATGGTCTGGGCCAACTCTGCACTGACTGTACCTTCTTCAGGTCTACCCGAATACCCTCAGTCGATACTACCTGGCCTAAGAATGCCACAGAATCCAACCAAAACTCATATTTTGAAAACTTTGCATATAACTTCCTTTCCCTAAGAGTCTAAAGCACTGTCCTCAGGCGCTGCTCATGATCTTTCCGACTTCGAGAATACGCTAGAATGTCATCAATAAAGGCAATGACAAAAGATTCAAGATATGGCCTGAAATACACTGTGCATCAAATGCATAAAAGCTGATGGGGCATTGGTCAGCCCAAATGACATAACAAGAAACTCGTACTGACCATACCAAGTCATGAAAGCAGTCTTCGGGATATCTGGCTTCCAAATCTTCAATTGATGGTAACTTGAGCGCAAGTAAGAAAACGCCCGTGCACCCTAAGGCTGGTAAAATAGATCATCAATACGAGGCAAAGTATAACGGTTCTTCACTGTAGCCTTGTTCAACGGGCGATAATCAATACACATACGCATAGAACCATCATTTTTCTTTACAAACAAGACAGGAGCACCCAAGGTGATACACTCGATCGAATAAAACCCTTATCAAGTAATTCCTATAATATATCCTTCAACTTAAGAGGAGCCATACGATATGGAGGGATATAAATGGGTTGAGTGCCTGGCAACAGATCAATGCAACAATCAATATCTCTATCAGGTGGCATGCCTGGAAGATAAGTTGGAAAACATCGAAAAAGTCTCGTACCATTGGAACTAAATCAACCGAAGGGGTATCAATACTGATATCTCTCACATAGGCTAGATACCATGTTACACCCCTTTCTCAACCATATGGTGAGCTTTAAGGAAAGAAATAAATCTACTGGGAGTGTGATCTAAAGCACGCCTCCACTCAACATGTGGCATACATGGCATAACCATTGTCACAGTCTTGGCGTGACTATAAGGAATAGAAAAATGGGGTGACAACCAGTCCATGCCCAAGATAATATCAAAGTCTACAATGCTGAGCAATAATAAATCGGTTCTTCTCTCAAAACCACTAAGAGCAACCAAACACGAACGATAAATGTGGTCCACAACAAGAGAATCTCCCACTGGAGTAGAAACATAAATAGGGGAACTCAAAGAATACCGAGACACACCCAAATATGGAGGAAAATAAGAAGACACATAAGAATAAGTGGAGCCTGGATCGAACAGAACCGATACATCTCTGTGACAAACCAGTATAATAGCTGTAATGATAGAATCAGAGGCAGCAACCTCAGTACAGGCATGAAGGGCATAGTATCGGGCCTGGCCTCCCCCTCTAGGATGACCTCTACTTCCCCGACCTCCACCTCTAGTTTTGGCTGAGCAGGTGGGGTAACAACTGGAGCTGTAATCATAGCTTGAGAACTCTGCGGGGCACGTTTTGGCTGAGAAGTCTGTGGAGGTGTACTTCTTCCAAGTCTAGGGCAGTCCCTCACCACGTGGAATGTGTCACCACACTCAAAACAAGCTCTGGGAGGACATGGTGGTTGTGACTGGCTTGGTCCAGGTCTGCTGGACTGACCTCTGAAAGCACCCCACGCAGGAGGCACGCTAGAAACTGGAGGTGCATAATAAGGCTCATGAGGCCTAGGAGGAGCTGGAGCACTACTGGCTACTAGAAGAGATGAATGAACAGGGCAACTCATATAACCCCTACCATGACGACCTGCAGCTAAGGTACATGTACCAGAATAATGGTCCGACTCTTGAGATCTCTTGTCCTCTCTCTCCTCTTTCTCCCTAGCATGCATACCCTCAATCCTCCTGGAAATGCTCACCACCTACTGATGAGGAATATCATATCCAACTCACGAGCGATGCTAGATATGATATTGGGAATAAGCCCCCTCAATAAACCGGCGAACCTTGACAATATAAACCAAGGTCGCGGCATGCCTAGCCAAGCTAGTATAACAGACATCATACTCTGAGACAGTCATAGAACCATGGCGCAAATGCTCAAACTCATCGCGCCATGCATCTCTAAGGATCTGAGGAACAAACTCTCAGAAATAGATCTAAAAATTGGGTCCAAGTCAGCGAAGCAGCCTCGTCCGGACTATCTAATTCATAGACGCGCCACCACTCATAGGAGGCTCCTCAAAGCTGGAAAATAGTGAATGAAACCCCGCTCGATCCTGATATACCCAGATTATGGAGAATACGCTAGCACTTCTCCAGAAATCCCAAGGCATCCTCTAATTCTAACCCACTAAATACCGGAGGATCATACTTCTTGAACCTCTCAAGTCTCTGCTGCTCATCCTCTGAAGTCGTTTCCCTGTCCTCAGGTTGAACTGGAACTGCAGGCGGAACAGGAATAATCTTTGGACCTGATCAACGTGCACTCACTGCTCAGGAGTGAGGGCGGCGAGAGTCTATGCCCCTATCTCGGCCTGGGATGTGGCTGTAGCAAGGGGAAGCAACCCTGACTGAGTTAAAGTGGTTTACATACTCATAAACTATGCTAGCGTCTCCTGAAGTGCTGGCGTGGTAGTAGCAGTAGGTGTGTATGAGGTGCCCGGACTATAACTGGCACTGCTGGTGGCTCCTCGGTGGCAGCTCGCGCAGGTGCTCTAGTTGTACCACGTGCACGTCCTCGACCTCTACCAAGGCCCGAACCTCTGACGACTGGAGTAGGGGGCGCGGATGCCTGAATATCTCGAGTAGCATGTGTCCGCACCATCTGTGAGAGAATAAAAAGGCAGAAGTTTAGAATTATGATATCAAAAATCTCGCACGACAAGGAAATCATATGAAATTGAATTTTTCTAATAGTTACATAGCCTCTCGTAGATAAGTACATATGTCGCCATACCAATCAGCGAGACTCTAATATACCACCTTATGACCTATGACTCCTATGAACCTAGAGCTCTGATACCAATTTGTCACGACCCCGATTCGCTCTCCGTGAACCATCGTGTGCGGAAGAAGACCAAAAATTTTGGAAGCAACACAATTTAAAAATAGAAATAAGGTAATGGCAGTGTTTAAATATGCTGCTCGGCATACACCATATATATAAATCTCAAAACCAATATCTAAATCCAAGACTCGGAAACCCATGAATCACAAGCTAAGAAATACTATATAGCTCTAACTCCAGAATTTCTAACAAGAATAGAAAATACAGAAGGGCTAAGTACTAAAAACAGGAATAGAAAGGGACTCCTCGGGTTGTGGATGCGGCAAATGTACCTCGAAACTCTAGCGCAGATGCCTCCATCGAAGATGGTAGGCCTAAGTATAGATACATGGATCTTCACATGAAAAACTATGCAGAAAAGGAATGAGTACACCACAACGCCACTCAGTAAGTGCTAAGCCTAACCGCGATCGTGTAGTGACGAAGAAGATCATGGCCTTACTAAGATTAAGTAAATAATAAGATGACAGGATAAGTAAACAATATAATTGAGAATTTACAGTAAGAGTCTATACATGATAGTAAGAGTATAATAACGGAAATAGGAATAAAGGCAAATCACAAGGAAACACCACTCATAACAAGTATAATAACCGGGGATCTCTTTGTATCCCGAGGATCTCTTGGTATCCTCAGTATATACACTAGGGATATCTTTCATATCCCGAGGATCTCTTGGTATCCTCAATATATGCCAGGGATCTCTTAGTATCCCGAGGATCTCTCGGTATCCTTAATATATGCCAGGGACCTCTTGATATCCCGATGATCTCTTGGTATCCTTAATATACGTGCCAGGGATCTCTTGGTATCCCGCACCTATGTCCAGATTACCATGGTTACGGGCCTTCCATTACCCCTTTGATATTTTCAACCAAGCACTCTCGGAGTGTTATCTCTGTGACATCAGGCCCCTGACCTATTGCTCGAGATCGGGTATCACCTCTGGAATGACGGCCACAACTACAACACAAAGGCTCGGATGAGGAAGGAATATAAGAAAAAAATGGCGAGGTTAGATATTCAAGGCAAATCAATACTTACTATTCATGTTCCATTTTTCAGGGAACGACGTGTCTTCAGCAGGGATTAGGTCCAAAGTCTTTATTCGAACAAATATGCCCATCCAACCTCGGTCCCGGGTCTCATCTATGGTCAAGAACGGGAGTTTGGTGGCTCGGCGGTGAAGCTTGATCATGCCTCCACGATAAAGTCGGGGGCTATAGAGATGCATAAGGTGATCGAGGGTAAAATGATGCCCCTTGATCTTGCTTACAAGTAATCGCAGGAGGATCACGATCCTCCAAAATGATGGATGGATTTGGCCAAGAGTGACATCATACCTCTTGACAAAGGCGATGATGATTGGATCTAAGGGACCTATCGTGAAGGGATAAGTGTAGACACTCAGATACCTCTCCACATGAGTTGTGATGGATTCCTCGGGGGTAGGAAATACTACATCTTTGCCTATCCAATTGCACTTCTCTTTCACCTTCTCGAGAAGATCTTCTGTAATCGCATATATGTACCTCGACATCGGTTCACATCGACCCGGTGTCGAGGGTGTATTCTCTACCTTGAAACCGAAGCGAGAAAGAGATCGAGCACGATCGAAGGAAGCCTGCTAGGTCGAATAATAGAAAGCCGAGATATCCTTGATCGGGTAAGGATCGGGGCAAAAATTTCGCCAGGTATCGAGCCAGGACCATTATTAACCTATCATGAAATTTGCTTCTGTAATTAGAATTATATTATAAATAGAACTGCTCTATTTATAAGTGGTTTTAAGCAACAATTTGAATGTTAATAAGTGACGTGACATATCAAAATTTTTAAAATCAATTGAACATATTAATTTTAAAAGGATTTTTTTTTCATATCATGCAAAAGATGTATGAGGTATTATTTCCTTACTTTATAATATTATGGCAGATAGATGAAATTTACTCTTCTATATAATATTATTGGGTATATTTAGATATCTTTTCATTTTTGGGACAAATACAATAATGGTCCATTATAATTGAAGGTCATCTTTTGTAGCCGTAGATTTAAGATCAAGGACGTGTCACTCAAAACGTGAATGAAATACTTTTTTCAAACTCAAAAGCTTATTTTTGAATTCATATGTCATATATAAAACTTTTTTACTCTCAATATTTAAAGTTTAACTTAATTACACTTAGTATACCAAATTATCAATTTTATATCATAATTAATTGAGGATATAATTAATAAGATATTTTTTACTCCTTATTTAAAGGATTTTCGTTTCATTCAAGTATCTGTACTCATCTCACGTTTTTATCTCCCGACCCCTCAGCCCCATCCATATTTTACCCATACCCACATTCTTTTTACAGGCTTCCACTATTGACAGTCATTAAAAAGCTTGAAAGCGTTGAATACAAATTTGGGTTTTTAAAAATTATTATTTGTTTTGATTGGGTGTCATTGTAAATAATTGGGAATATATTTTGGAGTTTATATCTCAATTTTGAGGGGTTTTGGTGAAGATTTAGACTTGTTTTTGGCTGAATTTCAAATTGAAACTCGAAAAAGAAGAAGAAGTCATATTGCAGAAATTATAGATAAATTATAAAAATTTGTAGATAAATTGTAGAAAATTTGTCAATAATTGTAGATAAATTGTAGATTATTTTTTACAGCAGATTTGTAGAAGTTTTTATTTTTTTAATTTGTGAATACAGAAAACAAAGCATCTACAATTAGAATACAAATAATCTACAATCCATATATAAAATATCTACAAACTGGGTATATTGAATTTTAATATCCCAATTCTCATTCGATTGTAGTTTAATTGAGATTTTCGACATAATTAGTTTTTGCAGAAGATTTGTAAAATTTTTAGTCGTTTTTGATTTGTGAAAATAGAAAACAAAGCATCTACAATTAGAATACAAATAATCTAAAATTTATCTATATTTTTTTACAATTTTAGAAAACAATTTTAGATGCTTCATTAAATATATAAAAATATATAGAGAGAAAATATATAAAAAGAAAATAATTGAAGGATATATATAGACATGAAAAAAACCGATAGAAAAGAGAAAAAAAGTAGGCGTGCCACCACCAATTCTTTTAAAAAGATATATATCGGCAGAATTCTTTTGAAAAGAAGTACTCGGAACAAGGCAATGAAGGGAGTATTCCAGCTCCAGGACCTTGTAGGGTATAATAATCATAAAAAAAATATGGACAAAATGGATAAATTAGAAATTGTACACATTTTTTTAGTAAAATTTTATATATGGTATAGAAAGGAAAAAATCTTTTTTTTTTTCAAATGAAAATCATGTTCAAATACAATTCATTACACGCACCTAGCTGAATAGTTTGGCCATAGATTTTGGAATCTTGGTTGAATAAAAATTAAATAATATTTGTTCATGGAATATGATTAATTTTGGAAACAAAATTAAGGGCCCGTTTGGATACACAATTTTCTTTTTTCAATTTTTTTTTTGAAAACAATGTTTGGTTATTCCATTCTTACCAATTTTTCCTTTTTTACTTGAAAATTCATTTTCAGATTTGAAAAACTGTTCTCCCCAATTTTTAAATTGAAAATGAGAATTCGTTAGTTTTAATTTTACAAATTTATTCTATTTTTTTAAAATTTATAAAATGACCCCATCAGTTTTTTTTTAATCTTTGGCAGATACATCTTTGGCGCCTGATGGTGGAACATCAGTCATAGTTAATACTTGAACTCTGTCTGCTTATAGTTTGATTATATGATTATGAAAAATATGTGGCTGTGCCTGCTTTTGCACCTTTTCAGCGTGTTAGTAGAATTAGAAAATATGATATTGATTTTACATATTTTGTGTATTGCAGTAAAGCAGAATATGATGATTGTTAAACAATAGCATTTTAATTATTTATTTCAAGTAGCATAATCAAATTGGGGTGATTTTGATATTTTTTATAAGTTATGAGATATAAATCATACTTCATAATTTTGAAAAAAAAATATTCGAATAAGTTGCCAAGAGTATAACCAAACACTACTTCATCTTCAAATTCAAATTTTAGTGAAATTTATTTGATTTTTTTTTTGGAATTTATGTCCAAACGCCTACGAAATTTTTCCCTTATTTTCAAAATTTTTTTTACTTTTTTTCAAAAGCAATGTTTGTTCATATAATTTCAATTTTCACTTGCATTTTGTATTTTTAAGAAACTTTTAAAAACTCCAAAAAACTATTTTTTAAAATTTTCATTCACATCACTCACAAAACTTCAAAGATAACCCAAAATTATATTAATGCCCAAATACAACTCTAATTTTCAAATACCATTTTTACTTGAATTTTTTTTCTATTTCTTTTGAAATTTTATAATTCTTATGTCCAAACGCCAACTTAATTCTGAAAAATTATATTTGGGTAAAATTTTTATTTTCGCTCATAAAACTTTAATTTTTAAAGAATAAAATATATATTCAAATACGATATTAATTTTTAAAAATTATTTTTTTGATACAATTTTAATTTAATTTTTATATTTCAACTAAATTTATGTCCAAACGCTAATTTATTTATTCAGCCACATAAAGTAGGACTGTTCACTACAGTGGAGGGTATATATATATATGGGAAAATCAAAGAAGAGGTAAGAGGAAGATACCTTCCAGCATCCATGCTGGCAGCTGCAAGATATATAGAGGAAGATCCCTCTTTTGAAATGGCAGCAGTAGTAAATACACGAAGAAGAATGTGGAAATGCGAAGTGACACGTGTGAAACAGAAGGGTCCTACTTTCTTCAACGTGGCAAGCCATGGCAGGCCAGTGGGGATTGCGCAGAACGCCAACCCCTTATCAAGAAAATCTTTCCCTCTCAGAAACTGACACCAACTTTTCTCTCTCTTCTGCTGTTGTTTCTTGATTATAAGTGGAGAAAACTAAAACAAAAATCTTTTAATTTTGAGCTCTGCCATGACAGCCATTGCTACTGCTCTTTCTCTTCCTTTCTCTTTGTGCCGCTCTACCAAGTCTTATACTAGAAAGGTACCTTTGCTTTCTTTTTCTTTTTATTCATTCATTTTGGGTATTTGTAAAACATTGAAAAGTTTGCTTCTTTATCTTAATTAAGCCTGTTTCTAGAGACCCTTTTGAAATTGTGGTGAAAAAGGAAAACAAAAATCATTTCTTGATGCTGGTTATCTGTATTGAGATTTCACAACGGATAGGATCATGATCTTTATTTGGTTGATATCTGGTAAATTGAAATATGTTTAGTTCCTAAAGTGGTATAATTTTGACTAGTGACCTTGTGGATGGTAGTAAAATTTTTTACATAGGTTGCGACACTTCATTCTAGTGGCTGTGATTCTTCACTATAGTTGAAATTTATTTGATTGTCCAGGGGACTCTATGCAAGAATAAGCTCTGCGTCATGTAATCGGTACTAATTTATTTGTTGGATGATGACATGCGTTGAGCTTAAATGACGAAGTGAGGATTCATATAGCCTACTTCAACTTGTTTGGGACTGTGTTGTTGTTGTTGTACTTGAGTCATTTTAGTATGGAAAGTCATATCTCACTTGCATTTTCACAATTGTTGACTGGTTTTGCATCTTGTTCATCCTCAGTATGTCAAAGGGAGCTTTGGAGTGTTTGCAGTATATGGGGAGGAGGGTGGGATGCCAGATAAGAAAGTTTCCTGGTTGACACTCTTTAATGTGGAAGATCCAAGGTCTAAAGTTCCACAAATTAAAGGCAAATTCTCGGATGCAAATCAAGCTTTGGAAGTTGCTAGATATGATCTACAATACTGTGATTGGCGAGCTCGGCAAGATGTACTTACAATCATGCTGCTACATGAAAGGGTTTGTCTTTGAATTAGTGTGCATTTATTTCCTATCTTTAACTGAACTTGGTAAATACAACATTCACTGTCTTCGCTAGGTTTACATACAAATTTGTAGCACTCCTATTTCTTGTTTTCTTAGCTTGTCATGTAGAGTCTCCTTTTCACCTCCTGTTGTATTCTCTTTAGACTTGTTTCAAATTTCCCTGCTCATCATGCAGTAGCGGAGCCAAAAATTTCACTAAATGATGTCATATATAAAAGTAATCATAAGGGATTCAACATATAGTATATGTGCATAAAAATAAACTTTTAACCTAGCTAAACAGTGTGACCTTCGCATAAGGTGGCTCTGCCACTGTCATCATGGTACTCTATCATTTGTTCTGATTAGCGGAAATTATGTAAATAGGTTGTGGATGTGTTGAACCCTCTAGCACGTGAATACAAATCTATTGGAACCATGAAAAAGGAACTTGCAGAGTTGCAAGGAGAGCTTTCTCAGGCCCACAACCAGGTACGAAATTTTCTTATCCTATTAAAATGATATTTGGATACAAATTGCATTTTCTATTTTCTAGTTTCAACACAAGTAGATATTCAGGGCTAGTTGCCTTTGATATGTCAAACTTATTGAAACAAGTCTTAAATATAAATGGATAGTTATATAATCTTGCTTATTTTCGTAAGTATAAAGTTCTATATCTGATGTATCAATACAACAGGTACATATATCTGAGGCCCGGGTTTCTGCTGCTTTGGATAAGCTAGCTTACATGGAAGAGTTGGTTAATGATAGGCTTCTGCAAGAGAGAAGCATGGCAGAATCAGATTGCTCGTCCTCCTCTTCCAGTACGTCAACAGCATTATTGGATACTGGTAAAAGCAAGCAACCCGGAAGAACCCTGAGTGTGTCAGGTCCTGTCCAAGATTACAGTTCCCGTTTGAAGAACTTTTGGTACCCTGTTGCTTTCTCCGCAGATCTTAAGGATGACACCATGGTAAGTCAATTATCTGAAATAATCTCACTCGCGTAAAGAGAGGCAGCATTTGATTCAACATACAAAATCATGTAGATGCAAAATCATGATGCCAAAACCAATTAACATGCTCTTCTGTATATTCAGATAGGGATGTGACTTTAGGAATTTTATGGTCTTGTGTGAATTCCTCTGGCTCTTGTATTTGATGACCATAAACTGTTATGTTACAGTTACCGATTGATTGCTTTGAGCAACCCTGGGTGATCTTTCGCGGGAATGATGGAAAACCTGGATGTGTACAGAATACGTGTGCACATAGAGCCTGCCCCCTTGATCTTGGCTCAGTGAAAGAGGGACGCATTCAGTGCCCTTATCACGGTGAGAATTAAGAAGAATCTTACTTTTAGTTCAGAGTTCCTATTTGGGATATGGACACAACATTGAAATAGCTGACACTGTTCTTTTCATGAATTTAGGATGGGAATATTCGACTGATGGGAAGTGTGAGAAAATGCCATCAACACGATTACTGAATGTAAAGATCAAAGCACTGCCCTGCTTTGAGCAAGAGGGAATGATATGGATTTGGCCAGGAAATGATCCCCCTGCAGCTACCCTTCCTTCTTTACTACCGCCTTCTGGATTTCAAATCCATGCGGAGGTTTGAAACAACTGCCATTCGATTTCCAGTTGTTAATAGGAAGAATATCTTACAGCTCATTCTTGAATACTTTTGCCTTATAGCGGTTGTCGTTGAAATTGACAGATAGTCATGGAACTTCCAGTGGAACATGGGCTATTACTTGATAATCTATTGGATCTTGCACATGCTCCTTTCACCCATACATCAACCTTTGCTAAAGGATGGAGTGTCCCAAGGTAGTTGTTATTATAATATATTAAGTCTAGTAATTAGCAACATAGAATGTTTTTCTGTTTATTTCCGTATAGTTATCCAGAAGACTTGATTTTACTTATCAATTTGAAAACATAAGGAGTGTTTTGCTTCGTGTGGTATGTGAAGGTCTCTGTGCTTATGATTTACCTTATTTCAGCTTGGTGAAGTTTTTGACTCCTGCATCTGGTCTGCAAGGATATTGGGATCCTTATCCAATAGATATGGAATTTAGACCACCTTGTATGGTTTTATCAACCATTGGAATCTCAAAGCCAGGCAAATTGGAGGGGCAGAGTACCAAGCAGTGTTCTACACACCTCCATCAACTTCATGTTTGCTTACCTGCATCACGACACAAGACACGGTTATTATATAGGATGTCACTGGATTTTGCTCCCCTGCTGAAACACATCCCTTTCATGCAATATGTTTGGAGACATTTTGCTGAACAGGTTAGATTCTGTCCTAGAAGCTTTGACAATGGCTGTTTAACATCTAATGGAAGTCATCAGTCAGTGACTAATTGTTCTATGAAAAACTGCATTCTGTTCGTCTTGGAAAAATGATAGTATGAAACAAAATCAAAGCTTGAATATCTAGGATTACCATCACACAGCTCTAGAAGCTCAAGATCTCGAGAGTTTAGACTTGCAAACTATTTGATTCTTGCAAGTTAAATACAATTGCCTAAAATAGAACCACTAAATTGTGAACACCAACTTCTGAAATAGAATCTTGCCAGAAATATCAAATAAAATTTCATCTTCTTTAAAAGATGTTATCACACTCTCTTCTTCGTGAGCATAATGCTGCAAAGACTTTCCCTTTATAAAGAGAACTAAAGAGGAGCAAAATGAAAGATATGTTGTAACTTTATCTCTTTGTGAAATTTTATACAGGTTTTAAATGAAGACCTACGGCTTGTGTTGGGCCAGCAGGATCGCATGCTCAATGGTGCCAATATTTGGAACCTGCCAGTATCTTACGATAAGTTAGGTGTGAGGTATAGAATATGGAGAGATGCTGTAGACAGTGGAGCAAAACAGCTACCATTCAGCAAATAAATTTAGGACTATTCCAAGTACAGGTTTTTACTTCTCAAGATGATTCTTCGCTCTAGCTTACATCATCAGTTTATGGCAAACTTCAGTTGCTGAGGAACTCTTCCATAGTTGTTCTCGTGAGGAGACACCAGAGCATCTGGTTCCTGGTGCATGGCTAAGAAGAGATGATTTCAGCCTAACGTCCCCTTGTAGAAATATAGCTGTACACAAATTTTTGTAGGTTCGTGTGTAGTTTTGAGCAACCTTTTTCACACCCCTCTACCAATTATTCTTATCGTGACCCTTTCTGCGGTTTAGAAAATTTCTTAGGTTCTTTACCTTGTCATAGCATAAATTCTGATCTCCTTTCTCAGGTAAGAGTTATTGTTTTGGCCAAAATGGAATCAGAGGTTTATGACATCTGCTAGATTTTTGAGCTAAGTTGTATCAGTATGACAGTATTGAAATATTATTCTTGTGATGTTGCTATATAAAACAAGTGGCAATGCTTTGATGAAACAGTTGTCATTTTAGAGTCTTGTCAAGAATATACAGAGCTCAAATTTATAGATACTGCTGAGTGTTATGCAATCACACTAGTAGATGATCCAAAAAAAATCTCTTTGGGGTAGGGTGCATAGAATACTTGGACATGAGTTCCCTAATAAAAAGACATCGTGAAAGCTGCTGATTATAGTGTTGATGACCATATCACTTCATACTACTAAGGTCAAAATAAACTCTTGTCACGAGGTTCTTCCCTTGGACAATTTTGGATTGACGCTCTACTAAGGATTTTGTACTTTGATAGTTTTTATTTCTACCTTTCTTAAGTGTTAACACAACAATCACAAGAAACATTCCCCATAATAGATGCCAGCACAGAACACTAACCATCTCAGTTTTGACCAGATTGCATACTTAATAGTACCACAAATTTATACCGGATTATAATAGTGTAAGACACAACATGGCTTTCTTAGAAAGCTACAGCATTAATAATAGCTAGATTATTCATATACAGATACGGACAAAATCCTCATATCAGGTTACGCGGGCTTCCAAACTGTGAGCACTTCTTGAAACATCTCTAGCATCAGATCTCTATCTGCCTGTCTGAAGAAGTTTATTTCATCCCTAACATCATAAATCTTGCCAAAATCAAACAAATACGTTAAGCAACCTTTTTTCAATTTATTTAGCTGGTAAAGCCAAGCCTCTTGCAATCTTTCGAGGACATTTCCCGAGTTGATGTCTTCTAGGAGACTTTCCTCACAAGCATTCTTCAAATCTGCAATGTCATACTTGTTTGCCGCACCCAGCAGTGCCAACCGGTGCTTCCAGAAATCCTCTTGTTTTATGGTCCCATACAGGTAACTGAGAAGGGCTGTGCATGATTCTGTTGACATGTCTTCTATGTCGATCATAGAGGACTCTTTCTCCCTGAGATCGTGGAGGAACATGCTGTGGAATACAGGAGAACTAGCAGATAGTATCGCCCTGTGAGCTTTCACTGATCCATCAGCGGTATTTATGGTAACATCAGCATGGATGGACTCGTCAAGCATACGAGAGAGACATCGGAGAGTACTTTGTGTAGCTAAAGCTTGCAAAATAATGTCATTGGGCCATATAGATTTTCCTTCTCCACCCTAAAGTTTCAATTACCACAGGTTTCTAAGAGAAGGAACAACAACAACAACAACAACCCAGTATAATCCCACTTAGTGGGGTCTGGGGAGGGTAGTGTGTACGCAGACCTTACCCCTACCCTTGGGTAGAGAGGCTGTTTCTAAATAGACCCCGGCATCCTTCCCTCCAAGAACTTCCCACCTTGCTCTTGGGGAGACTCGAACTCACAACCTCTCGGTTGGAAGTAAGGTCGTCAACCGGGCCGGGTCGGACCGGGACCGGACCGGTATAACCAGGGACCGGATCGGCCCGGTTACTAAGGGGCCGGGTGGGCTGGGTTCGAGGGGGGAGGGGGTTAGTCCGTTTGGAATTTTTGAGGTTGGAACCGGACCGGCCCGGTTTGACTACACAGTACCGTGAACCGGTTGGACCAGCCGGGTTCAACGGTAAATTTTTTTTTTGATTTTTTGAATTTTTGGGGCCCATATGACCGTTGGCAACGGTCCAGATCCGTCGGCCAACGGGTATTTTTGCAAAAATGGGCAATTTTTGATATTTTTTTGTATTTATTAATTTACAATATTAACCATTCTTAAAATCTATAAATACCCTCCCCTCTTCTTCATTTCTTCCCTCAAAATTCTAATCTCAATCTCAATTCTCAAATTATCAATCTCTCTCTTCCCTTCAATTTGCAAGATTTCATATTCTAATTTTTATAATTTTATTTGTCTCTCTATTCCCGAATTTAATTTATCGCAATTTGTCATTCGGAATTTGAAGCTTGAAGTTCAAAATTGAAATACTTGCTTGACGTTTGTTCGTGGTAACGCCGGATTTGCGTAATCAAGTGCTCAATTTATTGTCGAATTCGGTGCACTCCCTCCAATAATTGCATATGTAATTTTAGCTTATACTTTCATTTTTACAATATGTTTAGTGTTGCTAAAAAAGCGTGTAGAAAAGTTACTGGTAGGGGTGGAAATAAAAAAAGAGGTAGTCCTGTAGCTTCCGGTAGTAATAGTAATGACCCAATATCACATGTTTCTGAATCATCGCCTAATGATAATGTAGAGATTGATTATGAACAACTACAAGAAGATTTTGGAATAGAAGATGAGATACCACCTACACCTAGTAGTAGAAATGTTGGTAGTATTGGAGTTGGAGTTGCTAGTGCTACAAGGGGTAGTAGACCATCAGTGGCTCCGACTTCTAATCGTAAAAGAAGAAGTCCGGTATGGAAATTTTTTGAAATAATAGAAGGTACTAATAGAGTTAAGTGCAATTTTTTCCTATCTTACTTGTATTCATTCAATTATTACAAAGTATTAATATAACTTAATAGTTATACTACACATAATTCCAAAAAAAAAAATGAAAATATACTAAACCCGGCCCGGCACGGGCCCCTTCAACCCGTAACCCGTATGGTTCAATTTTAACTCGAACTAGCCCAGCCCGTTACGAACCCGCGGTCAACTCGGCCCGGCCCGGTTGACCCGTTTAACACCCATGGTTGGAAGTGGGGGTTGCTTACCATCAGAGCAACCCCTCTTGTCTTAACTAAGAGAAGGAACATGAGTTCAAAGACATAAGATCGTTTTCTGTAAAATGCTGAGAAGAGATTTTCATTCTTTTTCATTTTCTGTAAAATGGTATATTGGAAAATTTTCATTTTTTTTCCAGTTCAAATCTGCAGAATGGAACAACCAAATAAGTCGAGTATATACACCTAAACACAAGCCCTATCTGTTACAACTGGATAGGTACTTTATCAAAGGACCATTTCAATTAGCAATCTCATCCATATTAAGCATACACACACCGCAGAATGTCAGGAAACTCACATTTGGTGAGTAGATCTTCAGGTCAAGGAACTCAACATCAATGATGAATCGACCTTGTAATGCAGAATCAATAGGCCACACAAAGTCATCACTTGTTCGAAGCAGCCTCTCATACACTGCAACATGGACCACCACAGAATTATATGCGACATAACATGTCAAATATGGTTAATGCGGGATGTTAATGCCATTCAACAAGGTGTATGATGGACATTAGTTGCAGGCTCTTTAGTGTGGACAACAAAGAGAAATGCAAGGAAGCAAAAGAGTCTACAATTCCATGTCTCTGGACGTGCAGCTGAAGAATATTGCTTCACTAAAAATCCTAACAATCCTTGAGTGAAAGCCCAAATAGTACACAACAGTTAGGCTAGCAATTATTGGCATACTAATAGCCTTAAGGCAATCTAGACATAGGTTCTTATACTACAAGCAAAGGCGGACACTTGATTTGTAGCGTGTATGGAAGTTTTTTTTAAAATGAATTCTTATGGTCAATAAAACAAACAATTTGACCATATAAGGGAGGAAAATTTATGTGCACCGCACCATTAAGGACACTGAAAGTGTAGAATACTGAACTGTTCTTGGTCTCAATTTTTCAGTACTTTTCAGTTCTTTCGACGTGGTATTTTGGGGTTTGTGCTTCGGCTATTTATAGGTGTCAGCTTACTGGAAACATCCAATTGTGTTCCTGCTAAATCCTTCTGTTGACTAAATATATAGTTAAAATGTCTAACATTGGTCTGAGTTGCCCAAGATACCCCATTAGCCATCACAAGATACATGGAGCGTGCAATATAACACTCATCCTCTGAAGATTACACAGGTCATGGTAATTGACAGTACATACTCATCCCCCAAAATACAGGCTGCCTAATATACTAGAATGCGGGAAAAAAGCGAGTAGGAGATGAGTCCGATAATAGCTTTCCAAAGAAACCACAAGCTTCAGAGACGGGTATATGTATACGGCACGTTTCCATTTCAGATATGAGCTGGCAACTGACTTGATAAAGTATTAAGTAAAAATGTCAGCGCGTCCATCCCTCCATGAGGACAGGAATGGACATTTGTTGACTTTTGAGAGAACATTCGAACACCATACAAGTAACTTCCTCTCTTGCAGTTCAGCAGAGTGCAGATTAATTACCAATTCATCCATAGCAAATGCAAATAACCATGATGTCATTTGAGATCACTGTTATAGACATGGTATTTATAGATAAGTTACACTTGCGTGGCAAATAGAGACTATTGGACTTGCAACCAGATCTTCGTGAATAGAGTAAGAAGCTAAGATTTTGAGAGAAAATATTAAGACCTAGCCCAGCCAGCTTTCTGCTACATGAAAATTTTAGTGAAAAAGAGAAAAGAAATCAATATGTGCAGCACGATCAGCTCAATTAGTACGAAATCTGCCAATCTGTAAGTTTAGATGCTAGGAGGATAACCATTGTTCCTTTTTTGCCTTTTTTTCTTTCTGTAGGCGAACAGAACAAGTTAACGACATGTAGCCAGCAGAGGCAGATCGATCAAGAAACAAACCTGACGGGTTCAACTTTTTAGGTTCTTAGGACTAAAGGCACTGTAATTGTGAAACAAAGGGTTCAAAATTTATCACTATTCATTTTTGAAATTTTACTTGCCTTTTCACATATATATGTGTTTTCCGTATATAAATACTGGGTACAGTTGAACCCATAATTAATAGGTTGCATCTGCCTATGGACTATGGTAGCGAGAAATATGCCATTCTTCCAATAACATTTGAAGAATCTAACCATCCATCAAACAGATCAATAGCTAAAGAAAAAGAAACTTTTCATAAGCATTGCCTCTCTTTTTGTTTTTGGTTCATCAAATTTGTATAGCAATTGGTTTTAGACCATAAATTTGAAGTCTTCTTTTAAAACTTTATGTTGAGCCAAACACCATCACATAAACACATAAGAAAAGAAAAAAACGTGAAATTAAAAAGGTACCAGGAGATATGTGAGGTCTACGGTTGGTGCCGGTGGTGGTGACACGGAGCATAAACCGAGCAAAGGGAGGAGGAAGCTGCTCTTTTGAAAGCCGAGATGGTTCTGGAAACAGCCGAATATACAAATACCTTTCTTTTCAATTGATAAGTGCCTTCTTAATCAACAACTTCAACATCAGAAGAAAAACAAAATTGAAAAATGGAAGAGTAAAAATAGAGAGCAAATTACCAGTTCCAGATACCAATTTTAAAAGGGTCGGATCGCTTGTAAGTGGATGCTCCGAGGTTGTCGATCCTCCATTGAGCTAACCTTGATATCGTTTCTACCTTTGCGTCCGTCATTCTTCTTCTACTACTGCTACTCTGTGTGTGTGTGGCTGGGTGGGTGAAGCTAGTGGACTTCTTTTGAACAGCCTTTGTTGATTGCGTTAAAGTAACGTTTTAATTTATAGGAGTAAAACTTAAGTGAGAAGACTTGCTTTAAGCACAGTTGAAAATTTGTGTCTTAAGGACCCATTTCACTTGACTCTCTATAAATATCTTGTTTTTAAATATTTACAAATTTCCATTTTAAAGCAGCTTTTAAGATATTTGATTATTAAAAGATAAATTTTCATAAATCACTATCTTTTAGGGATAATTAGCTATTTATAAATATCATTTGCTATATTACGGATTGTAAATACGTTTTCTGTTGTTATAAGATGTATTAGATGTATTTAAGGCAAAAAGAGACGTGAATCAGGGAATTCCAGCTAATCAGTTGTTGTATTCGAGTATATTCGGCCATATTCATGGCGTGAAACTGGATTACAGCTGGACAGATTATAATATTCGACTGTATTCACGGCATGAAACAGGAGATTACATTGTTTTTAAAAGGAAAGTGAATCAATTAACATAATAAACTCCTAATATAACTCAACAAACTCAATTATAACACAAATTTTGTATTTTCAGTTATGAAAAAGATTTTCAACCGAAAATAACTCCAAAAACATAGCAATCTTCAGAGAAATTGTATAATACATCTGAATATATTAAATTATATTAAGGTGATCAATAATGAAAGAAAACAACAGTTAGTCATAAAAACCTACTACCAACAGAAAGCGAGAATGCCTGCAATACTATTGTTATGAACACTTTATACTACCTACTCTACTACCCTAATCATCGATCTCCGTACCTTTCTATCAAAGGTCAAGTCCTTGGTCAGCTAAAGCTGCGCCATGTCTTGCTTAATCACCTCGCTCACACCTCTTCTTTGGCCTACCTTTACCTCTCCGTTGGCACTCCACTGTCAACCTCTCAAACCTCCTCATCGGGAGGTCTGTGCTCCTCCTCTTCACATGACCAAACCACCTAAGTCGCGCTTCCCGCATCTTTTTCTCAATAGGGGTCACACCCACCTTGTCGTGAATAACCTCATTTCTCATCATATCTAACTCGATGTGCCCACACATCCATCTCAACATTCTCATCTCTGCTACCTTCATCTTCTGGACATGAGCAATCTTGATTGGTCAACACTCAGCCACATACAACATCATTGGTCCAACCACCACTCTGTAGAACTTGCCCTTAAGTTTTAATGACACCTTCTTGTCACGCAAAACACTGGAAGTGAGTCTCCATTTCATCCACCCCCCTCCAATACGATATGTGACATCTTCATCAATCTTCCCATCCCCCTGAATAATAGACCCAAGGTACTTAATACTTTCTCTCATAGGGATGACATGCGAGTCTAGCCTTACCTCCCCTTCCCCTCCTTGAGTCTTGCCACTTAACATACACTCCAAGTATTCTATCTTGGTTCTGCTTAACGTGAAACATATATATACCAAGGCCTGCCTCTATATCTCTAATTGCAAACTGACACCATCCGCGTCTTCTCAATCAATGCAATATCATCTGTAAATAGCATGCACCACGATAACTCCCCTTGGATGTGGCGCGTCAGTACGTCCATTGGTAGAGTAAACAAAAAAGGGCTGAGTGCTGACCCAAATGCCACCCCATCATGATCGGAAAATGGTATGAGTTCCTACCACCGTCCTCACTCAGGTCTTTACTCCATCATCAATGTCTTTAATCAACCTAACGTAGGCAATAGTTACATCTCTAGCCTCTAAATATCTCCACAAAACCTCCCTAGGAACTTTATCATACGTCTTTTCTAAGTCGACGAACACCACACGCAAGTCCTTCTTTCTCTCCCTATACTACTCCATCAATCTCCTAACAAGGTGGATGGATTTTGTTGTCGAACGCCCCGGCATGAATCCAAAACTAGTTTTCGGAAATAGGCATACTCTTCTTCACCCTTAGCTTTACCACTCTCTCACAGACTTTCATAGTATGGCTAAGCAACTTGATACCCCGATAGTTATTGAAATTTTGGGTATCACCCTTGTTCTTGTATATAGGAACCATCGCGTTCACCTCCACTCTTCGGGCATCTTCTTCGTTTTAAAATAACATTAACTAACCTAGTGAGCCACTCCAAGCCTGCCTTGCCTGCATTTTTCCAAAATAATTACTCCGGGAGTAATAAAATATATATCTTCTATTATATTACCAAAAAAAATATTAGCAAAAAAAATATTAAAAAAAGTAGCATAACAATAAAATTTCTATTAACAATGTAATAATATTAAGTATTAGATAATATAATTAAAAAACATAACACTAAATTATTTGATGCCTATATACGTCACTTTAATTTAATAGTGACTTTATTCATTAAAATTTAGATAATATTATTGAGAACAACATAATAATTTTTAAAATAAAAAATATTTCAAAAGTAATAATATATATATATATATATATATATATATATATATATATATATATATATATATATATATATATATATATATATATATATATATATATATATATATATATATATATATATATATATATATATATATATATATATATATATATCTTCTATTATATATTTTATTTTTAAAAAGTGAGCAGACAAAAGTATTAAACAAAGTAATATGCTAATAAAATTTTCTGTTAACAATGTAATAATAGTAAAAATTGGATAATACAATAAAGCAAAATATAGAATGTGCCACGACCCAGTTTCTTCCTTAGTGAAATGTCGTGACGACACTTATCTCTACGACTAGGTGAGCTTAACATTATGAAAATGAAATAAGAAACAAAGATAACAGCTAACAGATTGTTAATAAGCAAAAATGTGCCACCCGGCATATACAATAATCATTTTTCCAAAACCCGAAAACTCGCAAGTCATAAGCTACTAAGAAGTTTTAACTGTTTTATACATCATCTCTACAAAAATAAAGAGAAATAGACATAAGGGATAGAGGGAACTCCGAGGATATGCCGGAACGAGAAGATGTGCCTTGAAGTCTCCAACGAGCAGTAGCAACTGCAACTAGTGATGAGTCTGGTACCATGAACCTGGATCTGTACACAAAAAATATATGCAGGAAAGGGCATGAGTACACCACAACGGTACCCAGTAAGTTCCAAGCCTAACCTTGATCGAGTAGTGACGAGATCAGTTCAGGGCCCTACTAGTATAATATAATAAAATAAGACAGAAAGAAGTATTACAATAAACTAGAATTCAATGAAATCCAACAGCTTAGAACAAAGTAATAGCAACTAGGGATCTCCCAGGATATCGTTTCGTAGTCCCAAACGTAAAAGCGTAGGAGAATCTCCCAAAATACCGTTTCATAGTCCCAAAATAAATGTATAGTGCGTGGAGATCTTCCGGAATACCGTTCCGTAGTCCCAAAGTAAATAAGTAGTACATAGGGATCTCTTAGAATACCGTTCCATAATCCCAAAGTAAACATATAGTTCTAATGGATCTCCCAAAATACTGTTCTGCAGTCCCAAAGTAAATAATTAGTGCAAATAATATAATTACAACAACAACATGATATCCTACAATTTAGACCAAGTCCAAGTCAACAAAGAAGCAGGAAATTCACTAAGCATGCTGCATAGAATTTAGGTAAGAAATTAAGACACGTAGTCATGTTGTTCTAAACTAAACAGGATAATTACATATGCTAGTATAGCTCAGTTAAAGGAAGACAGATATTTTACTTAATGAAAATGAAGTTTTTCAACAAATAGCCCGTGTACGCACTTGTCACCGCACGTACACGACGCTCATATATCAAACAGTACCAAATCCTAAGGGGAATCCCCCACAAAAGTTTATGAAAACTACTTACCTCGAACCAAGCCCAATCAATTAGTCACAATGCTCTTTCCATGAATATCCGACTTCGAATGGCCTAAATCTAGCCAAATGTATTTACATTCATAAATATAACTATAAGAAATTGAAAAATCGCACTAAAATGTCTTCCTGGGACCACGTCTCAAAATCCAGTAAAACTCATAAAATATGAACACTCATTCACTCACGACTTCACTTATATAAAAAATTATCCAAATCCGATGTCAAAATCCCAATCAAAAACCAAATTCTTAGTTGAAGAACTTTTAGCATTTTTTCCAAATTTCTCAACCAAATTCCTTAATTAGATGATGAAATCAATCATAGATTTGTGTAATATCGCCATAAAGGAGTTAAAAATCGTTACCCAAAAGATTTATCTGAAAATCCCTCAAATAATCGCCCAATCCGAGCTCTTAAAGCCCCAAAATTGAAAATGAGATAAAACCCTCGACTTGGCCCTTTTTCTGCTAGAGATCTTGCTTCTGCGAGGGGTCCACCGCATTTGCGGTCTTGCGTCTACGGATTTTCCATCACATGTGCGGATTTCACTTAAAACTCGGCTCCCGCTTATGCGATCAAAAGGTCACCCCTGCGGACCCATGTCCGCTTCTGCTGTACTTCACAGCTCTTGCGGTCTATTTAGCACATATGCGGGCATCGCAGATGCGGAATTCACCTCACACCTGTGACCATTGACCACTCCTTCCAAATCTGCTTCTACACTTAATCTTCCGCATGTGCAGTCCCGTACGTGCGGTCCTTGACCTGCCGCAGGTGCGAAAACACCAGAATTCCGTCGGGCATATTTTTTCTTCATCTCATTCTTACTTTAATTAGTAAAAGTTGCAAAGTCATTGATAATCAGTTAGATTTTGAAGTCAACTTTGTTTGGGATTGAGGCATAGTAGTTGTTGTTGAGTGACTTGAGTTTAGTCATTCCCTTCCTTGTAATTCGAATCCTTCCAGTAACATGTTGTAGTATTAAAAATCTGCCGGTTAATGGATTCTATGTGAGGCATGGACAATGTGCCAATCTCCCCTAATGTCCACAAATGTGAGTAAAACCTCTGAACAATGATAATTCAGTTGTTGACATATAACCCCGGAAAGGCGGAAACTGAGAGACAAGTGAGCTTCAAACTAAGAGAATGTAGATTAACATAATTAAAAAGCAGTTTTGGAGTATTAAAATTCTCCAACTTAATAGTTCTGGAAGAGAATTAAATAACAAATTCAAATTTTCAAATTTAAGAAAAACTTCAACGAGTTTTATGGTTACGAAGTAGGATTTGCAGATAATAACCCAATATTTGGAACCCGAGAATGTTGCAAATGGCCTTTTCAGAAAAATAAACCTCGGGTTGAGGAGGTCAGTGTGAAAGTAATATCCAAATGGTTTAGATTTTCCTAATTGAGTCGACTTTCCCAGGTGTTCCACCTTTCCTTTTATCTGTCTCGGAATAAGTCTACCTTACTAAAAAGAATTCCTTACCGTGAGAGTAGAACAGTTCCGAATTTACACTACTAGGAAAAGCTAGGAGAAAAAACTATGTTTTACTTGGTTCTGTGTACTACAACTGAAAGGAAAATGTCTAGTACATAATTAATCTCTACTTGGCATTTCCTTGTTATATGAAAAATCAAGGAAGCTGTGCATTTATACTAGTCTCCAATAGGTGCTCATATGTTTTATGAAGTTCAGGAGAAACACTTACCGTTGTAAACTTAAGAAATTTAAACTTTTTACTCATAGAATTGCTCTTATTATTCCTGAGACTACCGAGTAAACCTCAACTGAATTGTAATGAGAAACCTCACACCCTGTCCCTCTTGTATGGAGGTGGCAAACTGGGAAAACTTTAGACAAGTGCGGCTACCTAGTTATATTTACCCATTTTTCCATGTGTTCTCTTGATCTTGGACGGGGAAGATTGCTTCTCTCCAAGTTAGGCACCTTTTTCTTTTGTTGGTAAAGTTTTTCATCAGTTGATCCACACTTTACTAATGTTCATAATATCAAGAGCTTGCAACTTCTCATGTGCTTGGAATGATCTGTTCCCCAGATATCACGCTAAATTATGGATATAATTATGGTTCTGTCCGGGGTCATCTTGAGTAACTCGGGGTCATCTACGTCAAAGACTGTAAAATTGACTTGATGATTCAAGAATTGAGATTGAGGAGCTTCTGATTTTAGCACAATCAAGTTCTCCACGTATGAAAAAAAGTAGTATTATGATTCCCTTCCCAAGTTTACACATATAATCAAAATTAGTGTGGAGGGACCTCTAATATTTCTGGAAGCACCTTTCTCATGATGTAGAATAAGCTGGAACATTAATGATTGCCCCTTAAATGGATGTCTTCATTCTTTCGATAGCGAGAAATCCCAAGGGCCAGTGGCGCACGGTTCAAAACTATATGGCTGCTGTTATTCTCTTTCTTCTTTTATTTGGATGAATGATTAGGTCCAGAACCTTTTTGCCTATTGCTGGTGCATGTGTACAAACTGCATTTCTCATGTGTGTATGTCTTAGATATGATGGTTTTTCTTAAATTTGGTAATAGATGGATTCTTTGGAGTTTGGTGATAAAGTGTTTTCATTTCCATTTTTCTTTGAAGAATCTTGCGAGTTTATGTTTTGATTATTGCTCTATCATTATTATGATATGGAAGCAGAAAAAGAAAAGATATAGGAGAGGAAACATTGCCTAGCGTTCCTTGCTAAGGCTCAAATTGAGCCACACAAGTCACAAATATCAAGAGACACATGTTTCTTGTTGTTACATAATTAACTCAATTTGACTAACCATCCAAAGGCCTCTGCCCGGCACTATTCTCGCTTTCATTACTGTCCATGTCTAAAGTCTTAAATCAACACACACACACGCGCACACTCTCTCTCTCATTGTATCTGACAGCAAACACTGGAACATTCTCTCTTGTCTGGCTTCCACTCTGATCGAAATCACAGTGCCTCGTAAATGATAACAGACCTTATTTTGCACACCACTATCACTCTCCCACTAGTACCTGTGCCCAAACCCCAAACCCAGTTCTAAGGTTGATAGCTTTGGATGGTACACACCAATCAGGGTTCTGGTTGTTATGCTTCAAATGAGTAATACTTTGTGGTTCTACTTTTCTCTTCTCTTTTTCTTCCCGGAAAAACGAAGAACTACTTTATATGGGGCAAAGAAACTTAACGTCCTTTCTGAATAATAACTGAAAGGTTGATATTCTGGAAAGAGGGTATGAGCATGTTGTACAAATGTAATGTTTTCTTGCAATATCTCTTCTTATAATTGTATACTCTACCCGTCTTTGCAGAAACTGGATTTTAAATTTCCATTGACAGTATCTTGTGTACACTTCATATGCTCAGCTATCGGTGCATACCTGGCAATTAAAGTGCTCAAACTTAAGCCACTCATTGTGGTTGAACCCGCAGATCGGTGAAGAAGAATTTTTCCCATGTCATTTGTGTTCTGTGTCAAAATAGTCTTGGGGAATGTAAGTCTGCGATACATTCCTGTCTCTTTCATGCAGACCATAAAGTCATTTACTCCTGCAACAACAGGTAAAGCTGAACCTCAAAGTCCTTCCCGAGGCCTCTTCTTAACCACTCCTTAACCTATTTTGCTTCGGATAACACTGTTTGGGCCAATGTTGTCAAAGGCGCGCTTAAGCCCCGAAGCGAGGCTCAAAACATGTTAAGCACTTGTTTTTGGGGCGCTTCTGTGTCGCATCAAGGCTCTAAGGCATACTTTCCTTGACGATGAATGTAATACTGAAAAGGCGACACTAAACACCTGATATTTATTGTAATTATTTTTCAATTTTTTGTCTGTATATGTGTTATAATTATTGGTCTTGGATTTTATATATATATATATATATATATATATATCCCGTTGCGCCTTTTTTCATTAAAGCCAACGTTTTATTTGCGTTTAAAGCCCCAACAGACCTTATAGCTTTTCTGCGCTTTTCGCCTTTAATAACACTGATTTGAACAGTGATTCTGCAGTGGCTAGTTTGGAGAAAGAACTTTGACTGGAGGATCTGGACGTCTTTGATTCCCATTGTTGGAGGAATTCTGCTAACTTCTGTTACTGAGCTCAGTTTCAACATGTTTGGGTTCTGTGCTGCATTATTTGGCTGTCTTGCTACTTCTACAAAAATTATTCTAGCGGAGTCTTTGCTGCATGGCTACAAATTTGACAGGTACTATGTACCTACCTCTTTCTCCCCCTCCTTTTAGATAATATTGTATTCCTCTACCCTGTCAACTAAAAGGAATTGCTTGAGATGTAACAGAACTTTTACCACTGTTCTTGTACCCAGTCAAATGTTACTAATAGAACAAGTGATACTTGGAATAGTTTTTGTCAAACAATCTTGTCCGGAAATGATTTATCCCCTGCTAAATTAATTGGCCTGGAAACTTGCCGTTGTCGTTAGGTGTAACACATATCAATCAAGGTCTAACATAGGGGAAAAGAATATCTAACATATAGTTCTGCATAACTAATACAAGGTTTGCAACATAGTACTCTGCCTTACCAATGGATTCTCCATATATGTACTACGATGTTTGGTTTCCTGTATAACTGGGTTAACTGCACTAGTCTGTTTTTTCTCCCAGTTTTAGCTCTGCGTTACTAATACCTATGCGGTATGTATTACCACTATGTAGATTAATGCATTTGAAGGCGAAAAGGTCCTTAAATTAGGCAATTCCTACTTAACACATGTATTATTATTCACTTGATAACATCTTTTCTTTGTTATTCACTGCATAAAAATTTATACATTAATGTTCACTGCATAAACAATCCCTTCATATTATGATCCTCGCATAACTAGACCTTAAACCAAATGGCTCTGTCGCTCTTTTTTTTCTTTTTCTTTCCTAAACAGCAATCTTGGATGCTATTCTTTCTTATTTCTTATTCTTATTTTGCTCATAATTGAATTATGGTAGATGAACTATTTGAGAAAGAAGAAGAAGGAGGAGGAGGAGGAGGAACCATCTCGGATAATACTGCCTCCACCTTGCTCTATGTTTCGTATATATGTTATAACTAACATTTGCAAAACTATAGCTTCAAACTGATTGTTAGCAAGCTTTTCAATATGAACTGGATCTCTTTCAGTTGTTGATTTGTCTAAAAAACTCACGCTTTCTCGTGTTTTACTACTTTATTTTATTATGGAAAACATATAACATGACTTATTTTAGCTTTACTGTTTGTCGAGAAGACACAGAAAATGCCATGAAGTTACAGATTTTCTATGGTCCTATATAACTAATGGTGGTTTGTTATTGTTCTCCAGTATAAACACAGTTTTCTACATGGCTCCCATTGCGACTATGATATTGGCTCTGCCAGCTTTACTCTTTGAAGGAGCTGGGGTAGTTGAATTATATACGTTCCCCTCAGTGGTTCCATCCATGTTTATTATTTTCGGCTCTGGAGTGCTGGCTTTCTGCCTTAACTTCTTTTATGTCATCCACTCCACAACTGCTGTCACTTTCAATGTTGCTGGAAACCTTAAGGTGATTTCCGCTCTTTTAATATTCAGGTCAAATCAAGTTCCATGTTGAAATCAAATAGTTTACAAAATTCTTGCTTGTTAGTCTTTTGTCATCGAGACGACATGAAATTGTTGTGGCGATAATCCACTTTCACAGGTCGCTGTGGCAGTTACTTGTTCATGGCTGATATTCCGCAACCCAATCTCGGCTATGAATGCGTTGGGCTGTGGAGTAACACTTGTTGGATGTACATTCTATGGTTATGTGAGGCACATTCTCTCACAGCAGCCTCAAGAGAACATGTCAGAGTTTGTTCCTCTGGTAAATGAGAAAGTGGAAGATAAAGACAATGATTAGAATAGTAACTCAGTTTTGCAAAACATAGATTATTCGACTAGACTCTCTTGAGTATTTACCATTGTCTTTGTCCACTTTGAGACATTTATATGTGCTTAATTTATTTATTTTAGCATATTAATTCTTGTTCACAGAGAAAAACGTCCTCATAGTTTTTATTTTTAACAACAGATGAGCATAACAAAACTTTGTTTCATTGCAGTGTCTATTCACTTGCAATGAGAAATGCTTTTTATGACGATTTGCTGTTTGAATTTAGACATTGTACACCATAAAGAGCGTCTCCTGGAAACAACCTTTCTGTCCTCGGGGAATGGGTAAGGTTTGCGTACATATTACCCTTCCCAAATCCCATTTGCGGGATTATCCGAATTGTTATTGTACACCATAAAGAGTTTAAACACTCCTGCCCTAGTTTAGCAATTAGGGTAAGGGTGTAAATGGGCTAAACGGCCCGGGCCAAACGGTCCTAGGCTTGGCGAGCCAGGGCCAAATGGGTAGAACCGGCCCACTGTAGGCCTAAGCTCACATGGTCTCGGGCTAAATTGGTCAGGCCTATGGGCCTAAACGGGCTATTTTTTATCTCAGGCAATTTTTTTTTATATATATATATATATATATATATATATATCAAATTTATACACAAAATAAATTGCAAAAAAATATTCAAGGTAATGTCTTATAATTTTTATTATTACGACATTACCAAAAAATGGCAATATCTTTCTAAGCTTCCTCTCCCAATAGAATGAGCACAATAAGGTACTAATATCACCACTAAAAGGAACAAAAAAACTAAGGAAGATGCACCAAAATACAAGTTACATATTAGTCTATGTATTATCTCTAACAAATCTCATAAATCTTTCAAGTTATGGAGTAATTTTCGTTAGTGGCGATGGAAAAGAAGCTTGTTCATCACCGCTTCCAAGCGAAACAGCATCCCGTGCAAGTTCCGCTAGCATTTTTTCATAAGTTTCGTCTATCTCCGGTTGTGATTCTGCAAGTCCAAAATTTCTTCTTTCTGAACAGATTCAATCTCAGAAGAGCACTGATTTTTTCAGTCTCTCCCTCATAGACGCTCTATGATCACCGATTTAAAGTCTCGCTTGACTGAAAGCGCTCTCCGATGTCACTGTTGAAGCTTGAACACTTAAAGTATCTCGAGTCAACATTGAAAGAATCGAATAGTATTTTTGTTTGTCCTCCCACAATTCCAAAATATCGAAGGAGCCGTCAGGATTCTCTGATTCAAGTTCCTGCGACTAATTGAAATTTAATTTAATGAATGAACCTAATTCCCTCTCACGGATGTGGATTTGTATTTGTGTACGGTCTAAAGACCCAAGTAAATAAAATTGGCAACTGAAATCCATTAGGATATGATAATGTATAAGGTGCTTTCGAGAGTGCCATTCATGTCGCTAACAAAAACCTCCAACTAAGGAATATGGTTTTGCAGGAAATATTTATGTGAAATTAATTCCATGGTCTTCAACGAACTTATCATATAACTGTAACATCTAATTCTCCCTCTACATCTGTAATGTAGAGAAAGAATACCAGAGGAAAATGTTTTTCTTGAAAATTAAGTAGTTTTTTACTTATTTTTCTGTGTTTGATTAGATAATAAAAAATATTTTTTCAATTAATATATTATTTTAAAAAAACACTATGAGATGAAATGAGTAAAGTGCTGGGAGGATGGTAGGTCGGGATCTAGGAGCTGAAGTTGCCGTAGCAATGTTGGAGGAGGGTGGAAGAGGTGGGGTAGGTTGAGAAAGAGTTTTAAAAATATTTTCCCACCTTTTGATAGGAAGTTAGTTTCCTGCAAATGAAAAAAAATTATTAGATAATGAATATAGACATAATCTTATGTAATATACATAGCTAGCATAATTATAGAGATTCACAAGATTTATAGGATTTCCTTTTTGTTTTTTCCCATAGTTAAGGCTCTATGTACTTATATATATACTTGTTACTTCTTGAATACAATACAAGAGAGATTTCTCTATTGTCTCTATACTTTACATGGTATCAGAGCCGGGTTACTGCTTCCCGGAGTTGAGTCGAATCCGCTGCCGGAAATTCCTTGGCTGAAAGCTAATTTAAGGTTCTTTTAACATTTCCAATTGACTTCTGGTGGTTCTCTGATCATAGAACCACATTTTGACAAACAACAACCTCAGACCAGATCTTATTCTCATTTTGTTTGGTAGGTTTGAGTTTGGTTTATTGGTTATTCGATTTATTTAATTTTGTGGTATTTTTCTTGGAGGCTGCCTGTGTGAGAAACTTGCGTCCTTTATGTTGACTCACTGTGGTGATTGATTAGTGACTTGATATTGACTGTTGGGTTTTTCCATATCAAAAATTTTGTGGGACTCTGTTTTTGTTTGAGTTGGAGATAAATTCGTTTGGTTCTTTGATTTGGTTGAGTGAATTATTAAAGTTAAATCACGTTCAATAGATTGTTGATTTCGTATCTACCAGGATCTGTTTGAGTATCTTTTAGCTTCGGGAACCTCGGTTAGTTTAATAAGTTTGTTATTGAAAGGAAAAAAATGATAGTAAATAATAATAATGCAACAACTCCTAGTCCAACAATCCTGGTTTCGGATGAGTTTCTAAAATTCCTTCAATATCATAAATCAGTTAAGGAATCTTCTTAAGTTACTGCCTTTATTGGGTCAGATGAAACATGTCTTATCACCTCTTCCAATAAATGGGTGATCGATTCTGGTGCTACAAATTACTTGACAGACAATCTAAATATTGTTTCTAGATTTTGCTCAGGTAAAGCACCTTCTCCGGTTACTGTAGCTGATGGATTAACTTGTAGCAGTGTTGGATCTGGAACTGTTAAACCAACTTTCCAGTTGGCTTCTGGTGGTTCTCTGATCATAGAACCACATTTTGACAAACAACAACCTCAGACCAGATCTTATTCTCATTTTGTTTGGTAGGTTTGAGTTTGGTTTATTGGTTATTAGATTTATTTGATTTTGTGGTATTTTTCTTGGAGGCTGCCTGTGTGAGAAACTTGCATCCTTTATGTTGACTCACGGTGGTGATTGATTAGTGACTTGATATTGACTGTTGGGTTTTTCCATATCAAAAATTTTGTGGGACTCTGTTTTTGTTTGAGTTGGAGACAAATTCGTTTGGTTCTATGATTTGGTTGAGTGAATTATTAAAGTTAAATCATGTTCAATAGATTGTTGATTTCGTATCTACCAGGATCTGTTTGAGTATCTTTTAGCTTCGGGGACCTCGGTTAGATTAATAAGTTTGTTATTGAAAGGAAAAAATGATAGTAAATAATAATAATGCAACAACTCCTAGTCCAACAATCCTGGTTTCGGATGAGTTTCTAAAATTCCTTCAATATCATAAATCAGTTAAGGAATCTTCTTAAGTTACTGCCTTTGTTGGGTCAGATGAAACATGTCTTATCACCTCTTCCAATAAATGGGTGATCGATTCTGGTGCTACAAATTACTTGACAGACAATCTAAATATTTTTTCTAGATTTTGCTCACGTAAAGCACCTTCTCCGGTTACTGTAGCTGATGGATTAACTTGTAGCAGTGTTTTGGATCTGGAACTGTTAAACCAACTTTCTCTATTGCTCTGTCATCTGTATTAAGTCTAACAAACTTGGCTTTTAACTTGATTTCTATTAGTAAAATTACCAAATACCTTAATTATTCTGTTGCATTCTTTCCCGATCATTGATTGTGTTTAGATGACGATGCATGTTATTGGTAAAGGATATATATCTGGTGATCTCTACATTCTTAATGAATGGGAGCCATGGTCTGTTGCATGCTCTAGTATCGTGTCTCCTTTTGAAGCACATTGTCGACTTGGACATCCCTCTTTGCCTTTGTTAAAGAAGCTCTATCCTCAGTTTCATAATATTTCTTCATTGGGTTGTGAGTCATGTCGATTTGCAAAATACCGTCGCATCTTGTTAATTCCAAGGGTCAATAAGAGAGTTGAGTCAGCTTTTGAGTTGGTCCATTATGATGTTTAGAGACCATGTCCGATTGTTACTAAAACTGGGTATAAGTATTTTTGTCACTTTTACAGATGATTTTTCTCGAATGACTTGGATTTACTTTATGAAGAGCCGCTCTAAAGTGTTTGCTTATTTTTTGCCTTTTGTGCTGAAGTCAAAACTCAATTCAACGCTTCAGTACGTATTCTAAGGAGAGATAACCCTAACGAATACATGTCAGAGTTATTTCAGTCCTACATGAGACAACATGGTATATTACATCAGTCTTCATGTGTTGATACACTCTCTCAAAATAGAGTTGCTGAGAGGAAGAATAAACATCTACTTGAGACAACTCGAGCATTTTTGTTCCAAATGAAGGTTCCTAAACAGTTCTAGGCCGATGCAGTTTCTACGGCTTGTTTTTTTATTAATCGCATGCCATCTAGTGTACTCGATAGTAATGTGCCTTATAGTGTTTTTTCCCGAATAAGTCATTATTTCTGGTGGAACCTAAGGTGTTTAGAAGCACATGTTATGTTCGAGATATTCGACCATCTCTTACCAAGTTGGATCTCAAGGCCATGAAGTGTGTTTTCCTGGGCCATTCTCGCCTTCAAAAAGGGTAACGATGTTATTGTGCTGAGCTTGATAAATATGTAGTGTCAACTGATGTGGTATTTTCAGAGAGACTACACCATTCTTCTATGCATCTCCCATTTCTACAAGTCGGGGGGGGGGGGGGGGAAGATGAGTGGTTAGTATATCAGGTTACCCGTACTTTGACAGAACAATCAGATGATATACTTCGATCTCCCTGTTTTTCTATTGAGCACCAATTGACTATTATGCCTTTAGTACCTGCTCCAACAAGACCTCTAATTGTTAGGCGAGAGACAAATGATACATGTCCCGCACTAGTTCCTGCATCATCTGATTCTTCTTTGCCTGATCCTCCAGATAACCTTGATTTTCCTATTGCTCTTCACAAAGGTAGATGTACTTGTAAATCGACATATTCTGTTGCTAACTTTATTTCCTATGACCACTTATCCTCTACTTCTAGATCTATGATTGTTTCTCTAGACTCCATCTCCGTACCCAAAATAATGTAGGAGGTTTTGAATCATCCTGGACGGTCTGATGCAATGCTTGAGGAAATACATGCTTTAGAGGACAACCACACATGGGATTTCGTAGGTTTATCAAAGGGAAAGAAACCAGTGGAATGCAAGTGGCTCTTTACATTTAAAGTTAATTAAGATGGTTCTGTGACAAGACTTAAGCTAGACTTGTGGCGAAAGGGTATGCTCAAACTTATGGGGTGGATTATTTTGACACCTTCTCCCCGATTTCCAAACTCACTTCATTTCGCTTATTTATTTCTCTAGCTGCTTCCGAGAATTGGCCTTTACATCAGTTGGATATCAAGAATGCATTCCTTCATGGTGATCTTCAGGAGGAAGTGTATATGGAGCAACCACCCAGTTTTGTTGCTCAGGGAAAGTATGAAAAAGTCCTTTATTTGAAAAAGTCCTTGTATGGCTTGAAGCAGAGTCCACGAGCTTGGTTTGGCAAGCTCAGTGAGGTAGTTCAGGAGTTTGGGTCGAAAATAAATAAGTGCGATCACTCAGTCTTCTATCGAAAATCAGTAGCTGGCACTATTCTCCTTGTTGTATATGTTGATGATATTGTTATCACAGAAAGTGACTATGCTGGGATTTCTTCCCTCAAGTCTTTTCTGCATATTAGGTTTCATATAAAGGACTTGGGCCAGTTGAAATACTTTTTGGGAGTAGAAGTAAATAGAAGCAAGAATGGAATTCTTTTGTCTCAGAGAAAGTACATTCTTGACTTGCTTGCAGAAACTGGAAAGTTAGCAACTAAACCTTGCAGTACTCCAATGGTTCCTAATGTACATCTTATAAAAGATGATGATGATCCCTTTGACGATTCAGAAAGACACATGAGATTAGTTGTAAAATTAAACTGCCTTACTGTGAGTCGTCCAGATATTGCTTTTGGGTAAGAGTTGTTAGCCAGTTCATGTCTGCACCAACGGTCAAACATTGGGCAGCTTTGGAACAGATTTTGTGTTACTTGAAAGGAGATCCTTGACTTGGCATATTATATAGCAATCACAATCATACTCGTATTGAGTATTTTGCATATGCTGACTGGGCTGGACCGAAAATTAATAGAAGATTACTATAGGTTATTGAGTGTTTGTTGGAGGAACTTTGTATCATGGAGGAGTAAGAAGCAAAGTGTTGTATCTCGATCTAGTGTAAAATCCGAGTATAGAGCGATGTCATAGCCTACATGTGAGATTATGTGGATACAACATCTGTTGACTGAAATTGGATTAGAGCATCCAATACCAGCAAAACTCTAGTGTGATAATCAAGTTGCCCTCCATATTACGTCAAATCTAGTGTATCATGAAAGAATTAAGCATATTGAGGTTGACTGCCATTTTATTCGTGAGAAAATTCAAGAGAACTTGATCTCCACTGAGCAACTAGCTGATTTGTTGACAAATGCATTGAATGGAATTAGAGTTGATTACCTTTATAACAAGTTGTGCATGATCAATATCTATGCTCCAGCTTGAAGGGGAATGTTAGATAAGAAGTGTAAACATAGACATAATCTTATATAATATACATAGCTAACATAATTATAGAGATTCACATTAGATTTATAGGATTTCCTTTTTAATTCTTTTCATAATTAATGCTCTATGTACTTGAATATATATTTGTTACTTTTTGAATACAAGACAAGAGAGATTTCTCTATTGTCTCTATACTTCATAACAAAATGAATTTACGAGAAAAATATATTTCAAAACACTTTTCGGAAAATATTTCCAGAAAATCTGTTCATTCATACTGAACACACCCACTACATGAGCTTATCACTTGTCAGAAGAGAACCAAAGAATAACTTTATAGGCGGAATGGCTATCTTTCATTGTTCATTTTCCATTGGAGAAACGGAGAGGAAGAGGAAAAGTTGAATAGTAATTCTTATTTTTGGTTTTTTCTTTTTTGGTTGGCGAAAGGTAGTACAACAAATAGGTTGTGTAAGAGCCAAGAACTGAGAAATTATCCCATGTGTTTCACTAGATTGGAATTATAGGAAAATGCTTGTCAAGAGTGAACATACAAATTAAGGTAATTCTAATTATTTTATAGTCATATAAGAGAGATAAAATTTGATCACCAGCGAGTAAAATCTAAACAAGCCAATTATTTCAGCAGCAATTAAGAAATGCCAGCCAACAGAAGCAGTGAATATTTGATGGGCAAAGGGTAAAAAAATGTCCCTTTTAACTAAAATCATTTAGTAACTAGACCCAAATTAAGAATGCCCCATGAATGTTGTGGCCAAGACTTCTCCTTAGCCTTCATCAACAGAACTCTAGTCCAAGCAACCCAACCTTCCCAAGACATCCTCTTGTCCCATGGACTCCCCCACTCCAATATAAGTCTTAGCCCCCTTTCAGCCTCTTTCTCTGCCTCTTCATATTTGGCTTTGCTCAAATAGATCTGCCCCAAAACCACATGAGGCTCTCCCACAAAAGGGTTCTTCTCAACACTTGTCAACAGCCTCTCCTCAGCCCAATCCAAACCTCTCTTTGAAGCTTCACAAACACCTTCCCAATACAATTCCCTTGCCTCTTTTTGCAACTCTGCATCCAAAACCCCCGTGCAGTTGTCAAAGACTGGTGGAATCACAAGCTCAATTTCTTCATCTCTGCCTTGTACATGGCCATTTTGCTCAATGAAGATGTCTTCTTCTCTGACTATCAGATTGAAAAGAGCTCCCATTCTTGATATGGAATTCATCCATAGCCCTGGCTTTCCATCCCCAGGCCACAAAGTTATTTGGGAATTGTTACCAGAGAATTCCAACCGACCATTGGAATTGTCAAACAGGATATCCTGAAAATTAAACAATTGATCACTAAAATCAGCCATTGTCATGAGAAGAAACACAGCTACCAATCTCCTGGAAAGCAACACTTCTTCCCCTGTCTTTATGTGCTTCACTCTTATGCCATCCGCTGGCAAAATAGACTGCAACTTCTTCCTCCATGGTTCGTCTCCGTTGAAGATATGCTTTTCCTTGGCATTCTTAAGAGAAACCTCGGAATGTTTGAGGTGTTCGATAAGTTGGGAATCAGTGTAGTGAAACAAGAGGTCATCATGAATTAAGGGCTGACGAGGGACGACGCAGAAAAGATAGATCAACCTCTCAGCAGCTTCACCAACATGGGCACGCACAGTGTCACGGCCAGTAGAGGGATCGAAGATGGCGAGATTGACATAGGAATTGGAGTAAGCAGAGTGGAAAAGGCCACAAAGGCAAACAGAGTTAGGGGCTTTCCAGAGTTTGAGAATCTTATAGATATCGATGAGGTGATCGAGAAAGCTGCCATGTTTGTGCCAGCACTCGCCGGCGCCCACAGAGCGCAAAACGGCGACAAGAGAAGGAAGATCTTTGCCGATAGATTCGAGCTCTCCCCGGAGGAAAGGACGGGCTGATTCCAAAAGGGTGTGGAGATATGAGTTCTGAGTTGTGGAAGGCATTTTTGGCTGCTAATTAGGGCGGAGATAGAAACTATTGACATATATTGCCCACAGATCTCTGCTATACATATGGAATTATGGATGAGAGAGGATGTTGGTGGTTGTCATTATCGATGTACTTTTTGTTCTTTTCTCATAAAACAATACTATTTCACTTCTTTTTCTTTTTTATTTGGAAACAGGCTCTCTGTCCTTACGGGCAAGGGTAAGATTCTTCTACATATTACCCTCCCTATACCGCACCTGGTGGGATAACTGGGTAGTTGTTGTTTGTTTTCTCTTTTAGTTTATCATATATGTTAAGAATAGAATTCTAATTAGAGAATGATTATCTTGTATAGAGTTTTACTTTGAGGCTAAGTTATTTTTCCTCCTATAAATAGAGGGGTCTTACCCCATTGTAAACCACCCCCAAAATTCAATAAGAATTTTCTCTCTCTTTCTCTGCATTATTGCTCTTGTTCTATTATTATTTTATAACACGTTATCAGCACGAAGGTCTACTATCTCAAGAATCTCTTTGAGAAAATTAAGGTATTTTTTCTTCTCCTAATTTTGTTTTAATTATGTCTGACATTATGAAAAGAAAGTTCGTTGCCCTTGAAATTTCGGGCAAGAACTACATGACATGGGTGTTGGATGCTGAAATCCATTTGGATGCAATGGGTTTTGGAGACGCCATTAAAGACAGAAATAATGCATCCACCCAAGACTGTGCTAAGGCCTTGATTTTCTTGCGCCATCACCTTGATGAAGGTTTGAAAATTGAATATCTCACAGTCAAAGATCAACTTATCTTGTGGAATGGCTTAAAGGAGAGATATGACAACTTAAAGTTGGTCACTCTGCCACAAGCACGATATGATTGGGCTCATCTGAGGCTCCAAGACTTTAAGTCTGTTTCTGAATATAATTCTGCAATGTTTAGAATTACTTCTAAATTGAAACTCTGTGGAGATACTATAACTGATTATGATATGCTTGAAAAAACGTTTACAACGTTTCATGCCTCCAATATGGTTCTGCAACAACAGTACAGAGAGAAAGGTTTCAAAAAGTACTCTGAGCTGATTTCTCTTCTCCTTGTGGCTGAGCGAAACAATGACCTGCTCATGAGAAATCACGAAAATCGACCCACTGGGTCTACACCATTGCCTGAAGTAGATAAGGTGTATTCCCATTATGCTAAGCGTGGAAAAGGCTATGGCTTTAATCATGGTCGTGGTCGTGGTCGGGGTCATGGCTGTGGACGTGGACAAGGAAGAAATTTTCCTGGTGTTAGTCACCCCCCAAAGAGATATAACCACCAAAAACGGAAATGGAATTATGAGAATCCAAAAGCAAATAGTTCAGAAACTATATGTTATCGTTGCGGTGGAAAAGGGCACTGGGCAAAAAATTTGCCGTGTACCAAGACATTTTGGTTGAGCTTTATCAAGCATCTCTAAAGAGTAAAGGCCCTGAAACCAATTTTGTCTCTGACAATAATTTTGACATCACCCACTTGGATGTGGCAGACTTCTTTGAGCACCCTGAGGGGAAAATAGATCACTTGATCGGTGATGGATCCATGGTTAAAGAAGATTGAGCAGTTTGATATTTTTATTTTTACGTATTCGTAGTAGTTAATGAAGAAACAATTATCATAGTTTACATAAATTATCTATTATTGTGATATGGTTCAAATTTTATATAACTTTAGATTACACATTCATCTTATGCTTTATTTGTAATGATTTTTCAGTAAGTAAATCGATTAACATAACAGATAATCGATTAACCAATATATTCTATTAAACTGGACCTTTTCCGCAAGGCATGTTAGTCGACTATCCGATTTAGTTAATCGACTAACCTAATGACCGTTACCTAAGTTAATCGATTATCACTTTAGTTAATCGATTAACCTTATGTACGTTGCCTGTTCATCGACTAGCTTTTTTTTAAACGTTGAAACAGGTTAGTCGATTATCTATTTGGTTAATCAACTAACCTCAGCAGATTTTGGAAATATTGTTTAATTATTAAGCAACGGATACAAGAGTATTAAAAGGAGAATAACTATGATAAAAAATACTAATATTTTACGTATATTTCGTTTGTATGTCAAACCATGGGAAGCAAATATGGATATCTCACAAAGCAAACTTGGATCAACGTCCAATTGTAAAAATATTTGTTTAATTGATCCATGTACCACACATACGATATTCAAAGAGAAGAAATATTTCTCTCATTTAAGTATGTGTAAGGCAGATGTTACTACAATTTCTGGTAGTAGTAAATTGATTGAAGGCTCCGGAAGAGCAACTATAACTCTGCCTAAAGGAACAATATTTATCATAGAGAATGCAATGTTCTCTTCCAAGTCCAAGAGGAACTTGTTGAGTTTTAAGATATCCGTCAAAATGGATATCATATTGAGACAATAGATGAGAATAATCTTAAATACCTCATCATTACAAAGAATGTCTCTGGCCAAAAGAGGGTTATTGAGAAGTTCCCATCTTTATCTTGTGGCCTGTATTGGACAAAAATTAGTGCAATTGAGGCACATTCCACAGTAAACCAAAAAGTTACTGATTCCAATACTTTTGTACTTTGGCATGATCGATTGGGACATCCTGGATCAATTATGATGAGACGGATTATAGAAAACTCATATGGGCATCCATTAAAGAATTTAAAGATTCTTTTAAATAATGAATTTTCTTGCACTTCTTGTTATCAAGGCAAGTTAATTATTAGATCATTACCAACAAATGTTGGAACTGAGTCACCTACGTTTTTGGAACGTATACAAGGGGATATTTGTGGACCTATTCACCCACCTAGTGGGTCCTTTAGATATTTTATGGTCTTAATAGACGCATCCTCTAGATGGTCTCATGTGTGCCTATTGTCATCACGCAACCTTGCGTTTGCAAAATTAATGGCACAAATAATTCGATTACGAGTACAATTTCCTGATGATCCAATTAAGTCTATTAGACTAGATAATGCTGCTGAGTTTTCATCCCAAGCATTTAATGATTATTGCTTATCAATTGGGATAAAAGTGGAACATCCTGTAGCTCATGTTCACACTCAAAATGGTCTTGCAGAATCTTTAATTAAACGTCTGCAGTTGATTGCAAGACCATTACTCATGAAGACGAGGCTGCCCACTTCAGTTTGGGGTCACGCCATTTTGCATGCAGCAATGCTAGTTCGTCTCAGACCGACGAATTATCACAAATATTCCCCGTTGCAATTAATTTTGGTCATGAACCTAATGTATCCCATTTAAGAATTTTTGGATGCGCAGTATATGTGCATGTAGCACCGCCATACCGCACCACAATAGGTCCGCAAAGAAGATTAGGAATATATGTTGGGTTTGAATTGCCCTCCATTATTCGCTACCTCGAAATATTGACAAGGGATTTGTTCACTGCACGATTTGCAGACTGTCGATTCGATGAGATACTTTTCCCAAAATTAGGGGGAGAAGTTGGTGAAACTAAACGGGAAATTTTGTGGAAAAATCCATCATTATCTCATCTTGATCCACATACCTCTAGTTGTGAAAAAGAGGTGCAAAATATTATCCATTTGCAAAGAATAGCAAATCAAATGCCTGACGCATTCACGAACTTGAAAAGGATAACAAAATCTCACATCCCCGCAGAGAATGTTCCAATCCGTATTGATGTCTCTATTGGACAATCTTCTAGTGTCATATCTAATGAGTCGAAAGCACGCCTAAAACGTGGCAGGCCATTAGGTTCCAAAGATCGAAATCCTAGAAAAAGGAAAGCAAATGATCAAAATGACACTACGAAAGAATCTCATGAGGAAATTCACTATTTAATAAATTATGAGATTCATGAAGAATCCATTGAGCCCGAGACTCAGGAAAATAAGGAACTATCAATAAATCCAATGGATATTGAGACAAATTTTAATCGAGTGGATATAGTGGTGGATAATGTCTTTGCATATAATGTTGCATCTAGCATTATGCAAGAAAGTGCGGATCTTGAACCTCAATCTGTTGGAGAATGTCGACAAAGACTTGATTGGCCAAAATGGAAAGAAGCAATCCAATCAGAATTGAATTCACTTGCAAAACGTGAAGTTTTTGGGCCTATAGTCCAAACACCTAATGGTGTTAAGCCTGTTGGCTATAAATGGGTCTTTGTACGCAAGATAAATGAGAAAAACGAGGTACAAAGATATAAGACGCGCCTTGTTGCACAAGGTTTTTCACAAAGGCCCGGTGTTGATTATAAAGAGACATATTCACCCGTTAGGGATGCTATAACTTTCTGTTATCTCATTAGTTTTGCTGTCCTTGAAAAGCTTGACATGCATTTAATGGATGTGGTAACTGCCTACCTTTATGGCTCACTTGATAATGAGATATACATGAAAATTCCTGATGGATTCAAAATACCAAACACACATAATTCAAAGTCTCGGGAAATGTTTTCAATTAAATTGAAAAGATCTTTGTATGGTCTAAAGCAATTAGGACGAATGTGGTATAATCATCTTAGTGAGTATTTATTAAAGGAAGGCTATACAAATGATTCCATTTGCCCATGCGTTTTTATAAATAAAACAACATTGAAATTTGTTGTACTTGCCGTATATGTTGATTACATAAACCTTATTGGAACTCCTATAGAACTCCAAAAGGTAATTGATTATTTAAAGAAGGAATTCGAGATGAAAGATCTCGTAAAGACAAAATTATGTCTTGGTTGGAAAATTGAACATTTGGCAAACAGAATTTTTGTTCATCATTCTGCCTTTATAGAAAAGGTATTAAAACGGTTTTACATGGATGGAGCACATCCATTAAGTACTCCAATGGTTGTTCTATCACTTGATGTGAATAAGGATCCATTCAGACCTCAAGAAAAGAATGAAGAGCTACTTGGTCCTGAAGTACCATATCTTAGTGCAATTGGCGCACTAATGTATCTTGCAAATACTATAAGGCCTGATATAACTTTTTCAGTTAATTTCTTAGCAAGATATATCTTTGCTCCTACAAGGAGACATTGGAATGGAATCAAACATATATTGCGGTATCTAAAAGGGACTACCGATATGGGCTTATTTTATAGCAATAATTGCAGTCCTGATCTTGTTGGTTATGCTGATGCTGGATATTTATCTGACCCACACAAGGCTCGATCTCAAACAGGTTATGTGTTTATCTGTGGAGGCACTGCCATATCTTGGCGATCGACTAAGCAATCAATTGTGGCTACTTCATCTAATCATGCTGAGATAATCGCTATTCATGAAGCAAGTCGAGAGTGTGTGTGGTTGAGGTCTATAATACATCATATTCAAGACAAATGTGGTTTGAAATGTGACAAACTACCAACGATTTTGTATGAAGACAACGCAGCATGCATAGCCCAATTGAAGGGAGGATTCATAAAAGGAGACAGAACAAAGCATATTTCACCAAAGTTATTTTTCATGCATGATCTTCAAAAGAATGGTGATATCAATGTGCAACAGATTCGTTCAAGTGATAATATGGCTGATTTGTTCACAAAATCTCTACCAACGTCAACCTTCAAGAAGCTGGTACACAAGATTGGAATGGGAAGGCTCAAGGATGTGAATTGATGCTCTTTTCAGGGGGAGTTAATGCGCGTTGCACTCTTTTTCCGTTACAAGGTTTTGTGCCACTGGATTTTCCTTGCAAGGTTTTTAACGAGGCAACCAATAGGCGCATTACTAAATATGTGTACTCTTTTTCCTTTTCTAGAGTTTTTTTTTCCCATTGGATTTTATTTTAGTTATGGTTTTTAATGAGGCTCATTACTTATTGAGTAGACATTCAAGGGGGAGTGTTAAGAATAGAATTCTAATTAGAGTGAATGTCTATCTTGTAGAGAGTTTTACTTTGAGGCTAAGTTATTTTTACTCCTATAAATAGAGGGGTCTTACCCCATTGTAAACCACCCCCAAAATTCAATAAGAATTTTCTCTCTCTTTCTCTGCAATATTGCTCTTGTTCTATTATTTGTTTTATAATAATATATAATTATTAGTTCCTCTTCTTTTTTTTTTGGGAGGGGTGGGGGGTGGGCTAGTGTGTTGATTGCTTAAGGATAAGCACAATAGATATTCGCAATGTTCTTTTGCTGTTACCTGTTAGCATAAACTGTAGAACATACGATTTAACGTGTTATTATAGTTTTGTTTGCATCATTAGTGTACGATTAACTTTTTGATTTGCAACTTATTTTATACTAGTTAATGCGTGGTTTTTAAAATTTTAAATAACCTATTTTTATTATAAAAATACTAATAATTTATTAAATATTAAATGATTAAACGAAATATTAATTAACATTTATTCCGTTCAATAATTAATTTATATCTAAACCGGTAATGCCTAAAACGTACGCAATTCAAACACTGTAAAGTTCAAGTCAAGATGAGACATGAGAGTCTAGTTAGTAAAGGAAACTATTCATTCATTCATTCATTATTTGAATGGAAAAATCAAATTCTATATTTAATTATCTGTAATTGTATTAGGTAAAAGTTAGAGTTTATATTACGTTTTCAAGTAGACACGTGGAAGTGATGAAAGGATGAAGAAGAGTCGACACATAATTGGTATCGGATACAGATATATAATCAATATTGTATAAATTCCAAAGACATAAAAGGTCGGGGAAGAAAAGTAAGACACCGGTTAAAGAAACATCGTTAAAAGAGCAGCATCTACAGAAAATTATATCATCTATTTCCGCGGTCATCAAGAGGGTTTTTATTTATCTTTAAGAAGAGCATGGTTCAAGGATTTTGTCTCTTCACATATCTCTCTTTATATATATACATTTATATATTAAAATAAGAAAATTTGTATTATAATTAAGTCAAATGACAAATTATTATAAAGTCACTTTTTAAAGAGTGCGTGGAAAATTATCAAATAAGAAAAATCACTTAAGAATTATATATAAAATTTCATTTATTGAAATTAAATAACGGATAAACAGTAACAATAGACAAAAAACAAAAAAATAAAGAATTTATAAACAAATAATATAAGATATATAGAAGGATCAGACATTTAAATATGATATAAAGAAACTTTTTGAATTATTACGAGAAAAAAACACCTCTATATATATTAAAGCAAAAAAATTTGTTTTATGATTAAGTCAAGTGGCAAGCTAATATAAAATTATTTGACAATCTTAAAAAGTATGTGGAAAATTGGCAAATAAAAAAATATCACTTAAAAACTATATATGTAATTCCATTTATTGAAATTAAGTAACAGGCAACACCGTAACAATAGACAAAGAACAAAAAATAGATTTTTTTTTGTAAACAAATAATATAAGAGATATAGAAGGATCAGACATTTAAATTTGATATAAAAAGACCTTTTGAATTATTACGAGAAAATATATATATATATATATATATATATATATATATATATATATATATATATATATATATATATATATATATATATATATATATATATATATTAAAGCAAGAAAATTTGTATTATGGTTAAGCTAAGTAAAAAGCTACTATAAAACCACTTGACAATCTTAAATAGTGTGTAGGAGATTGTCAAATAAAAAAATATCACTTAAGAAATGTATATGGAATTCTATTAACTGAAATTAAGTAAGGGGTAGTACAAAAACAATAGACAAAGAACAAAAAATAGAGAATTTTTTTTCGTAAACAAATAAAATAAGATATGTAGAAGGATGAAATATTTAAGTTTGAGATAAGAAAACTTTTTGAATTATTGCGAGAAAAACAACATATTATATGAATAATTTCATCCAATTGAAAATATAATTTATAAACGTAAAATTTAAACACTTATAATAAAATAATGCCAAGAAATAAATTAACAATATAAAGAAGATTACTATGGAGCAGCCTCCAAACACTATCATTAGGGATGCAAGATCCATAGGTAGTAGCTGGAGAATTTAATGCTATTTTATGTGACAAAGATAGGCAGTCTTGGAACCTGTACGACTCCCTGAAACCCAAGACTTGAGTAAATGTATTCAACAAGCTGGATTGTCAGAATTGCCTTGGAGGGGTGAATACTACACCTGGACAAATTAGCAGACTGGAATGGACAGAGTATGCAGCAGACTGGATAGGGTATTTGGTAACTATGAATGGATGATCAAGTGGAGCTAAGTGGTAACTGAATATGATCTTCCTCTAATCTCAGATCATAATCCCATGATAGTGACATTGATATCATCTTCCTGGAATGGGATCTTTAATGTATGGGCTTATCATGAAGATTTTATCAGATTGTGGCAAGTGTTTGGCATACTGGCAATTCAGGCACTATGAAAGCCATATGGTCTAAACTCATAGCACTGAAACGTCCTCTGAAAGACCTAAATATTAAGGAGTTTAAGACTATCTCACAGAGAATAGACCTTAGCAGACAGGAACCGGGAACAACACAAATCAGATGACAAAGGCATACTCTGATGTCTTGCAGCAGAAGGAGAAAGAGCTCGTGCTGAAACTGGAAAAATGATCAATGATTGAGGAAAGTGTTCTGCAGCAGAAGGCCAGAGCAAAATGGATACATCTTGGAGATTCCAACACTAAATATTTCTCTGCAGTCATGAAGTAGAGAACTCAACAAAACCAGACTACTGAACTTACAAATGCAATGGGTACCAAAATCACTACAGCTGAAGATATCAAAAAGGAGATCATTGCTATAAGGCTCTGATGGGAACTTCTGTATCCACCCTTCCAGCTATTAATCAAATGTACATGACAAATGGACCAAAACTAACACAACAACAAAGAAGGGATCTATGTGCTGATGTAACTGATATGGAAACTGTGGAGAGTCTCAAAGCTATTGGAGATGATAAAGCACCAGGGATAGATGGTTACAATACTGTTTTTTTTCAAAAAGAGCTGGAGAATCATTGGAGGCAGGTTACCAGTGGCATCAAGCAGTTTTTCTCCTCAACCAAGATGTACAAACCCATCAACTGTGCCACTATCACCCTAATTCCTAAAGTGTCCAAGCCAACTACAGTCAAAGAGTATAGGCCTATTGCTTTCTGCTCTGTCCTCTATAAAATGATCCAAAAATACTGGCCAATAGGATGCAGAATGTTGAATCACGTTCTCAATCTAAACGTGTGTTGATTCATGTAGGTTTGATAAATGACAAACCAACGAGGATGGAACAATAACAGTCCAAGTACAAGAGAAACAATACAAGGTCGAGAATTGCAAATGAAGTTAACTGTTGAGTCGTCCTATTTTGTAATCTTGACTCAACGACATATTCTAATATTGGCTCTCACATAAAATCATTTTTCATCAAATCATGCATCTTTATGTTCAAACAAATAAGTTGCATTTTAGCCAAATGATTTTCAAACTTGTATTTTGAATCTGGACTAACAACAATCGATTGTCATAGACCAACAATCGATTGTCATAAAGACTACTTAAATGAATTTTTGGATATAGCTAACAATCGATTGTCAGTGGTAAACAATCGATTGTCATGAGACAGTGTCTCAATGAATTTTTCAAAGTAGCAAAACAATCGATTGTCATAACTAAACAATCGATTGTCTTGAGGCAGTGAGTTACTAAAATTTTTCCAAAATGCAAAACAATCGATTGTCATGGTTTAACAATCGATTGTCACGAGGCAGTGTGTTTTCAAAATCTTCTATAATTCACAACAATCGATTGTCATAGTCTAACAATCGATTGTCATAGTACCGTTGTCAAAAATGCTTTTGAAATTCAAATTGACAATCGATTTTCCTCATGCAACAATCGATTGTTGAAGCTGCAAAATCCCAAACAGATTTTTACAATCATTTTTGTTCTTAAAAGTCAAGATCTGTTAGTTGAGAATTTATTACACAATCTGGTTTATTCAGAACGTTGTCAGAAATATTTTGAATTTGTAAACCACAATCGATTGTCAAGGGGTAACAATCAATTGTTGAATTTCCGAATCTGACACAGATCTTTTACAATTGATTTTCAAAGATTTGTCTGTTGAAATATTGGTCTAACAATCGATTGTTAAGGTCTGACAATCGATTGTCATAGCACAAATTCAGGGATTTTGTTTGACAATAAGGCAACGGTCAGAAACTCTTTAATTCTATAAAACACTCCTCAGAAACACGTTTTTACTTAACACAACTGATCCAAAATCTGTGAAAGTTTACAATCTACATTTGCATATCATATCATTCAAATGCATTATTTTTTTGAGAGCCAATCTTGATTAAGTTGTTGTGTTCTTGAGCTGATTATTTGTACTCATATCCACTATGTAAGAGAGTATTGTTTAAGTGAGTAGAAAGTGTTTTGTATACACTTGTTGCAAGAGGGAATATTGTATTTCTTCTTGAGAAGTCTTGGAGTGAGGTATCTCCAAGCAAGGTTGTTTGAGGCTTGTGTGATTCAAGTTCTCAGGTTGTAACGGTTCATTAGGCACCCGTAAGCTTAACAGAGAAGTCTTGGGGTGAGGAATCTCCGAGCAGGTTGTTTGAGGCTTATGCGACTTGAGCTCTCAAGTGTATAGGTTTGTTAGGTACCCGTAAACTTAACGGTTTGCTGAGGCTTGTGTGACTCAAGCTCTCTGGTTGTAACGGTTTGTTGAGCACCCGTAAGCTTAACGAAGTTAGTGGAAATCTCGAGAGAGTCTCTCAGGGACTGGACTAACCACAAGGTGTGGCGAACCAGTATACATCGGTGTGTTCTTTCCTTACTCATTTAATTTTCGCACTTATTTAATTCCTGCAGTTTTTAATTCCACAAATCGTATTTAATTTCGCAAAATTTTTATAAACGCTATTCACCCCCCCCTCTAGCGTTAAGCACTCGTTCTAACACAGAAGGTGATGGCAAGCATTATCAGTGAGGCCCAAGCAGGGTTTACTCCAGGCAAAAAGATAACAGACAATATCATTCTGGCACATGAACTAGTCAAAAGCTATACCAGACAACAAGTGTCACCCAGATGCATGATTAAAATTGACCTCCAGAAAGCCTATGACTCAGTAGAATGGACATTCTTACAGCGGGTTATGGAGCAAATTGGTTTCTCCAGCAAATTCACCAAATGGATAATGGAATGCATCTCAACAATGAGCTTCTCTGTGTTAGTCAATGGAGAGGCAACTGAACCCTTTGCTGCTGCTAGGGGACTTAGGCAAGGGGACCCTATTTCCCACCCTTCCTATTTGCTCTGGTCATAGAGTACTTGAGCAGATCATGCAAATCACTAAAGGAAAATCTAGAATATCATTTCCACCCTAGATGTAAAAAACTAGGTATTACTCACATGTGTTTTGCTGATGATTTGCTGCTGTTTTGCCAAAGGTGACATTACCTCTGTCATAGCCTTATCCAGATGCTTCTCTCAATTCTCTGAAGCATCTGGTTTACAAGCTAACCTGAACAAGAGCTCTGTTTACTTTGGTGGTGTTGCACTGGATGTTCAGAAACAGCTTATCGACCACCTTGGCTATGAGCAATGTGAGTTACCATTCAAGTACCTAGGTGTCCCCCTGTCCACCAAGAAGATCACATTGCTCCAATGGCAACCTCTGGTGGAGAGGATCACTGCCAAGATCACCTCATGGACTGCCAAGACATTGTCTTATACTGGGAGAATCCAACTGGTCCAATCTGTCATTTTTGGTATCCAAGCTTACTGGGCACAACTGTTCATATTCCCGTTTAAAGTCCTGAAGATGATAGAAGCCATTTGTAGGAGCTTCATTTGGTCTGGGTTGAACTCTATCACTAGGAAAGAATATATCTCCTGGGAGAAAATGTGTACCCCAAAATCAGCGGGAGGGATGAATCTTACTAATCTCAAGCTCTGGAATAAAGCTGCCATTGCAAAGACATGCTAGGATCTAGCTCATAAAAAGGACAAAATGTGGATAAGGTGGATCATTGTATACTACATCAAAAACAAACTTATTGAAACGAAACCATGCCAATTCCTGCACAGGCAAGCTGGATGGTCAGAAAGATCATCCAGTCTAGAGAAGTTTTGCAGAGGTTCCAACACTGTAAGGAGCAGGTTTGCTCAGTTAGACAACTATACCATTTACAGCTTCAAGACCTGCCGAGAGTCCCATGGAAGAATTTGATCATACAGAACTATGCAAGACCAAGGGCAACATTCAACCTATGGCTGTTGTTACAAGATAGATTACCAACAAAAGATAGATTGCACAGATGGGGAATGAGTGTTGATCAACACTGTATCTTATGCCAAAACCATCCAGAGACCAGAGATCACTTGCTACTATCCTGCCCAGTCACTGTTGAACTATGGGAGAACACAATGCACTGGCTGTAGGAGACATATCCTCACCTTACTGTCTGGAACCAGAAACTGCAATGGCTCATAAGTAAAGCCAAGGGTAGAACATGTCGAGCAGCCATCTTCAAAATGGTAGTTGCTGAGTTTGCATATACTATCTGGCTGGAAAGGAACTCAAGAATCTTCAACAACACATTTCGTTGCAATGAAGCCCTTTTGAGAGACATAGTATACACTTGTAATGTTAGAGGTACCCCTCGAATTAGAAACCACTTACAACACCTTCAAATCTAGTATTGTTAGGTAGTTAGGACATTAGATACAGTTAAATTGCTATATTAGAGATGGTCAGCTGAGTTAAAGCTAGACTATGGTTTTGTAATGTTCTTTCATTGGTGAATAATGAAATTTTTAATTACCCAAAAAAAAGATATAAAAAAATTAAATTCAAAATTCTATACGAAAAAAAAAAGAAAAAAAATAATTGCTTATTGCACATAATACTAAATAATAATTATTAAAAATGCATATTTATGGAAAATAAAAAAAAGAACTTCTTCATTTAAACTTTGACATATTTTCGAAAGAATTAAAGTAATACGATAATGTTTATACTATAGATGCAAAACAAAATGTGAAAAATAATTAACATATTATATGATAGAAAATAATGTGTATGGAGCAGAGTAGAAGTAATGTGAAGAAGTCTACACTTTAAATTTGTTTGATAAAATAATTAAATAAGAAAAATAATATTATTGATAAATTTAAACAAAATAATTGGAGCTACGGAACAAAAGAACAAAGTTAATTAAATGTTAGGGTAATACAAATCAATATTCATTGTGTATACTTAGATTAATGAGTAAGGACATTACATAATGCGATAAGCTAATAAAAAGTCACATGGTAAATTATGACAATATTTGTTGTAGTATGTAATTTAAATTGAAAGATATGATATTTATTTAAATTTAAATAGAAAGATAGTAAATAAGATTCTCTTGAATCTGAATGAAAAGAAAGTTAAATTTAAATTGATTGATTAATTAATTAGGAAAGTTAATCAACACATAAATATTGCAATTCAAACGGGAGGCTGGACGAGTGAGGCGAATTGATCTAAATAGTGAGAAAGAGTATTTTGCAATTTGAGTTAAAAATAAAAATAACACAAAAAAACAAAAATTGTTATGAAATAATATAAGAACAAGAACAATAGAGAGAAACGTAGAGAGAGGAGTATTCTTATTGATACTTTTGGGATGATGTACAATGGTAGAAGACCCCTTTATTTATAGGGAGGAGTAAACCCTAGAATCTCTCTAATTATGGACATTCACCTAAAATAGAAGTCTATTTATAACACTCCTTGAATGTCTATTCAATAATGTGCCTCGTTAAAACCTTAACTAAAACAAAATCCAATGGGAAAAAATTTAAAGAAAAGGAAAAAGAGTACACATGTTTGAATATGCGCCTATTGGTTGCCTCGTTAAAAACCTCGCAAGGAAAACCCGGTGGGACAAAACCTTGTAAGGGAAAAAGAGTGCAACGCGCATTAACTCCCCCTGATAAGAACATCAATTTATATCCTTAAGTCTTCGCATTCCGATCTTGTGAACTAGCTTCTTGAAGGTTGACGTTGGTAGAGATTTTGTGAACAAATCAGCCATATTATCGCTTGAACGAATCTGTTGTACATTGATATCACCATTCTTTTGAAGATCATGTGTGAAGAATAACTTTGGTGAAATATGCTTTGTTCTATCTCCTTTTATGAATCCTCCCTTCAATTGAGCTATACATGCTGCATTGTCTTCATACAAAGTCGTGGGTAGTTTATTACACTTCAAACCACATTTGTCTTGAATATGATGTATTATAGACCTCAACCACACACACTCCCGACTTGCTTCACGAATAGCAATTATCTCGGCATGATTAGATGAAGTAGCCACAATTGATTGCTTAGTCGATCGCCAAGATATGGCGGTGCCTCAACAGGTAAACACATAACTCGTTTGAGATCGAGCCTTGTGTGGGTCGGATAAATATCCAGCATCAGCATAACCAACAAGATCAGGACTGCAATTCTTGCCATAAAATAAGCCCATATCGGTAGTCCCCTTTAGGTACCGCAATATGTGTTTGATCCCATTCCAATGTCTCCTTGTAGGAGCCGAGCTAAATCTTGCTAAGACATTAACTGAAAAGGATATGTCAGGCCTTGTAGTATTTGCAAGATACATTAGTGCGCCAATTGCGCTAAGATATGGTACTTCAGGACCAAGTAGCTCTTCAGTCCTTTCTTGTGGTCGGAATGGATCTTTATTCACATCAAGTGATCGAACAACCATCGGTGTACTTAAAGGAAGTGCTCCATCCATGTAAAACCTTTTCAGTACCTTTTCTATATAGGTAGATTGATGGACAAAAATTCCGTTTGCCAAATATTCAATTTGCAAACCATGACATAATTTTGTCTTTCCGAGATCTTTCATCTCGAATTCATTCTTTAGATAATCAATTGCCTTTTGGAGTTCTATGGGGGTTCCAATAAGGTTTATGTCATCGACATATACGGCAAGTACAACAAATTCCGATGTTGTTTTCTTTATATAAACACACGGGCAAATGGCGTCATTTATATAGCCTTCTTTTAACAAATACTCACTAAGACGATTATACCACATTCGTCCTGATTGCTTTAGACCATACAAAGATCTTTGCAATTTAATTGAAAACATTTCCCGAGACTTTGAATTATGAGCGTTTGGCACTTTGAGTCCATCGGGAATTTTCATGTATATCTCATTATCAAGTGCGCCATAAAGATAGGTAGTAACCACATCCATTAAATGCATGTCAAGCTTTTCAAGGACAGCAAAACTGATGAGATAACGAAAGGTTATAGCATCCATTACAGGCGAATATGTCTCTTCATAATCGACACCAGGCCTTTGAGAAAAACCTTGTGCAACAAGGCGTGCCTTATATCTTTGTACCTCGTTTTTCTCATTTCTCTTGCGTACAAAGACCATTTATAGCCAACAGGCTTAATACAATTAGGTGTTTCAACTACAGGGCCAAAAACTTCACGTTTTGCCAGCGAATTCAATTCTGATTGAATTGCTTCTTGCCATTTTGGCCAATCATGTCTTTTTCGACATTCTTCAACAGATTGAGGTTCGAGATCCTCACATTCTTGCATAATGCTAGATGCGACATTATAAGCAAAGACATTATCCACCACTATATCCACTCGATTAATATTTGCCTCAATATCAATTGGATTTATGGATAGTTCCGTATTTTCCAGAGTCTCGGGCTCAATGGATTCTTCATGAATCTCAGAATTTGTTAAATCATGAATTTCCTCATGAGATTCTTTCGTAGTGTCATTTTTATCATTTGCTTTCCTCTTTCTAGGATTTCGATCTTTAGAACCTAATGGCCTGCCACGCTTCAGGCGTGCATTCGACTCATTGGTTATGACACTAGATGATTGTCCAACAAGGACATCAATACGGATTGGAACATTTTCCGCGGGGATGTGTGATTTCGTTATCCTTTTCAAGTCCGTAAATGCGTCAGGCATTTGATTTGCTATTCTTTGCAAATGGATAATCTTTTGTACCTCTCTTTCACAAATAGAGGTATGTGGATCAAGATGAGATAATGATGCATTTTTCCACAAAATTTCCCGTTTGGTTTCACCAACTTCTCCCCCTAATTTTGGGAAAAGTGTCTCATCAGATCGTCAGTCTGCAAATCGTACAGTAAACAAGTCCCCTGTCAATATTTCGAGGTAGCGAATGATGGAGGGCGATTCAAACCCAACATATATTCCTAACCTTCTTTGCGGACCCATTTTGGTGCGGGATGGCGGTGCTATTGGCACATATACTGCGCATCCAAAGATTCTTAAATGGGATATATTGGGTTCATGACCCAAAACCAATTGCAACGGGGAATATTTGTGATAATTCGTCGGTCTGAGACGAATTAGCATTGCTGCATGCAAAATGGCGTGACCCCATACCGAAGTGGGCAGCCTCGTTTTCATGAGTAATGGCCTTGCAATCAACTGCAGGCGTTTAATTAACGATTCTGCAAGACCATTTTGAGTGTGAACATGAGCTACAAAATGTTCCACTTTTATCCCAATTGATAAGCAATAATCATTAAATGCTTGGGATGAAAACTCAGCAGCATTATCCAGTCTAATAGACTTGATTGGATTAGCAGGAAATTGTGCTCGTAGTCGAATTATTTGTGCCATTAATTTTGCAAACGCAAGGTTGCGTGATGACAACAGGCACACATGAGACCATCTACATGATGCGTCTATCAAGACCATAAAGTACCTAAAGGACCCACTGGGTGGGTGAATAGGTCCACAAATGTCCCCTTGTATACATTCCAAAAACGTGGGTGACTCAGTCCCAACCTTTGTTGGTGATGGTCTGATGATCAACTTGCCTTGATAACAGAAAGTGTAAGGATATTCATTATTTGAAAGAATTTTGAAATTCTTTAACGGATGCCCATATGAGCTTTCTATAATCCGTCTCATCATGATCGATCCAGGGTGTCCCAATCGATCATGCCAAAGTACAAAAGTATTGGAATCAGTAACCCTTCGGTTTACTGTGGAGTGTGCCTCAATTGCACTAATTCTTGTCCAATACAGGCCACAAGATGAAGATGGGAATTTCTCAATAACCCTCTTTTGGCCGGAGACATTCTTTGTAATGATGAGATATTCAAGATTATCTTCATCTATTGTCTCAATATGATAGCCATTCCGGCGTATATCTTTAAAACTCAACAAGTTTCTCTTAGACTTGGAGGAGAACATTGCATTCTCTATGATAAACATCGTGCCTTTGGGCAGAGTTACAGTTGCTCTTCCGGAGCCTTCAATCAATTTACTACTACCAGAGATTGTAGTAACATTTGCCTTACACATATTTAGTTGAGAGAAATATTTCTTTTCTTTGAGTATCGTATGTGTAGTACATGAATCAACTAAACAAATATTTTTACAGTTGGACGTTGATCCAAGCTTGCTTTGTGAGATATCCATATTTGCTTTCCCATGGTTTGACATACAAAAGAATTTCACGAACATGAGAATAAACAACTTCAATTCGTTTGTTTCACATTTAAATAATATTTTGGGAAGCAGTCATTTAGGATAGTCGACTAACTGAATCAGATAGTCGACTATCATGCCTTGCGGAAAAGTCCAGTTTTAATGCGAAAATATTAGATAGTCGACTAACCAAGTTGATATTCGACTATCTCAGAAACAGTTATAAGGATAGTCGACTATGTAAATCAGATAGTCGACTATCTTAGCTTGCGGAAAAATTTAGTTTTATTGCGAAATATTGGATAATCGACTAACTGTTAGGTTAGTCGATTACCTCTACTAGAAAATAAAAATATTATTGAAATTTGAGCATATTGAAACATTCTAACGAACTAATACTAACATTATATCATAAACTAACTAATACGAGCTGATACTAATGACTATTAGTTTATTCACTAACTATTACAAATAAGTGAAATAAAATCAAACAACTCTATCTTCTTTCATCACGGATCCATCACCGATTAGGTGGTCTATTTTCCCATCAGGTTGCTCAAAGAAGTCTGCCACATCCAAGTGGGTGATGTCAAAGTTGTCGTTAGAGACAAAATTTGTTTCAGGGCCTTTACTCTTTCGAGATGCTTGATAAAGGTCAACCAAATGTCTTGGTATACGGCAAGCTTTTGACCAGTGCCCATTTCCACCGCAACGATAACATATAGTTTCTGAACTATTTGCCTTAGGATCCTCATAATCCCGTTTCTGCTTTCGGCGTTTATCTCTCCTCGGGGGGTGACGGACATCATGGAGATTTCTTCCTTGTCTACGTCCACGGCTATGACCCCGATTACGACCACGACCATGATTAGATCCATGGCCCTTTTCATGATTGGCATAATGAGAATACACCTTATCTGCTTCAGGCAGTGGTGTAGACCCAGTGGGTCGATTTTCGTGATTTCTCATGAGCAGGTCATTATTTCGCTCAGCCACAAGTAGAAGAGAAATCAGTTCAGAGTACTTTGTGAAGCCTTTCTCTCTGTACTGTTGTTGCAGTACCATATTGGAGGCATGAAACGTTGTAAACGTTTTCTCAAGCATATCATAATCAGAGATTTTATCTCCACATAGCTTCAATTTAGAAGTAATTCTGAACATTGCAGAATTATATTCAGAAACAGACTTAAAGTCTTGGAGCCTCAGATGAGCCCAATCATATCGTGCTTGTGGCAGAGTGACCAATTTCAGGTTGTCATATCTCTCCTTTAAGCCTTTCCACAAGATGAGTGGATCCTTGACGGTGAGATATTCAATCTTCAAACCTTCATCAAGGTGATGGCGCAAGAAAATCAAGGCCTTAGCACAGTCTTGGGTGGATGCTTTATCTCTATCTTTAATGGCGTCTCCAAGACCCATAGCATCTAAGTGGATTTCAGCATCCAACACCCATGTCATATAGTTCTTGCCCGAAATTTCAAGGGCAACGAACTTTCTTTTCGTAATGTCAGACATAATCGAAAATCAAATTAGGAAGAGAGAAATACCTTAGTTTTTCTCGAGAATCGATTCTTGAGACGGTAGAGTCTCGTGCTGATAACGTGTTATGATATAATATAAGAACAAGAACAATAGAGAGAAAAGTAGAGAGAGGAGTATTCTTATTGATACTTTTGGGATGATTTACAATGGTAGAAGACCCCTTTATTTATAGGGAGGAGTAAACCCTAGAATCTCTCTAATTATGGATATTCACCTAAAATAGAAGTCTATTTATAAGAAAAATGTATTTATTACTAGAAATAAGACTAAAAACTTTAGGTTCGAACCCATAAACATTATTACCAAGTTGTTAGATCAAAACTTATCTTTCTTAACTGCCTTAGGGATACTATTTAAGTATGAATTAACTCAGAAATTAGCTAAACAAAAACCCATTGTGTTGTCTTACGATAAAATTAATTATCCAATATTTTATAAGTTATTTTAATCTCAATTGTTTGGAAGCAATATATTTTTTTTTATTTTTCTATTTTCCTATTAGTGCTAGTATTTGCTATGCTAAAATATAAAAGATGGAAGGATAGATTCTTCTCTAATAGTTCAGATATAGACAATGACTTTTAGCGCGTTGTTATATTTATGTTCTCTTAAATTGTAATAGCTAATTGATCGAGCAACCGTATGGATATATATATATATATATATATATATATATATATATATATATATATATATATATATATATATATATTCAATTATTTGGAAGCAATACATACATTCTAGCAGTTGCTATGCTAAAATATATAAGAAGAGATACGAGATTCTTCTCTAATGGCTAAGGTATGGACAATGACTTTTTAGCGCATTGTTGATATTTATGTTCTCTAAAATTCTACGAGCTTCTATTAGTACATGTGTATCGTGGAAGAAAAATATTTAAAGTTGGTTAACATTTATTTAAATATAATATTTTATTCTTAACTATATCCAAAGGTATCATTTAAACTGTTAAAACAATGTAACTTTAATTATGTGATTAAAATTGAGGTAACTAGCAAAATTATTGAGCAAATTATAATCCAACTAGTTTATAAGTTGTTAACTCCCAAAAGTTAGAATATATTGGTTGTTAATAAATTATTATGTATGTATATAATAATTTGTCACCGTAAAAGTTTTGGTTGGTAGAAGTTAAGGTTGATGTGAGAATTTATTATGTTGAGATAATAATATAATATATTTTTATAATTTAAATTAAGATATTACTAAACGTATTTTTATTTGTTATTACTCTATATAGTATGACTTAACTCAGTTTTAATATAGATGAGATAGTTTGACTTGACACGAAATTTAAGAGCGAAAAAGAAAATTTTTGAAACTTATGATCCTAATAGTTTTGTGGGGCCATGATATTTGCATGAGTGTTAGAACTTCTCATTATTTGTAAAATGAGTAAATTAAAAATTCAAAGTTAAATTATTTCCAAATACAGAAGTGTGTCATCCTTTTAGAACAGACTAATAAAAAAAAATATTCTATGTAAATTGAAAGCGAAGGAATATTTATTTTTGAATCATAGTTAATATTTATTTATTTATTTGTGTTACCGGCTATATATAAGGTTATAATATTTAAGTTTATGTCAATAGTTATTCATATAATTTGTTCTTTTTAATTTATAGAATTTAGCAGGATCATAATATCATCCGCACATCGTGCGGGTAATAATATTAATTTAGATATAAATAGCATCTTTGTAGTCATTGAAGATGAAATACCTAAATTACAAAGTTTAATATTCTTTCTCTCATTCTTTTAAGTTTTATACGAGTGTTATCGAGATTTTTCAATTAATCTTGGTTCATGTGGGATCAATCTGAAGTCCATGCTTGTTCTTTCTTTAATTATATTTATTTTATATTGCTTTATACTTTGTTGCTTTACTAAATCCGATCAATCTAATCAACGTATTTATAAATTACGTTTATAAATGTAACTGTATTTTTAGAGTAAAGAGTTTAGCATCCATCGTCAGGCATAGACAAGTGTGATGTTATTTTGATCTGTTCATCTTATACTAACATGCTTTAAATGTTTTTTTGTTTAAGCATACTCCAGTTATGGCGCACAATAATGTCACAACGTGCTCAATATTGGTGTTAACAATAACAACGAACATGTGGAAAATTTGCATGAGGATACTCAATTGGATGATTCAACAAGTGAAACCCATATAAGTGGGAATGAATCAACTCGAAGTCGGGTGGAAATAAATATTCGATGTATGAGGAGTCCAACTATGATAATTTGGATGACGAGCCCGTGGCCGATATCGTACAAATTTTGAGAGCACCACAAAAATAAACTATGGCCCATTTCCCAAGACATGATCGGATAATGAATGAGTTGAACAAGCATTATCGGTGGCTTTAAACAATGAAAATGTTGGAGTCCCTCTTGGCGTGCCTATGAATCAAACGGCTCCAAGAACCAGTAATATTGTTACCAAAGAGGAATGTAGATCAAATAACAATCAGGCAGGTGGTGCAGGTAATAGATCTTAAAATGAAAACGACACAGACAATCCTTTCAAGACCGAGCTCATGGGTTCAAAAGGAAAATAGTTCTCAAATGGATCAGAATGCTAATGAATTTTACGTTCCGATGGATCAGATCCTAGGGGCACCTCCGGTCCTAAAATGTCAGGAATCGAAATTATATTAAATTGCCATTCAAACCTAGTGCGGCTCCGGAACTGATCCCAAAGAGATTCAAGATGCCGAATATTCCAAAATGCAATGGAATATTAAATCCACATGAACGCATTACAAATTATTTCACAGTTGCAATGGGAAACGATTTGGCTCCACTTGAGAGCGAATCAGTCTTGCTATAGAAATTTGGTGAAATATTAAAGAAAGAGGCTTTAATATAGTATTCACTTTTGCCCGAACACTTAATTGGTTCTTTTGAAATGCTTGCATATTTTTTTAGTCAAAGCGCACACTGGAGCGAGGAAAGTTTAAGCTCGAAAATCAGATATTTTCATAATCACTCAAGAAGACTCAGGGTTACTGCAAGAGTTCGTGATCAAGTTTCAAAAAGGAGAGAATGTTATTATCGACAATACCGAATGAATGAGTAGCAGTAGTATTTATCGGGGGTCTCAATCCCTTAAGCTCTGATGCCTCAAGGAAGTTGGAGGAAAGTTTGTTGAAATTTTAAACAACCACAGGTGTTGATGTCCATAACCAATATGAATACAAAATTATGATTGAAGATAATCAGATGGGTTTTCCGGTGTCTTTCAAAGATCTAAATCGTGGTCGAAATCTAGAAAGGTTTAAGAGTGACCTTGATGCGGACCGAAGGCTATCTAGGAACCACTTTCAACTGTATGTGTCAAACAAAAGGCCAAATAAACGGACAGGACAAGGGATGGATTTACATGTTAGTAACTTGAAACATAAATTAACCTGCACTAAATACAATTTAAAATTTAAATCTTGCAATAATTAGTTTATTTTCAGTATTAACAACTTTAATTATATTATACTTAGTCATTTTAACATAAAATTGTGCTTATCACCATCTTTTCGCATAACTCATCAATTGCTTATTTTTAGTTTCTGCCCTTATAGTTAAACACATATCATCTTCTTTTTAAGTTAAGCTCCATCATTTCAAAAGTACTTTTAAGTGCAAATACTTAAAAGCGACTTTTACTCAACATGTCCAAACAGGCTCATAATTTAACTTTACCCTCCATAAAAAAGAATAATTGTAAAAATAGGACGTAATAAGGAGTGGTCTTATAATTTTGGCCCTGCTTAATAAAATCTATAAAGAATGACCACAATTTAAAAAAATTTGATGGGCAAAATTTATGTCAGCCGTTAGTTCTAGTTATAATGTGTGCATATATTAGTTTTGCCCACGATGCAGGAGTTTGAAATATATTTAAAGTTATAGAAATTGAAGATGGTGTAATATGTTGTGTATTAAAGATTTTTTAATTGTATTGACTGACTTATTTTTTTTCCTTAAAATGTAATCATGATCAATTCAATTCTTTTTTTCAACAATAATTTAACAATATATTTCTGAATTAAAAATAAGTGTAAAATATTATATTGTGGATTAGACCAATGACTCTTAATAAAATTGAGGAATAATTTGTGAATAATTAAATACATGTAATCTTCATATGGCTCCTTATGAGGCCTTATTTGAGAGACAATGTCATTCTCTGATTGGTTGATTTGAGCCTGGAAGGCTAGGTTGTTGGCCACTAATTTGATTTGTTATGCTTTGGAGAAGGTGAACTTGATTCAGGGCGGCTTCGTATAACACAATCCAAGTAAAAGAGTCATGATGTGGCATGTATGGTAGGTAAGAAGGTTTTAATCATATTTCACCCATGAAGTGTGTGATGATGTTCGGAAAGAAGGGTAAGTTAAATCATCGGTATATTGGTCCTTTTAAGGTGTTAGAGAGAGTTAGAGAGGTGGCCTACAGACTTGCTTTGTCGCCTAGTTTAATAGGGGTTCACCTAGTATTTTATATTTCCATGCTCCAAAAGTATTATAGGGATCCGTCACATGTATTAGAATTCAGCACGGTGCAGTTCGATGAAGATATGACTTATGATGTGGGGCCGGTGGTCATCTTAGATCAGAAGATTTGAAAGTTGAAATTGAAGAATATAGCATTAGTGAATGTACATTGGAGTCGTGGAGGCTATTTGGAAGACCGAGCAGGAGATGCGAATTAGATATCCTCACTTTTTTGAGACCCCAGGTATGATTCTAGACTCATTCAAGGAGGATTGTTTGTTTAAGATGGGGAGAATATAACAATCCGATCAGTCGTTTTGAGTATTTTAGCCCTGTGACGACTGTGAGCATGTGATTTTTGCCTCGCTTGAATTACTCATACAAATTCTTAGATTTAGAATTTTTCTTTTTAATTATTTGATTTTTAGGATTAATTGCATAATTTTTGTGTTTGTTTGCATTTTCATGTGCACTTTTTTTTAATTTTTAACATAGATAATTTGTAAAAATACAAATATTGCATTTGCATTTAGGATTTAATTCTATATTTTTAGATTAATTAGTAATTAGAATTTTTGCAAAAAATACTAAAATCACAAAAATTTATAAGTTGCTTGGTTTTAAATTTTAGTTTGGAATTTTATTAGTTTCTTTAAATTAAAATTTTACTAATAGTTTTAATAATTAATTCTAGCTTAATATAATTAGGTAGATTAGCTTAATCTTTTAGATTCAAACTTAGTTCTAATATTTGAAAAATAAAATAAAAGAAAAAGGATTAAAAAAAATTGGAAAATTGAAAAGAAATTAAGGAGGGTCTTTTGTTTCAGATTTTTGGACTTTGTCCGATATCTAAAAAACCAAGCCCAAACCCTTCAATTTGTTTAAATCTCACCCATACCCGTTCGAAAATGCCTAAAACCTGGCCCAAAAATACGATCCAACACCCATATGACCAAACGACGTCGTTTAGGTTATAATTAATCTTAGCCGTCTATATTTGTTGATCTAATAGTCGAGAAGCTGGGGTGCAATAGTATATAATTATCCTAAGGAACCCCCCCCCCCCCAATCCGTCTCCCATCTCTCCCCAGTTAACCCTAGAGACCACCGCCCTAAGCCACCGTGAACCGCCGGTCGAAAATCGCCTCCACCGCCGTCGGTTGTCCTATAAGCCCCAAATTTACACCATTTCATCTCCTCCACCTCCCCATCCTAGATCCGCCATTAGATTTCCTCAAAACCAAGCCCAACTTCTCGGCTATCACTCAGAAGCTCTGACCTTCCGTTGTGATAGGCGGCGCCACCACCCAATCGCCACCAAACTAACACTACGGGTTCTCCTAGTCTCCCTCACCATGAATCTGCTATAATCTCCTTTCAAATAACACCCAAACTCTTCAAATGTTGATTCAAAAGAGACGTCCAAAACCTCACCACCACCAAACTACCCCAAAATTACACCCTACAATCTCCTCACCTCCCTCAGCTCAGATCCACAACCAGTTTCCCTCGAGTATCCCCGAAGCTACTCAAAATACGAATTTAGGGTTTTCCAGAGTCCTCCAAATGGTGCATGAAGATTTCCAGGTTTCGATTCAAAGGAATTAAGCTAAGTTTTCCTGTTTGCTTTCTTATTTCTCTTCGCCTCATCTCTTCTCTATTAATTTGTTAGGTTTAAGTAGAAGTCATTTGTTTAATTAGTCATAGTCAAGTCTATTAATTTCTGGTTTGTTGATTTGGATTTTATGTTAAGTTTCTAAATTAATAAGCCTTGGTTTTTCTTGTTTAATGCCTAAGTTGATCAGTCCTAGTCGAGTCTATTTGCGGTTTGGGTCTCATGTGAACTTCCTGAGTTAATTTGTTTAGTCTTCTTTGTTCAAGCTGAATTTTATATTAATCCTTGAGCTTAATAAGTTATAGTCAGATTTATTCTATTGGTTTGAACTTCATGTTAAGTTCCTAGTCAATTCGTCTTAGTCTTTTAGGCTGAATTTCATGAGCTTAATTAGATTTGGTCGAGTTTCTTTGGACTTTGCTGTTGGTTTCAATTTCATCTATTTGAAGTCCTGAGTTCAATTTGAGTTCTATTATATCTTTGTTCCTGAATTTAAATTAGATTTAGGTGTTAGCCTTGTATATTGTTAAAATCATGTTAGATTAGTCTTAATTAAGTATCTATTTGAACACTTGATACTTGACCAAATTAGAGAGTAGATACAGGGATTATTAAGGGATAATTTGGGTAGATCACTTTAGAGAATCTTGCAATAACATAATGGAAAGCCCCTAGAAGCTTCTAGTATGTGGTTTTAATCTCATTTTTAACTTTGGGATGGGCTGACTTGGGCAGCAAGTCAGGATTCTAAGGACTTCACGCAATAAATAAAATTAAAAAAGGACCAAAAGGCCAAAACCAACATATGAAGCTTGCCCTAATTACTTGCCTATAAAGGCGTTTGCTTCTTGGCCTAAAAAGGGGGCTTCTTCTTTTCAGATTTTTTTTTAGTTTACAACAAGTGAAAGAGCTAAATATACAAAAAAATGAGATCTGATTTTAGATCTTAGGGAAAAACTCCTGAAAATCAAAACACAAAATCAGCAGTGAATACTGTTCCATTAGCATTCATTACTATTTGAAATTGTCCAGTTCATTTCTAGATACAAAGAGTAAAAATGGTTTAAGTTTGAGTCATTCGAATCTGTTTAGAAGCTGTTTGGATCCTTGTCTGTTTTAGAAATTCTTTTGTTTTACTGGGTTCCGAGCTTGTTTTCATTGTTGCATCTGTTGAGTCGGATTTATTGTTGTTGTTGCTTCCAGCCTTCAAAATCATTGGTGTTTATTCCTGTAACCAGGCACTCCTTGCTCTCTGGGAATTGACAAGCTATAATTGCCTGAGATTTGCAATGAAAGGACGAAATGTGCTTCACCAATGTCTAATTCCTGGCTAAAAATTCCCGAAACTAGTAGATTAGCAAAATAGTGTTTAGCCTATCCTATTCATGTTAGTATGGTGATAGTATTTTTAGAATCATGTTGCTTTTTTTTTCATGTCTGTTGGAAATTGGTATATTGATTAGCCTATTCGAACGCTAAGAGACTGTACATTGGATTGTTATTTAGAAACATTCAGCTTCTAGATCCATCTTAGATAACATAACAGTCCATGGCCCTCCAAGCTTAGTTTAATATCCCTTAAAAAGACATCAGGGTGCGCCGCGCCAAACCTAAAAATCACAAATTGCGTGGCCCTCTTTAAGTTAAAATACTTAGAATTCGGGACGGGCTATGTAGCGAATTTTCATGACCCCCACAAAGTTAACAACGCGTAAGTCGGTTTAGGCGCGTCTTTAATAATGCTACCTTCTTATAATCGGGTGTACATTTCATTTGACCCAAATCCAATTCCTAAAACGTTGAATAAAATGTGTTTCTGATTGAGGGTGCATTTCATATGACGCGATCCAAAGACACATATTAAGCGATGTTCAACCTTCCTTAAAATTAATAAAAAGCGGTAAATAATTTAAGATTACCCCATAGATTTGAAACATGTATTAAAGTAAGATAATAGGCCAATTGTAATAGTTAAGAGACCGTGCTAGAACCACGGAATCCGGGGGTGCATAACACCTTCCCTCGGGTAAACAAAATTCTTTTTTTAGAATTTCTGATCCGCAGACTTCAAAAAGGAAATTCGAATTTTCCTCGATTTGAGATTTTATAATAAATCGGTGACTTGGAACACCAATTAAAGTATTCCAAGTGGCGACTCATAATTGAATAAATAATCCCATTTCGAATAATGTCACTTAAATTGGACAAAACTCCCTTATATACTATCCTTCGGGGTGGTGTGTAAAAAAGGGAGGCGTGACAGCTCTGGCGACTCTGCTGGGAACAAAAGGCCTACAATCTCTGGTTTAGGGTTCAAGAATTCGAGCTTAGAATAGCTATTATATTTTGCTCTACCTATTATCTGATTTTTCTACATGTTTCATCCTAAATGTGTTAAATGCTTTACCGATTTGATATTATCTGAATTGTATATATAAAACTGTTACGAAACCCTTCTCTTCTCATCTTCGGGGATGTGCTCAATGGTCGAGACTCCCTATTATGTTAGTGTCATACCTTAAAGTAAGAAAGAGGCCGGACAAGTTACTAAGCCGGATGGCCTTTTGGGTCCTGGTACGTTGCCCCCTCCTCGACTCGAGTTGTCCGCTGGGGTACACAGTCTAGAACATATACCTAGATTTTGAACCTAGAATAACTCAACCTCATGTCGGATCCCTAGTAGGAACGTTTGTTTGCATCACGTGCATTTGACTTAGGAGACACAACACAAGGGTTGGGTCTGTCTAGGACAGGTGTACCCAAAATGAAAAGACCATCTTGATGCATCTTACTTGCTACGTGCACATTTATTTGCTTCGGATCCGCATGTTGACCAGCTTGTAAATAATGGGAGAGAGTTGAAAGAGAATAGCAATGGTAGGGTTTAAGTGAGGATGATTACCTATTTTGAAAAAACCTAGTACCCAAATAGTACTGAAAATCTGCCGAATTTTTGAGAAAATCGACAAAACAAAAAAAAAGAAAAGTTTTTCCAAAAATAGTTGTTTTTTTTTTCAAATGTGCCTCATCTACGCCAGTTTGATTCTTACCGGATGTGAGATACATAGGCAACCCCCATCAGGTCCAACTTTCCTTTTGCAAAAATAGCCAAAAACAACAAAAAATTTTATCTTAGTCACAAATAAGTAGGGCGATGTCCCCAAAAGGACGCCGAAAGGCTGCTTTTGCAAGAGCAGCCACCTTAAGTCATTTCCAATGGCTAGAAGGCACAACCTTTAAATTTTCTTTCCCGAAGTGCTAAAAGGCCGTATCGGCAAAGCCAGAGTTTTGTTTATTTGAAAGGAAAAAAAAGAAATGTTTGAAAAAATTTATATATTGCTATTTCTCATTAAAATAAGTCACATCGCCTTAATAAATGTGCAGGATGAGCACTCATAAATTTGAACCCTTCACAGTCCTTAATGAGATCCCCCTGAAGCTTCACATGTGGTGGGATGATCTAGCAAATGACAGTAAAGAAACGATCGCGAAAGTTCTGGGAGGCCTTGTCGGACTATTAAACATTAAGCCGAGGATAGACATAATTGAAGCTTTAATACCATTCTGGGACCCAACTTGCAACGCATTCCGTTTCTGATTTTGAGCTCACACCTACATTGGAGGAAGTAGCTGGTTATGCGGGCCTCAATGGGAATCTCAGAAGTCGATATCCGCTATCACCTAGACAGGTACCCCCACAGATTCCTAGATTTGCTGAGCATTAGTCGGGATGTTCAGGATAGAAATCTATCCGAAGGGTATTGCACACTCCACTTTTTATATCATTGATATGGTAACCCCCGAGGTTTTGAAGAGCCAAATGCCGGTCTGATCCACGCCAGAAACAAATACAAATGGGACGCAAGGCGGGGTTAAGCTTTCATAGTAGCCTTTATGGGTGTTGTGGTCTGTCCCCGGAAAGATGGGAATATAGAGATATGTCTTGTAGGAATGATTGATGTTGCAACCAAGAAACCCAACAAAACTGTGGTTCCTCTGATCGTGTCTGAAATCTACCAAGCTTTGACTATTTGTCAGGAAGGAGGGAAGTTCTTCCAGGGTTGCAATTTACTACTTCAATTATGGATGCAGGAACACCTCTGCCACCGGGTTGGGTACATGAATTACAGTTTGACCGGTCTAAGCTGCATTGATGAGTTTGAAAGCCGGGTAGCAGGTATTGAATTCCCTACGGGTACTAAAGCTTGGCTTGAACATTTGAGATCCTTGACCGCCGATAAAATCGAGTGGGCATTTGGATGGCTTCCTATCACCGAAGCAATATACAGGTCAGCTGAAGTATCTTATATCCTCTTAATGGGCATTCGAAGAATCCAACTTTATGCTCCCTATAGAGTGTTGTGCACGCTAGGAATATTTCAAACCGTCCACTGTGACGAAGATCCGAGTAAACATGCCATCGAGCTGGGTCCAAAAGCTGCATTCCCAGAAGGAAAAATTCGCCAAATGTGGAATGAATGTAGGTTCCTTGAACCTAAGACCATAGGGTGAAACCGAGCCAGAGGAGAAGTGGACCCCAAATATGATTAATGGTTCAGTAAGAAATATCAAATTCCTGAAAGGCCCGCAAAGAGACCACATATCCAACAATTCACTGTTGAGGCGCAACCATAATGGGATGGTTGGCTAAAGAGAAGGAATACAAAGCCAAAATAAATAAATTGGAAAGGCAAGTCATGGATATTCAATCCGAAAATGGTGTTCTGACCCCTGAAAGTGAGGCCCTTAAAGCTCAGATCAGAAAGATGAAAGCAATTGCCAATAACTCGGAAAGAAGTTGGGCTGATGAAAGACTTATAAGTGGACAAAAAATAAAGTCCTTGAGTTTCAAGAAAACCTGGAAAAGTCTGAACATATCCTAGAAAACATCCAGGCACGATGGAAAAACAGAGTAGATGAACGGGCACGATTTTTGCAACAAATGAAGGGAAATTATGAAGGGACCATTACCAGCCTAAGAAGAAAAATAACCATTCTTATGGATGAAATGACCATACGAGCTAGAGATTTCAAGGCTGACAGGGAGCACTGTTGTAATCTGATGGCTAAAATGGAGGAAGGAATACAACAAATACAATACCAACACTTTCATGACTCCCAAGTGTTGTAAGCCCGAAACCGGTAGATAGGGCGATTACTTCAGGAAAAAGGTAAAATTAGAGAATGGATCAGGACTATTGCTAAGTACATTACCATGAGGTGCCAAGCGTGCGAGGACATGACTCGTACCACCTTCTTTTCTGCAGTGATGACTTTTTTCCGTCAAGTTAAGAGTGATTTGGAGCAATTACAAGGGGATCTCGCACATAAGCCCGCGGTGAGGCCGAATGATGCCCCGCGGGCCCCTTTAGTTTAAGCATTAATGTATTCTTGAGTTTTCAATCATTGAGTCTATATTTTTGCTTTGAGTCGGTAGTTTTATTTCCAAGAAAAAGGGTAGTTAACATCTTTTTTAATAGGAGATTTATTAATGGAAAATTAAAATTCCCAAAATTGTCTCTTTACTTTTTGTATTAATTTTCCCGAACTGCGCATGATCTGATTCATGCCACATCGTGATACGTAGGCAATCCTCATCGGATCCGGTCATAATCTTGTAAATATCTCTAATAAAGAAAATGGAAAAATGAGAAAGTATAGAGGAAAAGAAAAAGCAAGAAAGGAGAGTATAATCAAAAGAGAGAAAATGGGAAAGAATAAAGAAAGCCGGGACGAAGCATGCAACAATTGTAAAACATATAAAAACCCATTTAACTACATAGGGGCATCACACCCCAACGTGTGATTACCTATCTGTTATTTGTCACAAAATAACTGTTTGCTGTTGTCCATAACCAGTCCAGGGTTTAATAGAACAGTGGTTAGTATTTGCGGTAGTCTAGCATCGGATCCATACTTCACGAGATCAAAGGGTAGCGTTGAAATATCTTCAGAAATCACTCTGCCAGCAATTTCTATCATGGAAGAGAGCCCAATCTCGGGCATCCTGGTTTCAAAATCGGCAATCGCCGAGCAAAACAGGTTATTGCGCCTCCGCATGATGGAAATGTTGGACGCCTGGTCAAACGGAAAGGAGCCGCGCAGTGCAATTCCCAGGTTTCTCGAGATTTTCCCTATAATGGATGGAACTTCCACCGTCCCAATCAGTCATCCCAATATCCCACTAGGACACCCAACCATCTCGGCCCATTTTGTTGGAACATCCTCTGAGGTTCGCCCCCAGATGTTCATACCAGTGTGGCCCCAAACATCTTCACCGCTCCCACATGCTTAGCTACAACAGAGCCTAGGCCTACTTTTGATCTTTCAGCCTTTACATTCAAAGCACTCACCCCCCAAATGGAGCCTCCTCAATTTACCGCTTATGCTTACCCTCAACCACCTCAATTTGAGTTCACTTCTGAACAAGAAAAGACTCCCAAGACTCCTGAGCAAGATGAGATCGCAAGAAAGATGAGGAGTATAGAACAGAGCCTCAAGAATATACAAGGACTAAGCGGGTAGAAGGGTGTGTCCTATGCTGATTTATGCATGTTCCCTCATGTGCACTTGCTCTTGGGATTCAAAACTCCTAAGTTTGAGAAGTATGATGGGCATGGTGATCCTATTGCTCATCATAAGAATACTTCAATCAGTTGCGAGGTGCCGGGGGAAAGGAAGAATTACTTATGGCCTATTTCGGGGAAAGTATGGTTGGTATTGCCTCTGAGTGGTACATGGATCAAGACATATCTTGATGGCACATTTGGGATGATCTCGCAAGAGGCTTTGTCAGACAATTCTAGTACAATTTAGACATTGCCCCAAACAGAAACTCATTAGCGAACTTGAAAAAGAAGTCCTCGGAGAGCTTCCGAGAATATGCAATCAAATGGCATGAGCAAGCATCTAGAGTAAAGCCTCCGATGGATGAGGTGGAAATGGTCATAGTGTTTCTTCAGGCTTAGGAATTACTTCCAGAATATAATGTCAGCCATGGGTAAACCATTCGTAGAAGCTATCAAAATCGGAGAAATGGTGGAAAATGGATTAAAAACAGGCAGAATCCTAAGCCAGTATGCTATTAGAGTAACCTCCAAGCCATCCATGGTGGGTCTGGAGGAATTGCAAAGGGCAAGAAGAAAGAAGAAACATCTATGGCGGCCTTAGGTACAAGAAGACACTGTGCGACCAGATCCATATTCCTTGAAAGAACCCCTCAACATTATTACCCTCACCAGGACATGGCCTATGCTCCTCAGCTGTACGCGGTCATGAATGCTCAACCATTTGTCCGCCTTAACAATAAACCAACAGGAACCAAGCTCCATTCCCAAGAAATAAGCCTCCTCACCAAAACCACTATAAACCCCGTCCTTCCCAAAATAACTTCCGTCCTTGTGAACCACCCTGAAGAAAAAACTTAACACCAATCGGTGATTCCTACTCCAGTATGTTCCCAAAACTTTCCAAATGGGTCTGCTGCAGCCCATACCTCCAAACAGGCAAAACCAAGAATCACCTTCTTACCAACGGGGCGCCCGGTGCACTTATCACTCAGGAGCAGAGGGACATGAACAGAAAATTGTTGGACCCTGAAAAGAGATGTGGAAGATCTGATAGAACAAAGGAAGATAGTGTTAAGGGACGATGACATCCCTAATGAGATAAATAACCCACTTCCAGCCCACAACAATAGACCGGTAATCGGAATTATCTATGCAAACAAAGAATTTGATCCGGCATTGAAGGCCATAATTGCCATTGCTGATGTGGAGAGAAAGCCAAAAACTTCACCGAAGCAAGATGAAGGGGAGAAGAATAACAAAGCCACACACCCCCAATATGAAAAGAAAGTCAAGGCAGAAACGGGGGCAACACCTGCCAAGATGTTGTTCTGTTTGTCCTACGGGATCATAAGGAAAAGCAGCTGACTTTGAGTCCTCCCAAGACATTCGAACTGAACAAGAGTACGCAGATGTAAGTGCCCAAAGAAACTTATGTAGTGCAGTTGCCAACTAATCCACCAAGGCTAAATAAGCCCGTGGTTATTGGCCACGCACCTTAGAGGCACATGATGGATCCCACCACAGTCCCTTGGAACTATCATAATACAGTGGTGACATATAAGGGCAAAGAAATCTCAGGAAAGATTCAAGAAAACTACCCTGTGGAAAAGTACTATGACCTGGAAGAAGTGAACAACGCCACCAAGAAAGGCTTCCCAGATAAAAAACCAGTGAGTGTTGAAGAGGTGGAAGCTTTCTTTAAAAAATGAAAATGGTGGACTATGAAGTGGTTGACCATCTTTGAAAATTTCCTCAACAAGTCTCGTTGCTATATACAAGGACTAAGCGGGCAGAAGAGTGTGTCCTATGCTGATTTATGCATGTTCCCTCATGTGCACTTGCCCTTGGGATTCAAAACTCCTAAGTTTGAGAAGTACGATGGGCATGGTGATCCTATTGCTCATCATAAGAATACTTCAATCAGTTGCGAGGGGCCAGGGGAAAGGAAGAATTACTTATGGCCTATTTCGCGGAAAGTCTGGTTGGTATTGCCTCTGAGTGGTACATGGATCAAGACATATGTTGATGGCACATTTGGGATGATCTCGCAAGAGGCTTTGTCAGACAATTCTAGTACAATTTAGACAATGCCCCAAACAGAAACTCATTAGCGAACTTGGAAAAGAAGTCCTCGGAGAGCTTTCGAGAATATGCAATCAAATGGCGTGAGCAAGCATCTAGAGTAAAGCCTCCAATGGATGAGGTGGAAATGGTCACAGTGTTTCTTCAGGCTTAGGAATTACTTCCAGAATATAATGTCAGCCATGGGTAAACCATTCGCAGAAGCTATCAAAATCAGAGAAATGGTGGAAAATGGATTAAAAACAGGCAGAATCCTAAGCCAGTATGCTATTAGAGTAACCTCCAAGCCATCCATGGTGGGTCTGGAGGAGTTGCAAAGGGCAAGAAGAAAGAAGAAACATCTATGGCGGCCTTAGGTACAAGAAGACACTGCGACCAGATCCATATTCCTAGAAAGAACCCCTCAACATTATTACCCTCACCAGGACATGGCCTATGCTCCTCAGCTGTACGCGGTCATGAATGCTCAACCATTTGTCCGGCCTTAACAATAAACCAACAGGAACCAAGCTCCATTCCCAAGAAACAAGCCTCCTCACCAAAACCACTATAAACCCCGTCCTTCCCAAAATAACTTCCGTCCTTGTGAACCACCCTGAAGAAAAAACTTAACACCAATCGGTGAGTCCTACTCCAGTATGTTCCCAAAACTATCCAAATGGGTCTGCTGCAGCCCATACCTCCAAACAGGCAAAACCAAGAATCACCTTCTTACCAACGGGGCGCCCGGTGCGCTTATCACTCAGGAGCAGAGGGACATGAACAGAAAATTGTTGGACCCTGAAAAGAGATGTGGAAGATCTGATAGAACAAAGGAAGATAGTGTTAAGGGACGATGACATCCCTAATGTGATAAATAACCCACTTCCAGCCCACAACAATAGACCGGTAATCGGAATTATCTATGCAAACAAAGAATTTGATCCGGCATTGAAGGCCATAATTGCCATTGCTGATGTGGAGAGAAAGCCAAAAACTTCACCGAAGCAAGATGAAGGGGAGAAGAATAACAAAGCCACACACCCCCAATCTGAAAAGAAAGTCAAGGCAGAAACGGGGGCAACACCTGCCAAGATGTTTTTCTGTTTGTCCTACGGGATCATAAGGAAAAGCAGCTGACTTTGAGTCCTCCCAAGATATTCGAACTGAACAAGAGTACGCAGATGTAAGTGCCCAAAGAAACTTATGTAGTGCAGTTGCCAACTAATCCACCAAGGCTGAATAAGCCCGTGGTTATTGGCCACGCACCTTAGAGGCGCATGATGGATCCCACCACAGTCCCTTGGAACTATCACAATACAGTGGTGACATATAAGGGCAAAGAAATCTCAGGAAAGATTCAAGAAAACTACCCTGTGGAAAAGTACTATGACCTGGAAGAAGTGAACAACGCCACCAAGAAAGGCTTCCCAGCTAAAAAACCAGTGAGTGTTGAAGAGGTGGAAGCTTTCTTTAAAAAATGAAAATGGTGGACTATGAAGTGGTTGACCATCTTTGAAAATTTCCTCAACAAGTCTCGTTGCTATCGTTGTTGATGAAATCCCCGAACACCAGAAGGTACTAATCAAAACCCTCAATGAGGCATACGTGTCAGCTGAGACTTCTATGGAATAATTAGAAATAATGGCAAAAAGATTTTTCGCTGTCAACCAGATTTCATTCAGCAAAAATGACTTGCTGCCGGAAAGGGCTGCACATGACAAAGCCATACACTTAACTGTCAAATATGAAGAATATTATGTGAAAAAGGTTATGGTAGATGGAGGTTCTGGAGTGGATATCTACCCACTCTCAACATTACAGCGCATAGAGATTAGGACTGAAAGGATTCGTCCAAACAATGTCTATGTATGAGCTTTCGATGGTATCAAAAGGGACATGATTGGAGATATCAACCTAATTTTGAGCATCGGTCTGGTTGATTTTGAGATGACTTTCCAAGTTCTAGACATGGACACATCCTATAACCTTCTTTGGGGAGGCCATGGATCCATGCAGTAGGGACTGTACCTTCCACTCTTCATCAGATGGTAAAGTTTGAGCAAGAGGAACAAGAAATTCTAGTCCATGGGGAGGATGAACAATCAATTTATCGAGATCACTCAGTCCATGCCTTGAAGCGAGAGAAGGCAGCGAGCACATAGTTTATCAGGCCTTTGAAGTAGTGGTGGTAGACCAGTACGAAGAGGGAAACCCCTGCCCCCAGCCCTTTCTTTCCAATGCATCAATTATGGTAGTGAAAGAAATGATATGAAATCGTTTCAATCCAAGGAAGGGACTTAGAAATCCCTGCAAGGAATAGCTGAACCAGTTACTCTGCTAGTCGCTAAAATGTTCTTCGGGGGTAGGCTTCCTAACTACTCCAGATGATATAAAATGGGCAAACAACAGGAAGCATGATGGCTGGGTCCTTCCTCAACCACTGCCACATATGCACAAAATATTTGACAAGCCAAAGTACAATGAAGAAGAAGAGGATGAGGCCTTTACGACAGAAGAAATTGAAGAAATATGTTAGGCAATGAGAAAGTTGCTATATGAAACCCATGTGGTTCAGCTAGGAGAGGGCTCAAGCACCGCTGAGGTGCTATACATGGGGCCAAACACCAAGATGCAGAATTGGAAGGCTACGCCATTCCCAATCAGGCGGGAATCTTGGTAGACCTGTCCTGCCACCTCTTCTGTATCGCGAGTTATTCCAGGGTGTAACTCGAATGTTTTCATTAGTTTCTTGTATTTTTCTTTTCCAAATGTAAGCCATGTTATCTTCCAATTCCAAGAAATGAAATCAATATTTCATGGTTCATATTTCTTTATTCTTTCTGATTTTTTTGCTATTTTCTCTTTTGTTTCTTCTTTCAGTCCTAAAAATGCAGCTTTAAATAACATGACATGCTTGCGGACTGTGTGCCCAGATCCAAACATGCTGTTTTATTGTGAAATAATGAACCAAGAACCGGAATACAATGAAGAAGAGGCTTTTAGGGAAATAAATTGAGATCTGGAACATTTTGAAAATAAACCTAAGCCAAATCTAAATAACACTGAGCCAGTTAACTTGTGTAGTTTTGAAGAAATCAGGGAAACCAAAATAAGCATCCACGCAAATGAGAAAACTTGGGACGCACTAATACAACTCCTTTTGAGTTCAAAGATGTGTTTGCATGGTCATACGACGACGTGCCAGGACTGAGTGTTGACTTGGTGGTTCATAAGTTGCCAACTTACCTCGAGTGCCCTCCAATCCAACAAAAGAAGATTTAAAACTGATGTCAGTGATAAAATCAAAGAAGAGTTCACGAAACAGTTGGAGGCGAGAGTGATCCGAATAGTTCGATACACCACATGGCTAGCCAATGTAGTTCCAGTGCCAAAGAAAGTTGGAAAAACCCGAGTGTGTGTGGATATAGAGATTTGAATAAAGCAAGTCCCAAAGACAATTTCCCGTTGCCCAATATCCACATCCTTAGTGATAACTACGCCAAATACGAAATACAGTCTTTTGTGGACTGTTACGCAGGATATCACCAGGTGTTGATGCATGAAGAAGACGCAGAGAAAACAACCTTTACCATACCTTGAGGAACCTACTGCTACAGGGTCATGACTTTCAGACTAAAGAATGCCGGGGCAACTTACATGAGAGCCATGACTATCATCTTTCATGATATGATGCATCAAGACATAGAGATGTATGTGGATGACGTAATCATCAAGTCCAAAACTCAGGATGACCATGTGCAGGATTTGAGGAAATTATTCGAACGGCTGCGCAAATGTGATTTGAAATTGAACCCATCCAAATGTGCTTTCGGAGTCCCGTCGGGCAAACTTCTGGGATTTATAGTCAGCCGGAGAGTTATTGAGTTGGATCCGACAAAGATAAAGTCTATTCAAGATTTTACCTCCTCCGAAAACCAAGAAAGATGTAATGAGCTTGTTAGGAAGATTGACTTATATCAGCCGGTTCATCGCTCAGCTGACTTCCACATATGAACCCATATTCAAATTGCTAAAGAAAGTTGCAGCGATCAAATGGACGGATGAATGTCAAGAGGCTTTCGATAAGAGTAAAGATTATCTGTCCAACCCACCGGTCTTGGCCCCACCTAAATCTGGGATGCCACTGTTTCTGTACCTGAAAGTCTTGGAAAGTTCCTTTGGTTGTGTCCTCGGGCAACATGATATCACCGGAAGAAGGAGCAGGCAATATACTACTTCAGTAAGAAGTTTGCCAGCTACGAGGCCAAGTATACTTTGCTGGAAAGAACCTAATGTGCTTTAACTTGGGTTGCTCAGAAACTGAGGCATTATCTGCAAGCCTACACTACCTACCTCATAACTAGGTTGGATCCATTAAACTGCATATTCCATAAACCAATGCCCACGGGAAGATTAGCAAAATGGCAGATCCTGCTCACCGAGTTTGACATAGTATATGTCACTCGTATGGTAATGAAGGCCCAGGAATTAGCCGATTATTTAGCCAAGAACCCGGTTGTTGATGAATACCAACCTCTGAACACTTATTTCCCAGATGAAGAGGTGAACTCGGTGGAGGCAATATATGAAGATACCACTACCTAGAAAATGTTCTTTGATGGAGCGGTAAAAGCAAAAGGTGTGGGAATTGGGGCAATCTTAATCTCACCCACCGGTCAGCACTATCCAGCCACAGCTCGATTTCGGTTCTTCTGCACAAACACTATAGCCGATTACGAAGCCTGCATCATGGGTATGACATGACGATCGACCAAGATGTTAAAGAGCTATTGATTATGGGGGATTCAGATTTAATCATCCGGCAAGCCCAAGGAGAATGGGAAACTCGAGATGTCAAACTTGTTCCCTATCGCAATATGTGGAAGATCTTAGCAAGTGGTTCAAGACGATAGAGTTTAGGTACATCCCTCGCTGCCACAATGAACTAGCTGACGCACTCGCCACTCTGGCTTCGATGTTTCCATACCCAGGCAATGCCCACATTGATCCCTTGGAAATCCAAATCAGGGAAAGGCATGGGTACTATAATGCAGTTGAGGCAGAACCAAACACCTAGCCATGGTACCATGATATCAAAATGTTTCTAAAAAACCAAGAATATCCCGGGCAAGCTACTGGGGACCAAAAAAGAACCATTAGACGGCATGCAAGAGGTTTCTTCTTGAGTGGTGATGTCTTGTACAAAAGGACCCTAGATCTAAATTTGTTAAGAAGCGTAGATACTGAAGAAGCTGGAAGGATCACGCACGAACTACACGCAGGTGTGTGCGGACCCCACATGAACGGGTATGTTTTGGAAAAGAAAATTATTCGAGCATGCTATTACTGGATAACCATGGAAAAGCACTGTTTCAGCTTTGTCCGAAAATGCTATCAGTGTCAGGTACACGGTGATTTGATTCACACACCATCCACGGAACTGCATGCCATGTCACCACCCTGGCCATTCGCCGCTTGGGGCATGGACGTCATCGGGCCAATCGAGCCAAAAGCTTCAAATGGGCATAGGTTCATACTAGTTGCCTTTGATTTTTCACAAAGTGGGTTGAAGCCATTACTCTCAAATCTGTCAGTAAGAAAGTGGTAATAGACTTCATGCACTCCAACCTTATCTGTCGATTTGGTATTCCCGCAACCATTATCACAGATAATGCGGCAAACCTCAATACTCGTTCGATGAAGGAGATATACGAACAGTTCAAGATAACGCATAGGAACTCCACTCCCTACCGGCCCAATGCTAATGGTGTCGTCGTAAGCAGCAAATAAAATCATCAAGAAGATTTTAAGAAAGATGATTCAGAGCTCTAGGCAATGGCATGAAAAGTTGTCTTTCACATTAATGGGATACCGCACCACAATGCGTACATCAATAGGAGCGACCCCATACCTCTTAGTCTATGGAACAGTGGTTGTGATACCCGCGGAGGTGGAAATCCCTTCTCTCCGGATCATCGTCGAAGCTGAGATTGATGACATGGAATGGGTCAAGACTCGTTTGGAACAGTTAACCTTAATCGATGAAAAATGAATGGTTGCGGACTGCCACATGGAGTTGTCTCAACAAAGAACAGCTCGAGCTTATAACAAGAAAGTGCGGCCCAGAAATTTTAAGTGGGACAACTTGGGAATGGCGCATTCTTCCTCATCACCACGAAGCGAAAGGAAAATTTTCTCCTAATTGGAAAGGCGCGTACATCATCAGAAAGATATTTCTTAGAGGAGCATTGTTTCTTGGAGATATCAAGGGGGATGATCCTGAAACAACTGTGATTGCAGACGCACTAAAAAGGTACTATGTCTAGGCTTTCTACAACAATTACTTTGTTTAATTGAGATGACGAAGGCTTTCATTCTTACCATTCAAATGCTATCAACCCTTTGCAAACCCATTTGAGACGGTTACCCTTTCTTTAATTACCTTATTTGGAATCTGAAAGTGTTATTGCAAAAAAAAAAGAATGAAATGAACAAAAAAAAGAGAAAAGATAAAAACAAAACAGAAAAACAAAAGTAAAACAAAAACAACAAAAAGAAAACCAAAAATAAAACTTCATGAACTACATCTTACTTGATTCCGAAACAATTTGTAGGCAACCTCTCTCTAGGGTTCAGTCACACCAAAACAAAAATTCCATTTCCCCCCCCCCCCCCCCCGAAAAATGAAACTGGGCAGATAATATAATGTTTCGGCAAAAAGCCCACCAGAATGGTTCCAAAGTTGTAATTTCATCTAAATTCCTTTCACGCAAACCCTGTCCAAGTCCTTTCGATCAATTGGAAAGGCGACGGAATGGGAAACACCATTGTTGGAATTTGATGCAATCAATCTAAGAGAAATAAAATGAGAGAGTCTTATTGGTGAAAACCTATGGGCACCATATGGCGACAATGAGTAGAGAAACTAAAAATGAGAGAGTTTGCTTAGTGAAAACTCGTAAAGAGCAGTATCGGGTGATGGTGAGAAGAGAAATGAGAGAGGTCGACTAGCAAAAACCCTAAAAGGGCGTCATCGGCTGAAAAGAAGACATTGTCCACCATTGAAAGTCTTGGAAGGATTCCCTGGTTTTAAAATGCGGGTTAATGAGTTTATGAGAAGTGGGGAAAAGTTTGTCAGTATCAGGCATCTAGACCAAGAAGCAGGTTATGTCTGTTTTGAAGTCCGCACGTACCCCAGATAAGTCCTTCTTTTCTCCTCGAAAGGGACACTTCTCTTTAAATTCATTTTCTTGCCTTCGCTTAACTTTTCTTGAATCCCTTTTGGTTTAACTCTGTCTCCCAAAACTAATACAAAGAAAAGGTGGCAAGATTGGCCTTACAGGGCTCTGTCTATCAAAAGCTGGATACCCAGCCTCAGCGGGCACATCAAGCCGATCCCCACTGGACATGGTGGCTGATGCTTTGAAGTCAAAGTGTTTGAAAATTAAAATAGGTACAAAGTCAAAGGTCCTAAAGGTAGAATGAAGTTGAGGGCCCATACAGGCCAGTCGTCATGAAAACTTAAAAGTTGATCCCTTCAGTTTGAAAGAGAGATTAATCTTCAAGACCAGCAAGCAACAGGGTTTCTCAACAAAAGCGGGGCCGAGATCAAGAAATCAAGGCCACAAAATCAACCACCATTTCAAACTAACAAATTTGTTTGAAAATTTGAAACAAGTGTAGTCCAAAACAACCGTGCAAGAAGCAGGTGTAACAAAAAAGGAATGAGATGGAGCTAGGAACAGCTTCACAGCAACAATTAGCCCAAAAAGGGAAGTTTTCTCCAAATCCTTTCCTGGACTTTTACTAAAAGAGGAAAGAAGAAAAGGAAAATCACAAAAATCATGGTAGCATAGGGTCTCCTATCTCTAGCTGCATCCTTCCAAATCTAGGACCACATTCTCTGGTTGTCCACAGCATAACCAGTGGACCTCTACGCATAACCTGAGGGTCATTCTCCTTTTATCCCCAGCATAACCTGAGGATCTTTTTCTTTTCTTTCCCGGCATAACCCGAGGGTCATTCTCCTTTTTCCCCAGCAGACCCCTCTTTTTCTTTCTCATCCCGGCATAACCTGTAGATTGCCCTGGCATAACCTAGGAACCTTTTTCCTTCATCCCGGCATAACCCGTGGATCGCCCTGGAATAACCCAAGAGCCTTTTTCCTTCATCTCGGCTTAACCCATGGATCGCCCTGGCATAATCCAGGAGCCTTTTCTTTCTCATCCGGGCATAAGCCGTGGATCGCCCTGGCATAACCCAGGAGCCTTTTCCTTCATCCCGACATAACCTGTGGATCGCCTTGGCATAACCCATGAGCCTTTTTCCTTCATCCTAGCATAACCCGTGGATCGCCCTAGCATAACCCAGGAGCCTTTTTCCTTCTCATCCCAGCATTACCCGTGGATCGCCCTAGCATAACCCTGGAGCCTTTTCTTTTTTTATCCCGGCATAACACGTGGATCGCCCTGGCATAACCCAGGAGCCTTTTTTCTTCTCATCCCGGAATAAGCCCTGGATCGCCCAAGCATAACCTAGGCCTTTTTCCTTCTCATTCCGGCATAACCCGTGGATTCCCCTGGCATAACCCAGGAGTCTTTTCCCTTTATCCCGACATAACCCGTGGATTGCACTGGCATAACCCAGGAGCCTTTTCCTTCTTATCCCGGCATAACCCCTGGAGCACTCTGGCATAACCCAAGAGCCTTTTCCTTCTTATATCGGCATAACCCATGGATCGCCCTAGCATAACCCAGGAGCCTTTTTCCTTCTCATCCCGGCATAACCCGTGGATCGCCCTGGCATAACCTAGGAGCTTTTTTCCTTCTCATCCCGGCATAACCCGTGTATCACCCTGGCATAGCCTAGGAGCCTTTTTCCTTCTCATCCAGGCATAACCCGTGGATCGCCCTGACATAACCCATGAGCTTTTTTCTTCTCATCCCGGCATAACCCGTGGATTGCCCTGGCATAACCCAGGAGCTTTTTCTTCTCATCCTAGCATAACACGTGGATCACCCTGGCATTACCCATGAGCCTTTTATTTTTTATCCCATCATAACCCGTGGACATCCCTGGCATAACCCAAAGACCCTTTTTTTATCCCGGCATAACCCGTGAACTTCCCTTTTATCCCCAGTAGGAACCCTTATCTTTTATCCCGGCATAACCTGTGGATCTCTCCGGTATAACCCGAGGAACCTTTCATTTTTCTAGCATAACCCGGTCATTTTCTAGCATAACCTAGTGATCCTCCAAGTTTAAGGCTTCATTCCCAAGGATACACAATTATGGGTTTTATTGATTTCAATAAAAAGTAGCTTAAAATTGTGTTGCAAATAACTCACGAAATTTTCCTAGTGAAAATTGGGGTAGAAAAATTTAATTCGTTTGTTTATTTTGGTGTCCGAACAGGTTTACCTCAAGGCACTGGATTCGAGATGACCGAAAGAGTGAGTCTCAATCCAGAAAAAAGAAAAAGAAGAAAAGAACAAAAACAAGTAAACTCAGAGTGTTCGAAGAAGAAAAAGGATGTGGACTGCTCAAATTTGATTCAAAATCACAAGTTTTGCATGTCCCGTTCTGCTCCTATGCTGAAGAAAGAACCGACACCCACAGCTTACGAGCATCAAGATTCAGATCAAGGTCCACAACAAAATCAGCTAAGACTCAAGATCAAGCTTCAAGAAAATTATATATAGGAATCTTGTAACTTGTAGTTGATAAGCATAGCTAGCGTAGCTTTTTGATTTTCCTTTAGTGTAATAAGGTGGTCAGCAAGTAGTAGCAGCAGCATCAGCAGTGAAAGCACAGCCCCTGGTAGTCCCATTTTAGATTCATTCTTAGTTCTAATATTTCAAAAATAAAATAAAATAAAAGGGATTAAAAGAAATTGGAAAATTGAAAAGAAAAGGAAATTAAGGAGGGTCTTTTGTTTCAAATGTCTGGACTTTGTCCAATCTCTAAAAAGTCAAGACCAAAACCTTCATTTTGTTTAAACCTCACCCAGACACGTTCGCCCAAAACCCAACCCAAAAATACGGTCCAGCACCCCTATGACGAAACGATGTCGTTTAGGTTATCGTCTATGTTTCTTGATATAACGGTCAAAGAAGCTGGGTGCAATAGTATATAATTGTCCTAACAAAAACTACCCCCCAATGTGTCTCCCATCTCTCCCCAGTTAACCCTAGAGACCACCGCCCTAAGCCACCGTGAACAGCCGGCCGAAAATCGCCTACGCTGGCGGTGGTTGTCCAATAAGCCCCAAATTTACACAATTTCATCTCCTCCACTCCCCATTCCAGATCCGCCATTAGATTTCCTCAAAACCAAGCTCATCTTCTCGAATATCACTTAGAAGCTCTGACCTTCCGCCGTGACCGGCGGCGCCACCACCCAATTCCCCCAAACTAACACCACGGGTTCTCCTAGTCCCCCTAACCATGAATCCGCTATCATCACCTTTCGAATAACACCCAAACTCTTCGAATGTAGATTCGTAGGAGACGGACAAAACCTCACCACCACCAAAACCACTCAAAAACGACACTCTACAATCTCTTCACCTCCCTCACCTCAGATCCACAACCCGTTTCCCTCGAATATCCCCGCAACTACTCAATATCAGAATCTAGAGTTTTCCGGAGTCCTCCAAATGGTGCATGAAGATTTCCAGGGTTCGATTCAAAGGAATTAAGCTAAGTTTTCCTGTTTGCTTTCTAATTTCTCTTCGCCTCATCTCTTCTCTGTTAATTTGTTAGGTTTATGCCGAAGTCATTTGTTTATTTAGTCGTAGTCAAGTTTATTTCTGGTTTGTTGATTTAAATTTCATGTTAAGTTCCTGAATTAATAAGCCTTGGTTTTTCTTGTTTAATGCCTAAGTTGATCAGTCTTAGTCGAGTCTATTTCAGTCCTAGTCGAGTCTATTTGTGGCTTGGGTCTCATGTGAAGTTTCTGAGTTAATTTGCTTAGTCTTCTTTATTGAAGCTGAATTTCATATTAATCCTTGAGCTTAATAAGTTGTAGTCAAATTTATTCTATTGATTTGAACTTCATGTTAAGTTCCTGCATCAATTTGCCTTAGTCTTTTAGGCCGAATTTCATAAGCTTAATTAGATTTGGTCGAGTTTGTTAGGACTTTGCTGTTGGTTTCAATTTCATCTATTTGAAGTCTTGAGTTCAATTTGAGTTTAATTAGATCTTTGTTCCTGAATTTAAATTAGATTTAGGTGTTACTCTTGTATATTATTCAAATCATGTTAGATTACTCTTAATTAAGTATCTATTTGAACTCTGGCTGCTTGACCAAATTAGAGGGTAAAAATAAGGATTATTGAGGGTATTTTGGGTAGATTACTTTAGAAAATCTTGCAATAACAGAATGGGAAGCCCCTAGAAACTTCTAGTATGGGGTTTTAATCTCATTTTTAGCTTTGGGATGGCTGACATGGGTAGCAAGTCAAGATTCTAAGGACTTTCATGCAAAAAATAAAATTGGAAAAGGACCAAAAGGCCAAAACCAATATCTGAAGCCCTAATTACTTGCCTATAATGGCATTTACTTCTTGGCCTAAAAAGGGGGATTCTTCTTTTCATAATTTTTTTTTCGTTTACACGAGTGAAAGAGCTAAATATACAAAAAAAGAGATCTGATTTTAGATCTTAGGGAAAAACTGCTGAAAATCAAAACACAAAATCAGCAGTGAATACTGTTACGTTTGCATTCATTGCTCTTTGAAATTGTCCAGTCCATTTCTAGATTCAAAGAGTAGAAATGGTTTAAGTTTGAGTCGTTCGAATCTATTCGTAAGCATTTTGGATCGTGGTTTATTTGAGAAATTCTTGTGTTTTACTCCTGGGTTCTAAGCTTGTTTTCGTTGCTGCATCTGTTAAGTCAGATTTATTATTGTTGTTGCTTCCTGACTTCAAACTCATTGATGTTTATTGTTGTATCCAGGTACTCCTTGATTCTAGGAATTGAAAAGTTGTATTTGCTTGAGATTTGTAATGAAAGGATGAAATGTGCTTCACTAATGTCTAATTCCTTGCTAAAATTTCCTGAAACTAGTAGATTAGCATAATAGTGTTTAGCCTATCCTATTCATGTTAGTATGGTGATAGTATTTTGAGAATCATGTTACTATTTTTTTGTCTCTGTTGGAAATTGGTAGATTGATTAGCCATAATGGACTGTACACTGGACTGTTATTTCGAAACATTCAGCTTCTAGATTCATGTTGATTTGGTAATTGAAAGTTTCAGTAGTTATTTTCAGATTCCAGTCCATGAATAAGTTCTATAAATTGTATTAATTGAAGTTAAATTGCTGTTAAATTTCTGATAGGAGTATGTTAGAGTGTACAGATGAGTTGAATATGTGTGTGAAATTTGAATTTAATGTTAGCATGCCTTTGATTTGAATGAGTTTGAAACATTCATTTGTTTACGAAATTTTTAATTCCAGTTATGACTTAAAATCAGTGTTTTTGAGATCCAAATTAGAATCAGTATTAGATTTGGGCTCACTGACAGCTTCAATTCAAATATATTTTTATACTTGTTACTTGAAGCGCAAATAATAGGATGCCCAGGTGATTGAAAATAGGCATGTTTAAAGGCCCAATATATTGAACAGCTTTATAGCTGAGGCGACCAGTATGCGGTTAGTTCCAGTGATTTCAAATATTAAATATTGGACTTCTCTTTCAGGCCCAGCTATGCCATAGGTGCCCTTGTGCTTAACAACTAGATTTTAAATTCACAACCCATGTCCAGCTTTTATGACCTTAGTTAAATACAAGGACCATTAGAATAATTCTAGAAGGCCATCTTAGATAACATAACAGTCCACGACCCTCCAAGCTTAGTCTAATATCCTCTAAAAAGAGATCGAGGTGCGCCACGCCAAACCCAAAAATCACAAATTGTGTGGCCCTCTTTAAACTAAAATACTTAGAATTCGGGACGGGCTATTTAGCAAATTTTCATGGCCTCCCACAAAGCTAACAATGCGTTAGGCGGTTTAGGCGTGTCTTTTAATAATGCTACCTTCTTAAACTCGAGTGTGCATTTCATGTGACCCAATTCCAAATTCTAAAACGTTGAATAAAATTTGTTTCGAATTGCGGCTGCATTTCATATGAAGCAATTCAAAGACACGTTTTAAGCGACGTTCAACCTTCCTTAAAATTAATAAAAAGCGGTAAACAATTTAAAATTGCAACATAGATTTGAAACATGTATTAAAATCAGAGAATAAGCCAATTGTAATAATTTAAGCGACCATGCTAGAACCACAAAATCCGGGAATGCCTAATACCTTCACTCGGGTTAACAGAATTCCTTATTCAGAATTTCTAGTTCGCAGACTTCAAAAAGGAAAGTCGAATTTTTCTCGATTTGGGATTTTAAAATAAATCAGTGTCTTGGAACACCAATTTAATTATTCCAAGTGGCGACTCTAAATTAAATAAATAATCCCGTTTGAAATAAGATCACTTAAATGGGAAAAAACTCCCTTTATACTATCCTTCGGGGTGGTGTGTTAAAAGGGAAGATATGAAAATGACCCGACCCGTCATCACGTGAGTTACCACTTTGTTTTCCCCATTTTCAGCTTTCTTATGCTTCATTTTCCGTATCTTATGTGATCGAGTTGGTTCGGAGAGGTTTTGGTAGGAAATGGGGCACTTAGTCTTTTTAAGGAAGGTTTGGTTTGGAAAAGTCAATCGAATGTTGACTTATGAGTTAGAGGGTTCGGATGTGAATTCTGGTGATTCGCTTATCTTTGGGGATAATTTGTGACCTAAGAGCATGATTAGAATTGATTTTGGAGGTCCGGTGTAGAATTAGGCTTGAATTGACGAAGCTGGTATTTTGGCGAATCCCGGTTGATAGGTGAGATTTTGATCTGAGGGTCGGAATCGAATTCAGAGAGTTGCTGTAGATTCGTTATGTGATTTGGGATATGTGTGCAAAATTTTAGGTCATTCGGAGATGATTTGGTTAGGTTTTTATCAGATGCGTGTTTCGGAAGATTTAGAAGAACTTAGGCTTGAATCCGATATAATTTGATGGTTTTCGTGTTGTTATGGTATTTTGATGATTGGAGCAAGTTAGAATGATGTTTTAGGATGGGTTGGCTTTTTTGGTTGAGGTCCTGGGGGCCTCGGGTGAGTTTCGGATAGCTAAACGGGAAGATTTAAACTTGGAAATGCAGCAGTAGTTGCAGGCCTCGCAAATGCGAGAAATGGTTCGCATTTGCGATCTCGCATTTGCAAGGGAGGATTCGCATTTGCGAAGGGGCCTGGCCTAAGGCAGGGTTCACATTTGCGACAGTTTGATCGCATTTGCGACCTTGGCAGGGTTCACATTTGCGAGCTCTTTGTCGCATTTGCGACCATGGAATGGTAGGCTCTCGTTCTCAATTCTGAAGTGTTTGTTGAATTTTCGAACCAGGTGTCACAAATGTGACATCTGAGGGCTGTATCCAGTTATTAAATTATAACTTAGCTCATTTCCCTCATTTCCCACTTGGCCTTGGGCGATTTTTGAGAGTTTTCGACGAAAATTGAAGAGGATTTCGACTGGGATTGATTGGAGGTGAGTCCTATGACATAAAAACATGATTTAGTTGTAGAATCAACCTAGAAATTCATGAAAACTTAGCAAAAATGGGAAGAATTAGGGCTTGAGTTTTGATATTTCAAATTGGGATGTGATGGGTCATTTGAGCTCGAATTTGAGAGTTCTTGATATGTATAGACTCGTGGCGAGATAAGGAATCCGTTGATGTAAAAAAATTTTGGAATTTGATAAGTGTGCCCAGGGCTCGGGTTTTGCTAATTTCGAGATCTTTTGCTATTTTTTGATTGTTTTTTATTGGGTATTGTTCCATTGGCATATTGTGACGTATTCATTGTGATTTTGATCATATTCGACACGCGAGGAGGCCGATTTGAGAGGCAAGGGCATAGCGAGCTAGGATTTTGGCTGGCTTGAGGTGAGTAATGATAGTAAATGATGTCGTGAGGGTTTAAACCCCGGATTTGCACAACTCAGTGCTATATTAAGGTGAAACACGCACTTAATGATGAGCGTGGGGTTGTTACTACTGAGGATTGTTACTTGGTCCGTCCTGATTGATATTTTTTCACCGCGTATTTAACTGAGATGTTTTTGTCATCAACATGATTTGGGCTTATTGACATATTTTGGGCTTCATACCGACTACTTGAGTCCTTCGTGGATTTTATCACTATTTCCTCACTATTTGATATACTATTTGATGGCAGTCCTGTTGATTGTACTGTTTTACTATCTCAGCCACTTTAATTTAATTTTGAGACTTAAATGATATTTTAACAGTTGTTTGGGCTGAGCACTACTATTTTATTGATGTCCGAGGGGCTTATGATGGTTTTTTTCTGGACTGAGTGAGGCCGAGGGCCTGAGATACATTTACATGCCACGAGTTTGCTTGAGTGACATGAGAAGGCTTTTAGGCCTTGAGTGATGTGAGAAGGCTTTCAGGCCTTGAGTGACGTGAGAAGGCTTTCAAGCCTTGAGTGACGTGAGAAGGCTTTCAAGCCTTGAGTGTTATGTGAGAAGGATTTCAAGCCTTGAGTGTGATGTGAGGAGGCTTTCAGGCCTTGAGTGTGACGTGAGAAGGCTTTCAGGCCTTGAGTGTGATGCGAGGAGTCCTTCAGGCCTTGAGTGTGATGTGAGAAGGCTTTCAGGCCTTATGAGTGATGTAAGAAGGCTTTCAGGCCATATGTTGATATAGCGCTTGGGCCGTAAGGGGCCCCTCTGGAGTTTTCACACGCACAATGAGCGCGGGTACCCATGTGATCTGATATTGAGCCTGAGGTGCTGATACTATGCTGAGTGACTGATACTGAGCCCCAGGGGCTGATACCGAGCCCCTAGTTTTACCTATTTTTCAAAGGAGATTTCATTTGATTCTTTACAGTTTTATTGCTTAACTGATTTACTGCCTGGTATAGAATTGCCTTGTGAATTTATGTGTTTTCATACCTTCGGTTATTATTTATTATTATTACTCATAGGGTCGGAGTACTCACATTACTCCCTAAACCATATGTGCAGATTCAAGCATAGCAGAGTCTGCACCTGAGCACTAATTCCTTCCAGACCAGGCAGCGAGTCGGAGTTACGAGGTAGCTGTTGACGTTCGCAGACCCTTGTCTCCCTTATCTTACCTCATTTATGTTTTCTCTAGACTATTGCATTGAATATCATATTCTGTAGACTTATAGAAAACTCTGTAGAAGCTCAGGACTTGTGATACCCTAATTTAGGCTGTGTCGGGATGGTATCTTTTGGTATATCGTTGTTTCCGTATTTATATCTATTTTACACGTGTTTTGGATTAGTTAAATGTTGATTATATGTTAACAGAGGTGGTTGCATTGTTTTGGCTGGCCTCTTCTCCACGAGAAGCGTCATCACGACCGGGTGTGGGTTTAGGGTCGTGACAAGGCCCTTTTCTCATATTTGATATTTTACATATGTATTTGTTGTTATGTGACTTGCAAAGGCTGTTGGTTTGTCTTCGGTTAAGTTTTGGGATTAAATTGGGACACTTAGTCCCAAGGTTAGATACTTAAGTTATAAAAGTTTGTCGGAGTTTGACTTTTATGTAGACGATCTAGTAATGATATTTTGATAGTTCCAGTAGGTTTATATGATGATTATGGACTTGGGCGTATGTCCGAATTTTGATTTGGCCTTTCGTAGGTTGATTTGGTTCTATTTGGTGAAAATTGAAAAGCTGAAGGTTTGGAAGTTCATATATTTGAGCGAGACTTGACTTTGCTGATATCATGTTCATATTATGGTTTCGAGAATTGGAATACGTTTGCTATGTTATTTGGAACTTGTATACAAAATTTAAGGTCAATTCGAGTTGATTAAATGTGGTTCGGCATGAGTTTTGGAAGTTAGAAGTTCTTCAGCTCGTTAGGCTTGAATTGAGGTATGATTTGTGGTTTCGATATTATTTTGTATAATTTGAGGCCTCGGGTAGGTCTGTTTTATATTTTGAATTTGGTTGGTGCGTTTGAACGGGGTCCCGAGGGGCTAGGGTGTGTTTCAGATGAGTTGCAGATCAATTTCACATTTTTAGGCAGACATGTTCTGATATTTTCGCACCTGCGAGGGTCTGTCCATAGGTGTGAGTCCGCATATGTAAACCTGGAACCATAGAAGCTGGGATGGACTGGAGGAGGCAAGGACCACAGATGCAGAAGGTTTGGTGCAGAAGTGAGGCCATGTTTGTAATGAAGAGACTATAGAAGTGGGTGCGCAGGTGCGATGGGCGTGATCATAGATGTTGTTGGTTGGGTGTTTAAGTGAGACCGCAAATGAGGATATTTCTCCGCATATGTGCTAGCCTAGGTATATTCTGGACCATAAATATGGAATCAATGGGCAGACTATGATTTCGAGGGTTTGGTTATTTTTTATTATTTGGAGTTGTGGAGCTCGGTTATAGGCGATTGTATGGAGAGGATTTCACTACAATTGAAGGGTTAAGTAAACTTTACTTGATTTTGATGTTATATATAGATTACATATAGATTATTATACCTACTTTATTTGAATTAAAGATGGAATTTGGGGATTCTTTACTATGATTTTGGAGAGTGAAAAGTCATGTTTGAGGTTGGAATTGGATGAAACATAGATATTTGGACTCGTAACGGAATGAGTATTAGGGATTTGTCATTTTTGTCGGATTCCGAGATGTGAGCCCGGGTTTAACTTTGTATATTGAATCATGATCTTAGTTGTACTACTTGGGGTTATTTAGTATGACTTTTATTGATGATATTAAGTTATTTTTGACTATATTCGAGTCACTCGAAAGTCGATTCGTGTGAAAAGAATTTTTTGGAATATTGATTCACGCGTTTTGAGGTAAGTAACATATTTAAACTTGGTTTGAGGGTAGGGATGACAAACGGGGCGATGAAAGTTAAAATACTTTTCATAAAAGCTAATGCGAGGCGGGGCAAATTACGGGTTTATGCGGGTCAATAATTCACAAAGTTTAACATTCTGGTTCGTGGTACATTTCCCATAAAATATAGGAATAAGAAACGGCTGTGACAATCTGTAACCAACCTATCCTCTCGTCTATAAAGGTAACTATCTCCTGCACAACTTTATCTAGGATTTGGTTTTCCCTTCTTTTACAAGCATAGCCACTCTTCACTCATAGATGGTGGATAATGTGATTCTTCGAGTTAACACAGAGCTAACCGACCAGGATCAAGATCTTGAAACGAAAATGTGGGTTGTGGGTCGATTTCAACAAATAATGTATCTCAAGTTTTAGGACTCAGAATCTGATGATTCAAAAACGAGGTGAAAGATGACGATCTGAACCATAAGAAAGACTATTTATTCATTCAAAATAGGTAAATATTGATGTTGCACCAGTTCAATGAAAGTTAAGATTCGATGATATCAAAAGAACGAGTTTAGATCAAGAAACGTGTTCTTGAAAGATCAAGAACTAAACAAGTTCCTAAAGTCACAACTTAGAATCAATTAACGTGATAAAGAAACACCACACACAATTGAAAATAAGATAAAGACTATCACCACCTTGGTTGGAACCAAAAACAAAGATAAAGAAGCAAAATAGAGAAAACGCTCTATTGTAAAACTAGGCAAGCCTCAAAAATGTGATTTTTCCTTCTACAAGGTAAGAGAACCCTTTATATAGGCCTAGAGTTTCTTCTTTGATGATTACAATTCTTATTCTTATAAGGAAATAAAATTACTAAAGACAAGGAAAGTAAAATCCCTATTCTACAAGGAGAAGAAACTAGAATCCTACTAAAAGGAAAATCCTTATTCTAAAATGAATAAAATAAATTCTATTTTAAGAAGGAAAGAATCTTGGCTTCTTGAAATCAATCTTGAACTTCTTGGACTTCTTGAAAATAAGTCCATATATTTGGATTTGAGCTCTAAAAAATATTAGCTTGGCCAAAATTAATTAAATTTAACATACATTCTTCTTTTACATCAGTAGATCAAAAAAAGAACTAAGGAAAATGGTCAATTGATATCAATTTTCATTAAAACTAAGACATATAACAATCTGCATTTGTAGAACCAAATTGTGATGTAAAGACATTTATTAAGGGGTATTAGAAATAGTATAACAATAACGAGAATATTATTTTACAAATGATTACTGAATTAATACATTAAGGGATTATTAGGATTTTTCACAATAAGTAGCAAATACTTGCTTTTCTTTTTTAATTGAGATTTAGCACTTAAGAAACAAAAAAACTTTCAAACTTTGGTTGATTAAATTAAATCCCAGCCAAAATATAAAAATAAATAACCAAACAAAATGAAAAAAAAATTAAAGGGGGCGGGTGGAGACGGGGGAGGGGGAGCGGAGTGAATACAGGTGAAAATGCTATGCGGGTGGTGCGGTTGAGATCATCGCTGGTTTATGCGAGTTTGCTCCGCAACCGCACCACACCGCTTGTCCCCTATTTGAGGGTAATATTATTTATTGTCTATGGTATTTGAGATATGTTGGAGGTGAAGCACGTGCTAGGTGATGAGCGTATGTGCGTGCACCGAGGTTATTCATTGATCAGGCAGACCTTAGGTCATTATATGCTTTGATTGCTATCATGCCTCGTTATATCCATATTTTCTCTGCTTGTATGATTATTTGATCTTTGATTCAAGTTAGAAATCATGTCTAGGCTATTTGATTATTTGTTTGAGACATGATAGAGAATCTATTGTTTAGAGGTGTTCCCCTTAATTGTAGAGATACTCTCAGTCATGATGCTATATTCGTGTATGATATCTCTGTCTCAGTGCATTCTTATTATGATTTATCACATGTTGTATATGCCTCATAAGTGTAACATTGTTTTACTGAGTACTACGAGATGTGTTTAATTGAGATTTGAGCGGTTGATGACTGAGCTTGGGCCATAAAACCGATTTGGTATTAATTTTGACGTAACACGTACACCAAGCCTCATATTAGGTTAAGTAGTACTGACTAGGAGCGATATGTATACCAGGCCCCATGATTCAACTACGTGATATTGATTGTTGGCTTATATCTTATCAACGCTTGATTAAGGATCCACCTTTTCGGAGTCTGGTATTCATAGTGAGAGCGGGCATAGAGTTATATGTATGTGCTTGAGTGAGAAACTTATGCCATATCTGTACAGTATTGAGTGATGATGATGTTGTGTGTGAGGGTTCATGGGCAATATTGACATGCACTATACATGTCCGGAGATATGATATATGATAAATTAATCACGGTATTTGTTGATTTTAGCATATGTACTCGTCATGCAGGTACTAGGATGTGATTCTTCCTTTATTTTTAATGATACTAGATGTCCTTACTTGGTATTTTGGACAGGAAATCATGTTAAGTTAAAAATACCATGCTTAGAAAACTTTGTGAAAGAATTCATACATTTATAACTATTCTTAAAAGACATGCATATTCTTCTGCTGTTGGTGCAAAGGTTGAAATTAATATTGCTTAAGTTGCTTCTATTTACCATTATTATTCTATATTGTTATTATTGATTATTGTCATTGGATGTTGGAAGATTGCCAAGCTCGTCACTGTTTTTAGCCCGAGGTTAGGTATGTTATTTGTTAAATATATGGGGTCGATGGGTACTCATACTACACTCTGCACTTTATGTATAGATCTAGGTACTGTTGAGATAGGTGATTGATAGCTGGAGGCACCTATACTAGATCACTGAAGATTTTGAGGTAGCTGCTGATTTCATTCGCAGACCTTGGAGTCCTGTACTGCTTTGTTTATATCATCATTGGTATTTGGACATTTCTATATTTGAGGACTAAAATTTGTATTTAAATTCTATTGTGTTTATGTGCTTGTCGACGCCAGATTATTGGATGGTTGTAGTTGTGTTATTGCTGATATCAAATATTTTATAATTATTCTGTTGTTGTGGGCTTGCCTAGCAAGCGGTATTAGGCGCAATCACAATTTCGATAAAAATTTGGATCGTAACAATTATATTATGGGTTACACGGATGACTCTTAATAGAATGGAGGAAGAAGTTGTGAACAATTAAACAATACATGCAATCTTGGCCAATACTTTGTAGCTTGTGACCAATTTAAAACGATAGGTAAAATGAATTATACCTACTCTTGCCCGTATATCATAACTTGTGAATAATTGAGCAACGCATACTTTTGCCAATGAGGCAGAACTTGTGGCCAATTGAGAAGTTTTACTATCTCATACTTATTGAAATGTCCAAGCTCCTGTCTTATAAGCAAAACTAATTTATGCTCACAACTTAAGCTAACGGCCTAAAGTTTTGGTCGACGAATTTTTTCAAGTGAAGCGGGACCAGCACGGCCTATCTGGGTTGTTGTTGTTGTTGTTGTATTTTCTAAACTTCTTTTAAGCGGGACCAGCACGCCTTATAGGAATCATTGTTGTAAATTACCCCTACTTCAAAAAATCATTGCACAAAATTGCTCAATTTATTCCCCTGAGGACTTGTTTTAAAATATTTTTATTTTTATTTTTTATTTTGTTGCAAAAATAAACTTATTTGAATTTATATATTGTAATTGACATTTTTATCCTTCCATTCTTACGGTTTCTTCTCCAACTTTTCTTTCTTGCCAAAACACCATAATTTTTCAATTTTAAAAGCTTACTAGGGATGGCCAAAAGTCATATTTAAAATTGCAATATCGAACAAGTAACCAAATGGAAAACTAGCTTTAGCTGCTGAATGTCTCGTACAATGTTGCTCGAACTCTGTAGCCATTGAAGGTTTTACCCGTATGCTTACTTGGAGGATCTGTTAAGGTTTTATGGACCTCGAAACCTTCAATTCAAATTATTTACTTGCATGGGCTTACAGATAATTATTATTATGCTGAAATGCAAGAAGCACTGACTAAGCTTTTGGATTGTGGCAATAATGTAGTACGTGTTCGATATGTTTGCTGAATTGAAACACGTACGTCAGACTACTGGTGAGAAAAAATGCAGTCACACCTCTAACTGTGCTAATTTTAGACTTATAATAGTATTTTAATTTAGTCTGCAAACTAGGACAAAATAGAAGTTTTATATACGGATGATGTATGAGGAACTTTGGGGCTATAACCACCCAAAACATTGAAATTGAACTAAGTTCTTCCCTGGTACAAAAGGAAAAAGAAAATGGTTTCCCCGAGTCTATTGACTCTACACCAGATACCAATCAAGTTTGTTAAATAACTATAGTTTATTTTGCAAGACACAGGACAGAATATCTACATTAAGATCACATAACAGAAGAGAATAATGAGTGAAACTAGGCTTTAATACTATTGAAGGTAATGCATACATCAATATTAACAAACTACAAAGTTGTAACCTAAGTTCAACAATAATATATTTTGATTCCATTACATACGTATGCAAAGTTCACCAAATTGGTTTTTGATATCCTGTTCAACCAATCCCAGAAAGGTAGTTCCCTTAAAACAAAGGGAACATAGAAACTAAACTGTTTCTCACAACATTTATCAAGAGAGCTGTTGATCAAAAAAATTCTTCACAACCCCCCTTGTAAGCTGTCCAGGTCACAGCAAAAATCTGCCAGAAGAACGTAGATTTCAGGCAAATCAAACAGATTACAACTGCTAAAAACTATATGAGGTAAACAATCAATGCATATATATGTATAGTTCTATATACAAGCTTTTAAATTTTACATTTGGTATCAATATTTTGCATTCTTTCCCATTGTCATATCTATCAATGCTGTGGCAAAGTAAATCTTGGGATAAGGTTATCATTTTCAGGAATATCCCCATAAGTATTTTTTTTTCTTGCCAGAAAAAAGAATTATATGGAGAGGAATCCAGACCCTTTCTACGTTGGTACTAAGCAATTTACAGCTAAATGAATAGCTGATTGATAATGATACTCAATTATCAGAAATTCAGGTCATTGCGCGGTCCCAAGAAAAAGAAAATGGAGTAGAAAAATGAAGCATCACCAATAATACCATAAACTAAACTTTGACCTCAGCCTCCTGATTGATAATGATACTCAATTATCAGAAATTCAGGTCATTGCGCGGTCCCAAGAAAAAGAAAATGGAGTAGAAAAATGAAGCATCACCAATAATACCATAAACTAAACTTTGACCTCAGCCTCCTTACACACTGCATGTTAGAGAAGAGGGAAAAACAGTCGTAAATCACAAAGTTCTTAGAAACAGGATGAAACAAAAACTCAATATTACACCATATTCCCCCTTTGCGATCGGCTTCCATTCTACTAACTGAAGCGTGATATTTCACAGATCTAAGCAGCACATTGTTATTTTGACAGCAAACTTGTTTCTTCATAAACAAGCTATCACAATGGCTTTTAGACAACAAATGCTGATGCAGGTGATTTTCCATCTCCTTTTTGAGCATCTCCACCTGCATGTTCGCAACAAAAAAGCAATGAAAAGAAATGCAACTAGCACCATCCATTCCACAGCACTTATGTGTGTGTGTGCGGCGGGGGGGGGGGGGGATTTCATATTGGCTTAATTTTTTTACGAAATACAAGAGCTCATTGGAAAAAAAAGAAGGGTAGCCCGCTGCACAAAGCATCTTGTATTCATGCAAGGTCTAGAGAAGGGCTGCCCCTCAAGGGGTATGATGCAGGCAGCCCACAAGTTGCTCATAGAATGATAAGTTATTTCCATTTAGACAATTTTAGATATTCAAGGATCACACGTATAAATATTTCGCATCTACGATAAAAATGATGAAAATTGACCCACAACTTACTCTGGATAAGGAATCCGATCTAAATTCGTCCGAAGATACCGAATTCACTCTTCCCTATTCTTGGTCTGGAAATAGAGAAAGATCTTTCAATTTAAACTCGATTTTGGTTCGTTACCAAATTCATTAATTAAAGTTAAGAACATGTCTATATACATATAACTAAGAAAGGGGATTTTACTAATGAGCAGCATCATTAAGTTAATGCTGGGAAGTTACAAAAGATCCTGCAGATGAACTCCTATTCTAAGTAGTGAGGTTTCCCGAAGTCAATCAGAGCTCTACTCCATATACACCTTGAGAAAGCACCAGAAAGTTAATTGATATACACATCTCTTATATAACTCTTAACAATAATATAAGATCCCAATCACAAATATGCCACGTGTAGTTATTTAGCATCAACTGGTACAAAAGGAGCTTGAGAGGAAAAAGAAATTGACTTGAAGGGGGTATATTTGAGGCGAAAAAAAAGGTCATGGGCCTAAAACCACCTTTAGGAGGGCTTTTCTTCTTTAAAAGACTGGTTTTGGACCTTTGTGCCAATTCATAGCATCAGCATAGCTTTTAGGAGGCAGCATTTCAAGGGCATTTAGACTGTTCTCAATGAATCTCCATATTTTGTCGGCAATGCTTGCCTATCCAGTGTTCAATGAGGACTCTAGTTAAGGACTCTAACACTATGATAAATCAACAGGGGCTATGGCGCTCGGGAACACTTCTTTCTCCAGCTGTTCACCTATACAGATTCAAGTAATTACATTTCTAGAAAGCAAGCAAGGGTTAATCAAGCTGAGGTTGCCTTTAAACTAAGAATTCTAAAGCCATTGACTTCAATTCATAAGACGAGGCCATACTAGGAAAGTTTCACTCATTAAGAGAACACTAGTGCTGATGTATTTCTAGTCATTATCCATCGAGTAGGGAAATGATAGTGCTTTCAGTAACTATCTCAAGTCAAAATCTTGCTATACATCTAAGTGCTGACATAACCATTTAGATCAATATAATGACCAAATGAAATACTTGCAGCAAACTATGTTGAGTGTAGAAATTCCAATAATCTGTTGGACACTTGGAAACGATAAAACTAGGGCACAAACAATGCAGTGGAGCTAGGAGGAGGAAGGGGTTGAAGAATCTCCTTCATCGAAAAATTAAACTGCATAAATAGGGCAAACAATGAAATTTTTTAGTTATATATAAACTGTGGAATCCCATAGAGACAAGAGAAAAATCCAATGAAGTGAGAAAGCGGGTTCAAAATTTGTTTTCAAATCCCCGACGCAAAGCATTCTAATATCTAAAATCCCCTGGCTCCAACAATTGGAAGTGCTTACACACAATCATTAGAGTAACCATCCTAATCTCAATCCCTCTATTTTTTTTACCATGATTCATTTAAAAGAGAGAAAGCATAATACCAGAAGAAGTTGGGGCTTCTCCGTAGATGGATTTAAGCTTGGAGAGGGAAAGAATGGGGTTGGGTACATCAGCTTCGGAGAAAAGCTGCTGCTTCCAATCCCACATAGCCTTCTTCATAGCTTTATTAGAATTGAGTAAAGAGTCTTTTTCTGTCTCCAAAACTTGGATGTTCCTCTGTTGCTGCACGGATCTCAGGCAGAGAAACCCAAATGCACCCAATAGCACTACGTTTAACACTTTGTTGCTGTTTACCGCCTTGCTCACTGCCTCCCCGACTTTGCTTGTCCACTCCATCGCCTTCACTTATGACTCTCGAGTGTGTGTGTCTATTCTATTTGCTGGAGGAACTGGTTGGTACCCAAAATTTACAGTCTAAAAGAGAACCCCTCCTTTGAGGTTTGGGCGTGTCATGATATAATATTACACCTTTCTTTTTGACAGCCCCTTAAAATTTAAGCACCGTTATAAAGTAAGACTAAAAAAGAAGGCAGCCCCATATAGTGACCTCTCATTATGCGTGTTTTATGTAAAATCGTGTTTTTACGGCTTGAACTTATTATTTCCTGATCATATGACAATAATTTTATAAATAAGATAAAGACAAATATAAAGAGAAACAGATATATTATTCAATTTTAAATTGATGGATATAATAAACTGAGATCTTTTCTATTTATAGAAGAAAGAAAGTAACTGCGAGGCTTTCCAGGAAGCAACTCGTAATAACGCGACCGGTCATTTTGAGAATAAGCGTTCTGTTTGGTTGCTTAAGGTCTCGAGTATCTTCGTATATTGTATCATGACTCGTGTGTGTGGCGAAGTTTGATTTTCGAATGATTCAGAATTGATTTGGAAGAATGATTCTTCTTTTACAAGTTTGAATGGTAAGAATTGATCGGAGATTGGCTTTTGTGTAGACGACTCCAGAATGGTGTTTTGATGTTTCCAATAGTTTTGTATGATAATTTTTGAACTTGGGCATATGCGCAGATTTGCATTTGAATATTTGTAGAAGGTTTTGGCATTATTTGGCTCCGATTGAGGTGATTTTCGTGGAGGTCTTCTCGTATTTTCATGGGGTCAGAATCTAATCTCGATTTTTGTATTTTAACATGATTCTAGTAGTTAATTTGTGAATTAATCCATGTTTTGATTGAGGAACCGGGGGTTTTATAAAAAACTTTTGTAAAGAGAATAATTGGATTTTCAACATCGCCCCTGAATCAAAATAGGATGAAATTAGTATAGTTGGACTCATAATTGAATGAGTTATCGAAATTTATGGGGTTTATCGGGTTCCGAGGTACGGGCTCGGGTTTGACCCTTTTTGTTTTCAATTAAGATCGAAACTTTATTATCCAGAATTATTTTCTATGGTTTTTATTTATGATGTTAAGTTATTTTGGCAAGATTTGAGCCGTCCAGAGGTTGTTTCACATAAGAATCGGTTTAACTTTTTTGAGGTAAGTATCTTGCCTAACTTTGTGTATGGGAACTACCCCTTAGGATTGGAGTTGTTTTTTATATTTATGTTATGTGAAAATCGTATATGTAAAGTGACGAGTGCGTACTCAGGCTTATATATGAAAATTGATCGGTTTAAACTCTTAAACTTCTTTCATATATTTATTTGAAATTATTAACGGATGTTATATCTTTTTATATTTCATGTTTACTTTTCACATGCTTTGTTTAAAGTTGTATCGCTTTTATCATTATGTGACTTTCTTTCTTGTTGAGTTACTCTTAATTAAAATTGTTATTACATTATATCATTATGCTGCCGAGTTATTCCCATGTATTTAAATGTAGTAGATAGTATGGGCCATCTCTTTTATTGTTAGACCATTTCACATATTAAGATCCAAAGTTTGCCATTTCGTGGAAATACCTTGATTATCGTCTTTATCCTTAAGCTATTAATTGCATTACCGAGAGTCATTAATCTACTTTAATTGAAGTTGTTTAAAGGGAATTTTGTTCATTGTTGAGTTACTTTCCCATTCTTTTTATTATTATTGAGATTTTATACACATTGTGTTGAGCCGTGAGCTATTTGTTGTGAAAATACTGATATTATTGGTTCTTTTGGAAAGGTTGTGGCTTATGGACACTTGTGTTACTAGTTAATATGCAGTATTTGTTAAAGCTAGTTAATGATTAAAGCTAGCTAAGTTGGTGTGAATGAGAAATGGAGGGAAGAAGACAATAGAAAGAAAATGAAGTTTCCAAGCCTTTCCGAACAGTCACAATTCGAGGCTATATAAACTGAGGCAATGCCTCATTTTCGAGTACTGAAAAAAAAAAAATTATTCGTGCATTAAAAATTCTGCATTCTTTTCTGCAAACTGAAACATATCGAGTCATAGTGTGATTTCGTTCCCGAATTTGAGTTCGTCGAAGTCGTAGGCGTTTGAGGTACCGCCACTCCTACGACAGGTATATCCGTTATATCCTGGGAGGAAATAATCCACAACCTCGGGTACAGTGATGGGGTTAAATTCCTTAAGGACACACAGTGAATTCTGTGGTCTCGGATTTCTTCATTTCTGTGATTTTTTTTTTTGTGTCTCTTCTTCTTACTGGTTTCCAGTTTCTCGTTGCTTTGAACACGGACAATCGATAACAAGCTTAAGGAATTTATATTATTATTTCCGTGTTCATCTGCTGTTGATTAAAACGTTACAGAACGATACAACAGTACAGAAAAAAAAAATTCTTACATAAAACAGTGACTACATACAGTTTTTCCTAACATAAAATTGTGACTGTCCAGAAAATAAAAGAAACTTGTAATTTTGTTGTTTGCATGTAACGAACTTGTATGTTGTTTGGAGACTAAATCTTCGGATTTTCTACTCCGGTTGAGATTAAAGTTTTCAGAACTTTCTACTCATTTGGGTACTTGATTTGAAGATATAAAAACTTCATCAAGTATACTACATACAGTTTATTACATTCTATTTGAAGTTTGTTTTAATTCTGTTTGTGTAAATTTGATTCGGTTTGAAGAAATAAAATCTTCACCGATTATTAAAGTGTTCTGTTATTTCCTACGACAGAAATGGGAGACCAAACTCCAAATTTGAATGCTACTGCTACTGTTACTGCCACACCAGCCCCCGTGGTTGGTTCTACGAGCAATGCTGCGTCCTCCAGTCGTACTGCACCAGCACCGGCTCCGGCAGAGAAGCCCGGAAAATTCACCGGGATTGATTTCAAACGATGGCAACAAAAGATGTTCTTCTATCTAACTACTTTAAGCCTTCAAAAGTTTATTAAGGAGGATATTCCGGTTCCGCCGGAATCAACACCTGAAAATGAACGATTTGTTGTAATTGAGGCGTGGAAGCACTCAGATTTTTTGTGCAAGAATTACATTCTTAGCGGACTGGAGGATGATCTTTACAACGTCTATAGTAATGTGGGAACATCAAAAGAACTATGGGATGCGTTGGAAAAGAAATATAAAACAGAAGATGCTGGCTTAAAGAAGTTTATCGCTGCCAAGTTTTTGGACTACAAAATGGTAGATGGCAAGTCTGTTGTCACTCAAGTTCAAGAGTTGCAGGTTATCATCCATGATCTCCTCGCTGAAGGTATAAATTTAATTAATGCCTTTGTCAAAAGTATTCAGTGCCCCGTCACTTACATGTTGTTTGTTGTAGGTTTGGTGATTAGTGGGGCGTTTCAAGTTGCGGCAGTGATAGAGAAGTTGCCTCCTTCATGGAAGGACTTCAAAAATTACTTGAAACATAAGCGAAAGGAGATGACATTGGAAGATCTCATCGTCCGGTTGAGAATCGAGGAAGATAACAAGGCAGCGGAGAAAAAGGCAAATGGGAGATCAACCATAGGGGGAGCACATATAGTTGAAACTGCCCCAACTAATATGAAAAAGAGGAAAAAGGCATCGGGACCAAGGAACTATCCCAACAAGAAGAAATTCAAGGGAAACTGCCATAATTGTGGAAAAATCGGGCACAAAGCTGCAGACTGTCGTGCTCCGAAAAAGGAAAAGAAGAAGGGTCAGGCTAATATGGTTGAAACAAACGAGGAGGTTGATGACTTGTGCGCTATGTTGTCCGAGTGCAACCTAGTGGGAAGTCCGAAAGAGTGGTGGATTGACTCTGGCGCCACTCGCCACATTTATGCTGTTAGAGAAGCCTTTGCTTCATATGCTCCCGCCGGGCCCGACGAAACAATATATATGGGAAATTCTGCAACGGCCAAGATTGAAGGTTATGGAAAGATACTGCTGAAGATGACCACTGGCAAGGTGGTGACTCTCAACAACGTCTGTCATGTTCCTGAAATTAGGAAAAATCTTGTATCTACCGGACTTCTAGTGAAGAACGGTTTTAAATGTGTTTATGTTTCTGACAAGGTTGTAATAAGTAAGAACGAAATGTACATAGGAAAAGGCTACCTCACAGAGGGCCTTTTCAAACTGAATGTAATGGTTGTTGCTAATAATAATAAAGTTTCTGCTTCGTCTTACTTGCTTGAGTCAAATGATTTATGGCATTCACGTTTAGGACATGTCAATTATAGAACCTTGCGAAAAATGATTAGTTTGGAAGTATTGCCTAAGTTTGAATGCAATCAATCAAAATGTCAAATCTGTGTTGAATCTAAGTATGCTAAACATCCTTATAAGTCAGTTGAAAGGAATTCAAGTCCTTTAGACTTAATCCATACAGATATTTGTGACATGAAGTCAATTCCATCTCGCGGTGGAAAGAAGTATTTCATAACTTTTATTGACGATAGTACGCGGTATTGCTACGTTTATTTACTTAATAGTAAAGATGAAGCAATTGAAGCGTTCAGGCAATACAAAACTGAAGTTGAGACTCAACTTAACAAAAAGATTAAAATGATAAGGAGTGATAGGGGCGGTGAATATGAATCTCCTTTTGAACAAATATGTTTGGAATATGGCATTATTCATCAAACAACTGCTCCTTACTCGCCACAATCAAACGGAATTGCGGAAAGAAAAAATAGAACACTGAAAGAAATGATGAATGCCCTGTTAATAAGTTCTGGTTTACCCCAGAACTTGTGGGGGGAAGCCATTCTAACAGCTAGCCGAATACTCAATCGAGTGCCCCATAGCAAAACAAAATCTATTCCATACGAAAAGTGGAAAGGAAGGAAGCCCAATTTGGAATACTTCAAAGTGTGGGGGTGTTTGGCCAAGGTACAAGTTCCTAAACCCAAAAGGGTAAAAATAGGACCTAAAACCGTTGATTGTGTTTTCATAGGATATGCCACAAATAGTAAGGCATATAGAATTCTGGTTCACAAATCAGAAAATCCCGACATTCAGGTGAATACGGTAATTGAATCAGATAATGCTGACTTCTTTGAAACCATATATCCGTATAAAAAGGAATGTGCGTCGTCTAGCAAAGAATCTAAACGACCTCGGGAAGAAATAAAGGAAAACATTCCTGATGAGGAAAATCCAAGACGTAGCAAACGTCAAAGGACGACTACTTCCTTTGGACCAGAATTTTTAACATTTTTGTTGGAAAATGAGCCTCGAACGTTCAACGAAGCTACGTCTTCATCGGAAGCTCAATTTTGGAAAGAGGCAATCAATAGTGAGATAGAATCCATATTGAACAACCATACTTGGGAATTGGTTGATCTTCCTCCAGGGAATAAACCTTTAGGTTCCAAATGGATTTTCAAGCGGAAAATGAAAGCTGATGGCACTATTGAAAAATATAAGGCAAGACTAGTTGTTAAAGGGTTTAGACAACGAAAAGGTCTTGATTACTTTGATACATACTCGCCGGTAACGAGGATTACATCTATTCGGGTGTTAGTAGCATTAGCCGCCGTGTACGGTCTTGAAATCCATCAAATGGATGTGAAAACAGCCTTCTTAAATGGAGAGTTGGAGGAAGAAATTTACATAGAACAACCCGAAGGGTTTGTAGTTCCAGGGAAAGAGAAGAAGGTATGTAGACTTGTTAAGTCTCTTTATGGACTAAAACAAGCACCAAAACAGTGGCATGCAAAATTTGACCATACGATGCTGTCAAATGGATTCAAGATAAATGAATGTGATAAATGTGTCTACATTAAGAACACTCCGAACCACGTCGTCATTGTTTGTTTATACGTGGATGATATGTTAATAATGAGTAACAACATTGCTAACATAAATGCTACTAAGCGCATGCTTGCTAGTAAGTTTGATATGAAAGACTTAGGAGTTGCCGATTTAATTCTGGGAATTAAAATCCATAAGACTCCTCAAGGTCTAGCATTGTCTCAATCTCATTATATTGAAAAAGTACTTGAAAAGTTCAAGTATTTGGACTTTAAAGTTGCAAAGACGCCAATTGATATGAACCTTGCTCTTGCAAAGAATAAAGGTGAAAGTCATTCTCAATTGGATTATGCCAGAGTGTTGGGAAGTTTGATGTATATTATGAACTGTACGCGACCTGATATTGCGTGTGCTATAAGTAAACTAAGTCGCTACACGAGTAATCCCGACCAAAATCATTGGCTGGCAATGAAACGAGTTTTGGGGTATTTGAAACATACTCAAAACTTTGTTTTGCATTATAACAGGTATCCTGCAGTTATTGAAGGATACAGTGATGCAAATTGGATCACCGGTTCAACTGAAACTAAATCCACAAGTGGATACGTTTTTACTATAGGTGGAGGAGCAGTGTCTTGGAAGTCATCCAAACAGACATGTATCGCCCGCTCTACAATGGAATCTGAGTTCATAGCTCTAGACAAAGCCGGTGAAGAAGCTGAATGGCTCCGGAATTTCTTAGAAGATATTCCATTTTGGCCCAAACCGTTGGCTCCTATATGCATACATTGCGATAGCCAAGCGGCAATAGGAAGAGCCGGGAGCGTTATGTACAACGGAAAGTCTCGTCACATACGACGAAGACATAATACCGTTAGACAACTACTCTCTAGTGGAATTATCACAATTGACTATGTTAAGTCAAGAGATAATGTGTCGGATCCACTAACTAAAGGCCTAACTAGAGAAGTGGTTGAAAGATCATCGAGGGGAATGGGACTATGGCCGAGGACAAGTCATCGTGGCGGTAACTCTACCTAGAAGACATGAGATCCCAAGATCTAGGTTCAAAGAGATCAAACAAAGTCATTGATGACGGTTCAACATTGTCACAATAACTTTTTGGTCCATTCTCGTGATGAGACAATGTTCAGTACCAGGATAAAGCATTAAGGCTTTTTAATGGTTTCTAAGTTTGATACGGGGTATATCAAATAGTGTATCTACGGGATGACACATTTAGGAATCACCTATGTAAGTGTGAAGTGTAAGCCGCTTCAAGGAGAACTCTGTAAGGCCAGCTCTCTACGCACTTATGAACCAGGAAGTGTTCATGGCTGAAACGAACAAAACAATGAGAACCAAAAACGGTTAAAGGGTTAATTGTGTGACATGTGGTTGTCTAGGTATACACCAAAGCTCGACGGTTCAAAGATATCAAATCTACCGATTGACCGAGTATATCCGACATATGCTCACTACGGAAAGTTCAAAGAGAAATCTACTTATCCAGATGCAATTAATCCTTGCTTACGAATCACACAGTTTTTTTTTTGTCATGCATGTTTTTCATCATATAGCCATTCCCCATTCATGTGGGGGATTGTTAAAGCTAGTTAATGATTAAAGCTAGCTAAGTTGGTGTGAATGAGAAATGGAGGGAAGAAGACAATAGAAGGAAAATGAAGTTTCAAAGCAAAGTTCCTTTGAAAAGGAGCTTTGTACCACATTGGTGGTAGAAAGGGAAAGTTATGTGCTTATATTAGAAAGCACTTCTTCTAGCTCTTAAAGGGTTAAGAAGAGGGACTCCCCTCGCGCCGTCGTCGTCGCTCGGCTCGGCTTCGGCTTTGGATTTGGATTTGGATTTGGATTTGGTCAAATGATCTGATTGATTGATAATCTTTTTGGACCAAATTTATTTAAAATTCAATCTTCATTTTCTGAAATTATTTTTAATTCCCGCGGGAAAAATATTAATTTGTTAACTGTAAACTTCCCAACGTTCTTATTTTTCAGGAAAAGGCATGGCCTTTCCCGAACAGGCACCAAGCCTTTCCGAACAGTCACAATTCGAGGCTATATAAACTGAGGCAATGCCTCATTTTCGAGTACTGAAAAAAAAAAATTATTCGTGCATTAAAAATTCTGCATTCTTTTCTGCAAACTGAAACATATCGAGTCATAGTGTGATTTCGTTCCCGAATTTGAGTTCGTCGAAGTCGTAGGCGTTTGAGGTACCGCCACTCCTACGACAGGTATATCCGTTATATCCTGGGAGGAAATAATCCACAACCTCGGGTACAGTGAGGGGGTTAAATTCCTTAAGGACACACAGTGAATTCTGTGGTCTCAGATTTCTTCATTTCTGTGATTTTTTTTTTTTTTGTGTCTCTTCTTCTTACTGGTTTCCAGTTTCTCGTTGCTTTGAACACGGACAATCGATAACAGTATTATCGTTATGTTAGCACATGTAAATTGTTGTATGGATTGGTTGTTGTTATGCGAAGCATAAGGGTGATATTTTATTGTTGTCATTGTGAAAGGCATAAGGGTGGCATCTCATTGTTATCGATTATACAGAGTGATACAAGTGGTTGCTGTGTTAATATCGGGTGGAGCGATAAGGGTGTCTATTATGTATAGTGATATGGGTGGCTATCAGAGTGATACATGTGATGAAAGATATTGTTAGGGTTGTTATGCCCAGCAATATTATGTCCCTTAGTATTTTATTATGATTATGTTATGCTTCGCAATATTAAATTACGATGATGTTGCGCCCTATAGTATTGTACCTTGAATTTGTCATAAGGTAATTGACATTAGTCAGAGGAAAATGATTATTTGGAGATTATAAGGACTATGCTATTTTAATAAATGATGAGTAAATTCGTGAAGGTGAGAGAGAAAGCAAGTCAAATAAAATAATTTTTTCGTCCAAATTGACATATTAGGATAAAATACGGGTCGAGCTTAATACCGATACTTATGAACTAGTCCCATATAAGGTACTATATGACCATGATAGTAAAATGAACAAGGTATATTAAAAACAAATAATATTTTAAATAAATTAAAATAATTCTTAATTATATGAATAATTAATTAATTACCGAATAACAAGGCATTACTTAATTGATTGGAAATATATTGAATAAGAATTACATCCACTAACGTGGCTGCACATCAAAGCCAACAAAGTCACAAAAATGAAAAAACTTATGGAGGGTGGTTGCCGTGAAACCTTGCAACAATTAATAAGGTGAGACCTCTTAAATCCAATTAATTTCATACAAGATAGGATCATTTTCACAAACAAAGATACAATGCACTCTCATACAAGATATGATCGCTTCAAAGAAAGATGTGGTGCAAATTTTCAATTCAAGATGTGATAATTTCCTACAAGATATGATCAATTTGAAAATCTTCAAGTCTAATTCACAAGAAATGTAAATCAAAATTAAGAAAAGTGGCGGATTTTTGGGAAAATTTTCATACAAAGTTACACTGCATGATAGTAACGGAATTTGCATTTTTAAGAAAGCATAGTATAATCTTTCTCAAGAACAATGTACGGATTTTTTTCTACTTCAATACGCCGTTACGTATTATCGCAATCAATGGGTGTTAAAAGAATGGTCAAGAAAATCGGCCCAGGTATGTTAAGGCTTTTCCTTCTTTCTTTTGGAATGATCCATATGATACAAACGAAACGAGCAAATGTGCAATTTTTATAAATGAATCTATTCGTAGAAATACTAGAGATGCTTATGTTCTTGATTCCTCATGTACCATATTATTCTATAATCTTTTCATAGATCTCAAAAAATATGTAAGTTGATAAATTTTATTTCATCATATTAATGAGAGGAATAATGGTCTTACGACGTACGAGATATTTTATTAACGTATTTCATATGCATTTCATGCATTTATACATGCACATTGCCCCATGACCAGATGGCATTATATATGAGTATGTGTGTGTGTGTGTGTGTGTGTGTATATGGGATTTGTGAAAGGTTATGGCGTTATATACGCATCGCCACCTGATCAGCTGGTATACGCTGATGATTTTTGGAATATGTTGATGATTTTACCCACAATGGCAGAGATGATATTATGGGATGCCCTCAGAGGTCTGATGATGTTATGAAATATGTACTTATGCATGATATAACATTCATACGAATATGCATGATACTATAATTATTTAATAATTTACAGAGTTATCCAGACTTACAGGTTAAGTTATTTACTCTATATTTCTTTCATGTCTGTTATGTACTTATTTATGTTCCTTACATACTTGGTACATAGTTCTTACTAACGTCCCTTTTGTTTGGGAATGCTGCGTTTCATTCCCGCAGGTTCCGATACACAGGTCGAGAGTCCTCCAAGTAGGTCCTCAGATTAGCGAAAAATGGTGGTGCACTCCATTTGCTTCGGAGTTGCTTGCTTGGTCAGTATGATTTACACGTGTATTATTTGGTATGGTCGGGGCCCTGCCCCGACTTATGTGATAAGTATGTACATTTAGATGCTTGTAGATAGATCTTATACTAATGTTTGTATGGCTTTGGCAGCCTATGTTTTAAGTTCACAAATGATCATGTAGGCCTTATAGTCACGTATGTCACATGTATACATTTTTATGTCAGGATTGGTCATTCTATATTGAGTATTCCCATATGTTTTTTTTAGTTAGACCATGACGGCCCATTTGACCCATTTTTCAACGAAAGCACAATAAGAAAGATATGTTATATTGATACGCGGTTGAGTAAGGTACCGGATTCTCGTTGCGGCCCATAGGTTGGGTCGTGACAAAAGTGGTATTAGAACAATTCTGTCATAGGGAGTCTACAAACCGTGTCTACTAGAGTCTTGTTTGTGGGTGCGTCTTACATCACACTTATAAGCAGGATGCTACATAGAATATAGGACTGTCACTATTTCTTCTTACTCTAGATCGTGTTGTAGAGCTCAGTTGTAAGAACTCAATTTCCTAAACTTTATCTTATTTGTAATACAATGATGCCTACATTCAAAAAGATGATCGGTAGGATATATTGATGTGGAAGGGTTGAGTCAGAGGAACTTGATTTTACATTATGCTTCTGATGAGTAAATGTGAGATGTTCAGCAGATCATGCTTGTACTAAAAGGTGCAAAGTTTTTGACAAGGAGAATACTTATTCACTCTTACGGTAAAAAAGAAAAACAAATTAGTAAGGTAGACACAAATTTCAACAAGTAAAAGAAGCAAGGTTAAGAAGTCTACGAGGTACCCAGTTAATAAAGATTATCATTAGTTACCATTCAGGAAAGGAGATCTAAGCATTTCGAGTTACCTTCAATAGTGATAGATGTACGTACAATCGGCCACACCAGTGTCAGTTATGTTATATGTACGTTAACAAAAGTAGTACAACTGAAGGACGGATATCAGGATCTGGCTGAGGTTAGAGTGTCCCAAAATGGGGGATGGAATGTTTGCATTAGTTGACATTTCTGAAGGATAGTGCAAATATGTTAAAGATCTCCTTGTGAGGCACGCGGATGGTGAACTCTAAAATAGTACGGCTAGATATGGGTACTATAAAGATAGGCACTGGATTCCTTGAAAAGGATAAATATTGTCTTAGTATAGTTCTCGTCCCTAGTAGAGATATAATGTTAGGCAACTCGAAGAGCTAATGGATAGATCCAGGGGAGCTAAGAGCAAAGGAATATCTTTTTCGTGTTTTTAGAATAAAGTGATAGACATAAATGTTAGTGGGAAATAAGAAGAGAGTTAATGAAGCATTATGATTTAAATGTGATACATGGATGACAACGGTAAAAAAAGGACAATATTATAGAGTTCATAGTCAAATGAAGGAAAATATGAGAGGTGACAGGACTTGAGACAATGAAAGAGAGTATAGGCCATGAAGTCGTATCCTTATTTCGAGAAATAAGTTCTTGACGCTAACATGATCATCAGAAGGAAAAGTTAGACCTAGAGTAATAGAAATCAATACGGACTGGTGAACAAGATAAACTAATCACGAATTAGGGACTGAGTGATTTGAAGATTGCATTCTAGCAATAATAGAAGGGACAACAGAAGAAGATTCTTAAGAAATTCACAGAATGGTCATTCAAGAAGACGCTTCCGTAGAGCAAGCAATGTGAGGGTCATCGATGATATGAAATAACACCAAAGATGAATAGGTAAAACTTCTATAGGTAGGTCGTCATAGCTCCAGCTCTTAGTACTCCCGTAAAAGGGGAAATATGGAGTGATAATGACATCAAGTCAGAGTTAAGCGGTTCTGGTAATTATGGAATGGTAAAAGAAGAATGAGACAAAAATGAGAAAGGGATGAGATTGCAGTTATTCAAAGCCTATAGATATGCTACGATTCCATTATGCAAATACGACGTCAAGGAAAGAAAGTAAGGGTTCCTGTCCGAGATGTTATTGATAAATAAGGAGCCAATGCGAAAGGTAAGTTAAGACTAAGGAAATAAACCAAAAAAGATTACGTGGAACATTGATATGAGAATGAGCCAACGAGTAGTTAGTATTTGATTCATGAAGGGCCTAGTTATGGCTAAACAATAGGATACAGACAAATCAATAGACCGTGCAAGATAAACAGAATGAACACCAACATGGGGAATTCAGTCTCATAAATTTGACATCAGGACCTTGAGAAATGTTAATATAGAAGTTGGGGGGTAGTAAAGGTACTGTATGAGGGCTACGGATATAAAAGGGAGTGCCATTGGGAAAACAATCAAAATATCAGCTCAGAAGCAACCCCACGAGCACAAGTCCGTAAAGGTAAGTAACTACAGATAAGGCAAAGAAGGACATCAGGAGGTCCGTTGAGTAGACAACATAATAAGCTCAAATCTTTATAAGAGTCATAGGGTCCTCCCTAAGTACTACAATAAAAGAATATTTGAGGAAATAAGAAAGAAGGATTTAACCAAAACACAGTGACCTAAAGAGGAAAGGGTTATGTAACAACAGTTTAACTACAACATTGTACGCACTCCAAAAGAAAGTTGCACCTGCTATGGCTAATTATCGGGGAGTAAAACCAACAGTAATATTCGAGATCATGCACAAAAACTTCGGGATGAATGAGAACTTGGATAAGCTAAGTATACACGCAACGAGGGGAAAAAAGACTTGGAAAAGAAATTGCTTACGTTTGAAGAAAACTGAGATCAAACAAACGGAATTATTCGATTAAAAATCAGCTGTAGAAGACTCCAATATAAGCTAAAAGAAGGAATTGGGTCCAGATCATAAACAAACAATTGAATCATAATAAGATCTTATCGTGGCTTTCCATAGCGTCCATGAAAGGCTAAAGTAATAACTAAATGCCATGAGCCGCAGATCAAAAGATCGATTAAGCCTACATAAAGGCTGACCAGAAAGAAGAGAAAACTAAAGAGTTATATCAACCAACTAAATCAAAAGTCTGATAATTAGCCCCAGACAATTATAAAAATTGTGATTGAGAACATTGTAGGATCATCCTTAATATCAGAGGCATAAGAGAGATAGTACGATAAAACCACCACATTCTATAACGGCTCTATAATAGAGCCAGTTAGAAGAGTACCCGTATGGAACTACCACCAGATTATGTATGTACCAGAGGTGCAAGTATTATAAGAAAGTTTCAAGTTGTGGATGTGAATTATACCTTTGTGGAAGGGATGTCTTGAAAGAGATAGAAAATATGATGTAAGACTTTAAGATAAGTAGGATAAAGGTGGATAGCGTACGAGATACTCAAATGTAGAAGATCGTGAATAGTCCATACTTTGGATAAAAGGTTAGAAGTGTTGGGATTCAATATCCAGGAATGATAGCGGCGATGTTAGTGGCATACCTTCCAGCATATGGTTTCTAGGTATCGAGTGGCCTAGTTAATTCATATCGAATTCAAGCCTAAATTTTCTTAAAACTTCTGAAATATATTTTTGATCAAAACCCTGACCAAGCCACCTACGAATGACCTGAAATTTTGCACACACATCCCAAATCACATAACGAAGCTACAACAACTCTCAGGATTCCATTCCGACCCTCGGATCAAAATCTCACCTATCAATCGGAAACTTCGAAAATATAAACGTCGGCATTTCAAGCCTAAATCTACATTGGACCTCCAAAACACGTTCCGAATACGCTCCAACCCCTGAATTACCTAACGGGGCAAACATAACCATTAGAGTCCATTCTGAGGCCGTCTTCACACTGTTCTAACTATGGTCAATTTCCAACACTTAAGCTCGCATTTAGGAAGTAAATGTCCCAAAACTCTCCAAAATTTAAAATTGAATGTTCCGAAAAATCAATTAGCAAAAATAAACTTGAGTAGTTAATAGGGGATCGGGGCGTAAATTCGTAGGATGACCGACAGGGTTGTCATAGTGATAATAATTAGGGAGAGACTAGTGGCAGCTTAGAGTCGTCAAAAGACTAGTTGTGCTAATAGAAATGTTCATGATTTGGAGTTTGCCAAGGGCGACAAGGTCCTTTTGAAAGTTTTACCGATGAAGAGCGTTATATGATTTGCTAAGAAGGGAAATTTAAACATGAAATTTTTTGGCCACTATGAGATATTGGAGCTTGTTGGTTTGGTTGCTTATATCTTGGACTTGCCATCACAGCTTCCTATAGTGCATTGGTATTCCATAATTGATGCTTCAATAGTATGCTCGTGACGCGAGTCACGTGATTCAGCCTGTGGAGATTGAGATAGTTAAGTATCTAGTATATGAAGAGGGGCTCGTTGCTATTATTGACAGGTATGTTCAAAAGCTGAGGTCCAAAGAGCTTGCATCTATGAAATCGTTGAGGCATAATTATCTAATAGATAAGGCCACGTGGAAGTCCAAGGTAGACATATGGAGAAGGTACCTGTAACTATTTTGAGACACCAAGTACGTATTTTCACACTTTAGTTTATGTTCAAATGTTGTTCGGGGACAAAGACCTCTTTTAGTGGGAAATTTTATGGCTTTTCAACGTCTCATATTTCATAAATGTAGTTGGATTTAGGATTTAATTATGCCGTTTGTTCTATGTCGATATTAGTGAACTGTGTGAACTAGTCTTGTCAACGACTAATATTAAAATTTTAAGCACGTTCGAGGATGAACGTCTTGCAAAGTGGTGGCTAATGTGATGATCGGCCCATTTTTAGTTTTAGATGTCTCAATCATATTCTGACACTTCTGCTAGCTACTTTGTACTTGTCCATAAAATTTGGTTAGATTCTGAGGTGAACCAGGCGGGTTCAGAAAGCTTCTACATAAATAGTATTTTTAAAAATAAAGAATCCGACCATTTATTTTGTGCATATGTGGTCCAAATGTTAATTGGACCACATAGTTAGGTCCATATCATTATTTGAGACTCACAAAAATTAATTTCGTCCCATTTTGGGTCTATTTGATATGATTTGGACAATTAAAAGTGAAAGAAATAAGTTTAAATTTTTCTGATGTGCTAATTACAAAAATACAATATATGTACCAGCTATATTATAAAAGAAAAATATAGTCCGAAATCCTTTTTTGGGAGATTTTGAGATCATAGCTTATGCTAAAAAGGAAAAAAGAATATCGGGGATAAAAAAGAAACACCGAGCTAACATTTTCATACCTGCTTTGTTTATTATTATAACATGTTTCGATTACGAATCTAACACCAAAATTATAGGATTTTGGTTCTTGCTTTAGCGCTAAATTTGAGGAAATTCTCAATTGATCGTCTAGATCCAATAAAAATCATATTTGATTATTAATTTGGAAATCCTTGATTATGGGCTTCGCGTGAATATAAAATTATCTGTTCTGATGGTAAGCAACCCCTACTTTCAACCGAGAGATTATGAGTTCGAGTCTCCCCTAGAGAAAGGTGAGAAGTTCTTGGAGGGAAAGATGTCGGGGGTCTATTTGGAAACAACCTCTCTACCTCAGGGTAGAGGTAAGGTCTGCGTACACACTATCCTTCCAGATCCCATTAAATAAAATTATACTGAGTTATTGTTATTATTGTTGAACCTGTAGACTAAGGTAATTTTACTTAGTATTGGAAAATGAGTCAAACCTCTGTATATGCTCGTTTCAGATTAGGATTTGACTTTGAGCATACGTATGTACTCCTCTAGGTGAGGACTATCTAGTAGTGCAGGTTGGCCAAGCACCATTCCCAATCACAAGTGAATATAGTACAAGTTGCTCCAGGACGTTCATTGCCCGTAGTGATAAGAGTATATGTTGGCCCAGCACTGTCACAACTACTCATAGGGTTGTCCAGGGTGGAGTACTATAGTGTATATATTATTACTGACATGGTGTTATATGTTTAGTACTATAATACCTTTTGTACTCTTATTGGTTTTGTTTATTGTTTGTATGTTTATTTTCTAACTCTTCTCTCTCCTACTTTGTGGGACTACATTGGATAGTTGTTGTAGTTGTTGTTATCTCTCTGGGATGTTACTTGGAGCGGTTGAACCTATTGGGTTAAATATCTTGTATATATAGCGCATTCCCCTACTTTTAAATTTTCTTTCAGATATTGTTGTTTGTCACGACCCAAAACTATCAATCGATTGTGATAGCACATAATTCACTTGCTAGGCAAGCCAAACATAATAAAAGCAAAATAAGATAATAAAAATAACAAAAATAGTACAAGTCTAAAACCACTAACATAAATAACTGTGTTGATACATAAAAATCTCCTAGAACTTGTAATATAAAGTCATGAGCTCTAAAATTGAAGTACAAGTCTGGAATACAAAATGAAATTTGTCTAAATGAAAACAATATTACATAAATGAAAAAGAGACATCAAGACTGCGGTCGAGATGCAGATCTACCTCGTCTCTCGAAGATAATGACAACTACTCATGGACCAGTTCAAAACCTAGATTTGTATAGTTAAGTGTAGAGTGTAGTATGACTATAACCGACCCCATGTACTCAGCAAGTATCATAACCAACCTCGAAAAGGTAATAGAAGATATAATTATTAATGATACTCGCTAATAACCTGCTCAGTAATCTCACAAGTATACATCAATTAATATTATCAAGTCGTAAACCATGGATAAAGTCATCTTGGTACACATGAGATAAAGCAACATGCCTGTCTCAGTTAACAATCCAGCATATAGAGAACATATGCACATAAAAACATGTATACATTCTTGATCTAGCATATAAAGAAGATATTAAAATAAAACATGTATACATGTAAGGAAATTGCAAGCAGAGAAAAAATGCTATAACCAAATCAAAAACAGTCTAGTTTTCTCATACCACGTGAACACTCTCAAGAGAGAAACATAAGAGAATAACCCTAGGTAAATAGATCTATAACCATACACAAAATAGACACTCAAGTGCCATATATGACCACTGCACAAAAAACTCACGTGCTAAAATAACTCAGATGCATGCGGACAACTCACGTGATATCAAATGAGTCCATATCACACAAAAAAACATATACAAGAATACACATACATGAACAATGAATATCAGTTTACATACTCATAGACTGATATAAGTGATATTTTAAAATGTAGGCATGTGCGGAGTGTGGTACCACAGTTCTAGTCAGGTGATTACGCCACAAGAATAGCAACCAATATGTTTGAATAGGATATCAATCAAAAAATAATCTCTAACATGATTCAAATAGCTTATAAAGAGAGTACAACATAAGAAATATGATAACCTGAAGCTTAGAAATCAATTCAAGGCAAATAACAACCTAATCACTACCCCGGGCATGGATAATACCCCCCTGCACGCACATGGGCTTTATGCCCTCACATGTGTGCCACGTATAGCATGTAGCTATCACCAATAACTCAGGAAACTAGTGCCTCAACCAAGTTTAGGTAAGATTCTTACCTCAAGCAAGTCAAATCAATACTCTAAGAATCCCTTTCTATGTGAATCAACCTCCGAACGGCTCGAATCTAGCTAAAACAATTTAATAATATTAATAAAAACCATAGAAAACAATCCCAATCATTAAAGCTAAGATTTTGATACAAATATGCAAAGTCAACACAAAATTCAAACTCAGGCCCGCACCCCGTAACTCGACAAAGCGTACAAACTTCGAACACGCATTCCAATATGAGTCTAAATATGTGTATTTCATCCGAATCCAATTTAGATAGCCTCCCAAATCACCAAATTTCACTCTCCAAAAGTTGTAGCAAACCCCTCCCCCAATCCGAAAAAGAAGATATGAGCCCATGGCATCAAAACCAATTGGAACTGGTTTCCACACTTTCACCTTAGATGACGTAAAGGTTTCAAAATTACCTCAACGAATCCAAGACTTCTATACATGGATGGTGACAAAAAATTTGGTGTAACGAGAAAATTATATCATCCTTTTAGAACTCACATCACAGTTCTCAGGAATTCTAAGAGATTGGTGGAATTCACTTGGAATTCAGGAAAAAAAATACCTTTCTTACTTTCGAAGATTTTTCCTTCAACATTTGGATCCTACATGAAATTTTCTCCGGAGATACTGGCCAAAGACAGGAGAAAATGTGAAGACAAATCTTTGAAATTTTCAAAAAATGGCAAAGATATACTTCGAAATTGGTGGAGACATCAATCTAAAGCAAGCCTTTGTCTCTTTCCTTGCAAAGTTGCTGCAAGCCGAACCATGACCATCATTGAAGAAAAGTTCCAGTCCATAACAATTCTACAAATTAGTTACATCAGGCAAGCTACTTTTATCGCATTGGATGATATTTGTACAAAGCACTCTGCCCTAAAATAAATTATCCAACAAAATCCATCGATTAACAAAGCATGCTGCAAATATGATCTAATTACCGGATCAGGATGCTCCTGCCATATATCTAGACAAAGGAGAGAATTCAAGAGGTTAAAATGACTAAGAATTCCGGACAGAAAATGGAGGTCCAAGAGACGCACAAAATATTTCAGACGGAGAAGGCTAGGAAATTTCACAAGAAAGACATATGTTTTATTTTCCACAAAATTGGACATTTCGCTAAAAATTGTCCACAATCAAGAAGTTCTGTCAAACTCATTGAAGAGATTGAAGATTACACTGACATACATTTTGGAAAGGAGGAGGACCTTTAATCCATATTCTCTGTGGATGATTAACCTAATGAACACACTTTATTCTCTCTTGACATCTATGAAGATCAAGGCAGTGATCACTACCAAATTTCAAAACCAATGATCGAAGCCCGAGAAGAGATCAATCCTCTCGAAGTCGTTCCTCAAGTAAAATTCAAAGTCTATTCCTCCAAATGGGATAAACCAACTTGATTTATTGCTTTCATCGACATCGGAGCTGCTTCCTCAGTCATAAATCCTGCTGTTCTCCCTGAAGATCAATGGATGCCGCATTTTAAGGATTTCAACATTGCATCAAATGTAATCTTGACCGCAATTATCATTACAAAGCATCCGGCCACAACTGAGTTCTTTCCAGGATTGAAGTACATAACAAAGTTAGGATCTGATGTACTAGAAAATGATCTTATTATTGGATTTGACATTTATAGACAACTTAGAGATCAATTCTAGATCAAGGCTAATAGAATAGCTTTCAAAAAGCAGTTCAGAACTTATTATGAGATTCCAGGGCTATTCCAAATCACCAATGACAAATAAAACAAAGAGATTGAGCAAAATCTCATTGAACATTTATGTGCCGAATCACACAAGGATTTCATGAAGAAAGGGAAACACCCGTTATGGAAAAAATAAGAGTTTTTTTTATCAAGCTCCCTTTCAAGAATAATGAAAATATCAATCCGACAAAATCCAGTCATTCAGGGATAAGTCCAGATCATCTTCAGCTTGTAAAGAAAGAATGTGAAGAACTTTTGAAATTTGATCTGATAGAGCCATCAGATTCACAATGGGCATGCGAAGCATTTTATGTCAACAAAAGAGCTGAGCAGACAAGAGGAAAACTCATGTTAGTTATCAACTACCAGCCACTTAACCATTTCCTCCAAGATGATAAATTCCCTATCCCAAATAAACTCACTCTTTTCTCCTACTTAGTCAAGGTCAAATATTTTTCCAAGTTTGATTTAAAGTCTAGGTTTTGGAAATTGGGAATCCACCTTGAAGAAAGACCCAAAATATGATTTTGCATCCCCGATCATCACTTCCAATTAAAAGTCATGCCCTTCGGGTTGAAAACTGCACCCTCCTTGTTCCAAAAATTCATGATAAAAATATTCCAACCCATCCTCCATACCTTTTTAGTTTAAATTGATGATATCCTATTATTTAGTTATACATTGGAGGAACATGTCAACTTGCTTCGTCAATTTGAGGCATTGGTAACATAATACGAAATCATGCTCTCAGCAAAAAAGATGGTTCTTACTCAAAAAGAGATTGATTTTCTTGGAATGCATTTTGTCCAAGGTATTCCATGACCACATATATGTCAAGAATTACTCAAATTTCTGGATTCCAACCTCACAACAAAGTAGATCCAACAATTCTCGAGTATAGTATATTATGTGAGAGATTTTATCCAAATATCTCTACATTTATTTCTCCACTCAGAAATGCTCAAGAAAAATGCTCCATCATGGGGAAAGAAGCAAGATGATGCAATCAAGGAAATAAAGGAGATTTCTAGAAATATCAAGTCTCTCTATATCCCTTCAGATGGTAAGAAGATATTGCAAACTAATGCCAGCAATGAATATTGGAGTGATGTTCTATTTGAAGAAAAATATGGCCACGGGAAAATATGCGGACACCAGTGCGAAGTTCAAATATGCTGAGCAACATTATCACTCCAATTCCAAGGAAATTCTTGCAGTAAAAAATGGAATCAAGAAATTTAATTTCTTCCTTATTCATATAGATTTTTTGATAGAAATGGATATGAAGGCCTTCCCGAAGATGATTCAGCTAAATACAAAAATTATTCCCAATTCAGCTAATGATTCGTCAATTATTATGGAAAGAAAAAATTATTATGAGCTCCAAGTTTTTCGAAAACATGTAGGATCCATTCTCAAGCCATATGGGGTCAATCCAGAATATCCCTTCTGCCATATATTTATAGCTCAAGCCAAAAATTTTCCACAAGAACTATTATGATTTTTCTGGTACCTATGCCATCGGTATTATATTTTTATGGAATTCAAATGCAACGTCTTCAAGGATTTTGATAATATTTCACCAGCTCTTAAAGTATTTTTGCTATGGTTCAAGCCTAGAAGATATTAGATAAAATGCTTCAACGATTCCTACACAACAAAGGTATTTATGTTTCATAGTCCAGTAAAGATTATTAATGGAAAAGTACAGGCGCAAGCAGAGGCATCATTCGGGTGAAAATTTCCCGTGTCAATTTTATCAATGGAAGAAGAATATAGCGAGGCACAAAGAATAATTCTTCAACAAAATAGGTGCATCCCGAGAGAGATATATCCAAAAGATTGGGCCAGCTGGAATTATACAAGCAGTCATCCTCACTGGGAAAGAGTCCGGGAAGCAGCAAAAGAATATCAAAACCCATACGAAGTCATCCGAGAAAAGATCACTCAAGACATTTCCAGATTAAGGTTGTGGAATACATCTCTAAATCCAAAGGAAAAAGAACACAGCAAAGAAGGACCGCTAAATTTAATACATTACTACACAAGGTCTTTGAAAAGATGCTTAGAAGATAACCCTAGAATCAATGAAGTATAATTACCTAAATCTCCGCTAAACCCATCATAATCCTAGATTAGCCACCAAAAACACCTCAAAAATATCCTACCCATGACAAGACAAATTTTCACATCTTTCCATACTATTCGGGCCCCACTTCAACTTGCTTTCACATGCTTCCACATGCATCCACATGCTTCGTCACATGCAACACCGTACTTTCACATGGCGCCATATGCTCCCATATACTTTCACATGCTACCCCATGTATATTTCACGCCTTTCACATGTTTTCAGGTATTTTTTTAGTGGTATTGCCTAAAGTCCTTCACATGCTTAGAAGGACCCACTTGTAAGATAAGTTTGTCATACAAGATAGGTTTATTTTATCATGTAAGTTTGTCTTGTAATAACCTCCTAGCTCTATATAGAGGAGGCCTTGTAGTAGTTGTAAGATCATCATACAATCATCTTGTAACCTTTGTAAATCTTTTGTGATATATTACATATGAGTGCTTTCTAAATTTATCTCTTTTTATTTCTTTCAAATGGATGGAAAGGCCCGTCCATGTATGAAAATAGAGTAAGAATACTCTAAGAAAGTTACCTAATTGTAGTACGAAAGTTTTCTGAGTTATAAACAACTAAAGTTGGTTATAGTACAAAAGTTTTCTAAGGTGTTTAGCTTGGAAAGACGTCCCTTATGGGTTGTTGAAGCCAGCCCCTTTTGTAGGAAAATCATTGCGACTATAAGCAAACTAACTGTTTGTGTAGCTTGGCAAGCCGTCCCTTATGGGTTTTTGAAGCCAACCCCCTTTATAAGGAAACTTTCATATCTATGGTTTAATTTACTTTCTTGGAGTCTCTTGCTCTGTTCCTTTGTACTGACATTGAAAGTCAAATAGAGATTGATTACCTTTCAATTGAAGTGAGAAACCCTTCAAAAATTACCTCTAGCTAAGCTTCCCAACTCGAAATAATGAAATCACCAACCCCTCAAAATAATATAATCTACCTAGAAGTTTTGGTATTTGGAAAAAATCCCACCTCTGGAATATCATATCTATGATAAATCCATCGCAGATGTGGAAGTCATTAATCCTCCCTACCAGTCGCTTTTGAGGACACCAAGCCGCACCTGCAAGTCCATTTTGTTGGACAATACGCTTTACGCTAGAGGGGGGGTGAATAGCGTTTTAAAAATATTAAGCGTTTTAGTGCGGAATTTAAAAAACTTTGCAGAAATTAAAACAAGTGCAGTAGAATAAACTTACACAATGATGTATCCTGGTTGGCCACAAACGTGGTTAGTCCAGTCCCCGAGAGACTCTCTCGAGATTTCCACTAAACTTGTCAAGCTTACGGGTGCTTAACAAACCGTTACAGCTGAGGACACAGGCCTCACCTAGGTGCTCGGGGATCACAATCCCAAAGACTTCAATTGCTCGGGGATACCAATCCCAAAGACTTCAATTGCTCGGGGATAACAATCCCAAAGACTTCAACTGCTCGGGGATAACAATCCCAAAGACTTCAACTGCTCGGGGATAACAATCCCAAAGACTTCAACCGAGGAATCACAAGTTCCTCAACAAACGAGAATCGCAATTCTCTTACAAACACAAAACACACTCACTTTACAAAGCACTCCTTAATGAGTAGATATGAGTAGAAATAGTACGCTCAAGATCACAACAACTTAGCTCAATAGAATGGCTCTTCAAAAAGCTTTATGGATGAATGGAAAATGATGATCAATGTAAGAAAGCTTTTAGCAATGAAAATACTCAAAGTGCATATGTTGTTGTTGTGAAAACACTGAGTTGAAGCTGTATTTATAGGTGAAAAACTCAGTCTTACCGTTGTCTAATTGCCAATTAAGGATTGCTGAAATTACTCAGTGACAATCGATTGTCAAGACTAAACAATCGATTGTTTGCCTATCAGATTAAAAATTCAATCCCAGATTTTACGTCAACAATCGATTACTTCAAATCAATAATCGATTATTTATAACGTTAAGAAATCCTTTCCAATTTTTGGCATAAAACATCGATTGTCCGGAAATCAACAATCGATTATTCTAACAACGTTCAGAAAATCTTTTCCAGATTTTAAGCAAAACATCGATTGTTAAATATCAACAATCGATTACCTGAAGGTAATTGAAAATATATGACAACGGTCAGCTTCAACAATCGATTATCAAATGGAATAATCGATTATTAATTAATTTCAAAACTCTCTGTCTCATATATAATCGATTATCAAAAGCCACAATCGATTATCATTTTATTTAAAATCACTGGGAGACATTTTTCTCATTCTAATCGATTACCATTAGTTCATAATCGATTTTTATGAGTTTTGAAAACTTTGCCTCAGTTAACAATCGATTATCATAAGTACACAATCGATTGTTATGCAGTTTGCAAAAACCTGATGTTAACTGACTTACTCACAATCGATTATCATTAATTCACAATCGATTGTCATGCAGTCTTGGCTTAGAGATACTCGATTATCATAAGTACATAATCGATTATCTTAGCCCAGATTTTTGAGGCATGCTTGGAAAACATTTTAACAAATGTAAATATGCATAGTTTAAAATCATTTGACACTTAATTTAAATATGCATGATTTTGGAAAAATAATTTTAGTAGAGAAGCCATGTTATGAGCCAAGTTGAGGAATCAAGATCACAATTAATATTGACTCAATTATAACATTTCTAAACTTTGTCTTGAGCTTCTTGTAATGCATCCATTTTGTGCTTGTCCTTGAGTACTGCTATATATCGCTTTTTGCTTTGTTTGACATTCATCAAAACCTACAAAAGAACACACGTTTAGTATATTGCATTTGAAACGTGTTTCCAACACATTTCTGCAGAAGAACCTGAGCTTGTGCATCAGTGCTCCCCACTTCGCATCTGTGGACTAAATCTTCCCAGTCATGCACCGCATCTGCGGCCCGTAGCTTTGCTTTTGCGAACTCACACGTGTGGTCAGAGTCTCATATGTGCAAAACCACCAGAACAGGTCTGCCAAAAAATATAATAAATGATTTGCAACTCAATCAAAACACACTCGAGTCCCTCGATACCTTGTTCAAATACACCAACCAATCTCAAAACATAATACGGACCTACTCGAGGCCTTAAATCAAACAAAATAACATCAAAATCATGAATTTCACCTCGATTCAAGCCTAAGGAACTATTCCACTTCTAACTTCCAAAACGCATGTCGAACCACATCAAACCAACTCGTGATAACCTCAAATTTTGCACACCAACACCAAATGGCATAAAGGACCTATTTCAACTCCCAGAATCACAATTTGAATCCGATATCACCAAAGTCATTTTCCGGTCAAACCTATGAACCTTCCAAATCTTCAACTTTTCAACTTTCACCAAATAGAACTAAATGAACCTAGAAACCTCTAAATCCAAATCGTGTAATACGCCTAGTCTAAAATTATTATATGAATCTTTTAGGACCATTAATACACTATTCCGAGGTCGTCTATGCAAAATTCAAACTCCGGTAAACCCTCACAACCTAAGCTCTCAACCTTGAAACTAATTTTCCCAATTTAATCCAAAACTTTCTCGAAATCAAACCAATAGCCTCCACAAGTCACATAACAAAAAGTACACATATGTTAAGCATCAAATAGAGAAAATGAGGCTAAAATACATAAAATAACAGGCCAGGTCGCTACATTATTGCTCTCAACCGGACACAGGAGTCGTTTAACATCTTCTTGCATTTCCATTGTAGTATATGAGGAAGTGAGCTTCAACTAGCTTGTTCGCGGGGCTGTTAGGATTATGATTCCTACTAAAGACAACAACCTTCATATTGAATAATTCGGATACATAAACTACATGAGCGGAAGCTAACCTGAATCCATATGTGGAAGTTGATGAACCTCCTTTGAAGATTGTCCTTATGTTCTTGTGAATTCCTTGATCCTTCCTTCAAGTTTCTTGAAGTTGTATATCACCACAAATGCCTCACAAGACTTAAAACAATATATGTGAATTGTTCACAATAGTAAAGGTTATGACAATAATCAAATTTGGTATATGTTTTTCCACCCTATTTGCAAGACAATGGACAATATGGTTCTTGATTCAATGGGAAGAAGAAGAACTTGTCTTGAACTAGAATGGGAACCATAACCCCACTTTATAACTCTAGGAGTTACATAACCCAAGAGACAAGAGTTACAAGACAAGAGTTATGTCTTGAGTTATGTCTTGCAAGAGTTACATAACTCAAGAGTTACAAGCAAGTAACCATAGTTACTTATGTAATCTTAGTTAGCCCATCATAAACTAAGGTTACCCTTTTGGGTATCTACACATTAGTCCTACACTTTAGTATGACAATACATTGGCCCCCTTAACATAATGTCCATAAGACCACATAATTAGGCCAAACCAAAAGATAGCACATAACATATAATTATCCATATATTGTTCATATGTGTGTAGATATAAGTCCATATATCTAGATATAAATCCATATATCTTACAATCTCCCACTTGGAAGAGATATACAAACATATGTACAATCCTTAATATTATATGTTACAAACCTTAGGTGCACAAAATTGCTATCACAATAAAATTGTCATGAACAATCCGGTCCATCAATCATACCAACATAGGACCTAAGAGCTCGTCGTTACTCATTCGTAACTAGAACCAATCATAGATCACGTATATCAATATAACCAACGACATGGATCAAGTGTAGGTATGTAGCATGGAAATAACATAAAGTGTGGTCAATAGAATGTCTATTTCCAACTGGTTCTCTTTATTGAGATCATACTTAAACTGTAAGAGTACAAAAACTTTAAAACTGAATATCTGCGCAGATATTACTGAATTACTGAATTTCTGAATATAATGAACAATACATAAATGTGCAATACAAACTCCCACTAAAATACATAATCCTTATCTGATTTGACACCCATACAAGCAATATGCTCAAGAAATACTTTTGGTGTCAATCCCTTAGTGAGCGGATCCGCAAGTATGGAGTTTATACTTATGTACTTAATGCACAATTGTCCATTTTGTACTCTATCTTTAACAACCCGAAATTTGACGTCCTTATGTTTTGCTTTCGTCAAATTACTGTTGTTATTAACATATGCAACCATGGTTATATATGTTATTAGCATAAATGGCAAAATTGGAGTCGGTATACCTGATGATCTCAAACTGGTCCGAACTCCGATATGTAAGCATGTAATCCTTTGTTCTATGTATGTACCTCATGACCCTTTTGGCTGCCTACCAATGGTCCATAACCGGATTGCTTAGATATCTGCCTAACATCCCAACAATGTATGCTATATCAGGTCGTTTACATACCTGAGCATACATCAGACTACCTACCGCCGAAGCATAAGGCGTCTTCTGCATTTCCGAAATTTCATATGTATTATTTGGGCAGTGTTTGAGACAAAACTTGTCTCCCTTAGTAACAGGGGTGTTGCCTGGTTTACAATCCTGCATGCCAAATCTTTTCAGAACCTTATCGATATAGCCCTTTTGTTACAGACCGAGAACACCTTTAGAGCGATCTCGTTGTATCTGAATTCCTAATACAAAAGAAGCTTCACCAAGATCTTTCAATTCAAATTTCTTTGAAAGAAATTTCTTAGTTTCAAGTAATAATGCTATATCGTTACGGGCAAGCAGTATGTCATCGACATATAAAATCAGAAAAATATACTTACTCCCACTGAACTCATGGTATATACAGTCATCAGCAATATTCGATTCAAAACCAAAAGATGTAATAACTGCATGAAACTTATAATACCATTGACGAGAAGCTTGCTTGAGCCCATAGATGGATTTCTTTAATTTGCAAACCTTCTTCTCTGATTCATCCGAAACAAAGTTTTCAGGTTGCACCATATAAATTGTTTCCTCAATGTCACCATTGAGAAAAGCAGTTTTAACATCCATTTGATGAAGCTCAAGATCAAAATGTGCTACTAATGCCATTATAGTCCTGAAAGAGTCTTTCGATGAAACTGGAGAGAAAGTCTCTTTATAATCAATGTCTTCTTTCTGAGTGTAGCCTTTTGCGACAAGACGAGCTTTGTACTTAATAACATTGCCCCCTGAATCCCTTTTGGTTTTAAAAATCCATTTACAACCAATAGGTTTCGTACCTTCGGGCAACGTAACAAGCTCCCAAACGTCATTATCGCTCATAGACTTCATCTCATCATTCATGGCATCAATCCACTTTTGAGAGTTAGAACACTTAATGACTTGACGGAAGTTGATTGGATCATCTTCCTCAAGTCCAATATCACTTTCTTGTTCTTGGAGAAATACATAATAATCATCCGAAATTGCATTTCTCCTCTCTCTAGTGGATCTCCTTAATGGCATTTCAGTTACTTGAGGTTGTTGAGTTTGATTTTCATTAGTTATATCAGGTTCCTGATGGGGGAGACTTTCGAGATTGTCTTGAACCGGAGTTGTGTGATCCGAGTCAGTAAGACCAAGATCAACAATTTGAGGAAAAAACACATGTTCTTCCTCAAAGACAAAATCTCTAACAACTTTATCTCCCCACCCCCCAAACTCAATATCCTCAAAGAACCTAGCATTTCCCGTCTCAAAAATAGTTCGTGATGTGGGATCATAAAACTTAAAACCCCTGGATTTTTCAGAGTATCCAACAAAATAGCTACTAACCGTCTTAGCGTCCAGTTTCTTTTCATTCGGCCTATAAGGCCTTGCCTCAGCTGGACAACCCCAAATGTGAAAATGCCGAATACCGGGTTTATGCCCAGTCCAAAGTTCATATGGGGTTTTTATTGTAGCTGCAGTTGGAACTCTATTAAGAATATAAGCTACGGTTTTTAATATGGATTGGGACTTTTCATGAATAAGATATAGGTACCCATAACGAGAGTAATCGTCTATGAATTTGATAAAGTATTGTTGACCATTCCGACAAGGAGTAGGAAATGGCCCACAAATATCCGTATGTATCAATTCTAAGACGTCCGAATCTCTCTTAGCACCTAATCTAGTTCTTGTTTGTTTGTTTTCCCTTGATACACTCAATACAAAATTTCCGAATTTGAGGAATCAAGAGGATCAAGAATTCCTTCTGACACGAGTTTCTGAATTTTTTGAATGGATATATGACCCAAACGTTTATGCCAGAGTGAAATAGAATTCTCATTAGTTAATTTTCTTTTAGTACCACTTAAACTTGTATGCAAAGTTTCTTTATTTGAAGTTATTGTATCAACCAAATATAAGCTATCAAATGTTGATAAAACACCAGTACCAATAAGATTTGAATTCCGAAAGAGACTAACTTTATTATCCCCAAATGTACATTTATAACCGGATATGTCCAATTGGGGAACTGAAATTAAATTCCGTCTAAAAGACGGTACAATAAAAGTCTCATCCAAATCTAAATGAAAACCGGTCTTAAACAACAGCCTAAATTTGCCAATAGCTTCAACTGGCACCTTCTTGCCGTCACCCACATAGATGTTTCTTTCACCATCATTTGGTTTTCGGCAGTTCAGGCAACCCTTCATTGATATACTTATATGAGTAGTAGCAGCAGAATCTACCCACCAAGTATCCTTAGGTACTGAAATTAAATTAACTTCCGAACAAACAAGAGAAAGAAGTGTACCTTTTTTCGCACGCCAGGCATGGTACTTGGTACAATCTCTCTTTACATGATCAGTCCCATTACATAGAAAGCAACCTAATTCAGTAATTTCAACCTTAGATTCCTTATGTTGCTTAATCTTGGGCTTCACAACCGCAACTTCCTTATTTTTCCTCTTCTTAGTTTCCTTAGAAGAGGATGCCAAATGAGCACTTTCAGTCGTATCTTGCTTAATCCTTTCCTCTTCTTGCACACAATGTGAAATGAGCTCATTAAGAGTCCATTTCTCCTTCAGGCAGTTATAACTGACCTTAAACTGATTAAAGTGTGCCGGAAGAGATATCAAAACAAAGTACACAAGCAGTTCCTCAGGTAATTCCAGCTTGAGTGACTTTAGTTTCGAAGCAAGATGAGACATTTCCAAAATGTACTCCCTAATGTTTCCCTTGCCCTTATACCTCATGGAAACAAGTTTACTCAATAGTGTACTGTTTCCGCCTTTTCGTTTTGAATAAAATGCTGTTCGAGGTTTTCAAGGAAAACTTTGGCATTAGGTTCATCATTCATAGTGCCCCTGAATGATTCTGGAATTGCACGCTTCATGATCATTAGACTCATGCGATTCGAGCGTTCCCACTTCTCCATCACCCTCCTGTCATCAGAAGAGGATGTATCCTCAAGAGGAGTAGGTTGCTCGGTCCGAAGTGCTAAGTCAAGATCCATGCAACCGAGAACGATCATTACATTCTCTTTCCATTCCTTAAAATTTGTGCCGTTAAGCACAGGGATGCTATTGATATTGGCGAGATCGTAGAAGCATAAGAGTTTACTGAAAATTGAACAAAGGATTACTAAATACATGCTTACAAAACTTGAACTTTAACTTTATAGATTCAAAGTTAGGCATTTCCCATTACAAGATACCTAGCACAACATTGATTTTAGTCTTTGGACAGAAAATCAACTTGTAAGTGGTACTCTTGGTGTAGTGATCAAACATAGACAATAAACTCCTTTCAAATATTAAACCTTCCTTTGGGCCGATTTAATATTCACATGGAAAACCAAATAATCGTCTCATATTTACCACCACAAGAATGTTCGAATTCCTGCCAAATAACACCTTCCTTTGGGCCGGTGTTAAACGCATGGAAGACTAACATCCACAGTCATCTTATATTTTAAAATTAATCAATCTACACAATAGAGGTTACTTTGGCAACATAGTGCTTCAATTGAATAACTAAAATATTAGATGCTATAAACTTTAGTTCCTTAAGCCATTTTATGAATCTTAACTTAATGTGTTACATATTTTGATATGTAACACTTGAATATTAATCGTTGTTTACATGATAGGACAATTCTAAATATATTATAAGAATTGATGGACTTTAAAACAATTAATATTCACTGAAACTTAAGAGAGTTGAAACATTTTTCTTAAACTTTACAGGACCAGACAATCGATTGTCAACACAGACAATCGACTGTTTGGTTTTTTTTGAAAAAATTTTTAAGTCACTTGATGTGACAAGAAAATTTTTTTCTAAGTTACTGGACCAGACAATCGATTGTCAAAACCAGACAATCGATTGTTTGGTTTTCTAAAATTTTCATACTGGATCATCCAACAATCGATTGTCAGGCTAGACAATCGATTGTTTGGATTTTTCAAAAAAAAAAAAATTCAGTTACTGGAAACGTTTCAACTCACAAAAATTAACTGCCAGAATTTTAAACGTCTCAGACAATCGATTGTTTAAGGCAACAATCGATTGTCTGACTGGCAGTGACCAAAAAATAATCTCCAGAATAACACATGATTTTCAACATGGATTTTAAACATAAAAAACATGTTGTTAACCAACTAAAATCATGCTATTTACAATGTTTTAACATCATATTAAAACATCAAATCAAAAACATAACATTCATAAGATCATGCTATTTCATGGTAGAATTTCATAAACAAAATTCTTATAAAACTAAAACATGAATCCTAACATAACATGATTCTTATGAACATCCAAATTATCCAAAATGAAGGGTGGCTCTGATACCAATTGTTAGGATTATGATTCCTACTAAAGACAACAACCTTCATATTGAATAATTCGGATACATAAACTACATGAGCGGAAGCTAACCTGAATCCATATGTGGAATTTGATGAACCTCCTTTGAAGATTGTCCTTATGTTCTTGTGAATTCTTTGATCCTTCCTTCAAGTTTCTTGAAGTTGTATATCACCACAAATGCCTCACAAGACTTAAAACAATATATATGAATTGTTCACAATAGTAAAGGTTATGACAATAATCAAATTTGGTATATGGTTTTCCACCCTATTTGCAAGACAATGGACAATATGGTTCTTGATTCAATGGGAAGAAGAAGAACTTGTCTTGCACTAGAATGGGAACCATAACCCCACTTTATAACTCTAGGAGTTACATAACCCAAGAGACAAGAGTTACAAGACAAGAGTTATGTCTTGAGTTATGTCTTGCAAGAGTTACATAACTCAAGAGTTACAAGCAAGTAACCATAGTTACTTATGTAACCTTAGTTAGCCCATCATAAACTAAGGTTACTCTTTTGGGTATCTACACATTAGTCCTACACTTTAGTATGACAATACATTGGCACCCTTAACATAATGTCCATAAGACCACATAATTAGGCCAAACCAAAAGATAGCACATAACATATAATTATCCATATATTGTTCATATGTGTGTAGATATAAGTCCATATATCTAGATATAAATCCATATATCTTATAGGGGCTGCCAGCTATCTTTATTCAGCTTTATATTTTATGTCTAGTGTATTATATATTATCTGACATTTCTAGATAGTATTTGTACTATGTCATGGATATAGTTATTTTCCATTTTAGTTATTCATGATATTGTACTCCCAGTTCTTATGAGTTGTAGTAGTATTTGCATTATTCATGATATTGTACTCCCAGTTCTTATGAGTTGTAGTAGTATTCGCATTGTTTCAAGTGTTTATAGTTTCATTTTCTATCTTATGACCATAAGATTTATAAGATATTATCTTGTTCTTGTGTATGGATCGCCTAGCCGGCAGTGTTAGGTGCCACCACGAGACCTTGGTGGGATTTGGGTCGTGATATGTTGAGGTTTCTGGAAACGCTAACTTAGGCTTGTCATTTGAATTTGTCTTGTGAAATAATGATGATGTCAATTTCTCTTTCTGATGATATTTATGTTTGCTCACTTACTCACAACCCTTTTGTTACATTGAGTAGGTACTTGGCGATGAATTTGTGACCATTTAACTTATTGGTATGGGAGTTATGTTATAAACAATTTATTAGGTTGTTTACCCTAAAAATCAAATAACAATTACACTTATAATGTGGTTTTAAGAATACGTGATTTTACCTAATACCAATTGATAAATGTAAAGACAAGTAATGGAGATTGGCCATAAGGTAAATCAAATCAATGTTTGAACATAGCTTAGCCCTCGAGCTTGAAACCCTCGAGCTAGTTGTGCAAGAAATGATAAAATAAAACACACAGATAAACAAGAGAATATAAAAGAGAGAATTAGGACCCCCTTTATATAGTAGAGGAATCCTATTTATGGTACAATCCTAATTTCGGAAGCAAACCCCATTATTAACTAGATAAGCGCTCCTGATTTGATCTGTTTAGAGATTTATTCCATGATCTCTGGCTAGTCACGAATATCTCATTTTTTTATTGTTGCGCATTGCTTGAAGTCTGTCATGTTTGGTCTCGATCCCTACTAGCCTCGATCTTGACATGCACCTCGATCCTTGGACTTGATACCTCATTTTTGTATTCTAGTCAGATCCATTATGAAGCTAACCTTCGATGCAGTCCCCTGGTCCCGATTGAATAGTACAATGGGGTTGGCCCAGTTTTAACCTTATACAGATAGTCCCCTTGTTTCTTGGAATGTAATGAGAAGAAACGAATTGAACCTTCAATTTTCTACCTCGATCTATCATGACATCATCCTTATGATGTAAGCGATGTAAGTGATCGAAACATCCCGTTGGTATAATTCTCGAAATCATTAATGAATGTTAGTTGGCGGTCGGCCACTAATGCCTTTGAACCGTCGCGGTGAATCCTTATATTGGTCTTCTTTTCACTTCCTCAAACTTTACTTTGAATTTTTCTTGTACTAATTTTCCAAAATTCATTTAAGTTCTCCAATTCTATCTGCAAATCTTCAAAGGTTTTCACATCTTTTAAGCCTTCCCATTCTACTTTGTTACCAACCCTTCCTCAAAACACCAAACCTAATCCTCTTTTTCTTTCTTTACACAAAAATAGTGAAGATAACAAAAACTATTCCTCCAAAGGAAAAAGCCTCTTCGTCACAGCCGTCCAATGACAAAACACCGGTGGAGCCACACCTTGAGGAGTGTGTTCCCGAGGGTGAGGGGGTATGATCTTACTTCCAGCTTTAAAGACATTATCGGTCCCTAGTCGATGCGAGCCAATGTCGAGATATATATGCTCGATAACTGAGAATGACTTTGAGTAGGTCAAGAAAGAGTGTCGTTGGGAGAATAAAGAGGTGGTGATTCCGACCCCCGAGGAAGATATCACTACCCACGTGAAAGGGTTTCTAAGTGTTTACACTTACCCCTTCACATTGAGCCCTGCCAATCCTGTTATCATTGACTTATGCCGCTAACCCTAGGTCGGATCCACCCTTCTTTTGGGATGATTGTCATTCTGCTCTAGTTCTTCACGAGCAAGGTTGAAGGGATACCTTTCACCCTCGACCACTTCATCAAATGTACAACCCTCGTCTTTATTGAGCTAGTTGATAAGGCTTCAACATCAAGCTATTAAGGACTTATTTTCGAGCATAGACGAGGACAAGGATCAAGGATGGATAGTCAGGTTTATTTGAGTGATGATTTCCGATATAATCTCGGCCGAGAGGATGCCATTCCTCGAGGAATGGCACATGGAACATGAGGCGTAAGTTTAAACCTACCTATAGCTTCTATTTATTGTTTTGTCTCTTTTTCCCTTTCTCATCGACATCCTTTCCTATAAAGCGGTGGTTTCTTGGGTGCCTTGTTTATTCTGAACCTCAAGGGATGGGTTCAGAAATTGTCCTCACCCTGTTCTTATGCTAAGCTATCATGGACTGATTTGGCAAAGAGCGGATAGAAGGCCAAAAATCATGGTAAGCTTCTTTACTCGCATTAGATGCTCTTCTCTGAAATGTTTCTTTTTTATTTCTACTTGATTTCCTTTCATATAGGTCTTGCAGGCAATGTTGTCATGAGGCCCCTGTCCGAGGAAGAAAATATTTCCCAACCGCTCGCTCCGAAAGAGAAGAAAGAGCGTAAGTGGAAAGAAGTCTCGAGTTCCACAAACTTGAACAAGTCAAAACCTATGAAGAGGTGAGCCCACAAATGTGATATTGTTCTTCTGTCAATGGAGTCGGTCCAGCTCTTAAGAGAGGAAGAAGAAGAAAAGGAGAAAGAGGATAATTTTGGTCTGGTGGATCGAATACGAGTCATCACTAAGGGTGAAAAGGCCGCCAGATTAGTCGAAATTGGAGATACTTTACCTTGGCCTGCCAAGGTCTAAGAGGGAAATTCAAATGGAGTCCCCGAGGACATACCACCTCAGAGTGAGAGGGCATTAGAAATGGATGTAGAGGCCAGCCCTAAGGTTCCTCGAGATAGAGAGAGCACCCCAAGTGATCCACTTGGGGAAATAGAAATCAGAGACTCCTCTCTATTCCCTTTATTCTTAGACGAGGAAGTTAGGGAGGCTCGGGCCGTGCAGACTCCTTGCATAGAAGACACTCTTGGAGGGAAGACCTTTTTCGTGGCTGTTTTGTTGGGGTTGATGATGCTGTTGGATCGAGTGTTTGGAAACATTGAAGAAGGATTGGAGGGGGGCATCGAGCCTCTTCGATGAAGTACAACAGGCTCTAAATTGGGTAATCTTTGACTCTCATTGTTGATATCATATTTGTGCTTCTTCTTTTAATATTTAATATCTATGTTTGACTCTCATTGTTGATATCATATTTGTGCTTCTTCTTTCCTTATCTAATCTCTTCCCTTCCTTTTGTGCAGGCCTTGGCACTTTATCAAGAGGCATTCTCCGAATCTTGGGCGGAACTAGGTCAGTACAAGAACGATATTCAAAGGCTTACCGAGGATGAGAATACTCTCAAGCTTCTCGATGAGCAAAAAGAAAGAGAAATTGAAGGTCTTCGAGCTAAGTTGGCCTTGGCCCAGAAAGAACAAAGTGAAATGACCGAGCAGATAAGCAAAGTCTTAGACGCTTATGGCCGCGGTTTAGGAGTGACGGTTAATGATGCAATCTCACAGGTCCAATGGCTGCATAAAACGATAGTGCAACTCAGAGGAGAGGTAGATCAGGTGAATCCAGAGACTTCAATGTGTAAGCAAAAGAGATCACCTTGCCTCGAAGAAAGAGGTTGCTCCAGCCCAATTGTTAGAAGCTGAAAGTCGTCACCAAGACGTGAAGGAGAAAAGCTCAGCTCAAGCCAAGAAAATAGAGGAGCTCGAGGCTCGGTTGGTCATCAAACTTGCAAAATCCAAATCTGAGGTTGAGACAGCTAAAGTCAATGCTGAAATGATCACGACTGTCTATCGATCTGATGTCGAGGCCGATCAAACTCGAGCAAAATAGATTTCTAATGCTGCTTAGGTACGAGCATTCTATGTTGCTGAGCATGCCATATACCAGTCTCTAAGGGGGACTCTTGAGGATATTCATACTCGTGGCGTTAACCTTGCTGTCGAGATCGAGAATGCGAAAGAGGTTGAGGTTGAAGCTAAAACGTTGCTCTCTTATGACGATGATGATTCTGGGAGAGCGAGTGGTACCGAGGGTGGAGAAGATGAAGATGAGGCTCCCTGGGAAGATTAGCCACTTAGAATTTTTTGTTTTTCAGATTTTTTGTGTAAGACCCTAAGTGGTCTTTGTAAATATTTTTGCATTTATATAAGATCTCTTTTCTTTCTGTCCTGTCTCCAATTTCTATTTTTTGAAAATTTTTTTTTTGCTTTTCTCCTTATGATAATTTTTATATACTTTATACCTTGTGAGAATTTTGACTCACTTAGTTTCCTAGTGAAAATTTTGTTTGTGCATCCAAAACTTAGGCAACTTGGTCGAAGTTAGATTACTATAGTCTCTATAATCGAGTGAGGACTTGCTCGAATTCAGAGTAGAAAAAAACCTTAGGTTTTAGTTGACTGAGGGTGGATTCTCGAACTCAAAAATATAATGGCCCTTTGGCTCTTGAGTTGCGTCGATATGGCTTCAAAAGAGTGGCTTTTTCCCTTTTCGGCTTACAAAGTTAATCATATAAAAATTTGTTATGCCTTATCACAAGATAAATCTGTATCCATTAGGATTTAGTGTTGCTGAAAACCTTTTACATTGTAATGCCTTAGCATAAGCTTGTTCGAGAGTTCTAAGAATTTGGTACCACTTAAGTTTTTTGAGGGTTGATGTCATTGAAACCCTTTGTAACTTTGTTGAGGGTAGAATTTTTAACCGGTTTTATGAAAATATTTGAAGGCCCGTTTTATTATGAAATCTGTACGTCTCCACGCTGTATGAGTTCGGTTGTAGCCTTTAACTCGAGATTTGCCTTTTGGGATTGTTTGTCAATTACACTTCGAACTTGTTTGAAGCGTCAATCCCTGAGTGGGATGGCCATGGCCCTTAAAGACAAGGGTTTCCTTTTTAAGGTCTTATAATCTTGAAGTTTAATAATTTAAGCATGTCGTTTTTTGGATGGAAGCTCCCGAGTACGAGGTTGGTTGTTCAAGCTTTAGTTATGGTTGGCTCTTGAGCTAGTTTTCGCAAGAGATCATAAGTATGAAATTGTAAAGTAGAAATTTCACTAAGGCATGGAACATCAGACAAGGAAAAAATACCTCTTTCAATATATCATTCATGCGTGCATGTTTTATCATTAGGTCTCGAGTAATCTACACGGACACAGTTCATTTGACCGTTTTGGCCATTTACAAAATTTACCTATCGAGACCCTATTGACACAAAGCATTTTCCTTGAAAATGTAACATCTGAGGGTGATGCCCCATAGTATTTGAGGTTGATAGTAAAGAAGCCTCGGATACTGTTGAATTTCTCTAAGTTAGAACGAACAATGGTTGCCTCGTTAAAAACCTTGCCGGAAAAACCCATTTGGTTTAAAACCTGGTTGAAGGGAAAAAGAGTGCAACGTGTACTTGCAGACCTAAGGACTTCATTTTTGGAGAGAATGATGATGCCTCCAATCGAACACTTGCAACAAGTTAGTATAAAATACAAATAGAAAAGGAGAGGGCCATACCTTAGCAATAATATCGTTTTAGGAGTGTTGGCGATTGTTCGCCATTCATCCTGCCAAGTTTGTAAGATCCTTTGTCGATGATGTTGAGGACCTAATGCAGTCCCTCCCAATTTGTACCGAGCTTTCCTTCGTTTGAGTATCTTGTGTTGATGGTGATTTTTCTCAAGACTAAGTACCCAATTGTGAAGTGTCGAAGATTGGCTCTTCGATTGTAATATCTTTTGATTTGCTATTTATCGGCAGCCATTCGATCAAGGGCAGCTTCCCCTTCTTCTTCTAGCAACTCGAGGCTTGTATTCATAGCCTCGTGATTTGACTCATCCATTGTGTATCGAAACCTAACGCTAGGTTCCCCTACTTTGAGTGGGATCAAAGGTTCGACGCCATATAATAAGGAGAACGGTGTTGACCCCGTACTGGATTTTTGACATAGTTCGGTTTGCCCATAGGACTCATAATTTATCTCCACTTTCCTTTAGCGTCATTCAATATCTTCTTTAGATTCTGGATAATGGTCTTGTTTGTCGATATGGCCTGTCTATTCCCACTAGGATGATATGGCGTCGACAAGATTCTTCATGTTTTGTGATATTCGAGGAGCTTTGTTATTTTGCTGCCAATGAATTGTCTTCCTTTGTCCTATACGATCTCGACGGGTATTCTGAACTGCCATATGATGTGATCCCAAATAAAGTTCATGACTTCTTTTTCTCCGACTTTCTCAAAAGCCTGTGCTTCAACCCACTTAGTGAAATAGTCAGTCATAAATAATATAAACTTAGCTTTACCTGGGGCCGATGGCAGAGGGCCGAAGATACCCATTCCCTATTTCATGAACGACCATGGGGATAAGACTTAATGAAGTTGTTCTTCGGGCTGGTGGATCATCGATGCACGTCTTTTGCATATGTCTCATTTTCGAACGAACTCCTTAGTATCTTTTTCCATATTGGCCTAATAGTATCCCACCCTGATGACTTTGTGAACCGGTGATTTGGCACCAAAATGGTTTTCACAAGTACCCTCGTGAATTTTTCGTAGGACGTAGTCAATGTCTCCCGGACCCAAACATATTGCAAACGGTCCATAGAACATCCTTCTGCATAATGTTCCATCTTCAGTCAATGTGAATCGTGCAACCTTTGTTCGCAGGATTCACAACTCCTTAGGGTTTGAAGGGAGCCTCCCATTCTTTAGATACTCGATATATTTTTTCCTCCAATCACAAGTTAAGCTTATGGAGTTTATTTTGGCATGGCCTTCTTCAAATACTGACTTTGAATGTGCTTCGACAGTCCCGAGCTAATTTTGTCGTCTTCAACCGATGACCCCAAATTTGCAAGGGCATCGGCTTCACTATTCTGTTCTGAAGGTACATGTTGTAGGGTCCATTCCTTAAATCGGTGTAGGGTTACCTACAGCTTGTCTAAGTACTCGCATTTGATCTTCTCATAGGTCATGTTGACTTGGTTAACCACAAGTAGGGAGTCATACTTGGCCTCAATGACCTTTGTTCCCAAGCTTCTAGTCAACTCGAGACCTGCAATCATGCCCTCATATCGACCTTATTTCAGTCAACTTAAAGGTTTTTGATTGCTTGCGGCTTCAAAATAATGCAATCACGGACCCTTTCATATTCGAAGCACCATCTGTGAATAGGTTCCATGCCCCCAAAGATGTACCCGTTTTTAACAAAAAATTCTTTTCAACCTCGGGTACGAGAGCTATCATGAAGTCGGCCACGAAGTTTGCGAAGATTTGAGACTTGATGGCCCTTCAGGGTTGATACTCGATATCATACCCACTGATTTCGATGGCTAATTTATCCAATTGGCCCGAGAGTTTGGGCTTGTGCAGAACATTACAAAGAGGGTAAGTGGTTACCATACAAATTGGGTGGTACTGAAAATACAATTTTAATTTCCTAGAGGAGCTTATTAGAGTGAGTGCTAATTTTTCTATGTGTGCTTACGGGGTTTCAGCTTGGCCTAAAGTTCGACTGACATAGTAAACAGGAAATTGCGTACCTTGCTCTTCTCGAACTAAGACACCACTTATTGCGACTTCCAACACTGCCAAATATAAGTAGAGTTGCTCGTCTGCTTTTGGAGTATGAAGCAATGTTGGGCTCGAAAGATACCGCTTTAAATCTTCCAACGGCTGTTGGCATCTCGGGGTCCAAGCAAAATTATTCTTCTTTTTTACAGTAAGAAGTGTCACACCTCCTTTTGGCTACTACGACCCGGCCAAGGGCATATGTAAGGGGGTTTTTCCAATTAAAGGACAATTGAAACGAGATTCAATCATTTTAGAGAATTCCAGAGTCACCACTTGGGAGATTTATGGAATCCCAAGTCACTGGTTAGAATCCCAAATCGAGGAAAGAATGACTCTATTTAACAGTCCGCGAACTAGAAATCCGAGTAAGGAATTTTGTTAACCCGGGAGAAGGTGTTAGGCATTCCCGAGTTCCGTGGTTCTAGCATAGTCGCTCAACTATTATATCTGGCTTAAATTATCCGACTTTTACAATTATGAACCTATGTGCATTTTTAATCTTTTCACCGCTTTTATTGTTATTTTTAAAGAGAATTGCAACGTCGTTAAAATGTCTCGAACCACGTCGCATAAATGCACCAGTGGTTCTCGTCATATTCTAACTTCATTGGAATTTGGATTTGGGTCACATAAATACGAACCCATATTTAAGGAGATAAAATTATTAAAGACTTTCCTAAAAGCGACTATCGCGTTATTATCTTTGCGGAAAGGCCGTGAAATTCACTAAACGGCGTGTCCCGAATTCTTTATATATTTTAATAAGAATTTTATGAGGGCCGCACAATTTTTGGGTTCTGCTTGGCGTGGCGTGCCTCGTTTATTATTTTAAAAGGCCATTCCTAAAGCAAACTACCAAGGTTTTCCGTTGAATTCATCTCTACCTAGGTTTCACTAGTTGGTGGTACATTATTAGGAAAGGTTCAAATTATCAAAACACTTGAAAATATACTAAGAAACCCAGGAGTACCCACACCTAAATTACTTGATGCAAACAAACCAGAACCAGGCCAAAATCCCCTGAACCTTAGCTGGACCTTTAATAGAACATTGTATTCTGATTTTCTGCAGATTTTGGAGTCTTAAATGCCCAGATTTTTGAAAGAAAAGGCTCTCAAATATTCTAGCTACCCTAATTTTTTTTTTCATGATTGCAGCAATTGGAAGGTTAATTTTCTGGCTACTGCTGGAAATTTCACAAATTTTTTCAGACTATCCCCCTTTTGAATGAATTGGAGTCCCTTTTTATAGCCAAAGGCTAGGGCAACCCTCTTATTACAATTTAACAACTAGTCCCTCTTTTGATTTTCAGATTTTAACTACTTTCTTTTAAATTAAAACTAAAAATAACACCTAATTTAATTCCTAGTCAAATTATTTTCAAATTAAACTAATTACTACAACTAATACTTATTGCAACTAATTAAAACCAAATTAAACGGAAAACTACCAATATTCAAGGACTAAAATTAAAAGTGCAAAATTAACCATTTTTTATGATTCTTTTCATTTTTTAACACAGTTAACTCAATGTAATTAATTCCTAAATGCAAACTGAATCTAAGGTGGCATAAAATTAAAATTTGACACCTTTATAGTTTTTTATGTTTTTTTAAATAAAATGCATAAAATGCAACTAAATAAAGAAAAATACCTCAAAAATCAATTAAAATTATTTAGGTCTATTTTTTAGGAGTTATTTTCATATAGGGAAAAAATCACGTGCTCACAACTGCCCCTCTTTGCGCGGAAACATGAAGAGTTTTAGTGCAAAGATAAGTGAGCAAATACGAGCGATTTTTGCCCGTTTGAATATTTTGTGAGAAGCATTTTGAAAAGATTTGACCGCACCCTACTTCTGAGGTTGCCTACATATCCTTGGCTATAAAGGAATCATGTCAGTATAGTTCAGGAGGTAGTGAGATGAAGGAGTATGCTGAGGTGAAGATCCGGTCCAGGTGCTGTTCTGTCGAGTTTCCAGTCCGCGGTCCTGTTATTACATCAAAATCAAAAGAATGAAAAAGACTAGATAAACCTATCAACTACCGGTTACAAGGTTCCTATCTATAAGTCTTCTGAAGCTTGATCTTGAGTCTTGAGTGGTTCTTCATTCTGACTTTAGATTTCAACCTTGACGCTTGTCATATGCATGTACTAGCTCGTTCTTCTTCAGCTTTTCTTAATTAAGACCGGACATGTAGCGCTTGCGACCTCAACCATGCCTTAAGAAATTTACATCTTTCATCTGCTTTTATTTGGATTAACTTCCTGCTTGCCTTCCTTTTTTCTTCTTCTTTTTTTCTTTATTGTGACTAACTTTTGTTGATTACCTCGGACTGTCGACTCACATTCTTGCCATGAGCTTCTCTTGTTGCTGACTTGAATTGTAATCTGAGATGTTTTCCCTTTCTCCAGGTGGATGCCTAATTGCTGAATTCGAATTGTGTTCCCTTGTTCTCCAGGTGGGTGCTTGATTAACAAAACTTGAAACTTGAAAAATATTCCCTTCTTCTACCGATGGGCGCCTGATTACCAGACTTGTATCTTGAAAAATATTCCCTTGTTCTACAGGTGGGCTCCTGATTACCTAAACTTGAAATTTTGAAAAATATTCCCTTGTTCTCCAGGTGGGCGCATGATTATCAAGGCTTGAATTTTGAAAAAATATTCCCTTATTCTACAGGTGGACGCCTGATTGTCAAGTCTTGGATTTTGAAAAATATTCTCTTGTTCTACAAGTGGGCGCCTGACTACCAAGACTTGAAATTTTAAAAAATATTCCCTTGTTCTACATGTGGGCGCCTGATTACCAAAACTTGAAATTTTAAATAATATTCCCTTGTTCTACAGGTGGGCGCCTGATTACCAAAACTTGAAATTTTGAAATATATTCCCTTTTTCTACAGGTGGGCGCCTGATTGCCAAAACTTGAAATTTTGAAAAATATTCCCTTGTTCTAGAGGTGGGCGCCTGATTACCAAAACTTGAAATTTTGAAGAATATTCCCTTGTTCTTCAAGTGGACGCTTGATTATCAAAACTTGAAATTTTGAATAATATTCCCTTATTCTACAGGTGGGCGCCTGATTATCAAAACTTGAAATTTTGAAAAATATTCCCTTATTCTACAGGTGGACGCCTGATTGCCAAAACTTGAAATTTTGAAAATATTCCCTTGTTCTACAGGTGGGCGCCTGATTGCCAAAGCCTGAAATTTTGAAAAATATTCCCTTATTCTACAGGTGGGCGCCTGATTATCAAAACTTAAAATTTTGAAAAATATTTCCTTATTCTATAGGTGGGAGCCTGATTATCAAAACTTGAAATTTTGAAAAAAATTTCCCTTATTCTACAGGTGGGCGCCTGATCACCAAACTTGAAATTTTAAAAAATAAAAAAATATTCCCTTATTCTCCAGGTGGACGCCTGAACGAAAAACTTGAAATTTTGAAAAATATTTGAAATTTGATAAATATTCTGAGACTGTTGCTTGTGTTCCTGATCACAACAAAGCAAACACAAGAAATTATTCCTGCCCCAGTTTGGTGCGGGGCGGATCCGTGGGTGTTGATCACATCTCCTTACCAAATATTCCTAAAGCTAAGTCTTGTTATCCAGGAGGGTCCTGACAATTCTTAACTGATGACAACTTTAAGAGTGTGCTATGTTTCTCAAAAGGTATTACTTTTCGCTATGTCTTGTTATGATTTATATCTTCTGGGGTTTTGCTGGTGACTGGTGATTAAAACTACTTCTCATTACTCAGGCGGGTCCTGACAACTCTTAATTAGAGAACAAAATGTGTTTGTTAGGGGTTAGTATTTAAAGCAACATCATATTATCCAGGGGGGTCCTGACAACTCCTACGATTAAATCCCATTATCCAGGCGGATCCTGCTGACTCTTGTTAGGGGAAGTATTTGGGTTTGACCATGCCGCCCGACTGTTTGTGCTCTAGGCTAAGTCCCATTTTTCAGGAGGGTCTTGACAACTCTTAACTGAATCCTACTTCAAAATGCAAGTCATTTTATGCCCTTTGTTATCCATGATTACTCCTAACCTTAAAATGAGTCCCATTTTCCAGGAGGGTCCTAAGGGTTCCAACTTAAATGTCGATTCTAACTTCTGGTTGTTTCTGCTACTGATTATTGTCTAGGAGGGTTTCTGCGACTTTTATTGGGGAAGGTGTTGGTGCTTGCCCATGTTACCCGCACCTGTTTGAGTTTTAACTACGTTACATCTCAACTTCCATGCCTCTTTTAACCTTCAGTTGTTTCTATTGGGGGTTTTCTAGTTAATGTTTGTCCCATTATGCTCTTTGCTGGGGAGGATATTTATGATGGACTATGCACCTTTTGAGTATTAAATGAGTCCCACTTCCAGGTGGGCCCTGGGATTTTGATCATACATGCCATGTGCTTGCCCTCTCATGTGGGCAGCCTCCCTTGGGCTCTTCTGAAATTTTTCTGCCCCTGTGTTAATCAAAGAAAACTTGTCAGTTTGAAACATGGTGTTTAGCTTGCGGCATTTTTGTTGGAAACAGCCTCCCCACTGTCGTGTTCCATTGTCCATATTGATGATGAGTAGCTTGAACTGCTCAGTTGACCCCTCGAAACCTTTATTCTTTATTTTGCCCCACGTCATTGTGTTACCTTTCTAGTCCTTTGCTCCCTACTTTGTGTTGCACTTCTGATCCTTTGCCAGAATTCTTTATGCCCCTTCCCGATGATTGATGAGTTGATATATCATGTTGGGTCAACCCTCATGACCGTTTCCACATTTGTGTTGCGCTTTTGCCTGTTTTTTCAAATGCCTTATACCCTTTTCTAACGATTGCTGAATTAGGGCGTTATGCTTGGCTGATCCTCTGACCGCTGTGGCTTTGTTTTGTTTCTCACCTTGGTGTTACATTTTCGAGTCTTTGCTAAAATCCTTACACCCTTTCCTAAGATTGCCCAGTCCATTTATGATGCTCGACTGACTCTTGATCTTTGTGGCTTTGCTTTGCATCCACATCTTGCGTGGTGTTCTTTTACTTTGCCAACTCTTGTCTCTTCCATTAATTACAGTTTTGTGAATCCTTCCACTTGCTGTTCCACACTTGTTATATTTGTTACGCTTTTGGGCGTCATGCTCTTTGTCCCTTTGGGAGCTGATAACCGGCTTTGAAATTCCTCTCGTTTGCTTAAACAAAAAACTTTAGAGACTCGAAAGAAAAATGAAATGCAGTGACTCCGAAGGGTACTTAGGGTAAAGAATTCCAAATTCACTGACTGTTGGAAAAACAAAAAGAAAACTTATCTGAAGAAGAATAGCTGATTCTCATGATCACGACAAGCACTTCGGCCTAGTCGACCAAGTCCATTTCGATGACCGACCTTCTGTTGCCTTGCTTTTGTTGTTGTGACCTTTCTAACCCAATTCCTTCAGCCAAACCTAGCTTGGTCTGCCTTATAGTGTTCATCCACCAACATCCCTCTCTGACTTTTGCTTTTTGCCTCACCTTCGCCTCATAGTGCCCGTGAGGGTTTTCACCAATGAAACTCTATCATTTTTATTTCTCTCAACTCTTTTCGCTTAAGGTGCCCGTCATGGTTTTCACCGATAAAACTATCTCATTTTATTATTTTTCCTGCTTGGCCCGGAGTGCTGCCCCTAACATAAATTACCTCTACTTGCTCAACTCGGCATCTTTTGAAGACTGATCAGAAGGTCTTTCTTTGGACCTTAGCGTGGGCTTTTGGATAGGGTTAGAAATAAAGGAGATCTAAGGCTCAAAGAAATTCAAATGGGTCAAAATCTAAAACTTTCGGAATCAAATTCTTACAACGACCACAACTTCTGCACAGTTTCTTGCTTGAGGAATTTTGGATTTTTATTTTGATGAGGCCGAACTGTGAGGCTGCCTACATATCCTTTTAAAAGGAATAAGGTCAAACGTAGTTTATAACGATTCCTTATTTTTGTTGTTGTTTTTCTTCTCCCTTTTTGAAAGAAAAGGCTCTCAAACGTTCTAGCTACCCTAATATTTTTTTATTTTTTCTATGATTGAATTGGAAGGTTAATTTTCTGGCTACTGCTGGAAAGTTTTTTGAATGAAATGGAGTCCCTTTTTATAGCCAAAGGCTAGGGCAACCCTCTTATTACAATTTAACAACTAGTCCCTCTTTTGATTTTCAGATTTTAACTACTTTCTTTTAAATTAAAACTAAAAATAACACCTAAATTAATTCCTCGTCGAATTATTTTCAAATTAAACTAATTACTACAACTAATACTTATTGCAACTAATTAAAACCAAATTAAACGGAAAACTACCGATATTCAAGGACTAAAATTAAAAGTGCAAAATTAATCATTTTTTATGATTCTTTTCTTCTTTTTTTTTAACAGAATTAACCCAATGTAATTAATTCCTAAATGCAAATTGAACCTAAGGTGGCATAAAACTAAAATGTGACACCTTTATTTTTTTTCTATGATTGTTTTTTAAAAGAAATGCATGCAATGAACTAAATAAAGAAAAACATCTAAAAATCAATTAAAATTATATTGGTCTATTTTTAGGAGTTATTTTCATGTAGGGCAAAAATCACGTGCTCACAAGGAGAACCTGTGACTTCGATCCGAAGACCTTGGATGAACCAGCCTATGGTGTATATCCGCCCTGTTAATCTTTGTATAGCCTTAACGATGTCCATGATTGTGATGTCTTCGATTGTCTTGATTTTTTTGGTGTTAATCTCGATCCCCCAATTTGACGCCATGAAGCCGAAGAACATGCCCGAATCGACCCCAAATGCATATTTCTCAAGATTGAGCTTCATGTTATTTTTCTTAATATGTTGAAAGTTTTCTACAAATGTGTTATGTTACGTCCCGCAATATTACGTCGATATTATATTCCGCAGTATTATATTACGACGAACTTATGCTCAACGGTATTATATTACGATGATATTACCCTTTACGGTAATATATTATGATGGTGTTACATCCTGCAGTAATACATTATGATGGTGTTACATCCTGCAGTATTACATTACGATGATGTTATGCTTCACAGTAATAAGTTACGACGATGTTGCACCCTGCAATATTGTACATTGAATTTGTCGTAGGTAATTGACATCAGTCCAAGGAAAAGATTATTTGGTGGTTATAAGGATTATAAGTGATGGATAAATTCGTGAAGGTGAGAGAGAAATCAAGTCGAAGAAATTGAATTTCGTTGAAATTTACTATTTTGGGATAAAATAGGACTCGGACTAAAATACTCGATATTTATGGACTAGTACTATACAAGGTACCACATGACCATAATAGTAAGACGTATAAGGTATGTGAAAAGTGATTAATATTTCAAGTAAGTGAGAATAATTTTTAATTTTACGGGTAATTGATTAATTACCGGGTAACAGAATATTACCTAGTTAACTAATAAGTGGATAAATATTTAAGTAAAATTTATTAGATAATTATGAGGGGACAACTATACATGTGGGGATATATAAGTGTGACAACAATTTGCTAACTAATCAAGCCTAAAGGAGGAGGTGGCACACATTAAATCAAACATGAATTTGTTGGCCAACTGTTGTAAATAAATGCACTTTTCAATAATAGAAGATGGTATGCATGAATTTATGCATCTGAAAGGCTCCATCAACGTGAAGGACTCAGCCAAATCAAATTTAGAAGCTTGTAGTCAAAAACCAAGTCCATAACAATATTAAAGTGACCATGACATCACGTTATTTCCCCACTTTGCCTATTTGAAGGCTTTTTGTCACTTGTCTTCTCTATCAAGTTTGAAGGAATTATGTATTCTCCCATGGCTAAGACACATTAGATTAAACATACTATTGAATGCTAAACATAAACCGGAAGCAAAATAATACGTCCAATAATGCCAGTGAAGATGCAGTGGGATTTTGCGATTCTAAGAGAATACGGTGCAACCTTTACGTATTTTCTCTATTCAAGTATATTAAAACTAAGATTTTTTTTATTTTTGTTATAAATAGAACTCTATTTAGAGTGAATGTCTAAGAGTTTTAGTTTGAAACTAAGTCATTTATCTTCCTATAAATAGAGGGGTCTTACCCCGTTGTAAATCATCCCAAGTATCAATAAGAATACTCCTCTCTCTCCCTATTCTCTCTATATTATTCTTGTCTTTTATATTATTTCATAACACGTTATCAGCACGAGTCTCTAACCAATATTTTGGAACTTGTCGTCCACAATTGCAGTTGGTTTGATAATGGACAGCTTATGCTATATATAGTCTATATGGGAATCACGTACAATGACTTTGCTTCCAATGCTATTATGCTGCTAATATTTCATGCCAGACAATATTACAAATCCTTAAAGGTAAGTAATTTACTCTATTTATTGGTATACCTTAAAGGTAAGTAATTTACTTTTCCCTTTCAAATTCTTGAAATTCTACGATTTGATTTTATATACAAACAAAGACAACAAAGTTTGATTATAACTCTAATGGAGTTTGTAAGAAATTACACTCACATGAAGTGGTAAAATTTCTATGCCTTGCCATGATCAAATTCATGTATGATTGTGGGCAAAAGATTGAAAATCCGTCCCATTGAATTTGCTCCATTCCCTTTAGAGAATGTGGAAGCAGTATGTGATAAGTCTGAAAGAAGACAAAAATTATTACCATGAAGGTATCAATGAATGTGGACGTGGCAAAGAATTCCGTCCAATTGAATTTGCTCCATTCCCTTTAGAGAATGTGGTAGCAGTATGTGATAAGTCTGAAAGAAGACAAAATTATTACCATGATGGTATCAATGAATGTGGACGTGGCAATAGACGGAATTATAATCGTCATTATGATCCATTCCCTGAAGTGAATGTGATAATTGTAATAAAGCCTGTAAGTATGAACACACTCTTGATGTAATTGTGTCTTATGACTGACATTATGAAAAGAAAGTTCGTTGCTCTTGAAATTTCGGGCAAGAACTATATGGCATGGGTGTTGGATGCTGAAATCCACTTAGATGCTATGGGTCTTGGAGACGCCATTAAAGACAGAAATAATGCATCCACCCAAGACTGTGCTAAGGCCTTGATTTTCTTGCGCCATCGCCTTGATGAAGGTTTGAAACTGTGCTAAGGCCTTGATTTTCTTGCGCCATCGCCTTGATGAAGGTTTGAAACTGTGCTAAGGTCTTGATTTACTTGCGCCATCACCTTGATGAAGGTTTGAAAATTGAATATATCACAGTCAAAGATCCACCTATCTTGTGGAATGGCTTAAAGAAGAGATATGACAACCTGAAGTTGATCACTCTGCCACAAGCACGATACGATGAGAATCCAAAAGCAAATAGTTCATAAACTATATATTATCGTTGCGGTGGAAAAGGGCACTGGTCAAAAGCTTGCCGTATACCAAGACATTTGGTTGACCTTTATCAAGCATCTCAAAAGAGTAAAGGCCCTGAAACAAATTTTGTCTCTGACGATAATTTTGACATCACCCACTTGGATGTGGCAGATTTCTTTGAACAACCTGAAGGGAAAATAGACACCTAATCGGTGATGGATCCGTGATGAAAAAAGATGGAGTTGTTTGATTGTGTCTCACTTATTTGTAATAGTTAGTGAATAAACTAATAGTCATTAGTATCAGCTCGTATTAGTTAGTTTATGATATAATGTTAGTATTAGTTCGTTAGAATGTTTTAATATGCTCAGATTTCAATAATATTTTTATTTTCCAGTAGAGGTAATCGACTAACCTAACAGTTAGTCGATTATCTAATATTTCACATTAAAACTGCAAAACAATCGATTGTGAATGTTTAACAATCGATTGTGAATGATCAACAATCGATTCTGTATGTTTAACAATCGATTGTGTATGTTCAACAATCGATTGTGTATGTTTAACAATCGATTGTCTTAAGACAGTGTGATATGAAGTTTTTCAAAATAGCAAATAATCGATTGTGTATGTTTAACAATCGATTGTCTTAAGACAGTGTGATCTGAAGTTTTTCAAAATAGCAAATAATCGATTGTGTATGTTTAACAATCGATTGTCTTAAGACAGTGTGATCTGAAGTTTTTCAAAATAGCAAATAATCGATTGTGTGTGTGTAACAATTGATTGTCAGTGTTCAACAATCGATTGTGTGTATTTAACAATCGATTATCTTAAGACAGTGTGATCTGAAGTTTTCCAAAATAGCAAATAATCGAGTATGTATGTTTAACAATCAATTATATTAAGACACAATCGATTGTGTATGTTTAACAATCGATTGTTTTAAGAAAATGCTTAAACTGAAATTTTCAAACTGCAAAGTAATCGATTATGGAAAACATATAATCGACTATCTGATTCAATTTGTCGAATAACCTCAGCAGATTTCGAAAATATTGTTTAAGTATGAAACAAACGGATTGAATTTGTTTATTCTCATGTTCGTATATTTTCTTTTGTATGGCAAACCATGGGAATTAAATTGATTGAAGGCTCCTGAAGAGCACCTATAACTCTGCCTAAAGGAACGATATTTTAGAGAATGCAATGTTCTCCTCCAAGTCTAAGAAGAACTTGTTGAGTTTTAATGATATCAGCCAAAATGTTCTCCTCCAAGTCTAAAAGGTACTTGTTGAGTTTTAAAGATATCATTCAAAATGGATATCAGATTGAGACAATACATGAGTATAATCTTGAATACCTCATTTACTCATGAAAACGAGGCTGCCCACTTCGGTTTGGGGTCACGCCATTTTGCATGCAGCAATGCTAGTTCGTCTCTGACTGACGAATTGACACAAATATTCCTCGTTGCAATTGGTTTTGGGTTATGAACCTAATATATCCCATTTAAGAATCTTTGGATGCGCAGTATATGTGCCTATAGCACCTCCATTCCGCACCAAAATGGGTCCGCAAAGAAGGTTAGGAATATATGTTGAGTTTGAAATCGTCCTCCATTATTCGCTACCTCGAAACATTGACAGGGGATTTGTACACTGCATGATTTGCAGACTGTCAATTTGATGAGACACTTTTCCCAAAATTAGGGGGAGAAGTTGGTGAAACCAAACGGGAAATTTTGTGGAAAAATGCATCATTATCTCATCTTGATCCACATACCTCTATTTGTGAAAGAGAGGTACAAAAGATTATCCATTTGCAAAGAATAGCAAATCAAATGCCTGACGCATTTACGGACTTGAAAAGGATAACGAAATCCCACATCCCCGCGGAAAATGTCCCAATCCGTATTGATGTCCCTGTTGGACAATCATCTAGTGTCATATCCAATGAGTCAAATGCACGCCTGAAGCGTGGCAGACCATTAGGTTCCAAAGATCGAAATCCTAGAAAGAGGAAAGCAAATGATCAAAATGACACTACGAAAGAATCTCATGAGAAAATTCATGATTTAACAAATTCTGAGATTCATGAAGAATCCATTGAGCCCGAGGCTCTGGAAAATACGGAACTATCCATAAATCCAATCAATATTGAGGAAAAATATTAATCGAGTGGATATAGTGGTGGATAATGTCTTTGCTTATAATGTCGCATCTAGCATTATGCAAGAATATGAGGATCTCAAACCTCAATCTGTTGAAGAATGTCGAAAAGACATGATTGGCCAAAGTGGCAAGAAGCAATTCAATCAGAATTGAATTCGCTGGCAAAACGTGAAGTTTTTGGCCCTATAGTTGAAACACCTAATGGTGTTAAGCCTGTTGGCTATATATATGGCATGAATGATCGTTGGTCACGTACCTATTGTACGCCAAAGTATTTTGGAAATATGACTATTAAAGGACAACGATAATGCAAGAAACATATCTTGCATATAATTTTGACCATGGCCATAATGGTATAACTTTCTCTTTAAAAGAGATATTCACCACATGGATGTTGATGAATCTGTGGTAGTACAAAATTAATTGAGAGCTCTAGAAGAGCCAATTACTATGTTGGAGAAACACAATTGAGTATTGTGCTGTAGTAAGTCTCAAAGAAACTTATTCAGTTTCCAAAGTACACGCGAAAGCGATTGATTATATTGAGACTATAAATGAAGGAAAGATTTGATATCTCCTATTACTACAACTTGTAGCGGGATAATTTATATATGAAAAGCTACCCACTTCATTCTCCAGTTTGTACTACACAAACAAAAGAATGCCACAATAAAGTGGATATCTACTGGTATAAAAACCCATGTCATAATAAACCTGAAGTTTATTGATAAGTGCACATGTCATGGTGTAAATTTGAAGTTTACCAATATTAATAATTTATTCAGTTGGCATTCGGGTTAGCCATCTCATTTTAAGTATGATGTGCAATAATAGAGAATTCACATGGGTGAATATTAAAGAACTAGAAAGTTCTTTACGAATTCTCTTGTATCACTTGTTCTCATTAATGAACTGACCAACTAAAGAGTTCGGGTTGAAGCCCATAAATTCTGGAAATATCAAAGGTGAATATGGGCCCATTCACCTGCCATGTATACCACTTATGATGCATCTATGATATGGTTACATGTGCGATTGTTATTAACCTGCAGCCTGGCCGGTGCTTGCGAGGTAAAATTGCTCAGTAATCTAACTTTGAGCATAATTTCCAGATTTTCTACTCAAGATAGTTCATCTTGATAAGTTGGTTTATATCAAAGTTGGTTTAGCAAGATAATTATTGAGTGCCTCCACTTAATAGCTAAACTGTTTCTTATGAGAACAAAGTTATATATATCAGTTTGATATACGTTGTATACGAGAGTATATTCTCCCCTCACAAGTGGTTCAGGGTCAGGAACCAAATAATTTCATCTTATTATTAATGTGCTGTGTATATTGACATGATAATGCACAAAGATGATTTCCCAAAGTTGAGGAAACAAGTTAGCTTTTCTAACATGAGGGGGAGACATGATAAACACTTGAGAAAAGGTTACATGGGATGAATTATCATTTGTATATGTAAATCCCCGAATATCATGATATGAACCTGAAGTTCATAAAATGGATAATTCAATTGCAACATATTGCAAAGCATGCTAAACGCATTTGCTGACCCAAAGAAAGTAACTATATTCTCACTGCAAATGCTCATATTAAGTCCTAGAAGGACAAAGTCTTTGATACGCTTAAAGCGTATAGACAAATACTTGATTCCATATGAAAGACATGTAGATTTGGACATATAGTTCAAATACTTGAAAGTATAAAGTCAAAGGTATGTATAATCAGTTTTCGATATCTTATTTGTTTAGCATGACATGAAAACTTGATATGCATCTAAAGTCTATTATGTGATTTATATGACTTAACTTGAAACATTTAAGTTGCTTAAAGCATACACAATTCTTGGTCCTGAAGTACCACATCCTAAGTACAATTTGTGTACATATGTATCTTGCTATAACTATAAGCATGATGGCATTGAGAATACATCTATGGAGATATTAAAGAGTTATTCCACGACATTATATGAAGATGTTCATATCTATCAAGAATGATGATTTCAAGGTGCGGAATATTTATTCAAGTCAATATGGTTGATTTATTTATCAAACATCTACCAAAGATTGTTTTGAAGATGGTGCACAAGATTGGAATGCAAATGCTCAAGGATATAAATTGATGTTCTTATCAGGGGGAGTTAATGCGCATTGCACTCTTTTTCCCTTACAAGGTTTTGTCCCAACTGGGTTTTCCTTGTGAGGTTTTTAACGAGGCAACCAATAGGCGCATATTCAAACATGTGTACTCTTTTTCCTTCTCTTTAATTTTTCCCATTGGGTTTTGGTTTTAAGGTTTTAACGAGGCACATTGTTGAATAGACATTCAAGGGGGAGTGTTATAAATAGAACTCTATTTAGAGTGAATGTCTAAGAGTTTTAGTTTGAAGCTAAGTCATTTATCTTCCTATAAATAGAGGGGTCTTACCCCATTGTAAATCATCCCAAGTATCAATAAGAATACTCCTCTCTCTCCCTATTCTCTCTATATTGTTCTTGTCTTTTATATTATTTCATAACAATTTTGGTATAATCTCGTCACTATACAAGTTTGATAACGAGGCATAAAGAAAAATTCATATTTCGAAATTTACGTGTATTTTGCTAGTCTCGCAAATTGCATATATTTTTCTAATTTTGTAAGTTATAATATTCTCCTTATCGGGACTTTATATTCAGTTGAGTATTTCCTTCTTCCAGTCAAGAGAGCATAGAATTTACATATATACAGTATTAAAAGTATTTTCATTACCATCGAGCTATAATCAATGGGCATGTTCCTATTAGGCAACCTTCGATCATTTGGTAAGTTATATACCGAGCCTACTATGGTCGAACGCCTATAAGCGAGACTATTTGGTTTAGATACAGATCTTAGTATGGCTGAGCGCATATGAGTGAGCCTACTACGGCGGAGCAGTTATATATATATATATATATATATATATATATATATATATATATATATATATATATATATATATATATATATATATATATATACACACACACACACACACATACATACATACATCGAGCCTTATAGGGCCAAACAACTATTTTTCTTATTATATCAAAAGTTGAGCAATATCAGCAGGTAAGCATATCTTCAAATTATCTTTGACTTCCAGCTACTTGCAGTTATTCTATTATCAGTTCAGTTTCAACTTTCAGTATATTGCCTTACATGCTCAGTACATTATTTTGTACTGATGTCCCTTTTGCTTGGGGATACTGCGTTCATGCCCGCCGGTTCCGATGGACAGGTCGAGAGCCCTCCAAGTAGGTTATTAGCTCAGCGGGAGATATTAGTGCGCTCCATTTCCTTCGCTCGGAGTTACTTGTTTGGTTAGTATGATTTAGACGTATATTATTTAGTATGGAGGGACTCTGTCCCGACCTTTATGACATTTATGTACTCTTAGAGGCTTATAGATATATGTCGTGTACGTAAAAGATTGTATGGTTTTGTCAGCCTATGTTTAAGTTTATAAATGATCATATTGGCCTATTTGACCTGTATGTCACGTGTATATGTTGATGTAATAAGAATGATACGTTACGTTGGTACTCGATTTAATAAGGTACCGGGCGCCCATCATGGCTCATCGATTTAGGTCGTGACATGTTAAATGATCCTCTGCGCACAGGGACTTAATATATTTATCAATATATACTTCCATTAATTTACCTATTTGTTCTTCAAACATTCAATTCACTAGGCGTTGATAAGTAGCACGAGCAATTTTTAATCCGAACGACATTACATTATACTATAAGGTGCATACTTAGTGATGAATGAAGTCTTTTCCCGATCCTCCCACGTTCATTTGAATTTGATTGTACGTGGAATAAGCGCCCAGAAAACTAAGGATCTGGTGGTCGGTCGTGGCATCGATCATGCAATCGATATTCGGTAGAGGAAAAGAGTCTTTGGGACATGCATTGTTTAAATCTTTACAATCTACGCGCATTCTATGTATGTTCCCCTTTTTGGGGACTACAACTATGTTTTCCAACCATTCAGGATATTTTACTTCCCGGATGGATCCTTTTTGAGAAGCTTAGTTACCTCGTCCTTGATGAATACATGTTTTCCCTCGGATTGGAGCCTTCTCTTTTGTTTTACCGATCTAAACGTCGGGTCTAGGCTCAGCCAATGTGTTGTGATCTCCAATGGAATTCATGTTATATCCATATGGGACCAATCAAAATAATCCATGTTATTTAAAAGGAATTAAACGAGTTTTTTCCTCAGCTCGGGAGTTTATCATGTACCCAAGTATACCTTTTGATCGGGAAGATGCTCAATCATTATGTTTTGTTCCAGCTCCTCAACCGTTGACTTCGTTGCATTAGAATCATCGGGGGTCATGAAGGTTCGAGGTATCATAAGATCTTTAACCTTGAATATCTTTTGCTCCTCCGACGGGGCTGAGGCCAGTACTTGTGGTTGCTATATGACTTCTTATTTTTCCTTCGGGTCCGATTCCTTTGCTGATGAAAGCACCGATACCGGTCTACTTCTTTGATTGCAATCATACACCATATTGATTCCTTCCGACGTTGGGTATTTCAAGACTTGATGGAGCATCGAAGGTACTACCCTCATATTATGAATCCAAGGTCTTCCTAGCAGAGTGCTTTATCTCATATCATCTTTGATTATATTGAACATTTTCTCCTAGATAGTCCCAACCATGTACTGGCAACATGATTTCCCCATTGGTAGATTTGCTTTCCATGTTGAAATTGTTGAGTACTCGAGCTGTAGTCACGATTTGATCCTGGAGGCCGAGTTTCTCTATGACCTTCAATCGAATAATATTTTTTGAGCTACCTGGATCAACCAACACACGTTTAACTTGAATTTTATTCATAAGGATATATATTACCAGTGCATCATTGTGAGGCTGTTTGATCCCTTCTGCGTCCTCGTCATTGAAAGATGATGTATCTTTTGGTAAGTAGTCTCGGGTACGCTTCTCCCTTGTAATTTTCACTTTGGTGTGTTAAAATAGCGGGCCTCAAGAAATATTGACCCTACCAACGATCATATGAATCACGTGCTGAGGTTCTTCCTGTTTGTTTTTCCTGTTTGCATCCCTGTCCCTGAAGTGATTTTTTGTTGTCACTCAAGAATTCTCGAAGGTGACCCTCATTGAATACGTGAGCTACCTCCTCTCTGAACTGTCTGCATTCTTTAGTTTTGTGACCATGGGTTCCATGGTATTTACATATTTGATTAGGGTTCCTTTGAGCTGGATCGGTCTATAGCGGTCTGGGCCACCTAATATCTCTTATTCGTCCAATGGCCGATACTATACTAGATACATCGATGTTGAAGTTGTATTCTGATAATCGCGGCGCTTCCTTGGGCTCGACATATTTGTCGAAGCCATTCTTACTCATGAGCCTCGGGAACTTTGTCCTCGATTATTCCTTCAATCATTTCAAATGGGATTACATCCCGGTCCGTTATTTCTGTGATATGCGATATATGGTTGGTGTCGATCTTTGTTTGATCGAGGCTCTCTGTTGATGTCTCGTTGAATCCTGTCTTCTGATCTATTTGGGTAAACGGAACCAGAAGGGGCTTCTAATTGATCATCCTTGACTTTGATCTTCGACTGGTATCGATTATGTACGTCGCCCCATACCACAACTGGATATTCAATCAAATTTTGTTTTAGTTGTCGTGATGCTACCGAAATTCGCTTGTTCAAACCTTGAGTAAAGTCTTGGACATCCCAATCATCTATGACCGGGGGTAGGTCCATGCATTCCGTCAGGAACCGAGATACGAATTCCCTTAGCATTTCATTGTCCTTTTGTCTTACTTTGAAGAGGTCCGGCTTCCTAGTCGCAATCTTTATTGCTCCGATGTGTGTCTTTACGAACGAATCAGCAAGCATGGCGAAGGAATTGACGGAATTGGGTGGAAAATTGTGGTACCATATCATCGTCCCCTTCGATAAAATTTCTCCGAACTTTTTCAATAGAACAGATTCAATTTCATCCTTTTCTAAGTCATTTCCTTTTATTACGCATGTGTAAGAAGTGACATGCTCATTAGGATCAGTGGTTCCATTGTACTTGGGAATTTCTAGCATACGGAACTTCTTTGGAATGAGCTTCAGAGCCGCACTTGGTAGGAAAGGCTTCTGTACGAACTTATTCGAACCTTAACCCATTAGAATCGGGGGTGCCCCCGGTATTTGATCAACCCGTGAGTTGTATGTTTCTACCTTTTTATCATTAGCCTCAGTTTTCTTTTCTCATGATTCGATTCGTATAGTGAGCTCCTCGAGCATCTTCATGATGGCGGGTAAACTCTCGATCCATTGTCAATCGATTTCTCCGGTACAGTTTCGATCCTGTCAATAACTTCCTGTGATGCATCAATCTCAATTCTACTTGGTGCTCGATTTGATTTTAGAGCTGCGCTATCGCAACTTGCTGAGTCTGCAACATTTCAAATATCATTTGAAGGCTAATCCCACCTTCTTCTTCGCTTTGTGCATTCTGGTCGGCCGCTCGGGCATCTCCGCAGATAATATTTTCAGGTCGGCGCCTAAATTCCCATGAATGTCAACACGAGAACCGGCATCGGTTGGATATACGGCCAGGGATCCATCGGGATTGACTGGAGGTACTCTGTTTTCCGGTGCGACTATGTTCTCGTTCTCGCCATGAAGACCAAGGCAGATGTCTGTGTGAGTGGGTACTGCTTGAGAGTTTGATATGTTTATTCCTGAAATCAATGATACTTACGAGAACAAGCGTAAAGCAATGTTTGTTATGAAAGATTAATACTAGGCAATCACTATTATTCTTAGCCCCACGGTGGGCGCCAAATGGTTTATACTAAAAACCGGATAGCAATTAAACTTATAATGTGATTTTAAGGGTACATGATTTCACCTAATATCAATTGATAAATGTAAAGTCAAGTAATAGAGATTGACAATAATGTAAAGCAAAACAACGTTTGAACAGAGCTTAGCCCCCGAGCTTGAATACCCTCGAGCTAGTTGTACAAGAACAGATAAAATGCAACACATTGATAAACAAGAGAATGTAAAAGAGGGAATGTTGTAATGCTTTGATTTGCGTGAATATAAGGTGTTTACAAGATGATTATGATCCCCTTTATATAGTAGATGATTCTTATTTATGGTACAATCTTAATTCCGTAAGTAAATCCCATGATTAAATAGATAACCGCTCCTGATTTGATCTGTTCCGAAATTTACGTCATGATCTCCGGTTGGTCACGGATATCTCGCTTTTTTTGTTATTGCGCTTTGCTCGAAGTCTGTCATATTTGGTCTCGATCGATGTTGGCTTCGATCTCGATAGGCGGCTCGATCCTTGGACTTGATACCTCGCCTTCGTATTCTGGTCTTATCCCTTACGAAGCTGACCCTCAATGCAGTCCCCTGGTCTCGATCAAATAGCACAATCGGTTAGGTCCGGTTTTAACCGAATACACAAGTTGGATCAAATAGCACAATTGGTTAGGTCCGGTTTTAACCGGATACACAAGTTGGCTTGACTTCTTTGAAATGGCGGCAAAATATAATGAGGTCCTTAATCCAAATAAATCACGAGTGAAGTGACCTGTAGACTTTAGTAGAGTATCATTTTTTTACATCGAACTACTGCATGTTTGTTGAGTTACATTGCGCAGCCGATCGAGTCCTTGCTGTTGTACGAGTACATTTTGTATATGCTGTTCCTAAGATATGGCTTGTTTGACTTATTCCATTTGTCACCATGTAATGGCTGCAATTGAATATACTCTCTAATATGTATTTTCGACAAGCTAGAAGTATTGTCGTTCTTTTCCTATTTTTGAATACACACTAGTTGTTACTCTTTATTTTACTTAACATGGGAATCTCCTAGAGTCACAAAGGACTCATTGAACAATGAAGGTGTTCTCTTTAAGGCCAGAACCAAATTAACTCGAGAAAAGAGAATTTTTTGCTACTATAATATACTTGATTTTTCATGCGTCTTTTTTCATTGTGTTGTCTTCTGGATTCTTTTAGTCGTTTGCGAGGCTTATTGCTTTTGATCAAAGTTTTGTAGTTACATGGATATGAAGTGGGCATGGTTTTTGGTGATCGAAGACTCATTTCTGCCTCTATTTTTCTTTCTTTTACCCTGGTTGTATGACTTTTCTGATTAAATTAGTTTGCATTTGTCAGATCTTTTGCTAACTTACATTTATTATTTCATTTTTTTTTTAAGTTAGGGGTTTACATTGTCTTCCAGAGAAAGAAAAAGCAAATTTCCACTTTGCACCTATGTAAGAAAGAGGAATTAATATTAATTTCACATTGTGTTGGGGTACAAAGAAATTCTTATCTCTTGTTGTTGTTGCGTTTGGTATTTGAAAGAGGAAGGAATTGGCTCTACACATTTCCTTCTGCTTCAGTCTTTCCCTGTGTACGATTTTCCGATTTCATTTAGAAGAATAAATGCAAAACGTCTATGGGACACAACTTTTGGCATTTCACAATAAACCTAAAGAACCAGTTACGGATCAGAAAGACGATGATAGAACAGTAAACACTAGTCACTTCTGAACTTTACCCACAAGTGGGAGGTCCAAGATCCTCACAGGTTTTGCAGTGTAAACTTACACTGATGCTTTTGTTTTTGCAATTTTTTTATGTAGAGGATTATATTGCCAGAAAACATAGTTATCAAAAAGCTTCAAAGTGGCTTTTTTGCAGTTAATATCTTGAGGTTCAAATATACTGGTTTTATGGGAACTGGAAATATGTTCTATATTTTGCACTATTAGAATTTATTTCTTTTAAGGAAAAGGGGACGTGAGTTTTAGATCTTGGATTTACAATATCAAGTTGAGGGGGAAATAATCAATTCAAATGCAAGAGTGCATTCACCAAAAAGAAACACGTAAAAGGGTGGAGATGTTATCAACTCAAGAATGAGGCTCTCAACCATTAATTGCCTCAATTTGGTGTTGACCTTCCATTCGTACTGTCCTGAGGATTCCTGGGAGGTTGTGCTCCTGAAAACATCTCCATAACAGACCTCAAGGCCCCAGTCAATTCTTCAGGCATCTGTTCACCAAAATTGACATTAATGTTCCTGCCTAATCTTATTCCGGGCTCGTTAGTTGAATCACTGTCGCTGCTTCCTTCAGACCCGTTTGGACCATGCTGCCCTTGGAATGCATCTCTTGTCATGTTCATAAACACATTAGTCAAATCAGGAATGCCAGAAATGCCATTGCCATCGAATGACATTGATGCAAATGGAGGAGGTATGGCATGACTTCTAGATGCACCAGCAGGCTGCTGATTTGATTCTTGTCCATGACTCCCGGAGGTTGAGCTCTGAAAAAGACCAAAGGATACAAAATGAAACTTTAGTTAAATGCTCACCTTTGCTAAATTAGATGGTAATTGTATAAATGTAATCAAATCTTAGATATGCGCAGCCAATTTTATAATCACATTGTCAGAGGGCTGAACTACAGAGACATGCTCCATTCTCTTTCTTTTTAAACAGAAAGATAATGAGTAAGCATCATACATGTTCATTGTAGTTTTCTCACACAATAATGCGGTACTAGATGGTGCTACCACAGAGAGACATATCAAATTTCTTATTTTATTTTTTTGAGAAGGACAAACAAACCACGGTAGGTAGTATTGAGCTCAACCCGTGATCTGGGTGTTAATTATATAACTTGTAATTATAACTTAATAAATCTAACAAAGCTCTTCTGCAATGACAATTGTCAGTTACCTGATCATGCTCCCTCTTCTGTTGCTCTTCTTTTAACTTCTGTTCTGCTACCTACAAGTTTAACATAGGAGAGTAATACTTGGAATATATCGCAAGCACCATTCCAGCTATAACCTTAACTGCAATCTATAATAGAAACTAACCCGTATATTTTCTTTGATAGAATCATTGTTAGGATCCAACTGCAATGCTTCACAAAAGAGGGTTTATGTCAGAGATAGATTTCTTCTTGGGGATTAACTAGACAACAAAATTCACATGTTCGTATTCTGGTACTGCTCATCATAATTTCTAACATGGATGACAGAGATAATGCGCAAAACCTCTTTACACGTCTTCACAAGACTAATACCGATCAAGTGCCAGACCAATTACCGAGCACCACAATACAACACATAATATACACAGATCTTCATTTCACCCAAACAAGTCCCTCGTAGTCACAGATCAGTCCATGCCCCAGTTTTGCATGTGTAAGGCCAGTTCCGTCTTGATTCTCTTTTATCCAATTATTGATTGTTTGGGGTGGGAACTCCATTCACTATCTCTTAATGAGGGAAGGAGGAAGAAAGAAATAACGGAGAGCGAGGGCATTAGAGGTGGACATTGGTTGTGGCAAGAGCAATTTCGTCGACTTGTTTTTCTTTTTATTCTCTAAATCTAGTTGCTCCGACATGGTAGTTTAGGCACTGCACTTGTCTCGACACGACACTAGTATTGTTGTGGCTATGGAATCCATACCGGATCTGGTCAAACAATTTTGGGTACTTTGACCACGAAGGACGAAAAAATTCGAGACAAGATACAATTTGATTCCCGAAATTAGAACCAAAATTAGGGTAAATTTGAAAAAAATAACATACCTTATCTAGCTAATCAGTCCTTTACTTATCTACAACTTGAAAATAAAAAAAAATTCACACTTTATAAGCTATACGTAAGTATTCCACAAAATTTCTCATAATTTAGACGCATTTTTATATTTTTATTTTTTCAAATTATTTTTAGCTGGAAACTCACACCCGTATCCGTACTAGGATCAGTATCTCCGAATCTTAGAATTTACATCTGGAAGGATCCGATCTTTAGATCTGCACCTGTGTCCGAGCAACTTACTCTAAATTGCTTCTAGTTGACTTTCGTAGTCATGCTTTAGTGGTTACTACAAGATACCTACTACCTTCCACCAACTTAGGTATCGAGTAACCCTGCCAACCAAGATTTAGGCAGATGGGAAGAAAGCACCTAGTATTTTTTGTCTCTGTAGGGGTTTGAAGATCTCATAGTTCACCTCCCGATTTATTGACCATTAGGTCAGACCATTGGGTGCTTTAATTTTTTCATTAATGGAGTAGGAGGATCTGTTTTTGTCAGACATCCAATTGTGTGTTGGACATTTTGGCCAACACTCTGTTTTCCTTTTCAAGTAGGGACTTAAATAAACCTGTTGAAAACGTGATATCAGGCTGTGGAAACTCCAAATAAACACGATTTCAGAAAGTTGTAGTAATGTTAGCTGAGGTCTATAAAGCCATTCTTCAATGCTAGGAGTCATCTTCATAAATATGTCACCATATTTGCTACATTTTCCTTGTTTGCAATTTTACAGGATCCCGCATCATACTATATTTCATATTTGTTATTTCTAACAAAAACAAATTCAGGTGAATACTATACCTTATATACATTTAAAAAATTAGAACCAATAAAACCTAAATATTGTAACCTTATCAAAAGAGATTCTAAAAATTGAAAGACAGAGAAGTCAATAAAAGGAAAAGCAAGACACAGTATAGTTTTCCTGAAAGAATTCTATGTATAATGGTTTCATTGACAAATCCCAAATCTCGCAGTTGGCTAGCAATCAACAAAACACTTTTTAGAACTGCTATGTGTCATGGGAAGAACTACAAATCAAATTTCATAATGAACTAATGAAATTAACTGAAAAATTTATAGAGCATGAGAAACAACATGACTACTACAAACTATCCTAGTACGCACATATCAAAGTTAGTCAGAGCTTAATGATGACTATCCTCAATAAATTCAAAACTATAATGTACTCCAAAATACCAAGATGTTAATTTAAAAACACACAAACTGAATAACCAGTAAAGAAAAAAGATATTTTTTTGATAAGGTAATAAAGGAAAAAGATACTCTTGATCCAACCTTTCATGAATCCCTTATCTATGGCATCACGGTACTTCCCTTGAGCATAATAGACAAAACCCAATCTACTATATGCCTTGCTATAATTGGGGTTGATTGCAGTAGACTTTATGCAGTCCTGAACTGCTGCTTCGTATTCGTGGATTCGGGTTAAAGCAGCTGCCCTGATACATCACAAAAACCTCATCTTAAAATAGGTCTCGATAACTATTTACAGGTTAGAAAGATTCAATTTACAGATTTTAAAAATTTCAAAGAAAAGATAAAATAGAACTCCCTCGATTTCATTTTATGCGGCATTGTTTGTCTGTGCATGGATTTTAAGAAACAAAGAAAAACTTTGGAACTTGTGGTTTCAAAAATGCCATGACATTTATGGCTATAAACACATGCTATTAAAGATAAAATGTGAAGTATAAATTGTTTCCAAAAATAGAAGGGTGTCATTCTTTTCGGAAGATTGAAAAGTGAATGGTGCCACAGGAAATGGAACAGAGGAAGTACTAATTTTTCATGGAAAATGCAATAATCAATTTTCCCCATCACTGTGATAATGACGCACCTGTTGCAATAGTAAACTGCATTATCTTCACAAAGAGCAATTGCAAAAGTATACAGCTCAATAGCATCAGAGTAAAGCTTTGACTGCATGGCTTTATTACCTATTATAATATCCCAGAAAGAAAAAAGAAATAAGAGGAAAAGTTTGAGCAAACGTTTTCGAAAAAGAAAGGGAACTTCACCATTGGAAGGAACTAAAGACTTGCGCACGTAGACATCAACCTTGAGTACATATCTGTGAGATATTCAAGGCCAATCAATTGCCTTAGAATTAGAAACTGACCTTTTGACAACATTATTCTTCCCAATTATTGAGGCAGCCAAAGCTCACTCCTCCGGCCCACCAAAATGGACGATGTGCTGAATTAAGGCCGGGAAGAAAGTTGGGCTTACAGTGAGCCAAGACTAGCTTAGCCTGAGTGCAACTTAAAATGTTTTGCAGGGTTACCCTATAGAATGAATAATGATAATTAATGTGGTAATTGTGATTCAACTAGTTGTCTTTTCCTAAATATTATCGCAACTAGGTGAGCCTTGAGTGAAATGGGTCCAAACATAGTAAAGTCTCAATTTTCTGATGACAGCGGTACTTGGACCGGTTTGCGCACAACTCAATTATTTCACCTGAGTATCAGCATCTTCCCACCACAAAGTTTAGGCAGATAGGAAGAAAATACCTAGCTCAATACAATAACAATAACAAACCCGCTGAAGGGTAGTGTGTACGCAGACCTTACCCCTACCCTGAGAGGGCAAAGTGATTATTTCAAATAGACTTCACCTGAGTATCAGCATCCTCCCACCACAAAGTTTAGGCAGATAGGAAGAAAATACCTAGCTCAATACAATAACAATAACAAACCCGCTGAAGGATAGTGTGTACGCAGACCTTACCCCTACCCTGAGAGGGCAAAGTGATTATTTCAAATAGACTCTCGGCACAAGAAAGAGTGGAAAAAAAAAAGCAGTGAGAACAAGCCGTAACAATATCAAGATATTAAGAAAACTGAAACAAAGATAGCAATTAAACAACATGTAGTAATAGCAATCCAAGAATAAGGAAGATACCATTGTAACACTAATACTACAGGTAATGGAAAGAAAAGAAAAAATGTTTGGCTACCTACTAACTTTCTACCCTAATCCTTGACTTCCACACTATCCTATCAAGGATCATGTCATCGGCAAACTGAAGTTGCACAATGTCCTGCCTAATCACCTTACTCTAACAATTCTTTGGCTCACCTCTACCTCTAACTCTCCGCATATCCACCAAGGTCACCTCTCACACCTCATAACTGAAGCATCATTGTTTCTCCTCTTCACATGCTCGAACCTAAGTCGCTCTGACAGGGGTACGGGTGTCCGACACGGGTGCGGATCTAGAGGTCGGATCCTTTGAGATAGAAATTTTAAGATTCGGGGATACGGATCCTAGAACCGACACGGGTGCGGAGATCCGGCTAAAAATAATTTACAAATAAAAATAAAAATATCTCTAAATTATGATTTTATGTGATTAACGGTTAACTGGATAGAGTTAAGTAGTAGTCCCAAAGAAATATGTGATTAAACATTGTGCTATTTGTTATATAAAACTTATACTAATAAAATGAAATAAATGTTTAGCACATTTGATTGGTTGAGTTCATTTTTGTTACCATGCATTCAATTTTTTGATTAGAGCTTCTCTTTCTTTTTTATTTTCTTGTTTGTTCAAGAAAATTAAACTAATAACATGAATAGTCAACAATGACGGATTAAATGTAAATAGTTGAAAATTGGAATCTCTTACCAACAAAACAAAGGGTGACAAAAACAGTGCACATGTAACTCTCAATTTTCCATTCAATGACTCGCCAACTTAGGATACTAAATGATACCCACATAGACCAAGAAACAAGCAAATAAAACAGAAAACAAAGAAAAACAATCAGTGGAAACAAAACCCTTCCCCACCTCAAAGAAAAAAAACTATACTTTATGCCTTGGCTTTGCTTTCTCCCTACTTTCAGCTTATTTCCGGCTTTTTTCCCCTTTTACTTCCCCTTTCCTCATAAAGACAAGTCCCCCACCTACTCTTTTTTGACTATTAAAAAAGGAGACTCTAAGATAAAGAAGGGAGCAATTCAAAGTGAGCACTAAAAGTGGTCTTGACTTTGGATGCTCAACTGAATAATTATTTTCTCTCTTTTAAGTTTTAGTCTTCATTTAAAGAGATAAACTTTGATGATTACATGACACGTATTATCAATATTGAGTATTAAACTCAGCATTGATATCACATTTGATTTAAAAACTATCCATGAGTAATGATGCCCTTTTTCACTTTGTCAGCTGTATGCAGCCCTTTTCCATTGCATGCGTAGCCCTTTTCCACTTTGTGAGCTGTATGCAGCCCTTTTACATTGCATGCGTAGTATATCTCCAGCCCCTTTTTTTTCTGCACCTTGTTCATCATCTTCCTCAACAAACCTTCTCCATGTCTCTGGTTTTTTTCAATACCACACCCATTCGAGCCCTTCCCAATATCCCTCAGTTCAGTAGTCAACCACCCATCAACAACTTCTCTGCCCTAAAAACAAAACACAGATCTTGATTTTAGAAAGTTGCAGCATAGAAACTCAAAGATTGAAGACAAAAAGCTTCAAACGAGACAAAAGAACTAGTATAAATTACTACATAGCAGCAAAATTAAAGGTATTTCGTTTCCCATCTCTTCAAATCTTTACTTTGGAAAATCAATTTTTCAAATTTTTGGTCAACGCACCCGATCTATTTTGACCGAATCCGACGCAGATCCCATACCCTTACCCGTGTCAGTGTCGTGTCGACACGGGTACGGCACTGAAAGTGCCGTGTCCGAGCAACTTAGGCTCGAACCATATTGGCCTTAAGTGATCTTGTCAACCACGAGGGCCACCCCTATATTTTTGAATATCTTCATTTCTAATCTGATCTAACCTGGTATGCCCGCATATCCATTTCAACATCCTCATTTTAGCTACTTTCATTCTCTGGGCATTATAGTTCATGACTGGCCAATACTCTGCCCCATGCAACATAGTCGGTCTAATCACCATTTTGTAGAACTTACCTTTAAATTTTAGGGGCACATTCTTACCACACAAGATACCGAATGTGAGCCTCTATTTCATCCATCCCGCTTCAATACGATGAGGGACATCTATGTCAATCTCCCTATTTCCTAGGATTACTGACCCAAAGTACTTGAAACTTCCTCTGTTAAGGATAACTTGTGTGTCAAGCCTCACATTCATGTCCAGTGAGTGGGTCACGTCGATGAACTTGCACTCCAAGCATTCTGCCTTGGTCCTACTCAACTTGAAACCTTTAGACCCTAGGCCTATCTCCAACGGTCACCTCGCGTTAACACCACATCTCGTCTCGTCAATCAAAACTATGTCATCTGTAAATAACATATATCATGGCATGGCGCGTCAGTGCATCCATAGCCAAGGAAAACGAAAACGGGCTAAGGTTGATACTTGATGCAATCCCATCACTACCGGAAAGTGTTTCGAGTCTCCTCCTATTGTCCTTATCCGAGTCTTAGCTCCATCATACATGTCCTTAATCACCCAAATCTAGGCAACTGGCACAGTGCTAGCCTCTAAACATCTTCACCCTAATGTAGCCCTCTGTCAGAACTTTGTCATATGCTTTCTCCAGGTCAATAAACACCATCTGTAAATCCTTCCTCTCCCTATGAAGCCCCACCAATCTTCTTACAAGGTGAATGGCTTCTGTAGTCAAACGACCTGGTATGAATCGAAACTGTTCTCAGAAATAAGCACACTCCTCACCCTTACTTCTAACATCCTATCCCAAACTTTCATAGTATGGCTTAACAGCTTGATATCCCTATAGTTGTTGCAATTTTGGATATCACCCTTGTTCTTGTACAACGGAATTATCGTACTCCACCTCCATTTGTCGGGAATCTCCTTCATCCTATAAATGACACTAAACAACTCAGTGAGCCACTCCAAACCTGCCATACCCGCGTTCTTCGAATATTCCACTGGGGTCCTTATTCCAGCTTCATCGACGGTTAGACCATCCTCTTAGGGTGCAATAATGAGGATTCATAAACTGAATATCTGTTTGGAAACATACAAAGGGACTATGAACATGTCATCAATCTTTTTTTTTCAGAAAGAGGAACATTTCACCAATCTTGTAAAGCTGAAAGTTGGATATGGAACGAAAATCAAGTACTAGGAAGATTTCTGGCTATAGCAAAATATACTGAGACGGCCTTTCCTTAGCTATACAGTTTGGCACTGGACAAGAAGGCCTATATTGAAGTCTATAATTGAGAATAAATGGGACATCAGGTTCAGAGACATTCAAGATTGGGAAACAGAAAGCATAACCTACTTCTTCAGTAAAGCTAGAATGAGCTAACAAGTTATTATTGAACCTGACTCTTCGACTTGGACAGCAAGTACAGTAACATACGATTTTTCTAAAATAGAGGACGGTGAATTACAGTGAAATCTTGCTATAAAGTATAAGAGAATGGCCTTAGAATACAATCTGAAAATTCAAAACCCTGTTAAACATTGATTACTTAGATTGCAGCATATGAAGCCTGCTTAACAATGAGGACTCGCAGAAGAAAGGCCTCAATTTAGTTAGCAGCTGTTACTAGTGTGAAGAAACGGAGGAAACTGCAAAACACACTGTTAAAGTTCCCTGTTAGCCGGCAGGGCTGGAGTTTATTTCTAAATATATTTTGTTCGCCATGGGTGAAACCAAACATTATGAAACAAGCTATAGAATGTTTTAAAGGGAAGAAATAAGGAAGCCAATGCAAACAATCTGGAATACAGTGCCTTCTCGCATATATGGAGAGAAAGGAATATAGATGTTGTGATAAGAAGACTTAAGTCATACACCGTATAAAGTATAGCTCTTTGCAATATTCTTTTTTTGGTGTGAAATCCAAAACATAAATGATTTTGACACTGTTACATCTAATTGACTCCTTACATCAAACGAGATATAGTTTATGATACTGATAATCTCAGCATTTTTCTGTTTCATCAATAAAATATCTTTACTCTTAAAGAAAAGAAACATGTAATAGAAAGTACCTTGTGATTTTAAGGTCTCAGCGAGGTTGTTTCGATTTAACATAGCACATCCTGATTTTTGCATTTCCTAAAATCATAAACGATAAAGGTGGTAGGAAGATATTCAAACAAGAACTGCAATAATTTTGACAAATCATTACAGAAGCAACAGTAGCTAGTATAAGAACAAAACAAACTGTGACATACTCAAGGTTTATTCCTATTCATAGATAATATAATTCATCAATTGAAATATGAGCCCTTTAGAGAGTTCCGCGTAGAGATGAAGTTCATGTCTTAGTGCCCTGGTGAATGCAATGAAGCTTCGTCTAAGCTAATCGAAAATATCCTTAAGCGCACTCAAGTGAGCCTTTGACAACAATGAGTCTCCCCTTTAACCTCAGTCATAGTGATCTCATAAGGGAGTAGAAGGACTTCATGCAACTGCATAGATTCACCTTTTAGCTGGTCAAAATGATGTCAAAAGGAGTACGAGTCCTTTCAAAAAAACTTTGAGCCTTTCAACTCTAGAAAGCATTTTTAATCATATGGGGAACAGAAGATAATATTATCAATGTTTGAAAAGCACCATTTGAAGCAAAGTTTTGTTCATGGTAGAACAGAAAAAATGGAAACCACCAGGTGAAGATTAAATGCTGTGTTTTCTCAACCAATTCCGTCAAGTATGGAAAACTGATACACCACAATAGTAACTCATTGTCAATATATACCTCCAAAGCAGTGTGAAACACCCTTGATGCTCTATCCAGCTGAGCCTGATCATCTTTTCCATCTGGCAAGCTTCTGAAATAGTGAGCTTTTTCAAGGGCATCAAAAAACTTCCCAAAGAGCTCATCCTTGGATATACCTGCAAAGCATGATAAACAGCATCAGTTGATTAACATAAAGCAGGACAGAATGTAGGGCAAATCAGAAAGAGACACTTTTACCTGCCACTGTCACAAACATATCTTGTACGATAATCAAAGAAAGAAGGCAAAACAAGGTTTAAAACATTTGGATGATGCATTTGGTATGACGAAGAAATGGCCACCCAAGAACGTGCATCAGTAACTAACAGGAAAAAAAAAAGGATTACAAGAAAAGTAGGTGCCCATACTTGCTATACTTTGTAACCATGTGTGTAGCCTAGATCTGTTCAATGCGATTTTCAGGACTAAAAAGATGCCGGATGAGTGGAGGTGGAGTACAGTGGTGCCCCTGTACAAGAACAAAGGGGACATCCAGTGTTGCAACAATTACAGGGGCATCAAATTAATAAGCCACACGATGAAGGTTTGGGAGAGGGTGATTGAGGCGCGTGTGAGGGAGACGACAACTATATCTGGGAACCAGTTCGGTTTCATGCCGGGACGCTCCACCACAGAGGCGATTCACTTAGTCAGGCGGATGGCGGAACAATTCAGGGTTAAGAAGAAGGACCTTCATATGGTGCTTATCGACTTGGAGAAGGCGTATGACAAGGTCCTGAGGGAGGTGCTATGGAGGTGCTTGGAGGCGAAGAGTGTGCCAGAAGCCTATATCAGAGTAATCAAGGACATGTACAATGGAGCTAAGTCTAGGGTTAGGACGGTGGGGGGCGTATCAGACCATTTTTCTGTGGTAATGGGGCTCCATCAAGGATCGGCGCTGAGCCCCCTGTTGTTCGCCTTAGTGTTGGATGCTCTGACCCGACATATCCAAGGGGATGTGCCTTGGTGTATGCTCTTTGCTGATGATATAATATTGATAGACGAGACGAGGGCCGGTGTTGGTGAAAGGTTAGAAATATGGAGACAGACCCTTGAGTCTAAGGGTTTCAAGATTAGCAGATCTAAGACAGAATATCTGGAGTGCAAGTTTGGCGACGAGCCGAGTGGGGTAAGCGGGGAAGTGATGCTTGGTTCTCAGGCCATCGCCAAGAGGGACAGTGTGAGATATCTTGGGTCTGTGATCCAGGGGGACGGAGAGATTGACGGGGACGTCACCCATCGGATAGGAGCGGGGTGGTCAAAGTGGAGGCTTGCTTCAGGGGTCCTGTGTGACAAGAAAATCCCGCACAAACTAAAGGGGAAATTCTACAGAGCCGTGGTTAGACCTGCAATGTTGTATGGGGCGGAGTGCTGGCACGTGAAGAACTCGCATGTTCAGAGAATGAAGGTTGCGGAGATGAGGATGCTTAGGTGGATGTGTGGGCACACCAGGCTGGATAAGATCAAGAATGAAGTTATTCGACAGAAGGTAGGGGTGGCCCCGGTGGACGAAAAGATGCGGGAAGCGAGGCTGAGGTGGTTCGGGCATGTTCGGAGGAGGGGCTCCGATGCCCTGGTGGGGAGCTGCGAGCGGTTGGAGATTGTTGGTGGTCGGCGAGGGAGAGGGAGGCCTAAGAAGCATTGGGGAGAGGTGATTAGGCAGGACATGGCCAGAATGCAGGTTACCGAGGACATGACTCTTGATAGGGGAGTTTGGAGGTCTAGAATCAAGATTGTAGGTTAGGGGCTCATAGGTGATTAGTGTTTTAGTATGGTAGTTCCTGCTTGATATTACTGCATGCGACTGTATTTATGTTGCTTATGTTTGCATAACTATTTACGTTACTTTTGTGGGAGTACCTATGCTTTATTATTTGATTTTGTCTTGCTTGTGTTTCTAATTTTATCTCTGTTTCTTAATGCAGCGTTCCCATTTTTACTCTACTCGCCGAGGGTCGATTGGAAGCAGCCTCTCTGCCCTTTCGGGCAGGGGTAAGGCTCGTCTACAGATTACCCTCCCCAGACCCCACCTGGTGGGAGTATACTGGGTAGTTGTTGTTGTTGTTGTTGTTGTGTAGCCTAGATCTATGTCATTTTTAACTAAAGGCCCACATCCACATATTAAGGGAAATAATTAAACCCAAATACAAATGAATTATAGGAGTACAAAGAAGATGGGCTAGAAAATAGCAAGACAGTTAGCTTCGAAGAATGATTTTGTATGGACCTGAAAATAGCAACACAGATGTAGCTTACAAGATTGATTTTGTTGCATCTAACAATCAATCAACTACACTTAACTCCTAAACAAGTTGGATGTAATCTATATGAGCTCTATAAACACCCCGCTCTACTCGACCCATTTCATTCGTCTATATGGTACCAATCTATAGGTTCATTACATCATCACACTTATCTGTATACTAGTGTACGCCTCTATTCGGATTAAAAGGAGTCCTATATCAGGTTTTTCCCCGACAATCCCACGGACAAAAGTTTCTAATGCACTTTAGCTGGAGTCTTAATAGATTCTTTACTTCAGATTTCTGCCGTTCTTAGCTAAGTCTGTATTTATTATGAGAGGTTGTAGATCTCTTGAGACAACTTTCTCCATTTGATTTTAAATCTACCTTGCAATTCTTTTAGCACCTTCAATTATCGTAGTACCTACAGACCGATGCATACCTCAGTTTATGTAGGAAATAGCCAGACCATCTTAGACGAGCTTCTATCATTTTATCTCCTTTGTGTGCTACTTACACCCTTGGTTGTGGTCATTTCTAGTCTTGCTCAATCTAGTATAACAGTACATTCATCTTAACATTCACATTTTTGGGACATCAATATTGTGTACATGTTGGACTTAGAGGACCAACTTTCACCCCTATATAACATTGCAGAATGATAACCCTTTTTTATGAAACCTGCCTTTCCCTTTGTTAAGTATCTTTTTATCAAAGCACACCAATTTAGTCATACTAATTTAATCTAGTGTGTTACATCTTCATATATAATGTCATTCCGCTGGAAGACTTAACTAGACATCTGACTTTCTACATTTAGAAACCACAATCTTGTCTAACCTCACTTCACCTTCATTTCGTTTAAATCGAGACTTCACCTTCATTTATCTTATGGGTTTAATTTGTAGCGTGTAGAGTTTGTATAATTTATACTTATCTAAAACTGTTACTCTCTTTTAAGGTGAATTTATTGACGTGCAGTAGGGAGGAAGAAGTAGAGAATCTAAATTGTTATCTTCAAGAGTACTTCCCCATAATTCAAAATTTTTATTGACTACATAGCTTGTTTGACAGAATATCAGTGGCGACTAGCATTCACCATGAAACCTCACAATGTATACTATTGGTTAACTCATCTATACCTATACAAACAAGTACAGGTTCAAGGCAAACCCCAGCTGTAAATCCGTAGTTACCGGAAACTCTTCTATATCTCCTGCTATTTTTTTTTTTTTTTGAGAAAGGTAACAATTATATATATGAGAAAAATAATTACAAGATTGTGTGTCACCACAATCAGAACCAAAAAATAAATAAATTAACCCCTAGTCTATCCTTTACATACATACATATTATATACATATATACACACAGACATACATACATACATGTGTGTGTGTACATTTTGACCTTATTTTTCATGGTTTGCTCAAGTATAAAGAATTACTGTGAAACTACGAGAAAAAATAAAAGTAAAAGGCAACTAGATTTGAGGTATTAATGAACTCATTGTCAAAAAGATTGACCAGAGTTTTGAAAGGCAAAAAAACATGTTAGGGCATTCAACGTAAAACTCAATTCAACTCGTGCCCTTTAGAGAAGAAATTGCTAATAAAGAAAAAATAAAATACAAACACATATATCAGACATACATATATAAATATATGCAAGAAAAAGCGAATAATTATTTACTTGCTGCCATAAAAGTATATGTAGCAAGTAAGAATCACTATAAAAACAAAACTATAAACACAAACAAAAATCATTTAGGATAAGCGAATTTAAAAAAAAATAGAACTAGGCAAAATATATGAAATAAAAATCATGTCAAGCAAATTGAAAAACCATTTTAAATTTTTTATTTAGACGTAAAAATACAGATTTTAAGTTTTTAGTGACTAGGCTTGTATATCACTTCTCTAATTTCATATCTTGACCACCAAAAAAGTTCCTTAATCACAATTTTTAATAATTACTCTATTGTTTTGCCAACTATATCTATTTCCAAGTGTAGCCCTCTTAAAGACACAATTCAAGGCGATGAGGCAAATATCTTAGTCTCTTGGAGCTTGCAGTCATGAGCCACCTAAGTAAGGGGGGCCCTCTAACTTGAGCTTCACATAACTTCAGAGCTTAAGCATGCTACAAGCAAGCCTTGAACGTCACTGAAAATGACATGAGATAAAAAATTGAATGACAGCACAAACATATGGACACGAAAGAGTAACAGTAAGAAGGTCAAGTGTGGTACACCAGTTGAGAGACAATATACAGAGGCCTTCATTGAGATATTATAAAAATCTAGGCACTTGGAACCTAGCCTTACCAAAAGTGGAAGCTTCTTTCGTCCGTTCTTCAGCCTGTTTAGAGAAAACAAAATCAGGTAAAGGTAAATCATGCACGAGTATGTGGAAAGTAAAAGGGTACCACAGACTAAAAGTTCACTCACAGATTGGTTGCAAATATGAAGGAGATTAAAAGTAGCTAATGTTTGATCTAAATAGGTTATGATTATAACAAATGTCAACATCAACAGAGAATGCACAGTAAGTCCTCTGACATGGCTCTACAGCCAAGCACACTGTATTACAAGATATAAGCATTTCATGATCATTTCAGTGATAGCTTGAACCAACTCCATCCTTAAAACTAAAGTTCTTTCAAGAAAAGATTGTCTAGCAACAGAATTTGGTTTAAATTTTCCTTTCCTAACAAAAATCTGAATCTATCCAGAAAATTCCATACCATCAAGCACATATCATGGTCATGCCCCAAATGTCCCACTTTTGCCAAACCATGAAGGGAAACTACTATTGTCAATATAGTGATAGAAAATAAGAGCAAATGTAGATGTAGACAGCAGAATGAATTTATGAAAGAGTAGTTTGTTATTGATGTTGGAAACGTGGGCTTGTCCCACATCGGTGGTGCAAGGCCACTTTGTATGCCTTTTAAGTCCTTGTCCTTTTATGTGTTTAATTTAGAACACATACTATTATATGTGTGAAAATACTATATATTATATACTATATATAATAATATCAAAGACTTGGACTTGGGGCTTGGACACGGGCCGGTCGGACCTAAAATAAATATTTTATTTTTTATTTATTTCTATAATTAAATCTGTTTTATTTTAAATTTAAACAACAACTACCCAGTAAAATCCCACAAAGTGGGGTCTGGGGAGGGTAATGTGTACGCATACCTTACCCCTGCCCCAGTAGGGCAGAGAGGTTGTTTCCGATATACCCTCGGCTCTTATTTTAAATTTAAATTTTAAAATTAATTTGAATAAACAGATGCGTATGTTTATGAAAGAACACATCTTTTTGAAAAGGTCCGATGATTGCCTATAAATAGAAGTTCTTCCAACAAAGTGGATATCAGTGTTATAAATAGCGCTCGCTATAGCGCTAAAAGCGTGTAGCGATGCGATGCGAGGCAGTGTCGGCATTCCCGATCTGTTGCGTTGCGATGAAGAAAAGCGAGCGCTTCTGCCTTTGTAGCAAAAGGCACTGTGATGAGAGAAGCGAATCAAGGCGTCTGAATATAATGCAAGAAAAAGGCATCTGTTTATTACTAAAAGTTTAAAACAACAAATTAGGGCTTGGGTTAAAACACTTCGATACGAGCAGCGACCTTCTTCTTTGGTTCTACTTCGACAAAATTAGGGCTTGGGTTCACATCTTCTTCTTCTTCCATCGTCAGCCATCAGCGACCCCTTCTTCACCAGGTATATTTCTTTCTTTTCTTTTCTTTTCTTCTTCTACTTTCTTCTTCTTTTGGTCGACCACCATTGTTGGTCTTCTTTTTCAGTCTTCAGTGATTGCTGTTTTTCTTCTCTTTTAGCCCAGCTCTGTTTTTCTTTCTTCCATTATCTCTTTCAGCTATGTTTTTCTTCTTCTTTCTTTGCTCTGTTTTTCTTCTTCTTTCTTTCTTTCTTTCTTTGCTCTATTTTTGGATTTTTTGTTCTGTTTCTTCCATCATCTCTTTCAGTTCTGTTTTTTCATAGCAGAGGCTGTATTTTTTTTTTATGCTCTGTTTTTCAAAATCGAGCAGAAGCAATCAGGCAGTAGCTTTAAATTTCTTTTTGTTGCTCTGTTTTTCAAAATCAAGCAGAGGCAGTAGCTTTATTTTATTTGTTGCTTTGTTTTTTCAATTTGTTGCTCTGTTTTTTTAAATCGAGCAGAGGCTGTATTTTATTTTTATGCTCTATTTTTCAAAATCGAGCAGAAGCAGTCAAGCAGTAGCTTTAATTATTTTTTATTGCTCTGTTTTTCAAAATCGAGTAGAGACAGTAGCTTTATTTTATTTGTTGCTCTGTTTTTTAAATTATAAATTAGAATTAATTGAATATGGACTTTAGTTTATGAATTCACTATGAGTGTATGACTATCTATTGAGTCTTTAGTTTTTGAATGATATATTTATTTATGTATTATTATTATTGAGTTTTTAGTTAGATGTATATAATATTTTATATTTTTGTAAAAATTGTTGCTTCGCACCAAAAAGGCGAGCGCTTCGCTGCGCACCTCTCGCCTCAATGAAGCGGGCCCTCGTCACTATGTTTCGCCTCACGCTATCCAAAATACTGGTGGATATAGAAAAATATGTAGCATATTCTTGGCTTGTTGTATCCTGAAGAAGATTGTTTGTATTTCCCCATTTTGTATACGGACACTATCTTCTTGAAGGAAAGTCGTTCTCACGCCTCAAGCCTTCTTCAATTTCGTTTTTTCGATTATTATTTTTCTAGCAATTTAGACCTCACACATTTACTGTTTGCATAACTGATGGGCCACTATATAGAAGACAGAAAGGAGAAAACCATACATGTAGATAGAAGTAACATAACATAGACCTAAAATACATGAACTTTGGAGAAAATATCAAAAAGAATCAAAATCTGGAAAGATAAGTACACAAAATTAAGAGAATATAAAGAGAAAACAGGTAGAATTAGACCAGAAACTGAGATCCATCTGTATCTTTAGCATCTGGTACCTTCTGTTCTGATGATGAACAAGGATCATCTGATGAAGATACATCATGCCTGAGATCTAAATTTATTTGGCTTTGCTCAATTGCTTCTCGTGAACTGAATATGTCCACTAGGGAATCTGAACTTGAGGCATAACCAGCAGATGATGGATCAATCTTAAAGGCCTCTGATAGACATTGCTTAACAACCTCAAGTCCTTCATCATCAACTCCAGAAGCAGGTTCAACTATGTAACAAGGAATAGATAGAGTCAGTAGATGCAAAATTAATTCACTCCACATTGAAAGTAAGACTTGAGGAGAATTCACAATTTAACAGGATAAAAACAGAAAAATAACCATGACTAACAGAAACAAGAAAGTAGCATGCACCAAATAATATAACATCGGAATAGCTTTATTCATAGCATTGAGGTTTCCAAAAATGATTAGGTATTTCCCAAATCTTCCCCAGTCAAGCTGTGCTAAGACTTCCACCCAATCATGAAGGGGCTACAGAAGAGGATGTAATACGTGTACATGAGCTAGTGAGTAAGAGGGTTGTAGACGTTTATTGATGGACTTTCTATGGTTAGAGGGTCGCACTCCAAATGCACAAGATTCAACCTTTATTTGTTCAGCTAACAGTCTCAAACTCAAATCATGGATAAATGTTATTACTAAAGGAGTCTTAGTGACAGGGTGCCAGACTAGGAATCGCAAATAAATTAACAAGGCAGGGAGGCGCTGGAGGATGTAGCAATGGAGAGAGGTATAGTGGTTGTAAATGGTTAACAACAACAGTTCATGGAAGTGGGAGGCCAGTCTTTACTCACCAAAAGGCTGGATGATGAAAGCATGGTTATATGGCTGAGCAGACTTTCGCAGTGGGGGATGAGAGGCGACAGTAGTGATGGCTATGACCAATGATGGTTAGGGCTTTTTCTTTTTCACTTAACATTTTTGCTTATTCTTTTTTCTAGAAATTTCATTTGCTCATTATGATTCTCTCTTACTTCTGTTTATTCTTTCAAAGCATTTAGTAAGAGCTTTTTCAAAAAAAAATTGGCTTATGAACTTTTTTTCACTTTTTTAATCTAAGTTGCTCACATGCAAGCACAATCTCGTTGGAATTCATTTACAGTTGCTCCATGGATCACCCAACAATTTCGTACCACAGGGATATAGTCAAATTGTATCTTAGCTCAAATTCGAAGATAGATATGTGATTTACTTGCCTAACAACTGTTAGGAATTCCAAAAGTATTCTAAATGCTAAAAACCGGCATCAGGAAGCTCCTATTTGCAGGTCTCTTCAAATCTTGGTAGGATACTCATTCTCAATAGAAAATGTAACTCTTTACAACAACAACAACAACAAACCCAGTTTGATCCCAACAAGTGGGGTCTGGAGAGGATAGTCTATATGTAGACCTTACCCCTACCTAATTCAGGTAGAGAGGTTGTTTCCAATAGAAGAAGAAGAGGAAAGCAAGGGAGGAAGAAAGATGGAAGATAAAAGAAACAAATGAACAGATAAAGGATAAGTGGCACCAAATAATAGCAACAGGGAATACAATACCTGAGGCGAACAAAATCACATAACATAATAAAAATCTAAGAATATGAAAGGGACATGCATACTACTAAAACTATCGGTGAACAACTATAAATTACCAACTAACCTTATATCCTAATCCTCGACCTCCAGAAAATGTAACTCTTTAATCTCAATAAACAATGCCTTCTAACCTAGAACCAGATCAGTTGCTATATACAAGTCCCTAATGTTGTGCCCACGACCCAAGTTAGGTGGCACAACATTCAATTTACTCAATTATTGTACTTCATGAAATCAAGATCTCTTTTCTTTCTCTTTCTCACTTATCTGCCTGTTTTGCAACAACAAGGGTCATTGAATAGTTTTATTTCACATTCCTTTTCATTCTTTTTCACATTTATTCTCAAGCCGTCACATCAGATAAAAATATGAGTACGAATTTAAGAAACATATTTTAGGCCTCATATTGAAGTTTGGCCGTAGAGCATCAAATCCATTGACCTGCCCTGGTAAGATTCTAATCCTAATCCCTTAAAGAGAAACTTAGTCAGTGCGATAACTATATCTATGCAGTCCAGTACAGATATTATCATCCCTGCCTAGAATCAGCCAGTAGTTCCACTTTAATACTAGCGGCCCGATAACTTGATTTCCTTTAATGAAATAAACTGATTTTCGCTAATTTAGCACCATGTGTCTCAATGCTGAACAACATACCCATTGAAGCTTTATTTTTCCTTTTAATCCATACAAATTTCTGATCTATAAGTACTCCTATAGACTGATCTTGACTAGATAGTTCCAGAAAAGAGAAACATCTTGTATGGATCCATTTAACACAACTATATGCATACATATGGGGCAATGGACAGAAGCGTACCAGAATCTAGAAAGTGCAAGAAGGAGAGGACTATCCGACGAGAGAGAGGAGAATCCGTCTTCAGCTTCGCCATTGACGGAGGAGACCACTTATGAACCGGGTCTTCTTTATTAGCAGATTATATACATGTGGGCATTTGCATAAATAGCTACTTTTAAGACTCCTAGTTAAAATATGATCATTGTTATAAAGTATTTTATTTATAGAAAATGGTTATTTTTCAGAGAGATTTAGAAGTTTGTTACTCTGCGATTAAGTCACTTTTCTGCGGAATATTCTTCTTCTTCGTTTATAGTTGTAAAACACATTATCAACTCAAGACTCTAATCAATTGAGTAAAGGACAGTTATTTTAATTTGTAATATACTATTAGTTACTTGTCTAAAGTTTGAAAAAAGTAAGCCACTCGTGAAGAGAAGATATAGGAATTTGGGTGAGGCTTTTGCGTAAATGCATTTATATTCCTATACTAGGCATATGCTTTGGTCACCGAGCTTTAGAATACTTGTATTGATGCTCAAATTATAATATTGAGCATAATGATTGTAAATTGTTCCCTGAACTTCATTCAGGAATAAATTCTGGACTTAAGGTGGATATTTCACCTTATTTTTCTCTTTTAAATTGTTAAAATTCTATAATTTGATTTTAAATACAAGCAAACAATTTTTTTTGATTATAACTCTAACACGACTTGTTAGAAATTATAACCACCGGAAGTGATAAAATATTTATGCCTTTTCAAGATCAAATTTATATATGATTGTGAGCACAAGAAGTGAAAATACGTTCCAGTGAATTTGCTTCATTCTCATTCACTTAATAGAATGTGGTTACAGTATGTGATAAATCTGAAAGAAGATAAAACTATTACCGCAAAGATATCAATGGATGTAGTATTGCAATGGAAAAAATTAATATTTGTCATCCATTTGACCTGAAATCTATACTATATTAAAAGCACGAAGGCTATTAGCGAAATATCATTCGACTTTTTTCCCTTTAAAATTTAATTTCACATTAGGAAAAATAGTAATCTAATTATTTAATATTTATTAAGACTTTAAAATCAACTACAAATCTTACATATTAAATAATTACCTTATTTGAACTACTATGTGTCACATCTCCTTTTTACCACTATACCACGCGAAGGGCGTAGATAAGGGAGTTTTTCCAATTAAAGGACAATCGAAGCGGGATTTATTTATTTAGAGATTTCAGAGCCGCCACTTGGGATAGTTAACGGCGTCCCAAGTCACCGGTTTAAAATTCCGAATCGAGGAAGATTTGACTCTTTAATACAGCCTGCGATCCAAAAATCCAGGTAAGGAATTCTGGGAGAAGGTGTTAGGCATTCCCGAGTTCCGTGTTTCTAGCACGGTCGCTCAACTACTATATTTGACGTAATTATTTGATTTGAATACATTTTGAACCCATGTGCAATTTTTTAACCGTTTTTATTTAATTTTAAGAAGATTGCAACGTTGTTAAACGTCACATAAATGCACTCGTAGTCTTCGATATATTTTAACATTGTTGGAATTTGGATTTGGGTCGCATAAATGCGCACCCTAATTTAGGAAGGTAAATTATTTAACTAACGTGCCTAAGTTAGTCTCGTGTTTTCAAATTTGTGAAGGCCACAGAAAATTCGCTAAGGGGCACCTTGAATTCTAAGGATTCAAAAGCAATTAAGGGAGATCCATGCAATTATCAATTTTATTCAACTTGGCACTCCCAATTCAAAACTAAAAAAATTAATTTAACTATACTTGGAGGGCCATAATCGCTTGCATCACCAATACGGCTTGCTTCGATTAATTAAAAAAAGACGCACTGATTTGAAGTAAACTATAATGTTCAAGCACTATTCAATTACTAAATTTAAGATTACTGAAGGTTTGGGTTAAGGGGCACCCGTTCCTTCTTAGACTGGCCAAGTTGCCATGCAACAGAATACTAAAGAGATAGAGTAATTGGGCTCAAACGCCATCCCAAAAAAGACTAACGAATACACAATCTTTTATTTCAAAAGCCCCCAGATCGAATCCATGCAAGGATCCTTATAACCAACAAGTGGCTTCATTGACTCAAGAAAGCCCAAATCCCTGTAAACTTACTATTAGATAAACATCAAAATGGACCTACAATTACTTATCACTGAAGGAAATGATATAACTATAAATTATCTAAAATGCAACCTATTCATACAACAATCATACTCACTCATACAGTAGACCCTGAATTGAAAATTAAAAACTAATCACAAGTCAATTGCGTAATTCAGCATATTATGTCCAAGTCCATACTAAGCATACATGGTTCAATTTATCAATGCAATCATGTTTAAAAGAAACTCAATACTACTATTGTCTCAAATAATCAGAATTAGAGAAGAAGCTAAGCTAACAAGATTCAATTATTAATTACAACAAGATTTTGACAAATACATTAATCAAGCTTGAAGCTACATGATGGCTATAAACTGAGATATACAACTGATGCTTCCAGTTAAATGTCAAATGGCATCCATAGGATCAAAATATACCTAGAAAAGAGAAGGAGTAAAGCAGAGGTGAGGGACACAGCTTAGCAATAGCAGAAGCAACACCAGCAGAACCCCAAAGAATGAATTGAACAACTCCAAAAACAACCGGTCTAATGTAAACCAAGCTGACTCTAATACCCAACTTTAAACACCCAAGACTAAACTCATTTTAATATATTAGAACCAGACAATTATTTCAGAAATTCAAACTTTCAAAACTTCAGCAAGTGTTCAATGGAACAGTAGAAATCCTTTAGCAACCCAAAACCAATTTTCAAACCTCAAAATTAAACCAATTTTTAAACCAAAATCTCAAAATGAACTAGAAGGTATTTAGGACTTGAAAATTTCAAAAACTCAGCAACGAGATCAATGAAACAGTAGTCATTTCGCAGTATGATGTTTTTTTGGATATTTTAGCTCTCAAGTCTTCATGAAACAGTAAACATGCAGCCTTTTTATTGTATTTTTCTGGTTTTCAGCTCTTTTTGTATTCTTCTGATTTTAATTTCAGGATCCCTAATGGAACAGTATCAACACTTTTTTTGTATTTTATTCCTCTCCTCCGACTTACTTGCCTAGCAAGGACATAATTCCTTTATAGGCAAGTAATTAGGGTAACCCTCAGGTTTTTATTTTGCATTTTAGTCCCTATTTTGTGACTTGGTAACCAAGTTATAGCCTAAAATTACAGGAAGCCCCTATTAGAAGCTTCCCATTCTTGTTACTAAAGATTCCTTGGGTTCTTTTGCCTATACTACCCTCTCATTCCCTTAAAATTAACCTAACCTACTAGCTTGGGTCAATTCGACCAAAGGCAAATCACATCTGGGCCTTCAACCCCTTTGAACTGACCCTTTCATTTGGGCTTTCATGACAAGCCTGGGTTTCAGGACTGAAGACCAAACATATGCCAGAATTTTAACCAAGTGAACAAAGTATTTGAAACCAAATAAAACCCCTGAATTGAACAACTCCCCTTTAAACCAGAATTAACCCTTGAATAAAACTTGAATTAAAAGAAAAACTGGTAACTAAACACAATCATGTAGATCTTAATGAAGAACGATGATCAAGCATATCAAGGAGAAAAATAAAAAGTAAAACAATCATCATGATAAAAAAAAACATGCAAAATCAGAAAGAAAAAGAACAAGAATACCTCAAAAATGAGAACTAACTTTGAAATTGCCCTAGAAGTCTCGATTCTAAACCAAAAGGGCCTCGCTCATGACCAAGGCTTGTTTTGGTCTCTATCCACCTAAATCCTTACCTTGACACTTCTACAGAGTTGATTGCAAAATGAAATTTGAACGTTCTAAAGCCATTTGAGAGGAACGGCTACAGATTTGGAAATAGGGAGGTGAGAGGGTCCTTTGGTGTTAGTTTGGGGTGGAATAGAGGCGGCGCCACCGAACACGACAGTTTGCAATGTATTCCCTTGTTCTCCAAGTGGGCGCCTGATTATCGAAAAACTTGGAATGTATTCCCTTGTTACCCAGGTGGGCGCCTTATTGTCAAAACTTGAAATGTATTCCCTTTGTTCTCTAGGTGGGCGCCCGATTGCCAAAACTTGAACATATTTTCCTTGTTATCCAGGTGGGCGCCTGATTGCCAAAACTTGAAATGTATTCCATTGTTCTCCAAGTGGGTGCCTGATTACCAAACACTTGAAATGTATTCCCTTGTTCTCCAGGTGGGTGCCAGATTACCGAAAAAATTGGAATATATTCCTTTGTTATCCAGGTGAGCGCCTGATTGCCAAAACTTGAAATGTATTCCCTTGTTCTCCAGGTGGGCGCTTGGTTGCCAAAACTTTAAACGTATTCCCTTGTTCTCCAGGTAGGCGCCTGATTGCCAATACATGAAATGTATTCCCTTGTTATCTAGGTAGGCGCCTCATTGCCAAAACTTGAAATGTATTCCCTTATTATCCAGGTGGGCGCCTGATTGCCCAAACTTGAAATGTATTTCCTTGTTCTCCAAGTGGGCGCCTGATTATCAAAACTTAAAATGTATTCCCTTGTTATCCAGGTGGGCGCCTAATTGCCAAAACTAGAAATGTATTCCCTTGTTCTCCAGGTGGACGCCTGATTACCGAAACTTGAAATGTATTCCCTTATTATGCAGAGGGGCGTCTGATTGCCAAAAATTGAAATGTATTCCTTTGTTCTCCAGGTGGGTGCCTGATTACCAAAAATTTGAAATGTATTCCCTTGTTCTCCAGGTGGGTGAATGTTTAGTGAAAAACATGGAATGTATTCCCTTGTTATCTAGGTGGGTGCCTGATTGCCAAAACTTGAAATGTATTCCCTTGTTCTCCAGGTGGGCTCCTGATTACCGAAAAACTTGGAATGCATTCCCTTGTTATGCAGGTGGGCGCCTGATTGCCAAAACTTGAAATGTATTCCCTTGTTCTCTAGGTGGGCGCCTGGTTGCCAAAACGTGAAACTTATTCCCTTGTTCTCCAGGTAGACGCCTGATTACCAAAACTTGAAATGTATTCCCTTGTTATCCAGGTGGGAGCCTGATTGCTAAAACTTAAAATATATTCCCTTGTTCTCCAGGGCGCCTGATTACCAAAATTTGAAATGTATTCCCTTATTATCCAGGTGGGCGCATGATTGCCAACATTTGAAATGTATTCCCTTGTTCTCCAGGTGGGCGCCTGATTGCCAAAACTTGAAATGTATTCCCTTGTTATCCAGGTGGGCACCTGATTGCCAAAACATAAAATGTATTCCCTTGGTTTCCAGGTGGGCGCCTGATTGCCAAAACTTGAGATGTATTACCTTGTTATCCAGGTGGGCGCCCGATTGCCAAAACTTGAAATGTATTCCCTTGTCCTTCAGGTGGGCGCCTGAATTACCAAGAAAACTTAGAATGTATTTCCTGAAACTTCTGCCTTTAAACCTGATTACAACAAAACAAACAAAATAAAAGAAATTTTCCTGTCCCAGTTTGGTGCTGGGCGCATCTGTGATGTTAATTAAATCCCGTTACCAAATATCTCTAAAAATTTGAAAGCTAAATCCCATTATCCAGGAGGGTCGTGACAACTCTTAGTTAAAATAGAGTTTTAAATGCTGAATATCTAGTTATCTAAGAAGACAATAAAGTCATATCTTATTATTCAGGAGGATCCTGACAACTCTTAACTATCGACAATTTTAATATTAGGCTATTTTCTCCAAAGGTATTACTTCCACTATGTCTTGTATCTAAGAAAATAAATCTAAGTTATATCTTCTATGGACCAGTAATTAAAGCTACATCCTATTATCCAAGAGGGTCTTGATAATTTCAAATTAACTCACATTATCTAGGAGGGTCCTGAAAGCTTCTAAATTAAATGCCAATTTTAACTCTCGGTTGTCTCAAATGGGGTTGCCAATTAAAGTTGCATCCCGTTATATATGAGGGTCCTGGTGACTTTTAAAATAAAACTCCATCATCTAGGAGGGTCCTGAAAACTTCTAGAATTAAATCCTATTATTCAAGAGGTCTTGAGAATTTCAAATTAAACGCCAATTTTAACTATCGTTTGTCTCTGCTGGTGATTGCCAATTAAAGTTACATCCCATTATCCAGGAGGGTCCTGACGACTCCTACGTGAATCCTATCTCTTGCATTTATTGGGGAAATAGTTTATGCCAGATTATGTTAGCCGTGATTGCTTTGAATTTTAAACTGAGTCCCATTTTACAGGAGGGTCCTGACAGCTCCTAGCTGAATCCTATTTCAACATGCAAGTCCTAGAGTCACTTTATACTCTTTGTTATTCATGATTATCTCAAACTTTTAAAAAGGTCACATTTTCCATGAGGGTCCTAAAGTTCACAGTCATACCTGCTAGGTGCTCTTTCCCAAGACAGCCGGAATTTCCTGCCCCTGTTTCAATTGAAGAAAATCCTGTCAGTTTGAAATGTGATGTTAGCTTGCGACATTCTTTCAGCATAATGGACTCCCCGCTGTCATGCTCTGTTGTGGCCAACTTTTCCGAACTGACTATCAGCCACCTAATTTGTTTGGCTGACCCCTGAACCATATGGCTTTTAGATGAACCGAGTGCTCTGTACCCTAACATTGTGTTATATCCTTGGCCCTCTTTCCAGAATCTTTGCATCCTTCCTGAGGTTACCGAATCATTTCACCGATGAAAACTTTCAATGATTCTATATATTGCCATTTTAACTTTCGTTGCCTTTGTTATGTTTTAGCCGCGGTGTGCTTTGCCCTTTAGGAGTTGGTAGTAAGCTTTGAAAATTCTCTCCTGCTTGCTTAAACAAAATTGATCTCAAAAACATCTTAGAGCAATAGAGACCCAAAAGAAAATGAAATGCAATGGGTTTGAGTTGTTTTTAGAACAATAGAATTCAGAATTGGGTAACTATTGATGGGGTAAAGAAAAGAGACTACTCTGGGGGGGGGGACGGCTTAGTCAACCCAGTCTATCCAAACGATCGGCTTCCAGTTGCCATGCTTTGTTGTTGCGATCTTCCTTAACCCAATTTCTTTAACCAAGCCTTGACCTTGCTTATCCTGTGGTGTTCTGAACAGATTTCCACCAACATCCCTTTTCCAACTATTCATTTTTTGACTTACCTTCACCTTAAGGTACCTGTGAGGGTTTTCACCAAGAAGACTCTCTCATTTTGATTTATCTCGGCTCTCATCGCCTTACAATGCCCATGAGGGTTTTAACCAATAAGACTCTCTCATTTTTATTTTCTTTCAACTCATATCGCCTTACAGTGCCAGTGAGGGTTTTCACCAATAAGACTTTCTCCTTTTTCATTTTTCTTGCTAGAGTGTTGCCCCGGGTGTGAATCGCCTCTTTTTGCTTGTCTTGGCATTTCTTAGAGACTGATCAGAAGGTCTTTCTTTGGACCATAATGCATGCTTTTGGATGGGGTTAGAAAGAAAGGGTGTTAAAGTCTCAAATCAATTCGGGGTTCAACATTACAACTTTCAAAATTAAATCTCTTTTAGAAAATACAACTTCTGCCCCAGTTTCTTACTTGGGGACTTTTGTATTTTTATTTTAATGAGACCAAACCGTGAGGCTGCCTACGTATCCTTAAAAGGAATCAGGCCAAACGTAGTTCATACCCCAAAAATTGCTTTGTTTTGTTGTGATTTTCTCTTTTCTCTTTCTTTTTTCTCTTTTCTTTTGTTTCTTCCCTTTTCCTGTTGTTGTTTTGCTATTTTGTGTTTATTTTTCTCTTTTCTTTTCTTTTTCTTTCTTTTTCTTTTCTTTCTTTTTCTGCTTTTTTTTTCTTTTTTTCTCTCTTTTCATTCTTTCCTTTTCTTTTTTCCTTTAGTCATTTCTCATGCTTGCGTTTTTTATTTTGTTACTGATTCCAAAAGAGGGGTATGGAAGAAAATCATTAAAGCACGAAAGGGTTGACAAAGGATAAAGTGTTTAGATAGCCAAATAAAATGCCTTCGTCATTCCAATCTCCAAAACATGCCAAGTACACATAAACATGATTTAATCAAAGAAACTCATACATAATATCTCTTAACTGCATCGGAATTGATGGCCATTTCTACGCACTTGCTATCCACATATGTTAGATACAATGTCCCGTTGGACAACACTCTTGACAGATGAACGACCCTTGCCAATTTGGGGCAAATTTACCCTTTGCTACCGCCTAGTGAGGGCGGATGTGCTTCAATACCTACTGACCCACTTCAAACCTTCTTGAGCGCACCTTCTTGTTATATGCTCTGACTATTCTCTGTTGATACAACTGGCCGTGACATACTACTACTAATCGTTTCTCATCAATCAACATTAATTACTCCAGCTGGGTTCTGAGCCACTCATCATCATCAATTTCTACCTCGGCGACAATCTGAAGAGACGAGATTCCAATTTCTGCTGGTATTACTGCTTCTGTGCCATACACCCACAAATATGGGGTTGCCCCTACTGAAGTGCAAACAGTAGTGTGATAGCCTAACAATACGAAGGGTAGCTTCTCATGCCATTGCCTAGACCCTTCAACCATTTTTCGAAGTATCTTCTTTATGTTCTTATTGGCTGCCTCAACTTCTACAACGCCTTGGGGAAGTATAGGGTGGAATTGTAATGCGTAAACTTAAACTGCTGACATACCTCTTTCATGGAATACTATTGAGATTTTTTCCATTATTAGTGATAATTATCTTCGGGATTCCGAACCGGCAAATAATATTTGAATGCACAAAGTTGACCACAATCTTCTTGGTCACCGATTTGAAAGTTTTAGCTTCAACCCATTTGGTGAAATAATCAATAGCAACCAGGATGAACCTGTGCCCATTGGAAGCTACTGGCTCGATGGGCCCGATGACATCCATGCCCCAAGCAATGAAAGGCCATAGTACAGACATTGTATGTAATTCAGATGGGGGGCGTGAATCAAATCTCCATGCACCTGACATTGATGACATTTGCGCATGAAACTGATACAATCTCGCTCTGTGAGCCAATAATAACCTGCTCGGAGAATCTTCTTTGCCAAGACATACCCACTCTTGTGCGTTCTACAAACTTTGGAATGTACCTCGATCATGTTGGTCGTGGCCTGTCTAACATGCATGCATATTTACATGCCACGATCCGGCGTTCTTTTGTATAATACCTCTCAACTGAAGAAAAACCCGCTTGATAAGCGACGAATTGTTCTCTTTTAGTCACTTATGGCTTGTAGTGGTACACACCCATTCTGATATATTCTTTGATGTCGTGAAACCAAGGTTCACCATCAAGCTCCTATTCCACCATGTTACAATAAGCATGTTGATAATGGACTTGGATATGTAGCGGGTCAACATAAGCCTTATCTAGATGATAAATCATTGATGCCAGAGTAGCCAAGGCATCAACAACCTCGTTGTGAATTCTTGGGATATGCCTGAATTACATTGATCGAAATCATTGACAAAGATCATGCAGACATTGCTGGCATGGTATGAGCTTCAAATCTTGTGTTTCCCATTCCCCTTGAATTTGGTGTACCAGAAGGTCCGAGTCCCCTAAGACCAAGACTTCTTGGACACCTATGTCTGCGGATAACCTTAGACCCAGAATGCATGCCTCATATTTTGCCATATTATTAGTGCAATAGAAGCAGAGCTGAGCTGTAACGGGGTAATGGTGCCCGATTTCATAAATGAGTACTGCTCATATCCCAACACCTTTCATGTTGGCGGCCCCATCGAAGAATAGTTTCCGTCCTCGCTTTTCGCCCCGTTCCACTTCATCAATATGCATCACCTCTTCATCCGGGAAGTATGTCTTTAAAGGTTCATATTCTTCATTCACCGATTCTAGGTCAAAAGATCAGCCAATTCTTGTGCTTTCATTGCCGTCCTAGTCACGTAGATAACGTCGAACTCCATGGGCAGGATTTGCCACTTTGCGAGCCTCCCCGTGGGCATAGGCTTTTGAAAGATGTACTTCAGTAGGTCCAAGCGTGAGATGAGGTAAGTAGTATACAATGAAAAGTAGTGTTTCAACTTCTATGCTACCCAAGTTAGGGCGCAACACGTCCTTTCTAGATGGGTATACTAAACCTCATAAGCCGTAAATTTCTTGCTAAGGTAGTATATGGTCTACTCCTTCCTTCCGGTGATATCGTGCTAACTGAACACACATCCAAATGAGTTATCCAAAAATGTCAGATATAAGATCTAAGGCCTCCCTGGTTCCGGTGGACCAATACTGGTGGGTTCGACAAGTATCCTTTTATTTTATCAAAAGCCTCCTGGCATTCCTCCATCCACTTGTCTGCAACATCCTTTTTCAACAGCTTAAAGATGGGCTCACAAGTTGCCGTGAGCTGAGCAATAAATCGGCTGATGTAATTCAATCTCCCCAACAGACTCATCACCTTAGCTTTTTTCCTTGGAGGCGGTAATTCTTGTATGGATTTGATCTTTGATGGATCTAGCTCAATGCCTCGGCGGGTGACTATGAATCCTAGAAACTTCCCCGATGGCACACCAAATGCGCACTTCGCAGGATTAAGCTTGAGATTGTACCTACGGAGCTTCTGGAAGAATTTCCTCAGATCTCTGACATGGTCGGACTGCTTCCTGGATTTCACAATTTCATCATCCGCATAGACCTCAATCTCCTTATGTGTCATATCGTGGAATATGGTTGTCATTGCCCTCATATAGGTTGCCCTAGCATTCTTCTGATCGAAGGGCATGAACTTGTAGCAATATGTTCCCCACGGTGTGATGAATGTCGTCTTCTCCACATCCTCCTCATCCATCAAAATCTGGTGATAGCCTACGTAACAATCTACGAAAGAACCAATCTCACATTTTGCACAATTGTCAATTAATATGTGGATGTTCGGTAGTGGGAGGTTATCTTATGGACTCGCTTTGTTAAGGTAGTGATAATCAATGCACACCCTAGTTTTATCATCCTTCTTTGGCACAAGCACGACATTGACTAACCAGGTGGGATTTCGTGTGACTCGGATGACCTTTGCCTCAAACTGCTTGGTAACTTCCTCTTTGATCTTTACGCTCACATCAGTTTTGAACTTTCTCAACTTTTGTTTGACAAGAGGGAAGGCCGGATCAGTGGGCAATTTGTGAACCACTAAATTAGTGCTCAACCCTAGCATATCGTCACAGACCATGCAAAAACATCTTTGTATTCAAGTAGCACTTCGATTATTTCTTCCCTGAGATGCGGCTCAAGATGGACACTTATTTTAGTTTCTGTGATATTATTTGGTTCCCCAAGATTGACTTCTTTTGTATCGCTCAGGTTTGGCTTGGGTTTTTCCTCAAAGTGGCTTAACTCTTTTCTAATTTCCTCAATTGGCCTTTCCTCGTCATGTTCTATCTCTTGAATTATTACTTCTGAATTTGACCTGCTTTCAAGACTGGGCCGAAGAGTCCTTATGCATGTCATATCATTGGAGCCAACATAAAAATAATTGTACAAGAAGGAAAAGAAAAGAAAAGAAAAATAAAAATATCAGCACTGACGAAAAGGAAATTGCATCTCATTGAAATTGAAAGATAACAAGGTTTACGCATCCAAGCAGATGAAACGTAGACTCTGAATTACAACCCTGGAATAATCCAGAGAAAATGAAAGAAAAATCAAAGAACTACCAAAAATCCTTCCTGGTCGGGAGAGGAGTAGCTTCCCAATTGTTGACTTTTGCACAAGGCCCAACAAATTGCACATCTGCCTTGCTAGAGCCCTCTCCGGCTTCTACCACATTCACATCTTCGAACAACTTCTCAAAACCCTTTCAAGAAATTCCTTATCAGGATCGACCACATCACTGGAACTTGTTGTGGTGGAGCGCTTCTTGGCGCCTGGCCTAACAAATGATCTGAAGAGACGCGGCGCAGGCTTTGGAGGGGCCCATGCTTTCTTCTTCATCCTTCTGCTCTCTTGATTTCTGCAATTATGGGCTTGAACCCCAAACCAAAGGTTTCTGTGTTTTTGGGGAGAGATACCGGTTGTATGATACCCTAAAGTGATGCCCCCAAACCCTTTCCTAGAACAAACCCACAACATTTCCACACCCACCATGACTGACGTTGCAGCTAGCTTTGGCATTGGAACACACTCCCCTTCTGGAGCCTTTCTCACTGGTACCGTGTCATGAAATTGATACACCTAGGGCCCCTTGTCATTCTCCGCCTCGATGAGTGGCACAATAGCATCATCGTGAGCATACAAATGGTCCTCGCCGTGCACAACTATTTCTTGTCGATCTCATTCAAATTTCACTATTTGATGCAAAATAGAGGGGACTGCTCTAGCGGCATGGATCCAAGGTGGTCCTAACAGCAGGTTGTAGGAAATAACCATATCCAGTACTTGGAATTGCATGGTAAAATCAACTAGTCCGATTGTCAATTCGAGCACAATGTCACTGACCAAATATTTTCCTCTGCCATCAAACCCCCTCACACAAATGATGTTCTTGTGGATTCTTTCATCATCCACCTTCAACTTGTTCAATGTGGAAAGAGGGAAAATATTTGCGCTTGAAGCATTATCAACCAAAACTCGAGTAACTATAGAATCCTTGCACTTTACCGTGAGGTAGAGTGCTCTATTATGCTCGGTGCCTTCTACCGACAATTCATCGTCGGAGAAAGTGACTCTATTCACCTCAAAAATCTTAGTAGCTATCTTCTCCAAGTGATTGACCATGATTTTATCAGGAACATGGGCCTCGTTCAAGATCTTCATCGACGCCCAACGGTTCTCGTCCGAATGAATCAATAATTATAACAGTGAGATTTGTCCATACGTCTTTCTCAATTATTCCATAATAGAATAATACTGCATTTTCATCTTCTTTAGGAACTCTTATGCTTCCTTTTCACTCACAGTTTTCTTTACCAACACTGAGTTATCCTTGGTGGGTTTTGATTTTCTCAAATTTTCGGGGGCAAAGCACCTCCCCGATTGAGTCAATCCGTGGGACTCACAAACCTCCTCTTTAACCTCTTTCCCTTTGTAAGTCACTGTTACTCGGTCGTAATTCCAAGATACTACATTGCTACTAATGATTGGTAGCTGACTTACAAGTTTGATAATGACAGGCTCTGTGCAAGCACCCCCACAACAACCACAGGCTTTTTTGTCACCCCTGGTACAACCACCTTTACACTTTCTTGTCTTACCTTCCCATCTTTCGGGGATTCCTTATTGACCACAACGAAAGGCTTAGTGCTTGCTCCACTCAATTTAAGCGTCGACATCTCGCTTGTTAAATTCTCAACCGTTTTCTGCTCATTGGCTCGGATCATCATGACAGTTTGTGAAGGCTTTTTGGGCTCTCCCTCTTTGTACACTATCTCAATCATATTTGTCTCTTGATGAGCAGGCATCGGGTTTTGATTAATATTGGGTGCTTCTAGAGCTTTCACCTCAATCTGATATGAACCAATGAGTTCTTGACTAACGCTCTTCAAATGCCAACATTTCTCTGTGTCATGCCCCGGGGTACTAGAAAAAAACTCACAACTGACAGAATAGTCTAGATTTCTCGGAGAAGGATTTGGTAATTTTGCTTCAATCGGCCTCAACATATCTAACTATGTCAACTTGCGGAATAAGCTGGTATATGATTCTCCCAATGGAGTGAATGTTTTCTTCTTTTGCATTCTCTTAGTTTTTAAAACTTGGTTGGCCCCAAAAGCTGGTCTTAGGGGTTGTTGGTAGGCTCTTGGAGGTGGGAAGTTATTTTGTGGAGCTGGGTAAGTTTTTGTGGGGTTGGCGCACACCATTGTGCGTGGGCGGGAGATTGAGTATATGTTTTTGCATGATGGAAGGAAAAACGGGGATCAGGCGGTGGGTAGTAGTGTTGTGGTGGGCTATATGGAGTATGTTGATAGGTTTGATGATAAGGTTGGGGATGGCTGTAATGGGATGGACCCCGGGGCTCGAACCAAGTTCCCGAGTCAATTGTCGCTACCTCCTCCTTCTTCTTCTTTCCAATTGCTCCCCCAGTCCCGCTTTGGATAGCTTGGGTGGTTGCTTTGATTGCTAAATAACTCATAATCTTATTGGATTTGAGTCCCTCGTCTACGATACTCCCCATTTTCATTACCTCATTAAAGGATTTACCCACTGCCGATACCAGGTGACCAAAATATGTAGGCTCCAAAGCTTACAAGAAGTAATCTACCATTTCGCCTTCATTCATTGGTGGGTCGACCCTTGCTGCCTGCTCCCTCCAATGGAAGCCATACTCTCTGAAGCTCTCATTGTGCTTCTTTTCCATTTTTGTCAAAGACAAATGATCAGGGATAATTTCAAGATTGTACTGAAAATGACAGGCGAATGCTTGGGCTAGATCGTCCCAGGTGTACCACCGAGCATGATCCTGTCAGGTGTACCATTCCAACGCTAAACCACTCAAACTTTGACTGAAGTTTGCCCTTAGCAATTCATCTTTTCCGCCTGCCCCTCTCATATTGTTACAGAAACCCCTTTGGTGTGCCACCGGATCACCATGTCCGTTGTATAAGTCAAACTTGGGCATCTTAAAGCCTGACGATAATGGTACATCTGGTAACAAACAGAGGGTTTTTAATGCCACACTCACTTGGCCTCCCAACCCTCACATATCTCTGAATGATTGCTCTAGACTTTTGACTCTTCTGAGCACCTCCTCTTGCTCGGGATTTTTGACTGAATTTTCAACCTCAATAGGGATATAAAAATGGGGAGCGTAAGAGTAGGGTTCGTGGACTTTGAAAGTGGGTTCCAGTGGGTAATACTGGTTATCGTGAGCTTGGAGCAAAGGTTCACTGGATGATCTGAGGAGCGTGGCGGGAGGAGGTGCCACAAAGATGGGAGCAACTGGTTGGGGGGGGGGGGGGAGGTGGAACAACTTTGGGTGGTGGATTTGGGGGTGCATGGGAAGTTGTCCCCTGATATTGAGGGTAGATGGAAAAGCTTGGGGGTGGATCAGTGGCAGGGTGGTCATGTGACAGGGCTAATGGTGGGATGAAGGTCGGGTTAGTATGATAAGCTGGCGGTGGCTACCCTCTTACCCATGCCTGATACATTTCAGCCATCTAATGTTTCAGTCTGTACATCTCTTCTTTCATTGCATTGACATCCAACTCTTATACCTCTTTTGAGGGATCAATGATACTTGCGTCAGTTTCGTGGTTGGCCATAGTCAGCTTGCTTTTGGACCGAGTGTTATAGGAGTGGGTTGCCAGAATGCTGCAAAACTAACCACCTGTCTGAACTGGCATAGATAACATCAAAACTTGTTAGCGATTAGGAATGAGCATATAGGCAGCCACATATTCGGGGGTGCATACACCTAAGCAGTTGCTGATTTCTATTATGCATAAGGATTGGCTACTTGCATCATCCCGGCTTTTATCCTATGCCACTTTCCTTTTCTCTCTTGTTTTCTTTTTCTTTCTCTTGCCCAGCTTGTTTTTACCTACCTTCTTTTGCTTTATTACACTCTCCCTTATTTTACTATTGTTTCTCTCTCACGGTTTTCTTACTTTTCTTCTCTTTTTTCCTCATTTTGGTTATGGTTGAATCCTATTGGGATTGCCTGCATATCATGACCCTACATGAATCAGACCGAGCGTAGTTCTGATAGATAAGTACAGAAAGTATTATGGAAAAGTCTAATTTTCATAACGTAAAACACTTGATTACAACTACTAACAGAATTTAAGAAAAGAAATCAACAGATTATGACTCAAACGAAAACAATAGACTCTGACACAAAGATGAAAACAACTGACTTGACAACCTACTACAGACTCAAATAGAAAGAAAATACAGACTTTGCAAACGAACTGACAGACTCAAGCGAAAATCATGAATACATTAAGGCTTCTAATGCTCCGGGGGCCTGCGGGACATCATTCGGTCTCGCTGCACGCCTGTGTGCCAATCCTTTTGGAGGTGGTGGAAGTCTTCCATCACTTGACGAACGAAGGTCATTATAGTGGCAAAAAACATGGATCTTGTCATATGTTTACAGTGGCTACACTTTATTGTAATGTAATCAACAATCATCCGTACCCTATATCTTATAGCACCCTTTTCTTACAACAATCGCCCAATCTGCTGGGCCCTAGCCTCCAAAGTTTGTTTGGCTACACAATTTAGTTCTTGGAATTGTTGCAAATCTCTTTCCAGCTGTGCTATTGCTGTGTAAGTGTAACAAAGCTCTCTTTCAGACTTGAAGTCCTTTTCTTGCTTAACCATTTTATTTTCAACCATGGCGACCCTCTTCTTCAACCCTGCAACGTCATTGTCATACCTTTCTTTCAGTTGTTCAATCATGCGTGCTCGTTCCTCTGCATTTTTGGCCAATTGTTTTTGGCCCCTGGATAGCTCACCCTCTGCTTTGTTCAAGTTAAAACCATGTTCTCCTACCTTCCGCCTTAGATTGTTTATGAGCTTTCATCCTTCGCACTTCTGGTAGGATTCTCTGCGACTATTTTTATTTTCTGAATTTGGGCTTACAAAGCTTCATTTTCTTTGGCTAGTCTTTTCTTTACCCCCTCGTCTGCTGCAACTTGCAAACCATTCTCAAATTGAAGGTCTTTGACTTATTTTTCAAATTTCCCTATTATGGCCCTGTATTTATTTTCCTTGACTAACCAATTACATTGTTTTTGTGATGCCTCAGCAAATTCCTGAAGATGTGGTCTTTTGGCCGCTCTTCCGAACTCCACTTTTTTTTTATACCAAGCAAGGTACCCTGGTGCAATCTCACCTTTTGAATTCCGCTATGCAGCTCTTTTCCGATGACCCATAACTCATAAATTGAGGTCGACAACACAAGTGTTCAACCATCCACATCTATATCAACAAGTTGCATCCTTCAAAGAAATCTCCTCCGGTCCTACAGGCTATGAGGTTACGGAGTTTAGATAATATCATGGGTGCGAGGGTGCTCTTGGTCTGAGTGAGCAAGGTGCTGACAATCCTTGCTATCCATATATCAATATTTCCGTCTTTCCGCAGAAACACCAAGAGGCCCAAGAAAAATACCATAAAAGCGAAACACTGGTGTTTTTCCTATTTGAGTCGGTTTCCCTTGCTACAGATTTTATTTTCCGAGTCGTTAAACCTCCTTATGTGCCTATATCTCTGGTATATAAACTCTGGAGTACAAAAACCAGCTGACAGATCTGGATTGTGAACCCCTGCTTATCTTTAGTGAATCTAAGAATTTGTGTACGGCGACGACCCTTGGCACAATAAAATATTGGTGTCTCGGAAATTTTGGGGCCTCCAATATATCCGGCTATTTCTTCCATGGTTGACGTGAGTTCAAAGTTTGGAAAATGTAGGGTCCCAGAATGTAACCAACGCCTTTATGATATCCCCTCTAGGATTAATTTTTAACAACCCGGTGAGTCCTCCCAAGTGCGCATTGTCCTTTTTTTGCCCTGATTCACCTGGATCATTCCACCCTATGTGTAGCTCCAATGGGATCTTGTTCATGACTGTTATCAGCAAATTTTGATTCGTGCTCATTCTGCACATTTATTAGGGCGATTAAGAAAAATCATGATTTATTGGACTAAAAAATAAAGTTTATACTTTTTTCAAATTTTCGTTTCAAAATAAAATTCTGACTTTGCAAATATGGCCTTTCAGCATTTCCGGGGAAAGAATTTAAGGATGTGCTCGCTATCGGGCAAAATTTGAAAAATAATCCAAGGCGGCTGTTCTTGTAAAAGCAGTCTTCTGGCGCCCTTTTGGGGACATTCGGCTAATTTTGACAAGAACTGCCTTAAATTTATCACAAACAAAATTTGGTTCTTTGTGAGACTATTTTTTACAAAAATGAAGTTGGGCCTTATGGGGGTTGCTTACGTATCTCACGCCCCGTGAGAACAAACGGGGGTAGTTTAGGAAATTCTGACAGGACTAAAAACCAGCTTCTTTTTTTCTTTTTCTTCTTTTTTGTTCGAAAATAAAATCCCTTTCTCTTTTTTCTATTTTTCGAAAACAAACTCCTTTTCTTTTTTTCTTCAAGGATTTCGGCAGCATTTCAGTAGCGATATTTGAAACAGATAAATATCTCCCTCATCCCTTACACTGCTATTTTCTTTGTCAAATTCTCCTCTCCTTTTCTCAAAAGCCGGTCGGCATGCAAATCCAGAATAAATGCATAAGTAGCACGCAAGATTCATCAAGATGGTCCATTATTTTGGGTGCACCTGTCCTAGACGGACCCAACCCCTGTGTTGAGTCCCCTAAATCAAATGCATAATGCAAAATAAGCGTTCCTACTAGGGATCCTGCATGAGTTTAAGTTATTCTAGGTTCAAAACTTAGGTATATGTTCTAGACTGTGTATCCGAGCGGACAACTCAAGTCGAGGAGGGGGCTATGTACTGGGAGCCAAAAGGCCATCTGGCTTAGTAACTTGTCTGAGCCTATTTCTTATTTCAAGGAATGACACTAACAGAATAGGGAGTCTCGACCAGTGAGCACATCCCCGAAGATGAGAATAGAAGGGTTTCACGACAATTTAACACAGTTCAAATAATATCAAAGCGGTAAAAAATCAACATTTAGCACATAGGCAAAATCATGTAATAAAATCAGATATTAAACAAGCCAAATACAACAATTATTCAAAGCTCGAATTATGAACCCTGAACCAGAGATTCTGGGTTCGATCCCCAGCAGAGTTGCCAAAGCTGTCACACCTCCTTTTTACCACTACACCCCACGAAGGGTGTAGATAAAGGAGTTTTTCCAATTAAAGGACAATCAAAGAGGGATTTATTTATTTAGAGATTTCAGAGTCACCACTTGGGATAGTTAATGGTGACCCAAGTCACCGGTTTAAAATCCCGAATCGAGGAAGGTTTGACCCTATAATACAGTCTGCGAGCGAGAAATTCAGGTAAGGAATTCTGTTAACCCTGGAGAAGGTGTTAGGCATTCCCGAGTTCCGAGTATCTAACATGGTCGCTTTACTGTAATATTTGGCTTAATTATCTGATTTTAATAAATTTTGAACCTATGTGCAACTTTTTTACCGCTTTTATTTAATTTTAAGGAGATTGCAACGTTTTTAAATGCCACATAAATGCAATCATAGTCTTTGAAATATTTTAACATTGTTGGGATTTGGATTTGGGCCACATAAATGCGCACCCGAATTTAGGAAGGTAAATTATTTAACTAACGCGCCTAAGACATTCTCGTATTTTCAAATTTACGAAGGCCACAGAAAATTCGCTAAGTGGCACCTCGAATTCTAAGGATTCAAAAGCAATTAAGGGAGATCTATGAAATTATCAATTTTATTCAACTTGGCGTTCGCAATTCAAAACTACTATAATTAATTTGACATACTCGGAGGGCCATAATTGCTTGCGTCACCAATACGGCTTGCTTCGATTAATTAAAAAAAGACGCACTGATTTGAAGTAAACTATATTGTTCAAGCACTATTCAATTCCTAAATTTGAAATTACTGAAGGTTTGGGTAAAGGGGAACCCGTTCCTTCTTAGAGTGGCCCAAGTGCCATGCAGCAGAATACTAAATAGATAGGGCAATTGGCCTCAAACTTAGGCCCAAAAGAGGTTGACGAATACACATTCTTTTATTTCAAAAGCCCCAGATCGAATCCCTGCAAGGCTCTTTATCACCAACAAGTGGCTTCATTGACTCAAGATAGCCCAAATCCATGTAAGCTTACTATTAGATAAACATGAAAACGGACCTACAATTACTGATCACTGAAGGAAATGATATTACTATAAATTATCTAAAATGAAACCTATTCATAAAACAATCATACTCACTCATATAGTAGACCTTGAGTTGAAAACTAAAAACTAATCATAAGTCGATGGGGGTATTTCAACATATCTTGTCCAAGTCCATACTAAGCATACAAGGTTCAATTTATTAATGCGATCTGATTTAAAGGAAACTCAATAATACTACTAGCTCAAATAATCAGAATTAGAGAAGAAGCTAAGATAACATTATTCAATTATTAATTACAACAAGATTTTGACAAATACATTAATCAAGCTTGAAGATACATGAATACTATAAACTGAGATATACAACTGATGCTTCAAGTTACATGGCAAATGGCATCCATAAGATCAAAATATACCTGGAAAAGAGATGGAGTAAAGCAGAGGTGAGGGACACAGCTTAGCAATAGCAGAAGCAACACCAGCAGAACCCCAAAGAATCTGAACAACTCCAAAAACAACCGGTCTAATGTAAACCCAGCGGACTCTAATACCCAACTTTAAACACCCAACACGCAACTCATTTTAATATATTAGAATCAGACAATTATTTCAGAAATTCAAACTTTCAAAACTTCAGCAAGTGTTCAATGGAACAGTAGCAATCCTTTAGCAACCCAAAACCAATTTTCAAACCTCAAAATTAAACCCATTTTTAAATCAAAATCTCAAAATGAACTATAAGGTATTTAGGACTTGAAAATTTCAAAAACTCAGCAAAGAGATCAATGAAACAGTAGTCATTTTGCAGTATGATGTTTTTTTGTGGATATTTTAGCTCTTAAGTCTTCATGAAACAGTAAACATGCAGCCTTTTTATTGTATTTTTCTGGGTTTTCAACTCTTTTTGTATTCTTCTGATTTCAGGATCCCTTAAGGAACAGTATTAACACTTTTTTTGTATTTTATTCCTCTCCTCCGACTTACTTGCCCAGCAAGGACATAATTCCTTTATAGGCAAGTAATTAGGGTAACCCTCAGGTTTTTATTTTTCATTTTAGTCCCTATTTTGTGACTTGGTAACCAAGTTATAGCCTAAAATTACACGAAGCCCCTACTAGAAGCTTCCCATTCTTGTTACTAAAGATTCCTTGGTTCCTATTGCCTATACGACCCTCTCATTCCCTTAAAATTAGCCTAACCTACTAGCTTGGGTCAATTCGACCCAAGGCAAATCACATCTGGGCCTTCAACCCTTTTGAACTGACCCTTTCATTTGGGCTTTCATGACAAGCCTGGGTTTCAGGACTGAAGACCAAACATATACCAAAATTTTAACCAAGTGACCAAAGTATCTGAAACCAAATAAAACCCCTGAATTGAACGACTCCCTTTTGAACCAGAATTAAACCCTTGATTAAAACCCCTGAATAAAACCAGAATTAAAAAAAACTGGCAACTAAATACAATCATATAGATGCTAATGAAGAAACAATGATCAAGCATATCCAGGAGAAAAATAAAAAACAAAACAATCACCATGATAAAAAAAAAAATCAGAATGAAAAAGAACAAAAATACCTTAAAAATGAGAATAACTTTGAAATTTCCCTAGAAGTCTCGATTCTCAACCAAAAAGTCCCTCGCTCATGACCAAGGCTTTTTTTGGTCTCTATCCTCCTAAACCCTTTCCTTGACACTTCTACAGAGTTAAATTCAAAATGAATTTCGAATAGTTCTAAAGCCAGTTGAAGGGAACGGGCTACGTATTTGGAAAGAGGGAGGTGGTGGTAGTGGGGGGGGTCCTTTGGTGTTAGTTTGGGGTGTAATAGAGGCGGCGCCGTCGGATACGACGGAGGCGTCAGTACTTCTGGACGATATTCAAGAATTTTGGCTAGGCTCTAAGGGAAGATGATGGTAGATTTGGGAAGATGAGAGGGAGGAGAAGTGGTGGTGTTATTTCGGAGGCCATCGGAGCTCCGCCGCTGGCAGAGGCGATTTTTGACCGGGGGTTCATGGCGGTCGATGACGGAGATGATGGGGGTTGTCTAGGGTTGTGGGGTGTGATGGTGAGAGACGTGGTAGGGGGCGTTTGGACATATATATATTTCTGTACGCTTAGTTCTCAGCCGTTGGATCAAAGATTCTCGGCGGTTGAGATTAGGTCCAATGAAACGGCTTGCTGGACCGGGTTTGGATGTGCATAACTGGACTGGCCCAACAGAAAATTAGACTTTTCTCTATTCTCTTTAATTTGCTTTTTTTTAAAATTATTTTCTAAATTAAAATAAAAACCTAAATTAATTCCTAAACTCAATTATCTTACTAAATTAGCCTAATTATTAATCACAAAATTTATAAAAATTAAGTAATTCTCAAATTCAAAATTTAAAAGAGAAGAATGCCAAATGAACACATTTTTTCTTTATTTATATTTTAATAAAGCACCTAATTAACCAAAAATATGAAAATGAATCCTAAATTGCATTATGAAATCAAATTATCCTAAATAATTAAAATAAATTGAAAGAAAAATCACCTGACATCTAAGTTAAGATAACATGTGTGAATTAAACTATTTTTGATTTTTCTTTTTGTAAATCAATTAATTGCTAATTAATTCTTTAAAAATATAAAATTAACTTCTAAATGCACATGCAACACATTTTTTTTCACTAATTAAAATGCAAATAATTAACAGAAAAATGCCACGAAAATTCACAAAATTACAAACAAACAAAAGAATTATTTTATTTTTTGAATCTATGGGAGTAATTCCTATAGGGGAAAAAAAAACATATTCACACTATGTGACAAATACTAATATTTAAAAATTAATTTTACATTATGGAATTATAAGATATACATGGTAAATACGTAATATATAAAATCTAACATAGAAACTTTCGATAACTTATATTGTGGCGTTGCATGGAACGGTAAATAAGGAATTGAAAGAATCAAATCAAAACTCTTTGAGTTCTCTTGCCTATGTTTCTACACCTGAGGGAGATCCTATTGTTGTTGGCCGTGTGTATCGGTCGTGTTTGGTTGTTCTTAGCGGTTTTGAGACTAGAGTCGATCTATTATTGCCCAGTATGATAGACTTTGATTTTATTTTGGGAATTGACCGGTTGTTGCCCTATCATGCTATTCTTGATTTGCATGCCAAGATCATGATGCTGGCTATGCCAAGATTACCATGGTTAAAGTGAAGAGGTACCTTGGATTATGTTCCTAGTAGGGTTATTTCATTTCTAAAGGTTCAACAGATGGTTGAGAAGTGGTGTGACGCGTATCTAACATATATGATAGATGTCTATGTTCATACTCCTACCGTTAAGTCAGTTCCGGTGGTGAGGAATTAACCAGATATATTTCCAGTGGATCTTCCAAGCATGCCGCTTGACAAGAATATCGACTTTGGTATTGATTTTTTACTAGGAACTCAGCCCATCTCTATTCCTCGCTATCTTATGGCCGCACCAGAGTTGAAGGAGTTAAAGGAGAAGTTGTAGGAGTTGCTTGATACGGTCTTCATTCGACCCAATGTGTTGCCTTGGGGTGTTCTAGTCTTGTTTGTAAAGAAGAAAGATGGTTCTATGCGCATGTTTATTGATTTTCGCCAGTTGAACAAGGTTATAGTGAAGAATAGGTATCCATTACCACATATTAATGACCTATTTGATTAGTTACAGGGTGCCAAAGTGCTCTCTAAGATTGACTTGTGTTCGGGCTATCATCAATTGAAGATTCAGGAGCCAGATATCCCAAAAACTACCTTCAGGACTCGGTATGGTCATTACAGGTTCCTTATGATATCTTTTGGGCTGATCAACGCCCCAAAAATATTCATGCACTTGATGGACAGTGTGTTCCGACCCTATCTCGACTCATTTATCAGTGTGGTTATTGATGATATTCTGGTGTACTCCCAAAGCCAGGAGGATCAGGAGCAGCACTTGAGGTCTGTGCTTCAAACCTTGAGAGAAAAGAAATATGCAAAGTTTTCAAAGTGCGGATTTTGGCTTGATTCGGTAGAATTTTTGGGTTATGTAGTATCAAATGAGGGGATCAAGGTAGATCTGAAGAAGATCAAAGTAGTGTAGAGTTAGCCCAGACCGTCCTCAGCTATGGAGATCCGGAGTTTCTTGGTTTGGTGGGGGTGTTACTATCGATTTGTAGAGGGTTTCTCATCTATTTCAGCACCTATGACTAGACTAACCCAGAAGGGTGCTCCACTAAGGCGGACCAAGCAGTATGAGGATAGCTTTCAAAAGCTCAATACTTCTTTGACTACAACCCTAGTATTGGTACTACCTACATGTTAGGGGTTTTACACTATGTATTACGATGCACCATGTGTTTGTCTCAGTGCAGTGTTTATGCAGGATGGTAGGGTGATTGCCTATGTGTCTAGACAACTGAAGATGCATGAGAATAACTATCTTGTCCACGACCTTCAGTTAGCAACTATTGTTCATGCGTTATAGATTTGCCAGCACTATTTGTATGGTGTCCCTTGTGTGACCTACACCAATCACCAAAGTCTGCAACATCTATTCAAACAGAAGGATCTTAACTTGCATCAGTGGTGGTAGTTAGAGCTAGTTAGGGACTATGATATCACCATTCTATACCATCCCGGGAAGGCCAATATGGTGGCTGATGCCTTGAGTTGTAGGGCGGAGAGTTTAAACAGTTTAACATATCTATCAGGTATGGAGAAGCAATTATCATTGGATGTTTAGGCATTGGCCGACTAGTTTGTTAGATTATATATTTTTGAGCCGAGCTGAGTTTTGGTTTGTGTGATTTCTCAGTCTTCTCTTTATGATCGTATTAGAGAGTGTTAGTATGATGACCCTCATCTGCATGTCCTTGAGAACACGGTTCAACACGGCGATGCCAAATAGGTCACTATTGGAGATAACGATGTATTACTGATGCAAAGCAGACTATGTGTGCCAAATGTGGATAGTTTGCGTGAGTTGATTCTCCAGGAGGGTTATAGTTCATGGTACTTAATTCATCCAGGTACCGCAAAGATGTATTAGGACTCGAGGTAACATTGTTAGTGGAAAAGAATGAAGAAGGCTAGAGTGGAGTATGTAGGCTGGTGCCTATATTGTCAGCATGTGAAGTATGATCACCACCGACCAGGTGTATTGCTTTCGAAGATAGAGATTCCGGAGTGGAAATAGGAGCAGATTACTATGAATTTTGTTCTTGGGTGATTGTGGATAGGTTGACCAAGCCAGATCATTTTATTTTAGTGGTGAATACTTCTTCTTCTGAGCAGCTGGCTCGAGATTATTCCAACGAGATTATCAGGCTTCTTGGTGTGCTGGTATCCATCATCTCTGACTGGGGTATGCAATTTACATCATAGTTCTAGAGGGACGTACGATGAGTTAGGTACTCGGGTTGAGTTGAGAACATAATTTTACCCTTAGACGGATGGCAGTCCGAGCACTATTCAGATAATGGAGGATATGCTTGTGCATGTGTGATGGAGTTTGGGGGATTCTTGGGATCAGTTTTTGCCATTTTTGGAGTTTTCCTAAAACAAAAAGTACCAGTCGAGCATTCAGATGGCCCTATATAAGGCTTTGTATGTTAGGCGCTATTAGTCTTCGATAGGTTGGTTTGATTCTGGTGAGGCTAGGCTATTGGGTACAAACTTGGTTTAGGATGCTTTGGAAAAAGTTAAATTGATTCAGGACCGACTTTGTATAGCTCAATCTAGACAGAAGAGTTATCCAGATTCGAAGGTTCGCAACATTGCATTCATGGTTGGGGAGCAGGTCTTTCGGTGAGTTTCGCCTATGAAGAGTGTTATGAGTTTTGAAAAGATGGGCAAGTTGAGCTCTAGGTATATCAGGCCTTTTGATATTCTTGAGGGGGTTAGAGAGGTGTCTTATATATTTGCACTCCGACCTAGTCTAGCTGGAGTTCATCTAGTATTCCATGTTTCTATGATCCGGAAGTATCACAGCGATCTGTCTCATTTGTGAGACTTCAACTTAGTCGAATCGAACAACGATCTACCTTATGTTGAGAAGTCGGTGGCCATTTTGGATAGACATGTTCGAAAGTTGAGGCCGAAGAGAATTTCTTCAATGGAGGGGTCACCCAGTCGAGGAGGCGACTTGGAACACCGAGCATGATATGCGTAATCGTTATCCACATCTTTTCACCACTTCAGGTATGTCTCAATACTCGTTGAGGATGAACGTTTGTTTTAAGGGAGGGAGAATGTAGCGACCTGATCGTTCATTTTGAGTGAATTATTCTCGATCCCCTATTTATTGCTTTATCCATGTTATACTGTGGTTATGTGACTCGCCAGAGTGCTTGGTTTTGGTTTTAGAATAAAATGGGACACATAGTCCTTAAATTGGAAGTTTAAGTCGTAAAAATTGACCTCATTTTGACTTTTGTATATTCTACTATATTATTGAGTTTTAACAATTCCAATAGCTTTGTATGGTGATTTTGGTCTTAGCAGGGTGTCCAGACATTGGTTTGGAGGCTCGTAGGTCATTTCGGCGTGAGTTGGCGAAAGTTGGAAGATTTTTTAGAAGTTTAACCGGGAGTAGAATTTTTTATATTAGGATCAGATCCCAATTCCAAAAGTTGGAGTAGGTCCATAATGACTTGTGTGCAAAATTTGGGGTTAATCAGAGCTGTTTTGGCATGAATCGATGTTAATTTCAAACTTTGAAAAGTTCATAGGTTCTTAGGCTTGAATCGAGGCACGGATTGTGATTCTATTACTGTTTGATGTGATTTGATGCTTTGAAGTGTTCGTATGATGTTTTATGACTTGTTGGTATGCTTAATTGATGTCCCGAAGGCCTCGGGTGTGCTTTGGACCTTGTTCAGCGCATTTCGGATCATGTAGGAATTGCTGGAGTTTGGTTTCTTTCTACGCATTTGTGAAAGTGTTCCGTGTTCACATAGAATATAATGAGTTTTGTTGGAATTTTAGCCTTCTTGTTTGCAAAGGATCAGGACTTTGTGCACTGCGATTGCAAACTGGGCTACATGTTTGCGAAAAGGAAGGCAGCTTGGGGTGAGACTCATGCGTTGTTCTTTGCGGTCGCATGAAGGGATTCACCATCGTGATGCTTGAGAACCCTTGTCATCACGTTCACGGGTGTATCCTCGCATTCATATGAGAGGGAATTTGGGAAGTATCATTTTTGTGTTTTGCTAACACAAGGCATTTTCCATGTTCGAGAAGAAGGAATACCTAGTCAGAATTTATAGTCTAAAAAATGAGGGTTTGAGTTTATTTCACAATTTGATTTTGGGAGCTCAGTTGGAGGAGATTGTTGGAGAGATTTTCAAATGAGTGATTAGGGTAAGTGATTTTTACTTAGTTTTGGTTAAAGTCCATGATTATATCTTTGATTTTATAATAAAATTAAGGATTTGGGTTGAAAATTGGGGAAAATGGAGGAAACTTCTTAGGCGGAATTTTGAGGATTTGAGCGGGATTTTGGTATCGGATTTGTGTAATTCTTGTATGGTTGGACTCGATATCGAATGGGCGTTTGGGTTTTATAATTTTGGTCGGGTTCCAAGATGCGGTGCCGAGTTGACGTTTTTGAGGCAATTTTCCAATTCTTTGCTAAGATCATGATTTCGTTATCTAACTAGTTTCCTATAGTTATATTTATAGTATGAATCAGAGTTGGAGAATCGAAGGAAAGACCTAGTAAGTTATTGATTGAGCGTGGCTTGGGGTAAGTGACTTGCCTAACCTTGTGTGAGGGAAATTTCCCTTAGGATTTGATACTGATGTGATAATTTGTGATACGTGAAGGTCGTGTATGAAAGGTGACAAGTGCATACACAGGCTAAATGTTGAATTTTGATTTTAGCTATGTACTTTCCTTTTCATGCCCTAAATTGAGTTACTTTAGCATGTTATAGTAATGATGTTTATCTTAATTTCACATGTCTACTTGTCTTTCCTCCTATTTGCAACTTGTATTACAAGCTTAATTGAATTACATGCTTTCTTTATTCCGTATTCATTACTTAGATATGAATTCTTTTCTTGAAATGGCTGCCCTTGAAATATCTTCGGGTTGAGTTTGGTGTTGAGTTCCTAGGTCATGGTTTCTATTGAGGCAAGGTGTAAGTGTTGAATATCATTGTTTCAGTTGTTAAGTTTTGGATTTTGTGATTATTGTTGAGGTGATTTTTTGGCTTTTTTCACGAGGTTTCTACCGTGCGGTTGTTTGCAAAAGGTTTCTATCATGTCATTGTGATTATTCATAAGCATGCGGTGGTATAAGGTATAGGTATTGAAATTCATGCGGTGAGATAAGATAAGCTTGATACGCGTGGCTAGTAGGGGAACTACTATAAGCAATGCAGTGTGATAAGGTGAGCTAAAATGCGGGATGCCATTACAGGAAAATGATTTTTCAAAAAAAAAATAAATAAGGGCTCACGCGATGATATAAGGAAACATTGTGGGTTATTTTATGATTTGGGACTATGCGGTGGTACCTGGGGAGTGCCCTAGTTGACTTTTCTCTAATTGCTATATTGTTGTTTCCTTAACATGTGAGATTCTTATTTCCTTTCGTGTTGTATTATTCTCTTTAATTCCGTGTTGTTACTTTTCGTAAATTGTTTATTGTTTCACTTCCCTATCTTTCTTATTATATCATTATATTTTCTGCCATGTTTCTTCTTATCTCCAGTAGGGCCTTGACCTGGCCTCCTCACTACTCTACTGAGGTTAAGTCTAGCGCTTACCGGAGTACCGTTGTGGTGTACTCATAGTACGCTTCTTTCTATGTTTTTGTGCAGATCCAGGTACATATTATCCGCCTCGCTATTAGAGCATTGAATTTTTTGCTTCGGAGACTTCAAGGTACACCTGTCCCCGTCCGCAGGCCTCAGAGTCCTCTTCTGTTTTCCTTTCTTATTTCTTTACATCTTTATAGACAGTGATGTATATGAGCATTCTGCACTGTATCTAGAGCTTGTAACTTATATCTCACCTGGTTTTGGGAGTTGTATGTATTAAGTTGTAGTTTTCATTTTATATAGTTGATGTTTTGAGATTTTAAGTTATTATTTTAATTATTCTGCATGTTTGTTAGGATTACCTAGTCTTAGATACTAGGTGTTGTCACAACGTCCTACAGAGGGAAATTTAGTTTGTGACTGGGTCGTGATATTTGATTATAGCGAGTGAGTTTGTATGTTGTTATTACACTTATGTGAATTTTTGGTTTGGATATCGAGTGGTTCAGATGAGTTTCAGATATGCTACAATTCGATTTGGACTTAGAGGATCTGTTTGTTTTACTGATATCTAGTGTCTGTCATTTTGTGCTTCGCCATCGCGAAGGTACTCTCGCGATTAAGAAGTGGATGTTGGGCTGGGGACAGATTCCGTTATCGTAAATGATTGGCTTGGTCGCAAATGAGCGCTGAGGGTTTACCCTTCGCGAACATGACCAACCTTTCGCCAACACGTAGGGTTATGGGATTCTGGGGGGAGTTGGTCAGATGCCCTATGCGAACGCGAGGCCAGACTCACGAACAAAAAGCCAGGGGGACATACCATCGAGAATGCATAACGCGAAGTCCATTTGGGCCAGTGCTCTTCGCGATTGCATCAGGCTCTTATGAACATGAAAAAGGCCTGATGCCCAATGACTTAAATATTCAAAAGTTGGGATTTAACTAATTTTTTTACCATTTCCAAGTTTGAGCTCGGCCTATAGGCAATTTGAAGAGAGTTTTCATCCCAACATCATAGGTTTGATTTTAACTTATTTTCTTCCATTTCAACGAACACCTATTTTAACCTTTAATATATGTTGTTCAATGGTAGAAATTGGGAATTTAGGTATAAATTGGGTATTTTGAGATATTGAGATTTAGGCCTCAAATTAAGGTCAGATTTTGAAACTAATCACTTAACTGGGCTCCACGGTGAATGAATAATTGAGTTTTGATCCGAATCTCGGGATTTGACCAAGCAAGCCCAGGGTTGACTTTTATTGACTTTTTTCTAAAATGATTAAAGATTGACTCTTTTTCACTCGTGGGTAGTTTTTAAAGCTTATTTTGAATTTTTTGAATTATATTTGGTTAGATTTGATTTGTTTAGAGGTTAGTTCTAGAGGAAAGACCCTGGTTAAGCTTTGATTTGGTTGCGGAGTGAGGTAAGTGTTTGATCTAACCTTGACTCGAGGAAATTAAAATTTTTTGAACTATGTGTTGTGTGGACTATGTAAGAAGACGACGTTTATGCTATGTGACGAGTGTATATACGCCGCCAATATATCTGTTTTCCATGTTTTCACTATTTCATGAATTATCTTGTTACGTGCTTTATTTTACTTCTATTCCATAATTGTTATTTATTATTTAATTATTCTCATGTAAATTATTCGTCCTTCCATGGCTCCTTGCTTATTTGATACTTGCTTTTAATTATTTTACTTGCACACTTTGATTGTCACATGGTTTACTTGTCCTATTGTTTTTGTAATATTAGTTGCATTCTTTGATTACTATATGGTCCTTTATTGCATTGTACCTTTACTCCCTTGTTGTAGAAATTCTTGTAATTGGGCTATCTGATTGTTTCTGTTAATTGAAGTTGTTTGTGGAGTAGGTTGCACGCTGCAATGAAAATTGAAATGTAATGAATTGAAATGGTGGAATAAGGACAGATTTTGACATTCATAAATGACGATATCGCGAAATTGGGTGCACACAACAAATATATTGTATATATGATACTTGACATTGATAAATGACGATATGGTGGGATCGAGTTGTACGCTGCAACAGTTTGAATATGTTGTACTTGTTGTTATTATTGAGTTGGACTCGACATTTTTATATGAGATTACGAGATGTGTTATTTTGGGTTTCTGATAATGAGGTTGAGTTAATTGTCATGAGTTAACTGCTTTAGTTCCACTTCCTTCCTTCTTCTTCTTCTTCTTCTTCTTCTTCTTCTTCTTATTCATCATCTTCTTCTTCTTCTTCTTCTTCTTCTTCTTCTTCTTCTTCTTCTTCTTCTTCTTCTTATTATTATTATTATTATTATTATTATTATTATTTTATTATTATTATTATTATTATTATTATTATTATTATTATTATTATTATTATTATTATTATTACTATGTTATTATTATCATCATCATCATCATCATCATCACTACTACTACTATTATTATTATTATTATTATTATGATTATCGTTATTATTATTATTAATGTTGTTGTTGTTGTTGTTACTATTATTATTATTATTATTATTATTATTATTATTATTATTATTATTATTATTATTATTATTATTATTATTATTATTATTATTATTATTATTATTATTATTATTATTATTATTATTATTATTATTATTATTATTATTATTATTACTGCGTACATGTTATTGTAAGTGGCCCTTAGTCTTGTCACTACTTTGTCGAGGTTAGGTTCGACACTTACAGAGTACACAGGGTCGGTTGTACTTATACTACACTGTGCACTTCTTATGCAGATACCAGAGTTGGTCCTATAGGCACGTAGAGCTTTTGTTTGAATTAAGTCATTGCCGGAGACTTGAGCTATAGTTGCATGGTGTCCGCACCCTTGAAGCGCCCTTCCCTTAGAGAATCCAGTACTTCTTGGTCGTGAATATCTGAACTGGTTGTTTGCTGTTCAAGAATTCTTGTTTAGGCAGTTCATACCATCCATACATAGTGTTTTGATCTAAGATTTCAATTATTCCGTGTTTCAGCACTAACATATTCTTCCATGGAGCTAAGGTCCAAAATATGGAAGAAACAAGCGTTTCCACTATTTACTGTTTTATTGAGTTTCAAAATAGTGTATTTTATTCTGACCTTGTTTGTATCACTCTAGATGTTCACGTACCCCGTGACTCCAGGGTATGAGTTATGTTTAGATTTTGTTGTTCGTTATCATTTTACTCTACTTTAGAATTATATTGTTATCATTGTTAATATTTTATTTTCAATTGTTAAAACCAGTTAATTTTCTGTTTCACATCGGCTTGCCTAGCTAGCAGATGTTAGGCGCCATCATGACTCGAGGTTTAGATTCCGGATCATGACACTAGAAGAGCCAATTATACTATTTTGGAGAAATAAAATTGATTATCAATAAGGTATTCTGTCGTAGTAAGACTCAAAGAAACTTATTGAGTTTCTAAAGTATTCATGAAAGTGGTTGGCTGTATTGAGACTATAAATAAAGTAAAGATTTAATACCGTCTATTACTAAAACTTGTAACGGGATAATATGTACGTGAAAAGCTACCCGTTTATTCTCCAGTTTGTACAACATAAATAAAAGAATGCCCAATAAAGTAGAAGTTTATTGATATAAAAACTTATATCATAGTTAACTTGGAGTTTATTGATAATTGCACATGTCATGATGTAAACTTAAAGTTTATAAATGTTGATAATTTATCTAGTTAGCATAATTGGTTTAACCAAGTCAATTTAAGTATGATGTGCAAAAAAATAAATAGAATTCACATAGGTAAGTATTACAGAACTAGAAAATTATTTACGAATTCTCTTATGTTGTTTGTTCTCATAATAGATCAACTAAAATTGGAATTGAATCTCATGGATGCTGAAAATACCAAAGGTGAATATAGGCGCATTCACCTACCATGTATAACACACAAAGTGCATCTATGATATAGTTACATGTGCGATTATTATTAATCCGCAACTTGGTGTTTCCAAGGTAACTTGCTCAACAATTTAATTTAGAACATAATTTCTAGAGTTTCTATTCAAGATAGTTCATATTGATAAGTTGGTTACATCGTAGTTGGTTTTAGCAAAATAATTTATTGAGTGACTTCATTTATTGAATTTGGGAAGTATCATTTAATATCAGTTTGATACATGTTATATACGAAATTTTATACATTCTCTCCCAACAAGTGGTTCAGGATCAGGAACAAATAATTTCATCTTATTATTATTGATCTTCTGTATATATTTTGATTAATACCGTAAAACATAGAGGTGGGTTTTTAGAGTTGAGGAAGCAAGATAGTTTTTCTAGCACGAGGGGGAGATAGGATAAACATTTGAGAAAGAATACGTGGAATAAAATATCATTTGTACAAATAGATCCTCAAATAATATAATATGAACTTCAAGTTCATAAAAAGATAATTCATTTGCAATATATTGCATAGCATGCCAGACGCATTAGCTGGCCCAAAGAGTAACTATATTCTCACTGTAAATGCTCTTATTAGAATAAGTCCTAGAAGGAAAAAGTCTATGGTACAAGTAAAGCGTATAGACAAATCGGTTTCAAATAAAATTCTTGATAAAGAAGATGAGAAAATGATCATGATAAGGAGGCAAGTGATCTAGAATATCACATGACATAACACATTATAAATCTCAGGAGAGGTTCAGGTACATGAAAATATTAATGAATAGATTTCTATGTTATGTCTTTATTAAAAAAAGAGGTTGGAACTGGTATAAAATGTTCGTCAACTACATCTGTGATAATACCAAATATATATATGAGAATCTTAAGTCTAGAGAAACAATTCAAGTAGTATTTATTTCATATAAAAGTGTAACGACCCGGTCGGTCATTTTTTAGTTACCGCTTCCCCCATTTATGCTTCTTATTGTCTTGTTCAAATGCATATGTGTTATCGGGTTAGGTGGCTCGGGTTCGGAGAGGTATTGGTAAGATTTGAGACACTTAGTCTCTTTTGAGTAAAAGTCAATCAGATGTTGACTTATGTGAAAAAGGGATCGGATGTGAATTCCGATGGTTAGGATTGTCTTGGGAGGTGATTTGGGATTTCGGAGCATGATCGGAATGTGTTTTGGGGGTTCAGAGTAGGTTTAGCCTTGAATTAGCAAAATTAGAATATTTTGGCATTTTCCGGTTGATAGATGAGATATTGATATAGGGTCGGAATGGAATTCTGGAAGTTGGATTAGGTTTGTTGTGTCATTTGTGATGTGTGTGCAAAATTTTGAAGTCATCCGGACGAGGTTTGATAGACTTTTTGATTCGAAGCGGAATTTGAAAGTTTTTGGAATTCTTAGGCTTGAATCTGATGTTAATTTGGTGTTTTGATATTGTTTTGAGCATTTCGAGGGTTTGAACAAGTCTGAGTGAGGTTATGGAATATGTTGACATATTTGGTTGAGGCCTAAAAGGCCTCGGGTGGGTATCGGGTTGTTGAACGGATCATTTCATGACGGAGAAAGTTGTAGAAAAACTGTTGTTGGTGTTGCAAGCTTTTGGCCTTCGCGTTCGCGATGAACATCCCGCGTTCGCGAATGGTTAGGATCTGAGGCAGTAGAGTTCGCCTTTGCATTTGAGAAGGTTGTCCCGCATTTATGAAGACCTGAGGTTAGTGATCATCGCGTTCGCGAGGGTCTTGCCACGTTCGCGTAGAGGAAAGGTGAGCAGCTGTGGTCCTAGAGAATTGTTCTTCGCGTTCGCGAGCTGATAGTCGCGCTCATGATGCTTTGATGAGATGAAGTTTCGCATTCGCGTTAGGAGTATCACATTCGCGATGAAGGAATTAGTGGTCAACATAAGTTGGTGCTTCGCGAATGTGAGGCATTGACCGCGTTCACAAAGAAGGAAGGTGAATAGCTGGGCAGAATGTTTAAAAGACTATTTCCGCGATTTTGGGTCTAAGTTTCGCAATTTTTGAGCGATTTTTGATCGTTTTGAGGAGAATTGAAGAGGGAATCAAGGAGAAACACTTGGAGGTAAGATTTATAGACTTAATACTCGATCCGAATGTGATTTCTACCTACTTAAACATGGAATTTGTGGAATCTAAAGCCTAGAATTGGAAGTTTAGGGCTTGCAAATGGGAGACCTAAATCCAGGGATTTGAAGGGTCATTTGTGGTCAGATTTTGGTATTCTTGATATGTATGAACTCGTGAGAGTGTAAGGATTATACTTTTGTATTTTTTGCAGAATCAGAGATGTGGACCCGTAGGTAGGGTTTTTCCAATTTTGGGATTCTTGATGTAAATTGGTTATTTTTGAGTGGGCCTTGTTCCCTTAGCATATTTTGATGGTGTAAACCTATTTTTTGATAGAGTTGGAGCATGTGGAGGCCGATTCAAGAGGCAAAGGCATTGCGGGCTAGAGTTTGGACCGAATAAAGTTAAGTATCGGTTGTAAATGTGATTTTGAGAGTATGAAACCCTAGTTTTCACGTCGTTGTGCTACTTTGAGGTGACACACTCGCTAGATGGCGAGTGTGGGGTCGTGCACTGTTGGGGATTGTGACCTAGTCCATCCCTTATGACTGTTAAGTCGCGTATTTGATTGAAAATTATTTGATATCATTGTGTTTTGGAAAGTATTAGCATGTTTTGGGCTAAATGTCATATTTGGGCCTCGTGTCAACTGGTTTGCACTCTTAGGGGATTTTTACTGCTATCCTTCACTGTTTTGGCTTTATATTTATACTCTATCCTGTTGTATTCTATTGTTTTTATAACTTAGTATTTACTTCATTTTGATATTTTAAATGATATTTTGGGCTGAGCATCATGTTTTACTGTTGCCCGAGTGGCTTGAGAGACTTCTAACTAAGTGAGGCTGAGGGCCAGTATTCTGAGGATATTATGGGATCGAGATGCATGCTGTAGTAGTGTTATACTGATTCATGATTATGTGGCCATATGCCTAATTTGTTACACCACAAGGTGGCTTGATATGAGGCCGAGTGCCTATTTGATTATATTACGAGATGGCTTGATATTGTGCTTGGGTTGTAAAGAGCCCTCCAGGAGTCTGTACACCCTCAGTGACTGTAGGTACCCAATATGAGATGTGATGTAGGCCGAGGGGCTTTTGTTGTTTCATATTATTGGCCGAGGGGCTGATACGAGTGATTGTGAGATGGCCCGATGGGCTAGTTCTGTTGGTATTTTGCCCGAGGGGCTGATTTACATTTCTATCCTTTTCTCTCTATTGTCATCACTCATTTGAACAACTGAAAGATGTTTTAAAGAGGTTTTCACTAAACTAAGGTGTTTTTACGGGCTTTTATTATTTTATTGCGTTGTTTTGGTTTTATACTGCTTTGTTGTAGAATTATGCTGTGTTTTACATATTTTCTTATCGCTTAACTACCTTTACTTTTATTACTTACTGAGTTGGTGTAATCATATTACTCCCTGCAACATGTGTACAGATTCGGGAGTCTCGAATCACATTAGCGATTGCTGATTTGCTTTCCAGCATGCTTGTTTGGAGTTGACTAGGTAGCTGCGCGATGTTCGTAGCCCAGTGCTCCTCCTTCCTATCTTTATTTTGCTTTGTAGTAGCTTTGTATCAGACTATATTGTTTCTTATTTTTCTTAGACAGATTTTTAGATGCTCATGACTGGTGACACCTCGATGTCCGACTTTGTTGTTTCCGCATTGTTCTATTTTACTATTTATTTTTGGGTTAATAGCTTATTAATGACTAAAAATAAATTATTATAACTCTTTTGTTGTTTGAGGGTTTGTGTCTGCTAGCCTTGTTTCACGATAGGCGCCATTGCGACCGGGTTCGGTTTAGGGTCGTGACAAGTTGGTATCAGATCCTAGGTTCCATAGGTCTCATGAGTCATGAGCATGTTTACTAGAGTCTCGCGGATATTAAGGTGACATCTGCACTTATCCTCGGGAGGCTGCGGAACCTTTAGGAAAACATCATATTCGTGAAATTCTTGTCGTGTGAATCTGTTGATCTGAGTAGTAAAATTCTCTTATTCTATTCTCTCACAGATGGTGAGAACACGAGCGACCTGTCAGGATGGACGACCACCAATACCACCAGCCATGGTCACTAGAGGCCGAGGACATGGTCGAGGACATGGTAGGGGTAGAGGTGTAGTTTGCACCGTAGCTAGGGCATCACCTAGAGATCCACCACCTTCCCCAGTTCAGGATCAGGTCCTAGTTGTGGACACTCCGGCAACACCAGTTCAGGTGCTAGCTATGCTTATTGTGATCCTAGGCCTTCAGGAGGCCCTGGTATAGATTGTATCAGTATGCGCTAGCCTAGCTCAGGTGGTCTCAGCTACCACAACCACAACTACTTCTCAGTCCGGGGGAGGCACCTAGATTCCCTCTGCTCGCATGCCTGAGTAAGATTTGCAGGGACTTCAAATATAGGGGGCACATCCAACTCAGCCGGTTGCAACTTTTTAGGACTATGTAGCTCCTTTCATGCCAGAGGATGAGCAACGCAGGTTGGAGAGGTTTGGTTGACTTCAGCCTCCGACTTTCAGTGGTGTATAGGGCAAGGATGCCTAGGGTTTCTTGGAAAAATGTCAAAGGATTCTTTGTGCAGTGAGTATTCTAGAGACCAGCAGGGTAGCGTTTACTACGTTTTTTAGTTTTCTGAAGCTGCCTTTTGGTGGAAGGCTTATGAGAGACGTAGGCCTGTTGGTGCAGCACCCTTTACCTGGCAGTAGTTCTTTGTTCTCTTTTTGGAGAAGTATGTGCCACGATCTCGCTGAGAGGAGTTGCGCAGATAGTTCAAGTAGTTGCGATAGGGTGATTTATCTGTGATATAGTATGAGATAAGGTTCTTGGAGTTAGCTCGTCATGTTGTTTGGTGGGTTCCTATGGAGAGAGAGAGAGAGAGAGGATTAGGAGGTTCGTTATGGGCTCACGTATCAGCTTCGAATTTCATGAGCGTGGAGAGGTGTCTTGTGCTACTTTTGAGGAAGTTGTCGACATTGCTCGCGAGATTGAGTCAGTTTGTCGCTAGGAGCGAGATGAGAGACAGTCCAAGAGGCCTCGGGGATCTAGCAGTTATGGTGGTGCTCTTTCGAGAGGTCAGTTTCAGCTTGGTAGAGGCTGTTTATTCAGACATGCTCAGTTATCTCGCCTAGGTTATCGTGGGGCTTTGTCGGGTCATGGTTCTCATATTTCTCATCATGTCCATTCATCACTCAGTGCCTTTCTAGCCCAAAGTTCGTCCTGTGCTCCATCATTTCAGGGTTCTTCTGTGCCAGGTGCATCTGCTATTCATTCTGTTGCTAGGGATTCCTTTCAGTCCTCATCTCCGACACTAGGGAGTTATTATAAGTGTGGAAGTTAGGTCACATGTGGAGGCAATGTCCTCATCTTCTTAGAGGCTCGTCTCAACAGAGGAGTCAGCTATCGCCTTTAGCGCTAGTTACTTCACCACCACCCATCCACTCAGTTAGGGGTGGAGGTCAGTCTGCTAGAGGTTGCCCCGAAGGAGGAGGTCGATCAGGTGGTGGTCAAGCCATTTCTATGCAGTCCTAACTAGACCCGATGCTACTGATTCAGATGCTGTAATTACAAGTATTGTCTCAGTTTGCCACAGAGATGCCTTAGTGTTATTTGATCGCGGTTCCATTTTTTCATGTTTCATCATATTTTGCTCATTATTTGGATATGCCTCGTGAGTCACATGTTTCATCTGTTCGTGTATGCCGGTGGGCGATACTATTGTTATGGACTGCATATGTGATGACAATTGGGGGTTTGGAGACTCAAGTGGATGTTTTGTTGCTATGTACGATGGACTTTGACATGATATCAGGTATGGATTGGATATCTCTGTGTTGTGCTATTTTGGACTATCATGATAAGACAATGATGTTGGCTATGCCGGGTGTGCCACGGATTGAGTTACGCTCCCAATAGGGTAATTTCATCCTTGAAGACCCAACGTATGGTTGGGAAGAGTTGTCTTTCTTACTTAGCCTTTGTGAGGAATGACAGTGCAGAGGCTCCCAGCATTGATTCTATTCCAATTGTAAGGGATTTTGTTGATGTGTTTCTTGCAGACATGTCGGTCATGCCACGATACATGGATATTCATTTTTGTTTTGACCTGGTGTCGGGCACTCATCCCATTTCTATTCTACCGTATCGTATGTCACCAGCGGAGTTGAAGGAGCAACTTCAGGAACTCTTTGATAATGGGTTTATTCGGCCTAGTGTGTCTCCTTGGGGTGCGTATGTTCTATTTGTGAAGAAGAAGGATGGCATGATGAGGATGCGTATTGATTACGGGTAGTTGAACAAGGTTACAATTCAGAATATGGATCATTTGCCTTGCATTGATGATTTATTTGACCAGCTTCAAGGAGCAAGAGTGTTCTCCAATATTGATCTTCGTTCAGGGTATCACCAGTTGAAGATCAAGGACTCGAATATTCTTAAGACGACTTTCAGGACCCAATATGGTCATTATGAGTTCCTTGTGATGTCTTTTGGGCTAACCAATGCCCCATCAGCATTCATGCAATTGATGAACATCGTGTTCCGGTCGTATCTTGACTCGTCTTTCATAGTTTTCACTGATGATATTCAGGTGTATTCGCGTAGTCATGAAGAGCACGTAGAGCATCTGAGAGTTGTGTTACTGTGATTGAGGGACGAGAAGCTTTATGCAAAGTTCTCCAAGTGTGAGTTTTGGCTTAGTCTAGTGGATTTCTTGGAGCAAGTGGTGTCCAATGAGGGTTTTCAGGTTGATATGAAGAAGATAGAGGCAGTGTAGAGTTGGCCTATACCGTCCTCACCCATAGAGATTTGCAGCTTTCGTAGTTTAGCGGGTTATTACCGTTAGTTTGTTCAGGTATTTTCATCTATCGCATCACCCTTGACCAAGTTGACTCAAAAGGGTGCTCCTTTCATGTGGTCAGATGAGTGTGAGGAGAGCTTTCAGAAGCTTAAGACTGCCTTGAACACAACTCCAGTGTTAGTTTTGCCACTAGCTTCAGATTAATATACCATGTATTGTGATGTTTGGAGAGTTGGTATTGGGTGTGTATTGATGCAGGGGGTAGAGTTATTACTTATGCTTCTCGTCAGTTGAAGCCCCATAAGAAGAACTACCTTGTTCATGATTTTGAGTTGACTGCCATTGTTCACGTGTTGAATATTTGGAGGCATTATTTGTATAGTGTGTCTTGTGAGGTGTTTACTGATCATTGTAGCCTCCAACACTTGTTCAAGCAGAAGGATCTCAATTTGAAGTAGTGGAGATGGTTGGAGTTTCTAAAAGATTATGATATCACTATTTTGTACTATCGGGGGAAGGCCAATGTGGTGGCCGATACTTTGACTAGGAAGGCGGTGAGTATTGGGAGTTTGGCATATATTCTAGTTGGGGACAGACAAAAGTTGATGTTAGGCCTTGGCCAATTGGTTATTGAGGTTAAACATTTTGGAGCCATGTCGGGTATTGGCTTGTGTGCTTTCTCGGTCTTCCTTATTTGATTGCATCAGAAAGCGCCAGTATGAAGATCCTTATTTGATTGTTCTTAAGGACAGAGTTCAACACGACGATGCGAGAGATGTGACTATTGGTGATGATGGGGTGTTGAGGATGTAGGGACGGATATGTGTGCCCAATGTGGATGGACTTCGGGAGTTGATTCTAGAGGATGCTTATAGCTCGCGGTATTCTATGCATCCGAGTGCCGCGAAGATGTATCAGGATCTGAGACAACATTATTGGTGGAGGAAAATGAAGAAGGACATTTTGGTATTTGTAGCTTGGTGTCTCAATTATCAGTAGGTGAAATATGAGCATCAGAGACCCAGTAGCTTACTTCTGTGGATGGATATTCCAGAGTGGAAGTGGGAGCGGATCACCATTGACTTCAAAGTTGGGCTCTTACGGACTTTGAAGAAGTTTGATGCTAATTGGGTGATTGTGGATAGGCTAACCAAGTCCATGCACTTCGTTCCTATGTGTACTACCTATTTTTCAGAGCGGTTAGCAGAGATATATATCCGGGAGATTTTTCATTTGCACGGTGTCCAGTTTTATCATTTTAGATAGTGGTGCGCAGTTTACTTCACAATTTTGGAGGTATGTACAGTGAGAGTTGGGTACTCAGATTGAGTTGAGCACAAATTTTCACCCTCAGATAGACGGGCAGTCCGAGCGTACTATTCAGACATTGGAGGACATGTTGCGCGCTTGCGTCATTGATTTTGGAGGGTCATGGGATTAGTTTCTACTACTCGTAGAGTTTGCTTATAATAACAGTTATCAGTCGAGTATTGAGATGGCTCCATATGAGGCTCTGTAAGGCGGTGTAGATCTCTAGTCGGTTGGTTTAAAACGGGTGAGGCTAGGCTATTGGATACAGACTTGGTGCAGGATGCTTTAAACAAGGTGAAGGTGATTTAGGAGAGGCTTCGTACACCGTAGTCAAGACAAAAGAGTTATGCTAACAGGAAGGTTCAGGATATGTACTACATGATTAGTGAGAAGGTTCTATTGAAGGTTTTACCCATGAAGGGTGTTATGAGATTTGGAAAGAAAGGTAAATTGATTCCTCGATTCATTGGATCTTTTGAGGTACTTCGAAGGATTGGGGAAGTGGCTTATAAGCTTAGCTTTCCACCCAGCTTGTTGAGTGTGCATCCACTATTTCATATTTCTATGCTCTGGAAGTATATTGGCGATCTATCTCATGTTTTGGATTTCAGCACAGTCCAGTTAGGTGGTGATTAGACTTATGATACGGATCCAGTGGCTATTTTAGAGCGTCAGGTTCGAAAGTTGAGATCAAAGGATATAGTTTCAGTGAAAGTGCAGTGGAGAGGTTGAATTGTGGAGAAGCTACTTGGGAGATCGAGGGGGAGATACAGAGCAGATATTCTCACCTATTTGAGGCTTCAGGTATGTTTCTTGACCCGTATGAGCACAAACGTTTGTTTAAGAGGGGAAAGATGTAACAACCTGGCCGGTCGTTTCATTAGTTACGCCTCCGTTTCCCTTATTTCTGCTTCTTATTGTCTTGTTTAGTTGTATTATGTGTTATCGGGTTGGTTGGCATGGGTTCGGATAGGTTTTGGTAAGGTTTGAGACACCTAGTTTCCTTTGAGTAAGCTTAAGCTGGAAAAGTCAACCAGATGTTGAATTATGTGAAAAAGGGATTGGATGTGAAATTTGATGGTTCAGATAGCTTCGGGAGGTGATTTGGGACGTATGAGTATGATCGGAATGTGCTTTGGAGGTTCGGAGTAGCTTTAGGTTTGAATTGGCAAAACTGGAATTTTGTTGTTTTTCGGTTGATAGGTGATATTTTGATATAGGGGTCGGAATGTAATTCCAAAAGTTGGAGTAGGTCCGCTATGCCATTTGTGACGTGTGTGCAAAATTTCAGGCCATTCGAACGAGGTTTGATAGACTTGTTGATGGAAAGCGGAATTTTGATGTTTTGGGAATTCTTAGGCTTGAATCCGATGTCAATTTGGTGTTTTTTGTTGTTCTGAGCGTTCTGAGGGTTGGAACAAGTTTAAATGAGGTAATGGGATATGTTTTCATGTTTGGTTGAAGTCTCAAGGGCCTCAGGAGAGTTTTGGTTGGTTGAACGAATAATTTCATGTTGAAAAAAATTGTAAAAAAACTATTTTTAGTGTTGTAGGATTTTGGCCTTCGCGTTCGCGTTAGACGTCCCCCCCTTGCAAAAGGTTAGGATGTGAGGCAGGAGTTGTCCTTTTTATTCGCGAAGTGGTCCCACATTCTCGAAGGGCTGAGGTTAGTGTTCATCGCATTCGCGGGGGTCTTTCCGCGTTCACGTAGAGGAAATGTGAGCAGCTGGGGTCCTGGAGAATTGTTCTTCATGTTCGCAAGCTTGTAGTCGCGTTTGCAATGCTTTAATGAGCTGAAACTTTGCATTTGCATAATGGGTATCATGTTGACAATGAAGGAATTAGTGGTCAACGTAAATTCGTGCTTCACGAATACGAGGCATTAACCACGTTCGCGAAGAAGGAAGGTGAATAGCTGGGCAGAATGTTTAAAAGACCATTTCCACGATTTTGGGTCTAAGTTTCACCATTTGTGAGCGATTTTAGAGATTTTTGGGAGGATTGAAGAGGGAATCTAAGGGAAACACTTGGAGGTAAGATTTATGGACTTAATACTCGATCCTAATGTGATTTCTACCTAATTAAACATGGAATTTGTGGAATCTAAAGCCTAGAATTGGAAGTTAGGGCTTGGAAGTTTGACACCCAAATCTAGGGATTTGAGGGGTCATTTGTGGTCGGATTTTGGTATTCCTGATATGTATGAACTCGTGAGAGCGTAAAGATTCTAGTTTTGTGATTTTTTTCAGAATCAAAGATGTGGGCCATGGGGTCGGGGTTGGCCAATTTCGGGATTCTTGATGTAAATTGGTTTTTTTCGAGTGAGCTTTGTTCCCTTAGCATATTTTGATGGTGTTAATTTGTTTTTTGATAGATTTGGAGCATCCGGAGGCCGATTTGATAGGCACAAGCATCGGTGGCTAGAGTTTGGACCAGATAAAGGTAAGTAATGACTGTAAATGTTGTCTTGAGGGTATGAAACATCAGATTTCACATTGTTATGCTAATTTAAGGTGACACACATGCTAGAAGACGAGCGTGGGGTCGTGCACTGTTGGGGATTGTGACCTTGTACCTCCCGTATGACTATTAAGTCATGTATTTGATTGAAAATTATTTGATATCATTGTGTTTTGGAAAGTATTAGCATGTTTTGGCTGAATGCCATATTTGAGCCTTGTGCCAACTATTTTGCACCCTTAGGGGATTTTTACTGCTATCCCTCACTGTTTTGACTTCATATTTATACTCAGTCATGTTGTATTCTACTATTTTTATAACACAGCCATATGTACTCTGTTTTGATATTTAAATGATACTTTGGGTCGAGAATCTTATTTTACAGTTGCCCGAGTAGCTTGAGAGACTTCTAATTGAGTGAAGCCAAAGGCGAGTGTTGTGAGGATAATATGGAACCCGGTTGCGTGCAGTAGTAGTGTTGTACTAATTCATGATTATGAGGTCGATGGCCTAATTTGCTATGCCATGAGGTGGCTTGTTATGAGGCTGAGTGCCTGTTTGATTATGCCACGAGATGGATTGACATTGCGCTTAGGCTGTAAGGAGCCCCTCCAGGAGTCTGTACACCCATAATGAGCGCGTGTACCCAGTGTGAGATGCGATGTAGCCCGGTGGGCTGTTGTTGTTTCATGTTATTGCTTGAGGGGCTGATACGAGTTATTGTGAGATAGCTCGAGGGGCTGGTCTGTTGGTATTTTGCCCGAGGGGTTCTTTATATTTCTATCATTTTCTCCATGTATTCATCACTTATTTGAATGAATGAAATATATCTTAAAGAGGTTTTCACTGATCTAAGGTGTTTTTACGGGCTTTCGTTGTTTTATTGTAATTTTCTAGTTTTGTACTATTTTTGTTGTAGCATTATGCTGCGTTTTACGTGTTTTCGTATTGCTCATCTGCCTTTACTTTTATTATTTACTGAGTTGGCGTACTCATGTTACTGCCTGCAGCCTGTGTGGATTCAGGAGTCACGGGTCACGCTAGCGATTACTGATTTGCTTTCCAGCAGGCTTGTTCGAAGTTGACTAGATAGCTGCTTGGCGTTCGCAACCCGCTGCTTCTCCTTATCTTTATTTTTCTTTGTACTAGCTTTGTATTGGACAATGTTGTTTCTTGTTACTCTTAGACGGATTGTTAGATATTCATGACTGGTGATACCCGGATGCGGGCTTTGTTGTTTCCGCACTATTCTATTCCACTCTTTGTTTTGGGATTTATAACTTATTAATGACTAAAAATGAATTATTATAACCCTTTAGTTGTTTGCGATTTTATGTCGGAGTCGGTTTAGGGTCGTGACAAAAAGATAAGTAATTTTGGACAATGCAGTTCAAACACTTGAAAGCGTAAAGTCAACGGTATATGCAATCATTTTTATCTATCTTATATGTCTAGCATTACATGAAAAGATGTGCATCTAAAGTCTATTTATACGGCTTATATGGCATAAATTTTATGACAATCACGAAAGATTTTAAATCACTTAAAGAATATATAATTATTGGTCATAAAGTACCACATCCTAAGTGTAATTTGTGCACATATGTATCTTGATAATTATAAGCATGATAGTGTGATAGCGAGAATTTAGTACCTCTACGGAGATATAGAAAAGGCTATTCCACGGCATTATATGAAGACATCACTTATCTAACAAGAATGATGATTCCAAAGTGCAACATATGCACTCAAGTTAATATGGCTGATTTGTTTATCAAATCTCTACCAACAATCTTATGAAGATGGTGCACAATATTAGAATATGAATACTCAAAGATATGAATTGATTACCTCATGAAGAGAAGTTAATAAGCGTTGTACTCTTTTTTCCTTACAAGGTTTTGTCTCATTGGGTTTTTCTTGCAAGATTTTAATAAGACAACCAAAAGGCGTATTGTTAGATATGTTTACTCTTTTTTCTTCACTAGAATTTCTTTCCATATAATTTTATTATAGTTAAAGTTTTAACGAGGCACGTTATTTGTTGAATAAACATTCAAGGGGGAGTGTTATATTCAATTTTATTTATGATGAATGTCTATTTTTTGGAGAGATTTTAGAGTTTGTTACTTTGTGACTAATTTAGTTTTTCCAAATAAATAAAGGGATTTATTCCATTATAATTAATCCAAAACTTAACAAGAATTATCTCTTTACTTTTCTCTATAATACTCTTCTTCTTTTATTGCTTTATAACAATTACAAATTAAAAATTACTACAACTTTAGTCATTTAAAATCATGTTTAAAGGAGCAACTATCCTTTTTCCAGAAGAAAACAAAGACGCATGATTCTAAGACCACACGAAATGTGAATATTCAAACATATAAAAAAGCTACTAATAAGTAGTTGTGAAAGTGCAAAAATTTACCATCACCCAACATTTACTCTATATTGTATTAAGTTATTAAACTTTTATGATTTAGTCAGGTAAAATTTGTATTAATTACCATAGGTAAATAAGAGAACTATATACAAAATGCATATCATGTCGATTTAGTATAGGTACTTAGTGAATAGTTTTTATGGAATAAAATAAGGATTTTTTACCTATATATGCTACATTATAAATTGAATTATTTGTCACGATCCAAAAATTCCTCCTTGAAGGTTGAAATTATAACGAGCCGACCGGTTGTTTTGATTATTTGCATTCACTTTGGTGGTTTGAGGTCATGAGTATATTCATATGGTATATTATGGTTTGTGTGTAAGGATGATTTGGCCTTCGAGTTGTCGGAATTGATTTGAAATAATGATTCTCATTTTAGAAGCTTTAAGTTAAAAGATATGACCAAGCTTGACTATTGTGCATTTGACCTCAAATCAAAATTTTGATGGTTCATTTAGGTTTGGATGGTGATTTTAGTATTAGGAGTATGCTCGAATTTGAATTTGGGTGTTTCTAGAAGGTTTTGGCACTAATTGGCAAAAGTTGTTTGAAATGTTCATGAATATGATCAGGAGTTGAGTTTATTGGTATCGGTTCGGATTATTATTCCGGTAGCTATAATACGTTGATTATATCATTTAGAACTTGTGTGCAAAATTTGAGGTCATTCTGAGTTTATTTGATGAGGTTCGGCACGAATTTTTGAAATTAAAAGTTCATCAAGTTTGATTTGTGGTGCAATTCGTAGTTTTGATGTTGTTATGTGTTATTTGAGGCCTCGGTAGGTCCATGTTATATTTTGGGACTTATTGTTATGTTCTGATAGGGTACTGAGGGGCTCGGGTGAGTTTCAGACGTGGTTTAGATCATTTTGTCTCATGTTGCATTGCTGAAGAATTTCTAGTGCTTGTGTTTCCACATTTGCAGAAGTTTGGACATAGATGACAACCCATAGATGCAGACATGTTATCGCAGAACGGAAGATGGTCTGGTGGGAGTGAAGGCCGCATGTGCAGTCCCCTGAGCGTAAAAGCGGAGTTTTTATTGCAGAAATGGTAGGTGCTGAGTTGAGGTGTTTTTACAGAAGCGAGATTCAGGTCGCGTATGCGGGTCCTGAAAGGCAGGCATCTAGTCATATATGTGACTTACCTGGGCAAAATATTATATATTCGAGCGTTCATTTATCTTATCACAACTTGAGATTTGAGCTCGATTTTGCGTGATTTTAGAAAGAATTTTCACTACATGGATTGAGGTAAGTATTTTCTACTCGGATGTGATTGATGATTTTAAAAGAAAAACTAAGGGTTTTTGTCTAATATTTCCCAAAGTGAATAATTGAGTTTTTAACATTGATTCAGAGTTGGATTTGAGTGAAATTAGTACGGTTGGACTCGTATTCAAATAGTTGTCAGAATTTGTGAGTTTGTTAGTTTTGAAGTGCGTGCCCAGGTTGACTTTGAGTATTTGATTAAATGTTTGACCTTTATCATTTGGATTTGTTTCTTATGTAATTATTTGATGTTTTTGATTTGCTTTTGGTTAGTTTCGAGCCATTTGGAGGTTGATTCGCATGGGATGGCGTTTCTAGAGTATAGTTTGGCTTACACGATATTTGATTTGGCTTTTTCGAGGTAAGTAACATATTTAAACTTGTATTTGAGGGTATTTAACCATGTGAACTATGTTATATGAGAAGTATTCGAATGACACATATGCTAGTTTAGAGATATGCGTGAGTGCACCTATATGTTTATAATTTGAGGTGGCTTTTAGACGATTGGTTTGTTATCATGCATTGGTATATTCGTGTTTCTAAACTTTTATGATTATTTTATTTCTGATTCACATTAGAAATTAGGTTTAGGCTATGTGATTAATTGTTTGATACCTAATAGGGCTATCCTTTTCGTTCAGCTATTTGCTTCTGGCGCAGTTTACAAGCGCACAATTTTAACGACCCGACAGGTCGTTTTGAGCTTTTGCACTTTGACCGCTAGTTTTCGGGCATGAATTGCCCTGTGTAGTTTATTATGACTTATGTAAATCGTTAGTTTTGGTTTTTAGGGTGATCAGAATGAATTTGGAAGAACAGTTCTCAGTTTGAAGCTTGAAATTTGAAATGTTGGACCAATATTTGGCTTGCCAGTATATAATCTTGGATTGATATTATTATAATTTAGTTAGCTCCATTAGGTAATTTGGGACTAAGGAGCATGATGAGAATGTGTTTGGAGGTCCAGAGTAGATTTAGGCCTGAATTGGCAAAATTGAATTTTTGGCGTTTTCCGGTTGATATGTGAGATTCTGATATAGGGGTTGAAATGGAATTTCGAGAGTTGAAATAGTTCCGTTGTGTCATTTGGGATGTGTTTGCAAACTTTTATGTCATTCGAATGTGGTTTGATAGACTTTTTTTTTCAATAGCGTAATATAGAAGATTTTGAAATTCATTAGCTTGAATCCGATGCGAATTTGGTGTTGTGATCTAATTTTGAGTGTTTCGAAGGTCGGAATAAATTTGAATGATGTTATGGGATATGTTGGCATATTTTCTTGAGGTCCCAGTGGCTTCGGGTGAGTTTCGAGTGGTTAAACAGACTATTTCATGCTTTGGAAAAGTTGTAGATTTTTGAGTTTCAGCTATTTCGAGTTCGGAAGCTTATATCTTGTAATCTATAAGGAATCAGAAACATTGCAACAAGAAAGTTGTAGACTTTGCATTCTAGTTTCCGAAAAATTAAACCATTCATGATTTTGATATTTTATCAAAAAGATCTAATCAATTGAAGATGGTTGGTGGAGTAGTTTTGAAAGAATTGTCTGATGCATGGAGCCGACTTTAAAAGATCATATCTCGGAATATATGAAGAGTTATATGGTGTACAACCTATTAAATGAAAGATCTTCGAGTCTAGTTTCTAAGTCATCAAACTGTTTGTCATTTAGATATATTCACAAGGAGTTATAGAAAATGGTAAGAGGATGTACAACATGTACAACGCCATGTACAACTCTATGAAGCCTAGGCAGATTGTTTTAAACACGAGTTTTAGCCCATTTCTTTCATTTATTTTCATTTGTCTTGGACAATTATGGAGAGCTCAAGGAGGGGTTTTTACTAAGCAATACTAGGTAAGTGATTTCTTTCTATTTTTAAGTTAAATATGTGACCTTACATGGATTTAGACATAAAAATCAGTAGAAAAAGGTGGAGTTAGGGCGTGAGATTATTACCTTCTAGGGATGATTTGACGGGGTCAAACAAACTCCGGTTTTCAAGTTCTTTATATGTACGGACTCGTGAAATGATGAAAAACATTCTGATATAAAGTTTGTTCAGTTTCGGTATGTGGGCCCAGGGGTCAGATTTTTATTTATTTCGAGTTTTGTGCTTAAAATCGATACTTTTCAATTAGAATTCACTCATTTAAAATAATTTGATGATGAAAATATGAAATTGGTAGATTTGGAGCACTCGAAAATTGGGCCGAGAGGCAAGCGTGTTGCAGAGTAGCTTTTCGGGCCAGTTTGAGGTGAGTAATAATTTTAAATGCTGTTTTGAGTGTATGAAACCCCAGATTGCACAACGTCGTGCTATATTAAGGTGAAAAACATGCTAGATGACGAGCGTGGTGTCGTGCACCATTGGGGATTCTGACTTAGTCCATCCCAAATGACTATTTTTCTGTATAATAGGCAGCTAATTGTTTGATATTATTATACTTTTGGCTAAATGCCATATTTGGGCTTCATGCCAACTATTTAAACTCTTAGAGGATTGTTAATGATATTTTCTTCATTGTTTGATTTCATATTTTTGCTCAGTCATGCTATATTTTCACTACTTTAAAAGCTCAGTTATGTTATTCTGTTTTAAACACATTAATTAATATTTTCAAAGATTGAGTTTCATATTTTACTGATGCCCGAGGGGCTTATGAGATTTTGACTAAGTAAGCAGATGGCCTATATTGTGAGGATACTTTTGGGTACAGCTGCACGCTGCAAAAATGATATATTGATTTTAATAATGAGGCCGATGGCCTAGGATTGTGAGCCACGAGGTGGCTTGATATTGATATGAGGGCGGGAGCCTGTTTATGATGCCACGAGATGGCTTGATATTGCGCTTGGACCATAAGGGGCCCCTCCAAGAGTCTGCACACCCCTAGTAAGCGCGGGTACCCATTGTGATGTGAGATATAGCCCGGGGGGCTAGTGTGGTTCTAAGATATAGCCCGAGGGGCGAATTTGTTGACATTGTGGGCGAACCTTTATGTACTTATCTTTCTCATTTACCTGTCATGTACCTATTTAATTGTGTAATTATGCCCGAGGGGTAGATCTTCTATGCTTATCTATTCTAATTGCTTGCGTTTAATTGCTTAATTTTTGAAAAGCCATTTTTGAAGAAGTTTAAACTGAGCTAAGGTGATTAAGAAATTTCACAGCTTCATTTCTTTCTTACTGGTTTTGTACTGCTTCTATACAACATTGTAATGTAATCTTCTTGATTTCCTATCACTCAATCTTCATTTATTCTTATTACTCATTGAGTCTGAAGTACTCACTTTACTACCTGCACTTTGTGTGCAGATTCAAGTACTTCTGAATCTGACAGCGGGTATTGGTTGCTTAGATGCAGAGTCATCGGAGTTTAGGAAGGCAGCTGATCGACGTTCGCAACTTTACTTTTCTCCCTCTCGATTTCATTAGACTGTATTTAGTACATTTTTTACTCTAGTTGTATTCAGACCTTAGTAGATGCTCATGACTAGTGACACCCCAGTATCGGGTTGTGTTGGGTTTGTTTTTCCGCAAATTATACTATTAGCTGCTTATTTTTGAGATTTTATCATGTTTATGACTTAATACTTATTATTTTATTGCTTAAGATTGGAATGGGAATGTATCGGCTGGCCTTGTCTTCACGAGAGGCGCCATCATGATCGGGTCCGGGTTTAGGGTCGTAACAAGTTAGTATCAGAGCCTAGGTTATACATGTCTCATGAGTGATGACCAAGTTTAGTAGAGTCTCGCGGATCGGTACGGAGACGTCTGTATTTATCCTCGAGAGGCTACAAAACCTTTAGGAAAAACTCCATATTCTTGAATTCTTATCGTGTGTCCTTGATTCAGCTTGAAAAGTAACTCTTGATATTCCTTCCACGCGTTCGTATGCGCGCACGAGCGCTCAATATCGGATGTGCATCGATGGCTTGTGATTCCCTAATCAAAGGGCGGGATGTGATCTATGTGTGTTTGATATTGGGCCAATATGGAGGACTTGAGGGTGGATTTTTACCTATTGCTTGAGCATAGAAGTGCTGATTAATTGAGCCATGTTTTTGAACGTATATATTCGGTAATGCTCCTATTAGTAGAAGTGATGGCTGGATAGTTACGCGATGAGTGTGATGTGACTGTGAGATGTATTCATATGATTTAGAAGTGATGAGAAGGGTCTGCTGGAGGATAGAAGAATTATTAGGTGCTTTATTCCCATCTTAATTCGAGCTATAGCCCCGAGTTATGGGTGTGTGAAGAACCTTTTCACGTTTTCTAGTTGGGAGTAAAGTAAATTTCATGTTGCAGTATAAGTTTAGACTCAGGAAGATCAAGCGACTGCATAATGTTTATGATGGTGGAATGTATACAGAAATGTTAGTTTGAGGAAAAACAGGTGGGTTATCTTATGCGGAGTGTTCTGAAGTTGCGTGATCCTTATGTTGTCTGTTAGGAGATTCCATTGACAAGTGAAATATACGTGCTGAAATTTAAATTTTAGATCGCTCAAGAGAGTGAATTTAGCTGTTACGAGGGTGAATGAAAGATTTGCAGAAGATTAAAGTACTAGATGGTCGGTGTTTCACGAGTTTATGAAGGATCGAGTTTAATCTCACTATAGTATTATGGCATTAGTATAGTATATGTATTTTGAGTTATCGTGTGTATTTTGATCTATGACTTCGAGTCAAGTGGGGGAGTCTGCTATTGGTTAGTTGACTGCACGGTTATGTGCTATGTTGGTTCCAATTGAGGCGTACAGGTGAATCAGCTATGACCAACATAGAGCGATGATGGCTCGAGTAAAGGAAAATTCTTGTCAAAGGTTATAGTATGCTTCATAAGTGTGTGAGAATCACAGAATGTCTTGAGTTGTTACTTGTAAAGGATGTTCATTGCATAGAGTAGGAAGTTTCTTGGTTGTTTTGGAATGGGGTTACATTCTGCGGTATCGAAGTACTAATGAGGCACTGGTTGTTCGGTCCATTTGATCAGGCTAATTGCAGTTTGAGTAGAGTGAATGACTCTCGAGAATGGTTCTAATGTGTTCAAAATTGTACATGTAATAATTAGAAAAAAAGTGTATGATTTGGCTGGGAACTGAGATTTGCGCTAGAGGGTGTCAAGAATTGTGTCATTTCTGTATCACTTATGGGATTCTATACATCAGTATTAGGAAGGTAATGGCATCAGATTCATAGGAAGTCTTTTCAAGGTAGGTATTTTGAATGTGGTGCTTTTGGGAAAATTTAAAAGAGTATTTAGTGGGTTATGAGCCTTAGATTGTGTGGTATTATTCTTGGGTCTCGTGTGGTGAGTCTGGGTTGAGGAATTGTGATGCTATAGCAAGAAGGAGTATAATCAGAGGAACTTGGATAGATGGGATCGACTATGGTGAGTCGTATGCTATATAGAGTTGGAGATTGGGAGTTCTTATAAATAGGTTATGTTGTGATTGTGGGTCGCGTGTATTGGCATTGTGTAGTGACTATCGGGGTTTGGTAACCCGAGTGGATCTTTTGTTGCTTGATAAGTTAGGATTTGAGATATTGGGTATAGATTGGTTCTCCGTGTCATTTTATTCTGGACTATTGTGCTAAGGCGACGATGTTGGCTATTCCAAGAATGCCATGGACTAAGTGGAAAAGTTCGACGGATTATGGTCTAGTATGGTGGTTTTATATTTTGAAGATTCATAAGATGGCTGGGAAGGACTATTTTTCTTACTTGGGTTTTTGGGATGGATGTTAGTCCAGAGACTCCTACCATTGATTCAGTTTCGGTGATGAGGGATTCTTCCGGATGTGTTTCCTACTGCGGGGAATGTCACCAAACCGGGTTGTTGATGTTGGTATTGATATGGTGCCAGGCACCGTATCGTACTACACCGGCATAGTTAAACGAGCTGAAGGAGTAGCTTCAGGGTTTTCTTGATAAAGGGTTCGTGGGCAGGCCAATGGATGTGTTTTCTAACTTGAGTCGGCTTGGTTGGCTCTGAGTTGTAATGTTGAGGGATGTGTTGATTTGATTATTAATGAGCTTATCGGTAATCTGGGGAGATCTATGAGTTACCTTTCTATGTTGCGAGGCATTATGATTTGTTGGTTATAGGCACATATGGTGCGGTTCTATTGGGGTTTCATAATGGAAGTCGATCGGAAAGAGTATTTGGGTGTTGCGCGGTGAATGGCGTATCGATTATGTCCTTTCAGGTTTTTATGGTGTATGTTATTTGCTTCAACGTGGATATGATGATTTATTTTGGTTAGAGATATCAAATTGCGCGTGGTTGTCGATTCGAGCATAATTACTTATGGTGTTTCATGTGGACCAGTGTTTGGATAGGGTCGCACATTGCAGAGAAGTTATGTGGAGGTATGACCCTTCGGGTTAGATTCGCATATTCTATTTCTACGATGTGTGATAGGTTCTCAGCATTTTGTTGCGGTGGTACTTGTGAGTTGGTGGTATACCCCTTTTGTTCGAGATTGGAGTGCATACAGATTGTTGTTTATTGGTGCAAGGATTGCTCAAGTTGTGGCTTTAGATTGCATTGAGGTGTCATGTCACCAGAGTAGTGGTGTTGGATTAGATGAGATCATCGGGATCTGTAATGAGTACAAACTTATTTGATTTCAGCATGTTGGAAGGATAATATCGCGGTTTGGCTCAGAAATTTGCTATGGTCTTTGCCAACGGAGAAGTGGCTTCATGAATGGTTGATCTGAGAAATGGTTATGGCTTATTGCATGTTTCATTTATCATTGGAAGTATATGAAAGTGATGGAATGAGACTTTGGTTGATAAAAGGTTTCCTATCCATATTTGGTTGTTGTGTGCATCTATTGTGATTAGAAGTTATCACTACCAGCGTCTGAGTTATGTGGTATATCATGTAATTGCACCCGAGGTTACGGATAAGTTTCTTACAACTTGTTCATACTTATTCACAGTATAAATGTGAGATTATGATCGTATTAATGATTTGAGAAGTGGAAATGTGATTCTATGGTTTATGGGCTAGATTGAATCGTGTACCTATATGAGAGAGGGTGACGTGGGATCACCCCCAGGTATATGTGTGGTAAGGTTATTCGGAAATTGGTTGGATTTTGGAACAACTCTGGGCATGTTTGAGGATGAACATATGTTTAAGTAGGGGAGGATGTAATGACCCGACCAGTCATTTTGAGCTTTTGCACTTTGCTCGCCAGTTCTCGGGCATGAATTGCCCTATGTAGTGTATTATGACTTATGTAAATCGTTGGTTTTGATTTTCAGGGTGATCAGAATGAATTTGGAAGAACAGTTCTCAGTTTGAAGCTTGAAATTTGAAAGGTTTGACCAAGATTTAACTTGTTAGTGTATAATCTCGGATTGAAATCTTTATGATTTGGTTAGCTCTGCTAGGTGATTTGGCACTTAAGAGTGTGATCAGAATGTGTTTTAGAGGTTCGAAGTAGATTTAGGACTGAATTGGTGTCGCTTTATGATTAATAGGTGAGAGTTTGATATAGGATTCAGAATGGAATTCTGAGAGTTGCACTAGTTCCGTTGTGTCATTTGGGATGTGTGTGCAAAATTTCATGTCATCAGGACATGGTTTGGTTGGGTTTTGATCAAATCCGTAATTTAGAAGATTTTGAAATTCTTAGGCTTGAATCTAATGCGAATTTGGTGTTGTGATGTGAGCATTCCGAAAGTTGGAACAAGTTTTAATGATGTTATGAGATATGTTGGCATGTTTGGTTGAGGTCGCGGTCCCCTAGGGTGAGTTCGGGTGGTTAAATAGACTATTTCATGCTTTAGAAAAGTTGTAGATTTTTGGGCTTCAGCTATTCACCAGAAATTTTTTGATGCGAGGAGTCGAGTTTGGAAGCTCATATCTTGCAATATACAAGGAATAAGAAACATTGCAAAACAAAAAAGTTGTAGCTCTCGCATTCTAGTTTTCAGAAAGTTTAACCATTCATGATTTGAACATTCTGTCAGAAAGTAATGAACAATTGAAGATTGCTGGTATAGCAGTTTTGACAGAATTTTCTGATGCATGGAGCTGACTTTAGAAACTCAAATCTCGGAATATATAAAGAGTTATACGATGTACAACCTATCAAGTAAAAAATCTTCTATTCTAGTTTCTAAATCATCAAATCGTTTATCATTTGGATACTTTCACAAGATTTATGAACGTTTTAATAAAAGGTGTACATCAGGGGAAATGGTAAGAGGATGTACAACCTGCACAACACAAGATACAGCTCGATGAAACCTGGGAAGATTGTTTTAAGCACGAGTTTTAGCCTATTTCTTTCATTTCTTTCATTTGGCTTGGACGATTTTGGAGATCTCAAGGAGGCATTTTTACCAAGCAACACTAGGTAAGTGATTTCTTCATATTTTTGAGTTACATATGTGATCTTACGTGGATTTAGACATGAAAATCAGTAGAAAAAGGTGGAGTTAGGACTTGAGATTATAAGATCTTCTAGGGATGATTTGAGGGGTCAAATGAACTACAATTTTCAAGTTCTTTATATGTACGGACTCGTGAGATGATGAATAATATTTTGATATAAAGTTTGTCCAGTTCTAGGATGCAGGCTCCGGAGTCGGGTTTTGACTAATTTCGGGTTTGTGCTTGAAATTGATATTTTTCAATTGGAATTCATTTGTTTAGCATAATTTAATGATAAAAATATGAACTTGGTAGATTTGGAGCATTCAATAATTGAGTCAAGAGGCAAGCGTGTTGCAGAGTAGCTTTTTGTGCTTGTTTGAGGTGAGTAATAATTTTAAATGCTATTTTGAGAATATGAAATCCCAGATTGCACAGTGTCGTGCTATATTGAGGTGAAACACATGCTAGATGATGAGCATGAGGTCGTGCACCATTGGGAATTATGACTTAGTCCATCCCGAATGACCATTTTTCTATATAATGGGCAGCTAATTGTTTGATATTATTATACTTTGGGTTAAATGCCATATTTTGGTTTCGTGCCAACTGTTTGAACCCTTAACGGAATGTTAGTGATATTTTCCTTACTGTTTGATTTCATACTTGTGCTCAGTCATGCCATATTTTCACTACTTTAAAAACACAAATGTGTTATTCTGTATTAAACACATTAATTGATATTTTCAAAGATATTTGAGCTGAGCTTCATATTTTACTAATGCCTGAGGGGCTTATGAGATTTTGATTGGCGGATCTTCTATGCTTATTTGTTCTAATTTCTTGCATCAATTGCTTAACTATTGAAAACCCATTTTTGAAGAAGTTTAAATTGAGCTAAGGTGCTTAAGAGATTTCACAGCTTCATTGCTCTCTTACTGGTTTTGTACTACTTCTACATAGCATATTGATGTACTCTTCGTGATCTCCTATCACTCAGCCTTCATTTATTTTTATTGCTCACTGCGTTGGAAGTACTCACTTTACTCCCTGCACCTTGTGTGCAGATTCAGGTATTTCTGAACTCGGTAGCGGGTATTAGTTGCTCAGAGGCAGAGTCATCGGGCTTTAGCAAGGTAGCTGCCCAACGTTTGCAATACTGCTTTTCTCCCTCTTGATTTAATTAGACTGTATTTAGTACATTATCGAATCTAGTTGTATTCAGACCTTAGTAGATGCTCATGTCTAGTGACACTACATTATTGAGTTGTGTTGGGTTTGTTTTTTCGTAAATTATAATGTTAGATGTTTATTTTTGAGATTTTAACGTTTTTACGACTTAATACTTATTATTTTATTGCTTAAGATTGGAATGGGAATGTGTCGGCTAGACTTGCTGGACTTGTCTTCACGAGAGGCGCCATCACGACCGGATCCGAGTTTAGGGGCGTGACAAGCACCCCATGCTACCCTGGGCGCTGGATGACTCAAAACTATCCTAATTTTTCCAAGAAAGGTTATTTCAGCCCTACACTTCCCCAACTCGTATAAAATGATGTTTAAACCTATCTTGGAGGGGGAGACGCCACTTTGAGAGCCAAACTCAAGCATGAAATACTCGGGAGCAAGGATTCTCAATCTTTCTTCATCTTTCTTTGTATTTTCAACTATTCAACACTTATTAAATTATTTAAATTTATCATGAGTGGCTAAGAACCTTATTACTTTGGGGTTATGGGTCATTCTTGACTATTGCACATTGGCGATCGATTCTGTTGCTTGACTCTATCATATTAATTTCTTTATTCAATCTTGCACTTAGTATTTCTATTGCATAGCTAACAATATAGTACTATCTATGCATTTATAGCTGAACTCAAAATTGGTAACATAACTGGCATCAGAGAATAGATTCGCGATTAGGATAGACATATTCTAATTGCCTTACTTGGTTATTTTTGTAGGAAATATACACGTGTTCGCGTCAATTTTGTTCTGTAGACCTACTGTAGTCTTATGTTGGCTCGAATAGGAGAGCGAAGTTTCGAAAGAACTTCACAAGCATAATAAACCCTATTAATCATTATATTAGATAAGTCAAGTGATTACATCAACCAAAAGAACACAATAGGAGAGACGTTAATCTCATAACCCTAGAATATCCATCTCATTAATTTCTTTCTAAGTGATTGTTTGCTCTCTGTGCGAACTTATTTTCTTATTTGCTTATTAGTTTCATAGTAATTTATTTAATAAAAAATCACAACAATTTTTTTCACACTCACTTGATCAATAAATTTATAAATAGTTTAGATTGGACAATAGTTGATCATAAATTCTTGTGAGAACGATAATTTCTCATTACTTTATTGCTTGTTGATCGTGTATTCTTGCGTGTGCATTTGGACCCAACACCAGGCACCCGTACATTGCTAAGTGTTGCTGTGTGTGATGGTATGGGCCTTGGGACAAATGCTGTGAGTGTGTTGAGTATGATTATTCTTGATGATTTCACTTGTGTTGATATTTGATGACTTGACATGTATATTTTGCATGTAGGCATAGAGATGTATTTCTTCATGCTAGGCAATATATGATATTTGATAATTTAACCTGTATATTTAACACGCAGGCATAAAAATATATTTTTTCTCATGCTAATTAGTAAACGAAATTTCTTATCTAGTGATGTGGATTGAAAAATAAAATTCTTTAAATAAACTCATGTTTAATTAATTTTAGTGGTAAGATTTGGAATTTGAATATCATATTTGAAAGCATATATATTTTCCCATAATGGTGATCGAGCTGAGCATAATATTTTTTGAGTTCATTACTATTTCAGGCACTATCATATCTTATGTTACTGTAGGTTATTTCTTTATTGCTTTCAACCTGATGTTAGGTTTATTACTTATTGATTGGGGTCAGTTGTACTCATACTAAATTTCTGCACCTTGCGTGCAGATCTTGAAATTGATGTTGCTGTGTATGGTGGGGGCTGGCATTGAAGATGTACTTACTTTCTGGATATAGCTGTCACTTATCCTTGGCAGCTTTAGATTTTTAAATCTATTTATATATATTACAAACAAATGATATATTTATTTCGTACCATCTTTATAAATTCTAAGTCTTAGATGCTCATGATTTGTACTACCAATCCATTGGATCTTGTATAGAATGTTAGTTATTATACTAATCGATTCTTATTATTCTTATTTGAGTCGTGCAAAAGTTATTTGGCTTACCTAGATGGGTTAGTTAGGTTCCATGACGACTATTTGTATTGTGGTCCGTGACAAGTTGGTATTAGAGCTATAGGTTCATAAGTTATAAGCGTCATGAGCAAGTGTCTAGTAGAGTCTTGAGGATCGGTATGATGATGTCTGTACCTATCTTTGAGAGGCTATAGGGAATCTAGGATAAACTTCCCATCTATCTTTCCTTATCGTGCAATATTGATTTAGCTTGAAGCGCATCTCTTTATATTCCTTCCACTCACTTATATGTTATGTGAGCGCTCGATATCAGCTGTGCATCGACATCTTGTGCCATGGATGATGTGCAAGATGTATTTTCTATGTTTTGGTGATGGGCCAGTCTGGAGGACTTAAGGCCAGATTTAGACTGTAGCTTGGTCTTGGTAGTTTAAGTTGTGTAAGCATGTGCTTTTGGATTTATATGTATGGTAGTGTCCCTAAGAGTGGGATTTATTGGTCGGTTTGTGTTTGGATGTCTATATGACGAGTATGATGTGACTGCAAGATGTGTTTAGATGATTTGGATGTGACGAGAAGAGTTTGGTTGGGATATGAAACAGACTATTGGATGCTTGATTTCTGCCTTAATGTGTTGTACCTTCTCAAGTTGTGAATGTGTTGGGAATCTTTTATATTGTTCATTTGTGAGATGAATTAGATTCTTATGTCTTGTTGAGGAGTTCAGACCCGAGATGATTTAATGATTGCATAGTGATTGTGGACATGAAAGGGCATAAAGAAATGCACTTTGAGAATAAGCAGATGGGTTATGTCTAGTGGGATGTTCTGAGGTTGTGTGATTCAAATGATGATTCTGTGGAGAGTTTCCTTCTACTAATGGGTTACATCTGTTGCAATTTGTTTTTAGATCGCCGAGGAAGTTGTCTTGATCGTCACGAGGATGAATGTGAGCTTAGTAGACGATTTGAGGTATTTTATGATTTGTGTTACACGAGCTTATGAAGGATTAGTTGAATTACAGTGCAGAATTGTGGCAGTAATGGAGTAAGGGTATTGTGGATTATCGGATGTTGTATTCTTTGGCATTGAGCCGATGCGAAAGTCTACTATCAACAATTAGGTTGCATGGTAAGGTGCTATATCAATCTCGGCCTGAGGCATATTCGTGGATCAATTATGACTTGAATAAGTTGGCTTTGAGGATAACTTGAGCAAGGAAATTTCTGGATGCATGATGTATTACACATTATAGATATCTGAAAATGTTGGGATGGTTTAAGTTTTCTTTTGAGGATAACTTGAGCAAGGAAACTTTTGGATACATGATTTATTACACATTATGGATATCTGAAAATCTTGGAATGGTTTAAGTTTTCTATTCGTGAAGGATGCGATGGTCTAGAAAAAGGGAGTCACTCGGTTGCGTTAAGGTGGGGTTACATCTTTGGGTATTGGTGTGCTAGTGCTGCACCGATCCTTCAACTTGTTTGGGTGGTGCATTTGTGATTAGGATATGGTGGATGATTTTTAGAAAAGACTGTAATGAGTTCAAGATTCATATGTGGCTAAGATATGAGATTTGTGTTGGGTGGTGTCGAGACTTGCAATATTTCTGTATTGTTATGGATTCTACATTTCAGTATCATAGAGGTCAAAGAAACATCTTCAAATTTATAGAAGATTTCTTCAGAGTAGGTATCAGTATTCTTGGGTGTCTAAGAGAAAATATAATGGCTTACGGGTCTTGAGATGATGAGATTTCATGCTAGGGTATCTTATAGTAAGCTTTGGTTTAAGGATCGTATTGTATTAGAAATTGAGAAATGTTAACTTGAAGGCAATTCGGAAGGAATTCGAAGAAATAAGACAACTCGATAGGTGGTTGGATCAGCATGGTAATAATGATAATCTATTCTTTTGGTTCTTTTGATGTGGTGAGTCCCTACTGGTGTTTTGTTGCAATAGTCTTAGGTATGGGGACCTACGTGACTTAGTTGAGTGAGAGGGATTTAGTTCTACTTGCTTGGTTTTGCGCTACTGGGTTTGGAAGAGTTCTCGATGGTGTCGAATGCGGCGTGGAATGGATATTTTCTACATACATGGGGAGTTTGTTGTGGGTTGTAATTTTCTCCTAGATGGGATCAAGTGGAAAATTTCTGGTTGATTGAGTATGTATTCTGCTTGTGACTCAGAGTTGAGAATGGGATTTCCCTACTTTCACATGATATGACAGAGGTCGTGCGGTGTGTGAGATTGAGATTTGCATGTACAAGTTGGTAGTTCAGTTTCAAAGGGAAGATCATGAGTTCTAGACAGCATGGACAATTTCATGTATTTAAAAGAATGTTGGCACTATCTGGTGTCACCTAAGAAGAGTTCACATTTCAAAAGCTCATTGTGTTTTGACTTACGGATGCTTAATTGGTATTCTGGCATTTGCCTGATTGATCAACTGCTGATGTTTAGATTTTTCTATGTGGTGTGGAAGAATTATAGAAGTGTTTCTCGTGAGATAATTGTGTATGGAGGATGTGTCAGTCATTTGAGCGGTGGAGTTGAGATTGGATATGGTGATTCTGTTCTAGAAATTTTGAGACTAGGAGTTCTCAAAAGTAGATTTGCTTGCAGACTGTGAAGGTATGGCCAAAGTTAGACAACTAATAGTACGTGAAGTAGTTAGGTTATTGTGGAATTTTGAAGGTTTATTTATCCATAGTAGTCTTAATGAGGACATGTATTCTATACGGGTTCGAATTTGTTAACCCAACAGTACTATTTTTTAGGGATATGTTATTCGGTTAGAGTTGAGCTTGTTCGTGATCTGATATATTCTATGTGTTAATATTCTATGCTACAATAGATTGTGATCTATTGGTTATTTTCACACATGATGCTTTTCTGTTTAGGCCATGTGGCAAAAATCCGAGCAAGATGGTTCTTGTGGTACTGAATGGTTGATTGCGCTTCTTTTCTATTTGTGGAATATTATGCTATCCATTTCTCTATGGTTATGGTCGTGAACTTCATGTATTTGATGTTGATTTATGTATAGTTGTTGATTTTGAGCATCATGGCTCGAGGTTGTCATGATCCTAAGTCCCCATCTTAGATCGTGATGATACCTAGTTCCTAAGACTAAGTAAGCCTAACACATGAAGAGTTATTAACAGATTTAAACTATTTAACCATTAAACATGAACTAGTAATTACCATACATGGCCAACAACCATCAATAGATATGTAATATCCCAAAACTGGTAGTATGAAGTCATAATCATTTCTAAGAGTAACTAAGAACAACAAATACATCACTATTTGGAATAGAAATGAACAATAACTAAGTGAAGCTCTGGAAGGTGACTCCGAGGCCTGCGAGCGTAGTGGCAAGTATACCTTGAAGTCTCTGTAGCAAATCTCTAACAAATAACTAATGACCGGCATGCTCAGAGGCACTTGGATATGAACAAAAATATGTAGAAGTATAGCATGAGTACACCATAGCAATACCTAGTAAGTATCAAGACTAACCTTGATGGAGTAGCGACGAGGTAGAGTCGAGACACCTACTAGACATAATAACCTATAGAAATATTAATATAGGACTAACAGAAGAATGAATATCAATACAAGGCTAAACATGGAAAGAATAACAATATAATGCTAGCAATGGAAAGTAGAAGCAACAAATAGCAAAAAGGAGTTAACGGGTGATAATGCAACAAAGTAATCAGAATACAGTCAAAGTACCAGTGTACCATTTACGGGAAACAAATGATAACCAAATAATCAACTGTTCTTTCACATGGTCTACACAAGAATCACCCCGAGATATCTTGCCTCAAAATCACAAATCACGAGTCCAAAATCATAAATCATAATCACATGGCATCTCGTGCCCACTTTATCAGTCACAACTGCATGGACAACTCATGTGCTACATGGACAACTCACGTGCTAATACCATTAATACCTCAGATATTTACGGACAGCTCACGTGCCAATAGTAAAAATACCTTGTATCCACACAAAATCACGTGCCAATAATAATAATATCTCATATCTGCACGGATAACTCATGTGCTACCAGTCCAATCCACACACAGAAGGCAGGTTTACAAGAATACATGTACATGATCAATAAACATCAAGATTCATACTCCTGGACTAATATAGATGACATATTATGTATATGGTTGTCCAAGTGTACTATCACAACTCAAGTCAACACATAGAATCAGAGACACCGAGTAGCACATTGGAAACAACACATCGAACCAGTAATATGCATGAAACACACAAGAAGGTCAACCCAACACACAAATATCATCAATAACAAGGCCTCTATGCCATCACAAATCATCTCCGATATAGCCCGTCTTGTCTTACCGCATGCGCAATAATAAAGTAAATGTCTCACCACACATGCATCAATAATTATCCCACCTTATCTCTCAACATTCACAAACCCAACATATATATCGCTCCTTGTCATGCCAAACACGCATCAATAATTATCCAACCTTGTCTCGCCATATGCGCAAACCCAACAAACATAGCCTTCCTTGTCTTATCACATATGCAAAATAACAAGAATAACAATAGCATGAATAACTCACGTGCAAAACACCCCGACAATCCTCTCAACAATCCCAAATGCGCCAAGATCAAAACAACCCAACACATCAACTAGCACTATACATGCCAACATGCCAGAACATTTTCAAAACAACAATACCAATACCATGACAATATATATCCCACGGCACACTGAGTTCAACAATAACAACAATAACATAGAAATACAGCAAGTAAAGCAACATAAGAATTAGAATAACACAATTAAAAGGAAGAATAAACTCATCAATGAAAGAGATAGCATGTAATAACGACTTCAAATAAGGAAAAATTAATTATAAAAAGAGGTGGCATGACAATAAAAGAGGTAACAACTTTAATTAAAGCAAATAGGAGTAAGCTTGAAAACAAAAGATATGACATGTACTGATAAAATCAAATATAACATGTAAGAGCAAACTTAACAATAGAACATATATCATGATATGGCTACTTCAAATGAATGCATGAAAGAAGCTAAGGGTTAAACAAGTCAATTTATATATATAAGGCCGTGTACACACGCATCACCTCGTGTACACATTTTTCACCTAAATCAAATGGTACAGTTAAGCCAATCCCTACGGGTAATTCCCTCACACAAAGTTAAGCAAGATAATTACCTCAACTAAGCCAAATCAACACTCAAAAATAGCTTTTCATTTTACCATTCTCCTCCGCTCGAGTCAAATCTAACCAAAATCGACTTAATAGCATCAAATAATGGAAGCGAAAACAATTTCAATAAGTATCTTTGATCTTTATACAATTCTTCAAAAGTTAACAAAAGTCAACCCCGAGCCCGCAGATTCAAACTCCAAGTTCAAAGGTAGATATTGACTACCCATAATCCCACGAGTCCATATATGGATTTTGTTTTCAAATCCGAGTCCATTTCGACTCTCAAATCTCAAATATTAATTTTTTAAAACATAGTGTCTACCGTCAAAATGGTAACAACAATTAAATTTGATTATGAGATTCTAAAAATATGTGATCTATTTTTATGCTAGTTGTTAAGTAATTGATAATATGTGAAAGACTTAGAAACAAGATAAGAGCTTGGGAGCGAAATGATAGCCAAATTAAATGATCAATAATTGGGGCCTCGATCTCGACTATTCAGGGGCCTCGAGGTCAAGTATGGAGCTCGACTGGGAGCTATGAGGGTGAACGATGGGTGAATAACAATTATGATGAAATCAATAATGGCTCTTTATGGCCAATAATAAGCAATAAATGAAGAACAATAAGTAGAACACAACAAATATGAGCAATAAATGAAGAAATGAACTCGAGAGAATATGTTAGAGAGCAGAGAGAATGTTCTTGAGTATTTTGTATAGAGCAACAATTTTTATAAAATTACAAGATCCCCTTTATATATGAGGGGAATCCTAGCATAGTACAAAAAAATTAATTACAAAGATATAGAGATAGTACGTCTAGTTAATATCTTGATTCATGTTTTGACTAATCCACTAGACTTTGTCATTCCTAGTCATGCGTCTTGGGAACTCCCCACTTTCACCATAATCGTTGATTTGTACTGCCCCGAGGTCGAGCGCTGACGGCCCTCGGGGAGGAAGCTCGACCTTAGTTTGGAGCCTTTGAGACATGCTTTTGAAGTGTCTCATTGATTAGAAATTGGACCCTCCAATTTCACCGTATACACATAGACATAAATACCAAAACTTTCCCTTCAAATTTCATGATTTAGATACTAAATCTCATATATGCATAATCATGTGAAGATTAATCAAAATTACTTACCCGGTGATTGTATGTGAAAATCCCCTCTCAAAATCTTCCCCTACCGAGTCTAGGGTTCAAAGATATGAAAATGAACCAAAATCATGTCTTCTATCTTTGTTCAAGTGTAAATGTTGCAAATGTGACACATGGTTTGCAGATGCAAACCCTCGCAAATACGGACAATACATTGCAAATGCAGCGCCTGATGAACCCATGGAATTCCGCAAGTGCGACCCTGACTTTGCATTTGCGAATTCAGGCCCTTCGCAAAAGCGACCATGTGATTGCAAATGCAATCCATCTTAGCCCAAGCCCCCATTGCAAAAGCAAATATAGTGTTCACAAATGCAAACTTCACTGACACAATAAACCTCACAAATTTGATCTCCCACCTCTCAAATATGAACAGAATCTAGCATTTACGAGACCTGAAGCATCTATTCTAAAACCAACAAACTTTAAACTCTTTCAAGCACTCCAAAACGCATCCGAAACTTAGAAGATCACAAGGCATGGATAAACCGCTCAGAAATAACATCAAAACTTTAATGTATTACATAACAACGACCAAACTGGAATGATAGGTGCAGACTATCGTAATAGAATTGCCTAACTGGTGTGAACACATAAAAAAAATACAAGAGTCATGCAACACAACCATATACGAAGCTAGGTATCCGGGTCTAATAGTACTAATTTATCTCTAAAACTAGCCAAAACCATACCAGTAATGACATCATCTATTGTGGTAGTCTAGGTCCAACCGGGAAAAGCATAAAAATAGGCTAGGCCTCCCCTCTAGAACTCTCTCTACCCGACTCCACCTATCTCTATCTAGCTGTGTGGGTAAAGCAAAAACTGGAGTGGAACCCATAGATTGAAAACTCTATTGTGGTACGCCCGCCTTAAGTTCAGGACAATCCATCACCGTGTATCTGGTATCCCCACACTCAGAGCAACCTATCTGTTGATGTGGTTGTGGAAGTTGTGAAGAACGGGTACTATAGGACCTGTGGATATCTGAAGCACCGCATGAAATTTCAAGTGCAGACTAAACTGGATGACCCATAAAACCTCTACTATGATGCACCCTATCTCCAAAATAGAGATCAGTAGATCCTCAAGGTCCACAAGGCCTCTTAGCTTCCCTATCCTCCCTCTCCCGAGCCTGTATACCCTCTATCATCCGAGTGGCCTCTAAAACTTGCTGAAATTGAGTATCTATCTCCAACTCTCGAGCCATGCTGAGTCATAGACCATAAATAAGACCTTTAATAAATCTACGAACTCGCTCTCTAGCTGTAGAAACCAAGGTAGGTGATTGTTAGGACAACTTGCCGAATATGATGGCATACTCCAACACTATCATGTGCCCTAATGCAGCTGCTCAAACTCTATGCACCACGAATCCTGGAGGGTTTGGGGGGACAAACTCCCTAAACAATATCTCTGAAACCTGAGTCCATATGAGTGGCGCTACATCAGCTAGCCTATAATACCCCGTAAATCCATATTAGATGTGGATGCGTTAAATAAGTGTTAATGTGACATTATAACATGTGAAGTCCTATCGAGATGAGTGTAGGTGGAAACAATTGTTTCAGAATCAAGTCCGAGAATGAGGTGCATAAAATTAAATAGAATCGACTAAGTTAATGGGAGATCCGTCTTTAGCACCCCTTACAATGCAAGGCACTATAACTTCAGGGCCCCCCACATTGCAAGGCACTGTTCGAGGCATCGTCCTTAGCGCCCTAGATAGTGCAAGGCACTGTATTTTTGGTGCCTCTTATGGTGCCTTGCACAGTTATTTTGGCACCCCTAATGGTGTCTCGCACCGACGTTGTTTATCCGAGGTGTTCTATTTTCCTCCATTTTGGACGGCTTCACATATTTAAAAGCCCTACCTCGTTCCCCACACCCCAAACACAAAATCCTACTCTAGAAAGGGAAGCTCTCAAGAACCCAACTTCCCGAAGGTCCCTCCACTATCCAAGGTAAGTTCTAATGATGATCCTAAGTTAATTTCAATTCTCCAACACCTTATTAACATGGGTATATCCTTGTACTCATTAGATGTTCAATTGAGACAGCGTTGTTGAGAAAGGAAACCCTAGAACTCGAATTCAAGAGGAGAAAGCTTCGAAAAGGTAATGCTTCAACTCCCTAGTCATTATAACTATGAATTCATGAGTTTTTGGGAGGATAGTAAATGGGTTTGATAAAGAGAACCATAAGAACTATTCTAGGGTTTTGGATTATTAAATTATGATTGCCGTAAACATTTGGGTGATGAGAAATAGTGTTAGTTACTTCTATTTGGGATTTTTGAATCACCTATAACTAATGAGAACTTGGTGATGAAAAAACCAATTACTATGGACTATAAGGCTTTACGGCCATAAGGCGTTTGATAAAGTGCGTAAGTGACTAATCATGATCATTAATGCTAATAATGGTTTCTCTTGATATACATTGCCCTAGATTATCATTAAAAGAGGCGACAAAATATTTTGAGACGCTTAAAAGAGCAGAGTCAAGGTATGTGAGGCTAACTCTCTATGTTTGGGAATGTTAATGATTCTCCCTAGACTATGTTTCTCTTAGAACGTTATTAATTGCCTCAGAAATATAGTGAAGCCTTGTTCCTTGCGGAACTTCTATTCTCTAGCTTCATAACTCGTTTATGACTTTCATTTTGAATGTTGTGGGCTAAGTGTATATCCAATATAGACTTGGGTCTGATGTCCCCGAGTCTCAGTATAGATTACTCAGCATGCCATGAACAATTACAGTTTAAGTGTACATAGTTAGTGCAAGAATACATGTCTCAGGTTAGTCCTATTCATTATTCCAGTATTATGTAAATAAGTGTAATTCAGTATTTATGTATCATGTATTGCAGTATGATTCTCAGGTCCTGATTTTAAATCCTTAAATGTTGAATACCTGTATTTGGGTCTGAGGCCGTAGTTTATGCTTGAGGCATGTTTGGGCCTAAGGCCGTAGTGGATGCTTTATACATTTTTGGGCTTGAGGCCGTAGTTATGTATACTTATACTTGGGCCTGAGGCTGTAACATGTGCACATACATATATTGGGCCCGAGGCTATATTTTATTGAGATAAACAGGCTGTTCATCAGTCAGACGAGGGAGTATTCATATCCTTACTTCCATTGTTCTGTTCAGTTATCAGTTATCACTTATCAATTATCATTTCAGTTTCAGTTTCAATTGTATCATTTGAGTTATCAATTATCAATTCTCAATTATCAGCTCAGTATTAGTTTCAGCAGTAATTGTTTTTTCTTTTAGTTGCTTTACATACCAGTGCAATTCAAATGTAGTGACGTCCATTTTTCCCGAGGCCTGCATCGTAATGATTTATAGATTGACGATTCAGAGCACTAGGATTCTTGTACCAGCTATTCGGTGAGCGTAGTTCTTTCACGGCATTATCATTACCTTAGAATCTTCAATATTTTTAGACAGTCAGTATTTTCAATACTTCATTAGAGGCTTCATAGACTAGAGTAACAGTTAGAAAAAGTCACATGGTTTTCATGTTAGGCAATATTGACAATAGATATGTTTCAGACTTGTATTAGTTTTTCCACACTTCGATTTATATCATTCAGACTTTCAGTATATTATTATGTATTAGGTTATCTCCAGCATTCGGTATGTTATGATATCACATGTTGATTCAGTCAGCCATTTGGTTCTCTCAGTCATATATAGTCAGGCACCGATTGCCATGCTACTTCCAGGCACAAGCTCGGGGCATGACATGGCCTACCCTCATCATAAGCTTGCCATCACCTATATGCTGCCTTTGACAGCTGAAATATAGTAAAGGCTACTCCGTTCACCTTTATAATGCCCATGATGCGGAGAATACAATGGAATTGTCTAGAAAAACCTACACATCCTCAATAATTGCGCCACATAAAGTAAGAGGATCATACATCTTGAACCTCTTATGCCTTGTTTGCTCCATCTCTAAGGCCTCTAGCCTGAAGTAACAGGCTACACCGGCATAACACTCCGAACTTGACCAATATGAGTATGATTCTCTGAAGTACGGGCATCGGGAGTATGAGATCCTTCCCAGTTTGTGAAGTGGTTGGTGCAACTGAAATAAATCATGCATGAGCCAATGTACCAAACATTCTCAGGAATTACATTAATGTCTTATTAAGTACATGGCTAGTAACAAGTACCTCAGGTGCCTGCTCTCCAACCGAAGCTACTAGTGGTTCCTCAGCTGCTCCAGCTATAGCACGTGCTCCTCCTCAACCTTTGCCTTTTCTTGGCCTCTAGCAACACCGGCTCTAGAGGCAACATCATTAGTATCTGCAGCTCGTGTCCTCGCCATCTGTGAGAGAATAGAATGACATTGGCTCAAACTCTTAATCAATAAATATGGATGATAAGACTTAGGAAGTGGAATTTTTTCCTAATAGTTTCGTAGTCTCTGAAAGACAATACAAATATCTCCACACCGATCCGTAAGTGTAACGACCCGACCGATTGTTTCGAGAATTTTCATTTTGCTTGCAAGTTCTCGAGCATGAATAGCCTCGTATTATGTATAGTGACTTATGTAAACCATCGTCGGTTGTGGTTTTCAAGTTAATCAGAATAGATATGGAAGAATGGTTTTCAGCTTGAAGCTTAAAATTTGAAAGGTTTGTGTCATGGCCCACTTCCTGAATCCGGTCGTGATGGCGTCTTTCGTGAAGACAAGGCTAGCCAGACGAAAACGGAACAACTCAGGTAAGTAGTTAAATGATAGATAATAGTTCTAAACATGGCATAATAGTCAAATTTGCCGAATATAGCAATAACAAAAGAGGAGGAACATCCCGACACAACCCAAACCGGTGTGTCACAAGTTATGAGCAACCAATGAATCCTGAAGCAAGTCTACCAAATACCAAATCTGATACAAATATCTGAAATAAATAAAGTAATAAGACAAGGGAAGCACAGGGCTGCACAGGCCAACAACTACCTTGTAGTCTCCAAGACACTGCCTGGACTGGAAGGATCAGCACTCAAGAGAGAAATTTTCTATACCTGATCTGCACACACAGTGCAGGGAGTAATATGAGTACTCCGACACAGTGAGTAATAACTATAAATAATGACTAAAAGCAAGAAAACGCGCAAAGGCACAAAGCAATTCCATATCAAGAAGAAAAATCACATAAAAAGGTAAAACAATGAAGAAGTCAAATGAAATTCCTTTAAAGCAAGTAAAACAGGTAATTTAGCAGGTAGGTATCAAGTAGGAATCGCCCCATGGTCATAGTATCAGCCACTCGGGCTCACTCTTAGTACAGTATCTCCCCCTCGGCACAGTATCAATCACTCAGAACAGTATTAGCCCCTCGGGCTCACTCTCAGTACAGTATCATCCTTTCGGGGTCTCTCTCTCACTCAGAAAATGATTGGTACCCGCGCTCACTATGGGTGTCCAGACTCTGTAGGGGCCCTTTACGGCCCAAGTGCTATATCAAGCCACCTCGTGGCATCATCACCCGGAACTCGGCCTCATATCACTCAGTATAGCCTCACATATGGTCCTCGGCCTCACTCAGTACGAAAAGTCATCATAAGCCCGTCGGGAATTAGTAAAACAATAGTTCTCAACCAAAAACATCATTTAGAAATATCATTAAGTTTCAAATCCGAGTAAAAGTTGCTGAGTTTGTAAAATAATAAATATTAACAGGTCTGAGTTCAGGTAATAAATCAAAACACTGAGGAAATAGTGATTAACATCCCTGAAGGGTTCAACAGTCGGCAGGAAGCCCAAATATGGCAATCAGCCCAAATCATGGCGATAATAAATATGTTTCAATTAAATATGCGATAAAAATAATCAAATCAGGACGGACCACGTCACAATCCTCAGTATTAAACGACCCCACACTCGTCATCGAGTGCGTGTCTCACCTCAAGATAGCACTACGTTGTGCAGTCCGGGGTTTCAAACCCTCAGGACATCATTTACAATCATTACTCACCTCGAACCAGCTACAACTTCTAGCTCGCGACGCCTTTGCCCCTCAAATCAGCCTCCACACACGTCAAATCTATCCAAAATCACAACGAATATGTCATAATATGACAAGGAAACAATACCCAATCGAAAACAACCGAAAAATATCAAAAATTCTGAAACTGGCAAAACCTGGGCCTTGGGCCCACTTCTCAAAACTGAGAAATTTTCACATCAACGGGTTCCTCATCTCCCACCGATTCCATACATATAAAAACTCTCAAATTCTACCTAAAATGGTCCTTCAAATATTAATTTAAAATCTCAAAATCCCAAACCCTAGTTTTTCCCCTTTTAGCTAAGTTCCCATGAATTTCAAGGTTAATTTCACAATATAATCATGTTTTTAGCTCATAGAACTCACCTCTAATCAATCCTCTTCGAATCCCTCTTCAATTTCCTTCAAAAGCTCAAAAATATTGCTAAAAATGGAGTGAAAATTAGCTCCAACCCGCGGATGAAATGTTTATAACCCTTCTGTCTAGACCTGAAAATCCTTCATCATGTTCGCGAACACGAAGCACATTTTTTTTATTTTGTCCAAACTTAACCTTACGCGAATGTGATACCCCTACTACAAACGCAAAACCTTATTCCCCAGACCAACGCGAATGTGACTTACCTGATGCGAATGCGAAGAGTAAATGCATGGGTCCAATCCTTATATGCGAACGCGAGCAGACCCATGCAAACGCGAAGCACCAAAAAATAACCTTTTGCGAACGCGGACCCTCGACCGCGAATACGAAGCAAAAAACACCTACCTTCGAATTTTCTTCTATGCGATCGCGAGGAACCCCACGCGATCGCGAAGGCTTAAAATTTGCTGCAATTGCTGCTCATTTTCTACAAACTTCCAAAGTCTCAAAACTTCCCATTAGTAGTCCGAAATCACCCCGTGGCGCTCGAGACAAAGTACCAACATATCCTAAAAACCTTATTCAAACTTTTTTCAATAATTAAAACACCTCAAACAACACCAAAACCATCAACGCTATCGAATTCAAGCCTAGGTTTTCTAAAAACTTCCGAAATACGCTTTCGATAAAAAATCCAACCAAACCACGTCTGAATGACATGAAATTTTTCACACACATCCCAAATGACATAACGAAGCTATAGCAACTCTCGAAATTCCATTTCAACCCTTGGTTCAAAATTTCATCTATCAACCGAAAATCGCCAAAATATTAACTTCGCCAAGTCAAGCCTAATTTAACACCTTACCTCCAAAACCAATTCCGATCACACTCCTAAGTCATAAATCACCTCCCGAAGCTAAGCGAACCATTGGAACTTCCATCCATCCCTCTAACTCATAAGTCAACATCTAGTTGACTTTTTCAACTTAAACCTTCTTAAAAGAGACTAAGTATCTTATTTCTTACCAAATCCACCCCAAACACAACCAATCAACTCGATCACATAAGATACAGATAATGAAGCATAAAGAAGCAAAAGAAGGAGAAATGGAGCGGCAACTCATGATACGACCAGCCAGGTCGTCACATCCCCCAAGCTAAAACAAATGTTCGTGCTTGAATGAGTCAAGAAACATACCTGAAGCCTCAAATAAGCGAGGATATCTGCTTCGCATCTCCCGCTTGGTCTCCCAGGTAGCCTCCTCCACGGGCCGACCTCTCCACTGCCCTTCCACTGAAGCTACATCCTTTGACCTCAACTTCCAAACCTTACGCTGCAAAATGGCTGTTGGCTCTACATCATAAGTCAAATCACCCTCCAACCGAACCGTGCTGAAATCTAGAACATGGGACGGGTCCCCAACATACTTCCGGAGCATAGAAACATGAAATAACGGATGCACACTCGACAAGCTGGGTGGCAAAGCAAGCATATAAGCCACCTCTCAAATCCTCCTAAGTACCTCAAAAGGCCTAATGAAATACGGACTCAACTTACCTTTATTTCCAAATCTCATAACACCCTTTATGGGCGAAGCCTTCAGCAAGACCTTCTCACCAACCATATAGGATACGTCTCCAACCTTCCGGTCCGCATAACTCTTCTAGCGCGACTGTGCTATGCAAAATCTCTCGTGGATCAACTTCACCTTCTTTAAGGCATCCTAAACCAAATCTGTCCCAATAGCCTAGCCTCGCCTGGGTCAGAGATCTACATCGTCTCCCATACAAAGCCTCATACAGTGCCATATGAATGTTGGACTGATAGCTGTTATTGTAAGCAAACTCTGCATGCGGCAAAAACTCATCCAGCAAACCTCCAAAATCAATAACGTAGGCACGCAACATATCCTCCAATATCTAAATAGTACGCTCAAACTGTCCGTCCGTCTGATGATAAAACTCTATGCTCAACTCCACCTAAGTATCCAAATCTCTCTACACGGCTCTTTAAAATTGCAACGTGAACTGAGTACCTCTATCTGAGATGATGGAAAACGGAACACCATGCAACCGAAAAATCTAGGAGAGAAATCCTTGCCAGCCACTTTGAAGAATAGGTAGTACGCACAGGAATGAAGTGTCAGCCGTTCCACAATCACCCAAGTAGCATCGAACTTCTTCAAAGCCCGAGGAGGTCCCATAACAAAGTCCATAGTAATCCTCTCCCATTTCCACCCAGGAATCTCCATCTGCTAAAGCAAGCCACCCGGTCTCTGGTGCTCACATTTCACCTGCTGACAGTTGAGACACCGAGCTACAAATCCCATAATGTCTTTCTTCATTCTTCTCTACCAATACTGCTACCTCAAATTCTGATACATCTTCGCGGCACCCGAATGAATAGAATATCGCAAGCTATGGGCCTCCTACAGAATCAACTCTCTAAGCCTATCCACATTGGGCACACAGATCCGGCCCTGCATCCTCAGCACTCCATCATCACCAATGGTCACATCCCTAGCATTATCATACTGAACCCTCACCCTAAGGACAAACAAGTGCGGATCATCATACTGACGCTATCTGATGCGATCATATAAGGAAAACCGAGAAACCATACAAGCGAACACCCGACCGGGCTCCAAAATATCTAATCTCACAACTAGAATACATGCAAAACTCCCCATACTAACTGTCTTTCAGCTCAAAGCACCAGCCACCACGTTGGCCTTCCCCGGGTGGTACAATATGGTGATATCATTATCCTTAAGCAACTATAACCATCTCTGCTGCCTCAAATTAAGGTCCTTCTATTTAAACAGTTGCTGAAGACTACGATGATCTGTGAGTACCTCACAGGATACCCCATAAAAGTAGTGCCTCCAAATCTTCAATCCATGAACTATATCAATCAACTCCAAATCATGAACATGGTAGTTTTTCTCATGGGGCTTCAACTGATGAGAAGAATAAGCAATAACTCTACCCTCCTACATCAATACACAACCAATACCAACTCTCGAAGCTTCACAATATAATATATAAACCGGAAGCGATAGCAGAACCGATACTGGAGTTGTGGTCAGAGTGTCTTGTGCTTTTGAAAGCTCTCCTCACACAGGTCCGAACACACAATTGAAACACCCTTTTGAGTCAACATGGTCAAGGGTGACGCGATAGAAGAGAACCCCAGAACAAACGGGTCTAGGCCAACTTTGAAATGCTTCTATCTTCTTTGGATTGACCTGGATACCCTTGCTGGACACCACATGCCCCAAGAAAGCAATTAAACTGAGCCAAAACTCACACATAGAGAACTTTGCATAAAGCTTCTCCTCCTTCAATCTATGGAATACAACCCGCAAATGCTCTGCATGATCCTCCTGGCTATGTGAGTACACCAGAATATCATCAACAAATACGATAATGAATGAATCCAGATAAGGACGAAATACACTGTTCATCAAATGCATGAATGCTGCTGGGGCATTGGTCAGCCCGAAAGACATGACAAGAAACTCATAGTGACCATATCTAGTCCTGAAAGCAGTCTTAGGAATATCTGAATCCTTGATCTTCAACTGGTAATAGTCCGAACGGAGATCAATCGTAGAGAACACCCTCACTCCATGAAGCTGGTCAAATAAGTCATCTATGCTATGCAGGGATACTTTTTCTTGATGGTTACTTTGTTCAATTGCCTATAATCAATGCACATTCTCATTGTGCCGTCCTTCTTCTTCACAAACTGAACCGGCGTACCCTACGGTGATACACTAGGTCGAATGAACCCCTTATCTAGGAGTTCTGAAGCTATTCCTTCAATTGTTTCAACTCTGCTAGTGCCATACTATATGATGGAATAGAAATGGGCTGAGTGCCCAGCACCAGATCAATACCAAAATCAATATCCCCTTCTGATGGCATGCCCGGCAAATCTGCAGGAAAAATATTGGGAAAATCCCTCATAACTGGGATAGAATCAATACCGGGAGTCTCGACTCCAACATCCCACACAAAATCTAGATATGATAGACAACCTTTCCCAACCATACGCTAGGCCTTCAAGAAAGATATCACTCTACTAGGAGCATAATCAGTCACACCACACTAATCGATTCGTGGAACACCCAGCATAGCCAACGTGACTGTCTTAGCATGATAGTCTAGAATAGCTCGACACAAATATAACCAATCCATGCCCAAAATCACATCAAAATCCATCACGTCAATAGCAATAGATCAACTCGGGTCTCCAGATCCCCAATAGTCATAATACAGGATCGATACACACGGTCTACAATAATGGTATCGCCCACTAGGGTAGATACATAAACAGGTGAGGCAAGAAACTCTCAAGATGTACCCAAATGGTGATAAAAATATGAGGACACATAAGAGAAAGTGGATCCGGAATCAAATAGTGCAGAGGCATCTCTATGACAAACTAAAATAATACCTGTAATGACAGCATCTGAAGCAATAACATCTGGCGTGCCTGGCATAACATAGAAATGAGCCTGACCACCACCTGATCGGCATCCACCTCTAGGGCAACCCTTGGCTGTCTGACCTTCGCCCTTAGCTGGCAGAGATGGTGGTGAAGTAAATGGAGCAGAAGTTGAGGGATGACCCCTCTACTGGGATGAAGTAGCAGCATGATGAGGACACTGCCTCCATAAATGCACATACTCTCCATACTCAAAGAACCACCCATGTGCAGGAGAAGGGCATTGATGGGAACCCTTCGCACTGGAGTGACCATCTGGTGAACTCGACATGGAAGAACCCTAAGCAGACGGGGCACGAGGTGTACTCTGAGCTGGAAGGGCGCTGAGAGAAGGCTAGCCTTGCTGAGACCTATGATAACCACGACCTGAAGATGCTCCACGATACTCTGGACGGGCTGACTGGGCATGCCTAAAAGAACGACCCCTACCATGCTGGAACTGGCCCCTCAAGGGAGCACCACTGAAACTGCCAGAACCTCGAGGCCTCTTGGCCTCTCTATCCTCCCTATCCTGACGGCGAACCATCTCAATATCATGAGCAATATCAACCACCTCCTCAAATGTATCACCCAATACTGTCTCTAGTCATCAAGATATGGAGATGATAGTTAAGGCCATCAACAAACCTCCTAATCCTCTCATGATCGGTCGGAACCATCCATACGACATGACGAGCCAACGCGGAGAACCGCGACTCATACTGTGACATAGTTATATCCCCCTGTCACATCCACTCGAACTGTCTACATAGCTCCTCTTTACGGTACTACGGTACATACTTCTCTAGGAAGAGAGTGGAAAAATTTTGCCAAGTAAGGGGTGCTGCACCAGCCGGCCTATGCCTCTTGTGCGCCTCTCACCTGTGAAAGCGGCCCTAGTAAACTGAAAGGTGGTAATGCCACACCTATTGTCTCAAGAATCCCAGTTGTACGGAGCACCCGTTGACATTTATCTAGAAAACCCTGGGCATCCTCACGCATAACACCACTAAATTATGGAGGCTGGAGTCTACCAAACCTCTCAAGACGACGCTGCCATCATCCGGCATAACTTGTACCATGAACTCATGAACTGGTACAACTGACGAGGCTGGGGGTAGGTTCTGCACTACCTACTCAGATATGCAAGCAACAAAGGTCTAATTGGCTCCCCTGGCCTGTGAAGTAGCTAGTGCTGTGGTGGCTGACACTGCCTAAGCCAGGCCAGTGCAAACTGTCAAGATCTGTGCCAAGGTCTCCTATGGACCCGCAGTGATGATGGGCACAGTTGGTGCCAAAACTGGTGCCGCTGCTGGAGCTTTATTTGAAGCCCTCTCTACTCTGCCTCTTCCATGATCATGACTGCGTCCACGGCCTCTGGTTGTCTCAGTGGGTGGCACTGCTGGTTGTCCACCTCGTCCAGTAGTATGAGTCCTTTCCATCTGCGAGAAAATAGAATAATAGAAAATTTAGTTCACGGATCAACAAAGTTGCATGACAAGAAATTCAAAAATTTGAAGCTTTTCCTAAAGGTTCCGCAGCCTCTTGAGGATAAATACAGACGTCTCCGTACTGATTCACAAGACTCTACTAAACCGGCTCATGACTCATGAGACCTAGCAACCTAGGCTCCGATACCAAACTATCACGACCCACTTCCCGAACCCGATCGTGATGGCGCGATTCGTGAAGACAAGGCCAGCTAGACCCAAACCGAACACCTCTAGTAAGTAGTTAAATGATAGATAATAGTTCTAAACATGATATATAGAAAAATTTGCGAAATATAGCGATTACAAAAAGGGGCCCGATACAGCCCAAACTGGGGTGTCACTAGTCATGAGCAGTAATGAATCCTGAAGCAAGTCTACCAAATACGAAATCTGATGCAAAATTTTGAAAGACATAGAGTAATAAGATAAGGGTGGCATGGGGCTAGGGATGCCAATAGCTACCTCGTAATCTCCTAGACACTGCCTGGACTAGGAGGATCAACACTCAGGAGCGAAATCTGCTATGCTTGAATTTGCACACACAGTTCAGGGAGTAATGTGAGTACTCTAACCCAGTGAGTAATAATTATAGATAATGACTGAAAGCAAGAAAACGTGCAAAGGCACAAAGCAATTCCATATCATGCAGAAAAATCACTTAAAAAGGTAAATCAGTGAAGAAGTCAAATGAAATTCCTCTAAAGCAAGTAAAACAGGTTAGGTAGGTAACAAGTAGGAATTGCCATAGTATTAGTCACTCAGCAGTATCAGCCCCTCGAGCTCACTCTTAGTACAGTATCAGCCCCTTAGTACAGTATCAATCACTCAGAACAGTCTCAGCTCCTCGGACTCACTCTTAGTAAAGTATCAGCCCCTCGGGCTCTCTCTCGCTCAGAACATGATGGGTACCAGCAATCACTGTGGGTGTGTAGACTCCGGAGGGGCCCTTTACGGCCCAAGTGCTATATCAAGCCACCTCATGGCATCATCACTCGGCACTCGACCTCACACCACTTAGGCCACCTCGTGGTGAATAAATGTATCTTAGACCCTCAGCCTCATATCACTCAACATAGCCTCACATATGGCCCTTGGCAAGCCCTTCGGGCATTAGTAAAACAGTAGTTCTCAGCCCAAAAATCATTTAGAAATATCATTAAGTTTGAAACCCTAGGAAAAGTGGCTGAGTTTGTAAATTGATAAATATTAACAGGACTCATTTCAGGTAATTAATCAAAACATTGAGCAAATAGTGATAAAAATCCCTGAAGCGTTCAAATAGTCGGCACGAAGCCTAAATATGGCAATCAGCCCAAATTATGACGATAACAAATAAGTTTCAATCAAATATGCAATAAAATCATCAAATTAGGACGGACCACATCATATTCTGCAGTAGTAAACAACCCCACGCTTGTCATCGAGCACGTGTCTCACCTCAACATAGCACTATGTTATGCAGTTCGGGGTTTAGAGCTCTCAGGACATCATGTACAATCATTACTCACCGCGAACCGGCTACAACTTCTAGCTCGCGACGCCTTTGCCCCTCAAATCAGCCTCCACACACGTCAAATATATCCAAAATCACAACGAATATGTCAGAATATGACAAGGAAATAATACCCAATCGAATAAAACAGAAAAATATCAAAAATCCCGAAATTGGCAAAACCCCAAACCTGGGCCAGCTTCTAGAAACTCAGAAATTTTTACATCAACGTGTTCCTCATCTAGCACCAAGTCCATACATGTCGAAAAACTCTCAAATTCAACCTCAAATGGTCTTTCAAATCTTAATTTAAAATCTCAAAATCCCAAGCCCTAGTTTTTCCCTTTTTAGCTAAGTTCCCATGATTTCAAGGTTAATTTCACAATATAATAATGTTCTTAGCTCATTGAACTTACCTATAATCAATACTCTTCGATTCCCTCTTCAATTTCCTTCAAAAGCTCTCAAACATTGCCAACAATGGAGTGAAAATGAGCTCCAACCCGCGGTGAAATGTATATAACTCTCATGTCCAAGCCTGAAAATCCTTGATCGTGTTCACGAACACGAAGCACGATTTTTTATTTTGTCCAAACTTCACCTTACGTGAACGCGATTCCCTCACTGGGAACACGAAGCCTTATTCCTCATACTTATGCTAACACGAAGAGTAAATCCACTAGGTCCCAAATCCTTATACGCGAACGCGAAGCACCAGAAAATAACCTTCCCTGAATGCGGACCCTCAACCGTGAACGCGAAGGAAAAAACACCTGACTGCCAATTCTCTTCTATGCGATCGCGAGGAACCCCACGCGATCGCGAAGGCTTAAAATCTGCTGCAACTGCTGCTTATTTTTGGCAAACTTCCAAAGTCTCATAACTTCCCGTTAGCGATCCTAAATCACCCCGAAGCCCGCGGGACCTTAGCCAAAAGTACCAACACATCCTAAAACTTCATTCAAACTTGTTCCAATAATCAAAACGCCTCAAATAATACCAAAACCATCAATTCACATCGAATTCAAGCCTAAGTTATCTAAAAATTTCTGAAATATGTTTTCGACCAAAAACCCAACCAAATCACGTCTGAATGACCTGAAATTTTGCACACACATGCCAAATGGAATAATGAAGCTATAAACACGCTGAGAATTCCATTCCGACGCTCTTTTAAAAATATCACCTATCAACCAGAAATCTCCAAAATACTAACTTCGCCAATTCAAGCCTTATTCTACACCGGACCTCCAAAATTAATTCCGATCACACTCCTAAGTCATAAATCACCTCTTGAAGCTAACCAAACCATAAAAACTCCCATCCGAGCCCTCCTACGCATAAGCCAACATCGACTTGACTTTTTCAAATTAAGCCTTCTTAAAAGAGACTTAGTGTCTCATTTCTTACCAAATCCACCCCAAACGCAACCAATCAACTCGTCCCACCTAATATACGAATAACAAAGTATAAAGAAGTAGAAATAAGAGAAACAACGTAGCAACTCTTGAGACGACCGGCCAGGTCGTCATTGTTTGACCCAGTATTGACTTTTTAATATTCGATATTGGATTTAATATTTTGTTATTTCCGTAAGGTTATTTTTGTCTTGGGAGAGCGTTTGGAATGTGATTTGGAGGTCTGTGGTTGATTTAGACTTAAATTGGAAAAATTGGAAATTTGTCGTTTTCCGTTCAGCAGTGGCAATTTTTATATCAAGGTTTTAATGGAATTCCGAAAATTGGAGTACGTCTGTTATGTCAATTGTGATCTGGGTGCAAATCTTCAGGTCATTCGGATGAGGTTTGATAGGTTTTTTGATCGGTTGCGAAATTTGGAAGTTTAGAAACCTTAGGCTTGAATCCAATGATGATTTGATGTTTTGATGTTGTTTTGAGTGTTCAAAAGATTGGAATAGGTTTGAATGATGATGCACGACATGTTAATATGTTTGGTCGAGGTTCTGAAGGCCTCAAGATGGTTTTGAGTGGTTGACGGAAGGTTTAGAGTGGAATTGTTGTTGTAGATTTTTCACCTTCTATTGTTTCCGCACTGGCGAGGGGGCCACAGGTGCGATGTTCGCATAAATGGTTAGCTACTTCAAATGGGGGTTTTTGTTACAGGAGCGGAGAGATTTACCGCACCTGCGAGCCCGCAGGTGCGATGCTTGGTGCGCAGGTGCGTGAGCTGGTGACTTAAGTTAAAACTACGGGTGCAGTCATTTTGACCACAGAAGCGGCCCGCAGGTGCATGATATGGGCCGCAGGGGCTAAAGTGTTGGGCAGAATATATAAAAAGGCCCCTTCGCAAATGTTAGTCATTTCTTCACCATTTTGGTCGATTTTGGAGCTCCAAGCTATGATTTCAAGAGGGAATCAAGTGTTTCTAGAGAGGTAAGCTACTTGGGCTTTGTATCTTGTGTTTTTTGGCTATTTTTCTAGTGTTTAATCATGAAATTTGTGGGAAAACTTGAGAATGAATTTGGAAAATTAGGGCTTGATATTGAAGAGTTAAATTGGGGATTTGAGGGGCCATTTGAGATCATTTCAATGAACTTGGTATGTTTAGACTCATAGAATAATAATTATGTGGATTTATAGTTTCATACTACTTAGTCTTTATTTACTTTTGTTACTTACTAAGTTGGCGTACTCGCATAACTCCCTATACCTTGTGTGCAGATCCAGGTATTTCTGATCTCGGTTGTAGGTTCATCGAATTTGCAATGTAGATATTGGCGATCGCAGCGTTGCTTTTCTCACTATTCACTCCCGTAGAGTACTCTGTGATTTTCTCTGACCATGTTGGTCTTTATGTTGTCAAATAGTTGTAGTAGATGCTCATGACTAATGACACTCTGTTGTCGGGCTTTCTTTTCGCACTATTATTTGTTTTGAACTCTATATAAAGGTTTATTTCTAAATATATTTTATTTTTTATCCTAAGCATGGAAAATACTTATTGGTTTTGGGTTTGTGTTAGTTGGACTAGTTCCATGATAGGCGCCATCATAACCGGGTTAGTTTTGGGTCGTGACAAGTTGGTATTAGAACCTCGATTACATATGTCTCACAAGTCATAAGCAGGTTTAGTAGAGTCTCCTGGATCGGTACAAAGAGGTCTGTACTTATCCTTGAGAGGCCGCACAACCTTTAGGAAATCCCACATTCTTGAATTCTTATCGTGCGTCATTGATTCAGCTTGAAATGTAACTCTTTGAATTCCTTCCACGCGTTCATATACGCGCATGAGTGCTCGGTTCAGCTGTGCAACGACTTGTGATTCCTCGATCGAGGGGCAAGATGTGATTTTTGTATGTTGATGGTAGACCAGTTTTGAGGACTTGAGGCCGGGCTCTGCTTGTATCTTGAGCACTGAGGTGTTAATTGCGTGAGCACGTGTTTTTGGATTTATATGTTCGATGGTTCCCTATTAGGGGAAGTGATGACTAGATAGCTATGTGGTGAATATGATGTGACTGCGAGATGTGTTTATATGATTTAGATGTGACGAAAGAGTCTGATCAAGGCTAGAAAGAACTATCTGGTGCTTGAATTCCATTGTGTTTTGATGCATAACCTAGAGTTGTGGGTGTGTTGAAGGACCTTTTCATGTTGTCATGTTAGGAAGTGAAGCATATTTTATGTTGTGATATGAGTTCAGACTCAGGAAGGTTATGTGATTATGTATTAGTTATGATTATGGACGAGTATAGAGAGACACCGATTTGATGTTAAGCAGGTGGGCTATCTCCTGCAGGGTGTCCTGAGGGTGTATGATCCCTATGTTGTTTAGTAGTGAGTTTCTTTTACCAGTGAACTATATGTAGTACAATTTGAGTTTGGATCACTTATAAGAATGGGGTCGACGCTTACGAGGGTGAATGCCAGATTTTCAAATAATTTGAAACATTAAATTGTTTGTGTTGCATGAGCTTATGAAGGATTTAGTTGAATTATGGCAGTAATAGAGTATGGGCATTGTGAATTTTATGTGTTTTGATCTATGGCTTTGGGCCAAGTGGGGGGGGGGGGGTCTGCTATTGATCAGTTGATTGCACAGTTTTATGCTATGTTGGTTCTAGTTTGAGGCATACTAGTAAATAAGTTATGTCTTATAGAGGGTGAGATCGAGGATGGCCCGAATAAAGGAAATTTTTTATATGGTTATGTTATGCTTTATGGGAGTATAAGAATTATGGAATGACTTGAGTTGTGATTGGTGAAGGATGTAATGTACACGGAGTAGGAATTTATCTGGTTGCATTAAGGTGGGGTTATTTCCTTAGATGTCGGAGTGCTAACGAGGCACATGTCGTTTGGTCGTTTGATAAGTCTAAATGAGATTTAAGTAAAGTGGATAACTCTCGAGAACGGTTCTAATGAATTCAAGATTTATACGTGCAGTTGGGAATTTTAAGGATGTGTCTGAGCTAGATTCTGAGGTTTATATGGGAGGATGTCAAGACTTGTGGCATTTTATCATCATTATGTATTCTACTTACCAGCATCAGGAAAGTGAAGGTAATAGTTTTAGATAGAATACAACAGTTTATGAGCCTTAGGGATCAAATGGAAAGTTTCTTAGCTGGTTGAGTGTGTAGTTTCTTGTAGCTTGTAGTGGATTATGAAGTTCTCATATTTATCACAGGGTGATATGGTTTATATGGTAATGTTGCATGGAGTTGAGATTTGCATGTGTAAGGTCATGGTTAAGTTTTGAAAAGAAAGTCATAAATTCTTAGGCAGCATGGTCAGTTTCAGATGGCGAGGTAAATGGTATTACTAATTGATATGGTTTCATGAGAATATACATTTAGAAAGGGGCGAAGTGTTTAAGTTATGGATACTTCATTGGGATTGCTGCTCTCTCTTGTTTGATTGATTACTGGAGTGCAGAGTTTTCTTGTAACACAGAGAAATATTAGAAGTATTTCTCATAGGATGACTGTGTAATCGGAGAAGTATGAACATTCAGATGGTAGAGTGGAGGCCAGAGATGGTGATTCATATGTTCTATGGATTTGGAGATTCAGAGTTGTCGTGAGTAGGTTGTTTCGTGGTTGTGTACTGTGGAAATGTTGCCAAGGTTAGTCAGAGGGTAGTATGTGTTGTGATTTAGTCACTGTGGAGTTTTGAATGGTTATTTATCCATTGTGCGTGACTAGAGTTGAATTGGGATTCATTGGTAGGCCCAACATGGATGTGTTCTCTACACCGGGTTGGATTTGTTGACTCCGAACTGCTAGTGTTGAGGGATGTGCCATTTGATTTTTGTTAAGCTTATTCGTGTTATGGAGTAATCTATAAGTTACCCTTCTGTATTACAAGGAGTTACGATTTGTTGATTATAAGTGTCACATCTCCTTTTTTACAGCTACCCCGAAGGATAAAACGTATAAGGGATTTTTTCCAATTAAAATGACATTATTCGAAATGAGATTATTTATTTATTAGAGTCGCCACTTGGGATATGTTTGGATTTTGGTGTCCCAAGTCATCAGTTTATTTAGAATCCCAAATAAAGGAAATTTTTTGACTGCCTAAATGGAGCTTGCGAACCAGCATTTTGAGTAAGGAATTCTGTTGACCCCAGGGAAGGTGTTAGGCACCCTCGGATCCCGTGGTTCTAGCACGGTCGCTTAAACTATTATAATTGGCTAAAATTCTGATTTTTATGCATGTTCATCCTATAGTGCAATTTTTAAATTACCTTACCGCTTTTAATATTCTTAAAGAAAATTGCAACGTCATTGAAACATGCCACGAACCACGTCACATAAATGCACCCGCGGTTTTTGACATATTTCAACTTTACTGGGATTTGGATCTGGGTCACATAAATGTGCACCCGCATTTAGGAAGGTAAAATTATTAAAGACGCGCCTAAAGCGACTAACATATTATTATCTTTGCGGGAAGCCGTGAAATTCGCTAAACGGCATGTCCCGAATTTATATATATTCATATGTGAGCAATAAAAGAGGGCCGCACAATTTACGTATTTTATTTGGCACGCCATACCTCATTTCGTTATTTTAAAAGGCCAGTCTAAGGCAAACTAAGATTTTATATTGGATTTATCTCTATTTGGGCCTAATGAATAACATTGAAGCCTTGGATTCGAGCCCAGAACTCAAACAGAAGGACAACTTCCTAAATTAAATAACCACTCAATGCGGATGGTCCAAGAGATGAGTTGCGAATTTAGATCAATTAATTAACAAAAAGATCGTAATATGGCCACCAACTAAGCCGAAAAATTAATCATATATTTGATTTAAGAAAAATAATTCTCCGAATTTCCAACTTCAAAATTTATTCTGAGGGTTGATGCTAATCAGACATAGTTCAAAGAAAAATTGGGTGATTTGCAGAAATAAACATTGATGCCATTCAAACTTAACAATTTGACCCATATAAACAATCAAACCTATTTTCAAGAGTTATTGTATATTGAGGATACTGAAAACAAAATAATCGCAAGATCATATATGGCTTCAAACAAAATGTCATGTCAATTTAACTACTGCTTCTATATCTATACTCCATGCATGGAGTTACACTAACAACTAATTAACACAAACTACGATAAAATCCAAAGCAATTCATAGAATCATGTATAGTCCAGTCCAAATATAAATTGAATAAAAATCCAAATTATACTTCCTTGAACAGATTTTCATCACCCAATACATAATTGATTATTATTACATAAGGATTCAAATCAAACAAAACAACAAGGAGCCAGCTTATGGTGCTGCATTTCAGTCTCAAATCAAAGCTACATGGAGACGAATTTGAAGATGTGTACCTGGTATTATGATGAAACAAAAGATAAAGGAAGGTTCAGTAGCAGTTCAACAGCACAACCAGCAGATCAATGGTTCACGAGCTCAGAAAAATGCAATATGAAACTCCAGAATCAATTTAAACCAACACACATGGAGACCAGTTCAAATTCACCCAGAATAACCCAAACAAACAGCCATTGAATGACATTAGAAGCACCTGAAACCCGACCAGGAAACCTCCAAAAAATTTCAATGACCAAACATAAGCTAAATGACGTAAATCCAAAAACCAGAATCTGAAATTAAATTGACCTTGAAGGGAATAGTAATTTTTGAATTTTCTGTTGGTTTTGAAGCTCTAAATGGCCTAACTTTTAAGGAAAACTCTTAGGTATTCAAATTAGATAGCATGTCTGATTTTTTTTTTTTGCATTTTAATTGCTCGGATTTGACTCTAAATCTGAACTTTTGAATATTTTAATTGCTGGGGATTTTAGAGTCTCTAGAAATTTTAAGGATCTTCAGATTTTTAGACTTCAAAAACTTCTGGAAAAATTTTAAGGGATTTGAGACTGCTAAAACTTGGGAAATTTTATGGATTTTAGACTATTCACACTGGTGAATGAAGGCAATAACTTGCCTATTTATAGCCAAAACTTAGGGCAACCCTTTTATTTTGTTTTATCCATCAGTCCTTATCCTATTTTTTTCAGATTTATTCACTTAGTCCCTCATTTCTTAACTTGTTATCCAAGTTCCAGCATCGTAATTTTAGAATTATGGCTTCAAACCTTTTCTAGAAGAGTCTAGGGTGCTCTAACTAATGGATTCTATAGGCAAGTCACCCAAACTACCCTTAAATTAGGCTCTGAATTACTACCATAGCCAATCCAAACCCCAACCCTTTTTTTCTCTAGCAAGACTAACCATGGTTGATTGGTTACAAGACTAGAAACTAATCGGCTATAACTAGACAACAATTGAAATCTTAATTACCAATCTAGCTAATCAGAAATTCAACTAAAAATTCTAAGACTAAATGGACCATTAAATTAATTCAACAGCAAATTAATTAACTGAATTCAAACAAACAAGGCTAAAACTAGCACAAGGAGAAAAAATGCAAAGCGATATCTAAACATGAAATCCTATTGTTGAAATCAAATCAACGATCAAATTACTAATAACAAAACAAAATCAAACTATGTTATTATGAAAAGAACTTAGTACCTTAAACTAAATCCGGACTAAAAAGAACTAAATCTAAGTAAACAGAATAATAAATAGCACTAGTAAAAATATTAAAATAAAAATCACGGATGAAATAGAGGATACGGTAAGCATGAAATACCTCGAAGTGCAATAACTCAAACTTGAACAATGGCAGTTTTTTTGGTATCATTTGGTATCATTTGAAAAATCTCCAAATGTTCAGAAGTTAGGGTTTTTTTGTCAAAACTTAATATGAAATTCGAACCAAACGGAAATGATTCGAGGGCTAAGGGTTGTGGATTTGGGATGAGGGGTGTAAGGAGGTCATGTGGTGTTAATTTGGCAGAGTTTGAAAGAGGTGGTTTTTTGGCCGAGTTTTCAAATCAATATTCGAGGAATTGCACTATGATTCGAGGGAAGCTAGTATCAGGTTTGTGAGGAGGGTGGAAAGAGGAACCTATGATGTATTTTTTGTGGCCATTGTAGCCAGCGCCGCCGTGGACGGCGGACCAGTTGCTCCCTTAGACGAAGATTCGAGGACTTTGGCCGGGGTTCAAGGGCTAGTTTTTGGGCGGTTGGAAAGAGGGGGGAGGAGAGGAGCAATTGGTGTTTATTTGGGGGGGGGGGGGGGTTTGGAGCTACGCTGCCGACGGAGGAGATTTCTGGCTGGTGGAGGATGAAGGAGAGACGGCGGAAAGGGGTGGCGTTTCATCGGCAAATCAGAGGTGTTTGAGAGATGGTGTGGAGGGGTGGGGAGTGCATCCGACATTTAAATAGTTGTAAACCTAGGTAGTTCTCACCCGTTCGATCAAGCATCATCAACGGTCCTGATTGATTCTGAGGAAACGATGTCGTTTCAAGCGTCGCCCATTTGGGCCGGGTTTGGGGTGGGTTTATGTGTTGGTTTGAAGTGGATTTGGGATTTGGGTTGGAGTATTTACATATAAAGTGGCCCTATTCGGGTCTCCTAATAAGAAGACTAGAAATTTTATTTTTTATTCTTTTTTTTAAATTAATTAATCCTTTTTTTATTTTACATTTTTTCAGAGTTTAATAAGTATAAAATAAAAATAAGAATAGACAAAACCCAGTTTAAATTTTAAAAACAAAACTAATTAACTCCTAAAATAACCTAAACCCCAAGTTTTTTTTAAAAAACTAAACAAATGTTAAAATGACCAATTTTGTTACGTTTTCCTTATTTTGCAATATTAATTAACTAATAAACCTAAGAATATAAAAATTGAGACCTAAATTAACTAATAATTCTTAAAAATTCAAATAATAAAAGAAAAATCTTGATTTTAATGAATTCTATAGGAATATTTCGAGCGAGGCAGAAATCACATGCTCACAGCTGCCCCTCTTTGCTTGGAGACACGAATGTTTTCCGGGAAAAGATAAATGAGCAACTGAGAGATTTTTTCCTGCTTGGCGTTCCATGAGAAGCATTTTTGAAAACTGTCTGACCGAACCTGCTTCAAAGGTTGCCTACATATCCTTGGCTACAAAGAAATCAAGTCAGTGTAGTTCTGGAGTATTTTGGTAACTGGGACTATCAAGAGCTGTAATTTCAACTGTTGATGCTGTTGCTACTGCTTGCTGACCTACTTATTACACCAAAAGGAGAATTAAAGCTAAGCTAACTCAACTATGAGTTACAAGATTCCTATCTATAAATCTCTTGAAGCTTGATCTTAAGTCTTGGCCGATTCGGCTGTGGACCCTGACCCGAATCTTGATGCTCGTAAGCTGTAGGTTCTAGTTCTTTCTTCAGCATTGAAACCAAGCGGGACACATGCGACTTGTGACTTCGAATCAAATTTGAGCAGTCCACAACTTTCTTTATAATCATTCTGGATTTGTTTCTTTTTGTTCTTATGTGCTTGTCTTTTATTCTGGATTGAGATTTGCTCTTCCGGTCGTCTCAAATCCTGCGCCTTGAGGTAAAACCTGTTCGGACACCAAAACAAACAAACGAATGAAAATTTCTGCCCCAGTTTTCACTGGGACAATTTCGTGAATTATTTGCAAAACATATCTAAGCTATTTATTTATTGAAAACAATAAAACCAGGATCGTTTATCTTTTGGAAAGATTTTGAATTTATGCTAAGAAAAGAAAACGGGTCCTTGTTGGGGATAAGAGGAGGATCCACGGGTTATGCTAGGATAGGAATAGAGAGTCCATGCTGGGGATTTAAGAATAAAAATCCATAGGTTATGCCGCGATGACATGAAAAATATTCCTGGGTTATGCCAAGGAGATCCACGGGATATACCCTGATAGGAAGAGAAAGGCTTCTGGGTTATGCTAGGGGAATCCGCGGGTTATGCCGGGATAAGAAGAAAAAGGCTCCTGGGTTATGCCAGGGGAATCCGCGGGTTATGCCGGGATTTGGGAAGAGACGATTCCTGGGTTATGCCAGGGGAATCCGCGGGTTATGCCGGGATTTGGGAAGAGACGATTCCTGGGTTATGCCAGGGGATCCACGGATTATGTCGGGATAAGAAGAAAAGACTCATGGGTTATGCCAGGGGAATCCGCGGGTTATGCCGGGATTTGGGAAGAAAAGACTCCTAGGTTATGCTAGGGGAATCCGCGGGTTATGCCGGGATTTGGGAATAATAGACTCCTGGGTTATACTAGGGGAATCCGTGGGTTATGGAGGGATTGAAAGAAAAGATTCATGCTGAGGGAGAAAAGAGAAAGGCCCTCAGGTTATGCTGGGGATAAAATGGAAATGTCCCTCTGGTTATGCCGGGGAGACTGGAAAATGATCCTTGGGTTATGCCGAGGAGGTCCACAGGTTATGCTGGGGATATAGAGAAAGGAACCATTGGGTTATGCCAGTGAATGAAAGAAAGGAATCCTTAGGTTATTATGGGGAATGAATGAAAGAAAAGACCCTCGAGTTATGCTGGGGATAGAAGGAAATTGGTCCTCGAGTTATGCCGGGGGGCAGAGAGAAAAGCAACCTCGGGTTATGCCGGGGAATGATAGAAGAATGATCCTCGGGTTATGCCGGGGAGAGCCACAGGTTATGCTGGGGAGGAAGAATTATCCTCGGGTTATGCCGGGGAGGTCCACAGGTTATGCTGGAGAACGCTAGGGGATATAGTCCGAGGTTTGGAGAAATAGAGTTAAGGATCGGGGGTCCTATGCTACCATGACTTGTGTGATTCTCCTTATATTCTTTCCTTTTATGGAAACTGCGGAAAAGGATTTAAAAACAACTTCCCTTTTGGTTGATCATTGATGCAAGGCGATTCTTAGTCAGGTGCATTTTCTTCGATTGCATCTACTATTTATACCATTGCTTTGGATTACACCTGTTTCAGATTTTCAAACAAAGCAGGATTGTTAGTTTTAAACGGTGGTCGATTTTGTGGCCTTGTTTGCTTGATGTCGGCCTCACTTTTGTTGAGAAGACCTTCGGCTTTCCAGACTTTGCCTTGTTGGTTGGTCGGGAGGACTTATCTTTCGGATTTGTTTTGCCTCCATAGGCCTTTCGGTTGCAATTTCTTTGCCCCGATTTCCATTTTCAGAACCTTGGGGTATCTTTCCTTTTGAGACTTTGTTGAGACAATTAGCCTACCTGGGCTTAACCTTTCTAATCTTCATTGTTCCTTCGTGGGTGTTTGACTTCGCTTTTCTTTCTTTCCACCCTTTTCTGCTTCTGAAGCATCAGCCATCATGGCCAGCCGGGACTGGCTAGATGCGCCCACTGAGACTGGGTATTTCTTTAGTCTTTGCCAGGCGAGCCCTATGAAACCGGTCTTACCACCTTTTCTTGTGGAATAGTCATGAAATCAAAGTTAAGCCAAAAGGGATTCAAGGAAGCAGTATACAAAAGCAATCATATGGGTTTAAGAGAAGCGTCCCTTTCGGGGAAGAGAGAAAGACTTATCTGGGGGTCCATGCTGACTTCAAATGGACATGACATGCTTCTCGGACTGGATGCTCAACCCGTAAAACATTTCTAGCTTCTCGTGAACCGTATTTCAACCTTTCAAAACCAGGGAACCTTACCCAGGCTTTTGATAGTGATATATCTTCTTTTCGGCCGACGGCGCCTTTTGGGTTTTTGCGAATCGACCTCTCTCATTTCTCTTCTCTCATCGCCCGATAGTACTCTTTACGAGTTTTCATGAAATGGACTCTCCCATTTTCATTTTCTCTACTCACCATTACCTTATGGTGCTCGAAGGTTTTCACCAATAAGACTCTCTCGTTTTATTTCTCTCAATTTGGATTGTATCAAATCTCGACAATGGCGTTTGTCGTTCCTCTGCCTTTACCAATCAATTGTAAGGACTTGGGCCAGATTTTGGGTAAAAAGAGTTGGGACGGGACTACAACTTTGGAACCATTTTGGTGGGTTCATGGTCGAACCATTACATCATTTGCCCCAGTTTTCAATCTTTGGGGAATTGGGGTTTTTGTTTTGGTGTGACAGAACCTCGGGGAGAGGCTGCCTACGTATCCTTTCTGAATCAAGTCATACGTAGTTCAGGAAGTGTCTCCTAAACTAATTTTTTTTTCATTTTTTCCATTTTTCTTTTGTTTTCTTTTTTTTTTGTTTTTCTTTTTTTTACTAGCACTTCCGGGTTCCAAAAAGGGTGATCAAAGAAACGTATTCGGCTCACAGGGTTTGCGAAGGATTGATAGTGTTTGGGGTAGCGAGAAATAAAAGCCTTCGTCATTTCAACCAGACTGAATCATTGTTGCAAGGAGTTTAAACATAGTACCTTTTCACTGCATCTGCATTCACTGCTGTTTCGGGATCATCTCCTTCGATGTCTCCCAGGTATGGTGCTTCTTTGGGCCGTATCTTTCAAATAATGTATAGGCCTTTCCAGTTAGGAGAAAATTTCCCTTTAGCTTCCTAATGGTGACGGAGAATACGCCTCAATACAAGCTGTCCAACCTCAAAATTCTTGGGGCGCATTTTCTTATTGTAAGAGCGGGCCATTCTTCGTTGGTACAACTGCCCGTGACAAACGGAGACCATTCATTTTTCATCAATTAATGACAACTGATCCAGCTGAGTCTTAATCCACTCACTATCCTCAATTTCTTCTTCGAAAATTATCTGGAGTGAAGGAATTTCCACCTCTGCGCGTATAGCAGCTTCGATTCCATAGACCAATAAGTATGGGGTTGCTCCGACCGATGTGCGTATCGTGGTGCGATATCCAAGTAATGAAAAAGGCAGCTTTTCATGCCATTTGTCTTGAGCTTTGAATCATTTTTCTCAGAACCTTCTTGATGTTCTTGTTAGCTGCTTCGATGGAACCATTGGCTTTGTGATGGTAATGAGTGGAGTTTCTATGTGTTATCTTGAATTGTTCACATATTTCTCCCATTAGACGACTATTCAGGTTGGCAGCATTGTCAATAATGATGGTTGCAGGAATACCGAAGCAGAAAATGAGGTTGGAATGCACAAAGTCTACCACATCTTTCTTGGTGACTGACTTAAGTGTGATGGCTTCAAACCACTTTGTAGAGTTATCAATAGCAACAAATATGAATCTATGTCCATTTGAGGCTTTTGGCTCGATTGGTCCAATAACGTCCATGCCCTAGGCAGCGAATGGCTAAGGTGCTGACATAGGATGCAGTTCAGTTGGCGGTGCATGAATCAAATCACCGTGCACCTGACATTGATGACATTTCCGAACGAAACTGAAGCAGTCTTTTTCCATGGTTATCCAGTAATATCCTTCCCGAAATATTTACTTGGCCAGAACATAACCGTTCATATGAGGACCGCACACTTCTGTGTGTACTTAATGCATAATCCTTTCGGCTTCTTCGGCATCAACACATCTTAGCAAGTTGAGATCTGGGGTTCTTTTGTACAAGATATCACCACTCAAGAAGAAACCACTTGCATGTTGTCTGATTGTTCTCTTTTGATCCCCAGTGGCCTACTCGGGATATTCTTGTGTTTTCAGAAATTTCTTGATATCATAATACCATGGCTGAGTGCTGGATTATGCCTTGGTCATATTACAATACCCATGCCTTTCCCTAATTTGGATTTCCAAGGGATCGATGTAGGCGTCTCCGGGGTAAGTCAACATGGAGGCAAAGTGTCGAGTGCGTCTGCTAACTCATTATGACAGCAGGTAATGTACCTGAACTGTACCGACTTGAACCGTTAGCTGAGATCTACCACATGCTGCCGATAAGGGATGTGTTTGACATCCCGAGTTTCCCACTCCCCTTGGGCTTGCGGGATAATCAGATCTGAATCTCCCATGATCAATAGTTCCTTGACGTCTTGGTCGATAGCCATATTCATGCCCATGATGCAGGTATCATATTCAGCTGTATTGTTGGTGCAGAAAAACCGAAGCCGAGCCATGGCTGGGTAGTGTTGACCAGTTGGTGAGATTAATATTGCCCCAATTCCTATGCCTTTTGCATTTACCGCTCCATCGAAGAACATTTTCCAAGCAGTAATGTCCTCCAATATTACCTCCAGCACGTTCACCTCTTCATCCGGGAAATAAGTATTCAGGGGTTGATATCCATCATCAACAGGGTTCTCAACTAGATGATCTTCTAATGCTTGGGCCTTCATCACCGTGCGAGTGACATAGACTATGTCGAACTCGGTGAGAAGGATTTTCCATTTCGCCAATCTCCCTATGGCCATTGATTTCTGGAATATGTACTTCAAAGAATATAGCCTGGTTATGAGGTAGGTGGTGTGGGCTTGCAGGTAATGCCTCAGTTTCTAAGCCACCCAAGTTAAGGCATAACAGGTTCTTTCTAGTAAGGTGTATTTGGCCTCGTAACCAGTATACTTCTTGCTCGGGTAATAAATAGCCTATTCTTTCTTTTTGGTGACATCATGCAGCTTGAGAATGCTACCAAAAGAGTTCTCCAAGACCGTCAGATATATAAACAATGTCATTCCCGGTTCCGGCAGGACCAAGATTGGTGGATTGGACAGGTAGTATTTAATCTTGTCAAAAGCCTCTTGACACTCCTCCGTCCACTTAATTGCTGCATCTTTTTTTAACAACCGGAATATGGGCTCGCATGTAGAAGTAAACTGGGTGATGAATCGGCTAATGTAATTCAGTCTTCCCAACAGGCTCTTTACACACTTCTTTGTTTCGGAGAAAGTAAATCTCGAATGGATTTTATCTTGGTTGGGTCCAGCTCGATACCTCTCCAGCTGACAATGAACCCTAGGAGCTTGCCCGATGGGACCCCGAATGCACACTTGTCTGGGCTTAATTTCAAATAATACTTGCAAAGCCTTTCAAAGAACTTTCTTAGGTCCCGTACATGATCACCTTGAGTCTTGGACTTGATAATCACGTCTTCCACATATACTTCTATCTCTTGATGCATCATGTCATGGAATATAGTGGTCATAGCCCTCATATACTTTGCCCCAGCATTCTTTAAACCAGAAGGCATAGCCCTATAGCAATAAGTACCCCAAGGTGTGGTGAAGGCAGTTTTCTCAGCATCTTCCTCATCCATTAACACCTAGTGATATCTTGCATAGTAGTCCATGAAAGACTGTATCTCGTGTTTGGCGCAGTTATCAACAAGGATGTGGATATTGGCCAAAGGGAAATTGTCTTTGGGACTTGCCTAGTTCAAATCTCTGTAATCTATGCACACTCGGGGTTTCCCGTCTTTCATTGGCACTGGGACTACATTGGGAAGCCATGTGGTGTATCGAACCACTTGGATTACTCCCGCCCCCAACTGCTTTGTTATTTCTTCTTTGATCTTATCACTAATACAGGCTTGAACTTTCTCTGTTTTTGCTCGACTGGAGGGCATTTGGGGTATGTAGGCAACTTATGAACCACCAAATCAACACTCAATCCTAGCATATCGTCGTAGGACCAAGCAAACACGTCTTTGAATTCAAAAAGGAGTTGAATCAGTGAGTCCCGAATTTCCTCATTTACATGGATGCTTATTTTGGTTTCCCTACTTTCGCCAAGACCATCCAAGTTAACCGGTTCGGTATCATTTAGATTTGGCTTAGGTTTATTTTCAAAATTTTCTAGTTCTCGATTGATTTCCCTAAAAGCCCCTTCTTCATCATACTCCGGTTCTTGGTTCATTATTTCACAATTAGGCGGCATGTTTGGACCGGGGCACGAAGTCCGCAAGCATGTCATGTTATTTAAAGCCGCGTTATTGGAACTGAAAGAAATGAATAAAAGAAAACAGCAAAATCAGAAATAATAAAGGAATATAGACGATGAAATATAGATTTCATTTCTTTTAAATTGTAAGACAACAGGGTTTACATTTGGAAAATTTAAAGGACAAAAACCTAAAGGAAAACACGCAAGTTACACCCTAAAATAACTCGTGATGCAGAAAAGATGGCAAGCCAGGATTACCGGGCCTCCCGCCTGATTTAAAATGGTGTAGCCTTCCAATTTTGCAATTTAGAATCTGGTCCCATGTAGAGGACCTCAGCAGTTCTCGAACCGTCTCCAATCTGGACCACGTTGGCTTCATACAATAGTTTTCTCATAGCCCCACATATGTCTTCGATTTCTTCAGTTGTGAAGGTCTCATCTTCTTCTTCCTCACTGTACTTTGTCTTCACAAATGTTTCGTACAAGTGGGGTAAGGGTTGAGGTAAATCCCATCCATTACGCTTTCTGTAGATCGCCCATGTTATATTCTATGGTGTCGGGTAAAAGCCTAACCCGAAAAACTTCTCTGCATTGGGCAAGGCAATCGACTCAGCTATCCCTTGTAATGACCTTCTGAGTCCCTTCCCCGGTTTGAATCCTTGACGTATCATCTTTCTACCCACCATGATAGAGGCATTGGAGAGGAAAGGTTTGGGACAGGGTTTTCCCTCTTCATGTTGATCAGCCACCACAATTTCGAAAGCCTAATAGACTATGTGTTCACTTCCTTCTTTAGCTTCGAGGCAGGGGACGGAGGGATCACGGTAAATTGACTGTTCATCTTCACCATGGACCACAATTTCCTGGTTCTCATGTTCAAATTTCAACATCTGCTGAAGAGTAGAAGGCATAGCTCCCGCTGCGTGAATCCATGGCCTTCCCAGGAGGTAATTGTAGGATGTGCCCATATCTAACACTTGAAATGTTACCTCAAAATCAACTGGTCCAATCGTCAAGACCAGATCAATATCTCCGATTGTGTCTCTTTTAATTCCATCGAAATCTCGAACACGTACATTATTGGGGCGAAACCTCTCCGTCCCGATTTTCATTCTCTGTAATGTTGAAAGTGGACATATGTCCACCCCGGAGCCTCCACCTACCATTACCCTTTTGATGTAGTAGCCTTAGCATTTGACGATTAGATGCAGGGCTTTGTTGTGGGCGGCCCCCTCTAGAGGAAAATCGTTCTTGCTTAATGTGATCTGATTAGCAGCGAATAATCTTTTCGCCATCCTCTCCAATTGTTTCACGGAGCTTTGAGCCGGCATATAAGCCTCAATGAGAGTTTTCACGGGAATCTATCAGCAAGGATAATAAAGAGACTTGTTCAGGGGACTTCCGCAGCCGGTCCAATACTTCATAGTCCGGCATTTTCATCTTTCGAAAGAAAACCTCCGCCTTTTCGGCCCTTATTGACTTTTTGGGTGGGAATCGCCTTTTGGTAGCACTGCTTACTTCCTCTAAGTTAGAGTACTTATTTGCAGGGTGGCTTTCTTGGGTTTCTCCAATAACTTCTTTGCCTTTGTATGTCACCAGCGTTTCTTGATAGTTCCAAGGGATTGCAGAGGGGTCTGTCATAGGCCTCTGAGGTGCATGACCAACCACCACGGGCTCATTCAGCCTTGGAGGATTAGTTGGTCCTCGCACCATAGAGGTTCCCTTGGGTACATCCGTAGTCCTGCTCAACTCAAATCTCTTCGGGGGACTTAGAGTTAACTGTATTTCTCCGCAACCCTATGGAATGTAAAGGACAGTTTCTTTGACAGGTACTGCCTCAGATTTAACCTCAACCTTCTTTTTAGTTTTTGGGTGCATGGTTTTCTTCTTTTCCTCTTAAACTTTGTTGGATGCAGCTCTTGGCTTTTTATCTGCGTCAGCAATAGCGATTATGGCTTTCAAAGCAGGGTCGAATTCTTTGTCCTCGCATATCATCCCGATTACCGCTCTGCTGTTTTGAGCCGGCAACGGGTTGTTAGTCACATTCGGGACATCTTCATCCCTCAACACTATTTTCCTTTGCTCTATTAAATCTTCCACAGCTTGCTTTAGAGTCCAGCAATTTTTTGTTTTGTGCCTTTTAGCCCCTGAATGATAAGCACACTAGACACCCCATTGGTAGAAATGTGACTCGGGGTTTTGTCTATTCGGAGGTACATACTACAATCGACCCAATTGGACAAGCTTTAGGAATAGGCTAGTATAGGACTCCCCGATTAGCGTAAAGTTTTTCCTTTTGGGTGGCTCCTTGGGACAGAAATTTTTTTGAGGAGGGTAGGGATTATAGTGGTTTTGATGGGGAGGCTGGTTTCTCGGAGCCTGGTTCCTGTTGGCATGCTATTGCGGTCATGAAAATGGTTGGTTATTCATAACTACATAAGATTGGGGAGCATAATGCATGTCTTAATAAGGATACTAATGTTTAGGGGTTCTTTTCGAGAACATGGGCCTATGATGTCTTCTCATACCGGATGCTACCATCGAGGCTTTTTCTTTCCTTTTGTTCCTTGCGACTCCTCCTGCCCCGCCTTGGATGGCCTGGGAGGTTGCTCTGATGGTTGACTGACTTAAAATGCTTCCCATATTCAAACCATTTTCTACCATCTTGCCAATTTTGATTGCTTCCGCAAAAGACTTGCCCATGACCGACATCATGTTTTGAAAGTAATCTGCTTTCTGGTCCTGTAGAAAAACAGTAACCATCTCTATTTCATCCATAGGCGGCTTTGCCCTTGATGCCTACTCGCGCCACTTAATGGCATGTTCTCTGAAACTCTCTGAAAGCTTCTTCTTCAAATTAGCCAAGGAATTCCTATCTGGCGCAATGTTGATGTTGTATTGAAATTGCCTTACAAAATCTCTAGAAAAATCGTCCCATATATTCCATCATGAGACGTCTTGGTCATATAACACTCCGAAGAAAAAATGCCTACTAGACATTCTCTGAAGTATGCCATCAACAGCTCTTCTTTTCTGCCCGCCCCTCTCATTTGGTTGCAATACTTTTTCAGGGTCACCATGACCATCATACTTTTCGAACTTTGGTGTTTTAAATCCCTTGGGAAGATGTAAATACGGTAACATGCACAGATCTGTGTAAGAAACACTAATTTTCCCACTCAGACCTTGCATATTCTTTAAGCTCTACTCAAGGCTCCTCATTCTTCTTGCTATCTCATCTTGTTCAGGCACTTTAGGAGTTTTATTCTGCACTGGTGTAAGCTCATATGCGGTTGAGGATAAGTGTAGGTGGGGTATGGGGCAGGCTCAGTTTGGTAATTGGGGGTTTGAAATGTGAAGGCCGTCGGATAAAACATGGGTCTTGGCACTGCGGGCTGTGTGGTGGCTGCACATGGGGGAGCCGCAAAGATATTGGGGATTTTGCCGGATGTGAACACCTGAGGGCGGGCTTTAGAAGGTGCTCCAACAAAATTGGCCGGTATGGTGGGCTATCCCAATAGGATGTTTGGATGGCTAATGGGGACAGAGGAAGTACCCCCCCCCCCCCCCGATCTTGGGAAGAGCTTAGGAAATCTAGGGATGACACTCGGAGGCTCTTTTCCATTGGTCCACGCATCCCACATCTCCATGACCCTAAGACGTAGGATCTTGTTTACTTCGGCTACCGCAGACTCTGAGGCTGGGATGCCTGTAATCGGGCTATCTTGTGAGATGGGAATTACGTGCAAAGTTATTTCAGACGACATTTCTACACTTCCTTTCGATTTTGTGAAATATCGATGTGTTGCCAGCTTACCACAAACTAACTACCGTTTCTAAAACCTGGACCGGTATTATACCGGCAACAAACGGTTAGTTTGAGACAGATAACAGATAGGGAATCGCACATTGGGGTGTGATTCACCTATACAGTTAACAGATGTCTACATGTTTGCAATGGTTGCATGTGTCATCCCGACTTTTATTCCATTTTCTTTCTTTTGATTTCCACTCTTCATTTTTCTTGCTTTTCCCTCTTTTGTTTTTCTCCCTCTCTAGTTTTCTTTTATTCTTTTTCATTCCTCCCCTTTTCTTCTTTTTGTTGCTTTTTGTTTTTTGTCTTTAAGATTATGGTTGAATCCTATGAAGATTGCCTACGTATCATGCCTCGCATGAATCAAACCGAGCGTAGTTCATGCAAATAAAAGTGAAGAATAAAATATTTGGAATGTTAAATTTTCATAGTAACAAAACATTAGTTACAAAGGCTTGAAAACTGACAGATTTAAACAGGCAACTAGCAGATCTAATGAAAGACGAACTACAGACTCGAAGAACAACTAACCATGCGTAAAGGAAAATACAGACTCTAAGACAAACTGACAGACTTTTAAGAAAAATAGAATCCCAAGAAATCATGATTACATTAGGGCTTCAATTATCCTGGGACCCACGAGGCGTCGTTCGGCCTTGCCGAGGGTTGACTAGCTAAATCCCTTGGAAGTGATGAAGATCTTCCATTACGCGGCGAACAAAAAGCATCGCGGTGAAAAAGAACATAGATCTAGGCATATCCTCACAGCTGCTACATTTCATAGCCACATAATGGGCAATTCTTTTGATTCTCTCTCGTATGACACCTTTTTCCTGCAATAACCGCCTAATCTGCTCTGTTCTGTCTCCTAGAGTTTGTTCGGCTACTTGATTCTATTTTTGAAGTTGTTGCAAATCCAATTCTATTTGCGCCAATGTTGTGCAACAATGTTCCCTTTCAATTTTGAACTATTTTGCCTATTTGAGCATTTTGTTTTCCGCAATGATGAACCTTTTCTTTAACCCTGTCACCTCACCGTCAAACTCTTCTTTTAGTTACCTAACCATACGTGCTCGTTTTGTCGCATTTTTAGCCAATTATTTTTGAGCCCTTGCTAGTTCGCTTTTTGTTTTGTTCAAATCAAAATTGTAGTAACTCACCTTATGTCTCAAGCCATCTATAAGTTTTGTATCCTTGTCACTCCCGATGGGCTTTTCAGCTGCTACTTTCATTTTCTGAATTTGGGCCCGAAGGGCCTCATTTTCCTTGACCATTTTCTTCTTTTTTGCCTTCATCTGCGGTGGCCTGCAAATATTTCTCGAATTCCAAATTCAGGACCTGTTTCTCCAGTTTGCCTATCAGAGCCCTATACTGATGTTCTTTAGCCAACCAGTCCCACTACTCTTGCGATGCTTCAACGAATTCCTGGAGATAGGGCCTTTTGGTTGGCCTCTCGAACTCAATTTCTCTCTTGTACCAAGCAAGTATCCTGGAAACATTTCACCTCTGGACCGATCCTGTACACAAGTGTTTGTTGTTAGGTGTTGGCATTCATTCTAAATTTTACGTACTGTTGCTTTTGGGAACTGACCATCAGGACCCGGATACTGAGATCTTTGTCTTTTGGCATTATCTGGCACCTCCCGAGTTGTCTCAAAACCCGATGCGTGGCATAAGGCTGGATGCTCCTAAGACCCATCATAAGGAAGCGAGGATCCATTTCCGGCATGTATATGATCTCGTCCACAGACAACCATCTCAGCGTCCACTCTATTTGACCAGCAGTAAGGGACCGAAAGTAAGATATCCATCCTGTTACACCTCGGGGCAAACTGAGCCCTTCAATTCTTGTGTGAAAGTCCTCTATACAAGTTCTTTCAGCTGACCCATGGATCATGAATTGGGGACGGTGGCATATGTTCGGTCATCCACATTTTCAACAATATATTGCACCCCTTAAAGAAGTCTTTCCCGGCCCTAGAAGCTGTGAGAGCACGAAAGATTTCAGCTACTATCATAGGCGCGAGTATGCACTAGGCTTGGGTGCGTAGAGTACTGACAACCCCTGCTATTTTTATGTCAATGTTCACATCTTTCCTTCTTTCCTAGGAAGCACCAACAGCCCTAGGAAAGCAACCATAAAAGCGAAATGTCTATGCTCTTCCCATTTGACGCGATTTCCTTTGCTGCTGATTTTGTTCTCTGGTTTGTTGAACCCCCCTATATGAACATATCTGCTATACAGGATGAAAATGAGAAAAGCCCCGCTGCCAAGTTCGAGTCGTGTATCCCTCTGCTTATTTTCAAGGTATCTAAGAATTTATGCATAGCCACAACTCTTGGAGCAACCAAATACTTGTGTCTCAAAGGAAGCTCAGCATCTCCAATGTACCCGGATATTTCTTCTAAGGTCGGGTCAGTTCAAAATCTGAGAAACAGAACACATTGTGCACCGGGTCCCAGCATGTGACCAATGCTCTTATAATGTCTCATCGGGGTACAATCTCCAATAGCCCGGGAAGGCCCCCGAAATAATTCTTGACCTCATCTTGCCCTTCGATACCTAGATCATTCCACCACAACTGCAACTCAAAAGGGATTCTGCTTACAAATGAAAAAAGTTCATTTTGGATTGTGTTCATCATGCACATTTATTAAGGCAAATTAGTATCTTAAGACTTTATTATGTTTGACTTCAAAATCAAAATTGACCCCCTTTCTTTTATGAAATTTATTATCTAAAACCAAAGCTCAGCTTTGCAGATACAACCTTTCAGCGCTTCCGGAGAAAGATTTTAAGGTTGTGCCCACTAACTGACCAAAAATAAAACAAAAACCCAAAGGTGTCCGTTTGTGCAAAATCAGCCTTCTAGCGTCCCTTTCGGCAACATTCGGTTATTCTTGACAATGAAGGCATCACCCAGTTTATTTAGGACAACAAATAAAATTTGACATTTGTTTTTCTTATTTTGGCTATTTTTGCAAAAGGGGGGGTTGGACCCGATGGGGGTTGCCTACGTATCTCGCAACTGACGAGAATCAAACAGGTGTAGTTCGGGCAAAACCAAAATTTGTTGACAATGTCTTTTTTCTTTTGTTTGTTTTTTATTTCAAAAATCCGGCAACATTTTGTTACTATTTAGACATTGGTTTTGCGAGACAAGTGGCTACTCTCATTTAGCCCTAATACTGCTATTTTTCTCAATTTTCTCTCCTTATTCACAAGTTGGTCAACATGCAAATCCAAAGCAAATAAATGCGCAAGTAGCACGTAATATGCATCAGGATGGTCTTTTCATTTCGAGTCACCTGTCCTAGACGGACCCAACCCCTGTGTTGAGTCCCCTAAGTCAAATGCACGTGATGCAAATAAATGTTCCTACTGGGGATCCGGCATGAGGTTTTTTTATACTAGGTTCAAAACCTGGGTATTTGTTCTAGACTGTATACCCGAGCGGACAACTCGAGTCGAGGAAGGGGCTATATACCGGGGACCTGCAAGATCGTCTGGCATAGCAACTTGTCCATGTTAGAATAAGTGCTTAACGCTAGAGGGGGGGGGGGGGATGAATAGCGTATTATAAAAATCACAGGAAAATATAACTCAAATGCGGAATTTAAAGAGTAAGGAAGAAGTGCACCAAAGTTATACTGGTTCACCACAAACCGTGGCTAAGTCCAGTCTCTTGAGATACAATCTCAAGGTTCAACTAGTTCCGTTAAGCTTGCGGGTGCCTAACAAACCGTTACACTTGCTCAAGGATCCGCACCTTAAGACTTTACTTGCTCGAGGCTACCTCACCCCCAAGACTTCACTGTTAAGCTTCCGGGTGCCTAACAAGCCGTTACACCTTCAGAACTTGAATCACACAAGTCTCAAACAACCTTGCTCGAGGATACCTCACCCCAAGACTTCAAACGAAGGAATAAAATATTCCTTCTTACAACAAGGGATTATAAAATCTCCCTTCAAGTGTATGAAAACACTTAACACTCACTTAAACAGAACTCTCTTTATAGAGTAGATATGAGTAAACACGTACGCTCAAGAACACAACAATAAATTCAAAGAATTGTCTCTCAAAATATAATTAAATATGATAAAATGAATGTAGAGAGTATTTGAAAGCTTATGAATGTTTAGAGCAGATGTTGTGTCTCAAATGAGGGATTTTGGGGTGTATTTATAGCCCCAAAATCCCTTCTAACCGTTGCTTAAAGTTTAAAGACAGATTCTGAAAATCTGTAGGTTAGTCGACTAACTTAAGGTTATTCCACTACCTATTTGAAAAACTAGTCGTTGGGCAGGCAACGGCTAGTTGGATAGTCGACTAACTAAAGTTGGATAGTCGACTACCTTGGCAACGGTCATCAGGTTAGTCGACTAACCAATATCAGATAGTCGACTATCTGACCCTGCGGAAATGGTCCAGTTTAATTTCGATTAACTTATTGAAAATAAGTTATAAAATGTTTTTCATTTCTTTGTTTGAAGATAATAAATATTATAAATATCTCAAACATGAAAAACAATTTTAAGGACCTTTTTGGATCAATAAAAAACATTTAAAAACATTTTGTTTTAAATGCAATGAAAATATTTATGATATAACATTTAAAATCAATTTGTTTTAAATGCAATAAAATATTTATGATATGCATATATTGTAAAATCTTTTTTTGAGAGAAGCCAAGACTCAAATTTAAAGTCGGATCAAGATCACAATAAAAACAATATAAATAAGACTCAACAAATGTCTTCATTTATTTTCATTGCTTCATTTCTTCTCTTGATCTTGTCTTGAACTTCTTGGACTCCAATTCTCGTCCGCTCAATAATTTCGCATATCATTTTCTTCCCCTTATATAATTTTGCATATCTACAAAATAAACACACTTTAGATAAAAATATAAATCAAAGTGTATTTCAATAATAACTCACATTTGTTTGGCATATATTTATTTTCCATCTAATTCGGTTTGTCATTTATCAAAACATATAAATATGAACATACATATATGTTCCAACAATTTCCCCCTTTTTGATAATGGCAACCCAATATGGTGATGCATAAAAATACAATTTGACTATGCCAAATATTATACAAGTTATTATTGAGTTCCCCTCAATTTATGCATAAAATATTTTAAAATAAAATGCATAAAAACGAAATGCATATCCCCTTATCTTTCCCCTTTTGACATTAACAAAAAGACAATTTTATTATGAAAAAGGAAAATTACATAAACAGTAATACAAAATAAAAGTTCAAAAATAAAATTTAAGAACTATTGTCGTCGAAATCATCGCTAGAATCACTTGCGGAAAATACGTGAGAATACGAATAATTGACATGGTCAAAATATTCGTGGAGTTCTTCACTAAGTCTTCGCACATTTCTTTCCGTGCGAGACACATTTCTATCAATTCGATTTATTGAAGTTGATAGAGAAGCAAGTTGCTCCGAGAAGGTTTTAAGAGACGCATCCGGTTGAGCACGAGGACGACGAGCTTGAGTTGGAGGAGGAGGAAGATGTTGTTGATCATGGCCATGGAAAGAAGTTTCTTGTATTTCCCAATGTTTGGTACAATTTTTCTTGGTGCCAACATTGGTGTTGATTTGAGACGCTTCAAGAAGATGCATTATAAGAAATGCATATGGAAGAGGTTTGTCACCTCCTATTGAATCAAGCATATGTGTAAGAATAAGTTTACACCAATTTATGCGTGCATTGGAAATAATAGCATGCATAATTTTTGCGTCTTCACGGCCAATTGTGGTGTGATTGCTTTTTCTCGGTTTGAGAACACGAGTGATAATGTAGAAAATCAAACGAAATTCCGGAAGCAAATTTTTCATAGGGGAACGCTTGTGCTCTTGAGTGAATTCAAAGGGTCCAATTCCAATTTGGTTGAAAAGGACTTGTTCATCAAAGAGCATTCCTTCGACACCGGTATATTGATTGATGTCTTGGCCATCACGGGGAAGGTTTGTGAGGGCTTGAATATTTTCTTCATTTAGAAGAATAGGAATACCATTAATTTTGGTAGAAAGTACCCCTTCCTCATCTTTCTTTAGATTTGAATAGAAAGCTTGAATCAAGTGAGGATGAATAAAATCGTATTTTAGATAAACAAAGTCGATTATTTGACTTTGTAAAAGAATGTTTGAATGAATAGAATCGGCAAGACATCTTCCGGTGGTAAATCGAGGAGGAAGAATTTCTCGATTATCAAATTTTTGAATGAAACGTTGAAGTTCGACTTCTTTTTCGAACCATAGAAAAGTTCCATCATCATAACAATATGTAGATGGAGGAATGTTTGAAGAAGAAGCAACATTCTTTCCGGCACGAGATCGTTTAGAACTTCTATTTGCCATTTGAAATTGTAGGCAAGAAGAACTTTTGAAGAATTTAAAGACTTTGAAATAGAATTCTTGTGAATATGAATGATTTTGAAGTGAGTCCTTTGAATTACTATTCCTATTTATAGAGTCAAGAAAAGAATAGCATTAAATGCAAATTTTCAGATTTTTGGACTCTACCAACGTATAGAAAACGGTCAGATTTTTGAACTGGCCGTAGGTAGTCGAATAACTTTTGGTTAGTCGACTATCTGGAAACAGCTTGAATTTCTGGATAAGCAAGTTATTCGAATAACTGAAAGTTAGTCGATTAACTTCAACGACTTTTGAAAAATCGGCAAACAGAAAACTTGAAAAATAATTTTCATTTTATGAAATTTGTTTATTTAAAAATAAACTATAGTTTTGATAAATCTATATGATAATTTATCAAAATTTTGTAAAAATGAAAAATATTTTTATCAAGTCAAAGATGCTATTTCCAAAATCAAAGATTCACAAGCCAAGCAAAAATAGACTTAATTAAACTTCATCTTGGTTCCCCCTGTCTTTAGGGCGATACCAGCAAAAAAGAAAATAAACGTCTCCGACGCTCAAGTTAGTAAATATTCAAAAATAGATGCAACCTAAATGTATGCATTAGATCAATGTAGTGTCAAGAGTTCCGAGTTCAATTCGAATATGGAAGAACGACTCTTTATCCAAAGGTTTGGTGAAGATGTCGGCCAATTGATGTTTAGTTTCAACAAACTCAATTTGGACATCACCTTTAAGAACGTGATCTCTAATAGAATGGTGTCTAATTTCAATTTGCTTCGTTCTTGAATGAAGAATTGGATTCTTCGTCAAGCTTATGGCACTAGTATTGTCACATCGAAGAGGGACGTGATCAATGCTAAGAACATAATCCAAAAGTTGTTGTTTCATCCAAATAATTTGTGCACAACAACTCCCCGCGGCAATATATTCGGCCTCGGTTGTGGATAAAGCAACACTAACTTGTTTCTTGCTAAACCAAGAAACTAAGGAGTTATCGAGCAAATGGCAAGTGCCACTAGTGCTCTTGCGGTCTAATCTGCATCCTGCAAAATCAGAGTCGGAATAGCAAATTAATTGGCATGAAGAACCTTTGGGATACCAAAGTCCCACATTCAAAGTTCCAATTAGGTACTTCATTATCCGTTTTAACCGCAGTAAGATGTGACTCCTTCGGACACGATTGATATCTAGCGCATAGACAAACGCTAAACATTATATCAGGTCTACTAGCAGTAAGATAAAGTAAGGATCCAATCATACCTCGGTACTTCTTGGTGTCTACCTCCTTACCTTTCTCATCTTTGCCAAGACGGTCAGACGTGCTCATTGGAGTGGCCATTGCTTTGGCGTTGCTCATTTCAAATCAATTCAGCAACTCCTTGCAATATTTAGTTTGACAAATGAAAGTTCCCTCTTTCATTTGCTTAACTTGCAGCCCCAAGAAGAGATTAAGCTCGTCCATCATTGACATCTCAATTTCGCTAGTCATGAGTTTTAAAAACTCCTTGCATAAAAACTTATTAGTTGCTCCAAAAATAATATCATCAATATAAATTTATTTTGAAACACAAAAATAATATCATCAACATAAATTGTTTTTGAAATACCAAAAAAAATGATATCATCAACATAAAAATCATGCAATCTATTTCCCCTTAATGAAAATTCCCCCTCAAACAAGGCATACTAGAATGTAAAGACATTCCTCCTTATTTGATGCATATCGCCTAAACTCATCTTCTATTTTGCATTAGCATAAAGAGAGTATATTAAGGCTACTTCCCTTTTTCGACATTTCCCTGAATAAAATAGGAAAGGCATTGAGGAATATGCATGATGAAGATTGCTAGAAAATTATCAAGACATACCAAAACAAAACATATGAATTGTTATTTTTCAAAAAGAAGATATCAATTGTCATAAAAACAATGATAAAACCATTTGTTGGAAAACATAACAAATGTATCAATTGTTATTTTATTAACAGTGATACTAATTGTTATTTTTAGCAAAACATATTACTAAAATATATCAACTGTTAATATCTAACAAATAAACAGTTTTATTAAAAACATGAATCAAATTTTGAAAAATATACCGATTATTATAAACCAAAAGATATATTTATCAAAACAAGAATCAATTTCTAACAGCAATATACCAATAGTTAGCATATATCAACTGATAATTTTTAACAAATCAAGAGTTGTAAGCATACCAACTGTTATCAACTGTTAAAAACATGAATCCTTTATTATTCTAGAATATATCAACAGTTATTCAAAACAAAAAATATCGTTCAAAAAAAATGAATGAAATGTTTTTAACAAAGAGCATGCTAACAGTTAATACATACCAACTGTTAAACAAAACAACCATTTCAAGAAGTTATTTTTTATCGTAAAGATATTAATTGTTAATACATATCAACAATTAGGTTTTTATCAAACAAATAACTGATATTTATCAAAACATGGATCAATCATTATTTTTAACAAACATAATTGATACCCATTGTTATTCAAAATAATTTATCAAAACATGAATTAACAAAAATAATTGATACTAATTGTTAACACATATCAACAATTAGGTATTTATAAAAAAAATAACTAACATGGATCAATCACTATTTTTACAAAAATAATTGATACCAAAAAAAATTATCAAATCATGAATCAAAAGTAATTGATATCAATTGTTAACAAGGACATATCAATTGTTAACACATATCAACTATTATATTCTATTAAGCATATGATAACTAACCGAAATTCCTTTTTCGATGCAATGAGGTTTCATGCTTGGTGCATCTACTACAGTATTGTAGTCTTCAAGCACACCTGCAAAAGTACCTAAGGATAGGTTTTTGGTACCCAAACCATTTTGGGTCCTTGGGGGTTAGGCAAATAATAATCATAGCTAGAAGATAAATCCCTATGTTTCGCAAAACATATGGGTGCTATGTGTCCTACCCGGTTACAATAGTGACATACTACGTTCGGGTTGTGCCTATGCCTAGGTTGTGCCAAATATTTTCTAGGTGATCTAAGGTCATTCCTAGAGGCGTTGAAATTCCTAGAGTCATTTCTAGGTGGTCTAGTATAATTCATTCTAGACTTATCAACAAAAATCCTAGAATCATTTCTAGGCGGTCTAAAAAGGTTAATTCTAGACTCATTCCTAGAATTATCTCTAGGTTGCCTAAAATGATTATTTCTAGGCTCATTTGCACAATTCCTAGAATCGTTTCTAGGTGGTCTAAAATTATTAATTCTAGACTCATTGACAAAAAATCTAGAGTCGTTTCTAGGTGGTCTAAAGGGGTTAGTTCTAGACTCATTAAAAATCCTAGAATTATTTCTAGGTTGCGTAAAATTATTATTTCTAGGCTCACTTGAAAAAATCCTAGAATTATTTCTAGGTGGTGCATCACGATTCTTATTCATCTTACGCCTCTTGTTTTTCTTAGGCTTTTTCTTCTTAATCTCTTCAACTACTTTAGGAACGTCTATACTACGTTTTTCTAGTGTTTCCTAAGTTCTAAGTTCTCTATTTTCAACGAATCACAAGATAAGCAATTAGAACTTTGATCAATTGAAGAGGCTTCATTCATCGCCTTAATTTTATTTTTAAGGTCGACATTATCATTTTAAAAAAAATTATTTTCATCTTCTAAAGCACTGATTTTAGTCTTGGCTTCTTTGGCGATTTTTGAAACCTGTTTCAATTCACCAAATAATTCTTTAAAAGCTATTTGAAATTCTTCAAAAGAGTAGGAGTTAGAAGTACTTACCTCTTCTTCTTCGTTGGCCATGAGGCATCGGGCAGTCGGTTCATCACATGAGCTGTCCGCTTCTTGAGGCGTACTTTTATAGGTGACCTCAAGCTTATCCCACATTTCTTTGGCAGTTTTGTAGTGGGAAATTTTCCGATAGTCCTCCTGATTCAAAGAGCTATACAACATATTGATTGCCTTGGTGTTGTATTTACTTACCATGACTTTTCCAACTTGTGTCGTCATTTGTTCACCATACTTGATGATTTGCCATAGACGAAAGTTGTTTGATTGGATGAAGATTCTCATCCGCTCTTTTCAATATATGTAATTGCTTCCATCAAATAGTGGAGGCAAAAAGGTGCATGAACCTTCACCTATTCCTGGATAAGCACTACAAGTAGAAGCCATAGAAAGATTCTCTCAAACGGTTAAGTCTTACAGAGAGTTAGGCTCTGATACCAATTGTTAGAATAAGTGCTTAATGCTAGAGGGGGGGGGGGGGGGGTGAATAGCATATTATAAAAATAACAGGAAAATATAACTCAAATGCGGAATTTAAAGAGTAAGGAAGAAGTGCACCAAAGTTATACTGGTTCACCACAAACCGTGGCTAAGTCCAGTCTCTTGAGATACAATCTCAAGGTTCAACTAATTCCGTTTAGCTTGCGGGTGCCTAACAAACCGTTACACTTGCTCGAGGATACCGCACCTTAAGACTTTACTTGCTCGAGGCTACCTCATCCCAAGACTTCAGTGTTAAGCTTCCGGGTGCCTAACAAACCGTTACACCTTCAGAAATTGAATCACACAAGTCTCAAACAACCTTGCTCGAGGATACCTCACCCCAAGACTTCAAACGAAGGAATAAAATATTCCTTCTTACAACAAGGGATTATAAAATCTCCCTTCAAGTGTATGAAAACACTTATCACTCACTTAAACAGAACTCTTATAGAGTAGATATGAGTAAACAAGTACGCTCAAGAACACAACAATAAATTCAAAGAATTGGCTCTCAAAATATAATTAAATATGATAAAATGAATGTAGAGAGTATTTGAAAGCTTATGAATGTTTAGATCAGATGTTGTGTCTCAAATGAGAGATTTTGGGGTGTATTTATAGCCCCAAAATCCCTTCTAACCGTTGCTTAAAGTTTAAAGACAGATTCTGAAAATCTGTAGGTTAGTCGACTAACTTAAGGTTATTCGACTACCTATTTGAAAAACTAGTCGTTGGGCAGGCAACGGCTAGTTGGATAGTCGACTAACTAAAGTTGGATAGTCGACTACCTTGGCAACGGTCATCAGGTTAGTCGACTAACCAATATCAGATAGTCGACTATCTGACCCTGCGGAAATGGTCCAGTTTAATTTCGATTAACTTATTGAAAATAAGTTATAAAACGTTTTTCATTTCTTTGTTTGAAGATAATAAATATTATAAATATCTTAAACATGAAAACAATTTTAAGGACCATTTTGGATCAATAAAAAACATTTAAAAACTTTTTGTTTTAAATGTAATGAAAATATTTATGATATAACATTTAAAATCAATTTGTTTTAAATGCAATAAAATATTTATGATATGCAATAAAAATATTTATGATATGCATATATTGTAAAATCATTTTTCTGAGAGAAGCTAAGACTCAAATTTAAAGTCGGATCAAGATCACAATAAAGACAATATAAATAAGACTCAACAAATGTCTTCATTTATTTTCATTGCTTCATTTCTTCTCTTGATCTTGTCTTGAACTTCTTGGACTCCAATTCTCGTCCGCTCAATAAATTCGCATATCCTTTTCTTCCCCTAATATAATTTTGCATATCTACAAAATAAACACACTTTAGTTAAAAATATAAATGAAAGTGTATTTCAATAATAACTCACATTTATTTGGCATAAATTTATTTTCCATCTAATTCGGTTTGTCAATTATCAAAACATATAAATATGAACATACATATATGTTCCAACAGTCCAAGCCTCTTTCTTATGGCAAGGTATGATACTAACAAAATAGGGAGTCTCGACCAGCGAGCAAATCCCCGAAGATAAGAAGAGAAGGGTTTCGTAACAGTTTATATGTACAATTCATCCAATATAAAAATGGTAAAGCATTTAGCATCTATAGCATGGAACATGTAGGAAAATCAGAAAAGCCAAATATAACAGTTATTCAAAGCTCGAATTCTTGAACCCTGAACCAGAGATTCCGGGTTCGATCCCCAGCAGAGTCTCCAAGGCTGTCACACCTTCTTTTTTTTTTCAGCTACCCTAAAGGATAAACCGAATAAGGGATTTTTTCCAATTAAAGTGACATTATTCGAAATGGGATCACCACTTGGGATAGAATTGGCTTTTGGTGTCCCAAGACACCGGTTTATTTATAATCTCAAATCGAGGAAATTTTTTGAAATCCCAAATGGAGTCTGCGAACCAGCAATTCTGAGTATGGAATTTTGTTGATCCGAGGGAAGGTGTAAGGCACCCTCGGATCCCGTGGTTCTAGCAGTGTCGCATAAACTATTATAATTGGCTAAAATTCTGATTTTTATATATGTTCATCCTATAGTGCAATTTTTAAATCACCCTAGCGCTTTTAATATTCTTAAAGAAAATTGCAACGTCATTGAAACATGCCACGAACCACGTCACATAAATGCACCCGCGGTTTTTGACATATTTCAACTTCACTGGGATTTGGATTTGGGTCACATAAATGTGCACCCGCATTTAGGAAGGTAAAATTATTAAAGACGCGCCTAATGCGACTAACGTGTTATTATCTTTGCGGGAAGCCGTGAAGTTCGCTAAACGGCATGTCCAAAATTTATAAATATTCAAATGTGAGCATTTAAAGAGGGCCGTGCAATTTACGAATTATATTTGGCACGGCACACCTCATTTCATTATTTTAAAAGGCCAGTCTAAGGCAAACTATGATTTTCTATTGGATTTATCTCTATTTGGACCTAATGAATAACATTCAACCCTTGGATTCGAGCCCAGAACTAAAACAGAAGGACAACTTCCTAAATTAAATTACCACTCAATGCGGATGGTCCAAGCGATGAATTGCAAATTTAGATCAGTTAATTAACTGAAAGATCATAATATGGCCACCAACTAAGCCGAAAAATTAATCATAAATTTGATTTAAGAAAAATGAGACTCCGAATTTCCAACTTCAATATTTAATGTGAGGGTTGATGCTAATCACACATAGTTCAAAGAATAATTGGGTGATTTGCATAAATAAACACTGATACCATTCAAACTTAACAATTTGACCCATATAATCAATCAAACCTATTTTCAAGAGTTATTGTATATTGAGGATACTGAAAATAAAATAATTGCAAGATCATATATGGCTTCAGAAAAAATGTCATGTCAATTTAACTACTGCTTCTATATCTACACTCCATGCAAGGAGTTACACTAACAGCTAATTAATACAAATTACGACAAAATCCAAAGCAATTCATAGAGTCAATGTACAGTCCAGTCCAAATATAAATTGAATACAAATCCAAATTATACTTCCCTGAACAGATGTTCATCACCCTATACATAATTGATTATTATTACATAAGGATTCAAATTAAACAAAACAATAAGGAGTCAGTTTATGATTCTACATTTCAGTCCAAAATCAAAGCTACATGGAGACGAATTTGAAGATGTGTACCTGGTATTATGATTAAACAAAAGATAAAGAAGGGTCAGTAGCAGTTCAACAGCACAACCAGCAGATCAATGGTTCACGAGCTCAGGAAAAAGCAATGTCAAACCCCATAATCAATTTAAACAAACACACATGGAGACCAGTTCAAATTCACCCAGAATAACCCAAACAAATAGCCTTTGAATGACCTTAGAAACACTTGAAACCCGACCATGAAACCTCCATATAATTTCAATGACCAAACCTAAGCTAAATGATGTAAATCGAAAAATCAGAATCTGAAATTAAATTGACCATAAATGGAATAGTACTTTTTGAATTTTCTGTTGGTTTTGAAGCTTTAAATGACCTAACTTTAAAGGAAAACTCTCACGTTATTAAATTAGACAGCATTTCTGATTTTTTTTTTCTTTTTTGCATTTGTATTTCAAGGATTGGACTCTAAATCTGAACTTTTGAATATTTTAACTGTTCGGGATTTTAGAGTCTTTGAAATTATAAGGATTTTCTAGGATTTTTAGACTTCAAAATCTTCTGGAAAAATTTTAAGGGATTTCATACTGCTAAAACTTGGGAAATTTTATGGATTTTAGACTGTTCAAACTTGTGAATGAAGTCACTAACTTGCCTATTTATAGCCAAAACTTAGGGCAACCCTTTTCTTTTGTTTTAACCATCAGTCCTTATCTTATTTTATCAGATTTATTCACTTAGTCCCTCATTTCTTAACTTGTTATCCAAGTTACTGCATTGTAATTTTAGAATTATAGCTTTAAACCTTTTCTAGAAGAGTCTTGGATGCTCTAACTAACAGATTCTTTATGCAAATCACTCAAACTACCCATAAATTAGCCTCTGAATTACTACCATAGCCAATTCAAACCCCAAACCCCTTTTACTCTAGCAAGACTAACCATGGTTGATTGGTTACAAGACTAGAAACTAATCAGTTATAACCAGACAACAATTGAAATCCGAACTACCAATCTAGCTAATCAGAAATTCAACTGGAAATACTAAGACTAAATGGACCATTAAATTAATACAACAACAAATTAAGTAACTGAATTCAAACAAATAGGGTTGAAATTAGCTCAATCAGAAAAAATGCAAAGCAATATCTAAATATGAAATCGTATTGTTGAAATCAAATCAACGATCAAATTACTAATAACAAATAAAAATCAAACTATGTGATTATGAAAAGAACTCAGAACCCTAAACTAAATCCGGACTAAAAATGAATTAAATTCTGAGTAAACAAAATAATAAAAAGCAATAATTACAAAATTAAAATAAAAATCATGGGTGAAATAGAGGAGAGGGTAAGCATGAAATACCTCAAAGTGAAATAACTCAAACTTGAACAATGGAGGCCTTTCTAGTATCATTTGGATAAAAACCATCTTTAATCATGTGTTTTCATAAGAAAATACAAGATTAAAGGCTATTATAACCCAAAATTGACAAATCTCCAAACGTTCAGAAGTTAGGGTTTTTTTTCCAGAACTTAATATGAAATTCAAACCAAACGGGAATGATTCGAGGGCTAAGGGCTGTGGATTTGGGATGAGGGGTGTAAGGAGGTCATATGGTGTTAAATTGGCGGAGTTTGGAAGAGATGGTGTTTTGGCAGATTTTTCAAATCAATATTCGAGGAATTACACTATGATTCGAGGGAAGCTAGTGTCAGATTTGTGATGAGGGTGAAAAGAGGAACCTATGGTGTATTTTTTGTGGTCATTGTAGCCGGCGCCGCCGTGGACGGCGGACCAGTCGCTCCTTTAGACGAAGATTCGAGGAATTTGGTCGGGGTTCGAGGGCTGGTTTTTGAGGGGTTGGAAAGAGGAGGAGGAGGAGAGGAGCAATTGGTGTTAATTTGGGTGGGTTTGGAGCTACGCCGCCGCCGGCAGTGATTTCCAGCCGGCGGCGGACAATGGAGAGACGAAGGAAAGGGGTGGTGTGACATCGACAAATCAGGGGTGGCTGAGAGATGGTATGGAGGGATGGGGGTGCATCCCACATTTAAATAGTTGTAAACCTAGGCAGTTCTCGCTCGTTCGATCAAGCATCATCAACGGTCGTGATTGATTCTGAGGTAACGACGTCGTTTCAAGCGTCGCCCATTTGGACCGGGTTTGGGGTGGGTTTATGGGTTGGTTTTGAAGTGGATTTGGGATTTGGGCTGGAGTATTTACATATAAAGTGGTCCAATTCGGGTCTCCTAATACGAAGACTAGAAATTTATTTGTTTTATTTTTTTTCTTTTTAATTAATTAACCTTTTTTTGTTTTGCATTTTTTCAGACTTTAATAAGTACATAAAAAAAAGAACAGACAAAACCCAATTTAAATTCTACAAAAAACTAATTAACTCCTAAAATAACCTAAACCCTAAGTTTTTAAAAAGAAAAACTAAAAAAAATGTAAAAATGACAATTTTTGTTACTTTTTCCTTATTTTGCAATATTAATTAACTAACAAACCTAAAAATATAAAAATTGAGTCCTAAATGCAAACATGATATTTTTGTATTTATATGAATTATATTAATTAAAAATGCACGAAAAACGCAAACAAACACAAAATCATGCAATTAATTCCTAAAAATTCAAATAATAAAAGAAAAATCCTGATGTTAATGAATTCTATAGGAATATTTCGAGCGAGAAAAAATTCACGTGCTCACAATAAGTGCATATGGTGTGGTTCAATTTGAGATTTATATAGAGAAATTTAAGCGAGATGAGTATTTGGGTATCGCACTATTAATTGCTCATCAAATATGTTCTTTTGGGCTGGCATGGCATTGCATCATTTACTTCTCCATGGTAGTGCTGATTTACTCTTCGTACTAGACATCAAATTGCGTGTAGTTGATGATTTTGAGCATACTGACTTGAGGTGTTTCATGTAGGTCGGTGTTTGGACAGGATCGTGCATTTCAGCGAAGTTATATGGAGGTATGATCCTTCGATTGGATTCGTGAGTTCTGTTCTATGGTGTGTGTGATGGGTTTTTAGCATCGTGTTGTGATGGTACTAGTGAGCTTGCGGTACAACTCTCTCATTTGAGTTATTCTCCATGAGTAGAGTATATTTGGACTATTGCTTATTGGTGCAAGGGTTGTGGCTTGAGATTTGCATCGATGTGTCATGTCATTAGAGAAGTTGTATGGGATGTGATGAGATCATTGGGATCTATAATGAGTACTATTGGATTCTATTGCAGCATGTTGGAAGGATAATATCGATATTAGGCTTAGAAATTTACTATGGTCCTTGCCATAGGAGAAATGGCTTCATGAATGGTTGATAATTATGACTTTCTGCCTATTTCATTCATCAATGGCTATGAAAGTGTTGGAGTGAGGCTTTATTTGATAAGAGGTTTATTACCGGTATTCAGTTGTTTCAAGCGGCTGTTGTGATTTGAAGTTATCGCTATGAGTGTGTGAGTTGTGTGGTGTATCATGTGATTTCCATCTTGAATTGTGGTTATGGTTTGACATAGTGTGTTCAGATTTATTCGGTGTGTAGATGTGAGATTCCGACGTTATAGATAATTTCGGAAGTGGAAATTTTGCCCAAAGGTTTATGAGCTAGGTGGGATTATGAAATTTCAGTTACATCATTATATCGGACCTATATGAGATAGGGTGACGTGGGATCATCCCCAGGTATGTGCTCGGTAAGGTTATACAACAATTTGTTGGCTTTTGGAACAACTCTAAACATGTTCGATGACGAACGTATGTTTAAGTAGGGGAGGATATGATGACCCGACCGGTCGTTTCAAGCATTTGCACTTTGCACACTAGTTCTCGAGCATGACTAGTCCCGTATTATGTATTGTGACTTATGTAAACCGTCGGTTGTGGTTTTTGGGTTAATAAGAATAGATATGGAAGAATGGTTCTCATCTTGAAGCTTCAAATTTGAAAGGTTTGACCCAGTCTTGACTTATTAGTATTCAATATCGGATTTGGACCGAGGATAGTCTTGGCACTTACTGAGTACTGATGTGGTGTACTCATGCCCTTTTTGCGCATGTTTTTCATGTGCAAATCTAGGTACCTTGACTCAGACTTACCACCATTGAGGCGAGGCGATCCTTTGGAGACTTTGAGGTATATCTACCACGTTGGCAGACCGAGGAGTCTCTCTGTATTTTCTCTTATAGTGATTGCCCTTCTATCTTTATTGTTGATGTAGACATTCCGGAGTTAGGGCATTTCACTTTATTCTTAGCTTGTGATTCATGGGTTTCCGGGTTTTGGGAAGTGTTGTTAGTTCGAGAAGTTTTATTGTATATACCAGGCGGCATTTTAAATACTGTTTCATACTGTTAGATGGTTCTTAATTATTTCTTCCACAATTTTAATCTTTTCCGCATTGTTAGGATTACCTAGTTGTAGAGACTAGGTGCCAGCACGACAGTTCACGGAGGGGGAACTGGGGTGTTGACACTCCTACCAAGTATAGGGTTCAAAGATATGAAAATAAAACTAAAACCCCTTCTTCCATCCCTTTTGTTCAGGTGTAGATATCACAAATGCGACACAGGGTACGCAAATGCGATGCGGGGTATGCAAATGCGGATAATACATAACAAATACTACGCCTGATGAACCTAGGGAAACGCAACCTTGAATTTGCATTTGAAAAGTCCGACTCCTCGCAAAAGAGGCCATGGGATCACCAATGCCTCCACCTTATCCCAAAAGCCCATTGCAAAACCGAAACCTGTGTTCGCAAATGCGAAACTGATAGACCTTGAAAATATAATATCCTACCTTACAAATGTGAGTGTCACAAATTCAAAGAAAATATTGCAATTACGAGACCTAAAACATCTGTTCTAATACAAGCAAAACTAAAACTCTTTCAAACGCTCTGAAACATGTTTGAAACTCACCTGAGCCCTCGGGGCTACATAAAAAATAACCACACAAGTATAAAAACATCATACTAACTTGCTTGTATAATCACAACATCAAAATAACATCTAAAACCGTGAATCGGACCTCAAAACACATGAAATCTACATTGAAACTCAAGAACTTCTAAAAACACAACCACACGTCTGATTCCTATCAAATAAACTCGGAATAATGCCGAAATTTGCAGACAAGTTTCAAATAATAAAACAGACCTATTCCAATTCCCAAAACAAAAATTCAAAACTAATAGCCATAAAGTTAAACCATAGTCATACCTAAGGAATTTCTAAACCTTTCCCACTTTCGGCAAAATAATCCAAATTAATTTAGGGACCTCTGAATTCAATTCCGAGAATATTCCCAATTCCAAAATCACTATATGAGCCTATCGGAGCCATCAAAATACAGTTTTGGGGTCATTTTTACAAAAGCCAAACCTCGGTCAACATTTCTAACGTAAGCTTATAAAATGAAAAATATTATTTCGAATAAATCCCAAAACACTCAAAAACCAAAACCGACCACACAGGAAGTCTTAATTAACAATATGATGCAACTCAAGACCTCGAACTACTGAATTGAATGTTAAAGCTCAAAACACTTGGTCGAGCCGTTACTGAGGTATTCCTTGTGGACCGGTGTTTGAATGGGGTGTGTCACACATTGCTGTAAAGTAATGTCGGGAAATGATCCTTTGTGTTAGATTCATGTGCCTTGGTGCTACTATGTGTGATGGGTTCATAATATTGCACTTGTGGTGTTATCTGTTGAGCTTGCGCGATGGTTCTCTCATTTGATTCTCTTTTCATATTTGGGTACATTTGATGTGTTGCTTATTGGTGCACAAGTTGCATGATTTGTGGATTTAGGTAGTATTGGTGTGGCATGTCAATAAATAAGCTTGTATTTGATGAGATGAGGACATTCAATCTGAAATAAGTGCTATCATATTTAATCATGGTATGTTTTGAAGAATAATATAAAAAGTCAGCTTATAATTTTGCCGTGGCTCTTATCGGTCCAGAAGCTTCACGAGTGGTTGATTTGGTAAGTGGTTATGAGATTTTGCGTGTTTCTTTCATCATTTGGCAGTGTACAAAGGTTTAGAACAAGGTTTTAGTTGATATAAGGTTTGTTACGGGTATCGAATTTGTCATAGAGCATCTATTCTAGCCAAAATTTATTAATGTGTGTATCTGAGTTATATGATTATATTTTGGGTTATGGATATGGCTTGATACAGCTTGTTCAGACTTGCACTAAGTTCAAATGCAAGAATTAGGTCTTGTAATGATTCCAGATGTTGGAGATTTGATTCTAAGGCTTATGGACCAAGGTTAAAGTAAGGATATTCAGTTAGTTTGTGATGTCAGGATTACATGGATTAGGGTAATGTGTGATCACCCATGGGTATGTATATAAAGTGTTTATACAGTGATTTGATAGCTTTGGAATGACTCTTGGCATGTTCAAAGATGAACGTATGTTTAAGTGAGGGAGAATGTAATAACGGCCCGATCAATTTGAGAGTTTGTATTCAATTTCGTGGTTTAAGGTCATGAGTAGCTTCATATGGTGTATTATAAGTTGTGTATATGGTTAGTTTGGGCCTTCGAGTTGTTCGAAATTAATTTGAAAGAATAATTGTCATTTTAGAAGCTTTAAGTGGGAAGATTTGATCAAGTTTAACTTTTGTATATTTAATTTTGGATTGGAATTTTTATGGTTCCATTAGGTCCGAATGGTGATTTTGTACTTGGGCGTCTACTCGAATTTTCATTTGGATTTTCTATAAGGTTTTGGTGCTAATTATAGAAAGTTGGCTATTTGAAGGTTTGAAATATTCATGAGTTTGAATGAGAGTTAACTTTTATGATATCGGTTTCGAATTATTGTGATGGGAGTTGGAATAGGTTGGTTATGTCATTTGAAACTTGTGTGCAAAATTTGAGGTCATTCCGAGTTGATTTGATGAGGTTTGACATGAGTTTTGGAAGTGGAAAGTTCAAAAGTTAAACAAGTTTTATTTGAGGTGTGATTTGTAGTTTTGATATTGTTATATGTGATTTGAGGCCTTGAGTAGGTTCGAGTTAGGTTTTAGACTTGTTGATATGTTTGGACGGGGTCCCAAGGAGCTCGGGTGAGTTTCAGACGTGGTTCAGATCATTTTATCTCATGTTGCATTGCTGAACAATTTTTGGTGATAGTGTTTCCGCATATGCGGAAGTTTGGATGCAGATTCGAGTCCACAGATGCCGGCATGTTTTTGTAGAAGCGAAGATGGTATAGTAGGCTTGAAGGCCACATGTGTAGGGACCAAAGCGCATCTGAGCATTGCAGAAGCGCGATCACAAAAGCAGACTTCTGATAGCATAAGCGGTAGGTGCTGAGTTGAGGTGTCTTCACAAAAGTGAAATTGAGGCTGCATATATTCCGTTGAAGTGGGCATTTAATTACATATGCGATTTACATGAGCAAAATATTATATGTTCGAGGGTTTGTTTATTTTACCACAACTTAAGACTTGGAGCTCGATTTTGGGTGATTTTAGTGAGAATTTTTGCCAGATGGATTGGGGTATGTATTTTCTACTTGGATTTCATTATATTAAATGATTCTATCTTCAATTTTGACATTTGATTGATGATTTCAAAATAGAAATTGAGGGTGCTTTCTAAACTTTCTTAAAGTGAATAATTGAGTATTGAACATCGATTCTGATTTTTTTTTGAGTGAAAATATAGTTGGACCCATATTCGAATGAGTTATTGCAGTTTGTGAGTTTTGTCAGGTTCTGAGGTGTGAGCCAGGTTGCGTTTTTAGTTGACTTTGAGTATTTGATTAAAGATATGAACTTAATCATTTGGGTATATTTTTAGTTGCTTTTGGCAATTTTCGAGCCGCTCAAAGGCTGATTCACGCGGTATGGCATTTCTAGAGTATTGTTTGGTTTGCTCGATATTTGATTGGGCTTGTTCAAGGTAAGTAACATATCTAAACTTAGATTTTAGGTATTTAACCATGGGAATTATGTTATATGAGAGTTATATGGGGTAATGCACACGCTATGTGATGGGAATTGTCACGACCCCTGTTCGCCTCCCTGAACCATCGTGACGACACCTAGTCTCTATGACTAGGTGAGTTTAAGAATGCAGAACATGAATAAAACTTGCAGAAGAAATAATCAAAAGACAAAATAATAACCGAATAAAATAATATTTAAAATGTCGCTCGGCATACACAATACTTAACTTCTCAAAACCAATACATACTCCCAAAATCCATAAACCCATGAATCATAACTAAGAAATACTACATAGCTCTAACTCGGAATGTCTAACAAGAACTGAAAATATAGAAGGGCAAAATACTAAAAAGCAGGAATAGAAGGGGACTCCTCGGTCTGCGGACGTTGCAAATATACCTCGAAGTTGCTAGAGAAGTCACCTCGCCTCAAGGGTGATAGGACTGGGTAGGAGTACCTCTTGCATATGAAAAACATACGTAGAAAGGGCATGAGTACACCACAGGATACTCAGTAAGTCCCAAGCCTAACCTCGATTGAGTAGTAACAAGGAAGGTCAAGGCCTTACTAAGGTTAAATAAAAATATATAATTCGACACTGTAGAACATAAATGATATAAGTATGTACAACAGTAAAAGTATCAATATAAAAGACATCAACAACTACACATAAACAACGTAAACACCAAAGGAAAATACAACTCAACTCCAATAATATCAACCAAGGATCTTCCAGGATACTCTCCTGAAGTCCCACATATACATATCCAATAGTTGTCTCAGGATACCGTCCCGAAGTCTAGCTCATAGTACAGGGGGATCTACCAGAATCCCTGTTCCGAAGTCCCAAACATAAATACCCAGTATTGGGGGAATCTACTAGGTGCATTCCTGTAGTTCCATATAACTGTGCGGGGAGATCTATTGGAATCCCACATCCGTAGTCCTGAATGTAAACAAACAAAGGGGGAGGTACCAGAATCCCATATCTGTAGTCCCAATGTAAATAAACAACAACAACAGGAGAAATGCTCAGAAACATCAAACTTCATATTAAGGTGAAAAAATAGTCTAGCCTACCATGCTGCAGAGAATTCAGGTAAAACAGTTAAACAAATAAGGTGATTTGATCACTTAAACATGTTTTTCCTAAGCTAAAACAAGCTTAAATAGTACAAGCAATAAACAAGAACTTAAACATACTAGTAGTACTTAATGAAAAACTGGATTTTCAAATTTTAGCACAAGTACGCACTCGTCACCTTACGTACAAGGCATTTCAATAATCGAATATACCAAATCCTAAGGTAAAAGTACCCCATACAAGGTTAGTCAAGCCACTTACCCCGAACAAACTCAAATAAACTCGAAACCACGCTCTTGCCACGAGTACTCAACTCCAAATGACCCAGATCTATTCAATTCAATTCATATTGTAAATAACACTTCAAATAACTGATTCTACAATTAAATTCAAAGCTAATACGCGAAATTAGGTAAAAATGATCAAAATGCCCCTCAGGTGGACGTCTTGGAATCGGGTAAACTTTACATTTTTGGTTTTCCCATACTCTCACGAGTCTATGCATAAGAACAACACTAAAATCAGAGTTCAATTGACCCCCTCAAATACCCTTTTTAAGGTCTCTTAATCTCAAGCCCTCCATTTTTTCCAAATATTCCACCACTAATTAGGTCTATAATCACATAAAAATGAGCTATGAAGTCAAAAATATTACCTCCAAGTCATTCCCCTTGAATCCTTCTTTAACCCTCTTCAAAAAGCTTCAAAATCGCCTAAAATGGAGGAATGTAGGCTAAAATTCATGAAATGGACCTTTTAAATCATTCTGCCTAGACATTTAAATCCTTCTTCGCGAACACGGTCAAAGCATCTCATTCACGAAGCACAAAATTCAATTGACCAAAATCCTCTTGCGCGAACAAGACGTGAACATTGCGAACATGATGGTTCCACAGGCTAACTCTTCGCGAACGCATTACCCGTCTCACGAACACAAGGAACAACTTAACCTCGAACCTAGCTGACCAACTTCCTCTACGTGAACGCGCTCCCCTTCCCGCGAATGCGATGCACAAACATCCATCCCTTCGCGAACAGGAAGGCCAAACCTTCAGCTCCACTTTACAACCCTTCACGAATGTGGGATGAACATCGTGAACGCAAAGCACAACCAACCCCCAGCTCCTCTTCGCAAGTGCAAGACTTCACTCGCGAACACAAAGAAGGAAACCAAAACTGGGATGTTGCAATATTTTCTGTGACTTCTCTAAGTTCTAAAATGTTTTATTAAGCATACGAAACACACCCGAGGCCTATCGATACCTCAACCTAAAAAGCCAACCAATCCTAAAATATAATTCAAACTTGTTCCAATCTTCGGAGTGCTCACTTATTTTGCATCATATTCAAGCCTAAGAACTTCCAGATCTTATAATTATGCTTTTGATAAAAACACCCAAACAAACCACATCCGAATGACCTGAAATTTTGCACACTATCCCAAATGACACAATGGAACTACTGAAACTCTAGAAATTCTCTTCCAACCTTCGTATCAAAATCTCATTATCGGACCAAACTTTTAAAATTCAGCTTTCGGCATTTCAAGCCTAAATTAGCTAAGGACTTCCGAAACACAATCCGAACAAGCCCCTAAGCCAAAAATCACCTGACGGAGCTAATAGAACCATTGGGTTTCCATTCCAAGGCCGTCTTCACATTTTTCCAACTATGATCAACTTTCCAACACTTAAGCACAAATTTAGGGATCAAGTGTCCCAAAACGCTCAGAAACTTAAAACCAAACATCCCAGCAAATTAAAATGGAAGAAATAAATATGGAGAAAAGAGTTAATAGGGGATCGAGCATTATTTATTAAGACGACTGGCCTGGTCGTCACATGTGTGTATGGGTGCACCGGTGTATTCATGATTTGAGGTGACTTTTAGATTATTATGTGATTGGTTGCTATCATACCTTATTATATTCATGTTTCTAAACCCGTATGATTATCCGAGTTCTGATTCATATTAGAAATCATGTCTAGACTATATGTTTAATTGTTTGAGACCTGATAGGTCTCCTTGCCGTTTCTGAGCTATTTGGCTTAATTGTACACATACTTTCAGTCATGATGTTATATCCATATATGATATCTTTGTCTCAATACTTTATTATTTGATTCCTCATATGTTATTGATGCCTTCTATGTGTAGAAATATTGAACTAAGTATCGTGTTCTGTGTTATTAGAGACTTGAACGGTTAATGACTGAGTTTGGGACATAGAGTCGATTTGATATTGATTTTGAGGTGGCAGTATATGCCAGTCTCATATTAGGCTAAGTGTTATTGATATGGGGCAACGCGTGCACCATGTACCACTATTTGGGCTATATGATTATAATCATCGGTTGGGTAGGATCTGCCTTTCCGGAGTTTGACATGACAGGAGTGGGTGCAGGCACATTGTTTTATATACGTGCTTTAGTGATGGGATTCCGTTAATGGTTTCTAATAGGTAGGTCGGGCCGGGCTGGATAGGGAAAATTTTGAACCTTACGTGTTTGGAATTGGGCTGGTTACAGTTTAGGGGCGGGCTTAACAGGTTCGGGTTCAATCAGGTAAAAAATAAACTATAAGGGTTACGGGTACAAGGGCCGGGTTGGATTGCCATAACTTTTTAATGATTTATTTTTTATAACTATTGTAAGATATTAATATAAAGTAAAAATATAAATGATACAATGAAGATGGGAAAATTGCACTTATAAATTGTAAGTGCTACATTCATTTCAAAATTCAAACTTACAAATTGAAAGGTTTACATCTAACGACAACTAATTAATGAAAAAAAAGTAAATCCAAAGGTTTTTCATTGCTTTAGTAAGTTCTTCATAATCAATACGAACTGGTTGGCTTTCTTCTGGAGTGTTAACATTGTATGGGTTACCATGTGTTAATATATCTCCAAGTTCCTCGTATTCTGGGCTATCAACATCTTCACGTCCTTGATTTCTTCATTCCGATCTAGTCCAATCTACACACTAAAACTTCCAAAGCATTGCTTCCCAATGAGTGACGGGTGTCTCCAAGTTGTTGTCTTGCTCGGCTAAATGCACTCTCTGGTGTAACAGTTGAAATTAGCACATTCAGCACATCTCGAGCCATAGCGGAAAGAACAAGAAATTACTTTCCACTCTCATGCCACAATCCCAATAGTGAAAAATCCTTTATGCGAGGTTTTTTTTGCTTTTACAACTAGATTAAAGTTCATCAATGTTCCTGCTACTGGTTTGAGTGTTAGAAAATGTAGAACAAATATTAATACTATCAAGGCCTTCATCATTATCCACAGTAGTAGAAGTGGTACAATGCATAGTGGGATTAACATTGCCTACATTAAGTGCAGCATCATCAATTAGCATAATAATATATAACTGTTGTAAAAAATTATTTAGCTTGTTCGTACATATATATATATATATACACACCTGGGGTTTCAGTTGGTCCAATCTCCATATAAGTATATAAATCGTGGATTAATTGGTGAAATATCAGACATCTTAATAGAGGGATTTAAAATGACAACAATTAACTAAACCGGTGGAATTGGAAAGAAATATTTTTTGAATTTTGCTTCCAACAACATCCTTATATTTTTCTTTCTTCTTAAATTCAAAGAGTAGAAAAGAAATTTTAACTATATGTACAAAAGTCATAGTAACAATAGGGTAATATGCTCCAGAAACTAAACAATAGATGTATAAAATTTACGGAAAAGGGTCAGAACTGCCCCTAACGTATTAACGCCAGGTTAAAAATGCCCTCCGTTAACCTACTTTGAAGAAAATGCCCCTACCGTTAAAATTCTGGCATATTTGTGCCCCTAACGTATTGACTTTAGTTTTAAAATGCCCCTACCGTTAACCTATTTTGAAAAAAAAATGCCCCTACCGTTTTAAATATAAGTACAGTCAGTTGTTAGACTTAGGGGCACAAATATGCCACATTTTTAACGGTAGGGGCATTTTCTTCAAAATAGGTTAACGGAGGGCATTTTTAACCTGGAGTCAATACGTTAGGGGCAGTTCTGACCCTTTTCCCTAATATTTATGTATAAATTTAACAATGACTTTAATGGCCTCCCAAATAGTATTTGTTAACGTACGGTTTGGATCAGTACAATGCGCATTAGCAACGTCAGTTATTGTGAATCTATATTTGTAACAACACTTTAAAAGTATATATGTATAATTCCATCTAGTAACAATTTCGTCTAGCATGAATCTGGATTTAAGGTTATACTCGGTACACTTATTCTTGAATTCCCTAATTCTAGATTGTCTATAATTTTCTTGAATAACACCAATTGCTCTTCTAACATGAGCAATATCAGTTGAAAATAAATCAAGGCCACTTTTAACAATTAAATTATAAATATGACATGCACACCTAACATGAAAAAGTCTGGCAAGCGGGGGTTGCAAATACAGTTTGAATATTGAAATTGCTGCATTGTTGTTAGAAGCATTATCAAAAGACATATGCAATACTTTTTGCTTGAGACTATAAAATTCAACAATTTTGCAAATAGTAGTACTTATAAACACAGCAGTATGACTATGATCTTGATCATATTTAAAAGCGATAATACGTTTTTTAACACAATAATTATCATCTATCCAATGACATGGAATTGTCAAATAATCATTTTCATTAACAACATGGCCAATATCAGAAGTTAGAGAAACTCTACAAGAAAGGTGGCTAAAAATGACGAATGTATGTTTGATATTGTCCATGAAGTCTAAAGATATCATATCTACAAGTACTTCTAGGGATACCATTAAATAAGGACTATAAATCATTTGAATATACATAATAAGATATGATGAAGAAGCAAAAAAAGGTAGACAACCCAAAGCAATCTTTTTGGATAACTCCTCACGATCCTTCATTTAATTATATTTCATAAGTCCTCCATTAATAGCGTTTAGAGTTGCTTTATTTCCATCTCCATTAGAACCCCCATTCTATAGATACTCAATTCTCATATGTCTACTAGGTGTCTCAGTCCCCCCTAATTGTAATAACTATATCAGTACCGTCTTTTTTGTCAAAAAATTTCCAAACTTTACTTTTTTTTCTCCGATTCATAGTCGAGGCCACAGGTGGTCTACAACGACCACCACCGTTGCTACCAGCTCCAACACTAGTAGGTGTAAGTGGCCTCTCATCTTTCATTTCTAATTCATCATCTTTTATACCAAAATCTTCCTGTAATTGTTCATAATCTATATTATTATCAGATAATGTTTTAGAAATATGTGTAGAGTCATTTAAATTACTATCAGATGCTGAAGCAGAAGTACTACATTTTTTTTTATTTCCTCCATTAGCAACCTTATTACAAACTCTCTGCAGCATTAAACATATTATGAAAATTTAACTACTAGTAATAATTAAATATGCAAATAAAATAGTAAATAAGAGAAAGAGTTGGAGAGAATTCACCAAATTCGGCAATAAATTGAACACTTGATGATTTCACAACTCCAGTGTTACTACGAAGAAACGTCAACTATTCATACTCAAACTTCAAACTTCAAATAAAAAAAAATACGGTAAACGAATTCCAAAAAAATGAGAGCCAAATACTTGATTACATTTTAGGTGAAGAATGAGAGAACGATAATTGAGAATATAAGTTTGAGAAATGAAAGATGAGTGAAGAAATGAAGAAAGGAAAGGGATATATTTATAGTTTTTCAAAGGGTTAATTAGGTAATTACAAAAGGTGTTATTTTTTTAAAGGCCCAAAAATGAGCTATTTGTGCAAAAAAAACTGTTGGGCAATGCCCTCAAGGGCCTGCAGACCATTGCCAATGGTCATAAAGTTAGGCCCCATTAAAAAAATTGAAAGTAGCCGGTCCGAGCTGATTAACCTGTTCTAAAATAAATCTCATTGATCGGGTTTGACCGGTCCGGTTAACAGATTGCACCAAGGTAAGTGGACCAACCCCCCTTACCCATTAAGACGACCTATCCGTCCCCCATTATATCGGTCCGGGCCAGTTCCGATTTCAATCGGTCTGGACCAGTCCGGAAACGGGTTGACCCGGCTTGTTAGACACCCTTAGATTCTGTGCCAGGAATTTGTATAGTGCGAACTGTTGCTGTGAGTGATGGTATAGGCCTTCATCTAGAAACTGTGAATATGCTGAGTGTAGTTCTTCTTGATGGTTTCACTATGTTAATATTTGATGTCAACATGTATATTTGACATGTAGGCATAGAGATGTATTTCCTCATGCTAGACATTATATGACATTTGATGATATGACATGTATATTTGACACATAGCCATGAAGAAGATGTATCTTACATCATGCTAGCTAGTAAACGAAAATTCTTATTTGGTGATGCGGATTGAAAAATATAGTTCTTTGGATAAACTCATGTGTAACTTATCTCAATGGTAAGATTTGGACTTTGACTGTCATAGTTGAAAGCATGTATATTTCTTATAGTGATGATTGTGTTGAGCATAATATTTTCTGCGTTACTTACTATTTTTGGCATTATCACATCTCATGTTACTATTGCTTATTGATGTTGGACTCTTATTATCTTTCGAGTCTATCACTACTCTCGACTGATATAAGATTTTTTACTTATTGAGTACATGGGTCGATTGCACTCATACTATACTTTTGCGCCTCGCGTGTAGATTTTATAATTGATTTTGTTGTATCTAATGGGACTTGACATTAAAGATGTACCTACTTTATGGATATAGCTACCACTTATCCTTGGTAGCTTTATATTTATAAATCTATTTCTATACATTTTGAACAATTGATGTATTTATTTTGTACCAGCTTTATAAACTCTAAGTCTTAGTAGTTCAGGATTTGTACTACCAATTCTTGGGATCTTTGTATAGAATTTTAGTTATTGTAGTCATTGACTCTTAATATTCTCATTTGAGTTGTGCTGAATGTTATTTGGCTTACCTAGCAGGTTTGGTTAAATGTCATCACGACTAATTGGATTATTGGTCGTGATAGTTATGGCACATAGTCTCTAAGACTAAGTAAGCCTAACGATGAGATTAACAGAGTTAAAACAACTTAAATCTATAAATAGAAATTGATAAAACATAATATTGGCAAAAAGATACATCCCAAAACTGGAAGTACGGAGTAATAAGATCTACTGAGAGTACACTCAAATTGTCAAAAAATACAACACTGTTGGAGATACAATAAACAGTAGCAAAAGAACAATAGAAGGTGACTTTGAAGACTATGGGCGAACATCATGTATACCTTGATGTCTCCATAGCAACTCGAAAATCAACTCACCAATGACTAGCTCGCTCAGCGGTGCCTGGATATGCACAAAAATATGGAGAAACGTAGTATGAGTACACCACATATGGTGCCCAGTAAACATCAAGACTAACCTCAATGGAGTGGTGATGAGGTTCAAGTCAAGACACTCACTAGACATATAACTTGTACAGAAATATCAATATAGAACTAACAACGAAAATCGTAATCAATGAATGACAACAAAAAGTAATCATGTGATAATACGAAAAATTAACCAAAACAAGAAAAAACACCTTGAAATCGGTTAAGCAAACAATGATATGTTCAAATCATCAATCCGTTCCAATACAGGAATAACAACAAGAATTACACTAAGGTACAACACCTCATAATCACAAATCTCAAGCCACCCTTATGTCGTTGTGTAATCTTCAAATTTTAAAAATATTTTTCCCGAAATAGTGCACATAAGCCCCCTTATCTCGCCGTGTGTGCATCATAATAAAGTATTTTTCCTGACTAGCACCACGCACATAAGCCCTCTTATCTTGCCGCATACACATCAATATACACACCACCCTTATGTTGCAGCATGCGCATCCCAATCGAAACACAACAATCAACCGCACATCACGTTGCCATATGGAAAAATATAGCTCAAACAACAATACCAATACCACAACAATACATAGCCCACGACTCAACAACAATATTTACAAGAATTAAAACAACAATACAATACTACGGGAAGTAAATCAACAATGAAATATGCTTCATATAACAACAACTTCAATCAAGTCATATTAATAGCCTATGAGTCCAATCTTATCAATTACCACATGTAAGACCGTGTACACACTCGTTACCTCGTGTACACGTGTTTTTACACAGTACAAGTAGTACAAATTGACCAAATCCTAAGGGACAGTTTCCCCATATAAATTTAGGCAAGATACTTACCTCAATTAGGTCAATTCAATACTATAAAAGTATTTTTCCCTTAAATTCACCTCCGCTTGGCTCAAGTATAGCCAAAAATGAATTAATAATGTCAAACAATGCAAGAATATCAGTATCAATTAAAAAAATTAAAATCTTTAAGAAAATTCCTCAAAAGTCAAAAAAAGTCAATCTCAGACTTTCCTGGTCAAAATGCGAATCGATGGATAGATATTGACTATCCATAACCCCACGAGTCCATACATGTGTTCTATTTTTAAATTCGAGTCCAATTCGACTCTCAAAATCTCAAATTTTTCATTTTTCAAAATATAGTAAAAGATCCCCAAAAATTTTCTTCAAATCTCATGATTTAGATGTTAAGACTCATAAATAATCATGTTATATGATAAAAAATGAGTTAAGATTACTTACCCAACAACTTTGGATGAAATCTCCTCTTAAAATCGCCTCCCACAGAGTGTAGGACTCAAAATATAGTAAAATAAGACTAAGTCCCGAAATTCGTACCTTTTGTTTAGCCGCGGATGTTGAAAATGAAACTTAGGGTTCGCAATTAAGACCCTCACAAATGTAACACATGCATCACAAAAGCGAACCATGTCAGCCCACACACATGTCGCAATTGAGACAAAGGTTTTACAATTGTGATTACAACCTACTTCGCAAAAACAACCATATAGTCACAAATGTGACCTAACCAATCCACGTGATACCTTCACAAATGCGATCAGGCTATCGCATTTGTGATATTTGAATCCCCCTACCTTTTCACAATTGCGATGTTGTTGCTTGCAATTGCAATAATTGCAGCACTAGCACACTAACAACCTGAAACAAGTCCAAACCCATCTAAAACTGGTCCAAAATTCACCTAAGCCCCGGGGCTCCACACCAATCATCCATAACATCCTAAAATCATCACATGAACTCTTTCACATGCTCAAAATATTAAAATAACATCCAAAACAACGAATCAGACACCAACAATTACAATGAAACACATGATTCGCTAAAATCACAACCAAAAATTTGTTTCCTACCAAACAAACTTGGAATGACATCAAACTTTGAATAAAAGTTCCAAATGACAAAACACACCTAATCCAAATCAAAATTCAAAACTAATATCCATCAACTCAAACCATAGGAAAACTTAAAAGCATAACAAGCCAAATCAACCTAGGAACCTTTGAATCTATATCCGGGCATATATATAAGTCCAAAATTACCATACAAACCTATTGGAATCCTCAAAATGTCTTTCCAGGGTCCATTTCACAAAAGTGAAACCTCAGTAAACATCTCCAACTTAAGCTTCCAAACTAAGAACCAAATTATCCAACTCAAACCAAAACCTCCCCGAAATGAAACCAACCATCTCCGCAAGTCATAAAATCATAAATACGCATACAAAAGGCTTTAAAACATAAAATTACCGATAAGATCACTACGTTACCTCTATTGTTGAGGTTATCACTTATTTATATTTCATATAAAGAATTACGAGTTATACACAAATTAATGATAAATAATTATTCCTTAATAGTAACATGTTTAATTTCTAATAACCGCTACATATGCCTATTGGCTACCCCTACCTGACGCGTATCATCTAATCTACATTTTCCTACGTCTATCAGCCACCCACCCTTATATTTACATCCCAAAACACCAGAGTAATCGCCTCACATATTTTCTTTCCCTTTTCAACTCTATTTCTTTGAAGCTTTGAATTCAAAATAGGATTTTAAAATTATAATTTATTAGCATTGGGTATTAATGCAAATGACTAATAATGTCAATTAGAGTTTATCTCTCAACTTTGAGGTAGTTTTATGAATATTAGATTTGATTTTGACTAGATTTTCATATTAAAACTCGAATATGAAGAAGATCATATCATATACAATACAAATGACATTATTTACCCTAAAATTGGGTAACAATTGAATTTGTACATGATTTAAAGGATACGTGATTTAATTCAACAAGAATAATCAAGAAACATAGATACATGAATTAAATATGAAAAAACGATCAAACGACTCGCAAATTTTAGACTACTGATGATCTTAGATTTAATAATAGGCCTGTCCTTGATTGTGCCCTCGATTTAAGCTAAGTCGTGAATAAAAAATAGAACAAGTGAGTAGAACTTCCAAGAGTAGCCTAAAGAACAAAAATAAACTTTTATTACCTTGAATTGCATGTCACAAATGTGTCAGATTAAAGAAGAACTTCCCCTTTATATAGTAAGAGAGTTTCAGTCTTAGTAAAAGTCTTAAAAAGGTAAAAATCTTCTTTTTCTGGTAACTACTGATCCATAATCAACATCGAGCGAGATTCATGCCATAATATCCGATTAAGGGCGAATATCACGACCCTCTATCCGTCATGCATAACCATTCACTATTCTCCCTATGACTTTTAACTTATACTTGTCCTGAGACGTGTCACTTTACTATACCTGATGAAAGATATATAGCTCACTCTTCCTAGGTCTCGGTTCAAAGGGTTTCTAATCCCGATTAATATCTTTCAAATCCGTGCTCTCCCTCCATTCTCCAATCAGGGTAACGGGATCATTTTACCCGTACACAGATAGTCCTCTCATTTTTTCGTAGAGGAGGTTTAACGAAATGATGAGAAGCAATAGATAGACCCCAGTTCCTTCCTTCGTATTTTACAACCGTGGTGATGGGTCAACAAAATGTCCCATCAGTCACATCATTCTGACTTCAGACATGTGTCAGCCTCTGGTTGATTGTCATCAAATTTGAAACGCCACGCATTGATTGTCCTTCCTCTATAAAAGCTCCGACTCTTTTTAATTTTCTACTTCCTGATTCTAGAACTCTTAGACTTACCCTACAATTTTCTACCTGCCTTTAACTCCTTCAAATCATTATACATTACTCCTTAGAACTTCATATTTCATTTTCAATCTTCATACATTTTTGAATTTTCAACCCAGACCTCCATATATTCATCTCACCTTCAAATCTTTAGATTTTCTCTTCAAACCTTCATATTTTTCTTCAAACCTTCATATTTACCAGATCTTGATGGAAAAACATTTTAAGTCCATGCCTCAGCAAACCTCTCCTTTATCTTCCAACCCGGTAACAAACTCAAAGGTGACCGTTCATGAAGTGGCCCAAGAACCTCCTTTAAATAGCTTCATACCCGGGGGCTGCTCAATTGGGAACGAATTCCACTTCAAGAAGGCCTCCAGTGAACATGACCGAGGCGAGGGAGCATGGAGGTACATCTGTTCCATTACTGAGGAAACACTACCCATAGTCCGTGTAGACTGTAATTGGAAGGACAAGGAGGTGGTCGTCCCTAGGCCCAATGACGACATTACCACTCACGTGGACGGGTACTTATGTATTTACACTTACCCCTTTATGCTTGATCCAGTGGACCCCATAGTTCTCGACTTATGTAAAAGGTACAAGGTCTACCCTGGGTAGATATACCCGTATTTTTGGGGATTGTAATCCTCCCCCGGCATTTCATGTACAACACCAAACAACCTCAGTTTACCCTCGGCCATCTATTTCATCTATACAGTCCCATAATCTTCTGAGGGGGTTTGATCAAGATCGTCCTTCGAGAAAGCAAGGCTCCATTCTCGAGCATCGATAAGAAAAGAGATCCAAGTTGGCAAGACAGGTTTGTTAAGGTAAAAATTGAAGACCTCATCCCCTTCGAATTTCTACTGTTCCCGGAGAATTGAAATGTATCCCGTAAGTGTTTTCCTACTCGAGTATTTGGCACTCACTTTTATTCTTATTCAAATTGCTTGTGTTTGGCGTTGTGCAGCGGTTGCTTGGGTTCCTAATGTGATCCCTATTTCAAGGAGTGGATCAAGGGGATCTGCAAACAGATGTCGTACCTCGAGCACACATGGCGCAAACTTTCGAAAGGCAAGTGGAATGCCTATTCCCACGGTGAGGTTCTTTCTGAATGATTACATCCTACATCTGACTTATATTTTGTTAGGTATTCTTCTTTCTCATAGGTTTGCTTAAGACCATCGAGCTCAGGCCGTTGAATGAGGATGAGGATCCGTCTGCATTTGCCGAACCCTTTACTTTAGGGTAGCCTAGGGCCGCTGCAGAGAAGGAGAAAAGGAAGTCCTTGGGCTCCCCAGACACTAAGGTGAGGAAGAAAAGGGCAGCCATTTGGATCCCAAAAACAAAATAAGCACCAAGTCTAGAGTATCAGATTGTAATTCCCTTTTCTAACTTAGAGATTACCCCGATGATGAAAACCTCAAGTTTATTGCTCATGATTTGACTCTCAACGAGGAGGAGCAGGCGAAAACTGAGAAAAGTGACCACGAGTTCGATCTCTTTCTAGCCCGAGGACCAGAGGGAGATACGGACACTACGGTCTCTAAAGAAGTCGCTCTAGTCTTGAAGGAGGTAGTTGGTTTCATCGACATGGTGAAGATGCCATCCTATACCGAGTACATGCTTGAAGAGGCCCAATTAGGCAAAGAAAAGTCAAACAAGATGGCATTAGGCCAGATGATTCCCTCAACACGTTCTTCGATGGCATAAACATGGTTGTGTTGGAGTACTTTTCTGGGCTTGGTAACTTGGAGGTCCCAAAAAAAGGATGTGCCATCAAGGGCGGGAAAGCCGAGATCGAGCCTGAAATTGGTGAAGCAATTTCTTGCCCCGTGTGGACCCAAACCATAAGAGAACAGTTAATCTTACTGTCCCGGCAGGCGCTTGGGCATTATCGCTCTGGTAGGCATGGCCAGCTACCTCTGTTTCTTTATGACTGAGGAGGACCAGGAAAAGATGAACGAGGTAGGCACATCGAGTCTCTTCAACTAGGCATAACATTCACTGAACCGGTAAGACATTCATCCTTTGTATCTTTTGCAGATTTTGCTCAGCATATTCTAATAACTTCATTATTTTCTAGGCTTCAATGCCTCACCATGAACGCTTCATTCAGTCTCTCTTGGAGATCAGAAAGCTCGAGTTCAAGTCAAAAATCAAGTCTGAAAAAAGGACATGTACAAAGCTCTTAGTGAACAACAAGACGAGGACCTCAATGACCTCTTAATTATCCGAACCGAGATGGAAAAGGCTCATAAAGAGGCCTTGTCGGTGAAACAGGAGCACGCCGACTAGGTTGAGAAGGTAAGGATTATTAAGGCTCAAAATGAGAAGCTAAATCATGGTGACTGAAATGCAACTTCGTTGGTCCAAGAGAAGGTAGACTTGCTCGACCAACTTTGTGCTAAGATGGACAAGGTAAAGACCGTGACCGAGATGTGGAAGGCCATGATATACCTATTGGCTTCAAAAAAAGTGGTTGAAAAATCAGAGCTGGCATCGGTCAGGGACCAACTCTAGGTTGAAAAGGACAAGGTCGACAAGTGGTCTCCACTATACAATAATATCCTAGAAAAAATAAACTTAGCCATCACAGAATGGGATGCCACCGGCGAAGAATATGCCACACTGAGGTCTAAGTTGGAGGCAACTTGTATTGATTCCTCCAATGTTGAGGAAATGATGGCCCAATACAAAGCTAATGGAGAGATAGTGTGGCCCGCTTAAAGATGAAGAGCGAGTACGTAAAGCAGCTATCCCAAAGAGAGACCCTTGAGGAGGTTCATGCCCGACGTTTTGACCTGTTAGCGAGATTGAAGAAGCCAAGATACTTAAGGCCAAGGTGAAAGAACTTTATGAGCTTGAGGGTGCCGCAGTCTTTGAGGGTTCTAAGGGGTTCGACGGTTCTAGTGGTAAGTTCAGACCTGGTGAAGACCAGGCGTAAATGCCTTAGTTAGATTTTAGTTTTTCCTTGGGTATTTTCTTTTTATTTTGAGGTTGTGTGCCTTTGTAAAAAAATTTTGGAATATATAAAATTTTCCCCTTTTGGAAACACCGTAACTTTACTTTCCTGCATGTATTTGCAATTTTCTATTTGTTTATCGTTTGTAATTTTCGTGCATAAAATCAAATGTAGTCTAGAGCATCCATTCTTCAGAGGCTAGAACGAGACCCAATTTTTATATTAACTCCATGTAAAGCCCCATAAAATTTTACCTAGAACCCGAACTTTTTAGTTTTCATAGTGCGATGAGGAGTTGGAAGAATAATTTTGCATAACATGTCATTTATGCGGTCCACTATCCGACCATAGAGTCACTTTGCAGACCGCAAATCGATTGCATAATGCTATAGAGCCAGAGCCAAATATGAAAGACATTTTGTGGTCAACTGTTCAAACACGTAATCATTTCATGGGCCGCACAATTCATCACAGATTCAGTGTGAAAAATTTTGAATGGGTGTTTTACGGTCCGTTATGCGACCACATAATTGGTCTGCAGACCGTAGACCTGACCTGAGTAGCCCAAGTTTGATGAATTTCACAGTCCATTTTGCGGGCCGCAGACTTGATATGTTGTGTACTCTGCGATCGCACAGTTGACTTTGAAAGGTCCATTTTCTTTTCTTTTAAACTGACCCCATTATGATTAAAAGCTATTGGGGCTTGTTTAGAAAGCAAAATATGGTGTTTAGAGAGATGAGAAGGGATGCAGACAGAGGACGAAGGGCACCTAACATCTCCCAACATCAAATCCTTTCCCAAGCCTTGAAAATCAACAAGGAAAACTTGATAGTTATCTTCTAAAGAGGTACGGTTCCATACTCTACAATTTCGAGTTTGGGATAGAAGATGGATAATGGGGAGTGTGATTCTTGGGTATCAGAGTGTTATTTATGCATGCATGTACCAACAAGGTTTGTAGGAAGGTTGTTAAGCTCAAATGGGTAGATATTGGGTTGTGGGATGAAGGAATCCACCATAGAAGAACCTTGAAATCATACTGCACACATAGTGTTTAATGAAATGCTCGAATGAGTTGAATACATGAATTTTTTCCTAATTATAGTTTGATTATGTAATGCCTTTAAATAGATTGAAGTTGCAAGGGTTTCCAGATCATTGTAGTAATTTAAGGAAAGCTCAAATCGAGGTATGTTGGCTAAACTTCTTTTGTAGAATCGAATTTCATGTTGTACTCGTAAGTCTTAAGTGTGATTGGCCAATGTTCTTATTCCTAACGTTCTAAGTTAGTCCTAACAAATTTTATTTTTTCAATTAAGCATTATGTCAGAAATTATATGCTTAAAATGTGTTTCGATTGCTTCTATCACATTATGCTCTCTTTCTGTAATGTGCTCAAGTATGATTTGTGAGCTAAATTTATATAACTTCAATTCGTGTTCCGAATAAAGGTTATTGTTCCAAATCATGAAAGAAAATTAAATATGATTAAGAGTATTATTGCTCATATACATATTTAAAGTTTTGGTTCCATAGATCTTGTTGTTGAAAGTGAAAGAAGTGAAAATGAAATGTAAAATGTGGCCATCGCGCCAAGCATGAGAATTATACTTGTGGCCAATATTGCCAATGAAATGAAAGAGAATGTGTGAAATACTATGAAACAAACCATAAATTCTTTATATAATAAATGATATGGGAATATCATTAACCCCGAAACTACACGTGTCGGTGTAGGTGTGACTGAGGGATAAATCCCCGTACAGATGTGTTGAGATTGTTTCCCCCTAAATGGGATGAGATGGTTGTATCGAGATTATTTCCCCCTTGTTTGGGATGAGATAGTTGCTAACATTGGATTGTATGTCGACTCACAAGGAAAATATAGGAAGATAACCTATCGGATTGGGTCGAGATCGGATATGCTGCACACATGGTGTTGTTGTGGTGGGATGTCTTGGGGTGAGACGCCTTAGCCGATCGGGCTAAGAACAGACTCTATGCTAAAAGCATGGTGGTATTGTGATTCGATGCCTTTGGGTGAGATGGCTTAGCCAGTCGAGCCATGATCGAACTCCGTGCTAAAAATAATATGGTATATCTGTGCTAAGGAAATCCAGACCTAAAATATTGGAATTTTCTTGAAACTTATCTTGCTCCTAATTTGATGCTTTTATATTATTTTAGGCTTTCCTTGATTCTATGTTGTTCCTTTTTATGCTGTTACTCGATTCATTGAGAGGGTGTTTACTCTTACATACTAGTACAATTCCATATGTACTAACATCCCTCTTGCCGGCGGCATTTCATCTTTAATGGATGCATATAGTTCCACAACAGGCAGCATCGAGTGATAGTGGTACACCCTTTCTCCTCAACTGACTTGGTGAGTCCCTCCTCATTTTGGGGTCTTGTATCTTTTGTCATCTATGTATAGTGTTTTGAGGTATAGATGGAGCCTTGTTTCCCGCACGATCATGTTACTCTTTTATGTCCATTAGAAGCTTCGTAGACATAGCGTAGGTTGTGATGTGGTTTTGAGAAAGTCAAGCTAAAGATGTTGTATTTGTATCACATTTCCACCTATAAACTATGAATGTGAAATGTAATATTTTGGGAATTTCTTATTGATGTACTAATGGTAATGAATTTGGTATTACTTATGTAATCTTCTCATTATCTAATTAATGGAATATATTCTCACTTTGTTTATGGGTAAGGTCGGGTAGGAATCATCTAGAAGACTTGCTCAACTAGAGTAGCTTAGTTGAGCACCGGCCATGCTCTCCGAGGTTGGGGAGTGAGTCTCTGAATTACTTATGGCTTTGAATCTTCGATAAAACCGAAGCCTTTAATATGTTTAAGTGTCTTAGATGATGTTTTGCCGAGGGTAGTCTTTTAATAAGTTTTGATTTTTCTTAAGGGCCTTACTTTCTGAGTAAAAGCTTCGGACGTCTCCGGGATTCAATAGTACGGGTGGTACGAATTTTTGTCGGTCTCCCCGAGTAGTGCATCCTGTGGGCTTTAGAATCCAAGATAGGAGAAGTGAACTACGCAATAATTAAGTATAAGGGAATAAAAGATTTCTTTCATTGTTTAATATGTAAAGTACATGATCGGAGGTGTATAAGCCTTGTGTTGCGGCTATAGTGGACTACATGAGCATGGTTCGTACTACTGTTTGACCCTTACAATGAATCCTAACCACCAAACCTTAGATTTTGACACATAAAATTTTTTTCCCTTGGTAAAGATCTTAATCTAGGGCTTGGATGTTATTGATTTGGCGCATATGATCATCATTTCTAGTTTAAGAACGGTCGTCAAAACTAAGGGTATAACATTTTACTATTGTCTCTTAAAAACCTTGCCGAGAAATGCGCTTCAGGGCAAAATCGGTTCAAGGTAAAAAAAAAAGTACAACACGTAATTTCAAACCTAATAGCCACATCCGCCCCTGGCTGAGTACCTACATACGTTAGTTCGTAATATAATAAAATTAAAAAGGAATTAAGTCCTTACCTTAGCAGTATACCACTTTAAGTGTGCCACATTCTAATTATTTGGTTGTTAAGCATCGCTCCCGTTTGGGTTTATATGAACCTTTGACGGTTATTCTGACAACTCCATGCGGTCCTTCCCAATTCGGGCGCAGTTTCGCTTCATTTGAGTTCCTGGTATGTAGTGTTACCTTTCTCAATAGCAAGTCCCCGACTTGAAAATATCATAAGTTGGCTCTTCGGTTGTAGTACCTTTCTACTCATTGCTTCTGGGAGGCCAACTGGACTAGGTGCCCTCGTGAATGGTTCCCATATGTGCCCTCGTAAACGTCTCTCATAGTATATTTGGTCTCTTCTAGCCCTAAACATCTGGATAGTGGGTAGAAGAAAGATCTCTTGAAAATGCCCATTCGACTAAGCTAAATCTAGCAGCTTTGGTGTGCAGGGGTCTCGATTCTTTGGGAAGACAATTATCCCGTCTTCAAGTAGTCTATGCATTTGTTCCAATACCAAGTCAAACATATTGAATTTACTTCGGCATGAACTTCTTCTATCAGTGTGTTCATTAGTTGTACCACTGTCCCCGAGCTAAATTCATCAGAGTTGCCTGGCGACCCCAAGTTAGCCAGCGTATTGGCCTCAATATTTTAATCATGGGGTACATGATACAGAGTCAATTTCTTGATTTGGTGCAGAGTTACTTGCAATTTGTTTAAGTACCTCCGCATCCGTTCTTCTTTTACTTCGAACGATTTGTTGACTTGATTTACCACGAGGAGGGAGTCATATTTGGCTTCTATCATTTCGACCCTAAGGCTCTTAGCCAGTTTCAGACCTGCAATCATGGCCTCATACTCAGCTTCATAATTAGTTAATTTTACAATTATAATAGACTACCTAATTATACTTCATGTATGTGGTTTTAACACAATATCGAACTTAGGCCCCTTCGTATTGGAGGCACCACCCATGAACAGGGTCGAGATTCCTGATTATCACTTGAGGTGAGTATTTATTCCTTTTTGACTTTCGGTATTAAGGCCGGGGTAAAGTTAGCCAAAACGTATGCCATAATCTTAGATTTTATGGCAGTTCGAGGCCGATACACAATATCGCACCCACTAATATCCACGGCCCATTTGGCCAATCGGCCCGAGAGCTCGAGCTTATGCATGATATTTCTTCGTGGTTAAGAGGTTATGAAACATATAGGGTAGCATTGAAAGTATGGTTTTAGCTTCCTAGAGGCGCTTAGCGAAGATAGTATTAACTTCTCTAGGTGAGGATACCTCGATTCGACAACGCCTAGAGTTTTATTGACATAGCAAATAGGAAATTGTTTCTGGCTTCAAAGTGTGCAATATAAGGGGGGTTTGATAGGTATAATTTGAGTTCTTCCAAAGCTTGTTGGCATTCCGGAGTCCAGGAAAAATTCTTCTTCTTCTTCTTCTTCAAGAGTGAGAAAAATCGATGGCTCTTGTCCGCGGAGCTCAAGATGAACTAGCCCAACACGTCTATATGCCCAATCATTCTTTGAACCTCCTTGAAGTTGTCCACTATGGTGATGTCCTCTATGGCCTTTACTTTTTTGGGGTTGAACTCTATCCCCCGATTGGATACCATGAACCCAAGGAATTTACTTGAACCGACCATGAATAAGCACTTCTCCTGGTTTAGCTTCATGTTATATTTCCTTAGTATGTCGAAGGTTTCATGAAACTGTTTCAAATGGTCCCCTTCTCGCAGGGACTTGACCAACATATCGTCAATATAAACTTCCATTGATTTCCCTATTTTTTCTTCGAACATCCAGTTTACTAGACATTGTTAGGTGGTACTACCGTTCTTATCCAAACGGCATTACGTTATAGCACTAGGTGCCGAATTTGGCTATGCAAGAAATCTTTTCTTGATCATTCCCGTCCATTCGAATTTTGTTGTACCTGGAGTAGGCATCAAGAAAACTGAGTGTCTCGTGCTCGGCCGTCGCGTCGATCATTCGATCGATGTTAGGCAAAGATAAAGAATCCATATGGCATGCCTTGTTTAAGTCTTTATTTTCACACCTCCTTTTTCCTACACCCCGGAAGGAGTATAATAAATGGAGTTTTTCCAATTAAAGGACGACCAAAACGGAATTTATTATTAAATTCAATATCGCCACTTGGGATATTTATCGTGTCCCAAGTCACCAGTTTAAATCCCGAATTAAGGAAAGGATTGACTCTGTATTACAGTATGCGAACAAGAAATCCGGGTAAGGAATTCTTTTAACCCGAGAGAAGGTGTCAGGCATTCCCAGGGTTCCGTGGTTCTAGCACGGTTCCTCAACTGTTATAATTGGCCTAATTATCTGATTTTAAAACATGTTTAAACCTATGAGCATTTTTAACCTTTAAACCACTTTCATTTATGTAAGGAAATTCAAGGATATTTAAAACACATCTCGAGCCACGCTACTTGAAATGCACGCGTGAAGTACGACGTCTTCTATTTAACCTTGTTGGAAATTAGAGCTGACTCGCATGAAATGCACACTGGGACTCGTTTAATCTAAGTTGACATAGTTCAGTCGATGAATAGCAACCCAATTATTATACTATGACACAGTCATGTTCAACTATAACCAATTCGAGCAAGCAACGAATACATAACTAAATGAGCAAATTCAAAACCATGAAAAATAACTACACAAACAACGACATCATATCACCAAATTATCAACGACACTCCGAAACTCACTAGCTTCCAGCCTTGAATATCCAACGATAATAGCAAATTCACCTAATTACCGGCATAAGCATAATTTCTTGTTTTAAGAAAAAGGTGACAAGCAACTCGTTTGAATCAATTAGTAAATATTTATACCTACATCTGCTTTATCAGACAATACAAAGTGGATCATCTACACTACACATGAAAACCAACACTAATTTCTAACAAAAATGTAAATGAAACTCCAATAACAGAAACATGATCAAATTGATTGCGGTGGAGCACATAGTGGTAGCGCAGGAGAACAGGGAATACAAGGTGAACAATATGCGGCAGAATGCAATTCTATTCCTAGAGACATCAACAGCTTAAACAAAGATGATATACGTAGTTCAGAGGGTTCAAATACGTAATATGAAGACAAAGTCATCCGTAGAAATTTCAAAACGCAACAATCAGCCATGTATCTCATTTCAACAAACAGACGGCCTACCTAGTCGTTATAATATCATACACCTGATGCAAGGTCTAAAAATGACATAGAAAACAATAAAAGCAGTAGATATCACAGTTATATTCAAATAACTTACAAAACGATTGGCTCAATTGGAAGCGAACAGATCTGAAAACGAACAGAGAACGACGAGCGAAACCTCGATGACGACCTCAACGGCTCGATGACTGGAAAACTCTCATATACTATCAATGTCTTTGCAGTATCTCCGGCCAGTTTTGTGTGTGTTTACCAGTGTTTTCGTGAATGGAAAAAACGGAAGAAGCAACAACGGCTGCCCTCTATATGTGTGGGGGCTATTTTTTTAATTCCCGGCGATGGGAGGGGTCCGCTACTACTCGTCGTTCTAAGAGATCGAGAGAGATTGGAGGGCTCGTTCTCGCTGAATTTGTGTAAGGGGCGACAGCTGATGGGTCTCTGGTTGTTTGGGATCGTGGGAAGTTACAGAACGGGGAGGGGGGTTTGAAGAAGAAGACGTGAAAGGGAGGGTCATTTTTTCACTGTTGCGGTTGACTCTCCTGCTATTTTCAGTGTTACTTTTTGTTCCTTTATAGGTAGAGTCTAGGTTTAGGTGTAATTTTGTGTATTTTCCAATTAATTCCTATGTCCTTTGTGTATTAGATCCTTAGGGTCTTTTTTATATGTTTTATTCCAAAGAGGATTCTATAAGGGTCTCTAAGCTTAATGGATTAATCCGAATAGGGCCAAGGGGCTCTAAAATTCATAAAATCATGATCTGACACCCTAATTGACTTTTTTTTAAATAAGATAAAAATATTACACAATGCAAAAGCTAACATGAAATTATTATATATTTTTGTATTTTCAAGATTATGTAAAGATAAAATAAGGTACTATTTTGTATATTTTTATTTAAATTTAGGAAAGACACGTAACTGAAATATTTTTTTTGTAATTTCTATTTTTATGACAAAAAATAAAGTAAAAGAAGTTAAAAATAGTTGAAATAGCTATATTAGGCCTAAATTAAATGCTTACACGCTAAAATATAAAAAATCTTGGGAGAGTCAAAAATCACATGTCTATAGTTGCCCCTCTTTGACTGGAAACGTGAAGAGGTACAAAGAACGACTAGTTGGTATCCGAGCTGCCTGCATATTCTTGGCTGTAAAGGAATCAGGCCACGTGTAGATTAAAGGTGAGTGAGATGATGGAGTATACCGAGGTGGAGAGCCAGCCGAGGTGCCGTTCCGCTGAGGTTCCGGTCCGCGGTCCTGTTATTATAAAAATTAAAAGAACTGAAAAATTTTAGTTAAACATGTCAACTATGAGTTACAAGATTCCTATCTATTAGTCTTCTGGAGCTTGATCATAAGTCTTGAATGGTTCTTCATGTGGACTTTAGATTTGAACGTTGACGCTTGCTATTTGCAGGTGCTAGTTCATCCTTCTTCAACGTTTCGGATCAAGACCATGCATGCAGTGCTTGTGACCTCGGTCATGTCTTGAGCAGCTCACATCTTTCATCAACTTCTGCGTTTGGATTAACTTCTTGCCTTTCTCTTTTTCTTTATTGTGACTAACTTCTGTTGATCACCTCGGACTGTTGACTCACTTTCTTGATGCGAGCTTCTTTTGTTGTTGGACTTGAATTGTATTCTGAAGTGAATTCCCTTATTCTCTAGATGGCGCCTGATTGAAAATAGTTGAATTATATTCCATTGTTCTCCAAGTGGCCGCCTGATTACCAAAGACTTGAGCTATATTCCATTATTCTCCAGGTGGGCGCCTGATCTCCAAAAACTTGAACTGTATTCCCTTGTTCTCTAGATGGGCGTCTGATTGCCAAAAACTTGAATTGTGTTCCCTTGTTCTCCATGAGGGCGCCTAATTGCCAAAAACCCGAACTATATTCTCTTGTTCTCTAGATGGGCGCCTGATTGCCAAAACTTGAGTTGTATTCCCTAGTTCTCCAGGTGGGCGCCTGATTGCCAAAACTTTAACCGTGTCCCCTTGTTCTCCAGGTGGGCGCCTGATTGCCAAAACTTGAACTGTATCCCCTTATTCTCCAGGTGGGCGCCTGATTGCCAAAAATTTGAACTGCATCCGCTTGTTCTCCAGGTGGGCACCTGACTGCTAAAACCTTAATAGTATTCCCTTGTTCTCATGTTTGTCTCCTGATTAGCAAAACTTGAGCTACATACACTTGTTCTCCAGGTGGATGCCTGATTGTCAGAACTTGAGTTGTATTCCTTTGAAACTACTTTCCCTTGATCCTGATTACAACATTACAAACAAAACAAACGAAACTTTCCTGCCCCAGCTTGGTGTTAGGCGCATCTGTGAGTGTTAGTTGAATCATGTTACCAAATACCTCTAAGAATTTGAAAGCGAAATCTCATTATCCATGAGGGTCTTGAAAACTCCTAATTAAATGACAGTTTTAGATCTAAATTTTATCTTTTAAAGGTATTACCTGCACTAAATCTTGTTATCTATGAGGGTCATAAAAATATATCCCGTTATTTATGAGGGTCCTGAAAATAAGAAATCAAGTCTTATCTTAAGAGTGACAATTTTGCGATTGAATTGCACTACCCTATAACAGAGCTTATCTAATGGAAATCGTAGAGCTAAGTCCCATTATTCATGAAGGTCCTGAAAACTCCTAATTCAATCTTACCCTAAAGATGCAAACTTTGAAACCAACTTATGTTCCTTGGGTATGTTTATGCTAGATTTTGTTACCTATGATTGTTTTGATTTTTAAACCAGGTCCCATTTTCCAGGAGGATCCTGAAAACTCCTAATTGAAGCATATCTTAAGCATGCAAACTTTGAATCCAACTTATATTCCTTTGGGGTACATTTATGCTAGATTATGCTACTCATAATTATTTTTAATTTTAAACTAGGTCCCAATTTCAAGGAGGGTCCTGAAATTAAAACAAACAAAACAAATAAAAAATTTTGCCCCAGTTTGCACTAGGAAGATTTGTGAGTTGCTAGCAAAATTGTATACCACTTATACTATTGATGCAATGATGAGTGTAAACTAAAGACCAGATTAGGATGTGCGTCTCCTACGAGTAAAACCAAGAAATTTTGACTAGCAAATGCGTCTGCTAAAATAAAACATGAATGAATTAAATTAGGAAGTGCGTCTCATAGGGCTGAATTTAAATGACGAAGACTAGGAAGTGCGTCTCTTAGGGGTGAAAACTTCAGTGACTAAAACTAGAAAGTGCGCCTCCTACGAATGAACTTTCAATTTAGGACGTGCATCTCTTAAAAAATAACTTGAAAAACCTTGATTAGGCAGTGCGTCTCCTATAGGTGAAACTTCGATGAACCATACTAGGAAAAACGTCTCCTAGGGTCGAATTTAAATGACTCAACTAGGAAGTGATTATCCTATGAGTGAACTCTCGATTTAGGAAGTGCATCTTCTATAGGTATAACTTCAATGACTCAAACTAGGAAGTGCGTTTCCTATGAATGAACTCTTAATTTAGGAAGTGTGTCTCCTATGGATGAAACTTCAATGACTCAAACTAGGAAGTGCGTCTCCTATGAGCAAACTCTCAATTTACGAAGTGCGTCTCCTATGGGTGAAAATCAACTTAGGAAGTGCGTCTCCTAGGGGTGAAACTTGAATGAACAAAACCAGGAAGTGCGTCTCTTATGAATGAACTCTCAATTTAGGAAGTGTGTCTCCTATGGGTGAAACTTCAATGACTCACACTAGGAAGTGCGTCTCCCATGAATGGATTTAAATGACCGAAGCTAGGAAGTGCGTCTCCTAAAAAGTATAATCTAATATATCCCTATTATGAAGTGCGTCTCCTAACGGGTAACATTTTAATGACTCCAACTAGGACGTGCATCTCCTAGGAATGAACTCTCGATTTAGGAAGTGCTTCTCCTAAAAAGATTGTACTACCCAGACTAGGAAGTGCATCTCCTGGGGGTGATGTGTCATCTTCTCAATAGCCTTTGCGTAAGTCGAATTGGGGCATTACCCATGAAAATTTCAAGCTTCCAAGCTTTGATATGAACACAGCTTTCGTCCTTATTTCAAACAAAGAAAATTTGTGAGTTTAAACACGGTAGTTGGTTTGTGGCCTTGACTTTGCGGCGATTGCTCCTTCACTTGCCATGGTAACTTTGGTTTCACCTTGAAAGACATTGCTTGCTTATTGACTAACCAATTTCTTTGTCACCCTTATTACAGAAAATACCTCTTCTCCGTTTAGACCCAATATCCTTCATGAATTGACATTTATCAAACCTTTTTGTGTCACATGAATCCCAAAGCAAATCAATTGCCATCCACTCAGTGCGTATGTTGTTCTTTTTTTACTTAAACCACTAGCCTTTGGCCTTGAGGTTTACTGCTCCCTCACTGGCATTCCATGATAACTTTGATTTCCGCTTGAAAGACCTTGCTTTTCATTGGTTAACCACTTTCTCTATCAATCTCATCATAGAGAATGCCTTTGATCCATTAACCCAACATCCTCTATCTGTTGCATTGTCCATGGATTGATATATACCAAAACTTTGTGTTTTACATTAATCCCAAAGCATGTTGATTGTTACCAACTCAGTGCCCACGTTGTTCTTTCCTGACTTATGCCACTTTGATATGCTGGCAAGATCCCGCTTTGTGCAATTGGAAATCTAGTGGCAGATTTTGAAGTCATTTCTCACTTGACCAAACAGACTTAGGAAGAGGTAGTAAACAAGACAAAAGGAATAGAGTAAAAGACAATGGAAAGGGATGATTCCTAACAAGAAATCTAAAAAGGAGAAACCTATCGAAGTGGACACCAACTCTAATGACCATAACATGCACCTGTGGCCTATTCTGTCAGGAAAGCCTCATGTTCAACTCTTGTTATACTACTAAACCGTGAAACTAGGCTTCAATGCTCCGACTATCTAATATGATTTGCGATCCTTAATCGGCTTGTAGTGCCCGAAGGGTTTTCACCATCAAGCCTCTCTCATTTTGTTCTTTCTCTTAACTCATATCTCCTTATGGTACCTGTAAAGGTGTTCACCAGTAAGACTTTATCATTTTGTTCTTCTCTTTGGTTCAGAATAGAGTGTTGCCCCTGATATGAATCATCTCTACTTGCTCGACTTGGCATCTCTAGTAGACTGGTCGGAAGGTCTTTATTTGGACCGTAATGTGTGCTTTTGGATATGGTTAGAAAGAAAGGGTATCATAAAGGCTCAAAACAACTTAAATGGGTTCAAACTTACAAATTTTGGAATCAGATCTTACAATAACCACAACTTCTGCCCCAGTTTCTTTGCTTATGGACTTTTGGATTTTATTTTGACGGGACCAAACTGTGAGGCTGCCTACGTATCCATAAAAGGAATTAGGTCGAACGTAGTTCATGACATAGGAATTGCTTTGTTTTTTTTTTTGTTTTCTTTTTCTTTTCTTTTTTATTTTTCTCTTTTTTTTCTTTTCTTTAATCTTTTCCCATTTTCTTTCTCTTTTCCTCTTTTCTCTTTTTTTCTATATCTGTATTTCTAAACTCTGCCTCTGATTCCAAAAGTGGGATATGAAAGAAAATAAATAAGGTGCAAAGGAGTAACAATGATAAAGTGTTTAGATAGCAAAATAAAATGCCTTCGGCATTCAATCTTCAATGCATTCCAGATACAAACAACACAAATAAACAAACAGAAGAAATTGCACATAATGTCTTTTGACTACACCAGAATTGATAGCCATATCCACATATTTTCCTTCTACATCTATTCTATACAAAATACCATTGGACAACACTCTCATTACCAGGAATGGTCCATGCCAATTAGGGGCAAACTTGCCTTTAACTTCAACCTGATGCGGCAGGATGCGTTTTAATAGTATTTCTTTATGTTCTATCTGCCCCAATTTCACAATTCAGCTTGAAGTGATCTCAAAATACTTTTACTTCTTTCCCTCAAATGTCTCTATCATCTTCAAAATTGTTTCAATGTTTCATGACTAAACTAACTTTTAAGACCAAGCCAAGAATTACCAAGCATGTCATGTCACTAGAATCAATAGGAAAAGAACTATAAAAGGGAAAGAGAACTAAACAAATATGACTAGAAACAGAAACTGAAAAATTGAATTGGACAGATCGTTAAAGGGTTTGAACAACAAAAGAAGCAAATTAAACTGGGATTACAACCTTGGAACAAACCTAGACAACACTTAACGAGCTACCATGACTAAACAAACTAGGCAAAATAAAAGGATGGAAGGTTTTGAGTCACAAGACAAGATATGGATTACAACCCTGAAAATAACCGTGACAACAGAAATGACAACAAAATAAACCATCAAAACTCCTCTCCTGCTGACCAAGAAGTGGAGTGTCATTCCAATTACCAAGTACGGCACCTTAGCCACTAAGTTCCACATCAATATGCCAAAACCATTACCAATTTCAATATCATCAACTTCAGTCAACAAGTTCAGAAGAGGATTCGTGTGCTCCCTGTCACTGTTATCAATCACAATTACCCATTCTTGAGTCATTATTTTTGTTTCCCTTTTCAAAGAACGACAATCTTCAATCCTATGCCCTTGGACATTAGAGTGGTGCATGCATCGCACAGTAGGATCAAAGCCTTTTGCATATGGGTCTGGAGTATAGTCGATGAGCGGCTCAATCAGGCCAGAATGCTTTAACTTTTCAAATAAGCTTGTGTAGGACTCCCCAATTGGCGTGAAACTATTTCTTTGCCTTTGTTCCATTCCCTGACCCTTCTCTCTAAGGTTGGTGGGTGCTCGAAAATGTTGTGAAGGCACGAATGCATTACGTAGTGCTGGCGCTTGCAATAGGGAGTGACCTGGTGATTGGACATATGATGGGACATTGTTCGGAGGATAATATTGAGGTGGATTATGTGGAGATCGGGGATAAGTTTGGGGTTGGATTTGAAGCTGGGTATATTGGTGAGGTGGAGCCTTTGGACTATGTCATGGCTTTGAAACAACCATGGCAACATCATCGTGTTCCTTTTAATCCAACAAACGTCCTGTGTCGTTCCGAATTGCTTGTGTAGTGGCTTTAAAAGTAAAATAGCTCACGATCCTTCTCGACTTCAGCCCATCTTCTACCATTTCTCCCATTTATACCAAATCATTAAAAGTCTTACCTACAGCCGTGATGAAATGCCCAAAGTAAGTTGGCTCTTGAGCTTGAAGAAAGTACTCGACCATCTCTTTTTCTCCCATCGGGGGATTGACTCTAGCATCTTGCTCTCTCCATCTGAGATTGTATTCCTTAAAGCTTTCATTAGGTTTCTTTTCCATCTTGGTGAGGGACATGCAATCCAGGACGATTTTTATGTTGTACTGAAAGTGCCAGGCAAAACTCTGAGCCATATTATCCCATGTACATCTTGCTAACGTCTTGGCGGGTGAACCACTCTAGAGCTGCCCCACCCAGACTATGACTAAAATATGACATCAATAATTTGTCTTTCCCATCGATGCCTCTTATCTTACTACCGTAACCTCTCAAATGGTCCACGGGATCTCCGTGCCCATCATACAAATCAAACTTTGGCATCTTAAACTCACCAGACAGTTGGACGTCAGGAAATAAACACAAGTCTTTGTAAGACACACTCATCTGGCTCCCTGTCCCTTGCATGTTTCTTATAGACTGCTCTAAGATTTTCACCTTCCTAGATATATCATCTTGCCTCACTGTCTTAGCACGCTTTTCAGTTTCACCAAGAGACTCAAAATGAGGGGCGTGAGAGTATGGATTCGACACTTTGAAAGTTTGTTCTGGAGCATAGTGTTGGGCATCGAGGACTTTGAACATAGCCTCGTTAGAGGATCGAGGAAAAATAGATGGAGGAGTACAAGAGCATGGGTGTCCAAAGGAGCGGGATACGAGGTGGTTTTGGTGGGTAGAGTGCAAAAATATTGTGGGGATATATCAGCAACAGTGGGAATCTAGATTTGTGATAGTGATGGGGTAGTTACAGGGTTTTCAAGGTAGTTAGAAGGGAATGAAGGTGGAGGACGCCCCCTGATCCAAGACTGATACATTTCTTCCATCTGCTATTTCACCCTTTAGATCTTCTCTTTCAATTCAGACTTTGACTCAGCAAACTCCCTTGACGGGTCAACAATTCTTGTGCACAAGTTTTTTCTAGCCATGGCTACCTTTCCCTTTAACCTTGTGTTGTACGGACGAGTTACCTTAAAAACCACAAACCAACCAACCTTCTGCTAAAATGAGGAGAACAAAGAAGAAAAAATGAAGGCATCATGTTAGCGTTAGGGAATTTAGCAGCTAAAAATATTACGTTTCATGCAATACACCTAGCAACAATTAACGGTTGAAGAATGACTTCGAGGGTCACAAGGTCACTTGGCATCATCCCAATTTGTCCATTTGAATCTTCTCTTTTCTTTTCTTTTCTTTTCTCACACTTAGTTTGCTCATTTTCCTTCCTCTTTTTTTCTTTTTGATTATCGCTCTTTTCTTCCCTCTCATTTCTCACGTCCCATAATTTCCATTTTCCTCTTTTTTCTTTTTTCTTTTAATCATAAAAAATGATTCGATCGAACCCTATGTAGGTTGCCTACATATCATGACCTGCATGAATCAGATCTTTGCGTAGTTCTGGTAGATCATGAATAAAGTAAACAAACTAACATTCTTATTTTTCTTTTCTTCTTTTTTATTACCTTAATGACTACTCTGATGAGAAAAGAGAAACAAAAGAAGAAATCCCATTTTTTATTTTCTAGATTTAATGTTCTATAACCTATTCCAAACTCAAGCTTAACAAGCATAGATTTTTTTTGCTCTTTTTTTTTTCTTTTTGAAACAAACACTCTACGGGAAATTATTAAGAGAAGAGAAAAAATACTTTTTATTCTTGTTTTAGGAAAAAATCTAAAGAATAAACTACCGAAAAATATTTTGAGCTTTCATTTGATATCCTGATGCAAGATTTCGAAACAGGCAATGAAAAAGGTACAATAAAATATTTGTGGATTTCAATTTGATTGTCTAAATGATGAAACTTTAAACAAAAGATAAAGTATGTTCTTTTTTTCTTCTATGTACAATATCCTAAAGTTCTAATGAAAATAAAAAGATTTCTTTTTCATTTTTCATAAGTTTCTCAAAAAAAACCTCAAAAGAAAATCTTTTTGGATTTTTGAAATCAATACCTTAAAGAAAACTCTTTAAAGAAGTACTAAAAGAAAATTCTCTTTTTTTGAATGTTAGTCCTATAAAAATAATTTTATTAATTTCCTAAGGAAAACCACAAAAGATATTTTTTGAACTTCTAGAGTTAGTACTCTAAAGAAAACGTCTAACCGAAATATAAAATGCAAGATCTCTTCTTTTTTTGGATTTTTTGACTTATTGCACATATTTTTCAAATAAAAAATAGAAAATATAATGACAAGAAACTCAACATTACTGTACAAAACTAGAAGGTAAAAGACATCATAAAAAAAGGCTCAAAACATAAAAAATAAGTTAAAAAGGATTTTTTTAAGCAACTCTTGAATGTAGTGATCTCGGGGTATATGTCATGCTCAAAATCTGGTAAGTAGATCCACACAAGTATGAGAAAACTTAAACCAACATTATGTGAGACAATAATATTTCCTACTAGACACATGCAAGACATGGTTGCGATTATTTTTCTAAAATTAACCCATGTGGCTAAAAATGGTTAAAATGCAAGATTTGGCTAAGACCCCGCGAAGCCAAGAACCTAAAATTTACTAGGAAGACCGGATCTTATGTGAGTTGCCTATATTCACGCCCCGAAAGATGAATCAGGTATGTGTAGTTCAGGCAGATTGAATATCGACGAGAAATAATTAAAAAAAAATAACTAATTTAGAGAAAACTGTTATGAAATAAAATAAGAACAGGAACAATAGAGAGAAAAGTAGAGAGAGGAGTATTCTTATTCATACTTTTGGGATGATTTACAATGGGAGAGAACCCCTTTATTTATTGGGAGGTGGTGACTTAGCCACCAAGTAGTAAACCCTAGAATCTCTCTAAATATAGACATTCACCTTAAATAGGATTCTATTTATAACACTCCCCCTTGAATGTCTATTCAATAATGTGCCTCGTTAAAACCTTAACTAAAACAAAACCCAATGGGAAAAAAATTATAGAAAGGAAAAAGAGTACACATGTTTGAATGGCGCCCCTATTGGTTGCCTCGTTAAAAACCTTGCAAGGAAAACCCATTGGGACAAAATCTTGTAAGGGAAAAAGAGTGCAACGCGCATTAACTCCCCCTGAAAAGAGCATCAATTCACATCCTTGAGCATTTGCATTCCAATCTTGTGCACCATCTTCAAAACGATCTTTTGTAGAGATTTGATAAATAAATCAGTCATATTGATTTGAATAAATATTCCGCACCTTGAAACTATCATTCTTGATAGATATGAACATCTTCATATAATGTCGTGGAATGACTCTTCAATATCTCCATAGAGGTATTCTCAATGCCATCATGCTTATAGTTATAGCAAGATACATATGTACACAAGTTGCACTTAGGATGTGGTACTTCAGGACCAAGAATTGTATATGCTTCAAGCAACTTCAATCTTTCATGGATTGACATATAAGTTAAGTCATATAAGCCATATAATAAACTTTAGATGCATATCAAGTTTTCATGTCATGCTAAAAAAATAAGATATCGAAAACTGATTACACATACCATTGACTTTATACTTTCAAGTATTTGAACTACATGTCCAAAACTACATGTCTTTCATATGGAATCAATTCTGCTTGAATTGTATCTCTTCCATTTAGCCAATATTTTCGACAAACATAAGATCCTCATCGATATTTAGCGCTATCATAGATGTCGTCGACGAACATTTTATATCGGTTCCAGTAAATTTTCATAAAGACATAACATGGAGATCTCTTTATTCATATATTCAGGTACCTGAATCTCTCATGAGATTTTATGAAGTGTTATGTCATGTGATCTTCTAGATCACTTGCCTCCCCATTATGATCACTTTGATCATTTGCTCATCGTCTTTATTAAGAAGTTATTTTGAAACCGATTTGTCTATACACTTTAAGCGTATCAAAGACTTTGTCCTTCTGGGACTTAATATGAGCATTTGCAGTGAGAATATAGTTACTTTCTTTGGGTCAGCAAATGCGTATAGCATGCTTTGCAATATGTTGCAATTGAATTATCCTTTTATGAACTTCAGGTTCATATTATGATATTCGAGGATCTATATATACAAATGATAATTCATCCCATGTAACCTTTTCTCAAGTGTTTATCATGTCTCCCCCTCATGTTAGAAAAGCTAACTTGTTTCCTCAACTTTGAGAGTCCATCTTTGTGCATTATGGTGTTAATGAAAATATACACCGCACATCAATAATAATAAGATGAAATTATTTGGTTCCTGACCCTGAACCACTTGTGAGGGGAGAATATAATATACTCTCGTATACAACGTATATCAAACTGATATATATAACTTTGTTCTCATAAGAAACAGTTTAGCTATTAAGTGGAGGCACTCAATAATTATCTTGCTAAACCAACTATGATATAAACCAACTTATCAAGATGAACTATCTTGAATAGAAAATCTGGAAATTATGCTCGAAGTTATGTTACTGAGCAATTTACCTCGCAAGCACCGGCCAGGCTGCGGGTTAATAACAATCGCACATGTAACCATATCATAGATGCATCATATGTGGTATACATGGCAGGTGAATGGGCCCATATTCACCTTTGATATTTCCAGAATTTATGGGATTCAACCCGAACTCTTTAGTTGGTCAATTAATTAATGAGAACAAGTAATACAAGAGAATTCGTAAAGAACTTTCTAGTTCTTTAATATTTACCCATGTGAATTCTCTATTACTGCACATCATACTTAAAATGATATGGCTAACCCCAATGCCAACTGAATAAATTATCAATATTGATAAACTTCAAATTTACACCATGACATGTGCAATTATCAATAAACTTCAAGTTTATTATGGTGTGGGTTTTTATACCAATAAATATCCACTTTCTTGTGGCATTCTTTTGTTTGTGTAGTACAAACTGGAGAATAAAGCGGGTAGCTTTTCACAGAATCCGGGCAAGGAATTTTGTTAAACTGTGAGAAGGTGTTAGGCATTCCCGGGTTCCATGGTTCTAGCACGGTCACTCAACTTTTATTATTGACCTAATTATCTGGTTTTAAAACATGTTTAAACCTATGTGCATTTTTAACTTTTAAACTGCTTTTATTTATCTAAGGAAAATTCAAGGTTATTTAAAACACATCGCGAGCCACGGTACATGAAATGCACCCGAGAGTCATGATGCCCTCTATTTAACCTTGTTGGAAATTAGAGTCGGGTCACATGAAATTCACCCCGAACTCCTTTAATCTAAATTGACGTAGTTCAATCGATGAATAGCAACCCAATTACTATACTATGACATAGTCATGTTCAGCTATAACCAATTCGAGAAAGCATATGAATAGATAACTAAATGAGCAAATTCAAAACCATGAAAAATAACTACACAAACAATGGCATCATATCACCAAATTATCAGTGAAACTCTGAAACTCACTAGCTTCCAGCCTTGAATATCCAACGATAATAGCAAATTCGCCTAATTACTTGCATAAGCACAATTTTTTGTTTTAAAAAGAAATGGGTGACAAGTAACTCCTTTGAATTAGGTAGTAAATCTTTATACCTACATCTGGTTTATCAGAAAATACAAAGTGGATCATGTACACTACACATGAGAACCGGCACTAATTTCTAACAAAAATGTAAATGAAACTCCAATCATAGAGACATGATCAAATTGATTGTTGTGGAGCACATAGTGGCAGACAGCAGAACAGGGAATACAGGGTGAACAATATACGGCAGAATGCAATTATATTCCTAGAGATGTCAACAGCTTAAACAAACATGATATACGTAGTTCAGAGGGTTCAAATTAGTATTATGAAGACAAAGTCATCCTTAGAAATTTGAAAACGCAACAATCAGCCATGAATCACATTTCAACAAACAGACGGCCTACCTAGTCGTTATAATATCATACACATGATGCAAGGTCTAAAAATGACATAGACAACAATGAAAGAAGTAGATGAAATAGTTATATTCGAATAACTTACAAAAAGATCGGCTCGGTTGGAAGCAAACAGATCTGAAAATGAATAGAGAACGACGAGCGGACCCTCGATGACGACCTCAACGGCTCGATGACTGAAAAACTCTCATGTACTATCATTGTTTCTGCTATATTTCCGGCCAGTTGTATGTGTGTTTTCGGTGCTATCGTGAGTGGAAAAAACGAAAGAAGCAGCAGCGGCTGCTCTGTGTGTGTATGGGCTGTTCTCTAATTTTCGGTGATGGGGAGGGGTGCGCTACTGCTCGTCGTTCTTAGAGATCGAGAGAGATTGGAAGGTCCGTTCACGTTGTTTTTGTGTAGGGGCGACGGTTGGTGGGTCTCTGGTTGTTTGAGATCGTGGAAAGTTCCAGAACAGGGGAGGGGGGAGGTGGTTGAAGAAGAAGACATGAAAGGGGGAGGGGTAATTTTTTCACTGTTGCGGCTCCTCCCCCCCTCTCTCTCTCCCCCTGCGACTTCCACTTCCCTCTCTCAGGTAAACACCATCGGCACCACCGACGAGCCGCCGGCAGCACAGGTAAGTACCCCCATCTCTCTCTCTCTCTTCTCTTCTCGGAACATTGTTCCGACGAGTTTCTGTCTCTTCCGGTGGTCTCTCTTCGACACCTCCGACACCATCGAGACACACAACGTCAGGCGCACCCTGCCTGCGAATTTCGTCGCCGGATGCTGCCCCACGCGCCGCCGACGCGCCGCCAGTGAACCCACGCGCCACGCGCGTGAACAGTGTTCCGGCCACTTTTTCAACCGGCATCTTTTGGACAATTTTTCCCCTTATAATTACGACCAATTTGGTACTTTCGGAATATTTCCCTGCTCACTTTCATTTTACACCCTTGCCTCTAATCACTTCAACGCGTTGTAGCTTCTGTTTTATTAGGGTTTAAGAGTTTGTCCTTTTCCAAAAATTCTTTTTTAAATACTTAATTTCTCTTCAGCGGTCTTGCACTGTCCCTTTTTATTCTCTCCTCTGCTTTTGTGGGTGTATTTTGTTTTGTTTTCTTGGACAGGTACCTATTTCACCGACGAGGATCTCCGACAACTATCGTTCAAACTCTCGTTCAGACTCGCGGCAGGACGCAATAGAGCCGCACATTTGGCTAAGATTCAGGAAAACTCAGGCGCAGCAACGCACACTTCCAGGTTTTTCCACCGGGAGTTGGTACCTCCCGCTCTCTTGTTTATTTTGTGCACCTTTTTACGTATTTTAGCTAGCATTCCGTGCGTGGTCTATTCTGTTGTTATCTAGTTTGCTACATTTGAGTTTTTCGCTATAGTGCGTGTGTGTGCCACTGTACCCCATATCGGTTGGTGGGATAGTGGCCGCGGCGGGGGATGATAGCGTAAGGTCATTTCCTCAGGGGGTGGGGGTGGTAGCGGGGGTGAGTAGGGGAGCAGGGGGTGGCACTACGGGCAGGGCGGGAGGTAAGGCGGGGAAGAGGGCGGCGGCCGTCCATAGATTAAGGATTGGGTCTTGGAACATAGGCACTCTGACGGGTAAGTCCGTTGAGTTGGCGAAGGTTCTTCAGCAGAAAAGGGTTAACATAGCGTGCGTCCAGGAGACTAGGTGGAAAGGGACTAAGGCGCGGGATGCTGATGGGTTTAAGATGTGGTACTCTGGGCTCGAGAGGGGTAAGAATGGAGTGGGCATCTTGGTTGATAGGGACCTAAGGGAGTCCGTGGACGAGGTTAGGCGAGTGAATGACAGGTTAATGTCTATTAAGCTGGTTATTGGGGGTGGAGTCCTCAACGTCATCAGCGCTTACGTGCCGCACGCAGGCTTAGACGAGGAGGCTAAAAGGCGCTTTTGGGAGGACTTGGATGATCTGGTGGGGAGTATTCCCCAGTCTGAGAAGTTAGTTATTGGAGGGGACTTTAATGGTCATATTGGGGCTGAGGCTGGTGGATATGACGAGGTGCACGGGGGCTTTGGCTTTGGTGTCAGGAATGGAGGAGGCACTTCGCTGCTTGATTTCGCCAGGGCCTCCGAGCTCCTAATTGCGAACTCGACATTTCGGAAGAGGGAGGAGCATTTGGTCACCTTCAAGAGTTCGGCGGCGAGGACTCAGATTGACCACATCCTCATCCGAAGGAGCGATAGGGGCTTGTGCAAGGACTGCAAGGTTATTCCGGGAGAGTCTCTTTCAACTCTTCATAGACTACTAGTGATGGACGTCGATCTCTGGGTGAAGAAGAAGCGGAGGGCCGCCCAGGGTCAACCGCAGATTAGATGGGGAGCTTTGTCTAAGGAGAAAGCACAGGAGTTGGAAAGGAGGTTAGTGGAGGGCGGAGCTTGGAGAAGTTATGGGGAAGCGGACGTTATGTGGACAGTGACGGCGAACTTGATTAGGGGGGCAGCACGGGACGTGCTCGGGGTAGCTAAGGGATATTCAGGCAGACATCAGGATGATTGGTGGTGGAACGAGGCAGTCAAAGGAAAAGTGGAGGTGAAGAAGGCGGCGTTCGCTAGGTTGGCAGGGAGCACAAGCGAGGAGGAGCGGAGAGCGAACAGGTTGGTCTACAGAGAGGCGAGAAGAGAAGCTAAGATGGCAGTCACGGAAGCTAAAAACGCGGCGTTCGGTCGCATGTATGAGGAACTAGGGGAAAGAGGTGGGGATAAGAAGTTATTCCGGTTGGCTAAAGCAAGGGAGAGGAAGGCACGCGATCTAGACCAAGTCAGGTGTATCAAGGACGAGAATGGTAGAGTTCTTATGGGGGAATCGCAAATCAAACAGATGTGGCAGGCGCACTTTCGGGACCTTCTTAACGAGGAGGGGGATCGGAGCATAGAGCTAGGGGAGTTGGGGCATTCAGAGCGTCATAGAGACCTTGGGTACTGTAGACGCATCAGGGTGGAGGAGGTCTTAGGGGCGTTGCGTAGGATGAGTAGGGGTCGAGCGACCGGGCCTGACGAGATCCCGGTGGAGCTCTAGAAGTGCATGGGTAAAGCTGGAGGGGAGTGGCTCTCTAGTCTGTTCAATGCAATCTTCAGGACTAAAAGGATGCCGGAGGAGTGGAGGTGGAGTACAGTGGTGCCCTTGTACAAGAACAAAGGGGACATCCAGTGCTGCAACAACTATAGGGGCATCAAATTAATAAGCCACACGATGAAGGTTTGAGAGAGGGTGATTGAGGCGCGGGTGAGGGAGGCGACAACTATATCTAGGAACCAGTTCGGTTTCATGCCGGGACGCTCCACCACAGAGGCGATTCACCTAGTCAGGCGGATGGCGGAACAATTCAGGGATAAGAAGAAGGACCTTCATATGGTGCTTATCGACTTGGAAAAGGCGTATGATAAGGTCCCGAGGGAGGTGCTATGGAGGTGCTTGGAGGCGAAGGGTGTGCCAGAAGCCTACATCAGAGTAATCAAGGACATGTACAATGGAGCTAAGACTAGGGTTAGGACGGTGGGGGGCGAATTAGACCATTTTCCTGTGGTAATGGGGCTCCACCAAGGATCGGCGCTGAGCCCCCTGTTGTTCGCCTTAGTGATGGATGCTCTAACCCGACATATCCAAGGGGATGTGCCTTGGTGTATGCTCTTTGCTGATGATATAATATTGATAGACGAGACTAGGGCCGGTGTTAGTGAAAGGTTAGAGATATGGAGACAGACCCTCGAGTATAAGGGTTTCAAAATAAGCAAATCTAAGACAGAATATCTGGAGTGCAAGTTTGGCGACGAGCCGAGTGGAGTAGGCAGGGAAGTGATGCTTGGTTCTCAGGCCATTGCCAAGAGGGACAGTGTAAGATATCTGGGGTCTATGATTCAGGGGACGGAGAGATTGACGGGGACGTCACCCATCGGATAGGAGCGGGGTGGTCAAAGTGGAAGCTCGCTTCAGGGGTCCTGTGTGATAAGAAAATTCCACACAAACTCAAGGGGAAATTCTTCAGAGCCGTGGTTAGACCTGCGATGTTGTATGGGGCGGAGTGCTGGCCCGTGAAGAACTCGCATGTTCTGAGAATGAAGGTTGCGAAGATGAGGATGCTTAGGTGGATGTGTGGGCACACCAGGCTGGATAAGATCAAGAATGAAGTTATTCGACAGAAGGTAGGGGTGGCCCCGGTGGACGAGAAGATGCGGGAAGCGAGGCTGAGGTGGTTCGGGCATGTTCGGAGGAGGGGCCCCGATGCCCCGGTGAGGAGCTGCGAGCGGCTGGAGATTGTTGGTGGTCGGCGAGGGAGAGGGAGGCCTAAGAAGCATTGGGGAGAGGTGATTAGACAGGACATGACCAGAATGCAGGTTACCGAGGACATGACCCTTGATAGGGGAGTCTAGAGGTCTAGAATCAGGATTGTAGGCTAGGGGCTCATAGAGTTCTCCGTACGCCTTTCCCGGGGTTGGGTGTGGGATAGTAGGGTTACCCATAGGTGATTAGTGTTTTAGCTTATGTCCCCAGAGGGTTGTTAGTATGGTAGTTACTGCTTGTTATTATTGCATGCGACTGTATTTATGTTGCTTATGTTTTCATAATTATTTACGTTATTTCTGCGGGAGTACTTGTGCTTTATTATTTTGTTTTGTCTTGCTTGTGTTTCTAATTTTACCTTTGTTTCTTAATGCAGCTTTCCCTTTTTTATCATATACGCCGAGGGTCGACTGGAAACAGCCTCTCTGCCCTTTCGGGCAGGGGTAAGGCTCGTCTACATATTACCCTCCCCAGACCCCACCTGGTGGGAATATACTGGGTAGTTGTTGTTGTTGTTGTTGTTGTTGTTGTTGTTATAGATAGAGTCTAGGTTTATGTGTAATTTTATTTATTTGTCAATTAGTCCCTAGGTCTTTTGTGTATTAGTTTCTTATGGTATTTTTTATTTATTTTTATTCCAAGGAGGAGTCTAGAAGAGTCTCTAAGCTTAATGGAATAATCCGAACTGGGCCAAGAACTGGGCTCTAAAATTCTTAAAATCATGATATGACACCTTAATTGACTCCTTATAAAAAAAGATAAAAATACTACATAATGCAAAATCTAACATGAAACTATTATATATTTTTGGTATTTTCAAGATTATGTAAAGATAAAATAAGGTACTATTTTGTATATTTTATTTAAATTTAGGAAAGATACGTAAGCTGAAATATTTTTTTGTGTTTTCCATTTTTTTGACAACAAATAAAGTAAAAAAAAGTCAAAAATAATTGAAATAGCTATATTAGGCCTAAATTAAATATTTATATGCTAAAATATAAAAAATCTTGGGGAGGGTCAAAAATCACATGTCTACATTTATAAATAAATCCTTAGTTTATTTCCTATTTTTAGGTACTACCATCATGTTGGCTAACCAATCCGGGTATTTAACTTCTCAGATGGATCCTATTTTTAAAAGTTTAGATAACTCATCCTTGGTGAACTCATGTTTGATCTCGGACGGTGGTCTCCTCCTCTTCTTAACCAGCTGGAACTTAGGGTCCAAACTCATCTTTTGAGTGGTTAGCTCCAATGGGATCCCTATCATGTCAAGATGGGACCAAGAGAAACAATCGGCATTAGCTTTAAGAAAATCAATAAGGCTTTTCTTGAGCTAGGGGTTTAACCCTGTGCCTAGGCATATCTTTCGATCCGGTAGATGCTCGATTAATTTGACTTGCTCCAACTCTTCAACGGTTGATTTGATAGCATCAATGTTATCAGGTTCTATGGATGTTCTCGGGACGCCATAATCATCCTCCTCGTCTGCCCCTCGTTATTCTTGTTTATTCGATACAGTCAAGGCCTGTATCTGTGATTGCTATTTGATCCATTCATTTTTGGTTGGTTCTGTGTTCCTTAACATCGAAACACGGGCACCGGGATTACCTCGTCGATAGCAAATATATCTTTTGTGGCCGGTTGTTCTTCTTAGACTGTTTTGACACCCCCGGTGTGGGAAATTTCAACACCTAGTGCAAGGTCAAGCATATCACCCTTATATTGTGGACCCATGCTCTTCTAAATTGAGTGGTTTACCTCATGTCCCCTTTGATCACGTAAAGCTTCATCTTTTGGATTGTTGTGGCGATGTTTATTGCAAGGTTATCTCTCCTTTTGTGGTCTCACATGCCATGTTAAATTCGTTCAATACCCGGATTGCTGGTACAATTTGGTCATGTAATCCCAATTGCTCTATGACGCTTTATATGATGATGTTGGCTGAGCTACTTGGATCAATCAACACACGTTTAACTCGGGATTTATTGATAAGTAAGAATATTACTAGTGCATCATTATGGGGCCGTATGATGCCCTCAGCATCTTCATCACTAAATGAAATGGCTCCTTCCAGAACATAATCCCTGGTGAATTTTGCCTTATGATAGATACTTTAGAGCATTTTATTATTGGTCTTTTGGGAACATCAACTCCTCTAATGATTATGTTGATCACGTGATGAGGCTCCTCTTGTTCGACTTTTTTGTTGGCTTCCCTATTCCTAAAGTGGTTTTTGGCTCGCTCACTCAAGGTTTCTCGAAGGTGCCCGTTGTTGAATAATCGGGTAACTTCTTCTCTTAACTATAGGCAATCTTTGGTTCCGTGATCGTGGGTGCCATGAAACTTACACATCAAATTAAAATATCTCTAGGTAGGGTCGTATTACAATGGTAGAGGCCATTTGATCTCTTTGATACACCCAATGGATGACACGACGCTATTCGCGTCCACATTGAAGTTGTACTCCAGTCATTTCAGTGTTTCGTTCCTCCCGAGCAGCTAGCCGAACCCATTCTTGCTCATCTGACCATGACCCTAGAGCTGTATGTTTTCACCTTTTTTATCATTAGCCTCAATCCTTTTCGCACCTGACTCCACCCGTTTTGTTAATGCATCGAGCATTTTCATTACCTCGGAGATTACCCTAGGTTCGGCTTCACCAGGTCTCTTAGTAATTTGTTCGTCTCTTCGGGTGATTTCCTGGGATTGTTCAGGCTCGACCTTATTGGAGGCGTGGCTTTTATTCTGCAGTTGTGCTATTTTCACTTGTTGAGTCTGCAACATTTCAAAAATCAGGCATTGGCTTACCCCATTAGCTTCGTCTTTGGGTGCTTCTCAAGTTGTTGGCCGGGATCCCCCGCGAATACTATTTCCGAGATCAGTTGAATTGATATTGATGGCCACCTACGAGTTAACATTGACAAGGTCGATAGCTGGGACACCATTGGGATCGGCAGGAAGCATATAGTTGTTGGGCACCAAATTATTATTTTCAATGATGGCCAGACTCAGTGTCAATGTTCAAGTGAGAAGGTTTGACATTTTAGGTTGACCTGAAATTAAGATTTCAAAGAACAAGCGTAAAATATGGTGTGTTATGGAGATTCATACCAAATCACCCCTATTATCCTTAGCCCCACGGTGGACGCGAAACTGTCTACCCAAAAATTGGGTAACAATTAAATTTTACGCTGTTTAAAGGATATGTTGTTTAATTCAATACGAATAATAAAGAATAATAGATAAATGAAATAAAGATGAAACAAACGATAAAACCACTCACAGTATTTAGATCAGGGTTGATCTTATATTGAATTAACGAGCTCATCCTCGATTGTGCCCTCGATTTAAGCCCAGTCGTGAATAAAGAACAAAATAAGTGAGTAAAACTACCAACAATAGCTTAAAGAACAAAAATAAATTTTTATTGCCTTGAATTGCATGTTACAAATGTGTGATATTAAAGAAGAACTTCCCCTTTATATAGTAGGAGAGTTTCAGCCCTAGTAAAAGTTTAAAAAAAGTAAAAAATCTTCTTCTTCCGGTAACTACTGATATATAATCGACATCGAGCGAGATTCGTACTGTGATATCCAGTTAAGGGTGAGTATCACGATCCTCTATCCGTCATTCACAACTGTTCACCATGTCTCCCGAAGCCTTAGAATTTATACTTGGTCCGGAGCGCATTTCTTTACCATACCCCAAGACGGATATATCGTTCACTCTTCCTAGGTCTCCGTACGAAGGGACTCTAAACCCCGATTACTATCTCACAGATCTGTGCTCTCCCTCTGCTCTCGCATCAGGGAAGCAGAGTAGACATTGCCCCTGATTCCACCCGTACACATACATACAAAATATATATATCTTACATAATTGTATGTAAGATGTATGCAAATTATATGAATGGTATATGATGTTATATGAAACATGACAGACAAATGATACCAATTAACTAAACGTTTGAAGTATATCAAAATTGTATGAAAGCTGTGATAGTTGTATGAATATTGCACGATGTTGACAAAATTATATAGAAATTATATGATGTTGTACGAATGCATACAAATTTTTGTATCAAGAAACGAGCCTACCTAGGACGAGGGATTGGATCCCCTCCAGTACTATTTTATCCGGTAATATTCAATGGAGTGTTTGATATGTTCCATGTGGACAAAATATAATGAAAGGTCTCATTTGTTCTATCATTTATAGCCCCTTAATTTTCTGATTTTCTCTATGCAATACATATACTCTTAACAAATTGAAGAAATAGTACAATATCGTCACTGCTTTATATAACAGAGAAAGGCGAACTTAACTTAGCTTTAAATGACATGAGTGCTAATTTTACTTTTCTTTCCTTTATAATGCATTACCAAGTATTTCTTAATTGTAGTTTAGTTGTATAAAAAATGAATGCTTTTTAACATAACATGTGATTTTTGACGTTCTAATTGGTATAGTTTTATTCTATAAACTTTAGTGCTACTTGAATTTATTATGTAAGTAATGATATTCATTACATTTGGTTAAATTTTCAGCCGAAAGAAAAACTTTTAGTTGATTTTGATATGGTAACAGAAAAATAAATTATTGGAAATCGCCTGACAGAAAAAAAAAAAAGAATTACGGAAAAATGGAACAGAATAAAAGTTTATTTCAATTATAAACAGTTTTATCCGACAATGACGCACACTCAATATTTTTTAATCAGAAAAATGACTTTTATAGTTTGAAATTAAAAGTAATAGTGTTGCCTAATAAATTATTTTGAATAATAGAACAATCCAAACCATTGATTATCTTTTGTCCACATGGCACATATCAAATACCCCATTGAAGATTAATGAACAAAATAGTACTGGAGGGGATCTGATCCCCAGGAAGATGTATAAAATTTTATGAATATTATATAAAAGTTTTATATTATTTCATAAAATTGGTTTTTTCGTGCAAGACTCAGATTTTGGTTGTTGCTTTTGAATTTATTTGTGTAGGAATTTTTCGAAACTATCGAGTTTTCTTTTTGATGCTCACATCAAATTGATTGTTGTTTCTGAATATTTGTATATTTAAGCTTAAAGTTTTGGAGATGAAGCATAATTTTCATGGTCATCATTAATGATAAAAAGTGAAGTTAATTCTGTGTTGTTTTGCGACCGCCTTTCAAAATTATATTGTAAATATGTGTGATTTGTAGCTGGCTAATTATGTATGTTATCTTCAAATGTGTTTTACTTTCTAATTACTAACTTGTCGTGAATTTGTCAAATTTTTGAAGCTACATGATAATGTCAATTTCGGCATGAAACACAAGATGTTTAACGGTGGATTAATTTGTAGAATCTTTTTTAAGCTGAAATCCCAAATTATTAGCTAATCACGTAGGAAACATACGCAAATGTCCTAAATAAATCTCAACTTACCAATTTCTAGTTATTAGATATAAACTTACCAAAACTAGCCAACAATAATTGAAAAACTAAATAATAGGCTTTTTTTCTATCAAAGAGTCACATGCAAAAATTACTTTCCATATTTTTATGCGTGATTAACAATATTACATACATGACAGAAAGGAAATTTCATGGACGCGGTGACAAATAAGGTAATGAAATACAAAAATCTATATAATATTCTAAAAATCTAAACAGGAAAGAAATTTTTTCAATGTGTATAGTTGAAATTCATTGAAAATATATAGGTAAGTCAATATACAAATTTGATGAAGATTGGAGGTGATTTGGACCGGTTTTATATAAAAATTTGTAATTAAATCGAGTTCAAAAAGTCTTCTGTGACGCATGTATCTCACGCACAGGTATGCATAGATATACATATGATACACAAATTGATACAAATATGATACATATTTGATACACAAATGATATACATACACATATACTTTTTTTCCTGTTCAGCTTTTACTTCGATTTTGAATTCAAACCACCAAAAACTTCACAAAATCATCTCAAAAATGAGATTCAAGCTCCTTAAGTTATACCCAATATATTCTAACAACACCCACTCAAAACAAAGTAAAAATTTAATATTTTTTGCTATAAATGGCTAATTGGTTAATATTAGTAATATTTTATTATTGGTCAATTTTTATAATGCGCTACTTATAAATTGATATAACTGCTAATTTCTCATATATTTAAGGTAGGTATTAATCGATGAAATTCTCTTTGATATAGTTAAATCATGTAAATAAGTTATTAATATATCATATATGGGCAGGAGGACAAACAAATCAGACCCCATTTAAGTGAAACAAATAAGGCTGAAAGCCGCTCGAATTACAAAATTTGAGAGGAAAATTCGCCATTCTCCGTGGTTAGACCTGCGATGTTGTACGGGGCACAGTGCTGGCCTGTGAAGAACTCCCATGTCCAGAGAATGAAGGTTGCTGAGATGAGGATGCTTAGGTGGATGTGTGGGCACACCAGGCTGGATAAGATTAGGAATGAAGTTATTCGACAGAAGGTAGAGGTGGCCCCAGTGGACGAGAAGATGCGGGAAGCGAGGCTGAGGTGGTTCGGGCATGTACGGAGGAGGGGTCCCGATGCCCCGGTGAGGAGCTGCGAGCGGCTGGAGATTGCTGGTGGTCGGCGGGGTAGAGGGAGGCCTAAGAAGCATTGGGGAGAGGTGATTAGGCAGGACATGACTAAAATGCAGGTTACCGAGGACATGACCCTCGATAGGGGAGTCTGGAGGTCTAGAATCAGGGTTGCAGGATAGGGGCTCTTAGAGTCCTTCGTTCGCCTCACCCGGGGTTGGGTGTGGGATAGTAGGGTTACCCATCGATGTCTAGTGTTTTAGCCTAGGTCCCCTCTTGGTTGCGACGGTATTTATGTTCCTTATGTTTACATAACCATTTACGTTATTTCTGCAGGATTACTTATGCTTTGTTTTGTTATTTTGTTTTGTCTTGCCTTGGTTACTAATTTTGTCTTTGTTTTCCAATGCAGCTTTTCATTCTGTCCTATGCGCCGAGGGTCGCATGGAAGCAGCCTCTCTGCCCTTTTGGGTAGGGGTAAGACTGCCTACATATTACCCTCCCCAGACCCCACCTGGTGGGAGTATACTGGGTAGTTGTTGTTGTTGTTGTCGTCGTCTTGGTAGCTCGCCATTGGATGTTAAAACTTTCTGTATGTAAAAGTTATTCACCAACCACTACATTCCGTTACTGTTCACTTTTCATCTCCTTTCTCACTCTCAAGACACAGCGACAGTTTGTGAGCGACGGAAAATGGTGATGTGGGTATTTGGATATGGATCTCTAATTTGGAAGCCAGGCTTTAACTATGATGATCACCTTGTTGGTTTCATCAAAGGCTATCGCCGTGTCTTTTATCAAGGTGGACCTTCTGCCTTTTCCTAAACTATTTCTTTTTTAATCTTCTTTTAATATGTACATTTGATGGTTGGAATGCTATTCCCCTCCTTGCAAAATGTTCGGAGCTGGCCTTGCAGTTGCGGGCCCATAAGCTTAGAATCCAATTGCTTAAAAGCATTAGAATCCGTACCCATAAGCTTCAAATAGTGGCACCGGCTTTGAATTGTCACATGCTTCTCTTTTAGAGCTTTCTTTAATATGACACTCTTTCCCTTTTAGTATATCTCGATGGACGGACACATTTGTATATTCAGATATAATTAAACTTTAAACTTTTGATTTTACACTTAATATTATGTTATTATTTCGGATGGGCACTCCGTGATGAGCACTCTGTGTGCACCGGGTAAACCCCCACTGTGTAATAGCCTGCAAACCACACATGGGATGTAAATCGCTAGGCAAGCCCCGTGCGACAGGCTCAGACCCAGAAGGCATTGAGGGGGGATCGAATCCGCGTCTCCCGTGTGGACAACTCCCTCCCAACCCCCTGGACCGTCCCTTCAGGATGTTATGTTATTATGTGTAGACATAAATGTGTATGTCTTATTTTAGACACGTTTTTAAAATAAAAGAACTTTGTTAAACTACATGTTTAGTCAAATAGTATCAGGCAAATTGAGACTGACGAAGTATTGATTTTATTTTGGATTTAACTATGACAGTTGGTCAAGGAAACAATTTTTATGAATACATGTTATGTAATGTAGGCAGTACTGATCACAGAGGGACACCAGAATTTCCAGGTAGAACAGTGACACTGGAGCCTGCTGAAGGAGAAGTTTGTGTGAGTGCTTTTCTACATTAAGCCATTTGATGTTTGTGTCCTGAATAATGAAAAACACTTTCAGTTTTATAGGTTGTTACGTTTGGATTCTGAGGTGATGATGTAACATTGGTTCCTTCTATATTCACTTCTTCTGAGTCCATACATTCTTTTGTTACAATTTCCCTCTTTTTATCCTACACGCCGAGGGTCGTTTGGAAACAGCCTCTCTGCCCTTACGGGCAGGGGTAAGGCTCGTCTACTTATTACCCTCCCCATACCCCACCTGGTGGGATAACTGAGTAGTTGTTGTTGTTGTTGTTGAAGTGTATATATTTGAAAGAAGATAAGAAAGCTATCCCTCTTGGTGGCTCTTTTCCCTTGCCTTTCCTCTTGTGTATTCAGTCACAACAGTGTGTATATGTTTGTCCTTTCTTTCTTAGAGCTACGAAACTGATCAACTTAGTAGTGAAGTCTATTCTTAATCAGGCCAATGCAAAATCTTCAGCATATTGTTTCCAGCAACAGCATAACTCAAAGAGCTTGTGTGCTGTTTTATGTTATGAAATTTATCTGCTTACGTGTGACTTATTCCAAATTGTTGAAACTGATGACTCTATGCTTCTGATCAGTGGGGTATTGCTTATAAGATAACGAAGAAGGAAGATCAAGAAGTTGCACTGACAGTATGTCTCTTTTTTATGCAAAATGGTCTTTTATTTTGTCCTTTCTCCAAGTGAAAGATTATAAAGTATATGTCGTTTCAGCTTTAAAGTGAATATGAGACTCTGAACTCCGAAATTTGTGTTTACATGAACGTGGGAATTAAAAAATTCATGCTTTTGTCAGAAATGCATTTGCATCACATTCAGTTTTTGCTATTTGAATATAATAAGTGTTATCTTGCTGTCTTAAAACCTATTGACTTTATGCACTGAAGAGCCGAGGAGACATCTTAGTTGTTTGTTACACTTGAATTCAGTGTTGTCAAAGGATTAAGGCGCGCTTAAGCCCTGAAGCTCAAAAAAGCTCAGGGAGGGCGCTTTGCCTCACTTAAGCTGAGCTTTAGTGCCGGCAAAGCACTAAGATGTGCGCCTACAAATATTATCGGCAAATAAGTGTATTAGTAGTTGATGAAGACATTAGGAATGGTTCTGTTTCTTTTTTCTTGAATTACATAAGTATTTTTATATTTTTCCTTAGTTGCGCCTCTTTTAACTAAAGCCTGCACTTTAGTTGCACTTAAAGCCCCAATCGACCTGGAGCGCTTTTTAGAGCTTTTCGCTTTTGACAACAGTGCACTTGATAGAGGAAGTTCTGGATTTAAGGTTAAATATTTGATCAGTCTGATTTAAAAGAAACAGTACATTTAGTTAAAACATATATATATATATATATATATATATATATATATATATATATATATATATATATATATATATATATATATATATATATATATATATATATATATATATATATATATATATATATATATATATATATCCTGCACTTTAGTTGCACTTAAAGCCCCAATCGACCTGGAGCGCTTTTTAGAGCTTTTCGCTTTTGACAACAGTGCACTTGATAGAGGAAGTTCTGGATTTAAGGTTAAATATTTGATCAGTCTGATCTAAAAGAAACAGTACATTTAGTTAAAACATATATATATATATGCACACAGAGTTTCTAATTTTCATTGGAAACAGCCTCTCTGCCCTTTCGGGTAGGGGTAAGGCTCGTCTAATATTACCTTCGGACCCCACTTTGTGGGACTATACTGGGCAGTTGTTGTTAGTTTCTAATTTTCATTAAATTGAGAAATGTTATTACTTATAGCATCAAAAAGGGGAAACTCACTGTACACAAGTTGTATACATTAAGTGAATTATAGACAGTTGCATGTTTTTTCTGCAAGGGGCAATTAATCATCTATGCTCATTGGAGTCTCACACGAGATCCAAAATGAACAACAGTAGTGTTACATGCTGTATCTCTACTCTGTGTTTATCCATTAAAAAATTGCTAATATACTCCAAAGCTGGAAATAAATAAATAAGCTCGAAGTTGTCTTACTATGCATGTATCTCTAACTTGAACGAGGAGGGTGTTCGGTTGCCAGGCAGTGGGGCATGCATAATCTGTAAAAGTCATAATCTCTGGTTCTTTTTCACTAAATGCCAGGAAACAGATTCTTTTATGTTTCCCTAGAAAATCATATTAAAGTAGTTGGTTGTAATTCATCACCCCTTATACCATGAAAGAGAAGTTGAGCTAGACTTGATTTGACTTACCAGTGGTTCATACAGAATATTTTCTTGAGAGAATTCCTAAAAGGGAATGTAAAACTTCTGCAATTCGTTATCTGGGTAGTTGATTTTCTGAATAGGACGTTTAAGATTCAAATTTAGGTAATTCTACAATTTTGTTGTACAAAATGCACAAATTCTACTTTCACGGGGTAAGGGGTAAGGTCTGCGTACCCTCCTAAGACTCCACTTATGGGATTATTCTGGGTATGTTGTTATTGTTGTTGTGCACAAATTGTCATCAACTGATTGCTCATGTTCACTAAGATGAACTGGAAAACTGCATGCCCAATTTGAATTCAAAAAATTCTTTAAGAGTTTGACAAGTTAGTGGTTCCAGTCTTCCAAATTTTACTTAAGCTTCAAACTTTCACTTGTATGATGAGATTTCTTGTTTGTCTGCTTACAATTCTATTATATTGGTATTCATGTGGGCTAAATTACAACATTGAATGACTCTATTTTTGTTACTGAATATTCTTTTCATCTGTTTTCCATGTAGTACCTTGAAGTCAGGGAAAAGCAATATGACAAGAAGGCTTATGTTGATCTTTTCACTGTAAGTCATACTGAAGTAACATTTAACCAAATAAAGTGCTTGGTTTATTTATAATTCTTTGCTCTGTGATTATTGATTCAATAGCATATCAACTTATATTCCAGGAGCCTGCAGCATCAGAACCAGCTGTTTCTGGTGTATTAGTGTAAGTTACAAAAACTGACACGCAACATGATTTCTGCTCAGTTTGGTTTTGAAGGTTCACTGTTTTGTCTATTAAGATACATAGGGTCTCCTGACAAGAAGGTTAACGAGAACTACCTGGGACCTGCATCAGTTGAAGAAATAGCCAGGTGTGTCTCATAGTTCAATGCTTTCTATTACTCCCTCTATCCCGTTTTATGTGAACACACTTTTCCCTTTAGTTTCTCCTAAAAAGAATCACGCCTTTCTATATCGAACAATTTGGTTTTAAAAGTCTCTTTTTTCTTAAGCTCCATCCCAGTCAGACACTGTCACATAATTGGGACGGATGGAGTATTATTTTTTTGTTATTTGGCACTAAATTTGACATAGGCAATCAAAACTATCGTTGCATGAGCTAGCTTTTTGGTTGGACAGCCTTAGCGAGGACGCTGAGTTCGTAAAATGGGGATGTGTGTAACATGCTAAGTAAATTCCACATCTGCAAAACACAAGGGAATTGTTCAAAGCAAACAATCTTACAAATTTATTATATGATATGAGAGTCAGGCTCATCCACCCCCCGCTCCACATGTCCAGCCATGGGCGTGCAGGAGGTGTTAGTCACACATAGGTTAAGTTTATGGGCTGTAGTTTTCTTATGGCTATACATAACCTAGAGTAAAGTTCTTGTCAATTCATTCCCAGTACAACATACTGAAAAGGATAAGTACCCAAATTTAGCTCTTCATAGTATCATTCAGCCGCGGAAAGCATCTCTCTGTACATGGAACATCTTCTCCATGGCAACTCAAGCCTGTAGCACAGAGGGTCTTGGAAGCCATGAAATCCTGGAGAAGGAAGTTTCCTCCATCAATGCCCCTCTTCAAATTGCATCTTAGTCATGGCCTGGGGAAGGAGTAAGTATTTGGTTATTCAAGGTTGTGAAAGGAAACTTCAATCTTTAATTTATTAAGTGATGAACTTGCTATGACCTGTCAAATACAATGATAGTGTAAGTTCACACTGCCAATGTACGTAATTTAATACTAAAACTAAACCTCTTTTATGCCTTGTAACTAATCCTAAAATCAAACTTGTCTTATGCTTTGTAATTTTAAAGTCATTCAAAAGCGGTAGAGTTTGGATTTATCATTTGGAATAGGTATTATCATTTGGTATCTTCTTAATGTCTACTTGAATCATGCAGTCAAATTATTCGTGCAAAAGGCCCCTCAGGACCCAATAGAGATTATCTCTTTCAACTTGAAAAATCCCTTGGCCTCTTAGGTAACTTCTTAAACCCTTGAAAGCTGTCTTTCCTACTTCATTTCTAGCTTTAGATCTGATAATGCCTATTTAATTTATACAGTTGTTTTGTTCCGTCCGCTTACATTCCTCTTCCAATATTGTCATTTTCATTTGAACCAGGATGTGAAGATAAACATGTCAGTGACATTGCAAAGGAAGCCAGGTGCATTCTTTCAGAAGAAGTAACCATCTCATGATCTTGCAGATACCTTGAGCATTATCTGAAACAAATGCCTTAATTTAGTTCTCCAAGATGTTGAAAATCTATATTACTATGTCTAGACATATGAGAGACACATATTATTGTTCTTCGCAACTGGGAGGGAAAATAATTGCTTTTCTATGTCTAAGTTCCTTCAGGTTTCCCGCATTCTGGAAAAATAATACAGTATTGGCTTTGACAACCTTCAGTAACATACTTGAAGTGTCAGACTTGTTCATAAGATCGAGAGATGATCGAATTAATAGCTTGTGTGCGCACTTGTCTGATGTCATAGGATTTTCTTAAAGCTCCATTGCTTGCCTGCCAAACCCCATCCAGGGCGCTAGCTTTGTCCAAATATAAGAAGAAATAGGACAATTAAATGGCAAATGATGATTAGTGGACTCATCATCAGAAGAACAAAAAGGATACCTTATATCAGTTGCAACCCCCACTTAGCTAGTCTATCCTTAGTTAATAATCTTCTTTAAATGGCCAAGTATAAAATGAAACTCCACCTAGGAGCATCCTGATTATTACGTACCAGTCTCTTCCCTTCCACCTTAGTGATGGAATCTTTAAGTTTTATTATTTTATAAATTGATGAAGCATAATAATAAAAATACTGTACACTGCAAAATTAGAAGAATCAATTTTTTGCTATCAAGATGTTTCAGAAGCTTTCCCCGAGACTCCGAGGGTGGGATGCCACAATCGAGTTCTCAATCTCAGGGCTCGTCGAAGTTCGACTCGGAAGAAACATGGTTCGAGGTCGGGATAAAAGGGGAAGTCCCCTAGGCACATGGCTACGCCTGACAGGCTCGGCCTATCTAGAGCCTACTGTGAGGCCTCGCATCTAATCTTTGTACTCTTGCACATGTACTTGTACCGAATACCCTCGCTTATATAAGGGGGACTTGCCCTACCTTGTAAGGGACTGATATTGCTCCATTTCTCCATAAGTGCAATAATATGCCTCTCTCTTTTCTTCTAAGCTATTTGTTCTCATTAGCTCGAGGCCATCTCGTATTCATTATTTTCTTACTTGCTCTGTGCCCATATAGCTGTGTAATGGCTATAAAGAGCCTTGCTTAATCGTATCTTGGTTTGTTATCCCTTCCCCGACTATCCCCAATAGCTCGGTTCCCAGACCTCTATCGATTTGCTCCACACTCGGTCAACAAGCCCCTTCCGGTTGCTTACTGCCTCGTCTTATCTCACATTTTATCGATACACTTAACATTTTTATCATCAACTGCCCTAACAGCTACTTGGGAATAGATCATGTATTTTTAGAATCTCATTTACAAATTTAATTGTTGTTACTATTTTCATGGTAAATAGTTTGGCTAAAAATAATAGTGATTATTTTCTTGCTGGTTTCGTCACATAAACGACATTATCCTTCACTCTTTCCTTGTACGAGATCTTTTGATTTCAGGTTAATGCCTGGCTCGGTGAACAAAATCGAGAACAACTACCCCGAGAACCACAGCGGAAGCAGTAGGGCTGTTCCAACGATTGACGCGATGCCGCATAACCCTGATAACACATTTGGGTCGAGTCAAGTGGACGCGGGCTTGCGAGGTGTGCGATGAGTCGACGAAGCCCTACGCACCGACGATAGCATACAACCCGCTGACTAACAGAAAGCTCGAAAAAATCCAGGCCGGTTAGAACGAGAAGTTAATTTTCATATTATCCTTGAAATGTTGCAGGAATAACAATTGGCCATCGCTCAGCTGCGAAATCACCTAGAGACTCCCGAGGCAGCAACAATGGGGACACCTTCTTACGATGAGCCGGTATCTGTGAGGCCAAATGACAACGAACCAACGACTGACCCCTGGATGACAGAGATACTGGGGAATCTCCTCAAAAAGATTAGATCATGTTCGTCGGAGTTTCCGCAACAATTCCCTCTTGGGGGAACAGCTCTGGAACTCACCCCGTAGAAACCCGGAACACCGGAACTCCCCAGATGCATTAAGACCTTGGCTCCATATGGGCACTTTACCACCCTCGTGTGCTCGTTTGAAGGCAGCAATCCCCGAGACGACGGGTACAAGTCCTTCTCTTTAAGGAACCTCGAAGACACTCTCCCGAAGGAAACCATGACACTGCACCGCCTCCTGGAATCTGGCCTCACGGACTCGCTCACCATGCTAGCATGGTCTTCCACGGAAGCATATACCCGACGACTCCAGGACATTCTATGCAGAGACAGATCAAGTATCAGACAGAGGGCTGGTTTAATGGCCTCACCCAGTGTCAACCTCGAATCAAAACCGGGGAGAATCATCCGGGAACCTCGTCGGGCTTAGTATATTCGAGAAGACTCCAAACAAAGAAGCTGATGCGAAGTAGGTAGCAATATCACTCATGCACAGAAGTGACAGGAATGGCTTGAGGTGCAACCTACCTCACAACAGCAGGGAGATGGCCCGAAGGCAGCCTCCTCGAGGAACTTTCAATGGAGCCAGGGTCAAAAGAGCAAAACTAGTAAGGAAATCCCGCCCGATCGGGCACGATTTTTGCATCAGTACATCAAATATCGTGATCATCATAAGCAAAGCCGGGAGCTCCGGACAGCCCGGACCCGTTTGACCAAAACCCTTGAGAAAGAAATACGGCTCGACGCAGGAACCACAAGGCGCACAAGGCTTCCAGCTCGGGAGAACGACGACCGTGCTACTCGATGGGGATCACCACCAAATATCATCGAGCAGTCAGGAAAGAGGGACATCAGAAAGGTAAAGCCGACAAGCCACAACATATTGCCAAGGTAGTAAAAGGGCGATGGCACCCATCAAAGGTCCAAAAAATGCTGAAAAAAAGTATCCACCACCGGGGCTTTGAACCTGGGAGTATACTGAAAGAATACCCCTAAATCAAAATGAAGGAACGCCTAGACTCCACCTCAACCTCGTATTAACATGTTGGTAACCTCTCTTTTTCCTCATTTATCTTATAAAAATTGAAGCAAGACCGTGAATGCAGGCGATTCGACTAATCACGCCAACTGCGTTGGGCTAAAGCCCATAGGGCAATTCGGACCGACGAACCGAATCAACACCGCACTTCAAACCATTGATGGAATCTAGACGCCGGTCGCCACGACTATCAGGAAAGCAACTTCCCTTTGTACAGCTCGCTTGAGTTCGAACCAGGATGCCGAGCCCGCGAAGTGCAGACATGATTCGAATGACGACGGGTACACTGCTCAGAGGTGATGTCAGCACCTCTTCGCCAAATAGGACGGGACCACTCGACAAAGGTAGAACTTAGGCATTCAATGTAAAGCTATGCGCGACAGGAGGAAATCCCTCGCCGTCCAACCAGCTACCAGCGCTAGTGCTAAATCTCAAAACGGTGCCTACATATCCCGCAACAAGGAAGAACTAATCCACTCCTTCGATTGTCATTCTCTTTTTACTAACCTACATGTAGGCAAGTAGCCAAGGAATTCATAAATCCTAAGCTCAACTCGAAAACCCGAGGCCCATGCAGGATCCACTTAGCTCTCTTTCTTCAATCGCATTTGCAACCCTTAGGTTTACCAACAAGATTATTAGCAGAGCAACGTACCCTCCAAAAACGGATACGATGAGATCGCTGGGCTTCCTCCCATAGTCGGGTGACACGCGATGGTTTTCTCTTAAAAGATCATCATCTCCTCTGAAGGGCCAATAAATGGCATGCTGGTTCTCGAAACAGAATCATACAAGTAGGTCAGATAATTGGAGGAGCCGAGCCCATGTGGGCCGAGCTCATGATAACGAGACCATATGTACTTATAGCCTATATCCACGTCGAACAATAAAAAATATATATCTTCGACATTTCATCACGGCCTATATATGCTCAAAGCAATAAAGAGTATTTTTTCAGCATATTCTATTTCGAGAAAGATTATTTCGACATATTCACAGCAAATGCTTCTCCATCAAACAAATCCAAATATACTCGGAGACTTAAACGATTCAGCAGCCCCACAACCCCAGGGTCAGGACTCCGGGCCCACAAAGCCCTCGTGATACAACTCCAAGTTTACAAAAGGCGGTATTGAAGCCTAAACTAATCTGAAATAGTCGGAGACTCAATGTATGCAATTCGACAACTTACACGACCCCAAGGTCGGAACTCTGGGCTTATCAAGCCCCTAAAAGGCAACTCCGAGATCACGAGAAGCTGTCTTCAAGCTTAAACATACTCTATGACTCGAAGACTGCTATCAATCGCCATACAACTGGAAAAATCCATAACTCTAAGACCCTAACGGGGTAGCCTTGGCATAACCAGATATATTCTATGAACTATTAGACCTCAACAGGCATGACAAACTGTAAGACCTCAACATGCGTGATAAAATTGTAAGACCTCAACAGGCATGGAAATCCTGATATTTAGAATATACATCGCATTTGTAAGAATCCCTAAAGGGCATACCCTCGACGTAGATTCCGAAACTATCACTAAGGGATAAAAAATGGCTATGGCAAAATGCATACGACTACGGTCGAAACAGCTGATACAGCCCAAAAAACACGACTTGAGAACGCCCGACTGTTGCTAAAAATATCGCAGGCCATCACTCCGATATACTTTGGAAGAACTGTTTAAAACAGGCTTCCCTTCACAGGCAAAAATGAGCCCCGAAATGTCGGCTCCAAAAATGCAAAGCGTTGATCTACTCGACCTACAAGCTATGAACCTTATGAGGTGCTTGAATTATCGCCGACAATGACTTGAAATCGAGGTTCCTCTGGAACCGATAACATGTCAGGCAAAATATTACAAAAAGACCTTAATGTGCGGATACAAAGCCTACACGAAGCCCTTGGGAAAAAAAATAGTATAAGAGCATTGTTGCCAGCTAAGCAAGCCTACGGACCACATACTGAAAGGTCTCTATGACCAGACAATGCAAGAGCCATTGTCGCAAGCTAAAAATATGACAACTTGAGGATTAAAATGAGCTCAAATCATAACCCAATTCGAAGAACAGATCCAAAATAATTATTATGCAAAGCCTACGGGCCATATATCAAAAGGTCTCTATGACCAAGCGGCATAAATGCCATCATCGACGGAAATTCACCAAGCTAAAGGACGATCGCAGCACGACTTGAAGTCTGGACCCGGAAAGGTGCAATATGCCTTAGGGCACGACATAAATACCACCATCGCCGGAAACATAGTAAAATCTAAGGATCAACTACAGCTCAAATCACAACACGACTCGAAGACCGGGCCCGAAGATGCAATACGCCTATGGGTGTGGCATAAGTGCCACCATTACAGAAAACTCAATAAGATTTAAGGGTCGATTACAGCTCAAATCACAATGCAACTCGGATACTGGACACGAAAAACAAAACATGACTAAGGCACGGCGCAAGCACCACTATTGCCGCACAGAAATTCGAGGCAATTTAAGGGTAGATTGCAGCCTGAATTGTAATACAACCCGGAGACTGGACCTGAAAAATGCAACATGCCTAAGGGCACGGCACAAGTGCCACTATTATCGCCCGAAGATTAGAGGCAATTTAAGGGTCGATCACAGCCCGAATCGCAACGCGACTTGGAGACTGGACCCGGAAAATACAGCACGTCTAAAGGCAAAACACAAGCACCACTATCGTCGCTCGAAGAATTGATGAGACATAAAGGCCGATCATAGCCCGAGTCGCTGCAAGACTCAAAGACTTGGCCTCTAAAATAACTAAAAAATAATATGCCTAAGGACATGGCTTGGATGATACTGTCGTCAGCCAACTAAAGCCCTAGGCCACATGACCGCAAGATCACTTCAGCCCAGAACAACAAAGGGTCATCACCATCCGACCATGATGGCAGGAAAAAACCTAAGGGTTAACTGGAGCTCTAGTCACAATGTGACTTTGAGACTTGACACAAAACATTAGAGATATCAAATGTCCAAGGGCACAAGATAAATGCGACTAACCACCCACAAGCACGGGCACAAAAAAGAAGAAGCAAAGACATGAATTGTTTTACTCGGGTTAACAGAACAATGGAACCAACCATGCAAGCATAAAAAACGAAGCAAAAATAAAAAAAAGTAAAAGGCTATACAGACGAAGATGAGATGTAAGAAAAGACAAAAATTATAACCTAAGTGAAAGAAAATACCATCTCTAAAGACGTTGAATCGAACTCGAAAGCACTCTGCCCAATCGAAGACAATTTGACCGGATCTCGACAAATCCGAAATAGATCGAAACTTACATTAATCAACGGCTCTTGACAAAAGCCATTAACTAATGTTAATTTCGACTCAAAACATGCCAAAATAAACAAAGAGCATCGAAGAAATGAAAGCTTGACAATTTCGGCCACTTTAGATTTGAAATTTGAGGGATTCAGTTGGGTGTTTTGGGGAACGGGAGTACGAATATAATTTAGAAAGGTCCGTAGGTTGCATGGTATGAATTTGGGGCGGTTCGGAGACTCGCCACCGCTGTGGGGCGATTTCCGACGGCGGCTGGTGGTGGCAGATGGTGTAACATGAGACAATATAATAGGGGTTTAGGTTTGGTGTTTTATCGTTTGGACACTCTTATGTGGGAGGAGAGATTCTTTTAGGGTCGTTGGATTGGGTGAGATCAACGGTGATGGGGTGGTTTAGTTGGGGTATGGTCTAGACCGGGTTAGGGGCGTGGAAATGGGGCAGTTTTGGGCCATTTGAATGGGTTTGGGCGGGTGTGAATTGAAGGGTTGGACAAAATTGGGTCTTTTATTAAAAGACCTCTTTTTTTCTTTTTCTTCTTTTTTTCATTTTCAGATTTTTGTCAAATATCAATTAAAATAAAAACGTGATTTAATTCCCAAAACTAAATTAATAAACTAATTAATTTTCTCAAAATTTAATTAAGTCCTAAAACTAAAGAAAACTATAACAAACCCGAAAAAAGAGTAAAATACAAAATGAACTATTTTTGGTATTCTCTTTCATTTTGTAACATTAATTAAATGATTAACCTAAAAAAATATAAAATTGGATCCTAAATGCAATGTATTTTTTATTTTTCATTAATTAAATAAAATAAACGTGCACGAACAAACGCAAACAACTGACAAGAAAAAATGCCACGAAATCCACAAAATTGCAAACACTGAAAAAAAATTGTTTTGTTTTAGATCTGTCAGAGTTATTCGTATAGGGAAAAAATCACGTGCTCACAGCTGCCCCTCTTTTCTCGGAAATACGAAGAGTTTTCGAACAAAGATAAAGTGAGCGCTTACGAGCGATTTTTGCCTGTTTGAATATTCTGTGGGAAGCATTTTTTAAAACTTTAACCGCATCCTGCTTCTGAGGTTGTCTACATATCCTTGGCTATAAAGGAATCAGTTCAGTGTAGTTCGGGAGGTTTTGGTAGGTGGGACTACCATAAAGTTATGATTTCACTGTTGTTTCTGCTGCTGCTACTTTTTACTGAACCCCTTATTACACCATGACAAAATAAAAAGAAGCTAGACTAAGCTATGATATATGAATTGCAGAAGTCCTATTTATATCTTCAAACTTGATCTTGTGATTCTTGTTATATTGTTGACTTGTATTCTCCGAGTGAATTTCCTTTGTTGCTGACTTGAATTGCAATCCGGAATGCTCTTCTTTTTCTCCAGGTGGATGCCTAATTAATAGACGTGAAATATATTCCTTGAAACTTGGACTGTCTTCCCTTGTTCTTCAGGTAGATGCCTCATTAATAGACTTGAACTATATTCCTTGAAACTTGGACTTCTTACCTTTTTCTCCATGTGGGAGTCTAATTACTGAAAACTTGAACTGTATTCCCTTATTCTCCAGGTGGGCGCCTGATTGGCAAAACTTGAATTGTATTCTCTCGTTCTCTAGGTGGGCTCCTGATTGCCAAAAACTTGAACAACATTCGTTTGTTCTTCATGTGGGTGCCTGATTACTAAAACTTGAACCATCGTTCCTTGTTCTCTAGGTGGGATCTTGATTGCCGAAAATTTGAACTATATTCCCTTGTTCTTCAGGTGGGTACCTGATTACCAAAACTTGAACTGTATTTCCTTGTTCTCCAGGTGGGCGCCTGATTGACAAAAACTTGAACTGTATTCCCTTATTCTTCAGGTTGTCACCTGATTGCAAAAAACTTGAATCGTATTCCCTTGTTTTCCAGCAGGTGCCTGATTGACAAAACTTGAACTGTATTCCATTGTTCTGTAGGTGGGCACCTGATTGCCAAAAACTTGAACCGTATTTCATTATCTTCAGGTGGGTTCCTAATTACCAAAACTTGAAACGTCTTCCCTTGTTCTCCATGTGGGCTCCTGATTGCCAAAAATTTGAACTGTATTCCCTTGATCTTTCGGTGGGTGCCTGATTACCAAAACTTGAACTATATTTCCTCGTTTTCCAGGTGGGCGCCTGATTGCCAAAACTTGAACCGTATTCCCTTTTTCTCCATGTGGGTGCCTGATTTCCAAAAACTTGAACCGATTTCCTTGGAAACCGCTTTCCCTTGATCCTGATTACTACAAAACAAAAGAAACTTTCTTGCCCCAGTTTGGTTTGGGGCGCATCTGTGAGTGTTAATGGAATCATGTTACCAAATATCTCTAAGAATTTGAAAGCTAAATCCCATTATCCAGGAAGGTCCTAAAAACACCTGATTGAATCCTATCTTAAACATGCACACTTTAAAACCAACTTATCTTCATTTGGGGTTCATTTATGCAGTCTTATCCTAAGAGTGACAATTTGAAGGCTGAATTATACTACCTACAATAGAACTCTTACGATTGAATCATACTTCCCTATAGCAGATATTACACTACATCTTGTTATCTAATGGAAATCGCAAAGTTAGATCCCTTATTCAGGGGGGTCCTGAAAACTCATGATTGAATCCTATCTTAAACATGCATACTTTGAAACCAACTTATATCCCCTTGGGATACATTTATGCGACCTTATGTTACTCATGCTTGTTTTGAATTTTAAACTAGGTCCCATTTTCCAGGAGGGTCCTGAAGTTTTACGATCATACATGTCTGGTGCTTGCTTTTCCTTTAAAGAGGTTTCTCCGAAAATAACAAAATTTTCTGCCCACGTTTTAATCAAAAAAAAAATCTAGTCAGTTTGAAATGTGGTGGTTAATTTATGGCATTCTTCCTGAAAGTATCCTCCCCGCTGTTATGCTTTGTTTTGACTGACTTTCTCGAATTGACCAGGAACCCCTTCTTACTTTCCGACTGACTTTCGGGCCCCATGACCTTGGGTGACACAAATCTTCTATACCCAAACCATTGTGTTAAATTTTTGACTCATCTGTTTGCCCCGTTGCATTTTCCACGAAATCACTAAACCATTCCACTGGTTGAATTCCCATGATTTTTTATATCTTATTTCACATCATACTATCCCTAGCACTGCCTTGTCCGCTCTGTACCCTGTGCGACTTTTGAAGTTGGTAGTAAGCTTTGAAATCCCTTCTTGTTTGCTTAAATGAAACTGACACTAGGAACATCTTAGAGGAATAGACCCAAAAAATGAAATGCATTGACTTCGAGAGTAAAGGATAAGAAAAATCCATAACTAGAAAATTGTTTGAAATGGAAAAAGGCAAGAGAATTATCTAAGTGGAGCACCTAGCGCCAATGATCATGGCATGCACTTCGAATTAATCGGCCTGATCTGTCCAACCAATTGACTTTTAGTTGTCGCACTTTCTGCCCCGAGATCTTCAAAACCCAATTTCTTTACCAAAACCTCAAACTTGTTCGGCCTGCAGCGCCCCGAAGGGTTTTTACCAACAAATATCTCTCATTTTTTTGTTCATCTCTCAACTCCCGTCGCCTTACAGTGCCCGTGAGAGTTTTCAGCGATAAGGCTCTTTCATTTTTGATTTATCTTAGCTCCCATCGCCTTATGGTTCTCGTGGGGGTTTTCACCAATAAGACTCTCTCAATTTTTATTTCTCTCAGCTCTCTTTGCCTTATGGTTCCTGTGAGGGTTTTCACCAATAAGAGTCTCTTATTTTTCATTTTTCCTTCTCGGACCAAAGTGTTGCCCCTAACATGAATCCTTTCTACTTGTTCGACTTGGCATCTCTCGACGATTGATCAGAAGGTCTTTCTTTGTACCATAATATGTGCTTTTGGATAGTGTTAGAAATAAAGGGTGTCAAAGGCTCAAAATAATTCAAATGAGTTCAAAATTTACAACCTTCGGAATCGGATTTCTTACAACAACTACAACTTCTACCCCAATTTCTCGCTTGTGGACTTTTGGATTTTTGTTTTAAGAGGACCAAACCGTGAGGCTGCTTACGTATCCTTAAAAAGGAATCAGTTTGAACGTAATTCATGTCATGAGAGTTGCTTTGTTTTGTTGTGATTTTCTCTTTTCTCTTTCTTTTCTTTCTCTTATTTTTCTTCTTTTTTTTCATTTTGTTGTTTTGTTGTTTTTTGTCCTCTCTTTTTCTCTTCTTTTTTTTTTCTTTCCATTCTTTTCTTTTCTCTTTCTCCTTTACTTATCTGTCACGCTTGTGTTTCTGATCTTTGCTACTTATTCCGAAAGAGGGGTATGAAAGGAAATAAGTAAGACTCAAAGAGGGGAACAACGGATAAAGTATTTGGACAGCAGAACAAAATGCCTTTGCCATTTCAATGTCTAAAACATGCCAAGTACAAACAAATACAATTTAATTAAAGAAGATCATACATAATATCTCTTTACTGCGTCAGAATTGATGGTCATTTCTACACATTTTCCTTCTATATCTGGTAAATGAAAAGCACCATTGGACAAAACTCTCGTCACGATGAACAACCCCTACCAATTTGGGGCGAACTTACCTTTTTCTTTAACCTGATGAGGGAGGATACATCTCAATACTAACTGACCCACTTCAAATCTCTGTGAGCGCATCTTCTTGTTATATGCTCTTGCCATTATCTATTGATACAACTGGCCATGACACACTACTGCTAATCGTTTCTCGTCAATCAAACTCAACAACTACTCCATACGGGTTTTGACCCACTTGTCATCGTCAATTTCGGACTCGGCGACAATCCGAAGGGATGAGATTTCAATTTCTGCAGGTATTACTGCTTCCGTTCCATACACCAACAAAGAAGGAATTGCCCTTACTGAAGTACGCACAGTAGTGCAATAAACCAATAATGCAAAAGGCAACTTTTCATGCCATTGCCTAGAACCCTCCTCCATTTTCCGAAGTATCTTCTTTATGTTCTTGTTAGCTGCCTCGACTGCTCCATTCACCTTAGGGCGGTATGGGGTGAAATTGCTATGTGTAATCTTAAACTACTGACATACCTCTTTCATCAAATGACTATGAGATTCGCACCATTGTCTTTGATGATTACCTTCGGGATCTCGAATTGGCAAAATCGACCACCGCTTTCTTGGTCATCGACTTGAAAGTTTTAGCTTCAACCCATTTGTTAAAATAATCGATAGCCACAAAAATGAACTTGTGCACATTGTACGCTGCTGGCTTGATGGGTCCAATAACATCCATGCCCCAGGCAACAAAAGGGCCATGGTGCATACATTATGTGCAATTCAGATGGTGGGGAATGAATCAAATCTCCGCGCACCTGACATTGATGACATTTGCGCATAAATCGATACAATCTCGCTCCATGGTGAGTCAATAATAACTTGCTCGGAGAGTCTTCTTTGCCAGAGCATAACCACTCATATGTGGTCCACAAACTCTGGAATGTACCTCGGCCATGATGGTCATGGCCTGTCTGGAATCTATGCATCTCAACAATTCGAGATCTGGAGTTCTTTTGTATACAACCCCTCCGCTGAAGAACAATTTGCTTGCCAACCGCCAAATTATTCTCTTTTGATCACATGTGGCTTGTACTGGATACACCCCCGTTCTGATATATTCATTGATATCTTGAAACCAAGGCTCGCCATCAAGTTCTTCTTCCACCACATTACAGTAAGCATGTTGATCATGGACTTGGATATGCAATGGGTCAACATAAGCCTTATCTTGATGATGTAACATTGACGCTACGGTAGCCAAAGCATCAGCGACCTCGTTGTGGATCCTTGGAATATGCCTGAACTCTACTGATCAAAATCTTTGACAAAGATCATGGAAACATTTCTGGTACAGTATGAGCTTCAAATATCGTGTTTCCCATTCCCCTTGAATATGGTGCACCAGAAGGCCCTATCCCAACGCCTTTCATGTTAGCAGCTCTATCGAAGAAAAGTTTACAACTTGGCTCTCCAACTTGTTCTAACTCATCAATGTGCATTACCTCTTCATCAAGGAAGTAAGTCTTCAAAGGCTCATATTCTTTATCCACTGGATTCTCGGTCAAATGATCGGCCAATGATTGGGCTATCATCGCATTCCGGATCACATAGATGATGTCAAATTCTGTAAGCAAGATCTGCCATTTTGCAAGGCTTCCTGTAGGCATAGGCTTCTAAAAGATATACTTTAATATATCCAAATGAGAGATGAGGTATGTAGTGTAAGCTGACAGATAATGCTTCAACTTCTATGCCACCCAAGTTAGCGCGCAATATGTACTCTCAAGGTAAGTGTCGTTAACCTTGTAAGATGTGAACTTCTTGCTTAGATAACAGATGGACTGCTTTTTCCTGTCGCTAATATCATGCTGAACTAGCACACAACCAAACGAATTGTCCAAAGCCGTCATATATAGAATCAAAGGTCTCCCTGGTTCTGGGGGCACCAACATAGGCGGGTTTGACAAGTACCCTTTTATCTTATCAAATGCTTCTCAACACTCATCTGTTAACTTGGCCACAACATCCTCATTAACAGTTTGAAGATAGGCTCACAAGTTATTATAAGCTGAGCAATAAACCTACTGATGTAGTTCAACCTTCCTAATAAACTCATTACCTCAGTCTTGTTCCTCGGAGGCGGCAATTCTTGGATAGGCTTAATATTTGGAGGGTCTAGCTCAATACCCTGTCGGCTGACCACGAATCCAAATAATTTTCTAGATGGCACACCGAAAGCGCATTTTGCGGGATTGAGCTTAAGAGTGTACCTGCGGAGCCTTTGGAAGAATTTTCTCAAATCTTTGACATGGTCAGACTGCTTTCTAGACTTTACGATCACATCATCCATATAAACCTCGATCTCCTTGTGTATCATGTCGTGGAACATGATTGCCATTTCCCTGATGTATGTTTCCCCAGCATTTTTCAACCCGAAAGGCATGACCCGATAGCAGTATGTTTCCCATGGCGTGATGAATGACGTCTTTTCTGTGTTCTTCTCATCCATTAGAACCTGATAATAGCCCACATTGCAATCCACAAAAGACCAAATCTCATGTTTGGTGCAATTATCAATTAGAATGTGGATTTTTGGCAGTGGAAAGTTATCCTTCGGGCTTGCCTTATTGAGATCATGATAATCAACACACACCCTGGTCTTGCCATCCTTCTTTGGTACATGCACAACATTGGCTAACCAAGTGGGATACCACTTTTGCCTGAAACTGCTTCGTGACTTATTCTTTGATCTTTACGCTCATGTCATTTTTAAACTTCCCAAACGTCTATTTGACGGGATGGCATGCCGGGCAGTGGGTAATTTGTGAACCACCAAGTCAGTGCTTAGACCTGGCATGTCGTCATATGACCATGCAAAAATATCTTTGTATTCGATGAGTGCTTTGATTATCTCTTCCCTGAGTTGTGGTTCAAGATGGACACTTATTTTAGTTTCTCTGATATTATCCAGGTCCCCTAAATTGATTGCTTCTGTATCACTCAGGTTTGGTTTGGGTTTTTCTTCAAAATGGCTTAATTCTTTACTAATTTCTTCAAAGGCCCCATCCTTATCATACTCTTATTCATCATCATATTCTATTTCATGAATTATTATTTCAGAATTAGGTTGGCTTTCAAGACTAGGCCAAAGATTCCTCATGCATGTCATGTCATTGAAACCAGCATAAAAAGAACTGTACAAGAAGGAAAAGAAAAGAAAAAAAATAAAAACTATCCAAAATGATGAAAAAGGGAAATTGCATTTCATTAAAATATAAAGATAACAAGGTTTATACATCCAAACGGACAGAACATAGAATCTAAATTATACCCTGGAATAATTCAGATAAACTGAAAGAGAATCAAAGCAAACTACCAAAAGTCCTTCCTGGTCGGGAGAGGAGTAGCTTCCCAATTGTTGATCTTTGCACTGGGCCCAACAAGTTGCACCATCCGCCTTGCTAGAACCCTCTCCAGATTCCACCATATTCACATCTTCAAACAACTTCTCAAACCTTTCAAGCAATTCCTTATCAGGACCAACCACAGAATCGTGACTTGTTGTTTGATGGGCATTTCTGAGTGCCGGGCCTGACAAATAATCTGAAGAGAAGTGGGACAGGCTTTGGAAGGACCAATTCCCTCTGTTTCATCCTTCTGGCTCTTTTTACATATGCAATTGTGGACTTGAGGAGAGACACCGGCTATATGATACCTTGCAGCGACGCACCCAAACCCTTCCCTAGGACAAAACCATTTCTCAACATTTCAACGGCTACCATGACTGATGCAGCAACTATCTTCGGAACTGGAATGCACTCCCCTTCTAAATTTCTTTACCGATATCGTATTAAAAACATGGTAGACCCAAGGCCCTTTTTCATCCTTGTGAGCATGTGATTTTTGCCTCATTGAAATTACTCCTACATAATTCTCAAACTTAGGATATTTCCTTTTTATTATTTATTTGTTAGGATTTAATTGCGCATATCACTTTGTGTTTTCATTGATGCATGCATGACAAGTCGTAAAAAGTACAAAAATTGCATAAGTATTTAGGATTTAATTTCACATATTTTTGTTGGTAATTAAGGTTTATTTTGCAAAATATAAAATCACAAAAATCAAGTAGTTATTTGGCATTTTATGATTAATTTTCATTTTTGCATTTTTTGATTAATTTTGCACATTAGGTAGTTACTAGTTTGATTTATCCTAATTAGGAATTTTAAAAAATAAAATTAGGATATAAAAAAATAAGAAAAAACAAACAAAAAATAGGTTTTAAATATTTAACCCAGGCTGGCCACAATTGGGCCTAACCTGGGTGGCCCAAACACTATACCCCTCCAAATACCCAAAACCCAACCCAATAACTCCTCTCTGGTCAAGTCCATGTAAAATATGCTCCAAAATGACATCGTTTTGAGGCAATCCATCTCTGCCGTCCATCCACATTAATCCAACGGCTCTGAAACTCCCTTTCCTAACACATAAATATGTCCAAACCCTTGTGTATATGCAAGAGACCAAGTGACCTCCTTCCTCGTACCTATAAACCAGTGTATCACCACCCCTCCACCACCGTAGTACTACCGTCCACCACCCTTATGCCGCCGGCGGAAATCGCCTCACGGCGGCGGGCGGCCACCAAATAGCCCCAAATTTACACCACTGACTCCTCTCAACCTCCCCTTTCCCTACCCACTATTAGATTCCTTCAAACATCTCCCCCAGCTTGTCGAATATTCGACAGAATGGTTGCCGGCTCCGCCGTCTCTGGTGACACCAACTCCAAACTGGCCAAAAATAACACCCCTGAAGCGTCTTTTTCCCCTCTTCCTAACCATCTAAGCCTCGTCCCTCGAATCCTCCCAGACCTCGTCGAATATCAAATCAAAATTTGACCCAAACCCAAAACTCACCGGAATCCCCCAAAATTGGTCTCTAGTGACTATCTCACCTTCCCCAACCACAACCCCATGACCAACGACCCTCAGATACAACTAGACATGACCAAAATCAGATTTGAAGCCCAGACCCTGTCTCAAAACCAATCGACCCTCACCTGGAACCCTTTCCCCTCTCCAATAGTAAGATAAAGGTCTCAAGAGACCAAAAACCCTCTCAGGAAGGGTTGAAGAGTCTGTAGATTTGAAGAGTCCTAGTTTAGGGTTGCAACGCTAAAAAGCTAAGTTCTCTTCGTTTGTCTCCTTTTGTTGCTTTTAATCTTGTTTGGTTTCTTTTCTAATTGTTTCCTTGTTTTCATTTTTTTGAGTATACTAAGTTTTCCATATGTTCCTTTTCGAGATATTCTTAATAGTTGTTTCCATCTAGAGTTACATGCTCGTCCTTGTTTTCTTTTCTAATTGCTTTTTATCTTCCCCATTTTTCATTTATTCGTCTTTGGAAAATTCTCAATAGTTGTTATATGCTAATCCTTTTTTTTTCATTTTTGATCTCCCCTATTTTATTTTGTTTAAGTATATTATATTTTCTAACTGTTCATCTATTAAAATTCTGAGTAGGTGTTTCCATTTAAAGTCATATGCTCGTCCTTTTCTAAGTTGCTTTTGATATCTTTTATTTATTTTATGTTTTCAGCTGCTCATCTTTGGAATATTCTGAGTATTTGTTTCTTTGCTTGTCTTTGTAACCTACTTCTGAATAATCTGCTTAACATTTGAAGTCATAGCCTTTTTTTGTTGACATGTTTGAATTATTCGTGTTGAGCTCAGAATTGGTCATATTGGGTCTGAAATTGCTTAGTTGTTGTTTAGCTATGCATATGTTTCTGAGAAATCAGTTTCATAGTGTAATATTTGCCTGAATGTGTGTGTTGCATTGGTTAAATCCTGACTCTTGGTCGTTTGTTTTGCATAATATAGTATAAATCTACAATTAAACAATTGTCCATGACTACCTTTTCAGAATTTGATCCTAGTTGATAATAATAATAATCTTGGTTTATGAATTGAAGTAATTAACTAGGGTCAGTTTCTGACCAAATAGATAGGAACCAGGGTTTAAAACACTTAGGCCAGCAATTAGAAAATTGGACAGGGGTATTAATGTCACTTGAACATAGCAAATCTTGTAACAAACTCCTGGAACATTCTAGTGAAGGTTCAAAGTGTAATTTTTGTTAATTCTGCCTCAAAACTTGAGACACAAGTTAGAAAATCAAGGATCATTTAGGCAAAACTGAAAAATGGATAAAGGACTAAAAGGAAAACAAAAAAGATTGATGTTGCCCTAAGGCTTTGGTTATAAAAGGAAGTGTCTGATTATTTTGAAGGGGGATTCTTTTTGTTTTTTATTCAGAAAAAGAGAATAGAGAGAATATAGAGATACAGAGAGGTATACACTGAGGGGTACATTATATAACACTTAGCTGAAAATCAACCTTAAGTTTTCTGGAAAAATCTTCTATAATAATCAAACTTTATTCTGTAAAGTCGAAGATGATTAGAAATATAGGCATCAAGGATTGAAGCTTTGTGTGTTGGCTTTTCAAAGTGCTTCTCCCGAATTCCTGATACATTTTTGGGTTCATTATTATTTCTGACTGTTGTGCTTGCTTGCTTTCTCGCTTAACTTGCTCATAGGTTCTTGTTTCTGCTGAAATTCTAGGTACCAACTCTTACCCAGAAAGTTTAGAAATGCCAGCTGTATATGCTTATTCATAATGAAGACATTTACTTTTATGCTGATATTGTAGTGCAAATATTATTATTCTAGTACGTTTAGAATAGTTTCCTTATCTTGGGACGGTAATATAAGAAAAATATTGTGCTAGACTGTTATTTAGTCTTTAACTGCAAGTCATGTTACTTTCAGTAGGTTAAAAGAAATAAGATGGTCAAATACATGTCTGTTTTCATATTTGATTCTGCAATAGGGAATTGTTGTGTGAATATGTATTTTTATTAATGAGTACTATAACTCTAGATACTAAATTCGAACACCTGAAATTTTAGCTCATTGCTTGATTAAATAAAATCACTACAGGATGTGTTAAAAACGATAAACCATGAACAACATCAATAGTTGTAGTATAACGATTTGCAAATGGTAGCCTTGTCATTGTAACTAAAGTATAGCCCAATGATTTTGGCCTCAGGATTTAAGGCCCAAATAGCTATTAGCAGGAAACGAAAGGGAAGAACTTCTTGGGCTTGCTATTAAATGAATCCCAAGTTGCAAAACCAGCCATGAATGAGGCTGAAAATATAGGTGCTAAAACTCCTTTTGAATATATCACTCACGCATGAAATAATTAGGACGTATTTTTAGAGACGAGCATAATAGAAAACTATAGTTGCTTTAGGTTGCCTTTTCTAAAATAAGGTGAGCCGCGCCAACAAAATTTTGCACTATGAGGGCTCCTTAAATGTAATAAAATGCATAGAAATTTGGAGGCGTAGTTTAGCGAATTTCACGGCCTTCCACGAATTTTCAAATGTGTAGTTGCTATAGGCGCGACATTTGAATAAGTTATCTTCCTAAATTTGGGTGCACATTTATGTGACCCAAATCCAAGTGTCAACGGTGTTAAAATGTGTCGAGAACCCGGGTGAATTTATGTGACGTGGTTCAAGACGTGTTTTAATAACGTTGCAAATATTCCTAAAATGAACAAAGCGGTTAGTAATTTTAAAATTTGCGTTGAAGGACGAACATGTATGAACATCAAGGAATTCACCATTTATAATAGTTTAAGCGACTGTGCTAGAACCACGGAATCCGGGGGTGCCTAATACCTTCCCTCGGGTCAATAGAATTCCTTACCTAGAATTTCTGCTTCGCAGACTCCAATTGGGCAGTTAAAAAGTTTCCTCGATTTGTGATTCAAAATAAAGCAGTGACTTGAGACACCAAAAGACAAACCTATCCCAAGTGGCGACTCTTAAATAAATAAATAATCTCATTTCGAATAATGTCACTTTAATTGGAAAAACTCTGTTATACATTTTATCCTTCGGGGCAGCTGTGTAAAAAAGGAGGTGTGACAGCTCTGGCGACTCAGTTGGGGATCTGAACCCAGAATCTCTGGTTGAGGGTTCAAGAATTCGAGCTTCGAATAGTTGTTATATTTGGCTTTATCTGATTTCATTACATGTTCTATGTTAAGTGCCACATGCTTTACCGCTTTGATATTATCTGAACTTTACATATAAACTGCTACGAAACCCTTCACTTCTCACCTTTGGGGATGTGCTTATCGGTTGAGACTCCCTATTATGTTAGTGTCATACCCTGAAATAAGAAAGAGACAAGTTACTAAGCCGGATGGCCTTTTGGTTCCCGATACGTAGCCCCCTCCTCGACTCGAGTTGTCCGCTCAGGTGCACAGTCTAGACCCCGTACGAAGGTTTTCAACTTAGAATAACTTGACCTCATGTCGGATCCCTAGTAGGAACATTTATTTGCATCATGCATTTGACGTAGGGGATTCAACATAGGGGTTGGGTCCGTCTAGGACAGGTGACCCAAAATGAAAAGACCATCCAGATGCATATTACGTGCTACTTGTGCATTCATTTGCTTTGGATTCGCATGTTGACCGGCTTGTGAATAAAAGGAAATTTGAGAATTTCTTAGATAAATCATTTGCAAAAAACACCAATGCTCAAAATAGCGCCAGAATGCTGCCGAAAGTTTTTTTTAAAAAGAAAAGCAAAATACAAAATAAAAAGGGAAAAGAAATTGGGAATGTTTTTCAATAATATTTTTGGGTTTTTGTTGTGCCGGGTCCAACCTTTCTTTTGCAAAAATGCCAAAACCACAAAAAAAATTGTATCCGCTTGTTTAGAAATAAATCGGGTGATGCCATTAATTTCAAAAATAGCCGAATGTTATCGCAAGGGACGCCGGAATGCTGATTTTGCACAAATGGCCACCTTTGAGTTTTATATTTTGACCGAAAAGCAAGCACAGCCTGAAAAACCTTCTCTGAAGTGTTGCAACCCCGTATTCGCAAGGCCGGTCCTTTATTTTAAGAGATGAATTTCATAAAGTGTTGGTTTTGATATTTTGAGAATACTAATTCGCCTTAATAAATGTGCAGAATGAGCACGATAATATTCATGAACAAAATTCCCTTGGAGTTGCGACTGTGGTGGAATGATTTGGGGGAAGCAGGGCAAAAAAGGGTCAATACATACCTGGGAGGTCTCACTGGTTTGTTGAAAATTAGCCCAAGGGGAGACATTATAAAGGCCTTAATCACATTCTGGGACCCGACGCACAATGTTTTCCACTTCTCGAACTTTGAACTCACCCCGAAATTAGAGGAAATAACCGGATATATCGGGACACATACAATCCCTTTGAGACACCAATACCTGATTGCACTAAGAGCTTTTGCTGTGCACAAATTCCTGGACTCCTTGAAAATCAGTAGAAAAGTTCACAATCCCGACTTATCAGTTGGATTTTGCACCCCGTAATTTATATATCAATGGGAGGAGCATCGATGTTTTGCGTTCATGGTATGTTTTTTGGGTCTTCTAGTGTTCCCGCGAAAGGATGGGAATATTGACATACGGATAGCAGGGTAGTTAGCACCTTCATGACCCAGGCTAAAAGTACCCTCGCTCCAATGATCTTGTAAGAAATCTTCCATGCTCTCACCACCTGTAAAGCAGGATGAGACTTCTTTGAGGGATGTAACTTGCTGCTGCAAATATGGATGATCGAGCATATATGCCATCGGCATCGGTTCATGAATTACGGGTCCCAACAAAGAGCCGCATAGAAGAATTCTGCAACAAGGTTGATGGGTTTAAAGTACCTAAGGGTATCACGGAATGGGTGTCGCATCTCTGAGTCATCACTGCAAATCAGATATAGTGGACATTTGGTTGGCTCCCTATGGATGAAGTTGTGTATATGCCAGCCACCAGACCTCATTTCCTTCTAATGGATCTCCGAAGTATCCAGCCCTATGCGACATATAGAGTACTAAGACAATTGGGTAGATGCCAAATGATCCCCAGGACGAAGATATTAGTCATCATGCGGTTGAGATAAGCCAAAATGGTCCATTCGCTAAAGCCGTTGTACGCCAAATTTGGAGTGAATGTCAATACTTGACAGCCGATACTCGAGCACGTGACGTATCAAAAAGTGAGGTTACACTGGGGAATGTTACTTGGTACAAGAGAGACATAGAGCCTGGGAGGCCGGCTAAGAGACCACACCTCTAAGAACTTGTTGAGACATTGCAAGGGCAGTGGGATTGGTTAGTCAAGGAAAATGAATACCAGGCTACTATAGGAAGACTAGAAAAGCAAATCCAAGATTTGCGATCTGAAAACAGTTTGCAAGCTGCAGCCAGTGACGGAGAAAAGAAGATATTGACCAAAGAAAACAAAGCCCTACGAGCCCAAATCCAAAAAATGAAGGCAGCTATACAAAATCCTCCTAGAAGTGCAAAAGATGAAAAACTCATAGAAAACTTGCGGCGGAAATTAACCGAATACAGGTTCGACCTGAATAAGGCGGAGGGTGAGCTATCTAGGGTTCGGAAGCAATTATTTAACAGTGCAGAGGAACAAGCTCGCATACTGGAGCAATTTAAAGAAGGGAATGGAAATTAGATTGTTGGGTTAAAGCAAAGGGTCATCATGACTGAAAACAAAATGGCCAAACAAGCCAGGGACTTCAAAGACGAAAGAGAACATTGCTATGCATTAATAGCAGGATTAGAAAGGGATTTGCGGCAATTCCAAAATTTGAATCAAGTAGCCGAATGAACTCTAGAAGCAAGGGCCGAGAAAATTGGGCGTCTATTACAAGAAAAAGGTGTTATCAGGGAAAGGGTGCGGGCAATCGCAGAATATATTACCATAAAGTGCAACTATTGTGAGGACATGAAGAAATCTATGTTCTTTGCTATTGCCATGAAATTTGTTCGTCAAATGATGGAAGATATCCACTACCTCCAAGGAAGTTTAGCATGCAAGCCTGCGGCAAGGCCGGACGACGCCCCACAAGCTCCAAAAATAGTTGAAGTCTTAATGTACTCGTAAATTTGTATTCTCTTAAAAGAGTCTGTCCGTATGTTCTTTTAAGCACCATTCGAGTGTGTAAGTTTATAGTGTCCCAGTTTGGTAGTTGCCTTTAATTTTGTTTAGCTTTTGTAATTAGAGTTTTTGTCATTATAAAAATTAAAAATCCCAAAATATCCTGTTGCTTCCATCAAATTTTACCATGAACTACACTCGGTCTGATTCATGCGCTGTCATGATACGTAGGAAATCTTCATAGGAATCGACCGTATTCTTTAAAGAGGAAAGCTAATAAGAAATAAAAAGTAGAAAACAAAAGGAAATTTAGAATAAATGTCGGGATGACGTATGCGACCCTTGAAAATATATAGAAACCAGTTAACTGCGTAGGTGCATCATACCCAACATGCGATTTCCTGTTTTCTTTTTATCCCAACCTAACCATTTGAAATTCTAGTTCCCAGTCCAGGTTTTTAGAGAAAAGTGATTGGTTTGTGGTAAGCTGGCATCGCGTAGATACTTTACTAGATCAAAAGGAAGCACAGAGATGTCATCCGAAATGACTCTACCAACAGTTCCCATCCTAGAGGACAACCTGATTACGGGGATCCCAGCCTGAGAATCTGCGGCAGCTGAAGAAAATAGGATTCTTCGACTCCGAGATATGGAGATGTGGGACGCTTGGACAAATGCAAAAGAACCTCTAAGTGCTATCCCCGGATTTCCTAATCTTTTCCCAAGGTCGGGGGGGGGGGGGGGGGTACCTCCACCATCCCCATCAGCCACCCAAATATCCTTTTGGGGCAGCCTACCATATCAGCCAACTTTGTCGGAGCGCCTTCTGAAGCCCTTCCTCCGATGTTCACATCTGGCCCAGTTTCTAATATTTTTACGGCCCCTCCATGAGCAGCCACCACACAGCCTGCAGTGCCGAGGCCCATGTTTGATCCTACAGCTTTCACATTTCAAACTCCCAACTACCAAACCGAGCCTCCCCCATACCCTACATACAACTATCCTCAACCAGCATACGAACTCACGCCGATGCAGGACAAAACCCCTAAATCACTCGAAAAAGATGAAATAACAAGAAGGATGAAAAGCGTCGAACAGAGTCTGAAAAACATGCAAGGATTAAGTGGGCATAAGAACGTGTCTTACTCAAATTTGTGCATGTTCCCACACGTACATCTTCCCATAGGATTCAAAACGACGAAGTTTGAAAAGTACGACGACCACGGTGACCCCATCGCTCATTTGAAAAGGTAATGCAGTCAACTGCGTGTGGCAGGTGGAAAAGAAGAACAATTGATGGCATATTTCGGGGAGAGTCTAGTAGGCATCACTTCTGAATGGTATATGGACCAGGATATCACCCGATGGAATATTTGGGATAATCTTGCCCAGGATTTCGTAAGGCAGTTCCAATATAACATTGACATTGCCCAGGACCGAAACTCTTTAGCCAACTTAAAAAAGAAACCTTCTGAAAGTTTTAGAGAATATGTTGTCAATTGGCGCAAACAAGCATCAAGAGTAAAGCCACCCATGGACGAGACAAAGATGGTCATTGTTTTCCTACAAGCGCAAGAGGCAGATTATTTTCAAAATATGATGTGAGCAATGGGCAAATCTTTTGCGGAAGCAATTAAGATTGGCGAGATGGTAGAAAATGACCTGAAAACAGGAAGGATTCTGAGCCAGTCCGCCATAAGGCAACCTCCCAAGCCATCCAAGGCGGGGCAGGAGGGGTCGCAAGAAACAAATAGAAAGAGGAAGTGTCAATGGCAGCCTCCGGATTGAGAAGACATCATGCCCACAGACCTGTATTCTTAGAAAGGACCTCGCAACATTACTATCCCCACCAAGACATGCATTATGTTCCTCAACCTTATACAGTCATGAATGCCCAGCCATTGCTCGACCACAACAACAGGGAAATAGAAACAAGGCCCTGAGGAATCAGCCTCCCCAAAATCACTATAATCCCCGCCTTCCACAAAATAATTACCGTCCCAGGGAACCACCTAGGAGACAAAACTTTACTCCAATAGGGGAATCTTATGCCAACTTATTCCCAAAACTGGTCCAGATGGGTCTTCTGCAACCCCTGCCCCCGAACAAGCAAAACCCTGAGTCACCTTCTTATCAATGAGGCATATGATGTGCTTATCATTCTGGGGCCAAAGGACATGACACCGAAAACTGCTGGACTCTAAAACGAGCGGTGGAGGATTTAATAGAACAAAAGAAAATAGTGTTGAGAGATAAAGAGGTCTCGAACGTAACCAACAACCCGTTGCCAGCTCACAACAATGGGCCAGTCATCAGAATGATTTGTGAGGACAAAGAATTTGACCCTGCCTAAAAGCCATAATAGCCAGTTCTAATGCAGACAGAAAACCGAAAGTTACCCCCAAGAAGGTTGAAAAAAAGGAAATGAGTGAAGCCAAGCATCCAGAAGTAGAGAAGAAGTCTGAAATCAAAACTGAGACGACCCCTACCAAGGAAACCATGCTTTACATCCCACGGGGGCATCAAGAAAAACAGCCTACTTTGAGTCCCCCAAGAAGGTTTGAGTTGAACAAAACGATATATGTACCTAAAGGAGCTTATGGGGTACAGTGATCGACTAAACCACCAAGGCTGAATGAGCCCGTGGTAATCGGTCGCGCACCTCAGAAGCCAATGACAAATCCTTCTGCAGTCCCATGGAACTACCAAAAAACCATAGTCATATACAGGGGCAAAGAGATCATCGGGGAAACTCAAAAAGGCCATCCCACAAAGAATCTTCGGATATGGAAGAAGTGAATGCTGCCACCAAACGGCGGTTTCCACCCAAAAAGCCCGTAAATTCTGAAGAAGCAAAAGCCTTCTTTCAAAAAATGAAAATGCCAGAATATGAGACGGTGGATCAGCTCCGGAAGTCTCCCGAGCAACTCTTTTTATTGTTATTACTGATGAAATCTCCAGAGCACCATAACGTGTTGGCCAAAACCTTGAATGAAGCTTACGTATCGGTTGGAACCTCCGTGGAAAAACTGGAGAAAATGGCGGAAAGATTCTTTGCTATTAATCAGGTGACATTTAGCAAGAATGATTTACCTGACGAAGAGGTTGCCCACAACAAAGCCTTTCACCTCACCGTCATATGCGAAGGCTATTATGTTATACGAGTAATGATAGACGGAGGTTCTAGGTAGATATATGACCACTGTCAACATTGCAAAGAATGGAGATTGGAACAGAGAGGATCTGCCCCAACAATTATGTGTGTCCGAGCCTTTGATGAAATCAAGAGAGACACCATAGGGGAAATTGACTTAGTACTGACCATCAGTCCGGTCGATTTTGAAGTGACATTTCAACTATTGGACATGGACACATCCTATATCTATCTCCTAGGGAGACCGTGGATTAACGCGGTAAGAGCGGTGCCTTCTACTCTGCACCAAATGCTGATGTTCGAACATGAAAACCAGGAGATCGTAGTCCACGAAGAAGATGAACAGTCAATTTACCGGGACCCCTCTATCCCCTTCCTCGAATCCAAAGAGGGAAGCGAGCATATAGTTTACCAAGATTTTGAAATTGTGGTAGCCGATCAATACAAAGAAGGTGAACCATTCCCCCAGCCTTTCCTCTCTAATGCCTCAATCATGGTAGCAAGAGAGATGAAACGCCAAGGCTTTAGGCCAGGCAAGGGACTTGGAAGTTCTCTACAAGGCATATTTGAGCCGGTCACTTTGCCTGCTGCAGAGAAGTTTTTTGGGCTAGGTATCATCCAACTCAGAGGATGAAAACCTAGCCCAAAAAACTTCTCTGCGGCAGGCAAAGCAACCGTCTCAGTTATGCCTTGCAAAGAACTTCCAAGTCCCTTGCCTGGCCTAAACCCTTGGCGTGTCATCTCTCTTGCTACCATGATTGAGGCATTAGAGAGGAAAGGCTGGGGGAATGGTTCACCTTCTTTGTATTGATCGGCTACCACAATTTCAAAAGCTAGGTAAACTATATGCTCACTTTCATCTTTGGATTTGAGGCAGAGGACAGAGGGGTCCCGGTAAATTTACTGTTCATCTTCTCCGTGGACTACAATCTCCTGGTTTTCATGGGGTAGGGGTAGTGGCAAAGCCAAACTTAAACGATACCGAACCGGTTAAATTGGGAGATTCCAGCAAAATCGAGGAAACTAAAATAAGCATCCATGTGAATAAAGAAATACGTGATTCATTGGTTCAACTTCCGTTGGAATTCAAAGATGTATTTGCTTGGTCTTACGATGATATGCCTGGGCTGACTATTGATCTTGTGGTTCACAAGTTACCCACATACCCAGAATTCCCTCCAGTCCAGCAAAAACAAATAAAGTTCAAACCTGATGTCAACGATAATATCAAAGAAGAGATCACAAAAAAACTGGAGGCTGGGGTAATCCGAGTGGTTCGATACACCACATGGTTGGCCAATTTGGTCCCGGTACCGAAGAAAGACAGAAAAACTCGAGTATGTGTGGATTACAGAAATTTAAACAAGGAGAGTCCCAAAGACAATTTCCCTCTACGTAGCATCCACATCTTTGTTGACAACTGTGCCAAACACGAAATAGAGTCCTTTGTATATTGCTACGTAGGATACCACCAAGTGTTGATGGATGAGGAAGATGCTGAGAGAACTGCCTTCACTACACCTTGGGGAACTTACTGTTACAGAGTTATGCCTTTCGGTTTAAAGAACGCCGGGGCAACATACATGAGGGCCATGACCACCATTTTCCATGACATGATACATCAATAAATAGAAGTATATGTGGAAGATGTGATTATCAAGTCCAAGACTCAAGGTGATCATGTAAGGGACTTAAGAAAGTTCTTCGAAAGGCTTTGCAAGTATGATTTGAAATTAAATCCAACGAAGTGTGCATTTTGGGTCCCGTTACGCAAACTTCTGGGATTCATTGTCAGCCGAAGAGGTATCGAGTTGGATCCGACCAAGATAACATTCAATAGTTATCTCTTCCAACGACCAAGAAGGATGTAATGAGCCTGCTGGGAAGAGTGAACTACATCAGTCGATTCATCGCCCAATTAACTTCCACATGCGAACCGATATTCAAGCTATTAAAAAAGGATGCGGCAGTTAAATGGACTGTTGAGTGTCAAGAAGATTTTGACAGAATCAAACAATACTTGTCCAACCCACAAGTTTTAGTCCCGCCAGAATTGGGAAGGCTAATATTTCTCTATTTAACAATCCTGGAAGGCTCTTTTGGTTGTATTCTCGGGTATCATGACGCTATGGGAAAGAAAGAGAAAGCCATCTATTATCTTAGGAAGACGTTTACCAGTTACGAGGCCAAGTACACACTGCTAGAAAAAACTTGTTGCGCCTTGGCGTGGGTGGCTCAGAAGTTAAGGCATTATCTGCAAGCTGATACCACCTACCTCATAACCAGGCTGGATCTATTGAGGTATATATTCCAAAAACCGATGCCCATAGGGCAATTGGAAAAATGGAAAATCTTGCTCACCGAGTTCGACATAGTTTATGTCACTCGTACTACAATGAAGGCTCAAGCATCGGCAGATCATCTAGCTCAAAATACCATTGACGATGAATATCAGCCTTTGAATACCTATTTCCTTGATGAAGAAGTGAATTCAGTAGAGGTGACATCTGAAGACACCCCCGCTTGGAAAATGTTCTTCGACGGAGCAGTAAACGCAAAAGGCGTGGGGAATGGGGCAATTCTAATCTCACCCACGGGTCAGTGTTATCCGGCTACAGCCAGGCTCCGATTTTTCTGCACCAATAATACAGCTAAATATGAGGCTTACATCATGGGCATGAACATGGCCATTGACCCAGATTTTGAGGAATTGTCAATCATGGGGGATTCATATTTGATCATACGACACGCTCAAGGATAGTGGGAAACAAGAGACGTCAAACTCATCCCCTATAGGTAGCATATGGAGGACCTCAGAGAACGGTTCAAGTTGATACAATTCAGATACATTCCTTGTTGACACAATGAGCTAGAAGACGCGCTCGCAACCTTGGCTTCCATGTTGCCTTACCCTGTAAACGCCTGTGTCGATCATTTGGAAATCCAAATCAAAGAAAGGCATGGGTATTGTAATATGAACGAAGTAGAGTCCAGCACACAGCCTTGGTATTATGACATTAAGAGATTCCTAAAAACAAAGGAGTATCCCGAGCAGGCCACCGGGGAGCAAAAGAAAACCATCCAACGGCATGCGAGTAACTTCTTCTTGAGTGTTGATACTTTGTACAAAAAGACTCCAAATTCAATTTGCTGAGATGTGTTGACCCGAGGAAGCTGGGAGAATTATGCATGAAGTACACGCGGGAGTGTGTGGGCCTCATATGAACGGGTACGTACTGGCAAAGAAAATACTCTGGTCCAGGTATTATTGGATGACCATGGAGAAAGATTTCTTCAGCTTCGTTTGGAAATGTCATCAATGTCAGGGGCACGGTGATTTGATTCATGCACCGCCAACTAAATTGCATCCTATATCAGCACCCTGGCCATTTTATGCCTGGGGCATGGATGTCATTGGGCCAATTCAGCCAAAAGCCTCAAATGGACATAGATTCATATTGGTTGCTATTGACTACTTCACAAAATGGGTCGAGGCCATCACTCTTAAATCTATTACCAAAAACGCTATGGTGGATTTTGTGTATTCCAATATCATTTGTCATTTTGGGATTCCCACAACCATCATTACAAATAATGCAGCCAACTTGAACAGTCGTCTGATGGGAGAAATATGTGAACAATTCAAGATAACACATGGAAACTCCACCCCTTACCGACCCAAAGCTAATGGTGTTGTCGAAGCAGCTAACAAGAACATCAAGAAGATCTTGAGGAAAATGATTCAAAGCTCAAGACAATGGCATGAAAAGTTGCCTTTTGCATTGCTGGGATATCGTACCACAGTGCGCACATCGGTAGGAGCAACTCCCTATTTGCTAGTCTATGGGATTGAAGCTGTCATACCTGTAAAAGTAGAAATCCCTTCACTCCGAGTAATTGTCGAAGCAGAAATTGAGGATAGTGAATGGTTTAAAACTTGTTTGGAGAAATTGTCATTAATTGATGAAAAATGAATGGTTGCGATTTGTCATGGGTAGTTGTACCAACAAAGGATGGCCCGCGCTTACAGCAAGAAAGTGCGCCTTAGGAATTTCTAAGTCAGACAACTGGTATTGAGGCGTATTCTTCCTCACCATCAGGAAGCTAAAGGAAAGTTCGCTCCAAACTGGAAAGGTCCATACATTATCAGAAAGATACTTCCTAAAGGAGCATTGTACCTCGGTGATGTCGAAGGAGACGAGCCCGAAACAGCAGTGAATGTAGATGCAGTAAAAAGGTATTACGCTTGAACTCCCTGCAGCAATGACTCCGGTTGATTGAAATGGCGAAGGCTTTTCTTTCCCCCTACCATAAACACTATCAATCCTTCGTAAACCCTTTGAGCCGGTTATGTTTCTTTGATCACCCTCTTTGGAGCCCGGAAGTGCTATTCAAAAGAAAAACAAAAAAAATGATGAACGACAAAAAAAGAGAAAGAAGAAAAGAAAAGAAAAATGAAACAAAAAAGAAAAAAAGAAAAAAAGAAAGAAAACAAAAAAGAAAAAAATAAATAAAATAAATAACAAACAAATTAGTTTAGGAAAAAACTTCCTGAACTACGTCTGACATGATTCCGAAAGGATACGTAGGCAGCCTCTCCCTGAGGTTCAGTCATATCAAAATAAAAACCCCATTTCCCCAAGAAAACAAAACCAGGGAAGAAATGTATTGTTTCAGTTATAAACCCGCCCTAGTGGATCTCTTGAAGCACATAATCTGTGTCACCCGATCCCAAGCATACTGTCAGGGGGGCATCGAAAGTTTTCCTGTACAGAGCCCCATTTTGGTCGAGTAGCAATCTGGCTGCTTTGGTTCATAGGGCCCTCGACTCTTTTGGATATGCGGGTAACTTCTCATCCCTCAAGTAAATGATATATTTATTATCCAATCCTATGTCAGGATGGTGGAGTTAATCTCTATGTGACTTTCCTCGACCACATATTTGAGCGATTGGACAACAGCTCCAGGGAGTAGGTCTTCATCTTCAGTAGAAGATCCCAGGTTCGCGAGGACGTCGGCCTCGCTGTTTTACTCTCGAGGTACATGGACTAAGGTTTATTCTTTGAAGCGATGTAATGTGATTTAGATTTTGTCCAAATACCTCTGCATCCTGTCCTCTCAGGCTTCGTAACTTCTGTTCACTTGGCTTACTACGAGGAGCGAATCGCATTTCGCCTCGATGGTCTTGGCTCCCAAACTTTTGGCCAATTCTAAGCCTGCAATCATAGCTTCATACTATGCTTCATTGTTAGTTAGTTTTGTAGTTTTTATGGATTATTTGATTATATCGTCGACGGGTGGCTTTAGGATTATACCGAGCCCGGATCCTCGTATGTTTTTGGAACCATCTATGAACAGGGTTCATACCCTAGAGGATTTGCCTGATTTCAATAAAAGTTCTTTCTCTACCTCAAGCACGAGGGATGGTGAGAAATCGGCCACAAAGTTTGCCGAGATTTGGGACTTGATGGCTGTCCGAGATTGATACTCGATATCATACCCTCCGAGTTCAATAGCCAATTTGGCCAATCGACCCGACAACTCCGGTTTGTGCAGTACGCTCCGGAGGGGATAAGTTGATAGAATGCGGATATGGTGACACTGAAAGTAAGGCTTCAGCTTGCGCGAGGCACTTATCAGTGCAAGAGCTAATTTTTCCAGATAGGATACCGAGTTTCGGCGACCCCTAAGGTTTGGCTTACATAATAAAAACAAGAAATTGTGTACCTTGCTGTTCTCGAACCAGTACGCTACTTACCGCTTTTCAGACATGGCCAGATATAGGTATAGCATTTCATCCTCTTTGGGTGTGTGCAGCAAAGACGAGCTAGTCAAGTACCGTTTCAATTCTTCTAGGAAATGTTGGCATTCTGGAGTCCATTCGAAGCTGCTCTTTCTTTTGAGTAGGGAGAAGAAATGGTGGCTCTTGTTCGATGATCTTGATATGAATCTGCTCAGGGCTGTTGTCCACCCTATCAGCTGTTGGACGGCTTTTACATTGTTCACCACCGTGATATCTTTGATGGATTTTATTGTGTTGGGGTTGATCTCGATCTCCTTGTTTGAAACCATGAAGCCCAGGAATTTGGCTGAACCTACTCCGAAGGCACACTTCTCAGGGTTGAGCTTCATGTTGTAGCTTCTGAGGATGTTCAAAGTTTCATGCAAATAGGTCAAATGGTCCTCTCCACGTAGGGATGTGAATAGCATATCATCAATATATACTTCCATTGATTTGTCTACTTGATGCTTTAACATTTTATTAACTAGGTGTTGGTATGTTGTTCCCGAGTTTTTTTAGCCCAAAAGGCATTACGTGACAACAATATGTACCATAGTTTGTGATAAACGAGGTCTTTTCCTTGTCCTCGGGGTTCATCTAGATTTGATTATACCCAGAGTAGGCATCGAGAAAAGTGAGAGTCTCGTGGCCAGCCATAGCATCGATCAGACGATCATATTAGGCAACGGGAAGTAATCTTTGGGGTACACTTTATTCAAATCTTTATTACGTACATTCATAGCTTGTTCCCCTTTTTTGGCACTACTACTATGTTAGCTAGCCATTCGGGATATTTTACCTCCCTAATGGATACGATTTTAAGAAGTTTCGCTACCTCTTCTTTGATGAAGGCATGTTTTAACTTGGATTGCGGTCTCCTGTTTGCTTTACGAGTTTGAATTTGGTATTAACGCTTAGACTGTGGAAGGTTATTTCCGGCTGAATTCCGGTCATATCTAGGTGGTACCAATTAAAACAGTCATTATTGTTACTAAGAAATTGAATAAACCCTGCCCTGAGTTCGGGGGTCAGCCCCGTTCCCAGGTATACCTTGTGATCTGAGAGGTGCTCGATCAGAACGGTCTGCTCCAGTTCCTCGGCTATTGATTTGGTCACATCCGATTCCTCGGGGGCGGCAAAGGTTCAGGGGTGAAGAAGTCTTCCTCGCCGTCTTTAGGGGTCTATACGCTTCCCTTCTCGTCTGAGACCAGGCATGTTGGGGTTGGCTTCTCATGGTGGACCGCAAACATTTCTTGCACTTCTCGAAGTTCTCCATGTAAGGTCGTGACGCCATCCCTCGCGGGAAACCTTATCACCTGGTGCAAGGTTGAGGGCACTACTCTCATGTTGTGTATCCAAGGCCTACCGAGTAAGGCGTTGTATCTCATTTCACTGTCGATGACCTGGAACTTGGTGTTCTGGATTGCGCCAGACGTGTTGATCAGAAGGGTGATCTCTCATTTTGTTACTTCACCGATCATGTTGAAGCCGTTGAGGATTTGAGGGACGGGAACGACTCAATTGAGCAGCCCCAACTGTTCTACTACTTCCGACCTGATTATGTTGGCCAAGTTGCCTGGATCCACGAGCACGCACTTTATTCTGGTGTTTTTAAGTGAAACGAGATCACTAGCCGTCGTTGTGAGGTTCCGTCATAGCCTCGAGGTCCTCCTCGCTAAATATGAGGGGTATCCTCGGGTACGCGTTATCGGGTCGGTCACTCTTCCGTAGCGGACGTTTTCGCTCATTTGAATATAGGTCCTTGGGGAGCGGTGGTTCCCCCCAATAATCATATGGATATTATGTTGGACAACCTTCCCTTTCATCCGGGTTGAATCCAATGGTGTGTCGGCCTCTAGGACGGTCGTGTCCTTTTCTCTGTTGTTTTCGAGGTATTTGTTCTTAACCCCATTTACCATGCTGGACATTTCAACCTGAAATCAAAAGATCTTGGACAAAAAAAAGTGTGAAAGATAATTTGCCGCAATGAAACTAGAAAGAAAATAAACACTATTATTTTTAGCCCCACGATGGGCGCCAAATTGTTTACTGTGAAAATGGTAACAACAATTAAATTTGTAAATGGAATTCTAAAAATGCGTTATATTTTTATGCTAGTTGTTAGAGCGGATGATGCTAAGAATACAAAGTTTAACGACAAAACACAAGCTAAAACGGGGCAGTAATCAGACCGAGGGGCTTGCTGCCCTGGCTTCGGACTAGTCGATGGGGTCAGTATCTTGACTTGATCTCGAGCTATCGGGGTGTAGGGAGTGGGATAACAGTTGAGATGTGATCAAGCAACGTTCTTTATGGCATATACCAAGCAATAAATGAAGAACAAATTAAAGAGCAGTAAATGCTAAAGTGGCCTCCAGCTAGTAAGGACGAGCAAGTTAGAGAGAACAGAGAGAGAGAGAGAGAGAGATTATTGATCTTGTGGAGAAATAGTTAGAGCAACAATCGTCCCTTAGAAAGTAGCGTGGATCCCTTTATATAGGAGGTGAACCCGACTATAGTACAACACGCATTAATTGTAAAGTGTAGAGATGGGACGATTAAACGTCATGCTTCGACATAGGCTGGCTTGTCAAACTTAATCGTGTGCCTTGGAAATTTTCCTTTCTGTTCTAACCTCGACCTTCGTCTTCTTCTAATCGGGCCTCGAGAGATAAAAAGAGACGTAAATCAACTACAAGCATCTTAAAGATACAAAAGGATGTCAGACTATATCTTGTACCTCCTAACAGCAAATAAAGAAGGAAGCTTTGTAGTTGCAGACTTCAAAAACTACTCCTTTCAATATTGTATATAGCACAAATAAAGACATAAAAATTAAAAAGATAACTTTTATCTTAAAGAAGCATTTTCTACATACAGGATAACATCGTTATGCATCTGACAAGTCATTAAATCAAGAAATAATTCTTGTTAGGATAACTACTCACCAAAATGAGTATCATGAGAAAAATTATTTAAAAGTCGTCACTTATTAACACTTACAAGCTAAATAATTAGGTTCCTTCAATGAACACAAATAGAGCAATATTGTTTCGAACGGGAAACAATAATTAAAAAAATAAATGAAAATATACACCAAAATTTAAAAGCCATTAGCAAATGAAAACATGAAATTCGGCAATTTCCAAAGCCAGGTTTCTTACTTCGCAATAACAGAATATGTGGTTTAGGGTTGAAATATTCTCAAACTTGATACTTGAAATTGATGAAGAAGAGTTTGAAAAGTCAAGGTTAGTAAAAGAATTCTAAGGATCAATAAGACTCGGAAATTGGGCACATGATTTCCATGAAAGCTGATGGGAACATCGAGAGATAGGCATTGAATGTGCTTTGGAGCGCACAGTCGAACACTAGGGTGTAGGCCTCGGGAGAGAAGTGTCTCCCACATTCTGCCCTAGGGGCATTTTCTAAGGGGCACGCACCGAGAAAGTTTTCTAAAAACTGTTACCACCGAAACTCTGCCTTTAACGCACTGCTAACAGCACAAACACGAAGATTAAACCTCCCACAATGCACAAGCAAAGATGCTCCATTTACAAAACCGCGCGATTACTAACAACTAAGGCTTCTAATATCCATGACAACTAATTTAACATTTCAGAACCAACTAATTATCACATCTCATATAAATATACTTCTAAAATACACTAAATCTCAGCTCCCAAATCTAAGATGAGAAAACCGAAGCTATTGATACATTCAAAAGATGATTGACTGGTCTGTAACTTATAATCTTCATCCATCAAAGCTTCATTCACTGTCCTCGTTGTCATCCGCATCTGCCACGGAAAAGGGAACGAGAAACAATGATTTGATAAATTTATGCAAATGATAAACAATTTCAGATGGAGCACTGTTGCAAATTACGCACACCAAAATACTTGTGTTCCACAAGATTACACTTAAACTTGTTCTAGTTACAGCCGGAGTTGAAGTGATTTAGTTTTAGGCCAAGAGCAAACAAAACTAGTACTCTACTTAATAGGGAGAAAAAAGAAACAATGCTTTGTCTAATCAGAAAATTGTCAACATATGCTAACAGGGAGTCTATGCACATGGCCACTGCAAACGAAATTATGGAATTTCGACAAAATAGGAATATTGCTGGTATGGAACTTCAACCAAAGAAAGAGAAAAATCGCTGTTATTGCAGCACAAAAACATGCCACTAGTAGAGCATCTAAGTGTTTAGCAAAAAGGAAAATACAGGGAAACTCAACTGAACAAGAAAGCTAATGCCTAGAAGGTAAAAGCATCTCAAATCAGCAAACCACCACTGTAGAATATATATATATGCTAGCAAATATACCTTCATTGAACTCCTCACTCTGACTGCTATCATCATCTTCATCGTCTTTGTCGCTATCACTTGCATCATCATTGCTGCTATCATCCTTTTTGTCGACGTTCTTATCCTCTTTAGGAGGTAACTTGGGTCTTGGAGGAGGAACAAAGCTGGTTGTTGATCTCCGTCGTGTATTTGAAACAATGTTGCTTAGGTCAATGCCTTCCAATTCCTTTGCTCTTTCCTTTCTCTTTTTGACTTCTTTGATTTCTGGGCCAATCGGAAGTGGCATCAGCATAGAAGTTACATAATAAAACTTCCCCATACATGCACCTATAAAGCTATTTAACACTTTCCAACTAGATATGGGAATTTGTTCAACCAAAAAGGAGCGGATAAAAGAAGCAAGCAACTTAAAGTAGCAGAGAGAGAATGATAGCAGCAAGAATTAGAAACAGAAGTGAAGAAGCTATATTAAATTTCAGCTGTAAAATTGTTTAGATACCACACTTGCGGAATCTTACTGCTCTTATTAGACATTTTTATATAGTAATATTTTACCTTTCTCGCTGGGATTCATTGATAGCCCTTCTCCAGAAAGTATCTTTTCCAACTCCTTTATCAGGAAACCCTCACGCTTGTCGTCAGACACCTGCTTGGCTCTCTTATAAATAGAAGGAGCAACACTGGTTTTTAGGATGATCAGGGGCAATTGAACGATTGAATTAGAATGTGGGTCCGTGCATCAGTCAGTTATTACATACATAATCGAAATCTTAAAAAAAGACAAACCTCATCCCACAAGCTTTAATTATTGATTTCAGATGCTCCACACGTTTTCCATATCCAGCAGTAGCTGGTGCTCCCTTTACAACTTTCTTCTGCATTTAGGTAAGTTTAATGAATAACCAAATACGTGCACAGGGAAATAAGCATATAATTATACGGGCATTAGCATAATAACCTCACCTTGGCAGGAACTTCAGCAGATGATCCAGATTGACCATCTTCGGAATCACTCTTACTGGTGTCTCCATCACTACTTTCATCTGATAGCTTCTTAGAAACTTCTTTCTGCTTTTTGGCAGGGACGTTATCCACTGAATTAGGACTTTTTCGTTTCTTCAGTCCTTCAGATTTCTCAGCCGTCTCTTTTGCGGCAGATTTCTTACCTGATTTTACTTTCACTGCTACATTTTTACTTCGGCTGCTAAATGAATTAGAGTTTTCACCACTCTTCTTTGCTGCTTTACTTCTTTTTTCAGGGCTTTTCTTACCACTATTGGTGGATTTAGGAGCTTCAGAAGATGTTAACACCTGTTAACAATTTTTTTTTTTTGAAAAGAGATTAATAAACATACTCCCCCCTTCGAAGTAAAGAGCTTTTCGAAACAAAATCCCACCTCATCTACTTGGTTCTGAATAAACTTCTTAAAGGCATCAAGAGTATTTTTCTCAAGACCAAGATCTTCTTCCAGAAGTCGACGAACACCAGCAAGAGTTATTGACCTGGGATAGAACATTCACTTGAAACTGTTAAAGCACATAGAAAAGAACAAGAGGAAAATGAAGGGCCAATTTTACATACATAAATAAATAAAACCTTTGATGTGAAAGATAAATACATAAATAAAACCTTTGAGAGAAGAGGTAATGTTGAAATTGATCAAACTATTAAACAAGTGTCCAGGTGTATAACTAGTGAATACACTTAATGTCCTAAAACTATTATCACCCATGTACTGCCATCCCATTTATAACCCATTAGGTTGAATGCACAAATTTTACCAGTGATTAACTCATTTTGCCACATTGTCAAGTATATAACACCACAATTACTCATGAAGACTTCTTTTTGGGTTTTCTTAATCACGGCTTGTGTAGGTGCGCGCCTCGACAAATATACCGGGTAACTTGCTACAGTTCACAAGCAGAGGTGTCAGGTAAATATGCTCACAAAGGTAAGATTAGATGGCCCACACTGAGTCTTGCAGGTGGAATTCGAACTTGGAATCTTTATATTGTTGCTCCTAAGCATCAACCTCTCAGCGATCCCTTGGGTACTACTTGTGAAGAGATTCTTATGGATCTCAACAACACTAGGTTGAATGCACAAATTTTACCAGTGATTAACTCATTTTGCCACATTGTCAAGTATATAACACCACAATTACTCATGAAGACTTCTTTTTGGGTTTTCTTAATCACGGCTTGTGTAGGTGCACGCCTCGACAAATATACCGGGTAACTTGCTACAGTTCACAAGCAGAGGTGTCAGGTAAATATGCTCACAAAGGTTAGATTAGATGGCCCACACTGAGTCTTGCAGGTGGAATTCGAACTTGGAATCTTTATATTGTTGCTCCTAAGCATCAACCTCTCAGCGATCCCTTGGGTACTACTTGTGAAGAGATTCTTATGGATCTCAACAACACTAGGTTACCCAAAGAAAGAAAAGAAAAGCGTAAGAAAGAGAGGGAACAAGAAATTTTGTGTATGCTACTTGAAGAAACTTAGCCTAGCAGGCACCACACTCTATTATGGATGGGCAGCCTTAAACTCGTTGATAAAGTAAGGGCTGAAAAACAGTTATCAGAAAATGTGTAGTATGACTGCAATACTTAGAGTGACATTCAGGTAACTGTAATGCGAAATACTCATGTATCATTCATTATAGTCAACAAATAACCAATAATTTTAGCAATACCCTTTTACCAACCAAAAACCCATTTTCAACCTTGCAAGTACATGATGACAGAATTGCTTCATGTGTTCTTATTGACTTTAAAGATTCTAAAAAGGGCACCTTTGGCACCCTTACTTCAAGCCAGCAGACCCACTGAGCAGTCCTGTCATGGTCAAAATTCCAACTTGCCTTATGCACCGCAAAAGGTAACTAAACGTAACCCAGATACGATTTCATCAAAAGGATTGAGCCCCTTACCCTGTGACCCTGCCTAAGGGAAAAAAAGAAAAGAAAGAAGCCTCTATGGTTAAATCCAATCCAAATTTACAACAATCAGATTGTATAGCTCATGCATCAAATTCGCACTTTAAAAGTATTGCAAAAAAAATTCAGAAAAGAATCCTTGTATTTTGGATCATATGTGAGACGTAAGAAATCTTCAAATCAAAGAATGGTAGCATTTGGAAGGAGACTAACAGAGGTATAGAAATTTAAATATTCAGTCTTTTTATAAGAGATTCAGGATTGAGCTTTAGAATAATATTTCATTTTCATTAGCGTGTGAAAAAGGAGCTATTGCGAACGGTCCTTGATTAGGATATACAGGAACGATAAAAAGGGAAAGAGAAGTAATGTTCTAGCATTTTTTGTCATTCAAGGAAGGAATGGTTCAAGGGGACCAGGTGGAGCCAGAGGATGAAATCATGAAAGGTAACAGTAGACAAAATTTCACCAATATTTTTATCCATTTTCTTTCTCCCAGCTACTTCAGGGGTTATGCCCTGCTTAGCTGCCTCATACGGATTTCAAGCAACTCTGCTTGCTGATTATAGCAATAAAAATCTGCGATGACCAAGGACAAAAGTCATGGCAAGTCATTGCATGGAACAGAAGTAAATAGCTTAGAATTGAAAAAAATGGAGTTAAAGCTGTGCACACGTATGATTAAACCAATTGCAAAGCAATATGACAGTGATTCACATCGGATATATATGAGACTAAGGGGTACACAAATGATTCTCCGACAAAATGCTTTACTCTTGAGAGAAACAAGGAAAAAGAGGGAAGGGCAAACAATCAGAGCCACTTTCAACGAACTGTAGTGGCAACGGAAATCCTCTTTTCCTGTCACTCTTAGGTTTATTAAGGCCCCAAGGGTTGTTTGCAGAACCGGCAAGTGAGGAGTAGCTGTAGAAGATAGAATGAGTGACCCAGATAGCAACTAAAAATAACGTACTCAGAATTAGCTCTGAAGTGAGCAGCTCTCTCCGAGATGGCCTTCTTTATTGTGCTCTCACTTGGCTTTACACCTTGAGCATCCACTGATTCTGATTTGGAGCTCATAACGCCCATTATTGGAGAGTCATCCATTTCTGCTTCATCTTCAAGTGCTGTCTCTTTGGTATCTTTCTTTATCGCTTGCTTTTTAGGGGACTCGGCCGCTTCTATTTCTTGTTTAGCTGGAGAAGCATCTTTTTCCAATTTTTCCTGAGAATCCTTAGGGGCACCATCATCATCAGCATTCTCCATTTGCTAGCATGCCAAACAAAAATATTATTAGGTTTTCTACTTTTCCTTCGAGGGTATATAATTTTACATGCCAAAGCGCAAAATATGACAAACTGAAGAAGATGTTGCATAAATAGCTACTGAAAGCATTGCAATTCGAAGCATTAATCATAAATGGAGAATTTTGCTGTGAACTGACTAAACAACTACCTAGAAAAGCCTCAAGTAGAACAACCATAAGAACATTTTCTGATAAAGAGGGTGCCATTTTAAGGCTTGCTTGAGGCCCTTAAGCCCTAAGCTAGGTACAACTCCAATACCAAGGCAATGGGCGCGCTAGGTACAACTCCAATACCAAGGCAATGGGCGACCCGCGCTGTATATTGAAAAGCTATGTTGTTCGGATTCTCCGAAAATGTTGCCGGTTGCGTGTTAGATACTCCAAAAGTAGTGTATTTTTGGAGAATCTGACGCGGGTGCAGCAACATTTTGGAGAGTCCGCGCAACATAGTTGAAAAGGTGGGACTAAAAAATAAATATAGTTGACAAATTGTATGTTAATTGTTAAAAGAACACAAGGAATGAATATGTTAATGATTAGGAGTAGCAAATTAGATATTTCGTTTTTTTGATAAGGCAAATTAGATATTTTGTATTAAACACTAGTCACTACTCCCTAAATCATTTGCATCTAATTCAGAAATTTTAAACGACTTTCCTTAATTGACATGATTTTTACTTCAAATATTTTACTTATTTGTTATTCTATTCAATTCCTTTATCAGATAGTTACAAATTGTGTTTATAAATACTTTTTCTTGAATTACATATAAATTTTCTTTGTGCATTTCTCAGTAAAACGCGTGCATTAATAGCATTCTTTGCTTAAAGCTCGCTAGAACTTAGTGCTTTTCTGTCCTTTTCACCTTTGAGAACAGAACAAAAAGGTGTTGTTAAAGATCCGTTTGAAGTACGGTTAAGCCCTAAAGCAAGTTGAGCGCTTCTTCTCACTTGGGCAGCAATTCAATGCAGGCACAAATGTGCTAAGGCGTGCGCCTAATCATCTAAGGATTCTGCTGAGATCATGAAAATTAAAGCAGTTACATATTAGAATATGTCTTTCTCGAAAAGTGTCTAGGTTCATGGACTCTGAGCATGAGACTATTAGACAATAATCTATAAGGTTGCATAACATATCGTAGAATATTCCATATTTAATTTTAAAATAATTACTTACCTTGTTAGACATAGAGAATAGTTGCTAACCATGTTGTACATATCCTAAGACCCCTATATAAGAAGTCTCTCTCGACAATGTAAATCGCGAGTTTTCTTATTTTCACCTATTCTAGCTTGAAAAAATGGCACTAAACAAATCTTATTTTACAAGATAGAGCTGCACTAAACAATAAATATATAGCTGGCACAAGTTAATAGGAATTAAAAAAATTTGGTATAAGAAAACTATTCATTAACTGGATATAAAAACTTAAAAGTGCATCTGTAGTTGTTCACGAAGTTAAGTTGTTTACTGATATGGTGAAGAAAAGACCCGCCGACAAGAATTATACAAAAAATAAAGAATCCTATGTAAGCATGAATTCTATAAAAACCACAAAATCACCAAAGTTAAATGGAATCACGTGCGCAATTCCAAAGATGTGCAAAAGAATAAAAATCTCTCACTAGTACATGTAGACAAGTTTTTCATTCCTTCAAATATTCTTTTGTTTCTTTCCATATTGTCACGTGAATGCTAAATAAGCCACCTCAAATGTTTTTTTGCATCTGAGTTCAAAGTTAAAAGCAGTTTTTAGGCTTAGGTTTTACTAAATATATTTCACCTAATTGTAGGTTTTCAAATTGATATTTTGAGGGATATTTGTTTATTTTACTTCACATACCTGTCTATGTCACAAATGCTTCACTTGGTATCACTTTCTTTACACTGTCATCGCTTTTCTATCGAATCATAGCCGAACACTACACACACATTGTACACGCGAGTTCTTGATTCGCACTTCTCCGAAATTCTTTCAAACTCCTTAATTTCAGAGATCGGCGCACGAGTCTAACTACACGACATCTTGAAATTATACAACCCCATTCTAAAAAACTAAGAAAAGAAACTCACTCCTGGAAAGTCTTAGGTCATTTTGCATGCATACACCATAGGCAGGACAAGTGACCTTGCAATTACGAAATCTCCATTGCATCAATGGGTTTTTGACACAAATAACACACATTTTATGCGAAAATAATAATAGATTGATCCAAGTTTAACCATGACGGGTTCGGAACAATATACTTATTTTGTTTTAGATCAACCTAACCATTCCCAACATCTACATGGGCAACGCGGTTCTCACAAGTTGTGGCAATGGCGGACAAATATCAGAGTAGCTCATGAATACAATGAATATCAGGCCAATTGAAGTGTTGATTAAGTTGCTAATCCATTTCTACGACCCGGCCCCAGTCGCATTTAGATACATTGAGTTCGAGATCACACCAACCTTAGAAGAGATCAGTAGCTTCATGGGACTACCCCTGGAAGGGAGGAAACCGATAATTACGCTAAAGCACGTTAGGGCATGTCCTTCCGTTGCATCGGTCTATGGAATAACATGACATTGGGGTATGTTGAAGATGGCCGGATCAATTTGAACTACTTGTTCTAAAAGTACTATCACCAAAATAATTTTGACAAATTCTGAGAAGATTTCAATTACACAAAGGAGAAGTGGGAGAGAAGACGCCTCATGGCTTTTGCTATTGCCCTCTTAGGAGTTTTGATCTTTCGACAACAACGAGGACACAACAACATTTCTCCCTCTTTTGTGGAACGAGCTATGTTCGAAGGGAATCTTAAAGCTACTCTCATGCCGATGATTCTCCCAGATATGTTTCGAGCCATATCTGACTGTTCTAGAGGGCATAACTTCTTTGAATGGGGCAATTTACTATTACAAATATGGGCCACAGAGCACTTCTTTCTACAGGAGCCAATCATAGACTACATCATCGTCACAAACAACAAGATTTGCAGTCACATTGAAAGGATGAGACATTGGAATGCCCCAAAAGGCTTTGATGAATGGCTCTAGTTCCTTGCACATCTCACGGGGATGTTATTTAGTGGAAGTTGTCTTGGATGAATGGAAAATCATCGGTAAGAGGGCTACAAAGTACTTTATTGAGTTGGTAGGGCTAAGAAGGATCCAGCCCTATGCCGCTATTTAGTGGAAGTTGTCTTGGATAAATCAAAAAGCATCGGTAAAAGGGCTACAAAGTACGTTATTGAGTTGGTAGGGCTAAGAAGGGTCTAGCCCTATGCCCCTCTTCGGCTCCTAAGCCAATTTGGCATAACTCAAGATGTCCCCCTCCAGCCGAACATGGCTTTCTTTGAGAATCCCTACAATGAGGGATTGGCAATTCCAAGGGCATAAATTTGTTGCATGAATGGTAATTCTTATTTTATTCCAACTCATTACAATATATCTGATACTTATTTTATTAACAGTTGTTACGACACATTCATCTATGCATTAAACATGTTGACAATACCTATAATCAAATAGATCTTCTAAGATGCAAGCTGAGACATTCTTTTTCTTATCTTAGATAAATACTATGAGATTTCTTCGCTGTTGAAAGATGTCTTTGACAAATACATGCTACATCAAATACTGTACTTCAGTTTAACTTGTAGAACTACCATATAAAATCAGGTTTTGCACAATGGTATGACAACCAGATATGGGGTATGTGAAATTGACGCTCTTTATGCTGCATTTATACTAAACTAGTCCTATATTTCTATGATGACAGTAAATAGAAGAAAATTTCTCAAGTATTCTTGTTATGTTTACTATATCCATTGAGCTCTATACGGGAATTGGGAACTGAAATCCTTTTCTTCTGTAACTGCCCTCAAACTGTCTCAGGCTCATATTCTCGGTTCTTAATGGCACAGTAAGATAATCATTAAGCCCCAATATGTAAAAGCCAAATTAACTCTGCTGCTCAAAGTAATTTCTCTTTTAAAGAATTCTGACCAGACATTATGTTTTAAACACCCGTCACATTAAGTATTCCTTGACTTAAGTCCATATAAGACCTTAAATAGTTGAATTATGCCTTGATCAAACAACAACAACCCACTAATTATCCCTTGAATTATGCCTTGATCATTTCGAGCAAATTAAGGGAGCTCAGGACAAAGGAGAGAGATTACCAAAGCAACAGAGCCTGGAAATTTTTCCTAAAACAGCGATGTTGGGATAAGGAAGGAAAGAAATCAGCAGCAAGGTTTACTCCAATATGTTTGAGATTGTTTCCTGTTTGGAGCTTCTAACAAAACTTATTTACTTAACATAAAATTACTACGATAGATATTTTAGTTGGCATTATCCAACATCAAGCCTGGATCGATTTTTAACTTTAATCCCGGGCCATCTATCTAAGGAACATGTAAAACATAAGAAGGCAGAAGTTTGCAGAATATCGTTTAAATTTATGTCAACCTATTTGACTGGACACAAAGTTTGTTTTTAAAAAAAAGTTTGGAACTTGTGGTTTTAAATATGATATAATATTTTTATGACTATAAGAGTATGAAACGTGTGGTTTTAAACATGATGTAAAACTTGTTGCGCTCATTAAGGGCAAAATAAAAAGTTTAAGTTAAATTATTTCTAATTCAGAAAGGGTATTCTTTTTTTAACGGACTAAAAAAGATATTGATTCATACAAATTGAAAAGGATGGAGTAATAAGTACATATACGGCTTATCATGAGATTTTATGCTTACAATTAACTCAGAACATACTTAACAACATAAAAACAATTGAATCCATTATCCACCTTAACTCTTTTTTTCTACATCATCTCTTTTATACTGTAAAAGTTACCTTTCTTCCCAAATGACACTGAAACAATCAGATGGGAAACAAGCAACCGACAGAATACAAGGATATCATGTCAACGTAAAAGACAAATACATCAGAAAGATGTAATCTCCAATGAGGGGGCCGAGGCAAGTTGTTCTCCACAATCTTAAGAGAATTACTTGTCCTTTTTATGTTACTTATTTCTACTAAATCCATATTTTTGCTTATAAAGAAAGAGAACAAGGGCTTCACTAGAAGACATGGTAATTTGTCTAGGAATTTTTATGGACTTGCAAAAATTTTCAATAGACTGATATCACATTATAAGAAGAGCTTCTTCTGGAAGGTGATGACTACCAAATGAACATTAGAGCACTTGATACAAGGGTTTTCACTTTCTGGGTGAAACCATGTGCTTCAGAGAAGTGAAATATAACTCAAATAACAAATTCTCCTCCTAGTAAGTTGTCTTTTCTCTTTTTTTCCCTTGAAGGTTTTGATTCTCAATGGATGAAAGACCATTAAATGCTGATAAGAGGGTATCACTGGAAGAAGAAACTGAAGCAAGGTCCAGTAAGGTCTTGAATAAATAACAAACTCAGAAGCTGCAGTAATTTGGTTGCCTCGTACCGGCAATACAGTCTCTTTTCCCTGTCAGAGAGCATTAGTTGGGCAAGTAGCTTATTTATATGTTTGTTAAGGAAAGTTTTCATCTTTTTTCTTTTCTATGGCTGTTGCAGGTGGGAGTGCAGCAGAAATAGGTATAGTCAAGTATTTGAAACAACTTACTGAGGAAAGCATTTTAGCGGGAGATGTTTGAGACCTTAAAAGCATCCCTTACTTTTACTAAAACAAGAACCTCTTCTTACCCCAAAAAACATAAAAGAAGGAACCTCTTCATACAAAGGAAAATTAGAAAGCTAGGGAGTATCGACTGTGAAGGGATGTGAATGTTTTCATTATTGCCAATTGGCTCTAGTACTCTCTAACATTGATGATCAACTCCTTGATTAAATTGTTTGACTTCTAAAGACAGGCATAATGGTCTGAATGCAGGTAAAGCATTCAAAAACTGAACACATCAGAAAGGTAGCATTCCCTCCATCCTAGTTCGATATCCTACTTTCACTTGTCTGGTTAACAAGAAAGACTTGAAACTTTCATGTTAAATGCGAGAACTTTAGGACCATAGTTTACCTTGTAAATTTGTAGGAATACAACAAAAACAACAAAAAATGCAGCATAATCCCACAAGTGGAGTCTGGGTAGGAAAGTGGGTATGCAGCGTTACTCCTACCTTGTGAAGGACCTTCTAAATTTGTAGGAATAAGAATGGATAAATTAGAATTGAGAAGAGCAGATGCTTGCCCCATTCATTTATTTTTGGAGTTGTATGAATATTCTTTTAAATTGTTCCAAGCACAGGTGCCTTCCCTGTTCTTTTCATTCATTTGCAGAAGAATAGTAATGTGACATACGCTCTTACTGGAAACCATACAGGTGTTGTTTGGAATAATCGGTTTCAGCAATTTGTTAAAGATTGGAAATGGAAAAGGTGATTTGTTCAGATAATTATTACAATGTTAATGTTCAGTAAGGTGGTGACAGGATCTTCTGGCTTAAATATAAAGGTAGTGATTCTGCATGGTGTGCAACTTATAGTGCAGTTTATATGATAGATAAGTTGCGAAAGAGAAGGCAACTACAACGTGGCATTCTATTTTCATCTTTTTTCGTGGTCTATTGGGTTATGCGAGCTGATATTAGAGCTCATCTAGCAGGGCATGTTAAAAGACCAGAGGCTGGAAAATGGGACTTCTGAGTATTCTGGGTAGTTAAACGGAAAAGAATTGAAACTCGTCTTCATAAGATAAATAGTTCTTTTTTTCCTATTTTCTTTTGATCCATTTTTGGGCCAACAAGAGTATTCGCCAGAGTGTATTGATTCATGGCAGTAGTATGCAAGCAAAATTTACTAAAATAAGGAATATGCCAGAAGATCAAGAAGGTAAACACTAAAATGATGGTACGAGATATCTACTAACTTTTTTGATAAGTAATTAAAAATATTATAAATTTATGCACTAAGCCAGTGCATCAGACATAATTACAGGTTGTGCAAACCCTCTATTGTGCCTAGCATTCCATCTACTAATGTCCAATTACCAGATTGCACCAAAAAGCCAACAAAAAAATACATCTCCATTTAAGGCTGTGAATGTTTCTCGTTGTGCCTTCAAATATTCTGTTGTTTCTTTCAAACCGGACAGTCCACCTAAACCCCAAATTGTAAGCGATATCTCCTAACTAAAAAATTTTCTCTAGACAACTTAGAGTATGTAAAATGTGAAATTTCAATAACTGTTCTAATACAATATGAAATAGCTAGCAAGACAATGTAGAAAACAGACTACACAAAATGTACCATTTATAAACTAAGCAACCAATAAGATTACCTTCTCCAAGAACTGTTTAATGAATTTTTTATGCACATCAAGAGCATATGTTTCAAGCTCCAAGTCTTTCTCTACAAGTCTACGGACCCTCTCCAAAGTGAAGGAGCTGCACCATAAATTCAAAAGCCACTCAGAATACATTAGATCTATAAAATATTTGAATAAGAAAAAGCCTTTTGAGGAGAAGAAGATCATGCATGGACAATAGTTGCCACTTTTAACCCTGAATTATCCTAACACCGTAAGCTTTATTCCCCCCATATGCTGTAGATAAAAGGTTTAGGTTAGATGGTCACGCTCAAGCTGCTCAAAGAATAAGAATGTTTGCTCTTTCTTTTTCACAAGTAGCTCTTAGTCATAGAGACATTATTGAATTTCTACTTCCAAATATTGATTAGAATGCTCATCTATTTCAACGTGACACCAGAGACCACATTATATGAAAACATAGCTGTTAATTCAGGATACCTCACAAAAAAATTAATCGGGATATCCATCACATAACAAGATTGCTGTTTGACTTAATTCAAGACAAAAGATCTTATAGTAAGTATCCAAATTATTTGAGAAAACAAGGTCCCAATTTACTCCTCAACTTTTAACAATGGTTCAAATTTAAGCTCAGATTGGAGCTCCATTAGGTTTCAAGGGCCAAAACAAGACTTTATCCCAACAGATGGTTTAAGATTAACCTAAAATTGGAGCTCCATTAGGGGTCAAGGGCAAAAACAAAGACTTTATCCCTACATATGGTTTAAAATTAAGCTCAGATTGAAGCTCCATTAGGGGTCAAGGTCAAAAGCAAGACTTTATCCCTACAAATGGTTTAAATTTAACCTCTGTTTGGAGCTCATTAAGGGGTCAAGAACAAAAATAAGACTTTATCCTTACAAATGGTTAATAATTAACCTCAGATTCGAGCTCCAAAGGGGTCAACGGCAAAAACAAAGACTCTTATCCCTATATATGGCTTGAAATTAACCTCATATTGAAGCTCCATTAGGGGTCAAGGGCAAAAACAAAGACTTTATCCCTACAAAAGGTTTAAAATTAACTTCACATTGGAAATCTATTAGGGGCCAAGGGAAAATACCAAATTGATAAACTTTCAAGGTTTTGCACCTCTCCAGTACAAAGAAGAGAGAAAAACAAAAGCACCCCGCTAAAGTTTTTCACAAAACCAGCGAAAGCATTCTTCAAACTCACGATAAAAGAATGTAAGATGGAAAGAAACCTTACCCACACATTCACCAATCCCGCAAGATTGCAAGAAGCATCGAATAAAGGAAGAACAATAAAATAAAAAGTAAATCACATTTTTGAAGCAATAGCTTAGATAAACTAATCACCAATCTTTATTTCCAGCATGTTGAGCCATTTATGATAAGGTTAAGGAAAACTAATCCTAATTAAACTAGAATACGAGTAAGGATAAGAAGACCTATCCTAACTAAAATTGAGAAAAGGATTCTAGTAAGAATGGGATACAAACTAACAATCCTAGTTTGACTAGAATTACAAATATAATCCTACTAAAATAAAAATTAAATTACTAGGAAATAAGAAATAACAAATCCTAATCTCTAAGGAAAAGAAATCCTAATCTTGAGTGGATTCTTCACTTCTTGAATTTCTTGGATTCTTAGCATTCTTATCTTGCACCATTCTCCCTTGATTGAAAAAGACTCGTCCTCGAATCTAACAGCTTCCATAGATGGCACAAGATTTGCTATAGTAAGAATGGAGACCCGAGGTAGAAAAAAAATAAGGACCTAATGCTCACCAAGTTTTAAGTTACATTTTGCTAGTTTATCATAGAGCTTCTTCACGTTGTAAGCAAACTTAGCATGTGGTCGAACTAAATCCCACTTTCTATGTTTCAACTTTCTATCAAGTCCTCTCTATGTAATCTTTCTATATTGACTCTTAAATTTCAAGTTACGATATGAAGTTATTGGTATATAGTTAACCAACTCCATGTCTAGCTTTGAGTTAAGCATGGAGATCAATGCTCTTCTTGGGAATGCATCAATTGCATCGCTTGTACGCCAATAGTCACTTTGATGATAGCCATATATATTTATGACGTTATGAAATCTTGTTTCTCCAATATATGGACTCAAACTCTCCAATATCCACTCCTTTATAGATATTTTTTCCTCTTTTTCTAGTATATTTCTATGGGCTTTAGAATTAATGCAATATGCTACCCTGTTTGGATTGATAAAGTCAACTATCAAGTTAATATTCTGTTGAGCATCTCTAAAAGGCGGGAAGTCAATAACACACATAGTTGGATTCGGATCATCATAAAACTTCAGTGGGAACTCCTCAATTATTGGATCCAATGCTTGTTCCTCGTCTCTTTGATATTCTTTATGAGTTTTGTCCTCTTCACGCTCCTGATTATCTGAATATTTATTATAATGGGCATGGTGTCTTGTTACTCTTGTGCCTTGGTCAACTTCAACCTCTTCAGCTCTTTGTGAATGAATTGGTGGATATAGAAGTTGTAGATATGGCGGTTGTAGGCGTTGTGGCAAATTTGGTGGTTGATATTGAAACACCAAGCTTTCAACTAATTTAGTCAGATTCTCTATTGATTCCTTCAAGTCATCTAGGTGCACTTTAATTTCTTCGGTATCTAGTTCAAGGATTCTAGTTTTAATTTATGAACTTTTAATTGAAGATCTATTGAAGAGAATCCCGAACTTGGTATTTTCTTGTTTGGTGACATGATGAACAATGTAGGAATCAAGAATTTGGACCTGGAACTTGTGCTCTGATACCAAATTGATGTACTTTCAAGGTTTTGCACCTCTCAAGTACAAAGAAGAGAGAAAAACAAAAGCACCCCGCTAAAGTTTTTCACAAAACCAGCGAAAGCGTTCTTCAAACTCACATTAGAAGAATGTAAGATGGAAAGAAACCTTACCTACACATTCACCAATCCCGCAAGATTCCAAGAAGCGTCGAATAAAGGAAGAACAATAAAATAAAAAGTAAATCACATTTTTGAAGTAATAGCTTTGATAAACTAATCACCAATCTTTATTTTCAGCATGTTGAGCACTTTATGTAGACCTTATAATGAGTAAAATTGATAAGATTAAGGAAAACTAATCCTATTAAACTAGAATAAGAATAAGGCTAAGAAAACCTATCCTAACTAAAATTGAAAAAAGAATTCTAGTAAGAATAGGATACCAACTAAAAATCCTAGTTTGACTAGAACTACAAATATAATCCTACTAAAACAAGAATTAAATTACTTGGAAATAAGAAATAACAAATCCTAATCTTTAAGGAAAAGAAATCCTAATCTTGAGTGGATTCTTCACTTCTTGAATTTCTTGGATTCTTAGCATTCATATCTTGCATCAAAAATAAGACTTTATCCCTACAAATGGTTTAAAATTAACCTCAGATTGGAGCTCCATTAGGGGTCAAGGACTAAAACAAGACTTTAAAACTAACCTCAGACTGTTTATCCCTACAAATGGTTTAAAACTAACCTCAGACTGGAGTTCCATCCGGGTTCAACGGCAAAAACAAAACTTTATCCCCACATATGGGTTTAACACGTAGATAAGGCACAAGATGAATGCCTCTGGGTCCTTTATTGGATCATATCTTAAGATACTCTCAGTTGTGCAGGGAAAAGATGTATATAACATACTTATACAAACAAAAAGTGGAATATTATTATTACTCGTATGTTGTTTGCTTCTGTTATCTTTTTATCTGTTGCTACTGTTCGTTGCTTCCTTATCACTGTTCATTGAGTCAGGGTCTATAAGAAACAACTACCTTCACAAGGTGGGGTTAAGGTATTCACACACATTACCCTCTCCAGACCCCACTTGTCGGATTACAATAGGTTTGTTGTTATTGTTGTTGTTGGAAAACTTGCAGGATACCCCAATGCTAACACAAAACAAATGCAGACCAAATATATTTTCAAATTATCTCTCCTCTCTCCAACTGATTCAATTTTTTTACTGCTTTTCTTTTTTAGTTCGAAAAATAAGAATATATCTCCAATTTTCAATCAACTGATAGAAATTTAACACCCTTTAGCACTAACTAGGAGTAGAAAAAAGCACTAACACTTAATACGGGTAGGGATCCGGGTCTGAAAACCCGACGGTCCTGGCACCTCCAACATAATCAAAGCACTGTATACAAAATAATTCTACGAAACTAGAATAAAATCAGGAGGAGGGGGAGCATACTCGGCATTTTCTTTGAAATGTTGAAGGCGGGAGCGCAAAGCTGACTCAACCTTGGCTTCTATTCCGCCTTGCTTCTCTTCCTCCACCTCCTTCGCCATCTTCTGCTGTAACCCCTATTTGCCTCCAATCTCTCACACACACTAAAAAACAAACACGCTTTTGAAGTCTCGAAGATTACAGTAGTGTAGCGGGAGTGTTTAGGGCTTAACTAAAACCTCAACAAGTGTGAGTTTCCCTCCCGTTCACACCTCGTCTTTTCTCTTTCTCCTTTCTTTCTACTGTTTTATTTTCACGTGTACTTTTTTCGAATTTTCACGTGTACTTCTTTTTTCGAATTTTCACGTGGATTTACTGGGTGTGTTTTTTGGCAATACATGTTTGCCGATAGATTTTCTTTATATTTTGGTAAATTCCCAAAACTTAAAATCCAAATCCCATTTTGATAAAATTTTAAAACCCAAAATTCAAATCCCAAATCTAGATTTTGGCCCAAAATATCACTATTATATTTTTAAATATTGCTCCAAATTTTTATATTTTGTAAAAGAGCCCATCATTTATTATTTTGTAATAATGTTGTTTCGTCTTCTTAGTCATCTGATAGTGTATTATGTAGTTCATTATAAAAATAATAAATTTGTACAAAAATTATTTATATTCAGGACTATGGTTCCGATAATATAAGGAATGTTATTGATAAATGTATTATTGGGTATTTATGATAGTGTTTAGCATTGGGGTATAAGTCATGTTTTACGTTTATTCAACAAATAAAAAAAGTGAAATATGTTTTGAAAGTTATGTCCAAACACATTTCACATTCAAACCAAACTTCATCCAAAATCAGATTTTCAAAACAAATTTGGGAATATATGGCCAAACGCTAGCTTAATATGTGCATAGTATTTGTGATGACCTAAAGGGCCATCTCGTATTTTTTTACTCAATCTGGGGTTCCGAGGTCTTCAAAACCACGTATTCGTTCTCCTCAATTTGTGTACGCAGTCTAGACGCGGTTCCGAAAAGCCTTTATGTATAATTTGAGAAAAATATTTAAAATTGATTCAAGTTGACTTCGGTCAACATTTTCAGTGAACGAACGCGGACCCATATTTTGACGCTCCCAGAGGGTCCATAGAAAAATATGGGACTCGGGTGTATACCGGAATTGAATTCCGAGGTCCCTAGCCTGAGAAATGAATTTTTGAAGAAAATTGTTAAACTGAAAATATAATGGTGTTTTGAAATTTAACAATGCTTGATCTTATTGGTATCGGGCTCGTAGTTTAGTTCCGGAACTCGGTACAGATTTAATATGGTATTTAAGTCATGCCTGTGAAATTTGGTGAGACACGGATTTTATATGATGTGATTCGGACCCTCTATTGTGGAAATAGAAACATTAAGCGTTCTCGAGAATTTCATTGATTTTGATGCTAAATCCGCAGTTTTAGGTGTTATTTTAGCGATTTTGATCGCACGAGCAAGTTTGTATAATATTTTTTGATTCGTGTTCATGTTTAGTTTAGATCCCAGAGGGCTCGGGTAGGTTTCGAATAGGTTTCGGGATTTTTTGGACTTAGAGGATTCTGTTGTTTTTGTTGTTGTTGCGGTGCAATAGTGTTTTGTGCTTCGCGATCGCGAAGTGTAAATCAAGCTGAGGGGAAAATCTTCTTTGCGAACGCACAGGACTGAATGTGACGCGACGCATTGAGGGTGATACCTTCGCGAACGCGATCAGTCTCCCGCGAACGCGATGGTTAAGAGACGTGGGGAAGGGGAGGGTAGTCCTTCTACACGAACACGACCACTAGGTCGCGAGCGTGATGTCTTAGGGGGAGTTGCCTTACGCGAACGCGTAGATGGACCCACGAATGCGAACGCCTTAGGCCGTTGTGTATCGCAATCGCAATAGGCCTCTCGCGAACGCGACGAAGGTCTGTCCAGCGAATTTAAAAATAGAACCAACATGGGATTAGACCAAAATTTCGCTAAATGTTGGACATAGATTTAGTTGAAACTTGAAAAAATAATTTTAAGTAGTTTTAATAAATAATATTTGAAAGTTGAAATTATGTTTGGACATGTATTTTATTTGAAAATTTTTTGAAGTTTTGTGAATGGGAAAACAAATTTCACCAAAAATCTACCCTAAACTAGATTTTGAGAACTTGAAAAATAATTTCAGAAATTTTTCAAACCTGGATTACCTCTTGATGCACCATCTGTGTTACATTTAATCCATTGTCCACTAGGGAATTCCTAACATACTCTTCTATAATGTAGTCTAGGGATGTAGCTCTCCAACTCACTAACCAATTCAGGCCAATTAGAAGACAATCTTTTCATCTTAGGAAACCTGTACACCAGTAAATTGTGCAGAGTTGCTGAAACCTAAGAAATTAGCCTGTTAAAGGAGATATTACCACCATACCTTCTTTTATTTCTCCTCTTCCATAGCTCCCAGACAACTACACAGGGCAATGTTTGATATAAGGGCTTCAGATACATTTGCAGGGTGTTTCCACCACCTTTGAAATACCTGCTGTAAGCTAATACCATGTGTAAGACCTGCACCCAAAAAATAGATTTTTTTTTAAAGAAAAATATATATTATATATATAAGACTAAGTAAGGAGGGTTGTCTCCCCCCTATAGATATTGTTTATACATGCATTACTTTAGTCAACCATTAGGCCATCTATGGCACTAATATTTCCTAGAGCAGCTAGAGTTTCGCGTTGTTTGGTACTACACAATCTTACATAAACATAGTCCTACATATCTCTTTCATAGAGATCGATTACAAAAGGAGGCTTAGAAAAAATACATAGTTTATCAAAGGTCTTGTTTCTTAGAGCTTCATTTGCCAAAGTGTGAGCCATGCCATTTCCTTGTCTGAAGCTATGCATTAATGATATCCTCCCTGCTTGGTTGCCTCCTCCACTAATGATCTGCATTCAAGGTAAAGTTTGTCGTTAGCAAGGGTGTTATTGTATACTATGTTTAATATATCCGTTGCATCAGTCTTCCTTGATTATTAATTGAAGGTTGTGGCGTAGAGCCATAAGTTCTGTTTGTAATGGTGATGTTGCAAGAATTTTCATCGATGATCCTACACACCAGCGTCCTTTCGAGTCACGTATCGCAGTTCCAATGCCACCTTCCATGATTTTTATGTCGAAGGCACCATCAATGTTTGCTTTGTACCACCCTAAGGGTGGTTTCATCCACTTTACTTGTAATAATATAGTCATCTCCACTATTAAATTTTTATTAGTGTAGAAGTAATATTCATTTGTGTAAGCAAATATTTTTTTGATGTTGATAGGGTTGGTGTTATTATTAATATTGTTTTGATTCCCGTTGTTCCAAATTTCCCATATTATAAAAGGAAGTAATTGGTGCCACTGTACATATTTAGGACTTATTTTTGGTTGTGTGTTCAAGAGGAAGTCCATCCAAAGTTTGTTGCTAGGGTTGTCAACGGTGTTGATACCAAAGTTGTGCCAAAGGTGTTTGGCTATATGGCATTCCCAAAATATGTGGCGAATAGTTTCATTGTTTTTTTTACTTATTGGGCATAAAGGATCAATGTTTATACCAATTTTTGATAAGAAGCTTCTTGTGGGAAGGCGTCCATTGTATATTTTCCATAGGAGGAATTTTATTTTGTTAGGACATTGGAGCTTCTAGAGCCAGATGCTATTTAAGGTATTGTTGTTGCTATTGTCAATTAGTTGGTAGGATGAAGAGGTTGTAAACATTTCATTTAAGGTGAGACTCCAACATATATTACTTAGGATAATTGAGTTTTCATTATTATAGGGAATGTAATTGATATAATTCTTTAAAGGGGTTGGTAGTTTAAAGGAGAGTTTTTCTAAGCACCAAGTGTTATTATCCGTAATATTTTTAATTTATAGTTTATCCTCTCCTTTTGGAAGAGGCCCTTGTATACTGCTCCTAAGGTTCTTATAAATAAGGATCCAATTTGTGTCCCAAATGTTGTGACATGAGTTGTTATGAACTGGCCATCTAATGTCTTTTCTACAGATATTCCATCCTTCCAAAAGACTTTTCCAAGTGATTGATGAGCCAATTGTTTCTTTTTTTCTCCCATAAATACTAATTAGTACCTTTGCCCATAGGGAGTGAGTATTGTTGAGGATTCTCCAAGCTAGGCCTGTGATTAGGGCTTGGTTTTTTTGGTAGGCTTTTCTTATACCTAACCTCCCTTTGGAAACTTCCTTAGTGACAATGTCCCAGTTAATTAGGTGCAGTTTCTTTTGGTCCTGGGTAGTACCCATAAGAAATTCCTTTGGATTTAGTCGATTTCCTTTACAGTTTTTTAGGAATAATTGATGTTTGCATAAGGTAATTGGGAAGAGTGTTAAGGGTAGACTTTATGAGAGTACATCTACCAGCCATACTGATCCATTTAGCATTCCAGTTGTTGAGTTTAGCTCTTATTTTATCAAGAAGAGGAAGGTAGTCTGTATGCCTTGGAATGACATTTAGCATGGGAAAGCCTAAGTAGTTCCCAAAGCTAGTACTTGATGTTATTCCCAGTGTATTTGTTATAAGAGTCTTTGTGTCATTACAACAATTATTGGAAACTATTAATTTAGATTTAGCTTTGTTAACTCTTAGGCTTGAAAGCTTACTAAAATTTTCTAGGCATTGATTAATGCTGGTGACGGTCTTATAGTTTGTTTCTCTCATAATTGTTATATCATCCGCGAAAAAAAGGTGGGATATACTAGGTGCCAAGGAATTAAGTCTAAGTGGAGTCCAGTTCTTGATATCCACCTCATGCTTAATATTGTTAGATAACATATTCATACATAGAATAAAAAGGTAAGGGGATAGGGGTCACTCTGCCTGATTCCTCGAGAAGGGGTAAATTCTTCAGTTTTATTTCCATTGACGAGGATTGAGAATGAGCTAGTTGTGACAACGTCCATTATGATATTTGTAATGTTTTTAGGGAAATTATAGTACTTAAGCGTTCGATAAATATAGGGCCATTCGAGCTCATCGAAGACTTTCTCTAGATCAAGCTTTAGGATCATTTTTCCTTTTCCCTTACATTTGTTGAAGTGTCTTAAGATTTCATGAATTATAATAGCATTGTCACTTCCTCTTCTTCCCTTTACAAAATTGGATTGCTCAATGTTTATAAGGTGGTCTAGGAAGGGCTTTATTCTATTTGCAATTATCTTGGTAATGGTTTTGTAAATAACATTGCATAAACTTATGGGACGGAAGTTTTTTAATAGGTTAGCATTGTTTATTTTGGGGATTAAGCAGATGTACGTGTGGTTCATCCCTGGAGGAATTTTGTTAGTAGTAAATATAGATCATTAATCTATGAACAAACAATATTTTCACAAAAGATTTGAAAAAAAACGTTGCCAAAATGTATGGCCAAACAGGGGCTTTATATCTTCTTCCATAGAACTCGACCTTGGGCGATTTTTGAAGTGGGGATTCAACACCAAATCATAGGTTTGTGTTCTTAAACTCATCTCTTTCGTTTTCCATCAACACCCATTAGATTTTTAGGCCTAAATCTTGTTCTTTAAGGGTGGAAATTAGGGATTTTGAGGAAATGGGAATTTTACAAAATTTGAAATTTTAAACCTCGATTTGGGGTCGAATTCAAATTAATTGCATATCAGTGATCAATGGTGAATGGGTAATCGGGTTTTGGTCCAAACTTAGAGTTTCGACTAAGCGGGCCCGGGGTTGATTTTAGACTTTTTGAAAAGAATATTGGGAAATCCATAATATTTTTCATTAGAATTGGTTTCTTTGGCTTCAATTGATGTTAATAAGTTATCTATGAATAGATTCAGGTGGATTGGACGTGGAAACTAAGGGAAAAGCAGTATTTGAGGCTTGAGTTTGGCCGTGGAATCGAGGTAAGTGTTGTGGCTAGCCTTAGCTTGAGGGGTTATGTGTTGTTGCCTTATTTTCTACTTGTTTAGTTGTTAAGTTCGACGTATAGGTGTGGTGACGAGTATCTATACGTTGTTATCAGGTCATAGCATGGGAGTGAGTCTCTACGACTAGGTAAGCCTAACAAATGCGGAAAAGAAATAATTGTGGAAAGAACATAATTAATAGCTGAAATAACAAAATAAAATTGTGTTTAAAATGTCACCTGGCATATAACAGTATAAGAATCTTAACTTAACACTGCCAAAATCCGGAACCCCATGAATCACAAGCTAAGAGTTCACATATAAAGCTCTAACTCCAGAAATGTCTATCAACAAGGAAAAATACAGAGGGGCTATACTAGTACTGAGAATAGAAAGAGACTCTTCGGTCTGCGGATGCAGCAGATATATCTCGAAATCTCTACAAAAACGCATTGCCTCAAGTGTGATAAGACTGAGTGGAAGTACCTGGATATGCATATAAAAAATATGCGCAGCAAGGGCATGAGTACACCACAGCGATACTCAGTAAGAGCCAAGCCTAACGTCGGTCAGGTAGTGACGAGGAAAGTCAGGGCCCTACTGAGGTTAAATGAAAGATAAGGTATAACTGTATAGGAGAAGACAGTATAATCAAGTGCAACAGTAAGTAGTAACACCGGCTAGGAAGAACGACAATAGCTATAACAGAAACAATAAAATCACGGAAAAGAATTCAGCTTAACACAGAGATAAAAACTGGGGATTTTCCAGGATACCATCCTGTAGTCCCAAATATAAATATCCAATGGATCTTTCGGGATACCGTCCCGTAGTCCAGATATCCAATGGATCTCCTAGAATACCATCCCGTAGTCCAACTCATAGTGCACGGGTATCTACTAGAATTTCGATCCATAGTCTCAAATGTAAATACCTAATACTGGGGGAATCTACTAGGTGCAGTCCCGTAGTTCCAATATAAAAGTGCAGGGGGATCTCCCGGAACACAAATCTGTAGTCCCAAAGTAAAAAACCAGGGAGGATCTCCCGGGATACCGTTCCGTAGTCCCAAAATAAATACACAACAGCGATAAGAAGAGTGCTCAATTCCATTCAAAGTTCATACCAAGGTAAAATATGTATTTCTAACCTAGCAAGCTGCACATAATCCAAATAAGGTAGTTTGAGAAAATAATCAATTAAGTCAATTAGGCATGCTTCCCTAAGCTAACAACCCACTTAAATTACAAGTAGTATACACAGGAAAAGAAATCACAAAGATAGCTACTTAATGAAAATGGATTTTTCAACAATTAGCACAAGTACGCATTTGTCACCTCACTTACAAGGCATTTCAATTATCAACAATTCCAAATCCTAAAGGGAGTTCCCCCACACAAGGTTAGGCAAGCCACTTACCTCGAACCGACTCAAAATCAACAAGAAACCACGCTCTTGCCACGCCGAGTATTCGACTCCAAATGGTGGCAAAAAATAATGCAGCCAGGGGATGTAGTACCCTATATTGAAGATGGGGTTCCCTATAATGAAACTAAAAATAACATGATTATATGCATATTGGAAGGAAATCATGGATTTGAGAACTTCATTTGGTGGTGTTCATCTTTCCACGAACTGTTCCTAAAATTATTCTGTTCCTATTCTTAACAAATAAAGATTCGTTAGTTATAAAATGGTGGTCGATTTGTGGCCTTTTGTTATTTTAATCTCTTGATCTTGACTCATCTGCTTTAATGATTTCAACTACAATTGATTATTTCCTGAATACAAACTGTGTTTCTGACTCTAGAGAACCTTTAACTTTTCCAAACTTTTCCATGACAGTACTTACCTTTTTTCAACTTTATATTGCCTTTGTGGGCATTTCGCTTTTGACTTATATCTTCCAAATTCGTCAATTCCAGAGCATTGGGAGACTTCTGGGTTTTCAAACTTTGCTATTGATTGTTAGTCACGTGCGGCTTAACCTTTCAGCTTTATTTTGCTTTTGCTAGCACTTCAATTTGATTTTCTTCTTCCAAAGTTCCAATTTTAAAGCATTCGCCAATCATGGTCCGTCAGGGTCGACTTGATGCCCTTCCCGAAGTTAGGTGCGTTATTGAAAAATTGCCTCATGTCAAACAAAAGACTGGTAAATCAATCTTTCCATCCTTTCTTTGTCTTAGTTTCAGGACAGAATTAGACCGAAAGGGATTCAAAGAAAAACAAACAATGAAATGGACAAATGAACTTAGACGAGAGGTATCCCTTTTGGGGAAACGAAAGAAGGACTTATTTGGAGTACATTCAGACTTCAATTAACATTACATACCTCTTGGACTGGATGTCTTATTTGTGTAAACTGTCCAACTCTCAGAAATTCATCATAACTCATGCTTTCAAACCAAGAAACCTTTCTGGGGTTCTATTGATGCCGAACGGTCGTGAGGATCCTCTTTTCTATAGTGGCACCCTTTGCGAGTTTTCACCAGCTAACCTCTCTCATTTCTCTTCTTACTGTTGCCTTGTAGTGCTCTTTGCGAGTTTTCACTAACAACACTCTCTCATTTCAATTTCTCTGCTTACCATTGACTTACGGTGCTCGGGAGGATTTTTATCAATAAGTCTCTCTCATTTTATTTCTCTCATTTTGATTGTACTGGATCCAAAGGACTGTATCCTTTATTTTTTTAAACATTCTCACTAATTGATCGAAAGGACTTGAAAAGGATTGGGTAAAAAAATTTGGACTGAATTACAACTTTGGAACCTTTCAGGCAAAATCATTTGCCGAAGCACTATAATATCTGCCCTAGTTTCACTTTTTGGGGAATTTGAATTTTTATTTTGGTGTGACTGAACCTCAAAGAGAGGTTGCCTATGTATCCTTTCGGAATCAAGTTGAACGTAGCTTAGAGAACTTTATTTTTTATTTTATTTTATTTTTTTAATTTCATTTTTGTTTTCTTTTTCTTCTTTTTGTTTTCTTTTTTTCTTTTTTTTTGTTTTTTTATTTCTGTTTTCTTTGTCATTTTTAATAATAACTTCCAAATTCCAAAGAGGATAATCAAAGAGAGGAACCAACTCAAAGTATTTGCAAAAAGGTTAATAGTGTTTGGGTAGCGAGAAAGAAAGCCCCCGTCATGCTAACCAGAGAATGCTAACACCAAGTGATGAGTTAAACATAGTAACTTTTGACTACATCTGTGTTGTCTGTTGTCTCGAGGACATTTCCATTGATGTCTCCCAAATACAACGCTTCATTTAGTAATACTCTTGTTACAATGTATGGAGCTTTTGCAATTTTGAGCAAATTTTTCCTTAGCTTCTTCTTGGTGCGGGAGAATATGTCTCAGGACAAGTTGCCTCACTTCAAATTTCTTGGGACGTACTTTCTTATTGTAAGCATGGGCCATTATTTGTTGTACAACTGCCCATGTCAAACTTCGGCCAATCACTTTCCTTTAATCAAAGATAATGTTTCAATCGGGTCTTGACTCAATCTTCATCATTGATCTCAGCTTCAACAGTAATCCAAAGAGAGGGAATCTCATTTAATTCAAATTTTATTTATTTCCTTACAAGCCTTATCTTCAACAAATTATGCCGCTTGGTTCATTATTTCAAAGTCTAACAACATTTTAGGATCTAAGCATGAAGTACGCAAGCATGTAATGTTATTAAAATATGCATTAACTCAACTGAAAAAAGAATAAGAAAGGGACAAGGTTAAGAAAAGAGACATTATGAAAGATTGATTTCATTTATTTGTATTTTAAGATATAAGGGTTTATATAAGAAAGTAAGACAACAAAGTAAAACATCTGGATTACACCCTGAAATAATCAGGACACAAAAAGGATAACAAGACCGACTACCAAGATTCCCATATGACAGAGAACTTTTTTCATAGCTTGGAAACCGTTTTAGGTTTCTCATCTATCGCTTCAATGGCTACAATGGATTTCAGTACTGGATCAAGCACCCTATTATCATAGATCATTCCAACGATTTTCCCATTGTTGTGAGTAAGCAAGGGATTGTTTGTCACATTAGGGGCCTCTTCTTCCATAAAAACTATTGACTTGACCTAAATGAGGTCCTCCATTGCTCTTTTGAGAGTCCAATAGTCCTCATTATCAGCTCGGCACAAGGGGGACTCGGGGTTTGGCCTATTCGGGGCCACTGGCTGTAGCAGACCTAGCCTAGTTAGCTTTTGGAACAAACTTGAATATGATTCACTAATAGGGGTGAATTAATTCCTTCTATGAGGATCTCTTGGGATGGGATTGTATAGGGGAATATTTTGTTGGAGATTATATGAAGCTTGATATGGACGAGCATTTCTGGGAGGCGGAGCTCCGTTTTGGGTATGTTTTTGTGGTCGCGTGTAAGATTGTGTGTTCATCACCGCACAGTGAGCCGGTGCCATGGAATGTGCATCATCATGATGCGGGTAGTAATGTTGTGAAGTTCTGGGTGGCATATATGATTGGCTAAATGACATGCGGGCCTCTCTCAAGTTTGAAGCTATCAGGGTTCCCTCTTCTCTCATGTTTCTGTTTGCCAAACCCTCCGACCCATTTTGTATGCCCTGGGATATGGCTTTGAAAGAGGCTTGACTCAATATTCTTCCCATCTTCATACTATTCTCAACTATTTCTCCAATTTTAATCGCCTCAGTAAAAGGTTTGCCAATGGCGGCTAATATGTAATGGAGATAATCAGGATCCTGAACTTGGAGAATATAGTTAATCATCTCTGTTTCTTTCATTGATGGTTTGACCCTAGCAGACTTATCCCTCCATTTGATTGCATATTCTCTGAAACTTCCTATCAGTCCCTTCTTTAAGAGGAACGGTCAGGCACTATATCAATATTGTACTGAAACTGTTGGAAGACATCTTGAGCCATGTCGTTCCTAACGTGCCAATGAGAGATATCTTGATCTATGAACCACTCTGAAGTAACTCTTGTCAAACTTTCCCCAAAAATAGGCAACGAGCAAATCTTCTTGGACTTCTACGCCCCTAAATTGGTAACAACACCTCTTCAAATGGGCCACAGGATCACCATGCCCATCATACTTGTCAAACTTGGGGGTCTTGAAGCCGGGCAACAAATGAACATGGGGGAACATGCATACATCGTTGAACGAAACACTCTTGTGGCTTCCCAAGCCCTATATGTTTCTCATTGTTTGTTCCAAGTTCTTTATTTTTCTGGTCATTTCCTCTGATTCCATATTCTTATCAGGCTTTTCAATCTCAATTGGAAACACGTTCTGAGGAGTTTGCTTGTATGAATTTAGAACCTTGAAAGTAAGTTCTGGAGAGTAATGATGGGCATCACAAGCATTTAGTTGTGGATCATTGTTGGAATTTTGTGCAAGATCCGGGTGAGGGACAGTGGAAGTATGGACAATAGGTACAGTAGGTGGGTCATTTCTAAGAGGTGCGATTGGAGGACGTGGAATGGAGGTATTGGAGATAGTGGGAAGGTTAATGCTGTTGGACAATACGCTTTACGCTAGAGGGGGGGTGAATAGCGTTTTAAAAATATTAAGCGTTTTAGTGCGGAATTTAAAAAACTTTGCAGAAATTAAAACAAGTGCAATAGAATAAACTTACACAATGATGTATCCTGGTTGGCCACAAACGTGGTTAGTCCAGTCCCCGAGAGACTCTCTCGAGATTTCCACTAAACTTGTCAAGCTTACGGGTGCTTAACAAACCGTTACAGCTGAGGACACAGGCCTCACCTAGGTGCTCGGGGATCACAATCCCAAAGACTTCAATTGCTCGGGGATACCAATCCCAAAGACTTCAATTGCTCGGGGATAACAATCCCAAAGACTTCAACTGCTCGGGGATAACAATCCCAAAGACTTCAACTGCTCGGGGATAACAATCCCAAAGACTTCAACTGCTCGGGGATAACAATCCCAAAGACTTCAACCGAGGAATCACAAGTTCCTCAACAAACGAGAATCGCAATTCTCTTACAAACACAAAACACACTCACTTTACAAAGCACTCCTTAATGAGTAGATATGAGTAGAAATAGTACGCTCAAGATCACAACAACTTAGCTCAATAGAATGGCTCTTCAAAAAGCTTTATGGATGAATGGAAAATGATGATCAATGTAAGAAAGCTTTTAGCAATGAAAATACTCAAAGTGTATATGTTGTTGTTGTGAAAACACTGAGTTGAAGCTGTATTTATAGGTGAAAAACTCAGTCTTACCGTTGTCTAATTGCCAATTAAGGATTGCTGAAATTACTCAGTGACAATCGATTGTCAAGACTAAACAATCGATTGTTTGCCTATCAGATTAAAAATTCAATCCCAGATTTTACGTCAACAATCGATTACTTCAAATCAATAATCGATTATTTATAACGTTAAGAAATCCTTTCCAATTTTTGGCATAAAACATCGATTGTCCGGAAAGCAACAATCGATTATTTTAACAACGTTCAGAAAATCTTTTCCAGATTTTAAGCAAAACATCGATTGTTAAATATCAACAATCGATTACCTGAAGGTAATTGAAAATATATGACAACGGTCAGCTTCAACAATCGATTATCAAATGGAATAATCGATTATTAATTAATTTCAAAACTTTCTGTCTCATATATAATCGATTATCAAAAGCCACAATCGATTATCATTTTATTTAAAATCACTGGGAGACATTTTTCTCATTCTAATCGATTACCATTAGTTCATAATCGATTTTTATGAGTTTTGAAAACTTTGCCTCAGTTAACAATCGATTATCATAAGTACACAATCGATTGTTATGCAGTTTGCAAAAACCTGATGTTAACTGACTTACTCACAATCGATTATCATTAATTCACAATCGATTGTCATGCAGTCTTGGCTTAGAGATACTCGATTATCATAAGTACATAATCGATTATCTTAGCCCAGATTTTTGAGGCATGCTTGGAAAACATTTTAACAAATGTAAATATGCATAGTTTAAAATCATTTGACACTTAATTTAAATATGCATGATTTTGGAAAAATAATTTTAGTAGAGAAGCCATGTTATGAGCCAAGTTGAGGAATCAAGATCACAATTAATATTGACTCAATTATAACATTTCTAAACTTTGTCTTGAGCTTCTTGTAATGCATCCATTTTGTGCTTGTCCTTGAGTACTGCTATATATCGCTTTTTGCTTTGTTTGACATTCATCAAAACCTACAAAAGAACACACGTTTAGTATATTGCATTTGAAACGTGTTTCCAACAATTTCCCCCTTTTTGATAATGGCAAACATAAGCGGGATATATGCAATAATTATTTTGATAATCCAAGACAAGTGTAAAGTATGCAATTTGATGTTCCCCCTCAATTCATGTTCCCCCTCACTTTAAGCATGAATGAAGTTGAGAGTGATATAGCATACTTCTTGATATCCCGTTTCTTCCCCCTTTTGCCATTAGCAAAAATATATACAAGGGAAGAATATGCAAAAAAACATATGAAATAAACAAAAGTTTATTTATTGGAAAATAACATTACATGGGTGGAGCCAAACACAATAAAACGAACAACAACTAACCAACCAAGGAAAAACAAATCAAAAACAACAATTTCACATCATCAAAAACAACAATTTCATCATTCATCACCCCCATCCCCTTCATCATCATTGGGAGGCGCTTGATATGGCACCACCTGAGCATAGGCATAATGCACGTGATCAAAGTAACCATGGACCTCACGGGTTAATTGAGTAATTTGGTCAGAGATAGTCCGGAGGGTAGGCTCCTGAGGAGGATGAGCACGACGGGCTTGTCGATTTTGAGGAGGAGCGGGAGCATGATCACCATCATGATGAAAGGAAGACTCCGAAATTTCCCAGATTTTGGTGCTCTTTTTGAGAGGACCATTAGCAATATTGACCCCGGAAGCTTCAAGAAATTTCATTATTAAGAGGGCATAGGGGAGAGGTATGTCATCTCTGGTGGCATTGAACATATGAGATTGAATAAGCTTGCACCAATTGATTTTAACACCGGTGATAATGGCATGAAGAAATTTGGCATCCTCTTGGGAAATGGAGGTGTGATTGAGTTTACGGGGTTTGAGAACACGAGTGATGAAATAGAGAATGAAACGATAATTCGGGTCCATACCCTTTATGGTGGGACGACGGGAAGAAGACTCATCATAGGCGACTCCGGCTTGGCGGAAGAGATTAGCTTTATCAATCATGTCCCCGGCATCATTTATGTACTGGTAGATGTCTTCACCATCATGCGGAATGCCGGCAATGAGGTGGAGGTTATCTTCAGAAATTAGAATGGAAATGCCGTTAACATTGGTAACGAGTTCACCCTCATCATCTTTGTGAAGGTTGGAGTAAAAAGCTTCAACCAAAGTAATGTTGTAGTAGGGGTGAGTAAGGAGTAGGAAATTGAAAAGTTGGCACTCTCTTAGCATATTCGCGGCTGGAATGAATGGTGCAACAAGAGCGTTTGTTGAAAAGCGAGGAGGGAGAATAAGGCGTTTCTCAAATTTGGTTAAGAAACGGGTGAGCTCTTCATCGGATTCAAAGAATAGAACCGATCCATCTTGACATGGATGGCGAGAAGAAGAAGCACCTTGTTTGGAACGAGCACGTTTGGAGTTGCGGCTTGACATTTTTGAAAAAGATGTGCTAGGATTTTTCAAAGATAACAAGATAATTTGATGCTTGGGAGGCTTGAGTGAGTATACAAGAGCATATGTGCAGCCTATATATAGAGAAGGAATGAATCTTACACTTATTTGAAAAGATTTGAAGAGATTTGAAGAGCTTTGAAGTCTGAAACGGTAAAAATAAATTCACTGACCGTTCAATAATCGATTGTTTGAATAGAATAATCGATTGTCATTAATGAAAATGATCTGACACATCGATTACACGCCAGAACGGTAAAAAAGAAATTTGAAAAAGATAGTCGATTGTCAAACTTGGTAATCGATTGTTTTTCATATTTATGACCTGACAGGAATCGATTGTAGAGCCAAAACGGTAACATAAGTTTAAAACAGATAATCGATTGTCAATATATAGTAATCGATTATTTCACTCACAGAGAGTTTGGATTTTTGCAAATAATCGATTGGCAGAACAAATAATCGATTGTTTGGAAGGGGGATGCTAAAATGATGAGACTTAATTCTATCAAGCAATGTAAACATTCAACAAGATTTCATGACAAAAAAAATTGAATCAACAAATAATCGATTATTGATACTGATAATCGATTGTAAGCATAAATAATCGATTATGATCGATTTTTCTTGTATCAAGACAATTTATACTTTCCTCTTACCTTTTGGGGGATACCTGCAAAATAGAATTAAACATCTCCGACGCTCAAGTCAGTAATCTATAAATGAAATAATAACTTTGAAACTAGTGTAGTCGGGTGAAAAACGTGAACTCTTAAGAATTTTGTCCTAGGATGTTCTTAAGAGGGTTTAGGGTACTTACCTTCCCTTCGACTTTGCCAATTACCTGATTTTGAACATCCTCCGTTCATTTTGGTCTTTTGGCTCATTCTTCAATTTAAGAAGCTTCTTCCACAATTTTGCCTTTGTCTTCCTTGTATTTTGTCTTTTAAATTTTTCGAAAATACTTCCGATTTTGAAAAAAATGCCTAAATCGACTTTTCCGTCTCTTCCTCCTTCTTTGTGCTTTAATTTAAGGAATTTTGAATTCGTCTCCCGTCAAGTGTTTGGAGTATCCACTACACTTGATTCCTTCAAGCACACCTGCAAAACAAATCAATGCTTTTTTGGTACCCATGCCATTTTGGGTCCTTGAGGGTTATGCATACTATAATGATATGTTTGAGTAGCATGTCTATGTCTAGTAAAGCATGCGGGAGCAATATGACCAATTCGTCTACAATAATGACATGTCACATTTGGATTATGCATGCGTCTAGGCTCATAGTAGCTAGAATAATGCACATTGTTTACTCTATTTTCATTTCTCCTAATTTGAGCACCATAATCATTTCTAGGTTGAACATTTCGGGATCTTCTAGCATGATCACTGTTGTGCCTAAAATATGCATCATGTCTATGGTGACGATTGCTAGGCGGAAGGTCATGTCTAGGTCTCCTAATATTTTGTCTAGCATGCATGTTTGTTTTAGGAAAGGCATTTTTGTTATTAATCCTAGATTGAGCTCTAGGTGGTTGGGTTTTTGCATCAACCTCTTCTTCATTTATGAAGCCTATTCCATGCTTGGTTGATTTCAAGTTATCAAGCACCACATTCAAGTTTTTATGAGAGGAGTTGAATTTATCTAGTGTGCCTTTTAATCTACCTACTTCATTCTTAAGATCTACACAAGAAGCACAATTTTTTGTAGAACTCTCGGGCTTGTCAGAACTTCTTTTCCCATAAAACTTGTTTTGTTCTAGTAGCTTCTCATTTTCCAAAACCAATTTTTCCAATTCTTTTTCTTTTAATGAAAACTGTTTTTGAAAATCTTGTTCTTTTAGAGAAGCACTTTCTCTTAAACTAGTGACGGTTTTTGTAACTTTGAGAAATTCAGCATACAATTCATCAAAGGCATTTCTCATGTCATCAAGAGTGTAAAAATTTTGAGAAGAGATTTGACTTACCTCACTTTGATTTTCTTCCTGTGCCATGAGGCAGAGATTTGCCGCTTCTTCATTTTCTTCTTCACTGGATTCGTCTCCGGAATCTCCTCCCCAAGATATGTATGCTCGTTGCTTCTTGAAGGGTTTCTTCTCCTTTTTAAGATTTGGGCAGTTTGTTTTGATATGCCCTGTTTCACCACATTCATAACATTTAACTTGCTCACCTTGCTTTTTCCCTTTGCGGTCATATTCTTTTCGCATGAATTTTTGGAACTTTTTGATGATGAGTCCGAATTCGCTATCTCCATCCTCTTCAATTGGTGATTGACTTGTGCTCGCCTTTAGAGCAATCTTTTGCCTTCTTTGTTCATCAATAACAGGGTTAAGAATAGTGGATTCATAAGTCTTAAGATTACCTCTAAGAGCGTCTATGGTGACGTTCGTGATTCCAATTGACTCTTGAATCGCATCGGCCTTTGATCGCCATGCCGGTGTTAGACTCCTAAGGATTTTTCGAACTAGTTCTTTGTCTGTGAACGTCTTCTTGAGCGCGTGGAGATCATTCACTATTGATGAGAACCGCTCAAACATCTCGTCTACCTTTTCGCCTTCCTTCATATGGAACAATTCGTAAGCATGAGTTAAAAAGTCAATTTTAGCTTCTCTTACCTGGTCAGTCCCTTCGTAAGTGACCTCAAGCTTGTCCCACATTTCTTTCGCTGTTTTGCAGCAGGAGATTTTCCTGTAATCATTAGCATTAACAGCACAAAGTAATAAATTAATAGCTTTAAAATTATTTTGGACCATTTGATTATCCTTGGCGTTGAATTCCTCTTCTGATTTTGGCACCCATTCTCCTTCCACCTTTTTGACAGGATCCTCATTTCCTTTGGTGTACACCTTCCACAAGTAAGGGCTGTTTGATCTCACGAATATCTGCATCCTTTCTTTCCAATATGAATAATTAGTCCCGTTAAACAAAGGAGGTCTTGTGGGGCACTGTCCTTCATCAATACCTGCAAAAGAGTCTAGAGTAGAAGCCATGGAAAGATTCTCTCAAACGGTTAAGTCTTTCAGAGAGTATGGCTCTGATACCAATTGTTGGACAATACGCTTTACGCTAGAGGGGGGGTGAATAGCGTTTTAAAAATATTAAGCGTTTTAGTGCGGAATTTAAAAAACTTTGCAGAAATTAAAACAAGTGCAGTAGAATAAACTTACACAATGATGTATCCTGGTTGGCCACAAACGTGGTTAGTCCAGTCCCCGAGAGACTCTCTCGAGATTTCCACTAAACTTGTCAAGCTTACGGGTGCTTAACAAACCGTTACAGCTGAGGACACAGGCCTCACCTAGGTGCTCGGGGATCACAATCCCAAAGACTTCAATTGCTCGGGGATACCAATCCCAAAGACTTCAATTGCTCGGGGATAACAATCCCAAAGACTTCAACTGCTCGGGGATAACAATCCCAAAGACTTCAACTGCTCGGGGATAACAATCCCAAAGACTTCAACTGCTCGGGGATAACAATCCCAAAGACTTCAACCGAGGAATCACAAGTTCCTCAACAAACGAGAATCGCAATTCTCTTACAAACACAAAACACACTCACTTTACAAAGCACTCCTTAATGAGTAGATATGAGTAGAAATAGTACGCTCAAGATCACAACAACTTAGCTCAATAGAATGGCTCTTCAAAAAGCTTTATGGATGAATGGAAAATGATGATCAATGTAAGAAAGCTTTTAGCAATGAAAATACTCAAAGTGTATATGTTGTTGTTGTGAAAACACTGAGTTGAAGCTGTATTTATAGGTGAAAAACTCAGTCTTACCGTTGTCTAATTGCCAATTAAGGATTGCTGAAATTACTCAGTGACAATCGATTGTCAAGACTAAACAATCGATTGTTTGCCTATCAGATTAAAAATTCAATCACAGATTTTACGTCAACAATCGATTACTTCAAATCAATAATCGATTATTTATAACGTTAAGAAATCCTTTCCAATTTTTGGCATAAAACATCGATTGTCCGGAAAGCAACAATCGATTATTTTAACAACGTTCAGAAAATCTTTTCCAGATTTTAAGCAAAACATCGATTGTTAAATATCAACAATCGATTACCTGAAGGTAATTGAAAATATATGACAACGGTCAGCTTCAACAATCGATTATCAAATGGAATAATCGATTATTAATTAATTTCAAAACTTTCTGTCTCATATATAATCGATTATCAAAAGCCACAATCGATTATCATTTTATTTAAAATCACTGGGAGACATTTTTCTCATTCTAATCGATTACCATTAGTTCATAATCGATTTTTATGAGTTTTGAAAACTTTGCCTCAGTTAACAATCGATTATCATAAGTACACAATCGATTGTTATGCAGTTTGCAAAAACCTGATGTTAACTGACTTACTCACAATCGATTATCATTAATTCACAATCTATTGTCATGCAGTCTTGGCTTAGAGATACTCGATTATCATAAGTACATAATCGATTATCTTAGCCCAGATTTTTGAGGCATGCTTGGAAAACATTTTAACAAATGTAAATATGCATAGTTTAAAATCATTTGACACTTAATTTAAATATGCATGATTTTGGAAAAATAATTTTAGTAGAGAAGCCATGTTATGAGCCAAGTTGAGGAATCAAGATCACAATTAATATTGACTCAATTATAACATTTCTAAACTTTGTCTTGAGCTTCTTGTAATGCATCCATTTTGTGCTTGTCCTTGAGTACTGCTATATATCGCTTTTTGCTTTGTTTGACATTCATCAAAACCTACAAAAGAACACACGTTTAGTATATTGCATTTGAAACGTGTTTCCAACAAATGCTCAGACTGAATCCAGATTGGTACAATGGGTTACTTGTTATGGAGATGGGCATTTGAGTTGCAACTGAAACATTATGAAGATAATCTGAATTCCCTATGGGTAGTGAGGGCGGTGCATGTCCATTCATCCATGGTGGGTACATTTCTGCCAATTGTTGCTTCAACACTCTTACTTCTTCAACTAGTCTCGAACATTATTCGACCAATTGTCTATGAACCTCATCATTATTTGACTCATTCTCACTGTTATTTGCCATTCTACTTTTTCCTTTTGATTTCGTTTTGTAAGGGTCAGTCGCCAGTTTAAACCAAAAACCATTCATCTTTAAAATGACAAACAACAAACGTGTTAGAATTAGGCATTTTACAGATATTAATCATATATTATATGTCATGCACCTAATGCCATTTTTATTTCTAAAATGAGCTTGGAAGGCTGCATGCTTCATCCCGGCTTATTGGTTTATTTCATCTTGAATTTAACGCTCTCTTTTCTTTCCTTTTTTTAAAAAATTTCTCCCATCATTTTTTTTCCAGATTAATCGTGGTAATGAACCGATGAGGAATAAATAAAATAACCTAACTCTTTTTTTGAGGGAATTTACTAAAGAAAAACTTCTAAAGAAGAATTTTTTTTTTTGGATTTTGAATTTATTTTTTGGGAATTTTTGAAAGAAAGAACATGTTTTTGGATTTTGACCTTTTAATTTGAATCTATGAAAGAAAAGACTTCTACAGAAAAAGGTAATATTTTTAAATTTTTAATTTTCGAAAGAAAAACTTTTGAAAAAGAGTGAAATTGTTTTGAATTTTTAGAAGAAGCTAAAAAGAAATATTTTTGAAATTTTAGCCTGGACCATATGAAGGTTGCCTACGTATCTCATATCCGGTGAGAATCAGGCCTGCGTAGATCAGTCAAAATAAACAAAAAAAACTATTTTGAAAATTATAATTTTACATACCAAAACTCTTTACAATTTATTTTAAATCAAAAAACAAAAAAATGGGTATTTTACGAAACTTGGAAATTTTCTGTTTCTCTCTCCTCCGTTCAATCAATCTATCCTAAAGTCGATCAACATTTGAGTGAAGCATACCAAATAATGTTGCACATAGCACATAAAGATGAATATGTTGGTCCAAAAAATTGGCACCTATCCTAGACGGGCCCGACCCCTATGCCGAGTCCCACTAAGTCCAATGTAGATGATGCAATAAAGCATAACCTACTAGGGATATTCATCGTGTGTGGCTTGTTCTTCTATGCTTTCAAATCCTAAAGGAGATAGTATCTAGACCTGGCTTATCTGGGAGGACAACCCGACCCGAGGAGCGTCAAGCGTCACCAGTAGTAGAACAACACTAGCCAGCTAACGGTTCTCCCGCCTACACATATGTGACTGAATCCTTCAGCAAATGCTAGTAGGCTAACTGGCTTTATCTCAATAAAGAAACTTTGTGCTGCTGGTAGGAAAACACAGTATAACTACCTATGAGAAGACTTGGTGAGGTATTGGGATAATCCCTCACAACTGGAACAAAATCAATATAGGGAGTCTCTACACTGACATCCTTCACAAATGCTAAGTGTGAAAGACAACCCTTCCCAACCATATGTTGGGCCTTCAAGAAATAAATTACTCTACTGGGAAAATAATCAGTCAAACCCCGCCACTCAATCTGTGACACACCCGGTATAGCCAATGTGACTGTCTTAGCATGACAGTCCAGAATAGCACGACGCAAAGATAGCCAATCCACGCCCAAAATAACATCAAAGTCTACCATACAAAATAACAACAGATTCACTCAGGCCTCCAGACCCCTAATAGTCACCACACACGATCGATACACACATTCTACAATAACAGTATTGCCCACCAGAGTAGATACATAAACATATGAAACAAGAGACTCATAGGGTGTATCTAAATAACAAGCAAAGTATGATGACACATAAGAAAAGGTGGAACCGAAATCAAATAATACAGAGGCATCTCTATGGAAGACTGAGACAATACATATAATAACTGCATCCGAGGAAATAACATCGGGTCTAGCTGGAGTGCATAGAAACGGGCCTGACCGCCACCTAATCAACCTCCCCTTTAGGGCCACCCCTAGATGACTGACCTCCACCCCTAGCTGACTAGGTGGGTGATAGTTAAGTAACTTGCGCAGAAGTCGATGGCTGACTCCTTTGCTGAGATGAACCCGTAAGACGATGAGGATACTGCCTCCACATATGACCCATTTCTCCACACTTATAGAAACTATCGGGTGCTGGAGATAGGAAATGAAGGGAATCCCTAGCACCGGAATGACTAGCAGAAGCACTTGGCATAGAAGAGCCTTGAACTGATGGAGCACGGGACGAACTTTGAGCTGGAATGGCACTAAGTGATGACTAGCCCTGCTGAGAACCATGAATCGATGACACCACACGATAACCTGGGTGAGCTGGCTGAGCATGCCTGAATGGACGTCCCCTGCAATGTTGAAAATGACTTCTCAAAGGAGCACCACCATAACTACCCGATCCTCGAGGCCTCTTGGCCTTCCTCTTTTCTCCCTATTGACGACGAACTGACTCAATCTCACGGGCAATGTCAATGAACTCATCAAAAGTAGCACCAGACACCCTATCCCTGGTATTGAGAATGCGAAGCTGATTTGTGAGGCCATCAACAAACCTCATAATCTTCTCTCTGTCTGTTGGAACCAACCAAATATTATGGCGAGCTAACTTAGAGAACCTCATCTTATACTACGTCACAGTCATCTATCCCTAATGCAACCACTCAAACTATTTGTGCAGCTCCTCTCTATGAGACTACGTCACACACTTCTCCAAAAAGAGAACGGAGAACCGTTTCCAGGTGAAGGGTGCTGCACCAACAAGCCTACGTCTCTCAAATGCCTCCCACCAAGTGAAGGTAGCTCCTGAAAACTGAAAAATAGTGAAAACAACCTTGCCGGTCTCCAAAATACCCACTATGCGAAGAATTCTCTAACACTTGTCCAAAAAACCCTGCGCATCCTCGCCCTCTGCACCATTGAATGTCAGAGGCTAAAGTCTACCAAACCTCACCAACCTGCGTTGCTCGTCCTCTAGCATGGCAGGGGCTACATAGTCCTGAGCAACTACAACCGGCTAGGCTGGATATGCCCCCGGTATCTGAAGTCTTGCACGGCCTGCTGAAGTGTGCGAGCAACGGGAGTCTAATTGCCTCCTCCGGCCTAAGAAGTAGCTGCGGCTGTAGATATTGAAATCGCCTGAGCTAGGCCAGTGCATACTGATAGAATCTGATCCAAGGCCTCTTGAAGACCCAGAATCACAACGGGCACAGCTGGTGCCTAAGTTGGTGCTGCCGGAGCGTCCATAACTGGGACCTGATCCTGAACTGGGGCGATTGGTGGATCTACATGTGATGGCCTCACTTCTATGCGAGCCACACCCCTTCCCCTACCGCGACTACGACCGCATCCTCGGCCTTTAGTAGCCACAGCTGGTGGTACTGGTAGTCATACATCCTGACTGGTAGCATGTGTCCTCACCATCTGTGAGATAATAGAATAACAGAAGTTTATTACTCTGATCAACGATTCACAAGAAAGGAATTTCAAGAATATGAAGTTTTTCCTAAAGGTTTTGCAACCTCTCGAGGATAAATACTGATGTCTTCGTACCAATCCGCGAGACTCTACTAAACCTGATCATGAATCATGAGACCTATGTAACCTAGGCTATGATACCAACTTGTCATGACCCAAAACCTAGATCTGGTCGTGATGGCGCCTCTCATGAAGACAAGGCCATCCGATACATAGCCAATTCATTTTAAGCAATTAAGATAGTACCAATTATGGCTTTAGCATCATAATAATCCCAAAACAAAGGTTAATAATAATGTTTGCGAAGTAGACATTGGCTGACATCAAGATGTCACCAGTCATGAGCATCTATCATAAAAACTAAGAGTCTAAAGAATCTACACAACTATTATATAACTAAAATAGGAAAAAATAAGATACAGGGAGAAGCACTGGGCTGCGAATGCTGAGCAGTTACCTAGTGAGTCTCCAAAGTCTACTGGAAGCTATCAACCCTCGCAAACAGGACCTGAAGCACCTGAATGTGCACACGGGGTGCATGGAGTAAAATGAGTACTCCAACTCAGTGAGTAATAATAACAAATTCAGATTGAGCAATAACAAATCACGTGAAGGCACATCAACAAGCTATGAAGAAGCAGTAAAAACTAGTAAAAGCACTGAAATAGTGAAAATATGCAAATCACTTTAGTTCATTTTAAGCTTCTTTAGAATTCCTTCTTAACAGTTAAGAAAGTAAATTCAAGCCACTAGAAAAAGATAAACACATAAACCTCGGGCACAATACCAACAAAATCAGCCCCTCGAGCAACACATGGAACAATACCAACCCCTCGGCTATATCTTATATCACAAAGGGTACTCGCGCTCACTGGGGATGTGCAGACTCCAGGAGGGGCCCCTTACTGCCCAAGTGCAATATCAGGCCATCTAGTGGTATAATAAATAGGCTCTCGGTCTCATATCAACAAGCCAACTTTTGGCATACACTCTCAAGCCCTTAGTCTCATAATCTTAATTTAGTGTATCCTCATAACACAAGCCCCCGACCTTACTCAATCAGAATCTCATAAGCAACTCGGGAAACAGTAAACCGTGATGCTTAGCCTAAATTATCACATAAAATATCATTTAATATATTAAAACAGAGTAAACTTGGCTGAATTATGAAAATAACAGAATATAGCATGACTGAGTACAAGTATAAAATTAGAATAGTGAGGAAATATCAGGAAAATTCCCTAAGGGTCCAAATAGTTGGCACGAGGCCGAAACATGACATTCAAACCAAAAACTAATGATAGCAAATAGTTTTCAATCAAATACATAGTAAAACAGTCATTCGGGATGGACTAAGTCATAATCCCCAAGGGTGCACGACCCCACGCTCGTCATCTAGCGTGTGCGTCACCTCAACATAGCACAACAATATGTAATCCAGGGTTTCACACCCTTAGGAAAATATTTAAAATCATTACTCATCTCAATCTGGTCCAAACTCTAGCCCATGATGACTTTGCCCCTCGAATCGGCCTTCTCTTGCGTTGAATCTATCCCAAATCAAAATCACGGCGTCAAAATATGCTAAGGGAATGAAGCCCATACAAAAATAATCAATTCACAATATAAATCCAAATATTACCAAAACCCCACCCTGGGCCCACATCTCGAAAATCCGATAAAATTCACGTCAACAGATTTTTTATCTCCCCAGGAGTTCATATACATCAAAAGTCCCAAAATCTTGCCACAATTGGCGCCTCAAATCCTCAAGTCTAGGTCTCCAATACCAAGCCCTAGTTTCCTCAAATTTAACCTTTAATTTCCACTAATACCATGATTAACCAATGGAAAAATGATCATAAACTCAAGCAATGAAGCTTAGGGAACTTATCCAACTGATTCACCTCGACTTTCTCTTGAATTAACTGCCCTAGCTCGTTTCTCGCCTTCAAAAATGGAGAACTTAGCCAAAAATGTGCGAAGGAAACATTATATACTTCTAACCCAGGGATTCCACATATGCGACCATGATATCGCTTCTGCGATACCGCTTTTGCGGTCCATGAATCACTTCTGTAGTTTTCACTTAAGCCGCCTTTCGCACCTGCGACTATATCTCCGCATCTATAGTCACGCAGGTGCTGTTCACATACCGCATTTATGGTTTCACTCAACACAACCTTTGGCTGCATCTGCGGCTTCAAAGACTCTTCTGCGATACCGCACCTGCGGTCCCCTGGCCATAGGTGCGGTTATGACAACAATGGAACATTTTCTGCTGCCAAACCAACTTCTAAACCGTTCGTCAACCATCTGAAAACACCCCGAGACCCCGGGGACCTTAACCAAAAGCACAAATACGTCAGATACCACCATCCAAACTTATAACAATCTTCAAAATACCTCAACCAATATTGAATTGACCAAAACACATTGGATTCAAGCCTACGTTTCCGAAATCTTCCGAATTCTGCTTTCGATAAAAAAGTCTACTAAACCACGTACGAATGACCTGAAATTTTTCACACACATCCCAAATGACATAACAAACCTACTGCAACTCCTAAAATTCTATTCCAACCTCTATATCAAAATCTCATCTATCAACATGAAAACGCCAAATTCAACTTCGCCAATTCAAGCCTAAATCTATTTCGGACCTCCAAAATACATTCTGATTACGCCCCTAAGACCCAAATCACCTCCCAAAGCTATCGAAACCATTAGAACTCATATCTGAGCCCTTTAACACTTAATTAAATATCCGATTGACTTTCTAACTTAAGCTTTCTCAAAAGAGATTAAGTGTCTCAAACCTCACCAAAATCTTTCGAACCTGAGCCAACCTACTCAATCACACATAAAACCGATAAATAAAGCAATAAGAAACAGAAATGGGGCGAAACAGATCGGTAACTCATGAGACGACTAGTCGGATCGTCACAATTGTACTCATACGACTTAGACATATAACATTGTTATGTAAATCTCGTTCTGCATTTTCAAAGACACATTAAAAGAACGTACAAGTTGCAGGTAAATGATATCCAAAGATATGTTTTGAACTATAAAAAGAATTATTTGAGTTCGGCTAAACTTAGCTTATACCTAAAACTGCATAGAAATGATCCAAACATATTAAAGTAACGAAGCTTACGTAAAGTTAAAGACAAATTAAAGGACTTATTCAAGTCTGCAGTATCCTCATACGCATAGCAATTAGTAGCAGAGTTCCTTAATTTACTAGAGCAATTCAAAAGCTAGTGTCCATTAAGTGTACAACAATTTCAAATTAGGCAATTGATACATGTCGTACATGGGTATTAAGCCATTGTTCTGAATCTGATCTTTGACACTACAACACAAATGTATGTAAATATATTTGATAAACAAATTTTCACTTTCTCAGGGTATTTTTTTTTTCATAGTCATGAGCACTATTTGTAATAACTATTTTTGTAACCATGATCAGATATTCGAGAACAACTCGACAAGCCCAACTAACGAGATAATCAAGTAAGAAAAATCTACACCATAATGACTAGTTATCGCACATTTCATGCTTCAAACAATAATTCATTTATATATATGCATCAAACTTAAAACGAGAGCAGGAGGACGAACCTCAAAGGAGAATTTGTGTTTCCTGTTAATATTGAATCTTTGTAACGATCCAGCCGGTCGTTTCATGTGTTACTGCTCCATTTTTGCATTTATGCTTCTTATTGTCTAGTTCAGCTATATTATGTGTTATCGGGTTTATTGGATCGGGTTCCGAGAGGTTTTGGTAAGGTTTGAGACACTTAGTCTCTTTTGAGTAAGCTTAAGTTGGAAAAGTCAACCGGATGTTGACTTGTGTGAAAAAGGGCTCGGATGTGAATTCTGATGATTCAGATAGCTTTGGGAGATGAGTTGGGGTTTAAGAGTTTGATCGGAATGTATTTTGGAGGTCCGCGGTAGATTTAGGCTTGAATTGATGAAAATGGAATTTTGGCATTTTTCGATTCATAGGTGAGAATTTGATATAGGGGTCGGAATGGAATTCTGGGAGTTGTTATAGGTCCGTTGTGTCATTTGCGATATGTGTGCAAAATTTTAGGTCATTCGAACATGGTTTGATAGACTTTTTGATCAAGAGCGAAATTCGGAAGATCTTTGGAACCTTAGTCTTGAAATCGATATTATTTGGTTGATTCGATGTTGTTTGAGGTGTTTTGATGATTGTTTTAAGTTTGGATAGTGGTATATGACTTATTCGTACTTTTGGTTGAGGTCTCGGGGGGCGTCGGGGTGATTTCGGATGGTTGACGTGAGATTTTGGAATTGAGTTTGGCAGCTGAAGTTGTTGTTGCACTCATAACCGCACCTGCGGTTGGGAGGGCACAGATGCGATGCCCGCAGAAGCAAAGGATTTTCGTAGATGCGGTGAGATGGGGAAGTCCACAAAGTGCAGGCGAGGAAGAATTAACGCACTTGCAAGACCACATGTGCAGACGAGTTAGTGCACGTGCGGTCCCAGCCCTTTAAGTGAAAATAGCAGGTGCAGTGGGTTAGACCCTAGAAGCGGGAAATGACCGTAGGTGCAGAATCCCTAGGTTAGAAGGTATATATTTCATCCTTCACAATTTTTAGCCTTTCTTCACTATTGTTAAATCAATTTTGGAGCTTTTTGGAGGATTTTGAAGAGGGAATCAGAGGAACTTCATTGAGGTAAGAGTTTTTAACATAATACTCATTCCTATGGTGTTATTTCATTGATTAGACTTGAAATTTATATAAATTGATAGGTAAATATTGAAGGGACTAGGGCTTGTAATTGGAGACCAAAAATTAGGGATTTGAGGGGTCATTCGTGGTTGGACTTTTTTAAATTTGGTATGTATGAACTCGTGGGAGGATAAAAGGTGTGTTGATGTAATTTTTATCGAATTCCGAGATGTAGGCACGGTAGTCGGGTTTGGTTAATTTTGGGATTTGTGTAGTTATTTGATTATTTTTGCATGGGCTTCGTTCCCTTAGTATATTTTGACGTCATGATTCTGATTTTGGATAGTTTCGACGCGAATTGAGGCTGAGACGAGAGGCAAATGCATCACGTGCTAGAGTTCGGATCGGATAGAGGTAAGTAATAATTGTAAATGTTTTCTTGAGAGTATGAAACCCCGGATTTCACATTGTTGTGCTACTTTGAGGTTATGCCCACGCTAGATGACGAGCGTGGGGTCGTGCACCATTAGTATTGTGACTTAGTCCATCCCGTATGATTGTTTAACCACGTATTTGATGAAAAATTGTCTGGTATCATCATGTTTTGGACTAAATGCCATATTTGGGCCTCATGCCAACTATTTTGAACTCGCAGGGGATATTTACTACTATTCCTCACTATTTTGATTTCATATTTGTACTCAGTCATGTTGTATTCTACTATTTTTATAACGCAGCTATATTTACTCCTTTTGACACCTTAAATGATATTTTGGGCTGAGCATCATACTTCACTCTGCCCGAGTGGCTTTTAGAGATTTCTGACTAAATAGGGTCGAGGGCCTATGTTTTGAGGTTTTTATGAGATCGGGCCGTGCGCCGCAACAGTGTTATCTTGGTTTACGACTTAGATGCCGAGGGCCTAAGTTGTTATGCCATGAGGTGGCTTGTTATGAGGCAAAGAGTCTATTTGATTATGACACGAGATGGCTTGATACTGCGCTTGGGCTAATATGAGTGATTGTGAGACTGCCCAAAAGGCTGGTTCTGTTGGTATTTTGCCTGAGAGGCTGATTTGTGTTTCGATCTTTTAACCCCTTTTCATTCACTCATTTGAACTGCTAAAAGGTGTCTAAAGAGGTTTTACTGAACTAAGAAGTTTTTACGAGCTTTTATTGTTTTATTGTATTGTTCTGTTTTTACACTACCTCGTTGTAGCATTTTGATGTGTTTTACGTGTTTACTTATTACTCAGCCGACTTTATTTCTATTACTTACTAGTTGGCGTACTCACATTACTCCCTGCATCCTATGTGCAGATTCAGGAGTCTAGGGTCATGAGAGCGAGGTCTGATTACTTCTTGTAGGCTATATGTAGTTGACTAGGTAGCTGCTCGGCATGCGCAGCCTAGTGCTTCTCCTTCCTATCTTTACTTTCCTTGTACTAGCTTTATACTAGACTATGTAGTCTTTTCATTCTCTTAGACAGATAATTAGATGCTCATAACTGGTTACACCCCGATGCCGGGCTGTGTTAGTTTCCTTATTTGTTCTATTTTACTATATTTTTGGGATTTATCACCTATTAATGACTTAATTACGAATTATTATAACTGTTAATTGGTTGGGGTTTGTGTTGGCTGGCCTTATTTCACGATAGGGCTATCACGACCGGGTTCGGTTTAGGATCGTGAAAATTTGGTATTAGAGCCTAAGTTATAAAGGTCTCACTAGTCATGATTAGGTTTAGTAGAGTCTCGCAAATTGGTACAGAAATGTCTACATTTATCCTCGGGAGGCTACGAAACCTTTTGGAAACTTCATATTCTTGAATTCTTATCGTGCGAATCTGTTGATTCGAGTACTACACTTCTAGTATTCTATTCTCTCACAGATGGTGCGGACATGAGTGATCTGTCAGGATGGACGACCACCAGTACTATCAGTTGTGGCCACTAGAGGTCGAGGACGCGATCGAGGCCTTGGTAGGGGCAGAGGTATAGCTCGCACCGCAGCTAGGGCATCACTTGTAGATCCACCAACCGCCCCAGTTCAAGATCAGGTCCTAGTTTTGGACGCTCCAGTAGCACTAATTCATGCATCAGTTGTGCCCATTGTCATTCTAGGTCTTCAGGAGGCCCATTGGCCTAGCTTAGGTGGTCTCAGTTATTACAACCGCACCTACTTCTTAGGCAAGGGGAGGCACTCAGACTCCCACCACTCGTACACTTGAGTACGTTGTGCAGGGACTTCAGACACCGGGGGCATATCCAGCCCGGCCAGTTGTAGCTGCTCAGGACTATGTAGCTCCTGCTATGCCATAGGACGAGCATCATAGGTATGAGAGGTTTGGTAGATTTCAACCTCTGACTTTTAGTTGTGCAGAGGGCGAGGATGCCCAGGGTTTCTTGGACAAGTGTCATAGGATTTTTCGTACAACGGGTATTCTGGAGATCAATGGGGTCGCTTTCACTAATTTTTAGTTTTCTAGAGCCACCTTCACTTGGTGGGAGGCTTATGAGAGGCATAGGCCTATTGGTGCAGTTCTCTGTTCTCATTTTGGAGAAGTATGTGCCACAGTCTCACTGAGAGGAGCTGCGCAGGTAGTTTGAGTGGTTACGTGAGGGAGATACGACTATGATGCAGTATGAGATGAGGTTCTTAGAGTTAGCTCGTCATGCTATTTGGTTGGTTCCTACAGAGAGAGAGAGAGAGAGAGAGAGAGAGAGAGAGAGAAAGAGAGAGAAAGAGAGAGAGAGAGAGAAAGAGAGAGATAGAGAGAGAGATAGAGAGAGAGAGATAGAGAGAGAGTATTAGGAGGTTTGTTGATGGCCTCTCATATTAGCTTTAGATTCTCATGACCAAGGAGAGGGTGTCTGATGCTACTGTTGAGTATCTTTACGATATTGCTCATGATATTGAGTTAGTTCGTCACCAGAAACGAGATGAGAGGGAGGCCAAGAGGCCTCAAGGATCTGGTAGTTATGGTGGTGCTCTTTTGAAAGATCAGTTTCAGCATGACAGAGGCGGTCCACTCATGCATGCTCAGCCAACTTTCCTAGGTTATCATGGGGTGTCATCGGGTCATAGTTCCCACAGTTCTCATCAGGGCCATTCATCACTCAGTGCCTTCCAGCCCTGAGTTCGTCCCGTGCTCCATCAGTTTAGGGCTTTTCTATGCCAGGTACATCTACTAGTCATTTCGGTGCTAGGCGTTCCCTTTAGTCCCCATATCCAACACCCAGGAGTTGCCATGAGTATAGAGAGGTGGGTCGCATGTGGAGGCAGTGTCCTCATCGTCTTGGGGTTCATCTCAGCAGAGGAGTTTGACATCGGCTTCAGCGCTAGTTACTTCACTTTTACCCACCCACCTAGCTAGGGGTGGAGGTTAGTAAGCTAGGGGCCGCCCTAGAGTAGGAGGTCGATCAAGCCCATTTCTATGTACTCCCAACTAAACCCGATGTTGTTGCTTCAGATGTTGTGATTACATGTATTGTCTTAGTCTGCCACAGACATACCTCTATATTATTTGATCCCAGCTCTACTTACTCTTATGTGTTGTCATACTGTGAGCATGTGCTTTTTGCCTCGCGTGAATTACTCCTATAAAATTCTTAGATTTAGGAGTTTTCCTTTTAATTATTGGACTTTTAGGATTAATTGCATATTTTTTGTGACTGTTTGTATTTTTGTGTGCATTTTTTTTAATTTAGATAATTTATAAAAAATACAAAACATTGCATTTGCATTTAGGACTTGATTTTACATATTTTAAAGATTAATTGGTAATTAGGATTTCATGAAAAATACAAAAAATAAAAAATTTCAATTTATTTTTGCTTTGTTTAATTTGAGCTATGTTAGTTTCTTTAAAATTCTTCAATTGTATTTATTATTAATTAGAACTTAACATAATAAGGGAAGTTAATTTAATTTTTAGGATTTTATTCGGTCTTATTTTACTTTTAATTTTAATTTTAAATTTTGAAAAGAAAAGAAAGAAAATTGAAATTGGGTTTGAAAATAAAATGCCCAAATTGGGTAGACCCAATTTGCCAAAAACCGGCCCAAACCACTCCTTAACCCAGTCCAACCCCCTCTCCAAACCAAACGACATCGTTTAGGTTATAATCAATCCTGGCTATCTATGTTTCTTGATCTAACGGTCGAGAAGCTGGGGTGCAATAGTATATAATTGTCCTAACGCCCCCACCCCCAAACCCTATGTCTCACTCTACCCCAGAAAACCCTAGAGAGCCCTCGCCGTCTCCGCCATTCACCACCGGGAAATCGCCTTTGCCAGCGGCGGAACTCTGATCAGCCCCTTACACCACTTGAACACCTCCTCTCCTCTTTCCAAATCCGTTATCATATTTCCTCGAATCCCACCCTAGCTCCTCGAATATTAGCCAGAAGCACGGACTCCACCGCTGTGTACGGCGGAGCGACCACCCAAACACCACCTAAATTAACACCATAGGTCCTCCTAAACCCCCTCATCACGAATCCACTGCTATTTTCCTTTAAATCATGGCCGAACTCTTCGAATATTGAATCAAAATTACGGCCAAAACCTCACCCCCAAAAATCACACCCTACAATTTCCTCACCTCCCTCACCTCAAATCCACAACCTATTTCCCTCGAATATCCCCGCAACTGCTCAAATATGGATCTAGGACTTTCGGAATTTTGAACACAGTGCATGAAGAACCCTGTTCAAGTTCATGGTTCAGATTGGAGTTCTAAGCTAAGTTTTCTAAGTTTCTTTTCTAATTTTGCTCCGCCTCACCTCTTTCTGTTAATTTGTTGTTAAGAGTCTAAGTAGGTTCTAATTCGAAATTGTGTCAGTCTCATTTGCTTAATATCTGAGTTTAAAATTAGATTCAAATTGTAATAGTCGAGTTGGCTTTAATATGTTGGTTCAAGTTTCCATATTAAATTATTAAGTTTAATTAATCTTGATTCGAGTTGTGTTAGTCTTTTTCAGTTGAATTGATATCCATGTTAAAACTCCTGAGCTTAATTAGTTTTGATTCAAATTGTCTTACTCTTTTCTTTTAATTTCTGGGCCTAAACTAGGTTTTGTTGTAGGGTTTGCTCACAAACTCGATCAATCATGTTTAGCTAACCCTAATTTTAAACCAAAATTTTCTTAATGCGATTGGAAGTTTAGTCTAAATTCAAAGTTGAAACGCAGTAACATTTAACTAAGGGTCTAAAAGTAGTTCAAAATTAGGACATAGGGCAAAGTTGAAATACCCAGTGACTATAGGGGTAAATGAGGGAATGAGCTTTAGAGAGTCTTGCAATAACAGAAGTAGGTTCGCTAGAAGCTTCTGGAGTGGGATTCAAATTTAAATTTCAGGAACTTAGCAGTATAACTTGGGTAACAAGTGAGTACCCTAAGGACTTTAAAGCTACAACTGAAAATTAAGAGGAGGCTAAGGTGTAAAGTAAAAATCTGAAAGGCCCCTAATATTTGCCTATAAAAGGCAGTATACTCTACCTTGCAGCTAAGTTTGGAGATTTCGAAGAGCTAAAAAAATCCACGGCTAAAAAAAAAATTTCAGAAAAACAGTGTTTTATTGAGTTTTTCTAGTAATTTTCTGAACTTCTCTTGGTGCTGAAACAAGTTCTGATTAGTTGACATTCGAAAAATGAATTAAAATCAAGCTTTATTGAAGTGTCTTTGTTCATTGTTTGGACTGAAACTGTGTTCTGGGTTGTTTTACCTCACTTTCTGGGTTTTAAATTTGGTTTTAAACTGCTGATTCTGCTGTCTTATTACTGCTGCCCGATTTCTGATTATCCTGTTGTGTTCTCTTCATATTTTTCGGGTACGCACCCTTGATTCTAGTATGTAACATAGTGTCATGAGGTGCATTTGTTGAAAAGGAAATGAAGATTGTCTTTCTTTATCAGATGTCAATTCCTTAGTTTATTTTTTTTGTAGCTTTCATATGCCTCCTTCTTATTTTAACATTTTATATAAAAATGTAGTAGGACAGTTATGCAGTACATGTTGATTAGCCTCTTTAATTTTAAGTTTTGACATGGTTAGAAACGACTATCAGTTTTAAAAGTTATGTATATTTGTTCCTATTGTTGAATAGTTTTGTTAAGCACAAGATACTTATGTCTAAATTTGACCATTATGTGGGAAAGCTGAATTCACCTAGTTTGCTTTCTATGGTGAATTTAATTCTGTTTGAGAATGGCTAAAAGAGTTGTTTGATTAGCAATATCATTGATTTTGAGTTAGCTAGGATATTTGTTATATGGCTAAATGTGTAGCAGAATTCAATAGGTTTCGAATAAGGTTTAACTCCAACATACGCCAAAATTGCTTTTAAAGAGCTTCAGAACTTTTCTTTTTTGTGAATTTTATGTCTCAAGCAACTTAAGTTATTTTCTAGTTATAAAAGAGAATGTTGTATTTATGAAATATTGTGATGCATAATCCTGCTCTGGGAGGTTAAACGATATTTCTGGTCAGCCGAGATTCTATCCTTGGGCAAGACCTATTTCTGCGTTTCATTTCAGCTCGAACTGGGCCTAATATAGGCCCAAAACTTTTGAAATCCTTTACCCTGTTGATTTTCCTTTGATTTCATGGTTTAAAAATGAATGTAAGTGCTTGGCTTTCCAAGCCGAGCTGCGAATTCGAACTAGGGATTTCTTCAGTGATTGAGGTCTTCCTTGTTGGAGTTTGGGCTCGATCTTGGGCCAGGCGTGCAGTCCCTTTCAAATGGGACCTATGATTATGCCTTTCTTGTTGGGCCACTGGTTCATTTGTGTTAGGTTAACTCCCTATGATTAAATAATCAACCCTTTCCTACGCAAACCATTAATCAGTTTAAATAAAACCTTTAGCTTCATTTAATGTTAATTAATTCGGTCCATGAATTGAATTGGAGGCGGGCCATAAAAGATAAGAATAGTTCATTGGACCTTCAAATTTTAGTTTGAATAGCCTTTAAAAATAGAATTGAGGTGCCCCGCGCCAAATAAAACCTCGAATGCGTGGCCCTCGTTTAAATTAATTTCTATATGACACTTATAATTTGGGACGTGCTATTTAGTGAATTTTCATGAAATCCCGTAGAGTTAAAAACGCGCTAGTTGCTTGAACCTCGCATTTTAATAAATTTACTTTCTTAAACTCAGCTGCGCATTTATGTGACCCAAATCCAAATCTCAGCGATATTAGAATATGTCAAAAGTCATGGGTGCATTTATGTGGCGTGATTCGAGATGTGTTTTAATAACGTTGCACTTTTCCTTAAAATTAATTCAAAATGGTAAATAATTTAAAATTACACTATAGGTTGAACACATGTATTAAAATTAGGTAATGACCAATTATGATAGTTTAAGCGACCGTGCTAGAACCACGGAATCCGGGGGTGCCTAACACCTTCCCCCGGGGTTAACACAATTCCTTACTCAAGAATTTCTGGTTCGCAGACTTCAAATAGGAATGTCGAAATCATCCTCGATTTGGGATTTAAAATAAATCGGTGACTTGGGACACCAGAAAAAAACCTATTTCATGTGGCGACTCTGAACAAAAATTGGAATAATGTCACTTAAATTGGAAAAAATCCCTTATACATTACCTTTCGGGATGGTGTGTGAAAAAGGAGGTGTGACAGCTCTGGCGACTCTGCTGGGGATCGAACCCAGAATCTATGGTTCAGGGTTCAAGAATTTAAGCTTAGAATAGTTATTATATTTGGCTCTACCTGTTATCTGATTCTCTTACATGTTTTATCCTTAATGTGCTAAATGTTTTACCGCTTTGATATTATCTCAATTATATATAAAACTGTTATGAAACCCTTCTCTCCTCTTCTTCAAGGATGTGCTCGCTAGTCGAGACTCCCTATTGTGTTAGTGTCATACCATAAAGTAAGAATGAGGTCGGGCAAGTTACTAAGCTGGATAGCCTTTTGGTTCCTGGTACATAGTCCCCTCCTCGACTCGAGTTGTCCGCTCGGGTACACAGTCTAGAACATATACCCAGGTTTTGCACCTAGAATAACTCAACCTCATGCTGGATCCCTAGTAGGAACGTTTGTTTGCATCACGTGCATTTTACGTAGGAGACTCAACACAGGGGTTGGGTCTGTCTAGGATAGGTGTACCGAAATGAAAAGACCATCCTGATGCATCTTACTTGCTACGTGTGCAGGGTCTGTCTAGGATAGGTGTACCCGAAATGAAAAGACCATCCTGATACATCTTACTTGCTACGTGTGCACTTATTTGCTTCGGGTCCACATGTTGACCGGCTTGTAAGTAATGGGAGATAATTGAAAAGAGAATAGCAATGGTAGGGTTTAAGTGAGGATGATCACCTGTTTTGAACCAAGTACCCAAATAGTACTAAAGCTCTGTCGAAGTTTTGAGAAAATAATAGAAAAGAAAGGTTTTGTTTTTCAAAATATTGGTTTTTGTCAAATCTGCCCGAACTACGCCAGTTTTATTCTCACTGGATGTGAGATACGTAGGCAACCCCTATCGGGTCCAACTTCCCTTTTCGCAAAAATAGCCAAAAATAACAAAAGTTTTAATCTTAGTCAGAAATAAGTAGGGTGATGCCATTCTTGTTTAATATAAGCCGAATGTCCCCAAAAGGGCGTCAGAGGGCTGTTTTTGCAAAAACAGTCACCTTGGGTCATTCCTAACGGCTAGCGAGCACATCCTTTAAATTTTCTTTCCTGAAGTGCTAAAAGACCGTATCGGCAAAGCCAGGGTTTTGTTTTTGAAAAGATTAAAAAAAAAGAAGAAAAAAGAAAGAAATCTTTTAAATATATATTTATATATTATTATTATTATTATTATTATTATTATTATTATTTCTCATCAAAATAAGTCACTAAATCGCCTTAATAAATGTGCAGGATGAGCACAAATGAAATCGAACCCTTCACAGTCCTTAACGAGATCCCCCTGAAGGTCCATATGTGATGGAATGATCTAGCAAAGGGCATTAAAGAAACAAGTGAACGTTCTGGGAGGCCTTGTCGGACTATTAAACGTCAAGTCAAGATCGGACATAATTGAAGCCTTGATACCATTCTAGGACCCAACTTGAAACGTATTCCACTTCTCTGATTTTGAGCTCACACTTACATTGGAGGAAGTAGCTGGTTATGTGGGCCTCAATGGGAATCTCAGAAGTCAATATCTCTTATCACCAAGATCGGTGTCCCTTCACAGATTCCTAGTTTTCCTATGCATTAGTCGGGATGTCCAAGACAGAAATCTATCCAAAGGGTACTACATATTCTAGTTTCTGTATCTTCGATATAGTAACCCTCGAGGTTTTGAAAAGCCGAACACCAGTCTAACCCATGCCAGAAACAAAGACAAGTGAGAGGCAAGACAGAGTTTAGTTTTCATGGTGGCTTTTATGGGTGTTGTGATTTGTCCACGAAAGGATGGAAATATAGAGATAGGTCTTGTAGAAATGATCATCGTGGCAATAAAAAATGCCAACATCACTGTGATTCCTCTGATCATGTCTAAATTCTACCGAGCCTTGACCATCTGTCAGGAAGGAGGAAAATTTTTCCAGGGTTGCAATTTGTTACTCCAATTATGGATGAAAGAACACCTCTATCACCGGGTTTGATACATGAATTATTGTTTGACCGCTCTAATCTACATTGAAGAATTTGGAAGCCAGGTAGCGGGTATTGAATTACCTATGGGTACGGAAGCTTGGCTTGCACATCTGAGGGCCCTGATTGCTGATAAAATCGAGTTGACATTTGGATGGCTTCCCGTTACCGAAGCAATGTATAGGTCAGCGGAAGTATCTTATGTCCTCTTAATGGGAATTCGGAGCATCCAACCTTATGCTCCCTACAGAGTGTTGCGCCAGCTAGGAAGATTTCAAACCATCCACTATGACGAAGATCTGAGTAAACATGCCACTGATCTGGGTCCAAAAGCTGCATTTCCAGAAGGGAAAATTCACCAAATGTGGAATTAATGTAGGTTTTTAGAACCCAAGACCATAGTGCGAGACCGAACCAGAGGTGAAGTGGACCCCAAATATGTTGAATGGTTCAGTAAGAAATATCAAATTCTTGAAAGGCCCGTGAAGAGACCATATGTCCAACAATCCACCATTGAGGCGCAACCGCAAGTGGGACTGGCTGACCAAAGAGGATGAGTACAAAGACAAAATAAATAAATTGGAAAGGCAAGTCATGAAACTTCAATGTAAAAATGGTGTTTTGACCCCGGAAAATGAGGCCCTTAAAGCTCAGATCAGAAAGATGAAAGCAATTGCCAATAACCCAGAAATAAGTCTGGATGATAAGAGACTTATAAGTGGACTAAATAGAAAGTCCTTGAGTGTCAAGAAAACTTGGAAAAATCTGAAGATAGCCTAGTAAATATCCAAGCACGATGGACAAAGAGAGCAGAAGAACGGGCATGATTTTTGCAACAAATGAAGGGAAATTATGAAGGGACCATCACCAGCCTAAGAAAAAAGATAACCATTCTTGATGATGAGACGACCAAATGAGCTAAAGATTTCTAGGCTGATAGGGAGCACTGTTATAATCTGATGGCTAAAATGGAGGAATAAATACAGCAAGTATAAGATCAACACTTTCATGACTCCCAAGGGTTAGAAGCCCACAACCGACAGATAGAGAGGCTACTTCAGGAAAAAGGAAAAATTAGAGAAACGGTCAGGACCATCGGTAACTACATTACCATGAAGTGCCAAGCATGCAAGGACATGACTCGTGCCACCTTCTGTACCACAGTAATGACTTTTGTCCGTCAAGTTATGAGTGATCTCGCACATTAGCCCGCGGCAAGGCCGAATGATGCCCTGCGGGCCCCAGTAGTTGAAGCATTAATGTATTCTTGAGTTTTCAATCATTGAGTCTGTATTTTTGCTTTGAGTCGGTAGTTTTATTTCCAAGAAAAAGAGTAGTTAACATCTTTTGTAATAGAAGATTCATTAATGAAAAATGAAAATTCCCAAAATTGTCTTTTTATTTTTCGTATTCATTTTCCCGAACTATGCATGATCTGATTCGTGTGGCGTCGTGATACGTAGGCAATCCTCATCAGATCCGGTCATAATCTTGTAAATAACTCCAATAAAGAAAATGGAAAAATGAGAAAGTATAGAGGAGAAGAAAAGCAAGAAAAAGAGAGAGTAAAATCATAAGAGAGAAAATGGGAAAGAATAAAGAAAGCCAGGATGAAGCATGCAACTGTTGCAAAACATATAGAAACCCATTTAACTGCATAGGTGCATCACACCCCGACGCGCAATTACCTATCTGTTATTTGTCACAGACTAACCGATTGCTGCTGTCCCTAACCAGTCTATGGTTTTATAGAATGATAGTTGGTTTTTGTGGTAGTCTGGCATTGCATACATACTTCACGAGATCAAAGGGTAGTGTTGGAATGTCTTCAGAAATCACTCTGCCAGCAATTCTTATCACGGACGAGAGCCCAATCTCGGGCATCCCGATTTCAGAATCAGATACAGTCGAGGAAAATATGTTATTGCGTCTCCGCATGATGGAAATATAGGACGCCTGGTAAATAGAAAGGAGCCGCCCAGTGCAATTCCTGGATTTCCCGAGCTTTTCCCTAGAATGGTTCGAACTTCCACTGTCCCAATCAGTTATCCCAATATCCCACTAGGATACCCAACCATCCCGGCCCATTTTGTTGGAACATCCTCTGAGGTTCGCCCCCAGATGTTCATACCCAGCATGCCCCCAAACATCTTTACCGCTCCCCCATGTTCAGCTACAACAGAGCCTGCACTGCCTAGGCCCACTTTTGATCCTTTAGCCTTTGCATTCCAAACACTCACCCCCAAATGGAGCCTCCTCAATTCCCCACTTATACCTACCCTCCACTACTTCAATTTGAGTTCACTCCGAGACAAGAAAGGAGTCCCAAAACACCTGAGCAGGAAGACATCGCAAGAAAGATGAGGAGTATAGAGCAAAGCCTCAAGAACATCCAGGGCTTGAGTGGGCAGAAGAGTGTGTCGTATGTTGATCTATGCATGTTTTCCCATGTGCACCCTACCCTATTTTCAAGACTCCAAAATTTGAGAAGTACGATGGGCACGGTGATCCTATTGCTCATCTTAAGAAATACTGCAATCAGTTGCGAGGGGCTGGAGGAAAAGAAGAATTGCTTATGACCTATTTTGGGGAATGTCTGGTGGGTATTGCCTCCGAGTGGTACATGGATCAAGACATATCTTAGTGGAACATCTGGGACGACCTTGCTAGAGACTTTTTCAGACAATTCCAGTACAATATAAAAATTTCTCTAGACAGAAACTCGTTGGCCAACTTGAAAAAGAAGTCCTCGGAGAGCTTTCGGGAATAGACAATCAAATGTCATGAGCAGGCATCTAAAGAGCCTCCGATGGATGAGGTTGAAATGGTCACAGTGTTCCTCCAGGCTCAGGAAGCCGATTACTTCCACAATATAATGTCATCTATGGGTAAACCATTCCCAGAAGCTATCAAAATCGGGGAAATAATGGAAAATGGATTAAAAATAGGCAGAGTTCTAAGCCAATCCACTATCAGAGCAACCTCCCAAGCCATCCAGAGCGGGTCGGAAGGAGTAACATAGGGCAATAAGAAAGAAGAAACGTCCATGGCACCATCAGGTGTGAGAAGAAACTGTGCTCCCAGATCCATGTTCCCAGAAAGAACTCCTCAGCATTATTACCCTTACCGGGACATGGCCTATGCTCTGCAGCCATATGCAGTCATGAATGCTCAACCTTTTATCCGACCGCAGCAACAAGCCAACAGGAACCTAGCTCCATTCCCAAGAAACCATCCTCCTTACCAAAACCACTATAACCCCCGTCCTCCCCAGAATAACTTTCATCCTCGTGAACCACCCAGAGGGACAAATTTTACAATAATTGGAGAATCCTACTTCAGTTTGTTTCCAAAGCTTGTCGATATGGTCCTGCTACAGCCCGTGCCTCCAAACAGGCAAAACCCGGGATCACCTTCCTAGCAGCGGGGCACCCGATGTGCCTACCACTTAGGAGCTGAGGGACATGACATGGAAAATTGCTGGACCCTGAAAAGAGCTGTAGAGGATCTAATAGAACAAAGAAAGATTGTGTTAAGGGACTAGGACATCCCCAACGCGAACAACCCCCTGCCGGCCGACAACAACGGGCCGATAATTGGAATGATCTGTGAAGACAAGGAATTTGACCCAACTTTGAAAGCCATAATTGCCATTGCTGATATGGAAAGAAAGCCAAAGACTTCCCCGAAGCAGGATGAAGGGGAGAAAGAGAGCAAAGTTATGCACCCCAAACTAAAAAATAAAATAGAGGCAGAAACTGAGGCAGCGCCCTCCAAAGACGTTGTTCTCTATGTCCCACGGGGCCGCAAGGATAAGCGGTTGCCTTTCAGTCCTCCCAAGAGATTCGAACTTAATAATACCACCAAGATATATGTGCTTAAGGGAGCTTTTGTAGTGCGTGCGGCCAACTAATGCACCGAAGATGAGTGAGCCCATGGTTAATGGTCGCACGCCATAGAAGCCCATGACGAATCCTTCGGCGGTGCCCTGGAATTACCATAAAATAGTAGTGACATATAAAGGGAAAGAAATCTCAGGAGAAGAAAACTACCATGCGGAAAAGTACTCCAATTTCGAAGAAGTAAACAACGCCACCAGGAAACGTTTCCCATCTAAAAAACCAGTGAGCGTTGAAGAGGCGGAGGCTTTCTTTCAGAAAATGAAAATGGCAGACTATGAAGTGGTTGACCAGCTCTAGAAGTTTTCTGAACAAGTCTCCTTGCTATCTTTGTTGATGAAATCCCTAGAAACCTAGAAGGTACTAATCATGACCCTCAATGAGGCATACGTGCCGGCTGAGACTTCTGTGGAACAATTAGAAAGAATGGCAGAAAGATTTTTCGCTGTCAACCAAATTTCATTAAGTAAAAATGACTTGCCGCCGGAAGGGGCTGCACATATCAAAGCCCTGCACTTAACTGCCAAATGTGAAGAGTATTATGTGAAAAGGGTTATGGTAGACGGAGGTTCTGGGGTGGATTTCTGCCCGCTCTTAACATTACAGCGCATGGAGATTGGGACTGAAAGGATTTGTCCAAACATTTTCTGTGTACTAGCTTTTGATGGTATCAAAAGGGACACGATTGGAGACAAGGATTTTGACCTGACTTGGAAAGACATAATTGGCATTGCTGATATGGAAAGAAAGCCAAAAGAATTCCCCAAAGCAGGATGAAGGGGAGAAAGAGAGCAAAGTTATGCACCCCAAACTAGAAAATAAAATAGAGGCAGAAACTGAGGCAGCGCCCGCCAAAGACGTTGTTCTCTATGTCCCACGGGGCCGTAAGGATAAGCGGTTGACTTTGAGTCCTCCCAAGAGATTCGAACTGAATAAAACCACCCAGATATATGTGCTTAAGGGAGCTTATGTAGTGCGTGTGGCCAACTAATTCACCAAGGCTGAGTGAGCCCATGGTTAATGGTCGCACGCCATAGAAGCCCATGACGAATCCTTCGACGGTGCCCTGGAATTACCATAAAACAGTGGTGATATATAAAGGGAAAGAAATCTCAGGAGAAGAAAACTACCATGCGGAAAAGTACTCCAATTTGGAAGAAGTAAACAACGCTACCAGGAAATGCTTCCCATCTAAAATACCAGTGAGCGCTGAAGATGCGGAGGCTTTCTTTCTGAAAATGAAAATGGCAGACTATGAAGTGGTTGACCAGCAAAAAGTTTTCTGAACAAGTCTCCTTGCTATCTTTGTTGATGAAATCCCTAGAAAACTAGAAGGTACTAATCAAGACCCTCAATGAGGAATACGTGCCAGCTGAGACTTCTGTGGAACAATTAGAAAGAAGGGCAGAAAGATTTTTCGTTGTCAACCAAATTTCATTAAGCAAAAATGACTTGCCGTCGGAAGAGGCTGCACATAACAAAGCCCTACACTTAACTGTCAAATGTGAAGAGTATTATGTGAAAAGGGTTATGGTAGACGGAGGTTTTGGGGTGGATTTCTGCCCGCTCTTAACATTACAGCGCATGGAGATTGGGTGAAAGGATTCGTCCAAACAATGTCTGTGTACGAGCTTTCGATAGTATCAAAAGGGACACGATTGGAGAGATTGATCTAATTCTGACCATTGGTCCGGTTGACTTTGAGGTGACTTTCTAAGTTCTAGACATGGACACGTCCTATAACCTTCTTTTGGGGAGGCCATGGATCCACGCAGCAGGGGCTGTACCTTCCACTCATCATCAGATGGTAAAGTTTGAGCATGGGGAACAAGAAATTGTGGTCCATGGGGAGGATGAACAATCAATTTATCGAGATCCTCATTCCCTTGCCTTGATGCGAGAGAAGGCAACGAGCACATAGTTTATCAGGCCTTTGAAGTAGTGGTGGCAGACCAGTACGAAGAAGGAAACCCCTCCCCCCAGCCCTTTCTTTCCAATGCATCAATTATGATGGCGAAAGAAATGATATGAAATGGCTTCAAACCGGGGAAGGGACTTGGGAAATCCCTACAAGGAATAGCTGAACCAGTTACTTTGCCAGTTACTGAAAAATTCTTCGGGCTAGGTTTCCAACCTACTCCAAACGACATAAAATGGGCAAAAGATAGTAAACATGATGGCTGGGTCCTGCCTCAACCGCTGCCACATCTGTAGGAAACATTTGTCGAGCCGAATTACAATGATGAATAAGAGAAGGATGTTTTTACAGCTGAAGATATTGAGGAAATATGTGGAGCAAAGAGAAAGATACTATATGAAACCCACATGGTTCAGCCAGGAGAGGGCTCTAGCACCGCTGAGGTGTTGTACATGGGACCCAAGGCCAAATTACATAATTGGAAGGCTATGCCATTCCCCATCAAGTGAGAGTCCCAGTAGACTAGTCCTACCACTTTTTCTGCATTGCAATTTATCCCAATGTGTAGCTCAGATGTTTTCTTTAAAGTTTTTTGTCTTTTTAATTTCCAAAAGTAAACCCTATTATCTTCCAATTCCAAGAACTGAAATCAATATTTCATCGTTCATTTTTCTTTATTCTTTCTGATTTTTGCTATTTTCTCTTTTGTTGCTTCTTTCAGTTCTAATAATGCGGCTTTAAATAACATGACATGCTTGCGGATTACGTGCCCAGATCCAAAAATGCCGCCTAATTGTGAAATAATGAACCAATAACCGGAGTACGATGAAGAAGAGGTTTTTAGGGAAATAAATCAAGAGCTGGAACATTTTGAAAATAAACCTAAGCCAAAGTTAAATGACACTGAGCCGGTTAACTTGGTTTGCTCTAAAGAAATTAGGGAAACCAAAATAAGCATCCATGCAGATGAAATAACTTAGGATGCACTAATACAACTCCTGTTCGAGTTCAAAGATGTATTTACATGGTCGTATGATGACATGCCAAGAATGAGTGTTGATTTGGTAGTGCATAAATGTCCAACTTATCTCGAGTGCCCCCAATCCAGCAAAAATAGAGAAAATTTAAAACTAAAATCAGTGATAAAATCAAAGAAGAGATCACAAAACAATTGGAGATGGGAGTGATCCGAGTGGTCCGATACACCACATGGTTGGCCAATGTAGTACCATTGCCAAAGAAGGATTGGAAAACCTGTGTATGTGGATTATGGAGACTTGACCAAGGCAAGCCCCAAAGATAACTTCCCATTGCCGAACATCCATATCCTTGTTGATAACCGCACCAAACATGAGATACAATCCTTTGTGGACTGTTATGCAGGATATCACCAGGTGTTGATGGATGAAGAGGATGCAGAGAAAACAACTTTCACCACACCTTGGGGAAACTACTGCTACAGGGTCATGCCTTTCGGACTGAAGAATGCCGGGGCAACCTATATGAGAGCCATGACTACCATCTTCTATGATATGATGCATCAAGAAATAGAGGTATATGTGGACGACGTGATCATCAAGTCCAAAACTCAGGATGACCATGTGCGAGATTTGAGGAAGTTCTTTGAACGGCTGTGCAGATATGATTTGAAACTGAACCTAGCTAAATGTGCGTTCAGAGTCCTGTCGGCAAACTTCTGGAATTTATAGTCAGCCGTAGAGGTATTGAGTTAGATCCGACAAAGATAAAGTCTATTCAGGATTTACCTTCTCTAAAAACCAAGAATGATGTAATGAGCTTGTTGGGAAGATTGAATTATATCACTCGGTTCATTGCTCAGCTGGCTTCCACATGTGAACCCATATTCAAATTGCTAAAGAAAGATGCAGCGATCAAATGGATGGATGAATGTCAAGAGGCTTTCGGTAAGATTAAAGATTATCAATTCAACCCACCGGTCTTGGTCCCACTTGAACCAAGGAGGCCACTATTTCTGTACATGACAGTCTTTGAAAGTTCCTTTGGTTGCGTCCTCAGACAACATGATGTCACGGGAAAGAATGAGCTGGCAATATACTACTTAAGCAAGAATTTTACCAGCTATAAAGCCAAGTATACTCTGCTAGAACGAACCTGGTGTGCTTTAACGTAGGTCGCTCGAAAGCTGAAACATTACCTCCAAGCCTACACCACCTACCTTATAACCAGGACCACTTAAATACATATTCCAGAAGCAAATGCCCACCGGAAGATTAGAAAAATGGCAATTCCTGCTCAATGAGTTTGACATAGTCTATGTCATCCGCACGACAATGAAAGCCCAGGCACTAGCGGATCACTTGGCCGAAAACCCGGTTGATGATAAATACCAACCTCTAAACACTTATTTCCCACATGAAGATGTAAAATCGATTGAGGCAATATCAGAGGATACGAATGCTTGGAAAATGTTCTTTGACGGAGCAGTAAATGCAAAAGGTTTGGGAGTAGGGGCAATTTTAATCTCACCCACTGGTCAGCATTACCCGGCCATAGCTAGCCTTCGGGTTTTCTGCACAAACAGCACAACCGAGTATGAGGTCTGCATCACGGGCATGAACATGGCAGTCGACCAAGATGTCAAAGAGTTATTGATTATGGGAGACTCAGATTTGATTACTCGGCAAGCCCAAGGGAAATGGGAAACTCGATATGTTAAGCTTATCCCTTATCAGCAACATGTGGAAGACCTTAGCAAGTGATTCAAGTCAATAGAGTTCAGGCACATCCCTCGTTGTCACAATGAACTAGCTGATGCACTCGCCACTTTGGCCTTAATGTTGCCTTACGCATGCAATGCCCACATTGATCTCTTGGAAATCCAAATCAGGGAAAGGCATGCTTACTGTAATACAACTGAGGCAGAACCAAGTATTAAGCTGTGGTACCATGACATCAAAAGATTTTTGAAAACACAGGAATACCCCGAGCAAGATACTAGGGACCAAAAAAGAACCATTAGATGGCATGCAAGTGGTTTCTTCTTGAGTGGTGATGTATTGTACAAAAGGAACCCATATCTCAATTTGTTAAGATGTGTTGATACTGAAGAAGCTGGAAGGATCATGCAAGAAGTACATGTAGAGTGTGTGGACCCACATGACCGGGTATGTTTTGGAAAAGAAAATTCTTCGAGCAAGCTATTACTGGATAACCATGGAAAAGGACTGTTTCAGCTTTGTCCAAAAAGTGCAATCAGTGTCAGGTGCACAACATTTGATTCATGCACCGCCCACAGAACTGCACTCCATGTCAACACCCTGGCCATTCACCACTTGGGGCATGGACGTCATCGCGCCAATTGAGCCAAAAGATTCAAATGGGCATAGGTTCATACTAGTTGCCATTGACTATTTCACAAAATGAGTCGAAGCCATTACTCTCAAATCTGTCACCAAGAAAGCGGTAATAGACTTTGTACACTCCAAGCTTATCTGTCGAATTGGTATTCCCGCAACCATTATCACAAATAATGCGGCAAACCTCAATATTCGTTTGATGGACGAGATATGCGAACAATTCAAGATAACACATAGGAACTCTACTCCTTATCGGCCCAAGGCTAATGGAGCTGTCGAAGCAGCAAATAAAAACATCAAGAAGATCTTGAGAAAGATGATTCAGAGCTCCAGGAAATGGCATGAAAAGTTGACTTTCGCATTAATGGGATACCGAACCACAGTGCGTACATCATTAGGAGCGACCCCATACCTCTTAGTCTATGGAACTGAGGCTGTGATACCCATGGAGGTGGAAATCCCTTCTCTCCGGATCATCTTTGAAGCTGAGATTGATGATACAGAATGGGTCAAGAATCGTTTGGAACAGCTAACCTTAATCAATGAAAAATGAATTGTTGCAGTCTGCCACGAGCAGTTGTATCAATAAAGAATGGATCGAGCTTATAACAAGAAAGTGCGGCTTAGAAATTTTGAAGTAGGACAGCTTGTGTTAAGGCGCATTCTTCCTCACAACCAGAAAGCAAAGGGAAAATTCTCTCCTAATTGGAAAGGCCCGTACATCATTAGAAAGATATTGCCGAAAGGAGCATTGTATCTGGGTGACATCGAAGGAGATGATCCCGAATCAGCTGTGAACACAGACGCAATAAAAAGGTACTATGTCTAAGCTCTCTACAATAATGACTCTATCCAATTGGGATGACGAAGGCTTTCATTCTCGCTATCCAAACACTATCACACCTTTTTGAAAACCCATTTAAGCCGGTTACTCTTATTTGGTTACCCTCTTTGGAACCTAAAAAGGCTATTGAAAAATGAAATGAAAAGGAAAGAAATGAAAAAGAAAGAAAAGAAGAATAAAAAAGAGAGAGAGAAGAACAAAAGAAAAGAAAAGAAAAGAAAAGAAAAGAAAAGAAAAGAAAAGAAAAGAAAAGAAAACAAAACAGAAAAACAAAAAAAAACCAACAACAAATGTTTTTCCTGAACTATGTCTAACTTGATTCCAAAAGGATACGTAGGCAGCCTCTATTTGGAGTTCAGTCACACCAAAACAAAAAGACCAATCTCCCCCGAAAATGAAACTGGGGAGATGATATAATGGTTTGGCAAAAAACCTACCAGAATGGTTCCAAAGTTGTACTTTCATCCCAATTCCTTTTTACCCAAACCCTGTCCAAGTCTTTCTGATCAATTGTTAAAGGCGTCGGAATGGGAATCATCGCTGTTGGAACTTGGTGCAATCAAATTGAGAGAAATAAAATGAGAGAGTCTTGTTGGTGAAAACCTACGGGTACCATAAGGTGACGGTAAGTAGAGAAATTGAAAATGAGAGAGTCCGCTTAGTGAAAACTCGTAAAGAGCACTATCGGGCGACGGCGAGAAGGGAAATGAGCGATGTCGATTGGCAAAAACGCTAAAAGGGCATCAGCGGCCAATAAGAAGACATTGTTCACCATTGAAAGTCCTGACAAGATTCCCTGTTTTTGAAATACGGGCTAATGAGTTTATGAGAAGTGGGGAAAAGTTTGTGCGGGTCAGGCATCTAGCCTAAGAAGCATGTCATTTTTATTTGAAGTCCGCATGCACCCCAGATAAGTCCTTCTTTTCTCCCTGAATGGGATGTTTCTCTTTAAATTCATTTTCTTGCCTTCGCCTACCTTTTCTTGAATCCCTTCGGTTTAACTCTGTCTCCCGTAACTAATACAAAGAAAATGTGGCAATATTGGCTTTACAGGGCTCTGTCTAACAAAGTTGGAAAAGCATACCCAGCCTCAGCGAGCGCATCTAGCCGATCTCGACTAGTCAGGATGGCTGATGCTTTGAAATAAAAGTCACTGAAAATGGAAAGAAGTCCAAAGTCAAAGGTCCTAAAGGCAGAATAAAGTCAGAACCCTATACAGGCAAGTCATCATGAAAACTTAAAAGTTGGTCCCTTTGGGTTGAAAGAGAGATTAATCTTCAAGACCATCAAGCAGCAGGGTTTATCAACAAAAGCGGGGTCGAGAGCAAGCAATCAAGGCCACAAAGCCCACCACCATTTCAAACTAATAATTTTTCTTTCTTTGAAAATTGTAACAGGTGCAAATTCAAGCAGCCATGCAAGAAGCAGGTGCAACCAAAAGGAATAAGCAGGAGCTAGGAACAACTTCGCAACAACGATTAACCTAAAAAGGGGAGTTTCCTTCAAATTCTTTCCTGCAGTTTTACTAAAAGAAGAAAGAAGAAAAGGAATATCACGAAAATCATGGTAGCATAGGGCTTCCAATCTCTAGCTGCATCCTTCCAAACCTAGGACTACACTCCCTAGTTGTCCCCAGCATAACCTGTGGACCTCCCCGGCATAACGCGAGGGTCATTTTTCTTTTCTCCCCAGCATAACCTGAGGGTATTTTTCTTTTCTTCCCCGGCATAACCCGATGGACATCTTCCTTTTCCTCCCCAGCATAACCTGAGGACCCTTTTCTTTTTTCCCCAGTATAACCCGAGGATCATTTTCCTTGATCCCCAGCATAACCTGAGGACCCTTTTCCTTTTTACCCGGTATAACCCGAGGACCTTTCTCCTTAATCCCCAGCATAACCTGAGGACCTTTTTCCTTTTATCCCCGGTATAACCCGAGGATCATGTTCCTTTTATCACCAGTATCACCTGAGAACCCTTTTTCCCCAGCATAACCCGAGGATCATTTTCCTTTTATCCCCAGCAGAAAATTTTCCTTCTATACTGGCATAACCCGTGGATCCTCCCTGGCATAACCCAAGGACTTTTTCTTCTATCTCGGCATAATCCATGGATCCTCCCTAGCATAACCCAGGAGCCTTCTTTTATCCTGGCATAACCCGTGGATCCTCACTGGCACAACCTAGGAGCCTTTTCTTTCTCATCCCGACATAAATAGTGGATCCTCCCTAGCATAACCCAAGGACTTTTTTTTTCTATTTCGGCATAACCCGTGGATCCTCCCTGGCATAACCCAGGAGCCTTTTCTTTCTCATCCCCGCATAACCCGTGGATCCCCCCTGGCAAAACCCAAGGACTTTTTCCTTATCCTGGTATAACCCGTGGATCTCCCTAGCATAACCCATGAGCCTTTTCTTTCTCATCCCGGCATAACCCGTGGATCCTCCCTGCTATAACCCAAGGACCTTTTACCTTCTATCCGGCATAACCCGTGGATCATCTTTGGCATAACCCAAGGACCATTTTTTCCTTATCCCGGAATAACCCATGGATTTCCCTTTTATACCCAGCATGAATCCTTTTCTTTTATCCCGGCATAACCCGTGGACATCCCCGGCATAACCCAAGGACCTGTCTTCTTTCTTATCCTGACATAACCCGCGGATCTCCTCGGCATAACCCGAGGAGCCTTTCATTTTTTGGCATAACCCGGTCATTTTCCAGCATAACCCGGTGATCCTCCCAATTTAAGGCTTCATTCCTAAGGATACAATCCTGATCTTTATTGCTTTCAATAAAAGTATCTTGAAGTTTTGTCCCAAATAACTCACAAAATTTTCCTACTGAAAATTGGGGCAGAAAAATTTCGTTCATTTGTTTGTTTTGGTGGCTGAACAGGTTTGACCTTGAGGCACAAGATATGAAGTAGTTGAAAGAATGAGTCTCAGTCCAATATATAGAAAAGAAGAAAAGAACAAAAAAGAAGTGAATTCAAAATGCTGAAGCAAACAAAGATACGGACTGCTCAAAATTTGATTAATGTCACAAGCTTCACCAGCCCCGCTTTGATCCAAGTGATGAAGAAATCAACACCTACAGCTTGCGAGCATCAAGATTCAGATCAGAGTCCATAGAAAAATCAGATAAGATTCAAGATCAAGCTTTAAGAGATTTATAGATAGGAATCTTGTAACTCATAGTTGATAAGCATAGCTAGCTTAGCTTTGATTTTCCTTTTGGTGTAATAAGGAGGTCGACAAGCAGTAGCAACAACATCAGCAGTGAAAGCACAACTTTCGGTAGTCCCAGCTACCAAAACTTTCAGAACTAAACTAACCTGATTCCTTTGCAGCCAAAGATATATAGGCAACCTTTAAAGCGAGATTCGGTCAGACATTTTTCAAAAACTACTTCTCATGGAGTGCCAAGCGGGCAAAAATCCCTCACAATTGCTCATTTATCTTCTTCCAAAAATCCTTCATATCTCCGGGCAAAGAGGGGCAGCTGTGAGCATATGATTTTTTTCCTCACGTGAGTTACTGTTATAAAATTCTTAGATTTAGAATTTTTCCTTTTAATTATTTAATTTTTTACAGGATTAATTGCATAATTTTTGTGATTGTTTGTATTTTTGTGTGTATTTTTTTTAATTTAGATAATTAAAAAAAATACAAAAATATCGTTTTGCATTTAGGACTTGATTTACATATTTTAAAAATTAATTGGTAATTAGGATTTTACGAAAAAATACAAAAAACCAATAATTTCGATTTAATTTTGCTTTAATTAATTTGAACTTTGTTAGTTTCTTTAAAATTGTTTAATTGCGTTTATTATTAATTAGAACTTAACATAATTAGGGAAGTTAATTTAATTTTTAGGGTTTAGTTTAGTCTTATTTTAATTTTAAATTTAGAAAAAGAAAAGAAAGAAAATTGAATTTGGGTTTGAAAATAAAATGCCCAAATTGGGCTAACCCAATTTGCCAAAAACCGGCCCAAACTACTCCTAAACCTGGTCTAGCCCCCTCCCTAAGTCAAACGACGTTGTTTAGGTTATAAAAAATCCTGGCCGTCTATGTTTCTTGATCTAACAGTTGAGAAACCAGGGTGCAATAGTATATAATTATCCTACCGACCCTCCAACTCCCAAACCCCATCTCTCACTCTACCCCAGCAAACTCTAGAGAAACCTCGTCGTCTCCGCCATTCACCACCGTGAACCACCGCCCGGAAATCGCCTCCGCCGGCAGTGGAACTCTGATTAGCCCAAAATTTACACCACTTGAACACCTCCCTCTCCTCTTTCCAAATCCGTCACCATTTTCCCTCGAATCCTATCCTAGCTCCTTGAATCTTAGCTAGAAGCACTGACTCCACTGTTGTGTACGGCGACGCCATAACCCAAACACCACCCAAGTTATAACCATAGGTCCTCCTAAACCCTCTCATCACGAATCCACTGCTATTTCCCTTCAAATCACGGCCAAACTCTTCGAATATTGAATAAAAATTACGGCCAAAACCTCACTACCACCACACCACCCAAAAACGACACCCTACAATATCCTCACCTCCTTCACCTCAAATCCATAACCTATTTCCCTCAAATATCCTCGCAATTGCTCAAATTTGGATCTAGAGCTTCCAAAATTTTCAACATAGTGTATGAAGAACCCTGTTCAAGTTCAGGGTTCGAAATGGAGTTCTAAGTTTCTTTTCTAATTTCCCTCTTCCTCACCTCTTTCTGTTAATTTGTTGTTATGAGTCTAAGTCGGTTTTAATTCGAAATTGTGTCAGTCTCATTTGCTTAATATTTGAGTTCAAAATTAGATTCAAATTGCGTTAGTCGAGTTTTCATTAATCTGTTGGTTCAAGTTTCCATATTAAATTACTAAGTTTAATTAATCTTGATTCGAGTTGTGTTAGTCTGTTTTAGTTGAGTTGATATCCATGTTAAAACTCCTGAGCTTAATTAGTTTTGATTCAAATTGTCTTAATCTTTTCTGTTAATTCCTCAGCCTAAACTATGTTTGGTTGTAGGGTTTGCTCACAAACTCGATCAATCATGTTTAGCTAATCCGAATTTTAAACCAAAATTTCTGAGTGTAATTGGAAGTTTAGTTTAAATTCAAAGTAGAAACGCAATAACATTTAACTAAGGGTCTTAAAATGGTTCAAAAGTATAATATAGGGAGCAAAATTTAAATACCCAGCGACTAAAGGGGTAAATGAGGGAACGAGCTTTAGATAATCTTGTAATAACAGAAATAGGAGCCCCTAGAAGCTTCTAGATTGGGATTCCAATTTAAATTTAAGGAACTTAGTAGTACAACTTGGGTAACAAGTCCGTACCCTAAGGACTTTTAAGGCTACAACTGAAAATTAAGAGGAGGCTATGGTGTAAAGTAAAAATCTAAAATGCCCCCTAATATTTCCCTATAAAAGGCAGTATACCCAGCCTTGCCAGCTAAGTTTGGAGATTTCGAAGAGCTAAAAAAAATCCAAAAAATTCTAGACGGCTATAAAAAAATTCAGAAAAACACTGTTGTACTAAGTTCTTCTAGCTATTTCTGAACTTCTCCTGGTGCTAAAACAAGTTTTAATTAGCTGGCATTCGAAAAATAAATTAAAATCAACCTTTATTGAAGTGTCTTGGTCCGGTGGAAACACGGTAAAATAAGGCGGGAGACGATTAGCGTTCCAGGAAGGTTTGAGAGAGTTTGAGAGATGAAGGGGTTCAACGGTGACATCTTAGATGAAATGAATTACGTTGGGGGGTTGGAAACTAAAATAGGAAAGGGAAAATTATGGACGTTGATCAAAAGGATCAACGACCTAGATTAAAGGGGAGCCGTGTGTGTTTTTAATTGGGTCAGGGGTCGGGTAACATAAGGATTGGCCTGGTATGATTTGGGATTGAAATTAGTCCAATTTAAAGGCTATAATTGAAAGGTAAAAGGGCTCTAATTGAAATGAAAATGGGGCTAAATATCAAATAGCCAATTTCCCCTTTTTATTTTATAAAAATAGTAATAATGATTTTAAAAGTAAATTAAAAGTACCGAGACAACAAATACTATATAAATATTATTTAAAAATACTGGAAATAATTTTATAGTTATAGAATCCTATTAATTTTAAAGTAGGCTACAATTGCAATTATATGCAATTTAGCTTTAAAATATCAAATAAATTTATTAAAATATAAAAAAATCACCTTAATTATTCTGGCATAAATATGAGAGTAAAAATAAACCAAAATGATAATCTTGGGAATAACTATTGGATCTTGTAATGCTAAAATAGACAATAAATTGATTTTAAAATCATTACAAATTAGGAAAAAATACCAAAACTCTTGGGCATGCTTATATATGCATGTTCATACTATTTTGAAAGTATTTTGTATATAAAAATACATAGAAAAAAAATTGGGTATCAACAACACACACTCCAGATGATGAGAGTGGGGTCGTTCACTGTTGGGGATTGCGACTTAGTCTATTCGTATGATTGTTTAATCGTGTATTTGATTGAAAACTGTCTGCTATCATTATGTTTTGGATTGAATACCATATTTGGGCCTCATGCCAACTGTTTTGAATCCATAAGGGATTTTTACTACTATTCCTTATTGTTTTGATTTCGTATTTGTACTCAGTCATGCTGTATTTACTGTTTTTATAACTTAGCCATTTTTAATCTATTTTGAACTCAACCATATTTACTATGGTTTGATACCTTAAATGATATTTTGGGCTAGCATCATATTTCACTGTGCCTGAGTAGTTTTTAGAGATTTCTGATCAAGTAGGGCCGAGGGCCTATGTTGTGAGGTTATTATAGGATCGAGCTGTGCGCCGCAATAGCGTTGTAATGATATATGATTATGAGGCCGAGGGACTGAGTTGTTACACCACGAGGTGGCTCGATATGAGGCCGAAATCCTATTTGATTATGCCATGAGATGACTTGATATCGCGCTTCAGCCGTAAGGGGACCCTCCAGGAGTTTGTACACCCCTAGTGAGCGCGGGTACCCAGTTTGTGATGTGATATAGCCTAAGGAGCTGATGCTGTTCCATATTATAGCCCGAAGGGTTAATACAACTGATTGTGAGATATCCCGGGGAGCTGGTTCTGTTGGTATTTTGCCCGAGGGGCTGATTTTTGTTTCTATCTTTTAACCCCGTTTTCAGTCACTCCTAAAGAGGTTTTACTGAACTAAGAAATTTTTACGAGATTTTACTATTTTATTGTATTGTTCTTGTTTTACACTGCCGCGTTGTAGTATTTTACTGTGTTTTACGTATTTTCTTATCACTCTGCTGACTTTACTTTTATTACTTACTGGGTTGGCGTACACACATTGTTTCATGCATCCTGTGTGCAGATTTAGAAGTCTCGAGTCACGCTAGCAAGGTCTGATTGCTTCCAGCATGCTGTACGGAGTTGACTAGGCAGCTGCTTGGCATTCGCATCGCAGTGCTTCTCCTTCCTATCTTTACTTCCTTGTACTAGCTTTGTACTAGACTGTGTAGTCTTTTCATACTCTTAGACGAATATTTAGATGCTCATGACTGGTGATACCCCAATGTCGGGCCATGTTTTTTCTGCATTTGTTCTATTTTACTCTATTTTTGAGATTTATCACCTATTAATGACTTAATTATGAATTATTATAACTATTAATTATTTTGGGGGTTTGTGTTGGATGGGCTTGTTTCGCGACAGACGCTATTACGATCGGGTTCATTTTAGGATCGTGAAAATCTTCAACGTCGGATTACAATGAAAAACGCTTACCAGCTTGAAAGCGAGTAGCACATTGACTGGAGCTTTACTACACAACCTTGCTAACTTGATCGTGAAACTACACCAACGACTTCGACAGAACTCAAACTCAAAAAAATGTTGAATGATGTTCAATCTGCGTTGTTAATCTTTTCTGAAGCAAATACAAGCCAACTAGCTCTTTTTACTCTAATTTTTCTCTTAATGTCACGTTTTTTTTCTCGGTTTCCAGTTTCCTTTTCAAAATCCTCTCGCTCTCCCCTTATGTGAACGTGTTATATAGACGTGTGGGTGTGCTCTATAGTGTAGCAAATGTGTGGGTTAAATTTTAAGGTAAGTGGGGGTAATGGAGAAGGGACGTGAGGAGTGAGGGGTTTTGGGAGGTTGGAGTTTTATTTTTATTTTTTTTAATTTTTTTTTAATTTTTTTTAAATTTTTTTTCCTAACCTTTTTTTTTAAATTTTATATATATATATATATATATATATATATATATATATATATATATATATATATATATATATATATATATATATATATATATATATATATATATATATATATATATATATATATATATATATATATATATATATATATATATATATATATCAACTTACTTTTAGAATTAAAGAAACTATATAAATAAGAAAACTCACTATTTATACTAAAGTTTAAATTATACTAAGAAAAATACTACTATAACTTACATTTAAATTAGAAGAAAGAAATATATACATATATATATATAAATTTTCTTCTATTTAAACACAAGAACAAATCTTATATTCTAAGAATGTGAATATTTTTTTTAGTTTTAAATTTTCTTAAATAAAACCTATTAAGAATAAGATAAAAATTCAAAATATTAAGATTAGACCTAAAAGAAATATCTATACCAAAATAGTATAGAATTTGCACGTGGTAAAAAATGAGTTGTTCACAATGGCATGCATTTTCTGTTTGCTGTGTTTATTGTTATCATCAGTTCAAAGTGGTTTAGCTGTTTAAATTCCTTTACTGCAGTGATTCTTTATGTTGGAACCCCTATAGCATGTTGCCCCTTCCTGTTCATTTCTACTTAACTTTTATTATTGTTATCCTATTAGTATATTGATTAACTGTACATGTTTATGATGTTTGTCATGTCCTAGCCTCATCACTACTTCGCCGAGGTTAAGCTTAGCACTTACCAGGTGTTAGTTTATATAAGTCCATCAAACTATAGGGTACCTGGTCCTCTATGAGATAATGCGTCGAATGCAGTAAAGAATGAAAGTAAAGAAGGCAAGAGATTTTCTATGTGGAAAAATCTCACACAAGGGGATAAAAAAACCACGACCTACTCTTGTACGCTTTTAACTCTACTAACTTGCAATCTCCTTATTACAAGCCACTTCACAAAATCCCTATTGCAAAGACTTCAAACTAACTTGTGATGTACCACTACAAGCCACTCTATAACTATCCTAGTTACAAAGGATTTAAACTTATGACTATCCTTTAGTCACAACATAAAGTCAGAATTTTACAAATTTTGGTTTGTTCCTAAGACTACACTTCTAAGAAAGCAAACTAGGAATTACAATGACGAACAAATAAAATTATTACAACTCAACTACGAATGTACATACACTCATCAAAAACTGATCCTTAGTGTAGTTGTATTCTTGTTCTTGACACACCAGTGACTTCAATGCCGCATGAATACTTTTGTTCCTTGAGAGAATATCACTAAATGCACAAAGAATGGTGTGTCTTGCACCAGCTTATTTTATCACAAAAGATAGAAAAATGGATAGTGATGTCAAATCTTAGTGTACGCTTTTTCCCAATAAGAAGTGACTACTGTACTATTTGTACAACCACTTCTAGACAGTTGCATTCCAGCTGGATAGTGGACTTTGTACTTCTGTCAGAACACACCAACGGACTAGGTCCTAGTTGTATTCCTTTTATGTGATAGTTGCTAGATGGTCACTTTCTTCTGCTATGTTCTAGCTGTGTACTTTACTTGTGTTTCTTTCAGAGAACCCTAAGGGATCAAGTCCATATTGTGTTCCTCTTTATATTGATTTGTACATCAATTGACTTATGATTGTGTCGGAAAACCCTAAGTGACCACTTCACCAGGTCCCTGCTGTGTTTCCCCCTGTGGTCATTCATCCCATTTGCTAATTTTTAGACTTCGACTAGTTTACACGAAATGTATATCCGGGTGCTCTATCTGGTACTTCATGACAAGTTTGTTAGATTAGCAAAACATAATAGGCATAAGACCAAGACATTAAAAACCCATCAACTTTCCCCCTTTTGATTGCCAAACTTGGGCATGGACAATATTTGTTTAGAGCAGAGATAAAAAGATGAGATGATAAACCTACACTAAGTTCCCCCTTAATCTTAGATTACCCTCCTTTGTGATTTTTAGTCACTTACGCACAAAGCACATCAATATTCTTAATCTCAAATCACCCTCCTTTGTGACTTTCCTCACTTATACACAAAGCATATCAACATTACTCATCACATTTTCCCCTTTTGGCATCATTAAAAAAAAGGTAATAAGCATAATGAAGTCTAACACAGCTAGCTTATGACACATATATGCACATAACACGACAGAAAAAAGAAGCCAGAGGAAATCAGCAATGTACAGATAAAGAAAGAGCAACTGTTTATTAATGTTTACATTGGACTAAGCAAGTCAGGAACGGTAATGGTTAAGTTTAACATGCCATTAGACAAAAGCAAACAAAAGTAAAACAACAGCCACAAGACTTTAGAGCAAAAATAACTAGACACTAAGAGGATTCCAGGGGACACTAAAGGAATAACGTTTAGAGGAAGAGACAACAATGGTTTTGAGAACCAAGTCCATTCGAGCATTTGCAAATAATTGTTCTTCAAGTAACTGCACCCAAAGTCTGTCATTTTCCTTTGTAAGTCGTGAAACTTCCTCATTGACGGAATCAAGTTCTTTAGTTTCTTGACTAAGCTGAGTTTCCAGTATGGCATTTCGAGCGCTTAGCCTTCGTATTTCCTTAGAAGCTAAATTTTTTAGCATTGATCAAATGAGAAATGGTCGAGATGCTTCCACAACCTCTTTCTATACATTCACATTCTTCTAGAGTAGTCTTAGAGAAGGTCTGCTTGCGTGTGCCTACTCTGGGATTCCCTAAGGGGACCTTGTAGAATCTAAACACATGAGTTAGGAGAAAGCCATAAGGTAACCCATTCTGCATATGATCAATCATGATTGCTGGCAAATTGATTGGGACTGTCACACCTCCTTTTGGCTACAATAATCCGGCGAAGGGCGTAGATAAGGGAGTTTTTTCCAATTTAAGTGACAATCGAAATGGGATTAATTATTAAAAATTGGAGTCGCCACTTGAGATAATTTGTGGTTTCCCAAGTCAACGGCTTAAAATCCCGAATCGAGTAAAGAATGACTCTGATTAACAGTCCGCAAACTAGAAATCTGGGTAAGAAATTCTGTTAACCCGAGAGAAAGTATTAGGCATTCCTGGGGTTCGTGGTTCTAGCACGGTTGCTCAACTGTTATATTTGGCTTAAATTATTTGATTTTATACAATTATGCACCCATGTGAATTTTAAATCTTTTAACAACTTTTATTATAATATTTTTAAAAGAGAATTGCGACGTCATTAAAACATGTCTCGAACCACGTCACATAAATGCACCCGTAGTTTTTGACATATTTCAACTTTGTTGGGATTTGGATTTGGGTCATATAAATGTGCACCCGAATTCAGGAAGGTAATATTATTAAACTAACACGCCTAAAGCAACTAACATATTATTAACTTTGCGGGAGCCATGAAATTTTCTAAATGGCGCGTCCTGGAGTCTAAATATTTAATATATGCATTTAGAGGGCCACACAATTTATTGGTTTCATTGGACATGGCGCACCTTGCTTTATTACCTGAAGGTCAATCTAGAGCAATTTATTATTTTTCCATCGAATTCGTCTCTAATAAGACCTAATTGGTTAACATTGTAAAATTCACACCTTAAATTATCCCAATCGTGGGCTTCTGTGCAAAATTGAAGGCGAAAGAGAGCCCTCGTCATCTCCGCCATTCACCACCATGAACCACAGCCGGCGGTGGAATTCTGATCAGCCCCAAATTTATACCACTTGAACACCTCCCTCTCCTCTTTCCAAATCCGTCACCATTTTCCCTCGAATCCCACCCTAGCTCCTACAATCTTAGCCAGAAGCATTGACTCCGCCGCCGTGTACGGCGGCGCCACCACCCAAACCACCCAAATTAACACCATAGGTCCTCCTAAATCCCCTCATCACGAATCCGCTGCTATTTCCCTTCAAATTACGGCCGAACTCTTCGAATATTAAATCAAAATTACGGCCAAAACCTCACCACCACCAAACCACCAAAAAACCACACCCTACTATCTCCTCACCTCAAATGCACAACCTATTTCCCTCGAATATCCTCGCAACTGCTCAAATTTGGATCTAGAGCTTCCGAAATTTTCAACACAGTGCCTGAAGAACTCTGTTCAAGTTCAGGGTTCGAATTGGATTTCTAAACTAAGTTTTCTAAGTTTCTTTTCTAATTTCCCTCTGCCTCATCTCTTTATGTTAATTTGTTGTTATAAGTCTAAGTAGGTTTTAATTCGAAATTGTGTCAGTCTTATTTGCTTGATATCTGAGTTCAAAATTAGATTCAAATTAGCGTTAGTCGAGTTTGGCTTTAATCTATTGATTCAAGTTTCCATGTTAAATTATTATGTTTAATTAATCTTGATTCGAGTTGTATTAGTCTTTTTCAGTTGAGTTGATATCCATGTTAAAACTCCTGAGCTTAATTAGTTTTGATTCAAATTGTCTTAATCTTTTTTGTTTATTCCTGATCCTAAACAATGTTTGGTTGTATGGTTTGCTCATAGACTCGATCAATCATGTTTAGCTAATCCGAATTTTAAACCAAAATTTCTGAGTGTGATTGGAAGTTTAGTTTAAATTCAAAGTAGAAACGCAATAACATTTAACTAAGGGTCTTAAAATGGTTCAAAATTAGGATATAGGGAAAAATTAAAATATCCAGACACTAAAGGGGTAAATGAGGGAATGAGCTTTAGAGAATCTTGCAATAACAGAAATAGGAGCCCCCTAGAAGCTTCTAGATTGGGATTCCAGTTTAAATTTCAGGAACTTAGCAGTATAACTTGGGTAACAAGTCAGTACCCTAAGGACTTTAAAGCTAAAACTGAAAATTAAGAGAGGGCTAAGGTGTAAATTAAAAATCTGAAAGGTGTCCTAATATTTGCCTATAAAAGGCAGTATACCCTGCCTTGCCAGCTAAGTTTGGAGATTTCGAAGAGCTAAAAAAATCCCAAAAATTCTAGACGGCTAAAAAAAGAACTTCCGAAAAATACTAATTTATTGAGTTCTTCTAGTAATTTCTAAACTTCTCCTGGTGCTGAAACAAGTTCTGATTAGCTGACATTCAAAAAATAAATTAAAATCAAGCTTGACTGAAGTGTCTTGTTCCATTGTTTGGACTGAAGCTGTGTTCTGGGTTGTTTTACCTCACTTTCTGGGTTTGAAATTTGATTTTAAACTGCTGATTCTGCTGCCCTATTACTGTTGCTGGATTTATGATTATCCTGTTGTGTTCTCTTCACATTTTCAGGTACACACCCCTGATTTGAGTACGTAACATAGTTTCATGAGGTGCATTTGTTGAAAAGGAAATGGATATTGTCTTTCTCTCTCAGATGTGAATTCCTTAGTTTATTTTTTGTAGCTTTTATATGCCTCATTCTTAGTTTAACCTGAAGTTTATATAAAAATATAGTAGGCCAGTTATTCAGTACTTATTGATTAGCCTCTTTAATTTTTAGTTTTGTCATGGTTAGAAACGACTATCAGTTTTGAAAGTTATGCATATTTGTTCCAAATTTTTAATAGTTCTGTTAAGAACAAGATGCTTATGTCTAAATTTGAGCATTATATGTGAAAGCTGAAGTCATGTAGTTTGTTTCCTATGGTGAATTTAATTCTATTTGAGAATGGCTAAAAGAGTTGTTTGATTAGCATATCATTGATTTTGAGTTAGCTTGGTTGTTTGTTAAATGGATAAATGTGCGGCAGAATTCAACATGTTTAGTTTTACTTGCTGTAAAGTTTCGAATAAGGTTTAACTTCAACATACACCAAAATTGCTTTTAAAGAGATTTCAAACTTTTCTTTTTTGTGAATTTTATATCTCAAGCAGCTTAAGTTATTTTACTGTTATAAAAGGGAGTGCTGTATTTATGAAATATTGTGATGCCTCACTCCTGCTCTGGTAGGTTAAACGGCATTTCTGGTCAGCCGAGATTCGATCCCTAGGCGAGACCTGTTGTTCTGTTTCATTTCAGCTCAAACCGAGCCTAATATAGGCCCAAAACTTTTGAAAGACTTTACCTTGTTTATTTCCTTTGACTTCATGGTTTAAAAATGAATGTAAGTGCATGGCCTTCCAAGCTGAGCTGCGAATTCGAACTAGGGATTTCTTCAGTGATTGAGGTCGTCCTTGTTGGAGTCTGGGCTCGATCTTGGGCTAAGCGTGCAGTCCCTTTTAAATGGGACCTATGGTCATGCCTCTCTTGTTGGGCCGATGGCTCATTTGTGTTAGGTTAAGTCCCTATGATTAAATAATCAACCCTTTCCCATAAAAACCTTTAATCATTTTAAATAAAACCTTTATCTTCATTTAATGTTAATTAATTCGGTCCATGAATTGAATTGGACGCGAGCCATAATAGATAAGAATAGCTCATTGGCCATTCAAATTTTAGTTTGAATATCATTTAATAATGTAATTGAGGTGCGCCACGCCAAATAAAACCTCTAATGCGTGTCCCTCGTTTAAATTAATTTCTTAAAACACTTAGAATTTTGGACGTGCCATTTAGCAAATCTTCGTGGCATCCCGCAGAGTTAATAACGTGCTAGTTGCTTTAAGCTCGCATATTAATAAATATACTTTATTCAAATTGGGTGCACATTTATGTGACCAAAATCCAAATCTTTACGATATTAGAATATGTCAAAATCACGGGTACATTTATGTGGCGTGATTCAAGATGTATTTTTAATAACATTGCACTTTTCATTAAAATTAATTCAAAATGGTAAATAATTTAAATATTACACTATAGGTTGAAACATGTATTAATATCAGGTAATGAGCAATTATGATAGTTTAAGCGACCGTGCTAGAACCACGGAATCCGGGGGTACCTAACGCTTTCCCCCGGGTTAACAGAATTTTATACTTAAGACTTTCTGGTTCGCAGACTTATAATGGGAAAGTCGAAATCATCCTTGATTTGGAATTTAAAATAAACCGGTGACTTGGGACACCATAAAAAACATAGCGCAAGTGGCGACTCTAAATAAAAATAAATAAATAATCTCATTTCGATTAATGTCACTTAAATTGGAAAAACTCCCTTATACATTACCTTTCAGGGTGGTGTGTGAAAAAAGAGGTGTGACATATACTCTGCTTGTTATTTGGATATGCTCGGCGAGTCTTTTGTTTCATCTGTTCGTACATCTACTTCGATGGGCGATACTGTTATTGTAGACCGTGTGTACTGGTCATATACGGTGAGTATTGGGGGTCTGGAGACCCGAGTGGATCTTTTTTATTATGTATGGTAGACTTCGATGTTATATTAGTCATGGATTGGCTATCTATGTGTCGCGCTATTTTAGATTGTCATGCTGTGACAGTGACTTTGGCTTTGTCGGGTGTGCCAAGGATTGAGTGGAGAGGTTTGAATGATTATGTTCCCAGTAGGGTAATTTCATTCTTGAGAGCTTAGTGTATGGTTGGGAAGGGTTGTCTTTCCTCTTTAGCCTTTGTGAGGGATGTTTGTGCAGAGACTCTCAGTATTGGTTCTGTTCCAGTTTTGAGGAATTTTCCCAATGTGTTTCGTGCAGACTTACCGGGCATGCCACTGGATAGGGATATTTATTTGGGTGTTGATATGGTGACGGTCACTTAGCCCATTGCTATTCCACCGTATCGTATGGCACTAGCGAAATTGAAGAAGTTGAAGGAGCAACTCCTTGATAAGGGGTTTATTCGGCCTAGTGTGTCACCTTGGGGAGCGCTTTTCTATTTGTACGAATAAGTATGGAACCATAAGGATGTGCATTAATTACAAGTAGTTGAAGAAAGTAATAATAAAGAACAAGTATTCTTTGCCTCGTATCGATGATTACTTTGACCAGCTTTAGGGAGCGAGAATGTTCTCTAGGATTCATCTTCGTTCAGGGTATCACCATCTAAACATTAGGGACTCGGATATTCTTAAGACAACTTTTAGAACTCGATACAGTCATTATGAGTTCTTGGTGATGTCTTTTGGGCGGACCAATGCCCCAGCAGTGTTCATACATTTGATAAACAACGTGTTTTGGCCTTATCTCGACTCATTTATCATAATTTTCATTGATTATATTCTGGTGTATTCGCATAGTCAGAAGGAGAACGCAAAGCATTTAAGAGTCATGCTGCAGAGTTTGAGGGAGGAGAAGATTTATGCAAAGTTCTCCAAGTGTGAGTTTTGGCTCGGTTTAGTGGAATTCTTGGGGCACGTGGTGTCTAGTGAGGGTATTCAGATTGATTCAAAGAAGATAGAGGCGATTCAGAGTTGGCCCAGATTGTGCTCAGCCACAGAGATTCACAACTTTCTTGGTTTGGCAGGTTATTACCATCGGTTTTTTCAGGGATTTTCATCTACCGCATCGCCCTTGACAAAGTTGACTTAGAAGGTTCCCCATTTATGTGGTCGGATGCGTGTGAGGAGAGTTTTCAGAAGCTAAAGACTGCCTTAACAACAACTCTAGTGTTAGTTTTGCCATCAGCTTCAGGTTTATATACCGTGTATTGTGATGCTTCAAGAGTTGATATTGGGTGTGTGTTGATGCAGGAGGGTAGAGTTATTGCTTATGTTTCTCGTCAATTGAAGCCCTATGAGAAGAACTACCCTGTTCATTGTTTGGAGTTCGCTTCCATTGTTCACGCGTTGAAGATGTGGAGGCATTATCTGTATGATGTGCATTGCGAGGTATTTACTGATCATTATAGCCTCCACCACTTGTTCAAGAATAAGGATCTCAATTTTAGGAAGTGGAGATGGTTGGAGCTGCTAAAAGATTATTATATTACTATCTTGTACCATCCGAGGAAGGCTAATATGGTGGCCGATGATTTGAGCCGAAAGGCAATGAGTATGGGGAGTTTGGAATATATTCCTGTCACACCTCCTTTTTGACATACACGTGGTTACCCCGAAGGATGACACGTGAGTAGGAGTTTTTCCAATGAAAGTGACGTTATTTGAAATGAGATTATTTGTTAATAAAGAGTCGCCACTTTGGATAGGTTCGGCTTTTGGTATCCCAAGTCACCGGTTTATTTTGAATCCCAAATCGAGGAAAATTCTCGATTGCCCAATTGGAGTCTGCGAACCAGAAATTTCTGAGTAAGGAATTCTGTTGACCCGAGGGAAGGTGTTAGGCACCCTCAGATCCCGTGGTTCTAGCACGGTCGCTTAAACTCATTATAAGTGGCTAGAGATCTGATTTGCTATACCTGTTTAAACCTATAATGCAATTTTAAATTATTAACCGCTTTTAATACCTTTTAGGAAAATTTGCAATGTTATTAAAACACATCACGAATCATATCACATAAATAGGCACACAATTTTAGATGTATTTTAATTCTATTGAGAATGGGAGTTGGGTCACATAAATACGCACCCGAGTTTAGGAAGATATTTTATTAGCAAACTCGCATCTACAGCTGCTACGTCTTTAAAATTCATGGAAAGCTGTGAAATTTGTTAGACGAAACTTCCGATTTTCTAAATATTTTATCAATTTGTGGAGCCTCATGGTGTTTGATTTGATGAACGCGGCTCATTTTATTTTATAAGGACATCCAAAGACATATTAAATTCTCTATCATTTGTTGGTGTCTAAATGCCCTAATCATTTATATATAGGAAGTGTATTTTGGAAAATTAATATTTGCATTTCAGCCTCATTCATGGCTGATTATACACATTGGGGTTCCAGTTTTGGCTAGCCTAGGAACATATATTGTACTTGTCAACTGCTGGGCCTTTCAATTAGGCCCAGAGATAATTTGGATGGATGAGTCCATTATGAACAACTCTCAGTAATGTTTCTTTTGGTTTGATATTATATACAAGACTAACTATTAAATATATCAACAATGTTCATAAGGAAAATACTAGCGATTATTTTGTATCAGTTTTCAATCTTAAATCTGAACTAAACAATTCATAATACTCATCAGTCGGAGTATACAAATTCAGTTTCCAAGCTTCAATTATAATTATTATTACAACATATTAAATAAATCTGAAACGAATCATTGCTAATGTATTGAAACTTAAATGAATTAAAATGCTTCAACAATGTTTTGATCTTTGAATGATTACCAAGCTGACATTTCCTAAATCCAATATTCTTAAGTAAAAACAGGAAACAAACATTTGAAATAGCCTTACCACTAGCTAATCTTACTACTAATTATACATATCTAAAATAACAGTCTAAATGTCCAGATATTACAAAGTAAATCAGTCCCAATGTCCAGTTATGACAAAAAATGAACCAATCCAAATGTCTAATTACTACAAGGTAATCATCTTATCATTAGGTATATTAAAATTTTAAAAAAAGGCCGAGGGTTCGAAAGGAAACTAATAGATGCATATCTTCAAATTCAGGAATACATTCTACTTGAGCTTCACACATCAAAGGATGACAAGATGTACCTAGAATACAACAAAAATCAACAGCCTATGAGTAAATGAGATTAATCAGCAAGCAAAACAGCAGTCAATCGAACAGTATACCCATGATTTCAACAGGGTTTGGAGAAAATCGAAATTCCAAAGGAATAAGGACAACACTGATAATTTATGAAGAATATAAGGGAAAACTAGTGTGTATATCCTAATTCATTCAAACTTCAGAAGAAGCGTAGGCTCGAAAATATATCCCAAAAGGTAAAAAATCTATCTAAAGTTCAAAAAGGGATCCCTAAAAATGTTCAGATGGTCTCTTTTTATAGTGGAGCCTTAGGGCTCCACTTTTTCCTTGGTTTTCCTTTTAGCCCCTGATTCAGATTTTAACTTTTCCTAAATGGTCCTTCATTTCCTGACTTGTGCCTCAAGTTTGAGGCTGAAATTGTGCCTAAGTCCCTCACTAGAATGTTCTGAGGGTTATTACCAGATTCTTTTAAAGCTCAAATACCCCTGTACGCCTATTTCTTTTCCTAATGAACCAACCTGAAGTTTTAACCTTAGTTATTTACTGATCCTGGTCAATTGTGCTTGAGTTATGGGCTCAGGTCTGGTCTGGATTAACATGCTCATTAGAAGTTTAAGAATTTGCCAGTATTATTCAGGTTTTGGACTAATATCTTAATGTGGATTTTTCAGCAACCAAACATTATTCAGGATGATCATTCAATGTCAAAAACAATGAATCAAAATGACCAAAGGGGGAAACCATCCATTAACACTTAGCTTGCAGAAATAAACCAAGTAAAGTATTTAGAAAAACTAGAGAATGAGAAACACATAGCATGAATTGAACACTTAGTTCATGAATCAATCAGAAAAGTAAAGGCTAATATTAGCAATTAAAGGTTCAACAAAAATAAATCAGTACTGAAGATTAAAGTTACTATGAAAACGAATGCTCAGTAGCATAGAAATGATCCAAAAGACAAACATCTACCAAACTAATCAAAGTATCAAGGAGTAAAACAAATGAATATCAGGAGATGAAGACCAACAAACCATAAAAATGACATTACTGAAAAATCATCAAACTAGGATTTTAGAATCAGGAGGCTAATATTAACATCAGATCAGACCAACTCAAGAAACGAAGAGATTTCAGACCAGTGACAACCAAAGGCATATGACTATTTAACCTATTTTAGATGAGATTGTGGGCAAACAACAAATCATTCAAAAGAAACCAAAGCATCTAACAATTAACAGAAACAAAACAAATACATACAGGCAAAGATAGAGTACTTAGCTTTTTTACACATGCAAATCCAACTTGAGATCATTTTGTTGGTTTCTGACCTCTTCTGTGGAGACCTCTAACCTTATAAGGCAACTCATTTATGGAATAATGGACTTTAGGGGTTCAAGACCGGGATTCTATGATTTTGAGACCAATTAAGGTCTCTGATATAGGTTTCCTCAGTGGTACTTGCATATATATTTTTTTTTGTATTTTATATATTATTTATTCTTTTTTGTTTTGCAAAATAAACCTAATTAACAATTATTTTAACAAAACACAAAATTAAATTCTAAATGCCTTTAGACATGCGTTAATACAAACACACTAGCACACACAATTTGAACTCTAAAATTAAATCCTAAAAGCAAATAAAAAGGAAAATCCTAAGCTTGAGAGTCCTATAGGAGTTGTATTAACAGGGCAAAAATCACATGCTCACAACTGCCCTTCTTTGCGCGGGAACACGAAGAGTTTTCGTGCAAAGACAAGTGAGCACATATGAGCGATTTTTGTCCGACTCAATACTCCATGTGAAGCATTTTAAAAAACTCCTGAACGAACCTTCCTTCAAAGGTTGACTACATATCCTTGGCGATAAAGAAATCAGGTCAGTGTAGTTCTGGAAGTTTTGGTAGCTGGGACTACCGGGAAACAATGATTGGTTGCTGTTACTGTTCGCTGAGCTCCTTATTAGACCGAAAGAAAATCAAAAGCTGGGCTAGCTAAGCCTATCAACTACGAGTTACAAGATTCCTATCTATGAGTCTCTTGAAGCTTGATCTTGAGTCTCGGCTAGCCCTTGTAGCAGACTCTAATCTGAATCTTTATGCTCATTAGCTGCAAATGCTGGTTTATTCTTTATTTTTGAGATAAAGCAGGACATGCGGAGCTTGTGACTTCAATTAGACTTTGGACAGTTCATGTCTTTGTTCGTTTCATCGTTTTGAATTTACTTCTTTTGTCCTTTTTCTTTTCTTCTGTTCTGAATTGATACTCATGCTTTCAGTCATTCCGAATCTTGTGCCCCAAAGTGAATCCTGCTCAGACACCAGCACAAACAAACAAACAAAATTTTTCTGCCCCAGTTTTTACTGGAAGATTTCGTGAGTTATTTTCAACACACATTTTGCAATTCTTTATTGAAACCAATAAAAATCGAGATTGTGTATCCCTTGGAAAGATTGCCAGGTTATGCTAGGAAGGGGAAAGGTTCCTGCTGGGGATAAGATGAGAATCCACTGGTTATGCCGGGATAGGGATGAAAATGGGTATCTGTGGGGATGGAAAGAAAATATCCGCGGGTTATGCCGGGATAGGAAAGTTCCTGCTGGGGAAGGAAGGGGGTCGTTGGTTATGAAGAGATTCCTGGGTTGCGCCGGGGGATCCACGGGTTATGCCGGGATGAATGAAAAATTCCTAGGTTATGCTAGGGATATCCACGGGTTATGCCAGGATGAATGAAAATTCCTAGGTTATGCTAGGGAGATCCGCGGATTATGCCGGGATGAAAGGAGATCATGGGTTATGCCAGGGGGATCCGAGGGTTATGCCGGGATGAATGAAAAATCCTAGGTTATGGTAGGGAAATCCACGGGTTATGCCTAGATGAATGAAAAATCCTAGGTTATGCTAGGGAGATCCGCGGGTTATGCCGGGATTGGAAGGAGATCCTGGGTTATGCCAGGGGGATCCGCGGGTTATGCCGGGATGAATGAAAAATCCTAGGTTATGCTAGGGAAATCCATGGGTTATGCCGGGATAGATGAAAAATCCTAGGTTATGCTAGGGAGATCCGCGGGTTATGCCGGGACTGGAAGGAGATCCTGGGTTATGCTAGAGGGATCTGCGGGTTATGCCGGGATGAATGAAAAATCCTAGGTTATGCTAGGGAGATCCGCGGGTTATGCCGGGATGAATAAAAAATCCTAGGTTATGGTAGGAAAATCCGCGGGTTATGCCGGGATTGGAAGGAGATCCTGGGTTATGCCAGGAGGATCTGCGGGTTACGCCGGGATAAATAAATAATCCTAGGTTATTCTAGGGAAATCAACGGGTTATGCCGGGATGGATGAATAATCCTAGTTTATGCTAGGGAGATCCACAGGTTATGCCGGGATGAATTCAAAAATCCTAGGTTGTGCTAAGGAAGCGTCAACCTATAGACTACGCCGGGGAGTAGAAAGTGTAGGGAAGGAATCCTCAGGTTATGCTGGGGATGTGGAGAGGAACTTCCAGGTTATACCGGGATGTGAGAGAATGAGACTTTTTGGTTTATGCTAGAGGGGGAGGGGTGGAATGAAATCATTGGGTCATGCCTAGGGAATCCACAAGCTTTTACAAGGGGAAACTAGGGATTTGAATCCTGTGCTATCATGCTTATTACGAATTTGCAGGAAAATGAAAATAAAACTTCCCTTTTGTTATTGACGCAACACCATCTTTGGTCCTTGTGCCTATCCTTGGTTGCTTTTGCCCTATGTTCCTTCTGCTTTTCTAGGCTGCACCTGCGTTTATTTTAGTTCAGAAACAAAACAAACTGTTAGTTTGAACAATGATTGGTTTTGCGGCTTTGTCACGCTTGATTTCAACTTCCTTTGTGTTCAAAAGCAAACCCCTGACTTTCAATCCTTACTTTGTTGATTGGCCAGGGGGTCCTCATTTTGGACTGGTCTTGGTTTTTCCGGCCTTGGGTTATGAGTTTCGTTCCGACTTTGACTCTGGGCTTGTTTTGGGACATCCCGTTTGGCTTAATGCCCTCCGATTTTGCTTCACCTTCATGCTCTTTTGAGTATGAATTTCCTTTATTTTATTTCCCTACTTTCGAGGCATTAATCGTCATGATCAACCAAGATTGGCTAAGAGCGCTTGACGATGTTGCGCATTCCCTTAGTTCTTGTCAGGAGACAAGACCGGCCCTGCTACCTTTCATATGGAATGGTCAGGACATTAAAGTTAAAGTGGAAAGGAGTGAAGCATGAATTTTAGAGAGGTATGTTCTTTTAAGGGAAGAGAGGGAACTTATCTAGAAATATAAATCGACTTTAAATAGCAACGACATACTTCTTGGACTGGATACCCGACCCAGATCCATTTCTGCTTTCTGACTACAACTTTTCCAAAACCAAAGAAACTTATTCAGGCACGGGCAGCAATATTTCCTCTTTCCAAGTGATGACATCCTTTTCGGGTTTTCGCCAATCGGCCTCTCTCATTTCTCTTCTCTCGTTGCCTGATTAGCGCTCTTTGTGAGTTTTCGCTAAACGGACTCTCTCATTTTGTGTTTCTCTGCTCTCCATCCCCTTATGGTGCTCGGAGGTTTTCACCGATAAGACTCTCTCATTTTATTTCTCTCAAAAATTTGATTGGTGCCGAATTCCAAAAACGGTATTTTTACATCCCCGGAGATCTATTATTTTATAACCATTCGGACGGATTTTAATCGAACCAATGCATTTCTGCCCCAGTTTTGATTCTCTTGGGTAAATGGGGTTTTTTGATATGACTGAACCTCGGGGAGAGGATGCCTACATATCCTTTCGGAATCAAGTCAGACGTAGTTCAGGAAACTTTGGCCCTAAACTAATTTTATTTGTAGTCTTTTTTTTTCTTTTCTTTCCTTCTTTCTTTTTTTCTTCTTTTTTTTTTATTTTTCTTTCTTTTTTTTGAACATCATTTCTAGGTTACAAATAGGGTGGGAGTAGTGGGAAAGTAAAGCTTTCATCATTTCAATCCACCAGGGTTATTGCTGCAGGGGGTTCAAACATAATACCTCTTTACTGCATCTGCATTTACCCCTCCATCGGGCTCCTCTCCTTCAACGTCATCTAGGTACAATGCTCCATTAGGCAATATCTTTCTGATAATGTATGGACTCTTCCAATTTGAGAAAATTTTCCTTTGGCTTCCTGATGATGAGGAAGTATCCGTCTCAAAACCAGCTGCTCGAATTCGAAATTCCTGGGGCGCACTTTCTTATTGTAAGCACGGGCCATTCTTTGTTGGTACAACTGCCCCTAGCATACCATGACCACTCATTTTTCATCAATTAATGCCAGCTGCTCCAACCTGGTGTTGACCCATTCACTACCTTCAATTTTTGCTTCGACAATCACTCGGAGCGAAGGGATTCCTACCTCTGCGGATATGACAACCTCAGTTCCATAGACCAGCAAATAGGGGGTTGCTCCTACCGAAGTACGTACTGTGGTGCGATTTACCATCAGTACGAAAGGCAGATTTTTATGCCATTGCCTCGAGCTTTGAATCATTTTCCTCAACATCTTCTTGATGTTCTTGTTGGCTGCTTCGACCGCACCATTAGCTTTGGCCGGTGGGGAGTGGAGTTTCTATGTGTTATCTTGAATTGTTCACATATATCTTCCATCAGTCGGCTGTTTAGATTAGCCGCGTTTTGAGTAATGAGGGTAGCGGGAATCCCAAAGTGGCAAACGATGTTGGAATGCAAAACAACCACTACCACTTTCTTGGTAACACACTTGAGGGTGATGGCCTCAACCCATTTTGTGAAGTAATCAACGGCGACCAATATAAATCTGTGCCCATTTGAGGCTTTTGGCTCGATCGACCCAATGACGTCCATACCCCAGGCGGCAAACGGCCAAGGTGCTGACATAGGATGCAGCTCATTTAGTGGTGCATGAATCAAATCACCGTGCACCTGTCATTGATGATATTTCCGGACAAAACTGAAGCAGTCTTTCTCCATGGTCATCCAATAATAAGCTGCTCGGAGTATCTTCTTTGCCAGTACATAGCCATTCATATGGGGCCCACACACGCCCACATGTACTTCGTGCATGATTCTTCCGGCTTCCTCGGCATCCATACATCTCAACAAATTAAGATCTGGAGTCCTGTTATACAAAGTGTCACCGCTCAAGAAGAAGTTGCTTGCATGCCGTTGAATGGTTTTCTTTTGTTCTCCGGTGGCTTGCTCAGGATACTCCTCTGTTTTTAGGAATTTCAAGATATTGTAGTACCAAGGTTGCATGTCGGGCTCTGCTTCGGTTGCATTGAAATACTTATGCCTTTCTTTAATTTGGATTTGTAAAGGATCAACATAGGCATTCCCAGGGTATGGCAACATGGAGGTCAAGGTTGCGAGTGCATCAGCTAACTTATTATGGCAACAGGGAATATATCTGAATTGTACTAACCTGAAGCGTTTGCTGAGGTCTTCCACATGGTGTCTGTATGGCAGGAGCTTAATGTCCCTGTTCTCCCATTCTCCTTGAGCTTGTCGGATGACCAGATCAGAATCTCCCATGATTAGCAAATCTTCGACGTCTCGGTTAACAGCCATGTTCATGCCCATAATGCAAGCCTCATATTCAGCTGTATTATTGGTGCAGAAGAACCAGAGTCTGGCTGTAGCTGGATAATGCTGACCTGTGGGTGAGATTAAGATTGCTCCAATCCCTACGCTCTTTGCGTTTGCTGCTCCGTTGAAGAACATTTCCAGACGGGGGTGTCTTTGGCTGCTACTTCCAACAAATTCACTTTTTCATCATGGAAGTAAGTGTTTAGAGGCTGATATTCATCATCAACAGGGTTCTCCGCCTGATGATCTGCCAATGCTTGAGCTTTCTTCGCACTACGAGTGATATAAATAATGTCAAACTTGGTGAGCAAGATCTGCCATTTGGACAGTCGTCCTGTGGGCATTGGTTTTTGGAATACGTACCTTAGTGGATCCAGCCTAGTTATGAGGTACGTGGTATGAGCTTGCAGATAATGCCTTAACTTCTGAGCTACCCATGTCAAGGCGCAACACGTTCTTTCTAGCAATATGTACTTGGCCTCATAACTGGTAAACTTTTTTCTCAGATAATAAATGGCCTGCTCTTCTTTCCCGTGGCATCATGCTGCCCGAGGATACAGCCGAAAGAACTTTCCAAGACTGTTAGATAGAGAAATAATGGCCTTCCTAGTTCTGGCGAAACCAAAATTGGTGGATTGGACCAGTATTGTTTGATTCTATCAAAAACTTCCTGACACTTGATCGTCCACTTAATTGCCGCATCCTTTTTTAGTAGCTTAAATATGGGATCACATGTTTAAGTCAACTGGGCGATGAATTGGCTGATGTAATTCAATCTTCCCAATAGACTCATTACATCCTTTTTTGTTTTTGGCGGAGACAGCTCCCAAATGGATTTGATCTTGGATGGATCCAATTCGATGCCTCTTTGGCTAACGATGAATCCCAGAAGTTTGCCCGACGAAACTCCAAATGCGCATTTTTCCAGATTTAGTTGAAATCATATTTGTGGAGCCTTTCGAATTCCTCAGGTCCTTTACATGATCACCCTGCGTCTTGGATTTGATAATCACGCCATCCACGTACACCTCTATTTCTCGATGCATCATATCATGGAAGATGATGGTCCTAGCCCTCATATATGTTGCCCCGGCGTTTTTCAATCCAAAAGGCATAACTCTATAACAATATGTTCCCCTAGGTGTGGTAAAGGTGGTTTTCTCAGCATCTTCCTCATCCATCAACACTTGGTGGTATCCTGCATATCAATCTACGAAGGATTAGATTTCATGCTTGGCATAGTTATCGACATGGATGTGGATGTTGGGCATATGAAAGTGATCCTTGGGACTCGCCTTGTTCAAATCTCTGTAATCCACATACACTCGAGTTTTCTCGTCTTTCTTTGGCACCGGGACCACATTGGCCAGCCATGTGGTGTACCGAACTACCCAGATTACCCCCGCTTCAAGCTCTTTTGTAATCTCCTATTTGATTTTATCGCTGACATCATGCTTGAACTTTCTTTGTTTTTGTTGGACTGAAGGGTATTCGGGGTACGTAGGCAACTTATGAACCACCAAATCCAAACTCAAACCAGGTATGTCGTCGTAGGACCATGCAAATACGTCTTTGAATTCCAGCAGGAGTTGAACCAATTAATCCCGTATTTCTTTATTCACGTGGATGCTTATTTTAGTTTCTTTGATTTCATCGAGATTTCCTAAGTTAACCGGTTCAGTATCATTTAAATTAGGCATAGGTTTGTTTTCAAAGTGTTCCAACTCTCGGTTGATTTCCGTATAGGCCTCTTCTTCATCGCATTCCGGTTCTTGGTTCATTATTTCACAGATGTGCAGGAATTTTGGGTCATGGCATGAAGTCCGCGAGCATGTCATTTTATTTAAATCCGCATTATTGGGACTGAAAGAAAAGATGAAAATTCAAGAAAGACAAAAATCAGAGAAAGGCAAAGAGGTGTGAAATACAAAATGTTGATTTTATTTCTTTGAACTTATAAGATAACAGGGTTTACAATTGAGATTAAAGTGCTAAAAGGAAGACAATCAACCGAGCTACACTCTCAAGTAGCTCGTGATGTGGGAAGAGGTAGCAAGGCGAGACTACCGGGTCTCCCGCCTGACCGGAAAAGGTGTGGCCTTCCAGTTTTGAAGTTTGGCATCTGGCTCCATAAAAAGCACTTCAGCGGCGCTTGAACCTTCTCCCGGTTGGACCATGTTTATTTCGTAGAGCAACTCCCTCATAGCCTCGAAGATCTCATCAATTTCTTCTTCTTTGAAGGTTTTTTCTTCCTCGTCCTCACTATACTTTGGTTTTACAAAGGTTTTGTATAAGTGTGGTAGGGGTCGTGGTAAGGCCTATCCCTAGTGCTTTCTGCGATTAGCCCAGGTGATATCTTCTGAGGTTGAATGAAAGCCCAGTCCAAAGAACTTTTCTGTGACATGCAAGGCGAGCGGCTCGGTTATGCCTTGTAGGGAGCTTCCGAGTCCCTTGCTTGGCTTGAAACCTTGGCGCGTCATTTCCTTCGCTACCATAATTGAAGCATTTGACAGGAAAGGATGGGGGAGCGACTTGCCCTCTTCTTGCTGATCGGCTACTACAACTTCAAAAGCCTGATAGACTATGTGTTCACTCCCTTCCTTGGCTTCTAGACAGGGAATAGAGGGGTCCCGATAAATCGATTGTTCGTCCTCTCCATGAACTACAATCTCCTGGTTTTCATACTCAAATTTCAGCATTTGGTGCAGGGTAGAAGGCACTACCCCTGCTGCATGAATCCACGGCCTTCCTAGGAGGTAGTTGTAGGAGGTGTCCATGTCCAACACCTGGAATGTTACTTCGAAGTCAATTGGACCAATAGTGTGCACCAAATCAATTTCACCTATGGTGTCCCTTTTGATTCCATCGAAGGCTCGGATACATACATTGTTAGGACGGATCCTCCCTGTCCCAATCTCCATTCTCTACAAGGTAGACAGTGGGAATATGTCTACTCCGGAACCTCCGTCGACCATCACTCTTTTGACATAATATCCCTCGCGTATAGCCTTGTTTGAGCAGCTCCCTCCGGGGGTAAGTCATTCTTACTGAACGATACCTGGTTAATAGCAAAGAGTATCTCTGCCATTTTCTCTAGTTGCTCTACAGAGGTCTCAACTGGTACATAAGCTTCGTTCAGAGTTTTGGCCAACACATATTGATGCTCGGGAGATTTCATCAAGAGTCACAATAAAGAATCTGCTTAGGGGATTTTCGGAGCTGATCCACCACTTCGTACTCCGGCATTTTCATTTTCTGGAAGAAAGCTTATGCCTCCTCAACATTCACTGGCCTCTTAAGCGGAAATCGTCGTTTAGTAGCGGCGTTAACCTCTTCCATGTCTGAGTATTTCTTTGTGGGACAACCTTTTCGGGCTTCTCCGAGGACTTCTTTGCCCTTGTATGTAATGATGGTTTCCTGATAATTCCAAGGGACGACTGAAGGGTTGGTCATGGGCTCCTGCGGTGCGCGACCGATAACCACGGGCTCATTCAACACCTGTGGTTTAATCGATCCCCGTACGACATAGGCTTTCTTGGGCATATACATGGTTTTGTTCAACTCGAACCTTTTTGGATGGCTTAAAGTGGGCTGCTTTTCTTTACGTCCTCGTGGGATGTAGAGTATTGGTTCCTTGGTAGGGGTCGTCTCGGCTTTGATCTCGGCTTTCTTTTATGCTTCGAGGCATTTGGCTTCATTCATTTTTTTTTCTTCCATATTTTCTAAGGTGACTTTCGGTTTTCTGCCTGCCTCGACAATGGCTATGATGGCTTTCAGAGCGGGATCAAATTCTTTGTCCTCGTAGGTCATTCCGATGACCGGCCCGTTGTTGTCAGCCGGTAATGGGTTATCAGTTACATTTGAGACCTCTTCATCCCTTAGTACTATCTTCTTTTGATCTATCAAGTCCTCCACTGCTTGTTTTAAGGTCCAACAATTTTCAGTATCATGTCCCTCTGCCCCATAGCGGTAAGCACAACGCATGCCCCTTTGGTAAGAAGGTGATTTGGGATTATGTCTGTTTGGGGGTACAGGCTGGAGGATAACCATGTGGACCAACTTTGGGAACATGCTGGCATAGGATTCTCCTATTGGGGTGAAATTTTGTCTCCTGGGTGGCTTCCTAGGATGATAATTATTTTGATGAGGGCGGGGGTTGTAGTGATTCTAAGGAAGCTGATTTCTTGGGGCTTGGTTTCTATTGTTCTGCTGTTGAGGTCGAGTAAAGGGATGAGCGTTCATAATTGCATAGGGTTGAGGGACATAGGGCATGTATCTGTACGGATAGTTATGTTGAGGTGCTCTTTCAGAGAATGTATGCCTGTGAGTGTGCTGTTTCCTCATCCCGGAGGTTGCCATGGATGCTTCCTCTTTTTTCTTGTTCCTTGGGATCCCTCTCGCCCCTCCTTGTATGGCCTGGAAAGTGGCTCTTATGGAGGATTGACTCAGAATCCTCCCTATTTTGAGGCCATTTTCTATCATCACCCCAATCTTAATTGCCTCTACAAAAGCTTTACTCATGGCCGAAATCATATTCTGAAAGTAATCTGCCTCTTGTGCTTGCAGAAAGACGATGAACATCTCTGTTTCTTCCATCAGAGGCTTTTCTCTTAATGTTTTCTCTCGCCATTTAATAGCATATTCTCTGAAGCATTCAGCAGGTTTCTTCTTCAAGTTGGCTAGGGAATTCCTATCCGAGGCGATGTCGATGTTGTACTGGAATTGTCTTACAAAGTCTTGGGCGTTCATCCCAGATGTGCCATCGGGTAATGTCCTAATCTATGTAATATTCGGTTGTAATACCTACTAAGCTCTCCCCAAAGTACGCCATCAGGAGTTCTTCCTTCCCGCCGGCTCCACGTAGTTGATTGCAATACTTTTTCAAATGGCGATAGGGTCGCCGAGGCCATGGTATTTTTCAAATTTTGGAATTTTAAACCCTAAAGGAAGATGTACGTGGGGGAACATGCATAGGTCTGAGTTAGATACACTTTTCTGTTCACTTAGTTCTTGCATGTACTTCAAGCTTTGCTCAAGACTCTTCATTCTCCTTGTGATTTCATCTTGTTCGGGCGTTTTGGAAGTTTTGTCTTGCACAGGGGTAAGTTTATATGCTGGCCGAGGGTAGTTGTATGTAGGGTACGGGGGAGACTCATTTTGGTAGTTAGGAGTTTGGAATGCAAAGGCAGTGTGGTAGCTGTGAACGGAGGGGCCGTAAAGATGTTGGGAACTGGCCCGGATGTAAACATCGGAGGGCGGGTTTCAGAAGGCACCCTAACAAAATTGGTTGATATGGTGGGCTGCCCCAAGAGAATATTTGGGTGACTGATAGGGATGGTGGAGGTACCCCATGACCTTGGAAAAAGCTCGGGAAATCTAGGGATAGCGCCGGGAGGTTCTTTCCCATTGGTCCGGGCATCCCACATTTCCATGACTTGGAGCCGCAGGATACTGTTCTCTTCAGCCGTTGCAGATTCACAGGCTGGTAATCCTGTAATTGGGTTGTCCTTTGGAATAGGGACGACTGGTAGAGTCATTTTGGTCGACATTTCTGTGCTTCCCTTTGACCTAGTGAAGTATCCATGCGAAGTCAGCTTACCGCAAACCAATCACTGTTCTTAAAACACCTAAACTGGACACTAGAAAATGCAGTTAGTTAAGGGTAGATAACAAACAGGAAATCACACGTTGGGCATGATGCACCTATGCATATAATGAGTTTCTATATGCTTGCCATGGTCGCATGTGTCATCCCGAAATTTATTTCAATTTCCTTTTGTTTCCTACTTCTTATTCCTTTTTTTATCTTTTTAAAGAATACGGTCAAATCCTATAGAGATTGCCTACGTATCATGACTTTGCATGAATCAGACCGAGCGTAGTTCATGGAAACAAAAGGTTAAGTACACAATAAAATATTTTGGGCTTCTCGATTTTGATAAAGACATAAACTTTGATTACAAAGGCTAATAGAACAAAAAGCAATTATCAACTTTACAGACTCGAAAAGTCCTACAGACAGACTCTTTTTTAAGAAAAATAAACATTTATGAGAACATTAAAACTTCAAATGTCTTTGAAGCTTGCGGGGCATCATCCCGCCTTGCCGCAGGTTTGTGCGCTAGACTGCCCTGGAGATAGTGGAGATCTTCCATCACTTGACGGACAAATGTCATAGCAGCGGCGAAAAACATAGATTTTGGCATGTCCTCACAGTGATTGCACTTCGTGGTAATATATTCCGCGGTCGCCCGCACCTTTTCTCTAATAACCCCTTTTTCTTGTAGCAGATGCCCTATTTGCTCAGCTCGTGATTTTAAAGTTCGTTCAGCTGCTTGATTCAGCTTTTGAAACTGTCGCAAATCTCTTTCCAATCTCGCTATTACCGCATAGAAATGCTCTCTCTCGGCTTTGAAATCCTTGGCTTGTTTGGACATTTTGTTTTCAGCTATGACAACCCTCTATTTTAAACTAGCGCTTTCATTGCCACTTCCCTGTTTTAACTGCTCCAGTATGCGGGCCCTTTCTTCTGCACTTTTAAATAATTTCTTCCGAGCTCTAGATAGTTAACCCTTTGCCTTATTCAAGTCGAACCCGTATTCAGTTACATTTCGATGTAGGTTCTCTATGAGCTTTTGTACTCCTCGGAGGATTTTCTGTGGCTGCCTTAATTTTCTGAATCTGGGCTCGCAGGGCTTCGTTTTCTTTAACCAATACCCTCTTTTCTCCTTTGCTGGCTGCGGTTTGCAGACTGTTTTCCAATTGTAATTCTTGAATTTTCTTTTCCAGCCTTCCGATAGTAGCCCGGTATTCATTTTCTTTTGCTAACAAATCCAACTGCTCTTGTGATGTCTCAGTAAATTTCTGGAGATGGGGTCTCTTTGCCGGCCTCCCAGGCTCTATATCCCTCTTGTACCAAGTAACATACCCCAGTGCAACCTCACCCTAAGATACGTCACGTACTCAAGTATCGCATGTCAAGTATTGGCATTCCTCCAAATTTAACGTACAACAGCTTCAGGGAATCGGCCATTCGGGCTTATCTCAACTACATGGCGGCTGATATCCTCGTCTCTGGGAATCATTTGGCATCTACCCAATTGCCTGAGTACTCTATACGGCGCATAGGGCTGGATGCCCATCAAAAGGAAATGAGGTCCGGTGGCGGGCATATACACAATTTCGTCCATAGAGAGCCAACCGAATGTCCATTCTATTTGATTTGCAATAATAACCTGCATATGCGACACCCACTCTGCGACACCCTCTGGTAATTTAAATCCATTCACCCTGTTGTCAAATTCTTCTATGCAACCTTTTATTGGCAGCCCGTAATTCGTGAACCGAGGTCTATGACATAAATGCTCAATCATCCAGATTTGTAGCAGCAAGTTACAGCCTTCAAAGAAATCCCACCTGCTTTACAGATGGTAAGAGCACGGAAGATGTCAGACAAAATCATTGGGGCGAGAGTACTCTTAAGTTGGGTCATTAGAGTGCTAACGACTCCCGCTATCTGTATGTCGATGTTCCCGTCCTTTCGCGGGAATACTAAATGACCCAAGAAAGACACCATGAACGCAAAGCATCGACGCTCCTCCCAATTGAGCCGATTACCCTTGCTACAAATGAGGTTTTCAGGGTTGTAGAATCCTCCAATGTGGCCAGATCTTCGGTATATAAATTGCAGGATACAAAAGCCCGCCGATAAGTTGGGATTGTGAACTTTTCTGCTGATTTTCAAAGAATCCAGGAATTTATGCACGGCGAGGGATCTGGGTGCAATCAAGTATTGATGCCTCAAAGGGATTGTATGGGTCCCGATATATCCAATCATTTCTTCTAAAGTCGGGGTTAGTTCAAAATCCGAGAAGTGGAAGACGTTGTGGGCCGGGTCCCTGAAAGTGATTAAGGCCTTTATGATGTCTCCTCTGGGGTTAATTTTCAATAAATTAGTGAGGCCTCCCAGATGTGCGTCGACCTTTTTCTGTCCTGCTTCCCCGAGATCATTCCACCATAGTCGCAACTCTAAGGGAATTTTGTTCATTATTGTGCTCATTCTGCACATTTATTAAAGGTTAATTAGTAGTCTCAAAACATTAAAGCTGATATGAAACTTATTTTAAAACAGGGACCGGCTTTGCGAATACGGCCTTTCGACACTTCTGAAAAGGTTTTTCAAGCTATGCTTGCTTACCAGTGAGAATAAAATTCAAAGGTGTCCATTTGCGCAAGATCAGCCTTCCGGCGTCCCTTGTGCCAACATTAAGCAATTATTGCAATAATGGCACCATCCGTCTTATTTCAAACAAGTGGATAAACTCGAGCATTTTTTACAGTTTTGAAAAGAGGGGGTGGACCTGGCCAAAATAATTTATCAAAACCCGCGGACATTATTGAAAAACTCAAAAATTTGGTGTTTGTTGTTTTTGTTGTTTCCACTTTTTTGTTTTATTTTCTTTTTGAAAAATCCGGCAGCATTTCGGCGCTATTTGAGCATTGGTTTTAAAGGTGATCACCCTAGCATTGCTGTTTTCTCAATTTATTCGCTTTGTTTACAGGCCGGTCAACATGTGAATCCAAGGCAAATAAATGCACAAGTAGTATGTAAAAATGCATGAGGATGGTCTTTTATTTCTGGGCACCTGTCCTAGACGGACCCAACCCTTGTGTTGAGTCCTCTAAGTCGAAATGCATGATGCAGATAAACGTTCCTACTAGGGATCCAGCTTGAGGTTTTGTTTTACTAAGTTTAGAACCTCGGTACAGGGTCTAGACTGTGTATCCGATCGGAAAACTCGAGTCGAGGAAGGGGCTACGTATCGGAAACCAAAAGGTCATCCAGCTTAGTAACTTGTCTGGCCTCTTTCTTATTTCAGGGTAGGACACTAACAGAATAGGGAGTCTCAACCAGTAAGCACATCCCCGGAGGTGAGAAGTGAAGGGTTTCGTTACAGTTTATATGTACAGTTCAGACAATATCAAAGCGGTAAAACATGTGGCATTTAACACAGAACATGTAAGCAAATCAGACGAAGCCAAATATAGTAGTTATTGTAAGCTCGTCTTGAACCCTGAACCAGAGATTCTGGGTTCGATCCCTAGCAGATTCACCAGAGCTGTCAGACCTCCTTTTTCGCTTACACGTGGTTACCCCGAAAGATGACACATGAATAGGAGTTTTTCTAATTAAAGTGACATTATTCGAAATGGGATTATTTGTTAATTAAGAGTCACCACTTCAGATAGGTTCAGCTTTTGGTGTCCCAATTCATCGGTTTATTTTGAATCCCAAATCGAGAAAAATTCTCGACTGCCCAATTGGAGTCCGCGAACCAGTAATTTCTGAGTAAGGAATTTTGTTGACCCGAGGTAATGTTGTAGCCACCCTCGATCCCGTGGTTCTAGCACGATCGCTTAAACTCATTATAAGTGGCTAGAGATATGATTTTCTATGCCTGTTTAAACCTATAATGCAATTTTTAGTAATTAACCGCTTTTAATATCTTTTAGGAAAATTTGCAATGTTATTAAAACACATAGTGAATCACGTCACATAAATGCGCAAGCAATTTTAGACGTATTTTAATTCCATTGAGAATGGGATTTGGGTCACATAAATGCGCACCCGAGTTAAGGAAGGTATTTTATTAGCAAACTCGCGCCTACAACAGCTACGTCTTTAGAATTCATGGAAAGCTGTGAAATTTGTTAGACGGCACTTCCGATTTTCTAAATATTTTATCAGTTTATGCACTTCATGGTGTTTGATTAGATGAACGCGACTCATTTTATTTTATAAGGACATCCTAAGGCATATTAAATTCTCTATCATTTGTTAGTGTCTAAATGCCCTAATCATTTATATATAGGTAGTGTATTAGGGAAAATTAATATTTGCATTTCAGCCTCATTCATGGCTGATTATACACATTGGACTTCCAGTTTTGACCATATTAGGAACATATATTGTACCTGGGAACTGTTGGGCCTTTCAATTAGGCCCAAAGATAATTTGGATGGATGAGTCCATTATGAAGAACTCTTAGTAATGTTTCTTCTAGTTTGAGATAATATACAAGACTAACTTTTAAATATATCAACAATGTTCATAAGGAAGTATTTTGTATCAGTTTTCAATCTTAAATCTGAACTAAACAATTCATAATACTCATCAATCGAAGTATACGAATTCAATTTCCTAGCTTCAATAATAATTCTGATTACAACATATTAAATAAATCTGAAACGAATCATTGCTAATGTATTGAAACTTAAATGATAAAATGCTTCAACAATGTTTTGATGTTTGAATGATTACCAAGCTGACATTTCCTAAATCCAATATTCTTAAGCAAAAACAGGAAACAAACATTTGAAATAGCCTTACTACTAGATAATCTTACTACTAATTATACATATCTAAAATAGCAGTCCAAATGTCCAAAATTACAAAGTAAGTCAGTCCCAATGTCCACTTATTACAAAAAATGAACCAACCCAAATGTCTAATTAGTGCAATGTAATCATCTTATCATTAGGTATATTAAAACTTAAAAAAGGGTGAGAGCTCGAAAGGAAACTAATAGATGCATATATTCAGATTCAGGAATACATTCTACTTGAGCTTCACACATTAAAGGATGACAAGATGTACCTGGAATACAACAAAAATCAACAACCTATTAGTAAATGAGATTAATCAGCAAGCCAAAAAACAGTCAATCAAACAGTACACCCAGGATTTCAACAGGGTTTTGAGAGAATCAAAATTCCAAAGGAATAAGGACAGCACTGATAATTTCTGAAGAATATAGGGGAAAACTAGAGTTTATATCCTAATTCACTCAAACTTCAGAAGAAGAGTAGGCTCGAAAATGTATTCCAAAAGGTTAAAAATCTTTCTATAGTTCAAAAAGGGATCCTTAAAAATGTTCAGATGGTCTCTTTTTATAGTGGAGCCTTAGGACTCCACTTTTTCCTTGTTTTTCCTTTTAGTCCCTAATTCAGATTTCAGCTTTTCCTAAATGGTCCTTCATTTCTTGGCTTGTGCCTTAAGTTTAAGGCTGAAATTGTGCCTAAGTCCCTCACTAGAATGTTGTAGGGGTTATTACCAGATTCTTTTAAAGCTCAAATACCCCATGTACCCCTATTTCTTTTCCTAATTAACCAACCTGAAGTTCTAACCTTAGTTATTCTCTGACCCCGGTCAATTGTGCTTGAGTTATGGGCTCAAGTCTGGTCTGGATTAACAGGCTCATTAGAAGTTTAAGAATTAGCCAGTATTATTCATGTTTTGGACTAATATCTTAATGTGGATTTTTTTCAGAAACCAAGCATTATTCAGGATGATCATTCAATGTCAAAAGCAATGAATCAAAAAGACCAGACGAGGGAAACCATTCATTAACACTTAACTTGCAGAAACAAACCAATTAAAGTACTCAGTATAACTTGAGAATGAGAAACACATAGCAAGAATTGAACACTTAGTTCATGAATCAAATCAGAAAAGTAAAGGCTAATATTAGCAATTAAAGGTTCAACAAAAAAAAATCAGTACTGAAGATTAAAGTTACTATGAAAACGAACACTCAGTAGCATAGACATGATCCAAAAGATAAACATCTACCAAACTAATCAGAGTATCAGGGAATTAAACAAATGAAGATCAGGAGATGAAGACCAACAAACCATAAAAATCACATTACTGAAGAATCATCAAACTAGGATGTCAGAATCAGGAGGCCAATATTAACATGATATCAGAACAACTCAAGAGACGAAGAGATTTCAGACTAGTGACAACCAAAGGCATATGACTATTTAACCTATTTCAGATGATATTGTGGACAAACAACCAACCATTCAAATGAAACCAAAGCATCTAACAATTAACAGAAACAAAACAAATATATAAAGGCAAAGACAGAATACATAGCTTTTTTACACATGCAAATCCAACTTGAGATCATTTTGTTGGTTTCTGACCTCTTCTGTGGAGACCTTTAACCTTCTGAGGCAACTCATTTTTGGAATAATGGACTTTAGGGGTTCAGGACTAGGATTCTATGATTTTGAGACCATGTAAGGTCTCAGATCTAGGTTTCCTCAGTGGTTAACGATATTTGAGGGCTGTGAGTGGCATGGTTGGGGAGCGGAATGGACGGAGATTGACTGAGACGAGTTTGACTTGACTCCGACAGGGTTTGAGTTTTAGGGTTAACCTTCAAATCAATATTCGAGATGCTTCAAGTGGATTCGAAGGTGTGACATGCACGGTTGGAAAAAGGAGGGTGAGTTGTTTCAGGGGTGTAATTTTGGATGTGTTTGGAGTTGGGTCGCCGGAGATGGGAGTTCTGATTACCTTTCTTTTGAAGATTCAAGACGATGGGGGTTTGTTTGAAGGGAATGGATTGCAGGACGGGGAACGGGAGGTCCTGGTGGTTCTACGGTGTAAAGTTGGGGTGGTTTGGAACAAGGTCGCCGGAGGCGGTGGTTCCAGCGACTCTGATTTTGAATATTCGAGAAGCTAGGGTTTTGTACGACGAAAATCAAACACAGGACGGGAAAGAGAGGGTTGTGGTGGTTTGATGGTGTAAACTTGGGGAGGTTTGGTGACCGGCCGCCGCCGTGAGGCGATTTCCGACGGCGGCATTAGGGTGGCTACTGGGTGGTCAAGGGGTGGTCAAGGGTTGTCGATACACCGGAGTGTATGTACGAGGAAAGAGACTTTTTCGGTCTCTGAGTGTATTAGGAATGTTTGGACATATATGTATGATTTTGGTGGGAGTTTCATGGACGTAGGATGATAGGCTGATCAACGGTTGTGATGGCTCTTCCTGGGACGACGTCGTTTTTGGTTGGTTACAGGTAGGCTGGGTCAGGTAATAGTTTTTGGGCTGGGTCTGTGTGGGGAAAAGGTTTGGGCCACCTGGATCTGGCCCAATTGTGGCCAGCCTGGGTGGCTGTATGTATGTACATGTATTTTGATTTTGTTTTTTTTTGTTTTAATTAATTCCTAATTTTATTAAAACAAAAATTCCTAATTAACACAAATAATAATACAACATGTTGAAATTAAATGAAAATGATAAAAAATGGCCAGAAATATTACTTGCATATATTTTTTTGTTATTTTATATATTATTTATTCTTTTTTGTTTTGAAAAATAAACCTAATTAGCTATTATTTCAACAAAACACAAAATTAAATTCTAAATGCCTTTAGACATGCATTAATGCAAACACACTGGCACATACAATTTGAGAGAGTGATCACCTTACTTGAACCCTAGTTGCTTGGTCTAGTTGGCCTATCCAATTGGTCTCGATTGGGCAAAATCACTCTCTCTACCGAGAGGTGTGAGAGTGGGTGCAATAGTGTAGTGGTTACAGCATAAATCCCAAATATCAATCTACTCTTAGTAACTTCTATCCATCGATTAGCCACTTAGGTAGTGTCACAACCCTACTTCCTTTCTCCATATTAAATACAACTTAATAATATTCTCATAGCATAATTTAGTTTTAATCATTAGTTTCATAATAGTTGTTATAAGAACAAAGAAAACCAAAAATGTTTGAAGTGACATTAGAAGCACAACTTCATCTCTAGACTAAACAGATAATACAACTCCACTGCTAGCTCCCTGTGGAAATTCGATCCCGAACCACTATTCGGGTAAAAGCTATTATGACCCGCTCTTCCTACCTTGGTGTAGCGTTGAGTCCGCAGCAATCACTTTTTGGCACCGTTGGCGGGGAGCTCACGGTGTTGACTATCTGTTTAGCTAGTTTTTTATTTTGCTTCTCTTTCCTTCTTGTTAACTAATTTTGTTTGTCTCAATCAATCCGGTACAAATGGTTCTCAATGCAAATGACCCTCTTGGAAATGACATGGCGGGGGAGGAGGTTGAAGATATAAATCAAGATGAACTTATATCTCAAGCTCCACATAGAGGTAGAAATGCCAATGCAAACGTGCACCTGAAGGAGAATATTCCAGACCCTCCTCTGCCACCACCAAGAGTGGCTCCAAGAGTACTCTCGAATCAAGGATATGCGAGTGCCATCGTTCCTCCTCGAATCCGGGCGGGGAAATTTTAGATAAAAAATGTCATATTGACCTTGCTCAAGCAAAGAGGTTATTTTACAGGCGCCTCCGATCAAAATGCATACAAGCAGTTGAAGGGGTTCGTTGATACATGTTGGGGTAGCAAGAAAACAAACGTATCCGAGGATGCGTTGAGATTGAGGATTTTCCCATTCTTTCTTTGGGGTAAAGCATTGGATTGGTTAGAAAGGCTCTCCAATCATTCCATCAGAACTTGGGATGAATTGGTGGATAAATTCTTCGGCAAGTTTTTCTCACCAAGTCATATAGCGGCACTTTGGGATGAAATTTATGCCTTCAAGCAAGAGCCAACGGAACCTTTGCATGAAATATGGGAGAGATATAGAACAATGGTGAAGGAATACCCTAATAATGACATGACTGAGGTGATGATTCAACAAACCTTCTATCGGGGCATCACCACCACGAATCAATGCATTCTGAACCAATTACCCGAAGGGAAATTCATGAAACTTTCTTACCAAGAGGCATGTGATGTAGTTGATGAAATGGCCGACACCTCTTCGGCATGGCATAGTCGAGCAAATGTTCCCCAAGGTGACCCCACAGTCATCCATTTGCACAAAAAATTGCATTATCATGGCCAAGCTATTGCCAAGCTTACAACAGCTATGAATCAATTGGTGAAGGTGAAATTGCAACAAGTACAAAACTCACGCCAAGTCAATGCAATGGAAGGTGCCTCTATGTTGAAAAAGAGGCAAAGAGGGCAACAACAACTTCAAGATAATTGTGAGCAATTTGACAACAACAATGATGGTGGTGGTTATTCGAATAAGTGATATGATGATCAAAGCGAAGAATGTTAATATGTCAATAACTACCTAGGAAATAAAGGAAATCAAGGGAATCAACAATGGCATCCCAAAGAAAATTGGGGCAACTGACAACAAGGTGGTGGCAATTGGAACAACAAAAATCAAAGAAACAATTGGGGTAACCAACAAGGCGGCGGAAATTGGAATAGTAACAACCACCAATAAGGCGGTGGAAATAAGAACAACAACAATCAAAGCAACAATTGGGGTAATCAAGGTAAAAAATTAAGGCAATTGGAAATGGAACAACAATAATTGGAGAAACAACAACAATCAAGAAGGGTGGAATAATAGCAGAAACCAAGGCAACCGGAGGCAAGGTTTTCAAAGTCCCCCCTATGTACCATCAACCGAACAATCCACCCCCTTTTCAATCTCAAGGGTGTGATATGGCGAGAATAGAAATGATGTTCGAACAAATGATGAAGAAGAACCAAGACTCCGTTACAATACATGTATTTAGAATTTGGAGGTGCAACTAGGCCAAATATCTCAATCGTTGAATACTTAACGTAAATGTGCTCTACCATATGATACAGTCGTGAACCCGAAGCGAGATAACAATCATGTGATGGCGGTTACAACAAGAAGTGGGAGAGGTGGTGATGTGCATGCCTCGAATAAAACTCAAGTTGTTAATGATGAAGTCGAGTTGCATGATGATAATGTGCCTTTGGATGTTGATGATGTAGTTTAACAAAATGTGACCAATGATGTGCGGATTGATATTGATGATGAGGCCAGGGTAGAGACTCAAGATGTCGTGAACCCATCTAGGGAACACATTATCGATATGCCAAAACCGGTAACGCCCAAGGCCAAGACACCCTTGCCTAGGCCACCTCCACTCTACCCTTAATGGCTAGCAAAGCAAAAAGGTGATAATCAATTCAAAAAGTTCATCGAAATGATGAAGAGTCTTACTATCAATGTAACATTGATGGTGGCACTTGAACAAATGCCTAGGTATGCAAAGTTCATGAAGGAATTGGTAATAAAGAAGAGGTCGATGGAGTGTAAGACAATTAACATGACGCATCAAGTGAGTTCTATAGTGCATTCGATGGTCCCGAAACTTGAAGACCCTGGAGCTTTTACTATCTCTTGCACTATCACTAGTGCGGAGTTTGCCAAAGCTATTTGTGACTTGGGGGCTAGTAGTAATTTGATGCCTTATTCAGTTTTCAAGACCTTGGGAATCAGGAAATCTAGGCCAACCTCTATGAGACTTCAAATGGCGGATCGATCGATGAAGCGGCCCTTGGGCACAATTGATGATGTTCATGTTCTTGTTCGTGTTGATAAATTTATATTGTCGGACGACTATGTCATATTGGATTGTGAGATGGACTTTAAAGTGCCGATTATTCTTGGAAGACCTTTCCTAGCTATGGGGAAGGCATTGGTTGATATTGAAGCGGGTGAGTTGACATTCCGTGTAGGAGATGAGAAGGTGGTATTCAATGTTTGCAAATCAATGAGACAACCCAATAGCACAGATGTGTGTTCATTTGTGGACATTGTCACAGCTGTGATAGTGGATGACACAAGTTCCATGATAAATGTTAAAGATTTTATTGAGGTCGTGCTTCTTAACATGGATGTCAATGAGGATGCTAGTGGAGTGGAGGGCGTGAATGCATTGCATGGTATGGCATCATATTCATATGAGCCTAGAAAGTTATCTTTAGATCTTGAAAATCGAAAAACTCCACCAACAAAGCCATCGATTGAGGAGCCACCGGTGTTGGAGTTGAATCCCCTTCCTTGAAACCTCTGGTATGAATTCTTGGGTTCAAATTCTACTTTACCTGTTATTCTTTCGTCTTGCTTAACTAACATGCAGGTTGACGCCACTTTGGCGGTTCTTCAAAAGCACAAAAAGGCGATTGGATGGACATTGGCCGATATTCGAGGAATAAGCCCCGCATTTTGCATGCATAAAATCATCTTGGAGGTGTATGCAAGGCCTTCACTTGAACATCAAAGAATACTAAATGAAGCAATTCAAGAAGTGGTAAAGAAATAGGTTATCAAGTGGCTTGACACCGGTGTGGTTTATCCAATTTCCGATAGCTCATGGACCTCTCCGGTCCAATGTGTGCCAAAGAAAGGAAGGATGATGGTGGTGAAAAATTCCAACAATGAGCTTATTCCCAATCGAACCATTAAGGGGAGGAGAGTTTGTAAGGACTATCAAAAATCAACAGGGCAACTCAGAAGGATTATTTTCCACTGCTGTTTTGGACCAAATGCTTGACCACCTTGCAGGAAGAGCTTTCTATTGTTCTTTGGATGGGTATTCGAGCTATAATAAAATCCTAATTGCCCCGGAGGACCAAGAGAAGACCACTTTCACATGCCCATATGGGACATTTTCCTTCTCTCGTATTCCATTTGGGCTATGTAATGCTCCTCCGACCTTCCAACATTGCATGGTGGACATTTTCACCGACATGGTGGAAGATATATTAGAGGTCTTTATGGACGACTTTAGTATGGTTGGTGACTCCTTTGAAGAGTTCTTTGTAAACTTGGATAGAGTCTTGGCCCGATGTGAAGAAAATAATGTTGTTCTCAATTGGGAAAAGTGCCACTATATGGTGAAAGAAGGTATAATATTGGGTCACAAGATTTCTAAGCATGGGATTGAGGTAGACAAGTGGAAAATTGAGGTGATTTCGAGGCTTCCTTCCCCTACTTCTGTAAAAGGGGTGAGGAGTTTTATTGGGCATGCCGGGTTCTACTGGCGATTCATCAAAGATTTCCCAAAGGTTGTGAATCCACTTTGCAAGTTTCTAGAGAAAGATGCCAGGTTTGCTTTTGACAAAAAATGCATGGAGGCCTTTGAACTCTTATAGAACAAGTTGAACACAACTCCTATCATCACCGCGCCCAATTGAAGTTTGCCCTATGAACTAATGTGCGATGCAAGTGACGTCGCGGTGAGGGCAGTTTTAGGTCAATGAATTAGCAAAATGTTTCATCCCGTGTACTATGAAAACAAGACGATGAATGAAGCTCAACGTAATTACACGGTAACAGAGAAGGAATTGTTTGCTATATTTTCCATGGAAAAATTTAGGCCATATCTTATGGAGGCCAAGGTGATTGTGCACACGGACCATGCCGCCTTGAGGATTTGATGACCAAGAAGGATTCCAAGGCGAGATTGATGAGATGGGTATTAATTCTCCAAGAATTTAACATAGAAAAGTGGACCGGAAGGGAAGTGATAATCAAGTTGCGGATCATTTGTCTCCATTGGAGGAAGAAGGGAGACCATGTGACAGCCTTGAAATAAATGATACATTCCCCGATGAGCAACTTCTTTCCGTGTCAATGTGTGACATGCCACGGTTCGCGGACAACGCCAACTTCATTGTGACCGGAATTGTCCCATGTGAGCTGTTTTCCAACCAAAGGAAGAAAGTCAAGCATGATAGTTTTAATTTCTATTAGGATGATCCGTACTTATTTAAAATTTGCACGGATGGTGTGATTAGAAGATGTGTCCCGGAAGGTGAACAATTGAGAATTTTTTAGGCTTGTCACTCCTCTCCATATGGTGGCCATCATGGAGGGGCGTGGACGGCTTCAAAGGTCTTGAGTTGTGGTTTCTATTGGCCGACGTTGTTTAAACATGCTAGTGATTTAGTAAAGAGATGTGATGCACGCCAAAGAGTTGGCAGAATCTAAAAAAGGGATGAGATGCCCCTCAATATGATTCTTCAGGTAGATATTTTTTATGTTTGGGGCATCGATTTCATGGGTCCTTTCGTGAGCTCTTGTGGGAACACTTACATACTCATGGCGGTGTACTATGTATCAAAGTGGGTTGAAGCCGTGGCTTTACCCAACAATGAAGCCCGAAGTGTTGTGGCATTTTTGAAAAAGAGTATCTTCACAAGGTTTGGCATCCCTCGTGTTATCATTAGTGATGGTGGGTCCCACCTTTGCACCAAGGCTTTTGACTCATTGCTTGCCAAGTATGGAGTAAATCACAAAGTGAATACTCCCTTTCATCCTCAAGCCAGTGGCCAAATGGAAAGTCTCTAACCAAGAAACAAAGAGTATCTTATCCAAAACAGTCAATGCAAATCGAACCGATTGGTCCAGAAAGTTAGATGATGCTCTATGGGCATACCGGGCAGCGTACAAGACCCCAATTAGTATATCTCTGTACCGGTTGGTATTTGGGAAAGCATGTCACTTATCCGTGTAATTGGATCACAAAGCTATGTGGGCCTTTAGAAAGTTGAACTTGAAATGGGATGTCGCAACAAATCTCCGTGTTGAGAAACTTCATAAGCTTGATGAGTTCAGATTTCATGCATACTCCAGCTCGTCCTTGTATAAGGACAAGATGAAGTATCTTCACGACAAATATGCTCGAGGTAAAGAATTCAAGGTTGGAGATGTGGTTCTTCTTTTCAACTTGGTTGAGGTTATTTCCGGGAAAGCTCAAGTTAAAGTGGAGTAGGCCATTCGAAATTGTAGTGTGACATTTTTTGGTGCTCTTGATCTCAAGAACAAGAATGGTGAAATTTTTTGGGTCAATGGGCATTGTGTCAAGAATTATTTGGGAAGTTTGATGATAGCCACGTGGTGGCACTCATTCATTTAAACTGATATGATTGTAACATGCATCGTGCCACGATGTTAAATCAGGCGCTTCTTTGGAGGCAACCCATTCTTTTTTCTTTCTCTTTGATTTTCTTGGTAGTTTAGGATTTTTGAGCTAACTGTTTGTGAGATGTGGCAGGGATTGTGTTGAAGCAGTTCAAAACAAAGCATAAATAGTGCAGTCTCTGAAGTTTGCCAGCATGGCCACAGTGCATTTTTGCACGGTCCGTGCTGGCATGATCCAAGTTTGGTGCTCTATGAAGTTTTCACACGTGGACGCGGTCAAGTTTGTGCGATCCGTGTGGGCTACTTAGTGCAATTCTGCAATGAACACACCCAGTGCGGTTCGCAATCACCTTTGTGCTGGCCCTCTAGTTGATAAGTACGAGGCCCACAAGTTTTTCTATCAATAGAGACCCAAGGTCCCACTTTGCACTTTTTGCAAATTGAAAGCCCTGAGTCTTATTACTAATGTTCATCCCTTCTTGAGATTATTTTTTCTTGATTGTTTGGATAGATTGCATTCCTTCTTCATATACCTGGTAAAATTTTATTCTTTGTGATTAATTATTTTCTTATTTTCGTTTTATTTGTCAACCAGTAGCTTATAATTTCTTTTTTTCTTCCGATTTTTCTTTGAATTAGTAGTTTAACTTAAATTGCTTGTTACTTTTTGTGGGTAAACATGATTAATGGACTGGGTAACTGAGTAGGGACAAGTAAGAATTAAAAATTGAGCGAAAATGAAACCCTCACTTGGTCCCTAAAAGTTGCCTCAGCGCGGCCTGCGGTCGCCATAGCGCGGTCCGCGTTGCCTCGATGCGGTCCGCATTTTTTTTTTTTGCAGACCGCGGTGCCTGAAATGTCTGAAACATAAATGATTCCACTGCGGTCACTGCATTCGTTGCGCGCTCGCGCTGAACCATTGCCACCGCACTCCCTCATTACGCGGACCGCGATGGGATATTCAGAGACATGTATTTTCTGGACCTTGTTCGGCGTGGCCTGCGGTCGCAATAGCACGGTCCACGATGCATCCAACGCGACCGTACTCCTAATTGTGCGGTCCGCGATGCCAGGTTCTGCAACTGTTTCTGCAATAGTGCCAACTGTGTCTGCAATTCAATGTATGTGCTTGTTTAACTGCATGTGCTTAAGCTAACAATGTTAGAAATGTATGCTTCCAGATAATGGTTAAACTATGAGGAAAAGCTGCTAAGCATCTAGGGCAAGGCGAATCCTCCCGGGGAGGCAAGGGCAATGGCAAGGGCAAAGGAACGGACATGATACGGCTAACTCCCCAATAAGAGAAAATATTAAAAAGATGTGGAAAACCATTAAAGAAGCGGACAGAGCCTGTGACCAGTCGGGAAGTGAATATGTACCTTCCGAGGATGTCTCTTCTGATTCTGTACCGGAGTATGTCCCTGACTAGCCTGGAAGGCTAATTTTGTCTGAAGACTCTCTGCCACCCTCACCCCTACCTAAGCTCCAGAGCATGCGCATTCTGAGCCGTCTGAGGGCTCAGTGACCGATAGCGGTGAGTACTCCACCTCCCCTACAGCTTCACTATCTTGGGACAGTGCAGATGATGGGGATGATAGTGATAAACAAGTACCGGACAATGGTGTGACCCAGGTTAGGGGAGTTGAAAGAACAAGAAAATCGAAGGATTGGGAGGATCACTTTGTTAGCCAAGTGTTTTTTCACAAGTTCCGAGAGTGGTGACCAGTGCGAAAACTGATTCTAGAGAGGTGTATCATTACAACTGACATGCTACCTCTACTCCCTAATGTCCATATACAGTTCAACGCTAGAGTGGGATGGGAGTACTTCCAGGATGAGTTAGTGAATGCAAATGAGCACATGGTATAGGAGTTTTACTGCGATGTGGCCCACGTAAAAAAGGGCTCAACAGCATCCAAAATGTGAAGCAAAAGTGTTGTATTCTCTGGTAAAGCGTTCAATGAATACTTGGGGTTTGATGACGAGGGTGAAACCCTGTACAATGAGAAATTGACAATGGGGGAAGAGGTTTGCCCTTGGTTAGCTGGGTACTTGGCCCACCCGAGTGCTGATCGAGATTGGTTGCAAGCAGGGAATAAAATATTCTGGAAGACCTTCAACTTTGAGGTTTGGGGGTCGTTGACATTTGTGTGAAGTCAACTTGACCCTTCTACCTACGATCAGACTACTCCTCTACAGCGTGATGTGTTGATTGCGTCTATTATGGTCGAGTAACCTATCAATGTGGGCAATGTGATATCCCGTGTGATTGGGGATGTGGGACGAGATCATGACAGGAATTACCCTTTTCCCAACACTCTCACCATGTATTTCCAAGATTTCAAAGTAAAGAAAAAAGTCCTACGTTATGAAAGTAATACGGGTCGCCCCGTTCTCATGGTTTAGCGTTCATGGCCAGACAACCCAAAGGACAAGAAGTACAAGGAACCTGCTTCTGCCCCAACTGGCCAGTATGAAGAGCCAGTTGTGGTGGAGTCATATGTTGAGCCTTCCACCTAGCTGCCCTCCATGCCTACTACTGTTGATTTGCCTCTAGGATCCTCCTTTTCTGTTGGGCTCGACACTTTAGCTAGTCTGGGAGTCCCACCTTCCCGATCTCACCCTTTCACAGCCCATCAGTTGAGCCAGACCTTGGCCAGTTTGAACAACTGGATGTCAACTGCGACATCCAAGTTATCGACATTATCTACCAAGTTGAGGCCCATACAACACCTCCCACTTTTTAGGTTCCTCAGTTCATTGAGATACTTTAAAGACACTCCTGGACAACCAGGAGAAGATTATGAGGACACGAGACACCTTGACTAAGGCGGTGGAGTTACATGGCAAGACATTGGCGGATCTCACCAGAGAGCACAAAAAATGAGGAAGTCATGGGCTTCCAAAGAGTTGGTGAAAGCATTAAGGACGGATGTGGACGTGCTATTGGTAGACCAGATACCGTTAGACTTGTTATTCCGGGATCCAGCCCCTCCAGCAGCATCATCAGTGCCACAACCACAGCAGGAGTAGGCACCCAGGCTTCCAAGGAAGAAGATGAAGCTCCCCAGCACAGTTGATGCAGTCAGTGAGCTGGCAGACCCACAGGAGTAGTAGTACCTATTATGCAGCTAGTCCAGGAGCAGGCTATAGTCCCAGCACCTGAGTAGTAGGAGTCGGGGAACCAGTCTGAGGTTCCCGCCCATATATATGACCAGGGGACCACTGATGATCCCACGCAGACGGACCAGGTCTAGGGAGTTTCCATATCCTTTACTTGAATTTTATGCTTATTTTTGTAGTTGGAATTGGGGACAATACCAACTCTTATTCGTGGGGGTGCGCCCTACTTTTTGATTATCCATGGATGACTGTATATATTTACATTGATAGTTTTTGCTTTACTTTGATTTGATTTTCTATTTTGGGCTGTATATAACTTTACATTCAACTACAGTCCTCGTACTTTTATTCTTTCCTTTATCAATCCCTGTTGTATATTCTACTCCCCTATTGTACATGTTCATTCGGTTTTATATTTTTGCAAACCTTTTCGTTTTTAGCTTTATAGATAGGCTTGTAGCCTTGTGTTTTGTTTTGGTTAGCTTTATAGATAGGCTTGTAGCCTTGTGTTTTGTTTGGGCGTTTTCAATAAGCCCTTGGTTTTCTTAATGCCACGGTTCTTTCCAAGGGTAGAGTATTGTGTGAACCGGGTGGCTCTTCCCAATGATAGATGGTGTGACAACCTTCTTAAGGGTTTGAGTCAGTTTCTTTGGTTTTCTTATTTTGCTTTTGATAGTTGTAGACAAGGGTACCTCAAGCAAAGCTTCACTTGGGCCTAACACACTTGCCTTTGATCCCATGGTCAAAGACATAATGTTGTGTTTAGGATGGTGAAAGTTGTTTCTTTGAGGCTCTTACGTTGACCAAACAATCATCATGTTGGTCTTTTCAAACCATTGTGTGGTTGAATCATAACTAAGTTCGTTGTGGGCCTTCGACTCGATGTCTTTTGCAATCCCCTAGCGTGTGTGGTGATGAATCGAATTATGAGTCTAAGTCCTAAACCAATGGTCTAGAACTTGCCCTGAATGTCTGTTAAGGCAAAATCATAGGTGAAATTAGACTTGAGAAGTGATTGTAGCCTCTCCTTGATCCAAATGTTAAGTTGACCAATTCCATGGCCTATCAATGAGATGTCTTCCCTTGAGTAATGGCAAATGCCTATGTTTGGGGGGGGGGGGACAAGAAAGGAAACAAAGGGGTAAAAAGTACAAAATCAAAAGAAAAGGAAGGCAATGACAAAGAAAGAAAAGGAAAAGACAAAAAGGAAATCCAATGTGGACAAGAATAAAAAGGGGATTCAAGAAAAACAAAAGTAGAAAAGGTGCGGAAAAAGTAGAAAAAGGAGAAATGTTTTGAATTGCATAAGAAATAGCAACAATATGTTCATCTAACCCCTTGAAAGGAAATGAGGTACTTAAATAAGTAGAAAGTATGCCAAAATGAATCAAATGAAGTGCTTAACGGAAGATTGAACCCACTTGAACAAAAACATGTCCTACCCTTAGCCAAAAGCCTTCACAATGACTCTACAAAAGCCCTATATGATCTTGAGTTGAAGGAAGCCTACATTAGTGGATAGTTACATAAGGGGCAAGCATATGGTACATAGAGCCAGACTTGTGACCTTCTTCTTGAGAGAGATGAGTGAAAGTCCATCAACCTCAATTTGTGTGTCAATACTCTAAAAGGTAAGGTTCGCTTATTGAGAGTTGAGGATGTGTGAGTTTGGATTCCACAATGACCATGGTAATTGAGAGAAGTTCTTTGATAAAATGTGTCAACTCTTGATGCTCTTGTGTCACTTTTGATCCATAGTTTTCAAAGTTTAAGATATGTTAATAATGCATTTGTAATGAGGGCAATTGTTAGTCCTGATTGATGCTTATTAAGATTACTCTAGGATAGCCGGAATTACTTGGATGTTCCTTTAAGGGGTGGGTCTTATTTTGTTTGCTTGTGGGCAAGCAAAGGTTTATGTTTGGGGGAGTTGATAAGTAGGATATTAACGTGTTTTATGCCCCTACTTGCCTATGCTTTGAGTATAAATTGCTACAGAATAGTCCCAAAATGCTCACAGGTTGTGCTTGATTACAGGTTTGAGCAACAAGGTGAAAATGTCCAAGATTGGCTCAAAATGGAGTGAAACCTGCTAAAGTATCAAAGACTAAGTGAAGTGAAGGAAATAGAGAACCTAGTGCGGACTGCACAAAAGTGCATGCCGCCGCACTAGAAGGTTCAAAGATGGGCATATTTAGAACATTGACAACGCGATTGCGGCCAGATCCATGCGGCCCATGTTCGGCTTACACGGCCGCGCTACTTATTCATAAGGCCCGCGTCAAGAGATTCAGAGATATATCATTTTTTCCGAAAGCAAGCCACGCGGCAACGGTCTCATTCACGTGGTCCGCGCCAGAGCCTTTCGCGGCCACGCTACCCTTTTACGCGGTCCGCGGTCCTAAACTTCAGAGATGCTGAAATCATCAGTATAAGAGCCAGCGCGGTCCGCGGTCCTTTTTGCGCGGTCCGCGCTGACCCCGCAGAGGTATTTTTGTTTGATTTTTCTAGCCTAGTATAAATAGAACATTTTACCATTTTTAGGGTAGTTTTTGAGATTCTGACGCAACTGTGCACTTGGGAACGAGATTGTAGCCATTGTTTGGCACTATTACTCTTTATTATTGTAGATTCTACTTAGTTATTCATTAATATGTTTAGTTCATCATCTATTTCTTCTGTTTCTTCTTTAATTATGTCTATATAAACCCATTAGCTAGGGTTATGGCTCAACCTAGTGTGGGCAATTGATGGTGTTGCTATCTAGGGTTAGATTGATATTGGGTTCTTGATATGTGGGTTAATTTTATGTGTTAATTAAGGATTGGTGGTTGCAAACACTGATTCTAGCTTTATGGGTTTAACCCTTCTTGAGAAAGAGAGTCTATGACCCCAAAATTGACCCAACAAGGAATTAGGATGGACCCATGAGAAATGATAGTCCCAATTAACGGGTTACACCTCGAGAGAGTGATAACCCTACTTGAACCCTAGTTGCTTGGTCTAGTTGGCCTACCCAATTGGTCTCAAGAGAGCCAATAGGGCATAATCACTCTCTCTACCGAGAGGTGTGAGAGCGGGTGCAATTGTGCAACGGTGATAGCATAAATACCAAATATATCAATCTACCCTTAGTAACTTCTATCCATCAATTAGCCACTTAGGTAGTGTCACGACCATAGTGTCTTTTTCCATATTAAATAAAACTTAATAATATTCTCATAGCATAATTTAGTTTTAATAATTAGTTTCATAATAGGTGATATAAGAACAAAGAAAACCAAAAATGTTTGAAGTGACATTAGAGGTATAACCGCATCTCTAGACTAAATAGACAATACTACTCCACTACTAGCTCCCTGTGAAAATTCGATCCCGAACCATTATTCGGATTAAATCTATTACAACCCGCTCTTCCTATCTAGGTGTAGCGTTGAATCGGCAGCAATCAGTGTCACGAGAATTAACCCATTCGAGCCCATGAAGGAGTCACTGAATGGGGAACAAAGTGCTTATATTTTGAAATTTGGGATGTCAAGGAGACAAAACAACATCACTCACTTAAAGGCCAAGAAGTGCAAAATGCAATACCTATTGCTTGTGTTATAACCCATATCCACATGTGTTATTTCATGCCATATATTAGTTAACATAAATCAAAGAAGGAATAATCCTTGAGATGATAAGAAGTTAATCCTATTGGTCTTAAGTGATACAAGGGTGTATAAGGGTGATTAACAAGTATTAGAAGTTAAATGAACCAAGGATGTTATAACTCGTATTTGCAGGTAAATCTACAGGTGCTTAATACACTCAAGGGTCATGTACTAAGGTATTTGAATCATATAAAATCCATATCATAAGTCTTGAAGTCAAACGAGTTATGAAACAAAAGTCGACAAAAGTTGTCGCAACTTAGGTTCATAACTTTACTTAAACATTAAGTCAAATATTTATAAGCTTTTCTCCCAATTTACAAAGAATTATGGGGGTGATCTACCCGCCAAATTAAAAATCTATGAGTCTAGTTTCCAATGCATTAAATCATTTATGAATAAAATCTTGGAGTATAGAGATATTCATAATTTTGCAAGCCTACGCAGATTGGTAGATAACGAGTAGGTGCATCACCTACTAGCCAAAATGATAGGCCAAAACTAAAAGACCTAAGCGGGCCAAGAGAGGACTTTTAAGGGGTTATGAACTCAGCTATTTCACCCATATTTCACTCCCTCAAAACCAAAGTTAACCCCCTGCAACTCCTTCCCAAAATCCCATACAAACCCTAATCGATTTTCCCTCTCTTTCAAGTTCTATTTGAAGGTAAAACCTAGAATTTGAAGAACCAAGGAAAGATCTGAGTTATCCAATGAGTAAGGTAAGTTACTGACATCTTTCATACATTTTCTCTGCTTTTAATTCATGGTAAATCATTTTATACATGTAAGAACACACGGGAAAGTGATCGGAAGCTGCGAGTTCAAGTTATTTACTTGTAGCGGACTATTTTGTGGACTGTTTTGTGTTGCTGTTGGTCTGCGTGTTTTACTACTGTTTTGTGGAGTTTTGGAGGTGGAAGGGTGTGGATAAACACCATATATATGTAGGTTTTTGGGCTGATAGTTATTCATAACATTTCCGGGTCGTTTGACACGACTACGGTGGCCGTCATATGTATGATGTAATTAGGTTGTGCATGGGCTCTTTTGGGAGGTTCAATATGTTTATTATTGATGTTGTTTGGGCTGTTTGGTGCTTTTTTTGAATGGTATGAAGTAATATATAAAGGGGAGGTGATGTCCATTTCATCGTAAAATAGGTTGTGATTGATACAAAATAGTTATGACGCTTTAATGATAACGATAGTATCGTTTCTCTTATTACAGACTAAGGAGTTGTGAAAATTGGATAGCTTGAGATTGGAGAAGTACATAAAGGTATGTGAGGCTATCCCTTTCCTTCTTTTGCATGACTCCGATTGTACATAATGTAATGAACGATTTTCTAAAGATACTCTACTCTTAGAAACTTGCAGTACTCACATTGTTTCCCCTCTTATGGAACGATTGATGTTAATGTTGTTTCTCTTATTCTTATGTTATCAATGTTGTTGGTACTTCCGGATTCTTATAAGGTTCATAGTGAAGAGTTAGTCCTAATAATGTGTATAAAGAATACCGACCTTACGCCACTTTGAAAGGTTTAGAACGTGATTCCATGAGTCGAGCATTCACTATATATATCTGTATCTATTGTACTCTACCGAGCCGTTCTATGGTCGGCCGGTACGGTACCTATTGTGCAAGCACAGATCAGTTGGGTTTTACCAAGCTCCACATGGCCGGGTATGATTCTACCGAGTCTTATGATGACCGAGTACATCTTTTTTACCAAGCCTATTATGGACGGGTACGATATGATGATTCCCACAGAATCGTATATTTAAAAGTGTATGTATTTATACATGTGTATCATACATTTTATGTCAGTAGCCCTCAGAGGCACTAAGATATTACAGGTTGCATATTCTCTATCCCTCCTTACATTACTATTCGTATTTATGGTTCTCTGCCTTACATACTCAGTACTTTATTCGTACTGAGGTCCTTTTGTCTGTAGACACTGTATGTCATGCTACAGATCCTGATAGACAGGCAGGTGCAACTCCCCCACCATAGTAGACTGTCCTGTTCAGCGGTGATTGGCGATATCCCTTCTCCCAACTTGCCATGGTCTTGGTATGCATTTTTTGTAGACATTATGGGTATGTCGGGGCCCTATTCCGGCTATGTTGCAGCGCGTATGTTCCTATAGAGGCTCGTAGACAGGTGTCGACTCATGTATAGTTTGGTATGCCTTGTCGGCTGATTACTGTTGTATAGCCTTTCAGGGTAGCATGGTAGCTCATACCATATATATATAGTTTCTTGATTTTCTAGTCATCCCATGTTATGTATGTTCATGCCATCATATTTTATTATTGGTTTTACATGATCTACGCCTGCCATTTATATTGATTTCATCAGCCCCAAAAGATAATAAAGAAGGTTAGATAAAATGTACAATGGTGCTCGGCGGGTATGGTCGGGCGCTAGTCATGGCCTCTAGTTTGGGTCGTGACAAACTTGGTATCAGAGCAAGTCTGTCCTAGGGATTGTCTTTGAGCCGTGTCTAGTAGAGTCTTGATTATAGATGTGTAGCACGCCACATTTTTAATCAGGAGGCTACATGACATCTAGGGTTGTTACTTTCTTCCTGAATCTAGATCGTGCATAGAGTTGAGTCGTAAGTGTTTGTCTCCAATATTCACCTTGTTTTCTTTCAGTGATGCCTTCGACTAGGAAGCAAACAATTAGTAGACGGGTTGATAGAGTTGCGGGAGAGGGTATTAGTCAGGTCCCCCAAGCCAGAGCAGGCCAAAGTGAGGCTTATAGTGACATTCCGTCTCATACCTCATCTACTCCGTCTCCTCCTGAGGATATTAGGAGGCACCCAGTACCTCCAGTTCCTCCATCTGGCACTATAGACTAGGGTATGCAGAGTGCTTTGAAGTTATTGACTAGCGTGGTAGCTGCTCAGGCTTAGAGGCAGAATACAGGTGCTGCTGATGAACCAGTTAGTACGAGGGTTCGTGATTTTATTAATTTAGACCCTCCAGTGGTTACAAGATTAGACCCCAAGATGGACCCCCAGACTTTTATTGACTAGGTTCATCGTACATTGTGGGTTATGCATGTTTGTGATACAGAGGCAATATAGTTGGCTTCTTATCGGCTACGGGATTTAGCAGTTCTCTGGTGTGATAGTTAGGATAAATCCAAGGGTCTGGACGCTCCTCCAGCTGTGTGGAAGGAATTTTCTGAGGCCTCTCTTTGTCACTACTTGCCAGTTGAGATACACAAGCTAAATTTGATAAGTTCTTGAATCTTAGACAAGGTAATATGAGTGTGCGAGAGTACAATATACAGTTTGATTCTTTAGCAAGGTATGCTCCCCATATGGTGGCCGAGATGAGTGATAGGGTGCATTTGTTTGTGAACAGGTTTGGACAACATATGATAAATAAGTGCGCGACAGCCTCCTTGGTGGAGGGAATGGATATTTCCCGTATTCAGGCTTATGCCCAGACCCTAGAGGATTGTATGCGCCAGCAGAGGGCAGAAAAGGAGTAGGAGAGGGTCCAACATTTGAGGGCGAGATTTGCAAGGTATTTTGATGGCTTCAGAGGCAGTGTCAGGCCCAAGCTTCAAGCAATTCGGCGCCACCTGTAGCTAGTGCTCCTCTACAGTTTCAGAGGCCTCGATATGATCAATTTACCTATTGTGGTCTAGGTCAGAGTTCGCGGGCATCATGCTCGCAACATCACAAGGATACTAGTCAGATGAGAACCCCAACAACACATTGTGAGCAGTACGGCAAGGCCCACTTTGGACTATGCCATCGAGGTTCTGATGCGTGCTATTTTTGCGGACAGACTGGCCATATGATGCGAGATTGGCTTAACAAGTGAGGTGATTGTATGGCTCAGTCGGCTAGATCTGTGTATGATTCTTCCTCATCAGTTCGACCTCCAGCGTGGGGTTATCAATAGTCGACAGGTCGTGATAGAGGTGGAGGTGCGGTGCCGAGTTTGAGTGGTGGTCAAAATCGAACCTATGCTCTAGTAGGCCAACATGATCTCGAGTTGTCTCTAGAGGTTGTTATAGGTATATTGTCTATCTTTTCTTATGATGTATATTTACTAATTGGTCCGGGATCGACATTATCATATGTTACACCCTTTGTGGCTAATAAGTTTGGCATTGAACCTGAATTGATCAGTAAACCCCTTGCAGTATCTACTTCTATAGGAGATTCTGTGATTGCTAGAAGGGTATATAGAGGTTGCACTGTGATGATTTGTAGTCATCAAACCTCGGAAAATATATTTGAGTTAGAAATGGTTTATTTTGATGTGATAATGGGAATGGACTGGTTGGCCTCATGCTATGCAAATGTTGACTGTCATACGAAGATGGTTAGGTTTCAATTTCCTGGTGAACCCATTATTGAATGGAAGGGGAACATTGCTACACCGAAAGGTAGGTTTATTTACTATCTTAAGGCAAGGAAATTGATCTCAAAAGGTTATATTTTTCATCTCTTTCGCATTAGTGATGCGGAGGCGATCCCGCCTACTTTACACTCAATCCCCGTGGCCAATGAATTTCCATACGTTTTCCTAGATGAACTCCCAGGTCAACCTCCTAAAAGGGAGATTGAGTTTAGCATGGATGTGTTGCTTGACACCGAAACAATCTTTATCCCTCCATACAGATTGGCCCCGGCAGAGTTGCAATAGTTGAAGGTGCAGTTAAAGGACATGCTGGATAAGGGCTTCATTAGGCCTAACACTGCACCTTGTGTGCACCAGTCCTATTTGTGCAGAAGAAAGACGGGTCGTTACCGATATGTATTGACTATCGGAAGTTGAATAAGTTTACTATAAAGAACAAGTATCCACTTCCAATAATTGACGACCTGTTTGACCAACTTCAGGGTGCCAAGTATTTCTCCAAGATTGACTTACGTTCAGGGTATCATCAGGTGAGGGTTAAGGAAAAGGATATTCCAAAGACGGCCTTCTGGACATGATATGGGCACTTTGAGTTCTTGGTGATGTCGTTCGGGTTAACAAATGCCCCAGCTACTTTTATGGATCTCATGAATACTGTATTCATGCCCCATCTTGATGTGTTCGTGATTGTATTCATTGATGACATTCTAGTGCATTCTCGATCAGAGGTGGAACATGCGGGCCACTTTCGGATAGTATTACAGACGCTTTAGGATCGTAAGTTATATGATAAGTTCTCCAAATGTGAATTATCGCTGAAATCAGTAGTATTCCTTGGCCATATGATATCTGACGGGGGTATTAGTGTCGACACCCAGAAAATTGATGCAGTAATGAATTGGCCGAGACCTATAACACCATCAGAAGTCCGCAGCTTCCTAGGGCTAGCAGGAAATTATAGGCGGTTTGTAGAAGGGTTTTCCTCTATATCAGAACCATTGACTAAGTTAACACAGAAAGCTACCAAGTTCCAATGGTCTGACACTTGCGAATGTAGTTTTCAAGAGCTGAAGAGTCGATTGACATCCGCACCAGTGCTCACTCTCCATGAAGGAACAGAAGGTTACGTGGTATATTGTGATGCCTCAGGTATAGGTTTGGGGTGTGTATTGATGCAGCATGGGAAGGTGTTTGCTTATGCATCAAGACAATTGAAGAAGCATGAAAAGAATTATCCAACCCATGATTTGGAACTGGCTGGAGTAATATATGCTTTGAAGATATGGCGTCACTACTTGTACAACATCCATGTTGACATCTACACAGATCACATGAGGAAGCGTAGGTGGCTTGAATTATTGAATTTTCAAGCAGAAAGAGTTGAATTTGAGGAAGCGTAGGTGGCTTGAATTATTGAAAGACTATGGCGTCGAGATATTGTATCATCACGGTAAAGCCAATGTTGTGGCAGACGCTCTCAGCCGTAAGTTAATGGGACGCTTAGTACAAATTGAGGTAGGTAGATGGGGGTTGACTAAAGAGCTTCATCATCTAGTCAATATGAGAATCAAATTCTTATACTCTGATGACGGAGGTGTTATTGTACATAATACATCAGAATCATCTTTGGTAGCCGAGGTAAAAGCACGGCAATATGAAGATCCTATCTTAGTACGATTGAGAGAGAGCATTCAGTAGTGTAAATTACAGCTTTTGAGATCGGAGGAGATATGGCACTGAGATACCATGGCTGATTATGTCTGCCTAATGTGGCAGGGTTACCGAGAAGATTATGAATGGGATTCATCAATCCCGGTATTCCATCCATCCCCACTCGACAAAGATGTATCATGATGTCAAGGAGCAGTATTGGTGGGATAACATGAAGACCTATTGCAGAATTTGTAGTGAAGTGTCCCAATTGTTAACAAGTAAAGATAGAATATCAGAAATCCAGTAGATTGCCTCAAGATATAGGGATTCTGACCTGGAAATGGGAGGAGATTAATATGGACTTCGTTATTGGATTACCTTGCTGTTATCATAAGTTTGATTCGTTTTAGGTGATTGTTGATCAACTTAAAAAATGTGCCCATTTTCTACCAGTTAGGACAACTTAGAGGGTTGAAGATTACGAAGTTGTATATTAAGGAGATTGCTAGGCTTCATGGTGTGCCGGTATATATTATGCAAGACCGAAGAGCTCAATTTATGGCTAACTTTTGGCGGTCTTTTTAGAAGGGTTTAGCCACAAAAGTGAATCTCAAAACTACATTTCATCCGTAGACTGAAGGACAGGCTGGAGTACCATGCAGACACTGGAAGATATGCTACGAGCATGTGTTCTAGATTTTAAGGGAAATTGGGATGACCATCTTCCACTCATAGAATTCACCTACAATATTAGCTACCATTCTAGTATTAAAATGGCCCCATACGAGGCACTATACAACAGGAGATGTAGATCACCAGTTGGATGGTTCAAAGTCGGTGAAACACAATTATATGGGCCATATATGATTCACCAAACCATTGAGAAGGTGAAAATGATACAGGAATGATTGAGGACAGCACAAACCAGGAAAAAGTCTTATTCTGATGTCTGACATCGTGATCTAGAGTTTGAGATTGGTAATTGGGTTTTCCTAAGGATCTCACCAATGAAGAGTGTTATGCGTTCTGGGAAGAAAGGCAAGCTGAGTCCAAGATACATCGGTCCGTATAAAATTCTTCAACGAATTAGACATGTTGCTTATGAGTTAGAATTGCAATCCGAATTGGAATTTGTCCATCTGGTATTTTATGTATCTATGTTGAGGAAATGTATTGGGGACCATTCTCGAGTCGTCCCTATCAAAGATGTATAAGTTATAGAGCATCTATCATATGAAGAAGTGATAATGGCTATATTAGATCGACAAGTCCGCAAGCTGAGAGCAGAAGATGTAGCTTCCATCAAATTATTGTGGAGGAACAAGAATATGGAAAAATGACATGGGAAGTAGAAGAGGAGATGAAATCTAAGTACCCTTACCTGTTCCAAAATAAAGATAACGAGGATGCGAGGGAAACACAAGATGCATTAGAAGGTCGAACAACTCTATGAGGTAAACAATAGCTTGAGAATACTCTTTCTTAATACAAAATGGTGATATACAGATAATGTGCATGTCCAAAATGCTTTTCATACTCTTGTAAGGCCATATGTTGGGTTAACTTCTTGCAAGTTCGTCCTCTATTTATGGGAGAAATTCGTCTGAAATCCACGATGATTTAAACTCCCCATGAACCCTTACATCGAGGATGAATGTTCCCAGAGGGGGTGTTACAACCCATATCCACATGTGTTAGTTCATGCCATATATTAGTTAACATAAATCCAAGAAGGAATATCCTTGAGATGATAAGAAGTTAATCATATTGGTCTTAAGTGATACAAGGGTGTATAAGGGTGATTAACAAGTAATAGAAGTTAAACGAATCAAGGATGTTATAACTCATATTTTCAGGTAAATCTAGAGGTACTTAATACACTCAAGAGGTCATGTATTAAGGTATTTGAATCATATAATATCCATATCATAAGTCTTGAAGTCAAATGAGTTATGAAACAAAAGTCGACAAAAGTTGTTGCAACTTAGGTTCGTAATTTTACTTAACCATTAAGTCAAATGTTTCTAAGATTTTCTCCCAATTTACAAAGTATTACGGGGTAATATTCCCACCAAATTAAAGATCTATGAGTCTTGTTTCCAACCCATTAAACCGTTTTTCAATACGATCTTGGAGTATAGAGATATTAATATTTTTGCAAGCCTGCGCAGATTGGTAGATGACATGTAGGTGCATCACCTACTTGCAAAACTTAAAAGGCCTAAGTCGTCCAAGAGAGGACTTTTAAGGGATTATGAAATCCGTTATTTCACCCATATTTCAGACCCTCAAAACCAAAATTAACCCCTGCAACTCCTTCCCAAAAATCCCACACAAACCCTAATCGATTTTCCCTCTCTTTCAAGTTCTATTTGAAGGTAATACCTAGAGTTTGAAGAACCAAGGGAAGGGCTGAGTTATCCAACGAGTAAGGTAAGTTACTGCCATATTTCATACATTTTGCTCTTCTATGAATTCAGGGTAATTCGTTCTATACATGTAAGAACTCAAGACGGTGATCAGAAGCTGTGGGTTCAAGTTATTCACTTGTAGCAGACCGTTTTGTGTTGCTGTCGGGCTGCGTATTTTACCACTATTTTGTGGAGTATTAGAGGTGGAAGGGTGTGGAGAGAAACCATATATATATGTAGGGTTTTGGGCTGATAGTTATTCATAATATTTCCAGGTCGTTTGACACGACTACGATGGTTGTCGTATGTATGATGTAATTAGGTTGTGCTTGGACTGTTTTGGGAGGCTCAATATGTTTATTATTGATGTTGTTTGGGCTGTTTGGTTATTGTTTTGAATGGTGTGAAGTCATATATATAGGGGAGCTGTTGTCCGTTTCATCGTAAAACTGGTTGTGATCGATACACAATTGTTATGACACTTAAATGATAACGATAGTATCGTTTATCTTATTGTAGAGTAAGGAGTTGTGCCAATTGCATAGCTTGAGATTGGGGCAGTATATACAAGGTATGTGAGGCTATCCATTTCCTTCTTTTGCACGAATCCGAGATTACATAATGTAATGAACGAGCTTCTGAAGATACTCTACTCTTAGAAACTAGTAGTACTCACATTGTTTCCCTCTTGTGGAACGATTGATGTTAATGTTGCTTCTCTTATTCATATGTTATCAATGTTGTTGGTACTTCCTAATTCTTATAAGGTTGATAGTGAAGAGTTAGTCCTAATAACGTGTATAGAGGATACCGACCTTACGCCACTCTGATAGGTTTAGAACGTGATTCCATGAGTCGAGTATGCACTATATATATGTATCTATTTTACTCTACCGAGTCGCGCTATAGTCGGCCGGGTACGGTACCTATTGTGCCACCACTGATCAATTGGGTTTTACCGAGCTCCTCGTGGTCGGGTATGATTCTACCGAGCCTTATGGTGGCCAGGTACTTTTTTTTACCTAGCCTATTACAGCGGGGCATGATAAGATGATGATGGTGCCCATAGAGGTATATGCTTCAAAAGTTTATGTATTTATACATATGTATAATGCATTTCATGTCAATAGCCCTCAGAGTTACTCAGATGTCACAGGTTGTATATTCTCTATTCCTGCTTACATTACTGATCATATTTATGTTCCCTGCCTTATATACTCAGTACTTTATTCGTATTTACGTCCTTTTATTTGTGGACGTTGCATGTCGTGCTGCAAGTCCTGATACACAGGCAGATGCAGATCCCCACCACAGTAGGCTGTCCAATTCAGCGGTGATTGGCGAGATCCCTTCTCCGGACTTGCCGTGGACTTGGTATGCATTTTTGTTATAGATACTATGGGTATGTTAGGGCCCTGTTCCGGCTATGTTGCAGCGCTTATGTTCCTTTAGAGGCTGACAGATATGTGTCGATTCATGTATAGTTTTGTATGCCTTGTCGGGTGATTTTTGTTGTAGTCTTTTATGGTGGCGTGGTATCTCGTACCATATACATATATATATATATATATATATATATATATATATATAGTTTTTTGATTGTGTGGTCATCCTATATTATGTATGTTCATACCATCATATTTTATTGTTGCATTTCCATGATCCATGTCTGTCATTTATATTGATCTCTTCAGCCCCAAAATATATTAAATAAGGTTATATAAAATGTACATTGGTGCTCGGCAAATATGGTCGGGTGCTAGTCATGGCCTCCAGTTTGGGTCATGACAGCTTGGTTCCTTTATTTTTATATCACCGCCCCAGGAACGTGACAAAAAAATTGATGCAAACTTGGGGGCGCAATTAACATCCTCAAAATGGAAGGAGAAGTAGTGAAGGTATTGGCGTCATGCCGCGACATTAAATCAAGCACTTTTTGGGAGGCAACCCTGTTCTATTTTTTCATTTTTATTTTTGGTTTTTTGTTTTATCGTTGTAGTGTTGATTTTGTATTATGTAGGAGTAGGAGAATAGGAAACAAAGCCATCAGAAGAGTGAAAAAGTGAGCTTGATGGTGAAAACTAAGTGTGGTGTGCCCACGCAAAGGACCGTTCCTGGGAGAAGTCTGAGTATCCCGTGAGCTGCTAATGCTTCGGCCTTTGACCTACAAGGGAGTCTCTTTTAACTTCTGTTATTTATAGTGTGCATTAAGTACATTGCACAATTTAAAATGTGGTGATTAATTGTAGTATTCTTTCTTAGTAGTGAGTTTTCCAAAAAAAAAGAGAAAACAAAAAAGAAAAAAAATTAGAAAATTTAGATTCTTCCCGACAATGAATTTTGTGGACAGCTTTCTTGAGGGATTAACGTCCAATAAAAAGATCAAAAAAGATGTTTTTTTGTTCTAGTTAGTTTTAGTTAGATAATAATTCCCCCTTGGTTTTTCATTTTGCATCGGTATTTTTCTAGGGGATGTAACATGAACCGGATATTTTTTAATTTTAGGATTAGATTATTTTTAGGAGAAGAAAAAGAGGGAGAAGAAAAACTATATGTAACTTGTTTGATACTAGCATATGTAGGCTTAAGCTTGGGGAGTACTTTCGTCTGAGTGCTTGAGTAATGAATAAAATAGCAGACTTTCTGATACCAAAGCTCATGGTTGTGACTCTTTATATAGCTTATTCTTATTTTATCGTTTGCTATGACCCTGTCTGTCTTAGAGTAAAATTAATCCATCTTGATTGATACTTGTGCTATGTGGGGTAATGATTTCTTACATATCTTCATGTTTTGCAACTTAATCTAGAACTTGCCCTATATGTTATTGAAGAGAAATAAAAGTGTTGCTTTGTTTAGAAGATTATAATAGGCTTTCTTTGATATATCTTATAAATTTTAGCCTTTTAAGATATTGTACCACTAGTTAGCCCTTTGAGCATGTAGCATTTTGTTTGGAAGTCATATTTTCACCTTGGTTCATTTGTTGAATCCCTAGTTTTTGCACCCTTCTTTCTTGAGCAATGTTGCTTAGACTGTGATATAAATTGATAAAATTAAATGAGAGATGATTTAGTGAAGAATGGTGACCAACGATAGCTGAAAAGTGATGAAAATACCCTCCAGAACAGAATGTGACATGAAAAAAAAGAATGAAAATTTTCTTTGAAAAAATATATGATTAAAACGTTCTTATAATGAGGGAAATACTTATGAAGCAATTGATGAAGAGAGGGTTGAAAAATATAATTAAGAGTTGAAGATAATGGGTGAAGAAGTTTAAAAGTGCAAAGGGCTTAGGGAAGTATAAATCACTATTATATAGTTCTCCTACCCGTCCCTTAGAAAATATTACATCCCGTTAAAGTTCTATTTGATTCTATTCGAGCATACTTAATTAGTAGAGACGTACATAATAGGCAAGCCTATGGTTCTTTGTGCATACATGTGAATTTGTTTGTGAGTGCAAGAGTTGTTCTTTGATTCTATGCCATAAATTATATTTATTATTTGATTTAAGTGTATGTACTATTTATTCTTGTGAGGGCACTTACTTCATGATAGATAGGTGATGTTATTAGCTTTATTTGATAGAATAGGTGAGCAAGATTAAATTTGGTGAGTTAGGGTCCCTCTCTGAGGTTAGGAGGTTAGAAGTATGTTGTTTGTTTGTTACTTGCATATCTTGTACGATGATCAGAAAGTATACATTTGATGTTTTGAGTTGCTATAGGGTCTAATTTTTAGTATCAACAGAAGTAGTGGTGTTTCTAGGCTTGATTTATAAAGAATGATTTTAATGCTTACTCGAGGACAAGAAAGAGTGTAAGTGTGTGGTGTTGATGTTCGGCCAAAATACATATATTTAACCATTATTGCGTTATATTATAGCACTTTTTAATCATCTTTTGAGTATTAATTATATTATAATATACTTAATATTATATCTTAAATTTGTAGGAATAAAGCAGGGTGAAGATGAAGAGATTGAAGCAAGATTGAATAAAATGCAGAAAATAATAAAGAAAAATAAAATAATTAAATAGAATAAAATGGGTTTTGTACCCCAAGTTCAAGATAAAGAAATGGAATTCAAATCAAACTAAAAAAGGCAAAAGAAAAACGTACCTGGTAGCGCAAGACAGAACGTGCAAATAGCTACTGCTTTCAGCGCCAGCGCGAGACGCTGCCTGGACGCTGGGTGACATGGCTTTTTCTATTTTGTTTGGGATAAGGATATTTTGGCCTTACAAGATCCCAACTGGTATATAAAAGTTTCAAAACTTAATTTCGAGGATATCTAATATACTTTGAAGAAAAATTTACGTAGAGGAACACACACCACGCTTGGAGGAGGCTTTCGATTAGTTTTTCTTCTCCTCTCTTCTTCTAATTTCATAGTGTATTAGTTCTAGAGTTGCGGGGTGCTACATGAACATTGTGGTTTGAATCTTGAATTGTTCTTATTATTTTATCCTATTAGTTTATTTATTCAATCTTGCGTTTAAGTATTTGATTGCTTGATAACCAATTGAATACTATCTATGAATCTAGGATTGAACTCGGGAGAGAGAATTTTAAATTGCAAATAAGATTGAGTAGAGGAGAGAGAATTTTAAATTGCAAATAAGATTGAGTAGAGTGAGATCTTAATTCTGGGGGAGGGGGGCATGGGGTTTGCTGTTAGGATAGGAATATACCTAATCGCCTTGCTTGGTTACTATACGGGAATTGTAAATGCATTCTTGTTTATCTTAATTCCATAGGAATATTAGCGCTAGGTTAGCTTGAATAGGTGAGTCGTACTTCAGGAGAAAGTTACGAGCAATATTAACCCCGTCAATCAATAAACTGTATAAATTAATTAAATAGTTTATGTAAAAAACTCAAGGGGATTGTTAGCTAACCCATAACTCTAGAATATTTTCTCCCATGGAATTTAGTGTCTAAGTTGGACAATTTGTTTCCTTTATTTCTTAGTTTACTACTCTAGATCATCTTCAGTTAAATATTCATTACTTTAGAATTCGCTTGAATAGATTAATTGCTTGGGTTTAATTTAGTTGATAGTTAATCACAAGCCACTATGGTTACGATATCTGGACTTATAATCCTATATTACTCATCGACCACATATACTTGTGTGTGCGTTTTGGAGCAACAAGTACATTGGGATGATTTGTGATTTTGAGGCGAGGTACATATTGGGGTGATTCTTATTGTAAATCTTGTGTTATAATGGCATGAGCATTTGAACTGTCATTGGTTTTTTTCCCTTAATTGATTCACTTGTATTTAACCGTGTTGGGTTAATTTGATGTGTTATCACATGTTTACTCTTTATTGTCATTTATTGATTTTCCTTTCCCTTGTTAGTTTTATGCTAATATTCTGCATAGGGTTTACGTATAGTGTGTGTCTTGACTTGAACCTCGTCAGTACCACACCGAAGTTAATCTTGATACTTACTGGGTATAGTTTGTGGTGTTCATACTACACTTGAGCAGATCCAAGTACCTTGGATAGAGCCCGATGCTAGTGTGTTGAGCAAAATATTATCGAGACTTCAAGGAACACCTGGCATTTCACTCACAGGACTCGGATTAACCTTCTGATGTTTTCCTTTACTATTGATTATTTTATTCCAAAATTGTGTTTTATTGGAGATTTCTAGTTTACTCTCGGTAAAGCTTATGACTCCGTACTACCGGTTTTGGGAATTTATGACTATCGTTCATTTTCAGCTATGTTATGTCATTTATCAGCTTTCATATAATAGTTAAATGGTTTTAATGTGTTAATCTCATTATGTGTTAGACTTATATAGTGTTACAGACTAGGTTCCATCACAATCCTCAAGGTGGGAATTTTTGGGTTGTGACAAGATTATATAAGATCTCTAGGTTCATAGGTTTAATGATTCATAACCAAGTTTAGTAGAGTCTTGCAAATCGGTACGGAGACATTTTTATACCCAATTTTAACCGGATCAAATTTGAGTATAACATATTGGTGATTATTGAATTAATTATTAACTAAAGAGTCGCCACCTAACTAAATTAAAGAGTTAGGGCACCTTAATTTTCAATTATTAACTCTATAAGCTCTAATGAACATTAAAGATTATAAGGTAAGGGTTCAGTTAATCTTAAAGAAAATGTATAAGTCGCTCCTTAAGATCCACATTAAACTGGTTTACCAATCAGACTTAAGTTAATTGATTAAGGCTGTATGCGGAGAAATCATAGGGCCTAGTTTCTTGCTTTCAAGTCACTTCAAGAGAATATCTCGAGACCTCAAGGATGTTGAGTTACGACCAAGTTCCCTCCCTCGGGGCTCGTCAAGGCTTGACTCAAAAAAGACGAAGATCAAGGCTAGAGAAAAATGGAGAATTCCCAAGGCACACGGCTAAGTCTGACAGAGCCAGCCTACCTAGAGCCTGTATCGAGGCATCGCGTCTAGCCGTCCCATCCCATGCTTTTATAATTAATATGTTGTACTATGTTACTTTTTCTCCTCCTATATATAGAGAACCCTCACCACATTGTATGAGGCGGCTGTTGCTCTAACTACTCCACAAAAGATCAATAACACCTCTTTCTCTGTCTCTCTAATTTACTCGCTCGAGGCTACTACTTTCTTTTATTACTTTCATACTTGTTATTATTTTATTGCTTGATATTGGCTATAAAGAGCCTTCCTTAATTATATTTTAACTGTTATCCCCTTCCCAGTTACCCTATATAGCTCGAGCTCGAGCCTAGGCATCAACCTCGAAGCCTTTCATCGACCAGTCTGAGGCCTAGGTAGCAAGCCCATTGGTTTGATTATTGTCCAATTTTAGCTTGTACTTCATCGATTAAACTTCATACGCCTATCATCAATTGCTCTAACAACTAGCATAAAAATAGATCATGTATTTTTAAAACCCATTTTACAAATTTAATTGTCATTACCATTTTCACGGTAAACAGTTTAGCGCCCACTATGGGGCTAAAAATAATAGTGATTATTTTCTTGATGGTATCATTACACAATGCGAGTTATCTTTCGCGCTTCTTCTTGTCCGTAATTGTTCGATTTCAGGAAAAAATGTCTAGTTTTAAAAATAGAATCGAGACCGAAGACCTCAAAAACCAGGGGAAAATGGTGTGGTTGTTCCAGTTGTCCATGCGCCATCACAAAATACAATAACACGCCTAGACCAATTTTAGCAGACGCGGATTCGTAGAATGCACAACAGGTCGACGAAACCTCATACACCGATATGAGCATACGGCATGAAGACCAACAGGAAGCCCAAAAAATCCTAGCTCGGGAAGAATAAGAAGTTAGTCTTCATATTATTTTCGAGATATTGCAGGCACAACAGTTGGCTATCGCTCAGTTCCAAGTCCACCCGAAGACTTCCAACATGGTAACACTAGAAACAGCTCCCCCGGCTGAACAGGTATCGGAGAGGTCAAGCAATAATGGATCAATAGTCGATCCTGCCGTCGTGAAAATGCTGGAGGATCTCACCAAAAGGATTGAGTCAAGGGAGAGAATGATAGCATCCATCGATAAGAAGGTCAAAACTTATACTTTCAAAGTCGATCAAATCCGGGGCACGCCCCTGGTCTTGAAGGGTGTAGACTCAAAGAAGTTCGTACAAAGGCCGTTCCCTGAGGAGGTAGCCCTGAAACCCATTCCAAAGAAGTTTAGAATGGAGGAACTCCCTAAGTATAATGGGACCAATGGCACTAATGAACATGTTACGGCCTACACGTGTGCGGTAAAAGGCAACGATATAAAGAATGATGAGATCGAGTCTGTCCTATTAAAGAAGTTCGGAGAAATGCTCTCGAAAGGGGCCATGATGTGGCATCATAGCCTAGCTTCCAACCTCGTAAAATCACTTGCCATACCAGAGGATTCTTTTATGAAGGCACACGCCGGAGCCATCGAAGCAACAACAAGAAAGCCTGATGCATCCAAGATTAAGCAAAGGGAGAATGAAATGCTGTGAGAATTCACATCTCGTTTCCAGATGGAATGAATGGAACTACCCCCAGTCTCAGACGACTGGGCAGTGCAGGCCTTCACTCAAAGCCTAATCGAACAAAGCCCGGCAATTCCAATGCAGTTGAAACAGAACTTGATCGGGTATCCAGCAAGACCTGGTCGGACGCCTATATCTGGTACTAGTCACAAATCAGGGTCGTGGATGACCCGCCGGGAGCCCCCTCAAGATCCGTGTACCCAAGCAGGCTCCTGGAAAAGAACCTGATGCCAAACAAAGTAAAATACCGCCTGTACGCCACAAATAAGAGGAATGCCCGAGACGAAATCTACCTCGCAACGATCAGAGAATGGATCAAGGACAATATTCTCAACGAATCATTAACAGAGCTAGATTCGATGGGGACACGAGGCCAGTGAGTGTTCCTTGCCCATCAAGATACAATTCCAACATCGTTGTATCAGACATTATGTTTATCGTCAGCAAAACCAGGGACGACAAATGGCCTAGGCCTATTTAGTCGAATCCCTCTCAGAGGAATCACAATTTGGTGTAAGAAATGTATAATACGCATGGCCACAGAGCCAAAGATGGCCACCATATCTGAAGGAAAATAGCCAAGCAACTTAATAAAAATCACCGCCAAGAACTGTTGAGCGATCAGGCTTGAGTTCAGTTCCGAGTAAGGAAGGCGGCCAGGAAGAACGAAGCAAATGGGCCACGACATATTACCATGATAGTGGATGAGCGAAGACACTCCCCAGGAACTCATAAAGAGGAGGGTAAAAATGTCCTTTACTAGAGAAAAGTGGATTCGATGGTATACTCCCGATGACACCCTCATATTCAGTGAAGAAGACACAGAGACCTTGTCTCAACCTCACACTGACGCACTGGTAACCTTCTTCCTTATTCAATCCATTTCAAATAAAACATATGCTCATGAATTCAAGTGGCTCCATCAATATTATCGGGTCGAGGATGATAGGGTGGCTCGGACCACCAGACCAAATCATGCCCACGTCTCGAATCTTTGGCGAATTCCACACGGCAATCAAGATGACGAGAAGAAAGACCATTCTATTAGTCAACACGGCTATCGCAGACGGGAATGCCAAGTTCTGTGTCACCAAAGGAGGCACAAGGCATAAATGCCTTGTTCAGACGGCCGACGACGCACTGCATGAAGACAGTGCTGACCCCTCTTCACCTGCAAGGGATGGAATTAAAATCGTTGGCAGGGACCAACACACGGCAAGGAAAATGTTTACGTTACGGAACGTAATTTCAGCACCAATATCTCCACTCTCAAAAGAGTAAAGTGGTAATTAAACCACATCTTCGTCTAAGACTGATTAAACATAGCAAGGGACCATGCCGAGTCCTCGCTACAAACTACAGGGACACACCATACCGCAAAACATCACATGCGCACCTCACGATAAGGTAATGTCGTCTACCCCTTTAATTAATTTGCACTAAACCATTTGCAGACACCCGGTCGGGGCGTTCGCAAATGTTAACCCTACCCGAAGATCCAAAGGCCTTAACGACGCCCGTCACGCTCTTTCCCCTCTACTGAGCTTTCTCCTAGAAGAGGGTCTCTCCAAAAAGTTTCTTAGAGGGGTGATGTGCCTCCTATGGAGGATCCGACAAGGTCGCGGGGCTTCTTTTGCAATCAACCCCTTACACTGGAAGGAACCCCCCTTGAAGACGCTCTGCTCGGGAGGGCCGGGGAATAACATACTAAGTTTCAATAGGACACAATGTACTTAGCCAAATAGTCAAATGAATCGTGTGCGCATAAGCCTGGCTTACGACAACACTATAACATGTATTAACGTCAAGCAATCAAACAATATCTTTTGCCAAAAACATCTCGTACTCCAAAAGAAAATTCAGCATGCTCACGGCAAGGATCCCTCTATCGAGTACATCCCAAAATACTCGGAGACTTAGTGTTAACAATTTGGCACCTACATGGCTCAAGGTCAGAACTCCATACTCACAAGGTCCCAATGAGGCAACTCCGAGCTCATGAGTAATGACTTCGAGCCTAAGCAAACTCGATGAATCAGAGTGAATCTCCATTCACTGAAAAACCTGAGGCCATAAGACCCCGAGTGGGCAAACTCGGTCTAGCCAAATCTATTTTACATAACAAAAAAAAATAAGACCTCAATAGGCATGGCAAAACTGTAAGACCATAACAGGCCTGGCAAAACTGTAAGACCTCAACAGGCATGAAAATTTTGTAAGACCTTACTACATGCATAAAACTCAATCCCGAAATCTAGTCTATTTATTGCATTCATAAGACTCCTGAAAAGGCATACCCTCGATGCAGATGCCTAAACTATCACACTCGAGATAAAAAACGCTCCAACCAAACACAAATGACTACGGTCAAAATGGCTGCACCAGCCAAATAAACGCGACTCGGGGACGACGACCGTAGAAAACAAAATCACACGCCATTACTTCGAACTTCAAAAAAGAACCGGTTAAGACAGGCTACCCTTAACATGAAAATGAGCTTCAACCTTGTGAGCTCCAAATCACAAAGGCTTTGAGCTACTTAGACTACAAGCTAAAGCTCCCGAGGTGCTCGAACATTGCCATTAACAACTTGAAATCGAGGTGCTTTGCGAACTGACGACGGGTCAAGAAAAATTATTTCTAAAAGGTCCTTAATAAGGAAAAAAACAAAGCCTAAATATTTCCAAGGTCAAAAGCGTAAGAGATATTGTTGCAAGCCAAACGAGCCTCAGGGCCACACACTAAAAGGTCACAACGACCAAAAGCGTAAGAGCCACTATTGCCAGCTCAAAAATTGAAAACTTAAGGATTAAAATAAGCTCGATCATAACCCCATTCGGAGATCAGATCCAAATATAGTTAAATATACATGCCTAAGGGCACAGGGTAAGAGCCATCATCACCAACATCACGAACCTCAGGGCCAAATACTTAAAAGGTCGCTTCGACCTACATCGTAAGAGCCATTGTCATTCGCCCATGCATGCAGAAAAAATTGAGGGTCGATTAAGCTCAAGTCGCAACCCAACTCGAATACTGAACCCCAAATAGTTAAAATGCAAATGCCCAAGGGCGAGGCTTAAGATCCATTATCATCCGCCCATGCGGGCACAAAAGCTTGAAGGTCAAGTAGGCTCGAGTGAAAACCTGACTCGGAGACTAAAACCAAAACAGTTGAGCAAAGCATAAGAGCTTTAACGCCAACTTGCATTAAACGACGTATTAACGGAATATGAAAGAGCCTCTGGGCCTGCCTGATGAGCTCTGGAACCATATTGTGAATCCAAGGATTATCGCTAAACCTTGAGACCAGCCTGGTAAAAAGCAAAGCAGAAAGGGATTCATAAGAGGTAAAACTTTAGGTTTTCTTTTATTTTCATATGCAAAAGGTGCGCTCTCCATCTACAAACGTTCTCTCCGAATATCGCATACAAAATGGCAAAGTCTACGCTCCACTTCAGAAGGATACGACCTATCAGCCTCGTCTTCACTCTTTGCGACGTCGGCAAGAAATGATCGAGCATCAGACTCGTCCGCCCTCGCTCGAGCCAGCTCTTCCGGGAGAGTAAAACTGCTGGCACCGACCTATTCAAGTACCTCTCTTCGGGATTTGGAATGAACATATTCCTCGATCCTCTTTTCATGATCGAGGGCCTTCTTCAACTCGGCTTGGGAATCAGTAGCATCCTTCAAATGAATAGCCATCTTTTTATTAGCCTTAGTCCGACTTAATGCCCCTTCAACCCGAGCATCAACGATTTCAGCCCTAAACTTCGAGAGTTCGGACTCGAGCTTCACAATCATATTTGCTTGAACTGAAACTTTGTCACGAGCCAAGCGGAGTTGGACCTTGAAGGTGGGAACTTTAGCCAAGGCACCCTTCTCCTCTGAAGCTTGGGCCTGCACCTGAGCTCTTAGCTCACCTCAATCATTCCTAACTTGGTTTGCGTCACCCCTAAGGTATTCCAGAGCCTCCGTCTCTTTTTGCATCTGAGATAGGTAAAAAGATTATCCTTAAGGGTTAAAAAAGCGAAACGTGTACTACAAGAGGTTACCTACTCCATCAAATAGTTGTCGTAATTTGAGCTCTGGTAAACCTCTTATCGCCAGTGCATCAACTCAACCACTTTCTCCTCACAGAGGAGCCTAAGCGACTTACCCTCATTCATAGCTTTCCAAAGCCTATCCCCATGATGAAGAAGCTCATACCTGAGCCTATAAAAGGCATAAAGAAGAAAAACACAATAAGTAAGGGAAGACACGAGATGCGGAAGAACTATGCCGAAACTCACCTTGAAATGAAGCCGGCGGACTTCCTTGAAGGCTGAGCACGCTCATGTTAGTCTAGAACCCTCGGCCTAAGAAGAACCAACCTCTGTCGAAGCACGATCACTCGGAGGAACCACCGTAAAGAAACTGAAGACTTCAGGAATAGCGGGCTCAAGCGATGTTTTCTCCTCAAATACACAGGCCCGATTACCCCCGCTAAAATCTCCATCGCACTGCGAGTGCATATGCCGTTTATCGCTATCATCCCTTGGCTCGGAAGCTGAAAACTCCTCCCCCTCTCCGGAGGAGCACAACCTTGCCCCTGGGGACCTTGCGATACCTACGACGGCAAAGACAATATGAAAGAAAGAGGAAAATGTCATCGCTAGTTTTACGAAGACCAAGGCAAAAGCAGCGTACACACATACCTTGGTAATTCACTTCCCATCTGCCATGGGACACAACTCGCGACCTATGCTCATTGTAGGTCGAATGGATTGCTAATATCCGGACCCATCCAGGAAAGCGGGAACTCTGCCTGTGCCCATGAAGTTGCTACAGGAAAAGAGGAAACATAATTACTAAACTGGTTTTCGCTATAAGTGAATCTAAGAAAACACGAGACGCTCCACTCACGCGCATAATTCCATCTCTCAGGAAATGGCATGAGCCCTATGGGGATAATGTCAATTGTCCGGACCCAGACGAATTTACTGACCCACTCTCGATCCCCATCTTCCTCATCACTAACAACAAAAATAGTTGACGAACATTAATGTAAGGTAAGCAAGCCTCTATGATGAAACGGCCAGTACAGCCTGACGAGGTGGCTAAGCATGAATTCAAGCCCAGCCTTCTACGCAAAGAATCTCATCATTAGCACTATTTGCCAAAACAATAGATGTATCTGCGCCAAAGTAACATACTTCAGGGAGAAATCAAGCATGACCCTATCAAGGGGGTCTAGTGCGAAAGGATATAAGTACACGTTCAAGAATCCATCAACACTTTGTTGGACAATACGCTTTACGCTAGAGGGGGGGGGGGGGTGAATAGCGTTTTAAAAATATTAAGCGTTTTAGTGCGGAATTTAAAAACTTTGCAGAAATTAAAACAAGTGCAGTAGAATAAACTTACACAATGATGTATCCTGGTTGGCCACAAACGTGGTTAGTCCAGTCCCCGAGAGACTCTCTCGAGATTTCCACTAAACTTCTCAAGCTTACGGATGCTTAACAAACCGTTACAGCTGAGGACACAAGCCTCACCTAGTTGCTCGGGGATCACAATCCCAAAGACTTCAATTGCTCGGGGATACCAATCCCAAAGACTTCAATTGCTCGGGGATAACAATCCCAAAGACTTCAACTGCTCGGGGATAACAATCCCAAAGACTTCAACTGCTCGGGGATAACAATCCCAAAGACTTCAACTGCTCGGGGATAACAATCCCAAAGACTTCAATTGCTCGGGGATAACAATCCCAAAGACTTCAACTGCTCGGGGATAACAACCCCAAAGACTTCAACTGCTCGGGGATAACAATCCCAAAGACTTCAATTGCTCGGGGATAACAATCCCAAAGACTTCAACTGCTCGGGGATAACAATCCCAAAGACTTCAATTGCTCGGGGATAACAATCCCAAAGACTTCAACTGCTCGGGGATAACAATCCCAAAGACTTCAACCGAGGAATCACAAGTTCCTCAACAAACGAGAATCGCAATTCTCTTACAAACACAAAACACACTCACTTTACAAAGCACTCCTTAATGAGTAGATATGAGTAGAAATAGTACGCTCAAGATCACAACAACTTAGCTCAATAGAATGGCTCTTCAAAAAGCTTTATGGATGAATGAAAAATGATGATCAATGTAAGAAAGCTTTTAGCAATGAAAATACTCAAAGTGTATATGTTGTTGTTGTGAAAACACTGAGTTGAAGCTGTATTTATAGGTGAAAAACTCAGTCTTACCGTTGTCTAATTGCCAATTAAGGATTGCTGAAATTACTCAGTGACAATCGATTGTCAAGACTAAACAATCGATTGTTTGCCTATCAGATCAAAAATTCTATCCCAGATTTTACGTCAACAATCGATTACTTCAAATCAATAATCGATTATTTATAACGTTAAGAAATCCTTTCCAATTTTTGGCATAAAACATCGATTGTCCGGAAATCAACAATCGATTATTTTAACAACGTTCAGAAAATCTTTTCCAGATTTTACGCAAAACATCGATTGTTAAATATCAACAATCGATTACCTGACGGTAATTGAAAATATATGACAACGGTCAGCTTCAACAATCGATTATCAAATGGAATAATCGACTATTAATTAATTTCAAAACTCTCTGTCTCATATATAATCGATTATCAAAAGCCACAATCGATTATCATTTTATTTAAAATCACTGGGAGACATTTTTCTCATTCTAATCGATTACCATTAGTTCATAATCGATTTTTATGAGTTTTGAAAACTTTGCCTCAGTTAACAATCGATTATCATAAGTACACAATCGATTGTTATGCAGTTTGCAAAAACCTGATGTTAACTGACTTACTCACAATCGATTATCATTAATTCACAATCGATTGTCATGGAGTCTTGGCTTAGAGATACTCGATTATCATAAGTATATAATCGATTATCTTAGCCCAGATTTTTGAGGCATGCTTGGAAAACATTTTAACAAATGTAAATATGCATAGTTTAAAATCATTTGACACTTAATTTAAATATGCATGATTTTGGAAAAATAATTTTAGTAGAGAAGCCATGTTATGAGCCAAGTTGAGGAATCAAGATCACAATTAATATTGACTCAATTATAACATTTCTAAACTTTGTCTTGAGCTTCTTGTAATGCATCCGTTTTGTGCTTGTCCTTGAGCATTGCTATATATCGCTTTTTGCTTTGTTTGACATTCATCAAAACCTACAAAAGAACACCCGTTTAGTATATTGCATTTGAAACGTGTTTCCAACAATTTCCCCCTTTTTGATAATGGCAAACATAAGCGGGATATATGCAATAATTATTTTGATGATCCAAGACAAGTGTAAAGTATGCAATTTGATGTTCCCCCTCAATTCATGTTCCCCCTCACTTTAAGCATGAATGAAGTTGAGAGTGATATAGCATACTTCTTGATATCCCGTTTCTTCCCCCTTTTGCCATTAGCAAAAATGTATACAAGGGAAGAATATGCAAAAAAAAAACATATGAAATAAACGAAAGTTTATTTATTGGAAAATAACATTACATGGGTGGAGCCAAACACAATAAAACGAACAACTAACCAACCAAGGAAAAACAAATCAAAAACAACAATTTCATCATTCATCACCAAGAACAACAATTTCATCATTCATCACCCCCATCCCCTTCATCATCATTGGGAGGCGCTTGATATGGCACCACCTGAGCATAGGCATAATGCACGTGATCAAAGTAACCATGGACCTCACGGGTTAATTGAGTAATTTGGTCAGAGATAGTCCGGAGGGTAGGCTCCTGAGGAGGATGAGCACGACGGGCTTGTCGATTTTGAGGAGGAGCGGGAGCATGATCACCATCATGATGAAAGGAAGACTCCGAAATTTCCCAGATTTTGGTGCTCTTTTTGAGAGGACCATTAGCAATATTGACCCCGGAAGCTTCAAGAAATTTCATTATTAAGAGGGCATAGGGGAGAGGTATGTCATCTCTGGTGGCATTGAACATATGAGATTGAATAAGCTTACACCAATTGATTTTAACACCGGTGATAATGGCATGAAGAAATTTGGCATCCTCTTGGGAAATGGTGGTGTGATTGAGTTTACGGGGTTTGAGAACACGAGTGATGAAATAGAGAATGAAACGATAATTCGGGTCCATACCCTTTATGGTGGGACGACGGGAAGAAGACTCATCATAGGCGACTCCGGCTTGGCGGAAGAGATTAGCTTCATCAATCATGTCCCCGGCATCATTTATGTACTGGTAGATGTCTTCACATCATGCGGAATGCCGGCAATGAGGTGGAGGTTATCTTCAGAAATTAGAATGGAAATGCCGTTAACATTGGTAACGAATTCACCCTCATCATCTTTGTGAAGGTTGGAGTAAAAAGCTTCAACCAAAGTAATGTTGTAGTAGGGGTGAGTAAGGAGTAGGAAATTGAAAAGTTGGCACTCTCTTAGCATATTCGCGGCTGGAATGAATGGTGCAACAAGAGCGTTTGTTGAAAAGCGAGGAGGGAGAATAAGGCGTTTCTCAAATTTGGTTAAGAAACGGGTGAGCTCTTCATCGGATTCAAAGAATAGAACCGATCCATCTTGATATGGATGGCGAGAAGAAGAAGCACCTTGTTTGGAACGAGCACGTTTGGAGTTGCGGCTTGACATTTTTGAAAAAGATGTGCTAAAGATAACAAGATAATTTGATGCTTGGGAGGCTTGAGTGAGTATACAAGAGCATATGTGCAGCCTATATATAGAGAAGGAATGAATCTTACACTTATTTGAAAAGATTTGAAGAGATTTGAAGAGCTTTGAAGTCTGAAACGGTAAAAATAAATTCACTGACCGTTCAACAATCGATTGTTTGAATAGAATAATCGATTGTCATTAATGAAAATGATCTGACACATCGATTACACGCCAGAACGGAAAAAAAAATTTGAAAAAGATAGTCGATTGTCAAACTTGGTAATCGATAGTTTTTCATATTTATGACCTGACAGGAATCGATTGTAGAGCCAAAACGGTAACATAAGTTTAAAACAGATAATCGATTGTCAATATATAGTAATCGATTATTTCACTCACAGAGAGTTTGGATTTTGGCAAATAATCGATTGGCAGAACAAATAATCGATTGTTTGGAAGGGGGATGCTAAAATGATGAGACTTAATTCTATCAAGCAATGTAAACATTCAACAAGATTTCATGACAAAAAAAATTGAATCAACAAATAATCGATTATTGATACTGATAATCGATTGTAAGCATAAATAATCGATTTTGATCGATTTTTCTTGTATCAAGACAATTTATACTTTCCTCTTACCTTTTGGGGGATACCTGCAAAATAGAATTAAACATCTCCGACGCTCAAGTCAGTAATCTATAAATGAAATAATAACTTTGAAACTAGTGTAGTCGGGTGAAAAACGTGAACTCTTAAGAATTTTGTCCTAGGATGTTCTTAAGAGGGTTTAGGGTACTTACCTTCCCTTCGACTTTGCCAATTACCTGATTTTGAACATCCTCCGTTCATTTTGGTCTTTTGGCTCATTCTTCAATTTAAGAAGCTTCTTCCACAATTTTGCCTTTGTCTTCCTTGTATTTTGTCTTTTAAATTTTTCGAAAATACTTCCGATTTTGAAAAAAAATGCCTAAATCGACTTTTCCGTCTCTTCCTCCTTCTTTGTGCTTTAATTGAAGGAATTTTGAATTCGTCTCCCGTCAAGTGTTTGGAGCATCCACTACACTTGATTCCTTCAAGCACACCTGCAAAACAAATCAATGCTCTTTTGGTACCCATACCATTTTGGGTCCTTGGGGGTTAGGCAAATAACGACCATAATAATATGAGGAATCTCTATGCTTTGTAAAACACATAGGTGCAATATGACCTATACGATTGCAGTAATGACATACTACGTTCGGGTTGTGTTGATGCCTAGGTTGAGCCAACAAAGTTCTAGGCGAATGAAAAAGATGAACACTAGACATATTGTTCCCATTTCTAGTATAATATCTAGATGGTCTAAAGTTATTAGTGCTAGACTTGTTGAAGGACCTAGTGTCATGTCTAGGTGGTCTAAGCTCGTTCCTAGAGTTATTTCTTGGTTGCCGAAAATTACTATTTGTAGGCTTGTTTGCAAGAATCCTAGATTCGGATCTAGGTTGTCTAAAGATATTAGTTCTACCCTTATTTTCATACATTCTAGCATAATGTCTAGGTGGTCTAAAAGAATTTGTTCTAGGCTTGTTTAATACCTTAGAGTTATTTCTAGGTGGAGTAGTGAAGTTTTTGTTTTTATGCCGTTGATATTTCTTAGGCGTTTCTTTTTCAACAACTTTAGGAACTTCTTTACTACGTGTTTCTAATGTTTTCCTAAGTTCTGTGTTTTCTAGTTTTAAGGACTCACAAGCAGTACAAGTAGAGCATTTATCAACACAAGAGGCTTCATGCATAGTCTTGATGACTTGTCTAAGTTCTATACTATCATTTAACAAAAATTGATTTTCATTTGCAAGATTCTCGTTATCACGAGACAGATTTTCAACACCTTTTTGAGCTAAAGAAAGACGTTCTTCCAAGTCCTTGTCTTTTAAAAAGAGTTGTTTTTGAAAATCCTCTTCTTGTAAAGAAAGAGTTCTTTGTAAATCTTTAATAGTCTTAGAAGCATTTACCAACTCATCATGCAGTTTGTTATAAACAATTTGCATATCGTTAGATGTACTTACCTCGTCTTTTTCGTCTGCCATGAGGCACTGACCAGTTGATTCATCGTTTGTGCTGACCGCTTTTTGAGGCGTGTTTTCGTGCAATTCCTCAAGTTTGTCCCACATTTTCTTAGCAGTTTTATAGTGGGAGATTTTTCGCCAAAGTTCCTGGTTCAAGGCGTTATGTAATATATTCATAGCTTTAGTGTTGTATTCACTTACCTTATCTTTTCCGACTTTTGTCGTCAGTTGATCACTGTGTTTAATAGCTTGCCATAGATACAAATCGTTTGCCTTTGTAAAAACTTGCATCCGATATTTCCAGACTGAGTAGTCGTTTTCGTCTAATATTGGAGGCGACATGCTGCATTCTCCTTCACCTATTCCTGCAAAGAAATTTAGAGTAGAAGCCATGGATGGTTCTCTCAAACGGTTAAGTTTTTCAGAGAGTATGGCTCTGATACCAATTGTTGGACAATACGCTTTACGCTAGAGGGGGGGGGGTGAATAGCGTTTTAAAAATATTAAGCGTTTTAGTGCGGAATTTAAAAACTTTGCAGAAATTAAAACAAGTGCAGTAGAATAAACTTACATAATGATGTATCCTGGTTGGCCACAAACGTGGTTAGTCCAGTCCCCGAGAGACTCTCTCGAGATTTCCACTAAACTTCTCAAGCTTACGGGTGCTTAACAAACCGTTACAGCTGAGGACACAAGCCTCACCTAGTTGCTCGGGGATCACAATCCCAAAGACTTCAATTGCTCGGGTATACCAATCCCAAAGACTTCAATTGCTCGGGGATAACAATCCCAAAGACTTCAACTGCTCGGGGATAACAATCCCAAAGACTTCAACTGCTCGGGGATAACAATCCCAAAGACTTCAACTGCTCGGGGATAACAATCCCAAAGACTTCAATTGCTCGGGGATAACAATCCCAAAGACTTCAACTGCTCGGGGATAACAATCCCAAAGACTTCAATTGCTCGGGGATAACAATCCCAAAGACTTCAACTGCTCGGGGATAACAATCCCAAAGACTTCAATTGCTCGGGGATAACAATCCCAAAGACTTCAACTGCTCGGGGATAACAATCCCAAAGACTTCAACTGCTCGGGGATAACAATCCCAAAGACTTCAACCGAGGAATCACAAGTTCCTCAACAAACGAGAATCGCAATTCTCTTACAAACACAAAACACACTCACTTTACAAAGCACTCCTTAATGAGTAGATATGAGTAGAAATAGTACGCTCAAGATCACAACAACTTAGCTCAATAGAATGGCTCTTCAAAAAGCTTTATGGATGAATGGAAAATGATGATCAATGTAAGAAAGCTTTTAGCAATGAAAATACTCAAAGTGTATATGTTGTTGTTGTGAAAACACTGAGTTGAAGCTGTATTTATAGGTGAAAAACTCAGTCTTACCGTTGTCTAATTGCCAATTAAGGATTGCTGAAATTACTCAGTGACAATCGATTGTCAAGACTAAACAATCGATTGTTTGCCTATCAGATCAAAAATTCAATCCCAGATTTTACGTCAACAATTATTACTTCAAATCAATAATCGATTATTTATAACGTTAAAAAATCCTTTCCAATTTTTGGCATAAAACATCGATTGTCCGGAAATCAACAATCGATTATTTTAACAACGTTCAGAAAATCTTTTCCAGATTTTACGCAAAACATCGATTGTTAAATATCAACAATCGATTACCTGACGGTAATTGAAAATATATGACAACGGTCAGCTTCAACAATCGATTATCAAATGGAATAATCGACTATTAATTAATTTCAAAACTCTCTGTCTCATATATAATCGATTATCAAAAGCCACAATCGATTATCATTTTATTTAAAATCACTGGGAGACATTTTTCTCATTCTAATCGATTACCATTAGTTCATAATCGATTTTTATGAGTTTTGAAAACTTTGCCTCAGTTAACAATCGATTATCATAAGTACACAATCGATTGTTATGCAGTTTGCAAAAACCTGATGTTAACTGACTTACTCACAATCGATTATCATTAATTCACAATCGATTGTCATGCAGTCTTGGCTTAGAGATACCCGATTATCATAAGTATATAATCGATTATCTTAGCCCAGATTTTTGAGGCATGCTTGGAAAATATTTTAACAAATGTAAATATGCATAGTTTAAAATCATTTGACACTTAATTTAAATATGCATGATTTTGGAAAAATAATTTTAGTAGAGAAGCCATGTTATGAGCCAAGTTGAGGAATCAAGATCACAATTAATATTGACTCAATTATAACATTTCTAAACTTTGTCTTGAGCTTCTTGTAATGCATCCATTTTGTGCTTGTCCTTGAGCATTGCTATATATCGCTTTTTGCTTTGTTTGACATTCATCAAAACCTACAAAAGAACACCCGTTTAGTATATTGCATTTGAAACGTGTTTCCAACACAGTTTCCATAATACTCTTATCCACGGAAAACTCCTACAATACTACCCCCTCGCTTCATCCGCAGTATCTCTTCACCATCTCCAGATGATCCTATCTTATCGAATACATAGTCTTCAGAGTAAACTCCCCCAGATCCTAAGCGCTGGGAGTGGAACTCTCCCCTCCTTGCCGGACCAACCTTGAAGTAGCAGTCCTGACTATGGTAGAATTCGCAAACTAAAGCAGAGACATACACCAAAACTTTTGCGCTTAAGGTAACAAAAGGCGAAAGGATGGCTATCTAAAATAATGGAATCTTCCAAAGAAGCTAGAGCCACCCCACGTTGGGAAACATCAACGATTCTCCTATCCTGGATAAGTATCGGGAGGCCAACGGCCCGGGGTGGTATCCGACCTCGAGGACTACTATCAAAAAGAAGTCAGACTTTGGAAAGTTCATAAAGCTCATGGCGTTACCCGATCTCATAGTTTTCTTCTCTAAAAAGAAAAGAAGCACTTCAAGCTCTGCCCATGACGGCTCAAGGAGAGTTCAAGGCATCGCCTAAATATAGGCAACCCCTCAATGGAAGTCTATCCACTACGCCTTAAAAGACTATTTACATCAAGTTCAAAGTAAACCACTAGGTACCCGAAGCTAACCTCCACCCAGGATACTGCTCCCAAAAGCTTCAAAACTCGACGTATTATCTCCATGAAACACGAAGGGCCGGGCTACCCGAATCTATCGGACCAATTCAGGCTTGGTCCGACTTACGACATTGGGCTCAGAAAAGAGCCTTGTTAATCAGAAGAAGATCGGAAAGAATTCTAGTACCTGAGCTAGATATCAACAGTCAACAACAGAGGAAAACATACAAAAGCCTCAAAGCGCACAAGAACACACAATAATAGGGCAAGTATCAAACACATGAATCAAGAAGGTATCTCTATATTGATGAATGTTCATATACAATGGCCCTCGAGCCTTTCACTTGATTACGAAAACCTATTGAGGATCTCTACATAAAAATGATGAAACATAAGGATGTACATATGATGAAAACCTAAGAACCCAGCCCATCCTAGAAGGTTCATCTTTGGTAGCATCATCTCCGAGCACAGCCTCTTTGAGCTTGCATCCTCGAAGGAAACTCCCTTGAGCACCACCTGCTCTAAGACTCTGGCTCAATTCCACGGAATAAGCTCGCTGAGGGAGAATATAAAGAAAAGGAAAGGAAGGGGATGCAGAAGAGGCAGAAAAAGAGACATAACCCACCGAAGCCAGAGGTTGAAGGTTCGGCGGACCTCCGCCTCAACGGACGGTCGTGCCATTTAATCCCTCGAGAAAGAAAATAAAAAACCCGAGGGATAAAGTGTCACACCAGGCCACAGTAGGAGAGTGAGCAGCGGTATGTAGTCTGAATAATTTTCTAAGAAAGGGGAAGGTCGATCCCCGTATGTCATCACTTCGAGCCAATAAGGACAACAACAGCAGACGTAACAACAACAATAACAACAACGACAGAACGACAATCTTGCCCGACAGAGGGGAGCTCCCACAAAAGGAAACAACACGACTTATGGAAATGCTGTTAAACAACCTTAAGGCCATAAACTCCAAACATGATTATCAACAATAGAAGAAGATGGAAAGAAGAAAGAGATGAATGAACAAATGAAGATACCTAGATAGAAAAATAACGCTCGAACGCCCCCATTTATAGGGATAGTGACATGGCCATCGACAGCTTGGAAGTTTGATCGACGGACGCAATTACTGCATTCTCGAAAAACCGAATCAACGGTGGTACTATCACCTTGAAGAACAGGAATCGACAATGCATTGAATGATGTCGAAAGGGGCAAGTCCATGTTATGTACAGGTTATCGTGGAAACTCGCACCACATGTTGCGTTATTGGTATGACGTCGTCACGAGATTCCCGATGAGTCGGGTAACAAAGTCATTTCCCGTCGCTTTATTTTAAGAAATGCGGAGACTTTCTGTATGCGGCAAGATCAGAGGGCCTAATTTCTTGTTATCAAGTCCGAAGAATATCTTGAGACCCTGAGGATGCGAAGTTGAGACTGAGTTCCCACCCTCGAGGCTCCTCGAGGACCGACTCAAAAAAGACAAAGATCGAGGCTAGAGCGAAACGGGGAATTCCCAAGGCACACGGCTAAGTCTGACAAAGCCGGCCTACCTAAAGCCTGTATTGAGGCGTCGTGTCTAGTTGTCCCATCCCCATGCTTTTACAATTAATATATTGTACTATGTTACTTCTTCACATCCTATATAAAGGGAATCCTCACCACTTTGTAAGCGGCGGCTGTTGCTAAAGCTACTCTACAAAAGATCAATAACAACTCTCTCTCTCTCTTTCTCTCTCTCTCTCTCTCTCTAACTTACTTGCTTGAGGCTACTACTTTCTTTTATTGCTTCCATACTTGTTATTCTTTTATTGCTCGACATTGGCCATAAAGAGCCTTCCTTAATTATATTTAAATTGTTATCCCCTTCTCGGTTACCCCCTATAGCTCGAGCTCGAGCCCAGGCATTGACCTCGAAGCCTTTCATTGACCAGTCCAAGGCTCGAGTAGCAAGCCCCTTTGGTTTGATTTATTGTCCCGTTTTAGCTTGTATTTCATCGAGTAATTTTCATATGCCTATCATCAACTTCTCTAACGATTAACATAAAAATAGATCATATTTTTTTAGAACCCCATTTACAAATTTTTTGTCATTATTATTTTCGTGGTAAACAAAAGCTATGTGTTAAACATATCTATAGGTAAATATTTATGAGTTAGGTGAACGACTGTTTAAAAACTAACTTGAGATTTGAAAATGAAAGGCTTTCAATTGTTTTTTAAAAAAAAAGGCGTGAAGTATCGTTTTTGATCAAAGGATAATGGCCAAATGAATTTAGAAAAAAAAACTAATTTTGAACTTTAAGAAAGCTTGACTATTAAAGAATACATTTTTTTGACCCAAAGAAATGGACTAAGAAATCAAAATCAGTTTGCTTAATTGAAAGCTAAACGTATCATCTATGTATAATAAAAAGAGGCAAAAGCATATTATTTAGTCAAGTGCATAATCACAAAAGGCCAAGTGTCATTATCAAGACAAAATAAATTAACTTTTTAACTAATTTTTTTAGAATTTTGAATTATTTAGTTACTCTTTTTGAATTAATAAATATAAATATATTCTAATTAGCTATCTTAAAAAACGAAAATATAAAAAAATAACTACCCATTCAAATTAGGGAGTAGTTTATAGTTGGTGTTTTAAAGTTATTTTAAAATAAAAAATAAAAAATACTTAAAAATTAAATTAGCTACAATTAAATAACGAAAATATTAATTGAGAAAACCTACCTATTCAAGTTGGGGAATAGTTTCAATTTGGAATTCTAAAATTATTTTAAAATAAAAAATAAAATAAGAAAATAAAAAATTGCCAATTCAAATTGGGATATGGTTTCAATTTGGAGTTTTAAAATTATTTTAAAATAAATAATATATATCAAAAAATAAAAATTACCAATTTAAATTGAGAAGTAGTTCCTTTCTATTATAGTAGTCTCTCTCTCTCTTTCTATATATATATATATATATATATATATATATATATATATATATATATAGTTGTGGAGTAGTTCATAGTTGTGGTTTTAAAGTTATTTTAAAATAAAAAAAATAAAAAAAATTAAATTAGCTATAATAAAAACGAAAATATTAGTTAAAAAATTACATATTCAAGTTGGGGAATAGTTTCAATTTAGAATTTTAAAATTATTTTAAAATAAAAACTAAAATAAAGAAATAAAAATTGCTAATTTAAATTGAGGAGTGATTTTTTTCTAATATAGCCTCTCTCTCTCTCTCTCTCTCTCTCTCTCTCTATATATATATATATATATATATATATATATATATATATATATATATATATATATATATATATATATATATATAGAGAGAGAGAGAGAGAGAGAGAGAGACACACACACACATATATATTTTAAAATTAACTATAATATAAAATAAAATAAAAATTATCCATTCAAATTAGGGAGTAGTTTCAAGTTGGAGTTCTACAAATATTTTAGAAAAACAAATAGCTATAATAAAAAATATCTATTCAAATTGGGGAATAGTTTCAAGTTAGAGTTTTAAAATTATTTTAAAATAAAAAAATAAAGAAACTTTCAATTCAAATGAAAGAATGCAAAAATATAAAAATACTGTAGCTAATATATATATATATATATATATAAACTATTTATTTCTTTATATTTTTGATGGATTCAAAATTATAATTTAGAAAAAATAAATTTACTTTATTTAAATTTTTAATAAACTACAAAATTTAAGAACTAATCAAATGAGTATGACAGTAGAAAGGAATGTATGAAAAGAGAGGGATAGATATAATGTTATGATATTTACATTTTGAATTAATGAAAAAATAAAATATAAATAAATTATACTCAAAAAAGTATCAGTAATACTAAGTACTTGCTAATTCAATAACATAAATAACAAGGAACAATCAATTTATTTGATTACCGTATGATTTGTATCTTTTAATTTTTTATTGATTGTATTATATTTCTGCACACTATATTAAATAATAAAATACAACTAATATTTATTAAATTAATATATATATATATATATATATATATATATATATATATATATATATATTTATTATTTATTAAATTAATATTCTATCAAATTTCTGCGTACCACGCTGGTTATTATACTAGTATTATAAAAACCGTAAAGTCCCGTTCTCAAAGTAAAAGAAATTTCAATGAAAGCATTTCCAAACTCTGACTTAGTTGCATTCATCTAACTTACTGCCAAGATATATTCAAAAGTGTTGTAGTAACTCATCTACCTTTATAATTGATTTTTTTCTAAGCTTATTATAAATCTACACATTGGTATATAATTACTTGAAAAGCTAAAGCATTAACCTAAATTACGTGCAAGAGTAAGTCATGTGCTAAAGAAATTAAACATGAAACCAAACTGGAGTTAAATGACAAATTAACCCCCCTATCTTGGAGAAACCAAAATTAACTTTGGCATTTTCACTGTTTTTCTACATCCCCAAATGGTCAAGTATACGAAAGGGTGAAATGATAGAGGAAATGCAGCAGTGGTGACTTCACGGTGTCAACGAGTTTCGTATTAAGAGTCAAGAAGTTTCTCGAAAGTGTACATGTATACATGATAAAAAGGAAAATAGGGATTAGAATGAGAATTCCGAATCTTAACGACATGTAGAAATCAAAATACAAACAATGTTTAGACAGAAAACTAGCTAATAGACTCTACAATGGCTAAAATAAATATGACTATCCTAGTTAATTGTTACTAAGCGTATACAGTCAGTAAGACCATAGAGCCAAGATCTTTTACGTAATAAAGAGAGAAGGACTCTTTTTCTTTTAAGACACTTACATGTTCTTTCAAAAATCGCCTCCAACCGAGTTAGAAAAATTCAAAAATGATTAAATCTCGGAACGTCATGATTTATATTCAGCCCAGGCTTCATTCGCTTATGTGGACAACTTAACTACTTCAACGGCTCTGCTTTTGCGGTCAAAACTATGCTTTTGCGAAAACACCTGGTCATCCCAGCTTCCGCACTAACCGCTTTTGCGACCTCCTATTTGCAGGTGCGACTCCGCTTTCGTAGACCATCACTTTACACCTGCGACCTTGCAGCCCCCAACTCACCTTCGCAACTGCGTAACCTCAGTCCTATCTGCGAAAGCGCAAATGTGTACAATATCCTCGCACCTGCTACCACTGTCTAGCTCATCCTAGATCTCACCTGCGACCACTAGGTCTCTTCTACAGTCATGCACATATGGCCATTCCTCTGCAGGTGCAATGGCACATGGCATCAGCAGTAACAAAATTCCTGCTAATTCTAAATTCCAGTTTGAGTCCCATTCAGATAATTCTCGAAGCCCCATCCAAACATACCAACAAGACCTAAAATATGATATGAACTTAGTTGAGGCCTCAATTCACATCAAATAATATCAAAAACACAAAAATTCAAGCCTAATGAAAAAAATGAATTCCAGCTTCGACAATCGATGTCGAAACTTATCAAATGAACTTCAATTGACCTCAAATTTTGCATACAAGGCATAATTACACGACAAACTTATTCCAACTTCGAAAATAACTGAGTAGCCACAAAGTCAACTCTTGGTCAAACTTCTCAACTCGCCAAACTTTTATTTTTTCAACTTTCTCCAATTCAAGCCAAAATCGACTACGGACCTCCAAATCAATATCCGAAAACACTCCTAAGTCCAATATCACCCTACGCAGCTATCAGAATCATGAAAACTCCATTATAAAGTCGTTTACGTATAAGTGAACATTCGGTCAACTCTTTCAACTTAAGCTTCTAATCTTGGGACTAGCTATCCCAACCCATTCCGAAACATCCCCAGAACAAAATCAACCACCATGGCAAGTCACATAATAACAATTGAGCACATAATAAGCAGTAAATGAGGGAACAAGGCTACAATATTCAAAATGACCGGCCGGGTCATTATAAATTCAATCTTTAGCAATAAAATAAAGCCGTACGATAGCGTAAGATAGTTAAGTAGCTTCTAGAATAAATTCGCATGATAGAATAAAGTCGCATAATAGAATAAAGTAGATTCTGGACGATTAGTATAGATATCTACGTACCGATCACCCAGACTCTACTAAGCTTGCTCATGACTCCTGACACCCAGGCAACCTAGTGCTCTGATACAAACTTGTCACGACTCGAAATCTCGACCGCAAGTCCGTGATGTCATCTAACACCCAAGGTCAAGCAAGACATCATAACAAATAATATAAAAAGGAAAGCAACAAATATCTAATAACTGATCAAAGACATAACATAAAATACCCAAGAATTTTCGTGTCAAAAGTACATGAGCATCTAAATCCTATTAAATACAAAAGTACAACGATGTCCGAATAAAAAGGAAACCGTACAAAGTAATAGGAAAGTGACATTAAGGCCTGAAAACAGGATGCAACTCTACTTCAAATCACCATCTGGTATCAACTAATTACCTCTCGGGACTCTGTTGGTACCAATGTCAAAATCTGCACAAGAAGTGCAAAAGTTTAGTATGACTACAACATACCTAATATTCTCAGTAAGTGTCGAGTCTAACCCCGACGAGATTGTGACGAAGCTAGACAAGATACCTATTAAAAGAATGTGCAGATATATGTATAAAGCAATGGAAATAACAAGTAAAATATTATAAGTAATGACGGGGCGGGGGCATATAAAGTGGAAAACAACCGAAATAATAAGTATAAGATCACCAAGTAAATATCTTTCCGAAATAAGCAACGAAACTGCCAAGTTAAATTCACAGTCTAAGTATTAAGTAAAACCAGTGAAGTCATCAAATTACATGGCAACACTCTTCGTGCTTTTACTCTCATCATCACCATAAAGTATAAATAAAGTATATACATGACATTGGCCATTGTGCTTTTACTCTCATCCTTACATGACAATGATAATAGCTAGCAAGTACAAGGCATCACCCTTCATACTTTTACTCTCTTCCTCACAAGATAATATAAATGCAATTGCACTGCATTACCCTTTGTGTTTTAGCCTCACATTCATTCAAGCAATGATATCAATGTGAAATTATGACACTCCAACACCCTTAGTGCTTTTCACCCTTCCTCACTAAGCAATAATAACAATCTAAAAGTATAAATCAAGGTGGGAAACAATTTTAACTTTATCCGTGGTGGTAGAATAAGCAATTTCAACGTTTAATAGCACAAAAAACTTAACATGAGCAATAAACACGAAAGCAAGCAAATAAAGAATAAACAATCTAATTAAGACATGGAAAGCAGTAAATGAAATATCATAGTAAAAATAAAACAAATTCAACCACATGCTTTAACCCATCATAACGTATCTACACTGGTCACCTTGCAAATACGATGTCCTCATATATAGTTCATGTAGCAAAAAGGCCCAACAAGTCCTAATTTCCTCAAATCAAAGTTCACAATGATACTTACCTCTTTACGTAATAAAAACAGAATCAATCAGGGCTTCTCTTTTTTGAACAAGCCTCTAATTATCCAATCTATTTAATTATGATCAAACAATTCAAAAAAGCTTTATAAGCTACCCACAAATGAAAAAAGTTCAACGTTGATCAATTTATAAAAAGTCAACAAAAGTTAACTCTGGGCCCACTTGATCAAAATCTGAAATTCTGACCAAATTCTAATTGTCCATTCACCCTCGAGCCCGAATATGTGAGTTTTTTTCGAAATCGGATATCAATTTGAGGTCTAAATCTCAATCTCACAAAATCCCTAAATTCTACCCAAAATCTTAATTTCTACCATAAAATTCATAAATTTGATGTTAAACTTCATAGAAGAGTAATTGAAGTTGATTCAAAACTATTAATGTTACTTACTAATGAATTTGGGAAGAATATCCTCTTCAAAAATCATCTATAGAGTGTTTAGAGTAGAAAACTAGTATAAAAGGAGTTAAGTCCCGAGTTTCTCTCTTTTACCTAGTTGCGGATAGGTGTGTTCATCGGTCGGTAAGGTACAGTATTTAGACATTTCGGTTCAATATTTTTGGTATTGGATTTCTTAAAATCTTATACTGATATCATACCTAATTAAATTCGGTATGGTTCGGTTTTTCTCCTTTCGGTTTTGGTTTATTGGGTTTTGTAACTTCGATTTATTCGGTTTGGATACTAACCAGTGCATAGAGCCATAACCTCTAATATTCTTAATTAAAGTACTCAAAAATACAAAACAAACTTTTTTTTTCCAAAACTAGAAAATATCAACATAAATAGAGAAATTGTATATAAAAGAATATTTTATAATTAGAAATGTCTTGTTACTTGTTTAGAGTGAATTGCTGAACTTAGAGAATAAAGAAAATAAATTTAATATTTTTTATATTTATGTTATAATTGATAATATGTATTTTGTGTAATATAATATATATTTTCGGTACAATATCAATATTTGGTATTTTATTTTAAAATACCAAATACCATTCTAGTAGCAATATTTTAAAAACATAAACCAAATACCATACCAAATACAAAAATACTGTATACCAAATACAAAAATTTTCTATTTCAATATGGTAATTCGGTATTTACCAAATTATGCTCAGCCCTAACTGCAGATATCGCAATTGCAAATTCTTATTCACAATTGTGATGTTCGCAAAACTGTAGCACCATTCAAAAAAGCGAACAACTGCCCAACCATTAGTGACTGCAAAAGCGACACCAAAATCTGCATTTGCGAACCCGCCCTCATTCGCATTTGCAATCTTATCTTTGCATTTGCGATGGTTACCCGACTAGGCTCTAGTCGCATTTGCGACACAACAACCGCATAAGCGGAGCTTACATGATAGCATTTCCGATGCCTTCTCTACAAACGACCCCCCCTCCCCCCCCCCCCCCCCCACAATATCGCATTTTTGAGATCAAATTTGAAAAAAAGGGACTTACGATTGCAAACAGGTTATCGCAATAGTGACACCTACAAACTTGAAATACAAAATCAAAGCATCAGCAATCCAATCACAGTTTGAACACATCTAAAACTCATCCGAGCCCCCTCGGACCCCAAACCGAACATGCACAAGTGTAACAATATCATAGCAACTAGCTCCTACCCTCAAATCATCAAAATAACATAAAAAGCAAGAGTCGGTCATCAAAATTTAAGATTTAAATTTTAAAACTCAATTTTCACAATCTTTCACATAATGCGCTGAAATGCGTTCAGGCACCTCAGACCCTAACAAAATATGTGTACAAGTCCAAAAATATCATACAAACCTTTCAAAATCGTCAAAATATTGATTTGAGGCCGTTTATAGAAAATATTGAATGTGGTCCTCATTTTAAGTAAAAAATCTCATTTTCTTTAAAATTTTACATTAAAGCTTTCCGAAAAGCGACATGGACCACGCATGCAAATCAATAAACATCATAAAGCTATAAAAGGCTTCAGAACATAAAAATTAAAGCTTGTGCTCAAAATGACCTATCATGTCGCCACAAGTACCATCACGATTAGGCAGAATTTTGATCGTAACAGTTGCGCATTCTTGCTAGTGCCACAAGTGGATGTGTATCATGTTCTCGTGTTACGTGTTGAATCTCTGGGTATTACAGGTAATAAAAATATTTCTAAGGCATTGAAGGATATGCTTATCAAGTCTGGTGTTATTTTCATATCGTGTACGTTTATTATGAGTTTACCACTTTATTGTTTGAATCCCTTTGGTGAAATTTCGGATTTCATTATTGTATGGTGTGATGGTAGGATCCCTCCACTTCAATCAAAGGTTTCCGATTTGAGTTCTAGAAATGTGAACTTCTTAGCAGGGAGTGTTTTATCGCTTTAATTGACCTTTCTGAAAAATTCGAATATATTATTCAGACAAATAGATCACAAACAGTGAATAACTAAAAGAAAGTGAAAGTAAATGAAGGCTTTGTAAGTATTTAGGCGTGCATTCAATATTTCGGCATAATATAAAAAACTTTGGTTCGATATTTAGGTATTGGGTATATTAATTGTGCATACTAAATATTGTATCAAAGTAATTCGGTATAGTTCGGTACGATTTCAATAAACAACCAAAAATTCATTTTAATTATTAAAGTCTAGGATTTCTAACATCACACTATTATGATATGCAGTTTGTGAAAGTGCCAATTTTGATTGACTTTGATTAACAAGTTTGCTTTATTTTGATGTTATGTGTATCAATATCGTTAGCAGCTTAGTTGGCACACTCAAAAATCTTAAAAGGAAAAGGAGATCTTACTGCTTTGTTAATTAGAAGCTGCTTAACCTTTCTTCCAGCGTGGGTCAGTTATTATGAGCTTAATCATTGAATTGGAGAAAAACTCTGTAGTCTTGATTAGGTTGATTTGAAGGGATAACAAGTTGGGTTTGGGCTGGGAAATGAGAAATTAGAAACTTGGGCCGGAAACTAGGAAGTGGTGGCTTGGGGAAGGCTTTCTTAACTTCAAATATGAGAAATTTACCTGGAATACAACAATAGAAAAAAATATTTATAAGAAGTACAATTACTTTTGAAAAATTATTTTATATACAATTTAGTACAACTGTTTATCTTTTTAATTAAATTAGATATAATTTCTAATATGTCGAAATATCTCATTATGGAACTTGAAAATAGGAACTATGCCAACTAACACAGAATCCCTTAAATTTAAAATAATCTCACAGTTTTCTCCCTCCTAATCCGTATAGGCTATTAACTTTCTAATATTATATTTTATATAGTATTATTATTTGTAAAGAACTACATTACTGTTATAAACTAAAGCAAAAGACAAGAACAATAGAACAAGAACAATAGCAATAGAGAGAAGAGTAGAGAGAGTTCTTCTTATTGAGTTGAGAGGGGTCAATTACAATGGTAGAGAGCACCTCTATTTATAGGGAGGAGGAAGATCTTGCTACCAATAATAGGACTCTAAAATCTCTCTAATTAAATACATTAAAGACATTCACCTTAAATAGAAGTGTAAGAATCTTCTATTTCATAACACTCCCCCTTGAATGTCTATTCAATGATGTGCCTCATAAAACCTTAAAACCAAAACTCATTGGGAAAAATTAAAGAAAGGAAAAAGAGTACACATGTTTGAATATGCGCCTATTGGTTGCCTCGTTAAAAACCTTGCAAGGAAAACCCAGTGGGACAAAACCTTGTAAGGGAAAAAGAGTGCAACGCGCATTAACTCCCCCTGATAAGAACATCAATTTATGTCCTTAAGTCTTCGCATCCCGATCTTGTGAACTAGCTTCTTGAAGGTTAACTTTGGTAGAGATTTTGTAAACAAATCAGCCATATTGTCACTTGAACGAATCTGTTGAACATTGATATCACCATTCTTTTGAAGATCATGTGTGAAGAATAACTTTGGTGAAATATGCTTCGTTCTATCTCCTTTTATGAATCCTCCCTTCAATTGAGCTATACATGCTGCATTGTCTTCATACAAAGTTGTGGGTAGTTTATCACACTTCAAACCACATTTGTCTTGGATATGATGTATTATCGACCTTAACCACACACACTCCCGACTTGCTTCATGAATAGCAATTATCTCGGCATGATTAGATGAAGTAGCCACAATTGATTGCTTAGTCGATCGCCAAGATATGGCGGTTTCTCCGCAGGTAAACACATAACCCGTTTGAGACCGAGCCTTGTGTGGGTCAGACAAATATCCAGCATCAGCATAACCAACAAGATCCGGGCTGCAATTCTTTCCATAAAATAGGCCCAAATCGGTAGTCCCCTTTAGGTACCGCAATATGTGTTTGATCCCATTCCAATGTCTCCTCGTAGGAGCCGAGCTAAATCTTGCTAAGACATTAACTGAAAAAGAAATGTCCGGCCTTGTAGTATTTGCAAGATACATTAATGCGCCAATTGCGCTAAGATATGGTACTTCAGGACCAAGTATCTCTTCATTCCGTTCTTTAGGTCGGAATGGGTCTTTGTTCACTTCAAGTGAACGAACAACCATCGGTGTACTTAACGGATGTGCGTTATCCATATAAAACCGTTTCAATACCTTTTCTGTATAGGTAGATTGATGAACAAAAATTCCGTTTGCCAAATATTCAATTTGCAAACCAAGACATAGTTTAGTCTTACCGAGATCTTTCATCTCGAATTCATCCTTTAGATAATCAATTGCCTTTTGGAGTTCTTCAGGGGTTCCAATAAGGTTTATGTCATCAACATATACGGCAAGTACAACAAATCCCGATGTTGTTTTCTTTATAAACACACATGGGCAAATGGCATCATTTATATAGCCTTCTTTCAACAAGTACTCACTTAGACGATTATACCACATTCGTCCTGATTGCTTTAGACCATACAAGGACCTTTGCAACTTGATTGAAAACATTTCCCGAGATTTGGAATTGTGCGCATTTGGCACCTTGAGTCCATCGGGAATTCTCATGTATATGTCGTTATCAAGTGAGCCATAAAGATAGGCAGTAACGACATCCATTAAGTGCATGTCCAGCTTCTCATGGACAGCAAAACTTATGAGATAACGAAAGGTTATCGCATCCATTACAGGCGAATATGTCTCTTCATAATCGACACCAGGCCTTTGGGAAAAACCTTGTGCAACAAGTCGTGCTTTGTATCTTTGTACTTCATTTTTCTCATTTCGTTTGCGTACAAAGACCCACTTGTAGCCAACGGGCTTAACACCATTAGGTGTTTCAACTATAGGGCCAAAAACTTCACGTTTTGCCAGCGAATTCAATTCAGATTGAATTGCTACTTGCCATTTTGGCCAATCATGTCTTTCTCGACATTCTTTCACAGATTGAGGTTCGAGATCCTCACACTCTTTCATAATGTTAGATGCTACATTATAAGCAAAGACATTATCTACCACAACATCCACTCGATTAATATTTGCCTCAATATTAATTGGATTTGGGAGTAGTTCCGTATTTTCAAGAGCTTCAGGCTCAATAGATTCTTCGTGAATCTCGGAATTAATCAAATCATGAGCTCCTCATGTGATTCTTTCATAGTGTCATTTATATCGTTCTTTTTCCTCTTTCTAGGATTTCGATCTTTGGAACCTAATGGTCTGCCACGCTTCTGGCGTGCATTTGACTCATTGGATATGACACTAGATAATTGTCCAATAGGGACTTCAATACGGATCGGAACATTTTCCGCAGGAATGTGGGATTTCGTTATCCTCTTCAAGTCCGTAAATGCGTCAGGCATTTGATTTGCTATTCTTTGCAAATGGATAATCTTTTGTACCTCTTTCTCACAAGTAGAGGTATGTGGATCAAGATGAGATAATGATTCATTTTTCCACAAAATTTCCCGTTTGGTTTCACAAACTTCTCCCCCTAATTTTGGGAAAAGTGTTTCATCAAATCGATAGTCTGCAAATCGTGCAGTAAACAGGTCGCCTGTCAATGTTTCAAGGTAGCGAATGATGGAGGGCGAATCAAACCCAACATATATTCCTAACCTTCTTTGCGCACCCATTTTGGTGCGGGATGGCGGTGCTACAGGCACATATACGGCACATCCAAATATCCTTAAATGGGATATATCGGGTTCATGACCCAAAACCAATTGCAACGGAGAATACTTGTGGTAATTCGTCGGCCTGAGACGAATTAGCATTGCTGCATGCAATATGGCATGACCCCACACTGAAGTGGGCAGCCTCGTTCTCATCAGTAATGGCCTTGCAATCAACTGCAAGCGCTTAATTAACGATTCTGCAAGACCGTTCTGAGTGTGAACATGGGCTACAGAATGTTCAACTTTTATCCCGATTGATAAGCAATAATCATTAAATGCTTGGGATGTAAACTCAGCAGCATTATCCAGTCTAATGGACTTGATTGGATTATCTGGAAAGTGTGCTCGTAGCCGAATGATTTGTGCCATTAACTTCGCAAACGCCAGGTTGCGAGATGACAACAGGCACACATGAGACCATCTACAGGATGCGTCTATCAAGACCATGAAATACCTAAACGACCCACTAGGTGGGTGAATAGGTCCACAAATGTCCCCTTGTATACGTTCCAGAAACTGGGGTGACTCAGTCCCAACCTTTGTTGGGGATGGTCTGATAATCAGCTTGCCTTGATAACACGAAGTGCAAGGATATTCATTACTTGAGAGAATTTTGAAATTCTTTAACGGATGCCCATATGAGCTTTCTATAATCCGTCTCATCATGGTTGATCCTGGGTGACCCAGTCGATCATGCCAAAGTACAAATGTATTGGACTCAGTATTCTTTAGATTTACTGTTGAATGTGCCTCAATTGCACTAATTCTTGTCCAATACAAGCCACAAGATAAAAACGGGAATTTCTCAATAACCCTCTTTTGGCCGGAGACATTCTTTGAAGTGAGGACGAGATATTCAAGATTATCTTCATCCATTGTCTCAATATTGTAGCCATTCCGGCGTACATCTTTAAAGCTCAACAAGTTTCTCATAGACTTGGAGGAGAACATTGCATTCTCTATGATTAACATCGTGCCCTTGGGCAGAGTTACAATAGCTCTTCCGGAGCCTTCAATCAATTTACTACTTCCAGAGATTGTAGTAATGTTTGCCTTACACATATTCAGTTGAGAGAAATACTTCCTTTCTTTGAGTATTGTATGTGTAGTACATGAATCAACTAGGCAAATACTTTTACAGTTGGATGTTGATCCAAGTTCGCTTTGTGAGATATCCATTTTGCTTTCCCATAGTTTGACATACAAAAAAGGAGATACACGAACATAAGAATAAACAAGTTCAATCCTTTTGTGTCACATAATATTTTCAAAATCTGCTACTAACAGTTGACTAACAAAATCAGATATGTTGTCCATAATCAATTACTATGCAGTTTGAAAATTTCAGCGTTTTTCATAAGACAATCGATTATTAAACACACAATCGATTGTTGGAACATAGACAATCGATTGTTAAACACACACAATCGATTATTTGTTATTTTTGAAAAATTCCAGACTTTACTGTTTCAAGACAATCGATTGTTAGACAAAGACAATCGATTGTTGGCTATTTTTGAAAAATTCCAGAACACACTGTTTCAAGACAATCGATTGTTAGACAAAGACAATCGATTGTTGGCTATTTTTGAAAAATTCCAGAACACACTGTTTCAAGACAATCGATTGTTAGCCAAAGACAATCGATTGTTGATCAATTGTTTTTCAACTTTAATGCGAAAATAGTTGATAATCGACTAGTTTTTCAGGCTAGTCGATTACCCCCACTGGAAAATAAAAGTTTTATTGATATTTCAACATATTGAAGATATTCTAAAGAACTACTGCTAACATTGCTTTATGAACTAACTAATACGAGCTAATGCTAATGACTATTAATCTATTCATTGACTAATACAAGTAGAATCAAACAGCTCCATCTTCTTTCATCACGGTTCCGTCACCGATTAGGTGGTCTATCTTTCCCTCGGGTTGCTCAAAGAAGTCTGCCACATCCAGGTGGGTGAAGTCAAAGTTGTCGTCAGAGACAAAATTTGTTTCAGGGCGTTTTCTCTTTCGAGATGCTTGATAAAGGTCAACCAAGTGTCTTGGTATACGGCAAGTCCTAGACCAGTGCCCATTTCCACCGCAACGATAACATATAGTTTCTGAACTATTTGCCTTAGGACCTTCTGGACCCCGTTTCTGCTTTCGGTGATTATCTCTCTTTGGGGGGTGACGGACTTCTTTGGAATTTCTTCCTTGTCCACGTCCTTGGCTTTGACCCCGTTTATGACCGTGATCATGGTCCCTTTTATGTTTGGCATAATGCGAGTGCACCATATCTGCTTCAGGCAGTGGTGTAGACCCAGTTGGTCTATTTTCGTGATTTCTCATGAGCAGATCATTATTACGCTCAGCCACTAGTAAGAGAGAAATCAATTCAGAGTACTTCGTAAAGCCTTTCTCTCGGTACTGTTGCTGCAGTACCATATTGGAGGCATGAAACGTTGTAAACGTTTTCTCAAGCATATCGTAATCGGAGATGTTATCTCCACATAGCTTCAGTTTAGAAGTAATTCTGAACATAGCAGAATTATATTCAGAAACGGACTTAAAGTCCTGTAGCCTCAGATGGGCCCAATCATATCGTGCTTGTGGCAGAGTGACCAACTTCAGGTTGTCATATCTCTCCTTTAAGCTGTTCCACAAAACGAGTGGATCCTTGACGGTGAGATATTCAATCTTCAAACCTTCGTCAAGGTGGTGGCGCAAGAAAATCAAGGCCTTCGCACAATCTTGGGTGGATGCTTTTTCTTTATCTTTGAGGGTGTCTCCGAGACCCATAGCATCTAGGTGGATTTCAGCATCCAACACCCATGTCATATAGTTCTTGCCCGAAATTTCAAGGGCAACGAACTTTCTTTTCATAATGTCAGACATACTCGAAAATTAAATTAGGAAGAGGGAAAATACCTTGGATTTTCGAGAATGATACTTGAGACGGTAGAGTCTCGTGCTGATAACGTGTTATAAACTAAAGCAAAAGACAAGAACAATAGAACAAGAACAATAGCAATAGAGAGAAGAGTAGAGAGAGTTCTTCTTATTGAGTTGAGAGGGGTCAATTACAATGGTAGAGAGCACCTCTATTTATAGGGAGGAGGAAGATCTTGCTACCAATAATAGGACTCTAAAATCTCTCTAATTAAATACATTAAAGACATTCACCTTAAATAGAAGTGTAAGAATCTTCTATTTCATAACAATTACATATATTTTTCATAAATGTAATATATTAGTATACTCAAAATCAATACCCATATATTATATTAGCAATCAATGGTATATTAATTATTACATATTTAGTATACGGTGGATATAGTCTAACATATATACACATATATGTGTGCTCGCGCGCGTGTGTTATATTATTCCTTTTCTATTATAGTATATATATATATATATATATATATATATATATATATATATATATATATAGAGAGAGAGAGAGAGAGAGAGAGAGAGAGAGAGAGAGAGAGAGAGAGAGAGAGATAGGGAGAGAGATAGAGAGATAGAGATAGAGAGAGAGTGTATGTGTGTGTATATAGAATATCCTGTATTTCTTCTATACATTAATTAATCTATACATTAAATTAATATACCTCAGATATTATAATAAATTAATATATTTAAATACTCATATATTAGTATACAATGGATATACTATACCAGATTTCATATATACATTGCATAGTATATTGTATAGATTATACAAATATAACATAATAGCATAAGATAAGTAAGCTATAACAGATTTCATATTTTTATTATATTTAACTCTTATATTATATAGTACATCTCTTATCTATTTTTGAATGGCCTGCGTTTGAATTGGGGTAGATTTTGTTAAGCTTGATTTTAGGAATGCAGAGATATTTTAGGAAAATTTGATTGTATTTGAATTGTAATCAATTCTCTTAAGCTTAAATTTAGGGAATATTAAGAATCCTATTAAATTTTGCAACAATTTTAGAATCTTGAGTTCGTATAGGTTGAATTATGTCCATGGAGAGAAATTTTTTAAATTTAAGTATCTATTAATTATATAGAATAAAGATAATGATGTTGTATAATATTTAAATTAATAGCTAGTTGCAAATGATGAAATATATTATCTATATAGTTGTAGTTACGTAAATTTTTCTAAAAATATTACGGTATTTAAATATACCGAACTATCGAAAGTTCAATATCTAAAATCGTACCGAAATTTCGAATTATTAAAATTTGTTTCGAATTAATATCGAAGAACTAAATAACCGATACAAAAATACCAAATTAATTCGGTCCGATCCGATATTTTGGTATTTTGGGTTTTATGCCGACACATATAAGTATCATGTGCAGCAGAACTAGGGATATATTCTTCTATGACAACACCAACAAAAGCGATAAGGTATATTGAAATGTCTGCGTTTAATTGAATAGCATTTTCGTTTTCACATGTGAAAAGAACTATGTATAAGAATAATATTCTGGAAAAGGTTTTGCCAATCAAGCTTACGTCTACTAGCTAGTTCACGATTCCGACTCTAAGAGGTTATTTCATTATTAAAGTATCAAATACATCCGAATTTAATGTTTATAATTCCTAAACTATGATGTGGATGTAACATGTGTAATTAGTTTACAATATAAAAAAGAGTTACATTTACTGTTGAAGTATCAGAATTGATACAAAATATGTCCGTTCACCTATTTGAATAAAAATATTATTACCGATACTTTGTTGGCTCAATCATACCCTTATTACTAATCCCTTTATGAGATTCTCTTTTTTATTAATATTCACAGGCCATCATTGTATAGTCCTAACTTAAAACCCACCCCAAATATTAAATCCACCCAAATATTAACCCCTCACAATTTTAAGTCTAATAGGACAATGACAAGTGAATATTAATTTGTTTCAGAAAGGGGCTCTAAGAATAAGGGTAGAGACAAAAAATAACGGTTAGGGTATTTTTATTTAAATAGATGGAGAAGAATATTTTTGTACCTGTTCCGATTGTCAGGAGTAATTTTAACCTTTTTCATTTATCATATATAGTAGTAGCCAGATGTCATATCTGAAATCTGAAATTTCGATAAAGAATCATAATGATGTGGCTAAAGATCAACATGATAATGAATAGATCACATGATAAGTTCCTTATGGCTAAGATCACTTTAATTGCTTGGAGTATAATGCTGAAGCACCTGAATATATTTTAACAAATTTTATTCCGCTGTCGAAAAGCGTCACTGAATTTTTGTTCCATCAAATTATGACAATCTCCAAGCTTCGTGTTCCCAACTTCTATTTGAAGTTAACATAATAAGATATGCAAGTTATATGAGGATTGAGACTTGTTACGACGATATCAATTAGGATTGGGACAACGCAAGATTGACATCTAAGGCAGATTCTCATTCCCTGAATGATTCCTTGATTCAAAAGGGTAGACCCAACTCCCACCGGAACCATAACAATGCTTAATACTATTTACTAGTCTAGCCTAACAGTTGCGCATGCACATACAACAATAAAATTTAACAAAACAAGGTTTAATAAACTCAACAACGGAAATATCATGAAATAACCATGAAACACTAGTAATGCTATTACAACTCTCTCAATGATCTAGTGTCAACGAGTATTACTAGAAATTCGGGAAAAAGCGATCAACTTATTGGACAAAAAGCGACCAGTAGCGACCAAATAGGCCTGGTCGATATTAAACTGGTCCCTTTATTTTGAGGGACTAAAGTTGCTCGCTAATTAACGACCAACTTTGGTCTCTAAGGTAAAAGGACCAAATATTCCGGGTAAACACTATAGCAACCAACTTTGGTCTCCTTATTAATTTAATAATATAATTTTGACGACCAACGTTGGTCTCTAAATGTAAAATACACTTTTTTTTCTTATTTAATCATTAAAAAGCAACCAACTTTGGTCGCTAATCCAAATATTATATTTTAAAATTTACAAATTAGAGACCAATGTTGGTCGCTTCTTTATTAATTTTTTATTTTTTTCAGAAAGATAAGCGACTCCAAAGTTGGCCGCTAAATTCTAGAATTTAATTTTTTTTAAATATAAACGACCAAAGTTGGTCGCTATATTTTAAGAAATTGTTATTTTTTAATGGAATAGTGACCAAGGTTGGTCGCTATTTTAGAAATCTGGGTAAAAAGCGACCAATAAAGGTCGCTATTTCCCAGAAAAATTATTATTTTTTAAATGAAAAGCGACTAAATAGAAATCAAAGTTGGTCGCTTTTCTGTGTATTATTTTAGCAGAAACTGCCTGTTTTGGCAGCTACACCACCTGTCAGTCATACCAAAACCCTATTAGAAGCAATAATAATAACAATTCCAATAACCATACCAACAACAACACAAAAAAAAACCTTAAAACCAATAAAGTTTAAATTCAATAGAACTACTATATTAAGCTAACCAAACTAAGTTAGCTCTTATTACAAGCCCATTCGAAAACCAATTGTGTTTTTTTAGTATAAATTGTCTAAAAGTCAACGAGTGTTGTGCACATCATTATCATCGCCGTCTGATGAACTTTTATCACCATGACGGTATTCAGAAGGGTCTACTTGTCGAGGACGGTAAGAACGATTACGGGGAGGACGAGAGGAACGAGCATTTGGAGGACGGGAGTAACGAACATGGGGAAGGCGAGCCTCTGGTGATGACTCACGAGACCGGGGAATCTGAAAAGCTTCAGAAGCTAGGAGAGATTTGAGCTGCTCGTGCATGCCCTGGTACTGAGCTGGCATGCCAATGTACTGAGCATCTCTAAGCTTTTCTCTTTCCTTGACCACTTCTAGCTCGGATGTGAGCTTTATCAAAGTCTCCCGCATAGCGGAGAGGCTCTCCCCATCAAGTTGCTCGGCTTGCGAGGAATTCCATATTCCTTGCATTCCACACCTATGGCAATTGAATTTCTTAGTAGGAAGCCTGTATACCTTTCCCCATTTTGGACCACCTGCAACCTCCGTCCACATTATTTCAGCATCCTCGTCTGAAGGTTGGATTGTAGCCCGAATCATTAGGTGGCTGATTGCGTATGAATTCCTCCACTTCAGCTGTGAAGCGACCCTATAAGAAAAAGTAAATTGAATTAGTATTTCAAAAAATATATATAAAAGTAATGGAAAATACTTAATGAAATGTGAAAACTTACATGTATATCGAGGCTCGTCCCTCGACCCACCTTTCTCGATTTATGTCTTTCTTCTTCTTCACAATATGAATCTCCTTGAACAGCTCATCTTAGTTCATCGGATGCCCAAACTTCTTTTCCTGAAAACTCATAAATTTTAGTTAATAAATAGAATAGATATACTTTGAAAATTAAAATAAATTAAGCAATTACGTACCATTCTTATTTTTATTTTCCCTAGGATGATCGATCCTCTTGTGTGCAAGGATCCTCCCTTCTCAGATGCGCGAATTTTTTTTCTTTTTCGCTCTTCTCTAAGAACTTTGTAGTAAGCCATTGCCTTTGGAAATTCTCCCATAAATACTAAATCAACTGGTCAGGCTTCCGGTTAAACTTTCTAGCTTTGGAGAAAGTATTTGACAACCGCTTGCGAGCTTTGAGATGAAAATTTGCAGCCACGTCCGCACTATAGCGGTGTTCCCATACACACATTCTCTGTATTTAAAAATTTAAATATTATATAGAAATATCATAAATTTAAATAATTATATTGCTTAAAAGAACATTCATACCTTAAATTCATTGAAAATTTGCTCCTTCAGCGAGATTGGGAATTCACGCCAAGACACATAAGGGCCATCATAAAGCTTTTTGGTTGCTTTGGTGATTATCCTCGTAGAAATATTCTCGGGATGAACCTGCAATTTAATAAAAATAATAATTTAATATCTTAGTAAAAATTGTACAAAATAATAAACATAAAAATAACAAATAACTTTTACTCATCACCCTTAGGAACTATGATGATCATGCCATATTGATCATAATACACCTCCTCATCAGCATCCGCCTCATCATCCAAAATATGTACATCAAAGGCATGTGTGGAAGGTGTAGGGGGGGGGGGGGTCAGAACTAGTATCTCCCAGGCGAAGGCTTGAAATAGATGGAGTCCCTGATGAAGATAAATGTGATCTGTGTGACCGCGATATAGCTGGATGGACAGCAAGTGGCTGTGATAATGATTGTTGTGACCCGAGTGGCTGTGACACTAATGGCTGTGATCCATTTGGATGTGACATGGATCGATGTGATCCATGTGATGCTGATGGGTGTGATCTATGTGGTAGTGAGGCAGGTGGACTGTATGTCGGACGTATAGTCCTATGGCCTTGTGACGAAAGACCTGGGGATTGCAGGAAGGTGTAGGGCGTGTGATGCTGTGGCAGCTCAGAATAGCCCTGGGGTGGAGGCAAAGATATAGGCATAGGCACATTAGAAAAGGCTAGAAAATATTGAGTATTATCTTCTACCCTCCTCATTGGCTTCCTAGCTTTTTCTCGACCCTGAGAACCACTAGGGTCATTGTTACCTTGACCCTTGCCTGTCATCTGCATAATATACTACATATTTAGATTGAAACATATAAAGAAAATAGCTATATATGAGAGTTATTAAGGAAACCAATTTTTTAAAGCTAATCGACGTATTGTTCCTCGTCAGAGAATTCTTCTTCCTCACTAGTTTGAGCTTCATCAGTTGATTCTTCTTTTTTGTTTTCTATAATTCTTACTTTATTTATATAAACTTCTTCCCATATGTGTTCAAGATGTACAAAATCATTTTCTAAAAGTTCGTCCACTATTTGGTGAACACTGTAGATATCGTTTTGATATGCAACATCTAACACATTCTCGACTCTTCGACCCTACCTACAGGCTTAGTTTTGATTACAACCCACCAATCGGACTTATTCCGCCATAATGGATAAGGAGCATAATACACTTGCCTAATATTATGTTCAATTATGAAAGGATCATAGCAATCATACTCACTCGTATGACTATTGTATTGATTGTGTACTCTTGTACCTCTTGTTGAATTTGGGTCAAACAACTTGCATCTAAAGACTATCAATTTATTATATGGCCAACATGTATATTGTAGTTCTATTATTTCCTTGAGCACACCATAATAATCAATATCTCCAACTTGGTTGATATCACCACCTTGAACCCACACCCTACTGTTGTTGCTTTTTTTATTTTTAGAGCAATCCTCTGTATGAAACTTATAACCATTCACAACGTACTTAGACATTGTTGTGACTAGAACCCCAGGTCCTCAAGATATATCTTTTAAAAATTGGTTTACACCATTATCTGGATCATTTACCTACATATTATTAAAAAAATTCATAACTTAGCATAACTTCCAAACATTTTTACCTACATAGTATTAGAATATTTTAAGGATAAACTTACAAATTGTTTGAACCACGTATCAAATATCATATATACAGCATCATGGCCAAATTGACCCACGAAGTAACTGTGACACATCAAATATTGTTAGTAGTTGCATTGAGATTTAACCGCAGTAAATGTTATATTTTGATAACTACTAAATCAATACTTACTTGAGAAATGATACAACTTTGGGGCAATTTAACAACACATGAAGTGTAGCTGACTTGTACTCCATATCACTTAAACTTCTCTTTATAACATCCTTAGAACATCGACCTGGTTGATTAAATATGGACATAGGCGGATATAATAGATCATTCATAAGGTTGATCGTGTGCCAGTTGGACCTATTCCTAACACATGGCACATTGCTCTCAAAATAATTAGAACAAAAATGAGCATTTTCCTTTGCAAGATAAGCTTCGCATATAGATCCTTCAATCCAATTCCTCTGGTTAACAAATTGTTTGCATTTGCCAATTGGCCTACATAATTTCAGGTTAGCCCATAACATTTAAATAAACAAAAAATTACATCAAACTTATAATATTACCTCTCAAAGGGATACATCCATTTGCATTGAACAAGCCCTCTAATTCGTACCTCCTATACAAGATGGATTGAAAAGTGTCCCATCACATCAAAAAACCCACATGGAAATATCTTTTCCATCTTACTAGAAGTTACACGAATTTCTAATCCATCTGGAGTAGGTTTTCTTCCCTTAATGTTGAAGAACACAAGTCTTTGAAAAACAAACTAATATCTGTGATGGGTTTCCACATTCGTTCAGGAAAACCACAAAATGCATTAGGCACTAAGGTCTCCATGAAAACATAACAGTTGTGACTTTTCAAATGGCTCAACTTCACTACCTCCATATCAATTGTTTTCCCAAAATTTGACGTATAACCCTCAGGCATCTTCAATTTCGTTACCCAGTACAAATATGCCGTCTTTCCTCCAAAGTAAATGTGTAACTTGCTTTAGGCTTGAATATCTTACCATTGTTTGCTGTTTGTAGGTATAATTCAGGTTGCCTGCAATATTCTTGTAAGTCCATTCTAGTCTTTGGGTTATACTTTGTCTTACCTTTAACATCCATCACTGTGTTGAACAAATTGTCAAAATAATTCTTCTCAATATGCATGACATCAAGGCTATGACGGAGAAGATTATCCTTCCAATAAGGCAACTCCCAAAATATACTCTGTTTCGTCCAATTATGAGTAACAACGTATCCGGGGAAAATCTATTAGGTGGAGATTTAGTAAGTTTACTGAAGTTCTAGACCCTCTCCAAATTTCCTCACTTGAAAGTATAGGAGGTGGAGAATCATATTCCATTTTATTCTTTTTGAATGCATTTTTCACCCTTCTAAACTCATGATCAGGAGGCAAGAATTGACGATGACAATCAAACCATGATTGTTTTCGGCCATTTTTCAAAGTGAACGCTTTACTATTTTCCATGCAGTAAGGACAACCTAGCTTCCCAGGAGTCATCCACCCAGACAACATTCCATACGCAGGAAAATATTTAATTGTCCACATTAAATTAGCACGCAAATTTAAATTCTGCTTGGTCGTTATGTCATATGTTTCAACACCATCATACCACAATTGTTTCAGCTTATCAATCAAAGGTTGCGAATATACATCTATCGAACTTTTCGGATTACGTGGACCGGGGATAATACAATTTAAGACTATATATGGACTAGTCATGCACAACTCGGGTAGTAGATTATAAGGTGTAATAAAGACAGGCCAACATGAATATAGTGTCGCAGATACAAAAAAAGGCGTGAAGCCATCCACACACAGACCAAACTAAATGTTCCTTGGTTCACTAGCAAAATATTGATATGTCCTATCGAAGTGCTTCCAAGCTTCTTCATCTGAAGGATGACACATAACACCAGGTGGTCTTCTATTTTCAAAGTGCCATCTCATATGAGGAGCTGGTCTCATCGACGCATATAACCTCTTTAGCCTAGGTATAAGAGGTAAATAATGCATCTCCTTGATAGAAACCATCTTCCCGCTGGAAAGCCTCTCGAAACGAGGCTTTGCTCAAAATTTACAACTGCTTTAATTTGCATCATCTTTATAATATAGCATGCAACCATCTTTACAACAATCAATTCTCATTAACAAAAGTCCTAACTTAGAAACTAATCTCTTTGCCTTAGAGAAATCACCAGGTAATTCGATATCTGGGTCAACTAGTTCACGCATAAGGTCAATGAAAGAGTCTGTGGCTCCTTAAGAAATACTTCAATCAGATTTGATACTTAGTAATCTAACTGCAATAGACAACTAAGAGTGCGGACTTTCCTTACGTAGTGGACGACTAGCTTTCTCTAACTGTTCATAAAAATGTTTTGCATCATCATTAGGAGTTTGTTCAACATTTTCAGTGGGCTCACCCTCTAAGTGCATTCCAAAAGCATTCACAACCATATCATGAATTCTGGAATCACGATTTGTATTCTCCACCGACCTACTACTTTCTCCAACAACCATATTATGAAATATCCCATGGTTACCATCGATCTCTAATTGATTAGTCCATACAAAGTAATTCGCTATAAACCCCTTACTATAAAGACGAAGCTTAACTTCCTCCGCTTTTCCAAATTTCATACAATTGCACCTAACACAAGGGCACCTAATTGCTCCTTCATTTCGGTATGGCAGAAGTGACGTTGCATGTCTAATAAAGTCATCAACCCCTTCTACAAAATCCTCACGCAATCCCCGTCGATTAGGATAATTTCTATTGTACATCCAAGTACGATGTTCCATCTATATTAAGAAAACAAGAACAAATTAGTTTACTTAATTTATATATTAATCTTTTTTTAAATTTTAAAACTAAAAGTTCAATTTATAAACTAATATTTAAATTCATATTCTAAATGTTCAATTCGAATCCTAAAATTCAATTTATAAACTAAAACTCCCATTCATAAATTAAAAGTTCAAATCATATCTTAAAATTATAATTTATAAACTACAAGTCTAATTCATAAACTAAAATTCCAATTCATATCATAAAATACTCAATTTATAAACTAAAAGTTCAATTCATATCTAAAACTAGAAATAACAAAGATTCAAGGTTATAATTCAAACCTAAAAATTAGGATTATATCCGAAAAATTCAACCCACCCTAAAAGTTCGATTCACAAGAAGAAATCATAAATCCTAGATTCTTACTAGCAAAATTCAAGACAACACATAATAAATTTAATAGGAATTGGCACGGTTTAGGATTTCTTCTCTTCAAACCATTTCTTTCCCAAATTTGTAGGTAAAACTAAATATTTTAGCTATAAAAAATTATCACAAACATAATTTAGCTAAGAACAACTAATTTTTACCAATCAAACTAGGAGGAATTAAATAAAATCAGTGTATTTCGAAAAAAATAAAGGAGAGAGAAACGTAAGTGGCAGTGGAGGACCAACCTTTGTTGTTAATATATTTCAAATATTTATTTTATTATTTTCGCTAATTTAGCGATCAACTTTGGTCGCTTTTTGTGACAGACCAACTTTGGTCGCTTTTTTCTTTTCGAAATTCTAGTAGTGGAGTACATGAGCACTACAAAATATCAAAACACAAGACCAAATCCTCAATACAACAGTTTGAACATCAGAATGATAATAATATGAATAAATGAAAGATAACTTCAAGGTCTATGGATGACATAGCAGCTACCTCGTAGTCTCCCAAAATCCGGTACAACTTTAGCCATCACATTGTGCGGAAGTACCTGGGTCTACACACGAATTGTAGAGTTTAGTTTGAGTAAAACCAACCTCATATACTCAATAAGTAGCAAACCTAAATTTGGGCTGGGACACTGACAAGCTCATAAGAAATAGTCACAGACCTATATCAATAACCACTAACAACTCAAGATATAAAGGAAACCATATAAGTAAATAACTCAATGTTATTATGTTAAGCTCGTTCACATTACAGGAATGTAAACATGCTTTCCAAATATGACATATAAAGCCCAACGCAAAATAAACATCTCATCTACCATGAGGAAAATACATCTCTATGCCCATACGTCAAATATACATATCAGATCAATATCATCACAGTCAAACCATCAAGATTAATCATTCTCAGTATACTCACGGTGCCTGGCACAATGTACCTTAGCATCACACAAGCAACATTCATTATTGTACTGGTGCGTGACATAGATGACCTTCACTAAAGCATGTGTATATATATAGCGCTCACTGCTGGTATGTAAGACTCCGATGGGACGGATCCTAACAAAGAGCTAATCAAAAGCTAATACAGCTTGTTGCGACGTGCAACTCAATCCAAATATTGATCAATAGCCAATAAAGCATATTGCGGCGTGCAACCCAATCAAAATATTATTAATAATGCTACTCTATGGCCCAAAAAAATCAACAACCTCTCCTCAAGGGCTTGCAATCTCATAGAACTTAGTCCAAGTAGTGTCATATATGGAAAACAATAGCATGTGATGAATTAAACACGTAGTACACGAAGGCTGAGATAAGCTATGTAAATGTGGAATCATGACTAAGAATATAGTTACAGCTAAGGCAAATGGTAGGAATAGCCCGTTATGTCTCAACTAAGTAAGCACATAGTCTTAACGTGATTTCTAACAGGAATCATAACTCAAGCAATCAAACGAGTAGGGAAAACACAAAAATAACAAAGCACGATACAAAAAGAAGTCCGACAATAGTCTAAAGTTAACTTAGATTGTGAATAGTCAAGTGAACGTACTCATTCCCGTCACCTAGCATGTGCATCAGCTCAACTCATCTCATACAACATAGTTCCTAGGGTTCATTAGAGAACATTTTGAACTCTAACCAATGTTTTGGATTTTGGAGTTTTCGCCCCAACCTCAAATCAAAGTTTAGATATGTTACAGACCTCAAAACGCAGAGATCAAACTTCAAAAAGCCCTTCCCACTTGAATTGACCTCTGAGCAACTCGATCTAACCAAAGAAACTTAATATCATCAACAAAAACCATCAGAAATAATTTCAAATGATAAAGTTAAGATCTTGAATAAAATTTTCAAAGTACACTCAAAATATTAACCCCTATCCCGCACCCCGGAACAAGACAACATTCACAAATTCTGAATACCTATTCAAATACGAGTCCAACCATATCAATTTTATCCAATTCCATCAAAAAATTTAACCCTCAAATCATCAAATTGCACTCTCTAATAAAATACCCTAGAATCCCCAAATTTAACCTTAAATATACATCAACTAGATGTAATAATCAATAGGTAATCAACACCTAACATCAAAAGTGATTAAACTTCACATACCACTTCAATTGCAGCAAAACGTCTCCCAAAAATCGCTTTTAGCCAAGCTCCAAAACTCCCAACTTGAGAAAACACTCAACCATTTGAATATATGATGTTGCCAGTAAAATCGCATTTACAGTCACTTAATCGCTTCTGTGGAACAGTAGCCGCATATGCAGCTCCCTCCAAGCGCCCAACCTTCCTCTTCTGTGGATCATCCTTCCGCATTTATGCAAGCGCTTTTGCTCACCCTTTGTTCCTGCCATAAAACGGCCGCACCAACGGCTCTGCCTCTGCGGCTAGTCCCTCCGCAAGTGAAAATACACCAGGTTTAGCAGTCCTTCAGCCATGCAACATAATATACAAACAAGTCGAAACCAATCCGAAACATACCCGAGTCCCCGACACCCTAACCAAACATAACAACAAGTCCTAAAATGCGATATGAACCTACTGGAAACATCAAATCACATAAAACAACAACAAAACCATGAATCCTGCTCCAATTTTAGCCTATTGAAACTAATGAACTTCATACTTCTAAAACTCATGTAGAATTACATCAAACCAACCTGGAACGACCTCAAATATTGCTCACAAGTCTCAAATGACACAAAAGTCCTATTCTAACTCCTGAAAATAAAATCCGAAACCAATATCAATAAAGTAAACTCTCGATCAAATCTATCAACCTTCTAAGCCATCAACTTTCCAACTTTCGCCGAAAAGCTTCAAATTAACCTATGGACCTCTAAATTAAAATCCAAACATAAGCCTAAGTCCCAAATCACCATAAATATTATTGGAAATATAAAAATACCATTCTGGAGTCGTATATACAAAAGTCAAACTCTAGTAAACTCTTACAACTTAAGCTTCCAATATTGGGATAAAGTGTCCTAATTTAGTCCAAAACCTCTCCTAAACCAGATAAACCATCCCAACAAGTCATATAACCAAAATAACACATAAGTAAGGAATCAAATAGGGTAAATAGGGCTAAAATAATCATAATGACCGGTCGGATTGTTATACTCCCCCCTCCCTTATATAGACGTTCGTCCTTGAACGAGTCTAGAATTGTCCATGCAGTCTTAATAAGTGTGGATCTATTCCACAACTCGTGATCGACCTCCTATTTCGCATCCTCAATTAGCTAAACCCTCAAATTCACCTTCACCGAATCTATGTTTTCCAACCTCATCTTTTGAACTTGCTGGTCCAATCCACCTGGCTCTATATCATAAGTCAAATCCCTATCTATGTGTACCATGTTAAAGTCGAAAACATGTGATAAATCACCATAATACTTCTAGAGCATCGACGCGTGAAATACTGGGTGAACATTAGATAGACTAGGTGGCAAGGCAAGTGTGTATGCCACCTTCTCAACTCTCTCAAGCACCTCAAAAAGACCAATCTACATAGGCCTCAACTTTCCCTTCTCGAATCTCATCACACCCTTCATGAGTAAAACTTTGAGTAGAACCTTCTCGCCCACAATGTATGAAACATCATGAGCCTTCTTGTTAGAAATATTCTTCTGCCTAGACTGTGTTGTATGAAGTCGCTCCTGGGTCAACTTTACCTTCACAAAAGCATCATGGACAAAATTAGTGCCCAACTACCTAGCCTACCCGGGCTCAAACCAACCAATTGGAGAACGACATCCCCTCCCATATAAGGCCTCATAAGGAGCCATCTGAATATTATAATGACAATTGTTTTTGTAGGTGAACTCCGTTGATGGAAGAAATTGATCCCTTGAACCACAAAAATCAATAATACATGCATGTAACATGTCTTCCAAGATTTGAATAGTGTGCTTAGACTGCCCATCTATCTGGAGATGAAATGGTGTACTCAGCTATACCCATGTGCCCAACTCTCATTACACCGCTCTTTAACACTACAATGTCAACTGCATGTCTTATTCCAAGCTAATAGACAGGGGCACACCATCAAAGGGAACAATCTCACAAATGAAAATCCGATCAATCTGCTCTGAGATGAGGCAGTCACAATTGAAATAAAGTGTGTAGACTTAGTTAATTTGTACGCAATAACCCATACTGCATCAAATTTCATCAATGTCCGTGGAAGTTTAAGTACAAAATGCATCATGATACGTTCCCTCTTCCACTCCGGAATATCAAGCCTCTAAAGTAAACCTCTGGGTCTCTAATGCTCGTTCTTCACATGTTGATAGTTCAAATATAGATAAATATTCTCAACAATATCTTTCTTGATCCAGTCCCTGCAATAGTGCTGCCTCAAATCCCAATACATCTTCGCGGCATCCAAATGAATGGAATACCATGATATATAGGCCTCCTCAAGTATCAGCCCTCGCAACCCGTCCACGTTTGGAACACAAATCCAACCATAAATACTCAACACCCCATCATCTCCAATAGTAACCTATTTAGCATCACTGTGATGCTCCGTGACCTTTAGGACAAACATGTGGGGATCATCATACTGACGTGCCTTGATGTGCTCGAACGAAGATGATTGTGAAACCATGCAAGCCAGAACTTGACTAGGCTCCGAAATATAGAACCTCACAAACCGATTGGCCAAAACCTGAACATCCAATGCTAAGGGTCTCCCCAACTGGAATATAAGCAAGACTCTCTATGCTCTCAACCTTCCCACTTAAAGCATCGGCCATTACATTGGCCTTCCACTAGTTATAAAACAATGGTGATATCATAGTCCTTTAGTAGCTCCAACCACCTTTGTTGCCTCAAGTTCAGATACTTTTACTTGAATAGGTGTTGTAGACTTCTATGATTTGTGAAAACCTCACAAGACACTCCGTAGAGATAGTGGCTCCAAATCATCAACTCGTGAACAATGGATGGAAACTCCAAATCATGTACACGGTAGCTTTTCTCATTGGGCTTCAACTGACACAAAGCATACACAATCACTATAACCTCCTATTTCAGTAAACATGCAATGTCGATATGTGAAGCATCACTGCAAGTTATATAAAAACTCGATCTCGAATTAAAAACTAGAATTGGAGCTATAGTCAAGGCAATCTTGAGCTTCTAAAAGATCTCCTCACACTCTTCAGACCACATGAATTGGGCTCCTTTCTAGTTCAATCTAGCCGAAGATGCATCAAGGGATGAAAAACACTCTACTAAACAACGATAATACTCGGCCAAAACAAGAAACTCCGGATCTCAGTAGCAGAAGCTTTTTTGGGCCAAATATGAACTACCCCATCCTTCTTTGGATCATCCTTAGTCCCTCGTTGGACACCACATGTCCCAATAATGCCACCGAGTCAGGCTAAAACTCACACTTGGAGAATTTAGCATACAGTTTCTTCTCCCTCAAATCAATGTTCGAATGCAAAAAATCATCTTTGGGAACATTCTAGAGCACGATCCTTAGATGCTTCTCATGATCCTCCTAGCTACGTGAATACACCAATATATCATCAATAAAAACTATGATGAATGAATCATTGTATGGCTGGAACACAATGTTTATCAAGTGTATGAAAGCTGCTGGGGTATTGGTCAGCCCTAATGACATCAGCAAAAATTCTTACTGACCATAGCAGGTCCCAAAATTAATCTTAAAAATATTCGAATCCCAGATGTTGAACTTGTTGGAACACACTTTCAAAGACGCTAAACTAAAGTCGTGTTCGTTTTTGTAGGTTTTGATGAATGACAAACCGACGTGGATGCAAAGTTGACAAATGCCAAATCGTGACAAACTGACGTGGATGCAAAGTTGACAAAGGCCAAATCGTCGTGAATACGAAGATATCATTGAACCAACAAGGCAAGAATTATGGCGAACGGACCAAGGAAGAGTCAAAGTAAAGAAGAGTCAAGAACAAGACCAAGAGATGCATTGAAGACATTATTGAGTTGTTTGCATTGTGATCTTGATCCGACAATGGATTCAAGTCTTGGCTTCTCTCTAAAATCATTTTATCAAATCATGCATATCATAAATATTTTTGTTGACCAAAGTTTTGTGACCATGCCCAAACCAAAAATCTGACCGTCGGCTTCCGTCGACTAGACGTTGGCTAGACGTCGGCTAGACGTCAGCTAGACATCGTCATGTTTTTTGACATTTCCATTTTCGCCAAAATGGTTTTTAATATATTGTCATTAGTTTTCACTTCTGGGCATATTTAAACATATTCCAAATCATTATCTCATAAAGACCACACTTGATTTATGGTCGTCATCTAAACACATGGAAAACGTCTTTGACAAAGTGACGCGACGTTTATGACCTTGGAAACTTGGTTTTTAAGAACTAAGTCTTGGTTTTCACTTTTTATACGATAAAAAAGCTTTTCTACCACTTGGTTTTTGATTTGGAACACTTTGATCTTTGGGTTGGTTTTCAAGGTTAAATAATCGATTATCATGTTCCAATAATCGATTATCTTGCTAATGTAGCAAAACCCCAACTTATAGAAGGTTCTAATAATCGATTATCACCTTCAGATAATCGATTATCACCTCAGATAATCGATTATAATTATCTGATAATCGATTATTCTGTGTTTCCAGCCCAAACTTGATATTACAGAGAGGTTAAATAATCGATTATCCTTTGGAGAATAATCGATGATCTAGTTACCGTTGCCATCCAACGACTAGTTTTTTGAATGTTGAAGTAAGATAATCGATTATGCACTTAAGATATCGATTATTCTGTCTTTAATTCAAAATTCTTGTCCAACTATTGAGCAACGGTCACTTGATCCTTGATGGCTATAAATAGACCCCAAAACCTCTCATTTCCACAACAATTCTTCAACAATCTATTATACTTTCATTGCATTCAATTCATTCATATTTCATATCTTTTGAGAGCCAAAATCTTGGAGAAATTGTTGTGTTCTTGGCGTTCTTAAGTCTACTCATATCTACTATATAAGAGAGTCCGGTTCTTGAGTGCTATGTGTTTGTATACACTTGAAGGGAAGTCTAATCCCTTGTTGTTGTAAGAAGGAAGGTTTCATTCCTTCGGTTGAAGTCTTGGAGTGCGGTATCTCCGAGCAAACTTTGTTGAGGCTCGTGTGACTCGAGTTCTCAAGTTGTATTGGTTTGTTGAGCACCTTTAAGCTTAACAGAGTTAGTTGCAGCTCGAGAGAGTCTCTCGAGAAACTGGACGTAACCACACGTTGTGGTGAACCAGTATAAATTTGGTGTGCTCTCTCCTTACTCTTTTTATTTCCGCATTTACTTCGATTTTATTCCTGCGATTTTTGTTAAACGCTATTCACCCCCCCTCTAGCGTTGGGCACTTATTCTAACATTTGGTATCAGAGCCATACTCTTTGAAAGACTTAACAGTTTGAGAGAAACGATCTATGGCTTCTACTCGCAACCTTTATGCAGGAATCGGTGAGGGACAATCAACCACGAGGCCACCACTCTTCGATGGCACAAATTACACCTATTGGAAGGAGCGGATGAGAATCTTCATCCAATCCAACAACTTTCTATTGTGGCAAATCATAAAAAATGGTGAACAATTGCCCACTAAGGAAGTCGAGGATAAAGTCGTCCTAAAGACGGAGAACGAATATGATGCGGAGGACATCAAAAAGGTGGAAAGCAATGCTAAGGCCATCAACATGTTGTACTGTGCAGTAAACCCCGATGATTATCGGAAGATTTCATGTTGCACCACGGCCAAGCAAATGTAGGAGAAGCTAGAGGTCACCTACGAAGGTACGGACCAAGTCCGAGAGGCTAAAATTGATTTTCCAACCCATGAATATGAATTATTTCGTATGAAGGAGAACGAGAAAATCGACGACATGTTTGAACGATTTTCAAAATCGTCAACGAGCTCCACACACTCAAGAAGACGTACACGGACATGGAGCTTGTACGAAAAATCCTTCCGGAGCCTCACTCCGGAGTGGCGTTCCAAAGCCGATGCCATTCAAGAGTCAATTGGCATCACCAACGTCACTATAGACGGACTCCGGGGGAATCTAAAGACGTACGAGTCCGCCGTTCTTAACCCTCCTTTGGAAGATCAAAGGAAAGAAGCATTGCACTCAAGGCCTCCACATCACAACCTCAAGTCATTGAGGATTCAGGCGATGAGGATAACGAGTTTGGACTCGTTATTAAAAAGTTCCACAAGTTCATGCGTAAAGAGTATGAACGGAAGGGAAAGAAGCAAGGAGGACCACCCAAATGCTATGGGTGTGGAGAAGTTGGGCACATCAAACCTAAATGCCCAAACACAAAGACGGAAAAGAAGACCGTCTAGAAACAAAGAGCCTACATCTCTTGGGGAGGCGACTCTGGGGATGAGTCAAGCGACGAAGATGAAGATGAGACCGCCAACTTATGTCTCATGGCACATGAGGAAGCACAAGAAGAGGTATGTGAAACTTCTTCTAAAGATTCTTATACTTATGAAGATATGCAAGACGCCTTTGATGAGTTATATGGCGAATCTGTTAGCGCTTCTAAAACCATTAAGGATTTAAAGAAACAACTCTCTTCAAAGGAGAAGGCTTTGGAAAAATTAAGCTATGATAATGAAAAATTAAGAGAAGAAAATAAATTTTTTGGCAAAAGACGCGCCGACAAACCCGAAGGCTCAAACGAAAGTTGCAAGTCTTGCAAATCTCTCAAAGACCAAGTTGAAAATCATAAGGGTACTTTGAACAAATTTAATACTTCTCATAAAAACCTCAATGATGTACTTGGCAATTTGAAATCTACTAAACATGGCTTAGGTTTCGAAAATGATATTAATATGAATGAAAAAGTAGAGCCAAAACCTAAACAACCTAAGGCTCAATCTAGGAAAGATAAAATTAATGTTAATAGACAACCTAGAAATGATAATTCTAGGAACACTAGACAACCTAGAACAAACACTAGGAGAAATGTTGAGCACTTTAGAACACCTAGAAACGGCTTTCAAAAAGTGCATCAAAACTACGCTTCTCAAAATAGGGTAAATGAATTTAGACCACCTAGAAGCTATTATCAACCTAGGAGAATGCATAATCCGAATGTCTTTTGCCATTATTGTAATAGGATAGGTCATATAGCTCCGGTTTGCTTTACTAGGCATAGGCATCTCACGATTAAGCAATCACACTTCCACTTTGCACCTAACACCCAAGGACCCAAAATGGCTTGGGTACCTAAATCTCATTGAGTTGATATGTAGCTGTGCTTGAAGACATCAAGTGTACTTTGGTACCTTGATAGCGGATGCTCCAAGCACATGACCGGAGATGCATCCAAATTTTTACAAATAAGACCCGCCAAAGGAGGAAACGTAGTCTTTGGAGACAATAGAAAAGGAAAAATAATCGGCATTGGTTCGGTTGTTAAGGATGAATCCTCCTCTATTGATAATGTTTTATTAGTTAAGGGGCTTAAGCACAATCTCTTGAGCATAAGTCAATTGTGTGACAAGGGAAATCGTGTGATTTTCTACTCTAAATCATGTACGGTTGAACACCTTAGTGATAATAAGGTTATTTTACATGGTGATAGAATTGATAATTTTTATATGGTTAACCTTGAAAATTCTTCATCAAACTTTGCTAAATGCCTCATAAGTAAAGAGGACGATATGTGGCTATGGCATCGAAGAGTAGCTCATGTTAACATGAACCTTTTGAATAAATTGGTTTCACAAGACTTAGTAGTTGGTCTCCCAAAACTCAAGTTTGAGAGGGACACCATTTGTGATTCATGTCAAAGAGGGAAGCAAGTAAAGCCTCTTTTAAATCGAAAAATGTTGTCTCAACAACAAGGCCTTTACAACTTTTTCATATGGATCTCTTTGGACCATCAAGAACAAAAAGTTTTGGTGGGAATTACTTTGCCTTTGTCATTGTTGATGACTACTCTAGGTACACATGGACATTATTTCTAATTCACAAAAGTGAGGCGTTTCTAGTTTTCAAAAGTTTCCTTAAACGTGTTCAAAATGAAAAGAGCACAACAATTACTTCCAAAAGAAGTGTTCACGGTGGAGAGTTCGAACGAAATCTCTTTGCGGATTTTTTGACGAACTTGGCATTGAGCATAACTTCTCCGCTCCACGTACACCACAACAAAATGGAGTGGGGGAACGTAAAAATCGATGTCTCGAGGAGATGGCTAGAATTATGCTCGATGAGGCAAAAATTCCTAAGTATTTTTGGGCGGATGCCGTGAGTACCGCAAGCTACGTGTTAAACCGAGCCGTCATAAGACCGATATTCATGAAAACGCCATATGAACATTACAAGGGAAGAAAGCCAAACCTCTCCCATCTTCGAGTTTTTGGTTGTAAATGTTTTGTTCATAATAACGGAAAGGACAACTTGGGGAAATTTGATGCAAAATCCGATGAAGGCATCTTTCTCGGTTATTCATTGCGTAGTAAGGCCTATAGAGTCTTTAATAAACGCACCTTAACTATTGAGGAGTCCCCTCATGTTGTATTTTCCGAGAATGATACTCGCTTGGCGAGAAAGGATATTTGTGATGATCTTGCAGATTCATTGGAGAAGATTAATCTTCAAGGCGATGTGGAGAAACAGAGCCCAAAGGAAGTCCAAGACGAAGTCATGGAACAACCTTTGAAAGAGAAACAACCACAAGAGGAAGAGACGGTGATGCCTAGAGCTTGGAGGACGTCTAGAAATCATCCTCTCAATAAGGTAATTGGTGACATCGAACAAGGGGTATGTACTCGAAACTCTCTTAAGGACACTGTAGGACACATGGCTTTTGTATCACAAATTTGACCTACAACCATTTTCGAAGCAATTGAGGATGAGCATTGGACCTTGGAAATGCAAGAGGAGCTTAACCAATTTAAGCGTAATGACGTTTGGGAATTGGTGCCAAGACCCAGTGATCATACCGTAATTGGAAGGAAATGGGTGTTCCGTACCAAACTTGATAAAAATGGTGTTATAACTAGAAACAAAGCTAGGCTCGTAGCTAAAGGCTACAATCAAGAAGAAGACATTGATTTCTAAGAAACTTATGCACCGGTAGCACGTTTAGAAGCTATTCGTTTATTACTTGCTTTTGCTTCATCTATGGATTTTAAACTATACCAAATGGATGTCAAGAGTGCCTTCCTCAATGGGTTTATTCAAGAGGAAGTGTATGTTGAACAACCCCCGGGTTTCGAAGACTTTGAGTCCCCCGATCATGTCTTCAAACTCAAGAAAGCACTCTACGGTCTTAAACAAGCTCCCCGAGCTTGGTACGAACATTTGAGTAAATTTCTTTTGGACAATGAGTTCAAAAGGGGGAAAGTTGATACAACACTTTTTATCAAGAGCAAAAACAAAGACATCCTCTTGGTTCAAGTTTATGTAGATGACATTATTTTCGGTGCTACTAACGAATTTTTGTGCAAGAAATTTTCGAAAATGATGACAAGTGAGTTCGAGATGTCAATGATGGGTGAGCTAAATTTCTTCTTGGGATTGCAAGCGAAACAAACAAAAGAAGGGACTTTCATTTGTCAATATAAGTATTGCAAGGAGTTGCTCCAACGTTTTGAGATGAACAACGCCAAAGCAATGGATACTCCCATGAGCACATCCGATCACCTTGACAAAGACGAAAAAGGTAAGGAAGTAGATGTAAAGAAGTATCGAGGTATGATCGGATCCCTTCTTTATCTTACCGCAAGTAGGCCAGACATTATGTTTAGCATTTGTTTATGCGCTCGGTATCAATCTTGTCCGAAGGAATCACACTTAACTACGGTAAAACGGATAATGAAATACCTTGTTGGCACTATGAATGTAGGACTTTGGTATCCCAAAGGTTCTTCATGCCAACTCATTGGCTATTCCGACTCTGATTTCGTGGGTTGCAAATTGGACCGCAAAAGCACGAGTGGAACATGCCACTTACTTGGTAGTTCCTTAGTATCATGGTTTAGTAAGAAACAAGTAAGTGTTGCGTTATCCACCACCGAGGCCGAATATGTGGCCGCGGGGAGTTGTTGTGCTCAAATCCTTTGGATGAAGCAACAACTCTTGGATTATGGCCTTAGATCATATCCCTCTTCAGTGTGATAATACTAGCGCCATTAGCTTGACGAAGAACCTCGTTCTTCATTCAAGGACGAAACACATTAAAATTAGGCATCATTTCATTAGAGATCATGTTCTCAAAGGTGATGTCGAGATTGAGTTTGTGGAAACAAAATATCAATTAGCCGACATTTTCACAAAACCTTTAGAGAAAGAGTCATTTTTCCGCATTTGTAGCGAACTCGGAATACTTGATTCCACGATGATCTAATGCGTGCATTTGTAAAATATTTTATTTGAACTATCACTAACTTGAGCGTCGGAGACGTCTAACTCTTTCTTGCAGGTCTCAAAATGGCCACAAAGTCAGGGGGAACAAATTCAAACCATTTTGAGTTGCATTGGAAATTTTCTGGAATTTCAGACTACCATAATCGAAGATGTTGACGAGGTGCCAGAAGCCGATGATGACGGTGACAGTGATGATGATGATGAAGAAGCAACGGCGAGTGACGGAGATGACAACAGCTCCTACAAGCTTTTAGAGCTCAAGCTCGACTCTCTTTCTATTTAGTTTATTTTTTGAATAATTTTTTAATGCTTCCATTAAGTACTCCATCTTTATTCCCTTAATCAATAAAATTTTTGCTAATGTAAAAAGGGGGAAGAAAAGGGCTATGCATAAATTGAGGGGGAACTCATTACTCATTTGGCACAAACGTTTAAACACCTATGCATATCCCCATCTCGTTTGCCATTATCAAAAAGGGGGAAATTGTTGGAACACACTTTCAAAGATGTTAAACTAAAGTCGTGTTTGTTTTTGTAGGTTTTGATGAATGACAAACCGACGTGGATGCAAAGTTGACAAATGCAAAATCGTGAAAAACTGACGTGGATGCAAAGCTGACAAAGGCCAAATCGTCGTGAATATGAAGATATCATTGAACAAACAAGGCGAGAATTATGGCAAACGGACCAAGGAAGAGTCCAAGTAAAGAAGAGTCAAGAACAAGACCAAGAGATGCATTGAAGACATTATTGAGTTGTTTGCGTTGTGATCTTGATCCGACAATGGATTGAAGTCTTGGCTTCTCTCTAAAATCATTTTATCAAATCATGCATATCATAAATATTTTTGTTGACCAAAGTTTTGTGACCATGCCCAAACCAAAAATCTGACCGTCGGCTTTCGTCGACTAGACGTCGGCTAGACGTCGGCTAGACATTGTCATGTTTTTTGACATTTTCATTTTAGCCAAAATGGTTTTTAAAATATTATCATTGGTTTTCACTTCTGGGCATATTTAAACATATTCCAAATCAGTATCTCATAAAAACCACACTTGATTTATGGTCGTCGTCTAAACACATGGAAAACGTCTTTAACAAAGTGACTAGACGTTTATGACCTTGGAAACTTGGTTTTTAAGAACTAAGTCTTGGTTTTCACTTTTTATACGATAAACAAGCTTTTCCACCACTTGATTTTTGATTTGGAACACTTTGATCTTTGGGTTGGTTTTCAAGGTTAAATAATCGATTATCATGTTCCAATAATCGATTATCTTTCTAATGTAGCAAAACCCCAACTTACAGAAGGTTCTGATAATCGATTATCACCTTCAGATAATCGATTATCACCTCAGATAATTGATTATCATTATCTGATAATCGGTTATTGTGTGTTTCCAGCCCAAACTTGAAATTACAGAGAGGTTAAATAATCGATTATCCTTTGGAGAATAATCGATGATCTAGTTACCGTTGCCATCCAACGACTAGTTTTTGAATGTTGAAGTAAGATAATCGATTATGCACTTAAGATATCGATTATTCTGTCTTTAATTCAAAATTCTTGTCCAACTATTGAGCAACGGTCACTTGATCCTTGATGGCTATAAATAGACCCCAAAACCTCTCATTTCCACAACAATTCTTCAACAATCTATTATACTTTCATTGCATTCAATTCATTCATATTTCATATCTTTTGAGAGCCAAAATCTTGGAGAAATTGTTGTGTTCTTGGCGTTCTTAAGTCTACTCATATCTACTATATAAGAGAGTCCGGTTCTTGAGTGCTATGTGTTTGTATACACTTGAAGGGAAGTCTAATCCCTTGTTGTTGTAAGAAGGAAGGTTTCATTCCTTCGGTTGAAGTCTTGGAGTGCGGTATCTCCGAGCAAACGTTGTTGAGGCTCGTGTGACTCGAGTTCTCAAGTTGTATTGGTTTGTTGAGCACCTTTAAGCTTAACGGAGTTAGTTGCAGCTCGAGAGAGTCTCTCGGGAGACTGGACATAACCACACGTTGTGGTGAACCAGTATAAATTTGGTGTGCTCTCTCCTTACTCTTTTTATTTCCGCATTTACTTCGATTTTATTCCTGCGATTTTTGTTAAACGCTATTCACCCCCCCTCTAGTGTTGGGCGCTTGTTCTAACAGAACTAATGATTCCCCGACCTCAAATCAATCTTGGAGAACACTCTAGTACCATGAAGCAGATCAAATAAGTCTTAAATGTACGCTAGTAAGTGCTTGTGCGTAATTGTAACCTTACGCAGCTTCCTGTAGCCAATACACATCCTCATAGTACTATCATCGTTCTTCATTCAAAAACAGAACCGGTGCACCCTAAGGTGACACACTAGGCGTAATGAAGCACTTATCAAATATCATGCAACTATTCCCTCAACTCCTTCAACTCTATATGTGCCATGAGGTACGGTAAAGTAGACATGGGTTGAGTTCCCGACACCAGATCAATACCAAAATCAATGTCTATGTCGGATGGCATGCCCTCTGGGAAGTCTCTCATTATCGGAACTAATTGAATGGTAGAAGTATCAGCACTAGCATCGGCCAAGTACGTCAAACATCCCTTAACAACCATCCGTTGAACCTTCTAATCCAAAATCACTTTACTAGGACCATGATTAAGGAACCCTCTCCACTCCAACCTCGGCACCCCCAACCATCGCCAACATCACAGTCTTAGTGTGACAATCAAGAATAGCGTGATTTGGTGACAACCAAATCATGCTCAAATTCACGTCAAAATCAACTATGCTAAGCACTAAATTATCAACTCTCGTCTCATAACGCCAAAATCACAACACACAATCAATACATGTGGCCCACAACAATAGAATCACCCAATGGCATAGATACATGAACAAACATAACTAAAAAATAATGAGGCATATCCAAATAACGAGCAAAGTATGATGACACATATGAATAAGTGGAACCAGGATCAAATAACACTGTAGCATCCCCGTGGCACATTGAAACAATAGATGTGGTCACCTCGTCAGAAGCGACTGCATGTAGTCTAGCAATACATGCATAGAAGTGAGCTTTACCACCACCTAACTGGCCTCCTTTTCTAGGGCGACCTCAACCCATACGACCTCCAGTCCGATCTAGCTAAAAAGGTGGTATTGTGACTTATACAAGAGTCATAGGCTAACATCTCGGTTGCACGGGACCTTCGATTAGACAGGGGAAATTACTCCTCACATTCCCCAATTCCCCATACTCGTAGAAAATTCGACCTAAGGATGATTACGGGGTGTGAATTGGACCCTGAGAACTAGAATAGCCAATGGGAGACCCCTGTACTGATGAGCCATGAATTAATGGAGTATGGTACCAACTATGAGCTGGGAGTGAACTAAAAGTTTACTGAACTGGATGAGTGCTGTATGAACCGTGGATTTCTAAAGAACTATGAGGAACTTGACGAGCCAGTTGAGTGGGCTTAAAAGGACGACCTTCACTTTGATGTTACTAGCCTCTATATGAGGTACCGCTGAAACCACTTGAACCACAAGGCCTCTTTCCCTCCCACTACTCGCATTCAAGCCTGCGAACTTGCTCAAAGTGCCTAGAAATTGCGAACACCTAATCAAACCAATCATCCATCTCTGTCTCTCAAGCTAAGCTACAACGCATACCATAGTTGAGGCAATCAATTAGCCTCATGATCCCCCCCCTCTCTCTCTCTCTCTCTATCTCTCAGTGGCAACCAACCATATGGCATGACGAGCCAAATATACAAAACTTATCTTGTACTAGGTCACAGCCATATCTCCATGGCGTAGTTGCTCAAAATCTCGACGTAGCTCCTCTCTGCAAGTTCGGAGAACAAAGAACTCTACAATGAGAACTAAGAATTCATGCCATGTAAGTGGGGCTGTGCCGAATGGCCTGCTCAACTAGTAAATGTGCCACCCTTGTAATTTTCCTTTGTTAATTGAAAGGCAGTGAAAGCAACTCCATTGATTTCTACAATAGACGCGGTGTGAAGAATCTAATGGCACCGCTCTAGAAAATCCTGAGCATCCTCTGAATCTCGTCTATTGAGATCGGGAGTCTCAAACCCCCTAACCACTTGAACCTCCTCTACGCGGCACCAGTAATAGGTGGAACAACCTCTGCCCAAGTAGCAACAACTGGATGTGCTAGTAGTACCCCCGGTGTCTAATAAGCCAGAGCTACATGCTGTGGTGTGCGGGTGGCAGGAGTCTGGGATCTTCTCCTTGCCTGTGAAGAAGTTGGTAAAACTGGCCTCATAACCTCCTAGCCAAGCCCGAACACATTCTCAAAATTTTAGCTAAAGTCGCCTAAAGACAAGGTATCACAATAGGTACCACCGGTGTTTGAGCTGGTCCCAGCGGCTTAATAGTATCCAGTACTTCCTCCTCCACATGATCAAGAGGTGGCTCAACAAGTGCTGCCCTCACTGTAGTATGAGCCCTAACTCGGCCTCTACCTCAGCCCCAGCCTCTTGCAGCCCTAACTAGGGGTGCTAGTGCCTGATTAGCTGATCGTGTCCTCAACATTTATTAGAGAATAGAAGAATAAAAGTTCAGACTTCAGAAATAGCAAATCTGTACGACAACAATGCAAGAAAATAAAGTTTCCTAACAGTTTGTTAGCCTATCAAAGATAAGTATAAACGTCTAAAACTGATTTGTAAGACCCTGCTAAACTTGATCATGACTCGCAAGACCTAAGCCACCTAGTACTTTAACTCCAAATTTTCACGACCCAACTCCCACCGGAGCCTCGACGACACCTAACACTACTTACTAGGCAAGCCAATAGTTAAAAATCAACATAAAATTCAACAAAGCAAGGTTTAATAAATTCAACAACAGAAATACATGAAATAACTGTAATGCTACTATAACCATACCAATGATCTGCTGTCGATGAGTATATGCACACCACTAAATATCAAAATACAAGACCAAATCCTCAATTCAATTGTCATAACAATAGTATAGTAATAATAGGAATAAATGAAAGAGAACTTCTAACAACTACCTTGTTGTCTCCCAAAAGTTGGTATCAACAAAACCCTAGCAATCATCCCGTTCAGATACCTAAATCTGCACATGAAGTACAGAGTATAGTATGAGTACAGCCAACCCATGTACTAAATAAGTAGCAAGCCTAACATTTGGCTAAAAGCAGTGATGACTCACAAGAAATAGTGAGAGAACAATATCAATAGCTAGTAAAAACTCAAGATATAAAGGAATCTATATGGGTAAATAACTCAATGATATTATGTTTAAGTTAATCCCATTACATGATTTTAGACATGCGTACCAAGTATGACAGATAAAGCCCAACACAGAATAAACATCTCATTTATCAGCTAGCATGAAGAAAGTATATCTCTATGCCTACGTGTCAAATACACATGTCAGATAAGTACAATCACAATGAAACCGTCAAGAATAACCATTCTTAACTTACTTACGGTGTGTGGAACAATGTCCCTTACAATTACACATACAAGACTCAGTATCACATGGGTGCCTAGCATATATGCCCCTCACCATAGCGTACACACACACACACACACACACACACACACACACACACACACACACACACACACACACACACACATATATATATATATATATATATATATATATATATATATATATATATATATCTCATTATGGCTGCGCTCATGATGATGTGTCAAACTCTAGAGTGGCGGATACTGCCCAAGCACTAATGAAATGCCAATATGGCCTGGTGCGACCTACAACCTGATCAAACTATCAATCAATAGCCGATAAGGTCTGTTCTAACATGCAACCCAATCCAAATATTACTCACAGCACAGTTTTAAGACACATTACAGTCAAAAACCTCTCAAGTCTCAAGGGCTCGCAACCTTATAGAATTCAGTCAAAATAGAGTGACATATGGGAAACAACAACTTGTGATGAATTGAAAAAGTAGTACACGGAGACTAAGATAAGAGAAGTAAATGAGGAATCATGACTGAGTATATAACTACATTTGAGGCAAACAACTCAAAACAATATGAACAGACCATTATGTCTCAACCAAGTTAGCACATAGTTTAAAAATGATTTCTAACATGAATCATAATTCAAGTAATCAAATGAGTAGGAAAAACGCGAATATAACAAAGCATGATAGCAAACAAGTCCGACAATATTCTAAAGTCAACTCGGATCGTGAATACTCCGGTGCACACACTCACGCCCGTCAACTAGCATCTGTGTGACCCCAACGCATCTCATATAACTTAGGTCCCAGGGTTAATTACCCTCAATTTAAAGATAAGATATTTTACTTACCTCAAAATGTAGAGATCAAAACTCTAAAGAGCCCTTCCCATATGAATCATCTTTCGAGCGACTCGAATCTAGCAAAAGCAACTTAGTATCATCCATTAACGACATCGGAAATAATTCCAAATGATAAACCTAAGGTCTTGAATCAAATATGCAAACTCGACCCAAAACGTCGACCATGGGCCCGCACCACAAAACCCAAAAAAATTCACTAATTTCGAACATCCATTCAGATACGAGTCCAACCATACTAATTTCATACAAATTCAATAACAAATCGACCCTCAAATCATTCTCACTCTAATATAGCAAAAAATCCCTAAATTTCACCTCAAATTCATATAAACTAGGTGTAATAATCAATGGGTAATCAAAATCTAACTCGAAAAGTGAATAAATTTCACTTACCTCTTCAATTGAGGCAAAAAGTATCCCAGAAATCTCCCTTAGCCAACCTCCAAAACTCCCAAAATGAGAAAACACTCAAACCCTTAGAATAAATGATGTTTGCCTGCAAAATCTCAAGTGTGGTCACTTAACCTATTCTTCGGTGCTGCTTTTGCGGAACAGTAGCCACATCTTCAGCTCTCTCCAAGCGCTCGACATTCCACTCCCGCAGATCATCCTTTGCATCTACGAGTATGCTTCTGTAGACTTTTTCGGCACCTGCACAAGCGCTTCTACGCACACCTATCTGCATTTGCGGAGTTCCTCTTCCAGCCTCACCATTTTTTCCCGCGATCAAACGGTCGCACCTGCGGGTTCGCGTTTGGAGCAAGCCTATTAGCAAGTGCGAATACACAAGTTTCAGCAGCCTCTTCAGCCATGCAACACATTATCAAAAAAGTGACCGAGGCCAACCCTGTACTACTACAAAGTAGCAAGATAGGTCGAAGCAACTTTTACCCGAGAAGGTCGGGATCGATTTTCACAGGGATCTAGATATTGGAGTTGAATTTCTATCTAAATTGGAGTTGTGTATTTGTTCCTAATTGCGCTTCTAAGCATTGTTGGTTTTGATTTTTACTTCTAATTTTATATTACTAGAATGCTAAATTAGAATAAGTAATGCTAAGATTAAACTATTGAGAGTTGTTCAAATAGATAAAAGAAGGGTAGTGACTTTCTCCTAGGTGGCTAATTGAAGGATTCTCGAGGCTAAGGCTAGATTATCATATTTGGGGAGTAAAATATAATCATTGCACGACCTACTCACTCTATACCTCTTGGTAGTTCAAAAATTTTGCCTGAATTGACTTCCTCAAGATCAATTTGGTATGCAAATTTGTGCAAGCAATTGCGGATCAAGTTGGGTATTATCTTTTGATTTAACCCTTTAATTGGGGCTATCAATCTCTTGAGTACGCCCCAGTTCCTTGTTGGACCAATTTCATAGACTTAGGCTATCTTTCTCAAGAAGTGCTAAAGTCTACTAGGCATAAACTATTGTTTGCAACCACTAATTCAACACTAAAACCCTAAATTAGCCCAAATACCAAATATCCATAGCTAATCAAGCATCAAAATATAAGACTCATAAATTACTCACACTAGGGTTGAGCCACAACCCTAGCTAATGGGTCTAACTAATCATAATTGTAGAAAAAAATAAAGAAATAGATGAAGAAAATACCATAATAATTAATTGCTAGATAAAACTTAAAAATTCAATGGTGAAATTAAGCTAAAATTACTCAAAATGATAAAAGAGAAGTATTCACGAGCGCATCTCTATCCCAAAATCTATCTGATGACCTAAAAGAGGGAAAAGAAACTATTTATACTAGGCTAAAAATTCTGGAAAATTACCCCTGTGGGGAAAATGCGGACCGCACAAAATCGAGTGTGGCCTCACTAAGGCTCTTGGCTTGACTTTTCTACTCTCTAAAGTTGGCCATCGCAGACCGCACAAAATGCACTACGGCCGCGGTTTCTTCTACTATGGTCCACACAATATGGATCGCGGACCACATTGACCAGTTCCTCCAAAATGTCACCTCTCTGAACTTTAGCTTTGTGGACCGCACAAAATCGAGTGCGGCCGCAATGGAATCAATGTGAACCACACAAAGTCCTTTGTGTCCACATTGCTTGGTTGACTGAGAAGCATACTCTCTGATCTTCATCTTTGCGGGCCGCACAAAATGGTGTGCGGCCGCACTGACCCTATTTCACTAAGCTTGGTCTTGTCTTGATACTTGTGCAAGTTTCACTCTTTGTTGATATGGTTTTTGACACCTTGTCACCTTATTGATCAAACCTGCAATCAAACACCACTTGTGAGCCTTTTGGACTATTTTGGACATATTTGTAACCAAAACTTAAGCAAGAAGGAGTGTAAAATATATTATAATCCCTAGTTATCAACCAACAAGTCCTAAAATTTAATACGAACCTACTTGAAACCTCAGTCATATAAAGCAACACTAAAACTATAAATCACACTCCAATTCAAGTTTAATAAAAATAATAAACTTCCAACTTCTAAAACTTATGCCGAATAAAATCAAACCAACCCGGAATGATTTTAAATTTTGCATACAAGTCCCAAATAACATAAATGTCCTATTCCAACTTCTGGACCAAAATCTGAATCCAATATCAACAAAGTTAACTCTCTTTCATACCTATCAACCTTCCAAATCTTCAACTTTTCAACTTTTATTGAAAAACTTCAAATCGATCTACGGACCTCCAAATCCAAATATGGACATATGCTCCAAAATCACCAGACAAAACTATTGGAATCATAAAATACCATTACAGAATCATCTATACAAAAATAAAACTTCGATCAAACTCTAACAACTCAAGGTTCTATCCTTGGGACTAAGTATCATAATTCACTCCAAAACCTCCCCAAAATCAAACTAACCACACCCACAAATCACATAACCACAATTAGACATAAGTATGGCATCAAATAGGGAAATCAAGATTAAAATACTCGAAAATAAATGGCCGGATTATTACACCCTCCCTCCTCTCCTCCCAGCGAAACCATTTTAATGACTATATTATCGGGATTGTGCTTTGAGAGAAGTTGAATTTTTAAATCTATAAATTTCAAAACCTTTTCCTCGAGAAAGAGGATTAGTCGAATATATAAGATTTATATTTTTGTTTCGGTAAAAGTGAAAATCACTTATAATAAACTATGTATGCTTGAAGAAAGGTAAAATTCAAACATGATAAAAAAGATAAGGATAAACCCTAACAAATCTTCTCTTGCCGGGATTCTTGATCCTCCTCGTTTACATAATCTTAACATATAAAATGTTGCTTTCCATATTTAAACATTAATAATATTATGATTTAGAAATGATATTGGTTATTAAAAGTAAGAATAACTTAAAAGAAGATTCAAACTTGCTAAAAATAGTTGCAAAATATTATTTTTTCTTAAAAAAGATAAAGCTTCTTAAAAAAGATACAGCAACACGAATGTTAAATATAATTGAAAATATTTATCTCCACATAGAGTAGCATTTCAGTTATAATTCTTCATTATTGTCTGACTTATTGTAGCTAAAGTGAAAGTCGCCCAGAGTTAATCTTTGACCTCCTCTGATATCATTTATTGGGATCAAAATAACAAAGCATCATGTGAAAGCTAACAAGGTAAACCTTAAAGGACAATAACTTAGAAAATAAAGAAAATAATACTACAAGATGCATAATATGTTATTATGACAGCATATTATTTATCACTAATATAATAGAAAAATATAATTTTGAGATAAGAAATTAAAAAAAAACTCTTTTTATGACTACGTTATGGAGGTTATATTGTTTGATAAAGGAAGGATCTTTAATTTAGTAAAAATCCAAAACCATTTCCTCCAAAAAATGGATTAACCAAAAGAAAATGAAAGATCTAATTTTTTCTTTTGGAAAAAGTTAATATCAATTAGGCTTAAGTATTTGTCATTCCCTAAAGAAAAGATAAAATTTAGATATATTAAGAAAATTAGGGTAAACTCCTAACATGGTATTTACCCACATCCCGACCAAAAGTCTGGTGTTTGAACTTTAATTTAAGAATGGAAAATTCATGGTAGATAACGCTTTTCCTTTATGCACGAATATGAATTAGTTAAGTTTGATGTCTCAATACGTTATTTTGAGATTTAGCCTCTATTTCAATGTTTCGATACCACGATTAGCTCCATTTGGTATTTCTCAATTTAAATGTGCAGTCAGTGTCTTATTCTGGAAAGTTTTTATGTGAAAGATTAAAAAAATGTGAATTTTTACTTTAAAAATAGTTTGAGTTGACTATGGTTAATATTTTGTGTAAATGGACCCTAATAAGTATTATAATTTGGTTCATGGATGTATGTTCGGAATTGAATTTGGAAGTCCCTAACATGTTTTGACTCATTTTGCTGAAAACTAGTATTTTTGAAAGCTGGATATTTTTAGGTTTGAGTGTAAGTTAACTTCTGAGCTAACAGGTTTGGATTTTGATGTTGAAAGTGAAATATATCTATATCCCTATTTGAAACTTTTCTGCAAAATTTGGTTTAATTCGGCAATGATTTGATATGATTCGGACGTTTAGATGTGATTATTGTGTTCTTGAGTTTCACTTTGGAATTTCATTCATTTTGAGAATTGATTCATCGATTTAAATGTTATTTTTGTAATTTGATTGCAAGAGCAAGTTCTTATGATGTTATTACACTTGTGTGCTTGTTTGATTTGGAGCCCAGGGGGCTCGGGTGAGTTTCGAACGTGTTTCAGATCGATTTGGCTAATGTTAGGATTGCTGGTGCAATACTAGTTCTAGTACTCTATTGCAGATCTTGCGATTACGCACCTCGCATTTGCAAATAATCGTTCTCATTTGCAAACATCAGCTGAGTTGGGTGCTCGTATTTGTGAGAATTTGTTTGCATTTGCAAACTATTTACGAAAAAAGTGGTCGTATTTACGATTACTGACCACTGGAGCCAGCTTCGCATATGTAAAGTCCCGGACCGTATTTGCCCATGGTGGTGTTTTCATAATTGTGATCTTTGTGTCATATTTGAGACTTCTACTCCTCTGTGATAGGGTTCTCATTTGGGACCCTTGTCTCGCATTTGCGGCGTTCATAATTACGAATAAGACATCGCAATTACGACCATTGTCTTGCATTTGTGGTGTTCGAAATTGCAAACAGGACATCATAATTGCATATCTTCATCTATGTAAAAGATGAAAAAACGGGACTTAACTCATTTTACACCATTTCTCAACCTTAAATACTCTAGAGTCGATTTTCCAAGAGACTTTGTTCCGAAATTTATCGGTAAATGACTCTAATCCATTCCGTTTCAGTTACCCGTTACATTTCATAAGATTTCAACATCAAATTTAGAATTTTCAATGTAGAAATTAGGGATTTTGATAGAATTGGATTTTTTTGTAAAATTAAGATTTGGATCTCAAATTGGAGTCGAATTTTAAAACAAATCACACAACTAGACTCGAGGGTGAACGGGTAATCAAATTTTGGTCCGAACATTGATTTTGACCAAGTGAGTCCGGAGTTGTATTTTGTTGACTTTTTAAAAAATTATCTAAATTGAACCTATTTCTTCTGCCGATAGTTTTTATATCTTATTTTGAATTATTTGGTCAATAATTTGCTAGATTTGGATAGTTTGGAGGCTTGTTCAAAAGGCAAGACCGTAGTTAATAGATTGCTTGAGTTGCAGAGTGACATAAGTATTGAGTCTAACCTTGATTTGAGGGAATTAGGAAACCTTGAATTACATGTTATGTGAACTGTATAGGAAATGATGTATATGTGAGGTGACGAGTGTATATTCAATGTTATGTTACATGCTTCCTTGTTTTTGTTACTTCATAATATATATTGTTTCACGCTTTTATCGCTACATACTTATTTGACTTCCATGCCATAACTATTTCATTTAGTTATCTTTGTATTAAATTTTCTATCCTTTTCATTATTTCATGCTTATTTGCTATTTCTCTCCACTTGGTTTACTTGCATATTTAAATTTTCATATGTCTTACTTGTCTTATAATTTTGTAGAATTAGTTGCCTCCTATAACCTAGTTTCTCTTGTATGAATTGTTAGTTGGTAGGTATCAATGAGTTGGTAAAGCTGAGGCATTAATCGAGTTGTTATAAACTCTTAGATTATTATGTGATTCTTCATTGCCTCGTACATTTAATCTCATGATATAGAAATCCTTGTAAATTTTGATTGTTGATTGTTATTGTTGATTAAAATTATTTTGGGAGGGGGTTGCATGCTGCAACAACAAAATTAAAAGATAATGAATTGAAATGGTGGAATAAAAATGGATTATGAAATTGACAGATGATGATATTGTGGGATCGAGTTGCCGCTACAGATTGTATAAGTTGTATTTGTTTGCGACTATTGGATGTATTTCGGTATTTGAGATGAGTTTATAAGACTTGTTATTTTAGGCTTACTGGTAGTTGATTTTTGAGTTCGTTGTTATGATTTAACTGCTTTATTTCCATTCATGTCTTTCTGTAATTATTATTATTATTATTGTGTATATATGTTATTGTAAGTGACCCTGCCATAGCATCGTTACTACTTCGTCAAGGTTAGGCTCGACACTTACATAGTACATGAGGTCAGTTGTATTCATACTACACTCTGCACTTTTTGTGCAGATATCAGAATTGGTCCCAACAACACTGAATGAGATTTGCTCGGATCTAGCTATTAATGGAGACTTGAGGTATAGCTGCACATCGTCCGTAGCCGTGAAGTTCTCTTTTATATCATCCAAGCTGTTTATTTTGATTCAGACAGTTATATTATTTTATTCGGACTAATATTTGAAGTATTCTCGACGCTCATGTTTTCGTGATACCAGTTTTGGAATTGTATTTGGATTTTGTCGTTTATTAGTTTATCACATTACTTCAGACAACTCCGTTTTATTGTTGTCATTTAAATATGAATTGTTAAAAAAGGTTAATAAATAGAGTTAACGCTGGCTTGCCTAGCAAGTGAAATATTTGGCGCCATCACAGTCTCGATAGTGAAAATTTTGGATTGTGTCATTTGTGTATCATGTTAATGGCTATAAATTGGCAAAAAATGATAATCATTCCTTCGTCTAGCTCCTATTATCATTACTATCTGATCTACCACTAATTATCTATTAAATTTTAAATTTTATAATCATCAACCCATGTTCTATAATTATATTATTCCACTATCTTATTATTATTCTATGAACAAAATCTGTACCTATAAATAGTACTATCTTTTTCTTGTGTTTTGAGTATGAAAAAAGTATTCTGATGTATATAAAAAAGGTTTGTCGTAGTGAAAAGGAGAGTTTAGAGAAGAAGAAAATTTAAGTGTCCAATTTATTTTCTACAAGAAAGATATCATTTTAATTGAAAGAAAGTGCTCATTTTGGTAGAGCTTTGGACTTAATAAATTATTAAAAGTTAGTTCGAGTCATATAATATTGTTGGGCTGTTACATACTTGTGGAGACAAGTCAAGAGTTTTAATACTTATCCGATGAAGATTCTATCACAGTGGACTTGAATCTCTTTAAATAGCAAGATATATATATATATATATATATATATATATATATATATATATATATATATATATATATATATATATATATATATATATATATCTACATAGCAACTAGAGGAATATTTATTTTATTTACTTCATTTTATTTTTTTTATCTATAACATCTTGTATTTTCACCAACAATAAATACCAAATACCATTTGATTTTGCCCAAAATTTGTTCATTAGAGCTTCTTGAGTTATTTTTGAGATTAAATAGTATTTTCTCCAGCGTTTAGCTCCATTTGCTCACGGTAACATCTTGCTTTCGTTTTATTTAGTTCTTGAGTTTGTACAAGATGTTGATATAAGCATTTTCATAGATGAGTTGGGATATTGAGTTGATGGTGATGGATTGTCAGATATGCTGATGTGTAGTCATGAAATATGTGACATGATATGTAGTGGATTTAAAAATTTTAAATTATGGTTATTTAGGGAAAATATCAGCTTAAGTTTCTGTTAATCGCGAGTAGGGTTCGTAATCCTCTTCGTAGGGTGAGCTCACTAAAAAATATCCAAGGGATCGAAATAAACAAACATTTAAATTTCTTATAAAATAACACCAAATGAGATTCTGTTTTACAATTGGAATTGATACGACGAGCACTATCGGGCACTTTTATTTATATTCCTAGAATATTCAAATGTCATATTCTTCAATATCTTTCGAAACTTATCATATGATATGAATTGTGATAATGCTCCGTTTGGTTGAATTAACATCTTTCATAAACAAGTCTTTAAACAATTTAATTTCCCCAAGTGGAATTTGATTAAAATCAAATAAACTGTAGCCCCCAATAATTCCCCATCAAATTGATTGAGTTGGATAGACTTCCATGATGTCAAATCAAATTTAAAGTAGTAATATTCAGGCATATAACATGGGAGATTGCCCATTAGTATGTCATTCAATTAATATCTTTATTACTAAGAAAGGAAGAGCAATTAAGGGAGATTGCGTATACTCTGCAATTTTTCCCTAGCTGTGTTATAGCTAATATTAGGGGTGTACAAAGAAAATCGATAAACTGCATCAACCTGATAATCCGAGTCAAATCGAGAAAAAAAACCCGACTATGGTTTGGTTTGAGTTGGTTTGGTGTTGGAAAAAAAAACCCGACCATAATTGGTTTGGTTTGGTTTTAACTAAAGAAAGTCAAACCGAAACCAAACCAACCTGACATCAGTATATAACAATTTTAGATATATTTAATATATAAATATACTTATTGTAATGTAATTTATAAATATTTCTTAAAAAATTTCATAATTTTATATTTTAAGGTATTATTTCAAGGTTTGATTTAGAACTTTTGAATGCTCCAATAAGTTTAATAGCCATTAATATTAATAAATTAAATAATGCTAGCAATCAATACTAATGCTAACAAAAGACATTCAATTCATATTACGAACGAGAATGTATTAAATGTCTATTTTTTATTTTGCAATAATTTAGATAAAAATACATAACCTATTTTTATTTTTCTTTAGCTTTTAGGCATATAATTTATACTCCCTCATTAGTCTATCTAGTTTAACATGAATTAGTGCTTTTAGAATATGTTTATTTTTATTATGACTTTTTAATTAGCAATATTTATAGTACATAATTTTATTATTTTTTATTGTTGAATATTTTAGGATAATTTCATGAGTCATGACATTCTCATATTTTGTATTATTTTCTTAAAAAATACTTTATATAGTTGTATCTTAATAGGATTAAAGAAATATTTTGAGCATACATTAGATTTTACCGGAAAAAAGTTTGAAAAAACCCGAATAACCCGAAAACCCGAAAAAACCAGAGAAAAATCGATATTGAAAAACCCGAATTTATTGGTTTGGTCTTTAGATTTAATAACCCGACACAATTAGTTTGGTTTGGTAATTGTAAAATCCGAACCAACCCGGTCTATGTACACCCCTAACTAATACCATTATGGTTACGACCAAAATTTTAATTTTGAATCTACCTTCTCATATTTTCACTATACTTTTGAAGATATCCGCCCCAGATAAACTATGCCACGTACATATATTACTGTAAATTTTGGTATCGCCATATAGCGCTTGGTTCTCTCGCTCTTTAAACGGTATATTAGAAGAAAAAACAAAAAAACAAAACTCTCTACGGAATGAAAGATAATAGCCATTATTGATGCATGTTTTCCTTTCTGTTAGGTAAATGCTTTTTAGTTCTTTTTATTTTTAGGATTTGGTTGCCGTGTAGCCTCGTGGATACGTTACGCTGACATTTAACTCAAATCAGAATATTCTGGCTTCCCTCACCAAAGAATCCAGCAGCAACAAACAAACAAAAAATGACATAAGAGGTCCAAAAATATATCTAACATGAATGACATAAAGTACAGACGAATACTAAAAATAAAGGTAAAATTGTACAATAACCTTCAGCTTTCGAAGGAATTTCTTAAAGGTCTGAACAAAATAAGATTATGTCTGATGAATATGATCTGAAATTACAAAAATGAGCTTCTATAGAATATGGCCAACGAAATAAGTGGAATGTATGGGCCAGAACAATAACTTTCAAAGCTTGGGCCTGGACCAGAAAATTAAAGTGTGAATTTAGTTAAATTCGATATGAAAAGTTTAGTTTTTGTAACTTCAAGGATAACTGCTGATTTAATACTCCAAAGATGAGGTGGGGAGAGGGTGTTTCAGTGTTTCTTTTTTTCTGTTTCAAATTAAAAAATTTGTGCTGAAAAAAAAAAATTTATTGTAATATAAATGTCAGTTAATACCAATGTTATTATGAATAAAAAGAAGAACCCTGCATGTTCGAGTACGTAATAGAAGCATGTAAAACAAAACATCGGAAAAATTCCAAATAAACAGTAAATGAAAAAATTAAGAATAAAATCTCCTCCTTGTTTTTTAAATTGCTGCAACGTAAATAAAACGGAAACAGTCTATCATGCTTACTTAATCGCATTTTATATGAAAATTCTGGCTAGCACACGAATCTAATAAATGTTAATGTTTATAATTCTTGAAATTCATGATCAATTATCATAGAAGTGGGACAGTGGGAACAGTATATATTATTTATGATGTTGTAATTTAGTTTTAATGATGAGTAGTGGAAAAGTATTGGTCTATGGAACTTCTTTTAATTAGATAAATCATCACTTTTAATATGTACAAATTCAACAAATAAAGTAATATGTATCTGATCTGTAAAATTCATAAAAGGGACAAAGAAAAAGAATAGCCAAAATAGTCAAGAATGATCCAGGTTAGTCGTGGAAGGAACTAATGATGTCTGATGAGTCTGCATGCAAAGAAACAAATATTAGGATTTAATAGGTAATGAATAGTAGAAGCCACCAGAAATTATTGTGGAACATATAAAGGTGGTATTCCGTCTGGAAGTACGTAAGCATAGTTACAATAATTCAGAAAGTTATGTCATTTAATCTTAGTTATGTACACTAATCGTGTAAATTCCTGAATTTTAATATGTAATATTACCATTTAAGGTTTATCAATATTTATATATAATTTACATATAAAATTAGTTGAATGTATAAAAATATTATTATACTATCAATGCAGAATGTAAACATAATATGAGGACGGTGAGAGTACTCAAACTGAAAAAGATGGGGGAAAAACGCTAAACTGAATAATAAAGATCAACTTGGAAACTGATGATTGGAATATGAGTCTGCATAAAAAGGTAATAGAATAATCAAAGATAAAGAAAAAGGAGAAGTACAAAATTATTTAAAAGGAAAAGGGAAAAGAAGTTGGGTGATGAAAATTTTCAACCACATTTCTCTCTTCGCGGCAAAGTAATTGAATCACCCTCACACTTAGAAATTATACTTTGATGATTAATTATGAATTTTGAGTGCTTCACTACTTAGCAAAAAAAAAGTCTTTTTTGCATGGGATTATATTTGTAAGGTGGGAAACCACAAAACAAGGCGTTGGAATCTTAGCCCAAACGCACCAACTTTCCTTTCATTGGATTTTGTCTCCCCAGTGCTCTAATGCTTGGCAAAGCAAGTCACTTATCTGGAATAGTGTTCTTTGTTTCTCGAATGATATTCTTTTCACTCAACTCTTTTTTGCCACTATATATTTTTTTCCCTTGAATTCTGGAATTATGTTATAAGGATAAACTATATACACCCTTCATTTTCTATGTTATGTCACAGTTAGCTTTCTAACATGTCGCGACTCAAATTCACCTAATTGTGATGACACCTAACCAATTTGTTAGGTAAGTCAAATAGTAGTCAACAGAATTTTAAAGAAATTAATAAGAGCCAATAAGTAAAATAACTGAATTTATGTACGATAACCAATTGATTAATAGTACAAACTTATTTACTTGTAAAACGGTACAATTTAATTTATAATGTGATTTGTAAACAACTAAATTGAATTGACCCACAATATATTAAGTAATTATGAACAAAAAGATTTTGAAACAACGTTGAAGGAAATGCAAGCCTGGTTATGCGCTTGATCTTTCCATAATAAAAGTACAAATAATATTATCACCATATTATAGATGAGAGAGCAGAATATAACTTTTTGTACAGAGTATTTCATGATCTACAATGGATACTAAGCCTCTTATTTATAGCTTTATTTGGGGGGATAACATATTTAAATCATATTTCCCTTCAATGAGAATAAAACTATCATTAACGGTTGCATAACGACCGATTATAAATGCTGATATTCTCTATAATGGTTCCTCATTAAATGCTATCTAATGACAATATATTAAATCTTTATTATCGGCTACTTTGTCTTCGAGATTCGTTCAGCACTATTTGTATGCTTACATCCGGTGACAGCAGTTTGCTGACTCACGTCCGTCTTTAATTCAACGTGCCACTATGCCATTCATCGGCTGTCACTAACATATTTTACCCCAATATAGATAGTCTTCCTACTTTTCTGTGGCGCAACTCACTGTTACTAGGAAGTAGATAAAAGTTTCTTTTTAGCGGGAAAGTTCCTGAACGGTCTGACACTTGAAAGGACGCATGTCTTCTCGCATTAATAACCTGAACACGTGATGCTCCGTGGTTCAGCAAATATTTCCGCTAGTCTTTGAGCTAATCATGATTACGACTTTTGCCATCTCTAAATTCTTCACTACTCCTCATTCAATTCTTTACCTTTTATAACTTCTTCTTCTTCTTCTCCATTTTATCTTTGAACCCTACTACAAACATCAACTTCTTTAGTAAAATTTCTCTTCACACATTTCTCATCATCATGTCTTCTCAATGCTGCCTTCAGGAATTTCGGCCTTTCTTCGGTGGAAGCCCAAAGAAGAACAAAATCAAGGAGGTTGATATCGAGTCTGAACCTTCAGCTGTAAACACTTACCACTTTACCTTAGCACAACATTTTATCTTCAAGAGCAAAAAACACCTGCAAATTCTTGAAGTGATAGATTTTGGCGGGCTCGCAAATATCCTTCTCCTATTCGTCCTCCTAGCATCCTTTTTGTGAAGGGGAAATCAAATAGGAACAACGTTAAAATCCTCATTCCCAATTAGGAAGAACGAGTTACCTTGTCCAAGGCAGGTTTGCTTTCACTTTGGGTACTTTCACTTGGGATCGGGTGAAGGGAGATTGACCTAATAATTTTAGAGATTTTCCACCCGATACCAAGTCTGCTTGGCACAAGTATATCCATCCATATGGCATATGGTGGCTTGCATCCACCAATTGTTCTGTGAGACCAGGGAAATCCTAACTCTCGCACATATGATGAACCTCTACTCCTTAATGATTTTTTGTGGGGGTGTGCTTAACCTTAGCAAGTGTGGTCGTCATGGCCTTCTTACCAGCATTGACGATGCCATGGTCGAGGATGGGTGAAATGGTTCGTTGTCATTGCTTCCAAGGACATCATCCTGATTATATCACCAGATTTCCCCAAGTCATGGAATCTTTTTCTTAAGACATTGGGTATCTGTTTCTTTCCACGCAAAAAGAAAATTTCTTCTGTTTGCACCTTTCTTATTTGCTACCTGATGTAAGTTTGATGACCTCTTCAATTGTGATGAGAGCAGGCACAGGTTCTTGTAATTGCTAATTTTTGGATTCTTTGCCTTTGGTGCTGGAAACGGTTATTGTGTTCATTTCCCTTAAAACCAGTTGATCTTCCCTGATCTACTTGATCTTTTCCGGTGTTGAAATATTTAACTATTGATGGTAGGTTGAAGGTACGAACTTAATTTCTTGTATCCATGACCTTCAAATGATTACATTGTTAACCCATGCCAGCGCCTACCTCTTGGAAAATGGTGGTCTTTGTTACACATTCGGCATGTGTAGACAACAAGATTTCCTCTAGGGTTGTCACACTTGTCGAATTGAAGCCAACTAGAAGCTTTGTCACCGCAATGATGTTTCGGGTTAACTTCCTCGGTCCAAAACTCTCAATTGACCGATATTTACATTAAGAGAATACCAAATCATCATTGTGTGGTAGATCAAGTCCATCAACATTTTCCTCTATGAAGGTGATTTCATTTTCCGTGACTTCTCGGATTCTCTTTCCATGAGTCACCAATATCTTTGCCTTCTTTGTTGCCGAGAATGTAACCCCATTGACTTTGTCTCCTTCGATGACCAATTGATTGTCATCCGAGATGACCTTATTGCCAGTTTTGATGGTTTTTCATTATCCCAACTTCTCTCATACTTTTTTTAGCTTGGTCACTTAATAATTTCCTGAGGTGACCATTCTTGAACAACGTCGCTATCTCTTTATGAATATGTCGCCCGTCCCTACTTCTATGGTCGCGAGTCCCATGGAATCCACACCACATAGTAGATCCTTTTTGTGAGGATCTGACTGGATCAGTTTTCGAAACCTAGCCTCTTTAATATTTCTATTAACCGACACCAATTTCACTAAGGTGATATTAAAATTATGTCAAACAACCAAGGATACGTTTGAATATCAGGACCCTAGTACATCTTTTACCAACAATAATCTATTACTCTGGCCATGATCCATCTTTCTATAAAAAATAAACCTATTCGATGAATGAAATCCTTTACAACCACGCCTAACACCCCTATTATATGGTTGAAAATGACTTGTAGGGGGTCTCCGATATAGATCAAAATCAATTTTCAATTTATCCTAATTGCCATCATGATTCTGTCCGAAGGCTTCAAAACTTAGCGTTAAGGACCTTTGTGAATGCCTCTACTACCCACTCATTCGGAAACCTCTGGTAACAACATCCTTTCTTTCTAGAATCGGATCACAAAATCTCTCAAAAAATCGTATTCTGTTTATAAATTTTTTTAATATATTCGCCTTTTCGGCCTAGACATTTTTGCTTCACTATGATCCTTGATAAACGAATATGTGAGCATTTCAAAAGAATCAATAAAGTGCTAGGTAAAAATAGAATATCATGTTAAGGAACCTTTCATGAAGGTTTCTCCAAGATTTTTCAACAAACAAATTTGATCTCATGCTGATCCAATTCATTTCCCTTTAGTGCCCTGAGTGTAGGTCGTGATGGCTCCCATGGGTGTTAAGTCCCATCATACTTTGGTATATCTCGCATCTTAAACTTCTTCGAGATCAACTCCTCTGCTGTACATAGTGTAAACGGCAACTATGTGTAGTTCTTTGAATATGGACCCTTAAACACCGACGCCACGCCGTGAATCTGATCAATTCGAGCATGAAACACTTTTGAATTTTGATCCATTTGTTTCTCTTGAATTTCATGATCCTGATTTTTAAAGGGTCATTTAAGTTATTTTCCCCACATCCACTATCGGACCTTCAAGCCTCGTAAAAACCGACCTCATCCCTTGAAGTATCATTATTGGTTCTTTGAGTCGATTGATTTGCGGGAACACTATGAGGAACCAAAGCCATTTCATTATCATTGTTGGAAGCACTCAATAGCGCCTACTTCAATTCAATTGTCACCCGCCTTGACATGTAGTCCATAATAGCTTTTTGTTGTACTCTCAAGATTTTGACTGTTTCCATAACATGATCATCCTCCTCATTATAAGGAGTTGGGCCTCGCACATGTTAAGTGTTGATACCATATTGTTCTCTATAATATTGTTAAAATGCATATATACCTTTAAAAAAACACATTAGCATCAATTGGTATTTTTCTATTATTTTTTATATTTCTAAATTAATTTATCTCAATATTTTATTCATATAAATAAATACCAAATTGCATTAATGATCAATTTAAAACATCTCTTGATTTAATATTACCATTTATGGTCCTATTAAGTTATGATTATCTTACAAATGACCAGATTTATATATTTTGGTTACAATTGCAATAATTTTGCAATTATATCCCTTGCATACATCACTATATTATTTTGCTAAAAATTAGCCGGTTATATTTTTAAAATATTCAATAATTATTTTAAAGTTTCTCCTTGCATGAATTTTTTTATTGTTAATTATTTTATAAAATAATTTTTATTCAAATACTTGGGTATTTAACAAATAGCTCTCTTATTTCAAATTTAACATAATTGCACAGCCCAATTTCAACCCCTAAGCCACCAAGACCACGCCCAAATTGGTCAAACCCAACCTCAAATTAATCTAGACCCGACCCAAGCCTCCCCTGATCCTGGCATTTGATCTCTAAGATCAACGACACGTATTTTTTCTTACCATAATGAACCTAACGACCCCCTCCGAACTAATTCATTTCCACCATACCTCGCCGTCATCCTTTCCCCTCTCTATCAAATGCTCTATATCTGAACCCTAATCCAGGCACCTTTACCGGCTTATCCCTCCATTTTAAGATGTTTGTTTGTCGTGTCAGGCCTATACTGGCCTCCTAATTGCTATGGTTCATCAGTTTTTTAGATCATTGGGAAAATCTCAAGGGACCTAGGCGGTCTGGTTTGCACATTTAATTTCTTTGCCTATTTCAGGCTGTTTACTCGACCATGAGTAAGAAACCTCTCCTATTTTGATATGAATCCATGACTTTCTCGGCCTAAATTCTCGTCTCTATCATGCTTACGAAAAAACATTAATTTCTTATCTCCAATCTTCTGAGATCTGAGACAAATCGAACATATCTTACATGTTTTCCGTGAAAGTTTTCTAGTTTTCAATTGATTTCTCATTTGTCCTAAACTGGGGTCTACCCTAAGTCTTCTTCTCAAAACTTTTTTCTGACTTTTGAACGCTTAGTTGTTTGTTATTAAGTGTTCTTGACTGATTTATGCTAAAATTTCATAAGCCCTAGTTGGTTTTATGTTAATACTCTAACTGTCAGTTTATGTTAATACTCTAACTGTCTAATGCTTTGCTTTGATTCTGAGCCTTGAAAAGTTACTAGTCACATTGGTTCATTCTATATTCTTATTTACATGCTTTTCCTTAGTCGAATTCCTTTCTTTGAGATTTTTATCCTAACTAATCTCTATTAGCGTGTGTTCAGGAGACTAGATGGAAGGGCACTAGCACACGAAATGTAGATGGGTTTAAACTGTGGTACTCAAGGAGCGCTAGGGGTAAGATGGGGTTGGCATTTTAGTTGACAGGTACCTCAGGGAACTCGTGGTTGATGTTAGGAGGGAAAATGATAGGTTGATGAGTTTAAGATGGTAGTTGGTGGGTTTACTGTAAACATGATTAGTGCATATGCTCCTCAGGTAGGTTTGGACCAGGAGGTCGATAAGCAATTCTGGCAGGATTTGGACGAGATGGTTCGTAGTATCCCGCGCATAGAGAAGTTGTTCATTGGAGGTGATTTCAATAGCCGTATTGCGGTTAATGATGGGGGTTATGATGATGTACATAGTGGGTACGATTTTTTGGATAGAAATGAGGGAGGTAATTCTCTATTGAATTTTGCTAGAGCTTTTGACTTGGTTATAGCTAACTCGAGTTTTTCGAAGAGGGAAGAGCACTTGGTCAGTTTTCGAAATTCAATGGGCAAGACCCAAATTGATTATCTTCTCTGCAGGAAATGTGATAAAGGTCTATGCACTGACTGCAAGGTCATCCCAAGTGAGCACCTCACGACTCCTCATATGCTCCTAAATATTGACCTGGAGATCAAGAGGAGTAGAAGGAAGAGGGCGCCGTGCACGGAACCTAAGATCAAGTGGGGTAACTTGACCAAGGACAAATATCAGTAGTTAGGGGAGAAGTTGTTGGCTATGAGGGCCTGGATGAGTAGAGGGGACTCATCTAGCATATGGTTTACGACTGGAAATTGCATTAGGGTAGCTGCTAGAGAAGTCCGAAGGGTCACGAAGGGCTCTACTGGGGTCATAAAGGGGACTGGTGGTGGAATGGAGATGTTCAAGGTAAAGTTGAAGCTAAGACAGCTGCTTATTTGAAGCTAGTGGAGAGTACAAATGAGGAGGAAAAAAGGATATATAGGGAATGTTACAGAAAGGAAATGAAAGAGGCGATGTTCGCGATTATGATGGTTCTGAACGTGGCGTTTGCTCTTTTGTACGAGGAGCTCGAGGGAAAAGGCGGGGACAAGATGTTGTACCGGTTGGCCAAGGTGATGGAGAAGAAAGCTCGCGACTTAGACCAAGTCAAGTGCATCAAGGACGAGGATGGTAAAGTGTTGATTGATGAGACACTTATTACTAGAAGATGGCAGCCATACTTCCATAGAATGTTAAATGAGGAGGGGGACACATTGTGCTGGGAGAGTTGGAGCACTCTGAGAGCCGGTAGGATTTTAGGTATTGTAGGTGAATAACGGTAGAGGAGGAGGAAGGGGCGATGCATAAGATGTATAGGAGCAGAGCGACGGGGCCAGATGAAATTCTGATGGAATTCTGGAAAAGGACGGGGCAGGCACGTTTGGAGTATCCAACGACTATTTAATGTTATTTTTAACACAAAGAAGATGCCAGAAGAATGGAGGTGGAGTACGATGGTTCCACTTTACAAGAACAAGGGTGATATCTAAAATTGCAACAGTTATATGGGTATCAAGTTGTTGAGTCACACTATGAAGTTTTGGGAGAGGGTGGTGGAGGCTAGGGTGAGTAGGTGCGTGTCTATTTCCGAGAATCAGTTTGGATTCATGTTGGGGTGTTCGAATACGGGAGTGATTCATCTAGTAAGGATATTAGTGGAGCAGTACATGGAAAGGAAGAAGGATTTAAATGTGGTCTTTATTGACATTGGGAAAGCATATGATAAAGTACCGAGGGAGGTCCTATGGGGGTGCTTGGAGGTTTGTGGTGTTCCAGTAACATACATTAGGGAGATTAAGGACATGTATGGTGATGCTAAGACTCAGGTGAGGACCATAGGGGGTGACACGGAGCATTCCCTTGTGGTGATGGGGTTGCTCCAGGGATCGGCTCTTAGCCCATTTTTATTTTCCTAGGCGATGGATGTACTATTGCGACATATCCAATGGGAGGTGCCTTTGTGCATGCTATTTGCCTATGATATAGTGTTGATTGACGAGACACATAGCGGAGTTAACGTGATGTTGTAGGTTTTGAGACAGACCTTGGAGTCTAAAGGTTTCAAACTGAGTAATAGAATACTTGGAGTGCAAATTTAGTAACGGGACCATGATGCCGATGTAGAGGTTAAGCTTGATGCTCAAGTAATCCCCAAGAGAGCGAGTTTTAAGTATCTCGAGTCTATTATCCAGGGTAACGGAGAGATTGACGAAGAGTTTGCACAACGCATCGGAGTGGGATGGATGAAGTGGAGGCTTGATTTCGGTGTTTTGTGTGATAGGAATGTGCCATTGAGTCTTAAGCGTAAGTTTTATCGAGAAATGATTCGACCAACTATGCTGTATGAGGCTGAGTGTTGGCTAGTCAAGAACTCCCATCTGCAAAAGATGAGAGTAGCAGAGATAAGGATGTTGATATGGATGTGTGGGTGTACCAGGAGAGATAAGATTAAGAATGGAGCTATCCGAGACAGAGTGGGAGTAGCCTCTGTGGAGACAAGATGCGGGAGTCGAGGCTGAGATGGTTCGGACATGTTATGTGAAGACGAATTGATGCTCCTATAAGGAGGTGTGAGAGGTTGGCTATGGAGAGTTGGAGAAGAGGTCGAGGTAGGCCTAAGAAGTACTGGAGAGAGGTGATTAGACACGATATGGTGCTGCTTCAGCTCACTGAGGACATGACCCTTGATAGGAGGTCGTGGAGGTCGATGATTAATGTACAAGGTTAGTAGGTAGTATATAGTTGTGCACCGTTAGTCTTAGTATCATGCATGTCCCTCCATATTCTTAGATTTCTATTACGTTTTGCCTCAGGTATTGTGTTCCCTGTTGCTATTATTTGGTCCTTTATCCTCCCTACCCCCAACTTTTTTTGTGTTCCTTCTTTACTTTCCACTTCTTTTTCTTATCCTTACTAAGCCGAGGTCCTATTAGAAACAACCTCTCTACCTGCATTAGGTAGTGGTGAAGTCTGCGTATAGACTACCCTCTCCAGACCCCACCTGTTGGGGGTCAAACTAGGTTTTGGTATTGTTGTTGTTTGTTTGTTTCAAGAATTGTTGAGTGATTTCCTTTATCAAAAATTTCATGTGCATGATTCTTGATTATTTTCTTGTTTATGACTTTAATTAGTTCTCTTGCCTTATTTCAATTGCTTGTAGTATCCACTAATTTATTGCACGATTATTTCCTTAATTAGATTCCTAGTTATTCACTCTTTGCCTGAGTCAGATCCGAATTTCTTTCCTTAAATATTTTGTGCTCTTACTGTTGGTTAATTACCCTTAATTAAGGGAAGACTATGGTGATTTTTTGTAATATTGGTTGTGTGATCTTTCCTTGATTAACTGAAGCTGATTCTTTTACCTAATTTGCTATACTCTTGAACTACTATATAATCTCTCTTATTTATAGTGGAATTGCACCCATTTCTTTCATATTACGCGTTTCTCTTACTTGGCTGGTTTGTCTCAGTTAAATTTTTAAACCTAAACTCTATGTGTTTCAATTTAGTGTTAGATCATAAGTTATAGATTCAATTCCTGTTCTTGTTTACTGCCTTACTTTGCATGTCTCATCCTACTTTGTTCAATATGTAATTAGTATGCACAAACTATTGCCACGCCCCAAAAATCAAGAAGTGCGACCCCGGTCAATCTAGTAAACTGACTGAGCAAGCCTGTTAGGTTTTATTCTACCCAAACTAGTTCATGAATAAAGAGGAGATGAACTCCATTAATCATACTTTGTAAATATTTAATTAACAACTTTCAATTTACTTCCATTAGCAGTTTTAACAATATTGTCCAAAATATTACAATTTTTATAGTTATGATCATGAAAAACATATTTTCCAAATACCAATACTTATAATTTAATTCCTAATACCGAACACTACCCTCAACCTCTATACGGAATCTCTAAATACAATTCAAAGTAATATGGAAATGCCGGCAACAAAGCTCTGGCCATACCTCAATAATAAAATGTGCATGATAAACAATGGTACAGGACTTCGAAATAAAGTGGGGATGAACAAGTCAGCTGAAAGGGAGATGCATCACTACCTACAACCAACACAGCCTTTTATGGAACCACCTACATATATTTAAAGACGTATCACCCCCGTCAAAAAGGGATACTAGTTCCATTGAATAGCACTATCATGTATAGCTAAGCACCATCTTATTAGAAAGAACAACCAAAGAAGAGTAAAGAAATCATAAGGACTAAACATGTTCAAAAAATCACCACATTATCAAATAAAAGGGTTCACATAGCTTTCACACAATATCCAAAATTTAGGTTGTGACATGCCGTATTGTTGCATTATCATCCACAATACCACCGCTTCCTTGGCTGAAGTCCGATCGTGGACCGATTGGCTAAGCTGTATTGCCAAGACATTACCCTTATTTCAATTATCAATACATTACCACCATGTGTGTATAACATGGCATCTGATCACGGCCCGATCGACTAAGCCGTCTCACCAAGACATTACCCTTTTCGTTAATTATCTCACTTCAATCTTTGGTTACATACGTATTAGTTCATCGGCACCTGAGGCCACAATTATCACATTCCATAACTCACGTTTCACATTATTCCCATTTTCAACATTAACCTTGCCATTTAGGATCATAGGCACATACAAAAGCAATTTAAGTTATAAGCATAGAGATGAATTCACCTAGTTTAGCATAATAATCATAATGTAACCTCAACTTGAAATTTTGGCATTTTAACGTATAGTTCATGGTCTTACCACATCCTCAATTTTACAAAGAATAGCACATAGTTCACATCTTTAACACATTCTCAATTTATCAAGGATAGCATATTGTGCACATTGAAACACACCTTCCACATATAATCTTGAAACAACAATTTACTCTAAATAATAAGCACAACATCTATATATTCTCAAACTTACAACTTTTATATGGACGCCACGGAAGATCAATTTCTAAGAAGAGGGTTTTGTTTCCATACATACCTCGATTAAGCTTTCCTTAAGTTTCTACAATCCACTGACACCTCTAGCAATAACAATCCATAAGGAGACGTTGAGAATTGATTAATAATTTGGAAGGTTACCCATAGTGTAACTCTCTTAGGATTTTAATCAAACACCTTATATGTGAAGTAGTCCACTAGGTCTGATAATGGAAATTCCTTCCTCCCTCAACCAATTTTAATAGGAAGTACCCAAATTAGTTATTTATTATCACATACTACAACTTAGTCCCACATGCATGTCCTACTTCTAATCCCCACAACATATTTGAACCGTTAACCTCTTACATGAGATTTTGGAAGAAGCACTTACCCCGGATGGAGGACAATCAAGTGGTTATCTTCCTTGAGTCTTGAAAACTTGAGCAAGATTTGGATGACTATGAATCTAGGATCCTTCTATCTCTTTCTCTCTTTATATGCTCTCAACTCTCTCTAAAACCAATAGAAAATGACTCGAAATGAAGCCTTAAATTTTATAAATTAAAATGGGGTCGGGTTATAAAATAGGAAAAATAAGCCTCCGAAATCGGGTATGCGGTCGCATAATGGACCGAAAAACAAGAATGTGGGTCGCAAGATGCATCATGGAATTGGTGCCCAAAACTGGGCTACACTGGTCCAGTTTACGACCAGATTTGCCATCACAGATTAATTATTTGGACCTCATAATTGTTTTGTGATCACAGAACTGACACATGATCCTATTTTTCCAGTCTTTAATAAGTTTCTCATAATTTTATGTAGGAATACCCAAATGAGCAAAGTTTTGAAGTGTTAGAAACTAGACTCGAAGAACTTTCATATGATAGGTTGTTCATCAAATAAAACATTATACAGATCTAGATATGCTCGTTCAAAAATGTGGACTTGTGCAAACTCATTTGGAGTTTAGCCAATTAATAAATTTTATAACTTTTCTTAGACTTAGACCTCCTATTAGACCCCACATTACTAATTATAAGACTTATACACTTATTTACCAAATTCAATTGATTCCCATCATTTTAACAGCATATAAGACATTATAATTAGCCTAAATGGCACCACAAAATCCTAATTTACATAGCGAAAATTCTTCGGGGATTAGATTCTCCCCCGCATAGTATCATTTGTCCTGGAATGAGAGGCAGATCCCTCCCCAAACACCTAGCATAACATATCACTTTTTCTAACGTACCTCTAGTCCCTAAATTTTGACTAACTCCTAAATTTTTTAGAAATTTTTGCGGCATCTCCTCTGTGACTAGGCCACTCCACCTACCAAGGAACCAACAAAACATCCTAACAACTCATCTACAATTCGACAAAGCACCACAATGAATATTTTCATAACACTAATCTTACCATTACAAGCGCTACTTATCATAATGATACTTGAACATGGACTGCACATTTTTAAATCATAACACCTATAAGGTACCTTTCAAATCAAAACCAACTGCTATACTATCAAAAGAAAATACTTTATTTCCACAAGACTCTTGGCCTTCAATGCGGCCTATTGTACTTATAGACTTCGCCATAACATATTCGTGAAAACAATGTCCACCCCTAAACTTACCTAACCAGCATGACAAATAGATACCCTTCATAGGCCAACTAACTGTTACCTCCACCTTTAGTAATTCCCACCAAAATGTTACACAAAGGGTCTTCAACTACCTTCTTAGATATAGACATGTGAAAACATAAAATATATGAGGAAAAACTATGGGGAAACTTCGTATTTCTAGTGCAGCCTAATGTGATATACACTTATGCAACCTTCATTATCAACTCACATAACATCTTCACGGCAAAAAAATGAGAATAATAATCTGTTTGCCCTCCTAAATTCTAAATCTCTATGCAAACACCCAAACTAAACCTTGGATGACCTTCAACGATTACACTAAGATGTGCTATCCTGAACTGACCATAAATATTACCTATCAAATATATGTGATCACACGAGGATGCTCCCTCTTTGACATGTTTGAACCTTCCATACCCAATAGATTTAATACAATGAGGAGCAATGGAGTTCAAGATCTTGATGAAATTATTCAAGAACCCATTAATGTGCTGAGTAGAGTATTTCTTAAGGTTATATGCTAAGAGACACAAACATTACTACTAACTATACTGATATGGTTAATCATTGTGACGACGTCAATTATTAGATAAATGAGGCATACAGGTAACTAGTACATTGGCAATAGGAATCATTAAGGAGGAATAATCAAGTATGTGACCCAGTCATCTCCTGTAGTGTAGGGAAAATCCCTTTATCAAGAATGAGAATACTCCAGAACCTTGAATACGATATAGATTTCAAAATACATGAATTTTAATTACACTCCTAACATTAACTAACATAAGGAATCTATGCAACAAGCCCATGAGGATGAAAAGAAGTTGAACACTTATGAGATTATCATATTGCAAATAGCCTAACCTTTCCTGATAATTGACCTTATATGATAGAACTAAAGATACGACAACTTGTCTTCCAAATCAATATACATATGATATATGCAAAAATCTAAAGGCATTTAATCTCAACCTTTCACGAGTGAAACCACGTATCTAGGACATCCTACCATAAGGGTAAAATCATATATTGGTTAGAGGGGTTCTAATGGTAGATGTAACACCGTGGGAGGAAGGACAATTAAAGCTCCTATCCTCCTTAAAGAGGTAGAATTACTGGGGTAGCAAAACTTCTGGCACATGACAATGATGTTATCAATAATCCTAGAAGTCGAGTGATCAGAAGGCCATGTAACCCATCCATTCCAACCCATATAAGACTTTTGAAAAGGGGGTTCACTTTTTTTGAAATCATGGCAATATAAGCTTGAAATTAGGAGAAATCATTACTTCTGGAACTCATAAGAAAAGCTCACGTAGCCCTAGAAAATTGTTAACGATAGCGAGAAAGTACTTGAAACCAATACGAGTTAGTATAGAACAAGGTCTCAAAGTTCCCACATGGATAAGTTTGAAAGAATGAGACGTCTTAATGTGTTTATCAGGGAAAAGTAACCTAGGTTATGTAGTCACACGGGCAAACAGAGCAGATAAATTAAAAGAAAGCAAGAGAGCCTATGGATGTAACCTTTACATTGTAACCACTAGGAAAGATGGTAATATAAAGGGATTACGAGAAGATAAATTTCTGAAAGAATGTCTATGTATGTAGTAACGTGATGTATAGCTCTAGAATTCAAAAATCCAAATATGTTTAGCAACTTCATGATGAAGCACTACAGCACACTTCTACACAAGCAGCTATTAGAAGCTACATTGGGAGATGCTATAAGACTTGACCGAGCAAAATTCTTTGACATATGGATGTGTTACTAGGTGTATTGCTCCTTGGACAACCCAACACCAAAATGCAAGAGTTAGACTAATAAGCAGATCGTTAGACTAGCACATGTGTAGATAATCCTTTACCAAAATGAGACCATTCAATCTCAACAATTGCGGTATGCTATCAATCCTTGATGAAATTGAAGTAAGATGGGAACCCAATGAGATAGTATAAAATAGTCATGGAAGATTTTCAGATGTTCATAATGAGTTCTCAATGGACTTTTACTTGAGAAATACCCAGATGCTAATGAAATACGGAAAATTAGATAAACATGCATTGTGCTATAATAACCTCCAAATGTGCGCTTGGCCTTGACAGAGAGCCTAGCAAGGGTCCTTTAGAGAAAGGAAGTGTTACGATAACTCATAGAAGGATATATGCTCTCATGGTTATCGAACAAGTGTGGGGAAACTAGCACTATGAATTCACTAACTAAGGAACGCAATTATCACATGTTGTGGGTGTGTAAAGAGAAACTAAACATTTGATATGAGCTAGACATGTTTCTGCTATATTAACTCCCAACTGCAATACACGACCACGCCACGGGAAACGACGATACTAGGAGCAAAGTGAGCTACTTACTGCGTGATGTCCTAAGTGGACATAAAAGTTATACTAAGATGGCGACACAAGATCTTCCTATGATGGGGATGTGAGGATCTCAATTTTCAGAGAGACTTTATGAACACGGTGACCATTTTGACTGACATGCACTTATGTGATAGGTGTTAAGGTATGATCTTATGTTACTAGACAGTGAGAAGCTTTCATGATGATACTCGCAATAGAGTAGAGTGACTATTCAAACCATATAAGCCATATATACAAGTGAATGAAAGAGTGACATGAGAAGGATCGCAACACTTGGATGCTTTACATGGAACTTGACACCACATAGTTAAACTTTACGACGATGCATCTACAGGCACAAGCGAGTAGATGTTGTCCATCTAAATAAAAGGATTCTGTGTCCCTTGTTCAGAATTTAGCAAAACAAGTGGGAAGTATTAATCCTAGAGTTATAAGTCCATTGAACGACTTATTTATAGAACTTAATTCCACAAGAGGGTGTAGATCAGAGAATTTGTGATAGAGTGGATTCACAAAAGAATACGTCTCCTTCAAAGAGTAGGTACACACAATGTTTTGTGACTCAACATCCTATTACGACCATGTTCATGAGAATTATTAAAAATGGGCGCACATATACAAAAAAGAAATTGTGCGGTGTTCATAATGATATGGCAATGAGTGACTTACTTGGTAAGTTTATATTGGTGGGGTAGTGTTAACAAATTCACCCTGAATTTATATATGTAGCATACATTGGTAATATACTGATATACTACATGATTAGGTGGTGCAATGACATTAATATGAACAAGGGTACTCCCATTAACAACAAGTTCTACCAATCAGTCTATGCCTCAATACATTCTTCTAACAAACTCTTAGGCTATCTCCCTCAGATTCAATGGTGGGGCCATTCTCTTCGTACTTCTTCAATCTCGTGGACTACGGTTTCAAGATTAATCATCTTGAGAGCAAGACATAGGGAGGAAATAAGCTCCCTATCTTGGGTTCTAGTGCACGATCTGAAGTATCAAAGAAGGGTGAAATGCCTAAATGTCCGAATAGCCTCCAACTTATAGATGCGGTCGACAACACACCGATAAGATGGAATCTACTAGACACGGCTCCGATACATCTTAGGAATTTTTAAAACCTTAGGCTCTGATACCAAGTTTGTGATGCCCCAAAAACCGAGAAGCGTGACCGGCGCTCAATCGAGTAAACCCGACTGAGCAAGCCTGTTAGGTTTCATTCTACCCAAACTAGTTCATGAATAAAGAGGAGATGAACTCCATTAATCGTACTTCATAAATATTTCATTAACAACTTTCAATAGCACTTTCAACCATAATGTCTCAAATATTAAAATTTTTATAGATATAACAATGAAAAAATATATTTGCCAAAAACCAAAACTTCTAATTTAATTCCCAATATCAAACACCACCCACAACCTGTCTACGGAGCCTCTAAATACAACTGAAAATAATATTGAAATGCCAGCAACAAGGCTCTGGCTTTTCCTCAAAATACTATGTACATGATAAACAACGGTACATGACCGTGAAATAAAGTGGGGCTCACGAAGTCAGCTGAAAGAGAGATACATCACTAGCTGCGACCAACACTACCTTCTATGGAACTACTTACATCTTTTTAAAGACGTAGCGCCCGAGATAAAAGGGACATTAGTGCTATCAAATAGCACTAGTATGTATAACTAAACACCATCTCATTAGAAAGAACAACCATACAAGAGTAAAGAAATCATAAGGACTAAAGAAGTTCAAACAATCACCACGTTATCAAATATAAGGGTTCACATAGCTTTCACACAATTTCCAAAATTTTAGGTTGGGGCATACCATATTGTTGCATTATCAACAACAATAGCACCTCTTCCTTGAGCAGAGCCCGATCACGGTCCGATTGGCTAAGCAGTCTAACCAAGACATTACCCTTATTTTATTCTTACTTTCCAATTTCAATTATCAATAAATTACCACCATCTGTGTATAACATGGCATCCGATCACGGACCGATTGGCTAAGACGTCTCTCTAAGACGTTACCCTTTTTTGTTAATCATCTCACTTCAATCATTTGTTTCACATGTATTAGTTCATGGGCACTTGGGGCCATACTTACCACATTCCTTAACTCACATTTTACATTATTCCCATTTTCAACATTAAACTTGCCATTTAGGATCATAGGCACATACAAAAGCAATTTAAGTTATAAGCATAGAGAGGAATTCACCTAGTTCAGCATGATAATCACAATGTAACCTGAACTTGCAATTTAGGCATTTTAACACATAGTTCATGTTCTTACCACATCCTCAGTTTTATAAAGAATAGCACATAGTTCACATCTTTCACACATAATCAATTTATCAAGGATATCATATTGTGCACATTGAAACACACCTTCCATATATAACCTTGCAACAACAATTCAGTTGAAATAATAAGAACAACATCTATACATTCTCATACTTACAACTTTTATATGGACACCATGTGAGCTCAATTTGTATGAATATGGGGTTTTAGCCATACATACCTCGATTAAGCTTTCCTTAAGTTTCTAAAATCCATCGACACGTCTAGCAATAACAATCTATAATGAGATAGCAAGAATCGATTAATAATTAGGAACATTACCCATGGTGTGATTCTATTAGGAATTTCATCAAACACCTTACATGTGAAGTTGTCTACAAGGTTTGAAAATGGAAATTCCTTCATCCCTCAACAAAATTTAACAGGAACTACCCCAATTAGTTCTTTATTATCACATACTATAACTTATTCCCATATGCATGGCCTATTTCTAATCCCCACAATATATTTGAACCCTTAACCTCTTACATTAGATCTTGGAAGAAGCACTTGCGCGGATGGAGGACAATAAAGTGGTTATCTTCCTTGATACTTAAAATCTTGAACAATATTTGGGTGATTATGAAGCTAGGATCCTTCTCTATTTTTCTCTATCTATATGCTCTCAATCCTCTCTAACATCAGTAAAAAATGGCTCCAAATGAAGCCCCCAAAGACTATATATTAAAATTGGGTTGGGTTATTAAAATAGGAAAAATAAGCCTCTAAAATTGGGTCTGCGGTCACATAATGGAATGCAAAACAAGAACGCGAGTCGCAAAATGCATCGTGGAATTAGATCCAAAAACTGGGCTACACTGGTCCAGGTTGCGACCAGATATGCGAATGCAGCTCAATTATGTAGACCACATAATTATTTTACGAGCGCAGAACTGACACATGATCTTATTTTTCTAGCCTTTAGTAATTTGATCATAACTTTATATAGCAATGTCCAAATGAGGAACGGTTTGAAGCGTTGGAAACTAGACTCGAAGAACTTTCATATGGTAGGTTTTTAATCACATAAAAATTTATACATATTTAGATATGCTCGTTCAAATTATGGACTTGTGGAAACTCATTTCGAGTTTAAGCCCATTAAGAAATTTTGTAACTTAATACTTAGGCCATATCCAATTGATGCCCATCATGTTAACAATACATAAAAAATTATAATTATCCTACATGGCACCACAAAATCCTAATTTACTTAGCGAAATGTTTCCGGGTCATTACAACTATAATTGTCCATTTGATGTTTGTGCAGCATGTCTATTCACCCTTGCCTATTCTCCTTCCTTGAGGAAATCATGTTTGTTACGTAGTCTTTAAGGAATTTGACTGACACAACTTGTGTGTTTGATTGTGTCTAGCATTTTTGTGCTTTGAAAATTGGTATATTACCTACCATCACGACTAACATGTTAATTCAATAAGCTTCTAAGTGTTCTATGTGTTTTGTTGACTATATGCCTCACTGAGCCCAGTCATGTGTTCTCTTTAACAATGTAAATTCTATGTGTTCCCAATCCATTTACCCTGTCGTGAGATATGTTTGTGAATTGTTTGTGAATTTTGATATTTTATGACGAATTGATTGTTTGTTGTTTTCAAAAGAGTTTCGGTATTCTTCTCAAACTGTTTTGTTTCACTACCAAACTAGTTTCTGTTTCAGAAAACCTTTTCACTCTTAGAGTCATCTCTATACTGTATTCACTAAATCTTTCAAAACGTGTCAAGCACTCTCACTTTACTCTTGATTATTAAGTTCTTCCCCTCTAGTATGTGTACTTCTTAGGGATCCTTGAGATCTCTCTAAACGAGCATACCAGGGTAAGCTCTTCCACACTTCATATAATCAGTCCCTATTTGAGAAAGGTCTTGGTGTGACCACTACTCGGGATCCATAAGGTCATTGGGGAAGTGTGACACACCTGGAAACTTGTTGGCTATGAGATTTCTGGGCATTTAAGATTCTAAAGGCATGGTACTCCCAGGTTTATTTTGGGCCTACTTCAGGCTTTCTAAGGTATATATTAACTTCTCATTAGTGTGATTTACTAAATCCTAGTTTCTTATAATCCTTTGTAAACAGATATTGTGGTAACTAGTAAGAAGGAGAGGGTAGCTATATGATTTTGTGGGGTAATTTGGGTAGAAACTATGTTTTTGGTTTTACATTATAATGAGTTACTGTAGAAATCATGTTTTAGGTTTCTATGATGCATTAGATATCATGCCTTTGGATTTCTATACTTACTTGCATTAAATCATGCAAAATTAGTGCATTATATACCTTGACTTAGGATAATTATATTTACAGCGTCGGAAAAAATGCTCTCAGCGCATTTTAAGCAACAAAACAGTAACCACTTTCGGCGCACAATAGCAAGGTGCAATTTCCGTCGGAAATGGCCAGACGCCGGCGACCTGCTGTTCCCACTACCACAATAGCACCTCCTCAACTCGTCACGCCTGCTCACGGTGTTACTACGACGCTTGAACCCCTGACGTTTGGAAATTTCCTCCCTCAGAAATACCAATCGCCAGTGATTTCACATGCAGAGGTTGAAGAAGCTGCCACAACTCTTCCGAAGGTTAATGAACAGACGATTAACTCAATTGCAAGGAGATTATAGTTTTCTGAAGAAAGTGAGCCTGCAAAATCACTTCGAACAGCTGCTGAAGTTGTCAGAGGTAATAAAAATGCACAGATGGGTAAGCCTCTTTCATTTATGCCTCCGATTGAAAGAGATGGACAAAAAGTGGTAAAACTCAGTGTAGAAGATCTACGTCCCAGGTAGATTACTGGGCAAATGCTTTAATAGGATATGTTATTGGTGATAATCCTAATGTTCAATCGATAGAGAATTTTGTGCTGCATGCTTGGAACTTTGTATCCAAGCCTCAGATTCTGTTGCATGCTGAGGGATACTGCATTTTTAGATTCAATAGCAAGGAGGATAAAGAGATGGTTATTCAATCTGGGCCATACTCGTACAGGAACAAGCCTATGGTACTGAAACCATGGGAGATTGACTTCTCCTTTCAAAATGCTGTGCTTAGTGGTGTCCCTGTGTGGATCAGAATCCCAGGTCTCCCAGTGGGTTACTGGTCAGTAGAGGTCCTAAGCAAATTGGCCAGTGCAGTGGGTAAACCACTGTACACAGATAAATTCACAGCACACTTCGAGAAGATTTCATTTGCAAGAGTCCTAGTAGAAGTTGATGCTGCCTATCCCTTGCCTGACCAGATTGAAATTGATACCCCCTATGGTATGAAAGTGCAGCAAATAGAGTATGACTGGAAGCCAAGTTCTTGCAATCATTGTTTAAAGTTTGGACATGATGCACTTGACTGCTGGCACAATGTCAGAAATGATGCAGAGGTGGAAAGGGATGAACAGGTAAAAGGGATAAGGAAAAGAACTAGGAAGCCAGGACTAAACCCAAGGCAGAAGTGGATACCTAAGACTAATGCAAATGCAGCAGGACCTGAGCCAGTTCAAACTGTTATTGATACCAAGCAAGTGGAGGCAAACTCAATTGGACATGCTGAAGATGTGCAGATGGTGAATAATAATGGACCTCAGCAGATACTAGAGGAACATGGCAGGACTGCAGTAGCTTCAGGGGATCCTCCTACAATCATTGAAGGCATGAATGCAAATGCAGACAAAGGAAAGTCTATAGCAATTCTTATGGCTGATGATAGTAGTGGATACCAAGTGGAGCCAGGACCTTCTTGGAGTATTAGATCTAATACTTCATGATTATTACTACTTGGAACATTAGAGGGCTTAATCAAGCCCACAAACAGGAGGAATTAAAAAGCTTCCTGTCTTTAAATAAAGTAGACATAATAGGAGTCGTTGAAACTAGAGTTAAGGAGCATAAAGCTAAAAGAATAAGGGCAAAGGTGGCTAAAGGATGGAAGGTTCAATGTAATTATGCTAAGGCTGTCAATGGTAGGATATGGTTACTATGGAAACCTCATGTTCAAGTATCCACCTCAACTGTGACTGATCAATACATCCAATGTATGGTGGAGGACACACAAGCTTCACTCAGATTCCATTTGAGTGTAGTATATGCTTATAATACTGCAGGCAATTGGGAAAAGTTATGGTGTGACTTAAAGGCAGAAAACATCCCCAGCCAGGATCCTTGGTTACTCAGTGGGGATTTCAATACTGTTTTGTCTTATGAAGATAGAATTGGATCTCCTGTCACTGATGCTGAAATCAAGGATTTCAAAGAGACTGTAGATGTCATTCAACTTACTCCTCTCAGAGCCAAAGGATGGTATTATACCTGGACAAACAAGCAGGATGCTAATACTAGAGTGCATAGTAAAATTGACTGGGCACTTGGTAACTTCCAATAGATCCAACAGTAAGGGCATCTTGAGGCTGAATACATGAACCCTTCTGTATCTGATCACTCTCACATACTTATCAAGTTTGGTAGTCAAAGGCTATTACATCCCAAACCCTTTAGATTCTATACTGCTGTTATGGAGGAACCTCAATTCAAATCCATTCTGGAAAATGCTTGGGCACAACAATATGAAGGATCACCTATGCAGAAGGTATGGGCAAAGCTGAAAATATTGAAGCAGCAACTGAACGGCCTTAATAGAAAGATGGCAGCCTATAAACAGAAACTTGTACAAGCAAAGGAAACATTGGATATTGTTCAGAGCCAGATGCAGCAAAGTCCATTTGCACAGGATTTGCTCAATGCTGAGAAGAATGCACTGTCTGAAATTGAGAAGTGGAGCAAGGTGGAGGAACAGATTATGAGACACAAGTCCAAAGCCAACTGGATTGAGTGTGGAGATGCCAACACAAAGTATTTTCATGCTCAATGGAAGATTAGAACCAGCCAGAATAATATTAGCTCTATTTATAATGATTCAGGTGACAAGCTGACAGATCCAGTAGCTGTGGAACATGAATTTATCCAGGTGTTCAAATCACTGATGGGAGACTGTGCAGAGGAAATCCCTTGTATCAATACTGCTGTTATGAAAGAGGGTCCCTGCCTCAATGCAGCACAACAGAGAGAATTAATTTAGAAGTCACAGTGGAGGAGATTGTAGCAGCTATCAGGGAGATGCCAAAAGATAAAGCCCCTGGTGTGGATGGTTTTCCTGTGGAGTTCTTCACAAGTAACTGAGAGATAGTACAAGAGGATATAGTTACTGCTACTATGGATTTCTTTGCTACTTGCAATATGCCTAGTATGATAAATACTAATGCAATTGCACTTGTGCCTAAAAGTAATAATCCTACTAATGTCAAAGACTATAGACCTATTGCCTGTTGTACAACTGTATACAAAATCATATCCAAGATCATTACAAAGAGAATGAAGACTATAATTGGCAGCATAGTTGGCCAGTCCCAATCTGCATTTATTGAAGGGAGGAGTATCATTGAAAATATTCTGCTCAGTCATGAAATCTTTAAGGGATATACAAGAAAAGGTGTTTCTCCTAGATGTGTCCTTAAGGTGGACTTAAGAAAGGCCAATGATACCTTAGAATGGGGTTTTTTCAGCAGGTTCTTATTGATATTGGTTTTCCAGCAAAATTCCTCAAGTGGATAATGGCATGTTTATCTTCTGTTTCATATTCCTTGATGCTTAATGGGGGTTTCACTAAACCTTTCAATGAAAGGAGAGGGATTAGGCAAGGGGAACCTATGTCTCCCTACTTATTTGTTCTTGTAATGGAGTATCTTAACAGACTGTTGCAGCAACTTCATAGGAATGGAGATTTCAATTTCCATCCTAAATGTAGGAAACTAAACTGTGTACATATTTTCTTTGATGATGATCTCCTCATGTTCTGCAGAGCTGATAGGATTTCTATTCAGATATTACAAGAGGCTTTTCATAACTTTTCTGAAGCATCAGGCTTGAAAGCAAACAACAACAAAAGTGCTATCTATATTGCTGGGGTGCATCAGTCTGTTAGACATGAACTTATAGAGCAAATGGGGTTCAGTGAAGGACAGCTTCCTTTTAAGTACCTTGGAGTTCCTCTTAGCTCAAAGAAACTTGCTATACATCAGTATGCTACTCTGATTGAGAAAATAACTGCTAGAGTCACTTGTTGGTCTGCCAAAATGTTATCCTATGCAGGAAGATGCCAATTGATCAAAGCAGTGATATTTGGCATCCAGACATACTGGGCACAGATTTTTATCATACCAAAGAAGGTCCTAAAGGTTATTGAGGCAATATGCAGGTCCTTCCTATGGACAGGCAGTGCTACTATATCTAAAAGAGCTTTGGTTGCATGGGAGAGAATATGTAAACCTATATCTGCTGGTGGTCTAAACATCATAGATATGGCTACCTGGAATAAGGCAGCCATAACAAAATTTCTTTGGGATCTTGCTAGGAAAAAAGACTGCCTCTGGATAAAATTGCTCCATTGCTACTACATCAAGCAACATGATATCAGTAATACACCTTTGCCAAAAACTGCCTCTTGGATTATTAGCAAAATACTGGAATGCGGGACTGCTGTCATGGAAAACCAACAACTGCAAGGTACTCTTTACTACAGGCTGAAATCATTGTGTAAACTGGACAAGTTCCAAATTCACAAGTTATACATTGCTATGCTTCCTAGTTATAGTAAAGTAGATTGGAGGAATGTGATGCTGACTGCAAATATACAACCAAGACATATGTTTACAGTGTGGTTAGCAGCTCAACACAGGTTACCTACCATTGATAGACTGCACAAAATTGGAATTGATATACCTACTGACTGTGCTTTCTGCAAACAACAAGAAGAAAGATTTGAACACCTCTTCTTTGCATGCCCAGTCACAAATAGATTATGGCTCAGAATATGCAAATGGATAGGATATTAGAGAGTAACTAACACTTGGGAGGATGAGCTGCAGTGGATATGCAGTAAGGCTAGAAGTAGAAACTGGCAGCAGGCAATCACTACTACTGCTTTTGTTACTACTGTTGCATTGATATGGAGAAACAGAAATTCCATTCGATTTGAGAACAAGACTTTTGCTGAAGATCAATTCTGTAAAGAAGTGGCAGTGTTGATACACACAAAAAGTAGGAAATGTAAAAGGTGGCAGGAAGGGTTACATAAACTTAACTGCTATCCTTAGTTAGATACAATAGCTACATGTTAGAACTGTCTATATGAGCTTGTGTAGTTAGAACTAAATGTAAATGAGTAGTAGAAGTCCATACTACTACAGGAATCTATTGTACATATTTTTTTTTGAAATCAATGAAAGTGATAGTTTGAATAAAAAAAAAATTATATTTACAGCTTCTGTATATCACACGTTATAGTTCATCAATTCGCTTTTGATTTTTCATAAGTCACTATTACTCAGAAATCCTGATATTTTGATACTAATACTGTTTAAAATAAAGTGACCATCTCTATATGCGTTAGAGATCCTGTTTTAGGACTACAAGAACATTTGCCTCGAAACATGTTGCTAAAATAAGTAGGTTAAAACAACACCACACATAGGTACCATATTCTTGTGTGAATCAGTATGAAACCACCTCCTATATATTCATCACTTAGATCAGCGTGCCTATAGGACAAAAAAACTTCAATTTGTTTAAGTGGTTCCCAGATCATGACTGTATATACATGCCTAGGCAAGCCTTAGGCCTTTAGATAACTGTGAAATTATGTTCTATTCATATGTGAAATTGTCAAGGCATTAAATTCTATAAAATTAGTCGGCAAACTGGTTAGGCTTAAAATGCTTAAAACATATGCTGTATGTTCTGTTCTTTAACGTCATCTGGATATTATATTTCTAGGCTTTATGAATTGTTGTGCTTACTCGCATTAAATTATGCAAAATTGGTGCATTATATACCTTGACTTAGGAAAATCATATTTATTGCTTCTGCATATCACATGTTATAGTTCATTATTTCACATCTAATTCTGCGTAAGTGACTATCACATAGAAATCCATCCATTAAGTTACTAATATTGTTTAAAATAATATGACCTTCTCTATGTGCATTAGAGATCCTGTTTTAGGGCTGCAAGTACATTTGCCTCGAAACATGTCGCTAAAATAAGTAGGTTAAAACATCCCCACACATAGGTTCCATGTTCTAGTATATATCATAATAAAATCACCTCCAATATATTCATAACATATACAAGCATGCCTATATGATAAAAGAACTTTAAATTGTCTAAGTGGTTCATAAATCATGACTGCATGTACAAGCCTAGGCAAGCCTTAGGCCGTTAGATAACTCTGAAACCAAGTTCTATTCCTGTCCAAAATTATCCAGGCTTAACATGCAATAAAACATTTAGGCAAACTGGTTAGGTGATCGTTGCCAACTCCGCACTACTAATAAGTAGCAAGAGATGGCCGCAATAGCTTTTACCCGATTTTTGGGTCGGGATTGAATCCACAGAGAGCTAGAATTGGAATTGAGTATCTATCTAGTTTAGGATTGCGTATGTGTTCTTAATTACACTTCTAATTATTTTTAGGGTTTTTGAGTAATTCTACTATTATCAAACTACATATGGTAATTGCAACTAAGTTATGGTAAGAGTTATAATGCTACGAGTTGTTCAAATATCTTTAAAAGTCACTAGGGTAGTGACTTCCGCCTAGGTGGTCAATTGACGGGTACTTGAGTCTAAGGCATATTTGACATATTTGAGGAGTATGATATAACCGTTGTACTAATTTACCCACTCTAAAACTTTCGGTGGTTCAAGTGATTTTCCCAACTTTCTTTCTCAAGACCAATTGGGTATGCAAACATGTACAAGAAACTAAGGTTCAAGTCGGATTTTACTCTCTCGAGGTTTATCCCTTTAATTGGGGCTATTAATCTCTTGAATATGCCATAATTCCTTGTTGGATCAATTTCGGAGACTTAGGCTCTCTTTCTCAAGAAAAACCCTAGTCAACTAAACACAAACTAGTGTTTGCAACCACTATTTCAACAGTTAACCATGAAATTGACCCAAAAATAAAACACCCATAATCAGTTTAGCCCTGAAATACAAGACCCATCAATTAGCCACACCAGGGTTGAGCCAAAACCCTAGCTCATGGGTCTAACTACTCATAATCAAAGAAGAAAAACAAAAAATAGATGAGGACAAACTCAATTAATTGTCTAGGTTCTGTTCATGTGTGAAATTGTTTCGGCTTAACATGCTATAAAATCAGTAGGCAAATTGCTTAGGATTCTGCCACTTCCCTTCAAACAAACGCTGCACGTTCTGTTCTTTAACGTTCATATAGATATCATGTTCCTAGGCTTTCTGAACTTCTTTAAAATTAGTTGTTTGAGACATGCTGCTTATTTTCCTATGTATATGTATAGGTAAATACGAGCATTTTATCTGCTTCCTTAACTGATAGTTCTATTTGTTGTTTGTTGTCTCCTAGACTTTTACCTTTTAAAAACCTTAGCATTATCTAGAACTCCCTAAGTCTAGAGGTCCTAAACTCTTCCGGGACAACAAGGAAGGGGCGGGTATAGCACGCCTAGAGTTCGTTAAATGAACTCGCTTATAACCATTACGGGGAGTGTAATGGGTAGATAAAGGAAATGATAACCTGCGCGCTACTATCATGTGTAGTCCCTCTAGTTGAGAAGTATTATCGGGCATTTCACAGATTGATCCTATATGATAAACAACTTAGGACCTCCCTTATCCCTTTTACATATGTGTGCCTAGACTACTCTTCTTTCAAAAGCATTTATTTCTTTTGCATACGTGGTCGACTCCTTATCTGTTAAAAGTCTTTATTTCTTTTACATATGTGTGTTTATACTGCCTATTTGCTAATTGACTAATTAAGATAATTAAGTTTAACCGGGACCTACCGTTGTGGACCGCGAGGGGTGACTAACACCTTCCCCTCTAACACCCAATTCTAGAAAGGTAATGAGTTGTTCCATATAAATGTCGAAAAGTTCCAATCGAAGAAAAAAGGGGGTACGACGTTGAGGATATAGACCTTCACGAACTGGGGTTTCTTCATCCCCTTCATTGCAGGTTTTACTAGTCGAATCCTCATGCTAGAATACATATTCCCATTCATTTTGTGATTGATGTTATTAGCGGTCATTATTGATCTTTGTTTTGATAAATTAGGAATATAAATTTGTTAGTAATAGATAAATGGATAATTAAATTACACAACTATCTATGCTCCACCAGTGGGCGACAAACTATTCACCGATAAAATGATATAGTTGAATTTGTAACATTATTTATAGGAAAGTGAATTGATTTAACCTACCATATATTAAGTAATAACAACAAAAATATTATGAAGAAAAGTTGAAGGAAATTCAATCCTGGCTATGAGGTTGATCGTTTCAATAGCAGAAGTACAAACAGTATTATGAGCGGAAGAAAGTAAATAGCTCTCTAATTGAGAGAGCGGAATATAGATTTTTGTGTATACAGTATTTCATGACCTACAAAGTATGATAAGTCTCCTATTTATAGCTTTATTTGGGGGAGGAGATCCTCAAATCACATTCCCCTTGAATGAGAATACAATTGTCATTGGCTGCTGCATTACAAGTGGTTATAAATGCTAATATCCTTTGTGACCGTTTCTCATTGAATTCTATTTGATGGCAATGCCTTAAATCATTGTTATTAGCTACTTTATCTTTGGGATTTGTTCAGCACAGTTTGCATGCTTACACACGCTGGCAGCCATTTGTTGACTCGCATCCCACATGTCTTTGATTCTAAGTGTCACCATGCCATTCACCTTGATGTTATTAACCGATTTTAACCCATATAAAGACATGAGCCTCCAAGGCTTAGATTTACTAAGCTGGTATGCAAATATTAAAAGATATGTTTGAAGCATACATAATAAAAATTTAAGTCCTAGACAACCGTGAACAAGAGGTAGCTTGATTCTGGAACATTGGAACGTCTTCAATGCCAGGCTTCCACTTCCACAACTATGTAGCTCCAAGTTCTGCACGCACGGTTCAGAAGTGTAGTAAGGGTGCAGAAGTGCACGTAAGGAATTTTTTTGGGTTGTGATAGCTCTCTACCATAGCGTTAGGTTCACTTGGGTTGCACGAGTTATGATCAAGTCTAGTAGTCTTGCGGAACGATAGAGAAGTCTGTACTTTTCTTTTAGAGTTTATAGGGTTGTGAGGAGAACTTCCCTTATTGATTTGTCATCGTGCTATTTGATTCAATTGAGACTTATGGCATTATTTCCTTCATACTCATTCTTATACAATGTTAAGCGCTGGTGTCATTTGAAAATCGAGGAGTTGTAGTGGTATTATAGACGGGAGTAGGGTGTTTCTCCCTACATATTCGAGCAAGTTAGTATCGTCTTCTTGTGGAAGGAGGTTCTGTTCTTTCAACTTGTAACTGTATTTTTCATGGTTTCAAGGCTATGCAAAGGTTGCTATGATTTTTGGATGTTGTTATCGCAGAGTGTTTTTGTAATGGTAGGGTTCTTGTCCATGTGTCGAGGCTCTAAATGAGTGAAATGGAGGATTTCTTGGTGTATTATTTAGCGATTCAGTATTTAAATAACACAGAGGAAAGATAATCAGTGTATGAATACTCAAGCTTGGTTTGACGGAGTAACGAGACTTGATGTTCTCGAGCGTGGGGGAACTCTTATATTGATGTGGTGTCATCATCCTTGTTGTAACGCATTAAGGTTTGCTAGTGTTATGGCCTGCTTTGATTTTCCATTGGGGAAGTATGTGAAATAGTGACCAAAAAGTTGTTTGTTAGAAATGGCAGGTATATGTTGGCTTCAGGAATGAATTAGCGTTTCTAATACTGATTGCTCGAGAATGATGAGCTTTGATGGGCCTTAGAGTTGGTATCAACTGGAAGGGTTAGGTGCTGCAGAGATGGATTTTGCTTTGAGACAGTATTTAGGCAGCGGAAGATGAAGAATGATATGGAAGAAGTAATTTCACAGTGACTGCATTGCTATTAGGTCATGTAAGGAAAGCAGAGGTCGAGAAGTTTCTTAATGGAGAGAGTTTAACCAACGTGGGAGAGTGGCAGAGTTACATATGGGTTTTTGTGGTAGGATATACATACGCCTTGAGGAAAGTTCAGAGCAATTTGGTATCACGGTGTGCCATGAATAGGACCACAAAATTTTTTTTGGATTCAACATAACTCCCAGTCTGGAATGATTATTGAAATTTCTGTTGATCTCAACTAGGAAAGAGGAATCTTGGTGGGTTCTAAGGTTAGGTAATTGCAATCTCAATCTTAGTACGGGAGCCCTACCGCCTATGATTAGATCGCAAAGTTGTCTGTTTGTGCGGTTTTTTTTTATCTGTGTATTAGTAGGTTATTATGAATAAGGAAAGAAAACATTAATGATAACTCAAGAAAAGTATTTAAGGAATGTGTGCTATATTTGGCCTTATCAGATCATGTTCAGGTTTGGGGAAGACTCAGAGTTTATGCTTCGTGCGGATGAGATGTACAATGAAAGGAATTCAATCATTTGCTTCTTTGATAGGTTGTTCATGTGCTAGGAGAGCCTTCGAGTTGATTATATTTTGGACTATGCCAGAGTTGGTGACTATCAACAATGGTCCTAGTGGGTTCAAAATTAAAGTGTGGTGCCTAAGAACTTCGAGTCCATGGCATGGTTAAGTATCGAGCTTTTGCAGTGGATTATGAAAGGGACTTGGAGTGCTATATTTTATCATTTACATGTAGTGTAGCATTTGGGGAATGGGAGAAAATAACTTCAGATTCATAGAGGGATTATCAAAATGGGCGTACCAGCTAAAGATTTGACTGTGCGCTCAAAGAGGATACAAGATGGTTTGGGGCTTTGAGAAATGGGGTCTCGTTAACTAGGTCACTCATGACGAGTGCTAATTGAGTTCATTATATTTTGAATGGAATATTATTTCTAAGGCAAGTCCAAAGTAAATTATAAGAAATTGGTTCGATTAGCAATGGTTGAATCGACATGGTGGCGGCAATGATCAGTTCCTTCGCTGTGTTAAGTTATGCAGGTGATTGTGGAGGTACGTGCGAGGCTTGAGGGACTCCGTAATTTGATTTTTTGGAGGTATTCCATTATAATTGTTTGTTATGTATAGATGGATCCCGAAAGAGTTATGGTTGTTTAGATTGCTACTTGAGGTTTGTATTTTCTGCGGTTCGGGGCCTCAGTTGCGTGTTGCATTGGTTCTTCTAAAATGGGCTAAGAGAAACGTTTTCCGCCAATGCACTGTTTATTACAGTAGTAGTTCAAGGGTTATGGTGAATAAGTGTAATAGCACATAACGACATGCAGGGTCCAGTGAGCGGTATGGGCAGTTGAAATTGAAGGTCAAGGTCGCAGTTCGGGGTTGACAGTATGTCACGAGATTTGATGAGTAGGTGTGAACTCAGATGTTCAGAGTAAGATGAGATTTTCCTTAATGTCACCCTAGAATGGTGCTCTGTGGAAGAGGTTTTATGTATTGACTTGCGGATTTTGATTTGCTTTATGGAATTGGAACATTTGGTGGTTTTGATGTACGAACTTTGCTACCTCAGCAAAAGGTCATGGGAGCATACCCCACATGGAGATTTGTATAAGTATGACATGTTAGTCACTTGATTATTAAATATTGAAACCAAGTACGGAGGTTATGGAAATATCGCAAATGCGAGAGTTTATACCTGAAAGGCATTCTATTCCTTGGGTTGTGGTCCGTGTGTGTTTGTTTAGGATTTGGCGATTGTTAGTATTTGTCATGAATAAGTTGTTGTGGATCGTTAAAAGGTTATTTGTCCTATATAGTATGGTCAGAATCAGCTTGAGGTCTATTGATAGGCCTAAATGCAGATGCGTGCTCTACACCAGGTCGGGTGTGTTCATTCAGCATATAACTTCTTATACAGGAGTCTTGGAGCACTGGGTGTTATTTCATCGCCAACTATTTCATTTAATACTCTATGGTGCCAACACATGTGGAAATAATCAAGCTGTCTCACAACCCACATTGCACTTTATCAAGTCCAACAATTCAGAAACAAACATAGAAGAAGAAAAGGTAAGGATTCAACAAGACGACAATGAGTTTACATGAAGGAATGCCAGTCAACAAGGCAACAAGGAGTTTACAAGAAGAAATACAAGGCAACAAAGCAACAAGTATCAAGAGAAAGATTAAAGACATAGCTAGGTTCTTTTGTAATCCGTAGTTCATAGCTTAGTCTAGTTTTTTTTACTTTTCACGAGGTGTAATAAGGAGGTCAGCAAGCGGTAACAGCAGCATCAACAGTGAAATCACTGCTCATGGTAGTCCAAGCTACCAAATACTCCAGAACTACACTGACATAATTCCTTTGTAGCCAAGGATATGTAGGCAATCTTCGAAGTAGGGTTTGGTCAAACAGTTTTCATAATGCTTCTCCTAGAATGTAGAGCAGGCAAAAAACTATCAGTTGCGCATTTATCTTTGCCCGGAAACACTTTGCGTCTCCAAGAAAAGAGGTGCAGCTGTGAGCACGTGATTTTTGCCTCGCTCAAAATGTTCCTATAAAATTCACTAAATTAGGATCTTCCTTTTATTATTTGAATTTTTGGATTTATTTGCGTGATTTTGTGTTTATTTGCATTTTCCCTTTTATTATTTTATTTTTAGGAATTATTTGAGTGATTTTGTGTTTATTTGTATTTTTCTTTAATTATTTACATTTTATGAAATAATTGCATAATTTTGTGCTTATTTGCATGTTACAGGCGTTAATTAATATAATTCATACAAAATATAAAAATTGCATGTTTGCATTTAGGATTTAATATTTACATTTTTAGGTTATTAATTAGTTAATATGAAAAATAAATAAAAATAACAAAAAAATTGGTTAATTTTTGTTAAAATCTAGAGTTTAGGAGTTTCCTTAGTTTATTTTATGTTAAAATATGTTTTGGGTTATTTTTATTTTGCTATTAAAAATATGAAATAAAATTATAAAATAAAAATATACAAAAAAGGGGATAATTGATTGTAATTTTATTGGCTTGTTGAATACTAGTTTTGGGCCAAATCTTGCAACAAATCTGGCCCAAAAAATTACCAAACCAAAGCAATCTGAGCGTTGATTAATCTTGATCATACAGTTAAGATGCAAGGTTGGTTACCCTATATAATTGTCGGACAAACCCCCAACCATTACAGACCTCATACCATATCTAATGAACCCTAAATTGGCTGGTGTAACATCACCTCTCCACCGCCCTGCCTCCGGCGTATCAGCACCGCCTGCCGCCGGCCAGAAATCGCTGCCGCCGGAGGTGTAACCCCTAATCCTCCCAAAATTACATCCTGTAATCCTTATTCTCTTCTCTTTCCAACCCCCCTAAAATCACCTCTTAAAACCCCGTCGAACTCCTCGAATATCCTATTAAAGGAGCGGCAGCCCCACCGTTCATGGAGGAGCCGACTCCAACGACCTCAAAATTAACATCACACCCTCCCCATGGCCTTCCCTACCCAAAAACAAGTCTAGCTTCCTTCGAATAACCCCCAGGCTTGTCGAATTTCAAATCTAAGTCTAGACCTAATTTTGAAAGTGATTTTATAAAGGCCATTTGAGTTTCAAAACGGAGTCGCATATTTGTTTTGGCCAAAAATGAACCTATATCTCCGTTCGGAGGCCCAAATTGAACCCAGTCAAGATTTTTGAAGAACAACCAGTAAGTTTCATCTTTTTCTTCTTTTTTTTTTGTTGTTTTAATTCTTAGTCAATACTTTTATCTCGCTTTAAGTTTTAGCATTAGTTTAATTATAAATATTGACTAGCTTTTGCTCGGAATTAAGTTTGCATTTTGGTGACCTGTTATTTTTTTTTTAGGGTAATCCCATAGGTTTAGACTCTAACCATGCTTTGAATTACCCACGTCTTTAGCTTAATGGCCATGTGTAATCTAGTCTTAATTCCTGAATCCTCATGTTCATTATTCAGCTTAGTTTAATGTTCCACAATTAGTTGGTAGTAGTTTGAATAAGAATCAGTTTCAATTTTGATTATTCCAAATGGTATAATGGCATGATAGTTACCGCTTTCCAATTTTTTCTTTTAATTTCAATATTTGATTTGAATTTTTGATTCAGAAGTTTTTTTGATTTCTAAGTTGGATTTTTGTTGATTCCTGATCAATGGTTCAGATTTAATTAGGGTTTTATTATATCTGATAATTAGCTAGTAGTTAATTTTAGGACTTAGCTGAGTAAAACGGTAATTTCAGCACATTAAAGGTGTAATATAGTGTTTTAGTTGTTTCTGGTAGTTTTAGGATTAAAATTAGGGTAGTATAGGTATCCTATAAATAAGAAACAATGCCAGAATCTTTTTGACCCTTCTAGAAGAGGATTTTAGTTTAAAAATCAGTAATTTAGTTCAGTAACTTGCAAATCAAGTCAAAAAATGAAGGACCAAGTTGTTAAAATCTGAATATTGAAAGAGAGACTACTTGTTAAAAAAAAAAGGGGTTGCCCTAGCCCTTGGCTATAAAAAAACACCCCAATTCATCCAAAGAAGGGGTTTTTAGCCAGTCTGAAAAATACTCTAAAAATTCCAGATGTGTTGGAATCTAAAAAATCTCTGAAACTTCCAGCAACAATCAAAAAATCAATCCTGCAAGTATAATCTAATTCAAGGCAAAATCGACAATGTCAGTCTAGTTTGAATATTTGAGAGCTTTTCCTTAAAAAATCTCCGCATTTAGGACTCTAAAATGAGCAGAAATTCAACAAACACTGTTTCATTGGAGGTCCAGCTAGGTTTATGGTTAATTTGATCTTGTTTCTAGGATTTTTGCATCAAATAACTTAGGATTGGGTATTTCTGGAACTCCTGAGTATAATTTTATGTGATTTGAGGTCATTTTAAAGGCTGTGTGCGCCCTATTCTTTTTGGATCTGGTTATTACTGCTATGTTGCTTAAAATTTGGCTGCTGATCTCTAAAACCTACTGTTGTCTCCTTACTCTTCTTTGTTTTTTGGTTACCAGGTAATCCTCAGCTTTAAATATGTAAAGGACCATATCAACAACTTCATTTACTCTACTGGATGACTATTTAATTTACTCCTTTTGATTTCTGTAATGATTTTCATTCACATTTGTAATTCATATGAGAATTGAGTAGTAGTAGTGCCCAGCATCAATTGTATGTAATAAGATTGTACATATGGACTATATAGACTCCCACTTGAGCTAATTGTGACTTTCATTCCACTAAGATTCATGATTAGTAAATCTGGACTGTTTTACCTCTTGTTGAACATGTTTGTCTAGTTGTTTTAGTAGTAAAGTCTATCAGGTTAGTTTGGTTAGTTCAAAGTCATGGTGTCAAAAATTTTAAAATTAGTTTCTGCAGTAGCAATAGAGTCAATATGTGGATCTCAATGTCATTTCAGCATTTGAGTCCTGAAATTGTGAAAATGGTTTTTTTATGTTAGTACAGACTTCCTGCGAGTTCAATACTTTATATATAGTTAATAGCCATGTTAATTTGATCAATGCCTCCCTTTAATTTCCTAGGAAATTGTAGCAAATATTGGGGTGTTTATTTGATTCAACGTTTTCCTTTCCTAAAAATCTGGAACAAATCTAGTGTCCATGCGTGCATTTGCAATAGTAGGTGTAATTTGTTAATGGATTTGGTCGAAATTCATCCTCATTGGGCTAATTTATAGGCTAGTGACTAGTTTGAACACTACAATGCCCCCGTCCAGATCTGGATTCGAATTGGAAACTTGGGTCTCTTAATAATTGATCAAAGCTTTTAGAGTCAAAAGTGTAGAAAAGTAGTAGTTCATTTTAGAAATGACCTTAAAAAATAAAAAATGAGATGTGCAGTGCCAAACAGAAACAAAAATTGCGTGGCCCACGTGAAATGCTTATATTTAGAAATTTGGGACATGCCGTTTAGTGAATTTCGTGGCTTCCCGCAAAGACAACAACGTGATAGTCGCTTTTAGTCACGTCACTAATAATTTTATCTTCTTAAACACGGGTGCACATTTATGTGAACCAAATCTAAATCTAAACATAGTTGGAATGTGTCAAAACCTGCGTGTGCATTTATGTGACGTGGTTCAAGACATGTTTTAACGATGTTGCAATTCTCTTTAAAAATAATAATAATAAAAGTGGTTAAAAGATTTAAAATGCACATAGGTTCATAATTGTACAAAATCAGAAAATTTAAGCCAAATTTAACAGTTGAGCGACCATTCTAGAACCACGAAACTCGGGAGTGCCTAACACCTTCTCCCGAGTTAATAGAATTCCTTATCTGAATTTCTGGTTCGCGGACTAATAAACAGAGTCATTCTTTCCTCGATTTGGGATTCTAAACGGTGACTTGGGACACCATAAATATCCTAAGTGGCGACTCTGAAATTCTCTTAAATAATTTAATCCTGCTTTGATTGTCCTTTACTTGGAAAAACTCTCTTATATACGCCCTTTGCCAGGTTATAGTAGCCAAAAGGAGGTGTGACAAGGGTTAAGAGAGTTAGAAAATAAATTCTAATACCTTCAATTTAGTATATTATAATTCCAAAAAAGACATCACGTAACACACGAAATATATTTCTCAAAAAGCTTTAGTGACACACCGACTTGTCACCTATGCAGTCCGCATTTTCTCGCAAAATTGAAAATATCTCCAAACTTCGATGCCATATTGATGAATGATTTAATTCGTTATAAAACAGACTTGTAGCTCATCAATTTGATATGTGGATAATCTCATAACTCCAAGTAGGTAGAAAAGCTTAACTACATTTGACCTAATTTGCAGCATTTTGTGAATGTAACTTATGATGACCTTTGCAAACGTTTGTTCCACAACTCACTTTACTTCAAAACATAATACAAGACTATGATATGACTAAAATAAATCATTTCATTACATCCTTAGTATGATTATCACCCTAGTCTCGCCCCAAAAGAACATGTTATAACATTCCTAATTTGTCGACTTTCGACAAGACTTATTTTCTTCAATCCGTTTTGATTATAAGCCTTCCAACCCTCTTTGTACTTGTTATTCATGATATTTTATATTTTAACCTCCATGTTAACATGATTAACTAACCATATGTATGCTCAAAGATTATCTCATTTATGAGTTTACATCAGATAACTTATGACATACTGTCACATACGAAAATATCGGGTATAACACTTTGAGCCTCGTCAACGATGAAATTACTCAATCCATCAACATTTGGAACACAGATATAGTCTTGAAGCTCCATACCACCATCATTTACAATCACAATCTCCTTAGCACCACCCTGTTGCACCGTGTCTTTTAACACCAAGAAAGGAGGATCATCCAATTAGCCAGCCTTGATACAGTCCAAAAACAAAACAATCTACCACAACCAAGCAAGCTCCCCACTATGCTTAGAAATGTCAAATGTCATAAATCTATTGGCAAAGGTTTGAACATCCATAGCTAGTGGCCTCTCAACTATCAATAAATATGCCAAACTGCCCATGCTCTCAACCTTCCTACTCAATACACCGACCACTACATTGGTTTTCCCTGGATGATATAGTATGATGATATCATAGTCTTTCAACAACTCTAACCTTCTCCGCTACAACAAGTTAAGGACTTTCTGCTTGAAAGGGCGTTGGAAAATCTGATGTTCAATATAGACCTCACATGGAACACCGTATATAGTACCTCCGAATCTTCAATGCATGAATAATGGCTGCTAACTATAATTAATGCACATATTATTATTCTCATGAACCTTTAGTTGCTGATATGCATAGGAAATCACCCTACCATCCTGCATCAAAATCACATCAAGCCCAATATATGATGCATTATGATACACATTTTAAGATCCCTAACAAGTAAGTAACACCAACATTTGGGTTGTAGTAACTGCAGTCTTGAGCTTTTGAAAGCTCAACTCACACTAGATGGACTTTCCTGAAAAGAGTAACCTTCTACGTCAACTTGGTCAATAAGGGTGAGTCGATGCAAACCCCTCCACGAACCGATTGTAATTACCTGCCAAACCCGAAAAACTCTAAATTTTTGTAGCCGAAGTAGGTCTAGGACAGCTCTAAACTGATTCAATCGTCTAGGGATCCACCTTAATACCATCAAAAGATAAAACATAACTCAAATAAAGTACCGAGCCTAACTAGAATTCACACTTCAAAAAGTTAGCATAAAATTGATGATCCCTATGTGTCAAAAGTACGATCTGAAGATGCAGCTTATGCTCCTCTCGACTGCAAGAGTAGACCAAATATCATGAATGAATATTATCAAAATATAATCTAGATATAGCTTGAACATCAGTGTCATCAAATCCATAAAGGCTGATGGGGCATTAGTTAAGCCAAATAACATTACCAAAAAGTTGTAGTGACCCTACCGAGTCCAAAAAGTTATCTTACGGAAATCTAATGCCCTAATCTTCAACCTATGGTAGCTAGATCTTAGATATATATTGGAAAACACCTTGGAACCCTGAAGCTAGAAATAAAAATCATCAATCCTCAATAGCAAATACTTGTTCATGATAGTTACTTTGTTCAACTGCCTGTAATCTACACATATCCTCATTGTTCGATACTTCTTCTTAACAAACAACACCTGTGCACCCCACGGTGAGACATTATGCTTAATGAATCCTTTATCAAGCAAATCCTGTAACTGCTCCATCAATTATGTCAACTCCACTGGGCCATAATGTATGGTGCGGTGGAAATGGGCTAAGTGCCCAGAACGATGTTAATGCAAAAATTAATATCTCTAGCATGTGGCATCCTTAAAACACTTGTAGGAAACACTTGTGAACTCATGCACGACTTGTACTGAATCCACTAAAGGAATGTACGTATTAAGACCGGGGATATAGGCCAAATATGATTGACACCCCTTCTCGAATATGTTGAACCTTCACGTATGAAATAACCATACAAGTAGAATGGTCGGGAGTCCCTCTCTACTCCAATTGAGGAAACCCTTACATGGCAATGTCACAGTTCAAGTGTGATAGTCCAAAATAGACTGATAAGGTGACAACCAATCCGTGCCTATGATCACATCAAGATACACAAGATCAAGAAGTAGAATCTCTACCCCATAGTGACCAAACACGTACGATATACCCAGGTTATCATAATAGAATCTATAATAGGCTTAGACACATAAACATGAGCACTCAAAGAATCACGAGACATATCCAAATATGAATTAAAATATGATGAAAAATATGTATAAATAAAACCTAGATAAAACTTAACGAATGCATCTCTATGGAAAACTAGAATAATACCTGTGATGACCGCACCCCACGACTTTACCTAAAGTCTAGCTAGGAATGCATAGAAGTAGGATAAGACCCAGCACTGTGAATCTCACCTATTGAATGACCTCTAACTGGCTGGGCTCTAATGGCCTGACCACTACCTCTATCTGCTTGACCCTACCTCGGGTTGGCTGAGCAAGCAACGGAGCAACCGCTGCCGGAACAATGGCACAAGAACCATGCTACATCACGCTACTCAGAATTATTGTATAATGCTTCTTGTATGATCCATACCTCTATACCTAAAGAACTTTCTCGAGCAATGTGGTTGCTGAATATGGGACTTACCCTGACTTCTTGATAACCATCATGATAGATCTGAGTGGTCGGTGCATTGATGAGAGTTGGAGGTGTACCGTTGCTAGTTGCTCAAGAAGATACTCATAAGAACCATGACTGGCCAAAGTACCATGTGCTACCTGAAGTGCTGAATTTGGCCTGTGAGAATGGCCTCTCCTAAGTGAACCCATGCCTCGAGATGAGTCACCATATAAACTATCAAAATAACTAGGCCTCTTCACAAATACTGCCTCTCTACATTGACCACTAATCTTTTCGAACGGCCGAGCAACCTCTACAACCCGTCGAAAATAAATATAATCCTAGTCTCATTGGCTATCAGTTACCTAATACAAAAAGTAAGGCCACTATGAATCTCCTCACGCTCTCCTAGACTGTAAGGATCAAGATAAGTGTGTGGTGAGATAGGTCCACAAATATGGTCTGTACTGGCGAACAATGATGCTACCGTGTTGTACACGCACAAACTGAATTTGGTAGTCCTCTTTTAGAGTAAATAGAATGAACTTCACTAGAGATAGATATGATAACTGATCCCAAGTTAGTGGAGATAGACCTACTGGTCTTCCTGGAACACAGTCACGCCAACAACTCCAGGCCGAGTTGGTGATATGAAACACTGCGAAATCGACTCCATTACACTCTACAACAACACTTCGTGTAAATGGTCTAAATAAACATGTGTTCCCTAGAAAGAGTACCACCAAAATAAATAGGAAAGATCTTGATAAAATTGAAGAAGCTCTTTATCCCCTTATATGACATTACAGACCTCTCCCCGGACTGTGTAGCAATAACGAGCTAAACTACTTTCATTACTATAATAACCGACGTATGATATATGGGAGCTATTTGCTTCAGGGTGTGAGTAGTGAGAGTATGTGTACCTTCCAGCCTTGAGAGATAGTTTGAGCCATAGGAAATACCCCAGCCTGGCCACACTTTCCAAAAGACCATCCAGGTGGACTAAAGCGTCTTAAAAGCACAGGAGTGGCTATGAACCCCTCCAGGACATGACCCGGTCAACCTGGTGTAGTCTGAACAGGGATATACTCCTTCTTCTCTATATGAATGTCTGCAATAGGTGTTGTTGCACACTCTCTAGGCTGAGCTTTGCCTTTACCTCATCCTTATCCCCGAGCCCTGTTAGTGGCAGTAACCTGAGGCTCTGGCTCCTGGTCCATTATCGATGTTGTGCGTGTCTTTATTATCTTTGATAGAACAAGAATAGAATAATATTAAATAAATAATAGAATAAATCACACGATATGGGAGGTATGAAGTGAAATATTCCTAAAACCCTATAGCCTTGAGAAGATAAGTACAAACGTATCCGTAGAGACCCTCTAGACCACTAAACTTGCTCATGACTCATGAGACCAAGGCAATTTAGTGATCTGATACTAACTTACCATGAACTATAATCCCTATCGCGGGACTATGATGGTGCGTAATGTCCATGTTCTGGTCAATCCAACATTATTACATAATTAATCAATCTAAAACCAACTAGAAAGTAGTTTAAGAAATGTGCACTTGTTTTGTAAAATAATACACTAGTGACAAAAACTTAAATTGAAAAAAATAATCGAAAAACAATATAAAGAAAAATCTGAAAAAAGAAGAAGGAAAAATATATGTGAATAAATTGTTGTGTTGTTCTTGCTGGTAGGCTATAAATTAAAGTAGTGCTTAAAGAAAGAGGGAATCATTATTGAGAGTGATCTTGTTTGTGAAATTGAAATGGATTAAAAAATTTGCTCTTAAAGTTTATTATGTGATGTGTTAAAGTGGTTAAGACTATGAACCACCAATACTACATATATACTACCCATCCCTTAGCCCACATTCTTACCATGAAAAAGGTTCTAATTGATTTTGTATTGAGCAAACCTACTTTAGTAGAGATTTATATTATGGGCAAGCCTATGGTACCAATTGCATGCGTGTGATTTCTTAACTAAGAGGGAGAAATATCTTTGATATGTGAGAGCTTTCAAACTATATTTGATCATGAGATCCAAATGTGTGGATTTAACTTACTCTCTTGTTCTTGTTATGAGGGAGCATGGTTTAATGAGAGACAAGTAACATTATTAGGCTTCTCTAAGATGTTGAATGTTTAAGATAGGAGTGTATTATGATATTAAGTCAGTTTTTGAGGCTATGATTGTTATAAGCAGGTTATATCACTTGTGAATAACTCTTTTGAAGAATGGCATAAGAAAGGGAAGTGTTGCGATTGCATATGCTCTAGCTTAGTTGTTTCTATTAACCGTGGTCATTGGTGTAGTGTGCTTTGTGTGCATAATTGTAAAGATCTCAAAGATAGTATAATATGTTGGTTGACTCGAGGACAAGCAATGTTTAAATTTGGGATTGTGATGTTTTGCTATAAATGTGTATTTTTAGTGCACTGCTTACCTTACGGTTCAAGGTTTTAGTGATTAAATGTGCGATATTTGAGCTTAATTGTGCCGTTTTATGTGTAGGATTTCTCAAGGATGAAAATACATGAAGTTTTCACACATGGACGTCAAAGATATGCGAGAAGGTAAAATATCGGACCACGCACTAGAGTGGGCGATGCCTGGTTTTTGGATTTGTTTAACCGTTGATTCGTCTTCGCTTCTATTATGTTATTTATTAGTTTAAATTATTAGATTAGTTTTTATTTATATTAAATTATCTACTTGTGCCAGGCTTACCTACTGTAACGATCCGTCCCGTAATTTCAAGAGTTGTAGCCCCGTTCCCCCATTTACTACTCATTTTATTCTTTACATTTGTTATGTGACATTCTGGGTAGTTGGTTCAGGTCCAGAGAGATTTCCGAATGAGTTGAGCCACCTAGTCTGAAGTTCGAAAGCTTAAGTTGAAATAATTGACCGAATATTGAGTTATCTGTAAACAATTCTGAAATGGAGTTTTGACGGTTTCGTTAGCTTCGTTTGGTTATTTCGGTTTCAAAAGTGTGTTTGGATTGTGAATTTAATGTCTGTAATGGAATTAGGCATGAAATGACACAAAGTTAGATATTTTCAAGTTTTATCAAGAGTGGAGTTTGTGGTTACCAGTCTCAGATTGAGGTTACGGGTTTTGGAGTATGTACATGGTGTCATTAGTGACATGTCTACAACATTTGAAGTCAATCAGATGTGATTTGATCGGTTTTAGTGTCGTTTCAAGAGGTTAGAATTTCTCTAGTTTTATAGGCTTGAATTGGGGTGTGATTCGTGGTTTTGGCATTGTTGATGTAATTTGAAGGCTTGACTAAGTTCATGTCATGTTTTAGACTTTTTGGTATATTTGATTGAGGTCATAAGGATCTCGAGTGAAGTTCGGGTGGTCAATGGATTAAAAGTTGAGTTTGAGAGGTTGTTGTAGCTCAAGCTTTCTGGTGCAGTCGCACTTGCAGAGATTTGGTTGCAGGTGTGAGCTAGGAGGCATACAAGCAAATTTTGAATTGGGGGAAGTGGAGCACGGATGTGGAAGGAATTCCACAAGTGCAGACTCACACTTATGCATGGAGCAGATTTTGGAAGCCTGGTCCGCAGAAGCAGATTGTTTGTGTAGATGTGCGCCCATAGAAGTGGGGTTTATGACCGCAAAAACTGTACTGTAGAACCAGGTTTTGACAACAGAAGCGAGAAATATTGGGAAGATTATTTATAATGAGGGCTCCGAGATTTTAACAATTTTAATCATTTCATGATCGAGATCAGATTGGGCAATTTTTGAGAGGATTCTCGAGGGGTTTCTTGAGGTAAATTAGTTGTCGATTTTTATTCAATAATCTTGTCTCCCCATTGATTTTCCCACAAAGATTGTGTGGTTTGGAGGTGTAATTTGGGAGTTTGAGGCAAGGGATTTCGGGAGTTTAATTATGGGGTTTGAGTGGCTATTAGGTGTCTGATTTTGGTAAATTTTATATGGTTGGACTTGTGGTTAACTGAGTTATAGATTTTGTGACTTTTATCAGATTTCGAGATATGGGCTTGGGGCCAACTTTTGGGTGAACTTTTTGACTTTTTATTAAAGATCGATATTTTGTTTTGAATTGATTTATCTAGCTCGTGTTGATTGTATCGAATTGTTTGTGGATAGATTCAAGGCTTTCGAAGTATGTTTTACGAAAAAAAGGTTGTGTTGGCTTAGAGATTTGTAGGACTTGAGGTAAGTGACCGTTCTAAATTTTGCTCTGAGAGTTTGAAACCCCGTACTACATGTCTTGTGATTGGTGTTGTGGTGATGGACATGCTAGGTGTGGGTGTGCACCGTAGGAATTGTGACTTGGTCCATTTCATGGAACTGTATAGTTGAATAATCTATCGTTATTTGTGTATTCTCCACGTGATATAGAAATTGAGATGCAAGTGATGTTATAAATCATGTTTAGGCAATATATTTGTACTGTAGGGACTGCCATAGGTCGTGTTACATGTCTAATTATCTACTAAATTGTTGTTTTATACTCAGTCACAGTTTTACTTGCATATCATATCTCAGTCTCTGTTGTTCATTGTTGATACATTATATTATTTCTATTTGGGTTGATCATCTTGATTATTGAGTGCTTTGGAAACTAGAGAGGTTGATGATTAACTGAGGCTAATAGGCGTGATTGTGATGATATTTATGGGATTGGGCTGAACGCCGCAACATGTTTTATTAATTTATCCCATGATTGGCTTATTATAGCGCTTGAGTTGAATGAGCCTCTCTGCAGTCTGTATACAACCTTAGTGAGAATAGGTACCAACTGAGTGACAGTGCCGAGAACTAAGTGTGATTGCTGAGCGACTAGAAAAATTGAGTGACTGTGAGGTTGGAGTGAAGGGAAGGACTGAGTGACTATTGCTTTGAGATTATGCACTTAGTTTCATTAATGTTGTACTTCGACTAGAATGCATCTATATTATGTAATTTCTAAGATTATATATATTTTTTAAAATTGAACTTAATATGAACTAATTGTTCTGGCCTCAATTGTCGAACTTGAAAGCATGCTGTCTTTCTGTGTATAATTTTTGTCATTGAACTGTGCATGTGAAGCTCGTCTTACATACAGTCCATTGTTTAGTCTTGTTACTTTTTGAGTTGGTTATGCTTATGCTACGTCCTACACTTCATGTATAGATCTTGGTGTTTATGGACATGGTGGGTGTTGATTATATGTGTGGCTTGACCAATTAGAGATTTAAAGGTAGCTTCTCGGTGTTCACATACCTTGACTCTCCTTCTCTATCTTTCAGCTTTATGTATTTAGGTTTTGTGTTTCATGGACAGTATTTCCAGACATGTATTGTATAGAAGCTCATGAGCTCCGTGACACCCAAATTTTAGGTATTTTCGAGTTGAGTTTTGACCCTCTATCCAGTTTATGAGATATTTTATTATTTAAGCTATTTTAGCTTATTAGTAATTTAAAAGTGTTCGAAACATTTCAAAGTGTCGGCTTTCCTAGTTCGCAATTATGCGCCATCATATTAGGCTAGGTTTGGGTGGTGATAAGTTGGTATTAATGCCAAGGTTACATAGGCCTTATGAATTATAAGCAGGTTTAGTAGAGTATTGCGGATTGATACGGAGATGTCTGCAGTTATCTCCGAGAGGTTTCCGAACCCTTAGGAAACTTCACATTCTTGTATTGTTTTCATATAGATTTTTTGATTTCAGTAATTGAAATTTTCTATTCTTTCATAGAAGAATAGGGCCCCTGCTATAGGACATGATAGACAACCTTTAGTACCTCCAACTAGGGCCATGAGATATTGAGGATACGGTAGGGTTCGCGAAAGGCGTAGAGGTGCATATCATCCAACAGATAGAGTAGCACCAATAGACCCACCAGTTGCTTCGGCTTAGGAGCGGGTACCAGATATTATTAAGCCAGTTGTTCCCATAATGATTCCAGGCCTTCAGGAGGCGTTGGCTTGGATTTTGACTGTGTGCACTAGCCTTTCTCAGGTGGTCTCTGCACTGGCTAGAGTACGCACTTCTTAGGCCGGGGAAGGTACTCATACTCCCGCTACCCATACTCCAGAGCAGGTGATACATGGACTTCAAACACTGGGGGTACTGCCAGCCTAGCCGATTCTAGTTGCTTAGGCCAAGTTGGGTCCCGTTATGACAAATGATGAGCAGAGGAGCCTAGAGAGATTAGAGAGGCTTGATTATCCATCATTTTGTGTTGTTGAGTCATAGGATGCCCAGGGATTCTTAGATAGGTGACAGCAGATTATTTGCACGATGGGTATTCTAGAGACTAGTGGGGTCTCGTTCCCTACTTTTTAGTTTAATGGGCTTCCTTCATATGGTTGGAGGCCTATGATAGGCACAGGTTGGTCTGTGCAACACTAATTACATGGCATGAGTTCTCTGTTCTCTTCTTTGAGAAGTTTGTGATGCAGTCTTGTAGGAAAGAGCGACACATACTGTTTAGGTAGTTATGTTACGAGGGCATATTTGTGACCCAGTATGATACAGCGTATTGAGAGTTGGATATCATGTAGTTTTGTCGGTTCCCACTAATAGGGAGAGTATTAGGATGTTCATTGACGGTCTCACATATCAGTTGCAGTTGCTTATCACTCGGCTATGGGTATCTGGTGCTACTTTAGAATATATAATTGATATTGCTCGGCACATAGAGATGGTGTCACGAGCATGGGGAAAGGGAGGCCAAGAGGTCTCGTGTGTCGGGTAGTTTTAGCGGTGTTCTTTCTGGGGTCAGATGTTTCATAAGAGGGGTCGTACTTATAGGCATGCTCAGATGGCTCGTCCATTGTTCTATCAGTTTAGGGTTCATCTATACTAGCTCGTTATGGTAGTTATCATGCGGGTGCCCCTTTAGTTTTTCATCACTTGGGAGTTGCTTTAAGTGCGGGTAGTTTGGGCAATGTGGAGGTAGTGTCCTTGGACAACGGGAGGTCTAGTGTGGTAGCACAGTTAGTTGTGACTTTTACGACAGTTACTTCACAACCCGCATAGCAAGTTCGGTGTAGGGCCTAGATAGATAGAGTTCTCCCTCAAGGGGGAGGCCAATCAGGTGACAACCAGGCGTGATTTTGTTCTATTCCTGCCAGACCATATGTTGTTGCTTCGGATGCAGTGATAAAGTTATTGTTCTAGTATGCCATAGGGATGCTTCTATACTATTTTACCTCTGTTCTGCTTAATTGGATGTATCATCATTCCCATAATCTATATATGCCCCGTGTGTCCTTAGTTTCATCTCTTTATGTGTCCATGCTAATTGCCGATACTATTGTTGTGGATCGTGTATATCAGTCGTGTGTAGTGACTATTGGGGGATTGAAGACTAGAGTTGATCACTTGTTGCTTAGTATATTTGATTTTGATGTGATATTGGTTATGGATTGGTTGTTTCCATGTCATGATATATTATATTGACACGCTAAGACCGTGATGCTGGTGATTCTAGGGCCGCCAAGGATCGAGTGGAGAGGTTTCTAGGCTATATTCCCAACGAAGTGATTTCATATTTGAAGGCCCAACGGATTGTTGGGAAGGGATGTTTGTCTTATTTGTCCTTTGTGAGGGATCTTGGTATTGATACTCCTACTACAGATTCTGTTATGGTGGTACAAGATTTTTCGAAAATATTTCATACAGGCCTATCGGGCATGCCCATGACAAAGATATTGACTTTGGTATTGAATTGGTGTTGGATACTCACCTCATTTCTATTCCTCCGTATCATATGGGCACTAGCTGAGTTGAAGGAGTTTAAAGAGAAGCTTCAGGATCTTCTTGATATGTGGTTTATTAGGCTAAGTGTGTATCGTTGGGGTGCACCCGTTATGTTTGTGAATAAAAAGGATAGTACCATGCTTATTTACATCGTTTATAGGTAGTTGACCAATGTCACAATGAAGAACATGTATGCTTTTCTAGGCATTTATGATCTATTTGACCAAATTTAGGAGGAAGAATGTTCTCTAATATTGATTTGAGGTCTAGGTATCACCAGTTGAGGATTCAGGACTCGGGTATTCTAAGGACAACATTCACGCCCCATTATGGTCAATATGAGTTCCTTGTGATATATTTTGGGCTAACCAACACCCTAGCAACATTCATGCATCAAAAGAATAACGTATTTCAGCCTTATCTTGACTCGATTGTCATAGTATTCATTGATGATATCCTGTTGTACTTGTAACCAAGATGAGCATGCCCAACATTTGAGGAATGTGTTATAGCGGTTGATGGAGGACAAACTATGTGCCATTTTATCCAAGTGTGAGTTTTAGCTTAGTTAAGTGGCGTTCTTGGGGCGGTCGTATTTCAGGTTGATCCAAAGAAGGTACATGCAATTCAGAGTTGTCCCAGACTATCCTCAGCAATCATGATTTATATCTTTCTCAGTTTGGCTAATTATTATCATTGCTTCGCGGAGGGTTTCTTATTTTTTGAGTCACCCTTGACCAAATTGACCCATATGGGTGCTTGTTTCAGGTGATCAGATGAGTGTGAGGAGATCTTTCACAAGCTCAAGACTGCCTTAATCACACCTGCAGTTCTAGTTTTGCCTTCAGCTTCAGGATCTAATACAATATATTATGATGCTTTTCGGATAGGTATTAGGTGTATCTTGATGCAGGATGAAACTATGATTGCATAGGGTTCGTGCTAGCTAAAGCCCTATGAGACGAACTGCCATGTTCATGATATGGAGTTGGTTTCCATTTTTCATGCATTGAAGATTTTGAGGCACTCTCTCTATGGTCTCTTGAGCGGTATTTATAGATCATCGCACTCTACAGCTTTTGTTCGAGCAAAAGGATCTAAATTTGAGGCAGCATAGATGGTTGAAGATACAAAAGGACTATGATATTTCTATTTTATGTCACCTCGGGAAAGCCAATATGGTGGCCGATGCCTTTAGTAGAAAGTCCGTAAGTATAGGTAGTCATGCATTCATTCCTGTTGGTGGGAGACTTCTCTTAGTTGATGTTTAGTCCTTGTCTAACTAGTTCGTGAGATTAGATTTTACGAAGCCTAGTCGGGTTCTGCCATGTGTAGTTTCTTGGTCTTCCTTACTGATACCATCACAGAGCGCTAGTGTGATGATCCTCACTTGATTGTCCTTAAGGACATAGTTCGCAAAGTGATGCCGCTGATACTACCATCGGGGATGATGTAGTGTGGAGGATTTAGGTCTGAGTATGTATGCGTAGTGTTGATGGGCGACGTGAGTTGATTCTTCAGGAGGCCCAATTCATGATATTCAATTCATCCGAGTGTCGCAAATATTTACCAGGACTTAAGGCAGCATAATTGGTGGAGGAGAATGAAGAAAGATATAGTGGGGTTTGTAGCCCAGTGCCTTAACTGTCAACATGTAAAGTATAAGCATTAGAGACAAGGTGTATTGCTTCACAGGCTAGATATTCCAGAGTGAAAATGGGAGCAGATCACCGTGAATTTTGTAATTGGGCTCCCACAGACTTAGAGGAAGTTTGAAGCTATTTGGGGGATTGTGGATCGGTTGATCAAGTCTGTATGCTTCATTCCAGTTGGGACTACTTATTCTTGAGAGCGGTTAGCTCAGATTTACATCCGAGAGATTGTCTGCCTTCATGGTGTGCCGGTGTCTATCAATTTAGATGTTGGAGAACATGATATACACTTGGGCCATTGATTTTGGGAGTTCACAGGATCATTTCCTGCTGCTCGAGGAGTATTCCTAAAACAATAGCTACTAATCGAGCATTCAGATAGCTCCATATAAGGCTTTTTATGGGGGACAATGTCGATCGGTGGGTTGGTTTGAGCTGGGTCAGGCTAGGCTATTGTGTAATGACTTGGTTCGGGATGCTTTGGACTATCTCAAATTGATTCATGATAGGCTTTGTATGGCACAGTCTAAATAGAAGAATTATGTTGATAGGAAGGTTCCTGATGTTTCTTTGGTGGTTGTGGAGAAGTTACTAGTCAAGGTTTCACCCATGAAGAGTGTTATGACAATTGGAAAAAAGGGAAACTTGAGCCCTTTGTAGATTGGGCGGTTTGAGGTGCTTTAGAGGATTCGAGAAGTGGATTACAAGCCTTCCTTGCACCTAGCATGTCGAGTGTGCATCAAATGTTTCACATTTCTAAGTTCAAGAAGTATATCGGCGACCCATCTAATGTGTTAGATTTCAGGATCATTCAGTTAGATGGTGATTTGACTTATGATGTCGAGCGTGTGGCCATTTTTCGTTGGGAGGTTCAAAAATTAAATTTAAAGTATAGCTTTAGTTAAGGTGCAGCGAATAGGTTAGCCAGTAGAGGAGGCCATGTGGGAAGCTGAGAGGGAGACACAGAGCAGATATCCATGCCTATTTGAGACTCCAAGTATATTTGTACACCCGTTCGAGGATGAATGTTTGTTTTAGAGAGGGATGATGTAACAATACAGTAGGTCATTTCTAGAGTTTTATCCTCGTTCCCCCATTTACCGCTCATTTTATGTGTTATAGTTGTTATGTGACTTGCGGGGGTAGTTGGTTTGGGTCTGAAGATATTTCAGAATAAATTAAGACACCTAGTCTCAAGGTCGAAATCTAAAGTAAAATGGTTGACTGGAATGATTGACTTGATGTTTACTTATCTGTAAACAACTCCATAATGGAGTTTTGATGGTTCTTTTAGCTTCGTCGGATGATTTTGGATTAGAGAGTGTGTTCCAATTGTGATTTGGAGGTCCGTAGTGAAATTGGCTTGAAATGGGAAACAATTGGAAATTTTGAAGTTGACCTAGAATGGACTTTCTAGTTACCGAGCTCATATTAGGGTTGGGGGAGTTGGAGTAGGTCCATGGCGTCATTTGTGACTTTTATCCACAATTTGAGGTCAATCAGATGTGATTTGATTTTTTTTGAATCATTTGAAGAAGTTGGAATTTCTTTAGTTTCATTGCCTAAAATGGTGTACGATTCGTGGTTTTTGCGTTGTGTGATGTGATTTCAGAGCTTGACTAAATTCGTTTCGTGTTTTATGAATTTTTGGTGTATTATAGTTGAGGTTCTGAGGGCCACAGGTGAAGTTCGGGTGGTCAATGGAACATAAGTATAGTTTGAGAGGTTGTGGTAGTTGACGCCTTCTGGTGCAATTGCACCCGCGAAGATTTGGTCGCAAGTGCGAGCTGGGAATTGCAAAACTGAAGTTTTTATTGGGTGTTGCGGAGCACGGATGTTGAAGGAATTTCGCAAGTGTGGACTTGCACTTGTGCGGTCGCAGAAGCGAGAAAAGACTTGGAAAGGCTAGTCCACAGAAGCGGATTGTTTGTGCAGATACGCCCGCAAATTCCTGACGGCAAACGTGGTTTGCTGGTGTTGATACCTATTTTTTCCCTCATATATTTTTAAATTTTGCAAAAATACTTTCAAAATATTGTACGTGCATTTAAAACATGCACAAGTGTTTTACAAGTTTTCTACAAAACTTTAAAGGGCCCAAATCCTTCTATTTCGGCATTTTGAATTACATTAATACTCAAAACAAACCCTCATATTGTTTTATAATGATTTAATTATCTAAATTGATCATTTATATTCATATGAGTGCTCACATATTTTAAATGCATTTTTTTATGATTACATAGGCTTGTTTAAGACTATAATGGCATATTTTACAAAAATAACCCCTACATATACATAACTACATTATCTATACAGAAAATAACTTTTATTATTTTTATAATATTGAATAATTATTATGGATAACCTTCATACTTGAAAATCATTTTTTATCATTTAATTAGATATTTTTTAAAATTGTTTTATGTAGAAAAATGGGTATTTAAATAATAGCCCCTCATCTCTCAACCCTCTCTCAACCTAACCCTAAACCTAATCACCCTCACCGGCATAAACCTCCCTCATAAGGTTCTTCTATGTCTTCTCCGACCATCCCTGGCCTCCTACGCTCCATGGCTCTTCGACTTCATGAGTCCTTGAGAAGATCTCAAGGGACTCTTACTGGTTCTGGTTTGAAACTTTGTTTACCGACCTGTCTCAGGCCATTTTTCATTCGTAAGTAAGGATATCTCCTTGTTTTTAATACGAATCTATGGGTTCTTGACATATTCTCTTCATCTCTGCTATTTTTTTGAAAACCCTAGTTCGATACTGTTGATTTTTCTCAGATTTTTATAGATTTGAGGTCATTTGAATGTTATTAAGTGTTTTCCTTTAAAAAATCTCTTATTTAGTTGATTATTTCAATTTTATCACTCCTTCTAAACTAGGGTACATCTTAAAATTTTATTCAACGATTTTCTAAGTTCTTAATGTTTAGCTAATTTTCATTCGTCATTTTAACTGATTTTTTCAGGAATGTTCAAACTCTTGTTGATTGTCTCGATATACTAGTTTCTTCGATTTGTTTCGATACTCCGTTATTTTTGTGATGCCAGTCGTATTAGTTATTGGGCATAAATAGTTTCCTTGTTAAAATCCAGTATTTATTTGGTATTTTCCCTAATTAATCTCTATTTATGGGTCAAACCTGTTTTTTCTTGCTGAATTTTGTATTTCTATGAAAATATAATTATTTACAGAAATGGATGGAGAAGTTCGGCCAAAACTGATCAATTCAGATGCAGTCAATCGATACTATTTGCAATCTTTATGCTTTTGTAATGCCCCATAAAATTTTTTGCTCAAAACCCGAGATCTCGTAATGCCATGTTAGCAATATGCGTTTGGACTATGCTATGCATTAAAAAGTCAAGAAATTATGTTTTCCAGCAAAGTGCAATTTTGCGGTCAATAATGGCGTCGCATGTCAAGTATGCGGACCACATTTTTACCGCAAAGTGAGTAAGTGTATTTTCCAAATTTGATGTCAACCGTGCGGTAAATTATGCGATCTCCATTTAGCATGATCTTTATTTTACTTAGTTTTAATTTAAATTAGAACTCGAGGAGCAATTTAGCAAATTCCATAGCCCTCGCAAATTTAAAAACACGCAATTGCCATAGGTGCGCTACTATTTAATTTACTTTCCTAAACTCGAGTGCGCATTTATGTGACTCAAATCAAAATCTCAAAATTAGGTAAAATGTATAGCGAGCTACGAGTGCATTAATGTAATGTGCTTTAAGACGCGTTTTAATAATGTTGCAATCTTCTTAAATTAAATAAAAACGGTTTAAAAGTTAAAGTTTTCACATAGGAACAAAATGTATTAAAATCATATAATTAATCCGAATATAACAGTTGAGTGACCGTGCTAGAACCACGGAACTGGGGAATACCTAACACCTTCTCCCGGGTTAACAGAATTCCTTCCTGATTTTCTAGCACGCAGACTGTATTACAGAGTCAAACCTTCCCCGATTCGATATTTTAAATCGGTGACTTGGGACACAACTAATTATCCCAAGTGGCGACTCTAAAATCTCTAAATAAATAAATTCCATTTCGATTGTCCTTTAATTGGAAAAACTCCCTTTCTATGCCTAGTGGAATTGTAAAAATGAGGTGTGACAATTCCAACCATTGTTTTATAATATGTTCAATTCTTTATTTCACCACTTGAATTGTTCGTTGTGCTATACAAACAACTTATTTGATTCAATTATTTGTGTGGACTAATTCTTTAATATCTGTTGAGCTGGGACCTACAGTTGTGGACCAAGATGGGTGCCTAAGACCTTCCCCTCGAGGTTACTTTGAGCACTTACCCTAATATCTAGCAATGGGAACCAACCCAATAGTTCACTACTCCTCCCCGCGGAGGGAAAAGGGGGGTATGATATAGGGAATCATATTCGATATTTTGCTTGTCAACATAAAGTAGTCTAGTAATTAAACTTAGTGTACGTTTAGTTCACTTGTAATTGGTTTAATTAAGTAGTATATATTTCCTAAAACAAGTTCTTCAAAACTACCTCAATTTAATAGTATAACATCATGCCTATAAGTATTAAAGAAGTCCATTTCAAAACTTGCTTTAGTTCTATACAAATACAGTCACCAGAACTCCACGTATAGGCAAACCTTTAAGGCGTCTTCAAAAACTGCATTTCTGAAAACTATTTCTATTGCTTAATGTTTCTGATTCTAACAGCCATTAAAAATCAATATGCAACTTTTAGGGTCACTACTCCTGAGTTTCTAAAAATTAAGTTGTTTCTTTCTGCATATTCACCAAAAATATCCCACCTTAGGACACTTTCTAACAAAAGCCCTTAATTGTGCTTGAGTCGTGTTGTTTATGTGCTTGTTTGACGAAGAAACATTGATCCTCTAATTGCTCATTTTTATGTGCGAAAAGTCATAAGTGTTTTCATTGTTGCCATAAAATTTTCACCTTTAAAACCTTAGGGGTCCATCTAGAACCACCTACAAGTAGAGGTCCTACCTCCCTCTAGGACTATTAAGACGGAACAAGTAGCAGCATGCAATAGACATCACTGACCAAGCACTCGCTTTGCATGACCAATAAGGGGATTGGAAGGGTAGACATGGGATACAATGACTACGCGGTAATGTCACGTGTAGCCCCTCATCAAAGAGTGTTTATCGAACATTGGGTGATCCTATAGACTAACCAATCTAGGACCCTCTTCCCCCAAAATTCATATTTTATTTAAAAACATTACTTACAACTTTTGTTCAAAAATCTTTACTTGAATTACCCAACATGATTTACTTGGAAGCAATTTGATTCAAATGTTTATGGACTAATTTGTGAATATAAGTTCGGTCGGGACCTACAGTTGTAGAGAAAGAGGGGTTCTTAACACCATCGCCTTGAGGTTACTTTGACCCCTAACCCTAATCTTTAGTAATGCAAACCAATTCAAAAGTTAATCACTCGAGCTGCCCTAACGCACCTTAATTCGTTAGGTGGTGGCTCTTCAAATGCCTAATTTCCAAAAGGAAATGTGTTATTACCCCATGAATGTCAAAACCCGAACTCTCTTTCCGTGAGGAGGAGGAAAAAGGTGGCGTGACAGCATGACGACTCTGCCAGGGAATATCTTTAGACTCTTCATGAACTTGTCTTTTACAAATTAATCCAAGCATGTTTTATCCCGTACCGTTTTCCCATGTTTGAATTTAACCGTTGATTTTAAGCTATTATTTTTCTTCTATTCATGAAACTAACTTCTTTATTGTTTTCCTTTTTCTGTAACTATCCTTGCCATTCTTTAAATAATGTATTTATCATTCTTCCTACATGCAAATACTTGACTACATGTTATTAATTGCTGCATAAATCATGCTCCGCATCATATTCCACTTGTGCATCTCAAATCTTATAGCAACGCTTTAATAAGTGGTTGGGCTCTTCCTATTTACTACCCTAAAATTCAGAAAGGCTTATTTGCGGTAAAACCAATTGATCACCGGTGCAGTCGACGGTTCTGTGCCTTCCCTCTCGAGTTGTCCACTTAAGGGTACAAGTCTAAAACCCCATATAAACCTTACTCTACTTAAAATTGTGCATGCATCATGGTCAAACCTAGTCGGATCAGTTATGTTGTCCACATAATGATCCGTTAAAATAAGCCTTATCCAAAGTCCACCAGGTTTTCCACAATCTGAATGGACTTTCCTACATGTGATTAATTGATCATAAATGCATAATAGTCGAGTACGGTGTAGGTAAGGTCTATCCTTTTTTTTTGCCGAAATGAGGCACGAGGTCCCCAAATTCGGTATGGTTAGCAATATCCCACCATTGTTGATAGATTGGTAGGAGGACCTTTCCTCCAGTGACAGGAAACATGTGAAAAAGTACCTGGGTAACCTACCTTCCTTGAAATATATTGAGCCAAACAACAAATTGATCGAAGCTTCCACGTTGTTCTGGGATAGTGAAAGAGCCATATTTTGCTTTGGTGACATAGAAATAAAATTGCTTTTAGCAGAAATAGGAGGACTTTCAGGACTAACTTGGGACAGTCCCGGGCTGTTGGTACTATAAAACCATACTGGTAGGGGATTTTTGAAGATGATGGGGTTAAAGAAGAATATCGACCTAGTGTGATTGAAGAATACGTACATACCTTTCAAATACCTATACGAGAGGTATGGCCATAGCATGTCTTTCCGCACTTAACATGATGAGATCTCCCTCACTTCACTGGGTCACATCAACCACAGAGTGTTTGTATTCATCGTATGCTTTCTAGGCCAAATAGTATTCCTAAAGAAAAAGGAAAGAATCCCCACTAGGTTGGCCATGGTCGCTAAGACTCTGATGGAAAGTATTAATGGGAAGACATTTACCATAGTCCCCATGATCATAACCGACATGTGTAGGGCTTTGGAACACTGTCAAAGAGGGGTCAAGTTGTTTGAAGGTTGCAATTTGTTGTTGCAGTTGTGCTTGCCGCAAAATTTCAAAAAGGGTCGCGATCGTCAAGAATTTCTGCAAAGGTCTTGGAATGACCATATTTCCTTCCACCACCATAATTAGATGACTTACATTCTAGACAGATTTGCTCAGCCGGAAAGCGCCAAAGAATGGGTGGAGTTCTTCAACAATCTGACCGAGGAACAGGTGTAGTGGATGTTTGAATAGTTTCCCATGGACGAGTTCATTATCAGATCCAGGGACGCTCCGTACTTGGTGTTGACCAGATCGAGAGAGATATACCCATGTGTCCCTGCGCGAGTTATAAGGCAAGATGTAAAAACCAGGTTGTACCAAAGGTTGTTGTCACACCTCCTTTTTCCGCTTACACGTGGTTACCCCGAAAGGCGACACGTGTATAGGAGTTTTTTCAATTAAAGTGATATTATTCGAGATATTATTAATTATTTTAAATAAGAGTCACCACTTGGGATAGGTTTGGCTTTTTGGTGTCCCAAGTCAGCGATTTATTTCAAATCCCAAATCGAGGAAATTTTGACTACCCAATTGAAGTCTGCGAACCAGAAATTCTTGAGTAAGGAATTTTGTTGACCCGAGGGAAGGTGTTAGGCACCCTCTGATCCCGTGGTTCTAGCACAGTCGCTTAAACTCATTATATGTGGCTAAAATATTATTTGCTATACCTGTTAATCCTGCAATTTTAGATAATTAGCCGCTTTTAACATCTTTTAATAAAATTTGCAATGTTATTAAAAAACATTGCGAATCGCGTCACATAAATGCACCCAATATTCTAGACATATTTTAATTCCATTGATAATAGGATTTGGGTCACATAAATGCACACCCGAATTTAGGAAGGTATTTTTATTAAACACGCGCACCTATAGCAATTACGTCTTCGAGATTTTTGGTAAGACCGTGAAATTCGCTAAACGACACTTCCTATTTTCTATGTATTTTTATGAATTAAGCAGCCATCGCATGACATTTGATTGGATTAACGTGGCTCCCCTTATTTTTAGACGTTCTAATGTATACAGATTCTCTACTATAGCTAGTGTTTAAATGCAATAACTATTTAGGTATAAACTGTGTACTTGGCAAACATTACTACTATTGCTCAGGCTGCGACTAGTAGCTACTGTGACTGGCTTGGGCTTTTAATCACTCAGCCCAGGAAACTTATTTGATTACAATATCTTGGTGGTTACTGGGCTTTGCGAATGAGCCTAGTGTTGATTTGGACGAAAGAGTCCAATTCTCAATAACCATTTATTTTGGTCCAAAATTATATAAAAAATTGGATATCCACTAAGAAAGTACTAACAATTGTTTTTTATATCAAACTTTAAGACTGGATCTTGAACCAAAAGATTCATATACTCGTCAATCAGAGTATATGAATCTAATTTTTTTCCAAAATTTAGTTATGACTTCGATCACAACTTATAGATCCGAAAACAAACATGGATAATGTATTGAAACTTGGGTGAACTACACCATGCACAATGACTGGATTTTAATAATTTCTACGCTAATATTTATTTATTTCCTTATTTCTAAACACATGAAATAATGATCTATAACAGCCATACATTAATTATCAACACTATTGATTGTTCATAGTAAAAATAGTTCGAATGTCTAGTTATTACAAAAAAATCAGTTTCTAAAGTCCAATTATTACAAAATGTGTCCGTTTAGCCTTTAATTACAACATGATGAATATCATACCTCTATAGCTATACTCAAACCGAATAAAAGGGGAAGACAGGGGGAGGCTTTCGAATAAGCTAATGCATTCAACTCTTCACACTTAAGAATACTTCATGCTTTAGCGTCAATATATATCAAATTGACATTGGGAGGTTACGTGTTATTCAGCAGAAAACAAGCCTATGAGTAAATGTATGGAACTGGCTAAGCAATCAACAGTTAAACACACAGTGCATCCAGGACTTCAGTAGAGTTTTTAGAGAATTATGTCTTAAGCACAATGACTCAAACAACACTAAAGGTATTTCTGCAAATATAGGAGAATGCATTTTAGCTCTAGGATTCAAAGAGAAAGTTCCAGATGCTTATTAAAAATGCCCAGATGGTTTATTTTATAGTAAAGCCTTAGGGCATCAGATTTTCCTCTTGTTTTTCTTTTAGTCCTTACTTCAAATTTGAACTTTTCCTAAATGGTCCTTCAATTCCTGACTTGTGCCTCAAGTTTGAGGCAAGAATTGTGTTTTAGTCCTTGCTAGAAGGTTTTAAGGTATTACTATCAGATGTTTTAAAGGTTCAAATCCCTCTTATACACTAACTTCGTTTCCTAAATTACCCCCCCCCCCCCAAAATTTTGACCTTAGTCAGTTCCTTGACCCTAGTTTAGTTATAATTGACCAGAAGAATGAATACATCTATCAACACTTAGCTTTCAGAAATAGCTCCATCAAAGTGCTTAGAAATACTTTAAAAAAATGAGAAGCACAAAGTAGGGGTGAAACATTAGCTAAGGAGTCAGATTAGAAAGGTGAAGGCTATCACTAGCAATTAAAGTTCTACCCAAAAAATAAGTCTAAACTTAAAAATCAGAATCATTATGGAAATCAAATACTTAGGAACATGCAAAACCAAACAAACCCTAAATCATTGAAATAAACAAATAATGATCAGAAGATGTAGTTCAATCGATCCCTAAGAGTCACATTACTGGAGAATAAAAAAACCAGGCATTCCAAAATCAGGGGACTAATTGTAGCAAGATATCAACACTACTCAAGAGATGAAAGGATTTCGAATTATTGAAAAACAATAACATATGACCATATAGACCTACTTCAGGCAGATTGTGGACAAACATTTATTTAAAAGAAAACATCTAACACCTAATAGATAAGAACGAATAGAAATATAGAAAAAGATAAACTACTTAGGCAAATATATACAGAAGAGACTAAATAATCAGGTAAATATATACAAAGGACGCAAAGTACTTAGCTTCTTATGCATGTCCAATGTAAACCCAATTAATCAGCTCTTGACCCCTTCCACAGGGGTTTCAAACACTCCTAAGACGATGTATAACCGTTTTTTGAGAGTTCAAGGAGGCTTTCATGGTTTTGAGTCCTCAGTATGGTCTCAGATTTGGATTTATTTAGTGGTCGAGGATGTTTGGGAGTCATGGGTGATATGGTTGGGGAAAGGAACAGTTAGAGATTTCTCAGGAGGAGTTTGAACTATTTCCGGCGGGTTTTGTGTTTTAGGGTTAGGCTTTAAATTGATATTCCAAGGGTTTCAGGCAGATTCGAGAGGGGTGAAATACATGGTTGGAAATAGGAGATTGAGGTACTTTAGGGGTGTAAGTTTGGAGGGCTTTCGAACAGGGTCGCCGGAGATAGGGTTTCCAACGACCTTTCTCCGAATATTTGAGATGAGGGGGAGGGGGGAGGGAGGGATTCGAAGGGAGTGGGATGCAGGACAGGGAAGGGGATGTCCTAGTGGATCTATGGTGTAAAGGCGGAAGGGTTTGGAACAAGGTCGCCGGAGACGGTGGTTCCAACGACCCTGTTTTTGAAGATTCGAGACGGATGGGACTTGATCGATGGGAGATAATTACAGGGTAGGAAAGAGGAGTTTGTGATGGTTGAGTGGTGTAAATATGGGTAGGTTTGGTTGCCGCCCACCGCCGAGAAGCGATTTCTTGCGGCGACATTAGGGTGGTAGGCCGGTGGTCAAGGGGTGATCTTTGGGTTGTCAATGGGTGATGTTAGGTCAGTGGTAGACGATACAAGGAATAAGGGAATCTGTCTCTAATTGTATTAGAGGCGTTTGGACATATGTATATTATTTGGGATGGGGTTTGATGGCCGTTGGATTGAAGTGAGATTGACGCTTGTGATGGCCTCATCCTCAAACTGTGTAGTTTGGGTGTGGATTGGATCAGAGAAGTGTTGTGCTGCATTGTCTATGTGGGAGAAAAAGGTTTGGAACACTCAGGTCTGGCCCAATTGTGGCCAGCCTGAGTGGCTGTATATATATATACATATATATTTTTTGCCTTTTTCTTTTAATTTAACTTATTTAATAACTTTATTTAAAAACCACAAATTCCTAATTATCACCAATTCAAAATTAAACAAAAATATTTTCAAATTCATAAAATACATCTATATATTTTTTATATTTTAATTTGTAAACAAATTTATTAAATCGTAATCAATCATAAAATATGCAGTAATGAACATGCGCATGCAATTAAATCCTAAAAAATTAAAATCCTAACATTTAAAGAAAATCCTAAACTTCAAGAGTCCTGTAGGATCTTGTTTCGATCGGGTAAAAATCATATGCTCACAGCTATCCCACTTTTGCGCGGGAAACACTAAGAGTTTTCGTGCAAGGACAAGTGACCAACTATGAGCGATTTCCGTCCGATGGAATACTCCATGTGAAGCGTTTTGAAATTTTATGACCGAACCTTGCTTCAAAGGTTGCCTACATGGGGTGAATAGTAATCTCTCTCTAGGAAGAAGGGTGAATAGTAATCTCGTCACTATTCTTCGGCATTTCTCCAAGAATTTGATGGTGGATTGTCAGAAAATTGGTGTTATAAGATCCCCTTTTCCTTGCGAACAATCCCCAATTGATTTCAACCTCAAATCTATAACCAATTTTCCTACATCTTAAATCTAATTTTGACAAGTTACTGTAGCACTATCTTTTGATTTTTCCAGCGCCCTTCGACAGTCAGTTGGGGATGGATTGTGTTTGACTTATAGGTCATTCATGGAAGCTTCGTTCTCTCCCCTGCCTTGTGCTGTGGGAGAGCCTTTTCAAAACAACACTGAAAATCGAATTCCTATAGGTACCAAACAAACAAATGCATCGCTACTAATTGGGAAACAACCTGCTGCAACAAGCTCGAAGCTGGAACTTTGTCCTGTTATGTTTGAACATGGAATACTACTATTGAATTCACAGTAGATGAAGTAAATTCATTCACCAGAGAGGAAGTTCTGCAACAAGCAGTTGTAATCAAATTTTCATATGGAATGCCTGAGCTCAAGGATTTGAGACAGATTTTGCCGAAACATTTCGACGTCAAAAGTAATTGCAACATTGGACAGCTAGAATATCGACATATTCTGGTATGATTCCATTTATTTGAAGATTTTGCTCATGTGGTATCAAGAACAACTGGTTATATTCAGTCAAAAGGAGACGAGGTTTTCTTTAGGACATTCCTATGGACAATGGTATTTAACCCCCGAGAAGAAACGTCAAAAGCTGTGGCTTGGATATCTTTTCCAGATCTGACAGCAAACTTCTTCACAAAAAAATCCCTAATGTCCATCGCATCTGTTATGGGAAAGCCTCATGCAATATATAAGGCTACTAAGATCGAACGCGACCTAGTACGGCAAGAGTTAAAGTCTTGATTAATTTACTAGACAATCATCCAAAGAAAATCAAGATCAAGATAGTTGATATAAAATCCGAAAAAATAGTTGAATATGACCAGCAGATCGTATTCGATAATCTTCCTAAATAATGTACGTATTGTAAGTATCAAGGTCATGATGTTATATCATGTCGTTGGAGTAAAGAAGATCTTAATAAAAAAGCATTTCAAGTTGACGAATCTGAAGGCAGGGGCAGTCTGGCCAAATTACGAGATGATGCCAGGGAATATTTGAATTGTTACATTGAAGCTGTTAAGTAATAAACCTTCTGTGACTTCACATGACAATGCAAAATGGCGGGAACTTATTTTGATCAACCAGCAGCTGATGTTGCAGAATTCTAACATCAATAAAACTAATCTGGTTGGTTAAGAAACTGGTACAAATTTGGAGGTTGTGGATACTTTCAAAGCAGTACCATATTCTACAGTTTTAGCAAGTCAACCAGTTGGCAAGTCTTCAGTAAAAAATTTACCTCATGTTTCAATCATACCTAGAGAACAAGAAAGCAATGAATTGAATAAATTCAATTTTCAGTAGCTGTGCAAATATCAATCTTCTATTCCATCTAATTTGAATGGTATCACTGACCAGGTGGTGTCATATTTGGCTGCTATGCCATTGAATTTGAATGGTCTCAGTGGTCAGAAGGTGTCCACTGTGGATGTTGCTTCTGCTGTGGCAGCTCCTTACAATTCAAACAGGTCTGAGCATATATTGTTTGAGCAGCAGCATTTGTTGAGGAATAATATCAATAAGAAACCTTCACTGCTATGTCTGTTGCAAATTTAGAGGCTATGGATCCTGTCAATCCTGCTAAAGATCATAATGTTTTACCATTTAATCAAGGGGAAAAGTCTTCAGCTCCAAATATTCTTGATGCTTCTATCAGTATTGCAAGATGTAACAGTTTCAAAAATGCGTCAACTCTAGTTATCCATAACAATTCAAATGAGTTAAGCAAAGGGCAGCATTTCAACTTAAATGTGCAGCAATTAGTAACATGGAAAGTAAATGTCTCGGCTAGTTGAGATCCAGTTCTTAAGCCAGATATAGCAGGGGATTGATATAAATAGTCTGGGAAAAATGAAGTGGTGAATGTCCAATGGGATGTTACGGAATTGGAGTTTGCAGCATCTGATACGAAAGAATGCAACACTGCCAACTGGACAGGTCAAAATGAAGCTTCTTCACTGTCTATGTAATGTCCTGTTGATAATCATGATCCAGTGAATGATGATCCAATGAGTAACAATCATGATCCAGTGAATGAAATAACATCAACTCATTCAGATGTTGATACTGCTCAGAAACAGCAGGGCAGGATACAACAGGACTGTCTTACCAGTTCTTCAGGTACAAAGGCTGATGTTGTATCTAATGAAGCCTCAACTCAAGCAAATTTTGATTTTGAGCCTACTTCAAATCGACAACACTCAAGGGAAGCTGCCAACAAAATAGTAACTCCAAAATCAGTTAATAAAATCTAGATCACAGAAAACTATCCAGCTTTACATTCAATCTCAAACTCATTCACCTTACTTGCAAATGTTAATGAAGATGAAGGAAAAATTTTGGGAGCAAAAATGCAGATGGTAGACAATCAAATTAGTTCACTGACTCCAGAGGCAATGATTACAGCTCCTGTTAATGCTCCAATTATGTAATTACAGTCCAAAGTTCAAGTCCTCCAACAATCTCCACTCCTCAGGTGATCAACATAATCAAAGATTATGGGGAACCTTCAACTGCAAGAAACAAACAAGGTATTCAACCATAGAAGAGGGACTTTGCCATTAAATCGAAACTGTGGAAAGACCAATGAGATTATGATGATGAGGAGGGATGGGGAGATGAAATCGCTAGTTTTTCATGGGAAGAAGCAGACCAAGACAGTGATCAGGATAGTTCTGGAGAGGATTCTGACTATCCAGTCAAGCAAAAAAGTCAAGGGAAGCCTGTAGCTAATAACTGTCGTGCAACTCAGCAAAAAACAGCAACTCCAAACAGAAATTTGAGTCATAATGCTCCAGTTTTTGTTCCAAAAAATAATGCAAAAGCAATTATTTCAAATGAGCGACGTTCAAGTTCGACCAGAAATAAATAGAACATAATCTTCAACTAAGCTCAGCTGTAACATTAGTTGGTGATCAAATCGCAACTGCGATACCATCACCTAGACAGAAGCAGGTTACAATAACAAAACCTTTCTCAAATTTGGAGGACAGGAAAATCGCAGATGCAATAGCACAAACTATCCAAATTCACCATCTAACTTCCATTCTGCTGATAGCAATACAGTATCAATTTCACAGACGGGGCAGTTCATCACCTCTGCTACAGTAATTTCTTCTGAAGAAGGACAACTCTTGGACGCGATGGAAAATACATATACTAATCTTTCTTCTTGTCGTTGTGTCATAAGCAGGAAAAAGCACAAAAACAACACAAAAAATGCAGTTATGGCTAATTCACAAATAATAACGCAAAGCGATTTTCAATAATTCCCAAATCTTATTTTGACCGGAAGACATACATATGAAGAAGGATAAGAAGACGATATCTTAAACCAATGCCGAGCAGAAGCTTCAAAAAAAGGTGATTTGTCACCAATGCATAGGGCAAGAAGCAAGAAGTCTCGCCAAAGCGAAAGAAGTTGGGACGGCAGGGTGTTTGAAGACGAAAACATAAGGAGGCCCCCAATGAGAAATGCAAAATAAAAATAGGTCACTCAATCAATCTTTCAAAGCCCAATCGCGTGAAGAATAAAGCATGAATTTTGAAGACCTTTTGGTTAACTATGCAAAAGAAGACATCTTTCTACAAATTGAAGTTTTCAAAAATAAAGAGAAAAGAGGGAACCTTAATGGCTTCTTCATATTTTTATTTTACCATCACATTAGTATTATCCTTTGTTATATCATCACAGAGCATGTTATAAACTCTGTGATGATCTTTCAATTCTTAGTTCTTGCTAGTTCTTTCTTTTTACATGCTTGCTAGTTCTGGAGGTTTTTATTTGCCTCAATAGAATAGCTAAGGTAAGGTCTACGCCGGCTTTGTTATATGGGTAACAACTCCGGTGTAATCCGCCTTATTTTATTTCTCTTATTTGTTGTAATTTTCTTTATCCTATTTTATAAAATCTAACCCTAGGCGCTTGCCTAGTGGACCAAAAAAAAATGTTATTCATCACTATTTGATTAAATTATCATGAATAAAAAAAAGGTTGCCTACATATCCTTGGCAATAAAGGAATTAGGTCAGTGTAATTCTGGAAATTTTGGTAGCTGGGACTACCGGGAGACTATGATTGGCTGTTGTTGTTGCTGTTTCTGCTTTCTAATCTCCTTATTACACCAAAATAAAATCAAGACTAAGATATCTAAGCCTATCAACTACAAGTTACAAGATTCCTATCTGTGAGCCTCTTGAAGCTTGATGTTGAGTCTCGGCTGTCTTTCGCGGCAGACTCTGATCTGAATCTTTGTGCTTGTTAATTGCAGCTGCTGGCTCAATCTGCACTTGAAATAAAGCAGGATATGCTGAGCTTGTGACTTCAATTATATTTTGATCAGTCTGCATCTTTGTCTGCCTCAAAGCTTTGAGTCCACCTTTTGTCTCTTTTCTTTTCTTCTGTTCTGAATTGACTCTCACGCTTTCAGTAATGCAGAATCTTGTGGCTTAAGGTGACACCTGCTCAGACAAGCAAACAAACAAAAATTTCTACCCCGGTTTTCACTGGAAAATTTCGTGAGTTATTTGGTAACACACATATATGCTATTCTTTATTAAAAACAATAAAGATTGGAATTGGGTATCCCTTGGAAAGATTGCCAGGTTATGCTAGGAAGGAGAAATGGTTCCTGCTGGGGGATAAGATGAACATCCTCGGGTTATGTCGAGATAAGAATGAAAAGGTCTATGTGGGGATGGAAAGAAAAAATCCGCGGGTTATGCCGGGATAGGAAAGTTCATGCTGAGGATGGGTTATGAAGAAATTCCTGGGTTATGCCAGGAGAATCCGCGGGTTATGCCGGGACAAATGAAAAATCCTAGGTTATGCTAGGCGAATCCACGGGTTATGCAGGGATGAGTGAAGATCCTGAGTTATGTGAGGGGATTCCGCGAGTTATACCGGGATGAAACAAGATCCTGAGTTATGTTAGGGAAATCCACGCATTATGCCGGGATAAAAGAAGATACTGAGTTATGTTAGGGGAATCCATGGGTTATGCCGGAATGAATGAAAATTCCTAGGTTATGCTAGGGGAATCCACGAGTTATGCCAGGATGAAAGAAGATCCTGAGTTATGTAAAGGCAATCCACGGGTTATGTCGGGATGAAAGAAGATCCTGAGTTATGTCAGGGGAATCCACAGGTTATGCCGGGATGAGTGAAGATCCTAAGTTATGGCAGGGAAATCCACGAGTTATGCTGGGCTGAAAGAAAAAATCCTAGGTTATGCTAGGAGGAACCGCGGGTTATGCCGGGATGAAAGAAGATACTGAGTTATGTCAGGGGAATCCACGGGTTACGCCGGGATTGAATGGAAAATCCTAGGTTATGCTAGGGGAATCCACGAGTTATGCTGGGATGAAAGAAGATTCTGAGTTATGTCAGGGAAATCCACGAGTTATACCGGGATGAACGAAAAAATCCTAGGTTATGTTAGGGGGATCCGCGGGTTATGCCGAGGTGAAAGAAGAGATCCTGTTGACTGTGCTGGGGGTAGAAGAGGAAAGGAACAACCTATAGATTAAGCTAAGGGTAGGGGAGTGTTAGCTCCTAGACTATGATGGGGAGTAGGAAGTGTAGGGAGAGAATCCTCAGGTTATGCTGGGGATGTGGGGGGAAACTACCTTGATTTGTGCTGGAGGGGGTAGAACGCAATCATTAGGTAATGCCTAGGAAGTCCCTAAGCTGTACAAAGGGGAACTAGAGATTGGGATCTCATGTTGTCACGCTCATTTACGAGTTTGCAGAAAAATGAAAAGAAAACTCCCTTTGGTCATTGAAGCATCATCACCTTCGGCATTTGTGCCTATCGTTGGCTGTTTTTGCCTCATATTCCTTTTGCTTTTATAAGTTGCACCTGCATCTATTTTAGTTCACAAAAAAACAAACTGTTGATTGGTTTTGTGGTTTTGTGATGCTTGATTTAGACTTCCTTTGTGCTCAAAAGTTAACCCTTGGCTTTTCGCTCTTGCTTAGTTGACCAGGAGGTCCTCATTTAGGATTGGTCTTTGCTTCTCGGGCCTTGGGTCTTGAGTTTTGTCCTGCCTTTGATTTTGGGCTTGTTTTTGGGACTTTTGATAAGAATCAACATCCTGATCAGCGTAAAAACCCTAATTTTGCTTGAACTTCATGCCTCTTTGGCTTTGAATTTTCTCTATTTATTTCTTAACTTTGTCCATTAATTGTCATGATCAACCGAGATTGGCCAAGCGTACTTGAGGATGTCGGTCATTCCCCTAATTCTTGCCAGGAGAAAACCGTGAAACCGGCCCTGCTACCTTTCTTTAGGGAATGATGAGCAAATTAAAATGGGAAAGAGTGAAATAGGAATTTAGAGAGAGGGATGCTCTTTGAGGAAAAAGAGGGAACTTATCTGGAAATAGGAGCCGACTTTAAATGCTGACGACATGCTTCTTAGACTGGATACCCGGCCCAAATCCATTTCTTCATTGCGATTTTGACTTTTCAAAAACCAAAGAAACTTATTCAGCCTTGGGCAGCAATATTTCTTCTTTTCGGCCAACGGTGCCCTTTGCGGGTTTTCGCCAATCGGCCTCTCTCATTTCACTTCTCCCGTCGCCCGATAGTGCTCTTTGCGAGTTTTTGCTAAACGGACTCTCTCATTTTGCATTTCTCTTCTCACCGTCGCCTTATGGTGCCCAGAGGTTTTCACCGATAAGACTCTCATTATTTTGTCACAAATTTTATTGATGCCGAACCCTAACAAATGGTATTTTCTTCCCCCGGGATCTATAGCTTTGCAACCATTCAGACAGATTTGTAACCGAACCGATACATTTTTGCCCCAGTTTTAATTTCCTTGGGTAAATGGGGTTTTTATTTTGATGTGACTGAACCTCAGGGAGAGGCTGCCTACGTATCCTTTCGGAATCAAGTCATACGTAGTTCAGGAAGTGTTTCCTAAAGTAATTTTGTTTTGTATTATCTTTTTCTTTCTTTCTCTTTCTTTTTTTTTCTTCTTTTCTATTGTTTAAATTTTCTTTTTTGTATTTTCTTTTCCTTTTTTTTATTCTTTTCTTTTTTTTTTAATTTCCTTTTTCTTTTCTTTCTGGGTTACAAAGAGGGTGGGGATAGCGGGAGAATAAAGCCTTCGCCCTTTCAATCCACCGAGGTAATTGCTGCAGGGGATTTAGACATAATACCTTTTTACTGCGTCTGCGTTTATCGCTGCCTCGGGCTCATCTCCTTCAACGTCGCCCAAGTACAATGCTCCTCTAGGCAATATCTTCCCGATGATGTATGTGCCTTTCCAATTTGGGGCGAATTTTTCTTTGGCCTCCTGATGATGGGGAAGTATCCGTATCAAAAGCAGCTGCCCGACTTCGAATTTCCTAGGGCACACTTTCTTGTTGTAGGCACGGGCCATCCTTTGTTGGTACAACTGCCCGTGGCATACAACGGCCATTCATTTCTCATCAATTAATGCCAATTTCTCCTAACGGGGTTTTACCCATTCACTATCTTCGATTTCCGCTTCAACAATCACTCGGAGCGAGAGAATTTCTACCTCAGTAGGTATAACAGCCTCAGTTTCATAGACCAGAAAATAGGGGGTTTCTCCCACAGACGTACGTATTGTAGTACGATATCCCATCAATGCGAAAGGCAACTTTTCATGCCATTACCTCGAGCTTTGGATGATTTTCCTCAAGATATTCTTGTTGTTCTTGTTGGCTGCTCCGACCGCACCATTAGCTTTAGGTCTGTAGGGAGTGGAGTTTTTGTGTGTTATCTTGAATTGTTCACATATCTCTCCCATCAGCCGACTATTTAGATTTGCTACATTGTTAGTAATGATGACAGGGGGAATCCCAAAGTCACAAATGATTTTAGAATGCAAAAAATCCACTACCGCTTTCTTGGTGACAGAATCTAGGGAGATGGACTCAACCCATTTTGTGAAATAATCAATGGCGACCAATATACATTTGTGCCCATTTGAGGCCTTCGGCTCGATCGGCCCAATGACGTCCATACCCCAGGCAGCAAATGGCCAAGGAGCCGATATAGGATACAGCTCATTTTGCGGTGCATGAACCAGATCAACGTGAACCTGGCATTGATGACATTTCGGCACAAAGCTGAAGCAGTCTTTTTTCATGGTCATCCAATAAGAACTAGCTCGGAGTATCTTCTTTGCCAATACATAGCCATTCATATGGGGCCCATATACGCCCGCATGTACTTCGTGCGTATATCTCCCAGCTTATTCGGCATCCACACATCTGAACAAATTAAGATGTGGAGTCCTTTTGTACAAAGCGTCACCACATAAGAAGAAATTGCTCGCATGCCATCGGATGGTATTCTTTTGTTCTCTTGTGGCTTTCTCCTGGTACTTCTGTGTCATTAAGAATCTCAAGATGTCGTAATACCAAGGGTTTGGGCTAGGCTCTGCTTCGGTTGCATTACAATACCCATGTATTTCTTTGATTTAGATTTGTAAAGGATCAACATAGGCATTCCCAGGGTATGGCAACACGGAGGCTAGGGTTGCAAGTGCATCCGCTAACTCATTGTGACAACGGGGAATGTACCTGAACTCTACCGACCTGAACCGTTTGCTGAGGTCTTCAATATGCTGTCTATACGGGAGGAGCTTAATATCCCTTTTCTCCCATTTTCCTAGAGCTTTTCGGATGATTAGATCGGAATCTCCCATGATTAGAAACTCTTTGAATCTTGATTAATAGCCATATTCATACCCATAATGCAAGCCTCATATTCAGCAGTGTTATTGGTGCAAAAGAACTGAAGTTTGGATGTAGCTAGATAATGATGGCCTGTATGTGAGATTAGGATTTTCTTGATTCCAACGCCCTTTGCTTTTTCCGCTCAGTCGAAGAACATTTTCCAGACAGGAGTTTCCTCAGCTTCCATTTCCAATGAGTTCACTTCTTCATCAGGGAAGTGAGTGTTTAAAGGCTGATACTCGTCATCAGTGGGGTTTTCTGCCGGATGATCTGCCAGTGCCTGAGCTTCATCGCTGTATAAGTGACATAGACAATGTCAAACTCAGTAAGTAGGATCTGCCATTTAGGCAGTCGCCCTGTGGGCATTATTTTTTGTAATATGTACCTTAATGGATCCAGCCTGGTTATGAGGTATGTTGTATTAGCTTGTAGATAGTGCCTTATCTTTTGAGCTATCCATGTCAAGGTGCAACACGTTCTCTCTAACAATGTGTACTTGGCCTCGTAGCTGGTAAAATTTTTGCTCAAATAATAAATGGCCTGCTTTTTCTTTCCCGTGGCGTCATGATGCTTGAGAATACAAGTGAAAGAGCCTTCCAAGATCGTCCGGTAGAGAAACTATGGCCTTCCTGGTTCTGGCGGAACTAAAATTGTTGGATTGGACAAGTATTGTTTGATTTTGTCAAAAGCTTCCTGACACTGGACCGTCCACTTAATTGTTGCATCCTTCTTCAATGGTTTAAATATAGGCTCACATGTTGAAATCAATTAGGCGATGAACCGGCTGATGTAATTTAATCTTCCTATTACACTCATCACATCCTTTTTGGTCCTTGGCGGGGGCAGCTCCCGAATGGATTTTATCTTGGTTGGATCTAATTCAATGCATCTCTGACTGACGATGAACCCCAGAAGTTTGCCCACGAAACTCAAAATATGCATTTTGCTGGATTCAATTTCAAATTATATTTGCGGAGCTTTTAGAAGAATTTTCTTAGATCCTTTACATGATCGCCTTGTGTCTTAGATTTGATAATCATATCATCCACGTATACCTCTATTTGTCTATGCATCATGTCGTAGAATATTGTGGTTAGAGCACTCATGTATGTTGCCCGAGCGTTTTTCAATCCTAAAGGCATACCTCTATAACAATATGTTCCCCAAGGTGTGGTGAAGGCGGTTTTTTCAACATCTTCCTCATCCATCAGCACTTGGTGATACCCTGCGTAGCACTCTACAAAGGATTCAATCTCATGCTTGGCAAACTTTTCGACAAGTATATGGATAGTGGGCAGAGGAAATTATCCTTGGGACTCTCCTTGTTCAAATCTCTTTAAACCACACACACTCGGGTTTTCCTGTCCTTCTTTGGCACCGGGACTACATTAGCCAACCATGTGGTGTACCACACTACCCGAATTACCCCTGCTTAAGGCTGTTTTGTAATTTCCTCTTTGATTTTATCACTCACATCGGCCTTGAACTTTCTTTGCCTTTGTTGTACTGGAGGGCATCTGGGGTATGTAGGCAACTTATGAACCACAAAATCCATACTCAGACCACGCATGTCGTCAGAGGACCATGCAAATACGTCTTTGAATTCCAACAGGAGTTGAACCAATGAATCCCTTTTCTGTTTATTCACGTGGATGCTTATTTTAGTTTCTTTGAATTCATCGGCATTGCCAAGGTTAACCGGTTTGGAATCATTTAAGTTAGGCTTAGGTTTGTTCTCAAAGTGTTCTAATTCTCGAGTGATTTCCCTGAAAGCCTCTTCTTCATTATATTCCGGTTCCTGGTTCGTTATTTCACATATAGGCAGCGGGTTTGGGTCGTGTCAAGAAGTCAGCGAGCATGTCGTTTTATTTAAAGCCGAATTATTGGGACTGAAAGAAGAGATGAAAAATAAAGAAAGACAAAAATCTGAAAAATGCAGAAAAAATGAAAAATTTTGATTTTATTTCTTTGAACTTGACAGATAAACATGCTTTACAATTGAGATTTAAAGTGCTAAAAGGAAAACAAACAGTCGAGCTACACCCTGAAATAGCTCTTGATGTAGGAAGAGGTATCAAGGGGAGACTACTGGGTCTCCCGCCTGACTGGAAAGGGTGTGGCCTTCCAATTTTGACGTTTAGCATCTGGCCCCATATGCAGCATTTCAGGGGCACTTGACCCTTCTCCTGGTTGGACCATGTTTACATCATTGAGCAACTCTCTCATAGACCCGCAGATCTCATCAATTCTTCTGCCATGAAGGTTTCTTCTTCCTCCTCTTCACTGTACTTTGGTTTTATAAAGGTTTTGTACAAGTGAGGCAAGCTGGCATTTTCTGCGATTCGCCCAGGTGATATCTCTTGATGTTGGATGAAATCCCAGTCCAAAGAAATTTTCTGTGGTAGGAAAGGCTACGGGCTCGGTTATGCCCTATAGGGAGCTTCCTAGTCCCTTGCCTTGCTGGAAGCCTTGGCGCATCATTTCCTTTGCTACCATAATTGAAGCATTTGACAGAAAAGGCAGAGGAAGCGGCTTACCCTCTTCACACTGATCAGCTACTACAACTTCAAAAGCTTGATAGACTATGTATTCACTTCCTTCCTTGGCTTCCAGACAGGGGACAGAGGGGTCCCGGTAAATCGATTGTTCATCTTCTCCATGAACTACAATCTACTGATTTTCATACTCAAATAGCAACATTTGGTGCAGGGTTTAAGGCACTGCTCCTGCTGCATGAATCCACGGCCTTCCCAGGAGGTAGTTGTAGGAGGTGTCCATATCCAACACTTGGAATTTTGCTTCGAAGTAGACTGGACCAATAGTGAGCAACAAACCGATTTCACCTATGGCATCCATTTTTATTCCATCGAAGGCTCGGACACATATGTTATTACGGCGGATCCTCCATGTCCCGATCTCCATTCTCTACAAGGTAGATAGTGGACATATGTCTACTCTAGAACCTCTGTCGACCATCACTCTCTTGACATAGTATCCCTCACACTTGACAGTGAGGTGCAAAGCCTTGTTATGAGCAGCTCCCTCCGGGGGTAAGTCATTCTTACTGAATGATATCTGGTTGATAGTGAAGAATATCTCCACCATGTTCTCTAGCTGTTCCATAGGGGTCTCAGCTGGCACATAAGCTTTGTTTAATGTCTTGGCCAACACCTGTTGATGCTCGGGAGATTTCATCAAGAGTGACAGTAGAGACATCTGCTTATGGGATTTTAGAAGTTGATCTACCACTTCGTGCTCTGGCATTTTCATTTTATGGAAAAAAGCTTCTGCTTCTTCAGCATTCACTGGCTTCTTTGGCGGGAATCGCTGTTTAGTAGCAGCGTTCACCTCTTCCATGTTTAGGTATTTCTTTGTGGGACATCCTTTTTGGGATTCTCCAAGTACTTTTTTGTCCTTGTATGTAAAAGTGGTTTCCTGATAATTCCAAGCAATGACTGAAGGGTTGGTCATGGGCTTTTGTGGCACGCGACCAATAACCACGGGCTCATTCAGCACCGTTGGTTTAATCCATCTCCGCACCACATTGGCCTTCATGGGTATGTACATGGTTTTGTTCAGCTCGAACCTTTTTTTTGTGGGCTTAAGGTGGGCAGATTTTCTTTGTGTCCTCGTGGAATGTAGAGTATTGTTTCTTTGGTAGGGGTTGTCTCAGCTTCAAACTCAACCTTCTTTTCTACTTCAGGGCATTTGGCTTCGTTTATTTTCTTTCTTCCAACTTCTTTGGGGTGACTTTTGATTTTCTATCTGCCTCGGCGATGGCTATGATGGCTGTCAGAGCAGGTTCAAATTCTTTGTCCTTGCAGATCATGCTGATGATCGGCCCATTGTTATGAGCCGATAACGGGTTATCAGTTACATTTGCGACTTCTTCATATCTTAAGACTATCTTCTTTTGATCAATCAAGTCCTCTACTACTCGTTTTAAGGTCCAAAAATTTTCAGTATCATGTCCTTCTTCCCCAGAGTGGTTAGCACAATGCATGCCCCTTTGTAAGATAGTGATTCAGGATTCTGTCTATTTGGGGGTACAGGCTAGAGGAGACCTATGTGGACTAGCTTAGGAAACACGCTGGCATAGGACTATCCTATTGGGGTGAAGTTCTGCCACCGGGGTGGCTCCCTGGTACGCTAATTGTTCTGCTGAGGGCGGGGATTGTAAGTATTCTGAGGGAGTTGGTTCCTTGGAGCTTGATTTCTATTGTTCTGCTGCAAGGGTCAGGGAAAGGTTGAGCATTATTAACTGCGTAGGGTTGAGGGACATAGTGCATGTCTCGGTGAGGATAGTAATGTTGAGGTGCTTTTTCAGAGAATGCATGTCTGTGAGTATGCTTTTCTTCATCCCAGAGGTTGCCACGGATGCTTCCTCTTTTTTCTTGTTCCTTGGGTTTCCTCCAGGCCCTCCTTGTATGGCGTGGGAGGTGGCTCTTATGGTAGATTGACTTAGAATCCTCCCTGTTTTGAGGCCGTTCTCCACTATTTCCCCAATCTTTATTGCCTCGGCGAATGGTTTGCCCATTGCAGACATCATGTTATGGAAATAGTCTGCCTCATGTGCTTGCAGAAAAATGGTGACCATTTTTATTTGGTCCATAGGAGGCTTCACCTTTGATGCTTGCTCTCGCCATTTAATAGCATAATCTCTGAAGCTTTCAGCAGGTTTCATCTTCAGGTTGGCTAGGGAATTCCTATCCGAGGCGATGTCGATATTGTACTGGAATTATATCACAAAGTCTCGGGCAAGGTCATCCATATAAGCCATCCGGTAATGTTCTGATCTATGTACCATTCTGATACAATACCCACTAAACTCTCCCCGAATTACGCCATCAGGAGCTCTTCCTTCCTGCCGGCTCCATGTAATTGATTACAATACTTTTTCAAATGGGCGATGAGGTCGCCATGTCTATCGTATATCTCGAATTTTGGCATTTTAAACTCCAAAGGAAGATGTACATGGGGGAACATACACAGGTCTGAATAGGCTACACTTTTCTGTCCGCTCAGTCCTTGCATATTCTTCAGGCTTTGCTCAAGACTCTTCATTCTATTTGTGATTTCATCCTGCTCGGGCGCTTTGGAGATTTTGTCTGGCACAGGGGTAAGTTCATATGTTGGCTGAGGGTAGCTGTATGCGGGGTACAAGGGAGGCTCATTTTGGTAATTAGGAGTTTGGAAGGTAAAGGCTGCAGGGTGAAACACAGGCCTCGGTACTGCAGGCTGTGTAGTAGCTGCACACAGAGCGACAGTAAAGACGTTGGGAACTAGCCTGGATGCAAACATTGGAGGGTGGGTTTTAGATGGCGCCCCAACAAAATTTGTGGAAATGGTGGGCTACCCTTGAAGAATGCTCGGGTGACTGATAGGAATGGTATAGGTAACCATTAACCGTGGAAATAGCTCGGAAAATCCAGGGATGGCGCAGGGATGTTCCTTCCCATTGGTCCATTTATTTCACATTTACATGACCCGGAGCCACAGGGTCCTGTTCTATTCGGCCACTGTAGATTCAGAGGCCGGTACTCATGTGATTGGACTGTCTTCTGGATTTGGTACGGTGGGTAAAGCCATTTAAGTCAACATCTCTGCATTTTCCTTTGAACGAGTGAAGTATCCGTGTGAAGCCAGTTTACCGCAAAACCAACCACTGTTCTAAACACCTGAACTGCAATGCTAGAAAACGTAGTTAGTTCGGGGTAGATGACACATAGTAAATCACATATTGAGCATGATGCACCAATGCAGATAATGGGTTTGTATATGCTTGCCACAGTCGCATTTGTCATCCCTGCACTTTTATTTCAATTTCCCTTATGTTTTTTCCCTTTTATTTCCCTTTTTATTATCCCCCCCCCCCCCCAATTATTTTTAAAGGATACGGTCAAATCCTATAGAGATTCCCTACGTATAATGACATTGAATGAATCAAACCGAGCGTAGTTCACTAAAATAAACGGTGAAGTACATAGTAAAATATTTTTGGGGTTTTAAATTTTAATAAAGATATAAACTTTGAGTATAATGGCTCATAGAACAAAAGCAACTACCCGACTGGGATTTAATACCCTTACAGACTCGAAAGAACAACAAACACTCTCTATTTCATAAAAATGCAAATCTATGAGTACATTTATACTTCAAATACTTTTGGAGCTTGTGGGGTATCATTCGGCCTTGCTGCAGGTTCTCGCGCTAGACTTCCTTGGAGATAGTGGAGATCTTCCATTACTTGTCAGAGAAATGTCAAAGTAGCAGCAAAAAACATAGAATTTTTCAAGTGTTCACAATGATTGCATTTCGTGGTAATGTAGTCTGCAATTGCCCGTATCTTTTCTCTGATAACCCCTATTTCTTGTAGCAGATGCCCTATTTGTTCAGCACGTGCTTCTAATGTTCGTTCCGCCGCCTGATTTAGCTTTTGAAACTTTCGGAAATCTCTTTCCAACCCTGCTATCACCACATAGTAATGCTCTCTCTCGGCTTTGAAATCTTTGTCTTGTTTGTCCATTTTGTTTTCAGCTATGACAATCCTCCTTTTCAAACCAGAGCTTTCATTGCCGCTTCCTTCTCTTATCTGCTCCAGTATGCGGGCCCTTTCTTTAGCACATTTAATTAATTGTCTCCGAGCTTTAGACAATTCACCCTCTACCTTATTCAGGTGGATACCATATTCAGTCACTTTTCGTTGCAGGTTCTCTATGAGCTTTTCATCCTTTACACTTCTCGGAGGGTTTTCTGCGGCTGTTTTCATTTTCTAAATCTGGGCTCGTAAGGCTTCGTTTTCGTTAACTAATACCTTCTTTTCTCCCTCGCTAGTAGCAGTTTTTAGGTTGTTTTCAAATTGCAATTCTTGAGTTTTCTTTTCTAGCCTTCTTATAGTAGCACGATATTCATTTTCTTTTGCTAACCAATCCTACTAATCATGTGATGTTCCAACAAACTCTCGAATGTGAGGCCTTTTGGATGGTCTTTCGTGCGCAATTTCTCTCCTATACCAAGTAAGGCACCCCAGAGACACTCAACCTCTGACCAGATCCTGTACACAAGTGTCAGCGGTTAGGTATTGGCATTAATTCTAGATTTTGCGAACCATGGCTTCAGGGAAATCACTACCAGGCCAAATTTCGACTACCCAGATGCTAAGATCTTCGTCTTTTGGCACTATATGGTTTCTTCCGAGTTGTCTCAAGACCTGATGTGGGGCATAAGACTGGATGCTTCTAAGGCCCATTAAAATAAAATGAGGTTCTGTTGCGGGCATATACATAAATTCATCCACGGAGAGCCAACTGGGTGTCCATTGTATTTGATTTGCAGAAATAACATGAAGATGTGACACCCACTCTGTGACACTGGTAATTGAAACACATTTACCCTGTTGTCAACTTCTTCTGTGTAACCTTTTGTTCGTAGCCCATGATTAATGAACCGGGCATGTGACATAGGTTCTAATCATCCTGATTTGCAATAGCAAGTTACATCATTCAAAGAAATACCCTCCTGTTTCACAAATGGTAAGGGCTCGGAAGATATCAGATAGGATAATCGGAGTAAGAGTACTCTTTTCCTGAGTCATAAAAGTACTAATGACCCCTGCAATCCGCATGTCGATGTTTCCGTCCTTTAACGGGAATACTAAAAGACCCAAAAAAGACACCATAAATGCAAAGCATTGATGCTCCTCCCATTTGATTCGATTGCCCTTGCTACAGATGAGGTTTTCAGGGTTGTTGAATCCTCTGATGTGGCCATATCTTTGGTATATAAACTGGAGGGTGCAAAATCCAGCCGATAAGTCAGGGTTGTAAATCTTTCTGCTAATTTTAAAAACATCAAGAAATTTGTGCACAGCGAGGGCTCTGGGTGCTATCAAGAATTGATGTCTCAAAGGGATTGTATGAGTCCCGATGCATCCGGCCATTTCCTCCGAAGTTGGGGTTAGCTCAAAATCTGAGAAGTGGAAGATGTTGAGGGCCGGGTCCCAAAAGGTTATTAAGGCCTTTCTGATGCCCCCATTGGATTTATTGTCAACAAACTAGTGAGGCCTCCCAGATGCGCGTTGACCTTTTTCTGTCCTGCTTCTCCGAGGTCATTCCACCACAGCCACAGCTTCAAAGGAATTTTGTTCATTATCGTGCTCAATTTTCACATTTATTAGGGCGAATTAGTATTCTCAAAACATTAGAAAAAGATTTTTTTGAAAAAAAACAGGGACCGATTTTTGAATATGACCCCTAAACACTTCGGCAAGAAGGTTTTTCAGGCTATGCTTGCTTACGAGGCCGAATAAAATTTTGAGGTAGCCATTTGTGCAAGATCAACCTTCTGGCATCTCTTGTAGCAACATTCAGCTATTAGCGCAATGATGGCACCATCGAACTCTTTTCAAAGTAATAAAATAAACTCGGGCATTTTGTGAAAAAGGGGTTGGCCCTAGCAAAAAATAATTTATCAGAACCCGGGACATTATTTAAAAACTCCAAAATTTGGTGCCTTTGTTTGTTGTTTTTGTTGTTTTGTTTTATGTATCTTTTTTGAAACATCTGGCAGCATTTCGGCTCTATTGTTTTTTAAAAGTGACTACCATAGCATTGCTTATTTTTCTCGAATATTCCCTTTGATTACAGGCCGGTCAACAAGCAAATCCAAGGCAAATAAATGCACAAGTAGCACGTTAAAATTCATCAAGATAGTCTTTTATTTCAGGGCACCTGTCCTAGACGGAGCCAACCCCTATGTTGAGTCCCTAAGTCCAAATGCATGATTCAAATAAACGTTCCTACTTGGGATCCGGCATGAAGTTTTGTTATACTAAGTTGAGAACCTCGGTGTATGGTCTAGACTGTGTACCCGAACGGACAACTCGAGTCGATGAGGGGGCTACGTACCGGGGACCCGCGAGATCGTCCGACTTTGTAACTTGTCCCGCCCCTTTCTTATTTCAAGGTAAGACACTAACAGAGGAAGTCTCAACCAGTAAGCACATCCCCGGAGATGAAAAGTGAAGGGGTTTTGTAACAGTTTATATATATAGTTCAGATAATATCAAAGCGGTAAAACTTGCGGCATTTAGCACAGATCATGTAAGAAAATCAGAAGAAGCCAAATATAACAGTTATTGTAAGCTCGAATTCTTGAACCCTGAACCAAAGATTCTGGGTTCTGAACTCCCAAGCAGAGTCACCAGAGCTGTCACATCTCCTTTTTCCGCTTACACGTGGTTACCCAGAAAGGCGACACATGTATAGGAGTTTTTCCAATTAAAAGGAAATAATTCGAGATGGGATTCATTATTTTATATAAGAGTCACCACTTGGGATAGGTTTGGCTTTTTGGTGTCCCAAGTTACCGATTTATTTAAATCCAAAATCGAGGAAATTTCGACAACCTAATTGGAGTTTGCGAACCAGAAATTCTTGAGTAAGGAATTCTGTTGACCCGAGGGAAGGTTTTAGGCACCCTCGGATCCAGTGGTTCTAGCACAGTCGCATAAACTCATTATAAGTGGCTAAAATATGTTTTGCAAAACCTTTTAATCCTGCAATTTTAGATTATTAACCACTTTTAACATCTTTTTGGAAAATTTGCAATGTTGTTAAAACACGTCGCCAATCGTGTCACATAAATGAACCCGCAGTTCTAGACATATTTTAATTCCATTGAGAATAGTATTTGGGTCACATAAATAAGCACTCGAATTGAGGAAGGAATTTTTATTCAACATGCATGCCTATAGCAACTACGTCTTCGAGATCTGTGGGAAGATCGTGAAATTCGCTAAATGTCACTTCCGATTTTCTATGTGTTTTAATGAATTACGGAGCCATCGCGAGACATTTAATGGGATTAACGTGGCTCCCCTTATTTTGAGACGTTCTAATGTATACTAGATTCTCTACTATAGCTAGTGTTTAAATGTAGTTATTATTTATGTATAAATTGTGTACTTGGAAAACATTACATACGTCTTAGCCTCGTTCTTGGCCAATTGCATGTAATAAATCAAGCTTGGGCCAGCCCAGGAGCACATATTGCTCAGGCTGCGACTAGTAGTTATGGTGACTGGCTTGATTTAGACCTCAGTCTAGTCTTAGATTTAGCTTTATATAGTGTTCGAGGATGTTTGGCAGTCATGGGTGATATGGTTGGGGAAAGAAAGGGTCAGAGATTGCCTAGGAGGAGTTTGAACCATTTTCGGCGAGTTTTGAGTTTTAGGGTTAGGATTTAAATTGATATTCGAAGGGTTTCAGGCAGTTTGGAGAGGGGTGACATATATGGTTGGAAAGAGTAGATTGAGGAGCTTTAGGGGTGTAAGTTTGGAGGGCTTTGGAATAAGGTCGCCGGATATTGGGTTTCCGACGACCTTTCTGCGAATATTTTATATGATGTGGGGGGGGTTCGAAGGGAGTGGGATGCAGGACGGGGAAAGGGGATGTCCTAGTGGTCCGGAGACAGTGATTCCGACGACCCTGTGTTTGAAGATTTGAGACAGAGGGGACTTATTTGATGGGAGAGAATTACAGGGTGGGAAAGAGGAGGTTGTGACGGTTGAGTGGTGTAAATTAGGGGGTTTTGGCTGCCGACTGCCGCCGTGAGGCGGTTTCCGGCGGCGGCATTAGGGTTGTAGGCCAGTTGTCAAGGCGTGGTCGTGGGGTGGTCAATGGGAGATGTTAGGTGAATGGTAGACGGTATGAGGAAGAAAGGAATCTGTCTCTAAATGTATTAGAGACGTTTGGACATATGTATATTATTTGGGAGTGGGTTTGATGGCCGTTGAATTGAGGTGAGATTGACGGTTTTGATGGCCTGGTCCTCAAGCGGTGTCATTTAGGTGTGGATTGGATCAGAGAAGTGTTGGGCTGGATTGTGTATGTTTAAAGAGAAACAGGTTTGGGCCACTCAGGTCTGGCCCAATTGTGGCCAGTCTGAGTGGTTGTATATATGTATACATATATTTTTTTGCCTTTTTCCTTTAATTTAACTTAATTACTAACTTTATTTAAAAACCACAAATTCCTAATTATCACCAAGTCAAAATTAAACCAAAATAATTTCAAATGCCGGAAATACATGTATATACTACTAGCCCATGTCTATCATTTTTTTTGTTCACCATTTAGAGTTATAAGAATAGATTTAACTTTTTGTTATTCATTACGGGATGTTTTGATGTGATTTCTTGTTGGTTTAGTTAAGATTTGTGATTTAGGTGCTCTACATGTAAGGAAGTCTATTATATCTTGTGATTTTGTTTCGTGGAATTGAGTTAGTGGAAGCCTTCGGTTGATAGGTTGTGTATTTTACTCATGATTTAAACCTAAGTATGAGATCCTCACATTTGTTTATGGTTTTATATGATTGAACCGGGCTACATTCCGCGATTGAGTTATATTAGGATGAGATTCTTGTGTTTAGTTCATAAGTATTGATTCTTCCTTGTGGAATCCAGTCGTAATATGGTATTGGTTGGGAGTTGTGCCTATTAGACTTGTTCGAGTGTTTTCCCATATATATCTCTTTCCATATTTAGTCATATTCTTGTTTGCTTATTCGGGTTTAGCTTTCTTATTCATGTTGCTTGCATCGTTGTCGGTGTTGTGAAGATTTGGAACATGGTTCTATCTATTATTAGATAATTTATTAGTGCTGGATTTGGTTATGGGCAACTACCATATCATATGCGTAATGTGTTGCGTCATGTGGTTATATCTTGTGGGTGTAGGCATTATCCATTGCAGTTGGTTGAGGTTGATATCGTCTGTTAATGTGGGAATTCGGTCTTTGTAATGATCAGATACTTAAAGAAGTTTGGTTCTAAGGTTTCTTAGTGTGGGTGGACAATGTAATCATTAGTTTTGATGGTGTTGTTGAGCTTATGTGGATTGGGATGATGTGGGATCACCCACAAGTATATTTAACATAAATACATTCAGTAATTTGATGACTTCGGAAAGGTTCTTGGCACGTTCTAGGACAAAGGTTTCTTTAAGAGGGGGGAATATAACAATCAAACCGGTCATTTTGAGAATTAGCGTTCTGTCCGATGACTTAAGCTCTTGAATAGCTTTGTGTTATTTATTATGAATTGTGTGTGTGGTCATATTCGATTTTCTATTTATTTCAAATTGATTGGAAGAATGGTTCTTGCGTTAGAAGCTTAAGTGTTGCATAATAGTTGATAGGAGTTTGACTTTTGCGTTGATGACTCTAGAATGGTGTTTTGATTATTCCAACAGCTTTATATGGTGATCTTCAACTTAGGCATACGTCCGAATTTGGATTTGGAGGTTTGTGGGTTAATTTGATGCATTTTAGTTAAAGTTTGAAAGTTGAAGGTTTGGAAGGTAAAGAGGTTTGACCATGAGTCGACCTTCTTGATATCGAGTTTGGATTTAGATTTTGGGAGTTGTAATAGATCCATTTTGCCATTTCGCTATTACATACAAAATTTGAAGTCATTCGAGGATTATTTGATATGATTCTCACGAGTTGTCGGAAGTTGAAAGTTTATGAATTCATAAAGTTGGATTTGAGGTGTGACTTATAGCTTTGATGTTGTTTGATGTAATTTGAGTCCTCGATTGGGTCTGTGTTATATTTGGTGACTTGTTGTATGATTGGACGAAGTTTCAGAGGCCCTGAATGAGTTATGGAAGAGTTGAAGATCATTTTGGATCCTTCTTACATAACTAATTATCCTGGTTGTTTACCTTGAAAATGGTAATTAAAATTAGATTTGATTTTGTACTTCTAAAAATACGTAATCTATTTTTATGCTAGTTCCTTAGGCAAGATTCTAAGTAAAAGATTAGAAAATGAGATAAGAACTTGTAGGTAATGTAACAACCAAACCAAATGATCAGAGGTCAGGGCCTCGAGCTAGCGTACACGGGGCCTCAAGGTCAAGTCGGATGCCCGGCTCAAGGTAATCAAGGGGGAATTAACAGTTCGTAGCTTTGATTGAAGCCTTTTATGATCAATACTGACCAATGAAGAACAATAAATAGAACAGAATAAATGTAAGCAATAAATGTAAGTAATGAGAAAAAGGGAATATTTTGGAGAGCATAGAGAATGTTCTTTTACTAAATATTGAGTATCAAATGCCTTTACAAAGCGGTAAGTACCCCCCTTTATAGATTAGGGGAACCCTAATATTGTACAAGTACATTTATTACATAAGTACTCGGTACAATCACTCAATCATCCTAGCGCAGGTTGTTGCTGTCTGCATAGGCATTGTCAAAAAAAGTAATATTCCTGGGAACTTCCAGTTCATTTATGATATCCACTAGCTCGTTCTACCCCAATGTCGGTCACTAAGAGTCCCTAAAGACATTGAGCCCCAAGATATCCCCTCGGACCATTGGAGCAAACTTGCACGATGTCTCAATGATCGTGAAATCGGCTTTCTTGATTTTGACTACATACAAATAGTCCCCGTGTTTCTCAGAGTGAAATGAAGAGAAACAATCTCGAGATCCTTCCCCTTTGATGCTTCCATCGGAGTTAACAACCGCATCTTCCCAGGTATCCACACAATCCCCAAAATCTTTGAATTATCTAATAGTAGTTGGATGTCTTTTGGTCTATTCAATTAGGCTTCTATAACTACTTACGCCTTCACCCCATCCTGTCTATTACATTATTAGATTCCCTATAGAGTCATTTCTTCCTCCCTACCTTTCACAATTATTGTTTTCTGAAGTGTTTTTTTTCGGCTACACCTCTGTGATTTTTTGTTAAAAAAATGGCAAACATTTCTGCCTCTATCTCTCAGAAAGTCATGCCTTCCTTTTCCATGATCCCCTCTGACGGTAGATCAGCAGCATCTTCAAATGCCGGAACATTCGTTCCAAAGGTTTTTGAGACGACCTCTGATTTAAAGGTCGAAAGACCTTCTTTGATGTCGTGGTAAACTGAGCTCGCGTCTCGGTACATCATCTTAATAACAAGCATCAAGAGGGTGAAAATCGATTGCTGCTGGGGAGATACGGTATTAGAGGAGATTACTTCTCGAGAGGAGGGTATAATGACGTACAAAGCCGAGTTCCTCAATGTGTATACATATCCATTTACCCTTGGCTCGGTGGTGCTATCCATGCCTTCGATAGACCCCGTGATTCTCGACTTCTGCGAATAATATCATGTGACTCTCAGCCAAACTCATCCATCAATCTGGTGCACAGTTTACATGATCTGACTTATGGTAAATATTATCGAGATGATGCCCTTCACCCGCGACCATTGATCAGAATGTACAGTCCCGGACTCATTCGGGGGCATGATTAAGCTTTATTGTAGAGCCTCGGGGGCCTCTTTACTTGCACCGATGAGGTTAGGAATAGGGGATGGATGAGCCATTTCGTTCGATTTAGGACATTGGACTTGATCCCTGCAGAGTGGATGTGATTCCTTAAAAGATGTAACAATGAAGCGTAAGTAGGAATACCTAATTAACTGCCCATTTCTTTCTTTTGGATACACTTCTTCATGGACCGGCTTCCTGTGCTGATACAACTGTCGTGGCCTATCCAGATGCGGCAAGGGATATTTTATGTTATGTAACACAACTAGACTCAATTTTCCCATACGTTAAGCACGTGTGGCATGATTTATGCAAGGCTCGTTAGGAATCCAGGGACCATGGTGAGACTTCATTCTCTGCTATAGTTTCAGTTTTACAAAAAGGTTGTTGCCAATTGCTCTTTTGTTAAACCATGCTTGTTTATGTATTTGGGCAAGTCTAGGGGAGGCCTTCTTGATGAGAGAAACTCTGCATGGCGAAGTGAGTGCCCAACACCCGAGGAAGAGATGAAAACACAAAGGGGGTCGCCGGCTTGCCCTCTGAAATCCAAGAAAAGTAGAATGGAAGATCCTAAGGATTGTTCAACAGTCTTAATTCTAGAAGGGTCAGGGAGTCTCCGAGCTGGACGCAAAAGGAGAAGTGATCCTTTGTCAGTTCCCATAGGGGGAGAGGGTTCAATTATTTCTCATACTGTTGAGTCAGCGGCTTCCCAATTACGACGTTGTTCCGTTGTTGACCCACTCCAGGCTGAAGAGGCCCATGAGGGTGTATTAGATGCTACTGACAATGGCCAAAATTTCCTTCAGATCGAGGTGTAATAGGAAGAAGACCTAGGGGATCCCAACCCTGAAGCTTCATAGAAGGAAAGGGTAGCCTCGATTGATCCGGTCGGGAGCGTTGAAGTAAGTGATCCCCCTTCTGAGTTGACATTTCCTCAGAGGGAGATGAAAGATATCCCCAATATAGAGTCTCTCGGTGTATTGATGCCCATTGGCGATAATGATGTGTTCGAAAAGCCTTCTACTATACCTAAGGAAAATCCTAATCCTAATATTTTGCTTATTTTTATTGAGATCGACAGGCTATGCGAGGTAAACTATTTGTATATTCTTCTTGGAGTCCCAACCATTGCCCTACAAACCTTTTTTCTTCCATGATTCTAGGCCAAGATGCTTTATGATCAAACATTTACAATCTTGAAACCATGTTGACTCGACACGAGGCATTCATAAGAAGCTTACCTCGGAGGCTAACGAACTCATGGATCTTTTTTCCAAGAGGGAGGATGAACTCCATAGCCTTCGGGATTGCTTTAAGGCAATGTCTTAGGAAAAGGCTCGTCTTACTAACAGGTTTCATAACTCCTGTCTGTTTTTGTCTAAACATCTGAACAAATTCTATATTTTAAATACATTTTGGACTATTTATGCAGCTTAAGGCGAAGGATGTCCTTATGGGGAAGGAGCTCCGAATAACGGACTCCAAAATTCTCGAGCTTAAGAAGCATTTAACTGAGGTAGTCTTTAAAAGAGATATCCCCTGAAAGGAAGTGATTTCGAGCGGGCGTAGCCTCAAAGAGGCGAGGTTTGAGAGTGGTAAGCATAAGGATCTCCATGGTGAGTTGGTTGATACGCTATCCGAGGTTAGGGTTGAGGCCGAGGTGTTAATGGCCTCGCATAAGGAGGACGCTGAAACTGAAAATGCACAGGCCCAGAAGATATCCCAAGAGACTGAGCTGAGACTGGACCGAGCAATGGATCATGCCCAAATAGAATATTAAAGACAAACACTCGAAGATATATATGTAGGGGGCATTAATTTAATCGCCGAGAATGAGAGGGTGAAAACCTTAAAAGAGGAATCGGCGGCCTTTCTCCTTTAGAAAGTGAATTGAGCAGTGACTCGGGAGGTGATGAAGAGGGAGTCGAAGTCCTTAAAGGGAATGGGGCCATTAGAAACCCGAAGGTTATGGTTGAAGCTGGTGAAAACGCATCTTCCAACGAGGTTGTTAAAGACATAGCTCTAGTGATAGATTAAGGTTTTCTTTTGTTTTCTGCCTTCGCAAGGGCTCCAAATGTAGGCTTTGAAATTTTACTCTTATGAATCCTTTTGTATACGTGTCAACTCTTTGCCTTTTTCTATTTTTCCCTTTGAATGACTTGCAGTATTTGTTTGGCAATTGAACTAGAGTTGTGGGTCCTAATTTTAGTTTGTTGGGCACATGCTACTGTCGAACATTTTTGTGATGGTCGAGAATTGACCCATGAGTCTGTCATGTTGGCTCCTAGGCCTTTTGCATGGATTCTTCAGGTTCGCATACGTCGGTTCGGTCTGACCTTTTAATGTAAGCTGGTGACTTGTTTGACCCTTATGCATTAGAACGGTATGACCTTTTTTATGGGCTGGCGAGAGTGGCTCTAACGTATTAGGGTATGTGCGACCTCTAATATAGGCTTTATTTTTCCCTCGTTAAGGACTTTTTGAAATTGTGTTTTCTTGACTCTTCAACGGTTTGGTAAAACCTCGATTGTAAGTCGTTATTCGGCGGTAGTCGAGCACCTCGGGAGGTTTTACTCGGTGGCTTAGTGTATTGTGGCCAATAGTATTGGAGCTGACACGGTCGATCCCTTTTGCCTATGCCGAGGGTAGCCTGTTTTAATGGGTTCTATTTGAATTGTTTTCGATGTAATTGAAGGAATATGATTCTGTAGTGATGTTCAAGCATCTTTGAGTCGTGTTAGTTTGGTTGGTACAGCCTTGTGACCGTAGTCATAGTGTTTGGTCGGAGCCTTTCAGTACTCGAGTGAAGTAGTTTTGGAATCTATATCGAGGGATGCCTTTTTAGGGGTCTTATAAGTTCGATATATAGACTTAACTTTAAGATCGGAATATGTTTTTTTTAAGGTCTTATAAATTTTTACATGCCTTTGAGGTCTTACGGTTTGGTTACTTTGTACAAGTATGGTTCCTGCTTTGCTTGAGGTCTTACAGGTTTGGTTATGTGGTACAAGTATGGTTCATGCCTTGCTTGAGGTCTTACTGGTTTGGTTACTTGGTCAAGTGTAGTTCATGCCTTGCTTAAGGTCTTACAGATATAGCTCATGCCTTGCTTGAGGTCTTACAGATTTGATATTGCCATATGAAGGTCTTATAGATTTAATATTGCCTTATGAGTGTCTTACGCACTCGAGGTCACCCGCATGGGGCCTTATAGCCTCGGTTTTTTGACAGATCAACGGGGGTGACAGTTGAGGGAAGTCCCAGAGTCATCAAAAAAAATTTCGCTTAGGAGCCATTTCTTGTAAACTTGGTATTGGCTCATTGAGGGTTTACGAGTTCGGAGTATCTGAACCCGGAGGTCATGTGGCATTGTGGTTTTTACGCTACTCCTTTAGTTTTCGAAACATTTTCGGCTTCTGGAGCCAATATTTTCAAATGTGATGTTACCTCGTTATGGGCTTACAAGTTTGAAGCTCCAACCTGGAGGTCATATGGTTTCGAACTTTTTATGCCAGTCCCCGAGTGTTTGGAATATTTTTGTCTTAGGAGCCTTTTTTGCAAAAAACAAATATCAGACTCTTTTGAAACGCGAAGTGCTTTGACAGAAAGTATTATTCGATTACTTGGTACAAGTATACATGTTTCCACTTCTAATCGATCGGTTATTCTATACGGGCACAGTTTATTTGACCGTTTGGCCTAGTACATCATTTTCCTATCGAGACCCTATTTAGCATATCTTCGCTTCTCTAAGCAGTTGTTCTGTAAGACCCCATGAAATTTTTACTCAAAACTTGGATCTCGTGGTGCTAAATTAGGATCATGTATTAGAAATTCTTAAAATTCTTCACGGCAAGCTTGCTCATTGTGGTTCGGACCATTTTGATAGATCTATGCCTAAAAAAGGTAAAGCGAAAAAGGTAGCCCGTAGGTTTAGAGTTGGGTCGTGGAATATAGGAACGTTAATGGGTAAGTCTATATAGGTGGTGAAGATTCTACAGAAGAGGACGGTTAATATAGTGTGTGTGCAAGAGACTAGATGGGTAGGATCAAAGACGAAGAATGTAGACGAGTATAAATTGTGGTTCTCTGGAGTTTTGAAGGGCAAGAACGAAGTGGGCATTTTGGTGGGAGTCGATGGTAGAGGTAAAATGGGTGAGTGATAGATTGATGGCGATTAAGGTAGTAGTTTGAGGGAGCACTCTGAATGTCATTAGCGCCTACGAGCCGCATACGGGCTTAGAAAAGGAGGTAAAAAGGCGCTTCTTGGAGGCTATGGATGAGGTGGTGCGGGGTATTCCACCGACGGAGAAGCTATGCATATAAGGGTTCATATTGGGTCGTCTATTGGTGGATATAATGAGGTGCACGGTGGCTTCATCTTTGATGATAGGAACGGGAGTGGTACCTCTCTATTGGATTTCTCTAGAGCTTTGGAGTTAAAGATCGTGAACTCTATGTTTTCAAAGAGGGAGGAACATTTGGTTACATTCCGGAGTATTGTGGCTAAGACTCAAATTTACTATCTCCTCTTCAGGAGGCGCCATAGGAGGTTGTGCCAGGATTGCAAGGTAATCCCGAGTGAGAACCTCGCAACTTAACATAGGATCGTAGTGATGGACGTTGGTATTTTGATGAAAAGGAAGAAGAGGTTTGTACGGGGTTCGTCGAGGATCAGGTGGGGAGCTTTGTCTAAGATAATTCAAAAGAATTAGAGGGGCGGTTGACAAATATGATGCCTGGAAGAGTGGTGGAGACTCTAGCATTATGCTAATGGCAACGGCAGACTATGTAAGGGAGGCATCAAGAGAGGTGTTGGGAGTTTTGAAAGGCTATTATGGCGGGCACCAAGGCGAAGGGTGGTGGAATGATGTGGTCCAAGATAAAGTAGAAGCCGGGAAAGCGGCGTACATTAAGTTAGTAGAGAGCTCCGACAAAGAATAAAGAAGAGCGAACAGAGAAAGATATAAGGAGGCTAGGAAGGAGGCGAAAGTAGCTGTCACAGAGGCTAAGACTGTTGCTTTTGGTCGGCTTTATGAGGAACATGGGGGAAAGGTGGGGATAAGAAGTTATTTCGAATGGCCAAAGCGATAGAGAAGAAGGCTCGTGATCTGGATCAAGTGAGGTGTATCAAAGATGAGGATGGTCGAGTATTGATGGAAGAGGCACAGATTAGGCAAAGATGGCAATTGTACTTTCATGAACTTCTGAATGAAGAGGGGATGGAAACATCGTGTTCGGGAAATTGGAGCACTCCAAGTGTCACCGTGACTTTAGGTATTGCAGGCGCATTAAGGTTGAGGAGGTCATGGGTGCGATAGGTAAGATGAGTCGGGGCAAAGCGACCGTACCTGACGAGATTCTAGTAGTGTTTTGGAGGTAAGTGGGTAGGGCAGGCTTGGAGTGGATGACTGGGTTGTTTAATGTTATCTTCAATACAAAGAGGATACCTGATAAGTGGCGGTAGAGTAAAATGGTTCTGGTATACAAGAACAAAGAGGATATTCACAATTGTAACAACTATAGAGGTATCAAGTTACAAGGTCATACAATGAAATTATGTGACAGGGTGGTGGAAATGAGGATAAGGAGGGCGGTGTTTATATCAGAAAACCAGTTTGGGTTCATGCCGGGTCGATCTACTATAGAAGATATCCATCTTATTATGAGGTTGGTGGAACTATACAGGGATAGGAAGAGGGATTGGCATATAGTGTTTATTGACCTAGAGAAGGTATATGACAAGGTTCCTAGGGACATCCTTTGGAGGTGTCTGGAGGTTAAAGGTGTGTTGGTGGCCTATATTAAGGCGATAAAGGATATATATGATGGAGCTATGACCCGGGTTAATACTGTGGGTGGTGACTCAGAGCCATTTCCGGTGGTTATAGGATTACACCAAGGATCTGTGCTCAGCCCTTTCTTATTTGCTCTGGCGATGGATGCACTAACATACCATATCTAAGGAGAGGTGCCATAGTGTATGTTGTTCGCTGATTATATAGTTCTAATTGATGAAACTCAAGGAAGCGTTAATGGGATGCTGGAGGTATGGAGGCAAACTCTAGAGTCTAAAGGTTTCAAGCTGAGTAGGATGAAGACAGAATATGTATAATATAAATTCAGCAACTTGACAGGGGATTCGGATGGGGAAGTTAGGCTTGACTCACAGGTCATCCCAAAAATAGAAAGTTTTAAGTACTTAGGCTCAATTATCCAAGGAGATGGGGAGATCTATGGGGATGTTACGCACCGTATAGGAGTGGGTGGATGAAATGGAGGTTTGCGTATGGAGTCCTGTGTGACAAGAATGTGCCACCGAAACTCAAAGGTAAGTTCTATAAAGCGGTGGTTAGACCGGCCATATTGTATGGAGCTAAGTGTTTTCCAGTCAAGAATTCATATATCCAGAAGATGAAAGTAGCAGAAATAAGGATGTTGAGATAGATATATGGGCACACTAGGCTGGATAAGATTCGGAATGAAGATATCTGGGAGAGGGTAGGCATGGCTTCTGTGGATGACAAGATGTGGGAAGTGCGGCATAGATGGTTTGGACACGTGTGGAGGAGAAGCCTAGATGCTCCAGTTAGGAGGTGCGAGTGGTTGACTTTGGCAGGTATGAGAAGAGGCAGAAGGAAGCCTAGGAAGTAGTGGGGCAAGATGATCAGATAAGACATGGCGCGATTTCAGATTTCTAAGGACATGGCTCTTGATAGGAACATGTGGAGGTCGAGCATTAGGGTGGTAGGCTAGGGGTTAGTAGAGAGTTCTTCCCTCTTTTGCACCGGGTAGTCTATTAGAGTTTCGTTAGGTTTCTTCGCGATCTTTGTTGTATTCACATTAGTATTTTGTATAGTTTTGTGGTATTGTCCTTTCACTTATCTGTTGTGGTTATTTGCATTCTGGTATCTTTTATTGTTACATGTCTTTTCTCTTATTTCTTTTCTGATATTTTTTCTTTCCCTGTTGAGCCGAGAGTCTCCTTGAAGCAGCCTCTCTACCCTTTTCGGGGTAGGGATAAGGTCTGCGTACACTCTACTCTCCCCAGACCCTACTAGTTGAGTTTACTGGGTATATTGTTGTTATATTAACAACATAAGAGTCTAAACCGATCAATTTCCATGTATAAGCCCGGGTACACACTCATCACCTTATGCACACATAATTCAAATAAGGCAATTAGACCAAATCATACGAGGTAGTTAATCCTTGAAAAGTTAGTCAAGATATATATGTCAAATAAGGAAATTTAATCCACCAATAAGATATTTCGGTGTGAATCAACCTTTAGACGATTTGAATCTAACCAAAATAACTTAATATCATAAATAAAGGCTACAGGAACCGATTCTGAGTAATAAAACTTCAATCTTGAACAAGAATCAAAAATCAAACCCCGAGTCCTCATCGTGGAACCCTACAAAACTCATAAATTTTGAACACCCATTCAAGTACGAGTCCAACCATACAAAAATCATCCAATTCTGACCTCAAATCGGCCTTCAAATAATTAATTTATGGTTTAGAAAATGTTTTACAAGAATCCCCAATTTCTCTAATTAAAAACACTAATATCGAGATTAGAATCATAAATACAAATACATCAGAGTCAAAAATACTTACCCTAATCCAAATCGTGAAAATCCCCTCCAAAGTCGCACAAAACCAAGTTCTCTAACTCAAAAAATTATACGATTTCAAAAGCCCTTGGAATAGAATATTATATATGTCTTCCCAGGGTCCTATTCGCGATCGCATAGAACAAATAATAAGCAGCCAAAATTTCCTCCACGTGAAAGCGGTCTGAAGCTCGTGAATACAACACCTCAGCTAATCTGGACTACGTGAACACGAGGGCCAACCAATGGCGCCCCTTCCAGCTCTACCTCTACACGATCATGATACAAGGGACGCGAGCGCGATGAACATCTCCCATGTAGCTCCACAAATATGATGACTGAATCCTCAGCTATCCGAAATACACTTCACAATCATAAATAGCCTTCCGCGATCCCGGTGAATTATAAAACATCATACAAACCATCAACTCCAAAACAGGAAGAAAATGGAAGGTAGCCCATCCTAATACACCTGAGGCCCCCAAGACCCCGTCCAATCAGAACAACCAATCCTAAAATATAATACGAACCTACTCATAACCTCAAATCACACCAAACATTATCAAAACTACAAATCGCGCCTAAATTTGAAGTCTAATGAACTTTCAACTTCTCAAAAACATCAAAAAACATATCACAACAGTTCAAAATGACCTCAAATTTCACATCCAATTCCTAAGTTATGCATCAGACATATACCAACAATCAAAACCACAATCTAAACCCAATATTAGTAAAGTCGACTCTTGATCAAATCTATAAACCGTCCAAACCTTACACTATCCAACATTTCCTAAGTCAAGACATAACAACCTAGGAACCTCCACATCGACATTCGTACATACATCTAAGTCCCATCACCATCCAGACCTAATGAAGCTATCAAAATTCTTATCCGAGATCAAAAACTCCAACTCGGTCAACTCTTCCAATTTAAAGCTTCTAAGATGAGAATTATTCTTCCAAATCAATATCGGACAGCTCGAAAATAGAAACCGGCCATACACACAAGTCATATTACACCATTTAAAGCTACTCAAGGCCTCAAACAACTGAGCAAAGGATAAACGCTCAAAACAAGCAGTCATGTCATTACACTCACGATTGCATCTACCTTTTTTTCCTTCCAAGCTTACGTACACATAATTAGTGACCTCGAGGTAAGTTTAGAACAATAAGAACAATTAAGCAAGAAAAGTAATGTAAGAGCAGTAGAGCTAAAGGACAATTTTTGATGAATAATAGGCAAAAAGAAGAGAGTATATTCTTTACTCAATGATTAGATAGTATTATAAATGATTGAGGTCCTCCTTATAAAAAAGGGGAAACCTAACTAAGGTATATTTTTATTTATAGTAAGGAATATTCTTGGTACAGATGTCTAACCGCCTAGTACGGAATCGCACAATCCTATTTCGCGATTTGCGCCAAGATCTTGGGGATGTGGTAGGAATCTGGCTAATTCTGTTGCAAATCCAAGACGGTACTATTCCAGGGTCAAGCATACTCAGCTTCGATACTCCTAGTACTCCTATTTCCGCTCATTGCATTCTATCTTCACTCTAGAGCCTGTTCTATTAGGCTCGAACTCGACTCCGCCCGAAATCAGGCTTAGAACAGACCATCGAGCCTATACATAGGAGGCATATAATTTTGACCGTATACAGATAGTCCCCGTGTTTCATATAGTAGGTCAATAAGAAATAATTTTGATCTTTGATGCTCAACGCCTCGATCCTAATGCCAATCTCATGATGTTTGCGGCTGAAGTGACTGAAAGGTTGCTTTTTGTGCAATTTCCAAAGTCATTAATTGGAGGCGACTGATGGTAGGCTATTTGGCTTCATCAATACGCTTAAGTGACTTCTATAAATAGATCAACTTCATAATTTTGCAAACTTTATTCTCATATTGTTCTCAAAATTTCATTAGCCCTTTCAACTTTCTTGATACCTTCTCTTCTATTTACCCTACTTCATCATCAGCCTTCTCTACTTTTTTGAATTTCTACATCATAATGGCTAAGATATCTATAATCAGTTCCTCAAAAAGAAAGAGCTTCTTCATCTTCTCGACTAGCCAAAAATAAAGCTATAGTGCCACCTCGTATTGAGGAGTGTATTCTCAGGACATGGCGTTCTATCTTTACTCTAAAGTCTGGTCCATTGGGCTTAAACTCGACTTCGCTAATACTCAGACTTAGGATGGACCCTCGAACCTTTAAGTCAAAGGCATATGATTTTGACTGAATACAAATACTCCCATGGTTTCTTAGAGTAGGTTGATAATAAACAATTTGAACTTCGATGCTCGATGCCTCAATCCAAATGCCAATCTGATGATCTCAATGGCTGAAGAAACTGAAAGGTTGCTTTCGTGTGATTCCCAAAGTCATTAATTAGAAGCGACTGATGGCCGGCTATTTGGCTTCCTCAATAAACTTAGTGACTTCTATAAATAGTTCAACTTCTTAATTTTCAATAGTTTATTCTCACATTGTTCCAAAAATCTCATTAGCCCTTTCAACTTTCCTGAGTTCTTCCTTCTCTTCTATTTACCCTACTTCATCATCAGCATTCTCTACTTTTTTGAATTTCTGCATCACAATGGCTAAAACATCTAAATCGGTTCCTTAAAAAGAAAGAGCTTTTTCATCTTCTCGATTGGCCAAAATTAAAGTGGTAGGGCTAACTCGTATTAAGTAGTGTATTCCCCCTCCATGTGAAATGACATACGATTTCAAGATCAAAAAACCTGTATCGACACCAGGTCGATGTGAGCCAATATCTTGATACATCTTTTGGTAACCAAGGATGAGCTCGAACTGGTGAAGAATGATAGTAACTGGAAAAAAAAGTAGTGATCACTTCCCCTGAAGAGGATATCACTATACACAAAGAGGGGTACCTTAGCATGTATACCTACACATTCATGTTAGGCCCGGGAAATCCAGCTCTGGATCCCATAGATCCAGTTATTCTCGACTTTAGCTGACAATTCCAAGTGATTCTTGGCCAGAAATACCTTTCATTCTAGTGAATCGCTCATTTGATTAGATTCTTCTTGAAGCAGGTTGAGGGGATTCCTTTCACCCTTGACCATCTAATCAGGTTGTACATTCCTTAAATGTACCGAGGTGGTTTGATAAAATTACAATGCCGATATTTGAAGTCTCTCTTCTCCAGTATCAATGAGGACAAAGACAAAGGATAGATGAGTTGATTTGTTTGAGTCAGGACCTCTAACCTGTTTCATGCTGAGAGGATGCCATTCGTCGAGGAACAGAACATGAAATGTAAATACATTGTAACATTATGCCTTTGTTCCCTTTTTCTTTCATGATTTTATCTTTTTCTTGATCTAACCCCTTTTCGATGGTATAGCTATTGCTTGTTTTTCTAGAGCTATCTAGACCTTGAAGGTTGGGGCCAAAAACTAGCCTCTACTTCCTCATACTCGAAGAAATGCTGAGGTGACCTGGCCAAGGTCCGATGGGGGGATAAAAACCATTGTGAGTTGTTTTGTTTGATTCTAATGTTTCTCAGTGAAATTCTTTCTTTGTTTATATGCAAGCCTCAGAGATGTCGTTGTTATACGGCCCCCCTCGGTCGGCAAAGAAGAGATACCAAAGGCTCCGAAAGAGAAGAAGATAAAGAGGGGGTTACATGTAACTACACTGAGGACCATGAAAAACATGGTTCGAAAGCCTAAGGCCGATACTGTGGCCTTATTTCCAGGAACGACCCAACGCCTTCGGGACTTGGAAGAAGAAGATGCTGATGACTGACTATTGGTAGCTTGAAAGAGAGGAAGTATTAGTTCTTTGAAATCTGCCGAACTGATGGCGGCAAACGCAGTTCATCCTAGAACCAAAGAAATCTTTATGGGGAGTTCGAGCAAAGTCCTCGAGCCATTGAGTAGCAAAAGGGCACCTCATCTTGGAGTGCAATTAGAGGGGGAGGCCGAGAGGCCTGATCCCCAGCTCCTTCAACTAGAAGAGAACGCCCTGAGTGGATCACTCAAGGTAATGAATGTGGATGATTCACCATCTGCTCCGAAGTTCTACAAGGGCAAATCTGAAATGCTCAGAACATGAGTACTTCTAATTTGGGGGAGAGCCACGACGGGCGTGATATCTTTCAAGAATTCCTTGTAGGTATTGAATATGGACCCAACCCATACGCTTCTTTCATCATCAACAAGGCTCATCAGCTCTTCAAACAAGTGAGTTTTTTGTGATTTAAAATTACACTTGTGTTTTGTCCTTGCGCTTCTGAGTATAACTATTCCCCTTTTTGTAGAGGCTGTAATTCTCTATAAAAGGCATTCTACAAGTCTCGAGCTAATCTTGCTCGACTTGAGGCCGATCTTGAAAAGATCTCGAAAGAGATCAACGGTCTTAAAACCCTCTATGTCAAGAAAGAGGAGAAAATCAGCAACCTTTGAGCTAAATTAACAAAGGATTGCCAAGAGCAAACCGAGTATACTGAGGAGAAAATATTCCCTTTGAAGCTTTGTTATCGACTTGCCCAAATGGTCATTTAACCCTTTTACTTTGCAGTTTTAACAAAAGAGGGAGCTGGTGGAGGAACTTCGTGAGGAGCTCAAGATGAAGGAAACTGTGACCCTGGGGTGAAGGCAAAGCATGGACATTCTTGCCTTTGAGAAAGAAACTCTTAGGTAGCAGTTGGCTTCACTCGAACGTCAGCTTCAAGGTGTAAAATCGAGGAGCTTAAAGCCAAGCCCGCTGCCAACGGTAAATTCTCTAATGCTCGATCAAAGGGGATCTCTTATGTGGTCGAAGTTAAGTTATCAAGTGCATTTGACCATGCCAGACGGCAGTCCCGAGGGAAACGCTCGAGGAGGTATATACTCGCTTCGAGTAACAATTAAATTTTGTTTGTGGTTTTAAAGATATGTGATTTATTTTAATACCAATTAACAGTCAAAAAATATGAATTGGAAGTTAAAGAAATAAGTGAATCAAACCAATGCAACTCAACACGAGTGACCTCGAGCTTAGTGACCTCGATGTGGGTTTTGGACAATATGAACAATTCAGAAAGAAAATTAAAGTAAGAGAATTAGAGCTAAAAGACAATTCGAATGAACAATATGCAAAAAGTACAGAGTATATTCTTTAAACAGTGATTAAACTGTGTTACAAATGACTGGGTCCTCTTTATATAATAGGGTAACCCTAAGGAGGTACATTTCTATTTATAGTATGGAATATTATTAGTACACCTATATAACCGCATAAAATGGAATCGTACAATCCTATTCTGGTAGTTGCACCATGATCTTAGGGACGTGGTAGGAATCGAGCTCATTCTGTTGCAAATCCAAAACGGTACTATTTCAGGGTCGTGAATACTCATCTTTGGTACTCCTCGTACTCCTATCTATGGTCCTTGCATTCTATATTCACTCTAGAGTGTGGTCCATCAGGCTCGAACTCGACTTTATCTGGACTCGGGCTTAGGACGGACCTCAAGCCTATAAGTCGAAGTCATATCAATTTGACCGTAAATTGATAGTCCCCTCATTTCTTAAAGTAGGTTGATAAGAAACGATTTGATCTTCAATGCTTGACACCTTGATTCTGATGCCAATCTTATGATGTCAGCGTCTGAAGTGACTGAAAGGCTACTTTTCATATGATTCCCAAAGTCATTAATTGGAGGCAACTGAAGGTCAACTATTTGGCTTCCTCTATATGCTTACCTGACTTCATTAAATAGATCAACTTCATAATTTTGCAAACTGTATTCTCACATCGTTCTCAAAATCTCATTCGCCCTTTCAACTTTCATGAGTTCTTCCTTCTCTTCTATTTACCCTACTTCATCATCAACATTCTTTACTTTCATGAATTTTTGCATCACAATGTCCAAGACATCAAAATCGGTTCCCTAAAAAGAAAAAGCTTCTTCATCTTCTCTACTGGCCAAAAATACAGAGATAGTGCCACCTCATATTGAGGAGTGTATTCCTCCACCATGTGAAATAACATCCAATTTCAAGATCAAAAAACTTGTATCGACACCATGATAATGTGAGCCCATGTCTCGATATGTCTATTTATGACTAAGGATGAGCTCAAAAAGGTGAAGAAAGAAGGTAACTAGGAAAACAAAGAGGTAGTGATCACTTACAATGAAGAGGATATCACTACACACAAATTTGGGTACCTAAGCGTGTATACCTACCCATTCATGTAAGGCCCTACATGTCCCGCTCAAGGTCCCAAAGATCCAGTTATCTCGACTTTTGCCAACAGTTCCAAGTGATGCTTGGCCAGATCAACCCTTCATTCTGGCGAATCGTTTATTTGAACAAATTCTTCTTGATCCAGGTCGAGTGGATGCCATTTACCCTCGACTATCTAATTAGGCTGTAAAGTCCTCAACTTTACCGAGGTGGCTTGATAAAATTGCAACGCCGATCCTCGAAGTCTCTATTCTCCAGTATCGATGAGGACAAAGACCAAGAATGGATGAGTTGGTTTGTCAGAGTCAGAACCTCTGAACTGATTCCTACTGAGAGGATTCCGTTCCCCGAGGAATGGAACATGAAACATAAATACATAATTATTTCACAATTTTATCTTTTTATCGATCTAACCATTTTTTGACGGTGTAGCTGTTGCTTGGTTTCCTTGAGCATTGATAGATATAGAAGGTTGGGTCGAAAAACTGGCCTCTACTTCCTCATACTCGGAGCACTGCTAGAGTGACCTGACCAAAGGAACATGGGAGGCTAAAAACCATGTTAAGTTCTTTTGTCTGTTTACTTATGTTTCTTAGCAAAATTCTTACTGTGTTTATAGTTAGGCCACAGAGATGCCATTTCTATACGGCCGTTCCCAGCCAGTGAAGAAGAGATCCCAAAGCCTCCTAATGAGAAGAATAGAAAGAGAGAGTCACTTGTGAATACACAAGGCCAAAGAATAGCACAATTCAAAAGCCCAATGCTGATATTGTGGCCTTATCTCCAAGCACGGCCCAATGCTTTCGGGACCAGGAAGAAGAAGATGATGACAACTGCCTATTGGTAGCTTACAAGATAGGAAGCACTAGTTCTTTGAAATCTGCCAAACCAGTTGCGGCAGACGCGGCTCATCCTAGAAATGAAGAAATCTCTGAGGGGAGTTCGAGTAAAGTCCCTGAGCTATCAGGAAGCAAAAGGGAACCTCGTATTGGAGGTTATTTGGAGGGTAATCAATATATATCATTCTCCACATGGCCCGAAGTTCTCCATGGGGAAAATCTGAGATGCTCAGAACACAAGAATTTCTAATGGGAGAAGAGCCATGAAGGGCATGATATCTTTCGAGAATGCCTTGCAGGGATTGAATATGGCCCTGACCCAGATGCTTCTTTCATCTTCTACAAGGCTCGTCGGCTCTTCCAATAAGTGAGTTTTCTATCCTTTAAAATTACGTGTGTTCTTTGTCCTTGCTGCTTCGAGTCTTGCTTTTCCCCTTTTTGTAAAGTCTGTGACGCTCCATAAAATGCATTCTCCAAGTCTTGAACTGACCTTGCTCGATGTGAGACCGAGCTTCAAAATATCTTGGAAGAAAAGGACGGCCTTAAAACCCTCCAAGTCAAGAAAGAGGAGGAAATCAACGATCTTCGAGCTGAATCAGAAACTGCTTGCCAAGAATGAGCCGAGCTTATCAAAGAGGTAATATTCCCTCTAATGTTCTATTATGGGCTTACCCGATCGGTCTTCTAACACTTTTACTTTAAAGTTTCAACAAACGGGGGAGCTGGTGGAGCAACTTTGTCAGGAGCTCAAGATGAAAAAGGCCGAGAACCTAGGGTTAAGGCAAGGCATGGAAATTCTTGCCTCTGAGAAAGAAACTCTTTAGGAGTAGCTAGTTTTGCCTGAACTTCATCTTCAAAGTATGAAGGAGGAGGCCTGGCTTGAGGCCGCAATATCGAGGAGCTTCAAGCTGAGTCCATTGTTGAGCTGGCCAACACCAAATCTGATGTTGTGGCAATTAAATTTTCATACCCATCCAACGCTAAAGCGGCTAATTCATAAGGAAATGAGATCTCTTCTATGTCTGAAATTAAAATGAGATCTCTTCTATGTCTGAAATTATCAAGTTCATTTGACCATGCCAAACTATAGTCGCTAAGGGAAACCCTCAAGGAGGTACATGCTCGCTTCGAGTAACAATTAAATTTGGTTTGTGGTTTTAAAGATATGTGATTTAGTTCAATACCAATTAATAATAAATAAATGTAGTAGAAGTGAAATAAATAAGAATCAAGCCAATGCAACTCCGCAACAGTGACCTCGAGCTTAGTGACCTCAAGGTGGGTTTAGAACAATAAGAACAGTTATGCAAGAAAAGTAAAGTAAGAGCAGTAGAGGTAAAAGAAAACTATGATGAACAGTAGGCAAAAAAGTAGAGAGTATATTCTTTACTCAATGATTAGATGGTGTTAAAAATGATTGAGGTCCCATTTATATACTAGGGGAACCCTAAAGGTATATTTCTATTATAGTAAGGAATATTCTTTGTACAATTATCTAACCTCATAATACGGAATCTTACTATCCTATTAAAAGGTTTGTGCCATGATCTCGGGGACATGGTAGGAATCTATCTCATTCTGTTGAAAATCCAAAACGATACTATTTCAAGGTCGAGCATACTCATCTTCCATACTCCTCATACTCCTATCTCTGGTCCTTGCATTCTATCTTCAGTCTAGCGTATGGTCTATGGGGATCCAACTCGAATTTATCCATACTCGGGCTTATGATGGACCATCGAACCTATAAGTCGAAGGCATATGATTTTGACCGTATACGCATAGTCCCCTTGTGTCTTATAGTAGGTCGATAAGAAATGATTTGATCTTCAATGCTCGATGCCTCGATCCTGATGTCAATCTCATGATGTCAGCGGCTGAAGTGACTAAAATGTTGCTTTTCGTGTGATTCCCGGATTCATTAATTGGAGGTGACAAACAGTTGGCTATTTAGCTTTCTCAATACGCATAAGTGAATTCTATAAATAGATCAACTTCATAATTTTTCAAACTTTATGCTCACATTGTTCTCAAACTCTCATTAGCCCTTTCAGCTTTTCTGAGTTCTTCCTTATCTTCTACTTATCCTACTTCAACATCAATCTTCTCTAGTTTCTTGAATTTCTTTATCACAACAGCTAAGACGTCTAAATCGGTTCCCATAAAAGAAAAAGCTTCTTCATCTTCTCAACCGGCAAAAAGTAAAGCAGTATTTCCACCTCGTATTAAGGAGTGTATTTCCTCGCCATGTTAAATAACATCCGATTTCAAGTTCAAAAAACCTATATCGACAGCAGCTCGATGTAAGCCCATGTCTCGATGTGTCTGTTTGATAATCGAGGATCAGCTTGAACGGGTAAAGAAAGACTGTAACTAGGAATACAAAGAGTAGTGATCCCATCTAATGAAGAGGACACCACCACATACAAAGTAGGGTACCTGAATGTGTATACATACCTATTTACACTGGGCCCCACAAATCTAGCTCTATGTCCCAGAGATCCAGTTGTTCTCGACTTCTGCCAATGATTCCAAGTGATGCTTTGCCATTTCTACCCTTTATTCTGGCGAATCATTCATTTGATCAAATTCTTCTCGAGCTAGGTCGGAGAGATGCCTTTCACCCTCGACCATCTAATTAGGTTGTACATTCCTCGACTTTATCGCGGTGGCTAGATAAAATTGCAACGACGATCCTTGAAGTATCTCTTCTCCAACATCGATGAGGACAAAAACCGATGATAGATGAGCCGGTTTGTCCGAGTCAGGACCACTGACCTCATTCCTGCTGAAAAGATGCCATTCCCCGAGAAATGAAACATGAAACGTAAATATTGTGAGCACTTGATTTTGGCCCTATATGAGTTACTCCCATAAACTCAAGAAAATAAGTTTATTTTCAGTATTTGAAATTTTGTGAAATTTTTGTGGCATTTTCTGTATTTGCTCGCATTTGTTTGTGCATGTTTATTTTCATTAAAAATCATGAAAAGCCAAAAATACCATGCATTATATTTGGGTCATTTTTTTTTATTTTTAAGGTTAATTCGTCAATTATTTGCTTTAATAAGTTGAAAATCAAAATTGGTTTGTCTTTTGCATTTTTAGCTTTCTAAAACTAAATTAGTAATTTTCCTTTTAAAAATTAGGAATAATTAATATTTGCAAATATTATATTAGATAACTAGTTTAGTTTTGTAAATTAATTTAATTATACAGTTTAATCTAGGTTTTAATTAATATAAAAAGAAAAAAAATTCGAGAAAAAAGAAAGAAAAAGGAGTGGAGATTTGTCTTGAAGACAATTTGGGCCAAATCCAAACAAACTCCTAGCCCTTACCCACCCCTCTCCAGCCCATGGCCCAAAACCCACAACCCGTCCAAGACCCCTCCAACCCTTCCCTCTACCCAGTCCAACTTAACCAAGCGACGCCGTTTCCTGCGTTTTGATCTAGATCGTTGATCTCAGTTGATCAATGGTCCAGAACTGATCCCCTCCCCAATATAGAAATGTACGAACCCGGTTGACTCTAGACCTGTCTCTCTCAGTGCCTCTCATCTTAAGAGACCAAGGGAAAACCCTAGATCGCTGCCCTAAATTCCACCACCACCCGCCGGCGACACCAACCCCTTTCCACACCAAATCAACACAAATTGACCACCATGACCTCCTCATCCCAAATACCCAAACCCTTACCCTCGAATCTTAACGATACTCAAGTTGAACCCTAAAAGCATAAATCGAGATTTTGCGGACGAATTTGGTCTAAAATGATTTTATTCATTTGTTCTCTATGAGAGCATGTTATTAATATTAGATTGGACCGGGAATCTGAAGATTTGAAGATTCAAGTTTTCCTTTTCTTGGCCCGAATTGTAGTAAGTATTTCCTTTTTTCGTAGTTTTGTTTTGTTTCTGATTAATTCTTTTCTCTTGTCTTTCCTTCACTATTCTCTTTCTGTTCCTTCTCTTCTTCTTGTTTCTTTCTTATTCTAATTCTATGCATGGTCAATTCAAATTCATGTCTTGATTAGTTTGTTTGACAATTTAGTTAATTTGTTTTTGTGTTTAGGTTTATCAGTTGGTAAATTCAAGTTAGTAAGTCAATTGGTATAGATTTTTAATTATTTGAATCATCTCGGCATGTGCTTACATATCATTAGTTGGGTCATTTGGGTTTTGGATTGGCTATATCCATTTGCACAAGAACAACCCAATCAATTTGGAGCTCAAGTCATTAGGTCATTTGACCCATGACCCATTTGGGTTTCTGAAGGGTAATTCTCATAGATTAAAGGGTAGTTCATGAAATTGGTGTAAGGAAATCTTTTATAATTGCCTCGGAAGTTTCTAGAAAAGGGGATTGGGGGACTAACTTGACAATCTAATTATTAACTAGGTGTATCTAGGCAAAAATAAAAATTCAAAAAGGGGCAAAGTGTAAAAATCCAAATCTGTAGTCTGCCCTATTTGCTTGCCTATAAAAACATCTTATTCTTGTCTAGCGATGGAGATTTTATAAGGGATAAGAATCAAAATATAGAAAAAGGCTAAAAAAATTCTACTATTCCATAGAGCTTCAGTAATTTCTTATTCTTTTAAGTCCTGAAAACAATAGTGTTTGGTGAGGGGATTTGGGTTGGTTTGATATTAGTTTTGGAAGGTTTTTGATCAAGTTGTGGTAAGGACTATTGTTCCATTGGGTTTTGAATCATTTTTCTGCTCGCATTCACTAAACTATTGTGCTGTTGCTGCTATTGTTGTTGATCACTGACCCCATTTTCTTTGTTCAGTTCATAGCTAGGTATGCTTTTGAAACTATAATGGAGTTAAAGTCTGGCTGAACTTGTGTGAAGATTTGTGAATCTAAGTTGAGACTTGGATATAAACTCTATTTCTAGCTATATCTATTGCTAGATTTTTCCACTTTACATTATCAAATGTCTCATGTTCTGTAGTAATTCAGCGTTTGCGTATGTGTTATCTTGCTTTGACATGTTATCATCTTAAGGCTTTGTTGTCAAGCCAAAATAGGTGTTTAAGTTCAAAACCTCAGCTTGTAAAAATAACTAAACTCTATTGAACAAAGGGACTGCTAGATATGCTGTTATGGAAGGTTAATTGAATATGTTAATTTAGTGCTCTCATGGTTTGAAGTCAGCAATTGTCATATTAAAATTGGTCTAGGATTCTATTTACAGTTTTTGGGAAGTTTTGTAGTAGTCTACTTGTTAGAATTGTTGTTTCAGTGGTCTTAATGGATTTAAATTTTTCACGTTTGTTTATGTGATTGATTTAGAAATTAAATGCAAGCATGGGGTCTCTACCTGATTTGTTGTCAAGATAGTTGAGGATAGAAATATTTGGTAAGAATTTTTCGAAGCCCCTGTGTTGGGTGAGACTCGACATTGAGTCTCGATTCCCAGCTTTTGGGCTTATCGGGTGAACCCCAAGTTTGTGTTATTGTTGCATTTGTTAGATTTGATTCAAATACATGCTGAAAATAAAGTTAGAATTTTAGTATAGTTACATTGTGTCAAGGTTTAAATCATAATTCAAACCTATTGATTGGACCTAATGGTTATGTTTTCGTATCGGTTGTATTAGTATCACTGGGCTTGATTATGAGTTATTTGGATCACAAGAGCTAGGCTAACATTTGCCCACGCTTAACAATAATCGAAGTCAATGCATACCCTCAAGGAACGCTTGTTGTATCACCAATCTGGGCTTCACCTGGAGCCCAGTATCTTCATAGGTTAATCCTGCAGCAATGGTTATGCAAACTAGGCTTTATTAGATGGGCCTTTAGTCCGTTTGTGACGGGTTAGTCCCCTTGCTTAAAATAATCAGTATGTCCTCATATGATCCGTTAGCTAGCTCAACAAAACTTTCAATCGCATTTAGTTCAAGCAAATTAAGTCCATTAAGTAGAGAAGGTGTGTCATATAAATAGCACAAATAGCGCAAGGCCCTCGTAGTAATTTCTTAACTTAGATATAAAAATGATTAATATTAGTAAAACTCCTTTAGGACCATTTAAAACACAATTGTGATTGTGTATACGTCCGTGTAGCACAATTATGATTTTAAAAATAGAACCGAAGTATGCGTTCGTGCAACTTTGGCCAAACTCTCTTAATAATAATAAAGTGTTATTAATTGTAGACACGTTCGCGTGACATGATTTTTGGCGCACCAAACAAACAGGTACACGTACGCGTGACTCGCTTCAAGATAAATTTTTTTAATTTAGAAGTAGTAAAAGATAAATGCACATATGTCCTAAAATAAGTAATTAGACAACTTAAGACAAGTAATAAATTTCTAAGCAACCAAGCTAGAACCACTTAACTCGGGAGTGCCTAATAGCTTTTCCCGAGATAACATAATTCCGTACCCGGATTTCTGTGTTCCCAGACCGTAAATAGAGTCAACCTTTTCCTCGATTCGGGATTTGAACCGGTAACTTGGGACACCATGAATTATCCCAAGTGGAAAATTTGATTTTTAATTAAATTATCCTGTTTCGAATGTCACTTAAATTGGAAAAAACTCTCTTTGTACGCTGCCTACCGGGAGTGCAGTAAAAAAAGGAGGTGTGACAAATGCATAGTAAATTTATACCTTGATTCCCTTATTCTTTAACAATTTTATCTTTTTATCAATCTAACCCCTTTCAGATGGTGTACATGTTGCTTGGTTTCTTAGAGTGCTCCTAGTCCTCAAAGGTTGGGTTCGAAAACTATCCTCTACTTCCTCATAGTCGAAGTGTTGATGGGGTGACATGGCCAAGGGCCGATATATTGCTAAAAACCATAGTGAATTCTTTTATATATTTACTTATCATCCTGGAGGTATTTAGGATCTCTATTTTGGATAGTTCTAGACACACCAACGTTTCTTAAAAATGAGAAAACTAAGCGGCAAATAAAATTCAGTTAGGGCTATCATGTAAGGAGCAAATAAGGGCTCATATTAACCTCCACAAGAAGGCAACAAATGCACACAGTTAAATAAATAGGTTTCTTTAATTAATTACCCTATAGACAGGATATCTAAATGAGTATAAATAAAATATAGAACGGCAATTTACTAAGTCGTGCACTTGGACCTATCGGTTTTGCCTAATGACTATATTAATATTCATTATTTGTGCATGTTTCAAGCAGAAAGAAATCACTTTTTTTTTTATCCAAAATTCTCAATATACTCTACAGGCTTGCCTAAGTGAGGACCAAAGCAGAATCCTACGGGCGTGGTAGCTAAATTGCATAAAGTAGTTTTATATCCTACAAACATGATATCTAAATTGCAAAAATGGATTTTAAACTTCCTACAGGAATAATATTTAAATTGCAGAAACGGGTATTTTATATATATATATATATATATAGGCATGATATCTATATTGTGAAACTGGCTTTTATATCCCCTATAGGCATGATCCCTAAGTGTTGAAACTGATAGTTAGTGTTATTTTCTATAGACATGATATCTAAATTGCAGAAACCGATTTTTATATAAATCTTCTATAGGCATGATATCTAAATTGCAGAACTGATTGTATATTTGTTTCATATAGGCATGATGTATAAGTGGGAGGAGACATTAAGTAATTTCAAGGCAAGTTTAGTAATTTACACAATGAAAATCCTAAATACATAATCTCTAATGCACATTGAGAAAATGCGTCGAACATGGATTCTTGATGCAGAATTGATAAAACAACCTATGAATAGGGTTTCTACGATTCCAAGTATGAAACTCCAGATTTCAAATAGTGAGATAAGATCCAATAGGCATGATTTGTAATGGTATGCACATGAAGAACCACAGTAACCTATAGACATGATTTCTACTAGAACCTGACAAGGATAAAAAAAAATACCTCCCCAACATTTTACTAATAACCTCGTATCTATTTTTACAAGGATTATTACCTTGTTACAGACCAGTATAAATGAATTACACAAAGCTACTCATTAAACTATAGAGAGCCTTAGCAGGCCTAACATAAACCTGAGAGCCAAGCCTTCAGCACAACAGCCTTGAAATAATACCAGGATTCATAACACCTTAAACCAGGCTTCCAGTGTGTCGATATTCCCGCAGAGCCTCAAGGAACCTGGGCAATTCTCACACTGGATCCATACACTCAACACGAAATTCATAAGAGATTGGAAACCAAATTCAATATGTCAGAGTCAAATAAGTCTCAGGGACCCTAGGCAGTGCTCAGACTTGAGGTGATAGGAACCTAGATACTAAGTGTAGAAGTTTGAAAATAGTATATGAAAGGGTTAGTGAGAGTTTTAGAAAACAGATTAGTTTTTAGGAAATAGGTTCAAATTACAAAACTACAAATAGAATAAAGTCCAAATTTAGTAGATTGGTATTAGTTTAGACATGGATGATATACTAGAATTAAAGCAATCACAACAAGGGCATAAATACATGAATTGCAGACAATACTGACCACACATATTCGTAATACCTAAAGTTGTTCTGAATAGGGAGAATACAAATAAATCCATCAATATTTCACACTACTAAAGATTACCTAGTCTATTAATTATCACTAGCTAGAATCACATAGACATGTATTAAGCATAGAAACATGCTGAAATTACTATGAACTTATCAAGATAACAGGAACAGAATATGAACTATATGTCCAGCATAAGCATGTTATAATTTGAAACACTTAACCACATAGACATACAGAACAAAGGGATAACAAGGGTTAAAGCATACTAGTGGATAGTAAACTAGAAACATATAGTGAACAGAACATATCGAGGTTCAAAATAAGCTAGTCATACAAGTCACAGGGAATATGAATTATTAGTAGATGAGAAAGAGATCAGGAAACAAATATTAAGACATAAGCATGTAGAATAGAATGTGATAACAGAAATTGAGGCATATCACTTAAGGAGATAGCAAAAAGGAAGGTAAAGGCAGGTGGAATCCAAAAGTTTAGCCTTGGCTTTCAACCAGCTAGACAATGCAGAAAATCAAAGTGATAGAAAGAACCCAAGTTGTGTGATTGTAAGTGTGTCTCAATGTGTGTGTGTCTGAGTCTGAGTGTGTGAGCCTCAGTGTGTTTGAAAATCAGAACAATGAAGGGTTTTATAGCATATAGTAGAGTAAAACCAAATACAATAGAAGAATCAACGCTACAAAAATAAGGCAAAGAGATCAATTAATCATCCTATTAGGGCTAACATGAATAAATTAATAGGAACAATCAAGGAAGTATCACTTAAATTAACACAGAATGAATCAACAGTCATGATAGAGGTCTAAATAAGATAAGTACTAAGTCCATAAATCAATTAAAAGTCAAAATGCAAAATAGGCTAGTAGCACGGATAACTAATCACATAAATAAGGTAAAAATATGTAAAATCTTAATAAGAAAATGCAGGTACTAAATTCAAATCTTAATTTAGCTAATAAAATTAATTAACACTTAATTAACAGAATTAAAGGCAAACAGAAAAAAGACAGAAGGATAAACAGTCAAATAATTTGATTGATGATTCATTCCATGTTAGTTAAATTTGGTTTATGGTTTTAGAGATATGTGATTTAGTTCAATACCAATTAATAATCAAGAAATATAAAGTAGAAGTAAAAGAAATAAGTGAATCAAACCAATGCAAATCAGTAGCTGTGACCTCGAGCTTAGTGACTTTGAGATGAGTTTAGAACAAAAAAAACAGTTAAGCAAGAAAAGTAAAGTAAGAGCAGTGGGGCTAAAGTACAATTCTGATTAACAGTAGGCAAAAAGTATAGAGTATATTTTTTACTCAACGATTAGATGGTGCTACAAATGATTGGGGTCCCCTTTATATAATAAGGGAACCCTAAATAAGGTATATTTCTTTTTACAGTAAGGAATATTCTTTGGTAAAACTGTCTAACCGCCTAGTACAGAATCGTACAATCCTATTTCGCGATTTGTGCCATGATCTTGGGGACGTGGCAGGAATCTAGCTCATTCTATTGCAAATCCAAAATGATACTATTTCGGAGTCTAGCATACTCAGCTTCTATACTTCTCATACTCCAATCTCTGGTCCTTGCATATCTTCACTCTAGATTCTGCTCCATTTTGCCCGAACTCGACTTCGTCCGGACTCGGGCTTAGGACGAACACTCGAGCTTATGATTTTGACAATATACAGATAATATTTTGTAATGTGAAATAGTCTAAAAGAATTTATATCGAGACAGTAAAATAATATAGAAATTAAGATAATGCATATTCTCCAAAAGAAATTTATTAATGTTTTTATGACACTAAATTTACAATAATCTAGTTAAGTAGTACATAATACTAAAAGCTGACCTTGATTCTTCTATTGCAATTAAAAACTTCTTAATTTACTTTATCGTATAAAGGCTAAAGTAAAGATCTGTCTGGATTCTATCTCTATCTTTGAACATCTCATCTCTATAATAGAGATAATAATATCTTTCTCGGGATGAATAAATATAGAACATAGTTACTTGTTATCTGACGAGGTTTGATGGTCCTTATGATTGTAACGTTGATGACGTTTATCCACGTACAGTTATTATAATCCTTCAAAAATACGGTCATTTTCTTCGTATATAATTTTATTATGTCTGCCAACTCTTCAATCGGCATTTGTGTATCGTGAAGTCGATCTATTATATCCATTAATACTGACATCATACCTCTACCTCGTGTCTTGCTTATTATAGCTGTTACACTGTCCAGACGAACTTTAATATACATTAATACTGCCATTATACTTCTATCCACATACATACTCATTTGATACTTTGTGAAGATTGTGTACTGATCTGACTGTTTATATAGTTGGTTAATCCTTTTGAGATGCTTATATTGCGATATTGGACAATAGTGTTGGGATTCCAAAAAATTAAGTTGGTGTAATAGTGTTGGGATTCCAAAAAATTAAGTTGGTGTATATATTTGAATGCTCATGCCAACTGTTAGTAGTGGACACAACAGTTTGCATTCGATGGTTATTTTGATTTTACTTGAACTAAATTTTTATTCACTTCTTAACTTTTTAATGATCGTCTTATGTTAAAGATTTTCCTTTTATTTTTAGTTAATAATTACTAGGGATCTTCCCACTTCTAAGTCAATTATAATGGTATTTTTAATGTACACTCATTGCTGCGCTAGTTAGATTGATTTATTTTGTTTTTTTAATACGTGTATTAAGGTGATAAGGTCAATATTAACTTGAATTTGCGTCAAAATAAAATTGTTGAGCGTTATAAATAAAATATTTATCATAGTTTGAATAGTTACTCACCTTTACATTTATATTTACTAAATCACATAACACTTAAAATCACTATCAGTCAATGTGATGTCATATGTAACACATGTGAGATTCATATTTCGATAATTATGTTTGTGTAACGATTTGATCGGTCATTTTAAGAGTATTAATTCTGATCCCTTGTTTATTATTTTCTCTATTTCATTTTATGTTTATGTGACTTGGGAGGTTTTTATATTTGATTTTGGAGTGAAATGGGATACTTAGTTCCTAAAATAGAAGCTTAAGTTTTAGGAATTTTATTGTACTGGAAACTGTGTGAAGACAACTCCGGAATAGAGTTTTATCCGTTTTGTTAGCTACGTCGGGTGATTTTAGACTTAGAAGCACCTCCGAATTTTAGTTTGGAGGTCCATAATTGAATAAGGCTTGAAATAGCGAAAGTTGGATTTTTGAAAAGTTTAAGCGGGAGTAGATTTTCTGACATCGGGATCGGGTTCCGATTTCGGAAGTTAAAATAGGTCTGTAACATCAATTATGACTTGTGTGCATAATTTGGGCTCAATCGGACGTGTTTTGATGGTATCGTCATTGCTTGTAGAGTTTGGAATTTTCAAATATCATTAAGCTTGAATTGGAGTAAGATTCGTATTTTTAGCATTGTTTGATATGATTTAAAGGCTCAACTAAGTTCGTATGAAGTTTTAGGACTTGGTGATATATTTGGTTGAGTTTACGGGGGCCTCGAGTTGAATTCGAGTGGTTAACGGATCATTTGGAGTTGTGTTGGATTTGCCAAAACATTGTTGTACCTGGTGTAATCTCACCTGGGCACTTTGGGCCACAGGTGTGGCACCCGCAGAAGTGGCCATCGAATTGGAGAAGCGAAACGGGGTCCTCCCAACTGGGACCGCAGATGCGGTCAGAATCCCGCAGAAGCGAACTCGCAAGGGCGGAAGATGGATCGCAAAAGCGGACCTTGTGGACTTAAGTGAAGTCCACACCTACGATGGATTCTTCGCAGGTGCGGAGCAGCAGTTCCGGTGAATCCCTCGCAGAAGCAAAATCGCTATGGAGAAAACGGGAAATTTTGACAGTTTGATCTATTTTCATTTTTGGGACTTTAAGAGCTTGAATTAAGGCGAAAAGTTTAGGGATTTTCAGAGGAAACAGTTGGGTAATCATTATTGACTTGCTTTTTGGTTATATTCAACTAATTTATCTTTAATTTTATTATTTAATTAAAGTTTTGGGATGAGAAATTTCGGGGAAAAATAGAAAAATTCTTCAACCAAATTTTGGGGTTTTGACTGAGATTTTGGTATCGGATTTGAGTAGTTTTGGTATTGGTAGACTTATGGTTGAATGAATTTTCATATATTTTTTACTTTTATCTAATTGCGAGATGTGGGCCAGAGTCAACTTGTTTGGGCAAATTTTTAATTTCTTGTTAAAGTCTTGATTTCATTAATTAGATTAGTTTCTTATAGTTATATTTATGGTATGGAATTGCTTTTGGCAAGATTTGGGTCATCCTGAATCGGAAAGTCGGGGAAAGGACATTCCTATTGACTGATTAAGCTTGGTTCAAGGTAAGTGGCTTGTCTAACCTTGCATGAGGGAAATGTCCTTAAGATTTGGTATTGTTGTGACAATTCTGTGATATGTGAGTGCCGTGTACGCGAGGTGACGAGTGTGTACACGTGTTAATTATTGAAAATTTGATTTTTACTGAATAGTAACTTGTTATATCCTGACTGAGTTATCCCAGCATGTGTAGTTATCATGTTTAGCCTAATATCGCATGTCTACGTGTCTTAAATTCTTATTTAGAATCAGCGCAGTATGCTTAGTTGAATTCCTGTGTTTCCTTTAATTGTATTTAGTCTTAAACCGTATGATATTTGCTGTAATTGTTGGTTCCATTGGTTTTCGAGTTGTGTGTTTACTTTTGGGACTACGAGACGGTACCTGGGAGATTCATTTTGCATATTTACTTTGGGACTACGAGACGGTACCTGGGAGATTCATTTTGCATATTTACTTTGGGACTACGAGGCAGTACCTCGGGAGATCCATTGTTGAGTAGTTACTTTTGGGACTGCAAGGCGGTATCTTAGGAGCGCCCCTGTTGTTTATCCCTATGTGATGTGTTGTTACTTTCCTGTATTTATCATAGTTAAATTCTCAGTCTTCTATTATATTTTTTTATCTTCTGCCTTATTTGTTATATCTCAGTAGGTCCCTTACCTCGTTACTACTCTAGCCAGGTTAGGCTTGGCACATACTGCGTATCGTTACGGTGTACTCATGCTACTTTTCTGCACATACTTTATATGCAGATCCAGGAACCTCCTTCCAGCACCGCTATTAGTTGAGAGTACTTGTTGCTGCTACGAAGACTTCAAGTTATGTCTGCCAGCTTTCACAGACCTCAGAGTCCCCCTCTATTCTTTTATGTTGTTCCTTCTTTATCGTTTCAAGACACTGATGTATAGAGATAGTTAGAGCTTTTCCTTATAGCTTGTGACTTGTGACTACCGAGTTTTGGGAGTTATCTATACTCGAGTCTTGGGTTACTTGTACATGCCGAGCAGTATTTTTAATTATATAGTTATCTATTGACATTTTGGTGAATTCTATTTTTATATTTATTATTCCGCAATCGTTAGGCTTACCTAGTTATAGAGACTAGATGCCGTCACGACATCTTATGCAGGGACATTTGGGTCATGACAAGTTGGTATAAGAGCTCTAAGTTTATAGGTGCTCTGATTTATAAGAAGGTTTAGTAGAGTCTCGTGGATAGGTATGGAGATGTCTGTAATTATTTTCGGGAGGCTATGGAACTGTTTGGAAAATTTCACCTCTTTGATTCCTAGTCAGGCAAAATTGTTGAGTTCAAAATTTAAAACTTCTGCCAACTATTCTCTCACAAATGGTGAGGCACGTACAGCCTGATCAGATGACCAGGCACATGTACCCCCTGCTAGAGCCGCAAAAGGCTGGGGCTTGGGTAGAGGCCGAGGATGTCTACGTGGTGCAGCCAGAGCACCCGCATGAGCTGCTATAGAGGAGCCACCAGTAGCTCCAATCGGAGTGCATGCACTTGCGATGCCTGTTACTGCAACAGCTTTTTAGGTGACCCTTGCACAATTTCTGAGCATGTTTGGCACTTTGGCTCAAGTAGGGTTGATCCCCACTTCTCCTACCACATCTCAAGTTGGGGGGAGGAGCATAGACTCCTGCCTCCCGCACCCCAGAGTAGCAGGTTCAGGTCGTCCAAGTTCCAGAGGTCATACTAGTGTAGCCGCTAGCCCCAGTTCGGGTGTATCCGTGATTCTTTGAGTTATCATGTTTATGTGTCTACACCTGTGGGAGATTTTATTTTTTTTGACCATGTATATCAATTGTGTTTGGTTGTTATTAGTGGTTTTGAGACCAGAGCCAATTTATTATTGCTCAATATGATAGACTTTGATATTATTTTGGACATGGACTAGTTGTCGCCCATTATGCTCTTCTTGATTTTTACGCCAAGTAAATGATGCTTCTTATGCTAGGATTTTTGCGGTATAGTGAAGAGCTACCTTATATATACTCCTAGTAGAGTTATTTTATTTCTTATAGCTCAACGAATGGTTAAGAAGAGGTGTGATATCTAGCTTATGTGAAAGATGTCAGTGTTGATACTCCTACAGTTAAGTCAAGTTCCGATAGTGAGGGATTATCTAGATGTATTTTCAGCAGATCTTTCGAGCATGCCTCGTGATAGGGATATCGACTTTGGTATTGTTTTGTTGCCGGGGAATCAACGCATCTTTGTTCCTACATATCGTATGGCTCCTCTTGAGCTGAAGGAACAATTACAGTAATTGCTTGACAAGGGCTTCGTTCGGCCTAATGTATCACCTTGGGGTGCTTCAGTCTTGTTTGTGAAGAAGAAGGATAATTATATGTGTAAGTGTATTGATTATCTCCTAATGAACAAAGTTACAGTGAAGAATGGGTATAATTTCCTCGTATTGGTGACCTATTTGATCAGTTACAGGGTGCCAAAGTGTTTTCCAAGATTGACTTGCATTCAGGCTATCATCAGTTGACGATTCGGGAGCCAGATATCCCAAAGATAGCTTTCAGGACTCGGTATAGCCATTATGAGTTCTTTGCGATGTCATTTGGGCTGACCAACACCCCAACAGAATTCATGCATTTGATGTTGTGTATTCTAGCCCTATCTTATCTCATTCATCATAATGTTTATTGATGACATTCTGGTGTACTCCCGAAGTTGGAAGGATCATGAGAGGCACCTGAGAACTGTGCTTTAGACCTTGAGAGCAAAGAAGTTACACGCAAAATTTATGAAAGTGTGAGTTCTAGCTAGATTCAGTGGCATTTTTGGGTCATGTAGTGTTAGGTGAAGGGACCAAGATTGATCCGAAGAAGGTGGAAGTAGTGTTGAGTTGTCCCAGATCATCCTCAGCTACGAAAATCTGGAGTTTTCTTTGTTTGGTGGGGTATTATCGTCGATTTTTAGAGGGTTTCTAATTTATTACAGCACCTATGACCAGGCAGACCTAGAAGGGTGCTCCGTTCAGATGGACAGAGGAGTGTGAGGAGAGCTTTCAAAAGCTCAAGACAGCTTTGACTACAATCCCAGTATTAGATTGCCCACAGGTTCGGGGTCGTATACTATATATTGTGATGCGTCATCGATTGGTCTCGACACAGTATTTATGTGGGACAGTAAGGTGATTGCATATGCATCTAGACAGCTGAAGGTGCATGAAAATAACTATCATGTCCAAAACCTCGAGTTAACAACTGTTGTTTATGCCTTGAAGATTTGGCGACACTATTTGTATACTATCCCTTGTAAGATGCACTAATCACCGGAGTCTGCATCATCTATTCAAATAGAAAGATCTTAATTGCGTTAGCGGAGGTGGTTAGAACTACTTAAGGATTATGATATCACTATTTTATATCATCCCAAGAAGGCGAATATAGTGGCGGATGCCTTGAGTCTCAAGGTAGAGAGTTTGGGGAGCTTAGCACATCCACCAGCAGCAGAGAGGCCATTGGCATTGGATGTTCAGGCTTGGCTAACCAGATTTTTAGATTGGATATTTCTGAGATTAATCGAGTTTTGGCTTATATGGTTTCTCAGTCTTCTTTTTATGATCGTATCAGGGAGCGTCAGTATGATGACCCCCATCTGCTTGTCCTTAATGAAAGGGTTCCGCACGGTGATGCTAAGGAGGTCACTATTAGAGCTGATGGTGCATTGAGGATGCAACGTAGGCTATCTGTGCCCAGTGTGGATGGATTGCATGAGTTGATTCTCTAGAAGGCTTACAATTTGCGGTACTCCATTCATCCGGGTGTTGAGAAGATGTATCAAGACTTCATGCGGCATTATTGGTGGAGGAGAATGAAGAAAGATGTAGTAGAGTACGTATCTCGGTGCCTAAATTTGCAACAGATGAAGTATGAGCATCAGTGGCAGAGTGGATTTCTTTAGAAGCTAGAGATTCCGAACTGAAAATGGGAACGGCTCACTATGGATTTCATTGTAACGCTTCCACGGTCTTAGCAAAATTTTGATGCAGTTTGGGTGTTTGTAGATAGGTTGACAAAGTCAGCTCATTTCATTCTTGTGATGACTACTTATACTTTCGAGAAGCTGGCTCGAGTTTATATCCACGAGATTATCAAGCTTAATGTCATGCCGGTATCTATCATCTCCGACTTGGATACGCATTTTACATCAAGGTTCTGGAGGGTCGTACAGCATCAATTGGGTAATCGGCTTGAGTTGAGTACAACATTCACCCCTAGGCAGACGGACAATCCGAGCATACTATTCTAATACTTGAGGATATGTTCTGTGTTTGTGTGATGCAGTTTGGGGGTTCTTAGAATAAGTCCTTGCCACTTGAAAAGTTTGCCTACAACAACAAGTATCATTCAAGCATTCATATAGCACCGTATGAGGCTTTGTATGGTATACGGTATCTGTCTCCGATGGGTTAGTTCGAGCCGGGTGAGAGTAGGCTTTTGGTTATAGACTTGTTTCAGGATGCTCTAGAGAAGGTTAAGGCGATTCAGATCGCCTTTACATAGTACAGTCTAGAAAAAAGAGTCATCCTGATAGGAAGGTTCGCGATGTTGTATTCATGGTTGGGGAGAGGGTCTTTCTCTAGGTTTCGCCCATGAAAGGTGTCATTGAGGTTTGGGAAGAAGGGAAAGCTAATCCCGATGTTTATTGGCCAATATGAGGTGTTGCAGTGAGTTGGGGAGGTTTCTTAGGAGTTTGTCTTGCCTTACAGTCTAGCAGCAGTTTATCCAGTATTCCACGTCTCTATAATCCGGAAGTATTACGGTGATCCGTCTCATATTTTGGATTTCATCATTATCCAGTTGTACAAGGATTTGTCTTATGTTGAGAAGCCTGTGGCGATTTTGGACAAGCAGGTTCAAAATTTTGAGTTCAAAGAACATTTCGTCAATAAAGGTTCAGTAGAGGGGTCAGTTGGTCGAGGAGGCAGCTTGGGATATCGAGCATGATATGCGCAGCTATTATTCTCACTTTTTCACCACTTAAGGTATGTCTCTATGCTCGTTCAAGGACGAATGATTGTTTTAAGAGGGGGAGAATGTAACGACCCTACCAATCGTTTTGAGAGTATTAGCCTCATCCCTATCTACTATTCTCTCTATTTGATTTTATTCATAAGTGACTTGCCGGGAGGTTTTGTTTTTGGTTTTGGAGTAAAATGGGACACTTAGTCCCTAAAATGGAAGCTAGCGTTCTAGGATTTTGATCATAGTTAGAACTGTGTGTAGATGACTCCGGAATGGAGTTTCATTGGTTGTGTAAGCTCTATAGGGTGATTTTAGACTTAGGAGCACGTCCGGATTGTGATTTAAAGGTCCTTAGTTCAATAAGGCTTGAAATGGTGAAATTTGAATTTTTGGGAAGTTTGATCGGTAGTGAAATTTTTGATATTTGGGTCGGATTTCCATTTCGGAAGTTGGAATAGGTCTGTAATATTACCTATGATTTGTTTGCAAAATCTGAGGTCAACTAGACGTGTTTTGATAGGTTTTGGCTTTGCTTGTAGAAGCTAGAACTTCCAAAGTTCATTAATCTTGAATTGGGATGGGATTCATGCTTTTAGCATTGTTTGATGTGATTTAAAGGCTCGACTAAGTAAGTATGATTTTTTAGGACTTGTTGTTATGTTTTGTTATGGTCCTGGGGGCCTCAGGTTGAATTTGGGTGGTTAACGGATCATTTGGAAAAGTGTTAGATTTGCTGAAGTATTGTTGTACCTGACATAATCGCACCTGCACATTTTGGGCCGCATATGCAGCACCGCAGAAGCAGCTATGGACACGCAGAAGTGAAAGAGGGCCTACCCAGTTGGGACCGTAGATGCGGTCAGAGTCCCGCTGAAGCGGACTCGCAGGGATGGAAGATGGAGCACAGAGGTTGTCCTTGTGGACTTAAGCGATGTTCCCACCTGCGATGGATTTTCCACAAGTGCGGAGCCAGAGATATCGTTGGGCAGAAATGGGGAAGTTTCGAGGGTTTGATCTTATTTTCATTTTTGGGACTTTGAGAGCTCGGATTGAGGTGAAACGTTGAGGGAATTTCAGAGAAAACAGTTGGGTAATGATTCTTGACTCGTTTTTGGTCAATTTCATCATTTAATTAAGGTTTGGGTTGAGAAATTTGGAGAAAGAGTGGAAAACTTCTTCAACCAAATTTTGGGGTTATGACTGTGCTTTTTGTATCGGATTTGAATAATTTTAGTATGGATGAAATCTTTGTTGAATGGTGTTCATATTTTGTGACTTTTACCTAATTTTGAGACATGGGCTCGGTCGACCTTTTGGGTAAAAATTTTAAATTCTTGTTAAAGGCTTGATTTCATTTATTAGATCTTATAGTTATATTTATGGTATGAAATTGTTTTTGGCTAGATTTAGGTCATCCGAAGTCGAAAATTCGAGGAAAAAGCATTCTTATTGATGGATTGAGCTTGATTTTATTTAAATGACTTGCCTAACCTTGTGTGGGGGAAATCTCATTAAGATTTGGTACTGTTGTGACAATTCTCTGATATGTGAGTGTCGTGTACGCGAGGTGACAAGTGCGTGCGAGGGATAATTATTGGAAATCAGACTTTTACTAAATATCCACTTGTTATATCCTAACGAAATTATCCTTGTATATGTAGTTATCATGTTTTGACTAATATCGCATGTCTACATGCCTTAAATTCTTATTTGAAATCTTTGCAACATGTGTTAGTTGAATTCCTGCTTTTCCTTAACTTCTATTTAGTCTTAAATTGTAGGATTCTGGCTGTAATTATTGTTTACATCAGTTTTCGAGATGTGTGTTTACTTTTGGGACTACAAGGTGGTACCTCGGAAGATCCCCTATTATATGTTTACTTTTAGGACTACGAGTCAGTACCTCAGGTTATCGATGTTGCATATTTAATTTGGGACTACGAGGCAGTACCTCGGGAAATTCCTAATTTTGTATTTACTTTGGGATTACGAGACGGTACCTCGGGAAATCCCTTGTTTCATATTTACTTTTGGGACTGCCAGGGAGTACCTCGGGAGATCCCCTATTGGGTATTTACTTTTGGGACTACGGGGAGGTACCTTGGGAGCGCCCGTGTTGTTTATCCCTATGTGTTGTGTTGTTACCTTCCTGTATTTCTCGTTGTTAAATTATCAGTCTTTCATAATATTTTTATTTCTTCTACCTTATTTTATATATTCTAGTAGAGCCCTGGCCTAATCTCGTCACTATTCTACCGACGTTAGGCTTGGCACTTACTGCTACCATTATGGTGTACTCATGCTACTCTTCTGTGCATGTTTTGTGTGTAGGTCCAGCTATCTCTTACTAGTACCACTATTAGTTGAGAGTATTTGATGCTGCTACGTACACTGCATAGTATATCTGCCAGCATCCGCAAAGGTCGGAGTCAACCTCTATCCCTTTTTATGTTGTTCCTTCTTCTTCATAGAGATGGTTATAACTTTTCCTTATAGTTGTGACTTGTGACTACGGGTTATGGAAAGAGCTTATACTCAAGTGTTTGTTTACTCGTACATGCCTAGCAACATTTTTCAGTTGTATAGTTATCTATAGAAGTTTAGTTATTAATTCCATTTATATTTCAATATTTCGCAATTGTTAGGCTTACCTAGTCGTACAAACTAGGTGCCGCCATGACATCTTATGAAGGGAGATTTGGGTCGTGAAAATTTGCACATGTTACCTTCGATAATCTACATATATTTTCCTTACAAATATTATTAATGGTATGTTTCTACTGGCAAGACACTAGTATATGTGAACACGTATTAGCAGACGTATTCAACTAAAACTAATTCGAAATATCTCTCTGTACATTATATTTTAGTCACAGACGTGTGATCAATAAATTAATAATCTGCGCTAAGAACCATGAATCTTTTCGGATTTGTTACCCTTGATGTTGCTACATACAATTGTTCATTTGTGAATATCTATTTTGGTAAATATTATCTAATGAAATTTAAAGACTATCCTTGGCACTTATTTATTGTCATTGCAAAATACGGAGTTAACGGAAGTTTCCTTTTCTTCAGCTTAAACGACCACCTCGAGTAATTTGGTGACATTTAAATTTTTGGAATTGCGACCAACTATCCGATGTTTGTACCAGATATGTGTCACCACCCAAAACCCAATCTGCGATGATGGCGCCTAACACACTTGATAGGAAAGCTGGATATAACAATGAAGAACCAAAAGAGTGGAATTTACAGAAATAACGTAAGTTTGAAAGCTCAGTATAACTTAATAATGCCAAGACATGATAGATCCCTCAGAATTGATAGATATAGTCATGAGATCTACAAAGAAAAACAAGTGTTAAAGCTAAATTGCAATGTATGAACCAAAGACAGTAGTACATGAGAAAAGAAACCAAGACTACAGTCGAGATTGTAGTTCTACCTCATCTCTCAATGATCAACTCTACTTCAAGCCTTATCTACTGATGACTGGGTCTAACACCTTGATATGCATAATTAAATGTAGAGTGTAGCATAAGTACAAACGACCCTGTGTACTCAACAAGTATCATAACTAGCCCCGACGAAGAAAAGAAGCAAGAATTATAAATAATACTTGCTATAACCTATACAGTTTTATAACTCAAAAACTACGGAAAATAGTATGATCAACTCATAAAGCACAAAAATAAACCATCTATGTGTGCACAAATACTCAAATTCTCTGCTCAATCAAGATATAATATATAAAGATGAAATGCAGTTAAATCGGGTAACTAACCATGGAATTGCAAGTAAATTATCAAATGCAAAATCCAACACTAACACTGCACACATTTTTCTGAATATTTTCATACTCGTATCAAACCGCTGATAAGTTTTCTCAATATCACGTGTACACCATCAAGAAAGAAATATGAGAGAATACCCCTAGGGGGATAGATCCACATCCACACACATGCACGACCAATTCAGTGTGATACCCGCATGGTGTGGTTGTGGACTCAATATCATAATTTGCCTGGCGTTGTAATAGGCATAACAGTACAATTCGTCTGGTGTGCTAACATGCACATAACTTAGTCTGCACAGTGTGGTCACAGGTATAACAACAAAATCCAACCGACGTGTTCAGAGGCATCCAATCCAAATCCTATCACATAGAAGGAAAAATATACAATAATACATGTATATGATGAATGAATAATAGATTTCATGCTCCTGGAGTGATATAAATGATATGCTCTAAAGTATAGACATGTGCAAAGTGTGTTATCATAGGTCCAATCATTAGTTGCAATTATGTGGATTTTCGTAATATTTATGTTAATTGTGTGCATTATTGTCTGTGCATTTTAATTGGTGAAAATACAAAATGTGTTGCATGAGAATTTAGGAGTTAGTTGTGCATTTTATGAATTAATAGTTAGATTATTTGCAAAGTAAAAATCGAAAAATGACTCACTTTACTTTTTAACTTTTTAATTTTGAATTTTGTAGTTCCTTTTAATTTGGGAATTAGTTGGTTGTTATAAATACTATAATGGGTAATTAGTTTGATTAATCTAGTTTAAGAGCTGATTTTAGGATTGAAACAAAAACAAAAAAAATGAAAAAAAGGGGAACCGTTTTTAATAAAATATAAGGCTAAAAACAGATTTGGGCCAACTAGCCCAAAGACCCGTCCATAATTGACCCAAGACACGATCCAACCCCCCCCCCCCACACACACACACACACAAAATGAACCCATTTTAACTTTAATCAATCCTAACCATCTAGGATTAGATGATCCAACGGCTCAGAAGCCAGGATCATCTAACATAATATTGTCCTAACGCCCTAACCCCCTCCCCTCCTCGTCTCCAAACCCTACCCTATGACTCCCCCATATTCGCCGCCGCCGAAAATCATCCCACGGTGGTGGAAGGTCTCCGATGACTACCAAACTCACACCAGAGATTCACCTCCTCCCCCCCCCCAAACCCATGCCACCACTCGCTCCCCTGGAACCTCACTAGAAACCGGCAAAACCTCTTAACCCTAGGGCGCCACCTTTGAATCCTCCATCGCAGATGGCGGCGCCACCCCTTTTTCTACCCAAATTAACACCAACTCATATCCTACCATCCCAAGTTCCAAATCCTCACGCATATTGTCTCGAAAATTGCCGAAACTTGTTGAATATTGAATCAAAGGGAGCCCTAGTTTTAGAAAGATCCTAGGTGCGGGTCTTGATCGAAAGATTGGTTATATTGTGATGTTATTCATGTGTTCTTGTTAAGAACACACAATTAACATCATAATTAACCACAAATCATAATAAGAATGGTCCAAAACTCGTTTGCTTGTGTCCAAATTTCAGTAAGTGCTCTTTTCTCTTTTGGTTTATTTTGTTTTCTTTCAGCCCCACTTCTGGTCTTTCTTTGATTTTTTTAGCCCTCCAACTATGTTGTTGAATGTTAATTCTAGGACTGCATTTTTACTTGTTCTTGATTTACTAGTTAAAAATGTTAAGTATAATCGATTAGGTTCAAGTCCAATCAATAAATCAACAAAGAAGAAGTTTGGGTTATTTTATTAAGTTTTGATGGGGTTTGTGAATGCTCAGTATAGAATCAGATTTGGGCCTCTTTGAGCCATTCATGACCCAATTCAACGATGACCCGGCTATTTTAGGCCTAAGACCCGTCTGTTGGTTCAGGGATAGTAATTCTTAAGGTTCAAGAGGGTACTTTAGGAGTTTTATAGTAAAGAATCTTCAGATAACAGACATAGAAGCTTCTTGCAGGGGTTTGTTTTGATTTTTCAGACTATGACTTGGCTAACAAGTCATAAAATCAGGGACTAAGTAGCAAAAATGGAAATTAAGAAAGGGGTAAGTGTAAAGTCTAGTTTACATTTGCTGCCTTAGTAACTTGCTTATAAAGGCATTGTTACTTGCAGCTTAATTTGAGATTTTTGGGGAGCTAAAAAATTGGATAGCAGTCTACTGTTTCATTAGATTTTTAGAGATTTCATTTCTACTAATAGAAAAGAAACAAAAACCAACTCTGGTTCTGATATTCACAAATGTTATTAAAGTCTTATTCAAGCTGTCGTGGGTGGATTTTGTTTTTTTTTCTTGAGTCGAGTTCCTAGGTTTTAAGTGTCAAAGCTGGTGATTTGTTGTGTTGAGGCTATTGTTATTGTGTTGCTAAGTCCTCACCTTCTTCCTTTAAATTTCCAAGTACAAATTCCAAAACCTCCATGATGTAACGTCAGTAGAAGATGGAATGAAAAGCTATATCAAGTAGTGAATTTGTTTGTGACATAATTAAGTTCTTTCATAATGTTTATATTTTATGTTATTTGATACATCAAGTAGTTTAGTATATTTTCTATTGTTAGCCTAGCTTCATTTGTGTTGTAAAATAGAATGTTGAAGTAGGACTTAGCTTTGAATTTATAATTAGGGAAAGATTATGAAGAATTGACAATGCTGAATGCATCAGTTGTTATTTTGGACTCGACCTCGAGTCTGCCCTTCTGATTTTGAGTGTGGACCTATTTGGTCCCCAAGCCTAGACTGGGCTCGGTCTTGTGCATCGATTGCCCAAATCCACTCATGAATAGACCTAGGTTGGATGTATTGGTAGTAGGGGTTTCAATTTAGTAATTCCAGGTGTTTCAAGATTTCTAATGGGCTCCCTTATTTTACTAAATTCGTGGTTGTTGTACTATCGCGATAGAGATAGATTTGGTATCACCTTCTAGTAACATGTTTAATTTTTGCCATTGTACTCTTATCATTCCTGAAACATGAGAACCATTAACGATTAATATTATTGTAGGATATATGTCAACGTACTGTTAGCTTTCAGGTGCTGGAGAGGTTTGTTATCATGTTTGAATTGTTAATTTGTTAGATTTAGAGTTTGATTGTTAGAAGCTGTGAATGGAATCAGCAACTAGAATTAAAAATAGCAACCAAGTTAATTTGTTTCCTGATTTTACATTTAACATAAATGAGCCTTGTTTGAAATTTTAAGATTGTTTTGTTACTGTGATTTCAAATAAGGACTTAGAAATGACGAAAAAAATGCAAGTCATCAATAAATGGGCAGCCTAAAGTCTAAGTTGTCAACAGGGTCCTCCTGCAGCGACCAATTCTAAATGTTAGAACTGGCTATAGTCTTGGCCCAGATACGCTGGTCGTATTGTGCTAAATATTTCTTCAATTTATCATGAGTTGCCTACCTATAAAGTGTTGTTTGTTTATTTTTGCATTAGCAACTGTAAATTCTTCGGGCCATTTAAGTTAGTCAATCCGTTTAGTTAATTAAGGTGAGTCTCATTTAATTAAAATATAGTTTATGGCTTCCCAAGATTTAGTTTGAATACCTCTATTTTAAAACTAGACTTGAGGTACGCTCAAATAAAGTTCTCAATTGCGTTATTTAGTTTTGATTTAACCTTGGAATCTGAGTCATGCCATTTAGCATAATTCCATGGCCCTCACTAATTTAAAAACGCGTAATATCTTTAGGCGCATTAGCTAAATAATTTACCTCCCTAAACTCGGTGCGTATTTATGTGACCCAAATTCAAATCCCAACAGTGTTAAAATATGTCGAAGACCGCGAGTGCATTTATGTGACATGGTTCAAGATGTGTTTTTAATAGAGTTGCAATATTTCTAAAAAAATAAATAAAAGCGGTTAAATTTAATAATTACACATAGGTTTAAAATGTATTAAAATTAGATAATTAAGCCGAATATTACAGTTGAGGAACTGTGCTAGAACCACGGAACTCGAGAATGCCTAACACCTTCTCCCAGGTTAACAGAATTCCTTACTCGAATTTCTGGCTCGCAGACTGTAATACAGAGTCAACTTTTTCCTCGACTCGGGATTTAAATTGGTGACTTGGGACACCTTCAATTATCCAAAGTGGTGACTCTAATCTTTTAAAAAAATAATCTCCTTTCGATTGTCCTTTAATTGAAAAAATTCCCTATCTATACTCTTCGCGGGGTGTAGTATAAAAAGGAGGTGTGACATCGGTGAAGTCGCACTTGCGCTCTAAGTTTCCACTTCTGCAGTACAAATCGCATACTTTCGCACTTTACAGAAGTTCTAAACAACCACTTATGTGGTCCAACCCCTGCTTCTGCGCGTCAGCACCTATGGAAAAATCTGCATCTGCGGTCCTAGCCCTTCCTACCCTCTTCCTCGTCTGTGTAACCTAATCCATATATGCAGGCGCCCAGATGCAGTAGATACTTCACACCTGCGACCTTCGCCATCCCCGGTCCTGCCCTCCTATACTATCATGTGGTTGCTTCTACGGTGTCTCACCTTCACCAAATCCCTCCGAATTGCGATATCACCATAACTCACAGGCTTCACCAATCCTTGAAGTCCAAAAAGATCTACCAACCATACGATCTCACCCAAGGCCCCTAGGACCCCATCTAAACATACCAAAAAGTCTGAAAATACAATAAGAACTTACTCGAAGCCTCAAATCACATAAAATAATATAGAACCAACGACTCATATCGCCAATTCAAGCCTGATAAAACTAATGAACTTTTAACTTCATAAATCAAATCCACATCCCGTTGTGCTGAGCTAAAGTCCAAAATATGCGACGGTCCCCAAAACACTTCTAGGGCATATAAACATGAAATACTAGGTGAGCACCTGCTAAACTAGGTGTCAATGCAAGTCTGTAAACCACCCCTCCCACTCTCCCAAGCACCTCAAAATGACCAAGATACCGAGGGCTCAACTTTCGCTTCTTCCTAAACCTCATCACAACCTTCTTGGGCAAAACTCTTAAAAAAATCCTTCTCACCCACCATATACGCAACATCATGAACCTTCCTATCTGCATAACTCTTTTGTTTAGATTGGGTCGTACGGAGCCGCTCCTAAATCAACTTTACCTTCTCTAAGGCATCATGGACAATATCAGAGCCCAAGAACCTAGCCTTCCCAGGCTCAAACTAACAAACTAGAAAATGACATCACCTCTTATATAAGGCCTAATAAGGAACCATCTGGATACTCAACTGGAAGTTGTTGTTGTTGTAGGCGAACTATGCTGACAGAAACAACTTATCCTATGAACCTCTCAAATCAATGATACATGAACTTTACCTGCAGTCCAAGATCTAAATGGTGCACTCAAACTTTCCGTCTGTCTGAGGATGGAATGTTGTACTTAATTTAACTCGAGTCGCCAACTCTCACTGTACAGCTTTCCAAAACAGCAATGTGAACTATGTGCCTCAGTCAGAAATGATAGAAGTGGGCATGCCATGCAAGCATATAATCTCCCATATGTAAATCTGAGCCAACTGCTCTGCAGAATATGAGTCACCACCAGAATGAAGTGTGCAGACTTAGTCAACTGATCCACAATAACCAATACTGTGTCATATTTCTTCACGGTCTGTGGAAAGCGTGCCATAAAATCCATAGTGATGTGTTCCTACTTCCAGTCCAGTATCTCCAATATATGAATCAACCCACCCGACTTTTTGTGCTCCCACTTCACCTATGTTAATTCAAACACCGAGACACATAAGCAACAATATCTTTCATCATTCTCTGCCACCAATAGTGTTGTTTCAAGTCATGGTACATATTCGTGACACCTAGATGAATAGAATAGCGTGAATTGTGAGTATCCTCTAGTATCAAATCTCTCAACACATCCACATTTGGAAGACAAATCAAGCCTGGAAAATGCATAACAATGTCATCACCAATTATAACTTCCTTAACACCACCTTGATTCATTATGTACTTGAACACCAATAAGTGAGGATCATCAAACTGGCGAGCCTTGATACGAACCAATAGTGATGTCTGTACCACAACATAAGCAACAACACGACTAATCCTCAAAATATCCAATCTCACAAACTAATTGGACTAGTGACCTCTCTACTATTGGTAAATAGGCAAAGCTGCCCACTCTACGACTTCTTACTCACTGCATTGTCCACTACATTGGCTTTACCCAAATTATATAGTATGGTGATATCATAGTCCTTCAGAAACTCTAACCATCTCTGTTGCTGCAAATTAAGGTCCTTCTACTTGAACAGATTCCAGAGACTCTGATGGTTAGTATATACCTCACAATGAACACCGTACATATAATGCCTCCAAATCTTCAATGAGTGAACAATAGATGTCACCTCTAAATCATGCAAAGGGTAATTCTTCTGATGAACCTTCAACTGCTGAGACGTGTAGGCAATCACCCTATTGTCTCGCATCAATATCGTGCCAAGCCCAATATGTGATGCATCACAATACACGGTGTAAGATCAAAAATCTTTAGCTAATACCAACACTGGGTTATAGTCAATGCAGTCTTGAGATTTTGAAAGCTCGCCTCACACTCGTCGGACCGTCTGAAAGGAGAACCGTTCTGGGTAAATCTAGAAAAAGGTGCATCAATGGACGAGAAGCCCTCCAAAACATGGCGATAATAACTTGCCAAACAAAGAAAGCTCTAAATCTCAATAGCTGAAGACAGTCTGGGCCAAATCTGAACTGTCGTAGTCTTCCTTGGATCTAACTTGATCCCCTCACTTGATACCATGTGGCCCAATAATGCCACTGAATTGAGCCAAAACTCACACTTGGAGATTTTATCATATAGTTTATTCTCCCTCAAAGTTTGGAGCAAAATCCTCTAATATTGCTCATGATCCTCCCAGCTGTGTGAGTACACCAAAATATCATCAATGAATATATGGATGAAAAATTAATATATGGCTAGAACACACCATTCATCATGTGCATAACGGTTGCTGGGGCATTGGTCAACCCAAAAAACATCATAAGAAACTCGTAGTGCCCATAACGGGTCTTGAAAGTTGTCTTCAGATTATCTAAATCCTCGATCTTCAACTGATAATACCCCAACCTCAAATCAATGTTCAAGACCATTTAAGCATCGTGAAGCTGATGAAACAAGTCATCAATACGCGGTAGGGGGTACTTTTTTTTAATTGTAACTTTGTTTAGCTGCCTATAGTCAATACACATTCTCATAGTACCATCCTTCTTCTTCACAAATAGAACTGGTTCACCCCCAAGGCAACATACTTGGACTGATGAAGACTTTATCACACAACTCATGAAGTTGTTCCTTTAACTCTTTCCATTCTGTTAGTGCCATGCGATATGGTAGAAACGATATAGGCTAAGTTCCCAGCACCAGATCAATACCAAAATCAATGTCCCTGTCAGGTGGTATGCCTAGTAGGTCTAAAGAAAATATGTCTGGGAAGTCTCTCACTATCAGAACTGACTTAACAGTAGTAGTATCAGCACTAATCAAAACTGACTTAACGGTAGTAGTATCAGCACTAACATCCCTCACAAAGGACAAATATACCAAACACCCCTTCTCAACCCTTCATTGAGCCTTCAAATATGAAATCACTCTATTGGGGACATAATCCAGGGAACATATTCACTTAACCCTAGGAAGCCCCAGCATCGCTAATGTCACGGTCTAAGCGTGACAATTCGAATAGCTTGATATGGAGACAACAATCCATGCCTTAACTCACGTCAAAATCAACCATGCTAATCAGTAAAGATCAAATCTCGTCTCTAATCCCTAATAGTCACCACATATACCAATACACAAGGTCCACAATAATATAACACCCACCAATATAGAAGCATCAAGAGGCATAACTAAAGAATTATAGGAAATATTCAAATAACGAGCAAAGTATGATGACACATATAATAAGTGGAACCAGGATTAAATAATACCAAATCCTCCTTGTGGCACACTAAGACAATACATGTGATCACGGCACTGGAAGCAACTTCCTCTGGCTTGGCTGGAAATATGCAGCAACGAGCCTGACCATCACCTAATCGACCTCCCCCTCTAGGGCGACCTCGAAGTACCTGAGTTCCACCTCTAGATGGTTGTACAAGTGGTGTAGCCATTGGTATTGACATTATATGCTGCTAACTTTTAGTTTAGGCCCCTACTCAATGGTCTGGGGCAATCCCTCTTGAGATGACTCAAGTCTCCGTACTCATAACAGCTCTTCTTATAAGGTTGCTGACCTTGATTGCCTAAAGAACTGCCTGTGGAAACCTGGGAAAATGTAGCATGTCAAGAACTCTGTATCAACAGCATATTGGATAATGACTAAGTTGGGTATGCATTTTAGGAACTGTTGCTAACTAAGAGCCAATGGGAACATGGCGAGATGCCCAAACCGGTCTAGAATGACGACTTCTGATGTAATAGGACTAGCCCCTTGGTGATGTACTGCTAAAAGTACCTATATGAGGCCTTTTGACCTTCCATTCCTCACGCTCTAGCGTACGAACATGCTCTAAGCGTCTACTAGAAATCTTGGCCACCAAGTAAAACCTAGCTTCTGTTGTGACCTCTTAAGATATACTGAAAGGCAAACCATAGTTTAGCCATCAGTGAACCTCTGAATTTTCTCCCTCTCAGTAGCAACCAACCATATTCCACGTTGAGAAAAATCTTTGAACCTTATCTCATATTGATACATTATCATAGCCTCTTGGCATAGTTGCTCAAATTGCCAATGCAACTCCTCTATGCGACTTTGGGGAATAAACTTCTCTAAGAAGATAACTGAGAACTAACGCCACGTAAGTGGTGCTGCACCAGCTGGCCTGCTTAACTCATAAGTTTTGCCACCATCTATAAGTTTCCCCTGTCAGTTGAAAGTAGTAAATCCAACCTCATTAGTTCCAAAATACCTGATGTGCGAAAAATCCGCTGACTCCCGTCTAGAAAATCATGAGCATCTTCTGACTCTACCCTGATGAACTCTAAAGGTTTATGCCTCCCAAACTGCACCAACCTCTATTTCTCCTCATAAGTCATGGATGGACCAACCTAGGCCCGAGCAGCAGTAATGAGTTGAACTGGCGATGCACCTGATGTCTTGTGACCTTAAGCTATCCGCTTTAGAGTAAGGGCGGCAGGAGTCTAGGAACCTCCCCTAGCCTGTGAGGTAGCTGGTATAACTAGGATCGAAACCGTGTGATCTAGGCTCATGCACACAATCAAAATCTGGGCTAAGCCCTCCTGAATGTTGTGATAGTAACATGCATTGTTGTTGCCTGAGCTGGTCCCATCGGCTCAATAATATTCGGTACCTGCTCCTCAACTAGAGAAACTAGTAGCTCAACAGGTGTTGCTCTAGCTGGAGTACGATCAATGTCTCCACCTCTACTACAACCCCAGCTTCTCACAGCCCTAATTGGTGGTACTGATGGCCGTACACTTGACCTAGTCACACGTGTCCTCGCCATCTGTTAGAAAATAAAAGAGTCAGGTTTCAAATTTAGTAAATATCAAAGACACACAACAAGAATTCAAGAAAGTGAAGTTTCATAGAAGTTTGGTAGCCTTCCGAAGATAAGTACAGAAATCTCTGTATTGATCTGCAAGGCTCTGCTAAACTTGCTCATCACTCATAATACCTGTGAACTTAAGGCTCTAATACCAACATTTCATGAGCCAAACCTAACTAGTGGTGATAGAGCCTAATACACTTTCTAGGAAATCCAGATAAAATAATAAAGAACAAAAGTGGAAGAATTTAGAGGAATTACATAAGTGTGAAAACCTTAATATTACATAATAATACAAATAAATGATAATTCTCCTAGAACTGGTAAATATAGAGGTGAGCTTCAAAATGCAATAAAAGTCCAAATGCTAAATAAGAATATTGTCTTAACTAAAGACAACATTACATAAAAAAAGAGACGTTTTATAATCCATATCCGCGTGAATGCTCGACCAATTCAACGTGCTACCAGCCCGGCATGGTCAAAGGGATAATAACATAGTATGCCCAATATGGTCACAAGCATAAAACCACAAGCCGCTCAGTGTGATCGCATGCATAGCAACACAATCTGCCCGACGTAGTCACAGGCAAAACAAAACAATTCGTCCGACGTAGTCACAGGCATAACAATACAATCCACCTTCACATGCATTCAGTATAAATCATATCACACAAAAGCAAATATATAAGAATACATGTATATGATGAATGAATAATAGATTTTGTGCTCATGTAGTAGTATAAATGACATGCTAAAGTGTTGGCATATTTAAAGTGTGCTATCATAGCTAAAATCGGCAATTATATCATATAAATAGTCACCATCAAGTTTATTCAGGGATTTAGCCTATATGTAACCTCAAACATGGATCAAAGAGTTCCCAACAAGATTACAAATATGAGAAACATTGCAGTTTAAAGGTTAAAAGTCAATATAAGGCATATTATAGCATAAGTACTACTCCGAGAATGAATAAATGCCATGGTGCTCGCACATGGGTTCCAAACCCCACACATGTGCGCACCTATAGCACACAGCAATCACCAGTAACTCTGGCAACTAGTGCCTCAACCAAGTCTATGTAAGATACTTACCTCAAGCAAGTAAAATCACTACTCTAACAAGTCCATCATGCACGTACAAAATTTCCAAACACTTCGAATCTAGCCAAAACAACCTAATACCATTATTGATAGCCATAGGAAAAAATTCCAAATGATCGAGCTAAAGTCTTGAATCAAATATGCAAAGTCAACCCAAAAATTTAACCTTGGGCCCGCACCCTGGAACCGGACAATATTCATGAATTTTGAACATCCATTCAGTTATGGGTCCAACCATACTAATTTTATCAAATTTCAAACAAAAATCAATTCCCAAATTGAATCTCAGTCTCCTGCCACATGCCCTAACATCCTCAAATTTCACTTCAAATGCACATAAACTAGTTGTAAAAATCAATTGGTAATCAATATCGAACATTAAAACTTATTAAACTTCACTTATCTATTTAATTGTACCAAAAGCCCTCTCAAAAATCGTCATTATCGAGTTCCTAAACTCCCAAATGCGAAAACACTCAAACCCTTCGAATATAAGAACCTACCAGCGACCTCGCACATGCGCTCCAATTTTCCGCTTATGCGGGACCACTTCTGCTTCCATATCACGCACCTGTGCACTTTACTTATGTTCCAACTAACCACTTATGTGGTATACCCCCGCTGCTATGCATCCTCACCTACGGAACATTTCTGTATCTATGGTCCTAACTCAGCCAGCCCTCTTCCGCTTGTGAGTCACCTAGTCAACATCTTCGGGCTAGCAGATGCGATAGATATTTCACACATGTAACCTTCACTAGCCCAGCCAAGAACGCATTTGTGATCACGTGGCCACTTCAGCGGATTTGCGCCTGCGGAGAATTCCTCACAGGTGCGATTGCATCAAAACTCCCAGGCTTCAGCAATCCTTAAAGTCCCAAAATGATCCGCTAACAATTTATATCTCATCTGAGGCCCCCGGTACCCCATCCAAACATAGCAACATGTCCTAAGACACAATACGAACTTACTCTAAGCCTCAAATCATATCAAACAGCATCAAAATCACAAATCGCACACCAATTCAAGCCTAATGAAACTAATAAACTTCCAACTTCTAAAACTAATGCCAAATCATATCAAACCAATTCTGAATGAGATTAAGTTTTGTAAAGTAGTCGCAAATGACACAATAGACCTATTTTAACTTCTGAAACTAAAATCTGAACCCGATATCAATAAAGTCAACTCTCGATCAAACCTATCAACCTTCGAAACATTCTACGTTCCAACTTTCGCCAAAAAGCATCAAATCAACCTACCGACCTCCAAATCAATATCCAAACATACACCTAAGTACAAAATCACCATACGAAGTTATTTAAACCATTAAAACTCCATTATGGTATCATCTATACAAAAGTCAAACCTCGGCATAGGAGTGATGAGATGCTAAGGGAATTCGTATCCCGATTTCAAACGAAGCGAATGGAATTACCACCAGTCTCGCATGATTAAGTAGTGCAATATTTTATGTAGGGGTTGAAAGAGCGAAGTTCAATCGCCTAATGATTGTTGAAGTAAAGTCTGATCGAGTACCCAGTTGTGACTTGGTCAGACGTACATAATCATTACCAATCAAAGATCAAGGTCGAGAACGACCATTTAAGTCCCCTTTTGGGCTTAGTTCATCCTAATAGATTGACAGTTAAGGCCCCGAGGGTTACGGATAGGAACTAAGATCAAACAGGGAAAATTATCAGCCACATGTTTATCAAAGAAACAACGGTTTGGGGCATAACTCTCCTTGGAACGATCAAAGAAATAATCAAGGTCGAAGCTCTCAGGGACTTATGAGTAAGAATGGTTTTGATAAATACACTGATCCCGCATGAGCACCTCGATTATCGGAGTATAATTTTATTGTTGATGCATTGGGGATCGTATCCCTATTGGAAGGATCAAAGACACGAGATGGCCCAGGCTTATACAAAAAATAGATTCTTCTCATAGAAATCCAAACTTGATATGTAAATATCATAGAACACATGGCCATAGGACCGAAGACTGCAGGCAACTGAGGGAGGAGGTATCTCAATTGTTCAAAGAGGGTCATCTTCAGGAATTTTGCAGTGATCGAGTTAAGAACCACATCAGGGAAAGAGACACAAATAAAAAGAATGAACAGGAAGAACCGTAACATGTAATTCATATGATAGTTGGCGGTGTCGATGTTTCATAGGGGCCTGTATTCAAACGCACCAAGGTGTCAATTACCATAGAAAAGCAAACTTGGAGCTATGTGCCTGAGGGCATCCAATCATTCAATGACTAAGAAGCCGAAGGCTTTTTCCATCCGCACAATGATGCCCTAGTAATTTCTATTTTTTTAATTAAAGTTAAGCGTGTTCTCATGGATCCAGGTAGTTTACCAAACCTAATCAGGTCGAGGGTCGTAGAGCAGCTCAGCCTGTATGACCAAATTGTACCTACATCATGAGTCTTAAACGTCTTCAACATGGTAAGTGAAACAACGAGGGGGAGATAATCCTACTAGTGAATGTGGCCGAGACCATCCAAGATACAAAATTCCACGTCATTGAAGGTGAAATAAGATATAACGCACTGTTTGGGAGGCCATGGATCCACAACATGGGGGATATACATTCAACCCTTTATCAGATGATGAAAGTCGCAATAGTGGATGGTGTGAAAAAAGTTTACGGAGAACAACATGTTGCAAAGAAAATGTTTGCAGCTGATGAGATAATATAGATACCAATGCCTTCGACCTTAGAAAAGTTGAGCACTAAAGATAAGCGGACAGACAATAACCATCCCCAACCTCGACAAAATCGGAGAAGCAAGTTATTAAAGAATAAGGATAAGAGCATCTCCTTACTCTTTGAACTTTCGTTGTTCCCAAAGAGTTCGATGCAACCAAGTCAACGGTCGAGAAGCTGGAATAGATCATATTGATCGAGTACATGCCCGAGAAAAAGGTATACCTGGGAACGGATTAACCCTCGAACTCAGGAAACTCATTCAATTTCATATGGATAACATGGATTGTTTTGCTTGGTCCCATTTAGACATGACAGTGATCCCACTAGAAATAACAACATAGCGGCTAAGCCTCGACTCCAGGTTCAAACTAGTATGCATGCATTCATAAAGGATGAGGTGACTAAACTTCTTAAAATAGGGTCTATTCGGGAGGTAAAATACCCCGAATGGTTATCCAACGTAGTTGTAGTCACTAAAAAGGGGAACAAACTTAGAATGTGCGTAGATTATAAGGATTTAAACAAGGCATGCCCTAAAGACTCTTCTTCGCTGCCTAACATCGATTGCATGATCGATGCCGCGTCCGTCCACGAGATCCTTACCTTTCTCAACGCCTACTCTAGGTACAATCAATTTAGATGAACCCGAGGACTAGAAGAAGACCTTGTTTATCATTAAGTTTGGAACATACTGTTACAATGTAATGCCCTCTGATCTAAAAATGTTGGATCTACATATCAATGCCTAGTTAAAAAATGTTCGAGGAAGAGATAGGTAAATCAACGGAAGTTTACATTGACGATATGTTGGTTAAGCCCTTGCACGCGGAGGACCATTTAAATCATTTGCAAGAAACACTTAAAATCTTGAGGAAGTAAAACATGAAGCTTAACTAGGAAAATGTGCCTTTGGAGTCGGCTCGGATAAGTGAGATCAATCCCGATAAGATCAAGGCGATCGAAGATATCACAATCGTGGATAGTGTGAAACCAATGAAAAGGCTAATAGGAAAAATAGCTGCCTTGGGACAATTTATTTTGTGGTCATCATATCGAAGTCACAAATGTTTTTCCTTACTCAAAAAGTAAAAGGATTTCGCATTATCCCCGAAATTCCAGCAAGCATTAAAGGAATTGAAGCAGCACTTATTGAGCCCACCTTTGCTTCACACTATGAAGATAGATGAAAAGTTTTACTTATATTTGGAAGTGTCCGAGATAGCGCTAAGTGGGGACTAGTTCGAAAAGAGCAAGGTACGCAATTCCCTATTTATTATGTCACTCACACTTTAGGAGATGCTGAAACCAGATACTCTCACTTAGAAAAATTAGCATTTGCATTAATAAGCGCATCTAGAAAGCTAAGAACATATTTCCAGTGTCACCCAATATGTGTACCACTTATCCTCTCCAAAATATTTTACATAAGCCTGAGCAATCGAGTGGATTAGCCAAATGGGCAGTCAAACTTGGCGTGTATGATATTGAATATCATCCCCAAATGGCCATTAAGTCTCAAATCTTGGCTGAATTCATGGCCAATTTTATGCCGACCCTCGTATCCGAAGTGGAGAAAGAACTTCTGCTAAAGTCGGGTACATCATCAGGGGTATGGACCCTTTTTACGGACGGCACCTCAAATGTGAAAGGGTCCGGGATCAGCGTTGTTTTGAAATTGTTGTGGCATGAGGTCTTTGTAGTGCAGTTATATAATATTGTTACTATTATTTCAATGAGTATTATACCGTGAAGCGTGTTAATTTGGATTCATCGGGTCGCACTCTCATATTTCTCTCTTGACGTCTTATACTCGAATTTTGATAAATTGACATACACTGGTTGATTCTGATATAGAATCTGATTATGGTGCGTTTTGAGACTAAAGGTGGAAGCTTTGACCATGCAAGTGAATCCTTTATGCCTTGTTATGCATTCTATATGCTTCTCTGTTGAATTCTAACATGTTGCTCGATGTCGTTGTTATATGTTGATGAGTTGTTACTCAAGATTGAAATATCCATGTTGAGTGTATCTCTTGATATGGTATTTAATGATATTGCATCTATTGCTATATTCTTGTTGAAAATCATTATAAATTGCACATGTTTGTTTGATTAGTGAGTATGCATGACTTAAACCTCATCATTACTTCACCGAAGTTAGCCTTGATACTTACTGAGTACATGTTATATCGTACCCCTACAACGCTTTTACACATTTTGTGCAGATACGGGAGTTGAAGTTGCAGACTTCATGAGTTTCTCATAGCTGAAAGACCCTTGGAGTCCCCTTCCCCTTTCTTTCATATTGTTATTTATACATTTAGACAATATTGTACCATTGGATATTTTCTTGTATTCAATTTTAGAGCTCATAACTCCGTCCTATCTGGTTTTTGGGAATTTGATGGTGTGTGATGATAGGCTATAACTCTATATTTTAGTCATTTATTACACTTTAATTTACTGCACTTTAATTGAGTTTGAGCTTTAACCGCTAGTGCTTTGCACTAACTGTGTGTTTTATGCCTTGTAAGAGTGATTTCGAGCTATATAGATGTTATGGAATGAATTCAAGTGATTTGGAGCTTTGAATTCTAAGTGAAAGTCTAAGGAATTAAGCTGGGATCGTGTCAGGGATCAACTTTGATAGTTAAGAACAAACGAAGACTCGAGTAAGCATATTGCCACTGTATAGTATAATAGACATAGCTCTTTGCTCAAAACTTCATTTGGACTATATAATATATGGTTAGAAAGCTGATTCAAAGGGCTACAATTTTCATCTGTGTTTTCAAATTCCAAAGGCAGTGCATTGTTAATATGTGCGGCCACTAGCTCGGTCACTGGCGTGCCCGTGCTAGTCCAGGCCTGGAAATTTGTCCTTATTCACATTGGAGAAGGTATAATTATTTGGGATCAACCCTACTTGGTATATATACATGGAAAAACAATATTTTGAGCAGGTTGGACATATTTTAGATACACATTTGACCTAAGCAGGCAGAGACACAATAGGAGCAAGGCAGTGAATTCTTCTATGAATTTCTCCTTCATCTTCCTATTTTTTCGTTGTTGGTTATGACTTTTAGTATTGTAGTTTTACATAGTATTATGAATAGCTAATTTATTATCTAGGGTTTTATGGAACCTTTTGTAGGATAAATTATTGTTATGTTTTTATATAATTGAGTCGTAGTATTTTCTCTATTTGGTCAACTATATTACCCTTGCAGTTGATTCAAGGGCCCTCAATTAGTTGTGCCTATTTAGTAAGAATTACTCGGGTGAGTGCATTTTAGGTAGTTATTGAACAACATCACTGCCAACATATGTGAGGAATCAAAACCAAGGATTTAAAGGTGAGACTAAGGATAACAACATCGTGGGTGCGATCTAAGTGAGTTTTAATTAAAGCCAACTAGCATAACTCGGGAGAGTATATGTAGTAAATTGTCATAATTACTTAGAAGAGAATTACAACACATAGAGCACTCATGATCGGTAGAGAATAGTGAGGCGAAATTATAGAAGGCATAGCGGGAAGGATTCCGACAATTGGGGAAATCATAACTCTAGACCTCCTTAATCTTTTCTCCAACACGTAGAATCTTTAGTGTTAATTTATTATTTTAATTTATTAGTTAGTTATTTCAACACAAGAATCTTAATATCTATAAGTTAGAAATTGTTCAAGCTTGTATTCTTGGTAATAGTGAACAACTGTAGTTAAGCCTTAGTTCTCAGTGGGATTCGACTCCGAACTTGTAAGCCGGATTATATTTTCAACGACTGCTTTGTCCTTTTTGTAAGGCATAGTTGGGCGTGATCAAATTTTGCGCCGTTGCTAGGGAACGAACGGTGTAGTTGTAGGTATACATATTGCTACGTTTCAAGTTTGAACTTTTATTTTTATTTTTTTGTATTTGTTTTTTTTTTTTACTTATTAATTTGAGAAACATGGAATCTTAGAATTATGAGAGTTTTGATGTTGTTAATTCTACTTTTGATCCTTCTTATACGTTTAGTGGAGGAAACCACCCAGGAAAAATTATCAAAATATTCCCGAGAGCGAGTTATCTACACCAACTCAATCTTATGTGTGGTATGTGTGTGATATGTGTGGTGGTCAAGATGGTCACTTTCATGGTTATACTTATATTTCATATCTTCCCCAAACCCCTTACTTTGATGGTTCTTTTTCTTGTGAAGTTAATAGGAACACAGAACCTAGGTATAAGGACCTGAAAGAGATAAAGGATATGCTAAAGTGCCTGATGGAACAATATGATGAGATACAACTGCGGGTACAAAGGCAAGGGGAAACTATTTACAACTTACATGCTCAAACAAATAAATTAATTGAACCTTGTAAAGCGCAACAAGTTGACATTATGGATAGTAGCCAATATGAGTATGAATTAGATGCAGAAATTGCCATTATAATGGAAGATTTAAAAAAATACGAGGATGAGCTAGAGGAGGATGTCAGAGTAGAATACCAACAATCTATCCAGCTAGAATTTGAGCATGCCGATGTTGAAGAAGTAATATTAGAGGCACAGGGACATTGAAGATATAAATGTAGTTGACTCTAGAGTGTATGATATTGAGGATGTTGAAAGTCCTGAAGTACATGTGTTTGAGCGCATTGGTCCACACTCCAAGCATTTTTTCACATTATGTTTGGATGATGATATCGAAATAGAGTCATCTGAGCCAATTGAAGAGTCAAGGAATGAGGACCAATGTGCATATATTCTGGAATTCTTCTTGCCATAAAGTCAGGATTACATACCTCATACAAAGGCCAAGGATTGTAGAATACTACATTAATTCCTTGGCCCAGTTAGATTTGTTCCACCACCCTACGACCATAATCATAAGCTTGAATCAAAACTTGGGTTCAATTCATAAGCTTGAGGTGGAGGCAAAAAGTGATCCATGTCATGCCGCGATGTTAAATCAAGCGCTTGTTGGGAGATAACCCAACTTTATTTTATTTTTATTTTAAATTTTGCTTTTTTTTATTATTCCTGTAGTGTCGATGATTGATTTTTAGGAGCATAGAACAAAAATCTATTGGAAGGATGCAACAGAAAACCAGATGGTATGGTTGGAACTAATGTGTGGTACCCGCACGAAGGACCGGGCCTGGGAGAAGTCTAAGTATCCCATGAGATGCTAGTGCTTCGGCATTTAGCTTACCAAGGTGTTTCTCTTACCCTCTTATAATTATGATGTGCATTGGGGATAATGCACAATTTTAAGTATGGAGTGAGGAGATTGTCTTGTTGACTTTTCATGCCACTTTAGTTGTATTAGTTTAATTAAATAATTTTTTTTTAAAGATTGGACTTTTCCATATGATGGATCTATTAAACAATTTTCTTGAGGGATTTATGTCTAAATAAAAAAAACAAAAGTATTTTCTTTTGTTAGGTAGTGTAACAATTTCTCCTTAGTTTTTACTTTGTGTCGCGGTTCTTTTCTAAGGGTTTTCCTTGAATCGGGTGTAGTTAGTTTTATTTTTTAGGAGTAGGAGCTAGTGTGAGATGTTTTGAATTGAAGCAATATCCTTGAAAATAGTGAGTACTTTGGCTATGACGCTTAGGCTTTGTTTTTGACTCTTGAATAAGTACCTTAAATTGTATGATCTTAAATTTTTGTAACTGTTTTGATTATTGTGTCTTGATAAAATCAATCCTGAGTGATTCATGTGCCATGTGCGTGTGAGGTTTGTTGTATTATGTGCATTGTATTTGATGTCTAGAACTTTCCTCGTGTGTTCATAAAGAGAAATAGTAGTTTTGTTCAGTCTTGGAAGTGATATAGGCGTTTCTTTGTTGAGCCACATATGTATATTTTACCCGTCTAATTGTTATGTATTGTAGTTAACCCTTTTGAGCATGTAATCATGTTTCTTTGGCAACCACATTACAAGTTTTACCCACTTATTTGAATTAACCATCGATTTGAACCATTGTAACCTCTCATGAGCACTTGAATTATTTATGAACTGTATAAAAGTTAAAAGTATGGGGTGGCTGGTTTGACTTTTAAGTGGAACTAATGAAATAAGGAGAAAGGTGCACTGTTTTGAACAAGTAAGAGCCACTTGAATTGAAAATATAATAGTTGTATTGTTGTGGAAAGAAAAACCTTGATAAGTGGTGACTTGATGTAATTATTATTATGCTTAAGGAAGTATAGGGTAAAGTACATTGATGTGAAGGAGGAGTTTGGTTTGATATAAGTATGGGGTTTGAATGTTAAAGTATATGTATTTAAGTGCTTAGGGAGGTGTAGTCACTCTTATATCTAAATGTATCCTACTCATCCCATAGCCTACATCAGAATCAAATAAACTCCTAATTGATCCTAGATTGAATAAGCTCGATTAGTAGAGTAATACACTACGGCTAGCCTATGGTGCATCTTTTGTGGAATATAAATGTTATTTATGAGAGTGAGCCAACTCTTTCTATCTTGAGTTCCTAAGTGCTCTTAAAGTTTACTTTGTGGAACTACTCTCTTTTGTTGTGTGAGGGCACTTGATTCATGAAGGAAAGGTAATGTCAGTGATATCTATGTTAAAGTAAATGGGTAAGTTGTGAATAATTCGTGGCACTTGTGAGTCAAATATTGAGGTGAATATGTTATGATTTTGTGCTTAGTTTATTTTAAATATTCTTGGTGTGATGAGTTAGGAGAATTATTTAAAACAAAAGTCGTGTCTATATAAAATATAGTTTGATTGCTCGAGAACGAGCAATGGTATAAGTGTGAGATATTAATGATAGGCTATAATTACGTATTTTAGTCATTTATTACATTCTAATTTGCTGCACTTTAATTGAGTTTGAACTTTAACCGTTAGTTTTTTGCACTAACCATGTATTTTATGCTATGTAGGAGTAATTTTGAGCTATATAGTTATGGAATGAATTCAAGTAATTTGGAGCATTGAATTACGATTAGAAGTCTAAGAAATTAAGCTGGTATCGTGTCAGGGGTCAACTTTGATAATTAAGAACAAACGAAGACTCGAGTAGGCATATTGCGCAATGCCTAGTAAAATAGACATAACTCTTTACTAAAAACTCAATTTGGACTATGTAATATATGGTTAGAAAGTTACACAAAAGGATACAATTATCATATTTTATATTTTTTCAAATTCCAAAGGAAACAGGGTAAAAAATGTGGTCGATTCCACGACCACGGACCTGAAGCGCACTGAGGCAGTGTACTTGCTAATATGTGCGGCCACTAGTGCGGTATCTAGCGCGCCCGTGCTAGTCCAGGCCAAGAAACTTGTCCTTTTTCACATTGGAGAAGGTATAATTGTTTGGACCCAACTCCATTTGGTATATATATATATATATATATATATATATATATATATATATATATATATATAACGGCATTTTGAGCAGGTTGGACATATTGTTATATACAGATTTGACCTAAGGAGGCAGAGACACAATAGGAGCAAGGCGGGAAATTCTTCTGCGAGTTTTTCCTTCCTCTTCCTATTTTTCATTGTTGGTTATGACTTTTAGTAGTGTAGTTTTACATACTATTATCAATATCTAATTTGTTATCTAGGGCTTTGATAGAACCTTTTGTAGGATAAATTCTTGTTATATTTTTATATAATTGAGCCATAGTATTTTCTCTATTAGTTCAACTATATTATTATTGTGGTTGATTGAAGGGCCATCAATTAGTTATACCAATTTAGTATGTATTACTCGGGGGAGAGTTCATATTTAGGTAGTTGTTGAACAACATCACTCCCACGTGTGTAAGGAATCAATAACCAAGGGTTTAAAGGTGGGATTAGGGATAACGAAACCTTGGGTGCGATCTAAGTGAGTTGTAATTAAAGCCAGCTAGCGTAACTCGAGAGAGTATGTGTAGTAAATTATCGTAATTACTTAGGAGAGAATTACAACACCTGTAGCGCTCATGATCGGTAGATAATATTGAAGCGAAATTATAGAAGACACAGTGGGAAGGATTCCGACAATTGGAAAAATCATAACTCTAGACCTCCTTAATCTTTTCTCTACCCTGTAGTATCTTTAGTGTTAATTTATTATTTCAATTTGTTAGTTAGTTAGTTAGCTAAACACAAGATTCTTAATATATGTAAGTTACTTGTATTCTTGGTGATAGTGAAGAACTGTAGCTAAGCATTAGTTCTCTGTGAGATTCGACTCCGAACTTGTAAGCCGGATTATATTTGCAATGAACGCTTTGTCCTTTTTATAGGGGCATAGTTGGGCGTGATCAGTGTGGCTTCTACATATATTATTATTTGTTGTTGAAGATTTATTCCGCTATATTCTATATCAATTATATTAGATCATGTTCCGTTTGATTATATCTATTTTGCATGTTGACTTACCTAGTCTTAGAGATTAGGTGTCATCATGACCTTTTGTGAAATTGTGGGTCACGAAAGCATGTGCAACTTCCTTTTGATAAAGTGATTATCAAGTTTGGAAAACATATGATTTCCAAGCCCTAAAAATGAAGCCATGCAATGTTTATATGAAAGGTAATGCAGCTGATATATGGAAACGTAATGGTTCTCCGTTGGGAATAAAAGATCAGCAAAGCCTTATTAGATACATGTTTAGCACTCGGTGGCAATTGAAGTCTCTTAATACTATTCATAAGCCGGTACAACAAATTACTTCTATAATAATCACCGTCTATTTGCATAAATGAAACGTAGGTTCATTTAAGTTGGGTACAAATGGAAGTTTTACTAAGGTAATGCAAAGACTGGAATAGTGGAAAGGGTGAAGTGCTTAGAAATGTCAATAAAGATCTCATCATGGCCTTTTCCTTTCAAATTCAATATAGCAGTAAGTCAATAACAACTTTGCGAAATAGGCTCATGCAGCCTGGTTTGGAGGAAACTAATGTATTCAAAATGGACAGAAATTTCACCATTGAACTAGATTCTCTCATTGTTATCAATATGCTAAAGGAAAACAACTACAAGATGAATAAGATAGTTGAAGAAACTTCACATGCCAATGTTAATATAATCCGAATGCATGCCCTACAACCGAATTGTATATGTCGTACAGTCTTTATTTACTGTACCAGAATTGAGACTGTACAGTCTTACTGAAAACCTCATATGTGAAGTATGATTCGAGTTTGTTTACGTATTTGTTTACTGTACCGTCTTACACAAAAATTGCTGGGTACGTGTTAACTCGTACAGTCTTACTGTACAGTGTATGTTGAGTAGTTTGATAGGATGTACAGGGCGAATGTAATGCATTGTTTACGAGTTAACACGTACCCAGCAATTTTTGTGTAGATTCTATACTTTTATTTAGAAATTCAGTAAATATTTATAAATAATTAATTGTGAACTCAATTATCATTATATATTAACTTGAGATTATTGTAGAAATTCATAAATTGTAAATTTTAGATCCGCGTCTAAGAATTTACTTGCAGTACATAGACATGTGTCTACGGTATACTGAAAGTATATTTTGAGTTTTAGCTTATTAAAAATAAATTGAGAACATAGAGTCAAATGTTGATTCATATCTTGTGGTCAGTCATTGTGATGCGCTGACGTTGTCACCAGATAACTGTGATTAAACAAGTTCGATAAGTTGGTCGACTCATTAAATGCATGTTAACAACCCTTTGGGTCTGTGGCATATTAATATCATCATACGTGTTAAACTAAATAGGGTTTAGAGATTCCATATCAAAGGATCACCTAAATAAATCGATCGATGCTTGCTGCTATTGTTTTTAATTTTTCATATGTAATATCAATAGGCTCTCAACTTCAAAATTAAAGAAAAGCAATTGGGTTGTCATTTTCTTGTTCTTTATGATACAAAGTAATATGAGTAAGTTATCATAAACCTAAAGCAAAGAAGAACCACTTGTATATCAACATACACGGAACTCAATTAAATGTACATGTAATTCATTTAAAAATATGTCACTTGTACTAGTCCTCGGTAATAGCTTTGTTTTTGATGATCTCCTCCTTTATGTTAAAGATTGAAGATGGGGGAGGGAGGCAATACTAATCAACTGCAACATAATCAATCGAGCCATTTTCAAGAAAAGTGTCCACTCATTACCCACTTTCTCTCAAAGACCACATATCTTTTACACCTACATCATCTCCCACTAAACCTAGCAGCATTTGCCAATTGTTCAAACTCCACCTCCATAAAATACAAAATGAAAAAAAAAAATAAAGAGTTTTTTTTTCTTTTTCCAAGAAAAGATTTTACGTATAGAAAAAGAAAACCCTCGCTTATTAATTTCTCTCTCTTTAATTATTAAGTTCATGACAGGAAAGATTCTTGTTGCTTGAAGAATAGGTACTACATTGCATATACATAATATAATTTGTTTAAAATGGATAAGGGGAATCTGAGTGAGAAACAAGAGTTAGTGCAACCATGAATAAGCTAGACCGTTTTTTGGTTTCCATATCTAATTTTAATTAAACTCTTATTATTAATATTCTTGGTATAGCTTTTTAATTATCTTTTGCTTTGTGTATAAAAGGGCACATTTCCTATATTTTGCATACCCCATCCTAAAATCTAACCCCTTCATTCTTTGTGTGTAGAAAGAAGAGAAGGAGAGAAATGGCAGACCAAATGTTTTGTGGGGCATTTGGCCCATTCCTCAACAAGGTGAAGCCTTACTTGGCTATGGTTTCCTTGCAGTTTGGTTACGCAGGGATGTATATTGTTACAATGATGTGCTTCAAAAGGGGAATGAGTCACTGGATTCTTGTTGTCTATCGCCATGCATTTGCCACCCTTGCTGTTGCACCCTTTGCCATTGTTCTTGAAAGGTAAAATCTCTATCCTATCTTTTTTCCCTTGTAATTCCTTAATTACTCGATAGAAATCTCTCTTATTCAGTCACCAAGAAATCGGACGAGTTTCCCCTTCATTTCCTTTGGAAGTGCATATATTATCACTTCATATGACCACGTTGACTCAGGATCGTAGTTCTCATTTATATTTAGTGTTGGAGTGTGAAACCATCTCTTTTAAAAGTTTTTGCTATGGTATCATGTTGAAAAGTTTCATAATTTAATTTAAAAACTTAAGTTGTATGAGGATGATACAATAATGTTTATCTAATTATATCCTAATTTGAGAACTTATCCAAAAAAAAATTGACGTTTTCGATCTTGCGGAATAATCTGAATCTCACAATAGAATATAAGTTGCCTACAAGTATCTTACAGAATATTTTTCTTTTTGCTTTGTTTTCTTTTGCAGGAAAACAAGGCCAAAGATGACACTCAGGATCTTTATTAAAATATTGGCTCTTGGTTTTCTAGAGTATGTGATTCTTTTACACACTTTTATATTCTACTCAATTTACATGTGAACAACTTACTATATATATGCATATACACTCCAAAATGTTTGTTCTCTCATAAAATTTAGTTGTCTATTCAGCCATGCAAACGCATGAGATTCTGATCTCTCCGTTTCTTATTTATCTTTTAGGAGTACTTCATTTAATAGTTTTTCTTTTTCTGTTTTTGCCTTCATGCATCATGTATCAAAACTGAATACACAAACATTATAAGTACTCCGGCGTTTTCCTACAAGGTTACTCTTGCATGAAAGGGATTATATACGACGGTTAAATGTCAGATGTTCCCTATTTTTCCTTTTGTCCACTATTAGGAGCCGTTTGGTATCAAAGAGAGGTAAAATAAGATGTGGGATTAAATTTATAGTGTATTTGATTGGCAATATAAATTTATTTTAGGATAACTTTATATTTCTAATCAAATACAGTATAAATTTAATACTAGACTTAATCTAAAATATCACATCTTATCCCACATTATTTAAAATTATTTTATCCACCTTCCATAAGGTATAAATTTTGTTCGCGTACCAAATGACTCTTAAAGCATTTGGAAGGCAATTAAAAGGTTTAGTGAAAATCCAACTTTAAAATATAATTTAGCAGCTCTATATTGAGCTCCTACGCGACTATCTATATGTATTTTCATCTGAAATCTTTCAAACAAATGCAAGATTTAACAGTCTAACTTTGAGAATTGTGATATTTTCCATGTGCCGAAAGATTCTCAATTTTTTTTCTTTCTTTTTTTTTTTTCCTTTGAAATACGTTTTAAGAGTAATATTAAAGAATGTTTGGTTAAAAGATAATGTAGCAAAACTTTTATAGCTTCACATCAACCGAAACCCTAACATATGTTCCTACCCGACTAAAAACTTCTTATTCTCTATTCCTGCTGGGTTTTCAACTTTATAAACTAATTCTGTTTTATTACCTTCATTCACCCACCATTATTGGCTAGACCCCATATTGTCTTACATGCTTTATGCCAAGAAAAAAGATGCATTTAATCAATTAATTAATGAATTATTCCAACTGAATAAATTAAATACACACTTACAAAGTACCTTTCTAAAATTTTAATATGTTTGGATGATAGTGTTTCCACTGTTTTCATTCATCTTCTGAGGTTAGCTTTAATTAGTTGAAGGAAAACAATAAGCAACTTCCTATATTAGAAATATCACTAATCATGTTATTCTTTGACGTTAAACCTGACAAATTAATCCATTGAAGAACTTCCAAAAGTCCTCATTCCAAATTAGAATAGCAAATTCATTTGTTCTATCTGTATAATTTATTTGAAAGTTTAAGCTACTAGAGATACAAAAAATGTTTTAAAATAAGTGAGTCCAGTATTATAGATGTGATTATAGATTCTATTTGAGGAATCGACACATTGATCAAGGAATAAGGCATCTATATTAGTACTATCAAAGTGTCGGAGCATACAATGATTCCGAAGAGATATCATTTCACGGAATAAATTTTAAGAAGTTTAGATTATTTTTTTTACAATTAATCGAAAGGTTTTTAATTCTGATATATATTTGATGATATATAACTGGTGTCCTAAACAGCTTTTAAATATATGGAATTTCAGGCCAGTTATTGATCAGAACTTGTACTACGTGGGACTGAAGAGCACAACTGCAACCTATGCATCTGCCTTTGTCAATCTTCTTCCTGCCGTCACCTTTATTCTTGCAGTTATTTTAAGGTACTCATTATTTTCCTTTTTTCCTAATTTAATCTGTAAAAATGGTACTATTACTCCATTAAAATCAAGAAAGTACCAAAAAAGAGTAAGTAAAATGACATGGTGGATTTTGACACCTTTCTTTATCCCATAAAAGATACACTACTAGTTCATTACACAAATAATAAATTATAAAAGTATGATCTCACCTAAACAAAGTTGCTGACTTGCTTCCCACTTGGAAAGCAATTATCTCAAAAAAGTTAGTGGTTGCTCCTGTAATATTGACATATAAGTTAAACTTCTAATCATTACTCCGTATTATCATTGTGCTAGCTTTTATTAGTGGCTGAGATATAATTTTCACCAAAAAAATTAAATAAATAAATTTTTTTAAAAAAACAGCTAAAGTAATTCTTCATCTAATAGTCCAATATATAGCTACTATAGAACAAAATAATGTCGAAAAAAATGAAAAACCATATTATAGAAAAGAAATAGAAACTCATGAACATAATTTCTTCCTCTTTTAATTTAACATAATCTTTTCTGGTTCATTATGATTAGAATTGAGAAAGTAAACCTGAAGAAGAAATCAAGTATGGCAAAGGTGATCGGAACAGCAATAACAGTGGCGGGAGCAATGGTGATGACACTTTACAAAGGGCCAATGTTCAACCTGGTCCCACACTCTCGCGGCGGCAGCCACACTTTAGTCGCCGCGGCAACCCCCGAGAACTGGGTCGCCGGAACCATTGAGCTCATCTCTTGCATTGTTGGTTGGTCCGGTTTCTTTATTGTTCAAGTAAGTTAGTATTGTCTATTTTCAGAATTAGGAGAAAATGAATATTTTAATCATTTAATTATTGATATATTTTATTACTACATTTATTTATATAATAATTGAGCAATTTTGCATATGTATACATAGTCGATGACATTGAAGGAGTACCCAGCAGAGCTATCTCTGGCAGCATGGGTATGTGTGATGGGCATAGTGGAAGGAGGAATTGTTGCTCTTATAATGGAACGTGATTGGAATGCATGGAAAATTGGCTTCGACGCTAGGCTCCTTGCTGCTGCTTATTCCGTAAGTTTTTTCCTTATTTGCTAAATTAATGTGAAACGTACAATTCTCTTATTAGTAAATTTTTACCACCAACAAGTGTGATTATATAATTTTGCACTATTAATTTGTGTTTGTTCAGGGAATCGTGTGCTCGGGAATTGCATATTATGTGCAAAGTATAGTTAATAAAGTTAAAGGCCCAGTGTTCGTGACAGCCTTTAGCCCTTTGAGTATGGTCATCACTTCTGTTCTTGCTGCTGTTATCTTAGCTGAGTCAGTCCACCTTGGAAGGTAATTAACAACAAAGTTTTCTAAATTAAAGGACAAAAAAAGAAGTGTTGCTGCTTTGTGAATTTAATTAGTCTAATAATTTCCTGATTCATTTGACAAAAATTTCAGCTGCATTGGAGCAATTATTATAGTCATGGGACTTTACTCTGTGGTGTGGGGAAAGAGCAAGGAGGGGAAAGGAAATGAGACAGGAAAAGACCAAGAATTACCAGTTGTGGACATCAAAGAAAGGTCAACCATAGTTGATGATATTAGTGATGATGTTACAACTGTGAAATCAAAGGTTCCAGCTGAGAAGAAGGCTTCAATCTTGCAAGAGCTGTAGCATCCAAAAATGAAGCTGTCTTTCCAATTTTAATTTTTGACTTGTTGCAATGTTTAAATTTTTAAGTGTTGCTTTGAAACAATGCACTAATGTTGTCAATTGTTCTTGATGAAAAAAATGTGTAATCTACTTTTCCTTTGACACGTTTTCTTTTATCAATATCTTATAATATAAAACTCTAGACATTGAGGCCAGCTGAGATTTTTATTCGACTGATAGTGCATGACATCTGCTTTAGAGCAAGTTTGTCAACTAAAGTGGAAGCTTACGTAAAGAAGTTGAATTACTATCCTATATAGACTGTGTTTACCAGAATCCAATTAATGTAGGATGAAGGAATTAGATGAACTTGAGGCAGATAGTTCTGGAGCTTGCATGCTCGGGCTACTGTTATTTTCTTATGTAGTTATTTAGAGCTGTAAATATCCATAATTAGTAAATTTATCCGCGCATTGCGTGGTCTTGAGAAGCGTTAGTAGATTTATGCAATACGCACTATTAAGAAGAATAGATATATGCAATACCACCAATCTTAATCTTGATTAATTATTAGTAATTAAACCCGGAGGAGCGATGTAACGTGAGTGAGGTAAAGAGTTTCCACCTCCTTCAAACATGGAATATTAAAGGCATGGGAAGAGAAAAGAACCAAAATATTAAATACTTCTGGACTTTCTTTAAGTATCAAATACTGTTAAAACTTCACTACATCAAAGTCAATGTGCAACAGTTCCACAAGATAATAGTGAATGGATATTATTACACGCCTAGAACTCTTGAATACATTTATGCTTCTATTTCATTGATGATGATAAACCTTCATATCCTGTACCTTGTAGAGATGTAATTCTATAAATACCTTCTCAAATACCGTATGCGTGAAAAATATTCATAATAAGAAATAACTGTCTCAAATTACGTATATATGTGCAAAAGATAATTTTGCAAATTAAAAATATACAGATAAACTAAAAGCCGTGCATGGAAAAATTTGAAAAAAAATGCAAAACTGGCAAAGAAACGCAAAAAGAAAGGCTATGCCCTAAAGGAATTTTTGGATTACGTGTGATAAAAATCATGAACAGAGAAACACCACAGCAAGGAATAATATCAATACTTTAACCGTTTAACGCAAAATGTTATTGAATGATAATTAATATATTTAAGATATCTAGTATTGATACTCCATTAATCATTCTCCAACATATACAAATTAACCCTATCGATAGAAGAGTTACCTACTGCAAATGCATATTCTTCACTAACTAAAATCTCACTTCCATCAATCTCGCATGGAATTCTCTATTGTTTCTTGCAATGTTGATCGTATGTGTTCTTGTTTGTGGGAAAGAAGATAAATAAAAGAGAAGTATTTAAGAATATTAATTGGAAGAAGAGGAAGAGACGTTCTTTTCAATCAATCTAGATTGGAATTCCCTCATTGTTTCTGGGAATATTCACTCGACGTGTACTTGTTTGTGAGAAATAAGATAAATAAAGAGAAATAATTAAGAAAATTAATGATAAGAAGAGGAAGAGACGTTTTTCAGCTTCTTTAGGAAAATGCAAACAAAAATATTGTTTAAGTTTTTATTTAATAGACACTTTTTGTACTTTAATTTTTGTGACTCTTCATCACCTTAATTACTGTTACAATTTTTACTGTAGTTACATAGATAAGAGGATAAAAATGCCAAAAATTTGAGATAATATATAAATGGGATTCTTGGTCAAAGACATGTGCTAACTCATCTTTTATTTTTCCAGCTTCATATATTTATATAGATATAGATTTTGAGATATAAAATCCGATAATTTGATAAAATAAAATAAAAACTCTAGACACATTCTTTCGGGTCAATTTAACCAGAAGAACAAGTAAAATATTTTATGTAGCCTCTCAAATATAAATCTTACAATATACTACATTGCCATAATTGGAGTATGCATGTGTGCAAAGATCTAACATTCGTATTTGTTTAACCCTTAAAGTAATTTTTATGGCCAAAGCAATTAATTTTGTATTTCAGATGTAACGATTCGATCAATCATTTTGAGTATTTTAGTCTCATTTCCGTATTTGATACTTTATATATGTGTATTTGTGGTTATGTGACTTGAGGGGGTCGTTGGCTTCATTTCGGGAAGTTTTGGATTGACTTAGAACACTTAATCTGAAGGTTGGATGCTTAAGTTGTAAGATTCAATCGAAGTTTAACTTTTGTGTAGACAACCCCGGAATAGTATTTTGGTGGCTCTAATATGTGTGTATGGTGATTTTGGACTTAAGCGTATATCTGCATTTGAATTTGGAATTCCCTAAGTTGATTTGGTTGTACTTGAAGAAAGTTAGAAAGTTGAAGGTTTGAAAAGTTCATAGATTTGAACATGAGTTAACTTTAATAATATCGGGTTCGTATTGTGGTTACGGGAGTTGGGATAGGTCTGTTGTATCAATTGGGAGTTGTCGAGTTGGTTGAACGTGATTTTTGAAGGGCTTTTCATCATAATTGAAGGGGTATGTGCATTTGACTTGATGTTTTTGTTATAGATATTGATTACCAGTAGATTATTACACCTAATTTATTTGAATTAAAGGTAAAGGGGATTTTTTTCCTATGGTTTAAATGTAAGGCCCCATAAATAAATAAAAAATCCTAATGATTTAAGATTTTAAAGTGCGACTTCAGGGTTAACACGTTATTTCTTAAAGCATAAGTGGTATCACAGTAACAAATAAGCTCCAAATTAAGTTTTCATTGAAGCATTATATTCTTATTGAATTTTCGAAGTCATAGCAAAAAGAATTGTTGAATTCGGACATCGTATGAGAAAATTATGCATGTTTCCATGTCTTTCTCATCGCCAGCGTCCATAGTAGCGTGGGGTGCTAGCCTTGGCGCTGGGAATTTTTGAAATTCTAGAACCAGCGCCACGGGCAGTGCCCCGCACCACCTTTGGCACTACAATATTAGGTTATATACGGGGTTCATTTTTCTTTCCACTTCATTTGGACAAACCTTGGGGTTCTTCTTCATTCTCTCAAGACATCCAACTCCCCACATCTTCAAGGTGAGTAATCCCTACTAATTGGTGTTTCAGTCCATCAATTCCACCCTAAAACTAACTCAATCCTTCATAAAATCCTTAGATTTTCAAGAAATTTCTTCAAGAACTCAAAAGAAGGGTTTTGCTAATCCTACACCCTTAGGCTTACATGCATGAATTAATTATAGGAATATGAGTATGAATTACGTATTGGGACTCATGGTATGGTGATTGAAAGCCATAGTTTCCCAATTTAAATACCTATCCATTATAGAGATTGAAAGGTATTATTTGATGAAATTTTGTTGTTTGGGTGTGGATGGATGGTCATGCATGTGATGTTGGAAGTTATAAAATATTTAAGAATGATGGGGAGGGGGGATAAATTGTTAGTAAATAATGTTAGTTGGATGAACTAATTATATGGCTATGAGATGTAGAGGTTTATGCCTACGATGTATTTGATAAAGTGTCTAAATGGCCTAAACTATGGAATTTGTTACTAGTGATGGTTCCATTGGATGTTGATATTGTAGATTGATGTTGCTTAGTGTAGTAGATCGTTTTAGTATCATTAAGGGATGAATTTCAGGTATGTATGGCTAAACCCCTTCTTCTTAGATTCGAACCCCTGGTGTTCGGGTAACTGGTGTAAGCCCCTAAATTGATCAAACTAGAGTTGACTACTATAATGTGTTGTGTTGAAAGATTAATGTTCGATAATAGCTCTAGATTGGTTGCCATGTCATCATGTTATTTGAGATATGTTAAAAATATGGAATATGTGTCGAGAAAGGTCAAGAATTGAATAAAGAATGCTATGCTAATTTGTATGAAAAGCCTCCGTGTGATTAGGATTTTCTTAGCTTTTCCCTTATGTGTACAATGCCTTATATGATAGGCCTTATTGATGTTGATGATAATGTTATTGGAATATATAAAAATGAAAACTTGGGTTGTAAGATATGGCCAAGAGCCAAGAACGACTTAATAAATGAGGCCACTCGTGCCATGTATTGAGAAATGTGAAGGAAATGTGAATTGAAATGAACGGTTGAAAGGATGATATCTCAAGTGAGATGACCTAGCTGATCAGGTTATGATCGGATACTATGCTGCACACATGGTGGTAACTGTGCTAAAAAATTTATTCAAATTGTGGATATGGTTGATGTCTCAAATAAGATGACCTAACCGATCGGATCAAGATTGGACTTTCTGTAGGAACACGACGGTATTGTGAATTGTGGCACATGGCACTAAGCTTATCAACCTAATAAGATAAAAATTGAACCGAGAACTATGTGATCCTTACTTGATATTTTTTGTATTTTTTTGAAGCTCTTATTGTACATCATGACTGCTTCCTCTTTATTTCATTATTCATTCTATTAAGATTGGTATTTAGCTTTACATACTAGTACTATTTGATAGTACTAACGCCCCTTTTGCCGGGGTGCTACATCTTTAAATGGATGTAGGTGATCCCACAACAGACAGTATTGATGAGCCCTACTTCATTTCGGGGTCCTATATCTTTTATATCTTTTGTTCACCTTCTTATCATGTTTTGAGGTATAGCCGGAGCTTTATTGCCGGCACTTTTGTAGCACTCTCTTTTGTATCTACTTAGAGGATCTGTAGACATTATGTTGGTTGTATATAGGTGTTAGGAAGGTCAATGGATTATGTTGTGGTATAGATTTTTGTTCCACTAAATCGCAAGGTGTGTGTATTTTGAAACTTAATACGGATGTAGCTAATGAAATGGCTTCATAATTTATTTGTATGATCTCCTATTGTCTAAATAATGAAATCACGTCTTCTATTGATTGTAAGTGAGTTGGGTAGAAAGTGTCTAACAGGCTTTCTCGATCGGGTTCACTTAGTTGAGCGTCGGTCGTGCTTCTCGAGCTTGGGCGTGACAAACTTGGCATCAGAGCCTAAGGTTTTAAAGTGTCCTAGGATGTATCAGAGCCGTGTTTGGTAGAGCCATTCTTATCAGTGTGTTGTCGACCATATCTACAATTAGGGAGATACTTGTAACATTTAGGAATAATACCCTTCATTGTTGATCTATATTATGCGATATAACTGAATGTGAGGCTATTCTCCTCTAACTCGTGCACTGTTCTAACTTTCAGTAAATGACACCTAAGAAGAAAGCAAGAATTGGCCAAAAAGACAATGCCACCCCAGGGGTGGCTGTTGATTCTCTACTTGATGGTGCGGGTGAGTATAATCCCCGGCTATTACACTGCTTGATTTTTCTATACCAGAAAAAACTACACCAGCTCCTATATCTACTGAGGGTGCAACGATCCCTCCCACCAATATTCATGTTCCACCTCAAGCCCCAACTTCCCATTCTGGAATTGCTGATGGGGATCTTAGGGGAGCTATCCAGATGCTAACACAGTTAGTGGCTTCTCAGTCCTAAAGGTCGAATGTTGCACCCATATCCCCTAGCCAATAAGAGGATTCTATAGGTTCTAGGGTGAATAGGTATCTCCATTTATATCCTCTAGTGTTCACGTGTACTGATCCCGAGGCGGACCCTGAGAATTTCATTAATGAGATGCATAAGACTTTTCGGGTTATGCCTGCTATCGAGACGGAGAGAGTGGAGTTGACTGCCTATCGCCTGAAAGGGGTGCCATATTCATGGTTTGATATGCAGGAGGATTCTTGTAATGAGAGGAGGCCTCCGAAGAGGTGGAGTGAGTTTGTGGATGCATTCATGGACCATTTCTTGCCTACCGAGACTAAGGTAGCCCATGCCGTGGAGTTTGAGAACCTCAAACAAGGTAGTAGGAGTGTGTGGGAGTATCACGTGGAGTTTGCGCGCCTGTCAAAATATGCCATTCACATGATGCCCACCATAGAGGCCAAAGCGCGTCGATTCGTGCAAGGCCTTAGCCTTTTGGTTATTAATGAGGCTGCCACAGCTGCTCTAAATTCTAATGTGAACTATAGAAAGATGATGGCATTTTCTCGAGCAACAAAGACCGGCAAGTTGAAGAACAGGATGGAGAGAAAGGCTAGCAGCAAGACCCTATCTGCGGGCCATCCTAGAGATTCATTTAGTAGGGGAAGATCAGTATTTTGGGAGGATCATCAAGGCCATCTCAGTCCTATGCTCAGTCTTCAGCCAGTGCCCCACCAGCAGGGGCTAGTCAGCAGCAGGCTAGTTGTTATAGGCCCAATCAGGGTAGCAGGTGAACCCACTAGCTGGGTCAATCAGGAGAGAGATTCCAGCAGCAGAGGAGGCCACTATGCCCCAAGTGTAGGAGGATGCATTTAGGGATATGCTACATGGATCTGCCAGTATGTTGTGGGTGTAGGGTGAGAGGCCATATTCAGAGGGAGTGTCATGTATCCCACTAGGGTAAGGGCAGGGGCACAACACACCCATCCAGTTCTGCAGTTGCTACATCTCCAACACCCTCTCCAGCTCGAGGCTTCCCAGCACCAGCAGGGCATGGTGCAGCTAGGAGAGGTTCTTAGAGTACAAGAGGATCTAGCCATTTTTATGCTATGAGTGATCACCAAAGTGTAGAGGCTTCTCCAGATGTTGTCATAGGTATATTGACTGTCTAATCTCATGATATGTTTGCCCTTATGAATCTTAGTTCCACTTTGTCTAATGTTACTCCTTATGTTGCTATGGAATTTGAGATAGAACTGGAATAGCTTCGTGAGCCGTTCTCTGTATCTACTCTGGCTGGTGAATTCATTATAGCCGCGTGGGTCTATAGAGATTGTGTTGTCACTATACGTGGTCAGGATACCATAGATGATCTTATTGAATTGGGGATGGTCGATTTTGATGTAAATATAGGTATGGATTGGTTTTATTCATGCTTTCCCAAGCTCGATTGTCAAACTAGAACTATGAGGCTTGAATTTCCTAATGAGCCAGCTGTTAAATGGGAAGGGGATAATGTGGTGCCAAAAGGTAGATTTATTTCTTACCTTAAGGCTGCGAAGATGATTAGCACAGGGTGTATCTACCATTTGGTCCAGGTTACGGACACTGATGCTGAGGAACCTACACTTGAGTCTGTGCTAGTTGTGAATGAATTTTTGGATGTCTTTCCAGATGAGCTCCCTAGGATTCCACCAGATAGGGAGATTGATTTTGGGATTGACATGATGCTAGGCATACAACCCATATTTATTCCTCCTTATGGAATGGTACCGGAAGAATTGAAGGGGTTAAGAGAACAATTAAAGGATTTGTTAGAAACGAGTTTCATCTGACAAAGTGTGTCACCTTGCGGTGCACCGATTCTCTTTGTAAGAAAGAAAGATGGGTCGTTACATATGTGTATTGACTACCAGTAGCTCGATAAAGTCAAAATCAAGAATAAGTACTCTTTATCAAAGATAGATGATTTGTTTGATCAATAGGTATTAAGTACTTCTCCAAGATTAACTTACGGCTCGGGTATCACCAATTGAAGATAAGAGAGCAGGATATTTCGAAAACAACTTTCAGGACCCGATATGGGCATTTTGAGCTTCTAGCAATGTCTTTTAGGCTAACAAATGCCCTGGAAGCTTTCATAGATCTTATGATTAGAGTCTTCAAGACTTTTCTAGACTCCTTTGTGATAGTTTTCATTGACGACATTCTTGTATATTCACGAAGTCGAGAGGACCATGTCGGTCATCTCAAGGCAGTTCTGCAGACTCTTCATCAGCATCAATTGGATGTGAAGTTATCGAAATTTGAATTTTGGCTTGAATCTATTACGTTCTTGGGTCATGTCGTCTCCAGATAAGGAATAAAAGTTGATCCTTAAAAGATTATGGCAATGAAGAATTGTCGTAGACCTACAACTTCAACAGAGATTCACAATTTATTGGGCTTAGTTGGGTATTACAGGAAGTTTGTGGAGGGGTTCTCTACTCTTCCCTCTCCATTGACTAAATTGATACAAAAAGTAGCCAAATTCCAATGGTCTGATGATTGTGAAAGGAGCTTCTATAAGTTGAAATCAAGATTGACTATTGCGCTAGTGTTGACCCTACTAGAAGGTATAGATGGGTTCGTAGTCTATTATAATGCTTCAAGGATCGGGCTTGGGTGTGTGTTGATGCAACATGGCAAGGTCGTAGCTTATGCTTCTAGACAACTCAAAAATCATGAAAAAAACTACCAACACATGATTTAGAGCTTGCGGCGAGGGTTTTTGCATTGAAGATTTACTGTCATTACTCTTATGGGGTCCATATAGATATATTTATGGACCACAAGAGCCTTCAACATATTTTTAAACACAAGGAATTGAATTTAAGGAAGAGAAGATGGCTTGAGTTGCTCAAAGACGACATCGATATTTTATATCATCCGAGGAAAGCTAATGTTGTGGCAGATGCTCTGAGACAGAAATCTATGGGAATTTTGGCTCACTTGAAGGCATGTCAAAAGTCGTTGGCCAGGGAGGTTCAGTAATTGGCTAGTTTGGGAGTTCATCTTGTGGACTCTAATGACGGAGGGGTGATTGTGCAGAATATGGTTGAATCATCGCTTGTGCAAGAGGTCAAGGATAAGTAATACAATGATCCATTGTCGGTACAGCTAAAGGAAGGGATTCACAAACATAAGACTACAACTTTTTTCTCTTGGCATGGATGATGGTACACTAAGGTACCAAGGGCAGTTGTGTGTTCCAGATATTGATGGTCTTTAAAAATCATGGCGGAAGCTTACACATCCAGGTATTCCATGAACCAAGGTTTTACAAAAATGTATCATGACCTTAAGGAAATCTATTGGTGAAATGACATGAAAAAAGTATGTTGCGGACTTTGTGGCAAGATGCCCGGATTGTCAGCAAGTGTAGGCCGAACATCAACGTCCTGGTGGCTTATCACAAAGCATAGGAATTCCAATATATAAGTGGGAGATGATTAATATGAATTTTGTGGTTGTACCGTTCACTCGGTGAAAATTTGACTCAATTTGGGTTATTGTGGACTGACTCACGAAGTCAGCACACTTCTTGCCAGTTAAATCTACAGACACAACGAAATAATATGCTCAATTGTATATCAAGGAAATAGTCAAGCTTTATGTCACTCCAGTTTCCATAATTTTCAATCTAGGGGCTCAGTTCACAACTAAATTTTGGATGAAATTTCAGTAAGGTTTGCGTACACAGGTAAATCTTCGCACAACCTTCCATCTACAGACCGAAAGGCAAGCAGAGTGGACTATTCAGACGTTTTAGGACATGTCGCGTGCTTGTGTCCTTGATTTCAAAGATAGTTGGGATGATCATTTTTCACTTATGGAGTTTGCTTATAACAACAACTTCTATGCTAGTATCAAATGGAACCATTTAAGTAATTATACGGGAGAAGGTGTAGATCTCCTATTGGGTGGTTTGAAGTTAGAGAAGCTTAATTGATATGACCAGACCTCGTGCATCAGGCCATGGAGAAAGTTAAGATCATTAAGGAGCAATTGAAGACCGCACAGAGCCGTCAAAAATCCTATTTGGATGTTCGTCGGAGAGACTTAGAATTCAAGGAAGATAATAGGGTATTCTTGAAGGTTTCCCCCATGAAGGATATTATGCGGGTTGGAAAGAAAGGAAAATTGAGTTCGAGGTATGTCGGGCTATATAGAATCATTTAGAGGTTTGATCGGGTAGCGTTCAAGCTTGAGCTACCACCTGAGATATCATTAGTGCACCTGGTATTTCATGTGTCCATGTTGAAGAAGGTAGTTTGAGATTTGTCCGCTATTGTGCTGGTTGAGACCATCGAGGTTAATGAAGAATTGGAATATGAAGAGATTCCAGTTGCCATTCTTGATAGGCAAGTTCGAAAGTTGAGAAATAAAGAAATTGCCTCCGTGAAAGTATTATAGCGAAACCGGCAAGTTGAAGAAGCTATTTGGGAAGCTGATGATGAAATGAAAAAGAAGTACCCTCATTTGTTTGAATAGCTATGTAATAGTTCTATGAAGTTTTTTCCTATAAATTTTGTATAACTTGTTCATCTAATGTAAAGACGTTCCTTTTTGGTTATATGTTCCTTACGGGGCCCTTGGTTAGTGTCGTTTTGTGTCTTGTTGCGTCATTTGTGTAAGAAACACGTTCTCGAACTAACGTGTGTTGATTCATGTAGGTTTTGATAAATGCCAAACATTGAGCCAAGCATCGGTGATGGAACAATAACAGACCAAGTACAAGATGGATAGTACGCGTTCAAGAATAGAAGATGCAATCAACTGTTGAGTAGGTCTTAATTTGTAATCTTGACTCAACGACTTATTTCTAATATTGGCTCTCACCTAAAATGATTTTCATAAAATCATGCATCATAAGTTTTTAAAGAAATAAGTTGCATATTTGCCAAAATGATTTTTAAACTCGTTTTGAGAAAATTGGGTTTAACAATCGATTGTCTTGAAGAAACAATCGATTGTCAAGTTCTATACTTAGTTTTTAAAATGTTGTCTTGAGACAGAAACTTCGTTTGAAATCATTTTTGAAGCAACAATCGATTGTCACTGTTCAACAATCGATTGTCAGATCTTATACTTAGTCTCAAAGTTTTGGACAACTTACAGAATGTTTTCAAAATCTTCAAAAATGAAGAACAATCGATTGTCATTATTAACAATCGATTGTGCTTAGTGATTTTTCCAAACGGACTTTTTCCAACGGCTTATCTATTTATGTTATAATCTTTACTCAATCTTTTAGTCAAAAAGTTGCCAGAAATATTTTGAATATTTGAACAACAATCGATTGTCTAAAGTTAACAATCGATTGTCATTTTTTTTAAAATTCAACAGAAATCTTTTTAACCGGATTTTAAGGAATTTGTCTGTTGAAATTTTGCTCCAACAATCGATTGTGTAATATCGACAATCGATTGTCAGGCAGATTTTCAGGAGCGTTTTCTGGAACTAAAAGCAACGGTCTATTGCTCCATTCTCTCTATAAAACACTCTCTGAAAATCACTTTTATACACAACAACACTGCAGAAAAATTACAAAGCATACATTACATTCTTGTGATTCAAATTTCATATCTTACATTGTTTTTGAGAGCCAAGATTATTGATTGAGTTGTTGTGTTCTTGAGCCATATATTTTGTACTCATAATCCACTCTTTGAGAGAGTTCTTGTAAAGTGAGTAAAAGAGTGTTCTTGTTAAACACTTGTAGTAAGAAGGAGTGTTATATTTCTTCTTGTAAAGTCTTAGGGATAGGTTTCCTTAAGCGGGTTGGTTGAGGCTTGTGTTGTATCAAGTTCTCAAGTTGTAAAGGTTCGTTAGGCACCCGGAAGCTTAACAAGTTGAAGTCTTTGAGGTGAGGAACCTCCGAGCAAGTTGAAGTCTTTGAGGTGAGGAACCTCCGAGCAAGGTGAAGTCTTTGAGGTGAGGAACCTCCGAGCAAGTTAAAGTCTTTGAGGTGAGGAACCTCCGAGCAAGTTGAAGTCTTTGAGGTGAGGAACCTCCGAGCAAGTGTTTGAGATTTGTGTGATTCAAGTCTCAAGTGTAAAGGTTTGTTGGGCACCTTAAGCTTGACAAGGTTGTTAGTGGAAATCTCGAGAGAGTCTCTCGGGGACTGGACTAACCACAAAGTGTGGCCAACCAGTATATATCGTGGTGTAATTTATTTTTACTGCATTTGTTTATTTCCTGCAAAGTTTAAATTCCGCAAGAAAACGCCAAATTTTATTAATACGCTATTCACCCCCCCCCCCCCTCTAGCGTAGAGCGTTATTTCTAACAATTGGTATCAGAGCCATACTCTCTGAAAAACTTAACAGTTTGAGAGAACCATCCATGGCTTCTACTCATGATTCTTTTGCAGGAATCGGTGAAGGCAACTGCTACACCATGCCTCCAATATTTGATGGAAACAACGAAGAAGAGGTAAGTATCTCTAATTCTCACTCGTTCGAAGAATTACAAAATGCATATGAAGATTTGTATGGTGAATTTGGTAATGCTGTCAAAATGATTAGAGATTTGAAGAAATCACTTTCCCAGCAAGAATTAGATTTTCAGAAAAATCTCTCTTTAAAAGAAAAGGATTTTGAAGAACGTCTCTTATTGAAAGAAAAAGATTTCAAAAATCAACTTTCTTTAAAACAAAAAGATTTTGAAAATCTGTCTCTTGATAACGAGAATCTTGTAAAAGAAAATCAGTTTTTGCAAAATGATAGTGTAGAACTTAGACAAGTCATTAAGACTATGCATGAAGCTTCTTATGTTGATGAATGCTCTACTTGTACTTCCTGCGATTCTTTGAAGTTAGAAAACGCAGAACTTAGGAAAACTTTAGAATCACGAAGTATAGATGTCCCTAAGGTTATTGAAGAAAAGGAAACGTCGAAGAATAATCAACGGCATAAAAGCAAAAATCCCATTAGAAATTTTACTGCTCCACCTAGAAATAATTCTAGGGCTGTAAATGAGTCTAGGACAAATTCCTTTAGACCACCTAGACATTACGCTAGGATGTATGAAAACAAGTCTAAAACTAACGCCTTTAGATCACCTAGATACAACTCTAGAAATTGGAATAATGAATCTAGAGTTAATCACTTTACATCGCCTAGAATCAATACTAGGACTATTGTTGATAAGCCTAGAACGAACTACGTTAGACAACCTAGAAATGACTCTAGGATTCTCAACGCCTCTAGGAATGACTCTAGATCACCTAGAATGTATTTGGCGCAACCTAGGCATTGGCACAATCCGAACGTAGTATGCCATTATTGCAATCGGATAGGTCACATTGCACCCGTGTGTTTTGCTAAACATAGAGATTTATCTTTTGGTTATAATTATTATTTGCCTAACCCCAAAGGACCCAAAAAGATATGGGTACCAAAAACCTCTCCGTAGGTATTTTTGCAGGTGTGCTTGAAGACTACAAAATTGTAGTAGATGCGCCAAGCACGACACCCAAAGGCATCGAGAGAAATTTCGGTTAGCTATTCTTTTTGATAAAACCGAATATGTGCAAGTTATTAATGTTGACAGATTTGTTGATATATGGCAGCTGGTGTTATTAACATATAAGTGTCAACTTGATTCTCACCCTGAAAAACGTTGACATGCGTTAATTGTAAGAATCAATTTGTGAAATTTCTTGTTGACTATACTTGTTGATTGACATGCTGAAAATTCATTTTTGATTACTAGTATCAATTATTAAATGCTTGATCCATGCTTTGACAAATGTTGATTCGTGCATTGAATGAGTACCTACTAAAATCATGTTTAGTTGAATTATGTCTTGACAATCTTTTCAAACAGCAAAGTGTTTTAAATCATGTTTTAATATATGTTTTGATAAATGCTTTTTATATTAGCATACTCTCATAATCGATTTTCAGGACTTAAAACCTTTTTGGTCTAGTCCACAATCGATTGTTCACAGGCACAATCGATTGTCCGTGTTTTTCTGAGTTTTCAAAAACTCTGTTTCTTGCAGATTTTTCAGGAACTGTGTCAAATAGTTCAACAATCGATTGTCCCTTTTCAACAATCGATTGTCAATCGGTAAAAATCTCAAGATTTGTTACCATTCTGAATTCTGAACTCGACAGCTATCATTTATCATCGTGTCAGTTCAAAATAGGCATAAACGTTCTTGAACTCTTTTTTATAAAAGGCTAGGCTTTCATTTTTATCATGCCCAATTGTATATGTTGATATGTCTTTGTTAAACCATTCGTATCAATTCTCCTTGAATCATGCTGTGTTTTGGTTCTCATTATTGCAAATGCGATTAATTGAAATATTTGACATTTGTTGCAATATGGATTGCTGAAAATAACCTTGTGTATCACTGTTAATAAAATAACATTTGATGCATTTGTTATGCTCTCCGTCAAATGGATTTTTCATTGCTTTTGTAACAATCGGTATTTCCTGTAAAATGTCGAATTGATGTGTTTTGCTTAAACAGGTGATAAGATGGTTGATTCATGATTTGACTATCTATTTGAAACAGCATGCAATATATGTTTTGACAAATGCTTTTCAAAATAACAATAGGTATTTTTTTTTGGTTGATATAATTGATAATTTTATAAAAATCGTCATATTGTATATTCCTCAATATCCTTCCTATTCTTTTGTGAATATGGTAAAAGGAATTAGCCTTAATACAATCTTCTTATCAAAAGAAGAAATGTTTTAGGCAATTTGTTACAAGTAAGAGGAATGTCATTACATTCCATTTTGTCTTTACTTAAGAGGGAACTTGTGCTTTGAAAGAATTGATTGCATAAATTTTATTGATGATATTTTCTTAACAAATATCTGTTTGGTTTTTGAATTGTTATTATGGTGATAAATTGTTTATATATATATATATCGGAAATGGCTTCACTTGATTAAATGTTGGAAATGCAAATGTGCTCGCATGAAGCATTCAATTCAATTTCTAGCAAATTGAGATGTCAACGATGGAGGATGACATCAAGACAAACCGGGTATGATCGTTCCTTACTCTACCCTTTAGCCAGTTGAATTGGTATTATATGTCACAAGTATTGATATGAATGTTATTTTGATAAATTGCATAATTGATTAAGTGCGTAAATTGTATTGAGTTTTGATTTTCTAAATTGGTATTTATAACAATTGGTGTTGATTATATGTATTCATGATGGAAAATCTATTTTCATAAAAACGTTTTCATCCGAAGAATCATTATCTTCCACCATGTGTTGATGACGTTGTTTCATTCATAATCAATTGTCATAATTCCAAAATTGATTATAATATATTCAAAATTGATTACCATACTTCCAAAATCAATTTTCAGGACTTAGACCATTTTTGCCCAGTACACAATCGATTGTCAAATTACACAATCGATTGTCAGTGATTTTCTGAAATTTCAAAAACATTCTGTTTCAAGCCAAATTCTCAGAATCTGTCAAACTTGACACAATCGATTGTCATGTATAAACAATCGATTGTCAGACAATATTAATTCAAAAATTCTTACCGTTGTCCTGCAGCCTCCTTTAATCGATTATCAGCTTTTATCAGTCAATCCAACTGGCATAACACTGTTCAACAATCTATTGTCTCAAATACACAATCGATTGTCTCAACGGTCAATTCCAAAACTCGACCGTTTTTTAGTTAACTTCAGGCATATTTTTTTCCTATTCTCCCCTCTATAAATAGGAGATGGTGTCTTCATTCTCATCACCAAATATTCAAGCTCAAAGCCTCAAATCCTCTCTAAAAAGCTCTTTTTGCAAAATTCAAGCTTTCTTTCTTCTATCAATATGTCGAGAAGAACCCGTTCAAATAGGGAAGGTGCTTCCACCTCTACTCTTCCTCCCTCCGGATATCATCCATATCAAGATGGTGATGTTTTGGTCTTCAAAAGCGAAAATAAATTAAATCGCTTTCTTACTAAATTTGAAAAACGTGATATTCATCCTCCTCGTTTTTTCTACTATGCGATATCTCCAAAACTATGGTCTTGCTGTAAACTTACTCCGAGAAAGTCAACTTCTTGACTTCCTTCTCCTTTCATATGATTTCATCAATACTACACTCATTCGGGCCTTTTATTCAAACCTCCGTCCAACTGACGATGGCGATCTTCTCACTTTTGTAAGTGGTGTCAAAATAGTTGTCTCCGACGAATATCTTAACGCCATTATCAAACTTCCAAATGATGGTGAAGACATTCACCAATATGTTGGACAAGAGGGAGCCTTATTTGATGAAACCTCTTTTCTTCGTCAAATTGGACTCACTCACTATGATCCACGTCTCACTTCTCGTCGTCCTACGATCACGGGAATGGATCCGAACTATCGGTTGATATTCTATTTCATCACCCGAGTTCTCAAGCCCCGAAAAAGCAGTCACACCACCATCTCCCAAGAAGATTGTAAACTCATGCATGCCATTTCTTCCGGAGCTCGATTAAATTATTGTAAATTAATCAAGCTTCACATGCGTGATGCTCTCGCCGAAGACAAACATCTTCCTTATGCACTTCTTGTCATGCATTTTCTTGAATCCGCCGGCATTATCACGGCAAATGGTCCACTTAAAAATCGGACCAAACACTGGGAAATTTCTGAATCTTCATTTCACAATGGTGGCGATCATGACAATCACCCTCCTCCACATCCTCCTCAAAATCCTCCTCCAAATCAAGATCCAAATTCGGATATTTTAAATCATCTTACCCGCATTGAGACAAAAGTTGATCTTAACCCGCTATGTCCAAGGATACTTTGACCATGTCAACTATCAATATGGTGCTGTTGTCCCATTTAAGGCACCGCCGCAAAACATGGACGAAGATGATGATAACGAGGATTAAATATTTTCTTGTATTTTTATTTATTTAATGGCCTATGTAATATTTTATCTATTTAATGAAAGTTGATTTTCATTTGAAATATCTCTCCTATTTCCATTATATGAATTATTTGATATTTTCAAAAGGGGGAAGTACATATTTTTTTTAAAAGGAAGAAAAGAAAGGCTATATGCAAGACTAGAGTTTATGCATACTTACATGCTTTCTTTGAATGTGTTGCATAAATTCAGGGGGAATCTTATATTTAGGGGGAATTTTTTTCCAGTGCAAACTATTCGATTATCCCGTATAATAATCGATTATGTTGACATTTGTTGAACTAGCTTGCTATTATTAGACTTGTTATCTAGCCACTTTTTGTTAATGTCAAAAGGGGGAAAATAAACGGGCTATGCATGCATAATATATTTTCCATGCACTTTGATATAACTGCACACATTTAGGGGGAATCATCATTTAAGGGGAAATATCTTATGAAACATGAACATGTCTATGATGCATATTGAATTATCTTGAATTATGAAACATGAACATGTCTATGATGCATATTGAATTATCTTGAACTGTTATTATTATGCATATCCCGATACATGTTTGCCATTATCAAAAAGGGGGAAATTGTAAGAAACACGTTCTCGAACTAATGTGTGTTGATTCATGTAGGTTTTGATAAATGCCAAACATTGAGCCAAGCATCGGTGATGGAACAATAACAGACCAAGTACAAGATGGATAGTACGCGTTCAAGAATAGAAGATGCAATCAACTGTTGAGTAGGTCTTAATTTGTAATCTTGACTCAACGACTTATTTCTAATATTGGCTCTCACCTAAAATGATTTTCATAAAATCATTCATCATAAGTTTTTAAAGAAATAAGTTGCATATTTGCCAAAATGATTTTTAAACTCGTTTTGAGAAAATTGGGTTTAACAATCGATTGTCTTGAAGAAACAATCGATTGTCAAGTTCTATACTTAGTTTTTAAAATGTTGTCTTGAGACAGAAACTTCGTTTGAAATCATTTTTGAAGCAACAATCGATTGTCACTGTTCAACAATCGATTGTCAGATCTTATACTTAGTCTCAAAGTTTTGGACAACTTACAGAATGTTTTCAAAATCTTCAAAAATGAAGAACAATCGATTGTCATTATTTAACAATCGATTGTGCTTAGTGATTTTTCCAAACGGACTTTTTCCAACGGCTTATCTATTTATGGTATAATCTTTACTCAATCTTTTAGTCAAAAAGTTGCCAGAAATATTTTGAATATTTGAACAACAATCGATTGTCTAAAGTTAACAATCGATTGTCATTTTTTTTTAAAATTCAACAGAAATCTTTTTAACCGGATTTTAAGGAATTTGTCTGTTGAAATTTTGCTCCAACAATCGATTGTGTAATATCGACAATCGATTGTCAGGCAGATTTTCAGGAGCGTTTTCTGGAACTAAAAGCAACGGTCTATTGCTCCATTCTCTCTATAAAACACTCTTTGAAAATCACTTTTATACACAACAACACTGCAGAAAAATTACAAAGCATACATTACATTCTTGTGATTCAAATTTCATATCTTACATTGTTTTTGAGAGCCAAGATTATTGATTGAGTTGTTGTGTTCTTGAGCCATATATTTTGTACTCATAATCCACTCTTTGAGAGAGTTCTTGTAAAGTGAGTAAAAGAGTGTTCTTGTTAAACACTTGTAGTAAGAAGGAGTGTTATATTTCTTCTTGTAAAGTCTTAGGGATAGGTTTCCTTAAGCGGGTTGGTTGAGGCTTGTGTTGTATCAAGTTCTCAAGTTGTAAAGGTTCGTTAGGCACCCGGAAGCTTAACAAGTTGAAGTCTTTGAGGTGAGGAACCTCCGAGCAAGTTGAAGTCTTTGAGGTGAGGAACCTCCGAGCAAGTTGAAGTCTTTGAGGTGAGGAACCTCCGAGCAAGTTGAAGTCTTTGAGGTGAGGAACCTCCGAGCAAGTTGAAGTCTTTGAGGTGAGGAACCTCCGAGCAAGTGTTTGAGATTTGTGTGATTCAAGTCTCAAGTGTAAAGGTTTGTTGGGCACCTTAAGCTTGACAAGGTTGTTAGTGGAAATCTCGAGAGAGTCTCTCGGGGACTGGACTAACCACAAAGTGTGGCCAACCAGTATATATCGTGGCGTAATTTATTTTTACTGCATTTGTTTATTTCCTGCAAAGTTTAAATTCCGCAAGAAAACGCCAAATTTTATTAATACGCTATTCACCCCTACCTCTAGCGTAGAGCGTTATCTCTAACAATTTGATCATATATTATGTTGTTAAGATGTGTTTCTGGGTCTCCTTGGTAGGTGGATAAGACCATTTAATAAGGTAACTTTGGTGAAATTTTTGGAGTTAGTCAAAATTTGGTATGAGTGGTGTGTGAGGTAATAGTTGGGCCATAATGGATTCCAATAGTGTATCTTGACCCTCATTCGAGGACGAATAATCCTATGTAGGGGAGAATGTAAGGCTCATAAAAGAAAATTCTAATGATTTAAGATTTTAAAGAGTAACTTCAGGGTTAAACACGACGTTTCTTCAAGCATAAGTGATATCATATATGGAGGTGTACGAAAATGAAAGCGCAATCATACTTATAACATGTTAAGAATTAAGCCCAGAGTAATAATATAAATCTAGAAAATAGACAAGAGATGTAGGGAGGAAGAGAAAATATTCTTATTTCTCCGGTGTTTTCAAGTGAACGTGTCAACGTGATTCTCAATTAATAATGAGTAAAGTTAATTATACGGCGAAGAAGAATAGTGAGACTAACTTTTTTATATTTTATAGATATCCAGTACCATATTGGAATATTTTATATTAATGTAATAATTTTTTAACCTATATACAAGGAGTGAGACAAAGAAACTGGTTTTGAATGAACCTATACCTTACATTCTCTGTACATTGGACTCGGACAAGGATTGAACTGAGACTAACATTAGCTAATTAGGCACCGAAATTTGACAACACATCTTGTACCTGAATGTTAAAACTTGCCTAGCCTATAAAACTGTTGAATACATCTGTTTTCGAATATTTTGACTTTTTACAATCAAAGTCAACTTACAGTTTGAGACAATAATTATTAATTGAATGGAAAAAAAAATCCAAGTAACCTTCACGTCCTAACTGGAAAGTCTCCCCCCTAAAAGATGCATTCCTATTGGACGCCGTGGAAGAAATTACGTGGCGCCAATCTAGTACAACTACCCTTCAATACCCACGCGCACTTTATCACACACCGCCGACGTTCAAAGTAGCGCGTACATTACAGGCTCACCAACGTATAGAATCTGAGCTACACCAAAACTCACTTATAGCATTTCAAAAGTCTTCTCTCCCTCTGAAAATAAGAACAAATCTGAAATCTGAAAATCTCATCTCAGATTCCATTAGCAGAAACAAAATATGGAGTTGACTGAATTTGTGGTGTTACTGTTGTTGACGACTGCGGCGGTGCTGGCGGTGGTGCCCACTGCAGAGGCGATATGGATGGAAGTACCGAGCTCGGGGACTAAGTGTGTATCTGAGGAAATCCATTCAAACGTCGTCGTTTTGGCTGATTACAATGTAATCGGCGACGAAGAGCACGCGCAAGCTAATGTTGTCCCCACCATCTCCGTCAAGGTAAAGCACCGCAGAATTTATCATCAGTTCTCTAATTTTAACTGATTTATGCTAAGAAGATTTGGACGTAGAGACATTTCTGATAATATGATGTTTATAGTAGCTGTAGGATGTAATTTGGATCCAATTGAGCAACTCTAAGTGTGCTAGTTGGATTTAAAATCTCTTAATTTGAGTTTCCTGCAGCTACTTATTAAACTAGGATAGAAAATGCTAGTATCACATATTGAGCTTTGATTGCAAAAGACTCACCGCACGTTGGACTTTCAAATCTCGTAATTTTGATCTTCCATGTCAACTTGATACAGTTAATCTAAGATTATAGAAGAAATAAAATGTTGTTAACTTTCACTTTGGGAGCTATTTTTCTGTTCAAGCTATAGAAACATCAAGAAGAATTTGACCACAAAAAAGTCAATCTATATCACATAAATTGGAATAGACGAATGGATATTAAACCACATAAATAAAATAATGAAATTAGTGAGGCCTCATCTTCTAAGATAGACACTAACAAAGTAAGTTTATCCTTCGATTCTCCAGTGCTTTGTTTAGTATTTATTATTCGCGAGAGCTTGTTGTGTTTTTAAACTATAGAGCATTGTATGTTGTCATTTTAGAGCATGGTCTTACGCATTCTATAGATCCTTATGGGTGGAAGGCACTTGGCTCTCTCATGGTCTATGTTGTTCAGATCCTTCAAAGTGCCGCCCTGGTGTGTATTGGATCCTCCTGCATTTTTTGAGGATCCGAGCAACATAGCTTATGGTTGGGTGAAATCATATACTAAGTTGTACTATTTCCTCAACTACGTATTCATCGTGAATACAGAGTCAAATTTATTCTAGAAAAAAAGATCATCAGTATTTTCGCTTAGTATGTTCGCTTACTCTGATTGCCTTATCTAAAGACAAGGTTGCAAGTTGGTTTCCTTGGGGAAGATCATGCTTGTATGTTTTGAAATTCTGAAAAATCTCTATTACTTTTCTTGCATTATAGCTCTACTTTTAGCAGCCTCACCTATCCAACACCCCTTCAGTCAAATAGTCCTGTTCCTAGTGGCTAGTGCCCCTCTAAGCATAAATGCTTTCTCGTCAATCCTAAATCAAATTATCCGACATTTTTCATGGATTCAATAATAGAACTAAAGAAATATTTGCCTTCAAAAGAAGATGTTAAGAATTTGAGGAGCTAGTCAGAAAGAGGGATGGACTGCTTTTGATTAACACTAGAGATCTATAAATGAAAAGTCACAGCTACTGTTTCATTGATGAGCTACCTATGAGGCTTGGAATAAAATAATCAAGTGGTCCAGTGCCTTAATTGATATTCTTTTGCTGAACTTCATACTGTTCACATGGTAATGGGCTTGTCAACCGATGGTGTGATAGATGCTTAGATGTATTCAGTAGTGTATAATGATGTCTGTATGACTTATATTCTTGTATCACAAAATGATCCTTGTTTTAAAACTTTTTTTTTAATTTATCCATTTCTTATATGTCCAATTATGTAAACTCTTTTTATTTTGATAATTCCATAATTTCACACATTGCTCCAATAGTAATAATTCTCCATAGAATTTTCACAAATTTCTGGAGCTTAGAGTCATTTAGCTAGTCAAATGTAAATCTTAATGTGAACTTTTAACAGTCATTTAGCTATTCAAGCTACCAAACAGTCTTTTTAATAGCAGTTTCTTCCACCACTAATCTATACATTAACGATGTGATTATTTTCTTTATTTCCATGTTGCCAAAGAGTGTTACATACAATAGGATGGAGGGATCCTTTTTTTTTTGGTGTCATGATGGTGATTAAATTTTTATGCATATGAATGAACTTCAACGCATTCTAATGACATACAAACATATATAATTGTAGTATGGATACTAAAAAGTTACATGTCCAACTCTCACGACCCAAAATTCCAACCATGGGGTTGTGATGGCGCCTAACAGACATTAGTTAAAGAATTTATCAACTTAACAGTTTTGAAAGCAAAATATTAATAATTTAACACTTAGATACTCTGAATACATATAATAAATCCATGAGTAACACTATCTGTACTAATCCCAGAAATTCCGAATCACAAGTACATGAGCCATTAGAACACTACAAATATAGTTTGAAATGAAATACAGTTCTTCGAAACAAGATAAACAGTAAAATAAGATAATGAAGAGGACCATAGGAACTGCGAACGCCATGCAGCTGTATCTCAAGTCTCCGAGATAGCTCTGATCCGAGCAATATCGTCTATACGCTGCCAGGACCAAACCAGGATCCACACAAAAACTGCGAAAGTTTAGTATGAGTACAACTGGCCCTCTGTACTCGGTAAATGCAGAGCCTAACCTCGACAAAATAATAACGAGGCTATGACAAGTCACTCACTATAAACAAGTTCGAATAATAAATAGACAATAAAAATATAGAGGAAACAGATACACTTCCAAGAATGGGACCCGAAGATCAACTAACAGAGGGCCCTAAAATAACATCATCCAGTAACATCATATCTCAATCCAGAAAATAGAATGTCACAGCTACAAACAGTTAGAACACATCATTTCCGTTGCGGTACGCAACCCAATCCCTATACTTTTTCAATATCTGTTGCGGCATGCAACTCGATCCCAATATCATATCAATATCTGTTGCGGCGTGCAACATGTTCCCATTATCATATCATTTTCATTCTATTGCGGCATGTAACCCGTTCCCAATATCATTTCATTATCATAACAGCTTAATACAATGAATCCGTAATCTCAGCATTAAAGGGAAACCCAAGCGTATAAATCACCAACGAACTACGAGTACAAACAGAGAACAACCAACAGCTCAAATTCATAAGTAGCCTCACATCGTAAGCTAACATGAACCTCGACAAGTCATTAACGCAAGAATAGCCAATGGCTCACACAATTGGATATACTTAATAAAGTGCAACAAGTAAGGTAAAGGCAATAAAGGCAAGTAAGGCATGAAATACGGAAGGTGTTCAATAAATGCAGGCGAGAGCATATAGCAAGTAAGCAGATATTAACCAAGGAATAAATAAATAGGAACAAGTAACAATTAAATGACAGGTAACAAGTAAAGCATAAATAGGAAGTAATGACATGTAGCAATCAAAATGCAGTAAATGATGACATAAAGGTAAATAGCCCACCCCGCATGCTTTAGCCCATGACAGCACATATACACTTGTCACCTTGCCTATACACCATTCCCATACATCATTCCCACATATAACTCACGTAGCAAAGAGAACAAATAAGTCCTAACTTTATCAAGTCAAAGTTAAACATGACACTTACCTCCTTCCGGAATCAAATCAATAATCATCCACGGCTTTTCCTTTACAATAATCCTCCAAACCAACCGAATCTAGCCAATTATAGTTCAAACAATAAAAAACAATATTTAGAAACTACCCACGAATGAAAAAAGTTCAATTTTTATCATATATAGAAAAGTCAACAAAAGTCAACCACAGGCGTTTGGTCGAAATCCGACATTCGGATAAAATCTCGATTACCCATTCACCCTCGAGCTTGGTTATGTAATTTGTTTCGAAATCCGACATCAATTTGAGGTCTAGATCTCAATTTTATAAAATTACCAAGTTCTACCCAAAACCCTTAATTTCTACCTTAAAGTTCATAGATTTGATGAAGAAATTCATGGAAAAGTAATGGGAATTGATGGAAAATGAATTAAAGTTGCTTACCAATGAATTTAGGAAGAAAAACTCTCAAGAAATTGCTTCAATGGAGTCTAGGGTTGAGAAATGATGTAAAATGAGTTAAGTCCCGATTTTTCCAACTTTTAACTAGCTGCAGATGTAAATATATCAGTCAATGACGTTGCCAAGGTAGATGTTTTTCTGCAGTCCGCCCTTCCTTGAATTATTCGGTCATGCAATACTTATTGAATACAAAGAACAAAATTCATTTCGACCCCGTCGTAGTTCTCAATCATTTAGTGGCACCGGGCGTGGCTGAACCATCTACGAGATGTCCACAAATGCGAACAACTGATCGTAAATGCGATCGGCGTCACATACATGCGTAGGTCGCAAATGCGACATAATCATCGCATTTGCGAATAGCCCCCAATCGCAAATGCAAGTAGTGCTTTGCAAATGCAAAGTTGTTCTTACTATGCACTGTGTCGCAAATGCGACACTAAGATCGCAAGTGCGGTCACAACTCAGTTCACAATGCGAATTTCCAGTTCCAGCCCGCAGCCCATATTCGCACTTGCGATGTCAGGCTTGCAATTGCGATCAGGTTTTCGCAATTACGAGACCTGCAAGTTTACACCGGCAACAACTATGCATCAGTTGTTCCAAATCAGTCCGCAATGCACCCGAAACTCATCCGAGCCCCGCGGGCTCCAATCCAAACATGCACACAAGTGTAATAACATAATATAAACTCGCTTGCTCACTTAAATAGTCAAAACAACATCAAATATCAAGAATCGATTATCAAAGCTCAAGGATTTCAAGTTTAAAACCAAATTTTACAATCTTTCACATAACGCGCAGTAACGCCCTCGGGTCACTCGAGACCCAGTTGAACATACGTACAAGTCCAAAAACATTATATAAACCTATCGTAATCATTAAAATACCTATTCGAGGCCGTTTAACAAAAAACATTGGGCAACACTAGCCTACTTTTAAGTCAAATCATGTTTGCTTCAAAATTCCACTTAAAATCTTTCTGAATAACGAGATGCACCACATACACAAGTCATAAATCATAAAAAGAAGCTATGAGAGGTCTCAAAATACTGAAATAAAGGCTGGTACTTGAAACGACCTATCGGTCGTCACACCAACATGTTAAAAACTGAACAGCATGCATGTGTATGACTTTAGGATTTTGTATGCATGTGTCTAAGATATAATCTAATTAAATGCATATAGAAACATGTCTATGCCGTGCACATCAATCCTAGCTGGTGTATGTGTTGTGTGAAGTTAGTGCTTAATACTCCTTCTATCCCGTAATGATTGTCTTAGTTTATACATTTCTCAAATATTAAGAGAAATTACTTTGAATGAGTTAACGTACTTAAGTTTCAATGGATTTATTCAGATTATAGTTGGAGCTCATATCAAGTTTAAAATTATACAAATACGCCCTCTTGTTACATTTTATGTGACACTATTACTATTTCGGGAGTCTAATACTCCATCCGTTTCAATTAGATGATATAGATTGGTTTGGCACAAAGATTAAGAAAAAAGAAGAAGGCTTGTGAAACATGTAGTTTCTTTGTGGGCCCATAAAATTTGTGTGGCTATAAAAGCTACTCATTAAGAGTAAATTGGGTAAAACAAGAAGTTTGTAGTTAAATTGTTTTTTAATATGTGTCATTCTTTTTGAAACAAATTAATAAAGAAAGTGTGTCATTTAAACTGAAACAGAGAGAGTAATTTTTTATTTGTCTACTATTTTATAGACATATTTCAATATTTTGAATTATTGACTATTGGTTCTTATAGTACTTTTATGCAGTTCTTAAATTTATTATTATTTCAAAAAACTTGAAAAATCTATGTCTGGATTTACACCGAAAATTAGGGGCTTTGACCATTGTACTTTGAACCTCATAACATAAAATGGGTTGGATGTAGTATTATTTGTTTTATGTTAATTAGAATTATAGCAGATTTTAGAATTCTACCTAGAAGGAAAATTTCCGCCTTCTTTTGGGATATTGACTAACAGTTTGTTTGGAGCTTGTTCCCCATCATATCGTATTGTATTGTTATTCCAAAATAATATTTGTTTTGATTGTTTCCTTAAAATTGGTTGTATTGTATTGTTAAATCCATTGTTTCGGAACAATGAGAAGTCTCCTATTTTGAAATAACCGATTTGGTGTAGTGTCCACAATTCTATTTTATCCTTTAGCTTTTTTTGCTATTTTAACTACAAATCTCTTACCTATAACCTGTTATTTTGTTCCAGAACTCTGCCGCCAACGTTAAAGGTGTTTTGCCGCCTTCTGTTTTATTTTTTCTACTTGTTTGCTTTTAACTCAATTCTAATTAGTTGTGCTCCTTTGTTTTGCCTTCTTCTATCTCACTCCTTTGTTCTGCTTTCTTAAGGTGGTTTTGTCTTCTTCTGTTTTGTTCTTTAAAATTATTTTTATGCATATTTTTTGATAAATTTAATATTTAATCAATTGAGGGTATTTTAGTAAACTTATCGTTTACAGTACAGTATGATATCAAACCAAACAATAAAATATTATTTAACAATAACAATCAATACAATCTATCCAAATATTGTATTCATAAAATGATTCGATACAATATAATACATTATAAAACGATGGGGAACAATGATCCAAACAGAGTATAAGCGGGGCATACGTCTGGAGTCATATATGCAATGTTAACCGCTGATAAAAAGCCTCAAGATGCATCCATTCGTGAAAAGGTTTTGTTATTTCAAGAAGAAATGATTTAAGCTATAGCCTATTGGCAAATGTTTATAAAATGCATGCTTGAGGAATGGTGACATTGCACAAAATGTGCCAAAGAGTGTCAAATGTGTATCAAGCAAGAAAAAGATTTTTGGACTTGGTCAGATTATGTCAAACATGAATCTCGCAGTGACTATCATTTTATAGTATTTATCCGTTGATGAAGGAAAATTAACCCGAAGACAGCGGCCATGACCTTTGTCCTTGTTGGATCCTTGTGTTCCTCATAAGCAGAATGAGCAGAATGGACATTTTTGGCAACACCTAACTTCTCAGATTTTTATGTTCTCAGAGGCACAGCATACAAAAGAATGAAGTTTTTGAGATTCAATTAATCAGTGAAAAGGCGAGAGTCTGAAATTTGAGTAGTGTACCAACTTTTGGACGAGTTGTTCTCTTTAGGTTCTTAGTCATCTGCTAGTACTTCGATTTCGATTGTAGAAACCTATTGACCATGCAACATATAAGCTTTTAGTCAAGAAAAATAGACCGGAGAGGACCAATCAGGAGTCCAATGACAAATAGAATTCAACACATTAGTTTTCTTTTTCTTTTTGTTAGGTGATGAACACTGATTTTTAACCACTTAATCCATTGTAATTGGAATTCTGTAATTGGCTTCACGTGTTTCATAGAGTAATTGGATTCTAGAGCTGTGAAAAGGAGGATCAAAGAGCCCCTAGCCTGAGCTAGTAATGAACATGATTTCCTTATTGTGCTAAGGTGACAGCTTTAAGACATACACTTTATGTCTTCTCAAAGATTATAAATTTACATTATAGTAAATAATTTGTGTTGCATCTCTCATTAAGTGATACATTATTTCTATGTACAATATGTATAGACAAATTATCTCATCTTCGTTGAGGTCAATCTAGGGATGAAATGTTTCATGCTAACATTATTGCTCAACACTGATATATTTGAAAATATATTAGGGCTATACTACTGATTAAATAAGATCTCTTATCCAAAATCAGGGGTGGGGGGGTGGGGTGGGGGGGGAGGGGGTCTTGATGAGGCTCTTATCCAAAATCAGGTGTTATGGCACTTCAAAATTTCATGTAAAAGTGCTCCATGTTGCATAAATCATTGTCTCGAATGACGGAGTCAGATGAGCTACATAACTTGTTGAAATGGTTAATCCAAAATTCAAATTAGCGTCGAGAAAAGTAATTCTGTTTTGCACTTATTTCCACTTATGGTGCAGTTTTCATGAGCTAGATCATTGCAACATTCTTTTTAGGTCACATCACCATTTGGAAACAATCTTTATCATAAAGAGAATGTCACTCATGGTCAATTTGCCTTCACAACCACTGAGGCTGGTAACTACTTGGCATGCTTCTGGATGGACAACCATGCCCCTGGGGCTAAAGGAGTGACTATTGGTGTTGACTGGAAGACAGGAATCAGTGCAAAGGATTGGGAGTCTGTTGCAAGGAAGGAAAAGATAGAAGTAAGTTCACAAGTATATAATTGCCATCCACACTAACTCCCTCCATCGTCAGACTGGAAGGGACTAGTTATTGTGTATGCTCCTCTTTTTTAATTACTCATGTATTCTTTCATCATATGTTTTTCCCTTGTAGGGTATCGAACTTGAGTTGGTGAAACTTGAAGGGATAGTGCACGCCATTCAGGAAAATTTAGAGTACCTGAAGCATAGGTAACTTTCTCAAATGTGCTCCAGACCCCAGATTATATATGTTTGCTGTTTGCTTTCATTGCTGTTGGAAGTCCTTTAACTTTTTGTGTTGTATACCTTTCCCTCTTGCGTTATAATCCATTCATACGTGTATGTACCGATGCTGGTTTCTGAAGCCTCAAGTCTTTCATTTCATAAACTTATGACTAATATTTCCAGGAGTCTGCATATTAATAGTGATGAGAAGCAGGTTTTCTCTTGCAGTATCCAAAAGACAACAAAGGAAATCTATAGTGGAGAGACTTTAGTATAGTGGATAACTTATAATTATGTACTCAACTTTGCAACTCTCTGACATTTTACTTAATTCGGAGAGCAACAAGTAATGGCTGACCATTTCAAAAATGTCAAAGGGTAACTGATGTAGTGAACATAGTTGCTTATTTTGTTCTTTGTAGTGAGCATAGTAGCTGCTGTCCTCATAGTTTTGATTTATGAAGACCTAATAGGGAAGTGTATTATAAATCATCAGTTCTGAGACAAAATAACTTATGGTAAAGCTAATTGGTTTTTTTTTTACTTTTTCAATAACCCTTGGTGCAACCGATGCTGCTATCCTTCTTTTGGCTACTACCTCGTAAGTAACATGGTTTTTTCTTGTATCTCACGCGCAGGGAAGCAGAAATGAGGGAAGATAATGAGGAAACCAATGCTAGAGTGGCATGGTTAAGCATAATGTCCCTTGGTGTATGCTTAGCAGTTGCAGTTCTGCAACTATGCTATCTGAAGTCCTACTTTCGCAAGAAAAAGCTCATTTAGATTTGACAAATTTTTCCATCACACGTTAATGTAGCTTATAGAATAGATCAACCACAACTTTTCATCTTATGTGCCATAAGATCTAAAATTCTTCCTTTTCTTCACTTGTATCCATTTGTTGTTTCTGCAATGGACTATTTTGATCCACATTGAACCAAAAGGACGATCATATCTTCTGTAAATGAAACTACCAGTGCCCTATGTTCAGGGAACAAGTGCAATCCAAATGGCCGTCATTCTTAGGGATGGCAAGTGGGGCGGGGCGGAGCGGGTTTTGCCGTAACCCTCAAAATTAGGGATGGCATTTTCACTCGCATTCACCCGCACCGCACTCACATCCACCCGCGCCCTGCCCCACATCCATTACTTTTATTGAATATTTGACCCTCTCAAAGTAATTCATATACTGGAGTAGTGAAGTTCCTCTAGAATTTAATGTCATTTTTGAACATCTGGAGCTTTATATGATAATCAAAAGTATTAAGATTGAAGCAGGTGAAAAACAAAGATATTTAGAAATTAAAGACAACATAATATAATAATCTATATCTCTATTTATATTAAAAGCAAAAAGGCCCTTAGCAAAATATCGTTCGCCTATTTTACCTTTTAAAATATAAAGTTCCCATGAGACAATATAGCAATTTAAGTATTGTAAGATTTTTTGGTAAATTTTGGTAAATAATCTTGAATTATTTGTTAGTAAACTTTGCCTTAATTATTTGGTTAAATTTTCTTCACGTTTCTTACACAAGGAAATTTAATTAAAAAAATCTTAATTTTCACTCTCATTAAATGACACTAACTCATTAAATTGGTCGGATTCCTTTTACTCTTTGGCATATTAAATGAGTTATTATGTTTGCCTTAATTATTTGGTAAAAGTTTTCTTCACGAGTGTTACACAAGGAAAGTTCTGACTTGGGACTTAGTTTGATTCTCTTTACATTTTGAGACTTTGGTACAGAAGGAAAGTTGGAATATTAAATGTGCCTTAATATTTGGTAAGAGTTTCTTCACGTCGGTTACACAAGGAAAATTTGGACTTGGTTAAAATTTCATCACGTTACGACTTATATATTTGGTAGAAGAAGTCTTTACCATTTGGTAAATTTTTCTTGTCTTTTTTATCTACGCACAAATTTACTTTATATAATTCATCTCATGTATCAAATTGTGTATCATAATACTTCTATAAAAGAAGCTACAATATCACAATTTAATCGTTAAACTTCGTCCTATATTGTCAAGATCCGGATTTTCCATCCTCGGGAGTCGTGATGACGCATACTAATAGGAGCTAGGCAAGCCAAATTTTAATTTCTTTTCCATTAATAACCTAATCCATTCCAACAATTAACAACGGTAATACAAAATCATGAAATTCAAATAATTACGCGAAAGTCTTAATATTATAAAAACTGAATAGAAATGCGGAAAGTTCAACAAAAGGCTCTACCCAAGACTGGTGTCACAATACTCACAAACTGCTAAGCATAATAAATACAAACGTCTGAAGAGAACATAAACTGTTTGTCTCGGATACAATGAGATAACAGATAAAACAAAGGATAGAGGAGACGCCGCGCCTGCGGACGTCTGCAAGGCTACCTCGGGTCTCGCTGAACTGAAAGATTGCTGCCACACTACTGCTGCTGCTGCTCGAAACCTGGATCTGTGCAACAATAGCACAGAGTATAGTATCAGCATAACCGACTCCATGTGCTGGTAAGTGTCTAGCCTAACCCCAGGGAAGTAGTAACGACGCTAGGTTAAACTACCACATAAACTTGTGCAATTATAAATATACAACAGAATCGAAATACCAGACAAGTAAACAATATGAGAGGGGAAACATGATGTAGAGAGATAACAGTTTCAAGTACAAATTGACTATTATGAAGGAAAACCACAACCCATAAAACAATAAGGAACAGAGATCAGCAAGTGCATGACATCATCCTTCGTGCTTTTTTACTCTCATCCTTACCAAATCAATCATATCAGTAAATCATGTGCACGGCATCACCCTTCGTGCTTTTACTCTCTCTCTCCTCACAATATATAATCAATGAATATCAGTACGGAATGGTACATCGTATGGCACGACATCACCCTTCGTGTTTTACACTCTTTTCTTACAATATATAATCAATGAATATCATAGCGGAATGGTACATTGTATGGCACAACATCACCCTTCGTGCTTTACACTATTTCCTCATAATGTCAAAAAATGCACGACATCACCCTTTGTGCTTTAACACTCTTCCTCACCCAATCAACAATCACAACAAGGAAAATGGAATAAAAATAATATTTAAAATCGTGGCAAGGGAACACAAACAAGCAAATAAAAGCCCGGTAAGGGTACAACATCAATAATCTCAACGTTCCGGCAAGGGAAAATATTCAATAATCAACAGCGCCCCGGCAGGAAATATCACTAACTCTTTCTCTTACATTCTGTTTTCATCTCATGGTTCAAATTATTACTTGAGCCAATACTCCAAAGATTTACTTATCTCATGTACCTTCACAACTTTTATTTTAACTCGAGCCAACACTCCACGAAGTTTAAAGATCATAATCGCTTTCACAAGCTCTTTACAACATATAGAAGTTATCAATCAAGCATGGAAGGTATAACAAAATCCAAACTATTCGTATAATAAGGACTCACAGTCATGCTAGACACCAATGTGTAGATACTCGTCACCATGTCTATACTTCGTACTCGGCAATTATCAAATAACATATAAGACTCATTCCTATTCCCTCAAGCTAGGGTTAAACCACACACTTACCTTAATGCCTTAAATTCAGCTCAAGACTCAACTATGGCTTTACCCCTCGGTTCCACCACAAAATCGCTCGAATCTAGTCACAAATTACATAAATACATCAACAAATGCTAAATGAAACAATTTGAATGCATAAAAAATGAATTTGCCAAAGTTTTACCCACAATTCCAAAAATGCCCCCAGGCCAAATGGTCAAAATCCGAGGTTCGGATCAAAAGCAATTAACCATTTCCCCACGAATCCATATCTACGTATTGTTTTGAAATCGGACCTCAAATTGAGGTCCAAATTCCTAATTTTTGAAAAAAAAAACTAGGTTCTACCCAAAACCCCCAATTTCACCCATGGAAATCCTTGATTTTAAGTTGAAACATGTTAAATAATGTTAAATATTGAAAGAAATGAGTAAAAACCAACTTACAAATGACTTGGAAGAAGTCTTGTTCTTGGAAAATAGCTTAAGGGGTTGTATTTTGAAAGTGGGGTGAAAAATGGTCCAAAATTCGACTAAGTATGGAAAAATGCAGGTTGCGAATACGGAAATAGCGAACAGGGGTTCGCAATTGCGAACCTTGCAGGTATGAGAAATGCGAGAATTTTATTTGCATTTGCGAACACTGGCAAAAAGGAAGAACTTCGCATTTGCGAAGTATGCTTCGCATTTGCGAAAGCTCAACCTCCACATTTGCGAAGGAAGCTTCGCATTTGCAAGCCAAGCATTCCTGGGCCGGTTTCGCATTTGCGATTCAGCCTTCGTATTTGCGAGTTTGCATTTGCGAACCAGGCTTCGATGCGAAGCTTGCAGGCATGTTCATACCAGCAATTTTCCAAGTTCAAAATGCACTCCGTGGCTTATCCAAAATTCATCCGAGCCCTCGAGGCTCTAAACCGAATATACCAACAACCTCAAAAACATCCTATGGACTTACTCGCGTGACCAAATGACCAAAATAACATCATATACATCGAATCGAGTCTCAAAACTCATAATTTCCTCCAATTTTTCATAAAACATCAAATTTTCATTTTAAGTCCGAAACAAGTCAAACGACGTCCATTTTCAACAAAACTTTACATAGAACGCTTAAATCATATATAAGACTTGTACCAGGCACCGGAACCAAAATACGGCCCGATACCATAATCTTTTAATCAAATTTCACTTCTAATTTCCTTAATTATTTTCAGAAACCAATTTCTCGGAAGTGGGACCTCCGAATTCGATTCTGGGCGTATGCCCAAGTCCCATATTTTTCTGCGGACCCTCTGAGATTGTCAAATCACGGGTCCGGGTCTGTTTACCCAAAATGTTGACCGAAGTCAAATTTATTTAATTTAATATCAAATTTTAGTATTTTTCTCACGGAATTCATATTTGTGCTTTCTGACTACGTGCCCGGACTGCGCACGCAAATCGTGGCAATCCTAAATGGGGTTTTCAAGGCCTGGAAAATAGAATGGTAAGAAAACAAGTGATGATCCCTTTGGGTCTTCACATCCTCCACCTCTAAAAAAAACCATTCGTCCTCGAACAGACAAAACAAAGAAGTACCTGAGTCCGGGAAAAGATGAAGATAATGACTCTGGATATCATACTCGGACTCCCAGGTCGATGCCTCAGAGGGCTGACCTCTCCACTGGACACAAACAGAAGGAAAACTCTTAGATCTCAACTGACGAACCTGCGGGTCTAGAATAGCTACCGGTTCCTCCTCATAAAACAAATCCTCGTCCAACTAGACAGTGCTGAAGTCTAAAACGTGAGCTGGATTGCCGTGATACCTCTGAAGCATGGATACATGAAAAACTGTATGCACAACTGATAAGCTAGGCGGCAATGCAAGTCGATAAGCCACCTCTCCCACTTGATCAAAAATCTCAAACGGACTAATGAACATTGGGCTAAGCTTACCCTTCTTCCAAAATCTCATCACATCCTTCATAGACGTCACTCGGAGCAATGCCCTCTCACCAACCATAAATGCCACATCTCAAACCTTGCGGTCTACATAGCTCATTTGCCTAGACTGAGCTGAATGAAGCATATCCTGAATAATCTTGACCTTGTCCAAGGCCTCCTGAACCAAATCTGTAACCAACAACCAAGCCTCTCCCTGCTTAAACCATCCAACCGGAGACCGACACCGCCTACCATATAAAGCCTCATAAGGGGCCATCTGGATGCTAGACTAGTAGCTGTTGTTGTAGGTAAACTCCGCTAAGGGAAAAAACTGATCTCACGAGCCTCCGAAGTCAATGACACAAGCTTGGAGCGTATCCTCTGAGATCTAAATAGTTTGCTCGGACTGACCGTACGTCTGGGGATGAAATGTTGTACTCAACTTCACTTGAGTGCCCAACTCTCGCTGAACTGCTCTCCAAAAACGCAAGGTAAACCGTGTGCCCCTGTCCGAAATGATAGATACTGGTACACCATGAAGGCGGACAATCTCCCGGATATAAATCTCAGCTAATCTCTCTGATGAATAGGAGACTGCCACATGAATGAAATGTGCTGACTTGGTCAGCCTACCAACAATGACCCAAACTGCATCGAACCTCCTCCGGGTCAATGGAATTCCTGTAACGAAATCCATGGTAATCCTCTCCCACTTCCACTCGGGAAGCTCAATCCTCTAAAACAATCCTCCAGGCCTCTGATACTCATACAAAACATGTTGACAATTCAAAAATCGAGCCACATATGCAACAATATATTTCTTATGCCACCAATAATGGTGCCGCAAATCCTAATACATATTCGCGGTGCCCGGATGAATAGAATACGTGGAACTATGGGCCTCCGCTAAAACCAGCTCTCAAATTCCATCAACATTAGGCACGCAAACTCGCCTCTGCAATTCAAAATACCATTATCACCTAAGGTCACCTGCTTGGCACCTCCACGATGCACCGTGTCTCTAAGGACACACATTTAGGGATCATCAAACTGCCGATCACGAATACGCTCCAATAACGAAGAACGGGTGACTATGCAAGCTAAGACTCGGCTAGGCTCAGAAATATCCAACCTCACAAGTCGATTGGCCAAGGCCTAAATGTCCAAAGCAAACAGTCTCTGGCTGACCGGAATATAAGCAAGACTGCCCATAGTGGCCGATTTCCTACTCAATACATCGGCCACCACATTAGGCTTTCCCGGGTGATACAAGATAGTAACATCATAATCCTCCAACAACTCCAACCACCTTCTATGCCTCAAATTCAATTCCTTTTGCTTGAACAAGTACTGAAGGCTCTTGTGATCAATGAAATCCTCACATGCCACGACATACAGATAATGCCTCCAAATCTTCAGTGCGTGAACGATAGCTGCCAACTCCAAATCATATACTGGGTAGTTCTTCTCATGAATCTTCAACTGCCTCGAAGCATAGGCAATAATCTTGTCGTCCTGCATCAACGCTGCACCAAGCCCAATACGGGAAGCATCACAATAGACTGTATAAGGCCTTGATCATGTGGGCAAAACCAACACCAGTGCCGTAGTCAGAGCCTTCTTGAGCTTCTGAAAGCTCGCCCCACACTCGTCCGACCACCTGAACTGGGCACCCTTCTTGGTCAACCTGGTCATCAGGGCTGCAATAGATTAAAACCCCTCCACGAACCGACAATAGTAGCCCGCCAATCCCAAAAAACTCCGAATCTGTATAGCTGGTGCTAGTCTAGGCCATGACTGCCTCAATATTCTTCGGGTCCACCTGAATACCCTCTACTAATACAACGTGACCCAGAAATGCTACTGAACTCAGCCAGAACTCACACTTGGAGAACTTGGCATATAACTAAGTATCCCTCAGACTCTGAAGAACCACTCTAAGGTGCTGCTCGTGCTCCTTTTGGCTGCAGGAGTATACCAAAATATCATCAATAAAGACTATCAAGAACATGTCCAAATAAGGCCTGAACACTCGAATCATCAACTCCATAAATGTTGATGGGGCATCGGTTAACCCAAATAACATGACCAATAACTCATAATGCCCATACTAAGTGCGGAAAGTTGTCTTAGGGACATCGGATGCCCCAATCCTCAACTGATGGTAGTCAGATCGCAAGTCAATCTTGGAAAATTCCCTGGTACCCTAAAGTTGATCGAACAAATTATCAATCCTCGAAAGGGGATACTTATTCTTGATCGTTACCTTATTCAATTGTCTGTAATCAAGACACATTCCTATTGGCCTATACTTCTTCTTAACAAACAACAACGGCGCACCCCAAGGTGATACACTGGGCCTAATGATGCCCTTCTCCAACAAGTCCTGCAACTGATCTTTTAACTCTTTCAACTCAGGCGGGGCCATACAATATGGCGGTATAGAAATGGGCTGAGTTCCTGGAGCCACATCAATGCAAATGTCAATATCCATGTGGGGCGGCATTCCCGGCATGTCTGAAGGAAAGATATCAGGGAACTCTCGAACAATGGGAACAGAATCAATAGGGGGGACTTCAACAGTGAAATCATAGACATATAATAAATAAGCCAAACACCCTTCTCGACCATACGTCGAGACTTCACATACGAGATAACACTGCGAGTGGAATGACCAGGAGTCCCTCTCCACTCTAAACGGGGCAAATCTGGTAAGGCTAAGGTTACAGTCTTGGCATGGAAATCCAGGATAGCATGATACGGGGAAAACCAATCCAACCCTAATATGACATCAAAGTCGATCATGTCTAAAAGCAACAAATCAACACGGGTCTCAAGACCCCCAATCAATACAACACAGTAATGGTGAACTCGGTCGACCACGATAGAATCACCCACTGGTGTAGGCACATAAACAGGAATTCTCAATGCATCACAAGGCATGACCAGGTACGGTGCAAAATAAGATGACACATACGAATACGTAGACCCTGGATCAACCAGAATAGTACCTGTAATGACTGCATCAGAAGACTCAGCCTCTGGTCTGGATGGAAGAGCATAACACCGGGGTTGGGCCCCACCTCCTTGAGCCACATCTCTAGGACAGGCCGCTGATGGCTGACCTCCACCCCTAGCGGCCTGAGCTCCACCTCTATGACCTCTACCTCCACCTCTAGAACCTCTACCCCCACCTCTAGCCGGTTGGACGGGTTGTGGAACACCTTGTGCTTGTATCATGGCATAGAAGCTCTGAAGTGGTGGTTCACTGTTGGGAGCTGGCGGTGTACTAAATAGCTGCTGATCAGAATAGTGCGTGTGAGAACCACGGCTACCTAGGGCACCCTGAGAAACCTAGAGGGCTGACTGGAAAGGCCTAGAATGCTGGCCCATATCATATGAATCTTGGCCTCTGGATGAGGCACTACTAAATGGGCCTGACTAACAGGGTCTCTTATCTGCTCTATGACCACCCCCTGTGGTAATACCATCTCGATCATCCGGGCCATATTGGCCGCCTCCTGAAAAGTGATATCACTCCCCCCCGTCTGGCCTTCTGGAGACGAATAAGCTTGATGAGTCCATCAATAAACCGTCTTACTCTCTCCCTCTCAGTGGATAGTATGGCATAGCATGGTGAGCCAACTCAATAAACCTGGTCTCGCACTGGGTGACTGACATGGACCCTTGATGGAGATGCTCGAACTTCCTCCGTTAGGCCTCACAGAGTGTGATAGGGAGAAACTTCTCCAGAAAAGTATGCGTGAACTGCTCCCAAGTCAAGGCTGGAGACCCTGCTGGTCTAGCTAAACAGAAATCCCTCCACCAAGTCTTGGCGGATCCAGATAGGCAAAATGCAGCGAAATCAACTCCATTGGACTCAACAATACCCATATTCTTAAGAACCTCATGTAAGTTGTCCAAATAATCCTGAGGTTCCTCGATGGGTGCACCGCTGAAAGTAGTAGTGAAGATATTGGTAAACATGTCCAACCTCCACAAAGCATCTGCGGAAATAGCCCCTCCATCGTTGGTCTGAGCAACCACCCCCGGCTAAACTGCCACAGCTAGCTGAATTACTGGAATCTGAACCTGGGGTGCTACCTACTCCGGAGTACGCGTAGCAGGAGTTTGAGCCTCTCCTCCAACCTGAGAGATGGCTGGTGCTACAGGAAGTAAACCCACTCGGGTAACACTCTCCATGACCCACCAATAGGACCAAAGCATCCTGAAGAACTGGGGTAGCAATATATCACTCTGGGACCTGAGCTGGGCCCACCGGAACTGCTGGGGCCAGAACCTCCGCCTCAAAATCAACCTGCTGGTGCTGCTGCTCGGGGCTGGGCTCTGCCCCTACCTCAGCCTCTAGCACGGCCTCGTCCTCTGCCCCTAAAGGGAGATGTCTGGGGCTCGGACTGCTGATCGGTAGATGAGGAAGCGTGTGTTCTTACCATCTGCAAGAGAACAGAGTAGAATTTCACTTAGCATTGAGAAATCAAATCGCACGACAAGAAAGAACCAATGTGAAACTTTTCCTAACTCTGTAGCCTCTGGGAATAAATACAGACGTCTCTGTATTGATCCCTCGGGCTCTACTAAGTTTGTCCATGAATTGTGAGACCTATGTAATGTATAACTCTAATACCAGTTTGTCACGACCCAGATTTTCCACCCTCGGGAGTCATGATGGTGCATACTAATGGGATCTAGGCAAGCCAAATTTTAATTTCTTTCCATTAATAATATAATCATTCCAACAATTAATGGCAGTAATACAAAAGCAATGAAATTCAAATAATTAAGCGAAAGTCTTAATATTATAAAAACTGAATAGAAATGCGGAAAGTTTAACAAAAGCCTCTACCCAATACTAGTGTCACAATACTCACGAACTACTAAGAATACTAAATAAAAATGTCTGAAGAGCACATAAATTATTTGTCTCGGATGCAATGAGATAACAGATAAAATAAATGATAGAGGATATGTCGGGCCTTCGGACGTCTGCAAGGATACCTCGGGTCTCGTTGGACTGAAAGACTGCTCCCCCACTTCTACTGCTGCTGCTCGAGACTTGGATCTGTGCAAAAATAGCACATAGTGTAGTATCATCACAACTGACCCCATGTACTGGTAAGTGTCTATCCTAAACCCGACGAAGTAGTGACGAGGCTAGGTTGGACTACCGTATAAACCTGTGCAATTATAAATATACAGCGGAATCGAAATACCAGACAAGTAAATAATACGGGAGGGGAAACATGTTGTAGAGAGGCAACAGTTTCAAGTAAAAGTTAACTATTATGAAGGAAAAGCACAACTCATAAAACAATAAGGAATATAGATCAACAAGTGCACGACATCACCCTTTGTGCTTTTACTCTCATCCTTACCAAATCAACCGTATTAGTAAATCATGTGTACAGCATCACCCTTCGTTCTTTTACTCGCTCTCCTCACAATATATAATCAATGAATATCAGTACGGAATGGTACATCGTACATCACGACATCATCCTTCGTGCTTTACACTCTTTCCTCACAATATATAGTCAATGTATATTAGTGTGGAATTGTACATCGTATGGCACGACATCACCATTAGTGCTTCACACTCTTTCCTCACAATGTCAAACAATGCACGGCATCACCCTTCGTGCTTTAACACTCTTCCTCGCCCAATCAACAATCACAACAATGGCAAGGAAATAAATAAATAATAATAAAAATCACGGCAAGGGAACGCAAACAAGCAATTCAAAGCCTGGAAAGGGTACAACATCAATAATCTCAACGTCCAGGAAAGGAAAAATATTAAATAATCAACAATGCCCCGGCAAGGGGAAATATCACTCTCTTTCTCATACATTCCACTTTCATCGCATGGTTAAAATTATTACTTGATCCAATGCTCCAAAGATTTACATATCTCATGTACCTTCACAATTTGTATTTCAACTTGAGCCAACGCTCCACAAAGCTTAAAGATCACAATCCCTTTCACAAGCTCTTTACAATACATAGAAGTCATCAATCAAGCATGGAAGGTATACAAATCAAAACTATTCGCATAATAAGGACTCGCGGTCATGCTAGACACCAATGTATTGATACTCGTCACCGTGCATATACATCGTACTCGGCAATTAGAAAATAACATATAAGACTCACTCTTATTCGCTCGAGCTAGGGTTAAACCAAACACTTACCTCGATGCCTTAAATTCAGCTCAAGCCTCAACTATGGCTTTACCCCTCGGTTCCACCACATAATCGCTCAAATCTATTCACAAATTACTTAAATACATCAACAAATACTAAATGAAAAAATTTGAATACATAAAAATGAATTTTCCAAAGTTTTATCAAAAAATTCCAAAAACGCCCGCGGGCTCACGTGGTGAAAATTCGAGGTTCGTACCAAAACCCAGTTACCCATTTCCCCACAAATCCATATCTATGTTTTGTTTTGAAATCTGACCTCAAATTGAGGTCCAAATCCCTAATTTTTTATAACACCTAGGATCTACCCAAACCTCCCCCCCCCCCCCAATTTTACCCATGGAAATCCTCGATTTTAAGTTGAAAACATGTTAAATGATGTTTAAAAAATTAAAGAAATAAGTAAAAACCAACTTACATACTACTTGGAAGAAGTCTTATTCTTGGAAAATCGCCGAAGGGGTTGTATTTTGAAAGTGGATGAAAAATAGTCCAAAATTCGACTAAGTATGGAAAAATGCAGGTTGCGGATATGAGAATTGCGAACCGTGCAGTTATAGGAAATGGGAGAACTTTAAATCACATGAAAACGTCATATTTGTGAACTTTAAATCACAATCTATGAATGCTCGTCTTCTTTCTTTTTCTGGTAGGAGAAAGAAATTATTTTTTTGAGTTATTTATTTGTTCCCTTTTTCGATATAGATCTTTTATCTTATATGCCACTTCTTAAAAATATAGAGTTATAATGTAGTTTTGGTGACTACAACCATATTAATTTACTTGATGTATTATGTTTAAATTATAATTTGTTTTACAAAAGACATATATTATTGATATGCAGGTAAAGTTAGAAATAATTTTTATGTTTAAATAAAGTACAACCAAATTAATAAAGTAAATTTTTGATAGAAAATTGAAATTAAAAGGATGTCAGTTATGATTTTTTTTACGATATATCATGTATAATTATTAGTTTAAAATGACATTTTTATAAATTTTATACGGGTTATTCGGATCATTTGCTTACCCTAACAAGAAATTGGTCAGACATATTAATACATATCAATAAAGTAAAATAAAAATTTCATACAAAATATTTTTAAAAACACAAACATGTAAAGCTTTTTTTGTAAATTATTTTTTATAATTTCTTTTAAATAATATAAAAATTAAATATTATTTAATTAAATAATACTCAATTTTAATCTAAATTTAAATGAGAACTGATTATACATACATAACAAAACTAAAAACTATATTCATGAGATTTGGTTGAAAGAATAAATTGTCATTCTGATTTTAATATAAATTTCATATCTTTACTCCTTCTATGATGTTATTAACATAGTCCTTTCATAACCCGCCAAATGCAAAGTAATTCAATTTTATATGTTGATTCTTACTCCTTGAAAAGACAACAATTGGATGCATCCAAATAAATACATTAATATACAATTAGGCAGAGAAAAAAAAGCTTTCTCGAAGAAATAGTGATTTGTTCTTTTCTAAATCTGTTGAAAATAATTTTTTATATTATTTTTATTGATCAAAGAAATTGAACAATTTGTATTTTTTTGCGAGAAAAATAAAAGAAGAAGTCTTTTACCAAGTAGTTGATCCTCTTTGTATCTTCTAAAATAGGTATAAATCCCTATCTATGATTAGTATTTATCATTTTTAGGAGCATATAATTGTCTGTTAATTTTTAATTTAAAATAGTTATTGTATACTATATTAAAAGCACAAAGTTCCATAGCGAAATATTTTTAACCTTTTTACCTTTTAAAAATATAGTTTCCACTTAGAAAAATAGTAATTTAATTATTATTTTAATTAAAATCTACATATTAAATCTTTTCTTATTTAAACTATATTGAAAGTCCTTATATTTAGAACTTTAAAATTAGTAAAATTTTACCTTATACAAAATCTTGCATTCAACTATATATAAATAATAAACAAAATAAATAAAGGGAATAATGAAAAAGATCAAAGAAAGAGGAAGTATGAGGTTTTGAATAATAACATAGGTGTTAAAGTCTTTTTATAAACTTTGTACGTTCAAATTTATATGGAACAATTATCAGTTATTCCAAAAAGATAATTTATGAGATATCTTAACATTTTTAACATTAAATTTAGATTAATATAAGTAGATTTCTTGACTATAATTATGGCTTTGCATTTGATTTAAAATTTATTTATTGTATATAATGATTGAGATATACAAAGTGTTTTTATTTGTTTTTCTTTCTGGGAACATGTCATTCATGGATGACTTTTTTACCTAATTGATTTTTTATTAGTTGAAAAAAAATCCTATTGAATAAGAATATAAGTACAGTTAAATATGTAAAATTTGGCATTAGCTAACACTATTAAATTTCATATCACTTGAATACTGATACTGCAAAACCAAATACATAATTTTAATTTCAGCCATTAAAATAATTTTAAAGTTAAATTATTGACTGATAATTAAGTATTTATGTTGGACAATTGTTTCATTATTATTACTATCCGAATTTTCCACCCTTGGGAGTCGCGATGGTGCCTACTAATAGAAGCTAGGCAAGCCAACTCTTACATATCCTTTTCGTTATCAGAATTCTCCTTTAAACAATTTAACAATAATAATATAAATACATCGGAATAAATTAAACGAGCATAAGATTTAAGTTAATAAAACTAAATAAAATGCGAAATTTCAACATAAACCTCTACCCAAGAACTGGCGTCACATTACTCATGAACTACTAGGAACACTAAACACAACCATTGAAAATAAAAATAGAGGAGACGTCAAGCCGGAGGATGCCTGCAAAGCTACCTCGGTGTCTCGCTGGTCTGAATGCTAATGCTCGTGATACTGCTGCTACTGTCCGAAACCTGTATCTGTGCAAAAGAGCACAGAGTGTAGCATTAGCACAACCGACCCTATGTGCTGGTAAGTATCTGGCCTAACCCCGTCAAGGTAGTGACGAGGCTAGGACCAGACTCCAGATAAACCTGTGCAGCTATATAATATACGGCAAAGAAATAACAGGAAATAACAAGTAAAACTGGGGAGGGGAAACATGCTCTGGGGATAGCAAATAAAAATAAAATATCAGGGATAAAAGAGTAAACACCTACAATCTAGCTTCTACCACAGAATAAAAGAAATATGACAACTTTCATGTTCAACTCATCTTGATGCAGGCGTGCAACCCGATCCCATTTCATCGTGACCCGTGTTAAGCGTACCACCCGTTCACATTTCAATCATTATCTTGTGGTAGGCGTACCACTCGCTCCCATTTCAACATCATTTGTGGTAGGCGTACCACTCGCTCCCATCTCAATATCATTTGTGGTAGGCATACCACTCGCTCCCATTTCAATATCATTATCTTGTGGTAAGCGTACCACTCACTCCCATTTCAACATTTTGTGATAGGCGTACCCCTCGCTCCTATTTCGGTGTCTTATGGTAGGCGTACCACTCGCTCCCACTTTAATATCTTGTGGTAGGCGTACCACTTGCTCCCATTTCGATATCTTGTGGTAGGCAAACCACTCGATCCCATTTCATCAATATCTTGTGGTAGGCATACCACCCGATCCCATTTCAATATCTTGTGTTAGGCGTACCACCCGATCTTATTTCAATCAACATATTGTGGTAGGCGTACCACCCAATCCCATTACTTCCAACACAATACAAAAAATAATATCGGTAAGGGAATAAGACAATGTAATAACTTTCCGGTAAAGGAATACAATAACAACAATTCAAATGTCCCGGCAAGGAAGAGTCAGCTATAACCAATTCTGTTCAATTTCTAATCGGCAAAATTAAAACCAATACTCAGTATAAAGGATCATCAAATAAGGCTCTTATGGGATCAATTAAGAATTCACAACTATCAATGTAAGACCCACGATCATGCTCGAAACCAACATATGGTTACTCGTCACCATGTCCATACGTCGTACACAACATAAACACGTAGCAAATACGACTCAACTCCTAATCTCTCAAGCTAGGGTTAAATCAAACACTTACCTCAAACTTCCACGGCTAATTCGATCCTCCACAATCTCTTTCCCTCTCGAATTCAGCTCCAACTCAACCAAATCTATGCAATAATGACTTCATAGTATCAATATATGCTAAACAAATCAAACCTTATGTCAAATTATAGCTTCTTAATCATCTTTCCCCAAAAGGTCAAAAATACCCCTGGCCCACATGGTCAAGACCCGAGGTTTGAACCAAAACCCGATTACTCATTCCTCCATGAACTCAAATACATAGTTTATTTTGGAATCGGACCTCGTATTGAAGTCCAAAACCCCCAATTTTAGAAAACCTAGGTTCTACCCAAAATTCCCAAATTTTCCCCATTAAATCTTTGTTTTGAAGTTGAAATTAAGTTAGAAGATGTAAAGGAGTGAAGAAAATGAGTTAGAAATCCTTTACCAATCGTTTTGAAGGAGAAGAATTATTTTGAAAATCGCCTCTTATGTTGTGTATTTTTGACAAAGTGAGAAATAACTGAAATTCCCGTCTTTATATACCCCCTAGAAAGCCCAATGCGGACCGTGCGAAAATAGACCGCGGCCGCGTTGAAGAACTATACAATATGAAACTCTCTGAATCCCCCAGCGCGAACCGCACGAAAAGGACCGTGGCCATGCTGGTAGACCTGGAGATTGATGGCTCTCTGAAGTTGGCTACGCGGACCGCGCATGGACGACCGCGGCCGTAGAGCTTCCATCGCGGATCGTGCTTGTGACCGAGGCTGCGCAACATGCACCACGGACCTTGCTAGGGCAACCGCGGGCGCACAGGAGCCTGCAATGCTTCCTGAACCTGCAACATCTGGTCTTCTAAACCTAAGGCATCCTGGAACCTACTTGAAGCTCACCCGAGTCCTCGGGGCTCCAAACAAGCATACACATCATCTCAAAATCATCCCACGGACTTATCCAAGCGATCAAATCGCTAATATAACATCATAAACATCGAATCAAGCCTCAAAGCTCATGATTCCTTCTCAAATTTTTCATAAGACATCAAATCCCCATTTTAAGTCCGAAACACGTAAAACGACGTTCGTTTCCAACCAAACTTCACAGAAAGCGCATAAACCATATATAAGACTTCTACCGGGCACCGAAACTAAAATACGGGGCCCGATACCCTAGTCTTCTAATAAAATTTCTTTTTATTTTCCTTAATTATTTCCAGAAAACAATTTCACATAAAAATTCATTTCTCGGACTTGGGACCTCGGAATTCGATTCCAGGCATACGCTCAAGTCCCATATTTTCCCTTGCAATTAATGTTTACCCAAAATGTTGACCGAAGTCAAATTGAATCATTTCATATCTAAATTTATCACTTTTCTCACATAATTCATATTCAAGCTTTTCGGCTACGCGCCCGAACTGTGCATACAAATCGAGGTGACTATAAAATGAGGTTTTTAATACCTCGAAAGTACGGAAAGAGAGAGAAAACAGGTGATAACCCCTTTGGGTCGTCACATTCTCCACCTCTAAAACAACCGTTCGTCCTTGAACGGACAAAAGAAAGAAGTAACTGAGTCAGGAAATAGATGGGGATAACGGCTCCGCATATCAGACTCAGACTCCCAGGTCGAGGCCATAGGAGGCTGACCTATCCACTGAACACAAACAAAAGGAAAACTCTTGGATCTTAACAGACAAACTTGCGGTCTAAAATAGCAATCGACTCGTCCTCATAAGACAAGTCCTTGTCCAACTGGACACTGCTGAAGTCTAACACGTGAGCTGGATCGCCGTGATATTTCCGGAGCATGGACACATGAAAAACGGGATGCTCGGCTGATAAGCTAGGCGGCAATGCAAGCCTATAAGCCACCTTTCCAATTCGCTCAAGAATCTCAAACGGATCAATGAACCTAGGGCTAAGCTTTTCCTTCTTCCCAAATTTAATCACGCCCTTCATAGGCGACACTCGGAGAAATACCCGCTCACCAACCATAAAAGCCACATCTCGAACCTTGAGGTTTGCATAACTCTTCTACTTGGACCGAGTTGTACAAAGCCTATCCTGAATAATCTTGACCTTGTCCAAGGCCACCTATAACCAAGTTTGTACCCAAAAACCGAGCCAATCGCGTCTCAAACCATCCATCTGGAGATCGACACTGCCTTCCATATAAAGCTTCATAAGGAGCCATATAGATACTCGCCTGGTAGCTGTTGTTGTAGGCAAACTCTGCTAATGGAAAGAGCTGATCCCACGAACCTCCAAAGTCTATAACACAAGCTTGGAGCATATCCTCCAATATCTGAATAGCCCTCTCGGACTGCCCGTCTGTCTGTGGATGAAATGCAATGCTCAACTGCACCTGGGTGCCTAACTCTCGCTGAACTGCTTTACAGAAACGCGAGGTAAGTGCGTACCTCGGTCTAAAATGATAGATATTGGCACACCGTGAAGGCGAACAATCACCTGCATATAAATCTCAACTAATATCTCGGATGAATAGGAAACTACCACATGAATGAAATGCATTGACTTGTTTAGCCTATCGACAATGACCCAAACTGCACCAAGCTTCTTCCGAGTGAACGGGAGTCCAGTAACAAAATCCATTGTGATTCTTTTCCACTTCCACTCAGGAAGCTCCATTCTCTGAAAAAACCACCAGGCCTCTGATGTTTATACTTAACCTGTTGACAATTCAAACACCATGCTACATATGCCACAATATCCTTCTTTATTCTACGCCACCAATAATGCTGCCATAAATCCTAATATATCTTCGCGGCGCCTGGATGAATAGAATACCGGGAACTATGGGACTCCGCCAAGATCAACTCTCGAATCCCATCAACATTGGGCACACAAACTCACCCCTGAAATCTCAAAACACCATCACCATCTAAGGTCACCATCTTGGAACCTCCATTGTGCATCGTGTATCTCAAGACACACAAATATGGATCATCAAACTGCCGATCACGTATACGCTCCAATAATGAAGAACGAGCAACCGTGCAAGCTAACACCTGGCTAGGATCGGAAATATCCAACCTCACAAGCCGATTGGCCAAGGCTTGAACATCCAAGGCAAGTGGTCTTTGGCTGACCGGAATATAAGCAAGACTACCCATACTGGCTAACTTCCTACTCAATGCATCGGCCACAACATTGGCCTTAACCGAGCGATACAAATAGTAACATCATAATCTTTCAACAACTCCAACCACCTTCTCTTCCTCAAATTGAACTACTTTTGCCTGAACACATACTAAAGACTCTTGTGATCAGTGTACTCTTCACATGTCACACCATATAGATAATGCCTCCAAATCTTCAATGCATGAACAATGGCTGCCAACTCTAGATCGTGAATCGGATAATTCTTCTCGTGGATCTTCAACTGTCTCAAAGCAAAGGCAATGACTCTGCCATAATGTATCAACATTGTACTAAGCCCAATACAGGAAGCATCACAGTAGATTGTATAAGGCCCTGAACCTGTGAGAAAAACCAATACTGGTGCTGTAGTCAGAGTTGTCTTGAGCTTCCGAAAGCTCGCCTCACACTCATTTGACCATCTGAACTGAGCACTCTTCTGGGTCAACCTGGTCATCGGGGCTGTAATAGACGAGAACTCCTCCACGAACCGACGATAGTAGCCTACTAACCCCAAGAAACTCCAAATTATTGTAACTAAAGTTGGTCGAGGAAAGTTCTTTACTGCCTCGATCTTATTTGGGTTCACCTGAATACTGTCTACTGATATAACTTGACCCAGAGATGCCACCAAACTCAACCAGAACTTGCACTTCGAGAAATTAGCCTATAACTGACTATCCGTCAAAGTCTGAAGAACCACTCCAAGATGCTGCTTGTGCTCCTCCTGGCTGCGGGAGTATATCATAATATCATCAATAAATACTATCATGAACAAGTCAAATATGGCCTGAACACTCGGTTCATCAACTCCATAAACAGTGCAGGGGAATTGGTCAACCCAAACAACATGAACAAAAACTCATAATGCCTGTACCGAGTGAGGAATGCTGTCTTAGGGACATCAAAAGCCCTAATCCTCAACTGATGGTAGCCATATCTCAAGTCTATATTTGAAAATAATTTTGCACCCTGAAGCTAGTCAAACAAATCGTCAATCCTCGGTAACGGATACTTATTCTTGATCGTCAGCTTGTTTAATGTCGGTAATCAATGCACATCCTCATTGAACCATCCTTTCTATTCACAAATAACACTGGCACACCCCAAGGCAAAACAATTGGTCTAATGAAACCCTTCTCAAGCAAACCCTGCACTTGATCCTTTAACTCTTTCAACTCTGGTGGGGCCATGCGATACAGCGAGATAGAAATAGGTTGAGGGCCCGGATCCAAATCAATACAAAATTCGATATCCTGTTCGGGCAGCATACCCGGCAGGTCTGAAGGGAAAATTTCCGGGAACTCCCAAACAATGGGAACGGAGTCAGTAGAAGGGAACTCTGCTATTGAATCGCGAACATACACCAGATAAGCTAAACACCCCTTCTCGGCCATGCATCTAGCCTCCACATACGAGATAACACTGCGAGGGGTATGACCTAGGGTCCCTCTCCACTCCAAACGAGGTAAAACTAGTAAAGCTAAGGTCACTGTCTTGGCATGATAATCCAAGACATAATGATACGAGGACACTCAATCCATCCCTAATATAATGTCGAAATCCACCATGTCTAAGAGTAATAAATCAACACGGGTCTCAAGACCCCTAAACACTACAACACAAGTACGATGAACTCAGTCGACCATAATAGAATTACCTACCAGTGTAGACACAAAAAGAGGAATACCCAATGCATCACTAGGCATGATCAGATAAGGTACAAAATAAGATGACATATACAAATATGTAGACCCAGGGTCAAATAGCACTGAAGCTTCTCTATCACAAACCAGAATAGTACCTGTAATGACTGCATCTGATGACTTAGCCTCTGGCCCGCCTGGAAGAGCATAACATCGAGACTGGGCCCCACCACTCTGAACTGCCTCTCATGGACGACCTGATGCGGGCTGGCCTCCACCTCTGCCTGCTTGAGCTCCACCTCTATGACCTCTACCTCCACCTCTAACACCCCTACCACCACCTCTAGCTGGCTAGGCGGGCTGTGGAACCTCTGGTGCCTGAATCCTAGTACGAGAACTCTAATGTTGAGAGCTTCTCGAAGCTCGAGGGCAAAATCTGATTATGTGCCTCGGGTCTCCACAAAAGTTGCAAGACCTCGGATGATGCGGCTGAGCACCCCTTAACGTCGGGCAAGCCCTCCTGAGGTGACCATACTCACCATACTCATAACATCCACGCGAATGATGTAGCTGAGGAAACTGGGCTGGCCATGGCGGCCTGAATGACGGGGCCTCTTATCCGACCCATGACTACCTCCTTGTGACAGAACCATCTTAACTCCGAGGGCCATATCGACCGCCTCCTTAAAGGTGATCTCACTCCCGGCCTGAGCCACTATAACCGGTTGGCCTGCCACAGCTGGCTAAACTACTGAAACTTGAACCTGGAAAGCTACCTGCTCCGAAGTACGTGTAGTACGAGTCTGAACCACTCCTCAAGCCTGAGGAGTGGCTGGTGCTACTAGAAGCAATCTCGCTCGGGTGACACTCTCCATGAGGCCCGCCAATCGGACGAGAATGTCCTGAAGAACTATGGTGGCAATGAACCCCTCTGGGACCTGAGCTGGGCCCACCAAAACTGCTAGGCTGGAACCTCCTCCAACTCAACCTGAAGCTCCACCTCTAGGGCTGCTGCTCGGGGTTCGGACTGTTGAACAGTAGATGAGGAAGCGCGTATTCTCGCCATCTGCAGAAGAACAAAGTAGAAATTCAATTGGCATTTTGAGAGACAGAACTGCACGACAAGAAAGAACAAATGTGAAGTTTTTCCTAACTCTATAGCCTCTGAGGGATAAATACAGACGTCTCTGTACCGATCCCTCAAACTCTACCAAGTTTGTCCGTGAGATGTGAGACCTATGTAACCTAGCACTATGATACCAACTTATCACGATCCAGATTTTCTACCCTCGGGAGTCATGATGGTGCCTACTAATAGGAGCTAGGCAAGCCAACTCTTACATATCCTTTTCGTTATCAAAATTCTCCGTTAAACAATTTAACAATAATAATATAAATACAGCAGAATAAATTAAACAAGCGGAAGACTTAAGTTAATAAAAGTAAATAAAATACGGAATTTCAAAAAAAACCTCTACCCAAGAACTGGTGTCACATTACTCACGAACTACTAGGAACACTAAACACAACCATTCGAAAGAAATATAAATTGTTTGTCTCGAATACATGAGACAACAAACAGAAAATAAAGATAGAGGAGACGCCGGGCCTGCGGACGCCTGCAAGGCTACCTCGGTGTCCTGCTGGTCTGAATGCTAATGCTCGCGATACTCCTGCTACAGTCTGAAACATGTATCTGTGCAAAAGAGAACAGAGTGTAGTATCAGCACAACCAACCCCATGTGCTAGTAAGTGTCTGGCCTAACCCCGGCGAGGTAGTGACAAGGCTAGGACTAGACTCCAGATAAATTTGTGCAGTTATATAATATACGGAAAAGAAATAACTGGAAATAACAAGTAAAATTGGGGAGGGGAACATGCTTTGGGGATAGCAAATAAAAATAAAATATCAAGGATAAAAGAGTAAACACCTACAATCTAGCTTCTACCACAAAATAAAAGAAATATGACAACTTTCATGTTCAGCTCATCTTGTTGCATGCTTGCAACCCGATCCCATTTCTTCATGACTCGTGGTAGGCGTACCACTCGCTCCCATTTCAATATAATTTGTGATAGACGTACCACTCGCTCCCATTTCAATATCATTTGTGGTAGACGTACCACTCGCTCCCATTTTAGAATCATTTACTTGTGGTATGCGTACCACTCGCTCCCATTTCAGTATCATTATCTTGTGGTAGGCGTACCACTCACTCCCATTTTGATATCTTATGGTAGGCGTGCCACTCACTCCCATTTTGATATCTTATGGTAGGCGTACCACTCGCTCCCACTTAAATATCTTGTGGTAGGCATACCACTCGCTCCCATTTCGATATCTTGTGGTAGGCGTACCACCCGATCCCATTTCATCAATATCTTGTGGTAGGCGTACCACCCGATCCCATTTCAATATCTTGTGTTAGGCATACCACCCGATCATATTTCAATCAATATATTCTGGTAGGCATACCACCCAATCCCATTACTTCCAACACAATACAAAAAATAATCTCGGCAAGGGAACAAGACAATGTAATAACTTTCCGGTAAAGGAATACAATAACAACAATTCAAATGTCCTGGCAAGGGAGAGTCAGCTATAACCAATTCTATTCAATTTCTACTCGGCACAGTTAAAACCGATACTCAGTATCAAGGATCATCAATTAAGGATCTTATAGGATCAATTAAGAATTCACAATTATCAATTTAAGACCCACGATCAAGCTCGAAACCAATATATGGGTACTCTTCACCATGCCCATACGTCGTACACAACAAACACGAGTCAACTCCAAATCACTCAAGCTAGGGTTAAATCAAACACTTACCTCAAATTTCCACGGCTAATTCAATCCTCCAAAATCTCTTTCCCTCTCGAATTCAGCTCCAAATCAACTAAATTTATGCAATAATAACTTCATAGTATCAATATATGCTAAACAAATCAAACCTTATGTCAAATTATAACTTTTTCATCATCTTTCCCTGAAAGGTCAAAAATAACCCCGGGCCCACATGGTCAAAACCCAAGGTTTGAACCAAAACCCGATTACTCATTCCTCCATGAACTCAAATATATAGTTTATTTTGGAATCGGACCTCCAATTGAAGTCCAAAACTCCTAATTTTAGAAAACCTAGGTTCTACCCAAAATACCCAAATTTTCCCCATTAAAATCTTTGTTTTGAAGTCGAAATTAAGTTAGAAGATGTTAAGGAGTGAAGAAATGAGTTAGAAATCACTTACCAATCGTTTTGATGGAGAAGAAATATTTTGGAAATCGCCTCTTATGTTGTGGATTTTTGACAAAGTGAAAAATTACTGAAATTCTCGTCTTTATATTCCCCCAGAAGGCCCAGTGCGGACCGCGCGAACATGGACCACGGCCGCGTTGAAGAATTGTACAATATGAAACTCTCTGAATCCCCCAGCGCAAACCGCACGAAAAGGACCGCGGCCGCGCTGGTAGACCTGGAGATTGCTGGCTCTATGAAGTTGGCTATGCGGACCACGCATAGTTGACCGCGGCCGTAGAGCTTCCACCGCTGACCGTGCTAAGGTGACCGAGGCTGCGCAACGCGCACCACTTGCAAAGGCGACCACGGGCGTGCAGGAGCCTGCAACTCTTTGTGAACCTGCAACATTTTGTCTTTTAAACCTAAGGCATCCTGGAACCTACTCGAAACTCACCCGAGCCCTCGGGTCTCCAAAAATGCATACACATCATCTCAAAATCATCCCACGGACTTATCCAAGGAATCAAATCGCTAATATAACATCATAAACATCGAACCAAGCCTCAAAACTCATGATTCCTTCTCAAATTTTTCATAAGACATCAAATTCCCATTTTAAGTCTGAAACACGTCAAACGACGTTCGTTTCAAACCAAACTTCACAGAAAGAGCTTAAACCATATATAAGTCTTGTACCGGGCACTGGAACTAAAATACGGGCCCGATACCCTAGTATTCTAATCAAATTTCATTTCCATTTTCCTTAATTATTTCCAGAAAACAATTTCACATAAAAATTCATTTCTCGGACTTGGGACCTCGAAATTCGATTCCAGGCATACGCTCAAGTCCCATATTTTCCCACGGACCCCATTAGGACTGTCAAATCATGGGTCCGGGTCCGTTTACCCAAAATATTGACCGAAGTCAAAATTAATCGTTTAATATCAAAATTTATCATTTTTCTCACATAATTCATATTCAAGCTTTTCGGCTACGCGCCCGAACTGCGCATACAAATCGAGGTGACTATTAAATGAGGTTTTTAAGGCCTCGAAAGTACAGAAAGAGAGAGAAAACAGGTGATGACCCCTTTGGGTCGTCACATTCTCCACCTCTAATACAACCGTTCGTTCTTGAACGGACAAAAGAAAGAAGTAACTGAGTCAGGAAATAGATGGGGATAACGGCTCCGCATATCAGACTCAGACACCTAGGTCGAGGCCATAGGAGGCAAACCTCTCCACAGAATACGAACAAAATGAAAATTCTTGGATCTCAACTGACGAACTTGCCGGTCTAAAATAGCCACCGGCTCGTCCTCGTAACACAAGTTCTATCTAGCTGGATAGTGTTGAAGTCTTACACGTGAGCTGGATCACCGTAATATTTCCGGAGCATGGACACATGAAAAACGAGATGCACGGCTGATAAGCTAGGCGGCAATGCAAGCCTATAAGCCACCTTTCCAATTCTCTCAAGAATCTCAAACGGATCAATGAACCTAGCGTAAAGCTTGCCCTTCTACCCAAATCTCATCACGCCCTTCATAGGCGACACTCGGAGCAATACTCGCTAACCAACCATAAAAGCCACATCTCGAACCTTGTGGTATGCATCACTCTTCTGCTTGGACCGAGCTGTACAAAGTTTATCCTGAATAATCTTGACCTTGTCCAAAGCCTCCTGAACCAAGTCTGTACCCAACAACCGAGCCTCTCCCGGCTCAAACCATCCAACTGGAGATCGACACTGCCCTCCATATAATGCTTCACAAGGAGCCATCTAGATACTCGACTGGTAGTTGTTGTTGTAGGCAAACTATGCTAAAGGCAAGAACTGATCCCACGAACCTCCTAAGTCTATAACACAAGCTTGGAGCATATCCTCCAATATCTGAATAGTCCTCTCGGACTGCCCGTCTGTCTATGGCTGAAATACTATGCTCAACTGCACCTGGGTGCCTAACTCTCACTGAACTGCTTTCCAGAAATGCGAGGTAACTGCATACCTCGGTCCAAAATGATAGATATCGGCACACCGTGAAGGCAAACAATCTCCTGCATATAAATCTCAACTAATCTCTCGGATGAATAGGAAACTGCCACAAGTATGAAATGCACTGACTTGATTAGCCTATCAACAATGACCCAAAGTGCATCAAGCTTCTTCCGAGTCAACGAGAGTCTAGTAACGAAATCCATAGTAATTCTCTTCCACTTCCACTTAGGAAGCTCCATTCTCTGAAATAACCACCAGGCTTCTGATATTTATTCTTAACCTGTTGACAATTCAAACACCATGCTACATATGCCACAATATCCTTCTTTCTTCTACGCCACCAATAATGCTGCTGCAAATCCTGATACATCTTCGCGGCGCCTGGATGAATTGAATACCGGGAACTATGGGACTCCGCCAAGATCAACTCTCGAATCCCATCAACATTGGGCACACAAACTCGCCCCTGCCATCTCAAAACACCATCACCATCTAAGGTCACCATCTTGGCACCTCCACGGTGCATCGTGTCTCTCAAGACACACAAATGGGGATCATCAAACTGTTGATCATGAATACGCTCCAATAATGAAGAACGAGCAACCGTGCAAGTTAACACCTGGTTAGGATCAGAAATATCCAACCTCACAAGCCGATTGGCCAAGGCTTGAACATCCAAGGCAAGTGGTCTTTGGTGGACCGGAATATAAGCAAGAATACCCATGCTGGCAGACTTCCTACTCAATGCGTCAGTCACAACATTGGCCTTCACCGAGTGATGCAAATAGTAACATCATAATTTTTCAACAACTCCAACCACCTTCTCTACCTCAAATTCAACTCCTTTTGCCTGAACAGATACTAAAGACTCTTGTGATAAGTGCACACCTCACATGTCACACCATATAGATAATGCCTCCAAATCTTCAGTGCATGAACAATGGCTGCCAACTCTAGATCGTGAATCGGATAATTCTCCTCGTGGATCTTCAATTGCTTCAAAGCAAAGGCAATGACTCTACCATCATGCATCAATATTGTACTAAGCCCAATACAGGAAGCATCACAATAGATTGTAAAAGGCTCTGAACCTGTGAGAAAAACCAATATTGGTGCTGTAGTCAGAGTTGTCTTGAGCTTCTGAAAGCTCGCCTCACACTCATTTGACCATCTGAACTGAGCACCCTTCTGGGTCAACCTAGTCATCGCTGTAATAGACGAGAACTCCTCCACGAACAGATGATAGTAGCCTACTAACCCCAAGAAACTCTGAATTTCTATAGCTAAAGTTGGTCGAGGCCAGTTCTTTACTGCCTCGATCTTCTTTGGGTCCATCTAAATACCCTCTACTGATACAACTTGACCAGAGATGCCACCGAACTCAAACAGAACTTGCACTTTGAGAACTTAGCATATAACTGACTATCCGTCAGAGTCTGAAGAACCACTCTAAGATGCTGCTCGTGCTCCTCCTGGCTGCGGGAGTATATCAGAATATCATCAATAAAGACTATCACAAACAAGTCCAAATATGGCCTAAACACTCGGTTCATCAACTCCATAAATGCTACTGGGGCATTGGTCAACCCAAACAACATGACAAAAAACTCATAATGCCTGTACCGAGTGCGGAATGCTGTCTTAGGGACATCAGATGCCCTAATCCTCAACTGATGGCAGCCAGATCTCAAGTCTATATTTGAAAATAAGTTTGCACCCTGAACCTAGTCGAACAAATCGTCAATCCTCGATAATGGATACTTATTCTTGATCGTCACCTTGTTCAATTGTCGGTAATCAATGCACATCCTCATCGAACCATCCTTTCTCTTTACAAATAACACTGGCATACCCCAAGGCGAAACACTTGGTCTAATGAAACCCTTCTCAAGCAAACCCTACAACTGATCCTTTAACTCTTTCAAATCTGGCGGGGCCATGCGATACGGCAAGATAGAAATAGGTTGGGTGCCCGGAGCCAAATCAATACAAAATTCGATATCCCGATCGAGCGGCATACCCGGCAGGTGTGAAGGGAAAACCTCTAGGAACTCCCAAACAATGGGAACTGAATCAATGGAAGGGACCTCTGCAATGGAAACGCGAACATACACCAGATAAGCTAAACACCCCTTCTCGGCCATGCGTCTAGCCTCCACATATGAGATAACACTGCGAGGGGTATGACCTAGGGTCCCTCTCCACTCCAAACGAGGTAAATCTAGTAAAGCTAAGGTCACGGCCTTGGAATGATAATCCAAGATAGCATGATATGGGGACACCCAATCCATCCCTAATATAACGTCGAAATCCACCATGTCTAAGAGCAATAAATCAACATAAGTCTCAAGACCCCTAAACACTACAACACAAGAACAATGAACTCGGTCGACCATAATAGAATTACCTACCAGTGTAGACACATAAAGAGGAATACTCAATACATCACTAGGCATGATCAGATAAGGTACAAAATAAGATGAAATATACGAATACTTAGACCCAGGGTCAAATAGCACTGAAGCTTCTCTATCACAAACCAGAATAGTAGCTGTAATGACTGCATCTGATGACTCAGCCTTTGGCCCGGCTGGAAGAGTATAACATCGAGGTTGGGCCCCACTACTATGAGCTTCCTCTCAGGGACGACCTGCTGCGGGCTGGCCTCCACCTCTGCCAGCCTGAGCTCCACCTCTATGACCTCTACCTCCACCTCTAACACCCCTGCCACCACCTCTAGCTGGATGGGCGGGCTGTGGAACCTCTGGTGCATGAATCCTAGTACGAGAACTTAGATGCTGAGATCTTCTCGAAATTCGAGGGAAATATCTGACAATGTGCCTCGGGCCACCACAAAAGTGGCAAGACCTCGGCTGATTCGGCTGAGCACCCTTTAACCTCGGGCAAGCCCTTTTGAGGTGACCATACTCACCACACTTATAACATCCACGCGAATGCTGTAGCTGAGGAAACTGAGGCTGACCCTGGTAGCCTGAATGACGGGGCCTCTTACCCGACCCATGACCACCTCCTTGTGACAGAACCATCTTAACTCTGCGGGCCATATTGGACGCCTCCTAAAAGGTGATCTCACTCCCGGCCTGAGCCACTATAACCGGCTGACCTCCACAACTGGCTGAATTACTAGAAGTTGAACCTGGAAAGCTACCTACTCTAGAGTACGTGTAGTAGGAGTCTGAACCCCTCCTCGAGCCTGAGGAGTGGCTGGTGCTACTGGAAGCAATCCCGCTTGGGTGACACTCTCCATGAGGCCCACCAATCGGACGAGAATGTCCTGAAGAACTACGGTGGCAATGAACCCCTCTAGGACCTGAGCTGGGCCCATCGAAACTGCTGGGGCTGGAATCTCCTCCTCCAACTCAAGCTGAGGCTTCGCCTCTAGGGCTGCTGCTCGGGGCTCGGACTGTTGAACACTAAATGAGGAAGCGCGTATTCTCGCCATCTGCGGAAGAACAAAGTAGAAATTCAATTGGAATTTTTAGATACAGAACCTCACGACAAGAAAGAACAAATGTGAAGTTTTTCCTAACTCTGTAGCCTCTGGGGATAAATACAAACGTCTCTGTACCGATCCCTCATACTCTACCAAGTTTGTCTGTGAGATGAGAGACCTATGTAACCTAGCGCTCTGATACCAACTTATCACGATCCAGATTTTCTACCATCGGGAGTCGTGATGGCGCCTACTAATAGGAGCTAGGCAAACAAACTCTTACATATCCTTTTCGTTATCAAAATTCTTCGTTAAACAATTTAACAATAATAATATAAATACAACGGAATAAATTAAACGAGTGGAAGACTTAAGTTAATAAAACTAAATAAAATACGGAATTTCAACAGAAACCTCTACCCAAGAACTGGTGTCACATTACCCACGAACTACTAGGAACACTAAACACAACCATTCGAAAGAAATATAAACTGTTTGTCTCGAATACATGAGATAACAGACTAAAAATAAAGATAGAGGAGATGGCGGGCCTGCGGACGCCTGCAAGGCTACCTCGGTGTCCTGCTGGTCTGAATGCTAATGCTCGCGATACTGCTGCTAGTGTCCGAAACTTGTATCTGTGCAAAAGAGCACAGAGTGTAGCATCAGCACCACCAACCCCATGTGCTAGTAAGTGTCTGGCCTAATCCCGGCGAGGTAGTGACAAGGCTAGGACCAGACTCCAGATAAATCTGTGCAGTTATATAATATACGGCAAATAAATAACAAGTAAAACTGGGGAGGGGAAACATGCTTTGCGGATAGCAAATAAAAATAAAATATCAAGGATAAAAGAGTAAACACCTACAATCTAGCTTCTACTACAGAATAAAAGAAATATGACAACTTTCATGTTCAGCTTATCATGTTGCATGCGTGCAACCCGATCCCATTTCATCATGACTCGTGGTAGGCGTATCACCCATTCCCATTTCAATCAATATCTTGTGGTAGCTCCCATTTCAATATCATTTGTGATAGGCGTACCACTTGCTCTCATTTCAATATCATTTGTTGTAGACGTACCACTCGCTCACATTTTAGTATCACTATCTTGTGGTAGGCGTACCACTCGCTCCCATTTCAATATCTTGTGGTAGGCATACCACTCCCTCCTATTTTAATATCTTGTTGTAGGCATACCACTCGCTCCCATTTCGATATCTTATGGTAGGCATACCACTCGCCCCCATTTCAATACCTTGTGTTAGACGTACCACTTGCTCCCATTTCGATATCTTGTGGTAAGCGTACCACCCGATCCCTTTTCATCATTATCTTGTGGTAGGCGTACCACCTGATCCCATTTCAATCAATATCTTGTGGTAGGTGTACCAACCGATCCCATTATTTCCAACACAATACACAAAGTAATCCTGGCAACGGAACAAGACAATGTAATAACTTCCCGGCAAAGGAATACAATAACAACAATTCAAATGTCCCAGCAAGGGAGAGTCAGCTATAGCCGATTCTATTCAATTTCTACTCGGCACAGTTAAAACCAATACTCAGTATCAAGGATCACCAACTAAGGCTCTTACAATATCAAAATTTATCATCTTTCTCACATAATTCATATTCAAGCTTTCCGGCTACGCGTCCGGACTGTGCACGCAAATCGAAGTGACTACAAAATAAGGTTTTCAAGGCCTCGGTAGTACGAAAAGAGAGAGAGAACAGGTGATGACCCCTTTGGGTCGTCACAATTATAGAGTAAACTATACACAATCACTATTCATCATTTTCAGAAACTTATACTTTTATTACTTTAATACTAGTCTCCATAAATATGGAAAAAATCTACATAAGCCCCACATTGGGTAACTAAATTTAGAGTAGGAAAAATTTGACCCGCACCCGTCTCGCAACCCGCAAAAAATTCTTTATGGAAAAATTAACCCACCCCACCTTGCCCCGCACCCACACATGCTCAAACCCGCACCACCCCACATAGACTCAAATCCGTACCGTCCCGCACCCACACCGCCCCTTCACTATCCCTAGACTCATTTTTCTACTTTTAGTTAAGCTAATACTAATAAATATTATTAATTGAGATCACACCAGGAAGTCCAGTTACAAATGAGTCTCAATTACAAAATTCAAGAAGTTAACCATATTTATTAAGGCATCTTAAATTGGTTTAAGTTACACCAATAAACAAGATATGTTACACTTTGGGACTTCAACATATGGCTAGGCTCAACTGCACCATGAAAACATATGTTATTTTCTCCCTATCCTTTATCCCCACAATGTTTGCCGGGATTCTAAACCAAATCTTGCGCAAAGTCATTTGTGTCTTCCTGCACAGCCACCTAACATAAGCTTTTGGGAAATTTAAATTGCTTAGATTCTACCAAAGATTGTACATTTTGCCACATCAATTACAGGGTATAACATCCTGTATACCAAATCAGCTCATCTGTTTTTCCGAACTTGGCCAACAATCTATGGATCCTATCTCGTGCAATATTTGTTCTGCCAAATTGAATTTCACAAGAGAAGTCTTTGCAAAGTCACCTTCCATTTAAATTGCAATTTCTCGCAGATGCAGGATTAGCAATGGTTAGATCATTTCAGCCTTGTGCCAAGAATAGAGCTACAAGAACTAGCTTTATATTTAGTACCAGACAAATTTATTAACGGTAAAATGTATAAATATCTAGTATTACTCATTTGTCATATTCTATGGCATATCACACAGGTAAACTGTATATATCAACCATACATAGCATCAGCCTTGCGGTATGAGCATAAACTGGCTTCAAAATTCTTGTTGAGAGCTCATTCAGTAAATGCGGCTGCAATCTTCTTGTGGACAGCCTCAACACCAAGACGAGGAGATAATCTAGGAAGTACCTCCTGCGCAATATATGCAACGATGAGAATTAATATCACATCTTGTAATTTTCCACATGAAACAAACCAAAGGTTCACAGGGTAGACGATATATAGCCTAGGGGCAGCTTCAATTCTCTATGGAGAACTTACAGTTCGTACAAGACTTGTTACAACTCTCCTATTCAAGGTTTTCCATAGTCTTTTTCCTTTTCCGTATCTACCCTTACTAGACACAGCAAGCCTTGACCACTGGAACCAAATACGCAAAAGACAAATCACCAGTTTAATGAAATTCCAACATACCTTAACACATCCTTAACAATCAGAAGGGATATATATGGCAAATAATGCATGATGCATCATCCAACAAATGTCTTAGGTTTTCATTATAACTACAATAATTCTAATATAAGAAACAACCTTACAGTTATGATTCTATTAGTCAACACATGAAAGCCTCCATAGATTAGCCATGATAAAAACAATGGTAGAACCACAGCTATGAATATGGGGATAAAGCAAGACGGTTCCAGCAAGTAGATATAAGTTATTCCAATATTCTATGCTCGTTTATATATGAAAATTAATCCATCAATTATGCCTCAATCCGATACTATTTGGGGTATGATTCCTCTATATCCATTCTACTCCCATTCATTCAATACTAAATAATTTTGTCTTTTAAAGCAAATTACGATTTTTTAATAAACAAGAAATTCTCATCTTACACTTATCACTACGCCAACTTACAAGTCTCTAATCAGAGTCCTAAAAGACACTGGTTTTCACAAGTGTAACAACAAAACTATGCATCAACCTCCACTAGTTGGGATATCATATATTTGCCTTGATTCCAACAAAAATAGATCTCTTGAGACAACTATCATTCATATGATTTAAATTTATCTTGTCCTCTGTTAGATCCTTTGATCATTACAATGCTGCATCTATTGACAGGTGCATTTGGAAAAAAAAGGTGCCAATACTAAACAATCTCAAGCAACCTTATCATGTTTTTTTTTTACAGGTAAAGAAAAAGCACTATTAGCCCCCCCCCCCCCCCCCCCCATATTGGCATCTTCATTCATTGTTATCCTTGAGACCTGTAACATCCGCAGCATGTTCTTTTTTTTTCTATTAGGAAAGGGAAAGAGGATGCTACGTTATTGATGGGGTTTGAACCCTCCTCCTCACTGTGGAAGGCGGGGAGCTCTCAACCCCCACACCACGATTGTCACCAAGATTACCATGCTTTTATTGCCATGAAAGCCATTAGAGTCACCGCCAGGATCCCTAAATTGGTGGCAAAATCATCCATCAAGCTATCAAATATATATATATATATATATATATATATATATATATATATATATATATATATATATATATATATATATATATAATTGCACTAAAATCAAAAAGATGCAAAAAGAATAATATATAGGTAAAGACATCGAGAACTATAAGTAACTCTACTGTTCAACACCTCAGAAGCATTTTTTCTTCTATTATTGGATAGTGATGCAGCACCACCAACAACAATAAACCCAGAGAGTTTCCACAAGTGAGGTAGCCCCTACCCTGGAAGGGCAGAGAGGTTATTTTTGGTAGATCCTCAGCTAAAGAAAGGATGAAAAGAAGTAATGACAACTAGTAACAACACAATATAAAAAGAAGACCGAAGCCAAGATAGCAGTTGAAATCATTGGGTCCTTGTAACTGACACAAATCTTGCCTTGTTTTGTCTTTCTGGAAGTCTTGTAACTAGGGCCTGTTTCCGTTAGCACTATCTTTGTGCTAAGTTCAATTTTTAATGAAATATGTTACCATTTCAAAAAAAGATAGCAGTTAAATGCTAGGTAGTAATACCAGTCTAAGAATAAAAATATCCTATTAACACTAATGCTATCGAACTGAGGAAGACAAAGGGAAACGTTTAACTACTAACTAACCTTTTACTCTCATCCTCAACCTCTACATCCTCCTATCAAAGGTCATATTCTCAATAAGCTCCAGTTGCGCCATGTCCCGCCTAATCTCCTCTCCCGAGACTAGTCTTATGAACGATGTTCGCAAATGAAGGATGAGTTTGCTTTGCTAGTTGAAGGAAATGTGCAATTCTTAGTTGGAAGATTATAAATAATCCCAATTTCAATGAGTTGTCAAAGACACTTTCTAACCGAAAGATAATATTTCTCATTTTTTTGTATCATAACTATATTCTACAAGTATGTATATTTTCTAGTATATGCCTATTGCAGATACATTCTTGTTATATCCTTCACAAATTTAAATGTTTATTTTATGTACTTACCGTTATATGTGCAGTATAATTGTCTTATATTATATTATCCAATTATGTTACTTATCAGTTAACTAAGGAATATATTATTCTTGTTTTATATTAATGTACATTTTTTTAATATAGTTAAAGTCTATGTTACTCGGACTCTCCGAAGATGTTGCCGAGTATGTGTCGGATCCTCCAAAAATAGTGTATATTTGGAGGATCCGACACGGGTGCGGTATCATTTTGAAGAGTCCGCGCAACATAGGTTAAAATTAAGGAATATTTTCCCAACTCTATTTGAAATAAAGGTTAGATATTATTGATTTTGAGGACGGGATGGACAAGAATGCAGCAGATGGAGCTGATGCTGCAATTAGGGTTGTTCAAAACCGAAACCGTTAATCGAACCGAACTGATGGCGTATTGGTATCGAATTATCGAGGTAATGGATGGTGAACGGATTGAATTTTATAATTAGCGGCTTAACGGTTGGGGGCGGATTACGCTAAACCATTAACCCGTTAAGAATTTTTATATTTACATTTTTATCCATATGTATATAAAGTACTATTGAAACCCAACGTACTTGCACTTTGTTTGACCAACACAGGCTTGATGGCTATTTCTATCCGCCATAGGTACTTACAATGCATTACATATTAGATGGAAAAGCTGCCAAGACTAGTATCAGTCGGACTTCTTCCCTCACAGAAGAAACGGAAGAGGAATTCAAAGAAAAGGTTGAGGGGGTTGAAGTATGATGATCCTTCTCGGACAATTCTTTGTCATGCAACTTAGCAAGTGTGGCTAGTGGCCATTATATGTTCTAATATCTTTTGTTAGATGAAGTACATACATTGATTGGTATGGCGGGGCTATGTCCCGACCTTTATAATATTATGTATTCTTAGAGACTTGTAGACAGATGTCATGTATACGGATACTTGTATGCAGTGTTTTGGATAGCGCGCGGCGACAAATAGCGACGAGGGCTCGGTTCAGTGAGGTGAGAGGCGCGCAGCGAAGCGCTCGCCTTTTTTATGTGAGGCGACAATTTAAAAAAAATAATATATATATATATATAACTAAAAACTCAATAACAATAATATGTTAATAAATATATCAATTTAAAAATTAAAAAATCAATAGATAGTCATAAACTCATAATAGATTCATAAATTAAAGATTAATAGTCTAAACTCTAAAATAAGCAACATCTATTCTTCTTCAAGATTTCATCTGTGCAGGTGCTCTTCGACATTCTTTACAGGATAGACTTAGCAAAATTTCAAGCAAAAGTTGTGATGAAATATATTTGAAAGAAGAAGAAAAACGGAGCATAGATAGGAAGAAAGAAGAAAAATAGAGCAAAGAGGAAGAAAGGAAAACAGAGCAAAGAAGAAGAAAGAAAAACAGAGCAAAGAAGAAAGAAAGAAAAACAGAGTTGTTGCTGGTGCTGGTCGCGAAAGAGAAAAGAAGAAAGAAGAAAGAAAGAAAAACAGAGCTGTTGCTGGTGCTGGTCGCGAAAGAGAAAAGAAGAAAGAAGAAAGAAGAAAGAAGAAAGAAGAAAGAAGAACATATCTGGCTGGTGCTGGTCGCAAACGATGGAAGAAGAAGAAGATGGAGCGAAACCCTAATTTTCGTCGACCGGAGCAAGTGAAGGAAGCTGACTGTTTTAATTTTTCTGTATAATCAAAATAGCGACGCCTCGCCTCGCCTCGCCACTCGCAACAGAAGCAGAGGCGCACGCTATTCTGCCTCGCAACGCAACAGTCCCTTGTGTGGCGTTATAGCCTCGCCTCGCTACACGCCTTTAGCGCTATAGCGAGCGCTATTTACAACAGTGCTTGTATGGCCTTGTTGGCCTATGTTTTGAGTGTACAAATAATCATGTTGGGTAGTTCTATGTCAAGTATTCTCTCATGTTTATTCTACTTATCCCATGACAGCCTCTCCGGCTCATTTACCTATGATAACAACAACAACAACAGCTACCCAGTATAGTCCCACAAAGTGGGGTCTGGGGAGGGTAATATGTAGAGGAGTCTTACCCCTAGCCGAAAGGGTAGAGAGGCCTCATTTACCTATGATAGTATGATACAAAAGATACGTTATGTAGATATTCAGTTGAGTAAGGTACCGGGTACCCGTCGCAGCCTATCGATTTTGGTCGTGACAGAAGTAGGAGGATGATTGATAAGTTTTGCGAAATTGATCAGTGATTATATTGTAGTGGAATGAACTGGAAGTACTTGACTAGATTGTCTGGTTTTATGTCCTTTTTTAAAGTCTGCTTTGTCTTGTGAAGAACGAATGTCCTTTTTTGTCTTCTGAAGAAAGAATGTCTTTTTTTGTCTTGTGAACTTGGTTGTGTATGAGTAGTCTTGAGGACTCTTCAATTCAAAAATACCATTTGGTTAGATCTTAGATGGTATTAAAATTTGATATTGATTTGAAACTGTTTGGTATTAATCGAATGATGATCCAAAAAAAATTATTTGGTTTAGCCGATAAGCCGCTCGATAACTGCCCGATAATTATTAATTTAATACCAATTCGTCCGTTGTCTTATTGGATGGCTAGCGAATTATTACATTTATAATCCGATAACCGTTAAGCGTAATTATACGCCTAATCCACCCAATAAATACCCCTAGCTGCAATTCAATTAAGTGATGACAACTTTACTTTCTATCCTCCTGTGCATATCAAAATCTTGACCCGCCTGACAAAAGTACGGACTAGAGAGATGAGATCAAACACCTATTGATTGCACAACTAGTTAAAGTAAGAGTTTCAAATGGTACGGTCGCTTAATTGTTTTAATATTTAGAGTAGTATATCAACATTTTTTTAAAATTTTATTGTTTATGTCAATAGCTTTAAAAGGAAGTTCAATTGCTCAATGATTCAATTATAATTAAATCTATTGAAGCACTTTCCAAGAATCAAGGAGGAAATGATGCTCCAGAGGTGCTGAGTACAATAAGGCTCCTTTTAATTCTCAATGCTTTTACCTATATTGTATGTTTTTTGCGTTTGTTTACATATTTGATTTTAATGCTAATCTCTTTAAAAACTTTGTGAATAGCCTAATGGAGGATTCAGCCACCAAGACAAAGATGGTGATGGTGACGGTGCCAATGAGGAGGCTTCTAGTACTAATTTATCTCTAAGATTCTGCCGTTTGGGAATAAGGGCAATAGCCTATTTTGCTAACAGCGATGGCATATTTGACCTCCACATTATGAAGGGCAAATCCATACGATTTTGCATAACTCACTAGCAAATATGACATTTTCCCTATTTACAATTGGCATAAAAATCTCATATAAACTAAAAGGATTCCTAGAAAGCACAAGACCTAAAGTAAATGCACCAATATGACTAAAATATATTCTCAACTAACTGGTGTCACCGAAATAGATCTTTTTCTTCCACTATGCTCTATTTTTCGCTAAGTTTGTATGGATGATATGAAATTGTATGTCTTTCGTGACTTCCTTCCATATGATTTTAGGTCTACCACGTTTTCTTTTTAATACCTACACTCACCATAGTTTCATACCTACGAACAAATGCATCCGAAGGCTAATACAGAGCATGACTAAACCATCTCAAGCAACCATTAATTGCTCCTTCTGACAAATGTGATCATTTTTAATCTTGTATAACTACACACCCATTTTAGCATCCACATCTCTGTGATACTCATCTTGTGGATGTGCTGGACTTTAACGGCCCAACATTTACTCCCATGTAACATTGTTGGTCTTATAACTGTTCTATCAAATTAACCTTCCATTTTGGTAGGCATCCTTTTATCACAAAACACCGTGATAGCACTTTTCCACTTCAACCATCCGATTTTGATTCTATGCAAACATCTTCATCTACCATTTTATTCTCCTGGAACAACGATCCTGTCTATTTGAATTGTTTGCATTTAAGTATTACAATTCCCTCTAATCTCACCTCAACTTTACTCTTCTTATGCTGAGCAAACTTGCAGTGCATATATTTAGTGTTACTTGTCCTAAGACCCTTAAGGGTTATTTGGTAGGATGCATTAGAGAAAATAATGCATGCATTAGCTTTTGGTATTACTAATCTCTTGTTTGGTAAACTTTTTCAACCTATGTATTACTAATGCAAGTATTAGTTATACAACTTATTTGGTATTATCCTAAGTATAACTAATACATAACAATACCAAGGCTATTAATACACGCATTAGCATGGTTAAAGACAAAATTGCCCTTAAAGTCCCTTAAAGCAAAAGAATATGGAAGGCATTTCTATAAACAACTAATTTTCTTAAAAATTCTGCAATGCATTTTAATTTTTAATACACCACATCAAACAGTAGATAAGAAATAATTTATGGATAACTAATGCTTGCATTACTAACCCATGCATTACTAATCTCAGTTTTACTAATACACCTTATTTAGCACTATTCTTATACACCCTACCAAACGACCCGTTACTCTCCATATTGCTTATCCATAGTTCAAGCTTTTGGTTGACACCCTTGTTGGTTTTGCATAAGCAAATAGCACACACCATGGGACCTCATCTTGTTCTGTATTGATTAGCTCTACCATAACTAGGTTAAACAAGTATAGGCTCAATACCGACCGGTGTAAACCAATGATTATGGGAAGCTCCTTTGTATCTCCTACTACTATACTTGCTCTATTGATGACTCCTTCATGCATGTTATGCTATGATCTTGATACATATTTACCAGAATCATAACTTCTCTTTATTTCTGATTTCGAGGGAGCTTAGGTCCATGAGTTACAAAAATACTTGGTTAAAACATTATATCACTATATTAAGAACGCATGCACACACACTTAATGCAGAAACATAGCTAATATTGTAGCTTATAAAAAGATGACGGAGTGGAATATGGAGATACTTGTGGAGTCACTCCAACAAATGATACAAACCATTGCTTAAATGCAAATGCATTTGTCTTTGTTCTTTAAAGACGAAAATTTTTTAGATACCAAACAAAATACAAGCCACAAGAATACAAGAGATGCTTTACACAAAATTGATTCAATCTTCTGCATTGTCCGGTGCATGTAAAGGCAAATTTACTTCACCTATTTCAGATCTCTATTAATGCTAGTAAGTCCAATTTCATGGTATCCCCCATTCTTCGATAAAAATGCATTCCTTTTTCCCTCTGATAAATGGTTGAACTACACAACTCCATGCAAGTTGCAACAAGAGCACCAGAGATAGCATTGATGTGATATTAATGGATTAATACCAGATATGCAGAGGATTGAATACAAATGTTATGGATGCTATACAATAGGAAGTAACTAAAATGTGAAGGCAAGTTTAGAACTTTAGAGAATGCTTTAGGTCTAACAACATTACATGGGAGTAAACATTAGACCTCAAAGGCCGAACATATTCAAATGAGTAATGTAGAATAATGTCGTTTGAGATGGTTAACCATATCTTACGTGGATCTCCAAATGCTCCGAAGTCTTAACCCATAGTTGTGACCCTATGAGGATGGAAGGAGATAAAAGAACACAAAGTAGACATGACATCATATGGGGCAGTTATTTCAAAAGACGTACAATCTCTTAGAATCAATGCAGACTTAACTAAGAAATAGAACACATTAGAGAAATCTTTATTGGTGATACCACTTAGTTGGGTTACAATGTTACGTTTTTGTTGTTACACTTACATTGCATTCAATGTTTGCTAGGAGTCATTAGGTCTGACTAGAGACTTTTAAGTTAGTATGTACGGCTAGTTCTAGAAAAAAAACCCTACTTTATCTCAAAGAAAAATCATTTAATACTGGAGTGAGATGGGCTTGAATAGAGCTCAATGGATATAGAGAAATCATACTATCGATCCCGTCACTCAGCATCAGTATTAGAACCACATGTCTAGATCTTATCACTAGGCAATTCACGGTGAAGTCTGTGTTAAACAAGTCCTCTCCCATGATTCTATTTCGTGCGCGACCTATTCTGATACAATAGTAAAGCTCGTTAAAAGGCACTTGTAAACTTAGGACTCGTTCCATAGAGTCCCAGACCTCTTGTTTTTGGTATAAATCCTTCTCCTCCTTTTGATTCAGTCTCTTAAATATGAGACCCTTATTACAAGGCTATTAAGGAAAACTAGGAATCTACAAATACAGGAAATCTAGATATAACGGAAATCTAGTAAAATTGAACTACTACCTATTTTAATGCCCACAAAAGCCTGCCAGTTACATTAGACCTGCTTATCCTCTCTAGCATTGATATCTTCCTCAACTTGAGGCACCCCCTTGCGTAAACCTTATCCATGAATGAGTCTGTCACAATCTGCTACAAAGTTAACATTTTTCTGCCTATAATAATGTCAAAGGAAGCAAACATTTTGGTAGGTTTTGGGACTGGAGTTCTCTAAAACCAACTTTTGCTTGCACTGTGCTTGAGTCAGGTATATCTTTGGAAGATCGACTGATACGTGATCTAAACCAAGCTGTCTTTCTAGGACTTCCAATGCCATCTTTTACAGATTTTTCCAGCTGGCTTTAAGTATCAGATGTATTCCGAGAGGAACAGTGTAACGTTTCAGCCAACTTACCAAACAGGGTTCAGTGATTCATATAATGATGACGCATTATCCATAGTTAACCAAGTGGCAAGTTAGGATTTAGGAAGTGAATAGTAATGGTCAGCACCTGTCTGAAGAGTGAAGATAAAGGAGGGCAAGGACAGTTTGGGTCAAATTTGCTATTTTAGGGCTATGATGATATTTACTTTAAGGATCTTGAAATACGGGGTTGAGTGGTCATTGTACTTCCAAACCCCATGAACCTTGTCGTCCTTTTGCGCTTTTCAACAACAACCACCCAGTGGAATCCCACAAGTGGTGTTTGGGGAGGGTAATGTGTACGCAGACCTTACCCCCACTTTGGAGGATAGAGAGGTTGTTTCCAAAAAACCCTCTGCTCAAGAGGAAGAATAGAAACAGACCAATATCAACAAGAAGCCATGAAAATGCAACCAATGATGTATGTACCCGAAAAACAGGTGGAAGAAAGCAATAGCAACAGCAAAAGCAATAGTCAAGCAGTAACAACGACAAGGTACTAGGAAACCTAGGCGGAAGCTAGTACTAAAAACCACCTTAACACTAGCCATCTAAGAAACAATGATAGGTACTAGCCAACTAGCCCTAACAAACCCAAAACAGTATAGAAAAACACACTACGACCTATTATCCTTCCACCCTGATCTTCAACCTCCAAACTCTCCTATCAATGGTCATGTCCGCGGTAAGTTGCAGTCGCGCCATGTCCTGCTTGATCACTTCTCCCTAATACTTTTTAAATCGCCCTCTACCTCTTCTCCTACCTGCCAGTGCCAACCGTTCACACTTTCTCAATAGAGCATCTGGACTTCTCCGTCTCACATGCCCGAACCATCTAAGCTTCGCTTCCGGCATCTTATCCTCCACAGACGCTACACCCACTTTCTCCTGAATATCTTCATTGCTAATCTAATCCAACCTAGTGTTCCCGCACATCCATCGCAACATCTTTATTTCTGCTACGCTCATTTTCTGGACATAGGAGTTCTTAACTGGCCAACATTCAGCCCTATACAACATTGCCGGTCTAACCACCGCCTTGTACAACTAACCTTTAAGTTTCGATGGCACTTGCTTTTCATATAGGATGTCGGATGCTAACCTCCATTCATCCACCCCGCCCCTATACGGTGTGCGACATCCTCGTCAATCTCCCCATTCCCTTGGATAACTGACTCAAGATACTTGAAACTTCTTCTCTTAGGGATGACTTGCGAACAAAGTTTCACATCTATCTACTCCCTCGTCTCGTCGTCGAACATGCACTCTAAGTAGTTTATCTTGATCCTGCTCAACTTGAAACCTTTAGACTCTAAGGTCTGTCTTCAAACCTCTAACTTCTCGTTGACACCACTTCGCGTCTCATCAATAAGCACTATATCGTCAGCGAATAACATACACCAAGACACCTCCCCTAGAATATGCCGCTCTTCTGGCATCTTCTTCGTCCTAAAATTAACATTAAACAGCCCAGTCATCCATTCGAAGCCAACCCTACCCGCTAACCTCCATAATTCAATTGGATCTCGTCTGGCCCGGTCGCTCTGCCCCTGCTCATCATACGCACAGCCCTCGCGACCTCTACGAAACTAAAGCGCCTATAATACCTAAAAATCACGACGACTCTCGCAGTGTTCCAAATCGCCCAACATAATATCCCTATCCTCTTTTGCGCTTTTCTCTTTTATAAATTACTGCTCCTTCAGCAACATCAGGTGTTCAGGTTAAAATCTAAAATTGATGCCAGCCAATACCAACAAGTGCTTCAATCATCTCATCTACTAATAACAATATTTCATAAAGGTTTGGGCCTCGCACAGTTTCCTTTATAGATAGCAGAAAAAGAAACTTAAGGATCAAAACATTGTATTTGAACAAAACTTCTTGGCAGTGCCACAGTATATGTAGAAAGTAAAGAAAAACTTATTCCTTAACTTTTTAATATTTTAAATTTCAACCTAACTTACTACAGAACCCATGTAACTTCTAAATTATTTGATTTTACCAGCAGTATATGTACTTAAGGATTTATAAATAAACAGAAACGTGTACGCTTATTTGAGTGGTAGTTCACAAGTATAAGAAGGTATGTATTACATGCAAGATAACTAATTTTGAACAATATTATGTTTTGTGTGATATTGATTGGTTCCAAGCAATAGAAAGAAAGGTGAGAAAAAAGGTATTTGCAATCCCTTTCCTTCACCATTTTTTCCTTTTTCTTTTTGGTCCTAACTAATAGACTCTCAAGTTTGTTAGGGAAATAACATGAAAATTAGCATAATATGTGATGGAAACAGCCGCTGACGCTTGTGTCACTGTAAGCTGCCTGTATCACACTGCCTTGGGCTGTGGTCATACCTTGAACCCTGCGTGAACGTGGAATATTTCATAAACCAGGCTGCCTTTTTTTGTTGTTGTGATAACCGTGGTGTCCGGGCTGCCCTTTTTAATAGTTGCGGTCAAATTATACTTTTTAGATAGGTAAAAATTATTTTCTATGTCTATATAATATGTATCGACTGCCCTTGACTTATTCTTGTATTTAAATATTTAAATTTTGACACTCTCTTAATAAAGATCCTGGCTGTCCACTGCTGATCACACGTAGCATACAACAATGAAATGACAAGCAAGAACTACGACAGCTATTCAACAATAGAAGTTCCATATAAAGATGCAGAAAAGCACTAGTAGTAAGAGCATATCAAACCTCAGTGCCATCAGGACGCACTCTAGCCAACACAGGTATTTCATATTGGTAAGCCTTCTCCCACTCAGGATTGCTAGTTATATCTCTAACCTGCCCAAAACCCATTAAACTAAACTTCAAAAGACAATGCTTAAAAATTAAAAAGGCCTAGTAGAACCTGTAATTGAACGTCATGGAGAGAATGGGGAGTGGAAAGAGAGAAAGCTGCATTGAGCTTTTCTTTAAGGCCATCACACAAACAGCAACCGGGCTTCGAATACAGTATTAGTTTTCTTGAATTTGAAGAAGAAGATGAAAAGGCCAAGGGGCTAAAGACCCATTTGGTTTTTTGGCAGTTGAGGATTTTCGCACCAAGTGTTTGCGGTCTTACAGCAGTCAATCCAATTGCAAGTCCAGCGGCCATTGCGGCTTTGCTTCTCCTTCGACTTCCTACCCTTAAGCAAAAATGTTGTGAATTTTGCGTCCTCTTTGCATTTTGCACCCTAAACTTTGCTGTTATTTGCAATCAACCCCCGATCGTCTCCATTTTTTGGCAATTTGGCACATAGTTTATGACGTAACTCGAAAGACCAAGTTCGCTTCTGCTAGATAACGTTAGATAGTTAGGCATCATTTAGTTCGAAGGATAAGGTGGAGTAAGATAAATTAATACCTTCATATAAATTTAATCATATACTTAATTCAGAATATTTCATTTCATCCTACCTTATTCCATCAAATATGAAATTATTTTATCTAATCTCTCATATGGTGTAAATTAATTCTCGAATTATAATCCCAAAATTATAATTTTTGAATAATGTAGTCGTAGTACCAAACAACCCCTTAGGGATTTGGTTGAATTTTTTAATTAGAGATTAGTAATCTTGAAATTAATATATCCCACATTGAGGGCGAGATAACTATTAGGGAATTACTTAATTTTAAAATTGTCATAAAATATGTAAGGACAATATTTAAATTGAGATTTTAAAGGTTGTTACTTTGTGACTAATAATCTGTTTAGCCAAGCTTTTTTTTCTTTTGGGGGGAAGGGGGGCAAAAATTGGTTTATTAGTTAAAAATATTTTTTTGCTTAAATTAAGGTGTTAGGAAATTTTTGAAGGAAAAAAATTACTTTTGAGTTGAAGCAGAAGAAGTTTTGGAGAAGCAGAAAAAACAGCTTCTCTCCAAAAGTACTTCTGCAAAATTACTTTTAAGAAAAATACACTTAAAAATATTTTTTTAAAACTTGGCCAAACACTAATTATTGCTCAAAAGTACTTTTCAAATTAATTAGCTAAATACAAACTATTTCTCACCAAAAATATTTTTTTTAAAAGTGCTTTTGAGAAAAATGCTTTTCAAAATAAGCAGATTTTAGAAGTTTAGCCAAATGTGCTATAAGTTATTTTTCCCCTATAAATTGAGGATTTCTATTTCATTGTAATTCATCTCAAAATTAGTAAGAATTCTGTCTTTTCCTTTTACAATATTTTATTGTTTTATCTCATGCTATCAGCATGAGACTCTATCGTTTCAAGAAGTTATTTGACAATACTAACGGGTAATTTTTCTCATATTTAAACTATGAGTGATATTATGAAACGAAAGTTCGTTGCCCTTAAAATTTCAGGCAAGAACGATATGTCATGGTTGTTGGATGTTGAAATCCATTTAGATGCAATGGGTCTTGGAGACGTCATTAAAAATAAAAAAAATAAAGCATGTACCCAACACTGTGCTAAGACATTGATTTTCGGGCGTCATCGCCTTAGTAAAGGGTTGAAAGTAGAATGTCAAAAATCCACTTGTTTTGTGGAATGGCTTAAATGAAAGATATGACAACCTAAAGTTGGTTACACTTCCACAGGCACGACATGATTGGGTTCATCTGAGGTTCCAAGACTTTAAGCTTGTTTCTAAATATACTCTCGCAGTGTTTAAAATTACTTCTCAAATGAAACTTTGTAGAGATAGTGTCACTGAATATGATATACTTGAAAAATATTCACAACGTTTCATGCCTTGCAACAACAATATCGAGAGAAAGGTTTCAAGAAGTGCTTTGAGTTTGTTTCTCTTCTCCTTGTGGCTGACAAAACAATGCGTTGCTCGTCAAAAGTCATGCTAATCGACCCACTGGTTTATGCAATTGCCCAAAGTGAAGGAAATGTATTATATGCTAAACATTGAAAAGGTCGTAACCCCGTTCGTGGTGGTGGTCAAGGAAGAAATTTCTCGGTGTTAATCTTCCCCCAAAGAAAAATAACTACCAAAAGTGGAAAGGGAAATATGAGAAATCAAAAATAAAGGATTCAGAAACTAGATGTTTTCGTTGCGGCGGAAAAGGTATTTGGCAAATATTTGTTGTACAATAAGATATTTGGTTAGGCTTTATCAAACATCTATAAAGAATAAAGGCCATGAAGCTAATTTTGTCTCTGACAATACATTTGACACCACCCACTCGAATATGACAGACTTCTTTGAGTACCCTAATAAAAAAAATAGATCACTTGATGGGTGATGAATCCGTAATTAGTGATGATTAAGTAGTTTGTTTTTTATTTTTATCTATTCGTAATAACTAGTGAATAAATATTATGTAATCATAATTTTTTAAATAAGTAATAGTTATTAGTATCAATTATTATTATTTATTTTATAAAATAGTATTGGTTGGTTTTGATTAAATATAAATATAGAATTCATTTTAAACAATGCTTCAGCCTTTGAAACTCAAATGCCAAAAGCGGGACACTAGAGGACTGTCTATTCAAATAATTAATATTATTACCAGTATAGTTCAAAGGAAAATATTACTGCTATAGTAGTACTAAAAAGCTACTTTCGTTCCCACGTGTTTTTCTTTTTCATTTTTAAATTAAATTTTGCTATTACATGTGGTACCCACGTGATTAACTTGATCTTAAGTCAAATTTAACATAATAATAGTAAGTTTCGTTACAATTTAAAATTTAAAAACATAATAAGTTTATAACCATATTCAACAACGAAATTTCTTTTTAATTGCATCGCTCATTATATGTCAAGTTTGTTAATGACTCATTATTTCTAACATTAGGAGGTATAGTTTCAAAAAATAAAAGAATAAAACAAATAAAAATATAAGCAATTACATGTAATCACAAGAAATACATGTAGAGGAATAAAAGATAAATAATGTACAAAGAAAAATATATTTAAATTTTAAAAAATAATATTAAAAATTTTAAAAATAGAAATAAAAAGTTATAAAGAAAATAAATTAAAATAAAAACAAAAAGGAAAGAAACTAAAAGGTAACCTTGTAATTACACAGTGTACTTACCACTAATTTTCACCTCTCTCTTGTCAATTAGAGAGTGTAGCCCCTGCAATTGCACCCAATTCCATGCTGATGTAGTTACTTGATCAAACAAACATGCTAAATTATATAATTACACTCAATTACACATAAATTTAATTCCTAGATGACTTTCCAAACAAGCTCTTCCGATTAACTCACTAGGCTTTATTGGTCGAAGTAAAGTTGCCTTTATGATGTTGTTTTTCCATTAAACCCACACCTGCAATGTTGTTATAAATAAATATCCTTCTTTATATTCTTATTATCAACATAATTATTTGTATCATAATTAAAGTTTGCTCGAAATTGTATTAAAAAGGTTATTATTGAATCATTAATTTAACTTTGTTTCTTTTCTTTTCTCTAAAAATATTAATGTTTATTCGTATAGTTCCTTTTGTATGTCAAATTATGAGAAACAAAAATGGATATTTCTCAAAGCAAATTTAGATCAAAGTTCATTGTAAGAAAAATTATTTAATAGATTCATGTACTACACATACAATATTCAAAGAAAAAAATATTTCTCTCATTTAAGTATGTCTAAGGCAGATGTTACTACAATTTCTAGTAATAGTAACTTAATTGAAGGCTATGGAAGAGCTACTATAACACTACTGCAACGGTTCGACCAGTTGCTTTGAGCTTTAGCCTTCCATTCAGTGGTTTGAGACTTTAAGTAGCTTCATATTATGTACTATGACTTGTGTGTATGGTTGTTTCAATTTTCAAGCAGTTTGGGATTTATTTGGAGAATGATTATCGTTTTAGAAGCTTTAAATTGGAAGAGTTGACCAAGGGTTGACTTTTGGGTAAACGGACCCGAATTCGGATTTTAATTATTCCAATAAGTTTGTATGATAATTTTGGACGTGTACATAAAGTTGGTTAAATTTCAATGAGTTTTGGATAAGTTTGGGTTGTATAGTGATTGCTTTCGGTTTTGGCGCCGATTTGAGAATAAAGGTTCCTATATTGAGCAAAAGGCCTTTGATTCATGTTTTGACTAAACCATTATATCCGTATCGTATTTTGGAACCATAACAACTCGAAATGAGCAATTTGTTATCATTTTACTAAACATTGGATTGCAAAATTTTTGTAAATTAATTACGAAATTGTCATTGAATTTATATTTAAAAATCTACGGTATTTTCAAATATTGAAACCAACATATCTTCTTCATTATTAGGTCAAATAGAGTGATTCAAAAGCTTAACTTGACTAAAATTTTATGAGGAATGCATTTGTGACATAAAAGTGAGTTTTGGGATCGTTTGGCACAATAAACGAGGCATAACAGCTGGGAAAAAGCATATAATGGTGATTATATCATATTTTGAGTTAGGGAGTTCATATCTGGTTGATAAGTCTTTCTCCTAAGATAACAAAAAGGGGACCTAGTCTGATAAACTTTCTCCTATGACCAAAATCTTATTATGATGAAGTTTTCTTTTAAGATAGATAACCTAGTCTGATGAATTTTCTCCTAGGATTAAAATCTTAGTCTGATGAATATTTCTCCTAAGATAGAAAACCTAGTCTGATGAACTTTCTCCTAGGATCAAAATCTTAGTATGATAAAAATTTCCTAAGATAGAAGACCTAGTATGATGAACTCTCTCATAAGGTAGAAATCTTAGTCTGATGAATCTTTCTCCTAAGATATGAGACTCAATCTCATGAATTTTCTCCTATGATAGAAATCTTAGTCTAATAAATTTTTCTCCTAAGATAGAAAACCTAGTATGATGAATTTCTCCTACGATCGACGTCTTAGTCTGATGAATCTTTCTCCTAAGATAGCAAAAGAAGACATAGTCTGATAAACTTTCTCCTAGGATCAAATCTTAGTCTGATGAATATTTCTCCTATGATAGAAGCCCTAGTTAGATGAAATTTCTCCTAGGATCAAATCTTAGTTTGATGAATCTTTTTCCTAAGATAGAGGACCTAGTCTGATGAGCTTTCTCCTAGGATCAAAATCTTAGTCTTATGAATCTTTCTCCTAAGATAACAAAAAAAGGACCTAGTCTGATGAGCTTTCTCCTAGGATCAAATCTTAGTCTGATGAATCTTTCTCCTAAGATAGAGGCCCTGATCTGATGAACTTTCTCCTAGGATAGAAATCTTAGTCTGATGAATCTTTCTACTAAGATAGAAAACCTATCTGATGAATTTTCTCCTGGGATCGACGACTTAGTTTGATTAATCTTTCTCCTAAAATAACAAAAAAAGAAGGGTCTAGTCTGATGAATTTTCTCTTGGGAATCGAAATCTTGGTCTGATGAATCTTTATCCTATGATAAAAAAAAGGGACCTAGTCTTATGAACTTTCTCCTAGGATCAAAATATTAGTATGATGAATTTTTCTCCTAATATAGAAGACCTAGTCTAATGAACTTTCTCCTATGATATAAATCTTAGTCTGATGAATCTTTTCCCTTAAGATACCAAATATATATATATATATATATATATATACACCTAGTTTGATGAATTTTCTCCTAGGATAGAAATCTTAGTTGGATGAATCTTTCTCCTAAGATAAAAAACCTAGTCTGATGAATTTTCTCCTAGGATAGATTTTTAGTTTTCTAAAGTTATTAATCTTTTGTTTTCTTGAAATCAGGGTCCCGCCTTGAGAATAGGGTCAATTTTTACTTTAGTCAAGCTTAGTTTGTAATTTTTCCTCAAGATCAATCTTAAATCTAGGAGACACACTTCCTAGTCTGGGTCACTCAGGTTTTATTCTTGGCAGACGCACTTGCTAGTCAAATATTCTTGCTTTTATTCACATGAGACACACATCCCAGTCAAGTCTTCAATTTTACTCTTATTATTGCATCAATAACATAGGTGATTTACAGTTTTGCTAACAACTCACAAATCTTCCTAGTGCAAACTGGGCAAAAAATTCAGTTTGTTTTGTTGTTTTGATTGCAGGCACCCACCCGGAGAATGAGGGAATTCATTTCACAATTATTTCAAGTTTCAAGTTAGTATCAGGCGCCCACCTGGAGAATAAGGAAAGTCAATTCAGAATTCAATTCAGGTTAGAAGTAGTAGAAGATCATGGCAAGAATGCGAGTCAATGGTCCGAGATGACCAACAGAAGTAGTCTCAATCTGGGGAAAAAAAGAATAAGTGAGTCCAAAATGCAGAAGCAAAAAAGAAAAAAACAAGATGTGAATTGCTCAAGACATGGTTGAAGTCACGAGTGCTACATATCCAGTCTTGATCCAAAAAGCTGAACAAGAGTGAACTAGCACCTGCAGCTAGCAAGTGTCAAGGTTCAAATCTGAAGTCTGCATGAAAAACCATTCAATACTCAAGATCAAGCTTCAGAAGACTTATAGATAGGAATTTTGTAATTCATATCTGACAATGTTAGTTAGTCTTTCTCATTCTTTTATTTGGATGTAATAACAGGACCGCATAACGGAACCTCGACGGAACAACACCTCAATCGGCTCTCAACCTCGGTATATTCCATCACTGTTCCTACTTCTGAACTACACGTGGCCTAATTACTTATAGCCAAAGATACGTAGGCAGCTCAGATACTAGGGCTCGATCACATTCTCATTCCTTTTAGTTTTTGGTCTCACTAAATAAGGGTCGGGTAAAAAACATGTCTAGTCGTTCTTTGTCTGATAATACTTCATATTTTGAGTCAAAGAGGGGTAGCTGTAGACATGTGATTTTTGACATTCCAAGATTTTACATATTTTAGCATTTAAATACTTAGTTTAGGTCTAATACAGTTATTTCAATTAATTTTGACTCTTTTGTATTATTTTTATTACAAAATTGAAAAATACAAAAAAGTAGTTCCATATTTCTCTATTTAATTCATGTATTAGATATTTTTAGAATGATATATTACTTTGAGCCTATTTTATTTTAATACAATCTTTGGAAATACCAAAATAGGTTCAACTTTAATTTTTAGTTCTATTTAAATGTAATAGTTTGTTATAATAATTTCAACTTTAGTTTTTGGTTTCATTTGTATCTTCTTATAAGTATTTTTAGAAGTAGATTAAATTTTTAGCCTTTTCTTAGCCCAATTTTGTAGAATGTGTTTAGCCCAATTAAATTCTTACAAGAGGCCCAAGTTGGACAACCCACACCCTAAACCCATAAAACCCTAAGTCTTCATCTTATCCAATGAACCTAGACATATGAGACCACCAAGACCAAAACCCTAAGAGACCCCAGCCACCCACATTCTTCTTCATCCAAATATTCCAGTCATCCCTCTTATTTCTTCCATATACACATAGAACTAAGACAACCCAAAAACCCTAGATCCTTTAACCAAAACCAGCAACTTCTGCTGGCCTCCCTCCTCCTCCTATCGACACACCCGAAGATCACATTCTCGGCTGATTATCTGAATCCAAACATCGGCCCTAAAACCCGCCGGAAACCAACCAAACTACCCTTAAACTTTGAACACAGCTGCCTTTCACCTCACCAGACCCATTGCCCACCATATGCTCATCACAATCGTCCAATACACCAGCAGCCCCTTTCTCTGAAACTCTTCATCCTTACACCAAAAAAGCCAGTTGCTTCTCATCGTTCACACGCATGCATAACATCGAAAACATAGGCAAGGAACGAGAAAGCAAACATGACAGAATCTGGGAGTGAAAGATGAAAATAATTTGAAATTAGTTCTTGATTAAAGTTTTATTTTCCATTTCCAAAAAATCAGAAAACGAAAAAAGGGGTTTCATTTCTTTTTCATGAATTTCTGCCTAAAATGGAGTTTTTGATTGAGCTGAGTTCGTTTAAGGCTGCCGTTTAGGTTTTGATCAAGGTTTCAGATAGTCGCTTTAATCCCGATTTAAGTCTACGTTTTTCTTTCTAGTAGATGTATTGTTTGCCCCATTTGATCTTTCAGTGGAAGATTCTATATTAATTGAATTTTGAAAGGAAAATTTCCCACTATGAGATAGCTTTTGCTTTGCCAATATTGCATACGAAGATTTGGTTATTTATTTTTGTGCTTGAGTTTTCACCAAGTTTAATTTATTGGTTCAAGCTTTGCCATTAAGCTCGTATTGGAATTTTTAGTTGGAGTGTTCTTGGGTTTGCTGATTCGTGTTGGTTCCGGTTCGAGTTCAAGGATTACATTCAGCGTAGATCTAATTAACACCGAAAAGGTCCTCGCTCTCGTTGAGGTTGAACTCTTTTATTCTAGATGAATATTAATTGCTTGGTGATTTAATTCTATAACTTGTTTAGTTATTGTCTCTGGTTCTGAGTTTGTTCATTTAGTTATCTACATGTGTGTTTACTCGAACTGGTTACAGTTAAACATAACTTGATTGCAGTAAAGAAATTAAATTGCTCTCCACCGATTGAACTACCTCAATTTGGACTAAGGGGTTCTGAATGCTAAAATTTATAAAATTAAGCTTTTTGCTTTATTCTTTGCATATATATAGCCGCTAGTAGCATGCTTAGGCCGTCATCACTTGGGTAGGAAAGCCTTAGGATTTTTTTAGTTTTGAGGCAAGAGGTCATTCCCTTAGATATATTTATATGAGGAATGCCCCGTAGACTTTGTATACTATTACCAGGTTACGCCCCGTAGTATTTGCATTTGGAGACCGAAAATAGAACTTGTAGTATTTTTATTTTATTTTCATTTATTTAGGTGGGACGACTTCGATCCTCTTTTGTGATTTTTTATCGATTTGAATATTCTAAAAGCCAACTAGATCGAGTACGCAACTGTGACTTTCACCGTACTTGGGGAGTGCCTAACACCTTTTTCCTGAGTCAAATGAATCTCCTTACCCGAATCTCTGGTGCAAACTTATTTTGGAGTCCAAAGTGTTTTAAAAGGAAATTTATATATATTTTTTAGAAAAAACGGTGGCCTGGCATACCGAAATCAATGTCAGGTGGCGACTCTGAGTTATTTCCTTTTGAACACAATTTTATCACTTTTTAATTAAAAAACCTTTTGAGCTTTACAAATCTTATTATTTATTTTAAGAGGTTTAGAAAGTTGTAAAAAAGGAGTTTGACAGTACGCATAGAATGGCATTTCTAGAGTATTGTATGTCTCACTCGAGGCTGTGATACCACCTAATATCAATTTGCTAGACAAGCTCTACGAAATAAACAAATTAAAATTTAAAAGAAGAATATTAATAACCAACAACTGAAATACTCTAAAATACATATAATAAATCCATATGTAACCTTGTTTATACTAATCCCATAAATCCAGAGTCACAAGTACATGAGCATGAATGCTACAAATATAGTCTGAAATGAAATACAACTATTCAAATCAAGATAAACATTAAAACAAGATAAGGAAATGGACTTTAGGGACTACGAATGCAATGCAGATCTACCTCAAGTTTCCTACATAGATCTGACCCGAGAAATCTCCTCTATGTGCCGCTAGGACCAACACCGAGATCTACACAAGAAGTGTAGTATGAGTACAACCAATCTCATATACTACGTAAGTGCCGAGCCTAACATCGACAAAGTAGTGACGTGGCTATGACAACATTCGCATATTCCTCTCCATCCATATGTTGTATATAGTAGCTGCAAGTGACATCCTGTAAATTAGTGCTGCAGCAGATTTCCCTTTCCCCTGTTTCTCTGCCCATTCCTTTTCTATTTTCCATACCATCGGTTGCCTCGCCAATCCTTGGCACTGCAATATCTTCTTCCATATAGTAGATGATATTATGCATTCAAAAAATAGGTGCTCAATGGTCTCCGGCATTACTTTACAAAGCATACACCCTAAGTTCCCAATATGCATCCACTGTGCTAATCTATCTTGAGTGAGGCAGTCTGTTGTTCAGAGCCAGGTATAGTATGAGAATCCATCTAGGTGATCCTTAGTTGTTGCATATGAGTCGCCTCCATTGTACCTTTTGAAACTCCCCTCTTAATTTGTTATACATAACCTTCGTAGAGAACTGCTGCATGCAGTTTACATTATCCTCCATATAATATGCATCAATATAAGTTTCTTTAGCCTTCAATATCTTCCTCACCAACCATAAAGCTTGTGTTTCTCGTGCATCCCAAACAGACCAATCCTTTATATAGTGAATGTGTATCCACTAGACCCATAGCTTGTCTTTCTTTTGGTATATATTCCACAACATTTTACAAATGGCAGCCTTGTTCCAAAGTTCTCACATCTAAGAAGTTGAGTCCTCTTGCTGTCTTTGGATGGAAAAGTTTGTCCTATGCTATTAGTGCTTTCTTTGCCATGTCTACGCTCTTCCATGTCCAAAGAAACTTCTTACATATTGATTCAATTGCCTTCACCACTTTTTGTGGCAGGATGAATACCTGAGACGAAAACACTTGCACCGAAAATAGGACATATTTGATTAACTAAACTCTACCAGCATAGCTAAGTAGCTTTGCATTCCATGAGGTAACTTTGCCCATAATCTTATTAAGAAGTAGTTTATATTGTAAAATTGTTGTCCTTCTAGTACTTAGAGGGACCCCAAGGTACCTAAAAGGCAATTCTCCTTTTGAAAATCCTTGCATTTGTATTATATTCATGCTCCTCTTCATGCACTCCTCCAAAATAAATGGAGCTTTTGTCTATGTTTGCCTCTAGACCAGATGCTTTTGAGACTGTTGAAAGCAGTTAAGCACTATTTTTACAGACACTATATCTTCCCTGCTGAACAATAAAAGGTCATCTGCAAAGCTCAATTGTACAATGTTCAGTCTTTCACACTTAGGGTGGTAATTGAAATCTGGTTGCCTCTTCAATGTCTTCAAGATTCTAGTAAGGTACTCCATTGTTAGCATAAATATGAATGGTGACATTGGGTCCCCTTGCCTCAAACCTTTTTTTGCAGAGAAAAGGGCAGTAGGGTACCCATTTATGATAACTGAATATGAAACTGATCGTAGACATGCCATCACCCATTGAATAAATTGATCAGGGGAGTGAAGATAAGTGAGGAACTGCTCTATGAAGCACCACTCAACTAAGTCGTAGGCTTTTCTCATATCTATCTTCAACATGCACCGCGGGGATACCCCTTTCCTTCCATAGCTCTTCACTAATTCATGGCCTAGTATTATATTGTCAGTGATGATTCTTCTTGGAACAAAAGCTGACTGCCCCGGATCAACAATATCATCCATTACCTCTTGCATTCTATGTGTCAGTATTTGTTTGGGTGGTGACGCCGCTGGTCAAAGTAGAGGGTCAAAGTTTCTTAGTGATATTCGAAAGGTTTGGGTAAGATTTGAGGGACGGGCGTTGGAGATTTGGAATGGGGAGAAGGAGAAAAACTAAAGGTGTTAATTTGGTGGGCATCAGAGCTCCGCTGCCGCCGTGGGTGATTTCTGACCGGCGGCGGACGGCAGTGAACGACGGAGTTCAGGGTGGTCTCTACGGTTTACTGGGGTTGTGAGAGGAGACGGATTGGGGATGGGGATTAGGGGTCATTAGGACATTAATATATGAATGGTTGCTTAGTTCAAGTCTGTTAGGTCACTCAACCTAGACCGTTGAGGTTAACTGAGAGCATACGACGTCGTTTCGTTTGAGGAGGGGGCTGAATCAGGATAAAGGGCTGGTTTGGACCGGGTTTGAGGGTTTAAAAATCTGGGCTGGTGTATTTTTCGCCCAAGTTGGGCATTTTGAAGGGACTCAATTTTATAGATTTTCTTTTCTTTTTCTTTTGAAATTAGAATTGAACTTAAAAATAAAATAAGACTGAATTAAATCCTAAAAGAAATAAATTAATCCACCTAATTATATTAAACCCTAATTAATGACCAACACAATTAATTAATAACAATTTTAAGGAAACTACCAAAAATTCAACTTAAACATAGCAAGAATTAAATCCAATTTTTTGACTTTTTGTATATTTTGTAAAATCATAATTACCAGTTAATTTTATAAATATGTGAAATTCAATCCTAAATGCAAGTGTTCAATGATTTTCAATTTTCAAGAAGTTTTTCAGCAATCCGGTAAACTTGTTTCAACTCTTACGTTTTAATAATATATTTTTGTGTTGTTTAGTTTGCATAATTATAATTAATATGACATTTTCTTTGAAAAAAATATTCGGTAAAGGAAAAGGTAAAACTGGTGAAAGTAGTGGCCATAATACTACCCTTCCCCCGGCTCCCCGACCTAGAAAAGATAAGCAAGTTGAAAGTAGTCGCAAACCTAGACGTCCTCCTCCTCCTCCCGTAATGCTTGATAGTGATCACCCTTATTTTAAATTTACCGATAGTGAATTTCTACATGATGTTGCAGTAGGTGATAGATTATATGGATGAAATTATAAATGCTCTTTAGCCTAAAGAACCTATCTTAGAGGAAAATGAGGATAATGATGATGATGATGATGAAACACAAGCACCAGATTTAGATGATACACCTACTAGTCCTGTTCATAACTCAAGTAATGCACCAGCCGACCCACCTGTAGAAACTCCAATTTTAATAGACAACCTGCTAAACGTCAAGAAACATCATTAGTTTAGAATTTTTTTTACTCAAGTAAGAGAACTAAATAAGGCTAAGTGTAAAACTTGAGGGAAATTACTGGTTCATAAATTTACTGGAGACCGTAGTGACACAGGTAGTTTGACTAGGCATATAAAAACACACCCTAGAGATAAGGCTAGATTTTTGCAAATGCAAGCGCAGCAAGAGGGGACAAGTGTAGATTCTGCGGTAAACCCTAGTACAGGTTCAAATCTAGTTCAACCAGGAATTAACACTCTCACCAGAGGTATTTTATATTACGATCCAAATAGAGATCGTGAGGAATTAGCAAAAATGATTACTGTTATGTGCTTACCTTATACTTTTGCTTCTAATCCTAATTGGGTTCATTATATTAGAAGAGTTTTTAATCCTACTTATAAAGGTTGGCCTCGCGCAACAGTTAAGGCCGATATTTATAAATTCAAACATGAATATGGACGATATTTGCGCTATTTATTTACTCATATACCTAAACGTATTTCTATTACTACTGATATTGGTAGAAGTAGTAATGATTGTGATTATCTAACTGTTACAAGTCATTGGATAGTTGAGGACTGGACAATGCAAAAACGTATAATTGCGCATAGAATAATTAATTCACGTCACATAGGTAAGTTTATAGCTAACAAAGTTTCAGATATTTGTAGATATGCTCTAGCGATAAAATAATGGCAATTTCTATGGATAATTCTTCTAGTAACACTAGTGCTATAGGCATGCTTACAAAAACACTAAATCCTGCATTTACTAATATTTTCCATGTTAGATGTATTTGTCACATTTATCATTTAATTGTCGGTGATGGTATGCGAATTTTAAACATAGAAATTGAAAAAAGTTCGAATGGCTCTTAATTGGCTTTTTTATTCAAACCGTAGAACTAGACTTAGAGAGTATTTTAAAAAATGTGATGAATATGGCCGTAGAGAAAGAAAGGTCCCTAAACCTTGCCAGACTAGATGGAATTGTATGTACGAAAGTTTAGTAGTTGCATATGAATATAGAAACCCAATTAATGCGATGTTTAATTATCGGGTAGGTGGTGAGGATGATGATGAAATGCTTGCTACCCAAGATTAGATGAATGCTAAAATTCTTTTAGATTTTTAAGAACATTTTCAAGTTGCTACAAATGCATTTTCTGGGTAATATTATCCTAGTATTCAAACTGTTTAGTTTATATTGCCGCACTAGCTGATTTGTTTGTTAAATTTGGCGAGGGTGGGGATATTTATGAACTTGCAATAAATGAAATGAAACAAAAAATTTTAAAATGTTTTTTTCCTATCCCTCCTATTTTTGGTGTTGCTGCAATGTTAAATCCTACAATGAAATTGGGAGGTCCTCATTTTTGGTATTCAAATATTTATAAGGCTTTAGATCTTTCAAACGAGGAAGTTGCTACACTTGCAGATGCAAAAGCATTAATTAAAATTAATGCCCAACCCCTACTTCGTCTAGCTCACAATCGTCTAAAAGAGCTGCGGGCTTAACAACTCTTAAATCTTGGACAGAGTTCCAGGGTTCTCAAGGTGATAATTATGATGAAACTTCACATCTAAATGAGCTTCAAGATTATTTGTCTGAGGGACTTGAAAAGGAGAATCCACACGACTCTTTTGATCTTTTGGAATGGTGGAAGTCAAGGGAAAAACATTTTTCGGTTCTTGCAGGGATGGCTCGGGATATTTAATCAATTCAAGCTTCAACTGTTGCATCGGAGAGCGCTTTTAGTCAAGCAAGACTGCAAATAGGTGATCATAGAGCGTCGATGAGGGATAGCTTGGAAAAATCGGTACTTTTTTGAGATTGAATCCGCGCGGAAAGAAGAAACTTTGGAATTGCAGAATTACAACCGGCGATAGATGAAGCTTATGAAGAAATGATAGCGAGACGTGCGGAGGATTCGACTTTTCCCGGAAGTGGTTATGAACAAGCTTCTTTTCCACCACCACCAACACAACCTCCTCCCAACCTTGATGGATTTATGAGATTTGTTGGAGATACAATGTAGATTATGATGTAACATGTACTTTGGCACATCTTATTTTTTATTTTTTATTTCTTTAAATGGTGGTATTAGTACTTTGTTGTGCTCATTCCAATAGGGGAAGGAAGACTAAGAAAGATATGCCATTTTGGGTAATAAAAATTATAAGACATACCCTTGAATATCTTTTTTCTCAATATTTCTTTGTCTTTATTTCGAATTATTTATAAGCTACAATATATATATATATATATATATATATATATATATATATATATATATATATATATATATATATATATATATATATATATATATATATATATATATATATATATATATATATATATATATATATATATATATATATATATATATATATAACATACAATATATACTACAAGAAAATATATACGAGAATATATATACATAACATACAACCTAAGCTACAAGAAAATTTAAATAACATATATACATAAGATACAATATATATAAGAGAATATATATACATAAGAGATACAATATATATGCTACAACAAAATATATAACTATATAAGTTATAATATATATAATACAAGAAAATATATAAGAGAATATATATACATAACATACAATATTCTACAAGAAAATATATAATGGAATATATATATACATAACATACAATATATACTAATTACTACAATACAATATACAATGAAATATATATTATATATACTATGCTAATAACTAGTATACTATATAAATATATTCTATACTAGTATATTATATAATATACTAATAACTACTATACAAGATATTGCCTTAAACAAAAAAAATTCAAAAAAAGCCCGCCAGGCCCACCAAGCCCGGACCGCTAAGCCCAGGACCACATGGGCTTAGGCCCGTCACGGGCTGGTCTCACCCATTGAGCCCACGAAGCCCGGTACTGCCAGACCCGGGACCGCTAGAGCCCAGGCCCGCGAAGCCCGGTTAGGCCCGGGTCCGGGACAAAATACAGCACTAGATGAAGCTTATGATGAAATGAAAGGGGAACTTGCGGAGGATTCGGCTTCGCCCGGAAGTAGTGATGAACAAGCTTCTTTTCCACCACCACCAACACAACCTCCTCCCAACCTTGACGGATTTATGAGATTTGTTAGAGATACAATGTAGATTATGATGTAACATGTACTTTGGCACATCTTCTTTTAGTTTGTTTTTTCTTTTAATGGTGGTATTAGAACTTTGTTGTGCTCATTCCATTGTGGGAACGAAGACTAAGAAAGATATGACATTTTGGGTAATAAAAATTATAAGACATACCCTTGAATATCTTTTTTCTCAATATTTCTTTGTCTTTACTTCGAATTATTTATAAGGTACAAGATATATATATATATATATAAATATATATAAGAGAATATATATACATAAGAGATATAATATATATACTACAACAAAATATATAACAATATAAGTTATAATATATATACATAACATACAATATATACTAATTACTACAATACAATATACAATGAAATATATATTATATATAATAAACTAATAACTAGTATTCTATATAAATATATTCTATGCTAGTATATTAAATACTATACTAATAACTACTATACAAGATATTGCCTTAACAAAAAAAAATTACAAAAAGCCCGCCAGGTCCGCCAGGCCCACCAAGCCCGTCCCGCTAAGCACAGGACCACATGGGCTTAGGCCCGTCACGGGCTGGTTTCACCCATTGAGCCCACGAAGCCCGGGACCACCAGGCCCGGGATCGCCAGAGCCCAGGCCCACGAAGCCCTAGCCCGTGAAGCTCATTTAAGCCCGGGCCCAGGACAAAATACAACACTAGCATGAGTACACCACAGTGGTGCCCAGTAAGTATCAAGACTAACCTCGGTGGAGTAGTGAATAGGAATAGTTAATACACCTACTGGTAAAATAAATAATATATTTATAGGGACACCATAACATGATATATAAATGTATATGAAGCCTGTACGAAAGAATCAACAATTTTACAATCACAATGAGAGAAGAAACAACATGTAACACGAGAATAAAAGAATGATGACACATAACCACGGCAAAATACAATCCAACCCTAAGATCACAGTACAGAAAGGAAACACAACCATAACTCGAGTTCTACGATAGTATCCACATCAGGTCTTATTTAATAATTTCCAAAAATTTTCTAAATCTCGGTCAAATCACAACATCACGAGTCCCGGCATCCGAAATCTATACTTAGCATCATGTTCCTCTATCAACCTTACGGTCATACTTACAACTAACTGGCTAAGTAGGGCCACTCTCACATATAAAATGATTAAATAAGGACATGCCTCTATACTTAGCAAATCAGGGAAACTTCACCTCCAATAGGAGTGTTTCAACAACAGGTATGCTTGTGCGAGTGCTTTAACAAGATTTTTACCAGCTAATAAAGATAAGAATAAGAGCAAGCAGTGCGCACAATGTCACCTCACCACATCCACAAATTTAAAGCACATACAAGAATGCAACCACAATCAAAATATTAAATGAAAATAGAAATGCTTCCACATGCCATCGCAATCCTTACATTCAATCCCTGACATAGCCCTCCTTATTTCTCCACGTGTGAAATTAATAACATAAAAAGTAATGCCTTATTTCGCCACATGTGCATCATAATGTTCCCACCTTATTTCGCCATATGCGCAACACACATATAAGCATACGAACATATCCCGCCTTATTATGCCGCATGTGCAATATATCAATAGCAGCAATAGTACAGCAAAGATCTCGTGCAAACCCTCAACAACAATCGCACATCAAAACATCTACAACTCCATGGCAGAAAACTCATGCATCACAATCAATAACTGCATGGCAGAAATCTCATGCATCACAACATCAATAACTGCATGGCAGAAACCTCGTGCATCAACAATACCAAGTACAACGACAAAAAATACAATATATACAAGAGCGCAACAAGTGAATTAACTCAAGTTCTTTCGTTCATCGGGGCAGTAACACTAGCTCACAAGGAGTAACCAAAATAGAAAATACTAAGCGTAATAAGAACAACTTAACAGAGGAGAAAAATAATATGAAACATCTATCTCATAATAAGAACAACAACAAGAAAGTTATCATGAATCAAATAATTTCAAATAAGGAAATATCAACTAAACGTACGATATCTAACTTCTTTAAAGTTGGGCAAGTTACGAAGAATATACAACGATTTCGATTAAGGATGAACAGAGGGAAGATAATCGTAACCTCAATTAAGACCAATTAATTACATAGGAGATACTAATGATTTCAAAATAGAGACAAGCAGTTATGAAAGACAATGTGACTACGGAAGGGTAGGGATCTTCAGCTAACAATGTAAGAGTCAATTAGGCAGCAAAAATAAACCAAAAAGGGCAATTAAATTCCATGTAAGACATGTAGAGGTGAAACTAATAACAGAGAACTCAATTATATCATAACAACTTGATACTCAGTGATTATAAGGACCTAAGAGCCTAAATGGGGCAAATTTCCACAAATAAATTCGAGCATGAACTCGTCACCTCGCGTATTTTGAGCATGTGATTTTTGCCACATTTAAATTACACATATATAATTCATTAGAATTTTTCTTTTAGTATTTGAATTTTACGAATTAGTTGCATGATTTTTTGTCTTGCTTTCATTTTATGTGTTTTTTTAGGCGTCATACAACAACATCAACAATAACTACCCAGTATAGTACCACAAAGTGGGGTTTGGGAAGGGTAATATGTAGACGAGCCTTACCCCTACCCGAAAGGGTAGAGAGGCTGTTTCCAATCGACCCTCGGCTCAGTGAAGAAAAGAAACACAAAAAAAAAGAGCATTAGTAACTCCAGCAGAAATAGCGTAAATTATTATCTAAACATAAGAACCATAAATAAAATAGCATGCAATAATATCATATAGTAACTACCATAAATAACTACCATAAGGGGGACACAATCAAAAACACAAATCATCTATGGATAGCCCTGCCAAGCCTCACCCCACCCCGGGTGAGGAGTACGAAAAACTCTAGGAGCCCCTATCCTGCAACCCTGATACTAGACCTCCAGACTTTCCTATCAAGGGTCATGTCCTCAAAAACCCGCATTCTAGCCATGTCGTGCCTAATCACCTCTCCCCAATACCTCTTAGGCCCCCCTCTGCCTCGCCGAACGCCGACAATCGCCAGCCGCTCACAACTCCTCACCGGGGCATCAGGACTTCTCCTCCACACATGCCCAAACCACCTCAGCCTCGCTTCTCGCATCTTCTCATCCACCGGGGCCACCCCCACCTTCTCTCGAATAACTTCGTTCTTAATCCTATCTAACCTGGTGATCCCGCACATCCACCTGAGCATCCTTATCTCCGCAACCTTCATTCTCTGAACATGAGAGTTCTTCACTGGCCAGCACTCCGCCCCATACAACATTGCAGGTTTAACCACAGCTCTATTAAATTTCCCCTTGAGTTTCTGTGGTACTTTCTTGTCACATAGGACTCCTGATGCAAGTCTCCACTTTGACCACCCCGCTCCTATATGATGAGTGACGTCCCCGTCAATCTCTCCGTCCCCCTGAATCACCGACCCAAGATATCTGACACTGTCCCTCTTGGCGATGACCTGAGATCCAATCATCACGTCCCTGCCTACTTCGCTCGTCTCGGCGCTAAACTTGCACTACAGGTATTCTGTCTTAGATCTGCTTATTTTGAAATCCTTAGACTCGAGAGTCTGTCTCCATAAATCTAACCTCTCAATAACACCGACCCTCATCTCGTCTATCAAGACTATGTCATCAGCAAATAGCATACACCAAGACACATCCCCTTGAATATGCCGGGTTAGGGCATCCAGCACCAAGGCAAACAAGAGAGGGCTAAGCGCCGATCCTTGATGGAGCCCCATAACAACTGGAAAATGGTATGAGTCGCCACCCACCATCCTAACCCTAGTCTTAGCTCCATCGTACATGTCCTTGATTACTCTAATGTAGGCTTCCAGCATGCTCTTCGCCTCCAAGCACCTCCATAGCACCTGCCTTGGGACCTTGTCGTACGCCTTCTCCAAGTCTATAAGCACCATGTGCAGGTCCTTCTTCTTATCCCTGAACTGCTCCACCAGCCGTCTGACAAGGTGGATAGCTTCTGTAGTGGAGCGACCCGGCATGAAACCGAACTGGTTCACAGATATGGATGTCATATCCCTCACCCTCGCCTCGATCACCCGCTCCTAGACCTTCATGGTGTGACTTATTAATTTGATACCCCTATAGTTGTTGCAGCACTGGATGTCCCCTTTGTTCTTGTACAAGGGCACCACTGTACTCCACCTCCACTCATCCGGCATCCTCTTGGTCCTGAAGATCGCATTGAACAACCTGGAGAGCCACTCCACTCATGACCTACCCATGCACTTCCAGAACTCCACCGGGATCTCGTCTGGCCCAGTTGCTCGACCCCTACCCATCCTACGCAAAGCCCCCATAACCTTCTCCGCCCTAATGCGCCTGCAGTACCCAAGGTCTCTATGTTGCTCTGAATGCCCCAACTCCCCTAGCTCTATGTTACGATCCCCCTCCTCATTAAGTAAGTCTCGAAAGTACGCCTGCCACCTCCTCGTTAGGCGTCATAAAAAATGAAAATAATAAAAATAGAATACTTGCATTTAGGACCTAATTCTAGATATTTGATTAATTGAACATCTTTGAAAATAAGAGAAAATAACAAAAAATAGTCATTTTACATTTGTTTAGTTTTCTTTTTAAACTTGGATTTTGGATATTTTGGAAATTAATTAATTTTAATTGTAGAATTTAAATCTGGTCTTGTCTATTTTAATTTTGTACTTAATAAAATCTTATAAAATGAAAAAAAAGAATTAAATAAATAAAAAGAGAAAAAGAAAACAAAAATAAAAGAAATGGAAATGGAGGAAATGAGCCTTAGGGTAGTGTATTTTGGGCAAAATTTGAGGCCAGCCCAAACGAACCCCTTCCCAGACCCATCTCAACCCCAGCCCAATCTCAAAAACCCGGTCTAGCCTCATAAAACCAAAACGACGCCATTTTAACATATGATCAATCCTGACCGTGTAAGTTTCTCAATCTAATGGTCAGGAACTGATGGACTAATATTATATATATATATATATATATATATATATATATATATATATATATATATATATATATATATATATATATATATATATATATATATATATATATATATATATATATATATAAATATATGTAAATAACCCCCTACCCCCTTCAAATCATCTCTCATATCACCTCTCTAATTCTGGCGTAACGCTACGGCCAACCACCGTCCCTCCTCTGTCCGCTGCCGGCCGGAAGTCGCCTCCTCAGGCGGCAATGCTCCAATCAACCCCAAAATTATACCCTTGAATCCTTTCCTCCTCCTCCTCTTTCCAATTCCCCTAGTCCCAGCCTTTAAATCCTAGCCGACCTCTTCGAATATTCGTTCAAGTTCGACTGTTCCGCCTACGGCGGTGCCACTTCCAATTGCTATTAAACTCACACCACAGTTCCCCCTTCCTCAACACGAACCAGCCATTAGTTCCCTTCAAACCCCATCAGAATCCCTCAAAATTCCAAAACCCTAGCACCGCCCTTGTGTTCTCTGGTGGAGGCGCCAGTCTCAATTCACCCGCAGATTAACAACCCAAAGCCACCAAACATCCCTCGTCTCAAATCCGTCGACATCTTCCTTCGAATGTGTCTAGAACTCTTCGAATATCGAATCAAAGCACAAGCCCTAGGAGTCCAATCTAGTCTTGAGCATGGAAGGTCATCGCTATGAATCTCTTCGTTGTTTTAGACTACTCGACATAGTTTGGGTCGAATCAGAATGTCAACTTTGATGTAAGCCTAGTTGGTAAGTTCTCTAGTTTCATTTTTGTTAATTAGGTTTAAATCCAGTTCTCCCTTTTCTTGTTAATTCTTATCTACTTCCTTCTTAGATCTCTTAAATTTCTTTTATTAGGTTTAGTTTCTTTCCATTTAGTGTGGTTCATATTTTTGACTGTTAATGTTGGCTCTTTCCATTTAGTGTAATTCATTTTTTTTCGACCATTAATGTTGGCTCTACGAGTCAGTGTTTGGATTCCTGTTTAATTGATGTTTGCCTATGGTTTGTTAATATGAATTGGTAAGGGTTAATAGATTTAGCTAAACATAGGTTTGTTACTGATTTGTTACTTGATGCTTAATTATTTCGATTAATAGTTCACTGCTAGGCTTAGCTTTAGAATATTAGTATTAATTAGAGTTAAATTTTATTTTTTGATCAAATTAGTTCAATTGCTAGGATTTCTATTATTAGTTTCAATATAGCTGACTAGTCTAACCCTTGATCGACTAACATTGGTTAGTTTAAACTAAAGTTAACTAGTTTTGAGAGTTAATTTTGTTGATTTGGTAATTTTAGTTGAATAAATGGATAGTATAGGCTTTTAGATAAGAGGAAACTTGCATGTAACTGATTTGGAAACCCGTAAAACATTCTAGATGGGGTTCCAATCAAAATTTTAAGACTCTAATGTAGTAACTTGAGTAACAAGGCATAAATAAAAGGGCTAATAAGCTAAAATTAAAAAATAAAAGAGAGACTAATAGGTAAAACAAGAATAGAAAGGCTGCCCTAAGCCTTGCCTATAAAAAGGCATACCATTTCCTTATAGAAGAAGCTTTGAACCCTGAAATAGATCCCAAATGTTCCAGTTCTGAAAATTTCCCCAAAACACTCCTAATTCAATCTCTGCAATTCAAATTCAAAACAAAAACAAAAAATGCTATTAGTATGAACATCTGAAAGTTTTCCTTTCAAATTAGATCATTTAGATCCTCAAAACCAATAGAAAATTCTAAAAACAATGTTGTATTGAAGTTCAAGTCAATTTCAAATTCTAGTGCTTGATTTGCATCATTTAGCCTAGGGTCTGATTGCTGAAGTTCTGGAGTTTCCTGGGTTAACTTCGAGTGTGTTTGAGTTCAATCGAGGCTATTTTGGGTTGTTTACTCGTGTTACTTGCCTGAAATCATGTCCTGGGTTATTTGATATCAGTCCTTGGGTTTTAAAAGCTATTTGCTGCTGGTTTTCAACAGTCACTTGTGTGCTTCTCATTGCTGACTCCTTTCTCTTCATTTTGCCTTAACTCATTTACTTATTTTGCTACTTCTATGTTGTATAACTCCATTTAAGAGTGAAATGAAGACTATCCATGACTTCTCATGCTCAACTCTGTTTAATTGGTTTACTAGTAGTCTTATTAGTCCTCATCTTTATCTAGTAGCTAATTTTGAACTGAGATATGTAATTATTATACTAGGAACCAGTTTGTTGGCATTATAATTTGTTTAATTGGACTGTGCGGACGATTATTTTCAGATCTATATGGACTTTGTGAGTAGGATGCTAGTTATAGACAATTTCAGTTTAAACTATTAGAATAGTTTGTAGTTTGGATCCACGTTGTTTGCTATATGATTTTAGCCTTATTATGTTTATCAAAGGCTTAGTATTGTCTATCAAATCGTATAGTGTCCACATGTATGTCTGTTTGAAATTGATGCAGGAACCAGTTGCGATTTTCTAGTATTAAATTTCTATTTCGATGTCTAGAATGCTACAAGCACGTGAATTAAATCTGAATAACTATCAGGATTTCGATTAAGTGTTAATTCCTTATTTGAATTTAATTTGACATGTAAATAAGGTCATCTTGGTTTAATGATAAAATGTAGATGAACTACTAAAATTCTAGGTATGTTGATATCGATTTCAATTGGGCCCATGACATCTGGGCTATGAAATTGTACCCAAAGCCTTGTCTGATTACCTTGTTAGACTGTTTGGATCCTGTGAGTCCTAGGATTAATATATGCACCATCGGGCTGATGCTGAAGCCCAATTCCGAAAGTTGAATGCATTTTGGGTTGATTTCGAAGCCCAAGTTATTGAAGGCCTTATCCCACCGGTAAAGCTGTTCAGTTAAAGTTTAAAAATATTTGTTAATTTTGGGCTTCTCAAGCTAGGTAGCACATTTGAACTAATGGGATTTTCTTCTGGTTTGGACGTGGGCTTGAGTTTGACAGCCCGGGTTCCAACGCTAATTAACTAGGTTCTTTTAGAGACAAATCCAATAGGAAATCCTAGTTTACTAAATATTGGCCTTCAAATAATAAAACAAGGTGCATCGCGCCAAATAAAACCTTAAATTGTGTGGCCATCTTTAAATTCTTATATCAAAATACTCAGAAATTCGGTAAGTGCCGTTAAGCAAACTACACGGCTTCCCACAAAGATAATAATACGTTAGCCGCTTTAGGCGCATTTTAATAATGTTACCTTCTAAAATACGGGTGTGCATTTCATGTGACCCAAATCCAAATCTCAAAACATTAGATACAATGTGTCGAGGATCCGGGTGCATTTCATGTGACGTGATCCAAAAACATATTTTAGACAATGTTCAATTTCCTAAAGTTATTAATTTAAAGTGGTATATAATTCTAAAAAATGGCACTATAGGAACATGTATCAAAATTAGATTTTTAGCCAATTATAATAGTTTCTGCGACCGTGCTACAACCACGGAATCCGAGGTGCCTAACACATTCCCTTGAGTCAACAGAATTCCTTACTTAGAATTTCTGGTTCGCACACTCAATTTGGGAAGTCGATAAAAATTTCCTCAATTTGGGATTTAAAACAAACCGGTGACTTGGGACACCAAATAAACTATCCCAAGTGGTGACTCTGAATAAATAAATAATCCTATTTCTAATAATATCACTTAAATTGGAAAAAGTCCCATATACATTTTACCTTTCGAGGTAGGTGTGTAAAAAGGAGGTGTGATACGTAGAAAGAATACAGCCAATAGAGAAGGCTCAAATCCTAAGGGGAAGTCCCGCACACAAGGTTAGGCAAGATACTTACCTCGAACCGGCTCGAAATCAAGTAGAAACCACGTTTTTGCCAAAAGTACTCGACTCCAAATGGTCGAAATCTATTCAATTCAATTACATATCGTAAATAACAACTCAAGAAATGGATTATGTGCTTTCATTTAAAGCTCAGACGTGAAATTAGGTAAGATGACCGAACTGCCCCTCAGGCCAACGTCTCAGAATCGGGTGAAATTAACGTTTTCAGAAACCTCATACTCGTACAAGTCTAACCATATAAAAATCTCTCAAATCAGATGTCAAAAATCCAATCAAAACTCAATAATTTGGCCTAAGAAGTTCTACTAAATTTTCATGCAAAATCCGAAATTTAGGATAAATTTAAGAGAAAATTCATGGAAATTAGTCTAAACCGAGTGCGAAGCACAAGCCCAAGTCTCCCAGTTGAAAATCCCTTCAAAAATCACCAAGAACCGAGCTTTAGAAGTCAAAATGTGATAAAAATGGTGTAACCCTCGAATTTGGGATATATTTGATCTGCCCAGGTATTTGTGCATCGCGATAACGGAAAAAGGGTCGCGATCGCGTAGAAGAAATTTCTCGATCGCGGAAGATTAAATGTGAACGCGATGGAGGATTTTAGGGTGGTCTTCAACAAGGCATCGTGATCGTGGGAGATTCTTTGCGATCGCAAAGAAGGATATCATAAGCAGCAACAACATCAATTCAAAATAAGAGAGAAATGGCATGTAGCCCATCCGAAACACACACTAGGCCCCCGAGACCCGTCTAATCACACACGTAGGTCATATAACCTAACATGGACTAGCTTGAAGTTTCGAATCACATAAAACAACATTGAAACGACGAATATAAACCAAAAATCAAGCTTATGAATTTCCAAATTTTCAAATATTGAATCTCATGCCGAAACCTATCAATCTAACTCGGAATGACGCCAAATTTTGCAGAAAAGTCCAAAATGACATAACGGAGATGCTCCAACTCTTGAAATTGCATTGCATCCCCGATATCACAAAAGTCAACTATGGGTCAAACTTCTTCATTTCCCAAACTTCAACATTTTCAATTTTTGCCAAAATGCCTCAATTCACTCTACGGACCTCCAAATCTGAATCCGGACATGCGCCTAAGTCCAAAATCACCATACGAAGCTATTGAGATCATCCACGACCAATTTTGGGGTCGTTTGCCCAAAATTCCAATTCCGATCAACGTTTCACCGTTCAAACTTCCAAAACTAGATTTACTCTTCCAATTTGACTCTAAACCGTCTGAAAACTGAATTTCACCATGCACGCAAGTCGATACTCATGTTGTAAAGCTATTCCAGCCCCTATTCCACCTAACACAACTTAATTTCTCAAAACGACCTGTCGGGTCGTACATCCTCAACCTTTTAAAACCAACGTTCGTCCATCGAATGTGCTCAGTTTCGCCTCGAACCCCTCAAATCACTGAGTGTGCACTCCCAACATACACCCGCGGGTGATCCCAAGTCACCTCAATCTACTTAAGCATGACGACACCATCTCAACTGAAATTTAGCCTTTCTAGCAATACCAATAAGCCTTCAAGCCAGAATTCTCACCTTTCATCCGTTGCTAAATGACCCAATTCTAAATCCATATCCGGTTTCAGTCTCAACCAGCTGCTCCCATTTATTCCAACACACATAGGGTACAACCACACAACATGACACATCACACATAGGCCCACAATAATATTTCTGATAGGAATACTTTCCTAATATTAATTTCGTACCGGCCATAAGCCCCATATTCAATAGGAACTCTTTTCAAACCTCCAAAACACTAGCGATGATACAATAACCACAAAAACCACATAACAAAACAACTGAATAACCAAATCTCAGCTAATACCAATGGCACATACCCCACAAACTAAAACTCAAGAAGCATAGAACGAAAATGAATGAATATGGAAAGTGAGAACACGTAAGGGAACTACCAAACAAGTTAGAGTAGCATAATTTTCTAAATCACCAATCTACAGAATATTCTAACAACAAAGAATGAAAGCATGTAAAGGAATCAGAAGTATCTTATACTAATATAACCCTCACCGCGTTACACAGCCCGATCTCGTCATATCAAATCACCTGAAATAAGGACCAGTATACCTCCCCGGCCTATGGGGCCACCTCGTCTCCTCAAACTCACTCTTCTAATCTCACTTACTCCTGCCTGCCCTCTCTCTCCCTAGCATGCTTACCCTATGTCCTCCTAGCAATGTTCATAAATTGCTGATACAAAATATCCATATCCAACTCACGAGCCATGCTAGACAAGATACTAGGAATAAACCCCTCAATAAACCGACGAACCTTCTCACGAACAGTAGAAACCAATGCTGGGGCATGTCTAGTCAAGATGGTGTAACAGACACCATACTCCAAGATGGTCATAGTACCCTGGTGCAAATGCTCAAACTCTGTAAGCCACGCATCCCTGAGGCTATGAGGGACAAACTCTCTAAAGAACATGTCTGAAAACTTAGTCCAAGTCAGTAAAGATGCCTCATCGAGACCATCTAACTCATAGGTGCGCCACCAATCATAGGCGGCTCCTCGAAGCTGAAAAGTAGTGAAAGAAATGCCGCGCAATCTTTAGATGCCCACAGTATGGAGAATCCGGTAACAATCATCAGGAAAACCAAAGCATCCTCCAATGCTAGACAAATACAAGAGGCTTGTACTTCTTGAACCTCTCAAGCCTCAGTTGCTCTTGCTCGGAAGCCACTGATATGCCCTCGGGCTAAACTGGCACTGTAGGCGGTGCATGAATTATCTCAGGGACCTGCTCAACATACACTCACTGCTCAGGAGTGCGGGTGGCAAGAGTCTGTGCTCCTCCCCCGACCTCGGATGTGGGTCAAACTTCTTCATTTCCAAATTTTAACTTTTCTAATTTTTGCCAAACCGCCTCAATTTACTCTACGGACCTCCAATTCTGAATCTGCACGTGCGCCTAAGTCACAATTCACCATACGAAGTTGTTGAGATCACCCACGAACCATTCCATGGTCGTTTTCCCAAAAGTCTAGTTCCGATCAACATTTCACCGTTCAAAATTCCAAAACTAGATTTATTCTTCCAATTTGACTCTAAACCATCTGAAAATCGAATTTCACCTTGCATGTAAGTCGATACTCATATTCTGAAGCTGTTCCAGACCTTATGCCACTAAATGGAGCTTAATTTCTCAAAACGACCGGTCGGGTTATTACATCCTCCACCTCTTAAAACCAACATTCGTTCATCGAACGAGCTAAGATTCGCCTCAAAGCCCTCAAGTCATTGAGTGCGCACTCCCAACATAAACCCGCGGGTGATCCCACGTCACCCCAATCTACTTAAGCATTACGACACCATGTCAACTAAATTTTAGCCTTTCTAGCAATATCAATAAGCCTTCAAGCAAGAATTCTCACCTTACATCTATTTCTAAAAGACCCGATTCTAAATCCACATCCGGTATCAGTCTCAACCAGCTGCTCCCATTCATACCAACACACAGGGTACAACCACACAACATGACACATAACATAGAGGCCTACAATAATATTTCTAATAGCAATACTTACTAGAGATCAATTCTGTAACGGCCATAAGCCCCAAATTCAGTAGGAATTCTTTTCAAACCTCCACAACACTGGCGATGATACAATTACCACGTAAATCACATAACAAAACACCCGAATAAGCCAAATCACAACTAATACCAAAAGCACAAACCCCACAAACTAAAACTCAAGAAGCATAGAACGAAAATGAATGAATATGGAAAGGGAAAACACATAAGGGAACTACCAAACAAGTCAGACTAGCATAATTTTCTAAATCACTAATCTACAGAACATTCTAACAAGAAATAATGAAAGCATGTAAAAGACTCACAAGGATCATATACTGATATAACCCTCATTGCGGTACACAACCCGGTCTCAACATATCAAATCACCTGAAATCACGAGGGTCCCGCCCTCAACACTGAATCAAAAGTAGAGTACACATCACCCCATCTAGAGACTCTCACTAGATCAATCTACCTACAAATTACAACACAACCTGACTCTCAGACCGATGGAGCATAAAAATCACAACTCACAACCAAGAATACTCAGAATCGTATCAAACATACCAGAACCGACAACAAGAGTGCTATTATTAGTCTAATAACTCCCGGCATGGCTAGAAACAGACGATAGACACGGTTATCGCTAATAGAACCCCTCAACAGGATAATCACATACATAAAGTACAAATCACGAAACGCACCCATAAATGGAACAAGAAATAGGGGAACTCACCCTAATAAGCAGGGCTATAATGAACTACAGATGGTGATCCTTTATAACAAACTATGGCATACCTAAATGACATCACCTGGCATAGCGGCCTTAAGCCTTCTATATGAAACACATCAACAGGGTAGGCCTCGCCCTATCAGGCGCCCTCTACTCGCCTGAATACCTCACTGCGACACATCACTCTGAAGTCGGGGACAATCTCTCACTATGTGGCTAGTATCTCCGTACTAAAAGCACACTCTCTGCCGATGAGGCGGTGGAAACTATGCATCACTAGTACTCCGAGACCCATGAACACCTAAGTCACCATACAAAGCCTAAAGCACGCACTGAACATGCGCACCTGTAAAACCTCTAACATGATGCACCCTATCTAAAAAATAAGGACCAGTATACCTCCCCGGCCTATGGGGCCTCCTCGTCTCCTCAAACTCACTCTTCTAATCTCGTTTGCTCTCTTGCTCTTGACCCTGCATGAACTCTCTCTCCTTGGCATGCTTACCCACTATCTGCTTAGAAATGTTCGTAAACTGCTAATACGAAATATCCATTTCAAACTCACGAGGCCTGCTCGACCTGATACTAGGAATAAAACCCTCAATAAACCGACGAAACTTCTCACAAACAGTAGAAACCAATGTTGGGGCATGTCTAGTCAAGATGGTGTAACAGACAGCATACTCTGAGATGGTCATAGTACCCTGGCACAAATGCTCAAACTCCATGCGCCACACATCCCTGAGGCTCTGAGGGACAAACTTTCTCAAGAACATATCTTAATACTGAGTCCAAGTCAGTGAAGCTGCATTATCTGGACTATCTAACTCATAGGTGCGCCACCAATCATAGGCGGCTCCTTGAAGCTGGAAAGTAGTAAAAGAAATGCCGCTCGATCTTGAGATGCCCACAGTACGGAGAATCCGGTAACACTCATCAAGAAAACCCAGAGCATCCTTTGATGCTAGACAACTAAATACAGGAGGCTTGTACTTCTCGAACCTCTCAAGCCTCAACCGATGTTGCTCGAAAGCCACTGATATGCCCTCGGGCTGAACTGGCACAGCAGGCGGTGTAGGAATAATCATAGGGACCTGCTCAACATACACTCGCTGCTCAGTAGTGCTGGCGGCGAGAGTCTTTGCTCCTCCCCCGGCCTAGGATGTGGCTGCCGCAAGATGAAGTAGCCCTGCCTGAGCCAAAGTTGTTTACATGCTCATGAACTATTCCAAAGTCTCCTGAAGGGCTGGAGTAATAGTACCAGTAGGCGTGTCAGGTGCATGGACTCTGGTTAGATCTGCTGGTGGTGCCTCAGCGATAACTTGCGTAGGTGCTCTCGCTTTACCACCTGCGCTTCTATGGTATCTACCCCGGCCCCGACCTCTGACGGCTGCAGTAGCTGGCATGGGTGCCTGATCATCTTGGGTAGTACGTGTCCTCACCATCCGTGAAAGAGTAGAAGACAGGGGTTTAGAATTGTGATGTCAAAAATTTCACACGACAGGAAAATCAAATGAAGTGAAATTTTTTTCATAATGGTTACATAGCCTCTCTAGATAAGTGCACACGTTTCCGTACCGATCCATGAGACTCTAATAAACCATCTTATGATTCGTGACTCATATGAGCCTAGAGATCTGATACCAACTTGTCACGAACCAATTTGCCCTCCATGAACCATCATGACGGCACCTAGTCTCTATGACTAGGTAAGCCTAACAATGCAAAAATTAAACCATACTTGCGGAAGAAATAATTTAAACCGAACTAGTAAAGTACAACAATACTTAAGGTGTCGCTCGGCACATATAATAACATCTCTTGAAACTAATAACATTCCCAAAACTTGAAATCTTACAAATCACAAGCTAAGTGATACATAAGAAGCTCTAACTCCGAAAACATCTAAACAAAGGAAAAATACTGAAAAGGCTACACTTATTACATAAAGATAGAGAGGGACTCTTCGGTCTGCTGACGTAGTAGATAACCTCGAAGTCTCTAAAGAAACGCCTCCTTCCAAGGCTGACAGAACCGAGTGGGAGTACCTAGATGTGCACAATAAAAACGTGTATAAGAGTAGCATGAGCACACCACAGTGGAGCCCAGTAAGTATCAAGACTAACCTTGGTTGAGTAGTGACGAGTAACAGTCAAGACACCTACCGGGCAAATAAATAATATATTTATAGGGGCAACAGAACATGATATATAAATGTATATGAAGCCTGTATGAAAGGATTAATAATGTAATTATCACAATGAGGGAAGAAACAACATGTAACACGATAATATGAAGAATGATGACATATAACCACTACAAAATACAATCCAAGCCTAAGATCACAGTACAGAAAGGAAGCACAAAAATAACTCGGGTCCTACAGTAATATCGACATCAGGTCTTATTTAATAATTTCCACAAATTTTCTAAATCTTAGTCAAATCACAACATCACGAGTCCCGGTATCCGAAATCTAATATTCCCATCTTGTGCCTCTATCAATCTTACGGTTCTACTGGACATTAACTAGCTAAATAAGGCCACTCTCACATATAAAATGATTAAACAAGGACATGCCTCTATACTTAGCAAATCAGGGAAACTTCACCTCTAATAGGAGTGTTTGAACTACGGGTATGCTTGTGCGAGTGCTTTAACAAGGTTTTTACCATCTATTAAAGATAAGAATAAGAGCAAGAAGCGCGCACAATGTCTCCACAACATATCCACAAATTTAAAGCTCATTCAGGAAAGCAACAACAATCAAAATATTAAATGAATATAGAAATGTCTCCACTGGCCGTCACAATCCTTACAATCAATCCCTGACATAGCCCTCCTTATTTCGCTATGTGTGTAATTAATAACATAAGAATTACCGCCTTATTTCGCCACACGTGCATAATAATGTTACCACCTTATTTCACCATATGCGCAACCCACATATAAGCATATGAACATATCCCGCTTTATTACGCCGCATGTGCAATATATCAATAGCAACAGTAGCACGGCAAAGACCTCGTGCAAACCCTCAACAACATTCGCACGGTAGAAACCTCGCTTATCACAGCATCAACAATCTCATGGCAGAAACCTCGTGCATCACAATATCAATAACCGCATTGAAGAAACCTCGTACATCACAATATAAATAACCGCACGGCAGAAACCTCGTGCATCAACAATATCAAGTACAACAACAACAAATACAATATATACAAGAGCACAACAAGTGAATTAACTCAAATTCTTTCGTTCATCGGGGCGGTAAGACTAGCTCACAAGAAATAACCACAACAGAAAATACTAAGCGTAATAAGAACAACTTAACAAGGGAGAAAAAATAATATGAAGCAACGATCTCATAATACGTAGTTCAACAAGGAAGTTATCATGAATCAAATAATTTCAAATAAGAAATATCAACTAAACATAGGATATCTAACTTATTTAAAATTGGGAAGTTACGAAGAATATACAACGATTTCAATCAAGGATGAAGAGAGGAAAGATAATCATAACCTCAATTAAGACCAGTTAATTACATGAGAGATACTAATGATTTCCAAATAGAGACAAGCAGTTATGAAAGATAACGTGACTACAGAAGGGTAGGGATCTTTAGTTAAACAAAGTAAGAGTCAATTATATAGCAACAATAAACCAAAAAGGGCAATTAAATTCCAAGTAAGACATGTAGAGGTGAAACTAATAACAGAGAACTCAATCATATCAAGAACAACTTCATACTCAGTGATAATAAGGACCTAAGAGACTAAAAGGGGAAAATTTCCACAAATAAATCCGAGCACACTCTCGTCACCTCGCGTACAAGTAATACAATCAACAAAGAAGACTCAAATCCTAAGGGGAAGTCCCCCACACAAGGTTAGGCAAGATACTTACCTCGAACCGGGTCGAAATCAACTGGAAACCACATTCTTGCCATGCGTACTCGACTCCAAATGGTCCAAATCTATTCAATTCAATTACATATCATAATGAACATCTCAAGCAACTGATTCTATGATTTAATTCAAAGCTAAGACGTGAAATTAGGTAAAATGACCAAAACGCTCCTCAAGCCAATGTCTCGGAATCAGGTGAAATTAATATTTTCAGAAACGTCATACTCTCATGAGTCTAACCATATAAAAATCTCTCAAATCGGATCTCAAAAACCTAATCCAAACTCAATAATTCAGCCTAAGAAGTTCTACCAAATTTTCATTCAAAATCCAAAATTTAAGGATGAATTTAAGAGGAGATTCATAGAAATTAGTCTAGACCGAGTGAGAAGCACTTACCCAAGCCGCCCAGGTGAACATTCCTTCAAAAACGCCAAGAACCGAGCTCTAGAAGTAAAAATATGATAAACGCTCGAATTTCGGATATATTTTGTCTGCCCAAGTATGTGTGCATCGCGATCGCGAGAGAAGGGTCGCGATTGCGAAGATGGATATCAGAAGCAGCAATAATAGCAGTTCAAAATAAGAGGAAAATGGTTTGTAGCCCATCCAAAACACACCCGAGGCTCCCCGAACCCTGTCTAATCACACACACAAGTCATATAACCTAACACGGACTCGCTCGAAGTTTCAAATCACATAAAACAATATCGAAATGACAAATCAAACAAAAATCAAGCTTATGAACTTCCAAATCTTCAAATATTGAATCTCATACCGAAACCTATCAATTCAAGTCGGAATGACGCCATAGATAAGTCCAAATTAACATAATGGAGCTGCTCCAACTCTTGGAATTGCATTCCGACCCAGATATGATAAAAGTCAACAATGGGTCAAACTATTTCATTTCCAAAACTTTAACTTTTCTAATTTTCGCCAAAATGTCTCAATTCACTCTACATACCTCCAAATTTGAATCCGGACGCGCACTAAGTCCAAAATTACCATACGAAGTTGTTGAGATCATCCACGACCCATTCCAGGGTCGTTTACCCAAAAGTCGAATTCTGGTCAAGTTTTCACCGTTCAAACTTCCAAAACTAGATTCATTCTTCCAATTTGACTTTAAACCAACCGAATACCAAATTCTACCATGTATGCAAGTCGATACTCATATTCTGAAGTTGTTCCAGACCGTATTTCGCTGAACGGAGCTTAATTTTTCAAAATGACCGGTCATGTCGTTACATATAGTGTGTGGGCTGAAGGAACCCCTCCGGAGTCTGTACATACCCAGTGAATGTAGGTGCCTAATGAGTGCAAGTGTAGATTGCCGAGTGCCGTGTGATTGGGAGAACTGAATGACTGTAAGGACCGAGTGACTCTGAGACTGAGTGTCTGAAAGACACAATGAATTGATATTCCAAGTGTAGCATATGGTTTTATCACTGAGTTGCATTGCATTTGACATGCACATGATATACATGCATAGAGATGCATTTTCCTCGTATCGTACGGTATCATGTCACTCATGAATTTTCACACATAGTGATATGTGGGCATAAAAAGGTATTTAATAGTGATATGTGGGCATAAAAAGGTATTTCACACATGCTATCTGAAAAGGAAAAGAAACATTTACTTGTTGAAAGAATTTTTGAGAAACATTCATAGTTTTCAAACTTAATCATATTTTTATCGATTTTGGAATAGAATTTGAGTTTCCACTAACATACTTGAAAGCCAGGGCTTTTCTTTTTTGAAAAACTATGAAAAAACTAAGATTACCTCAGAGATACTTCTTCAATTATATGTTTTTTGTTGTTATGAACTGTTGTAGTCTATTGGTGTTGGACCCGACATATGTTCCAGTTCATCACTACTTTCAACCTAAGTTTAGGTTTGTTACTTATTGAGTACATGAGGTCGGTTGCAGTCATATTACACTTTTGCACCTTGCGTGCAGATGTTGGGTGTTGTTGATGTATTCGATGGGATCTAGATTTGAAGATGTATCTATGATCCTGTTATAACTGCCTCTTGTTCATGGTAGCCTTAGATTCATAAAACTCTATTTATAAATTTTTCAGACAGATGGTGTATTTACTTCTTACCAACTTTATAAATTCTATTCTTAGATGCTCATGATTTGTACTACTAATCCTTGGGAAATTTATAAGATACAGATAGCTGTTTTAATTAATTGGCTTATTAATATTATTGAAAGTGGATAGTTATTAGTTGGCTTACCTAGCGAGTAAGGGTTAGGTGTCATCGCGACTAGTGAAGTTTGGATCGTGACATATAAATACATTGTATTTTATGTTTTCATTAGATATCTAAAGTGTATTTTAGATTTTCGATGGAGATCCGGCAGAGCTTGATTGTATTGTTCATTTTTAAATGGTGTATTTTGTATTCTCGGCGGAAATTTAACTATGTTTTTTTTATAGTTAAATACAATTAATATTTAAAAGGATTTGAATGTATTCTTCATTTTTTTAATGTAAATACAATGATATTTTGTATTTTGTGAAGATTCAACTGGGTTGATTGTATTTTTCCTTTTTTAAATATAGTATATTTTGTATTTTCACCGAAAATTTAATCGGATTTGACTATATTCTTTATTTTGTTATTTTGTTTGGTGTAAATTCATTCAAATATAGTCGAATATGTTTAGCTTTGCCACATCAAATAAGGTTTGATATAACTGAACAGTGTATTCAAATACATTCAAATACACACGGGAAAAAATAAATAAAATAAAGAAATACAGCTTATCAATGTACTCAAATACACTCAAACGCATCGAATTGTCTAAAACTAGCTATGAAACGTAAAGACATAAAATATAGTTACGGATTGTAAAAGCTCCAAGGTACTCATTTCTAAAAGTTCCCTAACACTTTTAAAATTGAGATTTTTTCCTATCTATACCAATTAACAAATCTTATTAAAAAAATGTTCATAATTTGGTATTTACCCGCCTAATTTATAGTTTTGCTACAAAATCTGTACCAAACCGAAAATAGATAGATTCTACCCTAAAAAGGCGCCAAATTTGTAGGAATCAAATTTAATGGTGATTCTATTACCATTAATTTCTAAATTTAAAACGAAAGCAAATCCATTGCAGCGTAATTCTCTCTCTCCATATATTTTCCACCATTGATAGCTATTAAAAAGCTTGAAAGCTTTGAATTCAAATTTGGATTTTTAAAAATCATTATTTGTTTGGATTGCGTGTTGTTGTAAATAATTCGAAATATGTTTAGGAGTTCATATCTCAATTTTGAGGGGTTTTGGTGAAGATTAGACTTGGTTTTGACTGAATTTTAGATTGAAACTCGTCGAAGAATAAGAAGACATATTTTTCCACAAATTGTAGTTAATTTGTAGATAAAATATAGATAAATTGTAGATTGAGTAGACTAAAACTTCTACAAGACTTCTACAATTATGTCGAAAATGCCAATTATGCTACAGTTGAAACGGGAATTGGGGTATTAAAATTCAATGTATTCAGTTTGTAGATATCTTATAGATAAAATTTCTACAAATAAACTACAAATCAGTTTAAGTATTGTATAAAGTTGTATTGTTTTTAAGAGTATCTACAAAATTACTACATTTATATTACAATAAACTACAATCTTGCATAAAAAAATAATATTGACAATAAAATTTGCTCTTTATCTACAAAATTTCTACCTACAGAAGCTCAAAACACCATTCTCCCTCTCTTTTTTTGAATAGTTTGCCTTTATGAAATTGTATTTACAAGAAATGAATATTATCTATTACTGAGGAAAGCGTATGAATTTTGAACTCGCTAGACTTAATTCAATTTATCCTTTTTTGTGATGACACGGTGACACTAGCATAGTTATAGGACTTGACCCTAAAAAATACCGTGATACTAAATATATACTTCTAAAATTATGCCTAGAATAAATGAAGCAATAATTATATCCTTAGTTTGAATTATGATATATAAATTGAAATTTGGTATGCTTAAATGTAATAAATACAAACCTTAAACATGGGAGGTAATAAAATTTGGCATATGGTATACATAGGTAAAAAGAGTTCCAACAATGCGCTACATATGCAATTGGGCTTCATCCCATATGAACCTTGAAAAAGGCTACCAGGTGGATTTTTCAGCCATTATAATTCATAATGTAACTGGACCAACGAGAAAAGCCTTGTCCACAGCCTACAAACAGCACTGCTTCCTATAGGACATCATTCAATCAACAAAAACAATCCGTTCAATTATTACATCCATTATTTGCTATTATCTAAACCATTAGTTTTAGATAATGGTAGTTTGTTATTCTCTATAGAAAGCTTCAATATGTGACTCGTGCTATTCAGACGCTTTCTTTTGTAAGTTTGGAAACTTAAACTTGAGACTTGTGTAGTAATGAAGTTTAGTTTATGGTACTTCTTAGTTCGGTCCAACTATTTTCATTGCAACAAGGATATTAATATTTATTTATTTATTTAGAAAAAGAAGATCCTGTTGACTATAGCTACGAGAGAGATGTTTTGGAGAGAAGTTTCAAAAAATACTCTCTAAGATGTAAAAAACACTCTCCTTTCGGTTTTTCCACCATCTTCGCATACCTAGCTATCCTACTTCTGCACATCAAATACATAAACACAACATGAACATATCTCAATCCCAACTGCAAAATCCACCACAAAGCACTGAACCTCCTGACATAGTCTCTACGCAAATAGATGATACCCATACACCTGCTATATCAAAAACCTTTCTCCAAATCCTTTTACTTTATAAACACCTTTCTCCAAGTCTAACAAATCACGGTACCTCAATCCTTACAACTGAATTAATAGATGAACTCATTCTACAAGATGACAACGATGAAAACTTTATTCCAATTACTGCTAATGATAAATTTCGTCTATATAAACCCTGGAAATATCCAGTCATCATAAAGTTATTCGGAAGAAAGATTGCCCATCATATTCTAAGAAATAAACTCCTAGATCTTTTGAAGCCAACAGAGGAGCTTCCTCTTATTAATTTAGGCTCTGACTTCTTTCTCATAAAATATTAAACAACAATAACAACAACAACAACAACAACAACTACCCAGTATACTCCCACCAGGTGGGGTCTGGGGAGGGTAATATGTAGACGAGCCTTACTCCTGCCCGAAAGGGCAGAGAGGCTGCTTCCAATCGACCCTCGGCGAGTAGAGTAAAAATGGGAAATCTGCATTAAGAAACAGAGATAAAATTAGAAACACAAGCAAGACAAAATCAAATAATAAAGCATATGTACTCCCACAAAATTAACGTAAATAGTTATGAAAACATAAGCAACATAAATACAGTCGCATGAACTCATAAAATATTAAAAGGATGAGAATAAGATAAAGGCTCTTCATGGTGGTCCATGGTTCATTCTGAGCCATTTTTTATCTGTTCGTCCATGGGAACCAAAATGCATCGCATCATCTACTCAACTTACGTAGTCTGCTCTATGGGTTAGGCTTCCTGAACTTCCGATTGAGTTCTATGATTTCGAAATACTTCAACAAGTTGGGTTGAAATTGGGAAAATTACTTAAGATAGATTCATCCACTTCGTCTACCACTAGGGGAAGATATGCATGAATATGTATTGGGGTGCCTTTGGAAAAGCCCTTCGAAACGCACATGAATATAGGTCGTCGCAGGCAAATAATCCAATATGAAGGCCTAAACCTACTCCTTACGACTTATGGACGTTTTGGACAAGCCAAACAAAACTGTATGTTTGCTTCTCCTTCACCTATAGAGGCAAGAACTTCATCGCCTCAGCTACAGGTTGATGGGACACATGGAAGTGAGTGGCACAATATTGAATTTTCAAGAAGAGCTAACTACGTTACCTGGAATTCCACAATCTCCATGGACAAGGCGGTTGCAGTAACGGCACCACCAAGACATCAACTTTGCCAGGGTATGTACCCTAACGCTACTAGGCCACATTTGGGCCGGATAACTATTGATAAATTCTTACCCAGTACCCATAAGGATGGCCTCAATAGTTTTGGTTGTCTAAATAACTTGGACCCAAATAGCGAAAGGCCAGTTAGTTTACATGCAAGCACAACAAACGAGGGTCACAAAGTGGACACTAGCCCACAAAAACACCACCGGCTATACCGCTCCACCCTACTGGCTCATCCATACAAACCATAGGCTCACCAACCTTCTTCTACAAATAAACGAGATGATTCTCAAATACTTACTGACCTAAAGTTACCACTCCAATCTCTACCATGTCGAGAAAATTCTACCATGTTACTTAGTCAAACACATCCACGTCAGGTGCTTATTCCACGTAGTATTCCAGCCACCTCTAATGTCAAACCTTACTCGACCAATGCTCTTTGGCTTAGCCCATACCTGATATGTCCCTACCAGTAGCAAGCCAAACCCAAACTTGCATGTTGCAGTACCCTTAGATAACGTAGACTAAAAACACACTCAACATCTATACAAACATAATCATTACACACCATGTGAGGACCATCATCATTCTACTCACTTAATTCACACGCCCATATCTTCCTCACTATCTGCTTCTAATCAATCATTAGTAAATTAATATCATACTCGTGCCCAGATACAGGATCACCCACAAAATACTTCTACTACCTCTAAAGATGCAGCGACAATCCTTTCCAAACACCAGTCACTACATGGCCGTGCAGAAGAACATTCAAACCAACAAAAAACACTTTCACCTACCTAGACTGATCATGCAGGGGCCATATATGACACACATCTCAACCCCAATGATTTACACTTCTCAAATCATATCCATGGACTAGCCACTTCAGTCTTGGTTGGAGATGGGTTTAGAGGACTATGCTCTGACATTCACTTTGGAGATGAACGATCAGGAGGTTGTCCTGCTAGTACAAAATCCTTCCCACCTAGTAGATATTGTAACGGATGGAATGCGTCTAGGGATGGAAGTTTATACTAAAAATTAATGGTTCACCCCTCAAACACCATTAGTATTAGAGAATCAAGACTCCTATTCGACTCAACACTAGGCCTCTCTCATGAACCCAACAAATCTGCATGGGAACCCAGTAATCAACCTGATGCCCTTCTACCATCCACACCATATAGGACAGTTGTTTGCTCCTTGGTTACAGTCACTTCACTCCTTCAATCCACTCTCCCCATATCCAAGCCTTCTAAGTCCAATGGACAGCTTCAGTTTATAGGAGAGTTCCCCACAAACACCACCACTCTCACCACACGTACTAGACAATCCAACAAAGAAAGGGTTGTTAGAAATACTAGCGGAGATAAGAGAAACAAGAACATAGTTCTGGTGGCTAAAGGAGATCCTTCTTTACAACCTAAAGAGTCGTACAAAAAAAGTTTGTTTCTCAAATATCCACCCGATTTAGAAGCATGCAGCCTCAACTTTCGTCAAACCATAAATCCAGGAGTAGGAAAATATGCCACGGTCATTATTCCCACTCTTCGTCCGACCTCTCAAGCAGTGATTCTAGAGCAGATGACATCTCTTATCACTTCGAGGACTCTACTTATAATAGGGCAACTATCTAATCCTAATTCTTATATGAATTTCTTAGTTTGGAATTGTCGGGGGTTGCACAATCCTGAGTTTAGACATCATTTTAGGTCTTTGTTAGATAATTGCTTACTTGTGCCATAAATTTAGATTGAAATGCACATGCATGACCACTCCAGGCTTCATGATGATTTTAACTTCACTAACATGTCACAAGTTGCTGCTACTGATGGGGGACTAGTGGTACTATGGAATGAGGAGGGTATCAAGGTGACATAGATGAAACTTTCTGAGCAAGAGATACCTTGTGTGGTCCAGGTATGTTTTAATAAACCCCCTTGGTCGTTATCTTCTGTTTATGCTAGTAGACATTCTCATTTAAGAAATTTATTTTGGGACAGTTTAATTAATTTACTGTAGAGTTTAATAATTTCACCACACACTTGTGGACTCTCATTCATTGAATATATATAGGATACAAATACAAGTTATAATACAATAAGATTTACACAAATCCCTAACTTGTAGGAGAGCTAACTAATTTATATATATCTAGGATTCTATCATGATCTTCAATATTATCTCTAATACCCCCCCTCAAGCGAACTGGTGGTGGACCAACATGAAGCTTGGTACGAAAGGAGTCAAAGAGAGGACGAGGTAAGCTCTTGGTAAAAATATCAGCAAGTTGCTGCGTTGTGGGCACAAACTTGGTATGAAGACGTCCCGAGGCAATGAGCTCTCTGATAAAATGGTAGTCAATATCAATGTGCTTGGAGCGTTTGTTGGATACCGGATTTTGACTTAAGAAGAGAGCACTCTTATTATCGCATAGTATGGTTGGGCGGCCAGAGGTAAGCACGTGAAGTTCCTTCAGTAAGTGAGTAATCCAGAGTATTTCAGCAGCAGTATTAGCCAGAGCTCGGTATTCAGACTCACAGCTAGAACGTGCAACAGTTGGTTGCTTCTTAGCACTCCATGAAACCAAATTTCCGCCCAGAAAAACAGAGTACCCGTATGTGGAACGACGAGTTTCAATACATCGCGCCCAGTCAGCATCCGAATAACCAAGAAGTGATGTAGTAGGCGAATGATGAAAGGATAAGCCAAACGACAATGTACCTTTAACATATCGGAAGATACGTTTGACAGCTTGAAAGTGAATGGTGGTTGGTGCCTGAAGAAACTGACTGACCTGATTCACTGCAAAGGAAAGATCAGGTCGAGTAATTGTGAGATACTGAAGCGCACCAACCATAGAGCGATACAAAGTTGGATCGTGAAAAGCATCACCAACAGTAGTGAAATGGTCCGAAGTGGCAAGCGGAGTGGCCACCGGTTTTGCATCAAGCATAGCAGCACGGGACAAAATATCATGAGCATATTTTGTTTGGCTCAAAAATAAACCAGTAGGCGTATAAGTAACCTCAAGCCCCAAAAAATAATTGAGACGACCAAGATCCTTAATCGCAAATTCTTTATGCAAACAAGAAATAAACTGGCGAATAGTAGAAGCATGATTACCAGTGAGAATGATATCATCAACGTAGACCAATAGATATAAAACACACGAGCCACGTATGAAAACAAAAAGTGAGGGGTCCGCACGACTACATGTAAAACCTTGTCGCAGCAAAAAATCACTTAGGCGTTGGAACCACGCTCTTGGAGCTTGCTTTAGACCGTAAAGAGCCTTTTTTAATTTGCAAACATGATTAGGAAACCGAGGATTTGAGAAGCCAGGAGGTTGCTCCATATAAACAGTTTCCGTGAGATTACCATTGAGAAATGCATTCTTGACATCTAATTGATGAAGAGGCCATTTATAGAGAGTGGCAAGAGATAAAACAATCCGCACGGTAGCTGCTTTGACAACAGGACTAAAAGTAACCGAGTAGTCCAAACCAGGAATTTGCGAGAAGCCTTGCGCAACAAGGCGCGCCTTAAGACGATCCACGGATCCATCAGAGTTGAACTTAGTACGGAATACCCATTTGGAACCAACGACATTTGACTTCATTGGGCGTGGGACCAAATCCCACGTGTGGTTTTTAGCTAAAGCTTGTAGTTCATCATGCATAGCAGTAGTCCAAGATGGATCTTTAAGGGCTGTTTTATATCCCTTCGATTCAGTAGTGGTTAACAAGGCATGATGCAGCCGAGGCAAAGACAAGTGAGTTAAGTCCACAATATGACGAGGCTTGACAATACCAGCCTTTGATCGTGTAGTCATAGGATGAATTGATGAAGTAGCAGCTGGAGGAGGAGGACCCGTAGGTGCAGCAGGTGACGGTGGACGCGGAGGTGTTGCAGGTGAAGGTGGACTTGGAATAGCAGCCGCTGGGGTAATAGACGTCACAGCTGATGGCTCATTGCAAAGAGAGCAATCGGCATTGCTTGGGTGAGCAGATAAATCGGGTAGTTTAGCTGTAGAAGGCAAAGTAGCAGGCGGCATGGGTAAAGCAGGCTCGTCATAGGTGGAGAAGACGAGAGTTGCTAAATCAGAGGACGACGAACCTCCAGCAAAAGGAAAACTAACTTCATCGAATTGAGCATGGCGAGTAATATAGACTCGACCAGTAGAGGGATCAAGACATCTATACCCTTTGTATTGTGTACTGAAACCAATAAAGATGCATGGAATGCTTCGAGGTGCAAGCTTATGTGGCGCATAATCCCGAAGGTAAGGATAAACACGACATCCAAATATCCGAAAATTATCATAATTTGGTGAGGATAAGTAAAGCATCTCAAATGGCGACTTGGAACCAAGAATAGGAGAAGGAACTCGGTTGATGATGTACGCAGCAGAACTAAACGCATCAACCCAAAGAGATGCGGGAGCATGAGCATCAAATAACATGGCCAATCCTGTTTCAGTAAGATGCCGATGTTTCCTCTCAACACGCCCGTTTTGCTGAGGCGTATGTGGACATGACATACGGTGGTGTGTGCCATTCTCAGTAAGAAGAGATCTAACTTGGTGATTAGTAAACTCAGTGCCTCCATCACTCTGAAATACTTTCATCTTACAAGAAAATTGAGTTTGAACAAGTCGAAGAAATGCTATAAACACACCAACAAAATCAGATTTCGTTTTAAGTGGATAAAACCACGTAAATCTAGAAAAATCATCTATGAAGATTGCATAATAACGAAATCCATGTGTAGAAGCAACAGGCGCGGGGCCCCACAAATCACAATGTATCAAGTCCAAGACATGCAAAGAACGTTTTTCATTAATAGTAAAGGGTAAACGTTTGCTTTTAGAAAGCTGACATGACGAACAAATGCTAGGTTTCGGTAACAATGAAGTAACAGACAACCGACCTAGTTTATTTAGAGCTGAAATAATAGAAAAAGGAACATGTCCCAAACGTGAGTGCCACAATTCATAAGAACCATGTGTTCGATGAGAATGAAACGCAGCAAGGAAAGCTTTATTTCCACGTTCCAAAACATAAAGGTCATCATGGCGCCTCCCTGTTGCTAGAACTTCCTTTGTTTGACGATTGTGGATAGTGAAGACCTTATCAGAGAGCAAAACATCAACAGGATTGTCAGAGGTAAGTTTGCTAATAGATAACAAATTTTTAGTAATATATGGAACGACAAGAACATCAAGAAGTTGAATGTCCTTGTTAATTGAAGAAGACCCGATATGAGTAATAGGTAGGGTCGCACCATTACCAATGGTGACCTTTTCAGTACCTGAATAAGGAGCAGCGGAATCCAGGTTAGAAGATGAAGAGGAGATGTGGGCGGATGCACCAGAATCAACATACCAGTCGGGTGAGCCATTAGTAACATGACATTGAGCTTGGAAAGCATGGGCTAAGTTCGCATCAATGGCCGGTCCTCGATGAGCAAAAGAAGACAAATCGGGGCATTGATTTGCATAGTGGCCATCGGTACGGCATAATTGACAGTGTGGTGCACGACGACCACGGCCACGCCCATAGGAGAACCGTCCACCAGATCGACCACGACTTCGTGAACGATTAGACTGACCACGACCACCAGACTGTTGAGCAACAAATGCTGCGGTAGAAGGGGCTGAATTTGTAACAGATTTGAGAAACATCTCATGGCCTTCTGCTTGAGAAAGAAGCTGCTGAAAAGTAGGTTTCGGACGAATAGCTCTTTGAGTGGTTGAGAAGTTTTCAAAGGAACCACCAAGGCCACATAAAAACCAGTGACTTTTATCAAGGTCATCAACAGGATGACCTATGGCTGCAAGATGATCACATATATTTTTAAACTTCTGACCAAATTCTGAGACGGAAGAAGTACCTTTTTGGAGTAGCCTCAAGGAGTCGCGAAGAGTGTGCATTCTCTCAGTGGAATCGTGACTGTAAAACTCCTCCAAAGCTTTCCAGATTTGATGTGAATTATCGAGACCAAGAATGACAGCCATGGCTTCTTCTGATAGAGAAGACTGAATAATAATTCGTGCTCGTTGTTCACCTTCCATCCATAGAGAATATGCTGGATTTGGAGAGGTTACTTCTCCAACAGCGAGCGTTTCAGATGGCGGAACAAGAGTGCCATCAATGTAGCCTGTTAACGTCTGGTAGGCAAGGAGAGGAAGTAATTGATGGCGCCAGAGAAGGTAATTAGAAGACGACAATTTAATTGTCAACATATGAAGAATGGTGTTCAAGGGGAGGGTACCTTCGGTTGCTTTTACAGCGGCAGCCATGGGAGAGAAGAAAGAAGAAGGCGATTAGGGTTAGGGAGGATCGGTTTAGGCTGATACCATGTAGAGTTTAATAATTTCACCACACACTTGTGGACTCTCATTCATTGAATATATATAGGATACAAATACAAGTTATAATACAATAAGATTTACACAAATCCCTAACTTGTAGGAGAGCTAACTAATTTATATATATCTAGGATTCTATCATGATCTTCAATATTATCTCTAATATTTACAAAATACTCTTGATATGAAATGGTTATTATGAGGTAATTTTAATGAAATTATGAAGTCTAGGAAGACATTTGGTGGTCCTCCTATCAGAAATAGTAGTATAGATAAGTTTGTTACTTGCTTAAATTACTGTAAATTATTAGACCTAGGCTTTCATGGTAGCCGTTTCACTTGGACTAATAAGCATATATATGGTAATACAATTCTAGAGAGGCTTGATCACTTTCTAGCAAACTATGCACGGCTATATTTGTATCCGAAAACTATGGAAAAGCATCTCCCATGAACTTACTCGGATCATTGTCCCCTACTAATTTCACTAGAGCCCATTCCCAGGTTACTACAAAAAATATTCTGCTTTGAAACGATGTGGGCATCTCACCCACAGTTGCTAACATTAGTTTGTAACATTTTGTCAGGGGATCATTCTTTGCCTCATACTACAAAATTATTCCAGGCTGCTGTTATCCTTTCGAATAAACAAACATTTGAAAATATTTTTCAACAAAAGAGAACTTTATTATCTAGACTGGCAAGTATTCAAGCCTCATTATATTATCCTACTCGTATCTTCCTACAAAATTTGGAAATAGATCTTTCTGTGAAATATAGTCAAATATTATATCTAGAGGAGGAGTTTTAGAAATTAAATTCCCATATCAATTGGTAAAATGAGGGTCAAGCACAAAATTCTTCCATATGATTACTATCCATAGACGTAGACGAAATTGAATTTTTTGCTTTAAGAGATTTGGTGGGCAATTGGATTTTCGATCAAGATGAACTAAAGTAGTATATTATAGCTTTTTTTTATCAAACCCTATTCACAACTGGGCAATTAACTTCTAACAAAAAATACAATAACTCTTGTAATTTTAATCTTTCTATACATGAAAATCAGCAGTTAGGAGAGCTTTTTGGACCACATGAGATTAAAATTCTTATTTAGCTTTAAACCCTATAAATAACCTGGTCCGAACGAACTTCATCCTTTTTTCTACAAAAAATTTCGGTTAGATGTAGGCAATAAGGTCACGCTATTTTGCCATTTCATCTTTCATACTAAGCCAATGTCTCACAAATTAAGTCAAACTTTTATTTGTCTTATTCTTAAGGTAAAGTACCTTGCTACTATTCAACAATATCGTTCTATAAGCTTATGCAATACTTTGTATAAGTTGGTTACTAAGCTAATAGTCAATAGGCTAAAACCTATCATTGCTAAAATAATAGGACCTACTCAAGCCAGTTTTCAATTATAAACGAGCTTCAAATAATGCTATTTTAGTACATAAAGTTTTAAACTATTTTTGGAATACCAAAGGTAAAACTTCTTAAATGCTCTTAAAATTAGATATAGAAAAGGCGTTTGATAGGTTAGAATGATCTTTTATTCGAAGGACACTTATATATTTCAATATTCATACCTCACTAATTACTTTAACTATGTCATGTGTTACAACGACGTTGGTTTCTATTTTACTTAATAGTTCTAGGACTCAATATTTTACTTCGACAAGAGGCATACGTCATGCTAATCCTTTGTCGCCTTACTTATTAATAATGTGTATGGAAGTACTCTTATGTAGCATTTCTTTATCAGTAGACTACCAACAATGGCAACCAATTAGCCTATCTAGAAATGGGCCACAACTTTCACACCTTCTATTTGCAGACGATATTATTTTCTAAAATTACTACTAAGAGTTTTCATGCAATAATTGATGTTCTAGACCACTTAACTTCTGTTTCCGGTCAAAAAATTATTTTTGATAATCAAAGGCTTATTTCTCCAAGAATAGCTCCCAATCTGATCGGTCTTATGTTATAGAATCTTTTTCTAATAGGGGGGGGGGGACTTCGTTTGGGAAATATTTAGCTTTTTCCTATGTTCAATACTCGACCTAAAAATGAAGACTTTTAATTCCTTTTATATAATTTCAAGAATAGATTAGAGGGATGGAAAACTAGCTTCTTGTTTATGACATGTCGTGCTACTCTTATTAAATCTACTCTGAATAACCTTTCTAATCATATTATGCAGTATATTCAAATTTTCAAGCATATCATTAATAAAATGGAGCAATACCAACGGAATTTTCTTTGGGGCACTACCTGAATAAAGAAGAGAATGCACCTTCTGAAATGGAAAGTTATAACAACCTCAAAAGTTAATGGTGGCCTGGGTATTCAAAAATTAGGACAAGCAATATGGTCAAGGATTCACATTAACAATTATATCCATAAAAGTACTTTGTCGAATAATTCCAAAACATGGGATAACATTCTAAGAGGCTAGCACCTTTTCCAAGTGGGTATTAAATGGAGAATGGGAGATGGCAAGCATATTAGAATTTGGGATGACCCACAGTGATGTTATGCTTTTCAATCGCTGGACCTACGACGATGTCTAGATTAATGACATCTCTGTTGAGGATTACATCACAGAAACCGCTTCCAAGCATCCAGTTTATATGCCACACACAGCTGGTAGATACCAGGCTAAGCGTTTCGAGAAGGGCTAGTGCCCGATTGTTGAGAGGCTCACCAACTCTCTTATAATGCATGGACGGAACAACGGGAAGTAGCTGTCCGCATCATCAATCATGCAATGGAGATCATTCATTTGTTGACTGACCAGAACTCAATTCAAGTCATTGTTGATACCGTCATTAGTGTTGGAAATAGGAGGCTATATATATATATATATATATATATATATATATATATATATATATATATATATATATATATATATATATATATTATTTGTGGAAGAGAGGATTGATGATTTAGAACCTTGATTGATCTCGAATGCTTTGCTTATTGCTTAATTACAAATGAGGGGTGATACCTCTATTTATACTATACAATGGAATAGTCTAGAACACTTCATCATCTACTAGTATCTGGATAATTTCTAAATATTCTCATGATAATTCTATACTTAGATATTTCACAAGATTATTCTACACACTTTCACTACTACATATTACAAGAAGTTTCTAGATAATGGACTACAATATTAATCTAATATACTTGGATACTTGCAAGTCCAAATCCAAAACACATAACCCAAAATCAAGTTTATTTTTCAACAGCCCCCATTAAACTTGATTTCGTCACTCCGAGCATATTCCGTAATCTCTGAAACGTCTCGTGTTTTAGAGGCTTTGTGAAAATATCATCAACTTGGTCAAATGACTTCGCGTACTTTATCTGCACTTCTTTATTTGTAACACACTCCCTGATGTAATGGTATTTCATATCGATGTACTTGCTTCGATCATGGAAGACTGGATTCTTTGCTAGAGCAATCGCAGACTTGTTATCCACATATATCTCAGTAGCTTCCTTTTGAGAAAACTTAAGCTCATTTAGTAACTTCCTGAGCCACACTGCATGACAGGTGCATAATGTTGCTGCTACATACTCGGCTTCACATGTTGACAGAGTCACAATGGGTTGCTTCTTCGAACTCCAAGTGAATGCCGTATCCCCCATATAGAACACGAAACCACTCGTACTCTTACGATCATCTATGTCTCCGGCCCAATCACTATCACTGTATCCAACTAGCTTGAAGTGATCAGAAGGCGAATAAAACAGACCATAGTCAATCGTACCTTTGATGTAGCGAAGTATCCTCTTTGCTGCCTTCAAGTGATTTATTGTAGGTGCTTCCATATATCGACTTACTAGTCCAACTCCGTAGAGAATATCTGGCCTCGTGCAGGTTAGGTACCTCATACTTCCAACCAAACTCTTGTATTGTGTTGGGTCCACCAAGTATCCTTCATCATCTTTTGACACTTGAGATTGCAATCCACCTGTGTGTTCATCAACTTGCAGTCATTCATCTTAAACTTCTTCAGCACCTCCTTCGCATAACCTTCTTGGGATATGAATATTCCTTCTTTCTTTTGTTTCACCTCGATCCCAAGATAGTAAGCCATAAGTCCAATGTTGGTCATCTCGAACTCCCGAACCATTGCTTTCTTGAACTCCTCGAACATTTTGGGATTACTACCGGTGAATACCAAGTCATCCACATATAGGCACACAAGCATAACATCTCCATCCTTGCTTACTTTGGTGTAGAGGGCATCCTCATGTGGGCATTTTGTAAAGTCATTCTGCTGGAAATACTTGTCTATCCTGCTATTCCATGCCCGAGGCGCTTGCTTCAACCCGTATAAGGCCTTTTTCAATTTCAGCACCTTATTCTCTTGGCCTTTCACGATGTATCCCGAAGGTTGTTCTATATAGACTTCTTCTTCTAAGTGGCCATTAAGGAACGCGGATTTGACATCCATTTGATAAATCTTCCAATTATACTGAGCCGCAAGTGAGACCATCAATCTTATAGTTTCTAGATGAGCGACAAGAGAAAATACCTCGTCATAGTCTATGTCGGCTCGTTGACTATATCCCTTCGCCACCAACCTTGCCTTGTATCTTTCAACTTCACCTTTGGAATTCTTCTTGGCCTTGTACACCCACTTTACACCAATAGCGTTATTCCCTTTTGGTAGAGTAGTGACATCCCACGTATCATTCCTCTTGATTGCTTGAATCTCCTCGTCCATGGCATGTTTCCACTTTTCGCTTTTTGCTGCGTCTTCATAGCTTATTGGCTCACAATCGGCAAGAAGGCAGAACAACGTTAGATCCTCCATAGGCTGAGTTACCTCGTACAACTCCTAAATGCTCTTTGTGCGATGTTGTAGGCTACTTGATTCTCCTCTTGATGTTGGTGTCGCTTCATTTGGTGTAGTTAGAGTATGTGGAGAGTGCGGAGATGGTGTACTAGAAGGTTCTTGAACCTCTAGAAATTCTTCGTTCCTTATAGTACTCTCAAACGAATAAGGGAGAAACTCGTAGTTCTCCTCTTCGGGAACATTCCAATCCCATGTTGCTTCTTCATCGAACACCACGTCTCGACTTGAGATTACATTACCGGTCTTGGGATTGTATAGCTTGTAACCCTTCGAACTTGAGTCATTGCCCACGAATATGAGCTTCTCGCTTTTATCATCGAGCTTTGTCCTCTTCTGATCTGGCACATGAGCATATGCCACACTTTCGAACACTCGTAGGTGTGAGATGCGTCCTTCCGCTCCAAGCTTCAATGGGCATTTTGTTCTTGTCGCTTTTAGTGGGCGAGCGAATTGCTAGATAGATCGCACAGTCCACTTCCTCGGCCCAAAACTCCTTAGGCATCCTTTTGCTCTTTAACATACTCCGGGACATATCAAGGATGGTCCTATTCTTTCTTTCTGCAACACCATTTTGCTGAGGTGAATACGGAAGAGTTAGAGGACGTCGTAAGCCATTGTTGTCGCAAAATTCCTTGAATTCCTTGGATGTGAACTCTCCTCCACGATCGGATCTCATCGCCTTTATGGTGAGATCACTTTGATTCTCCACAAACGCTTTGAGCTTCTTCAACATTCCAAAGACTTCCGACTTCTCTTTTTGAAAATAGACCCATGTCTTTCGACTAAGATCATCAACGAATAGAAGACAATATCTATTTTTACCGAAAGATGGTGGATGTATGTGTCCACACACATCCGTGTGAATAAGTTCTAGAGGTTTCTTCGCTCTACTAGAAGCCTCTACTGGAAAACTATTTCGAAAGTGCTTTCCTAGAAGGCATCCCTCACATATTTGATCCGGATGATTAATTGGAGGCAAACCCTTCACCATTCCTTTACTTGATAATAACTTTAAGCCTCCAAAATTTAAGTGCCCGTATCTCATGTGCCAAAGCCAAGAATTATCTTTGAAACATGCTTTTAAACATCTTGGAATGTCATGTTGAATATTTAGCAAAAACATCCTATTCGTTGACATTGGCACTTGAGCAATCAAACCTCCTCTTTGGTCTCTTATAGAAAGACTACGATTTATCATGTGAATATCATAGCCGTTCTCTAAGAGTTGTCCAACACTCAGTATATTAGACTTCATATTGGGCACATAATACACGCTAGAGATAAATTGATGCCTTCCATTTTTCAAGCGGATGAGGCTCTTACATTTGCCTTTAATCGGGACTTTAGAGGAATCTCCGAAGGTGATATTTCCACTTATTGCCTCGTCTAACTCCACAAACATGCTTTTGTCACCGCACATATGGTTGCTTGCACCCGTGTCGAGATACCACAAATTCGATCCTCCGTTGTCTCCACCTTTGCATGCTAGTAACAAAGTGTTTTCTACGGCTTCGGTATCTTCTTGTGCAAAATTTGCTCTTTCTTGCACGTAATTGTTTGACTTCTCGCATTTCGAATCATAGTGGCCAAATTTATGACAATTATAGCATTTAGTTTGAGAGTTGTCATACCTTGGCCTTCTACTTGTGTAGCCTCTCCCGCGACCTCTTGTCGATTGAAAATCTTGGCTTCTTTCTTCATTTTTGTAAGAACTATTGCCTCCACGTTTGATATGTCCTCGCCCTCGTCCTCGGCCACGTACTTGACCACGACCTTGTTGACTCGTTTGATGAGTCTTTTCACTACTCTTCCTTGAAAGAGAGTTTTGCTTGTAAAGCTTGCTCCAAAGGCTCCTTATTTTTCTTATTGAACCTCTCTTCATGGGCTTGTAGTGAACCCATGAGTTCATCGATAGTTATTGATTCTAAATCTTTAGATTCTTTGATGGCTACGACTATATAGTCGAATTTTGAATCTAATGATCTAAGAATTTTCTCAATGACTCTTACATCGCTTAGAGTTTCACCATTCCTCTTTAATTGATTGAAAATCGCCAAGACTCTTGTAAAATAATCGGAAATTTATTCAAAGTCTTTCTTATTTAAGGATTCGAACTCACCTCGTAGGTTTTGTAGTCGAACCTTTTTTCACCTTATCAACTCCCTTGTGAGAATTCTCTAAGATCTCCCATGCTTTCTTGGCGGTGGTTGCACTTGAAATTTTCTCAAAAGCTCCATCATCTACACTTTGTTGGATGATGGAAAGAGCCTTTTGATCATTGATCTTGTCTCGCTTTTCTTCTTTCGTGAGTGAACCCTGTCTTTAGGCTCCTCATAACCTTGCTCAACAATCTCCCATAGGTCTTGTCCACCTAGGAAGGTCTTCATTTGTATGCTCCATCGATCATAATTATCTTTTATGAGCCGAAGAAACGTGATGACATTGTTGGCCATCATCTAGTCAAACCTGGCTCTGATACCAATTTGTTGGAAATAGGAGGCTATATATATATATATATATATATATATATATATATATATATATATAAGAGGATTAATGATTTAGAAGCTTGATTGATCTTGAATGATTTGCTTATTGCTTAATTACAAATGAGGGGTGATACCTTTATTTACACTACACAATGGAATAGTCTAGAACACTTTATCATCTACTAGTATCTAGATAATTCCTAAGTATTTCATGATAATTCTAGACTTAGATATTTTACAAGATTATTCTACACACTTTGACTACTACATATTAGAAGAAGTTTCTAGATAATGGACTACAATCTTGATCTAATATACTTGGATACTTGCAAACCCAAATCCAAAACACATAACCCAAAATCAAATTTATTTTTCAACAATTAACCGTGAGCCAAGGGAAGATGCAACTCGTATTGGTTCAGTTGGTGTCGTGAGGCTTCAGGCTGTTGATATTTCTCCACTTCGCGGTGTTAACCAGGCCATTTATTTGCTGACAACTGGTGCACGTGAGAGTGCTTTCAGGAACATCAAGACCATAGCTGAGTGCCTTGCAGATGAACTCATCAATGCTGCCAAGGGTTCTTCAAATAGCTATGCCATTAAGAAGAAGGATGAGATTGAAAGAGTCTCCAAGGCCAATCGTTGAGAGGTTGACATTGGAACAGAATTTACAAAGCAGTTTTGGGTTATGCTGTTTTCTCATTTCTGTTTTCGTTTAGCACTATAGTCTCATGGAGATGAAGTGGATCTGAGTAGCACCACAGCTATTGCATGTGGATTTTAATATCTTAAGAGTATTTTGCTTGTTGAAACTTGATATGCTTGGTATTGTAATAGATATTACAATTTGAATAAAAAAAAAAGCAGTTGAAGTCATTTTAACTATTACTTTTGACTTTACACGTCTTTTAAGAAAAATAAATAAATAAATTAAATAATTTCTAATTTTATTCAAAATAATAATAATATTTCCAAATTTTAGAAAATAGTTTGAGAAATGAGTAGTAAATGATAAGGGTAAAACAAGAAAAAAATATTTTTTTTTGATATTTTAAAATGAACAAATAACAATTAATATATTTTTAGTATAGTAAACAAGTAACAATAAACTACGGGAGCAGTATTTATTCATGAAATTTCATCTTAGGCTATTGAAACTTGCTTTTTAGCTTTACGTATGAAAAGAATTTTATCTCTTCAACCACAAAATATCTCTCTCTTTTTTTGGTCAGAAAAGATAATATATATTAGCACTTATTAACCGCATACAAATGAATGGGGCCTAACTGGCATCCTATCACAAACCAATGTTGTATTACAAAACCTTAAACTACTATTAGTATTTACAATTGTCAAGGTTATCCTATTGAAATTGTCATCACGGCAACTAGTTACGCACGAGTATCAACGATTCATATTGCCACCGTAATTTTGCGAAGCAGTGTCTTCGCTTGATTGAGTTCCTTCCAAACAAGCCTCGTCCTTTGCAAAAGTTGGTTCAACAAAAATAGGAACATTTTCAAAAATTCTTGGCAAATATTCATTTTCAAAATTGCGGCATACTTTTGCTAGTTGGTATACTACCATGTTTTGTTCTATGTACGCGTGTTTGACTACAAGATTCCTAGCTAGCCTAGATAGTATCTGCAATCAGCAATTAAGTTAGAGAACCTAATATTATCAGAGTGTAATAATAGTATAAGATCCTTTGCATTTACCTCCACCTCCAGAGGTACGATGTTATTTGCATAAGTTAATTTCAAGCCACATGTTAAGGCATAGAGCTCCAATAAAATGGATGAATCTTGCGGTGCAAATCCAGAGAAACATAAAACTCATTTAGCTTTGGAGTTCCTAATTAATCCTCCTATGCCTGCTATATTAGCTGAAAAAGCTCCATCAGAATCTTCTTAGCTAGTTTTATTTTACGATTAGTCTTACAAGTATAAGAAGCCAAACAAGTAAATTCAACTGCTTGTTGAGTAATGTGATTATGAAGAATAGGAACCCTAGTCACATTAATCAGGTTGTTATTTCGTGTAAGTCAAATATTCCGTAAACTAATTGGTAAGTAGGTTTTAGACTTGATGTGGAAAGGAAGGTTGGAGTCTTTAGTAAAAATAAGTTCATGTACCCTAGTATGTGTACATGAAAGGTTGGTAATATGACTAATAAGGTGCATGAAGCCCAAGTCTTGCCAATATTTCCTAACATCTAAGTATTCAAGAAAAATGTGTTTAATAGATTCATTTTCCCTTTGATAGTAAAAACAAGTTGCATCCTGGATAACATTGGTATTTTGAAGTAGATTCTGGTTGGTAACCTATTATGGCAAAGAAACCAAATAAAACTTTTTATTTTTGGATGGATAGGAAGTTTCTAAATCTATGAAAAAAGGAATAAGTCGTAGGTGATTGTGTGTCTACCTCGAGTTTTCTACACATTGAGTTTACAGTAAATTTGCTAGTTGAGTTAAATCCCAGTAGATTAGATTTGTTCGATTGCAAAATTGGGATACATAAGTAGCATCAATCAAACGATTAATATTATGCCCTAGGTCAAAAGGGATTATTTTCCTATTCCATCCTATGGGATTAAGTACTTGAGATATTGTTAGACTGTTTTATTCCAAAGTTAAGAGGTATTGGATCATAAAGCGACTACTGGGGCGGCTACTACACCTGCGTCCATTTTTTCTTCTCTGCTCCAATTCTTCACCTTAGGGGAGGAGTCTTTGCTGCTGCTGTATCAGGACTTCAACTGATTAAATATTGTTATTAAAGGAAAAAAAAACACAAGATTTTTAGTCTCTACTTTCGTGAAGCCACGTGTAAGTAGTTAAATTTGCCTGACAAGGCCGCCTTTTTAACCATAATGAATAAGGTGTAGAAAAAACTGAACCAAGTAGGTGATGAAGTAGTTCATCTTCTTAAAAGCGGGCAAGGCATATAATGTGTTGATATTGAAAGTGAAAGGTCCCCTATTAGTTCCATTAATGTCGGATGACCAATTGGGATAGGACACATTGCAGTATTGCATTTGATGGCAAAGTTGAGCGTAAGCAAATGTTAGTATTAAACTTCACTGTAATGACTTTGATTTTGACACAATTTTGGACGTGGTGAATAGTATTTGGTCCTTCATCACTAGTGTTTCTTGTTATCCCTATTCCTTTTCAACCTCATGTCACCTGTCTCTCCCCAAAATTGGGATTACATATGTTTCGACCTTTGGGCTTTTCTTGCAGGAAATTCCCTAAATTTCTTAAAAATTATATGGAGCGATATATTTAATCGTTTCATTTAATTTATATTTATATTGTTTAAATTATTGAATATATATCCTAAATTTATAAATTCAGACGCCTCCTTCTTCCTACTATTCATGCAATATTTTTTTCCTCCTTTCTTTTCTACTCTTTATTCTATGCTTCATTTTTTGTTATTTGTTATATATTTTATTACCGATCTGCTCATAGTAACTGCCGTTTTGGTTAAAACAACGTTTAGAAATTTTCTTCATCTATTTATAATTCATTATCTGTATTTATTATATTTGCAATAAATTTAGATTGATCCAGAAATGGAATATCAAACAGCAAGCTCTTTGCGGCTTTGTTGTTGTAATTCTTACACTAAGCTTTGAAAGTTAAACTATTATGCTGAATCTTTGAAACTTCAGCTAGTACGACTATAGAACAAAAACTTCAGCTTATTTACTGCTGAAATTTTTACAAATGTACTAAATAACTTTAGCATCTTATGCTGATATTTTTGAAAAAGCTTTATGACAAAACTAATGAATCGAAGATAAAACTTCAGCTTATCTAATGCCGAAGTTCTTATAAATGAAGTAGATAACTTCAGCATCTTCTGCTAAAGTTTTTGAACAAACTTTATTACAAAACTAATTAATCCAGGGCAAAACATCAGCTAAAACATGTTGAAGTCCAGCAAATAGAGAATAAAACTTCAGCTAGTAGAATGCTTAATTAAGTTAAGCAATTACAAATGAATTTCGACCCGTCTACTAGAATGTTGAAGTTTGTGTTATTGTCTTTGCTAATTCAGGCCCGTATTGTTGAAATTTACGCGAAAAGTGGGTACACTTGTAATTTTTTTACAAAGCGTGGATAAATTAAAACTTAACCCAAAAGCAGGTATAGATGATAATCCCTCCTAAATTTGAAAAACACCTTTTTGTTGGGATTTACTTTTTCACGTAAGAAATATTAAAATATCATTTTTTTAATTCTAGAAGTGTAAAGGGACATGATGTATAAATAACACAATTTTGTTGGTTGATTTACTTCTTCTGATCTATATTAATCTAATTCACTTTTTCTTGTCCACAATGAACTTGAGCCGGCCCTAAAGAAATAATAAGTGAAGTATATATTTAGCCGTAATACCCATAACAATGATTGTATTTTGAGAAGTTTTGAGAAATTGTTTGGGGAATGACTAGTTAAGGTAAAACAAAAAAAAAGTTATCTTTATTTGCTAAAATTAACAAGTAAAAGTGAAAATGTAATTTATTTTAGCAGACAAATAAAAGTGAACAGAAAATCGCGCCTAATTAAAAAGTCAAACTAAACCGATTAAAAAATCCGATTAGGTTTAGTTAGATTTGGTTTGGTATTGAGTAAAAAAAATCCGAACCAAACTAACATCTAAATGTATAATTTTTATATATACTTTTGAGATTTTATATAGAATTTTCTTTAAAAAATATCTAGAAATATTTGGGATTATATTGCGGGATATAATATGCAGTGCTCCATATTTATTAACTTTAAATTATTGGTTATATGATCACTTGTTCATCAAGTGTCACTGGAATGCGTCATTATCTTTGTTCTTTCATATTCATATCATATGTTAAAATCTATTAAATTGTTATATCTTTTTTGAATATGAAGCGATGATTAATATTTAGGTATCATATTGAGTTTAATATTTAATTATTAACTTCGGCTAACCTTAACAGTTTACATCGACTAAAAATTATTGTCAGACAACTAAAAAGTATTATTGAAATAATATTAAAGTAAAAAAAATATGAAAAACCCGAAAAATCCAATAAAATTGAACCAATCCAAATTGGTAAAGTTGTTTTGGTTTTGATAAAAACCGAACTAACCCGAATAGTCTTAATAAATAATTAAATATTTAAATATTTTTAAAATAATTTCAGTTTGCCAAAACATTTAATTATACTTGGGACAGAAGATATAATGTTTATGTACTCTATCTACGTTGATATTTAAGCCGACGACTGATAAAACGTTATTCTTACAGACTCGACAGGGGCCTAATCTTCATATCACTATTTTGATATTGCTGTTTTTAGTGCCAATAATTCATCTTACAAAAAGAAACTTTTGAGCTGTATTTTGGCCGTGTCAAACGAGAAATAAAGAGCTTTAAGTGTTGGATGCAGATTGGCGACACATGTATTACAACTTATGCAACCACAATCGAACATGAATTGATATTGACCTGAGCAACGTATAGAGGTAGAGATATAAATATTTAGCCCCATCTGCCGACCCTAAATAATTTTCCACATACGGAACTATATAGAGAAGGGGGAAAAAATTGAAAACAAAGACACACACAGAATATTTGTAAATGTTACTGATTATTAGACTAATGTTTTTAGATAACATGGGGCATAAGCACAAGCCACTAGAGAAGACCCAAATTTTGATATTTAACATATTTTTTAAGTAAAAGATTAAAAATAATTAAAATCGATTAAAATTATAAATTTCATTAAAAGTAAAAGCAAAAAGAAAAAGAGGTTGAAAATTAATTTAAATACATACAATATGTGTACATTATAATGTTCTTATATGTCAATTTCTTAATTTTTACAACATATCATACAATTCAAAATGCATAAAACAACTGAAATGAAAATATTCTTAGAATACTACAGAAACAATAACAACCCAGTATAATCCCACTTAGTGGGGTTTGGGAAGGGTAGTGTGTACGTAGACTTTACCCTTACCCCAGGGTAGAGAGACTGTTTCCAAATAGACCCTCGACATATTTCCCTCCAAGGACTTCCCACATTGCTCTTGGGGAGACTCGAAACTGACAACCTCTTGGTTTGAAGTGGAGGTTGCTTACCATCAGAGCAACCCCTCTTGTCTACGATTCAAGGTTTAAACTGTAAAGTATGCACGAACAATTCCAGATGTACAACCAAATAGCTAAAAATCTGTAGAACTTGCCCCCTGGCCCGCCTAATGAGTCCCAAGGCCGTATCATCATCAAATGTAAAGACTCCTACTAACTCAAAATGTAGAATTGATCTGGCTAAAATCTTGGCAAACAGAAACCTACAACAACAACTACCCAGTATACTCCCACTGGGCAAACAGAAACCTAGAAGATATAAAATTGCAAGGTTTCCCTCTTATACATACAGGTAATGGAATACAAGCTCCGTTTACACCATACTCTGAAAGCTATATACACAAGAACAAGAAGAAATTAAACGTCCTTTTTCGGGGCTATGGCCCGGAAGCCTCGTCCTCGTCATCTTTGGCATCAGACAGAAGGAACTTGACATCATACTCCTCCCTTTTGGCTTGCACGATTTCTTTCGAAAGATCAAAGCCCCTGGCATGAATTTCCTCGAGAGCTTCCCTCTAAGAATTGCATTTCTCATACTCTTTACTACTGCTTGCATGATCGAGAGCTCTCCTCAGTTCAACTCTAGCTATAGCAGCGCTCTTTAAAAGGCCACCGATTTCTGATCTGCCCTGATGCTGCTCATTACAACCTCGGCCTGGACATTCACCACCTCGACCTTCACCTTCAAGAGCTCGAATGTGAGCCTTGTGATCATGTTTGCTCGTGTAGACTCATTTGCAAGAACCATCTGGATTTGCGACTCAAGGGTGGAAATTATAACGAAGCACTCTCCTTGCCGTAATTTGGGTACCTACATGAGCCTAGAGCTTATTAAACTCACGTTTGGCCCATTCAACTTCGCCCCAAAGTCGTTGCAGCTCCTCCATCTTGCTCTCCAACTAAAACATCAAAACATTAGTCTCCAAAGATTAAATGGGGAATATATGCCAACATGAAATATAAGGTACCTGTCTTTCGAGGAAGAGCTCCAGGTTCGATCCGCTTCACACCACAGGGTAGCCACCTCACTTTCTTTTTTTTGCACAAAGCAACTTAAGGGACTTCTCCCTATCCGAAGCTTCCCGCAACTTGGTGTCATATCCAAGGAGCTCGGTGTCAAAGGCATATAAAAGAAAATTCAATGAAAGGGGAAGAGCGTAGGACCAGAATAATCTTATGATGGTTACCAAAACTTAGCATAAAGCCGAGCCACTAAGACTTACCAAAAGATGAGCTAATGTCCAATGGCTTATTGTCCCCCGAAACGCCTTTGGTAAAAATATAAGGAGGCATCACGTGCTCCTCGCCCTTCGAACTACCCTCAATAAAAAGGGGGAATGTTCTTTCGAAAAGGAAACCTACGAAGCCGGATGATCAGTCGAATCGCCTCTTCTAAACTGCCGAGACAGATTCGCCCTACTACAATCCCCCTCACAGCCCGGAGGCCCTTTCCGTTTATCATCGAACCTCAGGGTCGACAGTCTTCCCTCCTCTCCCAGACAGCATGGCCTCATTTCAGAAAAATCTCTAATACTTGCGGTGACTAAGTTAGTATGCTGAAAAGAAAAATACCATTTTGGGGAAACAAGCCACCAAGCGCCTACCATGATGCTTTTCCTCCCACCTCCCTGTGGCCAAGTCTCATCGCTTGTGCCTATCATAAGTCGAGCAAGCTGCAAGCTTACGAGTCCACTCGGCCAAATCAGGGACCTCATTCGGCAACTAGGGAGTCTCTTCAAAAATGAATCAGAAAAATGTCATTACGGAGCCTGTCTCCAGTCACAACAATGAAAAAATAGGTGCGAGACTTACATGTAAAGTTCCATTTCTGAAGAAAGGACAGAAACTCTCTAGGAATGATATCGATCGTTCAAGCTCAAATGAACCGGTTATCCATCCATCATCCACGTCCTTTGTGCTGTTAATGGCAGGAGCCTGGGTGGATCCATGCTACTAAGTAATCAAACCTCGATAGTGTAGTGGCCGTTATGACCTTACGAGATGACCGAGGGTATACTCAATCCCGGCCTTGTCGGTAAAATATCTTATCATCTACACTATCTTTCAAAGAAATGGGTAAGTCTGTGCTAAGGTAACACGATATCTTTGATATAACTCAAGCACGACCCGGTCAGTGGGGGGGGGGGGGGGGCGATGCAAAAGTATGCGTGTACACTCTCAAAAACCCCTTAACATAGGTCACGATGCTCTCCGTGGAGGAAGGTACTTGTAATACCACACCTTCTCCCAATCCTCAATCTTTTCTGATCAACTCGAAGTTTTTCTCTCCCACTGACGAGATGAACCTCGACGCATGCTCCCGATGTCCTAGAATATTGGGAGTTCTCCCCATCATAATGTCTTTTCTCGAGGAAAGGCACCTCGAGGCCCGCTCCTCGGGCACCGGCAGTTACCAACGACCGAATGCTGAACATAGGCAAAACTCCCCTCTATTTGGTGGGCAGATGTTGATGTATCAGTCACGGCTATGATAAAATGAGAAGGGGAAGCTACATATTTGAGAAAAGATTTTGAGTTGGAACAATGGGAGAACTAGCACAAAACGCCAAGTTTTGTGGTTACTCAAAGTAGAAGAGTCTCCACTTGAGAGGCAAACAAATGAATATATAGGGTCAAGGTAGCGACTGCTCGCCTACCCAAAGGTCCTATTAATTACGGACGTACTAACGTCACCTTTTTTCTAGGGAAATGTATAGACAAGATCACCCCGTGGTGCCTTTACCAGATTGCACGAATGCTGCTATCATGTGAAATTCGAGAAGCAGCGAGGCCTCCAAGGATCTTCGCTATCACTAGCACCGGTCCTAAAGAAGCTACAAATCTGACTTTAGGACATCACCCAAATTAGGGGTCCGGTCGCTCCGAACACAGTTTTGGAAGAGCTAACGCCAACAGTCAAAGGTTAACTCCGTACGAGCAGCAAGGTAAAAATAACGAAAAAACAAAGATAAGAAAACCCATTTTTGCATTTGTCAAAAATATATTTACAAGGGGCATGTTTACAAAACTCATTCCCCCATGAGTACGTAGAAAAGAAAAAAGAAATAGAGCAAAGCGACACAAGGCCCACTCTTCATAACCACTATCTTCTGTACTATCTCCAGCACCCTCAGCTGGGGTAATCAAGAGCACCAACTTCTCCAGCTCTAATAGATCGAAGACTCTAGCCTCGATCTTCTCCAAGGTTTCTGTCCTCGCCTCCGCCCTAGCATGTCCGATAGCCCCAGCCAGTTTCTACTCAGCTTATATCGACACATCATGTTGTATTTTATGCGCCGTGGCTACGTCCTTCAGGTAAGTAGCAATATTTTCTTCAATTTCGAATTTGGCCGCAACCAACGCAGCAATTTCCTTTCGTGCATCCTTCAGAAGATCATGGGTTGGTGCTAACTTCGAAGTCACTACCTTATTTTGTTTCCTTGGCCCAAGGATCTCTATATTGAGTCGATGCAAGCCATTTTGCTTGAGCTGCAAAAAGAAAGGTAAGCCAATCTGTGTCGAAACTATTAGATCAAAGGTTGGGTCCATGCAAGACAAAATAGTTGCTCAGCAAGATCAATATTTTCCTGGGGCACTTTCTCCGATGCAGCCGCGACCTCGTCTAATTCTTTCTCTTTTCGGGTAGAATGAGCCATCGATTCCCGCAACACCGATTTAAGCCTCTTACGCTCTTTCTTATGATATGAAAGCTCCTCGTGAAGAAAGGAGAGGGAATGATCATACATGCTCTTACACTGTGGCATAGCGAAAGAATTAGAGAAAATGAATAGCGATGCCCGAGGCTAAAAGAAGTATATGAAAAACATCTATTACCAACTGCAGGAATCTGTTCGCCGCCTTGATGGCACCGGGAACATAGAGACTGACGCTTTCGCTAACATCATCAAGGATATTGCCAAATGTGTCTCCCCATTTCAGAGGAATCCTCGCTTTTGTAGTGTTTATATCCTGAGTATCCCATAGCTCCCCTGATAAGAATCGTAGGCTCGAACAAAAATCACACAAGCCATAGAAGTCCTCGATGGAAAGCTCTTATCCCCAAAAAGTTTCGAGCCCAGATCCTTTGGGACATGCAGCAAAAGTCCCCCTATTAGAAACTTTACCACATCTGGCCACAAAATCAGGAACCATAATAGCATCCTCCTCGAGGGTCTTCGACGCACGATATCGACCTGATTCTGCTGCCCCCGATGGTCGGAGTATCTGTGGGGCTCCTGTGTCTGGCCTCAGCCTCTCCTATAAACAGTATCCGCTCTCATCATCATTTTCGTCCCCAGTATTGAGGATTGCCTTGGAAGTAGATCTGAGGTCCCAATGATGGTTCTAGAACTGTGTGGCTTAGGTTTCTTCATCACATATGGGTTAGCAGCCTCCTTTCCTTTATTTTTATTACCCTCGGCAGGATCCGAAGCCTCCATCTCACCTCCAAGGGGTGGTCTCATCAGCACATTCTCTCCAACGCCTGCACGAGCATAGCAGCCGCAACTTATCAGCACAAGAAGGTACATGAAAAATTAAAGGGTTAAAACGTAGGTGGCAAGAGAAACTTTACCATGGTTCATGGAAACTACCACGTCTTGGCCATGTCAGTCAAAGATCGGGCAAGATCCCGAAAATATTTGTTCAATCGCACAATCCACCCCGGCAGATATAAGACGACTTAATGATAACAAGCAAACAACTGCAGAAAACAAAAAGAGGTGATGTGTTTTTGAAGAAAAAAAGAAGATCACAAAGCATGTCCAAAGGAAAAAAATGCTTACGCTGCATGTTCCACCTCTCCAGGAAGGGCATCCTTCCGGTCGAAATGATGTTCGAGGCTTCAACCCGAACGAACCTTCTCATCCATCCTTGATCTTTCTCTTCGTCGATGCTTGAGAAAAATGGTTTCTTGGATTGATGATGAAGCCTAATCAAGCCTCGATAGAACTGGGGGCTGTACATTCTGATCAAATGATTCAAGGTAAAGGTCTTGTCCCCAACCTTATCGGTGAAATAACAGAGCATCAAGACTATCCTCCTAAACGAGGGATTGATTTGACTGAGCGTCACCTAACATTTAACACAAAAGTCAAGGATGATCAGATGTATCTCCAGGCGAGGGGATATAGAAGGATCGGCCAGACTCAATGAAAGGGATAAGTATATACGTGGAGGAAATTGGCTTTGTAATCCTCTATGTTCTTATTAGGGTCGAGAATCTCCACCTCTATTGCCTTCCTCCATCGCCAGTCCCTTTTTACCATCCCTGCATCGGTCATGACACTGACGTACCAGGACACTTGTTTGCATCGGCCTGATGTAGAAAGGGGTTTATCGATTCTATAGTATTTCAACATGTCAAAGATTGGGGGAGTACATTGTACCAGGGTTGGTATCACTTTTGTTTTCTCCTTAGAAGGCCAAGATAAAGAGGCGACTTCGATCCGCCAAGGAATCGTCCTGGAAGTTCTGGCCATTGCAATGGTAAAATTTTCCCTAAGAATGTAAGAAGGAAGAATATAAAAGGAGATGGCTCTGGATTCACGAATTTGAAGGTGTTGGGAAAATAAGGATTAGCAAATAGCTGATATGTTTATAGGAACCACATGGGCAACGGAAGGGACAAGCGAATAGAGATTCGTGGGTTCCTCGATAGTCAAATTTGATGGCGACCCTTGCATGGTTTTTAGGGGAATGGAATTTAATGCTCTAATAGGCAGACGTCATGGCGATGATGCCCTCAGAATGAAGGCTCAAAATCATTTCTTATTACTTCGTTCTAGGAGATATGAAGACTATCTGTATACATCGAAATAAGAGGATCCAATTTCTCATCATTAAGGCATTTCAGGAAATCACCTCGAGACCTCGAGGCTGCGAAGCTGTGGTCAAGCTCCCTCCATCGAGGATAGTTGATGCCAGCACTCAGCTTCACATTCCACTTCTGCAATGGGCTATCCGCATCTGCTGAGCCGCACCTGCGAGTATTCTTCCGCAGGTGCGGTCAACGGACATCAGACCTGAACATTTTAGGCATTTCACATGTTCTCAGACCCAAACCAATTAATACTCAAACCAGTTCATTTGTAAATATCTTTTGGCATATTTTTAGTTCCAAATACTAGAGAGAATAAGGTTGGAAGCTAGGGCTTTGAACACACACTTTGTTCTTGAAGATTTGAAGCTTTTGGTTAAGAATTGCTTACCCATTTATCTTCATTTCTTCATTCTGTGTTTTGTATTGTATATCTAAGTGTGTAGTATTTTATTCAACACTTTGATCTTGTTTATGAAAATATTCTTGTTTAAAGTATGGATTAAAAATGTAGTTGTGCTTATGTATTGAATGATTTTTACCTCTCTATGAAGTGGGTTATTGTTACTTTAGTTCTTTAATGTTTCCAAATGGATTACCTAATCCTAGAACTCATCTATTAACTCCGAATCAATTTTGAGAAAGATTATTTGGGGTTGAAAAAAATTTATTAACAAGAACTTGAGGCTTTAACCCTCATTATATAAATTCTACCTAGGGATAGGATTGAACTACTTGCAGCCATATCCGGGTTTGCTTAATCTCTCAATTGTTTTATGGATAATTCAATTAGAAAGTCTTGTTAGTATTTGGAACAAGCTAATATATAATTATTACCCGTGGCTAATACTCGCTCATATTTGTATAATCATGAAATACATTGGATCATTATTGGAGTAGAATTCTTGATGCATTCATCCTTGAAGCCATTGATCGTTTTACTTGCTTTCTAAGTTAGTTTGCATTTCCATATTTAGGTATAAATCTTTTATAAAATCAATTCTAAGTATTTGGTATTGCATAACAAGTGATAATTTTTTTACATTCCTAATCCCTATATATTATTCTCTATGGGTTCAACCCCAACTCATAGGTGGTATATTATATTGCATGCGACCGTGTCCATTTACTTTTTAATAGTGGATTTGGACGTCACCGGTCTAGCCTCCCCAGTTACTGAGAATGGAAAAAATAATAATCTGATTACTTTGGGTGTTACATTCGGCTATCTTTGAGTGACACAGGACAAGAAATTCATCAGATGTTGTTGTAGGTCTTCGAAGTAAGACACGAAGAACAACCTCTTGCTCTACAACAAATGCAACACGTTGTTTGTAATTTGAAAAGTTTCCTTATGTATCTGATGGACTGCAATTACAGTTGCCAGATTGTTAGCGGTTGGTTGCATCTAATCATATAGATTAGCCTCCGGCACAAGGGGTTCTACCACTGTGATGTTTGGGTCAACTTTATTATTTCTATTGTTTCGGTTGTTGTTCTCTATGTCACACGTTTTTATTTTGATTTGCTCTTTTTGTTTTTGTTGTTGTTTTCTCTTCTTGTTAGCTCGATTTAATGTCCTGGATGCTTTATCGTGATCTGAGAGACCTTCAAGTAGTTCACCAGTCAACGAGCGACTAAGCATGCACCTTAGGCATAGAAGAATTCAAATATGATACAATAATATTTTTAGCACCACAGAAAATTGATCTAAACTAAATATACTAGCAATTCTTTCAAGTTGTAACAAATAACACTCTTAATTCTCTAGCAACTGAGCTAAATTTTGATCATGTGTAACTAGACCTTATAAAAAAATATTTTAAGCGGTTGCTGCAAAAATAATCTGATTGAAGAGTTCGAATTCGAATCTTAAAGAGAACTAACATATTTGCTACAACTTTTCAGTATCACTAATGTTAAATTGAGTTAACTTTCAGATTTCAAGACTTGATTTATGAATTAACAAAATCACTTAACTAAGAAATAATGGAAATAAAAATTATCAACTAGAAATAGTAAGATTGAAATCAAAGATAAAAAAGTCTAGGGTTTATGATAACCCCAATTTCCGGGTTAATTCTTATCATGTTAGCTATAATTTACTAGAAGTATTCTCTCGAATAACTCTAGCTGATAATGCGTACATCTCGTAATGATCACGCCAAAGCTTCACTATCTCTAGTCCCAATTTTAAATCTAAGTACTTAGTCTCTTAACTTACTCGAAAGTGGTGATGTTCAACAACAATCTAATCAAGTGTTATCTCTCAAGCAATACAAGATAACTAGACAAGATTAACCAATGACCCTTCAATTTAACAATTAGAGAGTAAAACAGCTCAATTGTACCAATATGCAATTAAGAATTTATCCAAAAATTGGTTCAATTAAATCTTAGATAACGGGTTTAGCTACTCATAATATTATGCATGATTACAGTATAAAAAGTCATAACCAACAGTAAAAATTTGAAGAAGAAAGTGAAAAACTCATAAAGAATTCTCCTCTCCGCCTTGCTCTTGTGTGTTCTTGCCTCCTGAAATATTGTAGACCCTTGAAAAACTGCTTCAAGTTGTATTTGAAACGAATAGGGTTAATGTGAGGTGTCCGTGATCTCTCCTAATTTGCAAAGGAAAAATTGAGTCGCATGTTGAGGGTTGGTGCAATGTGCGACCCCTATGCAAGCTCCCAACTTATTTTTAATTATTTGTTTATTTCACGTGCTGGAGATGGTGCCAAAGTGTCATACACTGGTTTTGATTAAATTCCTAGGTCATCTCACACCTATCATTCATGTAATGCATTAATCGTGGCACGCTCTCAACTCTTGCATTTCTATCTTTTTTTTTATCAAATCATCCAATTAATTTTTTGCCAACTTCCATCCAAATTCATTTCTACACGCGATAAAACACAATGAGCATATTCATATTTGTAAGCATGTGATTTCCCGCAATTCACTCATAAAATGATATGAAACTATACTCAAAATTGTGCATTTTACTCATTTATCAGTAGTCTTCAAACTCAAACTTTATAATAACGAAACCTCCTTAGTTAAGAGAACAATGAGTAGTGCATTTTGTAAACATTAACGATTGACACTAGATCACACGGCTTTTTTGAATTGCTGACTTCTATGACTAGTGGTAGTAGGACCATAATTATTAGTTGTGCTTAAATTATACGGATCAGAGCGAGATCCAAAATATGAAGGTCGAGAATATATTTTTAAATTTAATTAAAATCTGCATGTGTATATATATGGAATTTTTGCTAAATTTTATGGGCACCGATTATCCATTTCTGCATATCATAGGCCAGTCTCTAAATTGGTTGTAAACTATATTATACGGATACACCTATAAATATATACTGCTAGAAATGGACAATTGACAAACGGAAAAGGGTCAGAACTGTCCCTAACGTATTGACTCCAGTTTAAAAATGCCCTCCGTTAACCTATTTTGAAAAAAATGCCCCTACTGTTAAATTTCTGGCATATTTTTGCCCCTAAATCTAGCAGCTGACTTGTAATTATTTTTAAATTTTTTTTAATTCCACGTGGCTTATTCTGATTGGCCCTTCATTAGAAACCAAAAGAATGATGCCTTGTTTTCCATGAGGGTCTTGAGTGGGTACCGAATAATTTTTTCTTAAATTTTCTTGGTTGGGAGACTGTGGAGAAGGGGCATTTCTTACTTGTTCAGCTTGGGTTAGTGGAGAAGAAGCAATTGATGTGGATAGAGAAGAAGTTATTATCGGCTCAAAAATTGACAATGGAGGAAGATTCGGGAATTCAAATCCTTTAAGTAGAAGCAATTGTGGGATCCAAAAACGAGATGTAGTATTTTTTGATATTGCTATTTAACCCTCCCCCCAGAGTTCCTGAACTTCCTTTGGAGATGGAGTTTGAAGCTCCCCCGGCTGAGCATCTGGTTGAACTGATAAAGATTTTTTTCTTCTTTTAAAAGGGGGCCTCTTCACCATCAACCTCCTCTAATCATCAAGGACCATGTGGTTGGTCTGGTTTGTGTTTTATTATTCTCTTCTCCTAAGTCCCAGCCGTGGAGATACGTTTCCTTTTTAGTTGCTTATTTTTTTTACTAGAGACTCCGGGAAGAGGCACATTTAGTGGAGGGGCAAGTACATTCACGAGCCCTCCTCAATTTATAGGCGCTCGACAATACTCGTTGAGCTTCCACCAGGTTATAAAGATCTTTGATGTCGGGACACACAATGGATTCCTTTAGATTTCTTGTTTGGCACTAGAAGATAGTTAAATTGTTTGCATGTTGTATTAGAAGTTTGAAATAAAGGAAGCAGAGTTTTTATTTATGATGATTTTTGGCTCCACCCATATTTGGGAGTCATTCCCTTCCACCTTTAGGATTCTAGTATAGTGATATTCAAAATTTTTTGTACCCATCGGTCCAAATCTTATACCGGTGGAGGGTCCTGGTGAGTGGTTGGAACAAAGAAAATAAAAAGTCAACAAAGAAAGAAGATTTATTTTTACAAGGAAAGGAATCAAATACCTGAAAAATTTACAAAAAAGATTTCATGATCGGGGAAAAGCTGGTATTGTGATTGGGATGATATCCCTAGTAGATATAATAACAAACTGTTCCATCAATCCACGGTCAGTGTCGTTGTCAATGCTAGTAAGAAGAGCATGATTACTGCATTTTCTAAGATTTAGCATACTCCCACGAAAAATGTTTTTGGAGTAGAGGTTCATCATATGTGCTAGAGTTAGGGTTTTCTCAGTCTCATAACACCATTGGTGGTGGTAAACCACTGTATGCCACAAAGATAGGCCTACTTGTGCCAAACATACTTGGTATCACTGGAAAAATCTAAGATTATTGGGTTAGTTCCTTCACCCACTCTCAAATTTAAAGGGCACAAAGTGAAAGAGTATATGTAAAAATACATGAAACCTGTCTTGGAGAAGGTAACCCTTTCTACCTTTTTGGGGGTGAGGATTTCAACGTTGTTCCAATGAAATTCCTAATGCATGACAAGGACGCTAGAAGGACGAATGGAAGAAGGGTTCCAATGAATAGGCCAAAACCTGTCACTTTTAGAATTTGAAGGTGCTTTATGTTATTGAAGGTCGGATTTTGTATTTAAGAGGTATGATGGAGTTCAGGGTGGGAGGTTCAGGCTCAGCTTCAACTTCCTTTGTTTTTATTTTCTTTAGTGGCCTTCCGAAGAAAGGCCAGAGTTTCCGAGGACGGTAATGCTTAAAAACATATTGTAAAGAAACGTTTTACTGAGAAAGTTGAATGTCACCGAATAGTTTTAAGGAAAATCAAGGAAGAAGAGGGACTTGTGAAAGTGAAGAGAAAATGATGAGTTGGGGAGAAGTTATATATGAGAAAAATCGTTGTAATGAGTACCTCGAAAACCAGTGAAAATAGTTGCTGAATCACGTAGCAATACGTGTTTGGGTCATTAAATGCGAGAAGACATGCGTCCTTTAAAGTGTCAGAGACCGTTCTGGAATTTTTTCGCCAAAAAAAGAATTCTTATCTACTTTCCAATAACACTAAATCATATTACCGAAAAGTAAGGGGACTATCGGTATTGGGATAAAATAGGTTAATGACAGTTGGATGAATGACAAAGTAAAATGCAGAACTAAATACAGGTGGCATATGACTCAGCAAACAACCGTCACCGGATGTAAGCATGCAATCAATGTTGAACGAATTTCAAAGACAGAGTAGCCAGTAACGAAGATTCTAAGTATTGTCATTGTATATCATTCAATCAGCAGCAGTTGCAAAGAATATCTGCATTTGTAACCAATCATTACGTATCCATCTATAACAGTTTTATTATCATTTAAGAGAAAACTTAATTCGGGGATTTTGTCTCACTAAATAAAGCTATAAATAAAAGGATTATCATCCATTATAGGGACGGAAATATTCCGTACATAAAAAAGTTATACTCTGCTCTCATTTTATAATATTGTTCTCCATCTTTGTTATTGAATTTTGCCTGCTATCAAGAAAGAAAATTGAGCAACATAACATTTTTCTTTTTAAGAATTTGTAATCTTCCACCAATGTCACGTTATATGTAGATTTATGATCCCATAAGAAGCACAAAATAAAGATATATTTTCTCATCAAAAGCCGAAAATAAAAGGAACAAAAAAAAAATCAAAATATTCAATAGCAATTCATTATCCATTCTGATGGAACTAAAAACATCGCTAGCTAATTAACTTCATATGACTTTTTTCATATAATATAAAAGTACGATAATTATATTACTTAACAAAACAAAGTGCACGGGTCAGACATATATTTGAGGATATTATTATTGCCTATATGGCTTCGATACAATACACTAAAAACTATTATTATCTCCTCAACAAAATGTAAAAGTTTGAAATCACAAATGGAGATCTTGAGTATCTTTGAACCGTAATTCCAACTCATCTCCCACATGAATTGCATGATAGTAACCTTTTTCATAACTATACCATATTAAAGTATGGATTGCAATAAAAAAGCTCGGCATTATGATTAGGACCCATATTTTGGCATCTGTTGAATACTGAGGAGTGTCGGCAAACTTGTTAGGTATATTCAGCCGAACAGTTCTTTGCTTGACTTTTATTTGGTTGTTTATTGTCTTTCTCCTTCCAACTGCCCTTCTAATATGATATTAGTATTATCTAAAAATGGAAAAGAAAGGAAAACCCATTCTTTTCTTATTATGTCGATCAATAGTGTTTGCATTTGAAATATATATATATATATATATATATATATATATATATATATATATATATATATATATATATATATATATATATATATATATATATATATATATATATATATATATATATATAAACGGACATTACACGTTAATAATGGCACATAATAATTTCAATATTTATTTATACGAAGAAATAATAAAATTTCATTAATAAGAAAAATATTATATATAATACTACGATAATCATCTAAATACTGAAAAAATAATAATACATTAGCATAATATGTGAATTCAAAATGAAAGAATATCATCAGAACTTACATAAACGATCAAATTTAGTCATGTTAATTAGATAATAATATATTGTAGTTTAAAGGTATCTAACATGATGGTATCTTGTCAAAAACTTCTTTATAGGCGCTATTTTTTTGTGTATATTCCCTTCTAATGCTTTGGTTTCTCTTCCATAACCAAGATTCTTGTTGTCGATATTGATATCTCTCATGAAAGTACACCATATAGCTATTCGTGTGAGAAAACATATTATGGTAAATATAGTTCAACATTTAGGATATTTATCATTGTGCTTTATTTATTAAAAATATAGGATATTCTTTAATTTCGGAAGACGAAAGCTGAATTCGGGAATAAATACATAATTAGAAGCACATTGACCAGTATCATAAGTTCTGCATGTATGACGTTGTTATCAAACCTTCTTATACCATATGTGTACTATTACATAAGATATTCAGCGGATCTAAATTTTTAGTAACATGACATGCATAAACATATATGCAATGGAAGATCAATATTAACTTAGTCGATTATATATATGGTGAAACTAACATACGTAAGAAATAATGAACTTGATAAAAGCATGTACATTAGAAGGCCATTTGGGATTAAAGTATTTAAGTATTATTCGTGGTAGTTATTGTTGTAACATCTTTTACTGAGTCAAAACTAAAAAATATTTTTCTTTTACATGGCATGACTTGTACCTATGGACCACAACGGGCACTTGGTACCTTACTAAATCGAGTACTAACATAATATATATTTCTTATCATACTGTCATTGGCAAGCGAGCCAAATGGGCCGTCATAGGTTAACCAGAATAAACATAGGGGAATATTTTATATGGGATGAACGTGATATAATAATTTATACATTTAACATACGGGCCAGTAAGGCATGATTATTTGTAAACTCAAAATATAGGCCGGCAAGGCCATACAAGCATCCATATATATGACATCTTTCTACAAGCCTCTATGAGTGTACATTATCGTAAAGGCCCGGAAAGAGCCCGCCATACCGAACAATACACGTCTAAATCATACTGACCAAACAAGCAACTTCGAAGCAAATGGAGCGCACCAACATCTTCCGCTGAGCTGATAGCCTGTTTAGAGGAGTCTCGACCTATCTATTAGGACCTGCAGGCATGAAACGCAGTGTCCCCAAGCAAAGGGGACGTCAGTACTAATAATCTACTGAGTATGTAAGGAACATAAGTAAGTACATAAAATACATTGAAGAACACGGAGTAAATGACTTAACCCGTAAGTCCGGATAACTCTTAAATCATGAAATACTGATAGTGTCATGCATATGCGTATGAATGTCATCTCATGCATAGTACATGTGTTCGTAACATCATCAAGCCTCTGAGGGCATCCCATCATATCATCTCGGCCACTGTGACTAAAATCATCAACGTATACCAGCTAACCGGATGATGGTGCATATAATGCCGTAACCTTTTTTCATATCCCATATACATATAATACGCGTACATAACTCCATCTGGTCATGGGTCAATGTAAATGAATGCAATGTATGAGAAGTATGTCAATAAAATCTTTCGGAGTGTCACAAGATTATTTTGCCTCTAACTAGTATCATAAAAATTAATTTATGTATTTTTTTGAGACCCATGAATAGATGATAAAATAATAGGACACATGGAAATTCAAGAACATAGGCACCTCTAATAATTTCATGAATAGAGTTATTTATGGAAGTTATGCATTTTTTCATTTCGTTTGTGTCATATAGATCATGCCAAAAAAAGGAAGAAATAAGCTTAACATACATGAGTCGATTTTCTTGACAATCTTTTTAACATACGTTAATTGCGATAAAATACTTGACGGTAAAATTAGAATAGGAAAAATACATATGAAATGCTCGAAGCAATAATGTCGCTATGCAAATATAATCTTGGCTAAAACTCTTTCTCAATAACGTTGCTACGTTCCTTGGATGAAACTCTATGTCAATAATGTTGCTATATTCCTTGGCAGAATGTCTTTGTTAATAATGTTACTACACCCCTTTCCGGAAAGTCTTTCAAGAGGTTAGGAGAATGATTTTTGAACTAGGAAAGTTATACTAAATTTTTAGGTGGGACCCACTTTTTGGGAATTAGTTTTGCCCAAAGACCCCTTAATGTGCCACCTATCTTGAAGTTAATGCTTATCTAAATGTGCTTAATTAATCACCCAATAATTCCTTAATTAACTGTATAATCTCCTATTACCTAATTGTTAACAAATAACCCACATAATTAAAGCTTATCTCAAGTTACATAAAATACTACTCACTTTTAACATACCTTATACACGTTACTATCTTGATCATGTATTACTTTGTATGGCACTAGTCCATAAATACGGGGTATTATAGCTTGGACGTTATTTATCTCATAAAGTCAAACTTCGCCGAAATTCACTTTCTTCGATTCACTTATGTCACGACCCAAGTTCTCGCTTCATAAACTATCGTGACGACACCTAGTCTATACGACTAGGTAAGCCTAAAAATTTACAGAAAATAAATTAAAGAAACAAAACTAGCCAACTAAGACGTAACTATAATAAAAGAGTTTAAAATGACATTCGACATATATAATAATAATACTCTCGACTGAACATAACACTCCCAAAATCCCGAAATCTCATAAATCACAAGCTAAAAAAGTATATAATGTTCTAATTCCAGAAGTCTAAACAAAAAAAAAATACAAGAAGTCTATAACTGAAGGGAGAATAGAGATGGACTTCTAGGTCTGTGGACATGACAGATATATCTCGAAGTCTCTGGATCACCTCGCCTCATAGATAGTATGGCTGAGCAGAAGAACGTGGATCTGCACACAAAAAACATGTGCAAGAAAGGCATGAGTACACTACAGCGGTATCCAGTAAGTGTCAAGCCTAACCTTGTTCCAATAGTAACGATATAAGGTCAGAGCTCTACTGGTTTTATATATAACAAGGTAAATAGTATGAAATGTGATAGTATAATTAAAATACTAACTGTCAATGAAGGTGAAATCATAAAAGGAAATAACTCAGTACACAGAGATAACAATAGGGGAATCTGCCAGGATAACATACTGTACTCCCAAACATAAATATACAGAGGATCTCCTGGGATACCGTCTCGTAGTCTAAATCGTAAATGTGTACGGAGATCTCCCGAAATACCGATCTCTAGTTCCAAAGAAAATATTCAGTACAAGGGATCTCTCGGAATATTGTCCCATAGTCCTAAATATAAATGTGCAGGGTGATCTCCCGAAATACGAATCTGTAGTCCCGAAGTGAAATCAATAGTTCTATTCAAGTTCATATCAAGAAAAAGGAAAGTCCTACTCTAGACATTCTACATAGAATGCAAGTAACTAGCTAAAGCAGATAAGACAGTTAAGTCAGATAAGCATATTTTCCTAAGCTAAACAGGAGGCTTCACATACTAGTATTATTCAATTAAAGGAAAAACATAGATATTTACTTAATGATAACATGGTTTTTCAATAATTATCACATGTGTGCACTCGTCACGGCATTCATATAACTACAGTACCAAAATCCTCTGGGGAGTTCTCTCACACAAGGTTCGGCAAGCCACTTACCTCGAACTAGCTTAAAATCAATCTGATATCATACTCTTGCCACGAGTATCCAACTTTGAGTGGCCCAAATCTAATCAAATAAATTACATAACGTAAATAAAACTACAAGCAACTAGTTTAACTAACTAATTTAAAGCTAAGGTAAGAAAATAGAAAATGCCCAAAAATCCTCCCCGAGCCCGCGTCTCGGAATCGGATAAAAGACACAAATTACGAACATCCATTCACTCGTGATTCTAACCATACCAAATTCACCCAAATTTGATACCAAATTCTTGATCAAAATCCCAAAATTCTACATAAGAATTTTACTTAAATTTTTCCAATTTTCACCCAAAGTCTGAAATTAAATGATAAAATTAAGCTTAGATTAATGGATATAATAAAAAGGGAGTAATCATTACCCACAAACTTCCTCTGAAAATCTCTCAAAATTTAGCCTTCACCGAGCTCTCAATCAATTTTTTAAGTTATGAACTCGAACCCTCAATTTTGAATTTCTAAATTCTTCCTAGATGTGTCCTTCTCGCGAATGAGAGACTACCATCGCGAATGCGATGAGCAAAATCCCACTTTTCCAAATTCCTCTTTCGCGAATGCGAGGGTCGTCTCACGAACACGTAGCTTATACTAGAAGACCCTTCGCTAACGCGAGAACCATGTTGCAAACACGTACGCTAAAGGGTCCACACCTTCGCGAATGCGGAGTATTATCGTGAACGTGAAGTACAACTTAGCTGCCTCTCCCGTATGCTCTACGCGAATGCGAGACCCCTCTAATGAACAAAATAGCAGAAAATCTGCCATTTCTCGAAGTCCAAAAATGACTACCTGAGCATCCGAAAGACACCTGAGGCCCCCTGGACCTCAACCAAATATACCAAACAATCCTAAAACTTCATACGAACATACTAGAGCCCTAAAATCACATCAAACAATGTTAAAACAGTGAATCACCCTCCAATCCAAACCTAAAGAACTTGAATTTCTAAAATTTTACATCCGATGCCGAAACCAACCAAAACACGTTCGATTGACCTCAAATTTTGCACACAAGTCATATAAACACTATGGACTTATTCCCACTTTCGGAATCGGATTTCATCCCCAATATCAACATTTCCGCTATCGGCCCGAAACTTCAAAAATTTAAAATTTGCCATTTCAAGCCTAAATGAGCTAAGGACCTCTAAAACACAATCCGGAATCGCCCTTAAGCCCAAAATCACCCAACGGAGCTAACGAAATCAACGGAATTCCATTCCAGAGCCATCTTCATATTTCCTCGACTGTGGTCCAAATTCTAAGACTTAGGTTCTCATTTAAGGACTAAGTATCTCAAAACACTCCGAAACTCAAAATGAATCAGGAAAACAATTCGCAATAACCAAATTAAACAACGCGGAAGAGTTAATAGAGGATCGAGGCGTTTATTCTAAAAACAACTGACTGGGTCATTATATGCTCCCCCCTCTTAAAACATTCGTTCGTCCTAGAAAGACCATAAATGTTTACCTGAAGTGGTGAAAAATAAGGGTAACGGCTACGCATATCCTGCTCGGTCTCCCAAGTTTCCTCCTCGACCGGCTAACTCTGCCGTTGAACCTTCACTGATGCAATGCTATTTGACCTCAGCTTTCGGACCTGCCTGTCCAATATAGCCACTGGCTCCTCAACATAAGATAGATCTTTATCCAACTGGACTTAACTGAAATCCAACACGTGCGGTAAATCACTATGATACCTCCAGAGCACTGAACCATGAATACCGCATGAACTTCTGCCAAGTTGGGAGGTAAGGTAAGCTCCTAAGCAACCTCCCAAATACATCACAATATCTCAAAGGGGTCAAAAAACTTAGGCTCAATTTTCCCTTCTTCCCAAATCTCATAATTCCCTTCATAGGCGAAACCCGAAGCAAGACTCGCTCTCCAACCAGAAAAGAAACATCTTGAACCATTCGGTCCGTATAACTCTTCTATCTGGACTGGACTGTGCTGAGTCTATCCTGAATAACCTTCACATTCTCCAAAGTGTCGTGAACCAAATATGTTCCCAATAATCTAGTCTCTCTCCGGCTTGAACCAGCACACCAAGGATCTACATCACCTACCTACAAAGCCTCGTATGGTGTCATCTAAATACTGGACTGGTAACTATTATTAAAGGTCAACTCCGCAAGTGGCAAGAACTGATCCCAAGAACCTCAAAATTCTATCACACATGCACGAAGCATATCATCAAGAATCTGAATAGTGCGCTCGGAATGTTCGTCCATTTAGGGGTGAAATGTTTTTCTCAGCTCTAACTAAATACCAACTTATGCTGAACAGCTCTCCAGAACCATGATGTGAACTAAGTATCTCTATCAATAATGATGGAAACTGGAATACCATGCAGGCGAACAATCTCTCGATATAAATCTCAGCCAATTGCTCTGAAGAATTGGTAGTACACAAAGGAATTAAGTGTGCAGATTTGTCAGCCGGACCACAATTACCCAAATGGCATCGAACTTCCTCAAAGTCCGTAGGAGTCCAATTACGAAGTCCATGGTGATCCGCTCCCACTTCTTCTCTGGAATCTCTATCTGCCGAAGCAAGCCACCCGGTCTTAGGTGCTCATACGTCACCTCTTGACAAATGAGGCACTGAGCAACAAACCCAACTATATCTTTATTCATCCTCCTTAAGAAATAGCGCTGACTCAATTTCTGATACATCTTCATGACAACTAGATAGATGGAATACCATGAATTATGGGCCTCCTCCAAAATCAACTTCCGAAGGTATCAACATTTGGTACATATATCCGATCCTAAATCCTCAATACCTTATCATCACCAATGGTCACATCTCTGGCATCACCATGCAGAACTTTGTCCTTGAGGACAAGCAAATAAGGGTCATCATACTGATACTCTATAATACGATCAAACAAGGAAGACCGAGAGACCACACAAACTAGGTCCTGTCTACGCTCCGAAATATCCTATCTCACAAAATGGCTGGCTAAGTCCTGAACATCCATCACCATGGACCTCCCTCTTGTTGGTAGATAATCCAAAGTCCCCAAACTCTCCACCTGACGACTTATGTGTTGGCCACCATATTGGCCTTCCCTAGGTGGTATAAAATAGTGATACCATAATCCTTAAGTAGATCTAATCACCTCTTTTGACACAAATTAAGGTCCTTCTGCTTGAACAGATGCTGTAAACTCCGGTGATCTATGTAGATCTTACAAGGAACACTTTACAAATAATGACGTAGATCTTCAAGGCGTGAAAAATAGCAGCTAACTCGAGCTCATGGACATGATAGTTCTTCTCATGCATCTTTATCTGTCTGGACGCATAGGCAATTACCTAACTATCCGGCATCAATACTGCTCCAAGGCCAAAAGTCGAGGCATCACAATAGACAACATAAGACCCTAAAGTTGTAGGAAATATCAATACTGGAGTTATAGTTAAAGCTATCTTAGGATTTTGAAAGCTCTCATCACACTCTTTCGTCCACCTTCACGGAGAACCCTTCTGGGTCAGCCTGGACATAGGTGCTGCAATAGATGAAAATCCCTCAACAAAATTGATGGTAATAACCCGCCAAGCCAACACACTACGGATCTCTATAGCTGAGGATGGTTTGGGCTAACTCTGGCATGGTTTCACTTTCTTTGGATCCACCTTGATCCCTTCACTCGATACTACGTGACCCATGAATGCCATAGAATCGAACCAGAACTCACATTTTGAGAACTTCGTATATGATTTATTTTCTCTTAAGGTCTGAAGCACTGTCCTTAGGTGTTTCTCATGATCCTCCCAACTCCGAGAGTATGCTGGAATGTCATCAATAAAGATAATGACGAACGAGTCAAGATATGGCCGGAACACACTATGCATCAATTGCATAAATGTTATTGGGGCATTGGTCAGCCCAAATAACATAACAAGGAACTCATAATGACCATATCTAGTCCCGAAGGCACTTTTTGGGATATTTGGCTCCCGAATCTTCAACTGACGATAACATGAACACAAGTCAATCGTAGAAAACACTTGGGGAACCTGTAACTAATAAAACATGTCACATACGAGGCAAAGGATACCGGTTCTTCACTATGACTTTGTTCAACTGGTGATAATCAGTGCACATATGGAACCATCCAATTTCTTCAAAAACAAGACAAGAGCAGTCCGAGGTGACACACTAGGTCGAATAAATCCATTATAAAGAAATTATTGTAGATTTTCCTTTAACTCTTTCAACTCAAGAGGAGCCATATGGTAGGGAGGTATAGAAATGGGCTGAGTGCCCAACAACAAATCAATGCCAAAATCAATATCTCTGTTGAGCGGCATGCCTAGAAGATCAGCTAAGAAAATATTCGAGAAATCCCGCACTACTGGGACTGAATCAACTGTAGGGGTATCATAACTAACATCTCTTGCATAAGCTAGATGTGCATCCCACCCCTTCTTAATCATTCGGTGAGCTTTAAGAAAGGAAATAACTCTAATGGGAGTGTGATCTAGGATACCCCTCCACACTAATAACAGTACACCTGGCATAGCAAGTATCATGGTTTTGGCGTGACAATCAAGACTAACATAATGGGGCGATAACCAGTCGATGCCCAAGATAACATCAAAATCTATCATGCTAAGCAATAATAAATCGGCTCGTGTCCCAAAACCACTAAGAGAAATCAACAATGACTAATAAATATGGTCCAAACAAGAGAATCTCCCACAGGAGTAGAAACATAAATAGGAAAACTCAAATAATTCTGAGACATGCCTAAATATGTGGCAAAATAAGAGGACACATAAGAATAAGTAGATCTTGGATCAAATAGAACCGATGCATCTCTATGACAGGAAGAGCGTAGTATCTGGCCTGGCCTGCTCCTCTAGGACGACCTCTACCTCCCCAACCTCCACCTTTAGCTAGCTGAGCAGGCGGGGAAGCAACTGGTGCTATGATCATAGACTGGAAACTCTATGAAGCACGATATTTCTGAGAAGTCTGTGGAGGTACCCCCGTCCTATGTGTACGTTAATCCCTCACCGCATGTCGTGTGTTTCCATACTCAAAACAAGCTCTAAGAGGGTGTGGCTACTGTGACTAGATCGGGACAGGTCTACTAGAATTATCACTGAAAACACCCCGTGCAGGAGGCACGCTGGATACTAGAGGTGCATAATATGGCTCCTAAGGCCTAGGGGGGGGGGGGGGCTGGAATGCCACTGGGTGCTGGAAGAGTTGAATGAACGGGGTGACTTATATAACCCCTACCATGACAAACTTCAGCTGGGGCACGACAACCAAAATAATGGCCCGACTCTCAAGACCTTTTAGCCTCTCTCTCCTCCCTATCCCTAGCATGCAGGCCCTCTACTCTCCTAGAAATTCTCACTACATGCTGATAGGTAATATCTATCTCCAATTCTCGGGCCATGCTCGACCTGATATTGGGAATGAGCCCCTCAATAAACTAGCGAACTCTCTCACGAGCTGTAGAAACCAAGGTCGGTGCATCTCTAGCCAAGTCATTGAAACAGAAAACATAATCCGTAACAGTCATAGTACCCTAGTGCAAATGATTAAACTTCGTGTGCCATGCATTCCTGAGGCTTTGAAGGACATACTCCTTTAAAAATTATCTGAAAACGGGGTCCATGAAGGGGAAGCTGCCTCAGTGTGACTGTCCAATTCAAAAGTTTGGCACCAGTGATAGGCTGCTCCTCGAATCTAGAAGTTAGTGAAATTAACCACACTCAACCCTGATATACCCATAGAGCAGAGGATACGCTGCACTCCTCCAAAAATCCATGAGCATCCTCTGATGCTAGACCCCTGAATATAGGAGACTTGTACTTCTTTAACCTTTTTAAGCTTCCGCTGCTCATCATCTAAAGCTGTTGCCCTATCCTCATGCTAAACTGGGCTATAGACGATATCAGTATAACCTCTGGGATCTAATAAACCTAAACCCGTTTCTTTAGAGTGCAGACAATAGGAGTATGTGCTCCTCTCTCGGCCTAAGATGTGGCTGCAGCAAGGGGAATCAACCCTACTTGAGCTAAAGTGGTGTACATGCTCATGAAGTGTGCAAGGGTCTCCTTGGGAGATGGAGTAGCAGTAGCAGTAGGCGTATCAGGTGCCTAGGCTCTAGCTGGAGCTACTGGTGGTTCCTCTTTAGTAGTTCGCGCGGGTGATCTGGCTGCACCACGTGCCGTCCTCAGTCTTCACCCAGGCCCCGCCTTCTAGCGGCTCTAGCAGGGGCGCGAGTGTCAGATCATCTTCATTAGCACGTGTCCTCACCATCTGTTAGAGAATAGATGATAGAGGTTTAGATTCTGATATCAGTAATCTCGCATGACCAGGAATCAAATAAAGTGGAATTTTCCTAACCGTTACATAACCTATCAACGATAAGCACAAACGTCTATGTACCTATCTGGGAGACTCTAAAAAATTGGCTTGGGATTCATGACTCCTATGAACCTAGACCTCTGATACCAACTTGTCGCTACCCAAGTTCTCCCTCCATGAACAATTGTGACATCACCTAGTCTCTACAACTAGGTAAGCCTAATATTTGCGAAAAATGAATTAATAAAATAAAACTAGACAGCTAACAAGTAAATATAATAAAAGAGTTTAAAATGCCTCTTGGCATATACAATAATAACACTCTCGATTGAACATAGCACTCCCAAAACCTGGAATCTCATGAATCACAAGCTAAAGAAATACATTGTGTTCTAACTCCAGAATTCTAAACGAAGAAAAATACAAGAAGTCTATAACTGAAGAGAGAATATAGAGAGACTTCTAGGTCTGCGGACGTGGCAGATATACCTCGAAGTCTCTGGATCACTTCACCTCACGGATAGTGTGGTTGAGAAGAAGAACCTGGATATGCACATGAAAAACATGTGTAGGAAAGGACATGAGTACACCATAAAAGTTCCCACTAAGTACTAAGCCTAACCTCGATCGAGTAGTGACGAGATTAGGTCAGGGCCCTACTGGTTATGTATATAACAAGTTAAAATAGTATGAAATGTGATAGTATAATTAAAATATTAACAGTCAACAAAGATGAAATCATATAAATAAATAACTCAATACACGGAGATAACAGCAGGGGGATCTCCTACGATAACGTCCCGTAGTCCCAAACAAAAATGTATAGAGGATCTCCGGGGATACCGTCTCGTATTCCAAATCATAAATGTTTAGGGGGATCTCCCGAAATACCGATCTGTAGTCCCAAAGTAAATATCTAGTCCAGTGGGATCTCCCGGGATACCGTCTCTTAGTCCCAAAGATAAATATGCAGAGGGATCTCCCCGAATACCGATCCGTAGTCCTAAAGTAAATACACAACAGTCTTAACAAGAAATGATAGTTCTGTTCAAGTTCGTATCAAGAAACATGAAATTCTTACTCTAGACATGCTACACAGAATCCAAGTAAGCAGATAAAACAGTTAAGTCACATAAACATGCTTTCCTAAGCTCAGCAGGAGGCCTCACATACTAGTGTTGTTCAATTAAAGGAAAAACACAGATATTTACTTAAAGGAAATGGGGTTTTTCAACAATTATCACATGTGCACATTCGTTATCTCACGTACACAGCATTCATATAACTACAATACCAAAATCTAAGGGGGTTTCCCTTACACAATAACCAACTTCGAGTGGCCCAAATCTAATCATATTAATCACATAACGTAAATAAAACAAGCAACTAGTTTAACTAATTAATTCAAAGCTAAAGTAAGAAAATAGGAAAATGCAAAAAAATCCTTTCCGGGCCACTTCTCGGAGTCGGGTAAAAGTCGGATAATTATGAATACACATTCACTCATGAGTCTAACCATGCCAAATTCACCCAAATTCGATATCAAAATCTCGATCAAAATTCCAAAATTCGACTTAAGGAACTTTTTCTCTAAATTTCCCCAATTTTCACCTTAAATCCAAAAATAAATGATGAAATTAAGCTTAGATTAATGGGATATAACAAAAAGGAGATAGGAATCATTACCTGCAAACTTCCTCAAAAAATCTCTCCAACTTTCGCCTTGTACCGAGCTCTCAATCAATTTTGAAAGTTATGAACTCAAACCCTTGATTTGAATTTTTAAATTCTGCCCAGATGTGTCCTTCTTCACGAACGCGAGACTACCATCACGAATGCGATGAGAAAAATACCACTGTACCAAATTCCTCTTTTGCAAATGCGGAGGTCCTATCACGAATGCGTAGCTTACACTAGCTGACCCATCACGAACGCGAGGACCATGTCGTGAACGTGTAGGCTAAAGGGTCCACACCTTCGCAAGCACAGAGCAATATCGTAAACGCGAAGTACCACTTAGTTTCCTATCCCATATTCTCTACGCAAACACAAGACCCCTCTCACAAACGCGATGAAGGATTTCTCTGCAACAAAACACCAGAAATCTACCACTTCTCTAAGTCCAAAAATGACTTGTTGAGCATCCGAAACACACTTGAGGCCCCCGGGACCTCAACCAAACATACCAACCAATCCTAATACATCATTCAAACTTACTCGAGCTCTCAAATCATATCTAGCAACTTTAAAACCATGAATCACCCTCCAATCCAAACCTAAACACTTGAATTTCCAAAATTCTACATCCTATGTCGAAACTAAACAAAACATGTCCAATTGAATCAAAATTTTGCATACGGACCTATTCCAACTTCCAGAATCGGATTCTGACCCCGAAATCAAAATTTCCACTATCTGTCCGAAACTCTAAAAATTAAACTTTCGCCATTTCAAGCCTAAATAAGCTATAGACCTCTAAATCACAATCCAGACATGCCCCTAAGCCGGGAACTAAAGGAATCAACAGAGTTCTATTTCGAAGACATCTTCGCACTGCCCTGACTACGGTCCAAATTCTAGGACTTATGCTCTCATTTAGGGACTAAGTGTCCCAAAACACTCCAAAACTTAAGATGAATCATCCCGACAATTCACAATAATAGAAATAGACACGGGGAAAGCAGTTAATAAGAGATCGGGGAATTAATTCTCATAACGACCGGCCGGGCCGTTACAGCTTACCCTTTCACCTTCACGAATTTACTTGTCGCTTGTTTGAAATAGCATAATATTTATAATATCAAAATAATCTCATTCCCAAACTTACACCGATTAAATTACGACAAAACTTGAACACATGAAAATGCGAGATGTAACATCTCATTTCTGAGCTCCATTAATTTACTTATGGCATACTTTCACGTACTAAAAGTTGGTGTGACATTACCATAAAGTATAGAAATCAACCTTTTTTTTAGTTGATCAGTATATTCATTTCGGCTAGCTAAGATAGCTCTTTAATTTCTATCATATAATTTTCACAAATTGCATTTTAATCTAATGATGAAAATATTTTCTTTATTAAATGTAGTAGTATTACCACTAGGGTTGATAATTGTCACGACCCAAAAATCACAAGTCGTTATGGCACCTAACTCGATCCGTTAGGTAAGACACTAACATAAAATACAATCCGAATGAGATTATAGTAAGCACCTGACATCACTTGTAGCTCCCCTCCAAAATTTGCACGCAATGTGAAGAAGTGTATTATCAGTACAATCGACCCTATATACTGGTAAGTATCTTGTGTAACCTCGTCGAAGTAGTGACGAGGCTTTTTAGTTAAAAGATACTCATTGATAAAAACCTGCAGAGTAAATCAACAATAGAGCTATATCACGATATAAATGAGAAGACTACTTGAAACGAATACGCAAACAATAATCAAATACTAGCAGTGATCACAATTTATAATCTTACAATACCTCGACCATTGCTTTCCTTAGAATGAAACTGATAAACCACGACAATCACTTCATAACTTTCATAGCATAAGGAATATACTCAGATGTCAAGTTAATTACACGGCAACACCCTTCGTGATTTTATCTCATCCTCGCCCAAAATATGTATAATAGAACCAACCAGATAACAGAAATGTCAAAAACAGGAATTGCAAAGTAGGAAATATGCAAGTAGCAATAATGAACGAAGATATACATGTGGGCAAAAATAAAATACTTGGTGGAAAGCATGTGAGTAATGACAGCAATTGATAAACAAGGAATCTCAACTTTAATAAACTAGCATGATGGAGGCCTAAGTATAGATATAACAAATAATAAGGAAGCACATGATCTTTACAAGTTAACAAGTAGAGGTGTGAATAACTAACATAGAAAAATGGCTTGTACCAAAATGCAACATGATAGACACGCCATGAAGGTAATTATAATAGCATGAAATAGACATGTGTTTTGCAAATTAAACAAGTAGAAGATATGTACCACACACAATCAATTGAAATTGAGAGGAAGGATAGAACAATAACAATAAGTTACACGAGTTCTATAAATACAACAATTATTGTTAAAGATAAAGACGTGAACACATGGAAAAACAAATATCACAACATGATTCCTGGTCCTCGTCCTCGCCTATACAGAAACATCCATCGTGCCATTGTCTCGAAATAACATAAAAGCATAATAATATAAATGAAAAGGCATGTCATCAACATTTATACTTTTACTCTAAATGATATGGCACGGCATCACTCTTCGTACTTTTACTCTCAAATGATATGGTATGGCATCACTCTTCGTGCTTTACACTCTCACTCACATGATAATGTATAAATAATAGCATGACATCACCCTTCATACTTTATACTATTCCTTACCAAACATATATATATCGATGACAAACAATGCATAGGGAATAAATAACAACAAGGAGAGTGTTTCAACAAATATTCAAACAAATCTCAATCATTGCTTTCTAAGCCAACAATGATTCAATAAACCCTCAAGAACTGTATTATTCAAACACCTCCACAAATCTCTAAATGATCAACAACACAGTATATAATCTAGTATCTCTAGAATATTGGCTGTAGCAATGTATTAATGACTACGCATAGGAATAACCAAATTAGGCACATCAATGTATTCTTGGAATTCCATCAAATATATTCAAGTTATAATAATTTAAATCTTTATTTCTAACATTTAATACTATATTTTTAGTATCTAAGAGTCAAGTAAGGCATGAAGCAAGAAGGTCATGTAATTGTACGAGACATACTCATATATAATCCAACCCCAAGCATAATTAACCCTGGCACACATATACACTAGTCACCACATTTATGTATCATCCCCACATGTAGCAAACATTGCCAAATAGGAGAGAAAATTCCCACAACAAAGTTAGGCAAGACACTTACCTCAATTTGGCTAACTCAATACTAAATTTAGCCCCTTTTTTTGCAAATTCTCCTCCGCTCGGCTCAATCTTTCCAATGATAATTTGGATATTACAAAATGAAAGAGAAAATAATTTCAATTAATAAAGCCGTGATTTTTATTAGATTTCTAGAAAATCTACAAAAGTCAAGCGATATGTTTTGACTTGGGCCTTCCAGGTAAATATTCGGGTCCAAGGGTAGGTTTTGACTACCCATAACCTAACGAGTCCAAATATATGTTTTGTTTTCAAATTCGATTCCTATTTGACTCTCAAATCCCAAATTTTATTTTTTAAAACTTTGACAAAATTTTCAAATTTTTCCCTAGATATCTCATGAATTTTATGTTAAATCTTATATAAAATCATGAAATATAGTTGAGAATTAATTCGAGGTACTTACCCAATTATTTAGTACGAAAATTCCTTGACAAAATTGCCTCTCATCGAAGCTAAGGTTCAAAATATGTCAAAATGAAGCTAAGTCTCGGAATTCTTAGTATTTAACAGGTTGCTGATATAGCATTAGCGACATGGGGTTCGCAAATGCAAGCCCTTCAAATGCAAACATCTTATCGCAATTGTGAACCGGCAGTTCTCCTGTCAAGGTTGCATTTACGACCCAATATTTCACAAATACGAAGACCAACATTTCGCAAATGTGGCAGGGTTCTTGGCAAATGTGAATTTTTTCCATCATCCCAGAATTTGCAAATGCGATGGATGCTTCACAATTGCAGATGTCGCATTTGCGACAAAAATATCGCATTTGTGATGATACCAATACCAAAAATCAAAGTTTATCAAAAATCATTCTGAAACCAATCCGAAACTCACCCGAGCCCCCTAGGCTCCAAACTAACCACGCACCAAGGTCCATAAACACAACACAAACTTCCGTGTACAATCAAATCATCAAAATAAACTCTAAAACCACGTATCGGATGCCTAAACGCATGAAGATCAAACTAAACTTTAAGAACTTCTCGAATCGCAACCAAGCGTCTGAGCCATATAAAATCAATTCCAAATGAATCCAAATTTTGCAGACAAGTTCTATATGATAAAACAAACCTACTTGCAGCTTCAAATCACGCATAATAACCTCAAAACAACAAATCGTATCTCAAGTCCAAGTAAATAAACTTTGAAACTTCAACTTCTTTAACCGATGCTGAAACCTATTAAATCACGTCCAATTGACCCCAAGTTTTTCACACAAGTCACATTTGTCATTGCAAAACTACTCTAACTTATCGAATCAGAATCCGACCCCGATAGAAAAAAGTCCACTCCCCGTCAAACTTTCCAACAATCCAACTTTCGTCATTTGAAGACTTATTCAATTACAAACCTCCAATTTACAGTCCGGACAGCTTCTAAGAACAAAATCACCCAATGGAGCTAGCGGAACTAATGGAACTGTATTCCGAGGTCATATGCTAAAAAGACAAATTTGATCAACTCTTCCAACTTGGAGCTTAAATCCTGAAGTTCATTATTCCAAAATCGATTTTGGATAATTTGAAAACCAACACCGATGATTGACCAAGTCATAATACATCATGTGAAGATACTCGAGCCCTCAAAATACCAAGAGAAGTGCAGATACTCAAAATGACCAGTCGGATCATTATAATAACCAAGTGTTCTAGAAGAACCAAATTATTTTTTATTGGATGTTCATCTTTGTTTTCGACATGAAGCAAGAAGTTACTGAATTTTGGATTTATTTTAATTTTTATATTTCTTGTCATTTGAATATTTTTTATTTGAGGTCATAAGTATAATTTTGGTAAGCTAACTTTACAGTTTCTGCTTTGGCCAATTTTGGAACTACTGATCGTATTTGACAGAAATCACCTCCGAAACTATTACTTTTTTACCAAATGGTTCATCGATATCCAATATATCTCTAAAATAATGGGCGATTATTTTGATTTTTTGACGCTTAGCCAAAATCTTTTAATCCCATAACTTTTGTTTTCCTTATAAATTTAGTACTATTGATCTGATTCGACATATTTGTGATGGTTATTTCAATTGTTTAAATAGGCATATCAAATCTAAAGTGAGTTGTACGACCTCATAGTAAAACTATTGTTGGTAAACCACTTGTTCTTATTGCTAAAAATATCATGCCTCTTGATTTGATATTTGCAAATAATACATGACATAGAAATATTATCTAGATTCCGCTGGAGGCATCTACAAAGGATAATTCTGCTATACTAGAGTCGGTTTTTGTAATATAATTCTGAAAGCTTATTCTTGTTCAGGATTTAGCTTAGATTGTGCTTCCTCAAATACTTGTATGGCCTTCTTAATATTATATTTTTTCTACTTAAAATATAATTTCTCTCATATTATGAATTTAAAAACTAATTTAATTGTATTCTCTTGCTAAATAAATAATTGAAAGATTTAATTCTTTGGTTTTAACATGAAATGTAATTCATTTTCTATTGATTTAGATTCATAATATTAGTTCATCTCATGTTTGAATATTTAACCGCGACGCGGTGTCATCTAAAGGCTAGAGGTTTGGAGACATGCCCTTGAGTCTAAAGATTTCAGGTTGAGTAGGACGAAGGCGGAATACCTCGAGTGCAAATTTGGGGCCGAGCCGACGGAAGCGGGAATGGACGTGAGGCTTGACTCTTAAGCCATCCCTAAGAGGGATAGTTTCAAATAGCTTGGGTCAGTTATTCAGGGAACCAGGGAGATCAATGAGGATATCACACACCGTATAGGGGTGGGGTGGATGAAGTAGAGGTTAACGACGGGAGTTCCGTGTCATAAGAAAATGCCACCATTACTAAAAGGTAAGTTTTATAGAGCAGTGGTTAGCCATGCCATATTGTATGGGACCGAGTATTGGCCAGTTAAGAACTCACACATCCGGAAGATGAAAGTCGTAGAGATGAGGATGTTGAGGTGGATTTGCGGGAATACAAGGATGGATAATATTAGGAATGAAGATATTCATGAGAAGGTGGGTGTGACTCCCATGAAGGACAGGATGCAAGATGCAAGACTCAGATGGTTTGGGCACATTCAGAGGAGGAGCACTAACGCACCGGTGAGAAGCTGTGAGCGACTGGCTATGGTGGGTACAAGGAGAGGTAGATGGAGACCTAAGAAGTATTGAGGAGAGGTGAACATGCAGAACATGTCGCGACTTATGATTACTGAGGACATGGCCCTTGACAGGGAATGGTGTAGGTCGAACATTAAGGTTGCAGGTTTGGGGAAAATTGTGGATATTTCTACAGCGCACTAGAGTGAGACTAGCCAGTAAAGAGTTAGTCTTAGGATGCTACTAATTAGCTACTGATGCATGAATTTATCTGTTGGATATTAGTATACCCTCCATCTTTTTCGTATTTTCTATCTTTCTTATATTGCTATTATTTTGTTATTTTATGTTATGTTATGTATTTTATATTATTTGTGTTAATTTATTGTGAGCTATTGATAGTACTAACATATCATATCTTGTTGCTTTCTTGAGCCAAGGGTCTCCTGGAAACAACCTCTCTGCCCCTTGGAGTAGAGGTAAGCTCCGCGTACATATTACCCTCCCTAGACCCCAGTTATTGGATTATGCTAGGCTGTTGTTGTTGTTGATTAAAATTTTATCCACCAGGTGATTTTATTTTCAAAGAGTAAAAACACCGATTAGATTCAACCTTTAGATTTTTATATTTGCAAAATCATTAGTGATATTGGCTTTTACCAATATTTTTCTATCTTTTCTCACATAATTATATTCTTAAAATTTTTATTAGTTGTTCTTTAATAATTAGGTATGTTTTCGATATTAAAATTAGCATTAAAATAAATTATTTAAGTAGGAAAATAGTTTAAATATAATATAATAATAAACTAATATAATATAATAATATATTATAGTGGAAATATTTTCTCAATATTAACACTTAAAATGAAATTGAGGAAATAGTCCGACATGAACAAGACAAAGTAAGACTAGAAACAAAAAAGCAAACCAAATACTAGGTAAAAGATAAGTTACCAAGACGAATGCAATGTGTATGTAATACGGAAGATATAGGGCGTTTTTGGAATGAAATGAGACAAAAAGTTTACACCATGAAAAGAAAATATTTTTTTTATTCAAAAGAAAGAAAATATTTTTTCTATGAAAGAAAATATTTTTTTAAATGGAAAAAAGTACTTTTTCATATCATATAAAAAAATACTTATTTGTTAAAACATAAAGAAAATATATCTATAAAATAAAAAAAATAGTATTAATAATATTTTAATTTAAAGTAGGGTGAGAGTGGGGGTGAGGGGTGGGGTGAATAGGCATGGGGGTTGGGCAATTGGGTAGGTGGGTGTGAGAATAGGTTGTTGAGGATGAGAAATAGGGTGGAAAAAATTACGAACGAATTTTAAAAAATATTTTATTTTCTGTTAATAAAAAAAATAATTTTTTTTAATTGGAGAAAAATAAATTCATAAACATCCTTCCTACCAAATATACCTATGATGATCAAAAACTGCATCTTATTACTCCAAAAGAAAAATAAAAAGTATATTTATTATGAATATTATTATCATTATGATTCAATTAACCACAATATTTAGGATAAACAAATAGAAGAATATCCATTGTGAAATCCGCACCAACACAAGTTGATTGATATTGACACATGGAGCTTGAGTGTCGACAATTGGTAGGAGTCGGCTTCTGATGTGGAATGTGAATCACAAGAATCCCTCATGTAATATACTTCTTTACTAAAAGTTTTATTTTGTATTTTATATAATTGATATTAATTCAATAAGAAATTTTTTTGTATCAAAAATTTGTAGACCCCAAATTTATATTTTTGTATTCACAAAATTTAAGTCGACAAATTAGTAAAATAAAAAAGAGTCTCATACAATTAATATTAATTGTACAATATAAAATAAAATTTTCCCTTCTTTACTATCTCAGGAGAGAAATTAAATCAGTTGAGTCAAATGGTCCTTTAATTTATTACTTGATTGGACCTTTCGTCATCATTGGGTTCGGTCCGTTTAATAGAACGTGTCGGCAAGTCTTGATTCTAGTCGTTCGATTGAATCCCAAACCATATCCTTTTTCTTTATTTTTTTAAAAAATGCTAGTATTACAATGAATGATCTACAAAGAACAACAACAATCTAGTATAATCCTATTTAGTGGGATCTGGGAAGGATAGTGTGTAGGCAGACCTTATTCCTATCCTTGAGTAAAGAGGCTGTTTTCAAATAGACCTCCGACATCCTTCCCTCCAAGAACTTCTCACCTTGCTCTTGGGGAGACTCGAACTCACAACCTCTCGGTTGGAAATGGGGGTTGCTAAGCAACCCCTCTTGTCTCGATGAGTGATCTACAAAAACAAAAAAAAAGGATCGAGAGAAGTGAATTTTTTTGTCAGCATGATATATTTACACTAAGACTGTTAGATTTATGTCTTTTATGAATACACTTAACACTAATCAGTGAGAAAATTGAGATGCTTGACAAAATTGAAGACGAAGGAGATCTAATCGAACTTGAAATTAGTTAAAAAATTTCGCTCTCATTTACTTGCAAAGGAGAAACTTATGTTATACTAAAGTACTACGCTCTCCGACCCAATTTATGTCATAATATTTGACTTGTCACAAAATTTTAAAAAGAAAGAAAAATAACTTATGATCTAAAATAAATTAACGATGTTTGTGTGTCTATAAATTATTTAAAAATAAAGTAAAAAATTTAAAATTAAATTATTTATAAATAAAAAAATATGACATCAAGTCTATTTTGCTATCCCTACTAGCTAGCAGGTCGGGGAGGGGAGGGGGTGAGGGGGTGAGGTGGTAAGACCCACCAAATGACATTTTCTTCTAACTCTTGTAATATTGTGGTTCAACGTGCAGTTTAGACGCTTTACGAAGCATATATATGCGTACTGATACTAATTCAGTTTAATATTAATATTGTATGTCGTCTCTCTACAAAATAACAAAAACTTACCTTGACCTAAAAAAATATCGTCTCTCTAAAAATGACAAAAACTTACCTTGACCTTTGTTTACCGTTAAATAAGATAATAATTAAATTTGTATGCAATTTTAAGAATACGTAATTTGATTCAATTCATATAATTAAGTAAATTAGATAAATAAACTAAAGACAAATTATACGATCAAACCTATTGTGACATTGTGGCCAAGCCGGAACTTAGACCAAACAATAGCGTCGTCCTCAATCGGATCCTCGATTCGAGCTTAGTCGTGAATGAAAAACAGCTTAAGTGAACAAGAACTTTAACAGTAACTAAAAGGCAGAAAATGAATTCGTATTGCTTTGATTCGCCTATTATAATGTTTCTTACAAAAGAAAATCTTTTCATTTATATAGTAGGAGAGTTGCATCCCTAATATAAATCTTAAAAACGTAAAAATCTCCATTTCTCGTTAATTACTAATATGTAACCAACATCAAGCGAGATCTGCACCGTGATATTTGGTTAAACGCGAATATCACTACCCTCTATCCGTCATCATAATTTGTAACTCGTCGCTTTATCAGGTCCGATGATGAGCACAACGTTCACTTTTCATAGATCTCAATATGAAGGATTCCCAATCTCGATTTCAATCTCGTGCATCTATACCCTTCTTCTATTTTCTTCACCGGAAAATCTTGGTATGCGTTATCTCCAACTTTACCCGTATATAGATAATCCCTTCATTTTCCAGAGAACATGTTTGCCAAAACAATGGAAAATGATAGATGAACCCCGGTTGCTTTCTTTATACGTTAAAATTGGGGTGACATGTAAATTGAAACATCACATCAGTCATATCATTTTGACTTTATACACGTGTTAGTCACCGGCTGACTGCCTTCGAATGTGAAACTCGCGCATTGACTGTTTTCCCCTCTAAAAACTTCGACCTTTTTCTCTTCTTTTACTTTCTGATTCTAAATTTTACTCTCGAACTCGCTGTTCCACAAATCTTCATACATTGCCCTTTGAACTTTCGTATCTTCATCCTCAATCCTCACATCAATTCTTTGAACCTTAAACCCAAACCTTCATACCATAGTTAAATCTTGATATATTTTTTCAAACCTTCATATTCTTCTTCCAACCTTTATATTTTCCATATTACAATGGCAAAAGCCTCCAAGTTAGTGCCTCAACAAGCTGCTCCTTCATTTTTCCACCCAGCCACAGAATGCCAAGGTGGTCGCTCCCAAAGAGACTCAGGATCCCCCCAAGAAGAGCTTTGTTCCTGGGAACTACTATCAGGAATTCATTGCACGATGAGAAGGCCTCTAGTCAATAGACCGAGGCGAGGGAGTATGGATATATATATATTCTCCGTCACTGAAGAAACCCTATCCATAGTCTGAGTGCATTGCAATTGGGAGGGTAAGGATGTGGTCGCCCCTAGGCTCAATGACAATATTACGACTTATGTAAAGGGGTATTTAAGTGTTTACAATTACTTTTTCACGCTCACCTTGATAGAACCCGTAGTTCTTGCTTTCTGCAAAAGGTACGTGGTGTGCCTTAGGCAAATACACCCGTCTTTTTAAAGGATCGTGATCGTCTTACACCATTTCGTAAACAATACTGAAGCCCTTAGGTTCACCCTTGACCATCTACTCCGCATATACAGCCCCAAAATTTCCGAGAAAGGTTTATCAAACTCATTCACTAAGCAAGAAAGGCTCCTTTCTGAAGCATCGATGAGGGCCAAGACTGATTCTAGCATGGGAGATTCGTTCCGGTGAAAACAGAAGACATCATCCCTCTTGAATTTATGCCCTTCCCCAAGAGGTGGAACACATCTCCTAAGTATTATCTTTGATAAGTATTAACATATTTTTATTCATTCTCTTATTGCTTGTGTTTATTGCTATGTAACTCTCGCCCAAGTTCCTAATGCAATTTGCCGGTTCAAGGAGTGGATCGAGGGGATCTGCAAGAAATGTTATATTCCTAGCTCTTTTGAAGGGCAAATGAGGGGACCGTTCTCATGGAGAGGTTTTTTCATGAATAATTATCATCTTGCTCTTAACTTACATAGTACTAACCTATTCTCTTTTCTTATAGGTTTGTCTAAGACCATCGAACTTAGGCCATTCGACGAGGATGAGGATACGTCCTAGCTTGAGAAACCCTCCATTTTGAGGCATACCGGGGCTGCTGCAGAGGAGGAGGAGGAGGAGGAAGAGGAGGAGAAGAAGAAGAAAAAGAATGTCCCCATGTTCTCCGGACGCTGAGGCGAAGAAGAAGAAAGTGATGATCCGAGTTCGAAAGCCAAAAAAGAGCACCATGTCTAAGGTACCAACACCCGATTATGTCTACCGGCTCAAGGACAAACCCGAGGATGATGACCTTTTTATTGCTCATGGTTCAATCCTTAATGAAGGGGAGCAGGCTATGACCGAGAAAGAGGAGCATGAGGTCGATCCCCCTCTTCCTTGGGAACCAGAGGGAGAAATGGAGGTTGTGCCCCCCGGAAGCCGCTCCTACATTGAAGAAGGCAGGCGGTGTCATTTACATCGTGGATAAACACTCCTATCGAGTCCATGCTCGAAGAGGCCTAAACGGGCAAATAAAACTCTTGCGGGGTGAGGCACGGCCCAGACGACACCCTAAACGTTTTCTTCAATGGAATGGATTTGGTTGCACTAGAGGAAGTTTCCTGGCTTAGTCACCTGGAGGTACTGATGAAGGATGTGTCATCAAGAGCGGGGAGGAAGGGGGCGAGTTCGAGCATTGGTGACCGAGGAGGAGCATGCAGAGATGAACAAGGTGGGCAAATTGAGCCTCATCAATGAGGCATAACAAACATTGAACCGGGTAAGGCAACAACCCTTTGTAACCCTTTGTGAATCTTTTTCTGCTTTTTGATGTCCTCGACTAACTTTATTATTTTCCAGGCTTTAGTGCTTCACCGTGAAAGCTTCCTCTAGTTCTGCTTGGATATTAGCTAGATCAATTTCGAGTTCAAAGAGCATGTTCAAAAGAAGGACATGTATAGGATCTTAGTGAGAAGCAGGATGAGGTTCTCAAAGACCTACCAATTCTCCAGGTCGAGTTGTAGAGGCTCAAAAGTAGGCCTCGACCCTGAAGCTGGAACAACATGACCTGTTTGAGAAGGTTAAGATCTTTGAGGTTAAAAATAAGCAGCTAGCCGTGTTGACTAACAACACAATTTCGCAAGTCCGATAAAAGATAAATCTGATCGACCATTTTCAGGCTGAGATGGATGAGGTTAAGGCCACGACCAAAGTGTGGAAGGCAGAAATGGGCATGTAGGCTTTGGAGAAGTAATCTGCAAAAGTAGAGCTGGCACCGACCAAAAACTAGCTCCGGGTGGTGAAGGGCAAATTCGAGAAGTGGTCTTGGATAAATTATGATCTCGGGGCACAACTCAGCTCGGCCGTCACGGAACCGGATGCTCTCGTACAAGAATATGCTGCACTGTGGTATATATTGTATGAAACCTATACTGATGCTAAGGAATTGGTGACCCAGTATAAGGCCGATGTGGAGGTATCCGAAACCCACTTAAAGATGAAGATTTAGTACATAAAGTGGCTATCATATCATCGAAGAGATCCATGTCCAAGGTTTTGACCTATTGGCCGAGACTGAAGAAATTAAGAGGCTCGAGGTCGAGGCAAAGGAGTTCTATGAGCCTGAGGGTCGCGAAGGCTCCGAAGGTTCTAGCAACGAGTCGAGCCCCGGTGAAGACTAGGCGTAGATGCCTTAGTACTTTTCAAGTTCTTCCTTATGTATATTTTTATTTATTTTGTGGCTATTATATCGTGACTTTGTAAATATATTTTGGAGCATATAAATTTTCCCCTTTCTGGCTGTACCATGCTTTTAGTTTTCCAACATTTACTTGCAATTTCTATTTGCGTATTGTTTTTAATGCCTTAGCATAAAATCACAATTAGTTCTGGAGCATCCATTTTTTAAAGGTTAAAAAAAGCGCGACTTCGATACAACTTTGATTTAATTGTGACTTTGAGTCCTTGGTAAGACCGAAGGTTATTAAGATGCTTAAGTGTTTTTAGACGATGTTTTTGGCAAGGGTAACCTTTTAGTAGGTTTTGATTTTTCGTAAGGGCCTTACTTTTTGTTTATATAACTCGGGCTTCTCCAAGCCATTTTTAGGGTGGTCATAGCCTTTTTATATTTGGGCACTGCCTAGTGTTTTGGTACCTCCAAAATTTGGTAGCCCGAACCGTTCAAATGTAATCAGGTGACAATCCCGAGTAGGGGTAGCCCTTTGGCTTTAGAATCTAGGATCGATGAAGAAAAATGCACAGTAATAAAGTGTAAGGAAAGTAGAAATTATTTCATTGCATAATGTGCAAGGTACATAATCAAAGGCGCATAAAACTTGTGTCGTGGCTAGAGAGAATTATATGGGCACGGTTCATATGACCGTTTGACCCTTACAATGAATCCTAACCACCAAGCCTTAGCTTTTAGCACATAAAATATTCATCTTCCTTTGCTAGAGATCTTAATCCAGGGTTAATGGCCCCCGATATCTGGGTTGAACTAGTGAGGGATTAGATACTGTTAATCCGTAGAAAATAATCATCGATTCTAGTTTGAAACCAGTCTTCAATTCTAAGGTAGCATGCTTTACTATTTTCTCGTTAAAAACTTTGCCGAAAAATCCATTTTGGGACAAAACCGGTTCAAGAAAAAAAGAGTGCAATTAGTGCTTTTAGACCTAATAGCCACATCCGTCCTTGGCTGATTACCTACATATGTTAGTTCGATTTATAACACAATTAGAAAGTAATTGAGTTTGTACCATAGTAATAGCACCACTTTAAGCGTGTCACATTCTAGTTGTTTGGTTGTTGTACAGCGCTTCCCGCTTCAAGTTTATGTAATTCTTTGCTGGTTATTCTAGAAACTAGATATGGTCCTTCCTAATTCAGGAGAAGTTTCCCTTCGTTCGTATTTCTAGAGTGTAGTGTTACTTTTTTCAGTATCCGAGGCTGACTCTTCGGTTGTAATACCTCTATATTTGCTTCTTTTGGGGGGCTAACCGGACTAAGGCGGGCTCCTGTCTTTCATCCAATTATTCTAGGCTCGTGATCATGGCCTCACTTTCGGCGCTTCGGCCGCATATTGGAACCTGAGGCTTAGTTCTTCCCCTCAACTAGTATTAGTGCTATGGCTACGTAAACCAAAGAAAACAAGGTGGCCCCAATGCTTTATTTTGAAGTCATACAGTATGCCCATAAGACTTCCTGCAGGATCTCCATCAATTTCCCTTTTGAACCGGTCAACCTCTTCTTCAGGTTTTTAAGTATAGGCTTGTTCTTTGATTTTTCCTGCCCGTTCCCACTAGGGTGATAAGGTATTGCTAATATATTTTTGATCTTGTGATATTCGGAAAACTTACCTACCTTGTTGCTGATGAATTATTTTCCTTTGTCGCATAAAATCACGGGCAACATCATAAATCGACATATTAAGTGGTCCTAGATTAATTCAATGACTTATTCCTCCTGACCCTTTTCAAATGCTTAAGCCTTAACCCATTTGGAAAAAATAAACGGTCATGAATAGTATTAATTGAGCTCTACCAGGTGCCCATGGCAGGGGACGGGCGATGGCCATTCCCCATGTTATAAATGGCTAGGGAGACAGAACTAAGTAGAGTATTTCTCCTGGTAGATAGATCATCTCAGCGTGTCTTTAGCACTGGTCGCATTTTATTTAAATTCCTTTACATCGTTCTCCATTTTAGTCCAGTAGTAGTTGACCCTAATTAGTATCCGAACCAAGGATTCTGCTCCTGAATGGTTCACGCACGTGCCTTTGTGAACTTCTCTCATGGCGTATTCGGTCTCTCTTGGTCCTAATCAATTGGCTAGTGGGCCAAAGAAGATACTCCTGAACAATGTCCCTTCGGCCAAGATATATCTGACAACTTTAGTGCATAGAGCTCTCGATTCTTTGGTATATAAAGGCAATTTTCTTCTTTTCAAGTAGTTTAGGTATTTTTTTCCAATCCCAAGTTAAACTTGTTATGTTCACTTCAATGTGGCCTTCTTCTACCACCGAGTTCATTAGCTGCACCACTACTCCCAAACTGGATCTATCATAATTGACTGACAACCCTAAGTTAGCTAGTGTATTGACCTCACTATTTTAATCTTGGGGGTATATGTTGCAGGGTCCATTCTCTGAATTAGTGTCAGATTACATGCAATTTGTCCAAGTACTTTCAGTTCCGTTCTTCTTTTACATCGAATGTTCTATTAACTTGATTTTCCACGAAGAAGGTGTCACACTGGGCTTCGATCACTTCGGCCCAAAAGCTTTTAGCCAATTCTAGACCTACAATCATTCCCTTATACTCGGCCTTATTGTTAGTCAGTTTCACAATTCTAATAGACTACCTAATTGTATTCCCCGCGGGTGGTTTTAATATGATATCGAGTTCGGACCCCTTCGTGTTGGAGGTACCATCCGTGAAGAGGGTCTAGATTCTCGAAGTAGTCCCCGAGATTAGCAGTAGTTCTCTTTCCACTTCGGGCTGACCTAGAATTAACACTTCAAAGGACAAGCATAAAATAGGGTGTGGTACGGAGATTCACATGAAATCACCACTATTGTCCTTAGCCCTATCGTAGGCTCAAAACTATTTACCCTTAAACTGGATAAGAATTAAGTTTGTACATGATTTTAACAATACATGATTTGAGTCAACACAAACAAATAGGTATACATGATAAATGAATTAAATACGAAACAAAGGATCAAGCCAATTATGACGTTGTGTCCAAGCCTGAAATTAGATCAAACAATGACCTCGTCCTTAGTCGGATCTTCGATTCGAGCTCAGTAGTGAATGAAGAATAGGTTAAGTGAATATAGATTCATAGATATCATTCAATTTATGATCAGGCAATCAAATAGTTAAGCGCAAGATTGAATAAATAAACCAATATGATAAAATAGTAAGAATAGTTCAAGCTTCAAACTACAATGTTTATATAATACCCACAACTCTAGAACTAATAAACTATTGAATTTAAGGGAAGATAAGAGAAGAAAAACTAGTTTTAAGCCTCATCCCAAGCGTAGTTTGTGTTCTCCCCTTCAATGTGGCATGTTCTCCTCCGAAAAGTATGTTAGATATCCTCCAAATTATTATTAGGCTTCTCTTTATACGAGTTGGGGGCATGTAGGGCCAGGATAATATTGTCCCAATTAAATACGAGTGAAGTCCATCACATATCTCCTAGTGTAGTGTGGGGCAGTATCCCTTTTACATCTGGAAGTTGCACCCTGGTGGTGCCCCACGCTACCCTGGGCGCTACATTGCCCAATTTTCTTCTTTTGTTCTCTGTTTGCTTTGATTCGTGCACTTTCATTCAACATTGCCTCTTGATGACTCCTACATTTAAAAGTACAATTAATTAGAATTATTACACTCCACATCCAAAAATTCATAAAACATGAGTAAAATGCGAGGCAATATACATATAGTTATACACGCTTTATGTCGAATATCAATACTCCACACTTAGACTCTTACTCGCCCTCGAGCAATGAGAATATCAACTACACCCCAATGATGTACATATCAACCATGGAGGAGCAATTCAATTTTTTAGTTATACACTCTACCCTTCACTATGATTGGTAACGACAATCAAGCATGAACATACGAAATTTACATTGTTACCATCTTAAACATGCCCAAGTATAAGAAATTTAATTCAACAAATTAAATCAACCTATCCACAACTACCCTGCCTTAAGAGCCGACTCGTTACCACTGAGCACCCTCAACTTTCACACTCACCCAACAAGAGAAGTTTACAGTATCGCTAGTTCATCATGAGATCATGTGCCATCACCAACAAATAAGAGAGTGAATATAGAAATAGCGCGCGCAGTCAAATATAATCATGAACATAATTTACGGACATCCCAAAATTGAACAGGTCACTCACTCTAACAAATAATTTCATGTGTATCTCGTGGTCGTACAATAACCTTGCCCATAGTATACATTTCTACTAATCTAAGCTAGCCAATTCTAGGATCAATTAGTACTTTATGAGTTGTAATTTAAGCTAAGAGACGGGTATGATATATTTAGGAATAATAAATAACCCTCCTAAGCACTTTAATTCACTACACTCAAGAATCGAGCACATATTTTTTCGCGACCAATTCCCTCGCCGCAAACCATAGACAACATAGTCGTTTCTTCAATTAAGCACTTGGATATCCTCATTAGCAAAAGTTTATAAGATTAGGAGGTGTGTGTATTTCTTTTTTTGACTATCAACATTATTTGTATATATATTTTCTTGCATTATTTTTTCTCCCTTTTTTTTTCTAAACTCAATTCATACATTAAGCTTCATCGGCTAGTGGTATTTTCACAAGTTTACTGCATCTTATGGGCCTTTCCATGTCTCCACACGAAAACACTTTCTAAATCTCTCACCTTACTTATTTTAGAGCCACAGTACCTTTGGAGGTAAAGTTTCAACAAGCTCAAGTTAAGAACAAAATAGGGAGACAACTTGTAATGTGGGTACCAAAGAAAAGATATATAGGCTCAAAGGGCTAGAAATGGAAAAATTTAATTTGTAAGTAAAAAGCACATCTATGATCAAGCAAATATATGCCTATGTCATCTCCTATACTAGCACAATTTGATAATTTCTTTTCGATTAACACACAGGGCAAGTTCTAGACTGCACAAGATCGCACAGAATACCCTAAATTATCTCAAACACTTTGCACGTCACTCAATCAAGGCGGTTATGTGCAAATCTCAAGTCAAGTAAGCACATATAGCTGAAACATTTTAAGCAATAATACATTAGGTGACATACAAGTCAAACAACTGAGAACAGATGTCTTATTGTAGGTTATTTATAGTACTTATGCATTATATTTCAAATCAAATATTACAGAAAGACAGAGCACATATCATCGCCTAATGTGACAACACCAAACATGTCAATAGGTTACTAGAGAAACTAATTTTTCTTCCTATCTTACTCCTAAAATAATAAAACCAAAATACCCGATTCAAATTACACCCTATAAAAAGAACTGGTGCCTAAAGAAAAATAAAATGATACTACCTAACTATCTTTAAGATAAACAAAACAAAATCTTTTTTGTATTTTTAATCAGACCTTAATCCCTCCAAAAAGTTGTCCGAGAGATCCATTCGGGAAAAGTCCTGATTTTTCTGATAACGTTTTATATGTTTTAGTTTTTTTCTTGAAGAGGGACTACTACTAACTAATTAGACTATGTCTACTATGAGTTCTGAAAGAAAAAAAAATAGTAAAAAAATAGTTATATACAATTATACTTCAGAATGTAGTTCCCCCACCCCACACTTATATTATGCATACTCTTCGATGCATATAAAAATTCAAAACAAAAGTAATGTAAAGAGAATAACTCTCTACTACTCGGACCCATTGGGGTCATACTCGGAGCGTTCATCCTTAGAATTCCCACAAACTGACGCTCCAGGATCATCATCATCTGCTCTAAGGGGTACCAAAACTATTGGCCACATAACATCAGCATCTCGGTCAACTTCATTATCATAGCCCTTGTTGGTGTTTTCATTCTCCAATGGGTGAATGGGACTAGCAGGAGCAATCCCCTACATTTCTTTTAAAGCACTGGATGGATTATTGTGTAGATGCATATGTTCCTCATCTGTTTTGCTCATGTTGCTCTTCATCAAATTTAGGGAGCCATATAGATATATGTCAAAATTTTCATCCGCTCATTCCGTGAAACCTAGATCTGCTTGGAATTAGACTCCAATATATATGTGATGTCCATCAGTCCCTTTAAAGACTCAACCACCTCATCATAACCAGGGTACTCAAGTATCTCAGGAAAGAGCATGTACTGCATCAACAAGTTATCAAAGAACAACCATTTATCTTCCACCCAAACGGTGTGCAGGCCATCGCACCCATATTGACGGGTCTCTCAGTCATAAAAAAAAAATCAAACACACTCTGTCTCGAATTCCCTTTCTGTTTTGCTCCACTAGCATTAGTTAGCATGTACAAAGTTCTGCCACACCTTGGAAGTTCTGTGGAAGTCAAATCGAATCATCTCATTTTGTGCATCACCCATTGTCCTTGTCCATTTTACATTAAAATCTATGCCACATAGAGTGTGACGAATAGCATAGCTTGGGCACTTTACAAACTTTTGCAATAGCACTTTCTTTGCTCTGACCCATGCCATGAACCTATGCTCATTCCAATTCGCATACAACTCCCTTACCAGGCATGTCCCAGGAACTCAATGAACTTTTCCATCTTCATACCACTTAAATGGGCTAGCAAATCGGGAAAAGTCTTCTCCAAAGTGGTCACATTGATCCCCATTTCGGAGGCATACCCCTATATGGCTCAAACTTATGATACCACTGGATAGCATCCTCACGAACTAGACCTAATTGAGGCTATGATCCCGATGGTGCGCTCCTTGACCCATCAGCAACCTAATTTCCTTTTGCTTGGCGAGATGACTCCTACCAAGTTTTGAACGAAGTAAAGAAAACTGTAGTTTACTACTTTGTAGAACAAATTCACAACCAATTTCAACAACAATTTAGTTTCATACAAACTATTAGTCACCATGTACTTAATTTCTAAAGAACTTTTGGGGAAAGTGGTGATGAGGGTATTTTGGGATGGGGGCTTGGGGTTAACAACTACAAAACAAAATAAAACACAAAAAAAGATAGAGAAGAAGAAACCTACTTGTGTAGTGTGTGTGAGAGAAATAAAAACTTGAGGAAGAGAGAGATAGAGAGAGAGAGAGAGCAGCATGGAGAGATATAGAAGAGATACTCGATTGAGAGATAGAGAATAGGTAGAGAGAAAATAGTGGGAGGGAAATTAGAGTTAGTGTGATGTTTAATTTAAATTGGGGATGGGTTATGCATACAGCTTATAAAATTATTTAAAATGGGTAATTGGGTCATGGCAAGGGGTAATGGGTTAATTAAAAAGTGATGCCACCCCCAGCCAAGCGTGTTACCCTAGACCTGTCGCAGGAGGGGAAAAGTGGACTGTTTTATGTTCCCCAAGTAACATTAGGTGCTGGTTTTCCGAAATTCTATTTTTTTAAAATTAAATTGATGATTCTCCCGAGCAATTATTATATTCATTATACGCATCCCACATCATTCCTACCTAAGACTTCAATGACTACAAAGAAAACAAGAAAAACTCTAATCTGCTTTAACTAAAAAGAAAAAAGAATAAACAATGAAAGCAATAAACATTGGATTTCCTCCTAACAAGCATGTGATTTAACATCGTGGTATGATGTAGGCCTTTGCTTACTCTTATGCGAGTATTACTTTGGACTTCTGACAATTAATGGAACCTCTCCTATAGTTCTTGACTCTTTGCTCATTCACCAAAAAAATTCTTTCACCATTTAAAACGTGCAGCTCAATTGTACGATAAAGTGTGACTTTCACCACCATAACTGGACCTGACCACCTCGATTTTAACTTTCCAGCAAATAGATTAAGCATGGAATTGAATGATAGTACTTTTTAGCCCGATTCAAAGTGATATGGCTTGATACACATGACATTCCATATTTTGTTTTCCTCCTTGTAAAACTTAACATTTTTATAAGAGTGTACCACAAACTTATCTAACTCATTCAATTGCAGGAGCCTCTTCTCACCCACGGCTTCCAAGTCCATATTCAATTTCTTAACCGTCCAATACGCCTTATGTTCAAGTTCAACCGGCAAGTGACATGCCTTCCCATGCACAAGCTTGTATGGAGACGCCACAATTTATGTTCTGTGTGCTATTCTATATGCGGCGAGAGATGTGTTGGGGTTCTCCTCTGGCCGCGTCGGTGGCCATAAAGGAGACTGGTGGTGGAATGCAATTGTACAAGGTAAAGTGGAAGCAACGAAGGAAGCTTACCTAAGGTTAGTAGGGAGCACTGGTGAGGAGTAGAAGAGAGTGAACAAGGAAAGATATAAGGTAGCTAGGAAGGAGGCGAAGGTGGCAGTAACGGAGGCTAAGACAACAACTTTTGCTTGTGTGTATGAGGAGCTATGTACCAATGGCGGGGATAAAAATCTATTCTGACTCGCTAAGCTGAGAGAGAGGGCGGCACGGGATCTGGACCAGGTCAGGTGCATAAAATAGGAGGACGACAAAGTTTTGATGGGGGATGACCAGATTAAGAGGAGATGACGGACCTACTTTCATAAACTTCTAAATGAAGAAGGGGATCAGGATATTGTACTAGATGGATTGAGGAACATCGACGCCTCCCATGAATTAAGTTATTGTATGGACATTGAGGTCGATGAGGTCATCAACGCACTGCGTAAGATGAGGAGGGGCAGAGCTACCAGGCAAGACGAAATTTCAGTTGAACTTTGGAGGTGTGTAGGTAGAGCAGGATTAGAATGGCTTACTGGGTTGTATAGTATGATATTCAAGACTAATAGTATGCCTGAATAGTGGAGGTAAAGTACAATGGTTCCATTGTATAAGAACAAAGGCGATATCTAGAGCTGTAACAAATATAGAGGTATCAAATTACTGAGTCATACCATGAATGTCTGGGAGAGAGTAGTAGAGAAGAGAGTGCAAAGGACGGTGTCTATCTCAGATAACTAGTTCGAGTTTTTATCGGGGCGATATACGACAGAGGCTATCCATCTTATTAGGAAGATGGCTAAACAGTACAGGGATAAGAAGAAGGATCTCCACATAGTGTTTATTGATCTAGAAAAAGTGTACGACAGGGTTCCTAGGAAGGTCCTATGGAGCTGCTTAGAGGTTAAAGGGGTTCCAGTAGACTATATTAGGGTGATTAGACACATGTATGAAGGAGCTAAGACTCGGGTTAGGACAGTAGGAGGTGACTGAGCATTTTCCAGTTGTTACGGGGTTGCACCAAAGGTCTGCACTTAACCCTTTCCTATTTGCCCTGGTGATGGATGCCATAACACATCATATTCAAGGGGAGGTGCCATGGTGCATGCTATTTGCTAATGATATAGTCCTAATTGACGAGACGCATGCAGCGTCAATGAAAGGCTAGAGGTTTGGAGACATGCCCTTGAGTTTAAAGGTGTCAGGTTGAGCAGGACAAAGAAGGAATACCTCGAGTTCAAATTTGGGGTTGAGCCGACAGAAGCGGGAGTGGAAGTGAGTCTTGACTCTCAAATCATCCCTAAGAAGAGTATTTTCAAATACCTTGGGTCAGTTATTTAGGGGATATGGGAAATCGACGAAGATGTCACACACCATATAGGGGTGAGTTGGATGAAGTGGAGGTTAGCAACGGGAGTCTTGTGTGACAAGAAAGTTCCAGCGTTACTAAAAGGTAAGTTTTATAGAGCAGTGGTTAGGCCGGCAATGCTGTATGGGATCGAGTGTTGGCTGGTTAAAAACTCACACACCCAGAAGATGAAAGTATCAGAGATGAGGATGTTGAGGTAGATGTGCGAGCATACAAAGATGTATAAGATTAGGAATGAAGGTATCCGAGAAAAGTTGGGTGTGGCCTCTATAGAGGACAAGATGAGAGAAGCAAGACTCAGATGGTTCGGGAACATTCAGAGGAGAAGCATTGACACACTGGTGAGAAGGTGTGAGCGATTGGCTGTGGTGGGCATGATGAGAGGTAGAGGTAGACCTAAGAAGTATTGGGGAGAGGTGATAAGACATGACTTAGCGCCTCTTAGGATTACTGAGGACATGGCCCTTGATAGGGGATTGTGGAGGTTGGGCATTTGAAGTTGTAGGTTAGGTTAGGTTAGGGGGAAGGTGTGGATATTTCTACAGCGCACTAGAGTGAGAATAGCTAGCTATAAGGTAATATTAGGATGTTACTGTTCACTTACCGATTCAGAGAGCTATCTGTTGGATATTAGTATACCTTTAATCTATTTCATCTATATCATCTATTTCTATTTCGTACTTCGTATATATTTTGTTATTTTATGTTATATGGTGTATTTTATGTTATTTTTAGTATGAGTTTATTGATAGTACTAACAAATTGTCTCTTGTTGATGTCTTGAGATGAGGGTCTCCTGGAAACAGCCTCTCTGTCCCACGGGGTAGGATAAGGTATGCGTATATACTACCCTACCCATAGTACATTTATGGGATTTTACTGGGTTGTTGTTGTTGTTATTGTTGTTATGCTATTATATATGCCCACAAGGCATCATCTAGCTTTGCAGCCTAATCTTTCCTATTTAAACTCGCTATAATTCTCTAGTATCTGCTTCATTTATCTGTTGGACACTTTGGCTTGTCCACTTATTTGTGGATGATATACCATAACAATTCTATGGCGGGCCCCATATATGGTTAGAAGGTTATTCGATAATGCATTCCTTTATCACTAATCAAGGCACGCAAAGTCCCAACCCTCCAGAATATGTTTCTTCACAAAAGTGGAGACCACCATGGCATCATTAGTTGGCAATACAATAGCCTCCACCCATTTTAACACATAGTCCATTGCTAGAAAAATATACTTGTTTCCTCTAGATAAAGGGAATAGTCCATGAAGTATATGCTGCACACATCATAAAGCTCTACCTCCAATATATTATTCAAAGGCAATTCCTGCCTCCTCGTGATTTTTCCAATCCTCTAACACTAGTCACATTTCATAACAAATGCGCGGGCATCTTGAACAATGTTGGCCAATAAAACCCCGACTGTAACACCTTTTCAGCTGTTCTACCGCCTCCAAGATAGCCCCCATAAGGTGAGGCATGGCATCTCTACATCCTTTTCAGGAATGCACCTCTACATTCGCTGATCAACATACTGTCTGTACATGAATGTCTCATACTAATAGTAAAAGTTCACATCATGCAAAAATCTCTTCCTATCCTCAGATTAAATTTCAATAGGAAGTACCCCACTCACAATATATTCGAATACTATGGGGAAGGGTCCTGGGTAATGACAAAAAGTTGCTCATTAGTGAATATCTCCTTAATTTTTCTACCTTCGTCCACGTGTCATGATTTTCCATCCTCGATAGGTGGTCAAACATTTGGTAATATGTGCCCTTTTGATCTCATATTTCTACATCAAATTCATGAAACAACAAAACCCAACGCATCAATCTATCCTTGGATTCTTTTTTTGTAAATAGATACTCGATTTCTTTATGATCGCTATGGACTACAATTTTTGTTCCCACCAAGTAGGCTTGAAATTTCTCAAAGGCCTAATAACTCCCAACAACTCTTTCTTAGTGGTGGTGTAATTCAACTATGCATCATTAAGAGTCTTACTCTCATAGAAGATAGAGTAAAACATATTGTCCTTCCTCTGGCTCTTCACAACCCCAATAGAAGGTCACTTGCATCGCATATGATTTCAAATGTCAAAGACTAATCTGGCTCCATAATAATGGGAGAGACCACCAACTTCTCTTTGAGCTCCTTGAATTCATTCATGCAGGCTTCATCAAATTTATAGGTCACATCCTTTTCAAACAACCTACATAATGGAGTAGTAATATTAGAGAAATCTTTTATAAATCATCTATAAAACCTGTGTGTCCAAGAAACTACGAACACCCTTAACAGAGATGGGTGGAGGTAAATTTGCGGCCGTCTCCACCATCACTTTATCAACTTCAATGCCACTCTTTGATACTCTTGCACCATAAAATGACACTTTTCCCAATTTAGCACCAAATATGTTTCTTCACAATGTGCTAACACCTTGCCCAAATTCTTCAAAAACTCATCATAAGAAGACCGAAAGACAGAAAAATCATCTAAGAACACTTCTACATATTTTTCCACCATATGATTGAAAATGGCCATCATGCATTTCTGGAAAGTGGCCGATAAAAACTCCCCACTCCATCATAGTACGATTAGGAATTAGCACAAATTTTCTCATTTTCTGCCACAGTAATCCCCCTTTTTAGGCACACATTGCACAGGGTATACTCAGTTGCTATCAGAAATAGGGAAGATGATACCTGCATCAAGCCACTTAATTACTTCCTTCTTCACAACCTCTTTTATAGTAGGATTCAGCCTCTTTTGTTGCTCAACACTTGGGTGGCATCCATCTTCCATTAATTTTTTTATTCATGCAGAATGATGGAGGATTCCCTTGATATCAACAATTGTCCACTCAATAGCTCTTTTGTGCTCAGAAAGAACTCTTAGAAGCTTTTCTTCTTGCAAATCAGTTTAGCTGGATGAAATTGTCACGACCCTGATCGTAGTGGCGACTATCAAAATACTGGGCAAGAAAACCCAATCAATTATCCACAGGAAATCTCTTTTAATAAAAACATTTTTTTCTTACATTAATTAAGTCTCAGTTTTTCATAAGAAATATTTAAATCACCCAATGTGCGGAAAATAGTAAAACATCAAACCAACACGGCCCAACAATCTGGTGTTAAGAGTCTAGAAGCTCTAAAAACAACTAGTCTAACTGTTTATTAGATAACAAGTCTAAAAATGCGAAAAAACAAGGATAGAAAGCAGAAAATTAGGGTTGCGGACGCTATACAACTACCTTGTAATCTCCGGTAAGCTCCAAAAACTTTGGGGATCCTCACTCTACCTCTCTGGCACCTGCATCTGCACACAAGATGCATAAAGTAACGTGAGTACGCCATCTAAGTAAGTAAGACAAATAAATAAGGTCTGAGTGCAGTAATGAGATGTTAAAAATCATATACAAGAGTAACAACAGAGTATCAAATCAAACACAATAGTTTAAAGGTCAGTTACTTCGTAAAAACTTTAGTTTCAATTGAAATACTTTGAAATCATTTACTTAGCATCTTTCAACAGAGGCTCATTACAAAAGAAGAGTGAAATCAGCAATGATATCATAAATTGGCCCCTGGGGCAAGGTATCACTCATAAATATAGCCTCTCGATCACTCGTGACCCATCAATCGTCACTAAGTACTCATATTCAGTAGTCAGGGTCAATAATATTTCATAACATTAATAATCATAATAATCGATATGGCGTGTAGCCCGATGCATAGTGTATAGCCAACAACGCTCACTGGGGTGTACAGACTCCGGAGGGGCTCCTACAGCCCAAGCGTCATATCTCTGCGGCAAAGCCTGATCCAGTTTATATATTGCTATGGCGTGAAGCCCAATCCATATAAGTATCGTTGCGGCGTACATCTCAATCAATAATATATACATATAATATTGTTGCGGCGTGCAACCTGATCCATAATATATATATGTATGTGTGTGTGAGTGTGTGTGTGTGTGTGCGCGCACGTGATTTTTTCCCTATATGAATTACTCCCATAATTCCAAACAAAATAAATTCTTTTCACTATTTTTAATTATTTTTGACTTTGTTGATTTTTGTGGCATTTTCTGTTAAGTGTTTGCATTTGTTTGTGCATTAATTAAATAAAAATACAAAAATATGGGCATCTATATTTCAGGATTTAACCTTGCATTTTTAATGATTAATTAGTAATTAGTTATTTTATAAAATAAAAAATCAAAAATAGTTTTAATTTGTACTTTTAATCTTAATTTTTATTCTCTTTTGGTGATCTTTCATTTTATTTTCTTTGATTACTTGGATCATGATTATGTAGGATTAATTAGGATTTTTATAGGTCAATTATGGACTCATATTTTGATTTAGGATTTTTAGCTCTAATTTTATGAAAAATGAAAAGAAAGAAAGAAAATAAAAGTTGAAAAAATAGTAATAATAAAGAAACAAAGAGGAAGAGCAAACATTTAGGCCATATGTTATTGAGGTTCCATCCCAAACACCCCTGCTCCAGCCCAATGTCACGCCCCAGTTATGTCCACTCTTCGTGTAAATAACACGACGTCGTTAAGGGAATGTTTAATCTTGTCCATTTATTTCCCTTTATCTAACGGTCGAAAACTGGGGTGGAAATATATATAAATATTCCAAACACCCCTGCACCCTAGTTATCCTCGTACCCTGTCCCCTAGAACCCTAATCCACTCCGATGTAACACCACTGCCCTCCGTCATTCGCCGCCGGTCGGAAATCGTAGCTGCCGGTGGCAAGACTCTGATGGCCTTCAAAAATACACCACTACACCTCTCCGACCTCCTCTTACCATTTCTGTGACTAGCGTCCCTCAAATATCGACCAATCCCCTCGAATCTTTGTTTCAAGCAGCGACTGCATCACCGTCTATGGCAGCTCTGGTGCCGAATCACCTCCTAATCAACACCCAAGAGTCCCCTAGCTTCCCTCTCCCCGGATCCATTAGTTTCCTACGTCGAATCAATCCCTAGCTTTTCAAATATCGATTTGCAAACCTGGCCAAAATATCACCACCCACCAAACCACCCCAAATCACACCACCTATGGTTCTTTCACCTATCACACCTTAAAACCACCATCGGAGCCCATGAGTGTCTTTGCAACTCTCCAAAGGTGAAGCTAGGGTTCAGTGTTACTGCATGGAGACCATAGAATTTGAACCAAAAGGTAAGTCTTTTCTTTAATTCTTCTTGTTTATTAGGATAATTTAGTCAAACATGGTAAAGTTTCCTGGTAATTCATTATTCGTGCGTGTCTCTTGAAAATGAAAAAATGAGACTCTGCCTAATATTTGGAAATTAGCCAGGTTTAAAAGACGCATGTCTAAATATGCGTATCAAATTTCTGGAATTGTTCTAGTTTGTTTATTCAACTGATGCCTCATCTTGGTTTCTTTTCTTTGGCTCACACTGGTAGTATAAACCTATTACTTGGTACATTTGATTTTCAGTTGATTACTTAATGTATTTGGTTCTTGATTTTTGGTTGATTAATTGATATATTAGTTTCTTGAGTTTCAATTGATTAACAATGGATAAAAGTAGCTTAACTCTGATTTTTTAGTTAAGATTTAAAATAGGTAACTATGCCTGTCAATCTGTTAATATTTGATCTTCTTGCTGGATAATTTGACCCTTGATAATTAATCCTGGTCAGTCTTGACCAATTTAAAGGGGGTAAGGGTTAGGTCAAACTTGGCTAGTAAGATAGAGGTTGAATTAAGGGAAATTGGGGTATTTCAAATTAGAAAACAACGAAGTAGCTAATTTGGAACCCACTAGAATCTTCTAGATGGGGTTTCAATATGAAACGTAGGACTTAATTGGTGTAACTTGGCCAGCAAGGCATAAAATGAGGGACTAATTGGCCAAAATCTGAGATTGAAAGAAGGACTTAGGATGTAATTGAAAGAAAAAGAGTTGGCCCTAACTTTAGCTTATAAAAGGGTAGTCATTTGCCTAGGAGAGGGGTTCTTTTTCAAGGATTAAGAAATTATTTATAACTAAGGCCACAAAAGTTCAGAATCACTGTTCCATTGGCCATCTTAGGGATTAAAAGGATTACTTGGGTTTTTGAGTTTGCTAGGGTTCAAGTTCTACTTGGTGTTGGACTATTTTTCTTTGGTTCAAACTACTCCTGGGTTAATCTTCTGTTAGTTTCTGACCTGTTGCTATCCTGTTACTGATCCCCTCATTTTCTTGTTGATTCTCCTCAATTTCAGGTACACTTCCTTGTAACTCTGCTGGCTGTGAAGTAGATCGGCAAAAATGGGCTGAAAATGGAGATTTTAAAAGCATGAGATGTATTTCAGTTTTATGAAATATTGTATTTATTGTAATGTTGCTCGTTCATGCATGTTTTCTTTCTTTTGGCTTGTACTTTATGATACGTGTATCAGCTTTTGGTTCACCCCTTTCCCGTGATTTCCTCAATGTATTGAACACCTGAAATGTGATAGAGGACTGTTCAATTTGATAGCCTAGCTTATAGCTCATGGGAAGGCCATCGAGTCTGTAGTGTGTGTGAACTTGATGTTTTTTCAGTAGTTTACTCAATTATGGTACTAAATTTCTTCGAACTTTCTGATTCTATTAGTGTGTTTATCTGTAGGTTTGAGCTTGAATTTCGGGTGTATTATAAAATCAATTATTAGTTTGCATGAGTGTTTATGTCTTCATTATGCAATAAGTGTTTAAAATCGATAATCCAAAAACAGATACAAAGTATAGTATTAGTTTGCTTATAATCTCAGTATTAAAAATCTCTTGAATGATCTGGAAGTCTCAAATTATTGAAGCCTAGGAGTCTAATAGCTTTTGTTCGAATATCATGTCATATGGTCTGTTCATATGTCACACATGTTATCAGCTCCTCTTTCGAGTGTTAAGTAAAAAATGAAATTAAATCTGGATATATGCTCGTGAATTAAATCCGAGTCTAAGAGACCCATAGTCTCCTCTCAATATAGCTGAACGTGCTCACCCACCAGGTTTGGCCCTTGTTTAATCTTTGACATACTGGTCAAGTGCATAGCCCAAATGATAGTAGTTGTGTTCGTAGTTGCAATTCGTTTTAGTAATACAATTTTAGGCCTTCCAAGTTAGGTAGCGAATTTTAATTAAGCGGTTTTCCTCTTGTTTTAAATCGGACTTGAACTTGAGGCCCGAATTTTATGGCGGTAATTTATTAGGTTTGTAAAAAAAATCTTTAATATAAACAATAGTCTCTTTGGAATGGCCTTAAAATAAATGAGGTGCGCCGTACCGAACAAAACTGCTAGTTGCGCGGCCCTCTTAATTACTTTTACATTAAAATACTCACAAATCTGGGACGTGCCGTTTAGCGAATTTTAACGGCCTTCCGCAAAGTTAAGAACACGTTAACCGCTTTAGGCGCATTCTTTAATAATTTGACCTTCTTAAATTCAGGTGTACATTTCATGTGATCCAAATCTAAATCCCAAAACGATGAATAAAATGTGTCTTGGATCCGAGTGCATTTCATGTGACGTGACCCAAACACGCATTTTAAACGACATTCACATTTCTCATAAAAATTGATCAAAAGTGGTAAATAATTTTTAAAATTGCACTATAGGGCAATATGCTATAAAATCAGATTTTAGCCAAATATGATAGTCGAGCGACCATGCTAGAACCATGGAACTCGAGAGTGCGTAACACCTTCTCCCGGGTGAACAGAATTCCTTACCCGAATTTTTGTTCTGTTGACTTTTAAACAGAGTCAAATTTTCCTTGGTTCGGGATTTAAACCGGTGACTTGGGACACCACTAATTATCTCAAGTGGCGACTCTAAAGTCTTTAAATAAAATAAATCCTGTTTCAACTGTCCTTTAATTGGAAAAACTCCCTTATCTACGCCCTTCGCGGGGTTGTAGTAGCAAAAAGGAGTTTTGACAGCTCTGTCGACTCTGCTGGGGATCGAACCCAGAATCTCTGGTTCAAGGTTCAAGAATTTGAGCTTAGAGTAACTGTTATATTTGGTTTTTCTGATTTTTCTACATGTTCCATGCTATTTGTGCTAAATGCTTTACCATTTTGATTTTTGTTGAACTGTATATAAACTGCTGCGAAACCCTTCCTCTCCCCGAGTCTTCTAAATCATGGAGAAGGATGCACTTCGTGTGACTTCTCTTCTGTTTACAGTCATACCCCATTTAGAACGAGGTTCGGATAAGTTGCTATGACCGCGGAGCTTCTGTATCCCCGGTACACTGCCCCCTCCCGGCTCGAGTTGTCCGCTCGGGTAAGCTAGGTCCAGAACAATAAACCCATGGCTTAAGCTTAGCATAACGAAGCCTCATGCGGGATCCCTAGTAGGAACGTTTGTTTGCATCATGTCAATTTGACATAGGGTACTCAACACTGGGGTTGGGTCCGTTTAGTATAGGTAACCTAAAATGAAAAGACCATCCTGATGCATCTTACGTGCTACCCGTGCATTTATTTACTCGGCTCTACATGTTGAACGAATTATGAATAATGAGAAAAAGTTGCAAGAAAGTGGCAGTTTTAGGAATAAATGAGGATAACCAACCTTCTTGGAAAATCGATGTTCGAATAGTAACCGAAGCTCTGTCGGATTTTTGAGAAAAAAAAAGAAAACTTTTTTTCTAAATAGTTGATTTTGCCCAAACTATGCCAGTTTGATTCTCAACGGATGTGAGATACGTAGTCTACCCTCATCGGGTCCAACTTCTCTTTTACAAAAACAGCCAAAAAAAATTTCAAAGTTTTAATTGTTTTCCTAAATAAATCGGGTGATGCCATTCTTGTTAAAGCAAACCGAGTGTCCCCAAAAGGACGTCGGAATGTTGTTTTTGCAAGAACAACCACCCTGATTCATTTTAAATGGTTCATGGGCACAACCTTAAAATCTTCCCCCCTCCCCCAGAAGTGCTGAAAGGCAGTATCGGCAAAACCAAGTCCTTGTTTTCCTTAAATTTTTGCAAAAATAGCCATTTTTCTCTATTAGGTCAACATAAATCATTAAATCCCCTTTGAATAAATGTGCAGGATGAATACCATTGACATTGAACCCTTCTCAGTACTGAGTGAGATCCCTTTGAAGCTCCACATGTGGTGGAATGACTTGAAAGGTAGTAGAGAAACCGTGGTCAAGATTTTGGGTGGTCTCGTCGGATTGTTAAACATCAAACCAAGAACAGATATTATTGAATCATTGATACCATTATGGGACCCAACCCGTAATGTATTTTAGTTCTCGAACTTTGAGCTCACACCCACACTAGAAGAGATTACGGGATATGCAGGTTTCAACGGGAACCTTAGGAGTAGATATCCATTGGCACCGATATCGGTAACCATCCACAAATTCTTGGACTTGTTGAGTATTTGTCGGGACATTAAAGATAAGAATCTATCAGAAGGGTGTTGCACGCTTCATTTCTTATACCACTGATATGGAAACCCGAAAGGTTTCGAGGAGCCTAATACCGATTTGACATATGTCGGGAACAAAGATAAATGGGAGGCCCGACGGGGATTGGCATTCATTGTAGCTTTTCTGGGAATCATGGTATGTCCAAGAAAAGACGGTCACATAGACATTAGCCTTGTAGGAATGGTGGATATTTCCATAACAAAGCCTACTAGCATAGTGGTTCCTTTGATTGTGGCAGAAATGTATCGAGCCTTAACAACGTGCCGAGAGGATATGAAATTCTTCCAGGGTTGCAGTCTGTTGCTATTGTTATGGATACAGAAGCACCTTTGTCATCGCATGGGGTATATGAACTATGGTATAACCGGTCTAAGTTGTATATATTGGGTTCCCCGAAGGCACTGAGGCTTAGTTGTCGTGCTTGGGATCTTTGACTACGGATAAAGTCAAATGGGCTTTCGAATGGCTAGGCATTCGAAGTATCCAACCTTAAGATCCCTACCAAGTCTTGAGGAAACTTGGAAGATTCCAAACCATCCACGGTGACGAAGATCTGAGCGGACAAATCATTGAGATAGGTCCAAAAGCTACATTTTCGGAAAACAAAATCTGGCACATATAGAATGAGTGTAGATATCTTGACCCTAAGACTATGGTATAGGATTTGGCTAGAGGCGAAGTGGATCCCAAATAGTTGACTTGGTTTGGCAAAAGATTTCAAATCCATGAGTAATACGCCAAAAGGCCACATGTACAACAATTCACAGACGGGGCCCAGGTGCAGTTGGAGAGGCTAGCCAAAGAAAAGGAATACCGAACGACAATAGGGAATTTGGAGCAACAGGTTCGAGATCTTCAATTTGGAAAGAGTGTGCAAGTTGCAGCTGATGAAGGTGATAAAAAGAAACTGGCCCAAGAGAATGATGCTCTCAAGGCTCGAATTCAACAGATGAAAATAGCCGCCGGAAATCAAGAAAGAAGTCGGTCTGATGAGAGGTTAATATAAGGGCCGAAGAAGCAAGTCATAGAATTTCAGGAGGAATTGGAGAAATCTGAAGGCAACATGTCAAAACTTTGGGAACAGTGGGCAAAGAAGACAGAGGAAAGAGCCTAGTTTGTACAACAAATGAAAAGGAATTATGAGGGAACCATTTGTATTATGAAAAGAGAAATGAGCGTCATTGAAGATAAGGCGGACCGACAGGACAAAGAATTTTAAGCTGAGAGGGAACAATGCTTTGGGCTAATCGCCAAAATGGAGAAGGAAATAAAACTGTTGCAAGACCATCACTTCCATGACTCCAAGGTATTAGAGGCTCGTAACTAATGTTGAAACACGTTCTCAATACATACTAAACGTTTGTTCATATTTGTAGGTTTTGATAAATGACAAACGACGCGCAATTGACATATGACGAGGTCCAAGCACAAGCGCGCAATTGACACATAACGAGGTTCAAGCACAAGACGAACAAAGATCATCATCAAGCAAAGAAATAAAGTTATATATGAGTCGTTCTTTAATTGTGATCTTGATCCGACAATTGACTCAAGACTTGGCTTCTCTCGTAAAATCATTTTTATCAAATCATGCATATTTAATTTAAAGCAAAATGATTTTCAAACATTTTATTTTAGCCAAAATGATTTTTAAACATGCCTCTCAAATCTTGACAAAGATAATCGATTATGTACTTTATGATAATCGATTATGTTAAGACAATGTACACCAGATTTACAAAGCTGAACAATAATCGATTATGTACCTTATGATAATCGATTATGTTAAGGCAGTGTACATTTGATTTTTCAAAGCTACAAGATAATCGATTATGTACCTTATGATAATTGATTATGTTGAGGCAGTGTCCATCGGATGTTTCAAAGCTACAAGATAATCGATTATGTACCTTATGATAATCGATTATGTTGAGGCAGTGTCTATCAAATTTTACAAGACTGTAAAATAATCGATTATGTACTTTATGATAATCGATTATGTTAAGACAGTGTAGTCCGAAGTTCTCAAAATATAAAAGATAATCGATTATCCTTATAGCATAATCGATTATGCAAATGACCGTTGCCAAAGTATTTTTAATCTCTGAAAGATAATTGATTATACACAATCTGATATCGATTATGCTAAGTAAAATCTGCATATGATTTTTTGAACGTTGTCACGTAATCGATTATACACAATCTGATAATCGATTATGCTAAGTAAAATCTGAATATGATTTTTTGAACGTTGTCAGGTAATCGATTATACGATTTGGATAATTGATTATTCTGCTTAAAATCTGGGAATGATTTTAGAACGATTTGAAAATAATCGATTATGCAAATCAGATTATCGATTATCTTAGCACAAAATAAGCAATTCTTGATTGGCAATTAGGCAACGGTTGTGGGGTTTTTGAACACTATAAATACAACTCAAAATCAGTCTTCTAAGTACAACAACTGATCATATTCTTGCTAAAGCTTGCATACTCTCATATACATCATTTTATATTCATTTCATAAGTATTTGAGAGCCAAACTCTTGAGGAAAGTTGTTGTGTTCTTGAGCGTATTTATTTTACTCATATCTACTCTTAAAGAGAGTCTTGTCTTGAGTGCTAAGTGTTTGTATACACTTGAAGGGAAGTGTTAATCCCTTGTGGTTGTAAGAAGGAACGTTTTCATTCCTTCGGTTGAAGTCTTGAAGTGTGGTATCTTCGAGCAAAGGTTGTTGAGCCTTGTGTGACTCAAGTTCTCAGTTTGTAACGGTTTGTTAAGCACCCGTAAGCTTAACGAAGTTAGTGGAATCTCGAGAGAGTCTCTCGGGGACTGGACTAGCCACAGGTTGTGGTGAACAAGGATAATTTCGGTGCATTCGTTCCTTATTATTTACTTACCGCACTTATTTCAATCCTGCAATTTTTAATTCCGCAAGTTTATATTGTTTTTTATTGTAACGCTATTCACCCCCCCCCCCCTAGCGTTAAGCGTATATTCTAAAAATTGGTATCAGAGCCCAACTCTCTGAAAGACTTAACCGTTTGAGAGAAACAATCCATGGCTTCTACTCGTGACTTTAATGCAGGAATAGGTGAAGGACAATGCTCCACCAGACCACCACTATTCGATGGCACAAACTATACGTACTGGAAGGAGAGGATGAGAATATTCATCCAATCGAATAATTTTCATCTATGGAAGGTTATAACGAAGGGAGAACAAATTCCAACCAAAAAGGTTGAAAATGAATGGGTTCCAAAATCCTAAGATGAATACGATGCGGATGATATCCGAAAAGTGCAAAACAACGCTAGAGCCATCAACTTATTATATTGTGCTGTAAATGCTGATGATTACAGAAAAATATCATGTTGCACAACAGCTAAGCAAATGTGGGATAAGCTGGAAATCACGTACGAAGGTACGGACCAGGTAAGAGAAGCTAAAATTGATTTTCTAACCCATGCATATGAACTGTTTCACATGAAGGATGTTGGAAACACGTTCTCAAGGTTTTATACTAAAACGTGTGTTCTTATGTGTAGGTTTTGATGAATGACAAATGAAGCGCAAATTGATATATGACGAAGTTCAAGTACAAGAGCATAATTGATGCATAACGAGATTCAAGCACAAGACAAAGTTTTATAGTTTAAATGAGTCGTTCTTAATTATGTTCTTGATTCTACAACTTGACTCATGATATGGCTTCTCTCGTAAAACTATTTTTTCCAAAATTATGCATATTTAATTTAATGCTAAATGATTTTAAATCATGCATATTTTCATTAGTCAAAATGATTTTTAAACATGCCTCTAAAATCTGGACTAAGATAATCGATTATGTACTTATGATAATCGATTATGTTAAGCCAAGACTGCATGACAATCGATTGTGAACTAATGAAAATCGATTGTGTTAAGGCAGTGAGCATCAGGTTTTTCAAACCTGCATAACAATCGATTGTGAACCTTATGACAATCGATTGTGATGAGGCAGTGTCCATCAAAGTTTTTCAAAACTCAGAAAAATCGATTGTGAAGCTAATGACAATCGATTATGAAGAGACAGTGTCCTTCAGATTTTTCAAAGTCACAAAATAATCGATTGAACTTATGACAATCGATTGTGTTGAGGCAGTGACTTCCAGACTTTTTCAAAATTATTAAATAATCGATTGTGAGTATAAAACAATCGATTGGCAAGAGGCGGTGTCTAAAATGATTTTCAAAGTCTGATAAATAATCGATTGTTAACATTGCACAATCGATTGTGAAGCTGACCGTTGTCGTAAAGTTTTCAAATACCGTCAGGTAATCGATTGTTGATTTTGTACAATCGATTGTTGATATTAAAATCTGAAAAAGATTTTTTGAACGTTGCTGAATAATCGATTGTTGATTTCGTACAATCGATTGTTGAAATTAAAATCTGGAAAGGATTTTTTGAACGTTGCTGAATAATCGATTATTGATTTGGTATAATCGATTGTTTTACATAAAATCTGGAAATGATTTTTTGAACGTTGCCAATAATCGATTGTTGATCTTGGACAATCGATTGTTAAGCGTAAAATCTGGGATTGATTTTTGGAACGATTGGCAAACAATCGATTGTGTCTTCCTGACAATCGATTGTCACAGAGTAAAATCAGCAACTCTTAATTGGCAATTAGGCAACGGTAATGCCAAGTTTTTCAACTATAAATACAGCTTCATTTCAGTGTTTTAAACACAACAACACACAACAATTGATCATTCTATTGCTATAAGCTTGCATACTATTGTTTATCATTTTATATTCATTTCAAAAAGCTTTTGAGAGCCAAAGTCTTGTCAATAGTTGTTGTGATCTTGAGCTTACTTCTTTAACTCATATCTACTCATTAAGGAGTGTTTTGTTTGAGTGTTTAGTGTTTTGTACACTTGTAAGAGAATTGTGATTCTCTTGTTGTAAAGAACTTGTGTTTCCTTGGTTGAAGTCTTGGAGTGTTGTATCTCCGAGCAAAGGTGTTAAGGCGTGTGTCCTTAAGTTGTAAAGGTTTGTTGAGCACCCGTAAGCTTGACAAGTTAGTGGAAAATCTCGAGAGAGTCTCTCGGGGACTGGACTAGCCACGTGTTGTGGTGAACCAGAATACATCGGTGCGTTCTTTCCTTTTGTTTGTTTAACGCACTTAATTATTTCCTGCAAATTTTAATTTCCGCAAGTTTACGCTAAATTTTATTATAACGCTATTCACCCCCCCTAGCGTTAAGCGTATTATCTAATAATTGGTATCAGAGCCCAACTCTCTGAAGACTTAACAGTTTGAGAGAAACTTCCATGGCTTCTACTCGTGATTCTTTTGCAGGAATAGAGGAAGGACAGTGCTCCACCCGACCACCACTATTCAACGGTACAAACTATACGTACTGGAAGGAGAGAATGAAAATCTTCGTTCAAGCAAACAATTTTCATCTCTGGAAGGTGATAACAAAGGGAAATCAAATTCCAACCAAAAAGGTTGGAAACGAATGGGTTCCCAAGTCCGAAGAAGAATATGACGCGGATGATATCCGAAAGGTTCAAAATAATGCTAAAGCAATTAATTTATTATATTGTGCTGTAAATGCTGACGATTACAGGAAAATATCGTGTTGCACAACGGCAAAAGAAATGTGGGACAAGCTAGAAATTACGTACGAAGGTACGGACCAGGTAAGGGAAGCTAAAATTGATTTCCTAACCCATGGTTATGAATTATTTCACATGAAGGAAGGTGAAAAGGTGGATGAAATGTTCGAACGATTTTCAATAATCGTAAATGACCTACATGCCCTCAAGAAGACATTCACCGATAGAGAACTTGTTCGAAAAATTCTTAGAAGTCTCACTCCGGCATGGCGATCAAAGGCCGACGCAATTCAAGAATCCATAGGCGTCTCAAATGTCACAATCGACGCATTAAGAGGTAACCTTAAGACTTATGAATGTACAATACTTAACCCTCTTGTTGATGATCAAAGGAGGCAAAGAATAGCGCTTACGGCAAGCACAAGCCAACCTCAAGTTGATGAGGACGGAGACAACGAGTTTGGACTCGTTATCAAAAGATTTCAAAAGTTCATGCGAAAGGAGTATGAACGAAATGGCAAAAAGCAAGGCGAGCAAATAAAGTGCTATGAATGCGGTGAAACCGGGCACATCAAATCAAATTGCCCAAACATTAAAAAGGAGAAGAAACCTTTTAAGAAGCAACGTGCATACATTTCTTGGGGAGGAGACTCTGGAGATGAGTCAAGCGAAGAAGAAGAAGACGAAGCCGCAAACCTTTGTCTTATGGCGCAAAAAGACAAGCAAGATGAGGTATGTCAAATCTCTTCTAAAAACTTCTTTACTCTTGAAGAAATGCGAACTGCTTTTGATGAGCTATACACTGAATTTATTAAAGCTTCAAAAACTGTCAAGAGCATAAAAGAAAATGCTTCTCTAAAAGAAAAAGATTTTCAAAAACAGCTTTCTTTGAAAGAAAAGGAGTTAGAAAAACTAGTTTTAGAAAATGAGAAGCTGAAAGAGGAAAACAAGTTTTTCGGAAAAAGAAGCGCCAACAAGCCCGAAAGTTCTATTAAAAATTGCTCTTCTTGCATGCATCTCGAAAATGAGGTAGATAGACTTAAAGGTACCTTAGATAAGTTTAATTCTTCTCACAAAAACTTGAATGAGGTCCTTGTTAATTTGAAGTCAACCAAGCATGGCATAGGTTTTAAGAATGAGCCTAAAGAAAAGGTTGAAGCCAAACCCCAACCACCTAAGGCTCAACCTAGGATTAATAAAACAAATGCTTATCGTAGAAATAGCAATCCTAGAACAAATATGCATGCTAGACCAAATGTTGAACATTTTAGAAGACCTAGAAATGACTTACCACCTAGAAATGACTACCCTAGAAATGATGCATATTCTAGGCCAAACAATAGAAGGAGTTTTGAACCTCTTAGAACATCTAGACATGACCATTACTCTAGAAATGCTGCTCATTTTAGAACTAATAGTAGGAGAAATGGTTCTAATGAAATGCGCAATAGTCATAATGAAAATAGAGTAATTCATTTTCATCCATCAAGTTACTATGAACCTAGAAGGATGCATAACCCCAACGTGACTTGTCATTATTGTAGATGCATTGGTCATATTTCCCCTGCATGCTTTACACGACATAGAAATATCACTCAATCGCATCATTATAATATGCCTAACCCTCAAGGACCCAAAATGGCATGGGTACCTAAAGCGCATTAACTTGTTTTGTAGGTATATTTGAAGGGATCAAGTGTACTATGGTACCTTGATAGTGGATGCTCCAAACATATGACGGGAGACGAATCCAAATTCCTTCAACTAGAACACAAAGAAGGAGGAAGTGTGATTTTTGGGGATAACAATAAAGGAAAGATTATTGGCATCGGATCGGTCGGTAAGGATGAAAATTCCTCTATTAAGCATATATTACTTGTGAAAGGTTTAAAGCATAATCTCTTGAGCATAAGTCAATTATGTGACAAGGGAAATCTTGCCCTATTTGATTCGGATGAATGCTTAGTGTTTAGACGTAGTGATTTTAAAATTATCCTTCGTGGTTTTAGAGTGGATAATATTTATATGGTTGATCTTGCTAATTCCTCACCCGAATATGTTGATTGTCTTATGAGCAAAGAGGATGATACTTGGCTATGGCATCGTAGAGTTGCTCATGTAAACATGCATCTCTTGAACAAATTGATTTCACAAAACTTAGTTATTGGTCTTCCCAATTTGAAATTTGAAAATGACTCTATTTGTGATTCTTGTCAAAAAGGGAAGCAAACAAAAGCATCTTTCAAATCGAAAAACATTGTTTCAACTACTAGATCATTGCAATTGCTTCACATGGATTTATTTGGACCATCTCGCATTGAAAGTCTAGGAAGAAATCGTTATGCTTTTGTGATTGTTGATGATTATTCTAGATTTACTTGGACTTTATTTCTTGTCAATAAAAGTGATGCTTTTCAGAATTTTAAATATTTCCTTAAACGTGTTCAAAACGAAAAGGAAACAACCGTCACTTCAATTAGAAGTGATCATGGGGGAGAGTTTGATCACAATCTCTTTGCGGACTTTTGCGACGAACTCGGTATCGAGCATACCTTTTCCGCTCCACGTACACCACAACAAAATGGGGTGGTGGAAAGGAAAAATAGGTGTCTCGAAGAGATGGCTAGAACCATGCTCGAAGAGGCCAAGATTCCCATACATTTTTGGGCGGATGCCGTGAGTACCGCATGCTACGTCTTAAATAGAGTAGTCATAAGGCCTATACTCATGAAAACTCCCTATGAACTCTATAAGGGAAGGAAACCAAATATCTCCCATTTTAGAGTATTCGGTTGTAAATGTTTTATTCATAACAATGGCAAAGATCAATTGGGAAAATTTGATGCTAAGTCCGATGAGGGAATTTTCATTGGTTATTCTTCACGTAGCAAAGCATATAGGGTTTTTAATAAAAGAACCGAAACTGTGGAGGAATCCCCTCATGTTGTATTTTCCAAAAATAATGCCCGCTTGGCGAGAAAGGATTCCGGTTTTGATCTTGCAGGTATTTTAGATAGCTTGAAAGACAAAATACAAGTGGAAACGCCTAAGGAAAATAAAGATGAAATCTTGGAACAACCAACGGAGGAAGCGCCACAATTGGAAAATGAAACGAAAACGCCTAACGATTGGAGGACAATCAAAGATCACCCTCTCGAACAGGTAATTGGCGACGTCGGAGAAAAGGTAAGTGCCCGAAACTCCCTTAAGAACACCTTAGGACATACTGCTTTTGTGTCTCAAATTGAACCAACAACCATCTCCGAAGCAATTGGGGATGAATTTTGGACCTTGGCAATGCAAGAGGAGCTTAACCAATTCAAACGGAATGACGTTTGGGATTTGGTGCCAAGACCCGAAAATCATACCATAATTGGTACGAAATGGGTTTTTCGAAAAAAACTAGATGAAAATGGTGTAATAACTAGAAACAAAGCTAGGCTTGTAGCAAAAGGCTATAATCAAGAAGAGGGTATTGACTATGAAGAAACATATGCTCCCGTAGCTAGATTAGAAGCTATTCGTCTATTGCTCGCTTTTGCCTCTTCTATGAATTTCAATTTATATCAAATGGATGTGAAAAGTACTTTTCTAAATGGTGTTATACAAGAAGAAGTTTATGTTGAACAACCCCCCCCGTTTTGAAGATTTTAAATCTCCCGATCATGTTTTCAAACTCAAAAAGGCTCTTTATGGTTTTAAACAAGCTCCCCGAGCTTGGTATGAAAGATTGAGTAAATTTTTATTGGAAAATGATTTCATTAGAGGGGAAGTTGACACCACCCTCTTTGTTAAGCATAAAAACAATGATATTTTATTAGTACAAATATATGTGGATGATATCATATTTGGTGCTACTAACAATGTCTTATGCAAGGAATTTTCCGATTTAATGACAAGAGAATTTGAGATGTCTATGATGGGTGAGTTAACATTCTTTTTGGGATTACAAGTAAAGCAAATGAAAGAAGGTACATTCATTTGCCAAGCCAAATATTGCAAAGAATTGCTGAAACGATTTGAGATGAACAATGCAAAAGCAATGGCGACTCCCATGAGCACATCCGATCATCTAGACAAAGACGAGAAAGGTAAGGAAGTCGACACTAAGAAGTATCGAGGTATGATTGGCTCTCTTCTTTATCTTACTGCTAGTCGTCCGGACATCATGTTTAGCGTGTGCTTATGCGCCCGTTATCAATCGTGTCCGAAGGAGCCTCACCTTACTGCGGTAAAACGGATTTTGAAGTACCTTGTTGGTACTACAAATGTGGGTCTATGGTACCCCAAAGGTTCTTCATGCCAACTCGTTGGCTATTCCGACTCCAATTTTGCTGGATGCAAATTGGACCGCAAGAGCACTAGTGGCACTTGCCATTTGCTCGGTAGCTCTCTCGTTTCTTGGTTTAGCAAGAAACAAGTAAGTGTTGCATTGTCCACAACCGAGGCTGAATATGTAGCCGCGGGGAGTTGTTGCGCTCAAATCCTCTGGATGAAACAGCTCTTGGACTATGGTCTAAGTCTTGATCATATCCCTCTTAAATGTGATAATACTAGTGCCATATGCTTGACGAAGAACCCCGTTCTTCATTCGCGAACAAAACACATTAAAATTAGACATCATTTTATAAGAGATCACGTTCTCAAGGGCGATGTCAAAATCGAATTTGTTGAAACCAAAGACCAATTGGCCGACATCTTTACTAAGCCCTTACAGAAAGAGTCCTTCTTCCGAATTCGTAGTGAACTCGGGATTCTTGACTCCACATTGATCTAAGTCATGCATTGCATCATTTTATTTTACATGATTTCTAACTTGAGCATCGGAGACGTCTAACGAATTTTTGCAGGTATCGCCCTAAAGGTAGGGGGAATTATAAAGCATGACGCGCACTAATCAAGTCTTCTTCAGAAAAATCGGTTTCTGTCGTCTAATAATCGATTATCTCGAATCAATAATCGATTGTGCTGCTATTACTTGAGTTATTGTGCTCTCTTTAAGTAATCACGTTTTCTCTTTCCAATAAATAAACAAGTTTTATTTTCATCTTTGGCATCTTCTTATATTATTTTTGCTAATGGAAAAGGGGGAACATAACGGGTATGCACTCTCAATATTTATAAGCTTAAATTGAGGGGGAACAAATTGCATACTTGTTGATGCATATATATACTTTCATATATTGAGGGGGAACAAATTGCGTACTTGTTGATGCATATATATACTTGTCTTGAATCGTCTTTATAAATTGATTAATTTGCATAACCCGCTTAAAGTTTGCAATTATCAAAAAGGGAGAAATTGTTGGAAACACGTTCTCAAGGCTTTATACTAAAACGTGTGTTCTTATGTGTAGGTTTTGATGAATGACAAACGAAGCGCAAATGGATATATGACGAAGTTCAAGTACAAGCGCATAATTGATGCATAACGAGATTCAAGCACAAGACAAAGTTTTATAGTTTAAATGAGTCGTTCTTAATTGTGTTCTTGATTCTAAAACTTGACTCATGATATGGCTTCTCTCGTAAAACTATTTTTTCCAAAATCATGCATATTTAATTTAATGCTAAATGATTTTAAATCATGCATATTTTCATTAGTCAAAATGATTTTTAAACATGCCCCTAAAATCTGGACTAAGATAATCGATTATGTACTTATGATAATCAATTATGTTAAGCCAAGACTGCATGAAAATCGATTGTGAACTAATGACAATCGATTGTGTTAAGGCAGTGAGCATCAAGTTTTTCAAACCTGCATAACAATCAATTGTGAACGTTATGACAATCGATTGTGATGAGGCAGTGTCCATCAAAGTTTTTCAAAACTCAGAATAATCAATTGTGAAGCTAATGACAATCGATTGTGAAGAGACAGTGTCCTTCAGATTTTTCAAAGTCACAAAATAATCGATTGTGAACTTATGACAATCGATTGTGTTGAGGCAGTGACTACCAGACTTTTTCAAAATTATTAAATAATCGATTGTGAGTATAAAACAATCGATTGGCAAGAGGCAGTGTCTAAAATGATTTTCAAAGTCTGATAAATAATCGATTGTTAACATTGCACAATAGAATATGAAGCTGGCCGTTGTCGTAAAGTTTTCTAATACCGTCAGGTAATCGATGTTGATTTTGTACAATCGATTGTTGATATTAAAATCTGAAAAAGATTTTTAAACGTTGCTGAATAATCGATTGTTCATTTTGCACAATCAATTGTTGAAATTAAAATCTGGAAAGGATTTTTTGAACGTTGCTGAATAATCGATTATTGATTTGGTATAATCGATTGTTTTACGTAAAATCTGGAAATGATTTTTTGAACGTTGCCAATAATCGATTGTTGATCTTGGACAATCGATTGTTAAGCGTAAAATCTGGGATTGATTTTTGGAACGATTGGCAAACAATCGATTGTGGCTTCCTGACAATCGATTGTCACAGAGTAAAATCAGCAACTCTTAATTGGCAATTAGGCAACGGTAATGCCAAGTTTTTCAACTATAAATACAGCTTCATTTCAGTGTTTTAAACACAACAACACACAACAACTGATCATTCTATTGCTATAAGCTTGCATACTATTGTTTATCATTTTATATTCATTTCAAAAAGCTTTTGAGAGCCAAAGTCTTGTCCATAGTTGTTGTGATCTTGAGCTTACTTCTTTTACTCATATCTACTCATTATGGAGTGTTTTGTTTGAGTGTTTAGTGTTTTGTACACTTGTAAGAGAATTGTGATTCTCTTGTTGTAAGGAACTTGTGTTTCCTTGGTTGAAGTCTTGGAGTGTTGTATCTCCGAGCAAAGGTGTTAAGGCATGTGTCCTTAAGTTGTAAAGGTTTGTTGAGCACCCGTAAACTTGACAAGTTAGTGGAAAATCTCGAGAGAGTCTCTCGGGGACTGGACTAGCCACGTGTTGTGGTGAACCAGAATACATCGGTGCGTTCTTTCCTTTTGTTTATTTAATGCACTTAATTATTTCCTGCAAATTTTAATTTCCGCAAGTTTACGCTAAATTTTATTATAACGCTATTCACCCCCCCCCCTCTAGCGTTAAGCGTATTATCTAACAAAGAAAAGCGAGAGGATCGATGACATGTTCGAACGATTTTCAAAAATCGTCAATGACCTACATGCTCTTGAGAAAACCTTCACGGATAAGGAACTTGTCCGAAAAATTCTCCGAAGTCTCACTCCGGAATGGCGTTCCAAGGCCGACGCGATTCAAGAGTCTATCGGCATTTCAAATGTCACCATCGACGGACTAAGAGGTAATCTTAAAACCTATGAATCTACTATACTTAACCCTCCTTTTAATGATCAAAGGAAACAAAGAATTGCCCTCAAGGCAAGCACGTCTCAACTTCAAAATGATGAGGACTCAAACAACGGAGATAACGAGTTCGGACTCGTTATTAAGAGGTTTCAAAAGTTCTTGCGAAAAGAGTATGAACGAAAAGGCAAACAACAAGGAGATCAAGTAAAGTGCCATGGATGCGGAGAAATCGGGCACATTAAATCAAATTGCCCAAATGTCAAAAAGGAGAAGAAACCCTTCAAGAAACAACTAGCATACATATCTTGGGGAGGTGACTCCGGAGACGAGTCAAGTGAGGAAGAAGAAGACGAAACCGCAAATCTTGGTCTCATGGCGCACGAAGACAATCAAGAAGAGGTAGGTCAAATTTCTTCTAAAATTTTCTTTTCTCTTGAGGAAATGCAAAATGCTTTTGATGAATTGTATAGTGAATTCATTAGAGCTTCCGAAACTGTTAGAGACGTAAAGAAAAATTCTTCTTTGAAAGAAAAAGATTTTGAAAAACAACTCTCTTTGAAAGAAAAGGATTTGGAAAAATTGATTTTGGAAAATGAGAAGTTGAAAGAAGAAAACAAATTTTCGGCAAGAGAAGCGCCGACAAACCCGAGAGTTCTAGTAAAAATTGTATTTCTTGCATGCATCTAAAAGATGAAGTAGAAAGACTTAAGGGCACCCTAGATAAGTTCAATTCTTCTCATAAAAATTTGAATGATGTTCTTGTCAATTTGAAATCGACCAAACATGGCATAGGTTTCAAAAACGAGCCTAAAGAAAAAGTTGAAGCCATCCCCCAACAACCCAAGGCTCAACCTAAGATAAATAAAATAAACATTCATCCTAGAAATAACCATCCTAGAATCAATATGCATCCTAGACCAAACACTAGAAGAAACTTTGAACATTGTAGAACGCCTAGAAATGGCCTTCAACAATCGCAACCTAGACATACTCGACCTAGAAACAATTATTCTAGAAACGCTGCATATCCTAGAACAAACAGTAGGAGAAATGATCTTCAAGGATTGCGCAATAGCCATATTGTCAAAAATAGAGCAAACGATCTTCGTACCTCCAACTACTACCAACCTAGAAGAATGCATAATCCTAATGTCATTTGTCATTATTGTAGTCGAATAGGACATATTGCTCCTGCTTGTTTTACTAGACACAGACACTTAACTGCATGTCAAGCACAAACAGCATTTTACACCTAACTCTCAAGGACCCAAAACAGCTTGGGTACCAAAAACTCATGAATTTGTCTTGTAGGTATGTTTGAAGGGATCAAGTGTACTTTGGTACCTTGATAGTGCTCCAAACACATGACCGGAGACGCATCCAAGTTCCTTCAACTAGAACACAAGGAAGGAGGAAACGTTATTTTTGGAGATAACAACAAGGGAAAAATTATCGGCATTGGCTCGGTCGGTAAGAATGAATCTTCTTCCATTAAGCATATATTGCTAGTTAAAGGTCTAAAACATAATCTCTTGAGCATAAGTCAATTATGTGACAAGGGAAATCTTGTTTTGTTTGATTCGGAAGAATGCTTAGTTTTTCGTCGTAGTGATTTTAAAATTATTCTTCGTGGTTTTAGAATTGATAACATCTATATGGTTGATCTTGAAAACTCTTCATCAGAGTATGTGAATTGTCTTATGAGTAAAGAAGATGATATGTGGTTATGGCATCGTAGAGTAGCTCATATCAACATGCATCTTTTAAACAAATTGGTTTCACAAAATTTAGTTATTGGTCTTCCAAATTTGAAATTTAAAAATGACACTATTTGTGATTCTTGTCAAAAAGGGAAGCAAACAAAAGCTTCTTTTAAATCTAAGAATATTGTTTCAACTACAAGACCTTTGCAACTTCTTCACATGGATCTCTTTGGACCATCTCGCATTGAAAGTCTTGGTAGAAATCGTTATGCTTTTGTTATTGTTGATGATTATTCTAGATTTACATGGACACTATTTCTTGCTCACAAAAGTGAGGCTTTTCAAAATTTTAAATGTTTTCTTAAACGTGTTCAAAATGAAAAGAACAAAACCGTCACTTTCATAAGAAGTGATCATGGGGGAGAGTTCGATCACAATCTCTTCGCGGACTTTTGTGGCGAACTCGGTATTGAGCACACCTTCTCTGCTCCACGTACACCACAACAAAATGGAGTGGTGGAACGGAAAAATAGGTGTCTCGAAGAGATGGCTAGAACCATGCTCGATGAGGCTAAGATTCTCAAACAATTTTGGGCGGATGCCGTGAGTACCGCATGCTACGTTTTAAACAGAGTAGTCATAAGGCCAATACTCATGAAAACTCCCTATGAACTCTATAAGGGAAGGAAACCTAATCTTTCCCATCTTAGAGTATTCGTTTGTAAATGCTTTATTCATAACAACGGAAAAGATAATTTGGGAAAATTTGATGCCAAATCGGTTGAAGGAATTTTTCTTGGTTATTCATCACGTAGCAAAGCATATAGAGTATTCAATAATAGAACCGAAACTGTTGAGGAATCCCCTCATATTGTGTTTTCCGAAAATAATGCTCACTTGGCGAGAAAGGATTCTGGTTTTGATCTTGCAGGTATTTTAAACACAATAAGTCCTCAAGACAAAGCAGAAGAGGAAAATCCAAAGGAAATTCAAGATGAAATCTTGGAACTATCATCGGAGGAAGCGCCACCACTGGAGAAAGAAACGAAACTGCCCAACGGGTGGAGGACAATCAAAGACCATCCTCTCGACAAGGTAATTGGCGACATTGAACAAAAGGTAAGTACTCGAAACAATTTTAAGAACACCTTAGGACATACTGCTTTCGTTTCTCAAATTGAACCCTCAACCATTTCCGAAGCAATTGGGGATGAGCATTGGACCTTGGCAATGCAAGAGGAGCTTAACCAATTCAAACAAAATGACGTTTGGGAATTGGTGCCAAGACCCGACAATCATACCATAATTGGTACGAAATGGGTTTTTCGAAATAAATTAGATGAAAATGGTGTAATCACTAGAAACAAAGCTAGACTTGTAGCAAAAGGTTACAATCAAGAAGAAGGAATTGACTATGAAGAAACGTATGCACCCGTAGCAAGGTTAGAAGCTATTCGTTTGTTACTTGCTTTTGCCTCTTCTATGAATTTCAATTTATATCAAATGGATGTAAAGAGTGCTTTTCTAAATTGTTTTATTCAAGAAGAAGTTTATGTTGAACAACCCCCGGGCTTTGAAGATTTTAAATCTCCCGATCATGTTTTCAAACTTAAGAAAGCCCTTTATGGTCTTAAACAAGCTCCCCGAGCTTGGTATGAACGATTGAGCAAATTTCTTTTGGACAATGAGTTCATTAGGGGGAAAGTTGACACCACACTATTTATTAAGCATAAAAACAATAATATTTTATTAGTTCAAATCTATGTGGATGATATTATTTTTGGTGCTACTAACAATGCTTTGTGCAAGGAATTTTCTGATTTAATGACAAGCGAATTTGAGATGTCTATGATGGGTGAGCTAACCTTCTTCTTGGGGTTGCAAGTGAAACAAATGAAAGAAGGAACTTTCATTTGTCAATCTAAATATTGCAAAAAGTTACTAAAACGATTTGAAATGAGCAACGCCAAAGCAATGGCCACTCCAATGAGCACATCCGATCATCTTGACAAAGATGAGAAAGGTAAGGAAGTCGACACCAAGAAGTATCGAGGTATGATCGGATCCCTTCTTTATCTTACTGCTAGTAGACCGGACATAATGTTTAGCTTATGTTTATGCGCTCGATATCAATCATGTCCGAAGGAGTCGAACCTAACTGCGGTTAAGCGGATAATGAAGTATCTTGTTGGTACTATAAATGTGGGACTATGGTATCCCAAAGGTTCTTCATGCCAACTTGTTGGCTATTCCGACTCGATTTTGCGGGTTGCAAATTGGACCGCAAGAGCACTAGTGGCACTTGCCATTTGCTCGGTAGCTCTCTTGTCTCTTGGTTTAGTAAGAAACAGGTAAGTGTTGCGTTGTCCACAACCGAGGCTGAATATGTAGCCGCGGGGAGTTGTTGTGCTCAAATCCTTTGGATGAAACAACAACTCTCGGACTATGGACTAAGTATCGATCATATCCCTCTTAGATGTGATAATACTAGCGCCATAAGCTTGACGAAGAACCCCGTTCTTCATTCAAGAACAAAACACATTGAAATTAGGCACCACTTTATAAGAGATCACGTTCTCAAAGGTGATGTCGAAATTGAGTTTCTTGAAACCAAATCTCAATTGGCCGACATTTTCACAAAGCCTTTAGAGAAAGAGTCCTTTTTCCGAATTCGTAGTGAACTCGGGATTCTTGACTCCACGTTGATCTAAGTCATGCATTGCATTTTTTTTCTTTTCATTACTAACTTGAGCGTCGGAGGCACCTAATTCTGTTTTGCAGGTATCGCCCCAAAGACAGGGGGAATTATAAAGCACTGGTGCAGAATAATCGATCTCTTTTAAGAATAATCGATTTCTCTTAAGTACATAATCGATTATCAAGTATCAATAATCGATTATGTTGACATTATATTGTCCCTTTTATAATTGCAATATTGGTTAATCATTAAACTAGTTATTTACTTTTTTTTTTTTTTGCTAATGTCAAAAGGGGGAAGAATAAGGGCTATGCACTTAATATTTATTGGCATAAATTGAGGGGGAATTCATATGTTGAGGGGGAACTAATTGCATATCTATATACTTGTCTTGGATCCCGATATTGGTTTGCCATTATCAAAAAGGGGGAAATTGTTGAAACACGTTCTCAATACATACTAAACGTGTGTTCATATTTGTAAGTTTTGATAAATGACAAACGACGCGCAATTGACATATGACAAGGTCCAAGCACAAGCGCGCAATTGACACATAACGAGGTTCAAGCACAAGACGAACAAAGATCATGATCAAGCAAAGAAATAAAGTTATACATGAGTCGTTCTTTAATTGTGATCTTGATCCGACAATTGACTCAAGACTTGGCTTCTCTCGTAAAATCATTTTTATCAAACCATGCATATTTAATTTAAAGAAAAATAATTTTCAAACATTTTATTTTAGCCAAAATGATTTTTAAACATGCCTCTCAAATCTGGACAAAGATAATCGATTATGTACTTTATGATAATTGATTATGTTAAGACAATGTACACCAGATTTACAAAGCTGAACAATAATCGATTATGTACCTTATGATAATCAATTATGTTAAGGCAGTGTACATTAGATTTTTCAAAGCTACAAGATAATCGATTATGTACCTTATGATAATCGATTATGTTGAGGCAGTGTCCATCAGATGTTTCAAAGCTACAAGATAATCGATTATGTACCTTATGATAATCGATTAAGTTGAGGCAGTGTCCATCAAATTTTACAAGACTGTAAAATAATCGATTATGTACTTTATGATAATCGATTATGTTAAGACAGTGTAGTCCGAAGTTCTCAAAATATAAAAGATAATCGATTATCCTTATAGCATAATCGATTATGCAAATGACCGTTGCCAAAGTATTTTTAAACTCTGAAAGATAATCGATTATACACAATCTGATAATCGATTATGCAAAGTAAAATCTGAATATGATTTTTTGAACGTTGTCAGGTAATCGATTATACACAATCTGATAATCGATTATGCTAAGTAAAATCTGAATATGATTTTTTTAATGTTGTCAGGTAATCGATTATACGATTTGGATAATCGATTATTCTGCTTAAAATCTGGGAATGATTTTTGAACGATTGGAAAATAATCGATTATGCAAATCAGATAATCGATTATCTTAGCACAAAATCAGCAATTCTTGATTGGCAATTAGGCAACGGTTGTGGGGGTTTTGAACACTATAAATACAACTCAAAATCAGTCTTCTAAGTACAACAACTGATCATATTCTTGCTAAAGCTTGCATACTCTCATATACATCATTTTATATTCATTTCATAAGTTTTTGAGAGCCAAACTCTTGAGGAAAGTTGTTGTGTTCTTGAGCGTATTTATTTACTCATATCTACTCTTAAAGAGAGTCTTGTCTTGAGTGCTAAGTGTTTGTATACACTTGAAGGGAAGTGTTAATCCCTTGTGGTTGTAAGAAGGAACGTTTTCATTCCTTCGGTTGAAGTCTTGAAGTGTGGTATCTTCGAGCAAAGGTTGTTGAGGCTTGTGTGACTCAAGTTCTCAGTTTGTAACGGTTTGTTAAGCACTCGTAAGCTTAACGAAGTTAGTGAAATCTCGAGAGAGTCTCTCGGGGACTGGACTAGCCACAGGTTGTGGTGAACCAGGATAATTTTGGTGGTTCCTTATTATTTACTTACCGCACTTATTTCAATCCTGCAATTTTTAATTCCGCAAGTTTATATTATTTTTTATTATAACGCTATTCACCCCCCCCCCCCTCTAGCGTTAAGTGTATATTCTAACAACTAACAGATAAGCCGACAACTCCAAGAAAAGGGCTGGATTAGGGAAAGAATCAGAGGCATTGCAAATTATATTGTTATGAAATGTCGGGACTGTGAACGAATGGGTTATACCACTTTATTTTCTACAGTGATGATATTTGTTTGTCAGGTTATGAATGATCTAGAACAGTTACAAAGGGTTCTGGCACGTAGGCCCGCAGCAATGCGGAATGACACTTTGCGGGCCCTAGGATTTGAAGCTTTAATGTACTCTTGATTTAGTTTTAATCATCGAGTCTGTATTTTGTCATTTCAAGTCTTCTTTGTAATTTTCCTTTTAAGTAAAAGAAATATTCTAGAATCTTTGTAATCAGAGTTTTATTAATGAAAATTTGAAAATCCCCAAAATTGTTTCCTTATTTTGCAAGAACTACGCTCGGTCTAATTCATGGGGGACATGATACGTAGGCAATCTACATAGGATTCAAACGTAATGAAATAAAAGAGAAAAAGAAAAAAAGAGAAGAAAAGAAAAAAGAAACAAAGGGAGGGAGAGTAAGAGGTTAAAGCTAAGGCCTTGCCAATAAAGAAAAGGGAAAGTCGGGATGATGCAAGCAACCGATGCATGTAGTAACCAAATAATTATTTAAGTGAATTCATCCCCAAGTATGTGGTGGCCTACATATCAAAACCTAACCATTAATAAGTTTATGTGTTTTTAATTCCAGCCTATTTAGGTGGTTAGTACTTGCAGCATTCTGGCAACCCACTCATATAACACGCGGTCTAAAATCAAGCAAGTCATGGCCAATTAGGAAGCCAATGTCAGCATTATTGACCCCTCGAAAGAGATAGAGGAATTGGATGATAATGCCATGAAGGAGGAAATGTACAAACTGAAACACCAAATGGCTGAGATGTATCAGGCATGGGCGAGAGGACAACCATTACCAACCTATCCCACTAACCGAACCTTCATCCCGCCACTGGCCCAAGCTCATGACTATTCCACCACTGATCCACCCCTAAGTTTTCCTGTCTACTCGCAGCACCAGGGTACGACATTTCAACCACCCCCAATTCCACTACCTAAAGCCGCTCCTCACCCACCCACCCCCCGCCCCACCAATTCCTCCCATTTATGTGGCACCTCCTCCTCCCGCACTCCATAGGTCATCAAGTGAGCACTTGCTTCAAGCTTATGACAACCAATATACCAACCAGTACCCATTTACAAAGCCCATGAATCTTACTCATATGCTCCTTGTTTCGACATCCCGGTAGGAGTCGAAAAGCTAATCAAAAGCCTGAGCAAGAAGAGGTGCTCAGAAAGGTCAGAAGTTTAGAACAATCGTTTAGGGAATGAGAGGGTTAGGTGGCCAAGTGACCGTGAAGTTCAAAGAACTTTGTTTATTTCCAGACGTGCAGTTGCCTATAGGTTTTAAGATGCCTAAATTTGACATATATGATGGACATGGCGATCCAGTCGTGCATCTAAGGGGGTTTTGTAGCAAAATGAGAGGAGTAGGGGGGATAATGAATGGCTAATGGAATACTTTAGCCAAAGTTAAAGTGGGTCGGCATTGGAATGATATACTCGGCAGGATTATAATCGGTGGTACACTTGGGATGACCTGGCACAAGCGTTACCCTGTCACTTTCAATATAATAACAAAATTGTCCCGTACCATCTATCTTGACAAAACAGGAGAAGAAACACAACGAGAGCTTCAAAAAATACGGTTTCCGCTGGAGAGAACTGGGAGCCAGGGTTGATCCCCCAATGAAGGAGAGTGAGATGGTGGATTATTTGCTGCAAGCTTTGGAGCCTACCTATTTCGTGCATCTGGTATCGGCAGTAGGTAAATCTTTCAACGAGGTAGTTAAATTGGGGAGTATGTTCGAGGAAGGCCTCAAATCAAACAAGATCATGGGCTACTCTGCAATGAAGGCGATCACTCAAGACATCCAGGGTGGGGCTGGGGGAACATTTGGAAAGAAGAAGAAGGAGGAAGCAACAGTTGAGTCGGGAACTTGGTTCAGGCCTCGGACTCCATCCCATTACAGTCAACCCCATCCTCAACACCAAACATAACGACACGCTCCACATGGCCTACCACAATATAACTATCCACCGTTAGAACCTCGATTCTCAGTCCATCACGCTCCAGCATATACCCAACCTTTCGCCCATGCACAATGGCGTGCGCTAGCTCCACAAAATAATTATCCAGCTCCACCAAACAATTACCCTCCAAGAGCCTACCAACAACATCCTAGACCGGATTTTCGGGCCAACCAAGTTCGAAAAACTGAAAGAGTGCAGAGGAAGAAGACTTTCACCCCATTACGAGAATCCTACACTAGTTTATTCCACAGGTTGTGACAACTAGATGTGTTGAGTCCAATCGAAGCAAATTGCAAAATCCTCCCCTGAAGAATCTGGATTATTCTGTTAGCTGTGAATACTTGTTCCGGTGCCTAGAGGCATTATACCGAAAAGAGTTGGCATTTGAAGAATGGTTACCAGGAACTTATTGACTCCCACCGAACTGAAGCGCAGGCTCTAGAGGCACCCAACATTAACCAAAACCCATTGATAGCCCATCATGAGACAAACATGATTAAGATCGTAAATAAGGGGGGAGAACCTAAAAAACCCTCACAAGTGGTAATGATGATCAAATCCAGTGAAGTCAATCCAACTGAGAGTATGAGTAGTGTGAAGTCAGTGATCGAGATGAAGGGGAGAGACAACAAACCCATTGTGATTCAAGGGAGGTCATCATGCATGGTTGCACCAATGTAAGAAAAAGCAAAGGTGATAGTACATGGGGCAGCTAGGGAACCCGTCATAGTTGTGGAAGGTGCTCGCATAGAGCCTGTCGTTGTAAAACTAGTAATTTAGCCGACAGTCATTAAAAAAAATCAGTTCCTTGGAGATATGAACAAGCAATAGTGATGTACAAAGGGAAAGAAGTTATGGAGGAGGGTTGTGAAGCACGGGGTTTGACTCGGTCAGGGATTTACTTCTCCCCTGAGGGATTGAGAAAAAGCAGGATCCCCAAGGATAATCCAGAGTCGGTGAAGAAAGTTGTATCCGAAGAAGAGGCAGAACAATTGAGGAAAAAAATAGCTCAGATCTCCCTACTGTCCTTGTTAATCCATTTAGATGAACACCATCGGGTGCTGATGATGATTTTAAACGAAGCCCACGTCCCTGAAAAAATAACAGTGAATCATTTGGAGAAAATTACAAACAAGATATACGAGGTAAATCGGGTCACTTTCTCTGACGATGAGCTTCCCATGGAGGGCAATGAGCATAATCGGGCCTTTACTTGACAGTGAAGTGTGTCTTGGAAACACGTTCTCAATGCAATATACTAAAACGTGTGTTCTTTTGTATAGGTTTTGATGAATGACAAACGAAGCGAAAATTGATATATGACGAAGTTCAAGAAACAAGCGCACAATTGATATACAACGAGATTCAAGCTCAAGACAAAGTTTTATAGTTTAATTGAGTCATTCTTAATTGTGATCTTGATCCTACAACTTGACTCGTAACATGGCTTCTCTCATAAAACTACTTTCCAAAATCATGCATATTTAATTTAATGTCAAATGATTTTAAATCATGCATATTTACTTTAGTCATAATGATTTTTAAACATGCCTCTAAAATCTGGACTAAGATAATCGATTATGTACTTATGATAACCGATTGTTTTAAGCCAAGACTGCATGACAATCGATTGTGAACTAATGACAATCGATTGTGAGTAAGACAGTGAGCATCAGGTTTTTCAAACCTGCATGACAATCGATTGTGAACTAATGACAATCGATTGTGACTGAGGCAGTGTCCATCAAAGTTTTTCAAAACTCAGAATAATCGATTATGAACTAATGGTAATCGATTATGTTGAGACAGTGTCTTCCAGTGATTTTCAAATTTATTAAATAATCGATTGTTACATTGGACAATCGATTGTCAAAGAGACAGTGTCTAAAATGTTTTTCAAAAACTGATAAGTAATCGATTGTTGACTTTGTGCAATCGATTGTGAAGCTGACCGTTGTCGTAAAATTTTCAAATACCGTCAGGTAATCGATTATTGATTCTGTATAATCGATTGTTTTGATTAAAATCCGGAAAAGATTTTTCTGAACGTTATTGGGTAATCGATTATTGATTTTGTATAATCGATTGTTTTGATTAAAATCCGGAAAAGATTTTTTGAACGTTGCTGAGTAATCGATTGTTGATTCTGGACAATCGATTGTTTGTGGTAAAATCTGGAAAGGATTTTTTGAACGTTGCCAGTAATCGATTATGGATTGTAAGTAATCGATTATCAAGCATAAAATCTGGGATTGAATGTTGATCTGACTGGCAGACAATCGATTGTTGGGGTTTGACAATCGATTGTCAGTGAGTAAAATCAGCAACTCTTAATTGGCAATTAGACAACGGTAATGCCAAGTTTTTCAACTATAAATACAGCTTCATTTCAGTGTTTTAAATACAACAAAATACTACAACTGATCATTACATTGCTATAAGCTTGCATACTTTTGCTTATCATTTTATATTCAATTTCATAAAGCTTTTGAGAGCCATATTCTTGTCCAAAGTTGTTGTGATCTAGAGCTTACTTCTTTTACTCATATCTACTCATTAAGGAGTACTTTGTTTGAGTGTTTAGTGTTTTATACACTTGTAAGAGAATTGTGATTCTCTTGTTGTAAGGAACTTGTGTTTCCTTGGTTGAAGTCTTGGAGTGTTGTATCTCCGAGCAAAGGTGTTAAGGCTTGTGTCCTTAAGTTGTAGAGGTTTGTTGAGCACCCGTAAGCTTAACAAGTTAGTGGAAAATCTCGAGAGAGTCTCTCGGGGACTGGACTAGCTACGTGTTGTGGTGAACCAGAATATATCGGTGCGTTCTTTCCTTTTTGTTTATTTAACGCACTTATTTATTTCCTGCAAATTTTTAATTTCCGCAAGTTTACGCTAAATTTTATTATAACGCTATCCACCCTCCTCTAGCGTTAAGCGTATTTTCTAACAATTGGTATTAGAGCCATACTCTCTGAAGACTTAACAGTTTGAGAGAACCATCCATGGCTTCTACTCGTGACTCTTTTGCAGGAATTGATGAAGGACAGTGCTCCACACGACCACCTCTATTCAACGGTACAAATTACACGTACTGGAAGGAGAGGATGAAGATCTTCGTTCAGTCCAACAGCTTTCACCTTTGGAAGGTGATAATGAAGGGAAACCAAATTCCAACAAAGAAGGTGGAAAACGAATGGGTTCCCAAGTCCGAGGATGAGTATGACGCGGATGACATCCGAAAGGTTCAAAATAATGCTAAAGCAATTAATTTATTATATTGTGCTGTTAATGCTGACGATTTCAGGAAAATATCGTGTTGCACAACGGCAAAGGAGATGTGGGACAAGCTAGAAGTTACATACGAAGGTACAGACCAGGTAAGGGAGGCAAAAATTGATTTCCTAACCCATTCTTATGAATTATTTCACATGAAGGAAGGTGAAAAGGTGGACGAAATGTTTGAGCGATTTTCAATAATCGTAAATGACCTACATGCTCTCAAGAAAACATTCACGGATAGAGAGCTCGTTCGAAAAACTCTTAGAAGTCTCACACCGGCATGGAGATCAAAGGCCAATGCAATTCAAGAATCCATTGGCGTTTCAAACGTCACCATCGACGCGCTAAGAGGTAACCTTAAGACCTATGAATCTACTATTCTTAACCCTTTTGTTGATGATCAAAGATGGCAAAGAATAGCTCTAAAGGCGAGCACAAGCCAACCGCAAATTGATGAGGAAGGAGACAACGAGTTTGGACTCGTTATCAAAAGATTTCAAAAGTTCATGCGCAAGGAGTATGAACGCAAGGGCAAAAAGCAAGGCGAACAAATCAAATGCTATGAATGTGGTGAAACCGCGCACATCAAATCAAATTGCCCAAACATCAAAAAGGAGAGGAAACCTTTTAAAAAGCAACGTGTATACATTTCTTGGGGAGGCGACTCCGGAGATGAGTCAAGCGAAGGAAAAGAAGACGAAGCAGCAAATCTTTGCCTTATGGCACAAGAAGACAACAAAGATGAGGTATGTCAAATCTCGTCTAAAAACTTCTTTACTCTTGAAGAAATGTGAACTGCTTTTGATGAATTATATGCTGAGTTTATTAAGGCTTCAAAAACTGTTAAGGGCATAAAAGAAAATGCTTCATTAAAAGAAAAGGATTTTCAAAAACAGCTTTCTTTGAAAGAAAAGGATTTAGAAAAACTGGTTTTAGAAAATGAAAAGCTGAAAGAGGAAAACAAGTTTTTTGGAAAAAGAAGCGCTGATAAGCCCGAAAGTTCTACTAAAAATTGTTCTTCTTGCTTGCATCTCAAAAATGAGGTAGATAGACTCAAAGGTACCTTAGATAAGTTCAATTCTTCCCACAAGAATTTGAATGAGGTCCTTGTAAATTTGAAATCAACCAAGCATGGCATAGGATTTAAGAATGAGGCTAAAGAAAAGGTTGAAGCCAAACCCCAACCACCTAAGGCTCAACCTAGGACTAATAAAACAAATGCTTATCCTAGAAATAGCAATCTTAGAACCAATATGCATGCTAGACAAAATGTTGAACATTTTAGGAGACCTAGAAATGACTTACCACCTAGAAATAGTTACCCTAGAAATGATGCATATTTTAGGCCAAATGTTGAACCTTTGAGAAGACCTAGAAATGGCCTTCAACCGAGAAACAATCACTCTAGAAATGCTGCCCATCCTAGAGCTCATAGTAGGAGAAATAATTCTCATGAAATGCAAAATAGTCATAGTGTTCAAAATAGAGTAAGAAATTTTCATCCGTCTAGTTACTATGAACCTAGAAGGATGCATAACCCAAATGTGACTTGTCATTATTGTAGACGTATTGGTCATATTGCTCCTGCCTGTTTTACACGTCATAGACATATTACTCAATTGCATCATTTTATTATGCCTAACCCCCAAGGACCCAAGATGGCATGGGTACCTAAAGAACATTAATTTGTTTTGTAGGTGTGCTTGAAGGGATCAAGTGTACTATGGTACCTTGATAGTGGATGCTCCAAGCATATGACAGGAGATGAATCCAAATTCTTTCAATTAGAGCACAAAGAAGGAGGAAGTGTTATCTTCGGTGATAACAATAAAGGAAAGATCATCGGCATCGGCTCGGTCGGTAAGGATGAAAATTCCTCTATTAAGCATATATTACTTGTTAAAGGATTAAAGCATAATCTCTTGAGCATAAGCCAATTGTGTGACAAGGGAAATCTTGCTTTATTTGATTCGGATGAATGCTTAGTGTTCAGACGTAGTGATTTCAAAATTATCCTCCGTGGTTTTAGAGTGGATAATATTTATATGGTTGATCTTGCTAATTCCTCACCCGATTATGTTGATTGTCTAATGAGTAAAGAGGATGATACTTGGCTATGGCATCGTAGAGTAGCACATATCAATATGCATCTTTTGAACAAATTGATTTCTCAAAACTTAGTTGTTGGTCTTCCCATTTTAAAATTTGAAAATGACTCTATTTGTGACTCGTGTCAAAAGGGGAAGCAAACAAAAGCATCTTTCAAATCCAAAAACATTATTTCAACTTCTAGACCATTGCAATTGCTTCATATGGATTTATTTGGTCCCTCTCGCATTGAAAGTCTAGGAAGAAATAAATATGCTTTTGTGATTGTTGATAATTACTCGAGATTTACTTGGACTTTATTTCTTGCCAATAAAAGTGACGCTTTTCAAAATTTTAAATATTTTCTTAAGCGTGTTCAAAATGAGAAAGAAACAACCGTCACTTCAATTAGAAGTGATCAAGGGGGAGAGTTTGATCACAATCTCTTTGCAGACTTTTGTGACGAACTCGGAATCGAGCATACCTTTTCCGCTCCACGTACACCACAACAAAATGGGGTGGTGGAAAGGAAAAATAGGTGTCTCGAAGAGATGGCTAGAACCATGCTCGACGAAGCTAAGATACCCAAACATTTTTGGGCGGACGCCGTGAGTACCACTTGCTATGTTCTAAATAGAGTAGTAATTCAGTCGATACTCATGAAAACCCCCCTATGAACTTTATAAGGGTAGAAAACCAAATATTTCCCATTTTAGAGTTTTTGGTTGCAAATGTTTTGTTCATAACAATGGCAAAGACCAATTGGGTAAATTTGATGCTAAGTCGGATGAAGGTATTTTCATTGGATATTCCTCACGTAGTAAAGCATATAGGGTCTTTAATAAAAGAACCCATATTGTGGAGGAATCCCCTCATGTTGTATTTTTCGAAAATAATGCTCGCTTGGCGAGAAAGGATTCCGGTTTTGATCTTGCAGGTATCTTAGATAGCTTGAAAGACAAAATACAAGAGGAACCACCCAAGGAAAATAAAGATGAAATTGAGGAACAACCAACGGAAGAAGCGCCACAATTGGAAAAAGAAACAAAAGTGCAAATGAGTGGAGGACGATCAAAGATCACCCTCTTGAACAGGTAATTGGAGACGTCGGAGGAAAGGTAAGTACCCGAAACTCTCTTAAGAACACTTTAGGACACACTTCTTAAGAGCTCACGTTCTCACTTGGCAACACTAGTTTAAGTTATTACTTCTTTACAAATTACTGACTTGAGCGTCGGAGACGTTTAATTCTATTTTGCAGGTATCGCCCTGAAAGATAGGGGGAATTATAAAGTTTTGGCACAGAACAATCGATTGTTCCAAGCAAATAATCGATTATTTTACCGTGATGAACATTGATTAGCAGTATCACTAATCGATTGTTTATGGTTTATGTTCATTATGCAGCTTTGTTTAATAATTGATTCCTTAAATTGCATAATCGATTTCTGTCTCAGCCATTCAGCAATGCTTGTCCAAAACAATCGATTATTTCACATACATAATCGATTATTTCATGTCAGTAACTCAAAAGTTTGTTAACGTTTGGTTCCGTAATCGATTACCACATTTGACAATCGATTATTTCATGTCAGAAATTTAAACTCTTGTTACCGTTTGGCTCCTCAATCGATTTGTGTCAGTTCCAAGTCAGGTCATAACTCTTCAACAATCGATTATTGCATCTCAACAATCGATTGTCTAACGGTCAGTGAATTTATTTTACCGTTTCTGACTGATTTGGCTTTAAATTCTCAGCAGATTTCTTCCATAAATGATAAAGCCACTCTCCCCTCTATAAATAGGCTTCATATATGTTCATATTCATTCACTCAAGCATCAATTTTAGCTTTCAAAATATCAAATTCTCTCTAATCCATTGCAAAATCCAGCAGCTTTCATTAAAAATGTCGGGCCGTCACTCAAAACGTTCCCGTTCTGCTAGGCACAGTGCATCCGCCTCTGCTGCCCCTCCTCGTCCAAACTATCCCTATCAAGATGGTTCCGTTCTATATTTTAATTCCGACATCGAGCTTACTCGATTCTTAACCAAATTTGAAAAGCGCGACATTCTTCCACCCCGCTTTTCAACCCACAAGTATCTTGAATCATTTGGGCCTGCTGCAAATATGCTCAAAAATTCTCAACTTCTTGACTTTTTACTCCTTACCCATCATTTGAGCTACTATACTCTCTTTAAATAATCACACTTTCTTTCCAATAAATAAACAAGGTATATTTCATCTTTGGCATCTTATTATTATTTTTGCTAATGGCAAAAGGGGGAAGATAACGGGTATGATGTACTCTCAAGTTATAAGCTTAAATTGAGGGGGAATTCTCAAATTGAGGGGGAAAAAATTGCATACTTGTTGCATGTATATACTTGTCTTGAATCATCATTATATAAATTGCTTGTCTTGCATATCCCGCTAAATGTTTGCCATTATCAAAAAGGGGGAAATTGTTGGAAACACGTTCTCAATGCAATATACTAAAACGTGTGTTCTTTTGTATAGGTTTTGATGAATGACAAACGAAGCGAAAATTGATATATGACGAAGTTCAAGAAACAAGCGCACAATTGATATACAACGAGATTCAAGCTCAAGACAAAGTTTTATAGTTTAATTGAGTCATTCTTAATTGTGATCTTGATCCTACAACTTGACTCGTAACATGGCTTCTCTCATAAAACTATTTTCCAAAATCATGCATATTTAATTTAATGTCAAATGATTTTAAATCATGCATAATTACTTTAGTCAAAATGATTTTTAAACATGCCTCTAAAATCTAGACTAAGATAATCGATTATGTACTTATGATAACCGATTGTTTTAAGCCAAGACTGCATGACAATCGATTGTGAACTAATGACAATCGATTGTGAGTAAGACAGTGAGCATCAGGTTTTTCAAACATGCATGACAATCGATTGTGAACTAATGACAATCGATTGTGACTGAGGCAGTGTCCATCAAAGTTTTTCAAAACTTAGAATAATCGATTATGAACTAATGGTAATCGATTATGTTGAGACAGTGTCTTCCAGTGATTTTCAAATTTATTAAATAATCGATTGTTACATTGGACAATCGATTGTCAAAGAGACAGTGTCTAAAATGTTTTTCAAAAACTGATAAGTAATCGATTGTTGACTTTGTGCAATCGATTGTGAAGCTGACCGTCGTCGTAAAGTTTTCAAATACCGTCAGGTAATCGATTATTGATTCTGTATAATCGATTGTTTTGATTAAAATCCGGAAAAAAATTTTTTGAACGTTATTGGGTAATCGATTATTGATTTTGTATAATCGATTGTTTTGATTAAAATCCGGAAAAGATTTTTTGAACGTTGCTGAGTAATCGATTGTTGATTCTGGACAATCGATTGTTTGTGGTAAAATCTGGAAAGGATTTTTTGAACGTTGCCAGTAATCGATTATGGATTGTAAGTAATCGATTATCAAGCGTAAAATCTGGGATTGAATGTTGATCTGACTGGCAGACAATCGATTGTTGGGGTTTGACAATCGATTGTCAGTGAGTAAAATCAGCAACTCTTAATTGGCAATTAGGCAACGGTAATGCCAAGTTTTTCAACTATAAATACAGCTTCATTTCAGTGTTTTAAATACAACAACATACTACAACTGATCATTACATTGCTATAAGCTTGCATACTTTTGCTTATCATTTTATATTCAATTTCATAAAGCTTTTGAGAGCCATATTCTTGTCCAAAGTTGTTGTGATCTAGAGCTTACTTCTTTTACTCATATCTACTCATTAAGGAGTACTTTGTTTGAGTGTTTAGTGTTTTATACACTTGTAAGAGAATTGTGATTCTCTTGTTGTAAGGAACTTGTGTTTCCTTGGTTGAAGTCTTGGAGTGTTGTATCTCCGAGCAAAGGTGTTAAGGCTTGTGTCCTTAAGTTGTAGAGGTTTGTTGAGCACCCGGAAGCTTAACAAGTTAGTGGAAAATCTCGAGAGAGTTTCTCGGGGACTGGACTAGCCACGTGTTGTGGTGAATCAGAATATATCGGTGCGTTCTTTCCTTTTTGTTTATTTAACGCACTTATTTATTTCCTGCAAATTTTTAATTTCCTCAAGTTTACGCTAAATTTTATTATAACGCTATTCACCCCCCCTCCCTCTAGCGTTAAGCGTATTTTCTAACAGTGTGAAGATGTTGTGGTCACCCGAGTTCTAGTTGACAACAGGTCCAGTGCAAATATGTGTCCGGTCTCCACATTGATCAAGCTGAAGGTGGAAAATGAAAGGGTCCAAAGAATAATATTTATATTCGGGGGTTCAATGGAGGAGGCAAAGACTCAGTAGGGGATATAGTGCTGGAACTGACAATAGGGCCCGTTGAGTTCACCTTGGAATTTCAAGTGCCGGACGTGGTAGTTTCTTATAACCTGTTGTTGGGCAGGCTCGGGATTCACGCAGCCAAGGCAGTGCCATCTACTTTGCACTAGATGGTCAAATTTGAATGGGACATGCAAGAGATTGTGGTACACGGTGAAGATAATCGGTGTGTTTCAGGTGATGCTATCATACCCTTTATTGAATCTGAAGACAGCAAAGGTCCATAGGTCTACTAGGTATTTGACATGGTGTCAATTTAGAAAATCCCAGAAGGTGAAGTTATCACAACTCCAAAGATATCAGCCGCGTCAGTCATGGTGGCTTCAGAATTGTTGAAGAATGGATTCATGCCCGGCAAGGGATTGGGTGCTTCTCTACAAGGCATTGTGCAACCAGTGTCGCTCCCCAAAAATCTAGACACTTTTGGTCTAGGGTTCTAACCTACAGCTGCGAACATAAGGCGACCCATGAAGTAAAAGCAGAGGGCCTAGGCCCTCCCAACTCCCATCCCAAGGTTGTCAAGATCGTTTGTCAAGCCTAATACTAGCAAGTGCCCAGCGCTAAAGATTCTCGGTCCGCTGATTGATGCAAATGGGGATTTGGACAAGGGATTAGAAAGGTTGTTCAATAAGGTGAACATGGTTGAGGCAGGAGAAGGACCGAGCAGGGCAGATGTGCATTTGTGGGAGCACGTGCAAAAGTAAACAACTGGGAAGCCACTCATCTTCCCACCCGAAGGGAGTCATGGAAGTCGCCTTTGATTTTTCTTTCAGTTTTGTTTAGATTAACTTCGGAGTTGTTAATTGAATTGTTATTTCCATCCGTTTGGATGTGTAAACTCTGTTATCGTTTTTGATTCTAATGAAATGAAATTTCTTTTTCAGCTGAGTAGGCATAGTACTGGAAAGTATAGATTCGGGGTTCATCCCTCAATCGAGCGCTACTTGAAAGTCAGGATAGATTCCACTCTCAGTTAGTACGTACCTTTTTTAAAGTTTGATAGTTTCCATTTTTCTCTACTTCTTTTTATTTTCTCTTTTGTACAGTTATTTTTATGCTGGTTTCAATGATCTGACATGCATAAGGACTCTTCGGCCTAGTCTTAAAAAATTTATCTAGTTCAGAAATAATAATTTAAGAAATAGAAAATGGGGATGAGCCAGAGTATGACGAGGAAGGAGCATGGGATGAAATTAGTAAAGAGTTGAGCCAATTTGAGGAGAAACACAAACAAAACCTGAGCAATACAGAGGCAGTCAATTTAGGGGGCCCTGATAATGTTAGAGAAACCAAAATAAGTGTCCATCTGGAGTCACAGCTTAGGAAAGATGTCTCTGCATGGTCTTACAATGACATGCCCGAATTGAGCACTAACTTGGTGGTTCACAAAGTTCCAACCGACCCAGTATGTCCTACTATCAAACCAAAGTTGAGAAATTGTAAAACTGATGTGAGCATGAAAATCAAAGAGGAAGTGACCAAGCAGTTTGAGGCAAAAGTTATCCGAGTCACTCGATATCCCACCTTGTTAGCTAATGTTGTGCTCATGCCAAAGAAGGATGGTAAAACCAGGGTGTGTGTCGATTATCGTGACCTCAACAAAGCAAGTCCAAATTACAGCTTCCCCATGCGAAACATTCACATATTGATTGACAATTGTGCGAAGCATGAGATAGGGTCGTTCGTGGATTGCTATGCAGGTTACCACCAGATCATAATGGATGAAGAAGGTGCGGAGAAAGTAGCATTCATAGGAGCAGTGCCGATTTCGGAAGAAGGGCATCATTATCCAGTCACAGGTCAACGCTGCTTCTATTGTACCAGCAATATGGCAGAATATGAGGCATGTATTTTGGGTTTGAGGTTAGCAGCAGACATGGGTGTCCAGGAAGTCTTGTCTTGGGGGATTTGGACCTTCTGGTACACCAAATTCAAGGGGAGTGGGAAATAAGAGATTTAAAACTCATACCATACCGGTAATGCTTGCATGATATTTGCTAACGATTCCGGTCAATAGAGTTCAGGCACATCACCAAAATTCAGAATAAGGTTGCCGATGCCTTGGCTACTTTGGCGTCAATGTTACATCATCCAGATAAGGCTTATGTTGACTCGATGCATATCCAGGTCCATGATCAGCATGCTTATTGCAACATGGTAGAAGAAGAGCTTGATGGTGAGCCTTGGTTCCATGACATCAAAGAATATATCAGGATGGGTATGTACCCGGTACAAGCCACAAGTGACCAAAAGAGAACAATCCCTCGTTTGTCACGTGGGTTCTTCTTCAACAGAGGGATATTATACAAAACAATGTCAGATCTTGGGTTGTTAAGATGCGTAGATTCTAGGCAGGCTACAACCATCATGAATGAGGTGCATGCTGGAGTCTACGGGCCGCATATGAGCGGATATGCTTTGGCAAAGAAGATTCTCCGGGCAAGATATTATTAGCTAACCATAGAGCGGGATTGTATCAGTTTCGTGCACAAATGCCATCAATGTCAGGTACATGGAGACTTGATTCACTCCCCGTCGTCTAATTGCATACGTTGTTTGCACCATGGCTTTTCGTTTCTTGGGGCATGGACGTCATCGGGCCCATCGAGCCAGCAGCTTCTAACAGAAACAAGTTCATCCTGGTTGCTATTGATTATTTCACCAAATGGGTTGAGGCCAAGACCTTCAATGCAGCGACCAAGAAAGCAGTGGTCGACTTTGAACATGCAAATATTATTTGTCGGTTTGGAATCCCAAAGACTCTCATCACTGATAATGTGGCAAATCTGAACAGTCATTTGATGAAAGATGTGTGTCAGCAATTGAAGATTACACATCACAATTCCACCCCAAGGCGAATAGAGCGGCCGAGGAAGCCAATAAGAACATAAAGAAGATACTTCACAAAATGGTGGAGCGGTCCAGGCAATGGTATGAGAAGATACCTTTTGCACTATTAGGTTATCGTACTACCGTCCGCACTTTGGTAGGGGTTACCCCATATTTGTTGGTATATGGCACAGAAGCAGTAATCCCGACTGAAATAGAAATCCCCTCCCTTCGGATTTTGGCCGAAGCAGGAATCGACGATGAAGAATGGGTTAGAACTCGTTTGGAGCAATTGAGTTTGATTGATGAGAAACGATTGGCAGCAGTGTGTCACGACCAGCTGTATCAACAGAGGATGGCCAGATCGTATAACAAGAAAGTGAGTCCAAGAATGTTTGAAGCATCAGTTGGTGTTGAAACACATCCTTCCTTACCAGGTAGAGGCAAAGGGCAAGTTTGCTCCAAACTGGAAAGGACCCTTTGTCGTGTCAAGAGTGTTGTCAATTGGGGCATTGTATCTAACAGATGTAGAAGGAAAATATGTAGAAATGGCTATCAATTCAGATGCAGTCAAAAGATATTATGTATGGTTTTCTTCTAGTTGAATCATTTTCCATACTTGGCATGTTTGTTTGTACTTGGCATTTTTAAGAGATTGAAATGACGAAGGCATTTTATTCAGCTATCCAAACACTTTACCATTTGCTAACTCTCTTTAGCTTCAATTATTTTTATTTCATATCCCTCTTTCAGAATCAGTAACGAAAGTCAGAAACGCAATTATCAGAAGGCGGTGAAAGGAATCGAGCAAATGAAAAGAAAGGAAAGAAGAAAAGAAGAAAATAAATAAAAACAAAGAAAGAAAAAGGAGAAGAAAAGAAAGAAAGAAAGGAAAAAAAGGAGAAAGAAAAGAAAAGGAAAAGAAGAGGAAAAGAGGAAGAAAAATAGACAAACAACAACAGAACGATAAAAAAAAGGAATCGGCAGGAACTACATTTGACTTGATTCCTTTTAAGGATACGTAGGCATCCTCACGGCTAGGTCATATTCAAATAAAATCCAAAGGCCCCAAGCAAGAATCTGGTGCAGAAATTGTGCTTGTTATGACAAATTGTATTCCGAAAGTTGTAAAGTTTGAACCCATAAGAGTGATTTTTGAGGTTTTTATACCCTTTTCTTTTAACCTTATCTAAAAGCCTACATTACAGTCCAAATAAAGACCTTATTATCGATCTTTAATAAATGCCGAGGCAAGCAAGGAAAGATGGACCATACCCCGGGAAAGCACTCTAGTTTAAGCAGAAAATAATAAAATAAGAGAGTCTTTTTGGTGAAAACCCTCAGGAGCACCGTAAGGTGACGAGAGTTGAGAGAGATAAAAATGAGAGAGTCTTGTTGGTGAAAACCCTCACGGGCACCATAAGGCGAAGGTAAATCAAGGAATGAACAATTGGAAAAGGGCCATTGGTGGATATCTATTCAGAACACCTTAAGGAAAGCAAAGTTAGGGTTTGATTAGAGGAATTGGGTAAAAATGGTCGCAACAAAGGCATGGCAACAAAAGGCCGGTCATCGGGACAGACTGGGTTGACTAGGCCGAAGTGCATGTCATGATCATGAAAAACTAGTTGCTTTTCCTCAGATAAGTTTCTTTTCTCTTCCCTTCAATAGTGATTAAATGTGGAATTCTTTACCCTAAAACAGTTCTAAGTCATTGCATTTCATTTTTTCTTTCGAGTATCTAAAGTCTTTTGTTTAAGCAAACGGGAGAGAAATTTCAAAGCCTACTACTAGATCCCTAAGGGATGGAGCACATGACACCCAAAAACGTAACAAAAGCAGCAAAAATATGAAACCGCAAGGGGAGGGATTCACAAAAGCTTCAATGATAAAGTTGACTCTATAGGCAAGAGTTTGGCAAAGTGAAGGAGTGCAACACAAAGATAGGAAGATCGTAAGGGCTCAGGGGGTTATCCAAGCTTCATAAACTGACCGGGTATTCTCAGAAAGGATGCAAGGGTCTGGCAAAAGAGTCAGGAGCACAACACAAAAATAGAAAAAGCCACAAGGATTAACCAAGAATAATACATTGTCTTGAATCATAGCAAGAGGGTTGAAAGTACAACACAAAGATGGGGAGCAAAATGAAGCCACAAGGGTCAGAAGGTCTGCCGAGCTTACTACACTGACTCAATAACCTCAAGGGTCACACAAGGACAATACACTAACTCGGTTAATCCCATGAAAGATGTAAAAGTTTTGGCAAAAGGGCCAATAGTGTAACACAACAACGAGCAAGGAAAGTAAAGCCATAAAGTTTTGAGGGTCAGCCAATCAACTCATACAGCCCATCATCAACACGAAAAATTGAACAGAACAAAACACGAAAGTAGGGAGGCCGCGTGCAACAAGAATGCCGCAAACCACCACTTTGCAAACTGACAAGTTTTCTTTGAGTGACACAGGGGCAGAAAATGTCAGAAGATCCTAAGGGAGGCCGCGCACCGTGAACAGGGCAAGCACATGGCAGATATGATCAGAACCTCTAGGCCCATCCTAAAATTAGACCTAGTTAAAACTCAAAACGAACGTAATCCGTCATAAATATTCTCCTCAACAAGGGTATATTGGGACAAACTTTAATTAGCAAACCCCAACAGAAACAACTGAGGGTTCAAATGGGCGTGGAAATTTAAATGGGACTCGGTTTAAAACTCAAACAGGCACCGACACCATGCGCAGGCACAAACACATTCCCCAGAAAGAGTCAATGAAACACTCTTGAACAATGATCACCAGCAGAAACAACCAGAAGTTAGAGTTGGCATTTAATCTGGAACCTTTAGGACCCTCCTGGAAAATGGGACTTACTTGAAGGTTAGAGGTAATAGTGGATATCAAAGAGCATAAAAATGACTTGCATGTTGAAGTAGGATTCAATTAAGAGTTGTCAGGACCCTCCTGGAAATGGGACTTAGCCTAAAACACAAATAGTAGGGTAACATGAGCAGGCACAAACATATCCCCAACAAGAGTCATCAGGACCCGCTTGAATAACGGGATGTAGCTTTAAATACTAATCCCCAGCAGATATATCCATCCATCTAATTAAGAATTGTCTGGATCATTCTTGATAATGGAATGTAGTTTCAATCACCGATCCCCAGTATATCCCCGACAGATATAACTCGGATAATAAGACATAGTGAGAAATAATAACTTTTGAGAACACAACCAAATTTTAAAGTTGTCATGGGATTTGATTAACACTTGCAGATGCACCCAGCAACAAAACTGGTGGCAGAAAAAGAATTTCTTTTGTTTTTGTTGTGATCAAGTACACAAGCAGCAGTCTTAGGGAATACTTTCCAAAGTTCAAGTTAAGTAATCAGGCGTACACCTGTAGAACAAGGGAATATGTTTCAAAATTCAAGTTGGTAACCAGGCGGCCTCCTGTAGAACAAGGGAATACTTTTCAAATTCAAGTTGGTAACCAGGCGCCCACCTATAGAACAAGAGATACTGTCCAAAATTAATGTTTGGCAATCAGGCGCCCACCGGTAGAATAAGAGAATACATTTCAAATTTCAAGTTTTGGTAACCAGGCGTCCTCCTGTAGAATGCCCTCAGAGGCTGATAATGATACGAAACATGTACCTATGCACGACAGGATATTCATATGCATGATACTATAATTATTTTATGAAGGTTGAGTCATGTACTCCATATTTCTTCCATGTCTGTTATGTACTTATTTGTGTGCCTTACATACTCGATACATTTTTGTACCGACGTTACGTCTTTTGTGTGGGACCGCTGCATTTCATGCTTGCAGGTCAGCTTTGGTAATCAGGTGCCCACCTGGAGAACAATGGAATATTTTTCAAGTTTCAAGTTTTGGTAATTAGGCGCCCACCTGGAGAACAAGGAAATACTTTTCAAATTGCAAGTTTTGGTAATCAGGCGCCCACCTTGAGAACAAGGGAATATTTTTCAAGTTTCAAGTTTTGGTAATCAGGCGCTCACCTGGAGAACAAGGGATTACATTTCAAGTTACAAATTTCGGTAATCAGGCGCCCACATGGAGAACAAGGAAATACTTTTCAAGTTGCAAGTTTTGCTAATCAAGCGCCCACCTAGAGAACAAGGGAATATTTTTCAAGATTCAAGTTTCGGTAATCAAGCGCCCACCTAAAGAAGAAGGAAATATTTTCCAGTTGCAAGTTTTAGTAATCAGGCCCCCACCTGGAGAACAAGGGAATACTTTTCAAGTTGCAAGTTTTAGTAATCAGGCGCCCACCTGGGGAAAAAGGGAATACTTTTCAAACTTCAAGATTTGATAATCAGGTGCCACCTTGAAAACAAGGGAATACTTTTCAAATTTCAAGTTTTTGTCATCAGGCGCCCACCTGGAGAACAGGGGAATACTTTCCAAGTTTCAAGTTTTGGCAATTAGGCGCCCACCTGGAAAACAAGGGAATATATTTAAAGTCCAACAATTCGGCATTAGATATAGAATAAGAGAAAACAAGAAGTTTTACAGGAAGAAATACAAGTCAACAAGGCAACAAGAAGTTTTGTAGAAAAAAATACAAGGCAACAAAGCAACAAGGATCAAGAGTTAGTCTGAAGATATAGATAGGTTCTTTTGTAACTCATAGTTCATAGCTTCGTCTAGCTTCTTTTTATTTTCACAAGCTGTAATAAGGGACTCTAGCAGCAGTAGCAGCAGCAACAACAACAATGAGATCACAGCTTCGGTAGTCCCGGCTACCAAATACTCCTGAACTACACTGACAGGATTTCTCTTTAGCCGAGGATATGCAGGCAACCTCTGAAGCAGGGTGCAGTCAAACTTTTCAAGATGCTTCTCATGGAGTGTCAAGCAGGCAAATATCTCTCATGATTGCTCATTTATCTTTGCCCAAAAACCCTTCGTGTCCCCGGGCAAAGAGGTATAGCTGTGAGCACGTGATTTTGGCCTAGCTTAAATTACTCCTATAGAATTCTTAAAATTAGGATTTTTCTTTATTTATGTGATTTTTAGAATTTAAATTGCATAATTGTGTATTTGTTTGCATTTTTAGTTTGTTTTAATCAATATAATATATAAAACATATTAAAATAGCACATTTACATTTAGGATACTGCTTTTACTATTTTAGGTTCATTAATTAGTTGACATTACAAAAAATGGAAGAAAATAATCAAAATTAGTTCTTTTGCATTGTTTCACTTTTAATTGCCTGACGTTTTCCTAAATTTCCTTTAAATTAGGATTTAGTTAATTTTAAAATTAATTAATTTAATTATAGAATTAAAATCAGGTCTTTTTTCATTTTTATTTTTGTATATAACAAAATAAAAAAAGGAATAAAAATAAATAAATAACAAAAAGAAAAGGAAGGAAAATTAAAAGAAATATGGTCTTATTAAAATGACCCAATTTGGGCCAATTTTAATTAAAATCTCAACCCAAATTGCTTCAATTCCGGTCCATCCCAACCCCAATACCTGCTCCAAATGCCCAGTCCCTAGGCCATTGAAACGACATAGTATAGGGATGTTACTACGTCGTTTCAGGTGCTAATTTAATCAAGCTAATCCTGGTCTTCCATCAATTATAATCCAACAGCCCTAATTTCATTTTGAGATTTAATAAAAGTGTCCGAAATAATGGAAATCCTAAATACCAAACCCCTCTTCCTCATACCTTAGTCCCTCCGTCGTCCACCGCCATCCGGAAATCGCCTCAGTCGGCCGTTATGCTCCGATGGCCCCCATAATTACACCACCCCACCTCCTCGATCTCCTCTATCCAAATTTGTAATTCCCATTCTTCGAATATCGGCCGAACTTCTCGAATATTAGTCTGAAGCGGAGGCTGCTCCGCCGTGTACAGCGGCTCCGACGCCAAACGACCTCAAAAGAACACCCTAGACTATCCTAACCCCCCTCATCCCAGATATGTAAGTCCCATGCCTCGAATATGTGTCGAGCTCCTTGAATATTGAATTGAAAAACTCCGGGCGAGTGTCACCACCGCGAAACCACCCCAAAATCACACCAGAGGCCCCATGTCCTTCCCTCATTCCAAATCCTCGCTCACAATCCTTCAAATATCCATGTAGCTGATCAAATTTCAAATAGAAATCGAGCCTTGAGAGTCTAAATAAATTCGAGCATGATGGTCGACCCGGTGCTCTAGTGGGGAGTTCATATTCAATTAGTAAGTTTTTTATTTTTTGCCTTCTTTATTTAAGTGCTGGAGTTTCAAATTTTGTTTTCCGTAAATTTTGATCATTTGCTTCAAATCCCTGAAACTGATTCATTGAACCTTTGATTAGTTCTATACTAATTCAGGCTAATTAGTTGTATTGATTCAGTAATATAGTTAATCTCTCACCTAGCTGCGAATCGTTCAGAATTACCTTTTGAAATCCATTGGGTCCGTAATGCCTGAGTTATTTGGTTAAGTGCAATTAGGTTTTGGGCTGTCTCTAAGTCAATTGGCAAAGAGCATCCCACCCAATTTGATTGGGTCAAATTTGGACCCAAATTTGGCCTGGTCCTGAAAGTAAATTCAGGGAAATTAAAGGGTAAAATGGGTAGGTCATTTAAAGAATCTTCAGTAACAGTAATAGAAACTTCTAGCATGGATTTCTTGTTAATTTTAGTGTTATAACTGGTTGACAAGTTTAAAAATGAAGGACTAAGTTGAAATAAAAACTTGAAGGATGCCTTCAGGATTGTTTACTTTATTTTTTGGGTTTTTTTTATCTCCTAATCCCGTGTTGTTGTTACTGTTGCATTCCTCACATTTTCCTTTTTTTTCATCCAGGTATGCATCTTTGGTGTGAAGCTCAAAAGAAAACTGAGCAATGAGAATAGGGGATCTAATATTTTGATGTTATGGTTTATTTTTCATTCCATGTATCTTATACTTCATAAATGACATGTGTTCAGTTAAGAATCTGATTTGATTTTGTTGGGATGGTTGAATTCTGGACTTGTTAAATCTGGTGTTATTGCTCGTATTGTAATTAAGTGACAATGGACTGTCTTGAATTTACCTTACTTGGTTAGTTTCCTTCTCTTCATGAAATAGTTCTTTACATGGTTTGCTAAGTGGTATTTAGAGCTTTGGTACGTTAGTAATTGAGTTATGTTGATATGAAAGGCTGTGAGATTTCGAAAAGTTTGGTTAGTAATTTATGTTGGTGTGAATTCAAACTCATATAAGATTTCTTTGATTCTGGGCCTGAACTTTATAGGGATTCTTGAATGTGAATTATTCTTATCTCTCATACCTCACTTGTTCAGCTTTACTCATGTGAGAATAGATCCCGGGTTACTAATTTTTTTTAGTAACTAGTTAACTTGGTTGCCTATTCCACACTTGGTTGTCTTTCCTGAAAATTTAACGCTGTGTTCATGACTATTGACTATTGATGCCTTTTCGTTTTGCTTAAGTTTTAAAACATGAAATACAACATATCAAATTTGGGTGGTGACCTGAGGAACTTGAACTAGGGACCTGAATTAAGTTTGTCTTTCGTTTTGTTTCATTTGGGCTCATTTTTGGGCCCAAGCTTGATAGTTGTTTGAACACGATTTGGGCTGCAATTTCGACCCTTGAAATATCTAGTTGTCCCGATTTTGGACTTCACCTAGAGGGCCCATTTGTGGTTCTTGGTTGTGAAATAAATAGCCCTTAGGAACCCATAACCACATTTAGCGTTAACTTTTTTAGTCCGCTAATTGGGTTGAAGGTGAGCCACACTAGATAATGAGAGATAAATTATGGCCCTCCGAGTTAGTGGAATTAATCCTTTTAATTTAGAATTAGGTATGCCAACAAAGAACAATTGAATAAATGGCACGGATCTCGCTTAATTTTGAAATCCTTAGAAATCGAGGTGTGCCATTTAGTCAAATTCCATGGCCCTCACAAAGTCAAAACGTGTAGTTGCCTTAGGCGTGTTAGTTAAATAATGTATCTTCCTAATTATGGGTGTGCATATATGTGACCCAAATCCAAATCCCAACGATGTTGAAATATGTCAAAAACTGTGGGTGCATTTATGTGACGTGGTTCGAGATGCGTTTTAACAACGTTGCAATCTTCTTAAAAATTAGATAAAAGTGGTTTAAAAGTCCAAATTTGCACATAGGTACTAAAAATGCATTAAAATCAGATAATCAAGCCGAATATAAGAGTTGAGCAACCGCGCTAGAACCACGGAATTCGGGAGTGCCTAACACCTTGTCCCGAGTTTACAGAATTCCTTACCCGGATTTCTGGCTCGCAGACTATATACAGAGTCAAACCTTCTTCGACTCTGGATTTGAACCGATGACTTAGGAAACCATTAGTTTTCCCAAGTGGCGACCCTGAACTCTTTAAATAAATAAATCCCATTTCTATTGTCCTTTAGTTCAAAAAACTCCCTTTCTACGCCCTTCGTGGATGTAGTGTTAAAAAGGAGGTGTGACAATGTTACATTGTGTCTTTTTTATCCTAGTCCGTAGGGTTTTGTCTAAGATAGCTAGGGGTAATGTCGTTTCTTTTTATTTTCTATTTTCAATGCAGGTTCCACTTACTAGCCATCGTTTTTGCTTTGCATTTTTCTTCTGCAATTTATGTTCTAATTTTTCCTATGATCTCCGTGATGAATCTAATATTATTTTCTTTTTTATTATCTTGATCTGAGGGTCTTTTGAAAATAGCCTCTCTACCACTTCGGGGTAGGGGTAAGGTTTGTGTATACACTACCCTCCCTAGACCCCACTTGTGGGATTCTACTGGGTTGTTGTTATTGTTGTTGTTGTTGTAGTTGTTGTTGCACGTATGTATCTTGACCTTTTACCCGATGAGGAATGTCATGTATAAGCTTGAGCTCTCATGTTGGCTAGCCAAATGGGTCATAAAGATCAGCGGGTAAGATGTCGAGTACAAACCCCAGACTGCCATAAAGTCTTAGATTTTGGGACCTCTAGGCGACCAAGCCCATAATAGTACTCCAACGCGCTCATGTCCATGCCGTCGAAGAACATGTTGAGGACATCATTTGTGACCCCTACCATATCGTTCGATTTTTCTTTTTCCTGAGCCACTTCAAGTATTGACTTTCTGTGGGACTGCATTTCCACGATGTCAATGACACTGGCTACCTCCTTCGGGGAAAGAGCGGCTTCTCGGGAGGCCGTGGCCTCTGATTCTCGTTTTGGTTCCCCATCTAGAAAGGAATCGCCTCTTGGGTACCTTCCTCGGTTGTCGCCTGCTCTCCCTCGTTGATGGTTTATCCATGAGCAATGAACTCAAGATTGTCATCCTCAGGGTAATCCCAAAGTCGGAAGAGTGAATCGAGGTCCGGTACCCTAACTTTGTGTTCCTTTTGTTGCTTTTTCGGACCCAGATATCAACCTTTTCTTCCTTACCTCGGCGTCCAAGAAGCCAAAGGATTTCCTCTTTTTCTCCTCCTTTGCAGTGCTCCGGACTGTCCTGAAGTGGAGAGTTCAGCAAGCGAGGACGGGGCCTCATCCTCATCCGATGGTCGAAGCTCGATGGTCATGGGAAAACTTGTGAAAGGAAAAATACTTAACAAATATAAAAGTTAAGTATGTAAAGATAATTATTCGGGAAGAAGACTCAACGCATGAATGGGCCTCCCACTTTCCCTTCAAGAGCTTGCGCCATTCGCGCTCGAAGTAAGACATTTATTTGCAAATCCCCTCGATCCACTCTTGAAAAAAGGAACTGCATTAGGAACTTGGGAAACCATTGCACAATGGTAGACGCATGTAATTAGAAAAAGAACAAAAGGAAATAGCAAGCACTCGAGAAGGAGAAGACTTATGAAATGAGTTCCACTTTTCAGGGAATAGTAGAAATTCGGGGGGAATGAGGTCTTCGATTTTCACCCAAACAAACCTCTCCTACCAACCTTGATCTCGGTCTTCATCGATGCTCGAGAATGGAGATTTACTTGCTTAATGAATGAGTATGATCAATGCCCCCCCCCCTCCCGGAACATTCGAGGACTGTAGAGGCGAAGCAGGCGATCGAGGGTGAACTAAGGTGCTTCGGTGTTGTTTACGAAGTAGCAAAGAAGGATTAGGATCCTCCAAAAGAACGGGTCAATCTGCCTAAGGAAGACCGCGTACCTTTTGCAAAAGCTGAGAATTATAGGATCCACTAGGGAGAGCGTGATGGGGTAAGTGTAAACATTTAGATACTCCTCCATATGAGTGGTTATGTCCTCATTGGATCCGGAAATAACCACCTCCTTGCCCTCCTGGTTGCAGTCCACCCAGACTATGGGGAGTATATTTTCGGTAATGGAGGATATATACCTCCATACCCTTTGGTCTCTGTCTTTCTTACTGGAATCCTTCTCAACATTGAAATCATTTTCAATACAACAGCACCCAAGAACGAAACTCTTCAAAGGAGGCTCTGGGACAACCTCGGGAATGATCATCTCTGCATCTGCGGCCGGTTAGAAGTTGAAGGGGTAGTTTGTTGAGGCATGAATTTGGAAGTTCTTGCCATCGAATTCTGAAAAATATGAAGGTTTGAAGAAAAATATGAAGGTTTGAAGATGAAAATGAAGATATGAAGATAGGGATGAAGATATGAAGGCTTGGTTTAAAAATTAAAAGAAGAAGTATGAAGATCTAAGAAGCAACGTATGAAGATTTGAAGAGGTTAGAGGTGAGTAAAAATTCGAGGGTAAGTCAAAAAGCTGCAGAATTGAAAAGTGAACAAATGAAAATGGGTCGAAATTTTTATATATGAAAAGAGTAATTAGAGCATGATGTTTCGCATTTGAGGATAGTCAGCCGGTGACTAACACATGTCTGAATTCTGAACGACGCAACTGATGGGACGTTTTGCTGACTCGTCAACCCGGTTGTAACGTACGAAAGGAGGAAGCAAGTTAATTAACCACTTCATGTCGCTTCGATAAACCTACTCTCTAGGAAGCGAGGGGACTATCTGTTTAATAAAAACGGGGGCAAAGTTTTTCCCGATTTCCCAGTGAGAGAACAAAAGGGAAGCACTGATCGATATGATTATAATCGAGGTTGGGAACTCCTCCTATTGAGACCTGGGAAGAATGAATGATGTATTGGAGATCGGGTACAGTTAGGCGACGTACCCCGGATCAAGTATGGCTTCTATACCCAGAGAGATGCGGTCAACGGTTATGCATGACGGATATGGGACCGTAGTCTTCGCATTCAACCTGATTTTACAACGTGAATCCCCTTCGGTGTTTATTATAGATAAAAAAACTACCATAAAATAAAAAATTTTACTCTTTTGTTCTTGTACTAGGATTGAATTCTCTTACTATATAAAGAAAAAGTTTTTCTTTAGTCCGATACATTATAACATGCATTTCAAAGCAATAAAAAATTTACTTTTATTTTCTAGCTATTGTTCGAAGTATTATTCACTTGTTCCTTTTTGCACGCATGATAGGGCTTGTACCGAGGGTCTGATTGAGGACGAGTTCTACTGTTCAATTCTAGACCAGGCTTGGTCATTATTGGTTTGATCATTTATTGTGCCTTTAATCCATTTATTTGTTGTCCTTAGTTTTTCGTGTTGAATTAAATAATGTACCATTTAAACTGCATACAAATTTAATTGTTACTTATTTTTGGGGTAAACATTAGTGTTGTCGAAGTTATTTAGATTTTCTTCCCCCAGTATCAATCACCATCACTTTTTTTCGCTACTAGAAATTCGGAAAAAATCATCCAAAAACACCAGCAAAAGTTGGTCAGTAATGACCATTAACCATCCAAAACACGATCACTAACGCGTGTCGGTATTTTGAAGGTCGAAAAGGCATACCAAACAAAGTTGGTCGGAAATTACCGACCAACTTTGATCGGTCAATTAAATTCAAAAAATTAAAAAATGTACTATCTGAATATCGAACCAGGGTCTGTACATTGGCAGGATACTATTCTACCATTAGACTACTAGTACATTTTTTTTATTATCTTTTATTTATTTATACTTTTTAATTGTATTTTCGCATGAAAATAACCTACTAATGTCGGTCAGTTTTATTAAAAATTAAAATTGCCGATCTAATTCGGTCAATTTTTAAAAATGTCCGACCGAATTAACAGACAATTTTGATTGGTTTCTAATATTATTTTAATTTATTTTAAATTAAAAACCAATCAACTTTGGTCAATTTTTTAAAAAATAAATTTTACAGGACTCAAAATAATTTCTTCCATTTGGTCGGTTAAAAAAATTAACCAGTTTGAAAAATCAATCGGCTTTGGCTGGTTTTCTGACCGATTATAATTGATCGGTCGATCATGGTCGGTTTGCACCGAATTTCTAATAGTGTCTCCGGAGATGCATAATCAGACGGCGAAGATCATTTGAATTATCCACCAAAAGATGGATCACTTAGATATTAATGTTTCTTGTATATGACAAACATAAGTGGCAAAGGAGAAAACAACAGTACCAGAAGATGGAAATGCCATGTAAGTATCAATCAAAGTCACGTTTCTTTTCTAATATTTCTGTTTTTGAATAAGTCATATTATAGGGAGTATTTTTTTTCAGTTTGGAAAAAGTTACTAGAACTTATTAGAAAGAAATCTTCAACGGATGGCGCGCAGTCATGAAAAGATACTAGCTAAGTTAGTGCACCGACAGTTATAGATTTTATTTAATATTAATTATCCGATTAAACTGACTTAAAACAATATATAATTTGTACAACAAATCATAAAAATAATACGGTATAGTCAGTTTTCGGACTAGTCATTTAAAAATAGCCAACATTTATCAAGTTAATAAAAAATAGCCATTATTTTGCTACAATACACACACATCCAGCATAGTATACTGGAGTTCGAAGCACCTGTGTATGAGCTCCAGCATATTATATTGGGCTGTATACTTTGTTAGCTCCAGTATATTATATTAGACCAGTATACTTGCTGGAACTTCAGTATATTATGCTGAAATTCTAGTATACTTATGCTAGAACTCCATCATATTATGCTGGAGTTCCAGCATACTTATCCTGGAACTCCAGTATAATATGCTGAAGTTCAAGTATACTTATGCTGGAACTCCAGCATAATATACTTGAGTATTTTCCGAGTTTTGAATATTATTTTCGCTTAAATTTATCTTTATATAAAAAGTGGCTAAATTTCGATTACTTTTGAAATTGAGCTATTTTTGAACGATCAGTTGTAAATCTCACTATTTTTTAATTTTTTCCCCAACAAATCTGATATGATCCACTTAAATATTGAGTAATAACTTAAAATTTTATAAAAATATTTGTTTAGGCAAAATGGGTTTTTTAAGAAATTAGTTTAGTTGTCAGTATTATGGTTTGTACTCAACTAATCAAGATTCGAGTTTGTGGCACTCATATAAGGGGAAGCACTTCTTGTCAAGAATTTCTGGGATAAATTCAAAAATAGCAAAATTTACATGTGATTATTCACAAATGGACACAGTTTTAAAAGTAATCAACATTTAGCCATTTTTCATGTGAAAATAAATCTGAACGAAAATACTGTTCAAAATCCGAAAAATACTCCAGCATAATATGCTGGACCTCCAGTATATTATATTGGAGTTTCAATATACTTATGCTGTAACTCCAGTATACTATGCTGTAACTTTTCACGTGTTGGAGTTTCAGCATAATATGCCGGAAGTTCATACATATGAACATCGATCTCCAGTATATTATGCTGGACTTGTCCCTATTACAATAAAATAGTAACTATTTTCAATGACTTTGTAAATACTACTTATTTTTTGAATGACCAGTCCGAAAACTGTATAACCCACGCTATTTTTTCATTCTCAAAGGCCGAAATCAAGACTTATATTTAAGAATGGATGAATCTTATTTATGTCACTACATGCCTTGGTTATATATGCTTGCAATTTATTTGCATCAACCCTATAATTACATGCATGCCACATGTCTACATGAATATATATGATTATCATTCAATTATAATTAATTAACTAATTAATATATAGTTTAACTTTAAATAATTATTTAATCATAATAAATTAATATAATTTGATATAAGTAACATTTGCAGATTAGCTTTTACTTAAAGAATGTAGGTGGAACAAAGCCCAAACAAATAGTCAACATAAAGTAGCTAAAACAATTCACAACACGCGAACGCGAACATGCATAAATGAAAAGTGGCCATATGGATGACTAGTTATCGATCGATTAAATAAATTAGATTGATTGTAGTTGGAATTTCGTACCATAGTCAATTTAGATTAGAAAATCACTTAACCGCGTAAATATCGAACATAGATTTTACGAGGTTAATATGTCATTAAATTATTTCGAACATAAGGAAGAAGAGAGATTGAGTCTCAAATGGTATCAAATTAACTCATACAAGAAAAAGTCAAGATTGTACCAAATCAAAAGGCTAACAACATATATAGCAATACAAAAAGCAATCCATATTACATAGAGCACTCGACATAAAACACGTACATACTCCATTTTTGTTTATTTTAGGCAGTTTAAGTACGTATAAGATATTACAACACCAATATAGTAATACAGAGAATTAAAAAACACAAAGAAATATATGAAAATAGGAGTTCAAAAGCAGTTAAATTTAGAAGAGGTGGTGGTGTTTTCCTCCTTCAGCTTCCTTTTGCTCTTTCTTGGCATCCTTCTTATCATGGTGTTCATGGAATGCAAATCCACCTGCCCCAACTGCAGCAGCTGCTGCTATCTCTTCTTCTATCTTGTGTTTGTGTGCATGCTCTGGATCTTTCTTTGCCTTGTGCTTCTCATGCTAAATTAATTTTATCAAAATAAAAGAAGAGTAAGAAAATGGAAGAAAGTAGCTCAATCAAGATAATTGGAGGGGAGTGTTGCAATAACTGTAAAGTTGTCCTCGTATGACCTGTAGGATATGAATTCCTTGCATTAGGGTAGACTATTTACATTGCACCTTTTGGGATGCAGCCCTTTCCCTCGACCTTTCCACCGATGTTCTAATATAACCTTCCGATTCTATGGTTCTCCCTGGCTACGAGGCCTCACACGGGTAGAGTTCGGTATTCCTTTGTCAATGGCTGACCCCCGCTCTTTCCTTTCACCGGTCGGTAAGTGCATCCTATTCCTATTAAGCGGCGGCAGTTGCTAAATAAAAAGGTGGCGCCATTCCCGCTAAAGTAAAAGCAATTCTTCATCTAATCTCTGTTCCAAATTCTGGTCTTACCAAGTCACCTTTCTCTAAGGCTAAATAGCTAAATATCCATGTACTCTTTTTTCCTATTTTCTTTATTCTTTCATGTCGAGCTTTCGAAAGCCACTGGGGAGGGAGAATGAACGATTGACTGCTAAAGATCTCTTCTATCTATCTTGAATTGAATTATGAAACTTTCTCCCCGAGCTGCGGAACTAACAAGTCTGATCAATAGAGTCCCTCATTTTTTCTATTCCTTCCTACATCTTCCGTCTGATGGAAAACTACTTTCACGTTCGGTTCAGAGAGAGCTTTTTCTGCAGGCTGCTATGCTAGTTGTAGCGTGGTAGCGCTTTACTAAAATAATAGACTGCTGGGGGGCCTATCCAACTATTCGCCGCTGGTAAAAATCCAACAATGATGGATTCGGACGTGTTTTTCTTTTTTTTTTTCCACGGTAGCGATATTCCTTTGCTACTTCTTTACGTATCTCAGTTCCTCGAAAAGTACGTTGAAACGTTAATCTAGTAGCACGACGAACAATTCCAGGAGCAGCAGTCGTTTGCAGGAAAGGGATGGGCCAATCGGTTGTCGTTGGCAAGAAAGGGATGGGCCAATCGGTTCGGTTTTTGGCAGCAAGCATAGCCCGATAGCAAGCCAAGCAGTGGACAATAGATGGTGCAGCGAGGGGTCTTGGGCTGATATCATTAACCGTGCTAACCTTGGTATGGAAGTTATGCATGAACGTAATGCTCACAACATCCCTCTAGACCTAGCTGCTATGGAAGCTCCATCTACAAATGGATAAGATCCCAGCCTAGTCTATAGGAGGTTTTGAAAAGAAAGGAGCAATAATCATTTTCTTGTTCTATCAAGAGGGTGCTATTGCTCCTTTCTTTTTTTCTTTGGAAGGACTCGGGGCCAGAGCAAGTTGGTATCTTGGAAACTGGGATTTGATGGTATATGTAGAGCGGATCCCATGGGCTTCTCGGGTGGAGGTTGGTTGAAGATGATGTGATGCAAGTGAATGTTTACGAAAAAGTTGTCGTAATGTTTCGTTCTTCGTTCCGTCGTCGATCAATGCATCACTCTATCACATGTCGCTCTGTCATTGTCGGATTTTTGGTTGTCTGATCACACTCGAAATTATGTATCTACTTATCGTATTTTTACTTGAAAATCTTAAAAACCCGTAGGTTCTCAATTTTAAAGCAATTCCTGCCAAGATGACGGATCCTGTCGTAGGTGCCTCTACATGAGCTTCGGTAACCAAATATGAACTGGTATCATAGGCACTTTGACGGCTTAAATATATCCTTAAATTAAGGATTTGGTATAGTTGGCCGTGATAGTGTAGTGATTCTATCCCTCCCCTACGCGTCCATTTTTTCATTTTTTTGGGTGCATTGGCCATCATCTCGATTCAGAATTTTATTTTAGTAGGCAGCAGCGCTAATACGTAGTCTCCCATCACCCCACCCCCTATCACATGATGGTGGAATGTGCTATTGTAGCTATTGGTTGGTAAGCTTGCAATCAAGTTATTTCTATCTTACGAGCAGCTTGCTATACTCTATTAGTGCCATCGATGGAAATCCGATAACGCTTTTCATTTTGCTCCACGAGCAAGGAGTGAGCTAAGTAAATCTTACCTGAAAATGAGTGAGATTCAATTATTTTTCCATTGTAGATTTTGTTTTGACATTGTTTTTTCCTTCTTCTCTATGATCCCAAAACTTCACATAATACGTATCATTTTATGCTCGTCCCAATTTTTTTTTCAATTTTTAAACAACTATCGTGTGTGAAGCGAGGGTTCCCTTTGTTCGGTGTCTGGGGAAGAGAAAGGAATTTATTCGGGAAGCGCTTACCAGCCCCTTAACCGATACCAAGGGGAAGCAGGTCCTTTGGATACTTGTATAACCATCAAAGGCTATTGAAGTGACTAATTCTTGGAAATTAGGAGGCGTTAAAAACAAAGAAATTGTTGGAGTTATCTTATCATTTCTATCTAGTCTCAATTGGCTTGATGTTAAGAAAGAATCTCTTGGAGGAAGGTTGGCTAGAGATTTCTTGTAAAAATACTAGTCGTCCGCTGAACGTTAGTATCCGATATTTATTCCTTACTCAAATAGGAAGGTGGCAGTCTCAAGCAGCCACCGCTTCGGATCCTGCTCCTCTACAATTTTTGGACCCATATTTTGAGTGTGCCTCGAGTCAATCAAGATAATTAAAGAGACAAATATACTTCTTTTAAGGAGCATAGTGTTTTTCCATATTAGGTATTGTAACATTTTTGCTCATAACCGCATCTAGAGAATAAAAGTGAAAAACAATACGTAAGAATTTTTTACTCCTTGTAAAACTGATTAAAGTGAACAGTCATAACCTAACTATTTAATACCTCTCTGTTATATTTTAGGTGGACCTGTTTCAACTACATAATTTATGCTACTTCATTAATTATAACAACAATAATAAGAAATCTAATGAAATTATACAAGTAAGGTTGGGTAGACTAGTGTGTATGCAGATCATATCATTATCTTATTAGAATAAAGAAGTTGTTTTCGCTAGACCTTCAGCTCAAGAACAAAAAAGAGCAATAAACAATGTAATAGGACATGTTAGGTTGTAAATTAAATAAAAATACATAGGTACCATGGCAAAAGCACCAGCAGCAGCAGCACCAAGTTCACCAACTTTCTCGAGATGACTGTGGTGCTTGACTTCTTTTTCATAATCGACAGGACCCTCTTCCTCCTCCTTGTTCTTGTGGTGGAACAGATGATGGTGCTTCTCTTCGGCCATATTGGTGCTAGCTATGGTTTTGAAGACTGTCAATGGGAAAAATGGCAATTTGGAAGTGGTTGATGCTTGAGTATTTCGATTGCATTATTTATAGCTGGCGTGGGTGAGGAGAAAATGTTGTGAAAGAGATTTGAATATTATTCCATGTGGATTAGGTGGCACCTCTATTAATTCTTTCGATTTTTTTTATATATCATTTTCATAGAGAAACTTAAGCTTGATTTTTTTTATAGACAATTAATTTACTTGCTTGAACGGTGAAAGATTTCAATATTAATTACTCCTAATTTTTTCGGAAAAATTACACTACACAACAGACATATATACTGTATTTACATTCATAGCTATATATGCTTTTAGAAAATTAGTATTTCTAGCTATATTTGAATTTTATAACGAATCTACATTTAGTATTGAGACAAGAGATTAAATTTTTGAACTGAAAAAGAGCAACAAGCTCTCGTAACCAATTGGATGGAACACCTACTTAGTAAGCGGAGGTTTTGAGTTTGACTTTCAGCAAGATTATTCTATTTTTCTTTATTTTTGTATTTTCCTTTGGTACGATTATGATTAATAAAAGTTGTATCCTTTATATATACTACTATAATTTGCTTTGCTTTACGAAATTATAGTTGCATATGTTAATTAAGCTCTAAAAGATAGTGCTTTATGAAAATTTTCATTTATTTATAACTAAGTGAGGTTTTGACTAGTGGATGTGATATATACCTATGTCCAATTCAATCCAACTTTATTTAATTTACTTAATTTAGCAACCGGATCAAATTAGTTCAATTATTGTCGAAGGAAATTGTCAATGGAAACACAGCTATGAAAATTCCTTTCTTTTATATAAACAACAAAACACGTGATTCGTCATTTTCTTCTCAAACTTCTTTAATTTCTTTCCGTGTGTAGGGGCAGAATTATTCATCAGCGCTATTTTAAACCCAAAAAAGAGTTACAAAGAGGAGGAGGACTGTGAGAATCGAACCTATATATATATATATAAAACAACTTTTGATATTTTTCCCATCGCATTATGTGCATATTTACATGGGCAAAAGGGGAATTTTTAAGTTTTATTTTCTTGAAAAATAAAGTGTCCATTTGGACATAGGAATTGTAAAATTCTGGGAAAAAAAATAAATTTTATTTTCAAGTTGAAAATGGTATTTGAAAATTAGAGTTATGATTGGACATGATTACTATTTAGAGCTATTTTTTAATTTTTGTGAGTACTTTGAAATGAAAATTTTCAAAAATAAATTTTTGAAGTTTTTCAAATTTCAAAAAAATTTCAAAATTTAATTTCAAATAAAATTTAAAATTTTCATGGTCAGATATTAATTCCAAAAAAAAAAAGAAAACAGAATCTTGGCTAAACGGGCCCTAAAATATTTATGGTATATTCAGGCTTGTTGATCTTCCATTGGCCTTCCAAAGTTATTTTCACACAATTGAGAGGCTAAATCAGTGCAGATCTCAATTATTCCTTCTTTGTATTATAAAAATTAAAAAATCAATATTCCGAATGATTATCTCCTTAAAGAAAACTCATACTTGTGTTCATGTTCTTGAAATGATATTCTATGTTATAGTTTGTCTAGTTTAATACGAGTGTGGGGTACGTAAGAGGTTTTACCCCCCACCTAATATTTTCACTAATTCAGTAAATACAAAATAAGGTCTTTTATATACCATTATTTTAATTATAATTAGATCATAAGTATTCTTACTTCAATTTTTAACTGATAAAATTAAATTAATTACATATAGTTAATTTTTATGTGTGTATCCCCTCTCAATTAACCAATGCTTCGCCTTATCTTGACATGGTCAAAGAAGCATAGTCAGCATAACTCCCCATCTCCACCCCTCCTCCTCATCCCCACCACCACCCCCTCCCCCTCCCCCCAATACATGTTAGTAAAACTATATTTGTAAAATAATTCTGGAAATATAAATAAACATAAATAGAAATGAACATAAATAGAAAACCAATTCGAGCCTATTGAATTCACAATGTTTCCTTAAGGAAGTTAATCCCCTCCTAGTACCCAAAATTATAGATTATTTTCTCCCAGGATATAACGAATTACACACTTGTATAGTGGTACTTCAAATCCTAGTGTTTCAGCGAGCACAAAGATCGGTGGCAAATCACGCTTACTGCTGCTTTGTTTGAAGCTAAAAGTACGCAGAAGAATGAGGAGAAACTCAAAAAATCATAGTGAAATTCTGAGTAGCATAGTGTTATATTTATAGCCAAAGTTGGGTTGAAATCTGAAGAGGTGCAACTCTTTAGAATGGTTGTTTATGCAAAACAGCCACAACATAAATGTTATTATATAAACGGCTATTTATTCAACAATAAAGAGGAAAATAAAGAGGAAAAATTACAGAGGGTAGTTAATTTTCTGTTACCAAAACAGAAAACGGATTGGAGGATTTAATATTAATATTTATTTTAATATTAATATTATGTTATTAAACTAAATATTTAATAATATTTCTGTTAATATTTTACTATTAACAATAAATTTGGTCCAAAAAGTTAATCAATCGATCGATCATTTGACCATATCCAAATCCAAATGCGAAACCGAATCCGAAGCCAGCCGAGCCGAGCGAGCGAGTGACGACGATGGCACGAGGCTTGTCTTATTCTCAACTCTTTAAGAGCTAGAAGAAGAGAAATTGCTTATATACCCATAAAAAACATCTTCCTCTTCCAACATGGGACAATGTCCATTTGCTAAGGGGAAAATTTAAAATTTCACTCAACAATTTCATTTCCCTTCATTTTTCATTCACCCTCTTTTATGTATTTAATATATTAAATATAAAAAACTCAACAATCCCCCACATGAATGGGGAATGGCTATATCACGGAAGTATGCATGAAAAATGATGTGATTCGCAAGCAAAGATTAATTGCATCTAGATAAGTAGGTTTCCCTTTTAACTTTCCGTAGTGAATTTATGTCGGATATACTCGATCAATCGGTAAATTTGATATATTTGAACCATCGTACTTTGGTGTATACCTAGATAACCACAAGTCACACAACCAATCCTTAACCGTCTTTGGTTCTCATTGTTATGTTCGTTTCAGCCATGAACACCGCCTGGTTTCATAAGTGCGTAGAGAACTGGCCTTACAAACTTCTTCTTGAAATGGCTAACACTTCACACTTACATAGATGATTCCTAAACGTGTCATCACATAGATAAACTATTTGATATACCCCTTATCAAATTTAGAAATCATTAAAAAGCCTTAATGTTTTATCCTTGGTACTAAATATTATCTCATCACGAGAATGGACCACAAGTTTAGTTGATAATGTTAAACCGTCATTAATGACTTTGTTTGATCTCCTTGAACCTAGATCTTGGGATCTCCAGTCTTCTAGGTAGAGTTACCGCCATTATGACATGTTCTCGGCCACAGTCTCATTCCCCTTGATGACTGCTCAACCACCCCTCTAGTTAGGCTTTTTGTAAGTGGATCTGACACATTGTCATGTGACTTTACATAGTTAATCATGATAATTCCTCTAGAGAGTAATTGTCTAACGGTTTTATGTATTCGTCGTATAAGACGAGATTTACCGTTATACATAACGCTCTCAGTCCTTCCAATTGCTCTCTTGACTATCACAATGTATGCATATTGGTGCCAACGGTTTGGGCCAAATTAGAATGTCTTCCAAGAAATTTCGGAGTGATTCAGCTTCTCCACCAGCTTTATCCAAGGATAAAATTTCAGCCTCCATCGTAGAGCAGGCAATGCAAGTTGGTTGGACGACTTCCAAGATACCGCTCATCCACCAATAGTGAATACATATCCACTTGTGTACTTATAATCAGTTGATCTAGTAATCCAATTTACATCACAGCATCCTTCAATGACTACAGGATATCTGCTATAGTTGTAAGGTAAAGTCATAGGTATGTACTAAATACCCCAAAATTCACTTCATAACCATCCAATGAGATTGACCTGGATTGCTCGTGTATCAACTCAATTTACTTATAGCACAAGCTATATCTGGTCATGTACAATTCATGATGTACATTAAGCAACCCAACACACGAGCATAATTCGATTGTGATATACGTTGGCCTTTGTTCTTTGCTAATGCAAGATTTACTTCAATTGGAGTCTTTGCAACTTTAAAGCCCAAGTGCTTGAATTTTTCAAGTACTGTCTTAATATAATGAGATTGTGACAATGTCATACCTTGAGAAGTCTTATGGATCTTAATTCTCAGAATTAAATCAGCAAATCTCAAGTCTTTCATATCAAACTTGCTAGTTAGCGTACGCTTAGTAGCATTTATGTTGGAAATATCATTACTCATTATGAGCATATCATTCACATATAAGCAAACAATGACTGTAATTTGGAATATTTTAATGTACACACATTTATCACATTCATTTATTTTAAAACCATTTGATAATATTGTTTGGTCAAATTTCGCATGCCATTATTTGGGTGCTCGTTTTAGTTCATAAAGGGACTTAACAAGTCTACATACCTTCTTTTCTTTACATGAAACCACAAACCCTTCAAGTTGTTCTATGTAAATTTCTTCCTCCAAGTCTCCATTTAAGAAGGTTGTCTTAACATCCATTTGATGAATTTCAAGACTACAAACTGCAGCTAATGCTACTAACATTCAGATGGGCATAATTCTTGTAACTGGAGAGCGAAATAATCAAGCCCTTCTTTTTGTCTATACCATTTGACCACAAGTCTTGCCTTAAATTTGTCAATAGTGTCATCATCTTTCATTTTCCTCTTAAAGATCTATTTAGAACACAACAATTTATTTTCATGAGGAAGAAAAACCAATTTCCATGAATAGTTGTTCAGTATGGATTCTATTTCACTATTGAGCGCCTTTTTTTAAAGCAATCATTCTGAAGAAGACATAGCTTCTTTAAATGTTTAAGGCTCATTTTCCAATAAATAAGTCACAAAGTCTGGTCCAAATGAAGTAAACATTCTTTACCGTTTAGTATGCTTTGCATCTTCCTAGTTAAGTATACTTTCTTTTGTTTCTTTCCGAATGCGTTTAGATACTTCACCAATCGACTCACATTCCTTTTTATACGGATATATATTTTCAAAGAACTCAGAATTATCTAATTCTATAACCGTATTATTATGAATGTCGGGATTTTCTGATTTATGAACCAGAAATCGATATACTTTACTGTTAGTCGCCTATCCTATAAAAACACAATCAACGATTTTCGGTCCTATCTTTACCCTTTTGAGTTTAGAAACTTGCACTTTTGCCAAACACTCCCACACATTAAAATAATGCAAGTTGGGCTTCCTTCATTTCCATTTTTCATATGGAATGGATTGTATTTTTTTACGGAGTACTCGATTTAGTATTCGGCTAGCCATAAGAACGGCTTCCCCCCACAAGTTCTGTGGCAAACCAAAATTTATCGATAATGAGTTCATCATCTCCTTTAATGAACGATTCTTTCTTTTTGCAATTCCATTGGATTGGGGCATGTAAGGGGTCGTTGTTTGATGAATAATTTAATATTACAAACATATTTGTTTAAAAGGAGATTCATATTCATCATCCCTATCACTTCTTATCTTTTTGATTTTCTTGTTAAGTTGCGTTTCAACTTTATTTTTGTATTGCTTGAATGCATCTATTGCTTCATATTTATTATTAAATAAGTAAACATAACAGTATCTAGTACTATCGTTAATAAAAGTTATGAAATACTTCTCCACCGCGAGATGATATTGACTACATACCACAAATATCTGTGTAAATTAAGTCTAAAGGATTTGAATTCCTTTCAACTAACCTATAAGAATGTTTAACATACTTAGATTCCACACACACTTGACATTTTGATTTGTTACATTCAAATTTAGGCAATATTTCCAAATTAATCATTTTACGCAAAAGTTTTATAATTGACATGACCTAAACATATATGTATAATTCATTTGACTCATGTAAGTCAGACGAAGCTGAAATTTATTATTATTTTCAACAATCATTACATTCAGCTTGAAAAGGACCTCAGTGAGGTAACATTTTCCTACAAATTTTTGTTCGTACTTATTACAACCTTATCAGATACAAATACATATTTAAAATCATTCTTAACAAGAAGTCCAGTAGAGACTAAATTCTTCCTAATCTCGAAAATATGAAGGACGTTGTTCAGAGTCACCACTTTGATGGAAGTCATTTTAATAAATATCTTCCCACATCCTTCAATCTTGGCCTTTGAAGCATTTTCCATAGAAATCGTTTCATTGGGTCCAACAAGAGCATACGTAGCAAAGGCTTCTCTATCAGCACAAACATGGCGAGTGGCTCCAGAATCAATCCATCACTCTTTGGGATTGCCCACCAAGTTGCATTCGGAAAGCATGGCACATAAGTCATCAACATCATCATGTTTTTCAACCATGTTTGCTTGACCCTTCTTCTTGTCTTTCTTCAGATCACGACACTCCGTAGATTTGTGTACGACTTTTCCAAAGTTGTAGAAGTTTCCACTGAACCGCTTCTTGCTTGGGCTATATTTCGATCCAGAAGCCTTCTTCCTCTTTTTGTTCTCTTCAACAATATTTTCTCCCATTATTGTTGAGTTTCCACGGCCTCTCTTTTTAACAGCTTTGTTGTCCTCTTCGAGTCTCAACCCAACAATGAGCTCCTCAAGGGATATCTATCTCTTCGCATTTGTGTTTCAAGTAGTTTTTGAAATCTTTCCACAAAAGGAGATAACTTCTCAATCATTGCTACTATTTAGAATGCTTCATTAATGACAAGACCTTTAATGAAATTTCTGTTAGTAAACATACTAAGATTACTTTTTTCAATATTAATATTAATTTGATTTATACCTTCAGCAAGGAGGTCGTGAATAATCACTTGCAATTCCTGGACTTGGGTAATAACAGACTTGTTATCTACCATTTTTTAGTCCAAAAACTTTGCAGCAACGAACTTCTTCAACCCGGTATCTTCGGTTTTGTATTTCTTTTCAAGAACAGTCCACGGTTCTTTTGACGTTTCCATGCCACTGTAGATGTTATACAAACATCCTCCAGCCCACTTAAAAAATAATTCTTGCACAAAAAATCTGAATGCTTCCACGCCTCAATCACGAAAAAGTGTTCATTTTCTAAGTTTCATCGGACAACACAGGAATATCTTCCTTGATTAACTTCATGAGACTTTGAGTAGTCAAATAGAAGAACATCTTTTGCTGCCAGCGCTTGAAATCAATCCTGAAAAATTTTCGGGTTTCTCCGTCGGTGCCAATGTTGCCGGTGTTGTTTGGCTTGTTGAGGCATTGGCAGTCACCATAGGAAAAACTTCATTTTCGTTATTATTTTGTCATTTCTATAATATAATGACACAACTGTTAAAATCGCGTCGATTTTACTCTCTAATAGAGTACAAAACCACAAAGGTTTTACTCTCCAGAAATAGTGAGTACATATACAGAAATTATTTAAGCTTGTTAGTAAAATTGTATTTGTAAAATAATTCTGGAAATATAAATGAACATAAACAGAAATGAACATGAACAGAAATGAGCATAAAAAGAAACCAATTCGAGCCTACTGAATTCACAGTATTTTCTTAAGGAATTTAATCCCCTCCTAGTACCTAAGGTTACAGATTATTTTCTCCCAAAATAAAATGAATTACACACTAGTGTAGTGGTACTTCAAACCACAGTGTTTCAGCGAACACAAAGTTCGATAGCAAATCACACTTATTGTTGCTTTGTTCGATGATAAAAATATGCAGAAGAAGGAGAAGAACCTCAGAAAATCGTAATGAAATTCTGAGCAGAGTAGTATTGTATTTATAGTCGAAGTTGGGCTGAAATCAGAAAAGGTGCAACTCTTCAGAATGGTTATTTATGCAAAACAGCCACAGCATAAATGCCATTACATAAATGGCTATTTACTTAACAATGGGTATTAATTTTCTGTTACCAAAACAGAAAAATGGATTGGAGAATTAAATACTATTATTTATTTCAATATTAATATTCTGTTATTAAAACAAATATTTAATAACATTTCTGTTAATATTTTAGTACTAACAAATAAATTTGGTCCAAAAAGTTAATCAATCAATCGATCATTTGATCAAATCCAAATCCAAATCCAAATCTCAATCCCAATCCCAATCTGCAGAAGCCGAGCGAGCGAGTGATGGTACGAGGCATGCCTTCTTCTCAACTCTTTAAGAGCTAGAAGAAGAGCAATTGCTTATGCATCTATAAAAAACATCTTCCTCTTCCAATATGGGACAATGTCCATTTTCCAAGGAGTAAAACTAAAAATTTCACTATACAATTTCATTTCTTTCATTTTTCGTTCCCCTCTTTTATGTATTTAATATATTAAATATAAAAAACCCAAAAACACACACAAAGAAAGAAAAAAATAGAAGATATGGGTTGTGTGTTGCACGAAGGAAAATGTTTTTCATAGAAAATATTTTCACGAAAAATGAATGTTTTTATCACTTATTTTCCCTTATTTGGTTGGTGAGTGGGAAAGTTTTTTCCGAAAATATTTTCTAGTGTTTGGTTAGAGAGCAAAATATATTTTGTTAGGAAAATAGTTTTGTAGGCTTCTCTCCTCACTCCCCCCCCCCCCCCCCAAATCTCAATATTCAATCAATCAATCGACCATTTGACCAAATCCAAATTCAAACTTGAATCTGAATCTGATTCCGAAACTGAACCGAGCGAGCGACAACGACGGCGCGAGGCTTGCCTTCTTCCCAACTCTTTAAGAGCTAGAAGAAGAGCAATTGCTTATATACCCATAAAAAATATATTCCTCTTCCAATATAGGACAATGTCTATTTGCCAAGGGGAAAAACTTAAAATTTCACTCAACGATTTTATTTCCTTCCATTTTTCATTCACTCTCTTTTATGTAATTAATATATTAAATAAAAAAATCCAATAACACACAAAAAGGAAAAAAAATTAGAACATATGGGTTGTGTGTGGCACGATGTTTTCCATAGAAGATATTTTTACGAAAAAATGAATATTTTTGTCACTTATTGCCCTTGTTTGGTTGGTAAGTGGAAAACTTTTTTCGAAAAATATTTTTTAGTGTTTAGTTAGAGAGCAAAAAATATTTTGTTAGGAAAATATTTTTGTAGGCTTCTCTCTCCTCCCCCCCCCCCCCCCCTCCCCAAATCCCAACATTTTCAGAACTCTATTTTCTTCAAGGAATTTAATTATTCTTCTAAAAATTCACACAAACCCAAATGAACTAATGGTTGCTTTACTTTTTTATGCAAAAATAACGTTAAATTTGTGTTGCATAATTAAAAATAAATACTCTTTTTTGGTTGAAAAAGAAAGTACTTTTTCTACAACATAAAAATAAAGTATTCATTTTATTGAAATAAAAGAAAATATTTTTTCTTCATCATGAAAAGAAAATACTCATTTTTTTTGAAATGAAAGAAAATATATTTTGAATGAAAAGAAAGTACCTTTTTTATTGAAATGGAAAAAAATATCGTGTAACAAAAATACTCATTTGTTGAAATGCAAAAAAAAAAAAAATTTATATATAACATAAAAAGAAAGTACAATTAACAATATTTTTATTTAGAGTGGGGTGGGGTAGGGGGAGGGTAGGGTGGGTAGGGCGGGAAGTTAGGGTGGGTGTGTAGGGGTTGGCTTGGTGCAGTTTGGAGAATATGTTGGAGAAGGTTGAGAAAGAGTTCTGAAAAATATTTTCTATTCTCTTGATAGAGAAAATAATTGGAGGAAAATAAATTCATAAACAAAATATTTTTCAAAACATTTAAGCTAACAAACATTAAAAAGTTGGAATCTAAAAATATTTCCCTTAATACCAAACACACTCATAAATATGGAAAAATTAAAACTACTGACAGAAATCATTTTCTTTATCCACGACCAATCACAATCACCTTATCTTCTAATTAAGTTGGAGAAACAAGATCATTAAATAGAGAAAATTAGGGTTTTTGTGATTTATATCCCTAATGTATGTGCATTTGGGAGATGACACCCTATTCTTTAATTAGAGTTTTGGCCACAAACATCACCTATAATTTGGACCTCGGATTGTCATATTTTTGCCAATTCATCTAGGGGAAAAACGGAGGGCAAAAGCAGAAAACGTTGAGGATAATACAACAACAACAACTACCCAGTATAGTCTCACAAAGTGGGGTCTGGGGAGGGTAATATGTAGACGAGCCTTACCCCAACCCGAAAGGGCAGAGAGGTTGTTTCCAATCGACCCTCGGCTCAGTGAAGGAAAGGGGGAAACAAAAACAAAAACAAAAGAGTATTAGTAAGTCCAGCTGAAATAGCGTAAATAATTATCTAAACTTAAGAACCATAAATAAAATAACATGCAATAGTATCATACAATAACTACCATAAGGGAGACACAATCCAAAACACAAATCATCTATGGATAGTCCTGCCAAGCCTGACCCAACCCCGGGTGAGGAGTACGAAAAACTCTAGGGACCCCTATCCTACAACCATGATACTAGACCTCCAGGCTTTCCTATCAAGGGTCATGTCCTCGGAAACCCGCATTCTAGCCATGTCATTCCTAATCACCTCTCCACAATACCTCTTAGGCCTCCATCTGCCTCGTCGAACGCCAACCATCGTCAGCCGTTCACAACTCCTCACTGGGGCATCAGGACTTCTCCTCCGCACAAGCCCGAAACCACCTCAGTCTCGCTTCTCGCATCTTCTCATCCACCGGGGCCACCCCCACCTTCTCTTGAATAAATTCATTCTTAATCTTATCCAACCTAGTGAGCCCACACATCCACCTGAGCATCCTCATCTACGCAACCTCATTCTCTGAACATGAGAGTTCTTTACTGGCCAACACTCCGCCTCATACAACATTGCAGGTCTAACCACAGCTCTATAAAATTTCCCCTTGAGTTTCTGTGGAACTTTCTTGTCACACAGGACTCCTGATGCAAGCCTCCACTTTGACCACCCCGCTCCTATACGATGAGTGACGTCCCCGTCAATCTCTCCGTCTCCCTAAATCACCGGCCCAAGATATCTGACAATGTCCCTCTTGGCGATGACCTGAGATCCAATCATCACGTCTCTGCCTACTTTGCTCGTCTCGGCGCTAAACTTGCACTCCAGGTATTCTGTCTTAGAATTGCTTATTTTGAAATCCTTAGACTCGAGAGTCTGTCTCCATACCTCTAACCTCTCAATACGTCGACCCTCTCGTCTATCAAGACTATGTCATCAGCAAATAGCATACACCAAGGTACATTCCCTTGAATATGTCGGGTCAGAGCATCCATCACCAAGGCAAACAAGAGATGGCTAAGCGTCGATCCTTGATGGAGCCCCATAACCACTGGAAAATGGTCTGAGTCGCCACCCACCGTCCTAACCATAGTCTTAGCTCCATCATACATGTCCTTGATTACTCTGATGTAGGCTTCCGGCACGCTTTTCGCCTCCAAGCACCTCCATAGAACCTCCCTTGGGACCTTGTCATACGCCTTCTCCAAGTCGATAAGCACCATGTGCAGGTCCTTCTTCTTATCCCTGAACTGCTCCACCAGCCTCCTGACAAGGTGGATAGCTTCTGTAGTGGAGCGACCCGGCATGAAACCGAACTGGTTCGCAGATATAGATGTCATCTCCCACACCCTCGCCTTGATCATCCGCTCTCACACCTTCATGGTATGACTTATTAATTTGATACCCCTATAGTATTTGCAGCACTGGATGTCCCCTTTGTTCTTGTACAAGGGCACCACTGTACTCCACCTCCACTCATCCGATATCCTTTTGGTCCTGAAGATCGCATTGAACAACCTAGAGAGCCACTCAACTCCTGACCTACCCATGCACTTCCAGAACTCCATCGGGATCTCGTTAGGCCCGGTCGCTTGACCCCGACTCATCTTACGCAAAGCCCCCATGACTTCCTCCGCCCTAATGCGCCCTGCAGTACCCAAGGTCTCTATGTTGCTCTGAATGCCCCAACTCCCCTAGCTCTATGTAATGATCCCCCTCCTCGTTAAGTAAGTCTCGAAAGTACGCCTGCCACCTCTGCTTGACTTGAGACTCCCCCATCAGAATTCTACCATCCTTGCCCTTGATGCACCTAACTTGGTCAAGATCACGCGCATTCCTTTCCCTTGCTTTAGCTAACCGGAATAACTTCATGTCCCCGCCTCTCTCCCCTAGTTCCTCGTACATGCAACCAAACGCGCATTTTTAGCTTCCGTAACCGCCAGCTTTTCTTCTTTCCTCGCTACCTTGTAGATCTCCCTGTTCGCTCTGCGTTCTTCCTCGCTTGTGCTCTCTGCCAACTTAGCAAATGCCGCCTTCTTCGCCTCTACTTTTCCTTCGACTACATCGTTCCACCACCAGTCACCCTAATGTTTGCCTGAATAGGCCTTGGCTACCCCGAGCACGTCCCGTGCTACCACCCTAACCAAGTTTGCCGTCTCTGACCACATAGCGTCCCCTTCCCCAGAACTTTCTCCAAGCTCCGCCCTCATCTAACCTCCTCTCCAACTCCTGTGCTTTCTCCTTAATCAAAACACCCCATCTAATCCGCGGCTGTCCCCGAGCACCCATCCTCTTCCTCTTCACCCATAGACCAACATCCATCACTAGGAGTTTATGAAGAGTCGAAAGTAACTCTCCCGGAATAACCTTGCAGTCCTTGCACATACCCCTATCGCTCCTTCTGAGGAGGAGGTAATCAATCTGAGTCCCGCCGAGCTCTTGAAGGTGACTAAATGCTCCTCCCTCTTCTGAAATGTCGAGTTCGCAATCAGAAGCTCGGAAGCCCTGGCGAAATCAAGCAGTGACATGCCTCCTCCGTTCCTAACCCCAAAGCCAAAGCCACCGTGTACCTCACCATAACCACCAACATCAGCCCCAATATGACCATTAAAGTCCCCTCCAATAACTAACTTCTCAGATTGGGGAATACTACTCACCAGATCATCCAAGCCCTCCAAAAGCGCCTCTTAGCCTCCTCGTCTAAGCCCGCTTGCGGCGCGTAAGCGCTAATGACGTTGAGGACGCAACCCCCAATAACCAACTTAATAGACATTAACATATCATTCACTCGCCTAACCTCGACCACAGACTCCCTTAGATCCCTATCCATTAAGATGCCCACTCCATTCTTACCTCTCACGATCCCAGAATACCACAGCTTAAACCCGTCTACATTCCTCGCCTTCGACCATTTCCACCTAGTCTCCTTGACACAGGCTATGTTAACCCTCCTCTTCTAAAGAACCTTCGCCAACTCAATGGACTTACCCGTCAGAGTGCCTATATTCCACGACCCAATCCTTAATCTATGAGTGTCCGCTACCCTCTTCCCACCCTTACCTCCCGCCCTACCCGCAGGACCACTCCCTGCCCCCTTACTCGCCCCCGCCACCGCCCCCACCCCCCGAGGACATGACTTTACACTATCATCCCCCGCCGCGGCCACAATCCCTCCAACCGACTATGGGAAATTGTGACGCGCACACGCACTATAGCGAAATACGCAAAAAGAGGCAAACTAGATAGCACCAGAGTAAATCTCACACGGAATGCTAGGTACAATACGTAAAAATATGTACAAAGTAAACAAGAGAGCGGGAGGTACCAACTCCCGGTGGAAAAACCTTAAAGTAGGCTTTGATGCGCCCAAGGTCAACTGCTACCGACTCTTGCACGTCCCGACCGGTGTTGCTTAGCTCTTCACTCCCAAACGCCGCGAACTGGCCTCGCCGCCGCGACTAGTACCTGGGTAAGTTTTCCTGAAGATTATCGGAACGTGTAGTTCTGTTGCGTCCTGCCAAAAGTCTGAACGAGAGTCGCCGGAAGTATTGTAGCTTGCCGGTAATCCTCGCCGGAAAATTAAGGTACCTGTCCAAGAAAACAGAACACATCCACACACACCCACAAAAAGCAGAAGAGAGAATAGGAAGAAAAGAGCAGGGGTCGCCGGAAAAATCGCCGGCGAAAAGCAAGAATTCAAAAAATAATAATTATAATAATAAAATAAAAAATAAAAAAAATTGGAGAATCGGGGAAGTCGTGGGAGATGGGCGTCTCCGACAGTAGCAGTGTCGCCGGCGGGGGCGGGAGGGGCCGACGCTGGGGTGTGTGGGGATAGGGAAGCCCCTTTAAAGCTAGTGTAGAGAGAGAGGAGAGAGAGAAAGAAAACTGACTGTTTTCGTAGTCGTCGGAGGAGGAGGGTGACGCCGGAAAGGGGGGTCAATCGCCGGAAAGAGGGTGGGAGGGGGGGGTTCTGACCGTTGGGGGAGGGGAGCGTATAGAGAGGGGAAAGAGAGGAGAGAGAACTATTTTTGGGGCAAATTGCAAATATTAAAGATAGGTGCAGGTTGCAAAAGTTTGTATAAAATTGGGGATCAAATTGCTGAGATATGGGAATATTGTAATCTTCCACAAAATATGCGATTTTCTTCATTTTTTTAAAAGACTAGGATATAAGGTAAAAGAGAATAACAAAAGTACAGAGGATTAAAATACTTTTTTTTCTAATTTTTTATTCACACGAGAGATAGAATAGAACACTACGGTATTACCTAATATCTACCTTTCACCAAATTTCCAGCTAGAGCGATGAGAAAGCGACCACTATCATATTTCAAACTAACTAGGGAAACTACTTCAGATTTGATTCTCACTAGACCATTTCTTTCTTCTGGAAAATATTTTTCACTCATCAATTAGTTATTGAAAAATAAATAAAACGCATTTCATAGATGTAACTGATCAACCTCCTAGTGATATTGTCCATTTTTTGCCTAGGCCTTCACAGAATTAAAACACGTTACTAGAGCCTAAGGCATATTTACTTATATACCTAACAGCTCTCCCATATTTTATCGGTATGAGATTTGCCTAAGGTGTCACAATAAAACACTTCCATTCTATGAACCACACTCTTGCTTCTCACCAAACAATTTTTTTTTTTTTTTTGGCTAGAGAGGTTTCGAATAGGAAAAGCTCTGGTATAAATCGAACCCTATACATATAAGATGTAAAGTAGTAGCTCTATCAATAAATAATTGAATTTATCCTCAACTGTTTCAATTATAAGGAAGACAAGCTGTGATTAATTGTGTCAAATCATGGTTCAAAAAGATAACAACAACAACAACTATTCAGTATATTCCCACCAGGTGGGGTCTGGGAAGGATAAATGGTTAAAAAAATACTGGGAGATAATATTTCATGATTTGGACACGAGGCATGGCTTCTTTAATCAAATCATAAATAGTTACCGACCAAACATCCCCACATAGACTTGGTCGGCACCAAGACGTAAGCCGTTGAATCTACACTTAGGGCTATTTTTGGTTTGATTGATAAATTGTGTTGTGGTTAGTTATTTTGATATTATTTTTTATTAACTGTTTGATATTTATTATATTAATTTTGATAATGTTAATTTTATTATTTTATTCCGGAATAATTTATGTTGCTATTACTAATTCACCCTCTAGTAGTTATAAGTTATCAGGTACCAGTTTTTAATTATGTATAACGTATCTCAAGATTAATCACCTAAAAAGAGATAAAGCAGTACTAAATTTTTATGTCAGGATTATTTTTGCTTATCTATCATATCAAATCAAATAACCCCTTAATTCACGCTTAAGCAAAGGAGACTTGCCTCTTCATTAAACTACTAAAGTAATTTAAAATTTGTGATTACACTGTTATCTTACCAGGCTTAGAGTCTATTTGGCCAAGTTAGGAGGTCAAAAGTACTTTTTAAAAAGTTTAAATTGTTTGGTCAAAATAAAAAAGTACTTTTTAGCAGCAGTAAATGCAATTTTTCTGTTTTTCGGGAAGAAGCTACAAATTCTAACTTCTTCCAAAAAGCAGAAGCAGAAAGTTAGTTTATTTAAGACAAAAATAACCTTACAATAAATTTATATTTTTCTAATTTAATTTTTCTTTTTCTTTTCCTTTTCCTTTTTTTTTCTGCTATACATTTATTCTCTTTTTTATTTCAAATTTTTATTCTCTTTATCCTATTCTTAAGAGCAGATTTTAAATTTATATTGAATGATATATTTTGACATATTTAAATTATCATATAAATAATAAGTAATACCTAACCCTCAATATTATTGCTTTGGAATAACTATATTTTATATTTATTAGAATTTTTAATTTATATTTTTACTTTACGTTTTATATTCTAATTGAATTCTTTTCTAATAAATATTTAAATTTATTTTTCTTTTCTAAATAATACTAATCGCAAATTGAACCTTTACTGTCCTTTTTCGTAATTTGATAATTAAAAGCACTTTTTAAAAAAATAGGCTGAACACAAGCTTGCAAAAATCACTACTCAAACGAATCGGCCAAATACAAATTACTTATTTTGCAAAAGTACTTTTTCATAAAGCGCTTTTGAATAAAAGCGCTTTTCAAAATAAATAGTTTTTGGCAGCCTAGCCAAACGGATTCTTAATCTTCTCATTTAATTAAAGAGTAAATTTCACATAGCACCCTTAACCTTTAAGGTTTGCGAAACAAAAAGACAATAAAATCCTAGGACCGTAGATCAACAGCCAAAACTAAGTTGGATGGATGATTGTACATTCAAAAATGTGGAAAAATTACCAAGCAAAGCTAAAGTTAGCATGGACTGGCCAGGAAATAGCTTTAGATTTCAGTGTATTATCATGCAACTCAACAACTTAAAAGACTACTACAAGCAATTTACATGGGATTTTTATGCAACCAATGGCTTACCTATTCAGAATACCTTCGTGACTAAGAAGATTTTCAACTTTAGACATCAGTGGCGAATGAGGACCAAAACATATAATCGACAAAAATGCTCCATAGAGTAGGAAGTGAATACTAAGCTGGGATAGATTTACCTTCATCTCTCTGTGATATTGTACTGCCTCAAATCCGGAATCTGTTTCCTTTGCATTACCACTTGTAGCATGAGTTGCAAAATGAGTAACAGATGACGTCCTACTCTTGAGCCATCTTAAATTAATGGGATCGACAACTTCTTTCAAGTAACCACCACCTTCCTCAATGATAAAACCCCAGATTTTTTGTGTTATATCGGTAACACAGTTAAAAAATTGGCTAGTTACTTCAGCAAATTCTGCATTTCGGTCATGACTATTTGTAAAAGTAACCCTAATCCTATCAAGCAGTGTGCATTTGCCACAAATTTGACATGATGAAAATGAAATTTCTTCAATGTGTCTCCCCTTTGGAAATGAGTTCCATATAGAGCTTTTGACAAGACTTAGTAAGGTCTCACCAGCAGTTGTCCAAAAATTTGACAAAGGCACCACGAGAGAAGATTCAGATTCAAATAGACGGTGGGTTGCACCTGCGAGTAACAAGGAATATGCTGCGCTCTTTCTGCTCATACGAAAAGCATCGTTTTGATGTTTATCGCATTCAGGATCTAGGGCCAGCAGATCACTTTCAGAGACTTTATATGCAGAAGCCAGTGTCATGTAGGCCTGCAAAGAGACATGGTGAAGAGGATGCAATCGGAAGAGTCGATGTAAATTTTCTCCATTTGGTGTCAGAACTTCGTCGACGTGATCTTGAGTAAGCAGGATCTCGAGCTTTTCACAGCAACACTTGGGGTTATTAAATAACAGAAAGTCATTTATAGCATCATCCAAGCAATCCGCCAGCTTCTTCATTACACGATCCCCATAAGAATGGTCACCAGAAACCATATTTGAACAGTCGAGATCTAAAATTAAGATTTCCTACATAACAAAATTCACAAGAGATGTTAGTACTTGATATAAAGGCTTAGACAAGCCAAAATTCTTAGGAGAAAAACAAGAAGGGGCAATGATCTTCAACTTGGCTTGATCAGTTCAAGGCAGTACTCGGCATGCAAAAACACAAAAACTCCCAAAAAACAAAAACTAAAATATGAACAATATGAGGGAAAAGTACTCTCATGTTGTATGGGGCGGAGTGCTGGCCAGTGAAGAACTCTCATGTTCAGAGAATGAAGGTTGCGGAGATGAGAATGCTCAGGTGGATGTGCGGGCTCACCAGGTTAGATAAGATTAAGAATGAAGTTATTCGAGAGAAGGTGGGGGTGGCCCCGGTGGATGAGAAGATGCGAGAAGCGAGGCTGCGGTGGTTCGGGCACGTGCGGGGAGAAGTCCTGATGCCCCGGTGAGGATTTGTGAACGGCTGGCGATCGGCGTTCGGCGAGGCAGGGGGAGGCCTAAGAGGTATTGGGAGGAGGCGATTAGGCATGACATGGCTAGAATGCGGGTTTCCGAGGACATGGCCCTTGATAGGAAAGTCTGGAGGTCTAGTATCAGGGTTGTAGGATAAGGGCCCTTAGAGTTTTTCGTACTACTCACCCGGGATTGGGTGAGGCTTGGTAGGGCTATCAATAGATGAGTTGTGTTTTAGATTGTGTCTTCCTTATGGTAGTTATTTATGGTAGTTACTGTATGATATTATTGCATGCTATTTTATTTATGGTCCTTATGTTTAGATAATTATTTACGCTATTTCTGCTGGACTTACTAATGCTCTTTTATTTTTGTTTTTGTTTTTGTTTTTGTTTTTGATTTTGTTTTTGTTTTTCCTTTCCTTCAATGAGCCGAGGGTCGATTGGAAACGGCCTCTCTGCCCTTTCAGGTAGGGGTAAGGCTCGTCTACATATTACCCTCCCCAGACCCCACTTTGTGGGATTATACTGGGTAGTTGTTGTAATATGAGGGAAAAGTACAAGAGAATATAAACTAGATGTCTTAGCAGAATCTTAAAGCACCAGACAGGATGTTTTTGGACTGTTAATTTTCTTATTGCTTTTGGTGATAAGATCTTTGCTAATATAAACATCTTGACAGTTTCTTGGTCTACCTAGATGTGTGTTCATGTCTCAGCATATATTGGGGTATTTATTAACCTCCCCCAACTTTAGAGCTGAAGTCTATAACTTGCTTGCTTTTATAAGGTTATATCAACTGTTATTTCTTTCAACTTCTGCTTTACCAAGATTTAACACATTAATTTCTCTGAAACAACTTTTAAAGTCGCCTCTCATCTATACATCCTTCTGCACACCCCTCTAACAAATGTTCTCAACCGATATGCTCTTACCTGCAGAAAGTGATCAATATAAGATGTAGGCATTGCTTTACATCGTTTACAGCTGCAAATGAACCTGTACTTCGACCACAACTCTGATTGCCTCATCACCTGGAAGATAATTAAAATTGCTTGAGAGAAGTATTTGATTTCAGATGAACTTGAACCGATTATGGAGTTAAAATTAATTTTCCTTTTTTTTTCTTTGATAGTTAACAAATTTTACATAGGACATCATAGAAAAGAACTCTCAGGAACTTAGTTAACTGTGATCATTACTATATACTGGATTCTACAATTGAGAAAAATGTAAACAACCAGCAAGAACATAAATAAATCCAATTAACATCGCAATGCCAAAGCCTAACAAGCACTGAAACCAGCATTTCATTCTGTCACAGGAAAACTTACCTAAACTGGGAAGTATAAAAATATCAAGAAAAAACTTTCATTCATGGTTAAAACGTGATTTCAAAGGTTCACCATCAAGGAACATTTGATAAGAAACAGCAACACATTAATCAATTACTGAAACTACCCCAATTGATTGTCTATTTTAAATGGCATAGAGATTAACACTGAAATTGACTTATAGCTATTTTTTTATAAGCGAAAATGTATTCAAGTATTTACAGGAGCTTTCCTTTTATTAAATAAAGTATACTTTACCTGATTAAACAATAAATAGCTATAATGTATTCTAAAAGAAAATTGGGCTCAAAAGTAAATCTACAATAGAATACCTGACAACTTTAAGATTTTATATGGATAAACGTGGTCAGTCTTATCTATTTTGAAGTAGTATAATATTCAAAGTATAAAGAATAATGGTGGAAAAGATTCCTAGCTTAAGAAAGTGAACATCATCTGAAAGTCAGTCAATCTTCTAGGGACAGGAGTAACAGTGACAGATTCAAAATTTTGAAGTCATGGGTGCTTGTCAAAAAAAAAATTCCATAAGAAGAGGAAAAAGGAGTTTAATTGTGGGTGCTCAATCAATATTTATCCAAATATTTTTACAATAATCTATGCAACTTTACCAAATATGATCAAAGTTAATGGGCGCTTAAGCACCCGTAGGTCCCCATGTGGATCCGCCACTGAGGAGTAATATACAATCAAGATGTTAGGAATCCTAAAATATAGACATCTGATTAAGATTCTCCAAAATATTTTATCTGTTACTGTTAATGAGGTTTGATGTGTACGTGGATAGCTGATATTCTTGAAAGTATTCCGAGGAAACAAGTAAAAAAGAGAAATCAGGCCTTGAGCTTATCATATTCAGCAAACACATGTGGCAAGTTCTCTAATATCTTCACAGTAACTGAAGTTCTTCATTTCCTGGAATTACTTGGTAAGATGGTGACACTGATGCCAGGAGGTAGGTAATGAAGTGTAATGAACTTGATGCTATCATGAGAGAAGTATCTTGAGCATATGTAGTGCTCATCATTGCTCTGACAGAATGTTATGGGGTAGGAAAAGAATATTGAAACAAATATCCTACGCTCAGAAAAGGGTACTGCCTTCAGTCCCAACTCTCCTTTACGTACTCAAAGGTTACATAAGAAAAAGAAGAGAAACAACCGGAGAACTCATAGAGATGTGCCTTACCAGACTCCTCTCTTTCTGCATCCTCAGTCTTGAAAAATGTTAAAACATTTGTTAACTCTATACACCTAAATCTGTCTAAGAAGGGATTGAAGTCCTCATAGAAATTGACAATTTCAAATTGTCCTTCTCAAAATGTGGTGTTTAAGGAGCAAGGTATTTCCATTATCCCAGAGCACAAAAAACAAGTTAAACTACTCCTCACGTCTCTCCATTCTTTCAAAGTTGGATGTAAGGATTAGATATCTACACAGAGGTGGAAGCATATTCAACCTGAAACTTCAGATACACATAGTGTACTTCTTGGCGGTCATCATTGCATCATATTACCTATAATGTATAATTATTGTCATCAATAACATTGCATTTGTTCATATAAAGAAGATAAAGACCACCAATCTGAAGGGAACTGCTGTAGCAATATCAGCTATTGATGTGACATCATTCAACGAACGACACAAGTATCGATCAAAAAGATGTCAAATACTAAAACTCGAAAATTTAATGATTATTGTCGTAAACACAATCAAAGGATGTGTACCACGTGGATAGAAATAAGAAGAGTAGCCAAGTGTGTTGGCCACCAATGCCTGAATGAAGCAACTTTGAGGGTCCTATCTAGGTCGTTCTCCCTATATTTGCCAGTAGGATAGTCTTTGACTTCTCTATCGTGGATGTGGTGTTCATCTAAACATCACCTATGAAGACGACATTACTTTTGAGCAATATAAAATCCAGAGAAATAGAAAAGATGGCAAGTAGAGCTGGCGCAAAAGATGCCACTGAGACACAATACATTGCTGATGATCACCTCAAGCAAACTATATGGATATGTTCAAGCAAGTGCCATTATGGCTTTCATACATCCTTTCCACAAGTCCATTTAAGAACAACCTTCTCCAACTTGTTCAACCATTTCTGGCCATTTGAGATAGATAGTGTGAATGCTTCTGGGTCTAAGGCACTCAACTTATGAGGTCATAGTCATCTATTTTCCATCATTCTAGTATTTTCAACCGAATTAGGTCAAATATCAAAATATGTCCACCAATAAATCATTTAACATTATAGTTAACAATTTCATTGAGTCCAAAGGTTAAGCACTTTTACTAACATATGACACGAACATTAAAAACAAAAAAGGAGTCAAATGACCATATAAAAATTCTTGATAATTGCTTTTTGCTGTTCCTAGAGAATCAATTTCTGGAGTATCATGCGGGAGATCTTTACCTTGATAACCGGAGTAACAAAAATAAATTTTTTTTAAAAGGTGACATTCCAATTCTAACTATGAACCATAAAAGTCAAATCTTCACCCACACCAACTTAATCTGAACAAATCACTTAGCAAGACAGTTCCAGAAAATAACCGTCAAATTTTGTAAATAGAAAAGTTCTCCACTTATGAGAATCAAACTAAACACAAACATTTATTGATATTGACGTAACAACCTTCCTATAATATATAAATCATTCAAAACATAGAGAAACAAGTGTACCTTAGGCTGCAACAAATCAGTGTATGTAATCAACACCTCATCACTTTTCTGGATTGCCTTTATACTTCGAAGGACTATTCTCGGACAACATGCTTCACTTCCTAACATCACCAAACAACAAATCCAAAGCAAAAACAAAATCACATATTCTTTCAACCAAAAAAACTTCAAAAAGACTAAACTTCAGTAGCGAACATGCAGTAGAACATTACCATTAATAATGGATTCACTTTCGGCACCAGAAGCACCTGTCTCTGAAGCTGCTGGACATATTCTAAACTCTAATTCTCCACCACAATGAAAAGCTGTACAAAACCTGTAACAAGCATTTGGAGAACAGCTATGATTGACATACGAAAAGGCTAAATCATAAACACCAACTCCTAAGCTTCTCCCATCCTTATCATGAACTTCCACTGAATTAGTCAGCACCAAGCAGAGCACTGCAGCTTCAACAGCATACTCCGCAGCTGATAACTCCACATTTGTATCCAAACCATCTCGCATTCTTCTTGCAGCTGCCATTGTCTTTGCCCCCTCAAGAATTCTTCGAGAAAGTTCTTCTTCGTCATCATCATTGCAGTACTGTTTTTCTTCCAAGAAGATTAATTTTTTGAAATTTGTCATCAACCCTCCAATTCTTTCCAAATTTGAGAAAGACACATTTGCTTCCTGGAAGCGGTGGATGAGGCGGAGGGAGAGGCGGATGTCGGTGGAAGTAGGGGAGGTGGTGTAAAGGGGTTGTGGGAAAAGGTGAAAGAAGTGAAATTCTGAAGAGGAGAAGTGAAGAGGGGAGTCGAGAGAAGAGCATTGAAGGGAACAGTAACGAACGAAGTGATCTGGGTTTGGATATGTAGGGTAAAAAGGAGAAAGCGGGAGAGGAGAAAAGCAAGAGGAGCAGTGAGAGAGGAGAATGGAGTGGTGGAGGGAGAGAGAAAGGGGTGGGATTGGAGGACTGAGGTCTTGCCCTATAGGAATTTCTTCTTTTGCTCGAATCTCCATTTTCAGAACAGTGTGTTATTAGCTGTTTAAAATGAAACTTAAGAATCCCTTTAGATTAGCTGATTTGAATTAGCTTATTATAGCCCTTTTGCCAAACTTTTAAAATTAACTTATTTTAAAAAGTATTTTTTAAAAGTATTCTTTAAAAAGTGATTTTGGTAAAAACTAATTTGTATTTGGCTGATTTTGGCAAAAAGAAAATGCATTTTTAGCACAAAAAAAACTTGACCAAACGAACTATTAGGTGTTGAAAAACATGTTATAGTACTTAAACTGATTTAATAAATAAGTAATTACATATTTGGATATAAATATTAAAATTAATAATAAGCTGCTACACTATTTGAGAAAAAAATGTTGATAAGCTTTTTTTCTATTAAAATTATTAACCTTAGAACTATTTACAGTCATAAAGACATAATTTCTTCATAATTTTAGGTTCCAGATCGATTCAAGTACAAAATATTTTATTAATTATTATATTTTAAATATAATCGTTCTTAGATTAAAAAAATTATGATAAATTTAATTTATTTTATGATAAGCATACAATAATAAGTTATAATAATTAATAAATTGATTAAAGTTTCTAAGTAAAAAAAATAAACTTAAATAATATTTGAAGAGAAACCAATAGTGTCTTCATCAACATTACACTTAGAAAGTAATGCACCAAAAATTTAATATGTGCTCATTTATTACATACAGTTTAAAGATCTATATATATATATATATATATATATATATATATATATATATATATATATATATATATATAAAATTGGGACTTAGGCAAGGTGATGTGGCAATCTCTAGAACAAGAAAACCTCTTTATCTTTTTTCTCCTTTTTTTTTGTTGCCATTTTCCCTATATATATTTCTTTTTATGTGTTAAGTAAAAAAATCGAAAAAGTCACGTCTCATTAATACTCTTGATTAATGACTACACTTACGCCTTTTCCTTTTCCTCTTCTTTTGTTCATCTTCTTTTGTTCTTTAATATAATACGTTACGTCTTTTCCTTTGAAAAAAAAAATAACGTTATTTCCTCTTCTTTCATCCTATTTTATTTGAATGGAACTATAGAAGCAAATCTACCCCAATTCTTACCACCATTTTACTGCAGAAGGCACCAATATGGAAGAGAGGGTTTATGTTTTCCCAGTTCTCTTGATTGTCAAGTAAAAAAGTATGATAAATCTGTAAAATTGTGGACTTTGTTTTAAGAGATCTTATAGTTAGATTTTTTAATGGTATCTTTCTTGACTGCAATCAAAGCGCGATCACGTTTGGTACTTTGTTGCTTTCGACAAGAAATTACATTTACATAACGTTCTTATGCTGAGTTTGGGTTGTTTATTTTCTCTTGCATTTAATAGAAAAATTACAGTGAGTATAAAAGATTTCCCAATTTTCATCTATGCTAATTGTTTGTTTGGTCACAGATGTGTAGTATTGTAATTCGCTAGACAAAGTTCAGTATCACTCTTACACTTTGATGCTAAACTATCAGCAAAAGATTTGCTTATATCAAGGAACTTCAATTTTGTCGCTCCAAATTCATGTCTAGGTAATTTTGCCCTTTTCCTTATTTTTCCTTTATGTGCTTGAAAATGCATCAACAATCAATGTCTTTTTATCTTTTTAATTAATCTCTATATTCCTCTTCCAAGAGTTATGCCTTTTAGTCTCCACAATAGGTTTACCTCTTAGTGGCTTTAGTCATTTTAAGATTAGGATTATTCTTATAGTGCGTCTATTTTGCTTTTTGCTGTTGTTAATCAGAAGGTATACTTATTCCTTACTTTATTCTTATTGCACTGTAACTTTTTGTTATTTTAATTTTCTTTATTTTTGTCTGAGATCCATGTGCTGATATTCAACATGTTCAATTGGAAAAGACTAATTTTTTTACAGGTTTAAAGTCATTGTTTTGGTCATTAGTGAGATTATGACTATTTCTGTAGTGTGTGTTTATATTTTCCGTTTGTTTGTTAATCGTCACGTAATTTTGATTTCTTTTCCTTAAATTTCTTTACTTTGTGCTTTTGGATAATTTTAATTGGGTTTTATTTTCTATAATCATGTATCGAGCTGATGCTCTCAAAGAGAGGCTCGAGGTTAGCAGATACATGCTCTGTTATTTCCCATTTTCTCCATATCTTTTTTCTTACTATTTAGTCAGTCTATGATATTCTTTCTTATTAGCATGTTGGTAATACTTTTTCTACATTTATATTGAAAATTTTCATTTCCTTGATAGAAAATATTAAAATAAATATAGAATTAACGTTTATACCTTTAATTTAGTTATCTAGGTCTACTTCCCAATTTTCATTTTTATTTCAGTAAAAATATAATCCCTGCGAGCAAGTATGTATGTGTATATATATATATATATAGGAATTTTATTTATAGTTTTCCTTATGTTTTAAATTAATTGATCATCTATCGCACCCCTTCGGAAGCATTATCCATAACTTTCACTTCGTTTGTTCTTTCTATATATTTCTAAAATCAAATAAATTACACACAACAAAACAACGGAGTAAGTATTATTTTAGTGGGCAGAAGAGAGACCTGTGTTGCCACTTTTTTCCTTTGCATTTAATTTTTTTAATTTTTATTCACTCATATATTTTTAAAAATTTGAATAATAGAAAATTTTAGAAAAAATAATATTTTATATTATTTAATTAACATAAGAAATCAAATATTTACATTTAATATATAGTCGACCAAGAGATTGTGTATTAAAATCACATACACAATATATCAAAAAATAAAAAACATCAAATTTTTTCCATTTTAAAGAAAAAATGTAATAAGTGAAGATTATTTTTAACAATATTTAACATTGCGACTTCACATATACATTAATACTTTTAGTTTACAGTTGTGACTTCACGAATATTTAAAAGATAATATTTATGTGTGTGTATATATATATATATATATATGAAATTTTTTATCTTATTTGAAATGGAAAATTTTATTTTAAGAAAAGCGCTTCTAAATTGAGTAATGCACCGCGCGAAGCGCGAGTTTATTTTCTAGTTAATACATAATCACATAGATACAAATATGCAAAGGCATAGAGAATTTGTTTATCTTAAATAATCAATGAGAATTGTAAATTTGAAGAGGCGGCGAGGGAGAGGTTGAAACAATAATTAAGACAGCGGGTATCGATGTAAGAGTTTTGTTCTAAAAAAGAATATTTTAAGGATAAAATATTAAAAATCTTCGTCAAACTTAAAGTGCTTATAAGCTAAATATTTACAACATAGAGTGACCAACTTATGGTTTTTAGCTTATCTTTAACTTATAAGCACTTTTAACTTTATCAAACGCATAGATAAATCAAAAAGTACTTATAAGACAATGTGCATTTCCTAGATCACAAAAATTACACATTTTCTGGCCAAGATTGTAGGGAAAAGAAATAATCTTAAAATACTTTACTACAATAAGTTGGTAGAAGCTCAAATATGAGTTCAGCAAAATCGACTTATCTTGTACGCGCACACATCAATTGTAGAACTATTTATTAATATTTAAAGTTATAGTTCTAAAATTCATATTTTAGTTTTGTCCCATAAGTTAATATGATTTGATACAAACGTTAATAGCGTCAAGCCATTCATTTCATATAGGTTAAAGGGACTCTACATTCTCATTTCCTTCTTCATTAACCATAATTAGTGACGGATCCAGAATTTCTAATAAGAGAATTCTTAAAAAAAATAAGTTGATTTTTTTTATAGCTAATGAAAATTAAATCGATTATCTTTTACTATTAAGCTATAGTTTTAATGTATATCAAAGAAATTTAAATATAATATATAAAGATAATAAATAAATTTTTATTTTATATATAATATAATTTTTCGACGAATAAATTGTGGTGAACATCCTTACGCCCATGGTCATAATCTTTGTATATGTCCTTGCGGGTTCCTATCCATACAACTGAAATCAATGCCCTAGCAGTTATCTATTTCTCAAAGCTTCTTAGAGAAGGACAAAAGAAACAAGATTGAAGATACGGGTGACTCCAACACAATGGTAGGATACGGCCCTTCAAATAATAACAAGATCAAATAAATTGGCACAATGTAATGCACTCTAGACCTTAATAATTAAGTTACTTTGTTTGAACAATCCGGTACAAGCACCCCTCAAAAGGTAATTATAAAAATAGCAAATAAATTAACCGTAGTAAAAATGTAAGTAACTGTCTGATGGTAAAACATCAAATTAGGCTAAGGATGTTACGTTTTAACCCCTCCAATACGATTCAAGTTCAGATGGCATACAAATAGACATAAATGTAAGCACAATTAATATTATTACAGGTGAGAGACTGACAAATCGTTCCAACTCGATAATTCGAGTCAAACCGAAAAAACATATGACTATGATTTGGCTTGATTTGATTTGGTGTTGGAAAAAAAAAATCCGACCATAATTGGTTTGGTTTGGTTTTAACTAAAGAAAGTCAAACTGAAACCAAACCAATCCGACATACGTATTATATATAGAAATTTTAGATATATTTAATATATAAATATACTTATTGTGATGTAATTTATAAATATTTCTTAAAAATATTCATAATTTTATCTTTTAAGGTATTATTTCAAGGTTGTACTTAAAACTTTTGAATGTTCCAGTAAGTTTTATAGCCATTAACATTAGTACATTAAGTATTGCTAACAAAAGTCCAAACCAAAATCAAAGCAATATCAATGCTAACAAAAGACATTTAATTCAATACTATGAACGAAAATGTATTGAATATCTATTTTTTTTCAATAATTTAGATAAAATGCATAACTTATTATTCTTTTTTTTAGCATTTAGTCATGTAATTAGTATTCCCTTATTAATCTACTTATTTTAGCATGACTTAGTATTTTTAGATTATTCTTATTTTTACTATATCTTTTTAATTAGCAATATTTATATTGTATAATTTTGTTGTCTTTATTGTTGAATATTTTAGGATATTGCCATGACACATCTCATAGTTTATATTATTTTCTTGGAAAATGCTTTATATAGTTGTATCTTATTAGGATTAAAAAAAAATATGAGCACAATTTTATATGTTTTATTTTACAAAAATTTTATCGGGAAAAAATTCCGAAATAACCCGCAAAACCCGAGAGTGAAAACCTTGAGTTTTATTGATTTAGTTTGGTCCTTAGATTTTATTACCCGATATAATTGATTTAGTTTGATATTAATAAAATTCGAACCAATCCCACCTATGTACACCCCTAGAAAACATGGTCAAAACTGAATTACAAGCTGAATCAATTTATAAATTGAGCAAGTTTCTCTTACGGATGGTGATTTTTGTGTTTTTCGTTGGAAAAATGACACCGTATAGCTGCTGTAAAAATAATAGTAAAAAAATATAAAATTTGTATATATATATGAATCAGAAGTTTAGTAGCGGCTGACCTTGTCTTCACGAGAGACGCTATCACGACCGAGTCTAGGTTTAGTGTCGTGACAAGTTGGTAACAGAGCCTAGGTTACATAGGTCTCACGAGTCATGAGTAGATTTAGTTGATTCTCACGGATCGGTACGGAGACATCTGTATTTATCCTTGAGAGGCTGTAGAACCTTTAGGAAAAAACGTCATACTCTTGAAATTCTTGTCATGTGAATACGTTGATCCGAGTACTAAACTTCTGTTATTCTATTCTCTCATAAATGGTGAGGACACGCACTACCGGTCAGGATAGACGACCAGTACCACCAGCTGTGGCCGCTAGAGGCGTATGACGCGGTCATGGTCGTGATAGGGGTAGGCGTGTGGCTCGTACAACAACTAGGGCAGCACATGCAGATCCATTAGCCGCCCCAATTCAGGATCAAATCCTAGTTGTGGACACTCCAACAACACCAGCTCAGGCACCAGATGTGCCCATCATGATTTTGGGTCTTTAGAAGGCCTTGGCTCAGTTTCTTTCAGTACGCACTGGCATAGCTCAGGCGGTCTCAATTACTATAGCCGCAGCTACTTCTCAGGCCGGGGGAGGCACTCAGACTCCTACCGCTCGCACACCTGAGCAGGTCGTGTATATACTTCAGACACCGGGGGCACATCCAGCCCAACCGGTTGTAGCTGCTCAGGACTATGTAGCTCCTGCCATGCCAAAGGACGAGCAGCGTAGGTTGGAGAGGTTTGCTAGACTTAAGCCTCTGACTTTCAGTGGTTTAGAGGGTGAGGATGCCTAGGGTTTCTTGGACAAGTGTCAGAGGATTCTTCGCACAACGGGTATTCTGGAGACCAGCAGGGTCTCTTTCGCTACTTTTCAGTTTGTTAGAACTGCCTTCACTTGGTAGGAGGTGTAGGCATGTTGGTGCAGCACCCCTTACCATGCAACAGTTCTCCATTTTCTTTCTAGAGAAGTATGTGTCGCAGTCTCGCAGAGAGGAGCTGCGCAGGCCATTTGAGTGGTTGCATTGGGAGAGATGACTGTGACTTAGTATGAGATGAGGTTCTCCAAGTGATAGCTCATCATACTATTTGCTTGGTTCCAACAGATAGAGAGAGGATTAGAAGGTTTGTGGATGGCCTCACTTATCAGTTTCGTATTCTCATGACTAGGGAGAGGGTGTGTGGTGCTACTTTTGAGGAGGTTATGGACATTGCTCATGAGATTGTGATGTTTTAAGCATCAATACCACACAAGAGGGGAGGTAATTTGTGTGGTACCCAATTTTCGCTTAGATGAACTATAGAAGGACCTGGTTCTTCTAGGTGTTCTAACTACTACTGTTTGCGGAATAGTAAATACAGAAAATAAAGAACGTAAAAAATTTTATGTGAAAAACACCTAGCTCAAAAGGTCAAAAAACTACGACTTACTACTCAGCAGAACTTTCCCAAACTTCCACTAAAATCATTGAGCCAAAAGAGCATTTACAAAACTCTTTGTAAACCTAAGGATTAACTCTAATTCGTTGTGGCACACAACTTCAACTGTCACGACAACTTCAAATTAACTCTAACTTGAACACTCTAGATACCTAAAATAATTGCTTCTATGAATGCTGAAAGGTACAATATATAATCACCTACTACAATTGAACTAGAATAAAAGATAGTCACTTGGAACTGATTTTTCTATCTCGTTCAAGTAGCTTCTGGATTGCACACTCAAATCACACATAAATTGCTCATAAAATCGTCTTACTCTTTTGCTCTCAATTTAAGTTTACTTTTGCTTATGTGCATTACCTGTAAAAAAGAACAACACTGATATTAATAGGTTAGCAATCAAAGTTTGAGTGGATTCAATTGCTACTCTTCTATTGTAGAAGAGTTCATGGCTATCTCAAACTCTAACACTATCTTTTTCCTAAATTGTGTTATCTTCATGTAAGGAGTCTTTTTCTCCTTATCCAATATGCAACCTTTTCGATCAGATTAAGAGATATTTTGATCAGTTAGATTTATCTACTTCACCTACTTCTCTCATGTACAGGTTGATCATTACTATGCTTCACAAAATGGACCTGGTCCATGTCTGAGTTCTTTTGTCAATCTTCAAAACTTCATTTGTTCTTGGGCCAACAAAAATTCCCCTTTTTATGATGAAAAACTTTGTGCTTTTTACTTACTTGGATCCTGTAAGAACTCAGCTGAACCATCAATTCAAAGTTTAGAAAATTCACTTATCATCAAGGACCAGGTTAATTAGGTTATAAATATCACTTAATTCAGCATGTGTAAAACACAATATCTTTTCCCCTTTTTGGCATCATCGAAAAGTTGCATACAAAGTGTGAGTCCCAGATTATAATAAGTGCTCATGGCCACTAGGACAACTGCAAGTGCAATCATGGTTTAATCAAAAGTAATCAAGGAAACATATTTAAAATCAAGGAAAGATTAACATTGAATAAGAGCAAAAACAATAGATATCATTGATAGAGAATATGTTGGTACTACAATCCACAACCAAAAAGCAAAAAACATTTAAAACATGAGCAAAAAGATAGAAAAATTCCTAATTCGGGACACTGAAGGTACTAGACAGGTTCAGGAGACAAAAGGTAGAATTCCTAAGGCTTGGTGGAGCTAGAGGGTTGGTGTTGGGCTTGGACAAGGTTCAGAATATTATGAAGAATTCCACCATTATTCTCCTTTTCTTTGGTAAGCTCAGTTCTGAGAGCATCCCTCTCAGGTTCCACCTCTGCCACACGAGTCTTCAGCCTAGCTATCTTAACATCTTTGCCTTCACATTCCTGAACAAGAGCCCTAACTTTGTTGTTGATACGAGTCTTCTTGGATGAACCCGGTTCATTTGGGATGGCACTGACTAAGTAGTCACAAGCAACAAGTAATCAGAGTGTTAATTCCAAAGTGATCCTTGCTTGAGGCCATTTCCCATTTCATCAGAGGCACATTACACCTATTCAAAATCGTAGTCAGAATAAAGCCATACGGGGTAGCGTAAGCTTGGAGCCATTGATGACCCTGTCCAGCAACTTGATGATGAAGGCGGGCTAATTAAATTTCCTTTTACTTTCAATGCGCTCCATAAGAACTAGGTCCATATAATTTGCAGTATGCCTTCTCTTTTATCTAGGAAATATGCACTTATTGACAAATTCAAACAAGATCTTGTGTTGAGGCCTCATTTCACTTTTTTACATAGCCCTAGCCTCATTTACATCATCATCATCATAGAACCTCCTAGTAATGTCAAGAGTAATAAGAAAGGAATCCAGACAAGGCCACCTTTGTCTTGTATAGTCATCAGACCCTTCAGAGGGTATATCAAGGATTTGTCCTAGTCTTTCTGCATTAAAGGACACTTGAACTCCTTTCACCAGGCTGCTAACCTTGCCATCCATAACCTCTACATTTGCCATGAACTCAATAATATCATTCTTGGCTTGCCTACCATCCATCTGAAGGACCATGTTCCTTCCACTGCTGAGCAGTTAAGGCATCCACCAGTCTCATCATTCCTGGTTCCACCAGGTCTTTCAGCAGTCTACCCTTCAAAATCTTTCTTTGCCAAACATGGAAAGCTTGTCTTGTTCACCATCAGAATCATCTTTTACTTCTTCTCCACTCCATTCCTCATCTTCAGAAATTCTTACTTGTTTACTTTTCACTACAGACCTTGTCCTCTTGGCTAATGAAGGTTCAGCAGCCTCAGAAGCATAGGAAGACTTCTTGGAAGAAGTCTTGGGCTCTTTGGGCTTGGGGGTCTGAACCTCCATTGTTTGAACTTCCTCCTAATGGACCTGTTCTATTTCCTCAACCTCCATAGCCTCTAAGGACTCTACAATCTTCCCTTTTCTTTTAGCTAGCTTTTTCTTCTTACTCTCAGCTAGAGCTTTTTGAAGATCACTCTCGCTCTGCTTCACCCCGCTTCTTATAGCTCTTCCCTTTAGCAATTAAATTTCAGTAGTTGTTGGGGATGAAGCCTTTATTTTCTTGGAGGGTTTAGGATCACTAGGGGCTTTTGATGTGGGAGTTCTTCATTTTTTTTTGGATCATAACTTGCCCCAACCTTTTCAACAGGTCTGCTAGGGTCTCTTCAGTAGATGAACCAAGTCCATCTCCCTGTGTGCTTAGATTAACTAACCCTTCAGAAGCTTCACTAGAACCACTTCCCCCTGAATTCTTTCCACTCTCTTCTACCTTTTCTTATTCAACCCCATAGATAGCAGGCATAGACAAATCAGTAGTGGGAAAATGAGCAACCACTCTTTTCATATTTCCCCTCTCTTCACCATATGCACCCTCTCTCTCCTTTTTTTCAGATTTCTTTTTCCCTCCACTCTTTCGTAACTCAAGTAATTCTACATCCTTGATAGGCCCAACCATAACAAACCTAGTTTCTAGATTTTCAGGCAAAGAAGAACTTACCTTAGAAGGGGATTATTGAGTCTTTTCAGAGGCACAAGACCTAAGTCCTTCCCCTCGCTAGAGGATTTGTGTGACTCAACATTAGAGTTGGATTCAGAGTCTTGGACCTGGCTTGCCTTTAATTTCTCATTGAATTTCTTTCTGAGAGCCCCAGACGCTACTATTTTCCAAGCAAGCATTTTCACTCTTATCAGCCTGGGTTTGGGAGATGTACTAGGTGGAGGAGGTGTAGATGAATTAGAGGGAGTGGGTGGTGGAAGAGTTTCAGGATTGTCTTGTGGGCTAGTCATGATCTATGGTTTCTCGAGAGAATTTGTGAGTTAGAATTTTGGAGAAGAAGGCAAGTGAAAGTGAAGAAGGATTTTTGACGGTTGAGAATTATAGAGATGGCAGAAGGAATAATGTGTATTTAAAGAGAAATACACATTTAATGTATAACAACAGCTTTAGCAGTGGTCAATTAGACATCAAATCAACCTGAAATTGCAGGTTTGAACGTTTGGTTAAGCTTCTCTAGATTTAGGCAATTTTTTTGGTTTAGAATTCTAAGGCTGACGGAACTGGTTCAAAGTTAACAGATAGAATTTCTAAGGAATTGACAATTGTAGGAATTCTACTCATGGTTTAAATATTTATATTTCTAATTGGGCAGAGTATAGAAAATATACCTTAGCTTTCTGATGAACCCATACTGATGAGCCAGGTTCTTCATTTAGAACTCTCTTGAACATGCCTCAATTAACCATAATAGAGAATATTTGTAAGCGATCAGTCAGTTATATTAACACATGTCACAGGAGTATACTAATTACAATATGAAGCTAAGTAAAAATTAATCTAGATATTTACATAAGTTCAAATTTCCTATCCAATTTGTTTTTCATTTTTTGTGCATTTTGAGTTGGTCTTATTAGGTGATCTTAATCAATCCTAATTCCAACATGTTCCTCTCAAAGTTTTCTCTATTCAATACTTTAGTGAAGATGTTAGCAATTTGTTTATCAGTAGCATAGAATTCTATGAAGATCATCCCTTTCTTATAGTTATTTCTTAAGAAGTGGTGTCTAACATCTATGTGCTTAGTCCTCTTATGATGAACATGGTTCTTTGTCATACTTATGGCACTAGTATTATCACAGAAGATAGGAATGCAACCAACTTCAATGCCAAAATCTACCAATTGATGTTTGATCCACAATAATTGAGCACAACAAGAAGCTCCATCAATATATTCAGCCTCAGCAGTGGATAAGGCCACTGAATTTTGCTTTTTGGTGGCCCATGATACAAGACATGAACTAAGAAAATGAGCCATACCTGAGGTGCTTTTCCTATCCACAAGGAAACCTGCATAATTAGCATCAGTATACCCTACTAGATTGAATTACTACCTTTAGGGTACCAAAGACACAGATCAGTAGTGCCTTTCAAATATCTCAGTATCCTCTTGACAGCATTCAATTGAGATTCCTTTGAATTAGCCTGAAAGCGAGCACAAAGCCCTACATTGAAAACTATGTCAGGTTTGCTGGTAGTAAGATAGAAAAGTGAACAAATCATACCTCTATACAACTTATGATCAACAGATGAACCAGGTTCATCTATGTCTAATTTAGTGGCAGTTGCAATGGGGGTGTCTATTTCCTTTTATTCATCCTTTTTAAACTTTTTGATCAGTTCCTTTGCATATTTCTGCTGATGGATCATGGTTCTATTTGGGTGCTTTTTGATCTGTAAGCCTAAGAAAAAGTTAAGCTCACCCATACTCATTTAAAACTCACTCCCTGTTAATTTGGCAAAATCCTTACTTAGTTTATCAGTGGTTGCCCTAACAATTATGTCATCAACATATATTTGTACCACAAGAAGATCCTTACCTTTTTCCCTCAAGAATAGAGTATTGTCAATTTTATCTCTTTTGTAGCCATATTCAAGAAGGAATTTGGACAATCGTTCATACCATGCTTTAGGAGCCTTGTCTAACTTGTACACATGCTCAGGACATTCCTTGCTCTCAAACCCTGGAGGTTGTTTAACAAACACTTCTTCTTTTAGGTAGATATTCCGGAAGGAACTTTTGACATCGATCTGATGAAGAGTGAACTCCATGTGTGCTGCAAATACTATGAGGAGTCTTATTACCTCCAATCTTGCAACTGGAGAAAAATTCTCATCATAATCTATACCCTCCTCTTGGTTGTAACATTGAACCACCAGTCTTACCTTGTTTCTTGTAACTATTCCATCTTCATCAAGTTTGTTTCTAGAGACCCATTTTGTGCCAATTATTGATCTGTCATTGGGTCTTGGAACTAGATGCCCAACTTGACTTCTCTCAAACTGATTGAGTTCATCTTGCATTGTATTTACCCAATTTGCATCCTGCAAAGCCTCAACAAATTTTTTAGGTTCAATAAGAGATAAGAAAGCATCAAAGCACACAGTTTCTTTAATTGTGATCTAGATTTGACTCCATAGATTAGATCAGTAATTATGTTCTCAATGGGATGAGAACTTTGATGCTTGTGAGGTTTCACAATCAACTGATTTCTGCTTGATGTTTCTCGCATGTTTTGTTGCTGAGGAGCAGGTCATGAACAAGTTCCTTTAAGGCATTGGTTTCAGTTCCTCTTTGATCAGTTCCCTCTATCAGGTTACACAAAGTTCTTTTATTGAACACTTTATATGTTTAGCTATGTGAAGAATTTTCCAAGAATACTCCCTCATCACTTCTGGGATCGAACTTACCTAGGGAATCTTTTCCATTATTGTGCATAAAGCACTTGCATCCAAATGTCCTAAGATGAGATATATTTGGTTTTCTACCTTTAAGTAACTTATAGGGAGCCTTCTCTATAAGAGGTCTAGTCATGCATCTATTTCTGATATAACTTGCAGTGTTTACAACCTCCACCCAGAAGCTATGGGCTAGTTTACTATAAAAAAGCATAGTCGTAGCCATATCTTCAAGAGTCCTATTCTTTCTTTCAACTACTCCATTTTTTAAGGAGTCCTTAGGGCGGAGAAGTTATGATATATATCATGCTCATCACAAAATTCAGCAAACGTAACATTTTCAAATTTAGTTCCATGATCAGGCCTGATGGATGCAATTTGATTACCTAGTTGTTTCTGAGTCTTTCTAACAAGGGAAGTAAACATGTAAAAAATTTCATCCTTAGAAGTTAACAATATTACCCAAGTAAACCTAGAATAATCATCAACAAGTACCATCACATATTTCTCACCACCTCTGCTCAATGTTCCCATTGGACCATAGATATCCATATGAAACAGTTTCAACGTCCTGGTTCTGCTTACCATTTTTTGCTTTTAAAGGGTGATCTTACATGCTTCCCCCTTGTACAGGCCTCACAAACTTTATCGTCCTTTAACTTGATGTTAGGTAACCCTAATACCAACTCCTTGGAGACTAATTTGTTGAGTTAAATCAGACTTGCATGGCCAAGTCTTTTGTGCCACGGGAGGGGATCATTGCCCAACACACTCAAGCAAGTGAGTTCATTTTCTGAAAGAGTAGACCAATCTACAATGTAAATATTGTTAACTCTTTTCCCCTGCAAAACAATCTTGTCAGTGGTAAGGTTAATCACAAAGCATTTGGTAGAGGTAAACGCTACAAGGTTATCTCTATCACACAGTTGTGATAGACTGATTAGGCTATATTTCAAGCCATCTATCAAGTAGACATTCTCAATGGAGTGTGAGTCTATCGTACCTACATTTCAAACCCTGATAATCTCACCTTTCTTCCCATTTCTAAAGGAAACATTACCTCTTTTTAAGTCTTCAAGTGAAAGGAACTGGTTCTTCCTTCTAGTCATATGTTTTGAGTAGCCACTATCATGTATCATATTTGGCTATTCCCATTCACTTGGCCCTACAAAAAGAAATTAGGGGTTAGTCTTGGGAACCCAAACTAGTTTGGGTCCCTTTCTATAAGCAAAGGGGTAAATCAAATTTCTTTTAGTCCACCCAGGCAGCCTATTTTCTCTTGAACAAAGGCTTTGTTCATTTGACTGGCCTCTTTTTTTTGCATTACATTTATTTTTGTAATGACATGTCTTTCCACAATGTGTGCAGATTTTGTTTTCAGAAAAAGTGAGGTTCTTGCTTCTGGGGTCCCACTTAGGTGCTTATGCCCCATAGCCAAGTCATCTCTTGTTGCGATTGTGATATTCTTGTAACAAGGATAGTGCTTCAGAAGCCTTATTCTATGTGCAAGTTCAGTATAGTTCATGCTTTACCTTCCCTAGGTCTTCTTTTAAGACTCTTATCTGCTCATCTTTTATGTACAACTCATCCTTTATTTTTCCTAGGTTTTCTTCTAAGGTGAGATATGTGTGATCAGCTTTCCTCTTACCTGTTCCTAATTTTAGTTTGAAATTTTCTGACCTAAGTTCTAGGATATTAGTGTCAAGTTCAGGAACTTGATTCTTCAACTCAACGGTTTTACTATTAGTCTCATTATCCCTAGATTCTAGATTTTTACACTTGGCTTTTAAGATCACACACTCCCTAGACGGCTCTTCCTTATCATTGTTAATTATTTCACACTCATCAATGAATTCCAACAATAGTTTAGACAAGCTTTCTTTAGACAAAAATTTAATCGTATCTTTGAGATGAAGGACTCTTACCTCTTGTTCATTATTTGATTTTTCGATGATCATAAGTGCTTGTTCATCTCTAGCTTCATCTTTTGAATCCTCATATGATGTTTCTCCCCAAACAGCAAACATAGCCTTTGTTTCTCCTTTGTTATTTTTGGGTTGAACCTGTTCCTTCTTCCTATTCCTTCGTTTAGCCTTTTCCTTCTTCCATTCAATTTCCCACTGAGTATAGTTCTTGATTATGTGATTAGTCTTGCCAAATTTGTAGCATCCCCGTTGGTCTATTTCTTTAGAGCCCTTAGATTTTTGAAGGTTGTACCTATTGAAGAACCATTTCCTCTCATTAGGTACTTTTTGAGATCTCTTGTAATCATGGCCATTCCACCATCCTTTAGATCTGCACCTTCAGCTCTTCTGAGAGCCATACTACTTTCCTTCTTGGGTGCATCTATTTTCATGGTTTGCCTTCTTAGATTATAGGCAGTGAGGTTTCATTCAGTTCATCCAACTTAAGAGTATCAATGTTCTTTGATTCATGAATAGCGGTGATTTTACTTTCCCAAGTCATTGGTAGGACCCTTGTCAGGATCTTTTCAACCTTGTCTCCTTCAAGGATAATTCTTGTAAGAGAATTAAGTTTATTTTTTAGTGTTTTGAACCTCGTGTACATCTCCTGTATAGTTTCTCCTTCCTTCATGATGAAATTCTCATATTGAGAAAGTAGTGTTCCTCTTGATCTCTTTACTTGAGGAGTTCCTTAGCAGTGGTACAACTTTGAATCATGTTATACTCGTCTTGACCTAGTCCACACACAAGCCATTTCTTGGACTCGACATTCTTCTCCCACTTCTTCAAGTCTTCATTAGTGCAATCAGCTCTTGTCTTTGGCACGTCCACTCCTTCAAGATTCTTCTTTGGTGTCGCCAGAGGACCATCAGTGACTATGTTCTAGAGTTCATAGTCTTCTCCTATGATATGATCTCTCATCTTGTTTTCCACCAAGAATAGTACTAACCATTAAAAAATGGAGGCCTAGCAGTGGATTGCCCTTCCCACTTTCCAATGGTGCACTCATCTTGATATTTTCCTAAGGTGTTAACCTCTTCAAGGATAACCTGCTCTGATACCAATTGATATTTAAGCGTCAATACCATACAAGAGGGGGGATGATTTATGTGGTACCCAATTTTCCCATAACTTAACTATAGAAGGACCTGATTCTTCTAGATGTTCCAACTCCTACTATTTTCGGAATAATAAATACAGAAAATAAGGAACATAAAGATTTTTACGTGGAAAACACCTGGCTAAAAAGGTGAAAAAATCATGACCTATTACTCAGTAGGATTTTCCCAAACTTCTACTAAAATTACTGAGCCAAAACAACATTTACAAAACTCTTTGTAAACCTAAGGATTATAAAGAGTATTGATGGTAAGAGGGGTTGCTCTGATGGTAAGCCACCCCCACTTCCAACCGAGAGGTTGTGAGTTCGAGTCTCCCCAAAAGCAAGGTGGGAAGTTCTTGGAGGGAAGGATGTCTGGGGTCTATTTGAAAACAGCCTCTCTATCCAAGGGTAGGGGTAAGGTCTACGTACACACTACCCTCCCCAGACCCAACTAAGTGGAATTATACTGGGTTGTTGTTGTTGTTGTTGTTGTTGTTGTTTGTAAACCTAAGGATTAACTCTAATCCCATTGTGGCACACAACCTCCATTGTTGCGACAACTTTAAGTTAACTGTAACTTGAATGCTCTAGTTACCTAATACAATTGCTTCTATGAAAGCTTAAAGGTACAATGTGAAATCACCTACTAATATTGAGCTAGTATAAAACATAGACACTTGGAATTGGTTCTTCTATCTCATTCAAGTAGCTTCAGGATTGCACACTCAAATCATACATAAATTTCTTGTAAAATTGCCTTGCTCTTTTGCTCAAATTTAAGATTAACTTCTATTTATGTGAGTTACCTATAAAAGAGAACAACACTGATACCTAATAGGTTAGTAATCAGAGTTTGACTGGAATTCAATTGCTACTCTTCTATCGTAGAAGAGTTCATGGTTATCTCAAACTCTAACACTATCTTCTTCCTAAACCGTGTTCTCTTCATGTAAAGAGATTTTTTCTCCTTATCCGATATGCAACTTTTTCAATCAGATTAGGAGATATTGCTTCTTGATCAGTTAGATTTATCTTTTCCACGTGCATCTCACATGTACAGGTTAATAATGATTGTGCTTCACAAGATGGACCTGGTCCATCTCTGAGTTCTTTTGTTAATCTTCAAAACTTCACCTGTTCTTGGGCTAATAGATTGAGTTAGTTTGTCGCTAGAAGCGATATAAGAGGAAGGCCAAGAGGCTTCGGGGATCTGGTAGTAATGGTGGTGCTCCTTTGAGGGGTCAGTTTTAGCACAACAAAGGCCGTCCATTCAGGAATGCTCAGCTACCTTGCCCAGGTTATCGTGTGGCGTCATCGGGTCATGGTTCTCACAGTTCTCATCAGAGACAATCATCACTCAATGCCATTCCCGCTCAGAGTTCGTCGTGCTTCGTCAATTCAGGGCTCTTCTATGTAAGGTGTATTTGTTAGTCATTCTGGTGCTAGGGTTTCCCTTCTGTCCCTTCTGCAGCACCCGGGAGTTGTTATGAGTGTGGAGAGATGGGTCATATGGGGAGGTAGTGTCATCGTCATTTTACGGGTTCCTCTCAGCAGAGGAGTCAGCCATCGACTTCAGCACCAGTTACGTCACCACCACATACCCACCCAACTAGAGATGGAGGTCAGTCAGCTAGGGTTCGCCCTATAGAGAGAGGTCGATCAGGTGGTGGCATGCCCATTTCTATGGACTTCCAGCCAGAGCCGATGTTATTGCTTCCGATGCTATTATTATCGATATTGTCTCGGTATGACATAGAGATGCCTCTATATTATTTGATCCCATTTTCACTTATTCTTATGTGACATCAAACTTTTCTCGTTATTTGGATGCGTCCCGTGAGTCTCTTATTTTACATGTTCATGTATCTACTCCGGTGGGCGATATTGTTACTGTAGACCGTATGTACCAGTCGTGTATGGTGATTATTAGGGGTCTGGAGACCCGAGTTGATCTTTTGTTATTATGTATGAAGGATTTAGATGTTATTTTGGGCATGGATTGGCTATCTCTATGTCGTGCTATCTTGGACTGTCATGTTAAGACAATGACATTGGCTATATCGGGTGTACCACGGATTGAGTGGCGAGGTTTCGCCGATTATGTTCCTAGTAGGGTAATCGCATTCTTGAACGCCCGCCGTATGGTTGGGAAGGGTTGTCTCTTGTATCTAGCCTTTGTGAGGGATGGCGGTGTAAGGACTCTGAGAATTGATTCTGTTCTAGTTGTGAGGGAGTTTCCCGATGTATTTCCTGCAGACCTTCCAGACATGTCATTGAATAGGGATATTTGTTTTGGTATTGGCTTGGTGTCGGGCCCTCATCCCATTTCTATTTCATGGTATCATATGGCACCAGCAGATTTGAATGAGTTAAAGGAGTAGCTTCAAGAACTCCTTGATAAGGGGTTTCATGCGGCCTAGTGTGTCACCTTGGGGTACGCCGGTTTTTTTTTTTTTTGAAAAAAAAGGATGACACTATGAGGATTTGCATTGATTATAGGCAGTTGAACAAAGTAACAATTAAGAACAAGTATCACTTGACTCGCATTGATTATTTAATCGACCAGATTTAGGGAGGGAGAGTGTCTCCAAGATTGATCTCTGTTCAGGTTATCACCAGTTAAAGATCACAGACTCCAATATTCTAAAGACAGCTTTCAGACCGATATGGTCATTATAAGTTCTTGGTGATGTCTTTTGGGCTGACCAATTCCCCAACAACGTTCATGCATTTGATAAAAAACATGTTCCGGCCTTATCTCGACTCATTCATCATAGTCTTTGTTGATGATATTCCAGTATACTCGTGTAGTTAGGAGGAAAACGCAGAGCATTTGAGAGTTGTGTTGTAGAGATTGAGGGAGGAGAAACTTTATGCAAAGTTCTCCAAGTGTGAGTTTGGCTTAGTTCAGTGGCTTTCTCGGGACACAAGGTGTCCAGCGAGGTTATTCAGGTTGATCCGAAGAAGATAGAGGGGGTTCTAAGTTGGCCCGCTCAGCCACAACGATTCATAGTTTTCTTGGGTTGGCGGGCTATTATTGCCGGTTTGTTTAAGGATTCTCATCTACCGCATATCCCTTGACTAAATTGACTTAGAAGGGTGCTTCATTTGTATGGTCGGACAAGTGTGAGGAGAGCTTTCAGAAGCTCAAGACAACATTGACCACAACTACAGTGTTAGTTTTTCCATCAGCTTTAGGTTCATATGTCGTGTATTATGATGCTTTGAGAGTTGTTATTGGGTGTATATTTATGCAGGAGAGTAGAGTTATTGCTTATGCTTCTCGCCAGTTGAAGCCCCATGAGAAGAACTACCACATTCATGATTTGGAGTTGGCTTCCATTGTTCACGCGTTGAAGATTTGGAGGTATTATTTGTATGGCGTGTCTTGTGAGGTGTTGACTGATCATCGTAGCCTCCAGCACTTGTTCAAGCAGAAGGATCTCAATTTGAGGCAGCGGAGATGGTTGGAGTTGCTAAAGGATTGTGATATCACTATATTTTACTATACAGGGAAGGCTAATATGGTAGATGATGCCTTGAACCGAAAGACGGTGAGTATGGAGGTTTGACATATATTCTGGTTAGGGAGAGACCTCTTGCTGTTGATGTTCAGGCCTTGGCCAATCGGTTCATGAGGTTAGATATTTCAGATCCCAGTCGGGTATTGGCTTGTGTGATTTCTCGGTCTTTCTTATATGATCGCATCAGAGAGCGCCAGTATGATAATCCTCATTTGCTTGTCCTTAAGGATAGAGTTTAGCACGATGATGCTAGATATGTTTCTATTGGTGATAATTTGGTGTTGAGGATGTAGGGCCGGATATGTGTGCCCAATGTAGATGGGCTTCGGGAGTTGATTCTGGAGGAAGCTCATAGCTCGCGGTATTCCATTCATCCAGGTGCCGCGAAGATGTATCAGGATCTGAGACAGTATTATTGGTGGAGTAGAATGAAGAAAGACATTGTGGGATTTGTAACTCGATGTCTCAATTGTTAGGAGGTAAACTATGAGAATCAGAGACCAGGTGGCCTGCTTTAGAAGATGGATATTCTAGAGTAGAAGTGGGAGCGGATCACTATGGACTTTGTAGTTGGCTCATATAAGATTACACGAGTCCGCCAAACTATAGAGTACCTGGTCCTCTATGAGATAATACGTACTGAATGTAAAGAAGGACATAGATTTTCGACGTGGAAAAATCCCACACAAGGGGATAAAAAAACCATGACCTATTCTTGTAGGATTTTAACTCAACTAACTTGTAATTTACCTATTACGAACCCCTTTGCAAAACCCCTATTGCAAAGATTTTAAACTAACTTGTGATTCAACCACCACAAGCCACTCTCTAACTCTCCTAGTTATAGAGGATTTAACTTATGACTATTTCTAGTCACAACATAAACTCTAAAGTTTATGAATTTGGTTTGTTTCTAAAGCAGTGCTTCTAAGAAAGCAAAATAGGAATTACAATGTAGAACAATTAACAAGATCACAACTCAACTATGGATGTACATAAGACTTTGTTTAGAAACTGACCCTTAGTGGAGTTGTCTTCTTGTTCTTGACACACCGTTGATTTCAATGTCGAATAGATGCTTCTTCTTCTTGAGTGAATACCACTGAATGCACAAATCTTGGTATGTCTTGCACCAGGTTGTTTTATCACAAAATATATCACAATAGGTAGTGATGTCAAATCGTGGTGTACTTTTTCCTAGAGATAAGTGACTGGTTCACTATGTGCACAACCACTTCTGGTCAGGTGCATTCCAGCTGGACTTTGTGCTTCTGTTATGACATACCAATGAACCACGTCCTAGTTGTGTTCCTTTTCTGTAACTGTTGCTTGATGGACACTTTCTTCTGCCACGTTCCAGGTGTGCACTTTGACCTGTACTTTTGTCAGAGAACCCCCAGGGAGCAAGTCCATGTTGTGTTTCTCTTTATTTTAAATGTGTACAGTCACTAACTTGTAGTTATGTCGGAGAACCCTAAGGGACCAGGTCATGGGTCCCTGTTGTGTTCCTCCATGTGGTTGTTGATCCATTTGTTAATGTTCAAACTTCGACCAGTTTATATGAGATGAGTATCCTGTGAGACAAGATTCTCTATCTGGTTCTTAGACAAAAAATTTGTTAGATCATCAATATATAGGAAGCATATGACTAAGTCATTAAAAACCCATCAATTTCCCCTTTTTGATGATGACAAACTTGGACATGAGAAGTATTAGTTTAGATAAGAATTAACAATTAATTAACCAGATGAGACGTCTTCCCCCTTAATCTTAGCAGTTCCCTTTTAATCTTTGATCTCCCTTCTTTGATTATTACAAGTTTCCCCTTAATCTCAGATCTCCCTCCTTTCATCACACGCATAGTGTCCCCTTAATCTTCTCAATCTCATCTATTTTTCCCCCTTTTGGCATCATTAAAAAGAATAACTAGTATGACGAAGAGCACACGTAGGTAATCAGCATAAAGAAGTCTAACATAGCTAACTCATGCCACATATGTGCACACAACATGACAGAAAATAGAAACCAGAGGAACATAGTGTTGTACATGCAAGGAAAAGGGAGCCGTTTCATTAATGTTTACATTGGACTGACCAAGTCAAGAATAGTAATGGTTAATGTCAACATGCCATCACACAAAAACAAAACAAGTAAACACCAGTAAAACAGCAGCCACTGAAATTTGGAACAAAAATAGCTAGACACTAGGGAGGATCCTAAGGATCACTAAGAGAAGGAGGCTTCAAGGAAGAGACAATAATGGTTTTAAGAACCAAGTCCAATCTAGCATTTGCAGCCAGTTGTTCTTCAAGTAGTTGAGCCCCGAGTCTCTTATTTTACTTTCTCAATAGAGTAACCTCCTCATGTACAGAATCAGGTCCCTTAGCTGCTTGGCTAAGCTGAGTTTCCAATATGGCATTTCGAGCCCACATCCTTCTCAATTCCTCAGAAGCTACATTTTGAGCGTTTATCAACTAAGATATGATTAAGATGATCCTGCTAACACTTTCTATACATTCACATTTTTTTAGAGTCTTAGAGAAGGACTATTTGCGCATACGCACTCTAGGATTTCCTATGGGCACCTTATAGAATTTGAACACTTGAGTTAGGAGAAAGCTGTAGGGTAACCCGTGATTTCCACCTTTAAAATTTGCCACTTTCTGCATGTTATCAATCGTGATTCGTGATGGCCGGAAATTGATTGGTACAAACTCATCAAGTGATTCCATTAGGACCATATCAGATCTTGTAGCAATAGAGCGCCTCTCAGAAAGGGGTAAAATCACTTTATTGACCAATTCGAAGAGAAGCTGATACTCAGGAAGCAGCACCTTCTTATCTATATGTTTACCCTGTTGAATGGCTTGTTCTTTCATAATGGCACTTCAAAAGTTTACTCCACTGACATCCTTAACTGAGTTCATACATTCACACGATATTCCGAGAACCTTACCCAATGTTGAAGATCCAGCACGATGTTTACTCCATTTACGAGAGCACAGATGTGGTCCCCCTCAAAAGTGAAAAGAGAAGAGTAGAAGGCTTGTACAACATATTTGTAGAATAGAGGCATTCTCTCTTCAAACAAGTGTTCCCATTGTTGAAACTCCACAATCTCCAGAATTTGACGCATCCCTGCTATCTTCAAAATAGCTAGGTCAAATGTACGTCCCCACAACACTTTCTGAGTTCATAGTCTCTGCTTCCAAAGACCACCATCATTGGTTATGGACCTTATTGTACTAAGTTCTTTCACAGTTTCCCTTTTCTGTTTGCTACATTCTTCAACAGACTTTCCTTTTCAGCTTGTTGTTTTCACAGTATTGTCTTCAGAACTATCTAGCTCAGTTTGACTCCATTTAGACTTGCAGCTATACTTCACAGATGACCCCTTATGTTTCTCAACTGTTTTAGCGAGTGCATTTTCCATAGACTGTTGAGTTGTCATAGATTGTTGTACTGAGGAATCGAGTTCTTTGGAAGCATCTTTGTCTACTTGGTTTACTGATCCACTCTTGATTAAATCCTGTGGATTCATTTTTCTCCTTTTTCTTGGCATGTCACTCCTCTTACTTTTTGAAATAACGACTCGGAGATGTCTTGCTGTAAAGACCTAATAGTGAGGCATTTTGAGGAAGACCCTAAGATTTTTGGGTGAATGAGAGGTACATGAGTTTGCATGGAAGAGAAAGAGTTCATTAGAAGGCTTTTCTGGGAATATCTCACGAGTCAAGGACTCTAAGAGTTCTGCAATCATGCATTTTCCAGAAGTGAGATCTCTTCCCTCTCATGCCCAGACGAGAGATAAACTCCTTCATTTTTCAGGCTTTCAACAGCTATGGCCATAATGTTGTGAGCTACTTCCTTTTCAGGTGACTCCTTGAGAGTCACTGAGTCCAACATGGAGGAGTTTATATACTGGTCAGGATCATCCTCAGGAGCTTTTGGAGCCTGAAAAGTGAAACCTTCTTTATGTTCTTTGGAGATTTCAAAGGATTAACTTGACATAGGGTTCTCAAAATAATGGTAAATAGGGTTTAGCAGAAATGGGAAGACAGCAGGAGTGAAGAAGAGACTAGAAGTGTGTAAACTGGTAGAGTGCGTGAAACCGTGATTACCTGAAATTGATTTCAGGGAAGGCGATGAAATAGGAGCGGTGCTAGATGTGGTAGATTGAGACAATTGTTCGATCATCATTAGATGAACACTTTCCAGACAAGTAGCTAGAGAGAGTAAGAGATAAAGAGTGGATCCTAGATTAACAACGAAGAAGAAGGTTCATGACTTATCATAGGAGGGAAGAAAAGATTTATTGGAAGATGAGCTAATAATGAGTGAAGAAAGAAATAGGTTATGAATAGTCCTAGAGACGTCAGTAGTTTTGTGGGGAAATATTTACCGTACAGAGGAGGAGTAAGGATTTTACGAACAAGACACGCACAGACTCTGGAAAGTTGTATGATATGGCGGATGGATTTCAGGAAAATTATTACATTTTTTAGAGATGGCATGCAAATTTAAGCTCATTACCACTAACCTGAGTTATAAGAACCTGATGCCAGAGCAATCTTTTGAACAGAATTTTAGCAACTCCCCTCTTGCAACTTATAACTGCACCTTTAGCTTCTATGATCGTCATGCGTATTTACCTACAACGGTATTAATGTGGGTTAAACTTGGTCAGAAAATACTTTAGCTATCTTTACCTGATGGTATCGTACAAATCTAACTAAAAGAGAATCAATTTCTTCATCAGACTATTTTGACCCCATGCTCATCTTGATTGATCCAGAACATTCCCTACTTCGAGTTTTTGATGCAGATATCTGGAGGTTGATTTTCTGTATCGCAATACTTTCCACAAATCAATTTCTTCATCATTTTGATCATCAGGGAATGGTCAATCAAGGGATGAGGCATGAACCATGAAAAGTGCACCTCCGTTTGAGACTTTGAGGCCTTGTTTAGTGGGTTGTTCGCAAGAAGAACTCCTTCACTCGTCTATCTGTACTCTTCCCAACCTGATCCTTTCTGTTGTCTAGAACAAGGAATTTTTTTCTAATTGGAAGTTCCTGGTGAGTCTTGTTTTTAGGAGGAGTCTTTTTTCTACACCTGTTCTCAAGGTAGAGAGCAGTATTCATTCCTTTTTGTCCTGAACTTTTTTAGTGATTCCATAGGTGATGCACACCACATTTTCCAGTTCTGCTTTTTCCTTCAACCATGCCATTTAGCTGTAGAGTCCTTGGTGTTGAGAAATTGTGTATGCACCCTTCTCCTTCTCCTCTTTCACTTTGAGAACTCATTTCCAGGTGAAATTTTGAGTTTGGCGGACCACAGATCAGGTCTTGCTAAGATTATTTGTTTGAAGGTGAGAAGTTTGCATATGCCAATCCTCCATGCCATGGTTGCGACTTCACTCATCTCATGCCACCAACTTGTGGAGATTCATACTTAGTTGGAGTGGTTGTTCTTGTTCCTTTATCTGCTAAGTCAACTTGGTGGGTTATCAGATTGGTGACTGCACTTTCTAAGCCATTCATATAGTGCACGTTCCCACTTGAGTGACAAACAAACCTTTCTACCTTTTCATTCACCTTGCAAATGTACTTTTTACTTCTTTCTTACGGATATATTCCCTTCCTGTAGGGATTTTAGTGTGAATAGATTCATGATGTTTTCAGCTTCATGATGTTGGCATCCACAATTAATAGTCCATCGCAGTCTGCTTCTTCTCACTGCTCTCTACACCTACACATTATTGGTTAGGTTTAGGAACCCAAACTAGTTTGGGTCCCTTATTACTAAAAAATGATGAATGAGGGATTTCCTAGTCCATGCAGACAGCATCCGCTTTTTGCGAGTGGTACCTGGTCCTTTGCTAGTAGTCTCTCTATCAATGACGCTTTGATCTTCTGAGCAGACTTAGCCCTGGCCTGACAATTTTCTTTAAAATACCCATTGTTTCCACAGTAGGTACATAGCAAGTTGTCAGATTTAGTGACATACTTGTTGTGTGGGTTGTAGGGGGTTTTCTCCCTTTGGAACCTGATACCCTGTTTGTTCCCACTATTGTTGTGATATATGGCAGCAAGAGCATTTGAGGACCAGGTCCACTTCAAGGATTTCTCAAGATCGTTTCTTACTTTTTCCAACTCAACTTGGAGTTTCTGATTCATGTCTGCAAAGACTAGTTTTTACAACAATTAACTCCTTTTCCAGCAAGATGTGAGACTCACTGGCTATTTCCTTCCCTTTCCCAAGATTTACATTCATATGTTCTCTATTGAGTCCCTCAATGGTTTCCTCTAGATTAGCACATATCACTAGAAGGTCGTCCCTTTCCTCTTCAGTAGAGATAATTTTTTCTTCTAAGGAATGTTTCTTATTGCTGAGACCTTCTATAGCTTCTTTTAGATCAACAACTACAACTATCAGATCGTCTCTCTCATTCTACACACTAGTTATTTTTTCATTAAGGGCCTCCTTCTCTAGTTCAAAATTAGCTATGGTCTCATTTAAGTCCACTACACATATCTCTAGATCGTCTCATAGATTGTTTGGCCTCTCCAAGTTCTAAGGTCAGGGTCTACTAATCATTTACTAGCCTATAGTAAGCATCAATTAAGACATTTGATAAAGACCTTAGTTTCTTAGAAGTATAGGATTTCAGATTTCTCTGAACATTCGTGAAGTTTAACTCATCGTCTTCATCTTCTTCTTCTCCTTCATCTGACTAAGCCATCAGCGCGAACAGTGAATCGTATTTTATTTCTTCAGTTTCCACTGACATCATGGAACTATTTTCTACATCTGATTCCCTTTCGGATTCACTTGAGGAGTCTCCCCAAGCATCAAGAGCCTGATTAACGATATTGTTTGTAGCACCTTTTCGATCGAATATTCTCTCTAAAACCAGGTTCCTTTTTCCTGCTTTGTTAGGATTTTGCTTGTATTGCTCTTGTTTCTCGAGTGGGCAGTCTTTGATGAACTGCCATGACTTTTCACATCCATGACAGAGATCATTGTTCCTTGTTATACTTGAACTGCTCCACTTTGGTATGCCACCGTTTCTTCGAACCATTTTTTGAAATCTCTTAGTAAGTAGGCCATGTCACTATCTTTCAGCTTTAAGCACCAAGTTCTTTTTCTTCTTAGGCTCTCTTCTTTCATTATCCTTCTTTCTCTTCATCTATACGTTTTCAGATTACCAATTAACTCATCCATGGTCAGAGTCTGCAGATCTTTAGCTTCTATGATGGCATTTACCTTACTTTCCAAGACCCATGCAGAACATTGAGAATTTTCCTTACAAGCTTATTTCTGGGAATGACATCTCCAAACGAGTGAAGATCATTTATGATGGAGGTGAATCAGGTGTGCATGTCTTGTATGGACTCATCATCCTTCATCTAGAAGAGCTCACATTATGTGGTGCGCATGTCAATTTTGAGTTGTTTGACCTGTGTGGTTCATTCATGAGCAGTTTGCAATGCCTCCCATATCTCTTTGGCAGTTACACAAGCTGAGACTATGTTGTACTCATCATATCCTCTGCCACACATCAAGATTTTCTTAGCACGATAGTTCTTTTCTATAGCTTTTCTGTCAATATCGTTGTACTTTTTTCTTCCTTTAGGCACCATTTTCTCTATTTCTTCAATCTTCTTCATGGGAACATGTGGACCATCACATATAATGTCCCAAAACTCTGAATCTTCTGCCATGATGATATCATGCATCCTTCTTCCACCATCCATGGCATTGATCATTGAATCTGAGAGGTCTATAGGTTGATTGTCCTTCTTCAAATCTTGGTGGAGCAGCCACTGAGGATTTCTCCAAGGTGTTAGCCTGATAGGAGGAACCTTCTCTGATATCAATTGATAAGATTACACGATTCCGCCAAACTATAGAGTACCTGGCCTCTATTACATAATATGTAGAATGCAGTAACTACTAAATCTAGAGAAGGCCAGAGATTTTCTACATGGAAAAATCTCACACAAGGGGATAAAAAAACCATGACTTACTCTCATAGGCTTTTAACTCAACTAACTTGTAATCTACCTATTACAAGATACTTTGCAAAAGCCCTATTGCAAAAACTATAGATTAACTTGTGATTCAACTACCACAAGCCACTCTCTAACTCTCCTAGTTATAGAAGATTTAACTTATGACTATTTCTAGTCACAACATAAACTCTAAAGTTTACGAATTTGGTTTGTTCCTAAAGCAGTGTTTATAAGAAAGCAAAATAGGAATTACAATGTAGAACAATTAACAAGATTACAACTCAACTATGGATGTACATAAGATTTCGTTTAGAAACTGATCCTTAGTGGAGTTGTCTTCTTGTTCTTGACACGCCGTTGATTTCAATGTCGAATAGATGCTTCTTCTTCTTGAGTGAATACCACTGAATGCACAAATATTGGTATGTCTTGCACCGGGTTGTTTTATCACAAAATATATCACAATAGGTAGTGATGTCAACTCGTGGTGTACTTTTTCCCAAAGAGAAGTGACTGATGCACTGTCTGCACAGCCACTTCTGGGCTTTCCAGCTAGACTTTGTGCTTCTGTCAGGAGTACCAATGAACCAGGTCCTAGTTGTTTTCCTATTCTGTAACAGTTGCTTGATGAGAACTTTCTTCTGTCATGTTCCATCAGTACACTTTGACCTGTACTTCTGTTGGAGAACCCCAAGAAAGCAGGTCCTTATTGTGTTTCTCTTTATTTTGAATGTGTACAATCACTGACTTGTACTTTTGTCAGAGAACCCTAATAGACAAGGTCATTAGGTCCCTATTTTGTTTCTCCATGCGGCCATTGATCCATTTGTTGATGTTCAAGCTTCGACCAGTTCATATGAGATGAGTATCCTGTAGGACAAGATTCTCTATCTCGTTGTTAGACAACAAGATTGTTAGACATCAAAACATAGGAAGCATAAGGCTAAGTCATTAAACACCTCATCAGGCTCCCACGGATTTTGAAGAAGTTCGATGCTATTTGGGTGATTGTGCATCGGCTGACCATGTCCATGCACTTCATTCCTGTGTGTACTACCTATTCTTCAGAGCGGTTGGTAGAGATCTATGTTTGGGAGATTGTTCGTTTGCATGGTGTCCCAATTTCCTTCATTTCAGATAGGGGCACTCAGTTTACTTTGCAGTTTTAGAGGTCTGTGCAGCAAGAGTTGGGTACTCAAGTTGAGTTGAGCACAGCTTTTCACCCTCAGACGTATGGGCAGTCCTAGTGCACTATGCAGATATTGGAGAACATATTGCGTGCTTGTTTCATTGATTTCGGAGGATCACGGGATCAGTTTCTACCGCTTGCAGAGTTTTCTTATAAAAACATCTACTAGTTGAGTATTCAGATGGCTCCATATGAGGCTTTGTACCGAAGGCGGTGTAGATCTCCAGTTGGTTAGTTTGGGTCAGGTGAGGCTAGGCTATTGGGGACATACTTGGTGCAGGATGCTTTACAAAAGGTAAAGGTAATTTAGGAGAGGCTTCGTACAATGCAGTCAAGACAAAATAGTTATGCCGACATGAAGGTTAGGGATGTGTCATGCATGATTGGCGAGAAGGTTCTGTTGAAGGTTTCACCCATGAAGGGTGTTATGAGATTTGGAAAGAAGGGTAAATTGAGTCCTCAGTTCATTAGGCCTTTTGAGGTGCTTCAAAGGATTGGGGAGGTGGCTTATGAGCTTGCTTTGCCACCTAGCTTGTTGAGTGTACAATCGATATTTCATGTTTCTATGCTCCGGAAGTATATTGGGGATCCGTCTTATGTTTTGGATTTTAGCATGGTGCAGTTAGAAGGTGATTTGACTTATGATGTGGAGCTAGCTATTTTGGAGCATCAGGTTCAAAAGTTGAGATCAAAGGATATAGCTTCAGTGAAAGTGCAGTGGAGAGGTCGGCCCATGGAGGAGGCTACTAAGGAGACCGAGCGAGAGATGAAGAGTAGATATCCTCACCTGTTTGAGGCTTCAGGTATGTTTCTTGACTCGTTCGAGGACGAACGTTTGTTTAAGAGGGAGAGAATATGACGACCCAGCCAGTCATCTCAAGAGTTAACGCTCTATTTTTCTCCTATTGCTTCTTCTTATTGATTGGTTTATCGGTTCTATATGTGACCGGATTGGTTGGCTCTAGTTCGAAAAGGTTTTGGTAAGGTTTGAGACACTTAGTCTCTTTTGAGGAAACTTAAGCTGAAAAAGTCAACTAGATGTTGACATATGTTTTAGAGGACTAGGATATGAGTTACGATGATTTGGATAGCTTCATAAGGTGATTTAAGACTTAGCAACGTGATCGGAATGTGTTTTGGAGGTCCGGAGTAGATTTAGGCTTGAATTCGCGAAATTGGAATTTTGGCATTTTCCGGTTGAAAGGTGAGATTTTGATATATGGGTCAGAATGGAATTCCGAGAGTTGCACTAGTTCCCTTGTGTCATTTGGGAGGCGTGTGCAAAATTTTAGGTCATTCAGGCGTGGGTTGATAGACTTTTTGGTCAAAAATGTAATTTAGAAGAATTCTTAGGCTTGAATCTAACGCGAATTTGATATTTTGATATTGTTTTGACTGTTTCGAAGATTGGAACAAGTTTGAAGGATGTTATGGGTTATTTTGGAATGTTTTTTTGAGGTCTTGAGCCTCGGGTGGTCAATCGGGTCATTTTATGTTTTGGAAAGTTGCAGAAATCTGTAGTTGGGTGTTGCAGAAAAATTGGCCTTTGCGTTTGTGAGTGGAGCCTCACATTCGCAAAGGGTTAGCAGGTGAAGTTGAAGGTTTAGCCTTCGCGTTCATGAGGGAGGCCCTGCATTCGACAAGGGCTGGGCCTTTGAGCATCACGTTCGCGAGAAGGGGAGCCGCGTTCGCGAAGTTGGAGTCAAGAGGCATTGCGTTCGCGAGAGGTAAGACGCATTCGCGAAGGAGGAAAATTTGGTCAACTTAAGTTTGTGCTTCGTGAATGCAAGGCTTTGACCGTGTTCACGAAGAAGGATTTGAATGGCTGGACAGAATGTTTAAATAGCCATTATCCACGATTTTGGTGCTAACTTCCACCACTTTTGAGCGATTTTGGAGTTTTTTGAAGAGGATTGAAGAAGGATTCAAGGGGGAATACTTGGAAGTAACATTTATGGACTTAATACTTTATCCTAATTTGAATTCTACCTAATTAATCATGAAATTTAAGCCTAATATTGAAAAATCTGGGCTAGTAATTGGAGACCTAGAATATAGGATTTGAAGGGTCGTTTATGGTTGGATTTTGATGCTTTTGATATGAATGAACTCGGGGAGGGATAAAGAGTCTAGGGATGTATTTTCATCGGAATTCGAGACGTGGTCTCGGGGGTCGGGTTTGGCCAATTTCGGGATTTGTATTATAATTTAATTTCTTTCGAGTGTGCTTTGTTTCCTTAGCATATTTTGATATTTGCACTGATTTTCGTTACATTTGGGCATTTGGAGGTCGATTCAAGAGGCAAAGGCATCACGAACTAGAGATTTGGACTTGTTAGAGGTGTGTAATGATTGTAAATGTTGTCCTGAGAGTATGAAACTCCGAATTTTACTTCGTTGTGCTATATTGAGGTGATGCACACACTAGATGACGAGAGTGTAGTCGTGCACAGTTGGAGATTATGACTTAGTCCATCCTGAATGGCTATTTTACCGCATATTTGATTGAAAACTATTTGTTGTCATCAAGTTTGGGGCCAAATGTCATATGTGGGCCTCGTGCCAACGATTTGAATCCTTAGGGGATTTTTACTGATATCTCCTCACTATTTTGACTTTATACTCGTACTCAGTCATGTTATATTATACTCCTTTCATAACTCATCCATGTTTAATCTATTTTAGCACTTAAACGATAGTTTAAGTAATACTTAATGTTGAGCATCATGTTTTCAGTTTCCCGAGTGGTTTATGAGATTCTGATTGAGTAAGGCCAAGAGCATGTGTTTTGAGGTTATTGAGCCGATTCATGATAATGAAGCCGAAGGCTTGAGATTGTATGCCACAAGGTGGCTTGTTGATATGAGGCCGAGAGCCTATTGATTATATCACGAGATGGCTTGATACTAAGGCTGTATCCTGTTCCGGTTTTGGGTCTATTTGGGTCTGCGGTTCCGGTTCTGGCGGTTCCGGTTCTGGGTCTATTTGGGTCTGCGGTTCCGGTTCTGGCGGTTCCGGTTCTGGTGGTTCTGGCGGTTTTGGCGGTTCCGGTTCTAGCGGTTCTGAAGGTGGAACCAGCCCGTGACGGTTTCGGGTACCATCCGGTTTCGGTTCTGGCGGTTCCGGTTCCAGCAGTTTTGGCGGTTCCGGCAGTTCCCAGCGGTTCTGAATTTTTTTTTTCTAAATCAATGTCTTGTATAGTAGTCATTAGTATATTGTAGAATATATTTTATATGGTGTACTATGTTATTAGTATAGTATATATTGTGTTTGGTAATTAGTATATATTATGTATAAGTTGTGTATATTTTGTATATAAGTAGTATATATTGTATTTAAGTAGTATATATTGTATATAAGTAGTGTATATTGTGTTGTAGTTAGTAATTAGTATAAATTGTATATAAGTAGTATATATTGATAAAAGAATGTTGTCATTAGTATATTGTGTTGTATGTTATATATTGTATGTTATATAAATATTCAAGGATTGATATAGAAGTAAAGACAAAGAAATATTGAGACAAAAGATATTCAAGGATATGATAAAGAGCATATTTATTGACCAAAATGACATATCTTTCTTAGTCTTCCTTCCCCCAATGGAATGAGCACAACATGGTACTAATACCACCATTAAAAGGAAAAAAAACTAAAAGAAGACATGCCAATGTACAATTTACATCATAATTTATGCATTATTTCTAACAAATCTCATAAAACCTTGAAGGTTTGGAGGTGGTTGTGTTGGCGGTGGTGGAAATGAAGCTTGTTCATCATCACTTCTGGGTGAAGTTGCTTCCTGAGCAAGTTCTGCTATCATTTCTTCATACGCCTCATCTATTTCTGGTTGTGATTCTGCTAGGCCAAAGTTCCTTCTTTCTGCGCGGATCCAATCTCGAAAAAGCACTGATTTTCCAAGCTGTCCCGCATCGACGCTCTGTGATCACCTATTTGTAGTCTTGCTTGACTAAAAGCGCTCTCCGATGCAACAGTTGACGCTTCAATCGACAGAACATCCCGAGCCATCCTTGCAACAACGGGAAAATGCTTTTCCCTTGTCTTCCACCATTCCAAAAGGTCGAAAGAACCGTCTGGATTCTCCTTCTCTAGTCCCTGTGACAAATAAATTTGAAGCTCATTTAGATGGGAAATTTCATCTAAATTATCACCTTGAGTACCCCTGAACTCCGTCCACGATTTAAGAGATGTTAAGCCAGCAGCTCTTTTAGACGATTGTGATGTAGACGAAGTAGGGGTTGGAATATTAGGCCTAGCATGCTCTAACGCCTATTTATAAGCATTATAACAGTTTGAGCATTAACTTTAATTGATGCTTTCGCATCAGCTAGTGTAGCAATTTCTACTTCTGAAAGATCTAAAGATTGATAAATAGTAGAATACCAAAAGTGAGGACCTCCTAATTTCATAGTTGGATTTAACATAGCAGACACACCAAAAATAGGAGGGATTGGAAAAAAATATTTTTAAAGTTCTTTTTCATTTCAGTTATTACAAGTTCATAAATGTCCCCTCCCTCGCTAAAATCAACAAACAAATTAGCAAGTGCGGCAATATAAACTAAAAAGTTAGAAATAGTTGGATAATATTGGCCAGAAAAAGCATTTTTAGCCACATGAAAATGTTCTAAAAAATCTAAAAGAATTATAACGTTAGTCCAATCTTATGTAGTTAGCATTTCATCATCTTCCTCACCACCCGAGAATTATACGTAGCGTTAATTGGGTTTCTATATTCGTACGCTACTACTAAACTTTCGTACATGTAATTCCACCTAGTCGGGCAAGGTTTAGAAACCTTTCTTTCTCTAAGGCCATATTCGTCACACTTTTTAAATAATTCTCTAAGCCTACTTCTACGGTTTGAATAAAATAGCCAATTAAGAGCCATTTTAACCTTTTCAATTTCTAAGTTTAATACTCATACCATCACCAACAATTAAATGATAAATATGACAAATACATCTAACATGGAAAATATTAGTAAAAGCAGGATTAAGTGTTCTTGTTAGCATAACTATTGCACTAGTGTTGCTAGAAGCGTTATCCATAGAAATTGACATTATTTTATCACTAAAGCAAAAATATCTGCATACATCTGAAACAGTGTTAGCTATAAACCTACTCGTGTGCCGTGAATTAATTATCCTATATGCAATTATGCGTTTTTGCATTGTCCAGTCTTCGTCTATCCAATGACTGGTTACGGTCAGATAATCACAATCATTATTACTTCTACCAATACCAGTTGTAATAGACATATGATTAGTTATATGGGTAAATAAATAGCACAAGTATTGTTCATATTCATGCTTGTATTTATAAATATCGGCCTTAAATGTTGGGCGAGGCCAACCTTTATACGTAGGATTAAATACTCTTCTAATATAATGAATCCATGCAGGATTAGAAGCAAAAGAATAAGGCAAACACATAACAGTAATTATTTTCGCTAATTCTTCACGATCCTTATTTGGATCGTAATATAATATACCTCCGGTGACTGTGTTTATTCCTGGTTGAACTAGATTTGAACCAGTACTTGGGTTAACTGTAGAATCAGCACTTGTCCTCCCCTCTTGTTGCGCTTTCAATTGCAAATATCCTTATCGCTAGGGTGTAATCTTATATGCTTAACTAAACTACCCGTGCCGCTACGATCTCCAGTATACCTATGAACAAGTAATTTCCCACAAGATTTACACTTAGCCTTATTTTGTTCTCTTAGTTGAATAAAAAATTGCCAAACTAATGATGTTTCTGTACGTTTAGGAGGTTGTCTACTAAAAGTGGGAGTTTGTACGGGTGGGTGTGCCGGTTCATCACCTAGGTTATGAGCAGGACTAGTAGGTGTATCATCTAAATCTACTGGAGCTTGGGTTTCATCATCATCATCATCATCCTCATTTCCCTCTAAGATAGGTGCATTAGGATAAATAGCATTCATAATATCATCGTCTATTCTATCACCAACTGCTACATCATGTAGAAAATCAATATTGCTAAATTGAAAACAAGAGTGATCACTATCAAGGATTCCGAAGGGTTCATTAGGATTTCTAGGTTGGCTACTACTTTCAACTTGCTTATCTTTTCTAGGTCGGAGAGCCGGGGGAGGGGTAGTATTTTGGCCACTACTTTCACCGGTTTTAGCTTTTCCTTTACCGAACATTTTTTTCAACGAAAATGCCATAATAATTATAATTAAGCAAACTAACAGCACAAAAAAATACAATTAGCACGTAAGAGTTGAAACGAGTTTACCGGATTGACGAACAACTTCTTGAAAATTGAAAATCGTTGAACTTGAACACTTGAAAACTTCAATTCAACAACTTCACAATTTTTCACGAATTTGGAACAATAAATTAAGCACTTGCACTAGAAATATTGAAAGAGAGCTTGAGAGATATTGATGAATTGGTGAATAAAAATGAAAGAATGAGGGGGTATTTATAGTTGAGAAATGGGAAATAATATAATTATATAAAGTTTGGGGTTAAATTAAAGTTTTGGGGCCAAATGGCTATTTTTTAAACTTCCAAACGGCTACTTTTTGCAAAGAGCCGTTTGGAAATAATTATTAAAAAAATAAAAAAAAATTTGAAAAATGCCCGTTAGGAACCGGCAGAACCGTTTGGAACCGCCAGAACCGATCCAGAACCGCGAGCCGGTTCCGGTTCTGGAGGTTCCAACGTGTAGAACCGCCCCGCCACGGTTCCCTGGAACCGGTAGAATCAGAACCGCCGGAACGGGCAGAACCGGCAGGGCCGCGGTTCCGGTCCGGTTCCGGTTCGTAACCGCGAAAATTACAGCCTTACTTGATACTGCGCTTGGGCTGTAAGTGCCCCCTCCCGGAGTCTGTACACCCCCAGTGAGTGTGAGTACGTATTGTGATATGAGATACAGCCCGAGGGGCTGGTGTTGTTACATGATATCGCCCGAGGGGCAGATTCTGTTGACTTTATACGTAGGGGCACATTTTTATGTGTTTATCTGTTCTAGTTGCCTTTAATTTAATTGTTTAACTGTTAAAAAGGTGTTTTAAAAAAGCTTCTTCTGAATTAAGTGCTTTTACGTGTTTTCATTGTTTTTACTGCTTTATACTACTTCTTTATAGCATGTTGATGTGCTTTTACGTGATTTCTATCGATCAGTCTTCATTTATTATTATTACTCACTAAGTTGGAGTGCTCAGTTTACTCCCTACACCCTGCGTGCAGATTCAGGCGCTTCGGGTCCTGCTAGCGAGTGTTGACTTCATTCCAGCGCAGGCGGATTCGGAGATTCACTAAGTAGCTGCTCGCCGTCCACAGGCCAGTGCTTTTCCCCCTATCTTATTTACTTTGTTTTAGTTCTGTAGTAGACTATGTAGACTTTTCTTGTCTTTATTCAGATAGTAGACGCTCATGATTAGTGACACCTCAATGTCGGGCTATGTCTATTCCGCATTACTGTTTCACCTTATTTTGGGATTATTGTTCTGTTAAGACTTAATTTGTATTATTTTAATTGCATAAAATAAATTGGGAGCGTATCGACTGGTCTTGTCTTCACGAGTGGCGTCATCACGAACAAGTCTAAATTTAGGGTCGTGAAAATTATCCGTACCGGTCCAGATAGAAGGTAGGGGTGAGGGATTTGGATAAAGAGCAAGGGTAATGGAAGAGTACAAAAAAATCCCTTAGTACAATTTGGTTGGTATGCTTAAGGTACCGGACCGGTGCCCTTACGTTTTCTTTTTTAATGGAAATTTTTGCTTCCCTAGCCCCAGCAACCTCAGTACCCTCTAATTTACGTTTTTAACTCTTAAGTTTGTTCAAATACACTTTTCCAAAACTATAGATACCCCATTTCATTCTTTCAATTTTCACTCAATAATTCTCATATCTCTCTAATTCTCTATCTTTAATTGCAATTAACCCTCTAACACTCATATTAATTGTCGCATTTATTTTTGTTGTACCTGTGTTGCTATATTTTAATTTTAATTATTTATTACTAAAAATGACTCCTAAACTGATAAAAAAAGTGTGTAATAGATCGACAAGGGTAATGTTAAGGAGGGCCGTCTTCGTCCTGAAACAAATCCTAACCAACCCCAGTCTAGGTGTTACATAAAAGAAACTTATAATCTTGCTTTTTAAGGTTTTCCTAGAACAATTGTTAGAAATAATATTTGCGATTTGGAAGGAAGGAAATGAAAACTTGTTGAAATATTGGAAGAGAGGAAACTTTGACTTTAAAAAACAATTCAAAGAGACGACAATACCTATAGTAAAATACTATCTATCAGAGACAGCGGAGATGCAGAAGAATAAGTGCTATCAATTTCAAGCAAAGGACCAATAGAAGTTATTGAAAAATTCTGTAAATTGTAATTTTATTTTTATAAATATTGAATAAAAGTATTAAATTTTTTCATCCATTGTATTTAAACATAATTTTTTAATTTAAAATTACCCACAAGTACCGATAAGGGTGCTACCCATACAGCACCCTTACGACTGATATGGGTACTGGTAGGGTACCAATAAAAGTACCCTTACCCCATACCCTTAAATCCCCTTAAAAAAATAGCTTTAAGTAACCTTCCCTTATCCTTCACCCTTAAAAAGCCAATACGACCTTAGACAGCCCTACCTTGCATCACTAAAGTGCCACGAGCGTCAAATGTAGGAGAAAGATGAAACCACTAATGTGTGGAAATCACTACGCTGTCAATGAATCAGGTGCCTGGCATTAAATGACTGTTCTTGATCCTGGTTGATCTAGGAAATTCTTGCAAAGTGAAATCCAAAGCAAAGACCAGAATCAAACAACCCTCTGGAATTGAAAATAAGTAGTAGAATAAGAACATTGAAAACCAAACAAATTAATCATCAGTTTCCATAACAAGCTTATAATTTTGTTATCTTTTAATAGGTAAAAAAGTTAATTTCTCATCCTTCATTGAACATTATCTGAAAGTACGCATGCTTTAACGATTGGATAATTCAGATAATTGAGTACAACAATTCCTTATCAAAAAAGAAAATTGATTTCAACAATTAAAATTCTGAGATGCCAAGACCACTTGGATTTGATATGGAAACCCGACAAGTGAATACACCTTCTTGAAGCATTAAGCAAATATTATGGCCAAAATAGAAGGAACACGAACCAGTTCATGAAAATATCAAACCAGAGTTCCGCCATACCTAGTAAACTATGACTTTCACTTTGAAATGCAACAATTAATTGCCATTATGCATCAAAGAGCTCAATGCCATCTTCTGTCCATAAAATAACTGATGACTAAGGTTCTTGCTTTGACCTGCATTGAGAGGCATCATGTCCAGGTGAACATCAAAATAAAGAAACATAAAAAATTGTGAGTATTAAAGATGGGGGGAAATAAATCCTTACTACAGTGGGATTTTCTTCTCAGTCAGCATGCTCCCGGAGACGTATGATATTGTTAATAAAGTTCCTCTCGCGACGATAGCTGAAAATTAAGATAGATAAGACTCAAAAATACACACACCATGCTTTTCAGAATACAATTTAGTTATAGGACTTCCAAATTATAGCAGTTAAGTTTTGATGTTCTGTCTTTGAGCCTAGTTTCCTACACTTCTAGTCCACAGAATGCATTGGATAACAAAAATGTTAGCTATGCAAAGGTCATCTTCATAAACTCCCTACTAACTTACATGATAAAGGCTGCTAGCATGAAACTGGTGATTCCCACTAAGAAGTGACAGCTAAATGTTCTCCAGAAGTCATCCCGATCCAGAAATATCTTTTCTGAAATTAGAGTGACTACTCCAGAAAGAAGCAGAAACGTCCAACCAGAGGGCAGGCAGCTACCGAAAGAAAATGAGGATGAACCCTGAGAAAAAAATCCAAAGAATAGTAAAGCATCAGGAAAATCATTGGTTTTGATGATATAAAGCAAAACAATTTCACAAGCTTAGCAAATACCTGGAAATAGTTCCTGATGAATACTGCTGAGTAAGCAATCCTTAAAGCCATATCTTTCAACAAGTCAAGGAACTAGCGGCTACAAGTTTTAGATATCCTTAAGGTCAACTTGGTTCACACAGTACCAAAGATCTAGAGAACTACTCATACATTTCCAACTCTGGACACAGATGGCTACAAGTGCTTGTTGCCTTTCATATTGAGGAGATAGCGGGTTCAGTTTAAGCAGCCAGCAACAACACTAATGTTATAGATGCTTGCACGCCACTACTGTACAAACTGCAAAAACTCAATAGCAATCACCAGTGAAACACTTACCTTCTCATGCAATATGGCTTCCAGACTATCATCACAAAAGTGAAAACCAAGCTCTATTTGTCCTAGTTCTTCTGCAGTTCTACGTATTACAAGTGTTCCTCAAAATAGTTCTTTTATCTGAAAATGACAGGTTATGAATTTGCAACATGAAAGATGCTGATAAATGAAATATGCAACACTATGATGCATGGTACATGATATTCACCATCCCCAACAACCTAATCAGAACACACCACCAAACTGTAAGGCCTTGCTGTATTTCTGAACCAAGATCTGCAGTGCGAACACTGATCATCAATTTTCTTTTTTTAAATAAAGAAGCAAACACTGTCGAAATATTAGGAAAAGAAGAAATCTAATACTTTAATGCATCATGAAAGGATACTCAAAGAATTAGCTAAAATCAACCCAATTGCACCAGCTGAACGTATAAGAGAAACATTCAACACCAGGTAAATCAATGAGAACACAAGCAAGGAATCATTTGAGCGCTTGAGTTGAATCTCATCTGAGACCGCATGCAAAAATGCTTCAGATGTTCCTGCACCAAAGTCAAAGAAAAACTTGACAATTTCATAATAGTATCTGTAGACCTTAAGGCTGGTAAAGCTAAAGAAAACTTTAGTTGGTCAGGGTAAATTCAACATATCATCTTCACAAGGTGAAAACAAATACAGCAAATCAGTGGTACAATCTTTTGGGCACATCATTGCAATTAATAATTCAGGTTGCAAGACGAGAACACACTTGATTGTAGATCTCAGCTACTTGAAACAGAATATATAAGCTTTCCGTCAGTTATATAAAAAGCAATAAGCCTCCTTATCAGAAAAATGTAAAAGGAGTAAATGGATTCATAAATGATCAAATAATAAAAATAAAAGTTGTATGAAAAAATGCGCTAAAACCTCCAATAATGATTCATAAAGGCAGTGGGGGTAATGATGTTGCATTAGCATAGTACATAGCTGCAATATATCACTACAAGGATTTCAAGGTAGTTTCTGGAACGTCAAGGATTTATAGTCCACGATTAAAAAGATTAGGGATATCGGGATATTTCGTTTCTGATCAAGTGATCATACAGGTATTTGCTACATTTTAACTGGAACGTCCTGGTTATCCTCCATGAGCAAGAAGACAGTGCCCTGTCCTCAAAGGGACAAAAGCACAAAAGATGGCATATTCCAAAAGAAACTTGCCAATAGTTTCATTCCTACCAAAAAAGTCAGATAAAAGTCACCAATTTCAAAAGCATGCTTCAAGGTTGTATCACTTCAACAATACTGAACAACAAAAACAACTGGTGGATAAACTTGGCCCCACTCCAGTTAAGAGCTTCAGTTCAGCTTTGCCAAAATTTATCAGAAAGCTCAAGAACTTCATCATTTGCAGAAATTTCAAACATGAAAAGTACTCTTATCTAAGAAACTTTGGCCATGGAGGCTGCAGTAGTAAAGTAAATTACAAAATCAAACACACTAACTGATTAAAATAGAAGCCAAAGTTGGGAAATGCAATCTTCAGTTATTCACAACCTTTTTTCCATATATAAACAGCTGTCACCACATCATTATTTACTAAAGTGACGTTTCAGCGGACCTGCTTAATTATCATCATAAACTGCTGCTTGCTTCATAAATTGATCCTCAACAACTACTACAACTACACCTTGGTCCGAAATAAGTTTGGATTGGTTATATGAATTGCATTTACCACGTTACTCCATTTAAACTCATATCATGCCAACTTCATAAGATAATCCCGTTGCTAAAAGTAGTTTGTTTGCAAATTTTTGACACTCTGCACTTATTTACTAAGAGCTACAGGTTGATTAGGTGCCAAGTATCATATTTGAGCATATGGCATTGAGGTGAAAAGCGCAAAAAAAACTCTATGGCCTATTGGGGCTTTAAGCGCAAAGTGCAAATAAAGCGTGGGCATTAATGAAAGAAGGCGCAATTGGAGAAAAAGCAAAAATAATTACAAGAACAATAAGCAAAAATGTATATGCAGTCCAAGAACAATAATTACAAGCATGAATAACAAATATATGGACCAAAAATTGAACAAAATTACGATAAAGTGAATTATCAATTGTTCAGTGTCGCATTTTCAGGATTACACTCATTGGCAAGGAAAAACATGCCTTAGAGTCTTGATGCGACACTGAAGCGCCTGCAAAGCGACGCGAAGCGCTCAACATGTTTTCAGCCTCACTTTAGGGCTTAAGCACGCTTTAAGCGCGCCTTTGACAACGCTAGCATATGAAAGTAAATCAGCTCCAATTCATGTGTTGTGGCCCGGTTATAAATACACAGGAACCACATAAGCACCAACACATATGAGCTGCCGAAACTTGAAATCAACAGAGTTAAGAAAAAGCCAAAACCCCATAATATTTCATGATCAAAAGTGTTTCATTTCAAGTCACAACATCAGGATATGGGAGGACGAACTAGAAAACCTATAGTAAATCAAGATAACTAATTAAATTAAATCTTAAGCACCAAAAATAATTAATGAAAAGGAAGATAGAAATAGGAATAGTTCCGGACCTTCCAAAAATAATTGACGGTTGTTGAGGAGGTCCCTCAACTTTCAGTATTACAGAAAGGTTTCAGCATGGAATTTCTTTTGCGCTCACTTGGCCTTATTCACATAAATATGGAGAGAAGGTCCTTTGAGTCTAGGTCATGGTCAGTAGCTCCATCAGGTCGTCGTGAAATTATCTCATGATAATACAAATGAATCATACAAAAACAAAGGAGAACCTACTCAAACTGTCAATGTTTCCTTTTCTGTCTGAAGTCTTGAATAGAATTTTTCTCATGGATCACTCTAGACAAGGATCACACGGTTTAGTGTCTTATTTGATCGGTATTCCTATCAATTTGTTTCATTAACTCTAATTGGTTTTAGCTATTATATGAGAAATCACTGTTAGAAATGATAACTGCATAAGGTTTTCACCGAAAACATTATTTTCTAATTAATTATTCAATAATCGCTTAGTTCAGATATTATAATCGATTTCTATTATGAAAACCTAACACGACCTTACCATTCACAGCCAAAAGAATCACATAGAGGCAATAGTATCGTAGAGCTGTTGAAGCTTCTCCGTCACTCCACTTGCGACCATACAACAATCTGATGAGAGAGTAGGAATAGCTAGGACCAAAGGCCATGACCACCAAACCTACAAGACAAGCAGTTTTGGAAATGAAGATATGCTATTTGGAGTCTAATTCATTTTGAAAAACCTAAGAACCAAAATGAAATAAAAGTTTACCAAGTTTTTCCATGAAATAAGTACAAGCAGCAAATGAGACATATCGTGTGTCAATTTATTGTTCGAGCATATTTATCAAAAAGAAAAGAATTAGTTTGAAGCATATGGTAATGATGTTGACAAACCAAGCAAAATGCCTAAGCAACAGAAAGTCTAGAGAACATATTCTGGAAGCTTCCTATTTCAATGCCAGTCAGAAAGCAGTCTATTACATATTTTAGAGTCTTAGTTAAGTCATAACATCCCAAATGCTGAGTGATGTACATCAGCCTCTATCTTTTGAGGCTTTCAACTGTTCTTTTTCTCTTAGGTAGACTATGAATTAGTCACCACAATAGTTGTGTGCCCGAAAGTAGATGCTTTAATTCAGGTTCTTTTTAGTTTCAAGATTCTGCAGTCCATTCCACTCACGAGAAAGGCCCCTTCTGCAATAAAGAATCGCAAAGCAGAGGATTGAGTTTCGAAAACTAAAGAGTAGCAGAGAGAGCTTTTTTTGGGCTAATGCAGAAAGAGTTTTTTGTTTCAAATTATCATAATGGCGCACCAACAAGGTGCTATTTTAACTTTACAAAAGATTTCATCTTTAGAGCTCCCAAAAAAAAATCATAAAAGTGCCTAAGCAACCTAAATTTTTCTGTTTGCATAAAAAAAATGCTTAAATAACAATGCTTTACTCTGTATAGCTTGTCCTTCAAACACCTCGTATTTCTCTTTCCAAATAACCCATATGATGCAAGTAGAAACGTCCCACATTTTTCTGCCACATTATACAGGATGGTATATAGAGTAATTAACAATAACAGAGAGGATCCTTACTTATTTCAAAGCAGCACTCATATTCGAAAGACTAGGTTGAATTTCTGTAAGAAAATACATCGCTACCTATGCATGTGAATCTGATATACCGCATAAGTTTTGAGAAGGACAATGACTAGCACCCAGAATGTTTTACAGTAGAATGATTTTCAAAAAAGCATGACATCATTTTGTACGCTGATGTCGATAATTTGTAAAACTCGATTTGAGAATTTTTGGCAATGTTCGCTAAGATAACAGGTCTGGAAAAATTAAGACTTGGCTAAAACTACTGAAGATGCTGAACATTGTCCATCACCGTTTTTTACTCATTTAGTAATAAGCTTCTAAATTCATGAGCCAGGAAGATAAGTAAAGGTACGAAACCACAAGTTTCCAGCTCTATAGCAACAATGATTTCCAAAACAGATGCAATAGATAAACAAACAAATAAGTAAAAAAAGGGCAGCCCGGTGCACTAAGCTCCCACTATGCGCGGGGTTCAGGCAAGGGCCGGACCACAAGAGTCTATTGTACAAATTTAATAAGTAAATAAATAAACACATAAATTAGAGCAAGTTATGAAAGATGTCATAGTTACCTATTAGTAAAACAAGTTTCAAAGCCTCAGATAAACTTTTTCCAAGTTTCTTTTGCTTCTGTGTGTGTTCACCTGTCAAATTAGTGAAACAGCTGAGGCATCAGCAGATTGTCACTTCCAATTGAATGAACAGAAGAAAGACAGTCAGCATTAAGTTAAAAATTTGTTTATAGCTTTGTGGTGGCAAAAAACACCAATAATGCAATATCAGAGTAAGGTTAAGTAAACACTCGCAAGTTCGGAGAAGATTGTAAGTCATGACTGAAATATAGCCGTTCATTGTGTTTTGGTGCACTAAACCAGAATTCTTGGAGAATACAACATCAATTTCTGTCATCAAGTCAAAGAAGCCTTTTAAGGAAACCAAAATGGCCTAGAAATTGAGATCCTGGAAGAGGTTAAGTCTGACAAGTGCACAGTACACATTCATGCTGTAAGATAACCGGGTTCATTGAATCAATGAACCAAGCAAAATTCTGTTAAAGAAACAAATACATCAAGTAGCATCAGGAAAAAAAGGCAAAAGCAATAACCATGTTGGTTGTTAAGTTTAAACAAAAAGATAAGCTCATTTATCTATTTCATAGCTTCTGCGCAAAATCCTGAAAAGTCAAACCAGAAATATAACACATGCCAACAACTAGTAAAAACCAGTATAACCTTTAGTTCAAAAGTATTTCTTAATAGGCGTGGCATCACTTGACAAAAACGCCATTCTCTCTGTGTCTTATCTTTCAATAAGGTATGAAAAACTTCCATAGGAGCCAATCAATAAATCATGTTAAGAACATGATCTGTAAGGGCGAAAAGAGGTAGGTAGAAGGATGATTATTTGTCATTTCCCTGTTTGGTAAGTAAGTAAAAATGGGTCATCTAACCTCCCAAATCAAAGACTGAAAAGGACGAATTCTTATATCTTTTACGTCCCCTATAGTTGTGTCACAATATATGAACAATAATCCAACTAAGGAACCAACTTCATGAATTTCTCTCTTCTTGCCCTTCCCCTCCCCCTTGTGAAACCAAATTGGCATTAGCACCACGATAACAACTAAGCAAGATTTAGAAGAACATACAAACTGAAAAATAAAAAAAAATTAGGTGAAGTCCTGTAATAAAGAAGAGTCCTATAAGAGGAAGGCGAGATAAACCTGATGCAGACCTTGCAAATGTAGCATATGAACTTTCTTCAAATGGGAGAAACACCAGCCTAACCACTAAGCTGCCTGAAAAATCAGTTATATGTATCTCGTAAAATGTATGACCTGTTTAAGCAATATACTGCTTTGTTTAGAAATCATACCTAGTTTGTCTACAAGCCCATATACTGCTTGGTTATATGGTGTGTCCAACCACACAAGAACCATCTTTTCTCCTTCTTGAAGAAGCAACTTTCGGAAAGATTGAAAGGTAAACAACATACACATTTTTGAAAGCTGATCATCAATGCCTCCATTTCCTACACTAGAAAGGTATCGACTGTCAAATAAATTAAATTCCCATCACAAGAAGAAAATAACTGTCAACATAAGAGAAGAGGCAGGGAGATATTGTGAACAAAGTTGAAAAATTGATATAGCCAAACCAAAGGTAGGCCTCTATTCATTCCTTTGTATTTCTTGTAGCCTAGTGCCCAGCCACCCCCACTTCCAAAAGTAAGGAAAAAGCTCCATTCTCATAAAAGGTTGACATGTTTTCTTTAGGACCACTCTACACACACACACACACACACACACACACACACACACACACATATATATATATATATATATATATATATATTAGAACAGAGGAGGAGTAAACATTAGAATTCTTACCCGAAAGGAAAGAGATCAGAACTGCTATACATGTGAAAAAGAAGAAAGTAGCCCCAGTAGCCAAAGAACACACACGCCCCAAATGCGACTTGCGACAAGGCAAATACAATGGCTTTCTCCTGAAAGTAAGAAATGCTACTCTCAATTTTTGTATATCGCTTTCTCCGAAAGGTTTGAAATTGTAATTTTCAATGTTTGTCACCACAACTAAACTGAATTAAGTTCTGGCGTCCCTGCAAGTAAACAACTCATGCAAAGACATGGAACGGTTATGCGCAGAGTTTTGAAAAATCATCAGATTAAATAAGATGAGGGACTACAGAAGATAATACTCATTCATCCACCAGAAATGGTGGACCAGAATAATTCTATATCAATAATCAAGTTTAAGGTCGACACTGTTCAGTCAGGCAGCAAATACATGCCTGCAGCTGTACCAATCAAAGGAATCATGTCTTTCAAATTTCAATTATTAAAGGAAGAATGCTAAAACAAGGCATGAGGGGGGTACATTACTGAAAACCACCAAATATTTTACTTTACAGGAAGCTCCTTCTTGTGATTGAAATTAACAGAAGCATCACGGAGATGCAATTAAATACAAAAGTAGGGTCCATTTCTAATAAAGTCCATCAGAGATTTACATCACTTACATGTTTAAGATTACACCAAAAACTAGATTAACTAAACATTAGCCTTCAAACTATGTAGACGTGTGGAGACTCCTTCAAAATATTGTTTCTGCACACTTGCAACGGTCAAATTGGTGTTTCATCAAAGTCACTTTTTAGGGCTAAACTTCATAAATTAACGCAATATAATTACTATTCAATATAATTCAATCCTCAAGAGGTATATTATGCCATTGAGCAACAATTCCAACTTTACATGAATAATTTAAGGCAGTAATTCTTGTTATAAATGAACACGATTGACTAACAGTAAACTCACTTAAACTGTAAGTAAAGATAAAATTTAAATCTGAAAACTACAAAAGATAAATAATGAAGATGATCAATAGTTGTTTACCATGCCAGGTAGCTTTACAATGAGCATGTAGGTAGCTATACAACGTGAAAGGGTAGCTGCACTTTCAACTATCAGACGCAACTTGAGGAGAAGCAAATTCTGAGATAAGATGTAAAAGGGTTCGGCTAGTAGCTCCAATATACACGCAAAACCTGCTCGATGGAAATAAATTTCCAATAAAAATGAAAAAGTCAGACGAGAATTTTTCCAGAAAATTCACAAAATCAACTTCAGGAACAGTCCAATACATGATACATTCAAGTCTCAAAAATCCAACCAGATGTAAGTAGGTAAAAAAACGGTTCTAAGCAGTTCCGGATTATGTTAAACTCACATTGAAGTCAAAGACATACAACACATGAATAACAATTTTAGAAGGGCATACAAACAAACCCCCACAAGTAACAGTTCAAAAGCCAAAAACAGAAGCAACCATGGAAACATAGTTCTTTTTTTGTTGGTAAGTAACCATGGAAAGTTTAGTTTTCCTGGCTCACATTGATAACCAGCTTGTAAAATAGGCACACAGCACAATGCTTTAAAAGACTCTATATCAAAGTTTAAGCTCACCATTTATCCATATAGCCTGTGCATATTGACAGAATAACTTAGTTCTTGCCACCATAAAACAAAAAGGCATCCTGCAAATGTGACAATTATTCCCAAAGGGAGGGTCATCCATGCTACTTTCAACAGTTTTGCTGCATTTTCTCTCACTGATCCGCCACTGCAATTTAAAGACAGTTACTTCCTTAAACATCAAAAGCAGATCCAATATGTATATTTTTATTTATTTCTAATGGAAGTCTTAAAGAAGAAACAGAAAGCCAGAAACAAAAGATAAAAGAACCTTCATGTACTCATTTTGCCGGAACTGCACAAAGTCGAACCAGATAGACTACACCCTCTATTTGCTTAACATAGGGGTCTGTTAGCTAATTGAAGTTTATATTAGGAGTGCCATCTAAATGGTCAAACAACTGAAATTTGTTTTCCTAAAATGTCATATCCTCTTGCCATGTCTCACATATTTATTCTGAGAACTCAAAACCGTAGCCACCTATTAGCTCTCGTCTTTGTCATAGACCTCTAGAAAGTTTCATGCTTATCCACATTGTCACAACTAATGGAAGTCCTTCTCCAGAAAGGACTTTTACATTGTTTATGTTGATGCTGACAAAAAGCAACAGGAAAATGTAAAACCAAGTTCACTGAGCCGGGGGTCGATTGGAAACAGCCTCTCTGCCCTTTCGGGTAGGGGTAAGTCTCGTCTACATATTACCCTCCCCAGACCCCACTTTGTGGGACTATACTGGGTAGTTGTTGTTGTTGTTGTTGTTGTTTGAGCTCTTTGCAACTTAAATGGAAATATTTGGTAATACACCTACCTGGTGCTTGTATAGTACAAAATAAAGTAATGATTTTTTAAAGAAGTTATAATCTAGAGATTGATTTCACTCCTATTACAATTTGTAAATAACAAGATAATTAGGTAATGTGGATCACATAAAACAGATTTTCAAAATCTCACAGCAAAAGTATAAAAGAACATTCTATTGACTATGACCATAACAGCTTGACATAAAATATATGCTTACTGCACGAGATGAGTACTGAACAGTTTAATTTCAATATAAAGAGAGAGAAAGAGTTGCAACAGGCTTCTATTAATTTGATAATTTTATTTATTGGAACTAAAAGCAATTCTGAAATGAAATACAAAGAACAAAACCGAAAGAAGCATAAAGAAAACATCCAATAGTACCAATAAATGTCGGCCCTCATGCATGCTCGCCTGAAGCCCTCTCGACTAAGAAAAAGCACACAAGTAATGAACAAGTGAAATTGTACAGCGTACAACTGCATGATGCACAAAGAAGTGTTAGACATTTCATGTATATAAAACCAAGAAGTGAGGTTGAAAAGTACAATAAAACATATGAGTTAATTGATAACATGTTGAACTCATATCACCACAAACATCAAACAAAATTATGGTGAATCGATATGGTACAGGTCAACGTAGATGCTGTATTGTCTAGTCCACAGCCAATCAGCCAGAAAAGTTTATACAAGAAAAGAGAAGAAACAACTTAAAGCTTACAGCAAGAACAAGTGAGAGAATTCTTCTCATTCTTTAATCCACCTAATTTAGTTGACTTCTCCCTATTCTCGTATTTCCATCATTCCATGGAGAGGCTTCCATCCTTTGTAATTCAAATTAAAATCAACCTAGTAGCACCAATACCTTACTAAGGAACCTCTCCAGAAAACTATTACATACTTCAACTACTATTTCAGAATATTTCCGAAATACTAAATCTCATAGAATGACCAATTCATACTTTCTTTTGTTCAAGTTTGATCATCTGTTCGGGCTCACAAGCTTACCAAGAAACGAATAACAATTTCCCTTTTCCAACTTTTACCTATAGCAATCTTTCCAAATGTTGTATTTTCACCCACGAAGAGTACAAAGGAAGAAGAAACAACTGCAAACCAACATATTAACAAAATTGCACCTACAAATACATTGACATATACATGAAACAAAAAAAACAACAAAGCTTCAATCCCTAACTAGTTGGTGTCGCTGATAAGAATCTTCATTCATATTTTTAAAAGGTGATGTCCGAGCCAGCTTGAGGGCACCTGAACGATTCCATTTAGTACCTGCAATCTCCCACCCCCTATCAACACAGGTACCTAGTATCTCGGCCTACCAAGTCTTAGGTAGAAGAGAAGAAATCACTTGGCAGTTTTTGTGTCCACCAGATTTGAACTCTGGTCTCCAAGGACCAAGGTTCAAATTTGTGCTTTTATATATAGTCATATACATAAAACAACAAAAACCACAAAACTTCAATCATGAACTAGTTGGGCTCGCCTATAAGAATCCTCCATATTCATTTTTTATAAAGGTGATGTCGGGCTAGCTTGAGTACGCCTAGACTATTACGTTGGATGAGAATAAATCACATAGCATTTGTCATCTATCAAGGACCAAGACGTGCCCACTTCATTGACCGCTACGCCACACCCTTGCATGTTCGAATCCTCTAAATTAATGCTACTTTATATTTCCAGCAAAAAAATATTATTTTATTTGGGCTCATTTGTTCCAATACTTGCTAAGTTGTCTTTTAAATTAGCAAAACACCTTCTAATTGGATCACATACTCTACAAAAAAAAGTTAAAAAAAGAAGTAGAAGGATATGATACAGTACAATGATTAAAATCGAATAATACCGCATAGTCTTCTTCATTAAGGTGCCGAACGATCCAAGAGTTGAATATGAACGGTATTCCCCTTGATAAAAATTGAGTTGCTACAAATATGAACACATTACTGAACAAACAATGCTAAAAAGAATATGAAAATTGAACAAATATAAGGTGAGAAGGAAAATTACGGACCTAGCAAGTACTTGAATGTGTGAGATAAATTCACCGAGCGGTCTCCATTTTCAGTTGATTGAGAAGAAGATTTTGACATTGCCTTCTCTCTGTTGAAAAATGCAATTTGGTTTGTTGAACGGCTCGGTGTGACATATATAGTGTGTAGTTGAACCGGTTTATTTGGAGGAATTCTACTTAACCTTGGAGAGATAGAGAGCCTCGATGCCTTGGAGGGTAAAAATGTTTAGCGTTGTTTGCGTCAATTTATACTAATTTACTACCAACAAATTAAGGTAAAAATGTTCATTTACTAAATGGTGTTAGATTTTTTTTCAAGCAGAATTTGTCTTTGATTCTTTTAAGTTCGTGATTTCTGTTTTCCATAAAGCACTAGGACCTTCGAAGCATATTGTGTGACCTTGGATTATCTTTGCCCATAGATCTGCTCAATTTATTGAATGTGTTAATTTATTATATTCCATTTGTCTTGGTTTCTCTCTTAGTTCATCTGTTATTTAGTGTTTTTAAAAAGTTAATTTGGTTAAAGTTTTTATGACCTTGTCTCTCTCCCTCTCAATATCTAAAACGTATTTTCATTTACGCATTTGTCTTGGCTTTAGCGTAGCAGTTCATTTTTTGCTTTTAGCTCAGCGATATTAGCTATATAGGCGTTTGACCTAAAAAACTTCATCGGTCAATAACGGGTTTCAAACCCTAGAAATCCAGAGTAAGCATTCGGAAGAGGGGTGGACCCGTAAATTTGCTCCGGCTCAGACGCGCAACGCCGCTTGTCCGCTGACCGCTATTTGCCCCGAGTATCACTTACTTATCTCCTACTGTTTGGTTTGTTTCGAAATCAATTCTACAAATTTTCAAATTCAAGTCACTGTTACCTGTTTTATCCGATTCGATTTCTTGCTCATATATCGAATTAGTCTTGGACAAATTCGACTTTGTTCGAGTTTGATTTCGATTTACAGAAATTGAAGCTGCGTTTTGTTGATTTGGTTCTCGCTGAGTTCCAGCTCTTCACTCGTTTTTATTTGGTTATTCAAGTTTGTCTCTACTGCTGTTTAGAGATTTTGAATTCTTGCTTTTCGCCGGCGATTTTTTCGGCAACCCTTGCTCTTTTCTTTCTATTCTCTCTTCTGCTTTTTTGTGGGTGTGTGTGGGTGTGTTCTATTTTCTTGGACAGGTGCCTTATTTTTCCGGCGAGGATTTCCGGCAAACTACAGTACCTCCGGTGACTCCCATTCAGACTTTTGGCAGGATGCAATAGAACTGCACGTTCCGATAAGCTTCAGGAAAACTTGGGCGCATCAAAGTCTACTTTAAGGTTTTTCCATCGGGAGTTGGTACCTCCCGCTCTCTTGTTTACTTTGTACACCTTTTTACGTATTTTAGCTAGCACTCCGTGTGAGGTTTATTCTGTTGCTATCTAGTTTGCATCTTTTTGCGTATTCCGTTACAGTGCGTGTGTGCGCCACTATTCCCCATAGTCGGTTGGAGGGATAGTGGCCGCGGCGGGGGATGATAGCGTAAGGTCATGTCCTCGGGGGGTGGGGGCGGTGGCAGGGGTGAGTAGGGGGGCAGGGAGTGGTCTTGCGGGTAGGGCAGGAGGAAAGGGTGGGAAGAGGATAGCGGACGCGCATAGATTAAGGATTGGGTCATGGAACATAGGCACTCTGACGGGTAATCCATTGAGTTGGCGAAGGTTCTTCAGAGGAAGAGGGTTAACTTAGCATGTGTCCAGGAGACTAGGTGGAAAGGATCGAAGGCGAGGAATGTAGATGGGTTTAAGTTGTGGTATTCTGGGGTCGTGAGAGGTAAGAACGGAGTGAGCATCTTGGTAGATAGGGACCTAAGGGAGTCAGTGGTCGAGGTTAGGCGAGTGAATGATAGGTTAATGTCTATTAAGTTGGTTATTGGGGGTTGCGTCCTCAACGTCATCAGCGCTTACGCGCCGCAAGCGTGCTTAGACGAGGAGGCAAAGAGGCGCTTTTGGGAGGACTTGGATGATGTGGTAAGTAGTATTCCCCAATCTGAGAAGTTAATTATTGGAGGGGACTTTAATGGTCATATTGGGGCTGATGCTGGTGGTTATGGTGAGGTGCACGGTGGCTTCGGCTTTGGGGTTAGGAACGGAGGAGGCACTTCGCTGCTTGATTTCGCCAGGGCTTCCGAGCTTCTGATCACGAACTCGACATTTCAGAAGAGGGAGGAGCATTTGGTCACCTTCAAGAGTTCGGCGGCGAGGACTCAGATTGATTACATCCTCATCAGAAGGAGCGATAGGGGTATGTGCAAGGACTGCAAGGTTATTCCGGAAGAGTCCCTTTGGACTCTTCATAGACTCCTAGTTATGGATGTCGGTCTCTGGGTGAAGAGGAAGAGGAGGGGCGCTCGGGGACAACCGCGGATTAGATGGGGTATTTTGACTAAGGAGAAAGCACAGGAGTTGGAAAGGAGGTTAGCTGAGGGAGGAGCTTGGAGAAGTTTTGGGGAAGAGGACGCTATGTGGTCAGAGACGGCGAACTTGGTTAGGGAGGTAGCACGGGACGTACTCGGGGTAGCCAAGGGCTATTCAGGCAGACATCAGGGTGACTGGTGGTGGAACGATGTAGTCGAAGGAAAAGTACAGGTGAAGAAGGCGGCGTTCGCTAAGTTGGCAGGGAGCACAAGCGAGGAAGAACAGAGAGCGAACAGGGAGATCTACAAGCCGGTGAGGAGTTGTGAGCGGCTGGAGATTGTTGGCGTTCGGCGAGGCAGAGGGAGGCCTAAGAAGTATTGGGGAGAGGTGATTAGGCATGACATGGCTAGTATGCGGGTTTCCGAGGACATGACCCTTGATAGGAAAGTCTGGAGGTCTAGTATCAAGGTTGTAGGATAGGGGCTGTTTTCGTACCCCTCACCCGGGGTTGGGTGAGGCTTGGCAGGGCTATCCATAGTTGATTTGTGTTTTGGCTTATGTCTCCCTTATGACGGTTAGTTATGGTAGTCACTGTATGATATTATTGCATGCTATTTTATTTATATTTCTTATGTTTAGATAATTATTTACGCTATTTCTGCTGGAGTTACTAATGCTCTATTGTTTTTGCTTTTGTTTTTATTTTTGTTTTTCCTTTTCTCCACTGAGCCGAGGGTCGATTGGAAACAGCCTCTCTGCCCTTTCGGGTAGGGGTAAGGCTCGTCTACATATTACCCTTCCCAGACCCCACCTGGTGGGACTATACTGGGTAGTTGTTGTTGTTGTTGTTGTTGGTTCGATTTTAAATATTATCGAGTTTGCTTATGTGTTATCGGTTTACAAATATCATAACCGAATAACCAAACGGATAAAATATTAGTTATCGATTATCGGTTAATCGATTAGTGATCATTATCGGTTCGCTTATCAGTTTAACTGATAAGGTAAAACTAACATTAAGAGTGTTGATATATATTACCATGGCCTTTGCCATAGCGCAAAAAGGCTGAACTTGAATATTACCTAAACTTAATTAAGTAAAGTAATATTTGTACGAAATTTACTGGAAGCTGCTAATATTTGTACAAGGTAATATTTGTATCAAGTTTACTGGAAGCTGCTATATATTAACATGGCCTTTGCCCTGCCAATATTTGTACAAAGTAATATTACCTATAACAAAACAATGTCTCCCAACTCTATCAAGTTGCTTGAATGGCTTATACATATGTAACTCAGTAGCTAAACGATAATAGCAGCTGTCAAGATGCAGATTCAAAGATAATACAGTAGATCCTTAACGCATATATTAAAAATTTCACAAATTCAAGATAAGCTAAAATTCTCACATTTAGATGGGAACAGATGGTACAACAATGACATCCATATTTGCATTGTTGGGAGGAAGCTGCAGACAGAGAGGGTAAAGCTTCCCATTCAAAGGACTCTTAGCACACACAGTAATGTCCAAACTCTAAAGTAATTGTTCAAACACATTAATAACAATACAAAGCAGTAGAAACCTTAAGATTAACAAGTCCAAAGTCCAAACATAATACTAATAATTCAAATTCAAGTAAACAACATAACAACTATTCAATCCTTATAGGCTTCACCAAATTGTGCTCCAAACAACACTTAGCATGCCTCATTAAGGACTTAGTACCTGTTTCTCGTGCATTGTAACATAAAACAAGATGACAATGACTGCATCTTACTTTCCACAATCCAGATCACCTTCTTCAATCCTTTCATAGTGACTCCAAACATGTAAGATAGTTTTGAGACCACAAAGTCGAGGCATGGTTACACCTATTAAACATCAAAAGAAAATATATTAAGTCAAGTAATATTTGTAATCATACTATGTTTTATATAAGTTGAATAATTAACTTAAAGAAATATAGAGCACTTTAGTTGGTTGTTGGCCAAGGGAAAGCATGGGAATGATTGGACGTAACATTCTTTAACCGCTTATTAGTTGGATAAAAACATCATTCCTAAATGAAGCCTTTTCTATTATATATATATATATATATATATATATATATATATATATATATATATATATATATATATATATATATATATATATATATATATATATATATATATATATATATATATATATATATATATATATATATATATATATATATATATATATATATATATATATATATATATATATATGACACCACCTGCCACAAAGAATATAATTTATATCTTCAAATCGCAAAAAGCGTGGTTTGAAGTGAAGGAACAGTTAAAATTGGGATTGAATCCCTTGATATCTGAAATGAATAAAAGGTGATATATTTATGGGTCAATCACCTATCATGTGGACCGTTTACTATTATATGATTTTGATAGATGCATTCATTGTATGGTCACATATACGTTTGTTATCATCTTGCAGTTTGATTTTTGCAAGATTATTTGCTCAAATTGTTAGAGCATAGTTCCAGAATATATATTATGATAATTCATCTTGATAATGCTGGTTTAAATCCAAGTTAATTGAATAGAAATTGTATGCCTTCAATTAAGCTAAACCACGGGTTATAAGAATAAAACTCTCAGATAGAAATTTGGTATGAGGTGTATTATTTAAGATACATCAACTCTTGTACGCATCTTGCCAATAAATTATGATAAATTCTCCCTATCATAATTGGTTCAGGTCCAGGAACCAAATAACTTTCATTTGGAGATATGGATGTACAATACAATTTAATTTTTTCACCACAATGCACAAAGATGGATCCCCAAAAAAGGTTAGAGATATGTGTTGGTGATCCCAACATTAGGAGGAGAAAATAGGCGGCTGAAAAAGTAATACTTGGAATGAATTATTATGAGTACACCTAGATCTTCATATAAGAAAATGTAAACTTAAAGTTAAAGTGATAATTCATTTGCAAAATAATGTCAATTGCATTTGCTGACCCAAAGCTAAATGTCATATTGCAGTTGCTAATGCTCCAAATGGAATAAAGTTCATGATAGAAAGAGTCTATGGCACACATCAAGCGTAATAGACTAATTGGTTCCAAAGATAAAACTCTTTGAAGAAAGAGAGAAGCAAATGATAAAGATGGTCATAATAAGGAGGCAAGTGCTTTATAAAAGCACCATGGTATACCACTTATAAGACTTCATGGGAGAGGTTCAGGTACCTGAAAATATGTCTTTATTGATTGATGATAGAACCAATGTAAAATGATCGTTGACAATATTGTTGATATAATGTGGCGCTCAATGTTATTAATATTAACGAGGATCTTGAGCTCAAATCTGTCATGGAATTTGGACATATGGATAATTGGACAAATAAAAGTACGCAATGAAATTGACTTCACCTGAAAAATATGAAGTTAAACGGATAGTCCCAACACTTAAAAGTGAAATGAAAATTTAAGTTGATATACATAAAGACGACTCATAGCACAATTTTTTTTGTAAATATTTCGGCATTAGTTATATGGAGATATGTTCTCCTATCCGGATGAAATCCTTTCCATGTTTTAATTTGGAAATACATGACAATACATTTGATATGCTTATAATGAAAATTCTTAAAGGATTTAAATTGTTCTGAAGCATATTAAGGTTTCAAGAAAATTTATTAAATAAAAATTCGACAAATCATTATGTAGATTAGAGCGATCGTGCCGTACATGATTTGTTTTTGTGTCTAGTGTAATAGGTGCACTAATATATCTAGCTAGAACCATGAGTATAACAATATGCTAGCGAAATATAGTTTTATTCCTATGTGGAGATATTGGAATACAATTAGTGTTGTATTTCAATAGGAATACTTGATTTAGATTTGTTTATTCTAACAAATATTCCCAAGATTTTGTTGGTTATGCAAATGCAAGAATTTTCCTCAAGTTCGTTATTCAAACAATCTATTTTCATATGAGAGTACCGTCATATTATCATTTTACAAGACAGTTAATTGTTGATACTTACTCAAGTCATGGCAAGATAAGCAACTGATAAATACGAGTGACTTTTCTTTGAAGACAAGATTTCAATAATACTGAAGATAATGTTATTTGCTTATATCAATTGGAAGAAGGATATATTGAAGGAAACAAAATAAAGCACATTTTACCAAAGTTCTTTTTAGACATGATCTTCGACAGATTGGTGATAGAGACGTTCAACAAATTTATTTGATTGATAATTTGGTGGATCTGTTCAATGAATCATTACCAACCGCATCATTTAAGAAGCAGGTATACGGGATTTGAATGCGTCATTTCAAAAAATAAAGTGATATTTTCATCAGGGGGTGTAAGATATGCGTTGCACTCTTTTTTCCTGAGCTGAGGTTTTATCCCACTTGGTTTTCCTAGCAAGATTTTAGTGAGTCAGCAAACAATGCATATTACAAGATATGTGTATTTTTTCGTTCACTAAGATTTTTTCCCACGTGATTTTTTTAGTAAGGTTTTGACGAGTCACATTATTATGGACATCCAAGGGGGAGAGTTATAAAATACAATTATAGTGGGTGTTCATAACCACCAAATGATTAATACCCACTACTCTTCTCCATTATCTCCATAACTCCCACTACTCTAATGCTTATGGAGTTATGGTTGTCACTCTCATACCTCCCCCATGATCTTCCACCATGATCTCAAATGCTTAATGGCATATTTATGGAATTCTTTTGGTATACATCTACGTAGTATTATAAATGGAGGATGAGAAGTCATTTTGTAACACACTTAAATACGTGGAAGAAATAAGAATCTCTTCTCTCTTACTCCCTACATTCTTGTCTATTTTCTTGTTTTATATTATTACTTTGAGCTAAGTTTATTAAAAATACCTCTAACCTATTAAATTTGGCTTATAAATATCCTTTTCATTGGACCTTAAATACCCTCAATTTTACTTTTATCTTAAAAATGCCCCTAACACTAATGGTTGACTAACAGTTGACTAGTTGAAACATACACAAATATATGTGAGATTATTCAAAACGATAAAAAACCCATTCAGCCTTAATTAGTACATCCATATACTAATATAATCATTTTCTCGTTAATTTTACATTTAAAACTAAATTCGATTAATCTTAAAAATATATATCAACAAAAATTATTATTAGACAACTAAGAAAATAAGTATCATTGTTACTAAAAAAAATCTCCCATAAGAATTTTGATAGATCATCAGTTTTTCAATTTTTCCATTCATTTAATAAACATATATTCACTTTTCAAAATTTTATCTATAACTTAAACAAAGTAAGATTAGAATACTATTCACATAGTAAAACAAAATAAATAGAAAAATCCGAAAAAATCGAATTAATTAATGTTATTTATTATTTTACTAAATCTTGTATTGCATGACGTGAAATATATGTAGGAATTGAATTTCATAAATAACAAAGGGTAAAAATTTCAAAGAACAAGTTAAATAAAGAAAGTAAAACCTGATTTTATCGCCAATTTGCTTTTCATGATTAAGAGCAGGATAAAAATGAAATTACCTTGTCAAGTGTTCGTTACTTTCAGAACCTTCCAAACATTTTGTAACCGTGCTCCATACTTATACAAGTAAATACAATTTTCTAAAGCCTAAACACTAACAAAATGTCCATGTGTTCATTAGTCTACCAAATTTTGACTTTAACTAAGTTACCTTATCATAGGGTGTTCGTCAGTCGGTAAGGTAGTCGATAAGGTATGATATTTAGATAATTCGATTCGATATTTTTGATATTCAATTTCTTAAAATGCAATATTAATACAATACCTAATTAAATTCAATATGATTTAATTTTTCTCCTTTCGATTTCTCAATGCTTATATGCATTCATCAACAACTAGACAATTCTGATGGTTCTCCTACGGGTTGCCGCAAAATTATTCACTCTTTTTTCAGGTGTTCATTAGTTTCTACCCTTATCACTCTTTTTTGCAGGTGTTCATTAGTCTCTACGCTTATTAGTTAAATATTACAACAATATAAAGACTGATCAGCACTCACTATCGCGTCCTAAGACTTCTAAATCTGCACATAAGGTGCATGGATTAATGTGAGTACGCCAACTCAGTAAGTAATAAAAGTATAAGCAACTGAGTAGTAAGAAAACATGTAATTTCACGTCATAGGATGTCACCACCCAAATTTTTCACCTTCGGGTGTCGTGATGACACCTACTAATGTGAGCTAGGCAAGCCAAACCTTTAACCTAATTACTTCATTAACCAATTATTTCTTTATAACAAATATAAGGCGGTAACGTGATAACAACGGAAATTCAAATTTAAGCGAAAGACAACGATACAATATATAAAAATTGTATCTATTACAAACACTTAAGCCTTAACCTCCCAAAATCTGGTGTGACAGGGTCATTGACTATTTAAGATTGCTACATACAAAGTTTGAAGAATAACAATACATTGTTTCTGAATAAAAGGAAAATGAAGCAGGAAATAGGGATAGAGGGAGACGCCAGGGCATGCGGACACCTGTAGGTCTACCTTGGATCTCTGCATGGACTGAAGGTAGCCTCCACATTATGGTTCAAAAGCTACTCTGGGATTTGCACATAGTGCATATTGTAGTATCAGCACAACCGACCCCTGTTGATACTCAATTTTTTCCTGTATATTTTTAATATATAAATACTTTCAAAATATCCAATATATGCATATAAAAGCATGTCCCCAAGATATTATTTTTTCTTAATTTTCAAAAAAATTTAAATCAATTTATTGCCCTATTTTATCAAGGAAAAATCCAATAATTCTACCCAAAATTATCATTTTGGTGATTCATTTATTGGACTCTTATATTTACACTAAAATATAGCTAACATAATTTTTGCATATTTTTATAAATTTATCCAATATTTTTAAAACTAAATTGTATATAATTGCAGTATTAGCCTTTTTTAAGATTTAATAGTATTTATGATTATAAAATTCACTCCAATATTTTAAATTTAATAATTATGTATTATTAATCCGTTTAATACTTTTAATTTATTTCTAAAAGTTATTTTACTATTTTTTATAAAATGAATAAGGGAAAAGTGGCTATTTAAAGGTTAGCCCATTTTCATTTCAATTTTGGCCAGATTTGGCACTCAATTAAACCCAGCCTGAGGCCCAATTACCCTTACCCAATCCTAATCTATCCGACCCACGACCCTTTTAAAATAACCCGCCCGGATCCCTATTCAATCTAGGTCGTTGATCAAAACAACCACCATTTAACCTTTCCTTTTTAATTCCCCATTACCCCCCAAAACCCATACTTTTCACCAGTAGCCGCCTTTGAATCCCCCCTCTCCCAATTCTCTCCCAAGCTCCTCTCAAACCCTAGCCGTCGCCTTTAATTACCACCCCAAATTCGACCAAATCCATGGCCTCAAAGCCATTGAAGGCCTATACCTGCCTCATATGACTCCTACATGCTCGATTATCATAGTTTCAAGTCCAGACGTTGAAGAAACGGGGTCCAAACCTCAGATGCTTCCAGCCCTATGGATGTTTTCAGCCATCTTTGACCTTACTTCGGCCAACTACAGCTATTCAAGCCTGACTCCTGGCTTCGCTTGCTTAGACCTGTGACTTTCCAAGCCTTTCTCACCATCAAGGTTCTTTTGAAACCCTAACCTTCAAGGCTCTTCTGATCCTTTTAGATTCGTTGTAGATTTGTGTTTTCTCTAAAGCTTTTAAACGTTTTCTCAAAGCTTCTTTCGATACTTTACCTTCAAAACCTTTACCTTCTCCGATTCAAAGTTTTGTTATTTAGAAGTTTCTTTGGTCTTTAGCATGTTCTATTGTGTTTCTTTATGTTGTTCTTCTACTGTATTTCTTTATTTTTTTCTTCTATTGTGTTTCTTTATGGTGTTGTTCTACTGTGTTTCTTTCTTTTTTAAGGTTTCTGATTTTTTTCTTTGTTGATATTTTGCCTGAGTCTCTTGTCTTTCATCTCTACTCGATTGATGGTGAAACCCCGAAAATTTAGGGTTCATTCAAGTTTTGTGGCTATTTGTTATGTGATTTCCTTGTTCCTCATCTCTGAACTTTTTTGGTTTCAAAACACTAATTCCTTTGGACCTATTCGAGTTTCTGAAGTTTTTTCAGCTACTGCTTGACTGAGCTTCGAAATCTTTGTTTCAAATTTATTTTCTTTGTATAATTCTGACTTCCTGCTAAACTCTATCTTTTACTTGACCCCTTTTGCATGCTATTTCATACCCCGTCTTCTATATTACTGAGGTGACGACCATGTTCCTGTAGTTCACTACTTACTCCGTGATTGCATGACACTTCTCTTTGTCATAGATCAGACCTTGCATGCTTAAAGTTTATGCACTCTTTATTGGCCAAATTTCCCTCTCAAAATAACCCTTAATTGTGGACTGAGTTTAGACCTCCTCGTGTAAGTTTGATTGATTCATTCCTTGTTAACTGATTTCCTGTTTCTTAGGTTGATTTGAAAGCTTTCCTTAGCCTTTCGATTCTCCTATTTCTAACTTAGTTTATTTGTTTATTCATGAATAGTAATTTTGAATCCTTGACTCCTTGATTTACTATATGTTGATGGATTTACTGTGTTTCTTGCCTTATTTGGTTAACTCAGTATGTCAAATATTCGTCCCTTAATTAAACTCCTATGTATTTACCCCTAATTTGTCTACTTTGCACAAGATGTTTGCTTGATTTCTTTCCTTAAAGGTTTCTGTCCACTACCATTTGGTTTTAACTCCTTGATTAAAGGAAGTCTTTGATACTGATAGATTTTTTTTAATTGATACACAGTTCCATAATTATTTTCTTGCCTTACTTTCTACCTATTTTCAAACTATAAATACCCTGCTCTTTCATTGACACACGAACACTCTTAGTTTTCTGAACTAACACTTACATGCAAAAGCATTCTCTCTTGTTACTTGTATTATGGCCTGCTTTCAAGTCCTGCTACTTGTTTTTAATGTATCTTGTTCCTTGAAACTGGTATGTCGTGATTAAGATTTTCAGCAATCACAAACAATGTGTTTACTTAATACCTTTACTTGAATGTCTACCTACTGCTTGTGTTTAGTTCAGTGTTTACTCGAGCATGTTATAATTTCCTCCTATTACGAATCCCAAACCCGCTACCCCATTGTGTTTGATACTAATGGTTTGTTTGAGGTATGGCAATATTGAGTATCGGTGTATATGATTCAAACTTGATTCCCTGGAATCATAACCTCTATGTCACCATCATATGTTGTGTATTCTCGTTGATTTTGTAAGCATAACAACACTCTCTATTGATGTGCATGCCCAGAATTAGCTAATGCCTAAGTACATAGGCTCTTTGTGATCCCCAATACCTGAACCCCTTTGTGTGAAACCCTCAATCATGTAATTGTTTCCCAGCCCCTCTCCCCATCTTCTTTACTTTCTTAGTTATTTAAAATTCTTTTTCTTCACTTGCACTCTCTCTGAGACTTTAAGTTCTGACCCCCTCTTGTGAGCCTTACCTTAGGACCCATAGTGTTGACCCCTCGAGGGTGCCGACCTAAAACCCCATAGAAACCTTACTCTTTTTAAACTGTGCATGCATAATGGTCAAGCCTAGCCGAGTCAGTTATGTTGTTTTCATAATGACTCTTTAAGATAACCATGTCCAAAGTCCATTGGGTTTTCCTAAATAGTTGAAATTAGATAGTCGAGTTTAGTGGGGGTAAGAGCCTAACCCTTTTGTCTTGCAGAAATATGAGGCACGGGGTCCCCAGTTTTGGTATGATTAGCACGCCCCGCTCTTCCTAGACTGGTGGAGGAGTCTTCCATCAAATGACCAAAGCAACGAGTGGAAAGAGAGGGCCGCCAAAGCTAGCAAAAGTTTGAATATCTGGAATACAGTCTACTGGAATTGGAAGGAAAAGTAAGGAAGAGAGTCACCGACTGCCAGAACGTAGAGGGAAACAAAGGGGAAAACCTAGCGAAGGCATTTTTACTGGTGAACCTACACGAACTGGAGGATTTGATCAACGGAAGTATTCAACCTGAGGAAGGTCCTTCTGGGTCCAAGTAGATAGGACATTACCTTTTTGCTTTAAAGATGTAACAAGTTTGATGTCCATTAGTGATTTCCATTTCCTGTTTATTTAATGTCAATTGGGATTCGTCTATTTTTTGTCAATAAAATGAGGCATTTTGCATCCTAAGTTCTCCAAATAAATTTGTCACTAGGCCTAGCTCAGGCACAACAAGGCTCCCAAATTAGGACATGCTCTATATTCCGGCACTATGTGTTTAAATGTTGCAACATTTTTTACGATCCTCATTGACTTGTTACCATTTGTTTTTTACTTTTTGTTTATTTATTCCCCTCCCTAAAGGTTAGTTTGTGAAATCTGGCAACATCATAATATTCCACGAGATCCAATGGCCCTCCACCCACTCATCTTCTTAGTCCTGTCAAAAGCAAGAACAAAGGGAAGATGGAAGACTTGAACAATACCATAAAGGAAAGCTCGACTGAACAGGTAGAGGTCACTCATGGTCAGGATACTCTGGTTCCTAAGGAAAATGCATCCAACTAGAACAAAAGCTGCTGAAATTCCAAGAAAAACTTGATCAGGTTCGGAATCTAGCAAATTTGTCATTTTCCCCCACTACTCCAGCTATCAATTTCCCAAATGCTCAGAATCCTATACCTCCACAAAATATCCCAAAGCAAAACCATCCCGCACCTCACCACCACTGCAACACATGCCATGCTTCAAACAATACTACATTGCTCATCCCAGAACCCCTGAACTCCACAAATGACCATTGTCACACCTACCATAACACCCCCCTCTATGTGGAGACTACGACACACTCTACCCAACCCATCTCAAGTATGTTAGGATTTATGCCCGTCACTAGGGGGGGGGGTGAATAGTGCGGCACAAGAATGTTGATAAATATTGCGAAATTAAAAATTGCAAGAATAAAATAAATTCGGTAATTAAAATAGCAAGGAAAGAACACACCAAATTTATCCTGGTTCACCACAACTTGTGGTTAGTCCAGTCCCCGAGAGACTCTCTCGAGATTCCACTAACTCCGTTAAGCTTTCGGGTGCCTAACAAACTGTTACACTTGCTCGTAGATGTACACTCTACAAGACTTCAACTTGCTCGAGGATACCGCACCTCAAGACTTCAACCTTGCTCATGGATACCGCACCACAAGACTTCACACACTAAGACTTAGGGTACTTAGTGAACCCGACAATCAATGAGAAGATATGTTCTTCTCAAACACCTTTCTCTTTTACAACAAGAACTCTCTCAAAAGAGTAGATAAAGAGATAAAAATTTAGCTCTATGAACAACTCAAAGTTGTCTCTCAAATGGCTCAACAAAAGCTCTAAAATGATGCTCAAATAATGTCAATATGTATATCAATATTGGGAGGTTTTGTGTGTTTAAAAACATCTCAAAAGACCTCTTTTTATAGGGGTTAAAGGGTGGATGTCCGTTGCTTAATTGGCAATCAATTATGCTGATTTTATGCAAGGATAATCGATTATTTGATTTGCATAATCGATTATCCTTTTACCGTTACAAAATCGGAAGAGATTCTTGTCAAGAATAATCGATTATTTGGATGGCATAATCGATTATTTTGTTCCAGTGTTCAAAACTTTGGCAACGGATGCAAGATAATCGATTATTTAAGAATTATAATCGATTATATACCATTGATATACACTGTGTATACCACAGTATACCAGAATTGAAAACTTACTTCAAAAACCATTTTGGTTAAAATGAAAACGTTAAAATTATTTTGTTTGAAGTATATTGAAAACGTTTATGATATATATGATTTAATAAAATGATTTTATGCATATTAATGATGACCTATGTAATATACCAAAATTGAAAACTTACTTCAAAAACCATTTTGGTTAAAATGAAAACGTTAAAATCATTTTGTTTGAAGTATTTAAAATATGTTTATGATAAATATGATTTGATAAAATGATTTTATGCATATTTATGATGACCTATGTTGAGCCAAAAGACGAGATAACTTTAAACGTTGCTCTTACATTTGTTCTACCTAACGACCTACGCCTTGGGTCTTTGGTCTTGAACTTTTGAACTCGTCTTTGGCTTGTCTATGCAATTCCGTCATCAATATGCTTCTTGGCATCCAATCTTGATTGTTGTCATATAATATCGTTGTTTGACACTTGACTTCATTGTTTGTCATTCATCAAAACCTATACCTGAAAATCATGCTAATACAACCAAAGCGCACATATCATAGATAGAATGATTTTCTACAATTTCCCTCTTTTTGATAATGACAAACAATAGGAGATATGCATATTGGATTCCCCCTAAATTCATGCTATATCTCAACATACAATTCATGTAAACAATTTAATGTAATTCCCCCTTAATTGAATATTCCCCCTCAATTAAAGCATACTAGAATGTGAAGACATTCCCCCTTATTCGATGCATATCGCCTAAATTCTTCCCCCTTTTGGCATTAGCAAAAAGAGTATACCAATTGTTATTTAAACTATTGACGATACCAATTGTTAGATAAAAAAAAATCATATCAACATCAAATAATACCAAACGTTAGTAAAAACATACCAATCATAATAACGGTCATTTTTCGCAAATATACCAACTGTTATTTAAACTAAAAATATTCATCAAAACATGAATCAATTATTAAAAAAATAAAATAATTGATACCAATTTGTTATTCAAAGTAACACTTATCAAAACATGAATCGATAATTAATATCAATTGTTAGCACATATCAACTATTACGTTTTTATCAAAGATACGATAACTAACCAACTTTTCCCCTCGATGCAATAAGGTTTCGTGCTTGGTGCATCTACTACGATATTGTAATCTTCAAGCACACCTGCAAATGTACCTAAAAATAGGTTTTCGGTACCCAACTTCTTTTGGGTCCTTGGGGGTTAGGCAAATAATAATCATAATAAAAATATGAATCTCTATGTTTAGCAAAACATACGGGTGCAATGTATCCTACCCGGTTACAATAATGACATATAACGTTCGGGTTGTAAATATGTCTAGGTTGAGCCAAATACGTTCTAGGTGATCTAAAGTTGTTATTCCTAGAAGCGTTGAATATTTCTAGAGTCATTTCTAGGTGGTCTAAAATTATTAATTTTAGACTCATTAACAAAAATCCTAGAATCATTTCTAGGCGGCCTGAAATGATTAATTCTAGGCTCATTAATAAAATTCCTAGAGTTGTGTCTAGGTGGTTTAACCTCATTTCTATCATCCTTTTTAATTACTTCACTTGTTTTAGAATCATTTACACTACATTTTTCTAGTGTATTTCTAAGTTCTACGTTCTCTATTTTCAAAGAACTACAAGAAGAACAATTTGAACTTTGAACATTTAAAGAGGCTTCATTCATCTCCTTGATTTTATTTTTGAGATCGACATTGTCATTTTCCAAAAATCTATTTTCTTCTTTTAGTTTTTCATTATCACAAATCAATTTTTCAAAATCTTTTTCTTTTAAAGAAGGTTGTTTTTCAAAATCTTTTTCTTGCAAAGAAAGTGTTTTCTTCAATTCTTTTATGGTTTTGGAAGCTTTAACAAATTCACCATATAATTCATCATAGGCATTTTGTATTTCTTCAAACGAGTAAGAGTTAGAAGTACTTACCTTTTCTTCTTCGTTTGCCATGAGGCATAATGCGGCAGTTTCATCGCCCGAGCTGTCCGAATCCCATGTTACGCGCCTATGGTGTTTCTTCTTTTTCTTGTCCTTTGATTTTGGACAATGTGATTTGGTGTGGCCAATTTTTCCACAATTTTGACATGAAGGACTTGGTTCTTCCTTCTTTATTTCCTTCTTCATAAACTTATAAAACTTTTCAATTATATCATTGGAAATAATATCATCATCACTTTCCGAATCACTTACCTATACTCTTTTAGAAGATGAGGCTTTGAAGGCAATATTAGACTTACTTCTAAGATACGGATTAAGAATTGTGCTTTCATAAGCTTTAAGATTACCTCGTAGTCCATCAATTGTGACGTCCGTGATTCCTATCGACTCTTGGATAGCATTTGCTTTGGAGCGCCATTTGGGAGTGAGACTCCGTAGGATTTTTCGAACTAGATCTTTGTTCGAGTATATTTTTCCGAGAGCATGAAGATCGTTGACGATCATTGAGAATCGTTCGAACATATTATCGATGTTTTCATCTTCCCTCATTCTGAAAAGTTCATATTCATGTGTTAAAAAATCAATTTTAGATTCTCGGACTTGAGACGTACCTTCATAAATGATCTCGAGTTTGTCCCACATTTCCTTTGCGGTTGTGCAACAAGAGATTTTCCGATAGTCGTCCGAATTCACCGCACAAAATAGTAAGTTGACGGCCTTTGCGTTTCTTTCAACCTTCTTGATATCCTCGGCATCATATTCATTTTCTTCCTTTGGAACCATGATTTCCCCAACTTTCTTTGTTGGAATTTGTTCACCTTTCTTGATGAGTTGCCATAATCGAAAGTTATTTGATTGGATGAATATTCTCATCCGCTTTTTCCAATATGTATAATTTCTTCCATCAAAAAATGGAGGCCTTTCGGTGGAGTGTCCTTCGCTCATTATTCCTGCGTTCAATATTCTCAACAAAAAATATATATCGCTCTCAACCGGTTAAGGCTTTCAGAGAGTTAGGCTCTGATACCAATTGTTAGGATTTATGCCCGTCACTAGAGGGGGGGGGGTGAATAGTGCGGCACAAGAATATTGATAAATATTGCGGAATTAAAAATTGCAAGAATAAAATAAATTCGGTAATTAATATAGCAAGGAAAGAACACACCGAATTTATCCTGGTTCACCGCAACTTGTGGTTAGTCCAGTCCCCGAGAGACTCTCTCGAGATTCCACTAACTCCATTAAGCTTTCGGGTGCCTAACACACCGTTACACTTGCTCGTAGATGTACACTCTACAAGACTTCAACTTGCTCGAGGATACCGCACCTCAAGACTTCAACCTTGCTCGTGGATACCGCACCACAAGACTTCACACACTAAGACTTAGGGTACTTAGTGAACCCGACAATCAATGAGAAGATATGTTCTTCTCAAACACCTTTCTCTTTAACAACAAGAACTCTCTCAAAAGAGTAGATAAAGAGATAAAAATTTAGCTCTATGAACAACTCAAAGTTGTCTCTCAAATGGCTCAACAAAAGCTCTAAAATGATGCTCAAATAATGTCAATATGTATATCAATATTGGGAGGTTTTGTGTGTTTAAAAACATCTCAAAAGACCTCTTTTTATAGGGGTTAAAGGGTGGATGTCCGTTGCTTAATTGGCAATCAATTATGCTGATTTTATGCAAGGATAATCGATTATTTGATTTGCATAATCGATTATCCTTTTACCGTTACAAAATCGGAAGAGATTCTTGTCAAGAATAATCGATTATTTGGATGGCATAATCGATTATTTTGTTCCAGTGTTCAAAACTTTGGCAACGGATGCAAGATAATCGATTATTTAAGAATTATAATCGATTATATACCATTGATATACACTGTGTATACCACAGTATACCAGAATTGAAAACTTACTTCAAAAACCATTTTGGTTAAAATGAAAACGTTAAAATTATTTTGTTTGAAGTATATTAAAAATGTTTATGATATATATGATTTAATAAAATGATTTTATGCATATTAATGATGACCTATGTAATATACCAGAATATACCAGAATTGAAAACTTACTTCAAAAACCATTTTGGTTAAAATGAAAACGTTAAAATCATTTTGTTTAAAGTATTTAAAATATGTTTATGATAAATATGATTTGATAAAATGATTTTATGCATATTTATGATGACCTATGTTGAGCCAAAAGACGAGATAACTTTAAACGTTGCTCTTACATTTGTTCTACCTAACGACCTACGCCTTGGGTCTTTGGTCTTGAACTTTTGAACTCGTCTTTGGCTTGTCTATGCAATTCCGTCATCAATATGCTTCTTGGCATCCAATCTTGATTGTTTGTCATATAATATTGTTGTTTGACACTTGACTTCATTGTTTGTCATTCATCAAAACCTATACCTGAAAATCATGCTAATACAACCAAAGCGCACATATCATAGATAGAATGATTTTCTACAAAGTACACCGGAGTTTGATAATAAATACTTACTCATCAGAAAACTGGCCGGAGAACTTAAGAAATTGACTAGAAGAATTGAAGGTGTTGAAGGAAATAAGGGAATTGAAGGGTTGAACTACGAAGATCTTTGCATACAGCCCAATTGCCCGAGGAGTATAAACCTCATAAGTTTGAGATGTTTGATGGTACAAGGGACCCAAGGGTCCATTTAAGAATATACCGTGACAAATTGGTGGGAGTAGGAAAAGACGAGAAAATCTACATGAAGCTTTTCATGAGGATCTTGAAGGGAGATTCTCTACCCTAGTACATTAGCCAAGATCCAAAAAAGCGGTCGAATTGGGTAAGCATGGCGTTCGACTTTATGGACAGGTTTAGGTAACACGGAGAATGCGAGAGATGAGTTCTATATTCAGAATCTAAAGAAGAAAATAGAAATATTTCGCAAGTATGCTACTTGCTGGAGGTCTAAAGCTGCTAAGGTTAGACCTACCTTAGAGGAAGAAAAACTGAACAAATTCTTTGTCCGGGCTCAAGACCTGCAGTATTATAAAAGGTTGATGATTTACGAGGGCCACAAATTTTTTGACATTCTCAAGCTGGGAGAATGGATCGAAGAGGACATCAAAAACGATATGGTTACGAACTTCGAGGCCTTGCAAGCTACAAATAACGCCTTACAATCAGGAGGTGTGTCCACGAAGAGGGACATAGGAGCCGTAATGGTGGCATAGAGAACTAAATCTACCGTCAAATACCAAACCTACCAAATACCTCCACTCACATATCAGCCTACTCCAAACTACCAAGCACCCTCACCCTCTTACCAAACTCCACCACCTACTTATTAGTCACCTCTACCTCCCACATATCTGCCTACTTTACCTAGATATTTCCAACCCGCACGTGTTTACCAAGCCTATAATGATCAACCATCCTACTATCAATCCCCTCCCACACGCCAATACTTCCCTAAACCTCGACCAAACTTTGATCGAAGGCCTCTGAAACAATACACACCTATTGCTGAACCTATTGACCAGTTGTATAAAAGACTCAACGATGTTGGTTACGTCACCCTTATCCTTGCTGCTTCTGAGAACCCTTCTCAGTGGGTTAATCTAAATAAATCTTGTGCATACCATTCTAGCATGAAAGGACACACCATTGACGAATGCCATTCTGTGAAAGATAAATCAAGACTCAAATTGACAACAAAATTATTGTGGTAAAGGAACCTGCTCCAAATGTCCGCAATAACCCTCTGCTAGACCACAAGGGAGGAGGCGTTCACATGATTGAAATAGAGGATGATTGGAACCCCGATAGATCAATTGGATTGATCGCGGAAGGTGACAACCCAAACAAACCAATAATCACCCTTAATCCGATCGTGGTCCAGGTTCAGCCCTCTGGAGACGCCGAGGTAATTATGCCCATGCCACTTGAGTTTGAAGGAACGACATCTGAAAATACACCAGGATCAATTAAGGTAGAATTTGTGTCTCCAGTAAATGGTCCTATACCATTTTAAGTTACAATTTTACCACCCAAAGTACATGTTCCGTTTAGAGTAAAGACAGCCACGCCGATCCCGGTGGCGATGTCGACCATAACGCCATTCCACACAAAGGCTATACCATGGGACTATACAACCGAGGAAAAAAGGAAAGGCAAGGTTAGGTTCGGAGAGGCTATTGTGGCACATGGTATGATGAGGATCGGTAGAGTTTATACCCCGGAACATCTGGTTGAGTCGAACAAGCAGGCCTTTAACCGGCCTTCCATCACCGAGACCGACCCAGATGACCTTTGGAGAAAGATATAGGCCAAGGAATACTCGATCATTGACCAGCTGAACAAAACATCGGCGCAAATTTCTATCCTTGCTTTGCTACAAAATTCGGATGCACACAAGAATGCGCTGCTAAGGGTACTGAGTGAAGCATATGTGTCATGAAACATCACCGGCGGAGAAATGGCTAACATGGTAGAACAAGTATTAGAAAGTCACATAATCACTTTTCATGAAGATGAGCTGCCATCATAAGGGTTGAGTCACAACAAGGCATTGCACATCACCGTGCAATGCGAAGACTATTTTATTACCAGGATCTTGATTGATGGAGGGTCCAACCTCAACATTTGTCTGTTGGTAACACTTAAGACGCTGGTTAAGGGATTACACGAGATAAAGGATGGAGCCATCAATGTGAAAGCTTTTGTATGCTCTCAAAGGTCCACCATTGGGGAAATTAGTCTGTGTTTGCAAACTGGGCCTACTTGGTTCGATGTTAATTTTCAAGTGATAGATGTGCCGGCATCTTACAATCTGCTATTGGGACGACCCTGGATTCATATTGTTGGGGCCGTAGCATCAACGCTATATCAAGCAGTGATGTTTAAGTGGAATCACTAGGAGGTGATCATTCACGGCGACGGTAGCAATACCATATACAGTCACCCGATATGAGGCAGAAGAAAGATAGGTGGGGAGACCTATCACCACATCGAGCGAGTCAACGCCATTGAAAAAGACAAATAATTGGACAACAAAATTGAGAGTATATTGAACTGGAGCAGATACGAACCTAGAAAAGTGCTTGGCAAGAACCTCCAAGGAATCACTAAGCCCATAAAACTCAAGAAGCATGGCACTACTTTTGGTCTGGGATATGAGTATACCTGGGAGGAATTCAACCACTAGTCGCTACCATGGCGCGATCCTTACTATCCGCTAGAGCAACCAATACCACACTTGGAATAGACCTTCCAATCGACCGATGTTATCTATATGTTAGAAGAAGAGGAAGCACTGGCAGCCATGCAGAGTTTGTTCATGGAAGGCGATGATATGGATTATTGTGTTGTTGTCAATGAGGAGGGGGAGGAAGGCCCTTCCATATAATCTGTAAGTAGAGGAGCACGCCTTAATAACTGGACCATCAGAACCATCAGAGCCCGACGAGCCTCAAGTTAGCAAGGCCGAACAAGCACCATGCACTATTGTTGTTTTTGCTAGTTAATCTTTCCTTTCGCATTTTAAATTTCTGCGCAAGATCTTCAATTTTCAAAAAAGTTATAGAATTTATCAAAGCATTTGAATTTTCCTTATAAATCAACACTCTTATTACTTTTCTCTCATTACTTTACTTCTACAACATTATTATTACTTATCTTGATGAACCAATGACTGTGATATGCAATGAGACAATGCAACAAACGGACGTAGATTCAGAAGAAGATGACATACCGGAGGAGATTGTTAAAGAAGTTGAGGATTTTGAAAACATACCTAAGTCTAACCTAGACAAGACCGAGATTTTTAACCTGGAAGATGCATAAAACGTCCAAGAAACACGAATCATCGTCCACTTATCACCGTAAAAAAAGAGGCAATACAGATTTTCTAAGAGAATATGAAGACATATTCACCTGGTCGTATGACAACATGATGGGCCTGAGCACATTTATTGTGGCCCATAAAATGCCAACTGATCCGACATGTCTGTTGGTAAAGCAGAAGCTCAGAAAGTTCAAGCCGGATATGAGTTTGAAAATCAAGGAAGAAGTCATCAAGCAAGTCAAAGCCAAGGTCCTCGCGGTAGTTGAGTATCCGACATGGTTAGCTAACATTGTACCAATACCAAAGAAGGACAAGAAGATTAGAGTTTGTGTCGACTATCGGGATCTCAATCGGGCCAGTCTGAAAGATGACTTCCCTTTGACAAACATACACATCCTGATCGACAATTGCGCTAAGAATGAATTGCAATAATTTGTGGATTATTTCACTTGTTATAATCAAAACTGGATGGATGAAGAAGATGTTGAGAAAACGACTTTCATTACGTTGTGGGGAATGTACTGCTACAAGATATTGTTGTTTGGGTTAAAAAACACAGGGCCACCTATATGAGGGCTATGACTACCATTTTTCATAATATGACACACAAGGAGATTGAGGTGTATGTAGATGACGTTATCTCAAGTCCAAGAAGGCCACTAATCACATGGAAGATTTGAGGAAGTTTTTCAAAGATTGCGAATATACAACCTGAAACTGAATCTCGCGAAGTGTGCATTTGGGGTTCCTGCTGGAAAATTGCTTAGGTTTATTGTGAGTCGTCGGGGAATAGAATTGGATCCATCAAAGGTCAAAGCCATTCAAGAATTACCACCCCCAAAGAACAAAAAAATGACGCGATGAGTTCTTTGGAGAGACTCAACTACATCAGTCGGTTCATAGCACAATCTACGGTCATCGTGATCTGATCTTCAAGATGTTGAAGAAGGATGTCGCCACTTAGTGGACTGATGAATGCCAGAAAGCTTTCAAAAAAAATCAAGGAATACTTATCAATACCACCACTCTTGGTCCCACTTGAGCCAGGTAGGCCTCTACTACTCTATATCGTAGTGTTAGATAGTGCCTTTGGTTGTGTCTTGGGGAAACATGTTGAAACAGGGAGGAAAAAGCAGGCTATTTACTATCTCAGCAAAAAGTTCACTTCGTACGAGGCTCGGTATTCTCTATTATAATGGACCTGTTGTGCTCTGACTTGGTTGGACCAGAAGCCGAGGCATTACTTTTGTGCCTATACTATATATCTAATATCAAGGATGGACCCTTTGAAGTATATCTTTCAGAAGCCCATGCCCACCGGCAAGCTATCCAAGTGAAAAATCCCGTTGAGTGAATTTGACATTGTTTACGTTACTCATTAGGCAATCAAGGGACATGCACTAGTAGATCACCTTGTGGAAAAAACCTTAGATGGAGAATACGAACCCCTGAAAACGTATTTCCCGACGAAGAGGTATCGTTCATAGGAGAAGACATTGCAGAACCCTATGACGGTTGGAGAATGTTTTTTGATGGAGCAGAAAATTTCAAAAGGGTTGGCATAAGAGCAGTCCTAGTGTCAGAAACCGATCAACATTATCCAATGTCAGCTAAGCTCAGGTTCTCGTACACCAACAACATGGACAAATATGAAGCCTACATCCTAGGCCTCAAGATAGCCATTGACATGAACATACAATAGTTGCTAGTAATTGGAGATTCAGACTTACTCATACATCAGGCTCGAGAAGAATGGGAAACCAAGAACTCTAAGATACTCTCGTATCTGCACTATGTGCAGGAACTAAGGAAGAAGTTTAGAAAGATAAAATTCCGACATGTTTCCAGAATCCAGAATGAATTCACCGATGCATTAGCTACCTTGTCATCCATGATAACATCCATACAAAAACTTCATTGATCCCATCCCAGTAAAGATCCACGACTAGCCAGCTTATTGTGCCCATGTTGAAGAAGAGGGAGACGGAAAGCCTTGATTTCATGATATCAAGGAATATCTAGAAAATGGAGGATACCCAAAGCTTGCAAATCCTATTCAGAAGTGCAACCTTGGGAGGTTAGCGAACAACTTCTTTCATAGCGGAGGAATCCTATATAGAAAGACTCCTAATTTGGGGTTATTAAGATGTGTCGACACAAATGAAGAATCTAAGCTACTAGAAGAAATCCATGTTGGGACCTGCAGTCCACATATGAACGGTTTTGTTTTAGCCAAAAAGATAATGCGGACTGGTTACTTTTGGATGACTATGGAGATGGACTGCATGCAATATGTCCAAAAATGCTCCAGCTGTCATATACATGCAGACATGATAAGGGTACCTTCAAATAAGCTTAATACAACAAGCTCACCATGGCTGTTCGCCGCTTGGGAAATGGATGTTATTGGACAAATTGAGCCTGCCGCTTCCATTAAATGCTGGTTCATCCTAGTGGTGACCGACTACTTTACCAATAGGTCGAAGCAACATTTTATAGAGCAGTAACTAAGAAAGTCGTGGCGGACTTTATCTGCGATTGTATTGTTTGTCTATTCATTATTCCAGAGTCAATCATTACTAATAATGGATCCAACCTCAACAATGACTTGATGAAAGCTATGTGTGAAACTTTCAAAATTAGACCCAAGAATTCTACAACCTACAGGTCTCAGATGAATGGAGCCGTAGAAGCCGCCAATGAGAATATCAAGTAGATATTGAGGAAAATGATAGAGAAGAAAAAAATTGTGGCACAAGAAGTTATCATTTGTTTTATTGGGGTATCGCACCACAGTCCACACATCAATTGGGACAATCCCCTATATGCTGGTTTATGGTACAGAAGCGTCATTCCAGCTGTAGTAGAAACTCCTTCCCTAAGAATCATACAGGAAGCTGAGCTCGACGATGCAGAATGGGTAAAGAGTCGTTACGAGCAGCTAGCTCTCATGGATGGAAATAGAATGAATGTAGTTTGCCACTGTTAACTTTATCAGAACAGAGAATCCAAAGCCTTCAACAAAAGAGTCAAGCCGAGATAGTTTACACCGGGACAGTTAGTGTTAAAGAAAAATTTTCCGCATCAAGATGAAGCCAAGATGAAGTTCTCTCCCAACTGGCAAGGTCTGCACATGGTTCACCAGGTAATAACAAGAGGAGCCCTTATACTTGCTGAAATGGATGGAGAAGTTTGGCCAAAGCCAATTAATTCAGATGCAGTCAAACACTACTATGTGTAATTTTCATGCTTTCCCTATATGATGTAATTTGAACTACGTCTGAGATGATTCCCATTTGAGAGGGGATACGTAGGCATCCTTATGGGTTTGGTCACAATTCAAAAAAATTCATTTTTCCTCGCAATTGGAACTAGGGAAGAATTTCTAGGAGGACCCTCAAATTTCTGTAGCAAGAGAGGTCGCAATGTCTTTAGCCATGTCACAGTCGCTGGTTCATCTAAAATTTACTTCTTAAATATATACTTATTTCACGTTTTTACAAATTCATGCATGTTTTTATCGAAATCGCTTTGCTCAGCAATGCTACCCCAATGATACACACTGTATCACCAGATCAAAGTCGAACAGGTCAAGCATGGCCAGCAGGGATGCGAACTAACCTTCCCTCTACAAAACTCACGATTTTTCTTTGGATGCAGACACTTGGGTGGTGAAAGCATCCGACATACTATACACTCACGAGACAAACGTTGTTCAGGAATACAATGCTTAGAATTGTTGCATTTACTAGCATTTGCTATTCGCGCACGCCAGCGACATTCCTTATATCGCAATGTCCTCAGCAGTCACAATATCGCAACCTGCTATCAGCTAAGAAACTCTAGTACCATTTGCCATTTTATTTTATTTCTGCATTGCATAAGGCTACTATGATGCCTTTTGAGACTAAACATTATCTCCATCTGCATTTTCTGCATTGCATAAGGCTACCATTCTGCCTTCCGACACTAAACACTATCTCTATCAGTATTTTTTGCATTGCTTAAGGCTACCATTCTGCCTTTCGAGACTAAACATTGTCTCCATCTGTACTTTCTACATTGCATAATGATACTATTCTGCCTTTCGAGACTAAACACTATCTCCATCTGCATTTTCTACACTGCACAAGGCTGTTTTCCGAGACTAAACATTGGTTCCATCCGCATTTTCTACATTGCATAAGGCTACTATTCTGCCTTCCGAGACTAAACACTGTCTCCATCTACATTTTGCATTTCATAAGGCTACTATTCTTCCTTACGAGACTAAATATTGTTTCCATCTGCATTTACATGGCTGAAAGATTTCCATTTTATTTACATTTCGCATGCCTGAAAGATCGCCACTTTATTTACACTCTGCATGGCTAGAAGCGCCACTTTATTTACACTTGTATGGCTGAAAGATTGCTGCTTTATTTACATTCCACGTGCCGGAAAGATTGCCACCTATTGAACCTCATGGGCTAGAAGATTGCCATATATAGCATTTCATGGGTTGAAAGATCACCAAATTATCCGAGGGTGTCATTGTTCGGAGGCACCATTTGCATAGCCCGAGAACACCATACCATGGCCTGAGAATCCATTTTAATCTCTTGCATATCATTATTCAAAGGCATCATGGTTCGGAGGCATAATTATCATATCCCCAGAGCATCATTTCATGGCCTGCGAATCCTTTATTATTATATGCTTCATGGTCCAGGACATCATGGTCTAAGGACATTGTCCTAACCGTCCAAACACAACATTCATGGTCCGACAGGAATGTGCCTCGCGTTTAAATTTATGCACAATATATGCTTGCATTGCTTATTTGCAGGTGAACTGGCAAGCAACGACCATCTTGGTAGGAGCGATCCTTCTCCAGTTCCCGTAGCCCTACCATACCTTAAGCCTTCACCCCATCCTTAATATTGCGTCCGTTCTTGAAAGTCTCAATCGGCATACTCCGTCGGTGGATCCTGAACTACACATGACTTGATTCCTGTAAGACCAAGGATATTTAGGTAGCTCCAAAGCTCGAGCATGCCAAATCTCTTCAAACCACTTCACCAGGTCAAAATTGGCCATCATATCTTTACCCGACAACTCTTTCATCCTTCCCGGGTAAAGAGGGGCACCTGTTGATACCCAATTTTTTCCTGTATATTTTTAATATGCAAAATACTTTCAAAATATCCTATATATACATATATAAGCATGTCCCAAGGTTTTATTATTTTTCCTTAATTTTGAAAGATTTTTAAATCAATTTATTGTCCTATTTTATCAAGGAAAACCCCAAAAATTATAGCCAAAATTATCATTTTGGTAATTCATTTATTGACTCTTATATTACACTAAAATATAGATAACATAATTTTTACATATTTTTATAAATTTATCTAATATTTTTAAACCTAAATTGCATATAATTACAATATTAGCCTCTTTTAAGATTAAATCGTATTTATTATTATAAAATTGACTCCAATATTTTTAATTTAATTATGTATTATTAATCATTTTGGTACTTTTAATCTATTTCCAAAAGTTATTTTACTATAATTTATAAAGCGAATAATGGAAAGGTGGCTATTTAAAGGTTAGCCCATTTTCATTTCAATTTTGGCCAGATTTGGCACCTCAATTAAATCCAGCCTGAGGCCCAATTACCCTTACCGAAATCTTAATCTGTCTGACCCACGACCCTTTTAAAATAACCCGCCCGGATCTTTATTCAATCTAGGCCGTTGATCATTTGATCAACGGCCACCGTTTAACCTTTCCTTTTTAATTCTCCATTATCACCCAAACCCTAATCATTTTCACCAGTAGCCGCCTTTGAATACCTCCTCTCTTAATTCTCTATCAAGCTCCTCTCAAACCCTAGCTGGCACATTTAATCACCATCCTAAATTTGACCAAATCCATGGCCTCCAAATCCATTGAAGGCCTATACCTGCCTTCTATGACTTCTACATGCTCGATTATAATTTCCTCCTATTATGAATCCTAAACCCGCTACCCCAATATGTTTGATGCTAATGGTTTGTTTGAGGCATGACAATATTGAGTATTGCTGTCTATGATTCAAACTCGATTCCCTGGAATGATAACCTTTATGTCACCATCATATGTTGTATATTATTGTTCATTTTGTAAGCATAACAACACTCCCTATTGCTGTGCATGCTCAGAATTAGCTAATGCCTAAGTACATAGGCTCTTTGTGATCCCCAATCCCTGAACCCCTTTTTGTGAAACCCTCAATCCTATAATTGTTTCCCAACCCCTCTCCCCTCTTCTTTACTTTATTAGTTCTTTAAAATTCTGTTTCTTCACTTGCACTCCCTCTTAGACTTTAATTTCTGCCCCCTCTTGTGAGCCATGCCTTGGGACCCATTGAGCTTCCTCTAAATGTGGACACTTGAGGGCTGACCCTTTTACACTGCACTTGTCCCTACTCCAGTGATGAAATTTGGGCGTGAGTAGTGGCTCGAGTCCTGTTGAGGCTCTTATGGAACTCTGACATACCCAAATTGGAGAAAGGCTTTGGATTAGTGGTCCTTGAGTTGGTCTATCTCATAATTCAGACAAGAAGTCAGAATTACGCGTTCCTTTGGTTGTACTTTCCTTTGTACTTTTGGTGTAATTTATTTTTGGGTGGTAATAAATTGTAATAAATGCTTAAGGGTTGGCTAGTGAAAAAATGGTTGGTAACTATGCATGCAAAGGGTAGAAATCATGCCTATTGGGTGTTTCAATTAATTCTGCATATTCAACTTCACATAGAAATCATGTCTATAGGACTGCTTTAAATTCTATATATTCAACAATATGTAGAGATCATGTTTATAGGTTTTAAAACAATTTCTGCATCTTAGAAACAATGTCTATATGTTTTAAAACAATTTCTGCATTTTAGATACTATGTCTATATGTTGAAAACAAGTTTTGCATTTAGATACAATATTTATGAGGTTCAAAGAAAGTTTCTACATTCAGATACTACGTCTATAAGTGTCTAAAATCAACAACGCGTAAAAAACATGCCTATAGGAGTTTCTAAATGAACATGATTCGCTTCACTCAATGGCAGATCTAAGAATCAGTTATAATGGATATCATCAGTTGGAGAGCTTGTAATCAATTTATTTAATTTCTATTTCTCTTTTAGTAATTTGAGTCCTTCACTTAACCAAAGTTTAGCAAGCATGCCTATAGGATCCCAAATAATTCATTCCGAGTTTTACTGTCCTATAACCTTCTAAATTCAGGAGATATCATGCCTGTAGGACCCAGTCTAAATACTTAGACAAGCCTTAGAGTAATAATTAAAAATGAATATGCTTCTGTTAATTATTAGAACCAGCAGGCAGGCCTGATTGGGGCTTCCTATTTGAATTATTTAATGAACCAGGCTGCCTCAACTTTTAAACTCCCTCGTATTTAATTTCAATCAGATTATAAAAAAGTATGTGAAAGTCATGCTAATTAGATGCTTTTCCGTTCAAGGAGGTATATCTGAGCCTCTGCTTGTTTATATGCTTTTCCCCATAATATGCAAAATGTGTTTTGTTTGACGGCCTAGAGTTTTACATTTTGAAACCTCAAATGATCCTAATATTTCCCCTATTAGAATTAGTAGTCCTAAGTTCCTCGGGGACTGATAGGGGTGGGACGGTGTCACGCCCCCCTTTTTCTAAGGCAAAATCAGGTTTATGACATTTTGGAGGACAACTCAATCCCTTTTGGGAATTGGGTTTGTGAATTTGAGAGGCACCACCTAATGATTAAGTGCATTAGGATACTAAGAAGGATTTTGAGTAGAAGAACCAGAGTTTGGGTAAGGGCTAGAAATTATCTCGGGGGAAGGTGTTAGGCATCTCCCAAGATCCACTAATGTGGTTCCCGACCATGTTATAACCATGACTTCACATAGCAAGGAAGAAAATAAGGGCTCAAGTAGAAGGTGTTTTCATGTAATTACAGGTAAATTGAAATTTGAGGGAAAGTAAAGAGGGTAGAAATTTTAGGAAAAGATTTAAACAATTATGAAAAAGAATAAACAAGTAAAAGGGAAAGGGGTCCTAGGTTTATGATTAATATGTATCATGTCTATGCAATACTCAGTAACCATTCCTCAAAAGAAGAGCTACATAAGGTATTAGCGCACCGGTCATCATATCTATATCTACCCTTCCCACCCTGTTAAGGTATTAAAGCGCAGAATAGTATCATTACTTATTGCATGCTAGTACCCATCCCAATCCTAACAAACCCAGAGGTATTAGGACTACTAATCTTAAAAGGTAGGGAGTTAGGGCTTTTTAGAGTTTAAAAGGATAAAAGTCTAGGGCGACAAACAAGAACACATAAGCAGTTTGAGGGGGGGAGGGGGAAGCAAATAGCAGTTAAGGCTCAAGTAGGCCTCCTCACTTAAGGAGAAAATTATATAGCATGACTTCAAATACTAGTTATAGTTTGAATTAACTTTAAAGCATTAGGACATGCTGTTTTATCACATTTTTCTCATATGAGAAGTTCGAATTAAGCTTGGTTTGGCTATAATTTATTAAGAAGTGACACAATTGATTAATCACCTAATGGCTTGCCTAGGTGGGACCTATGGGCATGATATCTAATAGCGCAGAAGGTGTACTGGTTTTAAAATAAAGGATTACTGGTCTTATAAACAAAAGGTTCTGCAAATATTAAACGACCTTATTTACTAATTTTAGACTCATAGAGGAGATAGACGAAGCTGATTCAGCTGATTACTCCTATAGGCATAATTTCTAAGCACTGTTGATTTTAAACACTTTATAGTTGAAAATAGAGTGTAGAAGTCCTACATGCATGGTATCTAGAAGGCTGTTTATTATTTAAACGTATCAACAGTTTGCCTAGTGATGGATGCAGGTTCAAGAATTCAGGAAGCCCTATAGGCATAATATCTAGCTTGCTGTTTATTATTTAACCTATGAATAAGTTTGCCTAGTGATATATATATGTATATTATTATTAAAACTTGGATCATTTGCCTAATGACATATATATGCCGAAGTGCAGAAAAACCTATGATCATGGTTTCTATATGCAGAAATGCAAAGAAAAAACTTAAAGACATGATTTCTATATGTAGGAATGCAGAACTTATAGGCATGATTTCTAAGATGAGAATGCAGAAGTTCAAGAATTCCTATGAACAAGTTATCTACATGAGTGCAGTAACCTATATGCATGCTGTCTATGTGAATGCAAGAATCAGAAAAATCCTATAGGCAAGTTATCTACCCTAAGCATATATTCATCCCCATCCCATTCCACTATCCATCCCCATAGTTACTAAAAATTATTACACACCAAAATAAACCAGAAAACATAAAAAAATTACATTAAAAATTCAAGCTACACCCAAACAGCCTATACAGACTCAAGGTCTAACAATATGAGATAAACCAATTTCCAGGATTAGATTTCCAAAAACCTTTCTCTTATTTGGGATGCGTCAAAGTTCCCAGGAGTCTTAAAGGGCTCCGGGCAGTGCTTACACCCCGAATGCATTGCAAAATTAGATCATAGTGTAGTGCGGAAGGGCCAACCCTCTAATATCCAAGTTCTAAGGGAACTCAAGGTCCCAAATCAAGGCTCATAAGGAGGGGAGGGGTAAAACTTAGAGTCTAAGAGTAAGTATAAGTGCATAAAGAGGGAATTAGGGAAAGCCATGGCGGGCTGGTGGTCATGCCCAGCAATTGTTAGTGCCGCCACACCCCTAACCAGCCTGCCACCTCAATCTTTGGAGTTAGGATCCATTGTGGATCAGGTTCAGACCTGGGCATCAATATGGATACTGCCAGGCCATGAGCCTTAACTCACACACATAGAAGGGGTGAGGGTATGGGGAATTCACGATAAACAGCAGATGGAAAGAGAAAGTAGAATATTCATTACAAAACATGAACAACAAAGTAGACAGGAGTATAGCAACAGTAAAGTAAACATATAGGGAAGAAGATAAAATTAAAATTGAGACATACCAGTTTTAGGGAAACAAATAAGTGAAAGCAGGAATCTTGTATGCCAAATTGCAAGCAAACAATACAAAAGACCTCAAACGAGAGTAGAGTATTAAAAGAGTATCGTAATTGAGAGTGTGAGAATATTGAATTTTAAGTGTTCCATAATTGATGATGTGTATAGAAGGGTCGTGCCCCTTTTATATTGCAGAAAACAAGTAAGTTGAAATCAATTTCCCGTTAGTTAAGGGATTCATATTTCAACGGGTGAAAACCAATGAAGGAAATGGGTTTTTGATTAAAACCTTTTCAAAGTAGCGCAAAAGTTCAACATTATTGAAAACAAAGATATCCAAACTCAGTAAGAGGTTCAAAACTAGTCTGAAAGAGTTAATGGGTCTTTGAAACAAAGCCCTAGTTCAAACAAACCAGAAAACATAAAGGAGAGGGCAAGCAAATTGAGTCGAGACATATGTAGAGGTTTCAGAAGAGAGCTGAAGCTTCTAACATGCTTCTTTTAGAAATCATTTGAAAGCATGATAACAAAAAAACTTGCAAATAGTAGAAGGATTCAGAGGATAGAATGGAAAATACTGATAAGAATAGTAGAGGAAACATGCTTAAGAAGCTCTTTTAGAAGAACTCAAACAAAGTTCAATAGAATAACAAATAGTAAGGACACTTAAGAACGCGGTAGAAAACACAGTAGAGAGATCTACAGAACATAATGGAAATAGTGGTAGGAATAGTAGAAGAGACATGCTTAGGGATTTTTCTAAAAGAAACTTAAACGGGGCTCAGTAGAAGGCAAACAAAGAACATTCAGCACTTAGTAGAAAATATAGTAAAAGAACACAAGAACATCAGAAAATTATAGCAAGAAAGCACATATAGAAGAACACAGTAAGATAGTCATACAAGAGCATGGTAAAAGGAAAAATACAAGAAGACAATAGGAGCAAGTACACGTAAAGGAAAAAGTTAGTCAGAAATCACTTGCATTTTAGAAAACCCTAGATTGGAAAAGAAAGATCTTAACAAAAAGTAATTTTTGAAAGGAAAATTGGGGAAGTCGTTTGAAAACTCAAGTGGAGCATATACATGTGACAGATCTAAGAAAAGAAAATCAGAAAGAACCTCGAAAGCAATGGATTGCAGAGAAAACCCTAGAAATGAGAAAGGTCTTGATGAAAGTCCGTTCTTGAGTCGAAAAGACTAATATTGCTCGAATATACCGGAGTAATGGCCGGAGAAGCCATAGATCTACAGATCTAAAAAGATCTGAAAGGTAACCATCGAGGTCAAGGCTCTGATTCTTCAAATATCGAGCACACAGGAGTAATAGAGGGTGTATGAGGTTATCATGACCGGAATAGCCATGATTTCCGGTGAGCTTGAGGTAGGAGATAATGAGATAGCCTAGGGTTTCTAGAGGGTTAGAGAGAATTTCGAGAGGTCAGGGATTTCATAGGTGGCAGATAAGTGACAATGAGGGAATTAGGTTAGTCATTTAGAGTTAAAAAGGTAAGGGCGAGTTCTGGCCGTTGTTCTTGAGTGATCGACGGTCCATATGTAAGTGGATAGATGCGGATTAGGGCGTGGGTTAGCCCATTTAGAATTTAAAAACTAGGTTAATTTTAAGGTCAATTTTGGCTAAAATTGAAATAGAGTAGGGCTGTAATTGCAATAAAACTAGGCTAATTGTTAAATAGCCATTTTTTTTATTTTATAAAAAATAATAAAAAATGATTTTATAAGTAAATTAAAAGTACTGAGCCAGAAAATATTATGTAAATATTTATTTAAAAATACTGGATGCTATTAATCTTAAAATGGGCTAGAATTGCAATTATTTGCAATTTAGCTTTAAAAAATGCTAGATCAATTTATAAAAATACAAGAAAATTATCTAAATTATATTTTTGTGTAAGTTTGAGAATAAAATAGACCACTCACCAAAAATGATAATCTTTGGGTATAATTATTGGGTTTTATACTGTTAAAATAGACAATAAATTGATTTTGAAAATCTCTAAAAAATATCAAAACTCTTGGGCATGCTCATATATGCATATACATGCTATTTTAAAAGTATTATATATAAATATTTAGGGAAAAATTGGGTATCAACAACTGCCTCTTTTTACTTGGGAAGGATGAAAGAGTTATCGGGTAAAGATATGATGGCCAATTTTGACCGGACGAAACGATATAAAGTGTTTTGGCTGTGCTCTAGTTTTCGAGCTTCCTACATATCCCTGGTCTTACAGGAATCAGGCCGTATGTAGTTCAGGATCTGTCAGCGGAGTATGCCGATGGAGTTCTTTTAAGAACGGATGCGATACTTCGGTCGGGGTGGATGGTTATAGTCCAGTAGGGCAATGGGAATCGGAGCGGGATTGCTCCTGTTGAGATAGCCATTGATATCCGGTGTACCTGCAATTGAGTAATACGAACTCATATCGTGCATAAATTTAAACGTGATGCAAGTTCCTGTTGGACCATGAATACTGTCCTTGGAGGTTAGGATGACGTCCTCGGACCATGATGTCCTGGTCCATGAGGTATGCAATAGAGGATTCACATGCCATAAAATGATGTTCTTGGGATATGAGAATGATGCCTCCGAACTATGATGTCTTTGAATAATAATATGCAAAAGATAAAATGGAGTCCTCAGGCCATGGAATGGCGTTCTCGGGCTATGAAAATTGTACCTCAAACAATGATGCCTTCGGACAATTTGGCGATCTTTCAGCCCATGAAATGCAAAAGGTGGCGATATTTCATCCTATGAGAGCGTAAATAAAAACGACGATCTTTCAGTTGATACCGAATGTAAAAAGAGGTGGCGATATTTCAGCCGATGCAGAATGTAAAATGAAATGGTATCTTTCAGGCGATGCATAATTTAAATGAGGTGGTGATATTCCAACTGATGCAAAATGTAAAATAAAGTGGCGATCTTTCAGCCGATGCATAATTTAAATGAGGTGGCATTCTTTCAGCCGATGCATGATGTAAAATGAAGTGGCGATATTTCAGCCGATGCAGAATTTGAATGAAGTAGCAGTTTAGTAGCCTTACGCAATGCAGAAATGTAGATGGAGGTAGAGCTTAACCTCGGAAGGTAGAAAGGTAGCCTTATGAAATGTAGAAATGCAGATGGAGACAGTGCTTAGTCTCGGAAGGCAGAATGGTAGCCTTATGCAATGCAGGAAATGCAGATGGAGACAGTGCTTAGTCTCGAAAGGTAGTATGGTAGCATTACGCAATGCAGGAAATGCAAATTGAGGCAGTTCTTAGTTTCGGAAGGCAAAATAGTAGCCTTATGCAATGCAGGAAATGTAGATGGAGATAGTTCTTAGTTTCGGAAGGCAGAATGGCAGCCTTATGCAATATAGGAAATGCAGATGGAGATAGTGCTTAGTCTTGAAAGGCAAAATGGTAGCCTTACACAATGCAGGAAATGTAGATGGAGACACTACTTAGTATTGGAAGGCAGAATGGTAGCTTTATGCAAGAGATAAAATGTGAATAGTAATAAAATTTCCTTAACTGTTAGCCGATAGCTGGTAGCGATATTGTGGTTGTTGGGGATATTGTGCGCGGAAAGCAAATATGCGTAGATGATGATTCGGAGGGTCGTATTCCCGAGAAGTATGTGTATATAAATGTATTCGGTGATTTGCAACTCGGGTGCCTGCATCCAAATAAAAATCATGAGTTTTGTAGGGGGAAAAGTGAGTTCGTATCCTCATGAGCTTTCCTATCTTGCTTGGTTCCATTTTTAGGGATGTTGTGTATCATTAGGGTAGTGTCGCTAAACAAAGCAATCGTGATTTAGTAAAATTTAACATAAATACATAGAAAATAGTTTTCTTTCGATGAATCAACGACTGTGACGCGGTTCCAGACATTGCAACCTCTCTTGCTCTGGAATTTTGAGGGTCCTCAAAATTTCGCCCCAGTTTACTGGGTTGCTGCTTCTGACGGCTGCTTGCAATGATCGGCTGAAGTTACTTTGGAATTTTGAGGTCCTCCTCAAAATTCTGCCCCAGTTTCCAACTGCGGGGGAAAATGAAAATTTTATTGAATTGTGACCGAACCCATAAAGCTGTCTACGTATCCCCTCTTAAACGGGAATCAGGTCAGACGTAGTTTAAATTACATCATGTAGGAAAGCATAAAATTACACATAGTATCACTTTATTGTGTTTGAATTGATTGGCTTTGGCCAAACTTCTCCGTCCATTTCTGCAAGTATGAAGGCTCCTCATGTACGTACCCTACCAGTTGGGAGAGAATTTCCCTTTGGCTTCATCTTGAAGTGGAAAGATTTTCTTAAATACCAGTTGTCCTGGTGTGAATTGTCTTGGCTTGACTCTTTTGCTGAAGGCTCTGGACATTCTGTTATGATAAAGTTGACCATGACAGGCTGCGTCCATTCTTTTTCCATCTGTGAGGGCTAACTGCTCGTAGAGAGTTTTTGCCTATTCTGCGTCGTAGAGTTCTACTTCCTGAATGACACTTAACGAGGGAATTTCTACCTCAGGGGGAATAATTGCCTCTGTACCATAAACCAACATGTAGGGACTTGCCCCGGTTGATGTGCGGATTGTGGTGCAGTATCCCAATAAAGCAAATGATAGCTTCTTATGCCACTGTTTATGCTTTTCTATCATTTTCCTTAGTATCTTCTTGATGTTCTTGTTGTCGGCTTCTACGACTCCATTCATCTGAGGTCTGTAATCTATGGAATTCTTGTGTTTGATCCTGAAGGTTACACACATGGCTTTCATCAAGTCACTATTGAGATTGGAACCATTATCAGTGATGATTGACTCAGAAATTCTAAACCGACAGTTAATGCAGTCACGGACAAAGTTTGCCACAACTTTCTTAGTCACTGCTTTGTGTGATGCCGCTTTAGCCCATTTGATAAAACAATCAATTTCCACTAGAATGTACCTGTTCCCGTTTGATGCGGTAGGCTTGATCGGTGCGATGACATCTATTTACCTAGCGGTGAACGGCCATGGCGAGATTGTTGCAGTAAGCTCGTTTGGAGGTACCTTTATCATGTCTACTGTATCTGACAGTGATGGCACTTTCGGACATACTGGATGCAGCCCGTTTCCATAGTCATCCAAAAATACCTTCCCGGAGTATCTTCCTGGCTAAGACAAAACCATTCATATGTGGACCGCATGTCCCAACATGGATCTCTTCTAATAGTTTAGACGCTTCCTTTGCGTTGACACACCTTATTAATCTCAAATCAGGAGTCCTCATATATAAGATTCCTCTGATGTGAACGCTTCTGAGTAGGATTTGCAAGTTCTGGGTATTCTCTCTTTGCCAAATATTACTTAATATCATGAAACCAAGGCTTTCCGTTTGCTTCTTCCTCGACATGAGCATAATAAGCTGGATGATCATGAATCTTTACTGGAATAAGGTCTATGAAGTTCTTGTCTGGATGCTGAACCACAGGTGATAGGTTTTCCAATGCATCATCAAACTCATTCTGAACCTTGCGAACATGCTGGAACTCTGTCTTTGTGAATCTCTTCCTCAACTCTTGTACGTGATGCAAATATGGGAGTATCTTGGATTTCTTAGTTGCCCATTCCTCTCGGACCTGATGTATTGGCAAAATCCGAATCTCCAATCGCTAGCAACTCTTGGACGTTCATGTCAATGGCTATCTTGAGCCCTAAGATGCAAGCTTCGTATTCGGCCATATTATTGGTGCAGGGGAACCTGAGTTTGGCGGATATCTGATAGTGCTGGTCGGTTTATGATACAAGGACTTATTGTATGCCAAATCCTTTGAAGTTTGCTGCACTGTTGAAAAACATCCTCCAACCTTCGTAGGATTCTGTAATGTCTTCTCCTATAAAGGATACCTCTTCATCAGGAAAGTACGTCTTTAGGGGATTGTATTCTCCATCCATAGGGTTTTCCCTAAGGTGATCTGCTAACACCTGTCCTTTGATTGCTTTCTGAGTTACGTAGATAATGTTGAATTCACTCTGCAAGATTTTCCACTTGGCTAGCTTGCCAGTATGCATGGGCTTATGAAATATGTACTTTAACAGGTCCATTGTTGATATGAGATATGTGGTGTAAGCACAAAAATAGTGCCTCAACTTCTGAGCTACCCAAGTCAGAGCACAACAAGTGTATTCCAATCAAGAATACCGGGCTTCGTATTGGGTGAACTTCTTGCTGAGATAATGGATGGCCTTCTCTTTTCTCCCCCTTTCATCATCCTGCCCCCAGAACACAACCAAGCGCTCCATCCAATACCGCAAGGTAGAGTAGCAGGGGTCTACCTGGCTCAGGCGGAACCAAGACCGGCAGAGTTGACAAGTACTCATTGATTCTGTCGAAGGCCCTTTGGCAGTCATCAGTCCATTTGGTAGCGGCGTCCTTCTTCAGCATCTTAAAGATTGGCTCATAGATGACAGTAGATTGTGTTATGAGCGGGCTGATGTAGTTGAGTCTCCCCAAGAAACTCATTACTTCTTTCTTGTTCTTTGGCGGTGGTAATTCTTGAATAGCTTTGCCCTTTGATGGATCCAATTCTATCCCTCGGCGACTCATGATGAACCCAAGCAATTTCCTAGGTGGAACCCCGAATGCACACTTTGTGGGATTTAACTTCAGGTTGTATCTTCTTAGTCTATTGAAGAATTTCCTTAATTCGCTTATGGACAGCAAATTAAAATAACAAACATATTTATATCCTAAAAAATAAATAATTTGTTATGAAACATCAAAAGGTGAAGAGTATTGCAGAGAAAAATGTAGGGAGAGAGAATTTTTACTGATTTGGAGTGATTTACAGTAGAATAGAATCCCTTTATTTATAGGAAAAGGTGACTTAACCACCAAGTAAAAAACCCTAGGATTTCTCTAAAATGTAGACATTCACCTTAAATGTAATTCTATTTATAACACTCTCATTGAATGTCTATTCAATAGATAATGTACCTCATTAAAACCTTAACTAAAATAAAACACAATGAGAAAAAAATTCTAGAGAAGGAGAAATAGTACACATATTTAACAATACGCCTTTTGGTTGCCTCGTTAAAAATTTTGCAAGAAAAATATAGTGAGAGAAAACCTTGTCAGAAAAAAGAGTACAGTACATATTAACTCCCCCTGATGAGAGCATCAATTCAAATCCTTGAGCCTTCGCATTCAAATCTTGTACACTAGCTTCTTAAAGGTTGACGTAGGTAGAGATTTGGTGAACAAATCAGCCATATTAACTCCAATGAATACGTTGCACCTTGAAAATTCTTGCTATCACATTATCATGCTTATTGTTATAGTAATATATAAATATGCACAAATACCACTTAGGATATGGTACTTCAGAACTAAAAATTGTATATGCTGTAAGTGATTAGTCATATAAGTTAAGTCATATAATAGACTTTAATTAGATGCATATCAACTCTTCATGTTATGCTAGACAAATAAGATATCGAAAATTGATTGCACATATCATTGACTTTATACTTCAAGCGTTTGAACTATATGTCTAAAACTACATGTCTTTCATATGAAACCAACTCTATTTGAATTGTGTCTCTTCTATTTGGCCAAGAATATTGTGTATGTATTCGATAGACTTGAGGTCATCATCTATACTTAGCGTTATGATAGATGTCGTGGAAGAACATTTTATATCATTTCCAACCTCCTTATTTTTCATTAAACATAACCTAGAGATCTCTTCATTCATATATTCAGGTACCTGAACCTCTCCTGAGATTTTATAAAGTGTTAAGTCATGTGATCTTCTAGATCGCTTGCCTCCTTATTATGATCATTATGATCATTTGCTCATAGAATTTTATTTGAAACCACTTTGTCTATACACTTTAAGCGTACCATAGACTTTATCCTTCCACAATTTATTCTAATAGGAGAATTTGCAGTGAGAATTTAGTTACTTTCTTTGAGTCAGCAAATACGTCTGGCATGATTTGCAATATATTGCAGATGAATTATCTTTTTGTGAAGTTATAGTTGATATTATCTTATTCGGGGATCTTGATGTATAAATAATAATTAATTCAATATAATTTTTTCTCAATTGATGTTGTCACGACTCCAGTTCAACCTCTGTGAATTGTCGTGGCGGTACCTAGCCTATACGACTAGGTAAGCCTAACAATGCGGAACATAAATAAAACTTGCGGAAGAAATAATCAAAAGACAAAAAATTAACCGAATAAACGATATATGAAATGTCGCTCGGCATATACAATTCTTGACTTCTCAAAACCAATATATTCTCCCAAAACCCGAAAATACATGAATCACAAGCTAAAAAATACTACATAGCTCTAACTCCAGAATATCTAACAAGAACAGAAAGAACAGAAGGGCTAAATACTAAATGAAAAATAGAAAGAGACTCCTCTGTTTGTGGACGTGACATATATACCTCGAAGTCACTAGAGCATTCACCTCGCCTCAGGGTTGATAGGACTGGGTAGAGGTACCTGGATCTGCACATGAAAAACATGCGCAGAAAGGGCATGAATACACCACAGCGGTACTCAGTAAGTGCCAAGCCTAACCTCGGTTGATTAGTGAAAAGGAAGTCCAGGGCCCTACTGAGGTTAAGTAATGATATAATTCGATAGCGTAAAGAGAATAGTATAAATATGTACAACAATAAAAGTAACATAGGATATAAGGAACAACAACAACTACAAAGAAATAACGTACACACCGAAGGAAAATACAACTCAACTCCAATAATATCAACCGGGGATCTTCTATGATATTGTCCTGAAGTCCCAAATATACATATCTAATAAGTCTCTTGGGATATCGTCTCGTAGTCCAGATCATAGTACATGGGGATCTACCAGAATCCTATGCTGTAGTCCCAAACACACATATCCAGTACTGGGAGAATCTATCGGGTGCATTCCCATAGTTCCATAAAACTGTACAGGAAGATCTACCGGAATCCCACATCGGTAGTCCCAAAGTAAATACATAGCAACAACAGGAGAAATACTTAGAAATATCAAACATCATATTAAGGCAAACAAATAGTCTAGCCTAGTATGGGGCAAAGAATTCAGGTAAAACAATTAAACAAATAGGGCAATTTAATCACTTAGACATGCTTTTCCTAAGCTAACATAGGCTTAAATAGTAATAGCAATAAACATGAAGTAAACATACTAGTTGTTGTTAATGAAAATCGGATTTCCAACAATTAGCATATGTTCGCACTCGTCACCTTATGTACAAGGCATTTTAATAATCAAATATTGCAAATCCTAACGGAAAAGTCCCCCACACAAGGTTGGGCAAGCCACTTACTTCGAACAAGTTCAAAACAACCCGAAACCACACTCTTGCCATGAGTACTCAACTCCAAATGGCCCAAATCTATTCAATTCAATTGCATATTGTAAATAACACTTAAAGTAACTGATTCTACAATTAAATTCTAAGCTAATATGTAAAATTAGGTAAAATGACTAAAATGTCCCTCAACCCCACATCTCAGAATCGGGTAAAATTTACATTTTTTGAAAATCTCGTACTCTCACGAGTCTATGCATAACAAGGATACTAAATCGGAGTTCAATTATCCCCCCAAATACCCCTTTTAAGGTCTCTTAATCTCAAGTCCTAATTACTTATTTTTTCCAAATTTTCCACCACTAATTTAGTCATTGATAACATTAAAACGAGTTATGAAGTCAAAAATGTTCCATCCAAGTCATTCCCCTTGAATCCCTATTCAACTCTCATCAAAAAGCTTAAAAATCGCCTAAAAATGGAGGAACCTAGGCAATAATTCGCGGAATGGACCTTTTAAAACATTCTTCCCATGCATTTAAATCCTTCTTTGTGAACGCGGTCAAAGCCTCGCGTTTGCGAAGCACAAAATGACATTGACCAAAAATTGTCTTACGCGAACGTAACATGTATATCGGGAACTTGATGCTTCCACGGACCAACCCTTCGCGAATGCATTATGCCTCTCGAACGCAAGGAACAGCTCCACCTCAAACCCAGCTAACCACTTTCTTCTAACGAACGCTCTCCCCTTACCGCGAACGCAATACATAAACATCATAACCCTTCGCGAACACGAGCTCCACTTCGCGAACGCAATAAGTAACCTTTCCACCAGCTTCAGCTCCTCTTCGCGAATGCGAGAGCGCACTCGCAAATGGGAAGAAGGAAAACCAGAACTGACTACTGCAACATTTTTTGCAATTTCCTAAGTTCTAAAAATGCTTCGTTGAGCATCCGAAACACACTCGAGGCGTTAAGGACCTCAACCAAACATGCCAACCAATCCTAAAACATCATTCAAACTTTTTCCAATCTTTGGAACGCTCAAAACAACATTAAAACATCTATTTCGCATCACATTCAAGCCTAAGAACTCCAAATCTTCTAAATTACGCTTTTGATAAAAAACTCGACCAACCCACATCCAAATGACCTGAAATTTTTGTAGACACATCCCAAATGACATATGGAACTATTGTAATCTCAAAAATTCCATTGTGACTGTTGGATAAAAATCTCACTATCGAACCGGAAACTTTAAAAAAATTTAACTTTCAGCATTTCAAGCCTAATTTAGCTACGGACCTCCAAAACACGATCGAATAGGCCCTTAAGCTCGAAATCACCTCACGGAGCTGACGGAACCATCAGATTTCCATTCCAAGGCCATCTTTACATTGTTCCAACTATAGTCAACTTTCAAAATACTTAAGCTCTCATTTAGGGACTGAGTGTCCCAAAACACTCCAAAATTTAAAATCGAACATCCCGACAAATCAAAATTATAGAAATAAACTCGAGGGAAGTAGTTAATAGGGGATCGGGACATTAATTCTTAAGACGACCGATCGGGTCGTCACCTTAAACATTCGTTCGTCCTTGAAAGAGCATAGAGACATACCTGAAGTAGTGAAAAGATGAGGGTAACGACTACGTATATCCTGCTCAGTCTCCCAGGTTGCCTCCTCGAACGGCTGAACCCGCCACTGAACCTTTACCGAAGTAGTGTTCTTTGACCTCAGCTGTCTAACCTGCCTGTCCAATATTGCCATTAGCTCCTCAATATAGGATAAATCCTTGTCGATCTGGAGTGAAATGAAATTCAACACGTGTGACGGATCGCCATGATACCTCCGTAGCATCGAAACATGAAATATCGGATAAACTTCTGCCAAGATGGAAGGTAAGGCGAGCACATAAACAACCTCCCCAACACATCTCAATATCTCAAAAGGGCCAATAAACTGCTGACTCAACTTCCCCTTTTTTCCAAATCTCATAACGCCCTTCATAGGCGAAACCCGAAATAGAACTTGCTCTCCAACCATCTAGGAAATATCACGAAGCTCTTCTGTATGGACTGGGCTATACAGAGTCTATCCTGAATCACCTTAACCTTCTCCAAAGCATCCTGAACTAAGTATGTGCCCAATAATCTAGCCTCAATAGGCTCCAACCAACCCACCGAAGATCTACACCGTCTACCATACAATACCTCATATGGTGCAATCTGAATGCTGGACTGATAGCTATTGTTGTATGCAAACTCTGCCAATGGCACGAACTAATCCCAAGACACTCCAAACTCGATCACACACGCACAAAGCATATCCTCAAGAATTTGAATAGTGCGCTCGGACTGTCTGTCTGTCTGAGGGTGAAAAACTATATTCAACTCTACCTGAGTACCCAACCCCTACTGAACGACCCTCTAAAATTGTGATGTGAACTGAGTACCTCTATCCGAAATGATGGAAACTAGAACACCATTTAGACAAACAATCTCTCGGATATAAATCTCCGCCATCCACTCTAAAGAATGAGTAGTACACATGAACGAAATGAGCTAAATTGGTCAGCCGATCCATAATCACCCAATCAACGTCAAACTTTCTCAACATCCGCGGGAGCCTAACTACAAAGTCCATTGTGATCCATTCCCACTTTCACTCCGGAATCTCTATCTGCTGAAGCAACCCACCCGGTCTCTGGGGCTCATACTTAACCTACGAATAGCTTGAGACACGGAGATACAAACCCATCTATATCTTTCTTCATCTGCCTCCACCAATAGTGCTGCCCCAAATTCTGGCACATCTTTGCGGCACCCGAATGAATATAATACCGCAAACTGTGGGCCTCTTTTAGAATAAACTCCTAAAGTCCATCAACATAGGGTACACTAACCCAACCCTGCATCCTCAATACTCCTTCCTCGCCGATGGTCACATCTCCGACATCATCATGTTGAACCTTATCCTTGAGGACAAGCAAATAAGGGTCATTATACTGCCGCTCCCTAATACGACGACTAGGCTCCAAAAGAACCAATCTCACAAACTAGCTGGCTAAGGCCTGAACATCTATGGCCATAGGCCTCTCTGATGCTGTTAGATAAGCCAAACTGCCTAAACTCTCCACCAGGCGGCTCAAACCATCGGCCACTACATTGGCCTTGCCCAGGTGATACATAATAGTGATATAATCGTCCTTCAACAACTCTAATCACCTCCTCTGACGCAAATTTAGATCCTTTTGCTTGAACAGGTGCTGCAAGCTCCGATGGTCAGTAAAAGGCACACCGTATAGATAATGGCGCCAAATCTTCAGGGCTTGAACAATGGCAGCTAACTCAAGATTGTGGTCAGGGTAATTCTTTTCATGTATCTTCAACTGTTTGGACGCGTAGGCAATAACCCTACCATCCTGCATCAATACCGCTCTGAGGCTAACCCTCGAGGCATCATAACAGACCGTATAAGACCCCGAACCTGTAGGCAAAGTCAAAACTGAGGCCGTAGCCAAAGCTGTCTAGAGCTTCTTAAAGCTCGCCTCACACTCTTTCGTCCACTGGAATGGAGCACCCTTTTGTGTCAGTCTGGTCATAGGGGCTGTAGTCGATGAAAATACCTCCACAAAACGAAGGTAGTAACTCGCCAAACCGAGAAAAATGCATATCTATGTGCTGAGAATGGTCTGGGCCAACTCTGCGCTACCTCTACCTTCTTCAGATCCACCCAAATACCCTTACTCGATACCACGTGGCCTAAGAATGCCACGGAATCCAACCAAAATCCACATTTTGAGAACTTTTCATATAACTCCTTTTTACTCAGATTCTGAAGCACTGTCTTCAGGTGCTTCTCATGATCTTCCTAACTCCGGGAATACACCAGAATGTCATCAATAAAGACAATAACAAAAGAGTTAAGATATGGCTAGAATACACTGTGCATCAAATGCATAAAAGATATTAGGGCATTGGCCAGCCCAAATGACATAATAAGAAATTCGTAGTGGATATACCAAGTCCTGAAAGCAGTCCTTCGTATATGTGGCTCCCAAATCTTCAACTGATTGTAACCTGAGCACAAGTCAATCTTAGATAGCACCCGTGCACCCTGAAGCTGGTCAAACATATCATTAATACAAGGCAAAGTATAACGGTTCTTCACTGTAACCTTGTTCAAGTGGTGATAATCAATACATATACACATAGAACCATCATTTTTCTTCACAAACAAGATAGGAGCACCCCAAGGTGATACACTGTGTTGAATAAAACCCTTATCAAGTAATTCCTACAACTGATCCTTCAATCCTTCAACTCAAGAGGAGCCATACGATATAGAGGAATAGAAATGGGCTGAGTTCCCGACAAAAACTCAATGCAAAAATCAATATCTCTATCAGAAGGCATGTTTGGAAGATCAGTTGGAAATACATCGGAAAAGTCTCGTACTACTAGAACTGAAATGGGTATCAATACTGACATCTCTCACATAGGCTAGATACGTGTCACACCCCTCCTCAACCATACGTTGAGCTTTAAGGAAAGAAATAAGTCTACAGGGAGTGTGATTTAAAGGACCTCTCCACTTAACACGTGACATACCTGGCATAACCATCATCACGCTCTTGGCGTAAGAATCAAGAATAACATAATGGGTGACAACCAGTCCATGCCCAAGGTAATATCAAATTTTACCATGCTAAGCAACAACAAATCAGCTCTAGTCTTAAAAACACTAAAAGAAACCAAACACGACCGATAAACGTCGTCCACAACAAGAGAATCTCCTACAAGAGTAGAAACATAAACGGGAGAACTCAAAGAATCCCGAGATACACCAAAATGTAGAGCAAAATAAGAAGACACATAAGAATAAGTGGAGCCTGGATTGAATAGTACCAATGCATCTCTGTGAAAAACCAATATAATACATGTGTGACAGAATTAGAGGCAACAACCTCAGTACGGGTAGGAATGGGATAGTATCAGGCCTGGCCTCCCCCTCTAGGCTGACCTCCACCTATGGCTGGCTGAGCAGGTAGGGTAGAAACTTGAGTTGTAACTATAGCCTGAGAACTATATGGGGCACGTTATGGCTAAAAAGTCTGTGGAGGTGCACCCATACCAAGTCTGGGGCAATCCCTCACCATATGTCCTGTGTCACCACACTCAAAACAAGCTTTGGGAGTATGTGGTGTCTATAACTGGCTCGGGCTAGGTCTGTTGTACTGACCCCTGAAAGAACCCCGCGTAGGATGCGCACTAGAAACTGGAGGTACATAATAAGGCTCCTAAGGCTAAGGAGGAGCTGGAACACTACTAGCTGCTGGAAGAGCTGAATGAATAGGGAGACTCATATAACCCCTACCATGATGACATGTAGTTAGGGTACATGCACTAGAATAATGGCCCAACTTTCGAGACCTCTTACCCTCCCTCTCCTCTCTCTCCCTAGCATGCATACCCTCAATCTGCCTAGGAATGGTCATCACCTGCTGATAAGGAATATACATCTCTAACTCACGAGCCATGCTAGACCTGATGCTGGGAATAAGCCCCTCAATGACTTGGCAAACCCTTTCGCGAATAGTAGAAACCAAGGCCAGTGCATGACTAGCCAAGCTAGTGTAACGGACTGTATACTTTGAGACAGTCAAAGTACCATAACTCAAATGCTTAAACTCTACCTGCCACTCGTCCCTGAGGCTCTAAGGAGCATACTCTCTCAGAAACATATCTGAAAATGGAGCCCAAGTCAATAAAGCAACCACATCTGTACTGTTTAACTCATAGGTGCACCCCTACTCATAGGCGGCCCCTCAAAGCTGAAAGGCAGTGAAGAAACCCTACTCGATCCTAATATACATATGGTATGGAGAATTAGGTAACACTCATCTAAAAATCCCAAAGCATCATCCGACACTACACCACTTAATACATGAGGCTTGTACTTCTTCAACCTCTCAAAAGTCAACTGCTCATCCTCGAAAGTCATTGCCCTATCCTCGAGCTGAACTGGCACTGTAGGTGGCATAGGAATAATCTCAGGGACTTGCTAAACATGCACTTGCTGCTCAAAAGTGCGGGCGTCGGGAGTCTATGCTCCTCCCCCAGCCTGGGATGTCACTACAGCAAGGGAAAGCAACCCTGCCTAAGTCAAAGTGGTGTACATCTCATACACTTCGCCAGTCTCCTGAAGTGCTAGCGTGGTAGTAGCAGTAGGTGTGTCAGGTGCCTGGACTCCGACTGGCACTGTTGGTGGATCCTCGGTGGCAGCTCGCGCAGGTGCTCTGGCTGCACCACATGCGCGTCCTCAACCTCTACCCCGACCTCGACCTCTAACGGCTGTAGTAGGGGGCGTGAGGGCCTGATCATCTCGAGTAACACGTGTCTTCAGTATCTGTGAGAGAATATAAGACAGAAGTTTAGAATTGTGATATCAATATCTCGCATGACAAGGAAATCAAATGAAGTAGAATTTTCCTAACAGTTACATAGCCTCTTGTAGATAAGTACATACGTCTTCATACCGATCAGCGAGACTCTAATAAATTGGCTTGTGATCCATAACTCCAATGAACCTAGAGCTCTAATACCAACATATCACGACCCTAGTTTGCTCTCTGTGAACTGTCATGACGACACCTAGTTTCTATGACTAGGTAATCCTAACAATGCAGAACATAAACAAATTGCGGAAGAAATATTCAACAGCCAAAAAAGTAATTGAATAAACGATATATAAAATGCCGTTTGGCATAGACAATACTTAACTTCTCAAAACCAATACATACTCCTAAAACCCGGAAACCCATGAATCACAAGATAAGAAATACTACATAGATCTAACTCCAGAATATCTTACAAGAGCAAAAAGTACAGAAGGGAAAAATACTAAATACACGAATGGAAAGAGACTCCTTGATCTGCAGTCGTGACAAATATACCTCGAAGTCGCTAGAGCGGTCGCCTCGCCTCAGGGATGATAGGACTGGGTAGAGGTAACTGGATATGCACATGAAAAACATGCACAAAAAGGGTATGAGTACACCACACTGTTACTCAGTAAGTGCCATGCCTAACATCAGTTTAATAGTGACGAGGAAAGTCAGGGCCCTACTGAGGTTAAATAAAGATATAATTTGATAGTTTAGAATAGAACAATATAACTATTTACAACAATAAAAGAAAAACAAGATATATTGAATAACAAAAACTACAAAGAAACAACGTAAACACCGAAGGAAAATACAACTCAACTCCAATAATATCAACCGGGGATCTTCTATTACTGTCCTGAAGACCCAAATATACATATCTAATAAGTCTCTCATGATACCGTCTCTTAGTCCAGCTCATAGTACACTGGGATCTACCAGAATCCCATTTCGTATTCCCAAACATAAATATCCAGTATTGGGGGAATCTACCCGGTGCATTCCCGTAGTTCCATAAAACTGTGCAAGGGGATCTACAGGTATTCCACATCTGTAGTCCTAAATGTACACAGACAAGGGGGGAGCTACCAGAATCCCACATCCGTAGTCCCAAAGAAAATACACAGCAGCCATAAGAGAAATGCTCAGAAATATCAAACTTCATATTAAGAAAAATAAATAGTCTAGCCTAGCATGCAGCACATAATTCAGGCAAAGAAGTTAAACAAATAAGGCATTTTAATCACTTTGACATGCTTTTCCCAAGCTAACACAAGCTTAAATAGTACAAAAAATAAACATGAAGTAAACATACTAGTAGTACTTAATGAAAACCGGATTTCCAATGATTAGCGCAGGTATGCACTCGTCACCTTACATACAAGGTATTTCAATAATAAAATATTCCAAATCCTAAGGGAAAAGTCCCCCACACAAGGTTAGGCAAGCCACGTACCTCGAACAACTTCAAATCAACCCGAAACCATGCTCTTTCCATGAGTACTCGACCTCAAATGACCCAAATCTATTCAATTCAATTGAATATTATAAATAACACTTCAATAAATTGATTCTACAATTAAATTCTAAGATAATATGCAAAATTAGGTAAAATGACCAAAATACCTCTCAGGCCCACATCTCGGAACCCGATAAAATTTACTTTTTTGGAAACCTCGTACTCTTACGAGTCTATGCATAACAAGAACAATAAATTGGAGTTCAATTGGACCCTCAAATACCCCTATTAAGTTCTCTTAATTTCAAGGCCTAATTACCCATTTTTCCAAATTTTCCACCACTAATTAGGTCATTGATGACATAAAATGAGTTATGAAGTCAAAAACGTTACCTCCAAGTGATTCCTTTTGAATCCCTCTTCAACCCTTTTCAAAAAGCTTCAAAATCGCCTAAAAAAGGAGGAACCTTAGATATAACTTGCGGAATGGACCTTTTAAAACATTCTGCTCAGGCATTTAATTCCTTCTTCGCAAATGCTTCAAAAACTCACGTTCGGGGAGGAGAAAATGATATTGAAAAAAAATCCTCTTACACGAATGCGACATGTATTTCCTGAACGCGATGCTTCCACGGACCAACTCTTCGTGAATGCATTACGCCTCTCGTGAACGCGATGAACAGCTCCTCCTCAAAACCAACTAGCCACTTTCTTCTACGCGAACATGCTCCATTTTCCACAAATGTGATGCATAAACCCTTCGCGAACACAGGCTCATTTTCGTGAATGCGATGAGTACCCTTTCCCCCCAGCACCAGATCCTTTTCACGAACGCAAAAGCACACTCGCGAATGTGAAGAAGGTGATGTTTTAAGCGTCAATACCACACAAGAGGGAGGTTGACTTGTGTGGTATCAAATTTTTGTTTATCTAAACTATAGAAGAACCTGGTTCTTCTAAGTGTTGCAACTACTACTATTTTCAGAGTAATAAATACGTAAATTAAAGAACAAAGAGATTTTTACGTGAAAAACACCTAGCTCAAAAGGTGAAAAACCCATAATCTACTACTTAGTAGGATTTTTTCAAACTTACACTAAAATCACTAAGTCAAAACAACATTTACAAAAACTCTTTATAAACCTAAGGATAAACTCTAATCACGTTGTGGCACAAAGCCTTAACTGTTGCGACAACTTCAAGTTAGCTATAACTTGAGCACTATAGATACCTAATACAATTTCTTCTATGAAAGCTGAAAGGTACAATTATAAAATCACCTATTACAATTGCACTAGAATAAAAGACAGACACACTGGAACTAGATCTTCTATCTTGTTCAAGTAGCTTCAGGAGTGCACACTCAAATCACACATAAATTGCTTGCAAAATCTCCTTGCTCTTTTGCTCTTAATTTAGTTTAACTTCTATATATGTACAACATCTCTAAAAGAGAACAACACTGACATTTATTTGGTTAGTAACCAGAGTTTGATTGGGACTCAATTGCTGCTCTTCTATCATAGAAGAGTTCACGATGATCACAAACTCTAACACTATCTTCATCCTATATTGTGTTCTCTTCATATAAGGATACTTTCTTCCCTTATCTAATATACAACCTTTTCGATCAGATCAGAAGATATTGCTGCTTGATCAATAGGACTTATCTACTTCATGTGCATCTCGCATGTATATATTGATCATGTTTGTGCTTCACAAGATGGACCTGGTCCATGACTGAGTTCTTTTGTCAATCTTCAAAACTTCACTTGTTGTTGGGACAACAAATTCCCCCCTTTTTTATGATGACAAACTCTGTGCTTTTAACTGATTTAGAACCTGTAAGAACTCAGCTTAACCATCAATACAAACTTTAGAAAATTCACTTATCATCAAGGACCGGGTTAATTAGGATATATATATATATATATATATATATATATATATATATATATATATATATATATATATATATATATATATATATATATATATATATATATATATATATATATATATATATATATATATATATATATATATATATATATATATAACTTAATATCACTTATTTCAGAATATACAAAGCACAATGTCTCTTTCTTTTTTTGGCGTCATCGAAAAGTTGCGTACTTAGTGTGATCCCGGATTTTAATAAGTACTCATAGTCACTGGGGCAACTGCAATGGCAATCATGGTTCAATCATCAGTAATCAAACAAACATATTTAATCTATCAAGGATAGGTTAATCATTGAACAAGAGCAAGATCACGATAGTAGTTATCATTGATAAAGATATGTTGCCATCAACAATCCACAAAAAGAAAGAAAAGCATCCAAACCATGAGCAAAAACAAAAAGATAGAAAATCCCTAATTTAGGTCACTGAGGTATTAAACAAGTTCAGGAGACAAAAGCTAGGATTCCTAAGGATTGGAGGAACTAGAGGGTAGGGTTTGAGTTTTGAGAAGATTCAACATGTTCTGAAGAATTCCATCGTTCTTCTCCTTTTCTTTAGAAAGATCAGTTTTGAGACCATCTCTCCCAGTTTCCATTTCAACCACACGAGCCTTGAGCCTAGCTATTTCAACATCCTTGGCTGCACATTCCTGAACCAGAGCCCTAACTTTGCTGTTGATGGGTGTCTTCTGGGATGAACCAAGTTCATTTGGGATGGCATTGACTATATAGTCACAAGCCAGAAGTGTATTGATGCCAAAGTGTTCCTTGATCGAGGCCATTTCCCATATCTTCAGAGGCACATTTAGCCTGTCCAGAGCTGTGGTTAGAATAAAGCCATATGGAGTAGCATGAGCCTTGAAGCCATTTATGACCTTGTCTAGTAGCTTGATAATGAAGGCATTCTAGTTGATTTGCTTTCTCCCTCCACGCACTCCATAAGAACTAGATCTATTTAATTAGTAGTGTGCCCTCTCTCCTGTCTGGGCAATAAAAGCTTGTTGTCAAATTCAAACAAGACCTTGTGCTCAAGCCTCATTTCATTTTTTTGCACAACCCTACTTCATTCATATCTTCTGAACCACAAAATCTCCTAATCACTGCAAGGGCAGCAAGTAGGGAGTCCAGGCAGGGCCATCTTTGCCATATATAGTCATTAAACCGTTCAGAGGGCATGTCTAGGATATTTCCCAATTTCTTTGCATCAAACAACACTTGGACTCCTTTCACCAGGCTTCAAATAATTCGTTCCTTAACCACAACATTAGCCATAAATTCAATTAGCTCATTTCTTGCTAGCCTACCATCCATCTGAAGAACCATGTCCTTACATCCCTGAGCAGCTAAAACATCCACCTATCTCATTATTCCTAGTTCTACAAAGTATTTCAGCTAAAGCATCCATGGCAAGCTTATCTTATTCCTTCTCAGACTCATTTTCTTCTTCTTCTCTACTCCAATCATCATCATCAGAAATTTTGATTGTTTGTTTTTCACTGCAGATATTGTCCTCTTGTTTAGTGTAGGCTCAACCGCCTCATACACAGAGGAAGACTTCTTGGATGAAGTCTTGGGTTTTTTGGGCTTGGGGGTAGGAACCTCCACTGACATACCCCTTTCTTGATGGACCAGTTCCATCTCCTCTCCCTCAACAGCCTATGGGGATTCTGCAATCTTTCTCTTTCCTTTATCCATTTTATTTTTCTTACTTTTAGTTAAATCCCTTTTTTAGCTTAGCTTCACTCTGTTTTACCCTGCTTCTTGTGGCTCTACCCTTTGGAAATTAAAAGGTAGTAGGTGTTAGGGATGAAGACTTTGTTTTTTTAGAAGGCTTAGGAACATTAGTCGTTTTAGTTGTGAGAGTTCTGCATTTCTTTGGGTCATAGCTTGCCCCAACCTTTTTCAGCAGGTCTTCTAAGGTCTCTTAAGTAGATGACACAAGTTCATCTCTTTGTGTGCTCAGATGAACCAACCCCTCAGCAGCTTCCCTAGAACCACTTCCCTCTGACTTCATACTACTCTCTTCTACCCTTTCATGTTTAACACCATAGATAGCAGGCACTACTCCTTCCCCATTTCCCCTTTCTTCACCACATGCACCCTCTCGATCTTTCTTTTTCGAAGTTCTTTTTACCTCCACTACTTCGTATCTCAGTAAATTCAACATCCCTAATGGGTCCAACCAGAAAATCTCTAGGTTTTCAATCACAGATGAGTGTACCTTAGAAAGAGATTGTTGAGTCTTTTCAGAGTCAGAAGACCCATGTCCTTACTCCTCAGTATGGGATTGATAGGATTCAAAATCAGAGCTGGAGTAAGAGTTTTGAGCTTGGCTCGCTTTCACTTGACTTGCTTTCAACCTTTCATTTAATTCCTTCCTCAGAGCCCCAGATGCTATAGCCTTTTGAGCAAGCATTTTCACATTTCGTAGTCTAGGTTTTGGATATGCACTAGGTGAAGTAGTTGAGGATGGATTTGAGGGAGATGGTGGTGGAGGGTTTCCAAGATTATCTTGTGAGTTAGACATAATCATTGGTTTCTTGAGAGAATTTGGGAATTTTGGAGAAGAGGGCAAGTTAAAGTGAAGAAGAGTTTTTGACGGTTTCGAATTATGATGAAGGTAGGAGAAATGATGTGTATTTAAAGAGAAATACATATTTAATAGATAATGACAACCTTTTGCAGTGGTCAATTAGAGGTCTAATCAACCTAAAATTCCAAATTTTGAATGATCGATTTGGCTTCCCTAGATTTTAGGCAAAAATTACGGTTGAGAGTTCTAGGTAGATGGAACTGGTTCAATGCTAATGGATAGCATTTTCTAGGAATTGAACAATTATAGGACTTCTGCTCATGATTGAAATATTAATCTTTCTAATTGTGCATAGTATAGAAAACATACCTTAGCTTTCATATGAATCCATACTGATGAACCAATTTCTTCATTTTGAACCCTCTTAAACATGCCTCAAATGCCATAATAGAAAATTTTGTAAGAGATCAGTGAGTCATATTAACACATGTCACAGGAGTATACTAATTAAAGTGTGAATCTGAGTAAGAATTAATCTAGATATTTACACTAGTTCAGAATTCCTAGCAAAAAAACCTTTTTTTTCTTTTTTAATTGTTTTTTCAGTTTTTTTCCTCATTGTGCATTCTGAGCTGGACCTATTTGGTGATATTAATCATCTCTAATACTAACATGTTCCTGTAAAGTTTTCTCTACTCAGTGCTTTAGTGACAAAAGTCTAATGGAGAGTGAATTCCATGTGTGCTGCAAAGGCTATGAGGAATCTTATTGCCTCTAGTCTTGCAACTGGAGAAAAAGTCTCATCATAATCGATTCCCTCCTTTTGGCTATAACCTTGGACCACCAGTCTTGCCTTGTTTCTTATAATCGTTCCATCTTCATCAAGTTTGTTGCGGAAGATCCATTTTGTGCCAATAACTGATCTGTCCTTGGGTCTTGGAACTAGATGCCAGACTTTACTTCTCTCGAATTTATTGAGTTCATCTTGCATTGCATTCGGATAATCTACATCTTGCAAAGCCTCTACAACATTTTTAGGTTCAATAAGAGATAAAAAGGCATCAAAAGTACACATTTCTTTAATTGTGATCTAGTTTTGAGTCCAGATGTTGGATCAGTTATTATGTTCTCAATAGGGTGAGAACTTTGTTACTTATGAGATTTCACAACCAACTTATTTACGCTAGATGTTTCTCCCATGTTCTGTTGCTGAGGAACAAGGTTATGAACAGATTCTTTTAGGGGATTAGTTCTAATTCCTCTTTGATCAGTTCCCCCCTGTCAGATTGTCGTGGATGGAAGAACCTATTCCATTACTTGTTCCTTCTGTTGGCGCCACTTTAACTTGTGCTCAAAATTCAGTCAAATCTTTTACCAGCCCAATCGCTTCATCTTCATGTTCTTGTCTCGTAGAAAGAATGTTAGTTTCATCAAACACTATATGTACACTTTCGTCTACACACAACGTTATTTTATTAAACACTTTATATGCTTTGCTATGTGAAGAATATCTCAAGAATATCCTTCATCACTTCTGGGATCAAACTTACATAGGGAGTCTTTTCCATTATTGTACACAAATCACTTGTATCCAAATGCCCTAAGATGAGATATATTTTTTTTCTCCCTTTAACTAACTCAAGGGAGTCTTCTCTAAAAGAGGTATACTCATGCATTTATTGATAATGTAACATGCAGTGTTTATAGCCTCTAACTAGAAGCTGTGGGGTAGTTTACTAGAAAGAAGTATAGCATCTTCAAGAGTCTTGTTATTTCTTTCAACTACTACATTTTTTTGAGGAGTCATACGGGCAGAGATCTATACCATGATCATCACAGAATTCAGCAGACTTAGCATTTTCAAATTCAATTCCATGATCAGACCTAATTGATGCAAGTTGATTACCTAGTTGTTTCTGAGTTTTTCTAACAAAAGCAGTAAACATGTCAAATGCTTCATCTTTAGATGTTAAAAATAGTACCCAGGTAAATCTAGAATAATCATCAACAAGAACCATCACATATTTCTTTCCACCTCTTCTCAAGGTTCTCATTAGACCATAGAGATCCATGTGGACCAATTCCACTTGGTTGTGCTTACCATTTTCTTGTTTTTAAAGGATGATCTTATATGCTTCCCCCTTGCACAGGCCTCACAAACTTTGTCTTCCTTGAACTTGATGTTAGGTAGTCCTATCACCAAATCCTTAGAGACTAATTTTTTTAGCTGATTCAGACTAGCATGACCAAATCTTTTGTGCCACATGAGGGGATCATTATCCAACACACTTAGGTAGGTGAGTTTATTTTCTGAAAGAGTAGACATATCTACAATGTAAATATTGTTAACTCTTTTTTCCTCAAAACAATCTTATCAGTGGTAAGGTTAATCACAAAGCATTTGGTAGAGGTGAATGCTACAAGGTTATCTCTGCCACACAATTATGACACACTGATCAGGTTGTATTTCAAGCCATCTATCAAGTAGACATTCTCAACGGAGTGTGAGTCAGTCTTACCTACCTTTCCAACCCAAATAATCTCACCTTTCTTCCCATTTCCAAATGAGACATTACCTCATTTTAAGTCCTCAAGTGAAAGGAACTGGTTCTTACTTCCAGTCATATGTTTATAGCAGCCACTATCCATGTACCATATTTGGCTACTTTCCTTCACTTGGACTTGCAAACAGAAATCAAGGGTTAGTCTTATGAACCCAAACTAGTTTGGGTTCCTTTCTATAGGCATATGGGTAAATATAATTCCTTTTAGCTTACCTAGGCAGCCTATTTTTATCTTGAACAAAAGCTTTGTTCTTTTGACTGGCCTTTTCTTTAGCATTACACTCATTTTTGTAATGGCCAGTCTTGCCACAGTGTGTGCAAATTTTGTTCTCAGGAAAAGTGAGTTACTTTCTTTTAGTATTTCACTTTACTTGAGTCCGATAGCCAAGTCCTCTTTTGTTGCTACTATGATGTTCTTGTAGCCAGGAAAGTGTATCAGAAGCCTTGTTCCAATTGTAAGTTCTGTCTAGTTCATATTTTACCTTCCCTAGATCTTCTTAAGACTTTTATCTGCGCATCCTTCCTGCACAACTCATCCTTCATTTTTCCTAAGTTTTCTTCTAGGGTAAGATGAGTGTGATCATCTTTCTTCTTACATTCTCCTGGTTTCAGTTTTAAGTTCTCAGACCTAAGTTCTAGGACACTGATGTCAAGTTCAAGAACCTAGTTCTTCAGTTCAACATTTTACTATAACTCTCATTAGCCCTAGATTCTAGATTTTTGCACTTGGATTTTAGGATCACGCATTCCCAAGATAGATCTTCCTTCTCATTGATAATTATCTCGGAATCATCAATGAAGTCTAGCAATAGCACAGACAACCTTTCTTTAGACAGGAATTTAGTCTTGTCTTTGAGATAAAGGACACTTACCTCTTGTTCATCACCATATTATCCGATGGCCATGAGTGCTTGTTCATTTCCAGATTCATCTTCTGAGTCCTCATATGATGTTTCTCTCTAAGCAGCAACCATAGCCTTTGTTTATCCTTTTTTCCTTTTAGTTTGAACTTGTTCCTTCGTTCAACCCTTTCCTTCTTCCACTCAATTTCCCATTGAGGACTGTTCTTGATCATGTGATCTGTTTTACCACATTTCAAGCAACCCTCGTTGGTCTGTTTCTCATGAACCCTTGGTTTGTTGAAGCTTGTACCTCTTGAAGAACCCTTTCGTCTCATCATGTGCTTTTTGAAATCTCTTGTGATCATGGCCATTTCATCATCCTCCAGATCTTAACCTTCAGCTATTCTATTCTGAGAGCCAGACTTCTTTCCTTCTTGGGTGCATCCATTTTCATGGTTTGCCTTCTCAGTTCATAAGCTGTAAGGTTTCCAATCAGTTCATCCAGCTTGATGGTAGCAATGTTCTTTGATTCCTGCATAGCAGTGATTTTGCCCTCCTTAGTCACTGGTAAGAATCTTGTCAAGATTTTCTCAACCTTGTCTTCTTCAAGGATAATTCTCCCAAGAGATTTAAGTTTGTTTGTTAGTGTTTTGAACCTTGTGTACATCTCCTGGATAGTTTCTCCTTCCTTCATACTGAAATTCTCATATTGAAAATATAGCAGTGTTCCTCTTGATCTCTTTACTTGAGTAGTTCTTTCATGAGCCACTTGTAAAGTGGCTCATATTTCCTTTGCAGTAGTACACCTTTGAATCATGTTATACTTATGTAGACCCAGTCCACACACAAGCCATTTCTTGTTCTTGGCATTCTTCTCCTATTTCTTCATGTCTTCAGCAGTGCAGTCATCTCTTGTCTTTGGCACATCCAATCCTTCAGCATTCTTCTTTGTAGTTGCCAGAGGACCATTAGTGACTATGTCCCATAGTTCATAGTCTTCTCCTATGATATGATCTCTCATCTTGTTCTTCCACAAAGAATAGTACTGACCGTTAAAGAGTGGAGGCTTAGCAGTGGACTGCCCTTCCTAGTTTCCACGTGGTGCTTTCATTTTGATCTTTTCCTAAGGTGTTAACCTCTTCAAGAATAACCTGCTCTGATACCAATTGATATTTTAAGCGTCAATACCACGCAAGGGGGGGGGGGGGGCGTGATTTGTGTGGTACCGAATTTTTGCTTATATGAACTATAGAAGAACCTGGTTCTTCTAAGTGTTCCAACTACTACTGTTTGCGGAATAATAAATACAGAAAATAAAGAACACAAAAATTTTTATGTGGAAAACACCTGGCTCAAAAGGTTAAAAAATCACGGCATACTACTCAGTAGGATTTTCCCAAACTTCGACTAAAATTGTTGAGCCAAAACAGTATTTACAATAACTCTTTGTTAACCTAAGGATTAACTCTATTCTCATTGTAGCACACAGCCTTAACTGTTGCGACAACTTCAAGTTAGCAATAACTTGAACACTCTAGATACCTAATACAATTGTTTTTATGAAAGCTGAAAGGTACAATTTTAAAATCACCTACTACAATTGAACTAGAATAAAATATTGACACGTTGTAACTGGTTCTTCTATCTTGTTCAAGTAGTTTTAGGAGTGCACACTTAAATCATACATAAATTGCTTGTAAAATCGCCTTGCTATTTTTCTCTCAATTTAGTTTAACTTCTGCATGTGTGCAACACCTGTAAAAGAGAACAACACTGACATTTCATAGGTTAGTAGTCAGAGTTTGTGACTCAATTGATGCTCTTCTATCGTAGAAGAGTTCACGATGATCTCAAACTCTAACACTATCTTCATCCTATATTGTGTTCTCTTCATATAAGGAGACTTTATCCCCTTATCTAATATACAACCTTTTCGATCAGATCAGAAGATATTGCTGCTTGATCATTAGGACTTATCTCCTTCACGTGCATCTCACATGTATATATTGATCATGTCTGTACTTCACAAGATGGACTCGGTCCATGACTGAGTTCTTTTGTCAATCTTCAAAACTTCACCTGTTCTTGGGCAAGTAGAAGGAAAACCAGAACTGGCTGCTGCAACATTTTCTACAATTTCCTAAGTTCAAAAAATGACCAGTTTAGCATCTGATACACACCCGAGGCCCCAGGGACCTCAACCAAATATTCCAACCAATCCTAAAATATCATTCAAACTTGTTCCAATCTTCGGAACACTCAAAACAACATCAAAACACCTATTTTGCATCAGATTCAAGCCTAAGAACTCCAAACTCTTCTAAATTACATTTTTGATCAAAAATCCGACCAACCCACATCCGAATGACCTGAAATTTTGCACACACATCCCAAATGACACAAAGGAACTACAGTAACTCTCAAAAATTTCATTCCAACCCTCGGATCAAAATTTCATTGTCGAACCTGAAACTTTAAAAAATTTCAACTTTCAGCATTTCAAGCCTAAATTAGCTACGGACCTCCAAAATACAATCCGATCACACCTCTAAGCCTGAAATTACCTAAGGAAGCTGACAGAACCTTCGAATTTCTATTCTGAAGCTGTCTTCATATCCGACTATGGTCAACTTTCTAACAATTAAGCTCTCATTTAGGGACTAAGTGTCCCAAAACTCTCTAAAACTTAAAACCGAACATCCCATCAAATCAAAAATGTAGAAATAAACTCGGGGGAAGCAATTAATAGGAGATCAGAGCATTAATTCTTAAGACGACCGACCGGGTCATTACAGATGTATCCTGTCTCCCCCTCATATTAGAGAAACTTACTTGATTCCTCAACTTTAAAACTCATCTTTGTATGTTTTGGTACTAATCAAAATACACACTGTACACTAATAGTAATATGATGGAATTATTTAGTTCCTCACCCGGAAGCACTTGTGAGGATAGAATATAATATGCTTTCATATATAATGTATATCCAACTGATATAGATAATTTTTTTCTCATAAGCAATAGTTTAGCTATTAAGTGAGGGCACTCAATAAATCATTTTGCTAAATCAACTGTAAGTAAACCAAGTTGCGAGTTAATATAATGCACATGTATCCATCTTATAGATGCATCTTATGTGGTATACATGAAAGGTGAATGAGTCTATATTCACCTTTGATATTTCCAGCATTCATGGGATTCAATCCAAATTTTAGTTGGTCTATTAATTAATGAGAACAACATAAGAGAATTCGTACAGAAGTTTCTAGTTCTTTAATATTTACCCATGTGAATTCTCTTTTAATTTTGCACGTGATACTTAAATTAACATGGCTAAATCAGTTATGCCAACTGAATAAATTATCAATATTGATAAATGTCAGGTTTACACCATGACATGTGCAATTATCAATAAACTCCAAGTTTATTATGAATGAGTTTTTATATGAATAAACATCCACTTTATCATGGTATTCTTTTATTTCTGTAGTACAAAAAAGAAGAATAAAGCGGGTAATTTTTTACTTGTATATTATCCTGCTACAAGTTTTTAGCAATAGAAGATATTAAATCTTTCCTTTATTTATAGTCTCAATATGACCAACCTCTTTCGCGAATACTTTAGAAACTCAGTTAAGCTTCTTGAGACTTACTACAACATAATGCCTTACTGATAATCAATTTTATTCTTCCAAAATAGTAGTATTTGGCTCTTCCATTACAGAAAGATGCCTAATTTGTGGGGTTTTTTGCGGCGGTTACTATAACCTCCACAATTTATATCAAATTATAGGGGTTTATTTACCTCCCGTAAATATATTATATTTACGACAGTCAGTGACCTACGCAAATCTTACAAAATATAATGCCCCAAATATTTCCCTCTTTTTTAATCCTTTCCCTTCTAAACCTTTTCAGCTCTCCTAAAAACCCCTCTTTAATTTTGTTGTCAAACTTTACAAAATTATTTCACCTCTTCACAAAATTTCAGCCACTGATTCTCTGATTGTTCCCAATTGTTTCCCTGCTTTTTTCACTTACAAAATTTTAAATTCCATTTTTTATTTTGCTCTCTCCTTTGATTTTGCAAAATTCCAAAGCTATCAACCTAGAAAATAGATGTAAGTTCATCTCAGTTCTTAGATCTGAAGCTCTCAATCGTGTAGCATTAATATTATGATTAGAGCAAAATCAACTCTATCAGTCCTTTGATATTGCTTTTTTGTCTTTCTTTCTCATGCATGTGGGTTTTAAGTTTATTTTCTCTGTTAATTTGTGTTTTCATTTACTGATTTTCTTTGTTAAGGCTCAAAAAAATTTGTGTCTTTCTTTCTTTGTATTTTCTCTTTTAATGTGTGTACTGTTGATATTTTTCGATTCTCAACAGAAAGGAGCAGAAATTTGGTAGAATTAGTGTATTTTGAAGAAGGATATAACACTCTTTATGGAAATTGAGATGTAAGTTCACTTTCTCCTTTGGCATAGTATTATAGGTTCTAAAATTTAGGTTTTTGTATATTTTGTAGGTTAATTTCTGTGATTTGGATCTTAATTGAAATATTTCCTTTTGCATGTGTATTTTAGAACTTCCGGGGACCTTCATAGAAGACGCAATTGTCTCAAGGTACTATTTTTAGTACTGTTCAAAGAGAAAAACTAAAGTATACACCGATTTTTAGTTTTCTTCATAGTGTTGAATATTAATTTTTTTCCTTTCCAGCACAATTACATTTTAGTACTTTGACTCTGTAGTATAATTCCTTACACAAAATATGATTAAACAATCTTGAATTTTCTTCTAGTTTGGAGATGTATAGTGTAGTATAATATGATGGCTATTATTTCTACTACTACTACTAACCATGTTGTAGTAGTACGTACCTTGTTGTTAAAACGCTCTTTAACTGAACTTGAATCTGGAGCTCTAATTAGCAAGTAGAGCTTCTTCACATTTGGCTGGACACGGAGTATCTTCTCGATGAGAACTACATTAATATGTAACAAATAAAGCACTAGAAATTTCATCTATATTATCATCTCCTCAAGAAGTATGGTTAGTGTAACCAATATATAGGAGAGAGAGAGAGAGAGCGAGAGAGAGAGAGAGAGAGTACTCTTTGCTAGGTAGCCAGTTGCACCAGTAATGAAAATGAACTTGCCCTCGAGAAACTATTTAATGCAGCACGATTTCATTGATGAAGCATGTTCGCAGAAGTGCGCTAGAGGTAACGAAATTTATTGGGGTTAAATTCATATTATAAATACTACTAGTACATATGATATTATCAGGCATAAGAAGTACTAGAAAACTATGTGTTTCAGGGAAATTATACTGGAAAACTAATTAAGTAAAGCATTTGCACATGTACAAAATAACCTGGATTTCTTGAATGATTTTAATTATGTAGATGGAGTCCAGTACCTACTATATATGCTGAAGTTTTCTATAGACTACGAAAGTACCAATATTATGTTGTATGTGACTAGTTAGGTACCAATATTTAAAAAGAAATAAATGATATCCATCTCTGTAGTTGCAACTGTAGAGCTATCCAAATATTTGCAATGAATTACCAAAGTCTATCTTATCATAGGCTATACAGTTGCAACTCAAAGAGATCCCCATAACTAGGTTTGTGATCTTTTATTATGCATATATGTGTCATCCGGATGTTTATTTTATTTGAAAATTCATCTTAATAATTTAACAACTAAAAGCATAAGCACTATATATATTGTTGTGATCTAATTTGGCAATCTTTTTCTTTCTTTGACAGGATTTTGGTAAAAATATTCAAGCTATTACAGCTCCTATAGCTTAGTCTGAAGCTTGGCTCTATTATCATTCTTTCTCTACCAAATTCCTCGGCTTAACAAGTTTCATTTGATTGCATTTCTTTCAGCTTTTCTTCCTAAGTATCATACCAAACCAGAAATTGGTATTTGACAGAATGGAAAGCATTTTGCTAAAAATACCTCCTAAGTGTTGTTCTCAGTTTTAGTCAAATTAGGAAACGATGTTTTCCATAAATGACAAATTATGTTTTTATCATCGTCAAAAGCATATCTTTATGTTAAAGCTACATACATAAGTTAAATTCCAACGGGATAAAAAAAGGATAGAGCAGATAACTATCCAAACTTTTAGGAAATAAGTATACTTCCATTGCTAGGATTTTGGCAGCAATTCAGGATTTGGTTTTCAGCAGTCATATGAGAATTATCGTCTCCGATGGATTTACAGCTAAGTAAGAACAACTTTTCTATTTTTTAGGAACTTGATAATAGTACAAGGTTCAATTGATGGCTTTCTCGGCAAAATAATACAAACTTATTTCATCATGGAATGTTGTTTAAGTTTTTAGATGAAGTTTGTGCTCTCTTTATAGTTCTATAAATACACTGGTTATACTGATACTAGTGATGAGCTTATTAGTCATGGATTGGGCAGACTAATAACATCTTTAGATTCTTGTTTCACTGTTTCTTCTTGCCATTTTCTTGAAGCTGGAGCCGATATGATTACCATAAAGTTGCTTGCTTTTCTAGTAGTACCACTAGTTTTGCCTCGTAAATAGTTTAAGTGACGGCGCAAAATGCTATAGTTAGCAGTTTGTTGACTTCAGGTTGTCAGTTTGCTAATTGAATAAACACACAGTTTTATCTTTACATCATTCATGGTCTGGCAACCTTTCAACTTTTTTAATCAATATCCAAGTCTTGCGCTACCACTTTTGACTCTGCCTAAATAAGAATTATTGTGGTGTCAATACAAATCTGAATTACCTTATTAAGTAAAAAAGTTCGTTCAATTGGCAATGTGATTCTTTTCCTTCTTTTGACGACTGAATATTTTTATCGAGGTTTATATGCTCTTGGTTCCCAAGGATATAGAGATGACAAAAGCATGCCAAGAATTTGCTTCTGTAGTATCTTTTTAATATTTAGAAATAACTTACCTTTAAACTTCTTATTTCAATTTCAATTTTAAAAAAGAAAACTTAAAGTCCCTTAGCATTGGCCCATCTGTTGAATAATAATGGATAAAGATAAGAAACACATTGATATTTCCCAAAGTACTCTTAGTTTAGTAGTATATATTCATCTGAATATGTTCTCATTGTTGTTCATGCTAGATAACTAGCTAACTTTACATTTTCTTTTATTTAGCTTATAAAATTTTAAAGTATGTATCTGATCTTATAAAATTGATATGTTATTAAATTATTTTTCCTCGTAAAAATATTGTAGGTTATATCAAACTCTCTTGATTAGAAGAGTCCTTACTGGTGGAATACTAACCTGATTTTGGGTCATTAGCTACACTTCTCAAAGGTTTAAGATATTTTCAAATACTTTTTTCAATGGATAAATCTTGGATTCTATTGCCAAGGAACACAAATGAATATTTGTTTGGTTTGAATCAATTTTTTAATTTTTCATTTAAAAATGGAGCTATAGAAGATAGAATAAAATGTTCATGTCCTAAATGTGATTTTTTGAAGTGGTTGACTAGAGAGATAGTATTTAATCATTTAATCTGCAAGCCATTCCCTCAAGATTATGTCACTTGGGTTTTTCATGGCGAAATAAATGTGTTGCAGAGCTTGAATAACATAGAAGTCACTCAAGATACACTACTTGTTGAAAATTCAGTGGACTTATTGATTAATGAAGCATTTCAAGGCTCAAGACATGAGGGTATTGATGTAGGTTCATCACAAGCAAGGAGAGAAGAAGAAATTTTAAATGATATGCCTGCTTCAAATAGTAAGACTTTTTTGAGTTGCTTAGAGATGGAAGTCAAGAATTCTACGAAGGTTCAAAGTACTCAAAGCTAGAGTTTTTATTAAAGTTGTATCATATAAAGAATTTGTCTGGGCTAAGTGACAAGGGAATGACTATGATACTAGATCTGTTGAGAGATGCATTTAACTTTTCAAGTGTACCTAATTGTTTTTATGAGGCCAAGAAAACCATTAAAAAGCTTTGTCTTAATCATAAAAAGATAGAGGTGTCCAAATGACTGCATGTTGTACTGGGGAGAACATGCTAATGAATAAACATGTAAGTATTGCCACATATCTAGATGGAAGCCTAATGAGAGGGGCAACAATCATCGCGTGCCTGCTACAAGTAAGAAGAAGAAAAAAAAGCCTGCAAAAATTTTGCATTACTTTCCACTAAAACCAAGGTTGCATAGATTATTCATGTGTTCTAAGACTGCAGAGCATATAAGATATCATGCGGAGAATAGTAACAAAGATGGAATAATGAGGCATCCTAAAGATGGTGAGGCATGGAAGAGGGTTGATACAATCTTTCCTGAATTTGCTTCTGATCCCCGAAATGTTCGATTAGGCCTAGCTAGTGATGATTTCAATCCTTTTGGAACGATGAGTACTAATTATAGTATTTGGCCTGTGGTTTTGGTTCCATACAATCTTCCACCTTGGTTGTGCATGAAGTGACCAAATTTCATCCTCTCAATGATCATTCCAGGTCCACGTACGGCGGGTAATAATATAGATGTATACTTATAACCCCTTAGCAAGGAGTTGAATGAGTTGTGGTATGAAGGTGTGGAAACATGTGATTGATCGAAGAATGAAATGTTCAAAATACGAGCAGCTCTTATGTGGACAGTTAGTGATTTTCCTGGATTTATATCTTATCTAGTTGGAACACACATACTGGTTTGGCATGCCCTTCTTGTAATTTTGACGCAGACCATGTCGACTTCCTCACAGTAGAAAATGGTGCTTTATTAGTCATCGTCAATTTTGGAAAGAAATCACAAATTTAGATTGATGAAGCATCTTTTTATTTGGAGATGTGGAGGAGAGGAATCCGCCAAGTAAGTTATCGGGGTCAGACATTTTTCAACAAGTGAAAGAAATCAATGTTACATTTGGAAGGCCAGTAGAGTTGAATGCTAGAAATAAAAGAAATAGACAAAGAAAATATGGGAAAGGTGCAACCCAACAGTGGAGAAAAAAAAGCATATTCTTCAATCTTCTATTTTGGGAATTCAACACGTTGCGCCATAATTTGGACGTCATGAACACCGAGAAGAATGTGTTTGACAATATTATATACACTTTGCTAATGGATAAAGACAAATCAAAGAATCATGTTAAGGCACAAAAAGATCTACAAGATATAGGTATAAAGCGTGATCTTTGGCCAGATGAGAAGGGGAATTGTCTCCTTTCTGCATTTGCAATCCCAAAAGAGAAGAGAGTCTCCTTCCTTAAAACATTAAAGAATATTTCAATGCCGGATGGTTACTCAAGTAATATCCTGATTGTATTGATCTGGATCAGAAGAGGATCTTCAGATTAAAAAGTCATGATTGTCACATCATCATGGAACAATTGTTGCCTGTTGCAATTCGAAATGTGCTTCCCAATGAGGTTGTTGCAGTCTTGGTAGAGCTTTCTTCCTTTTTTAGAAGTATCTGTTTGAAAAGTTTGAGCCTGTCTGACCTAGAGAAGCTACAAAATCGGATTGTACTCACACTTTCTCACTTAGAGATTTTATTCCCTCCATCTTTTTTAACTATCATGGTTTATTTAGCTATCCATCTAGTAGATGAAGTGATAAGATGGTCGAGTAAATTATCGATGGATGTATTTTGTTGAAAGGTAAAAATTTATTATTTCATAACATTCTTTATATCAAACTTTAAATATTAATTCAAACTGAATGCTTGTTCTAATAATATTTAATTTTCGTTATAGATTGTTAGGTCATTTCTAGTCTCTTGTAGGGAATAAAGCACAACCAGAAGGTTCTATTGCTGAAGGTTATATTGTTGAAGAAGCTCTGACTCTCTGTTCTCGTTATTTTGAGGGTATCGAGTCAAGGATAAATAGGCCTAAACGTGTATACGATGAGCTAAATCATCATAAGACTTCTGAAGTGTCCTCTTTGTTCCCTCAACAAGGTAAACCTATTGGAGGCTCCACAATATTTTCGTTGTCTCCTTTGTAGAAGACTCAACCTTATCGATACATGTTACTTAATTGCGCAGCAGTGAACCATTTATTGAGCAAGAAAGTTTATTGTGATTTATTTTTAGCAATTTTTAAAGTAAAATGATTAAATTAATGTAGGTGATTCCTATGTAGTGAATATAGGAACCACATTAAAAGGAATTCAAGAAGTCGAACAGAGGTAGAGAAAGAGTTAATAAAGAGTTTCCTGATTGGTTTTCAAAACGAGTGAGTAAATAATATAGCTAATATCTATTTATGCATAAGTTGTATTAATTTAGATTATCTAAAAGAAATAATTTTGTTTGTTCAGATCATGAATCCAGATATAGCAAACACAATATCTACTGATTTGGAGTTCTTAGCACGAGGTCCAATGCCAGATGCAAGAAGGTTTACTGCATATAACATTAATGGATTCAAGTTTCGGACTGTGTCTAGAGAACAAGGATTGAAAACTCAAAATAGTGGAGTATTTCTTACCTCTGACACCTCTTGTATTGCATCTAATACTGATAGAAATGTAACACAAGCAGAGTTTCCATACTATGGGAAGTTGGAAGACGTAATTAGCTCAATTATTATGGACGGTTTATGGTTGTGCTCTTCAAATGCTAGTGAGCTGACACTACTCGGGATAGAGGGTTCAAAATATATGTTCGGAAATTTAATTGTATCAATTTTTCTAGATTGATTCACACGGGTGATCGCGAGGATCATGATCCTTATATTGAAGCATCTCAAGCAAATATGGTCTACTATGTTGATGATGAAACTAATAAAGAATGGAGTGTTGCTGTGCATCTAAAGCCAAAAGATTTGTTTGACATGGGAGATGTTGATGAAGAAGAAATTTACGAGAATGAGCCATACCAACAACAAGAATTGGAACAATTTGTTTATATTAATTATGAGAATATCCAAGTTGCAATAGAGGAGCATATGTATGACTAGGAATTAGGCTATTATATATGTGTGAGAAAGATAATTTTCTAAGTACTGGATATTAATTTTCTACAGTTGTGGCAAGTTTTTTCTTCAAGGTACTTCAAAAGTGTTTAATTGCAAATCTCATTGCTTCTGTAGAGCAACTAGTATGGTGATTGTATGAATTTTGTAGAAGAAACTTTGTAATTTGATTGTTCAATCTTTCACCGTTTTGGTATATAGTTTCATGCAATTTATTTTATTGATTCCAGATATTCCAAGGGCCAAGCGTTATCAGAACTTGCAAAAGTTAGTTCATTCAGCATCTACTTCACAAGATGTAGCACAACCTTTATCAACAACTGAATTAACACCTTCACATCTTTATGATACACCACCGTTCGTATCATTTTTTCAACCGACAGCTTCAGTGCAGGCCGCAGCATATCAGACTGCATCAGTTAGGACAACATCACAGTCGGCCCCATCAGTTCGCGCTGCAGCACAACCAACTCATTCAGTTCAGGCCACATCATAGTCGGCCCCGTCAGTTCGGGCTGAACCACAGACGGATCATTCAGTTCAGGCCATATCACAATTGGATCCAACAGTACAAGCAGCAACGCAGCTGACACAATCCAAAAAACATCCTGGACATGAGCGTCCGCAACATTCTTATCTTAACTTATTCAAGTGTCACTATTCAATATTGCCTATGTCTCTATTTCTTGATCTTTTGCAGCTTCATCTTCACAATCACTATTTCTTCAACTCTTGCATCTTAGTACTGTTGATATTCTGCCACAAGATCATTCATATTGCTCCATTCTTCATGCTTATATTCTTAAAAAAATCCTACTAGAAGCACTAGAACTTTTCTATTGCTGTAAGAATACTTCGGTAACTGATTTTAAATATTTATTTAAACTTATTGGACTGAAGCAACTTAATTGAGACAAACGATGATTGAAGCCCACTACCAATGCAATTATCAATTAATACCAATGCAATTATCAATTAATACCAATGCAATTATCAATTAATGCCATTGCAACAAATCCTTTAACCTAAATATAGCAGTAAGCTACTCACTCACTCTCCTAAACATTTCTTAAATTGAAGTTGCAAGGTGTAATCTAGATTACAAGTAATTAGATTATTTGATTGTTTCATCGTAGCACTAATTCGACATGATTTTGTTAATTAGGTATTTTGTAGAGCAACTAACCTGTTGATTGTATGACTCTTGTACAGGAAACTTTGTAATTAAATTGTTCAATATTTCACCATTATGGTATATAGTTTCATGCAATTTATTTTATTAATTCCAGATATGCCAAGAGGCAAGCGTTACTAGAACTTGCAAAAGTCAGTTCAGCCAGCATCTACTTCACAAGATGTAGCACAACCTTTATCAAAAACTGAATCAACACCTTCACATCTTGATGATACGCCACAGTTGGTATCATTTTTTCAACTTACACCTTCAGTCCAGGCCGCAGCACATCAAACTACATCAGTTGGGACAACATTACAGTCGGCCCCGTTAGTTCGGACTGCAGCACAACCGGCTCATTCGGTCCAGGCCACATCAAAGCCGGTCCCGTCAGTTCGGGCTCCAACATAGCCGGCTCATTCAGTTCAGGCCACATCACAGCTGGCACCATCAGTTCGGGCTGCAGCACATCAGACTGCATCAGTTAAATCAACATCACAGCCGGCCTCATCAGTTTGGACTGTAGCACAATCGGCTCATTCAGTTCAAGCCACATCATAGCCGGACCCGTCAGTTCGGGCTGCAACTCAGCCGGCTCATTTAGTTCAGGCCACATCACATTTTACCCCATTAATTCCGGCAGCATCAGAATCGGTACAATCCAAAAAGTGTCCAGTATGTGAGTGTCTGCAACATTGGACAGTTGATGCAATAGGCAATTCTTTTCTTGATATATTTTAGCGTCACTGTTTATTCAAGGTATTTTTTTAGTTTCATTCTTCTGCTTCTTCTTCTTCTTCTTTTTCTTTTTCTTTCTAAACGTCCAAAAAGTATCGAAATGCTGGCAAATTTTTTTCAAAAATATTCTGCCCCTTTTCCGCCCAGATTCTACCCAAAGTCATTGTAGTATCTGAAACAGTACCCCTCCAAGTGCAAAGTACAATCAACATATATGGATTTCTCTCTTATGTTGGTTGGAGTGCAATATAGATTAGCAGATCATCTTATGTTTTTCTATTTCCTCTTGGTGTGTAGAGAAAGCTAGGAATTTTAGAGTTCTGCATTTTGACCTAGATTATGCAGTTGCTATTATGTTCTGTGATGTTGCTATTATGTCTTCAATTATGGATCTTTTCGGCGTATACTGATCTTGACGGATCATACAAGTGTTGTTATGTTTTTTTGTGTTGCGGGATCAGTTTCTTTGATTGGACAAAATATAGTTTCATATTTGTCTTTTGCTTGAAATTCTGCTCTCTTAATCTATATTTCTGAGTGATTTCTCTCTTCTTCATACTTTCATCAGTAAAAAGCAAAGCTGAAAACTTTCACTCTTTAAGAGTATCTAAATAGCACTAAATTTTGTAGTTAAACCAAAATGTAAATATATAGAAACTCAACAACATGTTGTTTCTGGTCAATTTATTGAGATCTGAAATCTCCGAGGAAATAGGACAGGAAGGATCCTTCTTTGTTCTATAACTGAAAACATAATGAATTTGATGTACAAAAGTTAGTTCTTTTAAATTGATGTTTATTTAAAGATTTGCAAGGAGCTACCAAGAAACTCAAAGTAAAGGTTAGTGATGTGATGTATTTATCCGACGGAAAAGGTATTGTGGTTGAATTTGATGATATGGATCAGCCAATTGGAGAAGGGCAATGTGTTCATGCAGGCTTTTGTGGAATTTTAGCAACCAACTGCTCCTTATTTACAATTCACTTCAACAAATGGCCAGATTTACCTAAGTCATACTTTAATTATTGCTTTGATCGAATTATAAAGGTATAAGCTCTATTTTCTTATTGTTGTAACTCTGTTTTATGTCGTTAGAATGTATATTTGCATGTAATAAATTAGCTAACAGAAGTTTTTTTCCTGTAGCCACGATTCTGTTTTAAGACAACTGAGTAAAATGCACGAGCATATGTTTATAGTTCTATCGGAAAGAAGTGGAGTTCAGGAAGGCAAAGGTTGTGGTATGAGTTCAATGACCCACTTAATACCAAAGCAGAGATTATGAATAATGTTCCATCAGAGATTCCATGGGATCAATGGACTTCTTATGTTGCTTACCGTTTTAATGAAAAGACAATGGTATTTATTTGAATGCTTCAATTAGTATGTGCAAATATATTTTTTTTTGTTTGTATACTTGAGTTATGTGTAGTTTTATAATGAAATGAGCAAAAGAAATGCTGAAATTCGAAAGAAACAAATTGTTGCACACACTGGTGGTTCCAAATCAAGCTCTACAAGAAGAGCTGAAATGGTGATAAATGTTAATTCAATATGTTTTGCTTTAATTAAACTTGCAAACTATTCCTATTTAGTAAAGTTATTATGACTTGATTTTTCATTTATAGATGGCTGAATCTGGACGAGCGCAACTCTAACTTGCTACTCATAAGAAGGAAGATGGGTCATATGTTAATGAAACAGCAAGAAAAATATGTGTAAGTTTCTGCAATCTGTTACATGACTGTTATAGATAAAGAAGTAACTCAACCAAAAGTTCTCAGACCATGGTTTAGTTGTGTGAATTCTTATGTTGTTCCACTAAAAGTTCTCTGGCCATGTTCTATACGCATATAAATCTTTGACAATATTAAAAAAAATAACAGGGGATATGGCAATAGAATACAGCATAAGAATAAGGCAAAGTGTGACAAGCAACTATTTTAGATGCTAAAATCTCCTTTGATCTTTGTAAAATTGTGTAATTCTGTAAAGGAATAGGGGATTTTTGTATAAAAGTGGTATAAACTTTTAATTGAGTGTTATATCCTAAGATTATTTTCGCTCAATCCAGCGTAGATTCTAAGGAAGTAGCACAGAATTTTGATTCTCCTTTCATTGCTGAGATTTCATAGTGGAAAAATGTATTTTCAATTGCTTTTGATTATGGTGATTCTTTAGAAAATGAGAAGAATTCAAGAAGATAAGGAAGATCTGTTGAAGAAAATGTGATAGAATCTGCTTCTTCTCTGGAAAGTAATTGAGGAGAAGTTGAAGGATTTTTTATAGCAAAAAAAAGCGGTATATTTTTTCCAATAGTTAAATCTTTAGGAGTGAAGAAAATATTGTGTTTGGAATTTAAAGGTTCCATTGAAGAAATTGATGTTTGCTCCTTCTCTTTGTATTTTTAGTAGCCCATGCATGTTGTCACAGTCTTCGCTATGTCTCTGGCTGTGCTTTCACTCAAAAACTGCAAAAATACACCAAATATTTTTCATGTTAGTGTAAATCATATACTCCAACTTGTTTAGGATTGAAGAGCAACACTTATTATTGTTATCAAACAAATCTAAATAAGACAGAAATTGTAATGAGAAGTTATATTAAAATTATATCTCCTTAAACTGAAATTGTAATGAGAAGTTAATTCAAGACGAAGAACATAAGTACGAAAATTGTTGATTGTATTTGCTACTTATTTAATAAGGAAGAACGCTTATACTTAATGGATTTATGATTCAGAATCATTATCAAAGAGCTCAACGGAAACTAGACCATAATGTTGTCAATAACACTAGTCTTACTTTTGGATAGAGTATCCTTATGTTTTCATATACATTATCCTTATGTTGTCAATTACTAATTGAAGTTATGACAATGAATTTTGTATATCTTATATTCAGAAAAAAATTGAGCTAGTTGTAAGTCAAAGCGCCACAAATGAGTCCGAAGTTTCACCAAATGATGTTGTTGGTAAGGTGTTAGGAAAAGAGCATTCTGAAAGAGTATGGTGCTTGGGGTTAGGAGCTATCCCGAGTAAAGTTTTTAGACAAACAAGACGTCTTTTTGGAGGTATAAATTCTTCCAGTTGTGATAATGGTTCATGTTCGTCCAAATGCGAAGAGAAGTACAATCAGATTGTAAATGCTCACAATCAAAGCCAAGAGACGTATAATCAAATTGTAAATGCTCATAATCAAAGCCAAGAGAACTATGCTCAAATGATGATTGCACACCTCCAAATGATGAATGCTTTCAAGACATATATGATTATGAAAGAAGGGACAATACCTGAACAGTTTGTTGGAATTTTCGTTTCTTCTCCTCAGGCAGCGGTAAATAAAATCTAATCATATGTAGTTTTAAATTTGAAAAACTAAAGAAAAAAAACTTTAAATATTTTTTATTTCTTTGCAGTCAAGTGATGCAGCTAGCGGATCTATTTCACCTATGGGTGTAAGAGGATTATCGAGTGATAGTAATCTTAATGAAAATCATTGAATTTCTTTGCAAATGTAATAGATGATTAAGTATGATACTTTACTTGAATGGTTGAACTAGATATTTTGTATTTAAGTTTACTTTTTGAGATTAATGACAATACTATATGCTTATGATTCTATAATATATGGATGTTACTTAACATTTATGCATATATGGATATAAAACTATAAATATTATAATGAAGTATATAAATATTATATTAGAAAAACATGTAAGGTCTAAGTGGAATAGGAGATTATAACTGCCATTAAATAAACAAATTGAGGGGGTTAAAGCTGCCGCGAAAATAGATTTCACATATTTCGAAAATATATTGTGGAGGTTGAAACCGCCGCAAAATAATCATCTTGCGGCGGTTTCAACCTCCGCAATATATTTTTTACAAGTTGCGCATTCATTAAAATTATAATTTGTGGGGGTTAAACTGCCGGAAAATAACCTCCGTTAAATGGTTACGGTGGGCTTTAAAAAACAACAACAAAATGATTACGGCAAACTTTATAGTTGGGGTTTTGAAGACCGCCGCAATATCAAATAATGTGGTTCGCTGACCGTCGCAAAATGTAAAAATATCCTCCGCAAATGGACTATTTTTTTTGTAGTATTTCAAAAGATTTCGATTAATTTAGAATTATTACATATTCATCAATATTCATATAGTAAATATCTCTTTTAAAGAGATAGAAATATGTGTCTGACAGAATTATGTGGTATCCATTGACATCTCCTTAGTTATTTGAAACTAGGAATTTCTATATGCTCTAATTTTTTCTTTTATTTAATGTAAGGCGTATGTAGCAATTTCTCTGCTTGAACAACTTTATTGGAAAAGGATATACTCACGTGTGTCTGTTTGTGTGTGATCGATGGATGAACAAAGACAATTACACCTGATTTAATATTTACATCTTTATGAATATCGTAGAAGAAATATATTGAGCTGCAATTTCTGTGATTGTTTTGCCTTTTGTGTTAATATTTGAGTGCGATGCTTCTTTTATAGTATATATGGATTTTGACTATCGTAAAAGGAACTGACCCGAAACTGTCATCCCCTGGATACGACATAAGAAGCCAGCTATCTTGAGTGATTTTCCTTGAAATCTTTTTTACTATGTACAACTCTATTGTTAAATAATCCCGAGAACCCAACTATTCTGTAATTGTGCGATACCTTTTGAAGAGCTAGGGAATTACGGTGCGGGACGAGCCAAAGTTGATGTTGCACGGCATCAAAATGAGCACTTGGATATTTATTCTCTAATATTAACTTCTGCCAGGTTGTTCAGGTATTTTATGAATAAATATTGTGTAGCTGAAGATATTAAAGTTAGTATCATATTTTTCAGATTGATTTTTCATTAACTTCACTTTATTGATAACTACGTGTATAATATAACTGTTTGGCTAGATTACTGTGCACCTACTTGATGGGACATTGGTTAATGGTCAAATTGAGGCATTTGATTTTCACATCAAAGAGTAAGAATGGAGGAAGAGAAGCAACAAATCTCTTTTGAAGAAGCTCAATCTATGTGATTCCAAACGTGGCAATAGCTAGTGTTTGATATTTTACCTTGGTGTTTGACTGCGAGATAGTTTTTTGCTTTAGAGAAGCCCAAGAAATCAAGTGCGAGCCAACAAAAAAATAGCAAATCTAATAGCGTACCTACGATCATCAATGTTACCTCCCCAATCTGAATCACTATATCCATGTATTAATATGGACGACGCACGTGGAAAAATTAACCATGAGAGGCTGTAGCTTTGTTGTCATCACCCATAGCTCCTTTGTCACGCTATTAGATAGTGAACTGTGAAAAGAAGAGACAAAACTTTTTTATTCAAAACTAGCTCTCATATGTAACGATTCGATCAGTCATTTTAAGTAATTATACTTCGTTCGATTATTTGAAGGTATGAGTAGTTCCGTATGAAGTATTATTACTTTTGTGAAACGTAGGTTTTGGTTTTCAGGTTAGTCCAAAATGATTTGAAAAAATATTTCTCAGCTAGAAGCTTTAAATTTAACAGATTTGATCAAATTTTGACTTTTTAGAATTTGACCTCAGATTAGATTTCTGATGGTTCCGTTAGCTCCGTTGGGTGCTTTTGGACTTAGGTGTGCGTCCAGATTATAATTTGGCGGTCCGTAGTAGAATTTGGCTTGAAATAGCGAAAGTTGGAATTTTGAAAAGTTTGGCTGCGGGACATCATTCACGATCGCGAAGAACAAAGGGTGATAAAATGGCACGGCATCACCCTTCTTGCTTTCTACTAATTGACATTGTTTGCTATATATGGGGATAATGCATATTTGAAGTGATGAGCGTATATGCACGTGCCAAAGTTAATTATGCTTGGGGGTATATTGTATGGTTAATCGTGCCTTGTAGAATTATGTGACCTTCTTGCTTTATGTCTCACATGACTTTTAGATTACTAAGAATATGAAATTAAATGTTAGAAATTAAAATTTAGCTAATTATAACTTGATTAAAATTTGACGGATTTTTGTGAAACTATTGATATGTTAAATTCGATCATCACTATGTTTAATCATTACTACATTACTACAACTATTATTCTTGAAGATATTGGATTCTATACTTGAGTTGAGATCATTTTTGAGACTTGTTGAAATACTTGAAGAATAAAGTACTTAAGGTTTATTGAATTATTATTGGCTTGAAAGTTGTGATTGATGTTTATTTGAAATATTCGCTTAGACACTCTCCTTGATGCTATTGATGATTCCTACCTTGCTTGTTATTGATATGCATGTGCTTAGTGAGGAAGAATGTAAAGCACGCATGGTGATGCCGTGCCATTTCATAAAGATTATCATGTGAGGAAGAGTGTAAAGTACGAAGATGTTGTGCTATTTCATTACATTGTCATGTGAGGATGGGAGTAAAAGTACGAAGGGTGATGCCGTCCCATTTCATTTATATTATCATGCTATCATTTATATTATCATATATGGATGAGATTAAATGCACGAAGGATGATGTTGTGCCATTTCATTTATATGCTACAATTTACATTATCATGTGAGAATGAGAGTAAAAGTACGAAGGGTGATACAGTACTATTTTATTTATATTGTCATGTTATTGTTTACATTATCATGTGAGGATGAGACTAAAATCACGAAGAGTGATCTCGTGCTATTTCATTTACATTACCATATTTTTATATTGTCATGTATTCATGGCATGAAGGCGTTTCCATGATGGAGAAAACGAGGGACATGCATTATGTTGTGATATCTTTTTCTTGTGTATACATTAATGCCTTTACTTAAGCAGTTACTGTTTTACCTATGTTCTATATGTGGTTGTCGTTATTGTTCTGTCTTTGTCCTCTATCTCAATTGTCGTTATGTTGTCCATGTCTTCTATATATTTTAACTTGTAAATATCATGTTTTCCTTCTTATTTTCATATTTACATCCATATCGTTTCTTATTTGTTGTACTTTTGTATAAGCCTTCTACCATGTTAGTTATTCATGCCTCCTATTTGTTAGCTCATAAAGACCATGCTTTACCTCTTATTTGTTTATCTACATCTTGATCTTCTACCATGTTAATTTATGAAATTTATGTGCGTTTTTCTTGACTGTTGTCATTACTTTCATGCCTTCTACCTAGTCTATTATTGTTGTCCATATGTACTGCTTTGATCTTTATTGCTACTAATCTATTTCCCACTTTGTCATTACTAATTGGCATTTCTTTCACCTGATTGATATTATTATACGTATATTTGATGCGGATGAAATAAATACACGAAGAGTATTGCCATACCATTGATTTGATATTTTGAGTATATTTCTCACTATATAAAAGTTATAAATTTACTATCATGGTTTGTTTGTTATCGTTTTAATGAAAGGATTGGTCGTGATATTGATGACTATTAATCATAATTTCTTCTAGTAATTATTTACTACTTTGCATATTTGTTTCTTCTACTTTTTTCTTTTATGTTTTATTGTTGTTCTATTGTGGTCTACTTCACATGTTATATCAACGAGAATTTTTTAATTAAAAAACCCCCTCATTAAATTACCGAGGTTAGTAAATATACTTATTGAGTACATGGGATCGATTGTACTCATATAACAATTTTGCACCTTGTGTGTAAATCTTGGAGCGAAGTTGTGGTGGATGACAAGAGTTGACTATGAAGATGTTCGCGTCTTCCGGATGTGACTACCACTTGTCCTTAAGTAGTTTTAGAGTTGAATTCTGTTTATGTATATTTTAAACAGAAGTTATATTTATTTCATAATTCAATTTTAATAGCTTATAATTTATACTATCAATTCTTGAGATATTTTATGAAAGTTAAATATATTATTTGTCGACCACCTTTATTTCATTAGAATTGTATTAATTGTTATTAACTGAGCTAACAGATTGAGTTAGATATTTTCACGAAAAATGAATTTTGGATGGTAACACAAAATGTTGTTGCCAATTAGAATACGCATGTCACTTCCAATTATATCATTACTCATCTGAATAATGTTGTGTCGATTGGTCCGAATGAGCTTCATCTGAGTGAGTTCATTGAAGATAAGTCATTTTATCTTCATAGCTTTGAAAATGCCAGCGCAGTAGCCCACACTCAAATACTAATACTATTACAAAAGAATTACACGAAAATATACTTAACTTCACATCATAATAAAAAGTAATTTATATTTTTAAATTTTATCGACCTAACTCATATCGTATATATTTTAAAAGCACTAATAAATTCAAAATCTATTTTCTTAAAACTATTGCTAATCTATTGAGTTAAATCTATGTTCTCACAACTATTGTTTTTATTCTTTTTTCTTTTCACATCTTCTATGTATTCTTGAAGGGGTCGTCTGTGATTACTACTTCTTTCCTGTGTCACGTGGTTATAATGTAAGAAAATTAAAGATTCAAAAATTCACCATTGAAGGCCATTCAAAGCTTTGCTTTTAAAAATAATTTTTTTTTGGGTTTGTTAGTTTTTTGGATTGGTGTTGTTCCAATTGATTGAAAATATCAAAAGGAGTTCAAAACTTAAATTTAAAGTGATTTGGAGTAGATTTAAGCAAGATTTGAGTTAAATTTCAGAAAAAATGCAAGGAAGAAGATGAAGTCAGTTTCTTGTATAATCTTGTATGATAGTGTATATGAGTGTATAAACACATTTTATACACTTTTATACAAGTGTCTGTAGACGAACTTATTCAACGATTTTCAGTTGTAATTCTTGTTCAAAATCAGTCCAAATCTCCATTAAATGACTTCAAATTTTATATACGACCTCCTTATACTATTTCTAACAATTCTAGATAATACTCACTCCAAATTTCTCACTAAACCAAATTCAGAATCTAAACCTACATATTTAAGCTTGTTAAAATCTAATTTTCACCACCCAAATGGATTTGATTTGTTGAACTAATATTTGAGTTACAGTTACTGATTAAAAAAGAACTAATAGTACTGATTAAAAAATTAACTTAAAAATTTGAGCAACCTTCTTTAAAAAGTAAATAGTAATTTTTAAAATTTATTGGAGTTGAATATTGAATCTTAACCTATTATTTTTGTGTTAGTTAATTGTAAATTGTAGTATATATTATAAATTAAAAAGTAAGGATCCAATTGCTTTTATGTAAAATTTTACCTATTATTATTTACAAAACCGAAAAGGTGTCAAGTAGAAGCTCCAAAAGAGAACTCAATAAAAACTTATGGTTTATTTAAACTATATAAATATTTTAGCATCAAATGGTAAAAAATGGTCCTAACATATTAAATTTGTCTTAAAAATACCATCCTTACCTATTATCTTTTTTGTCTTAGAAATGGCTTAAAAATGATCCTAACTTATTGAATCGTAAATGCCATCAATATTAATTTTTGTCTTAGCCCCTGACATTAACAATTGATTAGGTAGGGCTTTATGAAGGTAAAAATAGTGTATGATAGCCACTAAATAAGGTGGTGTTTATTTTTTATCCACCAATTTTAATGTTGAGAAAAAATATTTATTACTCTATTAAAATTATTTTGAAAAGATATTTTTATCATTTTTTCTATTTCTTTTCTTCCCAAACCCTTGCTTCTCTGTAATGAAGTGGATGTCTATGTGTGCTTTCCTCTCAATCTTTTTGTGCATTTTTTTTCTTAGCAAGACATGGCTATGTCTCTGATCTTAAATTGCCCTTTAGCCAGTTTATTCTAAGTTTACATCCTTATATGCATTATAACTTATTAGTAAGTATCATTAATTTCATGTGTTTGTGTCTCGAAAAAACACCAAGAATGCCTTTTAGAAAATATTTCATGAAAGAGAAGGTTCTGCAGTCTTTTATTTTTTTAGTTTTTTTTTTGTTATTAGCTTTCTGTTGATTAATTTAACATCAATCTTATATGTAAATTGTAATTATTATTATTTTTATTTTGTATGTGAAAAGATACAAATAACGTTTGGTTTTCTGCTACGTTATGGATCCTGAACTTATAGTTACAAGTTCAAAAGTTAAGGACACTTGGTCATGAACTTTGAGGTTCAAGTTCAAAAGTTAAGGACACTTGGTCCTGAATTTAGAGTTACAAGTTCAAATGTGGTCCTGAACTTAGACTAACAAGCTCAAAAGTTAAGGACAATAGGTCCTGAACATACAGTTATAAGTTCAAAAGTTAAGGACAATAGGTCCTGAAGTCCTGAACTTAGACTAACAAGCTCAAAAGTTAAGGATAATAGGTCCTAAACTTAGGCTAAGAAGCCCAAAAGTTAAGGACAATAGGTCATGAACTTACAGTTACAAGTTCAAAAGTTAAAGAAAAATAGATCATAAAGTTCTGATCATAGACTAACAAAAAGTTAAGGACCATAGATCCTGAACTTAGGCTAAGGAACTCAAAAGTTAAGGACAATATGACAGGAACTTAGACTAGCAAGCTCAAAAGTTAAGGATCCTGAACTTACAGTTACAAGTTCAAAAGTTAAGGACATGTAGTCCTGAAGTGCTGAACTTAGAGTTCCAAGTTCAAAAGTTAAGGACATGTAGTTCCGAAGTCATGAAGTAAAGTTCAAAAGTTAAGGATATGAGCAAAAATATATTTTCGTCCAGGCAGTTAAAGTTTATTAAAATAGTGGCTAAAGATTAAAAATATTTTAAACAATAGCTTAAAAATAAATATATATATTATTAATGGCTAACCGTGCACTTTTCTCCTTACGAAGAGCCACTTTGTGTTGTTCTCTTGATACACAACCAACCCACTAATATCTGCTCCATATAGTTAACCCGCCCCATTGTACGACCAAAACAAATCAGAAACATACACGTACAAAAACACAGAACCAAAACGCTAAGACAAGACGGGAATATTTGATTCTAAACCGGAAGAATTTCTTCATTCATGCTATACGTATATTTGTTTCTTTGTGTACTGTAGTACTCTCTTCTTGAATAGAGTAGTTTAACCTTTTATTAGTTACTCTGTTGTATGCATAAAAATCCAATTATTAGTTAATTTATAGCTTTTAGTTATGCTTTGCATATGGGCTTCTTACTCTGAATTTTAGACATGTATTCCAGCTAGATACTGATTGTTTAATCAGAAAATAAGAATTTTGATCAAAACTTATTTTACGAAAATCTCGGGTTACCAATAATCATATAAAGAAATAATTGTGTAATAAGAAAGGAAAAATTAGTTTGAGAAGTAGCCGAGTAAATAATGTAAAGAAATGCAAATACGTATATCCAATAATAATCAGTGTGTCCATACAAATATTATTTCTCTCCCTTTTATAGCTATTTCTAAGTACAATGTTTCTTCCCTCTCATAAAGTCATTATGAGAATTTAATGTCATTAATAAAATATTATAATCGACAATCATAATTGTTTCATGAAGATTCTATAACGTTTCCTTTCATTTATGCTCGTTAATTGAAGATTTAACGAATATGTACTTTTTGGTGTCGTGGCTCATTCCACCGGTTGTGAGTTCGAGTCTCCCCAAGAGCAAGGTGGGAAGTTCTTGGAGGGAAGGATGCCGGGGGTCTATTTGGAAACAGTCTCTCTACCCAAGGGTGGGGGTAAGGTCTGCGTACATACTACCCTCCCCAGACCCCACTAAGTGTTGTTGGTTCATTCCATCGGTGTCTCTTCAAATTATCAGGAGACCCGAGTGACTGTCCTTCTTGTCCTCTTGACACTTCGCTCGTACCTATTAAGACTCGAGTTTCTTTAAGTACTCTTTGCCAGCTGTCACTCTTCTAATAATCCACGTGTCTTGACATGTCAGCCACATAATTAATTTCAAGTATAATATTAATTTTTTCCAATACAAATAGTCCCCTCACTTGCCAATTATTCAGCAATTGAATATTTCGAAAGTGGATCTCATTAAAGTGAGAATTTTTCCCGTCGTTTCCCACATATCATTATACCTTCTTCTGAACTGACGCATCGTATGTCGCTTCCACTTAATGCGCGTGACACGTGGTGTCCTAGAATTGGTTCTGCAATCCCTCAGCACCTTTTAAGGCTTTTTTTTACAGCTACATCAATCACGAAGTGGCAGTTTTCATAATGACGTTTCCATGATTACCTTTTTGTTTGACGGTTGCTTCCAAGTATAAATATATCCTTTGTCGTTTCTTTCATGAAAATGTATTCCATATTTTTCCATTTAATCCTTTCTACATATTCGTACATCTATATCTTCTTCAAACCCTGATTCTCAAAAGGTTCTTATTGTAGATGAACTTCCCCTCGCTCTTACCAAAAGCAAGAGAGGTGGTAGGCTGCGTAGTTTAGGGTTAGTTTCCGTTCGAGGTTCTTCTTCTCAACCTAGTCCTACTCTTACATCATCTTCTAGAACTAAGGCTTCTTTTTCACATAGGTCTTCAACTAGACGTAGGGATTCCAGCGAGCCAATTCGTGAACCTACAATAGACAAGATTATCCATGCTGAATTGTTTTTACACTGATAAAGAGTCAATTAGGAACCAGGTCTCCTCTATGTCCTCTTATGATCGTGCCGATCTTTATCCTTCACAAATCACTGAAGGTTTGATCTCTATTGTTCGTAAAGATTATCATTGGAAGTTTGATTTTTCAATTCTAATCCCCGACGCAAATCAAAGGATCAGTTCTTTTAAAGCCGGCTTTTCTTTTGTATATACATACCCCTTTATATTAGACTTTGGACCTCCTATTAATCCAGTCTTTATTGAATTTTTCTGCGTCTTCAATGTGTGTTTAGGATAAATTGGTCCTATTGTATGGAGGGTTGTTGCATGTGTAAGGTATTTGACAAATGTGGCTTAATTGCCTTGCACCTTCTACCATCTAATCCATCTCTACTCTCCTAAATTATTCCGTCATGGGATTTTTACTCTGGTGGAGAGGAGTAAGAGAGTTTTAGTCAGTCCTAAAGACGATAAAGACAGTAGCTGGTATGCCTGACCTGTTGCTGCTCCTACGAAAAGATTAGTAGGTGAAGAGAATATGCCCCTCCCTGAGAAGTGGAACTTTGCACATAAGTTTTCTTTACAACTTTCTCTTCTTATTTTTTTAAGAGTTTATACTTCCTGTGACTGTTTTACTTTTCTTTTTTAGCAACCATGGGAACTGTTGAGGAGATTCCCGATTTTCGTGACTGGGTAGAAAATGTTGGAAACACGTTCTCAAGGCATTATACTAAATGTGTGTTCATATTTGTAGGTTTTGATGAATGACAAACTATGCGCAAATTGACACATGACGAGGTCCAAGCACAAGCGCAAAATTGATATATAACGAGATTCAAGCACAAGACAAAGATCGAGATTAAGTTTTATATGAGTCGGTATTTAATTGTGATCTTGATCCGACAACTTAAACTCAAGACTTGGCTTCTCTCGTAGAAATATTTTTAACAAATCATGCATATTTAATTTAGAGCAAAATGATTTTAAATAATGCATATTTACTTTAGTCAAAATGATTTTTAAACATGCCTCTAAAATCTGGACTAAGATAATCGATTATGTACTTATGATAATCAATTATGTTTAAGTCAGCTGCTTGACAATCGATTGTGAACTTATGACAATCGATCGTGTTAAGGCAGTGAGCATCAGATTTTTCAAATCTGCATGACAATCGATTGTCAACCTTATGACAATCAATTGTGATGAGGCAGTGTCCATCAAAGTTTTTCAAAGCTCAAAATAATCGATTGTGAAGCTAATGACAATCGATTGTGAAGAGACAGTGTCCATCAGATTTTTCAAAGTCACAAAATAATCGATTGTGAACTTATGATAATCGATTGTGTTGAGGCAGTGTCTTCTAGACTTTTTCAAAGTTATTAAATAATCGATTGTGAACCTATAACAATCGATTGTCAAGAGGCAGTGTCTAAATTGATTTTTCAAGACTGATATATAATCGATTGTTAACTTAATATAATCGATTGTATAACTGACCGTTGCCAAAATGTTTTCAAATACCGTCAGGTAATCGATTATTGATTTCCTATAATTGATTGTTTTAATTAAAATCTGGAAAGGATTTTTTGAACGTTGCTGAGTAATCGATTATTGATTTCCTATAATTGATTGTTTTAATTAAAATCTGGAAATGATTTTTTGAACGTTGCTGAGTAATTGATTGTAGATTTCTGACAATCGATTGTTTTAAGTAAAATCTGGAAATGATTTTTTGAACGTCGCCAGTAATCGATTATTGATCTTAGATAATCGAATGATATGCGTAAAATCTGGGATTGATTTTTGGAAGAACTGAAAAACAATCGATTGTGGTAATTTGACAATCGATTGTCACAGAGTAAAATCAGCAATTCTTAATTGGCAATTAGGCAACGGTAATACAAAGTTTTTCAACTATAAATACAGCTTCAATTCAGTCTTCTAAACACAACAACTGATCATACAATTGCTAAAGCTTGCATACTTTATTGCTTATCATTTTATATTCATTACATAAGCTTTTGAGAGCCAAATTCTTGTCGAAGGTTGTTGCGATCTTGAGCGTATTCTTTTTACTCATATCTACTCTTAAAAGAGTGTCTTGTTTGAGTGCTAAGTGTTTTTGTACACTTGAAGGGAAGTGTTAGTCCCTTGTGTTGTAAGAAGGAACTTGTGTTTCTTTGGTTGAAGTCTTGGAGTGTTGTATCTCCGAGCAAAGGTTGTTGAGGCTTGTGTCCTCAAGTTGTAACGGTTTGTTGAGCACCTTGTAAGCATAACAAGTTAGTGGAAATCTCGAGAGAGTCTCTCGGGGACTGGACTAGCCACGGGTTGTGGTGAACCAGGATACATCGGTGCGTTTGTTCTAATTTATTTACTTATCGCACTTATTTATTTCCTGCAATTTTTAAATTCCGCAAGTTTACGCTAATTTTTATTATAACGCTATTCACCCCCCCCCCTAGCGTTAAGCGTATTATCTAACAATTGGTATCAGAGCCCAACTCTCTGAAGACTTAACCGTTTGAGAGAAACATCCATGGCTTCTACTCGTGATTCTTTTGCAGGAATAGGTGAAGGACAATGCTCCACCTGACCACCGCTATTCAATGGTACAAATTATACATACTGGAAGGAGAGGATGAGAATATTTGTACAATCAAATAGTTTTCATCTTTGGAAGGTCATAATGAATGGAGAACAAATTCCAACCAAGAAGGTTGAAAATGAATGGGTCCCAAAGTCCGAAGATGAATACAATGCGGATGATATCCGAAAGGTGCAAAATAATGCTAAAGCTATTAATTTATTATATTGTGCTGTAAATGCTGATGATTACAGGAAGATATCTTGTTGCACAATGGCGAAGCAAATGTGGGACAAGCTGGAAATTACGTACGAAGGTACGTACCAGGTAAGGGAAGCCAAAATTGATTTCCTAACCCATGCATATGAATTGTTTCACATGAAGGAAGGCGAAAAGGTCGATGAGATGTTTGAACGATTTTCAAAAATCGTAAATGATTTACATGCTCTTAAGAAGACCTTCACGGATAAGGAACTTGTCCGATAAATTCTACGAAGTCTCACTCCGGAATGGCGATCCAAGGCCGACGCGATTCAAGAATCCATTGGCATTTCAAATGTCACCATCGACGCATTAAGAGGTAATCTTAAAACTTATGAATCTACTATACTTAACCCTCTTGTTAATGATCAAAGGAAGCAAAGAATTGCTCTCAAGGCAAGCACAAGCCAACCTCAAAATGATGAGGACGGAGACAACGAGTTTGGACTCGTTATCAAGAGATTTCAAAAGTTCATGCGAAAAGAGTATGAACGAAAGGGCAAAAAGCAAGGAGATCAAATAAAGTTCTATGAGTGCGGAGAAATCGGGCACATTAAATCAAATTGCCCAAATGCTAAAAAGGAGAAGAAACCCTTCAAGAAGCAACGAGCATACATATCTTGGGGAGGCGACTCCGGTGACGAGTCAAGTGAGGAAGAAGAAGACGAAGCCGCAAATCTTTGTCTTATGGCACAAGAAGACAACAAAGAAGAGGTATGTCAAATTTCTTCCAAAAATTTCTTTTCCCTTGAAGAAATGCAAAATGCTTTTGATGAGTTGTATAGCGAATTTATTAAAGCTTCAAAAACTGTTAAGAGTATAAAAGAAAATGCTTCTTTAAAAGAAAAAGATTTTCAAAAACAACTCTCTTTTAAAGAAAAGGAATTGGAAAAACTGATATTAGAAAATGAGAAGTTGAAAGAGGAAAACAAATTTTTTGGCAAGAGAAGCGCCGACAAGCCCGAGAGTTCTAGAAATTGTACTTCTTGCATGCATCTCAAAAATGAAGTAGAAAGGCTTAAGGGCACCGTTTAACTCTTCTCATAAAAATTTGAATGAAGTGCTTGTTAATTTGAAGTCGACCAAGCATGGCATAGGTTTTAGAAACGAGCCTAAAGAGAAAGTTGAAGCCAACCCCCAACCACCTAAGGCTCAACCTAGGATAAATAAAACAAATGTTCATCCTTGATACAACAAACCTAGAAATGGTTTTCATCAATCGCAACCTAGAAATAATCATGCTAGAAATAATGCACATTCTAGGCCAAACACTAGAAGGATTTTTGAACCTTTTAGAACACCTAGAAACGACTTCCAACCTAGAAACAACTATTCTAGAAATGATGCATATCCTAGAACAAATGGTAGGAGAAATGATTTTCATGATTTGCGCAATAGTTATATTGTCAAGAATAGAGTAAATGAATTTCATCCGTTCAATTACTATCAACCTAGAAGGATGCATAATCCAAACGTGACTTGTCATTATTGTAGACGAATTGGACATATTTCTCCTGCTTGTTTTACACGACATAGACATAACACTCAATCACATCACTATGATTTGCCTAACCCCCAAGGACCCAAAATGGCATGGGTACCTAAAACTCATTAATCTGTTTTGTAGGTATGTTTGAAGGGATCAAGTGTACTATGGTACCTTGATAGTGGATGCTCCAAGCACATGACGGGAGACGAATCCAAATTCCTTCAACTAGAACACAAGGAATGAGGAAGTGTTATTTTTGGTGATACAACAAAGGAAAGATTGTCGGCATCGGATCGGTCGGTAAGGATGAAATTTCTTCCATTAAGCATATATTACTTGTGAAAGGTTTAAAACATAATCTCTTGAGCATAAGTCAATTATGTGACAAGGGAAATCTTGTTTTATTTGATTCGGATGAATGCTTAGTTTTTAGACGTAGCGATTTTAAAATTATCCTTCGTGGTTTTAGAATGGATAACATTTATATGGTTGATCTTGCAAATTCTTCACCCGAATATGTGAATTGTTTAATGAGCAAAGAGGATGATTCTTGGCTATGGCATCGTAGAGTAGCTCACATCAACATGCATCTTTTGAACAAATTGGTTTCACAAAATTTAGTTGTTGGTCTTCCAAATTTGAAATTTGAAAATGACTCTATTTGTGATTCTTGTCAAAAAGGGAAGCAAACAAAAGCATCTTTTAAATCGAAAAATATTGTTTCAACTACTAGACCATTGCAATTGCTTCACATGGATTTGTTTGGACCATCTCGCATGGAAAGTCTTGGTAGAAATCGTTATGCTTTTGTTATTGTTGATGATTATTCCAGATTTACTTGGACTTTATTTCTTGCCCATAAAAGTGATGCTTTTCAGAATTTTAAATATTTTCTTAAACGTGTTCAAAACGAAAAGGAAACAACCATCACTTCAATTAGAAGTGATCATGGGGGAGAGTTTGATCACAATCTCTTTGCGGACTTTTGTGACGAACTCGGTATCAAGCATACCTTTTCCGCTCCACGAACACCACAACAAAATGGGGTGGTGGAAAGGAAAAATAGGTGTCTCGAAGAGATGGCTAGAACCATGCTCGAAGAGGCTAAGATTCCCAAACATTTTTGGGCGGATGCTGTGAGTACCGCATGCTACGTTTTAAATAGAGTAGTCATAAGGCCAATACTCATGAAAACCCCTTATGAACTCTACAAGGGAAGGAAACCAAATATCTCCCATTTTAGAGTATTCGGTTGTAAAGTTTTTATTCATAACAATGGAAAAGATCAATTAGGAAAATTTGATGCCAAATCCGATGAAGGAATTTTTATTGGGTATTCTTCACGTAGCAAAGCATATAGGGTATTTAATAATAGAACCCAAACTGTGGAGGAATCCCCTCATATTGTGTTTTCCGAAAATAATGCTCGCTTGGCGAGAAAGGATTCTTGTTCTGATCTTGCAGGTATTTTGAACTCATTAAGTCCTCAAAACAAAGTACAAGAGGAAACTCCTAAGGAAATTCAAGATGAAATCTTGGAACAATCAACGGAGGAAGCGCCACAATTGGAGAAAGAAACGAAAATGCCTAACGAGTGGAGGACAATCAAAGATCACCCTCTCGAACAGGTAATCGGCGACGTCGGAGAAAAGGTAAGTACCCGAAATTCCCTTAAGAACACCTTAGGACATACTGCTTTTGTTTCTCAAATTGAACCAACAACCATCTCCGAAGCAATTGGGGATGAATTTTGGACCTTGGCAATGCAAGAGGAGCTTAACCAATTCAAACGGAATGACGTTTGGGATTTGGTGCCAAGACCCGAAAATCATACCATAATTGGTACAAAATGGGTTTTTCGAAACAAACTAGATGAAAATGGTGTAATCACTAGAAACAAAGCTAGGCTTGTAGCAAAAGGCTATAATCAAGAAGAGGGTATTGACTATGAAGAAACATATGCTCCCGTAGCTAGATTAGAAGCTATTCGTTTATTGCTTGCTTTTGCCTCTTCTATGAATTTCAATTTATATCAAATGGATGTGAAAAGTGCTTTTCTAAATGGTGTTATTCAAGAAGAAGTTTATGTTGAACAACCCCCCGGTTTTGAAGATTTTAAATCTCCCGATCATGTTTTCAAACTCAAAAAGGCTCTTTATGGTTTAAAACAAGCTCCCCGAGCTTGGTATGAAAGATTGAGTAAATTTCTATTGGAAAATGATTTCATTAGGGGGAAAATTGACACCACTCTTTTTGTTAAGCATAAAAACAATGATATTTTATTAGTTCAAATCTATGTGGATGATATTATATTTGGTGCTACTAACAATGTTTTGTGCAAGGGATTTTCCGATTTAATGACAAGCGAATTTGAGATGTCTATGATGGGTGAGTTAACATTCTTTTTGGGATTACAAGTAAAGCAAATGAAAGAAGGTACGTTCATTTGCCAAGCCAAATATTGCAAAGAATTGCTGAAACGATTTGAAATGGCCAATGCAAAAGCAATGGCAACCCCCATGAGCACATCCGATCATCTAGACAAAGATGAGAAAGGTAAGGAAGTTGACATCAAAAAGTATCGAGGTATGATTGGCTCTCTCCTTTATCTTACTGCTAGTCGTCCGGACATCATGTTTAGCGTGTGCTTATGCGCTCGTTATCAATCGTGTCCGAAGGAGTCTCACCTAACTGCGGTGAAACGGATATTGAAGTATCTTGTTGGTACTGTAAATGTGGGTCTATGGTACCCCAAAGGTTCTTCATGCCAACTTGTTGGCTATTCCGATTCCGGTTTTGCTGGATGCAAATTGACCGCAAGAGCACTAGTGGCACTTGCCGTTTGCTCGGTAGCTCTCTCGTTTCTTGGTTTAGCAAGAAACAAGTAAGTGTTGCGTTGTCCACAACCGAAGCTGAATATGTAGCCGCGGGGAGTTGTTGCGCTCAAATCCTTTGGATGAAACAACAACTCTTGGACTATGGCCTAAGTCTTGATCATATCCCTCTTAGATGTGATAATACTAGCGCCATATGCTTGACGAAGAACCCCGTTCTTCATTCGCGAACAAAACACATTGAAATTAGACATCATTTTATAAGAGATCACGTTCTCAAGGGCGATGTCGAAATTGAATTTATTGAAACCAAAGATCAATTGGCCGACATCTTTACAAAGCCCTTAGAGAAAGAGTCCTTCTTCCGAATTCGTAGTGAACTCGGGATCCTTGACTCCACGTTGATCTAAGTCATGCATTGCATTTTCCCTTTCACATGTTTTCTAACTTGAGCGTCAGAGACGTCTAACGTATTTTTGCAGGTATCGCCCTAAAGGCAGGGGGAATTATAAAGCTTGACGCACAGAACAATCAATTTCTCTTTTATATAATCGATTATCCAGTATCAATAATCGATTGTCTTGACATTATTTGCGTTATTATGTATGAAATTGCATATTTAATAAATAAACAAGTTTTTTTAATTATTCTAAATTTTTTTGCTAATGGCAAAAGGGGGAAGATAACGGGTATGCACTCTCAATACTTATCGGCATAAATTGAGGGGGAATTCATATATTGAGGGGGAACAAATTGCATATCTATATACTTGTTGCATATCTTTACTTGTCTTGAATCGTCATTATGAATTGCCTAATATGCATATCCCGCTTAAAGTTTGCCATTATCAAAAAGGGGGAAATTGTTGGAAACACGTTCTCAAGGCATTATACTAAACGTGTGTTCATATTTGTAGGTTTTGATGAATGACAAACTATGCGCAAATTGACACATGACGAGGTCCAAGAACAAGCGCAAAATTGATATATAACGAGATTCAAGCACAAGACAAAGATCGAGATTAAGTTTTATATGAGTCGGTATTTAATTGTGATCTTGATCCGACAACTTAAACTCAAGACTTGGCTTCTCTCGTAAAAATATTTTTAACAAATCATGCATATTTAATTTAGAGCAAAATGATTTTAAATAATGCATATTTACTTTAGTCAAAATAATTTTTAAACATGCCTCTAAAATCTGGACTAATATAATCGATTATGTACTTATGATAATCGATTATGTTTAAGTCAGCTGCTTGACAATCGATTGTGAACTTATGACAATCGATTGTGTTAAGGCAGTGAGCATCAGATTTTTCAAATCTGCATGACAATCGATTGTGAACCTTATGACAATCGATTGTGATGAGGCAGTGTCCATCAAAGTTTTTCAAAGCTCAAAATGATCGATTGTGAAGCTAATGACAATCGATTGTGAAGAGACAGTGTTCATCAGATTTTTCAAAGTCACAAAATAATCGATTGTGAACTTATGACAATCGATTGTGTTGAGGCAGTGTCTTCTAAACTTTTTCAAAGTTATTAAATAATCGATTGTGAATCTATATCAATCGATTGTTAAGAGGCAGTGTCTAAATTGATTTTTCAAGACTGATATATAATCGATTGTTAACTTAATATAATCGATTGTATAACTGACCGTTGCCAAAATATTTTCAAATACCGTCAGGTAATCGATTATTGATTTCCTATAATCGATTGTTTTAATTAAAATCTGGAAAGGATTTTTTGAACGTTGCTGAGTAATCGATTATTGATATCCTATAATCGATTGTTTTAATTAAAATCTGGAATGGATTTTTTGAACGTTGCTGAATAATCGATTGTAGATTTCTGACAATCGATTTTTTTAAGTAAAATCTGGAAATGACTTTTTGAACGTCGCCAGTAATCAATTATTGATCTTAGATAATCGATTGATATGCGTAAAATCTGGGATTGACTTTTGGAAGAACTGGAAAACAATCGATTGTGGTAATTTGACAATCGATTGTCACAGAGTAAAATATGCAATTCTTAATTGGCAATTAGGCAACGGTAATACAAAGTTTTTCAACTATAAATACAGCTTCAATTCAGTCTTCTAAACACAACAACTGATCATACAATTGCTAAAGCTTGCATACTTTATTGCTTATCATTTTATATTCATTACATAAGCTTTTGAGAGCCAAATTCTTGTCGAAAGTTGTTGCGATCTTGAGCGTATTCTTTTTACTCATATCTACTCTTAAAGGAGTGTCTTGTTTGAGTGTTAAGTGTTTTTGTACACTTCAAGGGAAGTGTTAGTCCCTTGTGTTGTAAGAAGGAACTTGTGTTTCCTTGGTTGAAGTCTTGGAGTGTTGTATCTCCGAGCAAAGGTTGTTGAGGCTTTTGTCCTCAAGTTGTAACGGTTTGTTGAGCACCCGTAAGCTTAACAAGTTAGTGGAAATCTCGAGAGAGTCTCTCGGGGACTGGACTTGCCACGGGTTGTGGTGAACCAGGATACATCGGTGCGTTTGTTCTAATTTATTTACTTATCGCACTTATTTATTTCCTGCAATTTTTAAATTCCGCAAGTTTACGCTAATTTTTATTATAACGCTATTCACCCCCCCCTCTAGCATTAAGCGTATTATCTAACAGAAAATTGTTAATAGTTGCTCTGATGGAAGTAAAGTATTGGAAGTACTTTTCAAATAGATTTGGCTGGAGGGTTAAGACTCATGATAAATTTTTAGTTTCTCCTTTTTTTCATTCATTCTCTCTTTTGAATTTATTATCCATTCTTTTTATCAGGGTTTCCTATTCAAGGTGTGATTGCTGAGTCAATTGCAACTTCTAGACTTTCTTTAACAAGAGATAAGGAGATAATCTTGAGTTCTTCATCGAAACGAAAAGCTGATAGATCACAGGATTCTGAGGATGAAGATGAGCGGAATGGAAGCTCTTTAGTTCGTAAGCCACATGCTAGAAGACGTGTCATTTTAGATGATGAAGCTACTCCTCCTTCTTGTTCTGTTTCAGTGACTGAGCCCGATGAAGCCACTTTAGTGAGTTTTGATAAAGAGATGCATGTGGCACCTCGTGAGTCTGTTGAACACCACTTTTCATGTGGGTTTGATAATGAAAGCTTTGAGTTGGTTTCTGAGGGGCGCTTCTTGCCTCTTTTTCTGTGTCTGTTCCAATAGAATCCCATTTGCTTGTTCCTATCGCTTCTATTTTTGTTCCACCAGAAACTATTATGACTTCTTCGACTGTCCGTGCTGCCAATATTTCTCGTACTGAAATTGGTTCTTCAAGTGAAAGCAGGGCAATAAAGCAAATTACCATTGAGGTTCCTGCTGATGGTAACCTTCTAAAGAAGTCATGTCACACTGACGTGTGGCTAAAACCCTTGATTGGTCCTATTGAAAAGTCAAAATTGGAAAGTCATAGTTCTTTGACTTGGATAAACGACATTGTGCAATCATCATTGAAGGTATAGACTCCTCTTTTTATCTTATGTAATTTTCCTTTTACTAGGATTCTCATCATTTTCTCTTTATGTAGATCAATCTCATCAGGCGGAGATGATGAAAAGGGTTTCCCATATGGAACAGCTGATGCATGACTAACAGACTGAGGCTGATAGTTAGAAAGAGCAGTTGGAAAGTCTCCATCTTGAGATAGAAGTTTTAGAGAAGAACAAGTACCTTGGAGCAACAGATAAAAGTCATGGAAGCGGAGCTAGTAGTTAAGAAAGCCTCTTCCAACCAAGCAGCAAGGATAAACACCTTCTTACGTCGTCTTTTGCTAAACAACTTTCCAAGGCTATAGAAGAGATCAGAGGTCTGAAGGTCCTATTAGATGGGAAAAAAGTTTATGCTAGTGAGCTTGTTCAAACACTCACCCAGGCTGTCATGACCCCAACCCCGATCATAACGGCGCCCAACACACTGCTAGACAAGATCGACCAATTTACAACCTTAACCCATTTTATTATACATTTCATAATTAGCTAACACGGTTAAGTTACCAAATTAACATATTTGAAGTCTGAAATAAAAGTCAAACATGCGGAATCTCAAATAATAATCCTACAATATAGCCCATAAAGATCCGGTGTCACAAGTCTGAGCCTCTAATATAAGTTTATCAACCTAATACATGTCCATCCAGGGAATATGAAATTACAAAAACAAGGATAGAAGGGAGAAATCAGGACTGCGGATGCCATTCAGCTATCTCGATGCTCCAAGATATGCACTGCTCAACTGAAAATCCTCACTCAGCCTCAGATGCACCTGGATCAGCACACAAGGTATAGGAAGTAATGTGAGTACTCCGACCCAGTGTGTAATAAAAATAAATAATGGATGAGAATAAGAAATCATGGAAAAGCACAAAGTAACCTATACATCAGCAGTTTTAAACAAGTAATAAGAAAGCGATAAACCAATGGAATCGAAATATGGAAATGCTACAATAGATAAGCAAATAAACGATAGCCAAATAAAAGAATGCAACACATAGAACAATACCATATAGTACCTGCTACGGCATGCAGCCCGATCCATTTATTTATCGTCGACGGCGCTCATTAGGGGTGTGAAGACTCCGTGAGGGGCCCCTTACGGCCCAAGTGCAAAATCAAGCAATCTCGTTGCATCAACTAGGCCCTCGACATCATATCAATATCAATATAATACCGCTGCGATATGCATCCCGATCCTATGCTCAATCCAGAAATCACATAGCTCTTAGGTAATAATAAAATAGTGGTTCTTAGCCCAAAACATCATTTAATACATCTTTTAGTTTCAAAAATCTGAGTAAAGATGGCTGATTTGTAAAACAGTAGAAAACGGTACGGCTGAGTTCAAGTAGTAAATCCATATAGTGAGGATATCGTGATAAAATCTCCCCGAAGGGTTCAAGTAGTTGGCACGAAGACCAAATATGACAGTCAGTCCAAATAATGATGATATTAAATAAGCTTCAATCAAATACGTGGTAAACATCACTCCGAACGGACCAAGTCACAGTTCCCAATAGCAAACGAACCCGTGCTCATCATCAAGTGCGTGTCTCACCTCAATATAGTACTACAATGTGCAAATCCGAGGTTTCAAACCCTCAGGACATCATTTACATTCATTATTCACGTCAAGCCAGCCAAAACTCTAGCTTGCTATGCCCTAGCCTCTCGAATCGGCCTCCTTGCAAAACGAATATATCATAATAGGCTAAGGGAGCAAAACCCAAGCGAAAACAACCGAAAAATATAAAAAATCCCGAAATTAGCAAAACCCGAGCCCCGGGCCCACTTCTCGAATCTCAAATATTTTTACATTAATAGTTTCCTTATCTCACTACGAGTCTATACATATAAAGAATACCAAAATCGGAGTCCAAATGACCGCTCAAATCCCAATTTTAAAATCTAAAAATCCAAGCCCTAGTTCTTCCATTTTTTGCTAAATTTCCATGAATTTCTAGGTTGATTCCACAATATGATCAGGTTTTTAGTTCATAAAACTTACCTCCAATAAATCCTCTTTGAATTCCTCTACAATTTCTCCCAAATAACTCTCCGAATGTTCAACAATGGTGGAAAAAATGACTTAGCTCGCAAGATAAAATATTTAAAAACCCTTCTACCCAGCTGTTGATTTTTTCTATGCGAACGCGAAGGCCCTCTCGCGTTCCCAATGCACAAAAATTCCTTGCCCAAAATAACCCTTCGCAAATGCGGTCCCCCAACCGTGAACGTGAAGCTTCCATTGCCTTAACTACGCGAACCCGACTCCATATACGCGAATGCGAAGAATAACTTAGTTGGGCCTCAACTTCTACTATGTGAATGCGGACTCCACATTGCGAACACGAAGCTCCAGAAATTTATCTTCCATGTTCTCGGACCCACTATTGTGAATGCGAAGAACAAAAATAGGCTTTCCAAAAATCCTTCAATGCGAATGCGAGGGATCACCTACGATTGCGAAGGCCAAATATTGCCTTCACCTGCTGCTGGATTTTCTACTATCTTTTTCAATTCCAAACTTCCCGTTAGCCATCCGAAATCACCCCGAGGCCCTCGGGACCTCAACCAAAAGCACCAACACATACTAAAACATCACCTAAACTTGTTCCAATCACCAAAACACCTCAAACAAACACCAAAACCATCAAATTATATCTAATTCAAACCTAAATTCTTCTAAAACTTCCGAAACACGCATTTGATCAAAAACCCAACCAAATCACCTCCAAATGACATGAAATTTTACACACAAATCCCAAAACACATAACAAAGTTACAACAGCTCTCAAAATTCTATTCCGACGCTCAGATCAAAATCTCACCTATCAACTGAAAATCGTCAAAATACTAACTTCGTCAATTCAAGCCTTATTTTACACCAAACCTCCAAAACTACTTCTGATCACACTCTTAAGTCACAAATCATCTCCCAAAGCTAATCGAACCATCGGAATTCACATCCGAGCCCTCTAACTCATAAGTCAATGTCCGGTTGAATTTTCCAACTTAAGCATTCTTAAAAGACTAAGTGCCTCATTTCTGATAAAAACCACTCCAAACCAACTCGATCACATAAGATATGGATAATGAAGCATAAAGAAGTAAAAAATGGAGAAATGGCGTGGTAACTCACGAGACGACGGGTCGGGTCGTCACATCCTCCCCAATTTAAACAAACTCTCGTCCTCGAGCGAGGCAAGAAACATACCTGAAGCCTCAAATAGGTGAGGATATCTGCTTTATATCTCCCGCTCGGTCTCCTAGGTAGCCTCCTCCACGGAACGACCTCTCCACTGCACCTTCACTGAAGCTATGTCCTTTGATCTCAACTTCCGAACCTGACGAACCAAAATAGGCACTGGCTCCACATCATAGCTCAAGGCATTATCCAACTAAACCGTGCTGAAGTCTAAGACATGAGACAGGTCTCCAACATACTTCCAGAGCATATAAATATAGAATACCGGATGCACACTCGACAAGCTGGGTAGCAAAGCAAACATATAAGCCACCTCCCTAATCCTCCTAAGTGCCTCACAAGGTCCAATAAACCACGGGCTCAACTTCCCTATCTTACCAAATCTCATAACACCCTTCATGGGCGAGACCTTCAGCAAAACCTTCTCACCAATCATGTAGGACACATCTCGAACCTTCTGGTCCGCATAACTCTTCTGACGTGACTGTGTTGTACGAAGCCTCTCCTGAATCACCTTCACCTTCTCTAAGGCATACCGAACAAACTCTATCCTCAATAGCCTAGCCTCACCAGGCTCAAACCAACCAACTAGAGATCTACATCGTCTCCTATACAAGGCCTCATACGGTGCCATATGAATGTTGGACTGGTAGCTATTGTTGTAGAAAAACTCTGCAAGTGGCAGAAACTCATCCCACATGTTGGAAATCATGTATATCTATGATATGTGCGCTTTGGTTGTATAAGCATGATTTTCAGGTATAGGTTTTGATGAATGACAAAAAATGAAGTCAAGTGTCAAACAACGATATAATATGACAATCAATCAAATGGCGAGAAGCATACTGATGACGGAATTGCATGAACGAGCCAAAGAGTTCAAGACCGAAGACCCAAGACGTAGGTCGTTTGGTAGAACCAATGTAAGGACAACGTTTAAGTTATCTTATCCTTTGGCTCAACATTAGGTCATCATAAACATGCATAAAACATTTGATTAAATCTTATTTATCATAAACATGCATCTCTTTGTTAAACCAAAATGATTTGTATTTTAGTCAAAATGATTTTTAAACATGCCTCTAAAATCTGGACTAAGATAATCGATTATGTACTTATGATAATCGATTATGTTTAAGTCAGCTGCTTGACAATCGATTGTGAACTTATGACAATCGATTGTGTTAAGGCAGTAAGCATCAGATTTTTCAAATTTGCATGACAATCGATTGTGACCCTTATGACAATCGATTGTGATGAGGCAGTGTCCATCAAAGTTTTTCAAAGCCCAAAATAATCGATTGTGAAGCTAATGACAATCGATTGTGAAGAGACAGTGTCCATTAGATTTTTCAAAGTCACAAAATAATCGATTGTGAACTTATGACAATCAATTGTGTTGAGGCAGTGTCTTCCAGACTTTTTCAAAGTTATTAAATAATTGATTGTGAACCTATAACAATCGATTGTCAAGAGGCAGTGTCTAAATTGATTTTCCAAGACTGATATATAATCGATTGTTAACTTAATATAATCGATTGTATAATTGGCCGTTGCCAAAATGTTTTCAAATACCGTCAGGTAATCGATTATTGATTTTCTATAATCGATTGTTTTAATTAAAATCTGGAAAGGATTTTTTGAACGTTGCTGAGTAATCGATTGTAGATTCTGACAATCGGTTGTTTTACGTAAAATATGGAAATTATTTTTTGAACGTTGCCAGTAATCGATTATTGATCTTAGATAATCGATTGTTAAGCGTAAAATCTGGGAATGAATTTTGGAACGATTGGCAAACAATCGATTGTGGCATTTTGACAATCGATTGTCACTGAGTAAAATCAGCAATTCTTAATTGGCAGTTAGGCAACGGTAATGCATGGTTTTGCAACTATAAATACAGCTACAAATCAGTATTTTAAAGAAACAACTCCTGCATATATTGATATACATATTGATCATTTTTCAAGCATCATTTTAGAGCTTTTGTTGAGCCATTTGATTGACAACTTTGTGTTGTTCATAGAGCTTATTGTGTATTTCTTTATCCACTCTATTGAGAGAGTATTTGTTGTAAAAGAGAGTTGTTTGAGAAGAACATATCTTCTCATTTGTCGGGTTTGCTAAGTACCCAAAGTCTTAGTGGTTGAAGTCTTAAGGTGTGGTATCCTTGAGCAACTGTAACGGTTTGTTAAGCACCCGTAAGCTTGACGAAGATAGTGGAAATCTCGAGAGAGTCTCTCGGGGACTGGACTAGCCACGGGTTGTGGTGAACCAGGATACATCGGTGCGTTCGTTCCTATTTATTTACTTATCGCACTTATTTAATTCCTGCAATTTTTAAATTCCGCAAGTTTACGCTAATTCTTATTATAACGCTATTCACCCCCCCCCCCTAGCGTTAAGCGTATTATCTAACAATTGGTATCAGAGCCTAACTCTCTGAAAGCCTTAACCGGTTGAGAGCAATCTATATTTTTTGTGTTGAGATTATTGAACGCAGGAATGACGAATGAAGGACAATCCACCACTTGCCCTCCATTTTTCGATGGAACGAATTACTCATATTGGAAGGAGCGAATGATAATCTTCGTCAAATCAAACAAATTTCATATATGGCAAATCATCATGCATGGTGAACAAATGACGACAAAAGTTGGGAAAGCCATGGCAAGTGAATACAACACCAAGGCAATCAATATGTTGTATAGAGCTTTGAATCAGGAAGACTATCGGAAAATTTCCCACTGCAAAACTGCCAAAGAGATGTGGGATAAGCTTGAGGTAACGTATGAAAGCACGTCTCAAAAAGCGGACAGCTCATGTGATGAATCGACTGCCCGATGCCTCATGGCCAACAAAGAAGAAGAGGTAAGTACTTCCAACTCTCACTCATTTGAAGAAATGCAAAATGCTTATAATGAATTATACAGTGAGTTTGTTAATGTTTCCAAAACTATTAAAGATTTGCAGAAAACACTTTCTTTGCAAGAAACAGATTTTCAGAAAACACTTTCTTTGCAAGAAAAAGAGTTTGAAAAATTGACTTGTGAAAATGAGAAGCTGAAAGAAGAAAATAAGTGTTTTAAAAATGACAATGGTTTTCTGAAAAATAAGATTGAAGTTTTGGAAAAAGAAAATAAATTTTTGAAAAATGACATTGTTGATTTCAAAATTAAAATCAAGGAATTGAATGAAGTCTCTTCAATTGATAAATGTTCCAGTTGTTCTTCTTGTAGTTCTTTAAAATTAGAGAACATAGAAATAGGAACGCACTAGAAAAACGTAGTGTTTATAGTCCTAAAATTGAAGTTTTCGAAAAGGATGATAGTAATGAGGTCGGACCACCTAGAAAGAATTCTAGGAACCTTGCTAATGAGTCTAAGATTAATTGTTTTAGACCACCTAGAAACGACTATAGGAATTTTGTTAATAAGTCTAAAACTAATCTTTTTAGACCACCTAGACACAATTCTAGGAATTTTATGAATGAGTCTAGAAGGAATAATTTTAGACCACCTAGACACAATTCTAGGATGTTTATAAATGAGTCTAGAATAAATGATTTTAGACCACCTAGAAATGATTCTAGGATTTCAACGATTCTAGGAAAAACAAATTTAGATCACCTAGAACGCATTTGGCTCAACCTAGACATATGCACAATCCTAATGTTATATGTCACTATTGTAATCGGGTAGGACACATTGCACCCGTTTGTTTTGCTAAACATAGAGATTTATCTATTGATTATGAGTATTGTTATCCTAACCCCCAAGGACCCAAAAGAAGTTGGGTACCAAAAACCTATGTTTAGGTTCTTTTTGCAGGTGTGCTTGAAGACTACAATATTGTAGTGGATGCACCAAGCACGAAACCGTAGTGCATTAAGGGGGAACGTCGGTTAGTTATCGTATTTTGGATAAAAACGCAATAAGTTGATATGTGCAAATAATCTATATCAGTTTTGGTTGATACATGTTTTAATAAGTTATTTTTGAATAACAATCAGTATCAATTGGTTTTATAATAAATGATTGATTCATGTTTTGATGAATATTTTTAGTTTAAATAACAATTGGCATAGTTGAGAAAAATAATCGATATTATTAGTATGTCATTTACTAACATTTGATATGATCTTGTTTATAACGATTGGCATCGTCAATGGTTTAAATAATTTTTGGTATAGTCTTTTTGCTAACGCCAAAAGGGGGAAGAATATATGCGATATGCATGCCTTAATTGAGGGGGAATATTCAATTAAGGGGGAATTATATTGAATTGATTATATTGAATTGGTTGCATAAATTGTATGATTGAGACATAGCATGAATTTAGGGGGAATCGAATATGCATATCTTCCGTTGTTTGTCATTATCAAAAAGGGGGAAATTGTTGGAAATCATGTATATCTATGATATGTGCGCTTTGGTTGTATAAACATGATTTTCAGGTATAGGTTTTGATGAATGACAAACAATGAAGTCAAGTGTCAAACAACGATATAATATGACAATCAATCAAATGGCGAGAAGCATACTGATGACGGAATTGCATGAACGAGCCAAAGAGTTCAAGACCGAAGACCGAAGATGTAGGTAGTTTGGTAGAACCAATGTAAGGACAACGTTTAAGTTATCTTATCCTTTGGCTCAACATTAGGTCATCATAAACATGCATAAAACATTTGATTAAATCTTATTTATCATAAACATGCATCTCTGTGTTAAACCAAAATGATTTGTATTTTAGTCAAAATGATTTTTAAACATGCCTCTAAAATCTGGACTAAGATAATCGATTATGTACTTATGATAAGCCATTATGTTTAAGTCAGCTGCTTGACAATCGATTGTGAACTTATGACAATCGATTGTGTTAAGGCAGTAAGCATCAGATTTTTCAAATTTGCATGACAATCGATTGTGAACCTTATGACAATCGATTGTGATGAGGCAGTGTCCATCAAAGTTTTCAAAGCCCAAAATAATCGATTGTGAAGCTAATGACAATCGATTGTGAAGAGACAGTGTCCATCAGATTTTTCAAAGTCACAAAATAATCGATTGTGAACTTATGACAATCGATTGTGTTGAGGCAGTGTCTTCCAGACTTTTTCAAAGTTATTAGATAATCGATTGTGAACCTATAACAATCGATTGTCAAGAGGCAGTATCTAAATTGATTTTTCAAGACTGATATATAATCGATTGTTAACTTAATTAATCGATTGTATAACTGACCGTTGCCAAAAATATTTTCAAATACCGTCAGGTAATCGATTATTGATTTCCTATAATCGATTGTTTTAATTAAAATCTGGAAAGGATTTTTTTGAACGTTGCTGAGTAATTGATTGTAGATTTCTGACAATCGATTGTTTTACGTAAAATCTGGAAATGATTTTTTTAAAGTTTCCAGTAACCGATTATTGATCTTAGATAATCGACTGTTAAGCGTAAAATCTGGGAATGAATTTTGGAACGATAGGCAAACAATCGATTGTGGCATTTTGACAATCGATTGTCACTGAGTAAAATCAGCAATTCTTAATTGGCAATTAGGCAACGGTAATGCATGGTTTTGCAACTATAAATACAGCTACAAATCAGTATTTTAAAGAAACAACTCCTGCATATATTGATATACATATTGATCATTTTTCAAGCATCATTTTAGAGCTTTTGTTGAGCCATTTGATAGATAACTTTGTGTTGTTCATAGAGCTTATTGTGTATCTCTTTATCCACTCTATTAAGAGAGTATTTGTTGTAAAAGAGAGTTGTTTGAGAAGAACATATCTTCTCATTTGTCGGGTTTGCTAAGTACCCAAAGTCTTAGTGGTTGAAGTCTTAAGGTATGGTATCCTTGAGCAACTGTAACGGTTTGTTAAGCACCCGTAAGCTTGACGAAGATAGTGGAAATCTCGAGAGAGTCTCTTGGGGACTGGAGTAGCCACGGGTTGTGGTGAACCAGGATACATCGGTGCGTTCGTTCCTATTTATTTACTTATCGCACTTATTTAATTCCTGCAATTTTTAAATTCCGCAAGTTTACGCTAATTTTTATTATAACGCTATTCACCCCCCCCTCTAGCGTTAAGCGTATTATCTAACACCACAAACCTCCAAAATCAATGACACAAGCACGCAACATGTCCTCTAATATCTGAATGGTACACTTGGACTGTCCGTCCGTCTTAGGATGAAACGGTGTGCTACACTGCATTCGTCCGTTGATTGTTTCGTTGGGTACTATCAGATATGTATGGATGAAGACAACTTTCATTATGCCATGGGGATGTACTGCTACAAGATAACGTCATTCTGGTTAATGAATGTCGGAACCACTTACATGAGGGCCATGACTATCATCATTCATGACATGATACATAAAGAGATCAAAGTGTATATAGACGACGTCATCATTAACTCCAATAAAGAAGCGGCTCACATGGATTGTGCTGGAAAGATAACACTTTACACTACCTCACTATGTCATAACACTTTACACTACCTCACTATGTCTAACTTATGAGATTATTTTTTTTTTTATTTATTTATATACTCTATAACTCCTGCTTTATAAGTAAAACTTATCTCAGAGATTTTACAATCATAAATGATGCCCCGTGAGCAACAGTTTATCTCACATCAATTCGTCAATTCACTTAAAAGAGCAAACGGAAAAAGTGATGTGAGAAAACTATTGTATTTCACATTTGATGAGAAAAATGCCAGTATTTTTGAAGTGATTATAATTAGAGTTTGAAAATATCTTTTACTTTTCAATATTTCTTTCTTCCCCTCATTTATAGGAGATCCTCACTAACACTTCATATGACTTGTAGGGGTGTTCAAAATCGATCCGAAACCGAAAACCGAACCGAACCGAAGCTTAATGGCTTAATGGTAACGGCTTAACGGACGGAGAACGGATTGAATTTTTTTTATTAACGGCTTAGCGGTTTGGGGGCGGATTATTCAATTTTCTTAACGGGTAATCCGTTAAGCCATTAAGAATATAAATATATATAATTTATTTTTATTTACATAATTAAATATATGAAATATAAAAATAAAAAAACCTTAAAATGAATAAGTATAAGTGTATAAAACTAGAATACAAATAAATTAGAAAAACAAAACCCCCCACCGTCACTTCTGTACTCTATAGTCTATACAGATAGCAAATAAAAGTTATTTGGTGTGCTGCGTCCTAGTTGGTGACCTCTTAATAAGTTCATCAATATGATCAACAAATTGTCAAAGCTATGAGCTTGATATTTTAGTATAGTGTGCAGACAGAATACATTTGAGCCCTTAGGTATTAAACCGATAAACCGCCCATTAACCGCCCGATAAGAGCTAACCCGATACCAATCCGCCCGATATCTTATCGGGTGGCTAACGGATGAATACATTTAAAAACCGATAACCGTTAAGCCAAACCGTTAAAGTAAAAAGCCGCCCAATCCGCGCAATGAACACCCCTAATGACTTGAACTTGAACTTCAACCTATGGTGTGCATTCGATTTATCGATTCAATTTTAACCCTTATCGATAATTATTTATCGATTATCGATTTGTACATATGCTTATCGTTATTATTTCAATAAGGTTTTGATTTTTTCGATTTCGATTTATCGATTTTGGGAGCTTATTGATTCGGTTATCGATTAGACCAATAAGAAATTTTGCGGAATTCCACGAAAAGTATATCGCTGTAAACGCGCCTAGCCTATATGGACAAAAAGAAGCTAAAATAAGACGAAACCATTTATAACATAAAAATTGTATCAACAAGCACATGCAACAAAACTAAAGTAAGGGATCAAATGCATGACACCAACAATCCAACGGTATAAAAAAACAAACAAAACAAAATATATCATCACGGCTAATTTTGTTTTCCATTAATTTGAACTTCATTTCCTTGATCTTTAAATATGATCACTCCTTAAATGTGGTAGAGGAAATAATAGGGCAAAGGAAATGGTATAGATTAGGGAAAATGATATTGTATAGCCGCTTTCAAAATAGTAGCGGAATATATATACATTCTGTATGTTATATTAATCTACACAAATATGTAATTACTCATTTTACAAGTGTCTATAATCTAGGAGTGTACATTCGATTTATCGATTCGATTTTGACCCTTATCGATAATTACTTATCGATTATCGATTTATACATATGCTTATTGTTATCGTTTCAATAAGGTTTCAATTATTTCGATTTTTTCGATTTCGATAACAAATAAACCGATTTGAATGCACACCCCTACTTCAACCTATCCATCCATTGGTGATAAAATGATTTACCATTAGAACAAGTTTCACTTAATGAATAGATTATTAAGCTTGAACTTGATTCAATCTAGCTAACTTTTATGGATAAATTAACTATATTATTCGACCTATTGATGAAACTGCCGTATTCAGAAGCACGCAAGCATGGGTTTATGAGGGACCCAATTTAAATTAAAGTTGCACCAACAAATTAAATTGCACGCTTCGAAGTGATAACTTTTTTTTTTAATATAAAAGGAGCTAGAGAGGTTGGATAGATTGCATCACTCGGCATGCTAAACTGGCGGCTATAGCATTTCATAGTATTTCTTTTTTATTAATTTGACCCTATATATATTTGGCGAAATAAACTATTCTTCTATGATTGTATTTCGACAAAAAGCTCATTGCATTCCGACCAAACATCTAACCACACATTCCTGAGAAAAAAAAAACTAAATAGGAAAAGATGATATATTTATTTCTTAATGGTCCGTCGTACGTCATTAAAGTTAAGCATTGATGGCAAAGAGTTGGATTTAGGTAAAACACAAATGAATTAAGTTTTAATAGTGCGAAAAACTATACTCCAAAATTTTATAGTATATAAAAGAATTCGCGAATGTATTATTTACCATGTGCAAGAGCATTTCAAGGTACTTGCACGTTGTAGCTAACAGAAAAAGGAAAACAATGATAATGTAACTAATCCACGTCACGTGTTAGTTATTTACCAAAACTGAAGCATTAATTAAAAAAACAATTAGAGCCACTAATAATAGCAGTGCTCTTATATTAGTTGCTTAATAAAGAATATTTTGAAGTGGATTAGACATAACATATCTCAGACTTGAGTGGAATCCTTCGTCTACTAAGTCGGAATTAAGTGCTTCCGTTTTCAGTCATTAATTAATTTCCAAAACTATTTTAATAAACACGTTATACATTGTTCTTAGGATAAAAATGTCATTTTACCTCAAGACCAATTGCCAATATCAGCTCGCCCAAAACAGTGCAGACTCAGAAACATGAGATCAAAGCTGGACCTCTTCTTAATGCTTTAAGTACTGCATGATTGAAAAAGAGCTAAACACAATAAACCATGAAAACATCACGTCCTCTATCCCTTTTCTGCCTCCTTTTCGCCGCCGTTCTCATCCACCTCCGCCCTGTCCCCTCTATTGCTCTCCTTGACCCTACCACGTTTTCATCAGTTGCCATTGCTCCTGATGCTGCCGCTCCCCAACCTATAAATCCTGGATTTGTCTCTGCTGACACAGAATATATTCGCTCGAGTTGTAAAGCCACCATGTATCCTGCTACCTGCTATCATTCACTTAATCACTATGCCACCGCAGTACAACAAGACCCCGCTCGTCTAGCTCGTGTAGCCGTCAGAGTAAGCCTAGCCAAAGCCAAGCGCATGGCAGCTTTCTTTTCCAACCTATCCCGCGAAGCTGACTTTGGAGCGCAAGCACGAGTTGTAGCTGCGCTCCATGATTGCTTCTCGATTTTCGGGGACACCGTCGGCCAAATACGTGGTTCATTGCGTCAGTTGCGTAAGCTCGATAGCTCCAGCGAGTCGTTGAGGTTTCAGATGAGTAACGTTCAGACATGGATGAGTGCAGCGTTAACTAATGAGGACACTTGCACCGATGGATTTGAGGATGTTACTGATGACGAGCCATTGAAATTGAATGTCTGTGATCGTGTAGGGAAGGTGAAGGAGGTGACTAGCAACGCTTTGGCTTTAGTGAACAGTTTCGCCAATAAGATATCAACTCCATGAACGATGAACGGGTGAGTTGAAACTTTATTATTGACCACGTTACATGTTGACAAGTTTAGGTTGCATTTTTGGCAAAAGTGTAAAAAGGTACTAGTGATATCATACTAGTACTAGTAAAGTAGGATAAAAAGAACAAAGAGTTTCTGAAGTGATTTGAGTGTGGATCCTTTTGGTTTTGTGGGCCTCCACTCTAACAAAGTGTTCTTCTTTTTACGATTTTTTGCAGAGTTCTAATTTTTAATCTCTTCTACCTTTCTATGATCCTCTAAGGCTGGAAGAATAACGGTTTCGAACCGGAACCGTGATCGGAATCGCGGTTCTGGCGGTTCCGCGGTTCTAAACGGTTCCGGTTCCGCGGTTCCGGTTCCGCGGTTCCGGGCCGGTTCCACCCTTTAGAACCGTGGAACCGGAACCGCCAGAACCGGAACCGGACCGGTTCAGGCGGTTCTAAACGGTTCCAAACGGTTCCGATATTAAAAAAAAAAATTTTTTTTTTTAAATTCGGACCGTTGGCGGAACCGTTTAGAACTGCCGGAACCGGTCCGGTTCCGGTTCCGGTTCTATCCGGTTCCCAACGGCCATTTTTTTTAAATTTTTTTTTTTTTTAAAATTCTGAAAATCAGAACGTTGGTATTGCAGAAATAGCCGTTTGGCATTTTTAAAATTTAGCCATTTGACCCCTCAAATTTAATTTAATCCCAAACTATAAATACCCCCTCATTCTTTCATTTTAATTCACCAATTCATCAATCTTACTCAATCTCTCTCAAGCTCTCTTACAATCTTTCTGTGCAAGTGCTTAATTTTTGTTGCAAATTCGTGAAACATTGTGAAGTTGTTGAATTGAAGTTTTCAAGTGTTCAATTACAACGATTGTCAATTTTCAAGAAGTTGTTCGTCAATCCGGTAAACTCGTTTCAACTCTTACGTGCTAAGAATATTTGTTGTGTGTTGATATTTTCCTTAATTATAATTAGTATGGCATTTTCATTGAAAAAAATGTTCGGAAAAGGTACATCTAATTTCCAAACACAATATATGCTATAGTAACAACATAGTACACCATATAAAAATATATTCTACAATATACTAATCACTACTATACAAGATATTTAAATTAAAAAAAAAAAAAAGGTCGGAACCGCCGGGAACCGCCTGGAACCGCCAGACCCGCGGTTCCGGAACCGCCAGAACCGGAACCGGGTGGTTCCGGAACCGTATGGTTCCGGTTCCGGCTCCAGAACCGCCAGAACCGGAACCGCCAGAACCCGGAACCGCCAGAACCGGAACCGCCAGAACCGGGAACCGCCAGAACCGGAACCGTTTACCCAAATAGACCCAGAACCGGAACCGGATACAGCCTTATGATCCTCTATAAACTCAAATTTAATGTCTGAATCTTTTTTCTGCTTTGAATATTAGAACTGCACATTCATACAATTAGGGGCGTACAAACTGAACTATAAAATCGCACCAAACTGAATAAACAACGGATGAGGTTTGATTTAATTTAATTTGGTACTGAGTAAAAAATTTGAGTCCAACTGACATATACATATATAATTTTTATATATACTTATAAGATTTTATATAAAATTTCTTTAGAAAATATCGAGAAATATTTAGAATTTTCTTATGCAATGTACTATTTATTAGAATATGAAGTGTCCTATTTTAATTAACTTTAAATAATGTGTTGTATGATCGCTTTCTAATCTAATGTTATTGAAATGTGTTAATCTCTTTGTTCTTCCATATTCATATGTCAAGATCATGTATTAAATTCATATATCTTTATTAAATTTGAAGTGATATTTCGATAATTGAAAAGTTAATATTATAGAACATATCATTATTTAGGTGTCATATTGATTTTATATTTAATTATTAAATTTTGTTAACGTTGAAAGTATACATCAATGAAAAGTTATTGTCAGACAACTAAAAAAGTAACTATCATGTGCTACTAAGAAAATTCTCCTAGGGAAGCATGGGATGATCAGTTGCTAGATCAAACTTTCATTGAAATTCCTGAACATATTAGGTCCAATGTGCATTATGAAGGCAATGAGGAATACTGGGATAGGCCATATTAGATTCCAGCTCCTTCATGTTTAGTGCTAGCAGTGCTTGGCAAATATTAAAGAATGGGACTGATCCTAGTCAGAAGTTCAAGTTAATGTGTATTAAAGGTTTGCTATTCAAGATATTCTTCTTCTCGTGGAGATTGTAGAGGTAGAAAATAGTAATTGATGACATGTGGAGGAGGCAAGGCCAAATGGTGATGTCTAGGCGGTGGTATTGCCAGCAGCCTCAAGAGGAATCTATCACTACAGAAAAATAAAATTAGCTATGAACGTCATCGCTAAAATGCTCGTAGCTAGTAGAATTTCTTGATAATATGTTGCTAATTCGTCGTTAAATGAGATTAGCAAGGGATTTTAATAACTGCAGAATGTGTCCATCGCTAAAACCTGATTTCTTAGTAGTGTATTGAGTTGTCACAAGTCCTACTGCCTCTAAGGTATAGAACTTGTTCATGGGAGCTGCTGGAATTACTGTGCCACTCGATCAATTGAAACATGCTATAAGGCATTGGTGGAATGCTCAATATTATCCAAAACTAAAGAAATTGTTTCAAGAAGAACCGGTTATCATCACTTAGAGCTTTGGAAGAGAAGGTTCAGTGTCCACAAATAGGGTGATTCATGAAGTAATAGGACATTGCATCAATTAGGAAGGTTGATTTATGCTTGGACGTTTAATATTCCATTGTTATGGCTAGACATGATTCAATTCTTGAAGGCTATAAACCTATATTGATCACTAGAAGAGTAACATGGAAGCCTCATTTCATGGTTGGTACAAATGCAATACTGATGGAGCATCTAAGGGCAATCCTAGTCCTAGTTCCCTAGGCTTTTGTGTGAGGAATGATGAAGGTGATGTGGTGTATGCTAGGGCAGTAGACCTGGGGGTGACAACAAATATGATTTCTGAAGCTAAGGCTATTATTTAAGGGTTGGAATAGTGTGTGGAGCATGATCTTCACCCTCTCATCTTGGAGACTGACTCATTGTTGATGAAGAAGGTGATAGAAGGGGAATGAGATCCTCCTTGGGTAATTGCACCAGGTGTGAAGAGAATTAAGGAGATGAAGGACAACTTCAATGTGATCTTTAAACATGTGTTCATAGAAGGCAACTCAGTGGCAGACTTAATAGCTAACATTATTTTATTTTGAAGGTACATCTCAGTTTCACTCATTCTCTAAACTACCTAGTGCGGGGAGGAAGTTAATCAATTTAGACAAGTTATAAACACCTAACCTTAGTGTTAGGATAGCTAAGAGAAGAGCACCTTGATGTTTTATACGTCAATACCACACAAGAGGGGGGTGATTTGTGTGGTACCAAATTTTTCGCTTAAACTGCTTATAAAGTACCTGGTTCTTCTATGTGTTCCAACTGCTACAATTGCGGAATAATAAATACAGAACATAAAGAACACGGAGATTTTACGTGGAAAATACCTTGCTCAAAAGGTAAAAAAAAACCACGACGTACTACTCAGTAGGATTTTTCCAAACGTCCACTAAAATCATTTATCCAAAATAACATTTACAAAACCTCTTTGTAAACGTAAGGATTAACTCTAATCCCTTTGTAGCAACCACCTTCTAACTGTTGCGAGAACTTTAAGTTAACTCTAACTTGAATACTCAAAGAACCTATTATAATTGCTTCTACGAAAGCTGAAAGGTACAAATAAAAACACATACTACAATTGAACTAGAAATAAAGAAAGACACATAAAACTCTTTATGGAGCTGGTTCTTCAATATGGTTCATGTAGCTTCATGTTTGCACACTTGAATCACACACGAACTGCTTGCAAAATGCCTTGCTATTTTGCTCTCAACTCACGTTTAACTTCTGCATTTTTGTGCCACATTTTTAATGTGAGAACATCCTGTAATTTATAGAGTTAGTAATGAAGAAATAACTAGAGTTCTGATGCAACTCTTCCTTGGCGGAAGAGTTCTAGTTGATTTCAACTTCTATCTCCTTCCCTATCTTGGATAGTGTTCTCTTTGATTAAGGACTCCTTCTCCATATCAATTATGAAACCTTTTCGATCAAGAGATATAAAATACACCAAGTTAAGCTTATCTCCTTCACGTGCAACCCACGTGCTCAAATCTGCCCTTTTTGTGCACCTGGATGATGGACCTGGTTCATCTTGAGTTCCTTCTACAGGAAATGTGCATACCTGTAAAAGAGAACAAACTTAGCTATTTCTTAAGTTAGTAATCAGAGTTTGATTGAGACTAAATTGCTGATCCTTAATCGAATTTAACTCCTAGACCAATACAAACTCCAATCCTTATCCTTGATCCGGATATAGCTCTCTTCATATAAGGAGACTTCAACTCCTTATCCCATATGCAATCTTTTCGATCAGTTCAGAAGATATTGCTGCTTGATCCCTAAGACTTATCTTCTTGACGTGCATCTCATATGCATAGGTTGATAATTATTGTGTCTTCCATGATGGACCTGGTCCATCATTTAGTTCATTTGTCATTCTTCAAAACTTCAACTGATCTTGGGCCAACAAATTCCCCTTTTTTTATGATGGCAAACTTTGTGCTTTTACTGATAAGAGAACCTGTTTCAACTCAGCTCAACATCAACACAATGTTAGAAACATTTTTCCTTTTTATCACTTATCATCAAGGACCAGGTACATTAGGTTATAAACATTACTGTTCAAAGTGTAAACATCACTTGTTTAAAAAACAACCTTTTCCCCCTTTTGGCATCATCGAAAAGTTGCATTAAAATGTGAGATAACCAGGTTCTAAAACTTACTCATGGCTACTAGGGCTACTTCAAATGCAATCATGGATTAATCATAATATATCATGCTAAGAAATTTAACCATCAAGAAATATAAACAAATAGTTAGAGCAAAAATTATGAATTTCATTGATGATTGGTAAGATTCTACCATAAAGCATAAGAAGAAATAAAAATACTGAAAACATGAGCAAAAGACACAAAACGTCCTGAATTGGGTCACTGGTTTATCTACACCAGGTTAGGAGTCTTAAGGCTTGTAAGAGGTAGGGTTGAGTTATTTGCTTGGAGAAGTTTCAGCATGTCTTGAAAAATTTCATCATTCTTCTCCTTTTCCCTTGCAAGTTCAATTCTGAGAATATCTCTCTTAGATTCTACCTCAACCAATCGTGTCTTCAGCCTTGGTATCTCAATATCCTTTGCCTTACTCTCTTGTACCAAGACTCTGACTTTGCTATTGATAGGTGTCTTCTTAGATGAACTAGGTTTATTAAGCATGACATTGACTTTATAATTTCAAGCAAGCAAAGTATTAACCCCAAAATGATCCTTTCTTGTACTAACCTCCCACTTCTTAATAGGTACCTTGAAATGTACAAGCACAGTTATGAGAATGAAATCATAGGGAATGGCATGAGTTTTGGTGCTATTGATAACCCTATCAGTAAGTCCGCGAGGGTTTCCTGTTCAGATGGAACTGGTTCATTTATATTTTTCTCAAGTTGAACCAAACCCACTTCTCTCTATATTACTCACACTCTATTCTATTTCACTAACTTCCTCTCACCAAACAACCATTTCACATGCGTCTTTGGTTAAACTCACAGGAGTGGGTGAAGAATCAGCCGCTCTTGTACCTTTTCCCCTCACAGTACTCCTAGCATCCTTGATCTCTTTTTCTTTTCCTTTTCATTTTTACCACCAACTTCTCTAGATTTTGTAGTCTCAACACCTTCTATAGATCCTACTAATAAAAATTTGCAGCAACTTCAGAAATTGTCTTAGGAGTAACTCTAAAATCAGAAGATAAGTGTTTAGTTTCGGAATACCTACTTTCTTCCCCCTTAGTAGCAGACTTACATGAATCTTTAGATTTTTGGATTTCTTCTTCCCTACTTGCTTTCAATTGCTTGTTTATTTTCTTGGTCTGCTCTCCTTCAGCGACAATCTTACGAGCCATCATCTCTACTCTACTTTTCGTAGAGACTGGTGTAATAGAAGGTGTGGAAGTGGTTTCCTGTGGTGGTGATGAAGGATTTCCAAAAGTGTTTGACATATCTGGGCTAGGGTATGGAAGAGAAGAAAATTGGATTGTGTTTGGAAGATGAAAGAAAAATGAGAGTTTTTTACGGCTCGAGAGAGATGAGTTAAGGAATACACTAAAGCTGACCAATATACTAGGGTATACTTGATGGGATAACTACAGCTTTTCAGACACTTAGAAGTTTAATCAAACTAAAATTCAACGTTGGAGTGTATCCCCAGAATCTAAGTACTTCAATTCGATTAGGACTCTTTTGAATGGGACCGGTTCACTTGTAACAGATAAGTCTAAGAAGTGTTTGATATTTAGTAGGACTCTCTGCTCATGATCCAGATACAGTTATTTCAAATTATACAGAGTGTAGAAAACATACCGTGTTATCTTGATGAACCAGTTTCGTCACTGTTAATTCTCTTGTGTAAGTCTAAATTTGCCAAAATAGATAAAATATCATTAGAGATTAATGAGTCATTTTAACCCATTGCACAAGAGTATACTATGTAAAGTATGAGACAACAAGATTTAATCTGACAATACACAATTTACAGACTTTCTAACCAAATATATATTTTCTTTTTTTTCGTATAACCTTGAACTGGTCCTTTTATATGATCTTAATCATCCCTAATTCCAACCTGTTCCTCTCAAAGTGATCTCTACTTAAGCCTTTTGTGAAGATGTCAGCAATTTGCTTGTTAGTAGTAGAAAACTCCACAGTGATCAAGCCTTTCTCATAGTTGCCCCTCAAAAAATGGTGTCTAACATCTATTTGCTTAGTTCTCTTATGATGAACCGGATTCTTTGTCATACTAATAGCACTAGTGTTATTAGAAAAATAAGGATGGAACCGACTTCAATACCAAAATCCATCAACTGTTGCTTGATCCACAACAATTGAGCATAATCATGAAGTAGCAACAACATACTCAGCTTCAGCAGTAGATAAGGCCACTGAATTTTTCCTTTTAATATCCCATGACATAAGACATGAACAAAAGAAGTGTTCCATACCTGAGGTGCTCTTCCAATCCACTAGGAAACCTGTATAATTAGCTTCAACATATCCCATTAGGTTAAAGTTTCTAACTTTTGGATACCAAAGGTAAAGGTCAGTGGTTCCTTTCAAGTATCTCAATATTCTCTTTACATTAGTCAAGTGGGACTCTTTTGGGTTTGCCTGAAATCGAGCGCAAAGACCTACATTACACACAATGTCAGGTCTGCTAGTAGTGAGATATAAAATAGAACCAATCATTACCCTATACAACTTCTGATCAACAGATGAACCAGGTTCATCTATATCCAATTTCGTGGATGTTGCAATAGGAGTGTCAATTTCTTTGGATGTTCCTTCCTGTTTTTGTTACTGAGGAATAGGTTCATGGACAGGTTCCCTCGAGGTTTGAGGATGAGTTATTCTCTAGTCAGTTCCCCCTGTCATGTTGCCCTGGGTGGAAGAACCTGTTCCATCACTTTTTCCTTCTTCTGGTGCAGCTTTATCTTGGGTTGTGACTTCATATAAACCTTTTTCCAGCCCAATAGCTTCATCTTCATGTTCCTGTCTCTCAGAAAGAATGTTAGTTTCATCAAAACTACATGTATACTTTCTTCTACACACATAGTTCTTTTGTTGTACACTTCATATGCTTTTCTATGTGAAGAATATCCCAAGAATACTCCCTCATCACTTCTGGAATCAAACTTTACATATGGAGTTTTTTGCATTATTGTGCACAAAGTACTTGCATCTAAATGCCCTAAGATGGGATATATTTAATTTCTCACTTTAGGTGACTCATAGGGAATCTTCTTAACAAGAGGTCTAGTCATGCAAATATGATGTAGCATGCAGAATTCAGCAAACTTAGCATTTTCAAATTCAGCTCCATGATCAGACCTAATTGATGCAAGTTGATTACCTAGTTGTTTCTGATTTTATTTTTATTTTATTTTACTAACACAAGAAGAAAAACATGTCAAATTCTTCAACTTTAGATGTTAAAAATAATTTCCACGTAAACCTAGAGTAATCATCAACAAGCACCATCACATATCTTTTACCACATCTGCTTAATGTTCTTTTTGGACCATAGAGATCCACATGGACCAGTTCCATCGTTATGGTGGTGCTAACCATTTCTTGCTTTTGACAAAGGATCTTACCTGCTTCCCCCTTGCACAAGCCTCACAAATTTTATCTTCCTTGAACTTAACCTTAGGCAGTCTTATCACCAAATCCTTGGAGACTAGTTTGTTGAGTTTACTTAGACTGGCATTTCCAGGTCTCTTGTGCCCAAGGAGGGGATCATTGTCCAACACACTTATGCATGTGAGTGCATTTTCTGAAAGTGTGGACAAATCTACAATGTATATATTGTTTACTCTTTTTTCCTGCAAAACAATTTTGTTAGTGGTAAGATTAATCACAAAACATTTTGTAGGGGTGAATGCTACCAAGTTACCTCTATCAAACCATTGTGATTGTCTTATTAGGTAGTATTTTAGGATATCTATCAGGTAGACATTCTCAATACAGTGAGAATCAACCTTACCTACCTTTCAAACCCCAATGATCTCACCTTTCTTCCCATTTCCAAAGGCGACATCACTCCTTTGAGGTCCTCAATTAAAAGGAACTGGTTCTTACTTCCTGTCATATGCTTTGAGCAGCCACTATGCATGTACCATATTTGGCTGCTCCCCTTCACTTGGACCCATAAAAGAAAATTAGGAGTTAGTCTTAGGAACCCAAACTAATTCGGGTCCCTTTCTATAGGCAAAAGGTGAATCAGATTCTTTTTATCCCAACCTGGCAGCCTATTTTTCCCTTGAACAAATTCTTTATTCTTTTTACTAGACTTTTTTTTGCAATACATTCAGATTTATAGTGACCAGTTTTACCATAGTGTGTGCAAATTATGTTCTCAGGAAGTGTAAGGTACTTGCTTTTGGGATCCCATGTAGCTGTAGGGGTCCCATAGCCAAGTCCTCTCTTATTGCTACTATGGTGTTTGTGTAGCCATGAAAGTGCATCGGAGGACCTATTCCATTTACAGGTTCTGTCAAGCTCATACTTAACCTTGTTTAGATCCTCCTTAAGGATTCTTATCTGCTCATCTTTTTTGTACAACTCATCTTTCATTTTTACTACATTTTCTTCTAAAGTGAGTTGTGTGTGATCAGCTTTCTTTTTACCAGTTCCTAATTTCAATTTAAATTTTTAGATCTAAGCTCCAGTACAGTGGTGTCAAGTTCATGAACCTGGTTCTTTAACTCAGCATTTTTACTATCTCTTTCACTAGCCCTAAGTTCTAGATTTTTGCACTTAGCTTTCAAAATCACACACTCTTTAGATAGCTGTTCCTTTTCATTGTTTAGATCCTCATATTCATCAATGAAATTCAGGAGTAACTCAGATAGCCTTTCTTTATAAAAAAAATCTAATCTTATCTTTGAGATGATTTATACTTACCTCGGATTCCTCATCGGATTCTCCAATATCCATAAGTGCTTATTCATCTCCATCTTCACCCTCTGAGTCCTCATCTGAGCTTTCTCCCCAAGAAGCAACCATAACCTTTGTTGATCCTTTGTTCTTCTTCAGTCGAACTTGTTCCTTCGTTCAGCTCTTTCCTTCTTCCATTCAATTTCCCATTGAGGGTCGTTTCCAATGTGGTGATCAGTCTTCCAACACTTGTGACACCCATCATTGGATTGTTTTTCAGAAACCCTTGGTTTGCTGTAGCTTTCATTTCCTCTCATTAAGTACTTCTTCAATTCCTTTGTGATCGTGGTCATTTCATCCTCCTCTAGATCAGCACCTTCAGTGATTCTGAATGCCATGCTCATTTCCTTCTTGGGTGCATCCATCTTCATGTTTTGCCTTCTAAGTCCATTGGTTGTGAGATTTCCAATTAGCTCGTCCAACTTAAGAGTGGCAATGTTCTATGATTCTTAAATGGCAGTGATTTTGCTTTACCAAGTGACTGGCAGAACCCTTGTCAAAATTTTCTCAAATTTTTCCTCTTCAAGAATAACCCTTCCAAGAGACTTAAGTTCATTTGTCAAAGTGGTGAACCTTGTATACATCTCTTGGATGGTTTCCTCTTCCTCCATGGTGAAATTCTCATATTGAGAATATAGCAATGTTCCTCTTGATCTCTTTACTTGAGGAGTTACTTCATGAGCCACTTGTAATGTGTCCCATATTTCCTTGGCAATGATGCAACTTTGAATTTTACTGTACTCGTCTGGACCAAGTCAACACACAAGCCATTTTTTGGCATTCTTTTCCCATTTTCTCAAGTCCTCGGCATTGCAGTCAGCTCTTGTTTTTGGCACATCTACTGCTTCAGCATTCTTCTTCATGGTATCTAGGGGACCATCAGTGACAATGTCTCATAGCTCATAGTCTTCTCTGACGATGTGATCTCTCATTCTATTTTTCCACCAAGAGTAGTAGTGGCCATTAAAGAGTGGAGGCCTATAAGTGGATTACCCTTCCCAGTTCCCACGTGGTGCGCTTATCTTGATCTATTTCTAAGATGTCAGCCTTTTCAAGGATAACCTGCTATGATACCAATTGATGTTTTATACGTCAATACCACACAAGACGGGGGTGATTTGTGTGGTACCCAATTTTTCACTTAAACTGCATATGAAGGACTTGGTTCTTCTATGTGTTCCAACTACTATTGTTACGGAATAATAAATACAGAAAATAAAGAACATAGAGATTTTACGTGAAAAATACCTGGCTCAAAAGGTGAAGAAACCATGACCTACTACTCAGTAGGATTTTTCCAAACGTCTACTAAAATCACTGATCCAAAAAAACATTTACAAAACCTCTTTGTAAACCTAAGGATTAACTCTAATCCAATTGTAGCAACCAGCCTATAACTGTTGGGACAACTTCAAGTTAACTATAACTTGAATACTCAAATTACCTATTACAATTGCTTCTACGAAAGCTGAAAGGTACAAATAAAACCACCTACTACAATTGAACTAGAAATAAAATAAGACACATAAAACTCTTTATGGAGCTGGTTCTTCAATCTGGTTCATGTAGCTTCAGGTTTGCACACTTGAATAACACACGAAATGCTTGCAAAAGCCCTATTTTGCTCTCAATTCACGTTAAACATATGCATTTTTGTGCAACACTTTTAATGTGAGAACATCCTGCAATTTATAGAGTTAGTAGATGAAGAAATAACTAGAGTTCTGAGACAACTCTTCCTTGGTGGAAGAGTTCTAGTTGATTTCAACTTCTAACTCATTCCCTATCTTGGATAGTGTTCTCTTTGATTAAGGACTCATTCTCCTTATCAATTATGCAACCTTTTCGATCAGGAGATATAAAATACACCAAGTTAAGCTTATCCCCTTCACGTGCAACCCACATGCTCAAATCTACCCATTTTTGTGCACCTGGATGATGGACCTGGTTCATCTTGAGTTCCTTTTACAGGAAATGTGCAGACCTGTAAAATAGAACAAACTTAGCTATTTATTAAGTTAGTAATCAACGTTTGATTGAGGCTCAATTGCTGACCCTTAATCAAATTTGAGTCCTAGACCAATACAAACTTCAATCCTTATCGTTGATCCGGATATAGTTCTCTTCACATAAGAAGACTCCAACTCCTTATCCCATATGCAATCTTTTCTATCAGTTCTGAAGATATTGCTGCTTGATCCTTAAGACTTATCTTCTTCACGTGCATCTCATACGCATAGGTTGATAATCACTGTATCTCTCATGATGGGCATGGTCCATCATTTAGTTCATTTGTCTTTCTTCAAAACTTCAACTGATCTTGGGCCAACACACCTGATTAATATCTTCACATTGCTTGCTTGTGCACCTACCTGCTTACTTCTTTTTGTTGGTATTAGACTGTGTGCTATTAAGGTATTTTTCCAGTGTTATTAGCATCTTCACATTCTCATTCTGGAGGTGCTTTAATAGTGCCCAGGAATTTGACAAGCAGTTTGAGGTTGGTGCAGTTCTTTCTACTTCTGATATGTCTGAATACTAATGAATTGCCTGAACATGCCCAGTTGTGTTTCTGGACATTGTTTAATCACTTTCTAGCAGTTTTAGCATGTTCTCATGTTCAATCAGGGGGTGGTTTTGCAATGCTCAGAATACTAACACATCAAAGGTTCTTGTGTGAATTATTGTCAGCTTACAAGTGGTATTAGTGTGTTCACACACTCATTCTAGAGATGACAATGCACTATTGTGATGACCCGACCCGTCGTCATGTGAGTTACTATCCTATTTTCACCATTTTCTGCTTCTTTTTGCTTCAGTATGAGTGTCTTGTGTGAACAAGTTGAATTGGATTGATTTTTAGAGGTAAATGAGACGCTAGGTCTCTTTTAGGAAGTCTTGTTTTGAAAAAGTCAACCGGACATTGACTTAGGTGTTAGGAGGCTCGGATATAGATTTCGATGATTCAGTTAGCTTTGGCAGATGATTTGTGATCTAGGAGTGTGATCGAAAGTGATTTTGTAGGTCCAATGTAGAATTAGGCTTGAATTGGCGAAGTTAGTATTTTGGCAAATTCCAATTGATAGGTGAGATTTTGATCCGAGGGTCGGAATGGAATACCGAGAGTTTCTGTAGCTTCATTAGGTAATTTTGGATGTATGACAAATTTTAGGTCATTTGGAGGTGTTTTTGTTGGATTTTTGATAAAATACGTATTTTGAAAGTTGTAGAAGAACTTAGGCGTGAATCCGATGTAATTTGATGGTTTTAGCGTTTTTTGATGTGTTTTGATGATTGGAACAAGTTTGAATGATGTTTTATGACGCATTGGTGCTTTTGGTTGAGGTCCAGGGGGCCTCGAGGTGATTTCGGATGGTTAATGGGAAGTTTTGGTTTGTGAACATAAGATTTTTGCAGCTGCTTCTGGTATTTTCGCTTCTGCAAAAATAAGACCCTAGAATCGAGATGTGAACCGCAAAAGTGGCAGGTACCCCAGGTGCAGAGTGGCTGACCGCGTCTGTAGATTCATAGATGCGACGAATTAACTGCATATGCAGAGTTTGGAGAAGTTAGGGGAAACCACAAACGTGGAGTTTTGACCGCATAAGCGGGAGTTGCAGATGCGGCTAAGGAGCCACATATGCGAAAATGACTGGTCAGTGCTATTTATTTCTCCTTCGTGAAATTTTAAAGGGTTTCATATTTTTCACTTCAGACTTGGAGAAATTGGGCGAGTTGGAAGAGAGAAATCAAGGGACTTCTTTGAGGTAAGGATTTCTGAGTCTAAAATACAATTCTAAGGTATTATTACATGAATTTAGACTGAAACACTAAGGAATTAAGGAGTTAGTATGGAGGATAGGGCTTGAACTTAGGAGAGTTAAGAATGTGGATTTGAGGGGTCATTTGGACTCCGATTTTGGTAATTTATATGTATAGACTCGTGGTGAGATAAGGAATACGTTGATGTTAAACTTTTTGATTTTCGAGAAGTGGGTCTGGGGCTCAGGTTTTTGCCAAGTTCGGGATTTTTGTGGTTTTTGATTATTTTCGATTGAGTATTGTTCCTTTAGCCTATTGTAACGTATTCATTGTAGTTTTGGTCAGATTCGACCCACGAGGAGGTCGATTTGAAAGGCAAGGGCATAGCGAGCTAGGATTCTGGCTGCTTGAGGTGAGTAATAGATGTAAATGATGTCCTGAGGGTTTGAAACCCCGAATTTTCATATTATAGTGCTATATTGAGGTGACTTGCACGACGGATAGAGAGCGTGGGGTAGAGCACCATTGGGGATTCTGACTTGGTCCATTCCTGTAGATGAATATACTGCGTATCTGACTGAAATTTACTAGTTATCATTATGATTTGAGCTGATTGTCATATGTGGGCTTCGTGCCAATTGGTTGAGTCCTTCAAGGATAGCTATTAATGGTTTCTTACCATTTTTTTACGTATTATTAAACTCAATCCTAGTAATTAATACTATTTTTTTCAAACTCAGCCATCTTTTCTTAAACTTGAAACTTAAATAATATTCTTAATAAAGTTTGGGCTGAATAGTTTATAGATTACTGTGCCCGAAGGGCTTATGTAAATTCTGGACTGAGCATGGGATCAGGCTCCGCGCCGTAGCAGTATTATATTGATATTGATATGAGGCCGAAGGCCTAGTTAGATGCCACGAGATTTCTTATATTGTGCTTGGATCGTAAAGGGGCCCTTCCGGAGTCTGCACACCCCCACTGAGCGTCATCGATGATAAATAAAGGGAGCGGGCTGCATGCTGCAGCGGGTAGTAGAGAGTACCGGACTATGTGTTGCATTTCATATTTGCATGTCATTTACTTACTTTTTTGTGGTAGCATTTCCATAATTGTTATTATTGGTTTACTGATTGAATACTATCTTGTGCAGGTTGTTGTATTTATAGAATTATTTTGTGCCTATTCAGGATTTCTTATTCTCAACATTTATTTATATTTATTGCTCACTGGGTCAGAGTACTCACATTACTCCCTGCACCTTGTGTGCAGATCGAGGTACATTTGAGGCTGAGTGAGGACTTCTCTGCCGAGCAGCTTATCCGGGAGTATCAAGGTAGCTGCATGACGTCCGCAATTCTGATCTTCCTTCTACCTTATTTCCTTTATTTTTGCATTTCTTTAGAACAATATATAGTATATTGATACTAAGGTATTAAAGGCTCAGACTTGTGATACCAGATTCTTCGGGCTATGTAGTAGTATTGATATTTGGGTTTTCCTCATGTTTGAACTCTATTTCAGGCTTTCAGTATTATGACTTAGTAATTTATCTGTGTTAATTAATTCATGAGCTGCATAAAATGGATAAGGTTATTGAATTGGTTGGGCTTGCCTAGTAGTGTGTTGGGTGCCATCACGATCGGGGTTGGGGTCGTGACAAGTTGGTATCAGAGCCAGGTTACTTGGTCTCGCGAGTCATGAGCCTTTTTAGTAGACTCTCGTAGAACGGTACGGTGACGTATGTACATATCCTCGGGAGGCTACAGAACCTTTAGGAAAACTTCACATTCATGAAACTCTTGTTGTGCGGCTTTGTTCAACTGAGAAATAAACTTCTATTATTCTATTCTCTCATAGATAGTGTGGACACGAGCTACCCGACGTGGCACACGACCACCAGTATCACCTAATGAGGCCACCATAGGCCGTGGACACTGTCGTGGTCGTGGCAGAGGTGGAAACACCGGGGTAGCGCCTGCTGATCTACCAGTTGCCGTAGCTCAGGATTAGGCTTCAAGTAGAGGAGATGTTCTGGCACCAGCGGTGCCAATCGTGATTCCAGGTCTTCAGGAAACCTTGGCACATATATTATCAGTATGAACTGCCTGGCTCTGGCAGTTTCAGCCGCTACAGCAGCAGCAGCTACTTTACAGGTCGGGGGATGCAATCAGACCCCGTTGCTCGCACACCTGAGCAGGTGGTGCAGGGGCTACAGACACCCGAGGCACCTCCAGCTCAGCAGGTTGCACCAATACAGGGCTTCATTGTTCCAGCTATGCCAGATGATGAGTAGCGCTGTCTCGAGAGGTTCGGTAGGCTCCAGCCTCTGAAATTTATTGGTGCTGAGGGAGAGGATGCCCAGGGTTTTCTTGACAGGTGTCAGCGTTTTCTCCGGACGGCAGGGATCGTTGAGTCGAGTTGTGTGGCTTTTACCACCTTTCAGTTTATCAGGGCTACTCTTACTTGGTGGGAGGACTTTGAGAGGCGTAGGCCTGTCGGTACAGCATCCCTTTCTTGGCAGCAGTTCTCCGCTCTTTTCCTGGAGAAGTATGTACCTCACTCCCGCAGAGAGGAGCTGCGTAGGCAGTTTGAGTGGTTGACACAGGGGGATATGACAATGACTCAGTACGAGATGAGATTTTCAAAGTTGACCCGTCAGGCTATATGGATGGTTCCGTCAGATCGTGAGAGGATGAGGTGATTTGTGGATGGCCTTAACTACCATCTCCGTATTTTGATGACTAGAGAGAGAGTATTGGGTGCTATGTTTGAGGAGGTTGTGGATATCTCTCATGTGATCGAGTTAGTTCGCCGTAGAGAGAGAGGAAAGGGAGGCCAAGAGGCCTCGTAGATCAAGCAGTTACAGTGGTGTTCCTTCCACGGGCTAGTTCCAGCATGGTAGAGGTCGTTCTTTTAGTTCCGTATTGACCTGGTGCTGGGCACTCAGCCCATCTCTATCGCGCCATATCATATGGCTCCAGCGGAGATGAAAGAATTAAAGGAGCAGCTTTAGTAGCTCCTAGATAAGTGGTTCACCTGACCTAGTGTGTCACCTTGGGGTGCGCCAATTCTTTTTGTGAATAAGAAGGATGGAACAATGAGAATGTGCATCGATTATGGGCAATTGAACAAAGTAACATTGAAGAACAAATATCCCTTGCCTCGCACTGATGATCCGTTTGATAGGCTTCAGGGAGCGAGGGTATTTTCCAAGATTGATCTCCATTCGGGTTTTCACCAGTTGAAGATCAGGGGTTCATATATTCGTAAGACTGCTTTCAAGACTTGGTATGGTCACTATGAGTTTCTTGTTATGTCTTTCGGGCTGACCAATGCACTAGCAACGTTCATGCATCTGATGAACAATGTATTTTAGCCTTATCAAGATTCATTTGTCAGTGATCATTGATGATATTCTGGTGTACTCGTGTAGTCAGGAGGAGCAAGCGCAACATTTGCGAGTTATATTGTAGATATTGAGGGAGGAGAAGCTTTATGCAAAGTTCTCCAAGTGTCAGTTTTGGCTTAGCTCAATGGCTTTCTTGGGACACGTGGTGTCCATCATGGGGATTCAAGTTGACCCAAAGAAGATAGAGGTGGTTCAGAGTTGGCCTAGACCATCCTCAGCCATAGATATTCGTAGTTTCCTTGGGTGGGCAGGCTATTATTGCCAATTTGTTCAGGGTTTTTCCTCTATTGCATCGCCCTTATCCAAGCTGACTCAGAAGGGTGTTTCATTTGTATGGTCAGACGAGTGTGAGGAGAGCTTTCAGAAGCTTAAGACAACTTTGACCACAGCTCCAATATTGGTTTTTTCGTTAGCTTCAGGTTCCTATACGGTATATTTTGATGCTTCCAGAGTTGGGATACGTTGTGTTTGATGCAGAAGGATATAGTTATATCTTATGCTTCTTAATAGTTGAAGCCCCCTGAGTAGAACTACCTCGTTCATGATTCGAGGTTAGCTGCTATAGTTCATGCCTTGAAGATCTGGAGGCACTACCTATATGGCGTATCTTGTGAGATATTCACCGATTATTGTAGTCTTCAGCATCTGTTCAAGCAAAAGGAACTTAATTTGAGGCAGCGGAGATGGCTAGAGTTACATAAGGATTATGATATCACCATTCTGTATCACCTGGGGAAGGCCAATGTAGTGGCCGATGCTTTGAGCCAAAAGGCGGTGAGCATGGGGAGCTTGGCTACATTCTAGTTGAGGAGAGGCCATTTGCAGTTGACATTCAGGCCTTGGCCAATCGATTTGTGAGACTAGATATTTCAGAGCCTAGTCAGATGTTGGCTTGTGTGGTTTCTCGGTCTTCCTTGTATGACCGCATCAGAGAGTGTCAGTATGAGGATCCGTATTTGTTTGTCCTTAAGGACAGGGTTAGCATGATGATGCCAGGGATGTGACTATTGGAGATGATGGTGTGTTGAGGATGCAGGGCCGAATTTGCGTGCCCGACGTGGATGGGCTTCGGGGGTTGATATTGGAAGAGGCCCATAGCTCGCGGTATTTCATCCATCTGGGTTCCACGAAGATGTATCAGGATCTTAGACAGCATTATTGGTGGCAGAGGATGAAGAGAGATATTGTAGAGTATGTATCCCGGTGTCTCAATTGTCAGCAGGTGAAATATGAGCATCAGAGACCGAGTGGCTTGTATCAGCATATGGTTATTCCCCAGTGGAAGTGGGAGAGGATCACTATGGATTTTGTTACCGGACTCCCTCAGACTTTAAACAAATTTGATGTCATTTGGGTAATTGTAGACAGGCTGACCAAGTCCATGCACTTCATTCCGGTTTGTACTACCCATTCTTTAGAGCGGCTGGCAGAGATTTTCATTCAGGAGATTGTTTGGTTGCATGGTGTACCAGTTTCCATCATATCTGATCGGGGCACTCAGTTTGGCAGACGGTTCAGCGGAAGTTAGGTACTCAGGTACAGTTGAGCACAACCTTTCACCCTCAGACAGATGGACAGTCCGAGCGCACCATTCAAATATTAGAGGATATGTTATGCGCCTGTTTTATTGATTTCGGAGGGTCATGGTATCGGATTCTACCGCTTGCAGAGTTTGCCTACAACAACAGCTATCAGTCCAGCATTCAGATGGCACCGTATAAGCCCTTGTATGGGAGACGGTGTAGATCTCCAATGGGTTGGTTCGAGCCCGGTAAGGCACTATTGTTTGGGACAGATTTGGTTCAGGATGCATGGGAGAAGGTAAAGATGATTCAGGAGAGACTTCGTATAGTGCAATCAAGGCAGAAGAGTTATTATGCGGATAGGAAGGTCTGAGATGTGTTCTATATGATTGGTGAGAAGGTCTTGCTGAAGGTTTCACACACAAAGGGTGTCATGAGATTTGGAAAGAAGGGAAATTGAGTCCGCGGTTCATTGGGCCTTTTGAGATACTTAGGAGGATTGGGGAGATGGCTTATGAGCTTTCCTTGCCATCCAGCTTGTCGAGCGTGCATCCAGTTTTTCATGTTTCTATGCTTCGGAAGTATGTTGGAGACTCGTCCCATGTATTAGATTTCAGTACAGTTCAGTTGGAGGGTGATTTGACTTATGAGGTAGAGCCAGCTGCCATTTTTGATCATCAGGTTGGGAAGTTGAGGTCAAAGGATGTTGCTTCAGTGAAGGTGCAGTGGAGAGGTCGGCCCATGGAGGAGGCTACCTGGGAGACCGAGCGGGAGATGCGAAGCAGATGCCCTCACCTATTTGAGGCTTCAGATATGTTTCTTGACTCGCTCAAGGACGAGCATTTGCTGGGAGGATGTGACGACTCAACCCGTCGTCACGTGAGTTACCGCCCCATTTTTTCCATTTTCTGCTTCTTTATGCTCCAGTATGAGTGTCTTGTGTGAACGGGTTGATTTGGATTGATTTTTGGAAGAAAATGAGACGCTTAGTCTCATTAAGGAAGGCTTGTTTTGGAAAAGTCAATCGGATGTTGACTTAGGTGTTAGGAGGCTCAAATATGGATTCCGATGATTTGGTTAGCTTCGGCGGATGATTTGTGAGTGTGATCGGAAGTGATTTTAGAGGTCCGGTGTAGAATTAGGCTTGAATTAGAAAAGTTAGTATTATTGTGAATTTTGACTGATAGGTGAGATTTTGATCCGAGGGTCGGAATGGAATTCCAAGAGTTTCTATAGCTTCGTTAGGTGATTTAAGATGTGTGTGCAAAGTTTTAGGTCATTCGGAGGTGTTTTGGTTGGGCTTTTGATCAAATGCATATTTTGAAAGTACTAGAAGAACTTAGGTGTGAATCCGATGTAATTTGATGGTTTTAGCCTTGTTTGATGTATTTTGATGATTGGAACAAGTTTGAATGATGTTTTAGGACCCGTTGGTGCTTTTGGTTGAGGTCCAAGGGGCTCGGGGTGATTTCAGATGGTTAACGGGAAGTTTTGGTTTGTAAGCTTAACATTTTTGCAGCTGCTTCCGGTATTTTTGCTTCTGCGGAAATGGGACCGCAAAAGCTGTACCGCATATCTGATATATGAGCCGCAGAAACGGCAGGTCTAGTAGGTGCGGAGTGGCTTACCGCGTCTGGGGAGTCGCAGGTGCGACAAATTAACTGCAGATGCGGAGTTTGGAGAAGTTAGGGGAAATCATAAATGCGGAGTTTTGACCGCAAATGCGGGTAAGGAGCCGCAGATGTGGAAATGACTCGTCAGTGCTATTTAATTTCTCCTTCGCAAAATTTTAAATGGTTTCATATTTTTCACTTCGGACTTGGAGAAATTGGGCGTTTGGAATAGAGAAATCAAGGGACGTCTTTGAGGTAAGGATTTCTGAGTCTAAAACACAATTCTAAGATGTTATTACATGAATTTAGACTGAAAACCTAAGGAATTAAGGAGTTAGAATGGAGGTTAGGGCTTGAACTTAAGAGAGTTAAGAATGGGGATTTGAGGGGTCATTTGGACTCCGATTTTTGTAAATTTTATATGTATAGACTCGTGGCGAGATAAGGAATCCGTTGATGTTAAACTTTTTAATTTTTGAGAAGTGGGCCCGGGGCTCGAGTTTTTGCCAATTTCGAGATTTTTGATATTTTTCGAATATTTTAGATTGAGTATTGTTCCTTTAGCCTATTATAACGTATTCATTATGGTTTTGGTCAGATTCGATGCACGAGGAGGTCGATTTGAAAGGCAAGGTCATAGCGAGCTAGGATTTTGGTCGGCTTGAGGTGAATAAGAGATGTAAATGATATCACGAGGGTTTGAAACCCTGGATTTGCTCATCGTAGTGCTATATTGAGGTGACTTAAATGCTGAATAGCGAGCGTGGGGTAGAGCACCGTTGGGGATTGCGACTTGGTCCGTTCCAATAGATGAATATACTGTGTATTTGACTGAAATTTACTGGTTATCATTATGATTTGAGTTGATTGTCATATACGGGCTTCGTGCCAATTGATTGAGTCCTTCAGGAATGGCTATTACTGGTTTCTTACCATTTGTTTTACGTATTATTGAACTAAGTCCTGGTAATTAATACTATTTGTTTCAAACTTAGCCATCTTTTCTTAAACTTGAAAGTTAAATAATATTCTTAATGAAGTTTGGGCTAAATAGTTATAGATTATTGTGCCCGGGGGATTATGTGAATTCTGTACTTAGCATGGGATCGGGATGCACGCTACAGCAGTATTATATTGATATTTATATGAGGCCGAGTGGCCTAGTTGATGCCATGAGATGGCTTTTATTGCATTTGGGTCGTAAGGGGACCCTCCCGAAGTCTGTATACCCCTAGTGAGCGTCGTCGATGATAAATAAAGAGGGGTTGCACGCTGCAGCGGGTACTAGAGATTACCAGACTATACGTTGCATTTCATATTTGCATGGCATTTACTTACTTATCTGTTGTAGCATTTCCATAATTGTTATTATTGGTTTACTGATTGAATACTATCTGGTTTAGGTTGCTGTATTTACAGAATTACTTTGTGCCTATTCAGGATTTCTTATTCTCAACCTTTATTTATGTTTATTACTCACTGGGTCAGAGTACTCACATTACTCCATGCACCTTGTGTGCAGATCCAGGTACATCTAAGGCTGAGTGAGGACTTCTCTACCGAGCAGCTTATTCGGGAGTATCAAGGTAGCTGAATGAGGTCCGCAGTCCTGATCTTCCTTCTACCTTATTTGCTTTATTTCCACATTTCTTTAGAACGATATGTAGTTGATTAATACTGAGGTATTAGAGGCTCAGACTTGTGGCACCGGATTCTTCGAGATGTGTAGTAGTATTGATATTTAGGTTTTCCCCATGATTTAACTCTATTTCAGGCTTTCAGTATTATGACTTAGCAATTTATTTGTGTTAATTAATTCATGAGCTATATAAAATGGTTAAGGTTATTGAATTGGTTGGGCTTTCCTGGCAGTATGTTGGGCGCTATCATATCAGGGGTTGGGGTCGTGACAAGTATGCATGTTAAGTTTGATGAGTGAGCATATGACAAACTCATTACATTGTCTTGATTTGACTGGAACACATTGGAGCAACATTGAAGATTGGAAGATTTTTCTGGTTTCAATTTTATGGTGTAGTTGTTTGGAATTCATTTTAGCCTATGGAAAGCATACCATGGTGCTTGGTGAGAGCTTCATATGTGTTGCTTGAAATTTGCCATTGGCAATTGGCTTCACATAAACTGACAGGAGAAGGAAGCATTACCTTGGCGCCTGGTGAGAGCTTGATAGGTGCTGCTTGGTATTTGACATTGGCAAATGGGTTCACATAAACTGACATGAGAAGGAAGCATTACCCTGGCGCCTGGTGAGAGCTTGATAGGTGTTGCTTGATATTGACATTGGCAACTGGATTCACATAAACTGACACGAGAAGGAAGCATTCAACTTATCATGTTGTAATAGCCAGTTCATTAGACCTTAGCTTTTCCATTTTTCTAGTAGCTAGTAGTTTCATGCAACTTCTATTTTATTTTGGACATCTTGTAAGCTTTGAACCCATATTGGGACTTTATTTATATATTAGCCACTAGTCATCCTGCCTAGTCGTATATTTACTAAAAAAATAGATCATATGTTTGCAAATTTTTTAAAATTTTTATTTAATATATACTTACTTATCAAAAATTTAATAAAGTAAGATTGACATATTATTCATGTATTAAAAACCTTAAAAACATTTGACAAAACTGAACCAACCGAAAGCAAACTGATATAGTTGGTTTATTTTGGTTTTAATAAACACCGAACCAACCCGGTCCATGTATACCCAAACATACAACTAGGGGTGTACAAAAAATATAAACCGTACCAAACCGGTAATCTGAGTCAAACCCAAAAAAACGTATATGGGTTGGTTTATTATTGGGAAAAAACTCCGACCATAATTGGTTTGGTTTGGTTTTAAATAAGAAAGTCAAACCGAAACCAAATCAACCTGATAGTACATTTATACATTTTTTAAAAATATTTTATACATATAAATATTTATTGTAATGTAATTTATAAATATTTCTTAAACTTTTTCACAGATTTATCTTTTAATGTATCTTTTCAAGTTTGGATTTAACATTCTTGAATGATAAATAAATTATTATAGCCTATAAATATAGTAACTCAAACAAAGTTCATATCAATATTAATGGTAACAAAAGAAATTCAATTGAACACTAGGAATGACGATAGCGTTGGATATATGTAACGACCCAATCAGTTGTTTGAGAGTTGTAGCCGTATTTCCCTATTTATTGATCATTTTATGCTTTATAGCTGCTATGTGACTTGCCGAGGTAGTTGGTTTGGGTCTGGAGAGGTTTCAGATGAGTTGAGACACTACGTCTCAAGGCTGGAAGCTTAAGTTGAAAATGTTGACTTGTGTGTAAATGGCTCCATAATGGAGTTTTTATACTTTTGTTAGCTTCATTGGGAGATTTTGGACTTTGGAGTGTAGCTAGATAGTGATTTGGAGATCCATAGTGGAATTAGGCTTGAAATGGTAAAAATTTGAAAATTCAAAAGTTTGACCGAAAGTGGAACTTGTTGTTACTGGGAATTGATTGGGGTTCCAGGAGTTGGAGTATGTCTGTGGTATCATTTGTAACTTGTGTGCAAAATTTGAGGTTAATCAGACGTGATTTGATAGGTTTCGGCATTGAATGTCACAGTCAGAAATTATTAACCTTGAATCAATGTGTGACTCCTAATTTTGGCATTGTTTGATGTAATTTTAAGGCTCGACTAAGTTCGTATCGTGATTTAGGACTTGTTAGTATAATTAATTGAGGTCCCGGGGGCAGCGAGTGGAGTTCGAATAGTTAACGGAATGCTGAAGCTTACCAGTTCTGGTTCAATTGCACATGTGGTAACAATTTATGTGATCTAGTTGAGCCATGATGAGTCTACTTAGAGGTTTAATCCTTGAACAAACTTGATAAATATTTTTCATTAATGAAATTGCCGGTTTGAGCTACGATAGCACACATTGCGCATTCCTGCACTTTAGCATATTATTTACACATGTCCAAGGATAGGAGAATCGTATTTCTTCCATTATATACATGTTTACTCGCTTATTTCCCCTATATGATATTTTGGATTAGGATGTGACTATGGCGGAAGAATTATGTTATTGGCACGTGAATTGTCCGTGTAGCACGTGAGTTATCCATACGGATCCATGTATTGATATTATTGGTAGATGAGTTGTCCATGCGGATCCATATATTCATATTGACACATGAGTCGTGTATGTCTCACATGAGTTGTCTATGGGGATTCTATTGTTAGCACATGAGTTGTCTGTGCAGTGTGTGGAACTTGTATTTTCTTGATCATTTATCTGATTTACGTGATTCTTTCCTCCACATGCCATAATACTGTTAAGCATGGTAATTAAGAACTAGTGCACATGCACACATGAATATTCGTGTCATGAAGCCTTATGACCTAACTTTAAATTTTGTACTATGTTAATAAAAAAAGGGATAGATTTGCACTGAATTAACTAGTGAACTCAACAAATTAAGCTTCCCTTGCCTTCACTTGTTTATTTGTGATACTTATTGAGTTGGTTGTACTCACATTACACCCTACACCTTGTGTGCAGATCCAGGCATTTTCGGGCGCAATAGTTGTTGATCGTAGAGTCTACCAATTCAGAGATCATCGAGGTAGTTGCTTGGCGTCCGTAGACCTTGATCCGTCTTTCCCTATCTTTCAGTTTATGTATTTAGTCTTACTTTACAAATAATGTACCAGACTATGTTGTTACAAATAGATGCTCATGTATTGGTGACACCCTGGTTTTGTGGAATTTCTGCATTTAGGTATGGTCTTTTATTCAGTTAAGAAAGTTTAATTATTTATACCTATTTTAGAATATGGTTCATTCAAAGTGTTGGCAAATGTTTGGGATGTCGCCTTGCTTATCACTACGATAGGCGCCATCACGACTGGTTTGCTTTGGGTCGTGACAAGTTGGTATCATACCCTAGGTTACATAGGTCTCACGAGTCATGAGCAGGTTTAATTGATTCTTGCATATCGGTACAATGACAATTTTAGTTATCTTCGAGAGGATGTCAAACCCTTAGGAATACATAATATTCTTATATTTTTGTCGTGTAGATTTGCTGATTCTTGTAACTAAACTTCTATTATTCTATTCTCTTGCAGATTGTAAGAACACATGCTATCTATCAGTACGGATGACCACCAGTACCACTGACTAGGGCCACGAGAGGTCGGGGTCATAGTAAGAGCAAAGATGCAGCTCGTACAGCAGCTAGAGCTACACCTGCAGATCCATCAGTTGCTCTACCTCAGGAGCAGGTACCAAATAAAGTGGGGCCAGCTGAGACACTAGCTGTGCCCATTGTGATTCAAGGCATTTAGAAGGCTTTGGCTCAGATTTTGACTAGGGGCACCAACCTTGCTCAAGAGGTTTATGTTCTGGCTGTAGCATCCACTTTGCAAGCTGGATGAGGTACTCTGACTCCCGCTGCCCGTACACTAGAGTAGGTGATTCTGGGACTTTAGAGAATGAGGGTACTACCATCCTAGTCGGTTGTAGTTGCTCAAGCCCAGGTGGGTCCCATTTATAACTGATGACGAGCAGATGAGACTAGAGAGGTTTGGGAGACTCCAGCCTGCATCATTCAATATGTCTAAGCCTGGGGATGCCCAAGACTTTTTTGATTGGTGCTAATAGATTCTTCACACAACAAGCATTCTGGAGACTAGTAGGGTCTCTTTCACTACTTTTTAGTTTGCTAGGGTTGCCTTCAGATGGTGGGATGCTTATGATAAGCGCATTCCGGTTGGTGCATCACCATTTACTTGGTGTGAGTTCTCCATTCTCTTCTTAGAAAATTTTGTGCCACAGTCTTGTAGGGAGGAGCTGCACAAACAATTTGAGCAGCTACACTAGAATGGCTTCTCAATAACCTAGTATGAGGTGAGGTTCTCAAAGTTGGATCGCTATGCATTTTGGTTATTTCCCACTTAGAGGGAGAAGATTAGGAGGTTCATCTATGGTCTCACCTATCAATTGCGGTTGCTTATAACGCGGGAGAGGGCATTAGGTTCTTTGTTAGACAAGGTGATTGATATTGCTCAGCAGATAGAGATGATATGTAGTCAAGAGAGCGAGGAGAGGGATGCCAATATGCCTTGTAGTTCAGTGGTTTCGGTGGTGTTCCTTCTAGTGGACAATCCTACCACAGCAGGGCTCGTGTTTATAGGCCCGCTCAGACGACTCGTGCAGCTTATCATGGTGCATCAGCTAACCACGATTCTTATAGTGCTTGCTTAGGTCAGTCTTCATTCAGTATACTACCAGCGCAAAGTTCTCACCATGACTCATCTGCTCAGGTTTCTACAAGTATTTTCTCAGGTTATCAAGACAGCAACTACTTCAGAGGAAGGGTTGTTTTGAGTGCAGGGACTTGGGTCATATCAAGAGAGATTGACATAGATTGTTGAGTGGGATCTAGAGTAGAGTTCTAAGGCGATGGTACCAGCACCAATAGTTACACCACCCAATCAGCCAGCTCAGGGTGGGGTCTAGGTAGCTAGAGATCGCTCTAGAGGGCGAGGCTGATCAGGTGGCAGTCAGGCCCGACTCTATGCTATTCCTGCTAGAGATATTGTTGCTTCAGATGCAATGATCATAGGTATTGTCTCATTATGCCAGATGGATTCTTCTGTATTATTTGACCCTAGTTCCACTAATTCGTATGTATCATCGTATTTTGCTCATTATCTGGATATGCCCCGCAAGTCCTTAGTTTTATCTGTTCATGTGTCTATGCTAGTAGGTGATACTATTGTTGTGGACCTCGTATATCAGTCAAGTGTAGTGACCATTGGGGGATTGGAGACTAGAGTTGATCTCTTATTTCTTAGTATAGTTGATTTCGACCTTATCTTGAATATGGATTGGTTGTCTCCATATCATGTTGTACTGGAATGTCACGCTAAGATTTTGACATTTGAGATTCTGGGTTGCCGAGGATCGACTAAAGAGGTTCCCCAAATTATGTTCCCAATAGAGTTATTTCATATTTGAAGGCCTAACAGATGGTTGGGAAGGAGTGTCTATCTTATTTGGCCTTTGTCAGGGATGTGGATGCTAATACTGCTACTATTGATTCTATTCCGGTGGTATGATACTTTCATAATATGTTTCCTATAGACCCATCGGGCATTCTACCCGATAGGGATATTGACTTTGGTATTGACTTGGTGTCGGGCACTCAGCCTATTTGTATTCCTTCGTACTATATGGCGCTAGCTGAGTTGAAAAATTGAAAGAGTAGCTTTAGGAACTTCTTAATAAGGGATTTATTTGTCCTAGCGTCTCGCCTTAGGGTGCACCAATTCTGTTTGTGAAGAAGAAGGATGGTACTATGTGTATGTGCATTGACTTTAGGTAGTTGAACAAAGTTACAATCAAGAACAAGTATTCTTTACCGTGGATTGATGATCTATTTCACTATTTTTAGGGAGCGAAGGTATTCTCGAAGATTGATATGAAGCTGTGGTATCACCAGCTCAAGATTCAAGGACTCGAATATTCTAATGACAACATTCATGACCCGTTACAGTCATTATGAGTTCCTGGTGATGTCTTTTGGGCTGTCCAATGCCATTAACGTTCATGCATCTGATAAACAATGTATTTTAGCCTTATCTTGACCCATTTGTCGTAGTGTTCATTGATATCTTGGCGTGCTCATGTAGCTAGGAGGAGCATGGCCAGTATTTGAGGATTATGTTTTAGCGACTGGGGGAGGAGAAACGTTATGTCAAGTTCTCCAAGTGCAATTTTTGTCTTAGTTCGGTGGCATTCTTGAGACACATGGTGTCTAGTGAGGGGATTAAAGTGAATGCGAAAAAGATAGAGGCGGTTTAGAGTTTTCCCAGACCATCCCCAACTACTGAGATTCGGAGCTTTCTCGGCTTGGCAGGTTATTATCGTCGCTTTGTTAAGGGTTTCTCGTGTATTGCATCGCCTCTGACTATATATACCCAAAAGGGTGCTCCTTTCAGGTGGTCGAATGAGGGTGAGGAGAGCTTTCAAAAGCTCAAGACTGCCTTGACCAAAGTTCTAGTCTAGCTTTTCCTTTATCTTGTAGTTCTTATTAGTTTATTACGATGCTTCTCGAATTGGTATTGGGTGTGTCTTGATGCATGGGGAAGAGTAATTTCTTATGCTTTGCATCGGTTAAAGACCCATGAGAAGAACTACCCCGTTCATGATTTGAACTTGGATGCCATTGTTCATGCATTAAAGATTTGGAGGCACTATCGCTATGGTGTATCTTATGAGGTATTTGCATATCATTGGAGTCTCCAGCACCTATTCATGCAAAAGGATATAATTTGAGGCAGTGGATATGGTTGGAGCTACTAAGGACTACGATATTACAATTCTATCATCCCCGGAAGGCCAATGTGGTAGCCGATGCCTTGAGTAGAAAGGCAATGAGTATACTAGCCTTGCATTTATTCCTATTGGTGATAGATCGCTTGCATTTGATGTTCAGCCCTTGGCCAACTAGTTGGTGAGATTAGATATTTCAGAGCCTAGCCTGGTTCTAGATTGTGTGGTTTCTCGGTCCTCCTTACACAATCGCATCAGAGAGCGCTGGTATGATAATCCCTATTTGCTTGTCCTTGAGGACACGGTTCAGCTTGGTGATGTCAGGTATGTTACTATTGGAGATTACAATGCATTCCGGATGTATGGTAGACTATTTGTGCCCAATGTATATGGTTTGCATGGTTTGATTCTCTATGAGGCTCATAGTTCACGGTACTCCATTCACCCAGGTGCTGCAAAAATGTACCAGGACGTGAGACAATATTATTGATGGAGGAGAATAAAGAAGGATATAGTGCGATTTGTAGCTCGGTGCCTAATATGTCAGCAGGTGAAGTATGTGCATTAGACATCGGATGGATTGCTTCATTGTCTTGAGATTTCAGAGTGGAAATGGGAGCATATCACCATGGATTTATTAGTTGGGCTCCTATGATTTTCGAGGAAGTATGATGTTATTTGGGTGATTGTGGATTGGTTGACCAAGTGGGCGCACTTTATTCCAAGTGGGACTACTTTTTCTTTAGAGCGATTGGTACAATTTCTATATGCGAGATTGTTTACATTGATAGTGTGCCAGTGTCCATCATTTCAGATCGGGGCACGTAATTTACATTTCGATTTTGGAGAGAAGTACAGCGAAAGTTGGGAACCCAGGTTGAGTTGAATATAGCATTTCACCCTCAGACAGACAGACAGTTCGAGCACACTATTCAGATATTGGAGGATATGCTACGTGCATGTGTCACAAATTTTGGGGTTTATTGGGATCACTGTTTGCCGCTCACAGAGTTTTCCTAAAACAACAGTTACCAATCGAGCATTCAGATGGCTCCGTATGAGGCCTTGTATGGGAAATGATGTCGATCTCCGGTAAGTTGGTTTGAGTCGGGTGAGGCTAGGCTAATGGGTACTGACTTGGTTCAGGATGCTTTGAACAAGGTTAATTTGATTCAAGATTGGCTTCGCATGGTGTATTCTAGATAGAAGAGTAACGCCTATTGGAAGGTTCATGATATTGATTACATGGTTGGGAAGAAGGCATTGCTCAAGGTTTCGCCCATGAAGGGTGTTATGAGGTTCGGAAAGAATGTCAAGTTATTCCCTCGGTATATTGGGCCATTAGAGGTGCTTCAGAAGATTGGAGAAATGGCTTACAAGGTTGCCTTTCCACCTAGTCTGTCTAGTGTGCATTCAGTGTTTCATGTTTCCATGCTCTGAAAGTATGTCGGTGATCCGTCTCATGCTTTGAATTTCAGCATAGTTCAGTTGGATGGTGAATTGACTTATGATATGGAGCCACTGCCATATTGGATCGGCAGGTTAGAAGATTGAGGTCAAAGGACGTAGCTTCAGTGAAGGTGTAGTGGAGAGGTCAGCCAGTTGAAAACATCAAATACATGAATCATGTAAACTTTTCAAATCTATTTTTTCTCTTTTCATTTGTTTTTGTTTCTTTCGCTTGAACTAGTTCTTTTTTCTTTTTCTTTTTTTTTTAATTTCTACCATTATTTTAAAAATTAAAGATATCAAATAAATAAATCATCTTGTAACTTTTAAAATTCTTTTTTGACTTTTCTTCTTTTTGATGTTTTCTATCTTGGTTTTTTATTTCTCTAAATTAATATATCTCCTAGAATTCTGCCACTTTAATTTATTCATCTCCTTGAATACATTATGCAAAATGAAAAGTTCTATCTATTACTATAAATAGACTTCTTCTCCTTTTTTCTTGTGCAAATTCTTCTTCTTTGTCTCTTATTCCTCTTTAAATAACAAACTAAAAACCAATGCAAGTACATTTTTTAGTGTATCAGTTTGTTATACGCAATATCTAGTATGTAACTTTATTTTTATTATTTTTTGAAGTGCTTGCATATACCAAAGATAACACTGATTTCTAATAATATGAGTGATTAAAAGTTAAAAAATTTTCCCTTGATTCTCTTATTTTTCTTTCTCTTCTTTTCTTTGATATAGTTCTCTATTTGTTTAATATTATTATTTACTCATGTTCTTAATACATGAAAGAAAATGAGCAAGAAAATGACACCGAATAACAACTTTGAGAAGGCTAAACAGGATGTAGAAACCACAGAACTATTTTTCAATATATGTGTGGAATAAGTTTTAGCAGAAAATAATCCTGGAACTTACTTTAGCAGATTAGGATGGTCTAATCTGGTGCAAAGGTTGATGACAAAATTGGAAGAAAATATGATAAAATTAAGTTGAACAACAAATGGGACAGCCTCAAAGGTACATGGAAAGAATGAGATACTTTAGTTGGAAAAGAGACTAATTTAGGATGGGATCCCGAGAAAAAAATAATTGAAACGAGTGTAGATTGTGGGATAGAAAAATAAAGGTACTTGTAATTATACTACTCAATTTTCACTTAACATAATTTTTTTTATTTATTTTGCTTTGGTATTTAAATTCTCTTGTTCTTCTTCACATTTGTAAGAGAATCCAAATGTAGAGAAGTTTAGAGAGAAAGACTTATAATATCGATGTCACGATCTCAAATACCAGTCGTGATGGCGCCTATCACATTACTAGGAAAGTGAACCCAAACATTAGTTCGTAACCCTTTTCCTTATAATAAGCCATTTTATAACACAGGTTTATATACCAAATTTTCATAATAAGCGTTTGAAAATAACAGAATATATGCGCAAAACAAATAAACATGAAACTACACAGCCCCAAATATCTGGTGTCACGAGTCTAGAGCCTCTAATACATAACTGAATATCTAATAAATCATAAGTCTAGAAACATGCGGAAAAGAACAAGATAGGAAGGAGAAAATAGGGGTGCGGACGCCATACAGCTACTTTGTAATCTCCGGCAAACTCGGGATCAACTAAGGACTCCCACTATATCACTCGAGCACCTTGATCTGCACATAATGTGTAGGAAGTAACGTGAGTACACTAATTCAGTAAGCAACTAAAGTAAATTAGGTCTGAAAGTGGTGACGAGCAGTAAAAAATTCATAATAACTGAATAAACAACAGGATAACAGGTTAACTTCACAGTTTAACACAAGTTTCATCGAAAAATCATCAATTCAGTTTAAACACATGAAATCATATACTTAGCAATTTTTCCAACAGAGGATTATTTTAAAAGAAAAATGAAATTGGAAAAAATATTCGGGCAAGGTATCACTCAGAATATGGCTTCTTGGACAGCCTCTCAGTCACTCGTGACTCAACTCTCGTCACTCAATACTTACTGTCAGCACTAAGGCTCATTAATAACTCAAAATAATAGAAATCACTGTAACCGCTATGACATGCAGCCCGGTCAATAATTTATAATCAATTATTCTCACTAGGGGTATGTAGACTCCGGAGGTGATCCTACAGTACAAGCGTCATGTCGCTGCGGCACGCAGCCCGATCCAATATATATGTCGCTGCGGAGTGCAGCCCTATCCATATAAGTATCGTTGTGGCATAAAGCCCAAGCCAATATTTCATACATATATAAATATCCTCATCGTTAGGTTATCAACCTATCTCAGTCATTAACCTTACAGGCTCTCGAGAACAACATTCGAAATTAGAGAATTTGGTCTAACAGCCCTCACATTTAAGAAGTAGTGTAATAAGACCAGTTCTAAACATTTAAACAGGTAAAACATGATCGAAGATATGCATTTAGCAAGTAAAGTGAGGAAGAATAATCATAATGCCACTAAGGGTCTCTACAGGTCGGCACAAGGCCCCAAACATGGCATATAGCCCATAATACAGCATAAATGACTAAAATATAGAATAATATGAGATTTTAAAATCAAATACGTGACTTAATAGTCACTACGAGACGGACCAAGTCACAATCCCTACTAGTGCACGTCCACACGCTCATCATCTAGTATGTGCATCACCGTATTTATCAAAACAAGTCAAACGTTGGGGTTTCGTACCCTTAGTTCTAGATTTACAATGGTTACTTACCTTAAACTGGTGAAAATACTTCTCTGCAACACCATATCCCCTCGAATCTGTCTTCGCTCATTTCGCATCTATCCAAAATCAGAATCATGGCATTAAAATATGCTAAGGGAATGAAGCCCAAGTGAAAACAATCAAATAATACTAAAAATCCTGAAATTGGCCAAACCTAACCCCGGGGCACATGTCTTGAAACTTGATAAAAATCATATCAACGGAATCCTTATTCTCCCACGAGTCCGTATATACTAAGAACACTGAAATAGGAGTCCAAATGGCTTCTCAAATTCTCTTTTAAAGCCTCTTAATATCAAGCCCTAATTCCTCAATTTAATGCTTAGATTCCATGATTTATTAGGTATATTTTACAATAGAATCGATTTTTAAGTCCAAAGTTCTTACCTCCAAATGATTCCCCTTGAACCCCTCATCAATCTCCTTCAAAAAGCTCCAAAAACGACCATCACTGGAAAAAATAAACCTCAAATTAACGGACAAGGCAACCTTAACCTTCTGCCCAGACCTGAAATCCTTCTTCGCAAATGCAATCAAAGCCTCGCATTCACGAAGCAAAAAATAACCTTGACCAAAATTCCTCTTTAGCGATCACGGCCAACCCATCGCGAACGCGATTCTTTACTCAGGAAAACCTTCACGATCGCATTCCCCCTATTGAAAATGCAATGAATTAAATTCCCCTAAAGCTCAGCTGCCCACTTCTTCTACATGAATGCGACTACACACTCGCGAACGTGATGTACAGACGCCCAGCCCTTCCCGGACGTGGAGTCTTCCTCGCAAAAGCAAAGGCTTACTTAATTTCTCAACAAATTTTTATTCTAGTGTAGGAATTATTTGGATTGACTGGTTGTGAGATGCTACCGAATTAAGTTGATGCAGTGTAGGAAAGAGTTGGAAAATGACCACTCTCTGAAGTTGTCATGGCAGACCGCACTCATTTTGTACAGCCGCAAAGACTTTTGTGCGGGGGCAAGAAATCAATCTAGACTGCACTAGAAACTTGACAAAAATTGGGGTTCTCTGAAGTTTACCATCGTGGCCGCATTGCATTTTGTGCGAACCGCGGTGGTCCACTGCGGCCGCATTGCATTTTGTGCGAACCGTGGTGGTCCACTACGGCCGCATTGCATTTTGTGTGGTCCGCAATGGTCATTTTGTCAATGCCTTTTGGTTTCGAGCACCACGGACCACGTTGCCATTTTTTGCGGTCCGCAATGGGTAGGTAAGCTGGGTCCTAGGACCTTTTTCTATAAATAGTACCTAAGGCCCTCCTTTAGAACTTTTCAAACTTTCTCATCTCAGAAGTACAAAATTCATTGTTCATCTCTCTAATGTGCACATTTCTAACTGATCAAGTTCATTGCTCAGCATTTCATCTATTCTCTAGTAATATTAACTTCTTTTTAGTGGTTTAGTTTGTCTATTTTCTTTTCATTTTTGTTTTTCTTGTTTCTTCTTCTTTTCTAGTCCATTTTTCTTTCAATTTGTTAGCATAGGTTAGTTAATTTTTGTTTTAAGTAGGTTTAGGTATTTAAATCACAGAATCAACACTTAGGTACTCGTCACAGGTGTAAAATTGGACTAAATTTGAACAAACCATGAAACCTGGGTTGGTAATATTTTTGGGCATTCAGTGCGGGCAGCGGTGGATTTTGTGCGGTCCGCAATGGTATTTTATGCGGACTGTACTGACAAAGTCCTGAAAGCTGATCACTTGAGGACCGCGGTCGAATTGCATTTTGTGCGGTCCGCGGTGCCTCAATGCGTACATCAATAACATTTTGTGCGTTCTGCAATTTATAGATTCACACAGTAGGTAGTCTAAACTCGACCTTTGTGCTGACCCCAATGGCTTTTGTGCGTCTGTAATGGCCTCTTTGTGGTCGCACTACATTTTGTGCGGTTCGCACTCTGCAGTTTTCATACAGTCTGCAATATTTTTTCTGCAACTTTGAACTCCATTGTTTTCCTGGATACTAAAAAAGTCTGAATGAATGTTGTCTGCAAACAATAGTAAAATCAGGAGGCAAATGTGCTACAACACTAGGAAGAGGAGACTCCTCCCGATGTGGCAAGCAAAATATGATAAATTTGACCCGCCAAGTCCGATAGAACATTAAAAACACAAGGAAAATTATAAGAGCTGCTAATAGAGCAATTGACTAGTCGGGGAGTGAGTATGAGCCCTCTCGGGAGGCATCTTAAGGCTTCGTGCTAGAATATGTTCTTGATTGGCCGGAGAGACACAGGTTGACAGATACACCTCCAGCATCCCCCACTGCTCAGTCTTTAGTACATGTATCTTCTGGATCGTCTGAGGGCTCAGCTGCAGCTAGTGGGGAGGAGTACTCCACCTCTCCTACAGCTTCATTATCTGGAGAGGGTGCAGTACCAAAAGAAGAGGAAGAAGTAGAAGGGGGTAAGCCCCAAGTTGGTGGGGTAGAGCGGACTAGGAACCCGGAGGCATGGAAAGACTGATTCATCAGTGAGATAGCCTACCACAAATTCAGAGTGTGGTGGCCAGAAAAAAGATTGATACTATAGAGAAAAAAGTATTACCCGGAATCTTCTGCCTCACAGCCCAAATGTGTTGAGGCAATTCAAAGATAGGGCGGGTTGGGACTACTATATTGGGCATATGTATGACGACAATGAACACTTGGGAAGGAATTATACACCAACGGGGCCCATATCAAAAAGGGTACCATGGTCACCAAAGTGCGGAACTTGAAAGTGAAGTCTGACGGCAAGACCATGAATGACTATTAGTGCTTCACAGAGGAGGATGAGTCCTTATACTTGGAGAAGATGAAGTTTGGTAAAGAATCCTATCTGTGGTTGGCGGAGTACTTGGCAATCCCAGGTACCACCCCTGAGTGGTTGACTATGGGGGTAAAATTATTAAGGAGGACATTGAACTTTGAGGCCAAGGGGTAGGAGATATTTGTGTGCAGCAGGTTAGACCCTACCACCCATGAAAACTCACTCCTACTTCATCGGGCGATCTTAGTAGAATCCATCATGGCGGGTTACCCGATCAATGTCGGGAATGTGATATCCGCGTGATTGCATGGGTAGTGAGTAAGGGTGACAGGTCCTACCTATTCCCTAACTTCTTGAAGATGTATTTGGAGGACCTCAATGTGGAAAAATGCAGATTCAATATGAAGGTGAAGGCAAAGGCACCTTTCTCATGGTATATCCTATAGGGTGATGACAACCCTAAGGGAAAGCACTTCAAAGGGAAATCCACTACCTCAACTGGCCAGTCTTAAGAACCAGTAGTAACTACTCCACAGCCGCCTTCCACTATAGTAGATATAGCCCCAGGTTCATCCCCTTCCTCATCTCTAGACATACCCTCCACCACTGCATATCCATTGATTGCCCACCATTTCAGCCAGGCCCTCACCAGCATCAACAACTGGATGTAGATACCTATTTCCAAGCTGTCTGTATTATCTACTACCATGGCAGCTCAGTCAGCACCTCCTTCTCCACAGGTCCCATAGTCCATTAAGCACACTTTCAAGGATCTTCTAGAAAACCAAAAGAAGATCTTTGAGAACCAGAAATTGCTCACGGACACTGTTGATTCACACAAAAGGCTCTCTAGATGCTTGCTAGGGAGGCCAAGAAGATGAGGAAGACTAGGGATTCCAAAGAGTCGGTGAAGGAGTTACAGGTCGAGGTTGAGAGATTAAAGGTAGATCACCTGCCATTTGGTTTTCTACTACATGACCCTATGCCAGCAGCCCATCCCCGACCAAAGCAGTCTGAGAGGCCTCCTAAAAGGAAGAGGGTGATCCCCCAGTTTGATGATGCAGTTATCCAGTTGGCGGAACAACTGGAGACTTCCCCTAGTCATCCCCAGGACGCAGCCCAGGAGCCAGTCCATGCCTAGATCCCAGAAGTAGAGCCACAGACCACAGGGAGCCAGTCACAGGCTCCCGAGCATATAGAGGACCCAGGGACCCACACTTAGGACCCCATGCAGACGGACGGCCCATAGGGAGTCTTTTTCCTTTTTCTTCTATTTATGTGCTTATTTCGCATAGGTGGCATTGAGGACAATGCCAGCTTTCATTTGAGAGGGTAGGCCCTACTTGGATTTGGATGACTGTATATATGAATGATTTCTTTATTTCTTTTTTAACTTTGGTATGTATATAATTTCAGTATTTTCATTTCATTTTTCATACATTATACCTTGGGTGTGTATATAAAAGTTATTTTCCATTGTATATATTCATCTCACCTATTGTATACTTGATTAAATCCCCTCTTATATATATTCATTCTACTTTTGCATTTTTTATTTATTAGCTTCTTATTTATGTTCATAACTTCTTGTTTTGGATTTTTTTCAATAAGCCTATGATTTTCTTAGTGCCACGGTTCTTTCCAAAGATGGAATTTGTGTGAACCGGGTGGACTTTTCGATGATGGATGGCATGACGGCCTTCTTAAGGGTTTCAGTCTATTTTTCTTTTCTCTTTGCTTTTTAGTACTTAGTGGTAAGGGTACCTCAAGCAAAGCTTCACTTGGACCTAGCACATTTGCCTTTGAGCTTATGGTCAAAAACAAATTGTTATGTGGAGGATGGTGAAAGTTGTGACCTTGAGACTCTTGTGTTGGCCGATAATCATCAAGTGATTTTTTGGGATCATTGTGTGCTCAAATCTTATCTAATGTTGTTGTGGGCCTCCGACTCTGTGTCTGATCCTATAGCTTGTGTGGTGAGAAATTGCATTGCAAGTCCAAGTCCTAAGCCATTGGTCTAGAACTTGCCCTGAATGTTTGTCTAGTTGAAACCCTAAGTGGAATTTGACTTGAGACATGATTATAGGCTCTCCTTGATCCAAATGATAGCATGAACACTTCCATAGCCTACCAATGATAAAATACCTAATCAACCCTTTTAAGCCTTAGACCTTTTTCCTTTAAGAACCATGATACAAGCCTTTACCCATTCTTAAAGATACCCTCTCTTGGCACCCGATCTTTCCTTAGCACATGACAAAAGTATATGTTTGGGGAAGAGACACGGATTGCAACAAAGTGGTAAAAAGATATAAAATGAAGAAAAGGAAAGATAATGAAAAAGAAAGAAAAGCAAAAAGACTAAAAGAATGTTCAATGTAGACATGAATAGAGAGATTCAATAAAAGCAAAGAATGAAAGGTGCGGAAAGTTGAGAAAGGAGAAAAGATTTGAAATGAACAAGAAAGAGTGATAGTGTGTCTCTCTAACCCCTTGGAAAGAAGTGAAATGACTTAAAAAGTCAAGTGAATGCGTGCCAAAATTAAGCAAAAGAAGTGCTCAAGGGAAGATGGAACCTACTTAGAACAAACATTTCGTACCCTGAACCCAAAGCCTTCACTATGTCTCCACAAAAGCTCTATGTGATCTCTAGTTGAATGAAGCTTACATTAGTGGTGACTCACATAAAGGGAAAGCATATGGTACTTAGATCCGGACTTGTGACTTTTCCTTGAGAGAGATGAGTGTATTTCCATCAATTCGTTCTAAGTGCCACTATCCTAAAGGTGAGGTTTGCTTAGGGAGAGTTGAGGATGTGTGATTTTGGGTTCCACAATGACCAAAGTAATAGAAAGAGTTTATTTGATGTGTTGAGTCAACTCTTGATGATCGTGTGTCACACTAAATCCATCGTGTTTAAAAGAGTAAATATTGTTAATGATTCGTTTGTATGAGCTCACCTTAGGTCGGCTGAATTTTCTTGGATTGACTCTTAAAGGGTGGGTCTTATTTTGTTTGCTTGAGGACAAGCAAAAGCTTAAGTTTGGGGGAGTTGATAACTAGGGATTATAATGCATTTTACACTTTTCTTGCTTAAGTATTGATTAGAAATATGTACAAAGTAGTACCAAAGGCTCACAAGTTGTGCTTGATTGCATATTTTGTCAACAAGGTAACAAGGTGTCAAAACCCATCTCAAAAAGGAGTGAAACTTGCACAAGTACCACTCAGTCAAATAGGTCAGTGCGGCCACACACCATTCCGTGTGGTTTGCAAAGATAAAGATAAGAGTATGCTTCTCAGTCAGCCAAGCAATGCGGCCACAAAGGCTTTTTGCGGTCCGCATTGATTCCACTACGGCTGCACTCGATTTCGTGAGGTCCACAGATCTAAGGTTCAATGAGGTGACAATTGGAGGATTATGCCCAATGCGGTCCACAGTCCATTTTATGCAGACCACAATAGAAGCCACCGCAGCCGCCGTGCATTTTGTACGGTCTGCGATGGACAAATTTAGAGAGGAGATTAGTGAATACAAGAGCTTTCGTGCGCCCGCACTCGATTTTGTGCGGTTCGCACTAGCCCCACATGGGTATTTTTGTCCATAATTTTCAGCCTAGTATAAATAGTTTTTTTTCCTATTTTTAGGTCATCGGATAAATTTTGGGGCAGAGCTACGCTCATGACTTCTTCTCTTTTACCATTTTGAGTAATTTTAGCTTAATTGCACAATTGAAACTTCAATTTTTATCTAGCAATTAATTATTATGAGTTTTTCTTCATCTATTTCTTTATTTTCTTCTACAATTATGAGGAGCTAGACCAATTAGCTAGGTTGTGGCTCAACCCTAGTGTGGGTAATGGATAGGTCTTGTGTTTGGATGCTTGATTGTCTAATTGTGTTTGATATTTAGACTAATTTAGGATTTTAATGTTGGATTAGTGGTTGCAAATACTAGTTTATGCCTAGTAGACTTTGGCTCTTCTTGAGAAAGAGAGCCTAGTCCATGAAAGTGGTCCAACAAGGAATTGGGGCGTACTCAAGAATTGATAGCCCCAATTAAAGGGTTAAACCTAGAGATAGTAATACCCGACTCGAACCTCAATTGCTTGCAAAAGTTTGCATACCCGATTGCTCTTGATAAAGTCAGTTCGGCCAAAACTCTCCACACTCATAAAAACTCCCCGGTGCTGGAGATGGAGACAGAAGGGAACCCCTAGCACTGAACTGACCTGTAGAAGGACATGGCATGGAAAAACCCTGAACTGGTAGAGCACGGGACGAACTCTGGGCTGGAAGAGCACTAAGTGATGAGTGGCCCTGATAAGAACTGTGAAAACCATGACGGGATGATGCCCCACGATAAACTGCTCGAGCTGAATGAGCCTGCCTAATATAAACGGACTCTGCCCTACTTGAACTGACCCCTCGAAAGAGTACCACTAAAGCTACCAAATCCCGGAGGCCTCTTAGCCCCTCTCCCATCTCGCTCCTCAAGGGGAAACCGACTAAATCTCATGGGCGATGTCAACAACCTCCTCGAAAGTAGCACCCCACTCCCTAGACATAAGAATCCGAAGCTCAGATGTGAGCTACCAACAAACCTCCTGATCCTCTCTCGATCTATGGGGACCAACCAAACCAAATGATGGGAATCATCTCTTACTGACGCAACTGCTCAAACTACTTGCGCAGCTACTCTCGGTGAGACTGTGCCACATACTTCTCCAAAAAGAGAACAAAGAACTGTTGCCAAGTAATTGGCGATGCACCAACAGGCCTACGCCTCTCATATGCCTCCCACTAAGTGAAGGAACCCCCAGAAAACTGAAAGGTGGTGACTGCTACACCACTAGTCTCTAGAATCCCCTTTGTATGAAGAATCCTCTAGTACTTATCCAAGAAAACATGGGCATCCTCGCCCTCTGCACCGCTAAAAGTCGGAGGCTGTAGTTTACTAAACTTCTCTAGTCGATGTTGCTCATCGTCCGGCATAACTGGTACCACAAACTCGTGAGCTGGTGCAACCGGCAGGGCTGGAGGTTCCCCCGGTGTCTAGAGTCCCTGCACAACCTGCTTAGGTGCGCGAGAAACAGGAGTCTAGGTTTCTCCTTGGGCTTGAGAAGTAACTAAGACTGCTTGAGCCAAACCGGTACACACTAATAAGATCTGAGCTAAAACCTCATGAAGGCATGGAATCAGAACAGGCACATCTGGTGCCTCAGCTGGTGGTGATGTAGCGTCCACAACTAGGACCTAATCCTAAAATGGGGCAGCTGGTGAATCTGCAAGTGCTGCCCTAGCTGCTCTGCCCTTGCCACGGCCTCGACTGCAACCTCGTCCTCTAGTTGTCCCAGCTGGTGGCATTGGCGGTCGTCCATCTTGCCTTGTAGCATGTGTCCTCAATATCTATGAAAGAATGGAATAAATGAAGTTTAGTACTCGAATCAACAGATTTGCACGACAAGATTTTCAAGAAAATGAAGATATTCCTAAAGGTTCTACAGAAGCTCGAGGTATAAATACAGATGTCTCTGAATCGATCCGCGAGACTCTACTAAACCGGCTCATGACTCGCGAGACCTATGTAACCTAGGCTCTGATACCAACTTGTTACGAACCCAAATACCAGTCGTGATGGCACCTATCATATTACTAGGAAAGCGAACCCAAACATTAATTCATAACCCTTTTCCTTATAATAATCCATTTTCTAACACATGTTTAAATACCAAATTTTACTAATAAGCGTTTAAAATAACATAATATATGGAAAATGCAGATAAACATGAAACTACACAGCCCAAATATCTGGTGTCACAATTCTAGAGCCTCTAATACATGACTAAATGCCTAATACATCATAAGTCTGGAAATATGCGGAAAAGAACAAGATAGAGAGGAGAAAATAGGGTTGCGGATGCCATGCAGCTACTTTGCAATCTCCAAAAAACTCGGGATCAGTTGAAGACTCTCACTCTGCCGCTCGAGCACCTAGATCTGCACACAATGTGCATGGAGTAACATGAGTACGCCAACTCAGTAAGTAACTAAAGTAAATCAGGTTTGAAAGTAGTGACAAGCAGCTAAAAATTCATATAGCTTAATAAACAATATGATAAAAGGTTAACATCACAGTTTAAGACCAATTTCTTTGAAAAATCATCAATTTCAGTTTAAATACTTAAAATCATATACTTAGCAATTTTTCCAACAGGGGCTTGTTTTAAAAGAAGAGTAAAATCAAAAATAATATCATAACTGGGACCCTCAAGCAAGGTATCACTCAGAATATGTACTCTCGAGAAGCCTCTCAATCACTAGTGACTCAACTCTCGTCACTCAGGACTCACTCTTAGCACTCAAGCTCATTACTAACTCAAAATAATAGAAATCACAATAACCGCTACGATGTGCAGCCCAATCCATAATTTATAGTCGACTATGCTCATGGGGGTGTGCAAACTCTGGAGGGGCTCCTACAGCCCAAGCGTCATCTCGTGTGTGTGTGTGTGTGTGTGTGTATATATATATATATATATATATATATATATATATATATATATATATATATATATATATATATATATATATATATATATATATATATTGCTACGGCATGCAGCCTGACCCAATATTTCATACATATATAAGTATCCTCACCATTAGGTTCTCAACCTCTCTCAGTCATTAACCTCGCAGCCTCTCGGGCACAACATTCAAAATTAGGATCGGTCCAACATTCCTCACATTTAAGAAGTAGAGTGATAAGACCAATTTTAAACATTTAAACAAGTAAAACATCACTGAGGATATGCTATTAGCAAGTAAATTAAGGAAAACCAGTCAAAATGCCCCTAAGGGTCTCTATAGGTCGGCACAAGGCCCCAAGTATGGCCTACAGCCCATAATACAGTATAACATGACTAAAACACAAAATAATATAACATTTCCAAATCAAATACGCGGCATAATAGATGATATGGAACGGACCAAGTCATAATCCCCACTGGTGCATGCCACATACTCGTCACCTAGCATGTGAAACAAGTCAAATGCCGGGGTTTTGTATCCTTAGTTCCATATTTGTAATGGTTACTTACCTCAAAGTTTCTAGCCTTTCGAAAAAGCCCCTCTCCCTTCGTCTACGCGCTTCTGCTTAGTATGTCGTTTATATGCTTCTTAATAAGCCAGAGGCCCCTCTTTTTTGTTCTTCTTTTGCTTGCGCACCAATCCAGGGGCTAAGGGACCCAATTCTTAAGACTCAAGATGCAACTTACGGCAGTCTTTGATCTAGCTATAAGGCTTCGAGCTGGCTCAGAATACCCGGCTTTAGAGCTTGATGCAGTCAAACTTGACCCTATTTCAAGGTTGCCGCTAAGCAACATTTTCTGATGATGGTGAAGAGTATTCTCCCACAATGTCTGTTGGCAGGTCGGCTTCCGGAGTTTGAGTCTCAAGCTAGGGATATGAAAATACTACTCCACAACTGCTTTGCCTATTGAATCGACCTGCGCTCGTGTGGAATCTATTAAAAATCAGAATCATGTTATCAAAATATGCTAAGGGAACGAAGCCCAAGCAAAAACAATCAAATAATACCAAAGATCCAGAAATTGGCCAAACCCAACCCCAAGGCCCACGTATCGAAACTCAATGAAAATCATAAACAAAATCCTTGTTCTCCCATGAGTCCGTACATACCAAGAACACGGAAATTAGAGTCCAATTGACCCCTCAAATTCTCATTTAAAATCTCTTAATCTCAAGCCCTAATTCCTCAATTTTAGGTTTAGATTCCATGATTTATTAGGTAGAGTTCATAATAGAATCGAGTTTTAAGTCCAAAATTCTTACCTCCAAGTGATTCCCCTTGAATCCCTCTTCAATCTCCTTCAAAAAGATCCAAAAATGACGAACAATGGAAGAAATAAATCTCAAATTCGCGGACAATATGACCTTTTAAACCTTCTGCCCAGGCCTGAAATCCTTCTTCGCGAACACGATCAAAGCCTCGTGTACACGAAGCACAAAATAACTTGACCGAAATTCCCCATTCGCGATCGTGACCAACCCATCACGAATGTAATGCTTTACTTAGGCAGACCTTGGCTATCGCGTTCCCCCTATCGCGAACGCGATGAATTAAATTCCCCTGAAGCTCAGCTTCCCACTTCTTGTACGCGAACGCGACACACACCCACGAACGCAATGCACACGGATCCTTCCTCGCAAAAACGAACTCTTAATTTTCAGCTTCCTCAACTGACCCTTCGCGAACGCGAGGACCCTCTCGCGAACACGAAGGTCATTTTTCTGCAACATTGACCTGCAAATTTTTGCAGGTTCCAACTTCGTGAAATGGACCGATTGTTTATCTGAAACTCACTCGAGGCCCCCGGGACCTCAACTAAAGGAACCAACATATCCCAAAACCTTATTCAAACTTGTAATAATTTTCAAAACACCTCAAACAACATCAAATCAACTAAAATACATCAGATTCAAGCCTAAGTTTCAAAAATCTTCCGAATTCCTCTTTTGATCAAAAACCCAACCAAACCACGTCCTAATGACTTAAAATTTTTCTCACACATCTGAAATGCCAAAAGAGAACTACTTAATTTCTTGAAATTCCATCCCGTCCTATATCAAAATCTCACCTACCAACCGGAAATCGCAAAAAATTCACTTTCGCCAATTCAAGCCTTCATCTAATCTGGACCTCCAAAACTCATTCTGATCATTCTTCTAGGTCAAAAATCATCTACCAAAGCTAACCGAACCATCATACTCACATACGAGCCCTCTAACACATAAATTAATATCTGATTGACTTTTCCAACTTAACCTTTCTCAAAAGAGAGTAAGTGTCTCAAACCTTACCAAATCCTTTCTAAATCCTAACCAATCAACCCAATCATATATAGAACCATTACAAAAAGAAATTAGAAGCAAAAATGGAAAAAACAAAGTGATAACACATGAAACGGCTGATTGGATCGTCATAATCGATAACTAATAAAGTATTGTTTTAAGGATGTTGTTGCAACCAGTGACAATGCGTGGGCTCTGACATCTGGAGTGTTACCAGATGATACACAAGGAAGCAGTTGGTTTTAACCAGAACAACCATTTGAGTTTGTAACTCCTATAAACAATTAAGAGTTTGTGAACATTGATGGCATAAAAAAGAATATGGAAAAGGGAGTCGAACAAACTAATCCAGAAGAATTGAATGTGATTGAAAAAATGTGTGGTAGTAAGAGTGGTAAGAGAAGAAAAATAAAAGCATCAAATGCTATAAATGAAAAACAGAAAAATAAATTCAATATCATTCTATGAATTACATCATCAATAGAGAAAATTGTTGAAGTCATACAATCATGAAGTTCATGGAATATGGGTCAAAAGATTCTCCGCTTAGTATTAAGTATATAATGGATATTGTTCGTAATTTACCCGGTATGATTGTTGGTAGTGATTCATGATGGAAAGCAAGTGTGTTACTAATCAACCAAACTATGAGAGAAATAATTTTAGCACAAGAAGATCCAGAGTTACAATTGCAATGGTTGGAAAAGATGTATGAGCTTCAAAAAGAATAAATTTAATGATATTACCTATTATTATATGCATTTTATTTTTTTTAGTTATTAGAACTTTAAATTTGCTTTAAAATGTCGTTCTAGTTATGCTTTATGATTATTAGAAGTGGCAAACTGGCGGGTCAGTTGAATGTGGTTCGGATCGAAAATGGGTAATAAAAAAACTGATCAATTATCCGACCTGACCCATATTTAATACAGATAAAAAATGGGTTAACCGGTGGATAATATGGGTTACCCATATTATCCATGACTTCTTGTATGTGATCACCTTTGGGAGAATTCTTAGTATCCCTAACACGAGGAACCTCCAATTTGAGGCTTTACAAATGTAAATGTTAGACTCATTGGTTATCCATTGGTTACTCATTGGCTATCCATTTTCTAAATGGATAATACGGTTCTTATTCATATTTAACCCATTATTAAAAGTTCATTATCCAATCCATTTTTTAGTGGATAATATGGGTGGTTAACTGTTTTCTTTGAACCATCTTGCCACCTCTAATGATTATTGAATTCTATATTTGAATTTTATTCAAGTTACTAATATTTATTTTGAAATATTGAAATTTTATATCGTTGTACTTGGGTGATTTTTTAGTTTAATTTTTTCCATAATAAGTACATAGATTTTTATTGAAGTAATCTTATTTTGTTCTTTTTCTTACAAATATGCCATTCACAGTAAATAATGATGCGCATGTTGACAAAGTTCTTATAAATGAAGTAGATGACGATGATGGCATACCTGATTTGGTAATTTTCATTATAGCTCTCGCATCATAATATTATTTAAATTTGTCTAAAAACTCCATCCAGAACTTCTCCTCATACAAGATTTTATTTCATCAATGAGATACTTGAAGGGCATGATAAGAGATATTAAGATGTTTAGGATGGAAAAACATATATTTTTTGACTTATGCAAAACACTAAGTGAACAATAAGATTTGAAAGCAACAAAAATGACTATAGAGGAGATGGTTGCTATATTTTTACCGGTGGTCGGACATATGTAGGGAATCGAATGATTCAAGAATGATTCCAACACTCTAGAGAGACTGTTAGCAGAAATTTTCATCACGTTTTGATAGCATGTTTGATATTGGCTAAGGGTATTATTAAGCCACAAGATCCAACCTTTTCTGGTATTAATTCTAAAATAAGAGAAGATGATAGGTATTGACCATATTTTAAAATTTTTATTGAAGCCATAGATGGCACACATGTGCCATGTATTGTTCTCTCTAAGGAACAAATCAAATACATTGATATAAAAGGCTTCACTTCAATAACATAATGGATGTATATGATTGGGACATGTGCTTCACATTAGTATGGCATGGGTGGGAAGGTACTGCACATGATTCTAGAATATTTTATCAGGCACTTAGAAGGCAAAACATTAACTTTCCTCATCCTCCATCATGTAACAAACACTAATACTAAAGGTGTCAAAGGGGTGGGTCAGGCCGGTCCGGGCCGATAAAAAAATTGACCGGTAGGTCACCAATCCGGGACAGTTACTAGTTTTTCCCTACCTAATTTAACAGGTCTGGGCTCATCCGCTTAAATATTGAACCGAAACGGTTGGGTCTGAGGGATCGGGTCGATTTTTTAGTTGGTATTTTATATAACTATCGTAATTTATATTAATATAAAGTAAAAATATAAAAAAATAATCTTATAAAAAGAGTATTGAATAAATTTCAAACGTTTTAAAATCCTTATGTTTGAAAAATTCATTACGAATTTAAGATACAACGAACATGGAAAAAATATAACTTATAGAATAAATCTTATACTGGATACTAGAGTGTTATAATAACTTGATATATAAGGATCAAACTTCAAAAGCTTTCATAGTTTATTTTAAATTGTTGTTGCATAATAATACTTCAAATTACTCTAAAAACTAAAATATTAAGCATAAATACGTTTAATAATTTTAAAATAACACAAAATTATCTCAAATCAACTTAAACACGAATTTGTGGAGGACGCTCAAGACAACTCTTCATATACCTCCTTAAACAGCCTGTGTTCACCTACTTTAGATGAAGATTTAAGACTTGACCAATATTCTTGTACTTTACTTTGTGAACTTCTTCATTTTCTTCTACCACCTCAAAGTGTTCCTAAACATATAAGCACTCTAGGAGCACGGGGAATGATTTAACTTAAATTGAGAATTTGAGTTTGAGAAATGAGAGATAAGTGAAGAAATGAAGAAGAGGGGGTGTATATATAGTTTTTCAAAGGGTTAAGTAATTACAAAAAGTATTAATTTTTAAAATAATTACCGAAAAGGGCTATTCTTGCAAATATCTGTTGGGAAATGGTCAAATTTGAAGCTGCCATTACTAACGATCAAATAAAAAATCATAAAATAGTTGCTAAATCAGCCTGGTCGACTCAATAGTGATTTTTCTTGATTGGGTTTAACCGATCCAGTTAACCGGTAAGAAAATGTATACGTCCCAACCCCTTACCCCCATAAACCCAGCCCTATCCGGCCCGCTACTACCGGCCCGGGCATGTCCGGTTTAATACAGGTTTGGGCCGGTTGGTGTCACGACCCGAGTTCTCCCTCTATGAACCGTCATGAAGGCACCTAGCATCTACGACTAGGCAAGCCTAACATTTGCAGAAAAATAAAATGAAAACATAGAAGCTAACAACTAACAAGAAAATTTTAGTAAGAATTTAACATGTTGCTTGCCATATACAATATTCACTCTCAAAATGTACATAAACTCTCCCAAAACCCAGAATATCGTAAGCCACAAACTATAGAAAGAAAACAATATTTCTATAGTCCAGAGTATAATAAAAGGAATACAAGAAGCGTTTGACATGGGCAAAAGTAGATATGGATTCTGAGGTCCGTGGATGCGGCAAATATACCTTAAAGTCTCTACGATTGGCTCGCCTCACTAATAATGTGGTTGATAAGCGGTACCTGGATCATTATACAAAAAACATGTGCGTATAAGGGTATGAGTACACCATAATGGTACTCACTAAGTGCCAAGCCTAACCTCGATCGATTAGTGACAAGATCAGCTCAGGGCCCTACTTGTATATATATAATTAAAACAAGACAGAATAAAATATCGTTGTAAAATAAAGATCGAAATTTAACAAGAATTAAATTATAGAAAAGTAACAACCTAATACACCAAAATAACAATAAGGGATCTCCCGAGATATCTCGTAGTCCCAAAGCAAATGCGCAGAGGGATCTACCGGAATACCATTCTATAGTCCCAAGTAAATATGCGGAGTAGGGGGATCTACCGAAATACCGTTTTGTAGTCCAAAAGTAAATATGCAGAATAGGGGGATCTACCAGAATACTATTCCGTATAAATATACAAAACAAGGGGATCTACCAGAATATCGTTCATAGTCCCAAAGTAAATATGCAGCTCAAACAACAAAAATAATAGTTACAGTACGAGAACCTACAGTTTAGACTAAGCACAAGTCAAGAAAAAGTAGGAATTTCATTAAACATGTTGCACAGAGTTCAGATAAGCAATTAAGGCAAGTAAACATGCTATTCTAAGGACACAAGATACTACACATGCTGATATAACTCAAATAAGAAGAAGAACGGGTTAATACTCAGTGAAAATTGATTTTTTTTACAACAATTAGCTTGTGTACGTTCTCGTCACCTCACATACACAGTGCTCACATATCTAAAACAGTACCAATCCTAAGGGGAATTCCCCAACACAAGGTTAGGCAAGCCACTTACCTCGAACCAAGCTCAAATCGATCTGTAAAATGCTCTTTCCACGAACATCCGGCTCCGAGTGGCCCAAATCAAACTAAAATTAATTTCATAACATAAATATAACTACAAGAAATTAATCTGGCTAACGAAATCAAAACTAACACAAGAAATTGGAAAAGTCGCCCAAAAAGCTTCCCCGGGCCCACGTCTTGGAATCGGGAAATAGTCACAAATTATAAATACCCATTCACTCACGAGTTCATTCATACCAAAATTATCCAAATCCGATGTAAAAATCCCAATCAAAACTCAAACTCTTAGTTGAAGAACTTCTTCCTCTTTTTTCTCAATATTTCATCCCAAATCTGAAATTAAGTGATGAAATAAACAATAGATTAACGGAATAAAACCAAAAATGAGTTAGGAATCATTACCCAATAGCATTCTCTGAAAATCCTTCAAAGTATCATCTGAATCCGAGATCTCAAATGGTGAAAAATGACATAAACCCCCGAATCCTCTCTTTTCAGCCAGCGAACTAGCTTCTACAAGCCTTCAACCGCACCTGTGGGGAATCCACCACATGTGCAAAAATCACTTAAGTCCTACAGATCTGCATCTGTAATAAGGTGGTCGCACCTACATAAAGTCTCCTGCTTCTGCGGTCGTTGATCACTTTTGCGAACACCCTAGTGCATCTGCGGGCATCGCAGATGCGGAATTCTCCGCGCACCTGCGATCCCAGCCTTGCTTGACCAAATCCGCTTCTACACTTGGCTTTTCTGCATTTGCGAGTCTACACCTGCAGTAGAGAGGCCGCAGGTGTGAAAACACCAGATGTCTAAAACTTCAGCAATGGCCTAAGTCAAAATCTCATTCCATTAAGCACCTGAAACTCACATGAAGCCCTCGAGACCTGAACCTAATATACCAACAAGCCCTAAAATACCATACGAACTTAGTCAAGCCCTCAAATCATATCAAACACCACTGAAATCATGAATTACTTTCCAATTCAAACTTAAAGAACTTGAAACATCAAATTTCCATAACCGATGCCGAAACCGATCAAACCACATCCAATTGACCCCAAATTTTGCACACAAGTATTAATAACCATTATGGACTTACGAAAACTTTTGGAATCAGAATCTGACCCCGATATCAAAAGTCCACTACTAGTTAAAATCACTAAAATTTTAACTTTTTGTCGTTTTATGCCCATATCACCCAATGGGGCAAACATAATCGATAGAAATCTATTCCAAAGTCGTATTCACACATTTTTAACTATGATCCAAATCCTAAGACTTAAGCTTCCATTTTAGGGACTGATTATCCCAAACTGTAAGGATCCGGCCGGTCATTATGAGAATTTATGTGCTAATCCCCTAGTAACTACTTGCTTCATGTCTCTTTCTGTTATTGTGATTTTCCAGAATGGTTCATCTTGAGTTTCGGAGTGTTTTGGCATACTTAGTCCCTAAATGAGAGCGTAAGTCTTAGAATTTGGATCATAGTCGGAGCAGAGTTAGGACATATTCGAATTGGAATTCTGTTGATTTCGTTATCTCCGTTGGGTGATTTTAAGCTTAGAGGCATGTTTGGATTGTGGTATGGAGGTCCGTAGCTTATTAGGCTTGAAATGACAAAATTGAATTTTTGGAGTCTCAGGCCGATACTGAAATTTTGATATCAGGGTTAGAATCTGATTCTAGAAGTTGGAGTAGGTCTGTAGCATTGAATATGACTTGTGTGCAAAATTTGGGGTCAATCAAACATAGGTTGGTTGGTTTCTACATCGGATGTAGAATTTTAGAAAATTCAAGTTCATTAGGTTTGCATTGGAGCGTTCGTGGTTTTAGCATTGTTTCATGTGCTTTGGAGGCTCGACTAAGTTTGTATGATGTTTTAAGATTTTTTGGTATGTTTGGTTGGGGTCCAAGGGGCCTCGGGTGAGTTTCAGATGCTTAACGGACTTGATTTGGACTTAGGCATCTTCTGAAGTTGCTGAATATGCTATGCCGCAGAAACATCTGAGTGAATCGTAGAAGCAGAATTTGAGCATAGCATCGGGAACAGCAGATGCGGTTGGGGAACCGTAGATGCGGCCCCAACCTGGATAAGTGAATTTTTGACTTGTGATATATTTCACATGTACGGGACCGTAGAAGCGGCCCCAAGACTGCAGATGCGGTAATCGCTGAGCAGAAATACGAAATTTCGAGGGTTTGAAGTTCATAACACCAAATTCGGTTTTTTAGCTCGGGAGAGGGCGATTTTGTGAGGATTTTAAAAGTAAATCAGTGGGTAATGATTCCTAACCCTATTTCATTTATATTTCATCAATCTATACTAATTTTCTCAATCTAATCAAGGAATTTGAGTGGAAAATGAGAATTTAAGGAAAAAGTTCCCTAATCAATTTTTTGGGTTGTGATCAGGTTTTAAGTGTCGGAATTGAATAATTTTTCGATGAGTGAGCTCGTGAGTTCATGGGTGTTCTAAATTGGTAACTTTACCCGATTACGAGATGTGGGCCCGGGGAGAATTTTTGGATGTTTTTCTAATTTCTCACTGTAGCTTTAAATTAATAAGTAAAATTCATTGCTTGTAGCTATATTTTATGTTATGTAATTGATTTGATTAGATTTTAGCCACTAGGAGTTCGATACTTGTGGCAAGAGCATGATATCTTATTGATTCTGTGCTTGATTCGAGCTAACTGTCTTGCCTAACCTTGTGTGGGGGAAATCCCCTTAGGATTTTGATACTGTTGTTATATGAATGTCGTGTACGTGAGGTGATGAGTGCATATATGTACTAGTTATTGATAAAACTTCATTTTTGTTAACTAAATATCTATGTTTTCTTCGAAATTGTGTAATACTAGTAGACGTAGCCTCCTGTTTAGCGTAGGAAAGCATGCTTACGTGCCTTAACTGCCTTATCTGCTTTAACTACCTACCTGGACTCGATGTAGCATGTTTAGGGTAGGAATTACTTGTTTCTTTGATACGAACTTGAATAGATTTGAATATTTCTTGTTGAAACTGTTGTGTGTATTGATTAGGGTATGTATTTACATTGGGAATACAGAACTGTATTCCGGGAGATCCCCCCCCCCCCCCATATGTTTACATTCGGACAACATAGTGGTATTCTGGGAGATCTCCATACACATATATATTTGAGACTATGAAATAGTATCTCGGGAGATCCCCTGTACTGCATATTTACTCTAGGACTACGGAATTCTATTTCGACAGAGGCCCCTGCATATTTATGATTTGGAGTACGGGACGGTATCCCGGGATATCCTCGGTACATTTACGTTCGGGACTACGAGACGTTATCCTGGGAGACCCTCCATGTTGTTATCTCTGTGTACTGAGTTACTTCTTTCTATGATTTCATTTTTATTGACTGTTAGTATCTTAACCATACTACCATATTTTCTACAGTTATATATATATATATATATATATATATATATATATATATATATATATATATATATATATATATATATATATATATATATATAAAACTAGTAGGGTCCTGACCTGATCTCGTCACTGCTCGATCGAGGTTAGGCTCAGCACTTACTAGGTACCACTGTGGTGTACACATTTCCTTTCCTACACATGTTTCCGTATGTAGATCCAGGTTCTTTTGCTCAGCCATACTATCTTTGAGGAGAGGCAATCCAGAGACTTCGAGGTATATCTGCTGCGTCCGCAGATCTAGAAATCTTTCTCTATTCTCCCTTCGGTTATAGGCTTCTTGTATTTTCGTTTAATCTTCTGGAGTTAGAACCCTATCGACTTCTTTAGCTTGTGATTCATCAGATTCTAGGTTTTGGGAGTGCTATGATTCAGTTCGAGAGTGTTATTATTGTATATGTCGAGCAGCATTTTAAACTCCTTTATCATATTTACCTATTAATTGCTAGTTTCGTATCTCCATTTCATTTCCGTAATTTTGTAGGCTTACCTAGTTGTAGAGACTAGGTTCCGTCACGAAATTTCACGGAGGAAGGACTTTGGTCGTGACAAGTTGGTATTAGAGCTCTAGGTTCATAGGAGTAATGAATAACAAGCCGGTTTATTAGAGTCTCACGGATCGGTCCGGAGACATATGTACTTATCTTCGAGAGATTCTGTAACTGTTAGGAAAATTCCACTTCATTTTATTCCTTGTCGTAAGATTACTGGATTGAAATTCTAGACCTATGTCTTTTATTCTCTCATAGATAGTGAGGAAATGTGCTACTGGAGATGACCAGCACCCGCGTCTCCTGCTAGAGCCGCCAGAGGTCGGGGTAGAGGCCGAGGACACACACATGGTGCAGCTAGGGTAGCCACGTGAGCTGCTACAGAAGAGCCTCCAGTAGTTGTAGTCGGAGCCCAAGCACCTGATACGCCTGCTGCTACTACTACTACAGCTCTCCAGGAGACCCTTTCACAATTCATGAGCATGTACACCACTTTAGCTCAGGCAGGGTTGATTCCCTTTGTTGCAGCCACATCTCAAGCAGGGGTAGGAGCATCGACTCCCGCCGCCCGCACCCTAGAGCAGCGGGTTCGGGTTGACAAGATCCTCGACGTTATACCGGAACCACATGTAGCCCTAGTTAAACCTGAGGATAGGTCAATAGCTTCAGAGGATGAGCATTGGAAGCGTGAATAGTTCAAGAAGTACAAGCCTCCTATATTCAGTGGTCTAGTACCAAAGGATAATTAGGGATTTCTGGAGGAGTTCCACCGTATCCTCCACAGTATGGGTGTAGCAGGGTTGAGTGGGGTTTCCTTCACTGCCTTCCAGCTTTGAGGGGCAGCTTATAAGTGGTGGCATACTTTTGAGTTGGTCAGTTTGATCGAGACAGCTTCCCTAACATGGACCCAATATTCATATATGTTTTTCGGGAGTATTTCCCTTAGAGCCTCAAAGATGCATGGCGCACAGAGTTGGAGCATTTACGTTAGGGTACTGTAATTATTTCGAAGTATGTTGTCTGTTTCAGTAACTTGGCTAGACATGCACCGGCCTAGGTTTTTACAGTTCGTGAGAGAATTTTCTGGTTTATTGAGGGGCTCATTCCCAGCGTCGGTCTAGCATGGCCCAAGAGCTAGAGATGGATATTGCTTATCACTAGGTGGTGAGCATTTGTAGGAGAAAAAATGCCATGATTGCTCGGGATAGAGAGGAGAGAGAGGACAAGAGGTCTCGAGAGTCGGGCCATTATTCTGGTGCCCGTGCCAAAGCTACAGTTCATCATGGTAGGGGTTATATAAGTCGCCTCATTCATTCAACTCTTCCAGTAGCCAGTGGTATTCCAGCTCCTCCTAGACCTCATGCGCATAATTATGCACCCCAATATCTAGTGTGCCTTCTGCACGGGCTGCTTTCAATGGTCGGTCCAACAAACCTGGCCTGAGCCACTACCGTACCACGCCGAACCGATTTTTAGGTTTTTTTTAAATAAAATCGTAAGTTTTTATACAAATCTATAACCGTACTGATAATTAGGACAATTTTTCATTTTTATGAAAATAAACTGAAATATTACCAAACCGTACTGAATAAATTTATATGTGAAAAATATCTTTATATATTAATTTTAAAATAATAAAATATTAAATTTTCCTTGGTCCTTCGAATTATGGAAACGATTACAAGCCAGCAAGTAATTAAACTCAAAATTCTAATTCTCAATTCCATTATACTACACATATAAAAACTAAAATTATTTTCAGCATATTCACTAGCAAGCACAAAGTATTGGTACGGTTTTTAAAAGTCAAATTTTGGTTATACAAAATAGAACAACCAAAAAATTGGTACGGTACAAATTTTATCAAATAACTGACCGAACTGAATCATTGGCACCCCTAGTTTTGAGTGTGGCAACACACGCCATGTGGTGAGGGATTGCCCTAGACTTATGAGGGGTGCACCTCCACAGACTCCTCAGCCACAGCGTGCTCCATAGAGTTCCTGCGGTATTATCACAGCACCAGTTGCTATCCCACCTGCTCAGCCAGCTAGAGGTGGAGGTCGGGTAGGTGAAGGTTGCCCTAGAGGAGGAGGTCAAGCTAGATATTATTCCATTCCTGTCCATTATAAGGTTGTTTCTTCCGATTATATCATCCCAAGTATTGTTCCGGCCTATCATAGAGATTCATCTGTTCTATCCGATCCAGGCTCCACTTCTTCTTATTTGTTCTCTTATTTTGCCTCGCATATGGGCGTATACCGGGATTCATTAAGTTCCCATGTTTATGTTTCTACTCCTGTAGAAGATTCCTTTGTTCTGGACTGCATATATCGGTGTCTTGGGCATGGACTGGTTTGCTTCATTATTCTATTCTTGATTGTCATACCAAAATTGTGACGATGGCTATGTCAGGTGTACCACGATTAGAGTGGAGGGGTACCTTAAATCACACCCCAGTAGAGTTATTTCATTTCTTAAATCTCAACGAATGGTTGAGAAGGGGTGTGATGTGTATCTAGCTTATATGAGAGATTCAGTATTAAATATGGCATTGATTTGCTGCCAGGCACTCATCCCATTTCTATTCCTCCTTATTGTATGGCGCCTCCTATGTTGAAGTAGTTGAAGGAACAGTTATAGGAATTCCTTGATATGGGCTTTATTCAGCCTAGTATGTCACATTTTGGTACTCTTGTCTTGTTTGTGAATAAAAAGGATGGTTCTATGCGCATGTGCATTGATTATCGCTAGTTGACAAAGTTAAAGGGAAGAACCAATTTCTTTTGCCTTATATTGATGACATGTTTGATCAGTTATAGGGTGTCCGAGTGTTTTCTAAGATTGACTTGCATTCGGGTTACCATCAGTTGAAGATTCGGGAGCCAGATATCCCAAATAATGCTTTCAGGACACGACATGGTCATTACGAGTTCCTTGTTATATCATTTGGGTTGATCAATGCCCCAAAAAATATTTATGTATTTGATGAACAGTGTACCGACCATGTCTTGACTCGTTCATCATTGTCTTTATTGATGACATTCTGGTACTCTCGGAGTCAGGAGGATCATGAGCAGCACCTGAGGACAGTGCTTCAGACTTTGAGAGAAAACAAACTATATGCAAAGTTCTCGAAATGTGAGTTTTTGTTGAAGTCCGTGGCTTTTTTGGGTCACATGGTATCGAGTGAAGGGATCAAGGTGAATTTGAAGAAAGTGGAAGTAGTGAAGAGTTGGCCCAGACTATCCTCAGCTACAGAGATTCGTAGTTTCCTTGGTTTGGCAGGTTATTACCGTCGATTTGTTGAGGGATTCTCATCTATTGCAGCACATATGACCAGGCTGACCCAGAAAGGTGCTCTGTACAGGTGGATGGAAGAGTGTGAGGAAAGCTTTCAGAAGCTCAAGAGAATTTTGACTACAACCCCAGTATTGATATTGCCTACAGGTTCGGGGTCTTATAATATCTATTGTGATGCCTCAAGGATTGTCCTTGGAGCGGTATTGATGCAGGACGGTAGGGTGATTGCCTAGACGTTCTGATAATTGAAGGTCTGTGAGAAGGATTATCATGTCCATGATCTCAATTTAGCTGCTATTGTTCACACCTTGAAGATCTCGTATCCTTATTTGTACGATGTTCTTTGAGAGATCTACACTGATCACCGGAGTTTACAGCATAAGGACCTTAATTTGCACTAGAGGAGGTGGTTAGAGCTGCGTAAGGATTATGATATCTCTATTTTATATCACCTAGGGAAGGCCAATGTAGTGGCCAATACTTTGAGTTGCCAGGTAGAAAATATGGGGAGTTGGCATATCTACCAGCAGAGAGGCCCATGACAATGGATGTTCAGGCCTTAGCCAGCCAGTTTATAAGATTGAATATTTTGGAGCTCAGTCGGGTCCTATCTTGTGTGGTTTCTCAGTCTTCCTTATATGATCGTCTCAGAGAGCGTTAGTATAATGACCCTCATTTGCTTGTTCTCAAGGATAAGGTCTTGCATAGTGATACCAAAGATATGACCATTCGTGATGAGAGGATATTAAGAATGCAGGATCAGATATGTGTACCCAATGTTGATAGGCTTCGGGAGTTGATTGGAAGAGGCTCATAGTTCGTGGTATTCCATCAATCCGTGTGCCGCAAAGATGTACCTGGATTTAAGGCAGCATTATTGGTGGAGGAGAATGAAGAAAGATATAGTGGGGCTTATAACTTGGTGCCTCAATTGTCAGCATGTGAAATATGAGCATCAGAGAATGGGCGGCTTGCTTCAGCAGATAGATATTCCGGAGTGAAAGTGGGAGCGAATCACCATGGACTTTGTAGTTAGACTCCCACGAACTTTGTGGAAGTTCGATACCATTTGGGTGATTGTGGATCGGCTGACCAAGTCTGTGCACTTCATTCATGTATGTACTACTTATTCTTCAGAGCGGTTGGTAGAGATTTATATTCGGGAGATTGTTTGTCTGCATGGTATTCCAATTTCTATCATTTCATATAGAGGTACTCAATTTCATAACGGTTCAAGAGAGCTGGGTAGCATGTGTTGGGTACTCAGGTGGAGTTCAGTACAACATTTCACCCCAGATGGATGGAAAACCTGAGCGCACTATTCAGAATATTAAGGATATGCTCAGTGCGTGTGTGATGGAGTTTGAAGGTTCTTGGGATCCGTTCTTGCCACTTGCGGAGTTTGCCTACAATAATAGTTATCAGTCCATCATTCAGATGGCACCGTATGAGGTGTTGTATAATATGAGGTGTAGATCCCCATTGGCTGGTTCGAGACGGGCGAGGCTAGATTATTGGGCATATACTTAGTTCAGGATGCTTTGGAGAAGGTTAAGGTGATTCAAGATAGACTCTGCACTGCCTAGTCCAGACATGAGAATTATGCAGACTTGAAGGTTCGTGACGTTTCATTTATGGTTAGAGAGCGGGTCTTACTTTGGGTTTCACCTATCGCACGTGTTGGATTTCAATTCAATCTAGTTGGACAAGGATCTATCTTATATTGAAGAGCCAGTGGCTATATAGGACATGCAGGTACGAAAGCTGAGATCAAAGAGCATTGTATCAGTAAAGGTTCGATGGCAGGGTCAGCCTGTCGAGGAGGCGACTTTGGAGATCGAGAAGGATATGTGCAGTCGTTACCCTCATCTTTTTACCACTTTAGGTATGTCTCTATTCTCGTTCGAGTATGAATGAATGTTTTAAGAGGGAGAGGATGTAACGACCCGGCCGATTGTTTTAAGAATTTACACCCTGATCCTCTATTAACTACTTCTCCTGTGTCTATTTCTATTATTGTGGTTTGCCAGGATAGTTCATCTTGAGTTTTGGAGTGTTTTGGGACAATTAGTCCCTAAATAAGAGCTTAAGTCTTAGAATTTGGATTGTGGTGGGAGCACTTCGAAGTGTTTTGGGACACTTAGTCCTTAAATAAAAGCTTAAGTCTTAGAATTTGCATTGTAGTGGGAGCAGTGTGAAGATTTCTTCGGAAAAGAATTTCGTCGATTCCATTGGCTCCGTTGATTGATTTTGGTTTTAGGTCCATGTCCAGATTGTGTTTTGAAGGTTTGTAGCTTATTTAGGTTTGAAATGGCGAAAGTTGAATTTTTTGGAGTCTCGGGACGAAAGTGAACTTTTGATATCGAAGTCAAAATCCGGTTCTGGAAGTTGGAGTAGGTTTGTAGTGTTAAATATGACTTATGTGCAAAATTTGGAGTCAATGGACGTGATTTGGTTGGTTTCGGCATCAGATGTAGAATTTTGGAAAATTCTAGTTCATTGGGTTTGGATTGGAGGGTGATTCGTGGTTTTAGCATTGTTTGATGTGATTTGAGGGCTAGACTAAGTTCGTATGATATTTTAGGATTGGTTGGTACATTTGGTTGAGGTCTCTGGGGCCTCAAGTGAGTTTCATATGCTTAATGGACTTGATTTGGACTTAGGCATCTTCTAAAGTTGATGAAACCAGCTAAGTGAACCGCGGAAGGGGAATTGAGTTTGGCATTAGGAACCGCAGATGCGGTCCCCGCCCGGATAAGTGGCTTTCGCACATGCGAGGCTTTTCCACAGGTGTGGGACCGCAGAAATGGCCCAAATACAGCAGATATGGTAATCACTGGGCAGAAATAAAAAATTTGGAGGGTCTGAAGTTCATAGCACCAAATTCTATTTTTAGCTCGGGAAAAGGCAATTTTGTGAGGATTTTAAAGAGGAAATCAGTGGGTAACGACTCCTAACCGTATTTCGTTTATATTTCATAAATCTATAGTAATATTCTCAATCTAATCAAGAAATTTGAGTGGAAAATGGGAAATTAAGGGAAACGTTCCCCAATTGAGTTTTGGGGTTGTGATCAAGTTTTAGGTGTCGAAATTGAATAATTTTTGGACGAGTGATATCGTGAGTGAATGGGTGTTCTAAATTGGTAACTTTACCCAATTTCGAGATGTGAGCCCAAGGAGGATTTTTAGGCATTTTCCTAGTTCTCACCGTAACTTTAAATTAATTAGTTAAATTCATTGCTTGTAGTTATATTTATGTTATGTAATTGATTTGGTTAGATATGGGCCACTCAGAGTTGGATATTCGTTGCAAGAGCGTGATAGTGGATTGATGTTGAGCTTGGTTCGAGGTAAGTGGATTGCCTAACCTTGTGTGGAGGAACTCGCCTTACGATTTTTGCTACTGTTGTTTTATGAATGTCGTGTATGTGAGATGACTAGTGCGTACATGTGCTAATTGTTGAACAATCTATATTTTCATTAAGTAATATCTATGTTTTCTTTTAAATTGCGCAATACTAGTATATGTAGCGTCCTGTTTAGCGTAGGACAGCATGCTTACATGCCTTAACTGCCTTATCTGCTTTAACTGCCTACCTGGACTTTCTGTAGCATGTTTAGGGTAGGAATTACTTGTCTCTTTGATATGAACTTGAATAGAACTATATATTTCTTATTGAGACTATTGTCTGTATTGATTGGGTTGTGTATTTACTTTCGGACTATGAAACGGTATTCCGGGAGATTCCCCCCTACATGTTTACTTTGGACTATGGAGCAGCATTCCGGAAGGTCCCCCTGCACATTTATATTTGGGGCTACATGATGATAACCTAGGAGATTCCCTTGTACTAGATATTTACTTTAGGACTACGGAATGATATTCCGGGAGATCCTCTGTACATTTACGTTTGGGACTACGGGACGTTATCCTGGGAGATCCCCTATTGCTATCTCTGTATACTGAGTTATTTCTTTCGGTGATTTCATTTTTCATTGATTGTTACGCTTGGCAATTATTGGGTACCGCTATGGTGTGCTCATGCCCTTTCTTTCACAGGTTTTCGTGTGTGGATCCAGGTTCTTTTGCTCAGCCATACAATCCGTGAGGCGAGGTGATATGCTCAAATTACACTTTAATTAAATAGTGTATAGTAACCCAACAATGTTGGGGTCGAATTCCACAGGGAATAGGTGTGAAAAGGTTACTCGATCATTCTATCACTTGACTTGAGTCGTAATTCTATCCGCTTAAGTGTAACAAGAGTATGGCGTAAATTGAGTTTGGTTTTGCAGAAATAACTAATTGAAATATTGAGGATGTAAATAATTTGATTAAAGAAACCAAGTTTGTGTCCCCTTCAATGAAGTGTAATGTTGTCGGTGTTAATATGATATATCTAATGGAAGGTTCTTTTAATATGCAAATGATTTCTAAATGACTACTCAATATTTTCCAATAGTTGGATAGTATTTTCTCTTTATGATGTTTCCAAATATAAAAGAGTTGCACATAAGAACAATCAATATATGCCAAATAAAATCCACTTATTCCTAAATGATTCTACTAAACAAGGTTTAAAGCCTTGAGTCTTTGATATTTACTTCTACTAAATCATAACCCACTTTTCCAAGCAAAGTAAGAATTCAATGGCACTAATTAATGTTTGCAACCACCAACAATAAATGAAGAATAAGAAGTAAATAAATATCAACCAACCATTATGCATATATTCAATGTTAAACACCCATTAACATAAATACACATTTAGGGTCCATAACCTTAGTATTTAAAGTTAGCTACACATACTAGAATACAAAAGGAATAGAATACTTAATGCCATAAAGCTTACAAAGTGAAATATTCTTGGCCCAAAAGCTTCCAAAAGAGAGGAATATTAAAGCATTGTATCGTAGCTCCAAAATCAGACAAAGCGCCCCCACAAAATCACAATAAATCCATTTATAGTAGGTCAAAACTCGGGACAAGATTTGGACAAAAATACCATTTCCGGTTAAATATGCGACCGCATATCTGTTGTATAATAGACATGCGGTCTGCATTCTTGACATAACCATCGCATCTTCAAACCCTAGTTTTGAGGCCTTCGTTGCATTGATGTTTTGGGGTCCGTATTGCAAATCTATGATTGCATTTCCTGTCGTATTTTCTACCTTCCGCAATCTTCATGTCGAGTTTGGGATCCATTATGCGGCTCGCAAACAGGTTGCGATCACATATTGGACCATATTTCTTGCACTAGACTTTGCCCAGAAATCTGTTGTGGTTTGCGATTCCATTGTGCATTTTGCGGCTCATGTTGGATTTGCGATCAGCATATCCACATTTGTGATGCCTTTTTGCTCTTTTCTTGTCTTTTTGTGGCTTTTTGAATTCATTGCTCTTAAGTCCTTAAACCTCATGCACTGCAAAAAACACTAAAATTACATAAGTATAACAGATATATGCATCTAAAAGTAGCTAAAATCTAAGCAATTTGTATCAAATGTGCCGAAATGCTCTAGCACATCAACACCCCCAACTTAAACTCTTGCTTGTTCTCAAGCAACTAAGATAACACTATCCTATTATAGACTCTATTTACAAGATATGAAACAATAGTGACCATGGACGATGTTTGTTGTTAGTACTACATGCATGCATTTTCGATTGTTTTACCCTTCCTGAACCATCAATATATACAAGGAAACTAATCAACTTGTGAAACTTTGAGCCTCAAACAATGTGATAAAATGTTACCCTCAGCTGAGTGCATTTGCATTTGACTCAAAAACTCAACTTTTGTCCAACCTCACAATTCATGTGCCCTCACTAGAAAGAAAATCCCAAAATCACAATATTTACAACACAACAAAAAAGGACGAATTCAAAAACACACTCACCCTCGAAAACAGTTTTAAGTGTTACAACATACCATACCATAGGCTTGTCCTTATATTAAATCATCGCTTTATTCTAAGAATTCTTGATTGGAGATCCATAAGGACTTTTTAGGTTTGTAATGTAGGTTTAGGTAAGGGTCGGATAAGCATTTAGGTACAAGTGACATCACCTTCTTGAACACTAATCACATTCTTCTTCTCTTGTTGCTTTTTGCTTCTTTTCAAGCCACATAGCCTCCATTAGCTTCAACTTTTCCACCATTTGGCCACCTTAACTACCTCTTTAATTCTCTTCAAGGCTCCTTATGTATAAATACTCGCACTTCTTATACGTTTTTTCTTTTTTTTTAAATTTTGGTTTTGGAGCTTGACTGGTTTCACATTTTGAGGTACCCTTTTCTAAGCACATTGCACAACCTTTCCAATTTCTGGCTTGACACCACACACCCAACTTAGGCTTTTAGCTTCATTCTCAATGCTCAAGGAGGGACGGGTTCAAATGAGGGAATCATTTCACAAAAGGGAAAGGTTTGTAATAAGGTTAAAGGCTCAAATGGGGTGAGTAGTGATACTATCTATATAATCGGGGGTTTGAAAAGCTAACTGATTTTCAAAAAATCACAAAGACTACCTAAGGTAATTTCTCCAACCAAATGTAATTAATATAAGCATCGAAAAACCAATCAGTCAAGTTCAATATGGCAGAATTAAACACAAGAATTATTTACACCAAGAACTCACGCATATGGCACACGAACTACTTGGCTTACATAGTTTGAAGCCCTCGAATGAACACTTGTCAACTCAAAGCTTTCATCATATATACACGTATAACTTTAGGTAGACATAGAGTCACAAAGCGAGCCCCAAGTTCACACAGTTGATATCTCTTTTTATTTTTTATTTTTTTAATGGAAGGGTATATGCTATACACAGATACACATGCTTGAAACTAAACAAGTACACCAAACCGGTCAACATGCTTCATTATACTGTCCTGGTTCTACTATTACACCCTTGGAAAAGAACCCCGTAAAGAAAAACCAAGAGGAGTTCATTGCTAATTACCAAAGATGGACAAATATCTACTTGTTTTTGTTTTTTTATATACACAAAGATAACATAACTTATGTACAAAAACAACAAAACACCATTATATACAGAATCATGAAACACAAATGAGTACATAAGTTTGTTTATAGAACAAAAACATAAACATGTACGATACTTACCAATTTCACAAAAATATATACAACGCTACCACCCCCAACTGAAAAGCATGCATTGTCCCCAATGCATAAGAACAAAAAAAGAGTTTAGGGGCTCCCTGAGGCGCACTAAGCGCTATGGAGTCGGAAGCCAGCTGAGTGATGGTGGGGTCACCCTCTGATGCTGAAGCTGGGACCGATGAGAAATCGGTCTGAGGAGTAACCTCCACTGATGGAGGAGGGATCTCTAGCTGACCCAATACTGGAGCTAGGCCTGTGAGCTGCTATCCTCGCCCGCCGATGGCTGAGTGGCCGATAGATCTGTAGGGGCAGCAATATCTCCTAGCGATTGTGCTATTACTACCTGAATTGTTGTTTGTTCCTCGTCCTCAACTATAGGAGCAGCAATCTGCTTACCCTTCTCTCGAGGGCCTTCATCCTCCTCAGACCAAGAATCCTCCTCATCATCTCCCTTTTCTCCCTCCTCACCCTCAGACTCTGAAGAATGCCCCAACTCCTCCTCAAAAGGAATCTCAATATATGCAGGGAGAGCTGGAGGCTGGGAAGCCCCGGCAGTCGGAGGTGCAATATCTGTCATAAAAGTGGAAAAGTCAAGGTCCAAGCCTGGTGCCGCTGTGTCTGCTCCCTACTCAACTTCCTTGGGAAGGAAGGATGATAGATCAAACTCCAAAGTCTGCATCTTGTGGAGCTTGGTTTTCATAGTGGAAACTTCCTCCCGGAGCCTAGGCAAATCACTAACCTCACCCCACTCTATCTTCTCAACCCTCAACTCAAGTTATTGCAGGCGATCTCCATAAGATGTTTGTTGTTCTTGGAGTGCTTTCACTTAGGACTGAATAGGAGTTAAAGCTTGTCTGATAAGGGTAGACAAGCTCTTCAGAAGCTGGTCAACCTTAGCATTGGCATGCTGAGCTATGAGGCCAAGCCTTGAAACAGCTAGCAGTGTAGCAGAAGGCTGAGCAATGGTGGATTGAGAGGCAGGTTGTGAAGTATAAGTGGATGCAATTGGAGCCCGAGGGGATACCGGAATTTGGGATTCTGAAGGCTCTACATCAGCTGGAACATGAGCTTGAACCTCAGTGGGAGCAGCAGCATCACTAATGCGCGTGATATCAATATCCTTTAGCGCCTTCCCTATCTTGTCAGTGGGTGGCCTAGTAGGGACCTTTACAGCCTTACAGAAGGTTGTGATGAAGCAGGGGAATGGAAGTGAAGTGGCATGTTGCTTTGCTCGAATCACTATCTCTTGGAAGATAAGAGCACCCACATCAATCATGATACCCGCTATAATACATGCAAATAGCTTTCTCAATGCCTATATCAGTTTCATTTCTAGACGGTATCAGCTCAGATGTGACAAAGCTAAGCCAAAATCAACCCTCTCATGTGAGATCCTACTTGTATATTTTGTGCACAAGGTTGATACAAGCTGGGTTCCCCTTTGCTAACACCAAAGGTATCCAACTACGTTCATTTTTCCTATTTGCCCATTTGGTAGCATACCAAGTTGTGCCTAGTCTCCAGTCCGGGAAGTAAAAGCTCATTGATTGTCTCGTTGCTGTAGAATACACTCTTTCCCTGAAACAATACACTGTCACAGAAAACCCTGTTGCGCTTGTGGTGAGCAGTCCTGGAGGCTCCATACGAGGCATAAAACTTGTGGATAAGAGTTTCATTTTAGTCATCATGCAGCTTAGTGAAACACTCTCATTGTCTTGATTTGATGCTCTCCCAGATGTGGGGGTACTGCTCTTATAGCCCATTCATTCTCAGTTGTTTTTTGTCTACGATTTTTTTTTAATTCAGCCCTTCTCTATAAAACTCCATGGACCCTTCGACCCCAAACCTAAGCTGGAAGTCATCAATTCGTTTCCTTCTTGCCTCATCCTGTAGGTCTACTTTGGGCAAGGTCTCCTCCTTATCAGAATGGAGGGATGTACAGTAGTAGGGTACGATCACGGACATTTTGCTTGTTGAGCTTGACGACTGGAGGATGCCCTTTTCTGGGAGGAGGTTGTATGTTTCTTTGGAGCCATATCTGCACAAAAGTGAAATGTGAATGACATGGTAGGAAACAGTGAAAAGAAAATAGAAAAACTAGAGAAAACGATAAAAATGCGACAGGTTATGCGGTCGCACAACCACTATGCGGACCGCAAACTTGTCGTAAACTATCAAGATCTTCAAATAAACATACAGCACTATGGATTATGTGATCGCATAGCCCACTGTGGGTTATGCTATCGCATAACCACTATGCGGCACACAAAACCATTACATATCTGATTTCTTAGAAAACAAAATCACACAATGCGATTGCAAATTTCACCGCAAAATGGGAAATTTGATCGCAAAATGGTCGAAGAAAGCATGTTATTAAACTGGGTGTTTTGTGTCAGTATGCAATGACTTTGTGGTCCGCATATCAATTATATGGTCGCAAAGTCTCCGCATTTCGTCATCTTCCTCAGCCAGCTAGGGTTCACTTATGCAGCAGAAATACGGACCGCGTTCCAATTATGTGAGCCGCAAAATACATCGCTCCCAACGATTGAACTCAACCCTCAACAATGGCGATCCTAATTTTAGCTACCCAGCACCCCAAAATGTATTACTTAACCAACATCATATTATGAATACCCATCTAAATACAAAACAAAAACAAGAAGAAAGAAAGAAAAAGAAACATGAAACACAACAGGAAAAACAAATACAAGAACAAATGTAAAAACTAAAGCTCGCAATAATGAAATTGGGACAAGAAAAACATACCAGTGATGGGTTTATGAGCACTCTTGGAAGATTAGTTGACGCATACTCGATTTTCCTTCTTCGTTCCTTTTCTCCCTTTTTTCATTTTGTTTTCTTTCTGATAAAAAAATATTCTTTTTGTTTGTTTTGAATGAAGAGATGCAAGGGGTATTACCTGAATGATTAGCGATGGGTGAGTTATCGCATAACACACTATGCGACCACATAACTGTTATGCGGTGGAACCAAGAGAGTTGCTGGAGGGCTAACAATGCGGTGCACTATGCGATCGCATAATGGAAATGTGGTCCGCAAAGTGCGCCAACTTGTCGTATTTTTATCACAAATTTTATCCAAACTCATTGTGTTGGTTTGCAACCAAAATGCGGTATGCGTAGTGAAAATGCAACCGCATATGTGTAGCAAACTACCCAAGGTGATGTTTCTTCCATTTCTCATGCAATATTACCTCGTATTATGATCTTTTGAATCCCCTACACTCAACCACACACTTTAAATTGCTCAATAAAATCTATCTAACAAAAAATTAAAAATTTGAAGGTCAAAAAGGGTGTTACCACACATGGGTTACCTCCCATGAAGCGCTTGATTTAACATCGCGGCACGATTAAGTTGGCATTCATTTATATTCACTCATTGGTCGGGACGGACCATCTTTGAGAGCCAGCCACTCTACTAAATGTTTTTCTCCATCTGTGCCCAAGTAGTGCTTGACTCTCTGGCCATTTCACTTTGAAGGTTCAGAGCACATCCTTCGATTCAAGTTCCACAGCTCCAAAAAGATATACATTTACCACCTTGAATGGACCCGACCACTTTGATTTGAGCTTGCCCCAAAATAACTTGAGCTTTGAGTTAACGAGCAAAACTAGTCACCCGACTTGAACTCCCTCTTCAAGATCTTTTTGTCGTGGAAGAACTTCATCACTTCATTATACACAGATGCACTTTCATATGCATGGAAATGGAGTTCCGCTATTTCATTGAGTTGTGTTAACCTCAAATATAAAGCTTTAGCCCAGTCCAAGTTCAACCACTACAGAGCCCACATGGCTTTGTGTTCCAGTTCTACGGGTAGATGACAAGCTTTTCCGAAGACTAACTGGTAAGGAGAAGTGCTAATAGGAGTTTTATACACCATATGGTATGCCCATAATGTGTCATCTAGCTTCCTCGACCAGTCGGTCCGGTTTTCATTAACAGTCTTTCCTAGAATGCTCTTTATCTCCCGGATGGTAACTTTAACTTGGTCACTTGATTGGGGATGATAAGGTGTGGCCACCTTATATTTGACACCATATTTCTCTAATAGACCCGTGAAAGTCTTACTATATAAATGATACCCACCATTACTAAGAATGGCTCTATGAGTGTCAAACCAAGTGAATATGTTTTTCTTTAAGAATGAGGTCATAACTCCTGCCTCATTGTTTGGTAAGGCAATTGCTTAAACCCATTTGGACACGTAGTCCACAGCTATCAAGATATATTTCATCCCACAAGAGCTTACAAAGGGACTCATAAAATCAATTCCCTAGACGTCGAATATTTCTATCTCCATCACAAAGTGCGTTGGCATTTTATGCCTCTTGGAGGTTGATCCTTGCCTTTGGCATTGGTCACAAGCCTTGACCATTTTATTGGCATCATTATAGATTGAAGACCAATAATAACCACATTCAAGCACCTTAGCCTCTGTCCGATTTCTCCCATGGTGATCCCCAACCAGTGAGTCCTGGCAGGCCTTTAGAATTGGCATAATCTCTTCTTTTGGGACACACCTTCTGATGATGTTGTCAGCACAACCACGAAACAGGAATGGTTCTTCCCAATAGTATTCACGACAATCTCTTAAAAACTTCTTCTTTTGATAGGATTCCAGTCCATCCGGAATAAGGTCACTAACAAAGTAGTTGGCAATATCGTCATACCAAGGAGAAAAAGTGCTAGAAAGTGCCAATATGTGTTCATCCGGGAATGGATCATTGATCTCAATATATCCTTTGGCCTCTCTGCCTTTTCAAGCCTTGATAAATGATCCGCTACTTGATTTTGAGTTCCCTTGCAATCCTTGACCTTGAAGTCAAATTCTTGCAACAGCAAGACCCACCGAATTAATCTAGGCTTTGCATCTTTCTTTGCCATGAGATAGTGAGGAGAAGCATGATCTGTGTACACTATCACCTCGGATCCCAACAAATAAGCCCAAAATTTCTCAAAGTCATAAATAATGGCAAGAAGTTCTAGCTCAGTCACTATATAATTTATTTTTGCTCCATTGAGTGTCTTGCTTGCATAATAGACCGGGTGGAGAACCTTGTTATGATGTTGGCCAAGCATTGCTCCAATAGCTACACCAGTGGCGTCACACATGAGCTCAAAAGGAAGAGACCAATCTGGTGTGACAATAATAGGTGTTGTGATGAGCCTTTGCTTCAATTCCTCAAAGGCTTTGAGGCATTTCTCGTCAAACATAAATTTGGCATCTTTCACAAAGAGTTTCCGCATAGGATTTGCAATTCTGGAAAAATCTTTGATAAAACACTTGTACAACCCGACATGTACCAAGAAACTTCGGACCCCTTTAATGGAAGTAGGTGGAGGAAGCTTGGAAATAATCTCGATCTTTGCTCGGTCAACTTCTATGCCATGTTTTAAAATTTTATGCCCCAATACAATGCCTTCATCCACCATGAAATGGCATTTCTCCCAGCTGAGCACAAGTTTGGTCTCCTCACATATCTTAACCACTTGTCTAAGATTGTTGAGACAATGCTCAAAAGAGTCACCTAACATCGAGAAGTCATCCATGAAAAACTCTAGAAAATCCTCCACCATATCGGAGAAAATGGACATCATACATCTTTGAAAAGTAGTCGGAGCATTGCACAAACCAAATGGCATCCAGCTAAAGGCAAAAGTTCCATAAGGACAAGTGAATGTTGTCTTCTATCCTACAATGCAATATTGATTTGGTTGTAACCGGAATATCCATCAAGAAATCAATAGAATGACCTTCCCGCTAGTTGATCAAGTATTTGATCAATAAAAGGCATAGGTAAATGGTCTTTACATGTGGCACTGTTGAGCTTTCGATAATCCATACAAACCCTCCATCCGGTCACCGTTCTCGTTGGGATGAGCTCATTTTTATCATTTTCAATCATGGTCATGCCTCTCTTTTTCGGCACACATTGCACTAGGATCACTCAAGAACTATCGACAATAGGGTGGACTACCCCGGCACGCAACCACTTGATGATTTCTTTCTTTACCACTTCTTGCATAGACGGGTTCTACCGTCATTGATGTTCCACACTTGGTTTAGTATCATTCTCCAATTGAATTTTGTGTCCCTCGGATGTCCGCAATTGTCCATCCAATTGCTTGCCTATGCTCCTTCAATACATCCAACAATTGTTCTGTCTACACATCATCAACAACTAAGAAAATATTATGGGTAAAGTATCATTTGAGCCAAGAAACTATACCTCAAGTGTGGTGGAAGTGGTTTGAGCTCTAGTTGCGGGGGTTCAATAATAGAAGGCTTTGCGGGAGGAGTGGCTCTATACTCCAAGTCGAGATAGAGCTTTCCCGAAGCATAAGTGTAAGACCCAAGCCCCTCCAATGCATTTACCAATTCCATATACCCTTCCATATCTTCGCCATCAAAGTTCACCAAAATAGCCGCGAATGCCTTGCCGATGCATTATTCTTCCATTTTCATTTCAACCGCATCCTCTAGTTCATCAACAACATCGATCACCGAGATTCTTTCATACTTGTGTGTAGTTTCATGCGCTTGCTTGCTTGGAATATAACCTCTTCATCATTCACATGGAATTTGATCTTATTTTGTTCCGAATCCATTAGTGCTCTTCCCGTGGAAAGGAATGGTCTCCCCAAAATGATAGGGATCTCTTTGTCAACCGCACAATCAAGGATTATGAAATCGGCGGGTAAATGAAACTTTTCAACCTTCACAAGCACATCATCTAAAATTCCCACCGGTCGTTTTATGGAAGGATCAGTCAATTGCAATCTCATACTTGTGGACCTTGGCATATCTAACCTCACTTGCTTATAGATGGCAAGAGGCATTAAGTTGATGCTAGCCCCATTATCACAAAGCACTTTTGCAAAATCACGTGCCCCAATAGTTCATGGAATGGTGAAAGTTCCCGTATCTTCTCTCTTTCGAACAATGGATGTTGTAATGATGGAACTAATCCGGTGAGTCACGTTCACCACTTTATTCTTGGTGGTTCCCTTATTTGTGATAAAATCTTTCAAATATTTAGCAAACCCCGGCATCTCTTTAAAAGCTTCCACAAATTGAATATTCACCGATAATTGCTTGAGAATGTCATAGAATTTTTCGAGTTTGCCTTCATCAACCTTCCTAGCAAATCATTGAGGGAATGGAATAAGAGGTCTAGGAATAGGTGGAAGAGTTTTTGGTGTCTCTTTTACCATTTCCTTTACCTTTTCTAGGTTCTCTTTTTTCACTTGCAACTCTTCCGAAACCTTTTCAACTTCGACAACACTTGGCTCTTCAACTCAACCCCCTGTTTGGACTCTTCTACTTCAACCGTTTGTTCACCATCTCCTTGTAGTACCTTCTGACTCCGAGTAGTAATTGCCATGATATGAGAAGTTGGACCACTCCCACTTCCCCTTGGGTTTGCAAATGTGTCACTAGGGAGTGTTCCCTTTTGCTTTGGATTTTGTTCCCTAGAGAGCTCTCTCATTTGCATCTCCAATTTTTGTGTGGATGTGGTATGAGATCCAACAAGCTCAGTCATGTTCCTCATAGAAATGTCAGATTTCTCTTGATTTTGCAATATCCGTTCAAGCATGTTTTCCAACTTGGAATCACTTGAGGAACCTTGATTTGAATATTGAACCTTTGGAGGAACATAAGAATTTGAACTTCGATTTGAGAAGTTGTTATTATTCTAATTTCCTTGATTTGAGCCACCTTGATCATTTTGCCGTTGTTGGTTATCTTTCCCTTGGGGGTTAGGCCTCCATTGATTTTGTTGTCCTTGACCTTGGTATTGTTGCCTTTGATACCCTCCTTGAGGGTTGTTGATGTAGTTTGCTTCCTCAAAATCTTCATTTGATATATGTTGCACATCCTCCACCACATTCACCTTTTTTGTTTGACTTTTCATGAACATTTTTGTCAACACATTGACATTTGTGGCAAGCCCTGAAATTACTTGAACTCTCTCTTGATTCTCCTTAATTAGGTTGGTCAAGGAGGGAGAACCATATGTCATTCCACCTGTGGTGTCCTCAAAGTGCCAAGCTTGATTATGTTGTACCATTTTTTCAAGGATCTATGTGGCCCTTGTGAATGTATTGTCCATAAAAGATCCATCAGCTGCATTCTTGGCTATAGATTGGTTCATCGGATCTAAACCCATGTAGAATTTTTCCAACAAGATGGAATCCAGAAATCAATGATTTGGAGACCTCACCAAATATAATTTGAACTGATCCCATGCCTCATGTAGGTGTTCTCCCAGTACTTCCTTGAAAAAGAAGACTTTATCCTAGAGCTCAGATTTCTTACTACGCCCGAACAATTTAGCTAAGAATGCTCAGACAAGTTCGGGTCAAGAATGAATAGAGTTTGGTGGCAAATTCTGAAGCCATCTCCTTGTGTCTCCAGCTAGTGAGTACTTGAAGCACCTCAACCTTAGGGCATCCGCAGTGACGTTGTTTTGCTTGTGCATCGCACACATACCCAAGAAGTTTCTAAGATGTTGTGGTCGATTATCATCATAGGAATTCCTGAAAAATCCCCTCTTTGAGCATAAGGATTAAACCATGTTCCACCTTGAAAGTTGCAGTGCCAACCACCGGAGGTAAAATAGCATTTGTATCCTCAATGTACTCCTCTATGTCCGCAAAAGGATTTTCTTCCATTTCCGCATCCATTTCTTCTTCATATTCTGTCATGTTTTCCTATCAACACTAAGCAAAACAAGCAAAGTGTGATGGAACATAATAAGACGTAAAGTAAAGCACACACTAATTTGTAATTTCAAAACCATATTCCCCGGCGACGGCACCAAAGTTTGATACGCTGAAATTACACTTTAATTAAATAGTGTAAGGCAGTCGGTGTCAAATATAGTAACCCTACAAGGTTGGGGAAGAATCCCACAGGGAATAGGTGTGAAAATATTACTCGATTAGTGTGTCACATGACTTAAGTCATAATTTTATCCGGTTAAGTATAAGAAGAGTATGGCGTAAATTGAGTTTGGTTTGCAGAAATAACTAATTGCGATATTAAGGATGTAATAATTTGATTAAAGAAACCAAGGTTGTGTCCCCTTCAATGAAGAATTCTATAGGTGTTAATATGATATATTTCTAATGGAAAGTTCTTTTGATATGCAAATGATTTCTAAATGACTACCCAATATTTTCTAGTAGTTGGGTAGTATTTTCTCTTTATGATTTTTCCAAATATAAAAGAGTTGCACTTAAGAACAATCAATATATGCCAAATAAAACACTCTTATTCATAAGCAATTCTATTAAACAAGGTTTAAAGCCTTGAGTCTTTGATATTTACTTCTACCAAATTCTAACCCACTTTCCCAAGCAAAGTAAGAATTTAATGGCACTTATTAATGTTTGCAACCACGAACAATAAATGAAGAATGAGAAGTAAATAAATATCAACCAACCATTATACATATATTCAATGTTAAACATACATTAACATAACACCTACTTAGGATACACAACCTTAGTATTGAAAGTTAGCTACACATACTAGAATACAAAAGGAATAGAATATTTAATGCCATAGAGCTTACAAAGTGAAAGATTCTTGACCCAAAAGCTTCCAAAAGAGGGGAATATTAAAGCATTATATTGTAGCTCCAAAATCAAACAAAGTTTCCCCATAAAACCTCAATAAATCCCTTAATAGTGGGCCAAAACTCGGCACAAAATTTGGACTAAAATACCCTTTCCGGTTAAATATGTGACAGCATATCTGTCGCATAACAGACATGCGGTCCGCATTCTTGACATAACCATCGCATCTTCAAACACTAGTTTCCAGGCCTTCATCGCATTGATGTATTGCTGTCCGCATTGCAGATATGCGATCGCATTTCCCGCCGTATTTTCCACCTTCAGCAATCTTTATGTCGAGTTTTGCGATCCATTATGCGGCTTGCAAATAGGTTATGCGATCGCATATTGGACCGCATTTATTGCCTCGAACTTTTCCCAGAAATATGTTATAGTTTTCGATTCCACTGTGTATTTTGCGACTCGTATGTTGGTTTTGTGATCGCATATCACATTTGCGATGTCTTTTTGCTCTTTTCTCGTCTTTTTGTGGCTTTTTGAATTCATTTCCATGATCTTATGTCCTTAAACCTTATTCACTGCAAAAACACTAAAATTACATAAGTATAAAAGATAATTGCATCTAAAACAAGCATAATCTTTAGCTTGTGTTTTATGAGAATTCGGGTTTTGGGAGTGCTACGTTTCAGTTCGAGAGTGCTACTATTGTATATGTCGAGCGACATTTTAAACTCTTTTATTATATTTACCTGCTAATTTCTAGTTTCGTATCTCTATTTTATTTTCGCAATTTAGTTGGCTTGCCTAGTCATGAAGACTAGGTGTCGTCACAACAGTTCATGGAGGGAGAACTTAGGTCATGACACAAGCACTTCCAAAAACCAAAACGAAACCTATCGATACGTCACAACAACAGAAATAGATATGAGAAAAGCAGTTAATAGGGGATCAAGTCTCTAACTCTTAAAATGACTGGTCGAGTCGGTACAGCCTGAAACCAAGTCAACTCGGCCCGTTAAAGAGGTATAAATAATACTATGCCTTGTGTTATTTTAATATGTCGATTTTATTTTTATTCATCTTAATTAACTCTTTTTCACTTGGTGTAGGTAAATATTATTTAGTCGATTCAGTCTATCCAACAATCATGGGTTATTTAGTACCGTATAAGGGTGGGCAATATCATCTCCCAGATTTTAAGTGCAACTGTAGTTTTAGAAATCCAAATGAGGCATTCAATTTTTTTGACTTCGGTATTCAATGTATTCATATCCACAATAAAAGAATTAGTGAGACTCCCTTTCTTTTGATATCCCAATCTTATTGAGTTGTGGAAGTCAAATCATTTCACGGGCCTGGTGAAATGAAAAACTACGAAGAGGAATTCACATGGATTTAGGAAGGGCCTGCTGTATTTGTGTACAAGCTAAAGTTTTTTGAAAAACGAATACCTTTGGTCAAACATTTGGAGTCGGGAAAAATAGGTTCTCTAGTTTACACTCAATCCATCTTTCAAGTTTGACTCTCAGATATCTTGTTACGACTACCATGGCTATACATAATTTCATCCAATGATATTGTTCTATTGATAAGGAATTCAACTATTATACTAATGAAGACATTACTATAGAGATTGAGGAAGGAGATGTGCTTTCTGGTATTCGTTTAGAAATGCAAGACAAGTCTTCTACTATTATGGAGGCATAGCATGATAGAATTAAAGATGAAATTGTTGAGAAATATTATCATTTATGAGTGACTTTGCTTATTTCATGGATGATTATCAACATATAGTAATTAATGGAGTAAACTTTAGGTCGCACTAAATGACGTATTTTGATTATTCAAATCATCGTGTAAATAACAAGTAATTATACTAGATTATATTGTTGCTTTGGTATAACTATTATGTTACTATTATGAAATAAAAGCAATTTAGTAAAATATGAACAAGAACTAGAGATAGAGAGAAGGAAGATATTTTCTTCTTCAATTGCGTATGTTTTCCTATCTATTACAAGGCCTTTATATGGGCATAAAAAGTGAAGAAAATATGTCATAGAATATGTCATTAGACATACAAATTATGTCATTGACTATGTCATTAAGAATTTGAGATGAAGATCATGGAAGAAAAGTAGACATCCACCATAATGTGATAGTTATCATAAAACTCCCCCTTGGATATCCATAGATAATGTGCCTCCTTAAAACTTACTAGTAAAAACCCCAATGGAAAAAATCCTAGTGAAGAAAAAGAGTACACATGTTCAGAAATAAGCCTTTTGGTTGCCTCGTTAAAAATCTTGCAAGGAAAACCCGGTGGGAAAAAACCTTGTAAGGGAAAAAGAGTAAAACACGTATTAACTCTCCATGATGAGAGCATCAATCACATCCTTGATCATTCACATCCCAATATTGTATACTAGTTTCATGAAGGCTGATATCGGGAGAGATTTGATGAACAAATCAGCTATATTATCACTTGAGCAAATCTGTTGCACATTGATATCACCGTTCTTTTGAAGATCATGATTGAAAAATAACTGTGCTGAAATGTGCTTTGCCCTAGATCTTTTTTTATGAATCCTCCATTCAATTGTATATGCATTTTGTATTGTATTCATACAAAATTATGGGTAATTTGCAACACTTCAAACTATATTTGTCTCGAATAAAACGTATTATAGACCTCATTTCTCAAATTTCTTCATGAATAGCAGTTATCTCAGCATGATTAGATGAATTAACCACGATTGATTGCTTAGTCGATCGCCAAGATGTGATAGTGCATCCACATGTAAACATATAGCATGTTTGAGATCAAGCCTTGTATAGTTCAGATAAATACATCACATCAGCATAACCAACAAGACCGGGATACAGTCATTGCCATAAAATAATCCCATAATGGTAGTCCTTTTTAAATAACACAATATGTGTTTGATTTTACTCCAATGTCTCCTTGTAGGAGCAGAGCTATATCTTGCTAATACATTAACTGAAAACGTTATGACATGCCTTGTCGTGTTAGCAAGATACATTAGTGCATCAATTGCACTAAGATATGGCTTTTCAGGACCAAGAAGTTCTTCATTATTTTCATGAGGTCTGAATGGATCTTTATTTGATCTCACAACCATCAGGGCACTAAATGGATGTTCTTTATCCATATAAAATCGCTTTAAAATCTTTTCAGTGTATGTTGATTGATGGATATTTTATCTTTCATATACTCAATTGTAAAACAAGACAAAATTTTATCTTTCTAAGATCTTTCATTTAAAATTCATTCTTTAAAGAGTCTACTACTTTAAGAAGCTGTCTGGGAGTTATAATGATATTTGAATTATAAACATACACAAAGATTATAACAAATTTAAATCCAGATCATTTTATAAAGATACAAGGACAAATTGAATCTTTCTTGTACCCTTCTTTCAATAGGTACTCACACAGACGATTATACCATATGTGCCTTGATTGTTTTAATCCGTATAAGGATTTTTGAAGCTTTATTTAATAAATTTCTTGGACATTAATATGCTACAGAACAATTTTAATCCTTGAATGATTTCCCTTATACGCACATCAAGTTTTCATGTATTGCCAGATTAAAACCTGAAATGATTATATCCACCATAAGAGAACATGTCTCCATATAATCAATGTGAGGATATTTACTAATTTTCTTGTGTCACAAATCGTCTTTATGTCTATCGACTTGAAATTTTTTCACAAGAACACATTTATACCTCCAACGGATTTATACTTTTAGGTGTTGGGACTATCCGCCAACTTCACATTTTTTTAAGTGAAGTCAATTTTTATTGCGTATTTTTCATTTGGCTAATCATTATCTGTCCAAATTTCATGACAGATTTGAGCTCAAGATCCTCATCAATATTAATAATATTGAGCACTACATTATGTTAACAATATCATCGATGATTATTTTATATCGATTCAGTTATTACACAATAATGACATAACTTATTTAGATCTATTTATCTCATTATTTTCAGGTACCTGAGCCTCTCACATGAGGTCGTACGAAGTGTTATGTCATGGTGCTCTTCTAGAGCACTTGCCTTGTTATCATGGCCATCTTGAACATTTGCCCCTCTCCTTCTTCAGGGAGTTTAATTTTTGGAACTGATTGGCCTATTATGCTTTATGTGTGCTATAGACTCTATCCCTCATGGACTTTATTCTATTTGGAGCATTAGATAGCTGAAATATGACATTTAACTTTGGATCAACAAATGTGTCTGGCAATAATTTGTAAAGTAATTATCACTTGAACTTCAAGTTCATATTTTCTTGTATGAGGATATATATGTATTCATAATAATTCATTTCACGTATCGCTTTCTCATCTAATCCATTTTCTCCCTCTAATGTTGGGATCACCAACACATTTCCCAAACTTTTTTGGGAACCCTTCTCTGTGTATTGTGGTGGCATAATTAAATCATATAGCACATTCATATTTTTATATAGAAATTATTTGATTCCTCACCCTGAACCGATTGTAATAAGGAGAAATTTTCATAACTTGGCTAGATGCGTACATGCTGCTGTATATTAAATAATACATCTTATACCAAATTTTATTTTTGGGAGTTTTGTACTCATAACCGATGATTTAGCTATAATTGGAGGCGTACAATTTTTTGCTAAACCAACATGGATTTAAACCAGTATTATCAAGATCAATCATCATAATTTATATTTTGGAACTGTGCTCTAATAATATGAGCAACGAATCTTGCAAAAGCCAAACTGCAAGTTGATAATAAATGCACGTGTGCCCATAGAATAGATGTATCTATTAAAATTATTTAATAGTAAACGGTCCACATGGCAGGTGATTGGACCTATATATTTATCACCTTTTATTCTTTCCAGAAATCAGGAGATTCAATCTCCACCTTATATCATGAGAATAAACAGCACAAGAGAATTCTTTAAGAATCTTTTATTCTTCGATATATGCCAATGTAATTCTCAATTAATTATTCTCATCATAACTGAACCCGGATGGTCAACCGGTGATGCCAACTAATACTTATTTCAGTAAAGCTCTAGTTTACTTGTGGCTTGTGATTCTATCACCATGCTTATACTTGTGTAGCACAAATAGATGATAAATCGGGTAATCTTTCATATTTACCCAGTATGATTATAGTAATATAAAAGATATTCAACCTTCATTTCATTTATAATCTCAATATTTCAACCACTTTGGCTAATATATTTGAAACTCAAAGTTTCTTTTTAGGCTTGCTACAATATCAATATTATGAACAATTTCATCCGGATAGTAACAAGTTAGCTCTTCCGAAGCTCTTAATTAATTTTATACTATAAGATCTTTTATTGCACTATCCATATGATGAATGTCTCCTTTATGGAGAAAATCATATCATAATTATCACGGTCAATCTCATCATAAGCAAAATCATTTCTTGCTTTAATTTTGCCTTTAGTAACTTTTATAAGGTATGGCAAAATATTTTTGGCATATCACTTGTAAGCGAAGAATGACATATTCATGTAATCACACAATAATAGATATTTTCTTTATTTCACTCAAACCTCACTTAAAGGTGAGTTGTGTGGTTTTAATCCAATCATGCATTGCATGTCATATGTATTACTTTTATCACATATTGCCACATTCACTGTCATGAATTAGTATGCATTCTCATTATTTATCACAAGTCACATTCTCTTCCAAGAATTGAGTATAATCATAGCGATGTGTTTTATTGTCATACCAATTTGATAGTAAACATTACCATCACCTTTTTTAGGATATATTTTGAGAACCATTATTGTTCTCCCTTTCTATAATTACCATAATGATGACTATTATTATTTTTTCATTTGTCACAATAATATTCATTCGTCAACCACTTGTCTCTATTTAGACTTATTATGCCAGCTATCATATTCACTTCAAGAATGGAGCAAATCAAATGGGAAAATATTTATGATTTTTCATGAAAAATATATTATTTTTCTTTTGTCATTATTATATCATCAATATGGTACAGTGAGACTCATACCTAATGTCTTACATATATAAAAGCATGTGAGACCATAATAAAGTGAGACTCAAACTAACTCTTATCATTATGGAGCATCAGGACTTGATCCTGATGCCTTACCCTCAATAAATGGCATAATAGACTAAACAATATTGAGATTTATTCTCAAGCCTTAATTTCAATCACATACCAAGAAAGTTGTACACAACTAATTTGCAACTTCACAAATCAAATTTATTTTCTTAAATAAGTGTACAAAACCTCAAATCATCGTGAAGTTTTACCAGTTATTTGTAGAATCTATATGAAATACAACCGTTTGCATTCAGAATATTTCTTCTAAATTCTAATAGAGATTAAATGAATCATAAAATTGTTGTCATAATATTTATTGAGCATCTCTAAAAAATATTGTTATTTTCGGGGTATACCCTACCTATTGGATTTGATTTAACGCCATGACTTTCCTTCACTCAATTCAACCAAGCAATTAGTGAATAAATTTATCAAAAGTACAATATATAGGTAACAACACATATATAGTACTAATACATAAATTCAGCATTTATATTTCTTGAAAAGTGACATTATAGATAACAACTTACCAGTTGTAGCTTATGTATCATTCAAATAAAATACTTGAAAATGGTACGTCAATAGCAAGCATCAAGTAGATCATGGATACTAACTGGCACGGATGTGGTTTAATTGGGGGGCCTGATAGGAACCACTGTATGTTTAGGTATCCAAGTGACAAAAAATGCCAAGTTTAAGGGTCCAGTTATGTATTTTACCTTAATCGTTTGAGATGAAAATCATGGAAGAAGAGTAGTCATCCACCATAATATAATATTTATTATAACAGTTACAATAATTTAAATATTTAGTATGTATGTTTACTTTATGTTTATATTTTAATTAAATAATAAAAATAATAATAACAATCTCTTATAATAAATATTTAAATTTATTTTTCTCTTCAAAATAATTATAAAATCTTGGTACTATCATTTTTTATAATTTCACACTCAAAAGCACATTTTCTAAAAAAAAGTGCATTTGAACATCTTAAGTGTCGTCTCTCTCATCCTCTCGGCGCACGTTAGCATAACGTACGCCGAGATTGTGATCATGGCGAAAGGTGGCAGTCGCGGAAGGGGACGATCACGAAAAATCCCGATTGACACATTTGACAAGCTGAATCAATTGATCCTGGAGAAGAACAGTGCGAACGAGGTGCAGAACTTCACCCCTGTGCAAGCCCTAGGCACCATGGAAGCTGTTGATAAAGCTTCCGAGAGAGTGACAGAACAGCCAGATGCTCTAGTAGAAACGACTATGGAAACGCCCAAGACACCAGAGGTCGAAGGGATTTCAACCCTTCCGAGTACAGTGGAAGCAGCTCCTTCGGCAGAGGCAACCATGCAACCAACAATGCCAACAGAGGAACAACCAGAGACTACCAAAAACACATTAGAAGAACCTAAGAAGAGCTGGTCAACACTATTTCAGAAGAATCGATTTGCGACTCATGGTATGGCTCTTGACTACATACCCCCAATGATAGTCGATGGAAAGCCCATAGTACAACTGGAAAAAGTGGAGGTGGAGGAGGAGGAAGCCAAATGGAAGTGTGCCTTAGTGGTATACATCCTAGGCGACGGTCCTGGCTTCAACGCAATGAGGAGATTCATCAGTCACCACTGGTCCCATGTCCCCGAACCAGAATTGTTCTATCATGACGAAGGGTACTACATTGTGAAATTCAAGGCAGTGGCGATGCCAAAGAGATACTGTGTGCTGGTCCTTACTCAATTGCCAATAGGCCTATGATACTCAAACAATGGACACCTTAATTTGATTTCAGAAGAGTTTCCGACTGAAATACCAATGTGGGTAAAGTTTCCAAAACTACCAATGTCTAGCTGGGGTATGAGGTCTCTTGGCAGAATTGCTAGTGTATTAGGAAAACCAATTTTTGCGGATGAATGTACCACAAAACAGACGCGGATTTCCTATGCCAGAATGCTCATTGAGGTGACTGTCACTAAAGAACTAGCAATAGAGATATGGGTTATGGATCCAAATGGGAAGAAGTTTTAAGATATGGCGTATGAGTGGAAGCCTTCCTATTGTGAGAAATGCCAAACAATAGGAAACAATTGTGCAGTGCAGCAAAAGCAAATCCCAAAACAGCCTACACAAGTGTGGAAGCCAAAGGCAGTCCAGGAATGGAGAACCAAGGGCCCTGCTGTGCCAGTACAGAGGCAGCCTCCAACACAGCATAGAGAATCTAATGGGTCTCATCATGAAGCAGGAGAGTCCAGAGCCATAGGGTTGATAAGGGCAGTGACAAAGGGAAACAACCTCAGAGTCCAGCACTCAACATCACCAATTTCCCACCCCTGTCCCCCATCACTGTGAGTAACAGATTTGAAGCAGTTTCTGGTAGTAAAGATGACCCTCCAGGGGAGGTAGGGGGATCAACATCTTATCAATGAAGTGGTTAGTATGGAATATAAGGGGTGTAAATAAAAGGTAAAGCAGAAAGAAGTTAGGGAGTATATAAGGAAAAACAACATTAACCTAGTTGGATTAGTAGAAACTAAGGTTAAGAAAATACATGCTAGTAGAATTGCTAATCTCTAGCACCAGGCTGGGGTGTCTAAACAAACTATGTCTCAGGTGAAAAGGATAGAGTGTGGATTCTATGGAATCCAAAAGTTTTTACAGTCACTAGTGTTATGGAGGAAAGCCAGTTGATTCACAGCAGGGTTTCCAGTAGAACATGGGATATCACATATTTCCTCTCTGTGGTGTATGGTTTTAATGGGCTGGAACAGAGAAGATCCTTATGGAGCAGTTTACAAGCACTGGCAGCAGGAATGCAAGACCCATGGGTTGTTGCTGGGGATTTCAATGCAGTCTTATGTGACAAAGATAGGCAATCTTGCAAGCCAGTCAGACTCCCTAAAACTCTAGAGTTTAACAAATGTATGCAGCTAGCTGGACTGACAGAATTGCCTTGGAGAGGTGAATATTATACATGGACAAATAAGCAAACTGGTGTGGACAGAGTATGCAGTAGGCTGGATAGAGTCTTTGGCAACTATGAATGGATGATCAAATGGAACCAGGTGGTTACTGATTATGATTTACCCCTAATCTCAGACCATAACCCCATGTTATTGACACTGACTTCATCTTCCTGGCATGGGAAGAAGACTTTCAAATTCTTTAATGTCTGGGCTGAGCATAAGGACTTCCAGCAGATTGTGGCAAGAGTGTGGCAGGATGGAAAGGTAGACACAATGAGAGCAATATGGCACAAACTCAAAGCCTTGAAGATCCCTTTGAAGGTCCTGAATATTAAAGAATTCAAGACAATTTCACAGAGAATAGAACAGTGTAGACAGGAACTGGGGGCATTACAAGTCCAGATGAATCAAGCATACACTGATGGCCTACAAAAGAAGGAGAAGGAGCTGGTCCTAAAATTGGAAAAATGTTCAATGATTGAGGAAAGTGTTCTGCAACAGAAGGCAAGAGCAAAATGGATACAACATGGGGACTCCAACACTAAGTACTTCACTGCAGCAATGAAGGAGAGAAGTCAACACAACCAGATTACTGAACTTACCAATGCAATGGGAATCAAACTTATTACACCTGAAGATATCAAAGAGGAAATCATGGGATTCTACAAGGCACTGATGGGAACTTATGCAACTAATCTGCCTGCTATAAACCAACTGTATATGTCAAATGGCCCAAAACTGACACAACAACAAAGACATGAGCTATGTGTTGCAGTAATTGATACAGAAATAGCATAGAGTCTCAAGGCTATTGGAGATGACTAAGCACCAGGGATAGATGGATACAATGCTGTATTCTTCAAAAAGAGCTGGGGCATCATTGGTAACCTAGTCACCACTGCCATTAAGCAGTTTTTCACCTCAACTAGGATGTGCAAACCAATAAACTGTGCAACTATTACCCTCATTCCTAAATTGTCCAAACCATCTACAGTCAAAGAGTATAGGCCTATTGCTTGATGTTCTGTTCTCTACAAAATCATCTCAAAAATACTGGCTAATAGGCTGCAGAAGGTGATGGCAAGTATTATCAGTGAAGCTCAGGCAGGATTCATCCCAGGTAGAAAGATCCAGGACAACATCATCCTAGCACATGAGCTTGTCAAAAGCTATACTAGACAGCATGTGTCCCCCAGATGCATGATAAAAATTGACCTCCAGAAAGCGTATGATTCAGTTGAATGGGTATTTCTACAGCAGGTTATGGAACAGATTGGCTTTCCCAGCACCTTCACCAAATGGATAATGGAATGTATCTCAACAGTGAGCTTCTCTGTGCTAGTTAATGGAGAGCCTACTGTGCCCTTTGCTGCTGCCAGGAGACTGAGGCAAGGGGACCCCATCTCCCCCTTCCTATTTGCCTTGGTCATGGAGTATTTTAAGCAGATCATGCACTTCACTAAAAGATGATCCAGCATACCAATTCCACCCCAGATGCAAAAAATTGGGCATTACACATATGTGATTTGCTGATAATTTGTTGTTGTTTGCCAAAGGAGACCTTACCTCTATCAAGGCACTATCCAAATGCTTCTCCCAATTCTCTGCAGCTTCAGGACTGCAGGCCAATCTGAACAAGAGCTCAGTCTATTTTGGAGGGGTAGCACTGCCTATACAGAAACAGATCCTCGACCACCTTGGCTATGAGCAAGGTCAATCATTCAAGTATCTGGGAGTTCCACTGTCCAACAAGAAAATCACACTGCTGCAATGGCAACCGTTAGTGGAAAGAATCACTGCCAAGATCACTTCTTGGACTGCCAAAACACTGTCTTACTCTGGGAGAATACAACTGGTTCAATCTGTCATCTTTGGAGTCCAGGCTTACTGGGCACAACTGTTTATATTGCATGTGAAAGTACTGAAAATGATTGAAGGCATTTGTAGGAGTTTCATTTGGTTTGGGATGAATACTGTAACTAAGAAAGCATACATCTCTTGGGAGAAAATGTGTACCCCAAAATCAGTTGGTGGGATAAATCTCACTAACCTCAAGCTCTGGAACAAAGCTGCCATTGCAAAGACTTGTTGGGATCTAGCCCATAAAAAGGACAAGCTGTGGATTAGGTGGATCACTGTATATTACATCAAAGACAGACCAATAAAATCCATTCCAATTCCTGCTCAAGCAAGTTGGATGGTTAGAAAGATCATCCAATCAAGAGATATTCTACAAAGGATCCAGAGTTTGAAGGAACAGAAATGCTCGACTAGACAATTGTACCAGTCACAGATGCAAGAACTGCCGAGAGTCCCATGGAAGAATTTAATCATACAAAACCAAGCAAGGCCAAAAGCAATTTTCAACCTATGGCTATTCCTACAGGACAGACTCCCAACAAAGGATAGACTACACAGCTGGGGAATGAGTATTGATCAACAATGCACCTTATGCCAAATTCACCCGGAAACAAGAGGTCACTTGTTAATGACCTGCCCTGTCACTGTGGACTTATGGGAATGAACAATGAACTGGTTCCAGGAAAACTACCCACCCAGTATTGATTGGAACCAGAAAATGGAGTGGTTGATTAGCAAAGCCAAGGATCGAACATGTCGAGCAGCCACTTTCAAAATGGTTACAGCTGAATTTGCATATGCTATCTGGCTAGAAAGGAATGCAAGAGTCTTTAACAAGATATTTCGATGTAACACTGCCTTACTGAGAGACATAGTGTATAATTGTAATGTTAGAGGTACCCCACGAATTAGACAACAATTACAACACCTTCGAATATAGTAGTGTTATGTAGTTAGGATAGTAGAAATAATTTATATGTTATTTCCCAGACAGTCAGCTGAGTTGAAGCTCGACTATGGTTTTGTAATGGTACTTCATTGGTGATTAATGAAAAGCCTTAATTACCCAAAAAAAAAACACATTTTCTAAAGATTGACAAAACACATTTGTTTATTAAATATTACAAAAAGCACTTGAAATAAACAGTTTTTGACAGCCAAACGAGCTCTTAGTTGGAAATCATCCCTACGAACTGAGCGCTAGGACAACCATAATTATTAGACTTCCCTATTATCCAGAATAGTCGTCTACACTGCCTGAAAATAGCAATTCATGTTCTGTTCTGAAAAAAAAAAAAGAAATTGCGGTACACTTCCAATTAAATCCTCAGTGCATTGAACAATAGTTGATCAAAGTAAGCCATTAGTAGAAAAGTTCAAGTCTCCATATTTAAAGGGAAAAAAATTCATCAGTTAGGCCAAATGGATTAACCATTCTACATCCGTATCTAATAAAATTTCTGAGCAAATACAGTGGAGTGAGAACTGAAGGTTTCCGAGATGTTATACCACACACCATCTGTGAAATTTAAACACGAATGACTTCATAAAAGGAGGATCCAGAGCACTTGAGAGGAAGAATGCCAAGACTACTGCTTAACTTCTAGTGCAGATTCTATGCGTTGTATCAAAGTCGGAGCATTGAGTGCGCCCTCCTGAAACAAGACATTAAAGCAGTTATATACACAAGATACACTTGAACTAAAAATTAATAATCAAGTAGAAGAAGAAGAAAAAAGATCCACATCCACCAAACCCTCATGTCTTATTGCTGATTTGCCGGGCTAGCATTTTCCTTGCTCAATAAATCTTAAAAGCTACAAGCACTCCTTGGTCCAGTTTCCGGTTTCTTGATTGTTTTCAATCAGTTATTCGAGCATTTCTTTTTCTACTTTTTTTGGCTTTGGGTGTGCAATGAGGTGAAGAGGCATAATATGGTCACATATAATAAATACTTAAAAACTTAGTTGTAAAGAGGAAATCTATCTATTTGGTAACTTACAATTTTATGGCTTTTCCTTACTACAAATGTCATTCAAGAAGAAATTAGTATAGCTTGCTATTCGAAAAACCAACATGAAAACAAGTAAAAGAACAAGGTCTATTCAACTTACAAAGCGATCACAGACTTCTCCATCCTTGAACAATATGAAGGTTGGCAGTGCCTGTATTTTGTACTTATCTGCGAGGGCTGGGTACTTCTCTGAATCAATTTTCACCACTTGAATTTTATCTTTCATTGATTCACCAACTTCATTTAGAATAGGAACCATGAACTGGCAAGGACCACACCTGCAATCCAGAGTTTAGATGAGTTCTTAAATGAAATGGATGTACATCACATTACTGAGAAATGCAAGTAGTTTGGGAAATCCTCTCATTATTGTATCCCTGGAAACTGTTGTCAAGTTTTTGACACCACTGAATTCGAAGAACTTACGATTGAGCAATTAGCTATATCTACTTAATAATATTGTAAGCATTCATATTCTTCTCCTTTTGATGTAAAGAAATGACACTGAATGCAGCCCATTAGAGTCAGAGACTGAAGCATTTACTACTATTTTTTCAAGAAAGCGTGAAGGTTGCCGAGGAGCATAAAACTAAAACAAATAGAACAACATACCAGGTAGCATAGAAGTCAACCAATAATGGTTTCTCAGATTTCTCCAACAATTCTTCAAAGGAAGAAAATGTTTCCTTCTTTGCTTCAACCTAATTAACAGACACGATTCAATCAGAAAATTGATTTAATCTAATGAAATTCGGCAGTCTCATGCTAATTTCATTGCTAAACATCGAGTTTTAACATAGTAAATGCAGCACTAAACAAGAAGGCAATGAACAAATAGAAAAAAAGAAGTCCAAGATCCTCCAACCGCATATTGCTAATGATGAACAAAAAGCAAGTGAATAAAAAGTTACTATATCTTATTTTCTGACGGTTTACATCTACTGTATTTTGTTATCTCACTTGGTTAAAATAGTACTCTCTCTTAAGCTTTTATATGAAACAAAAGAATGGCTCACTTTCCACACTATATATAAGTATACAACTACTAATTTGTCTCCAACAAAAAAGAATATTGTTTATTGCATCTGAGAGGGTAACCTCTCTGTCTACTTATAAAGGTAGGGGGGTAAGGTTTACGTACAAACTGTCCTTCCCATACCCCGCTTGTGGGATTAAACTAGATTTTTTTTGTTGTATTTATTTTGCAATATCCTAAAATATTTGACACACTTAAAAATATGCAGTGAATTTGATACTACTCTCAGTTATTTCAAGAATTCAAATTTCATCTAAGCGAAACTCACCTTTAGCCAATGGTGTAACATTTCCCCCTTTGCAATAGCTTATCAATTACTAACATTTTTCCCCTTGGCACTAGAAAAGAGCTTTAGACTACAAATTGAAGTACACGAAATTAAACAACAGGTCACATCTTTAGTAAAAAAGAAACTAAATAGCAGGTCACATGTTCAGTAAACTAGAAAATACAGGTAACTATAATAAACTGAAACTCATTGTGGACCTAATTTCTGGTAACACTATTCATTTCTTTTCAACATAATTAGATAGTCAAAAAGAAAGTTAACATGCACCGCTGAAAAAAAAAACACAAATAATTTCAAAGCAAAAAACAATTTTGAGATTTGGAATAAAAGAAAAAGAAATACCAGAGGAACAAAACGTGAAGTCCCTTTATTGGATTTCAACCCACAGTTTCCAATTTGAAGACGGCGAAGCTCTCTGGGAAATTGCAAGGAGGAAAGGTATGTAAGCTTTGAAGAAGAATAGCAATTCGCCGATGAAGAAGTCAAAGCGCCGGCTCCGGTTCCGGCAGCAGCAATAGAAATTGCCATTTCTAGAAGGGAAGAAAATGCGATAAAGTTGGAAGATTACGCGTTTGAGGGAGGGAGTGCGAAGATATCGATTGAGGAAATGAGATACAATTCTACCTTGTATTTGGATTGGGTGCGGTGGGTTGTAGAGTAAGGAATAAAAAGTCAACCAATTGGGAAACCGCTGATTGGTTGGAACAGAGAAAGCTTGGTTTTATCGTACCTTTGAACTTTTGTCTGCGACTTGTATTGCGAAAAGTATCTTGCACGGCTTTCTTTGATTTTGTTACACTAATTGCAAATTATTGGAAGTTAAAACAGGAAGCAATTATTGTACTATTTGTTTCCTTGGTTAAGCAAAGTATATTTAGTCTTAAGATTTTTATATACTTTCATCATTTTAAAATAAAAAAGGTTACAAAATCTTTTTTTATATAACTTCTGTTAATCTCCGTTAATCTAATTGGTGAAAAATATTATTGTGAAGGAAAGTAAGATTTTCTTGTTTAATTCCGAGATCAACAACCTACGAGAGGCGAGAGCTGCCTTATTTTGAAAACTTGAATTATGTGAAATAATGAAAATTCTGTAATTTATAGGATTTGTAACTATATTATAATCATTATGAGAATATTTTGCTCAATAAATTAAATATATACAATGAATCCAGACGCGTTATAAGACTCCTCTTAAGTTGCAGTATCACAGGCTCCAAACTGGCCATGTACAAACTTGAAATTAAGAAAATGTTTTTTTTATATTTTTTATGTGTAAAAAATAGATTTCTTATGTGTAAAAATTTTATATGTAAAAGTAAATCTTCCATGTATAAAAAAGAAGATGGGCTCATAAAACTAAGGAATTTTTACCCTAAAACTTAATAACCTATTTATTTTAAATAAATACCATTTTAGAAACTTATATTATATAGCTTTCTTTTACTCTTTATAGCAAAATCTTTAATTATGATTACATCCCACCTTTAAGCAATTATATACCCAAATTATTATTTTTCTCTCTCCTTTTTCAAATTCTCTCTCACATAATTACTGGTAAAATTCTCAAATCACGTTCTCTCTCTAATTTGATACACTCTATTCTCTTCCCACACAAAATCACGATTCTGCAACATAAATTATCTCTAACCCACATTACCTAGGTCTTCCTCATTCTCACTCACCACATTAATTTCTCTCTCTACTCCCGATTGTATTTTGATACAAGTAGTTGTGGTAAGTATTTAGCTTCTTAGATTTTCGTTTGGAATTTGTATTTTGTTTGTTTTCAATAACAATTGTTATTGTTTACTCAACAAAAAGCTCTTGTTTTTCTCTCCAATGTCGGACTCAACCATTATTATTGTTGATGGTCTATTGGTAGAGAGAAGAATCCTCGAAAACGATATGCAACGTCTTGCCATAATTTTTGCTCGGCTACTGTACAGGATATGTGGGAATAGTAAGATTCGGGATTTTTGCTCGGCAGTGGATTCGCCGAAAAATTAGGGTGTTCTTAAACAAAGACGACGGAGCTTGGGGCTGAGCAACTTGAATTTTCTGTTAATATATTTCAATGTATCGCGTTGTATTTTCATGTATTTCATTGTATTCATTATCTTTTTTTAATTGTAATTCAATGTATCTCGTTGTTTTCATTGTATTCAACGTCTTTTTCCATTGTATTTTAATGTATCCTGTTGTATTTTATATATTTTATTGTATTCACTGTTTCACTATATGCCATGAATGTATTTATATGTTTTTTAATTAATATAATTTATGTATTCAGATGTATTATATAATTTCTCTGAAGATTGATATAGTTTTGGGGTATTTTTCGGTTGAGAACTTTCTTATAACTGGAAATACAAAATTATATGTTATAATTGAATTTGTTGAGTTATATTAGGAGTCTATTATGTTAACTGATTCACTTTTCGTTTTAAACCAGTGTAATCCCCTGTTTCAAGACGTGAATACCGTCGAATACAGTCGAATACAATAATTCTCCAGCTGTAATCACATGTTTCACATCATGAATACAGTTGAATATGCTCCAATAAAAAAAATTCTAGCTATAATTTCATGTTTCACGGCTAGAAATGTTACTGTATTCATGAATACAGTAGCTTAAATATATCGATTACACTCTAAAAACCCTAAAAATATAGCTATAAGAAGTAATATAGTTCCATCCCAGATGCAAGAAACTGGACATCACACATATGTGCTTTGCTGATGACCTACTTCTATTTGCTAAAGGTGACCTTAACTCTGTCAAGGCCCTGTCCAAGTGTTTCACACAGTTCTCAGTAGCCTCAGGACTTCAAGCCAATCTGAGCAAGAGCTCAGTCTATTTTGGAGGAGTACTAGTGCCAATACAGCAACAGATTCTTGGTCACGTGGGCTATGAACAAGGCCAACTGCCTTTCAAGTACCTTGGAGTTCCACTGTCCACCAAGAAAACCATACTGCTGCAATGGCAACCATTAGTGGACAGAATCACAGCCAAGATCACATCCTGGACTGCCAGGACACTGTCTTATTCTGGGAGGCTACAACTTGTACAATCTGTTATCTTTGGTGTCCAAGCTTACTGGGCACGGCTGTTTATATTTCCTGTGAAAGTACTCAAAATGATTGAAGGCATCTGTAGGAGTTTCATTTGGTCCGGGATGAACATTGTAACTAAGAAAGCATACATCTCATGGGACAAAATGTGCACCCCAAAATCAGTTGGGGGGATGAACCTCATTAACCTAAAGCTCTGGAACAAAGCTGTCATTGCAAAGACCTGCTGGGACCTATAACATAAAAAGGACAAGCTGTGGATTAGGTGGATCACTGTTATTACATCAAAGACAAACCAATAGAATTCATTCCAATTCCTTCCCAAGCAAGTTGGATGGTGAGAAAGATCATCCAAGCCAGAGATGTCCAACAAACGACTCAGAATTGGAAGGAACAGAAGTACTCGACAAGACAGTTGTACCGCTCACGGATGCAAACAGTACCGAGAGTTCCATGGAAGAATCTGATCATACAGAATCAAGCTAGGCCAAAAGCAACATTCAACCTATGGCTATTCCTCCAGTATAGACTTCCAACAAAGGACAGACTACACAGCTGGGGAATGAATATTGATCAACAATGCACCTTGTGTCAAAACCACCCGGAAACAAGAGATCACTTGTTAATGCACTGCCCTGTCACTGTGGATTTATGGGAAAGAACAATGAACTGGCTGCAGGAAAACTACACACCAAGCTCTGATTGGAACCAGAAAATGCACTGGTTGATTAGCAAAGCCAAAGGTCGAACAGCTCGAGCTGACATCTTCAAACTGGTTACAGCTGAGTTTGCATATGCTATCTGGCTGGAAAGGAATGCAAGAGTCTTCAACAAAATATTCCGATGTAACACTGCCCTACTAAGAGACATAGTGTATAATTGTAATGTTAGAGGTACCTCGAGAATAAGACAAATATTACAACACATTCACATATAGTAATGCTAGATAGTTAGGATAGTAGAAATAGTCTATATGTTAACCCCCTAGACAGCCAGCTGAGTTGAAGCTCGACTGTGATTTTGTAAAGCTATTTCATTGATGATTAATGGAAATCTTTAATTATCAACAAAAAAAATAATATAGTAAATGGTAACTACAACTAGGTAATAACCATTAAAACATAACGGTTTTAGTGGTTATTAGCTAGTTGTAGCTACCATTTACTATATTACTTCTTATAGCTATATTTTTAGGATTTTTAGAGTGTATTCGGTATATTTAAACTACTGTATTCATGAATACAGTAGCATTTCTAGTCGTTAGACATGAAATTATAGTTAGAAATTTTTTTTATTAGAGTGTATTCGACGTTGAGAGAGAAATTAACGTGGTGAGTGAGAATGGGGAAGACCTAGACACTGTGGGTGGGAGATAATTTCAGTTGCAGAATCGTGGTTTTGTGTGGGAAGAGAATAGAGTGTATCAAATTAGAGAGAGAACATGATTTGAGAATTTTAGCAGTAATCATGTGAGAGAAAATCTAAAAGGAGAGAGAACAATACTAATTAGCATATATAGTAGCTTAAGGGTATGATGTAACCATGATTAGAGATTTTACTATAAAGAGTAAAAGATAGCTATATAATGCAATTTTTAAAATTGTATTTATTTAAAATAAATAAGGTAATAGCTTTACTATACGGGTCTAAATTCCAGCTAAAAACAAGTTTGTATTTGACCCGTAATATGCCTACCAGGATCATTTGATTTTTCTAAAAATCTAGTGAAGATAGGTCCATATTGCAATGAGGTTGGGCAATATCGAGTAAGGTGCATTATATATTAAAATGAATTTTTACCTTCTTATACATTATATGAAACTATATTACCCTTCTTACTCAAGTTTTATTATAATTATATTTTATATCCTTAATTACCATTTATATATATTTTAAGGGAACTAATGATAATAATTAGTGTCCTAAAATTACTCTGACATATTTTCTACTCTCCCACGTTTCCTCTCCACATCTCACCACCCCTCCTCCTTCCCTCGCCACGTATCTTGCACAAGAGAGCAGCAATCCCATCATTGGAAACCATTAAAAGTTTTGAAGCTTTGAAACTTTGAAGCTTTGAATTTAAATTTGGATTTTCAAAAAACATTATTTGTTTGGATTGAAAGTTGTTGCAAAGAATTGAGAATTCTCTCTACGTCTCTCTTATCTCTCAATCCCAAATTTCAGTTATGTAAGTAAAGAAAAAGAGAGCATCAATTCCACCATTGACTGCTATTAAAAAGCTTTGAAACTTTGAATTCGAATTTGAATTTTCAAAAATCATTATTTGTTTGGATTGGGTATTGTTGCAAATAATTGGGAATATTGTTTGTGTTGGAAACACGTTCTCAAGGCTTTATACTAAAACGTGTGTTCTTATGTGTAGGTTTTGATGAATGACAAACGAAGCGCAAAGTGATATATGACGAAGTTCAAGTACAAGCGCACAATTGGTGGATAACGAGATTCAAGCACAATACAAATTTTTATAGTTTAAATGAGTCATTCTTAATTGTGATCTTGATCCGACAACTTGACTCATGACATGGCTTCTCTCGTAAAATTATTTTTACAAAATCATGCATATTTAATTTAATGCTAAATGATTTTAAATCATGCATATTTACTTCAGTCAAAATGATTTTTAAACATGCCTCTAAAATCTGGACTAAGATAATCGATTATGTACTTATGATAATCGATTATGTTAACCCAAGACTGCATGACAATCGATTGTAAACTAATGACAATCGATTGTGTTAAGGCAGTGAACATCAGGTTTTTCAAAACCTGCATGGCAATCGATTGTGAACCTTATGACAATCGATTGTGATGAGGCAGTGTCCATCAAAGTTCTTCAAAACTCAGAATAACCGATTGTGAAGCTAATAACAATCGATTGTGAAGAGACAGTGTCCCTCAGATTTTTCAAAGTCACAAAATAATCGATTGTGAACTTATGACAATCGATTGTGTTGAGGCAGTGACTTCCAGACTTTTTCAAAATTATTAAATAATCGATTGTGAGTATATATCAATCGATTGTCACGAGGCAGTGTCTAAAATGATTTTCAAAGTCTGATAGATAATCGATTATTAACATTGCACAATCGATTGTGAAGCTGACCGTTGTCGTAAAATTTTCAAATACCGTCAGGTAATCGATTGTTGATTTTGTACAATCGATTGTTGATATTGAAATCTGAAAAAGATTTTTTGAACGTTGCTGAATAATCGATTATTGATTTGGTATAATCGATTGTTTTACGTAAAATCTGGAAATGATTTTTTGAACGTTGCCAATAATCGATTGTTGATCTTGGACAATCGATTGTTAAGCGTAAAATCTGGGATTGATTTTTGGTACGATTGGCAAACAATCGATTGTGGCTTCCTGACAATCGATTGTCACAGAGTAAAATCAGCAAACTCTTAATTGGCAATTAGGCAACGGTAATGCCAAGTTTTTCAACTATAAATACAGCTTCATTTCAGTGTTTTAAACACAACAACACACAACAACTGATCATTCTATTGCTATAAGCTTGCATATTATAGTTTATCATTTTATATTCATTTCATAAAGCTTTTGAGAGCCGAAGTCTTGTCCATAGTTGTTGTAATCTTGAGCCTACTTCTTTTACTCATATCTACTCATTAAGGAGTGTTTTGTTTGAGTGTTTAGTGTTTTGTACTCTTGTAAGAGAATTGTGATTCTCTTGTTGTAAGGAACTTGTGTTTCCTTGGTTGAAGTCTTGGAGTGTTGTATCTCCGAGCAAAGGTGTTAAGGCTTGTGTCCTTAAGTTGTAAAGGTTTGTTGAGCACCCGTAAGCTTGACAAGTTAGTGGAAAATCTCGAGAGAGTCTCTCGGGGACTGGACTAGCCACGTGTTGTGGTGAACCAGAATACATCGGTGCGTTCTTTCCTTTTGTTTATTTAACGCACTTAATTATTTCCTGAAATTATTTAATTTCCGCAAGTTTACGCTAAATTTTATTATAACGCTATTCACCCCCCCCCCCCTCTAGCGTTAAGCGTATTACCTAACAATTGGTATCAGAGCCCAACTCTCTGAAGACTTAACAGTTTGAGAGAACCATCCATGGCTTCTACTCGTGACTCTTTTGCAAGAATTGATGAAGGACAATGCTCCACACGACCACCTCTATTCAACGGTACAAACTACACGTACTGGAAGGAGAGGATGAATATTTTCGTTCAAGCAAACAACTTTCATCTCTGGAAGGTGATAACGAAGGGAAATCAAATTCCAACCAAAAAGGTTGAAAACGAATGGGTTCCCAAGTCCGAAGAAGAATATGACGCGGATGATATCCGAAAGGTTCAAAATAATGCTAAAGCAATTAATTTATTATATTGTGCTGTAAATGCTGACGATTATAGGAAAATATCGTGTTGCACAATGGCAAAGGAAATGTGGGACAAGCTGAAAATTACGTACGAAGGTACGGACCAGGTAAGGGAAGCTAAAATTGATTTCCCAACCCATGCTTATGAATTATTTCACATGAAGGAAGGTGAAAATGTGGATGAAATGTTCGAACGATTTTCAATAATCGTAAATGACCTACATGCCCTCAAGAAGACATTCACGGACAGAGAACTGGTTCGAAAAATTCTTAGAAGTCTCACTCCGGCATGGCGATCAAAGGCCGACGCAATTCAAGAATCCATTGGCGTCTCAAATGTCACAATCGACGCATTAAGAGGTAACCTTAAGACTTATGAATCTACCATACTTAACCCTCTTGTTGATGATCAAAGGAGGCAAAGAATAGCGCTTAAGGCAAGCACAAGCCAACCTCAAGTTGATGAGGACGGAGACAACGAGTTTGGACTCGTTATCAAAAGATTTCAAAAGTTCATGCGAAAGGAGTATGAACGAAAGGGCAAAAAGCAAGGCGAGCAAATAAAGTGCTATGAATGCGGTGAAACCGGGCACATCAAATCAAATTGCCCAAACATCAAAAAGGAGAAGAAACCTTTTAAGAAGCAACGTGCATACATTTCTTGGGGAGGAGACTCCGGAGATGAGTCAAGCGAAGAAGAAGAAGACGAAGCCGCAAACCTTTGTCTTATGGCGCAAGAAGACAAGCAAGATGAGGTATGTCAAATCTCTTCTAAAAACTTCTTTACTCTTGAAGAAATGCGAACTGCTTTTGATGAGCTATATACTGAATTTATTAAAGCTTCAAAAACTGTCAAGAGCATAAAAGAAAATGCTTCTCTAAAAGAAAAAGATTTTCAAAAACAGCTTTCTTTAAAAGAAAAGGATTTAGAAAAACTGGTTTTAGAAAATGAGAAGCTGAAAGAGGAAAACAAGTTTTTCGGAAAAAGAAGCGCCGACAAGCCCGAAAGTTCTATTAAAAATTGCTCTTCTTGCATGCATCTTGAAAATGAGGTAGATAGACTTAAAACCTTAGATAAGTTTAATTCTTCTCACAAAAACTTGAATGAGGTCCTTGTTAATTTGAAGTCAACCAAACATGGCATAGGTTTTAAGAATGAGCCTAAAGAAAAGGTTGAAGCCAAACCCCAACCACCTAAGGCTCGACCTAGGATTAATAAAACAAATGCTTATCCTAGAAAGAGCAATCCTAGAACAAATATGCATGTTAGACCACATGTTGAACATTTTAGAAGACCTAGAAATGACTTACCACCTAGAAAAGACTACCCTAGAAATGATGCATATTTTAGGCCAAACACTAGAAGGAGTTTTGAACCTCCTAGAACATCTAGACATGACCATTACTCTAGAAACGATGCTCATTTTAGAACTAATAGTAGGAGAAATGGTTCTCATGAAATGTGCAATAGTCATAATGAAAATAGAGTAACTCATTTTCGTCCATCAAGTTACTATGAACCTAGAAGGATGCATAACCCCAATGTGACTTGTCATTATTGTAGACGCATTGGTCATATTGCCCCTGCATGCTTTGCACGACATAGACATATCACTCAATCGCATCATTATAATATGCCTAACCCTCAAGGACCCAAAATGGCATGGGTACCTAAAACGCATTAACTTGTTTTGTAGGTATGTTTGAAGGGATCAAGTGTACTATGGTACCTTGATAGTGGATGCTCCAAACATATGACGGGAGACGAATCCAAATTCCTTCAACTAGAACACAAAGAAGGAGGAAGTGTGATTTTTAGGGATAACAATAAAGGAAAGATCATTGGCATCGGATCGGTTGGTAAGGATGAAAATTCCTCTATTAAGCATATATTACTTGTGAAAGGTTTAAAGCATAATCTCTTGAGCATAAGTAAATTATGTGACAAGGGAAATCTTGCCCTATTTGATTCGGATGAATGCTTAGTGTTTAGACGTAATGATTTCAAAATTATCCTTCGTGGTTTTAGAGTAGATAATATTTACATGGTTGATCTTGCTAATTCCTCACCCGAATATGTGGATTGCCTTATGAGCAAAGAGGATGATACTTGGCTATGGCATCGTAGAGTCGCTCATATAAACATGCATCTTTTGAACAAATTGATTTCTCAAAACTTAGTTATTGGCCTTCCCAATTTGAAATTTGAAAATGACTCTATCTGTGATTCTTGTCAAAAAGGGAAGCAAACAAAAGCATCTTTCAAATCCAAAAATATTGTTTCAACTTCTAGACCATTGCAATTGCTTCACATGGATTTATTTGGACCATCTCGCATTGAAAGTCTAGGAAGAAATCGTTATGCTTTTGTGATTGTTGATGATTATTCTAGATTTACTTGGACTTTATTTCTTGCCAATAAAAGTGATGCTTTTCAGAATTTTAAATATTTTCTTAAGCGTGTTCAAAACGAGAAGGAAACAACCGTCACTTCAATTAGAAGTGATCATGGGGGAGAGTTTGATCACAATCTCTTTGCGGACTTTTGTGACGAACTCGGTATCAAGCATACCTTTTCCGCTCCACGTACACCACAACAAAATGGGGTGGTGGAAAGGAAAAATAGGTGTCTCGAAGAGATGGCTAGAACCATGCTCGAAGAGGCTGAGATTCCCAAACATTTTTGGGCGCATGCCGTGAGTACCGCATGCTACATCTTAAATAGAGTAGTCATAAGGCCAATACTCATGAAGACCCCTTATGAACTCTACAAGGGAAGGAAACCAAATATCTCCCATTTTAGAGTATTCAGTTGTAAATGTTTTATTCATAACAATGGCAAAGATCAATTGGGAAAGTTTGATGCTAAGTCCAATGAGGGAATTTTCATTGGTTATCCTCACGTAGCAAAGCATATAGGGTTTTTAATAAAAGAACCGAAACTGTGGAGGAATCCCCTCATGTTGTATTTGCCGAAAATAATGCTCGCTTGGCGAGAAAGGATTCCGGTTTTGATCTTGCAGGTATTTTAGATAGCTTGAAAGACAAAATACAAGAGGAAACGCCTAAAGAAAATCAAGACAAAATTTTGAAACAGCCAACGGAGGAAACGCCACAATTGGAGAATGAAACGAAAATGCCTAACGAGTGGAGGACAATTAAAGATCACCCTCTCGAACAGGTAATTGGCGACGTCGGAGAAAAGGTAAGTTCCCAAAACTCCCTTAAGAACACCTTAGGACATACTGCTTTTGTGTCTCAAATTGAACCAACAACAATCTCCGAAGCAATTGGGGATGAATTTTGGACCTTGGCAATGCAAGAGGAGCTTAACCAATCAAACGGAATGACGTTTGGGATTTGGTGCCAAGACCCGAAAATCATACCATAATTGGTACGAAATGGGTTTTTCGAAACAAACTAGATGAAAATGGTGTAATCACTAGAAACAAAGCTAGGCTTGTAGCAAAAGGCTATAATCAAGAAGAGGGTATTGACTATGAAGAAACATATGCTCCCGTAGCTAGATTAGAAGCTATTCGTCTATTGCTCGCATTTGCCTCTTCTATGAATTTCAATTTATATCAAATGGATGTGAAAAATGCTTTTCTAAATGGTGTTATACAAGAAGAAGTTTATGTTGAACAACCCCCCGGTTTTGAAGATTTTAAATCTCCCGATCATGTTTTCAAACTCAAAAAGGCTCTCTATGGTTTAAAACAAGCTCCCCGAGCTTGGTATGAAAGATTGAGTAAATTTCTATTGGAAAATGATTTCATTAGGGGGAAAGTTGACACCACCCTTTTTGTTAAGCATAAAAACAATGATATTTTATTAGTTCAAATATATGTGGATGATATCATATTTGGTGCTACTAACAATGTCTTATGCAAGGAATTTTCCGACTTAATGACAAGCGAATTTGAGATGTCTATGATGGGTGAGTTAACATTCTTTTTGGGATTACAAGTAAAGCAAATGAAAGAAGGTACGTTCATTTGCCAAGCCAAATATTGCAAAGAATTGCTGAAACGATTTGAAATGAACAATGCAAAAGCAATGGCGACTCCCATGAGCACATCCGATCATCTAGACAAAGATGAGAAAGGTAAGGAAGTCGACACTAAGAAGTATCGAGGTATGATTGGCTCTCTTCTCTATCTTACTGCTAGTCGTCCGCACATCATGTTTAGCGTGTGCTTATGCGCCCGTTATCAATCGTGTCCGAAGGAGTCTCACCTTACTGCGGTAAAACGGATTTTGAAGTACCTTGTTGGTACTAAAAATGTGGGTCTATGGTACCCCAAAGGTTCTTCATGCCAACTCGTTGGCTATTCCGACTACGATTTTGCTGGATGCAAATTGGACCGCAAAAGCACCAGTGGTACTTGCCATTTGCTCGGTAGCTCTTATTAGAAAATACGCTTAATGCTAGAGGGGGGGGGTGAATAGCGTTATAATAAAATTTAGCGTAAACTTGCGGAAATTAAAATTTGCAAGAAATGAATAAGTGCGTTAAATAAACAAAAAGGAAAGAACGCACCGATATATTCTGGTTCACCACAACACGTGGCTAGTCCAGTCCCCGAGAGACTCTCTCGAGATTTTCCACAAACTTGTTAAGCTTACGGGTGCTCAACAAACCTTTACAACTTAAGGACACAAGCCTTAACACCTTTGCTCGGAGATACAACACTCCAAGACTTCAACCAAGGAAACACAAGTTCCTTACAACAAGAGAATCACAATTCTCTTACAAGTGTATAAAACACTAAACACTCAAACAAAATACTCCTTTATGAGTAGGTATGAGTAAAAGAAGTAAGCTCTAGATCACAACAACTTTGGACAAGAATATGGCTCTCAAAAGCTTTATGAAATTGAATATAAAATGATAAACAAAAGTATGCAAGCTTATAGCAATGTAATGATCAGTTGTAGTATGTTGTTGTGTTTAAAACACTGAAATGAAGCTGTATTTATAGTTGAAAAACTTGGCATTACCGTTGCCTAATTGCCAATAAAGAGTTGCTGATTTTACTCACTGACAATCGATTGTCAAACCCCAACAATCGATTGTCTGCCAGTCAGATCAAAATTCAATCCCAGATTTTACGCTTGATAATCGATTACTTACAATCCATAATCGATTACTAGCAACGTTCAAAAAATCCTTTCCAGATTTTACCACAAACAATCGATTGTCCAGAATCAACAATCGATTACTCAGCAACGTTTAAAAAATCTTTTCCGGATTTTAATCACAACAATCGATTATACAGAATCAATAATCGATTACCTCACGATATTTGAAAACATTACGACAACGGTCAGCTTCACAATCGATTGCACAAAGTCAACAATCGATTACTTATCAGTTTTTGAAAATCATTTTAGACACTGCCTCTTGACAATCGATTGTTATGTACTCACAATCGATTGTTTAATAGTTTTGAAAAAGTCTGGAAGTCACTGCCTCAACACAATCGATTGTCATAAGTTCACAATCGATTATTTTGTGACTTTGAAAAATCTGAAGGACACTGTCTCTTCACAATCGATTGTCATTAGCTTCACAATCGATTATTCTGAGTTTTGAAAAACTTTGATGGACACTGCCTCAGTCACAATCGATTGTCATCCAATCGATTGTAATGCAGGTTTGAAAAACCTGATGCTCACTGTCTTACTCACAATCGATTGTCATTAGTTCACAATCGATTGTCATGCAGTCTTGGCTTAAAAACAATCGATTATCATAAGTACATAATCGATTATCTTTTGTCCAGATTTTTACGGCATGTCTAAAAATTATTTTGACTATTGTAAATATGCATGATTTAAAATCATTTGACGTTAAATTAAATATGCATGATTTTAAAAAGTAGTTTTATGAGAGAAGCCATGTTACGAGTCAAGTTGTAGGATCAAGATCACAAATAAGAATGACTCAATTAAACTTATAAAACTTTGTCTTGAGCTTGAATCTCGTTGTATATCAATTGTGCGCTTGTTTCTTGAACTTCGTCATATATCAATTTTCGCTTCGTTTGTCATTCATCAAAACCTACACAAAAGAACACACGTTTTAGTATATTGCATTGAGAACGTGTTTCCAACAGCTCTCTCGTTTTTTGGTTTAGCAAGAAACAAGTAAGTGTTGCGTTGTCCACAACCGAGGCAGAATATGTAGCCGCGGGGAGTTGTTGCGCTCAAATCCTCTGGATGAAACAACAACTCTTCTACTATGGCCTAAGTCTTGATCATATCCCTCTTAGATGTGATAATACTAGTGCATGCTTGACGAAGAACCCTGTTCTTCATTCGCGAACAAAACACATTGAAATTAGACATCATTTTATAAGAGATCACGTTCTCAAGGGCGATGTCGAAATCGAATTTGTTGAAACCAAAGACCAATTGGCCGACATCTTTACTAAACCCTTAGAGAAAGAGTCCTTCTTCTGAATTCGTAGTGAACTCGGGATTCTTGACTCCACGTTGATCTAAGTCATGCATTGCATCTTTTTATCTTACATGATTTCTAACTTGAGCGTCGGAGACGTCTAACGAATTTTTGCAGGTATCGCCCTAAAGGTAGGGGGAATTATAAAGCATGATGCGCAATAATCAAGTATTCTTCAGAAAAATCGGTTTCTGTCGTCTAGTAATCGATTATCTCGTATAAATAATCGATTGTTCTGCTATTACTTGAGTGATTGTACTCTCTTTAAGTAATCACGTTTTTTTAAATAAACAAGTTTTATTTACATTTTTGGCATCTTCTTATATTATTTTTGCTAATGGCAAAAGGGGGACGATAACGGGTATGCACTTTCAATTTCTATAAGCTTAAATTGAGGGGGAATTCATATATTGAGGGGGAACTAATCGCATACTTATTGCATATCTTTACTTGTCTTGAATCGTCATTATAAATTGTTTAAGTTGCATATCCCGCTTAAAGTTTGCCATTATCAAAAAGGGGGAAATTGTTGGAAACACGTTCTCAAGGCTTTATACTAAAACGTGTGTTCATATGTGTACGTTTTGATGAATGACAAACGAAGCGCAAAGTGATATATGACGAAGTTCAAGTACAAGCGCACAATTGGTGGATAACGAGATTCAAGCACAAGACAAAGTTTTATAGTTTAAATGAGTCGTTCTTAATTGTGATCTTGATCCGACAACTTGACTCATGACATGGCTTCTCTCGTAAAATTATTTTTACAAAATCATACATATTTACTTCAGTCAAAATGATTTTTAAACATGCCTCTAAAATCTGGACTAAGATAATCGATTATGTACTTATGATAATCGATTATGTTAAGCCAAGACTGCATGACAATCAATTGTGAACTAATGACAATCGATTGTGTTAAGGCAGTGAACATCAGGTTTTTCAAAACCTGCATGACAATCGATTGTGAACCTTATGACAATCGATTGTGATGAGTCAGTGTCCATCAAAGTTCTTCAAAACTCAGAATAATTGATTGTGAAGCTAATGACAATCGATTGTGAAGAGACAGTGTCCCTCAGATTTTTCAAAGTCACAAAATAATCGATTGTGAACTTATGACAATCGATTGTGTTGAGGCAGTGACTTCCAGACTTTTTCAAAATTATTAAATAATCGATTATGAGTATATATCAATCGATTGTCACGAGGCAGTGTCTAAAATGATTTTCAAAGTCTGATAAATAATCGATTATTAACATTGCACAATCGATTGTGAAGCTGACCGTTGTCGTAAAATTTTCAAATACCATCAGGTAATCGATTGTTGATTTTGTACAATCGATTGTTGATATTGAAATCTGAAAAAGATTTTTTGAACGTTGCTGAATAATCGATTATTGATTTGGTATAATCGATTGTTTTACGTAAAATCTGGAAATGATTTTTTGAACGTTGCCAATAATCGATTGTTGATCTTGGACAATCGATTGTTAAGCGTAAAATCTGGGATTGATTTTTGGTACGATTGGCAAACAATCGATTGTGGCTTCCTGACAATCGATTGTCACAGAGTAAATCAGCAAACTCTTAATTGGCAATTAGGCAACGGTAATGCCAAGTTTTTCAACTATAAATACAGCTTCATTTCAGTGTTTTAAACACAACAACACACAACAACTGATCATTCTATTGCTATAAGCTTGCATATTATAGTTTATCATTTTATATTCATTTCATAAAGCTTTTGAGAGCCGAAGTCTTGTCCATAGTTGTTGTAATCTTGAGCCTACTTCTTTTACTCATGTCTACTCATTAAGGAGTGTTTTGTTTGAATGTTTAGTGTTTTGTACACTTCTAAGAGAATTGTGATTCTCTTGTTGTAAGGAACTTGTGTTTCCTTGGTTGAAGTCTTGGAGTGTTGTATCTCCGAGCAAAGGTGTTAAGGCTTGTGTCCTTAAGTTGTAAAGGTTTGTTGAGCACCCGTAAGCTTGACAAGTTAGTGGAAAATCTCGAGAGAGTCTCTCGGGGACTGGACTAGCCACGTGTTGTGGTGAACCAGAATACATCGGTGCGTTCTTTCCTTTTGTTTATTTAACGCACTTAATTATTTCCTGCAATTTTTTAATTTCCGCAAGTTTACGCTAAATTTTATTATAACGCTATTCACCCCCCCCCCCTTCTAGCGTTAAGCGTATTACCTAACAGTTTGGAGTTTATATCTCAATTTTAAGGAGTTTGGGTGAAGATTAGACTTGGTTTGGTTGGATTTCAAATTGAAAGAAGAAGAAGAAGAAGAAGAAGAAGAAGAAGAAGAAGAAGAAGAAGAAGAAGAAGAAGAAGAAGAAGAAGAAGAAGAAGAAGAAGAAGAAGAAGAAGAAGAAGAAGAAGAAGAACATTGTATAAAAATTATATTTAAGTTCTATGGTATTGTAGTTGTACATATCCGAGCAGAAATAATGTATGAAAATTATAGATAAATTGTATAATATATAATTAATTGTATGAAATTTATTTTTACTGTGTATAAATCAAATACAAAATACACAAAAAATATATTGCATAAAATTTATATTTAAGTTGTATGTTATCATAGTTGTATTTAACTGGGTAGAAATAATGTGTGAAAGTTGTAGATAATTCGTAAATAAATCGTATAATATATAATTAGTTGTATGAAATTTATTTTTATTATGTATAAATTAGATACAAAATATATAAAAGACACATTGTATAAAATTTATATAAAAATTGTATTTAAGTGGTATTATATTGTAGTGTCATATGACTGAGAGGTGAGGGAGGCTTTGGCAAATGAGTCTTCATCGACGTACACTAGTTTCTTCACGAGTAACTTTTGGAGAGAATCCAGATTCGACACCATCTCCGGTAGATTTTCGATTGCTAAAATTTGATGTAAGGATGAGCAATGAATTTGGAGCTAAACATCCAAAATCAGCTGCATTTTAAGTTCTGGTGGTGACATTAAACTCGTTTGTGATTGTGTAATCATTGGCATAGAAGTAATATTGCTTCGTGATGTGATGAGTTATGCATTCACAGGCGGGGAAACTATTGCTAAAGCATCCTCGGAACTTGCACCACTCTTGGCTGCCTCTGTAGTTCTCAATGATATTCAACCTGTTTTATCTAGTTAGTCTTCTATCAACTTTGTATCTTATGATTCTGCTGAAAATCAAGAGAATTAATGGGATAGACTATTAATTGAAATGTCATTAACAATGTTTTGTAATTGAAAATCTCGGTAAATAGGGAACGTTCTTTAATCTAAAAACAATTCAAACAAATAGAACAAATTTCTTATGAGCAAAAAACATGATCCTCATCCATTTTTGAAGTAATGAGTAAACTGTGAGCTAATAAGTAATGTATATAACTGGGTCGTATAGGAAGATTACTGTATTTTAAGGTGGAGGAAAAATATGAAAAGAGAAGAGGAGAAAAAAGAAAGAAAAATGGTGTAATTAAATCCCTTAATTGATGGCGTTGAGAGTCTTTTAAGATGGAATGTATATATTTTGTAAACAAAACTTACGTAGGTAGGGTAATTTACTAAACATGAACATTTAGGGTAATAAAAATTCCAATAATGTATAGGAATGAAAAAATCTCTAGTAAAATTTGATCTTCACGAATCAATTCATTTGCGGTTAGTCTCATTTTCAACTTTTACTTCAAACACATCTCACTCATATGTTTCCAATTCAATAGCTTTATACTCAGTTTTGCACTTGATCTGCCACCCACATCCTACTTATTACCTTTTTAAAAGATCAAATTTGCACTTAAGATGACTACATATGAAACGAATAAAAGTTAAAAAAGATTAGGCAGAATAGTCTCTTAGGCACTTGTATTTGTTAGCGTTTGTTATCTCGGTCCCTATACTCAAAGAAGATTCATCCAGACATATATAGTCGTTCAAACCCAATATTTTAAACCCCTCTCACCTTGCGTGTTTTCTTCAAATCTCTGACATGGATGACACATCAGTGGCCACGTCTTTGTTACACATCATTATTAATTTATTTTTCACATTATTTTAAAATTATTCATTTCCTTGTTTTATTCCACCATTTACTCCATCTTCCTCCTCCCTCACCATTTTTATTCTTCATTCACAAATCTTAAAAAACTCCTAACCATCACTGTGTGCGACCCCTCTTCGACCATACTTTACCTACAAAGATTCTTCACAGCCAACATTCCACCATAGTATCACCAATCACCACCAAAAGCTAAATCAACCATCAATAATGACCACTCGAAAAATCAACATCATCCAAAACATTTTGAAATATCACTACAGGAAAACTAGAAAATAGGTTTCACCGTTGATTTTCTTTAACTATTTTTATTTCTTTTCTTTGCAAAGTCTATCTTCCAAAGTAGGGAATGTGGATGTAAGAAAAAAACTCCCAAAAAATTGATGCAAATATGATAGATGTTTTGGATCTATAGCGACGAGGGATGTCACTGTTTGGATGAAGATATGGTCGGAAGGGTACTGTTGTTGTGTGTTTTGGGTTAATAATGGGGAAGAGGAGTAAAGTGAAGAAGGGAGGGAGATAGAGAGGGGGGAAGGGTCCTCGGTGAAGTGATAGAACGTAAGAGAAAAAGAAAAATCACCTATTTGCCCGTTTCTTTCTTTTCCAATTTGATTTTTTGAATTTTTCTTTTTCTTTTTTCCTTATTTTAATCATAAATCTTTTATGTTCACTCTCCTTATATGCGTGAAATACACGATTTTGTTCAGCTCAATGATTAAGTTGCCACATGGACTTGGTTAATGGTGGGAGGGGTTTAAAACATTGAGCTTACTGACTTCTCTCTACTTTCTCTCTCTAAAAATAGTGACGCAGATACGCAATGACGGTGGCCTAATGTGCGCCTCTACTGGCATGGGTGGGGGGAGCCTAAGAGAGTAATCCAAATCACAAGTACGAGTAAGGAATCAACAATTGAATAAACAAAGAAGATCGATGACATGCAAAAGTTGCCGAGTCGAATGGAACAGTTGCAGAGCACTATAGAGATGTAGCCAACTTTGCATGGAGTGGATTCAGCTAGATCCACTTCAATTGACAAAGGTGAACAAATCCAAAGTGTGAAACTACTGGAGAAGGTCCTAATTGCGTAGAATGTAAAGGTCGAAAAGGTGATACAAAGGAAGGAAATATATGGTAGGGGAAGCTCAAATTTCTGGAGAACCATAAGACGATCAGAAGAAGGAGTAGGTGAACCTATTTGCTGGGAATAATTTGGCGTCTAGAGGTATGAACCTCAAATTTATTGCTCTGATAGCCAAAAATAGTGAAAAAATATTTGAACTTGACTTAACTGAGGTTGATCGTGAAACAATAAAATGACAACATGCAGTTGTGTTGTATGTTGTGGTTGATTTTCCTTCAATTCGTATGATGGATCGATTTATTGCCACACAGTGGAACTTCATTAACAAACCAAAAATATACTTCCATAATGATGGCCATTTTGTTGTCAAGCTTAATAGCATGGAAGATAGGGATGTTGTGTGATTTCTAGACTATATATGATAAAAAACAAGCCTATAATTGTTAAAGCCTGGTCGCCTAATTTTTGTTTCAGTAAGGAAATGCTGCAGACAATACCTATTTGGGTAAAACTGCGCAACTTGCTGGAGTATGGACTCAATTAGTAGAATAGAAAGTGAATTAAGAGTATCTCTGTATGTAGATGTGTGCACCTCAAAAATTCAGAGGATTTCCTATGCAAGGCTTTTGGTTGAGATTGATGTTACAAAAGATATGCTTACATTTCTAAAAGTTATGGATCCTAAGGGTAAAGTTTTTTAACAATCTATTCACTATGATTGGATTCCTTAGTATTGTCACACCTGCCTTCAGGTTGGACATAGTTGCAGGAATGTTCAGAAAGCAATAGAAGGAACAAAAACCAAAATGGAATGGAGAAGAAGAGCATAACCAAGCAGGGTTGAAAAAGAAGAAAGTGTTCTAACTGGCAATGTAATACAGACAAACAATATAGGGGATACTGAGAATGAGAAACTACCAGAACGAGAACTAGCTAAAAGAAAATCTGCAGCTAAAAGTGGCATGGCAGCATTAGGGATGATATTGGCATTAATATGGTGAATGAATTCAGTCCATTTAACTTTGAAATAGGAGATACAAACATGGAGAAAGGGAAATGTAATTACTAGGGGGATACTGGGGATCCTAAGTCCAAACAACCAAGTAAATGAAACTTATAGCTTGAAATGTGAGGGGTGTAAATAAAGTCTATAAGCAAAAAGAGGTAAAGAAGTTCATTATAAATAATGATATAACACTGATATCTATTCTAGAAAATAGAGTACATGAAGTCAATGCTGGCAGAGTTATTCTTAAAATTGCAGCAAACTAGAAATAGTGTGCAAACTATGCATATAGCTCAAAGGGGAGAATATGGATTATGTGGGATCCAAACATGCTGGAATTTGAAGCTACTAATATGAGTTCTCAGGCTATTCATGGAATCCTTAGCATTCCTCAATTACATCTAAAACTACACCTGACAGCAGTATATGGTTTACATACTATCGACGCAAGGAAGGAGTTATGGGAAGAGTTGAAAGGGGCAAATAGGTATTTCAAAGTCCATGGCTAGTCTTTGGGGATTTCAATGCTATAAATAATTTAGAAGACATGCTATTTGGCAACCCAGTCCAAGATAATGAAGTAAGGGATTCTAGTGAGTTTATACAAACTAGTGGCATGACAAAATTACGAGCAATAGGAAGGGAATATACTTGGTCAAATGGTCATATCTGGACCAGGATAGACAGAGCCCTTGTGAATGTTGAATGGTTGATGACAATGGCCGGTACTGAAGTAATGATCTTAAATCTTGGGATTTCAGATCATACTCCTTTGTGTCCCCAATTACAAAATGATGCACAAAGAAGTCCAAAGCCTTTTAGATTCTTGAACTGCTTTGCAGATCACACAGATTTCCTGAAAGTGGTGGCTAATACCTGGTACAAACCTACAACAAAGCAGCACATGCAAAACATATGGTAGAGGCTCAAAGAAATGAAGAAAGAATTGAAACAACCAAATCATGCAGAATTCAGGAATATATGAGAGAAGATGGAGTTCTATAGGAAGGAGCTGCAAGACATACAAACAAAAAACGACCATTACACTCAACCAAACTTCCTATTTGAAGAAGAGAAAGAAGTGAAGATGAAATTAGAGAAATGGAGCCTAGTGGAGGAGAGTATCCTAAAGCAGAAATCTAGGAATAAATGGCTAGAACTAGGAGATGAGAACAATGCCTACTTCTTTGCCAGCTTAAGGAGCAGAAAAACTCAAAACATTATTACAAGCCTTTGTGATTATAATGGAAACATCATTCACCAACTAGAAGACATTGCCATAGAAGTAACTAGTTTCTACAAAGCACTACTAGGGAGTGCTGCTAACCAACTGCCAGCAATTGACCCTGAGGTAATGAAACATAGTGTCACAGGTTACTAAGGAAGAAGTATTTCAAGACCTTATGAGTATTGAAGGTCATAAAACTCCGGGATGTGATGGTTTCAATGCACTCTTTTTCAAAAAAGCTTGGAGTGTGATTGGAAACAAGGTTACTGAAGCAGTCCTCCAATTATTCATTGATGGAGATCTATACAAGCTATAAATTGCACAACAATAAAATTAATCCCAAAGATCAAGAACCCCACAAAAATATCCGAATTCAGACTAATAACATGTTGTACTATGCTATATAAGCTGATTTCTAAAATCCTTACTACTAGGATGCAAGGGATGATGGACAGTCTGGTGGACAAAAGTCAATCTGCCTTTGTTCCGGATAGATTATTCACAGACAATATCACCTTGAGACATGAATTAGTGAAGGTCTATGGCAGGAAAGGTATCACCCCTAGATGTATGCTAAAAACAGATATGAAAAGGCTTATGACTCAATAGAATGACCATATGTTAAGCAAGTCCTACAATGTCTCTGGTTCCCAACAAAGTTTATCAGATGGATTATGTGCTGCATCTCAACAATATCTTACTCAGTTCTACTCATTGGAGAGCCATTACCACCTTTCCCGGCTAAGAAAGTTCTAAGGCGAGGAGACCCTCTTTCCCCATTCCTTTTTGTGATTGTCATGGAATACCTTAGCAAAAGTTTGAAGTGTATCAGTGAAGATAAAAGTTCAAATTTCACCCTAGATGCAAGAAGATGCAGATTATTCAACTTGGATTTGCATATGACCTCTTATTATTTTGTAAAGGAGAACTAGAGTCTATCACTATGCTGGTGCAGTGCTTCAAAAAGTTCTCACAAGTGTGTGGATTGAGTGCCAATACTGAGAAAAGCTCAGTGTACGTTGGTGGTGTCCCACAGGAAATCCAACAACAAATTCTTCAGGCTATCCAATTTGGTAAGGGAGAGCTACCTTTTAGGTACTTAGGTATTCCTCTGAGTATAAAAAGGTTGTCTATTATTCAATGCAAACCTCTAATAGACAAGATGCTGGATAGAATAAAATTATGGACCACTAGATACTTATCATATGATGGAAGAATCCAACTTGTAAATCTGTGTTGTACTCTATTCAATTATACTGTCAAAAGTGTTTGTGCGGCCAAAAAAAGTTGTTTAGATAATAGAAGCCACTTGCAAAAGCTTTGTGTGGACTGGGGGCAGTGATCTTAGCAAGAAAGCTCTGATTGCTTGGGATAGATTATGCCTTCCTAAAGCAACATGGGGTCTAAATATTTTAGACATCTATACATAGAATTGGGTTGGCATTGGTAAACTACTATGGAACATATGCAAAAAGAAAGATTGCCTATGGGTAAAGTGGATCCATGCTTACTATATCAAGGCAGGGGAAGTATGACAGACTAAGACTACCCAAGCCTCATGGGTGGTAAGAAGATTATTAAGCAAAAACATGTTTGAAAAAATATGTCTCCATGAAACAGATGTAGCTGCTATGAGCAAATACTCAATAAAGGATATATATAGAGCCTATCGTGGGGAATTTCAGAAAGCACCTTGGAGAAGAATGATCTTAATGGCCAGCCTAAATGGACATTCATCTTGCTCTTGGCTCTTCAGAGAAGTCTGCAAACTAAGGAGAGGATAGCATGCTGGCTACTCTAGAGGATATGGACTATGTGCTGTAAAAGCAAGAAAACAAAGATATCGACCATTTACTATTTGAGTGCATGTATGCTAAACATGTGTGGTCAAAGCTCCTAGCATGACAAAGTATAAAAAGAGAAGTGTGGAACTGAAAGCGTAAAGTACAATGGGCTATAGAAAATGCTAAAAGAAAAAACTGCTCAAGGTATACAAAATGACATTAGCTGGTGGAATGTATCATATATGGCAGAAATGAAATGCTAGAATCTTCAAGGAAATCAACAAATTTGCAGATCAAATGGTTAAGCATATGATAAGAGAAATTCATGTTAGAACCCGTAGAGTTAGTAGATTGGATAGATATATGAAAGATTTGAACTTTTATCCTTAGAAAGCAGAGGTCTGTAGACAAAATTGAATAGAGATAGTATACAGCAAGTTTGGGACCTATGTCCAATTCCAGGTAAAAATGCGTAATTGACTTTGTGATAATATAAAATATAATATAATCACCAATAAGAAAAAATATTGAATTTGAATAACTGCAGGTGTTTAAATGAATCTTCTTATTTTTCTAAATTGACATATCTAGGTTCTCCCACCTGACATGTTTCCTTTCTTTCGAAATGGAATTGTCAAAATTCCATTTAAAGGCATGACGAGGGAGCTTCTATTAGCCCTATAATCTTTCTCGGTCCAAAATTTTTTGAGACTCAACGAACAAAGCTTTCGGACCTAGAAGATTGTATCCTTTGGATTCTTGGGACAAGTGCCTGCGATGTTATTCTGCCAAAAGATTATTCCGAACAACATTGCGACAAGCTTAAAAGAGAGTAGATTGGAGTTTCATAATTTTCCTGTCGTCACTTATCCATTTTTCACTTACCCATCGATCATATGTATTCCGAGTCACCGAATCTGAGTCAGAACTTAAATCAAACACCTTCTGCGCATCAACAATCCGCCAACACACTGAATACATATGAATCAACACATAAATTCAACTCAAACTAGCATTTCCCTATATGTGCATGAATCTTTAACCTTCTACCTTCTATTACCATACCCAAATCAGCACAAGTCTTATTTAATACACCAAAACGTGTAATTATTCTGAAAGCTTCCATTTTTAACCGTAAAAAACCAAACCTTTTCTTGGTTCGTAGATTCACATAGCTTTTCACAGCACAGAGCAATTTCCCCAATATTATCAAATAGCCAGATGCAAGATCTTCAATCTCCGACCCCACAATCGGCACACGCAGCACCACGCTCCGCGGCGGACCTATTTGGAGATCCAAGTGATCCAAACCCACCACAATGGCTAAACCCAACATTGTTCCAATCCCAAGACTTCGACCCGGAATCCTATATCTCCGATTTACGCACCTTTGTTCCTCTCGAAACTCTCCGTTCTGAACTCCGTTCCCACTTCACGTGGCTACAGCGTGACCTGGTGGACCTCATCAATCGGGATTATGCGGATTTTGTTAGCCTCAGTACGAAGCTTACTGATGTTGACGCCGCTGTGGTGCGTATGCGGGCCCCACTGGTTGAGATCAGGGACAAAATTGATGCTTTTCGAAATGCTGTTGAAGTATCTCTTGCTGCCCTCCAAAACAGGCTTAAACAGCGAGCTGATGCTGCTGAGTCCCGCCAAGTTCTTGAGCTTCTCCTTGATACTTTCCATGTTGTCTCCAAGGTACTCTACATATTCATTCACTGCACATTTTCATGTTGGAGTTTGAGGAGTTTTAGTATTCATCTCATCTGATTGCATTGCAGGTTGAAAAACTGATTAAGGAGCTTCCTGCAGCTGATTTGTCCAATGGACATGATGTGAATTATGCAGAGAATGGGATCGAAACAGGATCTAATCTGAGTCTGAGGGAAACTCAAAGCATGCTCCTGGAGAGAATTGCTAGTGAAATGAATAGGCTAAAATTCTATATTGCTCATGCTCAGGTTAGAGTTTTCCTATTTTCGATCAACACTTTATTATCAACGTCATTAATCCTCCAATAGGAAAAAAGGCCTCCTCTTTGATAATCTTATTTAAAATTTTGGTGACGCGTATATTTGTTGAGTCTTTATTCAATTTATCTGTCTCATTTGTAGTAGCTTGACTGGAGAACATTTTCTCAAGATAATGTACATTGCAAGGTTGTGAGTCAGTAGTTTGGTGTTCTGTTTTCTCCAGCTGCCACATGGGTAGAAAATATTGTGATATCCTGACTTCCTCCGGTCCTTGATATGTGACACGCCCTTTGTTTCGATCTATGTGGCGTAGTTTGACATAGAAACTTGTGGCTATAAAACTTTTGAAACTTGTGGTCTTAAACATGACATCACATTTGTGTCACTATAAAATTTGTCATTAAGGTAAAATGGGAAGTTTAAGTTAAATTGTTTTCAAATTAGGAGATTATCGTTCTTTTATGAACGGACTATATAGGAAATGCTGCCACATAAACTGGAATGAACGCAGTAGTTTTTGCACTACCATTGTATCAATTTTCAATTCACCTTTAATATTCTAATATGAAGAACTGCTCCGAGGAGTTTAACATTGGTAAAGAAAAGGTTTAGATGAATCTGGTCAGCCTTCCCAATAATTTCCATCATTGAGAAAAAATTAGGAGATTTCATATGGAGAGGAGGCTATGTAGTATGAGCCCTTCGGATCGCCCTTGGTTATAGTTGCATTCAACTCTACCAGTATCTTCCTCTTCCGTTGCTTAGTGTCATCTTATAACATTATAAAGCTAAGCGCAAATATGAAGACCATTGTTTCTCTGGCTCTGACATAGTTGTAATCCTATTATGTCTTAATTAATCATCTTATTAAAACTGTTAAATTGGAGCCGCGCCTTTTGGTATCTAAAGGGCCTTGGCCACTTTATCATACTTCAAATATCAAGAAGAATAGGACAGTGGTTGGCAATTGGTTTCCATAATACTTGGTAAGACATTGTAATTATGGCCGATTCACAATTTTAGTGAATTTTTTATATTGATATACAATATGTTACCTTCTAAAAAAAACACTTGATAAGACAAAATTAGGGAACTAAACCTCACACTTCATCTTTAGGGGAGTTCACTCATCATTGTTTCTTCACTCTTCCTTCCATAAGCAACAGTTAAGTAATATCTTAGTTCTTGATCTACAATCTATATTCTTGAGAAAATTCATATACAATCCACTCCTTGACAATGGAATTTGCATGAAAGCAACTGGCTGTCTGGCCATTAAGAGCTCCTCCATTGATAACATCCTCCTGTTCCCCTAACACTAGCATACCTCAAATGCCGGCTAGACTGGGGGAATACCATCTTAACTTATGATTTTAAACAGTCCTTGTGATCATGTTCGGCATGTTTGCCATCCTATTTTTTTAAAAGCAAATTCCATATGGTCTTCACCTCTTCATTACTCTTTTTACCACCTCTCTTGTATAACAGTTTTAGAGTCATTAAGAATTCTCAGATTCCATGTTACTGTTTCAACTGCATTTAAAAGAATTACTTGGCCTATCACCTTCTTTTTGTGATAACTGTCAATGTTCGATGTCAACGACCTCAATTTCAGGGTATTCCTCCCTTTTCTTTTGAGATTTATGAACGTACTTAGAGTCGTGTTCTCCTCCCTACCTCACAGTTCTAGTCAACAGTGGCAACATTTTATTCTTTTAACCGAAAACGAGATGCCTAGAAAGTTAGCAAAATTATTGTGTTTGCAGTGAGCCCATATGAAAATAGGTCTCCTCTGTTTGTTTCATGTTCTTCTAGAATTTTCTATTTAGTTTCCTTCAATTCCAGCATTTCCAAAGGAAGTCCATCTTGACAGTGAATAATGTTCTGATTATATCTCCGACGTGGAATGACATTCTTATCCATGTTTAACGTGCAAGATCCTGATCCAGTGAGAAGGATAGTATTTCTCATTTGAGACTGGTTTAACTTATATGTTGAACACCTTCCTAGTTTAAGGGTTGTGTAATTTGGTTACCGAAGTTGTCTCATGGCTTCTATTGAGCATTGGTCCAACTTGGTTTGTTGAGTTTGAAGATGGTCGGAATGCTTTCCTGATATATCGCCTTCTCCTCTGTCACCTCCCAATTTCTCGTCACCAATATAAATTTTATTGATTTATCTTTTCAATGCATGTGTTAAATTGGCTTGGACGCTGAATTATAACAGATTACGCACTTCTGAATTAGTCGCTTCTGCACCTTGGCTTGTTCCCTGTCTTTGTACGCCTATTATCTTGATAGGCCTGGACTATTTTAGCTACGATAGCTTTTTAGTTAAAGGCTGTCCCGTATTACTCATTAATTTCCCACATGATTGTTTCTTTTGTTTATTTGTTTGGGGGGGGGGGGGGGCATGTTTACGCCCAACACTTTTGGCCCTTTGAAATTCGGGAAGTCTCTCATCTTCTATCCAAAGTGTTCTTTTGGTGTACTTGTCCTTGTCAAACATAGCTAATGTCAGCAAACAATTCTTTTATGCCGCTGCTTATTTTTCACATGTATTTATCCCATCTTACTGTGAATTGAGCTCTTATATTCTCATCTTCTGAGGCTCCATTTAATAGATGAGATGGCTAGGACTAGCAGTAACCTCGAAGCCCCCTGTTAGATGACAGCCAAGCTCTGCATCAAAATTCTCTTTCTTCTTCTAGAATTGAGCCGGTAGTTTACGTTGTTTTGACAAGGATGGGGAACTAATTTTTTTACCCCTTTGGTGGTCATTTATTCTTTTTGATGACTCATAGTTGAAAGAGTTGGCATTTTGACTCTAAGACACATTTCGTAGTTCGTTCCTTTTCTATTAATACCACATAGGTTTATAATTGGACTAATAGCAGTGAACTCAGAACACCACACTTGAAAATCTCTTCTTCCTAATCATATCTGTGCAACCAGCTTTGATGACCAAAAGATCTAGTAACAAGAAAGTTTTGTCCTTCCACCTTTTTCCATCTCGTAACACTCATAATCTCGTAACACTCATTCCGCATTTGTCCTCAATAGAAACTACAACAGCAGAAGGTTGTCACCCATCTAACTTTCGTGGCAAAGTCTTCCAAGCTCTCATTGCCTGTGTATCCCATTAGAGTAGTATTTAAGAAACTGCTATTTGTTTGAATTTTGGGAATTGAGAAAATCTGACCTGACTTCCTACAGTTGACACTTCCCTCTAGGATTAATATTGGCAGGGACAGAGTGTGTCTTTTATGTCTGGTTGGGATGTGTGATTGATTGGGGATGAGGAAAACCGGAAGAAGTAGATTAAGGTGTTCGGAGTAAGGAAGGGTAGGCAAAGGAATTTCAGAGAGTCTGCCTTTGGCTTCACCCTCTTTAGACAAACGTTTTCGTTCAAGCCACTCCATTGCTGGTACAATAGCACGTTGCCTTAATAAACGCAGAGCTACAGAGGAGCTTGACAAGTTCTAGCAAACCATAGGGAGCAGGCTATGCGTAGCTTAGCCTATCCAATATCCAATTCTTCTTTAACAAGAAGAGGTTACTATTTAATTTTTCTTGATTTTGCATTACCTATCAATTTGCTTGGTTTCATTCATTTGTGTAAATAGCTGATGCTTGTGTACTTTTCTATGTGATGATTGTTGTATAATAGTTAGCTGATGACTTGTGTACTTTTCTACTTTCATTCATTTGTGTAAATAGCTCATGCTTGTGTACTTTTCAATGTGATGATTGTTGTAAGTTAGCTGATGACTGATGACTGCTGTACTTTTCTACATGATGATACTGTAGAATATGCCCTTTATTGAGAATATGGAGAAGAGGATACAGAATGCAAGCTCTTTATTGGACACAAGCTTGCAACACTGTCTTGTAGATGGACTTGAACATAGGGATGCCAACGCAATATACAACTGCTTGCGTGCATATGCTGCCATCGATAATACCAGGAATGCAGAGGGAACTTTTCGATCAACTATAGTGAGCCCTTTGATCCAAAAAGTCATCCCGCAAAATCCATCTGGAGTTGTTGGTGGATCATCTGGAGATGAACTTGAGCAGGACTATGCAAAGATCAAGCAATATATAGAGGATGACTGTAAATTTCTATTGGACATATCCTCTATCGGTATGATTGTTAAGACTCAAGATGCTAGATTATAGATGTCAGTTCGGGCAAGATCTTCTGCATGTGTATTTAGTTTCTGTCATATTACTTTCACGAGCTTGATTTATTTTGCTTTATCTGAAGACACAAGCACAAACCTAATCAAGACGTACCTTTAAATTATTTATTTATGGGTATGTATCCACTATGGTTGTGTGTAAGTATCCAGTATGAGTATGCCAAGTTTTTTGTTAATTTGTAGCGTATCATTAAATATCTGCACGAAGTACCCACACCCTTATCACCCCCCGTTCGATTTAAGCACATCAAGACAAATGAAAGATCCATTTACTCTTGATTCCTGTACCACCACAAATATGTACTTATCATCATAGATAGATCACTTATCAGAAAGATAAATCATCTTAGAAAGGTCTAACTGACCTGAGCATGTTCCAGTTTATCCCTCTGGTAGTTTTTTTGGTGGTTATTGGTCTGTGCATTTTCATATCCGCTTGAAGCAATAGCAGCAAAATGACATATTACTATGGCTATTTCAGAAAATTCTGGTTTACATGTTTCAAGCTTCATTGCAAATTCTATCCTTAAAGAGGTTCACTCAGCCATCCAGAAGGGAAAACCAGTGGTATTCTCCCCTGGAAGGCCTACGGTGTTCCTCAAAAATTACAAAGCAAGCTTGGATTTCTTGGCACATTTAGAAGGTAGAGGAATCACTATCTGTTTCGTAATTTGACCAGTTTAAAAGTTTTTGCTAATGAACCTCATGGATGCTAGGTTATTGTCCCTCGCGATCTGAAGTAGTCAAGTTTCGCTCTGAAGCTGCATATATTGACTTCATGAAACAATGGAATGTCGGTGTCTATTTCTCATTGAGGTACTATAGAGTGAAATTTAGTTGTCAGAGATAGTTAAGAATTTTTAATGCATCAATCAATCAAGCAACTATGCCTCAATCCTAAAATTGGTTGGGTTTGGTTAAATGAAATCCTCAATATCCATTTATGCACTAGTCAAAGGATTCATTACAATCAGACCCCCTCCTTTATCCAGAACCTGGACAACTATGCTTTGCTCTCGCATAGGTGAAGTAATGATTTGTTAATGCATATTAATACAAAATGTTTTTCTCCCTCGAAATATCTTAACTACAGAGGGTCATAGTTAATCTTGATTATGTCAGGTTCCAGGAGATAGCTGGCGCTCTTGATTCTGCACTTTCTGTTGCTAGTCTCGTCCCAGCGGCCTCTGAACAGAGGAAACCTCAAGACTTGATTTTGAAGCAGAGTACGTCTCTTTTAGATTGCTTAAGATCTTGCTGGAGAGATGATGTTCTTGTCCTTTCTTGCTCAGACAAGTTCCTGCGTTTGTCTTTGCAACTTATGTCCAGGTCAGACTGGTATCAAAACTAGGAAGATTATGTGCTTCTTTATATTGGTTTGCATGAGGTAATTGTATTCATCTAATTACATAATGACATAAGTGCTGTGTCAAAATGTAGGTTCTCAAACTGGTTATCTGCCGGATTGGCTGCTCGTAAAGCTGGTAATGGGGGCTCAAACCTTGGATTTGAATGGGCTATTTCTGCAGGCCCTGATGATTTAGTATATGTACGTATCTCGTCCCTGACAGTTATATCGTCAGAAATTGCACATACTATTATGATATATACCCTTTATCTCTTAGATGCTTTCTGTCAAGCAGTTCTTGAGAGTTTGAGACTTAGTTAGCTGAACTTTTTCTTGTGAGATAGAGTGGTCATGTGACAACTCTCTCAAGTAACAGCTTATGCTAACAAATAAAAACGAACTCCACATCAGTTCAAGTGATTAATAGAAGCATGTCACTGATAATGATTGTTTTGTCACAGGTAGTTCACGATTTGAACTGTTTGGTGGAGGAAGTGTGTGGTGATTACCTTGAACACACTCTTGAGTTGCTCAAGTCATGCCCTGCTGAAGTGTGTGATATTGTAAAACAGGGTATTTTACAAGGTGGGAAGTCCCTAAAGGACCTTTTGCCAATTGTGATGAATGCAATAATTGAGACAATAGTTGAGAAATCTGTAGAGGTAAGTAATAAGTTATGATTTGTTGCTAGGTGGATAGTTAATCTTCTAACATTAGTAGGTATATCTAGTAAGCATAAATTGAAGAATACTAATCGAGGGAGTTTTGTCAAACTGTACACCCTTCTTCATTACTGAGACAAATGTTCGATTAATTAGATCAATACTATATTCTATTGTCAACTGTATGGATTTAGCTCAATATAGTTTTCTGGTTATTTCTAGAGTTTTGCTTCAAAGTTCAGTGTAGAAACATTTATCGTAGAGGAACAACAGACGAGATCTAGGAGCAACAAATCTTGAATTGTCTATTGTACACACTAAGTTTAATGTTGTAATAGCATGAGCTACTGGATCGTGTTTATACTGTTATCCTCTCTCACTTAACTGAATCTGCTTCACATGGAAACCCCCATATTGTCACTTCCAGACCATACTTCCCTTAGCCGACCATAACCTGACTGGAAGCCCCAAGGGTGGCAGATTTTAATTGAGTTGGATCTGTTAATTGGCATCGTTAGATTTCTTTATCCTTCTTTCTGTTAATTATTGTTCGTGATTATTGGTCTATGAATCTTTGTCAAAAAAAGGAGAGAGATTCTATTGGCCTATGATTAATTCTTGTTTAGTTATTTGTTTGCGCCCTTCAAATTTGTTGTAGGACTTGAGGCAGTTGAAAGGAATAACTGCTACCTACAGGATGACTAACAAGCCTCTCCCAGTCAGGCATTCCTCATATGTCTCTGGGGTATTACGTCCACTAAAGGTACATGTTAGTGTATCATCATTGTTTGCTTACAGGAAAATTTCTGATTTTTTAATATTTTTAAAGTATTTCTTTACTGATCTTCGTTCTACTTTATGCTTATTTTTTAAGTTGAATTAATTCCTGGTGTTGTATACAATTTTTCTCAGCACAAGATATTTTTGAAGTTCGCTGACTTAATGTGCAATTCAAGCAACTCTATTAATTGAGGGATTTGGTTCTGTGCATAAGGCTTTATGTCACAAGTACCTCAATCTTTTTGGGATTAGTTTCTGCAACTTATTTGTTACCTCTGTGTTTGTCATTGAATTTTTTTTAGCAAGGGACTTGTGTGGCTTTTAGTCCATTTAATTAAAGACATTGCTAGTTAGCAGAGGTAAATTACAACACAGGATGCTGTTATATGACTTTAAAAAAAGGGGGGGGGGGGGGGTGTTAATGATGGATGATCTTCCTGTTGCTTACAGACTGTAAAAGACCTCTAAAATAACTCCCCACCCTGTGGGAACCATACAACTCGTTTAGGCATACGCTACAATCTTGCCAACAAGACAGTTGATAGTACTTTTTTTTCTATTTTGTTTTATGGATGTCCCCGTATTGACTTGGATAGTTTTAAATACATTTTGCAAACTCATTGATATTGAGACCGCTTTATTTCCCATTAAAATGCCTAAATTTGTCAACTGTCAGTTGATTTCTAAATAGAGGGAATCTACTTCCTTCCAAAAATGAATTTTGACCCGCCTAGCATAAGATTTTTGCTGTCCGACCCCATTTACCCTGTGCAGCCACTCCTGCCCCACCAGCATATATAGTTGGACTTGTCTCTACGGCTTTTGGGCTCTTGAGTAGGACTTGTTTAGTTTTGTAGTGTGATCAAAGGCAGTGTCTTATAGCCTGCGTTTAATCTCAGCATTACTATGTTTTCACAAGGTTCATTTCTTGTCATCTCAGACAAAAACTTCTATAGAATTCGGTAATTTGAATCTTTGTATGTTATTGTTGCTAGTAATATGAATGGGAAATCTGTAATTTGATACTTTGTGCTTTCTTACAACAACAAGAACAACAACAACAACTACCCAGTATACTCCCACCAGGTGGGGTCTGGGGAGGGTAATATGTAGACAAGCCTTACCCCTACCCGAAAGCTGCATTCTATTGATTGTGTAGATGTGTAGAATTACAAAAGGGAAATTACCAGCTATGTCCATTTATAAGTAGCTCATTACAAAAATTGGTCAATTGATATAATATTACTAATATTAGCCAAACTAGCCAATTAGCTATTTGCAGCAAAAAAATATATCTAATTTTTACTTTGTTTTGAATGAGTGTTTATTAGAATAGATTGGACACAACTTAATCTCAGTTTTGGGATGATCTGGTGAAATTTTGAGTTGGTTTGAATTGAAAATTCTAAGTAAAAGCTGAACATGAAAAAAAACGATATGTGTATCATTTGTGTATCACATATGTATCATATTTGTATCAATTGTATATCACGTGTATATCCATGTATACCTGTGTGTGAGATACATGCGTGATACGTGTTTGATACATGTATCGCAGAAGACTTTTTTGAACTCAGTTTAATTACGAATTTTGCAAAATCAGTCCAAATCACGTCCAATCTTCCTCAAATTTTGTATATTGACTTATCTATATATTTTAAATGAATTTCAACTATACCCATTGGAAAAGTTTCTTTTTTGTTTAGATGTGGTATATTGTATAGATTTTTATATTTCATCACCTTATTTGCTACCCTGTCCATGAAATTTTCTTTCCGTCTTGTATCTAATGTTGCTAATCACGTTTAAAAATATGGAAGGTGATTTTTGCACGTGATTCTTTGAGAGAAAGAATCCTATTATTTGGATTTTTAATTTTTGTTGGCTAGTTTTGATAAGTCTATGACTAATGGCTAGAGGTTGGTAAGTTGAGATTTATTTGGGACATTTGTGTAAGTTTCTCATTACAAAAATTAGAACGCTTGTTATGAAACCAAGTGGACTTTGATGGTTTTAATCTGAGATCACTCACGTGTTCCAGGAATTTTTGGATGGAGAACGGGCTGCTACATGTCTGACAAATGAGATCAGGAATGAGCTCTTGCAAGGTGCCGCTTTGGAAATAACTGGACGTTACAATGAATTAGCTACAGACCTTGTCAATATGGTGAGTGAACCAGGGGATACTGACCTGTGAAGTTGTTTGTTCCCCGGGTTTCCACTTTTCCAGATAATATTTGTTAAGATCTAGTTTCCGTTGGTGTTCACAGAGTAGAAGAACGGAATCTTCGCTTCAAAAACTACGTTTGGGTGCTCAAAGACGAGCTGGAGCAAGCTCAGATGTCTCGGATCAGAATTTATCTGATACTGACAAGATCTGCATGCAATTATTTCTTGACATTCAGGTAACTATCACCTCTGCTTAGTCCTCGCTATATATTTAACCAAGCATTTGGTTGAGGTTCAGCACAATGGAAAATCATCTTCCTCTTTTTTGCTTAATTTAAACATTTCATTCGATCAGGAATATGCACGGAGCCTATCATCATATGGGGTCGATGCATCTAGTATTCCACCTTATCGTTCGTTATGGCAGTGTGTGGCCCCTGCTGAAAGGCAAAACTCATTAACCTTCTAGTTTAGGCTGGGCTGGTTTGGTACAGAGATCTCATTGTTTACCTTCTAAATTAATCTTTCATAGGTCTACTTCAATTTTGTATCAATATTTCCGTCTTTTTCTCTCTTTTTTTCTTCTTCTCCCACTGTTATAGTGTCACTTCGATGCAACAACTCTACGACTGATTTTTTATATATCTAAAGACATATACAGGTGGATATCTGAATATTGTAACGCAGATTTTCCCAAAGTCATCCATATAATAGCTGCAAACATAGAAACGTACAATTTATTGTTAATTGGAAGAGAAAATCGTAGCTTATATTTGGAAGTTTCTCATTTCTGTGTCAAACTTTAATGTATGTTGATGATATGCATCTCTCCAATAGAATGCTTTTTAGGAAAGAAGGCAAGTGAAAGTGAGGTTGTTTGTCGCCATTTCTACTTCGAAAGTTGCAATTCTCTATTCCCTTAGATTTCAGCCAAATATTATCCAAACCTCACTTCTATTCTATCAGGTTTTCTTTAACAAAGTTGTAATTTAATCTACCAGCGCTAAAATTTTCCCTTCATGCTTTAATTTTACAACTTTTTTTAGCAAAAGTACACTTTCATGCTTCATTGCATCCTAAACCGGCTTCTATTCACCTTCTTGAGAAAATTTTGTACACATAAAAGATTATTAAATATGAAACAAATTTAAAAGCAAAAAAGATTCTTGAGAAGAACATAGCGACAAGCTTAAAAAAAGTAGCTTTGTAATTTTTTTCTTAATTATATTTTAACTAATAAATTTATCTGTGCTTTGCAAGGTCTTGAGAAAAAAATTAATGAACTGACAAAATAATCCTTTTAAAAATGTTTGCTGGTATAGAGATAAACACTCTCTATGCGTACAAAAATCAATTCAAAAATTGATTAAACCACGAATATAAATATCTTTTTTCAAGTCAGCTACAAGACTATTTTTCATATCAGCACTTTCACATAAATAAGGGGAACATAAACAGCCATATTGTAAGATGTTTAACATAAAGTAAAGTGGATAGCAAACTTAAAGCATATTGCCCGTCAAGATTTAGTTTCAAAACTATCCATCTTACTTTGAGTTGCCGATAGCAGTTGCAAATTTGTAATATGTTCTAGTAGATATTTATCTTTTGGTGACACTGAATTACAGTTGATAATAACAATTGGAAACATACACCAACGGAACACCTGATCATGCAATGACTGTGATCTTAGACCTAAAAAAGACATCCTCTAATTACACATTATTCTTTTCAAAAAGCCCCTACATATATGCATTTTCCTTGCCTGCTTAAGTATCTGCTTGACTGAAAAGTATGAAACTCTTTGATAAAAAGCAAAAAAAATAAGAGATAAATCCTAGTTAAAAATAATATCTCTAGATCTAAATCAGTTTATATGGATAATGTGGGACTACGTTGAAGTAGATTTAATGCAATACATAATCAATGTTGTTGCTATTATTGTCATGAGAGCAAGTAATAAATAACAATAAATGACACCAGATGTAAATAAGGTGGAAGATTAACCCAATAATAAAAGAGGTGAATGAATCCTTCTTCCGACAATGAGGAATGACAAGAATGTGAGAGAATATTATACTTTCTCAGATTTGGAAATGACAATGGATTGAATGTAAGGATTGAATCTCTCTCAGAAAGTTGTTCTTTGAAGTTATTTAGAGAGCTTGCTTTTCAAACGTGTTATTATCAAATGGAATATTACATGCCTTTTTTCTTATCTCCCCTACTATTTATATGGGATGTTCCCAAAGAACCCTAAAAAGTACAATAGAAGCAATATTCAGTAGAATATTCCCATTAAAAGTTCCAAAGCCACACTAGCCGTTATTTCTGTCCATGCTGCTTGACCCCGGCTTTGATGAGCCACTCAACGGCTTGATCTTGTTGTCCACTGATCGACCTCGGCCAAACTGCTCATGATAAGTTACAGTTCTCAGTATAATCACCTTTTCGAGATTTTGACCCATAAAGTTAGTCCCTCTGCTTATCGAGGTCGTCTTTTGGTCGACTTTAATGAGCAGACGTCATCAACCACAGTTAGAGAAATTCGGATGGGGAGATCGAATAGTGAGAATCGCGGCCGAGATGGTAACGTGGAATTTCGAGAGCCACACTTAATGACGTTGATGTCATAGCCTCACGAGTTATCTTTATGCATCTTCGTGATGCATTGCATCGTTTCTTATGCCTATGTTGTTTCGATCTCAATGCATTTGACGGTTGTTTGTCTCGATCCGAGCACCGATGTTCTCTATAAATAAGGGCGGGAAACCCTTGGACTGAACCTTTTCATTCTCTAATCTTTTGAATGTGCATCTTTTCTTCTCTTCTTCTTCTTTCTGTATTCCTACTTTCAGCAACTTTTTCCATTATCACTTTTGCACTTTCAATTCCTTCACATATACATAAAAAAAAGATGGCTAGTGCATCTTCCAACCTCGAGGGGACCTCTGACCTGGTTTCGTTGTTAGTGGTCATTCCCTCTTATGATGAAGGGGAAGCCATTGTTGTTGAGGATGAAAACTTCCTCACCGTGGAGGAAATCATTCCTCGTAATTCAGGCTCCAGGCCGAGCTTCTCGTAGTCATCTGCGGACGAGCCTGAGCCTGTGAAATCCGAGATGGAAGCAGATCATCTTGCCGAGCTTAGGGCCAAGTACAACATCCCTTATCACATCAATCTGGTCCTAGCTAGGAACGACGTGATCCAGGCTCATCGTCCTGGGTATTGCGCATTCTATGCGTACCCGTTCCAAGTGGGTTATCCTCTTTCTCTTCCCCCTATTGGCAAAGAAGTTTTGCCACAACTACGACATTTATCTGGCCTAGCTTTCCCCCTATTTACAAACGTTTTCTTATGTTGATAAAGTACGCGGAGCTGGCCAACCATGGATTTCCATTCGCCATCTCTGTATCTTTTTGCGCCAAGCTTCCACAAGGGTACGATGATACACCTCTGCCATTGTGGGACCAAGGGACTGGTAGTGAAAATGGAAGATAAGACAAATTGTAGATTTTGGTTCAACTTTTTCTATGTAAAAACCGAGCACGTGGTGGTGAATCCTAGTGGATTCCCTGAGACGTGGAACTTTGCCTATAAGTATTTTGCTAACTAATTGTTTGTTATTTCTCTTTGGTGACTTAATTGATCTTCTTCCGTCTTTGTGCAGCCAAGAAGGAGCCTCCTATGTTGGTCATCGATATTCGCGACTGGGTGACTCAAGTTTTACCCCACATGGTGGGGATCCGTGAATGGGTGTCGTTCAACAAGAGGTTTGGACGTAAACCTTTTTTGACTGGTAAGTCAAGTTTTGATTTTTAGTTACTTCGACCTTAATACTGCCTTCTTTTCACTCTAGTTTTTCTTTGGTATTAGGTCAGAGGGTTTTGAGGAAAGCGAAGGCTCCCAACCCCGCTTTTTGTCAATCATGTACCTCGACCGGTTCTCTGCTAGCTGTGATTGTAGGCGAGTCCGCATAAATTGTTGCTTTTTCTCAGGCACCGGCCCTGCGTAGGCTTGGTCGTCGAGCGGCTGGCCCATTAGTGGAGACTCCGACTTCTTTTATACTATATTTGGTGGACGAGTCATCGGTGAGTGAGTGGAAAGTGGTTCAGCTAAAAATATGGAGAGTAGAGGTCGGCGGTGAGGCAGTAGGGAACAAAGAGCCAACAAGGGGCGATCTCAATCTGGCCGCGATCGCGCCTGAGGGTGGCATGGTTTTGGACGTAGAGACTGCGTCCCCTTCAGATGTGGAGATTGCTCCCTTGTCAAAGTTCATTTTGGAAGGAGGAGAACGATCAGAGGCAGCAGAGGTCGTTCCGAGGAGTGATCCGTTGATGTTAGAGCGGGCCGACATTCCTTTCTCTGCCGAGGCAAGGGAGAAAGGTGTGGACATAGATGACTATGAGCTCGGTTTTGACGTTGACCACGAAGAGGAAAAGATGTTCAATGAGGGGTTTACCTGGGTCGAGGTGAGAATGGATGGATCTACTCGTTCTATAGTCATTCCCTTGGACTACGACCTATTGATGAACACAGAGAGCGTGGTCACTTCTTTGGTCCCTCTTTTCTCTAGCCCCAAGAACAGGACTCTACGGTCAATTAAGGATGCTGGTATGTCGTTAGGCGTATTCAGAATGGCTTTGAGGGTGAGTTTGTATTTTTCTTTTTGTTGTTCTTGTACCTTGCGTCCTTTCTCCTTTTTATTTTTACTGACTTTTTTGGCTCTTCCTTTTCCCTTAGACTCTCATTTTGGAGATCGAGAGCGCTCGCCGAGAGAAGAAGAAAAATATTATTTTCAAGAAAATGGTTTTGAAGTATCGCAAGTATCATGATATGTGTGCCTAGTTCAGCGTGGACGGTAATTTCCAGTCCCTTAAAGATGAGTTGGAGCAGAAGGACGATGAGCTCGTGAGGATCATCGGCAGATGCAGTGAGCTCGAGGCAGTGCTTAGAGTTAATGAGGATGAGCTCAAAGTGAGTAAGGGGGTCATGGTTAAGTGTGTCAACCTTCAAGCTCAAGTGGTGTCCCTTCGTGCCGAGTTTGAGCAGAGCTAACAGCTTATGTGATGATTTGATCGAAAAAGAGGTAGAGTTGGAGGAGGTCGAGGAGACCGTGGCAGTTTCTTTGGTGAAGGTGGTGACCTTAGAAGATACCATATGTGTCCTTAGATATGAATGGGTCAATGAAGCGGAGATGGACGCACTTTGAGAAGCGAGGTTTGACGAACATATTGATGTTCTTTAGAAATATTTCGAACCTAAATGAGCAGATCTCCGTTCTTGAGGCTGAAAAGGCGCAGATACTGGCTCAACCGTCTTCATCTCATGCTTCCACTTATCCCGATATTCCACGGGATTTGTACGAGAAGTGGATTCGTACTTAGGCTCAACTAGAAATATTCAAGGGCTTAATAATGGCAGGGTATGTTTCTGAGGCTGAGGTTGAAGATGTTTGTGCTAAGGTATGTGCAGCTCGGGTCGAATGTGGTTACGATCTTGCTATGTGGGGGGTTGATGATGGTGAAGATGACTTGGAAAGGCTTGACCCAGTTTCCTGGTATGATGACGATTATTCTGATAACGAGGACGATGGTGGAGGTGATGGTGGGGGTGATGCTGCCGAGTAATCCTTTGTAGTCTTTTGCTTTTATTTTTGTGGGCGTCTTTGCGGCCCTTGTAAGATACCCTTTTATTTTGAATGCTACTTTTGCTATTTATTTTCGAGTCTCCTCTTTTTTCTTGAATACTTTCTTCAATTGAGTTCCTTGATTAAAAGAATTGTGTTGGTTGGTGTTAGCTCGAACGTGATCGAAAGTCTTTGATTACTTCGATTGAAGTTGAACATTGCATAATTAACTCGAACGAGGTTATTCCATGAGTCAAGTTTGAGTTAGAATGTAAGTTGAATTCGAGCGAGGTCAAACGTCACTCAACTAATTCGAACTAGGTCGAATGTAAGTGTCTTAATTAATCCGAACAAGCTCGTATGTGAGTTGATTCGAGCAAGGTCGAATGTCACTCTTGATTAATTCGAGCGAGGTCGAATGCGAGTTAATTAAAGCGAGGTCAAATGTTACTCTTAATTAATTTGAGCGAGGTCGAATGTGAGTTGATTCGAGCAAGGTCGAATCTTACTCTTAGTTAATTCAAACGAGGTTGAATTTTACTCTTCATTAATGCGAACGAGGTCGAATGCGAGTTGATTCAAGCGAGATCAAATGTTACTCTTAATTAATTAAATTAAGGTTGAATACGAGTTGATTCGAGCGAGGTCGAATGCGAGTTTATTCGAGCGAGGTCGAATGTTACTCTTAATTAATTCGAGCGAGGTCGAATGCGAGTTGATTCGAGCGAGGTCAAATGTTACTCTTAATTCATTTGAACAAGGTCGAATGTGAGTTTATTCGAGCGAGGTCGAATGTTACTTTTAGTTAATTCAAGCAAGGTCGAATGCGAGTCGATTCGAGCAAGGTAGAATGTTACTTTTACTTAATTCGAACAAGGTCAAACGTGAGTTAATTCGAGCAAGGTCGAATGTTACTCTTAATTGGTGTGGAGTTAAAACTTGGTAGAGACGGCAAACATCATGTGCTTGTCTGCTTTGTTTACTTATATACATTGGAGAAGTTTACACGTTTTTCAGGCTTGTATTCCAGTCCCAATCTATCTAGTCCCTTCATTGTTTGACTTGGAGAAGTATTCGAGGGGTCGAGAAATGAACTTGCCAACTTGTAATCTCTCCTACTCATGCTTAAATTCGAAATGTCCTCCTCGTAGCCTCGTTAATAACCCACCGGGAAAACCCAATAGGGACAAAACTCGGGTGAGGGAAAAAGATCACAGATCGGAGAACATCTTTTCTTAGAAGTTGAAATAGTTGAGGTGGGCGATGTTCCAATTGTATGGTAATAGTTTTCCCTCCATTGTTTCTAGTTGGAGCGATCCTTTACTTACTGCCGCCATGATATTGTAAGAAACACGTTCTCGAACTAACGTGTATTGATTCATGTAGGTTTTGATAAATGCCAAACATTGAGACAAGCATCGGTGATGGAACAATAACAGTCCAAGTACAAGATGGATAGTACGCGTTCAAGAATAGAAGATGCAATCAACTGTTGAGTAGGTCTTAATTTGTAATCTTGACTCAACGACTTATTTCTAATATTGGCTCTCACCTAAAATGATTTTCATAAAATCATGCATCATAAGTTTTTAAAGAAATAAGTTGCATATTTGCCAAAATGATTTTTAAACTCGTTTTGAGAAAATTGGGTTTAACAATCGATTGTCTTGAAGAAACAATCGATTGTCAAGTTCTATACTTAGTTTTTAAAATGTTGTCTTGAGACAGAAACTTCGTTTGAAATTATTTTTGAAGCAACAATCGATTGTCACTGTTCAACAATCGATTGTCAGATTTTATACTTAGTCTCAAAGTTTTGGACAACTTACAGAATGTTTTCAAAATCTTCAAACATGAAGAACAATCGATTACACTATTTAACAATCGATTGTGCTTAGTGATTTTTCCAAACGGACTTTTTCCAACGGCTTATCTATTTATGGTGTAATCCTTACACAATCTTTCAGTCAAAAAGTTGCCAGAAATATTTTGAATGTTTGAACAACAATCGATTGTCTAAAGTCAACAATCGATTGTCATTTTTTAAAAATTCAACAAATCTTTTTAACCGGATTTTAAGGATCGTCTGTTGAAATTTTGCTCCAACAATCGATTGTGTAATATCAACAATCGATTGTCAGGCAGATTTTCAGGAGCGTTTTCTGGAACTAAAAGCAACGGTCTATTGCTCCATTTTCTCTATAAAACACTCTTTGAAAATCATTTTTTAAATACAACAACACTGCAGAAAAATTACAAAGGATACATTACATTCTTGTGATTCAAATTTCATATCTTACATTGTTTTTGAGAGCCAAGATTATTGATTGAGTTGTTGTGTTCTTGAGCCATATATTTTGTACTCATAATCCACTCTTTGAGAGAGTTCTTGTAAAGTGAGTAAAAGAGTGTTCTTGTTAAACACTTGTAGTAAGAAGGAGTGTTATATTTCTTCTTGTAAAGTCTTAGGGATAGGTTTCCTTAAGCGGGTTGGTTGAGGCTTGTGTTGTATCAAGTTCTCAAGTTGTAAAGGTTCGTTAGGCACCCGGAAGCTTAACAAGTTGAAGTCTTTGAGGTGAGGAACCTCCGAGCAAGGTGAAGTCTTTGAGGTGAGGAACCTCCGAGCAAGTTGAAGTCTTTGAGGTGAGGAACCTCCGAGCAAGGTGAAGTCTTTGAGGTGAGGAACCTCCGAGCAAGTTGAAGTCTTTGAGGTGAGGAACCTCCGAGCAAGTTGAAGTCTTTGAGGTGAGGAACCTCCGAGCAAGTGTTTGAGATTTGTGTGAATCAAGTCTCAAGTGTAAAGGTTTGTTGGGCACCTTAAGCTTGACAAGGTTGTTAGTGGAAATCTCGAGAGAGTCTCTCGGGGACTGGACTAACCACAAAGTGTGGCCAACCAGTATATATCATGGTGTAATTTATTTTTACTGCATTTGTTTATTTCCTGCAAAGTTTATATTCCGAAAGAAAACGCCAAATTTTATTAATACGCTATTCACCCCCCTTCTAGCGTAGAGCGTTATTTCTAACAATATTGGCCATCCTAATTAGTCCATAGATTTCCTTCTCATGGATCCTTGCTTGCATGTGTTTTGGCTTTCAGTACGTAGTCTCCGACTTTGAGCGGTCTGATCTTAGATTTTTGTTGTAGTATCGCTCTACCTATTGTTTCTGAGTGACCATTCTTATGTAAGTCATATCTCTTCGTTCTTATGCCTTGTCGAGGTCTTGCCTCCTGCTTTCAACGTTTCTGGGCCCGCTCTCGTGTGAGTACCTTAGACTTGGTTCTCCGACCCCGACCGGTATTACAGCTTCAGTCCCATAGACTAGTGAGTACGGTATGCCCATATCACTTCCGGCAATATCTCCGGCCATAATATCTTGGCATTTTCGAGCTTCTTCATCATGATGTTCAATATTGACTTGTTGGAGGACTCCACTGGCCCATTGCCCGCGGTATGATATGGTGTGGAGAGTATTCTTTTGATATGTCATTTCTCGATGAACTCAACAATATTTTTCCAGTGAATTGAGGCCTGTTGTCACAACTACTTTCTCTGGGGAGGATGAAACGACACACAATGTTCCTCCATATGAAGGTGATAACTTCTTGATTACGTATTTGGGAAAATGCACCTGCTTATACCCAATTGCAAAACGTTTCAGTTAAAACTAAAAGAAATCGTACATTACCTCATCCCACTGGGAGGGGTCCGATGATGTCTATTCCCCATTTGATGAAAGGCCTGGACAAAGTGGCTAAGAGGAGGTGCTCGTCTGCTTGGTGGATCATGTGGGCGTATTTTTGGCATTGCTCGCATTTTTTCACGAAGTCGACAACCTTTTTTTTAAAATATGGGCCAGTAGTAGCTTGCTCGTATTAGGCATCTAACTGTTAGAAAATACGCTTAACGCTAGAGGGGGGGTGAATAGCGTTATAATAAAATTTAGCGTAAACTTGCGGAATTTAAAAATTGCAGGAAATAATTAAGTGCGTTAAATAAATAAAAGGAAAGAACGCACCGATATATTCTGGTTCACCACATCACGTGGCTATTCCAGTCCCCGAGAGACTCTCTCGAGATTTTCCACTAACTTGTTAAGCTTACGGGTTCTCAACAAACCTTTACAAAGTAAGGACACAAGCCTTAACACCTTTGCTCGGAGATACAACACTCCAAGACTTCAACCAAGGAAACACAAGTTCCTTACAACAAGAGAATCACAATTCTCTTACAAGTGTGTAAAACACTTAACACTCAAACAAAATACTCCTTTATGAGTAGGTATGAGTAAAAGAAGTAAGCTCTAGATCACAACAACTTTGGACAAGGATATGGCTCTCAAAAGCTTTATGAAATTGAATATAAAGTGATAAGCAAAAGTATGCAAGCTTATAGCAATGTAATGATCAGTTGTAGTATGTTGTTGTATTTAAAACACTGAAATGAAGCTGTATTTATAGTTGAAAAACTTGGCATTACCGTTGCCTAAATGCCAATTAAGAGTTGCTGATTTTACTCACTGACAATCGATTGTCAAACCCCAACAATCGATTGTCTGCCAGTCAGATCAAAATTCAATCCCAGATTTTACGATTGATAATCGATTACTTACAATCCATAATCGATTACTGGCAACGTTCAAAAAATCCTTTCCAGATTTAACCACAAACAATCGATTGTCCAGAATCAACAATCGATTACTCAATAACGTTCAAAAAATCTTTTCCGGATTTTAATCAAACAATCGATTATACCAAATCAATAATCGATTACCCAATAACGTTCAAAAAAACTTTTCCGGATTTTAATCACAACAATCGATTATACAGAATCAATAATATATTACCTGACGGTATTTGAAAACTTTACCACAACGGTCAGCTTCACAATCGATTGCACAAAGTCAACAATCGATTACTTATCAGTTTTTGAAAATCATTTTAGACACTGCCTCTTGACAATCGATTGTTATATACTCACAATCGATTATTTAATAGTTTTGAAAAAGTCTAGAAGTCACTGCCTCAACACAATCGATTGTCATAAGTTCACAATCGATTATTTTGTGACTTTGAAAAATCTGAAGGACACTGTCTTTTCACAATCGATTGTCATTAGCTTCACAATCGATTATTCTGAGTTTTAAAAAAACTTTGATGGACACTGCCTCATCACAATCGATTGTCATTAGTTCACAATCGATTGTCATGAAGTCTTGGCTTAAAAACAATCGATTATCATAAGTACATAATCGATTATCTTAGTCCAGATTTTTAAGGCATGTCTAAAAATTATTTTGACTACTATAAATATGCATGATTTAAAATCATTTGACGTTAAATTAAATATGCATGATTTTGGAAAATAGTTTTATGAGAGAAGCCATGTTACGAGTCAAGTTGTACGATCAAGATCACAAATAAGAATGACTCAATTAAACTTATAAAACTTTGTCTTTGAGCTTGAATCTTGTTGTATATCAATTGTGCACTTGTTTCTTGAACTTCGTCATATATCAATTTTCGCTTCGTTTGTCATTCATCAAAACCTACACAAAAGAACACACGTTTTAGTATATTGCATTGAGAACGTGTTTCCAACAATTTCCCCCTTTTTGATAATGGCAAACATTAAGCGGGATATGCAAGACAAGCAATATGCAAGACAAGCAATTTATATTGACGATTCAAGACAAGTATATACATGTAACAAGTATGCAATTTGTTCCCCCTCAGTTTGAGAATTCCCCTTCAATTTAAGCTTATAAATATTGAGAGTGCATACCCGTTATCTTCCCCCTTTTGCCATTAGCAAAAATAATAATAAGATGCCAAAGATGAAATAAACCTTGTTTATTTATTGGAAAGAAAAAAAACAGCAACATCAACCCGAATAATAGCAACATAATCGATTATTGATACGAAATAATCGATTTTTAGATGACGGAAACCGATTGTTGCACGTCAAGCTTTATAATTCCCCTTTCTTTTGGGGCGATACCTACAAAAATCATTAGACGTCTCCGACGCTCAAGTTAGAAATCTTGTAATAAAAAATGCAATGCATGACTTAGATCAACGTGGAGTCAAGGATCCCGAGTTCACTGCGAATTCGGAAGAAGGACTCTTTCTCTAAAGGCTTTGTAAAGATGTCTGCTAATTGGTTTTTGGTTTCAACAAATTCAATTTCGACATCGCCTTTGAGAACATGATCTCTAATAAAATGATGTCTAATTTCGATGTGTTTCGTTCGCGAATGAAGAACGGGGTTCTTCGTCAAGCATATGGCACTAGTATTATCACATCTAAGAGGGATATGATCAAGACTTAGGCCATAGTCCAAGAGTTGTTGTTTCATTCATAGGATTTGAGCGCAACAACTCCCCGCGGCTACATATTCAGCCTCGGTTGTGGACAACGCAACACTTACTTGTTTCTTGCTAAACCAAGAAACGAGAGAGCTACCGAGCAAATGGCAAGTGCCACTAGTGCTCTTGCGTCCAATTTGCATCCAGTAAAATCAGAATCGGAGTAGCCAACAAGTTGGCATGAAGAGCCTTTGGGGTACCATAGACCCACATCTGTAGTACCAACAAGATACCTTAAAATCCGTTTTACCGCAGTAAGGTGAGACTCCTTCGGACACGATTGATAACGAGCGCATAAGCACACGCTAAACATGATGTCCGGACGACTAGCAGTAAGATAAGGAAGAGATCCAATCATACCTCGATACTTTTTGGTGTCGACTTCCTTACCTTTCTCATCTTTGTCTAGATGATCGGATGTGCTCATGGGAGTTGCCATTTCTTTTGCATTGTTCATCTCAAATCGTTTCAGCAATTCTTTGCAATATTTGGTTTGATAAATGAATGTACCTTCTTTCACTTGCTTTACTTGTAATCCCAAAAAGAATGTTAACTCACCCATCATAGACATCTCAAATTCGCTTGTCATTAGATCGGAAAATTCCTTGCATAAAACATTGTCAGTAGCACCAAATATAATATCATCTACATATATTTGAACTAACAAAATATCATTGTTTTTATGCTTAACAAAGAGAGTTGTGTCAACTTTCCCCCTAATGAAATCATTTTCCAAAAGAAACTTACTCAATCTTTCATACCAAGCTCGGGGAGCTTGTTTTAAACCATAAAGAGCCTTTTTGAGTTTGAAAACATGATCGGGAGATTTAAAATCTTCAAAACCGGGGGGTTGTTTAACATAAACTTCTTCTTGAATAAAACCGTTTAGAAAGGCACTTTTCACATCCATTTGATATAAATTGAAATTCATAGAAGAGGCAAATGCAAGCAATAAGCGAATAGCTTCTAATCTAGCTACGGGAGCATATGTTTCCTCATAGTCAATACCTTCTTCTTGATTATAGCCTTTTGCTACAAGCCTAGCTTTGTTTCTAGTGATTATACCATTTTCATCTAGTTTATTGCGAAAAACCCATTTCGTACCAATTATGGTATGATCTTCGGGTCTTGGCACCAAATCCCAAACGTCATTGCGTTCGAATTGGTTAAGCTCCTCTTGCATTGCCAAGGTCCAAAATTCATCCCCAATTGCATCTGAGATGGTTTTGGGTTCAATTTGAGAAACAAAAGCAGTATGTTCTAAGGTATTTTTGAGAGAGTTTCGGGTACTTACCTTGTCTCCAACGTTGCCAATTACCTGTTCGAGAGGGTGATCTTGATTGTCCTCCACTCGTTAGGCACATTCATTTCTTTTTTCAATTGTGGCGCTTCTTCCGTTGGTTGTTCCTCAGTTTCATCTTTATTTTCCTTGGGTGGTTCCTCTTGTATTTTGTCTTTCAAGCTATCTAAGATACTTGCAAGATCAAAACCGGAATCCTTTCTCGCCAAGCGAGCATTATTTTCGGAAAATACAACATGAGAGGATTCCTCCTCAATTTGGGTTCTTTTATTAAAGACCCTATATGCTTTACTACGTGAGGAATATCCAATGAAAATACCTTCATCCGACTTAGCATCAAATTTACCCAATTGGTCTTTGCCATTGTTATGAACAAAACATTTGCAACCAAAAACTCTAAAATGGGAAATATTTGGTTTTCTTCCCTTATAAAGTTCATAGGGGGTTTTCATGAGTATCGGCCGAATTAATACTCTATTTAGAACATAGCAAGCGGTACTCACGACGTCCGCCCAAAAATGTTTGGGTATCTTAGCTTCGTCGAGCATGGTTCTAGCCATCTCTTCGAGACACCTATTTTTCCTTTCCACCACCCCATTTTGTTGTGGTGTACGTGGAGCGGAAAAGGTATGCTCGATTCCGAGTTCATCACAAAAGTCCGCAAAGAGATTGTGATCAAACTCTCCCCCATGATCACTTCTAGTTGAAGTGACGGTTGTTTCTCTCTCATTTTGAACACGCTTAAGAAAATATTTAAAATTTTGAAAAGCATCACTTTTATTGGCAAGAAATAAAGTCCAAGTAAATCTCGAGTAATCATCAACAATCACAAAAGCATATCTATTTCTTCCTAGACTTTCAATGCGAGAAGGACCAAATAAATCCATATGAAGTAATTGCAATGGTCTAGAAGTTGAAACAATGTTTTTAGATTTGAAAGATGCTTTTGTTTGCTTTTTGACACGAGTCACAAATAGAGTCATTTTCAAATTTTAAATCGGGAAGACCAACAACTAAGTTTTGAGAAATCAATTTGTTCAAAAGATGCATATTGATATGTGCTACTCTACGATGCCATAGCCAAGTATCATCCTCTTTACTCATTAGACAGTCAACATAATCGGGTGAGGAATTAGCAAGATCAACCATATAAATATTATCCACTCTAAAACCACGGAGGATAATTTTGAAATCACTACGTCTTAAAACCACCGATGCCGATGATCTTTCCTTTATTGTTATCACCGAAGATAACACTTCCTCCTTCTTTGTGCTCTAATTGAAGGAATTTGGATTCATCTCCCGTCATATGCTTGGAGCATCCACTATCAAGGTACCATAGTACACTTGATCCCTTCAAGCACACCTACAAAACAAATTAATGTTCTTTAGGTACCCATGCCATCTTGGGTCCTTGGGGGTTAGGCATATTATAATGATGCGATTGAGTAATATGTCTATGACGTGTAAAGCATGCAGGAGCAATATGACCAATGCGTCTACAATAATGACAAGTCACATTTGGGTTATGCATCCTTCTAGGTTCATAGTAACTAGACGGATGAAAGTTTCTTACTCTATTTTGAACACTATGACTATTTCGCATTTCATGAGAATTATTTCTCCTACTATGAGCTCTAGGATGGGCAGCATTTCTAGAGTGATTGTTTCTCGGTTTAGGGCCATTTCTAGGTCTTCTCAAAGGTTCAATATTTGGCCTAAAATATGCATCATTTCTAGGGTAACTATTTCTAGGTGGTCAGTCATTTCTAGGTCTCCTAAAATGTTCAACATTTTTTATAGCATGCATATTGGTTCTAGGATTGCTATTTCTAGGATAAGCATTTGTTTTATTAGTCCTAGGTTGAGCCTTAGGTGGTTGGGGTTTGGCTTCAACCTTTTCTTTAACCTCATTCTTAAATCATATGCCATGCTTGGTTGATTTCAAATTAACAAGGACCTCATTCAAATTCTTGTGGGAAGCATTAAACTTATCTAAGGTACCTTTGAGTCTATCTACCTCATTTTTGATATGCAAGCAAGAAGAACAATTTTTAGTAGAACTTTCGGGCTTATCGGCGCTTCTTTTTCCAATAAACTTGTTTTCCTCTTTCAGCTTTTCATTTTCTAAAACCAGTTTTTCTAAGTCCTTTTCTTTCAAAGAAAGCTGTTTTTGAAAATCCTTTTCTTTTAATGAAGCATTTTCTTTTATGCCCTTAACAGTTTTTGAAGCCTTAATAAACTCAGCATATAATTCATCAAAAGCAGTTCGCATTTCTTCAAGAGTAAAGAAGTTTTTAGACGAAATTTGACATACCTCATCTTTGTTGTCTTCATGTGCCATAAGGCAAAGATTTGCTGCTTCGTCTTCTTCTCCTTCGTTGACTCATCTCCGGAGTGGCCTCCCCAAGAAATGTATGCACGTTGCTTTTTAAAAGGTGTCTTCTCCTTTTTGATGTTTGGGCAATTTGATTTGATGTGCCCGATTTCACCACATTCATAGCACTTGATTTGTTCGCCTTGCTTTTTGCCCTTGCGTTCATACTCCTTGCGCATGAACTTTTGAAATCTTTTGATAACGAGTCCAAACTCGTTGTCTCCTTCCTCATCAATTTGCGGTTGGCTTGTGCTTGCCTTTAGAGCTATTCTTTGCCTCCTTTGATCATCAACAAAAGGGTTAAGAATAGTAGATTCATAGGTCTTAAGGTTACCTCTTAGTGCGTCGATGGTGACGTTTGAAACGCCAATGGATTCTTGAATTGCATCGGCCTTTGATCTCCATGCCGGTGTGAGACTTCTAAGAATTTTTCGCACGAGCTCTCTATCCGTGAATGTTTTCTTGAGAGCATGTAGGTCATTTACGATTATTGAAAATCGCTCAAACATTTCGTCCACCTTTTCACCTTCCTTCATGTGAAATAATTCATAAGAATGGGTTAGGAAATCAATTTTTGCTTCCCTTACCTGGTCCGTACCTTCGTACGTAACTTCTAGCTTATCCCACATCTCCTTTGCCGTTGTGCAACACGATATTTTCCTGTAATCGTCAGCATTAACAGCACAATATAATAAATTAATTGCTTTAGCATTATTTTGAACCTTTCGGATGTCATCCACTTCATACTCATCCTCGGACTTGGGAACCCATTCGTTCTCCACCTTCTTTGTTGGAATTTGGTTTCCCTTCATTATCACCTTCCAGAAGTGAAAGCTGTTGGACTGAATGAAGATCTTCATCCTCTCCTTCCAGTACGTGTAATTTGTACCGTTGAATAGAGGTGGTCGTATGGAGCACTGTCCTTCATCAATTCCTGCAAAAGAATCACGAGTAGAAGCCATGGATGGTTCTCTCAAACTGTTAAGTTTTCAGAGAGTTGGGCTCTGATACCAATTGTTAGAAAATACGCTTAACGCTAGAGGGGGGTGAATAGCGTTATAATAAAATTTAGCGTAAACTTGCGGAATTTAAAAATTGCAAGAAATAATTAAGTGCGTTAAATAAATAAAAGGAAAGAACGCACCGATATATTCTGGTTCACCACAACACGTGGCTAGTCCAGTCCCCGAGAGACTCTCTCGAGATTTTCCACTAACTTGTTAAGCTTACGGGGGCTCAACAAACCTTTACAAAGTAAGGACACAAGCCTTAACACCTTTGCTCGGAGATACAACACTCCAAGACTTCAACCAAGGAAACACAAGTTCCTTACAACAAGAGAATCACAATTCTCTTACAAGTGTGTAAAACACTTAACACTCAAACAAAATACTCCTTTATGAGTAGGTATGAGTAAAAGAAGTATGCTCTAGATCACAACAACTTTGGACAAGGATATGGCTCTCAAAAGCTTTATGAAATTGAATATAAAGTGATAAACAAAAGTATGCAAGCTTATAGCAATGTAATGATCAGTTGTAGTATGTTGTTGTATTTAAAACACTAAAATGAAGCTGTATTTATAGTTGAAAAACCTGGCATTACCGTTGCCTAATTGCCAATTAAGAGTTGCTGATTTTACTCACTGACAATCGATTGTCAAACCCCAACAATCGATTGTCTGCCAGTCAGATCAAAATTCAATCCCAGATTTTACGCTTGATAATCGATTACTTAAAATCCATAATCGATTACTGGCAACGTTCAAAAAATCCTTTCCAGATTTTACCACAAACAATCGATTGTCCAGAATCAACAATCGATTACTCAGCAACGTTCAAAAAATCTTTTCCGGATTTTAATCAAACAATCGATTATACCAAATCAATAATCGATTACCCAATAACGTTCAAAAAAACTTTTCCGGATTTTAATCACAGCAATCGATTATACAGAATCAATAATCGATTACCTGACGGTATTTGAAATCTTTACGACAACGGTCAGCTTCACAATCGATTGCACAAAGTCAACAATCGATTACTTATCAGTTTTTGAAAATCATTTCAGACACTGCCTCTTGACAATCGATTGTTATATACTCACAATCGATTATTTAATAGTTTTGAAAAAGTCTGGAAGTCACTGCCTCAACACAATCGATTGTCATAAGTTCACAATCGATTATTTTGTGACTTTGAAAAATCTGAAGGACACTGTCTTTTCACAATCGATTGTCATTAGCTTCACAATCGATTATTCTGAGTTATAAAAAAACTTTGATGGACACTGTCTCATCACAATCGATTGTCATTTGTTCACATTCGATTGTCATGCAGGTTTGAAAAACCTGATGCTCATTGTCTTACTCACAATCGATTGTCATTAGTTCACAATCGATTGTCATGAAGTCTTGGCTTAAAAACAATCGATTATCATAAGTACATAATCGATTATCTTAGTCCAGATTTTTAAGGCATGTCTAAAAATTATTTTGACTACTGTAAATATGCATGATTTAAAATCATTTGACGTTAAATTAAATATGCATGATTTTGGAAAATAGTTTTATGAGAGAAGCCATGTTACGAGTCAAGTTGTACGATCAAGATCACAAATAAGAATGACTCAATTAAACTTATAAAACTTTGTCTTTGAGCTTGAATCTTGTTGTATATCAATTGTGCGCTTGTTTCTTGAACTTCGTCATATATCAATTTTCGCTTCGTTTGTCATTCATCAAAACCTACACAAAAGAACACACGTTTTAGTATATTGCATTGAGAACGTGTTTCCAACACTAACAAGAGGTCGATTGTCGGTATGAGCTCCGCAGTGACCTTTGTGAACTTCCTCAATAATGCACCACGTCTGGTTTGGACCTATGAATTTTTCTAGGGGGGCCGCCATACATTATTTTATACAATTCGTTGTTGATATTGTACCTGGTTACCTACATTCGATGCTTTTGGCTTTTTTTGTTTCCTGGAAGCAATTCGTCCTACAGATATGTGATGATACAATTGCGCCAGTTCCAAGTTAGTTTTATAGTTCGTACCTCGATTTGATCGATCGACTAGTGGAGGAGAGTGACCATATTCCCTTCTCCGATTATGCTTTTAGTGGCTGCTGCAAATTTGTCAAGTCTGTCTGCTTCGATATTTTGTGCTCTAGGGATTTGGTCGATCATCAAACTTGGGTAACAACTTGCAGATCTCGGCCTGGTATTTTTGTAGTCTTTGTTTCTTGATTTGAAAGTCCGTGACTTGATTGACGACAAGCTGGGAGTTTCACCATAGGGCGACTCGCTTCGCTCTGTACTTGAGTGCTAACTTTAGCCCTACAATCACGGCCTCGTACACGATTTCGTTGTTAATCATATCTGGGCATCTTATGGACTTGCGAATTATTTTGCTTGTTGGGACTCGAGCACGAGTCCCGATGCCGATCCTGACGAATTAGAGATGCCATCTATATACAACACCCATAGGTCATGTATTTTGGGGGAGGTATAGGCGGCTTTTTTTTTTTACTTCAAACATTATTTTTGTACTGAATTTGATGATGAAGTTGGCGAGCATTTGCGACTCTATCGACGTTCGCGGCTGATAGGTTATATCCTGCTCTCTCAATTCTATAGACCATTTGGCCAATCTTCCCGACCGCTCGGGTTTGTGCAGAAAACTCCTCAAGGGAAATGTCATTACTATCGAGATGGGGTGGAACTAGAAATAGCGTCTAAGCATTCGTGAAGCTATGGCCAAAGCCAGGGTCATCTTCTCGAGGTATGGATACCTAGTCTCGGCATCAACAAGATTTTTACTAATATAGTAAATGGAAAACTGCATACCTTTGTTTTCTCAGACCAGGACCGCACTCACGGCCACATCAGACACGACCAGATAGACGAGGAGATGCTCACTAGGTTTTGCGTTAGCGAGTAGTGGAGGAGAGGATAGGTGCACCTTGAATTCTTTTAAGGCTTCGATGCACTCAGAGTTCCATTGGAGTCTATTGTCTTTTTTGAGTACACCGAAATATTTGTGGCATTTATTGGAGGATCATGAGATGAACCTCGACAGGGCGGCTATGCGGTTGGGCAGCTTTTGTACTTATCTCGTACTAGTCAGGTTCTCCGGTATTCCTTATTTAGCTTTTATAGTGGGGGTTGACCTCGATTCCTCGTTGTGATACTAAGAAATCTAGGAAATTTCCCAAGTTTACTCCGAAGGCGCATATTTTCGAGGTTCACTTTTATACCGTATCCTATAAGTATGTCGAAGGCTTCTTTCAAGTGGTCGATGTGATCCTCCTTCATTTTTGACTTGACCAACATGTCGTCTATGTAGACTTCTATTGTTTTGCCGAGATGGTCTTTGAACATTCTTGTCACCAACCTCTGATACGTCCGCCCCCGTGTTTTTTAGTCCGAAGGGAATCACTCTATAGTAGTACGTTCCCTGATAAATGATGAATGTGGTCTTCTTCTGGTCTTCCTTTTCCATGAGGATCTGGTTATAGCTCGAGTATGCGTCTAGAAAGCTGAGCAGCTCTTGCCCGGCCATTGCGTCAATGAGTTCGTCGATATAAGGAAGTGGAAACGAATCTTTCAGACATGCTTTGTTTAGGTCTGTGAAGTCCACACATATCTGCCATTTTTCGTTATTATTTTTCACCATGACCACATTGGTGACCCATTGAGGATATCTCGACTCCCTGATGGATCCAATTTGTTAAAACTTCTCTACCTCTTTGCAGACTACATTGTTTGAAAATGCGTTGAATTTCTGCCTTATTTGTCTCATCAGAGGGTGGAATAGGTCGACATTTAGCTTGTCTGTTTCTATCTCCTTTGGGATACCTGGCATGTCTGTATGGGAAAAAGCAAACAAGTCTACATTACTTTTTAAGAATCGGTAGAATTTACCTGGTTCTTGGAGCTTGTGGCCGATGAAAACTTTCTTGATGTGGTCGTTATCATCGAGTTAGACGGGTCGAGGTATTCTATGGTAGATCCTGTAGCTTCTACGTCTTCGGGGTCTTTGATCACATCCTTCTTGTCCTCGCTTGACCTTGACCCTGTTGGTTGCTATGCTTCTTTAGTTTTACCCTTCAATTGTTGGGTGTGTGTGCAGTCTTGGGTGATGCGGTAGTATTCCCGGAAGTGCGTTTTTCTCCTCGGATGTTGAATACCCCCATGCGGGTGGGAAATTTGATTACAAGCTATAAGCTAGAGGAGACTTCTTTATGGCATGTATCCATGGTCGACCTGTGATGACGTTGTATGCCGTATCCTGGTCCATGTTGTGGAACATGGTCTCTAAAGTGACGCCGCCGGCCAGGACAGACATCGTGATTTCTCCAGATATCCGTTCAACTGTATTATTAAAACTCGTCACCGTGATACAGCGTGGCACTATCCTATCCTCGAGCTTCACTTATCCAAGAACTCGAGGGTGGATGATACATGCACCGCTCCTATAATCAATCATCATACGTTTTACATTAGTACCTAAGATGCGTAAAGTAATGACAAGGGCGTCATAGTGAGGAAAAACCAAATCGTGGGTATCCAACTAATCAAAGATGATACTTTATTTGAGTTTGTCGTACTGTTCATGAGTGATTGACCGTTTGAGTCTGTGGGTGGTGGTGAGATTCACGTTGTTGATTGATGCGTCGTTGCCCCCTCCGATGATCATTTGAATGGTTCGAGCTGGGGAAGGTGGTTTGGGTGGTCCTTGGTGTTGTTCTCATCCTCGGGCGAACTCGGTCGCTCATCAATTCTTTCAAGTGCCCTTGGTGAAGCATGTTTACGACCTCTTGTCTCAAGACGATACAATCCTACGTTTTGTGACCCCGCTCCTGGTGGAATTCATAGAGGCCATTTGACTTTTTGGTGATCAGGTTGGACCTCATCTTCTGTGGCCACTTCACTTTTGGGCCGAGTTTCTCCAGTGTGTTGACTATATCTGAGAGGGAAACACAGAAATTGTGAGCAGATCATAAGGAAAGCATACCTCTCTCACTTCGGTGGCTTCCTGTTAGTGGCCTAGATGGGCCTTCATTGTGGCGGGGAGGCGGCATGAGAGTGTCTCTGATGTAAGGTTGATGTCTTTCCTTATTAGGTCTGGTCCTACTTGATCTATCCTATTGTCTTTTCTCTGGTCCTTTTTGGACTCGGCTTGCACCAAAGTTAGTCATTGGGTCGGCCCATTTAGATCATTTTCGTCATCTCAAACTTCGGCGCAATAAGCATTGTGTATTTCGTCCCAAGTGGTCGGGGTATATTTCATGAGGCGACTCAATAGCTTTCGGGTCGCCCTCGAACCGCTCCTATTCAGCCCGTTTTGGAAGGCTGCCATAGCCATTCCTTCTGACACGTTTGGTAAGGTCATGCGTACTCAGTTAAATCGAGCAAGGAAGTACCTGAATACCTTTCCAGGTGATTGTTTGATGGCAAATATGTCATTTACTCTTGCCTCAACCTTTTTTGCTTCGGTATGGGCCGTCACGAACTTATCGACCATCTCTTCAAATTTTTCTATCGAGCGTGCGGGCAAATGTGAATACCAAGTAAACGCGCCCATGGTGAGGGTTTCACCGAACTTCTTCAGCAAGATGGAGGATACTTGTTCTTTAGTGAGGTTGTTGCCTTTTACTCCTGTGACGTAATGAGTCACATGATCTCAAGGGTCCGTTGTGCCGTCGTATATTTTATGGTACGACGACATTTTGAAGGTTTTGGGTATTGCGTGTGGTGCAGCTTTATCGCTGTATGGCTGCTCAACAAACCGACCGACGTCCCTTTTTGGTAGGAGTTTTGGGGCGCCCGATATTTTGTCTACCCTTTCTTGATGCTCTTTCATTTGGTCGCGAAGCATTTTGTTCTTGTTCTCCATCTCTTCCGTTTTCCTTAGAATGCTTGTGAGGGTGTCGTTATCTGCATCACTAATATTGTGAGTAATACATGTTACAAGGGGAGCGCGTTGTTCGTCTGTCGCTGACGCACTCTTGCATCTTCTACTTTCGGCCTTTGAGCGGTTTTGTCAAGAATGTTGGTCGGTGTGTTTTTCAACCATGCCTATAGCAGCTTCTTCACTGTGGGTGGTGTCTCTTTTGTTGCGGACATAGAGGACCCTTTACCGTGTGAGGCTGTGATGATGCCGTGAGGAGAGGGCGAGCTGTTTCGCCTAACAAAGGTATTCAGTGTTAAGTCTTCACCCTCCATTTCATAAACTTCGTTCATGGTCTGAAGGAGATTGGTGGTGAGGTCGGATATTGCTTTCCTCTTTTCCTCTCTGTTGCTTGCCATGTTAGATTTTTACACACAAGTGTAGGATTTTTGCACTTTTTTTTTTAGATCTAGAAAGAACTAAAATTTTAACTTGAAAATCCCCACTGACGGCGCCAAATTGTTTGACCAAAAAGTATGAAACTCTTTGATAAACTAATTAAGTAAATATAAGGGACTAATCCTAGTTAAAGATAATATCCCTAGATCTAAAATCAGTTTGTACGAATAATATGGGACCATGAAGTAGTTTTAATGCAATACATAATAAATGTTGTTGTTATTAATGTGATGAGAGCAAATAATAAATAATAATAAATGACACCAAATGTAAATAAGGAAGAAGATTCACCCAATAATGAAAGAGGTGAATGATTCCTTCTCATGACCATGATAAATGACAAGAATATAAGAGAATATTATACACTTTCTCAGATTTGGTGGAAATGACAATGATTGAATGTAAAGATCGAATCTCTTAGAAAGTTGTTCTTTGTATTTATCTAGAGAGCTTACTTTTCAAAAATTTTCCTATCAAATGGAATATTACATGCCTTTTTACTTATCTCTCCTACTATTTATATGGGATATTTTCATAGAACCCTAAAAAGTACAACAAAATGAATATTCAGTAGAATATTCCCTTTGGAAGTTCCGAAGCCATATTATGAGCCATTCAACGGCTTGATCTTGTTGGCCACTGATGGACCTCACCAAACTGCTCATGATAAGTTACAATTCTTACTATAATCACTAATTTGTGCTGAATTTGCTTGGTCAAATTTTGACCCGTACAATATCTCCAATCTACCTGTGATCTCTTGTTTAATCTGCGTGACTACCATTTCAGTATTTACATTCAATCCTCTCAACAATTCCAATTCCTTGCTCGCCATACGTAATATATCAAGTTGCTGCTACTATTTCCTTCTTTAGCTGCTTTCCTTTTAATGCAGTGTAGAACCTGCTGCATTTCCCCGTGTTAATTTGAACTCCAGCCCATTGCATAGTAGAAAGTTTTGTACAGTTCTAATAAAAATAATGTCCTTTATCCAAAGCCAGTCAACCAAAAACTAAATGACCAAAAAAGAGAAGTTTCTGCTATACAGGGATCAAAATCATCCTAATAGAAAACATTTAAAAGCAGTTGATAATCTAAAATCACTTGCAGCTTAAGTCAATTTCTCTTCATATCTGGCAGTAAATGAGCAGATAACTATCTCTCCTAATACCACCCCCAACCAGGAAAGAAAAAATTAAAAACAAGAAATAATTTAAAGCCAAAAGCATTACAAACAAACAACAAAATCTGTATTGGAATGCATATTCTGGCCTACTGTTACAAATTGCTTTCCTTCTAAACATCTTACCGTGGTAGAACATTTCGTTGGCTGCCTTACCCGTCACTGGTCAATGTGAAGGCAAGAAGAACGATAGTAAGAGTAAAAATAATTGTTCCACCTGAAAAGAGCCACATTGCTTTGCTTCTGGTGTTTTCCCTAACTTGGTTGCTCACTTCCACTTCTTTAAGGAGTTCTCTTATTTCTTCTATATCATCGTCCTTTGCAGCTCGCATTAGCCTACCCTGAATCTTCTCGAGCTTACGTAGTCTCCTGCCATTTGATTCATCCTTCAATGGCCAAAAAAGACCCGTCATCTTCCAAAGCATTATGCCCACATAGATGGCCACAAAAACGTCTACACTGTAATGATGGCGTTCTCGTATTTCTCTTTGAGCACTATGCAGCACAAAAATCCAGATGAGTGCGGAGCTATATCCACCATAGGCTTCCTGAATTTGTTCATAAAGTTTTAAGCCAGATGAGATTAGATGGTCACAGGAATTAATCCTTCAAATTTAGGGAATGATAGAGGGCACGTATACCGTCCATGCCATAGCTGTCAGCACAGCAACAAGCATGTGGCCGCTATATATAAGGTCATTGCAACCTCCTGACGCTTTCTTTAGCAGATGATACCAAGCAGATGATCCCTCAGGAGCTGTAGGCCGAAGGAAATCAATCAAAAAGCTCATTGGACCCCAATTTGGTCGAAACTCAGCATCGTATTCCCCAGGATCAGCTGAAAACAAAAGTGAATATAGAAATGAAAGATCAACAACATACTATGTACTAGAATTCAACCAACTGATGCATTGAGCTTTTCGACTTTGGACCAATCTAACCGGCCGTTGGTAAAGAAGAACTCAGTAAGTAATCTCGGGACAGGAGAGGATTGGAAGGAAGAAATACCATATGCTACATCCCAGTTAATGATGTTCCGTATTGCATTTGAATCGGTGGAATATGGTACATAATATTTCTGAACCCAAGGATGAGGGTGCTGAGGAACAAGGAATCTAGCAGATGCACACCATGGTCTAGCAGATGGTAGAATTGTGGAGATAAAAGTTATGGCCCGAAGGAGCCTTCCAATTCCCATCGTGAACATGAATCTTGCGCCAAGCCCAAGACCAGGAGCTTCAACCGATTCAAAGAGCACAGAGAAAGCAAGCATGATAAACAGCATCAGAAAATGATGTAATCCAATTATCCGAGCTCTCAATATATTTACCACCGTTTGAGGTACTTTCTCATTCAACGATAGCAGCAGCCACTGACCAACATCAGGAAGAGGTGGTGTGTCCCTGTCAAGGAAAGAGAACTTTGTAATGGCTATAGATGGTCATTTAGGAAGGAGAATAAAAAATAATGAAGCAAAGATATGGAGTAACTGTTATTTTTCATTTTCAGCCTCAAGCCAAATGTCGTAGAATCTGAGACCAAGCACGCGTGCCTCTCATATAACTTCCAATCTTCGAGTGAAGTGGCATGTCATGAGTATAGCTCGAGAAAAAGGTTCTTACATGACCACTTCAGGGCATTTTTCTCATTCTATCCATAAGACTTGTTGAAATAAGTAATTTACCCAAGTTTTCAGGATTTCACTATTTCACATTAATTATATCAGATTGCACCTCAATAAATGACATATTTTCAAAACAAAGAAAAAGATAAGAAAGTTAATGTCAACTGTTCCAGAATATTAATGCCAAACTTTTCCGATAATGTGTTGACACCAGATGCAAAAACATTTTGTGGTACTGATGCAAGCCAGAGTTTCCTTTTCGTTGGTCGCCTTAGTCATTATTCTAGAGCTAAAGATATAGCATCTTCACAATGTTCTGCTATTAAGAAACCATGCTGTATCTCACTAGAATCTAGACAATGTATCCTTCCACAACTAGATGGCGTTGGTAAATTTAGAGTCCCAAGAAATATTACACCTAATCAAGTCAAGCTAACCAAGATATGCAGCACGGGTTCAGTCAAGATTTCATATAAAGCATGATTGGTTCAACTAGTGATATTCAGCATACAAAAATATGACCTTTTCTCGATAAGGACATAAAAGATATGACATTGGTAGCTATCTCTTTTTACTTTGCTTGAGAATGCCTCATTACAAAAGCTTTAAAAAATTCAAAAAGATCATTAATTTTATTAACGAAGTCAATCAATCAATGATGTCTCGATCCAAACTAGTTGAAGTCGGCTCAGTAATTACAACTACTCTGTAACCATATAGCTCTATTTCGGCCTATTTTCCGAATAGGTAATTAAGAGGTTTTATTCTTAAAATGCATCAAGCTAGGGCTGCACAGGCATAAATTATACCTAAATACAAAATCATTTTCCATTATTATCCGATACAGACAACTAATAACACACTAAACTGGTAATTCACCCCCGACAAGAATACCCCTGTTACTGAATGTGTATAGGAAAAAAGGCTTTTTAAGTTACTCAATCTGTATATATGATTCAGCTTTCCGTTCAGCAGAGAAGTTCCCCACCCCCAAGTTGGTAATGTGTTTATCCTAGCCCAATTTTCCTCCACTTCCTCTTTTAGTTTCCAAGCTCCCTCTCCTCTACTTGTATTATTCAGAATAGTCCCCCGCTCCCAAATTCTAATGATCTGGTTCATGTCGTACAAATTCAAACTACACATGGTTTTCCATTTCGATAGATGTATCTGACTAGCAATATTGCCATGATTCTTGAGTTATTTAGATCACTGGGCATTAGAATGTGAGGATTTAGTTAATGCTTACCACGTAACTGATTTTCCACATGATTTAGAAAGAACTAAATGCAAAATACCATTATTCATAGGCACAATACATAATACGACAACAAACTAATCTACTTGAGAATTTCCTTATTATTGAAATGTTACAATCAAAGGACTGCTATACGTGAATATGAATGCGCCACTCTTTAGTGATCTGCAGTTCTGCACAATAAAATACTAGCTTATTTCTGTCTCCAGATTAGGAAAGTAGGATGAAATTAACCTATCCCTTTTTTTCCTATTCTAGTAAGTATGATGAGGATTGACTTTGTTAAACTATCAGCCAGGGGAAGCTTAACCCCTGTATGGAAATCCAATCTTGTTTTTTCCAACCAGATTAATTGAGTGCCTCTTTTCCTTTTATAGATATTTGTAGTCTTAAATGAAAAGTTCAAAAACGAATCTATAGAGCAATCCAACAAAAAACCCAAATCAGATCACATCTTTTAGAATGGAAACAAGAAACCACCATTTCCATTTTTCACAATGAAAACTAAACTTACCCTTTTCTTTTCACCAACAAAAGCAACTGTTAAACAAGCTCAAGAAAGCACTCAACCCCAACTCAGTTTTCACATCAAATCTGAACCCCATTTACCCCAAAGACACAAATTTACCAAACATCCAAATATAGAAATGAAACTATTTATGTTAATCAAATTTTATACATACTTGTGCCAATCAAGACCAAGAACCGCAGTGACAGAGCGAACAGAAATAGCTTCAAAGAGAAGAGCAGAGAGCAAGAAAAGCATTGCACAGATAAAGGGGATAGCTGAACGGAGCTCCGACGACCAATGCTTGTAAAATGGGACCCGAATAATAGCTGCGATTGCTAATACGGTCCACAGTGCTGGCTGTAACCGGGCATGCCATGCCGGAGATATGAACCGGAGATAGTCTACTCCGATGTAAGCTATTGCAGCAAATCCTAAACCACCTCCTCGCCGGTTTTTCAAGATCGCCGGCGACTGCTTCATTTTTAGTGTAGTAGTACTAGAAATGGGACGATTCTTGCTGACTGAACACGTCTGAAGCTTTCCTAATTTCCTAGTTTTCTAATTTTCATTTTTCTTTTTAATATTTTCACTTTATATACTCCCTATTCTTATTAAATCTTTTACTACTACCTGTTTTGCTTATTGTTGTTTTTTGTATATATAATCACCATAATGGAAAGTTTGTATCCTTATCAACTGTAAACTTCAGATTTTCTTTTCCCTTTTTTTTTTGGTGAGGAAAAGAAAGAAATTTCTTTGAAACCAAGCAATTGCATTATATTCATGAATCTCAAATTTGAATTGTTCACTTCTATATAGTACATATATATTCAAGGTTAATTCTGCTAGCGGGGAAAGGTTGAACTATTTTTTTTAAACTTTAAAATAGTTTCATGTGTATGAAAAAGTATTTTATTAGATAGCTAATTAAATTGAATCTCTTCTATTCTACTATTGTGAATGTAAAAGAGAGTTCCATTTTATGATAGAAAGAAACAAAATCCTTTTTTTTTTCATCCTGTAGAAAATATTTGAGAAATAAAATTACCATAGTTGGAGCATTTTTTTCCAGAAAAGTTCCAACAAAAAAGCCTTTATGGTAAAAGTAGTTGTAATTCTTAGGGCAAGTGCATGTGTATACATGGAGTGGACAAGCCCCTTACCTTAGACACTATTTTTCACCTAATACCTCAATTATGCCTAGTTTCTATGTTATTAGCAACATGAACCAAGTACTTAACGTGCTTATTAGCACAACTCGGTCATTTTTAAACAAAGCTAGAGTGCATGGTTTTTAATTGCATCCAACGTGTAAAAATCATCCAATAAAAATAAATTCATGTCATTTGTTGAGGTGGCTAATAGGTATATATAGTAATATAATTGAAGGGACTAGGTGAAAATTGGTGCCGTAAGTTAAGGAGTGTCTATGTATATTACAATAAAATGAGTGGGGCTTATTTCACCTTTACGTATCCATATCAACAAGTTTTTTACTCATTCACGTACTACATATAGGTGAACATCACGATCTCAGCCTGGTAAGTGAGTTATACTCGATGAGCATATGAGTGTAATAATTTAATTTTAAACGCTTTATTTTATCTTTTGCTCTTAATAAGAAGTTTTTATAGCCACATAAATAGCATGATCCCATGAATCTTTTACCCTTTAATTTTTATGACCACAAGTTTTAAAAATCTTTTTCTTTTTTCTTAAACTTCGTACCGAGTCAAGCTATCTCAAATAATATAAAACGAAAGGAGTACTTGGTTCAGGTGGCTAACAAAAACTAGGCATAGTTAAGGAAGCTTGACGATATATATCGTCTGTTGCATATCTAACATTGCCAATTTTTATGTTTTTTTTTTCAAGTTTAAATACATCTAAGATATACGAATTAATATATTTTTTACAAGTTCTTTTCAAAAAGTAGAATTACTTACAGTTAATTTGCGTACTTGTTTTGGAGAATAAGCTCATTGAACTGTCATTTAATGCAGCGGTAAAATTTAAGAAGTTGGAGAAAACAACAAATAGCTGGGAGACGCATTTATTAGGGTAGTGAAATTATGGTAAGTTAGTGAAATTTGGAGTATAAGCTCATCGAACGCCGATTTTGCTTTTGGACTTCGTAATGGTAGCCAAGTCACTATACACATTTGACTCTCAATTAATTCAAATGTGTGCTTTTGATTCCATCACTAATGAATTTCTACAAAGCAGGAATCTGTAACTAATGAATTATATATACTACTATATGTTATGTATAAACCTAGTATTTTGATTGAGAGAGCAATAAATGTAAATACGAGAAAGACTAAAAATATTGTGAATAAATATATTAATTGTGCATACGGGTGAAACTGGTCCCTTAGGAATCTTCACCCTCGATGAAGTAAACGGAGCATAGGTGTGGCTGTAAGGAACCAGAATCGAGGCAAGGAGCCTCTCGAGTCGGGGTCCGGACAAACACCTATTTTCCGAAGAATCGGGGCCATGTTCCCTTTGTCATATTCCAACCCTAGAACTTCAGAGAGCATTACCAGATAATCGAGCACGACAAACAAAGGATCGTGATATTCGCGCTCAGCCGGATGTCACGGCATGAATCTCGGCAGAAAATTAGTGATTAGTAAAATGGAAGATTTTCTATTAGAAAATGGAATATTTTCGACCGTCCAATCGGCCTAAAATCGAGCTTTTCTGACGGATTACCAATCGAAAAAGGTCGGTTGGAATGCACATGGTCGTAAATAATTTGCGACCTAATTGGTCAAAAATTTCTGATGGATTTGGACGCAAATTGAAAAATAATGGCGCGCATATATATAAGAGATTTGCAACTGAATTGGTCGGTAAATTTCCAACCGATTCCGTGGCAAATTTGAATAATAAAATAATACATAATTCAAATTTACGACCAAAATGATCGGAAATTCGAATAAATAAATTTAAAAAATCAAAAATTCATAATTTGCAACTGAATCAAACGCAAATCTGATAAAAATTTACGACTGATTCAATCGCAAATCAACTTCAGATCTAAAAGAAAATTAACAGAATTATGCTGTATTATTAACTATACCATCTAACAATAGAACAATCTATAATCTCAAACCTAGATTCAATCAAGTTCTTCAACAGCAATCTAAAACCCGATTCAGCTATCAAATTAATATGAATAGTGTAATAAAAGCATAATAAGAATAACAATTATTTAGTGTGATAAAAGCATAATAAGAATAACAATTATTTACAAAAAAAAATCAAAAAATGCATACTAAGTTACTCTCTTCTTTCTTAGTAAGTCATCCCAAACTTGTTCACTATTAATTCTTTGTGGCTTGTCGAGTTTTGATAATAAAGATGCTGTGGAAAAGCGAAAATTGCAAACACCAATTTCAGCAAACAATGTATTTTTCTCTAAGAGGCTTAGCAAAAAATGGAAACAAAGAAGAAAAAATCGATGGAGATGGAAAAACTCAGCGCGAGAAGGGAGAGTAAGTCAATGCTGTGAAAGAGAAGACGGTCCTTTTCTTTATTTCTGGTCTGCGTTCCTTTATCTTTAAACTTTTTTTTGTTGGGTAACTAAACTTAATTTGTATCAAAATTGAACAACAAAAAATAACTTAAGCCCCGGTGTTGCCTTTGGTGAGGTATTATAGAATGGAGTCTTTCATATGTTTGTAATATTTGTCTAAGTTTATATGCGTATCACTATTTCATATCTACATAACTGTCTAGTTATATACATTGTATAACAATGATGTAATGTGTATTTGAGATTGAATTTAAAGAAATATAAATGAAATATTACATGTTATATAATTGTATAATAATAATATGATTATATGTAATTGTATAATGTGTATATAATAAGGAAGCTAGGAGGGAAGCAAAATTAGCAGTCACGAAGGCTAAGACTGCTGCGTTTGGTTGGTTGTACGAGGAAGTGAGGGCCAAAGGCTGGGACAAGACGTTACTTCGACTGGCTAGAGCGAGAGAGAGGAAGGCACGTGACCTGGATCAAGTTAGGTGCATCAAAGACGAGGAAGATCATGTATGTATTTATGGAAGAGGCTCGAATTAAGCAAAGATGACAGTTGTACTTTCATAAACTGTTGAACGAAGGTGTGGAGGTCGAACATTAGGGTTATAGTTTAGGGGGTAATCGAGCATTTCTGCTCGTTGTGCCGGCTGATTTAATAGTGTTTCATCTATGACTACTAGTATTTTTGTTGTGTTTCATATTTCTTGCTATCTTTTATATTTGGCCTTTCTATTTATTTGTTGTATTTTACGATGTAGATACTATTTTTCTTGTTTTTGTTGTGGTTACGACTCTATTGTCTCTGAGCCTTCTCAGAAAGAGTGTCTCTATCCTTTCGGGGTAGGGGTAAGGTCTGCATACATTCTACCTTTTCTTTCACACTATTGCATTAAAAATATCTAATTTTTGAGTAAACGGCCTTGGAATCGGGATTTGAAAGTTCCAATAGGTTCGTATGATGATTTTGGACTTGGGTGTATGTCTGGATCAGGTTTTGGATAACCCGAGAGTATTTCAGCGCCTATTGTGAAAAGTTGGCATTTTGGAATAATTTCATGAATTTGGGTTGAAGTGTATTTAAATGTTATCGATGCCCGTTTGGGATTTCGAGCCTGGGAATGGCTCTATTGTTGATTCTGGTCTTGGGTGCGCGTCCGGATGTGGATTTGGGGGTTATTTGGCGAAAGTTAAAAATTTGAAGGTTTTTGGGAAGTTTGATTGGGAGTGACTTTTTTATATCGGGCTTGAATTACGATTCCAGAAGTTGGAGTAGGTCCGCAATGTCAAATGTGACTTGTGTGCAAAATTTGAGGTCAATCAGACATGATTTGATATGTCACAACAGAATATAGAAGTTTGAAGTTCTAAAGTTCATTAAGCTTGAATTGGGATGTGATTCATGATTTCGATGTTGTTGATGGGGTTTGAGGCTTCCACTAAGTTCGTAATGTGTTTTGGGACTTGCTCGTATATTTGGTTGAGGTCCCAAGGGCCTCGGGTGAATTTCGGTTGATCAACATATCGAGTTTAGACTTGCAAGAAGTGCTGAAGCAGGTAGCTTCAGGTGTAACTGTACCTGCGAGGTTTCAGCCGCAGGTGAAGAGTCGCAGAAGCGGCTAAGAGGAACGCAAATGAGATTTATGTTGGGCAGTGCTGAGATCACAGATGTTGTCGTCTCGCCGCAGAAGCGGGACTGGACCTGTGCAATGGGCGACGTAGAAGTGTAGGCGCAAGTTCGTATGAGGCCGCAGAAGCGGCCAACGACCTTGACTTGGTTTCTCGCAGGTGCGTGACTTACAGCCACAGAAGGGACCTTCTCACCTCAGAAGCGGAATCGTGCTGGGCAATGGGGCTTCTTTAAAACGGGAGTTTGGCCTAATTTCATCTCATTTCGTCCATGGGAGTCGATTTTGGAGCACTTTTGAAGTGCCATCTTCATCAACTATAATAGGGCAAGTGATTTCTTCATAAATACATGGTTTTTACATGGATTCAAGCATGAAAATTGGTGGAAATTGTGAGATTTTAAAAGAAACATATAAATTGTTATATTTTTATTTTGATCATGAAATTGGACATGAAACTAAGAATAAATTATATATTTGAGGTCGTAAGGTTATGGGTAATGGTTATTTTCGAAAAAAATTTGAAATCCAAGCACGTGGGCTCAAGGGCTGCTTTATCGATTTTTCGAGCGGAGTTGAAAAATTATTTAAGTAGTTTTGTTATAAGTATTAGAGCACATTTTTATTGGTTTGCACATTGTTTGACTAGTTTAGGAGCGATGTGCACCGGTTTGAGGTGTTAAAGCGGCGTTGGAGCCAGTTATGGAACTCCGAAGCAAGGTAAGTCTCATGTCTAACTCTGTGAGGGGAAAACTATTGCTAGCTGATATATTTAGTATATGTAACTTATTGCGGGGGCTACGTACGCACGAGGTGACGAGAGTCTGTACGCAGTTAGATTCATGTTATTGTCCGCACAGACTTAGGTTCACTCCATAATATACTTGTTCTATATGGATTAAAATTTGCTTGTTTAATTCTTTTATTTCGCACTATGACTTGAGACTAGAGATGTGTAGAGTGATAGACTTTCTATTGTAGAGATTTCACGAGTTTCATGATTTGCTACGAAATAATGGTATTCCTCTTACGAATTTTCTCACGCCCTATGCGTTTTCATCAAAACGTTTTCCATACAAATTATAGCTCACACGTTTATTCGTGAGTGGGGTCAAGTACCCATTTAAGCTTCTTATTCTAATGAGATCAGACCGTTCGCCTCAATAGGATTTATGTACCTACTCTCATTGGAGCGGGTCGTTCACAGTATTGACTTACACTCAACGTTGATTATTGTTTCTTGGCTTCTTATCGACATTCCAACTAATAAATTACCACATTAATGATCAACACTGGAAATAAACCATTAAAATAAACTTATAGTTTATACACATACCAATCACCAACCAAGGATTTTTCTACCTATACCCCCATAAAGGGGGGAAAAAGAGAGAGTACATTCCCCTCTGAACTAAAGGCATGGTGTTATTGACAGGCATCACCATGAAAAACCTATACATAAACATATAAAGCTCTACAACGTAATTTGCTTTATTTCTTTTCAGACCTAGATAAGAAAGAGAATGACATGCTGAAACCATACAACCAATTAATAAATAAAATGAAATAGCTTAAACTATACTACTCTATGGTGCAGTCTCTCAACTAAGAACCACAAGGCAGGCAACAGATTCTTCCTATCCTCGTGAAAAGCCACTGTAATGGATTTGGACCATCGCTTTGCTCAGAAGGTGGGGTTGGCAATGGCATTTCTGGAGGCAAATGCCGGTGGAAAGCATCAACTGCACCTGCAACGCCATCTTCGTTCTCTAATAATACAGCTAGTTCCATTGCTCGGGATTTCACCTGAATATGCAATTTTCTATCAGTGAGCAGATGAAAATATGCAGCGAGCATGCACTTTGCTCTGCATTGATCAGTTGCAGAAAGTAGTAGTTTTGGAGTACGCAATTAGATATGGAGATGCAAAGGTTCTTACATCAGGCTGGAGCATAAAAGTTATAGCATCAGAGAGTCCTTCCACACTAAGCTGTGATATAGGAATAGGAGCAGGTCCCAGTCCCTTCTGATAAATTCTTTCGCCCCAAAAGAATTGATCACCAAAGAATGGTACTATAGTTGTTGGACACTGGATTTAAAAATTGCAAACATGGCATAAGACTATCTGGGTTTTCAAATATAACTTAGCATAGCAAAATATCAAGCAAATCTGGTGGACATCTATTCCGATATTTAGGTCAACCATTTATAATGCTACTACTGATATGAGATCGAGAAAGTATTACCCCAGCACGTAGTCCTGTTGCTGTGGTCCCAGCACCACCATGATGGACCTGCAAGCAGGTATTTACCATGAGCACATCAGAAATTGTATTTGTTGATTTTATCATCAGAATCCAGACATCGAAAAAACTGGAGATAGAAATGTCAGTTACAGAAGTGTGTAGAATCCCTTATAACCAAGGGTTGAACATCAATTTATCATAATTTTTATCCCATTTCCATAGATAGCTCATATATTGTCAAGCAAACTACTCACCACAGCTGAGCATTGAGGAAAAAGCCAATCGTGAGGGCACTCCGCGAGAAGGAAAACATTTTCCGGAATCTCTTGAACTGTAACATCAGGTCAAACAAAAGAAAAATAAGAAGCGATGTTTCTCAGTGTTAGAACATTTCCACATGCAATCTGTTACAAATGAATGGAACAACGAACATTTTTATAATTAATAGAACAGTTCAACTCTGTAAGTGACGTCCATTCAGTAATATAACATAAAAATACGCACTCCTAGTCTTAAAACATTTCCACATGCAATCTGTTACAAATGAATGGAACAACGAACATTTTTATAATTAATAGAACAGTTCAACTCTGTAAGTGACGTCCATTCAGTAATATAACATAAAAATACACACTCCTAGCCTTATCCGCTTAATGTTTTATGTTATTGTAACCCCAGCCCAAATCCATACCACCATCCTAGGCCCTGAACTTTATCTCTCTTTGTTGTGTAAGTAATTGGCCTTGGAATATGTTTTTGGGCCGTGCATTAGGGGTTGGGGAGAATGGGAAAGCTAAGGGAGATTTGTTATGCCAGTTAAATGGCTTATATATGGAGAATTTTATTTAACAGACCATCCCCTCACATCTTTTTCTTTCTTCGAAGATTTAGCTTTATCTTCAACCTAGATATGATCAATTTCAAGGTTAGTCAGAAATGTGCAGAACAGAATAAAATGAACAAAAAATGCAAGAAAGAGAGAACTTACAAGTACCGAGATCTCCCCAACCTCGGTCAATGATTCCCCTCTGCCCAGTATTCTTCAGTGCCTCCAAAATTATATCTGTAGTTTTCGGGGAATCCTCAAGAGGCTTCAAACAGAACAAAGGTATCAGAAAGTAGCACATTGCAGAAACAAAAATGAAGTATGAGACCAAACTGTTAATCATATTACCAGATTGCATAACTTTTAATTGACACGAATAGCAAATACCTTACACATTTTACATACATTAACAATTAAAGTTGATTAGACAAAAATACAGTCAGATAGGTTGAAGCTGGTGCACGTCCAGTATTGATGCAAGTTTATCACGTATAAATTGGATCAGTTAAACTAATACTCTCACACAACTGCCAGTGGAAAACTAAGTATTCCACCTATGGTAATAAACCTAGAAATAAGTTACTTCTATATTATACAAGGAAACCGAATAAGGAATATGTCCCAAGAGTGGGATTAAAGGATTATCTGATACTTCGACAGAGGATTTCTTGAATGTTAGAAAAACATACCATGCTCCCAAACCCAATATATACGGGTTTAGACCCGTTTTGGATCCACTTGATAAATTCTTCAGGAGGTTGGTAATTACTCCCAAGGTTTAGGAAGCAATAGCCAACTACATCAACCAAAGGGCCCCAATCTGCAAATTAATGAAATTTCATCAATATATTTGATGACAAATCTAAATAGAATGACAATATGAGAAGACATTACTGCTAAGGCCAATGGCTGAAGTAGAACATGAAAAGGCAGAAAACAGCTTTTCATGAATTCAGGATTTGGGTTTTTTTTTTTTTTTTTTGGGGGGGGGGGGGGGGGGGGTACTCTTTTTCTAAATTAGAGAGCCCCTATGTTCCACAAGAAATTTTCTTGAGGACCATCCTTATCGATTTCGAACCATACTGATGGATTTGGGGGGTTTTTTTTTTTTTTTTTTTTTTGGGGGGGGGGGGGGGGGGTGTTAATGGGAGTGAGAGGAGAGACTAGCATAGAAACTCTTTTTCTAAATTGGAGAGCCCCTATATTCCACAAGAAATTGAGGACCATCCATATCGATTTCGAATCATATTGATGACATCTGAAAATGGTTTGAACTACTACATCAATTGGTTCTCTAGGAGACAATGTTGAAGGAAACGTACTTGAAAAATAACGGCTGTTTACTAAGCCAATTCAGCCCTTAAACTTGAACGTATAAAGTGATTAGATATTAACCATGTTTGACAATGGAATCAGAAGATTACTTAATACATTAAGTGCCACATAAATATTTTAAATTTTTTAAGTGATATAAACTTGATTATTGTATGATCTCATAAAACACTAAATGTCATTTAACAACTCCTAAAGAATCTATTAAAATCAAATTCAGCAGCCTACCTGATGAAATATTGAAAAAAATACCGAGAATCTATAATATATAGATACAAACAAATGAATACTTTAAAAACAGAACTTTACTATTCAGTAAAATTAGTTTAATTAATAATATATACATGACTAAATATAAGTCATTACTTTTCATATAATTTCCTATCGGTCGATTCACTTCTAGTTTCCGATCTATCATTAAAGAGAACTAAATCACTAGTGAAAACCTTGAGACAGTGTAACCTGATGCTTTCAATAATTAAAATACAATGACTTGAATTATTCGGTAAAAACAAAATACACAGCACCAGACATCATATTTAACTGATTAAACAGCCACTTGGTATAACACTTGCTCTGCAATACTCTTGACTCTCAGCTATCTTGACTAACGAATTCATGCACCAATCAACAAACAAAATTACCAGCCATTTGCAACAGAGAGTGAATGCACACATGTGGATACAAAAATCCAGGAAATAAAATAGCAGAAATGATCAGAGGATGTCAAGAAAACAAAAGAAAAGTGAAAAAGAACAATACAAAGAACACCAGCTACCAGACACCAACAAGGAGATTATATATACCTTTAGGCTTTGGCACAACATGAGGACTCCAGATGTAGCCAGTTGGCAAATGAGAAATTGATCCATGGTACGTACTGAAGTAGGCTATAGGAGGAAGATTCAGCTTCTTTTTCCTAAACTCGTTGATGTAACTTCTTATGCCCCACCAGATCAGCAAATCCACAACTATGTAAGATAGCTGAATCGGAAAGAAAAAAATGTGGGATTATAACAGGACTCGACACATTAATGGTAGAACATTTTTCAGAGGAAGAAACTGGTAACATACCCAATACCCAGCAGCTTGCGGTACGCGAGCCAATGGGTGAGGAAATTCATAAGTTGGCCTGTCTATTAACAAAGTGTAAGAAGGTATCATGTTGAAAATATTGAGGTGAAGCTTAATACAAACAAAAAAAATGATAGAATTTGACGAAGAATGAGAACTCAGCAACGGACTCACATTACATTCTATGTGCAAAACAGTTCTTCCAACTGGTCTATAAAGCATCCCATTTCACAAGAACATCGGGCACTTGCACCTAATCTTTGTATGTCACTAACTTCGGAGTGGTGTTTGGTTTAAACAATTGAAAAAGAGTTTTTGCAACAAAAAAAAATGTGTTTCATCACAGCTCCACCAAAGAAAAGTTTGACTTTATGCAAGAACAGTGTTCCCACAGAAACTCCACCAAAGGAAAGTACGACACTTTGCAAAAACTCGTACTTTTCTTTGGAGGAGTCTGTTTGAGTAACTTGAAATAATTTTGTAGAACCTATTATTCAAAATTTTGAACCAAACGCCACCTTAGAATGGCTGATATCATGTGGGTCAATGGCACACACATCAGATACTAAGCTGATACGAGAAAGGTATCAAACACTACCTTGGAATGGACTACTCAACATCAAATCAAGAAAACATTCACATAGTGAGGAGCATCTACCTACAATGAAATGGACTTTTCTCAAAGAGGAAGTTAAAAGAATAGAAATCAAATAGGGTACTTTGTTTCATCAATGATTTATACGAGGAATGGACTTTACACAGTTGCACGTTGACCAATACTACAAGTGCAGGTGCATCGACTTGTCAAGATGAAATATACAATATAATAAAGAAAATCTCAATTAGAACTTACGTCCATGGCATTGTGAAGAAGATGTGGAGGGGTACCCCAAGAGCTTCAGCGACGTGTGCATGTCCTGTCACAAAGGGTGTTCCAGAAAAGTAAAACAATGCTATAAGTTGACTTGGACCTAACTACCATTCTGTCGACCATATTGTGATAAATAAAATTTATTAAGAAAAACAGAAACAAGAGGTTGCTGAAATCTGTACAGTGATGAAAGACTAGAACTATACATGACAGAAGTCTATAAAGTCCAGGAAAGCATCAGAATAAATATTATTTTGTGGACTATTGAGGAAAACCAATAAAGAAGTTTATATTTATTTAACATTTATTTATAAAGCATTAGCTCAAGATTAAGTTTCCTCCTAAGCTGTTCACTTTTTCTGATTTCCAAAAGAATGGCGTTTGTGAACTCCTTGTGCTGTAATTACTCAAAAAACAAAATAACATAAGAAATGACCCGCTCCCAAACCAATATGCAACTTACCAAAGTTGTGCAAATGTATATGAAATTATCAATACTCATTTCCTGAGATTCAGCTGATAACTTTTCCCAAATTGAAGATGCAAGGTATAACCACATTTTGGGATCACTCGAAGGAGATTAACAAGTTTCTTAGTTTGGACAAACTCTACTTGTTGGAAGCAGTTTCTCAAAGCTAATGAATTTGATACAGAAAGTACAAACACCAGGTGGACTTTTCTTTATAGGCCAATAACCCAACTTCTTTGACATAGATCAATATCTAGAGACAACAACAAGACAATCTACAGACAAGAGGATGCACAACTCTGACTGGAGAGAAGAAAGGAGCAATGTTAAGGCAAAGCAATTACATATGTAATATCTGAACTGTCATACTCAGCTAGGGTACTCGAGTAGCTATTCAGAAATGAGCTCCTCACAAGGTCAAATCCAGATAGCTTCTAGCCACATAAGAAGTGTCAAATGAAATTAAATGTGTAGTAAATAAATAGCGTTATTTGGCTAAACACATTTCAAGCAATTCTAACCTGAGTATGATTCAAAGTTATCTTTGTGGCCGGAGCTTACAGTGCTATCCTGTCTTTCATATACACTAATATGTTTGTCTAGTTTCATGTTAATCTTGTCTAAGATAAGTTCCGTAACATAACTAAGAGACTTCACCCCTCGACATAGTAGCTCCTCTCCTTACAGTCAAGTTGCATTCACTCCTCCACTTATTTTATTCTGTTGGAATGTACCGTAGTTACTGATTGATACATTGCTCCAAGTTGGTCAAAGATATGTATTGCTCCAAGTTGGTCGAAGATATGTAGCCCATGATGGCAGATTTTCGACTCAAACATCTGAATGAAAAATGATAACCCTCCTTAACTCCCCCCCCCCCCCCCCACAACCCCTAAGAGATAAACCACAAAGAAACGACACTAAGAGAAATATCTTTTTCAAAGAATGTCCAACAATATTTTAATTCCATGTGATAAATCATGGAGCACATGTGAACTAGATTTCCAGATATCAGATAGGTGAACTGAGTGGTTAGTGCAGAGAGTCTTTCTGAACTCACCATATGCAGGAGGGTTTGCAATAATTGCTTGTGCCCTAAAAGGTTGACCAGTTTCAGTATCTGGCTCAGTGCAAACCGGAAGAAGAGATTCAATTATAGCCTTTATCTGTTTTCGTTGTACAGATATCTCTCCGGGCGCAGAAGGAATGAGACCTTTGTTCCTGGCCATATCTGCAATTCCTCAGAAAATAGAAAACTTAGCCCCACATTAACCGGATCTATCAGCAAACAGGAACTCTATATTACCATGTCACAACGTTCTCTTCTACTTGTACATGTATGTGAATGAGCCACCTATTTCATACTGGATTCTAATACAAACCTGACTGTTACGTATGGTGAAAACTTTCCAAAATTTTAAGACAAATTTCCCAACTGCGTATTAAATAAATATTTCATCCGTCTCAATTTATGTGACAACATTTAACTACTCACGGAGTTTAAGAGAAAGAAAAGACTTCTGAATTTTTTATCTAAAACAAATTTTAGGCATTTGTGTGTTTATAAACCATATCATTAGGAGTAGATTGAGAATTTTAAAGTTAAATTGTATCTAAATATAAAAAAATAAAATTCTTTCTGGGACAGACTATAGAGGAAAGTGTGCCATATAAATTAGGACAAGGGGAGTAACAGAAAAAAAGAAGGTCGATATGACCACGATTGCTCATAGGATATGTTAGAATATTCCTCAATGGTTGAAGAGTGTGGCTATAGTCTCTTTACATTCTAGGTCAACTCTCACTTCACGGGCTAACTTTTGCGGTTGAACTAAGGTCGATCTTCCTAACTTGGTATCAGGGCTAGACCCATCATTATTGTTGTGTTACCTAATGTAGGGCACTATGTTATGTTATCCATGCTCTGTCTTGTCGCGGCCAGAACAGGAGAGGGTAGGAGGGGGTTAGAGCGTCCTGCATTGGTTGGAAGTACAGGATGCAGTCTTCCTTACACAATCTCAGTCAATACTAAAACTCATCAGTTAGCTTTGGAGGTCTAATTACGCCCAAAGTCCATCTTCTTAACTGGATAGCAAAGGATAAGCAGCACTCTTATAACCCACTAGTAAGGAGATAGCTCTCAAAATCAATTTACCACCATCCTAGTTGTCATGAAATATTACCAGCGACATAGGTGGCCCAAATCTGTGCTACATGAGTCCTTCATTTAACTTAAAGTACTTGATTCACATGTGTGTGAAACAGGTGTGAGAACTTTATGCCGATTGATTGAAACACACCAAAAATTTGCAGAAACCTATGCTTATCGATACCGGACACTTGCACACCCATGCTTAATACATACCCATGACAAAGTACAGATAACATAGGCAAAAACAAGAAAGAGAAAGATAAAGTAGCATCCCAAAGACCTCTTACATCCTGCCAATATCCGAGGATCACCACCCAATGGGTAGAATTCTACGCCTGCTGATTTGACAAAATCACGGAAGTTAGAATGGGTTGCTAGCCTCACACGATGACCAAACACCTGGGAATGCATAAAACTGATCAGAAACTGAACAAATTATTAACTCAACGAACGGACAATATCAAGAAACTGTGACAATTTCAATTATTCACAAGAAATTCAAATATTAACCACAAAAAATGACGAGAACATCAGATAGTAAACAAGGAAATTGTTATGCCCTGGAAGAGGCCAAAACCAAGAAATAAATTTAATCCAACCTTACACAAGAAAAGAAATTAAATCTGAAGGAAATAATACTGGAAAGATCCTCCCTCCCTCCATCCCTCCCTCCCTCCCTCTTACCCCAGTACAAATACTGGGTAACTCTGCCAACTAAAGCTTAGGCAGATGGAAAAAAATCACGTATTATTTTTGCCTCTCCGGGAATTGAACCTGAAACCTCAGGGTTCTCCTCCAACTTCATTGACCACGAGGCTACTGGAAAGATCATAGTTAGAATGTCTTACCAGTCAAGCAGCAAAAGTTGTCAACCCTCATGCCATTGAAAAAGGCTGAACATGCAAGCAGACAATTTCCTCGCACATATTAATTTCAAGGCAAGACCTTTGTTTTTATTATTTGCTTCATCCATGTCGGTCCAAGTTTAATTCTAAAAACTATCTCCATATATACAATCGAATTGAATGCTAGTTGATTATTGTTCATGTCTAAGATAAGCCCATGCTGTTACCTTACAGCATCTCAACCATAATCAATCTTAAAATTCTGTGACTAAAAAGAATGGAAAAGTAGAGAAACTACGTCTAAAAGAAATAGGACTTAGAAGTTCATCTAACAGACCTCTCCAGTGAAGTGTCACTCATGAAAAGCCAATATTTTGGTGCCGCAGGATCACTAAGGTATTTCTGGAAAGAAGGCTGAAAAACATAGAATGCAGTGATAAAATCATAAAGGCATGTATAGATGGTCAAGAAGCAAAAGACAGAGAACATATATGACCGGTGCAGTTATAAACATGGTGATTTAGAATTCCCAACATGCCTGAAGTCTCTTGGCCATGGCCAAAAATGGTTGAACATCTCCCCTGGTTCCAACAACAAGCACCGCAATTTTCAACTTTGGAACTGACTTGTTAAAATCTGTGATAATCCTGTCTACAGTAGGAATGGTTCCTTCAAAGGATTGTAATTCCAACAATTCAGAAGCTACAGGTGTACTCTTAGTAAGGTCAACCTCCACCGTTCCATCCCTTTGTATCCTTACCAGCTCCACAATAAGCTTTTGCTGGTGACATTAAGAACAGAAGGAAATATGAGAAAAAAGTAATGAATAACAAGGAGTCAGCAATGTAACAGCAAGAAAATGGTAAAGCATATCACTTTCCAAACGCATTAAGCAAAGAAAGACCATGTAATTATGCAGGTTTGTGGTGCCTCCTTCTGAGGCTGCAGAGGGGCAGTCCTGTGCCTCCATACAGACACAGGCAGATTGTAAGAATCTAAGCCATTCAATTGGTTGCTAAATGTTCAGATACGAACATGGACCACCTATGTACTGAAACAGGGAATCAGGATGAATGTGTGATTGTGAGCACAAAATTTTGTTTTTATTAAAGAGGATGATTTTTCTTTCAGCCACTTCTTAAAATTGCAACTTGACTCGGCAGAGCACTAGAACATACATATCGACTCCATCAGTTAAGACTAAGAAACTGGCTCAACAATTAAATGGTCAAAGTAAAGTTGTATCAGTAAGTCCAAATAAGAACTTGGTCAATACAATTGAAAGCTTCGTAAGGTCTATGCATTATTTGAGAACATAATTCTCAACACTAGATTCCTTTAAGTTTTACTGGTTTAGCAAAATCATATTTATTTCGATAACAAGCAGTGTCAATTATTCCTTTTTCACTTCCCATATGAGCTTTTTCTACTCTCTTTTGATAAGGATCAGGTTTTTCTACTCCTTATCAATCTCTAACATTGGAGCTTTTCATGTTACAAGTTACAATCAACTATAAGAAAGTCAAGCTAACATTAGCGTAAAGGACAAAAAATTAAACTCTAACAAGTCGCAACAACTTCTAACACATTGACAGGCATATCATAATCGAGACAAGAAATGCTATCAACTCTTACACCATGTTGTACCTTTTAAGAATATTATAGAATCTAACATGGAAATCACTACACAATTGGTTATCAGAAAATAGGCGCTGCAAAGCTGGAGACATTAATAACTTTCCAAATTTTACCTTCTCACGTTCAGAAAGCCTATCCAATCTCCTCTCAGTCATAGATCTTGAAAATGCCATATCCTGGCCTTCAAGGAAAAGACTTCTGCGAGTAGTCACAGGTGCAGTAATGCAATGATCCAAACCTACAAGTAGAACAAAATACAAATTGTCTAGTGTATGAGAAAGGAAAACATCTAAACCAGTAAACCACAACTGTTGGCTTTATCCCCATCAACAAAGATATAAATGTCTAAGCTCTCCTAAGACAGTAACAAAAAGACAACAATCACAAAAAAAAAAAAAAAAGAAAACCAACGTAATCCCACAAGTGGGGCCTGGGGAGGGTAGTGTGTACGCATACCTTACCCCTGCCTTGACAAGGCAAAGAGGTTGTTTCTGATAGACCCTCGGCTCAAGAAAAGATACAAAAAGAGGCAGATAGCAAGATAACAACATGCAGTAAACAAAAGATAACATGCAGTAACATCAGCAAAACGACAAGATAACAAGAAAATCGAAGCGAGAGAAACGACAGGTAGTAATAGAAATCTAGAAAGAAAATACATGGCTATGACTACCTACTGCCCTTCTACTCTAATTTTCAAACTCCACGCCCTCCTATCAAGGTCATGTCCTGCCTAATCACCTCCCCCAAAACTTAAGTGGTCTACCTATACAATAAGGAAAAGAAAAAACAAAAAATCACGTGAAGCTAGTTCACTGATTTGCTACAACTGTTGATAGATGACCCAACCAATATTGCTAATTACCAGATATTCAACAAATAATACTCAGAGGTTCTGAAGTTTCATTTTCATGAGTATTTTGCCACTCTAGACATGAAAAGAAGCTGTGAACTAGTCAAAAGCAGCCTGATTTGCCCTCTTGTATGGAGAAGGAGAACGTATAGCTAGTACTCTGGAGGCTTTTGGATATAAGATATTTTTCTTGTTTACAATTGCTTGTCCAAACATTGGTGTTAAATCATGGTTCCATCTGTTAGTAGATTGGTTCGACATCTTTTGTCGGTCAAACTGTCCTCCACAAACGATGTTTGTTTAACTTGTCATTAATTTCTTTGACGCATTGGTTTTTCTTTGTCCTATTGCTCATTCCTTTTGAAAGGAAGTTCTATTTCTATATTATTTTTTGGAGGTTCACTAGTATTTGTTGTGATAGACGTAAAACTTCAACACAGAGCATTAGCCAGAATTCTTGACGTTTGGACCAAAAAATACAGGTGACTATAATTTAGCTTATGAAACTCTAGCAAGAAAATGCAGCCTCAAAAAGAGTTCAGCCTCTTCATAGAATATGTGACCCATAAAGTAACTTGAACTACATTAAAAGAGCAGATGGTAGATAATGAGGAAGCAAGGCTTCCAGCAGATAGCTGTAGAGAGATGCATAACTCAAGGATTACCTGAGACAAATAACGATGACAAAGGGCATAAATTTTAACCTTGAAATGAAAAAAGGTCAATGAACCCTCCTTTTAAGAAGAGAGTTGCAAGACGAGGCCCAGTTCTATTACATTCTGAAAATTTGGATGAAAATGAATGAAGAATAAAGATAAGATGAAACACAGAAACATTTTTAGCAGAAAATTTGACTGAAAATTCATTCTCTGGAGAACCTTAACTCGCAGTGAAGTACTAGCTTTGTAGGGGTGAATATTAAGACAGTAATTTTGAACATAGAGCTGGGCAAGTCAGTGTTGCAGGGTTTATCTGCACATATTAATATAGAGAGGAGCCAGAACTTCTATTGCCATTCCATCCAATCTTAGATAGGTCTGAGTGCCTCAATTCGTTATTGAGCTTAGACACAAGACTACCCTTTTCCTAACGCTTCTATGTTCGAACCAACTCACCCATTGTTTTACTACGGCTGAAAAGAAAGCCAACCAAGTTCAGATAAGGGTATGAATTGCCCACCGTTAAAGGAAAGGCTTGATGGGGGGGTTGGGGGGGGGGGGGGGGACTGGAAGTAAAACGTTCTTGAAGATCGATTAATTTTTTGTGGTGTTTCATATATGATGACACTATTTTAGCTAGTTACGAATTGTGACAGTTATTCCATCTATTTTGATAACAGACCCATAACAGTCTACTTATCTTTGAGTTTGGATTCAAAATCATCCACGTTCTTTTACTTGGAGCACTAATACTGTATAATATTTACAAAAGTGGTATAGTTTTAGCCATAATCCAAACAGTCTGTTAAGGCTGAACTGAGTCATCAACCTGACCTCTTCTCCCAACATAACCCATGTTCCTGTTCTTTTTCTCTCCTTTTTTCATCAAGCTCGATATTATTCTGGCCTAGAGAGAGCAAACTCGGCATCTGGTTTACTGCCCTTATGAATATCATTTTGTGACAACTATATCCTACAATTAATAAGTGCTAAAACTGAAAATTATAGAAAGAGGAGGCAACCAAAATGTAATACTTGAAATTGCATACTCCAATGTTTAGAGGGGAACAAGTGTTCAGGGAATCATTTCTTTTTATCGTAAAACCAGCTTCGTCTAACTTGATCCGGACTGACATTCAAGAAGCACTTTCTTCAGTTTGTCCATTCACCAGCACCAGCAATAACATGTACTCTATCAACTCCCTTTGAGTTTTACGTATATGATTGTAATGGTGGTCATGGACGGAAGGAATGTCACATTGAAAATTATTTATAAATTTTTTACCTTGATGAAACGATTAGGGTTTCAGTTAAATTTACCAGGATATTCTTGTTTTGACTAAAAGTACACCATTTTAGTAAACATTCTGCGCTATTAATGTTCCAACTAAAAGAATATGGATGATTTTGAGTCCAAACACAAAGATAATGGACTATTTTAGGCCTTTTCTCTATTTTGATAATGAAAATCAGATTTTGTGCTCAAGAGCGATCGTTCTTATCTGGCCTGCATGGAGGACATAAGACGAGAGGTCTCAAGGATGTTTTCTAAAGCCCCTTGTCGTCCATCTACATCCAAGGATTCCCCATCTTGGTTCTGAAAAGTACACAAACAATTCTCTCTTTCACTAGACTCTTATGCAATAAAAGTAGGATATGTTCAAGAAGATGGTAAACCTTTTTCTATCCGTAAAATTGGGCTAGAGCATCAAATGCAGTTCTAATGCACCTAAAGTTAGGAACAGTATCCACATCAGACAAAGAGAAAGAGACGGAAAAGAGGTGTTGAATTATGCGACCACCTCATCAAAAAGCTTAACATGTTAGAGATGGGACACTTTTATCTATTTATTTTAGGTCTATAACACGCGCCCCCACATGCGGAGATATTTTCTTTTCTCGGCTAAGCACAAGGAAATATTTTGTTGATGGGTCCTAGTGAGACTAGAACTTGGAACCTCTACCTACTAGTTTAAACCAAACTTAATAGACTAAACACAAAATCCAACATAGAAGGTAGTTTGTTGTTGAAGGGATAACCAATTTAGTGGGGTTTGGATATAAGAATTGTAAAATTCCAAAAAAAAGATTTTGTAAGTGAAAATGGAAAATTAGAGTTGTGTTTGGATATGAATATAATTTTGGGTTGTTTTTGAATTTTTATGAGTGATATGAGTGAATTTTGAAAAATAACTTTTTGGAGTTTTTCAAATTTTCGAAAAATTCCAAAATTTATCTTCAAGTGAAAATTGAAAATTTTACGGCCAAATAATGATTTTTAAAAAAAAAAGTGAAATTTTTTGGGAAAAAAAAAGTGAAAAAATTCTTATGTCCAAACGGGCTCTTAGTCTATAAACCCCTTCAAAATCATTGTGGAACAAGTTTTCCTTGAATTGGTTCATTACAATTGATCCCTTTGAGTATCAACTACCTCATTGGACAATGCTGACACCATTAGTTTATGTTCAAGCCACTGATTTCTGCTTCTGGCACCCTTATCCTCAGGTCCAGGCTACCACTTTGACTTGCATCCTCAAAGACTCGTCGACCAGCTCCAGTACAAATTGTCAAACCTATTTTAAAAACTTACGACTTCTGTCCAAATTTTGTGGCATTGTTTGAGTGTGCACGGAGTTTAAAAAATAAGGAAAGACTTTTGAAACTTGCAATCTAAAACAAGCCATAGACACTTGTCTAACTATAAATCATTTCATTAAGGCTAAAATGAAATCTTCAAATTTAAATTGTTTTTTAATATAGAAAGATGTCGCACTTTTTGGGACACACTAAAAAAGAAAGTATGACACGTAAATTGGGACAGAGGGAGTAAAAACTTAGAGCCAGAACACTTTTATTTATTTATTTTAGGTTTACGCCATGAAAAGTTACTCACCTTTTCTACATACGTGCTGAGTAATATAGGATAAGCCTTGATCGTCAGAGATTACATTAAGCTTACACTGATTTCATATACGACAAGTCAGAGAAAGCTTAATAAAGGAGAGCAACCAACCCTAGTTTTGGTGGGACAACAAATAACAGTTCCATCAATCAAATTGCTAGCTAGAGGACAACACTGATGCTTAACATCATAAATAAGATAGTTTTCAGTACCATTTTGCCATCCCAAGTAGGATCAATACACAAAATTTATTATAGTCCCCCCAGACAGCAGAAACTGGTCGAAGGATATTTTAAAAAATACCAAAATACAACCCCAGTGAACAGCATTAAGAAACAAAAAACAAACCCAAAGGATCATTCAAGCCCTACTATCCCTGTCACTTAGCATTCTCACATATTTTTCCTTTCTAACTTTTATTTACATCCTTGCCAAGGACTAGGACTCCTATTCTAAGCTTATTAGTCCAAAAGAAGACTAAGCTAAATGCACAAGGAAGAAGAATCTTGATTGTAGATTTTCTCAAGATCATCATGGTATATAAACAGACAAAATCTTAGAAAGCTGCAAAGCACTAACCTCCCGAAGTCGAGGTGGAGCACTAGAAGGCTGTAGTGGATGAGTTCTCTGATATTTCACTTCTGGAGTCAAACACTCGTCAGAATGCTCATCAGAAGACCTAATGCCCACGAGTAATGAAGAACTTGTCCTCTGGCCATCTAATTGATCAGAGAGAACAGCATCAGACCATTCATCAGCATTACTAGGCACTTCCAAATAACTTATGCTCAACTGTTTATCAAGGGACTTTTTATCCAACTCAACCGGCGAAACAACATCATTGATACAGTCCAATCTCTGATCAGTAGTTTCAACCCCATCCTCTAAGTTTTTATAGGTTTTAGTAGAGCCATTCCCATTACTATCCATTTCATCTGATGAATTCCAGAACCACTGAAACTCACCAGACTTACTCACCTAGGGTTCCAAAATTGCAAACTTAGGCAACAATTTTAACCCAAAACAAGAATAAATCCACTTCAGTAACAAAGATCAAAATTTGCTGATAACGAGCAAAATACCAGCAACCACGCTATTCAAAAAAAAATTCCCGTGCATCAAAATCTGCCTAGAAACTGCAAAATTTCAGCAACCCCAGAATGCAGTACACTTTTATACAACAAAATAAGCCAAAATTCAGCAACTCCACAATCAAAAATCAAAACTTGATGCTACAAACTGAATAATTCACCAAGTTTAAGGCTGAAAATTGAAAAGCTAATCTGTATTCTGCAATAAAAAAAGAAAAGCACAACCAAACAGTCAACATCACGCCTAGAACGTTTGCTGTAGTAATAATAACTGAAGGAAACTTACAGAATACATGCCCAAGTTGTTAACAAGAGAAACACTACGAACCATAAATAGGTTATAAAAAGAAGGGGCAAAATCCTACAAGACAAAAGATATTTTTTTAGCTGAAAAGATTAGAATCTGGGAAATTCTTTTGACAATTCAAGAAGAGGAATCCTCAACTACCATACAGGTGTCAAACATTAAATAACCAACAAAAGAACTTTTCTCAACTATTGTTTTTCCTCTTTATGTGATTGAAAAAGACTAAGTGGAACTTGGAAATTAACTAAAGAAAGGAGATGAAAATTACTATTAATTATGTGTGAGAATTTTTAAGAAAGAAAACCTTTTAGAGGGAAGAGCAAAAAGGATTGGCGTGTGGTTTATTGTAAAAAGAAACTTCACTTCATTGTTTGGTTATGGAGCAACACTGTGATATTTTTTGAAAGCTGATGTAAGAAGTGTTGATTTGTATTGTTTTCCATTAAATCAAAGACTTAATTGTAATATAATAAGGAATTACAGTTGAGAAAATAGTAAAAAGTAATTGCTAGCTGATTTAAAGTTTTATTTTTAATTAAAGATTTTTAGTTGTAAGAAAAAAAATTAGCAGTAATCAACTATAACACGCATGTTTGGCAACGATTTAATGGAATTTATTCACATTTACATTGTTGCTCTGTAACTAGATGGCACTTGTCAGAATCTTGAAAGCCATAAGTATAGTGAAATCGTAATATATAATACTATCATAATACATAGTAGGAGTATGATTAGTTGGTAGCTGAATATTCAAAGTACGGTTAGGTTATTTTGGTCAATGGCCAAAAGGTTAGAGAGTTAGATTTTCAGTTGTTATTATTTATTTTGGAAGTGTTATAAACTAAAGCAAAAGACAAGAACAATAGAACAAGAACAATAGCAATAGAGAGAAGAGTAGAGAGAGTTCTTCTTATTGAGTTGAGAGGGGTGAATTACAATGGTAGAGAGCACCTCTATTTATAGGGAGGAGGAAGATCTTGCTACCAATAATAGGACTCTAAAATCTCTCTAATTAAGTACATTAAAGACATTCACCTTAAATAGAAGTGTAAGAATCTTCTATTTCATAACACTCCCCCTTGAATGTCTATTCAATGATGTGCCTCATAAAACCTTAAAACCAAAACCCAATGGGAAAAATTAAAGTAAGGAAAGAGTACACATGTTTGAATATGCGCCTATTGGTTGCCTCGTTAAAAACCTTGCAAGGAAAACCCAGTGGGAAAAAACCTTGTAAGGGAAAAAGAGTGCAACGCGCATTGACTCCCCCTAATGAGTACATCAATTTATATCCTTGAGCATTTGCATTCCAATCTTGTGCATCATCTTCAAAACGATCTTTGGTAGAGATTTGACAAATCAACCATATTGACTTGAATAAATATTCCGTACCTTGAAATCATCATTCTTGATAGATATGAACATCTTCATATATTGTCGTGGAATAACTCTTCAATATCTCCATAGATGCATTCTCAATGCCATCATGCTTATAGTTATAGCAAGATACATATGTACACAAATTGCACTTAGGATGTGGTACTCCAGGACCACGAATTGCATATGCTTCAAGCAACTTAAATCTTTCAAGTTAAGTCATGTAAGTCACATAATAAACTTTAGCTGCATATCAAGCTTTCATTAGTGATACTAAACAAATAAGATATCGAAAACTGACTATACATACCTTTGACTTTTATCTTTCAAGCATTTGAACTATAGGTTCAAAACTACATGTCTTTCATATGGAATCAATTCTTCTTGAATTGTATCTCTTCCATTTAGTTGCTTTCTTTGAGTCAGCAAATGCGTATAGCATGCTTTGCAATATGTTGCAATTGCATTTCCTTTTTATGAACTACAGGTTCATATCATGATATTCGGGGATATACATATACAAATGAAAATTCATCCCATGTAACACTTTCTCAAATGTTTATCATGTCTCCCCCTCATGTTAGTAAAGCTAACATGTTTCCTCAACTTTGGGAAATCATCTTTGTGCATTATGTCAATATACACAGCACCTTAGTAATAAGATGAAATTATTTGGTTCCTGACCTTGAACCACTTATGAGGGGAGAATATACTCTCGTATACAACTTATATCAAACTGATATATATAACTTCGTTCTCATAAGGAACAGTTTAGCTATTAAGTGGAAGCACTCAATAATTATCTTGCTAAACCAACTTTGATATAAACCAACTTATCAAGATGAACTGTCTTGAGTAGAGAATCTGGAAACTATGCTCGAAGTTAGATTACTGAGCGATTTACCTCGCAAGCACTGCCAGGCTGCGGGTTAATAACAATGGCGCATGTAACCATATCATAGATGCATCATATGTGGTATACATGGCAGGTGAATGGGCCCATATTCACCTTTGATATTTCCAGAATCAAGGGGCTTCAACCCGAACTCTTTAGTTGGTCAGTTCATTACTGATAACAAGAACTTCTAGTTCTTTGATATTCACCTATGTGAATTTGCACATCATACTTCAAATGAGATGGCTAACACGAATATCAACTGAATAAATTATCAATATTGGTAAATTTCAAATTTACACCATGACATGTGCACTTATCAATAAACTTCGGGTTTATTATGACATGGGTTTTATACCAATAGATATCCACTTTATTGTGGCATTCTTTCGTTTGTGTAGTACAAACTGGAGAACAAAGCGGGTAGCTTTTCATATACAAATTACCCCGCTACAAGTTGTAGTAATAGGAGAATCAAAGCCTTCCTTTATTTATAGTCTCAATATCATCAATCGCCTTCGCGTGTACTTTTGGAAACTGGATAAGTTTCTTTGAGACTTACTACAGCACAATACTCAATTGTGTTTCTCCAACATAGTAATAATTGGCTCTTCGAGAGCTCTCAATTAATTTTGTACTACCACAGACTGAGGTTCGAGATCCTCACATTCTTGCATTCCGTATTTTCAAGAGTCTCAGGCTCAATAGATTCTTCGTGAATCTCGGAATTAATCAAATCATGAGCGTCCTCATGTGATTCTTTCATAGTGTCATTTAGATCGTTCTTTTTCCTCTTTCTAGGATTTCGATCTTTGGAACCTAATGGTCTGCCACGCTTCTGGCGTGCATTTGACTCATTGGATATGACACTAGATATTTGTCCAATAGGGACTTCAATACGGATCGGAACATTTTCCGCGTGAATGTGGGATTTCGTTATCCTCTTCAAGTCCGTAAATGCGTCAGGCATTTGATTTGCTATTCTTTGCAAATGGATTTTTTTTTTTGTACCTCTTTCTTTCAAATAGAGGTATGTGGATCAAGATGAGATAATGATACATTTTTCCACAAAATTTCCCATTTGGTTTCACCGACTTCTCCCCCTAATTTTGGGAAAAGTGTCTCATCAAATTGACAGTCTGCAAATAGTGCAGTGAACAAACCCATTTTGGTGCGGGATGGCGGTGCTACAGGCACATATACTGCGCATCCAAAGCTTCTTTAATGGGATATATTGGGTTCATGACCCAAAACCAATTGCAATAGGGAATATTTGTGATAATTCGTCAGTCAGAGACGAACTAGCATTGCTGCATGCAAAATGGCGTGAACCCAAACCGAAATGGGCAGCCTCGTTTTCATGAAGAATTCAAGATTATTCTCATCTATTATCCATTAACTTTGCAAACGCAAGGTTGCGTGATGGCAACAAGCACACATTAGACCATCTACAGGATGCGTCTATCAAGACCATGAAATACCTAAACTACCCACTAGGTGGGTGAATAGGTCCACAAATGTCCCCTTGTATACGTTCCAGAAACTGGGGTGACTCAGTCCCAACCTTTGTTGAGGATGGTCTGATAATCAGCTTGCCTTGATAACACGAAGTGCAAGGATATTCATTACTTGAGAGAATTTTGAAATTCTTTAACGGATGCCCATATGAGCTTTCTATAATCCGTCTCATCATGGTTGATCCCGGGTGACCCAGTCGATCATGCCAAAGTACAAATGTATTGGACTCAGTATTCTTTAGATTTACTGTTGAATGTGCCTCAATTGCACTAATTCTTGTCCAATACAGGCCACAAGATAAAGACGGGAATTTCTCAATAACCCTCTTTTGGCCGGAGACATTCTTTGAAGTGAGGACGAGATATTCGAGATTATCTTCATCCATTGTCTCAATATTGTAGCCATTCCGGCGTACATCTTTAAAACTCAACAAGTTTCTTTTTAGACTTGGAGGAGAACACTTTGATTGATATCATTAAAACTCAACAAGTCCTTCTTAGACTTGGAGGAGAACATTGCATTCTCTATGATTAACGTCATGCCTTTGGGCAGAGTTACAATTGCTCTTCCGGAGCCTTCAATCAATTTACTACTTCCATAGATTGTAGTAATGTTTGCCTTACACAATTACTCTTCTTTTCTTTGAGTATTGTATGTGTAGTACATGAATCAACTAGGCAAATACTTTTACAATTGGACGTTGGTCCAAGTTCGCTTTGTGAGATATCTATATTTGCTATCCCATAGTTTAACATACAAAAGAAATACACGAACATAAGAATAAACAAGTTCAATTCTTTTGTGTCACATAATATTTTCAAAATCTGCTACTAACAGTTGGCTAACAAAATCAGATATGTTATCCATAATCAATTACTTTGCAGTTTGAAAATTTTAGCGTTTTTCATGAGACAATCGATTATTAAACACACACAATCGATTGTTGGAACATAGACAATCGATTGTTAAACATAGACAATCGATTGTGGATGATTTTTGAAAAAGTCCAGATTACACTGCCTAACGACAATCGATTGTTAGATATAGACAATCGATTGTGGGTGATTTTTGAAAAATTCCAGACCTCACTGTTTCAAGACAATCGATTGTTAGACAAAGACAATCGATTGTTGGCTATTTTTGAAAAATTCCAGAACACACTGTTTCAAGACAATCGATTGTTAGCCAAAGACAATCGATTGTTGATCAATTGTTTTTCAACTTTCATGCGAAAATAGTTGATAATCGACTAGTTTTTCAGGCTAGTCGATTACCCCCACTGGAAAATAAAAGTTTTATTGATATTTGAACATATTGAAGATATTCTAAAGAACTACTGCTAACATTGCATCATGAACTAGCTAATACGAGCTAATACTAATGACTATTAGATTATTCACTAACTAATACAAATAAGTAGAACAAAATCAAATAACTCCATCTTCTTTCATCATGGTCCCATCGCCGATTAGGTGGTCTATTTTCCCCTCGGGTTGCTCAAAGAAGTCTGCCACATCCAGGTGGATGATGTCCTCATTGTCGTCATAGACAAAGTTTGTTTCAGGGCCTTTTCTCTTTCGAGATGCTTGATAAAGGTCAACCAAGTGTCTTGGTATACGGCAAATCTTTGACCAGTGCCCTTTCCCACCGCAACGATAACATATAGTTTCTGAACTATTTGCCTTAGGATCTTCGGGATCCCGTTTCTGCTTTCGGTGGTTATCTTTCTTTGGGGGGTGACGGACTTCTTTGGAATTTCTTCCTTGTCCACGTCCTTGGCTTTGACCCCGTTTATGACCGTGATCATGGTCCCTTTTATGTTTGGCATAATGCGAGTGCACCATATCTGCTTCAGGCAGTGGTGTAGACCCAGTTGGTCTATTTTCGTGATTTCTCATAAGCAGGTCATTATTTCGCTCAGCCACTAGTAAGAGAGAAATTAGTTCAGAGTACTTCGTAAAGCCTTTCTCTCGGTACTGTTGCTGCAGTACCATATTGGAGGCATGAAACGTTGTAAACGTTTTCTCAAGCATATCGTAATCGGAGATGTTATCTCCACATAGCTTCAGTTTAGAAGTAATTCTGAACATAGCAGAATTATATTCAGAAACGGACTTAAAGTCCTGTAGCCTCAGATGGGCCCAATCATATCGTGCTTGTGGCAGAGTGACCAACTTCAGGTTGTCATATCTCTCCTTTAAGCTGTTCCACAAAACGAGTGGATCCTTGACGGTGAGATATTCAATCTTCAAACCTTCGTCAAGGTGGTGGCGCAAGAAAATCAAGGCCTTCGCACAATCTTGGGTGGATGCTTTTTCTTTATCTTTGAGGGTGTCTCCGAGACCCATAGCATCTAGGTGGATTTCAGCATCCAACACCCATGTCATATAGTTCTTGCCCGAAATTTCAAGGGCAACGAACTTTCTTTTCATAATGTCAGACATACTCGAAAATTAAATTAGGAAGAGGGAAAATACCTTGGATTTTCGAGAATGATACTTGAGACGGTAGAGTCTCGTGCTGATAACGTGTTATAAACTAAAGCAAAAGACAAGAACAATAGAACAAGAACAATAGCAATAGAGAGAAGAGTAGAGAGAGTTCTTCTTATTGAGTTGAGAGGGGTGAATTACAATGGTAGAGAGCACCTCTATTTATAGGGAGGAGGAAGATCTTGCTACCAATAATAGGACTCTAAAATCTCTCTAATTAAGTACATTAAAGACATTCACCTTAAATAGAAGTGTAAGAATCTTCTATTTCATAACAGGAAGAGAATTTTATATTTGTAGGTTAATTTTTTCTGGATTAGTCAGCCAATAATATTCCAAGAAGAGTCTTTTTAAATGCAGGATTAAGTGTTTTTGTTAGCATTGTTGCTAGAAGCATTATCCATAGAAGTAAGGGGAAGTATGAAATGGAGAAATTTTATTGTGTGTCTTGCACAAATTATATTAATTGTGTGAGACTTATTTTTTTCTTGCAAATTTATGAATCCCAAACTTATATTTTTAGGTCCATAAAAGTTTGAATCTACAAAATTATAAAATATAAAAAATATCTCATACAATTAATGAGTGTTGTATGGAACACAAAATAAAAATTTTTGTATGAAATGCATGTGAGCTATGGGATAGGTGGGCAAATTAGCCGTTAAAAACAAAAATTTCAGAATTTACCTATCAGAATCTGAATTAATTTTATCTCATTAATACAACTTTCAAAATCACATCTTAAATTTTTTTATTTTTTAAATAATGCTTTAGAAATCAAATTTTAAGTTCTTATATCTTTCAAATGGCAACTTCACAAATTGGAATTTTTAGTAGTTCAATCTCTTCACTACAGTTTCAGAAATCAAATACTCTTTCCATTTGAATTTAGATGAGGTAGTTTGACTCGGCATAGAATTTAAAGAAAAAAAAGACTTTTGAGATTTGTGGTCTTAAAAGCTTAAGGGGCAAAAGATTTGTGGAGTCATGGCATTTGTGTGGTTATAAAAATTTCTCACTAAAGGTAAAATGGATAAAATTAACATTTTAAAGTTGAATTATTTTCAAATTTTAAAATGTGTCATTTATTTTGAAACATACTAAAAAAGAAAGTGTCTCATCTAATTTGAAACAATAACAGTACTAAGTTTTTCTATCTTTTAAATATAACTTAAAAAAATTCAATGTTCAATATTTTTAATACAACTCTAAATTTTGATCTTAAATTCTAAAACATAAATCTGATAGTCAAAATTGAAAAATCTAACGCACCATTAAACGTCAAAACCTACTCCAAACTAGAGGTGTTAAACGGGCTGGGTTGGACCGGTTCTGGACCGGCCCAGATCGATAGAACCTGGAATCGGCCTGAACCGGTATTTAGGATCCGGGCTGGGCTGGGTAGGGGAGGTTAGAAGGGTTGGTCCTTTTTTTTTTAAATGGATAACCGGACCGGTTGAACCCCGTAGAGTTACTTTTCACTCTTATCGGGTTAACCGGCCCGGTTCAACAGTAACTTTTTTTATTTTTTTAAAATTTTTATATTGGTGGGCCCCAATGACCGTTGGCAACGGTCAGACCATATTTTGGTTTGATGGCCAACGGAAATATTTCACAAATAACCTTTTTAAATTTTTAACCTTTTTTCAATTTACAAAATTAACCTTTTCTAAAACTATAGAATCCGCCTCCCCCCCCCCCCCCCCTTCTTCTTCTTCTTCTTCTTCATTTCTTCACTCAATACTCATTTTTCAATCTCAATTTCTCTCATTCTCTCATTCTCCAATTTGCAAGACTACAAGTCTTCAATTTAATATTTCATCTTCTAATTTTATTTAGCTCTCTTTTCTTGAATTTAATTTATCGCGTTTTATCATTCGAAACTTGAAGTCCAAATTTGAAATTCTTTCTTGACGACTTGACGTTTGTTTGTGGTAACATCGGGATTGCGTAATCACGTGTCCAATTCATAGTCGAATTCGGTACACTCCCTCCAACTATTTATCTTATTTACTATTTTAATTACATATTAAATTTTAGCTTATACTTTAATTTTTACAATATGATTAGTGCGGCTAAAAGAGCGTGTAAAAGAGTTACTGGTAGGGAAAATTAAAAAGAGGTAGTCCTTCACCATCTGATAGTAATAGTAATAACCCATTATCATTTACACATGTTTCTGAAACATCGCCTAATAATAATATAGTTTTCATCAATGCGTGCTTAAAAAATCGTTCAGGATTTAAATTCATATTTTTGCTAGAATAATTGTTAATTAGGGTCATAGGAAATAAAAAAAATAGGTGCAAGTAGTATTTCTGGCATTTTTAATTATTTTTAATTTAATTTCAACTTGTTGCATTTTTTATTTGTGTTAATTAGAAATTTTTGGTTTTTAAATAAAATTAGAAACTAATTAAAACAAAAAGAAAAAGATAAAGTATACATATATGCACAGCCACTCAAGCTGGCTACAATTAGGCCAGACCTGAGTGGCCCAAACAATTTTATCACCTTGTAAACAAAATCTTGCCCAGCCCAGCAATGGGTCCCTGACCCAATCCACACGTTACGCCCCCAAAAAGACACCGTTTTGGGGCAGGCCATCCAACCGTCCAATACAACCCATCCAATGGCCCTAACAGCTTCCTTCAAAACAAATAAAGTGTCCAAACACCTGTAATAACCCCCAGCGACCACAACTCCCCTCCTCATACAGTTCAGAGATTGAACGTCACCACCGCCTATGAATCGTCATAGAACCACCATCCGCCGCCGGCCGGAAATCGCCGCCGTCGTAGCCCTAATACCCTCCAAATTTACACCATAAGGGCGTCCCACCCTCATCTTTCCATCCCTATAGGAATCACACCTCAAATCCTCGCCGGTCTGCTCGAATATTCAATCGAAATAGAGCTACCCCGTTGTCCACAGCGGTGGCCGGTGGCGAAACACCCTCAGACTAACACCAGTAATCCCTCTCACTACCACCACCTCCACCATTCCAGTGTTCACCCTCGAATCTTACCCTAACACCTCGAATATTCAATTTTATGGACGCCACCTCTGCCGCTCACGGCGGAGCCACTTCCAAATGTCCTCAGGTTCACACCCCGGCATTTCCTTGACCTTTTCTTCCCATGCCTACCATTCACCAAGCTCAATCCGCTCCCCTGTTATTCAAATTCCAAATCAAAGTTGGTCTGAAACCTTAATCCGAAAATCCTAAGGTACTTATCGTGCTAGGATTCTAATTGCTTTTAATATTGTGTTCTCCGGTAGAAAGCACAACATTAAAGGTGATTTAATCCCAGGTGAGGCCAAGAGATTCCGCAGTCAAATTCAAATTAGGTATTTGGTTCCTTTCCCTATATGATTGATTGTGCATGATTTCATTTCTCATCTAAATTGAAATTCCCATTTGCAATTCCATTCTTCTGTGCTTTTGCCTTATGGATTAGTTCACTGAGCATGAAAATAGTTTCAATTCGACCCATTTATTATTCTGTGAACTATGTTATAGAAGTTTTGTTTTGATCGTTTAAATGTTTGGTTCTGCCCTTTTTCTCCTCTATTTATTATTCTGCTAATGGTATGGACTATCTGGTTTTGCTCATAGAGGCCTCACGGCTCGCTGAGTTGGGTAGGGAAGTGTAAGTTTGGGCCAGGTTATGTATACCCAGGGGAGTTGGGTTGGGGTCTAGAGTCAAATTGGCCCAAGTGACTCAGTAGGACAGGGTTATTGAAGGAATCTAGATAATAACAGAACAAAACATCCAGAATCTTCTAATAGAGGGTTAAAATGTGGCCTTCAGGTTCTTAGGTAGAAAACTTGTTCCACAAGTTACGAATAAAAGGATCAAAATTGCAAAATTAGTTCAAAGTTTTGAGTTCAATAGCCATGGTCATTTTCTGACCATCGGGGAGGTTTGGTCCTTTTTTTTTGGTCATTTAGGATAAGTGAAGAGGTAGTATAGATATTTAGGCCAGGGAATCTTGCAGAAATTCCTGGAACCTTCTAGTTAGGGGCACAAATTAAGACTTCCTGGTAATGCACTAAAACTTTTGACCCAAGTAAAGAAAAAGGAGGATTGATTGGGCAATAAGAGATGGACTTTAGAATAAAACACAAAAGAGGGTTGCCCTATTTTTTTTCAGCTATAAAAGGAACTTATCCTGGCTAAAAAGAGGCTGGAGAAAACAGATGAAGAGATATACACAACTAACCAAAATAGCACTGTTCCATTGTTTTTAATCACTGGTATTTTAAAATTAAGGGATAATCCGTGGTTCATTGAGGGTTTAGAGTGCATTTGCGATTAGCTGTTTGTTTTCTTCTGGTTTTGGACATTACGATTTTGATTCTCTTTGTTGAACCTCCTGTGTTAAATTGATGGGTTTGTTTTTACTTTGGCTGGTCTCGTTGATGATTTTTGCTGCAATTGCTGACTACTCATACACTCTTTTTCATCATTTGCATTTTCCAGGTATGGAAGCAATTCAAGTTGATCCAATTTAAGTCATCATTTATCTCATTACTGTTGTTTTACATCTTATAATAATTATATAATAATAATAGTTGTTTAAGTTTAAATGTATAAAGTAAACTCAGTTTCCCTTGCTGTTGCTGATAGGAGGGATATAATTTAATTATCGTGTTGGGCTGGGGACGTATGTGTTAGTCACATTGCATCCCTAGGCTAGTTTCAGCTGTTAGAATTAATTTGATGTAATTTATCAATGGATGTTTTGCCTATTGAGATTCGATATTGGGTTGGGCTTAAAGGTACACTGTATCTCCTGAAAGTGTGTATATGAGGGCCATGGTGTCCTGTCACATACAACCTCATTCTAGCTGAAGGCTGAGATTTCGCGTACATGTTTTCTGCCTACTAGCGATTTGGTAGCTTCATTTGATTTCGCAAATGATGACCAATGTCTTAGCGGAGGGAACTCTTAAGTCCCTTTGTATACGAACACTGGTATAACAAAAATAAATATAGGCTTATATGTTTACACTGTTAAATTGGTATCGATTGAGGCATTAATTGGTGGCCTGATATGAAGTCTATTATCCTTGCTTGGGGCTCCAGTGCCATTTGGGCTCAAAATATTGCAAGGAAATCTAGACTTGGTCTTCATAAGATGATAATAAACCACTGGGCTCATTGAGCCTAGGTTTGAAGGGGCCATCACTTTAATCTTCAGCTATAATAATGAAATTCCCTTATAATAGACTAAAATGCCACTTAGCAAATCTTCCAGGTTTTCACAAATTAAACACATATTCATTTTAAGCGTGTTTTTAAATAACTCACTTTCCTAATTACGGGCGCGCATTTATTTGACCCAAATCTAAATTTCAATGGAATAAAAATATGTCTAAAATTGTGTGCGCATTTATGTGACGTGATTCATGATGTATTTTAATAACATTGTAAGTTTCCTGAAAATGTCAAAAGTGGTTAATAATTAAAAATTGCATTATAGGTTTAAAGAGGTATAGCTAATCAGATCTCTAGCCACTTATAATAAGTTTGAGCGACCGTGCTAGAACCACGGCATCCGAGGGTGCCTAACATCTTCCCTCGGGTCAACAGAATTCCTTACTCAAGAATTTCTGGTTCGCAGACTCCAATTGGATAGTCGAAAAGTTCCTCAATTTGGGATTCTAAATAAACCGGTGAATTGGGATACCAAAAGCCAAACATATCTCAAGTGGCGACTCTTAAACAACTAAATAATTCAATATCGAATAATGTCACTTTAATTGGAAAAACTCCTATACATGTGTCATCTTTTGGGGTAGCCCCGTATTAGACAAAAAGGAGGTGTGACAACATCTCGCTGCCATAGAAATAAAGTTTAAAAAAAAAAACAATATGTAAGCACTTTGATAAGTATAATCATTTAAAAAATATAGTAGTATGCAATATCAAGTAAATTAGATGAACCAATGACTGTGAAACTTTTAGAGATATTGCGACTTCCTTGCATTAGAATTTTGAAGGTCCTCAAAATTGTACCCCAATTTTAATGAGCAATTCGTTGACCGATCTGCATTTGATGAAGTTAGCTGGACTTGCTTTGGAATTTTGAGCACCCTTCTCAAATTTCTGCTCCAGTTTCTGACCATCAGGAAAATGTAAATTTTATTAAGATGTGACCAAATCCACAGGGCTGCCTACGTATCCCCTCTTAAATAGGAATCAGTTCAAGCGTAGTTCAGTTACATCAAATGAAGAAATGCAAACAATCTAAACATAGACCTTTTGACTGCATCTGAATTGATAGGCTTTGGCTAAATTTTTCGGTCCATTTCTCCAAGTATGAGTGCTCCTCCTGTTAGTACTCGATGAACCATGTAAGGACCTTTCCAGTTGGGTGAAAATTTCCCCTTGGCTTCATCTTGATACGGGAAGATCCGCTTCAGCACCAGCTGGCCTGGTGTAATTTGTCTTGGTCTAAACATTTTGTTGAAAGCTCTGGACATTCTGTTTTGATAAAGTTGACCATAGAATACCGCATTCATTCTTTTCCCATTAATAAGAGCTAATTGTTCATAACGACTTTGTATCAATTCTGCATCACTAAGTTCTTCTTCTTGTATAATTCTCAAAGAAGGAATTTTGACTTTGGCAGGAATGATAGCTCCATACCGTAGACCAACATGTAGGGAGTTGCTCATGTTGATGTGCACTGTGGTACGATATGTTGTATACTGTGAAATTCTTATGCTTGATTTTTAAAGTTTCACACATAGCATTCATTAAGTTGCTATTGAGTTTAGCGGCATTGTAGGTGATGATGGATTCTAGTACCCCGAATCGGCAAACAATGTGATCCCTGACAAAATCTGTGACAGCTTTCTTGATTACAACCTTGTAAGATGCAACCTCAAACCATTTCATAAAGTAGCCTATGGCTACTAGAATATACATGTACCTATTCAAAGCGGAAGGCTCGATCGGACCAATGATATCCATTCCCCAAGCGGCAAAAGGCCAAGATGCACTTGTTGCATTGAGTTCATAGGTGGTACTCGTATCATATCTACGCGCATTTGGCCATGATGGCACTTTTGGACATACATTATGCAGTCAGTTTTCATAGTCATCCAAAAATATCTTGCTCTCAATATCTTTTTGGCTAAAATAAAACTATTCGTGTGTGGTCCACAAGTTCCGGCATGTATCCCTTTGAGCAGTTTGGAAGCTTCCTTCGCATCAACAAATCGTAATAATCCTAGGTTTGGAGTACTTATGTACAGAATTCCTCCACTTTGGAAGAAATGGTTGGATATCTTCGGAGTTTGCATTTTTGAGTATGATTTCCATACTTCGGGTATTCTCCTTCTGCCAAGTACTCCTTGATATCAAAAAACCATGGATTCCCATCTGTTTCTTCTTCAACATAAGTGCAATTAGCTGGCTGATTATGGATTCATACTAGAATAGGGTTAATGAAGTTTTTGTCAAGATGTTGTATCATAGAGGACAAAGTGGATAATGCGTCTACGAACTCATTCTAGATTATCGGAACATGTTTGAACTCTACCTTTGTGAACCTTTTCATCAACTCTTGCACCTGATATTGATATGATAATATTTTGGTATTCTTTGTAGCCCACTCTCCTATAACTTGATGTACCAAAAGGTTTGAATCACCTACCAGCAATTCTTTGATATTCATGTCAATGGCCAAATTGAGCCCTAAGATGCAAGCCTCGTATTTTGCCATATTGTTGGTGCACGTAAACTTGATCTTCACAGATACTGGATAATGTTGACGTGTCTCTGACACCAAAACAGCTCCAATACCTACTCCTTTGTAATTTGCAACCCCATCAAAGAACATTTTCCAACCTTCGTAGGTTTTGGTGATATCTTCTCCTACAAATGATACTTCTTCATCGGGAAAATGCCTTTTTGATGGTTCGTATTCTCCTCCAATAGGATTTTCTGAAAGACGATCTACTAATGTTTGTCCCTTGACACCTTCTGAGTCACGTAGACAATATCAAATTCACTCAGCAGTATCTGCCATTTTGTTAGATTCCCATGGGTTTCTGATGAATGTATTTCAGAAGATTCATCCTTGATATGAGATCTGTAGTGTAGGCACAAGAGTAATACCTCAATTTTTGAGCTCTCCATATCAAGGCGTAGTAGGTGCATTCCAGCAAAGAATACTGTGCTTCATAAGGTGTGAAGTTTTTACTCGTATAATCTATGGCATGTTCTTTTCTTCATGTCCCATCGTGTTGTCCTAAGACACAATCGAAAGCTCCATCTAGTATGGAAAAATAGATTAGCAGAGGTCTAGCAGGTTCCGACGGGAGCAGGACTGGCAGAGAAATATTCCTTAATTTTATCGTAAGCCTTTTGGCAGTCTTCGGTCCAGCTTGTTGTGACATTCTTATTTAACATTTTGAAAATTGGCTCACAGATCACGGTCGATTGTGCTATGAAGCCGCTGATGTAATTGAGACACCCCAAGAAGCACATAATATCTTTCTTGCTCTTTGGTAGTGGCAAATCCCGAATAGCTTTGACCTTTGACGGATCTAATTCAATCTCTCGGTGACTAACAATGAAGCGTGGCAATTTTCTGGCAATGACTCTGAAGGCACACTTTGCAGGATACAACTTTAGATTGTACCTTTGAAGCTGACTAAAGATTTTCCTCAAGTCAGCTATATGATATGTGCTTCTTCTAGATTTGATAATGATGTTATCCATGTACACCTCTATTTCTTTGTGAACCATGTCATTAAAAATAGCCTTCATAGCTCTCATTTAACTGGCTCTAATATTCTACAGGCCAAATGGCATTATTTTATAACAATACATACCCTCATTGAGTGATAAAGGTTATTTTCTCGGCATCTTCTTCATCCATCCAGATCTAATAATATCGCATGAAGCAATCCACAAAGTATTAGAGCTCATGCTTGGCGCAGTTGTCGATCAGTATGTGTATATTAGGTAGCGGGAAATCATCTTTGGGACTTGCACTATTTAAATCCCGATAGACAACACAAACTGTGACCTTTCCATCCTTCTTCGGAACTGGTACGATGTTAGCCAACCAAGTAGGGTATTCGACCACTCTGAGAACCATAACATTGATCTGCTTTGTGACTTCCTCTTTGATTTTCAGGCTTATATCCGGCTTGAACTTTCTATGTTTATGCTTCACAGGTACACATATCAGGTTGGTAGGAACTTTTTGAGCCACTATAGATGTGCTCAAACCAGTCATATCGTCATAAGACCATGCGAACTATCTTCATACTCTTTCAGGAAATGGGTGTACACTTCTTTCTCTGATGGTGAAAGGTGAATGCTTATGTGAATTTCTTTGGTTGTTTCAGAATCTACAAAATTGACTATTTGGTTTCGTCCAAATTGGACTTAGGCTTATTCTCAAAATATTACACCTCTATGACAATTTCATCAGGTATTACATCTTCTTCTTCTATTTCCTCTGAATCACTATCCTTATGTTGCATTATCTCATTACATGTCACAGTCATCGGGTTCATCAGGATAATTAATAATAATGTTGTAGGTAGAAAATGTAAATGATAATAATAAATACTAAAATAGCAATGCATTAGATAAATCTTGAAAACATTAAAACAAGTACGACTCGATTACTCGAGCAATTATTTCAAAACAAAACAACATACTGAAATGTCTTAAATGCTGAAAATTGCTTTTAAAAATAGATCATTCTAATTTCTAGGCTACCCAGGAACTCGAGGAAACAGCTCCCTTTCCTACGGTCTGAATTGTAAGGTCTTCTTCATCCTCCTTCTCAACTATTGCATCGGAATTCATGTCTTCATCGTCCAAAATAGACTCCTCAAGCCAGCTAAAGCCTCATTTTCTTCAGATCCCATATCATGTTAGTCTGTTGAAATGTCTTGTACAGATTCATTATTGGCTATTCAAGTGGTTAATAGAAACCACGCCGTGGTAGCAACCAATTCTGATACTCATGTCAGGTGTATTCATACCCAAGCCTAAAAGTTATGTCGTGATACTTCATCTCTATCAGTTTGGTAATCCCCTAAAAATTCTTTCCGAGACTTTGCCAGGTTCATACCCTGTCCATGATAATATTCTTTCAATCTTATTACTCCACTATTTGTCTTTCTCAATTGCATTAACGTGCTCGATGAGATGGTACATTTCTCTGGCCAACTTCCTTCTATTCTCGACAACAAGAATAGTATGATTGGTGCAAATTGGATTACTTCTGTCTCGGTGGATGATTACTTCCTGATAATTCCATTCAAATTTTATAGCCTAGTGTAGAGTGGAGGCTGCGGCTCCAGCACCAAGTATCTACGATTGTCCCAATAGCAGATTGTATGTTGCAGATTTATCTAGCACTTGAAAATCAACATCAAACCAAGTTGGGCCTATCTACAAACATTGGTTGATCTCCTAAATTGTGGCACTTTGGGACCCATCGAATGCTTTCACGTTCATAGTTCCTACTCGTATCTCATCCAAACCTTTACCCAACCTCTTCAAAGTAGTCAACGAACAAATATTTAGAGTCAAACCCCCATCTATTACGACTCTGACAATGAATTTGTCCTCAAGCTGTACTATGATATGTAGTGCCCTGTTGTGACTCAGTCCTTCTAGTAGGCAGCTTGTCTTTGTGAAAAGTGATCTTGTGGATTTCCATACTTGTCCCACCATGTTGCCCATTTATCCACTAGTGATATTATTGGGTGCATAAGCTTCATTCAACACTTTCATCAATGTATTGCAAATTTTGTAGTAGTGATAGAATGGATATCTGAGCAGGGGTTTCGTTCAGATGATCAACCACAAAATACTCTCTTGCTTTCACCTATCTCCAATGATTGTTTGGGCCAGTTTTAATGATAGGTTGCTTGGGAGCGGCTTCTTTATTTGTTCTTCCCAAATGCTCGGGCATTTAAACCCAATCGGTCCTTGTCATGCCTTGTGCTACACCGATTTCTTCTATTTTCCTCTTTCATTTCCATCTCGCCTCTATTACATAGTCCTACGGTATAGCTGTAGAGCAATAATAGGGGTTAGGTGATGCCGTCATAATGAAGGGTGTGGTTACTTCCACCACAAACGGGGTTGGTGCAGTTGAGGGAGTTGTTTTGTTAACCTCAAATGAAGTCGGCGCGGCTATCTCAACCTCAATCGGTGATTGAATTTGCACTATAATAGGTGTGATAGTGAATGGAGGTAATTTAGGTTCATCCTCTTCACGAATGAGTTCAATTGGTCCTTCTGGATCCCATTCTTCATCTATTTCGGTCACATTTACCCTGTCACCCCTTTGATATGGGAGGGGATTATTTCAGACAATAGGCCTTTTTTGTCGTATAACCTTGGTGTGAATCAGCGTCCGGATCTTATCCTTCAACGTGCAACATTCATTGATAGTATTACTCTCCATGCCCGAGTGGTAGGCACATGTCTTATTTGGATTGACCTACTGAGAAGAATTTTCCATGGCAACAGAGCAGGAATTAGAGTGAGATAACCAAAAGCCTTTAGTCTCTCATATAGTTGATTAATGGGTTCAACAATAGGAATGTATTGTCTGGGTGGTCTATAATCGAAATTTGGTTTGGGTTTTTGGTAGTTTTGCATGCTGGAGGTGGTGAGTGGTAATATGCTGGTTGATTGTTATAAGTATGGTAGGTGGCAGCGGGTTGTTGGGATCTAGTGGGTGAAGGCTGATATGTGGGTGGAGGTGTTTTGTATGTAAGAGTGGACTTCAGACCTCGAGCTACCATTATTGCATCAACTTCTTTCTTCTTAGAGATACCTCCCGACTGCAAGGTTTTGTTTGTAGCCTGTAGTGCCTCAAAATTTGTCAACAATTCCACTTTTAATTCCTTCATATATTCTTTCTCCCAATTTAATAAGATTGGAGAACTTACGATTTTCAATAACAATCAACCTTTCATAGTATTGTGGATCTTGAGCTCTAATGAAGAACTTATTCATCTGTTCTTCTTCCAGTGTTGGCCTTACTTTTGCAGCTTCTAATCTCTATCGAGTAGCATACTTGCTGAAAGTTTCAGTGGCTTCATCTTAAGATTCTAATATAAAAGACGCCTGGCGCATTTTATGTATTGAACCTGAACCGATCCATAAAATCTGACACCATGCTTACCCAGTTAACCCATTTCTTTTGATTTTGACTGATGTACCAAGATAGGGCATCTCCAGTGAGACTCCTCATGAACATCTTCATGCAGATTCTTTCATCTTTACCAACCTCTACGAGCTTGTCACAATATGTTTTCAAAGGTACCTTCAAATCACCTATCCCGTCGAACATTTCAAAATTAGGAGGTTTGTAACCCTCTGGTAATTTTACATTAGGCTGGATACATAAATCTCCATAATTTAGACCTTCGATGCTCTTACCGCCTTCAACACCCTTGACTCGACTAGTAAGCTTCTTGAGCCCCTCTGGCTTGTTCTTGATAAGCAGGCCCTTCTTGGCGGATTCAAGTATGTATATAGTTTGTTATGGACTGCATGGTGAGGTTTCCATGTATATGAGATTGCTCTAATAGACTTCAGGAATTTGGGTGTAGTGGCGATCGTTGGTTGAATTTTGGGGATCGGGTGTAGGTTATGGTGCGTTTTGAGGAGTATGGTAGGTGGTGGTTTGTGTATTCTGGGTTGGATGGTAATGATGTTGTGGAGGGATTGGTACTAGTGGAGGATTAGGATTTTGAGGAGGTGTGGCATACTGATGAGGTGCATGAGGATTTTATGTGTTTTGTGTGTTCTAGGGAGGTGCCGAATTTTTAGCATTTGTGTTATGTTGGTTGATATCAAGGATGTTCAAGGTAACGGAAAGATTTGCCAAGTTCTGGACCTACTCAAGTTCCTCTTATAAGTCCAATATCTTCTGTTCTAACCGTAAAACTAAGTCATTTTGTGTCGGAGTACTCCGACCATCCGAAGTTTCAACATTCTACACATTCGTAGTGTTGTCTTTCTTGATACCACTTATATCGTCAATTCTGGATTTTCCCTTACTTTTAGAATCACTTAGAGGAGGAAGAGGAGGAGGTGAAGAACCTCTAGACCCGTTATGATATGTTGATGATGCTAGTATGTAGGAACCAACCTTAGGGGATGAGAATAAACAAATAAAGAAAAGAATAAAATAAAAGGTAAACAAGTTAGTAAGGAGTATTAAAGGATGTTTGCGGTGTTTAAACACATATTGCGGAATTATAAATTCGCGTCCTAATTTGGAGACCTCATTGTGCCCTAGGTAGGCCTAAGCAACATATAGATTTGGATAAAATTGATGCCAATAACTGTGTCATTTTATTAACATGATAAATAAACCAAATATCTGCTAAAACAACAATAATTATAAAGAGTCACTAATGTCATTTGCCTTATTACAACCAAAGTATAAAACGAATCTAGAAATCATGTAAAACATAATTCCTAATATATTTCGTCCCAGAGGAACCTTCTCCAAGCTTGGCCTTCTTTTCTCCATCAATAAGATTCCCCAGGTCACGCATGTCCAACAACATATATGTCCTTGCTAGGAGTCCTCCTTCATTGCCATCCATGTTTTGACAGCCTGCAACCCTTTTTCTCATTTTCCTTCAAGTTCCGTCAACCCCTACTCTAGATATTCCAACCTCTATGTTGATTTAGTGGAGATTTCTCTCCACTCCTTGATTGCTTCCATGTCCACTTTATTATGTTCCAAATGCCTGGCTTCAGACTCGAAAACCCTTTTTGTGCAACATCTTGTATTTGACTTGTGATTCAGCAACATCGTCTGCAACCCTATTATTTAGATTAATCCCTGGCTTGACATCTCCCTCTATGTCATCTACCAACCATGACCGATAGAAGTGCACATGGCCGGCATGATACCGATCTGGCTCGATCATATCTTTCTCTATTATGATCTTTTGATGTCACATGTCTTGTGCCTCGAACTTAAATGGAATAGCATTATCTTGGAATTCTGCTTTGTACTGAACCATTTTGGAAACTCGTGGTATAACCTATTTTCTCTTAGCTTGTCTGATAACCCTAATAGAAGCATAAGGATGGATTCCCTCGACCCGATTAGCACTAGATGAGGAGTGTCTCTCAACCTGATGATGAATTCACTACTAGGGAACCACTCAAACATCCAATGTACCTTGTCATCAGTCAGATTGCTGAAGAAGTGTGCCCAACTCATAGCGTTTTCTGGTTGCACAAACTTGTTCAGGATAAAAGTCATTCTCATTGCATGGTGATAGGTTATGTGGTCATTCCATGGTTGTCGTGGAAGTTCTTGACAGTATTCTACCCTCTAAATTTGTTCTAATAACCATGTTTGCAGTAAATGATTGTAGTCCTCGAAATTCCTATACCCTTTTTTGCAATGATCTAAAGCCCGGTACATATCAGCTAGAATCATAGGAACAATAGTGTAAGTTTTCCCCTTAATCCCCTCCATTAAAGTCTTAGTGACCATAGCTAGGCAAGTGTGGATCCATTCTCCTTGTATTGGAAAAACCAGCATCCCCAGAAAATATACAATGAATATAAAAACTCGACGGTGAGTCCAACCGAAAAAAGTGATGGCAAACTCATCATGGTAAAGGCGGTATGACTTACTGTGCCCCTAACGCTCATAAAGGAAGTTGAATGGTATATAAGACTTTAACAAACCAGGGCTATTCCATGGGATCCCGGTGAAAATTCCTATTTATTCTAAAAGGAGAGTCATTTCTATGTCACCAAAATGGAAACGACTATCTTCATATTCCAGAACATGGTGGCGGCCTCGGTTAATGCATTGTTTGGCTGAATGTTTGACATAGAGGGTAAATTCTTGAGGAAACTCTTCACATGGTTTTTGTCACTTGGCAAGAGATTTTCCCACCAATCTAGCAACAAAGGTGAGATATTCCGAACCATGCCAAACATAGGGACTTCGTGCCTCATTTCTGCAAAACAAATAAAGTTATCCCTTTCCCCCTCGGGATTTGGCTATTTACACGTTAATGATCAACATTTTGTCATGTTTTCTCCAAACAATGCATAGATCGTGATTGTGTCCATTGGGATTATGGAAATTCTGGCGGACTTTGGGCAAGGCTTGACTCAGTGAGTTATTATGCGAACTGCATTCTAACCTATAGTAGGTTTGGACATGATGCATGCACAGTTGATATTCGAGTGGGGGTTTATAGAAGAGCCTAGACCGGTACCCTCAAGTGGATAACTGAAGAGGGAAAGGCAAGGAACCGTCGACTGCACCGCTGATCGACTAGTTTTACTACAAATAAGCCTTTTCAAATTTGGGTGTTTAGGAAGAGAGCGGACACTCATCAAGTGCCGTTATGGTATTAATTACGCACGAGTGGAATATGATGTAGAGCATGCTTTATGCAAAGATAAACAACATGTTGTCAAATATTTTTGCATGATGAAAATATTAGATGTAGTTGTCGCGCCCCTTTTTCCTCGCGAAGTCTGAGTTTTGACATCCTTTAGGACAACTCATTTTTTTGGTAATTGGGTATGAAATTTGAAGAGTCACCACCTAACGGATTTAAGGTGGGTTAGGGAACCTTAAGAAAATAACTTATAAACCGGTTTGCATAACCATAGATTGAGTAAGGGCTCGAAATAACCTTGAGAGGAAGGTGTTAGGCACCCCTCGACGTCCACAACAGTGGGTCCCAACCAAACTCGAATTAGGTGAATGAGTCTTATAAGCAAACAAGGCAATTTAGACAAATAGATATTACATATGAATAAGGAGTAAAATGGGTCCTAGGTTTTTTAGCCTATAGGATCACTTCTGTGCAATACTTCGTAATCGTCCCCAAGTTGGGGTGCTACACATAGCATTACCGCACAGGTCATCATATCCTTTACTACCCAATTATCCTCCCCTTAATTGTTGTTACCTAAGCGCTCTAATAGTGTCCATTACATGCCTTATGCGTGCATTACCCGTACCTTTCCTGTGGCCCTTGAGGTGTTTAGGACCTCTATTTAAGGAAGTTATAGACTCGCCTATGTTATTTAAAACGGAGAAACTAAGCGGCAAACAAAAGTCAGATAGCACTATCACATAAAAACGCAATTAAAGGCTCATATTTACCTCCACAAATAGACAAATAATTGCACACCTCAAACAAACAGTTTTCAAATGATTAAAAAGTCCTATAGAAGGATATCTAGATAAGCACAACATATGCAACAGTTTTACTAAAGCGGGGCAGTAAATACCTAATCAGTTTGACTATTATTTTATTACTTCCCAAATATGGGCAGTTTCAAGCAGCAGGAAAATAGCAATTTTAAAACCCAGAACTCAATCAACCTACATGATTTCCTAAATGAAATCCGGATAGGATTTATATAAACAGGGTGTCTGAGCTGTAAACTGATTACTGATTTTAGCAGCTGATTTTATCTTAAACCCAAGAGGCATGATTTCTAAGTGCAGAAGATGATTCAAAAACCTTTTAAGGATGTTATCTAAATGCAGAAATGATTTCAATCTTATTGGCATGGTTTTTAAAATGCATAACTAATTTTACAACCTTTAAACATGGTATCTAAATGTAGGAACTAATTTAAAACCTTATAGGTATGGTATCTAAATGCAAGAAGTGATTTAAAACCTTATAGGGATGGTATATAAATGCAGGAACTAATTTAACACTTATTTGCATGAATGACTAAGTGTCAAGAATAATTTCTATATGTGTTTCCTAATAGGCATGATTTCAAGGCGAGAAAGCATCAATCAATTGCCAAGGGAAATTCCCAGAAACATGATTTCTAATCCACACACAAAGGGTTTTGAAAACATGATAGTCAATGCAAAATTCAGAAACGAATTAGAAGTAGGTTTCTAATGATGTGAAGGATGAAATTTAGGATTTAAAGAATTAGATGAGTCATATAGGTATGGTTTCTGATGCACATAAGTAAACAAGCATCATAGAAACCTATAGGCATGATTTCTACCCATTCCCAACAAAATATATATAAGAATCCCACCTAATTTTACTAATAACCCCAATATCTATTTTACAAGGAATTATTATTACAAACTAAATATAAATAAATTGTAGAATGAAACTACTATACCATAGGGAGCCTGAATAGGCCCAAAAGTAAACCTGAAAGCCAAGACTTCAACCACGTCTGAAACATGTCAATATTCTCGTAGTGCACCCAATGGTCTTCTAGTGCGCCAAAGTTCCCAAGGGCCTCAGGGATCCCGAGCTATGCTCACACCAGAAAACTTTTAAAGAAACATTTTTTTGAGCAAGTTTTGGAAAGCTAGCCCCAGTGTGTCAGAGTTCATAGGAGCCTCATGGACTCCTACTCAGTGCTCACACTGGAGCGGCATGACCCTAGATGTTCTAAGAGTAGTAGTTGAAATATATGAGGTAGTTTTAAGGAAACGGTTTGGATTTTGTGGGGTAAATAGGAACAAATAGAGTCATTTCAACACTTGGAATTCAAACAAAGATCTCAGTAATAAAGTAGTAGACAAAAATAGGATCAAAATCACTTCAAGCAATGTTTCACATTGCCTAGATTCAACTTAGCTCGTTAACTGCTACTATATGGGCATGCAGTCATGTATTAAACAAAGAACATCAGGTTGAGATCAGATTATCGTTCAGACAGATATGCAAAAAGGTAGCAGAAGTTGGAGGCAGAGAAATCATGAACAAATCAGGAGCCTGCTAGGGGGTGAACAATTAAAACTAGACAGAAAAGCATCTTAGTTGAGAAACTAGTAGACATAGGTCTAATTTACATGGGAGAAAACATGTAGACATGCTGAAAACAGGAAACACATAGGTCTAATTAAACAACAGTAGATATGCTGATTAGAATCAATAAACATTAAGCATATGGATCTAATTAGACAGAAGTGGGCATGCTGATAACATGGAGCACACAGATTTAATCACATAGAAGTAGACATGATGAAAACAGGGAGCATACAGAGTTAATTACACAGGAGTAGTCCTGCTGGAAAAAGAAAACATACAGGTTTAATCACATAAAAGTGGATATACTGAAAAACAGGAAGCACGTAGGTTTACTACCTAGAAGTTCGAATAATAGCTGAAGTGGAGACATACCAGTTAAGAGATAGCAAACATGAAGTTGAAAAGTATGTAGGATCCAATGGTTTAGCCTTGGATTTCTGCCAGCTAGAAAATTTAGTAAAACAAGTAACGGAAAGGTTTGAATGAGAGCAAGAGCTTTTTTGTGTTTGTGTTTCTTTCTGAGTGTTTGTGTAAGTGTCTGTCTACTGAAAATTAGAACAAGAAGGTTTTTATAGCATGCAATAAGGTAGGTCACACAAGGTAATGAATCAATCACATATACATAAGGTATGAAAATTAATTAGCAATCAGTCAAGGATCAATTAAGAAGACAGAAACAAATAAGTACCAATTAATTTAAGGGGAAATCTCATCCAGAATCAATCTATAATTAAGAGCAAGGTTAATAAGGTAAGAAACAATTTTCAGAATCAATTAGGAATTAGGAAACACAATCAAGCCCAAATATACGGATACATAAATAGGGTAAGGACAAGTAAAGCTTAATTAAGGAGATATGGGTATTAAATTCAAACCAACTAAATCAATTAACAACTTAATTGCCAGAGTTAAAGGTAACGGGCAAAAGAAAACAAGATAAATAGACAAAGAATTAGAACCCTACAATATGACAAAGTCATAGAGATGAAACTCAAACGAATCGGTCGAAATAGTAAAGAAGACCACCATAGTTGAAAGCATTTAAATGTCTAAGCATTTTCACAGAAAACCTGTTAGATATCAAAACCCTAGGGTGAAGAACATAGTCATGAGAACCAGTCAAACAAACAAAGAAGTTAGGGTTAAACACTTGAATAAATTAGTAATTTTCAGAAACCTAAAGGGGTGAAACCCTAGTTTTAGAATCGACAAAAAATTCAATTAATAATAAGAAACATAGAAAGTTTTTAAGAGGAATGACAAAATAAGCTTAAAACTGTCTCAGATCTACAAGGATCTGAACGAATTCAAGCAGCAAGAGACTAGGGTTTAAGAGAATGATCGAGATGAAAGAAAATCTAGTTTGGAACTACAGATTTGATCCATAAACACGAAGATAATAATACTCACAAACGAAGATGACCGTAGGTACATTCACATATGATTTTGAACAAATTTGAGTGGAATATCTTCAAGATTCTTTCATAAATCAGCATAATCGAAAAACCAGGAAAGGTAAAAGGCTAGATAAGACAATGAATCACCATATGACCCCATATCTAGTCAAGAACCGAAGGGGTTTGGGGAAGTTTGGAGTGATGGTGCCCTTAGGGTTTGAGAGTGTCTCAAAGAGAAGAGAGGAAGAGGGATTCAAGGGCGTTGGGGTCGGATAAATGACTAGGGTTTGGGGGTTAGGGGTAATTAAAAAGAAAATGACATCTTGGACCGTTGATTCTGATATCAATGGCCAGGAGTTGATCTAGGTGGCCGGGTTTAAAGGAACGGGTTATGGATTAGCTTAATTGGGTGGGCGGATTGTTTAATTTGAATTGCGCTAGGTTCGAATTTAGGCATAATTAAAGGGGCTATTTGTTAAATAATCAATTTATTAATAAAAGAATTTGTAAAAATAGATGATTAAATGATAAAAATGATTTTTATGAATGAAGGTGATTTAAAATAATTACCTAACGTTATAAAATATATATGTATAGATAATGTAGTTATGCATATGTATGGGCTATTATTGTAAAATATGTCATTATAGTATGAAAAATACAAATGTAAATTTAAAAATGCAATTAAAATATTTGAACACTTATATGAGCATAAATGATGAATTTAGATGATTAAATTATTGTAATGTAATATGGGGGATACTTATTTAATATTTATATAATTAAAAATGCAGAAATAAATTTAAGGTCTTTAAAAATTATAGAAAATTTTTAAAAATACCTGTGCATGTTTGACAATGCATGTACATTATTTTAAAAGTATGTATAGACATTTTAAAATATATGAGAGAAAAATTGGGTATCAACAGTAGTATTGAATGAAACGTAAAGAAAAAACAAGAAGAAGTTAGTTCGCACAATGTTAAAATTGTAATAAAGTAGATAAGGGAGTGAGGGTGGGGAGAAACATGATGTAGCAATTCATAAAAAATGTCTAAGGAAAGCACATGTTATGACCAAATTAAGCAGGGATTTGCATGCGAATTCAAATAAAGGGAAAATGGGGAAAAGGGTATAAATGTAGCAAACAAAAGGGAAATGGGAGTGGGATATTCATATAACAACAGAGATAATAAAGCCACGCTCATATAGACCAAGTTCACTTATGGTAAGAGCCAAAAATTCCTCAGCAAAGTCGTTATGCTGTCGTGCCCCTTTTTCTTGCGAAATCGGGTTTTGAAACGTGACAACTATTTTAAGAAATGTGTTTAAAAGAGAGAGTCGTCACCTAACAGGTTTAAGCTGCGTTAGAGTACTTATTTGCAAATAACTCTATTTGACTAGTTTGTATCACTAATGATCAGGTAAGGGCTCGAATTACCTCGAAGAGAATGTGTTAGGCACTCTTAGAGGTCCAACATTGTGGTTCCCCACCGAACTCAAATTATATGAATTAGTCTATGTGATCAAATAAACGAGGAGAGATCACAAGAATTTAAGAAGTTTATTTTGAACAAATTTTGAACAAAGGGTACAACCATTTTGATTCTAATAGGAAAAGAAAGAAAATAGGGGGGTCCTAAGTTTATTAGCCTAAAGGTTCACCCCGTACAATATAAATAATACTTCATAACTCCCTCTAGATAGGGTGTTAATCATATTATTCTGCGGGCACAAACTACCATCTCCTGCTACCCGATTACTATCTTTAAGTTGTTACCTAAAGCACACTAGTTGGTTCTAAATCGAGCCTTATGCATGCACTACTTGTCCCATGCCTATGGTCCAGGAGGCGTTTGGACCTCTATTTTGGCGGTTCTAGACTTAACTTAGGTTGCTCAAAATGAGAAAACTAGGAGACATATAAAACAAGTTGGACTTCATGTAAAAGCATTTAAGGGCTCAAGTTAGCCTCCACACTTACACAACAAATACACACAAAACAAGTTAGGAATTTGACAATTTCACAATTGAGATCAGTTAAAGCCATTAAGCCCTATAGACATGATTTTTATGTGACTAAACAATTTAGGAGTATTTGGTATTACACATTGATTATTGAGACTACAGGTTCTAAGTTGTTCAACCTATGGGCATGATCTTTTGGTGATTTACGCAGTAGGGACTATAAAACTTGTTAGAAATGCTCAAAATTACTTATGCTTCCTAATAATTGCATGGATAACAATATTTGAAGAGCGAGTAGTGATGTCTTATAGGCATAATTTCTAGAGACTGGAAATTGGGATTAATTCTTATATATTTAACTCCTATGGGAATGCTTTCTAAAGGTTGATAGTTTGAGATGATTTTATACATTTTAGCTCCTATCAGCATGCTTTCTAGATGGATAGTGTGACGCAACAACGAATTTAAGTAATTAAAATCATGTAGGCATGATATCTATTGAGCGTGGTGCATATTGAAAGGGGTGTTATTAGCATTCATTCTCTATAGGCATGATACCTAATAATCAGACAGAAGTACACATAAGAGTAGGTAATATATTTAGTCCAACGATTATTCTTCTGAATAATGTGAAGGTATTAGGGAAGTTGAGTGAGGTGTGTGATTTCCTATAGGCATGATTTCAAAGTTGACAAAACATGCTTTCTAGTGAATAAATGAGTATTCATGCAAAGTGTTCACTTCATGATGTCTATAACCACGCAACAGTAGATATAGGTGTGTGCTTCTCCTAATACCATGATTTCTATAAGGCTCATGTAATTGAACAACACGTATAACAAAAGCATTATCAAATCATATAGGCATGTTATCTACCCATGGCATCTAGATTTAGAATTCTACCCATTCCCTTTTCACTAACACCTCAATTGTTTATAAAAAAGCATTATAACAGACCTAGATTAACAAGTAAATTAGTGATATCACATGGCAATAGATAGGCCCATAGCAGGCCCAAATACACAACTAAATACCCAGTCTTACTGGGCCTTCAACATCATATCTAATAGGCTTCAATATAGCCCAAAACTCATAGCTAATTAAACCAAGAAAATGATCTTCATTTACACACAGAATAGCCAAAACCCAGTAGCTAGAGCTGATCAATAGTCCCAGAAAGACAACCATTTACACAAGCCCATCAACTTATCTAGTAGGTGGAAAAGGGTGCACAATTGAACAATTAGGAAAAGTGGCAAAGGACTTAAACCCCAGTGCGTCGGAGTTCCCAAGGGCTTCAAGAACCCAGGGCAATGCTCACACTAGAGGTTGATAGAAGAGACTTAAAGGGAAGGGCTTTGGCTTTCAGCCAGCCCCAAAATTAAAATCATGACAGGGAATAACTAGTGAAAATAATACTAAAGTAATAGGTTTTAAAAAAGCATTACCAAACTTATAGGATAATTAAATAGTGAACACAAACAAGCATATTGGCAGGGTAATATATGACAAAAGACAAAGAATCTACGACGGAAAAGTTAACAGGCAAGACATTAGACTAATAGAACCAAGTGATGCAACCAATTTAGAGCTTAGAGGATTAGATTGTACAAAACTCAGGATTAAACAGTATAATACAAACAGAATAAGGCATCATAGAGTGCATTAGTTAATCACAATATGTACAAACTCATGCAACCACAATATTGGAGCCCAAGATTAACATATAGGATGCCATAGGGTATAGAGAGAAGAGATCACATATTGCAAATTACAGTAGACTATTCTCAAGCATCACCGAATGACATCGAAGTTGAACACCATCACACTTAAATCAAAGTTTAGATACATATATAGGAAAGAATTTAAACATTATAAGATTTTAAATACTAACCAGTAGCAAGATTAAAAGAGTGTTATAGTGTAGAAGAAAAAACCCCAAATCCCCGATGCTTCAGAGTTCATAAGAGCCTCGAGAATGATCTTAGAGCAATGCTTGCACTGGAGGAGGTTATTCAATAGGCCGGTAAGTTTGAAAGTAACAGTAAGTGAATGAGAGAGCAGTGAAAAACAGTAGTCAAAGTCCAAGGTCCTCAAAACCTCTTCTGGGAGGGGTTTATATTGTAGAAATCAAATAAGTAAACATGGAAATAAATTATTTGAACATAAATAGGGAACGATATAGTAGAATCAATGAAAATCGATTTTAGGGAAATAATACATAAAACAAGGGAGATCGGTAAATTAACTGAGAATAAGAGAACATAATCATACAAATAACACTTAAAATAAGGGAACATAATAGAGAATAAGGAAAATATCATACAAAAATCAATTAGATTCAGATTTAGGGCGAAATAAAGTAAAAATAAGGGAAATACGGTGGGTCAAATAGAAATAAGAAAATATCTATCAAACACAAGGAAGGGAAAAGTATCAATCAGAAATCAACAAAAAATAAAGGAAAATCTAATACCCTAGTTGAGACTGACGCCTTGAATCGGACCAAAAGTACAAGGATCTTTCAATATAACATGTATAGATATAGAAGATCGTCCATATCTTCGTGGAATTAAAATGAATCGACCCGTTCTTGAGAGGTATTTCTTGCCAAAAATAGGGCAAGAACTAAGTGATGCCATAATTATGCATATAATGATAGAGTATTACGAAACATGTAATTAGATCATGGATTGATTCCATGTTAAAGCTGAAATCGAAGAGGATAAAGGGTTACATCGGCTAGGGTTTGGCAGATAGAAGGGGGGTTTAAGAGAGTTCAAAGGCGGTAGGCAAGAGACAATATCTCTAGTGTTTCGAGGTTGGGTTATAAGAGGAGGGATTATTGGTTGTGAGCCATTGATCATTTTTTATCAACTGTTGTAGTTTAAGGGATGTGGGTCGGTTTAGACAGGGCAGGATTGGGCTTAGGTGTTATTGGGCTGAGGTTTCGGTAGTTTAAGTTTGAAAATAGGTAAAATTTGGGTTGTTATTTAAATACCCAATATTTAGAAAAAAATAACTTATAAAAATAATTAATAAATAGAAATAATATTATTTGTGACTAAAATTATTAAAAATTATAACTTAACCTTCTAAGAATATAAAAAGATACTTTTCATAAATATCGTAATTTTACATGTATATGGGTTATTATTGCAAAAACGTGCAATTAGCCTGAAAATTCAAATATAATTTTAAAAATACAGTAAAATATTTAAAAAAATACATATTGGTGTAAATAATGAATTTGGATGATTAAATCACCATAAAATAATTTGAAGGATAATTATTGGGTATTTATACAATAAAATGCAAAAAGGAATTATTTAAAACCTTTAAAAATTATGAAGAATTATGTAAAATGCCTGTATAGGTTCATAAACCAAATGATGATGCAAATATTACTATTTTGAAATTATGTATATACAATTTTAAAATATGAGGGGAAAATTGGGTATTAACAGGGCTTGAACACCTGGTTCATCAAATCCATCAGCCCAAATGACATTACTAGAAACTAATAATGCATGTACCGAGTTCGAAAAGCTATCTTAGGGACATCGGATGCCCTAATCCTCAATTGGTGGTATCCAGACCTTAAATCGATCTTCGAAAACACCTTGGCACCCTGAAGATGATCAAATAAGTCATCAATCATTGGGAATGGATACTTATTCTTGGTGGTGACTTTGTTCAACTATTGGTAATCTATGCACATCCTCATCGATCCATCCTTCTTTACAAACAACACTGGCAAACCCCAAGGCGAGACACTAGGTTTAATAAAGTCCTTATCAAGAAAATTTTGCAACTGCTCCTTAATTCTTTCAACTCCAGCGGGGTCATACGGTATGGCGAAATAGAAATGGGCTGAGTGCCCGGGGCCAATTCAATGCAAAAGTCAATATCCTTGTCGGATGACATCCTTTGTAGATCTGCAGGAAATACCTCTGGAAACTCCGAACAACTAGTACAAAATACATGGAAGGAACCTCCGCACTAGAATCATGAACATAATCCAAACAAGCCAAACAGTCTTTCTCGACCATACGCCGAACCTTCATATAAGAGATAACAATACTAGTAGAATGACGCGGAGTCCCTCTCAACTCTAATCGAGACAACCCCGGCAAGGCTAAGGTCTTGATCTTGGCGTGACAGTCCAATATTGCATGATAAGGTGACAGCCATCCATCACCAAAAATGACATAAAAATCAACCATATTGAGAAGTATGAGATCTACGCTATTCTCAAGACCCCCAATACTAACCACACACGAGTGATAGGCATGATCTACAATAATAAAATCCCCCACCGGCATGGACACATACATGGGATCACTCAAAGAATCACGAGGCACAACCAAATATGAAGCAAAGTAAGATGACACATAGGAATATGTAGACCTTGGATCAAATAGAACTGAAGCATCTCTAGTACAAACTGAAATAGTACCAATGATAACAGCATCGGATGACTCAATCTCAGGCCTGGCTGCGAAAGCATAATATTAAGGTTGGGCCCCACCATTCTGAATCATATCTTTGGGGCATCCACGTGCTGGCTGGTCTCCACCTCTACTGGCGCGATCTCCACCTCTAACAGCCTGACCTCTACCTTTGGCTCCATGACCCCTGCCTCTAGTTGGCTGAGTGGGCAGTGGTGCGCTCGGTGCCAGAACCATGGCACGAACCCTGCTGCTTTAGCGGAACGCCCACTAATCTCGGGCATGTCCTCCAGATATGCCCAAAATCACCAATCTTAATACTAGGGTTGTGGAAACTGAGACTGACCCAGGCAAGTAGACTGACCACGGTAATAACTCTGAAAAGGAGGTGCTCTAATTGGAGCTGGTGGTGAACTATAAGCTGGATGCCTTGAAAAAGGTACATAAGGACCACGACTCCCTAAAGCTGCATGGGATGTTTGAAGTGTTGAATGAAATGGCCAGGGAGGATGGCCCCTACCAAAAGTACCTCGACCTCCAAATGAAGCCCCACTGGATCCATTGGAGTGACGCAACCTCTTGTAGAACCCCTGACCTCTCCCTTTAGCTAGAACCATCTCGACTCATCTGGCCACATTGGCTGCATCCTGGAAAGAAACTTTATTCCCAGTCTCCTTAGCTATCTGCAGTCTAATAGGCTAAGTAAGTCCCTCAACAAACCTCCTTTCTCTCTCTCTCTCTCTCGGGGAGGAAGAATAAGAAGAGCATGACTGGCCAAATCAATAAAGCGGGTCACGTATTGTGTGACAGAAATATTGCCCAATTGGAGACGCTCGAACTGCCTGTGATAGTCCTCTCTCGGTGTAGCCGAAAGGAACTTCTCAAGAAATATCTCAGAGAATCATTCCCAAGTCAAAGCAGGCGACCCAACTGGTCTAGTCAACACAAAATCATTCCACCATCTCTTGGCATACCCTATCATCTTGAACGCATCAAAATTGACCCGATTGGTCTCCACTATCCCCATGTTCCACAGAACCTCATGGAAGCGGTCAAGAAAATTTTATTGGTCTTTAGAAGCTTCCCCACTATAATGAACTGGAAAGATCTTGGTGAACTTTTCCAATCTCAACAAGGCTTCAGAAGACATAGCTGATATGTCACTGGTCTCTGCTATAACACCCTGCTAACTGCCCCAATTGGCTGAGGTGCTGGAGTCTGAAAATAGGGAGCCATCTGCTCCAGAGTGTGAGTAGCAGGAGTGTGAACACCTCCCCCATCATGGGAGATGGATGGTGCTATAGAAAAGGTACTGGACTGAGCAACACTCTCCATAAGGCCCATTAGACGGACTAAAACATTTGGAAGTACTGGGGTAGCGATGAACCCCTCTGGAACCTGGGCTAGCCCTGCTAGAACGGTCTGGGTTGGAGCCTCCTCATAAAACTCTACCTGAGGCTCCGCCGCTGGCGCTGCTGCTCAAGCTCAGGGCTGAGCCTTACCCTTGCCTCGGCCTCTAGCACGGCCTTGGCCTCGGCCTTTTCCCCTCGTAGGAGCTACCGCTGAGGGCTCTGGCTATTGCTCATCTAACAAATCAGTACGTGTTCTCTCCATCTGTGAAGGAACAAGAGTAGAGAGTTCAATATCATTGAGAGATCAAATCACACGACAAAGAAGAATATAAGTGAATTTGTTCCTAAACTCAATAGCCTCTGGGAGATCAGCACAAACGTCTCTTAACCTATCCCTCAGAGTCTACTAAACTTGTTCGTGAATTGTGTGATTTGGACAACCTAGTGCTCTACTATCAACTTGTCACAACTCGAAATTTTCACCATCGGGACCGTGATACGCCTAACATCACACTTGCTAGCAAGCCAATGTTAGAATCTTATTAACCAATTTTCTTTATTTTTCAGTGATTTAAATCATACGAGTTAAAACGAGTAAAAATAAATACAGAAGTAATTAATAGACTTTATGGTATAAAACAAGCTCCCCGAGCTTGGTATGAAAGATTGAGTAAGTTTCTTTTGGAAAATGATTTCATTAGGGGGAAAGTTGACACAACTCTCTTTGTTAAGCATAAAAACAATGATATTTTGTTAGTTCAAATATATGTAGATGATATTATATTTGGTGCTACTAACAATGTTTTATGCAAGGAATTTTCCAATTTAATGACAAGCGAATTTGAGATGTCTATGATGGGTGAGTTAACATTCTTTTTGGGATTACAAGTAAAGCAAATGAAAGAAGGTACATTCATTTGTCAAACCAAATATTGCAAAGAATTGCTGAAACGATTTGAGATGAACAATGCAAAAGAAATGGCAACTCCCATGAGCACATCCGATCATCTAGACAAAGATGAGAAAGGTAAGGAAGTCGACACCAAAAAGTATCGAGGTATGATTGGCTCTCTTCTTTATCTTACTGCTAGTCGTCCGGACATCATGTTTAGCGTGTGCTTATGCGCTCGTTATCAATCATGTCCGAAGGAGTCTCACCTTACTGCGGTAAAACAGATTTTAAGGTATCTTGTTGGTACTACAAATGTGGGTCTATGGTACCCCAAAGGCTCATCATGCCAACTTGTTGGCTTCTCCGATTCCGATTTTGCTGGATGCAAATTGGACCGCAAGAGCACTAGTGGCACTTGCCATTTGCTCGGTAGCTCTCTCGTTTCTTGGTTTAGCAAGAAACAAGTAAGTGTTGCGTTGTCCACAACCGAGGCTGAATGAGTTGTTGCACTCAAATCCTATGGATGAAACAACAACTCTTGGACTATGGCCTAAGTCTTGATCATATCCCTCTTAGATGTGATAATACTAGTGCCATATGCTTGACGAAGAACCCCGTTCTTCATTCACGAACGAAACACATTGAAATTAGACATCATTTTATTAGAGATCACGTTCTCAAAGGCGATGTCGAAATTGAATTTGTTGAAACCAAAAACCAATTAGCAGACATCTTTACAAAGCCTTTAGAGAAAGAGTCCTTCTTCCGAATTCGCAGTGAACTCGGGATTCTTGACTCCACGTTGATCTAAGTCATGCATTGCATTTTTTGTTACATGATTTCTAACTTGAGCGTCGGAGACGTCTAATCCTTTTTTGCAGGTATCGCCCTAAAAGTAGGGGGAATGATAAAGCATGATGCGCAAGAATCGAGTCTTCTTCAGAAAAATCTGTTTCTGTCATCTAATAATCGATTATCTCGTATCAATAATCGATTGTAATGCTATCATTTGAGCTATTATACTCTCTTTAAATAATCACGCCTTCTTTCCAATAAATAAACAAGGTTTATTTCTTCTTTGGCATCTTGTTATTATTTTTGCTAATGGCAAAAGGGGGAAGATAACGGGTATGCACTCTCAGTATTTATAAGCTTAAATTGAGGGGGAATTCTCAAATTGAGGGGGAACAAATTGCATACTTGTTACATGTATATACTCTTCTTGAATCGTCAATATAAATTGCTTGTCTTACATATCCCGCTTAATGTTTGCCATTATCAAAAAGGGGGAAATTGTTGGAAACACGTTCTCAATGCAATATACTAAAACGTGTGTTCTTTTGTGTAGGTTTTGATGAATGACAAACGAAGCGAAAATTGATATATGACGAAGTTCAAGAAACAAGCGCACAATTGATATACAACGAGATTCAAGCTCAAGACAAAGTTTTATAAGTTTAATTGAGTCATTCTTATTTGTGATCTTGATCCTACAACTTGACTCGTAACATGGCTTCTCTCATAAAACTATTTTCCAAAATCATGCATATTTAATTTAACGTCAAATGATTTTAAATCATGCATATTTACAGTAGTCAAAATAATTTTTAGACATGCCTTAAAAATCTGGACTAAGATAATCGATTATGTACTTATGATAATCGATTGTTTTTAAGCCAAGACTGCATGACAATCGATTGTGAACTAATGACAATCGATTGTGAGTAACACATTGAGCATCAGGTTTTTCAAACCTGCATGACAGTCGATTGTGAACTAATGACTATCGATTGTGATGAGGCAGTGTCCATCAAAGTTTTTCAAAACTCAGAATAATCGATTGTGAAGCTAATGACAATCGATTGTGAAGAGACAGTGTCCTTCAGATTTTTCAAAGTCACAAAATAATCGATTGTGAACTTATGACAATCGATTATGTTGAGACAGTGTCTTCCAGTGATTTTCAAATTTATTAAATAATCGATTGTTACATTGGACAATCGATTGTCAAAGAGACAGTGTCTAAAATGTTTTTCAAAAATTGATAAGTAGTCGATTGTTGACTTTGTGCAATCGATTGTGAAGCTGACCGTTCTCGTAAAGTTTTCAAATACCGTCAGGTAATCGATTATTGATTCTGTATAATCGATTGTTTTGATTAAAATCCGGAAAAGATTTTTTGAACGTTATTGGGTAATCGATTATTGATTTGGTATAATCGATTGTTTTGATTAAAATCCGGAAAAGATTTTTTGAACGTTGCTGAGTAATCGATTGTTGATTCTGGACAATCGATTGTTTGTGGTAAAATCTGGAAAGGATTTTTTGAACGTTGCCAGTAATCGATTATGGATTGTAAGTAATCGATTATCAAGCGTAAAATCTGGGATTGAACTTTGATCTGACTGGCAGACAATCGATTGTTGGGGTTTGAAAATCGATTGTCAGTGAGTAAAATCAGCAACTATTAATAGGCAATTAGGCAACGGTAATGCCAAGTTTTTCAACTATAAATACAGCTTCATTTCAGTGTTTTAAACACAACAACATACTACAACTGATCATTACATTGCTATAAGCTTGCATACTTTTGTTTATCATTTTATATTCAATTTCATAAAGCTTTTGAGAGCCATATTCCGGTCCAACAAGTTAGTGGAAAATCTCGAGAGAGTCTCTCGGGGACTGGACTAGCCACGTGTTGTGGTGAACCAGAATATATCGGTGCGTTCTTTCCTTTTTGTTTATTTAACGCACTTATTTATTTCCTGCAAATTTTAATTTCCGCAAGTTTACGCTAAATTTTATTATAACGCTATTCACCCCCCCCTCTAGCGTTAAGCGTATTTTCTAACAATTGGTATCAGAGCCCAACTCTCTGAAAACTTAACAGTTTGAGAGAACCATCCATGGCTTCTACTCGTAATTCTTTTGCAGGAATTGATGAAGGACAGTGCTCCACACGACCACCTCTATTCAACGGTACAAATTACACGTACTGGAAGGAGAGGATGAAGATCTTCATTCAGTCCAACAGCTTTCACCTCTGGAAGGTGATAATGAAGGGAAACCAAATTCCAACAAAGAAGGTGGAAAACGAATGGGTTCCCAAGTCCGAGGATGAGTATGACGCGGATGACATCCGAAAGGTTCAAAATAATGCTAAAGCAATTAATTTATTATATTGTGCTGTTAATGCTGACGATTACAGGAAAATATCGTGTTGCACAACGGCAAAGGAGATGTGGTACAAGCTAGAAGTTATGTACGAAGGTACGGACCAGGTAAGGGAAGCAAAAATTGATTTCCTAACCCATTCTTATGAATTATTTCACACGAAGGAAGGTGAAAAGGTGGACGAAATGTTTGAGCGATTTTCAATAATCGTAAATGACCTACATGCTCTCAAGAAAACATTCACGGATAAAGAGCTCGTGCGAAAAATTCTCAGAAGTCTCACACCGGCATGGAGATCAAAGGCCGATGCAATTCAAGAATCCATTGGCGTTTCAAACGTCACCATCGATGCACTAAGAGGTAACCTTAAGACCTATGAATCTACTATTCTTAACCCTTTTGTTGATGATCAAAGGAGGCAAAGAATAGCTCTAAAGGCGAGCACAAGCCAACCGCAAATTGATGAGGAAGGAGACAACGAATTTGGACTCGTTGTCAGAAGATTTCAAAAGTTCATGCGCAAGGAGTATGAACGCAAGGGCAAAAAGCAAGGCGAACAAATCAAGTGCTATGAATGTGGTGAAACCGGGCACATCAAATCAAATTGCCCAAACATCAAAAAGGAGAAGAAACCTTTTAAAAAGCAACGTGCATACATTTCTTGGGGAGGCGACTCCGGAGATGAGTCAAGCGAAGGAGAAGAAGACGAAGCAGCAAATCTTTGCCTTATGGCACAAGAAGACAACAAAGATGAGGTATGTCAAATTTCGTCTAAAAACTTCTTTACTCTTGAAGAAATGCGAACTGCTTTTGATGAATTATATGCTGAGTTTATTAAGGCTTCAAAAACTGTTAAGGGCATAAAAGAAAATGCTTCATTAAAAGAAAAGGATTTTCAAAAACAGCTTTCTTTGAAAGAAAAGGATTTAGAAAAACTTGTTTTAGAAAATGAAAAGCTGAAAGAGGAAAACAAGTTTTTTGGAAAAAGAAGCGCCGATAAGCCCGAAAGTTCTACTAAAAGTTGTTCTTCTTGCTTGCATCTCAAAAATGAGGTAGATAGACTCAAAGGTACCTTAGATAAGTTTAATTCTTCCCACAAGAATTTGAATGAGGTCCTTGTTAATTTGAAATCAACCAAGCATGGCATAGGATTTAAGAATGAGGTTAAAGAAAAGGTTGAAGCCAAACCCCAACCACCTAAGGCTCAACCTAGGACTAATAAAACAAATGCTTATTCTAGAAATAGCAATCCTAGAACCAATATGCATGCTAGACAAAATGTTGAACATTTTAGGAGACCTAGAAATGACTTACCACCTAGAAATAGTTACCCTAGAAATGATGCATATTTTAGGCCAAATGTTGAACCTTTGAGAAGACCTAGAAATGGCCTTCAACCGAGAAACAATCACTCTAGAAATGTTGCCCATCCTAGAGCTCATAGTAGGAGAAATAATTCTCATGAAATGCGAAATAGTCATAGTGTTCAAAATAGAGTAAGAAATTTTCATCCGTCTAGTTACTATGAACCTAGAAGGATGCATAACCCAAATGTGACTTGTCATTATTGTAGACGCATTGATCATATTGCTCCTGCATGCTTTACACGTCATAGACATATTACTCAATCGCATCATTATAATATGCCTAACCCCCAAGGACCCAAGATGGTATGGGTACCTAAAGAACATTAATTTGTTTTGTAGGTGTGCTTGAAGGGATCAAGTGTACTATGGTACCTTGATAGTGGATGCTCCAAGCATATGACGGGAGATGAATCCAAATTCCTTCAATTAGAGCACAAAGAAGGAGGAAGTGTTATCTTCGGTGATAGTAATAAAGGAAAGATCATCGGCATCGGCTCGGTCGGTAAGGATGAAAATTCCTCTATTAAGCATATATTACTTGTTAAAGGATTAAAGCATAATCTCTTGAGCATAAGCCAATTGTGTGACAAGGGAAATCTTACTTTATTTGATTCGGATGAATGCTTAGTGTTCAGACGTAGTGATTTCAAAATTATCCTCCGTGGTTTTAGAGTGGATAATATTTATATGGTTGATCTTGCTAATTCCTCACCCGATTATGTTGATTGTCTAATGAGTAAAGAGGATGATACTTGGCTATGGCATCGTAGAGTAGCACATATCAATATGCATCTTTTGAACAAATTGATTTCTCAAAACTTAGTTGTTGGTCTTCCCTTTTTAAAATTTGAAAATGACTCTATTTTTGACTCGTGTCAAAAGAGGAAGCAAACAAAAGCATCTTTCAAATCTAAAAACTTTGTTTCAACTACTAGACCATTGCAATTGCTTCATATGGATTTATTTGGTCCTTCTCGCATTGAAAGTCTAGGAAGAAATAGATATGCTTTTGTGATTGTTGATGATTACTCGAGATTTACTTGGACTTTATTTCTTGCCAATAAAAGTGATGCTTTTCAAAATTTTAAATATTTTCTTAAGCGTGTTCAAAATGAGAAAGAAACAACCGTCACTTCAATTAGAAGTGATCATGGGAGAGAGTTTGATCACAATCTCTTTGCGGACTTTTGTGACGAACTAGGAATCGAGCATACCTTTTCCGCTCCACGGACACCACAACAAAATGGGGTGGTGGAAAGGAAAAATAGATGTCTCGAAGAGATGGCTAGAACCATGCTCGACGAAGCTAAGATACCCAAACATTTTTGGGCGGAAGCCGTGAGTGCCGCTTGCTATGTTCTAAATAGAGTAGTAATTCGGCCGATACTCATGAAAACCCCCTATGAACTTTATAAGGGTAGAAAACCAAATATTTCCCATTTTAGAGTTTTTGGTTGCAAATGTTTTGTTCATAACAATGGCAAAGACCAATTGGGTAAATTTGATGCTAAGTCGGATGAAGGTATTTTCATTGGATATTCCTCACGTAGTAAAGCATATAGGGTCTTCAATAAACGAACCCAAATTGTGGAGGAATCCCCTCATGTTGTATTTTCCGAAAATAATGCTCGCTTGGCGAGAAAGGATTCCGATTTTGACCTTGCAGGTATCTTAGGTAGCTTGAAAAACAAAATACAAGAGGAACCACCCAAGGAAAATAAAGATGAAACTGAGGAACAACCAACGGAAGAAGCGCCACAATTGGAAAAAGAAATGAATATGCCTAACGAGTGGAGGACAATCAAAGATCACCCTCTCGAACAGGTAATTGGCAACGTTGGAGACAAGGTAAGTACCCGAAACTCTCTCAAAAATACCTTAGATCATACTACTTTTGTTTCTCAAATTGAACCCAAAACCATCTCAGAAGCAATTGGGGATGAATTTTGGACCTAGGCAATGCAAGAGGAGCTTAACCAATTCGAACGCAATGACGTTTGGGATTTGGTGCCAAGACCCGAAGGTCATACCATAATTGGTACGAAATGGGTTTTTCGCAATAAACTAGATGAAAATGGTATAATCACTAGAAACAAAGCAAGGCTTGTAGCAAAAGGCTACAATCAAGAAGAAGGTATTGACTATGAGGAAACATATGCTCCCGTAGCTAGATTAGAAGTTATTCGCTTATTGCTTGCATTTGCCTCTTCTATGAATTTCAATTTATATCAAATGGATGTGAAAAGTGCTTTTCTAAACGGTTTTATTCAAGAAGAAGTTTATGTTGAACAACCCCCCGGTTTTGAAGATTTTAAATCTCCCGATCATGTTTTCAAACTCAAAAAGGCTCTTTATGGTTTAAAACAAGCTCCCCGAGCTTGGTATGAAAGATTGAGTAAGTTTCTTTTGGAAAATGATTTCATTAGGGGGAAAGTTGACACAACTCTCTTTGTTAAGCATAAAAACAATGATATTTTGTTAGTTCAAATATATGTAGATGATATTATATTTGGTGCTACTAACAATGTTTTATGCAAGGAATTTTCCGATTTAATGACAAGCGAATTTGAGATGTCTATGATGGGTGAGTTAACATTCTTTTTGGGATTACAAGTAAAGCAAATGAAAGAAGGTACATTCATTTGTCAAACCAAATATTTCAAAGAATTGCTGAAACGATTTGAGATGAACAATGCAAAAGAAATGGCAACTCCCATGAGCACATCCGATCATCTAGACAAAGATGAGAAAGGTAAGGAAGTCGACACCAAAAAGTATCGAGGTATGATTGGCTCTCTTCTTTATCTTACTGCTAGTAGTCCGGACATCATGTTTAGCGTGTGCTTATGCGCTCGTTATCAATCATGTCCGAAGGAGTCTCACCTTACTGCGGTAAAACGGATTTTAAGGTATCTTGTTGGTACTACAAATGTGGGTCTATGGTACCCCAAAGGCTCATCATGCCAACTTGTTGGCTTCTCCGATTCCGATTTTGCTGGATGCAAATTGGACCGCAAGAGCACTAGTGGCACTTGCCATTTGCTCGGTAGCTCTCTCGTTTCTTGGTTTAGCAAGAAACAAGTAAGTGTTGCGTTGTCCACAACCGAGGCTGAATGAGTTTTTGCGCTCAAATCCTATGGATGAAACAACAACTCTTGGACTATGGCCTAAGTCTTGATCATATCCCTCTTAGATGTGATAATACTAGTGCCATACGCTTGACGAAGAACCCCGTTCTTCATTCACGAACGAAACACATTGAAATTAGACATCATTTTATTAGAGATCACGTTCTTAAAGGCGATGTCGAAATTGAATTTGTTGAAACCAAAAACCAATTAGCAGACATCTTTACAAAGCCTTTAGAGAAAGAGTCCTTCTTCCAAATTCGCAGTGAACTCGGGATTCTTGACTCCACGTTGATCTAAGTCATGCATTGCATTTTTTGTTACATGATTTCTAACTTGAGCGTCGGAGACGTCTAATCCTTTTTTGCAGGTATCGCCCTAAAAGTAGGGGGAATTATAAAGCATGATGCGCAAGAATCGAGTCTTCTTCAGAAAAATCTGTTTCTGTCATCTAATAATCGATTATCTCGTATCAATAATCGATTGTAATGCTATCATTTGAGCTATTATACTCTCTTTAAATAATCACGCCTTCTTTCCAATAAATAAACAAGGTTTATTTCTTCTTTGGCATCTTGTTATTATTTTTGCTAATGGCAAAAGGGGGAAGATAACGGGTATGCACTCTCAGTATTTATAAGCTTAAATTGAGGGGGAATTCTCAAATTGAGGGGGAACAAATTGCATACTTGTTACATGTATATACTTGTCTTGAATCGTCAATATAAATTGCTTGTCTTGTATATCCCGCTTAATGTTTGCCATTATCAAAAAGGGGGAAATTGTTGGAAACACGTTCTCAATGCAATATACTAAAACGTGTGTTCTTTTGTGTAGGTTTTAATGAATGACAAACGAAGCGAAAATTGATATATGACGAAGTTCAAGAAACAAGCGCACAATTGATATACAACGAGATTCAAGCTCAAGACAAAGTTTTATAAGTTTAATTGAGTCATTCTTATTTGTGATCTTGATCCTACAACTTGACTCGTAACATGGCTTCTCTCATAAAACTATTTTCCAAAATCATGCATATTTAATTTAACGTCAAATGATTTTAAATCATGCATATTTACAATAGTCAAAATAATTTTTAGACATGCCTTAAAAATCTGGACTAAGATAATCGATTATGTACTTATGATAATCGATTGTTTTTAAGCCAAGACTGCATGACAATCGATTGTGAACTAATGACACTCGATTGTGAGTAAGACAGTGAGCATCAGGTTTTTCAAACCTGCATGACAATCGATTGTGAACTAATGACAATCGATTGTGATGAGGCAGTGTCCATCAAAGTTTTTCAAAACTCAGAATAATCGATTGTGAAGCTAATGACAATCGATTGTGAAGAGACAGTGTCCTTCATATTATTCAAAGTCACAAAATAATCGATTGTGAACTTATGACAATCGATTATGTTGAGACAGTGTCTTCCAGTGATTTTCAAATTTATTAAATAATCGATTGTTACATTGGACAATCGATTGTCAAAGAGACTGTCTAAAATGTTTTTCAAAAACTGATAAGTAATCGATTGTTGACTTTGTGCAATCGATTGTGAAGCTGACCGTTCTCGTATAGTTTTCAAATACCGTCAGGTAATCGATTATTGATTCTGTATAATCGATTGTTTTGATTAAAATCCGGAAAAGATTTTTTGAACGTTATTGGGTCATCGATTATTGATTTGGTATAATCGATTGTTTTGATTAAAATCCGGAAAAGATTTTTTGAACGTTGCTGAGTAATCGATTGTTGATTCTGGACAATCGATTGTTTGTGGTAAAATCTGGAAAGGATTTTTTGAACGTTGCCAGTAATCGATTATGGATTGTAAGTAATCGATTATCAAGCGTAAAATCTGGGATTGAACTTTGATCTGACTGGCAGACAATCGATTGTTGGGGTTTGACAATCGATTGTCAGTGAGTAAAATCAGCAACTATTAATTGGCAATTAGGCAACGGTAATGCCAAGTTTTTCAACTATAAATACAGCTTCATTTAAGTGTTTTAAACACAACAACATACTACAACTGATCATTACATTGCTATAAGCTTGCATACTTTTGTTTATCATTTTATATTCAATTTCATAAAGCTTTTGAGAGCCATATTCCTGTCCAAAGTTGTTGTGATCTAGAGCTTACTTCTTTTACTCATACCTACTCATAAAAGAGTATTTTGTTTGAGTGTTTAGTGTTTTATACACTTGTAAGAGAATTGTGATTCTCTTGTTGTAAGGAACTTGTGTTTCCTTGGTTGAAGTCTTGGAGTGTTGTATCTCCGAGCAAAGGTGTTAAGGATTGTGTCCTTAAGTTGTAAAGGTTTGTTGAGCACCCGTAAGCTTAACAAATTAGTGGAAAATCTCGAAAGAGTCTCTCGGGGACTGGACTAGCCACGTGTTGTGGTGAACCAGAATATATCGGTGCGTTCTTTCCTTTTTGTTTATTTAACGCACTTATTTATTTCCTGCAAAGTTTAATTTCCGCAAGTTTACGCTAAATTTTATTATAATGCTATTCACTCCCCCTCTAGCGTTAAGCGTATTTTCTAACAATTGGTATCAGAGCCCAACTCTCTGAAAACTTAACAGTTTGAGAGAACCATCCATGGCTTCTACTCGTAATTCTTTTGCAGGAATTGATGAAGGACAGTGCTCCACACGACCACCTCTATTCAACGGTACAAATTACACGTACTGGAAGGAGAGGATGAAGATCTTCATTCAGTCCAACAGCTTTTACCTCTGGAAGGTGATAATGAAGGGAAACCAAATTCCAACAAAGAAGGTGGATAACGAATGGGTTCCCAAGTCCGAGGATGAGTATGACGCGGATGACATCCGAAAGGTTCAAAATAATGCTAAAGCAATTAATTTATTATATTGTGCTGTTAATGCTGACGATTACAGGAAAATATCGTGTTGCACAACGGCAAAGGAGATGTGGGACAAGCTAGAAGTTACGCACGAAGGTACGGACCAGGTAAGGGAAGCAAAAATTGATTTCCTAACCCATTCTTATGAATTATTTCACACGAAGGAAGGTGAAAAGGTGGACGAAATGTTTGAGCGATTTTCAATAATCGTAAATGACCTACATGCTCTCAAGAAAACATTCACGGATAGAGAGCTCGTGCGAAAAATTCTTAGAATACTCACACCGGCATGGAGATCAAAGGCCGATGCAATTCAAGAATCCATTGGCGTTTCAAACGTCTCCATCGACGCACTAAGAGGTAACCTTAAGACCTATGAATCTACTATTCTTAACTCTTTTGTTGATGATCAAAGGAGGGAAAGAATAGCTCTAAAGGCGAGCACAAGCCAACCGCAAATTGATGAGGAAGGAGACAACGAATTTGGACTCGTTATCAAAAGATTTCAAAAGTTCATGCGCAAGGAGTATGAACGCAAGGGCAAAAAGCAAGGCGAACAAATCAAGTGCTATGTGTTGGAAACACGTTTCAAATGCAATATACTAAACGTGTGTTCTTTTGTAGGTTTTGATGAATGTCAAACAAAGCAAAAAGCGATATATAGCAGTGCTCAAGGACAAACACAAAATGGATGCATTACAAGAAGCTCAAGACAAAGTTTAGAAATGTTATAATTGAGTCAATATTAATTGTGATCTTGATTCCTCAACTTGGCTCATAACATGGCTTCTCTACTAAAATTATTTTTCCAAAATCATGCATATTTAAATTAAGTGTCAAATGATTTTAAACTATGCATATTTACATTTGTTAAAATGTTTTCCAAGCATGCCTCAAAAATCTGGGCTAAGATAATCGATTATGTACTTATGATAATCGAGTATCTCTAAGCCAAGACTGCATGACAATCGATTGTGAATTAATGATAATCGATTGTGAGTAAGTCAGTTAACATCAGGTTTTTGCAAACTGCATAACAATCGATTGTATACTTATGATAATCAATTGTTAACTGAGGCAAAGTTTTCAAAACTCATAAAAATCGATTATGAACTAATGGTAATCGATTAGAATGAGAAAAATGTCTCCCAGTGATTTTAAATAAAATGATAATCGATTGTGGCTTTTGATAATCGATTATATATGAGACAGAGAGTTTTGAAATTAATTAATAATCGATTATTCCATTTGATAATCGATTGTTGAAGCTGACCGTAGTCATATATTTTCAATTACCTTCAGGTAATCGATTGTTGATATTTAACAATCGATGTTTTGCTTAAAATCCGGAAAAGATTTTCTGAACGTTGTTAAAATAATCGATTGTTGATTTCCGGACAATCGATGTTTTATGCCAAAAATTGGAAAGGATTTCTTAACGTTATAAATAATCGATTATTGATTTGAAGTAATCGATTGTTGATGTAAAATCTGGGATTGAATTTTTAATCTGATAGGCAAACAATCGATTGTTTAGTCTTGACAATCGATTGTCACTGAGTAATTTCAGCAATCCTTAATTGGCAATCAGACAACGGTAAGACTGAGTTTTTCACCTATAAATACAGCTTCAACTCAGTGTTTTCACAACAACAACATATACACTTTGAGTATTTTCATTGCTAAAAGCTTTCTTACATTGATCATCATTTTCCATTCATCCATAAAGCTTTTTGAAGAGCCATTCTATTGAGCTAAGTTGTTGTGATCTTGAGCGTACTATTTCTACTCATATCTACTCATTAAGGAGTGCTTTGTAAAGTGAGTGTGTTTTGTGTTTGTAAGAGAATTGCGATTCTCGTTTGTTGAGGAACTTGTGATTCCTCGGTTGAAGTCTTTGGGATTGTTATCCCCGAGCAGTTGAAGTCTTTGGGATTGTTATCCCCGAGCGGTTGAAGTCTTTGGGATTGTTATCCCCGAGCAGTTGAAGTCTTTGGGATTGTTATCCCCGAGCAGTTGAAGTCTTTGGGATTGTTATCCCCGAGCAATTGAAGTCTTTGGGATTGGTATCCCCGAGCAATTGAAGTCTTTGGGATTGTGATCCCCGAGCACCTAGGTGAGGCTTGTGTCCTCAGCTGTAACGGTTTGTTAAGCACCCGTAAGCTTGACAAGTTTAGTGGAAATCTCGAGAGAGTCTCTCGGGGACTGGACTAACCACGTTTGTGGCCAACCAGGATACATCATTGTGTAAGTTTATTCTACTGCACTTGTTTTAATTTCTGCAAAGTTTTTAAATTCCGCACTAAAACGCTTAATAATTTTAAAACGCTATTCACCCCCCCCCCTCTAGCGTAAAGCGTATTGTCCAACAATTGGTATCAGAGCCATACTCTCTGAAAAACTTAACCGTTTGAGAGAACCATCCATGGCTTCTACTCTAAATTTCTTTGCAGGAATAGGTGAAGGAGAATGCAGCATGTCGCCTCCAATATTAGACGAAAACGACTACTCAGTCTGGAAATATCGGATGCAAGTTTTTACAATGGCAAACGATTTGTATCTATGGCAAGCTATTAAACACAGTGATCAACTGACGACAAAAGTCGGGAAAGATAAGGTAAGTGAATACAACACTAAAGCTATGAATATATTACATAACGCCTTGAACCAGGAACTTTGGCGAAAAATCTCCCACTATAAAACTGCTAAGGAAATGTGGGACAAACTTGAGGAATTGCACGAAAACACGCCTCAAAAAGCGGTCAGCACAAACGATGAATCAACTGGTCAGTGCCTCATGGCAGACGAAAAAGACGAGGTAAGTACATCTAACGATATGCAAATTGCTTATAACAAACTGCATGATGAGTTGGTAAATGCTTCTAAGACTATTAAAGATTTACAAAGAACTCTTTCTTTACAAGAAGAGGATTTTCAAAAACAACTCTTTTTAAAAGACAAGGACTTTGAAGAACGTCTTTCTTTAGCTCAAAAAGGTGTTGAAAATCTGTCTCGTGATAACGAGAATCTTGCAAATGAAAATCAATTTTTGTTAAATGATAGTATAGAACTTAGACAAGTCATCAAGACTATGCATGAAGCCTCTTGTGTTGATAAATGCTCTACTTGTACTGCTTGTGAGTCCTTAAAACTACAAAACACAGAACTTAGGAAAACATTAGAAACACGTAGTAAAGAAGTTCCTAAAGTTGTTGAAAAAGAAACGCCTAAGAAATATCAACGGCATAAAAACAAAAACTTCACTACTCCACCTAGAAATAACTCTAAGGTATTAAACAAGCCTAGAACAAATTCTTTTAGACCACCTAGACATTATGCTAGAATGTATGAAAATAAGGGTAGAACTAATATCTTTAGACAACCTAGATCCGAATCTAGGATTCTTGCAAACAAGCCTACAAATAGTAATTTTCGGCAACCAAGAAATAACTCTAGGAACGAGCTTAGACCACCTAGACATGACACTAGGTCCTTCAACAAGTCTAGCACTAATGACTTTAGACCATCTAGATATTATACTAGAAATGGGAACAATATGTCTAGTGTTAATCTTTTTCATTCGCCTAGAACTTTGTTGGCTCAACCTAGGCATCAACACAACCCGAACGTAGTATGTCATTACTGCAATCGTATAGGTCATATTGCACCTATGTGTTTTACAAAGCATAGAGATTCTTCATATTATTATGGTCGTTATTTGCCTAACCCCCAAGGACCCAAAATGGTATGGGTACCTAAAGAATATTAATTTGCTTTGTAGGTGTGCTTGAAGGGATCAAGTGTACTATGGTACCTTGACAGTGGATGCTCCAGACACATGACAGGAGACGAATCCAAATTCCTTCAACTAGAGCACAAAGAAGGAGGAAGCGTTGTATTCGGTGACAACAATAAAGGACAAATTATTGGCATCGGATCGGTCGGAATTTTCAAACTTAATGACTAGCGAATTTGAGATGTCCATGATGGGTGAGTTACAATTCTTTTTGGGATTACAAGTAAAACAAATGAAGGAAGGTACATTCATTTGTCAAAGCAAGTATTGCAAAGAACTGCTTAAACGTTTTGATATGAACAATGCAAAGGAAATGGCAACTCCCATGAGCACATCCGATCGTCTCGACAAAGATGAAAAAGGTAAGGAAGTCGACATCAAAAAGTACCGAGGTATGATTGGCTCTCTTCTTTATCTTACTGCTAGTCGTCCGGACATCATGTTTAGCGTGTGCGTCTGTGCCCGTTATCAATCATGTCCGAAAGAGTCTCACCTTACTGCGGTAAAGCGGATTCTAAGGTATCTTGTCGGTACTACCAATATGGGTCTATGGTACCCCAAAGGTTCTTCATGCCAACTTATTGGCTATTCCGACTCCGATTTTGCTGGATGCAAATTGGACCGCAAGAGCACTAGCGGCACTTGCCACTTGCTCGGTAGCGCTTTAGTTTCTTGGTTTAGTAAGAAGCAAGTTAGTGTTGCGTTGTCCACAACCGAGGCTGAATATGTAGCCGCGGGGAGTTGTTGCGCTCAAATCCTATGGATGAAACAACAACTCTTGGACTATGGCCTACGTCTTGACCACATTCCTCTTAGATGTGACAACACTAGTGCCATATGCTTGACGAAGAACCCCATTCTTCACTCGCGAACAAAACACATTGAAATTAGACATCATTTTATTAGAGATCACGTTCTAAAAGGCGATGTCGAAATTGAATTTGTTGAAACAAAAAGCCAATTGGCAGACATCTTTACAAAGCCCTTAGATAAAGAGTCCTTCTTCCGAATTCGTAGTGAACTCGGGATCCTTGACTCCACGTTGATCTAAGTCATGCATTGCATTTTATTTCTTACATAATTTCTAACTTGAGCGTCGGAGGCGTCTAACACTTTTTTGCAGGTATCACCCTAAAGAAAAGGGGATCATAAAAGCATGACGCATAATACTCAAGTATTCTACAGGAAAATCGCCGTCAAACAATCGATTACTGTATCAATAATCGATTACTTTTGTTATCTTTATTTTCCAATAAATAAACTTTTGTTTATTTCATATTTTTTTGCATATTCTTCTCTTGTATATATTTTTGCTAATGGCAAAAGGGGGAAGAAACGGGATCAAGAAGTATGCTATATCACTCTCAACTTCATTCATGCTTAAAGTGAGGGGGAACATGAATTGAGGGGGAACATCAAATTGCATACTTTACACTTGTCTTGGATTATCAAAATAATTATTGCATATATCCCGCTTATGTTTGCCATTATCAAAAAGGGGGAAATTGTTGGAAACACATTTCAAATGCAATATACTAAACGTGTGTTCTTTTGTAGGTTTTGATGAATGTCAAACAAAGCAAAAAGCGATATATAGCAATGCTCAAGGACAAGCACAAAATGGATGCATTACAAGAAGCTCAAGACAAAGTTTAGAAATTTTATAATTGAGTCAATATTAATTGTGATCTTGATTCCTCAACTTGGCTCATAACATGGCTTCTCTACTAAAATTATTTTTCCAAAATCATGCATATTTAAATTAAGTGTCAAATGATTTTAAACTATGCATATTTACATTTGTTAAAATGTTTTCCAAGCATGCCTCAAAAATCTGGGCTAAGATAATCGATTATGTACTTATGATAATCGAGTATCTCTAAGCCAAGACTGCATGACAATCGATTGTGAATTAATGATAATCGATTGTGAGTAAGTCAGTTAACATCAGGTTTTTGCAAACTGCATAACAATCGATTGTGTACTTATGATAATCGATTGTTAACTGAGGCAAAGTTTTCAAAACTCATAAAAATCGATTATGAACTAATGGTAATCGATTAGAATGAGAAAAATGTCTCCCAGTGATTTTAAATAAAATGATAATCGATTGTGGCTTTTGATAATCGATTATATATGAGACAGAGAGTTTTGAAATTAATTAATAATCGATTATTCCATTTGATAATCGATTGTTGAAGCTGACCGTTGTCATATATTTTCAATTACCTTCAAGTAATCGATTGTTGATATTTAACAATCGATGTTTTGCTTAAAATCCGGAAAAGATTTTCTGAACGTTGTTAAAATAATCGATTGTTGATTTCCGGACAATCGATGTTTTATGCCAAAAATTGGAAAGGATTTCTTAACGTTATAAATAATCGATTATTGATTTGAAGTAATCGATTGTTGACGTAAAATCTGGGATTGAATTTTTAATCTGATAGGCAAACAATCGATTGTTTAGTCTTGACAATCGATTGTCACTGAGTAATTTCAGCAATCCTTAATTGGCAATCAGACAACGGTAAGACTGAGTTTTTCACCTATAAATACAGCTTCAACTCAGTGTTTTCACAACAACAACATATACACTTTGAGTATTTTCATTGCTAAAAGCTTTCTTACATTGATCATCATTTTCCATTCATCCATAAAGCTTTTTGAAGAGCCACTCTATTGAGCTAAGTTGTTGTGATCTTGAGCGTACTATTTCTACTCATATCTACTCATTAAGGAGTGCTTTGTAAAGTGAGTGTGTTTTGTGTTTGTAAGAGAATTGCGATTCTCGTTTGTTGAGGAACTTGTGATTCCTCGGTTGAAGTCTTTGGGATTGTTATCCCCGAGCAGTTGAAGTCTTTGGGATTGTTATCCCCGAGCGGTTGAAGTCTTTGGGATTGTTATCCCCGAGCAGTTGAAGTCTTTGGGATTGTTATCCCCGAGCAGTTGAAGTCTTTGGGATTGTTATCCCCGAGCAATTGAAGTCTTTGGGATTGGTATCCTCGAGCAATTGAAGTCTTTGGGATTGTGATCCCCGAGCACCTAGGTGAGGCTTGTGTCCTCAGCTGTAACGGTTTGTTAAGCACCCGTAAGCTTGACAAGTTTAGTGGAAATCTCGAGAGAGTCTCTCGGGGACTGGACTAACCACGTTTGTGGCCAACCAGGATACATCATTGTGTAAGTTTATTCTACTGCACTTGTTTTAATTTCTGCAAAGTTTTTAAATTCCGCACTAAAACACTTAATAATTTTAAAACGCTATTCACCCCCCCCCCCTCTAGCGTAAAGCGTATTGTCCAACACTATGAATGTGGTGAAACCGGGCACATCAAATCAAATTGCCCAAACATTAAAAAGGAGAAGAAACCTTTTAAAAAGCAACGTGCATACATTTCTTGGGGAGGCGACTCCGGAGATGAGTCAAGCGAAGGAGAAGAAGACGAAGCAGTAAATCTTTGCCTTATGGCACAAGAAGACAACAAAGATGAGGTATGTCAAATTTTGTCTAAAAACTTCTTTACTCTTGAAGAAATGCGAACTGCTTTTGATGAATTATATGCTGAGTTTATTAAGGCTTCAAAAACTGTTAAGGGCATAAAAGAAAATGCTTCATTAAAAGAAAAGGATTTTCAAAAACAGCTTTCTTTGAAAGAAAAGGATGTAGAAAAACTTGTTTTAGAAAATGAAAAGCTGAAAGAGGAAAACAAGTTTTTTGGAAAAAGAAGCGCCAATAAGCCCGAAAGTTCTACTAAAAGTTGTTCTTCTTGCTTGCATCTCAAAAATTAGGTAGATAGACTCAAAGGTACCTTAGATAAGTTTAATTCTTCCCACAAGAATTTGAATCAGGTCCTTGTTAATTTGAAATCAACCAAGCATGGCATAGGATTTAAGAATGAGGTTAAAGAAAAGGTTGAAGCCAAACCCCAACCACCTAAGGCTCAACCTAGGACTAATAAAACAAATGCTTATTCTAGAAATAGCAATCCTAGAACCAATATGCATGCTAGACAAAATGTTGAACATTTTAGGAGACCTAGAAATGACTTACCACCTAGAAATAGTTACCGTAGAAATGATGCATATTTTAGGCCAAATGTTGAACCTTTGAGAAGACCTAGAAATGGCCTTCAACCGAGAAACAATCACTCTAGAAATGTTGCCCATCCTATAGCTCATAGTAGGAGAAATAATTCTCATGAAATGCGAAATAGTCATAGTGTTCAAAATAGAGTAAGAAATTTTCATCCGTCTAGTTACTATGAACCTAGAAGGATGCATAACCCAAATGTGACTTGTCATTATTGTAGACGCATTGGTCATATTGCTCCTGCATGCTTTACACGTCATAGACATATTACTCAATCGCATCATTATAATATGCCTAACCCCCAAGGACCCAAGATGGCATGGGTACCTAAAGAACATTAATTTGTTTTGTAGGTGTGCTTGAAGGGATCAAGTGTACTATGGTACCTTGATAGTGGATGCTCCAAGCATATGACGGGAGATGAATCCAAATTCCTTCAATTAGAGCACAAAGAAGGAGGAAGTGTTATCTTCGGTGATAGTAATAAAGGAAAGATCATCGGCATCGGCTCGGTCGGTAAGGATGAAAATTCCTCTATTAAGCATATATTACTTGTTAAAGGATTAAAGCATAATCTCTTGAGCATAAGCCAATTGTGTGACAAGGGAAATCTTACTTTATTTGATTCGGATGAATGCTTAGTGTTCAGACGTAGTGATTTCAAAATTATCCTCCGTGGTTTTAGAGTGGATAATATTTATATGGTTGATCTTGCTAATTCCTCACCCGATTATGTTGATTGTCTAATGAGTAAAGAGGATGATACTTGGCTATGGCATCGTAGAGTAGCACATATCAATATGCATCTTTTGAACAAATTGATTTCTCAAAACTTAGTTGTTGGTCTTCCCTTTTTAAAATTTGAAAATGACTCTATTTGTGACTCGTGTCAAAAGGGGAAGCAAACAAAAGCATCTTTCAAATCTAAAAACTTTGTTTATACTACTAGACCATTGCAATTGCTTCATATGGATTTATTTGGTCGTTCTCGCATTGAAAGTCTAGGAAGAAATAGATATGCTTTTGTGATTGTTGATGATTACTCGAGATTTACTTGGACTTTATTTCTTGCCAATAGAAGTGATGCTTTTCAAAATTTTAAATATTTTCTTAAGCGTGTTCAAAATGAGAAAGAAACAACCGTCACTTCAATTAGAAGTGATCATGGGAGAGAGTTTGATCATAATCTCTTTGCGGACTTTTGTGACGAACTCGGAATCGAGCATACCTTTTCCGCTCCACGGACACCACAACAAAATGGGGTGGTGGAAAGGAAAAATAGGTGTCTCGAAGAGATGGCTAGAACCATGCTCGACGAAGCTAAGATACCCAAACATTTTTGGGCGGAAGCCGTGAGTACCGCTTGCTATGTTCTAAATAGAGTAGTAATTCGGCCGATACTCATGAAAACCCCCTATGAACTTTATAAGGGTAGAAAACCAAATATTTCCCATTTTAGAGTTTTTGGTTGCAAACGTTTTGTTCATAACAATGGCAAAGACCAATTGGGTAAATTTGATGCTAAGTCGGATGAAGGTATTTTCATTGGATATTCCTCACGTAGTAAAGCATATAGGGTCTTTAATAAAAGAACCCAAATTGTGGAGGAATCCGCTCATGTTGTATTTTCCGAAAATAATGCTCGCTTGGCGAGAAAGGATTCCGATTTTGACCTTGCAGGTATCTTAGGTAGCTTGAAAAACAAATTACAAGAGGAACCACCCAAGGAAAATAAAGATGAAACTGAGGAACAACCAACGGAAGAAGCGCCACAATTGGAAAAAGAAATGAATATGCCTAACGAGTGGAGGACAATCAAAGATCACCCTCTCGAACAGGTAATTGGCAACGTTGGAGACAAGGTAAGTACCCGAAACTCTCTCAAAAATACCTTAGATCATACTGCTTTTGTTTCTCAAATTGAACCCAAAACCATCTCAGAAGCAATTGGGGATGAATTTTGGACCTAGGCAATGCAAGAGGAGCTTAACCAATTCGAACGCAATGACGTTTGGGATTTGGTGCCAAGACCCGAAGGTCATACCATAATTGGTACGAAATGGGTTTTTCGCAATAAACTAGATGAAAATGGTATAATCACTAGAAACAAAGCTAGGCTTGTAGCAAAAGGCTACAATCAAGAAGAAGGTATTGACTATGAGGAAACATATGCTCCCGTAGCTAGATTAGAAGCTATTCGCTTATTGCTTGCATTTGCCTCTTCTATGAATTTCAATTTATATCAAATGGATGTGAAAAGTACTTTTCTAAACGGTTTTATTCAAGAAGAAGTTTATGTTGAACAACCCCCCGGTTTTGAAGATTTTAAATCTCCCGATCATGTTTTCAAACTCAAAAAGGCTCTTTATGGTTTAAAACAAGCTCCCCGAGCTTGGTATGAAAGATTGAGTAAGTTTCTTTTGGAAAATGATTTCATTAGGGGGAAAGTTGACACAACTCTCTTTGTTAAGCATAAAAACAATGATATTTTGTTAGTTCAAATATATGTAGATGATATTATATTTGGTGCTACTAACAATGTTTTATGCAAGGAATTTTCCGATTTAATGACAAGCGAATTTGAGATGTCTATGATGGGTGAGGTAACATTCTTTTTGGGATTACAAGTAAAGCAAATGAAAGAAGGTACATTCATTTGTCAAACCAAATATTGCAAAGAATTGCTGAAACGATTTGAGATGAACAATGCAAAAGAAATGGCAACTCCCATGAGCACATCCGATCATCTAGACAAAGATGAGAAAGGTAAGGAAGTCGACACCAAAAAGTATCGAGGTATGATTGGCTCTCTTCTTTATCTTACTGCTAGTCGTCCGGACATCATGTTTAGCGTGTGCTTATGCGCTCGTTATCAATCATGTCCGAAGGAGTCTCACCTTACTGCGGTAAAACGGATTTTAAGGTATCTTGTTGGTACTACAAATGTGGGTCTATGGTACCCCAAAGGCTCATCATGCCAACTTGTTGGCTTCTCCGATTCCGATTTTGCTGGATGCAAATTGGACCGCAAGAGCACTAGTGGCACTTGCCATTTGCTCGGTAGCTCTCTCGTTTCTTGGTTTAGCAAGAAACAAGTAAGTGTTGCGTTGTCCACAACCGAGGCTGAATGAGTTGTTGCGCTCAAATCCTATGGATGAAACAACAACTCTTGGACTATGGCCTAAGTCTTGATCATATCCCTCTTAGATGTGATAATACTAGTGCCATATGCTTGACGAAGAACCCCGTTCTTCATTCACGAACGAAACACATTGAAATTAGACATCATTTTATTAGAGATCACGTTCTCAAAGGCGATGTCAAAATTGAATTTGTTGAAACCAAAAACAATTAGCAGACATCTTTACAAAGCCTTTAGAGAAAGAGTCCTTCTTCCGAATTCGCAGTGAACTCGGGATTCTTGACTCCACGTTGATCTAAGTCATGCATTGCATTTTTTGTTACATGATTTCTAACTTGAGCGTCGGAGACGTCTAATCCTTTTTTGCAGGTATCGCCCTAAAAGTAGGGGGAATTATAAAGCATGATGCGCAAGAATCGAGTCTTCTTCAGAAAAATCTGTTTCTGTCATCTAATAATCGATTATCTCGTATCAATAATCGATTGTAATGCTATCATTTGAGCTATTATACTCTCTTTAAATAATCACGCCTTCTTTCCAATAAATAAACAAGGTTTATTTCTTCTTTGGCATCTTGTTATTATTTTTGCTAATGGCAAAAGGGGGAAGATAACGGGTATGCACTCTCAGTATTTATAAGCTTAAATTGCGGGGGAATTCTCAAATTGAGGGGGAACAAATTGCATACTTGTTACATGTATATACTTGTCTTGAATCGTCAATATAAATTGCTTGTCTTGCATATCCCGCTTAATGTTTGCCATTATCAAAAAGGGGGAAATTGTTGGAAACACGTTCTCAATGCAATATACTAAAACGTGTGTTCTTTTGTGCAGGTTTTGATGAATGACAAACGAAGCGAAAATTGATATATGACGAAGTTCAAGAAACAAGCGCACAATTGATATACAACGAGATTCAAGCTCAAGACAAAGTTTTATAAGTTTAATTGAGTCATTCTTATTTGTGATCTTGATCCTACAACTTGACTCGTAACATGGCTTCTCTCATAAAACTATTTTCCAAAATCATGCATATTTAATTTAACGTCAAATGATTTTAAATCATGCATATTTACAGTAGTCAAAATAATTTTTAGACATGCCTTAAAAATCTGGACTAAGATAATCGATTATGTACTTATGATAATCGATTGTTTTTAAGCCAAGACTGCATGACAATCGATTGTGAACTAATGACACTCGATTGTGAGTAAGACAGTGAGCATCAGGTCTTTCAAACCTGCATGACAATCGATTGTGAACTAATGACAATCGATTGTGATGAGGCAGTGTCCATCAAAGTTTTTCAAAACTCAGAATAATCGATTGTGAAGCTAATGACAATCGATTGTGAAGAGACAGTGTCCTTCAGATTTTTCAAAGTCACAAAATAATCGATTGTGAACTTATGACAACCGATTATGTTGAGTAGTGTCTTCCAGTGATTTTCAAATTTATTAAATAATCGATTGTTACATTGGACAATCGATTGTCAAAGAGACAGTGTCTAAAATATTTTTCAAAAACTGATAAGTAATCGATTGTTGACTTTGTGCAATCGATTGTGAAGCTGACCGTTCTCGTAAAGTTTTCAAATACCGTCAGGTAATCGATTATTGATTCTGTATAATCGATTGTTTTGATTAAAATCCGGAAAAGATTTTTTGAACGTTATTGGGTAATCGATTATTCATTTGGTATAATCGATTGTTTTGATTAAAATCCGGAAAAGATTTTTTGAACGTTGCTGAGTAATCGATTGTTGATTCTGGACAATCGATTGTTTGTGGTAAAATCTGGAAAGGATTTTTTGAACGTTGCCAGTAATCGATTATGGATTGTAAGTCATCGATTATCAAGCGTAAAATCTGGGATTGAACTTTGATCTGACAGGCAGACAATCGATTGTTGGGGTTTGACAATCGATTGTCAGTGAGTAAAATCAGCAACTATTAATTGGCAATTAGGCAACGATAATGCCAAGTTTTTCAACTATAAATACAGCTTCATTTCAGTGTTTTAAACACAACAACATACTACAACTGATCATTACATTGCTATAAGCTTGCATACTTTTGTTTATCATTTTATATTCAATTTCATAAAGCTTTTGAGAGCCATATTCTTGTCCAAAGTTGTTGTGATCTAGAGCTTACTTCTTTTACTCATACCTACTCATAAAGGAGTATTTTGTTTGAGTGTTTAGTGTTTTATACACTTGTAAGAAAATTGTGATTCTCTTGTTGTAAGGAACTTGTGTTTCCTTGGTTGAAGTCATGGAGTGTTGTATCTCTGAGCAAAGGTGTTAAGGCTTGTGTCCTTAAGTTGTAAAGGTTTGTTGAGCACCCGTAAGCTTAACAAGTTAGTGGAAAATCTCGAGAGAGTCTCTCGGGGACTGGACTAGCCACGTGTTGTGGTGAACCAGAATATATCGGTGCGTTCTTTCCTTTTTGTTTATTTAACGCACTTATTTGTTTCCTGCAAATTTTAATTTCCGCAAGTTTACGCTAAATTTTAATATAACGCTATTCACTCCCCCTCCAGCGTTAAGCGTATTTTCTAACAATTGGTATCAGAGCCCAACTCTCTGAAAACTTAACAGTTTGAGAGAACCATCCATGGCTTCTACTCGTAATTCTTTTGCAGGAATTGATGAAGGACAGTGCTCCACACGACCACCTCTATTCAACGGTACAAATTACACGTACTGGAAGGAGAGGATGAAGATCTTCATTCAGTCCAACAGCTTTTACCGCTGGAAGGTGATAATGAAGGGAAACCAAATTCCAACAAAGAAGGTGGATAACGAATGGGTTCCCAAGTCCGAGGATGAGTATGACGCGGATGACATCCGAAAGGTTCAAAATAATGCTAAAGCAATTAATTTATTATATTGTGCTGTTAATGCTGACGATTACAGGAAAATATCGTGTTGCACAACGGCAAAGGAGATGTGGTACAAGCTAGAAGTTATGTACGAAGGTACGGACCAGGTAAGGGAAGCAAAAATTGATTTCCTAACCCATTCTTATGAATTATTTCACACGAAGGAAGGTGAAAAGGTGGACGAAATGTTTGAGCGATTTTCAATAATCGTAAATGACCTACATGCTCTCAAGAAAACATTCACGGATAGAGAGCTCGTGCGAAAAATTCTCAGAAGTCTCACACCGGCATGGAGATCAAAGGCCGATGCAATTCAAGAATCCATTGGCGTTTCAAACGTCACCATCGATGCACTAAGAGGTAACCTTAAGACCTATGAATCTACTATTCTTAACCCTTTTGTTGATGATCAAAGGAGGCAAAGAATAGCTCTAAAGGCGAGCACAAGCCAACCGCAAATTGATGAGGAAGGAGACAACGAATTTGGACTCGTTGTCAGAAGATTTCAAAAGTTCATGCGCAAGGAGTATGAACGCAAGGGCAAAAAGCAAGGCGAACAAATCAAGTGCTATGAATGTGGTGAAACCGGGCACATCAAATCAAATTGCCCAAACATCAAAAAGGAGAAGAAACCTTTTAAAAAGCAACGTGCATACATTTCTTGGGGAGGCGACTCCGGAGATGAGTCAAGCGAAGGAGAAGAAGACGAAGCAGCAAATCTTTGCCTTATGGCACAAGAAGACAACAAAGATGAGGTATGTCAAATTTCGTCTAAAAACTTCTTTACTCTTGAAGAAATGCGAACTGCTTTTGATGAATTATATGCTGAGTTTATTAAGGCTTCAAAAACTGTTAAGGGCATAAAAGAAAATGCTTCATTAAAAGAAAAGGATTTTCAAAAACAGCTTTCTTTGAAAGAAAAGGATTTAGAAAAACTTGTTTTAGAAAATGAAAAGCTGAAAGAGGAAAACAAGTTTTTTGGAAAAAGAAGCGCCGATAAGCCCGAAAGTTCTACTAAAAGTTGTTCTTCTTGCTTGCATCTCAAAAATGAGGTAGATAGACTCAAAGGTACCTTAGATAAGTTTAATTCTTCCCACAAGAATTTGAATGAGGTCCTTGTTAATTTGAAATCAACCAAGCATGGCATAGGATTTAAGAATGAGGTTAAAGAAAAGGTTGAAGCCAAACCCCAACCACCTAAGGCTCAACCTAGGACTAATAAAACAAATGCTTATTCTAGAAATAGCAATCCTAGAACCAATATGCATGCTAGACAAAATGTTGAACATTTTAGGAGACCTAGAAATGACTTACCACCTAGAAATAGTTACCCTAGAAATGATGCATATTTTAGGCCAAATGTTGAACCTTTGAGAAGACCTAGAAATGGCCTTCAACCGAGAAACAATCACTCTAGAAATGTTGCCCATCCTAGAGCTCATAGTAGGAGAAATAATTCTCATGAAATGCGAAATAGTCATAGTGTTCAAAATAGAGTAAGAAATTTTCATCCGTCTAGTTACTATGAACCTAGAAGGATGCATAACCCAAATGTGACTTGTCATTATTGTAGACGCATTGGTCATATTGCTCCTGCATGCTTTACACGTCATAGACATATTACTCAATCGCATCATTATAATATGCCTAACCCCCAAGGACCCAAGATGGTATGGGTACCTAAAGAACATTAATTTGTTTTGTAGGTGTGCTTGAAGGGATCAAGTGTACTATGGTACCTTGATAGTGGATGCTCCAAGCATATGACGGGAGATGAATCCAAATTCCTTCAATTAGAGCACAAAGAAGGAGGAAGTGTTATCTTCGGTGATAGTAATAAAGGAAAGATCATCGGCATCGGCTCGGTCGGTAAGGATGAAAATTCCTCTATTAAGCATATATTACTTGTTAAAGGATTAAAGCATAATCTCTTGAGCATAAGCCAATTGTGTGACAAGGGAAATCTTACTTTATTTGATTCGGATGAATGCTTAGTGTTCAGACGTAGTGATTTCAAAATTATCCTCCGTAGTTTTAGAGTGGATAATATTTATATGGTTGATCTATCTAATTCCTCACCCGATTATGTTGATTGTCTAATGAGTAAAGAGGATGATACTTGGCTATGGCATCGTAGAGTAGCACATATCAATATGCATCTTTTGAACAAATTGATTTCTCAAAACTTAGTTGTTGGTCTTCCCTTTTTAAAATTTGAAAATGACTCTATTTGTGACTCGTGTCAAAAGGGGAAGCAAACAAAAGCATCTTTCAAATCTAAAAACTTTGTTTCAACTACTAGACCATTGCAATTGCTTCATATGGATTTATTTGGTCCTTCTCGCATTGAAAGTCTAGGAAGAAATAGATATGCTTTTGTGATTGTTGATGATTACTCGAGATTTACTTGGACTTTATTTCTTGCCAATAAAAGTGATGCTTTTCAAAATTTTAAATATTTTCTTAAGCGTGTTCAAAATGAGAAAGAAACAACCGTCACTTCAATTAGAAGTGATCATGGGAGAGAGTTTGATCACAATCTCTTTGCGGACTTTTGTGACGAACTCGGAATCGAGCATACCTTTTCCGCTCCACGGACACCACAACAAAATGGGGTGGTGGAAAGGAAAAATAGGTGTCTCGAAGAGATGGCTAGAACCATGCTCGACGAAGCTAAGATACCCAAACATTTTTGGGCGGAAGCCGTGAGTACCGCTTGCTATGTTCTAAATAGAGTAGTAATTCGGCCGATACTCATGAAAACCCCCTATGAACTTTATAAGGGTAGAAAACCAAATATTTCCCATTTTAGAGTTTTTGGTTGCAAATGTTTTGTTCATAACAATGGCAAAGACCAATTGGGTAAATTTGATGCTAAGTCGGATGAAGGTATTTTCATTGGATATTCCTCACGTAGTAAAGCATATAGGGTCTTTAATAAAAGAACCCAAATTGTGGAGGAATCCGCTCATGTTGTATTTTCCGAAAATAATGCTCGCTTGGCGAGAAAGGATTCCGATTTTGACCTTGCAGGTATCTTAGGTAGCTTGAAAAACAAATTACAAGAGGAACCACCCAAGGAAAATAAAGATGAAACTGAGGAACAACCAACGGAAGAAGCGCCACAATTGGAAAAAGAAATGAATATGCCTAACGAGTGGAGGACAATCAAAGATCACCCTCTCGAACAGGTAATTGGCAACGTTGGAGACAAGGTAAGTACCCGAAACTCTCTCAAAAATACCTTAGATCATACTGCTTTTGTTTCTCAAATTGAACCCAAAACCATCTCAGAAGCAATTGGGGATGAATTTTGGACCTAGGCAATGCAAGAGGAGCTTAACCAATTCGAACGCAATGACGTTTGGGATTTGGTGCCAAGACCCGAAGGTCATACCATAATTGGTACGAAATGGGTTTTTCGCAATAAACTAGATGGAAATGGTATAATCACTAGAAACAAAGCTAGGCTTGTAGCAAAAGGCTACAATCAAGAAGAAGGTATTGACTATGAGGAAACATATGCTCCCGTAGCTAGATTAGAAGCTATTCGCTTATTGCTTGCATTTGCCTCTTCTATGAATTTCAATTTATATCAAATGGATGTGAAAAGTGCTTTTCTAAACGGTTTTATTCAAGAAGAAGTTTATGTTGAACAACCCCCCGGTTTTGAAGATTTTAAATCTCCCGATCATGTTTTCAAACTCAAAAAGGCTCTTTATGGTTTAAAACAAGCTCCCCGAGCTTGGTATGAAAGATTGAGTAAGTTTCTTTTGGAAAATGATTTCATTAGGGGGAAAGTTGACACAACTCTCTTTGTTAAGCATAAAAACAATGATATTTTGTTAGTTCAAATATATGTAGATGATATTATATTTGGTGCTACTAACAATGTTTTATGCAAGGAATTTTCCGATTTAATGACAAGCGAATTTGAGATGTCTATGATGGGTGAGTTAACATTCTTTTTGGGATTACAAGTAAAGCAAATGAAAGAAGGTACATTCATTTGTCAAACCAAATATTGCAAAGAATTGCTGAAACGATTTGAGATGAACAATGCAAAAGAAATGGCAACTCCCATGAGCACATCCGATCATCTAGACAAAGATGAGAAAGGTAAGGAAGTCGACACCAAAAAGTATCGAGGTATGATTGGCTCTCTTCTTTATCTTACTGCTAGTCGTCCGGACATCATGTTTAGCGTGTGCTTATGCGCTCGTTATCAATCATGTCCGAAGGAGTCTCACCTTACTGCGGTAAAACGGATTTTAAGGTATCTTGTTGGTACTACAAATGTGGGTCTATGGTACCCCAAAGGCTCATCATGCCAACTTGTTGGCTTCTCCGATTTCGATTTTGCTGGATGCAAATTGGACCGCAAGAGCACTAGTGGCACTTGCCATTTGCTCGGTAGCTCTCTCGTTTCTTGGTTTAACAAGAAACAAGTAAGTGTTGCGTTGTCCACAACCGAGGCTGAATGAGTTGTTGCGCTCAAATCCTATGGATGAAACAACAACTCTTGGACTATGGCCTAAGTCTTGATCATATCCCTCTTAGATGTGATAATACTAGTGCCATATGCTTGACGAAGAACCCCGTTCTTCATTCACGAACGAAACACATTGAAATTAGACATCATTTTATTAGAGATCACGTTCTCAAAGGCGATGTCGAAATTGAATTTGTTGAAACCAAAAACCAATTAGCAGACATCTTTACAAAGCCTTTAGAGAAAGAGTCCTTCTTCCGAATTCGCAGTGAACTCGGGATTCTTGACTCCACGTTGATCTAAGTCATGCATTGCATTTTTTGTTACATGATTTCTAACTTGAGCGTCGGAGACGTCTAATCCTTTTTTGCAGGTATCGCCCTAAAAGTAGGGGGAATTATAAAGCATGATGCGCAAGAATCGAGTCTTCTTCAGAAAAATCTGTTTCTGTCATCTAATAATCGATTATCTCGTATCAATAATCGATTGTAATGCTATCATTTGAGCTATTATACTCTCTTTAAATAATCACGCCTTCTTTCCAATAAATAAACAAGGTTTATTTCTTCTTTGGCATCTTGTTATTATTTTTGCTAATGGCAAAAGGGGGAAGATAACGGGTATGCACTCTCAGTATTTATAAGCTTAAATTGAGGGGGAATTCTCAAACTGAGGGGGAACAAATTGCATACTTGTTACATGTATATACTTGTCTTGAATCGTCAATATAAATTGCTTGTCTTGCATATCCCGCTTAATGTTTGCCATTATCAAAAAGGGGGAAATTGTTGGAAACACGTTCTCAATGCAATATACTAAAACGTGTGTTCTTTTGTGTAGGTTTTGATGAATGACAAACGAAGCGAAAATTGATATACGACGAAGTTCAAGAAACAAGCGCACAATTGATATACAACGAGATTCAAGCTCAAGACAAAGTTTTATAAGTTTAATTGAGTCATTCTTATTTGTGATCTTGATCCTACAACTTGACTCGTAACATGGCTTCTCTCATAAAACTATTTTCCAAAATCATGCATATTTAATTTAACGTCAAATGATTTTAAATCATATATATTTACAGTAGTCAAAATAATTTTTAGACATGCCTTAAAAATCTGGACTAAGATAATCGATTATGTACTTATGATAATCGATTGTTTTTAAGCCAAGACTGCATGACAATCGATTGTGAACTAATGACACTCGATTGTGAGTAAGACAGTGAGCATCAGGTTTTTCAAACCTGCATGACAATCGATTGTGAACTAATGACAATCGATTGTGATGAGGCAGTGTCCATCAAAGTTTTTCAAAACTCAGAATAATCGATTGTGAAGCTAATGACAATCGATTGTGAAGAGACAGTGTCCTTCAGATTTTTCAAAGTCACAAAATAATCGATTGTGAACTTATGACAATCGATTATGTTGAGACAGTGTCTTCCAGTGATTTTCAAATTTATTAAATAATCGATTGTTACATTGGACAATCGATTGTCAAAGAGACAGTGTCTAAAATATTTTTCAAAAACTGATAAGTAATCGATTGTTGACTTTGTGCAATCGATTGTGAAGCTGACCGTTCTCGTAAAGTTTTCAAATACCGTCAGGTAATTGATTATTGATTCTGTATAATCGATTGTTTTGATTAAAATCCGGAAAAGATTTTTTGAACGTTATTGGGTAATCGATTATTCATTTGGTATAATCGATTGTTTTGATTAAAATCTGGAAAAGATTTTTTGAACGTTGCTGAGTAATCGATTGTTGATTCTGGACAATCGATTGTTTGTGGTAAAATCTGGAAAGGATTTTTTGAACGTTGCCAGTAATCGATTATGGATTGTAAGTCATCGATTATCAAGCGTAAAATCTGGGATTGAACTTTGATCTGACAGGCAGACAATCGATTGTTGGGGTTTGACAATCGATTGTCAGTGAGTAAAATCAGCAACTATTAATTGGCAATTAGGCAACGATAATGCCAAGTTTTTCAACTATAAATACAGCTTCATTTCAGTGTTTTAAACACAACAACATACTACAACTGATCATTACATTGCTATAAGCTTGCATACTTTTGTTTATCATTTTATATTCAATTTCATAAAGCTTTTGAGAGCCATATTCTTGTCCAAAGTTGTTGTGATCTAGAGCTTACTTCTTTTACTCATACCTACTCATAAAGGAGTATTTTGTTTGAGTGTTTAGTGTTTTATACACTTGTAAGAAAATTGTGATTCTCTTGTTGTAAGGAACTTGTATTTCCTTGGTTGAAGTCATGGAGTGTTGTATCTCCGAGCAAAGGTGTTAAGGCTTGTGTCCTTAAGTTGTAAAGGTTTGTTGAGCACCCGTAAGCTTAACAAGTTAGTGGAAAATCTCGAGAGAGTCTCTCGGGGACTGGACTAACCACGTGTTGTGGTGAACCAGAATATATCGGTGCGTTCTTTCCTTTTTGTTTATTTAACGCACTTATTTGTTTCCTGCAAATTTTAATTTCCGCAAGTTTACGCTAAATTTTATTATAACGCTATTCACCCCCCCTCTAGCGTTAAGCGTATTTTCTAACAATGTACTGGTAAATGACGAGCCTAACCTCGACGAGGCAGTGATGAGGCTACGATGGAGCAATTATAATATAACATGCATACAGTGTATAGTAAAGACAGAAAGAAGAAGGGAACAACGTAAAATTGTAACTTGCGAGGAATGAATAAAGAACTCAATTATCTCATCATAGCACATCTATAACCAATCCTTAAGTGAAATGCGAAACTACATAATAACTTCACAGTAGAAGCAAGATACATAAACGCATAAACTGATGAGGTGTGCTTGCCGATCCCACCATATAAGCAATATCAATATGAATTTTTACCCTTATTACTCCATATCAATCCACCCTTATTCCTTGTGTTGCGGCGTGCAACTCGATCCCACCGTATAATAGTAATTCACCCTAATTCCTCATCAATATATCACCCTTATTCCTCTTGTAGTGGCGTGCAACCTGATCTCACCATATAATAGCATTTCACACAATAAGAACCGGAATTTTCACAATTTAACTCAAAACTCTTCACAATATTTAAACCTCAAACCAAAGCAAACAAAAAGTTGTACAATTATGAAACTTCACTCAAATATTACTACTCAGCAAAAATCAATCCAAAATTAACACCGATAAACGAACTTAAGCCAATAATATGAGACAATGAAACTACGGAATAGCTAATACTTTTAACAATTAAGATCAATGTATGACAAGTAGAAATTAAGCATGGGAATACCAGTGAAGTATGTAGCAGTTAAGGAAGAAAACAACTCATTCAGAACGGAAGGAAACAAGCAAAACAAATAAATTGGCAGAGTATAGATACCCATCACCTCTCTTATACGCCACACACATGGATTTTTACATAGCAAATAAGTCAAGGATTCCTAATCCCTTGAGTCAAAGTTAGACACAACACTTATCTCGATCCAATGGACAAACTCAAAGCCCAATCACATATTTTCTCTTTGCACGTGCCTCCGGACCAATAGAATTTAGCAAATTACCAACCAAATGATTCAATTTAAACATTAGGAACTACCCACGATAGCAAGGAATTCAATTTAGGTCATTTTTAGAAAGTCAACAAAAGCCAACACCCGGGCCTGCTTGGTCCAAACCCAAAATTTGGATTAAAATCTGATTGCTCATTCACCCCCGAGCCCGGATATATAATTTGTTTGGGAATCCGACCTCAATTTAAGGTCTAAATTTCCATATTTTGAAATCCTTATTTTCTACCCAAAAATCCCCAATTTCATCATGAAAATCATTGATTCTAGGTTGAAGTCTTGTAAAAAGAGGTAAAAGATTGAAAGAAACTAGTTAAGAATCACTTACTTATGATTTAGGGAAGAAAAGTCTTTTAGAAAATTGCCTCATGTGTTTTAGGTTTTGAAAAATTGAAGAACGAATGAAAATTTCCGTTTCAAATTATTTTTGACCAGTTGTAGGTATCGCATTTGCGATCATTTGCGAACCTCGATAATCCAAACTTCACTTCACAAATGTGAAGACTGACCTCAGCCTACTAACATAGCAAATACGAATAATTGTTCGCAAATGCGGACAGTACTGATCGCAATTGCGACCCTCAGCTGTGTAATTACGAAGGTCTCCTCCCAGCCCCACTGCTCGCAAATGCGCGTGTCGCATTTTCTAGCCAGACTTTGAAAATTTGCAAACGTGAAGTATACCAGCAAAATTTTCTAAGTACAAATCACTCCGTAGCATACCCGTAACTCACCGCCGTGAAGTCCACCCTTTTAGCCTAGAGGAAATTTTTAAGCAACTTTGTGATGAATTAACGGATGGCGGGACAATGAGTGATGAACCTGTGGAAGTGGTAGCTTTGGGTAAGAAGAGTTGTCGTCCCGATCATATACCTGAGCTCTCAGGGCTCCAAACCAAACATGCACATAAGTCTTGAAACATCATACGAACTTGCTCGTACGATCAAATTGCCAATATAACACCTAGAATTAAAATTTTAGCACCAAATCACATGAAATTCTAAAGAACACAATGAGATTCTAATTTTCACAACCAAACATATGAATCACGTCAAATCAGTTCTGTTTCTCACCAAGATTCAAAGATAAGGTATAAATATTATTTTGGACTTGTATCGGGCTCTGGAACCAAAATACGAGACTGATACCAACAAGATCAAACAATAACCAAATTCTTAAAACCATTTAATTTTCAGTCTTTCAATTTTCATTAAAAATTTCATTTCTCAAGTTAGGGACCTCGGAATTCTATTTCAAGCATATGCCCAGGTCCCATATTTCGATACAGACCAACTAGGACTATCAAAATTTGAGTCCAGACACGTTTACTCAAAATGTTGACTGAAGTCAACTAAAATAATTTTTTAAAAGTAAAAATTATTATTTTTCTCAACTTTCAATATAAAAGTTTTATAGAAGTACGCTCAGACTGCGTACATAAATCGAGGAGGAATAAATAAGGTTTTGAAGGCCTCAAAAATAAAATCGAATTCTAAAACATAAGATGACCTTTTGGTTCATCATACTATCTATACTATATATTAAAAGCATGAAGACCTTTAGTGAAATGCCGTTTACTTTTTTTACCCTTAAAAATAAATTTTATATTTGACAAAGTAGTCGTGTAATTATTTTTTAATATTTAAGAATAATCAATTAATTAAGACTTTAAAACCAACTAAATTTATGTATTAAATATTTCCTTATTAGTAAAAGGATATCACAAAAAAAACACATTATTTTGTAAAGTTCTTTTACAACGTAACTGTTTAAACCCCCCTTTAATTTAGGACTCTTTTCTTTTTTGTTATTAAATTATAATCATTTGCAGTTAAAACTATTTCGTGCACTCAACATGTTTTCTAATTATTGTAGATTTCGTTTACAACAACTACAAAAGTCTAAGGAATTTAAGTTAACATCTAACTTAAAGATATTTAATTAGGTTAGGAGTTCTTCTGAAAAATAAAAGTATACCGTAGGGTACTCTTTTATTTCTAAAGACATAAAACTACTATATTTATCTTTCTTTACGTTCTTCGTATTCTCAAATTTCCATGAACACTTTCTTTTAATTTCTTTGTTGACAATTATCAACTACGGATTACGTGATTTCCATTTGGAAGAAGAAGTTTGCTGATACTTACATATAAAAAAAACCTAATTCCTTATTTCTCATCTAAATTCTTCATAATTAACGTTTGCAGAATCGGAGAAAGAGAGAAAGAAAGTATTATGGTGCTATTGAATACATTAAACTTCTCAAAAGGTATTATTAGTTCTCTATTATTTTTTTTTTCTCTTTTTGTTGGTTTTTACATTATTAATACCAACTAACGAAAGGATGTGTTTGGAAAGCTCGATATAATTAAATAAATAATTAAAATTTTCTTATGTTAAATGTATTAATATTTTGATTTTAGCTTATAGTGAACTTTGAATTCAGTTAAAGTTTGTCCACTTAAAATTTGATAATTTAGTACGGGCTATATGTATTGGGGTTCAAACTGATTAGGACATTTTTATGTGAAGGAAGAAGCTATGAACTAGTCAAAATTGATTAAATGTATGTGTTGTTTGATTGGATTTATATTTTTCGTCAATAGTTTATTTTAAAATTTTTGTCCTATTGGTGTTTGTACTACATGTCTAAAAATATTTTTATGATCTAGCTAATATGACCAACATTAATTATTTTCAAGAACTACTATTTTTTTAATTTTTATTTATAACTCAAGCACATTATTTAATAATATTTATATACTTTTTCACTTGTATATTCAAGTTATAGATACACGCCTAAAGCGTGTACTCTAAGAATAATCCTATACTAAAAGCATCAAGACACTTAGAAAAATACTTTTCAACCTTTATACCCTTTAAGAATATATTTTGTATTAGACAAAGTAGTAATTTTAGTCATTTTCCTAACATATAAGATTGTCATTTAATTATTATTTTAATATTTAGGGACAATCATTTAATGATTTGTCTAATATGCAGAAATAGTCATATAATTATTTTGCTAATACTTAGGGACAATCATTTAATTATTTGCCTAATTAGTGAAAACTTTTATATGAAAAATTATATAATTATTTAATTCGAGTTCTTTTAGTTTTCTTCCGGTTCTAGGAGTCATTCATTATCAAATTTGTTCAAAGTTAGAAGTATTTTTTAAGTTTAAAAATATTGTCTTTTTTTGTAAATTTTTTTGTATAAGAGTCCTTGTCGCCCTTTTCTTTTTCCACTTTTAGGTTTACATGCTCTCTTTTTCTTTTTTGGTTAAAAAGTTTTAGGTTTAGTATTGCTTTATTATTCTTTTTCAAAACTCCTACTCTTCGTATAATTATGTAATTTGATTATACAAAATGAGCTACAGTAATTTATTCTTTTTCTAATCTGCTGGAAATAATTCATATTATATATTATAAACAATAAAATAATTTGAATTTTACTCTTGACTTATTATTTTCTATCAATTTGCTAATCTTATTTGAGAATTCTCAAATGAACTTGTGAATAACTTTTCAAAAAGAAAAAAAAAATAGATGACATGTGATTGCTGAAATTGAAAAGAGAAAGGCATGATATATTATGAATTTAAAGTGATTAAATTAAAAAACTTAAAATAAATTTATGAGGATTCATCATTTTAGGAGATATTAAATTTTATTTAATCACTCAAACATGATACTTTTAATATATTATTTTGTAAAATTTAAAAAATTTTATTTATTGAGATAGTGTACACGCACAAAGCGCATACTATATGACTAATGTATAAAATATGCAAGATATGATTAAATCCATAATTAAAATAAATTTATGAGGATTCAACATTTTAGAAGATATTAAATTTTATTTAATCTCTCAAACATGATACTTTTAATATATTATTTATATAATATTTTAAAAATTTTATTTATTGAGATAGTACACGCGTATAAAGCGTGTACCATATGACTAGTGTATAAAATATTCAAGATACGATTAAACCCGTAGCGAACATGCTATATCTATCTCTAGATTATAATTCATTTCACTCTACGAATTGGTCGGCTCAACTGTTGATAACCACAGTAAGGAAGTAATTAGGAAAGAAAAGGAATATTGGTTCAGTAATTTCAACTATTTAGAAGAAATATAATTATATAGATATTTACTCGTAAACCGAAGGAAGATTCAGTGGGTACTTATTTCGATGTCCCGCATTTTTTACAACATTGCCTATTTGTAACTGTTATCTCGAGTTGAACGAGTATTTCAAGTCTTGAAAAGTTGCCAGTTTCAACAAAATATTTCCGAATTCGTTACCGATGAAATTTTGTAGTTGTTTGCCTAATGGATAACAATTCAATTTATATGTGGTTTTAAGAATATATAGATTGATTCAATACAAATGATCAATAATATTAGATAAGCAAATAAAAGGTAAAGTAAATAATCAAACTAGTTGTGACGCTAGACCCGGGCTCGAACCTAAGCTTAATAGTTGTTCTGCCCTCAATTCGGAGCCAAATTGTATGTGAAAACTATGAGCAAAATAAGAACTTTTTAGTAACTTTTCAGCAGAAAAAACGAGTTTGCATTGCTTTCTACGCGTGTTATGGTTTTCTTCTTAAACAAAAATCATTCACTTTATATACTAGGAGAGTTTCATCCCTAGTATAACTCTAAAAAAGGTAAAAAAATCTTCTTTTTTCGTTAATCACTAATGTGTTGCCGTAAGGACGAGATCCACGCTGTGATATCCGGTTAAGGGCGGATATCACGGCCCTTCGTTAGTCATGTGCAACTGTTTAGTAATGCTTTCTGAGTTCTTGGAGCTCAAACTAGATTCGGCCGGTGGTAAGCGCTTGCGGCCTTAGTATGAGAGGTTCCTAACTCTGATTCCATGTAGTTATGTCCTTGCTTCGTTTTCCCTTCCGAAAAATTAGGGTGCTCATTAACTCCGGTTTTATCCGTATATAGATATTTTCCTCATTTCTCAGAGAGTATGTTTGCCGAAGTGATAAAAACGATATACTTCCCTGGTTCCTTCCTTCGTATGTTACAACCGAAACGACAAAGAAGTCAAAACGTCCCATCAGTCGTATCGTTCTAACTTCGGACACGTGTCAACCATTGGCCAGTTGCCTTCGAATGTGAAGCGTTGCGTACTTCCCTTATAAAAGCTTCTGCCCTTGGCTCTTTTTCTACTTTTCGATCAAGCTTCCACCTTCAATTTTCCTAGCTATCACCAACTTCTTTCAAATCTTCATAATTGTTGTTTGGTTCTTACCAAAGTTTTCTTCAAATCTTCATACTTTGCTCTTCAGCCTTCAAACTTTCACATTTTTTCTTTAAATTTTCAAACTTTATTGGATAGCAATGGCTAAAACGTCCATGTCAGTTCCTCAGCAGGTTGCCTCTTCATTTTCCCACTCGGCCACAAATACCGAGGTGGATGGTATAGAGGCAGTTGTTCTCAAAGTGGCAGCTACCGAAGTGGTCATGCCCAAGGTGGCTGCCAGTGAGGCATCTTCCCCCGAGCCTCTCATGAAAACTATATAACCGGGGATGCTCAATAGTAGACGACTTCAAAGTCGAGAAGCCCTCGTCCAAATAGGATTGGGATGAAGGAGCATGAAGATATATATATATACCATTACTGAAGATACCCTTCCTGTGGTTCGGGAGGACTGTAAATGGGAAGGCAAGGACGTAGTAGCCCCCAGGTGTGAGGATGAAATTACTACCCACACGAAGGGGTATTTAAATGTTTACTCTTACCCCTTCATGTTGGTCCTGGTAGACCTGGTGATATTGGCTTCATTAAGAGGTACGAAGTGTGCCTTAGGCAAATCCACCTGTCTCTTTGGAATATCATGATCCTCCTTCAATATTTTGTGAACCACACCAATTCCTCTCGGTTCACCCTCATCTATCTTCTCCGTTTATATAGTCCGTCGATTTTTCGAGGGGGACTAATCAAGCTTACTCGTCGGTCCAGCAAGGCCCCTTTTTTAAGAACCGATGAGGATCGAGACCAAGGCTGGAAAGGGCACTTAGTTTGGGTGAAGACCGAACAACTGATCCCTCCCTAATTCATGCTAGTCCCCAATAAATGGAACGCATCTCGTAAGTGTAGCTTTTCTTTAAGTGTCGATTTTCTTCATCTCCTTTCTCATCATTCATTCTTGTTGACTGTGCAGTTGTTGCTCGGGTTCCTAATATGGTCCCCGTGCTCAAGGAGTGATCTAAGGCATCTGCAAGCAGATGTTATAGTTCGAGTGCCCATGGCGCGAGCTTTCAAAGGGACGATAGGAGGCTCGTTCTCATGATATGGTTCCGCTTCGAACAGCTATTACCGTGCTCTTAACTCACATAATATTGACCTTTCTTCTTTCTTTCATAGGTTTGCCTCAGAGCACCAAGCTTAGGCCTTTGGAAGGGGATGAGGATGCGTCCTTGTCCATTTATCCCTCCATTACGGGACAGCCCGAGACTGCCGTAGGGGAAAAGAATAAGAGAAAAAGAAAGCCTTCGAGCTCCTCCGGTTCCGAGGTGAAGCCGAAGAAAAGAGTGGCTCGTAAGCCAAAGAAGAGCACCGGTTCCCGGGTGCTGAATTCTGACTCGCTTCTTCAGCTCAAATATGAGTCTTAAGAAGATGATATTTTTGTTGCCCACGGATCAACCCTTGCTAGAGAGCAGGCTACAGCCGAGGGGGAGGGTCGTGAGACTGACCTCCATTTGACTCAAGAGCCCAAGGGATATGGGGAATGAGAACCCCCGAGAAGCCGGTTCTGCCCAGAAGGAAGCGATCGGTGTAATAGAAATTGTGGAGACCTCTCACACCGCGTCCATGCTTGGGGAGGCCCAATCAAGAAAAGAGAAGTCAGGTGAAGGACACGGTATAAACGACCCCCTTAACTCCTTCTTCGATGATGTAGATTCTTCTACTTTGGAATATTTTTCAGGCTTGGCAACCTGGAAGTCCAGAAGAAGGATGTATCTTCGGAAGATGGTAGGTCGAGTTTGACCATAATATTTGTTAATTTGTTTCCCGAACCGAGTGTGGGCCCAATCAGAGATCGATTATTCTTACTATCCCTGAGGATGCTCAGGTTCTATCCGCTCCCTCAGACATGGCTATTTACCTTCGATGTCTGGTGACCGAGGAGGACCAGGCAAAGATAAATGAGGTGTGCGAGCCGTGTCTTTTCAACGAAGCACAACATGAGCTTAATCGGGTAAGGCATCAATACTCCCTTTAGAATTTTACTAAGGTTTTGATATTTATCACTACCTTTATCGTTTTTCAGGCCTCAATACTTTACAACAAGTTCTTTCTCCGGTACCGCTTTGAGATCAACCAGCTCGAGTTCGATTTCAAGAAGCAGGCTTGAAAGAAGGATATGTACAAGCTCCTCAGTGAGCAACAATATGGGGCCATCAAGGACCTTCAGGCCGAGCTGGATAGAGCTCAGATTTAAGCTTTGACCCTTAGGCAGGAACATGCCGACCTGATCGAAAAGGTAAAGGTCTTTGAAGTTAAAACTAAAGATCTAGTCGTGGTGACTAACGACAAAACCTCACAGGTTCAGTAAAAGATCGACCAACTCAGAGTCGATATGAGCGTGGTCCTGGCCATGGCCGATAGGTGGAAAAGCAAAATGAACTTGTTGCCTTCAATGAATGATTGGCTTCAATCGAGAATCAACTCTGAGTGGCAAAGGAGAAAACGAACAAGTGGCCTCAGCTGAATGATGATCTTTGAGCACAACTGAGCTCGACCAACACAGAGTGGTGTGCCCTCGGAAAAGAACATAAGGCACTGAAGTCCAAATTAGACATAGCACCTACCGATGCCAAAGAAATGGTGGCCAAGTACAAAGCCAACGTGTAGGCTGCCGAGGCCTGCTTGAAGACAAAGGCTGAATATGTGAAGTGGTTGTCCCTGAGAGAGACCCTCAAAGAGATCCACGCCAGGGATTTCGACCTGTTGGCGGAGATCTAGGAAGCCAAAAGGCTTGAGGCCAAACCGAAGAAGCTTTACGAGCCCAAAGATGTTGATGGTTTTGAAGGATCCGAAGGCTCCGATGGTTTTGCTGATGAGTCGGCCCCCCGTGAAGACTAGGAATAAATGCCTTAGTTCTTTTTTAGTTTTTGTCTTGTGTAAACTTTTTGTTTATTTGTATCCATTTTGTTGGACCTTTGTAAATACATTCTAGAAATATATAAATTTTCCTTTCTGGAAATTTTGAATCTATACTTTTACAACATCATTTAATAATTTCTACTCTTGCAAATATTTCTAGTACCTTAGCTTAGAATCAACTGTAGTGATTGTGCATTCATTTTTCAGAGGTTCCAATGGAGCCTAACTTCAACAAAACTTTGTTTGCTCGAAGCTTTGAAAACTTAGTGTGACCGAAAGTTTTTTCAAGATGCTTAAGTGTTTTTAGGTGATGCTTTTGCCGAGGGTAACTTTTTAGCAAGTTTTGAATTTTTATAAAGGCCTTATGTTCTGATTACAAACTTCAGACGTCTCCGAGCCATTTTTCAAGATGGTCGTATCCTTTTGTGTTTAAGCACTTCCAGATAGGTTTTGTGCCTCCGGGATTTGGTAGACCGAGCTGCCCAAACTTTTTTAGGACAATAATCCCCGAGTAAAGGTATCCCTTAGGCTCAATAGTCCCCAAATAGGGGTAGCCCTTGGGCTCGATAGTTTCTGAATAGGGGTAGCCTTTGTGCTCGATAGTCCCCAAATAGGGGTAACCTATGGGCTCTTAGGATCCATAACTTAAGAGGCAAAATTTGTAATAGCAAGGTGGAAACTTTTTTTCATTTCGGTGTGTAAAGTACATGATTGAAAGCGTGTAAAAGCTTGTATGATGGCTAAGGCAGACTACGTGGGCACGGTTTACTCGAACCTTTGGCCTATACAATAAATCCTAACTACCGATCTTTAGTTATTCAAGCACAAAGTTTTATTCTTTCCTTGCTAAGAACCTTAACTCGAGGACAATGACCACCGATATTCGAGGTCATTCTTGAGAGGGCTCGGATATTGTTAATGTAAAATAAATGCCCATTAACTCTGGCTAAGACCGTTCTTTGATTCTAAGTTAGCATAATTTACTGTTGCCTCATTAAATACATTACCAAAAACCCCATTTTGGGACAAAACCGGTTAAAGGGAAAAAGAGTGCAGCGCGTGCTTTCAAATCTAATGGCCACATTCTCCATTGGTCATTTTCGGCAAGTGTTAGTTCAATAATATTATTATTAAAAATTAAGTGAGATTTTACCTTAGCAGTAATGCCGCTTTAAGTGCATCATGTTTCTAGTTGTTCGGTAGGGCACATCGTTTCCGGCTTTGAGTTTGTACAAACCCTTTTTGGTAATTCCAGTGACTCGATATGGTCCTTCCCAATTCGGTCCTAGCTTCCCATCATTTGAGTTTCCGGTATGCAGTGTATCTTTCCTTAACTCCTAGTCCCTGATATATAAGTGTCGAAGGTTGGCTCTTCAGTTATAATATCTTTCTATCCATTGTTTTCGAGCGGCCGACCAGACTAGGGTGACCTCGCCTTTTTATCCAATAGTTGTAGGTTCATTTTCATGGCCTCAAAATTTGATTCTTCAATCACATATTGGAACCTGAGGCTCGATTCTCCCACTTTGACTGGTATTAATGCTTCGGCACCATAGACCAAATGAAAATAGGGTAGCCCCGGTACCAGACTTCGAGGTCGTGCGATATGTACATACGACTTCGGGCAATACTTCTTTCCATTTCCCTTTGGCATCGGTCAACCTCTTTTTTAGGTTTTGAAGTATAATCTTGTTTGTTGATTCCGCTTGTCCGTTCTCACTAGGGTGACCGGGTGTCGATAGGATCTTTTTAATCTTCTGGTCTTAGAAAATCTTGTTTACATTGTTGTCGATGAATTGCTTCGCATTATCACACACAATCTTGGCCGGTATCCCGAATCAATATATTATGTTGTCCCAAATGAAGTCAATGACTTCTTTTTCCCAGACTTCCTCAACTCCTTAAGCTTTGATCCATTTAGAGAAATAATCGGCCATAAAAAGTATGAATTGAGCCTTACTAGGTGCTCATGATAGGGGACCGACGATGTGCTTTCCCCATTTCCTGAATGACCGTGGGAACAATCCCGAGTGGAGTAGCAGCATATAAAAAATCACCAGCAGCATCTTAAACACCACAACAGCACCATTCTTACCTGGATTACCACTTGATGCACCATATGTGTTACATTTAATCCATTGTTCATTGCGTTTGCGAAGTCATATCCCAGCCAAGCCTCCACGTTCCCGACCAGTAGGCCGCATTCGCGATGGAAAAATGCTCCTGCCTTTCTCAGCCATCCCAAACCTATGCATTCACGTAGGTCTGTCGCATTCGCGAATATCAGCCCCCCAAGACTTCGCGGTCATGTAGGATCTGCCGTATTTGCTATGTCAGTTCATAAGCCTTCGCGTTCGTGAGCTTACCCTTGCGTTCTCATAACAACCAGCCCTAGTCCCATAGTTTTCCTCCGCAATCGCGAAGTAGTGATACACCAGCTGAAAAACCAGCAACTCAACAAGTTCAAATATGGTCTGAAATTAATCTGAAACTCATCCGAGCCCCTCGAGCTCCAATATGAAAATGTACACAAGTGTGATAACATCATATAAACTTCCCCTACCTCAAATCATCAAAATAACATCTAATAACAAGAATCAGACATCAAAACTTAAGATTTCAACTTAAAAATTCATTTTTCGAAATATTTCACATAATGTGACAAAACATGCTTGGGTTACCCGGGAGGCCGGGAACCTAACCCAATGTGCGTACAAGTTTAAAAATATCATACCTGCATACCAAAATTGTAAAATATCGATTCAAGATTATATTGGTCAAAATCTAATCGTCACGACTATGCTGACTGATATGCCGTCTAAATAACCAAGGGACAACATATAATACGGGCCGGTACACGCTCGCTTCCTAATGGTCGATAAGTTTGCAAAAGTAACGACCGAAAGCCCACCAAGATACTTTAGTGGAAAAGAGATACCGAGTCAAGGGGCGAGCAAGGATTCTCTAACTATATATAGCTTTAGAAAGCTCTCAAAAAATGGGGAGGAAAAAAGGAAAAACGAAAAAGAAGAAGAAACCCCCTTCTTGGATTCTAAAAGAAAGAAGGCTGCAACCTCGGGAAAATATGTAAATCTACTTTCTCATCGATTGATGATGAAGAAAACGTCTACCTAATAAGATTTGTGATATTTCTTTCATCTCATATGCAGTCAATGTTATTAACCTTTCGATCTGGAATTAATTATGTCAGACTAAGATTTACCCCTTCATCTTCTGATTGATTTGTCCAAAAAGGTTTCGATATCTTTTGAGGCAAACAATTTGGCCCCATCTGTAGGGATTTCTTAGTGAAAATTTCCTAGTTCCAGATCAAAACCAGGAAATACAATCACTCACCAAAAGGAACATAGAGGGAATATGCGGGACACAGAATTAGCATAGAAGAGGAAGAAGAGCCAAGCAAAATAGTGGGCTCAAGAAGATTCACCCCATTAACTATTGATGTACCAAACAAGACAAATGGTGTTATCGGCCTCTTCTCCCCCACTAGACCACTGGATGGGGGTAAGGAAAATGTCATCCTCACCTCGCGCTTCTCGTTCAAACGAGAACACAAAACTCATGCGGGCGAACAGATGAAGAAACACCACAAGTCGATGACATCCCCAAAGCCGAACGACAAGAATCGGACGGGAAAACCATAATGTGCACATATCACGAACCTAAGAGAAAAGTCAACATCTCATATTCATCAGTGTTGCGCCTTCCGAAGCAGGCAATATCAAATAGACTGGGAATCCAATGGAAGATGCCCAATTCGCCAGAAACTGGGACTGACTGGCCGTTATTTCAGCAAGTTGAAATACAACCCTTTAAGGCCAAGGGCCTTCGCCAAATGAAAAAGCATAAGACAAAGAGACTTCGCCAAAAAAAGAAGAGTTCAACCTCGCTCGAACGACGACGATCCGTTATTTTGATAAGTCGAAATTACACTCTTTAAGGCCAAGAGCCTTCGCCAAAGAGAGAAGAGTTTGACCTCGCTCGAACGACGATGAGCCATTATCTCGACAAGTCGAAATAACGCCCTTTAAGTCCAAGGGTCTTCGCCAAATGAAAAAGAAGAGTTCAACCTTGCTCGAACAATGATGGGCTGTTATTTCGACAAGTCAAAATAACACCCATTAAGGCCAAGGGCCTTCGCTAAATGAAAAGGAAGAGTTCGACCCCGCTTGAACAACGACATGTCATTATTTCGAAATAACACCATTTAAGGCCAAGAGCCTTCGCCAAAGAGATAAGAGTTCGACCTCACTTGAAAGACGATGGGTCATTTTTTCGACAAGTCGAAATAACATTGTTTAAGGCCAAGGGCCTTCGCCAAATGAAAAAGAATAGTTTGACCTCGCTCAAATGACGAAGGGCCGTTATTTTGACAAGTCAAAATAACACCCTTTAAGTTCAAGGGCCTTCGTCAAACGAAAAAGAAGAGTTTGAACTTGCTCAAGCGATGACGAGCCATTATTTTGACAAGTCAAATAACACCCTTTAAGGCCAAGAGCCTTTGCAAAACAAAAAAAGAGTTGGACCTAGCTCAAATGAAGATGGGCTATTATTTTGACAAGTCAAAATAACACCCTTTAAGGCCAAGAGCCTTCCCCAGTTTAACCTCACTCGAATGACGACGGGCCATTATTTCTATAAGTCAAAATAAACCCTTTAAGGCCAAGACACCAAAGAGAGAAGAGTTTGACCTCGCTCGAACGACGACGAGCCATTATATCGACAAGTCGAAATAACACTCTTTAAGGCCAAGGGCCTTCGCCAAATGAAAAATAAGAGTACGGCCTCGCTCAAACAATAATGGGACATTATTTTGAATAACCCAATAACACCCTTTAAGGCTAAGGGCCTTCGACAAATGAAAAAGAAGAGTTCGACCTCGCTCGAACGATGACAAGCCGTTATTTCGATAAGTCGAAATAACACCCTTTAAGATCAAGATCCTTTGCCAATGAGAGAAGAGTTAGACATTGTTCGAATGACGGTGGGCCATTATTTCAACAAGTTGAAATAACGCCCTTTAAGGCCAAGAGCCTTCGCCAAATGAAAAGAAGAGTTCGACCTCGCTTGAACGACGATGTTGATACCCAATTTTTTCCTATATATTTTTAATATGAAAAATACTTTCAAAATAGCATATGTATGCATATATAAGTATGTCCAAATATTTTATTATTTTTCCTTAATTTTTAATATTTTTAAAATCAATTTATTGCCCTATCTTATCCAAAAAAACAAATAATCATTTCCGAAATTATCATTTTGGTGATTCATTTATTAGACTTTCATATTTATACTAAAATATGGGTAATGTAATTTTTTTTATATTTTTTACAAATATATTTAGTAATTTAAAGCTAAATGGCATATAATTGCAATATTAGCATATTTCAGATTTAATTACGTTTATGTCTATAAATACTAAGTCCAATATTTTTAATTTGATAACTATGTAGTATTAATTATTTTAGTACCTTTAATGTATTTTTAGAAATTATTCTACTATTTTTTATAAAATAAATAAAGAAAAAGTGGCTATTTAAAATATAGCCCAATTGTGTTTCAATTGTAGCATGAATTGAACCCAATTACCCAACCCAAATGCTAGTCATAGCTGACCCATGACCTAATTAAAACAACTCACCAGATCGCCTACCTACCCATTCAATCCAGGTTGTTGATCAAAATGATGAACGACCACCATTAACCCTTTTCCTTTTTAATCTCGGCCTACCCCCAAACCCTAACCATTTTTTACCTGCAACTACCTCTGAATCCCCTTTCTCTCTTAATCTTCTCTCAATCCTCTCTCAAACCCTAGCCGTTGCCCTCAACTACTACCCTAAAATCGCCAAAAGAAATGGCTTCCAAAGCCATTATAGGCCTATATCTACCTCTATTGGCTTCTATGTGCCATCTATCATGGTTTCAAGGCTGAATCCTAGAAAATCCTGGTCCCGGCCTTGGTTGATCTCTATTCTATGGCTGTCTCCAGTCATCTTTGACTTTTCTCCGACCAGCCATGGCTATTCGAGTCTGATTCTGACTTCTACTGCTTAGATCAATGATGTTCCAAGCCTTTCTCACCATACCGGGTTCTTCTAAAACCCTAACCTTTAAGGTTCTTCCTCCAAACTTCTGAACATTTTTTCAAAGTTCTTTTGAAACTCTATAGTTAAAAACTGTTATTTTCCGTTTTGTTAAGTTATTTCGAAGCTTTCTCTAATTTTTTACATGTTCTACTGTGTTTCCTTATGTCGTTCTTCTACTAAGTTTTCATGTTAAGGGACTTAATTTCTTTTGAAACTTCTGAATCTATTTTGTTAAATGTTTGTCTGATTTACTTGATTCTCATCTCTGGACTCGATTGGTGTTGAAAACCCTAAAATTCTGGGTTAATTCGAGTTCCGAGACTATTTAATGTGTGATTTACTTTTTCATCATCTCTGAATTCGATTGGTTTCAAAACCCTAATTTATTTGGGGCTTATTCAAGCTTCTGAAGTTGTTTAACATGTTTGAAGTTGCTCGACTGGATTTGAAACCCTTTTGTTTCAGCATTTGTTTCTTTAAGTGATTTTGACTTCTTGCCACCATTATACTTTTGAGAAGGTCCTTTTCACTTGAACCTTTGCATGCTATTTGATACTCTTTTCTCTATTACTAAGTTACTGAAGTTGACCTATGTGACTACCATGTTTCGATAGTTCACTATCTACTGGCTTTGTGATTATTATTGCATGATGCTTCTCTTTGTCCTAAGTTCAGCCCCGCATGCCTAATGTTTATGCACTCTTTTTATATATGTTGAACTTCCCTTTTGAATGACCTCTAATTCTGGACTAATTTCAAACCATTCCTTATGAGATTTTGATTCTTTCCTTGTCTTACCTTATTGATTTTCCTGTTTCTTTTCGTTTGAACCTTCAATCCTTACCTTTTCTACTCAATATGATTGATTCCCGTACCTTGGTTACATGACTTGATTCTTACCGACCTTTCCTTGATTAGGATATGATGAACCTAGTCTCTATTACATATTGAGTACTTGAACTATGCTGAAATATTTCCTTATTGGTTATATTTAGCCTTATGTGATTTCTTTCCTTATTTAGTATTTGCATGTTACCGTTTAATTTTAACACCTTAATTAAAGGAGGTACTTATACTGATTTGATTTTAATTCCATAATGACTACTAAACTATGATTCTTGCCTTATTTTCTACCTGTTTTCAAATTATAAATACCTTGCTCTTTCATTAACACACACGAACACTCTTAGTTCTAAAAATCGCTTACACTCAAAACATTCTCTCCTGCTTTACTACTTCTAATGTGACCTATTTAGCTGGCTGAAAGCCAAAGCTATATTTCAAAGTCATGCAACCTTGCCTTTACTGTATTTTTCTTCTTTGAACTGGTATGTTTCGATTAAAATTTTAGCATCACAACAATATATTTCCTTAATACTTTTACCTTCTTGTCCGCCTACTGCTTGTGTTTAATTTAGTATTTTATTCTAGCATGTTTGTAATTTCTTTCTTCATATTCAGAATCTATGTATTAAGTATCCTAAACCCCTACCCCAATGTGTCTGATATTGATGGTTTGTTTGAGGCATGACAATATTGAGCATTGTTGTTCATGACTCAAACTTGATTCCCCTGGGATCATAACCTCTATTTATTCTCTAGTATTGTGTGTTCTGGTGGGCTTATGGGCATGCTAGCATCTTCTATTGTTGTACATACCCAAAGCTGACCCTTGCCTAAGTACATAAGCTCTTTGCAATTTCCCAACCCCTGAATACCTTTTGTATAATATTATCAACTTGTTTATGGATGTTTCCCAGCACCCCTTTCCCTCTCCTTTGTTCCATCAGAACTCTATTTCATCACTTGCACTCTCTCTTAGATTTAAGTCTGCCCTCCCCCCCTCTCTTGTGAGCCTTGCCTTGGGACCCATGAGTTCCCTCTGAACTTGGACACTTGAGGGCTGGCACTTTCACACTGCATTTGTCCCTATTCTGGTGATACAATTTGGGTGTGAGCACTGCCCGGAATCCCATTGAGGCTCTTAGGGAACTCTGACACACTCAAATTGGAGAAAGGCTTTGGATCAATGGTCTTTGAGTTGGTCTATTTTATAACTCAAACAGGAGGTCAAGAATTAAGCTTCCTATGGTTGTACTTTTCTGGTGTAGTTTATTATTTTGGTTTGTAATAAGTTGCAATAAACATCTGAGGGTGGCTAGTGAAAATGGGTGGGTAAGTATGCATGCACGTGTAGAAATCATGCCTATAGTGTGGTTTAACTTCTGCATATTCAAACTTCACCTAGAAACCATGCCTATATGGTGTTTTAATCTCTACATATTCAAACTTCACCTAGAAACCATGCCTATAGGGTGTTTTAACTTCTGCATGTTCAAACTTCACCTAGAAACCATGCCTATAGGGTGTTTGAACCTCTACATATTCAAACTTCACCTGGAAACCATGCCTATAGGGTGTTTTAACTTCTGTATATTCAAACTTCACCTAGAAACCATGGTTGTAGGGTATTTTAACTTTTGCATATTCAAACTTCGCCTAGAAACCATGCCTATAGGAATATTTTAATAATTCAAACAACATTTAGACACTATGCCTATAATGTTTAAAATAAGTTTATGCACTTAGACTCCATGTCTATAAGGTTTCTGCAATTAGATACCATGTCTAAAATTAGTAATGCATAAAAATCATGCCTATAGGGATCCTCGAACAATTCTGATTCATTTTCCTTTTCAGTCAACGTTAGATGTAAAATCAGCAATAGTAGATGCAATCACTTGCAGAACCTGTAACCAATTTATTTAATTTTTGTACATTCTGCATCTCTTTTAAAAAAATCTAAGTCCCTCACTTAACAGGTTTAACAAGTATGCATATAGGACTTCAAACCATTCATTTCGAGCCTTACTATCTCGTCACTATTTGAGTTCAGTAAATATCATGCCTATAGAACCCCGTCTAAACCACTTAGGCAAGCCATAGAGTAATAAATGTAAACTGAATTTGTTTCTATTAATCATTACAACCATCAGGCAGACCTGATTTGGAATTCTTATCTGAATTATGTAATAAACCAGTTTGCCTTAGTATTTAAACACCCTTATCTTTGGTATATTTTAATCAGACCTAAAAAAGTATGTGCAAGCCATGCTAATTATACGTTTTCCTTGTTAAGAAGGTACATATGAGCATTTGTTTGTTTATATGCTTTCCCCCCAAAATATGCAATATGTGTTTTGTATGTCGCTTTAGAGGTTTTACCTTTGAAACTCCAAATAAGCCTAAAATCCCTTCCTTTTTAGGATTAGTAGTCCTAAGTGCCTCCAGGACTGATAGGAGTGGGATGGGTAATAGCATGCAATAAGTAATCGAGACCAATCCGTGCTTTAAATACCCTAACAGGATGGGAAGGGTAGATATGGATATGATGACCACGCGATAATGTCACGTGTATCCCCTCATTGAGGAGTGATTACCAGACATTTTGTGGGGTGATCCATATTTTTAATAAATCTAAGACCCCCTTTCTTTATTCTTTATTTCTTTTCTTTCAGCATTTTAACTTCTTATTTTAAAAAAATTAGCTTTTCTAATTTTTCTTTCAAACTTTGTTAACTTTCAAACCATTATGTGTTGAAATCCCCTCTTATTTGATCCTTATCTGCTTATATGCTAATTGCACCTCAATTCACAATAATTTTCTGGACGGGAACCACACTAGGGGGTTCTGAGGGGTGCCTAACACCTTCCCCTTAGAATAATTTCAAGCCCTTACCCTATCTCTAGTTATTCAAATCAAACTCTTTTGGTATCCTAATGCACCATAATCATTAGGTGGAGACTATTCAAATACAAACCCAGTTCCCAAAAGGAATGAGTTATCCCTCCAAATATCATAAATATGATTTTGCGAGAAAAAGGGGACACGACAACGACGGGCCGTTATTTTGATAAGTCAAAATAACACCTTTTATGGCTAAGAGCCCTTGCCAAAGAGAGAAGAGTTCTACCTTGCTCGAACGACGACAGGCCGTTGTTTCAACAAGTCAAAATAACACCCTTTAAGGTCAAGAACCTTAGCCAAAAAAAGACTGTTCAACCTCAATCGAACGATGATGGGTTACCACTTCGATAAGCCGAAATAACACCCTTCGAAGGCCGAGAGCCTCCCACAATACGAGAAGATTCCAACCTCTATCGAAGGATGACGAGGTCACTATTTTAACTAGGTTAGAATGCTTCTAAGAGCAAAGGCCACCAGAAGTAAATATCGACCGGGACTCGCCATACGGGCGTATATCCCGCACCAAAAGTCTTAAATGGATAGAATAAAGGCAAAGTACAAGGCAAATAACAAACAAAGAAAAATGATTTTCCATTAGACAAAGTCATCATGCGGACAATCGTTGTTTATAGGTGACCCAAATTTATGAAAAGAAAAATATAAAAAATAACAACTACAATGACCAACAACAAACAACTAACAACAGACAAGCACAACGGTCTTCATTCAGCGTCATCACCGCTATCACGATCATCACCACCTTCGCCGTCATCTCCAAGGAGCTCTCCATCACCGTCATCCATGCCACAATTGCCACCATTTCTTTCGGGCATCGAAGCATCGTACCTACAGTTGATGGGAGCCTCTCGCGCCTTCATTTCTCCATAAGATGCTTCAGTCACAGTACCCACCTCCCATAGACCCTTATATATATCCATCTAAGATTCGGTGTAAACCCAGAGCTTGTGTTAAGACTGGGTACGATAGGGAAGGAGGATTCAATCTGAGCCAACCGTTTCTCATTTTCTACCTCCAATGCTGCAACCCGATCTCTTATAACCGATGCCTTTTGATCAATTTCATTGATGTGCTCCCCTAGCCTAGCTCTCTAAGAGTGGTTGTTGCCCTCTTCGACTCATATTCAGATTGAAGGACGCAGATGGTGTCCTCCATGGCCGCCGCCCCTGCCGAAGCCTTAGACTAAGCGGTCTCAATGCTCTCTAACCCGACGACTTAGAACAACGCGTTCAATTTTCCCATTCACTCCACACTCATCACATCGACCTTGATCAAATGCTGATCTATCTCCACCTGCTTCGACCTCAATCCCTCCTGTAGATGCTCACACTCTACGGCGACTCCCTTGCCTAACTCGAGCTCCACGTACTTAATTTGAAGTTACTCCTCAAGTGCACTCTTCCTGTTGATAGCTTTCATCATCTTCTGATCTCTTTTCTCTAGCTCCTCTCCAAGAGCCCAGTTATCAGGGTTGGTCCTCAACTACTCATGTATCTCGCGGCATCTGTCGCAGTAGCGACGATATTTCTCCAACATCTTTAAAAAGACCATGGCCCTGTGAAGGCTTTTCACCTCTACTATGTACGTCTGACAAAAAAAAAGTAAAGACGGGGTCAGATTAGTATTCCCAGAGAGAGAGAAGGAAAATGAAAGTAAATTACAACGTACCCATAGGCCCATAGTGGCCACCTCATCCATCAAGTGGGCATCAGGAACAAATCGAAGGGCCTCATTCTTAGCTTCGGAACATAGCAGGCCGAACTGAGGCACCAAATCCTCCCTCTCCCCTAGGAGATTGACACCAGAAGGGATCTGAAGGACACGGGCCGAGCCCCCCGCACGAACTACCGAGTGAGTAATGCCCTCTTCAAACATTCTAACATCATCAGGGTCCAAGTCCGACTCAGATTCGTAGTCGTCAACCACCACACCTTTTCCCCTTTTGATGCAGAAGATGAGGGAGCATCCAAAATTACAACGGCGGTCCCAGAAGTCTAATTCTCCATCTCAGTAGATCGTTGATCACCAACAACAGCAAGGATTTCAGATTGAGCCGAGGTAACGGCAGGAATTTCTGACTGTTGGTCACAGACACCAACAACTCCGATGGCAAGTTCCGCCTCTGTCGGGGAAGCCACGACAATGCCCTATCTAGAGCCCGTCGTGGGAGAGTCGTCTAGATGAATTAATATTGGGGGCACCGTCTCAAACTCTACTCTCCATCTCTTTGACGGTACTTCCTCCTCTCCTATAAACGGTGACTCATCCATTGGATGGGTAACACCGGTCAGCACCTCATCCTTAGAAATGGCCCTTGCTGGAGTGACCAAGGCTGCAGATTCAATTGAAGCAACCCTCGATGAGGGTCGAGCAGTGGGTACCATGATAGGGTGAACGCCAGCGGCCTGTTGGCGAAAAGCTAACGGAAGGGACCTGGCTCTCCGCACTCTCCATGACAACGACAAATGACGCATAAGAGGCTGAACGAAAAAAAGAGCGAGCTGTAAGTAAGGGCGCTATCTCACCTGTAAGGGGCTTGCTCCCAAACCTCTCATGAAAGGTCGACCATGTGTAGATCCCCACTGTATGGGGAAGTATGGCCTCTAACCACATGCAGATGCATGTGACAAGCGCAGGGGGTAATCTCTCAGCTACAAAAATGCAATAAAGCTTAGTATCTACAAGAAGATGGTCGAGCATTCAGTGACTAAAAATACAAGACTTACCCGCAAAATTCCATTTCTCAGGGAATCCCATTGGGCCTGCCACAATATGATCGATCCGCACATAAAAGTAGTTCTCGTAGAAATGGCTGTTGGCCCTATCGTCCATCTTCACCACCAGACCCCTCGACCCCCGAGGACGCATATAAATCATCGAACCACGAATAAGATGGGGAGAAAATATGTTGACCATATGATTCAAAGTGACCTCACGGCCAACAAGTTTCACATACTTGAGAAGCATAAGGAACAACTTGTACAAATACGGTGAAAGTTGGGCAGGGCACACTTCGTAGTAATAGCAAAAATCCACCACCAACAAGGGAAGAGGAAGTGTGTACCCGACGATGAAAGGGTAGGCGTAAAATATGCAGTACTTGGGACGGTCGAAGTGAACTATGTCTTTCCCTCCACCGGCCGCATATCGACGTAATTGGGGATCTCCCACCTCTCTTTCAACTCTATAGTTCCCTTGTCCCTCATGACGGAGGGGACAGGTTCCGGCTCTGCTCCACCGCTTATACTAAAGTTGGTCGCCTCTCTCCCAAGGCGAGGCAGGATCTCAATCACTGAGGGAACTTCCTCCTCTTCAACCGCATCCGCCCTTCCGGCAACCTGAGCAACACTTTCCGGTGTCGGATTAGCAGTAGAGAGATTGTAACGAGAAGAATCACCAATTATTTTTAGTAGAAAAAGTGCCAAAGAGGTAATAAAAAGGGGAGATGAAGATATTAGTGAGAAAGGGGGTAAACAGAGGTTAGAAGTATCAAAAGAAAAGATATACCCGCAGAACTCTCTCAAGCGAAGGATGAAGAAGTGTGTCAGTCGAATAACAAGCTCTACGTATTTATAAGAAACATAAATCCTCGAAGCATGAAACCCAAGAGTCACCAATCAAATCTGATAGGGCACAAAATGTTTCGGTTCCCCAGAAACACATGTGATAATAACCATGACCACGAACAACAGGTCGGTTCCTAACAACGTCTTAGTTCCGAAGTCGTCACAATGATCCGTGGGTATTGGCATAACGCCATCAATATGCCCAAAAGCCCATAAAACATGGCTAAGGAATGGATAGTCGTAAGCCAGATTTTTCTCAAACTCGTAATAATCATGATCCGTCCGCCGAGCCCGACAGAAGACGACACCGATAGACGGAGGGACTAACTGTATTGGTCAAAATCTGACTGTCATGACTGTTGACCTATAAATCGTCTAAATAACTAGGAGATGACAGGTAATACGATACGGTCCAAGCCAGCTTCCTGACAGTCGACAAGTTCGCAAAAGTAACGACTGAAAGCCCAACCAAAATACTTTAGTGGCAAAGAGATATCGATTCAAGGAGAGAGCAAGGATGCTCTGACTATATACAGCTGTAGAAAGCTCTCAAAAAGGTGGGAGGAAAAAAGGAAAAGCGAAAAAGAAGGAGAAAACCTCCTTCTTGGATTATAAAAGAAAGGAGATTGCGACCTCGGAAAAATCTGTAAATCTACTTTCTCATCAATTGATGAGAAAGATAAGTCTAATCCTAAAAAGATCTGTGATATTTCTTTCATTTCATATGCAGTTAATGTTATTAATCTTTCGTTCTGCAATTAATTATGTTTAACTAAGATTTACCTTTCATCTTTTGATTGATTTGTCCAAAAATATTTTGATATCTTTTGAGACAAATAGAGATCGTTTACCATAAATGTTGACCTGTGTATTAGTCATTGTACCAATGATTTGTTAACCTATTATAACCAGTAAAATTGCATGTATAGTGTGAAACATTATACCGATTGCTTGATACTTGTTATGAAATAATATAAGAACAAGAACAATAATACAAAAACAAGAACAATAGAGAGAAAAGTAGAGAGAGGAGTATTCTTATTGATACTTTGGGATGGTTTACAATAGTATAGAACCCCTATATTTATAGGGAGGTGGTGACTTAGCCACCAAGTAGTAAACCCTAGAATCTCTCTAAATATAGACATTCACCTTAAATAGAGTTCTATTTATAACACTCCCCCTTGAATGTCTATTCAATAATGTGCCTCGTTAAAACCTTAACTAAATAAAACCCAATGGGAAAAAATTATAGAAAAGGAAAAAGAGTACACATATTTGAATATGCGCCTATTGGTTGCCTCGTTAAAAACCTTGCAAGGAAAACCCAGTGGGACAAAATCTTGTAAGGGAAAAAGAGTGCAACGTGCATTAACTCCCCCTGAATAGAGCATCAATTCACATCCTTGAGCATTTGCATTCCAATCTTGTGCACCATCTTCAAAATGATCTTTGGTAGATATTTGATAAATAAATCAACCATATTGACTTGAATAAATATTCCGCACCTTGAAATTATCATTCTTGATAGATATGAACATCTTCATATAATGCCGTGGAATGACTCTTCAATATCTCCATAGGGGTATTCTCGATGCCATCCATTGACTTTATACTTTCAAGTATTCGAACTACATGTCCAAAACTACATGTCTTTCATATAGAATCAATTCTACTTGAATTGTATCTCTTCCATTTGGCCAATATTTTTGTTTGTATTCGACAAACATAAGATCCTCATCGACATTTAGCGCTATCATAGATGTCGTTGACGAACATTTTATATCGGTTCCAATAAAATTTTCATAAGGACATAACATAGAGATCTCTTCATTCATATATTCAGGTACCTGAATCTCTTATGAGATTTTATGAAGTGTTATGTCATGTGATCTTCTGGATCACTTGCCTCCTTATTATGATCACTTTGATCATTTGCTCATCTTCTTTATTAAGAAGTTCCTTTTGAAACCAATTTGTCTATGCGCTTTAAGCGTATCAAAGACTTTGTCCTTCTGGGACTTAATATGAGCATTTACAGTGAGAATATAGTTACTTTCTTTGGGTCAGCAAATGCGTATAACATGCTTTGAAATATGTTGAAATTGAATTATCCTTTTATGAACTTCAGGTTCATATTATGATATTCGGGGATCTACATATACAAATGATAATTCATCCCATGTAACCTTTTCTCAATTGTTTATCATGTCTCCCCCTCATGTTAGAAAAGCTAACTTGTTTCCTCAACTTTGAGAAATCATCTTTGTGCATTATCATGTCAATATACACAGCACATTAATAATAAGATGAAATTATTTGGTTCCTGACCCTGAACCACTTGTGAGGGGAGAATATAATATACTCTCGTATACAACGTATATCAAACTGATATATATAACTTTGTTCTCATAAGAAACACTTTAGCTATTAAGTGGAGGCACTCAATAATTATCTTGCTAAACCAACTTTGATATAAACCAACTTATCAAGATGAACTATCTTGAGTAGAAAATCTGGAAATTATGCTCGAAGTTAGATTACTGAGCAATTTACCTCGCAAGCACCGGCCAGGCTGCAGGTTAATAATAATCGCACATGTAACCATATCATAGATGCATCATATGTGGTATACATGGCAGGTGAATGGGCCCATATTCACCTTTGATATTTCCAGAATTTATGGGCTTCAACCCGAACTCTTTAGTTGGTCAATTCATTAATGAGAACAAGTGATACAAGAGAATTCGTAAAGAACTTTCTAGTTCTTTAATATTCACCCATGTGAATTCTCTATTATTGCACATCATACTTAAAATGAGATGGCTAACCCAAATGCCAACTGAATAAATTATCAATATTGGTAAACTTCAAATTTACACCATGACATGTGCACTTATCAATAAACTTCAGGTTTATTATGACATGGGTTTTTATACCAATAGATGTCCACTTTATTGTGGCATTCTTTTGTTTGTGTAGTACAAACTGGAGAATAAAGCGGGTAGCTTTTCATATACAAATTATCCCGCTACAAGTTGTAGTAATAGAAGATATCAAATCTTTCCTTTATTTATAGTCTCAATATAATCAGCGCTTTCGCGTGTACTTTGGAAACTGAATAAGTTTCTTTGAGACTTACTACAGCACAATACTCAATTGTGTTTCTCCAACATAGTAATAATTGGCTCTTCTAGAGCTCTCAATTAATTTTGTACTACCACAAATTCATCAACATCCATGTAGTGAATATCTTTCTTAAAGAGAAAGTTATACCATTATGGTCATGTCAAACTTATATGCAAGATATGTTTCTTGCATTATCGTTGTCCTTTAATAGTCATATTTCCAAAATACTTTGGCGTACAATAGGTACGTGACCAACGATCATTCATGTCATATATCATCTCAAACCTCCTTCTAGGGGTGAGTGTGGTATCATCTCAAACCTCCTTCTAGGGGTGAGTGTGGTATCATCTCAAACCTCCTTCTGGCATTTGATTTGTTATTCTTTGCAAATGGATAATCTTTGCACCTCATTTTCACAAATGGAGGTATGTGGATCAAGATGAGATAATGATGCATTTTTCCACAAAATTTCCCGTTTCGTTTCACCAACTTCTCCCCCTAATTTTGGGAAAAGTGTCTCATCAAATTGACAGTCTGCAAGTCGTGCAGTGTACAAATCCCCTGTCAATGTTTCGAGGTAGCGAATAATGGAGGACGATTCAAACTCAACATATATTCCTAACCTTCTTTGCAGACCCATTTTGGTGCGGTATGGCGGTGCTACAGGCACATATACTGCGCATCCAACAATTCTTAAATGGGATATATTAGGTTCATGACCCAAAACTAATTGCAACGGGGAATATTTGTGACAATTCGTCAGTCAGAGACGAACTAGCATTGCTGCATGCAAAATGGCGTGATCCCAAACCGAAGTGGGCAGCCTCGTTTTCATGAGTAAATGAGGTATTCAAGATTATACTCATGTATTGTCTCAATTTGATATCCATTTTGAATGATATCTCTAAAACTCAACAAGTTCCTTTTAGACTTGGAGGAGAACATTTTGACTGATATCTTTAAAACTCAACAAGTTTCTCTTAGACTTGGAGGAGAACATTGCATTCTCTAAAATATTGTTCCTTTAGTCAGAGTTATAGTTGCTCTTCAGGAGCCTTCAATCAATTTGATTCCCATGGTTTGACATACAAAAGGAAATATATGAACATGAGAATATATAAATCTGTTTGTTTCATATTTAAACAATATTTTCAAAATCTGCTGAGGTTATTCGAATAACTAAATCAGATAGTCGACTATCATGCCTTACGGAAAAGTCCAGTTTTAATGCGAAATATTATATAGTCGACTAACCAAGTTGATATTCGACTATCTCAGAAAACAGTCATCAGGATACTCGAATAACTAAATCAGGTTATTCGAATATCTAAATCAGATATTCGATTATCTTAATCAGATATTCGAATATCTTAGCTTGCGGAAATTCCAGTTTTAATACAAAATATTAGATAGTCGAATTTATTAGTTAATTGACTAACTTTGCTGGAAAATAAAAATTTCTTCGAAATTTAAGCATATTGAAACATTCTAAAGAACTAATACTAACATTACTAACTAATACGAGCTGATACTATTGATTATTAGTTTATTCACTAACTATTACAAATAAGTGAAATAAAATCAAACAATTCCATCTTCCTTCATCACAGATCCATAACAATTTAGGTGGTTAATTTTCCCCTCAGGGTGCTCAAAGAAGTCTGCCACATTCCAAGTGGGTGATGTCAAAATTGTCGTCAGAGACAAAATTTGTTTCAGGGCATTTACTCTTTAGAGATACTTGACAAGGCTCAACCAAATGTCTTGGTACACGGCAAATTTTCGCCCAGTGCCCTTTTCCACCGCAACGATAACATATAGTTTATGAACTATTTGCTTTTGGATTCTCATCATATCGTGCTTGTGGCAGAGTGACCAACTTCAGGTTGTCATATCTCTCCATTAAGCCATTCCACAAGATAGGTGGATCTTTGACTGTGATATATTCAATTTTCAAACCTTCATCAAGGCGATGGCGCAAGTAAATCAAGGCCTTAGCACAGTTTCAAACCTTCATCAAGGCGATGGCGCAAGTAAATCAAGGCCTTAGCACAGTTTCTAACCTTCATCAAGGTGATGGCGCAAGAAAATCAAGGCCTTAGCATAGTCTTGGGTGGATGCGTTATTTCTGTCTTTAATGGCGTCTCCAGGACCCATTGCATCCAAATGGATTTCAGCATCCAACACTCATGTCATATAGTTCTTGCCCGAAATTTCAAGGGCAACGAACTTTCTTTTCATAATGTCAGACATAAGGCACAATTACATCAAGAGCGTGTTCATACTTACAGGCTTTATTACAATTATCACATTCACTTCAGGGAATGGATCATAATCATCTGTATGTGCTATACACAATCTCATGTCAAATATTACTTTCATAAAGTGAAAGATTATTTTGAGAATCCTTATTTTTCTCATTACCACAATAATGACGATTATAATTTCGTCTATTGCCACGTCCACATCCATTGATACCTTCACGGTAATAATTTTGTCTTCTTTCAGACTTATCACATACTGCTACCACATTCTCTAAAGGGAATGGAGCAAATTCAATTGGACGGATTTTTAATTCTTTGCCCACAATCATACATGAATTTGATCATGGCAAGGCATATAAATTTTACCACATCATGTGAGTGTAATTTCTTACGAACTCCATTAGAGTTATAATCAAACTTTGTTGTCTTTGTTTGTATATAAAATCAAATCGTAGAATTTCAAGAATTTGAAAGGGAAAAGTAAATTACTTACCTTTAAGGTGTACCAATCAATGTTGTGATATCAAATATACCTCTTGAGTTTCCATCCCGTGGCAACAAATTCCGGCAACTTTGGTCGAAGTCTTTCAATTTGCAATTGTACGTCAACAATATACGAACGGAGTGCATGTGCAGCATTAATTTAACATGCGGCAGTAATTATCATGGGCTATAAAAGAATCCTAATTACAAGGAAAGAATGAAGATCTAAAGAAGCCTAAACCTAAAAGAAACCCATAGACGACAGTAAAGAAACTGAATCCTTAAAACTTATAAGACTCTAATGTTTCACATATTGGTAGGTTAGAGACTCGTGCTGATAACGTGTTATGAAATAATATAAGAACAAGAACAAGAACAATAGAGAGAAAAGTAGAGAGAGGAATATTCTTATTGATACTTTGGGATGGTTTACAATAGTATAGAACCCCTATATTTATAGGGAGGTGGTGACTTAGCCACCAAGTAGTAAACCCTAGAATCTCTCTAAATATAGACATTCACCTTAAATAGAGTTCTATTTATAACAATACTAGAAATTTGGGTCATTTTTAAGCTACTTGGAGTATTAGTTTGGTATATTGGGCTGACCTGGAGATGCAGAAGTTTCAAAAGAATGTGAATCTTAGAAGGCCCAAGTTTATTGACCAAAAATGAAGATACCGTCGTACACTCGAATGATGATGTTGTTTTAACTTTTTTAGTTTTCCCATGTTAGGAAAATATACACTTAAAATGGCTAAAACCAAAGATCAGTTGTCAATGAGAAATTTTATTTTGTGTCTTATATAATTTAATTGTATAAAAAAATTTATCTTACAAAATTTATTGATTTCAATCTTGTATTTTTGGGTCCAGTGAAATCTACATTTATAAAATTGTGAGAGAAAAAGATTGCCTCATACAACTAGTGTCAGTTGTATGAGACACAAAATAAAACTTTCCTATATGTGTCTGATATGCTTATTGAAATCAAAAAATTTTATTTTGTGTCACATACAATTGACACTAGTTGTATGAGGTAATTTTTTTGTCTCATAATTTTTTGGACCCATATTTCTGTGAAACCAGAAGTATAAGATTGGAGTCCACAAATTTGTGAAACAAAAAGAAGCCTCGTACAACTATCGTCAGTTATATAAGACATAAAATAAAACTTCTCGACACATTATACTTTAGTGGTTCTATGACATAAGATGATCCGGGAAGGGAGGAAAAAAATAAAAATTACAACTTCTAAGACCATCTTTGTGAAAATAGCACGGGCTAGTCAGTTTTCATACTTATAATTGAAAAATAGCCATCGTTTGCGAAGTTATTGAAAAATACAACTATTTTACTATAACACGAAAAGTTCCAGCATAATATACTAGAGATTGGTACACCCGTGTATGAACTTCCAGCATATTATGCTGGAACTCCAGTACACCATAAGTTCCAGCATAATATACTAGAGATTGGAGCAGTCGTATATGAAATTCCAGCATATTATGTTGAAGCAGTATATTATACTGGAACTCCAGTTATTATGCTGGAATATTTTTCGAATTTTGAACAGTGTTTTCGTTCAGATTTATCTTTACATGAAAGTGGCTAAAATTCGATTAGTTTTGTAAATGTGGCAATTTTTCAACTACCATTTGTAAATCTGACTTTTTTTTTAATTTCTCCCCTATCTTTGGTGTATTGGTGCTCCAATCAAATACCATTTCTTACACCATTTTGGTGTTTGAATAATATTACACCAAATTTGACTTAACACTATTCATCAACACCATTACTATTCAATAATATTTTATTATTATTTTTTATTATATAACACTTTAAATTTAACATATTATAAATTTTGTAATTACTTATACTTTTTATATAATATATTTATAATATTAATTTTGGATTATAATTTATATAAATTATTTTTTGTATATTTTATTTTTATATAAGATTATAATTATAGTTGTATATATATAACCATCAAAAAATGAAAACTGCAAATCTGAAATATAATATTTTGTTAATAAATAACAAAATGTTCATTTTAATAAGTGCTACATGATATATTAACTACATCTATTATACTATACGACATGATAATCGAGGATGAACATGATCTTAATGCATCAATTCAAGATGCTTGGTAAGGTCCAACTTCAACAATAGAAATAGTAGTAGAATAAAATTACCTATTCAAATAATTTTTAGTTCGGCAAAAGAAAATTAAAGACAAAAATGCTCATTTTGTATTTCGTAGTGCATTAATAGAGCATATATAGGAGCAACATGCTAATCTATAAATAGAATTTATGTATAAATTAAACTAAATTTTACCATAGTGTAATATTCATTTAATTATATCTTATCAATAATTTATTTTTATTTGAATTATCCATTAATATGTATAATGTAAAATATTTGTTTATAATTTATATTATTTAAAAGTTCATGGTTAAAACAATTATATATTAAATAGTTATATAAGAATGAAATATATATGGGATGAATATTAGTTCTAAGTTTCATATTGGAGATCAAAAAGTAGTATGTTAGCTATGTTTTTTATACAGTATTAAAATTACTTTTACTTGTTCCGCCAATTAAACGACACCAAACGACAGTGAGATTGAAGAACTAGCTTACCTCGTGTCTTTCTAATTTGGGCAACGACCCAAGAACCCTCTTCTTCTCGTCTCTCTGTCTCTCCTTCCAATTCTGGAATTGTATCTCTTAGTCACGCGCTTCCATCCGTTGAATTAATATCCCAAAAGAAACCCTTTCTACACTTCGAAACCCTAGGCATCAAACATTGCAATTCACACTGCACAATCATCACATACACAACGCAAACCTATATATACATATTTGAAGTTTGATCGAAGCGGAAGAATTTTACGGTTTTACCCTAGCCGGAAAATGGCGTCAATGAAGCTGATGACTTCATCGGCGTCGCGAAATTCCGATCGAAGGAAATCGTCTGCGTCGTCGTCGTCTTCGTCGTCAACGATGCCGCAAGATTTGCAGTTTTCAAACAACGGGAGTAATAATAGTAGTAGTAATTTGGAAGCGACTTCTGTGACGCCTGACGTAATTTTCCGGAATGTGTACGGAGATAGTCATAATAATGCTTTACTGAACGCGGAGATTGCGTTACTCGATGCTGCCGGAGCTATAACGCCGATTAGTGATTCCGAGACACCGACGGCCACGGCGGTGACGGCTAGTGAGGTGCCACCGGCTAGGAGGACGGTGGATGATGTGTGGAGGGAAATTGTGGAAGGGAAGAGGGAAAAGCAAAGGGCGGCAGTAGTTGCGGGCTGTAAAGAGGAGATGATGACGCTGGAGGATTTTCTGGTGAAAGCGGGAGCAGTTGAGGAGGAGGACACAGCGCCTGTGCAGCGGCCTGAGGTGAAGGTTGAACTAGGGACTGAAAGGTTGAGTGGTGGAATTTTTGCATTTGATAATAGTACTCCACACATGCCCACGCCGCAGCAGAGCGTGCCAGGATTTGGAAGAGGGAAAAGGAAGGCGGTTTTGGAACCCTTAGATAAGGTGGCGATGCAGAGGCAACGGAGGATGATTAAGAACAGAGAGTCAGCTGCCCGGTCTAGAGAGCGGAAACAGGTAAATGTAGAACTATGTGTTGTTGTAGTAATCACCATTAGTCTTTTAGCTGAATTGGGATTTTTGGTTACGGGTTACAGGCTTATCAAGTGGAACTTGAGTCAATGGCAATTAAATTAGAAGGGGAGAATGAACTTCTGTTGAAAGAGAAGGTAATGTATTTTTATATTGTCTGGCAGCTAGACCTATGTTGTTGTATCAATTTAAGATGACACTTGGATTATTTGCATTAAAGTTGTATGGGAAAATACCTGTTTGCATTTGTTTATACTGGGACTTTGAATTGATTGAGAAAATGAAGGTTCAAAGCTAATTCAATTAGTTAGGTATATGTATGATATATCAGCTTCTTAGCATGGCAAAGAAGAGATTGTCTTCTGTCTACCCCAGCATCTGTCACTATTTCAAAACAAGACTTCAATAGGCTAACTCCATAGCTGCAGCCTGCAAGTTTCCATATTTTTCTCTTGCTAAAAAAAGTTCCTAGCTTTTCTATAAACTTACGGCGAATTTGTGTTTTGGCTCCATAAGCTCACTGTGGATACCTTTCTTTTTTAATCTACTAAATGCACATTAACAATGAAATTGGGGAACATGGAGAATAGCTGAAGAGGGGAAAATCTTCCTCATGTGAACTTGATGAAAATCAATCTTCGTGACTTTTGGTAATTAAGAATGACCACCTTATTGTAAACACTTTTCTGAGTGAAAAGAAATAGGGGTAAGAGTATCAGTATATGCTGCGCTTGCTGCAGGCGCAGGATGCTACTTCTAAGAGGTAGATTATACTAATATTAGTTTCACTTAGTCCAAATATTTGAGTTCAACAACAACCCATTATAATCCCACTTAGTGGGGTCTGGGGAGGGTAGTGTGTACGCAGACCTTACCCCTACCCTTGGGTAGAGGCTGTTTCCAAATAGACCCCCGGCATCCTTCCCTCCAAGAACTTCCCACCTTGCTCTTGGGGAGACTCGAACTCACAACCTTTCGGTTGGAAGTGGGGGTTGCTTACCATCAGAGCCACCCCTCTTGTCTTAAACTATTGATTTTCTGATGGAATACATTCTAACATCTAGATTATCATGCTTAACAACAATAGCAAAAAACCTAGTGTAATACCACATAGTAGGGTCTAGGGAGGGTTACGCAAACCTTATCCCTACCTTGTGAAGGTAGAGAGACTGTTTCTGATAGACTACAACAACAAAAACAACCCAGTATAATCCCACTTAGTGGGGTCTGGGAAGGGTAGTGTGTACGCAGACCTTACCCCTACGCTGGGGTAGAGAGGCTGTTTCCAAATAGACCCTCGGCATCCTTCCCTACAACAACTTCCCGCCTTGCTCTTGGGGAGACTCGAACTCACAACCTCTCGGTTGGAAGTAGGGGTTGCTTACCATCAGAACTGTTTCTGATAGACTGCCAGTTCAAAAAAAAAGAGAAAGAAAAAGAAGCTTGTTAATCATTTACAGGTGCTTATTGTTGGCAAATTGTTGGTTCCTGTTTTCCAAGGGAATTGTGTATTATTAAGTAATGCAAAGTCTTATGTTGCAAAAGAAACATTATATAAATAATGTGGAACTTTATAGTGGAAGTATTTTTTCTGTTGCAGCCCACTAAACGATCCCTTACTTGATTAAGAGTGCTTTCAAATATACAGGAAGGGACCAGTGGATGCAAATGGAATATCAGATTGACTATAGAAATACTTTGGGGAATATTGATGTAGGGGATCTTGAAGTGGAAATTCAATACTACTCGTCTGGTCTTCTTTGACTGCCTAAAAAGCTATTTGTTTATCTATTAACTTTTTAGGGAAACATCCACTAGACATCTCGTTTTCTGTGGTTGGTTGGATAGTTGCTGAAAGCATATAAGCTCGTACTGTTTTGTTTCATATTATGGCGTGTCTGGTATGAAATTAAAAGTGTGTTCTTTGGATATTCTTTTTGGGTTGTTTGAGTAGAGTCTAGAGAAGTAATGAGCAATTTCCTTACAAAGGCTAATTGTTTGCTGATGCATTAAGTAACCGTTGCTTCTTCATGGTCCTCGACTGGGCATTTTGATTTGTAGTAAACAGGGTATGTGTTTGAGGTGAGAACTTATCTTTAGCTAGAGAAAGTTGCATGTTTGATAATCAAGTTTGAGCAGCGCTGTACCATTCTGTAAGCACTTAATAGGTCCAATATATGTTTCTCTGCTTTTCTGCATGTAATATATTTGTTGATTTGATTCTCTGAGTAACACAAGTACTTCTCTTAATGATAATTTTCAGGAAGTGCGAACCAGAGCACACTATAAGCAGGTAATTTCTGTTCCTGTTCTATTCCCTATTTGTTGCGGTTGAATGGTTCATAGTTTTTCCTCGTATCAAGTACTTTGATTAGAGAGTTGTCGCCAAGGTGCATCCACCTTCTCTGTCATTGCTCAGATCAACTACCCCTTTCTTACTGTTGGAGACATTCTTTGCTTCTGACCACATGCTTAGTTACTACTGCCAGCTTTAATGTGTAGAAGAAACCTGGAAATTTCTTGCTTCCTTTATTGCAAAATGATGAGGATAATCAAGGTCCCCATTAGATTTCTTAGCTATGGTAGACACTCCGCAGCAAAGTATAAGTCAGAAATATGGACTTCTAGCTCTAATGAATTCCATGTAGTTGATGGGATATGTCTTGGATAGTGTGAGGAAAGTTAACGCTCTGTGTTTTCATGTATTTAATTAGCAGAAAAGTTGCTGGATCCACTCTTTGAGGTTTTTGTTGTTTTTCTGTCTCTCTTGCCCATCAAATCCTATAAAAATTGCAGGAATTTAGGAGCCTTCTCCTTCAATCATTTCCCATTTAACTTTCTTTTTTCTCCCGATCAAAAAGTTCATGCAAGAAATTGCTTTCCTCGTCCTTGTAAATCCCTTTTCTTGAGAGACCTACCTTTTGAATTCTATGACAGTTAAATTTTCAAGCCTAGCAGGATATAAGATCACCTAAAGAGAAAGTCACTGGTTTAAGAGGTAGGCCTGGAAGAAAGGGAAGGGCATCTGGCTAAACTAATAGCACAGTTTGTGGACAAGAGTTTTGTTTCAGTTCCCTGTAGTTGAGGATCACTTACTTATCAAGAAAACAAAGTGGATTCTGGATAGACAAGTCTTTTTCAGCCTTTTTGAGAAAAAATACTCATGAAATTCTCACTTCATTTTGGAATCATTCATGGACCGTCACTCTTCTTGTAGCAAGAAAACTCTTTTTCACCCGTTGTAGTTTCTGCTATCAATGTAGGATCTAAATGTTGGATCAAAATTTGGCCTTTGAACTGCTACGGATTTTATGAGCCTATGCGTGTATCTAATCGGAACTAAGTCCTAATACCTCAGAAAATGGATGGTTCGACTTGTTTATAATTAATTTAAGAGCCCATGTGAAAAAGCTGAGGATGGCCCTTTAGTTTCAGTGGCCAAGCTATCGTAAATGTCAACTCCAAAAGATTCATTTAACACAAAAAGTCATCACATGATTTCTTTCTATCCGCCTAAGCCTTGGTGGTAGAGTTTTTCCGTACCTATAGGGATGGCAATGGGGCGGTGCAGGTTTAGCAATATGCGGGTGCAGGGCAGGTTTATACATATGTGGGTGCTGGGCGGGTTTATACATATGCGGGTGCGGCGCGGGTTTTATACATATATGCGGGTGCGGGGCGGGTTTTATACATATGCGGGTGCGTGGCGGGTTAAAATAAAATAAATTTAATTTTTTGCGGGTGTGGGTTTAAAATTTTTACAAAATTACAGCTTTTCAAGTTCTTGTGGATGTTATGGAATTTATTCTGTGATGGATGCATTAATAGGATCTTTACTGATATGAACAAAATGCTTTAATGTTTTCTGACAATTGACCTTTTAGTAAATAGCTTTTGTAATTTATTGTTAGTATCTCCCTTCTGCATATGTTTTGGAAGTTTATCGAATTGGTATTTCAAGTGTCGGTTCTTGACTTGAAGATTGGGATGTGTATCGCATCCTAGTGGAGGACTTTTAGCTTAAAATTTTGATTACACTTAATGATATGGAAATATTGGCTTTTTTGCGTTATTACATGCTTCATCTGTTGGTATTGTATATATGTTTTCTTTTTAAAGTTATACCTTTTCAAAATATAACTGGTGAAAAGACTAAATATTTGGGCATTTGAGGATAGAAAAACTAAAATATGATTGAGGAATCTCTCATGTTAGCCCTCATTTTCTCACCTGAAATAAAATGAGATTGACAGTATCATAGTTAAATTATGGTGCTCAATACTCACTTTGAATGCCTGATTCTAAATTCAAATGGTTATTGTTTAACCTATGCATGCTATAATTGATAAGCAAAAATAAAAATAAGACGAATTGAAAAGGAAAAAAAAAAGGTTGCGGGGCGGGGCGGGGCGGGTGGATGCAGGTTGAAAGAGCTACGCGGGGCGAGTTAAAATTTTGTGGGTTAAGATAAAACCCACCCGCACCATTTGCCATTCCTACGTACCTATGCTGGTGAGAGGTAGTAGATACCAAATGGAATAGCTAGGGTCCACACAAAGTTGGCTCAGACACCATTGTCTTAAAAAGTGGGAGAATGACCTGATGTAATGTTTTCTAATATTGTTAGATGAATCTTTTGAAAATGAAAGACAGCTTTATATATAAAAGGTACTAACAACCACATCCATTTCCCTGCTACGAGTGAAACTCCTACATTTTACTTATTTGTATGGTTGAATTGTTAGTTTTTTGTAGTGTATCCATTCAGATACTTTTGCTGCCATTTTCATTTGATGATGCCATATGGATTGGATGGTATATGGCTAACACAATGCATGTGATCGGATGTAATAGGAAGTATTGGATAGATCAATGCTGAATGACTCCTAGCTATAGGGGAAGCCTTTCAATAATGCAACATGAGTAAAGGTATTTAGATTTCTTGATACTAACAAAAATAGGAAACCTTTAAGATCTTTCTGAATAAATCCACTAAAATTCATAACACAAAAACAAAGTTCCAATTTGTATGTCTTCAGAATTTTTTCTCTTCTCCTGGGAGTTTGCTGTTAAGAAACCTTTGCCATTGTGCAGCAAAAGTATCTGAATGTTTAAAGAACTGATAGTTTGATACTCGAAATAGTGATGAAGTCAACATCAATGGCAAAGGTACTTTGCAATGCATTTTTAGTGGTAAATGATACAAGTCATAGTGGTGGTCCTGGTGGCATTCGCCTTGCATTTTCTCAACAAATCCTGTGATGTAAAGGAGGAGTTCAAGTGTAAATTGCAACATAATTATTTGGAGGCAAAAAGAATTATCAGTTAAATTTCTCAGTAACAAGGTAAACACACCTAAAAAGAATGAAAGAAAAGGAAGGAGAAAGGTCATGGCCAGATTACTCAATCATATTGGGACTGTTTCAATTGATAAATTCATTCACATCCAAATCTTCTTCATGTACCTACATTTGCTTCCAACTGGATCTGGTTTAACTTTAATATTATGATTAGCCATTATAAGATTATGGGTATCCGAGAACTTGAGAGTATGATCCACCTTCTCTTTCTACTTGCTTGTTCAAGCTTTGAACTGCAAAATCATCTGTCCACATTTGGAGTCATTTGCTATTCTGACTGATTATTTGAAGTGTCAGGAAAGATGCTTTAAGGCCTGATGATGTTCTTGTAAATTGTTTCCCAAATAATCCTATATATTATTTTTCTAAAGAGATAATCTCTTTATGAGAATATGTTTAGTGACATGTGATAATAGACTTTTCCACTTTTTATGTGTGCAATATTCTGGCCTTCCTTTCTCATAGTATTCATAGTGCTGTAGTAGAAAAAAGTTATAATGTATGTATTTGAGTTATTCATAGTTTCCGTGAGTTTGATCTCCCTTGTGAACAACATTATTCCATCTTCCATTCAGCTTGAGGGATAATAATATGAGCCATAATTTCTTTCCTTTTCATTTTCTGGCTTTAAAAGTCTATTTCGACATTTGCTAATTATTTCAAATACAACAAATAGTTGAACTAGCTGAACTAGAGACCGGATAGAGAATGGCCATGCAAGATGATAGTTCCATCTTGGAATGGATCTTCTTGGTTTTCACATCCAAATGTGGTACTATGTGCTTGTGGACCTCATCCATCTTTCCCCGAGTTATATATTGGGTTGCGATGTGGTGGGGAACAGTACATGGAATGATAGAGCAATTGTTACCTCTATTATGGTGGTTTTCTTTCTTTAGCAATGGATTCATTGTGTAGTCGTTCACTTGTAACTAAAGGTAAAGTTCAGTTTATATTGTGTGCGTCACCGCTTCCCTGTTTGAATGCATGAGAATTATGGCTTGTTTGAGCAGCTAACTATGCCATTGTCATCGAGCTTATTGATGCCTGGAAGAATAACATTAGCAACATGGCTAACAGAAAGGCAATTTCCTTGTGCTCTTGACCTACTAGCAGCGTAAAGGTAGCACATTTAATATATCTTGACTTCACTGTTGTTTTTCCTGCAGTTAATAGAGAAAGTGATTCCAGTTGTGGATAAGCGAAAACCACCTCGTGTCCTGCGAAGAGTTTGTTCCATGCAGTGGTAATGTGTCATAGTGCATCAGGCACGAGTTCAAAATGAATTCCTTTTGATATAAGTTCAGAATAAAGGAGCCTAATCGTGCTGGGGTAAGTGATATAACATCAAGTCGGTTAATTTAGCAGATGGTTATTCTTTCTGAGTGGTAACACTTCCTTTGTGAAGGGCAGTATTGTATAGTATCATGTCCAGGAAAATCTATAACGGGATCTTCAATTTATCTAGTGGAGGGAGCCCTTAATTTAGCACAACTACTTTTGTTGGTTGTAGTTATAGGGGTTTTAGAATGCAAATGCCTGATTTGTTAGATTTGCTATGAGTAAAGCATGGGAATGAAATCGAGACTAACATTTTGTACTTGTTTGTCAACGGCTCGTTATAGCTTGCACTCGCAAGACTGATCAGTGATGTCGTCTCATGCTTTCCTTTGCTCAACATACAGGATGATTACACATAAGTATTCGTAATGTTACGCAGCGCCTTCCTGAGATTCTTTGGAAGGGCACGTAAGGCCAGGTAACCGATGTCAGTATGGTTGTTGTCTGCCAATGAGGTCCCCGCCACACGCTAGACTAAGGGTGTCAGGTGGGCCAGTTCAGACCCCGGACCGGACCGGACCGGACCGGGACCGCGGGCCTGGCGGGCCTGCTGGGCCGGTCCTGACGGCCCCGGTCCTACCGGTCCAAAAAATCAGTGACGGGCAGGTCTCCATGTTCGAACTGTCAGGCCCGGGACCGCCGGGCCGTCCTAGGCCGGTCCAGGCGGGCCCAACGGCTATTTTTTATTTTCGTTTTGAAAAATCAGTAATGGCTCTTTGCAAAAAGTAGTCGTTTGGAACTTGTAAAATAGCCATTTGACCCTCAAACTTTATTTAACCCCAAACTTTATATAATTACATTTTTTCCCATTTCTCAATTATAAATACTCCATCATTCTTTCATTTTTATTCACCAATTCATCAATATCTCTCAAGCTCTCTTTCAATCTTTCTACTACAAATGCTTATTTTATTGTTGAAAATTCGTGAAAAATTGTGAAGTTGTTGAATTGAAGTTTTCAAGTGTTCAACGATTTTCAATTTTCAAGAAGTTGTTCGGCAATCCGGTAAACTCGTTTTAACTCTTATGTGGTAATGATATTTTTTTTTGTGTTGTTTAGTTTGCATAATTCTAAGTAGTATGACATTTTCTTTGAAAAAAATGTTTGGTAGAGGAAAAAGGTAAAACTGGTGAAAGTAGTGGCCATAATACTACCCTTCCCCCGGCTCCCCGACCTACAAAAGATAAGCAAGTTGAAAGTAGTCGCCAACCTAGACGTCCTACTCCGCCTCCCGTAATGCTTGATAGTGATCACCCTTGTTTTCAATTTACCGATAGTGAATTTCTACATGATGTTGCAGTAGGTGATAGATTAGATGATGAAATAATGAATGTTCTTTATCCTAATGAACCTATCTTAGAGGAAAATGAGGATGATGATGAAACCCAAGCACCAGATTTAGATGATTCACCTACTAGTTCTGTCCATAACTCAAGTAATGCACCGGCACACCCACTTGTAGAAACTCTAACATTTAGTAGACAACCTGCTAAACGTATAGAAACATCATTAGTTTGACATTTTTTTACTCAAGTAAGAGAACAAAATAAGGCTAAGTGTAAACTTGTGGGAAATTACTTGTTCATAAATTTACTGGAGAACGTAGTGGCACAGGTAGTTTGGTTAAGCACATAAAAATACACCCTAGAGATAAGGCTAGATTTTTTCAAATGCAAGTGCTGCAAGAGGAGGGGACAAGTGTAGATTCTCAAGTTAACCCTAGTACAGGTTCAAATCTAGTTCAACCAGGAATTAACACTGTCACCGGAGGTATTCTATATTACGATCCAAATAGAGATCGTGAAGAACTAGCAAAGGTGATTACTGTTATGTGCTTGCCTTATACTTTTGCTTCTAATCCTAATTGGGTTCATTATATTAGAAGAGTTTTTAATCCTACTTATAAAGGTTGGCCTCGCGCAACAGTTAATGCCGATATTTATAAATTCAAACATGAATATGAATAATATTTGCGCTATTTATTACTCATATACCTAATTGGATTTCTATTACAACTGATATTGGTAGAAGTAATAATGACTGTGATTATTTAACTGTTACAAGTTATTGGATAGATGAGGACTGGACAATGCAAAAACGCGTAATTGCATATTGAATAATTAATTCACGTCACACGGGTAGGTTATAGCTAACACTGTTTCAGATATATGTAGATATTTTTGCTTTAGCGATAAAATAATGGCAATTTCTATGGATAATGCTTCTAGTAACACTAGTGCAATAAGCATGCTAACACAAACCTTTAATCCTGCATTTAGTAATATTTTCCATGTTAGATGTATTTGTCTTATTTATCATTTAATTGTTGGTGATGGTATGCGAATATTAAATATAGTTATTGAAAAGGTGAGAATGACTCTTAATTGGCTATTTTATTCAAACTGCAGAACTAGACTTAGAGAGTATTTTAAGAAATGTGATGAATATGGCCTTAGAGAAAGAAAGGTTCCTAAACCCTGCCCGACTAGGTGGAATTGCATGTACGAAAGTTTAGTAGTTGCATATGACTATAGAAACCCAATTAATGCTACGTTTAATTCTCGGGTAGGTGGTGAGGATGATGATGAAATGCTTACTACCCAAGATTGGATTAATGTTAAAATTCTTTTAGATTTTTTAGAACATTTTCAAGTTGTTACAAGCATTTTCTGGGCAATATTATCCTAATATTTCAAACTGTTTAGTTTATATTGCCGCACTAGCTGATTTATTTGTTGAATTTAGCGAGGTGGGGATATTTATGAACTTGCTATAAATGAAATGAATCAAAAGTTTAAAATATATTTTTTCCCTATCCCTCTTATTTTGGTGTAGCTGCAATGTTAAATCCAACAATGAAATTAGGAGGTCCTCATTTTTGGTATTCTAATATTTATAAAGCTTTAGATCTTTCAGAAGAGGAAATTACTACACTTGCTGATCCAAAAGCATCAATTAAAATTAATGCTCAAACTGTTTATAATGCTTATAAATAGGCGTTAGAGCATGCTAGGCTAAATATTCCAACCCCTACTTCGTCTAGCTCACAATCGTCTAAAAGAGCTGCGGGCTTAACAGCTCTTAAATCTTGGACGGAGTTCCGGGGTTCTCAAGGTGATAATTTTGATGAAATTTCACATCTAAATGAGCTTCAAGTTTACTTGTCACAAGGACTAGAAAAGGAGAATCCAGACGGCTCTTTCGATCTTTTGGAATGGTGGAAGTCAAGGGAAAAATATTTTCCCGTTCTTACAAGGATGGCTCGGGATGTTTTATCAACTCTAGCTTCAACTGTTGCATCGGAGAGCGCTTTCAGTCACGCAAGACTACAAATCGGTGATCATAGAGCGGCGATGAGGGAGAGCTTGGAAAAATCAGTGCTTTTTGGAGATTGGATCAGCGCGGAAAGAAGAAACTTTGGCATTGCAGAATCGCAACCGGCGATAGATGAAGCATATGAAGAAATGATAGCAGAACTTCGGCGGATTCGGCTTCGCCGGAAGTGGTGATGAACAAGCTTCATTTCCACCACCACCAACACAACCTCCTCCCAACCTTGACGGATTTATGAGATTTGTTAGAGATATAATGTAGATTATGATGTAACTTGTACATTGGTACATCTTGTTTTAGTTTTTTTTCCTTTTAATGGTGGTATTAGTACTTTATTGTGCTCATTCCATTGGGGGAAGGAAGACTAAGAAAGATATGCCATTTTGGTCAATAAAAATTGCTCTTTATCATATCCTTGAATATCTTTTTTCTTAGTATTTCTTTGTCTTTACTTCGTGATATATATATAACATACAATATATATTACAATAAAATATATACGAGAATATATATACATAATATTATCAATATATACATAATATACAATATATACTAATTACTACAACACAATATATATCAATATATACATAATATACAATGTATACTAATTACTAAAACACAATATATATCAATATATACATAATATACAATATATACTAACTACTATAACACAATATATACATAATATACAATATATACTAATTATTACAATACAATATATACATAATATACAATATATACTAATTATACAACACAATATATACTATACTAATAACTTACTACACCATATAAAATATATTCTACACTATACTAATAACTACTATTCAAGATATTGCCTTAAAGAAAATACTCGTCTGGCCCGTTAGGCCCACCAGGCCCGGCCTGCCAGGCTCGGGACCGCTGTGGGCTTAGGACTGTCATAGGCCGGTCTCAACCACCAGGACCGCCAGGCCTGACACACGAAGCCCGGGACCGCGAAGCCCGGCCCGTCAGGCCAGTTTAGACCCGGGTCTGGGCCAGAAGACACCCTTACGCTAGACTAGATTGTCAGTGCCGTGCGGAAAAACTAATGTCACGAGTAATTGCAGAAGCTGAGAGAGAATTGAGTTTTGAATGATGATGATGATCTTATTGATGACTGAATGCTGATTACAAAAGATGTGGTGTCGAGGGGGAGAGACACTAGTACAGAAAATGCTTGATTGAAAATGTTTGATTGCTTGATCCCCCTAATAATACTAAAAAAATAAAAACCAAGATTACATGACTGGCTCTAAGAAAGCTGTAAAAGCATAATGAATGAAAATAAAGTAAAACTAGCCTATAATTACATTGAAAGAAGACCTAGTTTATTACAATGTAGAAACAAGTTCCGTGGCAGCAACTTTGTCTTGCGGGTTAGGGTCTACGCGCACGGTGCTGTGGGCGCGCACGACACTTGTTGTGTTTGCCTGAGGCTGGGCACTGGAGCTTGGCATCAGGGACTATGCGCGAGTCGCTACTGGAATGGGCCTGCCGCTTTGCGCCGGCAAGGCATCAGGATCTGTGCATGCGGCATTGTCAGCACCTTGCGCTGTTGTCATTGGCCAGCCGCTGGGCGCTGGTGAGATGCATCGGTGAGGCGATAGAGGCACATGGGCGCTTGTCACTTGACGCAGCCAAGACCACGGGGCCAACCATGACACTAGGCATTGTGAGGCTTGCTAGGTCGCCATGGGGCGCGACCAAATAATCATGGGGCGGGTATGGAAAGCAACCCAGTAATAAGGGCGGCTCAACCCCTAGGCCAATAAAGGGATAGTACATGGAAAAAATAGTATAAAAAAATTGCGGCAAACGTGATTGGTTCGGTGTTTGTACTAATCTTTTTAAAACTAGTACTGGTTTTAAAAGGTGGTATTAATCCCACTTCCAACAAATACAAGGGGGTCACAAAGTTTTAGTATTACTCTAGAATTATCGAACGAGTTCAAGTATATAAATATGTATTGTCCCAATATAAACTTCATATTATTGACATAGGAATGCCTTGTCATTATTAGGAAATATTGTAAATATCTTTTGTGTATCTTTTTATTATTGGTAAAATATTCTCTCATTAATTGTACAATCCTATAGTTTGTAGGTTTTGATTTTCCTTCATTATCGTACAATCCTATAGTTGGTAGGTTTTGATTGTACAATCAAAACCTACCAACTATAGGATTGTACAATTAATGAGAGAATATTCTACCAATAATAAAAAAATACACAAAAGATATTTACAATATTTCCTAATAGTCATGCCCCTAAATTGTGGTGGGATGTAACTGACGCTCAACTCTTACAACCCGTTGGGCGAGCTAGTTGAAGGTTTAAGTTTAAAACTCCTCTTAATAATTAAAATTATATCAACAAAGTCTATTAAATTTGGCTAGCAAACTAAATAAAGAGTTTGGTTCCAAAGTATGTAAACTAACCTATTGTCAAGACATGAGCCTCTATATGAAATCTGAGTATATAAAACTTTGGAGCATTGCTCGTGAATAAACAAAAATGTCTACAAAGCATGGGAAAAGATTTGCTATCAATTAGGAAAAATCAAGGGAGCTAGCACTCTGAGTCTAAGTCCTCTAGGAGGTCTGCCTCTATGTTACGGCCTTAGAACTCACGCTAAGTATCGTACAGCGGACGTATCATCTAGTCACGTATACTCAACATTTGCCATATGACGTGGCAGACTCAAACTGTACAAGTCTCATCGACATTGCCCCACGTGGTGGACAAGACTAGCGCGTGATATATTGTAAGTCAGATAATAAATGTACTGAATAATCTAAAAGTTGGAATTGTTATAAACTAAAGCAAAAGACAAGAACAATAGAACAAGAACAATAGCAATAGAGAGAAGAGTAGAGAGAGTTCTTCTTATTGAGTTGAGAGGGGTCTCAAGGGATGATTTACAATGGTAGAGAGCACCTCTATTTATAGGGAGGAGGAAGATCTTGCTACCAATAATAGGACTCTAAAATCTCTCTAATTAAATACATTAAAGACATTCACCTTAAATAGAAGTGTAAGAATCTTCTATTTCATAACACTCCCCCTTGAATGTCTATTCAATGATGTGCCTCATAAAACCTTAAAACCAAAACCCAATGGGAAAAATTAAAGTAAGGAAAAAGAGTACACATGTTTGAATATGCGCCTATTGGTTGCCTCGTTAAAAACCTTGCAAGGAAAACCCAGTGGGAAAAAACCTTGTAAGGAAAAAGAGTGCAACGCGCATTGACTCCCCCTAATGAGTACATCAATTTATATCCTTGAGCATTTTCATTCCAATCTTGTGCATCATCTTCAAAACGATCTTTGGTAGAGATTTGACAAATCAACCATATTGACTTGAATAAATATTCCGTACCTTGAAATCATCATTCTTGATAGATATGAACATCTTCATATAATGTCGTGGAATAGCTCTTCAATATCTCCATAGATGCATTCTCAATGCCATCATGCTTATAGTTATGGCAAGATATATATGTACACAAGTTGTACTTAGGATGTGGTACTTCTTGACCACGAATTGCATATGCTTCAAGCAACTTAAATCTTTCAAGTTAAGTCATGTAAGTCACATAATAGACTTTAGCTGCATATCAAAGTTTCATGTCATGCTAAACAAATAAGATATCGAAAACTGATTATACATACCTTTGACTTTATACTTTCAAGCATATGAACTATAGGTTCAAAGCTACATGTCTTTCATATGGAATCAATTCTTCTTGAATTGTATCTCTTCCATTTAGTTACTTTCTTTGAGTCAGCAAATGCGTATAGCATGCTTTGCAATATGTTGCAATTGCATTTCCCTTTTTATGAACTACAGGTTCATATCATGATATTCGGGGATATACATATACAAATGAAAATTCATCCCATGTAACACTTTCTCAAGTGTTTATCATGTCTCCCCCTCATGTTAGTAAAGCTAACATGTTTCCTCAACTTTGGAAAATCATCTTTGTGCATTATGTCAATATACACATCACCTTAATAATAAGATGAAATTATTTGGTTCCTGACCTTGAACCACTTGTGAGGGGAGAATATACTCTCGTATACAACTTATATCAAACTGATATATACAACTTCGTTCTCATAAGGAACAGTTTAGGTATTAAGTGGAAGCACTCAATAATTATCCTGCTAAACCAACTTTGATATAAACCAACTTTGATATAAACCAACTTATCAAGATGAACTGTCTTGAGTAGAGAATCTGGAAACTATGCTCGAAGTTAGATTACTGAGCGATTTACCTCGCAAGCACTGCCAGGCTGCGGGTTAATAACAATGGCGCATGTAACCATATCATAGATGCATCATATGTGGTATACATGGCAGGTGAATGGGCCCATACTCACCTTTCATATTTCCAGAATTTATGGGCTTCAACCCGAACTCTTTAGTTGGTCCGTTCATTAATGAGAACAAGAACTTCTAGTTCTTTGGTATTCACCTATGTGAATTTGCACATCATACTTCAAATGAGATGGCTAACACGAATGTCAACTGACTAAATTATCAATATTGGTAAACTTCAAATTTACACCATGACATGTGCACTTATCAATAAACTTCGGGTTTATTATGACATGGGTTTTATACCAATAGATATCCACTTTATTGTGGCATTCTTTCGTTTGTGTAGTACAAACTGGAGAACAAAGCGGGTAGCTTTTCATATACAAATTACCCCGCTACAAGTTGTAGTAATAGGAGAATCAAAGCCTTCCTTTATTATAGTCTCAATATAATCAATCGCTTTCGCGTGTACTTTGGAAACTGAATAAGTTTCTTTGAGACTTACTACAGCACAATACTCAATTGTGTTTCTCCAACATAGTAATAATTGGCTCTTCGAGAGCTCTCAATTAATTTTGTACTACCACAGACTGAGGTTCGAGATCCTCACATTCTTGCATTCCGTATTTTCAAGAGTCTCAGGCTCAATAGATTCTTCGTGAATCTCGGAATTAATCAAATCATGAGCGTCCTCATGTGATTCTTTCATAGTGTCATTTAGATCGTTCTTTTTTCTCTTTCTAGGATTTCGATCTTTGGAACCTAATGGTCTGCCACGCTTCTGGCGTGCATTTGACTCATTGGATATGACACTAGATATTTGTCCAATAGGGACTTTAATACGGATCGGAACATTTTCCGCGTGAATGTGGGATTTTGTTATCCTCTTCAAGTTCGTAAAAGCGTCAGGCATTTGATTTGCTATTCTTTGCAAGTGGATAGTCTTTTGTACCTCTTTCTTTCAAATAGAGGTATGTGGATCAAGATGAGATAATGATACATTTTTCCACAAAATTTCCCATTTGGTTTCACCGACTTCTCCCCCTAATTTTGGGAAAAGTGTCTCATCAAATTGACAGTCTGCAAATAGTGCAGTGAACAAATCTCCTGTCAATGTTTCGAGGTAGCGAATAATGGAGGACGATTCATACTCAACATATATTCCTAACCTTCTTTGCAAACCCATTTTGGTGCGGGATGGCGGTGCTACAGGCACCTATACTGCGCATCCAAAGCTTCTTAAATGGGATATATTGGGTTCATGACCCAAAACCAATTGCAATAGGGAATATTTGTGATAATTCGTCAGTCAGAGACGAACTAGCATTGCTGCATGCGAAATGGCGTGACCCTAAGCCGAAGCGGGCAGCCGACAAAGTAGCATTGCTGCATGCAAAATGGCGTGAACCCAAACCGAAATGGGCAGCCTCGTTTTCATGAAGAATTCAAGATTATTCTCATCTATTATCCATTAACTTTGCAAACGCAAGGTTGCGTGATGGCAACAAGCACACATTAGACCATCTACAGGATGTGTCTATCAAGACCATGAAATACCTAAACGACCTACTAGGTGGGTGAATAGGTCCACAAATGTCCCCTTGTATACGTTCCAGAAACGGGGGTGACTCGGTCCCAACCTTTGTGGGGGATGGTTTGATAATCAGCTTGCCTTGATGACACGAAGTGCAAGGATATTCATTACTTGAAAGAATTTTGAAATTCTTTAACGGATGCCCATATGAGCTTTCTATAATCCGTCTCATCATGGTTGATCCTGGGTGACCCAGTCGATCATGCCAAAGTACAAATGTATTGGACTCAGTATTCTTTAGATTTACTGTTGAATGTGCCTCAATTGCACTAATTCTTGTCCAATACAGGCCACAAGATAAAGACGGGAATTTCTCAATAACCCTCTTTTGGCCGGAGACATTCTTTGAAGTGAGGACGAGATATTCGAGATTATCTTCATCCATTGTCTCAATATTGTAGCCATTCCGGCGTACATCTTTAAAACTCAACAAGTTTCTCATAGACTTGGAGGAGAACATAGCATTCTCTATGATTAACGTCGTGCCCTTGGGCAGAGTTACAATGGCTCTTCCGGAGCCTTCGATCAATTTACTTTCCATGGTATGACATACAAAAGAAATACAGGAACATAAGAATAAGCAAGTTCAATTCCTTTTGTGTCACATAATATTTTCAAAATCTGCTACTAACAGTTGACAAACAAAATAAGATATGTTGTCCATAATCAATTACTTTGCAGTTTGAAAATTTCAGTGTTTTTCATAAGACAATCGATTATTAAACACACACAATCGATTGTTTGAACATAGACAATCGATTGTTAAACACACACAATCGATTATTTGTTATTTTTGAAAAATTTCGGATCACACTATCTTAAGACAATCGATTGTTAAACATAGACAATCGATTGTGGATGATTTTTGAAAAATTCCAGATTACACTGCCTAACGACAATCGATTGTTAGATATAGACAATCGATTGTGGGTGATTTTTGAAAAATTCCAGACCTCACTGTTTCAAGACAATCGATTGTTAGACAAAGACAATCGATTGTTGGCTATTTTTGAAAAATTCCAGAACACACTGTTTCAATACAATCGATTGTTAGCCAAAGACAATCGATTGTTGATCAATTGTTTTTCAGCTTTAATGCGGAAATAGTTGATAATCGACTAGTTTTTCAGGATAGTCGATTACCCCCACTGGAAAATAAAAGTTTTATTGATATTTGAGCATATTGAAGATATTCTAAAGAACTACTGCTAACATTGCTTTATGAACTAGCTAATACGAGCTAATACTAATGACTATTAGATTATTCACTAACTAATACAAATAAGTAGAACAAAATCAAATAACTCCATCTTCTTTCATCATGGTCCCATCGCCGATTATGTGGTCTATTTTCCCCTCGGGTTGCTCAAAGAAGTCTGCCACATCCAGGTGGGTGATGTCCTCATTGTCGTCATAGACAAAGTTTGTTTCAGGGCCTTTTCTCTTTCGAGATGCTTGATAAAGGTCAACCAAGTGTCTTGGTATACGGCAAATCTTTGACCAGTGCCCTTTCCCACCGCAACGATAACATATAGTTTCTGAACTATTTGCCTTAGGATCTTCGGGATCCCGTTTCTGCTTTCGGTGGTTATCTCTCTTTGGGGGGTGACGGACTTCTTTGGAATTTCTTCCTTGTCCACGTCCTTGGCTTTGACCCCGTTTATGACCGTGATCATGGTCCCTTTTATGTTTGGCATAATGCGAGTGCACCATATCTGCTTCAGGCAGTGGTGTAGACCCAGTTGGTCTATTTTCGTGATTTCTCATGAGCAGATCATTATTTCGCTCAGCCACTAGTAAGAGAGAAATCAGTTCAGAGTACTTCGTAAAGCCTTTCTCTCGGTACTGTTGCTGCAGTACCATATTGGAGGCATGAAACGTTGTAAACGTTTTCTCAAGCATATCGTAATCGGAGATGTTATCTCCACATAGCTTCAGTTTAGAAGTAATTCTGAACATAGCAGAATTATATTCAGAAACGGACTTAAAGTCCTGTAGCCTCAGATGGGCCCAATCATATCGTGCTTGTGGCAGAGTGACCAACTTCAGGTTGTCATATCTCTCCTTTAAGCTGTTCCACAAAACGAGTGGATCCTTGACGGTGAGATATTCAATCTTCAAACCTTCGTCAAGGTGGTGGCGCAAGATAATCAAGGCCTTCGCACAATCTTGGGTTGATGCTTTTTCTTTATCTTTGATGGTGTCTCCGAGACCCATAGCATCTAAGTGGATTTCAGCATCCAACACCCATGTCATATAGTTCTTGCCCGAAATTTCAAGGGCAACGAACTTTCTTTTCATAATGTCAGACATACTCGAAAATTAAATTAGGAAGAGGGAAAATACCTTGGATTTTCGAGAATGATACTTGAGACGGTAGAGTCTCGTGCTGATAACGTGTTATAAACTAAAGCAAAAGACAAGAACAATAGAACAAGAACAATAGCAATAGAGAGAAGAGTAGAGAGAGTTCTTCTTATTGAGTTGAGAGGGGTCTCAAGGGATGATTTACAATGGTAGAGAGCACCTCTATTTATAGGGAGGAGGAAGATCTTGCTACCAATAATAGGACTCTAAAATCTCTCTAATTAAGTACATTAAAGACATTCACCTTAAATAGAAGTGTAAGAATCTTCTATTTCATAACACTAGAACAGGAATTGAACAGGAATTGAATTTAAAATTGATAACTGTAAGTTGAAGCTGAAAACCGATTCTATAACTGATAAATGAAATTGAAAATGAAAACTAAGTAAATATTTAACTGAACTTAAAGCTGAAAACTTAATCTAACACTATTATTTAAAGTAGAAGCTGAAATTAAGTTACTTTAATATACTCCACTTTTCTTGCCGCACTACTTTGACGCATATCATTTCATATACTTTCTCGTTTAGTAGCTTGAATCATTGGGGTAATTTCTAAAATGAAATTAAATATTGTATACAGTTAAAATTAGATATGCCTGATTTCAAAGCTCGAGGGACCGCCTTAAACCCTAGCTCAAGATGGGTCGAGCTCGATCTCAATGGACCATGCTCGAGCTAATGAGAGAGTACAAGACCCGAGGATCAAAGTAAGCGATGAATATCAAAGCTGAGTATACCCAACCCCGAGATGGAGATGGTGCCGTTATGAGCAGGATTCATGTTATGTCCCCAAAATTATGATGTAAATTTCGGAAAGATTTATACGAATTGGTACGAATCCGTACTAAACAGCTAGATAGTTGTCCCAGTAAGATTCAGTACTATAAATAGAAATGTACCTTATTTAGGGTTCCCTTATTATATAATGTGGACCCTAATCATTTGTAACCATCATCAATCATTGGCAAAGAATATACTCTCTTACATTCTAGTTCATATTTTATGAGAATTGTCTCTTTACTTGATTGTTCTTACATTACTGTTCTTAACCAACCTCGAGGCCACCTTAGCTCGAGGTCGAGACTGTCTTTCATATTGGTTTGATTTTACTCACTTCCTTAATCCATACATTAGCTTTCTTAATTATTAATTAGTATTAAATTAAATCACGTATTTTTAAAATCACAAATAAATTTAATAATTACTCGTATTTTCGAGGTAAACAAATATAAAAATAGCAACCAGCTTTGGCTCATGCAATACATGGTAAATACAATTTTGGCTGTCGCATCTATGCTAGAACTTATAGCACAACATCTTACCAAACTCTTCTTCTCTTAAAAGCCACATTCCTTATGTGATTTTTATTTGTCACATTCCTAGAATATGAAAATAAAGGCTAAAAAGGGTGCGAGAGGTATCAAATTATCCATGAGGTCAAAATTGGAGTCACTTTAACTTCACTTGGAAAGAATTAAAGCTTATGAATGTTGAAAATTTGTGGGAAAAAAAATAATATTTCATCTGAAATGCACCTTTCAAATTAAATATTTGCAAATACTCGCGATCAAACTAATAATTGCAAAAATTAAATCAGTACTGAAGTTAATGAAATATTAATTCTGGTCGAATTCATATCTTGCAACTACTGAGATAGTGATTCACGGCAAGGCGACCATTTTTGCTGCAAAAATTTACTCATAGGCACATATTTTTCATACGCATGATAAAATGATGTGTATATTCATATTAATTTTTAATTGCTAATATTAAATTGATTGGTTTGGTATAAACACACTATTAGAAATCCAGTAAAACCGATCAAAATTTTCCGACCAACGTTAGTCGGTCAAAAAAAGCGACCAACAACTGTCCAGCTTGGACAGAAAACTGGAAAACAAATATTTTACATTTTCTTTACAATAAATACCGACCAAAGTTGGCCGTTAAATTGATCAACAAATTAATCGAGTTTGTCCAACTTGCTTAGTCAAAGAAACTTTTGGATTACTGATCAACTTTGGTCGGTAATATGGACCAAATTTTTTAAACTTTAATAATTATAGTATTATTTAAATATTTTATAAAATTTGAAGAATTTATATTTAAACTTACTGACCCACGTTAGCAGGTTAATGCAGAGGAAGCACTTACCGACCAACTTTGGGCGGTATATTTTATTTTTAAGAATATAACTGACCAAAGTTGGTCGGTTGTTAGGTCAACATTGGTCAAAATTTTGAATCACTTTTATATTTACTATCTAAACAATATAAATGTAATCTGCTAATACTTTTGTAATACAAATAATGAATACACTACCATGTACTATATCATGCTATAAATGTAGTTAAAGCAGTACAACGATATATATATATATATATATATATATATATATATATATATATATATATATATATATATATATATATATATATATATATATATATATGTCAATCATTTTATTTTTAATATTTATCGATACATCTAAGTAAGTTATAAGTCTATGAATTAATTTACAAATAGATATATTTGATGATAAATTATATATATTAATTAGGATCTTCATAAGTCTATCCCTAAAAGAACCCAACTATTTTATCCGATTAGCGGGTTGTAATAAAAACTAAGCTTGTAGGTAGGGTAGACATCGAGAATGTGTTAGATGTTGCACATCAAAATGATATCTCCAATGTTGACCAATAGTGGACGATTAGTTAGAAAATGATTTGGAACATTTTGAATGCATATTGGAAGAAGTTGATATAAATAAAGTAACAATTATAGAATATGAGGATGAAGAATCAACTGATGAAACTCAAATAAGTGAGGACGAATAATTTTCGAACGAGGAACAATATGTTGATGAGGATTAAAAAATTGGGATTTTAAAGCACTCTCATTCTATATCTAGTTTCTTATATGTTTCAATCCAAATATATATTATATTATGCAAATGGCAAGCAAGGGTCAAGGTAACAATGACCCTACTAGTTCTCGTGGTCGAGAAAAGGCTAGGAAGGGAAAAAGGAGGGTAGAAAATAATACTCCCTCTTTTCCACCCTCTTCAGAGATGCCTATGTCTTATCCTCCACCACACGGCTACACTGAGCTACCACAACATTACGAGCCCTACACCTTCATCCAGACACCAGGTCTTTCATCACAAGGCCATAGGTCTATACGTCCGACATATAATCCAGCTGCCTCACGGCCACATAGATCGCATCCACCTATATCACTTCTCTACATATCACAGCCACATGGATTGCATACATTCATGTCACAACCAATCAGGTCATAGCCATTAGTATCACAACCACTTGGGTCGCATCCAGCTATGTCGCAGTCACATGGATCGCAACCATCTTCATCAACGACTTCATCTATTTCAGGCCTTCGCCTGCGAGAAAGTAGCTCTGACCTCCATACACCATTCAAACATGCCTCTGATACACATGCTTCGGACAATGATGACGAGAAAGTACGTTATGAAAGATATGGCATGATCATCACAGTCCCTAAGGCTGATTGGTAAGAGTTATTTATTATTTTTGTATCTATTATTTTGTAACATTTTTACTAAGATGTTAATGTGTTCTTATTGTTAAATTGTAGGTTCAAGCCGAGTAATAAGACTACGATGATAATCACCAATTCCATCAGAAAGATTTATGATGACCCTTATGCGACTTGGACTGATTTTCAATTCTCACTAAATGAGCAAATTTTCAATCAACTTAAGGTATAAATATTCTTTTAAGCAGTTTAATAACTTATACAACAAGAAGATACCTAGTAAAATTCCACCAGTGGAGTCTGGAGAGAGTAGAGTGTACACAAACCTTACCCCTACCCAAAAAGCAAAGATATTCTTTTAAGCAGTTTAATAATTTATACAAAATAGTTTAATAATTTATATTTATGATATTTTAATATAATATTTAACTTTTGAAATGCAGAGCAAGTGTGCATGCCGCTATATCGTGGAAGTGGTTGCAAAATCATAAAGATCACAAGAAATTGACGAATGCTTTCTCTGATGCTAGAAAGAAGAACAAGAGGCTTGGCTAGTTACTTCAGAATTTATGGGATAATTTGTAAAGGCAATGGCTTATCGCAGAGTTCTTAGAGAGGATCAAAAAAGAAAAGAAAGTTCGCGCATCTGAGAAGGGAGGCTCCTTGCACAGTGGAGGTACGATCAGTCTAGGGACAATAAAAAGAATATTAGTACGTAATTTGCTATTCTGTTTATTAGCTAAATTAATTTATTACCAGGAAAAGAAGTTGGGACATTCAATGAGCCACGATGAGCTATTCAAGGAGATGTATATTGTAAAGAAGAAGAAAGTGATGGATCAAGAAAGGTGGGTCGAGGACCAGACCTCGACTGCATATGTAAGCCTTTAATTTTCTTTAAGTATTATAATTTATTTTTATGAGAATTTTGAAATACTGATTTAATTTAAAATAATATAAGGTCACTACCAAAGTAATGTGGAGGAATTTATTTGTAGTCATCCTGCTGATGAATGGGCGAGCAAACCCAAACTGCGGATGAGGATACTGAAAGAATATGGTTGGGGTCTGTTGGCGGTCCAAAATGGGGGGAGGTATACAAGCTACCTACTAAAAAATTCCATCACTATAAGTGTGGAATGCAAGGAATATGGACTTACTCGCAAACCGAGCAACTTAATGGGGAGAGCCTCTCCGCTATGCGAGAGACAATGACAAAGCTCACATCCTAGCTAGAAGCGGCCAAAGGAAGAGAAAGGGTTAGAGATGATCAATTCCTTAGTATGCAAGCTTAGATCAGAACTCTCCTATCTTCTAGAGATTTTGCGTTACCCCAGTCTCGTGATTCATCGCTAGAGGGTTGACCTCCACGTGATCGTTCCTCCCGTCCTGCTCGTGATTGTTCCTCCCGTCCTCCCCATGATCGTTCTTCCCGTCTTCTACAAGACAGTTCCCTATACTGTCTTGTAGATGAAAGTTCATCATATGGTGATAATGAAGTTATACAAAATATCTTGACTTTTATATACTTTGGACTAGATAAATAGAACCAGTTTTGAACTTGTTGTAATTAGTATTAACTTGGTTTTGGATTGTTATATTCAATTGAACTTTAATTTTTTAGTTTAAAGTATTTATTGAATGTTTGATTGTTATTGTTGTTGTTATATTGGCATGCTGGCAAGTGGTTGTCACGCCCCAACCTCGGGAGCCGCGACCGGCGCTTAATCGAGTGAACCCAACTGAGCAAGCCTTATCGAACACTTCCTACCCAACTCAATATGAATAAGAAAATCATGCTTTCATTTATTTAGACAAGGAAAGATAGTACATTCAATATTGTTACTTCATTTTATATCACAACAATAAATCGTAGTTAATTTTCTAAGATTCAAAAGTGAGAGTCAGAATTACAACATAGTTCATAGACTCATCCAATATCCGTACATAACCCACACATATGTCTACGGAGCCTCTAAGGATGTAAACGACAAGTATGATAATGCCGACAATAAGGCCCCGGCTATACCTCAAAAGTGAAAGTCCACAACAAAGAATGTGCGATATAACCCCTTTAAGGTGAAAAGGGCTCACCAAGACTTTGAGAAGAAGTTACTCCGCTATACACGATTGACACTATCCGCAATGGAGCCACCTACATTCATCTAAAAATATAGCGCCCCCGACAAAAGGGATGTTGGTATCATGGGATAGTACTAGTATGTATAACTAAACACCATCTAGTTAGAAAGAACTTTCATACCAAACATAAGAAAATCACAAGTATAACTCAAAAGCTATAAACGATTACAACATTATCAATGTAAAAGAATCATATAATTTTTACATACTGTTCATCATTTTTTCACTATACCACCGCTAGCATGAGTGGAGTCCGATCTCGACCCGATCGGCTAGGTTGCCTCATTTGAGACATACAATTCAATCACAACCTCATTTTTCCTTTTTATCGGGGGTTCAATATCAACACAATACCATCATGTGTGCGGCATGACGCCCGATCTCGGCCCGATCGGCTAGGCCGCCTTATCAAAGCATTTTTTTCCATTAATCATCTCAATTCAATCTTTGTTTGACATATATCATTTCATAGGCACTTGGGAACACAACTATCACGTCATATATATGGCACTAGGCCATATTTCACGCCATTCCCAATTTCAATATTTGATTTGTAATTTAGGATAATATGTGCACATAAGAGAAAATATCATTGTAAGCATAGATGAGACTTCACGTAGAGGACACAACATATGCAAATTCAATATCAATTTTAAGATTTAAGCATTTCAATACATGATTCATATTCCTTGCACCCTTTTCAAGTTATCTAGAATAGCACATTGATCATATTGAGATACATCTTTAATGCATATAAGGTTACAACCCCAAATTCATGTGAAACAACAACCAATACAACAATTCAACTATAATGTTACCGTATTTACACAAATACCAACGAAGCTCATTTTCTAAAAAATTGGGTTTTAGCCATACGTACTTCAGTTGACCTTTCCTTAATCTTATAATGTTCTGGAATGTTCGCACTTCAATCTTTTTAAGCTATATAACACAATTGAACCCATAACTAAGAAAAGATCATAATCTAAGCTCACTTGAGCATTTTATCAAGCATTAAGTGTTCATTACGGCCTTATGATTCTTTTATGCAAGATTACACTAGCATATTCCCCATGCCTCTTTATTTATAATTTTTCTATATCCTTTAAGAACACATGCATGCAATGCAATCACCCTTATCCCCATGAATTACCTCACTATTAACCCCCTATAACTATGTATAAAATTAAGAGCTGAGGTGATGAAGTCTTACGTTCTGGGATGAAAGCTTAGGTGCCCCACTTGATTATCTTCAATTTTTTAACAAGGATTTATGGAGTAATTTTGATGGAAGGAACTTTCCCTCTCTTAGACCTCCCTCTCTCACTCTAAAAGTATCAGAAAATATGCTTAAAATGAGCTATTGCCTAGGATATAACGACATGGGGTCGGATTTAAAATTTTAAAAATTTTGGAGCCCCAACTCAGATCTGCGGTAGCATATGCGATCACAAAGTTGACATGCGGCACGCAGAGTGAACAGCAAAAATGCTCACAAAAACCCGAACGAATTGTCTGGGTATGCGATAGAAATGCAGTCTGCATACATGTTCTGCAGTCGCATAATGCACCGCTGAACTGCCCTTCACAAAAATTCCAAGGGGATTATGCGATGATTATGCGAACCGATTGTACGGTCGCATAATTGGCCGCATAGTTGTCCTCAAATTAACCAACACACTGACTGGCTCTACAACGACTATGTGGTCCGTACCGGCCAAAATTGTTCGGTTAATGGACAATAAATTTTCGAATTTTAATATTACTGGCCAACTTTGGTCGATATGTTGCTTGCACTGATGAGGTTACCGACCGACATTGGTCGGTAATGTTAAATTTTAATTATTTTCAAAATATATTTTCAGTTACTCACTAAAATTGGTCGCTTTTTTTTAATTTTAATAATTGATTAAAAAATATAAATTAAATACACTGACCAACTTTGTTATGTAAAATAAACTTAATAAAATATGTTTCCGGCCAAAATTGGTGGATTCGTTGGTGGGAAATTACCGATCGAACATTGATCGGTAAATTAAAACTTTTATTTAACTTAGTATTTAGCCATTTTTGCCTCATCCGCCCAAGATAACAACTTTTATAACCAAAACCAAATGCAACAATACATTATACACCAAGCAGTAGAGGACAACCCATGTGTGCTATCTTAAATTGCATGCGTAATATCTTGTACTTCCCCATTAATGTCTTCCTTTCTTTGTTCCCTATATTTATCTGGTTAATTATTTTACCTGAAAAGATAAATATATAGTACTTATAAGGTTTCCTTGGATTATATTATAGAATTAACAGTTGAAGCACATATAGTCCATATCTTATCTTCCTCCATCAACCAGACAAAGTACTGATCTGCTTCTGTTCCTGGCAAAAGAATTGGACATTTCAAAGGTCCTCGGAGCAGTACTTGTTTTTGTCTTCTAGTTTTTTGTCTTGGTATATACTGATTGACTTTTTTATTCTTTTAATGTATTAGGCCACCAAAATTATAACCTTTGTTTCTTAATTAAATACAAGAGTTCATCTCGTTAAACAAAGTTTTAAAAGAAATGATTAATTAATTAATGGGCATAACTAGAAACTGGTGTTGTCAGCCATTTGGTAGATGTTATAGCTAGTGAAGAAGTATAGTGTCTCATGCTTGCGGCAGATAGAGGGTTGGATTTCTTTTCTTGGTTCTTCTAATCCAGCCATGTTTATTCTACATTTCTTACTTTTTCACTGTGCTCTAGATTTAAGTTGACCTATTTTTTGACCTACTATTACTTGGGTATACTCAGTTGTTTTTCTTTTCCTTCCTTTTCCATTTATTTTATACTTGAAGGTAGTCTTTTGTTTCTCTCGTTTTTCTTTTTCTATCTTCAAGCGATTGAGGATAGCTTTTAAGTTTGTGAAAAATATAGGTATATACCTAATATGCTTTTAATACATTATACCTTTCTATAACAGTATTTTTATATAATTATTTTACTATAAAAGTTAAGCCTTTTCAGAATCAATTTTCATGTTATGTTATAATATATATCACTATAATATTCAAAAATATTCAAAACAAAACAAGGTTGTTATAGAGATATTTAACTATACTAAAATATAGGGTTAATCACCTAAAAAGTCATTAAATCTATACCCTGAATGTCGGAAAATCTTCAAACTAATATATATAGTTCAAACAAAACATAAAAGAAATCACTCAACTTTCACTCTATATTCGGGAATATCGATTTGGCCAAAAACTGTAAAAGTAGGCCACATTCTAAAATCATTTTTCCATTAAGAAATCATTTTAAACCTAAAAAGTGCTCTCTGACTTAAAGAAAAAAAGCAGATTATTATAACTTAAAAGGACAGATTTATAACGTAAAAATATGGAAGATCATGGGTGTGTTTTGTACGAAAAAGATATTAATTTTTCAGAAAAATATTTTTAATATTTAGTTTATTTAAATACTTTGAAAAATATTTCTTTTGAACTTATCTTCTTTCAATTAAACAAAAATGTATTCCTTACTAAAAAGAGAAAATATTTTTGAAAACTCTTTGTCAGTCTTTTCCACCAATTTCTTTACTCCCATCTCACTCACCCCAACCCCTACCACACCCCACCCCAACCCCAACTCCCCTCCCCTGCCACCGCCACTCAATCCCTAAACCTCGACCTAATTATCTTGTTTTTTTAAAAAGAAATTCTGCAACCAAATCAAATATTAGAAAATAAATAAGAAAATTATTTATTTTTTAAGAAACATTTTTCTTCCTACCAAAACATGCCCTATAACTTAAAATGTAACAACTCCTAAATTACGGAAAGTACACTGCAGAACATGATAGGCATATATGACATAATTTAAGCATCGTACGTCAAATACGAGAAAAGTAATATACTATATACTACTCCATCGCCAATAACTCGATAAATGGTAGATACACCTTTTGAAGGTATGATTAATTACTACAATTACAGTAGTCGCAGCTTCATTTTCTTTTTTCATCCTTCCACGTGACACGAGTGAGCGGGTGTTCGGAATCTAAATATTATATTTTTGGATTCAAAATATATTAATAAGTATAAAAAAGTTACCTTTTTATATATAGCTTATAAATATAAGACGTTATATTTTAACGGTAACTTTTTCCGTTAAGGTATAACGTCTTTTATTTATACGTTATACTGAGAGACGATTTGATTGCCACGTATAGCATATGAAATGAAGACACTATACATATAGCGTCCAAAAAAAAATATGCTATACATTGATTATGGACCCACTAATAGTTTAACTGACATAATAATAATTTAAATATGTATAGCGTCTATTTAAAGAACGCTATACATAAAAAAAAAAATCATATCGTGGGCTAACCATTTCCTATATAAAGTGGTTAGGATTTTAGGAAAATTCGTTCACAAAAAATTCTAACTCCCATTCAATTTTTTTTTGTTGTTAAATTCCTAAGCATTTTTTTCATAATATCTGAAAAGCCTAGAATAAGAGTTCCATTATATAGGGGGTGGGAGAAGGGGGGGAGGGGATGAGGTTGTGATGGAGAATAACTCTGTGAGATATAGTTTATCTCCACAGAGTCATATCAAATTATCACTTACAATGAAGTATGATAAATTGATATCATTGTTATGCAAAAAAATGAGTGTGAGAAAACGTTCAGTGATACTTAAAGTAATCAGAAGATATCCGTATTCTGTCACTTCGCAAGGGGCTGCTTTTTACTCGGAGTTAAACATCTACGATGATGAAACTTTGAGAGATTTTCTGAGGACTCCGGATGAATACCGGGAATATCTTGTAATTAAAATGTTGGATATGTACGTCAAGGTCGAAGACGTTCAAAACAATGAGGTTGCCAAACAGGTTCCGGATAATCCCAATCATCAGGTGGTTATTCTAGAGGAGTTTTTCAGTACAGGTTCCGGATGAAAGAGTTTTCCTTGATTTAAACTTATCCCCGCCTGCTTTACATAATTCACAAGATGAGTGGTAAGCTTCAATGTTCCTTTGTGTTACGATGTAATTTTTGTTGTATTGAATTTGTATTAACGCTCATATATTTAACAGGGGGTATATGCCGGATATGAATTTTATAAATTATGAACCCAAGCATAGTTTTAGTGTGTTGGATTATGATGGTCCATCCGGGAGCCATCACCTAAATAAAAATATCCATCATGAAATTTCATCACATTATGACTTGTAAGTGAAGTGATACAACTATATAGAAAGTACTCATTAAATTCAATATCTTATTATTTTATTGATTGTGTAGTGAAAACGAGCAAGTTGAACCAAATATACTCGCTCAATTCCCTGAAGACGACGTATTAAATCGGGATCGGGCAAATGCACAGAGTGAGGATGAGAACTGTGATTACAACAATAATGCTGGTGAATCTGGAGACGAGACACCATTTCCCCGTGAGGATGGTGATGAGGAGGATGAGAAGGAAAGAGCTGATTTGACGAGAGAGTATGCTCCACCCTCCCCCTAGACGAAGAGTGTACGAGTCTCAAGTGTCGTTTCATTCAAGGGAGATTCTCTACCTTGATAACTTGCCAAGCATGCCGGATGTGAAAGCTCTCACAAGGGATTTTGATGAAATTCAAACAGCAATGTAGGATGAGTCTAGACTAACGGTATTGGCAAAGGTCATGCTTTTTCCTGATAAAGCGCGTCTAAGCAAGGCTTGTAAAATGAATAATTTAAAAGAGTGTCGTGAGAGTACGGTATGAGAGTCAAGTCCAGTTGTATACAAGGTTATTTGTCACAGGTGATTTTGGCCATGTTATTGGATGTTGCGTGCAGGCAAGAAGAAGACAGGTATATAGAAAGTGTATAAATACATTCCCAGCGAGACATACGAAATGGACACGCTCAACGGGAATCACTTCAACTTGGATATTAACTTGATTTCTCTTGTTCTTATTCCACACATATTGAAGTGTCCAAAAGGTATAAAATCAAAGAATGCATTACAACAGTCCACCAGGAACATGGCCATACCATTATTAAAAGAAATGCATATCTCGGGTAAACAAAGAGCGTTTGAAATAGTCTATGATAGCTGGGATAAGTCATTTGCAGATCTGCTTAGGTACATGTAAGGATGTATGGTGTCGCGGTTCCGAACCGGAACCGGATCGGAACCGTGGCCCTGCCGGTTCTGGCGGTTCCGATTCTACCGGTTCCAGGGAACCGTCGTGGGCCTGTTCTACCCATTGTAACAGCTAGAACCAGACCCGCCAGAACCGGAACCGGCTGGCGGTTCTGGCGGTTCCAACGGCCATTTTTCAAAAAAAAAAAAATTTTAAAATAATTTTAGTAACGGCTCTTTGCAAAAATTAGCCGTATGAAAGTTTAAAAAATAGCCATTTGGCCCCCAAACTTTAATTTAGTCTCAAACTTTATATAATTACACCATTTCCCATTTCTCAACTATTAATACCCCCTCATTATTTCATTTTTATTTACCAATTTATCAATATTTCTCAATCTCTCTCAAGCTCTCTTTCAATATTTCTAGTGCAAGTGCTTAATTTATTGTTGCAAATTCATGAAAAATTGTGAAGTTGTTGAATTGAAGTTTTCAAGTGTTCAAGTTCAACGATTTTCAATTTTCAAGAAGTTGTTCGTCAATCCGGTAAACTCGTTTCAACTCAAACGTGCTAATAGTATTTTTTGTGTTTTTAGTTTGCTTAATTCTAATTATTATGGCATTTTCGTTGAAAAATATGTTCGGTAAAGGAAAAGGTAAAATCGGTGAAAGTAGTGGTAAAAAAACTCCCCCTCCCCCGGCTCCCCGACCTAAAAAAGATAAGCAAGTTGAAAGTAGTAGCCAACCTAGATTTCCTAATGAACCCTTCGTAATCCTTGATAGTGATCACCCTTGTTTTCAATTTAGCGATATTGAATTTCTACATGATGTAGCAGTAGGTGATAGAATAGACGATAATATTATGAATGCTCTTTATCCTAATGCACCAATCTTAGAGGGAAATGAGGATGATGATGATGATGATGATGAAACCCAAACACCAGATTTAGATGATACACCTACTAGTACAAACTCCCACCTGTGATGAACCGGTACACCCACCTGTACAAACTCCCACTTTTAGTATACAACCTCCTAAACATACAGAAACATCATTAGTTTGGAAATTTTTTATTCAACTAAGAGAACAAGGGAAAGGTGGAAGACAAGGGAACAAGGGACTAGAAAAGGAGAATCCAGACGGCTCTTTCGACCTTTTAGAATGGTAGAAGACAAGGGAAAAGCATTTTCCCGTTCTTGCAAGGATGACTCGGGATGTTCTATCGATTCAAGCGTCAACTGTTGCATCGGATAGCGCTTTTAGTCAAGCAAGACTACAAATAGGTGATCACAGAGCATCGATGCGGGAGAGCTTGGAAAAATCAGTGCTTTTTCGAGATTGGATCCGCGCAGAAAGAAGGAACTTTGGCATAGCAGAATCACAACCAGAAATAGATGAGGCATATAAAGAAATGATAGCAGAACTTGCTGAGGAAGCAACTTCACCCGGAAGTGATGATGAACAAGCTTCATTTCCACCACCGCCAACACAACCACCTCCCAACCCTGACGGTTTTATGAGATTTGTTAGAAATACAACATAAATTATGATGTAACTTGTACATTGGCACGTCTTCTTTTAGTTTTTTTTTCCTTTAATGGTGGTATTAGTACCATGTTGTGCATTCCATTGGGGAAAGGAAGACTAAGAAAGATATGCCATTTTGATCAATAAATATGCTCTTTATCATATCCTTGAATGTTTTTTTTCTCAATATTTCTTTGTCTTTACTTCGATATCAATCCTTGAATATTTATATAACATACAATATATAACATACAACACAATATACTAATGACAATATTCTTTTTATCAATTTATACTAGTTACTAACTACAACACAATATACACTACATATATATAATATATACTACTTACATAAAATATATACTACTTATATACAAAATATACTACTTATATACAATATATACTAATTACTACAACACAATATATACTATAATAATAACTTAGTACACCATATAAAATATATTTTACACTATACTAATGACTACTATACAAGATATTGAATTAAAAATAAAATGATATTTCAGACCCGCCAGAACCGCCAGAAACCGGAACCGCCAGAACCGCCAGACCCGGAACCGCCAGAACCGCCAGACCCGGAACCGCCAGAACCGGAACCGCCAGAACCGGAACCGCCAGAACCGGAACGCCAGACCCAAATAGACCCAGAACCGAAACCGGATACAACCTTAGGTACATGGCTGCACTGCAGCAGTTTAACCTCGGGACGGTTGTTGAACGGAAGCTTGAGCAGAGTCCAGGCAAACTAGAATATATATTCAATTACGTGTTTTAGGCGTTCAATTACGGAATTCTATGCGAAAATACTATAGAGTTTACTATGCTAAAAGTTTCTACATTTTACTATGATAATAAATAAACTAAATATAAACAACAAATACATTTTAATCCACTTAATATTCACAAAAATACATATAACATACTAGTTTCGCAAATAATACACAAAACGACATAAAAACACTAATATCTAAATTCGGATATTAACGTAAAAAAGTTAAATCTCAATTTTACATTTATTTTAAAACACATTAATTTATGTCCGGATAAATATAATAATACTAATTCCGCAAATAAAATGCAAAAGGACATGAAAATACTAATATCTAAATTCGGATATTAACATAAAAAATTAACTCTCAATTTTTACATTTATTTTAGAACACATTAATCTAAGTCCAGACAAATATAACATACTAGTTTCGCAAATAAAACACAAAATGATATGGAAACACATCAATCAACTGATATATATTACTACACAAGTTTCGGCAAAAAATAAATAACATATCTCGATATAGTCAATGTTTTTGTGTAAAAATTTAAAGACGATGCAGTTAAATCACAATAATATAATGCTCCAGTACGATGTGAGACCTACGTTCTTCACCTTGGGCCCACATACATATTTTTTTAAACATGGGTAGGGGGAGGGGATCAGAAGCAGAGTTTAAAACAAATTTGGGGGAAAGTGATTTCTGGTCGGAGAAGAAGACAAAGGGCATTATTTAATTTAGGGTATAGCGTGTTTTTCTGAATGCTATATGTATAGTGTCTTCATTTCATACGTTATATGTAACAGTTAAATCGTCTGTCAGTATAGAGTATAAATAGAAGAAGCTATATCTTAACTATACGTTATATATAAAAAGGTAATTTTTTTTATACTTATTAATATATTTTGAGTTCAAAAACATAATATTTAGGTTATGAATTCAGTGAGCAGTCCCTGACATGAAGTAAGGAGAGGACAAAATATTTTAATTTTTTAACATCAATTTAACGCAAGGAAATTTGTAGACAAAGCTGATATTAGTAGGAAAGATCTCCAATTTGCAGTGAATACTCTAGAAGATGGACAATAATAGTTCATATATTCTTGAAATGGACAAATAGTAATTTCTGATCGACACCTTTGGACCTCTAACACTGTGAATGATTCTGCCTAAAAAAGAATAGTAATAGTAGTAGTACCAATAAGTAACAATGTTTTCTAAGCATTAACATGTGACATCCCACAATCTTAGTAAAAAGTAAAATAAACCTAAAAAATCCACAAGCAATGACAAAAATAATTTCAAAAAATGTACTCAAAAGTTTTAACAAATAAAAATTGGGTTCCCCAAAAATAGACCCCTAAATAGAAAAGAAAAAATAACAATAATAGAGTAATAGATTCATAATCACAAAACTAATCATTTTGAAATAATAATCCCCATCATCACTCATAACTCATCACCACCATCTACCCAAAATCATCATAATTCCATGTTCCACTTTTCCTAAAAAGAAAGCATCTTTTCATTTGTTAAATATTTATTTTCCGCAGACAAAATCATTTCATCTTTTACTGTAAAACCTCAAAAAAATAAAATAAAATTACTATAGTGCTAATAAATACACATTCCCCAAAATTTCAATATCTGTACACCATGCCAAACTCTCTTCCCGTGAAAAGCCCAACACATCTGACAACTCTCTTTAACACCTCTGTAGCGCTCCATTTTTCTCTTTCTCTGTGTATTTATCTGTATCACTCTCTGTTTCCTCCATTAAATCGGATTCTTGAGCTCGAAAAGATATTATTAAAGCTTACACTAATTGTTACTCTCTTTAATTCTTTCCTCACTTAGGACTAAGAATTTAGCACCAATTTTCATGGGACTTGTCTCAATGTTTTGGGTGTTTTTCTTCATTCTTGGAAGTGTAATTTTTCAGCTTTCTCAGAGTGCAACTGTAGTAGTTGATGGAGTTTCAGAATGGAAAAACCCAACTGTCCAAATTGGAGATTCAATTAGTAAGTACTAGTAGTCATTCAATTATATATGACCCATTTTGCTGTTATTGGTAGCTTTTGACTTAGACCAAAATATTTACTGAATATTTACCTTTTGTTTCTGTTTTTCTCTTTCAGTATTCCAGCACAAGTATCAGTACAATCTCTACATTTTCCAGAACCAGAATGCCTTCAATGTCTGCAACTTCATTCAAGCTACACTTCTCACAAAATCTGATTCCAAGTCATATACTGTAAGTCCCTCGAGTTATCTCAATTTCTCCATAATTTCAAGATTCAAGCTTCAATTTCTTCAATTCACGGCTAGAATTCAAAAGGGTATTCAAAAATCAGCTAAAAGACTTGATCTTTTTAAAAATTTCTGATGAATTTAATTCTGTTAAAATGAATGCAGTGGCACCCATCAAGACCAGGTTACTTTTACTTCTCATTCAACAATGGGTCTAATGCAGCGTGTTTACAAGGCCAAAAGCTAGCAATTAAGGTATCTCTTTCAACTCCGGCGCCGGAAAAACCACCAACAGGAGATCCACCGGTGATATCTGGTGGCGTTGTATCATCATCTCCGGCATACCCATGGCCGTTTCAGCCGCGAGAAACCACTTCCCCTAGTCCTGCACCCAGTGCATTATTTCCTGCAAACGGACCAATGTTGCCGGAAAAAGGTGGTGATATTCCTTTTATTAATAGCAATCCGGCGGTTCCTTTGCCCACCGGTGAAGTGGACTCTGCTACTATCCGCCCTTTGCCTACTTCTGGTTCTGCTCACCCTATAATGCAGGTAATTATACAATCGATATACTCCTTTGGGATGAGTTTATTTAATATTATTTCGAGTCTGTAGTATCTTTTTTAAATCCTATAGTAGGATGAGAATACTACGAGAAAATTAATATGTGATAACTTATTTCCCTACTAAACAACCCCTAACAGTGTAAAATCACTTACAGGTTAAAATTAAGTCGTTGAGAAATAGTTATTTGTAAATATCTATGATAAAATCACTAACCTGCTACTATGGGTTCAAGTTAGTTAATAGTTTTTCTAAAAATTTTACATTGTCTGTTTAATATAATAAAAATTTTATATTCATAGAGGTAAAATTTGCAATTTGCGTATACTGATGCTTTTCTAAATTCACTTGTGGAATTACAATTAATATGTTGTTGTAAAGCCTACATTGATAGTAATGAAAGAAAATGTTAGTAATAATAATTTGGAAGTAATGACATTAATTCTTGTTAAGGTGTAGTGTATCTTTAAGTAGTGAGTCATTTCAAAAAAGTAAAAGGTAAAAGAAAGCAAAAGGAAGAGGCTGTAAAGTTGGTTAAGATTAGTGAAGAAAGTGCTTGCTTTATTTAATTTTGCAATTCAGAAATTACTTTTATTGCTTTTAAAAGAGGAAATTTTGGACTTTCTTCAGTCTGACTGCCTCGCTTTTTTATTTTCTTCCTTTCTTTATTTCCTATTTTTATTTGAAAAAAAAATACTTGATATATACTTCTATTTTGGAACATTTAAACGTATAAACCATATTTAGCAAAAAAAAAAACCTATAAACCATAGTAATCAATGGTCAATTTTGTGATCTAAAATCCTAAATCTACTAAAGAATATTAGTTGAGTTTGGTCTTGTTTTTTCCTAATCCAAAAAAATGTGATTATAAAATATGTCTATGGAGGCAAAAAAACCAACCATTTCGGAAAAAATGGAGAACAAAAACATTTTGAGAGAAATATTCATTTTTAATTTAAGAGAGTGATAGATTACAATAAAAGTGAGAGCTGTTCCTTTTATTCCTTGCTAAATACAATAAGGAGGCTGATGATGGTGGCGTTGATTGGATTCATTATTTCCCATTTATTGTTTATCTTTTTTGTATATTCATTTAATTTGGAAATGCAGGTGGTGGGGTTTTCAGCAATTCAAAGAGCTTTGTGCTGTGCAATTTTCTTAATGCTGCTTTAGACAATGCAAAAGAAGAGAGAAAGAAATCTTTGCAATTCAGTATTATTATTATTATTATTATTATTATTATTATTATTATTATTATTATTATTATTATTATTATGTAAAAAGAGAGAGTCCCCTCTGGGGATGTAGGTTTGAATCTAAAGTAGCGTTAAAGGGGGTGATGATCATCATGATTAGGTCCATGTAGTACTAGTATTAGCAGAGTAATATTTTGTAGTATAATATTTCTATCCTTTGACCCAACTTTGGAATCATTTATTAGCTTTTTTTTTCTTCTCTTAATTTTGAAGTGCATTATTCAAATTCAACTATCCTAAATTATCTGTTAAAGTTACTTTTGTTTCGTTCGTAACAACAAAGTCATTGAACTATGCCTATTACACTCAGAAGGTCATTCAACTGAATTTTCCAAATTTTATATTGCCAAATACCTATTTTACCTTTTAAGTTATAAATATTGATCATTTTCTTTTTTAACTTTTTAATATTTTAATTTTTTCCTATATAATTTATATTTGGGTTTACCGATGAATTAAATAAATATTATTCATAAATTAACAAAATAAAAAATATTTAAGAATATATAATGTTGGAATAATAAAATAATGAGTATAGTAAAAAAATTAATTAGAATAATTTGTTAGTAATAATAATTTCAATATTAATAAAAAAAATTCAAAACTTTATTTCCACAATTCAAAAATGAAAGAAAACACAAGTTGTAAATATATATTTCATGCACGTAATATAAAAGTAATTATTTAAAATTAAGGTTTTTTTAATAATACACATTATATATTCTTGAAAATTATATTCATTTATATTATTATGTTCTACCAACTTTCCTATGATACAAAGCTATGTCACCGAAAAGCACGAGGACTATCTTTATAGGGTGAAATATGCTATGTTAAGTCGTGCATGGATTTTATATATATATATATATATATATGTATATACTACGTTTATTTAAATAATTATTTTTATATTACGTGAATGAAATATATATTTATCAATCTTTATTTTCTTTCATTCTGAATTGTGTAAATAAGTTTTGTATTTTTGTTGTTAAAACTAAATTACGAACAGATATTCTAAATACTATTTTAATTATGCTCATTATTATGTTATTCCAGCACTATAAATGCTTAAATACTTTTTATTTTTTTAATTGATAATTAATATGTATTTATTCTATAGGTAATTTCATAACATAAATTAAAAAGAGAAAAATTATAATATTAAAAAGTTTTAAAAATAAAAAGAAAAAAAATGTTTATAATTTAAAGGTCAAAAATAGGTATTTGCTAATCTAAAATTTGAAAAATCTAGTTGAGTAATCTTTTTGAGCGTAATATGCATAATTTAATAATTTTGGCACGTAATCATTTCACTCCTTTCTGTTTTTGTTATCGATTAAGCCCTCCTTTCTCCTTAATATGGACTTAAAGTAATCAAGCCCTATTTAGAAGTTACTGAGGCCAAGAACGTAACATGTGTAAAATTTAGAGAAATTATTAGCTACGTCTATTTATAAGTAGTTTATTATATAAATTGGTTAATTAATAAAATAGTATTAATATTAGTTAAATCAGTGAATTAGTTTTTAGTAGCAAAAAAAATATGAAAATTTTGCTTTATTTTGAGTGAGTATTATTTGAATAGATTGGGCACAATTTAAGAAGCTTGAATCTCAGTTTTTGGATAATTTGATGAATTTTTGAGGTGGTTTGAATTAAAAATTCGAAGTAAAAAGTGAACATAAAAAAAATGATAAGCGTATCACACCGTGTGTCATTTATATATCACATATGTATCATATATATATGAAAAGTTTTATTTTGTATCTCATATAACTGACATTAGTTGTATGAGGTTTCTTTTTGTCTCACAAAATTGTGGACCCTAATCTTACACTTCTGGGTCCATAGAATTCTGGGTCTACAAGACTGTGAGACAAAAAAGTTACCTCATACACCTAGTGTAAGTTGTATGAGACACAAAATAAAATTTTTCTATATGTATCAATTGTGTATCACATGTATACCCATGTGTACCTATGTGTGAGATACATCCATGATACATGTGTCACAGAAGACTTTTTTGAACTCGATTTAATTATGAATTTTGATACAAAACCAATCCAAAGCACCTCCGATCTTCCTCAAATTTTGTATGTTGACTTATCTATATATTTTCAATGAATTTCAATTATATCCATTGAAAAAGTTCCTTTTTGTTTAAATTTTTGGAATATTATATAGATTTTTGTATTTCATCACCTTATTTGCTACCCCGTCCATGTAATTTGCTTTCTTCTTGTATTTAATGTTGCTAATCACGCTTAAAAATATGGAAGATAATTTTTGTATGTGATTATTTGATAGAAAAGAAAATCCTATTATTCAATTGTTTAATTTTTGTTGGCTAATTTTAGTAAATCTATGACTAATTGCTAGAGATTGATAAGTTGAGATTTATTTGGAACATTTGTGTAGGTTTCTCTAAAATTTATAACTCATATGTTCGACCCATAAAACAACTTCCTAGCATATATTTCTATTATATAGAAATGAGAAGTTGGTCGGCCAAGGGTATATTTATCATTATATCCTCTCACCAACTTCTCACGTATCATAGAAATATTATTGTTCTATTAATATGAATATAAAATATTAATGAGTACATAAAATATTAATGAGTACATATTTATACTATTCTAGAAAAGATACTTTTCTGTCACTTCGATCTCATTTGGTCAGCCACTTTGTCTCATTTACTCTTCTGTAAGTCACTTTCATCTCCTTTGCTCACAATTTCTTTCATCTCTTTTATTCTTACGTAAGTTTGATTCATCTGCTCAACTAGCATGGAATTTTTTTTGCTAATCTCCTTTCCGATTTTATGCTGAAATTTATTTGTAGGTGCCATTATGCTTCATTTAATACTTCTACCAAGAATGACTTTATCAATTATTTTTATCTACTTTGAATATTCCAATTTTAGATCTAAATATCTCCTACCTTTTTTTCCCAAGAACTAATTTATCAGTTTTTTTCATCTACTTTAGGTGTTTCAATTTCAGATCCGATTTTCCATCTACTCAATGCAAAAAGTGATAGTAACTACTTGTTAAAAGGATATCATAATTTAAGGCTTTGTATCTTACTACTTTTCTCTTGGTATTTTATGGTAGAACTTTTTTATTGGGTTTATTTAATCTTAGAATCTGAGTTTTCTTTTCCTTATGAGTTTACTAAATTTGATTTTGTGCCTCAAGGCTTAAATGCTGGTGAATTGACATCTCACAAGTAGGATTCTGAAAATTAAACTTATATGAATGGTGATACAAAACGAGTCCATGTGTCTGCATAGGCAATGAACCCATAAACCATTACTTTCTCCATAGTATTTTGTTGGTAACTAATACGTTTTTGATCACTTTGAATATTATTCCTCCACAAATGAAGGAGAGGTAAAAGCTTCCAGCTTGCTGTCTGGGCGGTTACCTAGGGTAACAACTTGCTTCAAAGATGCAAGAAACGATGATTGATTAATTTGAAAATACAGATATTCTTTTTTTAATGCTAAAATACAGATATTCTTCTTCTTTCAAAATTTTAAATGCTAAGTTTATTTGCAAAAGCTTTTCTTTGACCAATAATTAGAAAAGCGGCAAATAAGTTTAAGATTTTCGATTTGGACGCTAACCGGTTCAAAAGAACAATCCTTCCCAACCTTTGCAATTTTTCAAATATTGCAGATATGTTAAGTGAATTTGAATCTGTGTCATTGTCCATTATATGTGAACATCCTTTTTTAGCTAAGCTAGATATTTGTTATTCTTTATTGATTCATATTGAACTCCTAACCTTCAGGTATATGTGATGTAACTCGGATGCTTGATTTCTATGATTGTAAAGTAAAATATTTCGTTCTTTGTTTCCTTAAGCACTGGACTTCTTTTGTTTTTTGCAACTCAACTATTTGGAAGGTTTTATTTACATGGCAGGTATTTAACTTTTTTGGTTTTTATGTCTTCATGTTTGAGACTTCTGAATTTGAAGATCTTCTATTCATTTTTTACAAGAAAAAACCAACAAAATTCACATCCGGAAAAATTTCATTAATCTTTATGAGAATAAACTTTTGAAACAACTAAATGAATACCCGATTATTCTTTTTAAAAAAATTGGCAGATCATCATCAGGTATTAGTATATATATGATTTTACCTTTTTCCTTTTTCAAATATCAAACAATGAAATCAAATCTTAATATTTGAATGCATGTAGAATCATCGAACAAATTTAGTGGACTGTCGAACAAATTTAGTACAACAATCCAATTCAATCCTCCTTACCCACAAGCTATTGAGTTAAAGTCATGGTATTATGCATGTATTTCTTTGTGAATTATACATATGTAGAAACATACTATTGATATAATGCATTAATATATACAAGAACAAACTTTTTAGATTTTATCTTTCTTGTAGGGCCAAAACAATTGGACCAATGTGCTTATTGCGTACAAGGTAAAGAGTACATCCAGGCTATGTTAAGGTGGTTCCTTTTGAAGATGAAATTATAGCTATTTCCAATATTCAAGCGTAACATCAAGTAAGAACAACATAAATTATATTATTCTATCAAAATTTTATTTTAGTAGTCACAAAAAGAAATATGCGGCATTCTTGAATTATATAGGGACACGTATTTTGTGTCGAGGCTGAACTTTATCTGCCAAATGATCAATGCTTTTGCGTGTTATCTTGTTTTGACCATAAGCAATTGTTCTCGAGATCTTTGAAAACATGGAGAATCGGAGACGGAGAAAAGAGAGAGAAACTTTATCTCTTTCAGAATCGATATATGAACAAAAATGAATTCTGTGTTCTGTTCTCTAACCGGAACCCTCTAGAAGACCTATATCCAATATGACTGACCCTAATATCATGGGTCAGTCTTACAAAATAGACTGGGTAAAAACAGACCCGAAACTAAAGCATGCCCAAAAATAAAGTAGCAGCCCAATGTACAGTATACATACAATACACAATAATGATACAATAAAAATACAACAATTATCAATGTATGTGTTTGGGCTTAGAAGCTAAGTAGTCTTTTAGCTCAACACCCCCCCTCAAGTTGGAGGGGGATACCACCTTCAACTTGAACAAAAGACGATGATGAACAGTGCCAGGCAAAGGCTTGGTGAGAACATCAGCCAACTGGTGAGAAGTGGAGACATGAGAGAGGGAAATCAGACCATCAGTGAGCTTGGTACGAACAAAATGACAATCGACCTCAATATGCTTGGTCCGCTCATGAAAAACTGGATTCTTAAAAATATGTAGGGCAGCCTGATTATCACAAAAAACAGAAAAAGGAAAGGAAACAGAAACACCAAGATCAGTGAGCAAGCGAGAAAGCCAAGATAATTCAGCAACCACCTTACTGAGTGCCCTGTATTCTGCCTCAGCAGAGGATAGAGAGACCAGTGACTGTTTCTTGGACTTCCAACTGACCAGGCTGTCACCTAGAATCACACAGAAACCAGTAACAGATCTGCGACTGTCAGGGCAAGCTGCCCAGTCACTGTCTAAAAAGGCAGTCACTGAAAAATCAAGACTGTCAGAGTAGAAGAGCCCCAAATCCATAGAGCCCTTAAGATACCTAAGAACATGTAGGACAGCAGACATGTGAGGTACTCTGGGAGCCTTCAAAAACTGACTCAGATGTTGAACAACAAAATAAATGTTAGGTCTGGTATGTGTCAAGAAGAGGAGCTTGCCAACCAAGCTCCTGTAATGATCAGGGGAAGAGAAAAGATCACCAGAATCATTATGTAACTTGGTATTGTGGTCCAAGGACATACCGCAGGGGTGACATCTACACAGTCAAACTTGTGCTGATTAAGGAGCACACCACCAGCAACAGTAGACACCTTAATGCCCAGAAAATAATGCAAAGACCCAAGGTCTTTGATTCTGAATTGGTCATCCAGGAAGAGCTTGAGGGCAGAAAGTTCAGCAACATCATCTCCAGTGATAATAATGTCATCCACATACAATGCCAGAACCACAAGACACCCAGGCTGGCCCTTGACAAATAAAGAGTAGTCATTCATAGAATGGACATAGCCTCTGGAGTATAGAGCATGAGACAATTTGGCATACCACTGCCTGGAAGCCTGTCTCAATCCATAAAGGGATTTCTGTAACTTGCACACAAGAGGTGCAGAAACAGAGGGATCAGAAGAGGCAGAAACACACAAACCTGGAGGAAGCTTCATATGGACCTTCTCATCAAGGTCACCATGCAAGAAGGCATTATTAACATCAAGTTGAAAGAGACTCCAATGTTTCTTAACAGCCACAACAATTAAGCATTTAACAGTAGACATTTTGACCACAGGAGAAAATATTTCTGTGACAATTTGAGTTTCACCCCTAATGACAAGCCTAGCCTTATATCTTTCAACACTACCATCAGCTTTATATTTAATTTTATAAACCCATTTGCAGCCTATGGGCTTCTTACCAGGAGGAAGTGGAACAATATCCCAAGTATGGTTGGCATCCAAAGCCTCAAACTCCTTGCTCATGGCATCCTGCCATGCTGGGACTGATGCAGCTTGAGAATAATAGAGAGGTTCAAAATCCAAAGGAGAAGAAGAGGAGGAAGAGCCATAAAAAGAAGGTAAGTGACAAACATAATCATTAAGATAAGAGGGAGGATTATGTTGCCTGCCAGATCTTCTGTGGCCAGTAGGGGCAGTAGAGGAAGAAATAGGAGGAGGAGAAGTATCAGAATTGAAAAAATTACTGGAGACAGGATGGTTAAGAGCAGAAAGTGGGGAGGGAGAAAGGGAAGAGGGAACAGGACTAGAAGCAGAAGGAAAAGGAGCAGGAGGAGAAGGGCAAAGGGGAACAGACAGATCAATCTCAGAATAGGGAAGCTCAGGGGAAGGAACAGAAGGAGAAGGAAAAACAAAAGTACCAGAGGTAATAACAGAAGCAGAGTCAAAAGGAAAGCAAGTTTCATGAAAAATAACATCCCTGGACGCAAAACACTTCTTACTAGTTAGGTCATATAGCCTGTAACCCTTTTTGGCAAAGGGATATCCCAGAAAAACATAGGAAATAGCTCTAGGTTTCAGCTTATCTCTTTGTGGGATTGGTACAGTGGCATAGGCAAGACAACCAAATGCCCTTAAATGTGAATAAGTAGGGGCCTTCCCATACAATATTTCATAAGGGGATTTGTTGTGAAGGATTCTGGATGGAATCCTATTAAGCAAGTAGGTAGTAGTCAATATACAATCCCCCCAAAAATGGATAGGTAATTTGGATTGAAAAACTAAAGCTCTACCAGCTTCAAGGAGTGTCCTATGTTTTCTTTCTACAACACCATTTTGTTGAGGAGTGTGGGGACACGTAGTTTGATGAATAATGCCTTGTTGGTTGAAGAAGAAATACCAGCAAGACTAGACCCCTATTCCAAAGCATGATCACTTCTGACAGTAGCATTAAATTAAGTCTTAACCATACACAAAAAGGACTTATGAAGGCTGAAAGCATTGCTTTTAGACCCCAGTAAATGTGTCCACGTTGCTCTAGAAAAATCATCAACTATAGTAAGAAAGTACCTTGAGCCAGAAGAGGTGGGTGTGTGATAAGGGCCCAAGTGTCTACATGAATCAGTTGGAAAGGTCTACAGGTACTGATTGAACTGTCAGGAAAAGGAAGTCTAGTTTGCCTAGCCATAGGACAAATAGAACAAGGGAATGGTTGTTTGGAAGCAAAAGGAAAGGACAAAGAAGGAATGTGTTTCATGTTTGCAAATGGAATATGAGTCAGTCTTAAATGCCAAATGTAATTCATGTCATTTGCATCAGTTTTATTATTACAAATGGAACTATTTACATTGGAATTTAAAACAACAGATTTAAGGTCAGAAGAACAAACATGAGTACAAGAATCAGAAGTGGAGCATACAAAAGTAGAGGAACAACAATTAACAGAAGAAGGTGAAGAGGGCACCCAAGCAAATTTGTACAGACCAGCCTCCTCTTTACCAAGATCCAGAGGCATCTTCAGAGAAGGGGCCTGTAACATGTGAAGGAAACAGGAAGTTGCAGTAAACATGACAATACAGTGCAACTGTTTTACTAGTTTATGGACAGAAATTAAATTGTGTTTGAAAGAGGGAACAAACAGTACATTATGAAGAGTGATGGAGGGAGTTAAAGCAAAAGAGCCTGTGGAAGTCACTTTCACTTTATAATCCATTAGGAAGGGTTACAAGATAAGGTACGCGTAAAGGTGTGATATTAAAGAGTAAGTTTTTATTAGATGTAATATGATCAGAAGCCCCAGAATCTATTATCCAGGAGACAGAAGCAATATGAGTAAGTAGACAAAGTTTGGAATCAGAAACATGACTCTCAGTAAGCATAGTACCAACAAAATTGGCAACACACATAGGAGGAGAGGTCTGAGCAGTGGAGTCACCCAACTTGGACTGTTGCAGCAGAGTCATCAATTGATCATAATATTGCCTGCTCAATCCAGGGATTACAGAACCATGTACATCCACATTTGGGACAGATGAATTACCCTCAATGTGATTTCCAGAAGCATTAGAAGTGTATCCATCAGAAGAGGGGAAGGAGGTGAAATCAGCACCAGTTGTTACATGGGCAGCAGCAGTTCTCTTCCCTTTGTTAAACCTGGTGCTGTGTGGAAATCCATGAAGTTTGTAACACTTATCAATTAAGTGCCCAGATTTCTTGCAATATATACAGAAGAGAGGTCCTCTAGATTGGTCAAAAGTAACTCTCTGGGCATACTGTCTGAGAGGAGAAGAGTTGGGCACTGCAACTTGACTGAAAGAAGATGTAGAATTTTTGTTTGCGTTGACACTGAAGGACATAGAATCAGGATTGAACTGGGAAATAGACTGAACTTGTCTTTGTTTTTCATCATTGAGGAGAATGTTATAGACACTCTCAAGGCTAGGAGGAGGCTGCATCATCAGCAAGTTGCTCCTTACCCCTATATATGTCTCATTAAGGCCCATGAGGAATTGAAACACCTTATTCTCCTCATCCTTCTTTATGATGCCAGTTTTGGCAGCACTAATACATCTTTGGCCATGGTTTGTACATATTGCTCCTAACTCACCCCACAACCCTTTGAGTTTGTTAAAATATGATGCTATATCTAGAGGTCCTTGAGAAGAGTGAGAGAGTTCTCTTTTAAGTTCAAAAATTTTGGTCCTATTGGCTGTGCCATATCTGGCTTCGAGTTGTGCCCATATACTCTGTTCAGTCTCAGAATATTGCACACTCTCAGCTATTTGAGGAGACAAAGATGCAGTCAACCAAGAAATTACCATATTATTGCATCTGTCCCATAATTTTTGTTCAGCCGGGTTAGTATATGGTCTGGGACAGGTACCATCAACAAGACCAATTTTGTTCTTAGCGGACAAGGCAACTATCATCTTCCTCTTCCAACCCTCATAACCACTACCTGAAAATGGAATAGGAACAAGGGAAACACCAGGAACATCAGAAGAGTAACAAAGAAAGGGCTTGTAGGGTCAATAGGTGAGGGATTAATAGGATTCATATTTGTCATCAGAAACAGAACAACAATGATGAGGAGAAATTGATTCAATATCTGTGAACTACACGATACAACAGATTTTCCAGCAAAAATACATGCAAGCTCTTAACGAGAGTGAGAATAGGGCTACCCGACTTCTACGCTACCGGAGAAGAATGACATTCAAAAATTCAGAGAAAACAATAGCTTTGTTCAGTGTAAATCCAACTCTGAATCCGTCGGAATCAACCGCGAAAGGTGTCGGAAGTTCACCCTAAACACGCTTGAAGAAGCAACAACAATCCACAGAAAAGGGCTGAAAATATCTCCGATTCCACCGCCAAATCGAAAAAAAATCCAAAATCACCACCGATAATTCAATAAAGCTGGACCGGAATAACTAAGAAGAGAGAGGATACATCCGAGAAGACGAACCACGCTCTGATACCATGAAAACATGGAGAATCGGAGATGGAGAAAAGAGAGAGAAACTTCATCTCTTTCAGAATCGATATATGAATAAAAATGAATTCTATGTTTTGTTCTCTAACCGGAACCCTCTAGATTACCTATATCCAATATGACTGACCCTAATATCATGGGTCAGTCATACAAAATGAATTGGGCTAAAAACAGACCCGACACTAAAGCAGGCCCAAAAAATAAAGTAGCAGCCCAATGTACAGTATACATACAATATACAATAATGATACAATAAAAATACAACAATTATCTATATATGTGTTTAGGCTTAGAAGCTAAGTAGTCTTTTAGCTCAACAATCTTTCTCTCGGAGGACAACTTATTGTACGAATTGTCAATAAACCACTCATCTAATTCCAATGTATAAATGCTACTAAATTCTTCAATATGACTATTTACAGTTTATAGCTCTTTAGTTTTTATTCATCTAACCAAATAGTTTCTCTACACTATAATGAATGCCAATTTGAAATTACTCAAAGAGACAATGGTGGTTTTGCAACAACCATTATTTCTAACAAACCTGTCGAGAAAATGTTAAGCGTCAACTCAGAAGGAATTAATGATATCTACCATGATAAAATACATATTTCATATTACTGGTAGCTTTAAAAACATACATACAAGTATCAATGGCAAAATAACCTTCTTTTGATTCGTAACTAACCAATTTCGTCCTCCCATAAACAACTTTTATCTTGCGGATGTGGAAAAATAATTGAGTGGAAAGATATTAAAAATTCAAAATGAAAGAATTATATACAAAATATAATGATACATTGCAAAATCTGTCCATTTTATCTTACATGAACAAAGACAATGAGATCCACAAAAAGTTTCTGCTAACCATGATGGATGTTGTTGAGAGAAGCAAACGCAAAATTGGACTTCTTGGCTTGAAGGGAAGAGAATCTCAAGAGGCAACTAACAAAGACATTGCTTCCCATTACAACCAGGGCTTGGAAATAAAGACTCCTTCTTTAAAAAAGTAATTGAAAGGTATTTGAACTTTTTAATTAAATTATTATTCTTTTATCTGCTCATATAATTAATTTTAATATGTAATTAATATGATAGTTCTAAAAAATATCTCAACGCACGTGTAATTCCTACGTACACTTGTTCTTGCACCTCTTTCATTGTTTATTTTTCTTTTGGAACGTTCCAGCAATACAAATATTTACTTAATTTCACTTGCTCTCATAGTTGAAGCCACATTTTGCTACTGTTTTGAGATGCATTTGAAGGCATTTTGCTGCATTTAGTACAATACCATCAATATATGCCAAAGGAATGATTTTCACAAGAAAAACTATCTAATTAGACCAAGAACCCGAAATTAGGTCAACTCCGGCCCCCGAGCCCACTATTCAAAATCTGACAAAAATCACAAAACTAGGAAGATCATTCACTCACGAGTCCATACATATGAAATTTATCAAAATTTGTCTCCATTTGGTTCCTCAAATCCTCAAATCAAATTCTTTTAATTTTCAAGCCCTTAATTCTCAAATTTCTAGATCAAATTCTTATTAGATGATGAATGACGCTATGGGGTTTTTTGCCCGGCAAACCGCCCATGCGGTCCTATTTTTGCATCGGCGGGACTGCTTCGACGTAGAGGGCTCCGCTTCTGCGAAGTTCCATTAAAAGCCTGCTTCTGCTTCTGTGATTGCCTGACCGCATCTGTGATTATCACAGATGCGGGGACCAAGCCGCACCTGTGCCTCAAATTTGCTTCTGCTAACCTCTCACCTACAATTCCCACCACCGGGAGTATGATATAACCATTGCACGATTCTACTCACTTTATACCTCTCAATAGTTCGAGTTATTTTGCCCGAATTGAATTTCTTAAGACCAATTGGGTATGCAAATTCGTGCAAGCAACTGCGGTTCAAGTATGGTATTACTATCTCTGTTATTATTTTTCCTTAATTGTTTAGCAGTACACGCATTCATGTTGGCATTGATGGACATGGTAATTGGCAACTCTTGATAGTTGATTTTTACTTAGTTGTTTAACTTGAAGGTGTGAATATAACTTTGATGGCGGTTACGTCTCATCGATTTGTGAAAACCGTAGATTAATAGTTGGCATTTTATTGTATGGGCATAAAAGTTGTGATTAATAAAAAAAGGTGACAAGTTAAATAATTTGAAGATGTTAATATTCAATTTTTCCTTATATACTTTTATATACAGAACACTTTCAAAATAGCACGTACATGCATATACAAGCATGCCCAAGAGTGTTGGTATTTTTTTCTAATTTCTTAAAGATTTTAAAATCAATTTATTATTAATTATAAGTAGTACAAAATCCAATAATTATTTTCAAGATTATTATTTCGGTGAAAATTTTATTTTTATTCTTATATTTACACCAAAATATAATTAAGGTGATATTTGTATATTTTTACAAATTTATTTGGTATTTTTAAAGCCAAATTGCATGTAATTGCAATTATAGACTATTTTATGATTAATGACATTTTATAATTATAAATTATTTTCAGTATTTTTAGATTAATATTTATATAGTATTTGTTGGCTCAGTATTTTTAATTTACTTTTAGAAATCATTATTACTATTTTTATAAAGAAAAAAGGAAAAATTGGCTATTTAACATTTGGCCGATTTCTATTTTAATTACAGCCATTTCCTTTCAATTTTAACCTTAAATTGACCCCAATTTCGCCCCAAATTAAACCTAATTTACCCGATCCCTGACCCAATTTAAAAAAACCCTCATGGATCCCCTTTGATGCTTGTCGTTGATCATTTTGATCAACGACCATAAATTCCACTTTCTTTTTTTAATTCCCAAACCCTCCTTGACCTAATTCATTTCACCCGAGATGCCGCCTTTGAACCCTATTCATCTCAAACTCTCTCGAACCTCTACGAAACCCTAATCATTTCCTACCTTATCTCACCAAGTTTCCCCCAGAATCTATGGCGTCTCCGGCCATGGATGGTCTGTACTCATCCTTTCTCACTATCAGACCTAAACTATTCAAGGTCTAAAGCCCGACTTCAAGCTCTTCAGATCCTTCTCATATCTGTAGATCTATGGCATCTCTAGCCATTATCCTGGTGTGTTCAAGCAATATGAGTCTTTTCGACTCAAGATCCGACTTTCCTCAAGACTTTTCTCATTTCTAAGGTTTTCTCTAAATCTCCAAGCAGTCTGAGGTTCTTTACTTGCTTATTTTTTTGTAGATATGTGATATGTCTGAGCTTTACTTGACATTTTAAAGGTTTTCCCAAATTTCCTTTTCAAAATCTTTCAATTTCGATTTTAGGTTTTCTAGAAAAGTTTCTTCAAATATCTTTCTGATTCTTTATGATTTCTTTATGTGTGATCATCTCGTTTGGCTCGTATGTTTTCTTTTCTACTACGCATGAGGTTGCTCTTTGTTTCTATTTCTATTATGCAAGATTCTTTTTTTTTTGTTGCTATTATTGTACTCACATGTTAATCCGTGTTGTTTCCCTTATTCTTTGCTATATGTATTTATGGTTGAGTTCTTTGATTTTGCTCACTCTATTAAACTCTGTTTGTGTTCCTGTCAAGCATATTTCATCTACTTTTGTTTAAAACTCGTATCATCTCTTTCTTCCAAACTTGTTTTAATTTCGCGTGTTCTCAAACGTGTTCTCATGACCATGAATCAGTGTTCTTTCTATCGTATGTGTTTGTCTCTCATAAAAGTCTTTGGGAAAGACTTCTGAGCCTCTTCCAATGACCTGTTTTCTCACCTATATATCTGACTCAGTTAGAAAACCTAGGATTTGGGGGTTTCTTTGGCAAGTGGTATTAGCGTTCCACTTTGGGACCCTAGGCTTTCAGACTCACTATGAGTCCGCAACTGAACTTGAATCCCTTTTGCTTGTGACTCTAAACTTTCAATGTTAGACTCTTTTTCTAAGTAACCTGACGGTTCCTTATACTTGATTGGTATGCTTTATATATGAGAAATTTCTCTTTCAAAAGGTTTTTTGCCAACTAATTGACTGATTCTGAAATACTTTTACTAAGGCTGACAAATTGTCAGTGATTTTTCTTTGATTGAGCCTCCTTTACCTTCTTGACTTGGTTCATTCAAATCGAACTTGTAATTTTGGTTTCATGGATGATTGATTGATTCCCTTGCCATGTTTGGACAAACCGTGTAATATTGATTGTTTTCCATGAATAACTTCTATGTATTCACCCCTTTTGTGCTACTTTGAAAGGTTTTAATCAAAATCCCTTAACCAAAGGGAGACTGATTTCGATAATATTTCCTTGCCTTTCTTACTTGTTTCTCTGCACTATAAAAGGGACTGCATTTTTGCACTTTTAGGACACAACTTCATCTTCACATAACCTTCACACCACTAGTCCTTAACCTCCAATTCAATACTTGCACACTTGCAATACTGTTTTGAATTCAATACTCTGCTTTGGATGAGATCTTTTGGAACTGCTTTGCTTGCAACTTGGCTTTTTCAAGACTACTATTTTTACTTGTTTTCCCCTGAAACTGGTATGTTCTAATTTAACTTTTCTGCCTCACCCCTATGTGCTTATTTATAGTTTTCTGCAATCATGTTTACTTTACTGCTCATGTTCAATGATTTATGCTCTTTCTTTGCATCTGTTTCTGTTATGAGTCCCTACCCCCTATTCTCTTCCATGTGTTTGAGTTAAGGCTCATGGCATGGCAATATTCAAATTGCTGCCCGAGTCAGAACCTGATCCACAATGGATCCTAACTCCAAAGATTTGGCTGACAGGCTAGTTAGGGGTGTGCCAGCATCCCAATTGCCGGGCATAACCATCAGCCTGCCCTGGCTTTTCTTAATCCCCTCTATATGCACTTGCACTTACTCTTAAACTCTAAGTTATGCCCCCCCCCCCCCCTTATGAGCCTCCTTTTGGGACCTTGAGTTCCCTCTGAACTTGGACGTTGGAGGGTTGGCCCTTTTCACACTGCACTTTAATCTAATTCTGCAATGTATTTGGGGTGTAAGTACTGTCCGGAGCCCTTTGAGACTCCTAGGAACTTTGACACATCCCAAATAAGAGAAAGGCTTTTGAAAATTTGATCTTAGAAGTTAGTTTATCTCATATTGTTAGACCTTAAGTCTGAATTAGGCTGTTTGGGTATAGCTTGAATTTCTGATGTAATTTTTTTACTTTTTCTGGTTCATTTTGGTGTGTAATAATTTATAATAACAATGAGGATAGCTAGTGGAAAAGGATGGAGATGAATGTATGAAGATGGTAGATAAATTGCCTATATGATTTTTTTGATTCTTGCATTCAAATAGACAACATGCCTATAGGTTACTGTATTTATGTAGATAACTTGTTCATAGGAATTTATTGAACTTCTGAAAATCCTACCTATAAGTTCTGCATCCTCATCTTAGATATCTTGCCTATAACTTCGATATTCTCATCTTAGAAAATCCTGCCTATAAGTGTTGCATTCCCGCATACAGAAATCTTGTCTCTAATTTTTTTTTGTTGCATTCTACATATAAAAACCATAATCATATGTTTTTCTGCACTTCAGCATATATCTATCACCAGGCAAACTTGTTCATAGGTTTAAATAATAAACAGCATGCTAGATATTATGCCTATAGGACTTCCTGAATTCTTGCATCTGCTTCTATCATTAGACAAACATGTTTACAGGTTTAAATAATAAAGCCTTCTGTATACCATGCATGTAGGGCTTTACACTCTTGTTTCAATTATAAAGTATTTAAAATCAACTACGCTTAGAAATCATGCTTATAGGAGTAATCAGTTGAATCAATTTTGTCTATTTCCTCTATGAGCCTAAAATTATAAATAAGATCGTTTAAAATCTGCAGAAACCTTTGTTTATAAAACCAGTAATCCTTTCTTTTAAAAACCGTACACCTTCAGCACTATTAGATATCATGCTATAGGATTCACCTAGGCAAGCCATGAAGTGATTAATCAATTGGGTCACTTCTTGATAAATTACAGCCAAACCAATCCTAATTCGGACTTCTTATCTCAGAAATATGTGATAAATTAGCATATCCTAGCACTTTAAAGTTAATGCAGACCATAACTAACATTTGAAGCCATGCTATATAACTTGCTCCTTAAGTGAGGAGGCCTATTTGAGCCTTAACTGCTATTTTCTTTCCCCGGCTGCTTATGTGTTCTTGCTTGTCGCCTTAGACTTGTATCCTTTTAAACTCTAAAAACCCCCAACTCTATCCCCTTTAGTATTAGTAGTCCTAACGTCTTCGGGACTGATAAGATTGGGACGGATAATAGCATGCAATAAGTGACGATATTATTCCGCGCTTTAATACCTTGACGGGGCGAGAAGGGTAGATATGGATATGATGACCGGTGCGCTAATACCTCATGTAGCCCCTCTCTTTTGAGGAGTGATTACTGAGTATTGCATTAACGTGATCCATATTAATCATAAACCTAGGACCCCCTTCACTCTTTACTTGTTTATTCTTTTCATATTTGTTAAATCTTTTCTTAAAATGGCTGCCCTCTTCATTCTTCCTCAAAAACTTTACTTGCAATATTATGTGAAAACACCTTCTACTTGAGCCCTTATTTTCTTACTTGTTACGTGAAGTCACAATTATAACATAGCCGGGAACCACACTAGTGGATCTTGAGGGGTTCCTAACACCTTTCCTCCGAGATAATTTCTAGCACTTACCCAATCTCTGGTTCTTCAACTCAAAACCTTCTTAGTGTCCTAATGCACTTAATCATTAGGTGACGGCTCTTCAAATACACAAACCCAACTCCCAAAAGGGAACAAGTTGTCCTCCAAAATATCATAAACTCGATTTCGCCTTAGAAAAAAGGAATCGTGACAGATGCGTCAACAATAAATAAGTTACAAAGTGAAACAATCCTCAAAATTGGACTATGTTTGTTGCGTATATATTTTTTTACATGAACAACTATATATTATATAAGAGGAATATTGATGCCAACAATAAAATTTTGGCCATGATAGTTTAGTTGAAGCAACAAAACATACACCAAGAACATCCTCTATAAAGAGAATAGAATAGTATTATTACATTATACTATCTCATACTATAAAACATCTATCATTACGAATGCTATATAACTAATTAAATTGTTTGTGTTTGCAGGTTCAATTCCAGTGTTAGGATATGCTATTTTAACTAATTCAATTTTGAACTCACCAATTACGTTAATGTAATTACTCTCATTTTTTTCATTTAAATACATATGGGACCTATTAGTCCGTTAATTGCTATTATACACAATTTATTTATGTTATATACATTTCTTTTATCAATAGTCAAGCTTACACGTGCAATGTATGTACCCTAAAGCTGGTATACAGAAAGACTTGGGCCACAGAAAAGAATGATATTGAAGCAATCAAGATAGAAGAATTAACTCAAATAATTGTCCATCAACTGCTTCAACTAAAAATAGTCTGTGGAGGTATAATACGTTTTATATTATATATGTATAATTATGTATAATCAATATATAATTTATGTATATGACTAGAAAAAATAAATAATGAATATTACCGGCTATTTGTGTAAAGATACCATAAAAATATGCAAGACAATGTAGCAAGCTCTTGACCTTAGGCAATTATCCTTAATTAGACATGCAATGCCATGTCGCACACTTTCTTTAACAACTTTTGCATACTACCATTAATATTTCCCAAATTGAAGAATGAAGTGACTGCCCGCCAACTTAGAAGTTTATATCAAGAAGAAAAGAAAATCAGTTATGGCCTGTTAGGTAGCTTAGACTGGACCTTGGCTTCCAAATCCATGTGTTGGATTTGACTGTGTCTTGTATTCTTTTGGGCGATCAATCACTTTTTGTTGAACTTGGATGTTTATCGGTGTATTTGTGTTGTACAGAGAGCAAAGAAAATTTCTTCATATACAATGGTTTTCCAACTTGTGATAATTAAAGCATAATGGAAACTAGTTGCAGACTGGAAGGGAGGGACCTCTTCTCATATTGGCCTCTCATACTTTTGGTAGGTATACGAAATGACAATTATCATTTATTGCTGGATATAATTGGCTGTTCTATCTCATATGAGTGAATTATCAGTGGTCTAAATGACTTGTCACCAAAAGCCACTAAATATTAGTAATGACAATAATTAAATGTTTCTTTATGTATGAGAATTGACGACCTTAATACCAATGCAATTTTACAACTAAATCTCCATATTATTCCTGTCTCCTGAGCAAGTGAATGTTACAAGTTACATATTACTACAAGTTAAATAGAGATGTCTTATATATGCTAGAACGTCTTAATAGTATGATGCACTAATTACATCTATTAAAAATGAAATGTTTCTAAAAAGGCTTTAATTGATGATTCTTCTAAAGTAAATAAATAGTTAACATGAACTAAGACCAGACTATTCATTTTTGGAATTAGAGCTACAGTTTAATAGTTACACTTCTGTTTAAGCACCACTTACTTATTTAGGTGACAAAATTCATTCCATCAAATGTTTTTCTTTTTATCTTCCTCTTCCCCCGCTACTCTTAATGTAAAAGGTTGAAATAAAACATTAAAACTTTAAATAGAATAAAAAAGGAATAAAACCATCACACATTTGTCCTTCTCCATGTACTAATCATATTTATAATCTACAGGTCGAGGTCGGGGTCAAGCCTAAACCTCATAGGAAAAAAAAAACAACTAAGACATTATTATCATCTTTACCACTCAAAATTCCATCAAAGCACTACGAAATTTGTTAGACTCATATTATTCTTTACTAAATATTTTTTTTTAATAAAATATTTCTGATTGTCCCATGCGAAAGGTAATGATCATGTCAACAGGTATGATGTACACGTCTATAGTCACCTACCACTCTAATTGCCAATTAGGCAACCCTCAAATATCACAACACTTTAACCTACTTCCTTTGATTTTACAAGAATTAATTGAATCAAAGGCTACTAGGAGTACTACTATATAGGGACCAAGAGAGGATGTGTCAACGAAACCTTTTGGAATTAAATAAAGGATTCCATGATATCACATGAACAAAAATAAGTAATATCAATCCACTGCCTATTTGCAACTTGCAAGTAGCAGTTGAAATGTCCACATGACATTTCCAATGCAACCAACTTTGTACTTGTGAATTATTTTCTATATCAAGATGTTCTTCCTCTTATATAATTCATCAAATTGATTTATTGAGTAAAATTGAAGCGTTCTCCTTTTTATGAATAAAAACGTCACTTAACCAAGAAAAAGTATAACAAGTCATACATGCTAGCAATTAATCTCTTAATGAGGATTCATGTAATTGTTAGTACTTCTTGCATGAACGTCTGGTTAGATTTTCAATTGGCTTGTTCATGTACTAACTTTTGTACTCTAATCATTCTTTAATTCAAGAAGAAAGAAGAGATGCCGACATGGATTCTATTCCTTTCTACGTAAAAGAATGGTCATGAAAATGGATGAATTTTAATTCGGGAAACTATCGGGTAATATTTATTTATAAGTAGTTTATTATAAAAATTGGTTAATTCATAAAATATTTAATATTAGGTAATTAACTATTTGTAGCAAAAAATGATAAATTCTTGCGTTTTTTTGAGTGGGTATTATTAGAATAGGTGGGGTACATTTTAATGAGTTAAATCTCAGTTTTGGGATAATTTGGTGAAGTTTTAAGATGGTTTGAATTAAAAATTCGAAGTAAAAACTAAACATGAAAAAGTGATATGTGTATCATATTTGTATTAATTGTGTATCACATGTATACCTGTTTGTGAGATAATGCGTGATGCATGCTTGATACATATGACGCAGAAGAATTTTTTAAACTCGATTAGTTACGAATTTTGATACAAAACCAGTCCAAATCACCTCAAATCTTTCTCAAATTTTATATATTGACTTATCTATATATTTTCAATGAATTTCAACTATACCTATTGAATTTTTTTTTGTATTTCATCACCTTATTTGCTACCTCATCCATGAAATTTCCTTTCCCTCTTGAATCTAATGTTGTTAATCACGCTTAAAAATATGGAAGGTGATTTTTGCATGTGATTCTTTGAGAGAAAGAACCTTATTTATTGGGTTTTCAGTTTTAATATGTGTTTGACTAACTTTGTAAGTCTATGACTAATGACTAGAGGTTGGTAAGTTGAAATTATTGGGATATTTGTGTAAGTTTCTTTTTTCATTCAAATAAGTTCTAGAATTATGTAACAACCCAACCTACTAGTGATATTGATTGTTTTGGACTTAGTGCGCATGGCTTTAAAACGTGTCACTAGAGTCTAAGGCATGTTTACTTATATAAGCAACATTTCTCCCGCCGTATTTAATCGATGTAGGATTCGCTTAAGGTATCACATATCCCCCCTGCCTCCCCCCTCCCCCCTCCCCCAAACCCCTTGAAACTTAACGTCCTCGCAGAGGTTTGCCCCACCACTGTTCAAGGTTACACACGGAGTGGCTCTGATACAATATGTAACAACCAGTCCATTATTGATATTGTCTGCTTTGGGCCTAGACCCGCACGACTTTAAAACGCATCACTTGAGTCTAAGATTTGTCTACTTATAACCGTAGCATCTCTCCCATATTTTGTCAATGTGGGATTCCCCTAGGATATCACAAATTTGAAGGATATCACAAATTAGATTCAAATTGCTACTTAAATTGATTTCTTCCGAGACTAAAACTATCACTATATAAACTTTTCAAAATAATACTTCTTCCATTCACTTTTACTTGACAACTATGCTTAAAATATGTTTTCACTTTTACTTGTCTATTATACTAAATTAAGAGAAATATAATTTTATTTTATTCTTATTATTAATTACTTATTTCCTAAATCATTTCTCAATTTTTTTGAAAATGCTATTACTCTTATACATAAAATTATAAAATATATTTTTATTTGTTGTTTCTTAAGTGAGAAAGTCCCAAATGGATAACTAAAATAGAAAGGAATGAGTAGAAAAATAACAAGTAAAACAAATCTTGGGTGTTGAATTCAATATGGTTAAACGAAAGAAATAATGTCAAAAAGCAAATATGTGGCACTTACTTCCTTCTGTCCTATACATAAGCAATTATTAATAATATATATAGAACTTGTTCTAGATGTTGAGGTCCACTTTCTTTGTAGCCTACCATAAAATCAGCCAGCTAATATTTTTTGGGCAACTAAAGCACACCTTCAAGAGCTCGGGGGAGGACTCAGATTGATTACCTCCTTCTCAGAAGGAGCAATAGGGGTATGTGCAAGGACTGTAATGTTATTTCGGGAAAGTCCCTTTCGATTCTTTATAGACTCCTAGTGATGGATGTCGGTGTATAGGTGAAGGGAAAGAGGAGGGGTGCTCGGGGACAACCGCGGATTAGATGGGGTGTTTTGACTAAGGAGAAAGCACAGGAGTTGGAGAGGAGGTTAGTTGAGGGCGGAGCTTGGAGAAGTTCTGGGGAAGTGGACGCTATGTGGCAGAGACGACGAACTTTGTTAGGGAGGTAGCACGGGATGTGCTCGGGGTAGCCAAGGGCTATTCAGGCAGACATCAGGGTGACTGGTGGTGGAACGATGTAGTCTAAGGAAAAGCGGAGGTGAAGAAGGCGGCGTTTGCTAAGTTGGCAGGGAGCACAAGCGAGGAAGAATGGAGAGCGAACAGGGAGATCTACAAGGTGGCAAGGAAAGAAGCAAAGCTGGCGGTTACGGAAGCTAAAAACGCGGCATTTGATTGCATGTACGAGGAATTATGAGAGAAAGGCGGGGACATGAAGTTATTCCGGTTAGCTAAAGCAAGGGAATGGAAGGCATGTGATCTTGACCAAGTTAGGTGCATCAAGGGCGAGGATGGTAGAGTTCTGATGGGGGAGTATCAAGTCAAGTAGAGGTGGCAGGCGTACTTTCGAGACTTACTTAACGAGAAGGGGGATCGTAACATAGAGCTAGGGGAGTTGGGGTATTCAGAGCAACATAGAGACCTTGGGTACTGCAGGCGCATTAGGGCGGAGGAGGTCATGGGGGCTTTACGTAGGATGAGTAGGGGTCGAGCGACTGGGCCTGACGAGATCCCGGTGGAGTTCTGGAAATGCGTGGGTAGGTCAGGAGTAGAGTGGCTCTCCAGGCTATTCAATGCGATCTTCAGGACCAAAAGGATACCGGAGGAGTGGAGGTGGAGTACAGTTGTGCCCTTATACAATAACAAAGGGGAAATCCAGTGCTGCAACAACTATAGGGGTATCAAATTAATAAGTCACACCATGAAGGTCTGGGAGCGGGTGATCGAGGCGAGGGTGAGGGAGATGACATCTATATCTGTGAACCAGTTCGGTTTCATGCCGGGTCGCTCCACTACAGAAGCTATCCACCTTGTCAGGAGGCTGTGGAGCAGTTCAGGGATAAGAAGAAGGACATGCACATGGTGCTTATCGACTTGGAGAAGGCATATGACAAGGTCCCAAGGGATGTGCTATGGAGGTTCTTAGAGGTGAAGAGCATGCCGGAAGCCTACATCAGATTAATCAAGGACATGTACGATGGAGGTAAGACTAGGGTTAGGACGGTAGGTGACGCCTCATACCATTTTCCAATGGTTATGGGGCTCCATCAAGGATCGGCGCTTAGTCCTCTCTTGTTTGCCTTGGTGATGGATGCTCTAACCCGACATATTCAAGGGGATGTTCCTTGGTGTATGCTATTTGCTGATGACATAGTCTTGATAGACGAGATGAGGGTCGGTGTTAATGAGAGGTTAGAGGTATGGAGACAGACTCTCGAGTCTAAGGGTTTCAAAATAAGCAGATCTAAGAAAGAATACCTGGAGTGCAAGTTTAGCGCCGAGCCGAGCGAAGTAGGCAGGGACGTGATGATTGGATCTCAGGTCATCGCCATGAGGGACAATGTCATATATCTTGGGTCGGTAATTCAGGGGGACGGAGATATTGACGGGGACGTCACTCATCGTATAGGAGCGGGGTGGTCAAAGTGGTGGCTTGCATCAGGAGTCCTGTGTGACAAGAATGTTTCACAGAAACTCAAGGGGAATTTTATAAAACTGTGGTTAGACCTGCCATGTTGTATGGGGCGGAGTGCTGGCTAGTGAAGAACTCTCATGTTCAGAGAATGAAGGTTGCAGAGATGAGGATGCTCAGGTGGATGTGCGGGCTCACCAGGTTAGATAAGATTAAGAATGAAGTTATTCGAGAGAAGGTGGGGGTGGCCCCGGTGGATGAGAAGATGCGAGAAGCGAGACTGAGGTGGTTCGGACATGTGCGGAGGAGAAGTCCTGATGCCCCGGTGAGCAGTTGTGAGCGGCTAGTGATGGTCGGCGTACGGCGAGGCAGAGGGAGGCCTAAGAGGTTGGGGAGAGGTGATTAAGCATGACATGGCTAGAATGCGGGTTTCCGAGGACATGGCCTTTGATAGGAAAGTCTGGAGGTCTAGTATCAGGGTTGTAGGATAGTGGCTCCTAGACTTTTTCGTACTCCTCACCCGGGGTTGGGTGAGGCTTGGCAGGGCTATCCATAGATGATTTGTGTATTGGATTGTGTCTCCCTTATGGTAGTTATTTATGGTAGTTACTGTCTGATATTATTGCATGTTATTTTATTTATAGTTCTTATGTTTAGATAATCATTTACGCTATTTCTGCTAGAGTTACTAATGATCTTTTGTTTTTGTTTTTATTTTTCCTTTCTTTCACTGAGCCGAGGGTCGATTGAAAACAATCTCTTTACACTTTCGGGTAAGGGTAAGGCCCGTCTACATATTACCCTCCTCAAACCCCACTTTGTGAGACTATAGTGAGTAACCGTTGTTGTTGTTAAGTATACCTTCATAATACTTGTAGATTCATTCAAGAAAAGGTCCTCAACCTCTCACCACTTAGTGGCCTCTCATATATTGATAGCTATTGCATAAAATGCCAAATCTCAAATTTTTTAACTTATTATAGATCTTAATAAACATGCCAGCTATGATCCAGTTCTCAAAATCAGCAATTAGCTGGCCAAAGAAATATCAAAATCTAGACGGGGTTATTGAGGTGGGATTTTTTTTGTTTTGTGTGGATGGGGGGAGGGGGTTGAGTTCCTTTTCTACCATGTTCTCAACTCTTTGACAAATTAAGCAAACATGTGACTAATTACTATTTCAAAATAGGCCTTCCTACTTTGTTTATCTACTTTGATAGGCCTTCCTAATAGAATCCTCTCAAATAACCACTCATATTATTTTTCTGAAATAATTTTAGTTTTGTACACTAATAGCACGAGCGCATATATATATATATATAGATAGATAGATAGATAGATAGATACCAACGAGCTATGCTGAATCAACAATCATGACTTTTCATAATAAGTCTATACTCTTAGCGACGTGATATATTAAATTATATTGGTGATGATTTCTAATCCTCTCAATGGCGAAAGATGGTTTCACTAATAATAATTTTTTAATAGTTAAATATGTCTATATGCCTTGTAAAAGTATGATTATTGACACTAATGAGAAGGAATTACACTATTAATAATCCCTGACAACATAGATAGAAAACTTACTCTACACAATGCTAATCTACAAAAGTTGAATTAATTTATGCCCATGACTCAAAACAAGGAACAAGGAAAGAACGTCATCCTAGTCTGTCCCAAAGCATATTGTTTCCATAAGATATAACTAACGTGCATTCCACAAATAAAAATATTAAAAATCGTCTGGGTCAATAAGAAAGCTAAACCTTTGACCAAAACCTCACATGTTGAAGAATTTTAGTATTTGACTTTCCTGAAATGTGAGAAAATTCCAAGTTGTAGATAACAGAAACTGCAAACTCAGAGAACTCATGTCATTAACAAAGTTTATTCCGTGACAAAGCCAGCTCTAATGAACAAAAACGATAATTGCCCCAAGCAGTGGTGGCAAAATAATTAAAAAGACAGTCATCTATATTATTCACTAAAAATGGGTTGGATAAACAAATGAAAAACTATATTATTCATATGGATAACTAATCGTTTAACTTTTATTTAAAAAATTGAGGATTCCTCAAGTTTTGGAGACTAAGAATTCTATCAAAAGTAATCATATTCAAAAAGTCATGAATCATATGATTACACATATTATCCGCCAGCTAACCCATTTTTTATCCGTAGTAAATATGAATGGTCGAATAATTTTTTCGTGTTTTTCATTATCGTTTTCGACCCGAACTATACCCATCCGTCCTGCCAATTTGCCACTCCTAGCCCCAACAAAGGTAACTCCTAAAGTATCAATATTTTGGGATTGCAAAAGGGTTGTCAAAAATGAGACTAAATCTAAAATTGACCATTCCCAAGGGCGAATGGCCGTGTAATGAGCAGGGAACAGCCTTGTACAAGAGGACATCACACACCATAAGGAAAAAGTGAAAAACTATTTTGAGAAAATGTCCAAACTGAATCCATGACATTCCTTTTAAAGTGACTAGATGATATAAACAAGAGTAACAATTTTCTCCTTCACAAGTACCATTTCTAGAGTATAACATCTTAATCCAGAATAGCAACTTCCAATTTAATCAAGAGATGTATCAAAATATACCAATGTTGCAAGTAGCAACAACAAACTTACTCAGAAATGTGATTATACAATCCCAAACAAGATGAACATCACCAAAATGGACCAAAGATCCACCTTCTCTTTTCCTAATTTCTTTACATAATATGAAGTGACAATACATGATTTATACCTTTAAACTAGTTATTTTTCTGGTGCATTGCACCATTAACCATTCTCCCTCCTCTTTTCATCTAAAAAAGGGTCAACCAAAGAAAAGAAAAAAAAAGGGGAAAATCTATATCATATTATGCTCACGTTCTAATAATATATATGCCTTCTCAAAAGACAACCATCAACCAATTCTACTACACAATTTCATCTTCCAATAGAGTCAAGGCCTTCAGTCCTGCTCCGAACGATCCTATGAAAGACTTCTCTAACCTGGCGCTCCAATGGATCCAATCCACTCTTTAGACCATCATAGACAAGCCCAAGTTCATGAACTCTTTCCTTTACTTCTCCATCTTTTTCCTCTGTGATTGGGAAGTTAACACTATCGATCAATTCGTTCATTTGGTGAGCGCATTTCTGAATCTCTTGAATCTCCTTCAATAATCCACAAGCATTTCTACGATCCCTCTTCTTCGATTCCTCCAAAATCCTCTCGTGGAGAGACAAAATTGGAACAGCCCAAACAAATTGCCTAGTCACATAAAAATGTGTTTGCAAGCCGCGGTCTTGGCAAGGAATTGCAGCCACGAGTGCCCACATTACAAAATACAACACATAACTCATTGTAAAAACAGCCAAAGATAATCCATTACTAGCAACAATTTCATTATTTCTCGGAGCAACTAAATTATTACCAATTGCTTGGAGCTGCTTAGCAGCAGACCAATTCCTCGATACACTCCACGATAAAGACCTAAAATGCCCCATAGACTTATGATCATTCTGAGTATTGTTTCGCCCGAATGATCTGTTTCTATGGTTAACAGTTGGATTAGAATCCTTTTCGTCTAGCATACCAATAGTCAAGTCTACCAACGCCTTTTTGGCGCGACGAAATTGACCTTCACCAACACTCCTTTGATTCTCCAATGCACACAATACAATCTCCATCTGCTTCTGCCATTGCCTGATCTGCTCAATTCCGTCCCTTATCGCATTACATACATCCAAACCCTTCACACTCCTGTCGAAATAATCAGTAATATAACGGTCCATTGGAGCTTTATTCAAGTAAGCAGTGTTATTAAACACAATGGACCTGAATTGTTCCTGGCAACAGAGGAATACATCCAAGAGTTCTCGAATCCACGGGATCGAAAGCAGTTGATCAGAATCAACAGAAGCTATGTCGTTGAAACGCTCAGCGACTTGCTTTTGAAAAGATTCAAGTTCTAGCTCTTGGCTAGTTGCCTCATGAGCAGATTCCATTGAATGCACCTGATCACGGCGCATACTCAAAAGTGACCTTCCAAAATTTGTGAAAGATGCTGATGCCCCTTGATAATCTGTAACTGGCATTTTCTATAGATTTTTTGTCACATCAAACAGTCAAATTGTTCCAATAAAGAAAATCTTATAACCTTTTTGACAATTTGAAATTCAACCCACAAATTGTTGAGTAGAAATTGGAGAAATGGAAAAGAAACTATCAAAAATAGATCAACCCTTCAAGATTGAACAATTCTAAGGAAAAAGATTCAAACTTTAAGAAAATTAGAGCCAACCAACTAAAATAAGATGAAGAAATGGAGGGAAATGACAAGGAAATTTCAAGAAAATGGACACAGCACTATCTTTAACAAGACCAAAATTCCCAAATATTCTTTCAACCTTAAAATCCAAAAGAAGCCATCAAATAAAAATAAGAATAGATGGCAAATCCCAGATTCAATATTTTTTTTTCTTTCAGTGGATAAAGGAAAGAGAAAATACAGAGAAAGGCAAAAGAAGAGGATGTTTGTGTAACCCTAACAGGAGGAATAAGCCTTTATATTGTGGTTCGTCTGGACCGCGTATATCGGTTTGTTGGAATTTAAATAAATAAATAAATAAAGGTGATGAAAGAGAAATTTTAATGATTATAAAAATGAATATTCTCAAAAGGTAATAACTTTAATGGAAAAAATAATCTAATCTAATTGGTGACTAAATATCGTAAATTAAGCTAATAAGGGTTTGGTTTCATCTTTTTCTAACACGCACTATCACACGCTGTGGACACGCATCACTTCAATTGAGATGGGCCAATCAAGAACGTGTAACATAAATTTCAATGACGAATCTTTGATGTTAAATCTTGTCCGTTGGATTTACTTTAGGTTTAATCTAAGGGTGGAGATTAAAGATGTGACGATTAACTAAGGACTATTTGGTGGAACGTTTTAGTCAGTTTTGCTGACAGAGTCATACTACGGATTATAGAGGGCTCGTGAAACATCTAATCAAAGATAAAAGAAATTAGTTATCCTTAACTTTCATAATTAAAATATTTTCGAATGTTGAAATAAGCAATTGTTAAAGAAAAATTGGTTAATATTTAGAGTATTAAATAAACGAATGATTGACAAATATAAGGAGGAGAGCAGATTTATTAATAGTATATGGTAGAATATCTGTCTCAAGAAAATTGGCTTGTTTGTAATTGTGACTAACCTTATTATTTTTATAACTATTTGATTTGTGAAATTTATTGATCTTTTATTGATCTGCTTAACTTCGCATGCTGCATAATTTAGGGTGAGCATAGGTCATTTCGGTTCGGTTATGAATATTATCGGTTTAACATATTATCGGTTATAAATTTGATAAATCAATAACCGAACTGATAAGATATTGGTTATCGGGTATCAGTTAATCGGTTATCGATCATTATTGATTTATCCGATAAGATAACTCTATCTAGAATTAAGCAAAAAAAGAAAAGACAATTCACTGAAGTTAAGCAAAAAAGAGAAGAATTCACATATAGTATACTAAAAGCTTACGCTATGAGTAACTAATAAGGTCTATTAAGAATGAAGGTAAAGCAACTAAAAAGTGGGGTTGAGAAAGAATAGGAGAGAATGAACGGAAGCCCTAGCATTTGTATATCCTCAAGGGTAAAGTCATAATTTTATTAATTCTTATTAGGTTATTGATTAACCCATTAATAAAATTGGCAAATCAAGGCCCGAACCAATAACCCAATAATAAAAATATTCTAAATCGTTAACCCAATAACCCGATATCAATAATCCAATAAATAATTAACTGTTCGAATTATCAGTTTACCCGATATATGCCCAGCCTAATATAGTCCATAAAGAAAAGAATTATTTTCTATCAGGAGTTTTTCATTTAAAAGGCTTAAATTTGAAATATCTGGATAAAAATATAAGAATCTCATTTATCTAACCACATTCCTCAGGTGTATTCAACCGTAGTAATATTACGTTACATCAATTGCTAACACATGTATTCTGATAATGAAATAAGTGTTATAAAATAGAACTCTATTTAGAGTGAATGTCTAAGAGTTTTAGCTTGAAGCTAAGTCATTTCTCTTCCTATAAATAGAGGGGTCTTACCCCATTGTAGATCATCCCAAGTATTAATAAGAATACTTCTCTCTCTCCCTATTCTCTCTCTATATTGTTCTTATTCTTGCATTATTTTAGTTGTTCTTTACATTATTTCATAACACGTTATCAGCACGAGACTCTACCATCTCAAGAATCGCTATCGAGAAAAACTAAGGTATTTCTCTCTTCCTAATTTGATTTTCGATTATGTCTGACATTACGAAAAGAAAGTTCGTTGCCCTTGAAATTCGGGCAAGAACTATATGACATGGGTGTTGGATGCTGAAATCCACTTAGATGCTATGGGTCTTGGAGACACCATTAACGATAGAGATAAAGCATCCACCCAAGACTGTGCGAAGGCCTTGATTTTCTTGCGCCATCACCTTGATGAAGGTTTGAAGATTGAATATCTCACCGTCAAGGATCCACTCATCTTGTGGAAAGGCTTAAAGGAGAGATATGACAACCTGAAGTTGGTCACTCTGCCACAAGCATGATATGATTGGGCTCATCTGAGGCTCCAGGACTTTAAGTCCGTTTCTGAATATAATTCTGCAATGTTTAGAATTACTTCTAAATTGAAGCTATGTGGACATAATATCTCTGATTATGATATGCTTGAGAAAACGTTTACAACGTTTCATGCCTCCAATATGGTACTGCAACAACGGTACAGAGAGAAAGGCTTCACAAAGTACTCTGAACTGATTTCTCTTCTACTTGTGGCTGAGCGAAATAATGACCTGCTCATGAGAAATCACGAAAATCGACCCACTGGGTCTACACCACTGCCTGAAGCAGATAAGGTGCACTCTCATTATGCCAATCATGAAAAGGGCCATGGTCGTGGTCGTAATCGGGGTCATAGCCGTGGACGTAGACAAGGAAGAAATATCCATGATGTCCGTCACCCCCCGAAGAGAGATAACCGCCGAAAGCAGAAACGGGATTATGAGGATCCTAAGGCAAAAGGTTCAGAAACTATATGTTATCGTTGCGGTGGGAAAGGGCATTGGTCAAAAGCTTGCCGTGTACCAAGACATTTGGTTGACCTTTATCAAGCATCTCGAAAGAGTAAAGGCCCGGAAACAAATTTTGTCTCTGATAACAACTTTGACATCACCCACTTGGACGTGGCAGACTTCTTTGAGCAACCCGAGGGGAAGATAGACCACCTAATCGGTGATGGATCCGTGATGAAAGAAGATGGAGCTGTTTGATTTTATTTTACTTGTTTGTATTGGTTAATGAATAAACTAATAGCCATTAGTATTAGCTCGTATTAGTTAGTTCATGATATAATGTTAGTATTAGTTCTTTAGAAAGTATCAATATGCTTAAATATCAATAATATTTTTACTTTTCAGTAGTGGTAATCGGCTAACCTGAAAAACTAGTCGGTTATCTCATATTTTCGCATTAAAACTGCAAAACAATCGATTGTCTATGTATCGATTGTCTTTAAAACAGTGTGATCTGAATTTTTCAAAAATAGTCAACAATCGATTGTCTATAGTTAACAATCGATCGTCTTAAAACAGTGTGATCTGGAATTTTTCAAAAATAGTCAACAATCGATTGTCTATGTTTAACAATCGATTGTCTTAAAACAGTGTGATCTGGAATTTTTCAAAAATAGTCAACAATCGATTGTCTATGTTTAACAATCGATAGTCAATGCTCAACAATCGATTGTGTGTGTTTAACAATCGATTGTTTTATGAAAATGCTTAAACTGAAATTTTCAAACTGCATAGTAATCGATTATGGAAAACATATAATCGACTATCTGATTTATTTAGTCAACTGACCTCAGCAGATTTTGAAAATATTATGTGAAACAAAAGAATTGAAGTTGTTTATTCTCATGTTCGTATATTTTCTTTTGTATGCCAAACCATGGGAAGTAAATTGATTGAAGGCTCCGGAAGAGCAACTGTAACTCTGCCCAAAGGCACGACGTTTATTTTAGAGAATGCAATGTTCTCCTCCAAGAACTTGTTGAGTTTTAATGATATCAGTCAAAATGTTCTCCTCCAAGTCTAAAAGGAACTTGTTGAGTTTTAAAGATATCATTCAAAATGGATATCAGATTGAGACAGTACATGAGTATAATCTTGAATACCTCATTTACTCATGAAAACGAGGCTGCCCACATCGGCTTGGGGTCACGCCATTTTGCATGCAGCAATGCTAGTTTGTCGGCTGCCCACTTCGGCTTGGGGTCACGCCATTTTGAATGCAGCAATGCTAGTTCGTCTCTGACTGACGAATTGACACAAATATTCCCCGTTGCAATTGGTTTTGGGTCATGAACCTAATATATCCCACTTAAGAATTTGTAGATGTGCAGTTTGCACCAAAATGGATTTGCAAAGAAGGTTAGGAATATATGTTGAGTTTGAATCGTCCTCCATTATTCGCTACCTCGAAACATTGACAGGGGATTTGTACACTGCACGATTTGCAGACTGTCAATTTGATGAGACACTTTTCCCAAAATTAGGGGGAGAAGTTGGTGAAACCAAACGGGAAATTTTGTGGAAAAATGCATCATTATCTCATCTTGATCCACATACCTCTATTTGTGAAGAAGAGGCGCAAAATATTATCCATTTGCAAAGAATAGCAAATCGAATGCCAGACGCATTTACAGATTTGAAAAGGATAACAAGATCACATATCCCTGCAGTGAATGTGACAACATCTGATTCACGAATACATATTCATTATTGGAAGAATATGAACATGAAATTGGTATAGAATATACCACACTCACCCCTAGAAGGAGGTTTGAGATGATATATGGCATGAATGATCGTTGGTCACGTACCTATTGTACGCCAAAGTATTTTGGAAATATGACTATTAAAGGACAACGATAATGCAAGAAACATATCTTGCATATAAGTTTGACATGACCATAATGGTATAACTTTCTCTTTAAGAAAGATATTCACCACATGGATGAATTTGTGGTAGTACAAAATTAATTGAAAGCTCTAGAAGAGCCAATTATTATTATGTTGGAGAAACACAATTGAGTATTGTGCTGTAGTAAGTCTCAAAGAAACTTATTCAGTTTCCAAAGTACACGCGAAAGCGCTGATTATATTGAGACTATAAATAAAGGAAAGATTTGATATCTTCTATTACTACAACTTGTAGCGGGATAATTTGTACATGAAAAGCTACCCGCTTTATTCTCCAGTTTGTACTACACAAACAAAAGAATGCCACAATAAAGTGGATATCTATTGGTATAAAAACCCATGTCATAATAAACCTGAAGTTTATCGATAAGTGCACATGTCATGGTGTAAATTTGAAGTTTACCAATATTGATAATATATTCAGTTGGCATTCGAGTTAGCCATCTCATTTTAAGTATGATGTGCAAATTCACATGGGTGAATATTAAAGAACTAGAAAGTTCTTTACGAATTCTCTTGTATTACTTGTTCTCATTAATGAACTGACCAACTAAAGAGTTCGGGTTGAAGCCCCTAAATTCTGGAAATATCAAAGGTGAATATGGGCCCATTCACCTGCCATGTATACCACATATGATGCATCTATGAAATGGTTACATGCGCAATTGTTATTGACCCGCAGCCTGGCCGGTGCTTGCGAGGTAAATTGCTCAGTAATCTAACTTCGAGCATAATTTCCAGATTTTCTACTCAAGATAGTTCATCTTGATAAGTTGGTTTATATCAAAGTTGGTTTAGCAAGATAATTATTGAGTGCCTCCACTTAATAGCTAAACTATTTCTTATGAGAACAAAGTTATATATATCAGTTTGATATACGTTGTATACGAGAGTATATTCTCCCCTCACAAGTGGTTCAGGGTTAGGAACCAAATAATTTCATCTTATTATTAATGTGCTGTGTATATTGACATGATAATGCACAAAGATGATTTCCCAAAGTTGAGGAAACAAGTTCGCTTTTCTAACATGAGGGGGAGACATGATAAACACTTGAGAAAAGGTTACATGAGAATTATCATTTGTGTAGATCCTCGAATATCATGATATGAACCTGAAGTTCATAAAAGGGATAATTCAATTGCAACATATTGCAAAGCATGCTATACGCATTTGCTGACCCAAAGAATGTAACTATATTCTCACTGCAAATGCTCATGTTAAGTCCTAGAAGGATAAAGTCTTGGATACGCTTGAAGCGTATAGACAAATCGGTTTCAAATAACTTCTTAATAAAGAAGATGAGCAAATGATCAAAGTGATCATAATAAGGAGGCAAGTGACCCAGAAGATCACATGACATAACACTTCATAAAATCTCATGAGAGATTCAGGTACCTGAATATATGAATGAAGAGATCTCTATGTTATGTCCTTATGAAAATTTTATTGGAACCGATATAAAATGTTCATCGACGACATCTATGATAGCGCTAAATATCGATGAGGATCTTATGTTTGTCGAATATAAACAAAATATTGGCTAAATGGAAGAGATACAATTCAAGAAGAATTGATTCCATATGAAAGACTTGTAGTTTTGGACATGTAGTTCAAATACTTGAAAGTGTTAAGTCAAAGGTATGTGTAATCAGTTTTCGATATCTATTTGTCTGGCATGACATGAAAACTTGATATGCATCTAAAGTCTATTATATGGCTTATATGACTTAACTTGAAAGATTTAAGTTGCTTGGAGCATATGCAATTCTTGGTCCTGAAGTACCACATCCTAAGTGCAACTTGTGTACATATGTATCTTGCTATAACTATAAACATGATGGCATCGAGAATACATCTATGGAGATATTGAAGAGTCATTCCACGACATTATATGAAGATGTTCATATCTATCAAGAATGATAATTTCAAGGTGCGGAATACTTGTTCAAGTCAATATGGTTGATTTATTTATCAAATTTCTATCAAAGATCGTTTTGAAGATGATGCACAAGATTGGATGCAAATGCTAAAGGATGTGAGTTAATGCTCTATTCAGGGGGAGTTAATGCGCGTTGCACTCTTTTCCCTTACAAGGTTTTGTCCCACTGGGTTTTCCTTGCAAGGTTTTTAACGAGGCAACCAATAGGCGCATATTCAAACATGTGTACTCTTTTTCCTTCTCTTTAATTTTTCCCATTGAGTTTTGGTTTTAAGGTTTTAATGAGGCACATTATTTGAATAGACATTCAAGGGGAAGTGTTATAAAATAGAACTCTATTTAGAGTGAATGTCTAAGAGTTTTAGCTTGAAGCTAAGTCATTTATCTTCCAATAAATAGAGGGGCCTTACCCCATTGTAGATCATCCCAAGTATTAATAAGAATACTTCTCTCTCTCCCTATTCTCTTTATATTGTTCTTATTCTTGCATTATTTTAGTTGTCCTTTACATTATTTCATAACAATAAGGAAATTAATAAACAAGTATGTAATAAGGCTGATTGTCAGCCTTATTACGTAGACAGTAAAAACTACATTATTTTCAATGAATGAGAGTATCAAGTTTATTGGTTAACAAATAAGAATCTAATACCCAAAAGAATAGTAGCAGATTATTCCCTTCATATTAAATTAGTTACTCAATTACTGTCTCCTCGGATTTGATTATTTAGTAAATAAATACTTGTCATATGATTCTAATAGCTAGTAATCCACCATGGCGAAAGTTCTTTACTTATGAACTGCAATATTTTTTTTATATAAAGGATAATGACTTATTACATTAATATTAAAAAAAACATTGTATAATTCATCTGAAATAAAAAGGATAAAAGCGTCGAGGTTAAATCTTAAAATGTTTTTCATGTGATATTTTATTTTCATTTAATTGCATTAAATTAATAAATACATGCTTTTTAAGTCACTGTTGTTATATATTATTCATTTAATAAAAGTGTAAATCACTACAAAAATTAACATTCAAATTAAATCAAATGAAAGTAGTAGGTAATTAATTGATGCCAACCATGCATATATAGTCAGAATGCAAAGGCCTAACATCAAATAAGATCAGGGATTTTGGATATTTGGATTTTCTTCCTATGCGGAAATAGATATTGGATTGGACTAAGTCAACATTATAGTATATACACCATTATCTAAAGAAATATAAATTTTAAATTTATGGAAACTAGACTTGACCTTTTATGTTGAGTTATCTGGAAATTAAGTGCATTTTAGCTCGTTATAATTACCCCAAAGGATTGTGTGGCGGTAAAATTCATCTATCTTTAATTAGAGATTTTCAGTTCGAGCTTTAAGAATGAATTTTTTTTTGGTAAAAAACGCTTACCGCATCATTGGACTTCTGCGATGCGAATTTGATTAAGAAAATCTACATATTATACACGTCCCAAAAATTTATTTAATTTTTGTATGTTAATTAATAGTACCCCCAATCCAATAAGTCATCTTTTAAGATTTTTTTGGAAATTATTAAAAATGACATTTAGTAACTTAATCATATAAGTTTTCATTTAAATTATTATTTATCTTACTAACAAATATTTCACTTAATGAAAACTCCAGTAATTGGTATAGTAAGTGTTTGCAATAAAGTCAAATCAATACATACTACTTCTTATTCTTTTAAAATTTGAAATATTTAGTTTTACTCTTCTTTTTTTTTGTGAGTGTGACTCTCAAAAGTTAGTAGTACATGGAATACCTATTTAGTGTTGTGACACTGGGTCTTCGTTGGCGCGTAAGATGTAGACGACTGGGTCCGCTAGACCCAATACTCCATCTTTTCTAGAAGTAGTACCTCTCATTCCCTACCTTTGAGTTTGATGATGTCAAAACGGAATTTTCTTGTGGTTACCAAGGTTAATTTAATCTACTTTTCCTAGTTTACGTCAGGTGTCAACGGTTCGACTTGGTCGATGATTAAATATTAATTTTTAATTACTTTATTACGTACAAATAAATGATTAAATTTTAAAGTCGTCCAAATATCTCGATCTCTTTTTATTGGTATGATTCTATTCATTTTCGATATGTTTTGAAAACATCATGCGTCACTTTTGCTTACCCTAAAATTTGGATAATAATATACTTATAGTGTGATTTTAAGAATACGTAATTTTACTTAATATCAATTGATGAATATAAAGATAAGTGATGCAAATTGACAATAATATAAAGCAAACCAGCGATTAGATAAAGACCTTGAGCTTGGACACCCTCGAGCAAGTTATGCAAGAATAGTTAAAGGCACAATAAGCTCATGAACAGGAAAGTAAGCACAGAAATATTATATTGCTTTGATATTCGTGAATGTTAGGTGGTTAATGATTATGGCTCTTTTATATAGTAGATGAGTCCTAGTTATGGTACAATTCTCAATGCGATTAGTAAGGCTTCAGTGCCGGACCACAAAGGTGTTGTTCTCGAGGATAGACGAGGACAAAGATCAAGGATAAATGGGCCGGTTTGTCCAAGTTAGGACTTTTGACATAATCCCGGTCAAGAAGATACAATTCCCAGAAGAATGGAACATGAGGCATAAGTAAAAACCCACACAATAGCTTATGTTGATCGTTTTTCTTCCTTTACCTTTTCTCATAAACATTCTTTCTTATGGTGCAACGGTTTCTTAGGTGCCTGGTGGAAGTCCGAACCTTGAGGGCTAGGTTTGGAAACTGGCATCAACCTCCTCATACGCCGAGCACTCGTGGCGTGATTTGCCAAAGGGCCGATGGGAAGCCAAAAATAATGATAAGTTTCTTTTTATGTGTTGAACGTTCATCTCTGAAATATCTTGGTTTCCTTTCATACAAGTCTCGAGGACAAAGTTATCATGAGTCCGTCCCTGCCTAGGAAAGAGGAGAAGGCCCCAAAATCAGCCAAGGATAAGAAGAAGAAAATGGTTTCGCCCTTCGATACTCCAAATCCTAAGAAGAGCATGGTTCACAGGTCGAAGAAAGATACCAACACCCTGCCTGCGAATGTAGTTCAAAAGCTACGAGATGAATAAGAGGAAAATAAGATGATGACTATGAGATGGTGGCTCGAAAGAGGAGCGTCGATGTCCCAAAAGGCTCCTGAATCGGCGATCGCCGAAGAAGTTCAACTTCGGGCCGAAAGGATTTCGAAGGGTGGCCTTAGCAAAGTCTCCGAGTCATCGGAGGTCGAAGATATCTCCCGCTATGATGGGCAAGAGGTGGACGTACCTAAACATGCCAGTTTTGAGGCCCTTCAAAATGAAGAGAACACCCTAAGTAACCCGCTTGGGGCAATAAATTTTGACGATTCACCGCCCTTCCCCTCATTTTCCAAGGGGAAAATTTAGGAAGCCCAGGCCATGGGGACCCTCGATGTAGGAATGACCCATGAAGAGGACATTTTCCACGGTTTCTTCACGGGAGTCGAAGTTGCTTCCAATCTAGGTGTTGCGCCGAGCATCTTTGATGAGGCTCATCAACTCTTGAGTCAGGTAAGCCTTAGCTCCCTTTATTTATATTACTTTTTGTGTCTTATTGCCTGACTTTTTTTCTTTCTTCATAGGCCTTGACGCTTCATCTAGAAGTGTTTTCTAAATATCGGCAAAGCTAAACCGGTATGAGGCTGACCTAATAGGCTTATGGAGGAGAGAGATGCCCTAAAACTTCTTATTGGCGAAAAAGAAGAGGAGATCATGGACCTCCTAGCTCAATTGGCAACATCTCACAAAGGGAAAACCGACCTGATTGAGCAGGTAATGTAATTTTTTGGAAGCTTATTTTATTAATCTGAAGACGACGACTAACACTTTAATCTTGCATGTTCAGCAAAAGGCTGAAAAGATCGAGCAACTTTACAAGGAGGCCAAGATGAAGGAGGCAAAGACTTTGGGGCGGAAGTAGAACATGGACCGTCTTTCCTCGGAGAAAGACACTGCTCGGGTCGAGCTATCTTCGGTCGAACGTCAACTCCAAAGCATTAAGGAGGAGAGCTTGGCTTGAGCTAAGAAAATTGAGGAGCTCGAGGTTCAGTTAGTAGCTAATCTTGCAAAGGCCACATCTAAGGCAGAAAAAGTAATGGTCAATGCGGAGGCAGTTGTGTCCATCTACCGAGCCGATGCTGAAGTCGCTGACGCTCGCAAACGAGATTTCCAATGCTGCTCAGGTTCAATCATTGTGCTTTGCTGAGCATGCCAAATGCCAGTCTCGAAGAAAGACTCTCGAGGAGATTCATGCTCGTGGCTTTGACTCTACTGTCAATATCGAGAACGTGAAAGTGCTAGAGGATGAAAGTGCTGGATTTTTGTATAAGACCAGAGTGTTCTTTATAAATATTTTTGCATATATGAAAGATCCCTTTTCTTTCTGACTCGTCTCCAATTTCTCTTTTGTGAAGAATTTGTTTTGCTTTTTTCCTTATATACTTTATATTTTGTGAGGATTTTGACTCACTTCATTGTCTTGTGAAAATTTTGTTTATGAATCCAAAACTTAAGAGATTTGTCGAAGTCGGACCAGTATAGTCTCTATAATCAAATGAGTACTTGCTCAAACTCGGAGTAGAAAAAGCCCTTAGGTTTTGGTTTAGCGAAGGTGGATCCTCGAACCCAAAAATATAATGGCCCTTAGGCTCTTTGAATTGGGCTGATATGGCCTCAAAAGAGTGGCTTCTTCCCTTTTCGACTTAAAAAGTTTAATCATATAAGAATTTATTATGCCTTAGCACGAGGTAACTTTGTACCTATCAAGATTCTCGAGGGTTAGAGTTATCGAAAAACTTTATTATGTCTTAGCATAAGTTTGTTTTAGTGTTCGAACAATTTGGTACTCCTTAAGGTTTTTCAAGGTTGACGTTATTGAAACTCTTTGTAATTTTACCGAGGGTAGCCTTTTTTAACCGTTTTTATGAAAATATTTGAATACTTGTTTTATTACGAAATTTCGGACGTCTCCGAATTGTGTTATTTTGGTCGTAACCTTTAACTTGGGATTTTCCCTTTGGGCTTGTTTTCTTAATAATACTTCGAACTTGTTTGAAGTACCAGTTCCCGAGTGGGATGTCCATGGCCTATGAAATCGAGAGTTGCCTTTTCAAGCTCTTACAGTCTCGAAGTTTAATAATTCTAACCCGTCGATTTTTGGACAACAACCCCCAAGTATGGGGTTGGTAGCCCGAGCTTTAGTAACTATCTGTGCTTGAGCCAGTTTTCGCAATAGATCATAATTAAAGTAGAAATTGTAATGTAAAAATTTCACTAAGGCATGGAACATCTAGCAAGTAAAATACTTCATTCAATAGATCACTCATGCATATATGTTTTGTCACCGAGGCTTGATTAATCTACAAGGACACGGTTCATTTGACCGTTTGTCCCTTTACAAACTTTTACCTATCGTGACTCGTTGATATGAAGTATTGAGAAAATAACATATGAGGGTGATGCCCCAGTATTCAAGGTTGATTGTAAAGAATCCTCGGATGTTGACGAATTGTCTATAAGTATCACAAATAATTGTTGCCTCGTTAAAAACTTCATCGAGAAAACCTATTTGGGATAAAAGGCAGTGCTAAGGGGAAAAGAGTGCAATGCGTGCTTTAAAACCTAAGGTCTTCGTGTTGAAGAACTTCTCGAAGTCTTCGATAAAAAACTTGCAATAAGTTAGTATCGAATACAAATGAGGAGGGAGAAAATTATACCTTAGCGATAATATTGTTTGAGGAGTGATAAATTCTAATTATTTGGCAATTGTTCCCCGTCCATTGTGCCAAGTTTGTAAGATCCCTTTCCGATGACACCGAGGACCTTATGTGCCCTTCTCAATTTGGCCCAAGTTTCCCTTTGTTTGGATCTCAAGTATTGAGCGTGACATTTCTTATAACTATGCCCGTGATTCGAAAGTGACAAAGAATGGTTCTTCGATTGTAGTATCTTTCGATGCGCTACTTTTGTGTATTCATTCTAACGAGGGAGGCCTCCCATTTTTCATCTAATAGTTTGAGGCTTGTGTTCATAGCCTTGTGATTCCTCTTCCTTTGTGAATCAAAACCTATCACTAGGTTCCCCGGTCTCGATCGGCATTAGAGCTTCGACACCATCTACTAAGGAGAACAGCGTTGCCTGTGTAATAGATTTTGACTTTGGGAAACATCTCTCTCCATTTTCCCTTAACTTCATTCAACCTTTTCTTTAGGTTCTGAATGATGGTCATATTTGTTGATTTGGCCTGTCCATTCCCACTAGGATGATATGGCACCATAATATTATTTTATTTTGTGGTCTTCGAGGAACTTCGTTATTTTGCTACCAATAAATTGCTTTCCATTATCACATGATATCTCGGCGGGTACTCCGAATCGGCATATGATAAGATACCAGATGAAGTCTATAACTTATTTTTTCCTGACTTTCTTGAAAGCCTGTGCTTCAATCCACTTAGAGAAACCTGTCATTATGGGGTCCAAGTGAAATTGTTCTTCTTTTTAAGCAGTGAGAAGAACCTATGACTTCGATCCGTAGACCTCGAGATGACCCGTCCTAAGGAGGCTATCCCCACTATTAACCTTTGTACGACCATATAAGGGGGTGGGGGGTAGGAAGTACATCAACTGTTTCTCATCTCATCAATGCCCATAACAGTGAAGCTGAGAAAATTCGTCGGTTGAAGGCCAGGAATGTTATCTTGGAAGGTCAGTAAGCCCGAGTGGTTCCCATGTCGAATAATGAAGTGGTTCGTTTGACACAGGAAAATGCTAATCTTAAGTGCAAGTTGAGAACCTGAAAGCTGAACTGCTCAACGAGCAAAAGCCGAGAAATTCCCAAATAATTGTTCTCCAGACACTTGTCGCAGCTACCAAGCATTTTCCTCCTAGTGCCCCCTAATAGCCCCCTTCAGTACCCAGTTATCAGGATATGTTTCTTTTTTGTTCTTTCTTGATGTTTGGTGGATGTTTTTTATGTGTTATTTTTATGGTTGGGATGTACTACTGCTGCACCTATGAACAAGTCCAATGTTGCCTCTTCCTTTTTCAAAAGGCAGAGGCATATTAAATATTTTTTTAATATGAATCCCTTTATTATGTCTAGCACTATCTCTTTCTGTTCTATTCTCTATCGTGATTGTGTGCACATATGTGGCATTAGTTAGCTTAGCTGGACTTCTTTGTGTTGTTGTTCTTTTTAATGATGCCAAAAGGGGAAAAAATACTATATAGGACTCAGGGGGAAACACATTAGGGAAGTAGTTCTTATACTCTTTTGCTCTGTAAGATAAGGCGTAGTCTCACAGGGAACTCTTTTTACTGCCCCAACGCCTACTTATAATTGTTAAGTTTGTCATCGTCAAAAAGGGGAAATTGATAGATCATAAATACTCTTGGCTTATGTCTTGATTATCTAACAAACTTATTGTTAAGAACCATATAGGAAACCTAACCTACTTGGATTGCTGCAACCGTTAATGGACTCCAGTTAAAGGTGAACGAATACATCTTCAGGAGCTAAGAACCAACAGAAATACCTGATGCTCTTGTGGTTTCCTCATAGCAGTACAAAGTCATTTGGACACAGCTGAAAATGAAATGACCGGCAGCACTCTTTCTACCGACTGCACTACACTGTCAGTCCACTCATTTTCTAACCAAACAAAGTACCCACATCATTTCAAGTGATATGATCAAGATATACCATATGAGCTTTATACAAAAACATCACCAAAAGGTTTCTGTTTCTCACTCAAGCCTCTCAAAATAAATAGAGAATTCAATCCTCACAAGTTTGATGAACAAGTTTGAACGCTATTACGAATTCCTAAAATTGGTGTTGTCCTAGTTGAGTTGTAACCTTGCTATTGTACATACTGTATCTCCTAAACAGCTTATCTAGAAGCATTTTGATTAGGAATCTTCTTATAAATCCGTAAACGTTTTTGAGTTAATGTTGTGACTAGATTTAGTCATAAGGAAAAGTCTTTGTAATCGTAATTACAAAGTGGCTTGTGGTGGTAGCATCATTATTTAGACAAATCCTTGGTCACTAGGATAGTCACAAAGTGTCTTGTGGTAAAGGTACCACAAGTTAGTTGAGCAATTATTTCCAATAGGAAATATGGTAAAGTGACTTGTAATAGGTAGATTACAAGTTAGTGAAGTTAAAAGCCTACAATTGTAGGCCATGGTTTTTTGATCCCCTTGTGTGGGATTTTTCCACGTAAAAATCCTCTGCGTCATTTACTTTATATTTCACTAAGTGCTTTCAGTAGAACAGTGTAGAGGACCAGGTACTCTACGATTTGGTGGACCCATACAAACTGACAATTTTCTAGCTAATTGTTGCTTATGTGGTAGTTCTTGATTGGTGTGTATTAGATTATAATGTATTTGAACAATGGCATGGTGAGTTCATATCTTTATAGGGAGGGGGGATGGGGGTATTAAGGGGGTGGAGGTGGGGAGAAATGAGGTAAGGGTAGTAAGGATACCTCCAGGTTGAGAGTTGGGTCTTGAAACATAGGGACTTTGACACGGAAGTTTATGGAGCTAGCGAAGGTTCTTCAAAAGAGGAAGATCAATATAGCTTGTCTCCAGGAAACTAGATTAGTAGGAGATAAGGCAAGAGATGTAGATGGGTTTAAGCTTTGGTATAGGGATCTTCAGGAGTTAGTGGTGGAGGCTAGGAGGGTGAACAACATGCTGATAAGAATTGGGCTAGTTGAGGGTTTTACTTTAAACATTATTGGTGCGTACTCACCTCAAGTGGGCTTGGATGAGGAGGTCAAAAAGAATTTCTGAGAAAATTTGGATGAGGTTGTGCGTGGTATTCTGCACACCGAGAAGCATTTCATAGAAGGAGATTTCAATGTCCATATTAAGGCGACGTTCTGGAGATACAATTATGTGTATGGCGGCTTCAGCTTCAGAGTTAGAAACATAGGTGGAACTTCACTGCTGGATTTTGCTAAGGCATTTGATTTGGTAAGAGTTAACTCAAGTTTCCTGAAGAAGGAGGAGCACTTGGTCACCTTTCAAAGTTCGGTGGTCAGGACCTAGACTGATTATCTACTCTTTAGGAAGTCTGATAAAGGTCAGCGAGTAAACTACAAGGTCATCCCGAGTGAGAACCTCACGACTCAGCATCGGCTTCTAGTCATGGACTTGGAGATCATGAGGAAGTGAAGAAAAAAGGTTGTGTTTAGTCTATCTAGGATAAAGTGGGGAGCTTTGACTAAATACAGATCATAGGAGTTGGGGGATAAGTTGTTATCTATGGAAGTATGGAGAAATAGTGGGGATGCAAGTGGTATAAGGACCACGACTATGACTTGTATTAGGAAAGCTACTAGAGAGGTATTTGGGGGCTCTTCTGGTGACCGCAAAGGGGATTTGTGGTGGAGTCCTTAGGTTCAAGACAAAGTGAAAAAGAAGAATCTCTAAATCTTCTAGGGAGCATGGATGAGGAATAGAAGAGGACGAATAGAGAGCAATATAAGATGACTAAGAAGGAAGCGAAGTTAGTGGTCACAACGGCCAAGACTCTCATGTTGGAATGCTTTTATGAAGAACTTGGAGGCAAATAAGAGGATAAGAAGTTGTGCAAGCTAGCCAAGGTGAGATAGAGGAAGGCTCGTGACTTGGACCAAGTGAAGTATCTCAAGGACGAGGAAGGCAGAGTTTTGTTGGATGAGGCACTTATTCGACAAAGATGGCAAACTTACTTCCATAAACTCTTGAATGAAGAGGGGGATAGGAACAATAAACTAGGTGACTTAGAACACCACAAGAGTCGTCAGAACTTTAGTATTGTAGATGTATAAGAGTCGAGGAGTTTGAGAGGGTTAAGCGTAAGATTAGCAGGGAGAGAGCGACAGGTCCAAATGAGATCCCGGTGGAATTTTGGAAGAGTGTGGGTAGTGCGGGCTTGGAGTGTCTCACTGGGTTATTTTTAGGACAAAGAAGATACCGAAGAATAGAGATGGAGTAATATGGTCCCGTTGTATAAGAACAAGGGTAATATCTAGAGTTGTAACAACTACCGAGGCATCAAGTTACTAAGTCGTATTATGAAAGTCTAGGAGAGCGTGGTGGAGCTGAGGTTCAGTAGGATTTTGACTATTTTTATAAACTAGTTCAATTTTATGCTGGGACATTCTACTATGAAAGATATTCATCTTTTAGGACGTTGATGGAGCAGTATAGGGAGAAGAAGAAAGATTTACATATGGTGCCCATCGATTTAGAGAAGGCTTACGATGAAGTGCCAATGGAAGTTCTGTGGAGAGTTTTTTAAGCTAGTTGTATTCCCGTTGCATACATTAGGTCTACTGAAGACATATATGACCGAGTTAAGACTCGAGTGAGGACCATGAGAGGGGACTTAGAACACTTTCCAGTTATGATAGGGTTGAACTAGGGGTCAGCCATCAGCCTATTTATATTTGCATGGGTGATCGACGCACTAACGCGCCACATTCATAGGGAGGTGTCGTGGTACATACTATTTACAGATGACATCGTACGGATTGATGAGATGTGAGGTGGCATTAATGAAAGGTAAGAGGTATAAAGGCAAACCTAGGAATCTAAAGGTCTCAAGTTGAGCAGGGCAAAGATAGAATACTTGGAGCAAGTTCAGTGGTGTAAATCTGGTAGTGGACGAAGACGTGAGGCTTGATTCTCAAGCCATTCCTAGAAGAGAAAGTTTTAAGCACTTTAGGCCAATAACAAAAGGGAATAGAGATATAAACAAGGATGTTATACATCATATTGGAGAAGGGTGAATGAAATAGAGACTCACTTATGATGTTTTGTGTGATAATAATGTGCCACTAAAACTTAAAGGTAAGTTCTAAAGAGTGGTGGCCAGATCGACTGTGTTGTCTGAGGTAGAGTGTTGATCAAACAAGAGCTCCCATGTCAAAAAGATGAAGGTGGCTAAAATGAGGATGTTGAGATGGATGTAGGCTCATACCAAATTTTATAAAATTAGAAATAAAATTATTCGGGACAAGGTGGGTGTGCCTCATGTGATGAACAAGATGCGAGAGATGAGACTTAGATGGTTTGGGCATGTGACAAGGATAGGCATATATACACATTTAAGGAGGTGTGAGAGATTGTCCCTGGAGGGCCAAAGGAGGGGTAGAGGCATGCCAAAAAAGTATTGGGAAGAGGTGATTAAGAAAGATACGGCGTTACTCCAGCTTACTGAGAGCATGACCATAGATAGGAAGGTAGGGAGGTAGAGAGTAAAGGTAAAGGGTTAGGATAGGTAGCTGAGCGTTGTCCTTGTCTGTAACAGTAGTTTTATTACATGACTTAATGATATTTGTTGTTGGCCCAAGTAAAGGTGAGTTTTGAAGACTGACAAAGGAACCCTGACATGGACCAGGTCCATCCTAGTGAAGCACAGATATGGCCAACTCAAGCATGTGAGATGCACGTGAAGGAGATAAACCTAATTTAACAGAAGTTGTATCACCTGATCCTGATCGAAAAATTTGCATATTAGATAAGGAGAAAGACTCCTTACTCAAATAGAACACGGTTTAAGATAAGGATAAAGTTAAGGGTTGAGAAATATCAGTGTTGTTCTCTTTTACAGGAAACAAACATAAGTAGAAGCTAAATGTGAATTGAGAGAAAAATAGTAAGAAAATTTTGCAAGCAATTTGTATGTGATTCAAGCGTGCAAATCTGAAGCTACTTGAACCAGATAGAAGAAAAGTTTCAAGTGGCTGTCTTTTATTCTAGTTCAACTATAGTAGGTGTTTTCATATTGTACCTTCCAGCTTTATCTATAAGCAATTTCATTAGGTACTCAGAGTGTTCAAGTTAGAGTTAACTTGAAGTTGTCGCAACAGTTGAGATTGTGTGCTGTAACAGGATTACAGTTAATCCTAGGTTTCCAAAAGAGTTTTTGTAAATACAGTTTTTGGCTCAGTGATTTTAGTGGAGAGTTTGGAAAAATCCTATTGGAAAGTAGGTCGTGATTTTTTCACTTTTTGAGCCAGGTGTTTCCACGTAAACTCTTTGTGTTCTTTAATTTCCGTACTTATTATTCCGCAACAGTAGTAGTTGGAACACATAGAAGAACCAGGTCTTTCTATAATCAGGTTAAGCGAAAAATTTGGGCACCACACAAATCACACCCTCCCCCCTCCTTGTGTGGCATTGAAGTATAAAACATCAATTGCGTATTTTTGTATTCCTTGACTTCCATTACTTCTTGTTGTTGCTTTCATTTCGGCTTTCTGAATGGAATACCTAGTGTTAGGTTTGTAGTTTCGCTTCGATTTTTTGATTTGTGTGCTTCCGCTCCTTATTACCTCTCCTAACCGAAGGCCTAAAACAATCTTGATGCCTTTTTGAAGGTAGGATAAGGTTTGTATATACACTAACCTCCCCGTATTTTACTTGTGAGATTACACTGAATTTATTGTTAACTTTCGACAAAGCTAACCTTTGATATCATTCACCACGACTCAAACTGAGAGTCATAACTCTAGATTCGACACAGTGTCTTCAACATCCAAATAAATCTTAAATATAACTGGAATTGATAACTCAATTATTTTACTCCATTTACATTTCACATTTCATCACAATACAAGTCCGTTCTAAGACATCGATGAAAAGAAAAAGATACAGAAAAGGTCCATGTCTGATTACTCGCCATAAAAACAAAGTATTGATTGAAAAAGAAGGAATATATGATGTAAATATATAAATTTATATTATATAGGAGTAGTTAGTGTTTATGGGCTTTCTCAAAGATATTCTTTAATTTAAGTCCATCGTGCAGCGCAAAAATATATAAAATATTTAACGGATAACTATATTAGAAAAATCTATCACCATCACCAAAGATATCTACGGTAGAATGTCATATGAGTTCATGAATAATTGAACCATCGAGTTGTTGTCCTAAATAAATAAAAACTAAAGTGAAGGCCTGCTTAGATGGAGACATGTTAGGATGTGGTGTTCGGTTCTTTCAACAAATCTCTCCATAGTTTGATATATCAGGATAATTATAGGGATATGCCATAAACCAAAGAGGCATGGAATCGTGACTCTTTATAATAATAATAATAATAATACTAATAATAATTAGATAAAAAATGATACTGACCATTTTGATTCAACTTCCACGAGCCGTCCTATTTGGCTGCCCCTATTTAATATATACTCATTCTTAAAAAAAAAATTAACTTGTACCTACTTTTTAAATAACTTTAGTTTATTTCTCATCTTCCTTCTCCTTCTTTGTTTTTTTCTTTTTCTTCTTTCTTCTGCTGCTGTAGGTGCTGATACGAAACTTCAATTCATGAAATGATTATCATAAATATGTTTATCAAGAACTTATTTATGCGAGTGCGAAAGTATACATGTATTCCTATTTGTGTATATTAGCAGCTATTGTAGGAAGGAAACTAGACTGAAAATTCTTTTGTATCAAGATATCAAGCTGTAAGTCTTCCCGGGGGTATTTGTAGAAGCCAACCACATTCTTTTAGAGTTAGTATCCGACTGGTTCCAATTAGTATTGTTTATAACTTGTACCCTACCTTATACTTAGTGTGTTTTCTGAAAAAAATATATACTGATGTGAATTGCTGTTCAGATCTTCTTTACAGTTTATGGTATAGTATAATTGTGCTTTCTCATGTAAACATGACAATGTCCCTGGTAACCCAACCCCCCCCCCCCCCCCCCAAAATCTTCATTACTGTTAACTTGCTTGCGTAACTTGAAGCTGCTATTGGTTCTGGTTCTGTTTTTCTCCAATTACAAAACAAAAACTTCAACTTTAGAGCTGAAGTTCCTCGATTACAAAAACAAAAACTTCAGCTATAGAGCTGAAGTTTTGCGGTTACAAAAATAAAACTTCAGTTCAAAAGCTGAAGTTCGCCAGTTACAAATAAAAATTTCAGCACACTTGCTACTTCAGTCTTGTCTACTAGAATGCTAAAGTTTTGTGTGATTGTTTTTGCTACTTCAATCATGTATGCTAAAGTTACGTGAAAAAGTAAATACACTTGCAATTATTTTTATAAAATAAATATAAATTAAAATATGACACAAAAAGTAAGTATAAATATAAATGCCCTAACTTCTGCACATGTCTAAAAGTGGCTCAACAAAACAACCATGCTTCCCGTATCCCTTTTTAACTATACATTCAACAGACGTTGGAGAAGTAAACAACCTTTTTTTTTTCTTTCAAAATTAATAAAAAAAAAATCAAATTTAGGTTTTCATCAGCACTACTTGTCAATGTGGTATTTCTGAAATATAATTTTGTTTTTCTCCGGCAAATCAACTAATCAAATCCAGCCAAAAATTACTCCTTCGGGTTCAAAATAAGTGAATTTTTGATTTTTTTATGATCTAAAATAAGTGATTTTTCATATTTCAAGAATGAATTAATTATTTTTTTCTTACATTCTTCTTGGAGTAAATAATGTTGGAGTATGTGTTAGGAGTATTTATGTGAAGAGATAGTAAAACTCAATATGGTCAATTTCATTATTAATTAATGTTAAAAAGTAAAAAAATTTAATCTGTGTGAAAACAACTAAAAATTACTTATTTTGAACCGGAGGAAGTAGTTAATTTATTATTAATTTTGGAACCGTGTCACTTGAAATAGGTAGCAAAATTTAAATGTTGATACGAATTAGAAATCTAATACTCCATTCGGTCCATAGTAGCTAATTTGTAGCAATTATTTCTCTTCTTAAATGTGAGGAAATGATATTTTAAGGATAAGTACATAAGGCTAATTTTGGAAAGTAAATTATATTTTTTTTAGTTATATAAATAAATATTTATTTTAAATTAAAATAAAAAAATTTAATCACTTATTATGAAATAAAAAAGCAAATTGATCACTATTACATATAGAAGAGAGTATTATTCGTCCGTCCGTCAAGAAAGAAAAGAAGTGCCAAAACTTGGGGTTTAAGTTTCACCACCTTTTCCAAAAGTTTGCTTTATATATCTCGTATTGCCTCTACTCTTTTTAGGGGATTGAAAAAGTGAGATTATTTAATTTTTGTCTATTCGATTTGGTTGCCTAATAATAGTTAAAAGTTGAGCTAACAAATTCAGATCTATACAAAAGTTGGCGAGTGCCTGATCGAATTAATCAGGTCATGTAGGAACAAAGTTTAAGTCTACCGGTCTGTTAGAATGCCTCAGCTGCATATATCACTGCACTTCCACTTGACACCTATCGTAATCAAGAACAAGGAGTATGAAGCATGTGATTTTGCCAACTCCCATATACACTCTAAAAATTTGGAATTTGGTATAAGGTTCCATCACTAAATCCCAAATTTTTAGCTGCTGATTTAATGTCATTATCGAAGCAACTTTAGAATATTGGAAATTAGTGAAAAATCAGAAAAGAGAAGAAAAAGTTTAACTAATTTATCCAATTATTTGACTAGTATTAGGGGTTTAGGCCAGCTCATGGGACGAGCTTCCTGTCAACACAGTGAGATGGATAGTTTAATACCTCCATACATTTTCGGTCTCCTCCCTTATACTCCTTTCAATCTAAAATAAGTGATTCTTTTAAATATTTTTAGACAGATTAAAAAATTTACCTTTTAATATTAATTAGCAATAAAATTAACCATATTACCATTTACTATCTCACATAAAATATTCCCAACATATATTCCAACACTATTTACTCCAAGAATAATGTAAAAAAAGAAAAAAAAATTCATTCTTAAAATCTGAAAAAAATTAATTTTTTTGGACCACAAGAAAAAAAATAAAAAAATCATTTATTTTGGATCGAAGGAAGTATACAATAACAACAATAATAATAAGCATTATTTCCGGAAAACCCTCAAGTTAAATGGAAAATAATATATGAGGCATGAGGGGAGTCTGTCACCTCTCCTGGTATAAAAAAATACAAAGAAATAATGGAAAACAATCACTTGTAGTAGTAGTATTTACTTTCCTACTTTATTTCTGTTCCCATCTTTTTAGTAACTAGGGTTTCGGAGTGGTGAGGTGGTACCATACGTTAGCCTTGTAGGGGTTAGTCCAAATAAGGGTGGGTCCATTTTCGGTATTGTCCAAAAGTTTATTTTAGTGGGACCCTTTGTTGGTCTCCAAACGACCTTAATCCCCCTCCCCCACCCACAACTCCACCCTACCCACCCAATCAGGACTCCAAACTAGGGTCCAAAAGTAGTTACAATAAATTGCTCAATTTCAAGTGGCAGCTTTGATCTTGTCCCCTAAATGTAGATATCTTGACCCTTGACCTTTGAAAGATTCATCCAAGTTGACTCGCTCAACCTGCAGAAAATTTGATCCAAATAATAGAAAATATTACAACTCCATCCAATTCCAAATATTTATTGTTTTGACTAATGAATTAGTTTTAAGTATTTAATACTTTAGAAAACAAAAAGTTATTTATTACTTTCTCCGGTTTAAAATAAATAATTTTTAAACGTTTTTGCGCAGATTAAGATACCTTTTAACATTAATTAATAATATAATTGATCATATTAATCTTTACTATCTCACATAAACATTGACACATATTCCAACATTATTTACTTCAAGGACAATGTGGGAAAAAAATAATTAACGTTCTTGAAATTTGAAAAAATAATTTATTTTGGACCACAAAAAAAAAAAACCAAAAAATTACTTATTTTAAACTAGAAGGAGTATTTATTTTTTCAAATCACCCTCAATGTTTCGATTAGCTGGTGGTAATTAAGTAAGAAATGTAAGAGATAAATATAATTTAAGCGAATACTCAAAGTTATAAAATTTCTTTCTTAAGAGTTGTAAAACTATCTTAAAAGATAGATAATCTGAAGAGAAGGTCGTTAGTTTTGATGAGACCAGTCACATCTTAAGAAGGGAAGCAGAGTCCATTATCATTGAAGAAGGAGCCAATTATCACGACATAATTATTCTCAAAACAGAGATAACTAAAAATGAAAAGTATTTTTGTTTTTTCCATACCTCAGCTGAGTAGCAAAGGTGCGGTCCAAGAACAAGTGGTCTCTGGTTTCCTCAATTTATTGACACATAACACAAGTGCCACCCACAGTCAAGTTCCATTTGATCAACCTATCTTTAGTAGGAAGCCTGTCTTGTAGAAGCAGCCAAAGGTTGAAAAGTGCTTTAGGTCGAGCAGAATTCTGTATGGTTAAGTTCTTCCAAGGGACTCTAGGTGCCTCTCCAATCTGTTGAAGATAGAGCATTCTTATAGAACAATCAGGTTTATGTAACAATGGATATTGCTGAAATAGAACAGTGCCTTCAATGATCTTCCGAACCATCCAACTAGCTTGTTTAGGCATATTTATGGTCTCCAACTGTTGTTGTTTGATATAAACTGTGTGAATCCATTTCACCCATAATACATCCTTCTTGTGTGCCAAATCCCAGCTTAGTTTTGCAACAGCAGCCTTGTTCCACAGTAAGAGATTGGTCAAGTTTAAGCCTCCAGCAGACTTTGGCAGACAGATTTTTCCCATGCCACATATGCTTTCCTTGTTACATTAACTAAGCCAGACCATATGTAGGATCTACATATTGCTTCTAGCAGTTTTATAACTTTGGAAGGAATGAGAAAGAGTTGAGCCCAATAAGCTTGAATACCAAAGATTACTGATTGCACCAACTGGATTCTACCAGCATATGACAGTTGTCTGGCAGTCCAGGATGTAATCCTGGCAGTAATCTTGTCGACCAGTGGTTGCCATTGGAAAACAGATAGCTTCTTGGTAGATAGTGGTACACCCAAGTATTTAAAAGGTAGTTCTCCACGTACATATCCAAGATGATCAATAATTTGCTGCTGCTCTTCAGGCTTTACCCCCCAAAGTAAACAACACTCTTATGCAAATTGGCTTTCATACTAGAGGCTGCAGTGAAATGAGAGAAATATGTGAACATGGTACGTACAGACTGAGCTTCTCCTTTGACAAACAGCAAGAGGTCGTCAGCAAAGCTTAGATGAGTAATTCCTAGTTTTTTAAAACTAGGATGAAATGTGAAATCTTTAGCTTGCCTCAGTTCTTCCAGTGATCGACTTAGGTATTCCATCACAATAGCAAATAAGAATGGAGATATGGGATCCCCTTGTCTCAAACCTTTGGCTGCTTGAAAAGGTTCTGTTGTTTCTCCATTTACAACCACTGTGTAGCTGACAGTTTGGACACACTCCATGATCCATCTTGTAAACCTGGTAGGGAAGTCTAGAGCCTCCATTACCTGCTGCAAAAACACCATTCAACTGAATCATAAGCCGTCTGTAGATCAATTTTGATCATACATCTGGGAGATATATGTGGTCTAGAGTAATGCTTTATTAATTTATGTGCTAGAATGACATTATCTGCAATCCTCCTTCCTGGAGTGAAACCTGCTTGTGCACTGCAGATGATACTGCCCATAACCTAGGGGCTAATATGTAAATAATAATTATTCTACAAGTTGTTCCATATTTACAAATAAGTACATTCTCTAAAATATTCTACAAGCCTAGAAGATTCCAAGGAATTTCCTAGAAAATTTATAGGATTCTAAGGTCTTCCGAAATCTCCATATTTCTCTAGAACCTTCCTACAAGTGCATAAATATTTAGAGTTTTCCAAGGAAATTCTCCATAGTGTACTTCTGACTAAAGCAGATAAATGAAATGGTCTCTGCCATCCACAAGTCCTGTTCCAATCAAATCATCTATATTTTACAAAGATGGTCCCTTTCCATTCACTCTCCAAAATTTATACCATCAAAATCAACTCTGCTTTTTAATATTTTGTAAATGCATATATCATTGATAAATTGCTTCCGATTTACTTATTAATAAGGATCTGAACTTTCTTGCTAAACTCATACTTATTTCGTATTTTCTTGTAGTGTATATGTCTTAAAATACAATTGAGATATTTCAAGAAGAGCGGATATGAGATCAGGAAGTGGGGGGAGGGAGAGAATAGATATGGGGTAGTGAATAGGAGAAATTTAAAGGAATATGAGAAAAAAAAATAATACATGTTATAAACTAAAGCAAAAGACAAGAACAATAGAACAAGAACAATAGCAATAGAGAGAAGAGTAGAGAGAGTTCTTCTTATTGAGTTGAGAGGGGTGTATTACAATGGTAGAGAGCACCTCTATTTATAGGGAGGAGGAAGATCTTGCTACCAATAATAGGACTCTAAAATCTCTCTAATTAAGTACATTAAAGACATTCACCTTAAATAGAAGTGTAAGAATCTTCTATTTCATAACACTCCCCCTTGAATGTCTATTCAATGATGTGCCTCGTTAAAACCTTAAAACAAAACCCAATGGAAAAAATTAAAGTAAGGAAAGAGTACACGTGTTGGAATATGCGCCTATTGGTTGCCTCGTTAAAAACCTTGCAAGGAAAACCCAGTGGGACAAAACCTTGTAAGGGAAAAAGAGTGCAACGCGCATTGACTCCCCCTAATGAGTACATCAATTTATATCCTTGAGCATTTGCATTCCAATCTTGTGCATCATCTTCAAAACGATCTTTGGTAGATATTTGATAAATAAATCAACCATGTTGACTTGAATAAATATTCCGCACCTTGAAATCATCACTCTTGATAGATATGAACATCTTCATATAATGTCGTGGAATAGCTCTTAAATATCTCCATAGATGCATTCTTAATGCCATCATGCTTATAGTTATAGCAAGATACATATGTACACAAATTGTACTTAGGATGTGGTACTTCAGGACCAAGAATTGCATATGCTTCAAGCAACTTAAATCTTTCAAGTTAAGTCATGTAAGTCACATAATAGACTTTAGCTGCATATCAAAGTTTCATGTCATGCTAAACAAATAAGATATCGAAAATTGACTATACATACCTTTGCCTTTATACTTTCAAGCATATGAACTATAGGTTCAAAGCTACATGTCTTTCATATGGAATCAATTCTTCTTGAATTGTATCTCTTCCATTTAGTTACTTTCTTTGAGTCAGCAAATGCGTATAGCATGCTTTGCAATATGTTGCAATTGCATTTCCCTTTTATGAACTACAGGTTCATATCATGATATTCGGGGATATACATATACAAATGAAAATTCATCCCATGTAACACTTTCTCAAATGTTTATCATGTCTCCCCCTCATGTTAGTAAAGCTAACATGTTTCCTCAACTTTGGGAAATCATCTTTGTGCATTATGTCAATATACACAGCACCTTAGTAATAAGATGAAATTATTTGGTTCCTGACCTTGAACCACTTGTGAGGGGAGAATATACTCTCGTATACAACTTATATCAAACTGATATATATAACTTCGTTCTCATAAGGAACAGTTTAGCTATTAAGTGGAAGCATTCAATAATTATCTTGCTAAACCAACTTTGATATAAACCAACTTATCAAGATGAACTATCTTGAGTAGAGAATCTGGAAACTATGCTCGAAGTTAGATTACTGAGCGATTTACCTCGCAAGCACTGCCAGGCTGCGGGTTAATAACAATGGCGCATGTAACCATATCATAGATGCATCATATGTGGTATACATGGCAGGTGAATGGGCCCATATTCACCTTTGATATTTCCAGAATTTAGGGGCTTCAACCCGAACTCTTTAGTTGGTTAGTTCATTACTGAGAACAAGAACTTTCTAGTTCTTTGATATTCACCTATGTGAATTTGCACATCATACTTCAAATGAGATGGCTAACACGAATGTCAACTGACTAAATTATCAATATTGGTAAACTTCTAATTTATACCATGACATGTGCACTTATCAATAAACTTCGGGTTTATTATGACATGGGTTTTATACCAATAGATATCCACTTTATTGTGGCATTCTTTCGTTTGTGTAGTACAAACTGGAGAACAAAGCGGGTAGCTTTTCATATACAAATTACCCCGCTACAAGTTGTAGTAATAGGAGAATCAAAGCCTTCCTTTATTTATAGTCTCAATATCATCAATCGCCTTCGCGTGTACTTTTGGAAACTGGATAAGTTTCTTTGAGACTTACTACAGCACAATACTCAATTGTGTTTCTCCAACATAGTAATAATTGGCTCTTCGAGAGCTCTCAATTAATTTTGTACTACCACAGACTGAGGTTCGAGATCCTCACATTCTTACATTCCGTATTTTCAAGAGTCTCAGGCTCAATAGATTCTTCGTGAATCTCGGAATTAATCAAATCATGAGCGTCCTCATGTGATTCTTTCATAGTGTCATTTAGATCGTTCTTTTTCCTCTTTCTAGGATTTCGATCTTTGGAACCTAATGGTCTGCCACGCTTCTGGCGTGCATTTGACTCATTGGATATGACACTAGATATTTGTCCAATAGGGACTTCAATACGGATCGGAACATTTTCCCGCGTGAATGTGTGATTTCGTTATCCTCTTCAAGTCCGTAAATGCGTCAGGCATTTGATTTGCTATTCTTTGCAAATGGATAATCTTTTGTACCTCTTTCTTTCAAATAGAGGTATGTGGATCAAGATGAGATAATGATGCATTTTTCCACAAAATTTCCCGTTTGGTTTCACCAACTTCTCCCCCTAATTTTGGGAAAAGTGTCTCATCCAATTGACAGTCTGCAAATAGTGCAGTGAACAAATCTCCTGTCAATGTTTCGAGGTAGCGAATAATGGAGGACGCGTCAAACTCAACAAATATTCCTAACCTCCTTTGCAAACCCATTTTGGTGCGGGATGGCGGTGCTACAGGCACATATACTGCGCATCCAAAGCTTCTTAAATGGGATATATTGGGTTCATGACCCAAAACCAATTGCAATGGGGAATATTTGTGTCAATTCGTCAGTCAGAGACGAACTAGCATTGCTGCATGCAACATGGCGTGACCCCAAACCGAAGTGGGCAGGCGACGAACTAGCATTGCTTCATGCAAAATGGCGTGACCCCAACCCGAAGTGGGCAGCCGACAAACTAGTATTGTTGCATGCAAAATGGCGTGAACCCAAGTCGAAGCGGGCAGCCTCGTTTTCATGAAGAGTTCAAGATTATTCTCATCTATTGTCTCAATATGATATCCATTTTGAATGATATCTTTAAAACTCAACAAGTTCCTTTTAGACTTGGAGGAGAACATTGCATTCTCTAAGATAGATTCTCAAAACTCAACAAGTTCCTTTTAAACTTGGAGGACAACGTTTTGATTGATATCATTAAAACTCAACAAGTTCTTCTTAGACTTGGAGGAGAACATTTCTCAATGATTAACGTCATGCCTTTGGGCAGAGTTAGATTTGCTCTTCCGGAGCCTTCAATCAATTTACTACTTCCATAGATTGTAGTAATATTTGCCTTACACAATTACTCTTCTTTTCTTTGAGTATTGTATGTGTAGTACATGAATCAACTAGGCAAATACTTTTACAATTGGACGTTGGTCCAAGTTCGCTTTGTGAGATATCTATATTTGCTATCCCATAGTTTAACATACAAAAGAAATACACGAACATAAGAATAAACAAGTTCAATTCTTTTGTGTCACATAATATTTTCAAAATCTGCTACTAACAGTTGGCTAACAAAATCAGATATGTTATCCATAATCAATTACTTTGCAGTTTGAAAATTTCAGCGTTTTTCATGAGACAATCGATTATTAAACACACACAATCGATTGTTGGAACATAGACAATCGATTGTGGATGATTTTTGAAAAATTCCAGATTACACTGCCTAACGACAATCGATTGTTAGATATAGACAATCGATTGTGGGTGATTTTTGAAAAATTCCAGACCTCACTGTTTCAAGACAATCGATTGTTAGACAAAGACAATCGATTGTTGGCTATTTTTGAAAAAATTCCAGAACACTCTGTTTCAAGACAATCGATTGTTAGCCAAAGACAATCGATTGTTGATCAATTGTTTTTCAACTTTAATGTGAAAATAATTGATAATCGACTAGTTTTTCAGGCTAGTCGATTACCCCCACTGGAAAATAAAAGTTTTATTGATATTTGAGCATATTGAAGATATTCTAAAGAACTACTGCTAACATTGCATCATGAACTAACTAATACGAGCTAATGCTAATGACTATTAGTTTATTCACTAACTAATACAAATAAGTAGAACAAAATCAAATAACTCCATCTTCTTTCATCACGGATCCATCGCCGATTAGGTGGTCTATTTTTCCATCGGGTTGCTCAAAGAAGTCTGCCACATCCAGGTGGGTGATGTCCTCATTGTCGTCATAGACAAAGTTTGTTTCAGGGCCTTTTCTCTTTCGAGATGCTTGATAAAGGTCAACCAAGTGTCTTGGTATACGGCAAATCTTTGACCAGTGCCCTTTCCCACCGCAACGATAACATATAGTTTCTGAACTATTTGCCTTAGGATCTTCGGGATCCCGTTTCTGCTTTCGGTGGTTATCTTTCTTTGGGGGGTGACGGACTTCTTTGGAATTTCTTCCTTGTCCACGTCCTTGGCTTTGACCCCGTTTATGACCGTGATCATGGTCCCTTTTATGTTTGGCATAATGCGAGTGCACCATATCTGCTTCAGGCAGTGGTGTAGACCCAGTTGGTCTATTTTCGTGATTTCTCATGAGCAGATCATTATTTCGCTCAGCCACTAGTAAGAGAGAAATCAGTTCAGAGTACTTCGTAAAGCCTTTCTCTCGGTACTGTTGTTGCAGTACCATATTGGAGGCATGAAACGTTGTAAACGTTTTCTCAAGCATATCGTAATCGGAGATGTTATCTCCACATAGCTTCAGTTTAGAAGTAATTCTGAACATAACAGAATTATATTCAGAAACGGACTTAAAGTCCTGTAGCCTCAGATGGGCCCAATCATATCGTGCTTGTGGCAGAGTGACCAACTTCAGGTTGTCATATCTCTCCTTTAAGCTGTTCCACAAAACGAGTGGATCCTTGACGGTGAGATATTTAATCTTCAAACCTTCGTCAAGGTGGTGGCGCAAGAAAATCAAGGCCTTCGCACAATCTTGGGTGGATGCTTTTTCTTTATCTTTGAGGGTGTCTCCGAGACCCATAGCATCTAGGTGGGTTTCAGCATCCAACACCCATGTCATATAGTTCTTGCCCGAAATTTCAAGGGCAACGAACTTTCTTTTCATAATGTCAGCCATACTCGAAAATTAAATTAGGAAGAGGGAAAATACCTTGGATTTTCGAGAATGATACTTGAGACGGTAGAGTCTCGTGCTGATAACGTGTTATAAACTAAAGCAAAAGACAAGAACAATAGCAATAGCAATAGAGAGAAGAGTAGAGAGAGTTCTTATTATTGAGTTGAGAGGGGTGTATTACAATGGTAGAGAGCACCTCTATTTATAGGGAGGAGGAAGATCTTGCTACCAATAATAGGTCTCTAAAATCTCTCTAATTAAGTACATTAAAGACATTCACCTTAAATAGAAGTGTAAGAATCTTCTATTTCATAACAATACAAAATTTATGTTGTGGCTTAAGGTTAGGAGGTGAACATAAATAAATATTTGGCTCTAAAAAATTAAAAGATAGTTATGAAATATAATTTTTTTAAAAGATTTATTAGAAATAAATAAGATATAAACTTTTACTATAGGAGATAACTAATCCTACATACACATTAACTCTAATATATTGCGCACTTCGCGCTGTCATTATTTTACCCTTCTAAAATACACATAACAGAGCAAATTATGTTGAGAAAGATAAAAACAACAATAACAATAACATCACCTTGATAAAGACAAAGGGCTGCTGATTAATTTTAACAAAATCATATACGTAAAATGTATTCAACCATTAAAAAATTTAAAACCACATGCACCAGCAATATAATAATATACCACGGTAAAAAGAAAATCCAAAAATAAAAAACAATAATAACTTCAAACCATATCATAGCATCTTTCTAGATCTTATTCTAGCAACTAAAAATTAGAAAAGATTCTCACTTCGTGAACACACTAACTGGGCTCCATTTTTTCAAGACAGACGAATATATAGAGACCATTGAAGTTATTTACAGCATACTAACAAAAAATATGTGGCTGTTCATGACGACTGAGAAATAAAGCAACAAACAGTTCATCTAAAAAGAAATGCTATTTGATTTTAACGATACAAAAAAAAAATACTTAAAAAAAAATTGAATCCAAGTAAAACCCTAGAATACATATATTTGTAGAAAATAATCTAGAATTGCAAACGGTTCTTTGGGGATAATAACAATGGAAGTGGGAGTACATTCATAATCTAGAATAGCAAGAAAATAATGGGACTTTTTAATGGTCGAGAACATGAGTGCAGATTTACTACAAAAGCATGAGTAAAATGACCAACAAATTTGTAAATCCTATTTAACGAATATTAAATGTCCCTTTTGATCTATAATTATGAAATACTATGCATAGATTTAATATTTCCAATGATTAAATAAAGAGCAACACAAATTATCACAAAAATAAACCATAAAGCAATACTCTCAAAAACAAAATCCAAACAAAAATAAAATTTTCCTGAAAAGCCCTCAGATCTCATAGCTTCAGAATCACAGACGGCTTAAATCGTGATGGAACTCATGAGAAGCCTTTCACACATCACCATAAAAGATCAGCTCTACAAATATATTTAGGGGAAGGAGGAAGGGATTTTAAAAAATGAATTTTTCATGCTGATTTTCAGGTGATGCAGAAAGGCAACTGATGAATCACAGCCTCTCAATTTTATATAGATTTTCCATCATCGAGCTTTTTAGATACCAAATATTGAACTAAAAAATTTGAAGATAACAAACCAAACTAAGAAAATTACGATAAAAACACAATAATTTATGCATAAAAAAGGATGAGGACGCGAATGCGTTCGGCGAAAACAAAAGTAAACTAGGGCTTCATGTGCGAGTAAAGTTGTGGGTTATTATATAGAGGCTGCAAATTTATGAAAGACCTAGGTAACTGTAAATGGGTTTAGGCCCAAACCTTGGGCTATTTTAACGAACAAGTTTCACATTGGATTTCGATTTGCGAGACTGGGCCTATGAGCTACCACTACAAAACCTCTGATTGGGCCAAAATTGTAAAAAACAAAAAGGAGACAAAGTCGATGAAACTTGCAATCTTTATACAAATAACAGTCGTATTAGTTGTTTACTTTCCTAGCACTATGTAACGCGATATAATATAAGTTCATAGACTATTTTTAGTTTAAACATTGAGTGAGCAGCTATTTATGACAAGAGTGCTTAAGATGATATATGCTAAATTTAATCCACGCGATATGGAGGGAGAGAAATAGTGGAACCTCTTGTTAGGATCGAGAACTCGGATAGTATGGAATTTAGTCAAATACTGTTATAATAATAATAACAAAGACAATACAAGTTGATAATAATGGTAACTAAAGAAGACACAAATTTAACGTAGTTAGGTCAAGGTGACTTACGTTGTTCACAAGTGGATACGAGCAATTTCACTATACCAACAAGAGTACAAAATTAGAGTAAATACTATAATTGGTCTCAAAAACCCCAAGAGAATAACCTCACAAGATCACTTCAAATACATGGTTCACACAAGTATTTCCAAACACTCAACTCTCTTACAAAATACTTTAAATAAATTAAGGAGGAGAAAGAAAGATAGGAGTGAAAGGCTCTTGAATTGGTGTGCCTACAAAAGAGGAGATGTTAGAATAGGCCAATTAGATGTATTAGATGCTAGTTAATGTTTTGTGCCTAGTTTTCTTTTCTTGTATTTATAGTTAGCCCAGTTGTACAACCCATTGTATTTAACAAAATCTTACAATTATGGGATGCGATAGCTTCCATATCTGCTGGTCGAACTAGGATATGTTCTTGTGGGGCTAAGTCTGTTGAAGATGAGGAACATATGGCTTATCAACTTTTGATGGGCTTGAATGATACATATGTCCAAACTAGGAGTAATATTCTGATGATGAAGCATCTTCCTTCAGTTGGGGCTGTGTATAGCATCATATTATCTGATGAGAAACAGAGGAATGTGTTAATTGGGACACTCAGTTTCCTTCTACCTCTGCTTCTTTTTGTGTTAGGGTGTCCACGCAGAGTTATCCTTTTATGGTGAATTTTGAACCACCTAAACCATGTGTCACATGAAAAACTGTATGAAACATTGCCATACTATAGACAAGTGTTACAAACTCCATGGTTATCGCTCAAATTTCAAGTTTACTAGATCTTCTAAACTTAGAAAGACTGTTGCATATGTTGAACTTATCAGTCATGCTGAATTTGGGACTGGTGACATCTTTATTGAGCATGGTACTCTTCCACACTCTGAAGATATGTCTGATATCCCTAGATTTACCAAGGATCAATATCTCAATTGATGTTGTTGCTTCAACAATCACATCTGTTTCCTTCTCTATCTACTTCAAACTTAATGGGGTCAGCCAATTTTGCTGGTGAAAGGTTTTATGGTGCATGTATTTTGACCAAAATGGATGGCATAGTATGGATCGTAGATTCAGGAGTTTCTGACCACATGACTTCCACTAAATTTACTCTTTAATGTCCAAACCTTACATGTTCTGTACTTTGTTTCTCTTCCAAATGGGTATAAAGTCAAGGTTACCAATATTGGATCATTAAATTTATTACCTGATTTAATGTTTCACAATGCACTTTATATTCCTAGTTTTTACTATAATCTCATTTATGTCCACAAATTACTCTCAATGTACAGTTTACCAAGGCTGCTTGTACTTTACATGCCCTTTAGTGAGGAAGCCAATGGTACTTGGTAAGCTGGATAATGGACTATATAAAGCTGTTTTAGTCTGTCATTGCTCCTCTACCGGATTTTTCTTCTCTTGCTCATCCTGTTGTTTCAAATGTTTCAGTTTCTAATTATATAGTTCATGCTAATGTAATTGATAAATTCTCCCTTGTAAATACCATATCAACTATTGATAATATGAATGAAGTTGAGGTTGTTTGGCATTACAGACTTGGGCATATTCCTTTCTTTAAAATGAAAATCATATCTGCTATAAATTATAAATTTCCTCTTAAAAAATCCTTTGTTTGTCCTATCTGCCCCTCAAGCAGGAAAACAAGACTGCATTTCCCTGATAGTAGCATACACTCACCCATTCCGATTAATTCACATAGATACCTGGGGACCTTATCACACACCCACTTATAATGGTTCTAAGTATTTCTTGACTATTGTTGATATTTCACAAGGCCCACTTGGACCCATCTTATGGGAGCCAAGAGTAATACTTTTAGTTTACTCAAGGCTTTTACTACCATGGTTAAAATTCAATTTGATACTAAGGTTAAGGCTGTCATAAGTGATAATGCTTTAGAATTGGTCTCTAGAGCCTCATGTTCTATTTTCTTTTCTAAAAAAGGAATTCAACATCAAACTTCATACCTACACACTCCTCAATAGAATGGAATGGTGGAAAGAAAGCACATATATTTGCTTGAAACTACCAGAGCTCTATTATTTCAATCTCATCTTTTCATTAGATTCTAGGGAGATTGCCTTGTCACTGCCACCTACTTGATGAATAAGTTTTCCTCTCCTCTTGTTAGTCATAAAAGTCCCTATGAATTTTTATATGGTTCTTTTCGTTCTTGCTCCCATCTTAAAGCTTTTGGTTGATTGTGTTACTCTACCATAACTAAGTTGCACAAGGACAAATTCTCTCCTAGATCCATTGCATATGTATTTGTGGGTTATCCTTTTGCTAAGAAAGGTCATAAACTCTATACTCTCACTTCCAAATCCTGGTTCATTTCTAGGGATGTCATTTCCTATAACACATTTTCCATTCTTTAAGATTTCCAATATGTGTTATTAAGTTCGCCCTTCTCCTTTATCCACTTTCCATTCTTTGAGGCTTTGGAAGTCAATGAGACTTGATAAATTGTTAAATTACCACATTGTAAGAAGCCTATTGGGTGTAAATGAGTTTATAAAGTGAAATATAATGCTGATGGTAGTATAGAAAGGTACAAAGCTAGGTTGGCGGTTAGGGATGATACTCAAGTGGAAGGGGTTTACTTTCATGAAATATTCTCCCATGTTGTCAAAATTTTCACTATTAAGACTTTAATTGTTGTGGCTATAAAGAATCATTGGTCTCTGTTCCAGCTTGATATCAATAATGCTTTCCTTTATGGTGATCTTGATGAAGAGGTTTTCATGAAGCTTCCCCCTAATTTGTCTGTTCTTGCCACCACATCTTCTTCCACGTCTTTGCTCTTATCCAAAAATTCCTTTATGGTTGCGACAAGTTTTCAGATAATGGTATGCTAAGTGGTCTCAAGCTCTCTCTTCTAGAGGCTACATGCATTCTTTAAATGATTATTCTGTCTTCACTAAGGGTTCGGGGGCTTCTTTGGTTATGTTGGATGTTTATGTAGATGAAATCATCCTAACTAGTACTGACTTGACAGAAATTTCTGCCCTAAAGAGCTTTCTCCATGATCAATTAAAAATCAAGGACTTGGGTCTCCTTAACTACTTTCTTGGTATTGAAGTTCTCTATACTTCTTCTATTTGTTGCATCAAAGAAATTTATTCATGACATTTTAGATAAGTTTCACTATCTAGAGTGTCCCTCTACCACCTGGCCCCTTGAATTAAATGTGAAGTTGAAAGCCTAGGAAGGTGAACTTTTACCTAAACCTGAAGAGTATAGAAGTCACATAGGCAAGCTGAATTTTTTAACCCATACCAGACATGTCTTCAGCTTTGTAGTCCAACACTTGAGTCAGTTCATGCAGCAACCTTGCCTCCCACACATGAAGGCTGCTTTTCACCTTCTTAGATATCTCAAGGGTTTTGCTGATTCAAGGACCTTTACAACAATGATCTGGATATGTCTTTGAAGGTAATTTGTGATATTAATTGGGCCTCTTGCCTGGATAGTAGGAGGTCAGTCACTGGTTTCTGCATCTTTCTTGGTGATAGTTTGGTGGTTTGGAATTCCAAGAAGCAACCTATGGTTTCTATTTCCTAAGCAGAAGCTGAGTACAAATCCATGAACAAGGCAGTGGCTGAAGTCACTTGGTTGTCTAGATTGTTGTATGATTTGGTGTGCTTCTTCCCTCACATGTGCTTGTGTTTTGTCGGGCTGCCTTTCGTTTTGCAAAAGAATTCCTATTTTTCATGAATGGACAAAGCACATAGAATTGGATTGTCATTTTGTATTTGCCAAACTTGGTGATGGGTTGGTATCTCTTGTCCACATTGCCAGTTCTTCTCAAACTGCTGATATACTCACCAAGGTTCTGCCTGGTCCTGCTCATCACATACACGCTCACAATTTGGTGGTTTTGTCAGCCTCCAACTTGAGGGAGGCTGCTAGAATAGGCCAACTAGATGTATTACATATTGGTCAATTTTTTGGGCCTAATTTTCTTTATTTACTCTTGTATTTATAGTTATCCGAGTTGTATAACCAATTGTACTCTTCATTCTTTCCGGGTCACTATAAATAGTGAAGCTCAGTTATGTAATATCCGGGAGATTGTTCACTTGCATATTGTCCCAGTTTCCATCATTTCAAATAAAGGTGCAAAAACCCAGAACAAGGCATGCTCAAAACTATGCAAAACATTCAAAACTCATCTGAAACACGCTCGGGGACCCCAGACGCCGTCCAAGCATACCAACAAGTTCTATAACTTAACACGGACTCGATCGAGGTCTCAATTCACATCAACAGCGCCAAAAATGCAAACGGTTCCATGAATCAAACTTCTGAACTTTTAAATCTTTCAACTTCTAAAATCGCGCCGAACCGTGTCAAATCAACCTAGAAAGACACCAAATTTTGCACACAAGTCCTAAATGACATGATGGATGTAACAACCCGGCTGATTATTTCACGAGTTATCACCTTATTTCCCCTATTTCGTATTCTTTATGACTTGTTCAATTGTTTTATGTGGTATCAGATTGGTTGGTTCGGGTTCAGAGTGGTATTGGTGAGGTATGAGACACTTAATCTTTTTTGAGTAAACTTAAGTTGGAAAACTCAACCTGATATTGACTTATGAGAAAGAGGTCTTGGATGTGAATTCTGCTAGTTCGGATAGCTTTGTTAGATGATTTGGGACTTAGGAGCGTGATCGGAATGTATTTTGGAGGTCCGTGGTATATTTAGTCTTGAATGATCGAAATTGGAAATTCGACGTTTTCCGGTTGGTAGTGAAAATTTTGATATCGGGGTCGGAATAGAATTCTGGGAATTGGAGTAGGTCATTTGTGACGTGTGATTTGGAATTCAAAATTTTAATAGACTTTTTAATCGATTGTGGAATTCAAAAGTTTTGGAATCCTTAGGCTTGAATGTGAGGGTGATTTGGTGTTTCGGCATTGTTTTGAGTGTTTCGAGTGTTGGTACGAGTTTGAATGGTGATATATGACTTGTTGGCATATTTGGTTAAGGTCCCGAGGGCCTCGTGTTGGTTTTGGATAGTAATCGGAAAGTTTGGACTTGGAATTGTGTTGTAGAATTTGTTGCTTCTGTTGTTTCCGCACATGCGGATTGGGGATTGCGGATTAAGGACCACATGTGCGATGATAGAAGGTACGTGGAGGCAGCCGTATGAGCGAATTTAGCCACAGGAGCAGAAGATTTTCTACACTTGCGAGCCCGTAGGAGCGAATCCTTGGCCGTAGGTGAGGATGTTAACTCTTAAATGAAAACCCCCATGTGCGCCTATTTTGACCGGAGAAGCGGTCCACATATGCGTAATGAGAGCCGCAAGCATGAAATCGCTGGGCAAAAGCTATATAAACCGATAATTCCAGTCTTTTGGCCGAGTTAGAGCTTGGAAGCTTCGATTTTAAGAAGGAAATTAAGTGTTTCAGTGAGGTAAGCTACTTGGACTTTGTATTTTATGTTTTTGGCAAATATTCTATGGTATAATCATGAAATTAATGGATAAATTAGAGAAAGAATTGGGAGATTAGGTCTTGAGTTTTGGAGAACTTTGAGTGGTGATTTGAGGGGCCATTTAGGGTCCGATTTTGATGTTCTTGATATGTATAGTCTCGTGGGAGGATGAGGATTCTTGTGATATAATTTTGTTGAATTACGAGACATGGGCCTGGGGATCGGGTTTGGCCAATTTCGGGATTTTTGAGTTAATTTGAAAATTGTAGTATGGGTTTCATCCCTTTAGCGTATATTGATATTTATTTACTAATTTTGGTTAGATTCGAGGCATTTGGAGGCCGAATCGAGGAGTTTGGATTAGATTGGATAAGTAATGCTTCCAAACTTGGTTCTGAGGGTTCGAAACCCCAAACTATATGTTATATGATTACTATTAAGGTGACGTAAATGCCAAGTGACGAGCCTGTGGGCGTGCGCCATGAGAATCACGGCCTGGATCATTCCATGGCACCGCTTAGTGACTCTTTCTTGCTGATATATGTGTTGTAATTATGTGACTAAGTAATGAGCTGTAAATTATGTTAATTATCAAGTTAAGGCTTCCCATCGATACTATTGAGACCCAAGAGGTCGTTTTTTGCTGTCATTTCATTAGCTTCATTGATATTTTGTACTCAATCATGTTCATGCCTTTTATATCATGTGTCCGTCTCGATTACCGTTATTTGGCACATCATATCATTGTTCGAGCTAGTATCATGACATTGTGAGCCCGTGTGTATGAGACTAGAGAGTGATGACTGGGTGAGGCCGATATCCTGATTTTGAGTGACAATATATAGGATGGGGCTGCACGCCGCATAAATTATTTTGTTGATTATGATAGCGCTTGGGCTGTAGGAGCCCCTCCGGAATCTGTAGCACACCCCCAGTGAGCGCAATTGATGATATTGAGGGATGGATATTTCTTGGACATGGATCTTATCCAAAGTATTTATACCTGGAGATGGATCATCTCCATAGGGCTAGAATGGCCTTCCTCAGTACTGGATGACTACGGTCACTGCTATGTATATATTCCCAGATGGATCTTTCCTAGGTCGGATGGTCATATACAGTACCGAGTGGTTGAGCAATTACGTGTGGAGGTATATGGAACGTTGATCGTGTTATCTATTCATTGGAACATAGAGATTTCCTGAGAATTATATTTTTTTGTTTAGACTGCATTTTATTTACTGACGAGATATTAACTGTAAGCATGTCTACTTTTCTGTACAGCTTAATGGTATTACCTATTGAGGTTTGGCTCGTTACTACTTCCAGTCCATAGTTTGGACTTTTTACTTACTGAGTTGGTGTACTCACGTTACTCCATGCACCTTGTGTGCAGATCCATGTGTCTCGGGCCACGGTAGCGGTTGCTGATCATTTCAGTCGTGGGCTCCCATTGGAGATAGCGAGGTAGCTGCTTGACGATCGCAGTCTCGCCTTTCTTCTTTCTTATCTTCCTCTTAGTATATTTGTCGGCTAGTCTCAATCCATGTTAGCCTTGTTTTATTTCCAACAGTTGTAGTATTTGGCTCATGACTTAGTGAAACCCAAGGCCGGACTTGTATTTTTCACTTTGTTTGACTTTTACTTTATATCTTTTATCGGATTTCACTTAGAAATAAGGTTTTACTAGTTTTAAATGAAATATGAATTATTTGGGAATGAATTGGCTGGCCTAGTTTCACGATAGGCACCATCACGACCGGGGCGGTATTGGGGTCATGAAAATGGAGCTGCTCCAACTCTCAGAATCGCATTTCGAGCTCGATATCACGAAAGTCAACCATGGGTCAAACTTCTCCATTTTCCAACTTCAATTTTTTTAACTTTTGCCGAAATGCTCCATATCACCCTACGGACCTCCAAATCCGAATCTGGATGCGCGCATAAGTCTAAAATCACCATACAAATCCATTGGCATCATCCAAGAATCATTCCGGAGCCGTTCACACAAAACTCAAATTCCGGTCAAATTCTCATCGCTTAAGCTTCCAAAACTAGATTCATGCTTCCTATTCGACTCCAATTCATCATGTAACTGAATTCAACCATGAATGCAAGTCGATACACATAATATCAAGTTGTTCAAGACCTTACGCCGCTGAATGGAGCTTAAATTCTTAAAATGACTGCCGAGGTCGTTACACTGCTAAATAATAGAGCATAGTGGCCGCATTTGCTGAAGTTTATCATTCCCCGCAAAATACTTTGGGGGGAATAGAGATTCACCATATGAGCTAAGGATAGCTCATCTCCCATCTCTTGGCACAAACGCTGAAGACAAGCAATCGTCCTCCAAATAGACGGATTTACTTGTGCGATACACACCTGGTAGCGAAGGCAGAACTCCACAATGATGGAATCAAGCTTTCCACTTAAAGAAAACACTCCCAAAGTAAAGGGATATGTGTAATAATATGTAAATCCCTCCTTGGGTAGGGTTACTTGCTCTGTTAGAACATGAGCAATAATATCAAAATTTTGATTGCGGCTATCTTCCTTCACAGCAGAAATATTGGAAGGACGGATAGAAGAAGGGTATCTGCCAGCATCTCATGCCAGCATCCCATGTGTGAAAGTTAAGGAAACTTCTCTTCAAAATCTTTAGTGGTAACCAGGCTCTTTGGAACAATAGTGTTCATCATATGAGGGGAGCATCATCAACTTTGCCTTTGTTCTTTGAGGAACAAAATTTTCTTGAAGAGGAGGCCATTTTTTATCAAGTGGAAGAGTTTTCTTTTTCACAAAGAAGGAAGCTAAAGAAATGTTAAAGTCGGAAAAAGAGGTAAGTAAAGAGACTCTTAGAAAATTTAGTACGTTATGAAGTATGAAGGAAGTTGATGTGTATAGGTGAAGGTATAGGTGGCTAAATTCATGGCCATGATTATCTCGATAACCGGAAAAGTTATGTTGAATCATGGGATGACACGTGTTTGGGACATTAAATACGGAGAGATATGCATCTAACTAACCGTCAAAAGCTTTTTAGAAGGAATCACAGTAATTCCTGCCAAAAAAGTGTTTCTACCAACTTTTCGATGACACAAAGTTACGTTACTAGAAAGCAGGGGGACTATCTATATAGGGTAAAGCAAGTTATGTTAAGTAAATATATAAAAAAGGGTGACACGTGGCATCGAAGGTAGAGGATAGCTAAGAACGAAGACAATAGTTTTGTTTGCTACCGAAGAGAATGATGCTCATAAAGATACAATAAATGTCTGTCATCCGGTAGCATTTAATGGAGAATATTCTACAATATTTAGTACATTGCCCGTTACGGAGAATTTGGGAATTATGTTCATCGTTACACCTTCTTCAATGGCCCTCATAATTGAAAATTAAGAAAGGCATGATCCTACGATCTTGCTTCCTAAGTGCAGCTGCAAATAGTAAGATATGTTATCATTGTAAAAGACACTGATTTTCTGGAAAAGTTACGTTATCATCGATTCAAAGCTTTATACAATCTTCTCTTCTTACACTAAGGCTGTATCCGGTTCCGGTTCTGGGTCTATTTGGGTCTGCGGTTCCGGTTCTGGCGGTTCCGATTCTGGCGGTTCCGGTTCTGGCGGTTCTGGCGGTTCCGGTTCTGGCAGTTCCGGAGCGGAACCGCTACCATACGGTTCCAGAACCGTCCGGTTCCGGTTCTGGCGGTTCCAGAACCGCGATTCTGGCGGTTCCCGGCGGTTCTGATTTTTTTTTTTAAATCAATATCTTGTATAGTAGTCATTAGTATATTGTAGAATATATTTTATATGGTGTACTATGTTATTAGTATAATATATATTGTGTTTGGTAATTAGTATATATTGTGTATAAGTAGTGTATATTTTGTATATAAGTAGTATATATTGTATTTAAGTAGTATATATTGTATATAAATAGTGTATATTGTGTTGTAGTTAGTAATTAGTATAAATTGTATATAAGTAGTATATATTGATAAAAGAATATTGTCATTAGTATATTGTGTTGTATGTTATATATTGTATGTTATATAAATATTCAAGGATTGATATAGAATTAAAGACAAAGAAATATTGAGACAAAAGATATTCAAGGATATGATAAAGAGCATATTTATTGACCAAAATGGCATATCTTTTTTTATTCTTCCTTCCCCCAATGGAATGAGCACAACATGGTACTAATACCACCATTAAAAGGAAAAAAACTAAAAGAAGACATGCCAATGCAAGTTACGTCATAGTTTATGTATTATTTCTAACAAATCTCATAAAACCTTCAAGGTTTGGAGGTGGTTGTGTTGGCGGTGGTGGAAATGAAGCTTGTTCATCACCACTTCCGGGTAAAGATGTTTCCTGAGCAAGTTCCACTATCATTTCTTCATAGCGCTCATCTATTTCTGGTTGTGATTCGGCTAGCCCAAAGTTCCTTCTTTCTGCGCGGATCCAATCTCGAAAAAGCACTGATTTTTCCAAGCTGTCACGCATCGACGCCCTGTGATCACCTATTTGTAGTCTTGCTTGACTAAAGGCGCTCTCCGAGGCAACAGTTGACGCTTGAATCGACAGAACATCCCGAGCCATCCTTGCAAGAATGGAAAAATGCTTTTCCCTTGCCTTCCACCAATCCAAAAGGTCGAAAGAGCCGTCTGGATTCTCATTCTCTAGTCCCTGCGACGAATAAACTTGAAGCTCATTTAGATGGGAAAAATCACCTACATTTTCACGTTGAGTACCCCTGAACTCCGTCCACGATTTAAGAGCTGTTAAGCCAGCAGCTCTTTTAGGCACCTGTGATGTGGACAAAGTAGAGGTTGGAATATTAGGCCTAGCATGCTCTAACGCCTGTTTATAAGCATTATAAACAGTTTGATCATTCACTGTAATTGATGCTTTCGCATCAGATAGTGTAGCCATTTCTTCTTCTTCAAGATCTAAAGCTTGATAAATAGTAGAATACCAAAAGTTAGGACCTCCTACTTTCATAGTAGGATTTAACATAGCAGCCACACCAAATATAGGAGGGATTGGAAAAAAATATTTTTTAAACTTCTTTTTCATTTCAGTGCGGCAGTATAAACTAAACAGTTAGAAATAGTTGGATAATATTGGCCAGATAAAGCAGTTGTAGCCACATGAAAATGTTCTAAAAAATCTATAAGAATTTTAACGTTAGTCCAATCTTGATTAGTTGGCATGTCATTATCTTCCTCCCCACAATTCCGAGAATTATAAGTAGCGTTAATTGGGTTTCTATATTCGTACGCCACTACTAAACTTTCGTACATGTAGTTCCACCTAGTCGGGCAAGGTTTAGGAACCTTTCTTTCTCTAAGGCCATATTCGTCACATATTATAAAATATTCTTTAAGTCTACTTCTACGGTTAGAATAAAAAAGCCAATTAAGAGCGAATTTAACCTTTTCAATTTCTATGTTTAAAATTCTCATACCATCACCAACAATTAAATGATAAATGTGACATATACATCTAACATGGAAAATATTAGTAAAAGCATGATTAAGTGTTCTAGTTAAAATACCTATTGCACTAGTGTTGCTACTAGCGTTATCCATGAAAATTGACATTATTTTATCAGTAAAACAAAAATATCTACATACATCTGAAACACTGTTAGCAATAAACTTACCCGTGTGCCGTGAATTAATTATTCTATATGCAATAATGCGTTTTTGCATTGTCCAGTCTTCGTCTATCCAATGACTGGTTACGGTTAGATAATCACAATCATTATTACTTCTACCAATATCAGTTATAATAGACATATGATTACTTATATGGGTAAATAAATAACGCAAGTATTGTTCATATTCATGCTTGTATTTATAAATGTCGGCCTTAACTGTGGCGCGAGGCCAACCTTTATACGTAGGATTAAATACTCTTCTAATATAATGAATCCAAGCAGGATTAGAAGCAAAAGAATAAGGCAAACACATAACAGTAATCATTTTAGCTAATTCTTCACGATCCTTATTTGGATCGTAATACAATATACCTCCGGTGACTGTGTTTATTCCTGGTTGAACTAGATTTGAACCAGTACTTGGGTTAACTGTTGTTTCAGGACTTGTCCTCCCCTCTTGTTGCGCTTTCAATTGGAAATATCTAGCCTTATCGCTAGGGTGTAATTTTATATGTTTAACTAAACTACCTGTGCCGCTACGATCTCCAGTATACCTATGCACAAGTAATTTCCCACAAGATTTACACTTAGCCTTATTTTGTTCTCTTAGTTGAATAAAAAATTGTCAAACTAATGAAGTTTCTGAACGTTTAGGAGGTTGTCTACTAAAAGTGGGAGTTTGTACGGGTGGGTGTTCCGGTTCATTAGTAGCAGGACTAGTAGGTGTATCATCTAAATCTACCGGAGCTTGGGTTTCGTCATCATCATCATCCTCATTTCCCTCTAAGATAGGTGCATTAGGATAAAGAATATTCATAATATCATCGTCTATTCTATCACCAACTGCTACATCATGTAGAAAATCAACATCGCTAAATTGAAAACATGGGTGATCACTATCAAGGATTCCGAAGGTTTCATTAGTATTTCTAGATTGGCTACTACTTTGAACTTGTTTATCTTTTCTAGGTCGGGGAGCCGGGGGAGGGGTAGTATTTTCGCGACTACTTTCACCGGTTTTAGATTTTCCTTTTCCGAACATATTTTTCAATGAAAATGCCATAATAATTACAATTAAGCAAAATAACAACACACAAAAATATTCTTAGCACGTAAGAGTTGAAACGAGTTTACCGGATTGACGAACAACTTCTTGAAAATTGAAAATCGTTGAAATTGAACACTTGAAAACTTCAATTCAACAACTTCACAATGTTTCACGAATTTGCAACAATAAATTAAGCACTTGCACTAGAAAGATTGAAAGAGAGCTTGAGAGAGATTGAGAGATATTGATGAATTGGTGAATAAAAATGAAAGAATGAGGGGGTATTTATAGTTGAGAAATGGGAAATTGTGTAATTATATAAAGTTTGGGGCCAAATGGCTATTTTTAAAAATTCCAAATGGCTAATTTTGAAAAAGAGCCGTTTGGAAATTTTAAAAAAAAAAAAAAAAATTTAAAAATCGGACCGTTGCGGAACCGTTTGGAACCGGATGGAACCGCTTGAACCGGTCCGGTTCCGGTTCCGCGGTTCCAATGGGTGGAACCGCTCCATCACGGTTCCGGAAAACCGCCGGAACCGTCAGAACCGCGGTTCCGGTTCGGAACCGCGAAAAATACAGCCTTATCTTACACCTTGATTATATTACTGTTGTGCCCTAAAGTCCTCCCCGGAATCATTTTTTCTGCTCTTTTATCTTCATTTTAAGGCTAAGTGTTGCGTATTTCTTTAATTACGTTATTATTTCAAGATCGAATTAATTTATTTGTGTAGAAATCACGTGTAACCTCAACTGTATCGTTCTACGAGAATAACACTCGGCATAACAAATTCTCTTGAAGTAATCTTTATTTGTTTATTATTTATTTGCGAACTTGATCACGGCGATGATAATTGAATTAGAATCCAGGCGAATATGCCACTAGATATCAGCTTTTACCGCCTTTATTTCTTTTAATTTATTCTATAGAAAAAATAGAAAATTACAGAGTGGGCTTCTAGTGGATGCACAGATGTGACATACCCCAGAAAGAACCTAGAGGAATTCGAAAAATTAAATGAAAAATTAAGACGGAGAAGTGCTCAGATTTGGAAGATTTTGCAATACCTAACTAATAAAAAAGAAAGTAGTTCCACACTACAACCTTATCATCCTCGAAAATTAATTTAAACATTTGCAACTGCTGCTTTCTACATTTTATTATTATTTCAGTCTCCTAGTAATGGTAAAACCAAGAAAAGTCACTATTCTAACTCTGAAATGCATCCTTATTAATTAATAACTAATCTTTGAGAAGATGTGCTGTCGATTTTAACATGTTAAGATCTTACTAAACTTATGTGTGGTCTAACGTTGGGCTATTGTTATTGTAATTTCGCGTATGTGTAAGGGCGGAGCTAGGAGCGCAACAAAGTAAAAATATACATATTTACCCAAAATATTCTAAACTCCCAAACAAACATTATGATAAATTTCTTAAAAGGTAAAGTATACGGAAAATGGTAGGTTTAATAAGTAAGTTCTTAGTACAGTATCCCAATTTGTGATTCAAGCTAATCAGATTTGAGGTACCGAATTAGAGTTGAGAATGTTGGAATATATACTATTAATTATGGATTTAGTTTCGATATAGTATTTATTATGAAATAATTATTTATTCAGTTTTAATAAAGTTTTAAATAGATCATATAATAGTCTTGCTTACATAGTAGATGATTTAGTGTATAGAGTTTAGCTTATACACGGAAGATTAAATCATCGATTCTTATAAGTATAAAGTTTGAGTTCACAATCTAATGATCGAATTGGACAAACCATCAGGAATGATTGTAGCACAAGATTAAATATAATTTATCTTGATTATGAGAATGGTTTAATTCCAGCTTCTTGTGCTAGTATATTTTGTATGTATTGAACGGACCAGGTAGAGATAAGTATTTTATACTGACTTAATAAAATAAACTCTCTAGCCATTAAATGTACTTATACTCTTAATCTTGATATAATTATTATTAGCTGTGTATAGTATTATTGTTTTGATTTATTAAAAGGCGAGATTCTTTCGTGGGTCAATATGCCTGTTAAATTGGATAATAATAATGTACATTGGCGAAGTAATAGTTAGTTGATGAAATCGATGTCTCAGTTTAGAGATTGATGATACACCTTTATGAAAGCTTATAAGTTTCCATGTGTAAACCAGGCCGGTGGATTTTGTATCCGACACATGAAATAAATTAAGCGAAAGTCTAAAGGAAATAATCAATAAATTAATTCGTCAGTAATCTAATTTAATTGATTCGTATCTGAATCTTAACATGGGGAGTTAAATAAGATTTAATGGATGAATTCGAAATTGAATAAGGAGTGTAATTATGAATTTTTAGTGGAATAATTCGTAATTAATTATGGTAGATACTAATTTCAAAAATTATAAATTAATTCCATAATTGGAAGCCTTGTTAATTAAATTCTGTGATCCCTACTATGCCTAAATAATTGGAAATAAAGGAATCCTTTTCCTGGTAGAAAAGAAAACTCACAGGTTTTGGAAAATGGTCTTAACCCTTAAAACTGGTGCTATAAATATATAAGGTTTTCCACCTAGAAGGGAAAAGAGATGGTGGCTGAAATTTTCAGCCAAGTTTTCCTCGAAATTTCGCCTACACGAAATTGCTATTTCCGGTATTATTTGGGTAACACAGTAGAAGACCGTGGGACGTTAGAGGATCACGATTGTGCGGGTGATGGAGATTCCATTGAGAAGTTATGGAACTGAAGGCTCACGTGGTAGAAGAGATATGTTCACGCTTCAAGAAGTAACCCGTGAAATCTCATTTATGCTAGTTATCAAGATTACATGTGATTTTGATACTGAAATTACTTCCGCTGCTTATTATAATCCATCGGAGAAAGTATATATGATAGATATCCTGCTATTAAGAAAGTGATTGCCACTTTAATTTAATTTAAGATTACTTGTAGCTACTAGGTATTTAATTTAATTTATCTCTACTTTTCGAGATTCCTATCCAGACTTATCTTGTACTGCAAAACATTAAACGTTCTTTGATTATTACCATTTGAATTTCATAATGATATCCCAACTATATGGCCATGCATCTTAAAAAAAATACCCCTATCTCTTTCCAATCCTTGGACGCAGAGAAATAAAGTATAAAAGAAAAGGAATAAAGAAATAAAGATTTTTGTTTATTCCTTTTGCTGATGCATAAGAAATCATAAGATAAAAAATCATAAGGCACTTGTGAATTTCTTTATGAAAGAATAACACAAGAAATCGTCCTTATTAGTTATTTTATAATCTGCAAAACGTGAACTTTAGTGGCCGCTATGTGGATCCAATTGCACTCGCGGGTGGAGCTAGCATGGAAAATACTGCTTCGACATAATTTAATAGTTTTAGTAAAAATTGTGTGGATAATCACTCTTTAAAGTAGTATTTACTTTTTATCTAATATTTTTAATATTTAGTAATAATAGTAATTAGTCTATTAAAATTAATATAAAAAGATTGTGTTACCCTTTCTTTTATTTCTTTCATATGTCAGGCACAAGCATGCAATAATTACTGAGGAATTTTGAAAGCCCCCAATTCCTGCGGACTTAAATGGTTGAGGACCTTCTCTTTCAAGATCCTGATCCAAATTGTATTTAAATATATGAACTTGTATTCTGGAAAGATGAATATATATTAAAGTAAAACAAGACATGAGTAAGATTAATTTGAATCCTCTTCTTCAGCAGCTTCTAAACCACCTTGAGCCCAAAAAAATTATTGTTGTAACCAGCATTATATAGCACCTCACAAGTCGCAATGGACCTGCCTGATGCAAAGGGTTACACATGAGCAATAAGGAACACAAATTACCAGATTTGTCATGAACCTAAGGATCTTTCGGTGCCTACTCTATATGTCCGACTATAGACCTATTACGAGTTTAAAAATTAAGGACACTTGGTGCTAAACGTCAAGTTTCAAGTTCTAAAGTTAAGGATAGCTTGTCCTGAATTTAGACTAACAAACTTAAAAGTTAAATACATTTGGTGTTGAACTTTTAATTCCAAGTTCAAAAGTTAAGGACACTTGGTCCTGAACTTAGACTAACAAACTCAAAAGTTAAGAACAATATGTCCTTAGCTTACAGTTACAAGTTCAAAAGTTAAGGACAATAGATCTTGAAGTCCTGATCTTAGACTAACAAGCTCAAAAGTTAAGGACTAGGTCTTGAACTTAGGCTAAGAAGCCCAAAAATTAAGGACAATAGGTCCTGAACTTAGACTAATAAGCTCAAAAGTTAAGGACACTTGGTCCTGAACTTACAGTTACAAGATCAAAAGTTAAGGACATGTAATCTTGAAGTCCTGAAGTTAAGTTCAAAAGTTAAGGACATATAGTCCTGAAGTCCTGAACTTAGAGTTACAAGTTCAAAAGTTAAGGACATATAGTCGTGAAGTCCTCAAGTTAAGTTCAAAAGTTAAGGATATGAACAGAAGGATATTTTTGTTAGGGCAGTTAAAGTTTATTAAAGAATAGCTAAAAATTAAAAATATTTTAAATAATAAATTAAAAATAAATACATATGTTATTAATAGTTAACCGTGCATTTCCCCCATAGTTTTATTCTAAGCCAAACTTTCCTATATTATGCCTGGCGGAGCTAGCATGGAAAGTACGGCTTTGACATAATAGTTTTATGTTGGAATCCACTGAATAAGTACATACAATCAACTTCAAATTTAAAACTCATAAATTTCAAATCTTAAATTCTCTTTTACCACCATGCTTATGCCTCCCTCGTGGCAAGCTTATTAAAATCTCTTATGCAACTTTTATTTGTTTCCTGAACACAAATTGATATATATATTTATAGCTGCAAAGTTGAGTTTCTTTTTCTTTTTTATTTTAATCTTGACAGCAACTAGATATAAATTGCAACGGAAAACTTCTAAAGTATAATCTCTTGGGAGTATTTCTTTTTTTTTTTTTTTGGTACATAATTCTTTTGGGCATTTTTGACTAGCAGAAAGTGGAGAGCATGAGTGAGTCAAGAAAATAAGATCATTTTTTTTTCTTTATTACACTGGACAGATGAATCTAAGTTACAAACTAGACCACGACGGATATACATCTAACTTTAACTAATTATAGAAAAAGCACTTTCAAAGTTTCAGATTCTTTCGTTCGGTTTAAACATTAGTTATTTTTCATTTTCAAATCTTGAGAATTATGGTTAAGAATGGGGGAATCACATCATTCCAGCTTGATATGGTAAAATTGCAATTTCTCTCAATGATCTTTCAATCTTGATGTTATTATGTTCTTATTATTAGACAGTTATACTTTGATAAAGTTCTTTCTAACAATCAATGTTAAAGCTGAAAATTAAATAAAAGTAAAAAGCGGTCCCAATTGCGCTGCAACTTTTTAATATAACAGTTGGATTGCATGCGTTTAGAATATTAATTATCTATAAGCCATCAAAAGGATGATGGCCTAAACATTGATATTTATATATTTATTCATTAAAGAGGCCATCTTTTGTCTATATAAGCAATCTTAGGATGAACATTTAATATATTCTTAGTTTGTCTTCTTAAATAATGGTTCGATCAGATACTAGGAAGATGAACAATAATTAGACTCAGTTTAATTATCTTCCAGTCCCTAAAGGAAATCATTAATGATGCTGGCTAATTGATAAGGAACGGAAGAACAGTTTAGTTTTGAGTTTGGACTATCAATAGGCGAGAACAGACTATTATAAATTGTTTTGCCTATATATTGATCTATTATGGTCAACTTGGAGATATCAGCATCCGGCGACTACAATCATGTAGCTTCCTTCCTTCTATGTGACATGCACTCGGGCTTGTAGTGGTGTTGGGTACAGGTACATGCATGTTGGATACGAGTACATTCAACTTTTGCATTATGTATATATATTGCTTTTGAAAGGTTGATGTAAATTAGTATATTTATCCATGTTACATCAAATGCAACTTGGTGCACTGAGCTTCCATTATGTATGGAGTCAGGGAAAGGGTCGGACCATATTTGGTTGTGCAGGTTAGACTTGTACGTCAATCAAGATGCTTAGGATATATAGTGCTCACTTCTCAGATATCTGTCATTAATCTTGCCAAAGAACCTCATGATCAGGGGTTCAACAATATTGGCATTTTCTACTAAGAAAGGATTCACAAAATCCATGTTTATTCACATTTTCTTTTTTTTTCTTATGGTTTGAGAGTCTTCTTGATCATCTCAGATAAGTTGATTTGCCTGGGCTAGCGCTTGGAGGCAACTTCCATCTGATCTTTGAAGAGATTTAATCTTTCATTTCTTGAATCCCTTGAAGAGGAGCCTTGGCGTGGTTGGTAAAGTTGCGCAGGAGGTCACGGGTTCGATTCGTGAAAATAATTTCTTGCATAAATGTAGGGTAAGATTACGTATGATAGGCCCTTATGGTCAGACCATTCCTCGAACATCACACATTGCAAAAGCTTAGTGCACCAAACTGCGCTTTATTTCTTGAATCCCTTGCACTAGCAGACTAGCTAGCTTTCTGCAGGTATCAGACTATAGGAATTATTAGTCAAAAGTCTTTACATTTTGCTTAAACTTCATTATAGTTACTATTAATGTAAAGAAATTTTATTTTGTGTCTTATACAACTTACAGTAATTGTATGAGACACCTTTTTGTCTCACAAATTTCTAGACCTCAATCTTCTACCACAAAATTGTGAGAACTCATACAATTAGTACATAAAATAAAATTTTCCACTAATGTATGTGCAACTTTTGTGGAGATGTACTGACATTGAAAGCCTGAAAGCTGCTTGTATATTTCAGCTTTTTTCGTTATTGGTCTTAATTTTTAGAAAATGCAAACAGACAATTTAAGACAATTAGTTGAGAAAAAGTATCAAAATGGTAAAGGTGTCAGTTGAGGTGTATTTGATTTTTGAAGACAATTTAAAATAATTGTTTATATATTTTGCCAAATACTTATCATACAAGATTAGATGATGGCATTAATATATGGTTTCAAAAGGTGAATGATCAAGACTTGAGCAAAACTGCAAATATGAGATTCTTGAGAGTAGGACTTACCTAAAATCCTCCATTTTTCACATTTTCTCCCTTTTAATTTGCTTTCAAATGTCAATAATCACCCACTACTTCACTCAATTATTTTAGCTAAAAGTAGCCGGAGAATATGTAATATATTAGGATTTATATACAGTCCTATAGTTAATAGGATTAGGATTTACAGTCCTATAGTTGATAGGATTAGGATTTATGTATAGTCCTATAGTTGATAGGATTAGGATTTACAGTTCTATAGTTGATAGGATTTGATACCTCTATACGCTATATATATACTTTTGTGAGCAATAGACAATTGGACTTCTCCCAAAACTCTCTACATGGTATTAGAGCCAGGTTTCGATCCTGGGATCTGTGGTTATTGGTAGAATATTCTCTCATTAATTGTACAATCCTATAGTTGGTAGGTTTTGATTTTCCTTCATTATTGTACAATCCTATAGTTGGTAGGTTTTGATTTCCCTATACTCTATATATACCTTTGTAAGCAATATATTTTAATGAGAAGCCTCAAACCAATTAACTTCTCCAAAACACTCTACATGGTATCATACGCCAGTGGCTTATCGCCAACGAAACCCTCTCCGCCGCCGCCGCCGCTGCACTAACCGGCAACCCTCTCTCTCAGCGCCTTTTCTCCGGCGTCTTGCCGCGCCTCCGCTGCACTAACCGACAGCACTCTCTCTCAGCGCCTTCTCTCCGGCGTCTTGACGCGCTGCCGCTGCACTAACCGGCAGCCCTCTCTCTCAGCGCCTTCTCTCCGGCGTCTTGCCGCGCCGCAGCTGCACTAATCGGCAGCTCTTTCTCTCGGCATCGATAAGCGCCTCCTATCCTTTGCCTCGCGCTTCATGGCTGCTACGACATCAAACGATCTTCTCCAGTCGATTGCCATAAATGCATCGACTCAGATCCCACTGCAATTGGATTCCACTAGTTACCTGGCGTGGAAATTCTTCTTACGGGTTACGACCTCTACGGCTTCTTCTGCTGGTGTCCAGGATTGGCGTGTCCTCCGGCCCTCCATCTTGAGGGGGCGTATTAGGATTTATGTACAGTCCTATAGTTGATAGGATTAGGATTTACAGTCCTATAGTTGATAGGATTAGGATTTACAGTTCTATAGTTGATAGTGTTAGGATTTATGCCCGTCACTAGAGGGGGGTGAATAGTGCGGCACGAGAATATTGATAAATATTGCGGAATTAAAATTGCAGGAATAAAATAAATTCGGTAATTAAAATAACAAGAAAATAACGCACCGAATTTATCCTGGTTCACCACAACTTGTGGCTAGTCCAGTCCCCGAGAGACTCTCTCGAGATTCCACTAACTCCGTTAAGCTTACGGGTGCCTAACAAATCGTTACAATTGCTCGTAGATGTACACTCTACAAGACTTCAACTTGCTTGAGGTTACCGCACCTCAAGACTTCACTTTGCTCGTGGATACCGCACCACAAGACTTCAACCACTAAGACTTAGAGTACTTAGCGAACCCGACAATCAATGAGAAGATATGTTCTTCTCAAACACCTTTCTCTTCTTACAACAAGACTCTCTCAAAAGAGTAGATTAAGAGATACAAATTTAGCTCTATGAACAACACAAAGTTGTCTCTCAAATGGCTCAACAAAAGCTCTAAAATGATGCTCAAATAATGTCAATATGTATATCAATATTGGGAGGTGTTGTGTGTTTAAAATTAGCTCAAAAGACCTCTTTTTATAGGTGAAAAAGGGTGCATGACCGTTGCTTAATTGACAATTAATTATGCTGATTTTGTGCTGAGATAATCGATTATTTATATCACATAATCGATTATTTGTTAACGTTAGATAATCGGAATCAGATTCTGCTCACATATAATCGATTATTTCATCCATATAATCGATTATGCCTCTAACGTTCCGAAAATCAGAATCCCCGATTTTCTGCCAAATAATCGATTATTTGATAGAGATAATCGATTATGTCTCTAACGTTCCGAAAATCAAAAGCTGATTCTCCGCTGGATAATCGATTATCTAATTGATATAATCGATTATATTGAGACAGTGTTTCAAACACTTTGGCAACGGTAATCACATAATCGATTATGCACTTTGTATAATCGATTATTCTGTGGCAGTGTTCAAACATTTTGGCCACTGTTATAACATAATCGATTATGCTTATTTGTATAATCGATTATTTTAGTCCAGTTTTGAAAACTTACTTCAAAAACCATTTTGGTTAAAATGAAAACTTTAACATCATTTTGTTTGAAGTATTTAAAATATGTTTATGATAAATATGATTGAATAAAATATGTTTATGATAAATATGATTTAATAAAATAATTTTATGGATATTTATGATGACCTATGTTGAGCCAAAAGACGAGATAACTTAAACGTTGCTCTTACATTGGTTCTACCTAACGACATACGCCTTGGGTCTTCGGTCTTGAACATTTAAGCTCGTCTTTGGCTTGTCTATGCAATTCCGTCATCAATATGCTTCTCGCCATTCAATCTCGATTGTTTGTCGTATAATATCGTTGTTTGACACTTGACTTCATTGTTTGTCATTCATCAAAACCTATACCTGAAAATCATGCTCATACAACCAAAGCGCACATATCATAGATAGAGTGATTTTCTACAATTTCCCCATTTTTTATAATGACAAACAACAGGAGATATGCATATTTGATTCCCCCTAAATTCATGCTATACCTCTACATACAATTTATGCAAACAATTCAATATAAATAATTCAATATGATTCCCCCTTAATTGAATATTCCCCCTCAATTAAAGCATGCATATCGCCTAAATTCTTCCCCCTTTTGGCATTAGCAAAAAGAGTATACCAATTGTTAATTAAACTATTGACGATACCAATTGTTAGAAACAAAATCATATCAACATCAAATGATACTAAATGTTAGTAAAAGCATACTAATCATAATAACGGTCATTTTTTCGCAAATATACCAACTGTTTATTTAAACTCAAAATATTCATCAAAACATGAATCAATCATTTAATATAAAACTAATTGATACCAATTGTTATTCAAAATAAAACTTATCGAATCATGAATCAATCATTAATATCAATTGTTAGCACATATCAGCTATTACGTTTTTACCAAAAATACGATAACTAACCGACGTTCCCCCTTGATGCATTAAGGTTTCGTGCTTGGTGCATCTACTACAATATTGTAGTCTTCAAACACACCTGCAAAAGTACCTAAAAATTGGTTTTTGGTACCCAACTTCTTTTGGGTCCTTGGGGGTTAGAATTATAATAATCATAATCAACACATAAATCTCTATGTTTAGCAAAACATACGGGTGCAATGTGTCCTACCCGGTTACAATAATTACATATAACATTAGGATTGTGCATATGTCTAGGTTGAGCCAAATGCGTTCTAGGTGATCTAAATTTGTTGTTCCTAGACGCGTTGAAATTCCTAGAGTCATTTCTAGGTGGTCTAAAATTATTCATTCTAGACTCATTAATCAACTTCCTAGAATTATGTCTAGGTGGTCTAAAATGATTAGTTTTAGACTTATTAACAAAATTCCTAGAATTGTTTCTAAGTGGTTTAACCTCATTTCTAACATCCTTTTTAATTTCTTCACTTGTTTTATCAACAATACGTTTTTCTAGTGCGTTCCTAAGTTCTATGTTCTCTGTTTTCAAAGAACTACAAGAAGAGCAATTTGAACATTAATCAATTGAAGAGGTTTCATTCAATTCCTTGATCTTATTTTAAAATTCAACATTGTCATTTTCCAAAAATTTATTTTCTTTTTCTAAAACTTCAATTTTATTTTTAAGAGCACTAATGTCATTTTCAAATTCTTTTTCTTTCAAAGAAGGTCGTTTTTCAAAATCTTTTTCTTGCAAAGAAAGTGTTTTCTGAAAATCTGTTTCTTGCAAAGAAAGTGTTTTCTTCAATTCTTTTATGGTTTTGGAAGCTTTAACAAATTCACCATATAATTCATCATAGGCATTTTGTATTTCTTCAAGCGAGTAAGAGTTAGAAATACTTACCTCTTCTTCTTCGTTGGCCATGAGGCATAATGCGGCAGTTTCATCGCCCGAGCTGTCTGAATCCCATGTCACGCGCCGATGATGTTTCTTCTTTTTCTTGTCCCTGGGTTTTGGACAATGTGATTTGGTGTGGCCAAGTTTTCTACAATTTTGGCATGAAGGACTTGGTTCTTCCTTCTTTATTTCCTTCTTCATAAACTTATAAAACTTTTCAATTATATCATTGGAAATAATATCATCATCGCTTTCCGAATCACTTACCTCTACTCTTTTAGAAGATGATGCTTTGAAGGCGAAATTCGAACTTCTACTTCTAAGATAGGGATTAAGAATTGTACTTTCATAAGTTTCGAGGTTACCTCTTAGTCCATCAATTGTGATATCCGTGATTCCTATCGACTCTTGGATGGCATCGGCTTTGGAACGCCATTCGGGAGTGAGGCTCCGTAGGATTTTTCGAACAAGATCTTTGTTCGTGTACACTTTTCCGAGAGCATGAAGGTCGTTGACGATTTTTGAGAATCGTTCGAACATATGACCGATGGATTCCTTCTCCATTTTAAAGATTTCATATTCATGTGTTAGAAAATCAATTCTAGCTTCTCGGACTTGAGACGTACCTTCATAAGTGATCTCGAGTTTATCCCACATTTCCTTTGCGGTTGTGCAACAAGAGATTTTCCGGTAGTCATACGGATTCACCGCACAATATAATAAGTTGACGGCCTTTGCGTTAAGTTCAACCATTTTGATGTCCTCGGCGTCATATTCATCTTCCTCCTTTGTTGGCATTTGTTGTCCATTCTTGATGATTCGCTACAAGCGAAAATTATGTGATTGGATGAAGATTCTCATTCGCGCTTTCCAATATGTGTAATTCCTTCCATCAAAGAGTGGAGGACTATGGGTGGAGTGTCCTTCGCTCATCATTCCTGCGTTCAATATTCTCAACAAAAAATATATATCGCTCTCAACCGGTTAAGGCTTTCAGAGAGTTAGGCTCTGATACCAATTGTTAGGATTTATGCCCGTCACTAGAGGGGGGGGTGAATAGTGCGGCACGAGAATATTGATAAATATTGCGGAATTAAAATTGCAGGAATAAAATAAATTTGGTAATTAAAATAACAAGGAAAGAACGCACCGAATTTATCCTGGTTCACCACAACTTGTGGCTAGTCCAGTCCCCGAGAGACTCTCTCGAGATTCCACTAACTCCGTTAAGCTTACGGGTGCCTAACAAACCGTTACAATTGCTCGTAGATGTACACTCTACAAAACTTCAACTTGCGCGAGGATACCGCACCTCAAGACTTCACTTTGCTCGTGGATACCGCACCACAAGACTTCAACCACTAAGACTTAGGGTACTTAGCGAACCCGACAATCAATAAGAAGATATGTTCTTCTCAAACACCTTTCTCTTCTTACAACAAGACTCTCTCAAAAGAGTAGATAAAGAGATACAAATTTAGCTCTATGAACAACACAAAGTTGTCTCTCAAATGGCTCAACAAAAGCTCTAAAATGATGCTCAAATAATGTCAATATGTATATTAATATTGGGAGGTGTTGTGTGTTTAAAATCAGCTCAAAAGACCTCTTTTTATAGGTGAAAAAGGGTGCATGACCGTTGCTTAATTGACAATTAATTATGCCGATTTTGTGCTGAGATAATCGATTAGTTATATCACATAATCGATTATTTGTTAACGTTACAAAATCGGAATCAGATTCTGCTCACATATAATCGATTATTTCATCCATATAATCGATTATGCCTCTAACGTTCCGAAAATCAGAATCCCCGATTTTCTGCCAAATAATCGATTATGTCTCTAACGTTCCGAAAATCAAAAGCTGATTCTCCGCTGGATAATCGATTATCTAATTGATATAATCGATTATATTGAGACAGTGTTTCAACACTTTGGCAACGGTAATCACATAATCGATTATGCACTTTGCATAATCGATTATTCTGTGGCAGTGTTCAAACACTTTGGCCACTGTTATAACATAATCGATTATGCTTATTTGTATAATCGATTATTTTAGTCCAGTTTTGAAAACTTACTTCAAAAACCATTTTGGTTAAAATGAAAACTTTAACATCATTTTGTTTGAAGTATTTAAAATATGTTTATGATAAATATGATTGAATAAAATATGTTTATGATAAATATGATTTGATAAAATAATTTTATGCATATTTATGATGACCTATGTTGAGCCAAAAGATGAGATAACTTAAACGTTGCTCTTACATTGGTTCTACCTAACGACCTACGCCTTGGGTCTTCGGTCTTGAACATTTAAGCTCGTCTTTGGCTTGTCTATGCAATTCCGTCATCAATATACTTCTCGCTATTCAATCTCGATTTTTTGTCGTATAATATCGTTGTTTGACACTTGACTTTATTGTTTGTCATTCATCAAAACCTATACCTGAAAATCATGCTCATACAACCAAAGCGCACATATCATAGATAGAGTGATTTTCTACAGATAGGATTTGATACCCCTCTATACTCTATATATATATATATATATATATATATATATATATATATATATATATATATATATATATATATATATATATACTTTTGTGAGCAATAGACAATTGGACTTCTCCCAAACTCTCTACATAATATGTATCTATAATTTATGAATAATATATGTATAGTTATATATAATTTATATAAATCGACTAAAAAAATAATAATAAAATTGATTGGGTATTTGTTTAAAGATCCCCGTTAATCTTTAGTTGCTCCATTAGTCCCAAACTTGTCTAATTTACTATTAAGGAGTCAACAACATATGCAGATTTCTTCTACATTAGCATTGCTAATAAAGGAGTAAGAGAGAGATTAACTGGGGTAGCAGTAACCACAAACCCAATTCTTTGATTTTTTTTTTTCTTCTTCAAATATTAGTGTTGTTTACCCCTCAAATGAGTAATAATTTAATTAGTACGCAATTTAAAAGATACATAATTTAATTCAATATAAATAATTTGAAAACAACAAATAATTAAATTAGAGAAAGAATAAACAACCAAATCAATCATAATGGAACAATCAGGTCTGGTCTTAAGTTGAATTCTAAAATTCGATCTCGATCGAACCCTCAATATGGGCAGGTTGCAATTAACAAATAGAGTAATTGAAGAACACTTTGAATAATAGCGATAAGACAAAAATAAAGTTATTGCTTTGATATGCGTGTTAACAGTGTGTGAGAGTGAAAAAAATCTCCACTTTACATTGTAGGGGAAATTTTAATCCTAGTACAAGTCTAAATAAGGTAAAAATCTTTTTTTTTGGGTAAACGTCGATCCATAATTAATATCGAACGAGATTTGGGCTATAGGGTTGTGTGCGAATATTATTGCTCCCTACTTGTCATGCTTAACCGTTTACTTTTTCTCGTGGTCTCGAAACAGTACTTAGCCAAGATCTGTTGTTTAGCCATGCTCGATCAAAGATACATCGTTCATCCCTCCTGAGCTCCAACACGAGGGAACCTTAGGCTTCATTTGAAGTTGCATTGGACTTTCCTCCCCTCTCGTCTCTTTATCAGGGAATTGGGGGTAACATTGTCCCCGATTTTACCCATATATAAGTGTAAAGTTTTAATTCGAATTGTGATTTTTTGAGTACGAGATATCTTAAATCTATTATGTAACTGATATATGTGAACAAACAAGTGCATCTATCTCTTAATGTTCATTTTCGATAATTGATTAGCCCCTCGGGTCCATATCTCATACTTGGAAGAAATTTAAAAATAGTAAAATTTACAAATAATCGTTCAAAAATAACTCAGTTTCAAAAATAATCGAAATTTAGTCACCTTTCATATAAAAGATAAATCTGAACGAAAATACTGCTCAAAATCCGAAAAAAACTCTAGCATAAACTGGAGTTCCAGTATATTATATTGGAGAGTTTCAGTATAATATACCGGTCCAGTATAATATATTGAAGTTTGGAAAACCGGTTCTCCAGTGTCCGGTATATTATACTAGAGCCAGCAAAGTATACCGGTCAAGCATAATATGTTGGAAGTTCATATACAGGTGCATTAAACTCTAGTATATTATGCTGGAACGGTCTCTCTTGCAGCAAATAGTGGTTATTTTTTATTGACTTGGTAAACGCTGACTATTTTTGAATGATCAGTCTAAAAACTGGCTAGACTGTGCTATTTTTATCTCATACTTCTCCCTCAAACTTAGTTCTAAGTGCCAAATTACTGTAAAAATTGCACGGAGCGCCCTATTTGGCCACCTCCATTTAACCTGTACCCATTTTTTAAATTTTTTTTAACTTGTATTCACTTTTTAAATAACTTCAGCTCCCTTTCTCCTCCCCTTTCTCCTCCTTCATTTTCTTCTTCATCATCATCATCATCATCATCATCATCTTCTTCTTCTTCTTCTTCTTCTTCTCCTGTGCTGCTATGGAACTTCAGTTGATGGGATAATTTCCATAAATATGTTTATTAGATTATTCAAAAATAAATTATAAATAATTACGTAAGTTAGTAGACAATAATTTATGAATGTTTACACGTACTAAGTTAGTAGACAATGATATTCTGTTCTTTTCACGTTTATTATTTTCAAAATTTATGATTTAGATACTATTAACAATCTGATTATTTATCTAGTATGTTAGAAAGCTTTTTCAAAAACTTCAGCTTATATAGTGCTTAAATTTTTACGAATGAACTTAATAACTTCAGCTTTAGAGCTGAAGTTCAACAGTTACATTACAAAATAAAACTGCAGCTTAGAGCTGAAGTTTGCCAGTTACAAAATAAAAACTTTAGCTCTAAAGCTGAAGTTCGACAGTTGCATTACAAAACAAAATCTTCAGCTCTAGAACTGAAGTTTGGCAGTTACAAAACAAAAACTTCACCTCTGGAGCTGAAATTTTTCATTTACAAAACAAAAACTTCAGCTCTAGAGCTGAAGTATGCCAGTTACAAAACAAATACTTCAGCTCTAGAGCTGAAGTTTGCTAGTTACAAAAACAAATCCAGTTACAAAACAAGAACTTCAGCTCTAGAGCTGAAGTTCGCCAGTTATAAAAACAAAAACTTCAGCTCTAGAGTTGAAGTTCGCCAGTTACAAAAATAAAAACTTCAGCAATTAGCAAATAGAGAACAAAACTTCAGCTACTATACTTAAGTTCATCAATTATAAACAAAAACTTCAGTACACTTACTACTTCAGGCCCGTCTACTAGAATGCTGAAGTTTTGCGTAATTACCTTTGCTATTTCAGCCCCTTATGTTGAAGTTATACGAAAAAACGGATATGCTTGCAATTTTTTTTGCAAATTAAATACAAGTTAAAACGTGACATAAAAAATGAATATAAATACAAATGTGCATTTGGACACAATTTGCATACCTCAAAATTCTATCCTTCTCGGGCCTTTTCTTAAAAAATTCGTCTTCGCAAAATAAGAATGGGCCCAGAAAACTTTTTTTATTACTGGGCTTCAATGGCCCATATGAGAACTTTCAAAACCGATTGGCGGATGTTCCCTTCTCTTCCCTGTTTACTTCCCTATTTACTTCCCCGAGCAGTCAACACACCACAATAGAAGTTCGAGCTCATATTGGTCATGGGTTAAAAGTGAGAGTTAAATTTTGTGAGATCGAATCACTCATTGTTACTCAGTAGCTTAATGATAGAGCAGTCAGCTGAATAGGAAAGGCAAACGGACGGGTCGGGTCAGATATGATCCAGGTTAAAAATAGATAATGAAAAAACAAATTAATTATTTGACTTAACTCATATTTAATACAAATAAAAAATAAGTTAATCGATGGATGATATCGGTTATCCATATTATCCATGACTTCTTGTATATGATCACTTTTGGAAGAATTCTTAGTCTCTCTAACTTGAGGAACCCCCAATTTAAAGCTTTACAAATGTAAAAGTTAGACTCATTGGTTATCCATTAGTTACTCATTGGTTATCCATTTTGTAAATAGATAATATAGTTCATATCTATATTTGACCCATTTTTAAAAAGTTTGTTATCCAACTCATATTTTAGTAAATAATATGAATAGTTAACTGTTTTCTTTAAAACATTTTGTCACCTTACACCTGAATAATTCTACTCACATGCTATTCCACCTCAAAACCAGTCATAGTAGCCTGAAGCAATGCCAACTTTTCAAGTAATATATTCTTGCAAAGACTGTAGTCTTAGTTTTACTAGTTTTAGGATATGCGTAATGTGCGTGTTCTCATCTTAATGAGTATAATTTCTTTAAAACTTACATAAATATTATATTAAAAGTATACTTGAGTTTATTATTAATACAAGTTAAAAGAAAAGGTATAAATTCCTAAAAATAGTAATTATTGTTCTTATTTAGCTAGTTCAATAAAGGATGAAAGTCCACCTATAAAAGTCCTCGATCATCTCAATCGATATATTCGATTTTAACTTTGTTCAAGTTTTATAATTTTATCACTTCGATTTCATGAATTACTATACTTCCTATTTTATATTCTTTTTTTTAGTTTTAGCTAAAACACATTACTGTTGAAGATTTAAGAATTCTGATGTAGGAAAAACTAACGTTCGTAAGTTCACCATAGAATTGCAAATAGGATCACTGACATGTTTAAGAATTTGACAATAAATTATATTTTTCCTTGAATTACATGTTCGAGTTTTACACTTTTGTAATAGTATAGATATATAAACTTTTGAAAATATACATGTGTCTCTTTTCACTCATTACATAGCTTGTAGCTAAGAATATATTATTATAACTTATTAATTAACTGTATACAAATTTTAAAATGTTTCGACGTTAAAACTCGTAGTGTATAAAATAAAACTTGTGATTATATTTTTTAAATTATTTTATTAGCTACATAAATGTTATTGGTTGAATCTCATGTAATTATTTTTATAAATATTATTATTAATTCATGTATCTAAAATATGAAATCTAATCGAATTTATAATTAATATTTGTTGGAATTTGGCCCTTTGTTTGTAAATGAACAATAGGATCAGAAACAAGGTCTTAAACTTTAACGATTATTTCTTGTTGAAATCTAAGTCACTTTTTGCTTTTTAAAAAGCAGTCTATTATTGCTAGGAAGATTTTTCATCTTCCCGAATTAGCTATTTGGTCAAACATATAAAAGGTAAAAGTTAATTAGCTTAGAAGTATTAAATAATAGTTTAAATAAGGAAAGATTTAATAAGTAAAATTTTAGTTATTTAAAACTTCTAAATATTAGCAAAATAATTATATGACATTTTTATCTAGTATGAACTCTATTTTTAAAGGATAAAAAAGCGAATGCCGTTTCGCTAAGGGCCTTCGTGCTTTTAATATAATATAGATATATTTTAACGAAAAGTGAAATATTAGCCACAGAGGATGATCCAGGATTTTGGCAGGATGGATTTGCTATTAAGAAGAGGTGGATCCAGAATATAAATTTTACGAGTTCAACATTTAGTTCTTACGATTGCGTACTTATTGCACTTTTGAAATTATAAATTCAAAATTATTATTTTAAAAGGTAGTAATTTTCTTACATCTATATCTATTTTCCATATTGAAAATATTGAGATCAATTGAATTCATTGACTATATGCTACATCATACACTGCTACTAGTTTTAATATTCATATTTTTTTTAATCATATAAGATTTTATACAGAAAAAAGAATAATGTGTAAAAAATTTGAAACAAAAAACCAAAGAAAAAAAAGAAATAAAAAGAAAAAATACTTGATTAATATGCAAAAAATAACACCACACACGCCCATCTCCCATGGGCGTCTATCTCACTTATCGTTATTGGGTGTACTTCGCCCAATAACCATCACAATCATATAATACTTTGAGCATGGATGCACATATATATTTTTAAAATATTCTTGAAAAAAACATAGCGTTACTATACATGATCTAGGACAGGGAGCATGGATTCGCGCGCCCATTGGAACCCCCTAGATACGCCCCTGATTAGCTGCGATTACAATATCCAAAGAAGTTAGTTTAAAAATCTTCCGCAAAAATTATTTATTAGAAACTGTACATAACTTTGAAAGGAAAAAGCCAAATTAAAATATTGACAGACCCTAGTCTCATTCACAAAAGGCAGATATCAAATTTCAACTACCATGGTCCATGGCCTCCACAAAGATGTAGCAATAACATCAAACATCATCGCCAGCATAATCCAAACTGATAAAAGACACTAGAAGGTGGGCTGATCGTGCAAAAGGCTGTTACAACCGGAAATCAAACTTGGTACAGAGTCTATATTGTTCTTTTCCCCAAGTACATTCAACACTTTTGCAACAAATTACAACAGAAGCATCTTAAACTCTATGATTGAAGGATAAAGCGAAGGTGAGGCAAGAAGAGGATAAAGAAAAAGAAAAAAAAGAAAATAATAACTGTCCAATGTGCTGCCACAGCTCCCTGCATCTCCTTGGCTATGAAGAGTCATACAATGACTGCAACGGACTCAATCTTTAGGCAACTCTAGGGAAGAGAAAACTACTAGTATCAACTAAAATCTTCTACTATTCACATGCCAGCTTTGTGTCAAAGCTGCTCAAACAGATGGCAAAAGCCTGAAATGCAGACAAAGGATACCGGTAATCCATTGTAAACATATCTTTACCGACCTTACCAAACTGCAAGATAATCTTGTCATGATCTGATGATGACTGAGCCGGTTGTGATGGTGTTGGGACGCCAGCTGCACGCTGTGTAGCAGCAATCAGCTGGAAATTCTTGACAGAGGCGACGGTTACCCTCCCTCTGAAATTCAGACACCAACACTGCAGCTGCTCATGCCATCTAGGCGGCTTGTTCCGGAGAACCAAAGGTCTAGCCTTCCCTTCTTCATCTTCTTCACTCGGACCCCCAATATCCGAAAACCGAGCGTGCGCTGCCGAATTCAGTTGAAGTATCAACGGATTTTGAAAAGGACACGCTCCGAAATGAGTCTTCAAGATTGGGAGGGAGAAATTCAGGTTGGCATGGAACAGTGCCTCCCGGTTCAAGGGCTGAGGCAGGGACTGAGTGCATGACACAATTCATCCTACGTGGGCCCCTGGTGCCGAGCACATTCAGTTCATAAGTAACATGTGCAATTTTGTAGCTTCCTGTAGGGACTTTGGGAGAAACTTTCTTGGAGTTGAATCTCCGGCTTCCACCAGGTGGAGGTATACTAGAACTGTTGTACGGTGGCTGGGTATCATAGATTATGAACTTCGTACCCAGAAAATTTGACCTAAAAAAAAGAAAGGAAACAGTTAAAAGCCTTTTGCAACTGGCTAAATTCATTATGACAAATTCCATCAGATTACACATAATAATATTCACATGTTTAACAGATTATTCACCTTTTTTCCAAGACAATTCAGGGAATAAAAGATCAAACAAATTAAGGAATATAAGCCAAATAGGATATCAGGACATTCTCAATATTAGATATGCCTGGCACATTATCCATCCATTGCCTGTCATATTGCTACCATAGCAATTTACAGCATTGCAGAGTGAAACATATAAAAGAGCAAACCATTTCAAATCACCAAAAATGCATCCATGCGCTCAATGTTATTCAAAGCCTCATTCCACAGCCAAAAGGGATATAATCCAGGCTGACGACTTGACAAGTTTCTTATATAGAAAGTTTATAAACCTGATTGCTCTTATAGCCTGAAAGGACAGAATCCAAGCAGAACATTTCACTAGTTTCCTCCCTCCATAAAACTCCCTTTCTTTTCTTTTCTTTTCTTTGGTAAGGAAAGAAGGTTGAAGAAATCATATAACCCTTTTTTTCTTTGGATAGAACCTTGGGGATTCTATTCATCATTCCACATTTTCTACCTTGTACATTTCGTGAGCCATTTAAATATTTATGATAACATTCCTTTCACCAAGCACGATCTCGCTTGACAACAAAACTAAAGAAATTTAAGGATTTGAAATCTCTTGAAGCATTACCTCAGTTTTCCAATATAAGAGCTGCTTGACCTTGATTTGTTATCTGCATTCATAGAGATGACATACTCCGTACAAGTGGTTCTCTGATTACGCTTTGCAGAAAGAAGAAACTTGCCATTTTCTACAAGCAAGGCTGGATAAAAACAGAATGGGGAAAAAACATTAGGATGCCGGGTTTTTGATGAAAACAAAGGTAATATAGGTTTGTGTAAACTTAAAAAGGGAAACATCGAGAAGCTTCAGAAATGGTTCTGAACCATTAACTAAGAATCCTTTTCCACCATCGACAAAGTATGTATTGATGAAAATGCAGAATAGTAACTCCTACAGTCATGACATTACACACTACGAAGTGATTACCGAAGGGAAAAAAAAAAGAATCCCACCTAACCAGAATCAAAACTTCCTGCTCTTCAAATAGTCCACAAAAGGAGAAAAAAACATCCTTTCGTGAACCATCATCTGAATTTTCTGTCAATAGCTGTGAAGTTCGCCTAAGCATACAAACATATATGCACGCAAATCAACCCCTCATTTGTTAGTTAGACACCTCCACAAGAACTACCTGATTCCATCTTTCACTCTGTGAAACAAGGGACTTTTGCATAACCTTGGTGGATTACGTACAGAGTAAGATGATTCTTCTGGCAACCCACAGAACTGAATCTAATCTAATCCATGATTTAGAAAGAAAAAAAAACTTTTAAATCCTAAAGGATCAAATGCAAGAAAGAGAGACATCAAATGATGGTGGAAACATATGAAGCTTCACGTATGAGCAAAAGATCTATATTAGACTACATGTCAGTCCGCATAAGCAGTAAGACAAACTTACCAGGGCTAAGGCAAAGGAAAAGTCGGTAAGTTGTATTAGCTTTGTCTCTTCGGATAAAGCACTGGATGGTTCCATCTCGAAACCCAGGCTGCAAAAGGGAATTGGATAACAAACATTACAACAATGATATAGCTCTCATTTTCCAATTTAAACCTAGTCCCGAAACATAGAGAGACGGGAAAACTAAAGAACGACAATCACCTGCTTAAGAGAGACGGGAAAGGTCAACTTTCCACACAACTCTGGACGCTGAACAATTTCTTTGCACACTTCTCTCCATGAACGGCAAACAGCTGCACATGCAACAACATGTTTACGAGCAGGCCACACACTCTCACTGGCCTCCAGTCTTTTAATTACATCACGAAGTAACTCTGGTGGGAGGCTTGCCCAACAACTGCTTTGAATGACTATATTCTGGTCCTGCAACTCATGGACAGCACTCTGAGACTTCCCTCTGTTATGACCAGACAGCCTAACCTCAAAACTCTGCCTAGATAAGCTTCCAATACTATCCCTAATATCACGAGCGATACAGCGGAAAGACATTTACTGGACCAGAGCAAGGCTTCACAGATTACCTTTTATAAGTGAATCTTTTGGAGTGATGAACTCAAATCCCCAACATCCGTACATAATAAATACCTGAAGAGGGAGTAGGGATTAATTCAAACTATTCTGCATACCTTAATCACAAAGAAAATAAAAGAGGTGGCCAGAGGTAGATGAGGAAAAGTACAAAGCAAGAAAAAGAAGATTCCTGCAAAAGAAGGCTCCTGTAGAGTCCAAAACTAGAGAGTTTACTGGAGGCCTTTTTCCTACTTGTTTAAATTAGATTAGGAAACAACTCTACAAGACCATCTTCATCATTCATAAAAAGTTAAATCATAAAAGAAATTCAACACCCCAACCTTCCCCCCCCCCCCCCCCACAAAACCCCACAAAAAAAGAAATCAGCTACATTTCTCTCTCATTTTCTAATCTGATAGGGAGGGCGAGGGGGTAATACAAACTCCTTTATAAGTTTATAGCAACAGACCATCCATTAAACCAATGGCAAAAAAGAAGAGCAGAAGATGCAAAAAGTTCATTTCTTGACCTGAAACAACGGCCCAAAAAAGGGGAAAAATTCAATTTTTGCTACCTGGTAAGAAAACAATAACAGAAAAGATAAAAGATTTTATTTTTCTTGCCCATCAACAGGAAAGAGAGACAAACAGAGATATATACAAAGAAATGAAATTTCCTAAATAGTTCACAAGTGTCACACTTAGGCTAATCCGGTGTCGCACATACATAATTATGCTTAATGTTTTACTTTAAACAAAAACTATTTGTACACACAAATTAAGCAGCAATGTTTTTAAACAAAATGTTACATAGCTGAAAACCCGGAAATTGTGAAAGAAAAATCAAAGAATTTTTCTGGGTAAGGGTAAAAAAATTAGCATGAAATCAAATAAATTACACTCCTGCTACTTAAAGCAACAAAAAAACTCACCATAGATCTTCTTTCTTATTCTCTCTCTAAACACTTGGAAGGTCTACCTGACTCTCTCCCTCTCTCTCTCTCTCTATCTCTCTCTCTATCTCTCTCTCTGTAGCTCATTCCTACCCAGCGGATACCAAAGCCTCTATTAACTCCTCTTCACGGGCTTTTGGTTTTAATTAGATAAAAAAGAAGGTACTGTGACTGTTTTTTTTTTGTTTCAATAGTATTAGTGTCACTTGGTTGGGCGGGGGGAGGGGGACGGTGTGGACTTTGTTTTCGAATTGACCTTTTTGTCCTTACAGCCTTTTTTTTGGCTTTGGTTGAGCTACAATGTTCAAAATCGAACCGAAATCGAAAATCGAACCGAAATCGAAAATCGAATCAAAATCAAAGTTTAATAATTTATTGGTATTGAGTTAACGGTTTAATAGACGGAGAACGGATTAAAATATTTTAACTAACCGCTTATCAGTTTGGGGACGGATTATCTAATTTTCTTAACGGATAATCCATTAACTCTATATATATATATATATATATATATATATATATATATATATATATATATATATATATATATATATATATATATATATATAACCCTTCTTTCTCGGTACTCTATCAAAGTGAATAGAATAAAAGAAAGCCAAATAAAAGGAGTCAGCTAGCTGTAACAAAAGACAGAATTTGTTATTTTGAAACAAGATAACAACATCAGTTACACCACCGCTTCATCAACTTTGCCTGGGTTTTAAGGCATCTTAGAATTCTAAGCATGACGAATATTTATTTTAACAACGACCAACTGAAAATCTTTCACATAGACTGGCTAATGTGCATAAACATCAATAAGATTCTAGATAATGATTTACTCATCACGATGTGTCTTCTGCTTCGTCCATCTTAGTAAGCCGACCACCTATGTAAACGTACATAGACTAAATTTTATTTTATTTTGATTGAATTGGGTCGATAATCGCCGATAAGAACTAAACCGATACCAATCCGCCCAATATCTTATCAGGTGGCTAGCGAAAATTAATAGTTTTAAAAGTGATTGAAATTTATTCACTTTTAATGTAAGATAAATCTGAATGAAAATACTGTTCAAGATTCGAAAAATATTCCAGCATAATATACTGGAGTTCAAATTTTTACATATGGATTTCCCGCATAATATATTGGATTTGCAGCATAATAGATTGAAATTCCAGCATAATATACTGAATTTCCATTATAATATACTGAAAGTTCATATACATATATACTATAAATCTCCAGTATATTATGCCAAAACTTTTCGTATTGTAATAAAATAATAATTACTTTTACTGGACTTTATAACTACTAATTATTTTTTAATCAATCCAAACACTAGCTAGCCCGTGCTATTTTTACTTTATAACAATGATTGGTTAAAATGATGCCGATAGGCTTGTTGGTCAACCCAATTGGATAGTCATGTTTAGCCCAATCCCTCAACTCGTCAGGATTGACATTGGGCTGGATAGGATACAACCAACGGATCTTTACATATATATACCATATAGCAAACCTTATTACCTGCCACGTTTAAGGTTTGTGTTTATTACATTTAAGCATACCAAATTTCAATTTATGTACTATAATTCAAATTAAGGGTATAATTATTGCTTCATTTATTCTAGGCATGATTTTAGGAGCATATATTCCTTTTTCTTTTTTTTCCTCTTCTATTTCCTAGTGTTCTGGTTGGTTGCATATCTTTCACCAAAGTCATAGCTTCTTCTTTTTTTTTCTACGAATTTTTGCACTGACACAATCAAAGCTCACCTTCAACAAACAATAGACAGAGAAGTCCCATGACGAAACCCAAGTCTTAAGTTCCATGGCTACCCCACCAATACATACATAGCCTTTCAGAATTATAAATAATAATTGTAATGTAAACAAAAGCTTCCAATCTTAAAATGCAAACGAAACTATTTGTTTACTCTTGGATCTAGAGACTGTGAGATTATCATATTATAATTGGATCATCCGATTGCCGATACTGTTTTCGCATACACTAAATAAACCAACATACAGTAACAGCAGTCTCACCAATTGTTATTATAGAAATCAAATTGAAGGCGTTGTAGAAACTCATACACTTCAAACTCATACAATACTTCTTCAATTATTGTATTTAAAGAAGATTTTTTCAAAATTGAAATTTTGATATTAAGAATTGATTAAATTTAGTATGCTTAAATTTTTTTGACACAAGATTCTAGTTTAATTGTAGTATAAATGTAACAATGTAATTTAACTACAATTTGCAATTTATCTACAAATTATCTACATTTTATCTACAATTCTACAATTTAACTACATTTAACTACAAATTCTGGAAAAATATGTCTTCTTCTTCTTCGACGAGTTTCAATCTGAAATTAAGTTAAAACCAAGTCTAATCTTCACCAAAATCCCTCAAAATTGAGATATAAACTCCTAAACATATTTTGAATTATTTACAACAACACCCAATCCAAGGGATTTTCAATTGTAGCATAATTGGCATTTTCGACATAATTGTAGAAGACTTGTAGAAGTTTTAGTCTTCCCAATCTACAATTTATCTACAACTTATCTACAATTTATCTATATTTTATCTACAATTTATCTACAATTCTACAATTTAACCACAATTTAACTACAATTTAACTACAATTTCTGAAAAATATGTCTTCTTCTTCTTCTGACGGGTTTCAATCTAAAATCAGTCAAAACCAAGTCTAATCTTCACCAAAACCCCTCAAAATTGAGATATAAACTCCTAAACATATTTCGAATTATTTACAACAACACCCAATCCAAACAAATAATGATTTTTGAAAATCCAAAATTTGAATTCAAAGCTTTAAAGCTTTTTAATGGCTATCAATGGTGGAAAATATATGGAGAAGGAGAGAATTACGCTGCAATAGATTTTCTTCCATTTTAAATTTCGAAATTAATGGTGATAGAATCACCATTAAAATGTGATTCCTACAAATTTGGAGCCTTTTTAGGGTAAAATCTATCTATTTTTGGTTTGGTACATATTTTGTAGCACAACAATAGACTAGGTGGGTAAATACAATATTATGAAATTTTTGGTAATAAGGTTTTCTATATGGTATATATATGTAAAAATCCATACAACCAATTCGGCCTTTGATCCATTCATAAATTTATTTATTCTTTTGATAATTAAGGATTTCCATTAATCATCAAGGAAAGAGCTTTAAAAAACCACAGTTGAGCTTCAACATAGCTGACTGTCTAGGAGTTAACATACATACTAGTTCAACTTTCCTAACTATCTAGCAGTACTATATGTGAAGGTGTTGTAATATTTGTCTAATTTTTGGGTACCTCTAACGTTACAATTATACACTATGTCTCTTAGTAAGGCAGTGTTACATCGGAATATTTTGATGAAGACTCTAGCATTCCTTTCCAGCCAGATAGCATATGCAAACTCAGCTATGATCAATTTGAAGATGGCAGTGCGGGGTGTTCGACCTTTGGCTTTGCTAATCAACCATTGCATTTTCTGGTTCCAGTCAGATTTTGGTGTGTAGTTTTCCTGCAGCCACTTCATAGTTCTTTCCCATAAGTCCACAATTACAGGGCAGTTCATTAATAAGTGATCTCTTGATTCCGGGTGGCTTTGGCACAATGGGCACTGCTGGTCAATAGTCATTCCCCAGCTGTGTAGTCTATCCTTTCTTGGGAGTCTATCCTGGAGGAATAGCCATAGGTTGAATGTTGCTTTTGGCCTTGCTTGGTTCTGTATGATTAAATTCTTCCATGGAACTCTCGGCACTGTTTGCATCTGTGAATGGTACAACTGTCTTGTCGAGCACTTCTATTCCTTCCAATTCTGGATCCTTTGTATAACATCTCTAGCTTGGATAATTTTCCTCACCATCCAGCTAGCTTGGGAAGGAATTGGAATGGATTTTATTGATCTGTCTTTGATGTAGTATACAGTGATCCACCTAATCTACAGCTTGTCCTTTTTATGTGCTAGGTCCCAGCAGGTCTTTGCAATGGCAGCTTTGTTCCAGAGCTTTAGGTTAGTTAGGTTCATTCCCCCAACTGATTTTGGGGTACACATTTTGTCCCAAGAGATGTAGGCTTTCTTAGTTACAGTGTTCATCCCGGACCAAATGAAACTCCTACAGATGCCTTCAATCATTTTGAGTACTTTCACAGGCAATATAAACAGCTGTGCCCAGTAAGCTTGGATACCAAATATAACAGATTGTACAAGCTGTAGCCTTCCAGAATAAGACAATGTCCTGGCAGTCCAGGATGTGATTTTTGTTGTGATTCTGTCCACTAATGGTTGCCATTGCAACATTGTGATTTTCTTGGTGGACAGTGGGACTCCAAGGTATTTGAAAGGCAGTTGTCCTTGTTCATAACCCAGGTGATCAATAATCTGTTGCTGTATGGGCACTGGTACTCCACCAAAATTAACTGAGCTTTTGTTCAGATTTGCTTGGAGTCCTGAGGCTGCTGAGAACTGTGTGAAGCAATTGGACAATGCCTTGACAGAGTTGAGGTCACCTTTAGCAAATAGAAGTAGGTCATCAACAAAGCACATATGTGTGATGTCCAGTTTCTTGCATCTGGGATGGAATGTGTAGGCTGGATCATCCATTAGTGAGGAGCAGGATCTACTTAAGTACTCCATGACCAAGGCAAAAAGGAAGGGGGAGATGGTATCCCCTTGCCTCAGTCCTCTGGCAGCAGCAAAAGGTATGATAGGTTCACCATTAACTAAGACAGAGAAGGTAACTGTTGAGATGCATTCCATGGTCCATTTTGTGAAGATGCTGGGGAAGCCAATCTGCTCCATAACTTGTTGCAGGAATGCCCATCAACTGAATCATATGCTTTCTGGAGGTCTATTTTAATCATGCATCTAGGTGATACATTCTGCCTAGTATAGCTTTTTACAAGCTCATGTGCTAGGATGGTGTTGTCCTGGATCTTTCTTCCTGGGATGAAACCTGCCTGAGCTTCACTGATAATACTTGACATTACCTTCTGCAGCCTATTTGCTAGGATTTTTGAGATGATCTTGTATAGGATAGAACAGCAGGCAATGGGTCTGAACTCTTTGACTGTAGTTGGTCCATTCATAAATTTATATTAAAACAGTAATTGAATTATTTTTGATATTTTTCCCTCCAAGGCCATTGCAAGAGAAAAATACACCCCACAAGCCACCTTTTAGAAATTAACCCGTAAAAGTCATGTTAAAAAATATTTACACCTACGACTCACCTTTTAAAAAAGTTGACCTCATTTGTTTGTATTTAATAGAAGTCTGAATTTTAATCATTCCAATTTCAGATATTAAGTGTATTTATTTTTAAAATCTTTATTTAACTATTTAAATACTAATCATTAAGTGTTTTTATTTTTCTTACTTCAGAACTACTTGATGGGTCTGAATATGTCTGTATAATTAAGATCTATAACATAGACATAATTTCATTAAGATACTATCATCCACATTCATTATTAACAGCCACCACCGCCTACCATTATCAACTACCACCACCATCCTCACCCATAATAGTCACCACTACTCATCTCACCTCCCCAACCACTATCATCCTCAACCATAACCACACACTCACTCACCTTAACTACTACAACCAACCACCCTATCACCATTAATAACCAGAGCCGGAACTGTCCACCATTATAAACAACCACCTCACACAGCCACCTTCTTCAACCACACCCACAACCATTACCTACAATTATTAACTATCACCATCCACTACCATTATACTTAATCATAATCGCTATCGCTACCAATCACCACTAGCTAATAGCTAGAACCATCACCATTAGATAAATTAGGATTATATATATATTCAGCTATTAAAAAATAAATAATTTTAATCATTATGTATTCTGATCTTAATACACATCTTAATATTCAAATGTGTATACAGATTTAGATATCTTAATCTTAATACAAATTTTCAATTCAGATATGTATCAGAATCAAACGTCTTAATCTTAAAAGAAATAAAAATAAATGAGGCTTGAATCCCACATTTCCACCGATTTCTTCATTTTTTTTGTATAGCATGAAATATAGGTTAATTTGTGCTTATTGGACATATTTAAGACTGCTATTTAGAGTTAGAGAGAGAGAGATAGAGAGAGAGAGAGAGAGAGCGATATGCATATACCCGGTGAGCAAAGATGCAACTCTATGAATTTCTTGTTGGGCCATGAGACGGTTCAAGAAGATTGATGGCCGAAGTTGTAATGACCCGACTGGTTGTTTTGAGCTCTAGGGCGTCCTTTAGCGTTTTGAGGTCTTTAGTAGCTTCAATCCAGGTGTTGCGACTTGTACGTGTGGTTGGAATTGGATTTCGGAATGGTCAGAGTTGATTCGGTGGGAAAATTCTAATTTTGGAAGCTTTAAGTTGGAGGATTTGACAGTTTGACTTTTGAGTAAACGATCTCGGAATCGAAATTTGAAGATTCCAACATGTTCGTATGATGAGTTTGGACTTAGGCGTATGTATGGATTGGATTTTGGACGATTCGAGAGCATTTCAGCGTCTATCGTGGAAAGTTGACATTTTGAAAATATTTCATAAATTTGGGTTGAAGTGCATTTTAACGTTATCGATGTTCATTTGGGATCACGAGCCTGGAAATAACTTCATATGGTGGTTTTGATCTTAGGAGCGCATTTGGATGTGGATTCGGAGGTCCGTAGGTCATTTCGGGATCATTTGGCGAAAGTTGAAAATTCGAAGATTTAGGTCTCGGCATCAGCTACTAAACTAATATACTGGGACACGGGTTCACATTGCTTCGGTTTAGAAGAAGGCTTGTCGACCTTTAAATCAGAGGTAGTTTCGAAGGATCATGGGACGCATTCCTCAAAATGAGAGGGTAATGTTGGCTTGCCCTTAGATGAGCGTGAAGAAAGGGAAGGCACATCTTCTTGAAGGACGCCATTCTTGTTGAAAGATTTCAGATGAGAGAAGAAATTATAATCAAAGAACACAATAGAGAAGTAAGAAGAACTCTTTTGAAGGGTTGCTAATATAGTGGAAATGAGGGGCAAAGTAAGAAGTATTTATAGAGGACAAGCACGTACATTGGAAGTAGGCCAAGAGATAGCCAACCGCTATAATTAATTCAAAAGGCTTTTAAAGGGCTGTATATACGCATATTTTGACACCCTATTTGTCACGTCATTCTCTTGATAGGGTGCAACTGATGTTGTGATGGAAGTATCTAAGGGACAATAATTCAAGACCGTTTCTTATTTTTTTTACTCTAAGAAACGTGAATCTATATAGGACTAAAATTGGAGAGTCCAATTTTATCAGGTCATTATGACATTCCGTGGCTTCATCTGAGAGGCTCGAGGAACAACTCGAGGATCGACCCCGAGGGTCCTCTATGTTCGATCTCAGGTCAGCACAAATCGGTGGCTATCGTGAACAAGCGGGAGATACCCTAGGTACGTGGTTGAAGCTGAAAACGCTTGCAAGAATAGTATCAACCCGTACTAGACTATTAAGTAGTTGTACTAGCTACGTTTCTTTATGATAATTATACATATACCATGTTGGGACTCCTCCTCCTATATAAATGGGACCCTTATCATTTTGTGACATATATGATATTTAATACAAAAACAAGAACATTTTTTGCTCTCTAACTTAAACACATTTTCCTTGATTTTATTTATTACATTGCTTACATTTATTGTATTTCATTGGTTGTTCTTTATTTATTACTCATTATTCATCATAAAGAGAAAGCTACTAGTATTGTTAGTCCTTCATCAACCACCCACAACCTAACGCGTGGCTCGACTCCAAGGTCCCGTATGGGATAGCTCGAGACTCTGATTCTCGGCTGCTTAGTTTGCATAGCAATCTATCTTCAAGATCTTACCTTATTTCTAGACTCACACTTAGCATCTATTGCCTAACAACTAGCATTAAAATAAATTACGTATTTTTAGAACTACAAAATCAAATCTGATTGTAGTTACCATTTTAAATGTAAACACAAATAAGATTAGGTAAATGCATAATATCATAGAAATAACCGAATCATAATTCATACGGTGCACCCCCACACGCCCATTACTTAACATGTGCGTCACCTCAACACCAAACACATATCACGTATATCCAGGGGTTCATACCCTCAACATCAAATTAGAAGTGTTACTTACCTCGAACAAGATGATCTAATACTGAACAAGCTAAACGATACTCCAAAACTGCCATCGCTTTTTTTGTACAAATTCTAGTATAGTTTATGATATTGTCTCACAGAGATTAATTAACCTAGGCTATATACATTTAATATTTTTACTACTATTTGAGAGAACCAAATTGATGAAAGGTGAGTTTTAAAACTTGTTAATTAATTAAAGCAAAACAAACAATTTCCAAAAGATTTATTATTTAAAAAGAGTTGGGGATTGTTGAATTCACTTGATAATATTAGTACAATAAAATCTCAATTTCTACATATATTTCTCTAAAGAATAATTGCTTATTGCTAACACAACTATATTTATTCACTAAGAAAAAGTCAATTAATAACACTCCGTGAAGTTATGTAATTAATTGAGTTAAAATCAGTGACGATCAAACCGAAATATTTTCTTGCTTGAATTGTGCTATAAGGTAGTAAAAACTTCGTGAGAATATTTTTATTAAAAATCAGTAATCTTGCCTACAACAATTCCTCCATGAGAATTAGAACTGAGACAAACAAGATTATAGATTTAAAATAAGAGTTTTACAAAAAATTATTCTCACTCTACTATTTTATTCATTGATTATTATATATTAATTTTGCTTCGTGATAATTAAAAAATTAATATAAGAATAACTTAAATAAAATATATAGAAGTGATAATAATGATTAATTAGAAACCATTATTTCAGCACAATATGAATTATACAATAAAAATTTCAAGCCAACAATGTATTAAAACGGAAATAATACTATAAAAATATATATCAAGTTTCATCAACTATCCCAACAAAAGAGATTACTCCATCATGGAGTATTTAAATCTCACAATAAAAAGGAATTCTAGAATATTATCAATACTCTGAGAAAATTCAAAAACTAATAAGAAGAAAATAAAATAGTTAAATAGAGAAGTTAAAACCAAAGTTTAAATAAAAGTATTTCTTCCTCTTCCTCTTCTTCGATGCCAAGTTGCATTTTATTTATAGACAAATCTTGCAAGCATTAAATGATTAGACTTGTCCAAGAAAGTGGATGTGTCCGAGGAATGAGCTTGGATGTGTCCGAGGAGTAAGCTTGGACACGTCTGAGCTTCAATTATAGGCTTCCATTTCACATTTCAATTGTTGTGCTTGCCATAACAGAATTTCATCGAGCATTTTATCTTTTCCTTCTATTATTTATAATTTTTTTTCTTTTTTTTTCTTGCAAAAATAATTAGAAAGAGGCAAAATACGAAATACAATTTAAGAATATTATTTAAAGTAGAATATTTATAATATATAGTAAATAAATATTTTATATTCATCAATCAAACTGCATATGCGGTCGTGTAGATGCACCCATGCACCAACACCTGCGACCTTCACGCCCAACTGTCCCTTTTCGCTTCTGCGAAGAAAACCCCGCATCTGCGAAGTCACTTTTGCGACCAATGTTCCGCAGTGCAGCTACACCAGAACCACCAGCCTAAGCAAATTGCAACGTGCGACGAACTAATCCGAACCTCGCCTGAAACTCATCTGAGGCCCTTGGGACCTCGTCCAAATATACCAACAAGTCTCATAATACAGTACGGACTTACTCGAGGCCTCAAATAATGCATAATAACATCAAAATGATGAATCGCACCTCAAATCAAACTTAAATGAACTTGAACTTTCAACTTCCTAAACTCGCGCCAAAACATATAAAATCAACTCGAAATGAATTCAAATTTTGCACACAAGTCCCAAATGATATAAAGAAGCTATTTCAATTCCCGAAACCACAATCTGAACCCGATATCATCAAAATCAACTCTCAATCAAACTTATAAACTTTCCAAACCTCCAAATTTATAACTTTCACCAATTAGTGTCGAATCCTTCTAGAAATATCCAAATGCAAATCCGGGCATATGTCTGAGTCCAAAATCACCTTCCGGGCCTATCAAAACTATCAAAACTTCGTTCCGGGTGAATTCGTAAAAGTCAAACTAGATCAACTCTTCCAACTTAAAGTTTCAACAATGAAATTCATTCTTCTAAACTATTTCTGAACCACCCGAAAACCGAAACCAACGATTCACACAAGTCATAATACACCATATGGAGCTACTCATTCCTTTAAACTATCGAGCGAAGTGCAAATACTCAAAACGACCGATTGAGTTGTTACAAATGAAAAAAATTCAAATTATCTATTGAATAACCGGATCATAACTATAGTCTGTAGCTATGGCGTATAATTTGGTAAGTGTTTCTTTAGAAGCTTCATTGATAATTTATATTTTTTGGCTATTGTTAATTTTGATTAGAAAATTATATCTTCTAGAAATAGTGTCTATTATTATGTTTAGAAATAATAGTGTTTTGAAGTCTTTGTTTGAAAAATAAGATTTTATTACCATTTGGTTTAAAAGAAAGATAAAAAGCTAGAAAAATACCAAATGATACTAACATATGATGGATTAGCTTCATTACTTCTGTCGTTGGAAGTCTTTTATTGAGTATGGTTTTTCCTCTAATGCATATTATTTACGTGAACTTAGTTTTTTTCCTTATACTTTTTTATTTTGTAATAGAAATATACATTTTAAATAATTTATGAATGTGATTATTAAAAAGCTTATACACATTGATATGGGCTAGTATATTTTGATTTTTAAATCAAAACGCAGTCCTCCCAAAAGGCCAAAACAGAAAACCTTACTACCAAAACTACATCCAAAAACTCACATTAAACCAAACAAACCACTCATAGAAACCGAGAAAGAAAGAATACAAAAGAAAACTTCAATATCTTATTGATTTTCCACCCATTCCTTGCTACTGGTTTAGCGCATTATATGACTTGTCTGATTACACTCTACTTCCTTTTGTTTACCCCACAAAACACCATAAAGTCCCATCACTAGCAATATTGCTCCACATACACTGTCAATTTTTTCAGAGGGGCAAACCATTAGGTAATCCACTTGAAAAAGTAGTGCTATTAATAGAAAGTAAATTAGTTTAAAACTTAGGCTGTCTTTTTCCCAAAAATGTGAATTAAGTACTAGTATAATTTTTTTACTTTAAAGAGAAAATATAATGTTTTTTTTATGTTTTAACTAGAGTGAAAAAGAAATTAGAAGTATGAACCTTCCCAAATGAGGATTCTCTTTCCAAAAGATAGATGAAAAGAAGGCTGTTACTATTAAAGATAGGGATTTTTACATATACATCCCATATATCAAACCTTATAACCACTCATGTTTAAGGTTAGTGTTTATTACATTTAAGTATACCACGTTTCAATTTATGTACCAAAATTTATTTTTAAGGTTTAATGATCAACTATTTATTAGAGGCTTGATTTGTGGAACAAAATCTTTTCATATTTTTTTTTCTCACGTTTTTCTCTTTCTTCCAACCAAAACCGATGCATTTTCCCCTTTTTTAATTACACCCCCCACCCACGTTTATTTACCAAATATTTTCTCTTTCTTCCAACCAAAACCGATGCGTTTTCCCCTTTTTAAATTACACCCCCCCCCCCCCCCCCCACGTTTATTTACCAAAACACTTTTCGCTGATTTCTCTGGTTCATTGTCATCCTCCATTGTCGAAGGCTGCCATTGTTTCAGATCGAAAGTTTCATCCGCCATTATCAATCCTGCGGTTGCATCAAAGTCCCAAACCCTCTACAAAACCATTTTCTCTCTCTCAGTGCTTCAATTTCATCCGCCATTTCCAAACCCTCTTCAAAGTTTTCTCAAGAAAACACATATTCAGTCACTAAAATCTTATCCATAGTCAAAAATGATGAAAAAACCTAGTACTCCCAAACGACAAAAAATAGCCGATATTCCATCTTTTGATTTGGGTGTTTTAACACCTAAATCTCCAGTAAAAAGACAACAATCTATCCATGCAAGTGGAAAAGATAGGGTTCCTGCATCGCTGAGACAAATCAGAGCTGAAATTCGAAACAAGCACTTGCACGATGTTGATGCTACCGGTGTACAAACAGAAGCCGATAAACAACGCAAGCGAAAGGGGAAAAGCTTGAGGGTCGATGATGATGATTTTGTGGATGACTCACCCAAAGTTCAAAACACAAAAATACAAAAGGTGTCTCATTCCCCCTCAAAACAAAAAAAGATGAAACACTCTAAAAAACCTATAAAATTGGGTTCACTACAAATTTCATTGAAGGTAAACAAATTTTTTTTCTCCTCAATGTTTTGTAGTTTAATATTTTTTTGCCAAAAAATAGAATTCAATTATTTTTTTGGTGTGTAAGTATTTTTTGTAAAAATATACTGCATTATTGCATATTATGGTTGTTTATACAAATTGTAGTTAATTGTTGTTTTTTGGAGTTAATTTGTAGTTGATTGGCAAAATATACTGTTGAATCAAATTTGTAGGTAATTGTAGTTTAATGTAGTTTAATGAAATTTTTATTTGGAACTGTGACTGTTGACTCAAATTTGTAGTTAATTATAGTTTTTGTAGTTTAATGTAGTTTACTATACTTTATATTTGGAATTGTGATAAAAATACAGCGTATAAAAATAGTTATATTGTACATGCACAATAAATTTATAGTTACAGTATAGTTCCTTGTAGTTATAATGTAGTTTAATGTTGTTTGTCACAATGTAGTTGATATGTGGTCTGCAATTTTATAGTGTTGTTTGGAATTGTGATTAGAAGACATGATATATATCTAGTTACAATCTAGTTGATTTGTAATTTGTAAATTAATTTTTAGTTATGCTTTTAGTAAAATAACTTGTCGTTAGAATGTAGTTTCATGTATTCTGTCACAATGTAGCTTATCTGTGGTCTGCAATTTGGGAGTGTTATTTGGATCTGTGATTATAAGTCAGGGTATATATGTAGTTACAGTTTATTTGGTTTGTAATTTGTAAAGTAAATTCTAGTTATGCTTTTAAAACTATAATTTGTAGTTAAAAGGTAGTTTCATATAGTCTGTCACAATATAGCAGATCTGTGTTCTGCAATTTTATAGGTAAAATGTAGTTTGTAGGTTAAAATTGTAGTTATACTTTTTGTAAAATAACTTCTACTGAGAATGTAGGTAAAATGTAGTTTGTAGGTTAAAAATGTAGTTTTATGATATGTTATATTATATATTGTAATGCTGAAATCTAGCTTCATTCTAACCACAATTAATATACTTTTTTTGCAGAATGAACCTTACTATGCTCAGCATAATGTTGATTATGGTGTGATACGATTCCATAGCTTGTGCGATCCAACGATACCTAGCCAGATAAATTCTTTATTATCCCCAACCCAATTACGTGGTTTCAAGAAAACATGTTTTGGTTATTTATTAGATATGCCCCCAATTTGCATGTAGAACCAATCAATTCATCTTCTAATGAAGTATGAGTTATCAAAGTCTACTGACAACTACTTTTCTGTTCTTTTAAATGGACAAAAATTGATTTTTTTCCTTGAGAGATTTTTGTTTGATAACTGGTTTTAATTGTGTTGATAGTTTATCGGACTATTGTTACAATTCTAGTTATGTTAGCCATTTAATGACTAAATATTTCCCTAACAAATCTCGGGTCGAGAAATGTCTTTTGAGAAATGTAGTGACATCCAAATCATGGACAAATGATTTGGATGCTGTACAGTTGTGTATCCTGTATATGTTGGAATTCTTTGTTTGTCCTTCTGATAAGGACAATGTTAGTTTGATAGACAAGTTTACGTTTTTTCTTATAGAGAGTGGTCATTTTGATTCGTACCCATGGGGTACAAAATCTTTCAAGCAAGTTGTTGAATCTGTCAGACATCGTCTCAGTCCCAACGTCCATTCTTATCTTATACGGGGATACTCGTTAGCCATACAAGTGTGGCTATACGAGTGTTGTTCTTCTGTCAGCACCGAGCTTGCTACACGGTTCTCTGACTCCATTACTCGTATTTTAAGATGGTCGTCTACAAAGGGACAGATTTGGTTAACTGTTCTTGAAGAAAAAATCATCAAGCCTGAGTGGATCAAGGTATTCTTTTTAACCTTTGTATAATTCTTCAATTACTATTATAGTAACTACATGACATCTACAATTTTCTTTCCAATTTACTTAACTGTCTTCATCCATCTTTCAGTTCTCAAACATGGTTGCATCTGGGGAAGAGATTGGAGCGCTTAATCTCCCATAAAAGATTAATTATGAAGATGAAGAGGTTAGTCAACCATCAAAAGTCCCATCTGCTGCTTCTCCGACAGTTCAACCTGAAGAGGCTAATTCCCCAAATGACATGGAATCTGTAAGTAGCCAGATCAGGAAGTTGAAACAGAAGCTTGAGCAGGTACTGTGAGAAAATACAGTTGTGTAGTCACTATTTAGTACCACTTGCCTTCATTCCTTCGACATTGTAGTTTCTTTTTATTTTAGTGTAACTAATAGAATATTCTTACCAACTAATATACATATTTAATTTTTAGGTTGATGGAAAGTTAGATCAGTTAAAGAATGATGTTTTTGATGAAATCTCAAAACTTCGAGAGTTCATAGATGAATTCTTGAAAAGTTTAATGAATGCTGTCAACAAGAGAAATGAATTGGATGAGTCCAAGGTAAGAATTTACATATAATTTATTCTAACACTATATAATAGTTATGATAATTTATTCTAACAATAAAACATTCCTCTCAAAATGTAGTTTGCTGCTAGTTCAACAAAATATAACGAACATAATCAAGCAGACAAAAACAAACATTTTCAGTTCAATATTGGTCCTCAACTCCGTGCAGGCCCCAGTACAACAGGTATCTACATAATTCCTACATACATATATACAAACTTCAAGAATTGCTAATAAATAATCAATTTTCCTTTTCAGCTCCCACTTCTCCTCAACAACTTGAACAACAAGTTGATTTGTATGATGACCTCCAACAAGCAGCTGATGTAGCAAAAGAAGGTATTGTTTAATAATGTAGTTTTTAATATAAAATAGTTGATTATACACTGTTATAATGATTTTAAGCATATGCATTATTTTTGTAGCATATGTTGAAGACAATGTTCCACAGTCACCAATTCATGGTGTAACTGTGACTGAAGTTGTAGAAGAATGCGTTGAAAAAGAAGAGGAGATTGGAGTGATGCGTGGAGGAATTGAAAAGAAAGGTGTGACACTGGACGATTTTGAACTTCCAGAAAACCTATCACAGATGGTCATGTATGGTGAGCCAATTCAAGTTGATTCAACCCCTGTTCATCAAGGAAGAACAAGGTTACCCGAAAAAAATGCATGATCACCATTCACTCCACTCTACAGTACTGAAGGCAGCACGTCTTTTGGACCAAAATTTTTTAACCTAAAGCACCCATTCACAAGTCTCATTGGTGAAGATGTTGATCCTGAACTAATAGATAGTTTTACTACCTGGTTATACCATCGAACTGACAAATCATCTAGGAGGTATGGTGCTTAAATGTCTTATGTCTGTATGTACTTGTTTTCTATATCTTTGAACCTTTTTAGACTTTAAAGTTGTAAATGTTTTTGTTTTTTTGTAGTTATTTGTTTAATTCTATTATTATTACAGGAGGAAATACTTCTATTCGAAGAATGATAACCATCTCAATCCTTGGTTGGATTTGGGTTGCGAAAAAATTGCTAAGAAGGACTGGTTCTATGCCCTTGCTCACCCCGTGCAATTAATCAATTGTACAGTAAGTATATGGTTTATCATTGCAGTTTGTCTTTATCTATTATGTTTAAATGTAGTTAATTGCTTAGGCTTCATGAATAGGAACTGCAGTCATTTTTCCTCCATATATCTGTGGTAGCTGGCTCACTGTTATTGTCAAGCAAGCTGATTTGTCTAATTGTAGATAATATGTAGTTATTCAACACTACATTTAACTACAACTGACTACATTTAAACTACAGATTGCATTAATGTACAGGCTTGAACTACATATAACTAAAATTACATATAACTACATTTGGATATTAGTAAATTGAAATATACAGACTTGAACTACAGATAACTAAAATTACATATAACTAAAATTGGATATTAGTAAATTGAAATATACAGACTTGAACTACAGATAACTAAAATTACATATAACTACATTTGGATATAAGCAAATTGAAATACAGTTTAACTACAAATGTAGTTTATTTGTAGTTATTTTGTAGCTGTTATTTGTATACACTACAACTTATTATCTCTGGTAGCTGGCTCAATGTTATTGTCTTTGTGGTGTACAACTGACAACATTTAAACTACAGATTGCATTAATATACAGACCTGAACTGCAGATAACTAAAATTACATATAACTACATTTGGATATAAGCAAATTGAAATACAGTTTAACTACAAATGTAGTTTATTTGTAGTTATTTTGTAGATGTTATTTGTCTACACTACAACTTATTATCTCTGGTAGCTGGCTCAGTGTTATTGTCTTTGTGCTGTACAACTGACTACATTTAAACTACAGATTGCATTAATAAAAACTTGAACTACAGATAACTAAAATTACATATAACTACATTTGGATATAAACAAATTGAAATACAGTTTAACTACAAATGTAGTTTATCTGTAGTTATTTTGTAGATATTATTTGTCTACACTACAACTTACTATCTCTGGTAGCTGTCTCAGTGTTATTGTCTTTGTGATGTACAACTAACTACATTTAAACTACAGATTGCATTAATATACAGACTTGAACTACAGATAACTAAAATTACATATAACTACATTTGGATATAAGGAAATTGAAATACAGTTAACTACAAATGTAGTTTATCTGTAGTTATTTTGTAGATGTTATTTGTATACACTACAACTTATTATAAATTGCACTTTTACTTTTTTCAGCACATTGATGTTATAATGTACTATTTGAGAAAAAATGGGAAATATGGCCCCAACATCAAATGTAGATTTTACAACAACCGATTGCTTGTTCAAGACAAAAATTGGAAGTATCTACGAGAAGTTCACTACTGCTCCAATGGATCAAAGGAATTCTGTTGTTAAAGCCGAGGATGATATTGGAGAATACATTATGGGCTATAAAATTCTTGCTAATGTAGCATGGGATCTTGTGGACTATGTGCTAATGCCTGTTAACCTTGTAGAGAACTTTCATTGGTTGTTGTTAGTGTTTGACATAAAGGACCGGCAACTGTATGTTTATGATTCATTGGTGAGGGCAAAGCGTAACAAAACTGTTCAAACCTTGGTTGAAAAATTTTCAGTCATTATTCCTCTTTATTTGTCATGCACTGTTTCTACGGTAAACGCAAAGACATTGACTTCAAGACTACAAAGTCATATGTAGAGAAGCCAGTTACGGACCCTCTAGACATACAATGGATGGTTGCTGAGATTCCACAACAAAAGGAAGGCTCACTGTAAAAAACTAATCTCCCTTTCTATATGTTTAATTAAATATTTTTTATGGTTTGGTATTTAATGAAAAATTCTCATATTCTGTAGGGATTGTGGTGTATTTGTGGCTGCCTTTGCGGAGTATATTAGCAATGGTGATTTGTCTATACCAAAGGATGATCTTACTGATATTGACAAACACCGTAGACGCTATGGAGCTCTGTTGTGAGACTACGCCACAAAGAAGCTAAATGATGGTTCAATCAGTGAGGGTGAGGTTACCGGCAGGCTTGCAAGGAGGAAGGGTCCACCGCCAAAGAATGAGAGAACTAAAGTTGAACGAAAGAAGAAGTAGAGTATACTGTTGTAATGAAGTTTGGTTGTACTAAACAATTTTTCATGAATACTGAACATTTTTTCATGAAGTAGAGAATTATGTCACTTTGGTTGTACTGAACAATTTTTCATGAATATATTAGACATGAGTATTCGAGCTATCTAATAGCATATTTGCCGTAAAAGCTATCTAATAGCATATATAATACCTTCAGTTGCCATTATATATAACTGTCAGTTCTTATATAATTGTGGGAATAAATTATTTATGTACAATGACTACAATTACCTACAATTGCATATAACTACACAACTATACTACATATAATTACAATTGCATAACTACAAATTTTTGGAAGTCCAATGCTACAAACTACTGTTGCAGTACATATGCGCTGTTATGTTTTCGGATAAAACTTCTTGTCTTGAACAATGAAGAATCATGAATTGACGTTGCATAAAAATGCCATTTGCAGTTTTCAGCTACTCATACCATCCAGTAGATACAAAAAAATACATTATTTAGACATATTTATCAACTGACTACGATTAACTACAAATGACTACAACTAACTACAAATTTCATATAACTACAAAAATTGTAATTAATTGCTTAGGCTTCATGAATATGAACTACAAGATTTTGTCTTTATCTACTAAGTTTTGTCTTTATCTATTATGTTTAAAACACATTTAGAAATCACTTACAGTACATTATAATTACAATCTGCCAACAGTTTACATTACTCAAGTATATTAGTAAACTTCTTATTATCGTCAAAACGTAGAACAGTTACACAATAAATTCCGATAATTTGGGATCACTAACATTTATTTTGAATAACTATTGTAGCTACATTATATTCATGTCTTATTCGGCGCATTCTTGCAACTTCTTTTGTTATGCCCTTCACCTCCACAATTGCCACATGACACCTTGTACTTCTTTGAGTTTATTTCATCAAATTTTTTATATCTTTCCTTGTGAGGTCTACCTGGCTGCCTTTTATCTCCAGCCGGTGGCTTTACTACATCATCCAAAATATATTGTGGAACATCCCATTTGGCTTCATCAGGAAGAGGATTAACTGGCAATTCATATGTAAGAAGAAGGCTCTTCGTTGTGTAATACGGTGAGCAATAGTTGTCCGGCCTTTCATTCCTATGCCTTAATGCTGCCAAAGCATGTGCACTTGGAAGTTCATCAAGTTGGAATTGTCCACAACTACATTTCTTGTTTTCTAAACATACAATGTACCGCTTCACACCATCTAACACAGTATGTATATGATCAATTGAAGCCCTCACCCACAATTCAAGGCCAAAAAGAAAATAATAAGGTGTCAATAAGTTAACTATGTTAGCAACAATCAGTTAACTACAAATCAGCTACAAACAAACTGCATATAAATGTTAACTACATTTACCCACATTTGACTACATTTTAAAAACACACTGGAAACACTGCATATAAACGTTAACTACATTTACCCACATTTGACTACATTTTAAAAACACACTGGAAACACTGCATATAAACATTAACTACATTTACCCACATTTGACTACATTTTAAAAACACACTGGAAACACTGCATATAAACGTTAACTTCATTTACCCACATTTGACTACATTTTAAAAACACACTGGAAACACTGCATATAAACGTTAACTACATTTACTCACATTTGACTACATTTTAAAAACACACTGGAAACAGTTGAACAGCTACTACTTTTTTTGTTTTTTTTTCCTGCACCAAACAAGAATATATTACCTTTAGTTTCTGGGATAATGTATTGTTATCTTCCAATTCTTTGTTGAATTTGTGCCCAAATAATGTGAAAGTACCCTTTGCCTTCAATAACTTATCTTTTGTCCAACGTTCTAGAATAGTCCTCATATACTCCAATAGATCAAATATTGGCAGCTCTCTTGCCTCCTTTGTTACAGCGTTCAATGACTCTGCAATGTTTGACGTCATAGTAAAATTTCTATTCGCCGTTGCATGTACTCTTGACCATCTATGATAGCCAATATCATATAGGTAAGACGATACACGTGGGTCTACCTCCTGAATCTTCATCATCCTTTCATTGAATTCATCCAGAGTATATGACCGTGTTGTAGCAAAGTACAATTCACGTAATTGTAGATGTGCCTTCTTGAATTTTGACCTTATATTTGTCCATATATGCCACATGCAAAAGTAGTGTGCCATTCCCTGATAGATAACTGATGTTGCCTTCGATATACTCTCATGCCTATCTGAGACAACACACATAGAAGATCTTTCACCATATGCCTCCTTGAATTGTTCAAAGAACTACCTCCAAGACGCGTCGTTTTCAGAATCAACAACAGCATATGCCAAGGGCAAAATAGAACCTACAATTTGTAGACATAACATGAGACTAACTATTAAATACAAATATATATGGAGAATTTAGGCAATTTAACTACATTGATTTATATAAATACAAACTAACTACATTATAACTACAACATTATTACATCTATTACCTGCTGCATCCATGGTGCTTGCTGTCAGCATAATACCCCTATATGCTGATTTTAAGAATGTCCCATCAACCACTACTACCGGCCTATAATGTTGCCAACCATTTATTGATGTACAAAGAGCAACAAATGCATACAAGAAGCAATCATCTGCTGCCTTCTTCAATTTAACAATAGAACCGGGATAATTCTTCTCAAGAAGTTAAAAATATTTTGGTAATGTGTTGTACGAGTCACACGGATTCCCTCTCAAAAACTGTAATGCTTTTTCCTTTGCTCTCCATGCTTGCATGTAGCTTAGGTTGACTCCATGTTCGGATAACATGTCAGTTTGTATGTCCTTTGGCGTGTAAAAAGTCTTAGGATCACAAAACTTTGGAATGACAATGCTACCAACTACTGTTGCAGTACACTTGCGCTTTATGAATGTTTCGTCCATTTGGCAACATGTGTGTTGTCGGCTAAAACTTCTTATCTTGAACAATGATGAATCATGAATGGACGTTGCCTTGAAATGCCATTTGCAGTTCTCAGCAACACATACAAGCCAGTAGCTACAAAAAAATCCAATTTTCAGACATATTTATTAAACACTACAATTAACTACAAACTGACTACAATGAACTACAATTGACTACAATTAACTACAACTGACTACAATTACCTACAAAATGACTACAATTAACTACAACCTGACTACAATTAACTACAAACTGGCTTTCACGTCACTACAATTGGCTACATTTAACTACAACTGACTACAATTAACTAAAACTTGCCTACAATTAACTACAATTGACTACAATTAAATTCAACTGCCTACATAGAAAAAATACAGTAATTTTTCAAATCAATAACTAACCACATACCTTCTATAACTTGATATTTTCACTCTAAACTGGAACTTGTGCATAACTGCATAATTCTTCATTGCAGCAACTATCGTCTTCTTGTCCTGGTACACTTGTCCTTCTTCAATACATGTTTGAGAAGATTCAATTATTATTTCACTTTGATATTCCTCAATAGCTGGTGAAGATGGAATTTCTATTAACCTTAATGATCCTGAAGAACCTGCAGACAATACATTCACATTGTAGTTTCATTGTAGATAAATGGCGTCAAATTGTAGTTGATTAGAGAACACAAAAATCTCAGATTTCGGCTTCGAAGCAAACATACCTGTACTGATGGGACATTCATTGGTGATTGCCAATTCCATATTGAAATCTCTTACGCTAATACATAAGGGACACGACCTAAGTTTTTATTCTCTTTTTTCGTTTCCATATATACACGAACACCCATATCGTTCCTAATCTGCAACGGAGGACAATTATCATTCACAATGTATTTTATTTCTACAATTTTATCCGATGTATCAATCGATAATTGTTATGCAATTGTAGACTGGAGAATTCCGTAGCTTGCATTATCATCAACCAAAATGGCATCAACTTCAAAATCTCGGAATCTGCCATAGTTATCCCAATAACCATTAAATTTCAGCATTATCGAAATTTTTGATATTGTAGAATCTCCGTACTGATTGACTATCACGGTGTCAATTATGATTTTCGGTATTTGATGTAGAAAAATAAAAGATTTTCGAAACTGACAATCACGGAAGAACTACAATTTCTGATTTTCGAACCTGACTATCACAGAAGAACTACAAATTCTGATTTTCGATGGAAGAATGACTGATTTTCGAAACAGAAAAGAGGAGAGATTCACGCTGGTTAAGAGATTTTACCGTTTTTGATTGAGTATTTAATTGGTACAAAATCAAGGATTAATTGGGAGCCTTAAAAACAGGTGCTATTTTAGGCTACAAAATATTTAACATACGGTGGAGCCTTAAAAACAGCGTTATTGTAGGCTGCAAAATCAGCAAAATTTCGTTTGGTACTTTTTTGGTAACAAAAACATGAAATATGAGGGTAATAACCCAACAAGGCACAATAATAATAATAAGGTTTGATATATGTGATATATAGATAAAAATTCCTTAAAGATAATGGAGTAAACATAGCTGTAAAAACTGGCCCTTTTATCTCTATCACCCAAGCTCTTAGCCAATATGAGAGCCCAGTGACCGACACACCCTGTCAATTTTCAAGAGAATTAATTAATTATAACTCATCTAGAAAACTTAGAATAAAAAATCAGAATTGAGAGATGGAAACATTCTTACACAATAAGCCACAGAAAGAAGATTGAAGCTGAAACCTAATCTCCATGCTTCTATATCCCTCTTTACTGAAATAGCCCAAATTGCTGATTGAATGCAACTAAAGAGGCATTGAAGAGTTGTAAGCCTTATTTTTGCTGGATATTGTTTTATAATTGGACCTTGTTTGAACAAATTGAAGCATACTTTTACTCCATCTCCTATACATGCATGCGACAATCGTTGAAGAATAAAAATTGCAGAAATATGACACTTTTTACAATGAACCTTTAGCACAGGGGCCACAACATATAATACTAGTGACTCTTCTTAATTATAGGTGTAGCTTTCCCCCTTTTTTCTTTCTATGTGAAGGTTAACATGTTAATTTAAATTTTATATGTTAATAGTGTAAAAAAAATTCACACAATCAGATCTTAGATAAGTTAAATTGAAGACAAGTTTTATAGTAAATATTAATTGGTAACCTAGTAATGAAACTAACTCGTTGTCACATGTTAAACAATTCAGAGAATCATAGGATGCACCTGCAAAATAAGCCACAATGACCACATTGTGTTGGCTACGAGCATGATGAGAGAGCCTTTAATCCATTCCTCTTTGGAGGTGGCATTTGAAGTTAGGTAATGAATTTGTTTATGGCTTTCTGGATAGAGAGGAGGTCCATTGACAAAAGCATATACTAAAGCCCCAGCAACACACACAACTGAACCAATAATCTTAGCTATTCCACAGATGCTCTCCATCCTTTAAAATGATCAAAAACAAGGTAATTAATTAATATTTGACGCCTTCACATAAATTTTGTCCTAAATATTTAGACAAGTACCTGAAACATATGGCTAAGATGAAAGTGATAACAGGGATCATGTTAGTGCCTGCAGCTGCAAATGTTGCTGATATATAACTTATTGACACATAGCATAGATCCAGGCTCAAAGTAATCCTGAAAATTAACACTTCTTGTCACGCCAAGGAATATAGGCAGCAGACGACCCAATAAAAAGTCTAATCCATTCATATTAAAGTTTTACTGGTCATGGGTTTGAGCAGTGAAAACAGCCTCTTATAGAAATGCAGGGTAAGACTGCACCGGATAGACCCTTGTAGTATGACCTTTCCCTGGACCCCACGCATAGTGTGAACTTAATGTACCGGGTTGCCCAATTCTATGAGTGCAAATATCACCTATGTAGAGCGGTACGGTAAAGGTAAATCTAATCTAGTCCCCCGATTTCAACTGAACCTATTGTTTTCTGCTTGAACTATGTATGCGTATAAAGAAAAAATTGTTAAATTAATATATTATAAGGCTGTACTCTTATTACACTCATTTCAAACCAATTGACTCATCAGTTCTGTATTTCCTACATAATTTTTGTGGATGCTACACATTTTGCTTCATACAAACATGCATCATGTATAAGTTGTATGCATAGACAAAAAGAACAGGAATCCGTACCCAAATAAGGATATAAAGAATATCTTCACTAGTAAGAGGAATGAAAGGGAAGTTGTCTTGTTACTGTGAATCAAAGTTAAGATAACAACATATTAGCATAAGATTCAAGTCGTCTCGAGTAGGACACCGGTGATCTCTACATTCACCTATGTAATTTCGAAATCTGCTTTCAAGCAGCTCCGTTGCCAGCGGTGTGAAAGGAATAGCCTTGAATCTTGAGAATGAGAATGTAGGGATATATATATATATATATATATATATATATATATATATATATATATATATATACACACATTCTCATTCTCAAGATGAAAATGAAGTGTGTATATATAGCTAGGTAGGCAAGACCTTTCAAGGAAAATGGCGAATGGAGCCAAGGCTAGAGTTGCAAATGCTTGTGGATAAACCACAAAACACATAAGGATTCATGCCATTGGAGATGGAAGCTTTAGAGAACAAAGCCATGCCTGCATATAATATCTGTATGAAGATCATTGCCAAGTAGGGTTGATATCTCTTCAAAGCCATAGCTTTTTGCCAATTTAATTTTCAGCTTGTTGATACCTCTTGTACTACTATATTTATATAGGTTTTAAGTACTATGCAATGCGGTGTAAAGAAATTTTACACTATTAGATCTATCAAATTTATCTACATGTTATCTGCCATAAAAAGTGAGATTTGCAATATTAAAAATAAGACAATAGTTAGTGCTATGTATACAGCAAGTAAGTCTAGCTAACTTGATATTGTAAAAAAGAAACATTTACATTTAAATCAAAAACATATTTATATATGTTCAACACCAACGATCATCTTAAATGTCTTTTTTATTTTTCCCCCAATGAGGGCTTCCTTTAATGTACAAGGATATGTGGTTCACATATAGATTCGCTTTCATGATTGGACATTTCCCCTAAACATGACTAAAATTTCTAGCTTTGTTGTGTATACTGTATAGTATGCAGAGAACCTTTAATTTCTCTCTTTACAGAAGAATGCTAGACATAAAATTACTCAATCTCTTAGAAAATTCAATTTTACGTTCGGGTCAAAAATGTGCTCAAGCTTCACTTATTCTCACTAATTTCTATCATATCATGGCATTATTCCCTTTATCATGGAATAAGGATAAAAAATATGTGTTATAATATTACTGCAATATTCGTGCGAGATGAAAGGTATTTTGATAATTGATGGACATGCTTATAATCTTCTTTCGGACATGTGCAGCACCCAGATGATGACATCAATAATCAAAATAAAAGAATGGGAAGAAGAAGGGAAAAAATGATACCAGATATTTTTACGTAAAAGCCCCTTCTTATTTAAGTTTAAAATTTGGGTAGAAAAGCGCAAAACAGTATCATTATAGCAAGGATAAATTGTATACTTAATATCGAATATAACAAAATTCTGGAGCCTATTTCAACACTTAAAACAAAAATACACATTTTTGGAATATATTTGTTGTAAAATCGCTCAAACTCTATTGTATTCCTCACATATATGTTTCCTTTGTGACTCGAGGAACCAAATGAGAAGGTAGTCCTCTATCTATAAGGGAATAAGAAACTACATTAATGTTTGATTCCATCACATGACAAAGTTTTTCTTCCATTCAGTTAGTACTACTTTAATTCCAAAAGTTTCCTTCTTCAAGCCCAGCATAATGAAGATATCTCAAATTTTCGTAGATGGAGCTCATGCTAACAAGTTTCGGATAAATTCGAACTTGTCACTTAGTACAGTTTTGGTTGTCAACCCCCCGAATGAAATGTATGAATATGTTAAATCTCCTCGATTGGGAGAGGAATTTGTTGAATTGCAGCAGAGTTGAATTAACTTTGACGAAGCTCGAAAAAAAAAACTTGAGAGAGAATAAACAGAGAGAAGGCAATTAGTATTTTGATTCTCTCTCTCAACCGAGAAATGAGTTCTTACACTAACATATATACATTTAGCTACTAACCTTCACTAACTGAAGTAGTTAAATTACAATTGGCTTAAGACTAACTAACTACAGAGCTAACTATAGTTGACTAATGGCTAACGGTTAGGTAACTTCAGTACATGCAGTATCTTTTACACCCCCCCCCCCCCCCCCCCCCAAGCTAGGGGAGATGAAGACATTCTTCATCCCTAGCTTAGAAACGAAGTAGTTGTGCTGACGAATAGTAAGGCCTTTAGTGAGGACATCAGCTAATTGTTCAGAAGAGGCAAATAGAGAATGTGAACCAGGCCATGTTGAACTTTCTCACAGATGCAATGGCAATCGATATCGATGTGTTTTGTGTGCTCATGAAATATGGGATTTGCAACAATCTGGATTGCAGATTTTCTGTCACAAAATAAAAAAAGTGGCACCTTAATGTCCACAGCGAGTTCCCTAAACAGCCCAACCAACCAAACAATCTTTGCGACAATAGAAGCCAAACTCCTATACTCTGCTTCTGCAGAACTTCCAAAAATAGTGGGCCGTTTTTGGATTTCAAGGATACCCACAAATCACCAAATTTTAGCAGGTCGCCAGTAACAGATCGCCTGGTGTTAGGGCAAGTAACCCAATCAGTATCGCAAAAGCACTTAGATGAAAGTTAGAAGTTGAGGACATAAGGATCCCCTGTCTTGGTTGGTGACTGCTTAACATATCTCACTAGGTGTATTGCAACTTCCAAATGAGACTGCTTAGGTGAATGCATGAACTGGCTGAGGCATTGCAAAGAAAATGCAATGTTAGGCCTGGTAATCGTTGGTACATCAATCTCCCCAGTAATCTCTGATAAGGACCAGGATCATCTAGAGGAGGATCATCATGAACACCAAAATGAATGTTAAACTCAGCAGTAATGAGCCTCTGATTGAGCTCAAAGGGAGCACTAACAGGCGTTTCTCCAAATAATCCCAAGTTTGAGATGAGCTCAAAATCATATTTTCTCTAATACATTAATATACCATCTCTGCCTCTTGTAAACTCAATTCCAACAAAATACTTTAAGGCACCTAGATCCTTGATATTGAAGCTCTTCTGCAAGTTGTCATTGCTTTCTTAAATTAGAATGGAGTCATCACCAATGATTAACATTTCATTTACATAGACCAACACCACCACAATGTTTCTACCAGATATTTTGGTGAACAGGAGTAATCCAAGTGGATTTGAATGAAGCTATAGGACAAAAGAGCATTAGTGAGCTTGATGTTCCATTGCCTTGAGGCTTGCTTAAGTCCATATAAGGACTTGAGCAACTTACATACTTGAGTTTTACCATGTGGCTGACTGAAACCTTGAGGCAAGTTCATGAACTTCTTCATCTAAATCACCTTGTAGAAAGGCATTGTAGACTTCCATTTAATGAATGTCCCAATACTTAGTTGCTACAGAAATGACTGCCCTGACAGTAACTATATTAACAACTAGAGAGAAGGTTTCTTGGTAATCTATTTGAATTTTTCTATTTCTTCTGAAGCTTTATATTTGATCTTATATACTCATTTGCATCCAATGGCTCTCTTGCCAGGAGGTAAAGGAACTACATTTCAGGTTTGATTGTCCTCTAATGCTTAGATCTCAATTGCTAACTTCAATCCATCTTGGTTGATTGATTGCTTGAGCATAACTAGTAGGTTCTACTTCAGCAGAAAACCTAGTAATGAAGCTCTTATAATTGGAGAAAAGGGAAGAATAATCTACCACATCTAATAGGGGATATAAGCAAGTTGCTGCAGCATGTTTACTTCGGGGAACAACAAAATCCTTTAGCCAAATTGATGGGTTGGAAGTTTTGGTAGACTTCCTGATTGCTAAGGATTCAATTGTTGCGGATTCACCTGCTAAGGATTCAAATTCCAAGGGTACACCTCGTGACTATGGCAAAGTAATAAGATGAACTCTAGGTGAATTTGTAGAAATAGGTTAAGTTGGTGGTGACATTGAAGCATGAATCAAAGGAGGTATAGGTGGAGTAGCTTCTGAATGTGGCAAAATTACTAAAAATATCTCATCATCCATAGGCAAGGAAGTTGATCCAGTGTTAACAGACCATGAATCTTTCCCTGCAAAAATCTCATGAAAAGATATATGGTCTCAGGAAATTGAACATCCCTACTGATGAACACTACCCTGTTGTCAATACCAAATAATTTGTATCCCTTTTGGAACGAACAATAGCCTTACAACACTTCATTTATGGCTCTGACTGAACTTGTCCTAACTAGGAAGTTTAAAGGCTTAGCATAACCATCCTATGATCCTCAGGTGTGACAGTGTAGGCATTTTCTGATATAGCAATTCAAAAGGTGACTTATTCCTCAGAATAGTGGAAGGCACTCTATTTATGATATACGCTGCAACTTCTACACAACAGCCCCAAAACTTAGCAGGTAGATGCCCTTGAAACTTTATTACTTTTGCTATTCCAGAATATTGTGTCTCATTTATACCACCCTATTTTATTTAGGTGTACGGACAAGATCTTTGATGTATTATACCATACATACTAAATAACTCACCACAAACTGAGTTACAGAAGCCTGAGCCATTGTCAGTCTTGACAACTTTAATCTTGCATTCAAATTGATTGAGAATCATTGCAATAAATGCATTAAGTATGCCAGAAATATCAAATTTATCACGCATAAAAAAGTCCAAGTCCACATTGAATAGTCATCTACCACATTAGAAAATATTTCTTGCCATCATAAGTGTATATTTATAGGTCCACCAAACATCTAAGTGAAGCAATGGAAAGGAGCAGTAGTAGCTTTACTAGTACTACGTTGGAAAGTTGTTCTAGCTAGTTTGTCTAGCTAATGGACAAACACCCCAATAATTCAAAGAAATACATTTGTTTTGAAAAAATAATTTTTTCTTAAGATTTCCATTAGCACATGACCCAATCTCCTGTGCCAAATCTCTAGATCTGATGTTGTTTGGACTGCCATTAATCTGCTAGGACTAGTTATTGCATTGTTATTCTGAGACTTCAACACATAGAGACCTTCCTTTTCTCTACCAATCACTTTCACCTTTCCGCTAAAGAGATCCCAAAAAAGGAAGAATTCAGGATAGAAAGATGCAAAGCATTTCAAATCCCTAGTGAGTTTAGATACTGACAATAAATTGAATTTAAAATTTGGAACATATAGGAACATCTGTGATTACATAACCTTCAGACAAATGACAACTTCTAGTATGGAATATCTTAGCAGAATCACCAGTTGGCATTTGGACTTGACCATTATTTCCTACTTTAGTATCATCCAACAATATTCATGTTATATGTTTACTGTGACCACTGGTATCATATGTTGTAGTTATGCTTAGCATATTCAGCATTGATTGTATTGATCTTGAGTGAATACAGGATAAGAGGCACAAGTAGTAATTGTTCCTTCAGACAATGCCATGTTTCCACTCACATGTAAGCCTTTCTTCTTAGCCTTGAAATTTATAGGATAACCAATGATCTTATAGCAATTCTCATTAATATGTCCTTTCATATTGCATAAATCACATCTCATAAGCTTGTAACAGTTCTCCCTTGTGTGACCATATAAAATGGCAGTAATAACACTCCAAATTATAGTTCTTCTTCTATTTATACCCCGTGGTCTTAGAGGTAAACAAGGCTGTGGGATCTAGATTGTCAGAAACATCACAATTTCCTCCAGCTACAATCTTCTAGCTCTTATCTTGAAGAATTATTGCATAACCCTGATTAACAGTTGGTAGTTTTGATTTCATCAGAATTTGGCTACGTGCCTGACTGTATCATTCATTTAATCCCCTAAAAATTTCCATAAACGATAGTACTACTGGTGTTTAATGTAATTCTTCGATTTGTCACATCAAGTTGGAGGTGGCATAATTAAGTCATATTCATCCTAAAGATCTTTTAGCTTCGAATAATACACTGATACAGAGGATATACCTTGTGTAAGAGTGAAGATTTCTATGTGCAAGTTGTTGGAAAAAAAGAAATGACCTTTTCCTGTAAACCCCGAGATCTCCGCCCCTTTTGTAAAGAGAAAAATTGAGAAATAGAAACAACACAAGAATTTAACGTGGAAACCCAAAACCGGGAAAAAACCACAACCGTTGTCAAAAGACAACAACCGACCACTATGTGAAAAATTCTTACAATCACATAAACCTTAGTACATTCTGCTAACAAAAAGTGTTAGAAATACATTTGGTTTGGTACATTTGAAAACATAACTTAAGCCCCCTTATATAGGCAAGCCTCCAAGCTACTCTTCAATATTTTTCCAATGTGGGACACTGACCCTTTTCATTTTTAAGCAAAATCCCAACAAACTCCACCTTGATTAAAAATGATCATAGCAGCAGCTATCCGCCATACTCCACATTGCTGAACACCTGTCATACTCCACCATAAAGAGTATCACCACTTAGAATAAATCATTCTAAGAATTTCCACTTTGGCTCATGTCGAAAAACACCTTGCTGATTATTATGGTGCAACCTCCACTATTGGCTCTCCTTGGAAGTCCATTAGCTATCGACATAACTGTTTCATCACACACCTTGCATTCCTGCCAAACCAATGCCCGTGTGTAATTCCGCTATTAATCTCACATCCTTCACCATGGCAAATAGCGGCATGTCATAAGGATGTACATGTCTTTGGGTCATATAAGGTCATATGGGTCCCTATCAAAGACCATATTAGCAGCATCATTTGACTTGGAGCCTGTAGCCGAACCTGCTCCACCTGCTGGACAATCCTTCTTCATGTGTCCAGGCTCTCCACACTTCCAGCAAACAACATTCCGCTTCATGGGGTTCCTCTTTTCCTTTCGTTTCCCGTAGCACATATACATGCCTTCAGAAGACGTATCCCTCCTATCTCCTTTCAGTCTTCTTTCTTCAAAGATGAGCATGCTGATAACTTCTGAAAGATCCACCTGCTCCTTCCCATGGAGCAATATTGGCTTCATGTGCGCAAAAGACGAAGGAAGAGACCAGACGAGCCTTAAGGCTTGATCCTCCTCATCTATCTTCACTCCAATAGCTTCAAACTAAGAGACAATCCCATTGAGAACACTCAAATGATCCGAGATTTTAGTACCCTCACCCATACGCAATGTATGAAATTGTTCCTTAAAGTACACCCGATTTGAGACTCCCTTTGTTTGATACACCTTTTCCAACTTTTCCCATAGTTCCTTGGCCGTCGCAATTCCATGCACATTTTCAAGGACATTCTTTGCCAATGATAACCGTATCGCACTTGCAGCTCTCAAATCCAAATCATCCAATTCTTCATCTCTCTTGCTTGATGAATCATCGCTAGAACCTGCTTCTGGTTTTCCCTTAAGGGCTTTGTGTAGACCTGATTGAATCAATATATCCCTGACTTGAACTTGCCACAAGCCAAAATTGATTCTTCCATCGAATTTCTCAATATCAAACTTGATGCTTCCCATTGTAACCGTATCGCTGACCAATATCCGTGGATGAAAAACACTGGCTCGTCTGTAGCTCGTGAACAGCACACCAGGTAAGTTCCCAGGAAAGAGAGGTGGGTCGTGACCACTTAATTACCAAGTCTTTCCTAGCTAGAGCTTACCTAGACATGTACCTCCACACTACCATATATAACCGCCAGAATTCACCACAAGCCTCGATACTTCAATTGCACCAACTTCCCCTCCTACAAGCTTCTTGAACCAGAAAATCTTTTCTGTTGTGGAAGATCAGCCAAAACTGCGACCACAGAGCATACTAAGATTCCCCCCTCAAGCTAGGCGACCTCGCTCTGATACCACTTTTTGGGAAAAAAAAAAACCCTTTCCCGCAAACCCCGAGATCTCTGCCCCTTTTGTAAAGAGAAAAATTGGGAAATAAAACAACACAAGAATTTAACGTGGAAACCCAAAACCGGAAAAAAACCACAACCGTTGTCAAAAGACAACAACCGACCACTATGTGAAAAATTCTTACAATCACATAAACCTTAGTTCATTCTCCTAACAAAAAGTGTTAGAAATACATTTGGTTTGGTACATTTGAAAACATAACTTAAGCCTCCTTATATAGGCAAGCCTCCAAGCTACTCTTCAACATTTTTCCAATGTGGGACAATGACCCTTTTCATTTTTAAGCAAAATCCCAAAACAAGTTTATGAACTTTCTTCATGATTAAATTCTGGATTTAAGGTAAATATTTTACTTTTCTCTTTTAAATTCTTGACATTCTATAATTTGATTTTAAATACAAGCAAAGACGATAAATTTTAATTGCAACTCTAATGGAGTTTGAAAGAAATTATAATCACTCAAAGTGGTAAAATTTTTATGTATTGTCATGATCAAATTCATATATGATTGTGGGCAAATAATTGAAAACCCGTCCCATTGAATTTGCTCCATTCTCATTCCCTTTAGAGAATGAGATAGCAGTATGTAATAAGTCTGAAAGAAGATAAAATTACTGCTATAAATGTATCAATAGATGTAGACGTGGCAATAGACGAATATATTATAATCATCATCATTGAGTAATGAGAATTCGTTTGCAATATATTGCAAAGCATGTCATACACATTTGCTGACCCAAAGAAAGTAACTATATTCTCATTGGAAACGATCATATTAAGTCCTAGAAGGACAAAGTCTATGGTACACTTAAAGCATATAGGAAAATTGGTTTCAAGTAAAACTTCTTGATAAAGAAGATGAGCAAATGATCAAACTGATCATGATAAGGAGGCAAGTGATCTAGAAGATCACATGAGATAACACTTCATAAACTCTCATAAGAGATTCAGGTACCTGAATATATGAATGAATAGATCTTTATGTTATGTCTTTATGAAAAATTATTGGAACCGATATAAAATGTTCGTCGACGACATTTATCATAGTGCTAAATATTGATGAGGATTTTAAGGTTGTCGAGATAGACATAAAATATTGGCCAAATAGACGCTACAGAATTCAAATAGAATTGGTTTAATATGAAAGACATGTAGTTTTGGACATGTAGTTCAAACACTTAAAAGTAAAATCAATGGTATGTGCAATCAATTTTCGATATCCTATTTGTCTAGCATGACATGAAAACTTGATCTGCATCTAAAGTCTATTATATGGCTTATATGACTTAACTTATATGATAATGCATGAAGGATTAAATTGCTTGAAGCATATACAATTCTTGATCTTGAAGTACCGCTTCCTCAGTGCAATTTGTACAAAAGTGTATCTTGCTATAACTATAAGCATGATAATATGATAACAAGAGTTTTCACCTCTATGTGAAAGATAGACGATTCCAACAAGATCATATGAAGACAATATATCTATTAAGAATGATGATTTCAAGGTTCAACGTATTCATTCAAGTTAATATGGCTGAATTATTTATCAAATCTCTACTAAAGATCTTTTGAAGATGGTGCGCAAGATTGGAATGCAAATGTTTAAAGATGTGAATTGATTCTCTCATCAGGGGGAGTTAATATGCGTCACACTCTTTTTTCCTTACAAATTTTTGTCCCACTGGATTTTCGTTGCAAGGTTCTTAATGCGGCAACCAAAAAGCATATTGTTAGATATGTGTAATCTTTTTCCTTCTCTAGAATTTTTTTCCCACTGAGTTTTATTTAGTTAAGGTTTTAACGAGGCCCATTATTTGTTGAATAGACATTCAAGGGGGAATGTTATAAATAAAATTTTATTTATGGTGAATGTCTATATTTAGAGAGATTCTAGGGTTTATTCTTGGTAACTAACTCACTCTCTCCCTATACATAGAAGGTTTTGTTCCATTATTATTTATCTCAAAATCAATAAAAATTTTCTCTCCCTACTTTTCTCTGTAATACGCTTCTTCTTCATTTATTTGTTTCATAACAATTGATAATATATAAATTAAATAAATTAATGCTATCAAATTTTGTTACTTCGTAATATAGCGTTCACCGTGACGTGCTGCTTAATTGCAACCACTTTTCATCTCAAAATAAAATGTCTTATAAAACTTTTTAAGGTTCAAGCAAATCATTTAAACAACATTACTTTGGAATTAAAGTAACTATGAGGATGTATCTAGTGCCGTATTCGGATATAACTCTAAATTAAAACTTTTATTTCCTCCGTTTCATATTAAATGAGGTACTTTTCTTTTTAGTTTGTTCTAAAATAAATAATAAATTTCTAAATTCGGAAATAATTTAATTTTAAATTCCTTATTTTACCTATTTTTATTCTTAATGGGAGTTTTTATAATCACAGAAAAATCATAACCAAACAAAGCTTTACCCCTTAAGCTTTTAAGATCACAAATTTTAAAAAAAATTCTTTTTCTTCTTAAACTTTATACCGAGTTAAACTACTTTATTTAATTTAAACCACAGGGATTAACTTTCTTCAAAAAGATTTATTAAAAGATACCAAACTATTTAAAGGACAAGGAAAGATATGGACATCTTCTAATGCGACTGAAAGAACAGAAGAAAGAATATTACGGAACTTTCACTTTACGTCGTAACCATGGAAAACAGTAAGCACACACAAATATATTTATCCTCCAATTGTCTTTCTATTTAAGCTCATAATACATGTGATGACCCAAAAAATTATTTTTTATTTAAAAAAATAAATTCTGCATTTCGACACTTTAAAATCTGATCTTTTAGTATCATCTCGATTTGTATGCATAGTCCGGGCGCATAGCTGAAAAGTCATTATGTAAAAAATTTATGAAAAATGATGAATTGTGACTTTAAAATTAATTGAAGTTGACTTCGCTCAACACTTTGGGTAAACGACCCGGACCCATTATTTGACGGTCCCCAAGGCTCCATAGGAAAATATGGGATTTTGGTGTATGTCTGGAATCAAATTCCGACGCCCTAAGCCCGAGAAATAAATTTTAAAGAAAATTATTTTCTGGAATATTTATGAGTTTTTGAAAATGAAAAGTGTTTAATATTTGATGGTATCGGGCCCGTATTCTGGTTCTAGAATACAGTACAGGTCTTATATGTGGTTTAAGTCGAGTCTGTAAAAATTGGTGACAAACGGACTTGAAATGATGTGAATTGGACTGTATTTGAGAAAATTAAAAATTTTGATGTTCTTAAGTAATTTCATGATTTTGATGCTAAATTCATAATTGTTGATATAATTTTGGTAATTTGAATGCACGGACAAATCCGTATGATATTCTTAGGTTAGTGTGCTTGTTTGGTTTGGAGCCCCAAGGGTTCAGTGAGTTTTGGATAGGCCACTGAGTGAAATTTGGACCTAGGATGTTGCAAATTTTTAATTGGTATATTACAGGCCTGCAGGTTTCGCATTTGCGAATAGCTTGCAAATACGAAGGTTATGTCACAAATACTAATGAGCCCAGACCAACATTACCTCACAAATGCGAGGTGCCCATCGCAAATGCAAGCTTGCAAATACGAAGGCTATGTCGCAAATGCGAATGAGCCCAGACCAGCATTATATTGCAAATGTGACGCCTCAAGTTGTTGCCTTAGCTGCAAATGCGACTCTTGTATCACAAATTCGACTTTGCATTTGTGAGAGGTCTATCGTAAATGCGAAGAAGACCGGAAATTTACTTGGTCACAAATGCAAAATTTTTGTTTGCAAATGCGAAAGTCAGAGAATTCTAAAGGGTTCGTAATTGCGAACTCTGGTCGTAATTGCGACATCAGAGACCTGTAATTCACACTTAGATGCATTTCCATCCATTTTTCATATATTCTCAAAACCAAAACACTCTTTGGCGATTTTTCAAAAAACAACTTTTCTTCCTAATCGATTATAAGTCATTTCTAACTTGTGTACTTTACTTTTTAATATCTCTTCACATGATTTCAGCTTAAAATCAATAGTTTTCATCGGAAAAATTGGGTGTTTTAGGTAGAACTTAAGTTTTTTAAATTTTGGGGATTTGGACCTCCATTTGTGATTCGATTTCAAAATAAATTATATATTTGGATTCGTGGGTGAATGGGTAATCGGATTTTGGTTCAAACCTCGGGTTTTGACTATGTGGGCCCAGGGGTGATTTTTAACTTTTTAGAGAAAACTTTAGAAAACCTATTTTCATTAATAGGAATTGATTCATTTAGCAATTATTGATGTAATTAAGTAACTTCTTACTACATATGAGCGAATTGGTGGTGGAACCAAGAGGTGAAGCAATAGCTGAGACTTGAATCGTGTTCGTGGCATCAAGGTAACTGTTTGGTCTAACCTTAACTCGAGAGATTAGGAGTTGTGTTCTATTTTCTATGTATTATTTTGCTGAATACGACGTATAGGCATGGTGACGAGTATCTATACGTTGGTGTCAAGTATGCCCGTGGGTCTTATGTGACGATTCTTATGACTCGGTTTGTATTATTCATGCCTTAAGTGATGATTTTCATTGGTGAGTAAAGTTTGTGAAAGTTATTGTGATATTTGAACATTGAGGAGCATTGGCTCAAGTTGTACAATGAGTTGTGAAAGTACAATTGGCAATTCAACCTTATAGAGCATTGGCTCAAGTTGTGAAGTGATTTGTGAAGTAAAAGTAAAAAAGAAGAGAATTATTATATTTTCTCCCTTGCCGGGATGTTGTTGCTTTTAATAAAATCTCCCTTGCCGTAATGTTGATGCTTTTGATATTGCTCCCTTGCCGGAATTGGATTGTTGAACTATTGATCCCTTGCCAGAAGTTTATTGCAAGTTTTATTTATTTCCTTGCCTTATTGCTTGTGATTGTTGCTTGGGTAAGGGAGAGTGTGAAGCACGAAGGGTGATGCTGTGCATTATTTTGGTAAGAGAGTGTTAAAGCACGAAGGGGATGTCGTGTCGCACGATGTACCATTACGTGCCTTTATATGAGTGATAATGCACGAAGGATCATTCCATGTTATAATTATGTGAGAGAAAAGCATGGTGATGCCGTGCCATTTATATAGGTTTATGGTGAGGACGAGAGTAAAAGGACGAAGGGTGATATCGTGAACTTGTCCCTGTTTCTTGCTAACAATTGAGTTATGGTGTCCTTTACGTTTATTTACTGATTTTCTATTGTTACCTGACTTTGTTGTGATGTTATTAATTCCCTTGCCCTAACTGCTTTGTGATTGTTTTTTGGGTGAGGAAGAGTGTAAAGCACGAAGGGTGATACCGTGCATTATTTTGGTGAGAGAGTGTTAAAGTACGAAAGGTGATGTCGTGTATTGTTTTGGTGAGAGAGTGTTACCATGCACTTGTCTTTGATTTCCTGATTTTTATTGGTAACTGAATTATGTTTTCTCTACATTTAGTTGTTGGTTCCTTGTTGATACTTGTTATGCCCGCAACATGATTTCCCCTTTCTATTTTCAATCAAACTGTGGTGATCCTCATATTTATTTGTTGTTCTTCTGTTATTATTCGATGTCCCCGCAGCATATTTTTCCCACCCATCCTTAACTGTATATTTCTGTTTTTATTTTTCATTGTATACAATTTAACTACACGTGTTTATTTGGTATTCCGGTCCTAGCCTCGTCACTACTTCGTCGAGGTTAGGCAAGGCACTTACCAGCACATGGTGCCGGTTATGCTGATACTACCCTCTGCACTATGTGCTAATCCCGGCACAATAGCTTTTGGACCTTAGCTTGGGTGGCTCCTTCAACCTATACAGAGATCCAAGGTAGTCATGCAGGCGTCTGCAGGCCCTGGTGTCTCCCTCTATCCTTTCTTCCTATTTCATTCATGTAATTCAGAAGCAGTGTTGCATTTATTTTTCGGACCTTGTTTGTAGTATTTTTCGGATAGTGTTGCATAAATGGTTTTATTGTTTCTTATGCTTTTTTAAATTCCGCTGTTTATAAGCTATTATTTCATAATTATTAAAGGATTAAAATGGGAAAAAAGGTAATTTGTTCAAATAGTTGGCTTGCCTAGCTTTCATTAGTAGCTGCCATCACGATTCTAGAGTGTGAAAAATTAAGGTCGTGACAAGTTGGTATTGGAGCTCTAGGTTACATAGGTTTCACAATTCACAGCAGGCTTCGTAGAGTCTGAGGGATCAGTACAGAGATGTCTGTATTTATACCCAAAGCCAATAAAGTTAGGAAAAACTTCACATCTACTCTTTCCTGTCGTGTTATATTGTTTTCTCCATGCTAAATTGAAGCATGTACTCTTGTCTTTTTGCGAATGGCGAGGCCACATATCTCTTCTTCAGCCTAACAACAGCAAAGACCGATGATAGATCAGCTACGTCTTTAGATGTCTTGTGGATATTGGACAAGTTTACCAAGCTCGTCACTACAACTTTCAGCGATGCATCTTCTAGTGATCCCCAGGATTATTTGGACAACTATTATGAGGTTCACAGGAACATGGGGATAGTGGGAACCAATGAGGTCGACTTTTCTATGTTTTGTTTGTTTGAGTCCGCCAAGACTTAGTGGAGAGATTTTTCTTTAGCTAGACCGGTTGGTTCACCAGCTCTGGCTTGGGATCAGTTTTCACAGCTATTCTTGGAGAAATTTCTTCCCGTTACTCAGACAGATCTGCCGGAGGCAGTTTGAGCGTCTATAGTAGGGTTCCATGACTGTTACACAGTATGAGACCAGGTTTATTGATTTGGCTCGTCATGCTCTACTTATACTTCCTACTAAGAGAGAGAAAGAGAGAGAGAGAGAGAGAGAGAGAGAGAGAGAGAGAGAGAGAGAGAAGGTTAATTGAGGGACTCGTTCAGCCCACTCAGCTAGCTAAAGGTGGTGGTATAGGTGTTAGAAGTCGAGGTAGAGATATTAGAGGTGGAGGCCAGCCAGCAACAGGCCATCCCAAAGATGTAGTTCGGAGTGTGGGTCCCAACCCCGATGTTATGTTCTTCTATCTAGGCCTGAGGCTGAGGCTTCCGATGCAGTTATCACAGTGATTCTTTGAGTGATCTTGTATATGTGTCTATAATGATGCGTGATTCTATTATGATAGAGCATGTCCATCGTTCATGTATAGTTGTGGTTGGGGTTATTGAGACTCATATAGATTTCTTACTTCTGCGCATGGTTGATTTTGATGTCATATTAGGGATGGATCGGTTATCACCTTACCACTCTATCTTGAACTGTCATGCCAAGACTATAACTTTATCCTTGCCGAGTTTACCTTATTTAGAGTGGAGAGGGACTCCTAGTCATTTCCATAATATTATCTCATATATGAAGGATCGACGTATTGTTGAGAAGGGTGTTTGGCCTATTTGGCATATGTTCGTGATTCTAGTGCCGAGGTTCCTTATATTGATTCTGTGCCTGCTATTCGCGAGTTTCCTGAGGTATTTCCTTAAGACCTGCCAGATATGCCATGCGACGGGGATATTGATTCTATATTAATTTGGATCCGGTCACTCAACCCATTTCTATTCTGCAATATTGTATGGCCCGTCTGAGTTAGACCTAGTGTCTCGCCTTGAGCTGTGCCGGTGTTGTTTGTTAAGAAGAAGGACAGATTAATGAGAATGTGAATATGATGTTCCAGACGTCAATACCAAATAAGAGGGGGCTGATTTGTGTGGTAAGAACCTGGTTCTTCTAGATGTACTAACTATGACTGTTTGTGGAATTAAGAGTGCATAAAATAAAAGAACACGGAGATTTTTACGTGGAAAACACCAGGCTCAAAAGGTGAAAAAACCACGTCCTACTACTCAGTAAGATTTTTTCAAACATCCACTAAACTAAATGAGCCAAAACAGCATTTACAAAACTCTTTGTAAACCTAAGGATTAACTCTAATCCCAGTGTGACACTCATCCTCAACTGTTGAAACACTTTCAAGTTAACTCTAACTTGAATACTCAACGTACCTAATACAAGTTGCTTCTATGAAAGATGGAAAGGTACAATTTTAAATCACCTACTACAACTGAACTAGAATAAGAATAAACACAATGGAACTGGTTCTTCTATCTTGTTCAAGTAGCTGCAGGCGTGCACACTTAATTTCATGTAAATTTCTTGCAAAATAGCCTTTCTCTTTTGCTCTCAATTTAGCCTTAACTTCTGCGTATTTGTGCGTACCTGTACAATAGAACAATATTACTTTTATAGAGTTAGTAATTAGAGTTTGACAAAAACTCGAATTGATGATCCTTCATCAAATTCGAGTCCTAGAACAATTCAAATTCCAATCCTCATCCTTGATCAAGATATAGTTCTATTCACATAAGGAGACTTCAACTCCTTATCCTATATGCAATCTTTTCGATCAGTTCAGAAGATATTGTTGCTCGATCCCAAAGGCTTATATTCTTCACGTGCATCTCATGTGCTTAGGCCATTACAACTGTGTTTCCTAAGATGGACATGGTCCTTCATTGAGTTCATTTGTCATTCTTCAAAACTTCAACTGAGCTTAGGCCAACAAATTCCCCCTTTTTGATGCTGACAAATTATGTGCTTTTACTGATCAGAGAACCTGTGGAATTCAGCTATATTATCAACACTTGAAAAATTTAACTCTTCATTAAGGGCCAGATTTAATTAGGTCATAAACATCACTGTTCAGAAATAGACACAATTTCTTTTTAAGCACAAAACCATATCTGATGGAGAGTGAATTCCATATGTACCGCAAAGTCAACGAGGAGTCTGATTGCTTCTAGTCTTTCAACTCGAGCAAAGGTCTCATCATAGTCAATGCATTCCTCTTGTCATCCTTGAACCACCTGTTGAAAATCATTCTATCTATGATATGTGCGCATTGGTTGTATTAGCATGATTTTCAGGTACAGGTTTTGATGAATGACAAACAATAAAGTCAAGTGTCAAGCAACGTCATTATATAACAAACAATCAAGATTTAATGCCGAGAAACATATTGATGACGGAATTGACAACGTCATTATATAACAAACAATCAAGATTGAATGCCGAGAAACATATTGATGACGGAATTGCATAGACAAGCCAAGGACGAGTTCAAAAGTTCAAGACCAAAGACCCAAGGCGTAGGTCGTTAGGTAGAACAAATGTAAGAGCAAAGTTTAAAGTTATCTCGTCTTTTGGCTCAACATAGGTCATCATAAATATACATAAAATTATTTTACCAAATCATATTTATCATAAACATATTTTAAATACTTCAAACAAAATGATTTTAACGTTTTCATTTTAACCAAAATAGTTTTTGAAGTAAGTTTTCTATTCTGGTATATTACATAGGTCATCATTAATATGCATAAAATCATTTTATTAAATCATATATATCATAAACACTTTTAATATACTTCAAACAAAATGATTTTAACGTTTTCATTTTAACCAAAATGGTTTTTGAAGTAAGTTTTCAATTCTGGTATACTGTGGTATACACAGTGTATATCAATGGTATATAATCAATTATAATTCTTAAATAATCGATTATCTTGCATCCGTTGCCAAAGTTTTGAACACTGGAACAAAATAATCGATTATGCCATCCAAATAATCGATTGTGCTTGAGCAGAATCTCTTCCGATTTTGTAACGGTAAAAGGATAATCGATTATGCAAATCAAATAATCGATTGTCCTTGCATAAAATCAGCATAATTGATTGCCAATTAAGCAACGGACATCCACCCTTTAACCCCTATAAAAAGAGGTCTTTTGAGATGTTTTAAACACACAACACCTCCCAATATTGATATACATATTGACATTATTTGTGCATCATTTTAGAGCTTTTGTTGAGCCATTTGAGAGACAACTTTGAGTTGTTCATAGAGCTAAATTTGTATCTCTTTATCTACTCTTTGAGAGAGTTCTTGTTGTAAAAGAGAAAGGTGTTTGAGAAGAATATATCTTTCTCACTGATTGTCGGGTTCGCTAAGTACCCTAAGTCTTAGTGTGTGAAGTCTTGAGGTGCGGTATCCTCGAGCAAGTTGAAGTCTTGTAGAGTGTACATCTACGAGCAAGTGTAACGGTTTGTTAGGCACCCGAAAGCTTAACGGAGTTAGTGGAATCTCGAGAGAGTCTCTCGGGGACTGGACTAACCACAAGTTGTGGTGAACCAGGATAAATTCGGTGTGTTCTTTCCTTGCTATTTTAATTATCGAATTTATTTTATTCTTGCAATTTTTAATTCCGCAATATTTATCAATATTCTTGTGCTGCACTATTCACCCCCCCTCTAGTGACGGGCATAAATCCTAACAATTGGTATCAGAGCCTAACTCTCTGAAAGCCTTAACCGGTTGAGAGCGATATATATTTTTTTTGAGAATATTGAACGCAGGAATAATGAGCGCCGGACACTCCACCGAGAGGCCTCCATTTTTTGATGGAAGAAATTATACATACTGGAAAGAGCGGATGAGAATCTTCATCCAATCAAATAACTTTCGATTATGGCAAATCATCAAGAAAGGTGAACAAATGCCAACAAAGAAAGTTGGGGAAATCATGGTTCCAAAGGAGGAAAATGAATATGATGCCGAGGACATCAAGAAGGTTGAAAGAAATGCAAAGGCCGTCAACTTACTATTTTGTGCGGTGAATCCGGACGACTATCGGAAAATCTCTTGTTGCACAACCGCAAAGGAAATGTGTGATAAACTCGAGATCACTTATGAAGGTACGTCTCAAGCCCGAGAATCTAAAATTGATTTTTTAACACATGAATATGAACTTTTCAGAATGAGGGAAGATGAAAATATCGATAATATGTTCGAACGATTCTCAATGATCGTCAACGATCTTCATGCTCTCGGAAAAATATACTCGAACAAAGATCTAGTTCGAAAAATCCTACGGAGTCTCACTCCCAAATGGCGCTTCAAAGCAAATGCTATCCAAGAATCGATAGGAATCACGGACGTCACAATTGATGGACTACGAGGTAATCTTAAAGCTTATGAAAGCACAATTCTTAATCCGTATCTTAGAAGTAAGTCGAATATTGCCTTCAAAGCCTCATCTTCCAAATGAGTAGAGGTAAGTGATTCGGAAAGTGATGATGATATTATTTCCAATGATATAACTGAAAAGTTTTATAAGTTTATGAAGAAGGAAATAAAGAAGGAAGAACCAAGTCCTTCATGTCAAAATTGTGGAAAAATTGGCCACACCAAATCACATTGTCCAAAATCAAAGGACAAGAAAAAGAAGAAACACCATAGGCGCGTAACATGGGATTCGGACAGCTCGGGTGATGAAACTGCCGCATTATGCCTCATGGCAAACGAAGAAGAAAAGGTAAGTATTTCTAACTCTTACTCGTTTGAAGAAATACAAAATGCCTATGATGAATTATATGGTGAATTTGTTAAAGCTTCCAAAACCATAAAAGAATTGAAGAAAACACTTTCTTTGCAAGAAAAAGATTTTGAGAAAACACTTTCTTTGCAAGAAAAAGAATTTGAGAAAACACTTTCTTTGCAAGAAAAAGATTTTGAAAAACAACCTTCTTTAAAAGAAAATGATCTTTTAGAAAATGACAATACTGTTCTTAAAAATAAAATCAAAATTTTAGAAGAAGAAAATAGATTTTTGGAAAATGACAATGTCGATCTCAAAAATAAAATCAAGGAGATGAATGAAGCCTCTTTAATTGTTCAAAGTTCAAATTGTTCTTCTTGTAGCTCTTTGAAAATAGAGAACGTAGAACTTAGAAATACACTAGAAAAATGTCGTATATATGATTCTAAAACAAGTGAAGTAATTAAAAAGGATGATAGAAATGAGGTTAAACTACCTAGACACAACTCTAGGAATTTTATTAATAAGCCTAGAATTAATCATTTTAGGCCACCTAGAAATGATTCTAGGATTTTTGTTAATGAGTCTAAAATTAATAATTTTAGACCACCTAGAAATGACTCTAGGAATTTCAGCGCTTCTAGGAATAACAACTTTAGATCACCTAGAACGTATTTGGCTCAACCTAGACATATGCACAACCCGAACGTTATATGTCATTATTGTAACCGGGTAGGACACATTGCACCCGTATGTTTTGCTAAACACAGAGATTCATATTTTGATTATGATTATTATTTGCCTAACCCCCAAGAACCCAAAAGAAGTTGGGTACTGAAAACCTATTTTTAGGTACATTTGCAGGTGTGCTTGAAGACTACAATATCGTAGTAGATGCACCAAGCACGAAACCTTATTGCATCGAGGGAAAAAGTCGGTTAGTTATCGTATTTTTAATAAAAACGTAATAGTTGATATGTGCTAACAATTGATATTAATTATTGATTTTGATAAGTTTTATTTTGAATAACAAATTGGTATTAATTACTTTTCTGTTAAATGATTGATTCATGTTTTGATGATTTTTTTAAAATAACAGTTGGTATATTTGCGAAAAATGACCGTTATTATGATTGGAATGTTTTTACTAACATTTGATATTATTTGATATTGATGTGATTTTCTTTAACAATTGGTATCGTCAATAGTTTCAATAACAATTGGTATACTCTTTTTGCTAATGCCAAAAGGGGGAAGAATTTAGGCGATATGCATCGAATAAGGGGGAATGTCTTCACATTCTAGTATGCTTTAATTGAGGGGGAATATTCAATTAAGGGGGAATTATATTAAATTGTTTACATGAATTGTATGTTGAGATATAGCATGAAGTTAGGGGGAATCCAATATGCATATCTCCTATTGTTTGTCATTATCAAAAAGGGGGAAATTGTTGAAAATCATTCTATCTATGATATGTGCGCTTTGGTTGTATTAGCATGATTTTCAGGTACAGGTTTTGATGAATGACAAACAATGAAGTCAAGTGTCAAACAACGTCATTATATAACAAACAATCAAGATTGAATGCCGAGAAATATATTGATGACGGAATTGACAACGTCATTATATAACAAACAATCAAGATTGAATGCCGAGAAACATATTGATGACGGAATTACATAGACAAGCCAATGACGAGTTCAAAAGTTCAAGACCAAAGACCCAAGGCGTAGGTCGTTAGGTAGAACAAATGTAAGAGCAACGTTTAAAGTTATCTCGTCTTTTGGCTCAACATAGGTCATCATAAATAAGCTTAAAATCATTTTACCAAATCATATTTATCATAAACATATTTTAAATACTTCAAACAAAATGATTTTAACGTTTTCATTTGAACCAAAATGGTTTTTGAAGTAAGTTTTCAATTCTGGTATATTCTGGTATATTACATAGGTCATCATTAATATGCATAAAATCATTTTATTAAATCATATATATCATAAACATTTTTAATATACTTCAAACAAAATGATTTTAACCAAAATGGTTTTTGAAGTAAGTTTTCAATTCTGGTATACTGTGGTATACACAGTGTATATCAATGGTATATAATCGATTATAATTCTTAAATAATCGATTATCTTGCATCCGTTGCCAAAGATTTGAACACTGGAACAACATAATCGATTATGCCATCCAAATAATCGATTATGCTTGAGCAGAATCTCTTCCGATTTTGTAACGGTAAAAGGATAATCGATTATGCAAATCAAATAATCGATTATCCTTGCATAAAATCAGCATAATTGATTGCCAATTAAGCAACGGACATCCACCCTTTAACCCCTATAAAAAGAGGTCTTTTGAGATGTTATTAAACACACAACACCTCCCAATATTGATATACATATTGACATTATTTGAGCATCATTTTAGAGCTTTTGTTGAGCCATTTGAGAGACAACTTTGAGTTGTTCATAGAGCTAAATTTGTATCTCTTTATCTACTCTTTGAGAGAGTTCTTGTTGTAAAAGAGAAAGGTGTTTGAGAAGAACATATCTTCTCACTGATTGTCGGGTTCGCTAAGTACCCTAAGTCTTAGTGTGTGAAGTCTTGAGGTGCGGTATCCTCGAGCAAGTTGAAGTCTTGTAGAGTGTACATCTACGAGCAAGTGTAACGGTTTGTTAGGCACCCAAAAGCTTAACGGAGTTAGTGGAATCTCGAGAGAGTCTCTCGGGGACTGGACTAACCACAAGTTGTGGTGAACCAGGATAAATTCGGTGTGTTCTTTCCTTGCTATTTTAATTACCGAATTTATTTTATTCTTGCAATTTTTAATTCCGCAATATTTATCAATATTCTTGTGCCGCACTATTCACCCCCCCTCTAGTGACGGGCATAAATCCTAACACCACCAGCCCTGCCTTGTTTCTTGTGACAGTTCCATCTTCATCAAGTATGTTCTTGAAGACCCATTTGGTACCAATAACTGATGTGTCCTTAGGTCTTGGAACTAGATACCAGACTTGAATTCTTTCAAATTGGTTAAGTTCCTCCTACATAGCATCGACTCAATCTGCATCCTGCAAAGCCTCAACAACATTTTTAGGTTCAATAAGAGATAGAGAAGCATCAAATGTACATAGATTCTTTAGTTGTGATCTTGTTTTGACTCCAGATGTTGGATCAATGAGAATGTTCTCAATGGGATGAGAACTTTGATACTTGTGAGGTTTCACAACCAACTAGCTTCTGCTGAATGTTTCATCCATTTTTTGAGAAACGGGTTCATGAACAGGTTCCTTCATGGAGTTTATTACAATTCCTCTTTGATTTCTCCCCCTGTCAGGTTACCCTGTAAGAAAGTACATGTTGCATCACATGTTCCTTCTATGGGTGCCGCTTTTACTTGAGTTGATGCTTCACCCAAGTCTTTGACCAGTCCAATGGCTTTATCTTCATGTTCATGTCCCTCAGAAAGAATGTTAGTTTCATCAAATACAACATGCACACTTTCTTCTACACACAAAGTTCTTTTATTGAACAATTTATATGCTTTTCTATGTGAAGAATATCCCAAGAATAATCCATCATCACTTCTAGGATCAAACTTACCTAGGGAGTCTTTTCCATTATTGTGCACATAGCACTTGCAACCAAATTCCCTAAGATGGGATGTTTTTGGTTTTCTCCCTTTAAGTAACTCATAGGGATTTTTCTCAACAAGAGATCTAGTCATGCATCTATTAATTATGTAACATGCAGTGTTTACTACCTCTTCCCAGAAGATGTGGGGTAATATACTAGAGAAAAGCATGGTCATTGCCATATCCTCAAGGGTCCTGTTCTTTCTTTAAACTACTCCATTTTGCTGAGGAGTCCTAGGGGCAGAGAAGTTGTGATATATACCATTTTCATCACAATATTCAGCAAATTTTGCATTTTCAAATTCAGTTCCATGATCAGACCTAATGGATGCAAGTTGATTTCCTAATTGTTTTTGAGTTTTCAAACAAAAGCAGTAAACATTTCAAATGTCTCATCTTTAGATGTCAGAAATAGTACCCAGGTAAATCTAGAGTAATCATCAATAAGCACCATCACATATCTCTTCCTCTACGCATGGTTCTAGTTGGAACACAGAGATCCATATGAACCAGTTCCAACGTCTTGGACGTACTTACCATTTTCTTGGATTTGAAGGATGACCTTACATGATTCCCCCTTGTATATGCCTCACAAAATTTGTTTTCCTTGAACTTGATATTAGGTAATCCTATTAGCAAGTCCTTGGAGACTAATTTGTTTAGCTGATTTAGACTGGCATGGCCAAGTCTTTTGTGCCACAGTAGGAAATCATTATCTAACACACTTAAACAAGTGAGTTCATTTTCTGAAAGAGTTGACAAATCTATAATGTAAATATTGTTAACTCTTCTTCCCCGCAAAATAACCCTGTCAAGTGATAAGGTTAATCACAAACATTTGGTGGAGGTAAAAGCCACAAGGTTTCCTCTGTCACATAATTGTGACACCCTTATTAAGCTATATTTCAAACCATCTATCAGGTAGACATTCTTTATTAAGTGAGAATTTTTCTTGCTTACCTTTCCAACCCCAATTATCTCACCTTTCTTTCCATTACCAAAGGAGACATTACCTCCTTTTAAGTCTTCAAGTGAAAGGAAATGGTCCTTGTCCCCAGTCATGTGTTTTGAGCAACCACTATCTATATACCATATTTGGCTCCTCCCCCTCACTTGGACCTGCAAAAATAAATCAGGGGTTAGTCTTAGGAACCCAAACTAGTTTGGGTCCCTTTCTATAAGCAAAAGGATGAATTAAATTCCTTCTTGCCCATCCAGGTAACTTATTCTTTTCTTTAACAAAAACTTTGTTCCTTTGACTGGCCATTTCTTTTGAATTACATTCATATTTGTAATGACCAGTCTTACCGCAGTGTATGCGAATTTTATTTTCAGGAAGAGTGAGGTACTTGCTTTTTGGATCCCATTTAGGAGCTTGAGTCCCATAGCCAAGTCCTCTTCTGTTACTGCTGTGATGCTCTTGCAACCAGGAGAGAGCATCAGAGGCTTTGTTCCACTTGTAAGTTCTGTCTAGTTCATGTTTTACTTTTCCTAGATCTTCTTTTAAAACTTTGATAAAATCATCTTTTCTATATAATTCATCTTTCATTTTTCCCAAACTTTCTTCTAGAGTGAGATGTGTGTGATCAGCTATCTTCTTTCCTGTTCCTAATTTTAGTTTCAGATTTTTAGACCTAAGTTCTAAGACATTGTTTTCAAGTTGAAGAACCTGGTTCTTCAACTCAGCATTTTTGTTATCACTCTCATTTGCCCTAGACTCTAGACTTTTACATTTTTCTTTTAGAATTAAGCATTCCCTAGACAGAACTTCCTTCTCATTGTTAATTATCTCAGACTCATCAATGAAGTCCATTAATAGCTCAGCCAGCTTTTCTTTAGACAATATCTTGTCTTTGAGAAAAAGAATACTTACCTCTTGTTCATTGTCTGATTCTCCGATGGCCATTAGTGCTTGCCTCCTCAGCTTCATCTTCTGAGTATTCATCTAAAGTTTCTCTCCAAGCAGCAACCATAGCTTTGGTTGAACTTTTGTTTCTCCTGGGTTGAACATGCTCCTTCTTCCCGTTCCTTCGTTCAGCTCTTTCTTTCTTCCACTAAATTTCCCATTGAGGATAGTGTTTGATCATGTGGTCAGTCTTACCACACTTGTAGCATCTCTCATTTGCCTGTTTCTCTGGAGCTCTTGTTTTATTGAAGCTTGTACTTCTTGAAGAACCCTTTCCTCTCATTAGGTACCTCTTGAAATCCCTAATGATCATAGCCATTTCGTCATCTTCCAATTCTCCACCTTAAGCAATTCTGAGAGTTAAACTTCTCTCCCTTTTAGGGGTATCCACATTCATGGTTTGTCTCCTCATTTCATAGGCAGTTAAATTTCCTATTAGTTCATCTAGTCTGAGGGTAGTAATGTTTTTATATTCCTGAATGGCAGTGATTTTGCTTTCCCATGTGAGTGGCAGAACTCTTATCAGAATCTTCTCAACATTTTCTTCTTAAAGGATAGTCCTTCCAAGAGATTCCAGTTCATTTTTCAAAGTGGTGAATCTAGTGTACATCTCCTGGATAGTTTCTCCTTCCTTCATCGTAAAATTCTCACATTGAGAATAAAGAAGTGTTCCTCTTGATCTTTTCACTTTAGGTGTTCTTTCATGAGCCACTTATAGAGTGTCCCATATTTCTTTAGCAGTTGTACAACTTTGGATCCTATTGTACTCGTCTGGTCCTAGACCACATATAAGCCACTTCTCGGCCTTAGCATTTTTCTCCCATTTTTTCAAGTTTTCAGCAGTGCAGTCAGCCCTTGTCTTTGGCACTTCAATTCCTTCAGCATTCTTCTTAGTGGTTTCTAGGGGACCATTAGTGGCTATGTCCCAAAGTTCATAATCTTACCCTATAATGTGATCTCTCATTCTTTTCTTCCACCAAGAATAGTACTGGCCATTGAAAAGTGGAGGCCTAGCAGTGGATTGCCCTTCCCAGTTCCCAGGTGGTGCACTCAGTGTTGATCTTCTCCTAAGGTGTTAGCCTTTTCAAGGACAACCCGCTCTGATACCAATTGATGTTCTAGACGTCAATACCACACAAGACGGGGGTGATTTGTGTGGTACCCAATTTTTGCATTAGAAGAACCTGGTTCTTCTAGATGTACTAACTATGACTATTTACAGAATTAAGAGTGCATAAAATAAAGAACATATAGATTTCTACGTGGAAAACACCTGGCTCAAAAGGTGAAAAACCATGACCTACTACTCAGTAGGATTTTCCAAAACATCCACTAAACTTAATGAGCCAACACGGCATTTACAAAACTCTTTGTAAACCTAAAGATTAACTCTAATCCCAGTATGGCACACAGCCTCAACTGTTGCGACACTTTCAAGTTAACTCTAACTTGAATATTCAATGTACCTAATACAATTTGCGTCTATGAAAGCTAGAAAGGTACAATTTTAAATCAGCTGCTACAATTGAACTAGAATAAGAATAAACACAATGGAGCTGGTTCTTCTATCTTGTTCAAGTAGTTGCAGGCGTGCACACTTGATCTCATGTAAATTTCTTGCAAAATAGCCTTGCTCTTTTGATCTCAATTTAGCTTTAACTTCTGCGTATTTGTGCATACTTGTACAAGATAACAATATTACTTTAATAGAGTTACTAATCAGAGTTTGACAAAAACTTGAATTGCTAATCCTTCATCAAATTCGAGTCCTGTAACAATTCAAACTCCAATCCTCATCCTTGATCTGGATATAGCTCTCTTCACATAAGGAGACTTCAACTCCTTATCCTATATGCAATATTTTCGATCAGTTAAGAAGATATTGTTTCTCGATCCCAAAGGCTTATCTTCTTCATGTGCCTCTCATGTGCTTAGGCCATTACAACTGTGTCTCCTCAGATGGACCTGGTCCTTCACTGAGTTCATTTTTCATTCTCAAAAATCAACTGAGCTTGAGCCAACAGTGTAAATTACCGACAGTTGAACAAGGTTATAATAAGAATAAGTATCCATTGCCAAGGATTGATGATTTGTTTGATTAGCTTCAGGTGCCAAGGTATATTCGTAGATTGACTTGAGATATGGCTACCATCAGTTGAGGATTAGGGCATTCGATGTCCCTAAGACAACTTTCCGCACCCAGTACATGCATTATGAGTTCTTGGTGATGTTGATTGGCTGACTAATGCCGCGGCAGCTTTCATGAATTTGATGAACCGAGTGTTCAGGCCTTACTTAGAGTCATTCATGATAGGTTTCATTCATGATATTTCGATTTATTCTCATAGTCAGGAGGATCATGAGCAGCATCTAAGAGTGGTTCTTCAAAATTTGAGGGATAGTCAGTTGTATGCCAAGTTTTTGAAGAGTGAGCAGCAGATAGTATTCGGGTAGATCCAAAGAAGATAGAGACAGTCAAAAACTTGCCTTGACTCACATAAAGTATAGAGATCCGAAGTTTCTTGGGTTTGGCGGGCTATTATCGTCGGTTTGTAGAGGGGTTTTCATTTATTGCAGTCTCAATGACCAGGTTGACCTAGAAGAGTGCCCAGTTCAGATGTCGGACGAGTGTGAGGCAAGCTTTCAGAAGCTAAAGACAACTTTGAATACGGCAACAATGTTTGTTTTGCCCACAGGTTTAGGGCTTTGTATAGTTTGTTGTGATGCATCCCGTATTGGACTTGGTGCTGTGTTGATGCAGGATGACAAGGTCATTTCCTATGCTACACGAACATTCATGAGAAGAACTATCCGGTTTATGATTTTGAGTTAGCCGCTATTGTTCGCACATTAAAGAATTGGAGGCATTATCTGTATGGTGTGGCATGTGAGGTGTTCACAGATATCCATAGTTTTAAATACTTGTTCAAGTAGAAGGAGCTAAATTTGAGGCAGAGAAGATGGTTGGAGCTGTTAAAAGACTATGATATCACCATCTTATATCATCCAGGAAAGGCCAATGTGGTCATCGATGCTTTGAGTAGGAAGTCAGCCAGTATGGACAGTCTTGCATATATTTCGATCGGTGAGAGACCACTTTCTTTGGATGTCAAGGCTTTGGTCAATCAGTTCGTGAGGTTGGATGTTTCTGATCCCAGCAGTATATTAGCTCGCACAGTTGCTCGCTCTTCTTTATTGGAGCGTATCTGAGATCGACAGTATGATGATCCTCATTTATATGTCCTCATAGACACGGTGAAGCACGGAGATTCCAAGTAGGTCACACTAGGAGATGATGGGGTTTTTAGGATGCAGGGTCGCATTTGTATGCCTAATGTGGATGGACTTCAGGAGTTGATTCTAAAAGAGGCCCATAGTTCCCGGTACTCCATTCATCCGGCTGCCGCCAAGATGTATCAGGATTTGTGGCAACATTATTTATTGGATGAGAATGAAAAAGGACATTGTTGCGTATGTGGCTCGGTGTTTGAATTGTCAGTAGGTTAAGTACGAGCATCAGAGGCCTGGTGGTTTGTTCCAAAAGATTGAGATTCCTGAGTGGAAGTGGAAGTGTATCACTATGGACTTCGTTGTTAGACTCCCATAGACTCAGAGGAAGTTTGATGCAGTGTGAGTTATTTTTGATAGGCTGACCAAGTCAGCACATTTCTAACATTTGGCTGTCTCTTATTCTTCCGAGAGGTTAGATGAGATCTATATCCGGGAGATTGTTCGTCTTCATAGTGTGCCCGTGTCTATCATTTTGGACCGAGGTACGCAGTTTACCTCATATTTCTTGAGGGAAATTCAGTAAGAGTTGAGCATATGAGTTGAGCTAAGAACAACAATTTATACTCGGACGGACAGGCAATCTGAGCATACCATTCAGATTTTGGAGGATATGCTCCGAGCTTATGTCAATGACTTTGGAGGCTCGTGGGATCAATTTTTTCCTTTAGTAGAGATTGCCTACAACTACAACTACCAGTCGAGTATCTACATGTCTCCTTATAAGGCTTTATATGGTAGGTAGTGTCGGTCAGTGGTTGTATGGTTTGAGCCAAGAGTCGCTCGATTGTGGGATACTGATCTGGTATAGGATGCCTTGAGCAAGGTCAGAATCATTCAGGACAGGCTTCATATAACTCAGTCCAGGCAAAAGAGCCATGCCGACTGTAAGGATCGAGATTTGGCATTCATGGTCGGTGAGCGGGTATTGCTTCGAGTGTCGCCTAAGAAAGGCGTGACGAATTCGGAAAGAGGGGCAAGCTTAACCCTAGGTTTATTGGCCCGTTTGAGATTCTTAATCGAGTGGAGAGGTGGCTTACAGACTTGCATTGCAGCCGAGCTTATCAAGCGTGCATCCACTGTTTCATGTGTCCATGCTTCATAAGTATCAAGGCGATCTATCCCACATGTTAGATTTCAGCATTGTCCAGTTGGACAATTGTTAGGATTTATGCCCGTCACTAGAGGGGGGTGAATAGTGCGACACGAGAATATTGATAAACTTTGAGGAATTAAAATTACAGGAATAAAATAAGTGCAGTAATAAAAAGAGTAAGGAAAGGACACACCGAATTTATACTAGTTCACCACAACGTGTGGTTAGTCCAGTCCCCGAGAGACTCTCTCGAGTTTCCACTAACTCCGTTAAGCTTACGGGTGCCTAACAAACCGTTACACTTGCTCGTAGATGTACACTCTACAAGACTTCAACTTGCTCGAGGATACCTCACCTCAAGACTTCACCTTGCTCGTGGATACCGCACCACAAGACTTCACACACTAAGATTGAAGGTACTTAGCAAACCTGACAATCAATGAGAAGATATGGTCTTCTCAAGAACCTTTCTCTTTTACAACAAGAACTCTCTAATAAGAGTAGATAAAGAGATACAATATAAGCTCTATGAACAACACAAAATTGTCTCTCAAATGGCTCAGCAAAAGCTCTAAATATGATGTAGAATGTTATCAATATGTTCAAGAATAATGAGAGATATTGTTCATATGAAATGAGTCAAAAAGACCTCTATTTATAGGTGGTAGAGGTTGTATGTCCGTTGCTTCATTGGCAATCAATAATACTGATTTTATGCCAAGATAATCGATTATTCACTTTGCATAATCGATTATCTTCTCAACGTTCATAAAACGGAACGTTGGGAAGGCAACGGATACAAGATAATCGATTATGTCCAAGTGTATAATCAATTATCTTACTCTGCGGAAATTTTCAATAAATGGAATTTCCCAGAATAATCGATTATACACTTTTCCATAATCGATTATTCTCTTATGCTGTCCAGAATTGAAAACTTACTTCAAAAACCATTTTGGTTAAAATGAAAACGTTAAAATCATTTTGTTTGAAGTATTTGAAATATGTTTATGATAAATATGATTTGATTAAATGATTTTATGCATATTTATGATGACCTATGTTGAGCCAAAAGACGAGATAACTTAAACGTTGCTCTTACATTGGTTCTACCAAACGACCTACGCCTTGGGTCTTCGGTCTTGAACTTTTGAGCTCGTCTTGGCTTGTCTATGCAATCCCTTCATCAATATGCTTCTCGGCATTCAATCTTGATTATTTGTCATGTAATAATGTTGTTTGACACTTGACTTCATTGTTTGTCATTCATCAAAACCTATACCTGAAAATCATGCTAATACAACCAAAGCACACATATCATGGATAGAATGATTTTCTACAATTTCCCCCTTTTTGATAATGACAAACAATAGGAGATATGCATATCGGATTCCCCCTAAACTCATGCTATATCTCAACATACAATTCATGCAAACAATTCCCCCTCAATTAAAGTATACTAGAAGGTGGAGACATTCCCCCTTATTAGATGCATATCGCCTAATTTCTTCTCCCTTTTGGCATTAGCAAAAAGAGAGTATACACATGCTACTTTCCCCTTTTTGACACTTCCCCCTTTTGGGAATACCAACTATTAGTGTCAACATAAGATAGGAAATACAATGAGGAATATATATGATGACGATTTAACAAAAAATCATGCCAACATAAAATAATACCAAATGTTAGTAAAAACATAACAACCATAATAACGGTTATTTTTAGCAAATCATATTACTTAACAACATATCAACTGTTAATTTTTGACAAACCAATAGTTGTATTAAAAACATAAATCATTTATTTTTCAAGAGTATACCAACTGTTATTCAAGCCAAAAATAATATTCATCAAACCATGAATCAATCATTATTTTTAACAAAAATAATTGATACCAATTGTTATTCAAAAAGTTATCAAAACATGAATCAACAAAAATAATTGATACCAATTGTTAACAAAGACATATCAATCGTTAACACATATCAAAAGAAATATGATAACTAACCGAAATTCCCCCTTGATGCAATAAGGTTTCGTGCTTGGTGCATCTACTACGATATTGTAGTCTTCAAGCACACCTGTAAACGTACCTAAAAATAGGTTTTAGGTACCCAACCACTTTTGGGTCCTTGGGGGTTAGGCAAATAATGATCATAGGTAAACGATAAATTCCTATGTTTTGCAAAACATACGGGTGCTATGTGTCCTACCCGTTTGCAATAGTGACATATAACATTCGAGTTGTGCATATGTCTTGGTTGAGCCAAAAACGTTCTAGGTGATCTAAAGTCGTTATCCCTAGAAGTATTGAGATTCCTAGAGTCATTTCTAGGTGGTCTAAAATGATTCATTCTAGACTCATTAATGAAGTTCCTAGAATTATTTCTAGGTGGTCCAACCTCATTTCTATCATCCTTTCTAATATTCTTCTTACGCCTTTTATTTTTCCTGGGCCTTTTCTTTTTAATTTCTTCGACTATTTTAGGATTGTCTACACTACGTTTTTCTAGTGTGTTCCTAAGTTCTATGTTTTCTAATTTCAAAGAATCACAAGATGAACAATTAGAATGTTGATCAATTGAAGAATCTTCATGCATCTCCTTAATTTTATTTCTAAGATCAATATTGTCATTTTCCAAAAAAAAAATTTTCTCTTCTAAAACGTTAATTTTAGCCTTGGCCTCTTTGGAGATTTTTGAAGTCTTTTTCAATTCATCATATAATTCATGAAAAGCTTCTTGTAATTCTTCAAAAGAGTAAGTGTTAGGAGTACTTACCTCTTCTTCCTCGTTGGCCATGAAGCATAGGGCGGCAGTTCCATCACCCGAGCTGTCTGAATCCCATGTCACGCGCTTTTGGTGTTTCTTCTTTTTCTTGTCCTTGGGTTTTGGACAATGTGACTTGGTGTGCCCAAGTTTTCCACAATTTTGGCATGAAGGACTTGGTTCTTCCTTCTTTATTTCCTTCTTCATGAACTTATAAAACTTTTCAATTAAATCATTTGAAGAAGTATCGTCATCGCTATCTGAATCACTTACTTCTACTCTTTTAGAAGATGAGGCTTTGAAGGCAATATTCGAATTTTTCTTATTTTCAAAAGAAGGATTAAGAATAGTGCTTTCATAAGTTTTGAGGTTACCTCTTAGTCCATCAATTGTGATGTCCGTGATTCCTATCGACTCTTGGATGGCATTGGCTTTGGAACGCCATTCGGGAGTGAGACTCCGTAGGATTTTTCAAACTAGATCTTTGTTCGAGTATACTTTTCCGAGAGCATGGAGATCGTTGATGATCATTGAGAACCGTTCAAACATAATATCGATGCATTCATTCTCCTTCATTCTAAAGAGTTCATATTCATGTGTTAGAAAATCAACTCTTGATTCTCGGACTTGAGGTGTACCTTCGTAAGTGATCTCAAGCTTATCCCACATCTCCTTGGCGGTTGTGCAGCAAGAAATCTTTCTATAGTCATCCGGATTCACCGCACAATATAATAAGTTGACGGATTTTCCGTTATTTTCAAATTTCTTGATGTCCTCGGCATTATATTCATCTTCCTCCTTTGGGACCGTGGTTTCCCCAACTTTCTTTGTCGGCATTTGTTCACCGTTCTTGATGATTTGCCACAAGCGAAAGTTATTTGATTGGATGAAGATTCTCATCCGCTCTTTCCAATATGTGTAATTTGTTCCATCAAATAGTGGAGGCCTAATGGTGGAGTGTCCTTCGCTCATCATTCCTGCGTTCAACATTCTCAACAAAAAAATATATACATCGTTCTCTCAACCGGTTAAGGCTTTCAGAGAGTTAGGCTCTGATACCAACTATTAGGATTTACGCCCGTCACTAGAGGGGGGGTGAATAGTGCGGCACGAGAATATTGATAAACTTTACAGAATTAAAATTGCAGGAATAAAATAAGTGCAGTAATAAAAAGAGTAAGGAAAGGACACACATAATTTATACTGGTTCACCACAACGTGTGGTTAGTCCAGTCCCCGAGAGACTCTCTCGAGTTTCCACTAACTCTGTTAAGCTTACGGGTGCCTAACAAACCGTTACACTTGCTCGTAGATGTACACTCTACAAGATTTCAACTTGCTCGAGGATACCTCACCTCAAGACTTCACCTTGCTCGTGGATACCGCACCACAAGACTTCACACACTAAGATTGAAGGTACTTAGCAAACCTGAGCACGAATGAAAAGATATGGTCTTCTCAAGAACCTTTCTCTTTTACAACAAGAACTCTCTAATAAGAGTAGATAAAGAGATACAATATAAGCTCTATGAACAACACAAAATTGTCTCTCAAATGGCTCAACAAAAAGCTCTAATATGATGTAGAAATGTTATCAATATGTTCAAGAATAATGAGAGATATTGTTCATATGAAATGAGTCAAAAAGACCTCTATTTATAGGTGGTAGAGGTTGTATGTCCGTTGCTTAATTGGCAATCAATAATGCTGATTTATGCCAAGATAATCGATTATTCACTTTGCATAATCGATTATCTTCTCAACGTTCATAAAACGGAACGTTGGGAAGGCAACAGATACAAGATAATCGATTATGTCCAAGTGTATAATCGATTATCTTACTCTGCGGAAATTTTCAATAAATGGAATTTCCCAGAATAATCGATTATACACTTTTCCATAATCGATTATTCTCTTATGCTGTCCAGAATTGAAAACTTACTTCAAAAACCATTTTGGTTAAAATGAAAACGTTAAAATCATTTTGTTTGAAGTATTTGAAATATGTTTATGATAAATATGATTTTCTTAAATGATTTTATGCATATTTATGATGACCTATGTTGAGCCAAAAGACGAGATAACTTAAACGTTGCTCTTACATTGGTTCTACCAAACGACCTACGCCTTGGGTCTTCGGTCTTGAACTTTTGAGCTCGTCTTGGCTTGTCTATGCAATCCCTTCATCAATATGCTTCTCGGCATTCAATCTTGATTATTTGTCATGTAATAATGTTGTTTGACACTTGACTTCATTGTTTGTCATTCATCAAAACCTATACCTGAAAATCATGCTAATACAACCAAAGCACACATATCATGGATAGAATGATTTTCTACAACAATGACTTGTCATATGAGGAGGAGCCGATAGCTATTCTAGATCGGTAGGTTTGTCAGTTGAGATTGAAGAGTTTCCCTTATGTTTATGTTCAGTGGATAGGTCTACCTGCTGAGGCATCGACCTAAGAGTCGGAGTCTGATATGCAGAGCCGTTATCCCCATCTTTTCCCCGACTCAGGTACTTCCTTCTTATGTCCGTTCGAAGATGAACGGTTGTTTTAGAGTGGAGAATGTGATGATACAAAAGGTCATCACTTGTTTTAAAAAATAGATTCTGTGTTTAGAGGCATTAAAAACCTCTTCCAACATTACCTCAATTTGCGTGTGCATTCCGAGCGCGTTGCCGGAAAGCCATTTTATGAAAAATGATGAAATTGTGACATTAAAATGAATTTAATTTTATTTCGATCAATATTTTGGGTTAACATACCCAGAACCATGATTTGACTGTCCCGGAGGGTCCGCAGGAAAATATGGGACTTAGGCGTATGCCCGAAATCGAATTTCGAGGTCCAAGCTTCATAAGCGAATTTTTAAAGAAAATGGTTTTCTGGAATATTTTTGACTTTTTGAAATAAAATGTGTTTAAATTTTAATGGTATCATCCTCGTATTCGGGTTCCGTAACTCGGTACAGGTCTTACACGTGGCTTACGTCGAGTCTGTAAAATTTGGTAAGAAACAGACTTGAAATAATGCGAATCGGACCGTATTTGAGAAAATTAGAAAATATGATGTTATTAAGTAATTTCATGATTTTGATGTTAAATTCATAGTTGTTGATGTTACTTGAGTGATTTGAATGCATGGTCAAGTCTGTATGATGTTTTAGGTTGGTGTGCATGTTTTGTTTGAAGCCCCGAGGGCTCGAGTGATTTTTGCATAGGCCACAGAGTGAAATTTGGACCTAGGATGTTGCAGATTCTTAACTGGTGTATTGTAGTCCTGCAAATGCGAAGCCTGGCTCGCAAACGCGAGCTCCCAAATGCGAAGGCTATGTCGCAAATGCGAATGAGCCCAGACCAGCATTACCTCGTAAATGCGAGGTGCCCATCGCAAATGTGATGCCTCCATTTGTTGCCTTAGCTGCAAATGCGAATCCTGTATCTATCGCAAATGCGAAGAAGACCGGAAAATTTACTTGGTCGCAAATGCAACATTTTTGTTCACAAATGCGAAAGCAATTGCGTCATCAGAGACCTGTATATTCGCACTTAGATGCATTTACAGCCATTTTTCATATCTTCTAAAAACCAAAACATTCTTGGGCGATTTTGAAAGATAACTTCTCTTCCTAATCAATTGTAAGTTATTTCTAACTTTTCTTCTTTAATCTTTAATATCGTTTCTTATGATTTCAACTCAAAAGCAATTATTTTCATAGGGGGAATTGAGTGTTTTGGATAGAACTTAGGTTATTCAAAATTTGGGGATTTGGACCTCGATTTGTGGTCCAATTTCAAAATAAATTATATATTTGAATTCGTGGGGCATGAGCCCGGGGACAATTTTGACTTTTTGGGGAAAATATTAGAAAACCTATTTTCATGCATTGAATTGATTCATTTAGCAATTATTGATGCAATTAATTAACTTGTGGCTAGATACAAGCGAATTGGTAGTGGAACAAAGAGGTAAAGTGATAGTTGAGACTTGAATCGTGTTCGTGGCATCGAGTGAAGTGTTTGGTCTAACCTTAGCTCGAGGGATTAGGAGTTTTGTCCTATTTGTTGAATACGAACGAGTATCTATATGTTGGTGTCAAGCATGTCCGTGGGTTTTATATGATGATTATTATGACTCCGTCTGTATTGTTCATGCCTTTTATGATGATTTTCATTGTTGAGTAAAGTTTGTGGAAGTAATAGTGATATTTGAACAATGAGGAGCGCTGGCTCAAGTTGTATAATGAATCGTGGAAGTATAATAGCAATTGAACCTTACAGGGGATTGGCTCAAGTTGTGAAGTGAATTGTAAAGTAAAAGTGAAAAAGAGAAGTGAATTAGTATATTGTCTCCGTTGCCGGGATGTTGTTGCTTTTAATACTATTTCCACTGTCGGGATGTTGATGCTTTTGATATTGTTCCCTTACTGAAATTTGATTGTTGAACTATTATTCCCTTGCCGGAATTTTATTGCAAGTTTTATTTATTTCCTTACCTTATTGCTTGTGATTTTTGCTTGGGTGATGAAGAGTGTAAAGCACGAAGGGTAATGTCGTGCATTGTTTTGGTAAGAGAGTATTAAAGCACGAAGGGTGATGTCGTGCCACATGATGTACCATTCCGTGCCTTTATATAAGTGATAATACACCGAAGGATCATTCCGTGTCATAATTATGTGAGGTGAAATTACGAAGGGTGATGTCGTGCCATTCATATAGATTTTGTGGAGAGTACGAGAGTAAAAGCACGAAGGCTGATGTCGTGCACTTGTCCCTGATTTTCCTGATTCTTGCTGACAATTGAGTTATGGTGTCCTTTATGTTTATTTACTGATTTTCTATTGTTACTTGACTTTATTGTGATGTTATTGATTCTTTTTTCCTAATTGCTTTGTGATTGTTGCTTGGGTAAGGAAGAGTGTAAAGCACGAAGGGTAGGGGTGTCAATGGATATTCAAAAATCGAGTAAACCGATCGAACCGTACCATATCGAACCAATTTTTAGGTTTCTTTTAATTAAATCGTAGGTTTTTATATAATTCTATAACCGTACCGACAATTAGAGTATGTTTTTTATTTTATAAAAATAAACCGAAAAAATACCGAACCGTATCGAATAAATTTATATGTGAAAAATATATTTATATATTAAGTTCAAAAATAACAAAACTCTAAATTTTGCTTGGGCCTTGGAATTATGAAAACAATTACAAGCCAATAAGTAATAATCGCAAAACATAATTTCCAAACCCATTATGCTACTCCCGTTGAAACTAAATTTTTTCCAGTATATTCACTAGCGAGACACAAGGTATTGTAGCGGTTATGAGTAGCAAACTACAATGTATTGATTATGTTTCCTTTCACATGATTTATTTATTTTTTGTACATTTAATCTTGTATTAACTTTTTTCTTGAGTCTCAGTTCCAGCTTGGTTAATATCTTTTCACTCGTGTGATTTATATATTTCTTGACATTAATTTGTTTAGTTTCTTTTATATTATTGTTGAGTAGTTGATGGATATATACTCTAGCCATCTTTTATATTCTCTTAATTCATTACCCTTTAAAATATAAAAATATCTAGAGAGTTTTGCTTAGTCCTATTAAAGTATGTATATTATTGTATTCTACTTCTACAAGTGGCTTTTGAATCGAAAATTAACCGAACCGTACCGATACCGAAGAGGAACCGATACAATTGGGACAATTTCGAAAAGTCTAATTTTGGTTATACATAATAAAATAACCGAAAAATTAGTATAATACAAAATTTACAAAGTAACCGACCGAAAAGAACCATTGACACCCCTAACGAAGGGTGGTGCCGTGTATTGTTTTGGTGAGAGGGTGTTAAAGCACGAAGGGTGATGCCGTGCACTTGTCTTTGATTTCCTGATTTTGATTGATAACTGAGTTATGTTTTCTCTACATCTAATTGTTGGTTTTCTGTTGATACTTGTTGTACCCCGCAACATGATTCCTATTCTTATATTCAATCGAACTGTGGTGATCCTCATATTTATTTGTTGTTCTTTTGTCATTATTCAATGTCCCTGCATCATGTTTTCCCCTCCCATCCTTAACTGTATATTTCTGCTTTTATTTTCTGTTGTATACGATTTAACTGTACAGATTTATTTGGTAATCTGGTCCTAGCCTCGTAACTACTTTGTTGAGGTTAGGCTAGGCACTTACCAGCACATGGGGTTAGTTATGCTGATACTACACTCTGCACTGTGTGCAGATCCCGGCACAGTAGCTTTGGACCTTAGCTTGGGTGGCTGCCTTCAACCCATACGGAGATCCAAGGTAGTCCTGCAGGCCCTGGCGTCTCCCTATATTCTTTCTTCCTGTTTCATTCATGTAATTTAGAAACAATGTTATATTTATTTTTCGGACCTTGTTTGTAGTATTCCTAGACCGTCTATGAAGTTGTGAGACCACTTCTGGATAGTCTTTATTTGAGAAATTGTATTGGATATATTTAAATAATTTTATTGTTTCTTCCGTTTGTTTAAATTCCGTTGTTAATAAGCTATTGTTTCATAATTATTAAAAGATTAAAATAAAAAAGACAACTTGTTCAAATAGTTGGTTTGCCTAGCTTTTATTAGTATGCGTTTCACGGCTTCTGATAGTAGAAAATCTGGGTTGGGAGAATGTCACATAGAAAAAAGAAATTACTTAAATGAAGCTAATATGCTCAACTGTTTTGTGCTTTTCTAAGGTGAAAACAAAGAGAAGCAGAGAGCACGTCTAAGAATTTGAAGCAAAACTCAGATGCTTGATTCTAGGGAATCATGAATCATTATTACTAGAGACTGCAAATTAATTCCATGTTTTTCATTTTATCTTTACTTATTCCAAAATAACTCTCTCATCTTTTATCTCTTAAGAAGATTGGTAAGTCTTTAGTCACCAATTCGTTCAAAAGGAATTGATTCGATACATATCTAATGTGCACATTGGTGCTGAATTGATTTATATGCCGAATATCGATCTTTATTATCACTGTACTCGTTATATTGTTGGTAACAATAGTAAGAGCACTGAAATACATGTTAGCATCACAATTTATTTCATAGTCTGGTAGTTTGCAGACAAACTTTTTGGGTACTCAAAAGGCTCTAATATGTTGTCGTGACATAGAATATGTTGGATCTTTTTGCTCTAATTTTAGACAAACTACTTTTATAAAAGTGAAAAAGATAACTACCATGTACTCTTTCGCCTGAAATCGTCGGTCACAGTTTTCTGGCCTCAATAGTTTGTAATATACGTGTAGTCTAATTTATATGACTGGCACTAGCATTTGTTTTGTTATTTCACTATAGCATTTTAGTTAAACTTGAAGCTCAACTCTCGCATTAAACTATTTGACATGTATGTTCATATTAAAAGTGTCACGTGAGAATGATGTTTTAAGGATTTGAAATTTGAAGACTTGCTTGGGAACAAGAAAAGAATAAAAAATAAAGTAAAAGGCGAGAAATATGCATGAACGAGACATGATTCAATTTTAATCTATAGAGAAAATTCCAAATTACTCCGTAGCCATCCATAGTACATAATGGATACATTCTAATTATGAAATTTTACCAAATGAATCTTGATATACACCTGACAGGATTTCAAAGCCAGTTGACCTTGGTTTTAATTTATTCGATTTGAGTAAAAAGTCATATTTGTAAAAATGTGAAAATTTAAAAAAGAAAATAGGATCTAGAATATAGTTGCCACTTGTCCAAGCCCCATTTTTACAAAGTGACAATAAACCTAGTCAAACAATTTTGGACGAGAATTGAGATATATCTGCATCCCAAGTACTAAATAAGTTGGAGTAATGTGCATAAATCACATGCCATACAGCAATCACTCTTGCGCAAACAATAGACTGGCATCTTTGAGTATCCACTACTTTCACTTTGAAGCTGCTTGCAATTATAACACTTGTCCGACATTGAAACTGAATAGGGGCCACTGCACCAGCAAAAATGCGAGCAAAAATCTTGAAGAGCCAGCAAGAGCTCAGTAAGGACATCGCGGCCCATCTTAATGATTTCGTTTACAGCCAAACCTCATCCCTGCCCCTGTAGGATCGGTATATATTACACTCATGACAATTTAGAACGAAAAAATTCCAAGTTTTAACTATTAAATGTGGTTTAAATAGACCTGGCCGGAGACTTGTCTGACACTGATAATCGCTTGCTTAGATTATAGGGATCGGCTCTTCAGCATTCCTGATGCTACTGAGACAAGGTGGCTTGGCAGCTCCATAATAGAAGAATGCCATCATTTTGGACAACTCGTCTGCTGTTCGGTTCACTACTCAACTCAAGAATTAAAGGAAAAAAGATTAGAGATAAAATGGGATTTGAGATCAAGCGACAAATGTCAAAAGCAATATTCCATTAGATAGACTTTAACCTTTCTCGCGGTGCATGATTTTCCCTGCTTTAGTAAAGATGAGCTCGGGGAAAACAGAGACATGTAAAGCAGACACCAAGTCAACTTCAACAACAGCATCAATTGCTACACACTACAGAGGAAAAAAAGAATCTATCAACAGTATGTTTGGAATATAATTGCTTAAAAGTAATGGAATTAACTTGTTACCCTTGGAGATGGTAATCTGCAGTTCCAGATGATGTGGACAGCCTTCTCCAATTCATCACGAACCATTTCATTTTCCTTTGGCCTGTGTATAACACAGAGCTTTCATAAGATAGTGTTCAAAAGACTTACTTTGGCGTAAAGTAAGTTACTGACAGAGACTTGTGCGCTTAGAAAAACCTACTTTAGCCCTTTGTAAGTAACTAACCAATTTTATGCTAGGAAATTCCTTCAAATAAAGGAGAATACATGGTTTTTGTCAAATGAAAATGAACTCCAAGAACAGCAGAGAGAGATTGCCACCATGAATATACAAATAAAGTTCGGGTTATTTGTGAAATAAGTTATGCTGATCTCTTCTAGAAATGTTATCTCTAAAATGCCAAGTCTTTCAATATTTTTGAGTAAAAACTCTCTGTAGTAAAAGTTTACCAGGTCAGTTTCACATAAAAGAATTGACATTTATGAAAAGATATAAAGCGAAAGGAAAAAATAAGTGAATTCGGTGTCATTCACCTCTAAGCTGATATAGACTGACAAGAATGAACAGAACTCACCTTTTTTTAGCACTCTAATTTAAACAGGACTCACCAATTAATTTAGTTTACTACACGTCTGACTTTTACTAATTGTGTCTGACTTTTCTTTCCTAATTGTGTCAGACTTTTCTTTCCTAATTGTGAATAAGCGGGAGAGACTTCAAAGTGTATGCGTTGTTACGGTGAAGAGTAAAGAAATCTAGAGAATGGATATGGATATGCATATGCATATGAAAGCTACAATGTAATAAAAGAATTTGATTGTCTAATAGAAGCAAGACAAATAAATACAGACCACAGATAATCCCTAGACCATCAGAGAAGCAAGTAGATTTTAACTTTCAGGCGCATGGACGAGAAACAAAACAGAAATAGCAGTGAAAGCAAGTGCTCATATCTAACAACTGACAGAACAGCCGTTCATATCTAAGTCTGAGAAATGTAGAGGAGTTGAGAGATCACCTTTTGTAACGATTATGAACAAGTATAATAAGAGGACTGATGTCCTTAAACACAGTCTCCTCCCATTCTGTAGTGGATAAGTCCTTAATTGGACAAATATAATCATCATCTTGCCATACCACTTCATTGTCACTGTCATAGTTCTCATCATCATCATTATCTTTCTTAACGTTCTTGATAGTGATCTTGTTAAAGAATTGATCCAAGTTAAAACCCCGCCCATCTGCATCTTCTGGCCAATCAGGGTCTTCCTCTTCAACAACAAGAGGGTAATCAGCCAAAAGCTTTTGCATCTTCTTTCTTTTCTCAACAAGATCTACCTCTTCCTCAACATCAGGAGACATTTTAATGACATCCCTTATCTTCCTCCGCCATTCCCGCCTTTCATCCTCATCCATATGAAAGTAATCATCCCTTTTATGACCTCCATCAGATTCAGAATCAGATTCAGATTCATCTCCTGAATCTTCCTTTCCATTATCATATTTTAGCAACTCTTCTAGCTTCGAAACTTTTAATCCCTTTTGTCTGAGACCATGAACCTGATTTTACAGTTCATTGTCAAAGCAGGGATCTTGAAGAATATGAACATGTAATAGAATTAACGGCAATGATGTAGTCCAAACAAATAAGAAAGGAAGTGGAGAGAAGAGCATACCAGCAACTGGGACGTCCAAAATCTTGGTGCTGACTGGCCAGAATAATTCAAATTCAATGAAGATATAATAGAACTTCTCAGTTTGTTTCTCCTTTGAGGGACAATTCCGAACACTGAAGGGAAGCTTCTCAGGCATTTCTCCTCTAAAGGTGGGGTCAAACACTGCAGCCCTAGACTGTGTTGTAATTCCATTGACTAGAAAATCAAAAAACAAAAAAACAATTGTAAATTACCATAAGAGAAATTCTGTGCAATATCTACGCAAAGATAAGGGATAGAAAATATAGTTTATGGCACGCAATTATCCCATTTGCTAAATTTCAAGTTCATAACGGTTAAGGCTGTGTGCATCAGACCCAACTTGATCCAGCCCTTTCCCGACCTCCACGCATAGCAGGGGCTTAGATCACCACTGGCCTTTATAACGGTTTTATTGAAACACAGGGACTCTTCTATCATTTTCCCGACTTATTTTTATCAGTGTTTTCTTATCCTGTATCTTATGTTGGACCTACAACAACTGGTTTTAAGGTCAAATGGAATTCAACGTAGTTCATGAATTGAAGCTTAGGCGTATTATGCATTTCCTCTGTATTTCTTTGTCATTCCTCAGCTATTAGCATAAGAGGAACGGTGAAGTCCATTTCCTCAACAAGCGCTATTGAAAATACAGAAAGGAACTCTTTAAGATAACCACAAGACCAAAGGGAAAAAGGTGCAGTGTCAATTAAATGGTACAAGTGACAAAATAGCTACCACCCAATTGCGAATTGCACTAGTATTTCAAATTGAGATGTGTCTCAAAAGTATGAGAAATGGTGAACTTCATTTTCACCCGAAATCGGGATTGAGAAAGCAAATAACATCTTTATGACCATTAGAGACACATCTCAATTTGAAATACTTAGTTTTCTGTCATCTAATCACGTGTTCCCTATATACAACTGTATAACAACAACAACAACAACAACCCAGTATAATTCCAGTTTGTGGGGTCTGGGGAGGGTAGTGTGTATGCAGACCTTACCCCTACCCTTGGGTAGAGAGGCTGTTTCCAAATAGACCCCCGGCATCCTTCCCTCCAAGAACTTCCCACCTTGCTCTTAGGGAGACTCGAACTCACAACCTCTCGGCTGGAAGTGGGGGTTGCTTACCATCAGAGCAACCCCTCTTGTCTTATATACAACTTTATAAGTCAACTCGTTTTCATGTCGCAGGTCCTTGCAGCATGTATATATTCCAGGCAACTTAGCGCACTGATGTAGTGCTCAATCTCACATAGCTCTTAGACCTTGAATTTGTTAAGTGGAACCTATCCTGGTATTACTCGTAAACTCTATCCGCATGAGTAACTAGCGCACTACACCTATTATATAACATTTCGTAACTTGGGTGTGCATCAGCAACTATAGAAAAATGATAATCAAGTAGCGTACATGATAATCAACCAAGTGGTCATAAGTTAATACAGCAGTCCAAGAAGCGAAAAATCCCTGATTAAAATGCATTTGAATATTCAGTCTTAACGAGGGGACAACAATGAAGTGCATAGCAGTTAGAACCCCTGCTCCTAAGCCCCCAACGTCTGCGGAAATCCACTAATTTACTACAAACTGTTATCATATAAACAAATAGAATATATCTCTCTTATCCATTTCTAGTTTTAGGCCACCAATTACAGTTACCACTAAGAGAAAAGACCCCTAATTCATAGACAAAATTTTACATACTTATCTCGATACTCGGGTTGTAAGTATGTTATTCTCAATGGCCACTACATATTTATACAACATTCAAATTAAACATAATGTACAGCCACAAATTCACGTGGGGCAACTTTTAAAAAAAATAAAATTAACAAACAGCATATTACTAGTGAAGTTTGTTACTGAAAGAAATTTCGGGAAAAAAAGACCTAGCTTGAATCCCAATTCAAATGTAGAAAAAAAGCAAAACATGCACATCAGTTAAATTCGGAGTATACAGCAAATTTAAAAGAGCAAATTGATTTATGCATAGCATCCAAACCATACTTCAAACAGGACACTCTAGGAAAAGAGACTTTAACCCCCCCCCCCCTCCCCCCCTCCCCCCCCCAAAAAAAACAAAACACCATTTCAAACGGAAAACCCAGAAGGAAATTACAGAAGATTTAGCTTAAGGGGACGGAGAAGTTGAGGAATTCTTACTTGGTCAAAATGATTAGCGTTTCTTGAGCTACTACTATACACAACTCTCCCAAACTTCCTGCAAAACCAAAGAGATAATGAAAGGATACAAGATAGAGAGGGAAATGTTAGTTCAAAGGTGTAGTACAATGGAGTGAAACTGCAGAATTTATGACTTCTGAGGAGAGCTTAGTGATAAGGGAGTGGAAATTTCTCTAAAAACTGTATATCTCTAGGGGTCTAAGATCCGATTTTGTCCCCCTTGAATGGGAAGGGGATTAGGAATTTAAGTGTGAGAGGGTAAAATGGGTTGGGTCGGGTCATGCGAGTACGGGCTGGTTTTTGGTTGGGTTTTAAAGGGAAATTACATTGGGCTTAAAAATGGAAGTAAAGATAAACCCAAAAATCTGATTCTGTTATAAAATAGAAGTCTATTTAGAGTGAATGTCTAAGAGTTTTAGCTTGAAGCTAAGTCATTCCTCTTCCTATAAATAGAGGGGTCTTACCCCATTGTAAATCACCCCAAGTATTAATAAGAATACTTCTCTCTCTCCCTATTCTCTCTCTATATTGTCCTTATTCTTGCATTATTGTTCTTGTCTTTATATTATTTCATAACACGTTATCAGCACGAGACTCTACCGTCTCAAGAAGCTCTTTAAGAAGATTAAGCCGCCGTCAATTTCTCCGCATCGGAGCCGCCGTTCGTCTGCATCAGTGGAGAAAAGGAAGAAAACATTGAAAATATAATTGGTATACCTTAAAGGTAAGTAATTTACTTTTCCCTTTCAAATTCTTGAAATTCTACTATTTGATTGAATATACAAACAAAGTTTGATTATAACTCTAATGGAGTTTGTAAGAAATTATAACCACATGAAGTGGTTAAATCTCTATGTCCTGCCATGATTAAATTCATGTATGATTGTGGGCAAATAATTGAAAATCCGTCCTATTGAATTTGCTCCATTCCCTTTAGAGAATGTGGAAGCAGTATATGATAAGTCTGAAAGAAGACTAAAATATTACCATGAAGGTATCAATGAATGTGGACGTGGCAAAGAATTCCGTCCAATTGAATTTGCTCCATTCCCTTTAGAGAATGTGGTAGCAGTATGTGATAAGTCTGAAAGAAGACTAATTACCGTAAAGGTATCAATGGATGTGGACATGGCAATAGACGAAGTTATAATCGTCATTATTGTAGTAATGAGAACAATAAGGATTCTCAAAATAATTTTTCACTTTATGAAAGTAATATTTGACATGAGATTGTGTAAAGCACATGATTTTGATCCATTCCCTGAAGTGAATGTGATAATTGTAATAGAGCCCGTAAGTATGAACACGCTCTTGATGTAATTTTGGTTTATGTCTGAACATCATGAAAAGAAAGTTCGTTGCCCTTGAAATTTCGGGCAAGAACTATATGATATGGGTGTTGGATACTTAAATCCATTTTGGATGCTATGGGTCTTGGAGACGCCATTAAAGACAGAAATAATGCATCCACCCAAAACTATGCTAAGGCCTTGATTTTCTTGCGCCATCACCTTGATGAAGGTTTGAAACTATGCTAAGGCCTTGATTTTCTTGCGCCATCACCTTGATGAAGGTTTGAAGATTGAATATCTCACCGTCAAGGATCCACCTATCTTGTGGAATGGCTTAAAGAAGAGATATGACAACCTGAAGTTGGTCACTCTGCCACAAGCACGATACGATAAGAAACCAAAAGCAAATAGTTTATAAACTATATATTATCGTTGCGGTGGAAACGGGCACTGGTCAAAGGCTTGCCGTTTACCATGACATTTGGTTGACCTTTATCAAGCATCTCGAAAGAGTAAACGCCCTGAAACGACTTTTGTCTCTGACGACAACTTTGACATCACCCACTTGGATGTGGCAGACTTCTTTGAGCAACCCGAGGGGTAGATAGACCACCTAATCGGTGATGGATCCGTGATGAAAGAAGATGGAGCTATTTGTTTTTATTTTACTTGTTTGTATTAGTGAATGAATAAACTAATAGCCATCAGTATTAGCTCGTATTAGTTAGTTCATGACATAATGGTAGTATTAGTTCTTTAGAATGTATCAATATGCTCAAATATCAATAATATTTTTACTTTCCAGTAGAGGTAATCGACTAACCTGAAAAACTAGTCGGTTATCTCATATTTCACATAAAAACTGCAAAACAATCGATTGTCCATGATCAACAATCGATTGTCTTTAAAAACAGTGATCTGGAATTTTTCAAAAACAGTCAACAATCGATTGTCTATGTTTGACAATCGATTATCTTTAAAACAGTGTAACCTGGAAATTTTCAAAAATCATCCACAATCGATTGTCTATGTCTAACAATCGATTGTCGTTAGACAGTAATCTGGAATTTTTCAAAAATCATCCACAATCGATTGTCTATGTCTAACAATCGATTGTCGTTAGACAGTGTAATCTGGAATTTTTCAAAAATCATCCACAATCGATTGTCTATGTCTAACAATCGATTGTCGTTAGACAGTAATCTGGAACTTTTCAAAAATCATCCACAATCGATTGTCTATGTCTAACAATCGATTGTCGTTAGACAGTGTAATCTGGAATTTTTCAAAAATCATCCACAATCGATTGTCTTTGTCTAACAATCGATTGTCGTTAAGACAGTATAATCTGGAATTTTTCAAAATAGCCAACAATCGATTGTCTATATTTAACAATCGATTGTCTTAAAAGAGTGTGATCTTGAATTTTTCAAAAATTGTCAACAATCGATTGTCTATGTTTAACAATCGATTGTCAATGCTCAACAATCGATTGTGTGTGTTTAACAATCGATTGTTTTATGAAAACGTTTAAACTGAAATTTTCAAACTGCATAGTAATCGATTATGGAAAACATATAATCGACTATCTGATTTATTTTAGTCAACTGACATCAGCAGATTTTGAAAATATTATGTGACACAAACGGATTGAAGTTGTTTATTCTCATATTTTCTTTTATATGTCAAACCATGGGAAGTAAATTGATTGAAGGCTCCGGAAGAGCAACTGTAACTCTGCCCAAAGGCATGACGTTTATCTTAGAGAATGCAATATTCTCCTCCAAGTCTAAGAAGAACTTGTTGAGTTTTAATGATATCAATCGCAATGTTATCCTCCAAGTCTAAAAGGAACTTGTTGAGTTTTAAAGATATCATTCAAAATGAATATCATATTGAGACAATAGATGAGAATAATCTTGAATTCTTCATGAAAACGAGGCTGCCCATTTCGGTTTGGGTTCACGCCATTTTGCATGCAGCAATGCTAGTTCGTCGGCTGCCCACTTTGGTTTGGGTTCACGCCATTTTGCATGCAGCATTTTAGTTTGTCGGCTGCCCACTTCGGCTTAGGGTCACGCCATTTTGCATACAGCAATGCTAGTTCGTCTCTGACTGACGAATTGACACAAATATTCTCCGTTGCAATTGGTTTTGGGTCATGGACCCAATATATCCCATTTAAGAATCTTTGGATGCGCAGTATATGTGCCTGTAGCACCGCCATCCCGCACCAAAATGGGTCTGCAAAGAAGGTTAGGAATATATGTTGAGGTTGAATCACCCTCTATTATTCGCTACCTCGAAACATTGACAGGAAATTTGTTCACTGCACGATTTGCAGACTGTCAATTTGATGAGACACTTTTCCCAAAATTAGGGGGAGAAGTTGGTGAAACCAAACGGGAAATTTTGTGGAAAAATGCATCATTATCTCATCTTGATCCACACACCTCTATTTGTGAGAAAGAGGCACAAAAGATTATCCATTTGCAAAGTATAGCAAATCAAATGCCTGACGCATTTATAGATTTGAAAAGGATAACAAAATCACATATCCTCGAAGTGAATGTGACAACATCTGATTCACGAATACATATTCATTATTGGAAGAATATGAACATGAAATTGGTATTGAATATACCACACTCACCCCTAGAAGGAGGTTTGAGATGATATATGGCATGAATGATCGTTGGTCACGTACCTATTGACGCCAAAGTATTTTGGAAATATGACTATTAAAGGACAACGATAATGCAAGAAACATATCTTGCATATAAGTTTGACATGACCATAATGGTATAACTTTCTCTTTAAGAAAGATATTCACCACATGGATGTTGATGAATCTGTGGTAGTACAAAATTAATTGAGAGCTCTAGAAGAGCCAATTATTACTATGTTGGAGAAACACAATTGAGTATTGTGCTGTAGTAAGTCTCAAAGAAACTTATTCAGTTTCCAAAGTACACGCGAAAGCGATTGATTATATTGAGACTATAAATAAAGGAAGGATTTGATATCTCCTATTACTACAACTTGTAGCGGGGTAATTTGATATGAAAAGCTACCCGCTTTGTTCTCCAGTTTGTACTACACAAACGAAAGAATGCCACAATAAAGTGGATATCTATTGGTATAAAACCCATGTCATAATAAACCTGAAGTTTATTGATAAGTGCACATGTCATGGTGTAAATTTGAAGTTTACCAATATTGATAATTTATTCAGTTGGCATTCGTGTTAGCCATCTCATTTTAAGTATGATGTGCAAATTCACACAGGTGAATATCAATGAACTAGAAAGTTCTTTACGAATTCTCTTGTATCACTTGTTCTCATTAATGAACTGACCAACTAAAGAGTTCGGGTTGAAGCCCATAAATTCTGGAAATATCAAAGGTGAATATGGGCCCATTCACCTGCCATGTATACCACATATGATGCATCTATGATATGGTTACATGCGCAATGTTATTAACCCGCAGCCTGGCCGGTGCTTGCGAGGTAAATTGCTCAGTAATATAACTTCGAGCATAATTTCCAGATTTTCTACTCAAGATAGTTCATCTTGATAAGTTGGTTTATATCAAAGTTGGTTTAGCAAGATAATTATTGAGTGCTTCCACTTAATAGCTAAACTGTTTCTTATGAGAACAAAGTTATATATATCAGTTTGATATAAGTTGTATACGAGAGTATATTCTCCCCTCACAAGTGGTTCAAGGTCAGGAACCAAATAATTTCATCTTATTATTAATGTGCCGTGTATATTGACATGATAATGCACAAAGATGATTTCCCAAAGTTGAGGAAACAAGTTAGCTTTACTAACATGAGGGGGAGACATGATAAACACTTGAGAAAAGGTTACATGGGATGAATTATCATTTGTATATGTATATCCCCGAATATCATGATATGAACCTGAAGTTCATAAAAGGGATAATTCAATTGCAACATATTGCAAAGCATGCTATACGCATTTGCTGACCCAAAGAAAGTAACTAAATGGAAGAGATTCAATTCAAGAAGAATTGATTCCATATGAAAGACATGTAGTTTTGAACCTATAGTTCAAATGCTTGAAAGTATAAAGTCAAAGGTATGTATAGTCAGTTTTCGATATCTTATTTGTCTAGCATGACATGGAAAACTTGATATGCATCTAAAGTCTATTATATGGCTTATATGACTTAACTTGAAAGATTTAAGTTGCTTGAAGCATATGCAATTCTTGGTCTTGAAGTACCACATCCCAAGTACAATTTGTGTACATATGAATCTTGCTATAACTATAAGCATGATGGCATTAAGAATGCATCTATGGAGATATTGAAGAGTTATTCCACGACATTATATGAAGATGTTCATATCTATCAAGAATGATGATTTCAAGGTACGGAATATTTATTCAAGTCAATATGGTTGATTTGTCAAACGTCTACCAAAGATCGTTTTGAAGATGATGCACAAGATTGAAATGCAAATGCTCAAGGATATAAATTGATGTACTCATTAGGGGGAGTCAATGCGCGTTGCACTCTTTTTCCCTTACAAGGTTTTTTCCCACTGGGTTTTCCTTGCAAGGTTTTTAACGAGGCAACCAATAGGCGCATATTCAAACATGTGTACTCTTTTTCCTTTCTTTAATTTTTCCCAATGGGTTTTGGTTTTAAGGTTTTATGAGGCACATTATTGAATAGACATTCAAGGGGGAGTGTTATAAAATAGAAGTCTATTTAGAGTGAATGTCTAAGAGTTTTAGCTTGAAGCTAAGTCATTCCTCTTCCTATAAATAGAGGGGTCTTACCCCATTGTAAATCACCCCAAGTATTAATAAGAATACTTCTCTCTCTCCCTATTCTCTCTCTATATTGTCCTTATTCTTGCATTATTGTTCTTGTCTTTATATTATTTCATAACAGATTCATATATTTTGTTTTCATATTTTTTTAAATTTCTTTTAAATTAAAATTAAAAATAACACCTAAATTAATTCCTAGTCAAATTATTTTCAAATTAAACTAATTACTACAACTAATATTTACTGCAACAAATTAAAACCAAATTAAACGAAAAACTATCAAAATTCAAAGATTAAAATTAAAAGTGCAAAATTAATCTCTTTTTGGATATTTTTCTTTTTGATTAATAACCCAATTAACTCAATGTAATTAATTTCTAAATGAAAATTTAACCTAAGGTGACATGAAATTAAAATGTAGTTTTTTTCTATAATTTTAAAAATATTAAAAATACATGAAATGCAACTAAATAAGGAAAAATACCTAAAAATCAATTAAAATTATTTTGGTCTAATTTTAGGAGTTATTTTCATGTAGGACAAAAATCACGTGCTCACAATTGACAACAATATCCAAAGGGTAATCAATCTCTGCATCGCAAGGGTGAAGGGTGAAGAATACATTGGCCTGATGATATCTAAGTAGTTATACGGTATCCTTTCAGAAATGTTCTCTCATGTTCCATGAAGCTGCTTTAAATAATAGTTTCACATCTATTCAGTTTGTGTGTCTATCTATATATATATACTCATGAGTTTCCACCTACTTTTTGCACTTTGATTCTTCTTTCTGGAACTGGTGATTCAAATAAAATTGGCAAGTAAGGAGCAGATCATTTTTGTACAGAGTCATGTTTATTGAGTTTACATTTTCCTCTGTTTCTACATGTTGTGTATCTACCTTGTCAAGGTAATGCCATCCCCACCATAACCAAAGTGATGATGAATACTTCTATTGCTTTTATAAATGACCAGTTTTCAATATTATTAGATTTAATGGAAAAAATGTAAATAATTTCGGGGTGATAAAATATGAAATGAAGCTTAAATTGATGTTCTTAGAAGCTACATGTAGGTGATGCTGACTTAGTATATATTTATATACATTATGAATTCTAAACTATGTATACAGTTCCAGCTGAATGCAGTGGTTGGACCTGCACCCTCTTCCAACCATCCAGATCCCTGCCTATCAATGACTCAATGCTGATATATTGTCATCTATTTGTTGCGGACCGCCCAATTTGATAGCCCAATCGCCCACAATCTTGGGCTAGTGAGCCAACATAAGGCCAAGAGTCCTAGCTTGGCCCAATTCCGGAAAGTTCTAGAAGTCTCTAGCCCATTTGAACTTGTATATACCCTAGAATTCTCCATAGAATTCCAGCACATGTACATAGCTAGAAAGTGATAGAACTCTCTAGGCTGTCTAAAGCTTGGCAAGCCTCCCCTATAAATATTGGAATGGCATTTGGCATTTGGACAACAAGAAGAAAATACTACAACAAGCAACTCAAGCATTGTAATTCTCTCTTAGTGCAATACAAGTTTCTCATTTGGCTACATTGCTTTCTTCTCTAGTTCTAGAAGCTCTAGGCTTACTTAGCAACGTTCGACAAAGTTGTCTAAGTGTCGCACGGGTTAGCTGCGCAAAATACTCATCCCGTGACAAGTGGTATCAGAGTTAAGGTTTGCACCCACGTAAGTTAGCTCACAAGCAATGGCCAACACCTCGAACATAGCACAAGAGGGCGTTGTTGGTGTGGATGTTCCACCGGAGCTAAGCCGCGGCCGTGACGGAGAACGAGGCCAAGGCAAGACTCGTAGCAAGTCCAAGGCCCCATCAGTGGATGCGTTGGAGCCTCGTGTGAACACTCTCGAAAATATATTCTCCGCCACTCAAGAAAGCCTCGAGGGATTGGAGGAACGAGTGGATGGTCTCGAGGGGGAATATGCCGAGTTCACGGTGGCAACAAAGGCACTCATCCAAGAACAAGCGAGCATTCTCCGATGAGAGTTTCGTTCCTTTCATGACGAGTCGCTAAAACTTCGTAGTTTTGTCCAGGACGAACTACGGGCTGTCCGTGCGGAAGTGGATGAAATCCGCTCGGATTGGGCATGGCACAAGCGCACACTCTCCCCAAGTCCAGCTTTCGCCAACTCGAGTGATACGCGCCGCATTGACGTGCCAAAGCCCGACACCTATGATGGCACACAAAATGCAACCATCGTGGACAACTTCCTATTTGGACTTGATCAGTACTTCGATGTCGTTGGTGTACGAGATGAGGCATCGAAAGTGGGTACTGCACCCACTTATCTTAGAGGCGCTGCACAACTATGGTGGCGTCGCAAGCATGGCGAGATGGGCAAGGGAATCTGCACCATCGACACTTGGGCCAACTTCAAGCAAGAACTCCGAAAGCAATTCGCCCCAAACAATGTGGAAAAGGAAGCGCGAGCGCGCTTACGTCGCCTCAAACAATCAGATAGTATGCGGGACTACATCAATGAGTTTACTACCCTCATGTTGGAGATAAGCGACATGTCCGACAAGGATTCGCTCTTTTACTTCCAAGATGGCCTCAAGGATTGGGCCAAGACCGAGCTTGATAGGCGTGGCGTTCAAACGCTCGACGATGCCATCGCTGTTGCAGAATCGCTCACCGAATACTCTGCCCAATCTAAAGACAAAAAGGCCAACCAAGGCAAAGGTGGGGGAGAGAGTCGTAAGGACAAGGGCAATAGCCGCAAAGAATGGGGGCAAAAAAGCCGCCTAGCAACGGGAGTGGGCAAGGTAAATCGGAGGGAAAGAAGGAGGCACCGAAACCGCGAAGCCCATGCTTTATATGCAATGGCCCTCATTGGGTACGCGACTGTCCGAAAAAGAAGTCGCTTAACGCTCTTGCTGCCCAACTAAAGAGCAACCCCACAATGTCCTCGGAGGAACCCCAACTTTGCATGGGTTCTCTCCAACGCCGTGGCGCACTTAATCGCCAACAACCCACACCCATCAAGAAGGGGATCATGTATGTAAGCACAAAGATAAATGGCCAATCCGTTCGCGCACTGCTAGACACGGGAGCGACAGAAAACTTCGTGACCATAGACGAGGCCAAGCAATTAGGCCTCAAGGCCACCAAGGAAGAAGGCACAATGAAGGCGGTAAACTCACCCGCCAAGCCAATTGCGGGGACTGCACAAAGCGTGCACTTAACACTCGGAACGTGGAGTGGAAAGCTCGATTTCTCTATTGTGCCCATGGATGACTTTAAGATGGTCCTTGGCATGGAATTCTTCGACCAAGCCCATGCCTTCCCACTGCCCGCTACAAACTCCCTAATCATACTTGACGGGAGCAAGGCATGCATGGTACCCGCAGAGAGAGGCAAGTCCGAGGAGAGGACACTCTCCGCCATGCAATTCAAGAAGGCTTTCAAGAAGGACCCAAGCTTCTTGGTCTCCATTCGGGAACTGAACGAGGAAGGAAATAGCGGAATGCCGCCAAGCCAAGTCCCTCCACAAATTCAAGCCATCCTTAATGAGTACAAGGATGTGATGCTGCCAGAACTTCCGAAGAAGCTCCCACCTCGGCGAGAGGTAGATCATGCAATCGAGCTGGAACAAGGCGCGAAACCACCAGCCTTGGCGCCCTACCGCATGGCGCCACCCGAACTTGAGGAGTTGCGGAGACAACTCAAAGATTTGGTCGATGCGGGATACATCCGTCCCTCAAAGGCCCCATTCGGTGCACCACTCCTCTTTCAAAAGAAAAAGGATGGATCGTTGCGGATGTGCATCGGCTATTGAGCGTTCAACAAGATCACCATCAAGAACAAGTATCCGATTCCATTAATTGCGGACTTGTTCGACCAGCTTGGCAAAGCGCGGTACTTCACCAAACTCGACTTACGCTCCGGGTACTATCAAGTGCGCATTGCCGAGAGAGATGAACCGAAGACGGCGTGCACTACAAGATATGGGTCTTTCGAGTTCCTTATGATGCCTTTTGGACTTACTAACGCACCCGCCACATTTTGCACGCTTATGAACAAGGTACTCCAACCATTTCTCGACCGCTTCGTAGTCGTGTACTTGGACGACATAGTGGTGTATAGCACCACACTCGAGGATTATGCTCAACATTTGCAACAAGTCTTCCAAGTACTCCGAGACAACGAGCTCTTCCTCAAGCTAGAGAAATGCTCGTTTTCCCAACAGGAAGTGGAGTTCCTTGGTCACAAGATTGCGAGTGGGAAGATTATGATAGAACACGAAAGTAAAGGCCATAATTTAATGGGAACCTCCCTCGAAAGTGCCCGAGCTTTGCTCATTCCTTGGGATGGTGAATTACTACTGCCACTTCATCAAGGGCTATTCGGCTAAGGCAACACCCTTGACAGATATACTTAAGAAAAATAGAGCGTGGCATTGGTCCGAAAAGTGCCGATGCACATTTGAAGAACTAAAGAAGGCAATTTCGGAGGAACCCGTCCTTGCACTTCCGGACCACACGAAGCCCTTTGAAGTCCAAACGGATGCCTCTGATTTCACCATAGGAGGAGTCCTCATGCAAGATGGCCACCCTATAGCGTTCGAGAGTTGAAATCTAAATGATATGGAACGCCGCTACACGGTGCAAGAAAAGAAGATGACAGCCATCATCCATTGCCTATGAGTGTGGCGACATTACTTGCTTGGCTCACACTTCACGATCATGACGGATAACGTAGCGACAAGCTACTTTCAAACACAAAAGAAGTTGAGTCCGAAGCAAGCACGGTGGCAAGATTTCCTTGCAGAATTCGATTATCGGCTCGAGTACAAGCCGGGGAAAGCCAACGTCGTTGCGGATGCTCTAAGCCGCAAGGCAGAGTTGGCAACACTTAGCATGAGCCAACCAAAGTCCGACCTTGTCTCACGCATCAAGGAAGGCCTCCGACAGGATCCGCTAGCAAAAAATCTGCTGGAGCAGGTGCTCGAGGGAAAGATAAGGCGCTTTTGGCAAGAGGAAGGAATCCTCCTCACCAAGGGAGATCGGCTGTTTGTGCCTAGGTGGGGAAATTTACGAAGAGAAGTTATCAAGGAGTGCCACGACTCCAAGTGGGCTGGTCACCCAGGAATCAAGCGCACCATCGCACTAGTCCAAGCCTCGTATTTTTGGCCGCATATGAGGGACGACATCGAGCATATGTGCGAACTTGTCTTGTGTGCCAACAAGACAAGGTATTATCAACTTCCAGCGGGACTATTGGAGCCGCTACCACTAGAATCAAGACCATGGTAGAGTATCTCCATGGACTTCATCACATCACTGCCCAAGTCTGAAGGTTGCGGAAGCATCATGGTCGTTGTCGACCGATACAGCAAGTATGCCACGTTTATCGCCGCACTCGTCGATTGCAAAGCGGACGAGGCAGCCCGCCTATTCGTCAAACACATTGTAAAGCTTTGGGGAGTTCCAAGGAGCATTGTGAGCGACCAAGATCCTCGGTTCACTGGACGCTTTTGGACAGAACTCTTCAAGATTTTGGGGACCGATCTCAAGTTCTCGACAAGCTTCCACCCACAAACGGATGGGCAGACCGAGCGCATTAATGGCCTCTTCGAGATGTACTTGAGGCATTATGTGAGCGCTCACCAGCAGGATTGGGTGAAGTTACTCGACATCGCCCAATTTTCTTATAATTTGTAGCGAAATGAGGCTACGGGCAAGAGTCCATTCGAGATCATCATGGGATTCCAGCCCATGACCCCTAATGCCATAGCCTCGACTTATGAAGGAAAAAGCCCCGCAGCACATAAGCTCGCCCGCGAATGGCATGAGGAAACAGACATCACGCGAGCCTACCTCGACAAAGCCGCAAGAAAAATGAAGAAATGGGCGGATAAAAGGAGACGACATGTTGAGTACAAGGAAGGTGATCAAGTCATGATCAAGCTCCTACCCCAACAATTCAAGGCATTACGGAAAGTCCACAAGGGGCTAGTGAGACGCTACGAGGGACCCTTCCAAGTTGTTCGACGTGTGGGCAACGTCTCGTATTAACTCCAGCTTCCACCAAGACTCAAGATCCATCCGGTCTTCCATGTGAGTCTTCTCAAACCATATCACGAAGACATGGGAGACCCAAGTCACGGAAAATCGAGGCGTGCACCAACCGCTGTTGTCACCGCATTCGACAAAGATGTGGACTACATCATTGCGGATAGCGTGGTTTCGAGAAGGGGCGTGCCAGCACATAACGAGTACTTGGTAAAGTGGAAAGACCTCCCCGAGAGCTAATCCACATGGGAACGAGAAGAAGATCTGTGGCAATTCGCTGAGCACATCCAGAATTTCAAGCACGAGAACGCGACGAGGATGCTGCGAGCTTAGGTGGGGGAGGATGTTGCGGACCGCCCAATTTGATAGCCCAATTGCCCACAATCTTAGGCTACTGAGCCAACATAAGGCCAAGAGTCCTAGCTTGGCCCAATTCCGGAAAGTTCTAGAAGTCTCTAGCCCATTTGACCTTGTAAATACTCTAGAATTCTCCATAGAATTCCAGCACATGTATATAGATAGAAACTGATAGAACTCTCTAGACTCTCTAGAGCTTGGCAAGCCTCCCCTATAAATATGGGATGGCATTTGGCATTTGGACAACAAGAAGAAAATACTACAACAAGCAACTCAAGCATTGTAATTCTCTCTTAGTGCAATACAAGCTTCTCATTTGGCTCCATTGCTTTCTTCTCTAGTTCGAGAAGCTCTAGGCTTACTTAGCAACGTTCGGTAAAGTTGTCTAAGTGCCGCACAGGTTAGCTACGCAAAATACTTATCCCGTGACATATTGCTGACTTTCCTTCGAATTATCCTCCTAATTTAAATCAAAATACAAACTTTATTTTGCTTTGATGGCTGATTAATTATTAGAAGCAACTTTGAATAGTGTTTCATATATTTAGCATTTGTAGACAAACAGTCTTAAGATTTGTGATTTTAAAGAAAATTTTAGAGCAAAGGCAGGGAAGAGATATATTAGATCATGCCTGAAGGATTTGGAAAAAGTAACCATTCGATAACATCGGATAGATTGAGGAGGAGTTAGTGTTTAATAAATTCTCAACGTTATAAGAAGAATCATATAACAGTTTTTCTATTTTACTGATCATAAAATTTCTATTCTGAGATGTATTGAATTTAGATGCTTAATTTCTGGAATGAGTGTTTGTAATGACACTATCTTATTTCAGGCTTTGTACCATGCTCTTCTGATGAACTATATAACTATTAGAAAACTTCAAAGTAAACTAGAAGGTGAAACAAATCAAACGACTGTGAATAAGCTGATAGATAAAATGACATAAGATGGCTTTGTTGACACTAACAGCAACACCTTACATTTTTTTATGTACACCTTCTGTTAAATCTATCGAAGGATGTGCCATGTAAAATTTATATTTTAGCGATGCACTAAACAACCTATACAGCAGTATCATGTTGAAGATAGGCATTAAAAGGAAAAGAAAATTTTGGACACAATTGGATTGAAACAGAGACATTAAAGGATAGTACATATAAGCTTACAGAGCTTAGAAAATAAGAATCTTCTTGCCACATTAACACAAAAATAATATACTATTATCCAAATATGCTACACGTTTTTTGGTAAAAAATTTACTACTTTAGTACCTAAAACAAATCAATTGGTGTAAATTGCTATTTATGGTTCATACTTATACTGTTTGTTGATTCTTCTTGTAGAGCTTAATGTTTGCATATTCTGCACCATCTTGTTATCCGTTAAAACTAGATTACCCTTAGTTATGGAGAAATTTAAGGTTAGAGGGTTAATTGATGCTCATTGGATTCAATTTTTCAATGTTGTTTAACCCTGAACAAAAATGCTTATATCTGGTGAATATTTTGTCTAACCTTGAATAACATCTATAATTTAAGACAAATTTTAATGATAGGAAAATTCAAGGTATCAGTCTTCTTTCACATTTTTTGCTGCTACTTTGAACATAGTGTAAATCCAACCCATGCATTATGGTTTTGGCACCGTCATTAGGATATTTACCATGAAAATACTCATGGTAATCAAATATATATTGTACGACAACCTCAATCTTGTTCTGTACAACAACCCCAAAGGTGATTGTAGACAAATAAATCTTTAATAGAATTATTCAACAAAGTGAAAAAGCAATCGAGTTTATAGATCAATAATTTTGATTATGATATAGGTGTTGTATAGGTGTTCAAAGTTGCTATAATCTTTTCCAAATAGTAACTGGGACAATAAGTGACCTTAGAAGATGACACGGAGGACAAAAACAACACAGCAAAATACCCTAATTTGTGTGAAATGCTGCCGAGGCAATATGTCTTCACCAAGATAATTGGCAGAGAAGAGGACTTTCTATTTCTACCAGCTGTTACCTGTGTGAAAACCGACAAAGAACTCATCGGCCATTTAAACTTTTTTTTTATGTTGACCGCGCTATGTCACACAATATTAAATGTTTACTTCAGATTGGCAAGCACAAAGAATTGATAAAGCTTTCTTCCATTGTAAAATAAAAATGTATACAAAAGTTATGTTTGTAGAACTGGCGAACCTGCCCAAAGCTATTGAAACGCTCAACAAAAGAAGAGTATAATTAATATATGACATTAATTGTGCATTTCCAATGTCAACTTGGTTGAAAATATTTATTGTACTCCATATTTGTAGTCTATCTACTATAAAAGAGGTGATCTGTGTATTGTAAGGTTTGTTGTTCTTGCAATGGAAGAAACATCTCTAAGAATAAGTCCTATGATTATTTCACTCTATTGATTGATATGAGATAGCAAGCCAGACGAAGGAACATATCATTTTTCTTGGACAATTTAGGCTCCTATAGATTTGATGAAGTAGGAAAAAAATAATTTCCACAACTATATATTGGCTACTGTTGGAAATAATTGCGCTATTGGGCCCATGCTTAGCACGGACGGTTCCCCCACTAATATATATATATATATATATATATATATATATATATATATGTATGTATATGTATGTATAGTATTATAATAAAATGACATGTGTTTTTGTTTGGTCCTTCGGTCAAAATTAATTACAGCACCAACCAATATAAGCAAATATATTGTGACGATTCAAAGGGTCATCACCTGTTTTTAATTAAATTTTGTGTCTCCGAGGCTTTGAAAACCTTATTTAAAGTTGCTTCGATTTACGTGCGCAGTCCAGACGCGTAGCCGGAAAGCTTAAATATGAAATTCTGTGGAAAATGCTAAATTTTGATGTTAAAATGAATAAATTTGACTTTGGTCGACATTAAGCAAACAGACCTGGAACTATGATTTGATGGTCCCGGAGGATTCGTAGGAAAATATGGAACGTGAGCATATGCCCGGAATCGAATTCCGAGGTCCCAAACCCGAAAAATAATTTTTTCAGAAAAAGTATTTTCTGAAAATGTTTAAGAAATTTGGAAATAAAATCTGATTAGAAGGAAATAGTATCGGGCCTGTATTTGGTTCCGGCACCCGGTACAGATCTTATATATGTTATAAGTCCTTTTTATAAAGTTTGGTTAAAAAAAGACGTCGTTTGACGTGATTCAGACTTAAAGTTCTAAATTTGAAACTTGATGAAGTTTTTGGAAAAATCCTTGATTTTGAGGTTTGATTCGTTGTTTTTAGGTTATTTAGGCTATTTGATCTCACAGATAAGTTCGTATGATGTTGTGCATGTATTTGGTTAGGAGCCCCGAGGGCTCAGAAGTGTTTCGGAGGTGTTTTAGAATGGTTTTTGGCTGAAGAAGTGTTGCAGAATTTTTGTTGTAGTGCTCAGGGATTTTACCCTTTGTGTTCGCCTAGTCCGTATCGCGAAAGCGTAAGGCAAAGATCCCAGGTGCCATTTTGGCTTCTTCGCGAATGCGGAGGTTGAGACGCGAATGCGAAGTTCAGGGGGGAGACCCTTCACGAACGCGTTCTTCCACTTGAGAACACGTAGGGTATAGAGGGAAGGGCCACCAGTTTGTTCATCGCGAACGCGACTCTTTGCACGCGAATGCGAGGCTCGATGAGATTACTCTCCGCGAACGCGAGCCCTAATACGGGAACACGAAGGTTTGTGGACCTGACTCATCATGAACGCGTTGAGTCTGTTGCAAATGCAAAGAAAAAATTTACCCCGTTATTTTAAGTTCCAAAAATAGAACCTATTACGGGATTTCTCAAATTTTTACAAAACTTCTTCTTCTCCAAAGCTCCTAGGCGATCCTTGAAGCACTTTTCACCAAAACTTCTTGGGTAAGTAATCTCCAACTCGTTTTCTTTCATTTTCATCAACATCTAATGAATTTCTAGGCCTAAAACATGTGATTAAGGGTAGAAAATTAGGGATTTGGGTATGTTAGGGCTTTTTAATTTTTCGTGATTTAGACCTCGTTTTGGGGTCGAATTTGAAAATAAATTCTATATTTGGGCTTATGGGTGAATGGGTGATTTGATTTTGATCCAAACCTCATGTTTTGACCAAGCATGCTAGGGGTCGATTTTTGAATTTTTGGGAAGATTGCTTGGAAAGCTATAATTATGCATTTGGTCGCATTGTTTAGCATTTATTGATGTATTGAAGTCATTTACGTATAGATATAATCGATTTGGAGCCAAATTTTAGAAGAAAAGCGGTAATTGAGGAATGAATTAGATGTAGAAGTTTGAGGTAAGTGTTCAGTCTAACCTTAGCTTGAGAGATTAGGAGTGAAGTCATATTTGCTATGTGTTTCTTGTTGAGTACGACGTATAGGCATGGTGACAAGTATCTATACGTTGGTGTTGAGCATGACCATGAGTCTTAAATTGATACTTGTTGAATTCTTGAATAATGCTATGCTTAAAATAATGAGTAAATCCGTGATATTGAGCAAAAGCTTAGTTTATTTTCGTGAAAGTTAATTATGAGTTAGAAGTGATGATAATAGAGATGTTAGTAGTTGAATGGAGATTGGTTATAGCTGATTCTCCCTTGCCGAGACATATATACTTGTACTATAGAGTTCCCTTGTCGGGATATTATAGTTTGTAGTTAATCCCTTACCAGGATTATTGTTGTGATTACTGTAAGTTGTACATATGGAACGTGTTGCACGCCACAACATTTTTATTAAGGAATATATATATGAATCAGATTGCACGCCGCAACAAATATTATATTGGATCGGGTTCCACGCTGCAACAGATATTGTACCTATTGGATCAGGTTGCACGCCTCAACAGATATTATAATGGATTGGGTTGCACGTCGCAACAGATATATTATATTTATTGGATAGGGTTGCACGCTGCAGCGGTTATATATATACATACGAATCGGGTTGGGCGCGACAATAATAGTATGATTATGTTGTTTTAGATACTGTACTGATCCTTCATATTTATTATTTTCTGCTAAGTCAAATTATTTCCGCCGAAGCATGTACTCCCTTCTCTTTTAATTGCTTATACTTGTTTACTTTCCGCCATATATTATATAACTGCACAAGTTTATCTGGAGTCTGGCCCTGGCCTCGTTACTACCTCGCTGGGGTTAGGCCAGACATTTACCAACACATGGCGTCGGTTATGCTGATGCTACACTCTGCACTTATGTGCAACTACCGGAGTAGCTTACAATGTGCAGAAATAGCTAGGAAGCCACCTTTCAGTCCACGGGATCCCGAGGTAGTCCTACAAGCGTCAGTAGGCCCGACATCTCTTCTACGTGTTTTATGCTCTGTTTTCTTTTGTACCGAGATAGAGTTTTATTTCATTGTTCAGAATCTTGTATTTAGCACTTTATCATGATAGTCTGTGTATGTTCTGAAACCAGGTGATAGGTAGAGACATGTTTGAGCTTTTGTACATTTGGGTTTTCTATTTATCTAAACTTTTGCTAAATTTCATATTCCGTTATTATTTAATTATTTATCCCCTATTAAATGCAAGTTGTTAAAAAGGCTTAAAACAAAGGAGTTAAATATTTCTGAATTTCATAGCTTGCCTAGCTTTCACGAGTAGGCGCCATCACGACTCCTGAAGGTGGGAATTTCGGGTCGTGACAAGTTGGTGTCATAGCTCTAGGTTACATAGGTATCACAACTCACGGACAAGCTCAGTAGAGTTTGAAGGATCGGTACGAAGAAGTCTGTGTTTATCCCCCCAAAGGCTATAGAATTAGGAAAATTTTACATTCGCTCTTTCTTGTCGTGAGGATTTGTTTCTCAATGGCAACTGGATTTCTACTATGTTCTTTCGCAGATTATGAGAACACACACTTTCTCATTTAGCGTTCAGCATCCTGAGCCCCCAACAATAGCACCCACTAGGGGTAGAGGGCAAGGCCGAGGCCGTATTAAAGGCTCATGAAGGGGCAGAGCTCAGCCTAGAGCAGCATCACCAGTGGCGGAGCCACAAGTTGATTTTGAGGAGGAGATTCCATCCCCAGCGGTTCTGGTGGGCCCAGCTCAGGTCCCAGATTGGTTCATTGCCACCCCAGTTCTTCAGTACTCTCTGGTCTGATTGGTGGGCCTCATGGAGAGTGTCACCTAATAAGGTTTGCTTCCTGTAGCACCAACCACTTCTTAGGCTAGATGAGGGGCTTAGACTCATGCTACATGCACTCCGGAGCAGGTAGCTCCCCAAATTCAAACTCTAGCGGTTCAGTCGGGCACGGTAGCTTAGACCGGCGATGGGGCAGCCATGCCTGTCGATGCTTTGTGGAGACCGGATAGGTTCACCAAGCTCTTTACTTCTACTCTCAGTGGTGCATCTACTGAGGATCCCTAGGATTATCTAGATAGTTGCCACGAGGTTTTCAGGAACATGGGTATTGTTGAGACCAATGGGGTCGATTTTGCTACATTTCGCCTGTCTGGATCCGCTAAGACTTGGTGAAGGGATAATTGTTAAGCTAGGCCAGTTGGGTTGCCATCTTTGACTTGGGAGCAGTTCACAGTGTTATTTCTACAGAATTTTCTCCCTATTACACAGCGAGAGGCCTATAGAGGCAATTCGAGCTTGTCCAGCAGGGATCCGTGACGGTCACTGAGTATGAGACCAGGTTCATCGACTTAGCTCGCCATGCTCTTATCATACTTCCTATCGAGAGAGAGGGTGAGAAGGTTTATTGATGGACTCATCCAGCCAATTCGTCTTCTAACGGCCAGAGAGGTTAGGAGTGAGATATCCTTTCAGGAGGCGACCAATGTGGCCCGAAGGGTTGAGATGGTATTATCATAGGGGGTGCTCACAAGGCATACAAAAGACCCCGTTAGTTAGGAAGATTCAGTGGCGCTTCATCTGGAGGCCGAGATTTGTATGATAGGGGTCGTCCTCCTAGGCCCTTTCAGTTAGCTCTCCATGTTTCTTGCGGTGCTTTCGATAGTTGTGGTTCTCATGGGCAATATTTTGATTAGCAGCCTACAGTGCAGCACCAGCACCTATCAGTGCATCGCCGTGCCAAAGCTTTCAGGGTGGTTATTCAGGATGCCAGGGTCAGTCTCAATTTCCTCAGCCGCAGCATTTAGGTGGATGCTATGAGTATGATGAGTATGGTCACGTCTGGAGGCTTTGTCCTAGGTTGGTGGGTACTTAGTCGCAGCAGCAGGGTTCCTGAGCTATGATTTAGGCACCAGATGTTCCACAGACCACCCAACCAGCTAGAGGTAGGGGTAGAGGTGCTAGAGGTGGAGGTAGAGGATTTAGAGTTGGAGCTCAGACCGCTAGAGGTAGAGGCCAGCTAGCTGCAGGCTGTTCTAGAGAGGCAGATCAGAGTGGTGGGGACCAGCCCTAATGTTATACCCTTCATGCAAAGCCAGAGGCTGAGGCTTCAAATTCAGTTATTACAGGTATGGTTCTGGTTTGTGATAGAGGTGCTTCAGTGTTGTTTAATCCGGGGTCTACGTACTTGTATGTGTCATCTTATTTTGCCCCCGTATTTGGCCTTTCCTAGTGATGCATTAAGTGTTCTTGTTAATGTATATACGCCGACAAGTGATTCCGTTGTGGTCGATCGAGTCCATCACTCTTGTATTTTGGTGATTGGAGGTCTTGAGACTCGTATGGATTTGTTTCTTTTAGACATGGTTGATTTCGATATTATATTGGGAATGGACTGGTTATCACCTTACCACGTTGCCAAGACTGTGACCTTAGCTTTGCCGGGCATGCCTCGTTAGAATGGAGAGGGACTCCTGGTCATTCTACCAGCAGTGTTATCTTGTATGTGAAGGCTCGACGTATGGTCGAGAAGGGGTGTTTGGCCTATTTGGCATATGTTCGTGATTCTAGTACTGAGGTCCCCTATAGTGATTCTATGCCCGTTGTTCGTGACTTGCTTGATGTTTTTCCTTCAGACCTGCCGGGTATGCCGCCCGACAGGGATATTGACTTTTGCATTGATGTGGGTCCGGGCACTCAGCCTATTTCTATCCTGCCATATCGTATGGCCCTGCCTGAGTAGAAAGAGTTGAAGGAACAGTTACAAGACTTGCTTCAGAAGGGTTTCATTAGACCTAGTGTATCACCTTGGGGTGCGTCAGTGTTGTTCGTTAAGAAAAAGGACGGTTCGATGAGAATGTGCATTGATTATCAGCAGTTGAACAAGGTAACAATCAAGAATAATATCCACTGCCAAGGATTGATGATTTATTTGATCAACTTTAGGGTGCCAAGGTATTTTCCAAGACTGACTTGAGATCTGGCTACCATCAGTTGAGGATTAGGGCATCTGACGTCCCTAAGACAGCTTTCCGCAATTGGTACGGGCATTATGAGTTCTTGGTTATGTCATTAGGGTTGACAATTGCCCTAGTAGCTTTTATGGATTTGAGGAACCAAGTGTTCAGGACCTATTTAGATTATTTCGTGATAGTCTTCATTGATGATATTTGATATATTCCCGTAGCCAGGAGGAGCACGAGCAACATCTCAGAGTAGTTCTTCAGACTCTGAGGGACGGCCAATTATATGATAAGTTCTCGAAGTGTGAGTTCTGGTTGAGTTAAGTTGCATTTTTGGGTCATGTTGTATCAGTAGAGGGCATTCAGGTTGATCCGAAGAAGATCGAGCCAGTCAAGAACTAGCCCAGACCAACATCAGCTACAGAGATTCGGAGTTTCTTAGGATTGGCAGGCTACTACTGTCAGCTAGTGGAAGGGTTTTCATCTATTGTAGCCCCGATGAATAGATTGACCCAGAAGGGTTCCTAGTTCAGATGGTCGGATGAGTGTGAGGGGAGCTTTCAGAGGCTCACGATAGCTCTGACTACGGTGCCGGTGTTGATTTTTCCTACAAGTTTAGGACCTTATACAATTTGTTGTGATGCTTCCGGTGTTGGGCTTGGTGTAGTGTTGATGCAGGATGGCAAGGTCATTGCCTATGCTTCGAGGCAGCTGAAGATTCATGAGAAGAACTATCTGGTGCATGATTTAGAGTTGGCAGCCATTGTTCACACAATAAAGATTTGGAGGCATTATCTGTATGGCATGGCATGTGAGGTGTTCATTGATCACAAGAGTCTTCAGTACTTGTTCAAGCAAAAGGAGTTGAATTTGAGGAAGAGAAGGTCGTTGGAGTTGTCGAAAGATTATGATATCACCATCATATATCACCAGGGAAAGGCCAACGTGGTGGCCGATACTTTGAGTAGGAAGTCTCGTTCATATTCCGGTCAAAGAAAGCCGCTTTTTTTGGATGTTTAGACTTTGTCCAATTAGTTTGTGAGATACATGTTTTTGAGCCTGTGAGCACGTGATTTTTTTCCTCATTTGACATGTTCCTATAAATTAGTTAAACTAGGATTTTTTTCTTTTATTATTTGAATTTTTAGGAATTAATTGCGTGATTTTGTGTTTATTTGCGATTTAATTGCATAAATTGTGTGTCTGTTTGGATGTTGAGTGCATTTTAATTCACAAAAAATACAAAAAATAGCATTTTATTTAATTAGTCCAATTTTGAATGTAAATCAGGTTTTTGCTATGTTAATGTTAATTTGGTTCTAATAAAATAATTTAGAAATTAAAACAAATAAGGAAAAAAAGGATTTGGAAATATGTCTTGTTTTAAAAGGCCAACTTGGGCCATTTTTGCAAATTTAAACTAGCCCAAAATCACAAAACCTGACCCAAACCCACATCCCAAACCCGGTCCAACCTTGTAACACCCCCAAGACGACGTCGTTTTGGCATCCGTTCATATTGACAATCCATATTCCTTGATCCAACGGCTCAAATTGAGCCTCATATTTTAGATATAACTATCCAAACCCATGTAATACCTCAGAGACCAAAAGTCACCCTCTTCGTACCAATTACCCACCGGTGTAATGCTGCCGCCAATCCACTGTACCACCACCGTTCGCCGCATGTCGAAATCACCGTTGGCGGCAGCATAACTCCAACAACCTCCAAATTTACACCCCAGAATCCCCATTGTCTCCTCTTCCCAACCCTCCTAAGATCTCCCTTTGCAGCCCACCTCAACCCGTTGAATATCTGTTCAAAACCAGCTCCACCGTCCACGTCGGCGCCCGATGGCCAACGTCTTCCAGAGTTAGACCCCACACTCCCCTCTTCCCGACCCTCTATCAGTCACCCTCAAACATAGCCCCAGCTCTTCAAATTTTCTTTTAAATAAGGCAGTCGCGCCATGCACGGCGGTGACCGGGTTCCTATGGCCTCCAAATTGCAACCACCCACCCCTCTAGCCCTCCTCTACCCAAAAACACACATGGTCCTTTTCAAACAACCCCAGACCTCTCCAATGTCAAAACCAGTCATGACCTAAGTTTGAGTTCAGTTTTTAAAGACGTTTGACTCCGCTTGGAGGCTCGAATTGATTTCAACGAAGACTAATTGAAGAAACTAAGTAAGTTCACCTCAGCTTTAATTAGTTCTTCTATTTTTGTAGTTTCTTGCCTAGTTTAGCAATTGAGTCTGATTTTTTTAGTTTAAACTGAATATGGCATTTTTCGGTTAGTTTGCTTCCTTGGTTGTTTTGTTCTGATTATTTGTTTTAATTGGAGATAATAATTAGTTCTCAACTTTAGGAATACTCAGTTTTCTCTAGTTAATTTAGTTAAATTTGATTCAGTTGCATTTTTTATTTTCTGATGATTCCATGAATTACTCATTTTTTTAAGTTTAATTTCCATGTCTAATTAGTTTCATTGCTAGCTTTAATTTAGTTTAATATTTGATATTTCACCTGTTATTACTTAGCCTAGCTTAGTCTAAAGTTCAATTGTAGTATGAAGTAGAATTGATTTCAATCCTGATTAGTTTCAATAAAAGCTGTAGTTTAGAATTGCTTCTTGATTGTTAGATCTCAGCCCGTTTATGTGAAATGAGTTGGTTTGTAGTTGTCAAATGCATTTCTACTGATATATTTAAAATTAAGGGTTGTTTGGGTGTAAATTGACTGACCCCAGCAGAATTGAGACAAAAGAGGGTCGGGTTTGCTAATTTCAAAGTAATTTTAGGGTAGTATAAGGTTTTCCACCTAATTCAAATAATTTTAGGATAAATATAGAATTTTAGTTTAGTATTGGTAATTTTCAGAATAAAATAGGTGCAATATAGAGTTCTCAACCTGGATTTGGTGATATTAGGAACAAAATAAGGATAGTATAGGTAGTCTATAAAGGGAAGACAATGGTAGAAGCCTTTAGACCCTTCTCGAAGGGGTCTTTAAAATAAAAAATCAGTAGTTTTGTTGTAGTAACTTGGGAAACAAGTCAAAAAATGAGGGTTCAAATATGTAAATCTGAAAATTGAAAGAGGGACCTTTAGTTAAAACAAAATAAAAGTGGTGCCCTAGTCTTTGGCTATAAAATGGGGACTCTAAATCATTCAAAGAGGAGGTTGGACTCTCTGAAAAAATTAATAAAAATTTCCAGCCATAGTCAAAAATTAGTTTTCCAATTCCTGCAACTATAAAAAAATAAAAAATACATTAGTTTAGTTGGAGCAATTGCAAGCTCCTCATTCAAATTTGGGTATTTTAGGACTCCAAAATCAGTTGAAAGTTAGCAAACACTATTCCATTAAGAGTCCAGCTATTTTCAGGATATTTTTGTCTTTATTCTGTGTTTTGCTTCACTTGCTTGGTTTTTAACTGTTTCTTGGAGTCCCTGGGTTTGATTGCAAGTCGTTTGGGTCACTTGAAGTTTGTTGTGGTTCAAATTTGGTCTTGGGTATAAATCTGGGCTGCTGGATTGTTTCTATTGTTGTGTTGCTATGGTTTCAATTGCTGATGCCTAAAAATTATTGCTGACCTCCCTTTCTTCTTATTTGCATTCAATTTCTAGGTACACTTCTTAAGCTTGACAGTATAGAACTCAATGTGAGACATGAGATGCAGCTTGCTGCGCAAATTTGTAGATTTATTTGTTTAAACATCAAGTAGCTGGTATGATTTGTAAAAATATTCCATGTAAATAACTTTACGACTGTGCTGGCCTATTATTGAACTATTTTGACTGTTATTTTGGATTATTTTTAGTTTTAGTAGGGTCAACTATTGTAGTTGGTAATGGTAGATTGATTAGACCCTCATGTTTAATTAGGTAATGGAGATAATATATGTGCATCTATTCACATTCATATAGATAAGTTGGTTAGCTTAGATGTTAAATTTAAATGTTTAGCATGTTGATTCCCAAGTGATAAGAATCACATTTCAAATGGGATCCTCGGTATGAAGACTCTTGTTTTATGACTCGAAATTATACCTCTATCTTGCTAGACGTTTTTTTAGTGTTAAAATACAGGTGCAAACAAAAATGATATGGACTGGTTGTAGTATTGTGATTCGTGGACCACTATCCTTGGTCCATGACTAAGACTAAACTGTCTTCTTACGCCTCTAGGCCAAACCGTTACAACTACAAAAATACTTCCTGGGCTTGTATTATCTTATAACAAGCCCAATTGCAAAAGTCAGCAGCTGAAAATAGGCAGCTTGAAACCGAATTTGTTTAATGTGGTAATGCAACTCTTTCAATAGTAGGTCACCAATATGCTACCTAGTCAGAGCACCTTCATTTTTTTAGAGACACTACATGATAGAAAATAATAGTCGACTCTAGGATTGGCCTTTTAAAAATAGTGAATGAGGTATGCCATGCTAAATGAAATCTATAATCCGTGTGTCCATCATAAAGTGTTTATTTAAATATTTAGAGATTCGGGACACGTCGTTTAGCGAATTTCACGGTGTTCGTGCAAAGATAATAACACGCTAGTCGCTTTTAGGCACGTCTTAAATAATTTTATATCCTTAAACACGAGTGCGCATTTATGTGACCCAAATCCAAATCCCAACGGAGCTGGAATGTGTCAAAAACTGAGGGAGCATTTATGTGACGTGGTTCGAGGCATATTTTAATAACGTTGCAATTTTCCTAAAAATAATAATAAAAGTGGTTAAAAGATTAAAAATGCACTTAGGTTCAAAATTGTATAGAATCAGATAATTTAGGACAAATATAACAGTTGAGCGACCGTGCTAGAATCACGGAACCCAGGAATGGCTAACACCTTATCCCGGGTTAACAGAATTCCTTACCCGGATTTCTGGTTCCCAGATTGTTAAACAGAGTCATTCTTTCCTCGATTCGGGATTCTAACTGGTGACTTGGGACACCATAAACCTCCCAAGTGGAGACTCTGAATTCTCTTAAATAATTGAATCCCATTTGATATCCTTTAATTGGAAAAACTCCTTATCTACGCCCTTCGCCGGGTTATAGTGTCCGAAAAGGAGGTGTGACAGCTCTGGCGACTCTACTGGGGACTGAACTCAGAATATCTGGTTCAGGGTTCAAGAATTCGAGCTTAGAACAATTGCTGTATTTGGCTTGTTTTATTATCTGATTTTACATGTTGGCGTAATGTGCAAAAATGGTGTTTTTACCTCTTTGATATTATCTGAACTGTACATATAAACTGCTATGAAACCCTTCTCTTCTCATCTCCGGGGATGTGCTTACTGGTTGAAACTCCGTATTCTGTTAGTGTCATACCCTGCAATAAGAAAGAGGCCGGACAAGTTACTAAGCCGAATGGCCTTTTGATTCCCGGTACGTAGCCCCCTCCTCGACTCGAGTTGTCTGCTCGGGTGCACAGTCTAGACCCTATACCAAGGTTTTTAACTTAGAATAACTTGACCTCATGCCGGATCCCTAATAGGAACGCTTATTTGCATCATGCATTTGACTTAGGGGACTCAACACAGGGGTTGGGTCTGTCTAGGTCAGGTGACACGAATTGAATAGACCATCCTGATGCATATTACGTGTTACTTGTGCATTTAGCTGCTTTGGATTTGCATGTTGACCGGCTTGCGAATAAGAAAAGAAAATTGAGAAAAATAAGTAGTTGGTTGAGATTAATCATTTGTCTAGTAAAACCAATGCTCAAATAGCGCCGAAATGCTATCGAATTTTTGATAAAAGGAAAAACAAATGGAAAAGGGGCTTTTCAACAAAGTTTTTAGTTTTGATAAATTGTTTCACCCGAATTGCGCCAGTTTGATTCTCATCAGGAACGAGATACGTAGTCAACCCCCATTGGGTCCAACCTTCCTTTTTGTGAAAATAACCAAAATAAGGAAAAACAAATGTCTAATTCTACTTATTTTTTTAAATAAGTCGGATGATCCCGTTACTGCCAGGGATGGCCGAATGTTACCGAAAGGGATGTCGGAAGGCTAACTTTGCACAAATGGCCACCTTTGAGTCTTATTTTGGCCGATGAGCGAGCACAACCTTAAAATCTTCCTTTGGAAGTGCTGAAAGGCCGTATTCGCAAAGCTGGGCCCTGATTTTTGAAAATAATTTCATAAAAGAAAGAGGTCAGTTTTAATGTTTTGTAGGGTCAAGTAAGACAAAATTTTGAGATACTAATTCGCCCTAATAAATGTGCAGAATGAGCACGGATCAGTATTCACCGATAACATTCATGAACAAAATTCCCTTAGAGCTACACATGTGGTTGAATGACTTGGGGGAAGCGGGGCAAAATAGGGTCAACATGCATTTGGGAGGGCTTACTGGGTTGCTGAAAATTAACCCGAGGGGAGATATCATAAAGGCATTGATCACATTCTGGGACTTGGCTCACAATGTATTCCATTTCTCGTATTTTGAACTCACACTGACATTGGAGGAAATAACTAGATATATTGGGACCCCTACAATTCCTTTGAGATATCAATACCTGATTGCGCCAAGAGCCCTCGCCGTGCACAAGTTCCCCGCCTCCTTAAAATCAGTAGGAAGGTTCACAATCCAGACTTGTCTGCTGGCTTCTGTACTCCGTAGTTTATATATCAGAGGTACGGGCATATAGAGGGATTCAATAACCCGGAAAACTATATTTGTAGCAAAGTAAACCAACTCAAATGGGAGGAGCATCGATGTTTTGCATATATGGTATTCTTCTTGGGTCTTTTGGTGTTTCCACGGAAGGATGAAAATATTGACATAAGAATAGCAGGGGTCTTCAACTCTTTAATAACTCAAGCCAAGAGCACCCTCGCTCCTATGATGTTATCCGAGATCTTCCGTGCTCTTACTCCCTGTAAAGCGGGAAGAGACTTCTTTGAAGGATGTAACCTATTGCTGCAAATATGGATGATCGAGCATTTATGTCACCAACAAAGAGATGCGTAGAAGAATTCTGCAACAGGGTTGATGGGTTTAGGTTACCTGAGGGTGTCACAGAATGGGTGTTGTATCTCCGGGTTGTCACTACAAATCAGATAGAGTGGACGTTAGGGTGGCTCCCCATGGATGAAATTGTGTATATGCCAGCCACTGGGCCTCATTTCCTTTTGATGGGTCTTCGAAGTATCCAACCCTATGTGCCATACAAAGTACTAAGGCAATTAGGAAGATGCCAAGTGATTCCTAGGGACGAGGATATTAGCCGCCATGCGGTTGCTATTAGCCCCAATGGTCAATTCCGTGAAGCCATCGTCTATCAAATCTGGAGCGAATGTCAATACTTGACAACAGGCACCCGAGTGCCGACATATCTAAAGGCAAGGTTGCACCGGGATACATTGCTTGGTACAAAAAAGAAATAGAGCCCGAAAGGCTAGCAAAAAGACCACATCTCCAAGAATTTGTTGAAACATCACAGGATCAATGGGATTGGCTAACCAAGGAAAATGAATACAATGTCACCATCGAAAGATTAGAAAAGCAAGTCAAAGAGCTTTAATTTGAAAATGGTTTGCAAGACGCAGCAGATGAGGGGGAAAAGAAAAGATTAACAAAAGAAACGAGGCATTGCGAGCCCAAATCCAAAAAATGAAAGCAGCCACAGAAAATCCCCCCAGGAGCGCGAAGGATGAAAAACTCATAGACAATTTGAGGCAAAAAGTAACCGAATATGGGTTTGACTTGAATAAGGTGGAAGGCGAGCTATCCTGGGTTCGGAAAAATTAGCTAAAAGTGCGGAGGAACGAGGCTGCATCATTGAACAATTAAAGGAGAAGCATGACGATGAGGTTGCTGGGTTTAAATGGAGGGTCATAATGGCCGAGAACAAAGTGTCCAAGAAAGTCAGGGACCTCAAGCCGAGAGAAAAAATTGTTATGTAGCGATAGCAAAGTTTTGCGGCAATTCCAGGAACTGAATCAAGTAGCCGAGCAAACTCTAAAGGCAATGGCTGAGCAAATTGGGCATGTGTTGCAAGAAAAGTGTGTTATTAGGGAAAGAGTACGGGCGATTGTAGACTACATCACCACAACGTGCAACCATTGCGAGGATGCGACAAGATCCATGTTCTTTGCCACTGCTATGACCTTTGTTTGGCAAGTAATGGAGGATCTCAACCACCTCCAAGGGAGTTTAGCATGCAAGCCTGCGGCAAGGCTGAATGATGCCCCGCAAGGCCCAGGAGCACTTGAAGCATTAATGTATTCATAAAGATCACCCGTCCTTTTGTCAAAGTATATTTAAACGTCTATTAGTTTAGCCGAGAGTCTGTATTTTCTTTTATGCATAGTTAGTTGTTTTTTGTGTCTGTAGTTTGCTTTTTATCCAAGCTTTTTAGTTTCTTGTTTAATTTGTCAGTCATTGAGTCTTTGTAACCGAAGTTTGTTATTATGAGGATGTAAATTTCCAAAATATTTTTATGCTCTGCCTTTTGCAAGAACTACGCTCGGTCTGATTCATGCGGGGATATGATACGTAGGAAATCTACATAGGATTCGACTATAATTGAATAAAATAAGAGAGAAAGAAGATGAAATAGGAAATAGGGAGAGTATAAGGCTAACACAAAAAGGGGCTTCGCAAATAAAAGCCAGGATGACGCAAGCAACCAATGCATGTAGGGACCGACTGCATTTATGTGCATTCATACCCAATATGTGGCGGCTTATGTGTTAGAACCTAACCATTACCGAGTTTTTGGTGTTGTTCTAGTTTCAAATTAGACTGATTAGTGCTCACGACATTCTGGCAACCCACTCCTACAGTACGCGGTCAAAACATAAGCAAGTCATGGGCAATCAGGAAGCCGATGTCAGCATTATTTACCCCTCGAAGGAAGCAGAGGAATTGGACGTTAATGCTATGAAGGAGGAAATGTATAAGCTTAAGCACCAAATGGTTGAGATGTACCAGGCATGGGCAAGAGGACAGCCGCCCCCACATATCCTGCTAATCCAGCCTTTATCCTGCCACTGGCCCAAGCATCTGACCTGTCCGCTACTGATCCACCTTCAAGTTTTCCTATCTATTCGCAACATCATGGTACGACCTCTCAACCACCACCAGCTCCACTATCCAAAGTCACTCCTCAGCCTCCCCTGCAAATTGCTCCCATCTACGTGGAACCTCCACCCCCTACACTTCATAGGTCGTCAAGTGAACCCTTGATTCAAGCTTATAACCCTCAATACTATCCACCTGAACCTGCTTACAAAACCCAGGAGCCTTACTCCTATGCTCCCCGTCCAGAAATGCCGATGGGAGTTGAAAAACCGATCAAACATCCAGAGCAGGAAGAGATGCTTAGAAAGGTCCAGAGTCTGGAACAACCATTCAGGGACATGTAGGGATTAAGTAGACATGTGAGCGTGGCATTCAGGGATCTTTGTCTATTTCCAGACATGCAATTGCCTCCGAGTTTCAAGATGTCTAAATTTGACTTATTTATGATGGTCGGCGATCTGCTCGCGCATCTAAGGGGGTTTTGTATCAAAATGAGGGGAGCAAGGGGAAAAGATGAATTGCTAATGGCATACTTTAGCCAGAGATTAAGTGGGTCGGCGCTTGAGTGGTATACTCGACAGGATCCTAATCGGCGGTGTACTTGGGATGACCTGGCACAAGCATTTGCTTGCCACTTTCAACATAATCTCGAGATTGTCCCAGATCCTCTATCTTTGACAAAGCTGGAGAAGAAACACAACGAGAGTTTCAGGGAGTACGATTATGGTGGAGGGAACAAGCATCCAGAGTCGATCCTCCCATGAAGGAAAGTGAGATGGTTGACTATTTTCTACAGGCTTTGGAACCTACCTACTTTGGGCATTTGGTGTCAGCAGTGGGAAAGTTTTTCAATGAAGTGGTCAAGATGGGAAGTATGGTCGAGAAAGGCCTCAAAACCAATAAAATCATGAGCTACTCTGCAATTAAGGCAACTACTCAGGCCATCCAGGGTGGAGCTAGGGGAACATTCGGAAAGAAGAAGAAGGAGGAAGCAACTACAGTGGAGTCGAGAACTTGGTTCAGACCTTCGGCACCATCTCATTACGGCTAGTCCCGTCCTTACCACAAACCATACCACATACTTCATACGGCCCACCACAACATTATTATCCGTCACTAGAACCTCAATTCTCAGTCCATCACGCGCAAGCATATACCCAACCTCCTGCTTACTCACAATGGCGTGCGCCACCCCCTTTAAAACACCTACCCAACTCCACAAAATAATTATCCACCTCCAAGAGCTTACCAACAACCTGTGAAGCCCGCCTTCCAAGCCAATCCAGTCATGAGAAATAAGAGGGTACAAAAAAAGAAGACTTTCACTCCGCTGGGAGAATCCTACACTAGCTTATTCCACAGGCTGCGTCAACTGGATATGGTGAGACCAATTGAAGTGAAACTGCCAAATCCTCCCCCAAAGAATTTAGATATTCAGTCAGCTGTGAATACAGCTTCGGTGCACCCGGGCATGACACCGAAAAGTGTTGGGCATTTAAAGAACGCTATCCAGGAACTTATTGACTCCCACAGGATTAAGGTGCAGACGCCAGAGGTACCCAATATTAACATAAACCCGTTGGCGGCCCATCAGGAAACCAACATGATTGAGATTGTGGAAAGAAGGGCAGAGTCCAGAAGGCCCTCACAAACGATAATAACGATCAAAGCCAGTGAGTTTAAGCCAACCAAGGTGGCAAGCAGTGAGAAGGTAGTAACCGGGGCAAAGGAAAAATGGAGCAAACCTGTCATAGTTCAGGGGAGCTCAGCATGCGCAATTGTGCCAAAGCAGGAGCATGCAAAAGTAACAGTACATGGGGCAGCTAGAGAGTCTGTCGTGGTTGTAGAAGGTGTTTTCATAGAGCCAGTTATTGTAGTGATCCAACCACCAATCATCAACAGCAAAGCCGTTTCTTGGAGATATGATCAAGCAATAGTGATGTACAAGGGAAAAGAAGATAATGAGGAAGTGTGTGAGGCATGGGGTTTAACTCGGTCAGGAAGGTATTTTGCCCCGGAAGAATTGAGGAAGGGCAGAATATCCAAAGATAACGTAGAACCAGTGAAGAAATTTGTTTCAGAATAAGAGGCGGAGGAAATTTTGAAGAAAATGAAAATGCATGACTACTCCATCATAGAGCAGTTGAGGAAGACATCAACTCAGATTTCTTTGTTGTCCTTACTAATCCACTCAGATGAACATCACCGGGCGTTGATGAAGATTTTGAATGAAGACCATGTCCCAGAAAAGATAACGGTGAACCATTTGGAAAAGATTGCAAACAAGATATTTGAGGTAAACCAGGTCACATTATCTGACAATGAATTGCCCATGGAGGGCACTGAGCACAAGCACAACCAGGCTCTTTATCTGACCGTGAAATGTGAGGATGCTGTGGTTACCCGAGTTTTGGTCGACAACGGGTCCAGTGCAAACATTTGTCCACTATCCACATTGACCAAGCTGAAGGTGGAAAATGAAAAGGTCTGCAAGAATAACATATGTGTTCGAGGCTTCGATGGCTGAGGCAAAGACACTATAGGGGATATAGTGGTGGAAGTGACATTAGGGCCCGTTGAGTTCATTATGGAATTCCGAGTGATGGACGTAGAAGTCTCTTATAACATGTTGTTAGGTAGACCATGAATTCATACAGGCAAAGCAGTGACATCTACACTACATCAGATGGTCAAATTTGAATGGGATAGACAAGAGATTGTGGTGCACGATGAAGACAATCAGTGTACTTCAGGGGACTCAATCGTACCTTTTATTGAATTTGAGGACAGCAAAGGGCCATGGGTTTACCAGGTGTTTTATACTGTGTCAGTTCAGAAAATCCCAGAGGGTGATGTTGTCACGACCCAAAAGATAGCAACCGTGTCCATCATGGTAGCTTCAAAAATGTCGAAAAATAGCTTTATGCACGGCAGGGGGTTGTGGGCTTCTCTGCAAGGCATTGTGCAACCAGTGTCCCTTCCTAAAAATTTGGACACTTTTGGCCTAGGGTTCAAGCCCACATTCGCAAACATAAGGCAAGCCAGGAAGTTAAGGCAGAAGGCTTGAGTGCTCCCAAAACCCATCCCAAGGTTGTCCAAATCATTCGTCAAATCCAATACCAGCAATGGCTCTGGACCAAAGATTTCCAGCCCGCTGATCGACGCAGATGGAGATCTTGATAAAGGATTTGAAAGACTGTTCAACGAGGTGAATATGGTTGAGGCAGGAGAAGGATCAAGCAGGACAGATGTGCAGTTCGTGGGAGCGTGCGCAACACTTAATAACTGGGAAGCCACTCTTCTTCCCACTCGGAGGGAGCCGTGGTAGTCGGCTTTGATTTTACTTTTAGTCTAGTTTGGATTAGCATCAGAGTTGTCAATTCAGTTGTTATTTACGTCCGTTAGGATGTTTAAACTCTGTTATCTTTGATTCTAATCAAATGCAGTTTCCCTTTCAGCAATGCTGATAGTCTCCATTTCTCTTTACTTTTCTTTCTTTTCTCTTTTGTACTCTTATTTTTATGCTGGTTCCAGTGATCTAACATGCATAAGGACTCCTCGGCCCAGTCTTCAAAATAGGTCTAGTTCAAAAATAATAATTCAGGAAATAGAACATGAGGATAAACCAGGGTATGATGAGGAAGGGGCGTGGGACGAGATTACTAAAGAGTTGACCCAATTCGTCGAGAAACCCAAACCAAACCTGAATAATATAGAGGCAATCAATTTAGGAAGTCCAGATAATGTCTGAGAAACAAAAATAAGTGTCCACTTGGAGCCACAGCTTAGGGAAGAAATAATTGAAGTGTTGTTTGAGTACAAAGATGTCTTTGCACGGTTCTACGACGACATGCCCGGATTAAGCACTGACTTGGTTGTCTACAAGTTACCCACTGACCCAGCCTGCCCGTCTGTCAAGCAAAAGTTGAGAAAATTCAAAACTGATGTGAGTGTGAAAATTAAAGAGGAATTGACCAAGCAGTTTGAGGCAAAAGTCATCCGAGTCACACGATACCCCACTTGGTTAGCTAATGTTGTGCCTGTACCAAGGAAGGATGGTAAAACCAGGGTGTGCGTTGATTACCGTGATCTCAACAAAGCAAGTTCAAAAGACAACTTTCCCCTGACGAACATCCATATATTGATCGACAATTGTGCGAAGCATGAGATCGAGTCATTCGTGGATTGTTACCTAGGTTACCACTAGATCTTAATATATGAAGAAGATGTAGAGAAAATAACATCAATCACACCGTGAGGGACATATTGTTATAGAGTCATGCCTTTTGTTTTGAAAAACATTGGGGCAACATACATGAGGGCCATGAAAACCATTTTTCATGACGTGATACACAAAGAAATCGAGGACTATGTGGATGATGTGGTAGTCAGGTCCAGAAAGCAATCCGATCATGTCAAAGACCTGAGGAAATTCTTCCAAAGGCTTCGCAAGTATGACCTCAAACTCAACCCTGCAAAATGTGCATTCAGGGTCCCTTCGAGAAAGTTGTTAGGGGTTATAGTCAGCCGACGAGGCATCGAACTAGACCCATCAAAAATCAAAGCTATACAAGAGCTGCCGCCACCAAGGAATAAAACAGAAGTGATAAGTCTACTAGGAAGATTGAATTACATCAGTCGGTTCATTGCTCAGCTCACAACCATCTGCGAGCCCATCTTTAAGTTATTGAAAAAGGATGCTGCGGTAAAATGGACGCGAGAGTGTCAAGAGGCTTTTAATAAGATACAAGAATATTTGTCAAACCCACCGGTATTAGTCCCGCCGGAACTAGGAAGGCCCTTGATCTTATATTTGCCAGTCTTGGACAACTCATTTGGGTGCATGTTGGGCCAGCACGATGTTACCGAGAGAAAAGAGCAGGCCATATACTACCTCTGCAAGAAATTTACAGCTTACAAGGTTAAGTATTCTCATCTTGAAAGGACATGCTGCGCCTTGACGTGGGTAGACCAAAAGTTAAAGCATTACTTGTCATCATATACCACCTATCTCATCTCACGTCTGGACCCATTGAAATACATCTTCCAGAAGCCCATGTCCACAGGAAGGCTCGCGAAATGGCAAATCTTGCTTACTGAGTTTGACATTATCTACGTGAATGGGACCGCCATAAAAGCACAAGCATTGGCAGATCATTTAGCTGAAAATCCGATAGATGAAGAATATGAACCCTTGAACACATACTTCCAAGACGAGGAAGTGATGCATATCGATAAAGTGGAACAAGATGAGAAGTCGGGATGGAAATTGTTCTTCAATGGGGAAGCCAATATAAAAGGCGTTGGGATTGGAGCGATGTTCATTTCTGAAGAAGGTCATCATTACCCAGTCACAGCCCAACTTTGCTTCTATTGCACAAACAATATTGTAGAATATGAGGCATGTATTTTGGGTTTGAGATTAGCAGCAGAAATGGGTGTCCAGGAAGTCTTGGTCTTGGGTGACTCGGACCTTCCTGTACACCAGATTCAAGGGGAGTAGGAAACAAGAGATTTGAAACTCATTCCATACCGGCAATGCTTGGATGATATCTGCCAACGATTCAGGTCAATAGAGTTCAGACACATCCCCAGAATTCACAATGAGTTTGCCGATGCCCTGGTTACTTTGGCGTCAATGTTACATCATTCGGACAAGGCTTATATTGACCAAATACATATCTGGGTCCATGATCAACATGCTTATTGCAACATGGTGGAAGAAGATCTTGACGGCGAGCCTTGGTTCCACGACATCGAGGAATATATCAGCAGAGGTGTGTACTAGGTACAACCCACGAGTGACCAGAAGAGAACAATTCATCATTTGTCGAGCGGCTTTTTCTCCAGCGGAGGAATATTTTACAAAAGAACGCCAGATCTCGGTTTGCTAAGATGCGTAGATGCTAAGCAAGTGACGACCATCATGAATGAGGTGCATACTGACGTTTGCGGGCCGCACATGAGCGGATTTTGGCAAAGAATATTCTCTGGGCAGGATACTATTGGCTTACCATGGAGCAGAATTGTATCAGCTTGGTGCGCAAAAGCCACCAGTGTCAGGTGCATGGAGACTTAATTCACTCTCCACCGTCGGAATTACATATGATGTCGGCACCATGGCCTTTCATTGCTTGGGACATGGACGTCATCGGGCCCATTAATCCAACAACTTCTAACAGACATAGATTTATCCTGGTTGCTATTGATTATTTCACCAAATGGGTTGAAGCCAAAACCTTCAAGGCAGTGAGCAAGAAGGCCGTGGTCAACTTTGTGCACACAAACATCATTTGTCAGTTTGGGATCCCCAAGACTCTCATCACGGACAGTGGGGCAAACCTCAACAGTCACTTAATGAGGGAAGTATGTCAGCAATTTAAGATCACACATCGAAATTCTACTCCATACCACCACAAAAGCGAACGGCGCGGTTGAGGTGGCCAATAAGAACATAAAGAAGATACTTCGTCAAAATGATGGAAGGGTCCAGGCAATGGCATGAGAGGTTACCCTTTGCATTGTTAGGTTATCGCACTACGTTCGCACTTCAGTGGGGGCTACTCCGTACTTGTTGGTGTATGGAACAAAGGCAGTAATCCCGACCGAAATTGAAATTCCCTCTCTTCGAATCGTGGCCAAAGTAGGAATCAACGACGAAGAATGGGTCAAAGCTCGTTTGAGCACTTGAGTCTGATTGGCGAGAAAAGATTGGCGGTGGTCTGCCACGGCCAGTTGTATCAACAAAGGATGGCCAGGGCATATAATAAGAGAGTACTCTCCAGAAAGTTTGAAGTTGGTCAATTGGTATGAAAACGCATCCACCCTCACCAGGCCGAGGCAAAGGGCAAGTTCGCTCCAAACTGACAAGGACCATTTGTTGTGTCAAGAGTGCTGTCCAATGGGGCATTTTACTTAGCAGATGTGGAGGGAAAATGCGTAGAGATGGCTATCAATTCAGATGCAGTCAAAAGATATTATGTATGACTTTCTATACTTGGCACTTGTTTGTACTTGACATATTTTGAAAAATTGGAATGACGAAGGCATTTTATACGGCTATCTAAACACTTTATCCTTTATTAACCCTTTGAGTTTTGGTTGTCTTCTTTCACACTCCTCTTTCGGAATAAGTAACAAAAGTCAGAAACGCAAGTATGAGAAGGCAGTAAAAGGAAAGGAAAGAAAAGAATGGAAAAAGCGGGAAGAATAAAACAAAAGAAAAGAAAAACAATGAAATAAAAGAGAAAAGAGAAAAGAAAAAGAAGAAAAAAAACAAAGCAAAACAAAGAAAAGAGAAAGAAAAAAAAGCAGAAAGAAAAAGGGAGAAGAAAAACAATAACAAAATAAGGAATCGATATGAATTACGATTGACCTGATTTCGTTTAAAAGAATACGTAGGAAGCCTCAGGGTTCGGTCTCATCGAAATAAAAATCCAAAAGTCCCCAAGCAAGAAACTAGGGCAGAAGTGGTGGTTGTTGTAAAAATGTGATTCGAAAAGTTGAAATTCAGAACCCATTTAAATTGTTTTGAGCCTTTGATATACTTCCTTTCTAACCCTATACAAAAGCCCACGTTATGGTCCAAAGAAAGACCTTCTGATCAGTCTTCAAAAGATGCCAAGTTGAGCAGGTAGAAGTGATTCATGACAGGGACAACACTCCGAGCTAGGCAAGAGATATAATAAAATGAGAGAGTCTTATTGGTGAAAACCTTTATGGGCACCATAAGGCGACAAGGTTTGAGAAACTAAATTGAGAGAGTATTATTGGAGAAAACCCTCGCGGGCACCATAAGGTGATGCAAGTTGAGAAAATAGATGAGAGAGTCTCAATTGGTGAAAACCTTCACAAGCACTGTAAAGCGAAGGTGAGGCAAAAAGCAAAACTCAGAAAGGGGCTATCGGTAGATGAACATTGTAAGGCAAACCAAGCTAGGGTTTGGTTGAATAAATCGGATTAGAAGGTTAGCAACAACAATCGAAGGGTCACAACAACAAAAAGCATGGCAACAGATGGTCGGTCATCGAAACGGATTGGGTCGACTAAGCCGAAGAGCATGTCATGATCATGACAACCAGCTGCTCTTCTTCAGATAAGTCTTCTTTCTTTTCTTTTCAACAATCACCGAGTCTGGGATTCTTTACCCTAAATACCGTTTAGAGTGTTTGCATTTCATCTCTCTTCCAAGTCTATAAAGTTTTTTGTTTAAGCAAACGAGAGGGACTTCAAAGCCGATTATCAATTCCCAAAGGGACAAAGCGCATGACGCCCAAAGGCATAACTAAGATAACAAGTGTGAAATAGCAAAGAGAAGGCTTCATAAAAATTGAAATTGAACAAAACACGAATACGGTAAAGGTCGCAAGGTCGCAAGGTTTGAACAACCATAATACATCAGTCATCGGGAAAGACATAAAGAGTTCGGGCGAAGGATCAAGAGTTCAACACAAGGTGGGAGAGAAGTGAGGACATGAAGATCAAGAGTCGGTCAAGCATCACAAATGGACCAGGGACCAGGTAATCTCGGAGAAGGGGGTAAGGATTTTTTGGCAAAGGCTCGGAAATGTAACACCAAGATGAGAAACAAAACAAAGCCACGAGGTTGAGAGGATCACCTAAGTATAACATCTTAACTCAGCAATCCTCTGAGAGGGGTATAAGGCTTCTGGTAAAAGAGGCAAAAGCGCAACACAAATGTGGAAATAGCCGTGAGAGCTGACCCAGCAGGTAACATGGGTAAGCACCAACACCCTTCCCAGTAAGAGTCGCAGAAATCCTCCTGGACAATAATCACTAGCATAAACAACCAGAAGTTAGAATTGGCATTTAGGGTGGAACCTTCATGACCCTCATGGAAAATGGGGCTCATTTTAAGGTCAGGAGTAATCATGGATAAAAAATAGTATAAAATGACTCGCATGTTGAAATAGGATCCAGTTAAGAGTTGCCAGGACCCACCTGAAAAATAGGACTTATCCTAGAACACAAACAGTAGGGTGGCATGGTCAAACCCAAATATTTCTTCAACAAGAGTCAACAAGAGTCATCAGGACCCTCCTGAAAAATGGGACTTAGATTAGATACTTCCCCAGCAAGACTCAACAAGAGTTGTCGGGACCCTCCTGAATAATGGGACGTAGCCCAAAATAGTAACCCCCAGCAGACACATTCTTGTCATTTAATTAAGAGTTGTCAGGATCCGCCTGGATAATGGGAAGCAGTTTTAATCACCAGTCACCAGTAGATCCCCAGCAGATATAACTGATAACAAGACATAGTGGAAAATAATACCTTTTAAGAGACATAATGTAGTCTTAAAGTTGTCATCGGTTAAGAATTATCAAGGCCCTCCCAGATAATGAGACTTAGCTTAGATTTAGAGATATTTGGTAATAAGATTTGATTAACACTCACGGATCCGCCCAGCACCAAACTGGGGCAGGAAAAAATGTCTTGTGTTTGTTTGTTTGGTTTTGTTGTGATCAGGTATACATGCAACAGTCTAAGGGAATATTTTTCAAAATTTCAAGTTTTTGTAATCAGGTGCCCACATGAAAAACAAGGGAATATTCTTTCAAGTTTCAAGTTTTTGTAATCAGGCGCCCACCTGTAGAACAAGGGAATATTTTTCAAAATTTCAAAGTTTTGGTAATCAGGCGCCCACCTGTAAAATAATGGAATACATTTCAAAATTCAAGTTTCGAAAATCAGGCACCCACCTGTAGAACAAGGGAATATTTTCAAGTTTCGATAATCAGGCGCCTACCTGTAGAACAAGGGAATATTTTTCAAAATTATATGTTTTGGCAATCAGGCGCCCACCTGTAGAAAAAGAGAATATTTTTCAAAATTTTAAATTTCAAGTTTCAAGCACCCACCTGTAGAACAAGGGAATATTTTTCAAGAATTTAAGTATCGAAAATCAGGCGTCCACCTGTAGAACAAGGGAATATTTTCAAGATTTCAAGTGCGAAAATCAGGTGCCCACCTGTAAAACAAGGGAATACTTTTCAAAATTCAAGTTTCGAAAATCAGGCGCCCACCTGTAAGTACAAGGGAATATTTTTCAAAATTTCAAGTTTTAGAAATCAGGCACCCACCTACAGAACAAGGGAAGATTTTTCAAAATTTTAAAGTGTTGATAATCAGACGCTCACCTGTAGAACAAGGGAATATTTTTCAAAATTTTCAGGCTTTGGCAATCAGGCACCAACCTGGAGAACAAGAGCATATTTTTCAGAAATCAAGTCTTGGCGATCATGCCCCCACCTGTAGAACAAGGGAATGTCTTTCAAATTTCAAGTTTTTAGTAGTCAGGCGCCCACCTGTAGAACGAGGGAATGCTTTCAAGGGAATACATGTCAAGCAGTTAACAAGGCCACAAGGGGTTCACAGGAAGAAATACAAGGCAACAAGGATCAAGAGCGAGATTGAAGATGTAGATAGGTTTTTCTGTGTAATCCGTAGCTTATAGCTTAGTATAATTTTCTTTTATTTTTAAGGTGTAATAAGTAGGTCAGTAAGAAGTAACAGCAACATCAGCAGTGCAATCACAGTTTTTGGTAGTCCCAGCTACCAAACACTCCAGAACTAGGCAACCTTTGAAGCAGGGTTTGGTCAGACGGTTTTCAAAACGCTTCTCATGGAATTCAAAGCAGTCCTCACTTATCTTTGCCCGGAAACCCTTCGTGTCTCCGAGCAATGAGGGGCGTCTATGAGCACATGATTTTTGCCTCACTTGAAATGTTCCTATAAATTCGTTAAACTAGGATTATTCTTTTATTATTTGAATTTTTAGAAATTAATTGCGTGATTTTGTGTTTATTTGTGATTTAATTGCATAAATTGTGTGTTTGTTTGCATGTTAAGTGCATTCAAATTCACAAAAATACAAAAAATTAGCATTTTATTTAATTAGCCCAATTTTTTATCTAAATCAGGTTTTTGCTATTTTAATGTTAATTTAGCTTTAATAAAATAATTTAGAAATTAAAAAAAACAAGGACAAATAGGATTTGGAAATATGGTCTTGTTCTAAAAGGCCAACTTGGGCCATTTTTGCAAATTTTAACCAGCCCAAAATCCCAAATCTCACATCCCAAACCCGGTCCAACCTTGTAATACCCCAAAGACGACGTTGTTTTGGCGTCCATTCATCGTGACCATCCATATCCCTTGATCCAACAACTCAGATTGAGCCTCATATTTTAGATATAACTGTCCAAACCCATGTAATACCTTAGAGACAAAAAGTCACCCTCCCATACCAATTACCCACCGGTGTAACCTCGCCGCCAATCCGACGTACCACCATCGTCCACCGCCGGACGGAAATCGCCGGCGGCGGCAGTGTGACTCCAATAACCTCCAAATTTACATCCCAGAATCCCCGTTGTCTCCTCTTCCCAACCCTCCTATGATCGCCCTTCGAATCCCACCCCAACCAGTCGAATATCCGTTCAAAACCTGGCAGATCTGCCGTCCACGGCGGCGCCAGGTAGCTAACAGTTTCCAGAGTTACACCCCACACTCCCCTCACTCCACTCTTCCCAACTTTACCATCATTCACCCTCAAACATAGCCCCAATTCTTCGAATTTTCTTTTAAATAAGGCAGCCCTGCCATGCACGGCGGTGACAGGGTTCCTATGGCCTCCAAATTGCAACCACCCACCCCTCTAGCCCTCCTCTACCTAAAACACATATGGTCCGTTTCAAATAACCCCAGACCCATCCAATGTCAGAACGAGTGATGACCTAAGTTTGAGTTTAGTTTTTAAAAGATGTTTGATTCTACTTGGAGGCTCGGATTGATTTCAACGAAGATTAATTGAAGAAAATCAGTAAGTTCACCTCAGCTTTAATTTGTTTTTCAATTTTTGTAGTTTCTTGCCTGGTTTAGCAATTGAGTCTGATTTTTTTAGTTTAAATTGAAAATGGCATTTTTCGGTTATTTTGCTTCTTTGGTTGATTTTGTTCTGATTATTTGTTTCAATTGGAGATAATAGTTAGTTCTCAACTTTAGAAATACTCAGTTTTCTCTAGTTAATTTAGTTAAATTTGATTCAGTTGCATTTTTATTTTCTGATGATTCCATGAATTACTCATTTTTTTAGTTTAATTTTCGTGTCTAATTAGTTTCATTGCTAGCTTAAATTTAGTTTAATCTTTGATTTTTCACCTGTTATTACTTAGCCTAGCTTAGTCTAATGTTCAATTGTAGTATAAAGTAGAATTGATTTTAATCTTGATTAGTTCCAATAAAAGCTGTAGTTTAGCATTACTTCTTGATTGTTGAATCTCAGCCCGTTTATGTGAAATGAGTTGGTTTGTAGTTGTCAAATGCATTTCTGCTGATATATTTAGAAATAAGGGTTGTTTGGGTGTAAGTTGACTGACCCTAGCAGAATTAAGACAAATGAGGGTTGGGTTTGGTAATTTCAAAGTAAAATTTCAGGGTAGTATAAGGGTTTTCACCTAATTCTGATAATTTTAGGATAAATATAGAATTTTAGTTTAGTATTGGTAATTTTCAGAATAAAATATGGGCAATATAGAGTTTTCAACCTGGCTTTGGTAATATTAGGAACAAAATAAGGGTAGTATAGGTAGTCTATAAAAGGAAGACAATGGTAAAAGCCTTTAGACCCTTCTAGAAGGGGTCTTTAATATAAAATCAATAGTTTTGTTGCAGTAACTTGGGAAACAAGCCAAAAAATGAGGGTCCAAATAGGTAAATCTGAAAATTGAAAGAGGGACCTTTAGTTAGAACAAAATAAAAGTAGTGTCCTAGCCTTTGGCTATAAAACGGGTACTCAGAAATTTCCAGCCATAGTCAAAAATTAGTTTTCCCATTCCTTCAACTATAACAAAATCAAAAATACATTAGATTAGTTGGAGCAATTGGAAGCTTCCCCTTCAAATTTGGGCATTTTAGGACTCCAAAATCAGCTGATAGTTAGCAAACACTATTCCATTAAGAGTCCATCTTTTTTCAGGGTTTTTGGTCTTTGTTATGAGTTTAGCATCACTTGCTTGGTTTTTAACTGTTTTTTGGAGTCCCTGGGTTTGATTTCAAGTCGTTTGGGTCACTTGAAGTTTATTGTGGTTCAAATTTGGTCATGGGTATAAATCTGGGCTGCTGGATTGTTTCTACTGCTGTGTTGCTATGGTTTCAATTGTTCTTCTTATTTGCATTCAATTTCCAAGTACACTTCTTAAGCTTGATAGTGTAGAACTCAATGTGAGACACGAGATGCAGCTTGCTGCACAACTTTGTAGATTTATTTGTTTAAATATCAAGTAGCTGCTGTGATTTGCACAAATATTCCATGTAAATAATTTTATGACTGTGCTGGCCTATTTTTGAACTATTTTGACTGTTATTTTGGATTATTTCGAGTTTTAGCAGGGTGAACAATTGTAGTTCGTAATAGTAGATTGTTTAGACCCTCATGTTTAATTAGGTAATGGAGATAATGTTGGAAACACGTTTCAAATGCAATATACTAAACGTGTGTTCTTTTGTAGGTTTTGATGAATGTCAAACAAAGCAATAAGCGATATATAGCAGTGCTCAAGGACAAGCACAAAATGGATGCATTACAAGAAGCTCAAGACAAAGTTTAGAAATGTTATAATTGAGTCAATATTAATTGTGATCTTGATTCCTCAATCTTGGCTCATAACATGGCTTCTCTATTAAAATTATTTTTCCAAAATCATGCATATCTAACTTAAGTGTCAAATGATTTTAAACTATGCATATTTATATTTGTTAAAATGTTTTTCAAACATGCCTCAAAAATCTGGGCTAAGATAATCGATTATGTACTTATGATAATCGAGTATCTCTAAGCCAAGACTGCATGACAATCGATTGTGAATTAATGATAATCGATTGTGAGTAAGTCAGTTAACATCAGGTTTTTGCAAACTGCATAACAATCGATTGTGTACTTTTGATAATCGATTGTTAACTGAGGCAAAGCTTTCAAAACTCAGAAAAATCGATTATGAACTAATGGTAATCGATTAGAATGAGAAAAATGTCTCCCAGTGTTTTTAAATAAATTAATAATCGATTGTGGCTTTTGATAATCGATTATATATGAGACAGAAAGTTTTGAAATTAATTAATAATCGATTATGGCTTTTGATAATCGATTATATATGAGACAGTAAGTTTTGAAATTAATTTATAATCGATTGTTCTATTTGATAATCGATTGTTGGAACTAACCGTTGTCATACATTTTCAAATTACCTTCAGGTAATCGATTGTTGATATTTAACAATCGATGTTTTGCGTAAAATCTGGAAAAGATTTTCTGAACGTTGTTAAAATAATCGATTGTTGATTTCCTGATAATCGATGTTTTATGCCAAAAATTGGAAAGGATTTTTTAACGTTATAAATAATCGATTATTGATTTGAAGTAATCGATTGTTGACGTAAAATCTGGGATTGAATTTTTGATCTGATAGGCAAACAATCGATTGTTTAGTCTTGACAATCGATTGTCACTGAGTAATTTCAGCAATCCTTAATTGGCAATTAGACAACGGTAAGACTGAGTTTTTCACCTATAAATACAGGCTTAACTCAGTGTTTTCACAACAACAACATATACAATTTAAGTATTTTCATTGCTAAAAGCTTTCTTACATTGATCATCATTTTCAATCATCCATAAAGCTTTTTGAAGAGCCATTTTATTGAGCTAAGTTGTTGTGATCTTGAGCGTACTATTTCTACTCATATCTACTCATTGAGGAGTACTTTGTAAAGTGAGTTTGTTTTGTGTTTGTAAGAGAATTGCGATTCTCGTTTGTTGAGGAACTTGTGATTCCTCAGTTGAAGTCTTTGGGATTGTTATCCCCGAGCAGTTGAAGTCTTTGGGATTGTTATCCCCGAGCAGTTGAAGTCTTTGGGATTGTTATCCCCGAGCAATTGAAGTCTTTGGGATTGTTATCCCCGAGCAATTGAAGTCTTTGGGATTGGTATCCCCGAGCAATTGAAGTCTTTGGGATTGTGATCCCCGAGCACCTAGGTGAGGCTTGTGTCCTCAGCTGTAACGGTTTGTTAAGCACCCGTAAGCTTGACAAGTTTAGTGGAAATCTCGAGAGAGTCTCTCGGGGACTGGACTAACCACGTTTGTGGCCAACCAGGATACATCATTGTGTAAGTTTATTTTACTGCACTTGTTTTAATTTCTGCAAAGTTTTTAAATTCCGCACTAAAACGCTTAATATTTTTAAAACGCTATTCACCCCCCCCTCTAGCGTAAAGCGTTATTTCCAACAGATAATATGTGCGCATCTATTCACATTCGTATAGATAAGTTCGCTGGCTTAGATGTTGGATTTAGATGTTCAGGATGTTGATTCCCAAGTGATAAGAATCACATTTCAAAAGGGATCCTAGGTCTGAAGACTCCTGTTTTAAGACTCGAAATTATACCTCTATCTTGCTAGATGTTTTTTTAGTGTTAAAATACAGGTGCTAACAAAAATGATGTGGACTGGTTGTAGTATTGTGATTCGTGGACCGCTATCCTTGGTCCATGACTAAGACTAAACTATCTTCTTAAGCTTCAGAGCCTAACCGTTACAACTACAAAAACACTTCTTGGGCTTGTATCGTCCAATAACAAGCCCAATTGCAAAAGTCAGCAGCTGAAAATAGGCAGCTTGAAACCGAATTTGTTTAATGCGGTAATGCAACGCTTTTAATAGTAGGTCACCAATATGCTACCTAGTGAGAGCACCTTCATTTGTTTTTTTAGAGACACTAAATGATAGAAAATAATAGTCGACTCTAGGATTGTCCTTTTTAAAATAGTGAATGAGGTGCGCCATGCTAATTGAAACCTATAATCCGTATGGCCATCATAAAAAGTATATTAAAATATTTAGGGATTCGGGACACGTCGTTTAGCGAATTTCACAGTGTTCTCGCAAAGATAATAGCGAGCTAGCCGCTTTTAGGCACGTGTTAAATAATTTTATATCCTTAAATACGGGTGCACATTTATGTGACCCAAATCCAAATCCCAACGGAGTTGGAATGTGTCAAAAAATATGGGAGCATTTATGTGACGTGGTTCGAGGCATATTTTAACAACGTTGCAATTTTCGTAAAAATAATAATAAAAGTGGTTAAAAGATTAAAAATGCATTTAGGTTAAAATTTGTATAAAATTAGATAATTTATGTTAAATATAACAGTTCAGCTACCGTGCTAGAACCACAGAACTCGGGAATGCCTAACACCTTCCTCCGGGTTAACAGAATTCCTTATCCGGATTTCTGGTTCGCAGATTGTTAAACAGACTCATTCTTTCCTCGATTTGGGATTCTAACTGGAAACTTGGGACACCATAAACCTCCTAAGTGGCGACTCTGAATTCTCTTAACTAACTGAATCTCGTTTCGATTGTCCTTTAATTGGAAAATCTCCCTTATCTACGCCCCTGCCGGTTGTAGTGTCCGTAAAGGAGGAATGATAGAGCCCGGTCGTGTGTTGGATTACATGATCGCCCGTTCTTCATTATTGGAGTGTATATGTGATCGGCAATTTGATGATCCCCATTTGTGTGCCCCTAAGGACATGGTGCAGCATGGAGGTGCCAAGCAGGTTACCTTAGATGGTGATGGAGTTTTGAGATTGAAAGGTCGAGTTTGTGTGCCTAATGTGGATGGGCTTCAAGAGTTGATTTTTGAGAAGGCCCATAGTTCTCGATATTCTATTCATCCGGGCATCGTGAAGATGTATCAGGGTTAGAGGCAGCATTATTGGTGGTGTAGAATGAAGAAAGATATCATTACATATGTGGCTCGATGTTTGAATTTTCAGCAGGTTAAGTACGAGCATAAGAGGCCTGGTGGTTTATTTAAGATGATTGAGCTTCCCGAATGGAAGTGGGAGCGGATCACTATTGACTCTGTTACTGGGCTTCCGCAGACTCGGAAGAAGTTCGACGCAGTATGGGTTATTTTTGATAGGCTGACCAAGTCAGCACTTTTCATTCATGTGGTAGTCTCCTATTCTTTTGAGAGGTTGGGTGAGATCTACATTCGGGAGATTGTTCGCCTTCATGGCGTGCCCGTATCTATCATTTTAGGCCGGGGTACATAGTTTACCTCACGCTTTTAGAGAGCAGTTCAGCATAAGTTGGGCACACGTGTTGAGTTGAGCACAACATTTCATCCCCAGACGGACGATCAGTCCGAGCGGACTATTCAGATTTGGAGGACATGCTCCGAGTTTGTGTTATTGAATTTGAAGGCTCGTGGGATCAGTTTTTTCCTTTAGCAGAGTTTGCCCAGAACAACAGCTACCAATCGAGCATTCAGATGGCTCCTTATGAGGCTTTATATGGTAGGAGGTGTCAGTCTCCGGTTGGATGGTTTGAGCCGAAAGAGGCTCGGTTGTTGGGTACGAATCTGGGTTAGGAGGCCTTGGACAAGGTCAGGATCATTCAGGATAGGTTTCGTTCAGCTCAGTCTAGGAAAAAGAGCTATGCAGACCGCAAGGTTCGAGATATGGCCTTTATGGTTGATGAGCGGGTATTGCTCTGATTGTCGCCTATGAAGGGCGTGATGATGTTCCGGAAGAAGCGCAAGCTTAGCCCTAGGTTCATTGGTCCATTTGAGATTCTTGATCAAGTGAGAGAGGTGGCTTATAGAATTGCTTTGTCGCCGAGCTTATTAGCCGTGCATCCAGTGCTTCATGTGTCCATGCTTTGGAGGTATCACGATGATCCAGCCCACGTGTTAGATTTAAGCACTGTCCAGTTGGACAAGGACTTGTCTTATAAGGAGGAGCCAGTGGGTATTCTAGACCGACACGTTCGTTAGTTGAGGTTGAACAGTTTCCCTTCTGTTCTTGATCAGTAGAGAGGTCAGCCTTCTGAGGCATCAACCCGGGAGTCTGAATCCGATATGTGGAGCCGTTATCCTCATCTTTTCCCCGACTCAGGTAGTTCTTTCTTCTGTCCGTTTAAGGATGAAAAGTCATTTTAGAGGTGGAGAATATGACGACCCAAAGGGTCATCACCTGTCTTTAATTGAATTATGTGTCTCTAAGGCTTTGAAAACCTCATTTTGAGTTGCCTCGACTTGCATGCGCAGTCCGGTGCATAACCGGAAAGCTAAAATATGAATTTTTCTGAAAAATGCTAAGTTTTGATATTAAAATGAATAAATTTGACTTCGGTCAATATTTTAGGCAAATGGACTCGGACCCGTGATTTGATGGTATCGGAGGGTCCGTTGGAAAATATGGGACGTGGGCGTATGCCTGTAATCAAATTTTGAGGTCCCAAGCCCGAGAAATGAACTTTTTAGAAAAATTATTTCCTGGAAATGTTTAAGAAAATTGGAAATGAAATCTGATTAGAAAGCAATGGTATTGGGCCCTTATTTTGGTTCCGGTATCTGGTACAGCTCTAATATATGTTTTATGTCCTTTCTTTAAAGTTTGGTTAAAAATTCGAACTTAAACTTCTAAATTTGAAATTTGATGAAGTTTTTGAAAAAATCCTTGATTTTGAGGTTTGATTCATTATTTTGAGGTTATTTAGGTGATTTGATCGCATAAATAAGTTCGTATGATGTTGTTGATTTAGTGCATGTATTTGGTTAGGAGCCCCGAGGAATCGGGAGTGTTTTGGAATGGTTTTGGTTTAAGAAGTCCTGCAGTTTTTCTTCTGTAGCGCCCATTTTATCCTTCGCGTTCACGTGGTCCCTCTCGAAAAAGCGTAAGGAAAAGATCCCATGTGCCATTTTGGATTCTTCGCGAACGCAAAGGTTGCGACGCAAATGCGAAGCTCAGCAGGTGAACCTTCGCGAACGCGTCTTTCCACTTGCGAACACATAGGGTAAGGGGAAAGGGCCACCAGTTTGTTCATCGCGAACGCGGCTCTTTGCACACGAACGCGAGGCTCGAGGAGATTACTCTCCGTGAACGCGAGCCCCATTACACGAATGCGAAGGTCTATGGACCTGACTCATCGCAAACGCGAGGAAGAATTTTTCCAGTTATTTTAAGTTCCAAAAACAGAACCTATAACGGGATTTCTCAAATTTTTACAAAACTTCTTCTTCTCAAAAGCTCTTAGGCGATCCTTGAAGCAATTTTTCACCAAAACGTCTTGGGTAAGTAATCTCCAACTCATTTTCTTTCATTTTCATCAACATCTAATGAATTTTTAGGCCTTAATCATGTGATTAAGGATAGAAAATTAGGGATTTAGGTAGAGTTAGAGCTTTTTGATTTTTCTTAATTTAGACCTCGTTTTGGGGTCAAATTTGAAAACAAATTTTATATATTTGGGGTCGTGGATGATTGGGTGGTTTGATTTTGGTCTGAACCTCGTGTTTTGACTAAGCGAGCGCGGGGTCAATTTTTGGGAAGAATGCTTGGAAAGCTTTAATTACGCATTAGGTTTGCATTGTTTAGTATTTATTGATGTATTAAAATCATTTATGTATAGGTACAATTTATTTGGAGCGGAACTCGAGAGAAAAAGTGGTAATTGAGGATTAAATTGCCCGTGGAAGTTTGAGGTTAGTGTTCGGTCTAACCTTAGCATGAGGAATTAGGAGTGGGGTCATATTTGCTATGTGTTTTTTTGTTGAGTATGACGTATAGGCATGGTGACGAGTATCTATTCGTTGGTGTCGAAGGTGTCGAGCATGACTGTGAATCTTAAATTGATACTTGTTGAATTCTTGAATAAAGCTATGATTGAATAATGAATAAATCTGTGATATTGATCAAAGGCTTAGTTTATTTTCATGAAAGTTAATTGTGAGTTACAAGTGATGATAATAGAGATGTTAGAAGTTGAATGGAGATTGGTTATAGATGATTCTCCCTTGCTGAGACATATATACTTGTACTGTTTAGTTTCCTTGTCGAGATAGTGTAGTTTGTAGTTAATCCCTTGAAGGGATTGTTGTTGTGATCATCGTAAGTTGTTCAGTTGGAACAGGTTGCGCAGCGCAATATTTTTATTAATGAATATATATATATATATATATATATATATATATATATATATATATATATATATATATATATATATATATATATATATATATATATATATATATATATATATATATATATATATATATATATATATATATATATATATATATATATATGGATCGGGTTGCATGCCGCAACAGACATTATATTAGATCGGGTTGAATGCCGCAACAGATATTGTACCTATTGGATCGGGTTGCACACCACAACAGATATAATATTGGATCGAATTGCACACTGAAACAGATATATTATATTTAATGGATCGGGTTGCTCGCTGCAATAGTTATATATATATATATATATATATATATATATATATATATATATATATATATATATATATATGGATCGGTTTGCGCGCCACAATAGTAGTATGATTATATTATTTTAGATAAAGTACTGATCCTTCATATTAATTGTTTTCTGCTAAGTCAAATTATTTCCCACGAAGCATGTATCCCCCTCCCTTTGAATTGCTTATTACTTGTTTACTTTCCGCCATATATATAACTGAACAGGTTTATCTGGAGTCTGGTCCTAGCCTCATCACTACCTTGCCGGTGTTAGGCCAGACACTTACCAGCACATGGGATCGATTGTGCTGATGCTACACTTTGCAATTATGTCCAGACTCTTGTATTTAGCATTCTTAGATAGTTCGTGTATGTTGTGACACCAGGTGCTGGATAGAGACATATTTGAGCTTTCGTACGTTTGAGTTTCCTGTTTATCTAAACTTTCACTAAATATCATATTCCGCTGTTATTAATTGTTTATCACTTGTTAAATGCAAGTTGTTGAAAAGGCTTAAAACAAAGGAGTTAAAAATTTCTGAATTTCATGGCTTGCCTAGCTTTCACGAGTAGGCGCCATTACGACTTCTGAAGGTGGGAATTCCGGGTCGTGATATATATACATTGATTATGCATATAATATGTATATTATATATAGAAAATATATATTTTTAGCTGCTCTAAAAAATAATAGCTCACAAGCTATATATTTTCTTCTTCTTCTTCTCTCACTCGCTATATATATAAATGTAGTCAGTTTTGTTCGACCGATTAATTTTATATCTTATCCTTATATATACATACATATTTGCCCGCTATTATTTTGGAAGCGGCTCAATAAGGTAATTATTTCAAAAAAAATATTAAAGCTAAAAAATTTTGTTTGAGCTTCTCAAATAAAATAATATTTCACTTACGGAAAGTTCAATCTTTTTTCTTAGTGCAACAATTTTAACTTTAACTTCAAATATTGATTCTTTCAAAGTTCAACCTAATATCATCTAGATGAAATCATTTAAAATAGAAAAGTACTGAATAAAATAATTTTTTTCTTTATTAGTTGACACTATAGAATTATATTCAGATATTTAAAGATATTCAAAACTTTAATGTGTGCATCTTCTAAAATTTAACGCTTAAGTCAATGCTTAAACAAATTTGTAAATATGAACGGAACACAACCATTGAAACCAACTTCTTTCATTTTCCTTCATTGCGTGTATACATGTAAAACAAAGAGTACTCATTCTAGATTTAGATGAAAGGCAAACAAATGAAGGTAAAATTAGCATGACATGAATGAATGCTGAAAAAGACAGAGTCTTCTGCATCATTTAGGGGAAAAAAGAGTCACATTTTTGTAACAAAAACTCTGACTGAGACGACATTGAAAACTATATTATTGCTGACAATTCCTAATTTTTTTACTAATTTCCTATAATATTAAAACATCATTTCTGAAATTATTATATATAGTGGTTTAGCATATGCTTTTTTAATGGCGAGCAAAATATACCGTTGATATCTAAATTTTTCCTGTATATTTTTATATGTATATATATATATATATATATATATATATATATCCAAGTATTTTATTATTTTTTTAAATTTTTTCTAGATTTTTAAACCAATTTATTGCTCTATTTTAGCAATACAAAAACCAATAAATGTTCCTCAAATAATTATTTTGGTGATTAATTTATGTTATTCTTATATTATGCCAATATATATCTATGGTAATGTTTGTATATTTTTATAAACTGATTTGGTATTTTTAAGCTAAAATTGCACTAAATTGTAATTCTAGCATATTTTAAGATTTAATAGCATTTATAAATATAAAATTTATTCCAGTATTTTTAATTTAAATTTTATATACTATTAATTAATTTAGTGTCTTTAATTTATTTCAAAAATCATTTTTGTTATTTTGTATAAATTAAAAAGGAAAAGTGTCTATTTAAATGATAGCCTTATTTTATTTCAACTATAGCTAAATTTGACCACCCAAATAACCCAATTTTAAATCCTAAGTAACCCGATCCAATTATGATATAACCCGCCCTGACCCGTTTATCCAAACCACCTGTTCCTCTCCTTAAATTCAGGCCGTTAATCAAATTATCAACGCCCATGAATCCCCCATTCCTTTTTAATTTTTCAAACTCCCCCAACCCTAAAATCATTTCCCTCAATCAGCTGCCTTTGAGCCCCTTCTTCTTTCAAACTCTCTCGAACCTTCCTGGAACCCTAATCGTCTCATATCATCTTCAACCGTGAAATCCACTGGAAACTATGGCTTCTCAGGCCATAGGGGTCCTATAATCATCTCCTACTACTCTTGTGTGCTCAATGCTTGAAGATTCGAGGCCAGACCTCGAAGGTCTTCATCTAGACCTTCGCTGGCTCAAAGTTTCACGGCCATCGTCGCCCTTGCTCCGACGTATTCTGTTCCTCTGAGCCTGATTCTTGCTTCTCCGTCTCCAATTGGTGACCCTTTTAAAACCATCCTCAATTTAGGGTTCTTTTGAAACCTCTCGAGGTTTTCCTCCAATCTTTCTAGATTTATTGTGTATCTATGTTCTATTTGAGTTTTCATACGCTTTTCCTGGCTTTGCTTTAAAAAAAATCACTTTCAAAAAGTCGTCTCTTTTCGATCTAGGGTTTCTAAAATGTTCAAATATTTCTATGATTTTTTCTTGTCGTTTATGTGTATTTTTCTCTATTGTGTTCTCGTAGCATGTTCTTATATGCTTCTCTTGCTATGTTTTCCTATATTATGGTCTCTTAAGACCCTACTATGCTCTTGTGTCCCTCTGCTGTATTTTTTATATCCCGTTCTTCTACTATATTCTTGTTTTTTCTTTCTATCATGCTCTTATATGTTTATTTCACTATGTTTTCCTTTATGCTCTTTTTTTATGCTTTTCCGATGTTCTTGTGTTCTTCTACTATATTTTTACCAAGTTCTTAAGGCTCTTTGTTTGCCTTTTGCTGAACCTTGTTTGAGTTCTTCTAATAAAAGACCACTTTTGTGGTCTTAAATATTTTACTATTTTTTCCTCTCTTCTGAACTATGGTTAAGTTCCTTTTAAAAGTATATTCTTCTACTATATTTGCTATTGTGTTCTTATGTGTTCACAGTTTTATCTTCTACTGAACCCTGTTTAAGTCCCCTCTGAAGGGATTTTTCTTAAGTATGTTTGTTCTACTATCATGTTGATCTCTCGTCATGCTTCGAATCATCTTCTTCACTCTGTTTGCTTTGAACCTTCTAATGTGTTTGTATGTGTTCTCATGAGTTTATGAAAGAAGCCCTTGAGCCTGTTTCAACTACTTGCTTCCTTATCTCTGTATTTGATTCAAGGCGGAAACCCTAGAATTTGGGGGGTTCAACCGAGGTTTGATCATGTGATTGAACTAGGGTTCTATTTTAGAACCCTTGACTCTCTCAAACTGACTGTTGAACTAAGTCTGAACTTCTTTGCTCTGAACTTTTAAATTTCTTCTACACTAGACTCTTCTACTGATTAGCATGAAAGTTCTTTCATGTTTAGGCGTGTTTGTATGCTTTATATGCGAGACATATCTTTCTTCAAATAGGTTTTCGAACTAGTGATTGATTCAGAATCTCTTTTTGATAGGTCCAATAGATTGTTACTGATGCTCCTTAAGTTAAAACCCTTTTCACCTTTCTGGCTTGGTTCTTTCATATCAAATCTTTGGATTTCTGATTTCTTGGCTGTTAATTGATTCTCTTTCCTTAAATTGTATAACCTTATGTTCCAAAGATTTTGTCCTTAAATAGCCTTTGTGTATTTGCCCCAAATTTACATCTTTGCATAAAGTGTTTATTTAAATCCTTTCCTTAAATATTTTTACCCGTTTGAGTCTGAATCCCTTAATTAAAGGAAACCTTGTGTAATTGATTTACAATCGGTCTTTAATTATTCTCTTACCTTATTTGCTCATGACTTTCACCCTATAAATACATGGCCTTACTTAACACAAAGTACACATGATTAATACACTTTAGACTTCACAATCTCACCATTTTGCACACTTAAAGTGTTCTATCTTCCTTTTTCCACTTTGACTTTTACAAGACTACTGCTCTTCTTACTTGTTTCCTGGAACTGGTATATTCTAATTTAGTTTTTCTGCCTCATCCCTATGTATTTGGTTTACAGCTTACAATTTTGCTGTCTATATTCAATATTAAATATGTTGTTCTCTTTGCATCTGCTCCTGTTGTAAATCCCCATACCCTATTCCCTTCTTTGTGCTTGAGTTAAAGTCCAAAGCATGGCAATATCCAAATTGTTGCTCATGTCTGGACTGGATCATTTAAGGGGTCCTAACTTCCAAACAATGTGGCCAACATGGCTGGTTGGGATGTGCCAGCACCTCCTATTATTGGGTATGACCACCGGCCTGTATTGGCTCTCCCTAGAATCTCCTTTGTTGCACTCACACTCATTCCTAGCTTCTAAGTTCTGCCCCTTCCTGTGAGCCATGTTTTGGGATCTTGATTTCCCTCTGAACTTGGACACTTGAGGGATGGCCCTTCCACACTGCACTATGTCTTAATCCTACAAGGTATTTGGGTGTAAGCATTGCCCCGGAGTCCATATGAGGCTCTTAGGAAACTCTGACACATCCAAATGAGAGAAATGCTTTGAAACATTGATCTTTGGAGTTGGTTTACTTTATAAATCAGGCAGGAAGTCTGAATCATGCTTTCCTTGGTTGTAACTTTTAAATTTTTGGCTATTCTTTACTTTATTTTCCTTTAGACTGTAATAACTTTGTATAACTATTGAGGATGGCTAGTGAAAAAGGAGGGAATAACTACATGCAAAGGGTAGATAACTTGCCTATAGAAATTTCTGATTTCAGCATATCATGTAGATAACTTGCCTGTAGGAATTTCTGATTTCAACATATCATGTAGATAACTTGCCTGTAGGAATTTCTGATTTCAGCATATCATCTAAATAACTTGCCTATAGGAATTTCTGATTTTGACATATCATATAAATAACTTGCCTATAGGAATTTCATGTATTCTGCATTCATGTAGATAACTTGCCTATAAGAATTGCATGAATTCTGCATTTATATATATCCTGCCTATAGGAGTTTCTTTCTGAGTTTTTGTACTCACATATAGACATATCTATAAAAACTTCTCCATTCCCAATTAGATAATATCCCTATAGGACCTTTCTGATTCTTGCATACTCATCTCTCATTAGGCAAATATGTCTATAGGCTTTACTAACCATCCAATCAGATATCTCGTTCATAATAAAAATGCAACACCTAGATAGCATATTTTAGGATTTTTGCATTTCTTTATATCTCTGATAGTGTTTAAAGTTAACAAACACATAGAAAACATGCCTATAGGGGTTCTAATAAAATTTGAATCATCTCACTCATTTGTAAGTCTAAACTATCAGTAGTAATGCATTATCAATTGCAGAACTTGTACTCTTTCTGTTAAAACTAGCAACCTTTTCTTAAGTTAACATGTAATAAGTCCATACTCTTATTCCTGAAATCTGTAGATATCATGCCTATAGGTTTTCGTCTATCATTTAGGCAAGCCTTAGGGTAACTTATAAATTGAATAACTTCTTTTTACAAATTATTAACTACAACGAACAGGCAAGCCCGACTCAGGCTTCCTATCTGAATTATGTAGCAGATCAGTCTGCTTTAAATCTTTAAATTTTAATTAGACCTCAAACATTACGTGTAAGACATGCTAAACGATGTGCCTTCTTTGATATTAAAGGAGGTTTGTCTGAGCCTTATTATCTGTTTTTATGCTCTTCCTCCCAAATTTGCTATATATGTTTTGTTTGTCGCCTTAGTGTTTTAACCTTTTGAAACCACAAACAAGCCAATGTCTCCTCTATTTAGGACTAGTAATCCCAAATACCTCCGGGGTTGATAGGATCGGTATGGGTAATGGAATGCAATAGGTAAATGAGACTATTTTGCTCTTTAATACCTTGATGGGATGGGAAAGAGTAGATATGGATATGATGACCGGTGCGCTAATACCACGTGTAGCGCCTCTCTGAGGAGTGATTACCGGGTATTGACGTGATCCATATTATTTATTAACCTAGGACCCCTTTCCCCTTGCTTACTTATTTTTTTCAGAATTTTAAAAACTGCTCAACTTTCAGCTTCTTTAACTTCTTTACTTCAATTACATGCAAAAATTATCTGAAAACCCTCTTCCCTTTATTCGTTTCTTTTCAGAATTTTCAAACTATTCCCTCAAATTTCTAGCTTTCTTTGTTTCTTCAAAACTTTAATTTATTTGCAACCATAATGTGACAATCTCTCATATTTGAAACCTTTGTTCTCTTATTTGTTACTTAATGTCACAATTGTAGCATGGACGGGAATCACACTAGTGGATCTTGAGGGATGCCTAACACCTTTTTTTAAAGATAATTTTTATCCCTTACTCAAATCTTTGGTCTCTAAATCAAAACCCTCTTAATGTCCTAATGCACTTAATCATTAGATGACGACTTTTCAATTTAAACCCAATTCTCAAAAAAGAAAGAGTTGTCTGCCTAAATATCGTGAACCCGATTTCACTTTAAAAAGGGAGCATCGACACATACTTCATATTTAAAAAGCAAAGTGAATGTCATCAAAAGTGGGGAGCTACATTGTTTTGACATACCATGAAATTCTCATCTTGTTATCAGAAATTAAAAATTCAAGCACATATGGTCGTTAACCAATTATGAAGAATATAACACGGTGATCATGATTTAGTATAACTTAAAAAGAGTTTTTTTTTTTAAAGTACACACTGATTAATTTGAGAGGCTTCTAGCAACAAAAACTTATGTTCCGCCAAACAGTGTATTGTAATTGTTCATGACACTTCTACGTGTTTCTTTCTTAATGAGATAAAGAGACTCAGTTTGAGGTAAGTTCACTTTTTTGTTTCTTTTAATTCAAGGATAATCTTTGTACTTTATTCTTATATCTAGTTATGATCCTGAGAAGAGGATATATATATATATATATATATATATATATATATATATATATATATTTATATATATATATATATATATATATATATATATATATGTATATTATATATATATGTATAATATACATATAAATTTATGGATTATGATCTATGTTGAAAAACAATTGCTAAAAAATTTAATTAAATAAAAATAAAATAAATTTATGATTATATATCTAATTTTAAAACATTTATTTGAATTATAAAACAGAACTTAAATTATTTAAATGCAAATGCTTTCATGTATATATCGAAACTGAATATGAATATTAATATTAAGAAAAATGTGAATATGATCACAGATTGTCTAAAACATTTTGCTATTACCCTAATTAATGTTTTAGAAAATAAAATACATATATATGTGTATGTATATACATTTTTTATAAACATACAAAATAAATACTACTCCATTGCAAATACACGAGGAAAATGTCTCTCTCTATATATATATATATATATATATATATATATATATATATATATATATATATATTGTATTTAGATGCTCTAAAATGTGTATATGTTTAATTTCTCTTCAGTAATTGAAAAAGTATCTCAACATTGCAAATAATCTAATTTGTCCAGAGAGTTTCAGTGTGAAGAAGTTGTTTTCTCAAATCGTTTGGATCATATCTTATGTGAGATTGAGTAACACGAAATAGTTAAACTATCTAATAAAGGTGTTGGACGTATTTTTTACTTGGCGATTTTGTTTGAGTTCAGTGTTCATTCTCCACAGTACTCAATACTTAGCCCAATTAGTAACGGAGGACATGAGATTAGCCATGAACAATTAATTTAACCAAATATAGCTAAACAATGTACTACAACCCCTAGCTTCCTCAATGACTCCCCAACTGATACATGCAATGAGAAATCAGTGGAACTTACCTCCTCACTTCAATCTCATATGCCCACAGAATGCTTTACTGGACATGTCGTTCTTTCCTCCAAAAATACTATCCCAACTCAATCCCATATTCATGCCTTGGGAGAATCCACCACCAGTCCAAGAGCAGTTCTTCCCTCAGCCACCCCAACAGTCACCCCCGCCACCTCACCAGCAAGCCCAAAATCAAGGGCCAGTAGAGGCAGAAATGGAGGAAGGGGAGCCACTCAATATAATCTTAGAACAAATTCTAGAGTTCTCAAACCTAGACGGGGTAAAGGTATTTATCTTCTCGTAGATGAAGGAGAAGAGGCACGTACTCAACTGTCCTTTAGCATTATACAAATGCTCGATGGACATCAGGCCAACACAGGACTCTACAGTAGGAAACATGGCCATGATCTTAGTACCAGCCCTATAAAAAAATCCCACAATGGGGAGTGTGAGGAAAAATGGGGAACTACCAAACCACCACCTTAATGTTTCCATGAATCGTCCCACAAATATTATTATCTGGAACATAAAAGGGGGTAACAATAAGAACTTTAGGCAAACTTTAGAGAAATGGTCGACACTCACAGACCTTGCATGGTAGCTCTCCTGGAAATAAGAATGGGAAATCACGTAGAGCTGCTCAATGGGTTTGGCTTTCCAGAAATGATAGAAGTTCCATCGGATCGCCAAGTAGGAAGGATCGTTATACTATACAACCAGGAGGTGGTCACCGTTCAACACTTTGTTCGTACGTTCTAGGAAATACATGCAACTATTGAGGTACTTCCTATACGTAAATATTGACTATTTAGTACCATTTATGCTACTACTTTGATCCAAAATAGGAACACTATGTGGGAAAACCTAGAAAATATTAGTAAAAAACATATATGACCTTGGATGGTGGGAGGGGATTTCAATGGTGTTTTTACTACTAGCGATAAGTTTGGTGGTAGACCTACAAAAAATTCAAGGGGTAATTATATTTAGTCAAAAATTAACAAATGTAATCTAGTCGACCTTGGCTTTAAGGGTTGTAAATTTACTTGGTAAAATAATAGACAAAATAAAAGAGGTTTAATAATGGAAAGGTTAGATAAAGTATTTGGGAATGATAATTGGATTGAGTTATTTCCCAATAATTCTATAGTTCATTTATCCAAGACTCATTCGGATCATAATCCTATTTTAATCGAGCTTATTCCAAGACCTAGATTACTCCACAAGCAACCCTTTAGACTTGAAACAAATTCGTGTAACCATCCAGAATTCCAACCCCTAGTGACCAAAAATTGGTGCGAGCCAAATTACCGTAGAAACTATCAAAATTTTGGTGGATTGTGTTAAGATTTGGAAAACCAAAATGTTAGGTGATCCTATGAGAAAAAAACGTAAAATTTTGGCTCATCTAAATGGTATTCAAAACTTTAGCCACTATACAACTAGTGTCTTCCTTCAAAATCTGGAAAAAGAATTAAAATATGAGCACAACAACCTTCTCTTAATTGAAGAAGATTACTGAAAAATTTGATCAAGGATAACGTGGCTCAATGAAGGTGACGCTAACACTAAGTATTACCACATTTGTGCCACCAATAGGAGGATACGTAACAAAACAATTTTTTTTAAGGACAAAGCTGGTAATTGGATTAATAATCCACATCGTGTTATGTCCCATGTTACCGGTTACTTTAAAAATCTCTTTACCACTACACATGAAACAACCAATAGAGTTAGTCCCATGAACCCTTGCTCTCATGTTAGTCAAATTGATCTTAACTTACTCGATACTCCCTTTCAAGAAATGGAAATGAAGAGAGCGTTATTCTCTCTTAAACTCTTTAAAGCTCCGGGGCCGGATGGAATACATCCTTTTTTCTACCAAAAGTATTGGAATATCATAGGTCCATCTGTGGCAAATCTCTGTAACAACATATTTGAAAACCAAGTAGCTCCTTCAATTATTAATAAAACCTTCCCATGTCTCATACCCAAAATTCCTAATGCCAATAACATAAGAAATTTTAGACCTATTAGTTTATGCAATACGATTTATAAAATAGTGACAAAGACCCTATAAAATAGACTAAAACCTTTCTTAATAACCTTATTAGCCCCTACCAAGCTGGTTTTGTAAAAAATAAGAAGAGCCTCGGATAATGTTGTTATTATCCAAGACATTGTTAGTAAATTAAGGAAATTGAAAGGCAAACAAGGTCAAATGCTGCTTAAAATAGACTTGGAAAAGGCTTTCGGTAGTATTGAATGGTCCTTTATCCACTACACCCTTCAGTACTTCAAATTTCCCACCAAATTCTCCAAACTACTCCTAAGTTGCACTACTTCAAGCTCAATCTCAGTCCTGGTCAATCTCAACCGCTAATTCTTTCGAGCCTACTAGGGATATTAGACAAGGGGCCTCATTTCTCCTTATATTTTTATCCTATGCCTTGAAATTCTTTCTAGATACATTCAATACCAAGTAGACCTAATGAAATGGGATCTAATAACCATCAGTAGGAATAGTCCAAACTTTTCTCATCTGTTCTTTGCAGATGACTTTACTATGATGGCGAAAACTAACAAGAAATCTTGTTACTCCACTAAGGAAGGCCTTGACTGCTTTAGCAAAATGTCTGGTCAAAAGATTAATCTTGCTAAATCTAAAATTTTGTTTTTAAAAAATTGCTCGGACAAAGACATAGCTGAAATAACTAGCATACTTGATTTTAGGAAGAGTGAATCTTTTGGCACTTACTTAGGATTCCCTATATTAAATAGCACCCCTAGTCCAAAAGATTACCATTTATAATCGATAAATTAAAATACCAGTTAGCTGCTTGGAAGATGAAATTTCTTAATACTGCGGGGAGAACCACCCTGGCCCACTCTTTCCTGAATGCAATTCCCAATCATTATATGCAATATACTTTACTCCCCAAAAAGACCTTGAAAAATATTGATAAGGTGCAAAGGGATTTCATCTGGGGTACTACTAGCGAAAAGAAAAAATTACACTTTGTCAAATGGGCTACCATATGCCAACTCAAACCTAGTCGAGGTCTAGGAATCCACAGTGCAAATTTAAAGAACCTTTGTATTTTGGCTAATATGGTTTGGAGAATGCACAGTGTAAATTCAAAGAACCTTTGTATTTTGGCTAATATGGATTGGGAATCCACAGTGCAAATTCAAACCTAGTGGAGGTCTAGAAATCCACAGTGCAAATTCAAAGAACCTTTGTATTTTGGCTAATACGGTTTGGAGAATGCTCACAAACCCCACCTCCTCTTGAGAAACCCTATTAATCTCCAATTACGCTTCTACAAATGCTTCCAAAAAAAATCTTTTATTTGGAAAAGTATAAAGAAAGGTTGGGAGTTATGCAACAAAGGAATTACTTGGTCACCGTACATCCTTTCCAACATAAATATTTGGGATAAAAGCTGGATATCTGGGATTGGTACACTAAGAGCAATGGTGGAAGGCACATTACAAACCATGAGTATGATATTAATATACATAATTTACTTGCTGATAATAATTGAAATTTTGACAAACTTTCTATTGACATTCCCAACAACATAAATTTAGTGATAGAAAAAGTCATAGTTCGAAGAAAAGGACCCAAAAGTGATATTCCTATATGGTCTCTAACCACCAAAGAAATTTTCACTACAAAAACTTGTTTTAACCTCCTTGAATCATCCAATAGTAGAAAAGAATATTTTCAATGGATTTGGAAGCTTCACTGTCCCAAAAAAAATTACGTACTTTTTGTGGGAATGCCTCCACAACAAGATCCATTGTAGACAATATCTAACTAGAATTGGTATGACCATACATGCAAAGTGTCCAGTATGTAAAAAAACGAAGAAGAATTCATTAATCATATTTTCATACATTATAAGGCTCTTAAACCTCTTTGGGATAGATTTGGATTAAAACTCTGACGACCCAAAGGGTCATCACTGTAATTCTTCCTTTCCTTGCACTTCTGAAGCCTTGAAAACCTCTTATTTGGTTGCTTCGATTGGCGTGCGTAGAACGGGCGCGAAGTCGGAAGATTTTTATGTGAAAATATTTGAACAATGTTAAAAACTATGAATTTTGATACTAATATTGCTATGGTTGACTTTGGTCAATGTTTTGGTAAACGGACCCAGACCCATGATGTGACAGTCCAGGAGGGTCCGTAATGAAATTTGGGACCCGGTCATATTTCCATAATCAAAATCCGAGGTCCCAGGCCCGAGTACAGAGCTTTTATGTGAAATTATTTTTGAAAATGCATAAGGAAAATTGGAAACGGAAATTGATAAAAAATGATGGTATCGAGCTCGTATTTTGGTTCCCACGCCCGGTACAAGTCTTAAATGGGCGTTAAACACTATCTGTAAAGTTTGGTTGAAAACGGAAGTCGTTTGACGTGTTTTGGACTAATAGTGGAAAAGTATAAAAGTTTTGAACTTGGAATGAAAATCATGAGTTTTGGAGGTTGATTCTTTGATTTAGATATTATTTTGGCGATTTGATCGCACGAGTAAGTCCGTAGGATATTTTTGAGGTTGGGTGCATCTTTGGGTTGGAGCCCCGAGGGCTCGGGTGAGTTTCGGATATGTGTTAGGCTCATTGTGTTGCATTTTTATCATTTGGTGTCTGCAGGTTTCACAATTGCGAGCTCTTCCATTGGCTTGCTTCTTCGCAAATGCGAAGCTCCATCTTGCAAATGCGAGATTTCCCCAGTCCAACCCCAGTTCTCATTTGCGAATGTTTTCTCGCAAATGCGAGTTTCATTTCAATTTTCCCCTGTTCGCAATTGCGAACTATTTCTCGCAATTGCGAGGTCCCCTTTTATTTTGCCCAGTTTGCATTTGCGAATGTTTTCTTGTAAATGCGAGTTCCCTTTCAATTTTTCCCAAGTTCGCAATTGCAAACTATTTCTCGCAAATGCGAGGTCCCCTTTTATTTTTCCCAGTTCGCAAACGTGAAATCATCGTCGCATTTGCGTCATCTACAACCCTCCAGCAGTTACTTAACGAATTCAGACCTCATTTTTCATATCTTTCCAAACCCAAAACTACCACAGACGATTCTTCTCGAACCCTTTCGTCCCCAAACCAAATGTAAGTCAATGTTTACTAGTTTTCTTCAATCTTTATCATATTCTAACATGATTTCATCCTTAAATCAAAGCTTTCATGCTTTTAAATGGGGGGTTTCGGGTAAAACCTAGGTTTTCATAAAATTGGGGATTTGGACCTCAATTAGGGGTCCGATTTCAAAACAAATTGCATATACGAACTCGTGGGGGAATGGGTAACCCAGTTTTGGTTTGAATCTCGAGTTTTGACCATGTGGGCCTGGGGGCATTTTGTGAATTTTTGAGTAAAACTTTGGGAATTTCATTCTTATGCATCCAAATTGATTTAACTAGCATTTTTTGATACATTTGAGTAAATTGTGGTTAGATTCGACCAGTTTTGAAGCGAATTCGAGGGGTAAAGCTATTCTAGAGGCATGCATTGAGTTGGAAGCCTTCGAGGTAAGTGTTCGATCTAACTTTGGCTTGAAGGAATATGATTAGGTTGTTAATTGCTATGTGCTATGTGGAGTCGGTGTATAGGTATGGTGACGGTTACATATGCACCCGAGTCGAGCATGAACATGTTGTTATTTGTTATTAGAATTGTGAAATAAGTGAACAATTGGGATAAATTCTTGTTATAAGAGCTATGAAGTGAAAGATGAGAAGTAAATGAACTAGAGATGAGTTGTTGGTGTTTTTCCCTTGCCGGGACTTGTTGTTAAATTGTTTCCCTTGCCGGGACTTGTTGTTGCATTGTACTCCCTTGCGAGGATGGTTAATCTTGTTGTTTACTCCATTTCACATTATTTGTGATTATTGTTTGGGTGAGGAGGAGCGATAAATCACGAAGGGTGATTCCGTGTACTTATTGATTCCCTCTACAAGATGGATAGGTATATATTCATTTCCTCCACAAGATGGAGTGGTATTTATCGATTTGCTCCACAAGATGGAGTGGTATTTACTGATTTCCTCCACAAGATAGAGTGGTATATATATCAATTTCCTCTACAAGATGGAGTGGTATTTATTGATTTCCTCCACAAGATGGAGTGGTATATATTTATTTCCTCCACAAGATAGAGTGGTATATATTTATTTCCTCCACAAGTTGGAGTAGTGATATGGGTTGGGTGAGGACGAGAGTAAAAGCACGATGGATGGTGATGTGCAACGTTGTTTTATTGGTCTTACCTTACTGGAGTTCCTTATTCCGTTTTTCTTTTATTAGTTGTTATTTCATTGGATTCTCTTATTTAAATTCTATCTATTAAGTTCTATCTCTTAATTGTAGAAGTTATAATTGAAATTCTATTCCCCCCAGCATGTCCCCTCCCTTTTTTGTTGTTTAAATTCTTGTTTTCCTTTTCTGTTATCGTATATATCTGTACATGTATGGTAGGTCCGGTTAGCCTAGTCACTACCTCGCAAAGGTTAGGCCGGACACTTACCAGCACATGGGATCTGTTGTGCTGATACTATGTTTCTGTTCCTTTTGTGCACAGGTCAGGACCCAGTCTACGGACCGCAACTTTGGACCGGGAGTGATCCTTCAGTACAGAGGCTCTGAGGTAGTTCGCAGGCGTTCGCGGGCCCCGAGTCTCCTCTAACTTTCCCTTTCAGTTTGTTAAATTTTATCAAACAGACATGCTATGTACTTCTTTCAAACTATTATTTTTAGCACTCTTTTGTTGTCCGTGAGCAGTGACACCAGATACTGTGTAGAGATTGGTTGTTAGTTTTCTGCATATTGTTTTCGTTATTGTTATTAGACGTCTTCACACATGTTTTAACTAATTATTTTAGCATTTAATTTGTTTTATATTTAAATTTTCTTGAAATGTTTATAAGGGTTGGCTTGCCTAGCTTCGACAATAGGCGCCATCACGACTCCCGATGGTGGGTAAATCCGGGTTGTGACAAGTTGGTATTAGAGCCCTAGGCTACATGGGTCTCACAAATCACGGACAAGCCCGGTAGAGTCTGAGGGATCGGTACGGAGACATATGTATTTATCCCAAGAGGCTACCGAGTTAGGAAAGTTTCACTTTGTTCATTCTTGTCATGCGATTCTGTTTCTCAAGTATTGATTGTCATTCTACTCGGTTCTTTCGCAGATGGCGAGAACACGTGCGTCTTTTTCTTTCGCGCAGCAGCCCGAGCCTCCAACAAAAGCTCCCACAAGGGGCAAGGGTCGAGGACGTGCCAGAGGCCGTGGCAGGGGCAGAGCTTAGCCCCAGGTAGCAGTTCCAGAGGTGGAGCCTCATATTGACTTTGATGAGGAGGTTCCAGCTCCACCAGCTCCAGTGGGCCCAGCTCAGGTCCCAAGAGGAGTGATGTTTTCTTCGGATCTTCAGGATGCCCTTGTCCGCATAGCAGACTTTATATATAGTGTGGCCAGAGCGGGATTGCTGCCAGTAGCACCAGTCACTTCTCAGGCTGGAGAAGGGCTTCAGACTCCTACTACACGTACTCCGGAGTAGGTGGCTCCCTAGACTCAGGTTCCCTTGGTTCAGCCCACAGTGGCGGCTCAGACGGGTATTACAGCTCAGGCCGGAGATGGGCCGGCCATGTCTTCGGATGCTTTGTAGAGACTTGATCGGTTCTCCAAGCTTTTCACTACCACTTTCAGCGGTGCTTCATCGGAGGATCCCCAAGATTTTCTGTTGAGTTGTCATGAGATCCTCAGAACTATGGGGATACTGGAGACCAATGGGGTCGATTTTTGCACTTTCAGACTTGTGGGTTCCGCCAAGACTTGGTGGAGAGATTATTGTATGTCTTGACCAACAGGGTTCCCAACTTTGACATGGGATCAGTTTGTAGAGTTATTTTTGGAGAAGTTTCTCCCGGTCACTCAGCGGAAGGCACTTCGCAGACAGTTTGACCATCTTCATCAGGGTTCTATGACAGTTACACAGTATGAGACCAGGGTTGTTGACTTGCCATGCCATGCAGTAGTGATACTCCCTACTGATCGGGAGGGGGTCCGGAGGTTCATTGGCGGATTTATTCAGCCCATTCGCCTACAGATGGCAGTGGGGGTTGGAAGTGATATTACTTTTCAGGAGGCGACCAATGCGTCCCGTCGAGTGGAAATGGCACTAGCTCGAGGAGGTAGTCAAGGTTCTGATAAGAGGCCTAGACATTTTGGAAGGTTTAGTGGCACCTCATATGGAGGTAGAGGTTCCTATGCCATAGGCCATCCCCCGAGACATTTCCACTCGGCACTTCAGGTTTCTCATGGTACCCAGGCGGTGGTAGTCATCAGCAACATCCTGGCCAGCAGCTCTTCATCTCACCACCAGCCCCCATCAGTGCACCGCCACTTCAGAGCGTCAGGGGAGGACATACAGGTCGATAAGGCCAGCAGTCTCAGCAGCCGAGGACATGTTATGGTTGTGGTGACCCAAGTCATATTGTCAGGTATTGCCCTCGAGCCTCGAGTAGTTCTCAGCAGCAGGGTCCTCGCCCTACGATTCAGGCAACATGTGATCCACAGGCCACCCAGCCAGCTAGAGGCGGGGGTAGAGATCATAGAGGTGGAGGGAGAGGCCGTAGAGGTGAAGCCCAGACAGCCAGAGGTAGGCGTCAGCCCGCAGCAGATCGTCCTAGAGATGCAGTTCATGGTGGTGGGGGTCAGCCCCGCTATTATGCATTGCCAGCCAGGTCGGAGGCCGAGTCATCTGATGGTGTGATTACAGGTACTATACTGGTCTGTGATAGGGGTGCTTCAGTATTATTTGATCCGAGATCCACTTATTCTTATGTGTCATCCTATTTTGCACCCTATTTGCTTATGCCTAGTGAGGCTTTGGGTATTCCGGTATATGTGTCCACATCGGTTGGTGATTCTATAGTGGTCGACCGAGTGCATCGTTCTTGCGTAGTGGTATTTGAGGGTCTTGAGACACGTGTCGATTTATTGCTTCTAGACATGGTGGACTTCGATGTTTTATTAGGGATTGACTTGTTGTCCCCATATCACGCCATCTTGGATTGTCACACCAAGACCGTGACTTTTGCCTTGCCAGACTAGCCCCGACATGAGTGGAGAGGGACCTCAGGTCATGCCACCCGTAGTTTTATTTCATATATCAAGGCTCGACGTATGGTCGAGAAGAGATGTTTAGCATATTTGGCGTATGTTCGCGACTCCAGCGCAGAGGTTCCATCTATCGACTCTGCTCCTATTGTTCGAGAGTTCCCCAAGGTTTTTCCTTCAGACCTACCGGGTATGCCGCCGATAGGGATATTGACTTCTGTATTGATTTGGCTCCTGGCACTCAGCCTATTTCTATTTCGTCGTATCGCATGGCCCCGCCAGAGTTGAAAGAATTAAAAGAACTACTTCAAGATTTGCTTGATAAGGGTTTCATTAGACCCAATGTATCACCTTAGGGTGCACCAGTGTTGTTTGTGAAGAAGAAGGACATGTCGATGAGGATGTGCATTGATTACCGGCAGTTGAACAAGGTGACGATAAAGAACAAATATCCACTGCCAAGGATTGACAACTTGTTTGATCAGCTTCAGGGTGCTAAGGTGTTCTCGAAGATAGATTTGAGTTTTGGTTATCATCAGCTAAGGATTAGGGTGTCTGATGTCCCTAAGACAACATTTCGTACTCGGTATGGGCATTATGAGTTTTTGGTCATGTCGTTTGGGTTCACCAATGCCCCGGTAGGCATTCATGGAGTTGATGAACCGAGTGTTCAGGCCTTACTTGGATCTATTTGTGATTGTATTCATTGATGATATCTTGGTATACTCCCGTAGTCAGGAGGAGCATGAGCAGCACCTTAGAGTGGTTCTTCAGACTCTGAAGGATAGCCAGTTGTACGCCAAATTTTCAAAGTGCGAATTTTGGTTGAGTTCAGTAGCATTCCTGGGTCATCTTGTATCATCAGAGGGTATCAAGGTGGACCCAAAGAAAATAGAGGCAGTCAAGAACTGGTCTCGACCAACTTCAGCTACAGAGATTCGGAGCTTCCTGGGTTAGCTGGTTACTACAGACATTTTGTGGAGGGGTTTTTATCCATCGCAGCCTCGATGACTAGATTGACTTAGAAGGGTGCCTAGTTCAGGTGGTCAGATGAGTGCGAGGCGAGCTTCCAGAAGCTCAAGACAGCCTTGACTATGACACCGGTATTGATTTTGCCCACGGGATCCGGGCCTTATACTGTATATTGTGATGCTTCTCGCATCGGACTTGGTGCAGTGTTGATGCAGAACGGCAAGGTCATAGCATATGCTTTGAGGAAATTGAATATCCACGAGAAGAATTACCCAGTTCATGATTTAGAGTTGGCAGCTATTGTTCATGCCTTGAAGATCTGGAGGCACTATTTGTATGGTGTGACGTGTGAGGTGTACACGGATCATAAGAGCCTTCAGTACTTATTCAAGCAGAAAGAGTTAAATTTGAGACAATGGAGGTGGTTGGAGTTGTTGAAAGATTATGATGTTTCTATTTTATACCACCCAGGGAAGGCTAATATGGTGGCCGATGCATTGAGTAGAAAGTCCGCCAGCATGGATAGTCTTGCATACATTACGGTCAGCAATAGATCACTTGCCTTGGATGTTCAGGCCTTCGCCAATAGATTTATGAGATTGGATATTTCTGAGCCCAATAGAGTGTTAGCTTGCACGGTTGCTCGTTCATCATTGATGGAGCATATCCGAGAGCGGCAGTTTGATGATCCCCATTTATGTGTCCTGAGAGACACGGTGCAGAGGGGAGGTGTCAAGGAGATGACTTTGGGAGATGATGGCATATTGAGGTTGCATGGGCGAGTTTGTGCGCCCAATGTTGATAGTATTTGAGATTCGATCTTAGCAGAGGCCCACAACTCTCGGTATTCTATTCATCCGGAAGCCACGAAGATGTATCAGGATTTGAAACAGCATTATTGGTGGCATAGAATGAAAAAAGACATTGTTGCATATGTTTCTCGTTGTCTAAATTGTCAGCAGGTTAAGTGCGAACATCAGAGGCCTGGTGGGTTATTTCAGAGGATTGAGTTTCCCGAGTGGAAGGGGGAGAGGATCACTATGGATTTTGTTACTGGTCTTCCGATGACTCGGAAGAAGTTTGATTCTATATGGGTTATTGTTGATAGGCTGACTAAGTCAGTCCATTTCATCCCAGTTTCCACCACTTATTCATCCCAGAGGTATGCAGAGATTTATATAAGGGAGATCGTTCGTCTTCATGGGGTGCCCATATCTATTATTTTGGATATGGGTCTGCAGCTTACTTCGCATTTCTGGAGAGCGGTGCAGCATGAGTTGGGTACCCAGGTCCATTTGAGTACATCATTTCATCCCCAGAAGGACGGTCAGTTCGAGAGGACCATTCAGATTCTTGAGGATATGCTTCGAGCCTGCGTTTTGATTTTGGAGCCTCGTGGGACCAGTTCTTGCCGTTAGCAAAGTTTGCCTACAACAACAACTACCAGTCTAGTATTCAGATGGCCCCGTATGAGGCGTTGTATGGTAGGCAATGTCGACCCCCAATCGGATGGTTTGAGCCAGGAGAGGATCGGTTATTGGGTACAAATTTGGTACAGGGGGCCTTGGATAAGGTCAAGATCATTCAGGACAGACTTCGGTCAGCTCAGTCCAGGCAGAAGAGTGTTGCAGACCATAAGGTCAGGGATGTTGCCTTCATGGTTGGTGAGCGTGTATTGCTCCGTGTATTGCCTATGAAAGGCGTGATGAGATTCGGGAAGAAGGGAAAGCTTAGCCCTAGGTATATTGGCCCGTTTGAGATTCTTGACCGTGTGGGAGAGGTGGCTTACAGACTTTCTTTGCCGCCTAGCTTGTCAGTCGTGCATCCGGTTTTCCAGTATCTATGCTTCGGAGATATCACTGTGATCCCACCCACGTGTTAGATTTCAACACTGTCCAATTGGATAAGGATCTGTCATATGAGGAGGAGCCGGTGGCTATTTTAGACCGGCAGGTTCGACAGTTGAGGTCGTAGAGTTTTCCTTCAGTGCATGTTCAGTGGAGAGGTCAGCCTCCTAAGGCATCGACCTGAGAGTCCGAGTCTGATATGCGGAGCCGTTATCCCCATCTATTCCCTGACTCATCTACCCCTTTCTTTTGTCCGTTCGAGGACGAACGGTTGTTTTAGAGGTGGAGGATGTGACAACACAAAGGGTCATCACCATAATTCTCCCTTTCCTTGCACTTCTGAGGCCTTGAAAACCTCTTATTTAGTTGCCTCGATTGGCGTGCGCAGTCTGAGCGCGAAGCCGGAAGATTTTCATGTGAAAATATTTGAACTCTGTGTTAAAAACTATGAATTTTGATACTAATATTGCTATGGTTCACTTTGGTCAATGTTTTGGGTAAATGGACTCGGACCCATGATGTGATGGTCCCGGAGGGTCCGTTATGAAATTTGGGACCCGGTCGTATTCCCGGAATCGAAATTTGAGGTCCCAGACCCGAGTACGGAAATTGATCAAAAGTGATGATATCGGGCTCGTATTTTGGTTCCGACGCCCGGTACAAGTCTTAAATGGGCGTTAAGCGCTATCTATAAAGGTTGGTTGAAAATGGATGTCGTTTGACATGTTTTGGACTAATAGTGGAAAAGTTTGAAAGTTTTGAACTTGAAATGAAAATCATGAATTTAGGAGGTTGATTCTTTGATTTAGATGTTATTTTGCTGATTTGATCGTACGAGTAAGTCCGTAGGATGTTATTGAGGTTGGGTGCATGTTTGGGTTGGAGCCCCGAGGGCTCGCGTGAGATTCAGATAGGTGTTTGGCTCGTTTTTCTGCATTTTTATCATTTGGTGTCTGTAGGTTTTGCAATTGCGAAGCCTACCTCGCAATTGCGAGCTCTTCCCTTGGCTTGCTTCTTCGCAAATGCAAAGTTCCATCTCGCAAATGCGAGTTTTCCCCAGTCCAACCCCAGTTCGCATTTGCGAACGTTTTCTCACAAATGCGAGTTCCCTTTCAATTTTCCCGAGATCGCAATTGCGAACTATTTCTCGCAATAGCGAGGTCCCCTTTTATTTTGCCCGGTTCGCATTTGCGAACGTTTTCTCGCAAATGCGAGTTCCCTTTCAATTTTTCCCAGTTCGCAATTGCAAACTATTCCTCGTAATTGCGAGGTCCCCTTTTATTTTTCCCAGTTCGCAAATGCGAAATCAATGTCGCATTTGCGACATCTGCAACCCTGCAACTGTTACTTAAACGAATTCAGACCTCATTTTTCATATCTTTCCAAACCCAAAACCACCATAGGCGATTCCTCTCGAACCCTTTCGTCCCCAAACCAAATGTAAGTCAATTTTTACTAGTTTTCTTCAATCTTTATCATATTCTAACATGATTTCATCCTTAAATCAAAGCTTTCATGTTTAAAAATGGGGGATTTGGGGTAGAACCTAGGTTTTCATATAATTGGGGATTTGGACCTCAATTTAGGGTCCTATTTCAAAACAAATTGCATATATGAACTCGTGGGGGGAATGGGTAACCCGGTTTTGGTTCGAATCTGGAGTTTTGACCACGTGGTCCCGGGGGCATTTTCGGATTTTTTGAGTAAAACTTTAGAATTTCATTCTTATGCATCCTAATTGATTTAACTAGCATTTGTTGATACATTTGAGTAAATCGTGATTAGATTCGACCGGTTTTGAAGCGAATTCGAGGGGTAATACTATTCTGGAGGCGTGAGTTGAGTTGGAAGCCTTCGAGGTAAGTGTTAGATCTAAATTTGGCTTGAGGGAATATGATTGGGTTGTTAATTGCTATGTGCTATGTGGAGTCGGTGTATAGGTATGGTGACAGTTACCTATGCACCCGAGTCGAGCATGACCGTGTTGTCATTTGTTATTAGAATTGTGAAAGAAGTGAACAATTGGGATAAATTCTTGTTATAAGAGCTATGAAGTGAAAGATGAGAAGTAAATGAACTAGAGATGAGTTGTTGGTGTTTTTCCCTTGCCGGGACTTGTTGTTATACTGTTTCCCTTGCCGGGACTTTTGTTAAACTGTTTCCCTTGCTGGGACTTGTTGTTAAATTGTTTCCCTTACCGGGACTTGTTGTTGCATTGTTCTCCCTAGCCGGGATGGTTAATCTTGTTGTTTACTCCTTTTCCCATTAATTGTGATTATTGTTTGGGTGAGGAGGAGCAATAAAGCACGAAGGGTGATACCGTGTACTTATTGATTTCCTCCACAAGATGGAGTGGTATATATTGATTTTCTCCACAAGATGGAGTGGTATTTATCGATTTCCTCCACAAGATCGAGTGGTATTTATTGATTTCCTCCACAAATTTGAGTGGTATATATATCGATTTCCTTCATAAGATGGAGTGGTATTTATTTATTTCCTCCACAAGATGGAGTGGTATATATTGATTTCCTCCACAAGATGGAGTGGTGCTATTGGTTGGGTGAGGACGGGAGTAAAAGCACGATGGGTGGTGCCGTGCAACGTGGTTTTATTGGTCTTACCTTACTTGAGTTCCTTATTCCGTTTTCCCTTTATTAGTTGTTGTTTCATTGGATTCTCTTATTTAAATTCTATCTATTAAGTTCCATCTCTTAATTTTAGAAGTTATAATTGAACTGCTATTCCCCCCAGCATGTCCCATCCTTTTTTTGTTGTTTAAATTCTTGTTTTCCTTTTCTGTTATCGTATATATCTGTACAGGCTGTTTATGGTAGGTCCGGTTAGCCTTGTCATTACCTCGCCGAGGTTAGGCCGGACAGTTACAAGCACATGGGGTCGGTTGTGCTGAAACTATGCTTCTGTGCCTTTTATGCACAGGTCAGGACCCAGTCTACGGACCGCAGCTTTAGACCGGAAGTGATCCTTCAGTCCAGAGGCTATGAGGTAGTTTGCAGGCGTTCGCGGGCCCCGAGTCTCCTCTAACTTTCCCTTTCAGTTTGTTAAATTGTATCAAACAGACATGCTATGTACTTCTTTCAGACTATTATTTTTAGCACTCTTTAGTTGTCCGTGAGCAGTGACATAGATACTTGGTAGAGATTGGTTGTTAGTTTTCCGCATATTATTTTTTTATTGTTATTTGACGTCTTCCGCATGTTTTATCTAATTATTTTAGAATTTAATTTGTGTTAGATTTAAATTTTCTGGAAATGTTTATAAGGGTTGCCTTGCCTTGCTTCGACAGTAGGCACCATCACGACTCCCGATGGTGGGTAAATCCGGGTCGTGACAACAATACCATTTCATAAAATCTGATGTCCAGTGGCTAATGCAACTAAGAAATTTCAACTATTCTATTCCAAACAGTCTATTCAATTGGGATACCTTATTGTCTTTTACTATTTAGCACATTTGGACAAATACAAATAATAATAACCAATTCAATACCCATTCTACAACCAGCTTTGATCTTATCTACAAAAAGGCTACTGAATATAAACTCCTCACTGAAAAAAGGATATACAACCCCCCCTCCCCCAAAAAAAAAAAAAGAAAATCAAATATTACATTGGCATGGCAGAAACCACAATAAGGATGGACAAAGCTTAACGTAGATGCTAGCTACAATGTTGTTTCACAAAAAAAGTGAATTAGGGGGAGTCTTCAAAAATTTTAGAGGACACTGGATTGTAGGATTTTGTAAGTCTACATCTGTACATAGATTATTGAAGGCTGAGCTAAAAGCCATACTTGAGGGTCTTAAGATGGAAAAATAATAGAATCTATATCAACTTGAAATTGAATCAGATTTAGTGGAGTTTGGAGGAAACGTACTTTTTCATGATATTGTTAATGCTTGCAGATGGTTAATGCACCAACAGAAGGGAATAATTTTCCGGTATACGTTCAGGCAGGGGAATAAGGTAGCTCATCAACTGACAAAGAAGGCAAAGGAGGAACGTGACGGAATGAAGACTTTTGTCGCCCCTTCTCATGTGAAAAGCTTTATGGAAAAAGACTTGTTTCATAATTGTATTTTTGTTAAAAAACTATCGTATGATGCTTGCAAAACACTGACAAGTCTAAGAAATCAAAGTGTCCTCGAAGGCGCTATATTAGAAAATAATGTATTTCATCCACCTTAAATATTAAGAAATATATATCTTCTTTGCTAAAAATTTTGTTTGAGTTCAATTGCAGACTTAAAAATGAATCATTTAAATCACTTTGAAAAACCTAGCAAATAGTAGCGATTGTTAGCTAATCAAATGTAGTAGTGACTAATCTGAAAGGTTACACCCCTTCAAGTAATATCTTATTTATTTAATTTATTTACAATAAATAGGATAATAGGAAGGCATTATAGTAATTGAACTTTTTAATTTAGGACTTCCCTATATATATATATGTTATGAAATAATATAAAAACAAGAACAATAATACAAGAACAAGAACAATAGAGTGAAAAGTAGAGAGAGGAGTATTCTTATTGATACTTTGGGATGGTTTACAATGGAATAGAACCCCCATATTTATAGCGAGGTGGTGACTTAGCCACCAAGTAGTAAACCCTAGAATCTCTCTAAATATAGACATTCACCTTAAATAGAGTTCTATTTATAACACTCCCCCTTTAATATCTATTCAATAATGTGCCTCGTTAAAACCTTAAAACCAAAACCCAATGGGAAAAATTAAAGATAAGGAAAAAGAGTAGACATGTTTGAATATGCGCCTATTGGTTGCCTCGTTAAAAACCTCGCAAGGAAAACCCAGTTGGGACAAAACCTTGTAAGGGAAAAAGAGTGCAACGCGCATTAACTCCCCCTGATAATAACATCAATTTATATCCTTGAGCATTTGCATTCCAATCTTGTGCACCATCTTCAAAACAATCTTTGGTAGATGTTTGATAAATAAATCAACCATATTGACTTGAATAAATATTCCGCACCTTGAAATCATCATTCTTGATAGATATGAACATCTTCATATAATGTCGTGGAATAACTCTTCAATATCTCCATAGATGTATTCTCAATGCCATCATTCTTATAGTTATAGCAAGATACATATGTACACAAATTGTACTTAGGATGTGGTACTTCAGGACCAAGAATTGCATATACTTCAAGCAACTTAAATCTTTCAAGTTAAGTCATGTAAGTCACATAATAGACTTTAGATGCATATCAAGTTTTCACGTCATGCTAAACAAATAAGATATCGAAAACTGATTATACATACCTTTGACTTTTATACTCTCAAGTATTTGAACTACATGTCCAAATCTACATGTCTTTCACATGGAATCAAGTATTTGTCTATACACTTCAAGCGTATCCAAGACTTTGTCCTTCAGGGACTTAATATGAGCATTTTTAGTGAGAATATAGTTACATTCTTTGGGTCAGCAAATGAGTATAGCATGCTTTGCAATATGTTGCAATTGAATTATCCCTTTTATGAACTTCAGGTTCATGATATTCGGGGATTTACATATACAAATGATAATTCATCCCATGTAACCTTTTCTCAAGTGTTTATCATGTCTCCCCCTCATGTTAGTAAAGCTAACTTGTTTCCTCAACTTTGGGAAATCTTCTTTGTGTATTATTATGTCAATATACACAGCACATTAATAATAAGATGAAATTATTTGGTTCCTGACCCTGAACCACATGTGAGGGAGAATATACTCTCGTATACAACGTATATCAAACTGATATATATAACTTTGTTCTCATAAGAAACAGTTTAGCTATTAAGTGGAAGCACTCAATAATTATCTTGCTAAACCAACTTTGATATAAACCAACTTATCAAGATGAACTATCTTGAGTAGAGAATCTGGAAATTATGCTCGAAGTTAGATTACTGAGCAATTTACCTCGCAATCACCGGCCAGGCTGCGGGTTAATAACAATTGCGCATGTAACCATTTCATAGATGCATCATATGTGGTATACATGGCAGGTGAATGGGCCCATATTCACCTTTGATATTTCCAGAATTTATGGGCTTCAACCCGAACTCTTTAGTTGGTCAGTTCATTAATGAGAACAAGTGATACAAGAGAATTCGTAAAGAACTTTCTAGTTCTTTAATATTCACCTATGTGAATTTGCACATCATACTTAAAATGAGATGGCTAACACGAATGCCAACTGAATAAATTATCAATATTGGTAAACTTCAAATTTACACCATGACATGTGCACTTATCAATAAGCTTCAGGTTTATTATGACATGGGTTTTTATACCAATAGATATCCACTTTATTGTGGCATTCTTTCGTTTGTGTAGTACAAACTGGAGAACAAAACGGGTAGCTTTTCATATACAAATTACCCCGCTACAAGTTGTAGTAATAGGAGATATCAAATCCTTCCTTTATTTATAGTCTCAATATAATCAATCGCTTTCGCGTGTACTTTGAAAACTGAATAAGTTTCTTTGAGACTTACTACAGCACAATACTCAATTGTGTTTCTCCAACATAGTAATAATTGGCTCTTCTAGAGCTCTCAATTAATTTTGTACTACCACAGATTCATCAACATCCATGTGGTAAATATCTTTCTTAAAGAGAAATACCATCATGGTCATGTCAAACTTATATGTAAGATATGTTTCTTGCATTATCGTTGTCCTTTAATAGTCATATTTCCAAAATACTTTGGCGTACAATAGGTACGTGACCAACGATCATTCATGCCATATATATAGCCAACAGGCTTAACACCATTAGGTGTTTCAACTATAGGGCCAAAAACTTCACGTTTTGCCAGCGAATTCAATTCTGATTGAATTGCTTCTTGCCACTTTGGCCAATCATGTCTTTTTCGACATTCTTCAACAGATTGAGGTTCGAGATCCTCACATTCTTGCATAATGCTAGATGCGACATTATAAGCAAAGACATTATCCACCACTATATCCACTCGATTAATATTTTCCTCAATATTGATTGGATTTATGGATAGTTCCGTATTTTCCAGAGCCTCGGGCTCAATGGATTCTTCATGAATCTCAGAATTTGTTAAATCATAAATTTCCTCATGAGATTCTTTCGTAGTGTCATTTTGATCATTTGCTTTCCTCTTTCTAGGATTTCGATCTTTGGAACCTAATGGTCTGCCACGCTTCAGGCGTGCATTTGACTCATTGGATATGACACTAGATGATTGTCCAACAGGGACATCAATACGGATTGGGACATTTTCCGCGGGGATGTGGGATTTCATTATCCTTTTCAAGTCCGTAAATGCGTCAGGCATTTGATTTGCTATTCTTTGCAAATGGATAATCTTTTGTATCTCTCTTTCACAAATAGAGGTATGTGGATCAAGATGAGATAGTGATGCATTTTTCCAAGAAATTTCCCGTTTGGTTTCACCAACTTCTCCCCCTAATTTTGGAAAAAGTGTCTCATCAAATGACAGTCTGCAAATCGTGCAAATCTCCTGTCAATGTTTCGAGGTAGCGAATTAATGGAGGGCGATTCAAACTCACAAATATTCCTAACCTTCTTTGCGGACCCATTTTGGTGCGGGATGGTGGTGCTATAGGCACTTATACTGCGCATCCAAAGATTCTTAAATGGGATATATTAGGTTCATGACCCAAAACCAATTGCAACGGGGAATATTTGTGTCAATTCGTCAGTCAGAGACGAACTAGCATTGCTGCATGCAAAATGGCGTGACCCCAAGACGAAGTGGGCAGCCTCGTTTTCATGAGTAAATGAGGTATTCAAGATTATACTCATGTATTGTCTCAATCTGATATCCATTTTGAATGATATCTTTAAAACTCAACAAGTTTCTTTTTAACTTGGAGGAGAACATTTTGACTGATATCATTATAACTCAACAAGTTCTTCTTAGACTTGGAGGAGAACATTGCATTCTCTAAAATATCGTTCCTTTAGGCAGAGTTATAGTTGCTCTTCAGGAGCCTTCAATCAATTTAATTCCCATAGTTTACCATACAAAAGAAAATATACGAACATGAGAATAAACAAATTCAGCCCGTTTGTTTCATACTTAAACAATATTTTCGAAATCTGCTGAGGTTATTCGACTAACTAAATCAGATAGTCGATTATATGTTTTCTATAATCGATTACTTTGCAGTTTGAAAATTTCAGTTTAAGCATTTTCTTATAACAATCGATTGTTAAACACACACAATCGATTATTTGCTATTTTGAAAAATTCCAGATCACACTGCCTTAAGACAATCGATTGTTAAACATAGACAATCGATTGTTGACTATTTTGAAAAACTTCAGATCACACTGTCTCACGACAATCGATTGTTAAACATAGACAATCGATTGTTGAACATTTACAATCGATTGTTAAACACACACAATCGATTATTTGCTATTTTGAAAAATTCCAGATCACACTGTCTTAAGACAATCGATTGTTAAACATAGACAATCGATTGTTGACTATTTGAAAAAACTTCAGATCACACTGTCTTACGACAATCGATTGTTAAACATAGACAATCGATTGTTGAACATTGACAATCGATTGTTGAACATTGACAATCGATTGTTTTGCAGTTTTAATGCGAAATATTAGATAATCGACTAACTGTTAGGTTAGTCGATTACCTCTACTGGAAAATAAAAATATTATTGAAATCTGAGCATATTGAAACATTTTAAAGAACTAATACTAACATTATATCATAAACTAACTAATATGAGCTGATACTAATGACTATTAGTTTATTCACTAACTATTACAAATAAGTGAAATAAAATCAAACAACTCTATCTTCTTTCATCAAGGTGATGGTGCAAGATAATCAAGGCCATTGGCACAGTTTCAAACCTTCATTAAGGTGATGGCGCAAGAAAAACAAGGCCTTAGCATAGTCTTGGGTGGATGCATTATTTCTGTCTTTAATGGCGTCTCCGGGACCCATTACATCCAAATGGATTCCAGCATTCAACACCCATATCATATAGTTCTTGCCCGAAATTTCAAGGGCAGCGAACTTTCTTTTCATAATGTCAGACATAAAATAAAATTACATCAAGAGCGTGTTCATACTTACAGGCTCTATTACAATTATCACATTCACTTCAGGGAATGGATCATAATCATGTGCTTTACACAATCTCATGTCAAATATTACTTTCATAAAGTGAAAGATTATTTTGAGAATCTTTATTATTCTCATTATCACAATAATGACGATTATAATTTCGTCTATTGCCACGTCCACATCCATTGATACCTTTACGGTAATAATTTTTTCTTCTTTCAGACTTATCACATACTGCTACCACATTCTCTAAAGGGAATGGAGCAAATTCAATTGGACGGAATTCTTTGCCACGTCCACATTCATTGATACCTTCATGGTAATAATTTTGTCTTCTTTCAGACTTATCATATACTGCTTCCACATTCTCTAAAGGGAATGGAGCAAATTCAATGGGACGAATTTTCAATTCTTTGCCCACAATCATACATGAATTTAATCATGGCAGGACATAGAGATTTTACCACTTCATGTGGTTATAATTTCTTACAAACTCCATTAGAGTTATAATCAAACTTTGTTGTCTTTGTTTGTATATAAAATCAAATCGTAGAATTTCAAGAATTTGAAAGGGAAAAGTAAATTACTTACCTTTAAGGTATACCAATTATATTTTCAATGTTTTCTCTTCAACGTTTTTCTTCTATTTTCCGTATAGAAGATTTTGGGATTTGGTTGCGGCAGAACCTCATGTGAAACCCTACACAAACAAAAGTTAAGACAATCGAAAATTTCAATTGGTTAGAGACTCGTGCTGATAACGTGTTATGAAATAATATAAGAACAAGAACAATAATACAAGAACAAGAACAATAGAGAGAAAAGTAGAGAGAGGAGTATTCTTATTGATACTTTGGGATAATTTACAATGGAATAGAACCCCTATATTTATAGGGAGGTGGTGACTTAGCCACCAAGTAGTAAACCCTAGAATCTCTCTAAATATAGACATTCACCTTAAATAGAGTTCTATTTATAACAATATACTAATTATTGAGAGCGACTATATAGTATTATCTTTCTTAACTTCAATGTCGCGTAAATTATATTTGCTCCAAAGCCTTTTTTCCATTATTTAAAAACAATTTTTTCCTTCTTAAAAATTGTCCAAACAACGATTTGTTTTTTAATATTTTTTTGGTGGTTTTCATTGTTTGGATAGTTCGATTAAAGAGAAGAAAAGAAAACCCAAAAATTAAATCTTCAGTTTCATTGATCCTTATCTGTTTAAGGTTTGGATAATGCTTTATTATTTTGGTTTTGGAACCTTAAAACTTTGTCTTATATAAACTTTCATGCTTATTCAATTCCGATTTAGCTGTCCACTATTTGTTAGAAAGACCTCAAATTTTCAATTTATATCATACTTTAGTCCAAACTTCTAACTAAATTGATAAAAGAGTATCATCTTACTCCCTCCCTCCCTCACAAAAAATGAACCTTTTACTGTATGAAGAACCAAATAAGATTTTTATTGATCATATCTTTTGCAAATAAGTTTTAAATATTTTAAATTGTTAATTATTATATCTTATAGTACTTTTTGTATAATTTCTAATATAGAAATTATTAAAAAAAAATAAAGGATCAATGTTCCAATTTATACAAAAAATCAGTCAATGTGACTTTCATTCTCCGAAAAGCCTTTCACAAGTTAATGAACTCAGGTACATTTTTCAATTCAAAGCATATTTACTCCCACAATATGCAAAATACTCCCTCCTTCCGATTTTTTTTTTTGATAATTAAATTTTTTGTATTAATCACCAAAGATGTTCCTTTACAAAACTATAGTTCAGCTAAACACAGCTGACTATCACAAAGATAAACTTAGCTAACATCTGCTGTTACTATACCTATGTTTCTATTTACAGTAGAGAATGCTGAAGCTGTAGGCTAACTTTAGGGAGACTCCTAACATGACAGACATATGCAATATTCCTAAGTAATTGACCACTAGAACAAGAGACATTCTTAAACAACCTCGAGTTTCTCTCTAACCAAATGGTATAGAACATTTCTGCTATGATCATTTTGACAAAATGAGCTCTACTAGTTTTCCCTTTAGCTTTGGCAATGATCCAATGAATATACTGCTCCCAGTTATGATAATTAGGCTGAGCTACTCCAATCCATAGCATTTTTTGATGTCTCAGAAGGCTAGCAAAGGGACAAGAGAAGAAGAGATGATCTCTGGTCTCCATTCCTTGTTGGCATAAGGCACAGGTGCTGTCCACAGTTAGGTTCCATTGTCCCAATCTGTCCTTAGTAGGTAGTCTATCTTATAATACCAGCCAAAGGTTGAAGACTGCTGGGTCTGGCATAGTTTTGGATGGTTAAATTCTTCCACAAAACTCTAGGCAATTGTCCAATCTGGTGTAGATACAACATCTTTATAGTGCACACTGATTGGTTCATCAACTGAGATTGCTGCAATGTAACAGTAGCTTCAGTAATCTTCCTGACCATCCAACTGGCTTGGTTAGGAATAATTATAGAATGTAGCTGCTGCTGTTTTATGTAAACTGAATGAATCCATCTTACCCATAGAGCATCCTTCTTATGAGCCAAATCCCATCCAAGCTTGATAATTGCAGCTTTGTTCCATATTAGCAGGTTCATAACATTTAAGCCTCCAGCTGATTTAGGCAAGCATACCTTATCCCAAGCTATATATGCTTTCTTTGATATATTGGCTGAACCTGTCCATACAAAGGACCTACATACTGCTTCTAGCATCTTTAAGATTTTTGAAGGAATAAGGAAGAGTTGAGCCCAGTAGGCTTGTATACCAAATATGACTGATTGATCCAGTTGCACTCTACCTGCATAGGACAGTTTTCTGGCAGTCCAGGATGTGATCCTGGCAGTGACCTTATCCACCAATGGTTGCCATTGTACTAAAGACATTTTCTTGGTAGATAAAGGAACTCCTAAGTATTTGAAAGGTAACTCTCCATATACATAGCCAAGATGATCTATAATTTGATGTTGAATATCAGTGGGAACACCACCAAAGTAAACAGAACTCTTACTCAGATTAGCTTTCATCCCAGAGGCTTCAGTGAAATGGGAGAAGTACTTAAACATGGCTGCTACAGACTGATGCTCTCCTTTAACAAACAGCAAAAGGTCATCTGCAAAGCTAAGATGAGTAATGCCTAGCTTTTTACAGCCAGGGTGAAACAGAAACTCTGTATCCTTTTTCAATTCAGCAAGGGACCTTCCGACTTTATGTGATACGATTTAGAGTACTGAGTGTTAAATATTTAGCTTTGGTGTAAATTTGAAATTTTTAAAACTTTTCAATAAAACAAATAATATGGTCGGCTATATGTATAAAAATCTCTATTTGAAAAACTACATAAAATACTATAAATTATAATAATTGTTATGAAATAATATAAGAACAAGAACAATAATACAAGAACAAGAACAATAGAGAGAAAAGTAGAGAGAGGAGTATCCTTATTGATACTTGGGGATGGTTAGGGATGGTTTACAATGGTAGAAGACCCCTTTATTTATAGGGAGAAGTAAACCCTAGAATCTCTCTAATTATGGACATTCACCTAAAATAGGAGATTTTATAACACTCCCCCTTGAATGTCTATTCAATGATGTGCCTCGTTAAAACCTTAACTAAAATAAAACCCAATGGAAAAAACAATTTAAAGAAAAGGAAAAAGAGTACACATGTTTGAATATGCGCCTATTGGTTGCCTCGTTAAAAACCTTGCAAGGAAAACCCGGTGGGACAAAACCTTGTAAGGGAAAAAGAGTGCAACGCGCATTAACTCCCCCTGATAAGAACATCAATTTATATCCTTAAGTCTTCGCATTCCGATCTTGTGAACTAGCTTCTTGAAGGTTGACGCTGGTAGAGACTTTGTGAACAAATCAGCCATATTATCGCTTGAACGAATCTGTTGCACATTGATATCACCATTCTTTTGAAGATCATGTGTGAAAAATAACTTTGGTGAAATATGCTTTGTTCTATCTCCTTTTATGAATCCTCCCTTCAATTGAGCTATACATGCTGCATTGTCTTCATACAAAGTCGTGGGTAGTTTATTACACTTCAAACCACATTTGTCTTGTATATGATGTATGATAGACCTCAACCACACACACTCCCGACTTGCTTCATGAATAGCAATTATCTCGGCATGATTAGATGAAGTAGCCACAATTGATTGCTTAGTCGATCGCCAAGATATGGCGGTGCCTCCACAGGTAAACACATAACCCGTTTGAGATCGAGCCTTGTGTGGGTCGGATAAATATCCAGCATCAGCATAACCAACAAGATCGGGACTGCAATTATTGCCATAAATTAAGCCCATATCAGTGGTCCCTCTTAGGTACAGCAATATATGTTTGATCCCATTCCAATGTCTCCTTGTAGGAGCCGAGCTAAATCTTGTTAAGACATTAACTGAAAAGGATATGTCAGGCCTTGTAGTATTTGCAAGATACATTAGTGCGCCAATTGCACTAAGATATGGTACTTCAGGACCAAGTAGCTCTTCATTCCTTTCTTGTGGTCGGAATGGATCATTATTCACATCAAGTGATCGAACAACCATCGGTGTACTTAAAGGATGTGCTCCATCCATGTAAAACCGTTTCAGTACCTTTTCTATATAGGTAGATTGATGGACAAAAATTCCGTTTGCCAAATATTCAATTTGCAAACCAAGACATAATTTTGTCTTTCGAGATCTTTCATCTCGAATTCATCCTTTAGATAATCAATTGCCTTTTGGAGTTCTATGGGGGTTCCAATAAGGTTTATGTCATCGACATATACGGCAAGTACAACAAATTTCGATGTTGTTTTCTTTATAAAAACACACGGGCAAATGGCGTCATTTATATAGCCTTCTTTTAACAAATGCTCACTAAGACGATTATACCACATTCGTCCTGATTGCTTTAGACCATACAAAGATCTTTGCAATTTAATTGAAAACATTTCCCGAGACTTTGAATTATGAGCGTTTGGCACTTTGAGTCCATCGGGAATTTTCATGTATATCGCATTATCAAGTGAGCCATAAAGATAGGCAGTAACCACATCCATTAAATGCATGTCAAGCTTTTCAAGGACAGCAAAACTGATGAGATAACGAAAGGTTATAGCATCCATTACAGGCGAATATGTCGCTTCATAATCGACACCAGGCCTTTGAGAAAAACCTTGCGCAACAAGGCGTGCCTTATATCTTTGTACCTCGTTTTTCTCATTTCTCTTGCGTACAAAGACCCATTTATGGCCAAGGGGCTTAACACCATTAGGTGTTTCAACTATAGGGCCAAAAACTTCACGTTTTGCCAGCGAATTCAATTCTGATTGAATTGCTTCTTGCCATTTTGGCCAATCATGTCTTTTTCGACATTCTTCAACAGATTGAGGTTCGAGATCCTCACATTCTTGCATAATGCTAGATGCGCCATTATAAGCAAAGACATTATCCACCACTATATCCACTCGATTAATATTTGCCTCAATATCAATTGGATTTATGGATAGTTCCGTATTTTCCAGAGTCTCGGGCTCAATGGATTCTTCATGAATCTCAGAATTTGTTAAATCATGAATTTCCTCATGAGATTCTTTCGTAGTGTCATTTTTATCATTTGCTTTCCTCTTTCTAGGATTTCGATCTTTAGAACCTAATGGCCTGCCACGCTTCAGGCGTGCATTCGACTCATTGGTTATGACACTAGATGATTGTCCAACAGGGACATCAATACGGATTGGAACATTTTCCGCGGGGATGTGGGATTTCGTTATCCTTTTCAAGTCCGTAAATGCGTCAGGCATTTGATTTGCTATTCTTTTCAAATGGATAATCTTTTGTACCTCTCTTTCACAATTAGAGGTATGTGGATCAAGATGAGATAATGATGCATTTTTCCACAAAATTTCCCGTTTGGTTTCACCAACTTCTCCCCCTAATTTTGGGAAAAGTGTCTCATCAAATCGACAGTCTGCAAATCGTGCAGTAAACAAGTCCCCTGTCAATGTTTCGAGGTAGCGAATGATGGAGGGCGATTCAATCCCAACATATATTCCTAACCTTCTTTGCGGACCCATTTTGGTGCGTGATGGCGGTGCTATAGGCACATATACTGCGCATCCAAAGATTCTTAAATGGGATATATTGGGTTCATGACCCAAAACAATTGCAATGGGGAATATTTGTGGTAATTCGTCGGTCTGAGAGGAATTAGCATTGCTTATGCAAAATGGCGTGACCCCATACCGAAGTGGGCAGCCTCGTTTTCATGAGTAATGGCCTTGCAATCAACTGCAGGCATTTAATTAATGATTCTGCAAGACCGTTTTGAGTATGAACATGAGCTACAGAATGTTCCACTTTATCCCAATTGATAAGCAATAATCATTAAATGCTTGGGATGAAAACTCAGCAGCATTATCCAGTCTAATAGACTTGATTGGATTATCAGGAAATTGTGCTCGTAGTCGAATTATTTGTGCCATTAATTTCGCAAACGCAAGGTTGCGTGATGACAACAGGCACACATGGGACCATCTACAGGATGCATCTATCAAGACCATAAAATACCTAAAGGACCCACTGGGTGGGTGAATAGGTCCACAAATGTCCCCTTATATACGTTCCAAAAACATGGGTGACTCAGTCCCAACCTTTGTTGGTGATGGTCTGATAATCAACTTGCCTTGATAACAAGAAGTGCAAGGATATTCATTATTTGAAAGAATTTTGAAATTCTTTAACGGATACCCATATGAGCTTTCTATAATTCGTCTCATCATGATCGATCCCGGGTGTCCCAATCGATCATGCCAAAGTACGAAAGTATTGGAATCAGTAACCTTTTGGTTTACTGTTGAATGTGCCTCAATTGCACTAATTCTTTTCCAATACAGGCCACAAGATAAAGATGGGAATTTCTCAATAACCCTCTTTTGGCCGGAGACATTCTTTGTAATGATGAGATATTCAAGATTATCTTCATCTATTGTCTCAATATGATAGCCATTCCGGCGTATATCTTTAAAACTCAACAAGTTTCTCTTAGACTTGGAGGAGAACATTGCATTCTCTATGATAAACATCGTGCCTTTGGGCAGAGTTACAGTTGCTCTTCCGGAGCCTTCAATCAATTTACTACTACCAGAGATTGTAGTAACATTTGCCTTACACATATTTAGTTGAGAGAAATATTCCTTTTCTTTGAGTATCGTATGTGTAGTACATGAATCAACTAGGCAAATATTTTTACAGCTGGACGTTGATCCAAGCTTGGTTTGTGAGATATCCATATTCGCTTTCCCATAGTTTGACATACAAAAGAAATACACGAACATAAGAATAAACAAGTTCAATTCGTTTGTGTCACACATAAAAAATATTTTCAAAATCTGCTGAGGTCAGTTGACTAACTGAATCAGATAGTCGATTATATGTTTTCCATAATCGATTACTATGTAGTTTGAAAATTTCAGTTTAAGCATTTTCTTAAAACAATCGATTGTTAAACACACACAATCGATTGTTGAACATTGGCAATCGATTGTTAAACACACACAATCGATTATTTGCTATTTTGAAAAACTTTAGATCAGTCTTAAGACAATCGATTGTTAAATATAGACAATCGATTGTTGACTATTTTGAAAAACTTCAGATCACTGTCTTACGACAATCGATTGTTAAACATAGACAATCGATTATTTGCTATTTTGAAAAAATTCCAGATCATACTGTCTTAAGACAATCGATTGTTGACTATTTTGAAAAATTCCAGATCACTGTCTTAAGACAATCGATTGTTAAATATAGACAATCGATTGTTGACTATTTTGAAAAATTCCAGATCACTGTCTTAAGACAATCGATTGTTAAATATAGACAATCGATTGTTGGCTATTTTGAAAAATTCCAGAGCTGTCTTAAGACAATCGATTGTTAAATATAGACAATCGATTGTTGGCTATTTTGAAAAATTCCAGAGCACTGTCTTAAGACAATCGATTGTTAAACATAGACAATCGATTGTTTTGCAATTTTAATGCGAAATATTAGATAATCGACTAACTGTTAGGTTAGTCGATTACCTCTACTTGAAAATAAAAAATATTATTGAAATTTGAGCATATTGAAACATTCTAACGAACTAATACTAACATTATATCATAAACTAACTAATACGAGCTGATACTAATGACTATTAGTTTATTCACTAACTATTACAAATAAGTGAAATAAAATCAAACAACTCCATCTTCCTTCATCACAGATCCATCACCGATTAGGTGGTCTATTTTCCCATCGGGTTGCTCAAAGAAGTTTGGCACATCCAGGTGGGTGATGTCAAAATTGTCGTCAGAGACAAAATTTGTTTCAGGGCCTTTATTCTTTAGAGAAGCTTGATAAAGATCAACCAAATGTCTTGGTACACGGCAAGCTTTTGACCAGTGCCCTTTTCCACCGCAACGATAACATATAGTTTCTGAACCTTTTGCCTTAGGATCCTTATAATCCCGTTTCTGCTTTCGGCGGTTATCTCTCCTCGGGGGGTGACAGACATCATGGATATTTCTTCCTTGTCTACGTCCACGGCTATGACCCCGATTACGACCACGACCATGGTTAGATCCATGGCCCTTTTCATGATTGGCATAATAAGAATACACCTTATCTGCTACAGGCAGTGGTGTAGACCCAGTGCGTCGACTTTCGTGATTTCTCATGAGCAGGTCATTATTTCGCTCAGCCACAAGTAGAAGAGAAATCAGTTCAGAGTACTTTGTGAAGCCTTTCTCTCTGTACTGTTGTTGCAGTACCATATTGGAGGCATGAAACGTTGTAAACGCTTTCTCAAGCATATCATAATCGGAGATTTTATCTCCACATAGCTTCAATTTAGAAGTAATTCTGAACATTGCAGAATTATATTCAGAAACAGACTTAAAGTCTTGGAGCCTCAGATGAGCCCAATCGTATCGTGCTTGTGGCAGAGTGACCAACTTCAGGTTGTCATATCTCTCCTTTAAGCCTTTCCACAAGATGAGTGGATCCTTGACGGTGAGATATTCAATCTTCAAACCTTCATCAAGGTGATGACGCAAGAAAATCAAGGCCTTAGCACAATCTTGGGTGGATGCTTTATCTCTATCTTTAATGGTGTCTCCAAGACCCATAGCATCTAAGTGAATTTCAGCATCCAACACCCATGTCATATAGTTCTTGCCCGAAATTTCAAGGGCAACGAACTGTCTTTTTATAATGTCAGACATAATCGAGAATCAAATTAGGAAGAGAGAAATACCTTAGTTTTTCTTGAGAACGATTCTTGAGACGGTAGAGTCTCGTACTGATAACATGTTATGAAATAATATAAGAACAAGAACAATAATACAAGAACAAGAACAATAGAGAGAAAAGTAGAGAGAGGAGTATTCTTATTGATACTTGGGGATGGTTAGGGATGGTTTACAATGGTAGAAGATCCCTTTATTTATAGGGAGAAGTAAACCCTAGAATCTCTCTAATTATGGACATTCACCTAAAATAGGAGATTTTATAACAATAATAAGAATTTAAAATATTTAAAAGATATAAGAAAAAATAGTGATAGAAAATTTCCTTTTAACTCTCCGAAATCAACTGTATCACATAAATGGAATCGGTATAATATCTATCAGAAAAGTAGTTACTATATCAACTAAGTTAAAATCTCGGAAAAGATTTACATAACGGAATCTGCGCAAAAGTAAAATGGAGAAAATATGCCCTGGAATCAATGACTTTAACAATATGTCATTTTCTACCTCTTATTTTGTAAACTAAAATGAAACAAATGAAAAGAGAAACGCTTTATCCACACTTTTCTTAGTCGGCAGACAAAATAGCACGGGCTAATCAATTTTTGGACTAATTATTTAAAAATAGCTATCATTTGTCAAGTCATTGAAAAATAACTATTATTTTGCTATAATAGAGAGCAGTCTAGCATAATATATTGGAGTTTGATGCACCCGTGTATGAACTTCCGGCGTATTATACTGGACCGACATACTTTGCTGGCTTCAATGTAATAAACTGGAGTTCCAGTATACTTTGCTAGAACTCTAGTATAATATATTGGAACCCCGAAGTATTTTTCGAATTTTGAATAATGTTTTCGTTCAAATTTATCTTTAAATAAAAGGTGACCAAATTTTAATAACTTATGAAATATATGACTATTTTTAAATGATCACTTATAATTAAATCTGATTACTTTTAAATTTCTTCCCTTAAACTGGGATCTAGGTATTGTAGGATTAGGATTGAGCAAAATATGAGTTATGGTTCTTTTTTTTATTTCTTCTTTCTACAAGTTGAAGTTAATACTTACGAGATAAGGGTCAGGCAAGAGAAATAGAGAATTGAACTCACACTTATTATACGAGAGATCTACTTGGATCGGTCCCATTAAATTTTAAGCCGTCATATGAGAACTTGAGTATTATGGTAGTGTACAAGAAATCTATGTGCAAACACATATAATGCATTTATGGTTGCATGAGAGTAAAATCTTACGTTCAATTTGATACTCCAAAATTATCACTTCATTCCAGTCAAAGTTTATTCTATAATTTTCTTTTTCTAACTTAAGCATGAAGCCTGTTCTTAGAACATTTCTCGTGTATGTGGAACCAAAGCATTGGTGGTTTGGGAATTCTGGTTTGCCACTTTTACCGACCACTTGATCGCACAATTCTTTTGTTTATGATTGAGCAATCAATTAGCGTTTCCTTGAAGGTGAATAAAGTGCATATTTTGACCTCTACACAATACCATGCTGTTTAGTGTTCTGGTGTACAATGAATCAAGACTAGTTGGTAATAGGCCCCTACACTTTCTTCAGATCCCGCACACCACAGAATCTGAGTACCGAGTTGCTATTGAGATACATTTGAGATCTTAAATGAAATACAGAAGGGCTGAGGATATATTTGTGCGTGTCAGTAAGGTACAAGGATTAAAATTAATGGATTTATTCTCCTCCTAATTTAAACCATGTAGCTGATGAAAATAATTATGAAATTTATTTAGTTTTCTTCCTATGTACCAAGATTTCCCTATCAAAGATTAGAAAAGTTTTTTTTTTTAAAAAACTACAGCTTAGTTTATATCAACACCAAAAGGAACAATCCGATGTATAAAGCTTCTATTATGTGCGGGGTACGAAAAATAGCCAAACCACAAGGATCTATTGTATTCGACCTTATCTTACATTTCTACGAAATGTTGTAGCTAGGAAAATGTTGGTTCAGGTAACCCGCCCTTTTGGCATAGGATAATTTATCAACTCATGTTTATAGTTTGTATCAACTCATGTTTATAGTTTGCATATAGTTAAAGCTTCACTGTACTTAGCGTTTACCATTCAAATGTATAACAATTAAATTTGTATGCGATTTTAAAGATATGCGGATTGATTTAACACAAATAATCAGAGATATTAAATAAACGAGTGCAAGACAAAATGAATAATCAAACCAGTTGTAATGCTATGACCAAGCTTGAACTTGGGTTGGGCAATAATTTCTACCCTCAGTTGAATCCCTGGTTCGAAGCCAATTGGGAATGAAGAACAACAGTAAAAAGAACTTTGCAATAACTAGAAAGCACAAAATAAATGTTGCATTATCTTGGTATGCGTGTTATAATATTTTTATCATAAAAAAGCTTTCCCTTTATATAGTAGGAGAGTTTCATTTCTAGTACAAATCAAAAAAAAAGTATTAAAATCCTCCTTTCATTAATTAAAGATTCGTAACTGTCATCGTGTGAGATCTATGCCGTGATATCCGGTTGTTGTAGATATCACGACCCTCTATCTGTTGTGTACAACCGTTCATGGTATTTTCCGAAGTCTTAGAACCCATCCCGAGTTTGCGGTGCTTCGTCTACTTTTACGGGCCCCGATTCAAAGAGCTCCTAGCTTCGGTGTCGATCTCGTATATTTATTCCCTCACTTTGTTTTGTTCACAGGGAAATCAAGGTGTGCGACGCCCCCGATTTCACTCGTATGCAAATAGTCCCCTCTTCTTTCGAAGAACAGTTTTGCTGAAATGATGGGAAACCATGGATGAATTTTAGTTCCTTCCCTCGTACTTTACAAGCGAGGTGACAGATAAGCAAAGCGTCCCGTCAGTCATGTGCTCTGACTCTCGACACGTGTCAGTCTCCAAGTGGTTGTGTTCGAATGTGACACGACGCATATTGACTGTTTCTACCCTAAAAAAGCTTCGCCATTTTGCATTTCTTTCACTTTTGGATTTGTAGCTTTTATCTTCAAACTTTCTAACGGCTTTTAACTTCTTCAAACCTTCATACCTTATTTCATGAACCTTCAATTTTTCATCTCTAATCTTCAAACCTACAGATTTATTCTTCGATTTCCAACCCATAACTTCATATCTTCATCTCTAAACTTCAAACGTTCATACACTTTCTTCAAATCATCATAGATTTCCCAGATTCACGATGACTAAAACTTCCAAGTCTGTACCATATCAAGCGGTCCCCTCATATTCCCATCTGAACACGGGTATGGAGGCGACCGTCCCCGAGGTGGCTCATGAGCCTCCTATGTAGAGCTTTATACCTAGGGTTGCTCTATGGGAGATGAATTCAAAGTTGAGAATGCCTTCATCCAACAATACTGAAGCGAGGGAGCTTGGAGATGCATATGCTTTGTCACTGGAACTACCCTTCCCATAGTCTGAGAGGAGTGTAAATGGGATGGTAAAGATGGGGTCATCCCCCGGCCTGGTGACGATATTACTACTTGCATGGAGGGGTACTTAAGTGTTTACACTTACCCCTCACGTTGCGCCCAGTAGATCCTGTATTCTTCGCCTTTTGTAAGAGGTACGAGGTGTGTCTCAGGCAGATCCACCCTTTGTTCTGGAGGATCGTGTTCCTCCCACGCCATTTCGTGAACAACTACGAAGCTTTTCGATTCACCCTTGACCACCTACTCCATCTGTACAGTTCCCGAATTTCTCGAGGGGCACCGATAAAGCTCGTTTGCAGAGCAATAAAGACTCCCTTCTCAATTATCGATGTGGATCGAGACCGAGGCTGGCACGGTAGGTTTGTTCAAGTGTAAACTGAAGACCTGATCCCTCTCGAGTTCTTGTCAGTCCCCGTGAAGCGGAACGTATGTCGTAAGTTTCGTCTTCCTTAAGTATTAAATTATTTTCATTTTTTCTCTCATTGCCTATATTTACGGCCAGATAGCTGCTGCCTTAGTTTCTGATATGATCTCCCGGTTTAAGGAGTGGATCAAAGGGATCTGCAAGCAGACGTCATACTCCGAGCTCACATGGTGCAAACTTTCGAAGTGCAAATGGGAGGCCCATTCTCGTGGTGAGGTCTTTCTTTGCATAGTTATCACTACTTCCCCAACTTACATAATGTTAATTTGCTCTCTTCTTTTATAGGTCTTCCTAAGACCACTGAACTTAGGCTGCAGGATGGGGACGAGGATACATCCTTACCCACCAAACCCTCCATTTTGGGGCAAACTGAGGTTGTCGCGGAGGTGGAGAAAAATCGGAAAAGAAAGTCATCAGGTTCCCTGGATCCCGAGGCAAAAAAAAGCGGCCACCCAAGTTTGGAAGACCAAGAAGAATGCTAAGTCCAGGGTGACAGACCCTAACTTCCTCTACCGGCTCAGAAATGAACCCGGAGAATACGACATCTTTGTTTCCCATGGATCGAACCCTGTCGCGGAGCTGGCAACGACCGAGGAAAGGGGTCATAAGGGTAATCCCCTTCCAATTTTAGAGACCGAAGTGGAGATGGAGGTTGCGACCTCCTAAGAAGCTGTTCCTGTCCTGAATGAGGCAACATTATGATCGATATCATCGATACGCCCTCTTGTACCGAGTCCATGCTTGAAGAGGCCCAATCGGGTAAAGAAAAGTCAAGTGAAGGAGTACATGGTACATATGATCCTTTTCACTCCTTCTTCGATGACATGGAGATTTCCATATTGGAAAATTTTTCGTGATTGGGTCACCTGGAGATTCCGAAGAAGGATAGGACCTCAGGAGTTGGTAGCTCGCGTTCAAGCCCAAAACTATTGAATAAGTTTCTTGCACCGAGTGTGTACCCCAAGCGCAAGATAATGGTCGTTCTCACAGTCTCGGATAGCGCTCGGGTTCTATTTGCTATTTAGTCAGCTAGCTCCAATACCCGGTGATCGAGGAGGACTAGGCAAAGATGAAAAAGGCGGGGACGCCAAGTCTCTTCAACGAGGTGCAATAGGCATTGAATCGGGTAAGGATCAAACACTTTCATACTCACTTTTTGAATCTTACTTAAGTTTTCCTTTGAGTTCTCTTACTAATTCCACTGTGTTATAGGTTTTTGTTTTTCACCACGAATGCTTCCTCCGCTATTGCTTGAAAATCATCCACCTCGAGTTCAAGCTTAAAGAACATGTCCGGAATAAGGACACGTACAAGCTTCTTAGTGAGCAACAGGATGAGGACCTTAAAAACTTGCCCATTCTCTAGGCCAAGATGGAACAAAATCAGAAAAGTGCCTCGATACTAAAATGGGAACATATAAACATGGTTTAAAAGGTAAATGTATTTGAAGCTAAAAACGAGCAGCTGGTCGTGGTGACTAACAACACAACTTTGCATGTCCAATAGAAGATCGACCTGATTGACCAGCTGCGGGCTAAGATGGAAGGGGTAAAGGCCCATATCAAAGTATGGAAGGGCAGGATGGACAGGCTGGAATCATTGAAGGAAGCTACGAAGGTGGAGTTGGCTTTGGTCAAGAACCAACTTTGGGTGGAGAAGGACAAAGCTGAAAAGTGTTCTAGTTTGAACGACGATCTTCCAGCATAGCTGAGCTCGGACGTCGCGGAATGGGATACCCTCGGAAGAGAATATGCATCTGGGGGCCAAATTAGACACAACCTCTGCTAATGAAAAGGAAATGATGGCCCAATACAAAGTCGGTGTGGGCGCGACCGAGATTCACTTAAAAACAAATGCCGAATATATGAAGCGGTTGTCCCAAAAGGAGATTCTCAAAGAGATTCACACCGGAGTTTTTGACTTAACGGTTGAAATCAGGAAGCTAAGAGGCTCTAAGCTGAGGCAAAAGAGCTCTACGTGCTCGAGGATGGTGAAGGCTATAAGGGCTCCGATGGTTCTGGTGACGAGTGGGGCCCAAATTAAGACAAGGTGTAGATGCCTAAGTATCTTTTCAGTTTTATATTTTTCCTTATATATTTTTTTTGTTTGTTTTTGGGTTGTTCTATCGGGTCTTTGTAAATATATTTTGGAATGTATATATGAATTTTTCCTTTCAGGCAATATCGCGTCCCTACTTTTGCAGTGTCTTCTTTAAATTTCTATTCATTTATTATTTTTTATGCCTTAGCATAAAATTAGATGTAGTTATGAGACCTCCGTCTTCTGAAGGTTCAAACATAGCCTGACTTTGATGCAACTTTTCTTTCTTGTGGTTGTGAAACCTCGATGCAACCGGAGGTTTCCAAGACACTTTAGTGTTTATAAATGATGGTTTTGCCGAAGGGAACATTTTTGTAGATTTCGAGTTTTTTGCAGAGGACTTACTTTCTTGTTTCAAACTTCGGACATCTCTGAGCCATTTTCATAGTGGTGTGGCCTTTGGGCACCACCTAATAGGTTTTGTGCCTCCGAAATTCAGTAGACGGGGTCGCCCAAATTTTCTTCGGACGGCAGTCCCTGAGTAGGGTTAGCCCATGTGCTAGATAATCCTCGAGCAGGGGTAGCCCATGTGCTCGATAATCCCTGAGTAGGATAGCCTCGTGGCTTTAGGATCAGGAATCGAAAAAATGTATAATGATAAAGTGTAAAGGAAGTGGAAATTTCTTTCATTTCTTGGTATACAAAAGTACATGAATGAAAGCGGATAAAAACTCGTGTCATACGTAGGGGTGGACAATGTGGATACCATTCAAATGACTGTTTGGCCATTACAATAAATTCTAAGCTCCAAGGCTTTTAGCTTTTAGCACAGTAAGTTTTCTTCTTTCTCTGCTAAAGACCTTAATCTAAGGGTAATGGTCCCCAATATTCGAGGTCGAACTCGTAAGAGCTCGGATAATGTTGATCCAAATGCAAAAAATCATCGACTCTAGTTTAAAACCGGTCTTCAAATCTAAGTTAGCGCATTTTACTGTTGCCTTGGTAAAAACCTTTTGGTAAAAGCCATTCTAAGACAAAACCGGTTCAAGGAAAAAAGAGTACAAGGCGTGATTTTACCTAATAACCAAATTCATCCCTAGCCATTTACCTGCATATGTTAGTTTGATATATAACATTACTAAAAAGAAATCAAGTTCGCACCTTAGCAGTAGTACCACTTTAAGCGTGCCACGTTCCAGTTGTTTCGTAGTTGTATGCCATTTTGTGCTTCGCATTTATACAAACCTTTGCCAGTTATTCCGACAACTCAATATAGTCCTTCCAGTTCAGTCACAACTTCCCCTGGTTTTGGGTTCCTGGTGTGTAACATTCCTTTCCTCAATACCAATTCTCCTATTTGTAAGTGTCACCGGTTGGCTCCTCGGTTGTAGTACCTCACTATTCATTGTTTCTGTGCGGCTAACACGACTAAGACGCCCTCCTGTCTTCCATCCAATAGTTCTTGGCTCGTTATCATGGCCTCGCCGTTTGACTCTTCTATCGCGTATTGGAAATTGAGGCTCAATCTCCCACCTCGACTGGTATTAAGGCTGACCAACAAAAATAGGCTTGCCCTGGTACTAGATTTTGAGGTTGTAGAATATGCCCACATGACCTCAGGCTCCTTCCATTTCCCTTTGGCATCGGTCAACCTCTTTTTCAAGTTTTGAAGTATAGTCTTGTTTGTTGATTCTAGCTGCCCATTCCCACTAGAATGGTAGGCATCGATAGTATTTTTTTGATCTTGCAATCTTCAAAAAACTTATTTACCTTGCTGCCAATGAATTCCTTGGATGGTATTTTGGATCGACATATTATGTGGTCCCAGATGAAGCTAACAGGTTCTTTCTCCTGGACTTTTTCGAATGCTTGAGCTTCGAACCATTTGGAAAAGTAATTGGTTATTAATAATTTGAATTGAGTATTACCAGGTGCCCATGGTAGAGGATCGACGATGTCCATTCCCCACTTTATAAATGGCCACGGGGACAAAACCGAGTGGAGTATTTCTCCATTTAATAGATCATCGGGGTGTGTCTCTAGCAGTCGTTGCATTTTCGTATGAAGTCCTTTGCATATTTCTCCATTCTGGTCCAGTAATAGCCGGTCTTGATTAATTTCCAAACCAAAGATTCTATCCTCGAATTGTTCCAACAAGTGTCTTCGTGAACTTCTCTCAAGGCATATTTGGTATCTCCCGAACCCAAGCATCTAGCTAACGGGCCACCCAACGTTCTATGAAATAATGTCCCCTCGATCAAGCTAAATCTGGTAGCCTTGGTACGTAGGGCTGTGGGATCTGAGGGAAATTTTTTGGTCTTCAAGTAGTCTATGTACTTATTGCTCCAAACCCAAGTTAAACTCGTTGTTTACTTTGCAGTGGTCTTTTTTATCATCGACTTTATGAGATGAACTACGGTTCCACAACTAAATTTATCAGCATCTAATAACGACCTCAAGTTAGCCAGAGCATCGGCCTTATAGTTATGATCTCAGGGTGCGTGTTGCAGGTTCCATTCCCTGATATAGCATTACCTATAATTTACCTAAGTACCTTCACATCTATTCCTCTTTTACTTCGAACATCCCATTAACTTCATTTACCGCGAGCAGGGAGTCAAACTTAGATTTGATCATCTCGGCCCAAGACATTTAGCTAATTCAAGACTTGCAATCATGACCTCATACTCATAATCATTGTTAGTCAATTTCACGTCCTAATAGACTGCCTAACTATATTACCTATAGGTGGTTTTAATAAAATGCTGAGTCCGGGTACCTTTGTGTTCGGGGAACCGTCAGTAAAAATGGTCCAGAGTCTCGAGTTAGTCCCCAAGGTTAGCAGTAACTCCCTTTCAATTCTGAGTATTAAGGTAGGTATATATTCGACCACTAAGTCTGAGACTTTATGGAGGTTCGAGGCCGATACTCGATATCTACCCACTGACTTTGATGGCCTATTTAGCCAACTGGCCTAAAAATTTGGATTTTTGCATAATGTTCCTTAGTGGGTAAGAGGTCACGACACATATATGGTAGCACTGGAAGTACGACTATAGCATTCTAGAGGCGCTTAGCAAAGTGAGCACTAATTTTTCTAGGTGAGGATACCTTGTTTCAGCCTCGCCTTGAGTTCTAGTGACATAGTAAATAGGAAATTGAGTACCTTCCTCCTTTCGGACTGAGACTCCACTTATCGCCACCTCGGAAACCACCAATTAAAGGTACAACTGCTCATTCGCCTTCAAAGTATGCAGTCGGGGCGAGCTCAAGCAGGTACCATTCGAGTTCTTCCAAAGCTTGTTGGCATTCTGGGGTCCAGCAGAAATTGTTCTTCTTCTTTAACGATAATAAAAATTAATGGTTTTTTTCTGAGGACCTCGATATGGAACGGCCTATGTCGGCTATTTGCTCGGTCAGTCTTTGGATGGCCTTCATATTGTCCACCACGGTTATGTCCTCTATGGACTTGATTGTATCAGGGTTGATCTCGATTCCTCAATTGGATACCATGAACTCGAGGAATTTTCCTGATCCGAGCCTGAATGCGCACTTCTCTGGGTTCAGCTTCATATTGTATTTCTACAATATGTCAAAGGCCGCCTTCAAATGGTTCAAATGGTCCTCTGTTTGTAGGGGCTTGACTAACATGCCATCAATATAAACTTCCACCGATTTTCCTATATGTTCTTCAAACATCCGGTTTACTAGGCATTGATAAGTGGAATCGACTTTCTTCAATCTAAATGCCATTACATTATGACAATATAGGCCAAATTTAGTGATAAAAGAAGTTTTTTCTTGATCGCCTAGGTCCATCCAAATTCGGTTGTACCCGGAGTAGACATCAAGAAAGCTGAGTATCTCATGCTCAACCATGGCATAGATCATTCGATCCATATTAAGTAATGGGAAAGAATATTTAGGACATGCTTTGTTTATATCTTTGTAATCTATATGCATTCTTAGTATCTTCCCCCTTTTAGGTACTACCATTACATTAGCTAACTAGTCCAGGTATTTAACCTCCAGGATGGACCCTATTTTAAGAAGTTTAGATACCTCGTCTTTGATGAACACATGCTTGACCTCGGATTGCAGCCTCCTCTTTTGCCTAACCAAATAGAACTTCGGGTGTAAGATCAGCATATGAGTGGTTACCTCCCGTGGATCCCTTCCATGTCAAGATAAGACCAAGTAAAATAATATATATTAGTTTTAAAGAAATCTATGAGTTTTTTCCGGAGATTGGGGGTTTACCCCGTTCCCAGATATACCTTTGGCTTGTAGGCGTTTGATTAGTATAATTTTTTCCAACTTCTCGACCGTCTATTTTGTGGTGTTGGTGTCATCAGGAGCTATGAATGATCTCGGGACTCCATAATCTTCCTCCTCATCTATTCCTCATTCCGCAAGTTCAGTCGAGATTAGCATCAATGATTGTTTTTAGTTTCTTCCTTGGCCGACTTCACGTTCCTTGGACGGCTTTATGTTCCTTGGCGTTGATACTGCATGCACTGGGAGTACTTCATCGACTGCGAACATCTCCTTTGCAGGCCGTTGTTCTCCATGGACCATCTTGATTCCTCCCAGTGTAGGGAAGTTTAATGCCTAGTGTAAGGTCGAACACACCGTCTCCATTTTGTGAACCCGTGGCCATCCGAATAGAGTGTTATATCTCATGCCCCCTTCGATAAAATAAAACTTTGTCTCTTGGATCTTCCCGATGCCGTTCACTAGTAGGGTTATCTCCCCTTTAGTGGCTTCACATGTCATGTTAAATTCGTTCAACACTCGAACTACTGGCACTATTTGATCCTTTAACCCAATTGAGCTACGAACATCGATCTGATGATGTTGGCAGAGCTACTTGGATCAATCAACACACGTTTAACTCGAGATTTATTGATAAGTATGGATATTACTAGTTCATCGTTGTGAGGTTGTATGATGATCTTGGCATCCTCATCGTTGAACGAAATGGTTCCCTCGGGGACATAATCTGGGGTGTTCTTTTCCCTTGTGATGGACACTTTAGTGTGATTTATCATTGGCCTTGAGGGACATCGACCCCTCCAATGATCATGTTGATGACATACTGAGGTTTATCTTATTTGGTCTGTTTGTTGGCATCCCTGTTCCTGAAGTAATTTTTGGCTCGATCACTTAGAAATTCTCATAGGTTCCCTTTATTAAACAATCGGGGAACTTCTTCTCTCAATTTCCATCGATCCTTGGTCCTGTGGCCATAAGTGTCATGATACTAACACGTCAAGTTAGGATCTCTTTGGGTAGGGTCAGATTGCAATGGTCGGGGACACTTTTTTTCCTTGATGTGCTCAATGGCTGATACGATGCTGGTAGCATCAACATTGAAGTTATACTCTAATAATCTTAGTGCTTTCCTTCCCCCGAGCAGCCTATGAAAATCACTTACTCATTAGACCCCGGCTATTGGGACCTCGACTACTTCTCTTTTAGTTCGTTGTATGGTGATGCTTGACCCTGGTTCCCATTTGATATGCGCTATATGGTTGGTATCAATCTCGTACAGGTCTTGATTGATGATCGATGACTCTCTTAGACCTGTCATCGACTATGATGGGATATATAGACCCAGAAGGGGCTCCGAGTTGGTCGCCCTCGACTCTGATTTTTGACTGGTACCTGTTGTGGCTGTCGGCCCAAGTTAACGCCGGCTACTCTACCAAATTTTGTTTTAGTTGCTGCAAAGCCAACGAGCTTCGGGGGTTAAGTCCTTGAGTGAATGCCTGGACGGTCTAATCACTGGCAAATAGAGGTAGGTCCATCCATTATGTATGGAACCTTGACACAAACTCCCTGAGCATCTCGTTATCTGTTTGTTTAACCTTGAACAGTCCCATTTTCTGGTTTCGACCCGCTTTGATAATGTTTCAAGCATTTTCATTATCTAGGGGTTGACCCTAGGCTCATGTTCACCCGATCTCTCGGTGGTTTGTTCATTTCTTTAGGTGTTCTCCTGGGACCATTCGAGCTCGACCCTGCCAGAGGCGTGGCCTTGATATTGTAGCTCTAGTATCGCTTCCTGTTGAGCCTGTAATATTTCAAAGATTAGCTGCAGGATTACTCTCTCAACTTCGCCCTCGGGCATATCTCGAACTGTTGGTTGGGGACTTCCACGAACGTTGTTTTCGGGATCAGTTGGCATGTTGACGTTGATAGCAACACGTGAATTCGTCGATCAGATCAACAACTGGAACTTCATTAGGATCAACAGGGGCCACCTCATTGCTTGGCACCCGATTGTTGTTTTCACCATGATGGCCAGACTCATCCTCAATGTTCCATTGTGCAGACTGAGAATTTGAAAATTTTAAGCTGATGAAATTGAGACTTTAGAACAAGCATAAAATAGAGCGTGTTATGGAGATTTGTATCAAACCACTACTATCATCCTTAGCCCCATAGTGGGCGCCAAACTATTTTCTTGAAACGGATAAGAATTAAATTTATACGCGATTTTAAAGATATGTGGATTGATTCAACACAAATAATCAACGATATTAGATAAACGACAAAATAAATAATCAAATCAGATGTAATGTTATGGCCCAACTTGAACTTGAGTTGGGCAACGATTTCTGCCCTCGGTTAAATCCTTGGTTTGAAGCCAATTGTGAATGAAGAACAATAACAATGTAGGAACTTTGCAATAGCTAGAAAGCAGAAAAATGAATTTGTATTATCTTGGTATGCATGTCAAAATATTTTTTATCATAGAAAAGCTTCCCGTTCATATAGTGGGAGAGTTTCATTCCTAGTACAAATCTAAAAAAGGTAAAAAAAATCCTCCTTTTTCACTAATTAACGATTCGTAAAAGTCATCGAGCAAGATCTGCAACGTGATATCCGGTTGTTTGTGGATATTACAACCCTCTATCTATCGTGTACAACCGTTCATGATATTTTCCGAAGTCTCAGAACCCATCTCAAGTCGGGGGTGCATAATTTTATCAGGTCCGATGGCAAACACTTCGTCTACTTTTTACGGGCCTCGATACAAAAAGCTTCTAGTTTCGATGTCGATCTCGTATATTTATGCGCTCTCTTCATTTTGTTCACCAAAAAATCAGGCGTGCGTCGTTCCCGATTTCACCCGTATATCCTCAGTAGAGAAATATTTCCTCAATTAATGAACCAATTGTCGAGATATACTCGATTGACTTATCCTCTCATACTCACAATTCATAAGAGATGTCCAAACCCCTAAGATACTAACTTATTACGTTCGACCTTAACTTAAGGATCGAATCTAACTAGAAAATCTTATATGTAATAATATCTGAAAGCTGATGCATGTCTTTTTTCTCGCCATATCCCGAATAATATACATGTCTTAGAGGAATCACATTATAGAGAGGGTAAATGCCGTCAAGATTCTCAAATTCTAAAATTTTCAATTACTTTTCAGATGGTTTATCTTGTCCTCGTTTCAACTTCGTCTATATAAAGATCTTTCAAGTCCATTATTCTAACAATATACAGAGAGAGCATATCTTAATTAAGTTCAGTTATTATATAGATGGCACCTCAAGTAAACCTTGTGAAGATAGGCAAAGTTCTGGGATTTTCCCTTCCAGAAGGAAGAAAAGGAAGAGAATCTTCTACTTCTTCTACTTGTGAGGGACCAAAACAAGCATGTGTTTATAGGTACCATTATCATTCTGATCACATTGTTGAGCTTCTTCCTCCTTCAGCTGACGCCAGAGTTATCTTCACTGGCTATCATGACTTACCTCAATTGCAACTTCCTGAGAGAAAACCACATGCCGTGGCTTTCTAGGACTAATTAATTTCTCATGTTATCTACTCTACGTCTTATAATTATATCCTAATGTATAGCTAATAATGTTAGTTATGTACTCTTCTAGTATTTTTTCAATGAGAAAAGTTGTCTCCTCTTTCATACTCTTCTAGTATTTTCAATGAGAAAAGTCGTCTCCTCTTTGATAGTGCTAAGTCTTAAGTGCTCTTTGTACACACATTTGCTACAAGAAGCGTACCGCTAAAGTTCCTTTACTACTAAATAATGGTTTTATTCGAATAGTTGTTTAGTAACGGTTACAGAACTGTTATAACAGATTATTTTTTGGGACGGTTTTAATCGTTCCAATAGAATGAAAATGCTTTTGGTACACTTCTGAAGTAAAACCGTCCCGATAGGATAGTAACTGTCACCATAAATTAAGCTACAAGGACGATTTAATAAGGCAATACAATAGGAATATTTATAGGAATAGTTTTCTGTATAAAATATTTATTGGGACGGCTTATTTTTCCCTCCCTGATTCCCCACCAACATATTTATAAAAAAAAGTAAATATAAATTATAACCCCAAAACAAAAATAAACTATACTATAGGGCTACCAATTAAGCTTTAAAACATAAAACCTTCGTCCGAGAACTAGTATTCTAGACAAATTTGCCAAGGTTGTCCTCCAAGGCTTTCGTCTCTCTCGTCTTCAAACCTATCCGTGACGAACTGTTTTTACTCCGACGAAGGAATTCCGACGAAAGACAACCATTTCAGCTAATATAAAGGAATCTCAGATATAGATTATCAGTATTTTTTCTTGTTCGTGGTTGTTCGCTTTCATTATTGTTTCGCCGGAAAAGTATTTCGATGCTTCTTCTGCTTTCTTTCTCTAGTAAGATTTCATCTAAATCCATTACTTTACTATGTCCTTTGTTTGTATTATATGATTTCTAGTTTTTGATTCATCTGGGCCTGAAATTTTTTTGATTTATAGTTTATAAAACTGTAAGTATCTAGTTAGTTGGAAAAACAAATTAAACTTTGTTTAGGGTTTTGTGAGGTATTTTCAGTTGGTTGATCTGACTAACAGGAAGGATTTGAGTACCAAAATACATAGTTTATCGTTTTATACTATCGGCATATTGTACGAGCATGATGTTACATTAAGGGCTTTCTTATTATTTATTGCTACATGACTTTTCAAGTTATCAATCACATGTTATCTGTTAGTTTTATGTATTGTTGCTGTCTGTCCTATTGTATTTGCCTAATTTCCATGAACTTCTACTTTACAAACCTGTTCATCAGTGTGAAGACAATCTTAGTGGACTCAAATCCCAATGCCGTAACTAGTTGTCTCTTAATGTAACTAGCCACCTCATTACACTCTGCTGATTTTAACACCTCATAAACATGAACATTTAAATGTTCAAGATAAACTTAGGCAAACAACTTTTCCAACATTGTCCATGTCCTTTGATCTCAACTCATAGAATGTAAACTCTTAGTTTAAGTTCATAATCAAGAACCAATAAAAGAGGACTTGACAAAAGCAAGAACAAGGCTCTGAAAATGCTACCACCTTCAAAAGCAACTAACATGAAAGATAGGGAAAAAAAAAGATTCAGATCTAAGAAGTGTGCCCTGAATGTCACATGCAACTACTTCTGATTTTCTCTCATGTAAAGTACACTTGCTTATACAATGGTACAAAGGAATTTGATGAGATGATCTTAATGATGAGTTTCTCGAAAAGAAACCAGAGTCTTTAACTTTCATTGCAGCTCTGTAATATGAATTTTTTTTATTAAGAGTATGTAAACCAATTTTATACTATTTGTTTTGGTGTCATATAGGATAAAAGTAATTTAATGGATAATGGAGATAAAAGGTGGATGTTCCTTCCAAGGTCAACTGATGAGTAAGAATAAGTTTCTTGATAAAGTATTTGAATGAGCTTCCCAAGAAAATCAAATATTATACCCTTGTAAAGAGTGCGCTAATTGGTTTTGGCATCATAGGAATGTGGTGGAAGACCACTTGATCATTAATGGTTTTGTTCATGGATACAACAAATGGATTTTCCATGGGGAAGGATTTTTCTCGAGAAAGACTCTATTCCCAAGCAGTAATGATGATGGTTCTGACATGTATGATGATATTGATGGATTACTTCATGATACATTTTGAAATGCCGAGGATGATTCGAGACATAAATGAGAGAAGGATGGACAATCGGAAGATGCAAAAGATTCTTTAAATTAGTAGATGAGGGGAAAGAAGAATTATATCCAGGATGTGAGAATTTCTCCCAATTAGGTTTTATGATTCGGTTGTACTTGTTTAAATGCATTCATGGGATGGGTAATGTGGAATTCACAGACTTGTTGGAGTTGTTAAAAAAGACATTTTCATTATCTCAGCTACCAGAGTCTTTCTACCGGGCAACAAGCATGATAAAAGATTTGGGTCTTCATTATGAAAAATACATGCATGTCCTAATGATTGTATGTTATTTTGGAATGACAATATAAATGTAAATAATTGTTCTATTTGTCGGTCTTCTAGATAGAAGAATGTTGTTAATGTCCTGACTAATAAAAAGACCAAAACCCTTGCAAAGGTTTTAAGTTACTTTCCATTAAAGCCTCGGCTTCAAAGAATATTCATGTGTCCCGATATAGCTGTAGTTATGAGATGGCATACCACTGAATGATCGAATGATGGTAATTGTCACGACCCTAACCCTGAACTCGGTTGTGAAGGTACCTCTCGTGAAGACAAGGCCAGCCAGTCTAACACAATTCGCCCCTTTAACAGATAAATAACATAAATATGCCTTAAACATGATTTAATAGCAATATTTAGTGAAAATAAAGAGAATAAGACGGAAACGCAGTCCGACACAACCCTAACCAGGGTATCACAAGTCACGAGCATCTAAGGATCATGATACAAGTCTGTTAAATCCAATAACTAGTACAAATATTCGAAATACATAGAGATGATAAGATAATGGAGACTCGAGGCCGAGTACGCCAACAACGACCTAGTAATCTCCGAATACCGCCTAGGACTGGAAGAATCAGCACTCAAGAACAGAACCAGCAATACCTAAATCCGCACACACAGTACATGGAGTAATGTGAGTACTCCAACCCAGTGAGTAATAAATATAAATAATGACTGAAGACAAGAAATCACATAAAGCACAAGGTATTCTATAATGAAGAAGGAAAACATCATTTGAAACAGTGAATCTATAAAAAAAAATCAACTATGATCTCCTTTCAACAATATAAAATAGGTAAATAATGTAAAGTGAATAAATAATAATTCTCCCCTCGGGCTGAGTATCCACAAATGTGCCCCTCGAAAAATGTCTCAGAACAATACCAGCCCCTCGGGCTCAATCTTAGAACAATACCAGCCCATCGGGCTCAATCTCAGAACAATACCAGCCCCTCGGTCTCAATCTCGCATCACAACGGGTACTTGCGCTTACTGGGGATGCCAGACTCCGGGAGGGGCCCCTTACGGCCCTAGCGCAATCACAAGCCACCTCGTGGCATCAAATCTAGGCCCTCGGCCTCATGTCAATCAAGCCACCTCGTGGCATATATGTAACTCAGTCCCTCGGCCTCAAATCAGTATCAGTGTATCCTCTCAACTAGGCCCTCGACCTTACTCAGTTTGAAAATAATCAAAAGCCCCTCGGCCTTAGTAAAACAATATTTCTCAGCCCGAACATAATTTAAAATATCATTTAAGTCTTAGAGCTATGTAAAACTGGTTGAATAGTAGATCAGTAGAAAATAACATGACTGAGTTCAAGTAATAAGTCTAAAACAGTGAGGAAATAGTGTTAAAAATCCCCGAAGGGTACAAATAGTTGGCACGAAGCTCTAATAAGGTAACCGGCCCAAATCATTGTGATAACAAATAAGTCTCAGTTAAATACGCGGTAAAATCATCAAATGGGACGGACTAAGTCACAATCCCCAATAGTGCACGACCCAACGCTCGTCATCAAGCGTGTGTCTCACCTCAATATTGCACTACGATGTGAAAATCCGGGGGTTTCAAACCCTCATAGAATCATTTACAATCATTTTCATGGATTTATCTCTCGACGCCTTTGCCCCTCGAATCGGCCTCCACATATGTTGAATCTATCAAAAATTAGAACGAATACGTTGCAATATGCTAAGGGAACAAAGCCCAAGCAAAAACATTTGAAAAATATAATAAACCTTGAAATTAGCAAAACCCAAGCCACGGGTCCACTTCTCGAAACTCAAAAATTTTCACATCATTAGATTCCTCATCTTAGACTAGAGGGGTTCCTCTGATGGTAAGCAACCCCCAGTTCCAACCGAGAGGTTGTGAGTTCGATTCTCCCCAAGAGCAAGGTGGGAAGTTCTTGGAGGGAAGGATGCCGGGGGTCTATTTGGAAACAGCCTCTCTACCCCAGGGTAGGGGTAAGGTCTGCGTACACACTGCCCTCCTCAGACCCCACTAAGTGGGATTATACTGGGTTGTTGTTGTTGTTGTTGTTGTTGTAGATTCCTCATCTTCCCACGAGTTCATACATACCAGGAATACAAAAAAATTCGGAGTCCAAATCACCCCTCAAATCCCCATTTAGAAGTCTCTTAAACTCATGCCCTAATCCTCTATTTTAGCCCTTCATTTCCTTTAATTAAAGCCTTAAATCATGAAAGCTACCATCGAATTTAGTTTTAGGTCCATAACTACTTTCCTCAATGAAGTCTCTTGATTTCCCTCATCAGAATCGCTCCAAAAACTCCAAGGTTGAAGGCAATAATGGTGAAATAATCAAAAATCGTGAAATGAAATAACATATGAGGTCTTCCCAGGCCTTTTTGCATCTGGGGTCCCAGATCCGCTTCTGCAGTACCTATATGTGGTCCAACCGTCCAATTATGCGGAAAGTCATTAGAGGGCCAAAACCGCATCTATGATCCACTAGTCGCATCTGCGGTTCCGCAGGTGCGGCCCCTTATGGCATCTACAATTCCAGTCTTTCTCTCCCATTACTGCTTCTTCGATTCTTCTCCCGCATGTGCGACACTGCACATGCGGTCCCCAAACCGCAAGTGAGAAAATATCATAAGTAGCAAATTTTTCTTCAATCTCCCAAGTTCCAAAATTCTTCCTATTTACCATACGAATTCACCCGAGGCCCCCCGGACCTCAACCAAAAGTACAAACATGACCTAGACCTTATTAAAACTTGCTCCAATCATCAAAACACCTCAAACAATATCAAATTTCCCAAAACATATCAGATTCAAGCCTAAGTTTCTATAATCTTCTGAAATACACTTTTGATAAAAAACCCAACCTAACCACGTCTGAATGACATGAACTTTTGCACACACATCCAAAATGACATAACAAAGCTACTGCAACTCTCATAATTCCATTTCGTCGCTCGGATCAAAATCTCACCTATCAATCGGAAATCGCCAAAATATCAACTTCGCCAATTCAAGCTTAATTCTACTCCAGACCTCCAAAACCCATTCTAATCACGCTTAGAAGTCATAAATTTCCTCCCGAAGCTAACCGAACCATCGAAACTCACATCCGAGCCCTATAACACATAAGTCAACATCCATTTGACTTTTCCAACTTTAACCTTCTTAAAAGAGACTAAGTGTCTCATTTCTTGCCCAATCTTTTCCGAACCCAAACTAATAAACCTAATCACACAAAACACGGATAACAAAGCATAAAGAATTAGAAATGGGGGAAATGAAGCAGTAACTCATGAGATGACTGGTTGGGTCGTCACATTCTCCCAACTCAAACAAACGTTCGTCCTCGAACTAGTCAAGAAACATACCCGAAGCCTCAAACAGGTGATGATATCTGCTCCGAATCTCTCGCTTAGTCTCCCAGGTAGCCTTCTCCACGGGCCGACCTCTCCATTGCACCTTCACTAAAGCTATATCCTTTGATCTCAACTTTCAAACTTGACGACCCAAAATATCTACTAGCTCCACATCATAAGTCAAATCATCCTCTAACTGAACAGTGCTGAAATCCAGAACATGAGACAGATCCCCAATATACTTTCGGAGCATAGAAACATGGAATACCAGATGCACATTCGACAAGCTAGGGGGCAAGGCAAGGTCATATGCCACCTCCCAAATCCTCCGAAGTACCTCAAATGGTCCGATGAACGGTGGTCTCAACTTCCATTCTTCCCAAACCTCATAACATCCTTCGTGGGTGAAACCTTCAACATAACCTTTTTGCCATCCATGTAAGACACATCCTGAACCTTCCTGTTAGCATAGCTCTTTTGCCTCGACCGCTGTATGAAGTCTCTCTTGAATTACCTTCAGTTTATCTAAGTCATCCTGAACCAAATCTGCCCCCAATAGCCTAGCTTCATCGGGCTCGAACCAACCAACCATAAATCTACACCGTCTCCTGTACAAAGCCTCATATGGAGCCATTTGAATACTCGACTAGTAGCTATTGTTATAAGCAAAATATACGAGCGGTAGAAAATGATCCCATGACCCTCCAAAGTCAATAACACAAGAACACAATATGTCCTCCAATATATGAATAGTACGCTCAAATTGCCTATTCGTCTGAGGATGAAAAGCTGTGCTCAACTGCACTTGAGTACCCAATGCTTGCTGAACAGAATTCCAAACATAAGAAGTAAACTAAGTGCCCCAATCTAAAATGATGGAAACTGGGACTCCGTGCAATCGAACAATCTCCTGAACATATATCTCGGCCAACCCTCTGAAGAATAAGTAGTACAAATAGGAATGAAGTGTGCGGACTTGATCAGCCAATCCACAATCACCCAAATAACATAGAACTTATTCAAAGTCCAAGGAAGCCAACAACAAAGTCCATAGTGATCCTCTCCCACTTCCACTCAAGAATAACTATCAGCTGAAGCAAGCCACCCGTTCTCTGATGCTCATATTTCACATGCTGAGAGTTGAGACACCAAGCTACAAACCCCACAATGTCTTTCTTCATTCTCCGCCATTAGTAGTGCTGTCTAAGGTCCTGATTCATCTTCGTGGCTCCTGAATGAATAAAATACCGCGAGCTATGGGCCTCCTCTAAAATCAACTGCTGAAGACTATCTACGTTGGGCACACAAATCTGGCCCTGCATCCTCAACACTCCATCATCACCAATGGTAACATCTCTAGCATCATCATCTTGAACTCTGTCGAAAATGCGGATCATCATACTGGCGCTCTCTGATGCGATCGTATAAAAACAACCGAGATATCACACAAGCTAATACCCGACTAGGCTCAGAAATATCCAACCTCACGAACCGATTTACTAAGGCCTAAACGTCAACCTCAAGAGGTCTCTCCCCAACTGGAGTATATGCCAAACTCCCCATACTCACTACCTTTCGGCTCAAAGCATAGGCCATCACATTGGCCTTTCTCGGATGGTACAATATAGTGATATCCTAATCCTTAAGCAACTCCAACCATCTCCGCTGTCTCAAATTAAGATCCTTCTGCTTGAACAAATGCTAAAGACTGCGATGATCAGTGAATGCCTCACAAGTCATGCCATACAAGTAATGCCTCCAAATCTTCAATGCATGAACTATGGCAGCCTACTTTAAGTCATGAACGGGGTAGTTCTTCTCATGGGGCTTCAACTAGCGAGAAGCAAATGCGATAAAACTACCTTCCTGCATCAACACACAACCAATCCCTACTCTCAAAGCATCACAATACACTATATATGAACCTGAAGCTGATGGCAAAACCAACACTAGAGCTGTGGTCAAAGCTGTTTTGAGCTTCTAAAATATCTCTTCACACTCGTCTGACCATACAAATGGAGCACCTTTATGAGTCAACTTGGTCAAGGGCGATGCGGTAGATGAGAATCCCTGAACAAACCAGTGATAATAGCCTCCTAAACTCAGAAAATTACGAATCTCAGTAGCTGAGGACGGTCTGGGCCAACTCTGCATCGCCTCTATCTTTTTTGGATCAACGTGAATCCCCTCATTAAACACCACGTGTCCCAAGAATGCCACTGATCTGAGCCAAAACTCACACTTAGAGAACTTTGCATAAAGTTTCTCATCCCTCAACCTCTGCCGCACAATCCTCAAATGCTCCTGCGCTCCTCCTAACTATGCGAATATACCATAATATCATCAATGAAGACTATGACAAACGAATCAAGATAAGGTCGAAACATGTTGTTCATCAAATGCATAAACAATGCTGGGGCATTGGTCAACCCAAAAGACATAAGCAAAAACTCATAATGACCATATCTGGTCTTGAAGGTTGTCTTAAGAATACCCAAATAATGAGAAACATATGATGACACATAAGAAAAGGTGGATCCGAGATCAAATACTATAGAGGCATCTTTGTGACAGATCGAGATAATACCATAAATGACAGCATCGGAGGCAATAGGATCGGACTTGCCTGGAATAACATAGAAATGGGCCTTACCGCCCCTTGATCGACCTCTCCCTCTGGGGCGACCCCTGGCTGACTTACCTCCACCCCTAGCTGGCTGAGTGGGTGGTGGTGAAGTAACTGGCGCTGAAGCCGAAGGCTGTCCCCTCAGCTGAGATAAACTAGAAGCACGACAATGACACTACCTCTATATGTGGCCCATCTCGCCACTCTCATAACAACTCCGAGTGCTGGAGAAAGGGACTGAAGGGAACCCCTTGCACCAGAGTGACTAGCAGATGTGCCTAGCACAGAAGAACCCTAAACTAACGGAGCACGTGAACTACTCTAAGCTGGAAGGGCACTAAATGATAAGTGGCCCTGCTGAGACCCATGATAACCATGACCTGAAGATGCCCCATGATACTCTGCGCGAGATGACTGAGCATGCCTGAATGAATGACCTCTACCATGCTGAAACTCGCCCCTCGAAGGAGCACCATTATAACTGCCCGATCCTCGAGGCCTCTTGGCATCTCTCTTTTCTCGCTCCTGATGGCAAACCTACTCAATCTCACAGGAGATATCAACCACCTTCTCAAAAGAAGCATCCGACACCCTCTTTTGGGTCATAAGAACATAGAGTTGATAAGTAAGACCATCAACAAATCTCCTAATCCTCTCTCAATCTGTCGGAACCAACCAGATGGCATGACGAGCTAACTCAGAAAACCTCGACTCATACTGCGACACAGTCTTCTTCCTATGTCGCAACCACTCAAACTGCCTACACAGCTCCTCTTTGCGAAATTGCAACACAAATTTCTCTAGGAAGAGAACAGAGAACTACTGCCAAGTCAGAGGCACTGCACCAACATGCCTATGCCTCTCATAGGCCTCCTGCCAAGTGAAGGAAGCCCCATCAAACTGAAAGGTGGTAAATGCCACACTAATAGTCTCAAGAATCCCGACTTTACAGAGCATCCGCTAGCACTTGTCCAAGAAACCTTGGGAATCCTCACCCTCTACACCGCTGATTGTCGGAGGCTAGAGTCTACCAAACCTCTCAAGTTGACGCTACTCATCATTTGGCATAACCGGTACTACAAACTCCTGGAGTGGTGCAACCGGCTAGGCTGGAGGTGCCCTCGTTTTTTGGAGTCTGTGCACAACCTAGTCAGGTGTGCGAGCAACGGGGGTTTGAATCCCTCCCCCGGTCTGCGAAGTAGCTGCGGCTGTAGTAGCTGAAACCGACTGAGTCAAACCAGTACATACTGTTAGGATCTGAGCTAAAGCCTCCTAAAGTCCTAGAATTACAATAGGCACAATTGGTGCTTGAACTGGTACTGCTTGAGCATCCATAGCTGGAGCCTGATCCTGAGCTGGATAGATAAATGAACAGGTAAAGCAAGAATCTCATGGAGCGTACCAAAATAATGAACAAAATATGACAACACATAAGAAAAGGTGGATCTGAGTTCAAATAATACAAAGGAATCTTTGTAGCAGACAGAAATAATACCTGAAATGACAACATCAGAGGCATTATCAGACCTGCCCGAAATAGCATAGAAATGGGCCTTACCACCCCATGATCGAACTCCCCCTTTGGGTCCACCCCAGGCTGACTAAAATTCCACCCCTAGCTGGCTGAGTGGGTGGTGGTGAAGCAACTGGCGTTGAAGCCAAAGGTTGTCCCCTCTGCTGGGATGAACTAGAAGCATGACGAGGACACTAGCTCTACATGTTGCCCATCTTGCCACACTCATAACAACTCCCGGGTGCTGGAGAAGGGGACTAATGGGAATCCTTCGCACCAGAGTGACTAGCCGATGTGCCTGGCGTGGAAGAACCCTGAACTAATGGAGCACGTCCACTACTCATAGCTAGAAGGGTGCTAAGTGATGACTGGCCCTACTGAGACCCATGATAACCATGACCTGAAGATATCCCGCAATATCTGGGCGAGCTGACTGAGCATGCCTGAATGAATAGCCTCTACTCTGCTGAAACTAGCCCCTCGAAGAAGCACCACTATTACGGCCCGATCCTTGAGGCCTCTTGGTCTTCCTCTCCTCTCACTCCTGATGGTGAACCGACTCAATATCACGGGCGATATCAACTAACTCCTCGAAAGAAGCACCAGACACAATCTCTCGGTCATAAGAATATAGAGCTAATAAGTAAGACCATCAATAAATCTCTCGATCCTCTCTCAATCTGTCGGAACCAACTAGATGGCATGACGAGCCAACTTAAGAAACCTGGACTCATACTTCGACACAGTCATCTCCCCGTGTCGCAACCACTCAAACTGCCTATGTAGCTCCTCTTTGTGAAACTGTGGCACATACATCTCTAGGAAGAGAATGGAGAACTGCTTCCAAGTGAGGGGTACTGCACCAACAGGCCTATGCCTCTCATACGCCTCCCACCAAGTGAAGGCAGCCCCAGAAAGTTGAAAGGTGGTAAATGCCACACCACTAGTCTCAAGAATCTCGGCTGTACAGAGCATCTGCTTGAACTTGTTCAAGAAACCTTGGAAATCCTCACCCTCAATACCACTGAATGTCGGAGGCTGGAGTCTACCAAACCTCTCAAGTCGATGATGCTTATCATCCGTCATAACCGGTACTACAAACTCCCAGACTGGTGTAACCGGCTAGGCTAGAGGTGTCTCCGGTGTTTGGAGTCCCTACACATCCTGATGAGGTGTGCTCGGAACGGGGGTTTGAATCTCTACCCCAGTCTGTGAAGTAGTTGCAGCCGTAGTAGCTGAAACTGCCTGAGCCAAACTGGTACATACTGTTAGGATCTGAGCTAAAGCCTCTTGAAGGCCTAGAATCACAATAGGCATAGCTGGTGCTTGAACTGGTGCTGCTGGAGCATCCATAGCTGGAGCCTGATCCTAAGCTGGGGCAGCTGGTGGATCAATAGGTGCTGCCCTCGCTGCTCTGCCTCTACCACACAACCACGACCGTATCCAGAACCTTTAGTGGCCTCAACTGGTGGCACTAGTGGTCGTCCACCGGTAGCTTGTGTCCTCACTATCTGTGAAAGAATAGAATAACAGAAGTTTAGTACTCAGACCAATTCGCACGACAAGAATTTCAAGAATATGAAGTTTTTTCCTAAAGGTTCTACAGCCTCTCGAGGATAAATACAGACGTCTTTGTACCGATCCATATGACTCTACTAAACCTGCTCATGACTCGTGAGACCTATGTTGCCAAGACTCTAATACCAATTTATCACAATCCTAACCCTGAACCCGATCGTGATGGTGCCTTTCATGAAGACAAGGCCATCAAGTCTAACACAACTCATCCTTTTTAACAGATAAATAACATAAAGATGCCTTAAATATGATTTAATAGCAATATTTAGCAAAAATAAAGAAAATAAGATGGAAACCTAGTCCGACGCAACCCTAACCGGGGTGTCACAAGTCACGAGCATCTAAGAATCCTGATAAAAGTCTGCCAAATCCAATAACTAGCACACATTTTTGAAATACATAAAGATGATAAGATAATTGAGACGCGGGGCTGCAGATGCCAACAACTACCTCGTAGTCTCCGAATACCGCCTGAGACTGGAAGAATTAACACTCAGGAACGGAACCAACAATGCCTGAATCTGCACACACGGTGCAGAGAGTAATGTGAGTACTTCGACCTAGTGAGTAATAAATGTAAATAGTGACTGAAGGCGAGAAAGCACATAAAGCACAAGGCATTCTATAATGAAGCAGTAAAACATCATTTGAAACAGTAAATCCATAAAAACAATCAAGTAAGATCTCCTTTCAATAATGTAAAATAGGAAAATAATGTAAAGAAAATAGACAGAAGTTTGCTCTAAAGAAAATAGATAAAAGTTCGCTCCTCGGGCTCACTATCCACAAATCCGTACCTCGAGCAATATCTCAGAACAGTACCAGCCCCTCAGGCTCAATCTCAGAACAACACCAGCCCGTCAAGCTCAATCTCAGAATAATACCAGCCCCTCAGGCTCAATCTCACATCATAATGGGTACCCATACTTACTGGGGGTGTATAGACTCCGGGAGGGGCCCCTTATGGCCCAAGCGCAATCACAAGCCACCTCGTGGCATCAAATCTAGGCCCTCGGCCTCATGTCAATCAAGCCACATCGTGGCATATATGTAACTCAGGCGCTCGGCCTCAAATCAGTATCACTGTATCCTGACAACTACACCCTCGACCTTACTCAGTCCGAATATTATCACAAGCCCCTCGGGCATTAGTAAAACAGTATTTCTCAGCCCAAACATCATTTAAAATATCGTTTAAGTCTCAAAACATAGTAAAACTGGCTGAGTGGTAAATCAGTGGAAAATAACATAACTGAGTTCATGTAATAAATCCAAAACAGTGAGGAAATAGTGTTAAAAATCCCCGAAGGGTTCAAATAGTTGGCACGCAGCCCAAATAAGGTCGTCATCCTAAACCATAATGATAACAAATAAGTCTCAGTCAAATACGTTGTAAAATCATCAAACGGGACGAACCAAGTCATAATCCCCAATAGTGTACGACCCCACGCTCGTCATCAAGTGTGTCTGACCTCAATATAGCACTACGATTTGCAAATCCGGGGTTTCAAACCCTCAGAGCATCATTTACAATTATTACTCACCTCGAACTGGCTAAATCTTTAGTTCTTGATGCCTTTGCTCCTCAAATTGGACTTTACGCACGTCAAATCTATCCAAAATGAGAATGAATACGTCAGAATATGCTAAGGGAAAACCACGTAAGCGAAAATAATCGAAAAAATACCAAAATGTCGAAATTAGCAAAACCCGAGTCCCGGGTCCACTTCTCGAAACTCAAAAAGTTTCACATCATTTCATTTATGATCTTCCCATGAGTTCATGCATAGCACGAACACAGAAAAATCGGAGTCCAAATCACCCCTCAAATCCACATTAAAAGTTTCTTAAACCCAAGACGTAATCCTCCATTTTAGCCATTTATTGTTAGTATTTATGCCGTTCACTAGAGGGGGGGGGGTGAATAGTGAGGCATGAGAATATTGAAATATTGCGGAATTTAAAATTGCAGGAATAAGTAAATACGGTAATTGAAATAATCAAGAAAGAACACACCGTAATTTATCCTGGTTCACCACAACCCGTGGCTAGTCCAGTCCCCGAGAGACTCTCTCGAGATTCCACTATCTTCGTCAAGCTTACGGGTGCTTAACAAACCGTTACAGTTGCTCAAGGATACCACACCTTAAGACTTCACTTGCTTGAGGATACCTCACCCCAAGACTTCAACCACTAAGGCTTTGGGTACTTAGCAAACCCGAAAATGAGAAGATATGTTCTTCTCAAACAACTCTCTTTTACAACAAATACTCTCTCAATAGAGTGGATAAAGAGAAACAAAATAAGCTCTATGAACAACACAAAGTTGTCTATCAAATGGCTCAACAAAAGCTCTAATATGATGCTTGAAAATGATCAATATGTATATCAATATATGCAGGAGTTGTGTGTTTAAAATCAGCTCAAAAGACCTCTTTTTGTAGGTGAAAAAGTAGTGCTGACCGTTGCTTAATTGACAAATCAAATTCCTGATTCTGTGCTCAAACAATCGATTGTTTGGAGGTGACAATCGATTGTCTGACCAACGTTCAAAAAACAGATTCCTGATTTTAGGCTAAACAATCGATTGTTAAACCTGAATAATCGATTGTCTTCAACGTTCAAAAATCAATTTAGGATTCTGTGGGAACGGTCAATAAATAATCGATTGTATGAAGGGACAATCGATTGTTCATAATCGATTGTGACAAAGACAATCGATTGTTTTGATATTTAAAAACCGGTTGCACTCTCTCAAAATAATCGATTGTTAAAGTAGACAATCGATTGTCAACAATCGATTGTTAAAGTATACAATCGATTATGTTGTTCCAGTGTTCAAAACTTTGGCAACGGTCGATTATATACACTTGATGTACACTGTGTATACCAGAGTATACCAGAATTGAAAACTTACTTCAAAACCAATTTTGGTTGAAATGAAAACGTTGAAATCATTTTGTTTGAAGTATATATTAAAAATATTTATGATATATATAATTTAATAAAGTGATTTTATGCATGTTTATGATGACCTAATGTTGAGCCAAAGGATAAGATAACTTAAATGTTGTCCTTAGATTGGTTCTACCAAACGACCTACGTCTTGGGTCTTCGGTCTTGAACTTCTTTAGCTTGTTCATGCAATTCCGTCATCAGTATGCTTCTCGCCATTTGATTATACACTTGACTTCATTGTTTGTCATTCATCAAAACCTATACCTAAAAATCATGCTCATACAACCAAAGCGCACATATCAAAGGTATACATGATTTCCAACATTTATTTCCTTTAAATACAACCCTAAATCCATGAAAATCTAACCATAAAATTGAGTTTTAGTTCCAAAAATCCTTACCTCAACGAAGTCTCTTGATTTCCCTCTTCAGAATCGCTCAAAAAACCTAAGGTCGAAGGCAACAATGGTGTATCCAAAATGACGAAATGAAATAACATATAAGGTCTACCCAGGCCTTTCCTTATCTGCGGTCCCAAATCCGCTTATGCGGTACCGCAAATGAGGTCCAACTGTCCGCTTATGCGGAAATTCATTAATGGTCCAAAACCGCATTTGTGGTTCACTAGCTGCATTTGCGGCTCCGCAGGTGCGGGCCCCCTACCGCGTCTGCGGTTCCAGTCTTTCTTTCCCAAAACCGCTTTTTCCGTTCTTATCTCGCACTTGCGACACCACTCCTGCAGTCCCCAAACTGCCAGTGAGAAAATACCAGAAGCAACAAATTTTCTTCAATCTCTTAAGTTCCAAAATCTTCATGTTAACCATCCGAATTCACCCTGAGCCCCCAGGGACCTCAACAAAAAGTACAAACATGACCCAATACCTTATTCAAACTTGCTCCAATCATAAAAATACCTCAAAAATGTCAAATTACCCAAAACACATCGGATTCAAGCCTAAGTTTCTAAAATCCTCCGAAATACGCTTTTGATAAAAAACCCAACCAAACCACGTCCAAATGACATGAAATTTTGTACTCACATCCCAAATGACATAAAGAAGCTACTTCAACTCTCAGAATTCTATTACAGCCTTCGGATCAAAATCTCACTTACCAACCGGTAATCGCCAAAATATCAACTTCGCCAATTCAAGTATATTTCTACTCCGGACCCCAAATCCCATTTTGATCACGCTCCTAAGCCGAAAATCACCTCCCAAAGCTAACAAAACCATCGAAACTTATATCGGAGCCCTCTAACACATATGTCAACATCCAATGGAGTTTTCCAACTTAAACCTTCTTAAAAGACACTAAGTGTCTCATTTCTTGCCCAATCTTCTCCGAACCCAAACTAATCAACCCAATCACACAAAACACAGATAACAAAGCATAAAGGAGCAGAAATAGGGAAAATGGAGCGATAACTCATGAGACGACTGGCCGGGTCGTCACAGTAATATAAGACATCCTGCTGTTGGTGATGCTTGGAAGGAATTTGAATCCTTGCACCCTGAATTCTCTAGCAACCCCGCAATATTATATTGGGTCTTTCAAGTTCTGGTTTCAACCCGTTTCGAACAATAAGCATTTCTCATAGCACGTGGCCGTTATGTTAATGAACTATAATCTTTCGCCTTGGATTTGCATGAAGCAAGCGTACATAATATTTTCAATGATCATCCCAGGTCCGTCATCTCTGGAAAATGACATTAATGTGTATGTACAGCCACTAATTACTGAATTGAAGGAACTATGGGAATTCAGTTTTGAAACATTTGATGCCGAATCCAACCAGATGTTTCAAATGCATGCAGTGTTAATGTAGACAGTTAGTGATTTTCCATCACTAGTAATTCTTTCTGGATGGAGCACAAAGGGAAAATTTGCATGCTCCACTTGTAGTTATGGAACATGCTCTCAATATCTCAAGCACGGTCGTAAGATATGTTACATGGGTCATCGGACATTTCAAGGTTGTGGTTTGTATTGCTGTCACTCTTTGTTTTTTATTTTCAATACATGCTAAAAGTTCTGGAGTTTTTTTTTTGAATTGTAAAATCGTGAAAAATCAAGAAATGCAGTTGTCATGTTTAATGTGCTAGAGTTGACTTCTCTTTCATATGGTTTCTTGGATTAGTTGTCTGCTCTTCAAGGATGCTACTGTAAATATTTTCAATGGCTTTCTAGTTGTCTGCTTCAGAGATGTTACTGTAGCCCGATAGTATTAGTACTTGAGTGAAATTAGAACTATGTAATATACATTGTCTAAATAATGTGAGAGGAACAGACTGATTTGAGGCAAATAATGTGTCGTCGTCTCTTGATGATGCATTCCCTTTCTGTTACTTGAATCTTCTGTTTGAAAACTCTATTTATGTATAATTTCCCAACATGCCAAATTATTGATTTCTTTGCAAGTGATGACAATCCATCTCCTCGTTGTTGTTGTTTTTCTTTCTTTCAATGTTCTTCCATTTCTCTTATATTGTGTTAAGTATATAATTCTCAAGTCCTACTTGTAAGTTGTTGTTTGATGTTTCTTTCTATTTACAGAGAATGTCCAAAATTAATATCGAGAATTGAAAAAAGTTGAAGAATTCTCACATTGCTGAAGAAAGAAATTTTGCTTTAATTCGCTCTAAGTTGGTGTGTAACTAGCAAATCATGGAAAAAAAAAATTCAGTTCTTGCTTTTGTTTTGTTCATGGCAGATCAGTAGGAATGCTAATTCACTTTCATGTAACTAGAAAAATGACAAGGAAACTTCGGATCCTTTATCAGCAAAGGAAGTCTTTGTAGCTATAAGAAAAAAAAAAAGCTGATCAATTATACAAGTCCTCGGTGAAGATAAAGCTAGTAAAATTGCGCAAATTATATTTAACTAATATTATATCGAGATTAATTATTTATTTTTATTTTTTTACTTTTTATATACTTGAATTATATTTCTTTGAATTTGCTTTGTAGGCTAAAATGGAGGAAATTGAAGCACAACAAAACAGAAATGGCAATGAGTCCATAGAGGTATTTGCATCTGTCATGGGACCTGAACATCCGGGACGTCTGAGATATTATGGATGGAGAGTCACAAGAACTTTTTTGGGAGGGAAAGTAGGATGTTTTGAACCCTCTTCAAATACTTCAAATTCTATACAAAAATTGGAGGAGAAGATATAAAGAATGGAGGAAAAAATTGAAAAACAAAAGACAACTATCCGTCAAGAAATTGTTGTAGATATTCTTGCACAATTTCAGCGTTCAGGAATTGATATTGATGCTAACAATATTCCAGCGGCATTGGATGATAATTCATTGGGAGAAGCTTCAGCTGCTCAGCAAACAACATTGCAATTAATCCGTCGTCCATTTACTGGTACCAACAAAGAAGGCGAACTCATTCTAAATATTAACTCGTAAAAAATTTAATAAATTTTATGAGATCTACTGTCTTAGTTTGATACTTCATCTGCGCATTCTGTATATTCTTGGCCATGCCAAGTGCCATGCGATACTCTATTGAAATTGTGCCAATATAATGACCAAGTACTTCTCTTATGAATCCTTTCTGAAGGACTTCGAATAATATCTCTATATACATGATATTTAGTGTTTGAACATATGTAGACACATGTCACCTAGATGCCATGCTGTTAGGTTTTTAATCACTTAGATATTATGTTGTAAGGGATAATAAGCATATTCTTATGTATCTATATACATTATGCTTTACTTTCTTTGGCTTATTCGACTGAGAATGAACTGAACACTTAGCATATCATGAATCTTGAATAATTCAATCTGCAACACTTGAAGCATATCATATCTGTCCTCTGTCTAGTTGGGATAATTAAGATGCTAATGGTCAGTTTGGTCTTAATTTAGCTACTCACAGATGATGCAAGAAGTTGTATTGGATAAAGGTTTAGATTGGGCCGTTTGGAACTAAAAGACTCATTCCTGATCCCTTGATGAAGTAAGAGCTTAGAGCCAGAAATTATTGAAGGTGTTACAGTTTTGCTAATTTTAAAAAAATAAAACAAATATATTAGCAAAACTGTAACACTTTCAATAATTTTGGTTTTACTAATTTATTTCATGCAACAATTGATTTTTTTCTTTAAAGAGCTTGTGGGAAATTTTAAAAGGAAAACAAGAAAAGCTACGGGAAGTCCATGAGATAAATGAATATTCCGTTAGAATAAGATCAAAAAGCTAACAGAGGATGCTTTTGGTTAAGTTTAAGGGTTTGTTGCCTGTTAAGTGAGATAATAGGAGGATGTAAAGAAAGTTAGGATGAAACAATAGGGATTATTTAGTCTGACTTAAAGAAAGGTTAGACATCTTTTTTCTTGTCAATGGTACTATTTGCGCTTCAAAAATTGATATCAATCAACGGATGTTTCTTCACACAGAGACCAAGACTATTTGGTTTGAGGAGGGTTAACAAGTTGCAGGACTGATTTGCCTAGTTCATCCCAGGTATTTTCTTATGCAATTATCTATATTTTTTTATTTCCAACCTCATGAGAGAAACGACACTCATAGTTCTCTTCCACCAATCCATCAACTATTTATCACAATCGAAGATCATGTTAAAAGAAAGGTATAACAGATAACAATTGTTTTTTTATAGTAGAACCATGCAATGTGATCTAGCGAGAGTAAAGAATGATTTACCACTATTGAAACATGACTGGAAAGTAATTACATAGTAGAATATCTTTGTTACGATCTTAGTTCGCCTTCTGTGAACATACCGTGACGGCACCTAGTCCCTACGACTAGGTATGCCTAACAAAACGGAAACAAAATAACTTGCGGAAATAATTAATTAAAATTTCAACTAGAAGAAAATTATATATAAATATCGCTTGGCATATACAACTCAACATCACAGAAGCTTACAATAGTATCCCAAAACCCGAAAACTCACGGAAACACAAGCTGAAAGAAATGTAGTACAATGCTCTGACTCCAAAATGTCTAAAACAACAGTAAGAAGGAAGGCTAACCGCGAAAAGATAGAGTAAGATAGAGACTCCTTGGTCTGTGGAAACGGCAGAAGTACCTTGAAGTCTCTGCTAGATCCCTCCGCCTTAAGGGTGATACGCCTGGGTAGAGGTACCTGAATCTGCACATGAAAAACACGTGCTGAAGGGGCATGAGTAGACCACAACGGTACTCAGTAAGTGCTAAGCCTAACCTCGATTGGGTAGTGATGAGGAAGGTCAGGGCCCAACTGAGGTTAAGCTTAATAATAAGTTTCAACAGTATGAAATAAACAATATAAATGAGAATGACAATGAAATGAGACATGTTATACAAAGCAACAACAATTATACAAAAGAACAGAGTAAACTCGGAAATCAGAATAGCTCAATACCAATAGTAACAACGGGGATCTTCCAGAATACCGTCCTGTAGTCCCTTTCATCAAATGTCCAGTGGATCTCCTAGGATACCGTCTCATAGTCCAATTATTAATGCACAGGGATCTACCGGAACCCTGCTACTGGGTGCATTCCGGTAGTTCCATATAACTATGTAGGGAAATCCATGGGGAATATAACCCGCAACCCCAAAGTAAATTTGCAGGGGGATCCACTGCGAATCTAACCCGTAGTCTCAAAGTAAACTGACAAGGGGGAGCTAGCGGAGTACCACATCCATAGTCCTAATGTAAATACGCAGCAACAACAAGAAGATATTCAGAAAATAGAATTGCAAAGCAAGGCAACAAGTAGTCCTAGCCTTACATGCTTCACATAATGCAAACAAGGCAATTTAAGCAAATAGGCAATTTAAGTCAGCTAAGAATGCTCTTCTAACTAGCAGCATGCTAAATTTGCAAGTGTATTAAAGCAGGAAGGAAAACATGCTAATAAGTACTTTAAGAAACCAGATTTCCAACAATCTACACAAGTACGCGCTCGTCACCTCGCGCACAAGGCAATTCAATTACCAAATATTATATCCTAAGGGGAAAAATCCCCCATATAAGGTTAGACAAGCCATTTACCTCGAACAGATTCAAAATCAACTAAAACCACACTTTTGCCACGAGTATCCGACTCTAAATGGCCGAAATCTATTCAATTCAATTGCACATTCTAAATAACACCTCAAGTAGTTGATTCTATAATTAAATCCAAAGCTAATACGCGAAATTATATAAAATGACCAAAATCCCCTAAGGCCAACGTCTCCGAATTGGGTGAAATTAATATTTTCAAAAATCTCATACTCACGAGTCAAACCATATATAAATCTCCCAAATCGGATGTCAAAAACCAAAACTCAATAATTTAGTCTATGAACTTTTTATAAGTTTTTCATTCAAAATCCTAAATTAAAGAAGAAATTCATGCTTATATTAGTGGGTTAAGGAAAAAAAGGACTTTAGAATAGTTACCCAATCGTTATCTCTGAAAATCCCTCGAAATCTTGCTCAAATCCGAGCTCACAAGCTTAAGCTTTTGGTAAAAATGGCTAAACCCTCATTTTTGAAAAGTTATATCTTCACAGATATTTAATGCATCGCGAACGCGGAGTGCATGAAGAAGAAAAATGAAAGCTGCTCAAATGTGCTTCGTGAACACAAAAGAGAAAATATTGTGGCCCAAAAATTGCCCTTCACGAATGCGTGAATCAATACGCAAACGCGAAGGGTGAACTTGCAAAGCTACGCGAACGCGAGGAATTTGAGAACGCGAAGAGGGAAAAAGGTAAAGCTTCGCGAACGCAATGGAGGAGATGCAAACACGATGAAGGATATTAGGTGACAGATTTTCTGCAATTCTCTAAGTTCCTAAAATGACCCGTTGAGCATCCGGAACACACCCGAGGCCCCTGAGACTCAACCAAACCTACGAACATATCCCGTAACATAATCCAAACTTGTTCCATCCTTCGGTACACCAAAAACAACATCAAAACACCTACGTTTCATCGAACTCAAGCTTAAAATTTCCAAAAACTCTAAAAACACATTTTCGATCAAAAAGTCTATCAAACCTCGTCCTAATGATCTGAAACTTTTCAGACACTTACCAAATGACATGACTAAACTCCTCCAACTTCCAGAATTCCATTCCGAACCTCGGATCAAAATCTCACTATCGAATCGAAAATTTCAAAAATTCAAACTTCTAAATTTTAAGCCTAAATTAGCTATGGACCTCCAAAACACATTCCGAACATGCTCCCAACACTGAAATCACCTAATGGAGCTAACAGAACTATCAGATTTTGTATTCCGAGGCCATCTTCATACTATTTTGACTACGAACAAATTTCCAACACTTAAGCTTTTGTTTAGGGACTAAGTGTCCCAAAACTCTTCGAAACTCAAAACCGAACTCCCCGACAAATCAAATTAGCAGAAATAGACTTGGGGAAAGCAGTTAATATGGGATCAGGGTGTTAATTCTTAAGATGACTGGCTGGGTCGTCACGTCCTCCTACACAAAACATTCGTTCATCCTCGAACGAGAATAGAGACATACTTGAAATAGCGAAAAAATGAGGGTAACGGCTGTGCACATCCTGTTCAGTATCCTAGGTCGCCTCCTCGGCCGGCTGACCCCGTGACTGAACCTTTACTAAAGCAATGTTCTTGGACCTCAACTTTCTGACATGCTTGTCCAATATAGCAACTGGCTCCTCAACATAAGTTAGATCCTTTTCCAATTGGACTGAGATAAAATCCAACACGTGCGACAGATCAGCGTGATACCTCCGAAGCATCTAAACATGAAATACCGTGTTAACTCCTACCGGGTTGGAAGGTAATACAAGCTCATAAGAAACCTCCCCAACTCGCCGTAATATCTCAAAAGGAACAATAAACCTCAAACTCAACTTCCCTTTCTTCCCAAATCTCTTTACGCCCTTCATAGGCGAAACCCGAAGCAAAACCCGCTCTCCAACCATAAAGGAAACATCACGAACCTTCCGGTCACATAGCTCTTCTATCTGGAATGGGCTATACAGAGTCTATGTTGAATTACCTTAACCTTCTCCAAAGCATCCTGAACCAAATTTGTGCATCCAATAGTCTGGCATCACCTGGCTCAAACTAACCCAACAGAGATCTACACCGCCTACCATACAAAGCCTAATACGGTGCCATCTGAATGCTGGACTGATAGCTGTTGTTGTAAGAAAACTCCACCCAATAGAAAAAACAAATCCCGAGACCTTCCAAACTCAATCACACACGTACGGAGCATATGCTCAAGAATCTGAATAGTTCACTGTGACTACCCGTCATTCTGGGGGTGAAACGTTGTCCTCAACTCCACCCGAGTACCCAACTCCTGCTTAACGACCCTCCAGAACAGTGGTGTGAACTGAGTACCTCTATCTTAAATAATAGAAACTGGAATACCATGCAGACGAACAATATCCCAGATATAAATCTCTACACACCGCTACGTAGAATAAATAGTACACACAATAATGAAATGAGCGAACTTGTTCAGCCGATCCACGATCACCCAGATAACATCAATATTCTTCAATTTCCGTGGGAGTCTAACTACAATGTCAATGGTGATCCACTCCCACTTCCACACCAGAATCTCTATCTGCTGAAATAACCTACCCCGGTCTTTGGTGCTCGTACTTCACCTGCTGACAGTTAAGGCATCTACCTACAAATCTAACTATATCTTTCTTCATCCACCTCCACCAATAGTGAACTTGAAAAGCTACGCGAACTCAAGGACTTTGATGTGAACACGAAAAGAGAAAAAGGAAAAACTTTGCGAACGCGATGGAGGAGACGCGAACACGATGAAGGATGTCTACTGACGTATTTTCTGCAATTGTTTAAGTTCTAAAAATGACTCGTAGAGCATCCGACACAGCCGAGGCCCTCGGGACCTCATCCAAACCTACGAACATATCCCATGACATCATTAAAACTCATTCCAACCTTCGGTACGCCAAAAACAACATTAAAACACCTACTTTTCATCGAATTCAACCATAAAATTTCAAATAACTTTGAAAACACATTTTCATCAATAAGTCTGTCAAACCTTGTCTGAATGGCCTGAAACTTTACACACACATCCCAAATGTCATGACAGAACTACTATAGCTTCCAAAATTTCATTCTGACCCTCGGGATCAAAATCTTACTATCGAACCTGAATCTTCAAAAATTTAAACTTCGACATTTCAACTCTAAATTAGATACGGGTCTCCAAAATACATTCCGAACACGCTTCCAATCCCAAAATCACCTAACAGAGCTAACAGAACAATCAGATTTTCATTCCGAGGCCGTCTTCATACTATTCCAGCTATGGATAACTTTCCAACACTTAAGCTCTCATTTATGGACTATGTGTCCCAAAACTCTCTAATACTCAAAACCAAACTCCCTGGCAAATCAAATTAGCAGAAATACACTTGGGGAAAGCAGTTAATAGGGAATTGGGGCGTTAATTCTTAATACGACCAACTAGGTCGTCACATCCTCCTGCACTTAAACATTCGTTCGTCCTCGAACAAGCATAGAAAAGTTCCTGAAGTAGTGAAAAGATCAGGGTAACAGTTGTGCAGATCCTGTTGGGTCTCCTAGGTCGTCTCCTCGGCTGGCTGACCCCACCAGCGAACCTTTACTGAAGAAATGTTCTTGGACCTCAACTTTCAGACCTGCCCCTCCAATATAGCAACTGCCCCCTCAACATTAGATAGACCCTTGTCCAATTACACTTAGCTGAAATCCAACATGTCTGAAAGATCACCGTAATACCATTGGAGCATGAAAACATGAAATACTGGGTTAAATCCTACTAGGCTGGGAGGTTAGGAAAGCTTATAAGCAACCTCCTCAACTCGCTGCAATATCTCAAAAGGGCCAATAAACCTAGTACTCAACTTCCCTTTCTTCATAAATCTCATAATGTCTTTCAAAGGCAAAACCGGAAGTAAAACCCGCTCTCCAACCATAAAGGAAATATCACGAACCTTCCGATCCGCGTAGCTCTTCTGTCTGGACTGAGATGTATTGAGTCTATCCCGAATTACTTTATCCTTCTCCAAAGAATCCTGAACCAAATCTGTGCCCAATAGCCTAGCCTTACCTGGCTCAAACCAACCCACGGGAGATCTGTAACGCCAATAAAACAAAGCCTCAAACGGTGCCGTCTGAATGCTGGACTGATGGCTGTTGTTGTAAGCAAACTCTTCCAATGGCAAGAACAGGTCCCAAGACCCTCCAAACTCATCACACACACATGGAGCATATCTCAGAGATATGAATAGTGTTCTCGGACTTCCCATACGTCTGGGGGTGAAATGCTATGCTAAACTCCATCTGAGTACCTAACTCCTATTGAACGGCCCTCCAGAATCGTGATGTAAACTGAGTACCTCTGTTTGAAATAATATAAACTGGAATACCATGCAGACGAACGATCTCCCGGATATAAATCTCTGCCAACCACTCCGAAGAATAAGTAGTACAGATAGGAATGAAATGAGAGGACTTGGTCAGCCAATCCACGATCACCCAGATAGCATCAAACTTCTTCAAAGTTCGTGGGAGTCCAACTATAAAGTCCATGGTTATCCACTCCCACTTCCACTCCAGAATCTCTATCTGCTGAAGTAACCCACCTAGTCTCCGGTGATCATACTTCACCTGCTGATAGTTGAGGCAACTAGATACAAATCCAACGATATCTTTCTTCATCTGCCTCCACCAAGAGTGCTTCCTCAAATCTTGATACATCTTTCCAGCACCAGAGTGAATGGAGTATCGCGAACTATGGGCCTTCTCTAGAATCAACTCATGAAACCCATCAACATTGGGTACACAGACCCGACCTGTATCCTCAAGACTCCATCCTCGCAATTGGTCACATCTCTAGCATCACCATGCTAGACCTTCTCCTTAAAGAGAAGCAGATGCGGGTCATCATACTGCCGCTCTCTGTTATTATCAATTAAGGAAGACAAAGAATCCACGCAAGCTAGAACCTGACAGGAATCCGAAAGGTCCAATCTCACAAACTGGCTAGCTAAGGCCTGAACATCCATGGCCATAGGCCTCTCTGATGCTGGTAAACACGCAAAACTCCCCAAACTCTCCGCCCAATGACTCAAGGCATCATCTACTACATTGGCCTTGCCCGGGTGATATAACATAGTGATGTCATAATTCTTCAGCAACTCTAACCACCCCCTTTGGCACAAATTTAGATCATTTTGCTTGAACGAATGCTACAAGCTGTGATGTATAAATCTCACAGGGAACCCCGTATAAATAATGGCGCCAAATATTCAGGGCGTGAACAATGGAAGCTAGCTTGACATTATGGGTAGGATAATTCTTCTCATGCATCTTCAACTATCTGGACACGTAGGCAATCACCTTATCGTCCTACATTAACACTACTCCAACGCCAACCCTCGAGGTATCATAATAGACAGTATAAGACCCTGAACCAGTAGGTACTATCAAAATTGGGGCTGTAGTCAAAGCTGTTTTGAGCTTCTGAAAGCTCGCTTCACACTCCTCTGTCCACTGAAATGGAGAACCATTTTGGGGTCAATCTAGTCATAGGGGATGCAATCGATGAAAACTCCTCCACAAAACAACGGTAGTAGCCCGCTAAGCCAAGGAAACTACGAATCTCTATTGCTGAGCATGGCTTGGGCCAACTATGCATGGCCTCTACCTTCTTCGGATCTACCCGAATACCCTCACTCTATACAACGTGGCCTAAGAATGCCACTGAATCGAACCAAAACTGAGATTTTGAGAACTTTGCTTATAACTTCTTCTCTCTTAGACTCTAAAGCACTATCCTTAGATGCTGCTCATGATCTTCCCGACTTCGAAAATACACTAGATTGCCATCAATAAAAACAATGACAAATGAGTCGATATATGGCTAAAATACATAGTGCATCAAATGCATGATGGCGGCAGGGGCATTGGTCAGACCGAATGACATAACAAGAAACTCGTAATGACCGTACCTAGTCCGCAAAGCAGTATTCGGGATATCTGGCTCCCGAATCTTCAATTGATTGTAACTTGAGCTCAAATCAGTCTTAGAAAACACCCGTGTACCCTGAAGCATATCAAACAGATCATCAATATAAGGAAAAGGATAACAGTTCTTCACTATAACGTTGTTCAATTGGCGATAATCAATACACATATGCATACAACCTTCATTTTTCTTTACAAACAAGATAGGAGAACCCTAAGATGAAACACTGGGCTGAATAAAACTCTTATAAAGCAATTCCTGTAACTGATCCTTCAATGCCTTCAACTTAGGAGGTGCCATACGGTGTGGAGGAATAGAAATAGGCTGAGTGCCTAACAACAAATCAATTCCAAAATCAATCTCTCTATTTGGTGGCATGCCCCGAAGATCAGTTGGAAACACATTAGGATAATCCTATACCGCTGGGACTGAATCAATAGAAAAGGTATCAACACTGATATTTCTCACATAAGCTATATACGCATCACATCCCTTGTCAACCATACACCGAGCTTCGAGGATAGAGAACTCTACTGGGAGTGTGGTCCAAAGTACCACTCTACTCAACACGCGGTACACCCAGTATAGCCAGCGTCACGATCTTGGCGTGACAATCAAGAAAAGAACAATGTGGCGACAACTTCTTCATGCCCGAAATAATATCAAAATCAATCATGTGAGTAGCAATAAGTCTGCTCTGGCCTCAAAACTATGAATAGTAACCAAACACGACCGATGAACGCAGTTCACAATAAGAGAATCCCCCACAAAAGTAGAAACATACACAAAAGAACTCAAGGAATCTTCTGGTACACCTAAATACAGAGCAAAATAAGAAGACACATAAGAGTAAGTAGAGACTTGATCGAATAGAATCGGTGCATCTCTGTGACAAACTAGTATAATACATGTGTTGATAGAATTGGAGGCAACAGCCTCGGCACGAGCACGAAGGGCATAGTATCTGGCCTGGCTTCCTCCTCCAAGGCAATCTCCACCTTCACGGCCTCCACCTCTAGTTGGCTAAGCAGGTGGGGCTGTGACTGGAGCTATAACCATAGTCTGTGAACTCTGAGAGGCACGTAGTGGCTGAGAAGTCCGCAAAGATGCACCCCTCCCAAGTCTGGAGAAATACTTAACTGTATTGAGTGTGTCACCACACTCAAAACAAGCTTTGGGAGGATGTGGTGGCTACGACTAGATAGGGCTAGGTCTGTCCTTCGAAAACACCTTGCACCAGAGGCACGCTAGAAATCGGAGGTGCATAATAAGGCTCCTAAGGCCTATAAGGACCTGGAACACTACTGGCTGCTGGAAGAGATGAATGAACTGGGAAATTCATATAACCCCTTCCATGGCGACCTGCAGCTAAGGTGCGGGCACCGGAATAATGTCCCCACTCTCGAGGCCTCTTGGCCCCTCTCTCTCCACCCTTTCCTACCATGAATACCCTCAATCCTGTTAGCAATGCTCACAACCTGCTGATAAGAAATATCCATCTCTAACTCACGAGCCTTTCTAGATCTGATGCTAGGAGTAATCACTTCATTTAAACGGTGATCCCTCTCGCGAACAGTAGCAACCAAGGCTGGTTCATGCCTAGCCAAATTAGTGTAACAGACAACATACACTGAAACAGTCATAGCACCCTGGCGCAAATGCTCAAACTCTGCTTTCCATGCGTTTCTAAGAATCTGAGGAACATACTCTCTCAGGACCATATATGAAAACTGAGTCCAAGTCGGTGAAGAAGCCTCATGTGGACTCATAGACGACACCTCAGAGCTGAAAGGTAGTTGAAGAAACCCCATTGGATCCATAAATACCCATGGTACGAGGAATGCGGTAACACTCATCAAGAAATCCCAGAGCATCCTCCAATCCTAGAATATTAGATACATGAGGGTTGTACTTCTTGAACCTCTCAAGCCTCAGCTGCTCATCCTCAGAAGCCGCTATCCTGTCCTCGAGCTGGACAGGCACTGCATGCGGTACTGGAATAATCTCGGGAACCTGCTCAATAGGAAATTGCTGCTCAAGAGTGGGGGCGACAGGAGTCTGTTCTCCTTTCCCAGCGTAGGATGTGGCTGCAGCAAGGGGAAAAAACCCTTCCTGAACCAAAGTGGTGTACATGCTCATGAACTGTGCCAGAGTCTCCTGGAGTGCTAGAGTAGTGGTAGTAGTAGTAGTAGTAGTTGACTTGTTAGGTTCCTGGACTCTGGCTGGATCTGCTGGTGGTACCTCGACGGCGACTCGAGTAGGTGCTCTAGCCACACTACATGTGCGTCCTCAGCCACTGCCTCGGCCTTGGCCTCTAACAACTGTAGTAGGGGGCGCGAGTGCTTGATAATCTCGAGTGGCACGTGTCCTCACCATATGTTAGAGAATAGAAAGAAATAAGTTTAGTTGTGATATCAAAATATCGCACGACCAGGAAATCAAATAAAGTGGAATATTCCTAATAGTTGCATAGCTCCTCGTAGATTATTACAGACGTCTCCGTACCGATCACCGAGACTCTAATAAACCGGCCTATGTTCCGTGAATCCTATGAACCTAGAGCTTGATACCAACTTGTCACGACCCCAGTTTGCCCTCTGTCAAAATATCGTGACGGCACCTAGTCCCTACGACTAGGTAAGCCTAACAATGCAGAAACAAAATAACTTGCCAAAATAATTAATTCAAATTTGAACAAATAGAAGAAAACTGTATAAAAATGCCACTCGACATATATAACTCAACATCACGGAAGCCTAAAATATTATCCCAAAACCCAAAAACTCACAGGAACACAAGCTGAAGGAAATGTAGTACAATGCTGTAACTCAAGAATGTCTAAAACAATAATAAGATGGAAGGCTAACTGCTAAAAGATAGAGTAAGATAAAGACTCCTTGGTCTGTGGACACGGCAGATGTACCTAGAAGTTTTTGCAAGATCTATATGCCTCAAGAGTGATATGCCTGGGTTGAGGTACCTGGATCTGCACATGAAAAACATATGCAGAAGGGGCATGAGTACACCACATCAGTACTCAGTAAGTGCTAAGCCTAGCCTCGTTTGGGTAGTGACGAGGAAGGTCAGGACCCTACTAAGGTTAAGCTTAATGATAAGTTTCAATAGTATGAACTAAACAATATAAATGAGAACGACAATGAAATGAAATAGGTTATGTAAAGAAACAACAATTACACAAAAGAACAGAGTAAACTCAGAAATCAGAATAGCTCAATACCAATAGTAACAACGAGGATCTCCCAGGATACCGTCCTGTAGTCCCTTTCATCAACCATCCAATAGATCTCCCAGGATACTGTCCCGTAGTACAATTATCAATGCTCGGGGATCTACCGAAACCTCGATCCGTAGTCCCAAATGTAAATACCCAGTACTGAGGGAATCCACCTGGTGCATTCCCATAGTTTCATATAACTGTGCAGGGGGATTTATCGGGAATCTAACCCGTAGTTCCAAAGTAAATGTGTAGGGAGATCTACCAGGAATCTAACTTGTAGTCCAAAGTAAACAGATAAGAGGAGCTACCGAAATCCCACATCCATAGTACAAATGTAAATACGCAGCAACAATAAGAAGATATTAAGAAAATAGAATTTCAGAAGAAGGTAACAAGTAGTCCTAGCCTAACATGCTTCACATAATGCAAACAAGGAAAATTAAGCAAAAAATTTAAGTGTGTTTACCATACTCTTTTAACTAGTAACATGATAAATTTGAAAGTGTAATAAAGCAGGAAGGGAAACATGCTAATAAGTACTTTAGGAAAAATTGGATTTCAAACAATTTGCATAAGTACACGCTCATCACCTCGCACACAAGGCAATTCAATTATCGAATGTCATATCCTAAGGGGAAAAGTCCCCCACACAAGATTAGACAAGCCACTTACCTCGAACCAACTAGATATCAACTAGAAACCATGCTTTTTCCATGTGTATCGGACTCCAAATAGCCCAAATCTATTCAATTGCATATTGCAAATAACACCTCAAATAATTTATTCTATAATTAAATCCTAAGCTAATACGCGAAATTATGTAAATTGACAAAAATACCCCTCATGCCAACGTCTCAGAATCGGGTGAAATTGAAATTTTCAGAAAACCTCGTACCCTCACGAGTCCATCCATATATAAATCTCTCTAATCGGATGTCAAAAACCCAGTCAAAACTCAATTATTTTTGTCTATGAAGTTTTTATCAATTTTTCATTAAAAATATGAAATTAAAGGAGGAATTCACGCTTAGATTAGTAGGTTACAAGCAAAAAGGGTTTCAGAATCGTTACCCAATCGATATCTCTGAAATCCTCGAAATTTCGCTCAAATCCAAGCTCTCAAGCTTAAGTTTTTGGTAAAAATGGATAAACCCTCGTTTTTGTAATGTTATATATACCCAGATATTAATTGCATCGCAAACGTGGAGGAAGTCTTAGGTTCGAGAAGAAGAAAAATGAAAGCAACTCAAATGCGCTTCACGAACGTGGAAGAGAAAAATATTGTGGCCTAGAAATTGCTTTTCACAAACGCGTGAACCAGTACGCGAACGCGAAGGGTGAACTTGCCATGCTACGCGAACTCAGGGACTTTGATGCGAACATGAAAAGTGAAAAAGGAAAAGCTTTGCGAACGTGATGGAGGTGACGCGAACGCAATGAAGGATGTCAACTGACAGATTTTCTACAATTTTTTAAGTTCTAAAAATGACTTGTTGAGCATCTAAAACACACCCTAGGCCCCCGAGACCTCAACCAAACCTACGAACATATAACATAACATCATTCAAACTCGTTCCAACCTTCAGTACACTGAAAGAACATAAAACTACTACTTTTTATCCAATTTAAAATTAAAATTCCAAAAAACTCTAAAAACTCATTTTCGATCAAAAAGTCTATCAAACCTCGTCCAAATGACTTGAAATTTCACACATACATACCAAATGACATGAAAAAACGACTACAACTTCAAATATTCCTTTCTGACCCTCGGGATTAAAATCTCACTATCGAAGCGGAAACTTCAAAAATTTAAACTTTGACATATCAAGTCTAAATTAGATACGGACCTTTAAAACATATTCCGAACACGCTACCAACCCCAAAATCACCTAATAGAGCTAATAGAACCATCATATTTCCATTCCGAGGCCGTCTTCATACTATTCCAACTATGGATAACTTTCCAACACGTAAGCTCTACATTAGGGACTATGTGTCCCAAAACTTTTTGATACTCAAAATCAATCTCCCTGGCAAATTAAATTAGCAGAAATTTACTTGGGGAAAGTAATTAATAGGGAATCTGGGCGTTAATTCTTAAGACGAACGACATGGTCGTCACATACTCCTCCACTTAAACATTTGTTCATCCTCGAACGAGCATAGAGAAAAACCTGAAGTTGTGAAAAGATGAGGGTAACAGTTGTGCACATCCTGCTCGGTCTCCTATGTCGTCTCCTCGGCTGGCTGACCCCACCACTGAACCTTTACTGAAGCAATGTTCTTGGACCTCAACTTTCTGACCTACCCGTCCAATATAGAAACTGTTTCCTCAACATAAGATAGATCCTTGTCCAATTGGACTGAGCTGAAATCCAACATGTGCGTCGAATCGTCGTAATACCTTTGGAGCATCAAAACATGAAATACTGGGTGACCTCCTACTAAGCTGGGAGGTAAGGCAAGCTCATAAGCAACCTCCTAAACTCTCTACAATATCTCAAAAGGGCCAATAAACCTCGTACTCGACTTCCCTTTCTTCCTAAATCTCATAACGCCCTTCATAGGCGAAACCCAAAGCAAAAGCCGCTCTCCAACCATAAAGGAAACATCACGAACCTTTCGATCCGTGTAGCTCTTATGTATGGACTAAGATGTACAGAGTCTATCCTGAATTACCTTAACCTTTTCCAAAGCATCCTAAACCAAATCTTTGCCCTATAGTCTGACCTTAATCGGCTCAAACCAACCCACCAGAGATCTACACCGCCTATCATACAAAGCCTCATACGGTGCCATCTGAATGCTGGACAGATGGCTGTTGTTGTAAGCAAACACTCCAATAGTAAGAACTGATCCCAAGACCCTCCAAACTCAATCACACATGCACGGAGTATATCCCCAGAAATCTGAACAATACTCTCGCACTTCCCGTCCATATGGGGGTGAAATGCTATGCTCAACTCCATCCGTATACCCAATTCCTATTGAACGACCCTCAAGAACCGTGATGTAAATTGAGTACCTCTGTCTGAAATAATAGAAAATGGAATACCATGCAGATGAACGATCAGATATAAATCTTTGCCATGCACTCCGAAGAATAAGTAGTACACACAGGAATGAAATGAGCGGACTTGGTCAGCCGATCCACGATCACCCAGATAGCATCAAACTTATTCAAAGTTCGTGGGAGTCCAACTACAAAGTCCATGGGGATCCACTCCCACTTCCACTCCAGAATCTCTATCTGCGAAAGTAACCCACCGAGACTCTGGTGCTGGTACTTCACCTGCTGACAGTTGAGGCATCTAGCTATAAATCAAATGATATCTTTCTTCATCCGCCTCCACCAAAAGTGCTGCCTTAAATTTTGATACATCTTTGCGGCAGCCGGGTGAATTGAGTATCACGAACTATGGGCCTCCTCTAGAATCAACTCATGAAAACAATCAACATTGGGTACATAGACCCGACCTACATCCTCAGTAATCCATCCTCGCCAATGGTCACATCTCTGGAATCGCCATGCTAAACCTTCTCCTTAAAGAGAAGCAGGTGGGGGTAATCATACTGCCACTCTCTGGTACGATCAATTAAGGAATACAAAGAAACCACGAAGGCTAGAATCCGATGGGACTCCAAAATGTCCAATATCACGAATTTGCTAGCTAAGGCCTGGACATCCATCGCCATAGGCCTCTCTGATGCTGGTAAATATGCCAAACTCCCTAAGCTCTCCGCTCGATGACGCAAGGCATCAGCCACTACATTGTCCTTGCCCGGGTGATATAAAATAGTTATGTCATAATTCTTTATCAACTCTAACCACCTCCTTTGGCACAAATTTAGATCCTTTTGCTTGAACAAATGCTGCAAGCTCTGATGATCAATATAAATCTCACAGGCACTATCAGAATTGGGGCTGTAGTCAAAGCTGTTTTGAACTTCTGAAAGCTCGCTTCACACTCTTCTGTCCATTGAAATGAAGCACCTTTCTGGGTCAATCTAGTCATAGGGGCTGCAATCAATGAAAACTCCTTTACAAAACAACAGTAGTAGCCCGCCAAGCCTAGGAAACTACGAATCTCTTTATCTAGGGATGGGTTGGGCCAACTATGCATAGCTTCTACCTTCTTTGAATCCACCTGAATACCCTCACTCGATACCACATGGCCTAAGAATGCCATTGAATCCAACCAAAACTAACAGTTTGAAAACTTTGCATATAACTTCTTCTCTCTCAGAGTCTGAAGCACTATTCTCAGATGCTGCTCACGATCTTCCCGACTCTGGAAATACACCAGAATGTTATCAATAAAAACAATGACAAAAGAGTTGATATATGGCCAAAATACATAGTGCATCAAATGCATAAAGGCGTCAGGGGCATTGGTCAGCCCGAATGACATAACAAGAAACTCGTAATGACCGTATCGAGTCCTGAAAGCAGTCTTTGGGATATCTGGCTCCCGAATCTCCATTTGATGGTAACCTGAGCGCATATCAATCTTACAAAACACCCGTCCGCCCTGAAGCTGATCAAACAAATCATCAATACGAGGCAAAGGATAACGGTTCTTCATCGTAACCTTGATCAATTGGCGATAATCAATACATATACGCATAGAACCATCCTTTTTCTTTACAAACAAGACAAGAGCACCCCAAGGTGAAATACTGGGCCGAATATAACCCTTATCAAGAAATTTCTGTAACTGGTCCTTCAACTCCTTCAACTTTGGAAGATCCATACGATATGGAGGAATAGAAATGGGCTGAGTGCCCGACAACAAATTAATGCCAAAATCAATGTCTCTATCAGGAGACATGCACAAAAGATCAGTTCCAAACACATCGGGATAATCCCGTACCACAGGGACTGAATCAACAGAAGAGGTATCAATACTGACATCTCTCACGTAAGCTAAATACGTGACACACCCCTTCTCAACCATATACCAAGCTTTGAGGAAAGAGATAACTCTACTTGTAGTGTGGTCTAAACTACCACTCCACTCAACACGGGGTACACCTGGCATTGCTAGCGTCACGGTCTTGGTGTGACAATCCAAAATAGCATAATGGCGACAAATAATCAATTCCCAAAATAATATCAAAATAACCATGCTGAGTAGCAATAAGTCTGCTCTGGTCTCAAAACTACGAATAGTAAACAAACATGACCGATGAACATGGTCCACAACAAGAGAATCCCCACAAGAGTGGAAACATACAAAAGAGTACTCAAGGAATCTCGGGCTACACCCAAATACGGAGTAAAATAAGAAGACACATAAGAGTAAGTAGAGCCTGGATCGAATAGAACCAATGCATATCTGTGACAAGCTAGTGTAATACCTTTGATGATAGAATCGGAGGGGAAAGCCTCGGCATGAGTAGGAAGGGCATAGTATTTGGCCTCCCCTCGAGCGCGACCTCTACCTCCCCAGCCTCCACCTCTAGCTGGCTGAGTAACTGGGCCGGCGACTGGAGCTGTCCATAGCCTGTGAACTCTGCGGGGCATGGTGTGGCTGAGAAATCTATGAAGATGTATCCCTCTCAAATCTAGGGAAATCCCTAATAACATGGCATGTGTTACCACACTCAAAACAAGCTCTAAAGGATGTGGTGGTTGTGACTGGCTAGTGCTAGGTCTGCTAGACTAACCTCTAGAAGCGCCCCACGCAGGAGGCGAGCTAGAAACTGGAGGTGCATAATAAGTTTCCTAAGGCCTAGGAGGAGCTGGAACACTGATGGCTGCTGTAAGAGCTGAATAAACTGGGCGACTCAGATACCCCTAACATGACGATATGTAACTGGGGTGCAGGCACCACAATAATAGCCTGACTCTCGAGACCTCTTGGCCTCTCTCTCATCCCGCTCCCTAGCATGCACACTCTCAATCCTCCTAGAAATTCTCACCACCTACTGATAAGAAATATCCATCTCCAATTCACAAGCCATACTAGATCTGATGCTGGGAGTAAGCCCCTCGATAAACCGGCGAGCCCTCTCACGAATAGTAGCAAGCAAGGCTGGTGCATGCCTAGCCAAACTGGTGTAACAGATAGCATATTCTGAAATAGTCATACTACCCTGGTGCAAATGCTCAAACTATGCACACCATGCATCTATGAAGCTTTGAGGAACATACTCTCTCAGGAACATATCTGAAAACTGAGTCCAAGTCAGTGCAGTAACCTCATCTAGACTATCAAAGTCATAGGTGCGCCACCACTCAAAGGCGGCCTCTTGGAGCTGAAAGGTAATAAAAGAAACCCCATTGGATCATGAGATACCGAAGGGATGGAGAATGTGGTAACACTCATCAAGAAAACCTAGAGCATTCTCCGATACTAGACCACTAAATACTATAGGCTTGTACTTCTTGAACCTCTCAAGCCTCAGTTTCTCATCCTTGTAAGCTGTTGTCTTGTCCTCAGATTGGACAAACACCGTAGGGGTATTGGAATAATCTCGGAAACCAGCTCAATAGGCACTCTCTACTCAGGAGTGCGGGCGGCAGGCGTCTGTGTTCCTCTCCCTTCATGGGATGTGGCTGCAGCAAGGGGAAGCAACCCTGCCTGAGCCTAAGTGGTGTACATGCTCAAGAATTGTACCAGACTCTCTTGGAGGGCTGGAGTAGTGGTAGCAGTAGTAGTAGGTGTGTCAGGTGCTTGGACTTTGACTGGATCTGCTGACAGCAGCTCGCGCAAGTGCTCTCGTTGCACCATGTGCGCGCCCTCGACCTCTACCTCGGCCCTGGACTCTGACAGCTGTAGTAGGGGACGCAGATGCCTGATCGTCTTAAGTGCACGTGTTCTCACTATCTGTGAGAGAGTAAAAAGAAAGAAATTTAGTTGTGATATCAAAATATCGGATGATCAGGAAATCAAATGAAGTGGAATTTTCCTAAAAGTTACATAGCCTCATATATATAAGTACAGACATCTCCATATCGATTAGTGAAACTCCAATAAACCGGCCTGTGTTTCATGACTCCTATGAACCTAGAGCTTCGATACCAACTTGTCACAACCCCAGCTCGCCCTCCATGAACATGCCGTGACAGCACCTAATCCGTACGACTAGGTAAGTTTAATAATGTGGAAACAAAATAACTTGCAGAAATAATTAATTCAAATTTGAACAACTAGAAGAAAACTTTATATAAATGCCGCTCGACATATATAACTCAACATCATGGAAGCGTACAATAATATCCCAAAACCCGAAAACTCATGGAAACACAAGCTGAAGGAAATGTAGTACAATGCTCTAACTCAAAAATGTCTAAAACAACAATAAGAAGGAAGGCTAACTACTAAAATATAGAGTAAGATAGAGACTTCTTCGTCTACGGACGTTGTAAATGTACCTCGTCTCTGGTAGATCTCTATTCCTGAAGGGTGATATGCCTTGGTAGAGGTACCTGGATCTTCACATGAAAAATATGCGCAGAAGGGGCATAAGTACATCACAATGGTACTCAGTAACTGCCAAGCCTAAACTAGGTCAGGCAGTGATGAGGAAGGTCAGGGCCCTACTGAGGTTAAGCTTAATAATAAGTTTCAATAGTATGAAATAAAAAATATAAATGAGAACTGCAATGAAGTGAGACGGGTTATACAAAGAAACAACAATTACACAAAAAAACAGAGTAAACTCAAAAATTAGAACAAGTCAATACCAATAGTAACAACGAGGATCTCCTACGATACCGTCCTGTAGTCCCTTTCATCAACTATCCAGTGTATCTCCCGGGATACCGTCCTGTAGTCCAATTATTAATATACGGGGATCTGCTGAAACTCGGTCCATAGTCTCTAATTTAAATAACCAGTACTGGGGGAATCTAGCTCGTGCATTCTGTAGTTCCATATAACTATGCAGGGGGATCTATCGGGAATCTAACCTGCAGTCCTAAAGTAAATATACAGGGAGATCTACCGGGAATCTAACCAGTAGTCCTAAAGTAAATAGACAAGGGGGAGCTACCGGAGCCCCACATCCATAGTCCCAATGTAAATACACAGCAAGAGCAAGAATATATTCAGAAAATGGAATTTCAGAGCAAGGAAACAAGTAATCATAGCCTAACATGCGTCACATAATGCAAACAAGGGAAACATGCTAATAAGTACTTTAAGAAAAACCAGATTTCTAACAATTTGCACAAGGCAACAAGTAATCATAGCCAAACATGCGTCACATAGTGCAAACAAGGGAAACATGCTAATAAGTACATTAAGAAAAACCAGATTTCTAACAATTTGTACAAGTATGCGCTCGTCACCTCATGCACAAGGCAATTCAATTACCAAATATCATATACTTAGGGGAAAGGTTCCCCACACAAGGTTAGACAAGCCATTTACCTTGAATCGGGTAAACATTAACTAGAAACTACACTTTTGCCACGAGTATCAGACTCCAAATGGCCCAAATCTATTTAATTCAATTGCATATCATAAATAACACCTTAAGTAACTGATTCTATAGTTAAATCCTAAGAAAATATATACAATTATGTAAAATATCCAAAATGCCCCTCAGGCCAACATCTCGGAATCGGGTGAAAGTAATATTTTCAGAAACCTCGTACTCTCACTCTCCCAACCATATATAAATTTGCCAAATCAGATGTCAAAAAACCCACTCAAAACTCAATAATTTGGTCTATGAAGTTTTTATCAATTTTTCATTCAAAATCTGAATTAAAGGAGGATTTCTCGCTTAGATTAGTGGGTTACAAACAAAAAGGAGTTTAGAATCATTACCCAATCGATATATCTGAAAATCTCTCGAAATCTCGCTCAAATTCGAGCTCTCAAGCTTAAGTTTTTGATTAAAATGGCTAAACCCTCATTTTTGAAATGTTGTATCTGCACAGATATTTAATGCATCGTGAATGCGGAGGAAGTCTAGTGTTCGCGAAGAAGAAAAACGAAAGCTGCTCAAATGTGCTTCGCGAATGCAGAAGCAAGCTTGCGAACAAGGATGAGAAAAATATTATGGATCAGGAATTGGCCTTCACGAATGCGAAGGGTAAACTTGAAAAGCTACGCGAACGCGAGGACTTTGATGTGAACGCGAAGAGGGAAAACGGCAAAGCTTCACAAACACGATGGAGGAGATACGAACGCGATGAAGGATGTCAGCTGATAGATTTTATGCAATTTTCTATGCTCTAAAAATGACTCGTTGAGTATCCGGAACACACACGAGACCCCCAGGGCCTCAATCAAACCTACGAACATATCCCATAACATTATTCAAACTCGTTCCAACCTTAGGTACGCCAAGAACAATATCAAAACACAAATGTTTCGTCGAATTGAATCCAAACTTTGAAAACATATTTTCGATCAAAAAGTCTATCAAACCTCGTCCGAATGACCTGAAATTACACACACACATCCCAAATGACATGAAGGAACTACTTCAACTTCCAGAATTCTGTTGCAACTCTCGTATCAAAATCTCACTATCAGACCGGAAACTTTAAAAATTTAAACTTCGGCATTTCAAGCCTAAATTAGTTACGGACCTCTAAAACACTTTCCGAACACACTCCCAACCCAAAAATCACCTAACAGAACCATCAGATTTCTATTCCGAGGCTATCTTCATACTATTATGACTACAGATAACTTTCTAACACTTAAGCTCTCATTTAGAAACTAAGTATCCCAAAACTCTCTGGAACTCAAAACTGAACTCCCCGACAAATCAAATTAGTAGAAATAGACTTGGGAAAAGTAGTTGATATGGGATCGGGGCGTCAATTCTTAAGATGACTGGCTGGGTCGTCACAATATTAAATGTGCATAGGCACCATACCATCTATTCATCCTCATTAAACTTCAAGATCTTGAAAATACCTGATTCTCTCACTGCACGGCGACCCTAAAGCTTCTTGATGAGCAGACGACCTCCGAGGATTATGAGTCACTCTGAAAACAACATAATAGAATGGTTTCCTATTTCACATAGCAAAATGAGAAGAAAAAGAAAGACATATTTTACTGGGAGTAGAAAGGCAAAGGCCTAAACCTATCTCATCCTATTTCTGTTTAATTTTTCTTGTTTTGGTGATTGTAGCTTATTTCAAACTCAATTAATGGCTAAAAATGCAGTATGACAACATAGAATTCTTTTTGCCCATGAAACGAGATTTGTGGAAGTATTTTAGGTTCACAATAAGTATTTTTGGCATATACTTGTGATATGTGAAAGGATCTTAGGTTCTGAAGAGAAATTGTATCATGTTTTAAGAAGGTATGAAATTATGGAATAGTCTTATTTATAAATGATGTTTTGTGCAGGTTGAAAATTTTAGGATAGTCGTATTTACAAAGAAAACTTTGCCGAAATTTTAAGAATTTAGAGCGTTTGAAAATTTTGGAGTTATCAAAATGGTCATTCAATTACTTTGTGATTCAATTATCTTTAAAAAAATTATTTAATTATTTCTAGTTATCTTTTGTAGGTGCAGCAATTTAGAAAGAAAGTAGTGACGAAGACCTTTTTTGAGTCTTGTTGATCGTTGTTAAACTTTCTATTATCATGTTCAAAGATATTTTAGTTTAGCACTTTTTGTATGCAAACTCATCTTTATGATCACAAACGCTACCTACAAGGTCAGATTTTACGGTAGGCAAGGAATCAATCAGGCTAACTATCTCAGCTTTATCAAATTCTAGGAATTTCTGTCCAATGGCACTCAAGAAATCCTTTGCATTTCCATTATCCTTTGTGGAACCTTTTATCTGATAAGAAATGGATCTCTTCATGATCACAGTTCTTAATTTGTTATCCTTCATCCATTCCTCATACTTAGCTCTTTCATCAGAAGTACTGGTATTTTTAGGTTCAGTAGGTTTCTATTCAGTTAATGCAACGTCCAAATCTATCAAACCTAACACTATTTTAACGTCATGTTTGCCCTTTTGTAGTTGCTACCGGTCATAGTTTCAATGGAATTTAGCTGAGTAGTCATGTTGTTAACAGCTGTATAAGCAAACAACACAAAAATTAGATAAACTTATGGGCAAGAATATATAAATCAAAATAATCAAAGACATCCATTACACCCTTTCTTTTGGATGGAAGATGCAACTGTCTACCCTTTTAAAAATCAAGGAGCCCAAGGTATTCATTGCATCCTCACATTTGGAAAAGAGATAAAAAAAATACCCACCCACCCCCCCACCCCCCACCCCATTATCCAAGAGTACAAGGATTACATTGTGTTATTCCTATAGGTAAAAGACACAAAACCTTATCTTATAACACATTATCCTTATATTAATGTCCATAAGAACGTAAGACATTAAGTTTCCTCAGGTAGGTAACATAATATCTCTTCTCACTAATCAATGAGCCGGAGACATAACCTTAATTAAATAATGTTTCATTCTTGTACCAAGAATTTTGAAGTGATTTTATAAGAAGTAGAACATAAACTTATTGGTTTAAATTGAGATATCAGAGTAGGAACTTTAACTTTACGCACGAGAGTGATTAAAGTATTGTTTGACGAAGGAATTTAGTATCCAGTAGTGAAAAACTATTAATAGCATCATAAATCTCCTTTGATATAATATTTCAATATTTTTAAAAAACATAAAGGAGTCATTCTGTCCACACCTAGTGTTTTAATAGGATGCATCCCAAACACCGCATTCTTTATTTCCTATTTACTAAAATCTTTAATGAGTTATCGATTTATAGAGTCACTAATCGTTATATTGACATGGTTAAGAATAATTTCGAAATTCGTCGGGTTAGATATAGAGAATAGTCTGTCATAATATGCCTTAATTTTTTGAACTATTTAGTTTGATCACTCACCTATCTCCCATCAGATATTTGAAAACCCCCTAATTATTCTCTTTTTTCTTCTTTGTAATTTTTCCATGTGAAATTTGACGTATTTTTATCTCCATCAAGCAACCATAAGATCTTCTTTATAATGAGTTTGGGACAAAGTGGGTTAATGAAGTTTACAAGTATTAACAAGAATCAGAATACTGATTTCCGCAACAATTACTGACAATTTCTCTTTGAGTTTTAATTTACACTTTCAAACTGAATTAACCAATTCCAAGATATAACCCACCTGAATATTTTGTCCCTTGCAATATTTTATTTTATTTTATTGGTTTCATCCAACAATTAAATAAGTGAAAGAAAAGATTCTCTAATTTTGTCAATTCAGTTGTTAAAATCACTTTTGCCGCCGCCACCTTTTATCTCTTCCTAACCTTTTTTCCCTTATTGATGATTTTAATCCTCTAATTTAAATTACAATAGATTAAAATGCGTTCTACAAAAAACAGTAGATACGTTTGTAGCAAAGTCGATGAGAAGTTCACCCAAGACAACGACATATTGAACTAAATTTCGTTGTGTTGTATTAATGTACGAAAATTTATAGTAGTACTGTATATATTTTTTCAAATCCAAAATTAATTTAATTGATTTTAATTCCCAACTATGATGACTCTGATACCAACTATAACATAATTAATTCGTAGCTATAATAAAGATTAAGATATAATTATACAATTAGAGCTAGCATTTTAGGAAGCATATCGTTGAACTCCATGGATTTAGCAGCGATATCAAACGACAATTAAGCCTGAGACCAATTTTCACCATCCACTAGCTACGTGCTCTCACAAACCGAAGAACATGATTGATGGGTTCTATTGTTATCACGTATTCAAGTGACAGAATACGCTAGGGTTTTTTGATAGCTATAGAAAAATTGACATCAATTTATAAAGAGGACAAACCATCATAGGTTAATTATTATTCGGCCTCACTTATCTATAACATAGTATTTAATATAAGATCTTTTATTTATCCATTACGTAGACAATAGTGATATCTTTTCATGCTATAACTAATTAAAGCAAGTTCAAATTCCAACAATTTATGTACACTGTCCATTGTATTAGTTATTTTCTTGCTTTCAAGTAGGTTTATATTCTATTTTATGTGATATTAGTTCCTTTACATAATTACGATACCTCTTAATATTTTAAAATAATTTGATTTTAATGTTCTCATTTTATAGCTACAGAAACCCATATCATGTGCATTGTCACAATTTTGTTTAAAAACATTTATCATAACTTCCGTGTCCAATCAATGCCACATAAATTAAATATATTTAATTAAGTAAATATGTAATGCCTAATTAACCAGATTATGCTCCAAAATTTCATGGAAATTAATGTTAATAAATTGTATTTATAAAATAATTCTTGAGAAAATAAAATAACATAAACAGAACTATAAACGAAATAAAAGTTAATTCGAGCCCGCTGAATTCACAGTATTTTCTTAAGGAATTTAATCCCCTTCTACTACCCAAGGTTATGGATTATTACTTCCCAGGATAGAAGGAATTACACACTAGTGTAGTGGTACTTCAAATCTCATTGTTTAAGCGAACACAAAGTTCGGTAACAAATCACACATATTATTTCTTTCTTTGGAGTTAGAATAATATAGAAGAAGAAGGAGATACTCAGAAAGTCGTATGAAAATTCTCAGGAAGGACTTGTATTTATAGCCAATGTTAGGGTGAAATCTGAAGAGATGCAACTCTTCAGAATGATTGTTTATGCTAAATGGCCATTACATAAATACCATAATATAAATGTTTATTTACTCAACAATAAACTTGGAGAGTTGATGAGGGTGGTTAATTCTTCATTTACAAAAACAGAAAATAGAAAAATGAAAACGGTTAGATTTTTTATTTTTTATTTTTTTTGAAGCCAAATGTCATATATCATTAATATCAAATATTTACAATGTATCAAGATTGGTAGTAGTATGGACAACTACTACACTGCTCTAGTATCTATCAACTAATACTATCTATACATTTGTATGTATCAATGTAATCTCTCAAAGTATCAATGTAATCTCTCTAAGGATAAGAATTAAGTTTGCTCAATCCAATCTGCCAATGTTTACATCTTCTGCCTTTAAGGTGTAAAAGTGTTGCAATCTCATGACATGCCATATTTTCTACAAAAGATGCACCTTCAAAACGAATATGGTTCCTTTCCCTCCAAATGATAGCAGTAGTGTTTACAAAAGCTGCTGCTGTGATAGAATTCTGCCAATGCTTGCTTCTAACCTTGCTGCTAATCCAGTGCACTTCGTTTTCCCAGCAGCCAATGGACCTGGAGTGTCCTAGCCATACACAAATTCTTCTCCATAGTCTGCTGGTGATATCACATTCAAAAAACAGATGCTTAAACTCTTCATCATGCAGTTTACAGAATGCACACAGTGTTGGAATATGTATGCCCAGAATCTGTAACCTCTCAACTGTGGGAAGCTTATGATGAGCAGCTAGCCAAACAGTAAACTTGTACTTACGTAGAACAGTTGGAATAAGCATTAAATTTCTCCATGCAGCCTTAGGAAACTGTGGCAGCAATGCGATATATAGTTTGTGAATCTGAAATTTCCCCAGCACGCATACACTTTGCAGCCTGCTTGTGAAGTCACCTTGCAGCTGAGCATTGTCCATCACCAATGTTCTACCGTCTAGTATCTTTTTGACTACCCAAGAAGAGTTGGTTAGCACAGCAACTGTGTCAATGCTCCTATTCTTGATATAGTAAGAATGCACCCATCTGACCCATAGACAGTCCTTTTTCCTAGCAAAATCCCATAGTAATTTGGCTATTGCTGCTTTATTCCAGATATCCAACCTCAATATATTAAGACCCCCAGAGGAAATAGGTTGGCATACCTTGTCCCAGGCAACAAGTGCTCTCCTGGAGAGTGTAGCTTTACCTGTCCAGAGATAAGTTCTACATATTACCTCTATAGCCTTCAAAACTTTCTTAGGTATTATAAACACCTGAGCCCAGTAAGTCTGCATTCCAAAAATCACTGACTTGATCAATTGAGTTCTGCCAGCATAGGATAACAATTTGGCTGACCAGCAAGTAACTCTTGCTGTAATCTTCTCAATAAGAGGCAAATAGCGTTGAATAGCTAACTTCTTTGAATCCAGAGGAACTCCAAGATATCTGAAGGGAAGCTGTCCTTCAGTGAATCCCAGTACTGCAATAATCTCCTCTCTAATTTCCAGTGGAATTCCAGCCAAATAGATTGCACTCTTACTTATATTAGCCTGAAGTCCAGATGCAGCTGAGAATATAAGAAAGTTTCTGTGCAATATCTGGATGGATATTATGTCAGCTCTACAGAACATAAGCAAGTAATCAGCAAAACCGACATGAGATATGTTAAGTTTCCTGCATCTAGGATGGAAATTGAAATTCCCATCTTTATGCAGTTGCTGTAGCAATCTGTTCAGATATTCCATGGCCAATACAAAGAGATAATGTGACATAGGATCCCCCTGCCTTATACCTCTCTTAGCAATATATGGTTTAGTAAGACCACCATTCATTGCTAGTGAGTATGAGACAGAGGAGACACAGCCATGAGCCATGCAGTAAATTTGGCAGGGAATCCCAGTGCTATTAGAATCTGCTTCTGGAATCTCCATTCAAGTGTATCATATGCCTTCCTTAGGTCCACTTTAAGAACACATCTAGGAGAAACACCTTCCTTAGAGTATCCTTTAAATATTTTATGGCTGAGTAGGATGTTGTCCATGATGCCCCTTCCTTCAATAAATGCAGACTGGGCAGGTCCAACTAGCTCTCCAATCATAGCCTTCATCCTTCTGGTAATGACTTTGGATATGATCTTGTACAGTGTAGTACAGCATGCAATAGGTCTAATGTCCTTCACAGTGGTAGGAGTTTTGATCTTAGGCACACGTGCTATTGCAGTGGTATTAATCATATGTGGCATTTGGCAGGTTTCAAAGAATTCCTCAGTAGCAGATAGTATATCTTTTTGCACCACCTCCCAGTTCTTTGTAAAGAATTCAATAGGAAAACCATCTACTCCTGGGGTCTTATCCTTTGGCATTTCAGCTACAGCTGCATTGATCTCCTCCATAGTAACTGGCCTGATAAGATCTCTCTGCTGATCAAGTGTAAGGCGTCTACCCTCCTTCATAATACTGGTATCAACACAGGGAAGTTCAGTAGCATACTCCCCCATTAATGATTGAAACACCTTCAAGAATTCCTGTTCCACAGCTATAGGATCTGTTAGCTTTATACCTGTGTCAGTATAAATAGAAGTGATATTGTTCTGGCCTGTTCTGATCCTCCATTGTGCATGGAAATACTTGGTATTTGCATCACTACATTCAATCCATATAGCTTTGGATTTCTGCCTCATTACTTGTTCCTTCACACTGTTCCATTTCTCAAGTTCTTCTAGCAGGGTTCTTTCATCATTTATCAGTTCCTGTGAGAGAGGATTGCTTTGCATATGCACCTGTATACTATCAAGCCTTCCCCTTGCCTGAATAATCTGTTGTTTGTATTTAGCCATGTGGTTATTTATACCTTTGAGCTGCTACTTCAATGTCTTCAATTTGCTCCAAATCTGCTGCATTGGTGAGCCTAAGTACTCTTCCTCCCAAACTTGTTTAACAATGCCATGAAATTGAACATGTTCCATGACAGTATTATATAGCCTGAAAGGCTTAGGATGCAGTGGTTTATAATCACCAAATTTAACCAAAATAGGGGAATGATCAGATACCAATGGATTCATGTAGTCAGCTTCCAAGTGCCCAAACTGCTGCAGCCATTGATAATTTCCCAAAGCCCAATCAATCTTGCTATATACTCTAGAACCAGCATCTTGCTTGTTGATCCAAGTATAATGCAAACCAGTAGCTCTTAAAGCAGTAAGTTGTAAGTTATCCACTGTTGCTTTGAAATCTTTTACTTCAGCCTCAGTAATTAGGGAGCCAATTCTATCCTCAGAATTAAGCACACAGTTGAAGTCTCCACTAATAAGCCAAACATCTAGATTGGGTATATGTAATGCTCTTAGATCATGCCACAGTTGCCCTCTGAGTTGTGCAGTATTGTGACCATAGATAACACTAAACTGAAATTTTATTTGTGTTCTTGTATCAGCAATAGAACAGTGTATTAGTCGGTCTATAATAGAAGAAATATGTACTTGAATATAAGACTTCCATAGTAACCAGATTCTACCATTGATAGCCTTGGAATAATTGTATTTTACCTTCCAATCCTTGGCCACCTTATTCAGTATTTTATTGGCTTTATGCTCCTTTACTCTAGTTTCTACTACTCCCATGACATCCACTTTATTAACAGCAAGGAAATTCTTTAATTCCTTCTGTTTATGGGGCTGGTTGAGGCCCCTAATGTTCCATGTGGCTATAATCATGGAAAAGGGGGGTACCCCTGTAAGAGGGTCCTGGATCAATCTGCTGGACACCACTATTTTCCACAGTCATAGTTGCCTTCCCCTTATCACAGTTGTTAGCTATTTGGTCAGTATTACCAATAGTGACAGTCACCTCTTGATTCATACATTCATTCAGTACATTTTGCTGGGATTTGGCTAGGCTCTCATCTGTTTTACTAGATTCCTGCATTGGCTGATTGTCCACCACTTTATCTGCAATTGTACCCTTATGGATTTCCTGCACCTCTGTTATAGCTTGTTTGATCTGCCATTCTGTTTTACCTGTCTGCTTGCTCTTCCCTTTCTGCTTGGGTATTTTATCCTGATGCTCCCTTTCCTTATGCTCATTGTTATCAGTAGAATACCAGCATTCAATATAGTTATGTCCAAACTTCAAACAATGGTTGCAAAAGGAAGGTTTCCAGTCATACTCAACTGTCTGAATTTTTTAACCATAAGGAGTTTCAATTTTCAGTTGGTCAGGCAAAGGATAAGCAGCATCCACCTCGACTAAAACTCTGGCAAATGAAATCTTCTCATAATGTGCAGTGTATTTATCAGTATATAATGGCTTTCCTATTGCACTGGCCAATTTACTTAAGACTTCATCAGACCAGTAGCCCACTAGAAGGCCAGGAAATCTAATCCAAATTGGAACAGTGCTAAGAACATCACTATGAAAATCAAAATCAATCTCCCAGGGCTTTAGAACCATCGGTCTATTTCTATATGTGTAGGGTCCAGATTGCAACACCAGATCTCTATCCTCAAGGCTATTAAATCGAAAAATATAGTAACCTTCAGCATGCATTAATACCTGAGGTTTAGCAACAAAGTTCCATACATGCATGACAAAGCCTTCCATATTCTTCTCACTGGGATTATCACCTATTACAAATCCAATCAGTATTCTGCCAGTATTCTACCTGAGGTTTTAGATCATCCTCATTAATCTTCACAATTTTTGTCCCATTTCGATCAGAAGGAGGCACAAATGAGAGTACCTTCCCCATTTGTACATCTCTGTTACCTCGGACAACTTCAGCAGCAGTTGGTACTGATTTCGCTGGTTCAATCTTTTCTGAAAATTGCAATCTCCTCGCAGTCGATTTTATTGCCTCTTCGTTACCCTTCGCAGGAGCATTGTTAGCTTCTTCAACCTCTGCATGTGCATTTACTGGCAGTTGCAACTTCTGTGGAAGGAAGCTCCCAAATGTCGGTGGTTCTAGTGTTGTAGTGACACCATGAGCAGGGGTGACGAGTGTAGGTTGTGTTATTGTGGTAGTCGGGCCTGCATTCCGCCGTCGTCTGGCCATTTCCGGCGACAATTTCGTCTTGCTATTGTGCGCCGGATAGGTCTACTGTTGTATTGCTTAACATGCGTCGAGAGTGAAACTTTTTTTTAGATTTTTTATTAATATTATTGGATTTCATATTAATATTTTGTTATAAAAACAAATATTTAATAATATTTTTGTTAATATTTACTATTAATAAATAAATTTAGTCCAAAGAATTAATCAATTAATCGATCATTTGACCAATCCAAATCCGAATCTGAATCTGAATCCTACGCAAAAGCCGAAAGCGAGCCGAGTGAACGATGACGACAACGCAAGGCTTGTGTCACGACCCAAATTTCCTACCCTCAAGAGTCGTGATGGCGCCAACTAGTGAAAGCTAGGCAAGTCAACGATTTTATCAAATTTACCTTTTTCCCATTTTAATTTTTAACAAATGTGAATCAACAGTTTACAAATAGCGGAAATTAAAAACAAGCGGAAGAAAATAATTAAAGCATTTAATTAATTCCAACATGATTTCTTAAACAAAAACTACCCAAGACCGGTGTCACAACTCCACAGTCTGTCTAAGAATTCTGCAAACAAGGTTTGAAAAATAAACGAAACACAATTTCTGAATGACATAAGTGAAACAGGAAGAAACAATAGAGGGAGATGCCAGGGCCTGCGGACACCTGCAGGACTACCTTGGATCTCCGTATGGACTGAAGGCAGCCAACCAAGCTAAGGTCCAAAAGCTGATGTTCGAGGATATGCACATAGTGCATAGTATAATATCAGCACAACTGACCCCATGTGCTGGTAAGTGCCTAGCCTAACCCCTGCGAAGTAGTGACGAGGCTAGGACCAGACTAGCAAATAAACCTGTGAAATTATATCATATACAAAGTAAAAAAAAAGCATAAATGTACAGTTAAGCATGGGAATTGGGAGGGGGGACATACTACGAGGGAATATAATTTACCAATAGTAACTCAAGAGAAATGCATAAAGAACAATTTTAAATTCGTAGCAAAAGGAATAAGATAACAGAACAAATCAATATCCACTTTTATCCTTTATAGTTGTGGTGCGCAACCCAATCCAAATAATATATCACTGTTGCAGCGTCCAACCTAATCAAAATATAATATTGTTGCAGCGTGCAACCCGATCCAAATATAATATTGTTGCGGCATGAAACCCGATCCCAATATACAATTCAACAGCAATCACAAAAGCATCCCAACAAGGGAGCATTAAGGAAATAACAATATTCCGGCAAGGGAATCGACAGTAAGAAGTAAATACGTCCAAGAAAGGAAATCAGCTATAACCAAACTTGTTCCATCATTTAACATTACAAAAGAAACCTCATCTAGAACCAATACTTAACCATAAAGAATTTTCACGAGATTAATTGTAACTCTTGCCCAACAAAGAGATTCAACAACTTAAGCTTTTATAGTATTTATTAAGAACACCCGATTTCAATTTAATACTCACGGGCATGGTTGACACCAATGTATAGATACTCATAGCCATGCCTATACGTCATACTCAACAAATAACACATGAAAATAGGACACAACTCCTATCCCTCAAGCTAAGGTTAGACCAAACACTTACCTCAAACTTCCGTGGCCAACTCAAGCCTCAAACACCATTTTTCCTTTAGTACTCGCCTCCAAATTACTTGTCTCTAATTCAAGTTAATTTAACAACATCAGTAAATGCTAAATGATCCAATCCCAAGGCTGAATTATAGGTCGCCTATCATTTTCCCCAAAAGCGAAAGCCCCGAGCTCGCTTAGTCAAAACACAAGATTCAGACTTAAACCCGATTATCTATTCACCCATGAGGCCAAATATATAATTAGTTCTGGAATCCGACCCCATTTCTAGGTCTAAAATCTAATTATGTAAAAAACCCTAACTCTACCCAAATCCCTACTTTTCTATCCTTCAGAACATGATTTAGGCCCAGAAATCTGATGGTGTTAATGAAAATTGAAGGAAACGAGTTTAAGAATACATACCTATGGCTTTGTGGTGAAATCTTTCTTCAAAAATTTCCCAAGTTCAAGTTTAAGTGAAAAAGTTATGAAAATTTTGAAGAATCCCATAATTAGTATGGTTTTAAACAACTGGGCAAAAATAGGCTTTACGATCGCGAAGAAGCCTGTGTGTTCGCATGGGTTTCCCCCTTCCCTTCGTGTTCGTATCACAAGGGATACGTTTGCATAGAGTTAAAACTACCCAGCCCCAGACCCATTCCTACTCTATGCATTCGAAACTGACCCGGTGTGTTGAGGTAGAGTAAATTTCCAGTGCTCCGCGTTCGTACCCAATATGTGCGTTTACATAGTGTTACCCAGCTCCTTCCCCGTTTGTGCATTGTGTTCGCATGGATTACCATGTGTTTGCATAGAAACACCAGATGTAGCAAAGAAACACCAAAAGTTTCAAGTCTTAGCCACTCTAACACCTATTCAACACTCATCTGAGCCCTCGGGGCTCCAAATCAAACATGCACACCAACCTAAAAATATGATACAGACTTACTCGTGCATTCAAATTACAAAAATAACATCAACAACTATGGATTTATCATCAAAATCATGATATCACTTAAGAACATCAAATTTTAAAAATTTCTCAAATACAGTGTGATTCACGTCATTTCAAGTCCGTTTCTCACCAAATTTTACAGACTCAACTTAAATCACATATAAAACATGTACCGAGCTTCAGAACTAGAATAAAAGCCCAATACCATCAAATTTCAAACAAATTTCATTTCGAAAACTAATAAATATTCAAAACAACAATTTTCTTTAAAAATTCATTTCTCGGGCTTGGGATCTCGAAATTCGATTTCGAGCATACGTCCAAGTCCCATATTTTCCTACAGACCCTCATGGACTATCAAATTACGGGTTCGGGTTTGTTTAACCAAAATATTAATTGAAGTCAACTTAAATTCATTTTTAAAGGAGAAATTCTTCATTTTTCACAGATTTTTGACATAATGGCTTTCTGGCTACGTGCCCGGATTGTGCACACAAATCAAGAGTGAGGAAAGAAGAGGCTTCTAAGGCCTCTGATTGCAGAACTTACTCGTAAATCAAGTGATGAGCTTTTGGGTCATCAGATCCTCCTCCTTTAAAACAATTGTTTCTCATCGAATGGACATAAGAAGAAAGTACTCGAGTCGAGAAAAGATGGGGATAGTGGCTTCACATATTTGACTTGAACTCCCAAGTCGATGCCTCAGCATGCTGACCTCCCCACTAATCATGCGCAGAAGGAAAACTCTTCGATCTCAACTAACAAACCTGCCGGTCTAGAATAGTTACCGCATCCTCCTCATAGGAAAAGTCATGTCTAACTGGACAGTGCTGAAATATAACATATGGGATGGATTGCCATGATACTTCTGAAGTACGGACACGTGAAACACTAGATGCACGGCTGATAAGCTCGACGTCAACGCAAGTTTGTAAGCCACCTCTCCCACTAGATTAAGAATCTCAAACAGGCTAATGAACCTAGGGCTAAGCCTGTCCTTCTTTCCAAATCTCATCACACCCTTCGTAGGCGATACCCGAAACAATACCCCCTCACCGACCATAAAGGCCAAATCACGAACCTTACGGTCAGCGTAACTCCTTTGCCTAGACTGAGCTGTACGGAGCCTATCTTGAACTTGTCCAAGGCATCTTGCACTAGATCGATACAACTGAGCCTCTCCTGGCTCAAACCATCCAACCGGGGACCGACACTAACTAGCATAAAAAGCCTCAAAGGAGCCATCTGGATACTCGACTGGTAGCTGTTGTGGTAGGAAAACTCTGCTAAAGGAAAAAACTGATCCCATGAGCCTTCAAATTCAATAACACAAGCTCAGAGCATATCCTCCAAAATTTGAATAGTCTGCTCGAACTACTCATCCGTCTGATGATGAAACGCTATGCTTAACTCAACCTGTGTACCTAACTCCCGCTGAACTACTCTACAGAAATGTGAGGTAAACTGTGTACCTCGATAAAAAATGATAGACACGCGCACACCATGAATCGAACAATCTCCTGGATATAGATCTCAACTAACATCTCGGAAGAATAGGAGACTACTAAAAGAATGAAATGTGCTGACTTAGCCATCCTACAAACAATAACCCACATTACATCCAACTTCCTATGAGTCTGTGGGAGTCCAACAACGAAGGCCATACTGATGCGCTCCCACTTCCACTCAGGAATCTCAATCTCCTCAAACAAACCATCGAGCCTCTAATGCTCGTATTTAACCTGCTAACAATTCAAATAGCGATCCACATATGCAATGATGTCCTTCTTCATTCTCCTCTACCAATATTGCTGCCAAAATCTTGATACATATTAGCGGCGCCCGGATGAATAGAGCACATAGAACTATTGGCCTCTCTAAAATCAAATCTTAGAGTCCATCCACATTAGGCACACAAACCCGAGCCTGCAATGTCAAAACTCCATCATCTCCTAAGGTAACCTGCTTGGCACCTCTATGCTCCAACGTGTCTTTAAGGACACACAAATGAGGATCATCATACTGCCAATCCTGGATACACAAAAGAAGAATGAGAGATTGTGCAAGCTAACCCACGGTTGGGCTCAAAAACATTCAACCTCACGAATTTATTGGCCAAAGCCTGAACATCCAAAGTAAGCGGTCTCTCACTGACCAAAATATAAGCAAGACTGCCATACTAGCCGACTTCCTACTCAAAGCACCACCACATTGGCCTTTCCTGGATGGTATTAAGACGGTGATATCATAGTCTTTCAACAACTCCAACCACCTTTTCTGCCTCAAATTTAGCTCCTTCTACTTGAACAAGTACTGCAGACTCTTGTGATATGCAAACACCACACATGCAACGCCATAGAGATAATGCCTACAAAGCTTCGATGCGTGAACAATGGATGCTAACTCCAAATTATGAACCAAATAGTTTTTCTGATGAATCTTCAACTACCGCAAAGAATAGGCGATGACTCTACCCTCCTGCATCTACATCGCACCAAGTCTAATACAAGATGCGTCACAATAAACTGTATATGACCCTGAACCTGTGTGCAAAACCACCACTGATGCCTTAGTCAAAGCTATATTGAGCTTCTGAAAGCTCTCCTCACATTCATTCAACAACCTAAACTGGGCACCCTTTTGGGTCAACCTAGTAATTGGGGCTGAAATAAACAAAAACCCTTCCACAAACCAATGATAGTAGCCTGCCAGACCCAAGAAACTCCAGATCTCGATAGATAATGCTGGTATAGGCTAGTTCTTGACTGCCTCAATCATCTTTATGTCTACCTGAATACCCTCTGCTGATACAACATGACCCAAGAATGTAGTAAACTCAACCAGAACTTACACTTCAAAAATTTAGCATACAATTGACTATCCCACAAAGTCTAAAAAACCACTCTCAGATGTTGCTCATGCTCCTCCCGGTTGCAGGAATAGATCAAAATATCATCAATGAAGACTATCACGAGCGAAAACAAGTAAGGCCTAAACTCTCGATTCATCAAATCCATAAAAGTTGCTGGGGCATTTGTCAACCCGAATGACATCACCTAATAACTCATAATGCCGGTACCGAGTGCGGAAAGCTATCTTAGGGATATTAGATGCCCCTATCCTCAACTGATGGTAGCCAGATCTCAAGTCAATCTTTGAAAATACCTTGGTACCCTGAAGCTAATCAGATAAATCATCAATCCTCTGCAATGGATACCCATTCTTAATTGTAACCTTGTTCAATTACCGATAATCTATACACATTTTCATCGATCCATCTTTTTTCTAAACAAACATCATCTGCGCACCCTAAGGCAAAACACTAGGTCGAATAAAACCTTTTCAAGCAAGTCTTGCAACTACTTCTTCAACTCTTTCAACTCAAGCGAGGCCATACGATACGATGGAATAAAAATGGACTAAGTGCCCTGAGCCAAATCAATGTTGAAGTAAACATCCCAGTCGGGTGCATACCCGGAAGGTTTGAAGGAAATACCTTAGGAACCTCACAAACAACAGGCACATAATCAAGAGAAGGAACCTCGACACTAGAATCACGAACATATGCCAAATAGGACAAACACCCCTTCTCAACCATACGTCAAGCCTTCATATATGATATAACACTATGGGTGAATGACCAAGAGTCCCTCTCTACTGCAAATGAGGCAACCTATCAAGGCTAAGGTCACAGTCTTGGCATTACAGTTCAAGATAGCATGTTATGGTGATAACGAGTCCATCACCAATATGACATCAGAATTATCTATGTCCAGAAGTAATAAGTCTATATGAGGCTTAAGACCCCCAATCACAACTATATACGAATGATGGACTCGATCTACCACAATGGAATCACCCACTAGAGTAGACACATATACATGAGAACTCAAAGAATCACTAAGCATGACCAGATACAGTGCAAAATAAGATGACACATAGGAGCATGTAGAACTTGGATCAAATAAAACTGAAGCATCTCTATTACAAACTAGAATAGTACCAATAATAACTGTATCAAAAGCCTCAGCCTCAGGCCTGACTAGAAGAGCATAATATCAAGGCTGAGCCCTTCCACCCTAAACTAAGTCTTTAGGATAGCCTGTTGGTGGCTGGCCTCCACCTCTAACAACTTGACCTCCATGTATAATACCTCTACCTCCACCTCTAGCACCTCTACCGCTACCCTAGATAGCAAATTAGGATTACCAAACGGAATTTTATTCTTCATCTGCCATGGCACTCGTTGGATTATGCATTTGTTCGGTTGCGCTTGCGATAATCCGAAGGTTGCGCCAGACCCCTTCAACCTCGCCCGCGAGTTATCTTGCTTGTACTATCGCTCGCCTGCCTGACCTGCTTTGGTAGACGGTTGCGCACCTAGCGCCTAATCCATAGCACAGAGACCCTGTTGCTACGACTGGATACCAACTAATCTCGGACAAGCCCTCTTAATATGACCATACTCACTGCACTTAAAGCATCCATCTGAGTGCTACGACTGAGGAAATTGATACTAACCCTGGCGACCTAAATGACCACCTAGGAGCGACAATGCACTGATAAGAGCTAGTAGTGCACTGTAGGGCTACTGATCAGAATACTGCATATGAGAACCATGGCCACCTGAAGCGCCGTGAGAAATATCTGCTCCATCACACGTTGGAGCTACCACACCCGGTTGAACTGATCCAACTAGATGAACTGCTGGAGTCTGAAACTGGAGATGCATCTACTCCGTATTACAAGCAGAAGAAGTCTAGGCTTCTCTTCTAGCCTGAGAGACGGTTGGTGCTACAGGAAGCAAGCCTGCCCGAGTGACGCTCTCCATAAGGCTCACTAGATATACCAGAGTATCCCAGAGTACTGACATAGCAATGAACTCCTCTAGGACTTGAGCTGGGCCCACCAGAACTACCTGGGCTAGAGCCTCATCATCAAACTCAACCTGAGGCTTCGCCGCTGGTGCTGCTACTCTAAGCTGAGCTCTGCCCCTACTTCGGCCTCTAGCACGACCTTTCCCTTGCCCTCTACCCTTCATGGGAGCTACTGCTGGGGGCTGGAGCTGATGATCAGCGGATAAGGAAGTTTGTGTTCTCGCCATCTGCGAAATAATAGAGTAGAAATTCAGTTAGCATTGAGAAACCAAACCGAACAACAGGAAAGAATAAATGCGAACTTTTTCCTAACTCTATTGCCTCTGGGGATTAAATACATATGTCTCTGTACCAATCACTTAGACTCTACTGACCTTGTATATGAATTGTGAGACGCATGTAACCTAGAGCTCTGATACCAACTTGTCACAACCTAGATTTCTCACCCTCGGGAGTCGTGATAGCGCTTATTAGTGAAAGCTAGGCAAGCCAACCATTTGAACAAATTATTTTTTTCCCATTTTAATTCTTCAACAAATGTGAATCAACAGTTTATAAACACTGGATATTTAAAACAAGTAGAAGAAAACAATTAAACTATTTAAATAATTCCAACATCATTTCTTAAACAGAAACTACCCAAGGCTGCTGTTGCAACTCTACAGACGGTCTAAAAATTCTACAAACAAGGTTGAAAAACAAATGCGACTCTGGCTCTAAATTACATAAGTGAAACAGGAAGAAAAGATCGAGAGAGACGCCAGGGCCTGCGGACTCGTACAGGACTACCTTGGATCTTCCTACGGACTAAAGGCAGCTACCCAAGCTAAGGTCCAAAAATTGCTGCTATGGGATCTACATGCATACAATGCAGAGTGTAGTACAAGCACAACCATCCCCATGTGCTGGTAAGTGTCTAGCCTAACCCCGACGAAGTAGTGACGAACTAGGACCATACTACTAAATAAACCTGTGAAATTATATCATATACAATGGAAAATAAAGCAAAAATGTATAGTTAAGCATATGGGGGACATGGTTCAGGGGAATATCATTCACCAATAGTAACTCAGGAGAAATACATAAAGAATAATTTAAAATTCACAGTAGAAGGAATAAGGAAACATAACATATCATTATCCACTTTGATCCTTTATTGTTGCAGCGCGTAACCCTATCCAAATAATATATCACTTTTGCGGCATGCAACCCGATCCAAATATAATATTGTTGCGGCATGCAACCCAATCCAAATACAATATTGTTGGAGCATGAAACCTGATCTCAATATTCAATTCAACAACAATCATAAAAGAATCCCAACAAGGGAGCAATAAGGAAAACAACAATATCCCAGCAAGGGAATTGGCAATTAGAAGTAAATACGTCCCAGCAAGGGAATCAGCTATAACCAAGTTTTTTTCAACATTTAACTTCATAAAAGAAACCTCATCGAGAACAATTACTCAACCATAAGCAATTTCCACGAGCGTAATCATAATTATTGCCCAACATAGAGAATCAACAACTTAAGCATTTGTAGTACTTATGGAGAACACACGATTTCAATTTAAGACTCACGGGCATGCATGACACCAAGATATAAATACTTGTCACCATACCCATATGTCGTACTCAGAAAAATAACACATAGAAAATAGAACACAACTCCTAATCCCTTAAGCTAAGGTTAGACCAAACAGTTACCTCAAACTTTCACGGCCAACTCAAGCCTCAAACACCACTTTTCCTTTAGAATGCGCCTCCAAATTACTTGTATCTAATCCAAATTAATTTTAAAACATCAATAAATGCTAAATGAACCAATCCCAAGGCTATATTATAGGGTTCCTACAATTTTCCCCAAAAGTAAAAAATCGACCCAGGGCCTGCTTGGTCAAAACACAAGGTTCAGAACAAAACCCGATCACCCATTCACCCACGATCCTGAATATGTAATTAGTTCCAGAATTCAACCCCATATCGAGGGCTAAACCGCAATTATTCAAAAAGCCCTAAATCTACCTAAATCCCAAATTTTCTATCCTTAACAATACGATTTAGGCCTAGAAATCTAATGGGTGTTGATGAAAATTGAAGGAAACGAGTTTAAGAATACATACCTATGGTTTTTTGGTTCCCTCTTCAAAAATCGCCCAAGTTCGAGTTTAAGGGAAAGAGTTATTAAAATTTTAAAGAATCAACTAATTGGTCAGTTTTAAAAGACTGGGCAAAAATAGGCTATGCGATTGCGAACAAGCCTGTGCGTTTGCGTATGCTTCCCCTCCACAGCCCTTCGCGTTCACATCACAAGGGATGTGTTCGCGTATAATTAAAACTACCCAGCCCTCAGACACATTCCTACTCTATGTGCTCCGTACTGACCCGGTGTGTTCAAGTAGAGTAAATTCCCAATGCTCCGCATTTGCACTCAGGTCTATGCATATGCACAATGTTACCCAAACCCCTTCCCCATTTGTGCATCACGTTTTCATTGATTACCATGCGTCCGCATAGAGTAAAAACTCAAAGACTAGATACAACAAAGAAATACCAGATTTTTCAAGTCTTAACCACTCCGACACCTATCCAGCACTCACCCTAGCCCTCGGTGCTCCAAACAAAACATGCACACCAACCTATAAACATCATAGAGACTTGGTCGTGCATCCAAATCACCACAATAACATCAAAATCTATGAATTTAGCATTAAAATCATGAAATAACTTTCAAATTTTCCAATTTTCTCAAATAAAGTCCGATTTACGTCATTTCAAGTTCATTTCTTATCAAATTTCATCAATTTAAATCACATATAAGTCCTGTACGGGGCTCCGGAACAAGAATATAGGCCCAATATCATCAAATTTCTAACACATTTATTTCCAAATTCTCATAAATATTCCAAAAAATAATTTTCTTTAAAAATTTATTTCTCGGGCTTGGGACCCTAGAATTAGATTCCAGGCATAAGACCAAGTTCCATATTTTTTACAAACCCTCGGGGACCATCAAATCACAGTTCTAGACCCGTTTACCAAAACTGTGGACCGAAATCAACTTAAATTCATTTTGAAGGCCCAATTTATCATTTTTTATACATTTTCACATAATGGCTTTCCAGATACGTGACCGTACTGCGCATGCAAATCGAGGTAAGGAATGAAGAGGCTTCTAAGGCCTTGGAACGTAGAACTTACTCGTAAATCAAGTGATGACCTATTCGGTCATCACAGCTTGCCTTCTTCTCAACTGTTTAGAGCTTGAAGAAGAGCAATTGCTTATATACCATAAAAATCCTCTTTCTCTTCTAATATGGGACAACATCCCTTCATCAAGGAGGGAATCTCAAATGAAACTTAAATATTTCATTTTTCTCTCCATTTCCCATTCACCCTCTTTTAAGCATTAACATACTTAAAAAACCAAACAATCCCTCACATGAATGGGGAGTGGCTATATCATGAAAATATGCATGAAAAATTGTGTGATTCGCAAGCATGAAGTAATTGCATCTAGATAAGTAGGTTTCCTTTTGAACCTTCCGTAGCAAACTTATGTCGGATATACTAGGTCAATCGGTAGATTTGATATATCTGAACCATCAAAATTTGGTATTTACCTAGACAACCATAAGTCACACAACCAACCCTTAACCATCTTTGGTTCTTATTATTGTGTTCGTTTCAGCCATGAACATTACCTGATTTCGTAAGTGCATAGTGAACTGACCTTACAAATTATCCTTGAAGTGGATTACACTTCACACTCATATAGGTGATTCCTAAATGTGCCATTCCATAGATAAACTATTTGATATACCATGTATCAAATTTAGAAATCATTAAAAAGACTTAATGCTTTTTCCTTGGTACTGAAAATTGTTTCGTCACGAGAATGGACAAAAATTGTAGTTGACAATGTTGAACCGTCATTAATGACTTTGTTTTATCTCCTTGAACCTAGATCTTGGATCTCCATTCTTCTAGGTAGAGTTACCACCACAATAACTTGTTCTCAGCCATAGCCCCATTCCCTTTGATGATTTCTCAACTACCTCTCTAGTTAGACCTTTTGTAAGTGGATTCGACACGTTATCACTTGATTTTACATAGTCAATCATGATAATTCCTCTAGATTGTAATTTTCTAATGGTTTTATGTCGTAATTATATACGACGAGATTTATTGTTATACAGAATGCTCCCAGCTCTTCCAATTGCTGCTTGACTATCGCGATGTATGCACATTGGTGCCAATGGTTTGGACCAATATTGAATGTCTTCCAAGAAATTTCGGAGCCATTTAGCTTCTTTACCGGCTTTATCTAAAGCTATAAATTTAGCCAACATCGTAGAGTGGGCAATAAAAGTTTGTTTGGATGACTTCCAATTTACCGCTCCTCCACCAATAGTGAATACATATCCACTTGTGGACTTAGAATCAGTTGAACTGGTGAACTAATTTGCATTATAGTATCTCTCAATCAGCGCAGGATATTTACTATAGTGCAAAGCAAGTATGTCTAGATATCCCAAAACGCATTTCATTTCCATCTAATGAGATTGCCTTGGATTGCTCGCATATCAACCCAGTCTACTTATAGAACAAGCTATATCTGGCCGTGTACAATTCATAATGTACATTAAGCATCCCAACACACGAGCATAATCCAATTGTGATATGTTTTGGCATGTGTTCTTTGCTAATGCATTATTCACATCAATTAGAGTCTTTGAAACTTTAAACCCTAAGTGCTTGAATTTTTGGAGTGTTGTCTTAATATAATGAGATTGTGACTATGCAAGACATAAGGAGTCTTATGGATCTTAATCCCCTGAATTACCCCCAGGTCTTTTATATCAAACTTGCTAGTTTGCATTGCTTTGTAGCGTTTATGCTAGCAATGCCATTAATCATTATCATCATATCATCCACATATAAGAAAAAAATGACTATGTGATTGGGAATATTTTTAATGTACACATATTTATCACATTCATTTATCTTAAAACTATTTGACAATATTGTTTGGTAAAAATTTGCATGCCATTGTTTGAGTGCTTGTTCTAATCCGTAAAGAGAGTTAACAGGTCTACATCTATTCTTTTCTTTAATTGGAACCACAAACCATTCATACTGTTCCATGTAAATTTCTTCCTCCAAATCTCCATTCGAGAAGGCCGTCTTATCATCCATTTGATAAATTTCAGCAACATACACTGCAGCTAATGTTACTAACATCCGTATCGACGTAATTCTTGTAATTGGAGAGTATGTATTAATGTAGTCAATACCTTCTCATTGTGTGTACCCTTTGACTATAAGTATTGCCTTAGATTTATCAATACTGCCATCATCTTTCATTTTTCTCTTAAAAACCCATTTAGAACCTAGAGGTTTAGTTCCAAGAGGAAGATCAACCAATTCCCATGTATGGTCGTGTAATATGGATTCTATTTCACTATTAAATTCCTTTTTCCAAAGCAATACTTTCGAAGAAGACATAGCTTCTTTAAATGTTCGAGGCTCATTTTCCAATATGAAAGTCACAAATCTGGTCCAAATGAAGTAGACGTTCTTTGACATTTACTACGTCTTTGAACCTTTAGACTAAATGTACTTTCTTTTGTTTCTTCTCGAGGTCGTTTAGATCCTTCACCTATGCATTATCTCCCTCAACCCTACGCAGTTATGAATGATCAACCATTCCGCCGACCTCAAAAGAAGAATAACAGAATTCAAGCTCCGAGGAATCAACTCCCTCACAATCATTACAATCCACTCCATTCGCAAAACAACTATCGTCCTCGGGAGCCACCCTGGAGACACAACTTCACCCCAATTGGAGAATCGTATGCCACCCTGTTTCCAACGCTAGTCCATCTGGGTCTCCTCTAGCATGTACCCCCAAATAGACAGAGTCCTGAGTCTCCATCTTACCAAAGGGGTGTACGATGTGCCTACCACTCCTTGGCAAATGGCCACGATATTGAAAATTGTTGGACCTTAAAGCGAGCGATGGAAGACTTGATTGATCAAAAGAAAATATTTCTCAGAGATGACACAGTCCCGAATGTAACTGACAATCTATCGGCTAACAAAAATGGGTTGGTCATCAGATTGATCTGCGAGGACAAAGAGTTTGATCCCTCTCTCAAGGCCATCACAGCCATCACCGAGGCTGATAGGAAGCCAAAGGTCACCCCAAAGAAGGTGAAGGAAAAGAAAACAAATGAAGCCAAAAGCCCTGAAGTAGGGAAGAAGGTTGAGGTCAAAGCTTAAACCACCCCCGCCAAAGAAACAATAATCTATATTCCCCGGGGAAGCAAGGAAAAGAGGCCCACTTTAAGCCCTCCCAAAGTATTTGAGCTGAACAGAGCCCTGAACATACCAAAGAAGTCCTATGTGGTATGGGGATCAATCAAACTACCGCTGTTGAATGAGCATGTGGTTATTTGTTGCGTGCCACAAAAGCCCATGACCAATCCTTCAGTTGTCCCCTAGAATTATCAAGAAACCATTGTCACGCACAAAGGAAAGGAAATCTTTGGAGAAACCCCAATGGTATGTCCCACGAAGAAATACTTAAATGTGGAAGAGGTGAAGCTTTCTTCTAGAAAATCAAGATGCCAAAGCATGAAGTGGTTGATCAACTCCGGAAATCCCCTGAACTGATACCTCGGTAGAACAGTTAGAGAATATGGCGGAGAGATTCTTCGCTATCATCAAATATCATTCAATAAGAATGACCTACCCCCAGAGGGAGCTGCTCATAATAAGGCTTTGCATATCACTGTCAAATGTGAGGGACATTATGTTAAGAGAGTGATGGTTGATGGAGGCTCCGGAGTAGACATATGTCCACTATATACCTTGCAGAGAATGGAGATCCAGACTGGGAGGATCCGTCCCAACAACGTCTGTGTCCGGGCTTTCGATGGAATAAAAAGGGATACTATAGGCAAAATCCGTTTGGTGCTCATGATTGGTCCAGTCGAATTTGAAGTGGCCTTCCAGGTGTTGGATATGGACACCTCCTACAACTACCTCCTGGGACGATTATGGATTCATGCAGCATGGGCAGTGCCTTCAACTTTGCACTGTATGCTGAAATTTGAGTATGAAAATCAGGAGATTGTAGTTCATGGAGAAGATGAGCAATCAATTTACAGGGACCCGTCTGTCCCCTGTCTTGAAGCCAAGGAAGGCAGTGAACACATAGTTTACAAAGCTTTCAAAGTCGTAGTAGCGGACCAACATGAAGAAGGCAAGCCGCTTCCTCAGCCTTTTCTATCAAATGCTTCAATTATGGTAGCAAAGGAAATGACGCGCCAGGGTTTCAAGCAAGGCAAGGGACTCGGAAGCTCCCTTCAAGACATAACCGAGCCAGTCGTCTTTCCTGCTACAGAAAAGTTCTTTGGAATGGGATTTCATCCAATCTCAGAAGATATCACCTGGGACAATCGCAGAAAATGCCAAGGATGGACCTTACTACGACCCCTGCCTCACCTGCACAAAACCTTTATAAAACCAAAGTACAGTGAAGAAGAGCAAGAAGAAACTTTCACGCAAGAAAAAATTGATGGAATCTGCGGGGTTGTGAGAGAGCTGCTCTATGATGTAAACATAGTCCAACCAGGGGAAGGGCCAAGCGCCGGTGAAGTGTTGTATATGGGGCCAGATGCCAAACTTCAAAATGGGAAGGTCACACCCTTTCCGGTCAGGCGGGAGACCTAGTAGTCTGGCCTTGCTACCTCTTCCCACTTCACGAGCGATTTCAGGGTGTAGCTCGTTGTTTGTTTTCCTTTTAGCACTTTAAATCTCAATTGTAAACCCTATTTATCTTTAAAGTTTGAAGAAATAAAATAAATATTTTTCATCTCTCTGCTTTTCTCCGATTTTTGTTTTCTTTATTTTTCATCTTTTCTTTCAGTCCCAATAATGCGGCTTTATATAAAATGACATGCTCGCGGACTTCTTGCCACGGCCCAAATCCGCTGTCTTTCTGTGAGATAATGATCCAGGAACCGGAGTACAACGAAGAAGAGGCTTTTAGGGAAATCACTCGAGAATTGGAACACTTTGAGAACAAACCTAAGCCTAACTTAAATGATACTGAATCGATTAACCTTGGCGATCTTGATAAAATCAAAGAAACTAAAATAAGCATCCACGTAAATAGAGAGATACAGGATTCATTGGTTTAGCTCCTGTTGGAATTCAAACACATATTTGCGTAGTCCTATGATGACATGCCAGGTCGGAGTATGGATTTGGTGGTTCATAAGTTGCCTACATACCCCGAATGCCATCCAGTACAACAAAAGCAAAGATAGTTCAAGCCTAACATCAGTGATAAAATCAAAGAGAAAATTATACAACAGCTTGAAGCAAGGGTAATCCGGGTAGTGCGGTACACCACATGGCTGGCAAATGTGGTCCCAGTACCAACGAAGAGCGGGAAAACCCCATTGTGTTTGAATTATAGAGATTTAAATAAGGCGAGTCCCAAGGATAATTTTCCTCTGCCCAACATCCACATCCTTGTCGATAATTGGCAAAACATGAGATTCAATCCTTTGTTGACTGCTATGTGGGGTACCACCAAGTGCTGATGGATGAGGAAGATGTTGAGAAAACCGCCTTAACCACACCTTGGGGAACATATTGTTGTAGAGTTATGCCTTTTGGATTGAAAAACGCCGGGGCAATCTACATGAGGGCTATGACCACCATCTTCCACGACATGATGCATAGAGAGATAGAGGTATACGTGGATGACGTGATTATCAAATATAAAACTCAGGGGGACCATGTAAAGGACACGAGGAAATTATTTGAAAGGCTCCGCAAATATAATTTGAAATTAAATCCAGCATAATGCGCATTTGGAGTTACTTCAGGCAAACATTTGGGGTTCATCGTCAGTCGGAGAGGTATTGAATTATATCTAACCAAGATCAAATCCATTTGGGAGCTTCCCCGCCAAGGACGAAAAAGGATGTGATGAGTCTATTGGGGAGATTAAACTACATCAGCCGGTTTATCGCCCAACTAACCTCAACATGTGTGCTTATATTCAAACTACTGAAGAAGGATGTGGCAATTAAATGGACGGTCGAGTGTCAGGAAGATTTTGACAAAATCAAACAATACTTGTCCAATCCACCAGTTTTAGTTCCACCAGAACCAGGAAGGCAATTATTTCTCTACCTGACGGACTTGGAAGTCTCTTTTGGTTGTATTCTCGGGTAGCATGACGCCACGGTAAAGAGAGAGCATGCAATCTATTATCTGAGCAAAAAGTTTACTAGCTACAAGGCCAAGTACATATTGTTAGAGAGAACATGTTGCGCCTTGACATGGGTAGCTCAAAAGCTAAGGCATTATTTGCAAGCTCATACTACGTACCACGTAACTAGAATGGATCCACTAAGGTACATATTTCAAAAACCAATGCCCACAGGGCGACTGGCCAAATGGCTGATCCTGCTTACCGAGTTCGACATTGTCTATGTCACTCGTACGGTGATGAAAGCTCGGGCTCTGGATTTTAATCTATTAGAAAACCTCGTTGACGATGAGTATCAGCCTTTAAACACTTATTTCCTTGACGAAGAAGTGAACTCATTGGAAATAGCAGCTGAGGATACTGTGTCTGGAAAATGTTCTTTGATGGAGCGGCAAACGCAAAATGCGCAGGGATCAAGGCAATCTTAATCTCACCTCAGGCTAGTATTATCCATCTACAGCAAGACTTCAGTTCATTTGCACCAATAATACAACTGAATATGAGGCTTGCATTATGGGAATGAAAATGGCTATCAATCAGGATGTCAAAGATAATCATGGGGGACTCCGATTTAATCACCCGACAAGATCAAGGAGAATGGAAAACAAGGGACATTAAGCTCCTCCCCTATAGACAACATGTCGAAGATCTCATTAAGCGCTTTAGGTAGGTACAGTTCAGGTACATTCCCCAATGCCACAATGAGTTAGCAGATGCACTTGCAACCTTAGCCTCATTGCTGCCATTCTCTGGGAATGCCTATGTGGATCCTCTAAAAATCCAAATAAAAGAAAGACATGGGTATTGTAATGCAACCGAAGCAGAGCCTATCCCACAGCCGTGGTATTACGACATCTTGATATTCCTAATGACACAGGAGTACCATGAGCAAGCCAGAGGAGAAACAAAGAAGACCATCTGACGCCATGCGAGCAATTTCTTCTTAAGTGGTGATACTTTGTATAAAAGGACTCCAGATCTTAATTTGCTGAGATGTGTGGATGCCGAAGAAGCTGGGAGAATTATGCACGAAGTACATGCGGGCATATGTGGGCCCCATATGAATGGCTATGTATTGGCAAAGAAGATACTCCGAGCTGGTTATTAGTGGATGACCATGGAAAAGGACTATTTCAGCTTTGTGCGAAATGGTCATCAATGCCAGATGCACGGTGATTTGATTCATGCACCCCCAAATGAACTACATCCTATGACAGCACCGTGGCCATTTGCCTCCTGGGGAATGGACGTCATTGGGCCGATCGAGCCAAAGGCCTCAAATGGGCACATGTTTATATTTGTCGCTATTGATTATTTCTCAAAATGTGTCGAGGCCATCACCCTCAACTCTGTTACCAAGAAAGAGGTGGTGGATTTCGTGCATTCCAAAATCATTAGCCGCTTTGAAATCCCGATTACCATCATTGCTGACAGTGTGGCTAATCTAAACAATCGGCTGATAGGAGAGATATGTGAACAATTCAAAATAACACATAGAAACTCCACTCCCTACCGACCTAAAGCTAATAGATGCGGTTGAAGCAGACAACAAGAACATTAAGAAAATCTTGAGAAAAATGATCCAAAGCTCTAGGCAATGGCATAAAAAGTTGTATTTCGCATTGATGGGATATCGTACCACAGTGCGTACATCTATAGGAGCAACTCCCTTTTTGCTGGTCTATGGAACTGAGGTGTTATACCTGCTGAGGTGGACATCCCTTTGCTCCGAGTGACTGTCGAAGTAGAAACCGAAGATAGTGAATGGGTCAAAACCCATTTGGAGCAACTGGAATTAATTGATGAGAAATGAATGTCCGTAGTGTGCCACGGGCAGCTGTACTAACAAAGAATGACCCGCGCCTACAACAAGAAAGTGCGCTCTAGGAATTTGGAAGCCGGGCAGCTGGTATTGAGAAGCATACTTATACACCATCAAGAGGCAAAAGGAAAATTCGCTCCAAATTAGAAAGGTCCATACATCATCAGAAAGATATTGCCTAACGGAGCATTATACCTGGGCGACATTGAAGGAGATGAGCCCGAGTCAGTGGTAAACGCAGACGCAGTGAAGCAGTATTATTTATAAATCCCCTGCAGCAAGTACCGCGGTGGATCGAAAGGACAAAGGCTTTATTCTCCCGATATCCCCATCCTCTTTGTTACCCAAAAAAAATCAAAAACAAAAAGAAAAAAAAAGAAGAACACAAAAATTCAATAAAATAGAAGAATGCAAAATAAAATTAGTTTAGGAAAATTTCCTGAACTACGTCTGACTTGATTTCGAAAGGATACGTAGGCAGCCTTTCCCTGAGGTTCAGTCACATCAAAACAAAAAATCCATTTACCCAAGAAAATTAAAACTGGGGCAGAAATGTATCGGTTCGTTTACATCCGAATGACTACAAAGATATAGATCCCTGGGGAAGAGAATACCATTCGTCGGGGTTCAGCACTAATCAAATTTGTGAAAAGAAAATATAAAATGAGAGAGTCTTATTGGTGAAAACCTCCGGGCACCATAAGGTGACAGTGAGCAAAGAAAAATAAAAATGAGTGTCCATTTAGCAAAAAATTGCAAAGAGTGCTCTCGGGCGACGGGAGAATAGAAATGAGAGAGGCCGTTTGGCGAAAACCTGTAAAGCGCACCGTCGGCCAAAAAGAGGAAATATTGTTTCCTAGGTCTGAGTAAGTTTCTTTGGTATTGAAAGGTTGAAGTCAGAAAGCAGAAATGGATTTGGGCCGGGTATCCAGTCCAAGAAGCATGTCGTCGCCATTTAAAGTTGGCTCATATTTCCAGATAAGTTCTCTTTTCCTTCAAAGTGCATACCTCTTTAAATTCACAATTCACTCCTCTTCACTTTAACTTCCTCATCATTCCTTAAAGAAAGGTAGAAAGGCCGGCTGCGCGGTTTCTCCTGGCAAGAATGGGGGAAATGGCCGATACCATCAAGTACGCTTGGCCAATCCCCGTTGATAATGACATTTGATGTCCTAAATGAAGAAACAAAGGAAAGGAAATTCAAAGTCAAAAGGCAGGAGGGGTTTTAAGCCGAACAGGGTGTCGTTTCTTATCAAAAGTCCCAAAAGCAAATACAAAAGCTGGACAAAACTCATAACCCAACGCCCGAGAAGCAGAACAAAATCTGAAATGAGGATCCCCTGGCCAACTAAGCAAGGACGGAAAGTCGAGGGTTCGTTTTTGAATACAAAAGAAGCCGAAATCAAGCGTCCCATGGCCGCAAAACATATCACTGTTCAAACTAATAGTTTGTTGTTGTTTCTGAATTAAAATAGATGCAGGTGCAACTTAGAAAAACAAAAGGAACATGGAGGCAAGAATACTCAAAGGATAGGCGCAAGAGCCGAAGGTGTCGATGCGTCAATGACCAAAGGGAAGTTTTCTTCCATTTTTCTGCAAACTCGAAAATGAGCATGACAGCGCGAGGTCCAAATCCCTAGCTCCCCCTGTATGGCTTGTGGATTTCCTAGGTATTACCTAAGGATCACATTCCACTCCCTCTAGCATAAATCAAGGAGATTTCTCTCCACATCCTCAGCATAACCTGAGGATTCTCTCCCCACACTTCTCACTCCCCAGTATAGTCTAGGAGTTAATACTCCCCTACCCTTAGCATAACCTAAGAGTTATTTTTTCCTCATCTGTCCCCAGCACAGTTAACAGATCTCTTTTCATCCCGGCATAACCCGTGGATCTCTGTAGAATAACCTAGGAATTTTCATTCATCCCGGCATAACCCGTTGATCTCCCTGACATAACTCAGGATCTCCTTTCATCCCGGCATAACCCGTGGATTCCTCTAGCATAACCTAGGATTTTCTTCCATCCCATTTTAATCCCGACATAACCCGTGGATTCTCCTAGCATAAGCTAGGATTTTTCATTCATTCCGGCATAACCCGTGGTTTCCCCTACAATAACCTACGATTTTGCGTTCATCCCGGCATAACCCGTGGATTTCCAGTGACATAACTTAGGACCTCGTTTTCATCTCGGCATAGCCCATGGATTCCCCTAGCATAACTTAGGATTTTTCATTCATCCCAGCATAACCCATAGATGCTTCCTTTCATCCCCAGCAGGGACTCTTCATTTTCACCTCGTCATAAACCGATGATTCCCCTAGCATAATATAGGATTTTTCATTCATCCCGTCACAACCCGTGGATTTTACCTGACGTAACTCAGGACCTTATTTCATCCCGGCATAACCCGTGGATTCCCCTAGAATAACCTAGGATTTTTCATCCACCCCGGCATAACCCGTGGATTCCCCTGACATAACTCAGGATCTCCTTTCATCCCGGCGTAACCTGTGGACTCCCCTACCATAACCTAGGATTTTCTTCCATTCTGGCATAACCCGTGGATTCCACTGACATAACTCAGGATCTCCTGTCATCCCGGCATAAACCGTGGATTCCCCTGACATAACTCTAGATCTCCGTTCGTCCCGGCCGAACCCATGGATTCCCATAGCATAACCTAGAATTTTTCATATCACGGCATAACCCACAGATCTGTTCTTTCCTTCCCCACAGAGACTTTTTCATTCCTGACCCGGCATAACCCGAGGATTCTCATCTATTCTTCAGCAGGAACCATTTCCCCTCTCCAGCATAACCTGGTGATCTTTCTAAGGGATACATAATTCCGTTCCTTTTATTCCAATAAAGAGCAGCATAGATGTGTGTTATAAATAACACACGAAATTTTCCAGTGAAAACTAGGGCAGAAAATTTCGTTCGTTTGATTGTTTTGCTGTCTAAACAGGTATCACCTCAAGGCACAAGATTTGGCATAATTGTAATCATTTCAATTCTGAACAGATGAAAAGAAAAAAGACAAAAGGTGAACTCAAAGTAATGAGGCGGATAAAGACACGGACTGCTCAAAATTAATGGAAGTCACAAGCTGAACAATCTTGTTTTGTTTCATGGCTAATGATTGAGTTAGCAGCTGCAATAAACAAGCATCAAGATTCGGATCGTAGTCTGACGTGAAAGATAGCCGAGACTCGAGATCAAGCTTCAAGTGACTCATAGATAGGAATCTTGAAACTTGTAGTTGATAGGCTTAGCTAGTTTAGTTTTTTATTTTCTTTCAGTGTAACAAGGAGCTTAGTGAGCAGAAACAGCAGCAACAACAGCCAATCACAGTCTTGGTAGTCCCAGCTACCAAAACATCCAGAACTACACTGACCTCATTCCTTTTTTGCCAAGGATATGTAGGCAACCTTTGAAGCAAGGTTCGGTCAGAAACTTTTCAAAATGCTTCACACGGAGTATTCAATCAGACAAAAATCGCTCATATTTGCTCACTTGTCTTTGCACAAAAACACTTCATGTTCCCGCGCGAAGAAGGGCAGCTGTGAGCATATGATTTTCAACCGGTTGAAGCAAGCCCCTATAGGCCTCTTAACGTTTCGAATTTTTATTTTTAAAATATTAGGATTTTGATTTTTTTGGATTTAATTGCATGCGCATGTTCATTACTGCGTGTTTAGGATTAATTAGGATTTAATTGTTAAATAAATTAGTTTTACAAATTAAAAACATAGATAAATATATATATATATATATATATATATATATATATAAATATATATATATATATATATATACACACACACACACACACACATGTCCGGCTTTTGGAAATTATTTTGTTAATTTTTACTTGGGTTAGTTATTTGTGGTAATTAGGAAATTGCTGGTTTTTCTTTTTTAAAGCTAGTAATTAAATTGAATTAAAAAAAAAGAAAAAGCAAAAATATAATACATGTATATATATAAACAGCCACTCAGGCCGGCCACAACTTGGCCAGACCTGAGTGTCCCAATCTGTTCTCCCTCTTTAAAACAAGGCACAACCCCAGCCCAAACGACCATTGATCTAGTCCACACCCACATAAAACAAACTACACCGTTTAGGACCCTTATCATCACAACCGTTGATCTGTGTTCATCCAATGGCCCGACAAGCTTCCCCATTTGTGTATACATATGTTCAAACACCTTCAATACATACACGACCAAACATCACCCTTCTCGTATCCCCTTCTCCGGCTATAACAAACACCCATCGACCACCCTGTCATCACCGTTGACCACCCTATTGCCTCCGTCAGAAATCGCCTGACGGCGGCGGACGGCAACCAATGTGTCCCAAATTAACAGCACTTAACCTCCGTGACCTCCTCTACCCCGTCCCATGGGCACTTTCCCTCAAACATAACCCCTCCGTCTCGAATATCCCCTGAAAGGTCACATGAAACCTTACCTCCGGCGACCCCATCCCAAAGACTTTCAAATTTACACTACTAAAGCACCTCACCCTCCCCCTTCTTTCGATGCATATCACCCCCCCTCAAATCATCCTAAACTCCTCGAATTTTGTTCGAAGCCAACCCCAAATTCCAAAACATGCCAGAAAAGCCTCAAAACCCTCCCAGCCGATCCCTGATTCCCCTTGACACCAACCACACCACCCTTGAGTCCCAACTGACCCCAACCAATGAAGAATTTCAAATCAAAGACCTTAATGAGGTCTCAAGACTTCTAAAAAAAACCTCTAGAACCTTTAAAAGTCAATGGGAATGTTCGAAACCCTGTGGAAAGGGTCAAGAGCCGGCTTGAAATGGTCTGAACGGATAAGAATGAAAAAAGATAAGTTTTCCTGTATAGTTTTGTTTTTAGATGATCGAATGTTGGATTTCTTTTAACGACTGATTAGTAATTGCATGTTTAATAATTTGAGTTTCTTTTATGTGATTTGCTTTTGATTATTTTTCTTAATTCCACACGTTCTTCTGAAAAAGGGTTTTAATGTTCATGTATTTTGTTTGACATTAGTTTGGAAATCCCTTCATCTTTTGGATAGTTGTATATTCAGTTTTTTGACCTGGAAAATTTAGTTAGTTCCTCAGTAATGTGATTTTTAGGCTTAATTGACATATATCTTCTGATTCTAGGATTTCTGGTTCGCCCCTAAGTATCTGATTGCCATAAAGATTTTGGTTTTTCAAATTGATGTTGGTTTGAGTTGATTTGGGGGTTGGGATCCTTAATTGTTCATTGTCAGCCTTCACTAGCTTCCTAAGGTGATCCCTGAATTTATGGGTGTAAACTGGCCTGGGCCCGGCTTAAACGGGCCTCACGGGCCGGGTTTCGCGGTCCCGGGCTTCGTGTGCCGGGCCTAGCGGTCCATGGCCTGGCGGTCCAAACAGTTGAGACCAGTCCGTGACGGGCCTAACCCCACAGTGGTCCTGGGCCTGGCGGGCCTGGCAGGTTTTTTTTAAGGCAATATCTTGTGTAATAGTTAATAGTATAGTGTAGAATATATTTTATATGGTGTACTAAATTATTAGTATGGTACATATAATATATATTTCATTGTATATTGTGTTGTAGTAATTAGTATATATTGTATAGTATGTATATAGTGTGTTGTAGTAATTAGTATATATTATATATACTGTATATATTGTGTTGTAGTAATTAGTATATTGTGTTGTGCTAATTAGTATATATTGTATATATGTATATTACCCTATATATGTTCTTGTAGTATATATTATATCTTATGTATATATATATTCTCTTATTTAATTTCATGTAGTATATATATTGTATATTATGTATATATATTTTCTTGTAGTATATATATTGTATATCTTATGTATATTGTATATATATTCTCTTATATATATATATATATTTTATCTTATGTATATATGTTATTACTTATATATTTTCTTGTAGTTTAGGTTGTATGTTATATATATATATCTATATATTCTTGTATATATTTTCTTGTTATATATATATATATATATATATATATATATATCGAAGTAAAGACAAAGAAATATTAAGAAAAAAGCTATTCAAGGATATGTCTTATAATTTTTATTGTCCAAAATGGCATATCTTTCTTAGTCTTCCTTCCCCCAATGGAATGAGCACAACAAGGTATTAATACCACCATTAAAAGAAAAAAAAACTAAAAGAAGATGTGACAATGTACAAGTTACATGATAATCTACATTGTATCTTAACAAATCTCATAAATTCGTCAAGGTTGGGAGGAGGTTGTGTTGGTGGTGGTGGAAATGAAGCTTGTTCATCACAACTTCCGGGCGAAGCCGAATCCTCCGAAAGTTCCGCTATCATTTCTTCATAAGCTTCATCTGTCGCCGAGTGTGATTCTGCAATTCCAAAGTTTCTTCTTTATGTGCGGATCCAATCTCTAAAAAGCACCAATTTTTCCAAGCTATCCCTCATCGCCGCTCTATGACCACCGATTTGTAGTCTTGCTTGACTGAAAGCGCTCTCCGATGCAATAGTTGAAGCATGAATTGATAAAACATCCCGAGTCATCCTTGCAAGAACCGAAAAATATTTTTCCCTTAACTTCCACCATTCCAAAAGATCGAAACACCCGTCTGGATTCTCCCTTTCAAGTCTCTGAGACAAGTAAACTTGAAGCTCATTTAGATGTGAAGTTTTATCATAATTATCACCTTGAGAACTCCAGAACTCCGTCCAAGATTTAAGAGTTGTTAAGCCTGCCGCTCTTTTAGACAATTGTGAGCTAGACGAAGTAGGGGTTGGAATATTTGGCCTAGCATGATCTAACACAACTTTATAAGAATTATAAAAAGTTTGAGAATTAATTTTAATTGATGCTTTTGCATCTGCAAGTGTAGCAATTTCCTCGTTTCAAAGATCTAAAGCCATATAAATATTTGAATACCAAAAATGAGGACCTCCCAATTTGATAGCAACACCAAAAATAGGAGGGATAGGGAAAAAATAGTTTTTAAATTTTTGTTTCATTTGATTTATAGCAAGTTTATAAATATCCCCACCCTCGCCAAATTCAACAAACAAATCAGCTAGTGCGGCAATATAAACTAAACAATTTGAAATAGTAGGATAATGTTGCCCAGAAAATGCATTTGTAGCAACTTGAAAATGTTCAAAAAATCTAAAAGAATTTTAACATTCGTCCAATCTTGGGTAGTAAGCATTTCATCATCATCCTCACCACCTACCCGAGAATTAAATGTTGCATTAATTGGGTGTCAAAAGTCATACGCAGCTACTAAACTTTCGTACATACAATTCCACCTAGTTGGGCAAGGTTTAGGAACCTTTCTTTCTCTAAGGCCATATTCATCACATTTTTTAAAATACTCTCTAAGTCTAGTTCTACGATTTGAATAAAAAAGCCAATTAAGAGCCATTCGAACCTTTTCAATTTCTATGTTTAAAATTTGCATACAATCACCAACAATTAAATGATACATATGATAAATAAATCTAACATGGAAAATATTACTAAATGCAGGATTTAATGTTTTTGTAAGCATGCCTATTGCACTAGCGTTACTAGAAGCATTACACATACAAATTGCCATTATTTTATCGCTAAAGCAAAAAAATCTACAAATATCTGAAACAATGTTAGCTAAGAACTTACCCGTGTGACGTGAATTACTTATTCTTTATGCAATTGTACGTTATTGCATTGTCCAGTACTCATCTATCCAATGACTTGTAATAGTTAGATAATCACAGTCATTATTACTTCAACCAATATCAGTAGTATATAAATAAGATTAGGTATATGAGTAAATAAATAGCGTAAATATTGTTCATATTCATGTTTGAATTTATAAATAAAGGCCTTAACTGTTGTGCGAGGCCAACCTTTATAAGTAGGATTAAAAACTCTTCTAATATAATGAACCCAATTAGGATTAGAAGCAAAAGTATAAGGTAAGCACATAACAGTAATCATCTTTGCTAATTCTTCACGGTCTCTATTTGGATCGTAATATAAAATACCACCGGTAACAGTGTTAATTCCTGGTTGAACTAGATTTGAACCTGTACTAGAGTTAATCGTAGAATCTACACTTTTCCCCTCTTGCTGCGCTTGCATTTGAAAAAATCTAGCCCAATCTTTAGGGTGTGTTTTTATGTGCCTAACCAAACTACATGTGCCGCTACGGTCTCCAGTAAATTTATGAACCAGTAATTTCCCATAACTTTTACACTTAGCCTTATTTATTTCTCTTACTTGAGTAAAAAAATTCCAAACTAATGATGTTTCTGTACGTTTTGCAGGTTGTCTACTAAAAGTTGGAGTTTCTACAGGTGGGTGTGCCGGCGCATTACTTGAGTTATGAAAATGACTAGTAGGTGTATCATCTAAATCTGGTGCTTAGGTTTCATCATAATCATCATCATCCTCATTTTCCTCTAAGATAGGTTCATTAGGATAAAGAGCATTCATAATTTCATCATCTAATCTATCACCTACTGCAACATCATGTAGAAATTCACTATCGGTAAATTGAAAACAAGGGTGATTACTATCAACAATTGCGGGAGGCGGAGTAGGACGTCTCGGTTGGCGACTACTTTCAACTTGCTTATCTTTTGTAGGTCGGGGAGCTGGGGGAAGGGTAGTATTATAGCCACTAGTTTCACCGGTTTTACCTTTTCCTTTACCGAACATTTTTTTCAAAGAAAATGCCATACTAATTATAATTATGCAAACTAAACAACACAAAAATATATTATTAAAACATAAGAGTTGAAACGAGTTTACCTGATTGCCGAACAACTTCTTGAAAATTAAAAATCGTTGAACATTTGAAAACTTCAATTCAACAACTTCACAATTTTTCAATTATTTTCAACAATAAATCAAGCAATTGTAGTAGAAAGATTAGAAGAGAGATTGAGAGATATTGATTAATTGGTGAATAAAATGAAAGAATGAGGGTGTATTTATAGTTGAGATATGAGAAAAATTATAATTATATAAAGTTTGGGGGCCAAATGGCTATTTTACAAAGTTCCAAACGGCTACTTTTGAAAAGAGACGTTACTGATATTTTTTTTGAAAAAAACAAATTTTTTTTAAAAAATAGCCGTTGGGCCCGTCTGGGCCCGCCAGGACCGGCCCAGGGCCTGGCGGTTCTTTGCTTCTAGACTGGCGCGTCACGGGCCTATTTGACCGGCAGGCCCGGGACTGCCCCACCGGGCCCGCTAGGACCGCGGGCTCGGTCCGGTCCTGCTTCAGGCCCGGGCCAGTTTACACCCTTACCCGAATTAAATTGTTGTGTTCATTTCTCAAGCCTTTTGATTATGCTATTTTGAAAATAAGGTATTGATAAATGTATTAATTCTTTTAGTCCTCTGTTTTGATAGTCTGTATAATGTTTGTGGAAGTCAGCATATGGTGAACCGTGTTAATTCGTTGGCTAAATCTGTTCTTTATAAGTCTGTTAATCTATATGTGACCTGAACTCGACTAACCAAGATTAATTGTGACTGAACTAGGTTTGAAAGAAGTGACCTAGGTCAAAATTATGGGTAGGGTAATTAAGGAAAGCTAGTGAGGGTATAAAAGAGATTTGAACTTATAAAAATCTGATAGGAATCCTTTAGAACTTTCTAGCATGGACTATATATAATTCCAGCCTTAAACTTGAGCCACATGTCAGATATTGAAGGACTGCTTATGCAAAAATACAACTTGAGTTGAGAACTGAAAAGAATACAATGTAAAATCTGATGCTCTAACAATTTTACTATAAAATGAACCATTTGGGGCATTGGATAGGGATCCGAAACTTTTCTCTTCAATATTATAACTGAAATACTCATTTGAAAATACTATCAGTGCTGAATTTGATCATTTTGGGTTTTATTCTTTCATACTTCTGTTGAAACTCTGGGCATACTATGCAATTGGGTGTTGGTCTGTTAAGCTGGTCTCCTCTAATTACTCATAGGCTTGTTTTCTCTTGCTGCATTACATGTATAGTCAAAGTTCATGTATATATGAAGTTGAAAGTGAAATATATTCTCCAAATGTGAAGACCCTCACCTGTTGTTTGTATTTTATATCATACCTCTGTTTCCCTTACTTTGTTTGAATATAGGAATATACTAAGATGATCATGATGTGGTAGTTTAACATTAGACTGATCCGTTTGTAATAATTTGGACATTTTGAGACTGTTTATCATATGTAATAATTGGACTTTCAACTCGATTTATTTGGTATGTGTTTAAGTAGTAGTCAGTTCCAATTTCGTCTAGTTGGTTCAAGTGCTGAATTTGTAGACCTAGACCCACTGGACTTAGGAAGCAGTAGTCTCAGTAATCATGTAAACCAAATCAAAAAATGTTGTTAAACATTTCAGTTCATTTGAATCTTAGCATGTTTAGCAATAAGTTATTTTCATATTTGTCCCTGTAGTTTAACTTGAATTATAATTGGATTTTTGAAATTAGACTAATTTACTCTAACTGATGAGTATGTGAGTCAACTGATTCAAATCTAATGTAGAAATTGATATAAAAACGGTTGTTAGCATTTCCTTCGTGAATGTGTAGTGATTCGAGTTGTATATATAATTTTGAATCGAAATGGTTGCTAAGAACTGGACTCTTTTGTCCAACCCAACACTGGGTTCATTTGTAAGGCCCAGTAATCACCAAACAGTGAAATCTAATACGTTTTTCTGGTCTAAGTATTAACAGCCCAAACAAGTTAAAATGGTTATCAATTGCAACCTGAGCAATATGTGCTTGAGGGCTGTCCAAAACTCTATTTATCTATGTGTCAATTGTCCATGAACGGGGCTAAGGCGCATATAATGTTTCTCAAGCACCTAGTTCATACATGAAATAGTTAGTATATTTAAGCACGACTTTAATTGAGAATTTAACATACATTAGACTGCCCTTGTAAAATAAACCGAGCCATGTTAATTCTAATAAATACCATGCGTAGGCTCCTTAATTCATTAGAACACATAGAAAGAATAGGAGGTGTCGTTTAGAAAATTTCACGGCCTTCCCACAAATGTCAAAGACGTAGTTGCTATAGGCGCGCGTGTTTAACAAAAATACCTTCCTAAATTCGGGTGCGCATTTATGTGACCCAAATCCTATTCTCAATGAAATTGAAATATGTCTAAAATTGCGGGTGCATTTATGTGACGTGATTCGCGACGTGTTTTAATAACATTTCAAATTTCCTTAAAAGATGCTAAAAGCGGTTAATAATATAAAATTACGAGATAACAGGTGTAGCAAATCATGTTTTGGCCAGTAATATTCAGTTTATGCGACCATGCTAGAACCTCGAGATCCAAAGGTGCCAAACACCTTCCCTCGGGTCAACGAAATTTCTTAATCATGAACTTTTGGTTCGCAGACTCCAATTGGGTAGTCAAAATTTCCTCGATTTGGGATTTTAAATAAATCGGTGATTTTGGACTCCAAAATACAAGCCTATCCCAAGAGGCGACTCTTGAAATAAACAATTAATCCCATTTCGAATAATGTCACTTTAATTGGAAAAACTCCTATGCACGTGTCGCCTTTTGGGGTAACCACATGTAAGCGGTAAAAAGGAGGTGGGACACGCGCTGAGCTCACAACATTAAAAATTAAAGTCATGAGCGAGTGATGAAGCTACAGAATAGAAGTCATACACTTCTTATTATAACCAATTGATAACCATCACATGAATACTCATTTAATACATCCACATCTGATTGAAATTTACGGGGTGTTACATCCTTTCCCAAATCAAGAGTGATAGTAGTCATGGAGATCAAAACTTCAAGCGGGTGAAGCTATATTGAAACAAACAAGGAGATGCAAATTTGGGTGCAGTCGAGAATAATGATAGCATCGCCATGTTTCAGGACATTGAAGGTTATCAAGATGTAACAATTAAACTTTCATATTATCTTAAAATGTCCAAGTAATTTTACTAACCATGTATTCTTTTCTATGCAACCAAATGGTGTTCATATTTCAAAGGCGTCACACCAAATCAAGCCAAAAAGTAGTAGTGAATCCATGACGGAGCCAGATTCGATGAAATCACTTCCAATACCTAAGTCATACCTAGAGGCGACTTTAGTGCCTAGTCTTGGAGAAAAATTGGGGCCTAGTTTGTACCGAAAGTCAGCACCAATAATGTCTATCTTCGATGTAAGAAAGGTTGTGTGGAGTCTTTGCAAGGATCTCATTTTGAATACATGGGCTAATATTCAGGCCAAACTGGAGGACCTTACTATAGACAATGCTTCTTATCTCCAATTCGAGATCCAAGTGATTCTCGAGGAGATGGACATAAAGGGTGTGGATATTTCCACTCTGAAATACTAATTGACGTCTTTGTTCGATCTTGCTACTTCATATGACATGGCACAATCAACTTTCTATGAGAAGGTTATGGATGTTGAAAAATTACAGTCATTTTTAAATACCAAAGAACATCTTGATCTTGTTTTGAATAAGAAAGGGGAGAAGATCGAGAAATTGTGTGCCACCAGTTAGTCTATCAAAGAGGATAAGGAGAAGGTGAAACAGTTAAGAGCTCTTCGAGGTATTGCGAAGAAAGAGGTTGAAATGATTGAAGAAACAATACCTAGGGGCAACCCTTAAAGGCTTGGTCAATTACAATGTATGTTTAGATATTAGTCCGCATAGAGTATTTTATCAGCCTCTTTTTGTTTTGCATTTGATTACCTAGTGGCTATTCTTAGCAATGAAAACTCTATTAGATAAAATTTATATCGCGCATTTTCATCCATGTCGCATTTGTTTCTTTCGGTTCAATATCAATAGTTCTTTACTTATCATGTTGCATTAACATCTGTCACACCTCCTTCTGGCTACTACAACCCGGCGAAGGGCGTAGACAATAGAGTTTTTTTCCGATTTAAGGACAATCGAAACGGGATCTAATTATTTAAGAGACTTTCAAAGTCTCCACCTGGGAGATTTATGGTGTCCCAAGTCACCGGTTTGAATCCTGAATCGAGGAAAGAATGACTCTATTTAACAGTCCGCGAACTAGAAATTCAAGTAAGGAATTCTGTTAACTCGGGAGAAGGTGTTAGGGATTTCTAAGTTCTGTGGTTTTAGCACAGTCGCTTAACTGTTATTTCTGCCTTAAATTATCCGAGTTTTACAATTATGAACATATGTGCACTTAAAGCTTTCAACCACTTTTATTGTTATTTTTAATGAAAATTACAACGTCGTTAAAACATGCCTCGAACCACGTCACATAAATTCACATGTTGTTTTCACACATTCTAACTTCTTTGGAATTTGGATTTGGATCACATAAATGCACACCCATGTTTAAGGAGATAATATTATTAAAGACGTGCCTAAAAGCGACTATCACGTTATTATCTTTGCGGGAAGGCGTGAAATTCGCTAAACGGCGTGTCCCCAATTCTTTAAATATTTTAGTAAGCATTTTATGAGGGTCGCATGGGTGATAGGTTTCGCTTAGCATGGCAGACCCCGTTCGTCATTTTAAGAAGGTCAATCCAAAGTCAACTATCACCTCTATAAAATGTGTCTCTACTAAGGTCCAGTGAATTTGTAGTATGTTATTTGGAGGATTCAAATGTATAATTCAATCTTTCAAAAATACCCAAACCCTAACATGTAGGTAGGAGGTGGGTCTTTAGTTCATTTTGCAGACTTTTGATACATTGGGCTTAGCTGTCGGCCCACAAGGGAGGCGAACTACTTGAATTCGTGGAAAAAGGGTCCGACCAATTGACCCTTGGACCTTTAATTAACTTGGCCTACTCAACTCAACAATATATAGCATATATGGACATGAACTAACTACTTAATATCATTTTCCGTATTAATCTATAAGGCCATCGTGAACTGAAGCATTAGACCATATAAAAAAACCGAACCATACTTATTTCCACATACAGACCAAATTCGCATAAGCTTCTGGATAATTATTTCATTGAATACTAATTTAAGCCACAACATCTCATGTTTTCAAGCTGATTTTAGCTAAATATGATCACAATGTTGAATCAAAACAAAATTAACAAAGCCTAGTACTGTCTAGTCTATAAGCCAAGATGCAGTCCAAACATTCTATTATGTAGGCAATTTTCTCAATTATAACAACATAATAGCAATAAAGCTGATAAAAAACAGGTAATAGGCTTCTTCAACTTGAATATCCATTAAGCTTAAACTTGTTACACCATTGGAGATTGGGAATATACCTGGAATTTGTTAAAAAAACAACACCAGGAGTCAGCAAAGTTTAGCCTGCACAATATTCACAGAAATCCAAAGATCATGAGCAATTGATATACCAGTAGCTGCAATCTTTTCCCAGAAAGCTTAAAACCACGCTCAGATCATTAGAACCTCACTTGATGGATCAAACGAAACTCAAACAACCAAATGGGAATCCATGAAGGTTTTGACACCACACCAAATCATCAATTCAACTCAAAAACAGTTGGAACAATGGCCCAGTCAACTCCAACTGACCCCAGACCAATGCTTAAAATCCAACTCTCTAATGTATATTTTCAGGCTGTTTTACAACTAATAGAACAATCATTACACAACTCAACTTCAGGGATTCAATTTTCGGAACAAGAGTAGAATTTCTGGAAATTTCTAAGATTTTTGAGATATTTAGATTTCAAAATAACTGAGATTTTTTTTTTGAATTTTTTGTAGACTATCCTACTCGAAATAGATAGAATAACAACCAAACAATCTTGAACTGAATCTAGAACAAGTATTGGAACTTCAAATATATTTAAGGTCATTTTCCTATCTCCTAGGGCTGGATCTCTGATAGACAACTGAGATTAAGAGTGTTTTTGCACAATAAAGCCCAATGGAACAGTAAAATTTGGACTGCTGGAGGTTTTCACGAATTATTGAGAGAGATTTTAGCGCTTCAAAATTATGGGAAATTATAGAGATATTTTCAGACTGTCCAACCCCCCTTTTGAATGAATTGGGGTCCCTTTTTATAGCCAAAAGCTAGGACAACCCTCTTATTACAATTTAACTACTAGTCCCTCTTTTGATTTTCAGACTTTACCTACTTGGTCCCTCACTTTTTGACTTGTTTCCCAAGTTACTATACTAAACTACTGATTTTAAAACTAAAATCCCCTTCCTGAAGGGTTTAAAGATTCTAGCATTATTCTTTACTTGTATACCTATACTACCCTTGTTTTATTCGACAATTACCAAAGCCAAGTTGAAACTCTATATTACCCCTATTGCATTCTAAAAATTACCATAATTAAGTGAAAGTCCTATATTACCCTTTTATTGCTGAAATTATTATTTTACTAATCTTGTAATTAACTACTAACAGCAAATATTAAATCTTGTAGTTAACTACTAACAGCTATAACCCATCCATAATTAAACTATTAATCAAGAATAACCGACAATAAATCTCAAAAATCAGACACTACTGGATCAAATCAAATACTAAAATTAAAAGCAAAACATGGAATGCTGTAGCTATCATGCTATTAACAAAATTTGAATCGAATCCGGATCAAAATTAAGAGCTATTGGTGGCCTAATAAAGTTAAAAACTTAAAAACAACCAAAACAAAACAGAACCAATCTCTTAATTACATGTAAACTATTAATCAACACTCTAACTCGGAAATCAAGAATCTATTGAAATTAAAAGAAAAACATGGAGGCTATTATGTTGCACTAACAACATTAAAATCTAAAAGCAACCCAAACAAATCGTTACCAATTCCTAATTACATGAGAAGCATTAATCAACACTCAAACTCATAAATCAAGAATACTATTGAAATTACAAGAAAAACATAGAAGCTATTATGCAGGACTAATAATATTAAAACTAAAAGAAACAAAAACAATTTGAAACATAGTGGCTAACTGGAATTCAAAACCAAAATTAAACCACACGAGTCATCCACACAATACAGAAACAAACTAGAAGAAAGAGAAAAAAAGAAAGGCAAACATACTGATTATTCTTCAATTAAACTTGGTTGAAATCGATTAGAGCCTCCAAGCGGAGTCACAGGTTTGTTTTTGGGCCAAAGCAAATGTGTGACTCCGTTTCGAAACTCAAACGATCTTTAATGGTCAAACTCAAAACTAGGTCATGCTGGTTTTGAAATTGGAGAGGTTTGGGAGTTATTGAAAGGAACTGGGTGTATTTTTGGGTAAAGGAGGGCAGAGGACTAGGTGGTGACGATTTGGAAGCCATTGGAGCCTTGTCACCGCCTTGCATGGTGGAGCTTCCCAGTTCCAATGGATATTGAAAAATTTGGGGCCATAATGGAGCGTGTTTGATGATAGGATTGGAAAGAGGGGAGAAAGGGGAATGTATGGTGTTGTTTTTGAAGTCATTGGCCACCGGTCGCCGCCGTGGGCGGCGGAGCTGCCAGGCTTTAGATTGATATTCCACGAGTTCAGGCACGTTTTGGGAGGCGATCTTAGGAGGGTTGGAAATAGGCGAGTGAAGGGATTTCGGGTGTAATTTTGGAGTCTATTGGAGTTACGTCGCCGCCGGCTAGCGGTGGATACAAGTGGAGGCATGGTGGTGTTACACCAGCAGGATTATGGAATATTTTGGATAGGGTACAAGGTTATTCTGGTGTGGGAGGGGGGATGTCTGACATATATATAGGAAAATTGACCTTGCATCTTGACCGTTTGATCAAGGATGATTAACGGCTTAGATGCATTGGTCAAAAGGAAGCCGTTTTAGCGTTTGAGGCTTTTTGGACCGGTGAGGGTATAGGGTTTGGGTCCATTTGATGGGCTTGGGGTTTTTTGGGCTAAGTTTTGGTGTCTCAAAGACCACCATCAGTAAAAATCAATAATTCTTTATATATATATATTTTATTATTATATATATTTCAGATTTTATAATAATAAAAACAAAAATAGCCAAAATATATTTATTATGAGACAAACTAAATAAACTCCTAAATCCTTAATGTCAAAGAAAATAAACCAATTTGCTATTTTCACTCGTTTTCGATATTAACTTAATTACTAACCTAAAAAAAATGTAAAATTTAAATCCTAGATGCAGACATGCCATTTTTGTATTTTTATGAATTATGCAAATTAAAAAGTGCAACATGCAAATAAACACAAAATTATGCAATTAATTCGTAAAATTCGAACAAACTCGAAATCACGCAAATAAATTCTAACAATTCAAATAATAAAAGAAAGACACAAATAAATGAAAATAATCAATTAATTCCTAAAAATTCAAATAATAAATGAAAAATCCTAATTTAATGAACTTTGTACGAACATGCCAAGAGCGGCAAAAATCATGTGCTCACAGCTGCCCCTCTTTGCTCAAAGACACGAAGGGTCTCCGGGCAAAGATAAACGAGTAAGTGAGGGATATTTGCATGCTTTGCATTCCATGAGAAGCATTTTGAAAATTGTCTGACTGAACCTTACTTCAGAAGTTGCCTACATATCATTGGCTATGAAGGAATCATGTCAGTATAGTTCTGGAGTGTTTTGTAGCTAGGATTACCATAAGCTGTGATTTCACTGCTGATGCTGTTGTTACTGCATGCTGACCTCCTTATTACACCTCGCGAAAAATAAAAAGAAGACTATACTAAGTTATGAAATACGGGTTACAAAAGAACCTATCTATGTCTTCAATCTTGCTCTTGATCCTTGTCGCTTTGTTACCTTGCATTTCTTCATGTGAACTCCTTGTTGCCTCGTTGACTCCTTGCCTTCTCTTCTTTCATGTTTGATGCCGAATTATTGTACTTGACGTGTCTTCCCTTGTTTTGCAGGTGGGTGCCTGATTACAAAACTTGAAGCTTGAAAACACTCCCTTGATCTACAGGTGGGCGCCTAATCGCCAAGACTTGCATCTTTGAAAATTATTCCCTTGTTCTACAGGTGGGCGCCTGACCGCCAAGAGTTGACTTTTGAAAAATATTCCTTGTTCTATAGGTGGACGCCTGACTACAAAACTTGAAATTTTGAAAATACTCCCTTGTTCTCCAGGTGGGTGCCTGATTACCAAACTTGAAATTTTGAAAAATATTTCCTTGTTCTCCAGGTGGGTGCCTGATTACCAAACTTGAAGTTTTGAAAAATATTCCCTTCCTAATTATAAAAACTTGACATTTAAAAGATATTCTCTTATTCTACAGATGGGCACCTGAATACCAAGACTTGAACTTTGTAAAATATTCCCTTGTTCAACAGGTGGGCGCCTGGTTATCAAAAACTTGAAATTTTAAAAAATATTCCCTTGTTCCACGGGTGGGCGCGTGATTGTCAAAAACTTGAAATTTGAAAAATATTCCTTTGTTCTACAGGTAGGCGCCTGATTGTCAAAAAATTGAAATTTTTAAAAAAATTTCCTTGCTCTACAGGTGGGCGCCTGATTACCAAAACATTAAAATTTGAAAAATATTTCCTTGTTCTACAGGTGGGGGCTTGATTACAAAAAACTTGAAATTTTAAAAAATATTTCCTTGTTCTACAGGTGGGTACCTGATTACCAAAACTTCGAAATTTGAAAAATACTCCCTTGTTCTACAGGTGGGCACCTAATTACCAAAACTTCAAAATTTCAAAAATACTCCCTTGTTCTAAAGGTGGGCATCTGATTACCAAAATTTTGAAATTTGAAAAATATTTACTTGTTCTACAGGTAGGCGCCTGATTACGAAAACTTGAAATTGTAAAAAATATTTCCTTGATCTACACGCAGGCACCTGATTACCAGAACATCAACATTTGAAAAATACTCCCTTGTTCTACATGTGGGCGTCTCATTACCAAAAAATTGAAATTTGAAAAATATTCCCTTGTTCTACAGGTGGGCGCCTGATTACAAACCTTGAAATTTTTAAAAAAAAAATATTTCCTTGTTCTACAGGTGGGCGCCCGATTACCCAAACTTGAAATTCTGAATAATATTTCCTTGTTCTACAGGTGGACGCCTGAAAAAACTTGAAATTCTTAAAAACATATATTCCGTTGTTCTACAGGTGGGTGTCTGATTGTCAAAGACTTTAAATTTTGAAAAATATCCCTTGAGACTGCTGCTTGTGTACTTGACCACAACAAAACAAACAAAACACAAGAAATTCTTTCTACCCCAGTTTGCTTCACGGCAGATCTGTGAGTGTTTATCAAATCCCCTTACCAAATATCTCTAAATCTAAGCTAAGTACCATTATCCATGAGGGTCCTGACAATTCTTAACTGATGACAACTTTAAGACTATATTATCTTTCCCAAAAGGTATTATTTTCCCCTATGTCTTGCTACGAGTTATATCTGCTGGGGGTATGATTATGAATGGTGATTAAAACTACTTCCCATTATCCAGGCTGGTCCTGAAAACTCTTAATTAGGTAGCAAAATGTGTCTACTGCGGGTTAGTATTTAGAGCTACGTCTCATTCTCCAGGGGGTCCTGACGACTCTTGTTGACTCTTAGTAGGGAAGTATTCGGGTTGGACCATGCTGCCCGACTGTTTGTGTTCTAGGCTAAGTCAAGTTTTTCAGGAGGGTGCTAACAACTCTTAACTGAATCCCACTTCAACATGCAAGTCATTTTATGCCATTTGCTATCCATGATTACCTCTAACCTTTAAATAAGTCCCATTTTCCAGGAGGGTCCTGACAACTCTTACGATTAGATCCCATTATCCACGAGGGTCATGACGACTCTTGTTGGGGAAGTGTTTGGATTTTACCATGCCACCCGACTATTTGTGTTCTCTATGCTCACTCTCATTTTTTAGGAGGGTCCTGAGGGTTTTAACTTAAATGCCAATTCTAACTTTTGGTTGTTTCTGCCAGTGATTATTTTCTAAGAGGGTTTCTGCAACTCTTATTGGGGAAGGTGTTGGTGCTTGCCCATGTTACCCGTTTTTCTCTGAGTTTCAAACTGCGTTCCATCTCAACTTACATGCTTCTTTTAACCCTCAATTGCTCCTATTGGGGTCTTCTAGTTAAAGTTTCTCCCCCTTGTGCTCTTTGCTGGGGAGGATATTTATGATGGAGTATGCACCTTTTGAGTTTTAGATGAGTCCCAATTCCACGTGGGCCCTGAGATTTCGATCATACCTGCCGTGTGCCTGCCTTCTCCTGTGGACGGCCTCCCTTAGGCTCTTCAGGAATTTTCTGCCCCTGTGTCAATCAAAGAAGACTTGTTAGTTTGAAAAGTGGTGGTTGGCTTGCTGCAGTCTGTCTATGATGTTTTGTTGGCCTTTGTCCTTTGTGCCTTTATTTTGCTCCCTACTTTCTGTCGCACTTACAACCCTTTACTAGAATTCGTTTATGCCCCTTCTCAATGATTGGCGAGTTGATATATCATGCTGGGTAAACTCTCATGGTCATTTCCACCTTTGTGTTGCGCTTTTGCCTCTTTTGCCAGAAGCCTCTTACCCTCTCTGACGATTGCTGAATTAGGATGTTATGCTTGGATGATCCTCTGACCTTTTTGGCTTTGTTTTGTTTCTCATCTTGGTGTTACATTTATGAGCCTTTGCTAATATCTTTACACCCTTTCCTGGGATTACTTGTTCCATTTATGATGCATGACTTACTCTCGATCTTTATGGTTTTACTTTACATCCCCATCTTGCGTGGTGTTCCTCTACTTGCTGACTCTTGTCCATTCCATCAATTACAGTTTTTTGTGAATCCTTCCCCTTGCTGTTCCACACTTGTTATCTTTTTTATGCTTTGGGCACCATGCGCTTTGTCCCTTTAGGAGTTGATAATCCTCTATAAAATTCCTCTCGTTCACTGAAACAAAAGACTTTAGAAACTCAAAAGAAAAATGAAATGCAATGACTCCGAACGGTATTTAGGGTAGGCAATACCCGATTTACAAACTGTTGGAAAGAAAAGAAGGAGAACTTATCTAAAGAGGAACAGTTAGTTCTCGAGATCGTGACATGTACTTCGGCCTAGTCGACCCAGTCCGCTTTGATGAGCGACCTTCTGTTGCCGTGCTTTTGTTGTTGCGACCTTTCTAACCCAATTCATTCAACCAAACCATAGCTTGGCCTTCCGTATATTGTTAATCCACTGACATCCCCTTTCTGAGTTTTGGTTTTGCCTCTTCCTTTGCCTCGCGGTGCCTGTGAGGGTTTTCACCATGGGCTCTCTCATTTTTATTTCTCTCAACTCTTGCCGCCTTAAGGTGCTTGTCAAGTATATACAATGATCTAAATATAAAATCATACATAATATCTTTTGAGAGCATCCGAATTGATACCCATTTCCACACAATTCCATTCCACGTATGTCAGATACAATGCTCCATTAGACAACACTCTTGTTACGACGAATGGTTCTTGCCAGTATTGCGCGAACTTTCCCTTTGCCTCGGCCTGATGAGGGTGGATGCTCTTTATTACCATTTGACCTACTTCGAACTTTATGGGGTGCACTTTCTTATTATGTGCCCTGGCCATCCTTTATTGATACAACTGGCCGTGACATACCGCCGCTAATATTTTCTCGTCGATCAGACTCAATTGCTCCAAACAAGCTTTGACCCATTCTTCGTCGTCGATTCCAGCTTCGGCCATGATTCGAAGAGAGGGGATTTCAATTACAGTCGAGATTACTGCCTCCATGCCATAAACCAGCAAGTACAGAGAGGCCCTTGCTGATGTGGGGACGGTGGTGCGATAACCTAACAATGCAAAAGGCAGCTTCTCATGCCACTGCCTGGACCCTTCCACCATTTTTTGAATTATTTTGTTTATGTTCTAATTGGCAGCCTCAACTGCTGTGCTTGCCTTGGGGCGGTATGGAGTAGAATTTCGATGTGTGATCTTAAATTGCTGGCATACTTCCCTCATTAAGTGACTGTTGAGATTTTCCCTATTGTCCGTGATGAGTGCCTTGGGGATTCCGAATCGAAAAATGATGTTCTCATCCACAAAGTCGACCACGGTCTTTTTGGTCACTGCATTGAAAGTTTTTGCTTCAACCCATTTGGTGAAATAGTTGATATCAACCAGGATAAATCTGTGTCTGTTAGAAGCTATTGGCTCAATGGGCCCAATGACGTCCATGCCCCAAGCAACGAAAAGCCATGGTGCAGACATCTTATGGAATTCAGATGGTGGTGAGTGAATTAAGTCCCCATACACCAGACATTGGTGGCACTTGCACACAGAGCTGATATAGTCCTGCTCCATGTTGAGTGTGGCCCACAGACGCCAGCATGCACCTCATTCATGATGGTTGTCACCTGCCCAATATCTATGCATCTAAGGAAACAAATATTTGGCATTATTTTGTATAATATTCCTCCACTGAAGAAAAAACCCACTTGACAAACGATAGATTGTTCTCTTTCTGTCACTCTTGGCTTGCACCGGGTAGACACCTCTCCTGATATATTCCTTGATGTCGTGGAACAAAGTCTCTCCGTCAAGCGCCTCTTCCATCATGTTGCACTAAGCATGTTGGTAATGGACCCGGATATGTATCGGGTCAATATATGCCTTGTCTGGATGATACAAAATTGATGCCAAAGTAGCCAAGGCTTCAGCAACCTCATTGTGAATTTTGGGGATGTGCCTGAACTCTATTGACCAGAATCGTTGGCAGAGATCATGCATGCATTCCCAGTATGGTATGAGTTCAAATCTCTCGTTTCCCACTCCCCTTGAATCTGGTGTACGAGAAGGTCTGAGTCTCCGAAGAACAAGACTTCCTAGACACCCATGCCTGCTGCTAATCTCAGACCCAAAATGCATGCCTCATATTCTGTCATGCTGTTGGTGCAATAGAAGTAGAGTTGAGCTGTAACTGGGTAATGATGTCCTTCTTCAGAAATGAGCACAACTCATATCCCGACGCCTTTCATATTGGCAGCCCCATCAAAGAACAATTTCCATCCCTACTTCTCATCCCGTTGCGTTTCATCAATATGCATCACTTCCTCATCCGGGAAGTATGTGTTCAAGGGCTCATATTCTTCATCTATCGGATTCTAAAGCTAAATGATCTGCCAATGCTTGTGCTTTCATGACAGTCCTAGTTACATAGATTATGTCAAACTCCGTGAGCAAGATTTGCCATTTCGCGAGCCTTTCTGTTGGCATGGGCTTCTGGAAAATATATTTCAATGGGTCCGTCATAAGATGAGATAAGTAGTATATGATGACAAGTAATGCTTTAAGTTCTAGGCTACTCACATCAAGGCGCAGCGTGTACTTAAAAGATGAGTATACTTAACCTTGTAAGCTGTAAATTTCTTGTTGAGGTAGTATATGGATTTCTCTTTTCTCCTGGTAACATCGTGCTTACCCAACACGCACCCGAATGAGTTGTCCAAGACTGTCAAATATAATATCAAAGGCCTTACTGGTTCCGGTGGGACCAATACTGGTGGGTTTGACAAATACTCCTTTATCTTGCAAATGCTTCCTGGTACTCTCCTATCAATTTCCTCGCAACATCCTTTTTCAATAACTTAAATATGGGCTCGCAGATGGTTATGAGCTGAGCAATGAACCGACTGATTTAATTCAATCTTCCCAATAGACTCATTACTTCTATTTTATTCCTTGGCAGAGACAACTCCTGTATAGCTTTGATCTTTGATGGGTCTAGTTGGATGCCTCGGCAGCTGACTATGAATCCTAAGAACCTTTCCGAAGGGATCCCAAATGCACATTTCACCGGGTTGAGTTTGAGGTTATACCCGCGGAGCCTTTGTCAGAATTTCCTCAGGTTTTTGACATGATCGGATTGCTTTCGGGACTTGACTATCACATCATCTACAAAGACCTCAATTTCCATATGTATCATATCGTGAAAAATAGTTATCATGGCCCTCATGTATGTTGCCCCGGCATTTTTCAAACCGAAAGTCATGAATCTATAACAATATGTCCCCCACGGTGAGATGAACACTATTTTCTCCGGTTCCTCATCCATTAAGATCTGGTGCTAGCCTGCATAGCAATCCACAAACGATCCGATCTCGTGCTTCGTGTAATTGTCAATCAATATGTGAATGTTGGGTAAGGGAAAGTTGTCCTTTGGACTTGCTTTATTGAGGTTGCGATAATCAACACACACTATGGTTTTACCATCCTTCTTTGGTACATGCACAACATTAGCTAACCAAGTGGGGTATCGTATGACTCGGATGACTTTTGCCTCAAACTGCTTGGTCACTTCCTCTTTATTTTTCACACTCACATTAGTATTGAACTTTCTAAACTTTTGCTTGACAGATGAGCAGGCTGGGTCAGTGGGTAACTTGTGAACCACCAAGTCAGTACTCAATGTGGGCATGTCGTCGTAGGACCATGCAAAGACATCTTTATATTCAAGCAAATCCTCAATTATTTCTTCCCTAAGTTGTGGCTCCAAATGGACACTTATTTTTCTGTCTCTCACATTATCCGATCTTCCTAAATTGACTGCCTCTGTATCATTCGGTATTGGTTTAGGTTTCTCTTCGAATTGGGTCAATTCTTTACTAATCTCATAACATGCCCCTTCCTCATCGTACCCTGGTTCATCCTCATGTTCTATTTCCTGAATTATTATTTCTGAACTAGACCTGTTTCGAAGACTAGGCCGAAGAGTTCTCATGCATGTCAGATCACTGGAACCAGCATAAAAATAACTGTACAAAAGAGAAAAGAAAGAAATAAAGAGAAATGGAAACTATCAACATTGTCGAAAGGGAAATTGCATTTCATTAGAATCAAAGATAATAGAGTTTACACATCCAAACAGAGAGAAAAAACAACTGAATCAACAATTCTGACGCTAATCCAAACTAGACTGAAAGGAAAATCAACGCCGACTACCATGACTCCCTCCGAATTCGAAGAGGGGTGGCTTCCCAGTTATTGATTTTTGCACATGCTCCCACAAACTTCACGTCCGCCCTACTTGATCCTTTTACTGCCTCGATCATATTTGACTCATTGAACAGTCTCTCTAACACCTTATCATGATCTCCATTTGCGTCGATCAACGGGCCAGACATCTTCGGTCTAGGTCTATTACTAGTGTTGGGCTTGACGAATGATCTAGACAACCTTGGTATGGGCTTTGGGAGAGCCCAAGCCTTCTGCCTTAGCTTCCTGGTTCACCTTATGTCTGCGGCCGTGGGCTTGAACCCTAGGCCGAAAGTGTCTAGATTTTTTGGAAGGGACATTGGTTTCACAATGCCTTGCAGAGAAGCTCCCAACCCTTGCCGGGCATAAAACCATTTGTCAACCTCACCTTCTGGGATTTTCTGGACTGATACGGCATCAAACACCTGGTAGACCCATGACCCTTTGCTGTGCTCAGACCCAATGAAAGGTACGATTGCGTCACCTAGAATGCACTGATTATCTTCACCGTACACCATAATTTCTTGCCTGTCTTATTCAAATTTGACCATCTGATGCAGTGTAGATGGAACTGTTTTGGCTGCATGAATATAGGGCCTACCCAATAATAGGTTATTAGAGACTACTACATCCAGCACCTGGAATTCCATAGTAAACTCAACATGCCCTATTGTCACTTCCAGCACTATATCCCCCAAAATGTCCTTGCCTCCGCCACCGAAACATCAAACATAGATGTTATTCTTGCGAACCCTTTCATTTTCCACCTTCCGCTTAGTCAATATGGAGAGTGGACAATATTTGCACTGGATTCGCTGTCGACCAAAGATCGAGTGACCAAAGTGTCTTCACATTTCACAGTCAGATAAAGAGGCTGGTTGTGCTCAGTGCCCTCCATGGGAAATTCATCGTCAGATAATGTGACTCGGTTTACCTCGAATATCTTGTTTGCTATCTTTTCCAAATGATTCATCGTTATTTTGTCTGGGACATGGGCTTCATTCAAAATCTTCATCAACGCCTGGCGGTGTTCTTCTGAGTGGATTACTAAGGATAATAAAGAAATCTGAGCTGGCGTCTTCCTCAACTACTCTATGATGGAGTAGTAATGCATTTTCATTTTCTTCAAGAATTCCTCCGCCTCTTATTCTGACACAGCTTTCTTCGCTGGTTGTTGGTTATCTTAGAGATTCTTCCCTTTCTCAATTCCTCCAGGGCAAAGTACCATCCTGACCAAGTTAAACCCTGGGCCTCACACACTTCCTCCCTAGCTTCCCTTCCTTTGACATCACTATTGCTTGCTCATATCTCCAAGGAACAACTTTGTTGTTGATGATTTGTGGCTGGATCACTTGTTTTACAATAACTGGCTCTATGCGATCAACTTCTACAACCACGACAGGTTCTTTTGCTGCCCCATGTACCGTTACTTTCGCTTGTTCTTGCTTTGACGCAACTGCGCATGCTGAGCACCTCAGAACTATGACAGGTTTGCTACCTCTTTCTTTTGCCCCAGTTATTAGATTCTCAATGCTTGCATTCTCAGTTGGCTCAACCTCACTGGCTTTGATCATCATTACTGTTTGTGAGGGCCTTTCGGTCTCTCCCCTTCTTTCCATAATCTCAATAGGTGTTGGTTTCTCGATGAGGTGGCATCGGGTTTTTGTTAATTTTGGGCGCCTCTGGCGTCTGCACCTCAATCCGGTGAAAGTCAATATGTTGTTGCATGGCATTCTTTAAATGGAAACACTTTTTGGTTTAATGCCCTGGTGTACCAGAATAGTATTCAAAGCGGACAGAATAATCCAGATTCTTCGTGGGAAGATTTGGCAATTTCGCTTCAATTGGTCTCAACATATCTAGTTGTCACAGCCTGTGGAATAAGCTAGTGTAGGATTCTCCTAGCGGAGTGAAAGTCTTGTTCTTATGCACCTTTTTCATTTCTTAGGACCGAGTTGGCCCGGAAGGGAGACTTCGGGTGTTGTTGGTAGGCTCTTGGAGGTAGGTAATAATTTTGTGAGGTTGGGTAGGTATTTTGTGGGGGTGGCGCACGCTATTGTGCGTGGGCGGGAGGTTGGGTATACGCTTGCATGTGTCAACTAAGAAGCGAGGTTCTGCTAGTTGATAATAATGTTGTGGTTGGCCGTATGGAGTATGTGGGCATGTTTGGTAGTGAGGACGAGGCTTGGCGTAATGAGATGGAGCCCGAGGTCTGAACCATGTTCCCGACTCCACTGTCGCTACTTCCTCTTTCTTCTTCTTTCCGAAGGTTCCCCCAGCTCCCCCTGAGTAGTTTCCTTAGTTGCAGAGTAGCTTATGCTTTTATTGGATTTGAGGCATTCCTCAACCATACTTCCCATCTTGACAACTTAGTTAAAAGTCTTTCGCACTGCTGACACCAAATGTCCAAAGTATGTAGGTTCCAAAGCATGTCGAAAATAATCAAGCATCTCACTGTCTTTCATGGGAGAATCAACTCTAGCAGGTTATTCCCTCCACCGGAAACCGTACTCCCTAAAACTCTCATTGTGTTTCTTCTCCTGATTTGTCAGAGATAGACGATCAGGGACAATCTCGAGATTATATTGAAAGTGGCAGGCAAACGCTTGTGCCAGGTCATCCCAAGTATACCACCGATTGTGATCCTTCCGAGTATACCACTCCAACGCCGACCCACTTAAACTCTAGCTAAAGTACACCATTAATAATTAATATTTTCCCGTTGCTCCCCTAATTTTGCTGCAAAACCCCCTTAGATGCGCAACCGGATGCCCATCATATAAGTCAAATTTAGGCATCTTGAAACCTGGAGGCAACAGCATGTCTGGAAGTAGAAAAAGATTCTTGAACGCCACGCTCACTTGTCCACCTAATCCCTGCATGTCCCTGAATGATTGTTCCAGACTCTGGAACTTTCTAAGAATCTCTTCCTGCTTTTTGATCGGTTTTTCAAATCCTGCCGGGATTTCGGGACGGGGAGCATAGGAGTAAGGCTCATGGATCTTGTAAGAAGGTTCTGGCGGATAGTATTGAGGGTCATATGCTTGAAGCAGGGGTTCGCTTGATGACCTATGGATTGTAGGAGGCGGGGGTGCCACATAGATAGGGGCACTTGGCGGAGGAGGGTGAGGAGTGTATTTGGGTAGTGGAGCTAGCGGTGGTTGGGAGGTAGTACCCTAATGTTGTGAATAGATAGGAAAGCTCCAGGGTGGATCAGTGGTAGACCGGTCAGGTGCTTGGGCCAGTGGTGGGATGATGGTTGGATTAGTAGGTTAGGTCGGGGGCAGCTATCCTCTTGCCCATTCCTGGTACATCTCAGCCATTTGGTGCTTTAGCTTACACATTTCCTCCTTCATAGCATTAACGTCCAATTCCTCTGCTTCCTTCGAAGGATCAATAATGCTGACAATAGTTTTCTGATTGGCCATGACTTGCTTGCTCTTAGACCACGTGTTGTAGGAGTGGGTTGCCAGAATGCCACAAGTACTAATCACCTGTCTAGCTGAAACTGGAACAACACCACAAACTTATTAACTGTTAGTTTCTGACACATAAGTGTCCACATATTGGGTATGAATGCACCTAAATAATAGTCGGTCGCTACATGCATTTGTTGCTTGTGTCATCCCATCTTTTATTTCTTTATTTGCGAAGCCCTTTTATTCAATTTCCAATAAATATGGTCGAATCCTATATAGATTGCCCAAGTATCATAACCCTGCATGAATCAGACCGAGTGTAGTTCTTGCAAATAAAAAGTGAAGCATAAAATATATTGGAAAGTGTCCATTTTTATGATAACAAACTGCAGTTACAATGACTCGAAATTCTAACAGTAGGGGTGTTCAAAACCTATCCGAAACCGATCCAAACCAAAGCTTAACGGCTTACTGGTAATGGCTTAACGGCTTAACGGACGGGGAACAGATTGAATTTTTTTATTAACGGATTATTGCTTTGGGGATGGATTATTCAATTTTCTTAACCGCTAATCTATTCGCCCGTTAAGAATATATATATATATATATATATATATATATATATATATATATATATATATCTATATATATATATATATATATATATATATATATATATATATATATTTATGTATATATATATTTATGTATATATATATATTTATATATATATATATATTTATGTATATATATATATATATATATTATTTATATAGATTAAATATAAAAAAACTAAAACCCTTGAAAATGATTCACAAAAGTTTATTTCTACTTCTAAGCATTATTATTCTTGGGATCTAGAAATTTTTTGGTTCTATTTTTAATTTATTTTTGGTTGTAATCCTCCTGTTTGGCAACATCCTGGAGATGGTAAAGCTAATTTCCTAATCACGGAAATTAACTTGAGTGGCTCTAGCAAAGAAAATTGAATGCATCATATTGCCTCTAAAATATTATTTTTTATGGCAATTCATTATTTCTAAGACTAGGAGAATAAGAGATATTTAGTGAACATGTATGTTAGGCTGATAAACCGCCCTATTAGAGCTAACCTGATACCAATCCGCCTGATATCTTATCGGGTGGCTAATGGATTAATACATTTAAAATCCGATAACCGTTAAGCCAATCTATTAAGAGTAAAAAGCCGCCCAATCCGCTTGATAAGCACCCCTAGCTGACAGATTAAACAAGAAGCTAACAAGCTTTGATAAAAACGAACTACAGACTCGAAGAACAACGAACGATGCATAAAAGAAAAATACAGACTCCAGGTTAAACTGATTGACTTTTATGTATATTATTTGACAAAAGGAAATGCAATCTTCACGAATACATTGATTCTTCAAGTTCTCTTGGGGCACGAGGAATCATGCGGCCTTGCTGCAGGCTTGCGTGCTAAACTACCTTGGAGGTGGTGTGGGTCTTCCATAACTTGCCGAACAAAGGTCGTGGCGGTGGCAAAGAACATGTATCTTGTCATATCCTCGCAATGTTTGAACTTTGTGGTGATGGATTGCCCGTAGTCTTTCCCTAATAACACCCTTTTCTTGCAACAATCGCCTAATTTGCTCGGCCCTTGCTTCTAGAGTTCGCTCGGCTACGTGATTCAGTTCTTGGAATTGCAGCAACTCCATCTCCAACCTTGCTATCGCTGCATAACAATGTCCTCTCTTGGCTTTGAAATCCGCGGCTTGCTTGGCTACTCTGTTCTCAGCCATATTGACCCTCTATTTCAACCCAGCAACCTCATCGTCATGCTTTTCCTTTAATTAGTCAATGATGCGGCCTCGTTATTTCGCACTTTTAGATAATTGTCTCCAAACCATGGATAGCTCGCCTTCCGCCTTATTTAAGTAAAACCCATACTCGGTTACTTTTTGCCTCAAATTGTCTATGAGTTTTTCATCATTCGCGCTCCTGGGGGGATTTTCCATGGCTGCTTTCATTTTCTGGATTCGAGCTCGCAACACCTCATTTTTTTGGTTAATATTTTCTTTTATCCCTCATCTACTGTAGCTTACAAACCATTTTCAAATCGAAGCTCTTTGACCTATTTTCAAATCTTCCTATGGTGGCCTAGTATTCATTTTCCCTGGCTAGCCAATCCCATTATTCTTGTGATGTCTCAACAAATTCTTGGAGGTGAGGTCTTTTAGCAGCTTTCAGAGTTGTATTTCCTTTTTATGCCATGAAATGTATCCCGGGGCAACACCGCCTTTAGATATGTCGCGTACTCGGGTACCCACTGTCAAGTACTGACATATGCTCCAGATTTGACGAACGACAGCTTCAGCGAATTGACCATTGGGGCTAATCTCAATCGCATGGCGGCAAATATCTTTGTCCTTGGGAATCGTTTGGCATCTACCTAATTGCCTGAGTTCTCTGTATGGTGCATAGGGTTGGATACTTCGGAGACCCATCACAAGAAAATGAGGCTCGGTTGCTGGCATATACACGATTTCATCCACGGGGAGCCACCCGACCGTCCACTCTATTTGATTTGTAGTGACAACCCGGAGATGCGACACCCATTTTTTGACACCCTTTGGTAACCTAAAACCAGCAACCGTGTTGTAGAATTCTTCTATGCAGCTCTTTGTTGGTGACCCATAATTCATGAACCGAGGCAGGTGGCATAAGTGCTCGATCATCCATATTTGTAACAATTGGTTACATCCTTCAAAGAAGTCTCCCTCTGCTTTACATGTGGTGAGAGCACAGAAGATCTCAGATAAGATCATCGGATTGAAGGTGCTCTTGGCCAGAGTTATTAATGCGTTGCTATCCGTATGTCCGCGGAAACACCAAAAGACTCAAAAAACCATGAATGCAAAACATCGATGCTCCTCCCATTTGAGTTGGTTTCCACTACAAATATGGTGTTCCAGGTTATTGAATCCCGCTATGTGTCCGTACCTCTGCAATATAAATTGTGGGGTACATAAGCCGGCTGACAGGTCTGAGATATGATCCTTCCTAATGATTTCTAGGAACTTATGCACGGCAAGGGCTCTTGGCGCAATCAGTTATTGGTGCCTCAGGGGAATCATATGGTTCCTAATATATCCAATTATTTCTTCTAATGTTGGTGTGAGTTCAAAATACGAGAAATGGAATACATTGTGAGCCGAGTCCCAGAATGTGATGAATGCCTCTATGATATCTCCCCCGGGTTAATTTTCAGCAACCCAGTAAGTCCTCCAAAATGCATGTTGACCCTATTTTGCCCCGCTTTCCCCAGGTCATTCCACCACATGTGTAGCTCCAAGGGAATTTTGTTCATGAATGTTATCGGCAAACGCTGATCCGTGCTCATTCTACACATTTATTAGGGCGAATTAGTATCTCAATATTTTGTTCTATTTGACTCGACAAAAACATTAAAATTGACCTATTTCTTTGATGAAATTTATTTTCACAAACCAGGGCCCATCTTTGCAAATACGACCTTTCAGCACCTCCAAAGGAAGATTTTAAGGCTGTGCTCGATGACCGACTAAAATAAGACTCAGTGGTGGCCATTTATCCAAATTCAGTCTTCCGGCATCCCTTTCAGTAACATTCGGCTATTCTTGGTAGTAAGGGCATCACCCGGTTGATTTAGGAAAATAAATAATATTGGACATTTGTTTTTCCTTGTTTTTGTTATTTTTGCAAAAAGCGAGGTTGGACCCGATGGGGGTTGCCTACGTATCTCGTACCTGATGAGAATCAAAGCGGCTTAGTTCGGGCAAAATAATTTATTAAAACCCAAACTTTGTTGAAAAGCCCCTTTTTTCCTTTTAAAAAATCTGGCAACATTTCAGCGTATTTGAGTGTTTGTTTTATAAGAAAAATGATTAATCTCAGCCAGCTCTAGTACCACATATTTTCCCAATACTCTTTCCTTATTCGCAAGCCGGTCAACATGCAAATCCAAAGCACCTAAATGCACAAGTAGCACGCAATATGCATCAGGATGGTCTTTTTATTTCAGGTCACCTGTCCTAGATGGACCCAACCCCTTTGTTGAGTCCCCTAAGTCAAATGCATGATGCAAATAAGTGTTCCTACTAGGTATCCAGCATGTGGTTGATTTGTTCTAGGTTAAAAACCTTGGTATAGGGTCTAGACTGTGCACCCGAGCGGATGACTCGAGTCGAGGAGGGGGCTACGTACCGGGAACCAAAAGCCATCCGGCTTAGTAACTTGTCCGGCCTCTTTCATATTTCAGGGTATGACACTAACAAAATAGGGAGTCTTAACCAGTAAGCACATCCCCGGAGGTGAGAAGAGAAGGGATTCATAGCAGTTAATATGTATAGTTCACATAATATCAAAGCGGTAAAAGCATCATTTTGCACATTAAGCCAACATATATAGTCAGATAATAAATAAACCCAAATAAAACAATTAGTATAAGCTCAAATTCTTGAAACCTGAACCAGAGATTCTAGGTTTGATTCCCCAACAGAGTCGCTAGAGCTGTCACATCTCCTTTTGGCTTCTACAACCCGGCAAAGGGCGTAGATAAGGGATTTTTTTCCAATTTAAGGACAATCGAAATGGGATATGATTATTTAAAAGATTATTAGAGTCTCCACTTGGGAGATTTATGGTGTCTCAAGTCACCACTTTAAATCTCGAATCGAGGAAAGAATAACTTTGATTAATAGTCCGCGAACGAGAAATCCGAGTAAGGAATTCTACTAACCCGGGAGAAGGTGTTAGGCATTCTCGAGTTTCGTGGTTCTAGCACGGTCACTCAACTGTAATATCTGGCTTAAATTATCTGAGTTTTACAATTATGAACCTGTGTGCACTTAAATATTTTAACCACTTTTATTATTATTTTTTAAGTAAATTGCAACGTCATTAAAACATGCCTCGAACCACGTCACATAAATGCACCAGTGGTTTTTGACACATTATAACTTCGTTGGGATTTGTATTTGGGTCACATTAATGTACACCCATGTTTAAAGAGATAAAATTATTAAAGACGTGCCTAAAAGCGACTATCGCGTTATTATCTTTGCGGGAAGGCCGTGAAATTCACAAAACGGCGCGTCCCCAATTCTCTAAATATTTTGTTAAGAGTTTTATGAAGGCCACGCGGGTGATAGGTTTCATTTAGCATGGCACACCTCGTTCATTATTTTAAGAAGGCCAATCCTAAGTCAATTATCACTTTTATAAAATGTGTCTATACTAAGGCCCAATTAATTAGTAGTATGCTATTTGAAGGATTCAAATCTATAACTCAATCTATCAAAAATACCCAAACCTCAACTTGTAGGTAGGAGGTGGGTCTTTAGCTCATTTCGCAGATTTTTGAGTAATTGGGCTCAGCTGTTTGACCATAAGGGAGGCTAGCCGCTTGAATTCGTGGAAAAAGGGTCCGAGAAATTGACCCTTGGACCTTTAATTAACTTGTCCTACTCAACTCAACAATGCATAACATATATGGGCGTGAACTAACTACTTAATAGCATTTTTCGTATTAATCTTTAATTCCAGGATGAACTGAAGCATTAGACCATTTCAAAAAAAATGAACCATACTTATTTCAACATACAGACCAAATTCGCATAAGCTACTGGATAATAATCTCATTGAATACTAATTTAAACCATAGCATCTCATGTTTTCAAGCTCATTTTAGCTAAATATGATCAGAATGTTGAATCAAAACAACATTAACTAAGTCTACTACTGTCAAGTGTATAAGACAAGTTGTTGTCCAAATGTTCTATTATACAGGCCATTTTCTGAATTATAACAACATAATAGCAATAAAGCTGATTAAAATAGGTAATAGGCTTCTTCAACTTGAATATCTATTAAGTTAAAACTTGTTACACCATTGGAAATTGGGAATATACATGGAATTTGTGCAAAAAAAAAAAAACACCAGGAGTCAGCAAAGTTTAGCCACCATAATATTCACAGAAATCCAAAGCTCATGAGCATTTGACACACCCAGTAGCTGCTATCTATTCCCAGAAAACTTAAAACTAAGCTCAAACCAGTAGAACCCCACTAGATGGCTCAAACGAAACTCAAACAACATAACGGGAACCCAGGAAGGTTTTCACACCACACCAAATCTTCAATTCGACTCAAAAATAGTTGGAACACTGACCTAATCAACTCCAATTGACCCCAGACCAATGCTGAAATACAACTCTCTAATGTATATTTTCAGGCTGTTTTACAACCAATAGAACAATAATTACACTGCTCAACTTCAGGGATTCAATTTTCTGAGCAAGAGTAGAATTTCTGGAACTTTCTGAGATTTTTGAGATTTTTAGATTTCAAAATAGCTGGGATTTTTTTTTCTGAATTTTTTGCAGACAATCCAAATCGAAATAGATTGAATAACAACTAAACCAGCTTGAATTGACACTAGAACAAGTATTGGAACTTCAAAAATATTTCAGGTCATTTTCCTATTTCCTATGGCTGGATCGCTGATAGACAACTGAGTTTAATTGTGTTTTTGCACAATAAAGTCAAATGGAATAGGAAAATTTGGATTGCTAGAGGTTTTCAGGAATTATGTAGAGAGATTTTAGAGCTTCAAAATTATGAGAAATTATAGATATATTTTCAGGCTGTCCAACCCCCCTTTTGAATGAATTGAGGTCTTATTGTATATCGAAAAGCTAGGAAAATCCTCTTATTATAATTTAACTACTAGTCCCTCTTGTGATTTTCGTACTTTACCAACTTGGTCCTTCATATTTTGACTTGTTACCAAGTTACTGCACTAAACTACTGATTTTTAATCTAAAATCCCCTTCTAGAAGGGGCTAAAATATTCTAGCATTGTTCTTTACTTGTATAATACCTATACTGCCCTTGTTTTATTCTAGAATTACCAAAGCCAAGTTTAAAACTCTATATTACCCCTATTTCATTCTAAAAATTACCAGAATTCAGTGAAAGTCATATATCACCTTTTTACTACCGAAATTATTGGTTTACTAATCTTGTAATTAACTACTAACAGCTAATATTAAATCATATAGTTAACTACTAACAACTATAACCCATCCCTAATTAAACTATTAATTAGGAATAACCAACTATCAATCTCAGAAATCAGACACTACTGAATCAAATCAAATACTATAATTAAAAGCAAAACATGGAAGGCTGTAGATATCATGCTATTAACAAAATTTGAGTCGAATCCAGATCACAACTGGGACCTAATGGTGGCCCAAAAAAGTTAAAAACTAAAAAACAACCAGAACAAAACATACGAATCTCTTAATTACGTGTAAACTATTAATCAGTACTCAAACTCAGAAATCAAGAAACTATTGTAATTGAATGAAAAACATGGAGGCTATCATGCTGGACTAAAAACATTAAAAACTAAAAGCAACCAAACCAATCGTGACCAATTCCTAATTACATGAGAACCATTAATCAACACTCTAACTTAGAAATCAAGAATACTATTGAAATTACAAGAAAAACATAGAAACTATTATGCTGAACTAACAATATTAAAACTTAGAGCAACCAAAACAATTTGAAACATAGTGGCTAACTGGAATTTACAACCAAACTTTAACCACATGAGTCGTCCACACAATACAGAGACAAAATAGAGGAAAGAGGAAAAAAGAAAAGAAAACTTACTGATTATTCTTCAATTAAACTTGGTTGAAAAAATTTGAGCCTCCAAGCGGAGTCACAGGTTTGTTTTTGGGCCAAAGAAAACGTGTGACTCCGTTTTGAAACTCAAACGATCTTTAAAGGTCGAACTCAAAACTAGGTCAGGCTGGTTTTTTAATTGGAGAGGTCTGGGAGTTATTTGAAAGAAATTGGGTGTGTTTTGGGTAGAGGAGGGCTAGAGGGGTTTGTGGTGACGATTTGGAAGCCATAGGAGCCTCGTCACCGCCGACATGGTGGAGCTGCCCAGTCCCAATGGATATTCGAGAAGTTGGGGCCATATTCGAGGGTGTCTGATGATATGGTTGGAATGAGAGGAGCGAGGGGAGTGTATGGTGTTGTTTTGGAAGCCATTGGCCACAGGTCGCCGACGTGGGCAGTAGAGCTGCCAGGCTTCAGATGGATATTCGATGATTTCGGGAAATGTTTTGAGAGGCGATCTTAGGAGGGTTGGAAAGAGGGGAGTGAGGGTATTCCGGGGTGTAATTTTGGAGGCCATTGGAGTAACTACGCCGGCGGCTGCGATTTCTAGCCGGCAGCGGCCGATGGAGACAATATGGAGGCACGGTGGTGTTACACCGGCTGGATTAGGGTATATTTTTGATAGGGTAGAAGGTTTTACTGGTGGGGGGGGTTGTCAGACATATATATAGGGGAATTGACGTTGCATCTTAACCGTTTGATCAAGGATGACCAACAGATCATATGCATTGGTCAAAACGACGTCGTTTTAGATTCTGAGGCTTTTTGAACCGGGTGAGGGTATTAGGTTTGGGTCCATTTGATGGGCTTGGAGTTTTTTGGGCTAAGTTTGGTCTCTCAAAGACCCCAATTACTAAACAATCAATAATTCTTTTTGTATATATATATATGTTTTATTATTATGTATATTTCAGATTTTACAATAACAAAAACAAAAATAGCCAAAATATATTTATTATGAGACAAACTAAATAAACTTCTTTATCCTAAATCTCAAAGACAATTAACCAATTTGCTATTTTTCACTCATTTTTGATAATAACTTAATTAATAACCTAAAAAAATATAAAAATTAAATCCTAGATGCAGACATGCCATATTTGTATTTTTATGAATTATGTAAATTAAAACGTGCAACATGCAAATAAACACAAAATTATGCAATTAATTCATTGAATTCGAACAAACTCAGAAGCACGCAAATAAATACTAACAATTCAAATAATAAAAGAAAGACGTAAATAAACACAAAATCATACAATTAATTCCTAAAAATTAAAATAATAAAAGAAATATCCTAATTTAATGAATTTTATAGGAACATCTCAAGCGAGGCAAAAATCACGTGCTCATAGCATCCACATAATAGAAGTTGACTTTTATTTAAACGTTGTTGCCATTAATGTCTCGAAGTTCTCTATATTTTGAAATACATCATCCTTTTTCTTTGAGGATAATATTTTTCATCACCTTTTCACCTTTTGTGGCAAGAAATATACATCTTAATGTGAGGACGTCATAAATACGATCCATTTAATTTCCTAGAAACTAAACTTTCTAATCTAAGACATATCCAAAATGAGACGTCAAACACCTTCAGGATTGCCGAAAGTGATATTTTGAAACCAACTTTAGATTCCACCATGTTAAAATTTACATATTTGCGTAGTCTTACTAAAAACTCATATCTTGGTGTAAAAATGTAGAAATTAAGAACTGTTTGATTACATGGAAACTAGACTTCCAAATCTTAGACATATCCAATACTTGGGACAAAAAATTTCGAAAATCGTCCCAGATATCATTTCGAATATAACTTTGAATTCTGGCACATTGATAGTTTCAGATTTGTTCAGCTTCACAAAACAAATTATATTTTGGTGGCGAAATTTCAAAATCATGAACTGCTTGATTTTATTAAAAACATATTTCAATATCAAAGACATATTCAAAATTCGGAAAACATTCTGAGAATTGTCCCATACATTAATTTTAATCTAACTTTAGATTCCAACACGTTGATATTTTCATATTTTCGCAGCTTCAACAAAATATTTCTATCATAGTGTAAGAACTTCAAAATCATGGACCATTAGATTTGTCAAAACCAAACTTCAAAATATAAAACGTATGAAAATTTCAAGATTTAATATTTTAAGGATGGTGTCAGATAATATTTCGAAGTCAACAGAAAGTTCGGACAAACAGACGATTTCAAACTTACGCGACTTCACCAAAACTTTAATATCATGATTTAGGAATGTCGAAATCACGAGCCATTTAATTTTATGAAAACGAGACTTGAAAATATTAAACATTTTAAAATATTAGGATTTAATATTAATGATAGTTCTAGATAGTGTTTCGAAGTCAACATCAAATATTAATATATCAACAATATCGAATTGGCAAGACTTCGTCAAAATTTTATGTTTTTGTATGAAATCCTCAGGATCACAATACGTTGTTCTTGATATCAATCAAAACTCAAGAGCTCCATTTTCACAAATATCTTGGGTTCAAGTCTTGAATTTTAAATGTTGTGCCCCATGAATCTTTCTTCTTATATTTGTGTTCCCTTCTGATGCCTCTCTTCTCTTTCCTCTTCTTTTAGGGTAGTGAGCGGATACGAAGATCAACAAACTTAAATAATATGCTATTATGAAGATATAGTGAATCCCCAGACTTTGATGAAAATAGTATCATTATTTTCATGAAGACACCAGTTTATGATAACAACTTGCCCTCTTTATATCAAATCGGATCCAAAGTTCAATAGGGGGATGGTATTTCGCTTGGTTTTACATTATTTTCATACTTCACTTGAACAACAATTAGGGCACTGTGTATCTTTTGAAATTATGCGACTGAACTTAGATGGAAACTCTAAGCTACCTATGTACCTCGGTGAAGAGGATCAAGTCATACAGTAGTTCAGAATAGGTGATTTTTTTTAATTTTTTTTTTACCTCCTAAATTTTTCCTAGGCTGCCTCTTTTGAGGTTTTCAGCATAGCAGACTTTTTTTTGTGGGTCGTACACAGTATAGAATCATGCGGACCAGGAGTGTAGGAACATGCAGTTTAGGCTCATGTGTCAAGGAGCGTTGCAAATTCAAGGATAATACTTCTTTAAGAATTTTACATGGATAGGACCGATTCTCATGTCATCAGCAACTACTAGCTTGTAATCCCCTCTTTAGTAAGCTTCTTGTACGATATATGGCCCATTCAATTTTGAAGTAAACTTCTCTTCAGGTTTATGGAAAGTAATTATGGGTCTTCGTATGGCAAGGACTTGATCTCCTACTTGAAATGATTTTGGACGAACTATTTTATTGAAGGCGCGAGACAATCGAGCTTGATAAAATTCAATACTCCATTGAGCTTCCAACCCTTCTTGTCAAGAGCCTCCAAATCTGCTAATAAAAGTAGAGCATTTTCTTCATCAGTGGTCCCTTCTTGAATAGCTAATCATAATGAAGGTATTTGGCGCTCGAGTGGCAAAACGGCTTAGACTCCATAAACAAGTGCATACTTGTGTTGATATTCGGTGATTTTCATATATGTCCACAGAGCTTCTTCTATACGGTCATGCCAATCCCATGTGGATTTGGAGATGACTTTCTTTGATAAGTTGCATAGAGTCTTATTGAATTCCTCGGCTAGATCATTGGCAGTATCACTGTACATAGAAGAGTTATGTTTCTTAAGACCAAAAAGTTCACAAATCTTATTCATCAACCTATTGTCAAATGGCTAGCCATTATCCGTTATTATTTAACGATTAATTAAAGCAATAGATAATGTTTACTCGGATAAAACTTGTAATATTTTCCTTCTTTACTTGCTTAAAAGCCACAGCCTCAGCCCATTTTGAGAAGTAGTCAGTTGCAGTCAAGATGTATAGGTTCCCAGCAGAGGACTTTGGTAGTGGTCCAACAACATCCAATCCCCAAGCATCAAATGACCAAGATGCAATAGTTGGGTACAACACTTCTGAAGGCTAATGAATAAAATTTGCATGGAATTGGCAAGCCTTGGATCTTCGAGCGCAATCCAGCAATCTTTTACCATCATTGGCCAATAATATCCCATTCTTTTTATATGGAAGTGGAGCTTTGGTCCATACTGGTGTGACCCACATACCCCCTAAATGGTCGTCTTGCATAGCTTGGAGTGCTTTATCTTTCCCTGAGAATCGTAAGAGTACTCCCTTGAATGAACTTCTGTATAGGGTATCCTTGTAATAAAGGAAGCGAGGTGCACGATGGTAGATTTAGGTCCTTCTCCTTAGATTTACTAGAAGTATCCTGTACCTCAAGTAATCAATATGGGTTGACGCCATTCTTCTTTCTCATCTTCAGAAAAGGCAACAAGATGCTTGAGTTCATTTTCTTCATCTTTAGCCTCATTTGGCGGCGGTACTACCCTTTTTTTTGTAGACAGTAACTTGTGCTTGATTAGGTAGAGTTAATTATGAAGCTAGGAAGCTAAAGCATTAGTCTTCTTGTTTTATATTTTTTGGCACATGTTGAATAGTCACGTCACCGACCCACCCCATTAATGTTTTTGTATAATCACGGTATGGGCGTTGTTCGGGTTTCTTGACCTCATAACTACATAAAAGATGATTGATCACCAATTGAGAGTTACCAAATATTTTCGATTGCAAGTGCTTCATTTCGACAACCATTTCAAGCCTAAATACTACGCCAGCACTAGCTCCATTGCGATGTGCAAAACCATCAAAGTACATCTTCCATGGAGGTTGAACTTCAATGACCATTACATCCTCATCAGGTAGTTCATCTGTTAGCTCCCAATCATTAGGTATAGGGTGATCTGCCAAGAAGTATACTAACGCTTGTCCTTTCATAGATTTTTAAGGGATGTACACAATTTCGAATTGCTGAAGCTAGAGGTACCACATATTCAGTCGATCATTGAGGACCGGTTTTGACATCACAAACTAGATGAGATTTGCTATTGAAATACGACGAATGACATGAGCTTGAAAGTAGTGCTTCAACTTTTGTATTGAGAAAACTAGTACCAAATATAACATTCGATTAGCGAATAATTCAGCTCATTTGGTGTCATCATCCTGCTTAAGTGGTAAAGGGAGTTTTCTTTCCCTTCACTATTTTCTTGGGCCAACAACAATCCAACAGACCTTTCTTGTGATAAGATATATAGTATTAAGGGCTTTCAATGTATAGGGGATTCCAAAACTGGATGCTTCATAAATTAACTTTTGATGCTTTCAAAGGCATTGCTACAAGCTTGGTCCCATTTGAAAAGGGACACCTTTGTTCAAAAGGTGACTGAATGGTTGTCACCTCCTACCTAGGTTTGATATGGATCTCCTAAGATACGCTAACTTTCCTTGTAGACTTTTTAGTTCGTGAATATCATAGGGCTTGATCAAGATTGAATCTTCTTTAGCTTGATCAATTTCAATCCCTCGATTTCGGACAATGAAATCTAGGAACTTTTCGGAGGTAACTCCAAATGTGCATTTCAACTGGGCAACTCAAACACCATTCTAAAGTCTTTTAAATGGTTGCTCTTCTTTCTTGATTTTACCACTAAGTCATCAACATAGCACTTGACATTTTTCTGGAGAAGGCATCAAAGATATTTTGCATAATGATATGGTAAGTAGCACAAACATTTTTCAACCCAATAGGCATTACCTTGTAGCAATAAATACCCTTGGGGATACGGAATATAGTAAGCTCTTCATCTTTTGGCGCCATGCAAATTTGGTTATAGAATGATGAATCATCCTTAAATGACATTGGCTCTCTTGCTTCTTGTTATAACTTCTTGTGTTATTTCTAGGTTATGAAGACCCTTATTTATAGTTGTGGAAGAGAAGAGTTATGATAAGAATTAACTCTTTCCGGTGTTACAAGGCCGTGTTTGACTTGGAATGTTCACAACATTTGACATATGGCACTGGGCCTCTAGGAAGATGCCATCTTGAGCCTAATGAAGTGGACTCATCGCTTATAGTCTATTTAGATGGGCTAGCCCACTGGATTTGGACTCATGTATTAAACTCATATGCATTTGGACTTATATAATTAATCTAATTATATTAGCCCAATAAATTTATTTAAATTAATGTATGTTGAATTTAAAATATAGTCCAATTTTTTTTATGTATTTAATTCTAGTAAATTTTATATGCCTACACCATCGTTACTACTTCTTCGAGGTTAGACATGATACTTACTAGGTATGCGTTGATTTACTATAACAACTCGACCAGTCATTTTGGAGCTTTTGCACATCGCTCACCAAATGTCGGGTATGACTAGCCTCATGTGGTGTATTATGACTTAGTAAATCGTCGGTTTTGGTTTTTTAGGATAATCAAAATGAATTTGGAAGAATAGTTCTCAATTTGAAAATTAAAATTTGGAAGGTTTGACCAAGTTTTGACTTCTTTGTATCTGATCTTGGATTGGTATATTTATGATTTGGTTAGCTCCATTAGGTGATTTGGGATTTAGGAGCATGATCAGAATATATTTTGGAGGTCCGCAGAAGGTTTAGGCTCGAATTGGCGAAATTGATATTTTGGCATTTTCTAGTTGATAGGTGAAATCTTGACATAGGGGTCGAAATGGAACTATGAATGTCATTTTTTAATATGTGTGCAAATTTTCAAGTCAACCTGAGGTGTTTTTTATGGTTTCAGCATCGTTGGTGGAATTTATAAAATTTCAAAGTTCATAGGCTTGAATTTGATGTGCTTTCGGTGTTTTTGCATTGTGTTTGTCGTTTCTTGGGTTCGACTAAGTTTGAATGATGTAATTGGATATTTTGATAGGTTTAGTTGAGGTCCCGAGGGCCTCGGGTGTATTTCGTATGCTCAAACTGGCACTTTTGGTCTTTGGGAGATTACTAATTTTCTAGTATTTTAGCTACAGTGGATTGTTCATTGCGATCGCGTGAGTTCATCCATGATCGTGTATAGTAAGTTGAGGCCAGGCGGATTTTGTTAATCACGATGGGGAAGAAAGGAGTGTGATCCCTTAGGGTGAGCTGTCTTGATCACTGCGTTTGCATGGAGACCTTTGTGTTCACGCAGAAGGACTTGGAGCGGTAGTGAGGTGATGGAATTACTCTATGCGATCGCATATAGCAATTCACGATTGCATTGTTATGAGGAGTTGTATTATGTGATCACATAAGTGTTTCTGTGACCGCGTAGGGTTAAATAACTGGGCAGTATTTAAATAGCCAATATGCGACCCTTATTCATTATTCCGCCATTTTTGAACGGGATTAAAGCCTTTGAGGGAGAATTTTTTAGGAAACCAAAATGGAATCACTTGGAGGTAATATTTGACTTCATAACTTATTTATGTGTGACTAAAGGTCTAATTAGTGGTGAATAATTCGGGAAAATCACTGTAAAATAGGTAATTAGAGCTTGAGATTAAGAGACGTTAAAAGGGGTATTTGAGGGGTCAACTGAACTACCATTTTGTGTTCTTGATATGCATAGACTTGTGGGAGGATGATTATCTTTCTTGCATAAACCTTATTGAGTTCCGAGACGTGGGCTTGGGAGGGAGGGGGTGCAGGTTTGGCCAATTCCGGGGTTTTTGGTATAAATTTGGTTATTTTCGATTGGGCTTTATTCCCTTAGCATATTTTGATGGTATGATTCTTCTTGTGGCTAGAGGTGGAGCATTTAGAAGCCGTGTCAAGCGGAAAGGCTATCGCGGGCTAGACTTGGACCAGATTAAGGAGAGCAATGATTGTAAATGTTGTCTTTAGGGTATGAAACCCCATATTTACATCGTTGTGCTATATTGAGGTGATGCGCATGCTAGATGATGAGCGTGGAGTCGTGCACCATTGGGGATTTGTGACATAGCCCATCCCGAATAACTGTTTTATCACGTATTTGATTGATTATTGTTTGCTATCATCATGGTTGGGCTGAATGTCATAATTTGGGCACCGTGCCAACTATTTGGACCCTTAGGGGAATTTTACTGCTATTTTCTCACCGTTTTAATTTTGTATATGTACTCAATCATGCTATATTCTACTATTTTCATAAGTCAACCATGTCTACTCTATTTAACACTTCACATCCTATTTTGGGCTGAGCATCATGTTTTACTGTGCCCGAGTGGCTTTTAGAGACTTCTGATTGAGTAGGGCTGATGGCCTGTGTTGTGAAGATTACTAAGGGACCGGGCTGCACGCTACAGCAGTGTTGTACTGATTATGATTTTGAGGTTGATGGCCACGAGATAGCTTGATATTGTGCTTGAGTCGTAAGGGACCCCTACCGGAGTTTTTACACCCCTAGTAAGCGCGAGTACCATGAGTGAGTGATACATTTATTATGCCACAAGATGGCTTGTTATTGCGCTTGTGCCGTAAGTGGCCCCTCCCAGAGTCTATAAAGGCCCAGTCAGCGCCGGTACCAAGTGTGTTATGTGATATAGCCCGAGTGGCAGATGTTGTTCCATGTTATTGCCTGTGGGGTTGTTCTTTATTTATATTATGCCCGAGGAGCTGTTTATGAGTGATTGTGAGGTAGCCTGAGGAGCTAGTTCTATTGGTATTATGCCCGAGGGGCAGTTTATGATACATATTTTTCTGGATGGGCTGTTTATGTTTCATTAATGGTTACTTTTTGTTTTATCACTCATTTAAAACTGTTGAAACTTGTATTAAAAGGTTCTTACAGAAAAAGAGCATGATTTTCGAAGTATGTGATTTCTGTATTGTGTTGGAAATATCATGTATTCGTTGTAGCGCTTTGACGTGGTTTATGTATTTTCTTACTACTCGGCTTTCATTTATCTTTATTACTAACTGAGTTGGAGTACTCACTTTACTCCCTACACCTTGTGTGCAGATTCAGGTATTTCTGAACTCGGTAGTGGGTGTTGATTGCTCAGAGGCATAGTCAACGGAGTTTAGCAAGGTAGTTTCCTAAGGTTCGCAACAATGCTTTTCTCCCTCTTGCTTTTGCTAGACTGTATTCAGTACACTTTGATTTTTTCGTTATATTCAGGCCTTAGTAGATGCTCGTGACTTGAGACACCCAATGTCAGGCTTGTATATTATTTTTGCACTATTTATTTAAACTTATCTTATAAAACATTTGTTTAATCAAAGGCTTAAACATGATTCTTAGCTATTAATGGTTAATTTGGGAATTGTATTGCCTGGCCTAGATTTTTGATAGGCGTCATCATGACTGGGACGGTTTTAGGGTCGTGAAAAGTTTGTATTAGAGCCTAGGTTACATAAATCTCACGATTCATGAGATTTTTTAGTAGAGTCTCTCAGATCGGTACAGAGACGCATGCACTTATCCTCTTTAGGCTGTAGAACCTTTAAGGAAAAATTCACATTCTTGAATTCTTATCGTGTGTCCTTGATTCAGCTTGAAATGTAACTTTTTGAATTCCATCACACATTTGTATGCGCGCATGAGAGCTCAGTAGTAGATGTGCATCGATGGGTTGTGATTTCCTAATCGAGGGGCGAGATGTGATTTTTGTATATGGATATTGAGCAAGTCTAGAGGACATGAGGCCGGGATTTTCCCTATAGCTTGAGCATTGGGGCGTTGATTATGTGAGCATGTGTTTCTGTATTTCTATGTCCGATGGTGTCCCAATCAGTGTGAGTGATGATTGGATAGCTATGTGATGAGTATGAGGTGATTGCAAGATGTGTTCATATGATTCGAATGGATGAGAAGGTAATTCTTGGGGCAGTAAAAACTATTTATTTCTTGATTTAATCTTGATTGATGTATAGCCCCGAGCTATGGGAGTGTGAAGAATCTTTTCATATTTTCTAGTTGGGGAATGAAGTAAATTTCATGTTGCAATATGAGTTCAGACTCAGAAAGATTATATTATTGTCAAATGTTTATGCCGGTGGAAGGGTATAAAGAGAATTAGTTTGAGGCAAAGCAGGTGGGTTATCTCCTGCGATTGTTCTGAAGTTTGTGCGATCCTTATGTTATCTGTTAGAAGATCTCATTTACAAGTAAAATATATGTGTTGCAATTTAAATTTGGGTCGTTTAAGAGAGTGGGTTGAACTGTTAAGAGAGTGAATGCAAGATTTGCAGAAGATTTAAAGTACTAGATGGTTTGTGTTTCACGAGCTTATGAAAGATTGAGTTTAATCTCACTATGGTATTATGGTAGTATTAGAGTATATCCATTATGAGCTATTGTGTGTGTTTTGATCTATGGCTTTGATCTAAGTGACAGAGTCTGCTATTGATTAGTTGACTACACTGTTATGTGCTATGTTGGTTCCGGTTTGAGGCGTACGGGTGAATCAGTTATGGCTTAAGGAGATTGAGATCGAGGATGGCTCGAGTAAAGGAAAATTTTGACAAAGGTTATATTATGCTTCATAGATATATGAGAATCGCGGACTTGGTAAAGGATGTGTGATGCATAGAGCAGGAAATTAATTGATTGTAGGTGAGATTAAATTCTATGGTGCCGGAGTGCTACTGATGCATAGGTTGTTCGATACATTTGATCAGTATAATTGAGGTTTGAGTAGAGTGGATGACTCTCGAAAATGGTTCTAATGGGTTCAAGATTTTACATGTAGTGATAGGAGTTTTTTGAGTTGTATAACTGGCTGGAAACTGAGGTTTACATTGGAGGGTGTCAAGACTTGTGTCATTTCTACATCAATTATGGGATTCTATATATCAATATTAGGAAGGTAATGGCTTTGGATTCATAGGAAGTCTCTCTTGGGTAGGTATTTTTAATGTGGTGCTTTGGGAATATTTAAGAAAGTATTCAGCGGTTTATAAGCCTTAAACAATGTGGTTTTATGGTTGGGTCTTGTGGTTTGAGTCTGGGTTGAGGAACTGTGGTGTTACAGCAAGAAGAAGTATCAAGTTGAAGGTAAATAAGAAGGAACTTGGATAGATGTGATAGCTTGGTAGTAGGCCGAATCAGCATGGTAAGGATATGATTAGTCCTTTGGATAAGTAAGAGGTAATGAGTTTCTATAGGTTTTTCGCGGAAATTCTCTTGGGTATTAGTGACATGCGTAGCTTGATTGAGTTAGTAGGATTCAGCCCTGGAGATTTAGTTTTATGCAAATGGAATTCAAAGAGTTCTTGATGGTTTCTACCACGGCTAGAGATGCGTATTTTCTACGAGTGTGAGGAGCATGGGATGTGTACTGATTTCCTTCTAGATAGGATCAATGGAAATTTCTTGGGTAGTTGGGTACGTAGCTACTTTTGGCCTAGAAGGGATATGAAGTTTTCATGTTTATCCCAGGATTGTATGGTATATGCAATATGTTGTGTAGGATTAAATTTGCATGTGTAAGTTCACGATTCGGATTTCAATGGAGGGTTACAAATTCTTATATAGCATGGGCTAATTCAGATATCTAGGTAAATGAGATCATGAATTGTTGTGGCTTGAGGAGGGTATACATTTTAGAAAGGGAGATGTGTTTGAGTTGAGGATACATCATTAGTCTTGGGGCACTCTCTTGTTGGATCGACTGTTGATATTCGAGTTTTCTTGGTGGCACGGGAGAATAATAGGAGTAACTCTTGTGGGATGATTGGGTATTAGAGGTGTGTTAGATACTCATACAGCAGAGTAAGGATCGAATATGGTAATTCGCGTTCTGTATGGATTTAAATACTGGGAGTTCTCACAGACAAGTTAGGTCGTGGTGGTAGACCGCATATATCGGTCTTGTGTTGTAACTATAAGAGGTTTGGAGACTCGAGTGGATCTTTGTTGCTTGGTATGTTAGGTTCTAGAGGTGATATTAGGTATAGACTTGTTGTATTAGTGTTGTGTCATTCTCTGCTATTATGCTAAGACGGTGGCGTTGGCTATGCCGGGAATGCCACTGAGTGAGTGGCGAGGTTCGACAGATTATGTTATCAGTATGGTAATTTTATATTTTGAAAACCCAACAAATTTTTGGGAAGGATTTTCTTTCTTATTTGGGCCTTCGTGATGGATATTAGTGTAGAGACTCCTACCATTGATCCAATTCCAACACTGAGGGATTTTCTAGGTGTGTTTCCTACTATCGAGCGTGTTTTTGGTCAGGGCTATTGATTTTTGTATTGACTTGTTATTGGGCACCATAGCGTATGGCATTGGCAAAGTTAAAGGAATTGAAGGAGCAGCTCAAGAACTCCTTGAAAAGGGGTTCATTGGTAGGCCAATATGGATGTGTGTTCTATATCGAGTCGGCTCGGTTGACTTCGAGTGGTATTGTTGAGTGATGTATAGATTCAATTGTTATTGAGCTTATTAGTGATCTGGAGAGATCTATGAGCTACCTTTATGTGTTGCGAGGAGTTGGGATTTCTTGGTTATAGGCACATGTGGTGTGGTTTTATTGGGGCTTCTCTGTGGAATTCGAGCGGGAGGAGTATTGGGTATGGTTCCACGAATGGCATGTCGATTGTTTCCTTTTGGGTTTATGTAATATTAAGTCAATTACTTCGTATTGGTTATGATGATATCTTTGGTTCTAGACATCAGATTGTGCATAGTTGTCAATATTGAGAATATTGACTTGACGTGTTTCATGTGGACCCGCATTTGGATAGGGTCGTGTACTGCAACTACGTTATGTTGAGGTATGACCCTTCGAGTTAGATTCATGTGTTCTGTTTCTACGACTTGTGATGGGTTCTCAGCATTTTTTTGTGGTGGTACTACTGAATTTTGGTAAAAATCTTTCATTCGAGTCGTCTTTATGATTTGAGTACGTTCAGATTATTGCCTATGGGTGTGCGTATTGCACGAGTGGTGGCTTAGATTGCACTGATATGTCATGTTTCCAGAGTAGTTCTGTTGGATTAGATGAGATTGTTAGGATCCAGAATGAATAGTAACGGATTTGATTTCGGCGTGTTGGAATGATAATATCGAGGTTCGGCTAAAAAATTTGCTATGGTCCTGGCCAAAAGAGTAGTGGCTTCACGAATGGTTGATCTGAGGAGTGTCTATGACTTTCTACGTGTTTCATTTATCAGCTATAGTATACAGAAGTGTTGGAATGAGACTTTATTTAATAAAAGGCGTTTTAGCGAAATTCGGATATTTTAAGCAACTATTGCGATTAAAAGTTATCGCTAAGAGTGTTTGAGTCATGTGGTATGTCATGTAATTGCACATGAGATTCAGGTATTAGTTATTACAGTTGTTTCGGGCTTATCCAGAGTATAGATGTGAGATTCTGTTCTTGTAGATGGTTTAATAGTGGAAATGTGGGTTTATGAGCTCGGTTGGATTGTGAAATTTTAGTTACATAGTGTTATCAGATCTATATGAGATAGGGTGACGTGGGATCCCCCAACGATATGTGTATGGTAAGGTTATTTAGTGATTGGGTGGCTTTTGGAACAACTTTTGGCACGTTCAAGGACGAACGTATGTTTAAGTTGAGGAAGATATAACAATCCGACCAGTCGTTTTGGAGCTTTTGCACTTCACTCACAAGTTCTCGGGAATTTGTAGCCTATGTGGTGTATTAAGACTTATGGAAGTCATCAGTTTTGGGTTTTCAGGGTAATCAGAATGAATTTGGAAGAACAGTTCTCAATTTGAAACTTAAAATTTGGAAGGTTTGACAAAGTTTTGACTTGTTAGTATATGATCTCGGATTGGAATTTTTATGATCTGGTTAGCTCCATTAGGTGATTTGGGACTTAGGAGTGTGATCAGAATATATTTTGGAGGTCCGCGGAAAGTTTAAGCCCGAATTGGCAACATTGAGATTTTGACGTTTTCAAGTTGATAGGTAAGATTTTGAAATATGGGTCGGAATGAAATTACAAAAGTTGAAATAGGTTTGTAATGTGTTTTTTGGATATGTGTGAAAACTTTAGGGTCAATCGGAAGTGTCTTGGATGGTTTCAGCATCGTTGGTGGAATTTAGAAAATTTCAAAGTTCATAGGCTTGAAATTGATGTGATTTCGGTGTTTTTGCATTGTTTTTTGTGTTTTGATGGTTTGAATAAGTTTGAATGATGTTATGGGATATGTTGGTAGGTTTGTTTGAGGTCCGGGGGCCTCGGATGTATTTCGGATTCTCAAATGGGCACTTTTGGTCTTTAGAAGATTGCTGGTTTTCTGGTGTTAGCAGTGGTTTGTTCATTGCGATTGCGTGGTTCATACGTTGTCGCATAGAGTAACTTTAAGGCATGCGGATTTTGTGAATCGCGATCTCGAAGGTAGGAGTGCGATCATGTAGGTGAGCAGTTTTGGTAACTGCGTTCGCGTGGAGAGCTTTGCGTTCGCGTAGAAGGACTTGGAGTGGAAGTAAGTGATAGAATTGCTCTATGTGATCGCATAAAGCTGGCCGTGACCTCATTGTTGTGAGGAGTTGTCTTATGAGATTGCATAGGTATTTCTGTGACCGCGTAGATTAAATAATTGGGCAGTATTTAAATATCCAACCTGTGACCCTTCTTCATTTTTCCACCATTTTTGAACGGGATTGAAGCTTTTAAGGGAAATTTTTTAGGAAACTAAAGGGGAATCACTTGGAGGTAATATTCTTGACTTCATAACTCGTTTATATGTGATTAAAGGTCTAATCAGTAGTGAATAATTAGGAAACAATAGTACAAAATAGGTAACTAGGGCTTGAGATTAAGAGGAGACAATAAAACTCTGATTTCAGTGTTCTTGATATGTAGAGACTCGTGGGAGGATGAGGATCATTTTGGCGTAGATTTTATCGATTTCTGAGACGTGGGCACGGGGGCAAGTTTGGCCAATTTCAGGATTTTTGGTATAAATTGGGTATTTTCGAAAGGACTTTTTTCCTTTAGCAAATTTTGATTGTATGAATCTGCTTTTGGGTATAGTTGGAGAATTCGGAGGCCGAGTCGAGAGAAAAGGGCATCGCGGGCTAGAGTTGGACCGGATTGAGGTGAGTAATGATTGTAAATGTTATCCTGAGGGTATGAAACCCTTGATTTCACATCATTGTGCTATATTAAGGTGACACATACGCTAGATGATGTGCGTCGAGGCGTGAACCGATGAGGATTTGTGACTTAGTCCATCCCAAATAATTGTTTACCGCGTATTTGATTTATATATGTTTTCTATCATCATGTTTGGGCTGAATGCCATAATTTGGGTCTCGTGCCAATTATTTGGACCCTTAGGCGATTTTTACTGCAATTTTCTCATTATTTGATTTTGTATTTGTACTCAATCGTGCTATATTCTATTATTTTCATAACTCAGCCATATCTACTCTTTTTAAACATTTTACATCATATTTTAGGCTGAGCATCATGTTTTACTATGCCTGAGTGGCTTTTAGAGACTTTTAACTGAGTAGCGCAGAGGACCTGTGTTGCGAGGATTACGATAGGCTCGGGTTGCCCACCGTAGCAGCGTTATATTTATTATGATTATGAGGCCGACGGCTTGAATTGTACGCCACAATGTGTCCTGATATGAGGACGAGAGCATGTTTGAATATGTAATGATATGACTTGATATTGCACTTAGGCCGTAAGGGGTCCCTCCCAGAGTTTGTGCACCCCCAGCGAGCGTGGATACCCTGAGTGAGTGATATATTGATTATGCCATGCAATGACTTTTTATGCGCTCGGGCCGTAAGGGGCCCCTCTCGGAATCTGTAGACCCCCAGTGAGTGCAGGTACCCGGTGTATTATGTGATATAGCCCGAGGGGCTCATGTTGTTCCACGTTATTGCCTGAGGGGCAGTTCTTGATTTATGTTATGCTTAAGGAGCTGATTACGAATGATTGTGAGGTATCCCGATGGACTGATTCTATAGATATTATGCCCGAGTGGCGGCTTATGGTACATGTTTTGCCCGAGAGGCTGTTTATGTTTCTATCATGGTTACTCACTATTTTATAACTCCTTTGAAACTGTTAAAACTTGTTTTTTAAAAGTTTTTACCGAAATAGAGCATGATTTACAAAGTAAATTATTTCTATACTGTGTTGGAAATATCATGTATTCGTTGTAGCGTTTTGACGTGGTTTACAAATTTTCTTACTAGTCAGCTTTTTTTTACCTTTATTACTCACTGAGTTGGAGTACTCACTTTAATCCTTGCACCCTATGTGTAGATTTAGGTATTACTGAATCCGATAGCGGGTGTTGATTGCTTGGAGGCAGAGTCATCAGAGTTTAGCAAGGTAACTGGCCGACGTTCGCAACACTACTTTTCTCTCTCTTGTTTTTGTTAGATTGTATTCACTAAACTTTCAGACTTTTCTGTTGTATTCAGACCTTATTATATGCTTGTGACTTGTGACATCCGGATGTCGGGCTTGTATATTATTTTCACACTGTTTATTTAAACTTATATTATAAAATATTTGTTTAATAGAAGGATTACATGATTCTTATTGATTAATGATTAATTCGGGAGTTGTGTCAGCTAGACAAGATTTTCGATAAACGCCATCACGACCGGGCAGGTTTTAGGGTCGTGACATTTTCGTACTCATGCTACACGTGCTGCATATTTTTTGGTGTAGACACATATGTGTTTAGCGGCCTTGTGAGAGCAGAGGCGAGGGTACTTAAGTGAACTGCATTCCACATTACGACCCGCAACTAGGTGAGTCTCCTGCAGTGTATTTATATTTTTTCCACATTACGACCCACAACTAGGTGAGTCTCCTTCAATGTATTTATATTTCTTTTTTTGTCCAATTTATATTCCGGACATACACTGTATTTTATTTTATTTCCTAATTGATGCTCATGCACTTGTGACACCGAATTTTAGGGTGATTATAGGTTGCTCAGCATTGAAATTGTTAAAACATTATCATTACTCTGTTAATTTTATGTTTTACTACTTATTAATTAGAGGAAATTATGATCTCGAAAATACTAAAATAAGAACCAAATTAATCAATTACTATTGACTTGTCTGATCGCAAAGTTTGGTACCATCACAATTTTTAATGTATTTTGAGTCGTAACAACATGACATATATTTATGAATTTACTTCCTTTTTGTCTTTTGCCTTTCTAAGCCAACTTGATAGTTTTATTCATTTTCTCAATTAATTTGAACGTTATTTTAGGATAACATTTTCTTACATCTCATTATGTATCTGAACTTGCAGGAGTATGATGATTCTCCTATTCCTTCTATTCCACTTTTCAGTATTTAGTTGCGCCGAAAAACGTTATTTTCGATTAAATTTTTTTTGCTGTTTAGTCGCATACGACGATTAAAAAATACATTATATTCTATAAAAATACACTTAAATACATTGTCGTTTTTTATAAATACATAATTTTTTTGCTTGTATAAGAATTCCGAAAATCTATATTTTTTTAATACAGCCAAATATCAATGTATTTTGTAATTTTTGTTGTTTGAATACCGTTGAATTGAATACGATAAATTGAATACTATGTATATTAGGGAATAAAGAATATGTGTGAATTGAATACAATATATACAGTCGAACTGAATAGAATGCTATGTACCCTATTTAATTGATTTTGTGTTGTTTGAATACAGCTGAATCAATGTAGTGAAATTGAATATAATCCAATTTTGTGCTTTCCGTTATTAAACGCTCATAATCACTACTTTTAGGCTAATTACCTTACTGTATTTATAAATACATTTGCGTGAATACATAATATACATAATTAAACAGATGCAATCCCTGTTTTTAACTCACTGTATTCACAAAAACAGATAAGCGAATACTTGGAATACAACACAACAGCAGCAAAATTTATGTAGCATTGATTTTGTTGAGTTAAATTAGGAGTGATATTCGCTAATTGATCCTCTTTTTGCTATTAAACAACTGGATTCTCCTTTTTCTTAGGCGAATTCTACAATTGTATTCATGAATATAGTAGTGCGAATATAGCGAATAGTCTTACAGCTAGACTCTCCTGTTTTTAGGTGGATTCCACTATTGTATTCATGAATACAGTAGCGGGAATATGGTGAACACAGTCGCGTAAAAATTAAAGAGTAGCTATAGAAAATAATTATGTATATAGTAGCTATATGAGTTTAATAGTGACTAAACAATAGCAGTTTTTGAAAATTCCTCAATTTTATCCGTGTGTTGAATATTAGAAGACTAGGCCTAAATTTGTTCCACCTAGTGGCCTATATCTCTCGGCGATGTTTACAAAAATAGCCGGCTATATTCATTGTTTACCTGTTTTTAGCCCCATATATATATTATGCATTAATTCTATCTAATTATACTAATACATAAATTACTCATATATTATATCTTCACATGTTATTTTTAATTTAAGAGATTGAGTAGACGACTATTTGGATTAATTCGTCAATCTTTTATTTAGGGAAGACTGCACAGTATAAACACTCTAAAAATAATAGTAGTCGAGAAATGTATATCAAGGTATAATTTACAAAAGATATATACATTTTACACATAATCAGTATATATTTTTTATATATTGACTAATGAGTATAATTAGTTTGGGCGACCGGCCAAATGTGTACCTTTGCTGGGAATTTGTTAGCAGCCCATTGTACTCTCCTAGACCAATGAAATAAAAGATTTAGGCATAAAGGTCATGATTTAGACTCAGTGGTTTATAATGAACATAATTTAAATTTTTCCTTCTCTTTTTCTATTGTCCCCTATTTATTATAAATTAAAACAGTTTAAAATATTTTATTAATAGTTATTTTCTTTATTTATAGTAATATATATTTTTATCTATTCCGACCATTGAGGCATAAAATATGTCAATATTGCTCTCTTTTTCTCTCTCTATCTTTCTCTTAGCAAGATTCTCAATCCTCTCTCTTCTTCATCAAATAAGTAGAATCAACGGCATCATCACCATGGTCGTCGTAAGAATCGTATTCAGCATTATTGTCTACTATTGGCTCACCCTCATAGACGAACAGATCTGACCATGGCACGCCGGGTAAGATTTGAGTGCTGGATGTTCGTTCGTCTCAATATTTAGTTTTAACAATGTATTTAGTATTTTGCTTGGTCGGAAAATGCTATCTTAGGCGAACTTTCTTCTCTTCTTTGCTATTTTTGTCCCATATATTAATACATACACATTGTATTTTGTATTAATACATTATTTATTTGCCTATATTTATATATTTCGAAGGTCCTTAATTTTCTAACATAGTCGAATATCATTGTGTTTTGTGATTTTTTATTGTTTGAATACAATCGAATGAAAGACAATGCATAATAGCGAATAATGAATATCTATGAATTGAGAATAATATATACAAACAAATTGAATAGAATAGTATACAACAGATTTCTTGATTACCTCATTGTATTTATAAATACAGTTGCGCGAATACATGGAATACAACACAGTAACAGCAAAATTTTTGTAGAAGTGATTTTTTTGGAGTTAAATTAGAAGTGATACACGCTAATTGATCCTCTTTCTGTTATTAAACAATTGAACTCTCCTATTTTTTAGGAGAATTTCGCCACTATATTCATGAATACAGTAGCGTGAATATAGTTGCACAACTAAACTTCCCCATTTTTTAGGAAAACTCCGCTACTGTATTCATAATTACAGTAGCTCCAACACAGTTAATACAATCACGTATGTCATAACCCAAATACAACACGTTGTGAAGGTGCCTATGGTGAAACTTGGCCAACCTCAACTTAACAAAAAACCAACCACAATACTAGTATTCAGAACATTTGTGGAATAATACTTTTATCACTTAAGAGAATAAATTGTTCGTAATATTAGCAAAATCCATAACATGATTCAACCAGCTCAAGACCAGGGTGTCACGGAGTACATGAGCGTCTAGATAAATAGCATAGTCCACAACAACGTTTACTGAATACAACAAAATCATAACTACAATAGAGAATGAGGGTCAAGATCTGTGAATGCGATGCAGATACCTCAACAATCTCCCAAGCCTGCAACCTCGATCAATGGCTACCACTGGGATCGAAAGCACTTGGATCTCCATACAAAGTGCAGGAGGTAACGTGAGTACACCAACTAAGTAAGTAATAAGTCCAACTTATGGACTGATTGTTAGTGACGAACTCAACCACATCAAAGATAACAGAAATAACGTACAAAAATGTAGGCGTACTTTAGTTTAATAAATAGCTCGAACAATAAAACCAAACAGATATGAACGAGGCAAAGAAGTATAACTCTACTGCATTTGGATGCCAATGCGCATGCTTTATGAAATGCACCATGCTAAATGTCGTATGTGCCCACAATCTCAAATGATCGTCCAGTCAGTGCTATGTATGGCTCATACGACCCAGGGAATATCCATCCCGAAATATATGCATCTCTGACAGTAGTCACTCAGTACTGAAGAAGTCCAATCTGGCCTATGGAGAAAATCCATCTCCTGATAATAATAATAACCACACAAGCTCTCGGTACTGTATATAGCTCACAAGGACCTGGCAAGAGCCCATATATATATATATATATATATATATATATATCACCGACCATCAATCTCCAGTGCCGAGGAACAGGCCAATCCAGTTTCACAGAGAAATCCATCTCCATAACAAACAGAATGGAAATAGAAAACAACTAAATGACTTAGTCTTGCCCGTTTACCCACAACGGAGGAGCCGCCCCCACCAGGCAGGCGGCCACGGGTCATAACGCACTCTTCGTGCATTCGCAAAAGGCATTACTGGCCGGCTTTCTCAATCTTCAATATAACTTCAGAAAAGGGAAGATCCATCTCTGAATATAATCAACCGCGCTCACTGGGGTTGTGTTACAGACTCCAGTTGGGCTCCTTCATCCCAAACGCTACCACAAGCTAACTAAGGCATATACCAATTATCTGGTGCTACATGCAGCCCCACCCACAACTGTGTCTCATAATTAGGCTTTCGGCCTCACTCAGTTATAACTCTCCAGTCTGCCCCATGGGCTCACGATGCCATGAAAACTAGCCCGGGACAATGATATGATGTGCAAATAAATAACAGCTGAGACTAAGATGTGATATGAAATGCATGAATATAACTTAGTACAGAATATCAATGAATTTAGTGAGATGACAGCATGAAACGACCAGTAGGGTCCCAATAGTACCGGCATAAAGACCTAGCATGATAACTACATGATCTATAGTCCATTTACTTGATCACATGAAGAAACACATATATCGACAAGATAGAATTACTAATCAGCGCAATGGAATTAACTAGGTCACAATTCTCACAGTACACGCCTGCATGCCCGTCACTTGGCATGTGCGTGACCTCAATTCCAGCATAAAGCACATAGTTCAGGGTTTCGAACACTCATAACCAAGTTCGGAAGTGATACTTACCTCGAACCAAGCAAACTCCTACTCCTATGCCATTGTCTTCCAAATCAAACTCCGGATGTTCTGAATCTAGCCATAAGCTATTCAATACAATCAACACGAGCTAAAGGAATCAATGCCGTAAGAATGCTATGCATAACAACAAAAGTTAAAAGTCAACTCAAAATCTAGGCCTTTGGACCCACGTCTCAAAATTCGACCAAAGTCACAAAAATCCGATATAACCCATTCAATTATGAGACTAACCATACTTGTTTTCACAAATCTGACTCCAAATCAATATTCAAATCTAATAAATTCATTTTATGAAATTTTCACAATTTTACCCAAATTTCCACCTCAAAGTACTAATCAAATGATGAAATCAGTGATATATTCATGTCGATCAACGAAACACGAGTTAGCATCACTTACCCCAATGTCCGCTCTTCTTGTGGTTGCACTGACAAGCCTTACTATTTTGACCATAACTTTCTCTACATATGTCTTAATGATGATTTCTTTACCCTTCTGGAAACTAAACACAAAGGGCTTTCCAGTTTTTAATCATCTCACAATTCCTTGCAGATAAAAAGATATAGGCTTCTGATGTCCGACTAGAGAATCTGCAAATTTGCCCTGGAGCACCTCCGTCACAAAATTTGCACATTCGCCGCCCCCATATTCGCGCTCAGCAACCATCGTCCGTGAGGATTAAGCACAAGAACCATGCCTGAGTTCCGATAATGCCCGAACTAGCTCAAAACTCACCTAAAACGCACCCGAGGACTCCGGAATCTCAACCAAATTCACCAACAAGTTATATATAAAGATACAAACTTAGTCGAACCCTTGTAACTCTCAAAACAACATCAAAATACCAAATTAACCCCGGATTTAAGCCTATGAACTTCTAAACTTCCAAGTTCCGCAAACGACGCCCAAACATATCATAACTTGTCTGAATAACCTTAAATTTTTCACACACGTCAGAAAAGACACTATGAACCTACACTAATTCTCAAAATTCCATTCTCACTCTGATATCAAATTTTCCACTACCGCCCGGGAATCACCAAATTTTCAATCTGGCCAATTCACGCCTAATCCTATCACAAACGTCTAAATGATATTTCAGACGCTGTCCTAAGCCAAAATTACCTAATAGAGTTGAAGGAACCATCAAAATTCACATCCCATACCAAATACTAAAAAGTCGAAACATGGTAAAACCTTTCAAATTTAAAGCTTCAAGGTGAGAACCATTCTCCCAAATCAAAATTCAGATAACCTGAAAATCGAAACCGACAATTCATATAAGCCATAATACATCATACAGATATAATCATGCCTTCAAACAAACAAACAAGGTGCAATTGCTCAAAATGACCGATTGGGTCATTACATTCTCCCCCACTTAAACATACGCTTGTCCTCGAGCATTCCCGGAGTGGTTTCAAAAGCCATCAAATCGCTATATAATCTCACTATGCACAAACCCAGTGGTGATCCCACATCCCCCACCCCATATAGGTATGAAAACATAACATGACTGAAATCTCTTAATCAAAACTAGCCCATAAACCTTAGAATCCCGTTTCCACATCCGAAATTTCCTATAAGATCAGAATCTCGCATCCACGCAGTGTGTAAGTCTGAGCAAGTTGTTTCCAACTATAGCCATAACTCAATATGAAATCACATGATATCCAACATAACTCAAACACTCATAGCGATAATTTATGATCATAGTAGCTGCTTAGAACAACCCAATTCCGGTAATAAACCTATTATCAAGGAGAGACCCATTCAAACACCTTCATATGCCAATGATGAAATAAATGCACAAGAACCCATAACCATTCATAGCATCAACAAGTGGTTGAACTCCACATCGCTCGATAGAACTATAGCAAAATTCCTAACCCGATCAGCATCAATATCCTCAAAAATGTAATGCAATCAGATCCAATAACACCCATTCTAGGTCCGATGACCTCATTTCAGCCATCACAACCACTCTAGTGGCATGCCACATCAATAAAATCTAAAGACATAACCGGTGCAATCCGTGCACTAATATGCATCAAGCCAAATGTACTCAAACATAGAAAATTACTTGAGTGAGAGAACCGTCCCGCAATCTCAATAATACCGCCACAACGAGATGCTAACAATCCATCTCGCATCGTAGAACCTTAAAACACAAAATCTAACACAAGGATCATACCCCAACATGACTTCGCTACAATACGCGACCCTATGTTGCAAGGCCCAGAATCAATCACCACACAAAATTCGATATCCAATAGTCAAAGTGCATTATCATAACTACGAAGAATATAATCCAATACCATAATCCAAAATAAATATATCCAACGTGCAATCAATCATGCAATACAAAAATACTCATCTCGCTCAAAATCCACTATAATGCTCAAATTGAACCGCACCATATGTCCATATAACCGGCGAATCACAACCCCTCGTAACACAGAAGAGTAACTCATAGATCACTCCAGAACACGAATAACCTCAACGAAAATTGAGTGGCACATCTCTTAACAATAGAAATTCAGAGTCAACAAACCCGACCAGATGCAGAACATACATCCATACTGGGCCTACCAATGAATCCCAAATCAACTCTAGTCACCCTCAACAGTGAAATAACCCTTTATAAGTCTACAGTGACTGAATCACTTCACGCACAACACCCCGACTAACCTTAGCTACATTTTCACAATCCACAATTACAAAACAATCCACTCACAAAAATTCGTATTCTCCAAATCCACAGAACAAATGAATTACCATCTCTGGTCATACCTTGAGGAATACTTCTGAAATTTTTTTCTGCGCCAAAAGTAAAAATCTGGACTTCAGCAATCGATCAAACAATAGAGTGCCACAATATCAATGAAGTATACATGAGTCAAACATGTCACCCAATTTTTGAGTGTCTACTCTCATCAAACCATACCAATTAGTAATATAATTTACCTAGTCATTTGAAACAGTCCATGGTGCCTAGGAATTTATGACCTTCCTTTGAGAAATAAGTTGTGACCTTATACATGCAAATCTTAACCCTACACATCATGCCGCATATACCATGCCATCCCATGATAAATATGAGGACTTCATAATCCACTCCGAGTCACAACCAACCACTGTCACAACTCATTTTTGGCTTACACGCGACTACCCCGAGGGATAACACGTATAAAGGAGTTTTTCCAATTAAAGTGACATTATCCTAAATGGGATTATTTATTTATTTTAGAATCGCCACTTGGGATAGGTTTGGCTTTTGTTGTCCCAAGTTACCGGTTTATTTTAAAATCCCAAATCGAGAATATTTTGACAGCCCAATTGGAGTCTGGGAACTAGATATTCTTGAGTAAGGAATTCTGTTGACCCGAGGGAATGTGTTAGGCACCCCCGGATCCCGTGGTTCTAGCACGGTCGCGTAAACTATCATAACTGGCTAAAATCTGATTTGTTATACATGTTCAACCCTGTGATACAATTTTTTAAATTATTAACCGCTTTTAATGTATATTTTTAGGAAGTTTACAATGTCATTAAAACACATCGCGAATAACATCATATAAATGCGCACGCAATTTTAGACATATTTCAACTCCATTGAGATTTGGATTTGAGTCATGTAAATGTGCACACGTATTTAAGGAAGGTGAATTATTAAAGATGTCCGATAAAGCAACTAACCCGTTATTATCTTTATGAGAGGTTGTGAATATTCGCTAGATAACTCATCTCAGATTCTAAGCATTTTGAGTTCCATATTTTTTAGGAGATGACCCAAAAGAATACTTGATGTTAAGACTACTTGATCCTAATAGTAATTACAAAGATTTATTTGAATGCCATGCCGGATGTCCTAGGTGTACGCATCAGCTGGGCCTCAATGTAGCGCAACTTGGTAGCTCTAGCCTTGGGACCCAAATGCAGCCTCTCACATTTGCACCACAAGTGTAATTGCACATATGGACAGACCGCTGAGCTTAGTGGGCTTAACAGCTCAATCACATATACTTCAAAGTAGAGGGCCCCTATTTAATAATACACTTTGGGGTTGTAAATTCAAACTAGGTATCAAGGATTGCACCCACATGTAAATTGTTTTAAGTTAATGGGACCAATGGCCCGATCATCCCCAGATAGGCTTAATTTTGCACGAGTAATTGAAAGTCTAGACACAAGGCACATTTTTAAACGGCATCATGTGTCCAAACACTAATCAGATTTATCCTGACCTTAATAAGAATAAAAATCGGCTCACATTTGTTAGTCTATCACTAGCTTAGACACACTCGTTTGAGTCCGCTTATAAACACACATAAATTGTATAAACATGAAGACTATATTTACGACTGATTACACTACAACCACACCACTGACCTAATGAATTAACAACCAATTTTTACATCACGATTACAGGTGAACCTGCAACTCACAGACACTTCAGAATTCGTGCTAAGCCTAAATACAAAATTGAGAAGCCATTTACTACATTACTATTACATCACAAGGATCAATTGCAGAATTAACTAAAATAAAGGGATTCCTGGTTAGAAATCCTTTAAATAGGGTACATAGCTATACATTGCACAATTTAACAACTCGAGGAGACAAAGGAAAGAAATTAAATAGCTAAACAGTTGTATTTCAAAAAAGCAAAGCTTCCTTCTACATTCGTATGAGATCCATGGGTCCAAAATATACCTGGAATGTCAACAAGATAAAAGTCTATGAGTAAAGCGATGCAAATTGTAAGCCAGAGCAAGCAGTCAATAAGCCAATGAAATAACCAGAAATTCAGGGAAGTTTTTGAGAAAAGGGAGAAGAAAATTCAACAGGAATAGGATAGCACTAATGAGTTCTGAAGATCGTAGAGAAAACTAATATGTATATATTTTTTTGTATTGTTATTCACAACAAAGCTTTTGAACAAAAATTATGCTCGAAAATATCAAAAAGCCCTCTTCAAATGTTCAGATTTCCCCTTTTTATAGTTGAAGCCTTAGGGAAACACATTCCTTGTTTTCCTTTTAGCCCCTTATTCAAATTTCAATTGTCCTTTAATAGTCCGTAGTTTTCTGACTTGTGCCTCAAGTTTGAGGCTGAAATTATGCATAAGTCCTTCACTAGAATGTTCTGGGGATTGTTACAAGATTCTTTCAAGCTCAAATACCCTTGATACCCTGTTTCCTTTCCTAATTAGCTAACCTAAGGTTTTTTACCCTTGGTTATCATTTGGCTTGGTCAAACCTGACCCTGGTCAATTATAAGTTATGGGCCAAATTCATGGTCTGGACTACAGGCTTAATCAATGCAACCCAAGTTCCAACTAAGCATATTAATGTAACCTTATTCAGTAACAAAGGGTGGAGACAATTATCACAACTTCAGGACTATATGAATATCCACGGATACTTTAAGATGAACCAAAACAAACACAAAAAAGAGACTCAATTGACTATGCAGGAACAATGGCCAAACTATAACTCTTAGCCAAAAACTAGATGTAAAAATCAGGAAATTAAAACAAAGCTAATCACAATATTCAGAGAAGCAATTTATCCTAACCTGAGCATCTACCGAAGATCACAATCAATAGGAAAGTAATATGACTGGTATGAAACTTCCTAAAAGAAAACAACCACTTAGAATCATGAAATAACACAGGTAAGGCCACCAAACCGTTCAGAATCTCAGAGGTGAAACAAATGCAGAATCAAGAGCTGAAGATCAGCAAAACATGTAAATTTCATAGATGAAACTACAAGCCATGTAAAGTTTCAGAGGTGAAAACAAACTGACAAGCCAAAGGCAGAACATAATATCAGACCATTATAGAAGATGCATTCAAACCAGTGACACCCAAATAATCATTGAGTATAACAAACAAAGAATACTACTTATCATACATTAGGATGAGATCGTGGAAAGCAAACTAAAATCTTAAAGGAAACAAAGAAAATAAACATATACAAACAATGACAGTAACATAGAATACTTAGCATTTGTTCATGCAGCTTTAACTTGAATCATTTTCATTGGTTTCTGACCTCTTTTGTAGGACATTTCTAACCTCTAGGGAAACTTATCTTGCATATTTGAAGAAGGACAAAGGGTTCCGGACGGGGGGGGGGGTTGAATCTTAGACCAAGTAAGGTCTTAGATCTGAATTTTATTTGTGGTTTGTAGGGTTTGAGGGATGTGGATGGCATGGTTGGGGAGAAGGAAAGAAGGATCACCTGAGGCCAGTTTGGCGGAGTCCGGTGAACTTCACAACCTAGGGTTAGTTTAGATTTGATATTTGAGCCATTTCATTTGGATTCGAAGGGCATGGTATAGGTGGTTGGAAAGAGGAAGATGAGGTGGTTCAGGAGTGTAACTTTGAGTTGGTTTGCGGTTGGGTCGCCGGAGACGGTTGTTTAAGAAATCCTTCTTTTGAATATTCGAGATGATGGAGAGTTGTTCCAAGGAAACTATTTGCATGACGGGGAAGATTGGGTCTTGGTGGTCTTGTGGTGTAAATATGGGGTGGTTTGGTGACCAGCCGCCGCCATGAGGCGATTTCCGGTGGCGCCGTTAGGGTGGTTGTTGGGTGGTTAACGACGGTCATATATTGGAAGCGGTGGTGTTACATTCGGCGTCTTCTATACGAGGAGGGTGATATTTTGTCTATGAGTTTGTAGAGAAGTTTGCACATATATATCTAACTTGGATGAGGGTTTTAAGGCCGTTGGATGGCCTGAGATCAACGGCTAAGATTAGTGGTTCCAAAACAGTGTCGTTTTGGGCAGGTTTGTTGGACTGGGTCGGAGACTGATGTTTGGGCCGGGCAGGGCGTTATTTACAAGGTAACAAGGTTTTGAGCCACCTAGGTCTGGCCCAATTGTGGCCAGCCTGGGTGGTTGTGTATATATATATATATATATGTTTTTTTTGTGTTTTTATTTCTTTTGTTTTATTTAATTCCTAATTACATTTTTAAAATTCCTGATTAGCCTAATAATTATTTACCCAACACAAACAATAAAATGCAACAAATTAAAATTAAACAAATATGATTAACATGCAGAAATACTACTTATATATTTTTTTAATTTTATATTAGTAAAAATAAACCTATTTAACAAAAAATATGAAATTAAATCCTAAATGATTTCAAAAATGCATTAATGATAACGCACTAGCACACGCAATTAAATCCTAAAACAAAAGGAAAATCTTAAACGTGAAAGTCTTATAGGAGTCGACTTAACAGGGCAAAAAATCTTATGCTCACTGCTGCCCCTCTAAGCGCGGGAAAGCGAAGGGTTTTCGTGCAAAGAAAAGTGAGCAAACATGAGTGATTTTCATCCAACTGAATACTCCGTTAGAAGCATTTTTAAAAAAATTCTGACCGAACCTTGCTTCAAAGGTTGCCTACATATCCTTGGAGGTAAAGGAATCAGGTCAGTGTTGTTCTTGAAGTTTTGGTAGCTGGGACTACCATAGGCTGTAATTTCATTGTTGTTGCTATTGCTACTACTTACCAACTCTTTATTACACAAAAGCAAAACAAAAGCTAAACTGGCTAGGCCTTTCAACTACGGTATACAAGATTCCTATATATAAATCTTTAGGATCTCAAGATTGAATCTTAGCTGATTTTCCTTTAGACCTTGATCTGAATCTTGATGCCTATTAGCTGTAACCGCTGGTTTATTCTTCAGTTTTAAAATAAAGCGGGACATGCGGAGTTTGTGACTTCATTCCAATTTGAGCAGTCTGCATCTCTATCCGGTTCATCATTTTGAATTCACTTCTTTTTGTTCTGTTCTTCTTTTCCTTCATTCTGGATTGAGACTCATGCTTTTGGCCATCTTGTATCTTGTGCCTTAAGGTGACACCTTCTCGGACACCAACACAAACAAAAAAATGAAATTTTCTGCCCCAATTTTCACTGGAAAAATTTCGCGAGTTGTTTGCAACATAAAATCAAGCTATTCTTTATTGAAATCAAAAGAAATCAGGATTGTGCATCCCTTGGAAAGATCGCCAGGTTATGCTGGGGAGGAGAAAGGGTCCTTGTTGGGGATAAGAGGAGGATCCGCGGGTTATGCCAGGATAGAAATGAAAAAGTCCCTGGTGGGGGTAAGGAAAGACCCACGGGTTATGCCGGGATAGGAAGGAAAAGGTCCCTGCTCGGGAAGGAAAGAGAGTCATGAGTTATGACGAAATTAATGGGTTATGACAGGGGAATCCAATGGTTATGCTGAGATGAAAGAGAATTCCTAGCTTATGTTAAGAAGGTCCATGGGTTATGCCGAGATAAACGAAAATTCCTGGGTTATGCCAGGGGAATCTGCGGGTTGTGCCGGGATGAATGAAAATTCCTAGGTTATGCTAGGGAGATCCACGGGTTATGCCGGGATGAATGAAAAATCCTAGGTTATGATAGGGAGATCCACAGGATATGCCGGGATGAATGAAAATTCCTGGGTTATTCCATGGAGATCCACGGGTGCCGGGATGAATTAAAACTCCTTGGTTATGCTAGGGAGATCCACGGGTTATGCCGCGATTGGTAAAAATTCCTAGGTTATGCTAGGAAGGTTATGCCGGGATTGAAAATTCCTGGGTTATGCCAGGGAGATACACGGGTTATACCGGGATGAATGAAAATTCCTGGGTTATGCCAGGTAGATCCACAAGTTATGTCGGGATGAATGAAAAATCCTAAGTTATGCTAGGGAGATCCACGGGTTATGCTGGGATTGGTGAAAATTCCTGAGTTATGCCAGGGAGATCTACGGGTTATGCCGGGATGAATGAAAAATCCTAGGTTATGCTAGGGAGATCCACGGGTTATGCCGGGATTGGTTAAAATTCCGAGGTTGTGCAAGGGAGATCCACGAGTTATGCCGGGTTGAATGAAAATTCCCGGGTTATGCTAGGAGGATCTACCAGGAAGTGAAGGATCGGAGAGGTCCTTTTGACTATGCTGGGGGTCGAGGGGAAAGGAACAACCATTAGGTTATGCTAAGGATAGGGGAGCGTTAAATTTTAGAATACACTGAGGAGTAGAAAGTGTAGGAAAGGAAACCTCAGGTTATGCTGGGGATGTGAAGAGGAACTTCCCGGGTTATGTCGGGGAGTGAAGGAATGAGTTCTTGGTCTATGCTGGAGGGGGGTGGAATGCAATGCGTGGGTCATGTTGATGAAATCCACAAGTTGCTCAAGGGAAAACTAAAGATTTGAATCCCATGCTATCATGATTATTTACGAGTTTGCAGGAAAATGAAAAGAAAGCTTCCCTTTTGTTGTTACCGCAATGCCATTCTTGGTTCTTGTGACATTTCTTTGGTTGTGTTTGCCCCATGTTCCTTTGGTTTTTCTAGACTGCACCTGCGTCTATTTTACTTCATGAACAAAACAAATTGTTAGTTTCAACTGTGATTGGTTTTGCGGCCTTGTCACGCTTGATTTCACCTTCCTTTGTGTCCAAACACAAACCTTTGACTTCCAATACTTGCTTCGTTGATTGGCCAGGGGTCCTCATTTTGGGTTGGTTTTTATTTTCCGGGCCTTGGGTTATGAGTTTTGTCCCGACTTTGATTTTGGGGCTTGCTTTTGGGGTTTTTTATAAGAACCAACGTCTTGTTCGTCTTAAAACCGTTTCCTCTTGTCTTTCAACTTCGTGGACCTTATAATTTTGACTCCACTTCCATTATTTCCCTGCTTTTGAGGTGTCAGCCATCATGATCAGCCGAGATTGGCTAAGTGCGCTTGACGTTGCCGGGTATTCCTTTAGTTCATGCCAGGTGGAACCCGTCAGACAAGCCCTGCTACCTTTCTTAAGGAATGGTCAAGATATCAAAGTAAAAGTGGAAAGGAATGAAACATGGATTTTAGAGAGGTATGTTCCTTTTGGAGGGAAAAGAGGGGACTTATCTGGTAGTATGAACCGAATTTAATGGCAATGACATGCTTCTTGGACTAAATACCCATCCTAGATCCATTCTTGCCTTCTAACTTCAACCCTTTCAAAACCAAAGAAACTTATTCAAATGGGAGCGACCATATTTCCTCTTTTCGGCCAACGACACCCTTTTCGGGTTTTCGCCAATTGACCTCTCTCATTTCTATTCTCCCGTCGCTCGATAGCGCTGTTTGCGATTTTTCGCTAAACGGACTCTCTCATTTTGTTTTTCTCTTCTCGCCGTCACCTTATGGTGCCCGGAGGTCTTCACTGATAAGACTCTCTCATTTTATTTCTCTCAAATATTTGAGTTGTGCCGAATCCCAACAAAGATGTTTTTCACGTCCCCAGGGATCTATAACTTTGGAACCATTCGGACGGATTTGTAACCGAACAAATACATTTTAGCCCCTGTTTTTGTTTTCTTGGGTAAATGGAGTTTTTATTTAGAAATGAGTGAACCTTAGGGATAGCTGCCTACGTATCCTTTCGGAATCAAGTCAGACGTAGTTCAGGAAATTTTCCTAAACTAATTAGTTTGTATATTTTTTCTTTCTTTTTTTTTTCTCTTTTTTTGTTTTTCTTTCTTCCTCTTTTTTTTTCTTTTTTTTCTTTTTTTTTCTTTTTCTTTTTGTTTTGAACAGCATTTCCGGGTTCCAAAGAGGGTGATGGTAGCGGGAAAGCAAAGCCTTCGTCATTTCAATCAACCAGGATCATTGCTGAAGGGGGTTCGAACATAATACCTTTTTACTGCATCTGCATTTACTGCTTCCTCGGGCTCGTCTCCTTCAACGTCACCCAGGTACAATGATCCTTTAGGCAATATCTTTCTGATAATCTATGGACCTTTCCAGTTTGGAGCGAATTTTCCTTTAGCTTCCTGATGGTGAGGAAGTATCCGCCTCAATACCAACTGCCCGACTTCGAAGTTTCTGGGGCGCACTTTCTTGTTGTAAGCGCGGGCCATTCTTTGTTGGTACAACTGCCCGTGGCGCACTGCATCCATTCATTTTTCATCAATTAATGCGAGCTGCTCCAAACGGTTATGGACCTATTCATTATCTTCAATTTCTGCTTCAACAATCACTCGAAGCAAAGGGATGTCCACCTCGGCGAGTATGACAGCTTCAGTCCCATAGACCAGCAAATAGGGGGTTTCTCCTACCGATGTACGTACTGTGGTACGATATCCTATCAGTGCGAAAGGCAGCTTTTCATGCCATTGCCTCGAGCTTTGAATTATTTTCCTCAAGATCTTCTTTTTGTTCTTGTTTGCCGCTTCAATTGCACCATTAGATTTGGGCCAGTAAGGAGTGGAGTTTCTATGTGTTATCTTGAACTGTTCACATATCTCTCCCATCAGCCGACTGTTTATATTAGCTGCATTGTCTGTAATGATGGTAGCAGGAATCCAAAAAATGACAAATGATGTTGGAATACACAATGGCAACCCATTTTGTGAAGTAATCAATGGTGACCAATATGAATCTATGTCCATTTGATGCTTTTGGCCCAATCAGCCCAATGACATTTATGCCCCAGGTGGCAAATGTCCAGGGTGCTGACATCGGATGCAGTTCATATGGCGGTTCATGAATAAAATCAACGTACACGTGGAATTGATGACATTTTCAAACGAAGCTGAAGAAGTCTTTCTCCATGGTCATCCAGTAATAGCCAGCTCGGAGTATGTTCTTTGCCAGTACATAGTCGTTTATATGGGTCCCACACACGCCCGCATGTACTTCATGCATAATTCTCCTGGCTTCCTCGGTGTCCACACATCTCAGCAGATTAAGATCATGGGTCCTTATATACAAAGTACCACCGCTCAAAAAGAAATTGCTTGCATGCCGTCAGATGGTTTTTCTTTTGTTCTTCGGTGGCTTGCTTAGGGTATTCCTGTGTTTTTTTGAATCTCTTAATGTCATAATACCAGGTTTGTGTGCTAGACTCTACTTTGGCCACATTACAATACCCATGCCTTTGTTTGAGTTGGATTTGTAAAGGATCAACATAGGAATTTCCAGGGTGGGGTAACACGGAGGCCAAGGTTGCTAGTGCGTCTGCTAGCTCACTGTGGCAATGGAGAATGTACCTGAATTCTACCAACCTGAACCGTTTGCTGAGGTATTCCACATGTTGTTTGTATGGGAGGATCTTAATGTCTCTTGTCTCCCATTCTCCTTGAGCCTGTCGGATGATTAGATCGGAATCTCCCATGATTATCAATTCTTCGACATCTTGATTAATGTCCATGTTCATGCCCATGATGCAAGCCTCACACTCAGCTGTATAATTGGTGCAGAAGAACCGGAGCCTTGCTGTAGCTGGATAATGCTGACTTGTGGGTGTGATTAAAATTGCCCCAATCCCTACGCCTTTTGCGTTTGCTGCTGTGTCGAAGAATATTCTCCAGACAGGGGTGTCTTCAGCTGCTACTTCCAATGAATTCAATTCTTCATTAGGGAAGTAGGTGTTTAAAGGTTGAAATTCATCATCTATGGGGTTCTCAGCCATATGGTCTGCCAATGCTTGAGCCTTCATTGCCGTACTAGTGACATAAACTATGTCAAACTCGGTGAGAAAGATCTGCCATTTGGCTAGTCTCCCTATGGGCATTGGTTTTTTTGAATATGTACCTTGGTGGATCCATCCTAGTTATGAGGTATGTGGTATGAGCTTGCAGATAATGCCTTAACTTCTAAGCCACCCACGTCAAGGCGCAACAAGTTCTTTCTAACAGTGTGTACTTGGCCTCATAACTGGTAAACTTTTTGCTAAGATAATAAATGGCATGATCTTTCTCTCCCGTGGCGTCATGCTGCCGAGAATATAACCAAAAGAGACTTCCAAGACTGTTAGATAGAGAAATAGTGGCCTTCCTGGTTCTGGCGGAACCAAAACTAGTGGATTGGAGAAGTATTGATTGATATTGTCAAAAGCCTCCTGACCCTCAACTGTCCACTTAACTGCCGCGTCCTTTTTCAGAAGCTTAAATACGGGCTCACATGTGAATGTCAACTGGGCGATGAACCGGTTGATGTAATTCAATCTTCCCAATAAACTCATTACATCCCTTTTGGTCCTTGGCGGAGGTAGCTCTCAGATGGATTTGATCTTGGCCGGGTACAATTCGATGCCTCTTCGGCTGATGATGAACCCCAGATGTTTTCCTGACGGGAATCCAAATACGCACTTTGCTCGATTTAATTTAAAGTCATATTTGCAAAGCCTTTCGAAGAACTTCCTCAAGTCCTTTACATGATCACTGTGAGTCTTAGATTTGATAATCACGTCATCCACATATACCTCTGTTTACACATGCATCATGTCATGGAAGATGGTGGTCATGGCCCTCATTTATGTTGCCCCGGTGTTTTTCAATCCAAAAGGTATAACTCTGTAATAATAGGTTCCCCAAGGTGTGGTAAAGGCAATATTTTCAGCATTCTCCTCATCCATCAACACTTGGTGATATCCTGCGTAGCAGTCTACAAAGGATTGAATCTCATGCTTGGCGTAGTTATCGACAAGGATGTGGATGTTGGGTAGTGGGAAGTTATCCTTGTAACTCGCTTTGTTTAAATCTCTGTATTCCACACACACTCGATTTTTTCCGTCCTTCTTCGATACTGGGACAACATTACCCCCGCTTCTAGCTATTTTGTAATCTCCTCTTAGATTTTGTCGCTGACATCAGGCTTAAACTTCCTTTGTTTGATTTGGACCGGAGGGCGTTCAGGGTATGTAGGAAACTTATGAACAACAAAATCCATACCAAACAAGACATGTAATCGGAAGACCACGCAAATACATCTTTGAATTCCAAAAGGAGTTGAACCAATGAACTATGTATTCCTTTATTCAAATGGATGCTTATTTTAGTTTCTTTGATTTCCTCGGGATTACCCAAGTTAACCGTTTCAGTATCGTTTATGTTTGGCTTAGGTTTGTTTTCAAAGTGTTCCAACTCTCGGTCGATTTCCCTAAAAGCCTCTTCTTCATCGTATTCTGATTCTTGGTTCATTTTTCACAAATGGGAAGCATGTTTGGGTCGTGGCATGAAGTCTGCGAGCATGTCATTTTATTTAAAGACGCATTATTGGGACTGAAAGAAAAGATGATAAATAAAAGAAAGATAAAAATCAGAGAAAGACAAAGAAGCGTAAATGATGAAATATTGATTTTATTTCTTTGAATTATAAGTTGACAGGGTTTGAAATTTGAAATTTAAAGGACAAAGTGTTAAAGAAAAACACACAACCGAGCTACACCCTAAAATAGCTCATGATATAAAGGAAGGTAGCAAGGCGGGACTAGTATCCCTCGCACTTGACTGTGAGGGGCAAGGCTTTGTTGTGGAAGCTCCCTCCGAAGGTAAGTCATTCTTGCTGAACATGACTTGGTTGATGGCAAAGAATCTCTCCACCATTTTCTCTAGTTGCTCCATGGAGGTCCCAGCTGGTACGTATGCTTCGTTCAGAGTTTTGGCCAAGACATGTTGGTGCTCGGGAGATTTCATCAAGAGTGACAATAAAGAGACCCGCTCAAGAGATTTTCGGAGCTGATCCACCACTTTGTACTCTGGCGTTTTAATTTTCTGGAAGAAGGCTTCTGCCTCCTCAGCATTCACTGGCTTCTTTGGTGGAAATCGCCGTTTGGTTGCAGCGTTCACCTCTTCCATATCTGAGTATTTCTTTGTAGGATAGCCTTTTTGATTTTCCTTGATGATTTCTTTACCCTTGTAAGTAATGATGCTTTCTTGGTAATTCCAAGGACTGCCGAAGGGTTTGTCATGGCTTGTGCGGTGCGCGACCGATTGCCATGGGCTCATTCAGCAGTGGTGGTTTAATCGATCCCCGTACCACATAGGCTTTCTTAGGTACATACATGGTTTTGTTCAGCTGGATTCTTCTTGGAGGGCTCAAAGTGGGCTACTTTTCTTGACGCCCTCGTGGGATATAGAGTATTGTTTCCTTTGTAGAGGTCGTCTCCATTTTGATTTTAGTCTTCTTCTCTGCTTCTGGGCATTTGGTTTCATTCATTTTCTTTTCTTCAATCTTCTTGGGGGTAACTTTTTTTTTCTATCTGCCTCGACGATGTTATGGCTTTCAGGGCGGGATCAAATTCTTTGTCCTAGCAGATCATTCTGATGACTGGCCCGTTGTTGTGAGCTGGCAATGGGTTATTAGTTACGTCTGGGACCTTTTTATCTCTCAATACTATCTTCTTTTGGTCTATCAAATCCTTCACTACTCGTTCTATGGTCCAGTAATTTTCATTGTCATGTCCCCTTGCCCCATAGTAGTAAGCACAACGTACGCCCCTTTGATAGGAAGGTGATTCGGGGTTTTGTCGATTTGGGGGCACGGGCTGCAGGAGACCCATGTCGACCAACTTGGAGAATAGGTTGGCATAAGAATCCCCTATTGGAGTAAAGTTCTGTCTCCTGGTTGGTTTCCTGGGACGGTAGTTATTTTGTGGAGGGTGGGGATTATAGTTATTCTGAGGAGGCTAATTTCTTGGAGCTTGGTTTCTGTTGTTCTACTGTTGTGGTCGAGCACACGGCTGAACGTTCATAACTGCATAGGGTTGAAGGAAGTAGTGCATGTCTTGACGAGGATAGTAATGTTGAGATGCCCTTTCAGAGAATGCATGTCTGTGAGGATGATGTTTCCTCATCCCGGAGGCTGCCATGGATGCTTCCTCTTTCTTCTTGTTTCTTGGGAGGAATCCCGCCCTCCTTGTATGGACTGGGAGGTTTCTCTTATGGCGGATTGACTTAGAATCCTCCCTGTTCTGAGGCCATGCTCTACTATCTCAAAAATCTTAATTGCCTATACAAAAGGTTTACCCATGGCCGACATCATATTCGGAAAATAATCTGCCTCTTGTGCTTGTAGAAAGACGGTGACCATTCATCTGGTCCATAGGAGGCTTTACTCTCGATGCTTGCTCGCGCCATTTAACAGCATATTCTCTTAAGCTTTCTGCAGGTTTTTTCGTCAAGTTGTCTAAGGAGTTCCTATCGGGGCAATATCAACATTGTACTGAAATTGCCATACAAAGTACCGGGCGAGGTTATCCCAGATATGCCACTGGGTAATATCCTGGTCTATGTACCATTCAGATGCAATGCACACTAAGCGCTCCCCAAATTATGCCATCAAGAGTTCTTCCTTCCCACCGGCTCCACGTAGTTGATTGAAGTACCTTTTCAAATGAGCGATGGGGTCGTCGTAGCCATCGTATTTTTCAAACTTCACCGTTTTATGCCCAAAAGGAAGATGCACGTGTGGGAACATGCATAGGTCTAAGTTAGATACACTCTTCTGCCCACTTAATCCTTGCAATTTTTTCAGACTTTGTTAAGACTTTTCATTCTCCTGTGGTTTCATCTTGTTCGCGTGTTTTAGAGGTTTTGTCTTGAGCGGGGGTGAGTTCGTACGCTGGCTAAGGGTAGTTATATGTAGGGTATGAGGGAGGCTCGGTTTGGTAATGAGCAGTCTGGAATACAAAAGCTGTGGGGTCAGACTTGGGCCTTGGTACCACAGGTTCTGTAGTGGCTGAGCATGGAGGGGCTGTAAAAATGTTGGGAACTACACAGGATGTAAACATCGGAGGGCGGGTTTCAGAGGGCACCCAGTCAAAATTAGTTGATATGGTGGGCTGCCCCAGGAGAATATTTGGGTGGCTGATAAGGGTGGTGGAGGTATCCCCTGGCCTTGGAAAAATCTCGGGAAATCCGGTAATAGCGCTTGGAGGGTCTTTACCATTTATCCAGGCATCCCACATCTCCATGACTCGGAGCTGCATGATCCTGTTTTCTTCAGCTGCTGCAGATTCGGAGGCTGGTACTCCTGTAATTGGGTTGTCCTTGAGGATAGGGACTGCTGGTAGAGTCATTTTGGTCGACTTCTCTATGCTTGCTTTTGATCTTGTGAAGTATCTTTGTGAAGCCAGCTTACAGCAAACCAATAACTGTTCTTAAAACACTTAAACTGGACATTGGAAGTCAAATGGTTAGGTTGAGGTAGATGACAATCAGGAAATATCACATTGGATATGATGCACCTCTGCAGTTAACGGGTTTTATATGCTTTCCATGGTCGCATGTTTCATCCCGGCATTTATTTCGAATTTCCTTTTGTTTCCTACTTCTTATTTCTTTTTTTAGCTTTCTTTTTTTAAAAGAATACGGTCAAATCCTATAGAGATTGCCTACATATCATGACTTTGCATGAATCAGACCGAGTGCAGTTCATGGAAAAATGTTATGTACACAACAAAATATTTTTGGGATTTTCAATTTTTATAAAGACATGAACTTTGATTACAAAGCTAACAGAAAGAAAAGCAATTACTATACTGGGACTGAATAACCTTACAGACTCGAAAGGGCATACAGACAAACTCTTTTAAGAAAAATACAATTTTATACGTACATTAAAACTTCAAGTGTTTTTGGAGCTTGCGGGGCATCATTCGGCCTTGACGCAGGTTTGCGCGCTATACTTCCCTGGAGGTAGTGGAGATCTTCCATTACTTGACGGACAAACGTCATGGCAGCAGCAAAGAACATAGATTTTGTCATGTCTTCACATTGGTTGCATTTTGTGGTAATATATTCCGCAACTACCTGCACCTTTTCCCTGATAACTCCTTTTTCTTGTAGTAGACGCCCTATTTGCTCGGCTCGTGCTTCTAGAGTATGTTCGACTACTTGATTCAGATTTTGGAACTGCCGCAAATCTCTTTCCAATCCAGCTATTACCGCATAGCAATGCCCTCTCTCGGCTTTGAAATCCCTGGCTTGTTTGGCCATTTTGTTTTCAGCTATGATGACCCTCTATTTTAAACCGGCGATCTCATTTCCACTTCCTTCTTTTAACTGCTCCAGTATGCGAGCTCTTTCTTCTGCACTTTTAATTAATTTCTTCCGAGCTCTAGACAGTTCACCCTCTGCTTTATTCAGGTTGAACCAGTATTCAGTTACTTTACGCCGCAGGTTGTCTATGAGCTTTTCATCTTTTGTACTCCTAGGAAGATTTTCTTCGGCAGCCCTCATTTTCTGGATCTAGGCTCGTAGGGCTTCGTTTTCTTTAATCAATACCTTCTTTTCTCCCTTGCTGGTTACAGCTTGCAAACTGTTCTCGAATTGTAATTCTTGAATTTTCTTTTCCAGCCTTCCTATAGTAGCCTGGTATTCATTCTCTTTTGCTAACCAATCCCACTGTTCCTGCAATGTTCCAATGAACTCTTGAAGGTGAGGCCTTTTGGGTGTTCTCTCAAACTCAATTTCTCTCCTTTATCAGGCGATGTATCCTGGTGACACTTCACCTCTGGCAGGATCCAATACGCAAGTATCAGTGGTCAAGTATTGGCATTCATTCTAGATTTTGTGAACTATTGCTTCAGGGAACTGACCAATGGGCCCAATCGCAACTACCTGGATGCTCAGATCTTCGTCTTTTGGCACTATCTGGAATCTTTCAAGTTGTCTCAAGACCCGATGCGGGGCATAAGGTTGGATTCTCCTAAGACCCATCTAGAGAAAATGTGTTTCTATTGCGGGTATATACACAACTTCGTCAAAAGAGAGCCAACCGAATGTCCTAACTATTCGATCTGCAGTGATGATCCGGAGATGCGACAGCCATTCGGAGACACACTCTGGTAATTTAAACCCGTTGACCCTGTTTCCAAATTCTTCTATGCAGCTCATCCATATTTGTAGCAACAAATTACAACCCTCGAAGAAATCTCCTCCTGCTTTGCAGAAAGTGAGAGAATTGAAGATGTCGTACAAGATAATTAGAGCGAGAGTACTCTTAGCTTGGGTCATCAAAGTGCTAATGTCTCCCGCTATTCGTATGTCGATGTTCTCGTCCTTTCGCGAGAATACTAAAACACCCAAAAAAGACACCATAAACGCGAAACATCCATGCTCCTCCCACTTGAGCTGATTACCCTTGCTACAAATAAGATTTTCAGGGTTGTTGAATCCTCCAATGTGGCCATACCTCTGATATATAAATTGCAGGGTGCAGAAACCAGCCGATAAGTTAAATTTTTCTTCTAATTTTCAAGGAATCCAAAATTTTGTGCACAGCAAAGGCTCTAGGTGCGATCAAGTATTAATGTGTCAAAGGGATTGTATAGGTCCCGATATATCCGGTCATTTTCTCTAATGTCAGGGTTAGCTCAAAGTCTGAGAAGTGGAAGACATTGTGGTCCTGGTCCCAAAAAGTGATTAAGGCTTTTATGATGTCTCCCCTGGGTTAATTTACAATAAACCAGTGAGGCCTCCCAGATGTGCGTTGACCCTTTTATGTCCTGTTTCCCCGAGATCATTCCACCATAATCGCAACTCCAAGGGAATTTTGTTCTTTATCGTGCTAATTCTGCACATTTATTAGGCGAATTAGTATTCTATAGACATTAAAATCGACATTTTATGAAATTTTATTTTAAAAACCTGGACCGGCTTTGCGAATACGGCCTTTCAACACTTCGAAGAGAAGGTTTTTCTGGCTGTGCTTGCTTACCAGTCAGAATAAAATTCAAAGGTGGCCATTTGCGCAAGATTAGCCTTCCCGCGTCCCCTGTAGCAACATTCAGCTATTACCGGTAATAAAGGCAGCATCCGACTTATTTCAAAACAAGTGAATAAACTCGAGCATTTGCTTTTTTTTGTTTTTTTTTTTTGACATTTTGAAAACTGGGTTGACTCGGCCAAAATAATTTATCAAAACCCGAAAATATTATTGACAAACTAAAAAAAATATTGAAAATCCGACAGCATTCTGGCACTATTTTAAGCATCGTTTTACGAGTGATCACCCTAGCACTACTATTTTCCTCAATTCTCTTTGTCTACAGGCCGGTCAACATGCGAATCCAAGGCAAATAAATGCACAAGTAGCACGTAAATATGCATCAGGATGGTCTTTTATTTCAAGGCACCTGTCCTAGATGGACCCAACCCCGGTGTTGAGTCCCCTAAGTCAAAATGCATGATGCAGATAAACGTTCGTACTAGGGGTTCGGTATGAGGTATTATTACACTAAGATGAGAGCCTCGGTATAGGGTCTAGGCTGTGCACCCGAGCGGACAACTCTAGTCGAGGAGGGGGCTACGTACTAGGGACCCGCAAGATCGTCTGGATTTGTAACTTGTCCGAGCCTCTTTCTTATTTCAGGGCAAGACACTAACAGAATAGGGAGTCTCAACCAGTAAGCACTTCCTCGGAGGTGAGAAGGGAAGGCTTCGTAGTAGTTTATATATACAGTGCAGATAATATCAAAGCGGTAAAGCATGTGGCATTTAGCACAGAACATGTAATCAAATCAAATGAAGCCAAATATAACAGTTATTGCAAGCTCGAATTCTTGAACTCTGAACCAGAGATTCTGGGTTCTACTCCCTAGCAGAGTCGCCAGAGCTGTCACACTTCCTTTTAGGCATACACGCGGCTACCCCCAGGAATAACACGCATAAAGGAGTTTTTTCCAATTAAAATGACATTATTCGAAATGGGATTATTTATTTATTTAAGAGTTGCCACTTGGGATGGGTTTGGCTTTTGGTGTCCCAAGTCACCAGTTTATATTAAAATCCCAAACCGAGGAAATTTTGACTGCTCAAGTGGAGTCCGCGAACCAGAAATTTTAGAGTAAGGAAGTCTGTTGACCAGAGGGAAGGTGTTAGACACCCCCGGATCCCGTGGTTCTAGCACGGTCGCTTAAACTATCATACGTGGCTAAAATCTGATTTATTATACATGTTTGAACCTGTGATACAATTTTAAATTATTAACCACTTTTAATATATATTATTAGGAAGTTTACAATGTCAATAAAACACATCGCGAATCACGTCACATAAATGCACACGTAATTTTTTACATATTTCAACTCCATTGAGATTTAGATTTAGGTCAAATAAATGCACACATGTATTTAAGAAAGGTGAATTATTAAAGACGTTCCCTAAAGTAAATGACCCATGATTATCTTTGTGAGAGGTCGAGAATATTCGGTGGACGACTCATCTCAGATTCTAAGCATTTCGAGTTCCATATTTTACAGGAGATGACCCAAAAGAATATTTTATGTTAAGACTACTTGATCCTAAAAGTAATTACAAAGATTTATTTGAATGCCATGCCCAATGTCCTAGGTGTACGCATCAGCTGGGCCTCAATGGAGCCCAACTTGATAGCACTAGCCTTGGGACCCAAAGGCAGCCTCTCACATTTACACCACAAGTGTAATTGCACATATGGACAGACCGCTGAGCTTAGTGGGCTTAACAGCTCAATCACTTAAACTTCAAAGTAGAGAGCCCCTATTTAATACTACACTTTGGGGTTGTAAATTAAAACTAGGTATCAAGGATTGCACCCACATATAAATTGTTTTACGTTAATGGGACCAATGGCCCGATCATCCCCAGATAGGCTTAATTTTGCACGAGTAATTGAAGGTCTAGACACAAGGCACATTTTTAAACAGCATCATGTGTCCAAACACTAATCAGATTTATCCTGACCTTAATAAGAATAGAAATTGGCTCACATTTGTTAGTCTATCACTAGCTCAGACACACTCGTTTGTGTCCGCTTATAAACACACATAAATTGTATAAACTGGAAGACAATATTCACGACTGATTACACTACAACCACACCACTGACCTAATGAATTAACAACCAATTTTTACATCACGATTACAGGTGAAGCTGCAACTCACAGACACTTCAGAATTCGTGGTAAGCCTAAATACAAAATTGAGAAGCCATTTACTACATTACTATTACATCACACGGATCAATTGCAGAATTAACTAAAATAAATGGATTCCTAGTTAGAAATCCTTTAAATAGGGTACATAACTATACATTGCACACAATTTAACAGCCCAATCACTTAAACTTCAAAGGAGAGGGCCCTTATTTAATACTACACTTTGGGGTCGTAAATTCAAACTAGGTATCAAGGATTGTACCCATATATAAATTGTTGAAGTTAATGGGCCCAATGGCCCGATCAGCCCCAGATAGGCTTAATTTTGCACGAGTAATTGAAGGCATGGACACAAGAAATATTGTTAAATGGCATCATGTGTCCAAACACTTATCAGATTTATCCTAACCTTAATAAGAATAGAAATTGGCTCACATTTATTAGTATATCGCTATATCAGACAAACTCCTTTGAGTCCGCTTATAACCTCACATAAATTGTATAAACATGAAGACTATATTCACGACTGAATACACTACCACCACACCACTATCCTAATTAATTAATAACCAATTTTTACATCATGATTACAGGTGAAGCTGCAACTCACAGACACTTCAGAATTCGAGCTAAGCCTAAATACAAAATTGAGAAGCCATTTACTAATTACTATTACATCATAAGGATCAACTGCAGAATTAACTGAAATAAAGGGATTCCTTGTTAGAAATCCTGTAAATAGGGTACGTAAACAATTGTATTTCAAAAAGCAAAGCTGCCTTCTACATTCGTATTAGATCCAAGGGTCCAAAATATACCTGGAACGTCATTAAGACAAAATCATATGAGTAAAGCGACACAAATGGTAAGCTAGAGCAAGCAGTCAATCAACCAATGAAATAACCAGAAATTCAGTTAATTTTTTAAGAAAAAGGAGAAGAAATTTCAACAGGAATAGGATAGCACTAATGATTTCTGAAGAATGTAAGGAAAACTAATATGTATATCGTTTTTGTATATTAATTAACTACAATGATTTTATAGAAAAATTGTGCTCGAAAATATCTAAAAGACCTCTTCAAATGTTCAGATTGCCCCTTTTTATAGTTGAAGCATTAAGGCAACACTCATTTCCTTGTTTTCCTTTTAGTCCCTCATTTAAATTTCAGTTTTACCTAAATAGTCCTTAGTTTTCTGACTTGTGCCTCAAGTTTGAGGCTGAAATTATGCTTAAGTCCCTCACTAGAATGTTTTAGGGGTTGTTACAAGATTCTTTCAAGCTCAAATACCCTTGATACCCCTATTTCCTTTCCTAATTAGCTAACCTAAGGTTTTTTACCTTTGGTTTTCATTTGGTGTGGTCAAACCTAACCCTAGTCAATTGTATTCAAGGTATGAGCCAAATTTATGGTCTGGATTACAGGCTTAATCAATGCAACCTAAATTCCAACTAAGCATCTTAATGTGACCTTATTCAATAACAAAGGGTGGAGACAATTATCACAACTTCAGGACTATATGAATATCCACGGATACTTTAAGCTAAACCAAAACAAACACAAAAAAGAGACTCAATTGACTATGCAGGAACAATGGCCAAACTATAACACTTAGCCAAAAACAAGAAGTAAAATTCATGAAATTAAAACAAAGCTAATCACAATATTCAGAGAAGCAATTTATCCTAACTTGAGCATCTACCGAAGATCACAATCAATAGGAAAGAAATATGACCGGTATAAAACTTCTTAAAAGAAAACAACCACTTAGAATCATGATATAACACAGGCAAGGACCACAAAACTGTTCAGAACCTCAGAGGTGAAACAAATGCATAATCAAGAGTTGAAGATCAGCAAAACATGTAAATTTCGGAGATACAAGCCATGTATAGTTTCAGAGGTGAAAACCAACTGACAATTCAAAGGCAAAATATAATATCAGACCATTATAGAAGATGCATTCAATCAAGTGACACCCAAAGAATCATTGAGTATAACAAACAAAGAATACTACTTATCATACATTAGGATGAGATCAAAGGATGATATCGTGGAAAACAAACTAAAATCTTAAAGGAAACAAAGCAAATAAACATATACAAACAACAACAGTAACATAGAATACTTACATTTGTTCATGGAGCTCGAACTTGAATCAATTCTGTGGGTTTCTGACCTCTTTTTGGGGAGGTTTCTAACTGCTAGGGCAATTTACCTTGCGTATTTGAAGAAGGACAAAGGGTTAAGGGGGTTGATTCTTAGACCAAGTAGGGTCTTAGATCTGAATTTTCTTTGTGGTTAGTAGGGTTTGAGGGTTGTGGATGGCATGGTTGGGGAGAATGACAGAATGAGATCACCTTAGGCCAGTTTGGCCGGAATCCGGTGAACTTCAGAACCTACGGTTAGTTTAGATTTGATATTTAAGCCCATTTGGATTCGAAGGGCATTGTATGGGTGGTTAGAAAGAGGAAGATGAGGTGGTTCAGGGGTCTAACTTTGAGTTGGTTTTTGGGGTTGGGTTGCCGGAGAAGGTGGTTCCAGCGATCCTTCTTTTGAATATTCGAGTTGATGGAGAGTAGTTCGAAGGAAACTGATTGCACGAAGAGGAAGAGGAGGTCTTGTGGTGTAAATTTGGGGTTGTTTGGTGATTGGTCGTTGTCGTGAGGCCATTTTCTGTGGAGGCGTTAGGGTGGTTGCTGGGTGGTCAACTGCGGTCATATGGAGGAAGGGGGTGGTGTTACAGTCGGTGTGTTCTGTACGAGGAGGGTGATGTTTTGTCTCTGAGTTTGTAAAGACGTTTGGACATATATATCTAATTTGGGTGAGAGTTTTAGGGCTGTTGGATGGTCTGAGATCAACGGCTGAGACGAGTTGTTCCAAAACGCTGTCGTTTTGGGAAGGTTTGATGGACTGGGTCGGAGACTGATGTTTGAGCTGGGCAGGGCGTTACTTAAAGGGTAACAAGGTATTGGGCCACCCAGGTCTGGCCCAATTATGGCCAGTCTGGGTGGTTATGTATATACATATATATATATATATATATATATATATATATATATATATATATATATATATATATATATATATATATATATATATATATATATATATATATATATATATATATATATATTTGTTTTTGTTTTCTTTTGTATTATTTAATACCTAATTACATTTTTAAAATTCCTGATTAACGTAATAATTATTTACGCAACACAAACAATAAAATGCAACAAAATAAAATAAAAATAAATGATTAACATGGCAGAAATACTACTTATATATTTCTTGAATTTTATATTTGTAAAAATAAACCTAATTAACAAACAACATGAAATTAAATCCTAAATGATTTTAAGCATGTATTAATGAAAAACACTGGCACACGCAATTAAATCCTAAAACTAAGTCCTAAAACAAAAGGAAAATCCTAAACTTGAGAGTCCTATAGGAGTCGACTTAACATGGAAAAAAACCCATATGTTCACAACCACGTACTCAACTAGCTGAGAACTTTTCATTTGATCCCATCTCGGAGAAAATCACTATGCATCACATGCTCCTCATGCCAGTAGAAGATATATCTCTCTAAACGTGGTAGAAACCATCAAGAACTCTCCCATTTGCTGAAACCCAACCGTCAAGACTAAATCCTTCTAATCCAACCAAGCTACGCAAGTTACAAAAATGCAAGAGCATTGCCACGAAACACATGTAAAACTCATAACCTTATAACTATCCACAGAACTAATCATACCCATTACCATGCCAACTTAATTTATTACCAAGCTATCCTATCTATTCGAGTTTATTCTAAATTACATTCAGATTGATACTTCTCCTTGCCATAATGCCTCAACCCTAAACCCAAGCTCATCATAAAAGATCCTAACATAAAAAACATACTGCACTAGGCTCAAAAGCCGTTGAATGCACTCTTAAACATCCCCAAGAGTACAACATTCAAAACATTTACCATGGGGGACTTCCTGCGAAACTAAAGCCATCACTTTCACCCTCCTGATACTGATTTGTATAATCTATAATGATATAGAAATGCCAAAAGTATTGAAACCATCTAATGTAAACCTCAGTTTCTACCCAATTACATATGTAGAAGATCCCTAATTGTTACATATAAATCTTGAATCTCGTAGAACCATTCTCGAGAGTTATCCACTCTACTCAGGTCTCGTTTAGCTGATCAAATAAACTGAGCGACTGTGTTCCATTAGTGCAGCAGCACCTATGGGAGTAACCTATTCTTCTAAACCATCAAGCGATTTCCTACTCCATACATGTTACATCCCTTCTAACAACAACTAAATCATCCAATGTTTCTCACATATCCATAAAGAAAAACCAACCCTTATCCAAAATTTCCTTTACTAGAGACATCCATGACTACAACCTCTATAAGCCACAACAAATTCACTAGTATACATCAATTGAAACAATACAATACATAACCATGCAATCAATGGTTCGACATCGAACTCCCTCACTAGCTAACATCCATAGATCAAAACGCACAATACTCATGATGCCCATACTCTGTTACTTCCATGGTGCCATAGTGAGATTCATCTGTATCCTTTGTAAGCTTATGCAATACAACCTATCTAATACCTTAAATCATTTGCAAATATCACATTCCCCCTCGTAATAGTCAAGCCAACTCTTATACGCAATCCAAACTTGAATTGCAACATATATAATTCACTGGTAAAAGAAGACTCACTATGAAACAACATAGGGATCACATACCCTTAAGATACCTTGCAGGACATAACACACCTGCTTCGGTTCAAACTAACATCTCTTTATACATATCCACCATCATAAACATCACGCAATCACTTAATCCCCCTGAGTCTGTACTCATAACACAACATGACAATCTACCTCACTCCATAACTAAAATACATGAGAGGTCCTTCAACACCCCCATAGCTCTAGGACATATGCAAAGTCAAGATAGGAGTCAAACACGCAATAGTCTTTGCTACATCTCTAGCAAATGCTTTTTGTCACATTCAAACAATTTAAACATATCTCCCAATCAAATCATACTCACCTTATAGTCATCCAGTCACAAATCCCACCAATAAGTATAGAAACAGACATATAATTCCTAATTGCACGTGCTCACACAGTCGAAATCTCAGTACGCAAGCCACAGACAAAACGCAGCCTCAAGTCCTTTATATTGGCCCATCATTAACATGCCAAAATCATATCTCGCACCTCGACCGTAGAAATCACAAGTCATCGAGGCATAGCTGATACCGAGCGCTCAAGTGCGTATACGAATGCGTGGAACAAATTCAAATGGTTATACTTCAAGCCTAATCAATGTCGCACAATTAGAAATCAAGAATGTGAAGTTTCCTAAAGGGTCTGCAGCCTCGTGAAGATAGGTACAGACTTTTCCATACCGACCCACAAGAATTTATTAAACTACTCATGACTCGTGAGATCTATGTAACCTAGGCTTAGATACCAACTTGTCACGACCCAAACCCAACCCGTTGAAATAGGGCCTATTGTGGAACTTGGCCAGCCTCAACTCAACGAAAAACAAACCAAAATTCTAAAATTCTGAACATTTGCAAAAAGTACTTTTATCATATAAGGAAATAAACTGTTCATAATATAAGAAAAATCCATACGATTCAACCCGCCCAGAACTATAGTGTCACGGAGTACATGCGTATCTAAAGAAATAATATAGACCACTACAACATTTACTGAAACACAACTAGAATAGAAAAGGAGGGTCAAGATCTGCGAACGCCATGCAAATACCTCAACAATCTCCTAAGACTGCAACCTCGATCAGTGACTGCCACTGCGATTAAAAGCACATAGATCTACACACAAGGTGAAAGAGGTAACTTGAGTACACCAACTTTGTAAGTAACAAGTCCAAACTATGGACTGGTTGGTAGTAACAAACTCAACCACACAAAAGATAACAAAAATAATATACGAAAACGCACGCATGCTTTCAGTTAAATAAACAACTCGAATAGCAAAACAGAGCAAGTATGAACAAGGTAAAGAAGTGTAACTCTGCTACATCTACATGCCAAAGTACATGTTGTATGAAATGCACCATTCTGAGTGCCTCATGTGCCCACAATCTCAAATGCTCGTCGAATTAGTACTGTATACGACTCAAGGAAGATCAATCCCGAAATATATACATATTTGAAAATAGTCACTTAGTACTGAGGAAGGCCAAACCAGTCTGTAGAGAAGAGTCCATCTCCAGATAAGAATAATAACAACCTCAAAACCCCTCGGTATTGTATATGGCTCACAAGGCCCAGGGAAAATCCATCTCCGAATATATACACATTACAGACCATCAGTCTCCGGTACCGATGAACAGACCAATCTACCCTAATGGAGAAGATCCATCTCCATGCGAAGGGAAGATCCATCCTTGAATATGAACAACCGCCCTCACTGGGTGTGGTACAGACTCTGAAGGGGCTCCCTCGGCCCAAGCGCTATCACAAGCCAACAAAAGAATTTATCAATAATCCGCTGCAGCGTGCAGCCCGACCCATAACTATCACTCATAATCGGGCTCCCGGCTTCACTCCGTCATCACTCTCTAGTCTTTTACGGGATCACAATGCCATGAAAATTATCCCAGAATAATGATATGATGTGAAAATAAATAACAGCTAAGACTTTAATGTGATATGAAATGCATGAACATGACCGAGTACAAAATATTAATGAAATCGGTGAGATGACAACAAGAAACAACTACTCAAGGTCCCAACAGTATCGTCGTAAAGCCCTAGCATGATAACGAGCATGATTTATAGTCCATTTACTTCATCACATGAAGAAACACAAATATCCATAAGATAGAATTACTAATCTATGACATGGAATGAACCAGGTCACAATTCTCATGATGCACGCCTATACGCTTGTCACATGGCATTTATGTGACCTCAATACCAGCATATATCACATAGTTTAGGGTTACGAACCCTCACTGCCAAGTTTGGAAGAATTAATTATCTCTAACCAAGAAAACTCCTACTCTGCTATGCCCCTTTGCCTTCTAAATCGAACTCTGAATGCTCCGAATCTAGCAATAAACAATTTGGTACAATCAACAGAGCTAAAAAAATCAATCCCATATGAAAATGCTAAGCTTAAGACCAAAAGACAAAAAGTCAACTAAAAAGCTTGGCCTCAAGGCAATGTCTCAAAATCTGACCAAAGTCACAAAATTCGACAACCCATCCGTTACGAGACTAACCATTCTAGTTTCACTAAAATCCGACTCCAAATCGACATTCAAATCTCAAAAATCCATTTTATGAAATTTCAAAAAATTTCCCCAAATGTCCACCTCAAAGTAATTATAAAATGATTGAACCAGTGATATATTTATATATATTTACCAAATCCGAGTTAGAATTACTTACCCCGATAAATTTAATGAAAACCCCTCGAAAAATAGCCACAAACCGAGCTCCCTAGGTCAAAACTGTGAAATAATTCCCTAAACCCCATTTATATATGGCACTCTCTTATCTCCATTATGCTGACCGCGAAAATCCAGGTGCGGCCTCGAAAATCCAACTCCCCAGTCAAGATAAAGTAGCAGTGTCTGCGCTTATGGTGGCTGCATTGACAGGCCTTAGTATTTTGGCATAACTCTTTCGACAGATGTCCAATTTATTATTTCTCTACCTTTCTTGAAAGAAAACACAATGGTCTAAAACTTTTGTTTTTTAATCATCTCACAATTTCTTGTAGATAAAAAGATATAGGATTCAAAACTCAGACCACCGAATATGTAAATCTACACTGAGAGCCTTCGCGACCAAAGTTGCGCGGTTCGCGCTCCTACCTCCCCTCTCAACGAAATGTTTTCGTCGTCCAAGAAGATTAAGCACCAAACTATGCCTGATTTCCAGTAATGCCCAAACTCGTTCAAAACATACCCGAAACACACTCGAGGCCTCTAGAACCTCAACCAAATGCACCAAGTTATATATCAGTATACTAACTTAATCGAACCCTCTAAACTCTCAAAAGAACATCAAAATATAAAATTAACCTCGGATTCTAGCCTAAAAACTTCTAAACTTCCAAGTTCCACAAATGACGCGAAACATATGAAACCTCATCCGAATAACCTCAAATTTTACACACACGTCACAAAATACACTACGAACCTACTCCAATTCTCGAATTTCCATTCCAACTACTGTATCAAATATTACACTCTCGCCTGGTAATCACCAAATTTCCAATATGACCAATTCAAGCCTAATTCTATCACGAACCTCTAAACTATATTCCAAATGCGCTCCTAAGTCCAAAATCACCTATTGAAGCCGATGGAACCCTCAAAATTCACATCTGAGATAGAATACTAAAAAGTCATAACTTGGTCAAATATTTCAAATTTAAAGCTTCTAGATGAGAATCACTCTCGCAAATCAAATTACGGATAACTTGTAAACCAAACCAACAATTCACATAAGCCATAATACATCTAGCCGATATACTCATTTCTTCAAGCAACCGAGCGATGTGCAATTGCTCAAAACGACCGGTCAGGTCGTTACATCTTCCCCCACTTAAACATATGTCCGTCCTCGAACGTGCCCAGAGTGGCTCCAAATGCTATCAAATTGCTGTATAATCTCACTACGCACAAACCCGGAGGTGATCCCACATCACCCTACCCTATATAGGTATGATAACATGACATGACTGAAATTCTTGATCCAACCTAGCCCATAAGACATAGAATCCCATTTCAACATTCGAAATTTCCTATAAGATCAGAATCTCGCATCCACGCAATGTGTAAGTCTGAATAAGATGTAACCAACCAGAGCCATAACTCAAGATGAAATCGCATGATATCCCATATAACTTGAACACTCGTAGCGATATTTTATGATCATATTGTCTCCTCAGAACAACCCAATTCTGTTAATAAACCTATTATCAAATAGTGACCCATTCCAACACCTTCATATATTGCCAATGATGAAAGAAACGCGCAGGAACTCATGCCCATTCATCACATCAACAAGTGATGGAACTCACTCTCTTTCGATAGGAACAATAGAAAAAATTCTAGACCAATACATCATAAATATCCTCCCAAATATACTGCAATCAGATCTTATACCACCCATTCTAGTTCCAATGACCTAGTTTAATTAATCACAACCACTCTAGTGACATGCAACATCAGTACAATCTAAAGCGAGAGCATGTGCAATACGCGCACCAATACGCAACAAGCCAAGTGTACTCAAACATAGAAAATTACTCTAGTGTGAGAAATTTCCTGCAAGCTCAATAAATACCGCCACAACTAGATCCTCACAACCCATCTCGGACAATAGAACCATAACACACAAAATCTAACACAGGGATACCCAACATGACTTTCCTTGAAATGCGCGACCCCATGTCGCAAGGCTCAAAATCAATCACCACGCAAATTCAATATCCAATAATCAAAGTGCATTAGCATAAGTGCAGAGAAAATAACCCAATACCACAATCCGGAAAGAACATAGCCAACGCACAATCAATCATGCAATACCCAAATACTCATCTCGCTCAAATTATGTTATAAAGATAAAAGTGAACCGCACCATATGTGCATATAACCAACGAATCACAATTCCGCGTAGCATAGAAGAGTAACCCATAGATCACTTCAGAACACGAAAGCTCAACAACAATCGAATGGAATATCCCCAACAATAGCAGTTCGGAGTCAACAAACCTGACTTGGTGCAAAATAGACATCCATGTTAGGCTTATCAATGAAACCTAAATCAATTCTGGTCACCCGCAATATATAAATAACCCTCCAAAAGTCGGCAGTGGCTGAATCACAACACACACTACACCCTGACTAACATTAGAATACATTTTCACAGTCCAAAACAACTAAACAATCAACTCACAAAAACTCTCAATCTACAAATCCATAGAGAATATGAATCACCATCTCTGGTCTAAAATCTACCACCTGAATGTCCACACTTATACAATTACACTATCATTCCTCGAGGAATACTTTTGAAATTTTTTTCTGTAGCACAAGGCAAAATTTGAACTCCAACAATCGATCAAACAAGAGAGTGTCGCAATACTAATGAAGTATCCATAACTCAAACGCTTCACCCCTTTTTAAGTGTATACTCTGATCAAACCATACCAATTAGTAATATCATTTACCTAGTCATCTGAAACTATCCATGGTACCTAGGAGTTTATGAACTTCCTTTGAGAACTGAACCGTGACCTTATCCTACTCATCATACCGCATACACCATGCCATCCCATGATAAATATAAGGACTTCATAATCCACTCCGAGATGCAACAAACCACGTACTCAACTAGCCAAGAACTTTTCATTTGATCTTATATAGGAGAAACTCACTATACATCATATGCTCCTTGCGCTAATAGAAGATATACCTCCCTAACCTTGGTAGGAATCCTCAAGAACTCTTTGAATCCCATTTGTTCAAAACCTAACCGCCAAGACTTAATCCTTCTAAGATAACCAAGCCATACAGGTCACAAAAACTCAAGAGCATTGCCACGAAATACCTATAGAAACACATTACCTCAAAACCACCCAAAGAACTAATCATACCCATTATCATGCCAATCCAACCTGCTACCAAGTTGTTATATCTGTCCGAGTTCCCTATGAATTGCATTCATATTGATACTTCTCCTTGCTACAATACCCCAGTCCTCAACCAGACTCATCACAAAAGATCCTAACATAAAATAATACCGCCCTAGGCTCAAAATTGGTTGAATAATATCTTAAACATCCCCAAAAGTACCACATTCAAAACACTTACCATGAGGAGACTTCCTGCTAAACTAAAGCCATCATGTTCACCCTCCTGATACTGATATATAGAATCCATAATAATATAGAAATGCCAAAAGCCTTGATACCATCCAATGTAAACCTTTGTTTCTTGCCAATTACACATCTTGAAGATCTCTGATTGTTACATGTAAATCTTGAATCCCTTAGAATCATTCTTGAGAGTCATCCACTATATTCCGGTCTTATTTAACTGATTAAATGAACGAAACGACAGTGTTCCATTAGTATAGCAACACCTAAGGAAGTAACCTATTCTTATAAGATACCGAGCGATTTCCTACTCCATACACGTTACATCCTTTCAAACAACTAATAAATAATACAATGTTTCTCATATACCCATAAAGCGTACACAACCCTTATACAAAATTTACTTTACTCGATTCATCCTTGACCTTAACCTATATAAGCAACAACTGCACAATACTCATGATTCCCATACTCTATTACTACCATAGTTCCATACTGATATTCAGCTAAATCCTTCATAAGCTGATGCAACACAACCCATCGAATACCTTAAATCATTTGTAAATCTCATATTCACACTCGTAGCAGTAAAGCCAACTCTCATACGCGATCTAAACTCAAACTGAAGCACATATAATTCATTGGTAAAAGAGGACTCACTACAAAATGTCAAAGGGATCATATGCCCTCAGGTCACCCTGCAGGAGATAACCCACCTGCTTTGCATCAAACTAACATATGTTTTTACCCTTCCATCGTCATAAACATCACGCAATCACTTAATACTCTTAAGTCTGAACTCATCACACAACATGAAGATCTAACTCATTCTACAACTAAACTACATGAGCGGTCCTTCAATGCCCCAGGAGCTCTAGACCATACGCCCAACTCAAGAAAAGATTCAAACACGCAATAGTCCTTACTACATCTCTAACAAACTCTTTTTGTCACATTCGAACAATTTGAAGACATCTTGCAATCAAATCACACTCACCCCACGGCCATGTCGTCACACATCATACCAATAAGGATACAAATGGAAAAATAAGCCATAAATGCATGTGTTCACACAATCGAAATCTCAGTACTCAAGCCATAGACAAAACCCTACCTCATGTCCTCCATACAGGCCCATCATAAACATGCCAAAATCATAGCTCACACCGCAATCATGAAACTCGCAAGCCGTCGAGTTACAGTTGATACTAAGCGCTGAAGTGCGTATACGCGCGGAAGGAATTCAAAAGGTTACACTTCAAGTTGAATTAATGTCGCACAATAAGAATTCAAGAATGTGAAGTTTCCTAAAGTTTCTATAGCCTCTCGACATAATTAAAGACGTCTTGTATCGATCCACAAAACTCCACTAAACCCGCTCATGACTCGTAAGAGTTATGTAACCTAGGCATTGATACCAATTTGTCACGATGCAAACCAACCCATCGTGATGGAGCCTATCGTGGAACTAGGCTAGCCTCAAATGAACAAAAAACAAACCACAATACTAAAAGTCAGAACATTTGCGGAAGAGTACTTTTATCATTTAAGAAAATAAATTGTTCATAATATAAGCAAAATCCATCTATGGACTGATAGGTAGTGATGAGCGCAACTCATCAAAGATAACATAAATAATGTACAGAAATGTAGGCATCCTTTCAGTTAAATAAACAGCTCGAATAGTAAAACATAGTAGGTATGAACAAGGTAAAGAAGTGTAACTATAATACATATACATGCCAATGCACATGTTATATGAAATGCACCATGCTGAGTGCCTCATATTCCCAGAATCTCAAATGCTCGTCCACTCAGTATTGTATATGACTCATACGGCCAAGGGAAGAACCATCCAGTAATATATACATCTCTGACAGCACTCACGCATTACTAAGGAAGACCAATCTAGCCTATGGAGAAGATCCATCTCTAGATAATAATAATAATAACAACCTCACAACCACCCGGTGTTGTACATGTCTCACATGGCCCAGGGAAGATCCATCTCGAACTATATACACATTACAGATCATCAGTCTCCAGTACCGAGCAACAGACCAATCCAGCCTCATGGAAAAGATCTATCTCAATTCCAAAGGAAGATCCTTCCTTGAATATAATAAACTACGCTCACTAAGGATGTAATACAGACTTCGAAGGGGCTCCTTCAGCCCAAGCGCTATCACAAGCCAACGAAGACATATATCAATTATTCGATACGGCGTGCAACCCGACCCATAACTATCACTAATGATTAGGCTCTCAGCCTCACGAAGTCATCACACTCCAGTCTCTCCCACTGTCTCACAATGCCATGAAGACTATCCGGAAAATGATATGATGTGAAAATAGTCACACCTCCTTTTTACACCTGAGGGTATATAGGAGTTTTTTCAATTAAAGTGATATTATTCGAAATGAGATTACTTTAATTATCTCATAGTCGCCACTTGGGATAGTTTATTTGGTGTCCCAAGTTACCGATTTATTTTAAAATCCCAAGTCGAGGAAATTGACTTTATTTAAAAGTCTAGGAACTAGAGATTCTCGATTAGGAATTCTGTTAACCCGGGAGAAGGTGTTAGATATTTCAGGATTTTTTGGTTCTAGCATGGCCGCTTAAACTATTAATAATTATTCTATTATCATATTTACTACACATTTTAAACCTATTTGTGCAATTTTTAATCTTATAACTGCTTTTAATTATCTTATTGAATTAGTTCGAACAAGCCGCGATATCACGGTCTCGTTTGTTTTGTTCATATTGCGAATCGCGTCATGGAAACTGTACACACAATCTACAATATATTTAACTTTATTATTATTCGAAGTTGGCGGGTCAAGTCATGCCAGCGTGCACTCGAACTTTGGGGTAGGATATCATAACTATGCCATATGAATCGTACCCATAATTACAATTATTATAACGCGCCTAAAACAAATAACGAAAATTCATAAAGTATTTCCTAAGACTAACTTCGAGATTTGATGTGAGGCAATGAATTATGGATAACAAATTCACGTTAAGAAAACGTAGTGAATTAGTCATAAAAAAAGAAGTTATCTCTTGATTCCTCTAGTCTAAAAGCCCAGGAAGTTTTAAAACCATTAAAACTGATATCAACCAAATTCAAACTTGTATCCAACCCCAAATTATTTATCCATGTATACTTAACTAACTAACAAAATCAAAGATCATCAACCAGAAATCATCGACAACTAATATTAACAGAACTATATTGCCGAACATCATATGAGTTAAATGTGGAAGCATTTTTTAAATAAGGCCACAATAACGAATTAAAATAACAAGCTATTCCTCATGCTTTCTATCACAAGAAACAAATAAAACATCACACAAATTAGGCTAAATGGGGAATGTGTATTGGCTCAATGTATTGGACTTGAAAGGATTTGGATCATGGGTTTGGGCTAATTAACTTTGGGTATGGAGACTAAATCAAAATCTTTTTTTTCTTTTTCTTTAACTTTAAAAACTAATAAAATTCTAAATCAATCTAATTTATAAAAATTAAAATTTTTTATCTATTAAACTAATTGGTTAACTTAAAACTAAATAAAAACACTACGGTGTCGAGTCAGTCATAATAGGGAGGCGCATGTTTTTCTCTCTCGGCGCACGTTAAGGTCCTGTTCCATTCATCATCGGCGCATGTTAGCAAGAAGCTAAAACCGCCGGGAATGGCACGCCGACGACGTCCCCAACCTTCCGCCGCCTTACAGACCATAACACCAGCCCAAATACAGACTAAATCTCCTGAACCACTCACATTCGGAAGCTTTCTACCACCAATTTTGCAATCTGAAGCAAAAGTGAAGAGAGTCACTGATGAATGCATGCAAGTAGAGGAGAAGCAAAAGGCAGAGATAGTGAGGAAGCTGCAATTCTCGAATGTTGTTGAAGATGAAACTCCTCCCCCTACCTTTGCTGAAGCTGTGCGAGGCAATCGTCTCACTCAAATGGGGAACACTTTGAAGTATGTACCTCCAGTCAATAGAAATGGTAAGCTGATAGTTACCATCAAAGAGGAAGAATTGAAACCACAAGCGGAATATTGGAAGGATTCACTGATAGGGTACATAATAGGGGATAATCCAACTGAAAAGGCTATGGAGAATTTCGCAATTCATGTTTGGAATTTTGTTTCCAAGCCACAGATCTTAATGCATGCAGAAGGATATTGTATATTTAGGTTTGCGAGTAAAATGGATATGGACCTAGTGCTACAATCTGGGCCTTATTCGTTTAGAAACAAACCGATGGTTCTGCGACCCTGGGAAACTGATTTCTCCTTTCAGAGTGATGTGTTGAGCACCATTCCTGTGTGGGTTAAATTTCCAGGGCTGCCAGTTGAATATTGGTCAGCTGATGTGTTGAGTAAACTTGCCAGTGCTATAGGTACTCCATTATACACTGATAAAATCACAGCTCACTATGAGAGAATATCATTTGCTCGAGTGCTAGTGGAAGTGGATGCCTCACAACCCTTGCCTGATCATATTGATATTGAGGCTCCTTATGGCCATAAGGTTCAATTGATTGATTATGACTGGAAGCCTACCTTTTGTAATCATTGCCTTAAATTTGGTCATGACACTAGTGAGTGTTGGTATGTTGGCAAAACTGAAGAAGAAGGAAAAAATGATAACCTGGAGGCACCTATAAAACCTGGGAAGCCTAAAACTAACAGGCAAAGGTGGACTGTGAAAAAAGTCCATGCTCCCAAGGTTGATGAGAACACAGCTGTGGTTAATCAGACAGATGCAGGGGTTAACTTGGTACAGCATACAATGCAGCCAAATGTTGTTGTTAATGCAGATGATGGAGTTAACCAGATAGTTGCAGGGGAGAACTTGGTACAGTCTATAATGCAGCCAACTGTTGTTGTTTGTGCAAATGATGGTGGAATTATGAGTCAATCTACTGACTCTCCTAGTCTGAATATCAACTCAGTAGTGGTAAGGGAAAATGAAGTAGTTGCAGATTGTGTGGATATATGCAGTAGAGGTAAAGCTAAAATGGAAGAACAAGGTGCTGGTTGGAAAGGCCAGCATGATCCAGGGCCTTCATTTACATGAAAATTGTTACTTGGAACATAAGAGGGCTTAATTTAGCCCATAAACAAAAGGAACTGAAAAGTTTCTTAATTGTAAATAAAGTAGATGTGTTGGGATGCCTTGAAACTAGAGTTAAAGCACATAAAGCACAGAAAATACAAGGAAGAATAGCTAAGGGTTGGAAGGTATTTTGTAACTACTCTGAAGCTGTGAATGGAAGAATTTGGGTGATTTGGAAGCCTCATATCCAGGTCAATATTGCAAAGGTAACTGACCAAATGATTCAATGTCACATAGAGGATTCTGTTAGTCATGTGAAAACACATCTTTGTGTAGTGTATGGCCATAACACTGGAGTTCAAAGAGAAAGTTTGTGGGCTGATCTGAAGGCAGTTTCTATTCCCAGTCAAGACACTTGGCTAATTAGTGGTGATTTCAATAATGTTCTATCCTCTGAGGATAGAATTGGTTCTACTGTGACTGATGCTGAAGTTAGGGGATTTAAGCAACTCATATATGATTTACAACTCACTCCTTTAAAAAGGATAGGTTGGAATTTTACTTGGACAAATAAACATGTCTATAGTAAAATTGACTGGGCCTTGGGGAATTTTCAATGGGTACAGCAATATGGGCATATTGAAGCTGAGTTCCTTAATCCATCTGTATCTGACCATACCCCAATCTGTGTGAAGTTTGGAAATCAAAAGCTCCTTCATCCAAAGCCTTTTAGACTCTATATTGGTGTAATGGAATTTCCACAGTTCCAAACTATTGTTGAGGATGTTTGGCAACAGGATTTTATAGGGGACAATATGAAGCAGATATGGTCAAAAATGAAGCTGTTGAAGAGTAAGTTAAAGGAGACAAACAGGTACATGGCAACTTATGAACAGAGGATTATACAGGCTAGAGAGAAGCTTGATATAATTCAGTCCCAATTGAAAGTTAATCCTCAACTACAGGATCTAATTACTGAGGAAAGGCAAGCACTGGCAGACATTGCAAGGTGGAGTAACATTGAGGAACAAGTTATGAGGCAAAAATCTAAGGCTACTTGGATTGAGTGTGGAGATGCAAATACCAAATACTTCCATGCTCAATGGAAGATTAGGAACTGCCAAAATACTATCTCTTCAGTCTACACTGAAACTGGTGACCATATTACTGATCCTGCTGCAGTGGAGTGTGAGTTCATGATTTTTTTTCAAGAACTACTGGGAGGAAATGCTGAAGAATTGCTGGTGTTGATATTGCTACTGTCAAGGAAGGGAAATGTCTTAGCTTAAATCAACAAAGAAGGCTCATCAGAGAGATTACTATGGAAGATGTTAGTGAAGCTTTGCAGGATATGCCAAGGGATAAAGCCCCAGGGGTTGATGGCTACCCTGTAGAGTTCTTCACTAAGAATTGGGAGCTTATTAAGTTTGATATTCTTGCAGCCACAAAGGATTTCTTCAGGACTAACAGCATGCCTTACTACATAAACACAACAGCCATTGCCTTGGTTCCTAAAACAAGTTCTCCTTCTACTGTGAAAGATTATAGGCCAATAGCATGCTGCACCACTTTGTACAAGCTGATTTCCAAGATAATAACTAGAAGATTGAAGGAGGTGGTCACTGATATTGTGGGAATGGCTCAGTCTGCTTTTATAGAAGGCAGGAGTATAGTTGATAACATATTACTGAGTCATGAAATTTTTAAAGGTTATGCTAGAAAAGGTGTTTCCCTAGATGTGTATTGAAGATTGATTTGAGGAAAGCTTATGATTCCTTGGAATGGTCTTTTCTTAAGCAACTCCTGGTGGCTTATGGTTTTCCAGCTAAGTTCATAGAGTGGATCATGGCTTGCATTACTACAGTGTCTTTCTCTCTTATAATGAATGGTGGACTTACCAAACCATTCAAAGCTAAAAGAGGAATAAGACAGGGAGATCCTATGTCCCCTTACCTTTTTGTGATGGCAATGGAGTATTTGAGTAGAATATTGGGACAGTTGTGTAGGAATGGAAACTTTAATTTCCATCCTAAATGCAGAAAATTGAATTGTACACATGTGTGCTTTGCTGATGACTTACTTTTGTTCTGTAGAGCTGACTCTATTTCTATCCAGATACTACACCAAGCTTTCTTACAATTCTCAAAGGCATCAGGTTTGGAAGCTAATCCCAGCAAAAGCTCAATCTACCTAGCAGGAGTTACTCAGGAGATCAAGACAGATATTATTAATAGGCTGGGAGTCAGTGAAGGGGCCTTCCCTTTCAGATATCTGGGCATCCCTTTGGACTCTAAAAAGCTAGCCATTCAACATTACCTACCCCTTATTGAGAAGATTACTGCAAGGGTGAGGTGTTGGTCTGCCAAATTGTTGTCATATGCTGGTAGGTGCCAACTTATTAAGGCTGTTATTTTTGGCATTCAATCCTACTGGTCTCAGCTATTCATACTGCCAAAGAAAGTTCTAAAAGCTATTGATGTTATTTGTCGCACCTTCCTCTGGACTGGTTCAGCTAGCTATTCTAGGAGGGCATTAGTTGCTTGGGATACAGTTTGTGCACCTTTAAATGCAGGTGGACTGAACATTATGAATCTGACAATCTGGAATAAAGCTGCAGTGACCAAATTGCTATGGGACTTGACTAGAAAAAAGGATTGTCTATGGGTAAAATGGATACATTGCTACTATATAAAGAAAGGTGAAGTTGGAACAACTAATATTCCAAAGCAGGCTGCATGGGTAATTAGGAAGATTATGCAGTGTAGAGGAAGCATAATGGAGAACACTCAGATGATAGGCAACCTATATGACAGGCTTGATGCAGTTTGTTGCAGGGGAAAGTTTCAAATTCACAAGTGCTACATTGCTATGTTGCCTAGTTTTGAAAGAGTTAGTTGGAGGAACTTGATGCTAGTGAAAAATGTGATCCCTCGATACAAGTTCACGGCTTGGTTGGCTGCACATCAAAGACTCCCCACTGTGGATAGATTAGCCAGAATTGGAATCCAAATTCCATCACTGTGTATCTTTTGTAAGCAACAAGAGGAAAACTTTCACCACATGTTCTTTGAATGCTGTGTAACTAGGAAGTTGTGGTATCGTATATGCTGTTGGATGGGGTGTCAAAGACAAATTCTCACATGGGAGGAGGAGTTGACAATGATTTGCAAAGGAGCTAGAAGTGCTGCATGGAGGAAATCAATCTTTGCTGCTGCATTTGTCAATGTAATTGCTATAATCTGGAAAGCCAGGAACAACATGAGGTTTCAAAATATGGTTTTTGATGAAGACAGAGTTGCGAGAGAAGTCGCCATGTTGATTCACATACGAGGCAGGCATTGTAATAGATGGACTAAGGGACTACAACTGCTGAATAGATTTCCATAGATAGAGGATGTAAATGTTTAAACCATACACAGCTAGCTTTATTTTTAGAAATGTAGAATGTTCTGTGATTAGTCGAGGATAGTTGCGTAGTAGAGTCCACACTACTACTTTAGGTTTGCATTGTATATCCATTTTTGATATTAATACAATGATGATAGTTAAGCTTAAAAAAAAAAAAAAAAAAAAAAAAAAAAAACACTACTTTCTAAAGACTAAAAGCTAAATATGTAAAAATGACCCTTTTTGTAGTTTTTCTTAATACAATTCCTATATGTAAATTGGACCTAAGATGACATGAAATTAAAACATGAAATCATTTTTGTGATTTTTTTATAATTTTAAAATATTAAAAATGTATTAAATACAACTAAATAAAGAAAAACTTCTAAAATCCCTTAAAAATCATTTTTGGTTTTACTTTTAGGAATTATTTCCATATATGACACAAATTAGGTGCTCAAAGCTGCCCCTCTTGCTCGTAAACATAAAGAGTTTTTGGGCAAAGATAAAGTGAGCAATTACCAACAATTTTTGCCCGTTTGAAACTCCATTTGGAAGCATTTTGAAAAAGTTTGACCGAACTTTGCTTCGGCGGTTGCCTCCATATCCTTGGCTATAATGGATCAATTCAGTGTAGTTCTAGAAAAATGATGGAGTGATGAGTTCGAGAGTCAAGTGAGGTTCTGTTGAGACTCCAGTCGGCAGTCATGTTATTACATCAAAATCAAATTGAAAAAAGACTAACTAAACCTATCAGCTACGAGTTACAAGATTCCTATCTATAAATATTCTGAAGCTTGATCTTCAGTCTTGGCTGGTTCTTCCTGCAAACTCTGATCTGAATCTTGATGCTCGTTAGCTGCGAATGCTGGTTTATTTTTTTTCAAATCTTCGGATCAAGGCAAGACATGCAAAATTTGTGACTTCAATCATATATTGGGCAGTCCACATCTTTTCTCCAGCTTCTACATTGTTCAACTTCTTTTCTTGTTATTCCTTAATTTTATTTGGGTTGAAACTTCTTCATTTGATCATCTCAAACATCATGCCTCATGGTAAAAAAACACATGTTCAGACACCAAAACAAACGAACGAAATTTTTCTGCCACAGTTTTCAGTAGAAAATTTTCATAAGTTATTGCAACAAAAATCTAAACTATTTGTTTATTGAAAGTAATAAAATTAGGATTGTGTATCCTTGAGGAAAATATATTAGGGAGTGGAGACCCTATATCTAAAATGAAATCAACTAGAGAGCGGAGACCCTATGTTTGAAAAGAAACTAGGGAGTGCAGACATTATACTTAAACTAAAATCAACGAGGGAGTGGAGACCTTATGTTAGAAAAGTGACTAGGCAGTAGAGACGCTATGTCTAAAATAACTTCAACTATGAAGTAGAGACCCTATGTTGGAAAAGTAAACAGGGAGTGGAGACCCTATATATAAAATAAATTTAACTAGGGAATGGAGGCCCAATGTTGGAAAAATGACTAGGGGGTGGAGACCATATGTCTAAAATAACTTCTACTAGGGAGTGGAAACCCTTATGCTTAAAATAACTTCAACTAGCAAATGAAGACCCTATGTTGGAAAAGTGACTAGGGAATGGAGACCATATGTCTAAAAGAAATCCAACTAGGCAGTGGTGATCCTATGTTGGAAAAGCAGACTATGGACTGGAGATCCTATATCCAAAATAAATGCAATTAGGGAGTGAAGACCCTATGTTGGAAAAGTGAATAGAGAGTGGAGACTTAATATCAAAATAGCAAAGGAGACGAGGGAGTGCAAACCCTATGCCTCCGATAACTTCAACTAAGGAGTGGAGACCCTATGTTGGAAAAATAACTAGGGAGTGGAAACTCTATGTCTAAAATAAATTCAACTAGGAAGTGGAGACCCTATTAATACCCAAATTTTTCCTAAATGTTGTTTGTTTGCAAAATGCTTTCGAAATCGCATATATATGCATATATAAGTTATTTTCCAATATTTTATTATTTATTCTTAATTTTTAAAGATTTTTAATACTAATTTATTCGCCTATTTTGTCATTAAACCTCAACAATTATAGTCGAAAGTATCATTTTGTTGATTCATTTATTGAATTCTCATATTTATACTAAAATATAGCTAATATAATTTTTTCATATTTTTACAAAGCCATTTAGTTTTTAAAAGTTAAATTGTATACAATTAAATATTAGTCTTTTTTAGGATTAATTACATTTATATTCATAAAAATTAGGTCTAGTATTTTTAAATATTTAATTATTTGCTACAAATCATTTTGTATCTTTAATTTATTTTCATATATTAATTTATTATTTTTATAAATCAAATAGGAAAAATAGTCTATTTAAATATTAGCCCAGTTTGATTTCGATTATATCCCCAATTCGGACCCCAATGGAATTCAATTCAAATCCAATTTTACCCCAACCCAATTCCCATTCAAACTGACCAATGACCTTCTTAAACTACCCGTCTGGATTCCCGTTTAATCCCAACTGTTGATCGCTTAGATCAACGGCTCACATTAATCCTTGCCTTAATTAATTCTATACTACCCCCTATCCCTAATCACTTTCTATACGTTGTCGCCCTAAAATCCTCCCTTCTCCAAAAACACTCTCTACCTAACCCTAATTTTCAACGGCCAACCTTCAATCTCCAGCCATCTCTAGTGACCCCTCATTGTCTATTAAGCCTTCAATGGCTTCTCTCATGCTATGCTTTCCTTCTCTAAGGTCTTCAAGGGCCCGAGGCCATGAAGATCTACATCTAGGATTTATCTATTGCATGTTCTTAGCTATTCCATTGTGATTTCAAAAAGAATCACTCTATATTTGAGACGATCTTTGAATTTCTGGACAGGTTTCTTTGTCTCATAATGGGTACTTCCGAAACCCTAATTTCTTTTCTATACTTCCTAGACTTGTACATGTCTAGGATGATCTGAGTGTTTTTTCTCGAGTGTTTTACACTGTCCTTAAGGGGTTTTACAAGAATCATGTGGTTTCAAGTGTTTTGTATCTTCTTCTAAACTAGGGTTTTCAGAACTTCTTCTAAAACCTTGTTTAATTGATTCTTTGTGTTTTAACTTATATTTCTTGCATATCTTGACCGATTCTATGAGTTTGCTACATTTTTTAATTCGTCTATGTTGAAAGCCCTAATTTTAGAGGGTTCTTTGTTTGGTTTTATGTATCAGCATGACTGGCCGGTTCTCGTTTTTGTGTTTCTATGTTTGTTCGTGACTATCTTTCCTTGACATTTTTCTACTCAGTTTCTTAGCCTAAACGTACACTGAGTCTGTGCTTATGTTCATCTTTACTTTTCAAAACTTGCCTCTTTCTCATTGAATCGGTATTCTTCGATTCTCATGTTTGCTAGAGTTGTATGTCGACCCTTGACCATTTTTGTCTGTCTTTATTTATAAGCGAAACATTGACTCATGACTTTCAATTTGATTGATTCTGATTTCCCATTTCTTAATTTGAACACTTTCCTTTAGACTTTCAATCCCTATTTTTTTACTTAATTTGATTGATTCCATTACTTTGGCTGCATTTGTACATAATTCTTACTGACTATCTCCTTAATTGGAGTTTTTCTGAACCTAGCACTAATGGTATACTCTGTGCCTAATATTCTCTAATTATATCCTTGTCTACACATTGATTTCTTTCCTTATTTGTTACTTATTTTTACCGTTTGAACTGATTCTCTTAATATAAGGGAGTACTTGTACTGATATTTGCTCTAATTGGTTTTGAGTTGCATAATTACTATACAATTGTGATTCTTGTCTTCTTTTACATAGTTTCAAACTACTATTTATGCATACTCTCTCATTAGCACAAAAACACAAACATTTTTAGCTCTGAACTCATACTTACACTCAAACACTCTCTCTTGCTTTACTACTACTTTTGCTACTGCATGTTTAGCTAGCAGATAACCATGGCTAATATTTCGAAGTTTTGCTACTTTTCTCTACTGCACTTTGCTTCTCTAACTGGTATAAGTTTTCAGCATCAACAATAACGTGTTTCTTTACTATTTCTTTCCTCGTGTCTCTTTCCTGTTGTATTAGTTGATTTCCATTGTTAAGAATGCTACATTCTGCCTTCCTTGTTCTAAATTAGTGTCTCTTTATCATAGTTTAAGCATCTTAAATCCCCACCCCCAATATGTTTGATAATTGTGGTTGGTATGGGTCAAAACAACACTAAACATTGTTGTCCATGACTCAAATTTGGTCCCCTAGGACAACAACCTTCATGTTTCCTTTGTTTGTTGTATGGCTCATAGTCATGCCAGCATTTGCTATTGTTGTGCATGTCCGAAACTGGCTTTTGCCTAATTACACAGGCTCGTCACAATAAATCCCCAACCCCTGACCCGTTTGTATTGACTTATTAATTCTGTGTGTTCTAATTACTCTGTTAACCCCACCCCTATCCCTCTCCCATAATCTCTTCAGTTGTTAAACCCCTATCTTGCACTTCCATTATCTTCCTAGACTTAAGGTCTGCCCCCTCTATGTGAGCGTTGCCTTTGGACCCGAGAGCTCCCTCTGAGCTTGGACACATAAAAGCTGGCCTTTCCACACTGCACGCATCTCTATCTTGTTATGTAATTTGGGTGTGAGCACTGCTCATGATTCACTTGAGGCCCTTAGGTAAATTTGACAAACTCAATTTTGAGAAAGGCTTCGAAGCAATGGCATCTTAAGGAAGTTATTCCATAGCTCAGGGACGAACTAAGAATCGGACCTCCTCTAGTTGTATTTTTTGATGTATTTCAGTATTTCCGGCTTGTAATAATTTGTAGTAAACATTTGAGGCTAGCTAGTTAAAAGGGTTGGGTATTTATGCATGTCAAGGGTAGAAAATATGCATATAGGGTATTTTAATTATGTATCTTTAAAACTGCATTTAGACACCATATCTATAGGGTATATCTCAATTTCCTCATGATCAACGTGACACCTAGATAACCTGCCTATAGGATTATTAAATTCTTTATGTTCAATTCTGCAATTTTAGACATCATGTTACAAGGTTATCTCAATTTCTTATGGTCCATACCACAACTAGATAATCTACCTATATGACGTATTTAAAAGTTTGCATGACACTTGGATATTATGTTTTAGGAACTAACAAAATGAAATGTCATGTTCGTAATGCTGAAATCAGTAACACATAGAAATCATGCTTATACGGGTTCTTAAATGAATCTGATTTGTTCCACACACTCAAGATTAGATATCATGATCATAGAGCTTAAATCAGCAATATTATATGCCATCACCTGTAGGATCTGAAATTGGTCTGTTTTAAAATAAGTCTATCCTAAATTTGTTTTAAACAATCTAATTCCTTTACTTAACGAGGTTTAGCAATCATTCCTATAGAGTTTCAAACATATCATTTTTGAGGTATTATTATTTCACCGCATTCTGAAATAAGTAGATATCATGACTATAGGACCCCGTTTTACCACTATAGTAAGCGTTAGGCAATGTAAATAAAACTGAAATCGCCTTTGTTATTTGTTTATGTGCTACAATTAGTAGGTAGGACCAATTCATGTTTCCTAACTAAGTCATGTAATAAGCCAGACCTGCTGCAACAATAACCATATCATTTTCCCTCAAGTATTTTTTTAGAAGCAGACCTTACTCATTTAAGCCATGCTATTGGATTGTTTTGTTTGAGGAGGTATACTTGAGTCTTATGTGTTTATGTGTTTCCCCTTTAATATGCAGTCTTTTACATATTTTGTATGTCGCCTTAGATATTTACCTTCAAAACTACCAGTCAGCCTAATATCCCTCCCTATTAGGGTTAGTAGTCCTAAGTGGCTTCGGGACTAATAGGAAAGAGACAGGTGATATCATACGATATCAGTCGAGACCAATCCGTGCTTTAGTACCTTAAACAGTGTGGGAAAGGGTAGATATGGATATGATGACCGGTGCACTAATATTACGCGTAGCCTCTCTCTTGAGGAGTGATTGCCTAGTATTGCATTGATGTGATCCATATTAAATATAAACCTAGGACCCCCTTCCTTTATTTCCCCCTTCTCTTTTTTAGCATTGTAACTCCTTATTTAAAATTAGCTCTTTTAATTGCTCTTTCAAACTTTGTTTACTTTCAAACCATTGTGTATTGAAATCCCCTCTTATTTGAGCCTTATCTGCTTATGTGTTAATTGTACCCAAATTCATAATAACTGTCTGACCTGAAACCACACTAGTGGATCCTGAGCGGTGCATAACACCTTCCCCTTAGGATAAGTTCAAGCCCTTACCCAATCTCTAGCTATTCAAAAGACCTAGAATTGAATTCCATTGGTGTTCTAATGCACCTTGAACCATTAGGTGGCGACTCTTCAAAAACAAATGTAAAACCCATTTCCCAAAAGGAACAAGTTATCCCTCCAAATGTCGTAAACCCGATTTCTGCGAAGGAAAAAGGGGGCCCAACAGCATCATGACTGTCTTGGGGATATTTAGGTTTTTACCACTTTCAGACTATCATTGTGAATTTATGCTCCTTTATGTGCAATTTATTATTTACTTCCTATAAGAATTCAATTCCCTTTTCAATTGCAAGAACTGACTTGTCTGTTGTTTCTTCCCTCTATTACTGCTTTAAATTATGAAACTGTTGTATTTACTACTTTCTTAACGTGCAAATATGTGACAACATGCTTTTAATTATTGCATAATCATGTTCTACACCATATTCTACTCGTGCAAAAAAATACAATAGAAACGCTTATAATGAGTTGTTGGGCTCTTCCTATATACTCACTCTCTCTAAATACGAAAAAGGCATACTTGCAGTAAAACCAGTCAATCAACGGTATAGTGCCTTTCCCCATTAGGTTGTCCGCTCAAGGGTACTAATCTAAAACACCCATAGAAACCTTACTCTGTTAAAATGTGCATGTATCATGGTAAAACCTAGTTAGGTCAGTTATGTTGTCCACGTAATGATTCTTTAAGAAAGCCTTGTCCAAGGTCCACTAGGTTTCCTTAAACCCAAAGAGACATCACCACGTTCTATGCATTTATTTGGAGAACTACATGTTTTTTACCAATTGTTGATATTAAATAGTTGAGTCTGGTGGGGGTAAGGGCCTAACCTTATTTGTCTTGGAGAAATATGAGGCACGAAGTCCCCAGATTCGGCATGGTCACCAACATCCATCTAAAACTCCTAAGCTGGTGGAAAGATCTTCACTCTAATGATCAAATTCTTGTACAAAACTATTTGGAAAACCTACCTTCTCTCCTAGAAGTCCAACCCAACAACAAGATCATAGAAGTTGCTACTTTGTTCTGGGATTGTGAGAGGTCCATATTTCCCTTCGCGGAAATTGAAATGACACCTTTACTAGAAGAACTAGAAGGATTAGCTGGTATACTGTGGGAAACTCTGGGTTTGTTAATACCTAATAACTGCAAGGGCAGGGGTTTCCTCAAAATGATGGGTTTGAAGAAGAATCCAGAACTAACATGTTTGAAATAATCCTACATCCCTTTTTATTATTTGTACGAGAGATACGGTCACAGCAAATCCTACCGTTCCTATCCTAATGAGTTTCCCATCGCTTCATTAGGGCATATTCATTGAAAGGGTCTTTGTATTTATGTTTTGTTTCATGGGTTTGATCGTGTTTTTAATGAAGAAAGCAAGGATCCGTACCAGGTTAGCTATGGTAACTAAGACTTAAATGGAAGGAATTGGTAGGCAACCATTCAGCATTGTGCACATGATCATTGCAGAAGATATACCGAGCCTTAGAAAATTGTTAACAATGAGCCAAACACTTCGAAGGCTACAATTTGTTACTTCAACTCTGGCTCATGGAGCATCTCCAAAAGGGGTGAATACCAACAAGAGATTCAGCAAAGGGACTAGGATGATCATATCGCTTTCCATCATCCAAAACGAATGGACTACATGCCCAATATGTTCATCCAACCAAAAAGTGCTATAATGGGTTGAACTTTTCAAAAATCTAACAAAGGACTAGGTAAAATGGATGTTAGAGTGGTTTCTGACCGAGAAGTTCATCTCCCGATCCAGAGATACACCTTTCCTGATACTGATCGATCTGAGAGGAACATATCATTACGCCAGTCTCTAGGTTATGAGGTAAGCTGGTAGGAAGCAAGTTGTACCCAGGGTCAACAAGATGAGTCACTTCTGGGCTGATTTCCAAGATGATGATAGTTCTTACAAGTGTCAAGCTCAGTGTATATGGAACTGCAAGATCATCATGGGAATTGATACCATCGAGCCTGATAGATATCATGCTGGTTGTGCTCCCTACTATTCAGGTTGATTGGAGAATAATCATGATGGCCTGGGCCATCCTGGTTTTTTTCGAGGTTACAGGATAATAGATGAAAAATCCAAGGGATAGGTTAAATAAAACCAACTGCTCAAGAGGATCCGTGAATATGAGAGTGAATACCACGAGATACAAGAAGCCAACTAAAAGCCGAAGGAGGAGTGAAAAGACATGGGTGTCAGTACCAACAAGCGACTAGGATACTTAGAGCGAGGCATAATGGAATTCGAAAGAAAGTTTCTCAAGAGGGTCGAAGACTCTCAAAATGTTGAAGGAAATGAAGGCGGACATCTAGCCAGGGCTTACCTATTACTAGGACTTCATAAGTTGGGAAAGCTGGTCGACGGGCCCAAGGATGCCGAATCTGGGAAAGGTCCTTTAGGGAGAAAATAGATAAAAGTCTTCTTTTTCGCGTTACATGAAATGTAATAAGTCCAATGGCCATCAGTGAAATTTATTCCTTTTTGTTTATTGTAGATTTTGGAATCGTCTTATTTTCTATCAATAAAACGAGGCATATAGCATTCTGATTTCACCAAATCAATTTGTCGCTAGACATACCTCGGGCACAATGAGGCTCCCAAATTGGACACGCCTTATATTCCTGCACTATGTGCTTAAATATTACAACATCTTTTTATGATCCTAACTAACTTGTTACCTTTTTTTTATTACTTTTATTTTTATTATCCCCCTCCCCAAAAGTTTAGTTAGTGCATTCTGGCAACATCATCTTATTCCACGAGATCCAGGGGCCTTCCGCCCACTCCTCCCCTTAGTCCTATCAGAAACAAAAACAAAAGGAAGATGGAAGATCTGAACAATACTAGAAAGGAGAACTCAAATGAACGGGTAGAGGACACTTATGGTCATGGTACTCAGGTTCCTAAGAGAGTGCATCTCGACTCGAACAAAAACTGCTAAAATTCCAAGAAGAACTTGATCGGGTTCGGAATCTGGTGAGTCTATCATTTTCCATCACCACTTGAGATATCAATTTCCCAAACACCTGGAACCCTACACCTCCACAGAATATTCTAATGCAACATAACCATCCCGCTCCTCACCATCACTACAACACATGTGATACCTCAAGTAAAACCTCGTTACTCATACCAGAACTATAGAACTCTACAAATGACCACTTCCGCACCCACCATAACACCACATCTATGTAAAGACCATGCCACACTCCACCCAACCCATCTCAAGCCTACCCGAGTCTAATGATATGGACTTGTTCATCAGGAACCTGGCTGAAGAACATAAGAAATTGACAAGCCAAATTCAAGGCGTTGAAGGGAGTAAGGGAATTAAAGGGCTAAACTACGAAGATCTTTGCATACAGCCCGATATCAAACTACCCGAGGAGTACAAATCTCCTATGTTCGAGATGTTTGATGGAACACGGGATCCAAGGGTCCATTTGAGAATGTATTGTGACAAGATGGTTGGGGTAGGAAAAGTTGAGAGAATTCGCATGAAGCTTTTCATGGGGATCTTGAAAGGAAATGCTTTGTCATTGTACATCAGCCAAGATTCAAAGAAGTGGTCGAACTGGGTAGGCATGCATCCGAATTTATGGACAGGTTTAGTTTCACCAAGAAGAATGCATCGGATGTGTTCTATAGTAATAATCTAAAGAAGAAACCTACAAAAAGATTCAGCGAGTATGCTACTCGCTGGAGGTCCCAAACTGCTAAGGTCAGACCTGCCTTAAAGGAGGAACATATGAATAAATTCTTCGTCGGGGCTCAGGACATGCAGTATTATGAAACACTAATGATTATCTAGAGCCACAAATTTTCTGAGATTATTAAGTTGGGAGAAAGGATTGAAGAGGGCATCAAAAGTGGTGTGGTTACGAACATCAATGCCTTGCAAACTACAAATAAGGCCTTACAGTCAGGTGGCGTGTCCAAGAAAAGGGAAGTAAGAGCCGTAATAGTGGCACAAAGAACCAAATATCCCATCAAATACAAAACCTACCCAATGCTTCCACTCACATATCAGCCTATTCAAACTACCAAGAACCCTCACCCTCTTACCAAACTCCACCACCCACTTATCAATTACCTACACTTCCGATAAATATCAGCCAACTTTACTAAAATATTCCCAACCCCCACATATTTACCAAGCCTAAAATGTTCAACCATCCCACTATCAATCCCTTTCTGCATGCAAAAACTTCCCCAGACATCGACCAAACTTTTATCGAAGGCCTCTGAAATAATGTACTGCTATTGCTAAACCTATTGACCAGTTGTACGAAAGACTCAAAGCTGTTGGTTATGTCACCCGCATCCATGTTGTCACTATTGAGAACCCTTCTCAGTGGGTTAACCTGAACAAATCTTGTGCATACCATTCCAGCATTGAAGGACACACCAACGACGAATGTCATTCTCTGAAGGATAAGATCCAGACATTAATTGATAACAACATTATTGTGGCAATGGAACCTGCTATAAATGTCTGCGATAATCTGCTGCCAGACCACAAGGATAGAGGCATTCACATGATTGAAATAGAGGATGATTGGGATCCTGAGGGATTGATCGGGTTGATCATGTAAGGTGATGACCTAAAGAAGCCAATAGTTACTTTTGATCTGATCATGGTCCAAATTTAGCCCTCTAGGGACGTCGAGGTAAATATGCACGTGCCACTTGAGTTTGAAGCATTGTCCTCTGCAAAGACACCAGCACTAATTGAGGTCAAATTCGTGTCTCCAGCAAATGCACCCCACCATTTGAATTTGCACTTTTACCACCCCAAGCACATGCTCTATTCCGAGTAAAGGTATCCATACCTATTCCAGGGGTGATGTCGACCATGATGCCATTCCATACAAAGGTTATACCATGGGACTATATATTTGAGGTAAGAAGGAAAGGCAAGGTTAGGTTGGAAGAGACTATTGCGGCACATGGTATGAGGAGAACTGGTAGAGTTTATACCCCAAAACATCTAGCTGAGTCGAGCAAGCAGGCCTCTAATCGATCAGCCATTATTGTGATAGGGTCGGATGATCTTTGGAGAAAGATAGAGGCCGAGGAATACTCGATCATTGACCAGTTGAACAAAACACTAGCACACATCTCCATACTTGCTTTGATACAAAATTCGGAGGCGCACAAGAATGCTCTGTTGAGGATGCTGAGTGAAGCATATGTACCAAGCAACATGACTGGAGGGGAAATGGATAACATGGTAGGACGGGTATTGGAAAGTCATAAGATCACTTTTCATAAAGATGGGTTGTCACCTATAGGTTTGGGTCACAAAAAGGCACAACATATCACAGCGTAATGCGAATATTATCTTATCACTACAATTCTGATCGATGGAGGGTTCATCCTCAATATTAGTCTGTTGTTAACACTCAAGATATTAGGTATGGGATTGTATGAAATAAAGGATGGGGCTATCAATATGAAAGCTTTCCAATGGCTCCCAAAGGTCCACCATTGGGTAGATTAGCATGTGTTTGCAAATGGGGCCAACTTGGTTCAATGTTGATTTCCAAGTGATAGACGTGCGGGCATCTTACAAGCTGTTGTTGGGATGGCCCTGGATTCATTCTGTGGGGGCTGCCGCTTCGACTCTACATTAGGCTGTGAAATTTTAATGGAATCACCAACAAGTGATCATCCATGGTGACAGCAGCAATCCTATATACAGTTGTTAGACCATTCTGGCAATAGGGGGAAGAAAAACGTTAGGTGGGGAGACCTATCACCACATCGAGCGAGTCAATGATGTTGACAAAGATAAATGGTGGGAAAAAACGTTCGAGAGTATATTGAATTGGATGGGGTACGAACTTGGCAAGGGGCTAGGCAAGAACCTCCAAGGAATCACTAGGCCCATAGAAATTAAGAAACATGGCACCACTTTCGGTCTAGGATATGAGTACACCTGGGAAGAATTCAACAACTAGTTGCCACCATGGAGCAGTCCCTACTATCCACTGGAGCAACTAATACAACATTTCGAACAGACTTTCCATTCAGCCGATATTACCTATGGATCAGAAGAAGAAGAGGCACTTGCTGTAGTAATGAACTTGTTCTGAAAAGACGACAACATGGACTGTTGTGCTGTGTTATAGGAGGGGGGGGGAGTAAGACCCTTCCGTACAAGCCGTAAGTAGAGGAGAACCCCTCAACAATTTGTCCATCAGAACTACCAAACCCGGGTAAACTTTGGAGTGGCAAGGTTAAACAAGCATCATGCACTATCTTTTATTTTTACTAGTAATTTTTCTTTTCGCAATTTTGATTTCTGCAATAAGATCTTCAATGTTCAAAACAGTTATGGAATTTATCAAAGAATTTCGACTTTTCTTATAAATCAACACTCTTATTTTTTTCTCTCATTACTTTACTTACACAGCATTACTATTACTTATCTTGATGAACCAATGTCTGCGACATGCAATGAGACAACGCAATAGACAAACATTGATTCGGAAAAAGATGACATACCCGAGGAAATAGTCAAAGAAGTGGAGAAATTTGAAAATCGACCTAAGTCCAACCTGGATTAGACAAAAATTATTAATCTGGGAGATAGAAAGAATGTCAAGAAAACACGAATTAACGTTCATTTGTCACCATTACAAAAGAAGGAATACAAAGAATTACTCAGGAAATATAAGGACATATTCGCCTGGTCATATGACGACATGACTGGTCTAAGTACTTCTATTGTGGCCCATAATCTGCCAACCGATCTAACATGACCACCGGTAAAGCAAAAGCTTAGGAAGTTCAAGCCAGACATGAGTTTGAAAATCATTGAAGAAGTCACTAAGCAAGTCAAAACCAAGGTTCTAGGGTAGTAGAATTTCCGGCATGGTTAGCCAACATTGTGCCAGTAACAAATAAGGACAGAAAGGTCAGAGTTTGCGTCGACTATCGGGATCTCAACCGGGCTAGTCCAAAAGATGTCTTCCATTTACCAAACATATATATCCTAAATAACAATTGAGCCAAGATTGAGTTGCAATCATTTGTGGATTGTCTCATTAGTTATCATCTGATATAGATGGATCAAGAAGATGTTGAGAAAACGGCTTTAATTATGTCGTGGGGAATGTACTGTTACAAGATGACGCCGTTTGGATTAAAGAATGTAGGGGACACCTACATGAGGGCCATTGCTACTAGTTTCCATGATATGATATACAAGGAGATAGAAGTGTAAGTAGATGATGTTATCATCATGTCCAAAAGGGCCACTAATCACATGGAAGATCCGAGGAAGTTCTTCAATAGACTGGGAAGGTACAACCTGAAGCTAAATTTCGCGAAGTGTGCATTTGGGATTCCTGCTAGAAAATTACTTGGGTTTACTACGAGTCATTAGGGAATAGAAATGGATCCATCAAAATTCAAAGATATTCAAAAATTGTCACCACCAAAGAACAAAAAGGATGTAATGATTTTCTCGGGAAGGCTTATCTACATTAGCTAGTTCCTAGCATAGTCTACAGTTATCTGTGAGCCAATATTAAAGATGTTAAGGAAGGATGCCGCCACCAAATAGACTGATGACTACCAAATAGCTTTTGATGGAATCAAGGAATAACTATCAACACCACTAGTCGTGGTCCCACCCAAACCAGGTAAACCCTTATTATTCTACCTCAGATTATTGGATGGAGCATTCGGTTGTGTTCTGGGACAGCATGATGAAATTGGGAGGAAGGAGCAGGCCATCTATTAACTCAGTAAGAAGTTTAATCCGTACGAGGCCCAGTATTCTTTGTAAGAGCGCACATGCTGTGCTCTGACTTGGGTAGCCCAGAAGTTGAGACACTACTTCTGTGCTTATACTACATATCTCATATCAAGGATGGATCCTTTGAAGTACATTTTTTAGAAGCCCATGCCCACAGGTAAGTTGGCTAAGCTGAAAATGCTGTTTAGTAAATTTAACATTATCTATGTAACTCGGAAGGCAATCACGGGACAGGCACTAGCATATCACCATCCCGTATAGGGAGGATACGAACCCCTAAAAGCATTATTTCCAAACGAAGAGGTATCATTCTCAGGAGAAGACATTGCAGAATCCTATGACGGTTAGAGAATGTTTTTCGATGGAGCAGCAAATTTTAAAGGATTTTGCATAGGAGTTATCCTGGAATTAGAAACCGGTTAGCATTATCCGCTGTCTACCAAACTCAAGTTCCCCTACACCAACAATATGGCCGAATACAAAGCATAAATCTTAGGGCTCAAGATAGCCATTGATATGAACATTCAAGAGTTTATAGTGATCGGAGATTCGAACCCAATTATACATCATATCCAAGTAGAACGAGCAACCAAGAACTCCGAGATACTCTCGTATCTGCACCATGTGCAGGAATTGAAAAAGAGGTTCATGAAGACTGAGTTCAAACATGTTCCCAGGATCCAAAATGAGTTTTTCGATACATTGCCTACCTTCTCATCCATGATACGGCATCCAGACAAGAATTTCATTGATCCCATTCCAATAAGGATCCATGATCATCTAGGTTATTTTGCCCGTGTCGAAGAGGAAGCAGATGGAAAGCCTTGATTTCATGATATCAAGGAATATCTGGCGAAAGGAGAATACCCAGAACTTGCAAATCCAACTCAGAAGTGCACACTTCGGAGGTTATCCAATAATTGCTTCCACAGTGGAGGAATCCTATGTAGGAGGACTCCTGATTTGGGATTACTAAGGTGTGTCGACGCAAATGAAGTGTCCAGGTTACTAAAAGAAATCAATAAGGGACTTGCGGTCCACATATGAATGACTTTGTCTTAGCAAAGAAGATACTTCGACTTGGTTACTTTTGAATGATTATGGAAATGAACTTCATTCAATATGTCCAAAAATACCACCACTGTCAGATACATGCATGCATGATAAATGTACCTCCAAGTAAGCTTAATGCGACAAGATCACCATGGTCGTTCGTCGCCTGGGGAATAGATGCTATTGGACCTATCGAGTCTTCCACTTCCAAAGGACACAGATTTATCCTGGTAGCAATCGACTATTTTACCAAATGGGTCGAAGCAGTATCTTACAAAGCAGTAACTAAGAAAGTCGTGGAAGATTTTATCAGCAACCGCATTGTTTGTCAGTTTGGGATTCCAGAGTCAATCATTACTGATAATGGTTCCAACCTCAAAAGTTACTTGATAAAAGCTATGTGTGAAACCTTCAAGATCAGACACAAGAATTCTACAGTCGACAGCCTTAAATAAACAGAGCTGTGGAATCCGCCAACAAGAACATCAAGACGATATTGAGAAACATGATAGAGAAGCATAAGCAATGGCAGGAAAAGCTATCATTTGCACTATTAGGATATCGTACCACAGTCCGCACATCAGCTGGGGCGGCCCCCTATATGCTATTTTATGGTATAGAAATCGTCCTTCCCACCAAAGTAGAGATCCATTAATTAAGAATCATACAGGAAGTTGAGCTCGATGATGCAGAATAGGTGAAGAGTCGTTACGAGAAGCTAGCTCTTATAGATGGAAAGAGAATGACTGTAGTTTGACATGGTCATTTTTATCATAATAGAATGTCCAGAGCCTTCAATAAAAGAGTCAAGTCGAGATAGTTCAAACTAGGACAGCTGGTATTAAAGAAAATTTTCCTGCATCAAGCTGAAGCCAAAGAGAAGTTCTCTCCCAACTAGTAGGGTCAATACATGGTTTATCAGGTTCTGACAGGAAGAGCCCTCATACTTGTAGAAATGGATGGAGAAGTCTGGCCGAAGCCAATCAACTCAAATGTAGTCAAGCGTTACTATATGTAATCTTCACGGTTTCCTGTATGAGAAAAATTGAACTACGTCGGACCTGAAAAACGTTTAAGAAGTGATACATAAGCACTCATATGGTTCGGTCACAATTAAGTAAAATTTTCATTTCCCCTCCAATTGGAAACTGGGGTAGAGTTTTGAGGAGGACCCTCAAAATTCTAAAGTAACTTTTGCCAATCAACTCATGCGACAATCAGAAATATCAATCCAGTAAACTGGGGCAGAATTTTGAGGAGGACCCTTAGAATTTTGTAGCAACAGGGTTGCAATGCCTTGAACCATGTCATCGTCGTCGGTTCAACTAAACATTTTTTCTTAATAATATGTGTATGTAATATTTTTACAAAATAATGCATGTTTATATTTAAATTGTCTTGTTTAGCCACGCTACCCCAATGGTACACACAATATCACCTGATCAAAGCAGAGCAGATCAAGCAAAGCCAGCAAGGATACAAACTAACCTTCCCCTTACAAAACTTACGATTTTTCTTTAGATGAAGGAACTTCGATTGCTAAATTATACAAACATACTATACACTCACGAGATAAACATTATTTGGGAATATAACTCTCATAACCCTTGTGCTTATTCACATATGTTATCCACACACTATAGTATCACAATAGGCACAATGTCCCCAGCAGTCAAATTAGCAATCTGTCATCAGCTAAAAAAGCTCTATCAGCATTTTCCATTTTATTTCTTGCACATGGCTACCATTCTGCCTTCTGAGACTAAACGTTGTCTTTTTCTGCATTTTCTGCATGCATAAGGCTACCATTCTGCCTTCCGAGACTAAACGCTATCTCAATCTGCATTTTTCTGCATTCTATAAGGCTGTCATTCTGCCTTATGAGATTAAATACTATCTCCATATGCATCTGCATGGATGAAATATCGGCATATTATTTACATTTGCATAGGCTGAAAGATCGCCACTATCTGCATTCGCATAGGCTGAAAGATTGCCGCCACATCTACATTTCCACGGTTGAAAGATTACGAACTTATTTTCATTTGCATAGGCTGAGATATCGCCACCACATCTGCATTTTCATGGCTAAAATATCGCCCCCACCTTTGCATTTGCATGGCTGAAAGATCGCCACCCCATCCTTATTTGCATGGCTGAAAGATCGCTACCTCTACATTTGCATGGCCGATAGATCATCTCCTTTGCATATTCATGGCTGAAAGATTGCCACCTTTGCATTTTCCTGGCTGAAAGATCGCCACCATTACATTTTCTTGGCTGAAAGATTGCCCCCTTTGCATTTGAATGGCTAAAAGATCGCCACCTTTGCATTTGCATGGCTAAAGATTACCACCTCTACATTTACATAGCAAAAAGATCGCCACCTCTACGTACATGGCTACAAGATCGCCACCTCTATAATTGCATAGCTGAAAGATCGACACCTTTACGTTTGCATGGGATGAAATATTGCCAAAGAATCTAAAGGCATCATCATTCGGAGGTATAGTCTTCACAGCCCGAGAACATCATGTCATGGACTGAGGACCCCCTTTTAATCTTTTGCATATCATTATTCAACGACATCATGGTTCGGAGACATCATCCACAGAGCCCGAGAGCATTCTTTCATAGCATGCAAATTCTTTATTATATGCCTCATGGCCCAGGACACTATGGTCTAAAGACATCATCATAACCTTTCGAAGACAACATTTATTGTCCGACGGAAATTTGCATCATGTCTAAATTTACACATAATATATCCTTGTATTATTTATTTGCTGGTAAACCGACAAGCAACATCCGTCCTGGGAGGAGCATTCCCGCTCCAGTTCCCACGGCCACATCAAACCTAACTATTCCCGTAAGCCTTTCACTCACCGTGACCGAAACATTGCGCATGTTCTTGGAAAGTACTTGTCGCCATACTCCGCCAACAGATCTTGAACTACATGTGGCCTGATTACTGTAAGATTAGAAATATGTAAGCAACTCAGAAGCCAAGGTGCGGCCTAATTCTTCAAATTGTTTCGCGGTCGAAATTGGCCATCATATCTATACTCGAAAACTCTTTCATCTTTCCCGGGTAAAGATGGGCAACTATTGATACCCAATTTTCTCTGTATATTTTTTATATGCAAAATACTTTTAAAATAGCACATGTATGCATATATATAAGTATGTCCTAATATTTTATTATTTTTCTTAATTTTTAATGATTTTTAAAACCAATTTAATTCCCTATATTGTTCATAAAACCCCAATATTTATTTTCAAAATTATCATTTTGGTGATTCATTTATTGGATTCTCATATTTATATTAAAATATAGCTAATATAATTTGTGCATATTTAGTATTTTTAAATTAAAATGTATATAATTACAATGTATCCTCTTTAAGGATTAATTAAATTTATATTCATATTAGGTCTAGTATTTTTGAATACTTAATTATGTGCCACAAATAATTTTGGTACCTTTAATGTATTTCCAAAAGGTAATTTATTATTTTATAAATCAAATATAAAAAATTAGCCATTTAAATGTTAGCGCAATTTCATTTCGATTATAGCCTCAATTTGGACCCTAATTGAATTCAATTTAAACCAAAATTTTTCCCAACCCAATTCCCATTCAAATCGACCCATGAACCTTTTAAAAACCTGCCCGGATTCCCATTTAATCCCAGCCGTTGTGCTTAGAACAACGACTCACATTAATCCTTGCCTTAATTTATTCTAAACTACCCCCTACCTCTAATCATTTTCTATGCACCTCTGCCCTAAAATTATCTCGTCTCTAAAAACACTCTCAACCTAAACCTAATTTTCAAAGGCCAACCTCCTATTTCCGGCCATCTCCGGTGACCCCTCGTCGTCTATCAAGCCTTCAATGGCTTCTCTTATGCTATGCTTGCCTTATCTAAGGTCTTCAAGGGCCCGAGGCCATGTAGACCTGCATCTAAGGTTCATCTATTGCCTGTTCTTGGCTATTCTAGTGTTATTTCAGGCAGAATCACTCTATATTTAACATGATCTTTGAGTTTCTGGACAGGTTTCTTCATCTCATTATGGGTTCTTCTGAAACCCTAATTTCTTTTCTATTCCTTCTAGACCTGTATAGGTCTAGGGCGATCTAAGCTTGTTTCTTGAATATTTTACACTATCCTTAAGATGTTTTACAAGAATCGTGTGGTTTCAAGTGTTTTTCATCTTCTTCTAAACTAGGATGTTAGGAACTTCTTCTAAAACTGTGTTTAACTGTTTCTTTGTGTTTTAACTTATAGTTCTTGCATATCTTGACTGATTTTACGAGCTGACTCTATTTTTAATTCATCTTGAAAGCCCTAATTTTAGGGGGTTCTTTGTTTGATTTTGTGTATCAGCATGACTGGCTGGTTCTCGTTTTTAAGTTTTCGTGATTTTTCGTGACTATCTTGCCTTGACATGCTTCTACTCAATTTATTTGCCTAAACGTATACTGAGTCTATGGGCTTGTGTTCATCTTGACTGTTCAAAACTTGCCTCTCTCATTGAATCAGTATTGTTTGGTTCTCATGTTTTCTAGAGTTGTATGTCGACCCTTAACCGTTTTTCGTCTTACTTTATTTATATGCGAAATATCGACTCATGACTTTCTTTTTGATTGATTATGATTTCCCTATTTCTTGGTTTAATTTGAACACTTTCCGTTAGACCTCCAATCCCTACTTTTTTACTCAATTTGATTGATTCCCTTACCTTGGCTGCTTGGTACTTGATTCTTACTGACTATCTCTTTAATTAATTTTTTTCTTAACATAGCCCTAATGGTTTACTCTATGCCTAATATGTTCAAATTATTTTCTTATCTACACATTGATTTCTTTCCTTGTTTGATACTTATTCTTACCGTTTGAACTGATTCCCTTAAATTAAGGGAGTACTTGTACTGATTTTTGCTCTAATTTGTTTTAAGTTCCATAATTACAATAAAATTATGACTCTTGCCTTATTTTTCATAATTTCGAACTGCTATATATAGATCTCCTATCTCCCAACAAATTTGTATACATTAAAGAGAAAAAGCAAATACTAATTCTGATCGGAAAACGTAGTTGGATTTAGTTCAAAATCAAATCCTTTTCAACAAATCTGCACAAGTTCTTTAGATAGGGCTTTTGAAATTCCCCTGGCAGTGCTTCCAACTATGTCTCCTCAACCAACAATTCCTCTAACTTCACATATCCTACGCCATCGCCATTTGCGTTTACCTTAAAGATTATATGAAAGCATAGTTTGAGGTTCATTTTGGCCTTTGCAAGTGATTTATTGAATTCCATTCTCGACTTTTGATCGGACGTGAGCATTGAATCTTTGGGGTCTTTGTTGCCGCCGTCTTCACCCGACAATGAAGATGACAATGCACTGGAAATGAAATTGTCAGCGAAAGATGGCGAGGAGACCCGTTTAGCTGCATTGTTGTAGGTTGCTTGAATAGATCCATTAGGGTTTGAAGGTTTTTCATTGTAATTCAATGTATCTCGTTGTATTCCATGTATTTTATTGTATTCATTGTCTTCTTTTTAATTGTATTTCAGTGTATCCCTCTATATTATATGTATTTTATTATATACACTGTTTCGATAAATGTTATGAATGTATTTATATTTTTTAATTAATATAACTTATATATTCATATATACTATATAATTTCTCTGAAAACTATTATATTTATAGTGTTATAAACTAAAGTAAAAGACAAGAACAATAGAACAAGAACAATAGCAATAGAGAGAAGAGTAGAGAGAGTTCTTCTTATTGAGTTGAGAGGGGTCTCAAGGTATGATTTACAATGGTAGGGAGCACCTCTATTTATAGGGGAGAGGAAGATTTAGCTACCACTAATAGAACTCTAAAATCTCTCTAATTAGATACATTAAAGACATTCACCTTAAATAGAAGTGTAAGAATCTTCTATTTCATAACACTCCCCCTTGAATGTCTATTCAATGATGTGCCTCATAAAACCTTAAAACCAAAACCCAATGGGAAAAATTAAAGTAAGGAAAAAGAGTACACATGTTTGAATATGCGCCTATTGGTTGCCTCGTTAAAAACCTTGCAAGGAAAACCCAGTGGGACAAAACCTTGTAAGGGAAAAAGAGTGCAACGCGCATTGACTCCCCCTAATGAGTACATCGATTTATATCCTTGAGCATTTGCATTCCAATCTTGTGCATCATCTTCAAAACGATCTTTGGTAGAGATTTGACAAATCAACCATATTGACTTGAATAAATATTCCGTACCTTGAAGTCATCATTCTTGATAGATATGAACATCTTCATATATTGTCGTGGAATAGCTCTTCAATATCTCCATAGATGCATTCTCAATGCCATCATGCTTATAGTTATAGCAAGATACATATGTACACAAATTGCACTTAGGATGTGGTACTTCAGGACCAAGAATTGCATATGCTTCAAGCAACTTAAATCTTTCAAGTTAAGTCATATAAGTCGCATAATAGACTTTAGCTGCATATCAAGTTTTCATTAGTGATACTAAACAAATAAGATATCGAAAACTGACTATACATACCTTTGACTTTTATACTTTCAAGCATTTGAACTATAGGTTCAAAACTTCATGTCTTTCATATGGAATCAATTCTTCTTGAATTGTATCTCTTCCATTTAGTTACTTTCTTTGAGTCAGCAAATGCGTATAGCATGCTTTGCAATATGTTGCAATTGCATTTCCTTTTTTATGAACTACAGGTTCATATCATGATATTCGGGGATATACATATACAAATGAAAATTCATCCCATGTAACACTTTCTCAAGTGTTTATCATGTCTCCCCCTCATGTTAGTAAAGCTAACATGTTTCCTCAACTTTGGAAAATCATCTTTGTGCATTATGTCAATATACACAGCACCTTAATAATAAGATGAAATTATTTGGTTCCTGACCCTGAACCACTTGTGAGGGGAGAATATACTCTTGTATACAACTTATATCAAACTGATATATACAACTTCGTTCTCATAAGGAACAGTTTAGCTATTAAGTGGAAGCACTCAATAATTATCTTGCTAAACTAACTTTGATATAAACCAACTTATCAAGATGAACTGTCTTGAGTAGAGAATCTGGAAACTATGCTCGAAGTTAGATTACTGAGCGATTTACCTCGCAAGCACTGCCAGGCTGCGGGTTAATAACAATGGCGCATGTAACCATATCATAGATGCATCATATGTGGTATACATGGCAGGTGAATGGGCCCATATTCACCTTTGATATTTCCAGAATCGAGGGGCTTCAACCCGAACTCTTTAGTTGGTCAGTTCATTACTGAGAACAAGAACTTCTAGTTCTTTGATATTCACCTATGTGAATTTGCACATCATACTTCAAATGAGATGGCTAACATAAATTATCAATATTGGTAAACTTCAAATTTACACCATGACATGTGCACTTATCAATAAACTTCGGGTTTATTATGACATGGGTTTTATACCAATAGATATCCACTTTATTGTGGCATTCTTTCGTTTGTGTAGTACAAACTGGAGAACAAAGCGGGTAGCTTTTCATATACAAATTACCCCGCTACAAGTTGTAGTAATAGGAGAATCAAAGCCTTCCTTTATTTATAGTCTCAATATCATCAATCGCCTTCGCGTGTACTTTTGGAAACTGGATAAGTTTCTTTGAGACTTACTACAGCACAATACTCAATTGTGTTTCTCCAACATAGTAATAATTGGCTCTTCGAGAGCTCTCAATTAATTTTGTACTACCACAGACTGAGGTTCGAGATCCTCACATTCTTGCATTCCGTATTTTCAAGAGTCTCAGGCTCAATAGATTCTTCGTGAATCTCGGAATTAATCAAATCATGAGCGTCCTCATGTGATTCTTTCATCGTGTCATTTAGATCGTTCTTTTTCCTCTTTCTAGGATTTCGATCTTTGGAACCTAATGGTCTGCCACGCTTCTGGCGTGCATTTGACTCATTGGATATGACACTAGATATTTGTCCAATATGGACTTCAATACGGATCGGAACATTTTCCGCGTGAATGTGGGATTTCGTTATCCTCTTCAAGTCCGTAAATGCGTCAGGCATTTGATTTGCTATTCTTTGCAAATGGATAATCTTTTGTACCTCTTTCTTTCAAATAGAGGTATGTGGATCAAGATGAGATAATGATGCATTTTTCCACAAAATTTCCCGTTTGGTTTCACCAACTTCTCCCCCTAATTTTGGGAAAAGTGTCTCATCCAATTGACAGCCTGCAAATAGTGCAGTGAACAAATCTCCTGTCAATGTTTCGAGGTAGCGAATAATGGAGGACGCGCCAAACTCAACATATATTCCTAACCTCCTTTGCAAACCCATTTTTGGTGCGGGATGGTGGTGCTACAGGCACCTATACTGCGCATCCAAAAGCTTCTTAAATGGGATATATTGGGTTCATGACCCAAAACCAATTGCAATGGGGAATATTTGTGTCAATTCGTCAGTCAGAGACGAACTAGCATTGCTGCATGCAACATGGCGTGACCCCAAACCGAAGTGGGCAGCCGACGAACTAGTATTGCTTCATGCAAAATGGCGTGACCCCAAACCGAAGTGGGCAGCCGACAAACTAGTATTGTTGCATGCAAAATGGCGTGTACCCAAACCGAAATGGGCAGCCCCGTTTTCATGAAGAATTCAAGATTATTCTCATCTATTATCCATTAACTTTGCAAACGCAAGGTTGCGTGATGGCAACAAGCACACATTAGACCATCTACAGGATGCGTCTATCAAGACCATGAAATACCTAAACTACCCACTAGGTGGGTGAATAGGTCCACAAATGTCCCCTTGTATACGTTCCAGAAACTGGGGTGACTCAGTCCCAACCTTTGTTGGGGATGGTCTGATAATCAGCTTGCCTTGATAACACGAAGTGCAAGGATATTCATTACCTGAGAGAATTTTGAAATTCTTTAACGGATGCCCATATGAGCTTTCTATAATCCGTCTCATCATGGTTGATCCTGGGTGACCCAGTCGATCATGCCAAAGTACAAATGTATTGGACTCAGTATTCTTTAGATTTACTGTTGAATGTGCCTCAATTGCACTAATTCTTGTCCAATACAGGCTACAAGATAAAGACGGGAATTTCTCAATAACCCTCTTTTGGCCGGAGACATTCTTTAAAGTGAGGACGAGATATTCAAGATTATCTTCATCCATTGTCTCAATATTGTAGCCATTCCGGCATACATCTTTAAAACTCAACAAGTTTCTTCTTAGACTTGGAGGAGAATATTGCATTCTCTAAGATAAACGTCATGCCTTTGGGCAGAGTTACATTTGCTCTTCCGGAGCCTTTCAATCAATTGACATACAAAAGGAATACATGAACATAAGAATAAACAAGTTCAATTCTTTTGCGTCACATAATATTTTCAAAATCTGCTACTAACAGTTGGCTAACAAAATCAGATATGTTATCCATAATCAATTACTTTGCAGTTTGAAAATTTCAGCGTTTTTCATGAGACAATCGATTATTAAACACACACAATCGATTGTTGGAACATAGACAATCGATTGTTAAACACACACAATCGATTATTTGTTATTTTTGAAAAATTCCAGACCTTACTGTTTCAAGACAATCGATTGTTAGACAAAGACAATCGATTGTTGGCTATTTTTGAAAATTTCCGGACCTCACTGTTTCAAGATAATCGATTGTTAGTCGACGACAATCGATTGTTGATCATCTTTGAAGAATTCCAGGCCACTATTTTTAAAGACAATCGATTGTTGATCATTGACAATCGATTGTTTTGCAGTTTTATGCGAAACGTGAGATAACCGACTAGTTTTTCAGGCTAGTCGATTACCTCTACTGGAAAATAAAGGTTTTATTGATATTTGAGCATATTGAAAACATTCGAATGAACTACTACAAACATCACATCATGAACTAACTAATACGAGCTAATGCTAATGACTATTAATTTATTCATTGACTAATACAAGTAGAATCAAACAGCTCCATCTTCTTTCATCACGGTTCCGTCACCGATTAGGTGGTCTATCTTTCCATCGGGTTGCTCAAAGAAGTCTGCCACATCCAGGTGGGTGATATCCTCATTGTCGTCATAGACAAAATTTGTTTCAGGGCCTTTTCTCTTTCGAGATGCTTGATAAAGGTCAACCAAGTGTCTTGGTATACGGCAAGACTTAGACCAGTGCCCGTTTTCACCGCAACGATAATATATAGTTTATAAACTATTTGCTTTTGGATTCTTATCGTATCGTGCTTGTGGCAGAGTGACCAACTTCAGGTTGTCATCTTCTTTAAGCCTTTCCACAAGATGGGTGAATCCTTGATGTTGAGATATTCAATCTTCAAACTTTCATCAAGGTGATGGCGCAAGAAAATCAAGGCCTTCATACAGTTTCAAACCTTCCTTAAGGTAATGGCGCAAGAAAATCAAGGCCTTAGCATAGGTTCAAACCTTCATCAAGGTGATGGCGCAAGAGAATCAAGGCCTTAGTATAGTTTTGGGTGGATGCACTATTTCTGTTTTTAATGGCGTCTTCGAGACCCATAGCATCAAAGTGGATTTCATCATCCAACACCATAGTTCTTGCCCGAAATTTCGAGGGCAACGAACCTTCTTTTCATATGACACAATTACATCAAGAGCGTGTTCATACTTACGGGCTCTATTACAATTATCACATTCACTTCAGGGAATGGATCAAAATCATGTGCTTTACACAAGCTGCTACCACATTCTCTAAAGGGAATGGAGCAAATTCAATTGGACGGAATTCTTTGTCACGTCCACAATCATACATGAATTTAATCATGGCAGGACATAGAGATTTTACCACTTCGTGTGGTTATAATTTCTCACAAACTCCATTAGAGTTATAATCAAACTTTGTATATAAAATTTATAGAATTCCAAGAATTTGAAAAGAAAAAGTAAATTACTTACCTTTAAGGTATACCAAATATTTTTTCAATATTTTCTTCCTTTCTTTCTTTCCTTTTCTTTCTTTCAACGTTTTCCTTTCTTTGTCTTTCCAGAAAGATTTTCCTTTCTTTCTTTCTTCTTTTCTTTTCAACTTTTTCTTTTTTTTTTTTTTTTCGTTTTCTTTCTTTGAAGCAAAATCCTGTAGACAAACAAAAGTTAAGACAATCGAAAATTTTAATTGGTTAGAGACTCGTGCTGATAACGTGTTATAAACTAAAGTAAAAGACAAGAACAATAGAACAAGAACAATAGCAATAGAGAGAAGAGTAGAGAGAGTTCTTCTTATTGAGTTGAGAGGGGTCTCAAGGTATGATTTACAATGGTAGGGAGCACCTCTATTTATAGGGGAGAGGAAGATTTAGCTACCACTAATAGAACTCTAAAATCTCTCTAATTAGATACATTAAAGACATTCACCTTAAATAGAAGTGTAAGAATCTTCTATTTCATAACATATAGAGTATTTTTCAATTGAGAATTTTTATAGAAAAGATCAACAACTGTTTATATATAACGCACGAAATAATGGTCATGTTAACATATAATGAATATATTTCATGCGCTATTATAGAAAAAGAATACCACGTGCAAACAAATTGAGGGTGTCAATGATAGTAATTTAAGTTTCGAGTGGACACCTTACAAAGGCGGATCAGTGAATTTAAACCATTAGATTATAATATTATTACTGTATCTACAAACCGGAAACAGCGAGCAAATAAATCGGAGATTTTAGAACAAAAAGATAGGTTTTAATTTGTTCATTAAAAATATGACAGATACTTTGGGATTTTTTACTTCAAGGCAACTTAAAAAAAAGGTTAATTTCTTTTTAATATTAAAAAAATTAATATTATCGATCACAAAAAAACCAAAAAATCAGCTAAAATGAATGAAGAAAGTAACGATTAACAAATTTTGCTGTTAAATTAACATTTTTTTTCTCACTCAAATCATATCCATCATGCAAGAATTGAAATAACAGTCATCGTTGAAATTAAGTGGATGCTGACTTTAACAAAATGTAATTCGATACTACATTACCTTTTTTTTTCTAAGGTAAAATATCTTAAAATCACTTCTAAATTTGACTCAGATTATTAGTATCATATTCGAATTGTCCGATATTAATTACCCCCTCAACTTGGTTTTTTGAGAGTCATTATCCCTAAATGCTGATGTGGCAAAAAGTTTGGATGCACTCACCTATCACGTGAATTTTCTGTTTATTTCGTATTTGTTGAAAAAATAAAATATTGTTTTACCTTTTTAAGAATATTACTTTTTAGATAATTTTTTTCGAATACAGTATATAATAAAACTTGGATAGAATAAAGTTATTTAGGATTAATATTTTAATTTGGCCAAAAATAATAAAATTTTAGTTAATATTTTTTCTTTGAATTTGACCTGAAAATATAGATTTATACAATTAAAATAAATAGTAAGGACATCAAAGATAGAAATAAAAAGAGTGTATAATTGCAAGAAATTACAACTGCAATTGTACACTCTTTTTGTTTCTTATTTTGATGCAATGAATATTATTCCAACTATATATTTTTTATAATTTTTTAGATGACTTGACTATTTATTTCAATTGTATAAATCTCTGTTTTCAGGTCAAATTCAAAAAAAGTTTAACTTATATTTTATTAATTTTGGCCAAATAAAAATATTTAGCCTAAATAATGTAGTTAATCCAAGTTTTATTATAAATTTTATTCAAAAAAAATTACATTGGTGTATAGTGTTATTGCATTTGGAATGATTAATTAATATTAAGGACAAAACCGGAAAAATAAATTATTTTTCTTATAGTATGCGAAAAGCGACAAATAAAAATAAAAATTTATTTTTAGAACACTTGACAACTGAACGTGAACGGAGGGAGTACATATATACTACTCCTACCTAATTGGGTAAAAAAAAACTATACTATCAAGATGATTTAATTTATTACAACTGATAACTTCCAGTCGTACTTCTAGATGTTCAAACTAGCAAACTTTGACAAGCCTCTATGGGAAGCTTCCTTATTCTAAAAAAATTACATTGGTGTATAGTGTTATTACATTTGGAAAATAATTTGGAATGAGTAATTAATATTAAGGACAAAACAGGAAAAATAAATTATTTTTCTTATAATATGCGAAAAGTGACAAATAAAAATAAAAATTTATTTTAAGAACACTTGACAACTGAACGTGAACTGAGGGAGTACATATATACTACTCCTACCTAATTGGGTAAAAAAAACTATACTATCAAGATGATTTAATTTGTTATAACTGATGACTTCCAGCCGTACTTCTAGATGTTCAAACTAGCAAACTTTGACAAGCCTCCATGGGAAGCTTCCTTATTCACACGGGCAGCCCACAATGGTTGAACAAGCCAACCATAGCCTCCATGGAAAGCTTCCTTATTCACACGGAAATTTTCAAAAAAAAACCCTCACCATTTTTGCTATAAATAGAGGTGTTTGCCTTCATTGTATATCATCACAGAAATTAGAGTGTTCATCACCAAGAAGACTGAGAACAAGAGTGATCCTCGTTTGTGAGTTTTTGAGAGTCTTTTTATGAGTTTTATAAATACTCGTGTAATCTATTCTTGTGAGTAATAGAGGTTATTTTTCTCTCAAATTTGTGTTCACCAACGCCCAATGGATCCACATACCCCAACAAGTGGTATCAGAGCAAGTTTAGAGGCGTTGGTCGAGTTTGTAGGTGACGGGCCAAATATGGATTATTTGGAGCTTTGCTCGAAATCTAATTCTAACGGCACCATTGGATTCGTCTCGTCGAACGTAGTCCAACGCACCAAACAACGACCTTATCGGAGTTCAAACAAGCCTAGAAAATGTGGTCAAAGTTTGGTCAACTATGCCGGAGGTTCGCCGGGAACTCGCCGGAGAAGACAACCGGTCAACTGTAGCGAACCAGTCAACTCTCTGAAATTGCATATTGGTCCCTCAACTTTCAAAAATTATATTTTTGCCCTTATAGTGGAATTTTAGCCACGAAGTGTCAAGTCCATCATTTTCGACCGTTACGGACGCAACGGTGAACTTCGTGTTTAAAGATTCAACCCCGATCGTGCTAAAAAATTATTTTGTAAGATGATAATGTCCATAGAAGAGTCAACATCATCTTTCGGAGCCATGATTACGCTTACTGCTACAAATTACACGCTATGGAGACCTCGGATGGAAGATCTCCTAAGCTGTAAAGATTTGTTTGATCCCATAGAATTGATGGGTAAAACTCCTGATCCCACCAAGGAGTTAGAGTAGAAGAAATCAAATCGAAAAACTATTGGTCAAATCCGTCAATGGATTGATCATAGTGTCTTCCACCATGTTGCACAAGAAACAGACGCATATACCCTTTAGAAGAAGTTGGAAGACATGTACCAGGCCAAGACCGCTCGGACTAAGGCCCTATTGATGAGCCTCTTAGTCAACAGGAAGCTAAAAAAATGAAACTTCAGTTGCCGAGCATACCAGTGAGTTCCAAAACCTGGTCAACCAGTTGTCGTCTGTAGAGATGCCACTTAGCGATAAAGTTCAGGCGCTGTTACTACTCAGTTTCCTTCCCGATAGTTGGGAAACGCTGGTCGTATCACTCAGCAACTCAGCCCCTAATGGCAAACTTACCATGTCAATGGTCAAGGATGCCCTATTCAGTGAAGAGGCAAGGAGAAAGGAGATGGCACAGATCAGACCTATGCCTTTGTCATAGAGAATCGGGGGAGGCAACAAAAGAGTAGCAAAAGCAAATGGAGAGGCAGAAGCAAGAGGAGGGGCAGGTTCACTGATGGCAGAAAACCAACATATAAGTGCCATCATTGTGGAATAGAGGGACATATGAAGAAGAACTGCTACAAATGAAAAGAGGAGCAAGGCCAAAGCAGTTCGCAGCCGAAGAACAAGGGTGGAGAAATGTTAGTTACTATCTCTGGTGATGTAGCTTCTTGTTCAACCCAAGATGAGACATGCCTTCACGTCTCACGAGAAGACACGGAATGGGTGGTAGATACTGCAGCATCCTGCCACGTGACTCCATACAAGGAATACTTCACAACATACAAAGCCGGTGACTTTGGAGCTGTGAAAATGGGAAATTCCAGTTCCGCAGATATTGTCGGAATTGGCGATGTCCAGATAAATACAAGTTTCGGGAGCATAATCACTTTGAAGGATGTCCGGCAAGTGCCAGATCTTTGGCTAAATCTATTGTCAGGAATAGCTCTTGACAAACAGGACTATGATAGTCACTTCAGTAAAGGCACATGGAAGTTAATTGATGACTTCCAGCCGTACTTCTTGATATTCAAACTAGCAATCTTTGACAAGCCTCCACGGGAAGCTTCCTTATTTACACGGGCAGCCCACAATGCTTGAACAAGCCAACCATAGCCTCCACGGGAAGCTTCTTTATTCACACGGGAATTTCCACAAAAAACCCTCACCATTTTTGTTATATATAGAGGTGCTTGCCTTCATTGTAAATCATCACTAAAATTAGAGTGTACATCACCAAGAAAAGTGAGAACAAGAGTGATCCTAGAGAGTGATCCTCGTTTGTGAATTTTTGAGAGTTTTTTATGAGTTTTGTAAATGCTCGTGTAATCTATTCTTGCGAGTAATAGAGGTTGTTTTTCTGTCAAATTTGTGTTTACCAACACCCAATCGATCCACATACCCCAACAATAACATGTCACATGCCTTATTCTTCATATTGTTTGTCCACGTTTCAATAGTCAATTACGCACAACTATAGACTAGTTACCTTTTATTGACCTAATAAGCATATGAATGATCCATTGACACATAGACAAATTTGAAAATAAGTTAAACTTTAGTAGAATCCATGGATGACAAAGTGGTGTCTACGATCAAAGTAAAATTCGTGAACAAAGGCCATTTTGATGCACTAATCTCCTGTTATGTGCAGAGTCTAGGGAAGGGTCGAACCATAAGAATATTATACGTAATCTTATCCTGCAACAGTTCATGCTTGTTAGTGACCATGTTTTTAGGATAATAAGTGTAAAAAACTAATACTGTCCTATCATTCCACTGTTGTTCCATCCTTGGTTTCCAAGATTTCATCCTTATCTGCTTCCCTCTCTGCTTCTCTATTCTTTCCCCATAGGACCAAGTAGAGTCCACCAACTAGCAATATTCCTCCACAAACACTGCCAAAAAAAAGTACTGAAAATTGAGCTTTTGAAGTTTAATTATACTGAGGAAATTAAAGGGTTGAATAAATTAAGTTGAAATTAGATGAATAATATATGATTATGGACCTTCCCATAAAAAGTGTCTCCTTCCACAAAAATGCTGACACTATAGCAGTTATGATAAGTGCTAATGGAGTGAACATGGCTGTGAATACTGGTCCTTTCTTCTCTACTGCCCAAAGCTGTAACCAGTATGTTATGCCGGTAACAATCATACCCTGCAATATTTTTTTCCGAATTAATTATAAAACTATAGTGTTTTAACTCGCTGGAGCAGGTCACTTTCCTTATTTTTCATGTTTGAACGTTACTTGTTTTTAACTTTTTGGTGATTTGATAGTATATAAATCGTTTTGAACTGTTAGTTGTATAGAAGTTAAACTCATAAGAAGTTGTCTCAATGCAGGAGATTGTATGTGTATGAGAAAACATACACAGTAAGCCACTGAAAAAAGATTGATGTCCCATTTGAGCTTCCACGCTGATATGTTCCTTTCCATTGCCATTGCCCAAACTAATGATTGTATGCAGCTAAACAAGCAGTATAGAGTGGCAAGACGTAGCTTTGCTGAATATTGTTTTATAATAGGGACCTAAGAGAAGAAATATATGTCAATTAATGAACATATTGTAATTCCTTTTCCCAAATTTTTCAATTTAAACTTAAAGGATATGGCTGAAGAATTACCTGTAAAATGAGCCACAGAGACCATATTATGTTAGCTAAAAGCATGACCAGTGAACCTTTTATCCATTCTTCCTTCAATGTATAATGAAAATTTGAGGTATGAGTTCCCTTTGTTTTCCCCATGTATAAATGTGGCCCTTTAACTAGGGCAAAAACCAAAGCTCCTGAAACACAAACTGAAGAACCCAATACTTTTGCCATTCCATGTGACTGCTTTATTGATAGAGTCTCCACTCTATATATTTGATGCAAACGAAAAAAAGAAAGGAGACAAAAACAGAGATTATTAGCTAATATGCTTCCTTTTATACTCAATATAATTAAGGCTTCTCAGTTAATCTTTATTTTTAAGTACAGCTACCTTAGGATAACTGCCATAACAAAAGTTATGGATGGAATTATGTTAGTGGTGGCTGCAGCGAAGTTTGCTGTTGTATAGTGTATGGAGAAGTAGTAGAGATTCAAACTTAGAGTGCTGAAAATGTCACAAAAATTAATCAAGTGAGGCTAAAGAAATTTACAAAAACTTGTTCAAGAAGTTGAATGTGTAACAATGAACTTACCTAAGAAATGACATCAGTAAAATCTTCAACAGGATGTTGTAGGATAAAGGAACCACAGTCTTTCTATTTTATTGCAAAAAATGAACATAAAATAGTTTTTATAACTCAATAATTAAGCTCTCAGATATGAAATGAACATAGTAAGAGATAGACAAATTGTTGGACAAATTAACCTCTCGAAGAAGGCAGCGAGTGGGGCCAATGCGAGGACAGCAAATGCTTGACGATAAGTAACAAATACATAAGGGTTCATCCCTTCAGATATTGCAGCTTTAGAAAACAAAGCCATGCCTGCAAAAAACGTTTGTGTGAGGATCATGGCTATATTGGCTTTATATTTTTCCATTGAGATAACACAGCCAAGTAAATGCTTCATTTTCTGGTCTATTTGGTTTTCTTGGACACCAAATGCATTGCAGACTCTTCCATTTATAGAGAAACTTGTAACCAAAAAGTTGATTTATGTAGCTCTGTTGATCAATCAAGTGGGGTCAAGGTTCATTTTATACTTCAATTCACTAAAGTAACTAAATTGAGAAATGTTACCTTTGTATATATGCAGACTAAAAACCAGCTCTTAATGATTACTTCTGTGATTGCTTATTCTGCCAAACTTGTTAGGCAAAATATTTTTCTATGCTATACAGTAGCCAGAAGGATGAAGTAACATAGTTTGGACTTTAGATTGTCGTTTAGGTGTTGCAAGAGCCACATTTGACATTTATATGTTTGTAACATTACTGAGATATTTAGGCATGGATAGTAAGTTGAATGGATTTGTACTAGCAGATGTCTCTCCCCTCATTGGTCTCATAAAGCAGAACACTATTGAAAAATTAACAAGAATTACAAGCTTGGCTTCCAAATTACTTTGAGAGTGCTTTATCCCAAAGACTGGATATTCTTCTCTATTTTGCTAGTACTTAATTGGTATAAGGTACTCTTACTGTGACACCCATAACGGAGGGTGAGCCGATGAAGGCGGGTTAAAGAGAAGGACTAACATGCTTCTAGGCTAGGAAACTTCTAGAAGAAGAGTTGTAAATGATACACTAAACAAATCCTACATCAAAATGAAAAAGAGCTTTCTAACGTATAACGCAAGTTCACATGGCACACATGCTTTTAGACTCGATGATAGTGTATCCCAAGGGACAAATCAATGAGGTCTATTAGGCCAAAACGAAAAATACATGACATGGACTTGGGTCGGTGATTCAGGGGGACGGAGAGATTGACGGGGATGTCACTCATCGTATAAGAGCGGGGTGGTCAAAGTGGAGGCCTGCATCAGGAGTCCTGTGTGACAAGAAAGTCCGACAGAAACTCAAGGGGAAATTTTATAGAGCTGTTGTTAGACCTGCCATGTTGTATGGGGCGGAGTGCTGGCCAGTGAAGAACTCTCATGTTCAGAGGCTGAAGGTTGCGGAGATGAGGATGCTCAGGTTTATGTGCGGGCTCACCAGGTTATATATGATTACGAATGAAGTTATTCAAGAGAAGGTAGGGGTGGCAACGGTAGATGAGAAGATGCGAGAAGCGAGGCTGAGGTGGTTCGGGCATGTGCAGAGGATAAGTCCTGATGCCCCGTTGAGGAGCTCTGAGCAGCTGGCGATGGTCGGCGTACGGCGAGGCAGAGGGAGGCCTAAGAGGTATTGGGGAGAGGTGATTAGGCATGATATGGCTAGAATGTGGGTTTCCGAGGACATGACCCTTGATAGGAAAGTCTGGAGGTCTAGTATGAGGGTTGTAGGATAGGGGCTCCTAGAGTTTTTCGTACTCCTCACCCGGGGATGGGTGAGGCTTGGCAGGGCTATCCATAGATGATTTGTGTGTTGGATTGTGTCTCCCTTATGGTAGTTATTTATAGTAGTTACTGTATGATATTATTGCATGCTATTTTATTTATGGTTCTTATATTTAGATAATTATTTACGCTATTTCTGCTGGAGTTACTCATGTTCTTTTGTTTTTGTTTTTGTTTTTCCTTTCCTGCACTGAGCTGAGGGTCGATTGGAAACAGCCTCTCTGCCCTTTCGGGTAGGGGTAAGGCCCGTCTACATATTACCCTCCCTAGACCCCACTTTGTGGGACTATACTGGGTAGTTGTTGTTGTTTACTATTTAAAAAAATTTATTCTATCGATACCTTTTAATGTTTATAGCAAAATATTTAGTTTTGGTACCTCCTACCCCTAAACCACTAAATATGCTATTCAGTTACACTATTTTCTTTGTCTTTCTACTTTGATACACTATTCAATAACGAATGTCCAACAATTACACCGCAATTGATAATCAGAAGGTTTCCGGATCTGTTCCTATCATTCTTTTCTCATTTTTTTGGTTTGATTGAATTATTATTCTGGGCGACGTTCAAATCTAATTGTCTAAGATGCACTGGCCAAGTTGCCGTCAATTTCACTGGTAAATGTCTTCAGATTTTCAACAAAATCATACAATCGTATTTTTAGGGATCATTTTGAACGGCTCTGGCACCATCGCTGGATCAAAGGCGGTGCAATGTCACTATCAGTTTTCGGTGAACGGCAGATTCGCAGGAATTAGAGTTTTTTCTTGAACAAAGACGACGAAGTTTGGGGTTGAGTAACTTGATTTTCTATAATATATTTCAATGTATTTTCATGTATTTCTTTGTATTCATTATCTTTTTTTCTCATTGTAATACAATGTATCACGTTGTATTCCATGTATTTGATTGTATTCGTTGTCTTTTTTTCATTGTATTTCAATGTATCTCGATGTATTCTATGTATTTTATTGTATTCACTGTCTCGCTATATGCCATAAATGTATTCATATGTATTTTTTAATTAATATATTTTATGTATTCAGATGTATTACATATTTTTTCTGAAGATTGCTATATTTTTAAGGTATTTCTCAGTCGAGAGTTTTTTTTTGATAATTGAAATACAAAATTTGTGTGTTATAATTGAGTTTCTTGAGTTATATTAGGAATCTGTTATGTTAATTGATTCACTTTCCGTATCAAAAATAGTGTAATCCCCTATTTCACGTCATGAATACAATCGAATACAATAATAAGTCCAGCAGTAATCCCATGTTTTATTCCATGAATACAGTCGAATACATCCAAATACAACAACTGATTAGGTGGACTTTCCTGATTCACGCCTATTGTTGCTACTGTATTCATGAATATAATAACTTGAATACATAAAATACATCTTATAACCACATAAAATGTATTTATAATCCATAATATAGCAGATGATATTTATAAATAACTAATTACTACTAAAAGACAGTGCTTTATGAAAATTTATCTAAAACTTACTAGTATAAGGTTGGAGAAGTACAGCTCATTGGTGGAGCACTAAGATCCAATATGAAAAAGACAATGGCACAAGCTTTAGATTTATCAACAAATAATAAATATTTCACAGGAAAATTAAAGAATATTTTTCTGTGTAAATCTCAAAGAAAGGTATAGTTAACCACTAAAATAGTTATTCTAATTTTCAGAAAGAGCAATTAAATAGTCTTGGTCCAGAATAATAACACACATGTACTATCAATTCCATAAAGTTTGTTTTTGCAACAATTAAATTTGTAGAATTTTCAGCATTAATGGTTTTGTTTTTTCACTTCAATGCCCTAAGATTTAAGGGTCACCCCATATAAACTCTTGATATTTTTTTGTGTCTTTAGACTCTAAATAGCAACAATAACATAATTAAGTCTCGACTCTTGATCAATTACATAACTTTTTTGTGATGACTGATCATCCTTCAACTCTTCATCATATCTCATTCTCCTCATCTTTTCTTTGGTTTCATACAAAGAACTGTTTTTACCGTATATTTCCAACATTAGTTCAAATTCTCGTTTTATTATTTCCTCTCTTCCTCATGAGATTATCGATAAATGGCAAGGTTTCCTTGGATGTACTTGCCTAATTAGCAACCTTGTCGAACATCTTTGAGATGGAGGAGAGTGATGATTTTCGTTTTCATGATAGTTGGCATAACCTGCTAATTAACTTCTTCAGTTCATTATTTCATATTCCTCTTTAATTTGTACAACGGTACAAATCAGAGTGAGCAAATGGTTTAGTTTATAGTCTGGGTGGTCCTATCGCAGCAAGGTACAGAAGAGGGAAGGAGAAATTAACTTTTGTTAGTCATTACAAAATGGGATTTCTCGTGTCGTCAGTGGCTGGAGGTAGAACTTTTACTAAAAGATTTCACCATCTATAATATATACTTTTTACTCGTAAAATGATACAGTTAAATTTATTATACAGCTAATAAATTAGCGAATTGATTTGATCCAAAAAATGATAACGAGATAAAATAAAAATTAAAATTAGTAATTGAAAAAGAAGACGAGTTTGGCCCCGAACGCAGTATCTCCAAGAGCAAATATAAGAATAATGATCAAGTTTAAGAAAAGCTATTAAATTGAGAGCAAAAGTAACAAGATAAAGCTTTAGTATGCATAAATTATTTCGTGTCCATACAGTGGCGACTAAGACTATTATTTATAATTTTATATTGAGAAACAAGATCCTAGAATTAAGCACATCTTAGATGATAATAAAAGAATTATTAATGGCCATGTAACGGCAGACTATGAATGCAAATATCCTCTCTAACAACCACTCATTAAGTATTATTGAATATTCCTCATTGAATATTTTTGATGGAAAATACTAGATATTCTTCCGTTGACTATGCTCCCTTAGGGATTTGTATTTGTTGTATCAAGTATTAGTCATTACTTGATTTGCCTTTTGCCTATCTTCAATTCATGTGTCATCTTACCATTCAATTATTTGTTATAAATAAATTTTACCCGTTATAGATACACCTCCCCCCTGCTTTCAGGTGATATATCTTAGTATTACCGGAAAATTGTTTCTTCACAGGAAAGTTTATGAATATTCTCTGATGCTTGAAAGGACACATGCCTTCTCGCATTTAATACCCTGAACAAGTATTGCCCCACGATTCAACAAATATTTTTGCTGATTTTTGAGGTAATCATGACCACGTCCTTTCAATTATTTTTATTTCTTTAATTCCAAAATTTTCACAAGTCTTTCTTCCTCTTTTCTTCTACTTAGAAAATTTTCCGCCCTTTTCAAATCTCTTAGCAAAAGTTTTACAGATCTTTTATTACCATGGATTCTTTCACTATACTCTTTTAAAACTCTAGTCTTCTCTTTGATGAAGGCCAAAGATAAATAAGGTCAAAGAAGCCAATGTCGATTCTAAACCTTCTACTATAAGCTCTATCATACCACAACACTTCAGCACTGCTAATAACTTTCAAGAGAATGCCATTTATGCATCTTTACGAATTTGGCCTGTCAGTAGGTATCTCACCTCTGTTCGCCCTATTAGTATCCCAAATGTGAAGAACACTGCAAGTCCCCTAATCTCGAAATTCTTGCCCAAATATGATTGATCGGGTTTACCTTCACCAAGGTGGGTTTTATATATGCGTATATGTATCTTTTTACCTTGGGTTCATTCTCCCTGTGGTGGAATGAAGGGCTCGACCCCATGATTTTAGAGTTTCGCTACCGGTACCAAGTCTGTTTAGTGCAAGTACACATGTATATGTCGAACGGTAGCTTACCTCTGCCAGTTCTGTACAGAGACCTGGGGAACCGTAACCCTTGCATAGTTGATGAATCTTTACTCTCCTAAAGTTTTTCGTGGGGGAGTAATAAACTCCAGCAACTTGTAGGAATAAGTGGATTATTAATAAGTAGAGAATTTGGCTACTTATTAGCACATTTTTACTTATGGTTTAGTCTGCGAGCATTGATTTATGTTCCTGAAACTAATAAAAGAGCGCAAATTGAAGGAGTGTTGGACGTTTGGTCTTCCGTGATGCAATCCGACTCAAAAAGTATTGTTTCAAATCACAAGGAAAAAAGGCACAGAACTAAAGAAGTGTAGTCCGTATAAGGATTTTTGCGACTGCAAAAGAAAGCAGCTACAATGGAATGCCATCTGCGGACGCATATCATGTGAAATAACCTAATAGGAATTTGGATATTGTGTGGACCGCACATGTATTGTGCGGCTGTAGAACATGGTCTCCACTGACGAATTATTCAAAGTTCAGAGAGTGTGCAAAAGATGAAGATTTGAAGCCTTATAAAAGTACGAACTGCACAAGAATTGTGCTGCTGCAGTCGATGATTTGCAGCCGCAATCCATAACTATGCGGCTGCAGAATCGAAGACCCTGCCAACTGAAGAAATTTGTGTCCCACACATGGAATGGTGCAGCCGCAAAACCTCTCGATGAGCATTTTTATCAAGGAATTTTAGGCCACTATAAATAGACAAGTTTCACATTTTTAGGTCAAGTTTCAAAGTTTAAGCTGTTGTAGCCTATATTTTTTCATTTTAGGAAGTTTGTGATTATTTTAGTGTTTAAATATAATATTTTATCATTTTAATCTTTGATTATGAGTTTAATTATCATTTCTTCTTTATTTTCTTTAATTCCCACTATTAGTTGCTAGATTTTATAGGGTTGTGACCCAACCCTAGTGTGTAAACCTTATGGGTATTTAATTTAATATTTTTTTATGATTGGATGTTGATTATTTAGCTTATTTCATATTTCAATTTTAGAATTAGTGATTGCAAATATTTATTCATGCCTTTTTGACTTAGTCTCTACTTGATAAAGAGGGACCTAGTATAGGATAAATGGGCTAATAAGGAAATAGGTTAACTAATAGTTTGATAAGACTAATTAAAGGGTTCAAACTAGAGATAGTGAGAACCCAACTTGAGCTCGTATCAATTATTTTTTTTGTATACCCATTTGAACTCGAGAATGTTGAATTGGATAGAATCACTCTTTGACCAAGAGGTATTGAGAGGGAAATGTTGGGTTGAGAGCTATTATACATCGCAATAAATAAAATATGTATTAATGTATGTTACCCATTAGGTGGACACCTAGGTTATGGTCACACCTTTATGCTTTTTAATTATTTGAAAAAAATATCATAAAAGATTATTCGTCTCTAGTTTCTTTTCTTAGCTTACAATTGTTAGAGTAAAAGTAGATTTCGATATCAACAGGTTTTGCGGAAGTGCAAGTTTAGTTAATCTATTTTCTCTTATCAAATGTATACTTTCATCACCCATTGTAAGTCCTTGTGGAAATCAACCCGACTCTTGTTGGACATTATTCTTCGAATGACCATTTCCACTCACTATTGAGTGTAAATTGGACGTGGACCAATTTTTGGCGTCATTACTGGAGAGTTAAAATGGTGTTAGCTATATATTTGGGTTTGTTTTTCGACTATCTATTTTATCTTCCATGTTACTAACTTGTGCGAAAACCTTTTAGGTACATCTATGGTGGCAAATAATGATCTTAGGAATGTTCCTTAGGGGGATATGGACGGCAAGGATGAGCAAGTTGAGGAGGTACCTCTTGAAACTCAAGCTAATAGAAGAGGTTAGGTGCCGCATGACAATGTACCCACTCCACCACTACCTCTACCATGAGCATCTCCACATCGGGTATTACCCAATTAAGGATATGCTAGTGCAGTAGTCCCTTCCCGTATTAAGGCTGACAACTTCCAAACCAATGTGATCACTTTTCTTGAGCAACGAGGTTCCTTCACCGGTACTCCAACTCAAAATGCTTATAAACATTTAAAGGGGTTACTGGACACTTTTTAGGGGAGCAAGCAAATGAATATCTCTGAGGATGCATTGAGCGCTAACGCTTTTTCCCTTCTCTCTATGGTCAAATCTTTAGATTGGTTGGAACATTCCATTCACACTTAGGATGAGTTGGTGGAAAAACTCATTGCTAAGTCTTTCACTCCCGAACACATGGCTACACATAGGCATATATTTTTTAGAATTCAAGTAAGATCGTAATGGACCACTATATGAGATACGGGAGCGATACAGATCAATAGCCAAGGATGTCCCAACAATGATATGATGGAAAACATGATTCAACAAACATTCTGCTGTAGGGTTAACACAACCAACTTTCCTCACACAACACATCAATCCGCAACCTAGAAGTTCAAATACGAAAAATCCCTCAAGTACTGAATTCTCATCCTACGAGGGCACTACCAAGTGACATGGTAGTAAACTTAAAGGGTAGTAGCAATAAGCGACATGCCATGGCCGTTACCACAAGAAGTAGAAGAGTGGGAATGCACCCACCTCAACTTAAAGGCAACTTATGATGATGATCAAGTGATGCCAGAAGATAAGATCCCGAATAATGTGTTGCCACCTAATGATAATGTTTAGATAAACATTGATGATAGTGTTGAAGAGAATCAAGAGAAGGTGAACCCGTCTAGCGAATACATTATTGACATACCAGAGCCGGTAGTGAAAAAGGCTATTAAGTAGTAAATTCTCATCCTAAGGGGGTACATCCAAGTGACATGGTATTAAACATAAATGGTGGTAGCAATACACAACATGCCATGGCCATTATCATAAGGAGTGGAAGAGGGGGAATAAACCCACCTCAACTCAAAGTCAACTTGATGATGATGATCAAGCGATGCAAGAAGATGAGATCTCGAACAATGTGTTTCCACCTAATGATGAAGTTGACATTGATGATAGTGTTGAAGAGAATCAAGAGGAGGTGAACCCGTCTAGCGAATACATTATTGACATACCAAAATTGTAGTGCAAAAGGCTAAGGAAACATTTCCTATGCCTCCACCTCCATACCCTCAAAGACTTGCCAAGTAAAATGGTAAGAATCAATTCAAGAAGTTCATTCATATGATGAAGAGTATCTTAGTGAACGTGCCATTAGTTCAAGATATAGAACAAATGGCTGGTTGTGCAAAGTTTTTGAAGGATCTTGTGACAAAGAAACAGTTAGTGAATTATGAAACCATCAAAGTCACTCATTAAGTGAGTGAATTTTTTCATTAAAAACCTCATAAGTTGGACTCCCGGTGCTTTCACGGTTCCTTGTACAATTGGAATTGCCGAGTTTGTTAAAGCTCTTTATGATCTTGGGAAAAGTATCATTTTGATACCATATTCGGTTTGCACCACTTTGAGAATTAAGAAACCAAGATCAACCTTTCCTTGCTATGAGCATGGCTCTTTGTGATTGTGAAGTCGGAGAATGCATTTTTCGAGTTGGTGATGTAAACGTTTTATTACATGTCTCGAAATCCAAGTGGGACCTAATTACAATAAGGTTTGTTCTTTTATGGATTTGGTGACCACTGTTATTGTTGACAAAACAAGTGCTACAATTAATGTTGCTGATATGTTGGAGGTCGTCTTGCTCAACTTTGGTGATAACGAGATAGATGGCTTCATGGAATGTGTGAACTCTTTGCAAGGAATAGGGTCGTACAACTATGCACCCCGGAAATGGTCCTTGGATCTTGAAAATATGACTCATCCTCCTACAAGGCCTACTATTGAAGAGCCTCCTACCTTGGACTTGAAGACATTTCCTCCACATATTCGATATGAATTTCTTTTTCGTTATTCTACTTTACCCATTATTATTTCCTCTTTGTTTTCTAATGTGCAGGTAGATTCCATATTGGCGGTGCTACAAAAGAGGAAGAAGGCTATTGGTAGGACCTTAGCGAATATTCGGGGGATAATCCCCACCTTTAGCATGCACAAGATCAAGTTGGAGGATGGCGCCAAACCATCTATTGGACATCAATGGAGACTCAACAAGGCTATGCAAGAAGTTGTCAAGAAAGAGGTTATCAAGTGCTTGGATGTTAGGATTGTCTATCCCATTTCTGATAGTTCATGGACTTCTCCTGTATAATATGTCCCAAAGAAGCAAGGGGGTGAAGGCTTGATGGTGGTCACCAATCATAAGAATGAATTGATTCCTACTAGAATAGTGACCGGTTGGAGTCTATGTATATATATTCCAAGCTTAACAAGGTCACAAGGAAGGATCACTTCCACTTTTTTTTTAGATCAAATTCTTGATAGATTGCATGTCCGTGCTTTCTATTGCTTTCTTTATGGGCACTCGGCTACAACCAAATTCTCATTTCTTTGAAATATCAATAGAAAACAACTTTTACATGTCCCTATGGTACATTTGATTTCCAGTGGATGCCATTTAGATTGTGGAATGCGCTGGCAACTCTTCAAAGGTGTATGGTGGCTATTTTCACGGATATGGTTGAGGACTACCTTAAATTTTTCATGGATGACTTCTAAGTGGTTAAGGATTCTTTTGATGACTTTCTTGAAATTTGGACAAAGTATTGGCTAGATGTGATGAAACTAATTTGGTGTTGAATTGGGAGAAATGCAATTTCATGGTAGCGGAAGGCATTGTCCTTAGCTACAAAATCTCAAGGAATAGAATCGAAGTTGACAAGGAAAAGACTGAGGTGATTTCTAAGTTTACACCCTGACCTCGGTGAAGGGTGTTTAGAGTTTCTTAGGGCATGCCGGTTTCTATCGGCACTTCATCAACGACTTCTCTAAGGTGGTGAACCCGTTGTGCGAGCTTCTTGGAAAGGATGCTAAGTTTAACTTCAATGTTGATTGCATGACAACTTTTGAGTTGTTGAAGCACAACTTGAAAACTATGCCCATCATCACCACTCCAAATTGGAGTGTCCCTTTTGAACTTATATGTGATGCAAATGACGTAGCAGTTGGGGCTATTTTGGGGCAATTCATCAAAAAATAATCATGCAATCTACAATGCTAGTAAGACTATGAATAGATCCAAAGTGAACTATACCGTTAGTAAAAAGAGCTCCTTGCTATTGTGTTTGAAATTGAGAATTTCAACCCATACTTGTCGGGTGAAAAAGTCATTGTCCATATGGATCATACGATGCTTTGTTATCCTATGAGCAAAAAGGACTCAAAAGATGGGTAGTATTGTTTCAAGAATTTGATATTGACATCCAAAATAGAAAAGGTAGTGACAACCAAATAGCGGACCACTTTTCAAGTTTATGGGACGAGGGAAGGCTGCATGATGGATTTGAAATCAATAACTTCTTCCCTAATGAGAAACTCTAGGATATATCAATGAAAGAGGTTCCATGGTTCATGGATTTAGCAAATTTTCTTATGTGTGGAATCATCCCGTAGTAGTTGTTTTCAAGCCTAAGGAAGAATCTCAAACGGGATTATCCAGATTATTGTTAGGATGAACCATCCCTTTTCCGGATTTTTATGGATGGGGTGATTAGAAGATGTGTACCGGAAGAATATGAAGGTGAAATTCTTGGGGCTTGTTATTCTTCTTCATATGATGGTCATCATTATGGAGCAAGAACGACAATCAAATGGCTTAGTTGTGGATTCTATTGGACCCTTCTTTACAATGATGCGAGTGAGCTAGTGAAAAGATGTGATGAATGTCAACGAACATGTGGAATCTGAAAGAAAAATGAATGGCCTCTCACAACCATTTTGGAGATTGATATTTTCGATGTGTGGGGTATTGACTTCATGGTCCCTTTTTTGTGAGTCCTTATGAAAACACCTACATCTTGGTTATGATGGATTATTTGTCCAAATGGGTTGAGGCTGTTGCTTTACCTAACAATGAGACAAGAAGTGTGATGGCTTTCTTGAAGAAGAATATTTTCACAAGGTTAAGTACTTCATGTGCAATTGTAAGTGATGAAGCTTCACATTTTTGCAGCAAGGCTTTGACATTTTGCTTAGCAAGTATGGTGTTTATCACAAGGTCATGACTCCCTATCATCCACAAGCTAGTGGGAAAGTCGAAGTATCCAACCGAGAGATAAAGAGTATCTTGTCCAAAATAGTGGCTGCTAATCGGACGGATTGGTCCAAAAATCTTGATTATGCATTATGGGCTTATTGGGTGACTTACAAAACACATAATGGAATGTCTTCATATTGGTTGGTGATAGAAAAAGATTTTCATCTTCCAGTAGAACTAGAGCACGTGGCCATGTTGGCTCTAAAGAAGTTGAATCTTAATTGGTATGCAGCCGCTAACTTGAGGGTTGCACATTTGAATGATTTGGACGAGTTCCGGTATCATGCTTATGTGAGTTTGTCCTTGTACAAAGAAAAGTTGAAATATTTTCATGACAAGTGCATTTGGGATAAAGAGTTCAAGGTGGGCGATCTTGTATTGTTGTTTATATCAAGGTTGAGGATGTTTCCGGGAAGCTAAAATCTAAATGGAGTTTTCTTTTCGAAGTTGTGGTTGTGACACTTTTTGGTACATTAGACTTGAAGAATAAAAACAACGAAGCATTATGAGTCAATAGTCACCAGGTGAATCACTACATGTGAAAGGTTGGAGATTGCCATGTTGTGGCAGTCATTCAGTTCACTTGAGGGTATTCTACATCATGCCGAGACGTTGAATCATGCGCTTATTGGGAGGAAACCCATATTTCTTTTCCTTTTTATTCTGTAGTTAGGTGTTATTTTCGTTCTAACTTTATTTGAAGTGTGATACAGGGGTAAGTGAGACTTACAAGAATTGGGGATGAAAATATGGTTGTGTTCAAAAGAATGTGGTCCGCACAAATGGCTAAGTGTTCAAAAGTGTGTGAACCACACTTTATTAGTGCAAACCGCATATTTTTAAGTGCCACAGAGAATGAGCATTGCGACCAGACATTTGAAACATCAAAAATATCAACTCTCTAAATTTTAAACTTGTCAGTGTGGAGCTCGATCTGCGACAGCAGGTGAAATCAGCGGACCACAGATTGGTTTCTCAGAATTTTCACCCAGGATAAAGAGTGTTGACTGCACTTTCTCTGATTCCTTCTCATTGTTGGAAACACGTTCTCAATGCAATATACTAAAACGTGTGTTCTTTTGTATAGGTTTTGATGAATGACAAACAAAGCGAAAACCGATATATGACGAAGTTCAAGAAACAAGCGCACAATTGATATACAACGAGATTCAAGCTCAAGACAAAGTTTTATAGTTTAATTGAGTCATTATTAATTGTGATCTTGATCCTACAACTTGACTCATAACATGGCTTCTCTCATAAAACTATTTTCCAAAATCATGCATATTTAATTTAATGTCTAATGATTTTAAATCATGCATATTTACAGTAGTCAAAATAATTTTTAGACATGCCTTAAAAATCTGGACTAAGATAATCGATTATGTACTTATGATAATCGATTGTTTTAAGCCAAGACTGCATGACAATCGATTGTGAACTAATGACAATCGATTGTGAGTAAGACAGTGAGCATCAGGTTTTTCAAACCTGCATGACAATCGATTGTGAACTAATGACAATCGATTGTGACTGAGGCAGTGTCCATCAAAGTTTTTCAAAACTCAGAATAATCGATTATGAACTAATGGTAATCGATTATGTTGAGACAGTGTCTTCCAGTGATTTTCAAATTTATTAAATAATCGATTGTTAAATTGGACAATCGATTGTCAAAGAGACAGTGTCTAAAATGTTTTTCAAAAACTGATAAGTAATCGATTGTTGACTTTGTGCAATCGATTGTGAAGCTGACCGTTGTCGTAAAGTTTTCAAATACCGTCAGGTAATCAATTATTGATTCTGTATAATCGATTGTTTTGATTAAAATCCGGAAAAGATTTTTTGAACGTTATTGGGTAATCGATTATTGATTTTGTATAATCGATTGTTTTGATTAAAACACGGAAAAGATTTTTTGAACGTTGCTGAGTAATCGATTGTTGATTTTGGACAATCGATTGTTTGTGGTAAAATCTGGAAAGGATTTTTTGAACGTTGCCAGTAATCGATTATGGATTGTAAGTAATCGATTATCAAGCGTAAAATCTGGGATTGAATTTTGATCTGACTGGCAGACAATAGATTGTTGGGGTTTGACAATCGATTGTCAGTGAGTAAAATCAGCAACTCTTAATTGGCAATTAGGCAACGGTAATGCCAAGTTTTTCAACTATAAATACAGCTTCATTTCAGTGTTTTAAACACAACAACATACTACAACTGATCATTACATTGCTATAAGCTTGCATACTTTTGTTTATCATTTTATATTCAATTTCATAAAGCTTTTGAGAGCCATATTCTTGTCCAAAGTTGTTATGATCTAGAGCTTATTTCTTTTACTCATACCTACTCATAAAGGAGTATATTGTTTGAGTGTTTTAGTGTTTTATACACTTGTAAGAGAATTGTAATTCTCTTGTTGTAAGGAACTTGTGTTTCCTTGGTTGAAGTCTTGGAGTGTTGTATCTCCGAGCAAAGGTGTTAAGGCTTGTGTCCTTAAGTTGTAAAGGTTTGTTGAGCACCCGTAAGCTTAACAAGTTAGTGGAAAATCTCGAGAGAGTCTCTCGGGGACTGGACTAGCCACGTGTTGTGGTGAACCAGAATATATCGGTGCATTCTTTCCTTTTTGTTTATTTAACGCAATTATTTATTTCCTGCAAATTTTAATTTCTGCAAGTTTACGCTAAATTTTATTATAACGCTATTCACCCCTCCTCTAGCGTTAAGCGTATTTTCTAACAATTGGTATTAAATCCCAACTCTCTGAAGACTTAACAGTTTGAGAGAACCATCCATGGCTTCTACTCGTGACTTTTTTGCAGGAATAGGTGAAGGTGATTTTAACATGTTGCCCCCAATATTTGATGGAAATAATTACTTATATTGGAAAGATCAGATGAGAATTTTCATCACAGCCAACAACTTTTATCTATGGCAAATCATCAAGCATGGTGATCAAATGACAACAAAAGTTGGGAAAGCCAAGGTAAGTGAATACAACAGTAATGCAATAAATATGTTGTATAGCGCCTTGAATCAGGAAGACTATCAGAAAATTTCCCACTACAAAACCGCCAAAGAGATGTGGTATAAGCTGGAGGAAATGTATGAAATCATGCCTCAAAAAGACAGCTCATATGATGAATCAACTGGCCAATGCCTCATGGCAAACGAAGAAGAAGAGGTAAGTACGTCCAACTCTCACTCGCTTGAAGAAATGCAAAATGCTTATAATAAATTACATAGTGAGTTTGTTGATGCTTCCAAGACTATTAAAGATTTGCAGAAAACTCTGCCGGTGCAAGAAAAAGATTTTCAAAAACAACTCTCTCTAAAAGAAAAAGATTTTGAAAAACTGGTTTTAGAAAATGAGAAGTTGAAAGAGGAAAACAATTTTTTTGGAAAAAGAAGCGCCGATAAGCCCGAAAGTTCTACAAAAAATTGTTCTTCTTGCTTGCATCTCAAAAATGAGGTAGATAGACTCAAAGGTACCTTAGATAAGTTTAATTCTTCCCACAAGAATTTGAATGAGGTCCTTGTTAATTTGAAATCAACCAAGCATGGCATAGGATTTAAGAATGAGGTTAAAGAAAAGGTTGAAGCCAAACCCCAACCACCTAAGGCTCAACCTAGGACTAATAAAACAAATGCTTATCCTAGAAATAGCAATCCTAGAACCAATATGCATGCTAGACAAAATGTTGAACATTTTAGGAGACCTAGAAATGACTTACCACCTAGAAATAGTTACCCTAGAAATGATGCATATTTTAGGCCAAATGTTGAACCTTTGAGAAGACCTAGAAATGGCCCTCAACCGAGAAACAATCACTCTAGAAATGCTGCCCATAGTAGGAGAAATAATTCTCATGAAATGCGAAATAGTCATAGTGTTCAAAATAGAGTAAGAAATTTTCATCCGTCTAGTTACTATGAACCTTGAAGGATGCATAACCCAAATGTGACTTGTCATTATTGTAGACGTATTGGTCATATTGCTCCTGCATGCTTTACACGTCATAGACATATTACTCAATCGCATAATTATAATATGCCTAACCCCCAAGGACCCAAGATGGCATGGGTACCTAAAGAACATTAATTTGTTTTGTAGGTGTGCTTGAAGGAATCAAGTGTACTATGGTACCTTGATAGTGGATGCTCCAAGCATATGATGGGAGATGAATCCAAATTCCTTCAATTAGAGCACAAAGAAGGAGGAAGTTTTATCTTCGGTGATAACAATAAAGGAAAGATCATCGGCATCGGCTCGGTCGGTAAGGATGAAAATTCCTCTATTAAGCATATATTACTTGTTAAAGGATTAAAGCATAATCTCTTGAGCATAAGCCAATTGTGTGACAAGGGAAATCTTGCTTTATTTGATTCGGATGAATGCTTAGTGTTCAGACGTAGTGATTTCAAAATTATCCTCCGTGGTTTTAGAGTGGATAATATTTATATGGTTGATCTTGCTAATTCCTCACCCAAATATGTTGATTGTCTTATGTGTAAAGAGGATGATACTTGGCTATGGCATCGTAGAGTAGCACATATCAATATGCATCTTTTGAACAAATTGATTTCTCAAAACTTAGTTGTTGGTCTTCCCAATTTAAAATTTGAAAATGACTCTATTTGTGACTCGTGTCAAAAGGGGAAGCAAACAAAAGCATCTTTCAAATCTAAAAACATTGTTTCAACTTCTAGACCATTGCAATTACTTCATATGGATTTATTTGGTCCCTCTCGCATTGAAAGTCTAGGAAGAAATAAATATGCTTTTGTGATTGTTGATGATTACTCGAGATTTACTTGGACTTTATTTCTTGCCAATAAAAGTGATGCTTTTCAAAATTTTAAATATTTTCTTAAGCGTGTTCAAAATGAGAAAGAAACAACCGTCACTTCAATTAGAAGTGATCATGGGGGAGAGTTTGATCACAATCTCTTTGCGGACTTTTGTGACGAACTCAGAATCGAGCATACCTTTTCCGCTCCATGTACACCACAACAAAATGGGGTGGTGGAAAGGAAAAATAGGTGTCTCGAAGAGATGGCTAGAACCTTGCTCGCCGAAGCTAAGATACCCAAACATTTTTGGGCGGACCCCGTGAGTACCGCTTGCTATGTTCTAAATAGAGTAGTAATTCGGCCGATACTCATGAAAACCCCCTATGAACTTTATAAGGGTAGAAAACCAAATATTTCCTATTTTAGAGTTTTTGGTTGCAAATGTTTTGTTCATAAAAATGGCAAAGACCAATTGGGTAAATTTGATGCTAAGTCGGATGAAAGTATTTTCATTGGATATTCCTCACGTAGTAAAACATATAAGGTCTTTAATAAAAGAACCCAAATTGTGGAGGAATCCCCTCATGTTGTATTTTCCGAAAATAATGCTCGCTTGGCGAGAAAGGATTCCGGTTTTGATCTTGCAGGTATCTTAGATAGCTTGAAAGACAAAATATAAGAGGAACCACCCAAGGAAAATAAAGATAAAACTGAGGAACAACCAACGGAAGAAGCGCCACAATTGGAAAAAGAAATGAATATGCCTAACGGGTGGAGGACAATCAAAGATCACCCTCTCGAACAGGTAATTGGCAACGTTGGAGGAAAGGTAAGTACCCGAAACCCTCTTAAGAACACATTAGGACACACTTCTTAAGAGCTCACGTTCTCACTTGGCAACACTAGTTTAAGTTATTACTTCTTTACAAATTACTGACTTGAGCGTCGGAGATGTCTAACGATTTTTGCAGGTATCGCCCCAAAGGAAAGGGGAATTACAAAGCATGACGCGCAAGAATCGAGTCTTCCTCAGAAAAATCTGTTTCTCACATCTAATAATCGATTATCTCGTATCAATAATTGATTGTAATGCTATCATTTGAGCTATTATACTCTCATTAAATAATCACACCTTCTTTCCAATAAATAAACAAGGTTTATTTCATCTTTGGCATCTTATTATTATTTTTGCTAATGGCAAAAGGGGGAAGATAACGGGTATGATGCACTCTCAAGTTACAAGCATAAAATGAGGGGGAATTCTCAAATTGAGGGGGAACAAATTGCATACTTGTTGCATGTATATACTTGTCTTGAATCGTCAATATAAATTGCAATATAGATTGCTTGTCTTGCATATCCCGCTTAATGTTTGCCATTATCAAAAAGGGGGAATTTGTTGAAAACACGTTCTGAATGCAATGTACTAAAACGTGTGTTCTTTTGTATAGGTTTTGATGAATGACAAACAAAGCGAAAACTGATATATGACGAAGTTCAAGAAACAAGCGCACAATTGATATACAACGAGATTCAAGCTCAAGACAAAGTTTTATAGTTTAATTGGGTCATTCTTAATTGTGATCTTGATCCTACTACTTGACTCGTAACATGGCTTCTCTCATAAAACTATTTTCCAAAATCATGCATATTTAATTTAATGTCAAATGATTTAGATCATGCATATTTACAGTAGTCAAAATAATTTTAGACATGCCTTAAAAATCTGGACTAAGATAATCGATTATGTACTTATGATAATCGATTGTTTTAAGCCAAGACTGCATGACAATCGATTGTGAACTAATGACAATCGATTGTGAGTAAGACAGTGAGCATCAGGTTTTTCAAACCTGCATGACAATCGATTGCGAACTAATGACAATCGATTGTGACTGAGGCAGTGTCGAAAGTTTTTCAAAACTCAGAATAATCGATTATGAACTAATGGTAATCGATTATGTTGAGACAGTGTCTTCCAGTGATTTTCAAATTTATTAAATAATCGATTGTCACATTGGACAATCGATTGTCAAAGAGACAGTGTCTAAAATATTTTTCAAAAACTGATAAGTAATCGATTGTTGACTTTGTGCAATCGATTGTGAAGCTGACCGTTGTCGTAAAGTTTTCAAATACCGTCAGGTAATCGATTATTGATTCTGTATAATCGATTGTTTTGATTAAAATCCGGAAAAGATTTTTTGAATGTTATTGGGTAATCGATTATTGATTTTGTATAATCGATTGTTTTGATAAAAATCCGGAAAAGATTTTTTGAACGTTGATGAGTAATCGATTGTTGATTCTGGACAATCGATTGTTTGTGGTAAAATCTGGAAAGGATTTTTTGAACGTTGCCATTAATCGATTATGGATTGTAAGTAATCGATTATCAAGCGTAAAATCTGGGATTGAATTTTGATCTGACTGGCAGACAATCGATTGTTGGGGTTTGACAATCGATTGTCAGTGAGTAAAATCAGCAACTCTTAATTGGCAATTAGGCAACGGTAATGCCAAGTTTTTCAACTATAAATACAGCTTCATTTCAGTGTTTTAAACACAACAACATGCTACAACTGATCATTACATTGCTATAAGCTTGCATACTTTTGTTTATCATTTTATATTTAATTTCATAAAGCTTTTGAGAGCCATATTCTTGTCCAAAGTTGTTGTGATCTAGAGCTTATTTCTTTTACTCATACCTACTCATAAAGGAGTATATTGTTTGAGTGTTTTAGTGTTTTATACACTTGTAAGAGAATTGTAATTCTCTTGTTGTAAGGAACTTGTGTTTCCTTGGTTGAAGTCTTGGAGTGTTGTATCTCCGAGCAAAGGTGTTAAGGCATGTGTCCTTAAGTTGTATAGGTTTGTTGAGCACCCGTAAGCTTAACAAGTTAGTGGAAAATCTCGAGAGAGTCTCTCGGGGACTGGACTAGCCACGTGTTCTGGTGAACCAGAATATATCGGTGCATTCTTTCCTTTTTGTTTATTTAACGCACTTATTTATTTCGTGCAAATTTTAATTTCCGCAAGTTTACGCTAAATTTTATTATTACGCTATTCACCCCCCTCTAGCGTTAAGCGTATTTTCTAACACTCATTTTACAGAATCACTTGCGTAACAGCTGCCAAAAGTGGAAGCTTCAATGTTAACAGGCTTATTATCTCCATTCTTATCTTAAAAAAGGAAAATAAGAGAGGGATGGTATAAATAGAATCGTAGGGCTTATTTTATTCTTTTCCCACTTTGAACAAACATTATTTCCCTGCTAAGTTTTCTTGGATATTTTTATTGTCCGCACACACAACCACCTATATTACTCACACAATACATTCACTCTATCTGGTATGCTTTAATTTCATAATAATCTATTTAGTTAGTTTAATTTGCAGGTTTTTAGATATTTTTAGGACATCTCTCATTAGAGTTCAATTTTGTGTATATGTGGGGTAGATCTGAACTGGGTTAACTTGATACATGATCTACCAGGACTAGTTAGTCATATTTCATGCTTTTACAATGTTTCCATGCGTTTTTGTGCAAGACATTTAAAATGTTTTGGAATAAAAAGTGTCTACCTGTAATTATCTGAACTCCGCGACCACACTTAATCGTGTGGTCAGCAGATGTTGATTTTCTTGAACTTAGGAGAGGCAGGAATCTACAGTCGCCATTCAAATTGTGCACACCACATATTTCCTCTTGCGGCCACGGAATAAGCTTTTCTATGTCATTAGAGAGTCCTCACTTTTACAACTCCAAGGTGCGGCCGCAGGTCAAATTGTACAGACGACAGAAGTCCTCTTGCGGCCACAAATTGACTATTTCTCTATTATCATAGAGATCACATATATAGGCCTCAGAATTGTGGCTGCAAACTCAACTAATAGACAGACCGCGAGTCCCATCTACGGCAACAACTTAAATTGTGCAAACCGCAGACCCCTTATTGGGCAAGATTGACTCAACTGTACAACCCCCACCATGTCCTATGGTTTCTCCTTTTCTTACATAACTCCTATATATGTTTGACCAATGAACGGTAACTAACAATCTCCTGCTTGATATAGACAATGGTTAGATCAAGAGGACGTGTCAACACTTCAAAAGGAAGAGGTGAATCTTCTTGGGGCCAAGGCAAAAGTGCCTTGCCCCTTGGCTACCGAAAGATGATAAGAAAGAAATAAACAATAGAAAGAGGGATAGGTACATACCTCTCCAAGTCTAGCTCCTATGTCCCATCTAGGGAGGTGTTAGAGGGCAACTCAGCCTCTGTTCAGGAAGAGCAACCTACTACATAATCGAGGCAACAGGGGAGATACCAGCTTAGAGACAAGTCGTCTTTATCTCATTGAACTATTGAGGGATCAGAGAGTGCTAGTTAGGCTTTTGAGCCATAGGATACATCAGTCGCCGACGCACTTGTTACATTTGATATCCCTAATGATCTTAGAGGAGGAGATGATATAGCTTTATGGCTTGAAAGATCAAATAAGAAAGAGGTTCGGAAGATCATTTTGTCATCCTAGACACTTTTACTAGTTTCCATATGTGGTGGCCACTGAGGTCGCTAACTCTTGAGCTACAGTTTTTGTTGAACGATTTGGAGACGTACAATCCAGCTATGTTGAGATAGTTTAGGGCTTGAAAGGTGATGTGGTTCACTGAGAGGTTAGAGGATGACAAAGTATACCTCATTTGTGAATTCTATACCTATGTGGCTCGTATAAAGAAGGGAATGAAAGTGACCATATTATGTAACCTCAAGGTGCGGTTTGATCAGCATATGCTAAAATGTATTTTTGGGCTTTAAAGATGTTGAGTCAAAGGAGTATCTAGGGAAGTGTGGTATGAAGGAGGAAGTCTGACCATGGTTAATTAAAATACTAGCGTTTTGGGGGCTCCACCACTATGGATCGTTGCTGGGGTTTCCATCCACTAGAGCACTTTGAGTTTTGAGGCAAAGGGGTGGCAAACCTTTGTCTTCAGCAGAGTGGATCAGAGCCAGATTGAGACCTTCCTATTCTTCAGGCAATTCTTGTGGCTTCCATTATCGCTGGGTATGCAATCACTGTGGGTGCTGTGGTGTCGGCTAACATTTCAGTAATTGCTTGATAGTATAGTTCGGCCTGCCCTTATCCCAACACTACTACAAAGTACCTCACTGATGCAAAGGTAATATCAGAGAGATATTGACACAAAGGTGAAGCTGAATAAGCCCTTTAACAGGTATTCATTGATGGATACGAGCAACCCAAAGAAGAAAGTGCAGCCTCCTACCACTACATGCCGGTCTAATGAGCCGACAGTGGTAGTCTCTAAGACAACTGATATTTAATTCACCTCATCTAAGCCTTCCTCAAGTGTCACAGCTGTGCCTCCACAATCACCCACAACCCTTACTAGAACTCTTGTCACAACTCAATGGCTAGTGCTTATGCCCATTGTCCCACTATTTCTATTGCAAGTCTCTCAAACATTGGCGAGTCTCAACAACTATATGTAGACAATTGCTACAAAGCCGTCTGACGTTTCTAGTACTATTGCATTATAGTTCACTTCTCAATCACCACAGGCTCCTTCTAAGATTTATGAGACACCAAAGAAGAATCAGGATAACCGGAAGACAATCATGAGGACCTTGGTATAACGCGGGTCACTAGTTAAAGAGCTGGGAAATGAAGTAAAGAATATGATGAAGTCCCATGTCAGCCAAATCAGTGGGTGAGCTATAATGGGAGGTGAATAGACTTTTTACAGCTGGAGACTTGCATTTTATATGCTGGTTGAACCGCACCCTTCCGCCTCAAATCTTTCAGCACCATCTGCATCTGTCATACCAGTAGGCCAGTCTGATAAGCCAAACCTTGCTACTGACACTCTTGAGGTTGTTCATGAGATAGTTCGCCAACCCTACCTAGATTTGATGATGATGAGATTTAATTGGCTGATCCGGAGGGAGCTGACATTGTTAGGGACACTTAGATGTCCGAGGATCGGTAAGGAGTTTCCTTCACCCTCTCCTCTTTTACTCTAATTTTGATATACACTGGGGGTAATGCTTACTTTTTATTTAGGAGGGGGGGAGGGGGGAGGGGGGAGGGGGGAGGGGAGAGGTTTATTTGATATAATGGTACACTTTGATACATTTGGTCTGTAATAATTTGATGATACTCTTTTATTTCTTACTTGTATTTATTTATCCTCTTTCTCTCTCTTATTTATGTATATTCATTCTATCTTTATAAGTTTTTTCTCAATAGTTTGTTTATTTTGTTTTTGCTTATTGGCTTCTTTATCTATCTGTATTACTTCTTGTTTTGTAAAGTAACTTCTTTTTATGTTGTATTATATAATAAGCCTTTGGTTTTATTAACATTGTAGTTCTTTCCAAAGTAGTTGTTGTGTAAACCGGGTGACTCGTCCCAAAGATGGATGACATGACAACCCTCTTAAGGGAATGGATATGTTTTTGTTTTTAGGTAATAATAGTAATAGTAACGAATAAAAATACCTTACCAAGTCAAGATCGAAGAGTTAATCATTCTTCAATTGTTACCAATATACTTAACTATGTGCTTATGGTTAGAGGCAAGGTTTTTGAGAGAAATAGCTCTTGTTAGTGACTCTTAAGTAGACTTTTGTAATCATCGAGTGGTTTGATTGGACCATGGTGATTTCAAACTTGAATGTGGTCGTTGTAGGCTCTCGACTCTATCCTCTTTTACAATCTAGTTGCATGAAGTGAGAGATGAATTGTTGTTAGTCCAAGTGTCCGTACGAATGATCTAGAACATGCCCTTAATGTAATTCAAGGTGAAATCCTAAGTTTTGCTTGGTTTGAGAAGTGGTTGTAGGCTTTCTTTGAACCATTTAAGCTATCTATTGCCAACGAATATCGTTATCCCAAGTCAACCTCTTTGAGCCTCTAGCCTTGCTCATTTGATAACTATGGTATAAGCCTTTACCCGTTTCGGTGTGACCCACTATTTGCACTTGGACTATCTGTAATAATCTTTTGAAACAAGTGGCTTAGAACATTAGTTTTAGGAAGAGATAAGGAATTTGGAAAAGGTACCGAGGCAAAAAAAGAAGAGAAAATAAATGATCTCTATGAAAAGCGAAGGCAAGAAAAGAAAAAGAACAAAAAAGAAAAATGCAAAATGTGAATAAATGGAAGGGTTGATGGATCCAAAAGAAGTAATGATCCCTAGCATTGAGGAATAAAAAATGGAGAATGAGAAAGAAATGAAAAAGAAAGAGTGATGATAAGTCTCTCTAGTCCAAACTAAAAATAAAAAGCCTCTAAGAATTGGCAATTGTGAGCCGAGAAATGAAGAGGTGGAGTACTTAAGGAAAGGTGTAACCACTCTTCCATATGGTATCCTACCCTAACCCAAAATCCCTCATTACAATCACAATAAGTCCTACTTTATTTCGAATCGAGTGAGCTTAAATTAGTGGTATTAGTGGTGATCTACACGCGTGACAAGTAGAAGGTACATTAAGCCGCACTTGTAAATTTCTTTTGTGAGAGATGAGTGCACCCTTCATGAATCTTTGGATTGAGTGATAATTTCTTCAGTGATCTTGGCAAATAGGAAGTAGAGGAGAAAGGTTTAGAGTCTACCATGACCTACATGATAGAACAAGAGTCCTTAATGACTAAAGTGAATTCATGAAGCTCAACGGTCACATTAGAACTATATGTGCATGGATATTTTACTTGTCATCTTGTTGATAATGCATGAGTAGTGTAGGTAATTATTGGCCTCAACTGATGTAGGAAGGGCTCACTTTGGCATACCGAAATTACCTTTAACTCTAGGAGGTAGGAACTAATTTATTTGCTTGAAAACAAGAAAATACTTAAGTTTGGGAGAGTTGATAAGCAAGGGTTTTGACTACTTATTAGCATATTTTTGCTTTTCTTTTACTCTGCAAGTATTGATTTATGTTCCCAAACTAACAAAAGTGTGCAAGTTGTCGGAATGTTTGAAGTTTGGTCTCCCATGATCCAACCCGTCTAAAAAGGAGTGTTCTGAATCACAAGGTAAAATAGAGGCGCAAAACTAAAGAAGTGAGGTCCAAAGAATGAGCCATAATAGAGAGCACGGAAAACAGAATTCCATCTGCAGTCGTAGATCATGTGAAAGATCGTAACTGAAATTTGGCAAATATGTGGAGAACACATAAATTGTGTAGACGCATAAACAAGGCCTGCACTGACAAATGATTCAATGTTCAGAGAGTGTGCAAAAGACCAAGACCTGAAGCTTAGTTAAAGTGCGGACCACACAAGAATAATGTTGCCGCAGAAGTTGCTTTGCGATCGTAATCCAGAATTATATAGTTGTAGAATAAATGATCCTACCAATTGAAGAAATTTGCGGACCACAGATGGAGTTGTCCGGCCACAGAACCTCCTGAGGGGCATTTTTATCTGCGAATTTTGGGCCACTATAATTAGATGCATTTCCTATTTATGTCAAGTTTTGAAGTTTGAGATGCTGTAGCAGTTACATTTTGCCATTTTTTGAAGTTTGAGATTATTTTTGTGTTTAAATATTATATTTTATCTTTTTTGTCTTTGATTATGAGTTTAATTAGCATTTCTTATTTATTTTCTTTAATTCCCACTAAGAGTAGCTAGATTCTTACTAGGGTTGTGATCCAACCTTATGGGTATTTAACTTAATGTATGTTTATGATTGGGTGTTATTTATTTAGCTTAGTTCATGCTTCAATTTTAGAATTAATGGATGCAAACAATGATTCATGCCTTTTTAACTAAGTCTCTACTTGAGAAAGAGGGACATAGTCTAGAATAACTTGGGTAACAAGAAATCGAGAGTTTGATTAGCTTAATAAAGGGGTTCAAACTAGAGATTATGAGAATTTGACCTGAGCTCATATCAATTTTTTCTTTGTTACCCATTTGAACTTGAGAAAGTAGAATCAGGCAAAATCACGCTTTGACCGATATGTTTTGAGTTCGTAATATTGAGTTGAGAGCTACAATACTCCCCAACTAGTAAAAAGGTATTCACATAGTTAACCCATGAGGGAAACACCTAGGTTATGGTCACATCCCTAGTCTTTTTCACTATTCGGAAAAATACCAAAAACAACCATTCTCTTCTAGTTTCTCTTTTAGCTACTATTTATTTAGATTAAAACTAGAATTAGAAATCAAAACCTTTTTTGGAAGCAAAAATTTTGTTTAATCCATTTTATCACTTCAAATGTATAATCTTACCACCCATTGTATCTCCCTGTGGAAATCAACCAATGATTGTTTCCACTTACTATTGAGTGTGGATTGGATATGGACCAATTATGAAAATGATTTCAGGTGGATGGAGCGATTCATCATTATTGTTACTTGGGACATCATCTTGGCCACAACTCCATTTTTTCCTAATTCACGGAATCACTTTCGTATGTCACGATGGTCCTCGATGATGAAGAGAAAGTAGTGATGGAGAGGCTAACCTTCAAAGAATAAAAATATCTTCATCAATTCAACCGGGAGAGCTTCAAAAGTTGAACGTAAAAGAAACCCAAGCACTTTGGGGGTGAGATGGACCTGGTAGATAATGCTGATTGTCTCTTTCTAGTCCCTATTGTTGTCTCCAGACCAAGGAGTTTAGACCATGGGCCTCTTCTACCTTCGACCAGTGGGAAAATAAAATCAGCATTGCCCATGCTACAACTGCTTCTTATACTTCCCTGCAAAAAAATTCACGCCCGTTGACACTAGGTGCTCTTTCGGTGCCAACACCAACTGAATCTCCTCCCCAAAGCACAAATGATTCAGAAAGGGGTGCTTCTCCTACTTGATCTCCCGACCATGGGAATTTGGGATACAATTATTCAACCCCTTCTTCATATTCTCGCGGGAGGAGAAGCGCTACTCTTTTAATTTTGAAAGAGTGTAATATTTTATCCAAGTCAGTAGAGCATGCGAATTATCTGAAGTCATTGGCTTCAAAGAAAGATTCGAAGAAAATGCGCTCTTTTACTAGGGAGTTCTTGATAAGTAATGCCATGTACAACGTGACACTTGTTTCGTACTTCTTTTCTGATATCTCGTTTCCATATACCCATTGCAATGGAAATCCTAACTTTGATATTATTTTTCATGGGCCAACTTTCTTGTATCTAAAGGCCTATAGACATTGATTGTTGTTAATCAAGGATTCCCTTGCGAGGGGGATGAGCTGTTGGTCGAAAGGAACAAACTTGCCGTGCACTTACCATTGTTTGAGGCAAAAGCTACAGAAAACGCGATGTTGAGGCCCAATTGCAGCAAAGCGAATAAGATAAAATGGCCCACAACCAAGAAGATTCTCAATTACACGAACAATATCAAGAGGCTAAGGCTAAGTGAGCTGAGATCCATGACACTATGTGTGCTGCTGCCGAGAATGAGTTTGACTTCAAGGATCAAATAAATAATTTGAAGGAAAACTTAATCCAAAAAACTAAGGAAGCTAATTCAATCAAAGAGAAAAAGGCCAAAATGGAGTAAACGCTCAAGAGGGCCGTGGATCAGAACCAGATTCACTAGACTACAAATGTTGAGCTCAATTCTCTCCTCAATGCCTTGAGATCTCAAAGGGATAGCCTCAGGCCGAGATTAATAGACTCCAAGAAAACTAGCAAGACCAAGAGGATTCCCTCATATTTGAGAAGACTTATGCTATATACCATCTGAGGAGGACGACCTCGGAAGAGGTCAAAAAGGGCATAGTCGATATTGATGATTGCATCGTTAGTGCCCGAAAACTGGAGCTAACTACTCGAGAAAGTCTTCCCATTTGGCCCTCTGGAATTGAACTTCGAGTACTGGTTTCGAGTACTCGGGAAATAATGGGGAGTTAATAGAATATGAATATGAAATCCCAAACAACCAGTGGATCTTCCTTCAATTACCAGGGGAAATACAACTCCCTCTCTCTATTTTTGTTTCGGCAGTAATGATGCATAGTTTCTTTTCCTCTTCTTTTTTTGTATTTTGTAATTGTTACAAATATTTCACCAAGTATGGCACTTGATAAATGATTTTTTTTCTTAAGTGTTGTGCATGAGTATGCTTTTATTTAATTGATTAATCTTTTGGGGATATTTTTATCTGATAACTTTTGATTCCAGGCATAAACTCTTCTGGAATTGACACCTTATGATGAGAGTTTCAAAAGAGAGAGCCCTATTATATTTATGGCTCTTGAAAAGAATGCCTCTCACTGGCCTAGGCTCGCGAGACCAAATGGATAGTGGGCCTAACAAGCCTAACCGTTTAGGAACGAGAACGGGTGGGGATAGGGGTGGGCTTCCAGGTTGGCCAGTCTTTTTACTAAGCCCGTGAAATCGGGTCCGTTTGGGCCCGGGACCGGCTAGTAAGTGGGCTAGTTCAACTAGTTCTAAACGAGTTCAAACGGGCCCAACAACTATTTTTTTGAAAAATATATTGAAAAATATTTTTTTGCCGTTAGAACAGTTTAAAATGGCCATTGAGCTGCAAAAATAGACGCTTTTTATTTCGAAAATAGCCATTTACCCCCCTCCTCCAAACTTTATTTTAACCCAAAGCTTTTTGTAGTTACACTTTTTTCTTTATTTTTAACTATGGAAATCCCCTCATTCTTTCATTTTTCTCACAAAATCATCAATCTTTCAATCTATTTCTCTATTTGTTTCTATAATTGCTTACTACATTGTTGCCATTTGTGAAAAACTGTGAATTGGTGAAATGAAGTATTCAAGTCTTCAACGATATATAATTATTAACATGTTGTCTATTTAGTAAACTTGTTCCAACTCTTAAGTTTTAATATTGTAGTTTTTTTCGTTTTACTTACTTTTGTATTGTTTGATTAATTAAAATGAATTTTCGTTTAAAAATATTTAGTAAAAATAAGGAAAAATCCAAAAGTGGTAAATCTAGTGGCCAATATATTCCTACCCAAACGCCATACCTGCCCTCCACCTACTTGTATTCTTGATAGTGATAATACCTTATTACAATTTACTAAGAACCAATATTTACATAATGTTAGAGGTGGTGAACACTTAGACCATGAATATATCAGTGCTCTTAATGGTAATCCAACTATTGATGAAAATAATTAGCGGGAAATAAAGTTGGATGAAATGCAATCGGATGACGATACACTAATAACTAGGAAATATGATGCATTTTACACTCCTTCATGCTCCAGTTTCGATTAGACGTGTGTACAAACTAGTCACAAAGGCTCAAAAGTTATGCTTGATTGTAGGTTTGATGAACAAGGTGATAAGATGTCAAAGATCAACTCAAAAAGGAGTGAAACTTGCACAAGTACCAAGACAAGATAATGCTCAGGCAAAACAGGGCCAGTGCGACCACATATCACTCGGTGCGGACTGCACAAGAGAGATTTAGAGAGGCTGTTATTCATGCAAAAAAAGGCAATGCGGCCGCATAAGCTTTTGTGGGTCCGCACTAGAACCAATGCAGCCACACTCAATTTAGTACGGTCCGCAGAGAGAAGGTTCAGAGAGTTGCCAAGTCCAAATTTGAAGCCCAATGCGGTTCACGCTCCATTTCATGCGGATTGCACTAAAAGCAACCGAGGCCGCATTCTATTCTGTGCGGTCCGCATTGCCCAAGTTCAGAGCCCTAGTGCGGTCGCACATGAATTTATGCGGTCCGCACTAACCCCTCAAGGGTATTTTTGTTTAGATTTTTCAACTTAGTATAAATAGCTTCTTTTCCATTTTTAGGTCAGGAAGATAGTTTGTACTATAGGCTGCACTTATGACTTCGAATATTTTAGCTGTTTTGAGTAATTTTAGCTGTATTTTAACATTGAATCTTCTAGTTTAATTTAGCAATTAGTTAATATGAATTTTTCTTCATCTATTTCAGCTAGGGTTGTGGCTCAACCTTAGTATGGATAATTGATGAGTCTTGTGTTTTAGTGCTTGATTGACTATGGATATTTGATATTTGGACTAATTTCATGTTTAATTGCTGAATTAATGGTTGCAAACACTAGTTTGTGTTTAGTTGATTTTGGCTCTTCTTGAGAAAGAGAACATGTCTCTGAAATTGGTCCAACTAGGAATTGGACGTACTCAAGAGATTGATAGCCCAATTAAAGGGTTAAACCTAGAGATAGTAATACCCGACTTGGACCCTCATTGCTTGTGCAAATTTGCATACCCAATTGTTCTTGAGAAAGTCAATTCATGCAAAATCACTCGAACTACCGAGAGGTATAGAGTGATTAGAATCGAACAACGGTCATATAATACTCCCCAAATTTGACAATCTAGCTTTAATCTGAAGAATCCATCAATCGATCACCTTGGCAGAAGTCACTACCCCAGTGTCTTTTAATCACTTGAACAACTCACAATAGTTTAATCTTAGCTTATGTTAGTTTAGTTGAGCATTATAGTTTTATAATGTTAGTATCATAATCAAAACCAAAAATGTGCAGAAATGCAAATAAGAGAAAATACACAACTCCGCTTTAGATGGACGCCCAAGTCCAATATCTAGCTCCCTATGAAAATTGATATCAACATTAATTGCGTAAAATTTGGTTCGACCTCTATCGCTACTCAATAGTAGTGCAGGGTTGGCCACGATCACCTTTTTGGCGCCGTTGCGGAGGAGCTAACAGTTTTGGCTATCTATCTAAATAGTTTTGTGTTTTGTTCTTCTTTCCTTCTTTGGTACTAATTTGTGTGTGTCACAACTCTAGGTAAAAAATGGAATTAAATTCTAATGATCCTCTTGGAGACATGATTTTGGGGGAGAATGTTGATGAAAATGGAGAGGATGAGGTGCCACCTGTACCTCTAGGACAACGAAGAAGCTGCCAGGCCAATGCTAATAAAAATGTTCCAGACCCTCCTTTGCCACCTCCAAGAGTGGTTCCTCGAGATCTCCTAAACTAAGGCAATGCAAGTGCAATTGTCCCACACCGGATCCGGGCGGGGAATTTCCAAATTACAAATGTGATGCTGCCATTGCTGCATAGCGTGGGTATTTCATGGGCGCTGCACTCAAAATGCTTACAAACATCTCAAAGGGTTCGTGGATACCTGCTGGGGGAGCAAGCAAACCAATGTGTCGGAGGATGCACTCCGGTTGAGAGTCTTCCTATTTTCACTTAGAGGGAAGGCATTAGATTGTCTTGAGTGACTTCCCAACCATTCCATCACTACTTGGGATGCGTTGGTGGACAAGTTCATTGCAAAAGAAGTTTCACTAGGACATACAGAAGCATTCCGAGTTGAGATCTTAGCTTTTAAGCAGGAGCCCACCGAATCATTGCATGAGATTTGGGAGAGATATAGAACCATGGTGAAGGAATTCCCCAACAATGATATGAAGGAGAATATGTTGTAACAAACTTTCTACCGGGGTATCAACACAACAAATCAATGCATAGTGAATCAACTTGTTGGAGGTAATTTCATAAAACTAACGTATGATGAAGCTTGTAACATTCTTGACGAGATGGCTGACACGTCCTCCACTTGGCAAAGTAGAGCCAATGTGCTCCAGGGTGACCCCAGAGTCACTCATTTTCACAAAGGATTACATGATCATGGACATACGATAGTTGAGTTGACAACAACCATGAACCAACTAGCAAAGGCACAATTGCAACAAGTCCAAAATCCTTGCCAAGTGAATATCATGGAGGGTGCTAACATGCTAGTGAACCAAAGAAGACAATGAGGTCAACATAACCAAGGGATTCAGATCAATTGGCAATGATGATAGTGGATTTCAAGATGATGGATATGATGGGCAAAATGAAGAGGTGCAATATGTGAATAATTGTCAAGGCCAAAGAGGAAATTCTTCTAACTAACAACAATAATGGAGATCCCAAGAAAATTGGGATAATCAACAACAAGGTAATAACAATTGGAACAATCATCAACAAGGGAACAACTGTTGGGGAAACAATAATCAAAATCCAAATTGGGGCAATCAAAACAACAATCAAGGAAACTGGGGCAATAATAACAACCAGGGTGGATGGAACAATAACCAGGGAAATTAGGGGCAAGGTTTCAAAGGCTCCCCAATGTACCAACAACCGATCAATCCACTACATTTTCCATCCCAGGCCCTAGTTCTTCTAGCAATGATATGTGTAGAATTGAAATGATGTTCGAATAAATGTCGAAAAAGAATGCAGATTCAGATGCGCAGTTGTCTTCTCACAATACTTCCATTAGAAATTTTGAGGTGCAACTAGGCCAAAATTCTCAGTCCTTGAATACACGCCCTAATGGTGCTCTACCAAGTGATAGATACTGTAGTGAACCCAAAGGGTGGGAACAATCATGTTACAACGGTAACTACTAGGAGTGGACAAGACAGTGATGTGAATGCCTCTAAAATAACACAAGTTTTGAGTGATAAAGTTGAGTTGAAAAATGATGAATTTCCTTTGGTGTTGAGACTGTGGTTAAGGAAAATGTGAACGAAAAAGTGAGGATTGAAATTCAAGATGCCGAGGTAGAAATGCAAAATGATGTGAACCCCGTCTAGGGAACACGTAATAGCCATGCCGGAGCCAGTTGTGTCAAAAGCCAAGGAACCCTTGCCTAGGCTGCCTCCACCTTATCCTAAAAGCTTATCGAAGCGAAAAAATGAGAATCAGTTAAAAAAGATCATTAACATGATGAAGAGCTTATCCATCAATGTGCCTTTGGTGGAGGCTCTGGAGCAAATGCCTGGCTATGTTAAATTCATGAAAGATTTGGGGACAATGAAAAGATACATGGACTATGAAACTATCATGATAACCCACCAAGCTAGTAATATAGTGTCACGACCCTAGTTCGCCCTCTGTGAGCATGTCGTGTCAACACCTAGTTCCTACGACTAGGTAAGCCTCACAATGTGGAAGATAAACCACAAACTGCGGAAGAATAATAAAATTGGTTTAGTAAAATAAACATGTATTTAAGGTGCCACTGGACACATACAATAACGATTCTTGAGGCTAACAAAAATTCTCGAAACCTGAAATCTCAAAAATCACAAGCTAAGGGATATATACGAGGCTCTGACTCAAGAATATCTATAGAAAGGAGAAGTAATGAAAGAGTTATACTCATTACAAGAAGCTGGAAAGGGACTCCTCAGTCTGCGGACGTAGTAGATATACCTCGAAGTCTCTACTGATACGGCTCCTTCCAAGGCTGATAGAACCGAGTGGGAGTACCTGTATCTGCATATCAAAAATGTGCATATGAGTAGCATGGGCACACCTCGGCGGTGCCCAGTAAGTATCAAGACTAACCTCAGTGGAGTCGTGACGAGAAACAGAAAAGACACCTACAATTCAATAAACAGTATAATCCTAGGAACAACGGGAATGATATATAAATATGTAATGACTGCACAAAATGATAAATAATGCTACAATCCATAATAAGGAAAAGGAACAACAAGTAACAACGAGAAAATTAATAAATGATGATGCTTAATGACGGAAGATCAATATCTAAATCCTCAGATCACAACAAAGCAAGGGAAAGGCAAGTCGATAACTCATATCCTACAAGGATGTTCATATAAGGCCTTATTCACTCTTTCCATAGTTTCACCAAGTCTCGAACAAACCACAACTCATGAAAACCCAGCATCTAAAATCTAACACTTGGCATCATGTGCCCCATCAGTCCCTCAGTTATGCTGACCACTAACCGGCTAACTATGGCCACCCTCACATATATAATGGATAAACAAGGGCTCCTTAGCAAAAATATGAGCAATTTACCTCTAACAGGAGTACACAACTCGTGTATGCTTGTGCAAGTGTTCTAACAAGAATTCTACCAACTAGTAAACATGAATAGGAGAACAGATCGCACGTACGATATTTCCTTACAACTTTCGCGCGATAAAGCTCATACAGGTAAGAAACACACAATCACAATAATAACAAAATAGAAATGCCTCAACAGGCCATCACAATTCATTACAATCAACCCCTGACATAGCCCTCCTTGTATTGCCACGTGTGCAATTAATAACATAATATGTACCGCCATATTTCACCACACGTGCATCATAGTGTTTCCCACCTTATTTCGCCACATGCGCAACCCACATATAAGTATATGAATATATCCTACCTTATTTTGCTTCATGTGTAATATACTAATAACAACCATGGCATGGCAAAGACTTCGTGCAAACCCTAAAAAAAAAAATCACACGTCAGAAACCTCGTGCATCACAATATCAAGAGTAGCACGGCAGAAACCTCGTGCACCACAATATCAATAGTAGCATGGCAGAAACCTCGTGCATCACAAAGTCAACATCGCATGGCAGAAACCTCGTGCACCATTATATAACTAGTAGCACGGCAGAAACTTTGTGCATCACAATATCAAGTACAACAACAACAAATACAATATATACAGGAACAAAGCAAGAGAATCACTCAGGTATTTCCGTTCACCAAAAGGCAGTACAACGTACGGTAATAGAGAAATACTAAGCGCAACAAGGACAAGTCAACAAGGAATAAACGATAAGAAACAATGATTCCATAATACTCAGTTCAAAAACAAGGAAATTAACGTGAACCAAATAATTATAAGGAAATATCAACGAAACATAGAATATCTAACTTCTTTCCAATTAATACCAATAAATTACACGGGAGACAGAAATAATTCTTTCCAAGTAAAGTCGGGCAGTTAGGAATGATAATGTGACAATAGAAGGGTAAGGGTCCAAAATTAATCAAGTAAATGTCGATTAGGCAACAAGAAAAACCCAAGAGGACAAATAAATTCCAAGTAAGATATGTAGAGGTGAAACTAGTAACAGGAAACTCAATTGTATCAAGAACAACTTCATATTCGGTGATTACAAGGATCTAAGAGCCTAAAAGGGGAAAATTATTCACAAATAAATCCAAGCACGCTCTCGTCACCTCGCCTAAAAAGAATACAAGCAACACAGAACACTCCAATCCTAGGGGAAGTCCCCCACACAAGGTTAGGCAAGATACTTACCTCGAACCGGCTAAAATCAACTAGCGACCCCGTTCTTGCAATGAGTACTCGACTCCGAATGGCCCGAATCTATTCAATTCAATCATACATTGTAAATAGCAACCCAAGAACCCAATTCTACTATTTAACTCAATCTAAGACATGAATTTAGGTAAAATAACAAAAACTCCCCTCAGTCTAACATGGTCAAAACTCGGGGTTCGAACCAAAACCCGGTTGTCCATTCCCTTATAAACACAAATATATTATTTGATTTGAATTAGGATTCAAATTGTGATCCAAATCCCCAATTTTAGAAAAACCTAGTTTCTACCCAAAACCTTTAATTTCACCTATGAAAATCATTGATTTCAAGTGTAAAACATGTTAAATGATGTTAAAGATTGAAATATTTAAGTAAAAATGGACTTACAAATGATTTGGAATGAGTTTTGTCCTTGAAAAATCGCCTATAAGGTTTGGGTCTTGAAAGAATGGTAAAAAATGGTGGAAAAACGACTAAGTAAAAAAATTGTTGGGTCTCTAATGTCGCAATTTCGAAATGGCGAACCCCGACCAAATGTGGGAAATGCGAAGCTGGATTCGCATTTGAGACCTCTTACTAATTTTCCAGGTTTTGCATTTGCGAGCATAAAGATTACATTTGCAATAAACCTATTTCAACATTTGCGAGCACAATGATCATATTTGCGATTAGTGCCTAGAAATCCTTCATTCGCATTTGCGAGAAATGGATCGCATTAGCGATCCTATGCCCTGGTCCAAGGATTCGCATTTGCGACAAAAGCTCACATTTGTGAGCTCGCAACTCTGAGCTCGCAATTGTGAGGATTTTCTTCGCAAATGAGAAGATCACAGAAGCAAAATACCAGATTTTCTACAAGTTCAAAAATGCAATACGAGACATATCCAATACTCACCCAAATATGCCCTCAAAAATATCACATACATCGAATCAAGCCTCAAAACTAATGATTTCCTCGAAAGTTTCATAAAACTTCCCATTTAAAGTCAGGAACACGTCAAACGACGTCCTTTTTCAACCAAACATAACAGAAAGCACTTAAACCATATATAAGACTTATACTGGGCATCAGAACTAAAATACAGGCCCGATACCATAATCTTTTGATCAACTTTCAATTCCAATTTCCTTAATTATTTTCAGAAAATAATTTCACACAAAAATTTATTTCTCGGGCTTGGGACCTCAGAATTTGATTCCGGGCATACGCCCAATTCCATCCGAGACCTTCAATTCACGAGTCTAGGTCTGTTTACAGAAAAGTTGACCAGAGTCAAATTTATTCAACTTAATATCAAAATTTAGGATTTTTCGAACAAAATTCATATCTAATCTTTCCGGATACATGTTCGTATTGCATACGCAAAACGAGGCAACCCATGATGAGGGATTCAATGCCTCAGAAGTGCAAAATAGATAAAAAACAATTGATGACCCAACATGGTCATCACATCCTCAACCACTAAAATAGTTGTTCGTCCTCGAACGAATAGAAGAAGGAAGTACCTGAGTCGGGATAAAGATGAGGACAATGGCTCCACATATCATACTCGGACTCCCAGGTTGATATCTTAGGAGGCTGACCTCTCCATAGGACCCGAACAGAAGGAAATCTCTTGGACCTTAACTGACGAACTTGCCGGTCTAGGATAGCTACCAGCTCCTCCTCATAGGACAAGTCCTTGTCGAATTGGACAGTGCTAAAATCTAACACGCGGGTTGGGTTGCCGTTATACCCCCGGAGCATGGATACATGAAATACTGGATGCACGGCTGATAAGCTAGGTAGCAATGCAAGTCCATAAGTCATCTCTCCCACTCGATCAAGAATCTTAGATGAACCAATGAACCTACGGCTAAGCTTGCCCTTCTTTCAAATATCTTCACGCCTTCAATAGGCGACACTCAGAGTAATACCCCCTCACTAACCATAAATGGCACACTTCGAACATTGCGTCCTGCGTAACCCTTTTGCCTAGACTGAGCTGAATGAAGCCTATCTTAAATGATCTTGACCTTGTCCAAGGCCTCTTGAACCAATTCTGTACCCAACAACCGAGCGTCTCTTAGCTCAAACCGTCCAAATAACCAAATCCTAGATTATAGCAATGGGCACGCACCCCACAAACTAGAACAAAAGAGGCATGCAACAAAGATGGATGAATGTGGGAAGGGATAAACACATAAGGGAATTATCAAACTAGTCAAACTAGCATGATTTTTCTTAAACACTATTCTACAAAAATCAAACAAGAAAGAATGAAATATATAAAAGACTCATAAAGATTTTATATTGATATAACTCTCACCGCGGTACGCAGCCCGGTCTCAACATACCAAATCACCTGAAATGACGAGGGTCTCGCCCTCAACACTAAATCAAGTAGGGTACACATCGACCCATCTAGAGACTCCCACTAGATTAATTCCCTCTACAATTTACAACACAGACAGGCTCCCACACCGGTGGAGCATAGAAATGACAGCTCGCAACCAAAGATACTCTGAAATCACATCAAACCTATCAAAACGAATAGCAGGAATTTACTACTCGTCCTATAACTCTCGACATCAGCTAAAAACAGATGATAGACACGACTATCACTCATATAGCCTCCCAATAGATTAATCATGCAAACACAGTACAATCATGAAATGCACCCACAATAGAACAAGAGATAAGGGAACTCACCTCGATAAACAGATTTGTGATGAACTATAGATAGTGCCCTATATAACAAATTGAATTCATACCAGAATGACATTAGCTGGCGCACTGGCCTTAAACCTAATATATGAAACACATCAATGAGTCGTGTCTCCCGCTTTTGGGCGCCCTCTACCTGCCTGAATCTCACTGTGACACATCGGTCCGAAGTCTGGGATAAGATCTCACCATATGGCTAGTATCTCCACACTTAAAGAACCCATTCTACGGATGAGGCGGTGGGAAGTGTTTGGTAGGGTAAGTCCGAGACCCATGAATACCTGAGTCACCATGCAAGGCCTAAAACGCGAACTGAACTGCCTGACCCGCAAACCTCTACCATGATGCACCCTGCCTCCAGTATAAGGACCGGTGTATCTCCCTGATCTGCAAGGCCTCCTTTCCTCCCCAAACTCTCTCTCCTGACCTAGTCTGCTCTCTCTCTCGTGACCCTACCTGCCATCTCTCTCTCAGGCATCCATACCCTCTATCTTCCTAGCAATGTTTACCACCTGCTGATGTGGAATATCCATCGCTAACTCACGAGCCATATTGGACCTGATGTTGGGAATAAGACCCCAAATAACCGACGAACCTTCTCGCGAACAGTAGAAACTAAGGCTGGGGCATATCTAGCCAAACTAGTGTAGCATACAGCATACTCCAAGAAGGTCATAGCACCCTAGCACAAATGCTCAAACTCCGCACGCCATGTATTCCTGAGGCTCTGAGGAACCAACTCTCTCAGAAATATATTTGAAACTAGGCCCAAGTCAGTGAAGCCACTTCGTCTAGGCTGTCTAACTCATAGGTGCGCCACCAATCATAGGTGGCTCCTCGAAGCTGGAAAGTAGTGAAAGAACCCGGCTTGATCCAGAGATACTTATAGTATGGAGAATGCAGTAACACTCATCAAAAAACCCCAAGGCATCGTTCGATCCTAATCCACTAAATACCGGAGGATCATACTTCTTGAACCTCTCTAGTTTCGTCTGCTCTTGCTCGGAAGCTGTTGCCCTGCCCTCGGGCTGAATTGATGCTACAAGCGGCGCATGAATAATATCAAGGACATGCTCAACATGCGCTTGTAGCTCAGGATTGCGGGTGGTGGGAGTCTGTGCTCCTCCCCCGGCCTAGGATGTAGCAGCAGCAAGCAAAAGCAATCCTGCCTGAGCCAAAGTGGTGTACATACTCATTAACAGTGCCAGAGTCTCCTGAAGGGCTAGAGTAGTAGTAGTAGAAGTAGGCGTGTCAGGTGCCTGGACTCCGGCTGGATCTGCTGGTGGTACCTCGACGGCCGCTTGCGCAGGTGCTCTCGCTGCATCGCGTGCGTGTCCTAGAACTCTACCCTGAACCTGTCCTGCAACGACTGCAGCTAGGGGTGTGGGTGCCCGATCACCTCGGGTAGTACGTGTCCTCACCATTTGTGTGAGATTAGAAGACAAGGGTTTAGGATTGTGGATGTGAAAATCTCGAACGATAGGAAAATCAAATAAAGTGGAATTTTCCTAACGGTTACATAGCCTCTAATAGATAAGTATTGACGTCTCCATACCGATCCACGAGGCTCTAATAAACCGGCTTGTGATCTGTGACTCCTATGAACCTAGAGCTCTGATAGTAACTTGTCATGACCCTAGTTCACCCTCCGTAAACATGTCGTGATAGCACCTAGTTCCTACCACTAGGTAAGCCTAATAATATGGAAGATAATCCATAAACTGCGGAAGAATAATTAAAAGTGGTTTAGTAAAATAAACATGTATTTAAGGTGCTGCTCAACACATACAATAACGACTCCTGAGGCTAACCAAAATTCCCGAAACCCGAATCTCACAAATCACAAGCTAAGGAATACATACGAGGCTGCGACTCAAGAATATCTATAGAAAGGAGAAGTACTGAAAGAGTTATACTTATCACAAGAAGTTGGAAAGGGACTCCTCGGTCTGCGGACGTAGCAGATTTACCTCGAAGTCTCTATTGATATGCCTCCTTTCAAGGCTGACAGAACTGAGTGGGAGTACCTGTATCTGCTCAATAAAAATATGCAGAAGAGTAGCATGAGCACACCAGAGCAGTGCCCAGTAAGTATCAAGATTAAACTCAGAGGAGTAGTAGCGAGGAACAGTGAAGACACCTACCGGTCAATAAATAGTATAATTATAGGAACAATGGGAATGATATACAAATGTGTAATGACTGTACAAAATGACCAATAATGCTACAATATATAATAAGGGAAAGGAACAACTAGTAACAACGAGAAAATTAATAAATGATGATGCATAACAACCGAAAACTAATATCCAAATCCTAAGATCACAAAAAAACAAGGGAAAGGTAAGTCCATAACTCATATCCTACAAGGATGTTAACATAAGGTCTTATTCACTCTTTCCACAATTTCACCAAGTCTTGGACAAACCATAACTCACTAAAACCCAGCATCTGAATTTTAACACCTGGCATCCTTTACCCCATCAGTCCCTCAGTCATGCTGACAACTAGCTGGCTAACTATGGCCATTCTCACATATATAATGGATAAACAAGGGTGTACCTCCCTTCTTAGTAAAAACAGGAGCAATTTACCTCTAACGGGAGTACACAAATACATGTATGCTTGTGCAAATGTTCTAACGAAATTCCACCAACTACTAAACATAAATAGGAGAACGGATCGCACGTATGATGTTTACTTACAACTTCCAAGTGATAAATCTCATACAGGTAAGCAACCCACAATCACAATAATAACAAAAGAGAAATGCCTCCACAGACCAACACAATTCATTACAATCAACCCCTGACCTAGCCCTCCTTATTTCGCCATGTGTGCAATTAATAACATAATAAGTAACACCTTATTTCGCCATATGTGCACCATAGTATTTCCCACCTTATTTTGCCACATACGCAACCCACATATAAGTATATGAACATATCCCGCCTTATTTCGCCGCATGTGTAATATATAAATAACAACCGTGGGATGGCAAAGACCTCGTGCGAATGCTCAATAGAAGTCGCATGGAAGAAACCTCGTGCATCACAATATCAACAGTAGCATAGTAGAAACCCTGTGCACCACAATATCAATAGTGGCACGCCATAAACCTCGTGCATCACAATTTTACCATCTGCACGGCAGAAACCTCGTGCACCATAATATGAACAGTAGCATGGCAAAAACCTCATGCATCACAATATCAACTACAAAAGCAACAAATACAATATATATATAGGAATGAAGCAAGAGAATCACTCAGGTATTTCCGTTCGTCAAACGACAGTACAACTAACTCACATGGAATAACGGTAACAATGAAATACTAAGCGCAACAAGGACAACTGAACAAGGAATAAACGATAAGGAACAACAATTCCAAAATACTCAGTTCAACAACAAGGAAGTTAAAATGAACCAAATAAATACAATTAAGGAAATATCAACGAAATATAGAATATCTAACTTCTTTATAATTAAGACCAGTTAATTACACGAGAGATAGAAATAATGCTTTCCAAATAAGGATGAGAAATTAGGAATGATAATGTGACTATAGAATGGTATGGGTCCACTATTAATCAAGTAAAAGTTGATTAGACAACAAGAACAAAACCAAGAGGGAAAGTAAATTCCAAGTAAGCCATGTAGAGGTGAAACTATTAACATGAAACTCAATTGTATCAAGAACAACTTCACATTCAGTGATTACAAGGATCTAAGAGCCAAAAAGGGGAAAATTGTTCACAAATAAATCCAAGCACGCACTCGGCACCTCGCATACAAAGAATACAAACAACACAGAAGACTCCGATCCTTGGAAAAGTCCCTCATATAAGGGTAGGCAAGATACTTACCTTGAACCGGCTAAAATCAACTAACGACCCCTTTTTTTTCACGAGTACTCGACTCCGAATGGCCCGAATCTATTCAATTCAATCACACATTGTAAATAACATCTCAAGTAACTGATTCTACTATTTAACTCAAGCTAAGACGCAAATTTAGGTATAATAACCAAAATGCCCCTCAGGCCAACGTGGTCAAAACCCGAGGTTCGAACAAAAATCCGGTTGTGCGTTCCCCCACGAACAAAAATATATGATTTGTTTTAAAATCGGACCTCAAATTGAGGTCTAAATCCCCAATTTTAGAAAAACCTAGTTTCTACCCAAAACCTCCAATTTCACCTATGAAAATCATTGATTTTAAGTGAAAAATATGTTAAATGATAATAAAGATTGAAATAATTAAGTAAAAATCGACTTAAACATGATTAGGAAGAAGTTTTGTCCTTAAAAAATCGCCTATAGGGTTTGGGTCTTGAAAGAATGGTGGAAAATAGTGGAAAAATGACTAAGTATAAAAATTGCTGGGTCTCTAATGTTGCAATTGGGAACTGGGGTTCGCAATTGTGAATCCCGACCAAATGTGGGAAATGCAAAGCTGGGTTCGCATATTAATTTGCCAAGTTTTGCATTTGCGAGCATAAAGATCGCATTTGAGATCAGCCTATTTCCGCATTTGCGAGCATAGTGATCGCATTTGCGATCAGTGCCCAGAAATCCTTCGTTCGCATTTGCGAGAAAATGGATATCATTTGCAATCCTATACCAAGGTCCAAGGCTTCGCATTTGCGAGCTCGCAATTGCGAGGCTTTTCTTCGTAAATGCGAAGATCACAGAAGCAAAATACCAGATTATTTACAAGTTCAAAACTGCAATCCGCACCTATCCAAAACTCATCCGAGCCCTCAGGGCTCTATACCAAATATGCAGACAACCTCAATAATATCCTACGGACTCATTCGCATGATCAAATTGCGAAAATAACATCACATACATCAAATTAAGCCTCAAAACCCATGATTTCCTCCAAATTTTGATAAAATATCAAATTCCTATTTTAAGTGCGAAACACGTCAAAGGCCGTCCGTTTTGAACCAAACTTTACAAAAATCGCTTAAAAATATATATAAGACTTGTACTGGGCAATGGAACCAAAATACGGGCCCGATTTCCATAATCTTTTAATCAAATTTCAATCTAATTTTCTTAATTATTTTCAGAAAATAATTTCACACAAAAATGCATTTCTCGGGCTTGGGACCTCGGAATTTGATTCCGGGCATACGCTCAATTTCCGTATTTTCATACGGACCCTCCGGGACAGTCGCGGGTCCGGCTCTGTTTATCTAAAAAATTGACCGAAGTCAAATTTATTCAACATAATATAAAAAATTAGCATTTTTCTTACAATATTCATATCTAAGCTTTCTGGCTATGCGTCTGGATTGCGCAGGTAAATCGAGGCAACCCCTGATGAGGTTTTCAATGACTCAAAAGTATAGAATAGGTAAGAAAACAAGTGATGGCCCCGTTGGGTCATCACATATAGTACATTTAGTGGCTCCGAAGTTGGAGGATCCACGTGCTTTCACTATCCCTTGAACTATTGGAAGTGCAAATTTTGTTAAAGCTTTATAGGATTTACGGCCAAACATCAACTTGATACCTATCACAACTCTGTTTTACAACCTCGGAAGGGTATATAAGGGAGTTTTTCAATTAAAGAAAAATCGAAACGGGATTATTTGCTTATTTAAAATTAAGAGTCGCCACTTGGGATAATTTATGGTGTCCCAAGTCACCGGTTCAAATCCCGAATTGAGAAAAATGTTGATTTCGTATTAGAGTCCGCGAACCAGAAATCCGGGTAAGGAAGTTTGTTAACCCGGAAGAAGATGTTAGGCATTACCAAGTTCCGTAGTTCTAGCACGATTGCTCAACTGTTAAAATTAGCCTATTATCTGATTTTATTACATGTTTTAGCCTATGATTCAATTTTAACTTTATAACCGCTTTTATTTTAATATTTTTTAGAAAGATTCAACGTTATCTAAAACACATCTTGAACCACGTCACTTTAATGTACCCGCGGTCCACAACACATTTTATTTAATATTGTTGAGATTTGGATTTGGGTCACATAAATGCACACCCAAGTTTAGGAAAATAAAAGAAAATAGATTTACATAACGCTCCTAAAACAACTAGTACATTTGAATTATTTTCCTAATCTTTAAGATTGTTGGGATGCCAAATTTATGAACAAAATATTATTGGGGAAAATGCTAGCTGACATGATCTATTACTTTGCCCAAATTCCTTATGGTTTAAGACCCACCTTATGGCCCTTTTTTATTCCTTGACGAGAAAGAAACAACTCTAATTCTTCACCTATCCAATTAAAAGCAATTATTCAACAACCAAGATTACGTATATCACAATCAAAATAAAAAATAATTAAAACAATATAACCAAAAAACTAAGACATGCCACTTATACAACGTGAAACAAAAATCACCTAACAAGCGCACCGAACTATCATAGCACAATAAAATGAGAACAAAAATTTAGGAATGGGCTTTTATATGAACCAAGCTGAAAATTGCAAATCAATCGGCTAAAAAAACAACAATCTTGGACCGAACCACCGAAATTACAAACTTCAACCTCGATCGACACCATAAGCCTGTGATCCCCACCGACAATCATCTTCACTACTACTGATCTCACATTCGTTGTGCTAACCACCGCCACCGGAAAAAACTAACGGCACCGACAAACTTAGTCTAAAAGCAGTAGGTGAAAACATGGGAGTATACCTTTTATGTACATTACTTAAATCCGAATTAAATAAGTCACTGGCTAAATAAAATGTGAGTTAATCAACTGTGCCACAATCTTAATATGTATCCTCACTTTATAAACCATGATTGTCAGTGACACTTCACAAATTTAAACTCCACATCCAAAGTCTTCTCCTAAAAGGTAGAAACCAACTTCAAACATTCTCATAGCTTCAACTGTTCCTTTACCCAAAAGAATAATGTAAGCTCCATGTTTGCTTGATTAAGAATAAGATGATTTTGTAAAAGGCTTGCAAATTAGTTTGAGGGGGGAAGAATAGCGTATTTTCTTGGTCTCTTAAGTGAAAGAGATCGGGAAAAGTGGAGAAGGGCTCCCAATTTTCCTGCTGTTTTTCTTTTTTTGGTCTAGGTATAGGTCTTGAAAACATGGGGTAGGATTGTTATAATTGGATATTTTATATGAAAATGGGAAGGGATAGATGACCATTGGATTAGAAGGAAATAAATGGCTAGGATTAAATTTTGTACTTAAGTGGGCTAATAGGATGGAAAGAATGAGCTAAGGATAACTGGGTTGGAGTGTAGGACCATGTCCTTTATGTTTGAACTTAGGATAAAGAGACCAATTAATACAATGAATCTATAAAAATATAAAAATCTCTCTAAATTAAAATAACATAATATAAAACTAAATACTACGATTGAAATTAGTGTTTTTTTTGTATTTTCAAATATTATAATACTATAAATATAAATATGCTAATTGAATTTAACTTAAATATGAAAATATTTATTTTTTTTGTGATAAAATAAAGTAAAAGGGTCAAAACTAGCTAAAATATCGATATTAGCTCTAAACTAAATATTTTTATATGCTAAAATATGTTAAATCTTGGGGAGGGTAAAAAATTACATGTCTATATTGCCCTACTCAGTTTTAAAGACTTTGGATATTGGGCAACCGAGGCCAACTTCCATGAGATTGCAAATGGTGCATAGATCAATGAAGCAATCATCGAGTATTGTTGATTATGTGCTTGTCCGGGTGGACAAGTTTATCTTGCCAGCTGATTTTGTAATCTTGGATTGTGAGGTAAACTATAAAGTCCCGATCATATTGGGGAGACCTTTTCTTGCTACGGGGAAGGCTTTAGTTGATGTGGAAGTAGGGAAACTCCCTTTTCGGGTGGGTGATAGTCTTTAATGTGTGCAAGTCAATGAAGCATCCCAATTTTACCGAAGTGTGCTTATTTGTGGCTTTTGTCAGGGCTATGATAATTGACGATATTAATGAAATGATCAATGTGGAAGACCCTCTAGAGACCGTATTCTTAAATGTTGATGTCGATGATAATGAGGGCCAAGTGGAGTGTGTGAATGCTTTGCATGTAATGGGCTCTTATTATTATGAGCCTAGGAAACTCTCTTTGGATCTTGAAATAGAAAGACTCCTCCAACAAAGCCTTCAATTGAGGAACCTCTGTTGTTGGAGTTGAAGTCAATGCCTGCACACCTCATGTATGAATTCTTAGGCCCTAGTTCAACTTTACCAGTTATGCTTTCCTCCTGTATTACTAACATGCAGGAAGATGCCACATTGGCGGTGCTCAAAAAGTGAAAGAAGGCAATTGGATGGACTTTAGCTGATATTCCGGGAATAAGCTCCGCATTCTGTATGCACAAGATTATTCTTACAGATGATGTAAAATCCTCCTAGGAACATCAAAGTAGGTTGAACGAGGCAATGCAAGAATTTGTGAAAACGAAGGTGATCAAGTGGTTCAATGTGGGGGTTGTTGAACAAGGAAATGCAAGAAATTGTGAAAAAGAAGTTGATCAAGTGGTTAGATGCTGGGATTATGTACCCTATCATTGATAGCTCGTGAACTTCACGGGTGCAGTGTGTGCCGAAGAAAGGTAGTATAACCGTGGTGACTAATGATAACAATGAACCAATTCCTACCTGGACAGGTACCAGATGGAGTACGTGCATGGACTACCACAAGCTGGAAAAGGTGACCCACAAGGATCACATCCCATTGCCATTTCTTGACCAGATGCTTGATCATCTTGTTGGGCATGCCTTCTATTATTTCTTGAATAGATACTGTGGGTTCAACCAAATCTTAATCGCTCTGGAAGATCAGGAGAAGACCATATTTACTTGTCCATATGGAAGCTTTGCTTTTTCTCGGATGCCTTTTAGGTTGTGTAAAGCACCGATGATATTCCAACAGTGTATGATGGCCATTTTCACCGATATGGTGGAAGATATTTTGGAGGTTTTCATGGAAAATTTTAGTGTGGCGGGTGATTCATTTGATGAATGTTTGAAAAATCTGGATAGAGTGTTGGCCCGTTGTAAAGACACCAATCTTGTGCTCAATTGGGAAGAATGCCACTTCATGGTTGAGGAGGACATAATGTTGGGTCATAAAATCTCAAAGCAAGGCATAACCGTTGATAATTCCAAAATAGAAGTGATTTTATGGATTCCTCCCCCCACTTCTGTCAAGGGGATTAGGAGTTTTCTTGGGCACGCTAGGTTCTAGCAGAGATTCATAAAAGCTTTTTCGAAGGTAGTGAACCTTTTGTGCAAGATACTATAAAAGGATACTAAGTTCATGTTGGATGAGGGATATATGCAAGCATTTGAACTTCTCAAGCTTAAGTTTACCACCATTCCTATCAGTACTGCACCAAATTGGAGTTTTCCTTTCGAGCTCATGTGCTATGCGAGTGATGCTGCAGTTGGGGCAGTTTTGGATAAAAAAGTTAACAAAATATTTCATCTAGTGTTCTACGCAAGCAAGATAATGAATGGGGCCCAAAGGAACTACACGGTAACTGAGAAAGATTTGTTGGCAATAGCATTTGTACGGGAAAAGTTTTGGCTGTATCTTATGGGAGCCAAGGTCATGGTGCATACTGATCATGCAGCTCATTGGTACTTGATGACAAAGAAAGACTCAAAAGCTAGGCTGATACGATGATTCTTCTTACTTCAAGAGTTTAATTTAGAAATTGTAGACCAGAAGGGTAGTGAAAACCAAGTCCTGCTTGGAAGAGGAAGGAAGGCCATATGATGGACTAGAGATCAATGATGCATTTCCCGATAAGCAGTTACTTTTTGTGTCAATGAGTGTTACTCTATGATTAGAGGATGTTGCTAATTACCTTGTGACTGGCAGCATCCTGTGTGAGCTCTCTTCTAACCAAAGGAAGAAGCTCAAACAGAATAGTTTGGATTCCTATTGGGATGAACTGTATTTGTTCAAGATTTACACGAATGGTGTGATCCAAAAGTGTTTGCCGGAGGAAGAGCAATTGAGTATCTTGGAGGTTTGTAATTCCTCTCCCTATGGTGGCCATCAAGGTGGTGCAAGGACTACTTCTAAAGTTCTTAGTTGTGGGTTTTATTGGCAAACATGGTACAAATATGCAAGTGATTTTGTGAAGAGGTGTGATGATCAAAGATTCGGTGTAATTTCGAAGAAAGATGAGATGCGTCTCAATACCATTCTTGAGGTCTATATCTTTGATGCATGGGGCATTGATTTTATGGGCCCGTTCGTTAGCTCGGTGGGAACACCTACATTCTAGTGGCGGTTGACTATGTTTCAAAATGGGTGGAGGTCGTTGCTTTGACCAACAATGAAGCTAGGAGAGTGGTTGAATTTCTTAAAAAGAGATTTATTACAAGCTTTGGTACTCCTCGTGCAATCATTAGTGATGGGGGGTTGCATTTTTGCAATGGAGCTTTTTGGCACGTTGCTTGCAAAATATGGTATCAACCACAAAGTGTCTACTCCTTATCATCCTCAGGCGAATGGCTAAGTTGAAGTCTGAAATAAGGAAATCAAGAATATTTTGTCAAAAATGGTGAATGAAAATAGGACTGATTGGTCTAAGAAGTTGGATGATGTTCTATGGGCATATAGAACTGGTTACAAAACTTTGATTGGTATGTATTCGTATATTGGTGTTCGGGAAAGCTTCCTATTTACCAGTTGAATTAGAGCAAAAGGCCGTGTGGGTCTTAAGGAAGTTGAACCTTGATTGGGATGAAGCTACTAATCTTTGATTGGAGCAGCTCAATGAACTTGACGAATTTGGGTTGTATGCCTACTCCAGTTCCTCCCTATGCAAGGATCACGACAAATATACTTGGGAAAGGATTTCAAGTTGGGGTATTTGGTGCTCTTATTCAACTCTCAGCTATGTTTGTTCTCGGGAAAGCTCAAGTCAAAAAGGAGTAGACCGTTTGAAGTAATGTGTGTGTGACCCCATTTGGTGCTCTTGATTTAAAGATGAAAATTGGGGAAGCTTTTTGAGTGAATGGCCATAGGGTCAATCATTAGTTGGGAAAAATTGATGACAGCCACTGTGTAAAGTCTTAGGGACCTTTCTTAGGTGTAAAAATTGGACTTAAAATCAAAATACATTGAACTCTAAGTAGAGTGCTGTGAATGGGCACTCTATGCGGACCACAATGGATATTGTGTGGTCTATGTTGCACATGTGCGGTCTACAATGGCTTTTTATGAATACCACATTAAAGATTGTCCTAAAACCCAACCACTAAGGACCACAATTGCATTGTATTTTGTGCGGTCAGCGGTTCCTCAATGCTGACCATATTTCCATTTTGTGCGGTCCGCAGAGCAATTATTTAGAGAGTAGGTAGTCTAAAACCCACCTTTGTATGGACCACATTTCCATTTTATGCGGTCCGCATTGATAATTGTGCATCCACACTATATTTTATGCGGTCCATAGTGCATAGATTCAGAGAGGGGGTATTCTGAACACCACCTCTGTGCAGACCGCATTGGCCTTTTGTGCGGTCCCCACTAGCCTCTATGCGACCATACTAAATTTTATGTGGTCCGTACTATGTAACATTTTCAACTGTCTGTAACCGTTGCTTTTCTACAACTCTGATCTTAATTGCTTCTACTGATATTAACAAGACAAATGTATGTTGTTTCCAGACAATGGTAAAACAAATTGGCAAGGGTTTTAAACAACCAGGCGGAGGAGAATCCTCTCGAGGAAGGAAAAAAAAGATAAGATTGACTTCCCAAGCCCGGCAAAGCATTAATAACACAAGTAAGATTATCAAAGATTCTGATAAGGCTATTGATAAATCGTGGAGTGAGTACGAGCCCTTCCGAGAGGTATCTTCAAACTCCGTGCCAGAATTTGTTCCCCCACTGCCCAAGTGTCAGTGAATATATCTTTTGGGTCATGTGAGGGCTCATCTGAAGGTAGTAAGGATGAATACTCCACCTTTCCCACTTCATCATTATTTGGAGAGGGTACAGTATGAGAATTAATGAAGTAGGGAGAGAAGAGGTAGTAGGAGAAGGGGGATAACCTCAGGTGCGAGGTGTTGCTAGAACAAGAATATCGGAGGAGTGTCAAGACCGATTTGCGAGCGAGGTGGCTTATTATAAATTCAGGGAATGGTGGCCGATGAGAAAATTGATCATGGAGATGAGCTTTGTTGATAGACACCTATTGCCTCAAAACCCAAATGTGAGGAGGAAATTTAGGGAGGGAGTAGGCTAGGAGTCCTTCTTGGGGGACTGTGCGGATGTAAACAAGCACTTGGTCAAGGAATTCTATACCAATGCTGCCCACATAAAAAAGGGCACCAAAGTGACCAAGGTGTGAAATTTGAAAGTGTTGTTTGATAGAAAGTTAATAAATGACCACTTGGGTTTCAATGAGGAGGATCAATCACTGTACTTAGGAAATGGAATTAAGTGAGAAGATCCGTCCTTGGGTTGCACAGTATCTGTTAATCCCAGGTACCACCCCCAAATGGCTAAATGCTGGAGTAAAAATTTTTTAGAAGAAAATTGAACCTTGAGTCCATATGGTGGGAAACATTTGTGGCCAGCAGATTGGACCCCACTACTCATGAAAATCCCTCCCTCTTCACCTGGCAGGTTTGATGGCATCGATCATGGCAGGGTACCCGATTAATGTTGGGAATGTAATGTCTCGGGTAATCTAACATGTAATCAGCGACGATGACAGAAACTACCCCTTCCCCAGCTTCTTAACCATGTACTTCATGGACCTCAAGGCTGAAAAAAGGCCATTTGATATGAAGGAAAAAGCAAAGGCCCGTTCTCATGGTATTGTATGCAGGGTGATGACAACCCAAAAAGCAAGAACTATAAGGAAACAACCACCACTCTAACTGCTCAGTCTAAAGAGCAAGTATTGGTAGTGGCTCCTACTCAACTTTTTTCCACCTCAGCAGACATTCCCGTTGGTCCATCCAAATCATTAGATCCAGATATACCCTCTTCCCGAGCCTACCAAGTGACTACACACCGAATGAGCAAGGCTCTTCTCAGCATCAACAAATGGATGCAGATACTTCATCCAAGTTGTCTATCCTCACAACTACAGTAGCAGCTCAGTCGGCAGCTTCGCCTCTTTAGGTCCCACAGTTTATTGAGGATGCTCTCAAGGAAATTCTAGAAAATCAGAAGAAAACCCATGATACACAGAAGGTTCTAACGGATGCAGCGGAGTGTCATGAAAAATATTATAAGGAGCTTGCCAGGGAGGCCAAGAAGATGAGAAAGATATGGGCTTCCAAGGAGTCCGTAAAAGAGTTGAGGGTTGAGGTTGACAGGTTGAAGGAAAATCATCTACCTTTGGATTTATGTGACGGAGGGGAGTAGTAAGCTATGAAATCACTTAGATAGAAGCTTGTTGGATGACGGAACGATGACTTCATGCTTAAATTGCAGGACCCTATGCCAGTAGCTCAACCCCAACTAGAGCAATCCCAAAGGCCTCCTAAGGGGAAGAGGATGATTCCCCAAGCAGATGACAAAATCATCCAGTTGGCAGACCTAATGGAGACCTCCTCCAGTCAGCCACATGATGCAGCCCAGGAGCCTGTCCAGGTCCAAGCCAGGTCCCAACAGTAGAGCAACAAGTCAAAGGGAATCTATCTGAGTTTTCCGGGCATATTGAAGACGAAGGGACCGCTCAGGATCCCATGAAGGTAGATAAGCCATAGGAAGTTTCTATATCCTCTTCTTTTTATTTTGATGCTAATTTTGCTTAGTTGGCATTAAGGACAATGCTAGCTTTGATTTGAGGGGTAGGCCCTACATTGATTTGTTGGATGATTGTATATATTTGACAGACTTCATACTTTCTTTATTTTTCATCTTTGGTATGTATATAATTTTGGTACTTCATTACATTTTTCGTACTTTTCACTTTGGTATGGGATATAAAGTTGTGTTACATTGTATATATTCATTCCCTATATTGTATATTCGATTAAATTTCCTCTTGTACATATTCATTCTACTTTTCACATTTTTATTTTTCTTAGCTTCTTATTTGTGTTCATTGCTTCTTTTTTTGAACGTTTGCAACAAACCTTTGGTTTTCTTAATGCCACGGTTCTTTCCAAAGGTGGAGTTGTGAACTAGATGGCTCATTGGAATGATGGATGGCGTGATAAGTTTCTTTAGGGTTTGAGTTCTTTATTTCTTTTTTTTTTCTTTTAAGTAGTCGGTGTTAGGGGTTCCTCAAGCAAAGCTTCACTTGGTCCTAGCAATTTTTCCTTTGATCTCATGGTCAAAATTAAATAGTTGTGTATAGGATGGTAAAGTCGTGACCTTGAGACTCTTGTGTTGACCGATAAGCATCAAGTGGTTTTTCGGGGCCATTATATGCTCAAATCCTATTAAGGTCATTGTGGATCCGTGACTCTGTGTCTTTAGTAGTCTCATCGCTTATGTGGTGAGAAATTACATTGCAATTCCATGTCTCAAGCCATTTGTCTAGAACTTGCCCTAAAAGTTTGTATTGGCAAAATCCTAAGTGAATTTTGACTCGAAACATGATTATAGGCTCCCCATGATTAAAATGATAGCCTGAACATTTCCATAGCCTACCAATGAGAAAATTACTAGCCAACCCTTTTGAGCCTTAGACCTTTTCCCTTCAAGAACCATGATACATGCCTTTACCCGTTCTAGAAGATACCCTCTCTTGGCACCCGATCATTCTTTAGAACATGGAAAAATTATAAATTTTGGGGGAGAGACGAGGATTGTAACAAAGTGGTAAAAAGGTACAAAAAAATGAAGAAGGGAAAGGAAATGAAAAAGGAAAGAAAAAAGACAAAAAGAATAGTCAATGTAGAATTGAATAAAAGGGATTCAAGAAAAGAGAAGAATGAAATGTGTGAAAAAATTGAGAAAGGAGAAAAGATTTGAAATGTACAAGAATGAGTGACAGTCTGTCTCTATAAACCCTTAGAAAGAAGTGAAATGACTCAAAACGTTAAGTGAAATTGTGCCAAAATGAAACTAAAGAACTGCCTAAGGGAAGATGGAACCTACTTAGACCAAACATTTCGTACTCGGAACCAAAAGCCTTCACTATGTCTCCACAAAAGCCCTATAACATCTCTAGTGGAATGAAGATTACATTAGTAGTGACTCACATAAAGGGCAAGCATATGGTACTTAGAGCCGAACTTGTGACTTTTCTTTTTGATAGATGAGTGAATTTCCATTAATCTCCTTATGAGTGCCACTATTCTAAAGGTGAGGTTTGGTTAGGGAAAGTTGAGGATGTGAGTTGGGTTCCAAAATTACTAAAGCAACAGAAAAAATTCTTTGATGTATTGAGTCATTACCTAATGCTCTTGTTTCGCACTTAATCCATGGTGTTTAGAAGAGTAAAGATTGTTAATAATTTATTTGTATCGAGGGTAATTGCTAGTGCCAATTGATGCTAGATGAGGTCACTTTAGGATAGCTGAATTTTCTTGGAATTTCTCTTAAGAGGTGGGTCTTATTTTGTTTGATTGAGAACAAGAAAAAGCTTAAGTTTGAGATAATTGATAACTAGGGAATATGATGCATTTTACACTCTTTCATGCTCAATTTTTGATTCGAAATATGTACAAAATAGTCCCAAAGGCTCACAAATTGTGCTAGATTGCAGGTTTGATCAACAAGGTGACAAGTTGTCAAAGATCAACCTAAAAGGGAGTGAAACGTGCACAAGTACCATGACAAGACAAAGCTCAGAAAAAACAGGGCCTGTGTGGCCGCACACAATTCTGTGCAGACCGCACAAGTGAGGTTCAGATAGGCTGCTATTCAGGAAAAAAAGGCAATGCAGCCGCACGAGGTTTTGTAGGGCCTGCAGAGAGAAGGTTCAGAGAATTTCCAAGTCCAAGTTTGAAACCCAATGCGTTCCGCGCCCCATTTCATGTGAACCGCACTAAAAGCCACCACGGCCGCACTCAATTTTGTGCGGTCCGCATTGCCCAAGTTCAAAGAGCCGTTTATTCAAATTCGAAGCCCTAGTGCAGCCACTCATGATTTTGTGCGGTCTGCAGTAACCCTGCCGAGGTATTTTTTCCTACTTTTTTTAGCTTAGTGTAAATAGCTTCTTTTCCATTTTTAGGTTAGGCAGATAGTTTGCACAGAAGGATGCGCTCATGACTTCGAATATTTTAGATGTTTTGAGTAATTTTAGATTTATTTTAACATTGAATCATCAAGTTTAATTTAGCAATTAATCAATATGAGTTTTCTCTTCATCTATTTCTTTGATTTCTTCTCTAATTATGAGTAACTAGACCCATAATATAGGGTTGTGGTGTTTGATATTTGGACTAATTTCATATTTAATTGATGAATTATTGGTGACAAACACTAGTTTGTGTTTAGTTGATTTTGGCTCTTCTTGAGAAAAACAGCCTAAGTCTCTAAAATTGGTCCAACAAGGAATTTGGGCATACTCAAGAGATTGATAGCCCCAATAAAAGGGTTAAACCTAGAGATAGTAATACCTGACTTGAACCGTAATTGCTTGTGCAGATTTGCATATTAAATTGGTCTTGAGAAAGTCAATTCGTGCAAAATCACTCGAACTACCGAGATGTATAGAGTGAGTAGAATTAACCAATGGTTATACCATACTCCTCAAATGTGAGAATCTAGATTTAGACTCAAGAATATGTCAATTGACCACCTAGGCGGAAGTCACTACCCTAGTGCCTTTTAATCACCTGAACAACTCGCAATAGTTTAATCTTAGCTTATTTTAGTTTAATTGAGCATTGTAGTTTTATAAAGTTAGTATCATAATCAAAACCAAAAATGTGTAGAAGACGAGGCCCAATCAAGATGGAGCCTCTTGTGAAGACGAGGCCACCCGACATAACACTCACATTAACCCCTTAAGTGTTAAGAGTCATTATAAAACCTTTAGGTGATCAATGTTTCATAATACAAGTCTGAATTAAATGCAAAAATAACATACATGCCCGAGATCTGGGGGTCTCTAGTCATGAGCATCTATCAAGGTTTGAATATAACAAGAAGTCTAAAATAATGTACTAAATACAGTAATTGCAATGTGAGGAAGAGAGCAGTGCTATGAATGTCATGCAGCCACATGCTAACTCTGATGACTCCGTCTGAACAAATCAACACCTTACTATCGAGTTCTGATATACATGTATCTGCACATGAGTTGCAGGGAGTAATGTGAGTACTCCAACCCAGTAAGTAATAAGAGTAAATAAAGACTGAGCAGTAGGAAACAATGAATCCACATTCATATTAGGCTAAATAAACACAACAGGCCTTCAAATAATAATACGAGTCAACCTTCCCTTTTGAAATCCATCTTTTAGTAAAAATCATTATAAAACATTTATTCAACTTTTATACAGAGGCTCAATATGAAGATGAGTGAAAAACTGTCAATAAAACAACACATCCGATAGAAACTCGCTTTTAGGAGGAGTGAATTCAATAAGTTCTTAAATAGGCCTTTCAGGGAACATGTCCCTCATGTGCATGTATATATATCTGTCGCTCTTCAGGCTAGACTCTATGTCACTCATGACTCATCTCTTACCAAACATTACTCGCACCTACCATTCATGCTCAATAGGTACCATATAGTGACAACTGCAGCGTGCAACCCGATCCATATATCGCAGCGATGTGCAGCCCAGTCCATGTATTTTGTCGACGGTGCTCACTAGGGGTATACAGACTCTGGGAGGGGCCCCTTACAGCCGAAGCGCAATATTGCTGCGGCGTGCAGCCCGATCCAACATATCGATGTAGTGTGCAACCCAATCCATATAAGTATCGCTCCAGCGTGTGGCTCGATCCATTTACATATATTTATATATGTCTGCGAAGTACATCCCAATCTGTGTGTGTCTGTGTGTGTATATATATATATATATATATATATATATATATATATATATATATATATATATATATATATATTATTGTGGCGTGCAGCCTGATCCATGGATATATAATCCTCACAACTAGGCCCTCGGCCTCTCTCAGTCATTAACCTCATCATTAAACTCTCAGTCAATCTCAATTGTCAATCTCACCATCAGACCCTCGGTCTATCTCAGTATTAGACTGGGGATATGCTTTCAACAACTAGAATGAGGAAAGATAGTAAAAATACCCTAATGGTCTCAACGAGTTGGCACAAGGCCTCAAACATGGCATACAACCCAAAATATAGTAACATCAAACAATTAACTACCAATTTCGCATGAAAATAATCACTACGGATGGACTAGGTCACAATCGTCAGTGGTGCTCTACCCCATGCTCGTCATCTAGAGCATAAGTCACCTTAAAGTAACACAATGATGTGTAATCCGGAGTTTCAAACCCTCAGGACAGTATTTACAATTATTACTTACCTTAAGCCTCTATTATAACATTACCTCTCGATTCCCCAATAAATATACTTGAATCTAGTGACAAATTACTTAAATACATCAACCAATGCTAAATGACTCAATTTGAATGCATAAAAATGAATTTCCCAAAGTTTTTCCCAAAAAGTCAAAAAATGTTGTCGGGCCCACGTGGTCAAAACCTGAGGTTCGAACTAAAACCGGGTTACCCATTCCCCCATTTATCCTAATATATGATTTGTTTTGAAATCGGACCTCAAATTGAGGTCCGAATGCCTAATTTTAGAAAAACCTAGGTTCTACCCAAAGCACCCAATTTCACCCATGAAACCCCTTGATTTTAAGTCGAAAACATGTTAAATGATGTTAATGAGTGAAAGAAATGAGCAAGAATAAAATTACAATTGATTTGGAAAAAGTTGTTCTTGAAAAATTTCCCAAATGAGTTGTGTTACGAAAATGGGGTGAAAATGTCATAAAATCGACTACGTATGAAAAATGCAGGTTGCAGATGTGGGGAATGCGAACTGGAGTTCGCAATTGCGAACCCCGACCTGTTATGGGAATTGGGAAATCATGTTCTAAGTTGCGAACGCTGGCAAAGGGAGGGACTTTGCATTTTGCGCGCCCAAATGTCATATCTGCGACATGCACCTCTTTGCATTTGTGAACCCAATGGTCGCATTTGCGATCACAAGCTCACATTTGTGAGACCTTCTTCGCAAATGCAAAGTTTGGAGAACTGAAATGTCAGATTTATCAAAAATTAAAAAATGCAATCCGACACCTATCAAAAACTCACTCGAGCCCCCCGAGGTTCCAAACTAAGCATACACACAACCTCAAAAACATCCTACGGACTTATCCATGCGACCAGATCTCCAAAAAAAACATCATAAACAATGAATTAAGCCTTGAAATCCATGATTCCTTCCAAAATTTTCATGAAACATCAAATTTCCATTTTAAAGTTTGAAACACGTCTAACGACGTCCGTTTTCAACCAAACTTTACAGAAAGTGCTTAAACCATATATAAGACTTGTACCAATCACCAATACAAAAATACGGGCCCGATAATATAGTCTTTTAATCAAATTTCATTTCCAATTTTCCTTAATTATTTCCAGAAAACAATTTAACACAAAAATTCATTTCTCGGGCTTGGGACCATAAATTTCGGGCATACGCCCAAGTTCAATATTTTTCTACAGACCCTACGGGACCGTCAAATTATGAGTCCGGGTCCTTTTAACCAAAATGTTGACTGAAGTCAAATTTATTCAATTTATATCAAAGTTTAGCATTTTTCTCACAGAATTCCTACCAAATTCTTCCTGAAAACCAAAACCAACAATCTACATCAGTCATAATATACTACACAGGGTAGGGGTGTTCATAAAAACTCGAAAACCTGAACCAAACCGAAAACCAAACCAAAGCAACCAAAAAGCCAATACTTTTTAGTTTGGTTTGGTTTTGGTTTTGAATTTTTAAAATTAATCAAAATTTGTTTGATTTTGGTTTTAATCAGAAAAAACTGAACCAAACCGACTATAGGAGCAGCTATTCAAAATTTAGGAAAACCGATTAATACAAAAAAAAAACTGAAAATCAGACATAAACCGAATAGAGAAAAACCGGCTTAGTTGGTTCAGCTTGGTTCTAATATTTGAAAAATTGACTTACCTAGTTTGATTTCTTTTCAAGGAAAAACTGATCCAAACTGAACAATGAACACCCTCAACAGGGGGCAAGTCATCCCCGAAAACTGACGAGTAAAGTGGAAAAGCTCAAAACGACCGGTTGGGTCGTTACATCCCCCCCACTTAAACACACGTTCGTCCTCGAACATTTCTGGGGTTGTTCTAGAAACCAAAAAATAGCTGAAAAACCTTACCAAGCACATACCTGGGGCTGATCTCATGTCACTCGATCTCATATAGGCCCAATAATGCATAGAAACTGAAATTACACAACCCAATCTAGCCTATAAGCCATAGGACCAGATTTTTCAATTCTGAAACCATCAATATGATCAAAACCCCATAAAACTACTCCGAATAGGCCCGAACAGAGAACAAAGAAGAAATGAACATGGTTAACTAGTAGAAAACAAACAACTGAATTCTTTTTGTTTTCTGCTCTAGCTTCTCTTTATTCTAGAGCGAGAAAGCTTGAGAATTTTACTTCCAATGGCTTACATCCTTCATTTTCTGTGATTTCATATCAATTATAATCCCAAAAGAACGCATTTCCTCTCATAAATAATTCCCAACTGGTTTTACATCCTTCCTTATTACCTTTTAATCCAGATCTTAATTTCAAAAATTAGGTTTACTGTAGCAGTGTCTTCTTCACCATAATCTGGATTATCTAAGCTCTTATTTAGTATTTAATTGTTCGGTTTCTCATTAAAATGTTCAAGCTGCTGCATTTTCATCTATCAAACTGTCTAGATTTTCATCCCTTAAAGATTTGTCCATCGTGTATCTTACGTACACTTCGCTGATGTAAATTGCTGTACCTGTGTCTCGTATTGGTTTTTTCTCATTAGAGGGTTCAGGACCTTTAGATTCATTTAGATCTTCGATAATCTTAGGTACTCATAGTTCTTAATCTCATCAGCAAACAGATTCTGGCAGTTTTGATATTTCTTTGGCGTTGTTCATGGTTGCCATGGCCGGCGACCAGTCATCTCCAATGGCTGGTCCGCCCTCTCAAGAGACTTCGCCCATCCCTAACAACACCTCAACAATACCCAAACCTTTAGATTATTCAAATATCCTAAAACCAGCCACAACCAACACTCAAATCCAAGGTCTATGCAATGTCGAGCTTATTCCGATGCGCTGACCAGTTTTTTTACAAGGACAACCTATGGTACGTTTCTCAGAAGACGAGTTAGATCGAATGAACCGGATTGATAATCAACATTATGCTATCGTGTGCAAATTTTTGTATGGTTGGCCTGAGCTCAATAAATTACGTCGAATTGTCCCGATACAATGTGGAATTAAAGGCGACTGTACTATTGGTCACCTTCGTGACAAACATGTTTTGATAAGATTGACGTTATGGAAAAATTTTGTGGATTTCTCATCAAAGAACATTTATTATGTAAAAGACGGGGTAGGGAATGAATACCAATTGAGTACTTTGATATATGATACTAAATTGAAAGTCGATGAGGAAACACATAAAGTTATGGCTTGCATTTCGTTTCCAAATTTACTGCCAACTTATTTCGCAATAGAATGTCTGTTTTCGTTGGCATATGTTGGGGGGAAAGCCAATTCATCTTAATTTGGCTACTATTAACAAGACAAGGCCAAGTTCTTCACGCGTTAAGATGTTAGTTGATTTATTAACTAATTTACCTAAAAACGTACGCATGGATATTGTTAATGAGCCAACGGGGGAAGTGAGGACTGAGTGGGTGACGATTAAATACGACTACCTACCAAAATACTGCAAAGAATGCAAGTTACAAAGACATGACAACTTTGAATGTTGGAGAATTAATTCGGAGTTAAGGGAAAATAAAAATGTCCATCAATAAGAAAGTGTTGAAACTGTGCAATAACGCAATAAGAAACCTGCAAAACATGATGCTCCCATAATGACTCTTACCAACGGCAAGGTGGTTGGTAATGTAGGCTCTTAATGAAAGGAAGTCCGCGACAATAGGGTTCTTAACAAAGAAAAACAAACTGAAGTTTCTTCTACACAAGGTAAAGAAATAGTTCATGGTAACCATTCCAATGTCAAAAAACAAATCCAAACTACCAACCAATTTGCAGTGTTTCAAAAGGAAAATGTAGGTATCCAACTGGCACTTGTAGATGAATCTCTAGTTCAAAAATCCAAAAGAAACAATGAGACTCTGCAAACAGTTATGGAATATGTTTTAAAGGAACACGAATTTTATGCTTCAACTACACAAATGGTACAAAAGATAACTTCTCCTAGCTCTTCCAAAAGACAACAAGCCGACACTCAACCAAAGAAGCTACACCATGCAGACCTTCATTCAATCAGAAAGCAAAAAGAAATCTTGAACACAAGAGGGAATCAACCAGTTTGTGTACAGCAAGAGTTGGGGAAAGAGCAGCATCTTCACAATTACTCAACTGTCCAATGGGTTCAGGCAGTTTTCAAAAATAACGCAGTTCAGGTCAATACCTTATGTCAAGACATTCCTTCATAGGACACAAAAGATGAACAACAATTAGCAAACAACAAAGAAGTGAATTTGTAGAAGACACAGATTTTGACAAATTCAGGGCCAATGAAAAAGAAAAATGGGCAGCAAGGAAATTAATGCTCAACCAAACAGAGGAAGTCTTTAGAAGATGGTCAGATTCCAGATACGATGCATAGTGATGATGAAATTGGAGGAAATGAATTGGAAAATGAGGACCAAAAGGTTAATGGTAATGTCAATGCAAACGATATACAAACCATAAGGGAATGCGCAAATACAGTAGCAGAAAAGACAACAGAGGGAAACCGCAATATCGTAGATCTAGGAGGGACTTTGCATAATGATGAGATTCAAGTATTGAATGAAGTAGAAAATGCAGATACAAATCAAGAGCAAATTGTAGACAAAAACCAAGAGAACATAGTGCAAGTCTATGCAATAAGTGCAGTAACAATAAACACAACGAAGTGAGTAGCAGGAAGTATTATTCTTTCGTACAATGCACAGTCTTTCACCAATGATCATGAACAAACTGCTGCAGAAGTTTCCAATCAGGAAAATAATGCTGACCTTACCAATCAGCCATATGATGTTGTCATAGAAAAAGAACCAGTAGAAACACATGACCTAGCTGCCCATGCAGAACTTAGAGATGTAGATATGGATGAAGAATCCACTGCTCAAAATTTCCTTAATGTTGCCAAGCATGGGGATCTGTCACCAAGGCATGTTGAACCTGTAAAATCTCCAACAAAAGGAAAAAAGAAACAGTCAAAAGAGAATTCAAATGTACATGTCACTGGAGTACAAACAAGGAGTACACTGTCCAAACCCAAAAACATTTAATGGATGCCATTATATGGAATGTGAGGTCAGTAAACACAATGCAAGCATTTCAAAGGCTAATTACAATGCATCAAAAACATCAATTTCAGTTCATATGAATCATTGAGCCTATGCAGCAGTCTCACAAAACGGAGAGGTATAGAGCAAGAATTGGTTTGGCTCAGGATGTGGTGAATGTATCAAAAAAGATTTGGGCTTTTATTGATGAAATTTTTGCAATTAATATTCTCTATGACATGTCTCAACAACTGACTTTGAGATTGATGAACAATGAAACACATGCAGAGCTCATCCTTACGCTAGTCTACGCCAAATGTGACCGCACTGAAACAATTGATCTATGGAATTCTTTGTATGCAATGGCATCCCATATGACAGTACCATGGCTGGTTGGAGGAGACTTTAATGTGATATGGGACGAGGAGGAGAACAATGGAGGTTTGACAGTTCCTCTCCTTCATGTAGATAACTATAGACATTGCATAAACACCTGCACTTTGAATGATTTTGGATTTAAAGGAAGCATATTTACATGGTGGAACAGAAGATCAGAAGAGGACTGTATATTTAATATATTGTATAGATGTTTACGAAATGACGAATTGCAACAGACCTTTCCTGGATTGGAGGTAACTCACCTGTCCAAAATCAGCTATGATCATTGCCCGATGCTGCTGAAATGTGATATAAAAACTCCCCCAATGAAGAAGTCGTTTAGATTTCCTAACTTCTGGACAAAACATGAATCTTTTAAAGATGTCGTGAAGGAGAATTGGAATGCTGATTTTAGTGCTAACTGTTAGATAATACGCTTAACGCTAGGGGGGGGGTGAATAGCGTTATAATAAAAATTAGCATAAACTTGCGGAATTTAAAAATTGCAGGAAATAAGTAAGTGCGATAAGTAAATAAATTAGAACAAACACACCGATGTATCCTGGTTCACCACAACCCATGGCTAGTCCAGTCCCCGAGAGACTCTCTCGAGATTTCCACTAACTTGTTAAGCTTACGGGTGCTCAACAAACCGTTACAACTTGAGGACACAAGCCTCAACAACCTTTGCTCGGAGATACAACACTCCAAGACTTCAACCAAGGAAACACAAGTTCCTTCTTACAACACAAGGGACTAACACTTTCCTTCAAGTGTACAAAAACACTTAGCACTCAAACAAGACACTCTTTTAAGAGTAGATATGAGTAAAAAGAATACGCTCAAGATCGCAACAGCTTTCGACAAGAATTTAGCTCTCAAAAGCTTATGTAATGAATATAAAATGATAAGCAATAAAGTACGCAAGCTTTAGCAATTGTATGATCAGTTGTTGTGTGTTGTTGTGTTTAAAAGACTGAATTGAAGCTGTATTTATAGTTGAAAAACTTTGAATTACCGTTGTCTAATTGCCAATTAAGAATTGCTGATTTTACTCAGTGACAATCGATTGTCAAAATGCCACAACGATTGTTTGCCAGTTCTTCCAAAAATCAATCCCAGATTTTACGCATAACAATCGATTATCTAAGATCAATAATCGATTACTGGCAACGTTCAAAAAATCATTTCCAGATTTTACGTAAAACAATGGATTGTCAGAAATCTACAATTGATTACTCAGCAACGTTCAAAAAATCATTTCCGGATTTTACTTAAGAACAATCGATTATAGGAAATCAATAATCGATTACTCAGCAACGTTCAAAAAATCCTTTCCAGATTTTAATTAAAACAATCGATTATAGGAAATCAATAATCGATTACCTGACGGTATTTGAAAACATTTTGGCAACGGTCATTTATACAATCGATTATACTAAGTTAACAATCGATTATATATCAGTCTTGAAAAATCAATTTAGACACTGCCTCTTGACAATCGATTGTTATAGGTTCACAATCGATTATTTAATAACTTTGAAAAACTCTAGACACTGCCTCAACACAATCGATTGTCATAAGTTCACAATCGATTATTTTGTGACTTTGAAAAATCTGATGGACACTTTCTCTTCACAATCGATTGTCATTAGCTTCACAATCGATTATTTTGAGCATTGAAAAACTTTGATGGACACTGCCTCATCACAATCGATTATCATAAGGTTCACAATCATTGTCATGCAGATTTGAAAAATCTGATGCTCACTGCCTTAACACAATCGATTGTCATAAGTTCACGATCGATTGTCAAGCAGCTGACTTAAACATATTCGATTATCATAAGTACATAATCGATTATCTTAGTCCAGATTTTTGAGGCATGTTTAAAAATCATTTTGACTAAAGTAAATATGCATTATTTAAAATCATTTTGCTCTAAATTAAATATGCATGATTTGTTAAAAATATTTTTACGAGAGAAGCCAAGTCTTGAGTTTAAGTTGTCGGATCAAGATCATAATTTAATACCGACTCATATAAAACTTAATCTCGATCTTTGTCTTGTGCTTGAATCTCTTTGGCTCGTTCATGCAATTCCGTCATCAGTATGCTTCTTGCCATTTGATTTATTGTCATACAATATCGTTGTTTGATACTTCACTTCATTGTTTGTCATTCATCAAAACCTATACCTGAAAATCATGCTCATACAACCAAAGCGCACATATCATAGATATACATGATTTCCAACACTAACCCTTTCATCATTTTTAACTACAAGTTAAAGAAGCTTAAACATGCACTATTTACCTAGAGCAGAGCTACATATGGGGACATTTTCAAGAAGATTGCAAGTCTTGAGGAGGTGGTCCTGGTTCATGAAAGACAATTTGAAGTTAATCCTACACAGATAAAAAGGCAAATATTATGACAGGTCCAAGCTGAAATGCTTAAATATCTTGCATTAGAAGAACAATTTTGGAGACAAAAAGCAGCCATGTTGTGGTTCAAAGATGGTGATAGAAACACAAAATATTTCCATGTTCAAGTTAATGGGAGAAGGAAGAGACTAAATTAACAAGGATCCAGAATAGCCTTGGTAACTGGATTGAAGAAGATCACGTAATAGCAGAAGAAGCAGTAAAATGTTACAAGAAACTATTTTTTGAGACTTCACTTCCTAATTCTGTTGATATTCTAAACCAAGTACCTTCAATGGTAGATAATGATCAACATGAGAGATGGATGGCTTTGCCTTCTATTGAGGAAGTGAAGAAAATGTTAGGATTTATGCCCGTCACTAGAGGGGGGGTGAATAGTGCGGAACGAGAACATTGATAAATATTGCGGAATTAAAATTGCAGGAGTAAAGTAAATGCAGTAATTAAAAGATAAAGGAAAGAACACACCGAATTTATACTGGTTCACCACAACATGTGGTTAGTCCAAACCCCGAGAGACTCTCTCGAGATTCCACTAACTCCGTTAAGCTTACAGGTGCCTAACAAACCGTTACACTTGCTCGTAGATGTACACTCTACATGACTTCAACTTGCTCGAGGATACCTCACCTCAAGACTTCACCTTGCTCATGGATACCGCACCACAAGACTTCACACACTAAGATTGAGGGTACTTAGCAAACCCAACAATCAATGAGAAGATATGGTCTTCTCAAACACCTTTCTCTTTTATAACAAGAACTCTCTAATAATAGTAGATAAAGAGATACAAAATAAGCTCTATGAACAACTCAAAGTTGTCTCTCAAATGCCTCAACAAAAGCTCTATAATGATGCACAAATAATATCAATGTGTATATGAATAATGAGAGGTGTTGTGTATGTCAAATCAGCTCAAAAGACCTCTATTTATAGGTGTTATAAGTTGTATGTCTGTTGCTTAATTGGCAATCAATTATGCTGATTTTATGCCAAATAATCGATTATCAGATTTGGATAATCGATTATCAACTTACCGCTACAAAATCGGAAGCTGATTCTGCTCTAGAATAATCGATTACTAATATTGCCTAATCGATTATTTTTTACAGCGTTCAAAAACTTTGGCAACGGATACAAGATAATCGATTATTCAATTCTGATAATCGATTATTCTACTCTGGGGAAATTTCCAATAAATGGAATTTCCCAGAATAATCGATTATCACTTTTGCATAATCGATTATTCACCTATGCTATCCAGAATTGACAACTTACTTCAAAAACCATTTTGGTTAAAATGAAAACGTTAAAATCATTTTGTTTGAAGTATTTGAAATATGTTTATGATAAATATGATTTGATAAAAAGATTTTATGCATATTTATGATGACCTATGTTGAGCCAAAAGACGAGATAACTTAAACGTTGCTCTTACATTGGTTCTACCTAGCGACCTATGCCTTGGGTCTTCGGTCTTGAACTTTTGAGCTCGTCTTGGGCTTGTCTATGCTATCCATTCATCAATATGCTTCTCGGCATGCAATCTTGATTGTTTGTCATATGATAACGTTGTTTGACACTTGACTTCATTGTTTGTCATTCACCAAAACCTATACCTGAAAATCATGCTAATACAACCAAAGCACACATATCATGGATAGAATGATTTTCTACAATTTCCCTCTTTTTGATAATGACAAACAATAGGAGATATGCATATCAGATTCCCCGTAAAATTCATGCAATATCTCAACATACAATTCATGCAAACAATTCCCCTTAATGATAATTTCCCCTCAAATAAGGCATACTATAACGTAGATACATTCCCCCTTATTTGATGCATATAGCCTAAACTCTTCCCCCTTTTGGCATTAGCAAAAAGAGAGTATACAAAGGCTACTTTCCCTTTTCGACACTTCCCCCTTTTGGGTATATCAATTGTTAGTGTCAAGAATAAAATAGGAAATACAATGAGGAATATACATTGATGATATTTAAAAAATCATACCAACATGAAATAATACCAAATGTTAGTAAAAATATAACAACCATAATGACGGTTATTTTTCAAGAATATATCAACTGTTATTCAAACCAAAAATACTATTCATCAAAAACATGAATCAATTATTATTTTTAACACAAATAATTGATACCAATTGTTATTCAAGATAAAAGTTATTAAAACATGAATCACCAAAAATAATTAATATCAATTGTTAACAAAGATATATTAATTGTTAACACATATCAACTATTACGTTTTTATAAAAAATATGATAACTAACCGAAATTCCCCCTCGATGCAATAAGGTTTCGTGCTTGGTGCATCTACTACGATATTGTAGTCTTCAAGCACACCTGCAAACGTACCTAAAAATAGGTTTTTGGTACCCAACTACTTTTGGGTCCTTGGGGGTTAGGCAAATAATAATCATAGTCAAAAGATAAATCTCTATGTTTTGCAAAACATACGGGTGCTATATGTCCTACCCGGTTGCAATAATGACATATAACATTCGGGTTGTGCATATGTCTTGGTTGAGCCAAAAACGTTCTAGGTGATCTAAAGTCGTTATTCCTAGAAGCGTTGAAATTCCTAGAGTTATTTCTAGGTGGTCTAAAATGATTAATTCTAGACTCATTTACAAAATTCCTAGAATTATTTCTAAGTTGTGTATCGCAATTTCTAACATGATTCTTACGCCTTTTATTTTTCCTGGACCTTTTCTTTTTAATTTCTTCAACTATTTTAGGATTGTCTACACTACGTTTTTCTAGTGTGTTCCTAAGTTCTTTGTTTTCTAATTTCAAAGAATTACAGGAAGAACAATTAGAACTTTGATCAATTGAAGAGGCTTCATTCATCTCCTTAATTTTTTTTTTAAGATCAATATTATCATTTTCAAAAAATTTATTTTCCTCTTCTAAAACTTTAATTTTATTTTTAAGATCACTATTATCATTTTCTAAAAATTTAATTTCTTCTTCTACAACTTTAATTTTAGCCTTGGCCTCTTTGGAGATTTTTGAAGTCTTTTCAATTCACCACATAATTCATGAAAAGCTTCTTGTAATTCTTCGAACGAGTAGGAGTTAGAAGTACTTACCTCTTCTTCCTCGTCAGCCATGAGGCATAAGGCGGCCGTTTCATCACCCGAGCTTTCTGAATCCCATGTCGCACGCCTTTGGTGTTTGTTCTTCTTCTTTTCCTTGGATTTTGGGCAATGAGATTTGGTGTGCCCAAGTTTTCCACAATTATGGCATGAAGGACTTGGTTCTTCCTTCTTAATTTCCTTCTTCATAAACTTATGAAAATTTTCAATTAAATCATTTGAAGAAGTATCATCATCACTTTCCGAGTCACTTACCTCAACTCTTTTAGATGATGAGGCTTTGAAGGCGATACCTGGACCTTTACTTCTAAGATAAGGATTAAGAATTGTGCTTTCATAAGTTTCGAGGTTACCTCTTAGTCCATCAATTGTGACATCCGTGATTCCTATCGACTCTTGGATGGCATTGGCTTCGGAACGCCATTCGGGAGTGAGATTCCGTAGGATTTTTCGAATAAGATCTTTGTTCGTAGACACTTTCCCGAGAGCATGAAGATCGTTGACGATTTTTGAGAATCGTTCGAACATAAAACCGATGGGTTCTTTCTCCATTTTAAAGATTTCATATTCATGTGTTAAAAAATCAATTCTAGCTTCTCGGACTTGACGCGTACCTTCATAAGTGATTTCAAGCTTATCCCACATCTCCTTGGCGGTTGTGCAGCAAGAAATCTTTCGATTGTCATCCGGGTTCTCGGCACAATATAATAAGTTGACGGCCTTTGCATTATTTTCAACTTTCTTGACGTCCTCGGCATCATATTCATCTTCCTCCTTTGGAACCGTGGTTTCCCCAACTTTCTTTGTTGGCATTTGTTCACCGTTCTTGATGATTTTCCACAAGCGAAAGTTATTTGATTGGATGAAGATTCTCATCCGTTCTTTCCAATATGTGTAATTTGTTCCGTCAAATAGTGGAGGCCTATTGGTGGAGTGTCCTTCGCTCATCATTCCTGCGTTCAATATTCTCAACAAAAAATATATATCGTTCTCTCAACCGGTTAAGGCTTTCAGAGAGTTAGGTTCTGATACCAATTTTTAGGATTTATGCCCGTCACTAGAGGGGGGGTGAATATGCGGCACGAGAATATTGATAAATATTGCGGAATTAAAATTGTAGGAGTAAAGTAAATGCAGTAATTAAAAGATTAAGGAAAGAACACACCGAATTTATACTGGTTCACCACAACATGTGGTTAGTCCATCCCCCGAGAGACTCTCTCGAGATTCCACTAACTCCGTTAAGCTTACGGGTGCCAAACAAACCGTTACACTTGCTCGTAGATGTACACTCTACAAGACTTCAACTTGCTCGAGGATACCTCACCTCAAGACTTCACCTTGCTCGTGGATACCGCACCACAAGACTTCACATACTAAGATTGAGGGTACTTAGCAAACCCGACAATCAATGAGAAGGTATGGTCTTCTCAAACACCTTTCTCTTTTACAACAAGAACTCTCTAATAAGAGTAGATAAAGAGATACAAAATAAGCTCTATGAACAACTCAAAGTTGTCTCTCAAATGGCTCAACAAAAGCTCTGTAATGATGCACAAATAATATCAATGTGTATATGATTAATGAGAAGTGTTGTGTATGTCAAATCAGCTCAAAAGACCTCTATTTATAGGTGTTATAAGTTGTATGTCCGTTGCTTAATTGGCAATCAATTATGCTGATTTTATGCCAAATAATCGATTATCAGATTTGGATAATCGATTATCAGCTTAAAGTTACAAAATCGGAAGCTGATTCTGCTCTAGAATAATCGATTACTGATATTGCATAATCGATTATTTTTTACAGCGTTCAAAAACTTTGGCAACGGATACAAGATAATCGATTATTCAATTCTGATAATCGATTATTCTACTCTGCGGAAATTTCCAATAAATGGAATTTTCCAGAATAATCGATTATCACTTTTGCATAATCGATTATTCACCTATGCTGTCCAGAATTGACAACTTACTTCAAAAACCATTTTGGTTAAAATAAAAACGTTAAAATCATTTTGTTTGAAGTATTTGAAATATGTTTATGATAAATATGATTTGATAAAAATATTTTATGCACATTTATTATGACCTATGTTGAGCCAAAAGACGAGATAACTTAGACGTTGCTCTTACATTGTTCTACCTAGCGACCGATGCCTTGGGTCTTCGCTCTTGAACTTTTGAGCTCGTCTTGGGCTTGTCTATGCAATTCATTCATCAATATGCTTCTCGGCATTCAATCTTGATTGTTTGTCATATGATAACGTTGTTTGACACTTGACTTCATTGTTTGTCATTCATCAAAACCTATATCTGAAAATCATGCTAATACAACCAAAGCACACATATCATGGATAGAATATTTTCTACAGAAAGCAGTCATGGGGCTGAACGGGGACTCTGCAGGTGGACCCGATGGTTTTACAGGAGCCTTTTACCAAACAAGCTGGGAAATCATTGAAGAAGATGTAGTCGGCAGGGTCAAGTCTTTCTTCTGCGGTCACCAGCTGCCTAAGAGTGTGACGCACGCAAACATAGTTTTATTACCAAAGAAAAAGAAGTGACTACCTTTGTAGACATGAGACCAATCAGTCTTAGCAAATCTGTTAACAAGATTTTCTCGCGGGTCATTCATGAAAGGTTGGTTGAATTGTTACCAAGCATAATGTCAGAGTAACAGCCAGGTTTTGTGAAGGGAAGAAGCATCGTTGAGAATGTACTACAAACTCAGAAATCATTAAGGATATCAGGTTAGGAACAAAAGCATGTCCAAACGTTGTGATAAAGCTAGACACGACAAAAGCCTATGATAGGTTATCATGGCTATTCCTGACTAAATTGCTAAGGAAGATAGGATTTCCGGAAGATTTTATTGGCTTGATATTTGATTTGATTGGGAATAATTGGTACTCTATTCTAATAAATGGTCAGCCAAATGGTTTTTTCAAATCATCTAGGGGAATTAAGCAGGGAGACCCTCTGTTACCTACCTTATTCATTATAGCAGCAGAAGCACTGTCTCGAGGTTTGAACTCACTGCATAATAACCTGTATTTTCGTGGATTTGGACTACCAAAATGGAGCCCAAAAATAAACCACCTGGCTTATGCGGGTGATACAATCATTTTCTGCTCATCCGATGCAACTTCATTGAGACTTGTGATGGAGGTTCTGCAAGCTTATGAATCAGCATTTGGTCAACTGGTGAACAAAGCCAAATCAGCCATATATCTGCATCATTTAACGGATAATGAGGTGATTAACAAGGTGGAAAGGATTACTAGTAAAGGAAAACTATGTTTCTCTATGACCTATCTTAGATGTCCTATTTTTTATGCCAGAAGAAGGAGTGATCACTACCAGGGATTAATAACAAAGGTTATGGACAAACTTCAGTCGTTGAAAGGCAAACTCCTTTCTGTTGGAGGCAGGGCTGTATTGATCGCAAATGTTCTGCAAAGTATCCCAATTCATATGTCGTCAGCAGTTAATCCTCCAAGCTATTTGATCAACAAATTACATAGCATTTTTGCAAAAAAAATTTCGAGCAGCAATGTGGGAGGAAGCTCAAGACATTGGTCCTCATGGACTATCCTGTGTATGCGTTATGAGGAAGGGGGTATAGGTTTCAGATCCCTTCATCATGCAAGGCACTTTTCCGTAAATTGTGGTGGAATTTAGGACAATACCCAGTTTATGGAGTGCATTTATGTGTCAAAAGTATTGCAAGAAATTAATTCTTGTAATTGTACCGTGGAAGGGTGGATCCTATGCTTGGAGGAAAATGCTTCAATGCAGGGACTTGATTGAGCATCAAATCTACTGGAAATTGAGAATGGGATCGGCTCATTTCTGATTCGACAATTGGACCGAGATAGGAGCATTATATTTCCAAATGCCAGCATAGTTTGCCATTGATGAAGACATTCACAATGTCAACGATATGGTTGAAAATGGTATATGGAACTTGGAAAAATTATTTCAAACTCTACCTGTAGAGTGTATAAGACTACCAAAAGAATGTGCAGAGTTAGACACACCATTCTGGATGCTTGAAGTAAGGGGACATTTTTCAGTGAAAACTGCATGGGATTACTTACGAATAAGAGAAATTCCAAGGATAGCTTACAAGATGATATGGGTCAAAGGCTTACCATTCAAGATATCTTTCTTCCTATGGAAGGTTTGGAAAGCGAAACTGCCACTTGATGATTTCTTGCGTAGAATAGGATACTCCATCGCATCAAAGTGTTGGTGTTGTGCTGATCTTAAGGAGGAGTCTTTAGTACAATTATTCTTCACATCAAATCCAGCTACGACTGTTTGGAGTTACTTCCTGACGAGAGCAGGAAATCAATGAGGAGATTTGTCTTTACAACAAGCAATTACAAAGTGCTGGACGACATTAGTTATACCGAGATTGAAGTCAGTCTTCCAAGCTTTACCTGCATGCATTGTATGGGAGCTATGGAAGAGAAGAAATAGTTTGAAATATGGAGAAGCAGTGTCAGTAAAAAGAGTTATTTACCAAGTTTCATCAGTGCTACAGTCACTAGTACAACAGAGAAAACCTGGACTGCATGTGCCTCACAAGTGGCTCGACTTACTGACAATGATGGAGCAATACACACCTCGACTGAAGTACGATAAAGTGCTATGGGAATATCCCCCAAGGGATGGATAAAAGTGAATACTGATTGAGCATGCAGAGGGAATCCAGGGAGAAGTTCAATTGGTTTTTGTTTAAGAAATGAAATAGGTGATTTGATATATGCAGAAGGAAGAGAAACTAAGGAGGGTTCTAACAATGAAGCTGAGGCAACAACAATAGTATATGCAATGTGAATGTGCAAAACTATGAACCTCAGCAATGTCTGGCTTCATACAGATTCAATGATGCTTCAAAAGAATATAGATGGACAATGGAAATCGCCTTGGAATATTATGGATGCGCTGGAGGAAATCGACATACTCAAAGAGGGGTGTAATTTCAAGGTATCTCACACTTTCAGAGAGGGAAACAATCTAGCAGACCCCCTTGCAAACCAAGCTCTCGACAGTGGTAACATCGAGTGTTTTGATTTTTCGGAACTTGATGTCTTGAGCAGAAGGATTATAAATGATGATTGGCTACAATGTACAAAACTGAGAATAAGAGTGGCAAGAAATTACGGAAGGAACCAAGGGCAACATGGAAATTAAACTTTTTCTCCAACTTTTCTTTCCTTTTTGTAGGTAAAAGAGTTGTACCGCTGTTCTTTATCCTCGCGACATGTCCATTGGTACTTTTCATTCCACTGGATATAACTTGCATCTGAACAGAGGTACAATCAATGGAAGAGTCATCAAACAAGAAAACATTGTTATTATATCAAGGGTATACAAAATAATAGAAGAAACATGGAGATTAAGAATTGGAATATACTGTGAAGAATTCTCAATGATCTTAATTGAGACACGGACATATGGGAGTTCAACTATAAATGTATAGCTTCAGCTATACAAGTTGCGCATCAGTTTGGCTATGCAATTCAATAACATTAATGTTGAGTACATGCATAAGATGGAGGATCAGAAATCGAGAGTTGGACACAACTTTCCAACTACAATGTGAAGCTTGGTCTTTTTTAAATTATCGCATGGGCCAAAATGCACTCTCAGCCGCTTGCTTCTTTCTCCCGTGGGAATCTCCAGCCATCTTTATGCTCGATAATGTTGTTTTGAAGTAGTCTTGAACGCTAATTGATCAGGGAATAGTCCTTGCTTTATGAAATTTCGACACATGTGAATCAAACAGTTTTTTATCCATTACTGGAGAATATAACGCATGTAATCGTTTTCTAATTCTGGGGAATCGATTCTCCCACATGCCTCTTCAGTTAAATGTGGGATCGTATAGACAGCATGTCAAAATCTTGTCGCTCGATATAGAGCAGTTACGCAGGCTCCTGGGCTATAGTGAGGCTTTGTCATTTTTAAATTATCGCATGGGCGAAAATGCACACTTAGCAGCATGCAAACTCACGCATGGGCCAATCTCCAGCCAGCTATTTGCTCGATAATGGTGTTATGAAGCAGTCTCGATCGCTGTTTGTTTAGGGAATTGGAGCCCTTGCTCCAAGCAATTTCGAGACAAGTGAATCAAACAGTTTTTTATCCATTTCTTGAGACACCAACATTCTTTAATATATGACACCAACATTCTTTAATGCATGCATGCTCTTTCGGTAAAGCTTTAAGCCTTTTGGAATTCAAAGCTGGATTTTCTGTCTCAATGTTCCATACTCATTGGAATACGCATTCAGATGGATTGAAATGCAGTTACAGTCAACGTTGGAGCATAGTCTTCAACAACAACAAGATTATTTTTCAATGCTATGGATATGAAGAAATCTTTTATTAATGATACAACAGACAGGATAACCAAATTAGGTGGAGCAGGTTCATGTATGTACGGAAGCCGCTGCTTGTCGTATGAACATTTTGCCTTTTTTCAACGCTGGAGCTCAGTCTTCAACAACAAACTTGCAACCACCGAGGAGAAACAATAATATTGGAATCAAGCAAACAACTCAGCTTTTGATAAAGCATGGGAATGTATCGCATGGTGTCTTGGCATGCAGTCTCTTTCAGCATTTCGACAGAATCGCATGACTCTCCATAGAATTGTAAAACTCAGCTTTTGATGAAGCATGGGAATGTCTCGCATGCTATTTTGGCGTGCAGTTTCTTCAGCATTTCGACAGAAGCATGACTCTCCATTGAAGAGTGGGAACTCTACACTCCAAGTCTAAAACATGATCGAAAACTCTCATTTGGCTTTAATGCTCTTGGAATATCGAGATTATTTGAAAAATTCAGTTGGATTTCGGCTCAGACTCATGTCTCTCCACTGAAGTATGTTTCATGGTATGGCTCATTGAGCAGTTTTGAATTCGGTTCATTCACGCACATGTTTGAGTGATGGAGAATTTCAACGTTCCTACATGGGCCTCTACTACATATTTCTCAAGTCAAATTCATATGTCGCATCCATGTAATAATGAGATGCCACTCATTACAACCTTTATGGGTGGTATTAACACATTCTGCTCATTCCCTTGAGGAAGGAAAGGTGACATCGCACTGGCAGGACCGCAAGTAATTGAGCTAATGCCAATTTCGAGGATTGACATCACTTTTTCAATTATAGTTTGCTTATTGTGATACCAAGTTCAAGTATATCACTTAACTTTGGTAATAGGAAAAATGTAACCGTCATATTTTATTTCCTCATTGCGTAAGTCTTCGGATCTTGTATTTTCCTCTTTATTTGATTGTTTTAATAATAAAATCCTAGCCCTAGGCGCTTGCCTAGCGATTTGCCAAAAAAAAAAGAATAGGCCCGAACTAGCTGTAATAACTCATGTCTGCAACCTCATGTGCAATCATATGGTATAACACATAACTCAACACATGTAGCGGTAACTTCCATTCACAGTAGCTACCCGCAACAACCAAATATCGATAGAAAAGTTCTTACCTGTTAAAGGCTCATTCCAACACTTTCATATACTGCCAAAAATAAATGAAACACGAAATAAGCCCATAACCTTTTCCCAAACCAACCATTCACGTAGCCATTTCTCCTCTGGCAATTACCATAGTAAATATTGAACTGAACCTCGATATTTACCCGTCAAACATGCTGAAATTGAATTTGTTCGTATTCATTAATGATCCAAAGGATCTCCTCTTATCCAACACACCACCCTGGTGACATGACACATCAATAGAGGCCTAAGTTACAACTGGCATAATACTTACATCAATAAGCAATAGTCCAAACGTACTCAAATCATGAAAATGACTCTAATGAAAGAGTTGTTCCTCAAGCTCACCAGAACCATCACAACACAAGGCTGAGAACTCGTCTCATATCATGGAAATAGAACACACGAATCTAACCCTCAAGGTCATATCTCTACATATATTTGTTGCAATGTACGATCCTATCCAAACACAGCTCCATACGCAACACGTCAAGTCACTATGCTCGAAATCAACAACCACACACAATTTGATGTCTAGAACCAAAGAAAATCTTTGCACCCACGGTGAAGCAAGCATCGATAGTACATAACTGATATGCCCTCTATCAACAACACCAATTACTCTTACCGCTCAACTTCCACTCTAAGATCCCAAATGAACCGCATCATATGTGCCCATAACCAACAAATCATAACGTCTCGCAACACAGAAAGATGACTCATAGACTTCCCCAGATCACTAATAAGCTCAATAACAATCGAATCGACACATCCCTCAATAATATAATTCAAAGTCAATAAAAACCTCTCGATGCCGAAAATATATCCGCATAGGTCCACCAATGGACCACACATCAACTCCAGTTATACGTATATAATCCTTCAAAGGTCTACAATGACTAAATCATAGACACATTAATAACTTACTATCTACCCACATTTTTCCATCCACAACCACAAGCTAACCTGCATATGAGAACTTCCAGTCTCTAAGTCCATAAAGCACACGAAATACCATATCTGATCCCATTTCCGCCACTCGCATATATAACTCACTTTTAGCACTCAATCATCCCGTGAGAGATGCTCTAAGATTCTTCTGTGTTTCTAAGCAAACTCGACTATCAACAGCTGATCTGATAAGAAGTGTCGCAATATTACCAAAGTACCATCAACTCAATCACATTGCCCTTTTTATAGAAACATAGACTCTCGTCAAATCGTTTCCAATTAGCAGTACATTTTCCTTAATCATCTAAGGATACCTGCTGCCGAAGAGCTTTCTTTTCTGAACTCCCTTTCAGATTTTAATTGTAACCCATCTAGCCAAGAACTTCCATTGATCCCATCCATCAGAAAATAATTATGCATCCCTTGCTTCTCACACTTGTAGAAAATACACATCTCGAACCACGGTAGAAATCAACAAGAACTCTCCCAATTCCATTTGCAAAAACTAAACCGCCAAGACTGAATCCTTCAAGCTAGAATAAGCTAAGCAAGCCATCAAAACCTAAGAGAATTGCCGCAGAACACCTGTAGAAACTCATTACTTCGAACGCACACAAGGAACTAATCATATCCTTCCCATACCGGTCCGGTATATTATCAAGCTACCACATCCATCTAATTTGCCTTCTGATTCATCTTCAACTTGATATTGCTCCTTGGGGTAGCACCGCAATTCCTCAACCCAATACTTACCACATGAGACCCAAGACCACACTGTCAGAAACCCATAAATCGCTGAATACTCTCCTAAATATTGCTAAAAGCACAAGCTTTCAAAGTAATTTACTCTAAAGAATTTCTTGCGAATATAAAGGTGTTACCTTTATCTTCCTGATACTAATCCATCGAATTCCATAATTAACATAGAAATACCATAAGTCTTGAACTCTTCCAATGGAAACTCGGTTTCTATCCATATATATTACTTTGAGATACCCAATTACTACATGAAGCATCTTGAACACATTAGAACCATATTCGAGAGGTATTAATTATTTTCATACTACACTTAACCCGATCAAAAGAACCAAACATCCAGCGCCTCATTGGCACTTCTGACACTGCAGCACAAAACGTTTCCTTAGTCAAAATTCCTTTACTCGAGCCATCCTTGGGCTCTATCCCCGCAACTAGAACTAATTCACCACATGTCTCAAAATCGGAACCAGCATAGCACATAACCGAGCAATCAACTAATCGATAGCAACCTCTACCACTCGGCTCAAAGCCATAGATTAAAGTACACTCAATAACTAATAACACTTATACTCTATTGATGCCACAATAGCATAGTGAGATTAAGCTCAAATCATTCATAAGCTTCTGAAAACATCGCTCATCTAGTACTATAAATCTTCTGCAAATCTCGCAATCATCCTCGCAACAGTCAAGCCCGCTCTCTTAAGCGACCCAAGTTTTAATTTCAACACATATTTTTCACTTGTGAATGAGATCTTCTAACATACATATAAGGATCGCACCACTTCAGAACACTCCGCATGATATAACCCACCTGCTTTTCCTTCAACAAACATTTCTGTATACTTTTCACCGTCACAAAAATTACGTAGTCAACTAGCCTTTTTGAGTCAAAACTCAAACCGCAACATAAAATTTACTTCACTCTCGACTAGAAAATATGATAAGATCCTTCACACGTCCATAACTCGGGGCTATACCTCAAATCACAATGGAATTCAAGCACCAAATATTTCTTCTATGGTCTAGCAGGCCTTCCTTGTCACTTCCAAGTGACATAGATACATCTCGCAGTACTAACATACTCATCATATAGCTATCGAGCTGTCACTTCCACTAATAGGGACAATACCGAACATATAAGTTTAAAACACTTGCTCACATAATCAGCACCTTGGTGCTCAAGCCATATGCAAATATCCAGCCTCAAGTCCTCCAGACTACATAAACATCAACTCACATAGATCACATCTCTCCCTTCGATCAGGGAATCACGATCCATTAAGGTGCATCTGATACCAAGCGCTCATGCACGTATGCGAACGCATGGAAGGAATTTATAGAGTTACTTTTCAAGCTGAATCAACGACGCATGATAAAAATTCAAGAATGTGAAGTTTTCCTAAAGGTTCTCTAGCCTCTCGCAGATAAATACAGATGTCCCCATACCGATCCACTAGACTCTACTAAACTTGCTCATGACTCGTGAGACCTAGTAACCTAGGCTCTAATACCAACTCTTCACGACCCCAAACCGTCCCGGTCATGATAGCGCCTCTCGGGAAGACGAGGCAAACCGACACAACACTCACATTAACCCCTTAAGCGTTAAGAGTCATTATTAAACCTTTAATTGATCAATTTTTCACAATACAAGTCTGATTAAAATTCAAAAATAATATACAAGCCCGACATCGAGGTATCACTAGTGCTGAGCAGCTTTCAATGTCTGAATACAAAAAGAAATCTAAAATAATGTACTAAATACAATAATAGAAATGTGAGGAAGGGAGCGGTGTTGCGAACGTCATGCATCCACCTGCTAACTCTGATGACTCCGTGTCTGAACAAATCAACACCCGCTATCAGGTTCCGATAATCTCAGTCGTCAATCTTATCATCAAACCCTCGGTCTATCTCAGTAAAACATGGAACTCAGCCCAAAACAATTTTCACAGCTTTAAGAATATTGCTATAAAGCCAAATTTGAGTAATAATCGGTATAAACATGACATAGGATATGCTTTGAACAACTAGAGTGAGGAAAGATAGTAAAAATACCCTAAGGGTTTCAACAACTCGGCACAAGTCCCCAAACATGGCATACAACCCAAAATATAATAACATTAAATAATTAACTCTCAATTTCTCATTAAAATAATTGTTCGGGATGGACTAGGTCACAATCCCCAGCGGTGCTCTACCCTACGCTCGTCATCTAGCGTGTAAGTCACCTCAAAGTAACACAACGATGTGTAATCTGGGCTTTCAAACCCTCAGGACAGTATTTACAATCATTACTTACCTCAATCCTCAATGATAGATTTATCCCTTGATACCACCACAAATCCACTCGAATCTAGTCATAAATTACTTAAATACTTCAACCAATGCTAAATGACTCAATTTGAATGCATAAAAATGAATTTCCCAAAGTTCTACCGAACAAGTCCAAAAACGTCCTATGTGGTCAAAACCGGAGGATCGAACCAAAACCCGGTTACCCATTCCCAACGAATTCAAATATATGATTTGTTTTTAAATTAGACCTCAAATTGAGGTCCAAATCCCCAATTTTAGAAAAACCTAGGCTCTACCCAAAACACCCAATTTCACCCATGAAAACCCTCGATTTTAAGTTGAAAATATGTTAAATGATGTTAATGATTGAAAGAAATGAGTAAAAATCAACTTACAATTTATTTGGAAGAAGGTTTGTTCTTGAAAAACCGCCCAAAGGAGTTGTGTTTTTAAAATGGGGTGAAAAATATCTTAAAATCGACTAAGTATAAAAAATGCAGGTTGCTGATGTGTGAAATGTGAACTTGTGAACCCTAACCTGTTATGAGAATTGCGAAGTCATGTTCGCATTTGCGAACACTGGGAAAAGGGAAGGACTTCGCATTTGCTAGCCCAAAAGTCGCATTTGCGATAGGCACCTATTTGCATTTGAAAACCTGTCACGGCCCAAGTCGAAGGGTCGTAACGGCAACCCGATTCCTTACTCGAGCGAGTAGAAACGTAACATATCGTTCTTATCATACTATAATGTAAGTGAGCCAGAAAACCCTACATGATATGCAAACTTATACATGTGATATACGGGCCTAAAGGCCGATATGACAATTTGTAAACTCAAAACGTGGGCCAACAAGGCCATAAATGAATCCATACACCTTACATCAATGTCCATGGAAGAACCATCCCTCAATATCATCAACTGCGCTCATTCAGGATATAAAGACTCTAGACGGTCTCCTGCCAGCCCAAGCACTAAAACAAGCCAACGAAGGCATAATCAGTGTGAGTACGTGATTTTTGCCCTATATGAATTACTCCCATAATTTCAAACAAAATAAATCTCTTTTTATTATTTGCAATTTTGTGAATATTTATGGCATTCAGTTAATTCTTTGCATTTGTGGTGCATCTTTATTTTATATTAGTTAGCAGAAAAAATAAAAATGTGTTGGATGTGCATTTAGGAGTTAATTTTACATTTTAAGAACTCATTATTAATTATGTTATTTATATAAAAGAAAATCTCAAAAATAGTTTAAGTTACATTTTCTTCTAAACTTCAATTTGGAGTAGCTCATTTTAAATGGTCGGTTAATTATTTTTGATAATTATCATTTAGGCTTAATTAGTGTACTTAGGTCAATTAAAGACTAGGAATTATTTTATTTTATTTTGGAAAAAAGAAAACAAAATTTTTTTTTTGAAAAGAAATGAAAGGAGAGATTTAAATTGAGAATAAAATTTGGGCTAGCCTTTGAACTAATTCCCCAGCCCAAACCTTCAACCGTTAATACGCTTTAAACCCAGCGTAGACCCCATTTTACCCGGTCCAACTTTTACCCCATTCCCAAATGACACCGTCTAGGTCACAATTAATTCGGGCCACTAACATTGTTTGATCCAACGGCCAAGAACTACCCTGTATTTTGATATAACAGTCTAAACAACTTTGTATCTATGCCCCGTACCTTTTCAACTTCAACCTCGGACCCACCACCGCCACGAACCACAAACTTCCGCCCATTGGGAATTGCTCACGGCGGCAGCCGGCGTCAAACCTCCACTAAAACTATTCCACAAGCTCATCTTGACCTCCTCATTTTCGAATCCAAAACAAGTTTACCTCGAATAATCCCAGAAGACCTTGAATCTCTGTTTAAAGCTCGAAACCCGAGAGCACCGCCCTCCGATCCTCCACCCCTTGCCAGCGGCACCACCTCCTTTTGTCACCAAATTAACACCTGTGAACCCTTTTTCTTCCCTCATCCCAAAACTCCACCTCACTTCCCTCAAATATTGATAAAATATCATGGATTTTTGTATGAAGAAGGTAACCCTGAGTCTTCAAAATAAAATCAATGGATTTGGAGTCTGAAGGGGTTTTGCGCATGTGTTTTCGTTTGGGAACATGTGAGTAAAACCCATTCCGGCCGGAATCGGAGGATACCGGAGACCAGTTCAAGCCAGTCATCTGACTGTTTTGCTTAGGCGTATTTCCTTTCTTTTTCTTTCTGTTCTTTATCTTTATTTTCTTTTCCTCGTCTCCTCCATGCTTCCTCTCATTCTTCTTAGTCTTATTTCATTTTACTAGTAGTAATATTGGATAGAATGAAGTTGTTAGTGTTTCAAATAGACTCAAGGTCAATTCTACTTTGTTAATCTATCTATTTGTTTTTATTTTTATTCATAAGAGACGAGTTAGTAGTCAATCAATGATAAGATTGGTTGCATTTTTTACTATAATTAATTTGGGTAAGGCCTGGTCTCGAAATTAAGGTTTGAAGTGCTCATTGGGAATGGTCTAACATCACCTTTGGGCTCTTTGAGTCACTTATGCTTCAATTTAAAGAAGCACGACTGTTTTTTATCAGGTTGGGGAGGGTAACTGATAGGGGAAATTAGGGTAATTCTCCCAAGGAATCTTTCATTAACAGAAATAGGAAGCTTCTAGTGGGGGAATCTTATTGAATTTTAGACTTGTAGTGGTATTAGCTTGGGTAACAAGTAAAAAAATGAAGGACTTTCAAACTAAATATGAGAATTTAAAGGGGTCTTAAGTGCAAAGCCTGGCTGATACTTGCTGCCCTAGTAACGTGTCAATAATGTCATAGTTACTTGAGGCTCAATTTAGATTTTAGAGAGCTAAAGAATACTGAAAAAGTTTAAATAGTTAAGAATTCCATAAATTTTACTTTTTTTATTTAGTACTCCTTTGTGATTTCTGAGATTTCCAACTCCTGAAATGATTGTTGATATCGATAAAAGCTAAAATGGTTTGATTTCGAGAGAATTGAGGGATAAAAATCAAGAAAATAAAAAGATTGCAGAAATTTTACTGCTTCATTGAGTTTCAGTAATTTTTAACTTCTTTTCAACTACTGAAATTATATTGCCGAGTGGAAATGGACTGAATTTGGTTGTAAAAGTTTGACCCAAAGTTTTTCCTGGGTTGTTGTTTGTTTGGACTGGTTACACAGAGTTTTATACATCATTTTTTGTTTGGTGTTGTTTAATTGGCTATTTTGGTGTTGATTTCTATTGCTGCTTTTGTTGATACTTCACTTCTTACTTTTGTTCACTTCTAGGTACACATTTATGTACCCCATTTAAATGAAAAGCTTTATTTGGGAATGAAAAGTTGAATTTGGAGCTTTGAGTTGTGTTCATTTTAGTTGGGTTGATAACATAGTTTACTTGTTAGCTTTTTTTAATAAAGTTCCATGTACTGTCTCTTCAACCCTGAGCAATATAATTAAAGACTTAGCCTATGAGTAACATGTTTGTGATAGCTTAGTTTGAGGTCCATCTCAGTATAGTTCGTATAGTTCTTTACATGTGTTTATTTTACTATTTGTTTGTTTTAAATTAAACAATTGGATTAGCCTAAATGTATGGTTTGTTATCTGTCAATGGTGAGGTAAATCCATCTTAGCTTAGTTTGAAAGTGACATCGATTGTCGTTTGTTTCCTACAAGTGCAAAGTTGGTTGTTTAGGTTCATAGTTAAAGTCCTGTTGTTTTGTTCATATGATACTGAACTAAGATTTACAAATCAACAATTTCTAGTTAATCTGAGGCTTCGAAAGTTCAAATTTATATGATATATAATTTTGCAAAATTGGCTTCCTGATGGTTGTCAAGTCGCACATTGTGAGAGCTTTCTTGCACTTTTTTTGTTGATCGTTAAATAGAATTCTCCAAATTGGCTTATATGGTAGTTACACTATTATTATCTACCATTCCAGTTCCTATTTGCATGATCGGATCTTGTGATAATTCCAAACCTCTAGGGGTAGCGTGTTACAAACGCTCAATATTGAGCCTAATTTGAGTTAATTCCATATTTTTGAAATTGGGTTCACTTTGGGCCCATTGAGTTCAACCAATGTCATTTGAAGTCACCAGTAATAATTTTCGCATTGGAAGAGTTGGAGCCTCATCAAAATTTTTTGAGATAAGTTAGGATCCTCACCTGCCTAGTTACTCCTTTGCCAGTCGAGCTTATTTGATGCTCACCCTTAAACTTTGGAGGGTCCACGTTAGTCCTATGCTAAAGAATAGCCCCCCCCCCCCCCTTTATATGCAAAACTGTCAATCAAACCATTATTTTGAAATGAGAAACACGGTAGATTTTGCTTAGCCTTACCTTTCTCCCCATTAGATTCATGATCAAATATTCGTAGAAAACCTTTAGGGCCGTATAATATACAACCATAATTGTGTAAACGTTCGTGTGACATGGTTACGATTTCGAAAAAACAAAATCGGAGTATGCATTCCCGCAACTTCGGCCAAACTTTCTTAATAATAATAAAGCTTTATTAATTGTGGACTCATTCGTGTGACATGATTTTTGACGCATAAAACAAATGGGTAGATGTGCATGACACTTTTCAAGATTATTTTCTTAATTAAAAAGCGGTGAAAGGTAAATTCACATAGGTTCTAAAATCTGTAAATATGCGATTTAATAAGCCAAGTATGATCAGAGTGACCGTGCTAGAACCACGAAACTCGGGAATGCCTAATACCTTCTCCCGGTTAACAGAATTCCTTACCCAAATTTCTGTGTTTGTTGACAATAAAACAGAGTCAACCTTTTCCTCTATTTTAGATCTGAACCGATGACTTGGGACACCATAAATTATCCCAAGTGGCGAATTAGATTTTTAAATAGATAATCCCGTTTCGATTGGCACTTCAATAGGAAAAACTCCCTTATACTCCCTTCGGGGGTAGAGGTATAAAAAGAGTAGTGACAGCTCCGAGACAACATTGGGGATTGATCCCAGAATCTCTAGTTCAGGGTTCAAGAATTCGAGCTTGTTAGTGTAATTTTTATTTTGCTTTCTTGTTGATATTACTGTATTTTGTGGACTTAATGTGCTAATTTTCATTTACCACTTTAATATTACTTGAACTGTATTTAACTTTCTTCCTACGCCACTCATCTGAGTATTTTGGAAATGGTGTACACATTTGTGTGACTCGCTTTTTCCCTAGAAATTATACCAAATAGAACGAGGCTGGGCAAGCAACAAGGCGGGCAGACTTTAGTGCTCTCTGTATGTCGCCCCCTCTTCGGCACCAGTTGTCCGCTAAGGTATCCCAATTCTTGACCAAAACCCCAGGATTTAAACTTAGAAAAACACAGCTTCATGTTGTATCCCTAGTAAGAGCGCTTGTTTACATCATGTGCATTTGACTTAGGGGACAGAACATAGGGGTAGGGTCCGTCTAGGACTGGTGTTCCCAAACTAACAGATCATCCTGATGTATTCTATCTGCAATGTGAGCATTTATTTGTTTCGGCTCGCCTGCTGACCAATTAGAAAAATAAATTAGAAATAATTAATAACAGAAAAGAGAGCAAAAGAAAAACCAAGATCAACCTAAGGAAAGGAATAAAACCTGGTTTTAAAGAAAACCCCAGTATTTGGAAATTTCTCGAAACTCTGCCAAAAATTTTCCAAAAAAAATAATGGCAATAAAAAAAAGGGTTATTTCAAATGAGTCAAAGCTGACGGAACTACGCAGGTCTGATTCTTGCCGGATGTGGGATATGTAGGCATCCTACATAAGGTTCGGCCTTTATTTTTTTTTAAAATAAGAGAAAGAAAGAGTCAGGGGTCAAGTAAATAGAGTTTTGGTCAAATAAGCCGATTTAGTTTCGCCAACATTCTAAACTGTTCTTGCCGGGATGGGCTTAGATATTTTCAACTGTCAAAGGGTCATTCTCGAAAGTTGTCATGGAACGGCTCCCCCCCCCCCCAAGTCTCGAACCTATGAGGAATTCGAAGGGGGTCACATTTATAGAAATGGTCGTTTGGTTAAAATTTGCATCATTGGCTCTTTAATTTTGTTTTACAAAAGGTTCACCGGAGTCAGCCCTAACTTTAACCTCCTACACCAACAAATGAATATTATCCAGGATTTGCCAGTAATGGTCAGAGATAAGGATAGGCTACATTTATGTATGTGGTAGAACGATCTAGATGAAGATGGTCAGAAATGGGTAAAAAAGTAGTTAGGTGCCCTCATAGACAATCTTGAGATCACACCACGGGAAGATTTAATCAAGGCTTTGGTAACATTCTGGGACCCTATCCACAATGTCTTTCATTTCTCAGCCTTTGAGATCACCCCTACCTTGGAAGAGATTGCCGGGTACATTGATTTTGATCGGGACTTGAGGAAGCGGCAACTTATATTTCCAAGAGCTCTGTTAGTGTACAAATTCTTTGACCTTTTAAACATCAGTAAGCAGATGAAGAAAGCCCATGTGAGTAAAGGATGTTGTTATTTCAATTTCTTGTACTTCATGTTTGGGCATTCCACTGGGTTTGAAACACATGAAAGGTGTTTAAGCAACAAAACAGATAAGGGTCTTCGGAAAATTCACCGCCAGTTTGGGGTAATTGTTGCATTCCTAGGAATCATGGTTTTTCCAAATGATGAGGGGACAGTGGATACTCATATGGTTAGAATCGAACAAGTCCTCACTACAAAGGAAGATCACGCACTTGTCCCTTTGGTGTTGGAAGACATTTATCAAGCATTAGCATTGTGCAAAGCGAGGGCTCAATTTCTTCATAGGTTGCAATTCCCCTTTAAAAATGTGGTTGGCCTAGCATCTTAGTCATCATCCCAAATTATTGAGCTACGGTTCGAACCCGAGAAACTTCATCACCAGCTATGAGGAGAGGCTAAAGATTGCAACATGCCAGAAGGGTTTGAGGTATGGATATCTCATTCGAAAGCTCTCAAGGCAGGAATGGTCGAGTGGACTATAGGGTGGCTTCCGAGTATAGAGGCCATGTACATGATGGCTACCAGGGTTACATAATAATAATAGGCTTAAAGAGTATCCAGCCATATGCACCACAGAGGGTCTTGAGGTAATTAGGAAGATATCAAATTTGTGACCGAGGATGAAGATCTAAGCATCCAGATCATAGAGCTAAATCTGGAAGCCGCATTACCTAAGGCTTGAGTTTTGCAGGATTGGAACAACTGCCGTTGTCTAAAAAATGGCACTCAGGTACCGGGTTATTGGTGCAAGAAAAAGGTGTCACAAGAGACAGGGTCCGTAGGATTGCTGATTACACCACATTAAAGTGTAATAGTTGTGAAGATATGACTAGATCTACATTTTTTGCCACTACCATGACCTTCTTCGTCAAGTGATGGAAGACCTCCACCACCTCCAAAGGGATTTATCACGTAGGCCTATGGCGAGACCGAGTGGTGTCCCGCATGCCCTAGGAGATTTAGAGGCATTAATATATTTGTGAGTGTCACTCGAGTATGTATTTTCTTTTATCTGAGTATGTAGTCGTTGTTGAGTCTGTTGTTTTCCCTTTTCTAACAGAGTCTGTTGGTTTTTTTATGAGTCGAAGTTTCTAGTTTCTTTTCTCAGGTCCATTTGTGTGGTAGTTGTAATTAAAAATGTTTTACTTTATGAAAATTGAAACTCCCAAAATATTTTGTTTCTGTACTTATCTGCCAGAACTACGCTCGGTTTGATTCATGAAGGGTCATGATACGTAGGCAATCTCCATAGGATTCGACCATAACCAACAAAAGATAATAAAACGAAAAGAGATGAGAGAAAAGAAAAAGAAAGAAAAATAAGAAACCGTGAGTAGTGAACAATAAACCGAAAGAAAGCACGTAAAGCAAGCTGAATAAAAGAAAAATAGAAGAAGAAGAAAACAAGAGAGGAAAGGAAAAGAAGTGGCATAGGATAAAAGTCTAGATGACGCAAGGAGATGATCATTACATAATAGAGACCGATAACTGCCTAGGTGAATTCATCCCCGAATATGTGGTTGCCTATATGTTAAAGCCTAACCCCTAACAAGTTTCAATCTTGTTTATCTAATACATAAATGTGGTTAGTTTTGTGACATTCTAGCAATCCACGCCTACAACGCTCGCTCCAAAAACAAGCTGACTAGGGCCAATCAAGAGCGTGACGCAAGTATCATTGATCCCTCAAGAGAGGTGGAAGAGTTGGATGTCAACGCAATGAAAGAAGAGGTGTATAAATTGAAGCAGCAAATGGCTAAAATGTATCAAGCGTGGGTAAAAAGGAAACCACCACCAACTTATCCCGCCAACCCAGCCTTCATCCCAGCACTAGCTCAGTCCCATGATCACTCTGCCACTGATCCACTCCCAAGCTTCCCCATCTACCAACAATACCAAGGCACCACTTCCCAGATCCACCACCTAAAGTTGTTCCACACCCTCCTCCACCAGTTACTCCTATCTTTGTGGCACCTCCACCTACTATACTCCACAGATAATCAATCAATCATGTGTTCCAGACCCGTGACAACTAGTATTACCCCCTAGAGTCCACTTTCAAAGCTCTAGAGCCCTATTCATACACTCATCATTTTGAAATCCTTGCAGAGGCTGGGAAACCAGCCAAAAGTCTTAAGCAAGAGGAGGTGCTTAGGAAAGTCAAAAGTCTAGAGCAGTCATTCAGAGATATGTGAGGGCAGGGAGGCCAAGTGAGTGTGGAATACAAATACCTCTGTTTTTTCCCAGGTGTACAATTTCCTCCAGGCTTTAAGATGCCCAAGTTCGACTTGAATGACATGTATGGTAATCCAGTGGCACAGCTGTGGGATTTCCATAGCAACACAAGATGGGTAGGTAGGAGAGATGAATTACTAATGGCGTACTTCAGTCAAAGTTTGTGGATCACCTTTGGAATGGTAAACCCAACAATATCATGATCAATGGTACACATGGGACGATCCAACCCAAGCATTCGCCTGCCATTTTAAGAACAATCTTGAAATTTTTCCGTATCACTAGTCCTTGACAAAATTGTAAAAGAAGCACAATGAGAGCTTTAGAGAGTATGGCTTTCGTTCGAGAGAGCAGGTAGCAACGGTCGACCCCCCAATTAGGAAAATGAAATGGTAGATCACTTCTTGCAAGACTTGGAGCCTATTTATTTTGTATCGGCAGTGGGCAAGTCTTTTAATGAGGTAGTAAAAATGAGGAGCATGGTGGAGGATGGACTCAAATCTAACTAGATTAGGAGTTATTCAACAATCAAAGCAACCACCCAGGCTATCCAAAGTGGGACTGAGGGAGCAATCAAAAAGAAGAAGAAGGAGGAGGTAGCAACAATCGATTCGTGAACTGTGATGATGATCCAATCTAGTATGCAGAAGCCGGTTGAAAAACTAACAAGCGAGATGTCAACGCTTAAGTTGAGTAGAACAAGTAATGAGCCTTTTGTTGTAGTCAAGAAGTGATCCCAGGAAGATGGAATGGTGAAACAAGAAAATGCAAAACTGGTGGTACTGGGGGTGACAAGCAAACCCGCTAGGGTCAAGGAAGGTGGTCACACAGAGACCGTAATTACCAAATTGTAACTCTGCTACCAATAATCACTAGAATGGCCGTCCCCCGGAATTATGACCAAGTAAAAGTGATTTGCAAAGGGAAATGCGTTAGAGAAGAAGTTTTTGAGACCCGTGGATTGACCTGAAGGGGGAGGCGCTTTGCCCCCAGGAGTTGAGAAATCCTAAATCCTCTATGGATAATGTAGTGTTAGTGAAAAAAGTTGTGACTGAAGAGGAAGCAGAGGAATTTTTGAAAAAGATGAAAGCACAAGACTATTCCATTGTGGAACTAATGAGGAAGATGTCTGCATAAATCTCACAATTATCATTGTTGATTCAGTCGGACAAGCACCGTCGGGAACTAATGAAGATCCTGAATGAGCCCATATTCCTATAAAATATCAGACAATAACTTAGAAAAGATAGCCAACAAGATTTTTGAGGTAAAAAGAGTCACTTTTTATGATGATGAATTGCCCAAAGAAGGTACCGAGCATAATAATGCCCTCTATCTCACGGTAAAGTGCGAAGATTATGTGGTTACTTGAGTGTTGGTCGACAATGGTTCAAGTGCGAACATTTGCGCTCTTTCTACGTTGAACTAGTTCAAAGAGGATCATGAAAGAATTCGCAAGAGCAGTATTTGAATGTTAGGGTGACGGTTCGACGGTGGGGAAATATTCGGTCAGTGATATATTACTCGAGCTAAAAATCGGACCAGTTGATTTTACCATGGAATTTCAGGTGCTAGATGTTGCTGTCTCTTACAATCTGCTATTGGGGTGACCCTGGATCCATGCCACTGAAGTGGTCCCCTCTGCTTTGCACAAAATGGTGAAATTTGAATGGGACAGACAAGAAATAGTAGTGCACAGTAAGGACAATCTGTATGCTCATAGTGATGCTATTGTACCGTTCATTAAGGCGGATGATGACAAGGGCCTTGGGTATATCAGGTTTATGACACAGTATTAATGAAGAAAAATCCAGAAGGGGAGTGTGTTCCACTGCCGAATGTAGCTGCTGCATCAGTCATGGTGGCTATTGAAATGTTGAGAAATGGGTTTGTTCCATAAAAGAGTCTGGGAGCGTCATTTGAAGGTATCGTACAACCAGTGTTTCACCCCAAAAACATGCACACATTTGATTTGGGGTTCAAGCCTATGATTTCAGACATAAAGAGAGCCAGAAAAATGAAACGCAAAGCATGGGTCCTCACCAAGCCCGTGTTGTGTCTCTTCAGATCATTTGTAAGGCATGGCACTAAGAAGTGCCCAACAACAAAAAGTCCCAGTCTTGCAGTTGGTCCTCATAAGGAAATACTTGAAAGGTTTGAAAGGTTGTTTCAAGATTTGAATATGGTAGAAGCAGGGGAGGGCTCTAGCAAGGCAAATGTGCAATTTGTTGGGCCATGTGCAAAAGTGAAAAATTGGGAAGCTACTCCTCTCCTGACCAAGAAGGAGTTTTGGTAGTTTGCTTTGATTTTTCTTTCAATTTCTATGGATTATTCTAGAGTTGTAATTCAGAGTCTATGTTCCGTCCGTTTGGATGTATAAACCTTGTTATCTTTCAATTTCTATGAAATGCAATTTCCTTTTTCATCGGTTTTGATAGTTTTTGTTTTTCTTTGCTTTTCTTTTCCTTCTGGTAAAGTTATTTTTATATCGGCTCCAATGATATGACATGCATAAGGAATCTTCGGTCCAGTATTGAAAGCCAATCTAATTCTGAAATAATAATTCAAGAGATAGAATGTAAGGATGAATCTGAGAATGATAAGGAAGGGTCGTTTGATGAAATTAGTAAAGAATTAAGCCACTTTGAGAAAAAACCCAAGCCAAACCTGAGCAATACAGAAGCAATCAACCTAGGGGACCCAAATAATGTTAGAGAAACTAAAATAGGTGTCCATCTTGAGCCGCAACTTATGGAATAAATAATTGAAGCATTGTTTATGTACAAAGATATTTTCGCGTGGTCTTATGACAAAAAGCTAGGACTGAGAACTAACTTAGTGGTTCACAAATTGCCTACTGACCAGGTATGCCCTCCTGTCAAACAAAAGTCGAGGAAGTTTAAAACTGACATGAGCGTAAAGATCAAAGAGGAAGTTACAAAGCAGTTTGAGGCAAAGGTCATTCGAGTCACACGGTATCCCACCTAGTTAGCCGATGTTGTGCTAGTTCCAAAGAAGGATGGTAAAACCAGGGTGTGCATCAATTATCGTGATCTTAACAAGGCAAGTCCAAAGGACAACTTACTACAGTCGAACATCCACATATTAATAGATAATTGTCAAAACACGAGATTTGTTCTTTTGTGGATTGATACACAAGCTATCACCATATCTTAAGGGATGAAGAGGATGAAGAGAAGACGACATTCATCACGCCGTAGGGAACATAATACTACAGGGTCATGTCGTTTGGTCTGAAGAATGCTGTAGAACTTATATAAAGGTGATGACAGCTATATTCCACGACATGATGCATAATCCAGGTAGCAGTCTGACCATGTTAGAGACTTGAGAAATTTCTTCAAGAGACTCTGCAGGTACAATCTCAAGCTTAATCCTACGAAATGCTCGTTTTGTGTGTCCTCGAGGAAGTTGTTAGGATATATAGTTAGCTGTCGAGGCATTGAGCTAGACCCATCAAAGATCAAGTCCATACAAGAATTTCTTCCTCCAAGGAACAAAACTTAGGTGATGAGTCTATTGGGGATTTTGAATTATATCAGTAGACTTGTTTCTCAGCTCACGACAACTTGTGTGCCTATCATTAAGCTATTGAAAAAGGATGTTGTGGTCAAATAGATGGAGGAATGTCAGGAGGATTTTGATAAGATAAAGGGATACTTGTCGAACATACTGGTATTGGTCCTACTGGAACCAGGAAGGCCATAGATTCTATATCTGACGGTCCTGAACAACTCATTCAGGTGTATGTTAGGTCAGCACGATATCACCGGTAGGAGGGAGTAGGCCATATACTACCTTAGTAAGAAATTCACAGCTTATGAGGTTAAGTATACTCATCTTGAGAGGACATGTTGTGCCCTAACTTGGGTAGCACTTAAAGTTGAAAAATTTCTTGTCATCTTATACTACTTACCTTGTCTCTCGCCTAGACCCGTTAAAGTACATCTTTAAAAGCCTATGCCCACGGGAAGGCTTGCAAAGTAGCAGATCCTGCTCATAGAGTTCAACATCATCTATGTAACTCACACTGCAATAAAAGCACAGGCATTGGCAGACCATTTGGCGGAGAACCTGGTGGATGAAGAATACGAAACTCTAAAGACATACTTCCCGGATGAGGAGGTGATGCATATTGATAAAGTGGAACAGGTCGAGAAGCCAGGATTTAAAGTATTCTTCGATGGCGCAGCCAACATGAAAGGCGTAGGGATAGAAGCAGTACTTATTTCTGAAATGGGGCATCATTATCCCATTACAGCTCAGCTACGTTTCTATTGCACTAACAATATGGAAGAATATGAGGCATGCATTTAGGGTATGAGGTTAGCTGCAGACATGGGTGTTCAAGAAGTCTTGGCCTTGGGGGACTTGGATCTTCTGGTACACCAGATTTAAGGGGAACGGGAAACACAAGATTTGAAGCTCATACCATACCGGCAACGTCTGCATGATCTTTGTCAACTATTCCGATCAGTATAGTTCAGGCATATCCCAAGAATCCACAATGAGGTTGCTGATTCTTTGGCTGCCTTTGCATCAATGTTACATCATCCAGATAAGGCTTATGTTGGCCCGCTATATATCCAAGTCCATGATCAACATGCTTACTGTAATGTGGTGGAATAGGATCTTGATGGTGAACCTTGGTTTCACGATACCAAATAATATATAAAAGATTGGTGTGTAACCAGTACAAGACACAAGTGATCAATAGAGAACAATTCATCGCTTATCAAGCGGGTGTTTCTTCTGTAGAGGGGTATTATACAAAAGAATGCTAGATCTTGGGTTGTTGAGATGCATAAATTCAAGACAAGACACAGCCATCATGACCAAGGTATATTTCGGAGTTTGTGGACATCATATGAGCGGGTATGTTTTGGCAAAGAAGATTCCCTGGGCACATTATTATTGGCTGACCATGGAGCGAGGTTGAATCAGTTTCGTGCGTACATGTCATCAATGTCAGGTGCATGGAGATTTGATTCACTCCTTGCCATCTGAATTACATACAATGTCCGCACCATGGCCCTTCGTTGCATAAGGCATGGATGTCATTGGGCCCATCGAGCCAACAACATCCAATGGGCACAGGTTCATCCTGGTGGCTATTGATTATTTAACCAAGTGGGTTGAACCTCAAACTTTCAAGTCTATAACCATGAAAGTCGTGCTCGATCTTGTGCATTCAAGTATCATTTGCCGGTTCGGGATCCAAAAGCTAATCATGACTGATAATGGAGCAAACCTCAATAGTCATTTGATGAAAGAGGTATGTCAGCAGTTTAAGATTACACATCTCAATTCCACCCCCATACAACCCTAAGGCGAATGGAGTAGTTGACGCAGCCAATAAGAACATAAAGAAGATACTTTGGAAATGGTAGAAGGTTCTAGGGAATGGCGTGAGAAACTACTTTTCTCATTATTGGGTTATCACACTACAGTTCGCACTTCAATAGGGGCAATGCCGTATTTGTTGGTGTAAGGCACAGAAGTAGTGATACCAGTAGAGGTTCAAATCCCATCCCTATGGATTATCGTCGAAGCAGAAATTAATGATGGCGAGTGGGTCAAAACCCGCCTGGAGCAACTGAGTTTGATTGACGAGAAAATATTAGCACCAGTGTGTCATGGCAAGTTGAATCAACAGGGAATGCCAGAGCATATAACAATAAGGTGCGCCCAAGGAGGTTTGAAGTGGTTTAGTTGGTTTTGAAGCGTATACTCCCTCCTAAGGTGGTGGCAAAGGGAAATTTCGCCCCGAATTGGCAAGGGTCTTTCAACATCTCAAGAGTGTTGTCCAATGGAGCCTTGTATTAAACAGATGTAGAAGACAAGTGTGTAGAAATGGCCATCAATTCTGATGCAGCTAAGAGATACTATGTATGATTCTTGGGTTAAATCATATTTGTTTGTACTCGGCATGTTGTGAAGATGTGAATGTCAAGATATTTTGTTCTGCTATCTAAACACTTTATCTTTTGTTACCCCTTTTAAGCTTTAATTATTTTGTTCATATCCCTATTTCAAAATCATTAGCAAGAATCAGAAACGCAAGTGTGAGAGATAAGTAAAGATGAGAGAAAAGGAAAGAATGAGAAGAAAAGAAGAAGGGAAAAAGAAGAAAAAAAGAGAAGCAAAAAAAGGGGAAAGAAAGAAAGAAAAGAAATGAAAAAACAATAAAACGTCAAAACAACAAAAAGAAAAGGAAGAAAGAAAAGAAAAAGGAGAAAAGCAAAAGAAGAAGAGGAAATATCACAAGAATACAACAATTTCAAACATGAACTAATTCGACCTGATTCCTTTTAAGGATATATAGGCAGTCTCACGGTTTGTTCATGTCAAAACAAAATCCAAAAGTCCCCAAGATAAAACTGGGGAAAAAGTTGTAGTTGTTGTAAGAAATTTGATTCCGAAAGTTGTAATTTTAAACCCGTTGAAATTATGTTCAAATTTCAATACCCTTTCTTTCTATCCATATCCAGAAGCTCACATTACAGACCAAAGAAAAACCTTCCGATCAGTCTTAAAGAGATGCCAAGTCGAGCAAGTAGAGTTGAATCTTGTCAGGGGCAACACTCCGGTACAAGCATTAAAAAAGAAAACGGGAGAGTCTTATTGGCAAAAACCCTCAAGGGCCTTGTAAGGCGATGGGAGTTGAGAGAAAATCAAAATGAGAGATTTATATCGGCGAAACTCCTCACGGGCATCGAAAGGCTATGGGAGTTGAGAGAAAATCAAAATGAGAGTCATATTGGTGAAAACCCTCACGGGCACCATAAAGCGAAAGTAGTTGAGAGATGAATAAGTGAAAGAGGTCTGTTGGTGAAAACCTGTCCAGAACACTACAGGATGAGCAAGATCAAGGTTTGGATGAAGAAATCGGGTTGTAAAAATCCGACGCGATAGAGCGTGGCTACTGAAAGCCGATTGGTTGGATAGACTAGCCGATTAAGCCGAAGTGCATGTCATGATTATTTGTACCGGTTGTTCCCCACAGATAAGTCTCTTTTCTTTCTCCCTTTACCAATCATCCAAGTTTGGAGTGTTTTTGTCCTAAAACAACTCAGAGTCACTGCATTTCATTTTCTTTTGGGTTTCTAATTCTCTACAGGTTTCAAGGTTGACTTTGAGTGAGCAAGTGAGAAAGAAACTTCAAAGCTTACTATCAGCTTCTAAATTGTAAAGCACAGTGTAGGCAGAACATACCAATGGCATCCTAAGGTAAAATGGGATATAAAGAATCATCAAAAGTTCAATAAGGGGAACGATTCAATAATTTTAGGAAAGATGCAAAGAATACGACAAAAGGGGTCGGGAATGTAATACAACGGTTTGGATATGACACTCATTCATCTAAGGCCGTAGGGTTCAAAAGTCAGCTAAAAAATAAGGCAGTTCTTAGTCAGTTCGAGAAAGCTAGCCATAACGGAGCATAACACTAGTGAGGCCATTTTTAGCTAGAATGACCCAAGATAACCACCACATTTTAAAGTGATGAGATCTTTCTTTGATTAAAACAGGGGCAGAAAATTTCGGGTGTCTCAGAGAAATCCTCCGTAGGAAAAATGAAGCATCAGGCAGGTATGACTGTAAATTTTAGGACCCTCCAACAAAATGGGACCTGGACCTAGTTAGTCGAGCTTCTTTTATTTTGACATGATGTAATAAGGGGATCCAATAAGAAGTAGCAGCAGCAATAGCAGCAGTCAAATCACAGCTCCATGGTAGTCCCAGCTACCAAATATTCCTGAACTATTCTGACCTAATTCCTTTTAGCCAAGGATACATAGATAACCCCCGAAGTAGGGTGTGGTCAAACTTTTCAAATGCTTCCCACAGAGTATTCGAACAGACAAAAATCGCTCATATCCGCTCACTTATCTTTGCATGCAAACTTTTCGTATTTCCTGGCACCGAGGGACAGCTGTGAGTACATGATTTTTGCCCTCTATAAATTACTCCCATAATTTAAAACAAAATAAATATCTCTTAATTATTTGCAATTTTGCGGATTTTCATGGAATTTTTTGTTAATCGTTTGCATTTGTGGTGCATCTTTGTTTTATTTTAATTAACAGAAAATATAAAAAATATGTTGCATGTGCATTTAGGAGTTAATTTTGCATTTTAAGAATTCTTTAGTATTTAAGTTATTTTATATAAAAGAATATCTCAAAAATAGTTTAATTTGCATTTTGTTCTAAACTTCAATTTGGAGTAGTTTTCATTTTAATTGGTTGGTTAATTAATTTTGATAATTATTATTTAGGCTTAATTAATGTATTTAGGTCAATTAGGTTCTAGGAGAAGGGATTTAAAATGAGAATAAAATTTAGCCCAGCCTTTGAATTAATTCCCCAGCCCAAACCTTCAACCCCTAATACCCTTTAAACCTAACCTAGACCCCATTTTACGCGTTCCAACTTTCACTCCAGTCCCAAACGACCCCGTCTAGGTCACAATTAATCTGGACCATTTAAATCGTTTGATACAACGGCAAGGATTCCTCCCCGTATTTTGATATAACTGTCCAAAAAACCTCGTAGCTATACCACACTCCCCTTCATCTATTACCCCAGACCCACCACCGCCAAGAACCACCACCTGCGGCTCGCTGGGAATCGGCCACTGCGGTGGCCGGCGTCCAACCTCTACCAAAACCACACCACAAGCCCACCTTGACCTCCTCATTTCCAATCCACAACCAATTTACCCCGAATCTACCCAGAACAACTGGAATCTCTATTCAAAGATTGAAACCCTAGAGCATCGCCCTCCGATCCTCCACCTCCTACCGGCGGCTCCACCTCCTTTCCCCGCCAAATTAACACCCCTGAACCCTTTTTCTCCCCTCATCCGAAAACTCTACCTCATTTCCTTCAAATCTCAATAAAGCGTCACGAATTTTGGATCGAAGAAGGCAACCCTGAGTCTTCAAAATAAAATCAATGGATTTGGAGCCGGAATAAAATAAAATCACAAATTTTGTGCATGTGCTTTCATTTGAGAACGTGTGAGTAAAACCCATTCCAACCAATATCAGAGGATACTGCAGACATGTTCAAGCCATCGAACTGCCTGGATAGCATGACCTTGTTAGTGTTTTCAAACAAACTCAAGGTCAATTCTACTTTGTGTAATTCTGTCTATTTATTTTTGTTTTTATTCATAATAGTCGAGGTAGTAGTCAAGGAAGGATCAAATTGGTTGCATTTTTTACTATAACTAATTTGGGTAAGGCCTGGGCTTGAAATTGAGTTTTGAAGTGCTCATTTGGAATGGTCTAACATTAGCTTTGGGCTCTTTAAGTCATTTATGACCTAATTCAAAGAAGCACAACTGTTTTGGATCAGGTTGGGGAGGGTAATTGGGGTAATTCACATTAGGAATATTTCATTAACAGAAATATGAAGCTTCTAGTGGGAGGGTTTTATAAAATTTCAGACTTGTAGTGGCTTAAGCTTAGGTAACAAGTCAAAAAATGAAGGACGTTTAAGCTAAAAATGAGAATTAAAAGGGGTCTAAAGTGAAAATCCTAGCTGATACTTGCTACCCAAGTAACGTGCCTATAAAGGCATAGTTACTTGAGGCTCAATTCATATTTTAAAGAGCTAAAAATACAGAAATAGTTCAAACGGCTAAGAATTCCTATGATTTCACTATTCCATTGAGTACTTCTTCATGATTTCTGAGATTTCCAACTCCTGAAATGACTGTTGATTTAGCCGAAGCCTGAAATGGTTTGATTTCGAGAGAATTGAGGGATAAAAATCAAGAAAATACAAAGACTGCAGAAATTTTACTATTTCATTGAGTTTTAGTGATTTTAACTTCTTTTCAGCTCCTGAAATTATATTAATTTATCCGAGTGGAAATGAACTGAATTTGATTGTCAAAAGTTTGATTTAAAGTTTTTCCTGGGTTGTTGTTTGTCTGGACTGGTTACACTAATTTTGATACATCATTTCAGGGTTCGGAACTTTTTAGTTTGCTATTTTGGTGCTGATTTTTATTGTTGCTTTTGTTGATACTTCATTGCTTACTTTTGTTCACTTCCAGGTACACATTTCTGCACCCCACTTGAATGTAAAGCTTCATTTGGGAATGAAATGTGGCATCTAGAGCTTTGAGTTGTGTTCACTTTAGTTCGGTTGATAATATAGTTTACTTGTTAGCTTTATTTTGTTTAAAGTTCCATGTATTGTCTCTCCAACCCTGAGCAATATATTCGAAGACTTAGCCTCTGAGTATCATGTGTTGTGATAGCTTAGTTTGAGGTCCATCTCAGTGTAGTTCTTTACATGTGTTCATTTTACTATTTGTTTGTTTTAATGTCAACAATTGGATTGGCCTAAATGTGTTGGTTTGTTAGCTGTCAGTGGTGAGGTAAATCCATTTCAGCTTTAGTTTGAAAGTTTCATCGATTGTCGATTGATGCCTACATAACCAAAGTTGGTTGTTTAGGTTCATGGTTAAAGTCTTGATGTTTTGTTCATGTGAGACTAAATTAAGATTTGCAAATCAACAAATTCCAGTTAATCTATGGCTTCAAAATTTCAAATTCATATGCTGTATAATTTCTCAAAATTAGTTTCCTAATGGTTGTCAAGTCGTGCATTGTGAAAGCTTTTCTGCAATTGCCCATTGATCGTTAAAGATCATTCTGCTACTTGGCTTATATGGTAGTTACACTATTATTCTCTACCATTCTAGTTCTTTTTGCATGATCGGATATTGTGATAATTCCAAACTTGTAGGGGTAGCTTGTTACAAGGGCTCAATATTGAGCCTAGTTCAAGTTATATCCATATTTTGAAATTGGGATCACTTTTGGCCCAATGAGTACAACCAATGTCATTTGAAGTCACCAACAATAATTTTTGCATTGGAAGATTTGCAGCCTCATCTAAAACTTTCGAAGTAAGTTTGGGTCTTCACATGCCTAGTGACTTATTTGTAAGTCCAGCTTATTTGATGCTCACCCTCAAAATTTGGGGGTCCATGTTAGGCTTATGTTAAAGATAGCCCCCCATTTCTTTATATGTAAAACCGTCCGTGATCAAATATTCGTAGAAAAGCCTTTGGGGCAGTTTAGTATACAACCGTGATTGTGTACATGTTCGCATGACATGATTACGCTTTCTAAAAACAAAACTGGAGTATGCGTTCGTGCAGCTTCCGCCAATCTTTCTTAATAATAATAAAGCATTATTAATAGTCGACGCATTTGCGTGACTTAATGTTTTACGCCCCAAACAAATGGGTACACATGCGCGTGACCCGTTTCAAGATAATTCTCTTAATTAAGAAGTGCTGAAATGTAAATGCACATAGGTTCTAAAATCTACAATTAATAACCCAAGTTTGATCAGAGCGACCGTGCTAGAACCGCGAAACTCGGGAGTGACTAACACCTTTTCCCGGCTTAATAGAATTCCTTACCCGAATTTCTGTGTTCGCAGACTATAAAACAGAGTAAACCTTTTCTTCTATTCGGGATCTGAACCGATGACTTGGGACACCATAAATTATCCTAAGTAGAGACTCTTATTTTAGATAAATAATCATGTTTCAATTGTCACTTCAATTGGAAAAGATTCCCTAATACTCCCTCGGGGGTGTAGGTATAAAAGGAGGTGTGACAATCAATATCTATTGCGGTGTGCAGACCAATGCTATGTTGTCACTCAATATCAGGCTCTGGCCTTACTCAGTCATCACTGCCCAGTCTCACACTGGCTCAAAATGTCATGATGTTAACCCAGACAATGATATGATGTGTCAAATAATAATAATCGAAACTGAGGCATGATATAATATCCATGAACAGGACTGAGTACATCATATCAATGAAGCAAATGATATGACAACAAGAAGCGACCTCTAAGGTCTCAATAGTATTAGAGTGAAGCCTTAACATGATAATTAGCTTGATTTACAGTTCATTAGCTTAGTCAGATAAGTGTAACAAAGATATCAGTCAGAAAGATTCACTAAGTGGTTCCATGGAATGATCTAAGCAGCGATTCTCTTGGTGCACACCCACATGTGTGTCACTGACATTTGCGTCACCTCAATAGTAATCATAGAACATATAGTTCAGGGTTTCGAACCCTTAGAACCAAGCTTAGAAGCGCCACTTACCTCAAATCAAGTGAAACTCTAGCCTCCGATGCCCTTTAATCTAGATTCATCCTCCAAATGCCCTGAATCTAACAAAAATCAGTATATTATCATCAATATATGCTAAAGAAATAAAAACCATACGAAAATTATCAAATTAACTAAAAAATCCCAAAGTTGGCAAAACACGATCCCAGTGCCCACATCTCAGAATCCAAAAAAAATCATAAAACTGGAAGACCCATTCATTCACAAGTCTACCCATATCAAATTCATCAAAATTCGACGTCACAAGGTCATCCAAGTCCCATAAATCTATTCACTCATTCTTCTTCCATTTTCCCCAATATTTACCCCAAATTCTCAAAATATATGATAAGAATTAAGATATAATTATGGAATTTAACCCAAAACAAGTGAAGAACACTAATCCCAATCACTCATCTGAAAATCCTCTCCAAATTTGCGTTCTCCCGAGCTCTCTAATAAGTTTTTGAAATTACGAACTAAACCCTCATTTTTTAACTTAAAGATCTACAAAGGTACGCCCTTAGTCGTGAGCGCGACCGTCGTGAGCGTTCGCGAAGACCAAACCATATTCCATTTCCACTTTACTTTTCGCGAATGCAAACTCTGCCACGCGAACACGCTGCATTGCCAGCTCAAACCTTCGCGAATGCGACCCTTACCTCTTGAAAGCGTAGACCATGGACCTGGGGTCTCCAGCTGCCTCACTCCTCTTCGAGAACACGACTCCAATCATGCGTCCGTGATGCACACTCTTCCTCACCATTCGCGAACGTGGGACCTACATCACAAATTTGAAGATCAATTCATGTTCCACGCTCAACATCCTTTCACAAATGTGAGGGCACTCTCACGAACGTGAAGAACAAATAACTCACACAAAAATACAAGAAAATCTGGTATCTTTCCAAAGTAAAATTATCTGTTAACCACTAGAAACTCACCCAAAGCTCTCTGGACATACCAAAATATCCCACAACCTCATTCAAACTTGTTCCAACCTTAGGAACACTCAAAACAACTCCGAAATATGAAATCAACCTCGGATTCAAGCCTAAGAATTCTAAAACTTCTAAATTCCACAAACGCTCAAAAAGTCTATCAAACCTCACTGAATGACCTAAAATTTTACACACATGTCACAAATGACACAACGGACCTACTCCAATTTTCGAAATTCCTCCTATATCAAAATTTCCATTATCGACCAGAAAATACCAAATTTCTAATTTTGTCAATTCAAGCATTAATCTACCATGGACCTCCAAATTACATTTCGATCACTCTCCTAAGGCCCAAATCACCTAACATAGTTATCCGAAGCATCAGAACACATCCAAGACATTCTACACACAAGTCCACATTCAGTAGACATTTCCAACTAAAACTTACTCAAAAGAGACTAAGTGTCTCATTCCTCTCCAAACCATTCTGAACCCGAACCAACCAACTCGATAGAACATAATACAACTTAGCAACACAAAAAGAAGCAGATTAGGGGAAACAGAATGGAAACTCATGAAATGACCGGCCGGATCGTTACATCCTCCCCCTCTTAAACAACATATCGTCCTCAAATGAGTCAAGCAACATACCTGAAGCTTTAAATAAGTATGTATATCTACTACGCATCTCGTGCTCGGCCTCCCAGGTAGCTTCCTCCATAGGGAGACCTCTACACTTCACATTCACTGAAGCTATATCCTTTAATCTTAACTTTTGGAAATGCCTCTTCAAAATTGGCACTAGCTCCACATCATAAGTTAAATACAGTCTAACTTAACTGTGCTGAAATCCAAAACATGGGATGGATGATCAATATACTTACAGAGCATGGAAACATAAAATACCAGATGCACAATCGACAAGCTAGATGGAAAAGTAAACTCATAAGACACCTCCCTAATCCTCCAAAGCACCTCAAAAGGCCTAATGAACCAGGGACTCAATTTACCCTCCTTCCCAAATATCATAACACCCTTCATGGGTGAACACTTCAGTAGAACCTTCTTCCCAACCATGTAAGACACATCACAGACCTTCTTGTCAGCATAACTCTTTTGCAATGACTGTGCCGTATGAAGTCGCTCCTCAATCACCATCACATTGTCCAAAGCATCTTGCACCAAGTTTGCACCCAAAAGCCTAGTCTCACCCAACTCAAATCAACCAACTGAAGATCTACAATGTCTCCCACATAGAGCCTCATATGGAGCAATGTAAATACTCGACGGATAACTATTGTTATAAGCAAACTCCACGAGTGGTAGAAATTGATCCCATGAACAACCAAAATCAAGAACACAAGTATCCAACGTGTCCTCCAATATCTGAATAGTGCGCTCTGACTACCCGTCCGTCTAAGAGGGAAAAGCTCCGCTCAACTCAACCTCAATACCCAACTCTCGCTGCGCGGCCCACCAATATTGCAAAGTGAATTGAGTATCTCTATCCGAACTGATAGAAACTGAACCCCATGGATGCGTACAATCTCTCGGATATAAATCTGTACCAACTGCTTTAAAGAATAGGTAGTATACATAGGAATCAAGTGTGCGGACTTGTTTAGCCGATCCACAATCACCCAAATAACATCAAACTTCTTCCAAGTTCATAGGAGTCCAACTGCATATACCATGGTGATATTCTCTCACTTCAACTCTGGAATAAATATCTGCTGAAGCAAGCCACCCGGTCTCTAATGCTCACCTGCTGAATATTGAGACACCGAGCTACAAATCCCATAATATCCTTATTTATTCTTCTCCACCAATAATGTTGTCTCAAATCCTGATACATCTTCGTGGCACCCGGATGAATGGAATACTGCAAGCTTTGGGCCTTCTGCAGAATAACTCCTGAAGCCCATCTACACTAGGCACACATATCTGGCCCTGCATCCTTAATGCCCTATCATCACTAATAGCATATTTCTGGAATTGTCATGCTGAACTCTGTCCTTAAGGACAAGCAAATAAGGATCAGCACATCGGTGCTCTCTAAAGTGATCAAATAAGGAGGACCGCGAAACTACATAAGCTAAGACCGGACTGGGATCCGAAATATCCAACCCCACAAACCAATTAGCCAAGGCCCGAATATCAACTGCAAGAGGCCGCTCCCAACAGAAATATATGCCAAACATTGCATACTCACTGCTTTCCTACTCAAAGTATCGATTGCCACATTGGCCTTCCCGGGGTGATGCAAGATGGTGATATCATAATCCTTTAGCTACTCCAACAATGTCCGCTACCTCAAGTTGAGATCCTTCTACATGAACAAGTGTTGGCGGCAACAATGATCAATAAACACCTCACAAGACATACCATAGAGATAGTGCCTCCAAATCTTCAACACGTAAAATATTGTAGCCAACTATTGATCATGAACATGGTAGTTCTTCTTATGGGGCTTCAACTGACAAGAAACATAAGCAATCACTCTACCCTCCTACATCAACACACACTTGATACCAACTCTGGAAGCATCACAATATACATTATATGAACCTGAAGATAATAGCAATACTAACACTAGAGCTGTGGTCAAGGCAGTCTTGAGCTTCTGAAAGCTCCCCTCACACTCAATTGACCACATGAAAGGAGCCTTTTTCAGTCTATTTGGTCATGGGTGATTCTATAGACGAAAATCCCTGAACGAACCAGTAGTACTAACCCGCCAAACCAATAAAGTTGTGAACCTAAGTGGTTGAGAAAGGTCTAGGCCAAATCTTGACCGCCTCTATCTTCTTTATGTTAACTTGGATACCCTAATTGGACAACATATTCCCCAAGAAATCCATGAACTATTCCAAAACGCACACTTGGAGAACTTTGCATAAAGCTTCTCCTCCCTCAAACGCTGAAATACCGCTCTAAAATGCTCTGTGTGCTTCTCTTGACTACCCGAGTACACTAGAATATCATCAATATATAAAATGAAAATGAGTCAAGATAATGCCGAAACACATTGTTCATCAAATGCATGAACCCTGTCAGGGCATTTGTCAGCCAAAAAGACATGACCAAGAACTCATACTGACCATACCGGGTCCTGAAAGTTGTTTTAAGAATGTCTAAGTCCCTAATCTTCAACTGGTGATACCCCAAACGGGGATCAATCTTGAAGAACACCCTCGCTCCTTGAAACTGGTCAAATAAATCATCAATACGAAGCAAAGGATACTTGCTCTTGATTGTGATTTTGTTCGCCTACCTGTAATCAATGGACATCCTCATAATGACATCCTTCTTATACACAAATACAACAAGTGCACCCCATAGCGACACACTAGGCCGAGTAAACCCTTTATCAAGGAATTCCTGAAGATGCTCCTTCAACTCCGTCGGTGCCATACGAAACAATGGAATAGAAATGGACTAAGCGCCCGACACCATATCAATACCAAAATCAATATCTCTGTCTGGGGCAAGCTAGGCAAGTCTGCAGGAAACACATCCGGAAAGTCCCTCACTACCGGAACTAATCAGCGGTAGGAACCTCTACACTAACATCCCTCATGAAGGCTAGGTAAGAAAGACAACCCTTTCCATCCATCCGTTGGGCCTTCAAGAATTAAATTACCGTATTGGGAACATAATCAAATGAACCTCGCCACTCAATCCATCGCACATCCGGCGTAGCTAACGCTAGTGTCTTCACATGATACTCCAAAATAGCACGACACAGAGATAACCAATCCATGCCCAATATTACATCAAAGTCAACCATCCTAAGCAACAAGAGATCCACTCGGGTACCCAAACCCCCAATATTTACGACACGTAACCGATATACATAGTCTAAAACAATAGTATCACCCACCATAGTAGATACATGAACAGATAAAACAGCAGACTTGCAGGGCGTGTCCAAATAATAAGCAAAATATGATGACACATATAATTGGAACCAGGATAAATAATACAAAGGCATCTCTATGGCAAAATTGAGACAATACTTGTAATCACAGCATCTGAAACAATAACATTTGGTCTGGCTGGGAGGGCATTGAGATAGGCGTGATCACCACCTGATCGACCTCCCCCTCTAGGGTAACCCCTATCTGACTGACCTCCACCCCGAGTTGATTAAGCGGGTAGGCAAGTAACTGGTGCAGAAGTCGAAGGCTGACTCCTTGATTGAGATGAACCTCCCGTAATATGGGGACAATACTTCTTAATATGACCAAAATCTCCACACTTAAAGCAACCTCTTTGGATAAATGGTGGTGTGGATTGTAGGTAGCCGTGAGCACCAAGATTCCCACTAGAACAACCGGGCATAGATATGCCCTGAATTGATGGTTCCTAAGTCGAACTCTGAGATATATGGGCACTAAAAGATAAGTGACCCTAATGTGAGTTATGAGAACCATGGCCTGATGATCTACCATATGACCCCAACGGGGTAGCTGAGCATGCCTGAATAGACGGCTAGCTGGTCCCATAATATGGGGACAATACTTCTTAATATGACCAAAATCTCCATACTTAAAGCAACCTCTTTGGATAAACGGTGGTGGGGACTGTAGGTAGCCCTGAGCACCAAGATTCCCACTAGAACAAACGGGCATAGATATGCCCTGAACTGATGGTTCCTAAGTCGAACTCTAAGCTATAAGGGCACTAAAAGATAAGTGACCCAAATCTGAGCTATGACAACCATGGCCTGATGATCTACCACATGACCCCAACGGGCTAGCTGAGCATGCCTGAATAGACGGCCTCTGCCGTGCTGAGACAAACCCCTAAAAGGAACAGCACCAAAACTACCAGATCCCAGAGAACTCTTGGCCTCTCTCTCATCTCACTGCTGGAGGTGAGCTGACTCTATCTTTCTAGTAGTGCCGACCACCTACTCAAATGAAGCTCCACATACTTTGTCTCTGATTAGAAAAATCTGTAGCTGATAAGTGAGGCCATCAACAAACTTTTTGATCCTCTTCCTATCCATGGGACCTAGCCTGATATCATGACTGGCCAACATGAAGATTCATATCTCATGCTGCATCATGGTCATATCCCGCTGATACAGCTGCTCGAACTACCTGCGCAACTTCTCCATATAGGAATACGGAACATACTTCTCTCGGAACAGGATGGAGAACTGATGCAAGGTAAAGGGCACTGCACCAATTGGCCTATGCCTCCATAATCCTCCCACCAAGTAAAGGTAGCTCTAGAAAACTGAAGTAGTGAATGAGACCCCACTAGTATCTAGAATACCTGCGGTCATCATTACCCTCTACACCACTAAAAGCTGGAGGCAAAAGTTTACCAAACCTCTCCAATCATGCTGCTCATCATCAAGCATAACTAGAACCACATAATCTTAAGAAGGTGCAACCAGCTGGGCTGGTGGTTCCTCCACTATCTGCAGTCTCTGAACAACCTGCTCGGTTGTATGTGTAGTAGGATTTTGAGTGCCCCCCCCCCGACTTGAGAAGTAGCTGTTATGGTATAAATTCTGACCACCTGGGCAAGTATAGTGCACACGGTCAAAATCTCAAACAAGATCTGTTGGAGACCCGAAAAAGAATAGGCACAGTCGGTGCCTAAGCTGGTACTGCCAAACCATCCCCTGTTGGAGCTTGATCATGAAATGAGGCACCTGGTGGATTTTCAAGTGCTGCCAAGCTATTGTACGAGACACACCCCTGCCCCTACCATGGCCACGATCACATCCTTGGTCTATGGTGGCCCCAACTGGTGGTCGTCCGTCAATAGATTCGCACGACAGAAATTCAAGATTGTGAAGTTTTTCTAAAGGTTGCGCAGCCTCCCGAGGATAAGTATAGCCATATCTATACTAATCCGCTAGACTCTAGTAAAAATACCTATGACCCGTGAGACCTATGTAACCTAGGCTCTGATTTCAACTTGTCACGACTCCAAACCATCCAATTCGTGATGGCGCCTATCATGAAACTAGGCCAACCAACTAATTCACAATTGAATCCATATTTCACATAAAACCTAAGTAAAAAAATTCAACTGAAATTCAATAAAGATATAAAGTTAAAATAAAAAAACGGAAAAATACAAGCTTGACCTTGAGTGTCACTAAGTCATGAACAACACCAAAATACTTCTAACACTATAACAAGTCTAAATAGTCTATATATTACAACAAAGTACTTATAGGAAGAGAGAGAAGAAGAAAAGTAGAACTACGGTCCCCAGGCAGCTACCTCTCTATCTCTATGAAGCCCATGACTGGAATAGTCAACAGCCGCTACAGTACCCTGAGATACCTGAATCTGCACACAAGGTGCAGAGGGTAACATGAGGACACCTAAACTTAGCAATTAACAAGTCCAAATTATGGACTGACAGGTAGTAACGAGCAAAACCTCAACAGGTAATACAATTAAACTGCACAGAAAAGTAGACATGCTTACACTTCAAGTAAAAAATAAGCAGTAAATAAATATAGTTTTTACAATACGGAGTATGAAACTCAGGAAAAGTCAGACAATATGATCAATGTTCCATGTACCTCCACTCGAAAATACTCAACCACTAGGTATTGTATATGGCTATCTGACCCAAATAATATCTATCCCGGAATATATACACATCATTGACCGCAGTCATCTAGTATTGAGGAAGGCCTTTCCATCTCTATGGAGAAGATCCATCTCCTGGTATAAATACTTCAGACAAGATCCATGTAGAGGGAAGATCCATCCCTCAATATTATCAACTACGCTCACTAGGGGTATAAAGACTTTGGAGGGGATCCTGTCAGCGCAAGCGCTAAAAGAAGCCAACAAAGACATCACCAATAACTCGCTCTGGGGTGACACCTGATCCCATACTGTGACTCAATATCAGGATCTCGCCCTTACATAGCCATCACTCTCCAGTCTCACACACAGGGGATCAAAATGTCACAATGCTAGCCCGAACAATGATGTAATGTGTCAAATCACAATAATCAGATACTGAGGCATGATATAATATACATAAACATGACTAAGTACAGAATATCAACGAAGCAAATTATATGACAGCAAGAAATGACCTCTAGGGTCTCAACAGTATAGGTGTGAAGCCTTAACATGATAATTAGCATAATTTACAGATCATTAACTTAATGATATATGTGCAACATAGATATCAGCAAGAAAGAGTCACTAAGTAGTGCCATGAAATGATCCATGCAATGATTCTCACGGTGCACGCACGCACACCCTTCACTTGACATTTATGTCACCTCAATAGTTATCATAGAACACATGGTTCATGGTTTCCAACCCTCAGAACCAAGTTTGGAATCGTTACTTACCTCAAATCAAGAAAAACTCTAGCTCGCACGCCCTTGCCTCTCGATTCGGCCTCCAAATGCCCCGATTAAAATCAAAATCGGAATATTATCATCAATATATGCTAGAGGAAAGAAATCCATACATAAATTTATCAAATTAACTCAATAATCTTGAAATTGTCCAAACCCAACCCCCGAGCCATGTCTCAGAATCCAATAAAAATTGCAAAACTGGAAAACCCATTCACTCACGAGTCTACCCATATCAAGTTGATCAAAATACGCATCAAAAGGTCATCCAAATCACAAAAATCCATTCTCCAATTCCTTCCATTTCCACAAATTTTTACCCCAAATTCTCAAATAAAATTATAAGAATCAAGACTTTATTATGGAATTTAACTCAAAACAAGTGAAGAACACTTACCCCAATCACTCTTTTAAAAATCCTCTCAAAATTTGCCTTCTCCGAGCTCTCTAGTGAGTTTTTGAAATTATGAACGACACCCTCATTTTTAACATAAAGATTCGTCCCAGGTGCACCCTTATTCGCGAACGTGACTTCCCTCTCGCATTCGCTTAGACCAAACCAGACTATTTTTCCACTTTACTCTTTGCAAACACGAAATCTGCCATGCGAATGTGATGCTTTGCTAGCTCAGACCTTCACGAATGCGACCCTTACCTCACGAACTCATAGACTAAACACCTGGGGTCCCCAACTGCCTCACTCCTCTTCGCGAACATGACTCCTCTCACGTGTTCACGAAGCATGGACTGCCTCACCTTTCACGAACATAGGACCTGCATCATGAATGCAAAGATCAACTTGCCTGCCTCTCTCAACATCCCTTCGCGAATACTAGGTCCCTCTCGCGAACACCAAGAACAAATCTCTACAACAAAAATACCAGAAAATCTACTATCTTTCCAAAGTCCAAAATAATCATTAAAACACCTGAAACTCACCGGAGGCCCTCAGAGCCAAAACCAAACATGCAAATACAGCCCATAACATCATTCAAACTTGTTCCAACTTTCAGAACACTCAAAACAACATCAAACCATCAAATCACTCTCGGGTTCAAGCCTAAAGGATTCTAATACTTCTAAGTTCTGCAAACGATCAAACAATCTATCAAACATCACCAGAATGACCTAAAATGTTTCACACACGTCTTAAATGGCACAACGGGCCTGATTCAGTTTTTGAAATCTCATTCTGACCCCGATATCAAAATTTTCAATGCCGACTGGAAAATGCCAAATTTCAAATTTCGTCTAATCAAGTCTAAATCTACCACGGATCTCCAAAATACTTTCTGATCATGCTTCTAAGTTCAAAACAACCTAAGGAAGCTATCAAAACCATCAGAATTCATATCCGAGACTTTTGTACACATAAGTTAACATTCTGTTGACTTTTTCAACTTAAGCTTACTCAAAAGAGACTAAGTGTCTCATTCTTCTCCAAAACCAACCCGAACACAAACCGACCAACCCGATACCACATAATACAACTGAACAACACAGAAAAATTAGAAATGAGAGAAATAGGGTTGTAACGCATGAAATGACCGGCCAGGTCATTATAATTTGGAAACTAAAACGTTAGAGCTGGTTACTAAAGTACTTCATGGGAATGCCTGTTTGATGTTGTAAAACCATGGAACTACCTTTAAAGACACTTCCTGTCGATCCATTGAGACTTAGGATGTAAAAAAGTTTCATTTGAGAAGCAAGTTTGGACCTTTGAGTTTAAAAGATATGGCCGCAAGAAGAACGAGGCTTACAAGAGGGTATAATATGTTTCTTTTGATTACCCAAGAACATCAAAGCACAGAATACTTCCAAAAATAGAGCTTATAATGTGAGCAAGCAAGACAAAAGAAAGAGAGAAGTAAGGAAATGACAACTCACAATTTAATAGAGGCAAAAGGAGAGGGTGTTAAGAGTAATGTGAGAGAGATATTGAAAGAGAAACATTTGAGTGAAAGTTGAGAAGAGAGTGTTGCAAAAGAAAGTTTGAGCGAGAATGCATCATGGCCTCATTCTAACTTGTTTACACCTTCTTAATCTAGTATATATTTAGCTAATGCAAAGGCTTTAAAGGATACCTTTGCCAAAATGGAGAAAACCATGCAAGATGCCACTATTTCAAGTGGTCAGGGAAAGCCAGAGGATACAACATTAAAGCATAATGATCTATTTCTTAAGCATAAGGAGGAAAGGTATAGTAGAACTTCTAGAAATAACTCAAGGTATAATGACTAATCATATGATACGATCTAGAATAAATAAAATAATAAAATATGAAAATCACAATAATTAAGGAAAAACTGATGATAGGTTTGATTAAGATAATCAAAAAGTAGTCTGAATAATAAAATATAGAAGAAAATCCAGAAACCTTGGTGAACTTCTCAAGCAACAATAGAAAAACTATTTGATCGCCTTCCAAGATTGTCAAATTAGAACTCTAGATATAAAAAAGGGATCAGAATATTACCATGAAGAATCCATGTCTTGAAAATAGGTAATCAAAAGTCGAACTTGAACCAAGAAGTTCCAAATCCTCTCAATATTTTTCTTATGTCAAGATATGCTAAGTTGCTTGTGGAATAACCCTAGGCGGTAATATATACCCAAAGGGTAAGATAGGAAAAGTTTCAAATTTAATTTCGTAAAAACTCTTGCCAGACCAAACCGTAGACCTAACTGTAACATAAATTTGAACCTTGACGAATTTCAGAAACTTATTTTCTTTAACTCTTCAAGCCTCTCTTGAACCGTAGCCAACAGTTGGTGAAATTTTGTCATACAATTTGACTTAGGGTCTTGATTCTTCAATTCTCAAGTCTCCAAACATGGCATTCTTTGCTTGAATCCTCCAAGTAAGTCTCCAAACATCTTCTAGTCAATTATTAAAGATCATGAAACTAGTCAACGGTCTACTAGATAATTTGGAGTCATTCTCAATATTATCCATTTTACTAAGACTATCTAGTATCATATCACCATAATTGTTCTTAGCTCGGTCAGTTAAGAACTCCATGAGATGGCCATTCTTCTACAATGTCGCCACTTCTCCACGTAGATGACGTCAGTCCCTAGTTCAATGGCGTGACTCAAATGATATTCACACTACAAATTAGGATCCCTCTACTAGGATCAAGTAGAATTAGCTTTAGGAATCGTGCTTCTTTGATATTCCTCATCGCTGATACCAAATTTTCTACGATGATGTTGAAGTTATAATCTAATAACCTGGGATATGATACCTTCTTCTCTTGTAGTGATAGTCCCGGCCATGGTCGGTTATCCTATCAAGATCAAACCTATTCGAGAATATAAACCATTTTCTAATACGTCTCTCAATTCTTTAATACGATAGAAAATTACCTTTAGAGGACCACCAATCCATATTGAAGTCGCTTTTAAACTTGTCTTAGTTTTTGCTTAGATCTCGTCCTTTGGATGTTACCGAGAAGCTGAGTTAATCGTCTTCTATACATATTTTTTATTTGTAACGGTTATGGACATCTGCCCATGTGTTCATTTGAAACTCGAGCAGGCTTTAATTCAGCTTTAGGAAGGCGTCGGAGCTCCATGAATTCAAACCCTTTGTGAATGCCTCCCTGCCCCACTAACCCAGTATTGTAGGTAGCAACATTCACTCTTTTTGGAACCGGAAAAAACTCTTGTACCAATTTAGACTCAACGTGTGCAATCCTAAATATGTCATCTTTTCTGGATCGAACCTTTCTTGCCCTGTCATGGGCTTTCATGAATGAGTGTGCAAGCATCTCAAAAGATTCAATTAAATTTTCAGGTAAAAGAGAATACCATCCAGGGCCCTCTTTGTGAGGGTTTCACAAAACTTTTTCAGCAAGACCGGCTTGATCTCATGATGAGCCAAATCGTTCCCTTTCACAGCTGTTGTGTAGGTTGTGATGTGCTCATGCGGACCTGAAGTCCCATCGTACTTTGATAAATCCAACATATTGAACCTGTATGGAATTAACTATGGTGTTGCACCCTATTTAAACGACAATTTTGTGTTTTTTTTAAACTGGCCTTTTAGTTTTGGCGATGCTCAAAATTTGATCCATCCGAACGTGAAACTCCTTTGCATTTTGATCCATTCATTCGTTCATAAACCTCATGATATATGTTTTGAAGGGATCATTTCCATTGAGGTTTCCAGATCGGCTACCGGTTCCTCTGACTTCATAGAAACCGTCATCACCTCTTGTGGTGTTGTTGTTTCCGCTCTGAACAATTTGGTTTGCGGGAGTGGCGGGAAAAATCGGGACCCTTTCATTCGCATTATTGGAGGTGCTGAAAAAACTTGTTTCAACTCAATCATCATTTTATCTTGCATTGAGAAATGTTTCATGATTTCTTTTTGCTCTTCTCTTAAGACTTTTACTATTTTCACGGCATGGTCCTCTTCCATATTATCAGGTTGTCCCCCGTACATATTGAGGGTACCGTCCTTCACAAACCGACGTTATTTTATCACCTCGTTGCGGGTGTCACTGGTTGAATCGTTATGTTGGGACAATTATTCGTGCCTCTCAACGTTATGAGTTATGTTGACATTATTAGTTGTTATTTTTTTCACTTAGGCAAAATCAAAACAAGTTTGTAATATATGTAAGGATCAATGCAATTACGGGACTATTTACGCTCCCACGGTGGTCGCCAAACTATAAAATAGTACAGTTGAATTATTTACGTGGTTAATAGACAAGTGAATTTATTTGATCCAAAAGATGATAAAGAGATAAAACAAATATTAAGATTAGTATTAAAATTGAAGAATATGAAAAGCATGACTCTGAGCGCAATATTTTTGAGAGCAAAAACGAGAACAACGATCAAGTTTAAGCAAAGTTATTAAATTGAGAGCAAAAATAAAAAGATAAAGCTTTAGTATGCAAATATAATTTTTTGTCCATACAATGGCTTCTAAGGCTACTATATATAATTTTACAAAGGGAAAGAAGATCCGACAATCAAGCTCCTCTTCAAGGATAATAAAAAATCCATTGTTGAGCATGTAACAACCTGTCATGAATGCAAATATTCTCTATAACGGTTTTTCATTTAATGCAATAGAATATTTTCTCATTGACTGTTATCCGATGACAAATACTTGATCTTCTTCCTTTGACTATACTCCCTCGAGATTTATCCGATGTCGGTTGCATTTATTGTATCCGGTATTGGTTGTACTTAACTTGCCTTTTGCCTATGTTCAGTTCCACGTGTCATGTTACTAATCAACTATTTGTTATAAATCAATTTTATCCCATACATGTTCATAAAAAGAAATGACCTTCTATAATATACATTATAGTTTTCCAACAAATGGGGTACGGACGAACCCTTCCATCCCTCTAGCTCCGCCATTGTCTGCCCCAATCAAGAAGCATATGGCAGGGCTATCCACTTAATGTGACTCAGTGCCATTTGATCAACCTTGAGAGCCTGCAGAACAAGCATGCAGGCAATTTTCATTTTTAAATCCGAGTTGCAACACGTGCTCAAATCTTTCCAACATAATAATCATATCAGACAATACCAACAGACATGCATGGTACTGTTCTGGAGTTTGAGGATCTTCTTTTACTATTTTGGTTGATGCATGACTAGTTTGGTTCATCGTTTCTGGAATTGATCACTGTTGGATGTGCTCCATTTTCATGCGTTTAATCACCTTGAAAAGGATCGGCTTAACAATCAGTATTTATGTAGACCAATACTATATGTCAATGGACGATATCATGAATACTAATAGTGTTGTCATATCTTCTATTTTGTGAGAATTTTATTATAATATGACTCATTTTATTTAATTTGGTCCCTAAAACCCTCATCTTCGTAGAATAAATAGTCCAGCAAGTGCATAGTATATAAAAGCCAATTTGACAAGGACAACCATTAAATACAACGTACTATTTAAAGGACAGTTTTGAGGAAATATTGTCAATATATCTAATGAATGTTTTTCATTATATTGGCACTTTCCAAGCAGAAATCATTTCACTTGTCTGAAGTTACAACATATGTTTATAACTTTAGGATAAGGAAGTAACTTTGAAGTGCATTTTCCACGTGACCTTTCGATCTTTAGGCTAAGAACATCAAAGTGCAAGCTTTAATCTTCTTGTTTTTTCTCTAGTATCATTTGTCTTCTTTAATTTGCCATTCATAAAGTGAACATATATAAGATTTACTCCCTCCGTTTCATATTAAATAAATTATTTTTCTTTTTAGTCTGTTCCAAAATAAATAATATCTTTTTAAATTTGAAAATTATTTAACTTTAAACTCTTTATTTTCTCTTTTTGCGCTTAATGAGAAGCTTTTAGTGCCACACAAATAATATGGCCCCACAAACTTTTTACCCCTTAAACTTTTAAGACTACAAGTTTCAAAAGTTTTCTTCTTTTTTCTTAAGCTATGTACCGTATTAAACTAGCTCAAACAATATCAAGCCGAGGGAATAAGTCCGATGTAAACAGTAAGAAATAATGCACGCAGAAAGCTCTGGTAAAGTAACTATACATCTAGGCTTTCTATGAGATTTTGGCCCGGCTGATCCAGAAATTAAAGACGTACGCATTATCCCACTAATACTGAATACGAGTATAGTACTGTTCCGGGAAAGGTTAGATCAATCTATATAATAAAGGGAGGAAACTGAAAACTAGATATACCTCTAGACACAATGGCAGATTCATTACATGTAGTTATTACCAAAACATAATATGAGCGTATAACTATTTGAATATGACAATCAAAAAAGTTAACCAAAAAAGAAAACTCAAATTAAAAATGGACGTGTGTAACGAAAAATGCAACCGGCGAGAACTTTATTTGATGGATTTTAACACTTTAGAGGAACTTTTTCACTTTTAGAAGGCATCGAAATTAATTTTTAACTGTTTTGGTTAACAGACCGTCTCTTTCTCATCCTTTCGGCGCACGTTGACATAACGTACGCCGAGCTTGTGTTAATGGCGAAAGGCGATAGTCGCGAAAGGGGAAGACCACAGAAAATCCCAATTGATACCTTTGACAAGCTGAATCAACTGATTATGGAGAAGAACAGTGCGAAGCAGGTGCAGAACTTCAACTCGGGGGAAACCCTAGACACCATGGAAGCGGATGAACCAGCTTCAGAGATAGTAACAGAACAACCAGATGCCCTAGTAAAAACGATTACAGAAACACCAAAGACACTAGAGGTTGAAGGAATTTCAACCCCTTCGAGTACAGTAGAAGCAGTTCCCTTGATAGAGGCGACCATGCAATCAACAATTCCAACTGAGGAACAACCAGAGACTACCAAAAACAAAGCAGAGGAACTTAAGAAGAGCTGGTCAACACTATTTCAGAAGAATCGGTTTGCGACTCACGGTATGGCTCTTGACTACATAGCCCCAATGATAGTGGATGGAAAGCCCATAGTACAACTGGAAAGAGCTGAGGTGGAGGAAGAGGAAGCCAAATGGAAGTGTGCCTTAGTGGTATACATCCTAGGTGACGGTCCTGGTTTCAACGCAATGAGGAGATTCATAAATCACCATCGGTCCCATGTTCCTTAACTAGAGTTGTTCTACCATGATGAAGGGTACTACATTGTCAAATTCAAGTCAGTGACTGATGCCAAAGAGATATTGTTTGTGTTGGTCCTTACTCAATAGCCAATAGGCCGATGATACTCAAACAGGGGACACCTGAATTTGATTTCTCAGAAGAATTTCCGACTGAAGTTCCACTGTGGGTAAAGTTCCCAAAATTACCAATGTCTTGCTGGGGTATGAGGTCTCTAAGCAGAATTGCTAGCGTATTAAGAAAGTCAATCTTTGCATATGAGTGTACTACAAAATAGACAAGGATAACCTATGCTAGAATGCTCATTGAGGTAACTGTTACCAAAGAGCTACCTACAGAAATAATGGTTATGGATCCAAATGGGAAGAAGTTCCTTCAAGATGTGGAGTATGAGTGGAAGCCTTCATTCTGTGAGAAATGCCAAACAATAGGCAACAATTGTGCAATCCAACAAAAATAGTTACCAAAATAGCCTACACAAGTGTGGAAGCCCAAGCCAGTCCAGGAGTGGAGAACCAAGGGCCCTGCTATGCCAATACAGAGGTAGTATCCAACATAACATAGTGAACCTAGTGGACCTCAGCATGAAGCCAGGACAGTCCAAAACCAGAGGTGTGATAAGACCAATGATAAAGGAAAGCAACCTCAAAGTCCAGCACTCAGCAGCACCAACTTCCCACCTCTGTCCCCCATCACTGTGAGTAACAGATTTGCAGCAGTATCTGGTAGTAAAGATGAACCTCCTGGGGAGGTAGGGAATTCAACATCAACATCTTATCAATGAAGTGGTTAGTGTGGAATATAAGGGGTTTAAATAAAAGGTACAAGCAGAAAGAAGTTAGGGAATACATTAGGAAAAACAACATTAACCTAGTAGGATTAGTAGAAACTAATGTTAAGCAAACTCATGCTAGTAGAATTGCTAATCTACTAGCACCAAGTTGGGGTGTCTTAACAAACTATGTCTCACGTGAAAAGGGGAGAGTGTGGATTCTATGGAATTCAAAATTTTTCACTGTCATTAGTGTTCTGGAGGAAAGCCAGTTGATCCAGAGCAGGGTTTCCAGCAGAACAGGGGATTTCACATGTTTCCTCACTGTGGTATATTGGTTTAATGGGCTAGAGCAGAGAACAATCTTATGGAGCAGCTTACAAACACTGGCAGCAGGAATCAAAGAACCATGGGTTGTTGCTGGGGATTTCAATGCAGTCTTATCTGACAAAGATAGGCAATCTTGCAAGCCAGTAAGACTTCCTGAAACACTGGATTTAAGCAAATGAATACAACTTGCTGGACTAACAGAATTGCCCTGGAGAGGTGACTATTACACATGCACAAATAAGCAAACTGGTGTGGACAGAGTATGCAGCAGGCTGAATAGAGTATTTGGAAACTATGAATGGATGATCAACTGGAACCAGGTGGTCACTGACTATGATGTACCCTTAATCTCAGACCATAACCCCATGATACTGACACTGAATTCATCCACCTGGCATGGAAAGAGGAATTTCAAATTCTTTAATGTATGGGCTGAGCACAAGGACTTCCAGCACATTGTGACAAGAGTTTGGCAGGATGGGAAGGCAGGCACAATGAGAACAGTATGGGACAAACTCAAAGCCTTGAAGACTCCTTTGAAGACCCTGAATAATAAGGAATTCAAGACAGTTTCACACATAATAGAAAAGTGTCGACAGGAACTGGGGGCCTTACAAGCCCAGCTGAGTCAAGCATACACTGATGACCTACAACAGAAGGAGAAGGAACTGGTCCAACAATTGGAAAAATGGTCACTGATTGAGGAGAGTATCTTGCAACAGAAGTCTAGAGCAAAGTGGATACAACTTGGCGACTCCAACACTAAGTACTTCACTGCAGTAATGAAGGACAGAAGTCAACACAATCAGATTCTAAGCTTACCAATGCAATGGGAACCAAACTCACTGCACCTACAGATATCGAAGAGGAAATCCTGGGATTCAATAACGCACTGATGGGCACTTCTACAACTAATCTGCCTGCTATAAACCAACTCTATATGTCAAATGGACCAAAACAGACACAACAACAAAGACAGGAACTATGTGCTGCAGTAACTGAAAAAGAAATAACAGAGAGTCCCAAGGCTATTTGAGATGACAAAGCACCACGGATAGATAGATACAATGTTGTTTTCTTCAAAACGAGCTGGAACATCATTGGTAACCAAGTCACCACTGCCATTAAGCAGTTTTTCAACTCAGGTAGGATGTGCAAGCCAATCAACTGTGCAACTATTACCCTCATTCCTAAACTATCCAAACCATCTACAATCAAAGAATACAGGCGTATTGCTTGTTGTACTGTGCTTTACAAACTCATCTCAAAAGTACTGGCTAATAGGCTGCAGAAGGTGATGGCAAGTATCATCAGTGAAGCTCAGGCAGGATTCATCCTGGGTAGAAAGATCCACGATAACATCATCCTAGCACATGAGCTTGTCCAAAGCTATACTAGAAAGTATGTCTCCCCCAGATGCATGATAAAAATAGATCTCCAGAAAGCATATAATTCAGTTGAATGGGTATTCTTACAACAAGTTATGGAACAGATTGGCTTCCCCAGCACCTTCACCAAATGGATTATGGAATGTATCTCAACAGTGATCTTCTTTGTGCTAGTAAATGGAGAGCCTACTGTGCCCTTTGATGCTGCCAGGGGACTGAGGCAAGGAGACCCCATCTCCCCCTTCCTATTTGCTTTGGTCATGGAGTATTTAAGTAGGTCATGCACTGCACTACAAGATGATCCAGCATACCAATTCCATCGCAGATGTATAAAACTGGGCATTACACATATGTGCTTTGCTGATGACTTGTTGTTGTTTGCCAAAGGAGACCTTACCTTTGTCAAGGCATTATCCAACTGCTTCTCCCAATTCTCTGCAGCCTCAGGATTGAAGGCCAACTTGAACAAGAGCTCAATCTATTTTGGAGGGGTAGCAATGCCTATACAGAAGCAGATCCTCGACCTCCTTGGGTATGAGCAAGGCCAAATGCCATTCAAATATCTGGGAGTGCCACTGACCACCAAAAAAATCACACTACTGCAATGGCAACCTTTAGTGGAAAGAATCATAGCCAAGATCACTTCTTGGACTGCCAGAACACTGTCTTACTCTAGGAGGATACAGCTGGTGCAACCTATCATCTTTGAAGTTCAAGCATACTGGGCTGTTTATATTCCCTGTGAAAGTACTTAAAATGATTGAAGGCATTTGGAGGAGTTTCATTTGGTCTGGGATGAACACTGTAACTAAGAAAGCATACATCTCTTGGGACAAAATGTGTACCCTAAAATCAGTTGGTGGAATGAATCTAACCAACCTCAAGCTCTGGAACAAGGCTGCTATTGAAAAGACCTGCTGGGATCTAGCCCATAAAAAGGAAAAGCTATGGATAAGGTGGATCACACTGTATTATATCAAAGACAGAACAATAGAGTCCATACGAATTCGTGCCCAAGCTAGCTGGATGGCTAAGAAGATCATCCAATCAAGAGATATTCCACAAAGGCTTCAGAACTGGAAGCATCATAAATGCTCGATTAGACAATTGCCAGTCACAGATGCAAGAAGTGCCGAGAGTCCCACGGAAGAATTTAATCATACGAAACCAAGCAAAGCCAAAAGCAGTTTTCAACCTATGGCTATTCCTACAGGACAGACTCCCAACAAAGGATAGACTACACAGCTGGGGAATGAGTATTGATCAACAATGCACCTTATGCCAAATCCACCCTGAAACAAGAGATCATTTTTTCATGAATTGCCCTGTCACTGTGGACCTATGGGGAAGAGTAATGAACTGGTTGCAGGAACAATATCCACTTAGTATTGATTGGAACCAGAAAATGCAATGGTTGATTAGCAAAGCCAGGGTCGAACATGTCCTCCAGCCACTTTCAAAATGGTTACAGCTGAATTTGCGTATGCTATATGGCTGGAAAGGAATGCAGGAGTTTTCAACAAGGTTTTACGATGTAATACTGCTTTACTGAGAGACATAGTGTATAATTGTAATGTTTGAGGTACCCCAAAAATTAGACAACAATTGCAACACCTTGAATATAGCAGTGTTAGGCAGTTAGGATAGTAAGCATAGTCAATATGTTATTTCCCAGACAGTTAACTGAGTTGAAGCTCGAATGTGGTTTAATGTCACTTCATTGGTGATTAATGAAAAACATTAATTACCAAAAAAAATAAGGCATCGAAATTTGGAGTTCCTTTCTTACTATGGCATTGAGAATTATTACGTCTGATAGAAAAGGACAAAAAAGAAGATAGAAGGTAAAACAAAATTCAGAGAAAAAGTAATGCTGAAACGAATTAAATAAATAATAGCTGCTGGATAAAATGAAGAAAGTCAAATGAGCCAGTTATGAGTGAGTTTGAACTATCACAACCTTACTTTTTCTTGACCAAAGTATCCATCGACCTCTGTTTTTTGTAGCTGCTTCCTGGCTTAATATATTAAATACTTCAATTTTTCTTTATAATTATCCATCCCTTATGTTAGGGTTAATGGGTGCTGAAGCACCATACTAAAATTTACTATCTACATATATATTGTTCAGCTTACAAATAAATTGGCCTTATTCTTATATTGGAAAGCTAATATTTTGAAAAGGATGAACGATGGTTTCGCATGGAGCTGAGTACGTGGGAATACAAGAGAAAGAAGAGATGAAATGAATACCTGGGCTAGCGCATCCACTAGCTCAACCACGCTAGCCCAGGAAATCGAGGCAGAATGATAGGCTATATGCGTGGTCATTAGCACGACCGCGCTAGCCCAGTTCCGGAAAATTAAACTTCAGAGGTAAATTTGAAAGTTTGGGGGTAAATCCACTTAACCTATAGAAGGTCCAGCTTGCCCAAGGGATGATTATCAAGGCTTTCAAAGCTTATTTTTAGATTTTGGGAGGCAAGAACAAGTGTGAGAAGATCAACCAAACATTAAATTTTTCTATCTTCTTTTAATTCTTGTAATTAAGCATTATGAACAACTTTGTAGTTTTATCTTATTTTGTTATGAGTAGCTAAACAATTGATCTAGGGTTGGTGGAACCAATTGTTGATTGAAGTTTTGACTCAAATTGTTATAATCGAGCCGGATATATTATATGATTGTTCAACTACATTTTGTAGGGTGATTAATTGAATAGGCCCTTGATTAATAATGTCTAATTTCCTTATATTGCTTGAGAAAGAATATTAGGGTAGACTGCTGTTGAAAAATACCCCTTTTGGGTATCTGAAGAGATTCATTACTTGAACTTATAAGTGAAGTTAGAGATAATGAAACTTTGATGGGATAATTCAGAGCTGCACATATTGTCAAATAGAGTAGTTCGATAGAATGCTCTAGTAAATTATCATAGTTGATCGAGAGATAATTACAATAACCTGGAGCTCATAATCCTCATAGAGTATTACGTCGAGTTATAGCAAAGGAGTTAAGACTTAAACTGGCAATTGGGAAAATCAATGCCCTAAACATCTTTATCATTGACTTGTCTTTAAGTTAGCATATTGTTATTTTTAATATCATTTGAAGTAGATAAACAAAAACCCAAGATTAATTGATAAAAATCTTGCATTTTGAAATTGGTTAAGTTGCTAATATCATTTCCAAGAGTTGTAATAGATAGGTTAGTTCCCTGAGGATTCGACTACGGACTTAAAATCGGATTATATTTGCAACGATCAATTTATCTTTTAGAAGGCATAGTAGGGCATGATCAATTTTGGTCATCGTTGCCAAAAAATTAACGGTGTTATTTACTACAACTTAGAAGTTGTGTTAGAATTATTAGTTTAGATCAATTTAGAAGGTGTTAAATAATATTTTCATTTAAATTCTCACATTTGAACTCATGTGGGATTCAGGTGTATGCCTAGAAATTCTTCGAGGACTGGAGAATTGTTTGAAGGACTCGCATACCTCGAAAAAGCATTCAGGGAATTGAACCGTGCTAACAAGAGGATCCAACAATCACAATAAACACATCAGTTTGAAATTCACATGGGTGACGTAGAGAAACATTAGGGATGAGCCAGCTGACCTAAACGTCAGAGTGGTAGCACCTCTTATGCCAGAATCTACACTTTATGATTGGGCACAACCGACAGCTAACAACCTGGCTATTGCTATTGATGCGTCCCTAATTCAAGAGGAAACATTACAAATCACCAACAATATGTTGCATCTTCTGCAGAACAAGGGATTGTTCTCCGAATCATATATTGAAGACCCTCAGCAACACTTGAAAAATTTTCTATCGATATGTGCGACATAAAGGCAACCAAATGTGACCCCAGAAGCTATCAAGTTGTTACTGTTCCCGTTCTCTGTGACTGGGGAAGCTTAGACTTTGTTGAATTCGCTCCTAATAAATTCCACTATCACCTTGGAAGAATTAGTCAAGCAGTTCCAGTATAAATTCTATCCGCCCAATAAGACTGCAAGGAAGATTGATGAAGTATTGTAGTACAAGCAGCAGTCGACTGAGATTTTGTAGGAAACTTGGGAAAGATTCAAGGTGATGCTAGTGAAGTGTCTGCATCATAGTATTCCAAACTGGATACTCGGCCAGAGGTTCTACATGGGGTTAGCTGACAATCAAAAGGCCAATGTGGATGCTTCAAGTGGGGGTGCATTCTTTAGTAAGACAAGACGTCCAGAATTCGGGGTGGAAGACGAGAGGTACAACACTGGAATCAATAGTGCATTCAGTCCCTCTAGAACCAAAAAATTTACATGCAGAGAACATAGCCACACTCATGACCCAGATGAGTATATTGACAAAGAAGATTGATGAGATGGGTACAAAGCAAGTGCATATTATTGACACAACAAATGGAGGACTGTGTACACCCTGCGTTAATCAGCCTTATTTGTGTTCATGGAGTGGAGAAGGTGAAAACCAAGGACTTAGAGAGGATATGAACTATGTCAACAACTTTGGGATTCAGAGACAAGGATGACAATAGTGGAGACCGCCACCAAATCATCAATACAAACCAAATATGCTACAGCATGGAGGTATGCAACCCCAAGGCCAAATGGTGACATATCAGAGACAACAGGTTTATCCACAACAAAACCAGCAACAGTTGACATATCAGCCACCTCCTCAGCAACAAGATAACAACATGGTAGAGATCATGGGTATGACTCAACAACTCATTTGAACAAATGGTAAGATGGAGGAAAATTTGGCAGTGCATGACTCAACAATAAAGAACATTGAAACTCAGTTGGGGAAGCTGTTTATGGCCTTAAGAAATCACTCCCAAGGAACATTTCCAGCAGACACGAACATTAACCCCAAGGAGAAAAATCTGAATTAGTTGATGGCAGTAAGTCTCAGGAATGTGAGAGATTTAGACAGAGAGCAGGAAGTTGCACAAGCCAACCAAGAGACTACGCCAGCCACTCCAGTTCCATTAGAAGTAGATGAACCAGCAGAACTTACTGAAGTGGTGGTTGAATAGGTTCAAGATAATAAGGGTAAAGCTAAAGAGAGTGAACATGTTGTAGAACAGGTGGTACCTCTTGTGCCACAGAACCCCAACGGAGAGAAGCTTAAACAACGCATAAAGGGTGATACCTGCTCCATTCCTTCAGAGACTAGTAAAACAAAAGAAGGAAGATCAATACATGAAATTCATGGAGATGTTGCGCCAAATGCTGTTGAATATTCCTCTGATGGATGCCTTGAGATATTCTAGGCTATGCAAAGATGATGAAGGACCTAATGTCACGAAATTTTGATTTTCAAGACCTATCCACAATAACTCTAACCCAGTTATGCAGTGCAACAGTGACAAGACCCATGGATCAAAAGATGTCTAACCCAGGGAAATTTACTATTCCATGAACTATTGGGAGTTATGCCTTTGCAAATGCAGTATGTGACTTAGGAGCCAGCATAAACTGGATGTCGGTGGCCATATGTACCAAACTGGCATTGCAAGAGCTAGACCGATATAGATGATTTTGCAACTGGCTAACCACACGGTAAAGAAGTCGTCTGGTATTCTTGATAATGTGTTGGTACAAGTGGGGAAGTTGAGGAGATACCTATCATTTTATGGAAGACATTCTTAGCCACTGGGAGAGCACTAATCGATTGTGAAACTGGAGAGTAAAAACAAGATTTAATATGAAGAAGTCATATTCAACGTTTAGGAATCTATGAGGAGACCTAGTGAATATGTTATTTGCTCCCTAGTGGAAGCAGTGGAAGTGATACTGCACGAAGATGGTGTGACCCTGACTGCTAAAGATCCACTGGAGGCTCTCTTGACAAATTTAGAGATGGATGGTGAAGGGTTGGCTGAGTGGGTCATGGTACTCAAAGGCCAAAGATTCTGGAAGATGAAAACCTCAATTCGATTCCCTCAAGTTAGAAAAAAGGACTACACCTACGGCAAAACCATCAATAGAGGAACCATCTAAACTGTAGCTGAAACTGCTCCCAGCTCACCTTAGGTATATTTTCTTAGGGCCTGATTCTACATAGCCTATTATTATATCATCCGATTTGCTATATGTACAGGTAGAGAAGCTCCTACATACTATAGGAATGTAAGAATGCTATTTGTTGGACCATGGCAGACATAAAGGGTATCAGCCCAGCCTTTTGTATGAACAATATTCACTTGGAAGAAGGGCACAAACATTCCAGAGAACATCAGTGAAGGTTGAACCTGAATATGAAAGAGGTGGTGAAGAAGGAAGTGATCAAATGGTTAGATACGGGTATCATGTTCCTCATCTCTGACAACAATTAGGTCAGTTCTTTTCAATGTATGCCGAATAACGGAGGAATGACGTCATACAAAATGAGAATAATGAGTTGATCTCGACTCGTACGTCACGGGATGGCATATTTACATGGATTACTAGAAATTGAACAAATCCACCTGGAAGGACCACTTCCCCATGCCATTCATTAACCAAATGTTGGACAAGCTGGCTGGGCGATCTCACTTTTGTTTTTTGGATGGATATTAGGGATACAATCAGATCTTAATAGCCCCCAAAGATAGAGAGGAAACATCATTTACCTGTCTGTATGGAATCTTTGCCTTTCGGAGAATGCTTTTTGGGTTTTAGAATGCACCGGCGACATTTCAACGGTGTACGTTAGCCATTTTCATAGACATGGTAGAGGACATTATGGAGGTTTTTATTGATGATTTTTCCATTGTGGGGGATTCATTTGAGGACTGCCTTCACAACTTAAGAAGATTGCTTAGAAGATGTCTGGAGACAAGTTTAGTGCTGAATTGGGAAAAGTGCCACTTTATGGTACAAGAAGGAATAGTCCTAGGGCATCGAGTGTCCAGTAAGGGAATCGAGGTTGACCCTGCAAAGGTTGACGTGATTGAGAAGTTTCCACCGCCTACATTAGTCAAGGAGGTGAGAAGTTTCCTTGGGCATGCCAGGTTTTACAGGAGATTCAAAAAATATTTCTCAAAGATTGCTAACCTGTTATGCATACTCCTTGAAAAGTATCACCGCCTTGTGTTGTCTAATGATACAGGTTGGCATTTGAGGAGTTGAAGAAGAGATTGGTGATTGCACCCATCTTATGAACTCTCCTTAGTTCAAAGAAAAAGTTCTTTCGTGATTGTCGGTCTTATTATTGGGATGAAGCTCTATTGTTTAAAATATGTGTAGATAACATGATCCAGGGGATATATCCCCGAGAAAGATCACCATTCTATTTTGCAGGCTTGCTATGCTTCACCATATGGCGGACGCTTTGGAGGAATTCAGATAGTAGCTAAGGTGTTGGATTCTGGCTTGTATTGGCCAACTCTGTTCAAGGATGCCCATGCTTGGGCCAAAAGTTGTGATGAATGCCAAAGGACATGCAACATATCTCGCAGACACAAGATACCAATGACCGCAATTCAAAAGGTGGAGGTTTTCGACATGTGGGGGATCGACTTCATGGGGACATTTGTTAGCTTGTATAATAACAAGTACATATTGGTAGCAGTTGACTACGTCTCCAAATGGGTCAAAGCAGGGGCTCTCCCGACCAATGATGCTAAAGGGGTAAAAGTCTTTCTAAAGAAGAACATTTTCACACATTTTGGCACCCCAAGAACTATACTCAGTGATGGCGAACCCACTTCTGCAACAGAGCGTTCGCACGGGTAGTGGAAAAGTATAGAGTTCGTCATAAAGTGAAAACCATGTACCACCCACAGTCGAGCGGGCAAGTTGAAGTGTCTAACGGGGTAATTAAAAGTGTCCTTACAAAAACATTAAATGCAACAAGGACTAATTGGGAAAAGAAGCTGGATGATGCATTGTGAGCGTACCGCACAACCTTCAAAACCCCAATTGGTATGTCACCGTGCAAGTTGGTATTTAGAAAGGCATGCCACCTTCCGGTTGAGCTCGAGAATAAAGCCCTTTGGGCATTGCGGCAGTTGAACTTGGACATGGAGACAACGGACACTAACAGACTCACTGGGTTACACAAGCTAGATGAATTCAATTTCCAAGAATTTGAGAGTGCTAGATTATACAAAGAACGAATGAAACTAATGCATGAGAAGCACATCATCAACCAAACATTCAAATCCGGAGAGCTAGTGTTGTTATGCAACTCTCGACTGAGATTGTATCGGGGCAAGTTGAAGTACTGATGGATAGGCTTCGGAGTGGTGAAAATGTTCCCAAGTAGAGATGTTGAAATTGAATAAGAAAATGGGATGAATAAGTTCACAGTGAATGGGAAAAAGTAAAAACATTACCTTTGGAAAGGTAGACGAGAAAAGGGACATAGAGATAATAACGTTGGAAGATCCGCAATACGAGAAGAGGAGTGATGATGCTTGCATGTTTTGTGCCACCACATTATATTAGGCACTGCATGGGAGGCAACCCATTGAATTATTGTAATCTTCATGCCACGACATTAACTAAGACGCTGGTTAGAAGGCAACCTAATGATAGTAGTGAGTTTCGGGTAGTACTAACCAATACAAGTGACAATGGATGGGTGATGAGCCCATCGAAAGAGGTAAGAACGAGTGAAAAATATGGAAAAAATCATGTCCATGAGCCCGCCCGCGCTACAGGATGTGCTAGTGGCCATGAATATGGGCAAGTGTTCTGCCTCTGCTCAAAAATACTAGCGGGCATGCGCTACTGAACACAATACTAGCGCAACCGCGCTAGTGCACATGCAAGAGGCCGCGCATAAAGCCTAGTGTTCTGTCTGGACTAGCACGGCCGCACTCGTACCGCGCTACGACCGTGCTAGTCCCGCCAATTTAAATGCATTTTTATTTTGTTATTTTTAAAAAAAATCTTTTATGTTAATTCTTTTTCTTTAGTCTAAATTATCCCCCATCTAATAACCCCCCCCCCCCTTCTTCAATCCAAATCCACCCCCAAATCCCCAAATCAAAATAAATCAGAAGCCCTCCCCAAACCTAAACCCCCCATTCCTCTTCAACAACTCCACTCCTCTTCAGAACTTCAAAGCTTCACCTTCCCAAGTGTCAGGCCACACTCCCCTTTACGTTTTCTCTTCTCCCCACAATCTCTCAGTACAAGTATGAGTTCCTTGTTCCAATATTTTTTCCTTGTTTTTGTTAATTTTTTTAACAATTTCGTGTGTGGTTAGTTTTGCGTTTATGTAGTTGTTTCTCTTTTTTTTCTTTGATTAATAGAATTGGTAACATATGTTGTAGTATTTATGGGTAGTAAGATTGGTGGAATGTAACTTCATTTAGTATGTGATTTTAGTGGATATTATAGTGGTGTTGAAGTTCTAACATGCGTTAAATGGGGTGTGAGTGTCTAATGCCCACAAGGTGTTTGTAGAAAGGCCACAGTGAATGTAATACATTGTAATCAACCCCATTGAGCCTATAAGTCTGTTTCTTCGGAAAACATATTACAAACCTTACCCAATTGTTTGAATGGACATCTGTTTGAACCCCTTTACTTCATATAAGCACTTGAATGGTATTGAAATTATACAAAAGTAAAAGTGTGGGGTGGTGGTTTAATTTTTGAGTGGAACCGAAGAAATAGAGGAAAGGTGCAGTGTTTGGACAAATAAAAAATGAGCACCACTTAAAAGAAAGAAAAAGAAAAAAATTGAGCAAATGTAGTAGTCAATAAGTGGTGGTTTGTTACAATTGCACATAATGGAGTGGGATGTTGTAAATAAAATTAGGGTGGAATATCTGGTTGACATAAGTATGGTTTGAAGGTTAATGTGATTCTATTAAAAGTTCTTAGGGAGGTTTGAAACTATATCCAAATATATCCAACTCGTCTCTTAGGCTACATTACAACCAAGAGAATTCCTAATTGATCTTAGACTGAGTAGACTCGATTAGTAGAGTAGTATACTACGGACAAGCCTATGGTACGTCTTTGTGGCATGTAAATGTTCTTTGTGCGACTGGCGGAATTTTGTTTATCTTTGTTCTTGAAGTTAATATTTGTGGGAATACTCCCTTGTGTGATGTGAGGACATGTGATTATCGAAGGAAAGGCGAGTCTTGACCTCTGTAAAGGGTAATTTGAGTAAGTATGAATATTGCATGGCACGTGAGAGTCGACTTTTGAGGCAAGGATTGTTCATTACTAGGCATATCGCTGGTGATATGTTCTTGGTGTGATACGTTAGGAAAAATGCTTATTGAAGGAACCTCAATAAAGTTTAGTGGATTGCTCGAGGACTAGAAATGATATAATTGTGGAGCGTTGATAATATGCTAGATTCATGTAATTTGGCGACTGTTTGTGCCCCAGCTTGATTATCTTTCACTATTGTTATATAGTTAATTGACGATAAATTGGCTCTAATGAAGAACTTCACATGTTGTAGGAGTTAGTATCATGTATGAGGACTTAACACAATAATTAGAGCTAAATTGAAGCAAAAAAAAGCCCCTAGGAGCTGAGTACGTGGGAAGATAAGAGAAAGAAAAGATGAAATGAAGACTTGGACTAGCGCGACCGCGCTAGCCAGGAAGTCGAGGCAGAATGATAGGCCATATGCGCGGTCATTAGCGCGACCGCGCTGGCCCATTCCGCAAAATTAAACTTCAGGGGTAAATTTGAAAGTTCGGAGGTAAATTCACCTAACCAATAGAAGGTCCAGCTCGCCGAAGAGATGATTATCAAGGATTTCAAAGCTTGTTTTTAGATTTCGAGAGGCAAGAACAAGTGTGAGAAAATCACCCAAACATTAAAAAATTTCGATCTCTTTTTAATTCTTGCATTTAAACATTATGAACAACTTTGTAGTTTTATCTTGTTTTATTATGAGTATCCAAACAACTGATCTAGGGTTGGTGGAACCAATTATTGATTGAAGTTTTGACTCAACTTGTTATAATCAATCCAGATTTATTATATAATTGTACAACTACGTTTTGTATGGTATTTAATTGAATCGTCCCTCGATTAATCAAGTCTAATTGCCTTATATTACTTGAGAAAGAAGATTAGATTAGACTGTTGTTAAACAACAGCGCTTTATCGTAGTTGATCGAGAAATAATTACAATAACCCATAGTTCATAGTCCTGATAAGTATTACGATGAGATTATGGCCAAAGAGTTAAGACCTAAACTAGTAATTGGGAAAATCAATGCCCTAGACCTCTTTACTATTGAATTATCTTTAATTTAACATATTGTTATTTTAATATCATTTGAAGTAGTTAAAGAAAAACCCAAGATTAATTGATAAAAATCTTGCATCTGGAAATTGGTTGAGTTGATAATAGCATTTCCAAGAGTTGTAATAGATAGGTTAGTTCCTTGAAGATTGACACTGAACTTAAAAAATCGAATTATATTTGTAACAACCATTTTATTTTTTAGAAAGTATAGTAAGGCGTTATCATATAACATCGTTCCGGTTTCATTTTAAGAAGGCTTCTTGAACATGTCGTCATATCATAACACTTTAATCCAATTTGAGACGGATGAAAATGCGAATATTCTTTTATATCCTTCTTTCTCTGACTAGTAGCGATAAAATGGTTAAAAGAAAATAATTAACTATCCATATTATTCACTAAATTATGAGTTGGATAATGAACTTTTTAAAATTGGTCAAATATGGTTAAGTTTATCCATTTAAAAAATAGATGACCTATGAGTTTAACTTTTATATTTGTAAAGCCTCAAATTGGGGATTTCTCAAGTTTGAGCGTTTAAGAATTTTCCCAAAAGTAGTCATATTCAAGAAGTCGTGGATAATATAGTTACCCATCATCCGTCGATTAACTCGTTTTTTATCCGTATTAAATATGGGTTGGATCGGATACTTTATCCGTTTTTAATACACTTTTTCGACCTGAACCATATTTGGCTCGGCCTGTCCGTTTGCCGTTCCTACTCACGGCAATATAATGACGTCAATTCGCACCCAATAGTCCTCCTCTGTAAAGTGCTTCAACAACGTGTGGACGTCCTTGTTTAGTTCCTTGTCATCAAAATAATGCTTCAAAAGCTAAGTTCTATCACTCGGAACAATTTCGTCAATCTCATGCTTCTCTAGCCTATCATTCTCATAGATACATATAATATAGCTAATTTCTTTCATTTCATTTATAAATACGTAGACCTAGTCTAATACATGTATCAAAATTTAATTTTTATGTAAACCTCTTCCATGCATAGTACACGAACTAATGCGTCCTTACAACAATTTTCGAATACCACATGAAGTAGCTAGCTAGGAAAGTTGATGTATTGCGATGAATCAAGTTTATTTATGCAAAGGATAACTAATTGCTACAAAATAACAATGACTAGTAAGCAATAATTAATCAAGTATCGATCCAGATCATATTTTCAGTAATGACGACCATGATAACCGCCTTCCCCACTCTGAAGGGATGACCCCATATATGCGAATGGCAGCTAGGAGCGGCAAATGGACGGGTCGAGTCGGATATAGTTAGAAATGAAAATGGGAATTGAAAAAATGGGTAAATTATCCGACTCGACCCATATTTAATACGGATCAAAAACGGGTTAAACGGCATATAATTTGGGTAACCATATTATTCATGACTTCTCATATATGATCACTTTTTGGAGAATTCTTAGTCTCCCTAACTAATGGAACCCCCAATTTGAGGCTTTACAAATGTAAAAGTTAAACCTATTGGTTATTCATTGGTTAACCATCGGTTATCGATGATAGGCCAAAATTACGTATTTTAGTCGCTTATTACACTCAAATTTACGGCACTTTAATTGAGTTTGAGCTTTAATCGCAAGTCATGTCTTGGACTAATTGTATGATTTATGTCTTGTAGGGGTAATTTCGAGCTATGTTGATGATATGGAATGAATTCAAGTAATTTGAAACTTTGGAGTTTGAGTAAAAGGTCAAGGAATTAAGCCGGAATCGTGTTCGGCGGTCAACAGATGATAGTTAGAACAAACGAAGAATCAAGTAGGCATATTGTGCATTATCTAGTAAAATACATATAACATTTTGTTCAAAACTTCATTTGGTCTATAGAATATATGGTTGGAAATCTAACTCAAAGGACTACAACTTTGATGTATTACGTTTTTCCAAATTCTAAGGGAAACTGAGTGAACAGGGCTCTTCAATAGCGCGGCCGCGCTCAGGCCACGCTCGTCAGGCAGAATACTGGGCAATATGCGCGGCCTATAGCGGTCACGAGTGCGGCCATATTTTTGACATAGATTCGACCTAAGGAGGCAGAGACAAAATAGAAGAAAGGCAGGGAATTCTTCTATCCTTCCTTTTCCTATTTTTCATTATTGGTTATCACTTTTAGTATTGTAGTTTTACATACTATTATGAATTGCTAATTTTTTATCTACGGTTTCGATGGAACCGTTTGTAGGAAAAATTCTTGTTAAATTTTTATATAATTGAGCCGTAGTATTTTCTCTATTTGTTAAACTATATTATTCTTGTAGTTGATTGAAGGGCCCTGAATTAGCTGTGCCTATTTAGCATGTATTACTCAAGAGAGAGTACATATTTAGATAGTTGTTGAACAACATCACTCCCGATGTATGTGAGGAATCAATCACTAAGGGTATAAAGGTGGAATTAGGGATAACGAAACCTTCGACGCGATACAAGTGAGCGGTAATTAAAGCCAGCTAGTATAACTCGAGAGAGTATGTCTAGTAAATGGTCGTAGTTACCCGGGAGAGAATTACGACAGACAGAGCGTTCATGATTGGTAGAGAATACTTAGGCAAAATTATAGAAGATATAGCGGGAAGGAGTCCGACCATTAGGGAAATCATAACTCTATACCTCCTTATTCTTTTCTCCAACCTGTAGTATCTTTAGTGTTAATTTATTATTTTAATTTAGTAGTTAGTTAGTTAAACACAAGAATCTTAATATATTAGGAATTGCTCAAGCTTGTATTCTTGGTAATAGTGAACAACTATAGCTAAGCCTTAGTTTTCTGTGGGATTTGACGCTGAACTTGTAAACTGGATTATATTTGGATGACCGCTTAGTCCTTTTTATAAGGCATAGTTGGGCGTGATTACATTTTGCCTCCGTTGGGGGAACTAATGGTGTAGTGTTAGGTGTATATATATATTTTGGTCTCAAGTTTGAACTTTTGTTTTTATTTTTTGTATTTGATTTTTTTTGTTTTACTTATTAGTTTGAGAAACATGGCATCTTGGAATTATGAGTGTTTTGATCTTTCTTATGCGTATAATTGAGTAAACCATCCAGGGCAAAATTATCAAAACATTTTCGAGTGCAAGTTATGTGTACCAACTCAATCTTATGTGTGGAATGTGTGTGATATGTGTGGTGGTCAAGATGATCACTTTCATTGTTGTACTTACATTTCTTTTCTTCTCCCAATTGATGGTTATTCTTTTTCTTGTGAAGTTAATAGGAACAAAGAACCCAGGTATGAGGACCTAAAAGAGATCGAGGATATGCTAAAGTGCCATATGGAATAATATGTTGAGATACAACTGCGGATACAAAGTAAAAGGGAAACTATCCACAGCTTGGAGGCTCAAACGGATAATTAATTGAACCTTGCAAAGCGCAGCAAGTTGACATTATGGATAGTAGCCAATAAGAGCATGAATTGGTTGCATAAATTGCCATTATACTGGAGGATTTAAAAAAAATAAGAGGATGAGCTAGGGGAGAAGGCCAGAATAGAACATCAACAATCAATCAAACTAGATTTTGAGGATGATGATGTCGTAGAAGAGATACTTGAGTCAACCAAGGATATTGAGGATATATATTTAGCTGACTCTATTGTCATTAGTGTTGAGAATGTAGAAAGTCCCAATGTTCATATAGTTGAGCATATTGGTCCACACTCCAAGCATTTTTTAACATTGTATTTGGATGATGACGTAGAAATAAAGTCATCCGAGCATCTTGAGGAGTCAAGGAATGTGAAACAAGGTACTTACATTCTGGAGTTCTTCTTTCCAGAAAGGTAGAATTACACACCTCATCTAAAGGCCAAGAAGTGCAGGACATTAGATTATTTTAGTGGGCCAGTCAGATTCTTTCTACCACCCCATGAGCATGATAATAGAGCAAAATCAAAACTTGGGGTCCGATTTATAAGTTCAAGTAGAGGCAGAAAGTGATCCGCATCGTGCGGAAATGTTAAATCAAATGTTTGTTGGGAGGCAACCCAACTTTACTACTTTCTTTTACTTATTTATTTTTTTATTGTATTATTTTTGTACTGTCGATTTTTTATTTTCTAGGAACATGGAACGCAATGTTATTTGAAGGATGCAACAGCAAAGCAGATAGTTGAAACTAAGTGTAAGGTACCCGCACGAAGGATCGGGCCTAGGAGAAGTCTGAGTACCCTATGAGATGCTAGTGCTTCGGCCTTTAGCCTACCAACGAGTTTCTTTTACCCTCTTGTATCTATGTGCATGCATTGGGGACAATGCACAATTTTAAATGTGGAGTGAGGAGATTGTCTGAGTGATTTTCAATGCTATTTTAGTTATGTTAGTTTATTGAATATTTTTTTGTTTAAAATAGAAAAGATTGGACTTTTCCCAACGATGGATCTATTAGAAAATTTTCTTGAGGGATTAAAGTCTAAAGAAAAAAGAAAAAATATTTTTTTTATAGGTAGTGTAGTAAGTCTCCCTTGATCATTTTTTGTCGCGGTTCTTTTCCAAGAGAAGAGTTTTTTTAACTGGATGTAGTAGTTTTTTTTGGAGTAGGATCCACTGTGTTGTGTTTTGAATTGAAGCAATATCTCTTGACTTCGTTATGCCTTGAGAATAGTGAGTCCTTTGGTTGTGACACTTAGGCTCAGTTTTTGACTCTTGTATAAGTACCTTAAATTTTATGTTCTCAACTTTCCTCAACGGTTTTGACTAGAGTGTCTTGATGATTCTATCTTGAGTGAGTCATGTATTATGTGTATGAGACGTTTGTTATACTCTGTGCATTACATTTGATATCTAGGACTTGCTCTGTGTGTTTGCAAAGCGAAATAGTAGTTTTGTTCAGTCTTGGAAGTGATATAGGTATTTCTTTGTTGAGCCAGATATGAATATTTTACCCGCCTAATTGTTATGTATCGTAGTTAACCCCTTTGAGCATATAATCATGTTTCTTTGGCAACCACATTGCAAGCCTTACCCATTCGTTTAATTACCCATCTCTTTGAACCGTCTAACCTCTTATAAGCACTTGAATTATTATGAACTTTGTAAAAGTTAAAGTGTGAGGTGGTTGGTTTGGCTTTTGAGTAGAACTAATAAGATAAGGAGAAAGGCGCACTGATTTGAAAGAGAAAGAACCACTTGAATTGAAAAAACAAATAGTTGTATCGTATGCAGATATTCATTACAAGTGGTAACTCTTGATGCAATTGTGCTTAAATAAATTGGGAGTTAATATACATTAATGTGAAGGTGGAGTTTTAATTAACATAATCATGGGCTTGAATGTTAAAGTGTACATATTAAAGTGCTTAGGGAGGTGTAGTCACTCTTATATGTATCATACCCTTCCCAATGCCTACATTACAACCAAATAAAGTCTTACTTGATCCTAGATTGAATAAGCTCGATTAGTAGAGTAGTACACTGCGGCAAGCCTATGGTGCATCTTTTGTGGCATATGGATGTTATTTCTGAGAGTGAGTGAGTTCTTTCTATCTTTGAGTTCCTAAATGCTCTTAAATTATATTGTGTGGAACTACTATCTTTTGTTGTTTGAGGGCACTTTATTCATGAAGGAAAGGTAATGTCAGTGATCTTTATATTAAAGTAAGAGGGTGAGTTGTGAATAATGCGTGGAACTTGTGAGTCACATCATGAGGTGAATATGTTACGCTTTTGTGCTTAGTCTATTTTAAATATTCTTGGTGTGATGACTTAGAAGAATTGTTTAAAAAAGGACCGTGTCTATATAAAGTGTAGTTTGATTGCTCGAGTACGAGCAATGGATTAAGTCTGGAATGCTGAAGATACGCTATAATTACGTATTTTAGTCTCTTATTACACTAAACTTTACTGCACTTTAATTGAGTTTGAGTTTTAATCGCTAGTGTCTTGCACTAATTGTGTCTTTTAGTTCTTGTAGTGGTGATTCCGAGCTATATAGATATTATGGACTGAATTCAAGCGATTTGAAACTTTGAAGTCTGAGCAAAAGGTCAAGGAATTAAGTCGGGATCGTGTTGGGGGAACAGCGGATGATAGTTAGAACAAATGAAAAATAAAGTAGGCATATTTTGCCCTGTCTAGTAAAATATACATAACAATATCATTTGGGCTCCATAATTTATGTTTGGAAATCTAACTCAAAATGCTACAACTTTCATGTTTTACGTTTTTCCAAATTCTAAAGGAAATAGGGTGAAAAGTGTGCTTCAGTAGAGCGGTCGCGCTCGTCAGGCAGAATACTGGGCAATATGTGCGGCCACTAGAGCGGTCACGAGCGCGGCCATGCTATTCAAACCCGGGAAAGTATTTTTTTTCATCTAGGATAAGGTATACTTATTTGGTCCTGACCCTACTTGGTATATATACATGGAAAATGGTATTTTGAGGGAGTTGGACATTTGTTTGAACACAAATTTGACCTAAGGAGGCAGAGACACAATAGGAGCAAGGCGGGGAGTTCTTCTACGAGTTTTTCCTTCCTCTTCCTATTTTTCATTGTTGGTTATGACTTTTAGTATTGTAGTTTTATATACTATTATGAATAGCTAATTTGTTATTTAGGGTTTTGATGGAACCTTCTGTAGGATAAATTCTGGTTATGTTTTTATATAATTGTGCCGTAGTATTTTCTCTATTTGTTCAACTATATTATTCTTGTGGTCGATTGAAGGGCCCTCAATTAGTTGAGCCTAATTAGTATGTATTACTCAGGAGAGAGTACATATTTAGGTATTTGTTGAACAACATCACTCACGGCGTACGTGAGGAATCAATAACCAAAGGTTTAAAGGTGGGATTAGGGATAACTAAACCTTGGATGCGATCTAAGTGAGCTGTAATTAAAGCCAGCAAGCGTAACTCGGGAGAGTATGTCTAGTAAATTGACGTAATTACTCGGGAGAGAATTACGATAGTCAGAACGTTCATAATTGGTAAAGAATACTTAGGCGAAATTATAGAAGACATAGCGGGAAGGATCCTACCATTGGGAAAATCATAACTCTAGACCTCCTTAATCTTTTCTCCAACCTGTAGTATCTTTAGTGTTAATTTATTATTTTAATTTGATAGTTAGTTAGATAAATACAAGAATCTTAATATCTATAAGTTAGGAATTGTTCAAGCTTGTTTTCTTGGTGATAGTGAACAACTGTAGTTAAGACTTAGTTTTCTGTGGAATTCAAGTCTGGACTTGTAAACTGGATTATATTTGCAACAACCGCTTAGTCTTTTTTATAAGGCATAGTTGGGCGTGATAAGTTATCCATTTTCTAAATGAATAATATGGTTCTTATTCATATTTAACCCATTTTTAAATAGTTCATTATCTAATCTATTTTTTAAATGAATAACACGTAACTGTTTTCTTTGAACCATTTTGGCACCCCTAATGGTAGCTATCACTCTCCTGGCAAAGTTTCAGTTATTTTCAGGTCCTGGCATGCACCCATTTCAGAAATTTTAGCATGTGTTTATTGTGCATTCTATTATAGGTCTTTTTAGGTAATTAAATTGATAGGCACTGTTTTATGGCCATTAGCATCCCCACAATGCCATTATTTTGTGTCCAATTGAAGGTTAAAAAATGATGACTGTTGACAGTGCTAGGATATATTGTCATGACTCATGAATTCATTATAATTAATGCCTATCATTGTTTCCTATTTTTAAGCTTTAAGCAACTCTGTCATATCAACTTCTTGTCACTGCTTGCTGTACTCAGGCCTTCACTGTTCGTTGTTTCGGGAAAATTGGCTTTGTATTAGAGACACAAGTTTATTGTTTTCTTCTTGTGCCCGAAATGGAAAGTAGTGAAAACTCACTGTTACTCTTACTAGGGAATGATGATCAGATTTAGGACAAATCCACTAACTATTGCTTCCCTCCACAGCCTTCAGTGGGGAGCAAAGTGAAGGCCGATTCTCTGAAAGACACATTTTACGGGAATTTTGAAAACAAAGTCTCACATCCAAAAGTTGATAACAAATAAAAGATATATATATATATATATATATATATATATATATATATATATATATATATATATATTGTTAGGATATATTATTAACCATGTGGTTGAGACATAATATTTTCTTTTATTCTTTATAGAAAAATTATTTATTTAATTCTTTTAATTCAATAAAGCACTATTTTAAATAGTTACTTTATTACATGTGTGTCCTTTTAGTTATGTAGTAGACAATTTAGTATATATGGTCTTAGCTCGTGCACAAAAGATTAAATTGTCGGTTCTCATAATTAATAAACTATGTTCACAAGTAAAGAAATTATTAGACAAAATATCTTGATGACTGTAGCACAAGATTATAGTAAAATTTGTCTTGGAAGATGTTTTTATATGTGTGTGTATGTGTGTGTGTGTGTAAATATATATATATATATATATATATATATATATATATATATATATATATATATATATATATATAACATTTTCTCAAAATACAGTAAATGAGCTTATAATCCTAATCTTGATATAATTAATATGATCAATGTAATTTATTTTTTATTTTGATTTATCAATAGGTATGACTCTATTCAAAGTTAGTGTATGCCTAATAGATTGGACAACAACGCATAACATTTGTGAAATAATAATTAGTTGATAGAACAGTTGTGATGACCTGTTTGCTTAGCAAATTCTGTATTTCTGAGGCCTTGAAAGCCTCATTTAGATTTTCCTCGATTTGCGTGCAAAGTCCAATGCATAGCCGGAAAGTTTAAATTTGAAATTCTATAAAAAATGCTAACTTTGATGTTAAATTGAATAAATTTGACTTCGGTCAACATTTAGTTAAACGGACTCGGACCCGTGATTCGACAGTCCTGGAGGGTCTGTGGGAAAATATGGGACTTGGGCGTATACCCGGAATCGAATTCCGAGGTGGCAAGCCTTAAAAATGAATTTTTAAGAGAAATTATTTAAGGGATTTAAAATGAAAACTAATTAGAAAACAACAATATCCGGCCCGTATTTTTGTTTCGGTGCCCGGTACAGGTCGCATATATGACGTGAGTCAATCCTGTGTAATTTGGTTAAAAAACAGACGTCATTTGACGTGATCCGGACCTTAATTTGGAAATTTGATATTTAAAGAAGTTTTGAGAAATTTCAGTGAACTTGAGGTTTAACTCGATGTTTGTTATGTTATTATGGTGATTTAATTACACGAATATGGTCCTAGAATATTTTTGAAGTTGGATGTATATTTAGATTGGAGTTTCGAGGGCTTGGGTGAGTTTTGGGTAGGTTCTAGGATGTCTTAGGCGTAGAAATCAAATGTTGCAGGTTCAAGAAGTTGCAAGCCCCTGAATCCACTTGTGCGGTTAGTGAGAAATCGCGTGCGACCGCGGTGGGGCTAGCATGGCCGTGTTCGCCTTTGTGCGGTCTGTGATGGAGGTTGTGCGGCCGCAATCGCGTTTGTGCGTTCTGTACAGGGTGATGAACTGCAGGTCTTCAGGTGAGCCTGTGCGGCCGCGGTCTATTTAGTGCGGTCCACACAGGGAATCTGCAAGGGGTATAAATAGACGAGAATTTCAGTTATTTTTTCATTTTCCAAAACCTTAAAAACATAACAAGCGAATTTTCAGGCAACCTTTCTTCTCCAAATCAATTCTAAGTCGTTTTTAACTAGTTTTCTTTAATCATTAATATCTTTTAACATGATTTCAACTTAAAATCAAAGATTTTCATGGGGGAATTGGGAGTTTTAGGTAGAACTTTGGTTTCTCAAAAATTGGGGATTTGGACCTCAATTTGAGGTCCTATTTCAAAACAAATTGCATATTTGAGTTCATGGGGAAATAAGTAACCGGGTTTTGGTTCGAACCTCGGGCTTTGACCATGTGGGCCCAGGACAATTTTTGATTCTTTGGGTAAAACTTTGGAAAACTCATTTTCATGCATTGGGGTTGGTTCATTTAGCGTTTATTGATGTAATCAAGTAATTTGTCGATATATACAAGCGAATTAGCGATGGAATCAAGGGGTAGAGCTATAACTGAGGCTTGAGTGATGTTCAAGGAATTGAGGTAAGTGTTCGGTCTAACCTTATGTTACATCCCATGTTTTGTATGGGAGAGTACGACGTATGACAATTGATGTAAGATCAGAAATAAGATCATTTTTAAAAGTACATAATGTAAGTTTCATCTTGTTATCTTGGAGGTTATAAATCTTTAAGATCATGAATAACAAGTACCAAAATGGTTGGAAAGCTTAGACTCTAAACAAATAGAAGAAAATATTTGTTGTCAAAAGTCGACAGGTTTGGAATGTTATAACATGTACACTGGGCTGATACTAGGGTTCTTAAAATGTGAAGGAGGTTATTCTATGAGTTATTTTAGTCGTATGATATTCATTTTCTACATTTTGAAGGCAAGAAAGTTGTGGAACAAGAGTTGGTAAAGGTCATCACAAGTTATACTCATAAATTTGCTGAAATTTAAGTCAAATGTAGATAAACGTTTCTCCCAATATACTTGGAATCAAGGGATGATCTACATACCAAATTGAGGATCTACGAGTCTAGTTTTTAACGGATTAAATTGTTCATCCATACGACACCGGAGAAGAGAGATATTCGTGTCTTCGCGAGGCCGCACAAGCAGCTCCCAATGGGACCCACTTAGGCGGTGGTTGACCTAAGGCTGCTATTTGGGCTGGGCCCGAGCCTAACGGGCTTAAATGGGCCGGTCCTGGCGGCCCGGGCTTGAGGCGAGCCAGCCCCGACCCAAACGGTCCCGGTCTTCACGGTCCCAATGGGTGGAACCGACCCATGGTGGTCCTATGCCCACATGGTCCCTGTCTAAATGGGCCGTGCTCGTGGGCCTATGCGGGCCTAACGGGCTTTTTCGTTACGGACTATTTTTTTAAATTTTTTTTATCTAAGGCACTTTCTTGTAAACTATATATACATATACCAATATATAAGGGTGTATTATGTATAGAATATATGTTATAATATGTATATATAGATTCAGCATGTGTGTGTCTGTATATATATATATATATATATATTTATATATATATATATATATATATATATATATATATATATATATATATATATATATATATATATGTATGTATGTATGTATATATGTGTGTGTGTGTGTGTATGATAGTATATATTGTTTATATAGTATATATAGTATGTTATCTGTACATATATAGTATATATAGTATGAAGTATGTTATATATATATATGTATATATATATATATATATATAGTATGTTAGTGTATATATATATATATATAGAGAGAGAGAGAGAGTGTGTGTATATATATATATAGTATATATAGTATGTTAGTATATATATATATATATATATATATATATATATATATATATATATATATATATATATATATATATATATATATATATATATATATATATATATATATATATATATGTATATATATATAGAGTATATATGGTATATAATATGTTATATATTAATTATATATAGTATATAGTATGTTATATATATTATATATATAGTATATATAGTATGTTATGTATATATATTATACTTATAAAGAATTGCAAGTTAAAGACCAAAAAAATATTGCAAAGAGATAATCAAGGGAATGTCTTATAATTTTTATTACTCAAAAATGGCATATCTTTCTTAGTCTTCTTCCCCCCAATGGAATGAGCACAACAAGTTGCTAATACCACCATTAAAAGGAAAGAAAATTAAAGAAGATGTGCCAAAGTACAAGTTACACCATAATCTACATTGTACCTCTAACAAATCTCATAAATCCTTCAAGGTTCGGAGGAGGTTCCGTTGGTGGTGGCGGAAAAGAAGCTTGTTCATCACAGCTTCCGGGCGAAGCTCAATCCTTCGTAAGTTCCGGTATCATTTCTTCATAAGCGCCGTCTATCTCTAGTCGTGATTCTGCAAGTCCAAAGTTTCTTCTTTCTGCGCAGATCCAATCTCTAAATAGTACTAATTTTTCCAAGCTCTCCCTCATAGATGCTCTATGATCGCCTATTTGATGTCTTGCTTGATTGAAAGGCTCTCTGATACAACTGTTAAAGCTTGAATAGATAAAATATCCCCGGCCATCCTTGCAAGAACAAGAAAATATTTTTCCCTTGCCTTCCACCATTCCAAAAGATCAAAGCTGCCATCTGGATTCTCCTTTACAAGTCCCTGCGACAAATAAACTTGAAGCTCATTTAGATATGAAGTTTCATCAAAATTATCACCTTGAGAACCCTTGAACTCCGTCCAAGATTTAAGTGTTTTTAGGCCTGCAGCCCTTTTAGACGATTGTGTACTGGACAAAGTAGGGGTTGGAACATTTGGCCTAGCATGATCTAAAGCAATTTGATAAGCATTAAAGATTGACTTAGAACAAAGTTTCATGTTGTTGATTCCTAGGTGTAGTGCTTCTTCACCTATGCTGCCTATTAGCGCTAGTCGAGTATGATTGACCCGTAATACAGAACCTCTAGGCGTAACCTTTCGCTTAATACAAGAATAGAGAATCGTAACATAGCATCTGAGGATACACTACAGAACAAATTGTTCTATTTCCAAACTTCACCTCCAAAAAGCGTAGATTTTTCCAAAAATTTTCTCGAATCACATGTTTTTCTCCTTGTAATACTGAGAGAAATGAATAAATATGAAATAAAAAATGAATCAAATCGCACCATCTCTGTAATAGGTAAATACCTCTTTTTCTCTTGAAGTTGTCGTAATTACTCGTAATAAGATAATTTCCTACAATTGAAAAGGTCTTATCAATAGAATTTCCATTTATCCATTATCTAGGCATGGGTAGCAATCCATTCTAGAATTCTTCTGTAGGAAGACAGCACGGGGCAAAGCAAAGGGCAGAGCTTCAAGTGACTTGTTAGGGCTGTCGAAGAGCAAAGAAAACAGTCACTCGAAGCTCCTCTCCTTAGAGTCAAGTGGCTTTCAGCTCCTCTGGCACGCCATAGCCGAGCAGTCCTCGCCTTCACAAGCAAGCAGATTAGCTCCCTCATTCTCTTATTGTGTCGTAGGTCTGGGTGAACGAGGTAGGGTTAGATTAGATGGAGGAGGACTGCGAACGTCCGTCCCATGAAGCGTCAGGGAACCATGCATTCCTCCCGAGCTAGGCTCTCGCGTGTCCGGGATCCGATCAGATCTACCAGCGACCGGATAGGTAGGCTCTTAGATTGACTCGAAAGTCTTTCGATGGGCCGCTGAACCGCATCTGCCACATCCTATTACTGCCTTTGGATTAGGCGATTGCTTGTCCGTCTTCAGGCTGACGATGCTCTCATAGCCCACGATCGATCAGGTGAAAGGGTTCTGCAAAGTTTGTTTTTTCGTACAAGCAGCGTGGTTATAGTACTCATATTGTGCCAGCCTTGGTCAGGGCGGTTCACAATTTCTTTGTTGAAGGCGCTGTTAAGCCATGGGTTTGAATTCCAATTTAATTGCTCTCATAGTTCGGAACCCAGCTCCAACAACTTCTTCGTAAGTGAGGTGAGTGTCGTAGGACTTTCCGCTCGGCAGTCCACCGGGTGGGTTTGGAAAAGGAAAAATTTACTATGCTTAAAGAGTTTCCATAACCAGGTGTAAGTGTGAACCTATCCAATTTTAGTGCAGCTCAGCATTAGCAGAATGAGGTCATATTCTTAGCTGGCCCCTCTGCGATAAGGAAGGAAACGAAATAATCTCAATTTTACGACATGGATCTTTCAACACGATACCATTAAACATCGTCTTTCAATTGTGACTCCACAACGTAACGTGAACGATGTAGTTTGAATAAAAAGGCAATTAAGAGTCATTCTAACCTTTTCAATTTCTAAATTTAAAATTCGCATTCCATCACCAACAATTAAATGGTAAATATGAAAAATACATCTCACATGGAAACAATTACTAAATGCAGGATTCAGTGTTGTTGTAAATCTGCCTATTGCACTAGTGTTATTAGAAGCATTATCCATAGAAATTGCCATTATTTTATCTCTCATGCAAAAATATCTACAAATATCCGTAACAGTGTTAGCAATAAACTTAACTGTGTGCCGTGAATTTATTATTCTATAAGCAATACTGCATTTTTATATTATCCACTTCTCATCTATCCAATGACTAGTAACGGTTAGATAATCACAGTCATTATTACTTCTACCAATATCAGTAATAATCGAAATCCGATTAGTTATATGAGTAAACAAATAATGCAAATATTGTTCATATTCATGTTTATATTTATAAATGTCTCTCTTAACTGTTGCGCGAGGCCAACCTTTGTAAGTAGGATTAAAAATTCTTCTACTATATTTCACAAAATGAGGGTTTGATGGAAAACTAAAGGATAAGCATTCACGATCTTTGTTAGTATCATAATATAAAATACCACCGGTCATAGTGTTAATTTCTGGTTGAATTAGATTTGAACCAGTACAAGGGTTATCCGCAATATCTACACTTGTCCCCTCTTGTTGCGCTCTCATTTGTAAATATTTAGCTTTATCTCTATAGGTGTTTCTATGTGCCTAGCCAAACTACCCGTACCACTACGGTCCTCAGTATATTTATGCACTAGCGATTTCTCACAAGTTTTACACTTAGCCTTACTTTGTTCTCTTACTTGAGTAAAAAAAATGCCAAACAATTGATGTTTCGGGGCATTTAGAAGGTTATCTATTAAATGTAGGGGTTTCTACAGGTGGATCGCCCGGGGCATCAGTTGGGTTATTAACAAGACTAGTAGGTGTATAATCTAAATCCGGTTTGGTTTCATCTATATCCTCTTTTTCCTCATCATTTTCTAAGATACTTTGATTAGGATAAAGAGCATTCATACTTTCTTCATTTAATTATTACCCGGTGCAACATTATGGCAAAATTGACTATCGAAAAATTGAAAACAAGATTTACCACTATCAAGAATAATAGGAGCAGCAGGATGGGTAAATGAAGAAGGTCGGGGAGCCGGGGGGTAGTAGGTTGGCCACTACTTTCACAAATTTTAGATTTTCCCTTAGCGCCAAACATTCTTTTCAAAGAAAAATCCCATATTAATTACAATTATGCAAACTAAAACACACAAAAATATATTCTTAAAACTTAAGAGTTGGAACGAGTTTACCCAATAGCCGAACAATTTCTTGAATATTGCAAATCGTTGAAGACTTGATGACTTGAATACTTCAATTCACCAACTTCACAATTTTCATGAAATTGCAATAAAAGAAATTAAATATAGATTGAGAGAGATTGAGAGAGATTGAGAGAGCTTGAGAGATATTGAGAGAGATTGATGAACTGGTGAGTAAAAATGAAAGAATGAGGGGGGTATTTATAGTTGAGAATTGGGAAAAAGTTTAATAATATAAAGTTTGGGGTTAAAATAATGTTTGGGGGCCAAATGGATATTATTTAAAGTGGCCAACGGATAAATTTTGAAGGCCAACGGCTATATTTTAAAAATATGTCCGTTGGCCATTTTTCAAAGGTTATTTTTAAATGACCGTTAGAGCCCGTTTAGGCCCGATTGAACCGGCCCAGGCTCGTCTGGCAGTCACGGGCTCACGGTCCTTGCGTGTTGAACCGGACCACCACGGGCTTTTGCACCACTTGAGCCCAGGCCCACCAGAACCGTCCCATTAGGCCCGCTAGGACCGCGGTCCTGGGCCGGTCTCGGGCCTGGCGCGGACCACTGTGCAGCATTAGGTTGACCTACTTCAACTTATAAATGATGTGGACGCCTATTTTTGTTCATTTTTCAACGAAACTTCCTCTCCAAACTTCTCCTAACCTTTCTAAACAGATATCACAAGGGTTTGAAGTGATTATGCCATTTTTCAACATCAAAACCTAGTCCTAGTGAAGAACAACACCTCTTTAAGGTTGTGTTGTCATTGAGGATTGCTATGGGCTGTATTTTGATGAAATTCCAAGTTTTTGCTGCTTTCTAAGGTGAGTATAACATCCTATTAATTGTGATTAAGCTTTCTTGTATATTGGTTAAGTTGTTAGGAGGATAAACTACAAGATAATACTTGATTAACTTAAGCACTTCTATGTTGTTGTATTGCCATTGAGGGTTATTGTAAGCTGAATATAACTTGGATTTCAACTTGACATTACTGTAGGAGGTAGGTATATTGTGTTCTTATATGTGCCTAAGGTTATAGTGATGTTAATTAAGTTAAATGAATGGAGTAGATATGAATTAGTGAATAAAGTTACTAATCGAAGATAGTTGGAGTTGTGGATTATTTCCTTTGTTATAAATATATGGTATAAGGATGGAATCATTGATGAATGACTTCATTGTAATTTTAATTAAACTTGTAAGTTAATGTAAGAAGTTTATAAGGGGTATATGGGTTATACAGATTCCAATTTGATCTTGCCGCTCGTCGTGAAGTAGTTGTGACTTGTTGTTGACCTTTATATGTTGATGGATTCCTCTAGTTGTTTTTTGTATATGGTATTTTTGGAGGCCCTTGTTTTAAGGAAGATGCTTCCCAAATTTAAGTAAACGAGCTACTAGCTTAAGTTATAGACTTAGCCTTTACTCAACACTGATTTTAAATCTCCTTATGCAATGGTAGATCGAGTTGATTTGTTTGAAGATTTGATTGGGAGGTATGAAGGACTCAACATGCTTAAGGGTATGTTAAGTCACTTAGTTCTTCTTTCTGCATGATCTAAAGTGACATGAACATAAACAAGACGCTAATTCATAAAGGATCTACGCCTAAAAACTGAGGTTGTCCATGTTGTTCTTTCCTTAGAAAGTTATTCTAAACAAGTGTGTATGATCCTTAAATCCTACTAAGGTTCATATTGATGGTAGGGATGTCCATAATGTTCTTAGGTCACTCTAATAGGTTTAGAACTTGATTCAATAAGTCGAGCATGCATTATATATATATATATATGAAACTATTTTACTCTACCGAGCCACACTACAGTCGGCCGGGTACGACACCTTTTGTGCGGCCACTGATTAGTAGGGTTTATCGATTTCCACGTGGCCAGGTACGATTCTACTGAGCCTTATGATGGTCGGGTACATTTATACCGAGTCTTCTATGAGGCTAGGTAAGACAAAAGTGGTATCAGATTTGTTCTGTCCTAGGGAGTCTACAAGCTGTGTCTAGTAGAGTTTTTTTTATGGGTGTGTTGTGCACCACACATATAAGCAGGAGGCTACAGAGCATTTAGAATTGTCACTCCTTCTTCTTATTCTAGATCGTGTGTAAGAATTAAATTTCCGAAATTCTATCTTATTCATGATACGACGATACCTACATCCACAAAGACAGTTGGTAAGAGATTTCATGTGGATGTGGAAGGGTTGAATCAGAGGAACTCAATTTTTCATCATGCTTATAATGCGTAAAGGTTAGGTCTTTAGCATATCATGTGTGTACTAGGATATGTGAGCCTCTTGATAAGGATCCCCAAGGCACGAATATATATCCACCCATATGGTAAAGAGCAATGAACGAATTATGAGGCAGATATAAGTTTCAATAAGTGAAAGAAATAACATGAAAAAAGGTACATGGTTACCAGATAATGAAGATTATCAGTATTTGCAATTTATGGAGAGAAATATAAGAATTCTGAGTTACTTTCGACACTAACAGTGTTATATACAATTGACCACACCGATCTCAATTATGCCCTATGGGAATTGACAAAAATAGTTTAAGAGAATGATGTTATATCAGGATTAAGTTGGGGTTAGAGTAACCAAAGAATCATCCCCTATTTGCTTATAAAATTCTATGCTTTTGAGGCTTTGAAAACCTCATTTAGAGTCACCTCTATTTGCGTGCGCAGTCCGGTCATGTAGTTGGAAAGCTTAAATATGAAATTATGTGAAAAATGCTAGTTTTGATGTTAAAATGAATAAATATAACTACAGTCAACATTTTGGATAAACGGACCCAGACGCGTGAATCGACAGTCCTGGAGGGTCCATAGGAAAATATGGGACTTAGGCGTATGTCCGGAATCGAATTTCGAGGTCCCAAGCCCGAGAAATGAATTTATAAGTGAAATTGTTTTCTAAAATTATTTCAGGGAATTTGAAATCAAAACTAATTAGAAAATGATAGTATCAGCCTCGTATTTTAGTTCCGGCACCCGGTACAGGCCTTATATATGACTTGAGTCATTTCTGTGAAATTTGGTTAAAAACGGACGTCGTTTGACGTGACCCGGACCTTAATTGGGAAATTTGATGTTTAAAAAAGTTTTGAGAAATTTCAGTGATCTTGAGGTTTAATTCAATGTTTGTGATGTTATCATGGTGATTTTATTGCACGAATATGTTCGTATAATATTTTTGAAGTTGTATGTATATCTGGATTAGAGTTTCGAGGGCTCGGGTGAGTTTCAGGTAGGTTACGTGATGTCGTAGGCCTAGAAATTAGATGTTGCGGGTTCAGGAAGTTGCAGACCTATGAACCTACTTGTGCGGTCCGCGAGAAATCGCGTGCGACCGCGGTAGGGCCAGTGCACCCACGGTCTTCTTTCTGCGGTCCGCGATGGAGACTGTGAGGCCGGAGTTGCTTTTGTGCGGTCCGCACAGGGTGATGAACTGTAGGTCTTCAGGTGAGCATGCGCGGCCGCGGTCCATTTAGTGTGGTCCGCACAAGGAGTCTTCCCGGGGTATAAATAGTCGTGAATTTTAGTTATTTTTCATTTTTCAAAAGCCTGAAAACATAAGAGATAATTTTTCAAGTAACCTTTCTTCTCCAAATCAATTGTATGTCATTTTTAACTGGTTTTCTTAAATCATTAACATTTTTTAACAAGATTTCAACTTAAATCAAAGATTTTCATACGGGAATTGGGTGTTTTTGGTAGAACTTAGGTTTTTCAAAAATTTGGGATTTAGACCTCAATTTAAGGTCCCATTTCAAAAAAAAATTGCATATTTGAGTTAATGGGGGAATGGGTAATCGGGATATGGTTCGAACCTTGGGTTTTTCCCACGTGGGCCCGGGGTGGATTTTTGACTTTTTGGGAAAAACTTTTGAAAACTCATTTTCATCCATTAGGGTCGTTTATTGTTGTAATCAAGTAATTCATGGATAAATACGAGCGAATTGGCGGTGGAATCAAGGTGTAAAGCTATAATTGAGGCTTGAGTGGTGTTCAAGACATTGAGATAAGTTTTCGGTCTAACCTTAGCTTGAGGGATTAGGAGTTGAGTCATATGTGCTAATTGCTCTTTGTTGACTGCGACGTATAGGCATGGTGATGAGTATCTATATATTAGTGTCAAGGATGACCGTGAGGCTTAATTTGTAATTGTTGTATTCTTAAATGACATCATGTATGCCTTAACTAATGGTCTACCATATCAAGCAAAGATTTATTTATCCTCGTAGATCCTATTTATGATTGAGCAGATTCATTAATCGACTGAGTTAAGGTTGGTTATAGCTGATTCTCCCTTGCCGGGATGATTGTTTCTATATAATTATTCATTACTGGGAAGTTATTATAATGCTTTATTCCCTTGGCGGGATTTCTTCTAATTATGTGATAACATGAAATAGGAACGGGTGGTACGCCTACAACAAGATATGATGAAATGAGATCGGGTGGTACTCTTACTACTAGATATGATGAAATTGGATCGGGTGGTACACCTACCGCAAGATTGATGAATTGGGATCAGGTGGTACGCCTATCACAAGATTGATAAAATGTGACCAGGTGATACGCCTACCATGAGATATAATAAAATTGAGCTGGTGGTATGCCTACCACGAAATATGATGAAATTGGAGTAGGTGTACGCCTACTACGAGATATGAGAAATGGGATCAGATTGCACGCCTGCAACAAGATTGAAACTGAAAGTGAAAGTTGTCTTTACTTCTTTCTATCCGTGTTAGAAGTTAAGTTACAGTTTTCCTTATTGTCCTTGATATTATATTTATCTGTCACCCCCGCATCATGTTCCCCTTCTCGAACTTTAATTTCTTATTACTTGTTTGCTTTTCTGCTATATATTATATAACTGCTCTGGTTTATCTGGAGTCTAGTCCTAGCCTCGTCACTGCCTCGCCGGGGTTAAGCCAGACAATTACCATCAAATGGGATCGGTTTTGCTGATGCTGCACTTTGCACTTATGTGCAGATACCATAGCAGCGGTCGGGTAGCAGCATAGGTTCAAGAGCTAGCCTTATGTCCACCGAAATTCCGAGGTAGCCTTGCAGGCGTCCACAGGCCCGGCGTCTCCTCTATCTTATGTTTCATTTTTTTATCTCATGTATTCGAGACAAACAATATTTTATTTCTTTCAGATAAATGTATTTAGCAGCTTAGTAGTTCGTGCATGTTGTGGCACCGGGTGCTGGGTAGAGACTTGTATTAATTTTCTAGCCGTTTGCTTCTATATTCATTTAAGACTTCCACTAAATTTAACTTCTGTTGTTCTTAAAATTCTTCTTCATTAATAATATAATTGGTTTAAAATGATTTAAAATGAAAATGGATAATGACTTCAAAAATGTATGGCTTTTCTAGCTTCCACAAGTAGGCGCCATCACGCCTCCCGAGGGCAGAAACTCCGGGTCATGACAATCGATGACTTGGTTTTTAATTTGATGATACCTCTTTATGTAAGCTTATAAGCATTCATGTGAAAAATCGGCCGGTGGATTTTTTATGAGTCAAATAAAATAGTTTATTCGAAAATGTAAAGGATTTACTTAGTTGATTAAATTAAATTTTCAGTGATTTAATTTAAATAACTGGAATTTGAGATCATAACAAGGGGAGTTAAAATAAATGTTATTCTATTTTCGAAATTCATAACGAGGAGTTCAATTGCAAGTTTTAGTGGAATAAATTATAATTAAATATAATAAGAATTAATTTATGCTAATTTCAAATTAATGCTATAGTTTGTAGCCTCTTATTATTTTTGTGGTCCCTTCTATACCTAGTAAAAACTTGGACTAGACTTGGGTAAAAAGTGACTTCTGAGAAAAGTCATCTAGTAGAGCTGGAGTAGGATTCTACTTGTGAAAGCACAACCTTAAACGTTTTTGGAGCATAATGTCGGCCAGAAACAATATATTGAAGGCAGACTAATTCCACTCAATAACTCACTTTTTCGGGGTTACATTGTTCTTGCCCAACAAAAATCAAAATCATCCAAGGTTTTGCTAGGCATATAACAGAAGACGGCAGCCCTAGATTCTTATTGTGTGGAAGATTTGTGCAATAATTTCAAGATGTTAGTGCATTTAATCTAGTGATTCTTGGATTGTATGCTTGCTTCCGATTTGCATGTTCTAGCAGTTGATATCAAACGTCGTAATACATCTAAATAGATAATGTAATACAACATGAAAAAAGTAATATTTAAACTTGTTGTTTAATGATACATATTTAGTATGATTATTCTATGTCAAAAACGTGATTGTATATATTATTATTTTAATTCTAAAATTATGAATTAATATACACATGCATAAACAATGGTGTTATATTTGATGGCAATCTGTTTAGTTTCGTTTTTTGATGAACAACAATTCCTTTTTATAAACGTGATTGTTTTTAATACTATTAATTCTATGATTATAGGTTAATAAATATATGCATAAACAACGCAAGGCACTGGAAATCTCTCTCTCCTATCTCTAACACAACGGTAACATCCACCAAGCCCTCCCCAGCACCGTGCCCCCCTCTCGCATTCTCCCCCTCCCCCCTCTGGCGACCTCTCCCTCTGGCGACCCCCCCCCCCCTTCGGCGACCCCCTTAGTAAGTTCTCTCTCTTCTTTCTCTCTCCTCTATCTTCACTACCCAGCCCTCACCCCTACCCCCTACCAACCCTAACTCCGGCAACCCCCCCATCTCCGGAGACCCCCCAGTAAGGTACCTCTCCTCTCTCTCTCTCTCCTCTCTCATCTCTCCACACATTCTCTTCTTTATTCCCCCTTCTCTCACGCCCTTGCCCCCTACCCCACCCCTTCTTTTTGTGACTTTCAGGGAACCCCTCCCTTTTCCCAAGCTAGGCAACCCCCCTCGCTTTTTTTGGGGTTTGTTATATGCATGATTTTCAGGTACAAGCCGCGGCGGACAAGGAGAGCTTGTGGCATTTGGACGCGAAGAGCAAAGCAACACCGGATGAAATGTGCAAGAGCTAGCGGTAGTTGATATCGGGCGAATCAAACATACTTCCAGGTCTTTCCATGAGGAGTTGGTACCTCCCGACCTCCTCTTTTACTCAGTATTCCCTCTTATGTTTTCTATCTAAGCACCCTGTGTGTGGTTTACCTTGTAAATTCCTAGCTTGCATCATTTTGCGTATTCCGTTGTAGTACGTGTGTGCGTCACCGTTTTCTGTAATCGGTTGGGGTAGTGGTCGCGACGGGGGATGGTAGAGTAAGGTCATGTCCTCAGGGGGCAGGGGGAGGGGCGAGCAGGGGGCTGGGAGTTTTTCTGCCGGTAGGGCCGGAGGCAAGGGTGGGAAGAGGGTAGCGGACGCTCATAGATTAAGGATTGGGTCGTGGAATGTAGGCACTCTGATGGGTAAGTCCATTGAGTTGGCGAAGGTTCTTCAGAAGAGGAGGGTTAACATAGCCTGTTTCCAGGAGACTTGGTGGAAAGGGTCGAAGGCGAGGAATGCAAACGGGTTTAAGCTGTGGTATTTTAGGGTCGTGAAAAGTAAGAATGGAGTGGGCATCTTGGTAGATAGGGATCTATGGGAGTCCGTGGTCGAGTTTAGGCGAGTGAATGATAGGTTAATGTCTATTAAGTTTGTTTTTGGGGGTTGCATCCTCAACGCCATCAGCGTTTACGCACCGCAAACGGGCTTAGACGAGGAGGTTAAGAGGCACTTTTGGGAGGGCTTGGATGATCTGGTGAGTAGTATTCCCCAATCTGAGAAGTTAGTTATTGGATGGGACTTTAGTGGTCATATTGGGGCTAATGCTGGTTGTTATGGTGAGGTGCACGGTGGCTTCAGCTTTGGGGTTTGGAACGGATGAGGCACGTCACTGCTTGATTTTGCCAGGGCTTCCGATATTCTGATTGCAAACTCGAGATTTCAGAAAAGGGAGGAGCATTTGGTCACCTTCAAGAGTTCGGCGGCGAGGACTCACATTGATTACCTCCTCCTCAGATGGAGCGATAGGGGTATGTGCAAGAACTGCAAGGTTATTTCGGGAGAGTCCCTTTCGACTCTTCATAGGCTCCTAGTGATGGATGTCGGTATCTGGGTGAAGAGGAAGATGATGGGTGCTCAGGGACAACCGCGGATTAGATGGGGTGATTTGACTAAGGGGAAAGCACAGGAGTTGGAGAGGAGGTTAGCTGAGGGCGGAACTTGTAGACGTTCTGGGGAAGCGGGTGCTATGTGGTCAGAGACGGCAAACTTGGTTAGGGAGGTAGCACGGGATGTGCTCGGGGTAGCCAAGGGCTATTCAGGCAGACATCAGGGTGACTGGTGGTGGCACGATGTAGTCCAAGGAAAAGTGGAGGTGAAGAAGTTGGCGTTTGCTAAGTTGGCAGGGAGCACAAGCGAGGAAGAACGGAGAGCGAACAGGGAGATCTACAAGGTGGCGAGGAAAGAAGCAAAGTTGGCGGTTATGGAAGCTAAGAACGCGGTGATTGGTCATACGTACGAGGAATTAGGGGAGAAAGGCGGGTACAGGAAGTTATACAGGTTAGCTAAAGCAAGGGAAAGGAATGCGCGTGATCTTGACCTAGTTAGGTGCATCAAGGGCGAGGATGGTAGAGTTCTTATGGGGGATTCTCAAGTCAAGCAGAGGTGGCAGGCGTACTTTCGAGACTTACTTCAGAAGGATGGGGATCGTAACATAGAGCTAGGGGAGTTGGGGCATTTAGAGCAACATAGAGACCTTGGGTACTGCAGGCGCATTAAGGCGGAGGAGGTCATATGGGCTTTGCGTAGGATGAGTAGGGGTCGAGCGACCGGGCCTGACGAGATCCCGGTGGAGTTCTGGAAATGCATGGGTAGGTCAGGGGTGGACTAGCTCTCCAGGTTGTTCAATGCGTCTTCAGGACCAAAAAGATGCCGGAGGAGGGGAGGTGGAGTATAGTGGTGCCCTTGTACAATAACAAAGGGGACATCTAGTGCTGCAACAACCATAGGTGTATCAAATTAATAAGTCACATCATGAAGGTCTGGGAGCGGGTGATGGAGGCAAGGGAGAGGGAGATGACATATATATCTGTGAATCAGTTCGGTTTCATGCCGGGTCGGTTCACTACAGAAGCTATCCACCTTGTCAGGAGGCTGGTGGAGCAGTTCAGGGATTAGAAGAAGGACCTGCACATGGTGCTTATCGACTTGGAGAAGGCGTATGACAAGGTCCCAAGGAGGTACTATGAAGGTTCTTGGAGGCGAAGAGCATGTCGGAAGCCTACATCAGAGTAATCAAGGACATGTATGATGGATCTAAGACTAGGGTTAAGACTGTGGGTGGCGACTTAGACCATTTTCCAGTGTTTGTGGGGCTCCGTCAAGGATCGGCGCTTAGCCCTCTCTTGTTTTCCTTGGTGATGGATGCTCTGACCCGACATATTCAAGGGGATGTGCCTTGGTGTATTCTATTTGCTGATGACATAGTCTTGATAGACGAGACGAGGGTCGTTGTTAATGAGAGGTTAGAGGTATGTAGACAGACTCTCGAGTCTAAGGGTTTCAAAATAAGCAGATCTAAGACAGAATACCTGGAGTGCAAGATTAGCACCGAGCCGAGTGAAGTAGGCAAGGACGTGATGATTGGATCTCAGGTCATCGCCAAGAGGGACAGTGTCTGATATCTTAGGTCGGTGATTCATGGTGACGGAGAGATTGATGGGGACGTCACTCATCGTATAGGAGCGGGGTGGTAAAAGTGGAGGCTTGCATCAGGAGTCCCGTGTGACAAGAAAGTTCCATAAAAACTCAAGGGGAAATTTTACAGAGCTGTGGTTAGACCTCCCATGTTGTATGGGGCGTAGTGCTGGCCAGTGAAGAACTCTCATGTTCAGAGAATGAAGGTTGCGGAGATGAGGATGCTCAGGTGGATGTGCGGGCTCACCAGATTAGATAAGATTAAGAATGAAGTTATTCGAGAGAAGGTGAGGGTGGCCCTGGTGGATGAGAAGATGTGAGAAATGAGGCTGAGGTGGTTCGGCATGTGCGGAGGAGATGTCCTGATGCCCCGGTGAGTAGTTGTGAGCGGGTGGCGATGGTCGGCGTACGGCAAGGTAGGGGGGCCTAAGAGGTATTGGGGATAGGTGATTAGGCATGACATGGCTAGAATGCAGGTTTCTGAGGACATGGCTCTTGATTGGAAATTCTAAAGGTCTAGTATTAGGGTTGTATGATAGGGGCTCCTAGAGTTTTTCGTACTCCTCACCCCGGGTTGGGTGAGGCTTGGCAGGGCTATCCATAGAATGATTTGTGTATTGGATTGTGTCTCCCTTACGGTAATTATTTATGGTAGTTACTTTATGATATTATTGCATGCTATTTTATTTATGGTTCTTATGTTTAGATAATTATTTATGCTATTTCTGCTGGAGTTACTAACTCTCTTTTGTTTTTGTTTTTCCTTTCCTTCACTGAGCCGATGGTCGATTTGAAACAGCCTCTCCGCCCTTTCGGGTAGGGGTAAGGCCTTTCTACATATTACCCTCCCCAGACCCCACTTTGTGGGACTATCTGGGTAGTTGTTGTTGTTGTAAATATATGCATAACTAGTGAATTGATATTATTAATCTGTTTTGATTGTGCTTCGTCCATAATCACAATGTTATATTAATAAAAATTTGACTATTTTTTATGATATTAGTTCGGAAATTTTCGCCTAATATATGTAATTATGAACAATGACGTTATTAAATAACAATTAAAATATTTTTTTGAGTTCTGAAATCATTCTTTAACTGCATCCATATATTATGTGATTTGAACAAATCAAAATAATAAAACCCCTTTAAAATGCCAAAAACAAAAGTCTACAAATAGGTCATGATTTTAGAATTTTGAAATTCTGTCAAACTTTTATTGATCTCAAATTTGGTAGGTCCATGGAGAACAGCCTAGTAAGCAATACATATCAGCTCCGCTCATGAAGTATTTTATATTTTGGGCATTCGGGATCGTTTAGTTGGGTTTTTGGCCAATTTTCTATTTTTGGAAAAAATTAATAACAGAAATCTATGATGGTAGGGTTCAATTATCATTGTTTCCAATTATGTTCTACAGTAATATAATCAATTTATATGTATATATAGATCTTCTTCCACATCGAATAAATTCAGTATAGATAATTATTGTAGTTTTGCCTCTAGTTATTTGATTACTTGTATAAACTCTCTAACTGAGCTACATGTTGAAATAATGAAGCTAGAGTTTATGAAGTGATATTTATCTATCTTAAATTAACATATTACTTTCCATCAGAGTTGGTTCTGTTTAAATTTATGGGGTTAATATCTTACATCGCTCATATATTTCGCATGAATAGTTAAGTTTCCCTAATGAATCTAACTGCTCAATGAGCATGGTTATATATGTAATATGTCGTTTTGAATTTAATATTCTAAATACATAATTAATGATCTATTTAAGATGAATATCTATTGGATTAGCCATGTCTTCATTCAACCCACCTACCTCAATTTTGAACCAAAACAAATTAGAAGGACCGGATTATGTTGACTGGAAATGGAACCTTGATATTGTCCTAACTACTGAAGGTTAAAAATTAGTAATCAGCGAGGAGTGCCCAGGAAAACTTGAAAATTCTATTGATGATCAAGTTAAGGCCTATGAAAAATTGTATAAGGATGATGAGATGGCACGTACATTCTTGCCTCTATGGCGAATATTTTGCAACATCAGCATCCGTCAATGGGATCTGCTTATGATAGGCTCAAAAGTATCAAAGAGATGCTTGATGAGAAAAATTGTGCAGCTCAGCAGACAACCATGAAAGCCATTTTGCACACTAAGATGGCTGAAGGACCATCGGTCAGAGACCTTACTCTGAAGATGATCAGTCTTCTGAATGAACTGGAGGTCCTCGGAGCTGTGATTGATAAGAAGTCCTAAGTTGAGATGGTCCTGCAGACTTTGCTTGAGAGTTTTTAACAATATCGCTTGAACTATTATATAAACAAAATGGATTTTTCACTACCAAAATTGTTAAATAACTACAGGCAGCAGAATCCATTATCAAACAGCAAACTCCAGTTGTGGCACTTAATGTTGAGAAAGCTTCACTTTCTAAGTCAAAAAGCGGAGAAAAAGAAGAAGGCTCAAAAGGTTTTGGCACCTGGAGGTGCGGATGCTGTGAAAAAGTCCAAAGGCAAGTGCTATCATTACAAGTGACCGAGCATCACAAGAAGCAATGCCCTACCTATCTGGCAAAGTTTAATAAGCAAGGTAATTCAAATTTAAATATCCTTGAAACTTGTTTAGCATTTGTTTCTACCATATTTTGGTGTGTAGATTGGGGAGCCACTAATAATATTTTGTAGAAGTTTCAGAAAATGCGGCGGCTAAGTGAGAACGAAGTTTGCATTTTTCAAGCCAATGGCGAGCCAGCACCAGCTTTAGCATTTGGAGATATTAGAGTTTCGTTTAGTAGTGATAGAGTTTTAGTTTTAAAAGTTGTTCACTATGTACCTTCTATTAGAAGGAATTTGATTTCGGTTTCAGAAATAATGGATGTTGGTTATAATATTTATTTTACTAATAACTTCGCTATTACTAAGTTTAACAAATATCACGACCTTAAACCCAGACCCTGTCATGATGTCACCTCCCTTGAAGACAAGGCTAGCTGATTAAACCCAATTCACTTTTTAAATAGTTAAACAGAAATAAACAGCCTAAGCAACAACAAGAACAACAACCCAGTATAATCTCACTTAGTGGGGTCTGGGGAGGATAGTGTGTACCTAGACCTTACCCCTACCCTAGGGTGGAGAGGTAGTTTCCAAATAGACCCCCGGCATCCTTCCCTCTAAGAATTTCCCACCTTGCTCTTGCGGAGACTCAAACTCAAAACCTCTTGGTTGGAAGTGGAGGCTACTTACCATTAGAAAAACATGAGTAAATAAACCAAGGTCAATGCGAAGATAGTATAATATGCGGAATACAGCCTAAACACAGCCCAAAACTTGGGTGTCACAAGTCACGAGCATCTAACAACACAGAATACTCCAAAAAAACTACAGAGTTTAGTGCAGAACTAAGAACATAAAGGAAAAGATATAGGGAGGAGCTCTGAGCTGCGAACGCCACCAGCTACCTAAAGACTCCTCGGTTCCGCTTGAAGCTTGAATAATCAACACTCGGGAGCGAGAGCAGATACCCCAGAATCTGCACACAGGGTGTATGGAGTAAAGTGAGTACTCAAACTCTGTAAGTAACAAATGTAAATAATGACTGAAAGAAAGGAAACACATAAGGCAAAAGGCATTCTATAATGAAACGGTAAAATCATTCAAGAAAAGTAAACCAATGAAAAGATAAGTAAAATCCTTTTTCAGTGAGTAAGTAGGTAATTGAAAGGCAATTAAGGAAAAATAAACACATAGTAGTTCACCCCTCCGGTACAGTATCAACAAATCCACTCCTCGGGCAAAATCTCAGAATAATACTGGCCCCTCGGGCTCAAATTTCACATCACAATGGGTACCCGCACTCGCTGGAGGTGTGCAGACTCCTAGAGGGCCTTGTTACGGCCCAAGTGCAATATCAAGCCATCTAGTGGCGTCAACACTAGGCTCTCAGCCTCATATCAATCAAGCCACATCGTGGCATTCATATCTCAGGCCCTCAGCCTCAAATCAATATCATTTTTTCCTCACAACATAGGTCCTCGGCTTTACTCAGTCAAAAACACGCACAAGTCACTCAGGCAATAGCAAAATAGTGTTTCTCGACCCGAACATCATTTAAATTTTAAAACTGAGTAAACATGGCTGAGTATGAAAATAGTGGAAAATTACATGACTGAGTTCAAGTATAAAGTCAAAACAGTGAGGAAATATCAATAAAAATCCCCGAAGGTTTCAAGTAGTTGGCTCGAGGCCCAAATATGGCACTCATAATGATGATAGAAAATAGATTTCTATCAAATACTCGGTAAAATCATCAATTGGGACAGACAAAGTCACAATCCTCAATAGTGCACGACCCCGCGCTCATCATCAACCATGTGCCTCACCTCAATATAGCACTACGATGTGCAATCGGGGGTTGCAAACTCACATAACATCATTTACAATCATTACTTACCTCAAATCGATCAAGTCTCTATCTCGCGACTCCTTTGCCCCTCAAATCAGCATCAACTCGTGTTGAATCCATTAACAATCAGAACGAGGATGTCAAAATAGGCTAAGAGAACGAAGCCCAAGAAAAAATAATCAAAATATGACACAAATCCCAGAATTACCAAAACCCGACTCCCGAGCCCACGTCTCGAAATTCAATAATTTTTGCGTCAATAGATTCATCATCTACCCACGAATTCATACATATCAAAAGTCCAGAAATCCAACCTCAAATGGTCAATCAAATCCTCAATCAAAAGTCTAAATTTTCAAGCCCTAGTTCTTTAATGTTTTTCTTAATATCCATGATTATTTAGGTGGAGTTATTGCTAGAATCGAGTTTTAAGTCCAAGAATATTACCTCCAAGTGATTACCCTTGAACCCCTCTTCAATCCCCTTGAAACTGCCCCAAAAAAGATCAACAATGGAAGAAATAAACCCCACATTTGCGGACAAGACGACCATATAAACCTTCTGCCCATGCCTTAATTCCTTCTTCATGAACGCAGTCAATGCCTCGCGTTCGTGAAGAACAAAAATGACTTTGACCAAAAATCCTCTTAAACGAATGCGACATGCCCCTCGCGAAAGCGGATGGTTCCTCAGACTTACCCTTCGTAAATGCACCCCCTCACTCGCAAATGCGATGAACAACTCAACCTCAGACCCAGCTGAACAAATTACTCTACGCGTTGCCCTTCTCGCGAAGGTAATGCATGAATATCCATTCCTTCACGAGCGCGGAATCTTCCTCGTGAATGTGGAGCCATCCTCGCAAGCGCGAAGGCTAAAATTCCACCTTATTCCACTAACTCTTCGTGAACGCGAGGGTCCACTTGCAAATGCGAAAAGTAAATACCTGTAACAACTGAACCTGAGTTCTGCAACTCCAAACTTCATGAAATGGTCCGATTGACAATCTGAAACTCACTCGAGGCCTTCATGACCTCAACGAAAGGCATCAACATATCCTAAAACCTTATTCAAACTTGTACCAATCTTGAAAACACCTCAAACAACATCAAATCAACCAAAACACATCGAATTCAAGCCTAAGTTTCTAAAATCTTTCAAATTCTTCTTTTGATCAAAAACCCAACCAAACCACGTCAGAATGACATGATATTTTGCACACACATCCCAAATGATCTAACAAAACTAGTGCAACTCTCGAAATTCCATTCTGACCCCTATATCAAAATCTCGCCTATTAACCGAAAATCGCCAAAATATCAACTTCGCCAATTCAAGTCTAAATCTACTCCGAACCTCCAAACCCCATTCCGGTCACACTCCTAAGTCTAATATCACCTCCCAATGCTAATCGAACCACCAGAATTAACATATGAGTCCTCTAACACCTAAGTCAACATACGATTGACTTTTCCAACTTAAGCTTCCACAAAAGATTTTAAGCATCTCAATCCTTATCAAAATCATTCTGGATTCGATCCGACCAACCCGATACTACATAACAAGGATAAACAAAGCATAAAGAAGTATAAATGAGGGAAACAGGGTGGTAACTCAGGAGACAACTAGCCGGGGCGTCATAATAAACGTTTATCTACACTACTTCTACAGTACATGGCCTTTTTATTCTTGATATATCTCCTCATGTGCTACAACAAACAAAGGAATTAAATAAAATTAATCTGCCACATAAAAGAAAACATATTTCTGAATTGAGTCAAACATATTTGTGGCATTTATATCTATGTCATATAAATCTAAATTGAATATCGAGATTGGTTTCTAATGGACCTTTTTGATTTCATAGAAGGAGGAGTCACTACCAACATGTGAATCCTGTTTAGAAGGTAAAATGACCAAGAGACATTTTCCTCTAAAGGAAATAGAGCAAGCGATAAGCGAGAATTAATTCATTCTGATCTGTGTGGCCCTATGAATATACAAGTAAGAGGTGGTTTTGAGTATTTTGTGACTTTCACAGATAATTACTCAAAATATGGATACATTTATCTATTGCAGTGTAAGTATGAATGCTTTGAGAAATTTAAAGAATTTAAGACGAAAACGAAGAAACAACATGATAAACATATCAAACAATGCGATTTGATCGCGTTGGTGAAAACCTTTCTACATAATTCATAAATACTTATCAGACATTGGAATTGCATCACAACTATTTGCCCAGGAACACTACAATAAAATGGTGTGGCAGAAAGAAAAAATAGGACCCTTATGGAAATGGTTAGATCAATATGAAGTTATTATGATTTGCCTTCTTCCTTTTGGAGATATGCTTTAGACACAAAAAATTACATTCTAAATTGATTCCTTCGAAGTCAATACCTTTAACTCTAGTAGAATTGTGGACTGGGCGTAAGCCTAGTTTATGGCACATTCGGGTTTGGGGTTGTCCAGCACATGTGCTGAAAGGGAAAGTGGATAATTTGGAATGAAGAACAAAAGTATACATTTTTATTGGACATCCAAAAGGAACTAAAGGTGGTTTGTTTTATTGTCCCAAAGAAAAGAATGTAATTGTTAAGACAAATGCCAAATTTTTAGAATAGTACTATTTAATAAACCATATTCCTAGAAGTAAACTAGTTTTACAGGAATTAAGTAATGGAGTAACTAAAGACTCATCTCTAAAGCGTATCGTGGAAACCAGCATTGACATACCACTGCATTATCGTAGTGGGAGAAATGTCAATAGGAAGCAAGTTGAACAAGAGCATTTGCCTGAAATCTCACTACCTAAAAGTAGTGGGAGTAATGTTGAGCAACCGCATATTGTTGAACAACTTGAAATTGTTCTACCGCCTGCACTCCAGAAAGAAGTTAATGATATCCCAGCACCGCAAGGTGTGGAGGAAAACATTGAGGCTTCAGTTCCAAAAAATGATTTTGATTGAACAACAAAATCAGCCTCCACCTATAGTGACTAGTCGTAGTGGGAGAAATATTAGAAAACCTCTCTAATTTGTGCTCTTGGGAGAATCTTATGGTAGAATCCCTAAAGAGCCTAATACAAAAGTTATTAATTACGACGAAGCACTACATGATACAGATGCTGATAAATGGGTTGATGCTATGAAATCTAAAATAGAGTCGATGTACTTTTCTAAATGGAAGTCTTGATGAGTGCATCTATATGGTACAACCAGTTGATTTCATAAAAAGTAGCAATGAGCATATTTTCTGTAAATTAAAGAAATCCATTTACGGATTGAAACAAGATTCTAGAGCATGGAACACTTGTTTTGACGCATCGATTAAAACCTTTTATTTTGATCAATGTGAAAATGAATCTTGTGTTTATAAGAAGTGGAATGGAGATAAAGTTATATTTTTGGTTTTGTATGTAGATGATAATTTGCTCATAGGAAATAATGTGAGCTTGTTGAATTCATTAAATGAATGGTTGTCCTCGCATTTTGATATGAACGACTTGGGACATGAAGCACATGTCTTTGGTATCAAACATATGCGAGGTCACAAGAAAAGGATATTAGGCTTGTCCTAAGCACTTTAATTAATACCATTTTCACCAGGTTTAGCATGCAAGATTCCAAGAAAGGGTTTCTCCCTTTTAGACATAGAATCTATTTGTCGATAGATCAATCCTAAAAAAATGACTGATGAGATAGAAAAGATGAAGTCGGTCCCTTATGCTTTTGCTGTAGGGAGTCTCATGTATGTTATGATATGTACTAGACCGGATACTGCTTCACGGTTGTCATGGTTAGTAGATTTCAGTCTAACCCTGGACGAGAACACTATAGTATTGTAAAGCATATAATCAAGTACTTGAAAATGACTAGGGATTATATGCTTGTGTATCACTAAGGTGATTTTTCACTCATTGGCTATACTGATTCAGATTTGCAATCAGATAAAGACTCTAGAAAATCTACCTCAGGATATATTTTTACCGTAGAAGGTGGAGCCATAAGTTCGAGGAACATTAATCAATCATGTGTTACTGATTCCACCATGGAAGCCGAATATATGGCTGCTTCTGAGGCAGCTAAAGAGGTTGTTTGGCTTAGGAACTTTATAAAATAGCTTAATGTGGTTCCTTTGGTTCAATCATCGATTGTACTTTATTGTAACAATAGTGGTGCAGTTGCAAACTTGAAGGAACCAATAATCCATAAAAGGAGTAAACATATATGATCAAAAATATCACTTAATTTAGGACATAACTCAGAGAGGTGATGCAAGAGTGTTGAAGATGGTGTCAGAGGATAATTTGGCAGACCTGTTTACAAAGAGCTTGACGCAGAAGATTTTTGACAAGCATGTAGAAGGAATAAGTGTTAGAGTAGTAGTCACATGGTTATGAGTCTAAGTGGGAGATTGTTGGGATATACTATTAACCATGTGGTGTAGACATAGTATTTTCTTTTATTCTTTATGGAACAATTGTTATTTAATTCATTCTATTCAATAAAGCACTATTTTAAATAGATCATTTGTTACTTGTGTGTCTTTTTAGTTATGTAGGAGATAATTTAGTGTATAAAGTCTTAGCTCATGCACAGAAGATTAAACTATTGGTTCTCATAATTAACAAACTATGTTCACAATCAAAGATATTATTGGACAAAATATCTTGATGATTGTAGCACAAGATTATAGTATAATTTGTCTTGATTATGGGAGTGGTTTTACTTTGGCTTCTTGTGCCGTATACTTAGTGTATATTGAACGGACCAAATAGAGGAAGATGTTTTTGTACTGAATATATATATATATATATATATATATATATATATATATATATATATATATATATATATATATTCTCTAATTCATTAAATGAGATTATACTCCTAATCTTGATATAATTAATATGATCAATGTAATTTATTTTTTGTTTTGATTTATCAGAAGGTATCACTCTATAGAGAGTTAAGTCCATGCCTAATAGATTGGACAATGACGAATAATATTTGTGAAATAATAATTACTTGATAGAATCCATGACTCCGATTGAGTTTGATGATACCCCTTTATGTAAGCTTCATGTGAAAGCTCGACCGGTGAACTTTGTATCCGTCATATGAAATAATTTAAGCGGAATTGTAAAGGATTTAATTAGTGGATTAAACTAAATTTTCAGTGATTTAATATAATAAAATGGTATTTGAGATCTTAACATGAGGAGTCAAAATAAGTATTATTTTATTTTCAAAATTTATATTGAGGAGTTCAATTGCATTTTTTAGTGAAGTAAATTGCAATTATATATAATAAGAACTAATTCATACTAATTTCTAATTGTTGCTATAATTAGTAGCCGCTAGATGTTAAGAATTAATATAAAGCTGTTAATAATAGAATTCTAATTAGAGTGAATGTCTATCTTGTAGAGAGTTTTACTTTGAGGCTAAGTTATTTTTCCTCCTATAAATAGAGGGGTCTTACCCCATTGTAAACCATCCCAATATTCAATAAGAATTTTCTCTCTCTTTCTCTGCAATATTGATCTTGTTCTTTTATTGTTTTATAACACGTTATCAGCACGAAGCTCTACTATCTCAAGAATCTCTTTGAGAAAATTAAGGTATTTTTTCTCCTCCTAATTTTGTTTTAATTATGTCTGACATTATGAAAAGAAAGTTCGTTGCCCTTGAAATTTCGGGCAAGAACTACATGACATGGGTGTTGGATGCTGAAATCCATTTGGATGCAATGGGTCTTGGAGACGCCATTAAAGACAGAAATAATGCATCCACCCAAGACTGTGCTAAGGCCTTGATTTTCTTGCGCCATCACCTTGATGAAGGTTTTAAAATTGAATCTCTCACAGTCAAAGATCCACGTATCTTGTGGAATGGCCTAAAGGAGAGATATGACAACTTAAAGTTGGTCACTCTGCCACAAGCACGATATGATTGGGCTCATCTGAGGCTCCAAGACTTTAAGTCTGTTTCTGAATATAATTCTGCAATGTTTAGAATTACTTCTAAATTGAAGCTCTGTGGAGATACTATAACTGATTATGATATGCTTGAGAAAACGTTTACACGTTTCATGCCTCCAATATGGTTCTGCAACAGCAGTACAGAGAGAAAGATTTCAAAAAGTGCTCTGAGCTTATTTCTCTTCTCCTTGTGGCTGAGCGAAACAATGACCTGCTCATGAGAAATCACGAAAAACGACCCACTGGGTCTACACCATTGCCTGAAGTAGATAAGGTGTATTCCCATTATGCTAAGCATGGAAAAGGCTATGGCTTTAATCATGGTCGTGGTCGGGGTCGGGGTCATGGCCGTGGACGTGGACAAGGAAGAAATTTTCCTGGTGTTAGTCACCCCCCAAAGAGATATAACCACCAAAAGTGGAAATGTAATTATGAGAATCCAAAAGCAAATAGTTCAGAAACTATATGTTATCGTTGCGGTGGAAAAGGGCACTGGGCAAAAATTTGCCGTGTACCAAGACATTTGGTTGAGCTTTATCAAGCATCTCTAAAGAGTAAAGGCCCTGAAACCAATTTTGTCTCTGACAATAATTTTGACATCACCCACTTGGATGTGGCAGACTTCTTTGAGCACCCTGAGGGGAAAATAGATCACTTGATCGGTGATGGATCCATGGTTAAAGAAGATTGAGCAGTTTGATATTTTTATTCGTAGTAGTTAATGAATAAACAATTATCACAGTATACATAAGTTATCTATTTTTGTGATATGGTTCAAATTTTATATAACTTTAGATTACACATTCATCTTATGCTTTATTTGTAATGATTTTTCAGTAAGTTAATCGATTAACATAACAGATAATTGATTAACCAATATATTCTATTAAACTGGACCTTTTCCGCAAAGCATGTTAGTCGACTATCCGATTTAGTTAATCAACTAACCTAATGACCGTTACCTAGGTTAATCGATTATCACTTTAGTTAATCGATTAACCTTATGTCCGTTGCCTGTTCATCGACTAGTTTTTTAAACGTTGAAACAGGTTAGTCGATTATCTATTTGGTTAATCAACTAACCTCAGCAGATTTTGAAAATATTGTTTAATTATTAAGCAACGGATACAAGAATATTAAAAGGAGAATAACTATGATAAAAAAAATACTAATATTTTTCGTATATTTCTTTTGTATGTCAAACCATGGGAAGCAAATATGGATATCTCACAAAGCAAACTTGGATCAACGTCTAATTGTAAAAATATTTGTTTAATTGATTCATGTACCACACATACGATATTCAAAGAGAAGAAATATTTCTCTCATTTAAGTATGTGTAAGGCAGATGTTACTGCGATTTCCGGTAGTAGTAAATTGACTGAAGGCTCCGGAAGAGCAACTATAACTCTGCCTAAAGGAACAATATTTATCATAAAGAATGCAATGTTCTCTTCCAAGTCCAAGAGGAACTTGTTGAGGTTTAAAGATATCCGTCAAAATGGATATCATATTGAGACAACAGATGAGAATAATCTTGAATACCTCATCATTACAAAGAATGTCTCTGGCCAAAAGAGGGTTATTGAGAAGATCCCATCTTTATCTTGTGGCCTGTATTGGACAAAAATTAGTGCAATTGAGGCACATTCCACAGTAAACCAAAAGGTTACTGATTCCAATACTTTTGTACTTTGGCATGATCGATTGGGACATCCTGGATCAATTATGATGAGACGGATCATAGAAAACTCATATGGGCATCCATTAAAGAATTTAAAGATTCTTTTAAATAATGAATTTTCTTGCACTTCTTGTTATCAAGGCAAGTTAATTATTAGACCATCACCAACAAAGGTTGGAACTAAGTCACCTACGTTTTTGGAACGTATACAAGGGGATATTTGTGGACCTATTCACCAACCTAGTGGGTCCTTTAGATATTTTATGGTCTTAATAGACGCATCCTTTAGATGGTCTCATGTGTGCCTATTGTCATCACGCAACCTTGCGTTTGCAAAATTAATGGCATTCGATTACGAGCACAATTTCCTGATAATCCAATTAAGTCTATTAGACTAGATAATGCTGCTGAGTTTTCATCCCAAGCATTTAATGATTATTGCATATCAATTGGGATAAAAGTGGAACATCCTGTAGCTCATGTTCACACTCACAATTGTCTTGCAGAATCTTTAATTAAACGTCTGCAGTTGATTGCAAGACCATTACTCATGAAAACGAGGCTGCCCACTTCGGTTTGGGGTCACGCCATTTTGCATGCAGCAATGCTAGTTCGTCTCAGACCGACGAATTATCACAAATATTCCCCGTTGCAATTAGTTTTGGGTCATGAACCTAATATATCCCATTTAAGAATTTTTGGATGCGCAGTATATGTGCCTGTAGCACCGCCATACCGCACCAAAATGGGTCCGCAAAGAAGGTTAGGAATATATGTTGGGTTTGAATCGCCCTCCATTATTCGCTACCTCGAAACATTGACAGGGGATTTGTTCACTGCACAATTTTCAGACGGTCGATTCGATGAGACACTTTTCCCAAAATTAGGGGGAGAAGTTGGTGAAACCAAACGGGAAATGTTGTGGAAAAATCCATCATTATCTCATCTTGATCCACATACCTCTATTTGTGAAAAAGAGGTGCAAAATAATATCCATTTGCAAAGAATAGCAAATCAAATGCCTGACGCATTCACGGACTTGAAAAGGATAACAAAATCTCACATCCCCGCAGAGAATGTTCCAATTCGTATTGATGTCCCTATTGGACAATATTCTAGTGTCATATCTAATGAGTCGAAAGCACGCCTAAAACGTGGCAGGCCATTAGGTTCCAAAGATCGAAATCCTAGAAAAAGGAAAGCAAATGATCAAAATGACACTACGAAAGAATCTCATGAGGAAATTCACGATTTAATAAATTCTGAGATTCATGAAGCATCCATTGAGCCCGAGACTCAGGAAAATAAGGAACTATACATAAATCCAATCAATATTGAGACAAATTTTAATCGAGTGGATATAGTAGTGGATTATGTATTTGCAAATAATGTTGCATCTAGCATTATGCAAGAAAGTGAGGATCTTGAACCTCAATATGTTGGAGAATGTCGACAAAGACTTGAATGGCCAAAATGGCAAGAAGCAATCCAATCAGAATTGAATTCACTTGCAAAATGTGAAGTTTTTGGGTCTATAGTTGAAACACCTAATGGTGTTAAGCCTGTTGGCTATAGATGGGTCTTTGTACGCAAGAGAAATGAGAAAAACAAGGTACAAAGATATAAGGCACGCCTTGTTGCACAAGGATTTTCTCAAAGGCCTGGTGTCGATTATGAAGAGACATATTCACCCGTAATTGATGCTATAACTTTCCGTTATCTCATTAGTTTTGCTGTCCTTAAAAAGCTTGACATGCATTTAATGGATGTGGTTACTGCCTATCTTTATGGCTCACTTGATAATGAGATATACATGAAAATTCCCGATGGATTCAAAATGCCAAACACTCATAATTCAAAGTCCCGGGAAATTTTTTCAATCAAATTGCAAAGATCTTTGTATGGTCTAAAGCAATCAGGACGAATGTGGTATAATCGTCTTAGTGAGTATTTATTAAAGGAGGCTATATAAATGATGCCATTTGCCCATGTGTTTTTATAAAAAAACAACATCAGAATTTGTTGTACTTGCCGTATATGTCGATGACATAAACCTTATTGGAACTCCCATAGAACTCCAAAAGGCAATTGATTATTTAAAGAAGGAATTCGAGATGAAAGATCTCGAAAAGACAAAATTATGTCTTGGTTTGCAAATTGAATATTTGGCAAATGGAATTTTTGTTCATCAATCTACCTATATAGAAAAGGTATTGAAACGGTTTTACATGGATGGAGCATATCCTTTAAGTACTCCGATGGTTGTTCGATCACTTGATGTGAATAAGGATCCATTCCGACCGCAAGAAAAGAATGAAGAGCTACTTGGTCCTGAAGTACCATATCTTAGTGCAATTGGCGCACTAATGTATCTTGCAAATACTACAAGGCCTGACATAACTTTTTCAGTTAATGTCTTAGCAAGATATAGCTCTGCTCCCACAAGGAGACATTGGAATGGAATCAAACATATATTGCGGTATCTAAAAGGGACTACCGATATGGGCTTATTTTATAGCAATAATTGCAGTCCTGATCTTGTTGGTTATGCTGATGCTGGATATTTATCTGACCCACACAAGGCTCGATCTCAAACAGGTTATGTGTTTATCTGTGGAGGCACTGCCATATCTTGGCGATCGACTAAGCAATCAATTGTGGCTACTTCATCTAATCATGCTGAGATAATCGCTATTCATGAAGCAAGTCGAGAGTGTGTGTGGTTGAGGTCTATAATACATCATATTCAAGACAAATGTGGTTTGAAATGTGACAAACTACCCACGATTTTTTATGAAGACAATGCAGCATACATAGCCCAATTGAAGGGAGGATTCATAAAAGGAGACAGAACAAAGCATATTTCACCAAAGTTATTTTTCACATATGATCTTCAAAAGAATGGTGATATCAATGTGCAACAGATTCGTTCAAGTGATAATATGGCTGATTTGTTCACAAAATCTCTACCAACGTCAACCTTCAAGAAGCTGGTACACAAGATTGGAATGCGAAGGCTCAAGGATGTGAATTGATGCTCTTTTCAGGGGGAGTTAATGCGCGTTGCACTCTTTTTCCCTTACAAGATTTTGTCCCACTGGGTTTTCCTTGCAAGGTTCTTAACGAGGCAACCAATAGGCGCATTACTAAATATGTCTACTCTTTTCCCTTTTCTAGAATTTTTTTCCATTGGATTTTATTTTAGTTATGGTTTTTAATGAGGCACATTACTTATTGAGTAGACATTCAAGGGGGAGTGTTAATAATAGAATTCTAATTAGAGTGAATGTCTATCTTGTAGAGAGTTTTACTTTGAGGCTAAGTTATTTTTCCTCATATAAATAGAGGGGTCTTACCCCATTATAAACTACCCCAAAATTCAATAAGAATTTTCTCTCTCTTTCTCTGCAATATTGCTCTTGTTCTTTTATTGTTTTATAACAAAAGCAGAATTCTTCACGTTTTTTTAGCATAATTTCGGCGAAAAATCAGTCTGTTAAGGGAAGTCTAGTTTCACCCAATAACTCACTTTTTCAGAGTTGTATTGTTCTTGTCCACCCAAAAGCAAAATCGTTCAAGATTTTACTAGGCATATAGCAAAAGTCTGCAATCTTGGATTCTTGTTTTGTGAAAGATTTGTGCAACGCTTTCAAGAGGTTAGTGCATCTAATCCAGTAATTATAGCATTATCTAGTTTACATGTATTTAATGTCTGGATTGTATGCTTACTTTCGTTGCGCATATTCTAACGCGAGGCCTTTTTTCAAAACCTCTAAGTTTTAATTTGGTTCAAAACCGATAACACACCATACTAAAAATATTTTCAAACTAGCTTAATCCAGCAAATTTCACATATGAACATTAAACTTTATCTGTTGTGGCGGTTATAAAAATAAAATATGATCAGAAAGAAAGTTTACATTTTTGGCGTAAGATTATAAAACGTAATTACTCACGTTAGCAATTTGCCACTATGTAAATCCATTAGGGGTGTGGAAATTCTCTTCCTTGGTTGTTCTTAAACACTCTAATGGATACTCCATCAGCGTAGAAGCTTCAACCTTAATAATAGTAAAGTATTACTTTTAACCCTCTTTTAAAACAAATATATTAATAAATAAATAAAAGGATCGAGAACAGAGTGTTATATTGAATCTTTAATTTAAATAACTAAAATAATTAGTAAATTACTTAAACAAAATTTTGAAAGCTGGTCAAAATAGTATAGTTCTGATCTCAAAGCAACATTTTAAGAAAATCCTTTGAAAATTTAAATGGAAGAGGATAACTGTTGAGGTGCAACGTACGGCAGGTATAATATCGTTATTGTTATGTCTGTAAATCACAATAGAAACCTTAAACAGATTGATTCTCATGAAGCTGATTGATTTAACCAAATGTTGTTATTGTAAATATTTCCAGATCACCCTAAATGAGATTATTCTGAATTATTATTGTCATTGTGAATATATTGAAACTACTATAGTGATCTTAATAATTGAAAAATTACAATTAGATAGGAGATGAGGATTTAGACAGATTCAGATGAGGAGGTGAGATGGAGGACACAGGCTGAGTCCAAGCTGCAACATAATACACCTGCCTTGTGTACCCCCCCCCCCCCCCCCCGTTTCCAGAATATAACCCCAACATTTAATTCGGTTGTTTAATCCTCGGACTTATCAATTTAGCTTTGGAAAATTTACACAAATATTTCAAATAAATCTCAGCATATCAACTTCTAGCCATTAATCATAAACTTCCCAAAACTAGCCAACAAAATTAAAAAAATCAAATAATATGGTTCTTTCTTTCAAAGAATCACATGCAAAAAATCACCTTTCATATTTTAAGTGTGATTAACAACATTAGATACAAGACGAAAAGGAAATTTCATGGACGGGTTAGCAAATAAGATGATGAAATACAAAAATCAATACAATATTCCAAAAATCTAAACAAAAAAAAGGAACTTTTTCAATGGATATAGTTGAAGTTCATTGAAAATATATAGATAAGTCAATATACAAAATTTGAAGAAGATTGAAGGTGATTTGGATTGGTTTTGTATCAAAAATTGTAATTAAATCGAGTTCAGAAAAGTCTTCTGCGATATATATTTCAAAAATGTATCATGTATGTATCTCACACACAGATATACATGGATATACATGTGATACATAATTGATACAAATATGATACATATGTGATACACAAATGATACACATTGTGATACACATATCATTTTTTTCATGTTCAGTTTTTACTACGAATTTTCAATTCAAACCACCTCAAACTTCACCAAATCATCCCACAACTGAGATTCAAGCTCTTTAAGTTGTGCCCAATCTTTATTCTAATAAAACACACTCAAAACAATGCAAAATTTTGATATTTTTTTACTAAAATAGCTAATTGGTTAATTTGGCTAATATTAGTAATATTTTATCAATTGGTCAATCTTTCTAATGAGCTACTTATAAATAGACATAGCTGGTAATTTCCCTATAAAGAAATTATAGAACTTTGAAGAATATATTAGTTTAGTGTTGTGGTTGTTACGCTGATACTCTTCAATTGAATTTAAAATATTATGTTCTTACGGACATTGTTAGTTTGAGTGCCCGTATGAATTCCTAAAGAACTTGGTTCTTTACCATATTTCTTAAGGGAAAAGTAAACAAATAATAGAGTGAACACAGTGATATTTACGTAAACAAATTACCTGGCTCAAAAGGTGCAAAACCGCAACCTACCAAGTAGGATTTTCAGCTCCAACTCCACTCGAACAATGAGCTTAAATGTATCAATTAAAATATTATAATTAAATGTTCTCTTGTCACGATCCAAAATCCTCCCTTCATGAGATGTCATGACGTTACTTAGTCCTTAGACTAAGTAAGCTAACATTGCAGAATAATGAAATAAAAACATAAATTTAAAAACTACTGTAACAGAAAAATTGACAACGAATATAAAAGACACTCGACATATACAATAATCACTCTCGAATATACACAAAATCTACCAAGACCTTGTAACACCATAAGTCACAAGCTTCTAAAAGTTTTGTGTAACTGTTCTATACATTAGTACTAGAAGAAATAAAGAGGAATAATGTAAGAAGGGACAGAAGTGAACCTAGAGGTCTGCGGACACGGGCAGAGATACCTTTAAATCTCCAAAATAGCACCAATTGTGCAACTAAAAGCAGGCTGGTATGAGGTATCTGAATCTGCACACGAAAACATGTGCAGAAGAGTAACATGAGTATACCACAACGATACTCAATAAGTATCAAGCTTAACCTTGGTCAAGTAGTGACGCAGTCAGGTGAGGGCCTTACTGGTGTATATGTGTCTATGTGTGTGTATGTGTGTGTGTGTATATATATATATATATATATATATATATATATATATATATATATATAAAAGATAGAACAAAAAATATAAGAGTTAAACAAAAGACTAAAATTTATCTAGAATGATAACAGTACAGTACACAAAGATAACAATAGGGGATCTTTCGAGATACCGTCTCGCAGGTCTAAACATAAATGTGCAAGAGGGTCTCCATATAATACCATTCTGTAGTCTCAAAATAAATATGCAGGGGGATATCCTAGGACACTGTCCCATAATCCCAAAATAAATATGCATGGGGGTCTCTCGGAACACCATTTTGTAGTCTCAACGTAAATACACAACTAAAATAATGGAAATAACATCTACAACATGAAGTCTTACAGTTTAGAGTAAGTACAAGTCATGGAAAAAGCATGAAATCCACTAAGCATGTTGTACAGAGTTCAGAAGAGCATTTAAGACACGTAGACATGATATTCTAGGCTGAATATGATAATTACACATGCTAGTATAACTCAATTAAAGTTAAACAGATTATTACTCGGTGAAAGAATGGAGTATTACAACAAATAGCCTGTGTACAAACTCATCGCTTCACGTACACGGTGCTCGCATATCACAACAGTACTAAATCCTTAGGGGGGTTTCCCTACACAAGGTTAGGCAAGTCACTTACCTCGAATCAAGCTCAATCAATCGGTAACAATGCCTTTTTCACGAATATCTAACTCTGAACGTCCCAAATCTAGCTAAAACTACATAATATAAATATAACTATAAGAGGCTAATCTAATTAATTAAATCAAGACTTTAATAAGAAATATAAAAATCGCCCAAAAAGCCTCCCCGGGCTGACGTCTCAAAGTCACGTAAAAGTCACAAAATATGAACACTCATTCATTCATGAGATTACTATAAGAAAATTATCAAAATTCGCTGACAAAATCCAAATCAAAACCCAAAATATTAGTTGAAGAACTTCTCCCATTTTTTCTCAAATTTCTCAACCAAATTTATTAATTAAATGATGAAATAAAACATAAATTAGTAGAATATAACCATAAAGGAGTTAAAGAATTGTTACCCAAAATCATTCTCTAAATATACCTCAAATAATCGCCCAATCCGAGCTCTCAAAGTCTTAAAATTTAAAACGGGATAAAACCCTCGAAATTCTCTTTTTCTGCCCAGCGATCACGAACATGCGGGCATGCCTGCGAAGAAGGCGTCGCACATGCAAGTGCACGCCTGCGGTATCTAGCCCGCTTCAGCGGTCTCTCTTCGCACATGCGCTTCTTCGCCCGTAGATGCGGAATATAACCTCGCACCTGCGACCCTTCAGCTCTCATCCCACGTCGCTTCTACGTTTGGCCTTCCGCAAGTGCAAAACACTAAAAACCAGAAAAATTCAGCAATTTGCGTTAGTCCAATTTCAATCTATTAAGCATCTGAAATACACCTAAGTCCCTTGGGACCTCAACTAAAGATACCAATAAGTCCTAAAATACCATACGATAATAAAGAGAAGAATGAGAGATCATAAAAGCCAAAACTCGACTCGGCTCATAAATATCCAATCTAAAAAACTTGTTGGCTAAGACATGAACATCCAGTGCCAATGGCCTCTCTTTTGCTGGTAAATATGCTAAGCTTCTCAAACTCTCCGCCCTGTGACTCAAGGCATCAGCCACCATATTAGCCTTCACGGGATGGTATAAAATGGTGATATAACAATCTTTATGGAGCTCTAACTTCCAACACTAACGCAAGTTAAGATCTTTCTGCTTCAACAGATACTACAAACTCTAGTTGTTAGTGTAGATGTCACCAAGGACACCGTACAAATAGTGCCACCAAATATTCAAGGCATGAACAATAGTTGTTAACTCAAGGTCATGGAAAACATAGTTCTTTTCATAATCCTTCAGCTGTCTGGAGGCGAAGGCAATCACCCTACTATTTTTCGGCAACACCATGTCGAGACCAATCCACGATGCATCACAATGAACATATAAGATCTTGAACCTTTAGGCAATACCAATACTGGGTCTGTAGTCAAGGCTGTCTTGAGCTTTTGATAGCTCTCCTTATAGTTCTCTGTCCAGCTGAATGGAGCACCCTTCTAGGTCAGCCTAGTCATAGTACTGCAATAGATGAGAAACCCTCCACAAATTCATTGGTAATACCCTGCCAAACTAAGAAACCTCCGAATCTTCGTAGTTGAGGACGATATGGGCCAAGTCTATACTGCCTCCACCTTCTTCAGATCCACCTTGATGCCCTCACTCGACACTAAATGACCCAAAAATGCTAGATCTCACAGTTTGAGAATTTTGCATATAACTTCTATTCTCTTAAGGTCTAAAGCACATTCTTCAGGTGTTGCTGATAATGCTCTCGACTCTAGGAGTACACTAGAATGTCGTCAATAAACATAATGATGAAATAGTCAAAATAGGGCCGAAATACACAGTAAATAAAATGCATAAATGTTGATGGGGTGTTGGTCAGCCCAAATGACATCACAAGGAATGACTAGTGACGATACCGAGTTCTAAAAGTAGTCTTAGGGATATCTAGCTCCTGAAACATCAACTCATGATAACCGGAACGCAAGTCAATCTTGGGAAACACTCAGGCACCCTCTAACTAATCAAATAGGTCATCAATACGAGGCAACAGATACCTGTTCTTCACTGTAACTTTGTTTAACTAGCAATAATCAATGCACATACATATAGAATCATTTTTTTTCTTCACAAAAAAGACAGGAGCACCTCAAGATGACACACTAGGCAGAATGAATCCCTTAACAAGCAATTCCTGTAGCTATTCCTTCAACTCCCTTAACTTAGAAGGAGCCATGCGATATGGAGAAATATAATTTTCTTGAGTTCCCGGAAACAAATCAATACCAAATTCAATATCTTTGTCGGGCAGCATGCCCAAATGATCATCTGTAAATACACCAGGAAATCCTTCACTACCAGGACTGACTCAACTGTATGGGTATAAATACTGACATCTCTAACATAAGTTAGATACGCATCACACGTCTTCTCAACTTTAAGAAATGAAATAACTCAGCTGGTAGTGTAATCTAAGGTACTTCTCCACTCTAATCGCTGTAAGTCTGGCATAGCTAGCATCACAGTCTTGGCGTGACAATCAAGAATAACATAATGAGGCAATAACAAGTCCATGCCCAAGATAACATAAAAATTTACCATACTGAGCAATAATAAATTGGCTCTAGTCTCAAAACTACTAAGAACAACCAAACATGACCAATCTAAACAGCCAACAACAATAGAATCTCCCATAGGTGTAGACACACAAGTAGGAGAACTCATAGAATTATGGGATACGCCCAAATACGGAGCAAAATAAGATGACATATAGGAATAAGTGGATCCTGGATCAAATAAACTTATGCATATCTATGGTAGACCGAAACAATAACTGTAATGACATAGTCAGAAGAAACTACCTTTTAACGAGCAGAAAGAGCATAATATCTAGCCTAGCCTCCCACCCTAGGACAACCTCTACCTCCCCGGCCACCACCTCGAGCTGGCTGAGCGGGTGGAGTAGTAGCTGGTACTGTAACCATAGCCTGAGGATTCGGTGGAGCACGCAATGCCTGAGAAGTCTATGGAGGCGCACCGCTCATAAGTCCGAGCCAATCCTTTAGCATATGGCGAGTGCCGCCATACTCAAAGCAAGCTCTCGGAAGGGGTGGCTGATGTAGCTGGCTCAGGCCAAGTCTACTGGACTGTTCACTGAAAGAACCCCGTGCTGGAGGCATACTAAATACTGGCGGTACATAATAAGATTCCTGGGGCCTAGGAGTAACCGGAACACCACTGGCGGCTGGAAGTGCTGAATGAACATGGCGACTCACATATCCCCTACCATGGAAAACTATAGTTGGGGCATGAGAACCAGAATAAAAGCCAATATCTCGAGACCTCTTGCATCTCTCTCTTCCCTCTCCCGAGCAAGAATTCCCACCACTCTCCTAGCAATACTCACAACCTATTGATACGACATATCCATCTCTAACTCCTGGGCCATGCTAATCCTGATGTTGGGATGAAGCCCCTCAATAAACTAATAGACCCTCTCTCAAACTGTAGCAACCAAGGCCGGTGTATGTCTAGACAAATCACTGAAGCAAAACGAATAATGTGACATAGTCAAAGAACCCTAGCACAACTGCTCAAACTCCGCGAGCCATGTATCTCTAAGGCTCTGGGTTACATACTTCCTCAAAAATATATCTGAGAATTGATTCCATGTAAGTGAAGCTACCTCAACCAAACTGTCTAACTCACAAACACGCCACCATTGATAGGCTACTCCTCTAAGCTGGAATGCAAAGAAACCCCAATTGACTCTGCTACGCCCATAGTACGGAGGATCTGATGGCACTCCTCAAGAAATCCTTGAGCATCCTCTATCCTCAAACCACTGAAAGTAGGAGGGTGGTACTTCTTGTACCTTTCGAGCCTACACTCTTCCTCCTCTGAAACTGTTAACCTACCTTCGGGCTAAACCGGGGCTAAATGTGGCACTAATATAACCTTTGGAATCTGATCGACTTGAAATAGTATCTAGAGGGTGCGGACAGTGGGAATCTGTGCTCCTCCCCAGTCCTGGAATGTGGCTAGAACAAGGGGAATCAACTATGCCCGAGCTAGAGTACCGAACATGCTCAGGAAGTATGCAAGGGTCTCCTGAAGAGCTGGTGTAGTAGTAATCATCTCAGGTGCCTGCGCTGCGATTGGAGCTACTGGTGGCTCCTCTGTAGCGGCTCATGCAGGTGCTCTTCCTGCACCACATAGACATATTCGGCTTCTACCCTGGCCCTGATCTCTGTGGCTCTACCATGGGGTGTAGGTGCTTGGACATCTAATATGGTTGTAAGTGTCCTCAATCTGTGAGAGAATATAAGATAAAAGTTTAGAATTTCGAAGTCAACAATCTCACACGACAAGGATTCAAAAGAAATGAAATTTCCTAGCAATTTCATAGCCTCCTGAAGTTAAGTACAGACGTCTCCGTACCGATCCACGAGACTCTACTAAACATGCTTGTGACTTACGACATATATGAACCTAGAGCTCTGATACCAACTAATCACAACCCAAAATCCTCTTTAAGTGAGATGTCGTGATGGCGCTTAGTACCTAAGACTAGGTAAGCATAACATAATGGCATAATGAAATAAAAGCATAAATTTAACAACTAATTGTAACAGATAAATTAATATATAACTGATATCATTGATACTCGGCATATACAATAACCACTCTTGAATATACTTAAAATATCCCAAGACCTGGAACCGTAAATCACAAGCTTCTAAGATTTTTTTCTAACTGTTCTATTCATAAGTACTAGAAGAAATAAAGAGGAACAAAATAAGATAGGACAAAAGGGAACTCAAAGGTCGGCGGACACAGGTAGATGTACCTTAAAGTCTCCGGAACAGCCCAACCTTGATCCAGTAGTGACGAGATTAGATCAGGACCCTACTGGTGTATTTTATTTATATATATATATATATATATTTATATATATATATATATATATATATATATATATATATATATATATATATATATAAGACTGAACGAAAAAATTGCAGTAAAATAAAAAATTGATATTAACCAGAAGGAAATTACAGAAGGATAACAATATAGTACACAAAGATAACAACAAAGGATCTTCCGAGATACCGTCTCGTAATCGGAATGTAATTGTGCAGGGAGATCTCCTGGAATAATGTTCCGTAGTCCCAAAGTATACATGCAGGGGAATCTATCGAGATATCGTCCCGTAGTCCCAAAGTAAATATATAGGGAGATCTCTCGAAATATCGTTCCATAGTCCCAAAGTAGAAACATGGGTCAAACAGTGGAAATAACACCTACAACACAAAATCTTACAGATTAGACTAAGTACAAGTCAAGGAAGAAGCAAGAAATTTGCTAAGCATGTTGTACAGAGTTTGAAAAAGCATTTAAGACACGTAGACATGCTATTATTGGCTAAACAAGATAATTATACATGCAATTATAACTCGACTAAAGTGAAACAGAGTAGTACTCAATGAAAAAATGGAGTTTTACAACAAATAGCTCGTGTACCTACTCGTCATGTCACATACACGGCGCTCGCATATCACAATAGTACCAAATCCTAAGGGGAGATTTCCCACACAAGGTTAGGAAAGTCACTTACCTCGAACAATGCTCTATCAATCGGTAACAATGCCTTCTCCGTGAATATTCAACTTTGAATAGTCCAAATCTGTCCAAAAGCAGTTACATACTATAAATATAACTATAACAAACTAATCTAATTAATAAAATCAAGACTTCAACAAGAAATTTGAAAATCTCCCTAAAAATCCTCCCAAGGACCACGTTTCAGAATCGGTAAAAGAAACAAAATATGAATACACATTCATTCACGAGATCATTCGTACCATAATTATCCAAATTTGATGACAAAGTCCCATCAAAATCCAAATTCTTAGTTGAAGAACTTCTCCCACTTTCCCCCAAATTTCTCAACCAATTTCCTTAAATAAATGATGAAATCAACCATAAATTAGTGGAATATAACCATTAAGGAGTCAAGAATCTTTACCCAAAAGCTTTCTCTAAAAATCCCTCAAATAATCTCCCAATCTAAGCTCTCAAAGTCCCAAAATTGGAAATGGTATAAAACTGTCTAAATCATCTTTCTCTGCCAAACGATTACGCCTATGCGAAATTTCAGTCGTACTAGCGACGTAGCACCTGCAAAATTTCAGTCGTACTGCAAATATTAAAGGGATGGGTCCGCATCTGCAATGAAGTATCCGCACCTGCGAGTGCGCGGCTGTGGTTTCTGGCCCGCTTCTGCGGTCTCTCTTTGCACTTATGCTCCTTAAGCGCATTTGCAGGCATCGTAGATGCAAAATATTACCTCGCACCTGTGACCCTTGAGCTCCCATCCCACTCCGCTTCAATGCTAGGCCTTTTCCATGTGCGATCCTACACCTACGCTCTCTTCACAGCAGGTGCGATAACACCAGAAACCAGAAAACTTCAGCAGTTTGCACAAGTTCAATTTCAATCCGTTAAACATTCAAAATACATCCGAGGCCCCAGGAACCTCAACTAAAAATACCAACAAGTCCTAAAATACCATACAAACTTAGTCGATCTCTCAAATCACATCAAATAACGCTAGAAATACAAATCACCCAAAACTTAATAAACTTGAAGTTCAAATTTCTAAAATTGATGCCAAAACCTATCAGACCACGTCCAATTAAACTCAAAATTTGCATGCAATTAATATTCAACATTAAGGACCTACTCCAACTTTCGAAATCGGAATCCGGTCGTGCTATTAAAAAGTCTACTACTAATCAAAATTTTCAAAAGTTTGACTTTTGCCATTTCAAGTCTAAATCAGCTATGAGCCTCCAAAACACAATCTGGACACGCTTATAAGTCCAAAATCACCCAACGGAGCTAACAGAATCAACGAAAATCCATTCTAGAGTCATCTTCACATAGTTCCGACAACAGTCAAAATCCTAGGACTTAAGCATCTGTTTAGGGACAAAGTGTCCCGAAACAAATCCTCCCAAAAAGTCACATAAGTAGAAAAAGATATGAGGAAAGTAGTTAATAAGGGATCAAGCTATTACTCTCAAAATGACCGGCCGGGTTGTTACATCTCCAATACTCATACTGCTCCTATTTGATTCACAAGTAACTCCGCCTTGTAAAATCGAACACTCACTCCAACTCACTAATTGTTTATAACGCTCGACTATAACTTAATTTCCTAAAACATATTTTCTAGACTAACTCAGAAATACTCATTTTCTGATGTTTAAAGGATAGTTTAGAAGTCCAAACTCAATCGTATTAACCTGACTTGAGATCTTCTAGAAGCCTTATTCATAGTCAGCTTCCTTTTTAATAGGAACCCTAATGTTTCAAGGATTTCACAAGCTTTAGGACTTTTGTCTCTGACTGAATTATCCGTACTTTCTTGAAAAATACCCCTATCACTTACAACAACCATCTTCCACCAAACTCGGACCTAGTAACTTTGAGATGAAGTTGTTATCTTGTACAAATGTACAAGTATCCATCATGAGGAGTTGATTCTTTAACCTGAGAAGCTGGTTCTTCATAACAGTTAAGCAGCTACATTGAGGACCTGGTTCTTTGAGTAGTTAGTCACAATTTGTTAATCATCAAAACTGCAATACTCAATAAATTTTCCTTTTTTGATGATGACAAATTCTTTACCCAGAACCAGCAACTTCATCAAAGAACTAGATGATCACATCAAGTATATGTATGTTATGTCCCATCTTATTTTCCCTCTTTTGGCATCATCGAAAAAACCACACACAGATGTTGAACAGTAAACACATAAAGTGTAAGATTCAAAGCCTATTAGACGACAACACAAGCATAACAAAGGGCAAATATACTAAGTTGATGATCCAAAAGAGTGAAAATCAATAGAGTAGAGGATATATATATATATATATATATATATATATATATATATATATATATATATATATATATATATATATATATATATATATATATATATATATATATATATGTGTGTGTGTGTGTGTGTGTGTGTGTGTGCGCGTGTGTGTTTGTGTGTGTGTGCGTGTGTGTGTGCGCGCGCGCGCGCTCATCTTTATAATATTCACCTCATTATAAAAATTTTATTGTTATTATTTTGTTTAAGGGTTTTAGGATTTTTACTTTAATTCTACTATAATTTTAACCTATTTTTATTTATTTTTACTTAATATAGTCTTTCAAAATACCAAAAATATTATATTTTTTTATTTACTTAACTAATATTGGTTAATACTTTTATATAATGTTTTTATTTTTATTTTTGTTTTTGTCTTTGTTCATCAAGGAGATGTTTGATTTTATGTAGTGTTTATTTGAGTCTTCCAAGGCCCAGTTGATATGCCGGTTTGACTAGCCCCTTGAGACCAAACGCCCAATAGACCAGTTCCACTTAACCCACTAACCCGCCCCACTTTCTTCTTTCAATCCTACCCATTTACCCCTCTTAGATACAATGCCCACAATTCATTTCCCATCCTAATACATAAACTTAATCTTCCCCAGACCCGATCCTAAAGACCAGCCGTGACTCCTATTTTCGCCTACGCCATTGCCACTTAATCTCCACCCCAAACTCACCCAAACTCAAGCGAGTTCACTCACCTACATAGTCCCTTCCTTTGATATTCCTTCCACTCACCCGAATCTATAATGACCTCTGTCACACGAATGTTCCTCATTCTACCTCACACATTTTTGTTTTCTTTGGATGAATTTTGAATAACTAGGAGTGGTTGGATTAGGATATAACTGAATCCACGGCTTCTATTCGTAAAAAATTTTATCCTTTTTTAAGAGAAAATTGAAGATACGGGATTTGAAGCGATTTTATTGATTGATTGGAGAACAAGAACCGAATTTCTAGGGTTTCAATATATTGGGATTGTTTTTTGAAAGAAAGGGGAACCGATAGAAAATCAAAGAAAATATTAAGAGGAAAAATGAAAGAAATTTGAAAATTTGGGGGCGGACAGAAAATCAAAAAAAGAAGGGGTTAGGATTTTAGGTCTTTCTTCTAACTTCATCTTCTGATTTTTGCTCTGGTTTTTGAGTTTTTGATTGATTCTAAAACTTCTCTAATTTCTAGTTTTTTTTAAAAAAAAACATAATAAATCCATATGCTTCTATTTTTATCTTTGATTTTGACTTATGGATATTGCCTATGGAGTTTGTTTAAGCTACAATCATGTCTGAAGCTTTAGCTGCTGGTTCGAGGTTATTCTGGTTCCCGCTTCAAATTCATGTTTTGCCGTTTTCTCGTTCATTTTTTCATTAGACGTTCGATTTTCGTTATTGGACTTCCCCTGTATTTTTCGCTCAATCAAGATTATTCAAAGTGTTTGTTATTTCATATATATATCTATAATCCCTCTTACTTTATTTCGATGTCAATTTTTTAATATGATTCGAGCCTGGACCAATGGGGTTTAGGAGCATTCTTATTTCTGATTGTTAAAAGTAATGACAAAAGAAAGTATATAATGTTCAGAGGTTATATTTTTGTGTTTTCATTTAATAAATCATTTGAACATTGTCTAAATTGGTGAATAATTTGTGTTTGAATAACATTTCCTAATACATAAACTCATAAATATTTAGTTTATTTGGATGGAATACTTGATTCTTTAAGGTGTTATTGCTAATTGTCAATTTTCGTACTCTTTGATTTAGAATTTAGTTTTGTTGGTCTAAGTTAATTCTTTTAGGTCTCAGCAGTTGCTGGAGGCAATGTTGAATGCTTTGTTTTGATGTCCTTCAATGAATAATAGGGAATTGGCTTTGTCATGACTCATGTTTTATGATAATATCACTTGTTCAGAAGTTTTATGTCAAATGTTTGTTGTCATTTAGTTCATCGGTGTGGTTGAGTTGTATGTTAATTATAAATCATTGTATTAGGTGAATAGTTTATATTATCGAATTCTACTAGTTAATCTTTCAAAATAATTTTTAGAACGTTGTGCATCAATTTGAGTTTTCGAAAGGGTGTGGAATGTCGGTTATGGAACTTCGGAGCGAGGTGAGTCTCCTTTCTAGCCTTGTATAAAAAATTATCCCCATAGGTGAATTAATTGGATATGTACTTCTATTTGTGGGGGCTGCGTACGCACGAGGTGATGAGAGTCCGTACGCAACTATTATTAAATATAAGTCCGAGTAGTCTAGGACCCAAAAATATGCTTTACTTGTAATATTTGCAATCGTGTTGTCAATTTAAAATGCTTAAAATATATTTGACATTTAAATGAGTCCTCTAAAAACTAGACATCGTTTCTTGATTTTAAAAAGAGAGATTTTCTTATTGGATAATTGATTCCCTGATGATTTCTTGATTGACAGCTTTGAGTGTTTATTTAAATTTGGCCGTATCACATGTAAGATTCACGAGCGGGGTAATAGATGCATTTATGGTTCGCGCCATTTAAACCATCTGGCAGTGTACAGTTCAAAAGTTATTGGATCGGGCATTACGATCTTGGCATAATTTGCACATGCTTGTTTTGCTTGCCTTAATACTTATAAATGTGGACATTGCTTTTCCGGATTGAGAATAAATATATGAATGATGAAAACGAATTTGGAAAATTTCCCTATGAATAAAAGAATTGTTACTTGCTTCATTCTATTGAGTTACAACCATGATTATAGAAATTCTTGATTTATTATATTACTGGTGTATCATTATTTGACCATTAGTGTTTGTCGAAGTCGACCTCTCATCTCTACTTCTTCGAGATTACACGGAATACTTACTGAGTACACGTTGTTTTTGTACTCATGTTATACTTGCTGTGCATTTTTGCTGCACAGGCACATGTACCTCTAGTGGCCTCGTGGGCATAGTAGCATGGTTGATACGGAGACTTATATTCTCGAGACGACCCCAGCCAGCAGAGTCTCTTTCATATTACTGTATTTACTTTCTGTCCAATTTATATTCCGGACAGTTAATGTATTATACATTTTCTAAAAATAGCTCATGCACTTATAACACTGAATTTTGGGATAATTATGGGATTATTTAATATTAAATTGTTAAAGACTTCATATTTATTGCAGTGAATTTTACTATTTATTGTTTAACGTATATAGAAAATGATTTCAACAAATACAAAAATAAGAATTAAATTAATTTTCTAATGTTGGCTTGCCTGATAGTATATCCGATATCATCATGATCTGAAATTTACGTCGTGGCAAATTATATTCCTGACTATTGGAGTTGTCCTTTTGAGAAATTGAAAATTGTCACGTTTGCGGGTGTGAACTTTGCAATGCATACCTCATGAAAAGTGTGTGCATCTTGGTAAGGTTGATATTTTTAAATTAATCTTATTTTGTTGTCAGAGGTCATTTGGGAGGGGGGAGGGGGAGGGATTTTGGAGATACATGCCTTATTATATTTTAAAATCCACCAGTTTGTCCTATTTTATTATTTTTCTTTCTACTTTGTTTGTTAGATAATGATCCTATGCGCTTTCCTGAATGCCACATCTTTGTCATCATGCCTGACTTATTCGTGAATGAATTGAGGTGTGGGATGGGGTATAAATAGCTCATTATATAATTAATTTATTTTCATATTTTATGAACTGGTTTAGCTGAATGCATGAAATGAAGAGTTAAAAGAAGAGGAGCATGAAATGAGTTTTATTTAGTTTAGTTTAATTTTTTTTTTTTCTTAATCACTAGAAGCATATTTAGGTCTGTTATATTTGGGGAAGCAAATCTTTAAGGCGTTTATGTTTTAGTTTTTGTCGAGACGAAAAACTGTCCCTTTAGTAGTTATATTATCCAAGGAATACCCCGAAGAATTTTGTAAATATTTTGGAGGCTTTGACGACCATCGTGGAGAAGTCATAGTATAAGCTAGTTTAGGGTTTTTTTTTCCTTTTTCTTTTCATTTTCTCTAATTAGGTGGGGACGGCCTCGAGCTTCTTTTGTGTTTAATTTCCTTTTATGTATTTTTTACCTCAATTTGAATATTTTGAAAGCTAAATAGATCGGGTACGCAACCGTGACTATCACGGAACTCGGGGAATGCCTAAAACCTTCATCCGGAATCAAATGAACCTCATTATCAGGAATTTCAGGTGCAGATTAAATTTTGGGAGTCTAAACACGTTTTGATAGAAAAGATTATTTTTAACAATAATGGTGACTTGGCACACTAAAATTGGGCACTATATTTGTCACCTTCGAATTTGAAAACCTTTTTTAAGCTTCAAAATTACTTATTTAGTTTAAAGGGGTTAGTGAGGTAAAAAAAAAAATAGGTGTGTCAGCTTTAGCAACTCTGTTGGGGAGTTGCAGGTTCGAGCCGATACTATGATCTTGTTGGCTTTTTAGAAATATTTGGTTGAGATTTTTATATTTTTATTTACTTTATTTTATTTTTATTCTTGTTTATGTCATTTCATTAGTTGCTAGTTGTTTGTGCGTTTACAGTTTTTCTTGCATTATAACTGTCATCATATGCATTACACGATCAATTCTTTGTGTAACAAGTCTCGTAGTACGCTTCGTGTACAGAAACTCTTTGTTAAGTCACCCTTATTTTAGGAGGGGGCCATCAGATGTATGGAGTGGGTGGAAAGTTTGAGCAACCACCATCGACCATACACTCCCCGGATTGTCTTGCTAGTGAATCTTAAATGTAGATCAGCTTTTAGGTCATTTTTATTTGCATCATATCATTATGAACAAGAAGGGCCCGGTCCTAAGTACAGTGTTCTTTTGTAGGAAGCCTGTTTAAACTGTGTCAAATCAGTCCGCCGGCCCAAAAGGACATTCACATCATATGTGCTAAATGTTGCAACTTTGAGCGTATAAAGCTCATTTGGCGAACGGGTGTTTAGGATATAAGGGTAAAAAATGATGTAAGAGAGAATATTGAGGGTTTTATTACTTTTAGTTTGTTTCCTCGTTTTCTAAATGAAAAACAACAACAAAAAAAGATTTTACACATTCATAAAAGACAAAAAATAGTTTTCCAAATTAGTTGCATTTTTTATAAAGCTTTCTCCCATATCGAATCCTCCCAAACTACACATACCTGATTCTCGCTTTTCACGGTGAGATACGTAGGCAATCCACATAGGGTTCGATCTTCCTAGTGAATCTCAGGTTCTTAGCTTCAATGGTCATAGCCAAATTTTACATGTTTAGCCACTCCCGATCATATCGGTCATCCTGCAAAATGGGATCATTTTTAAAAAAGTGATTTAGTGATCCAAATCTTAGATTCTTCATTCCAAGATTAGGTGTCTCCTTGCTTTAAATTACCTTGTCAAATTTGCATTTCTAGTCGCTTTGGCCACATAGGCCATATTGAAAAATGGGATTATTTTCGTTAAAGCGATTCAGTGACCCGGGTCTAAAAATATTTAGTACATAAATAGGTGTCCCACTACCTAAAGGTTGTTCTTATTAAGTTTGCATTTCTATCCATGTTTGGCCATATCGGTTGTTATTGCAAAATAGATCATTTATGCAAAAGAATTTTCAAGGCCATAATTATTGGGAGTTTAAAGCCGTGTAAGCCTTAATGGGGTTATTTTCCATGTCTTAGAGGTCATGTTTATCGAATTTTCACTAATATCCACCCTTGGCCATATAGAAATAGCCCAATCTTGTTTTGCATGTGTCTAATAGGAAGTATTATGGGGTCACATACTGTTTTGAGTCACTAACCTTTTTCTCTCTATCCAGGTAAGTACCTGCTATTCCGATCCAAAGTACTAATGGTAGTAAAGATTCCTAGGAAGTTTGTCAACTGGTGGAAAATATTTTAATTATTAGAGTAGCATGAGCTAATAGAGAAGTTAGGCACCCTCTATTCGCTTCTTTATATCAGACCTTGACCAGACTTAGTGGAGGCGATGTTGACCAACTGGGACAAGCAAAATATGGTTGTCTATTTGGAGACTGTGAGATGACTCCTACATTGGCAGAGATGTATAATCTTACTCGTCTAAGCTGCATAGGCAAAGACATGATACTTTCTTGAGATCGGTCTAGGACAAGATTCCCTAGTAACCTGGGCCCAAAAGACAATAAGAATTTAGGATGCCCCGAGCAATCTTTGATATCCTTGGATTATTTGTTTTCTAGATTTGGCCAACATGATAGTGTTGATGTCTATTAGGATGAGTTTTGCATAACCAAGGCAAAATGGCAAAGATGCCGCCTTAAAGCTTTTAGGCATGCTTTGTTGGGAATATTACTGTTTCATAGAGATGAGGGGCACATTAGCACCTATCTACAATCAGTGGTGATATCATTATTTCATGAAAAACAGTACAAAACCATTACCATTGTACCAATGATCTTGGAAGAGTTGTATCGAGCACTAAGTTAGGTTAGGTTAGGTATCAGGTTTTTTTAAGGGGGTAACCTTTTACTGCAATTGTGGATGATGGATCACTTACACAATGCTTCCTCACTTTGTCCCACTGACCGTGCTATGCATGATTGAATGCTGTGCATTGAGTGTAGAATTCAGTCTCCTAGCTTTACATATCCAATAGGCGTCATGGCTTGGATCGAGTTTTTTGGGTTGAGGACAAGCGGGAATGTTTCGTGGGCCTACCTTTAGCTACCTTTAGATGAGATCTTGGTAGGATGTGGCATGCATCCTTTCTTGATATCGATATGACTCAGTGTGTCAGGCCATACATTCCAATTAAGGTGATGCGATAGTTGGGCAGGAGGTAAGAGGAGACGCTAACTCTAAATCTTTGGAGGCACATCGTGAACTTTTGCAGAAAGGTGGCTGATGAGATCAAGTACGGGCAATACTAGAGAAATGCAATTAAGTTTGAAGAAGAAAATATTATTGGCATCAGCAGGCCTGAATATACTTATGGGCACTTGATCTTGGTTGCAATCTATTCCACTAGGGGTCAGCTTCCCATTCCTAGCACAGCTTAGGGGTCGAGCACTTTAGAAAGATGATTTGAGGAGCATTTCGGTCCAGATCCTTGGGGTAGGCTTGAGTTGATAAGGTCTCAGTTAGCAGGATTAGTAGCAAATATGGAGTAGCATGGTCACTATTTGTTTAGGGTTGGCCTTCGGGAGGTGGGGCACACGCTAGGACCTATGTTCTCAGTATTGGTGCATCTTTACGGGGCATGTTACAGAGCTTGAGCATGACAGAGGCCTCAGGACCATCCCAGCTGGGGCCGCCGCATTCAGGATCTTCTTAAGGAGGCTTTTCATTTTATATACTGTGAGTCTGTTTTGCGTTGTCTTTTGTTTTCTAGTATTGTCCAGCAATACTGAATCTGTCAGGTGGTGTCAGAGTCTGTCATAGTGTAGTTAAATTTGTAGAGTCTTTCATTATCGTACTCCATGTTTTGTATTTGAAAACCAAAAATTATTATATATGAAAAATCCAAAAAGATTTTTATTTTTAGTTTACTTTCTGTTGCTTTTCTAGAACTACGCTTAGTCTTATTCATGTGGAATATGATACATAGGCAACCTACATTCAAGAAAAAGAGAGGGAATTGTGAGATGTGAGAAATGAGAGAAAAGAAAAGAGTGATAAGCAAAAAGAAAAAAAGTGAAAAGGAAATTATGTAAGCCACAAATGGCCATAAATGAAAGAAAAGAGCATAAATTAGGATGATGCCATATAACCAAGCGACCTCAAAGTTATTTTAGAACCATTAATTATAGCTAGGTGCATTGCACATAATGTGATATTATTATCAGATAAATTCCCTAAAAATAACATGTTGGTTTTGTTTCTCTCTTCTCTCCTATCTTTATTATAATTTCAAGAAGGTGGTTAGTTTGTTGGCATTCTAGCGAGTTATCCATACAACACTAGGTCAAAGTGCAAGGAAGTCATGGCTAGCAAGGAATTAGGCACAGATGTTTTTGACCCGTCGAGGGAGATCGTAGAATCAGAGTCTGTTTGAAAAAGGAGGTCCAATGTTTGAAACAAAAAATGGCAGAGATATATTAGGCTTAGATAAGGAGGCATCCTCCACCCTCATTCCCCATTACCTATACAGAAAACTCTACCTCTATCCCACTACTATCACAAGCCAAGGTTCCTAGTACTGTCGATCCTTCCCCACAACATCCTTTAGGCTTTACCCCTTAACACAACTACCTTGGCAACTTTTACCAACATTTTCATGCTCCACCTTCCAAAACAACCCCATACTCTGCTCCAACGTTAACTCTTATCCCCCTACAAGCTACACTACATCGATCATGTGACGAGCCATGGGGTCCCCACTTATTTATTTTCTGTTCTGTACTTTCAAGTCCTTAAAACCTCCTATCAAGTTACCTTGATTTGCTTGAGCAGTTTGAGCGTGTAACCAGAAAACTTAAATATAAATTCTGTGTGAAAAATGCTAAATTTTTATACTAAATCGAATAAATTTGACGTCGGTCAATAATTTTGGAAAACGTACCCAAACCCGCGATTCGATGGTCCGGGAGGGTCACTGGGAAAATATGGGACTTGAGAGTATGCTTGGAATCGAATTCCGAGGTCCTAAGAAATGAATTTCTATGTGAAATTATTTTCTGGAAATAATTTTGGAAAATGGAAACAAAATTTGATTAGAAGACTAGAGTATCAGACTTGTATTTTGGTTCCGGTGCCCGGTACGAGTCTTATATATGATTGAAGAACTTTCTGTAAAGTTTGGTTGGGAACGGACGTCGTTTGACGTGTTTCTGACACGAAATATGAATTTTATGTCTTATGAAAAATTTGAAAGAAATCATGAGTTTTTGAGGCTCGACCCGATGTATATGATCTTCTTTTGGTATTGATCATACATACAAGTCCGCATGATGTTTTTGAGGTTGTGTGCATATTTGATTTGGAACCCCGAGGGCTCGGGTGAATTTCGAGTAGGTTCTGGGAGGTCTTAAACTTAAAAACACCAGATATTGCAGGCCAGGGAAAAGCTGCAGGCTCCAGCGCGCTTGGGGTCACCTTAGAGTGGTCCGCAGTGTGCACTACCAGGCCGAGGCTGCCTTAGCACGATCCGCGGTGTGAGCCGCACAGCCGTGGTCTTCCTCGCGCGGTCCCTGCTGCAAGCTTTAGAGAGCCAGCAGCCTTTTGTTCCACCAGCGCGGCCGCGGCCGGCTTAGCACGGCCAGCGGTGTGAGTCGCACGGCAGCGGTCGTCCTCTCGCGGCCCGTGATGGGCGTGTTAAAAAGTTCCAATACACGGGATTTTCAGTTATTTCTCACTTTTAATAAACCCAAAACGTAAGAGGCGATTTTCTAAGCAATTCTTCTCCTTCAAAATGATTGGTAAGTGATTTCTAACTCATTTTTTTTACTCCTTAGCACTTTTTAACATAATTTCAATGTCAATATTTTAATGGGGAATTTGGGCATATTAGGTACGACTTAAGGCTTTGCCAAAATTGGGGATTGGACCTCAATTCGAGGTCCGATTTCAAAACTAATAACATAATTGGACGCATGGGGGAATGGTTACCAGATTTTAGTTCGAACATTGGGTTTTGACCACGTTTGTTCGAGGGGCATTTTAGTCATTTTATCTAAATTTGCGTCTTAGTTGTAAATTAAATAGTATAATTAGTTTCTTGAGATGTATTAACGATATGTAATTGAAATAAATAGATTTGAGCCATTTGGAGTTGGATACTCGTGGTAAAAGAGTGATTTCAAGTTGATTTTTGGAGCCGATAAAGGTAAGTGGCTTTTCTAACCTCGTGTGAGGGACCTTCCCCTTAGTATATGATGTTTGTTAATTGAATTCCTCGTTCGTGAGGTGACGAGCGAATACTTGACCAAATTGATGGAAAATCCGTTTTTACTTGAAGTATTTAAATTGAGATTTCTTGCTTACCTATTCATTTTAAATTGTGAATTTATTCTATGCTAGTCTAGAGAAGCATGTTCATTTGATTTGCTTGCCTAAGTGTTTAAACTGTCTTATTTGCACTCCGTGTAGTATGTTTGGCTAGTATATTCTATAGTATCTTTCCTAATGTTTGGGTTGATATTTTCTGTTTTTAAATTGGGACTACGGATTGACCTCCCGGGAGATCCCCATGCACTTGATATGTTCTTGACAGAGGGTGTGGGATACCAAGAGATCCCTGGCACGTGAGATTGTAAGATTTGAGGATACCAAGAGATCTCTAGTGAATATAATGAGGATACCAAGAGTTCCCTAGTAAATATAATGAGGATACCAAGAGATCCTCGGGATACCAAGATATCCCTAGTGAATATAATGAGGATACCAAGAGATCCTCGGGATACCAAGAGATCCCTAGTGAATATAATAAGGATACCAAGAGATACTCAGGATATCAAGAGATCCCTAGCAAATATAATGAGGATACCAAGAGATCCTCGGGATACCAAGAGATCCCTAGTGTATGTGGTGACGATACCAAGAGATACCCGGCTATTATTTCCTGTTATGAGTAGTGTTCCTTATGTTAATTCGTTCTATTACCTATTGTTGTTTCCCTTATTTATCCTGTTTAGATTCTCGCTGTAGACTTTATCTATATTGTTTTTTTATCTTATCATATATTATATTCTTCTCAGTAGGGCCTTGACCTTCTTCGTCACTACCCAACCGAGGTTAGGCTTGGCACTTACTGAGTACTACTACGGTGTACTCATGCCTCTTCTGCGCATGTTTTCATGCGCAGATCCAGGTACTTCATCTCAGGCGCACTATTATCAAGGCGGAGAAATCTAGCGGAGACTTGAGGTATATCTGCAGCGTCCGCAGACCGAAGAGCTTCCTTTCTATTTTCCATTTGTAGTGTTTAGATTCTATCATATTTTGATGTAGACATTCTAGAGATTAGAGCATTTACATTACTTTGCTTTAGCCTGTGTTTCTCATGAGTTTCCGGGTTTTTGGATTGAGTTGTAGACTTCCGCATTTAGTTTTGAGTTACATATACCAAGTGGCACTTATATACCATTTTTCTTCTAGTTTTGCTTAAGTTAATTAAATGTTTCTACCATTTGTATTAATTTTCACATTGTTAGGCTTACCTAGTTGTAGGAACTAGGTGCCATCATGACATGTTCATTGAGGGTGAACTGGGGTCGTGACAAATTGGTATCAGAGCTCTAGGTTCATAGCAGTCACGGGACACATGCGGGTTTATTAGAGTCTCGCTGATCGGTACGGAGACATCTGTACTTATCTACGAGAGGCTATGTAATTGTTAGGAAAATTTCCACTTCATTCGATTTTCTTGTCGTGCGATATTTTCAACATCACAAAATTTTAAACTTCTGCTTTTTATTCTCTCACAGATGGTGAGGACATTCACTACTAGGGATGATCAGGCACCCGCACCCCTACTGCAGCCGTTAGAGGCGGGGGCCGGGGTAGAGGTCAACGACGCGCACGTGGTGCAGCCAGAGCACCTGCACGAGTTGCCGCCGAGGCACTACCAGCAGGTCCAACTGGAGTCCTGGCACCTTGCACGCCTACTACTGCCACTACTACTACATCCCTTCAGGAGACGTTGGCTCAGTTCATGTCTATGTACACCATCTTAGCTCAGGAAGGGTTGCTTCCCTTTGCTGCGGCCACATCCCAGATCGGGGGAGGAGCACAGACTCCCGCCATCCGCACTCATGAGCAGCGAGTGCAGATTGAGCAAGCTCTAGAGATCATTCATGTTCCGCCTGCAATACCAGTTGATCCCGTGTATGGGGCAGCTGCTTCTGAGGATGATCAGCGTAGGTTGGAGAGGTTCAAGAAGTATGATCCTTCGATTTTCAGTGGACTAGCGACAGATGATGCCTTGGAATTTCTAGAGTAGTGCCACTATATCCTTTGCAATATGGGCATTGGAGAGTCCAGCGGGGTCTCCTTTACTGCCTTTCATCTTCGGGTGATTGGTGGCGCACTTATGAGATACACAGCCCAGTCGAGGCTACTTCACTGACTTGGACCCCATTCTCGGATATGTTTATGAGATAGTTTGTCCCCGGAGACTTAGGGGAGCATGGCGCGCAGAGTTTAGGCATTTGTGCTAGGGTTCTTTGACCATTTCGGAGTATGCTATCTGTTCTACCAGATAGGCGAGGCATGCACCGGCTTTGGTTTCTATAGTCCGCGAGAGAGTTTGCAGGTTCATCGAGAGTCTTATCCCACCCATCAGATGTAGCATGGCTCGAGAGTTGGAGATGGACATTCCTTATCAGCAGGTAGTGAGCATTGCTAGGAGGATCGAGAGTATGCTCGCCAGGGACCAAGGGGAGAGGGAGGCCAAGAGGTCTCGAGAGTCGGGCCACTTCTCTGGTTCCCAAACAGGTCTACATGGTAGGAGTTTTATGGGTTTCCCTGTTCATTCAGAATCTTGCAGCAGCCAGTAGTGCTCCAGTTTTGCCTATACCTCAGGAGTCTTACTATGCACCTCCAGTTTCTAGCGTGCCTACTGCACGGGGTGTTTCCAGAGGTCAGTCCGATAGACCAAGCCCTAGTCAGTCACAGCCACTACGCCCTCCAAGATCTTTTTTTGAGTGTGGCGACACCAGCGATGTGGTGAGGGATTTCCCTAGACTTGGGAGGAGTGCACCCCCACAACCTTATTAGTCACAGCGTGCTCAGCAGAATTCTCAGGCCATGATCACAGCTCCAGTTGCCACCTCACCCGCTCACCCAACTAGAGGTCGATGCTGGGTAGGTAGAGGCCGTCCTCGAGGGGGAGGCCAGGCTAGATATTATGCCCTTCCTGCTCGTGCCGAGGTTGTTGCCTCCGATTCTGTTGTCACAGGTATTATATTGGTTTGTCACAGAGAGGCATCAGTTCTATTTGATCGGGGCTCTACTTATTCTTATCTGTCTACTCATTTTGTTCCACATTTAGGTGTGCCTCGGGATTCTTTGAGTGCCTCCGTCGATGTTCCAACTCCTGTGGGAGATTCTTTTGTTGTGAACCGCGTTAATAGGTCATGTTTAATTATTATTCGTGGTTTTGAGACTAGAGCGGATTTATTGTTACTCGGAATGGTTGATTTTGACATTATTTTGGTCATGGACTGGTTGTCGCCCCATTTTGCTATTCTTGATTGTCACGCCAATACCGTGATGCTGACTATGCCAGGTATTCTGCGTGTTGAGTGGAGTGGTACTTTAAGTCACACTCCCAGTAGAGTTATCTCTTTTCTTAAAACTTAGCGGATGGTTGATAAGTGGTGTGCAATGTATTTAGCCTATGTGAGAGATGTTAGTGTGGATACCCCTTCTGTTTATTTAGTTCCAATAGTACGGTATTATCCTGTGTGTTTCCAGCTGATCTTCGAGGCATGCCGCCCGATAAAGACATTGATTTTGGCATTGACCTGTTGCCGGGCACTAAGCCCACTTCCATTCCACTGTATCGTATGGCTCCTCCTAAGTTGAAGGAGTTGAAGGATCAGCTGCAGGAATTTCTTGATAAGGGTTTGATTCGACCAGGTGTTTCACCGTGGGGTACTCCTATGTTGTTTGTAAAGAAGAAGAAGGATGGTTATATGCGCATGTGCATTGATTATCGCCATTTGAACAAGGTTACAGTGAAGAACTGTTATCATTTGCCTCGTATTGATGATTTATTTGACCACCTTCAGGGCGCACAGGTGTTTTCTAAGATTGACTTGCGCTTTAGGTACCATCAATTAAAGATTCGGGAGCCAGATATCCCAAAGACTGCATTCACGACTCGGTATGGTCATTACGAGTTCCTTGTTATGTCATTTGGGCTGACCAATGCCCTAATAGCTTTTATGCATTTGATGTACAGTGTATTCAGGCCATATCTCTACTCATTCATAATTATTTTTATTGATGATATTTTGGTGTATTCCCGGAGTCGAGAAGATCATAAGCAGCACCTGAGGACCGTGCTTAAGATCCTGAGAGAGAAGAAGTTACAGTGAAGTTCTCAAATGTGAGTTTTGGTTGGATTCAGTGGCATTCTTAGGCCACGTGATTTTCGAGCGAGGGCATTCGGGTAGATCTGGGGAAGATAAAGGTCGTGCAAAGTTGGCCCAGGCCCTCCAGAAATTCGTAGTTTCCTTGTTTTGGCGGGCTACTATCGTTGTTTCGAGGAGGGTTTTTCCTCGATTTCGGCCTCTATGACTAGATTGACCCAAAAGGGTTCCCCATTTCAATGGATAGAGGAGTGTGAGGCGAGCTTTCAGAAGCTCAAGACAGCTTTGGCTACAACCCTAATATTGATATTGCCTACCGGTTTGGGGTCTTATAATGTCTACTGTGATGCCTTAATAGTTGGCCTTGGAGCGGTGTTGATGCAGATGGTAGGGTGATTGCCTACACGTCCAAACAGTTGAAGATACATGAGAAGAACTACCCTATCCACGACCTTGAGTTAGCTGCTATTACTCTTGCGTTGAAGATCTAGCGTCATTATTTGTACGGTGTGCCTTGCGAGATTTATACTGACCATCAGAGTTTACAGCACTTGTTCAAGCAAAAGGATCTAAATTTGCGGCAGAAGAGGTGGTTAGAGTTGCTGAAAGATTATGATATCACTATTCTATATCACCCGGGCAAGGCCAATGTGGTAGCAGATGCCTTAAGTCGTCGGGTGGAGAGTTTTGGGAGTTTGGCATATTTACCAACTTCAGAGAGGCCTATGGCGATAGATGTTCAGGCCTTATCTAGTAAGTTCGTGAGATTGGATCTTTCAGAGCCCAGTCGGGTTCTAGCTTGTGCGGTTTCCCGGTCTTCCTTATTTCATCGTATTAGGGGACGACAGTATGATGACCTCCATTTTCTTGCCCTTAAGGAAAGGGTTCATCATGGTGATTCTAGAGATGTGACCATTGGAGATGACGGGGTATCTGCAGGGCCGTGTTTGTGTGCCCAATGTTGATGGGCTACGGTAGTTGATTCTAGTAGAGCCCCATATTTCGCGGTATTCCATCCATCTGGGTGCTGCGAAGATGTATCATGATTTGAGGCAGCACTATTGGTGGAAGCAGATGAAGAAGGATATAGTTGGATATATAGCTAGATGCCTCAACTATCAACAGGTGAAGTATGAGCACCAGAGACCGGGTGGGTTACTCCAGCAGATAGAGATCCTGGAGTGGAAAAGGGAGCACATCACCATGGATTTTGTATCTGGACTCCTACGGACCTTGAAGAAGTTTGATACCATTTGGTTCATTGTAGATTGGCTGACTAAGTCCGCTCACTTCATTCCTGTCTGTACCACTTATTCATCGGAGCGGCTGGCGGAGATTTATATCCGGGAGATCGTCCATCTTCATGGCATTCCAGTTTCTATAATTTTGGACAAATGTACTCAGTTTACATCACGGTTCTGGAAGGCCGTGAAGCAGAAGTTGGGTACTCGGGTAGAGTTAAGCATAACATTTCACCCCCAGGAGGAAGGACAGTACGAGTGCACTATCAAGATCCTTGAGGACATGCTTCGTGCATATGTGATTGATTTTGGAGGGTCTTGGGATCAGTTCTTGCCATTAGCGGAGTTTGCCTACAACAACAACTACCATTCAAGCATCCAGATGGCTCCTTACGAGGCTTTATATGCTAGACGGTGTCGATCACCGGTTGGATGGTTTGAGCCGGGGGAGGCTCGGTTGCTAGGTACAGATTTGGTCCAGGAGGCCTTGGACAAGGTCAAGATCATTTAGGACAGGCTTCGTTCAGCTCACTCTAGGTAGAAGAGTTATGCAGATCGCAAGGTTCAAGATGTAGCATTTATGGTTGGGGAGCGGGTATTGCTCCGAGTATCGCCGATAAAAGGGGTGATGAATTTTGGGAAGAAGGGCAAGCTTAGCCCTAGGTACATTGGTCCATTTGAGATTCTTGATAGAATGGGAGAGGTGGCTTATAGACTCGCATTACCACCTAGCTTGTCAGTCGTGCATGCAGTTTTCCATGTATCCATGCTCCGAAGGTATCACGACGATCCATCCCACGTGTTAGATTTCAGAACTGTCCAGTTGGATAAGAACTTGTCCTATGAGGAGGAGCCGGTATCCATTCTAGACTGGCAGGTACGTCAGTTGAGGTCCAAGAGATTTTCTTTTGTTCGTGTCCAATGGAGAGGTCAGCCTCCTAAGGCATCGACCTAGAAGTCTGAGTCTGATATGCGGAGCCGTTATCCTTACCTTTTTCCTGACTCAGGTACTTCTTTCTTTTGCCCATTCGAGGACAAACGATTGTTTTAGTGGTAGAGGATGTGATGACCCAATGGGGTCACCACTTATTTATTTTCCATTTTGTACCTCCAAGGCCTTAAAACCTCCTCTCAGGATGCCTCGATTACCGTGCATAGTGGGCGCATAACTGGAAAACTTAAATATAGTTCTATGTGAAAAATACTAAATTTTGATACTAAATCGAATAAATTTGATTTCGGTTAACGTTTTTGGTAAACAGACTCGGACCCGTAATTCGATGGTCCTGGAAAATCCGTGAAAAAATATGGGACTTGAGCATATGCCTGAAATCGAATTCTGAGGTCGTAAGTCCGAGAAATGAATTTCTACATGAAATTATTTTCTGGAAATAATTAAGGAAAATGGAAATGAAACTTGATTAGAAACTAGGGTATCGGGCCCGTATTTTTTTTTCGGTGCCCGGTACGAGTCTTATATATGATTGAACCGCTTTCTGTAAAGTTTGGCTAAGTACGGACGTCGACGTGTTTCGGCATGAAATGGTAATTCTATGTCTTCTGAAATTTTTTTACGAAATCATATGTTTTTTAGGCTCAACCGAATGTATATGATGTTACATTGGCGATGTGATCGCATGGACAAGTCCGCGGGATGTTTTTGAGGTTGTGTGCATATTTGGTTTGGAGCCCCGAGGGCTCAGGTGAGTTTCATTAGGTTCCGGGAGGTCTTAGACTTAAAAACACCAGATATTGCAAGGTCAGGGAAAAGCTGCAGGCTCCAACGCGCTCGCGGTCGCCTTAGCGCAATCAGTGTGCACTGCGTGCCCGCGGCCTCCTTAGCACGGTCCGCGGTGTAAGCCACGCAGCCTTGGTCACCTCGCGCAGTCAGGCGCTGCAAGCTTCGGAGAGCCACCAGCCTTCAGTTCCACCAGTGCGGTCGCCTTAGCACGGTCCGCGATGTGAACCGTGCAGCTGCAGTCGTCCTCCCGCGATCCGCACTGGGCACGTCAGAAAATATAAATACATGGGATTTTCAGTTATTTTTCACTTTTCAAAAACCCAAAACATAAGAGGCGATTTTTAAGCAATTCTTCTCCTTTAAAATGATTAGTAAATGATTTCTAACTCATTTTCTTCAATCCTTAAAATTACCTTTTAACATAATTTCAACGTCAAACCAAAGATTTTAATGGGGATTTGGGCAAATTGGGTAGGACCTAAGGTTTTTCCAAAATTGGGGGTTGGACTTCAATTTGAGGTCGGATTTCAAAACTAATCACATAATTAGATTCGTGGGGGAATGGGTAACCAGATATTAGTTCGAACCTCGGGTTTTCACCACGTTGGCCTGGGGGGCATTTTTGGTCATTTTACCTAAATTTGTGTCTTAGCTGTAAATTAAATAGTAGAATTAGTTGCTTTAGATGTTGTTTGCGAGATGTAATTGAAATGAATAGATTTGGGCCATTTAGAGTCGGATACTCATGGCAAAAGAGTGATTTCAAGGTGATTTTTGTAACCGATTGAGGCAAGTGGATTGTCTAACCTCGTATGGGGACCTTCCCCTTTGGATATGATGTTTGTTCCAAGAGATCCTCGGGATACCTAGTGATCCCTAGTGAATATAATGAGGATACAAAGAGATCCCTAGTGAATATAATGAGGATACCAAGAGATCCTCGGGATACCAAGAGATCCCTAGTGAATATAATGAAGATACCAATAGATCCTCGGGATACCAAGAGATCCCTAGTGTATGTGAGGATACCAAGAGAACCCCGGCTATTATTTCCTGTTGTGAGTAATGTTCCTTATATTGCTTCTTTCCGTTACCTATTGTTGATTCCCTTATCTCTCCTGTTTAGATTCTTGCTGTAAACTTTATCCATACTTTTTTTTTCTTTATCTTATCATATATTATATTTATCCTAGTAGGTACTTGACCTTCCTCGTCACTACCTAACCGAGGTTAGGCTTGGCACTTACTGAGTACTGTTATGGTATACACATGCCTCTTCTGTACATGTTTTTCATGTGCAGATCCAGGTACTTCATCTCAGGTGCAGTATCATCGAGGCGGACAGATCTAGCAGAGACTTGAGATATATCTTCAACATCCGTAGACCGGAGAGTTTCCTTCCTATTTTCCATCTGTAGTGTTTAGATTCTATCGTAATTTGATGTAGACATTTTGGAGATCAGAACATTTACAGTATTTTCCTTTAGCCTGTGTTTCCAGTGAGTTTCGGGGTTTTGAGATTGAGTTGTAGACTTCTGCATTTATTTTTGAGTTGTATATGCCAAGTGGCACTTTTATGAGGACGATGGCCACAATATTTCATGACATGACACACAAGGATATTGACGTTTATGTAGATGATGTAATCATAAAGGCAAAGAAGCATTTTAACCATGTTAGGGATTTGAGGAAGTTTTTTAAAGGCTTCAGAGGTACAACTTTAAGCTCAATCCGGCAAAATGTGCATTTAATGTCCTGTCCGGGAAACTATTGGGATTCATAGTTAGTTGACGTGGTATTGAGTTGGATATATGAAAGATCAAGGACATCCCAGAGTTACCCCTGCCAAAGAATAAAACTAAGGTGATAAGCCTGCTCGAAAGGTTAAATTACATCAGCAAGTTTATTGCTCAACTCATGACAACTTGTGAGCCCATTTTCAAGTTGTCGAAGAAGAATGTTGCAATCAAGTGGACTAACGAGTGTCAAGAAGCATTTGATAGGATTGATAGGTACCTGTCAAACCCACCTATATTGGTCCCACGAAAGCTTGGGAGACCTCTAATTCTCTATTTGACAGTCTTAGTTAATTCCTTTGGTTGTGCACTGGGTCAACACGACATCATGGGAAAGAAAGAGCAAGCAATCTATTATCTTAGTAAGAAGCTCACTCCTTATGATATTGAATATACTCTTCTTGAGAGGACATGTTGTGCCCTAACTTGGGTGGCACAAAAGTTGAAGCATTATGTTTCAACCTACACTACTTACCTCATTTCTCGCATGGATCCTCTAAAGTATATCTTTTGGAAGCCTATGCCCATGGGAAGACTTACGAAGTGGAAAATATTACTCACAGAATTTGATATTATCTATATGACTTGGACTGCAATGAAATCCCAAGCCTTGGCCGAGAATCCTGTGGATGATGAGTATGAGCCACTAAAGAATTATTTTCCTAATAAAGAATTGATGTATGTTGACGAGGTTGATCATGATGAAAAGCCATGTTCTAAACTCTCCTTTGATAGAGTTACTAACATGAAAGGTGTCGGAATATGAGTTGTGCTCATTTTTGAAATAGGGCATCATTACCCCGTGATAGCCCATCTTCAATTTTTGTTGCACCAAGAACGTAGCTGAGTATGAAGTATGCATTCTAGTCTTGAGGTTAGCTATAGACATATGAGTCCAAGAAATAATAGTTCTAGGAGATTCAAGTTTGTTGGTTCACCAGATTCAGGGATAATGGGAAACCAGGGACTTGAAGCTCATACCGTATTGACAGTGTCTTCATGATCTCTGTCAATGATTCTGGTTAGTAGAATTTAGGCATATTCCCAAGATTCATAATGAGATTTCGATGCCCCGGCTACTCAGGCGTCAATTTTACACCATCCGGATAAGACTTACGTTGACCCTCTGCATATCCAAGTCCGTGATCAACATGATTATTGCAATGTGATTGAAGAGGAATTTGATGGTGAACCTTGGTTTTATGATATCAAGGAATACATCAAGTCTGGGGTATATCCGGTACATGCCATTGGTGATCAAGTAGGCGCCTACCTGGAGAATGAAGGCATTCATTTTTGAATTATTTCAAGTTTCAAGTCAGTAGTAGGTGCCCACCTAGAGAACGAGGGAATTTGTTTCAAAGTTATTTCAAATTAGTAGCAGGTGCCCACTTGGAGAACATGAGAATCCGTTTCAGAGTTACTTCGATTTTCAAGTCAGTGACAGGCGCACACTGGAGAATGAGGGAATTCATTTCAAAGTTAGTTCAAGCCTCAAGTCAGTAGCAGGTGCTCACCTTAAGAACGAGGTAATTCATTGCAAAGTTAAATTCAAATTTAAATAAACAGCACGAGCCCGCTTGAAAAGTAGGGTCAGGTTCAAGTTGGAAGCAATAAAAGCTCGCCTTAAGAATACGAGTCAACAGTTTGAGATGCCCAACAAGATTGTAGAGGATTTTTATCTGTAGATAGGATCTTGTAGTTTTTCTTGTAATTTCATTTTAGTTGATTTTTCATTTTCAATGTAATGATAGGAAACGCGGATCGGGACCTCGACGACGCTTCACTCAGATCTTCACCTCGGCATAATATGTCACTCTTCTCACTTCTGAAATACATGTGGCCTAATTCTTTCGTAGCCAAGGATATGTAGACAACTCAAATACCAGGGCTCGGTCACAATCTATTTATCTACTTTTTTATCCATCTTATTCTTCTTTTGAATAACTATCCTGTCATAAGTCAATTATATTGCTTACTTAATTCTTTGCTCAAGACTCTTCAAGTTTCCAAGTATAAGTTATAAGCATGTACTTTTTAACCCGTCGATTGTTCAACTTGTTCCAATATTTTATACATATCTATTTGAGTTTACATTAATTTTTATAGGATTCACACACACACACACACATACACAAACACACACACACACACACACATATATATATATATATAAGTAAAATTATTTTTATTTTTATTTTTGTTGTTTTGAGGTTGCAAAAATCAAAAGAAAAAAATAGGTTTATTTTTATAATATTCATCTCATTATTATTATTATTTTTATTATTATCTTTTTCTTGTTTAAAGTTTTTAGGATTTTTACTATGTATTACTTTAATTCTACTATGATTTTAACCTATCCTTATTCTTTTTTACTTAATATAATCTTTAAAAACACAAAAAATAGTTATATTTTAATTTTTTATTTACTTAACAAAGATTAGTTAATATTTTTATTTAGAATTTTTTTTGTCTTTGTTCAACAAGGAAATGTTTGATTATGTGTAATATTTATTAGACAATTCTAAGGCCCAGTTGATATGCCAATTTTGGACTAGCCTCTTGAGCCCAAACTTCAAATAGCCCAATTCCACTTAGCCCACTCACCCACTCCACTACCCTCTTTCAATTCTAGCCATTCACACATCTTAGATCCAACGATGATAATTCCTTCCCCCACCCTAATACATAAACTTAACCTTCCCCAAACCCTAACCTAAAGACCAGCCATCACTCCCCTTTCCCCCTACGCCATGAAGCTTCACTCACCCACATAGTTCCCTTCTCTCATATTCTTTCCACGTTACCCGAATCTATAACGACCTATGTCACACAAATTTTCCTCTTTCTACTTCACATGTTTTTATTTTCTTCGGAAGAATTTTGGATAAGTGGGAGCGATCGAATTACATAACCGTATCCAAGGCTTCCATTCGTCAAAATCTTATCCTTTTTAAGAGAAAGTTGAAGAAATGGAATTTGGAGGGATTTTATTGATTGCTTGGAGAACAAGCAAAGAAGCTTCTAAGGCTTTTATATATTAGGGTCGATTTTTCAGAAAAAAGGGAACAAACAGAAAATCTGAGAAAATATTTAGATGAAAAATGAAAGAACTCTGGAAATAGGGGAGGATAGAAAGTCAAATAAATAAGGGCCTATGGTTTTAGGTATCTTCTAATTTCTTCTTCTGATTCCGCTATGGATTTTGAGTTTTTGATTGATTCAAAAACTTCTGTAGTTTCTAGTATTTAAAAGAAAATACACAAAAAAGCCATATGTTTCTTTTTTCGTCTTTTGATTTTGGTTTGTGGATTTCACTTATGGAGTTTGTTTGAGGCACAATTAGGTCTGAAGCTTTAGCTACTAGTTCGAGGTTATTCCGGTTCCGCTATGAGATTCATATTTTGTCGTTGTCTCATTCATTTTCTGTTAGACGTTCGATTTTCGTTACTGGACTTCCCTTTTATTTTCCACTCAACCAATATTATTCAAAAAAAATTTTATTTCAGGTCTGTCTCTAATCTCACTTACCTTTTTTTGTGTCAATTTTTTAATATGATTCGAGCCTACACCAAAGGGGGTTAGGATCATTCTAATTTTGATTGTTAAAAGTAATGACAAAAGAAAGTATCTAATGTTCAGAAGTTACTATTTTTTTATTTATTTAATCAGTTATTTGAATAATCCTACCATTTTCTATGAATTTGGAGTCATATGTAGAAGATTCTTGAAATTGGATCTAGTTTAGATTTGGCAAATAATTTGTATTTGCAATCCTATCATCAAAGTATAGATGTTCAGTTTATTAGGATGGAGTACTTGATGTTTTAAGTTGTTATTGTTAATTGTCAGTTTTTTGACTCTTTGATTTTGCATCTAGTTTTGTTTCCCTAAGTTACTTTTTTTAGGTATCAGCAGTTGTTGCAGAAAATGTTAAATGCTTTGCTTTTATGTGCTTCAATGAATAATAATGAACAATATTTGCCAAGACCCCTGTTTTACATTAGTTCACTTGTTTAGAAATTTTATGTTAAATGTTTGTTAACATTAATAGAGTGGTTCATGGGAGTGGATGAGTTGTATGTTAATTATAAATCACTGTGAGAGGTGAGGAGTCTATAATATGGAGTTCTACTGGTTAATATTTCAAATCAATTTGTATCTCACATTAGGATTTCCATGAAATTAAAATTGATGTATTTCGGTCACTTTATTGAACTTTGTGATTTACAACTTAAGTTTAGATAAGGCAATATTGAGCTTGTCAATTAACTCATCTAACATGAAACCTTATGGCATAACATGCTTTGGTTTGGTGATATCTGCAGCTCTTGCCATGTGCTAAATAATCAGGCTAGGGAGATTGATATGTGGACCACTGTCATGCAATTCCATCACAGTCATGTCTAGTAGAGTAGTCTCATGCATTCTCTCAGATCTTTGAAGAATGCAGGACTTGGAAAACTGAAATAGTAGCTTGTGAAAGGATGTCGTATCACTCTTGTACTTTTTGGGGAGCATCTACTTCAAACATCTAGGATAACTTCTTAGTTACCACAATGCCAGTGTCAACATCGTTGTCTAAGGCTGGCCACTTCTTGAAGTAACTGTCAAAATCCCAAAGAAGGGATATTAAGAAATAATCACAGTTTCTCGGCATCAAACTTCATGTTAAAGCCTCCTAATTTAATCTTTACAATATTCCCATCAAAAGTGAAATTTGTATAGAACTTCACCACAACAGGTACACATACTAGGGAAAAGGCTTTGACGAACATCTGCTTCTACCCCTGTTGCTCAAGTTTCTCAACCAGCTGATTCATTCCATACTCATTAGGGTTCGCAAGAATCTTCCCATTTAATACTTTTCTATTCCTAAACTATGTGAGTCATTCAATTACAGATGAAACATTCTTCTTTGTCTTACCCCAACTGGCTCTAGCAGAAGAGGTAGTAGGTTTGGTGACTTTGACTCCCCTTTTCCTTGGTGTTGCAGACTTTGCTGGCAAGGCTGAATCAGATTCATTTTCTCCATCCACCACAACAACAGGTTCCACAATGAAACCTTCTTCTTTGGATTCTTTGCACTTCTGGACTCCTTCATGATTTATACATCAATATTCTTTCTTTTATTCCTTATGAGAGGAATTCTACGAGAAGGACCCACTTTTTTCCTTGATGAAACTATTGTGTTTGTAGCTTTCTCATTGGTCTTTCTGAACTTCTTCCCTGCCTCAGGTAATGGCACATCATCTTTATCGCAGTTAACTTTTTCATCTCCAATAATACGAGACAACAAAGACCCAGGTTCTTGAGCCCTTATCTCTTTGCAAATTTCTTCTAAAGGGGTTATGACAATCTTTCCAATTGTATAAGAGCTTTCAGATTCTCCACTCACATTTTTTTCTTCTTCCTCACTCTCGTCACTACCTTCTTCACTCTCACTAACCTTTTCTTGATCCTCTCCCTCACTTTCAGAAACCTCCTCGTCATCACTTAGATTTTCTTCTTCTTCAAAATTATTAGCTTGTTGGCCTATCTTCTCATCTGTATCACTCTCTTTCTTATATTCAGATATTCTCTCATTCCCACTCTTTACTTCTTTATTGACTATGTCTTGAGCTTCATGTTCCCCATGACTGGTCACAACCTCTTCTTCCTTCTCACCTTCATCATCTTTCTCATCCTCAGTCCAGCTAAAATTGAGGCCATCAGAAGCTTCTTTTTGTACTAGTTATTTACATCCTTTCCCCTCAACCATAGGCTCCACAACAGCCGTATCTACCTTTTTATCCAGATCCCCTGTATGTTACTCTGCTATGAGTTTCTCTACTGGTGACTTCTTACTCGTAGGTGGAAGAGTATATAAGGGTACAACATCAATAGCAGAAGCCAAAACATCTAACTTGGATGGGATGTGGTACCTGATCCATATTTCCTACACCTGATTCCCCTGAACCATAGATTGCTTCACTCGAGATTCACTCAGCATAGTGGCCTCACGCATTTTCTTGAAAATTTTTCTTAAATTTTCTTTGACCTTTTGTTGTCCTAGAGATATTTTCATAGGAAGATCAGGTGCATTGGGTAGTGGATTTCAAAGGAGAAGGTGCAGCGGAGATGGGAATGACAAGAACAGGAGTAGTAGAGGCAGGAAAGGATGATGTTGGTAGGTAGAGGATATTGATGGAGAATGAGCAGGTACGCATGTGGGTTCTCGTGAAATCTTGTCATCTTACTTTGATTTGGGCTTCAATATTTTGGATTTTACTTCAGCCTTGGTTGGTGATTTAGCATTAGAGGGTGTTTGACTGGCTTTAAGCATGGTGATCGGATTGAGAAACTTAAAGAAGAGAAAGAAAGGGATAGTTCTTGATAATTTCTTTCAATTCTTGCTTAGGGTTTGAGAGAAATGGTGAGGTTAGAAAAACTGATAATAAGAGCTTTTAAAGGCGTTACTCTTGATTTTACTGGAAAATAGTAGATGATCGAATTTGAGTTCTAACATGACTCTTATAATGGTTATTTCGACTATAATATTTTCAGGAATAATTGATCTCTAATTACACAAGGATTCGCTCTTACTCTTTGACTATAGGATGATTACAAGTGATGCAACTGAAATAAAAGTTTGAGTATAGCAATAATATTGGAATACAATTTCCAGTGACTTAAAATAATATGGCACATACGTGAACCAAAGAACCAACTCCTTAACAACTCCTGGTTCGTTTAGGTAATAAAGCTCCAACACTTCATATTCGTATCATGCAACACAATTATCATCCCATTTTCTGTGCGAAGTGTGTGAGCTTAATACAAGCACAAAGCTAAATCAAATACATTGTACTTAAATATCCTCTTATTATGTATTTCTTAACCAATCATTGGGAGTTAACTTACTCTGGGAGTTGATTAGACCTAGTTCTAGTATACTCCTTTCAAAGTGATCCCTACTTAGACCTTTAGTAAAAATATCAGTAATTTGATCTTCAGTTTTACATAAGTTAATTGAGATATTCCCCTTTTCAATATTGTCTCTGAGAAAGTGCGTCGAATGTCAATGTGCTTGTTCTTTTATACTTACATGGATTTTTAGCAATGTTTATGGCACTTGTTTTATCACAGAAAATAGGAACACAATCAAAAAATATACTATAGTTCCTTAGTTTTGTCATATCCATGTAACTAAGCACAACAGGGTGTTGCTACCACATATTCAGCCTCAGATTTAGATAATTCCACTGAGTTTTGCTTCTTGGTTCCCCAATACACAAGACAAGAACCTAGAAAAATGTGTTGTTCTTGAATTACTTTTCGTGTCAACATGAAAACTAGCATAGTTAGGATAACCAACTAGATCAAAGCTATACTTTTTGGGATACCATAAACAGAGGGAAAGGGTCCCCTTGAGATAGCTTAGTATTCTTTTGACATCCTTCAAGTGGGATTCCTTGGGATTTGACTAAAATATTTCACATATCCCACACTAAACACTATATCGGGCTTGCTCGCGGTGATGTCCAATAGTGACCCAATCATTCCTCTATATAGCTTTTGTTCCACACTGTCCCTTTTTCATCAATGTCCAGCTTTGTTGTAATGGCAATTGGGGTATCAGTAGACTTGGAGGAGTTCATGTTGAATTTCCTCAGTAACTTTTTGATATATTTCTGATGATTTATCCTGGCTCCAGTAAGTGTTTGCCTGATTTGTAGGCCCAGAAAAAATTCATTCCACCATCATGCTCATTTTGAACTCACTTCCTATCATCTCAGTAAATTCCGCGCACATTGCTTCAGTAGTATCCCTAAAGATAATATCATCCACATAAAATTGCACAATCAAAGTACTCATCCCTTTACTCCTCAGAAATAGAGTGTTCTACACCTTGCCTCTTACACAGTTGCTGGCTAAAACGAATTTTGAGATCTTTTCATACCAAGATTTATGATCTTGTTTCAAACCATAAAGAGCTTTATCCAGTTTGAACAAATAGTCAAAAAATTATTCACTTTAAAATCTAGTAGGTTGCTTGACAAACACTTCCTCTCATTCAGAAAAACATTTTTTACATCCATTTGAGATAAAGTGAATTCTATGTGGGAAGCAAATTTTATCAGTGTTATTATACCTTTCATTCTAAATGCGGGTGAAAATATCTCATCATACATAATTCCCTCCTCTTGATTGTATGACTGAACCACCAATGTACCTTTTTTCCTTGTGTTATTTCCTTGTTAATCCAATTTATTTCTGAATACCCATCTGGTACCTATGACTATCTGTTCTTGTGTTTTCTTACCAGATGTTATACGTTGCTTATCTCAAATTGATTTAACTCATCTTGCATGGCTATGATCTAGTTTGGATCCTTTAGAGCTTCTTTGATGGTCTTAGGTCAACCAGTGAGAAAAATGATGTGAGTGCACATAGATTTCTTAGAGAAGAATTTGTTTGCACCCCTGCATTTTGATCGGAGGTGATATTTTCAAGAGGGTGTTACTTTGATACTTCCATGGTCTGGTCTGCATACCTAGAGAAGATTCACCTGAGAAGTGATCCAACGGAACATCTTTAGTAGGTGTGGCTTCACTATTCTGATCAGCAGTTAGAGTAGCTCTGTCTTCTTCTGGTTCCTCATGATCACTATCAATTTCCTTTTGTGGTTTACAAATCCATCTTCATTGGATTCCTTTGTATCTCCATCACCAATGAATTCTATGTCATAATCTTTATCCTGCAGACCTTTCTCAGACAAATTGTTAGATTCATCATAAATAACATGAATATCTTCTTCCACACACATAGTTCTTTTAATAAAAACCTTATATGCCTTACATGTGGAAAGTAACCCAAGAAAATTCACTCATCACTTCTGCCTTCAAACTTACCTAGAGCTTTTTTCCCATTATTGTGCACAAAACATTTGCACCATAAGGCTCTTAAACGAGTGATGTTAGGTTTTTTTCGTCGAAGTAACTCATAGGGAGTTTTCTGAAGAACGGTTCTTACTATGCATCTATTTAGCAGATAGCAAGCAATATTTATTGCCTCAGTCCAGAAGTTGTTAGGCAACCCACTGGAAATCAACATGGTCCTCTCTATGTTTTCTAAAGCTCTACTCTTACTTTCTATAAATTCATTTTATTGTGGAATTCTAGGTGCAGAGAAACTATTGTCAATCCCATGTGATCCACAGATCTCAAGGAATTTTGAATTTTCAAATTCAGTTCTATGGTCAGTTCTTCTTTTAAAACATTACATCCTACCTTTTGTTGAATCATTCTCATAAATACATAAAAAACATCAATGATTTCATCTTTGGATCCTAAAAACAAAATCTAGGTATACCTGAAAAAATCTTCAACAATCACAAACATATACCTCTCACCTCCTCTGCTCCTTATCTTATTGGTCCATATAGATCCACGTGAAGGAGTTCCAGAGGTTTAGAAGTGCTTACAAACTTCTTAGAATTAAAGGATGACCTAGCATATTTCCCTCTAACACATGCATCGCATACTTTGTCAGAGATGAATTCAACTTTAGGTAGCTCAAAGACCAAGTCCTTAGCTGCCAACTTATTGAGTTGAGAAAGATTGGCATGTTTTAGTCTTCTATGCCATAGAAGTGGATCACTTGACACTACACTGAAGCATGTGTGCTCACTCTGGGGAACTGACATAATCGAAATCTTGTAGGTATTGTTATGTCTTTTACCCCTTAGCAAAATTTCATCAGTATCATGCTTAGTGACATTGCAAATTTTGAAAGTGAATTTACCTCATTTCCTTTGTCGCGTATTTGAGAGATGCTAAGAAGATTTTGATTAAGACATACCACATAATACACATCTTTTATAGCATGAGAGTGCGACTTTCCAATTTTAACAATAGGTGTTATCTAGCCCTTTTCACCATTTCCAAATTATATACTCCCTCATTGGAAGGCTGTCAGTGAGAGAAAGTTTTTCTTTTCTCTAGTCATATGTCTTGAGCATCCACTATGTAGATATTCATCCTAATTATTTCCTCTCACCTTAGCCTACACCGAAATTCACAAGTTAGTTTTGGGAACCCATACTAGCTTGGGTTCCTTTTTGTCTGAAAAGAGGAGAATCAAATCCCTTCATGCCCAAAAGGGAAGACGATTGGAAGCTATTTTCTTGTTAATCTTAATCCACTTAGTATGGACAGGAGGATTAACTTTTGGATCCTCTTCCTTCTTCATATTTTTAGCTATACCAAAGGTGTATCTAAACTGAGCATGAATTAAGGCAGGACATGTGTCTCTAAAATGTCCTACTCTTCCACAATGATTGCACATTTTATTATCAGAAATTCCTATATAGTTCGGGTCAAACTTAGGGACAGTTTTTCTATAGCCAATTTCGGATTTGTTATCAGAAATTCAAAAATAGCATTTATCACGTGTTTGTGTTATGTATTACATTATATATTATGTCACGTGCATCAGCTTTTTTACAAAGAAGTATGGTGTGTTTATACAAATTTCTGGTATACATTAATTTTTATAAATTAGCTTTAATATTCAACTAACACAATAAAAATGTGCGATCATTATAAATTACAACTAATTTATAGGATAGAAGACTCAATACCACTATCTAATAGATGATTTTCTTTTGCTATGATATTTATTCTTTTTGTTAATGTCAAATTATGACTAGTCGATGTTGCTCTGACACGTGGTTTTTTTGTAACAAAGCCCATCACATTGAGGGACGATTTAGGCATGAGGAGGGATTGTTCAGAACTTTATAACGATAGATAAATTCGTGGGATTTTAGAAGCTATTTATCTTGAAAATTTATTTTGAACAATTTGACCTTAGCAATCTCAGTTTTTAAAATTAATAACATGACTTGTTTTAACCTACTTGAAATTTACGTAAAATGAGAGAGATGAAGAGAGTATTGTATGGGTCAAAACTTGGCTAAAGAAATTTGTCATGAAAAGGTGATCAAGTGTGAGAACTGTGTCCCATCGTAGGCGACCAGGCCGAGGTCGACCTGGACTTGACAATATGGAGCCGCTGAGTAAGCTCCTAATGCCTAGGGTGAGTAGCACGAAAAGGAATAACGGCTAGTATAGCACTGTTGCACTCTTTTAGAATTTTTGAGAGTATCTCATATAAATAGTAGAAGAGAGAGGGAAAAGGCGTGTAATTTTAATTTTGATAAGCACTCTAATGAAAAGTTGACTCCAACAAGAGATAGCCCATTACCTTTCCATAAAAATTCAAGTAGTTGTTCATTCCACATCTTATCCCGCATCAGATCCGAGAAAATCTGATGTATTCCAATTTTCGTTTGGCGTACATCATTGTCTGATAAGATAATCATCGACCTCATTCAATATTTGGGTGAATCATTCTCTCTACTTACATTTATTGCCATTTTATATAATGATGTTAGATGATAGCTAACCTGCGCCCCCACCGGAGATGGGACGAATAGGGAGACCAAAGAAGAACCATAGCAAAACACCAGTAATTGAACGGAGAATCATAGGAATCATCAAAAGGGAACAAGGAAAGCAACATGAAAAAACCAAAAACAAAATACAAGTGGAAAATGTGGATCTAGATAGTGCCAATTAGCTGAATTGGCCATATCTGAGCTGCAATCGAGCATAATCAGTTGTTTTAATGAGCCCAGTCAGTCAGAGGATAACTAAAATGAACGTTTCATCGGTCGCAATTGTAGAGCCAGTACGAGTAAAAAAGTGGGTAATATAACAGTAACTATAAGCCTGGCACAGGAATAGAGCAATGGAACAACAATAGCTGAAGTTGAAGATGATAAGTTCAAGCATGAGATGAACAAAAATCCAAATGGTACAACAGGAAGGTCCTGGGAAGGGAGGACAACAAATTTGCAACAAAAGGAATGGATCTAGCATGTATACCACCGGTGATACAAGATGGAGAAGTAGTAGTGCAAATACCGGAAGATGACATAGCTGAGGAAAATCTAAAGTGGAATAGAGCAATTATCCTGTATAGTTGGAAATACCCCCCCCCCCCCCAACTATTGGGACTATTTAACGATTCATAGTTGGACAATGGAGTAAAATCAGAAAACCAAAAGTACTATTCCATAATGATGGTTACTTTATGATTCTGATGAACATTTATGAAGATAGGGATGATGTGTTAATGAATGGGCCATATACTATGAACAACAGACTAGTTATACTTTGACCGTAGACTGAGGGATTTGATTTCAATGAGGAAATGCTGAAAATCATTCCTCTATGTGTCAAATTCCCAAAGATTCCATTGAACTGCTGGAGCAACCAAACTTTGAGCAAAATTGGGAGTGGTCTAGGTAAGCCCTTGTATGCTGATACATGCACCACAGTGCCTGACAGGATTTTATATACTAGGATATTAATCAAAATAGACATCACTAGGGCATTACCAGGATCAATCAAACTGTTTAATCCCAAAGGAAAGATGATAGAAAAGGTGGTACAATACGATTGGAAGCCTCAATATTGTTCAAACATGTTGTTAGATTGATCACTATTTTCAAGACCAGTAGAAACAGAATTAGGAAGGTGGTCAACAGAGGCCTCGAGTACAGAATTAGAAGCAAAAATGAAGAATTTGTGAGGACTCTTGATCCTAAGTGGATAAAATTGACATATATGGTAGATTTCTGGAATAAGTGGAAAAAGAAAGTGAGGTGACACAAAGCAAAAAGACAAATCAAGAGCAATGGCAGTTGGCTAGGGAAAAGTCTGCACCAAAGAAGAGTATGGGAAGGAAAAGTGAGAATGAGATCAATATTGGTAATGCTTTCAAAGCTCTAGTTGATACTGCACAAAAGATTGTGCTAATGTTTGAAGCTCAAGACCATTGCAGAGGACAGCCTAGTGAAAAGGTGGTAATCCCAATCTAAATATCATAGGATGGTGAACATCATATCATAGAATGTTAGGGATTTGAATAAAGTCGATAAGAAAAAAGAACTCAAAAAATTTACTAGAGAGAATAAGGTAGTGTTAATGGATGTTCTAGAAGATAGAGTCAAAGAGACAAATGATAATTCAATAAAAAAGAAAGTATTTAGTACTTGAAAATGGATATCAAACTATGATACTTCTCGAGGAAGTAGAATATGGGTACTGTGGGATCAGACAAAGGTGGACTTTGAGGTATCTCAAATTCATATACAATATATTGTAGGAAAAGGTGACAATAATCCAGAGCAGCATCAAGTTTAACTTTGGAGATATGTATAGAACACATATTATACAAGACATGAAGACATTATGGGAAGATATTAAGGGTACTATAACTAGAATCAGTGGTCCTAGCATAATAATGGAGGACTACAACACTATTCTAACTAGTGAGGATAGTGTGCAGGGGAATGTAGTGCAAGATTTTGAGGTGAGAGAATTCAAAGAGTTCATATTGAATGTTACACTAATTGAGCTAAGAATTGTGGGTATGAAGTATACTTGGACAAACAACCATGTCCATAGTAAAATAGATAGAATTCTTGTTAATGTTGAATGGATGCATAAGTGGCCTGCAACAGAGAGGAGTATTTTGAAGCCTAATTTCTCTAATCACTGTCCTTTGAGCAAAACTTTTGATGATAATAACCAACCTGGAAGTAGTCCTTTCAAGTTTTTAAATTATCTGGCACAACATAAAGAATTTGAGGATACAGTGAAAAAATGCTGGAGAAAAGGGGGGAATAAATTGCAATGTTTGATGTTTGGAATAAGCTTAAAGTGCTAAAGATGGAGCTGAAACAGCTAAATAGCCATTAGTTCAACAAGATTGGGCACAAAATTCAAGCAGCAAGATCAAAACTGGAAGGTATACAGGATCAAATGTTATAACCAGGGAATAACAATGGAATGATAGCTCAAGAAAAAGTTGTATAGATGGAATTGGCTAAATAGCTATAGGTTGAGGAGAGTATAGTTAAGCAGAAGTGACGAATTAAATGGCTCAATCTAGGGTATTCAAATATAGCATATTTTCATGCTTGTGTAAAAAATGGACAAGAAACTAATCATATTGGAAGTTTGGTTGACAGTGTAGGGCAATTACTCTAGAGCCCTAGTGAAGTGGAACTAGAGATCCTGAACTTTTATAAACTGCTACTTGGTACATCAGTAGCACAGTTGCCTGCAAATAATACAGAAGTCATGCAGCAAGGATATATGCTGACTAGATAACAACAATTGGAGCTGATAAGAAATGTCACAAGAGATGAAGTCAAGCAAGCACTACTGGACAATGAGGACAATAAAGCACTAGGACGTGATGGATATAACTCTTTCTTCTTTAAGAAAAACTGGCCTATACTAGGTGAGGAGCTTACTGAAGCAGTGATGGAGTTCTTTGAAGGTGCTAAAATGTGTAAACCTATTAATTTTACCACCATTACTTTGATCCATAAAGTAAAGAAACCAAATAGCATAAAGGAATTTAAACATGTATCTTGTTGTATACGATAATCTGATATATTCTAACAACAAGACTACAGAAAGTGATGCTAGACCTTATTGATAACTATCAAAAAGCCTTTGTTACAGGAAGCTTGATCACATATAATATTATTATGAGTCATGAGTTAGTTAACGATTATGGGAGGAAGAATATATCACCAAGATGAATGCCAAAGATTGATATGCAGAAAGCCTACGATTATGTGGAATGGGCATATCTTGAACAGGTGATGAGAATGTTAGGACTTCTAAAAAATTTTAAAAGTAGATAATGGTATGTATTAGCACAATCGCATATTCTAGCATAATTAATGGGAAGCCAACCAAGCCCTTTGAAGCAAGGAAAGGACTTAGAAAGGGGGGTCCCTTATCACCATTGCTATTTGTGATGTCCATGGAGTACCTATGCAAACTAATGAAGCGACGTTGACGAACAACAAAGAATTTTAGATTCCACTCAAGATATGCTAAAGTCAATCTAGTACAATTGGGATTTGCCTATGACTTATTGCTTTTCTATAAGGGAGACATACAGGCAGTCAACACTCTAACAAACAATCTCTGCAGCTTCAGGTCTAATTGCAAATAAACAAAAGCATCATTTATTTTGGAGGAGTGGACAATAGGACATAGCAGCATATTATGGAACTGTTAGGATATACTAAAGGAGATCTATCTTTTAGTTACCTTGGTGTTCCTTTGAGTACAAAAACACTGACAATAATGCATTGTGAACCCTTAATTGATAGGCTAAGCAGAATTCAGTGCTAGACAACAAATTTTTTATTATATGTTGGTAGAGCAACACTGATCAATAGTGTGTTGGTGGCAATTCAGAATTTCTGGGCTCAAATCTTTATTCTACCTAAGAAGATTATACCGTTTATAAAAACAATATGCAAGAGGTTTCTATGGACGGACAGTGCTGAGCCAAGTAAGAAGGCATTGATTTCTTGGGATAAACTATGTGCTCCATAGGCAGTAGGAGGGCTAAACATCATCAATCTGGAATTGTGGAATAAAGTAGCTATATGCAAGCTTCTTTGGTACATCTGCACAAAAAAGAAAAAGTGTGAGTTCAATAGATATATGCCTACCATATAAAAGAGAACACTATATGGAAAACTGAGCCAAAGAGTGAATCGTGGGCTATCCAAAAGATCTTCAAGGCTAAAAGATAGTTTGAAGAGGCTGGTTATTCAGAGGAAGAAGTGAATCAAATGGAAAAGATCTCTACAAAGCATATATACAAAGCATTGCAAAGGAACTTTCAAAAGGTGTCCTTGAGGAAGGTACTCTACGAAAGCAATGGGCTTCTAAAATGGATATTCATCTTAAGGTTGGAACTACAAGATAGGTTAGCCACCAAAGAAAAGCTGTCAAGATGGGGATTAGTTGAAGACATAGGCTTTTCATTGTGTCAGAGAAAGATGAGACAAGTCAGCACTTTTTTTTTTGAATGTGAAGTATCAGATGATGTATGGCAGAAGCTTATACATTCACAAGGAATCACGAGAAGGAAGAAATAATTGTCAGAAGAATAGTGGGCAGAGAAGGTGGCCAAAAGGAAGAGTGCATGAGCTGTAATATACAGAATGGTGTTAACCACGGCCGTCTATAATATATGGAAATCAAGAAATAGTACCATTTTTCAAAAGAAGAAGAGCAATGCAAATGCTATTGTTAAATTGATCATCCAAGAGATGCACATTAAAGCTCAGCAGGTTGCAAAACTAGATAGCTTTTTGAGTAATATGAACCGGTATCCAGACTGCGCTAAGTGTAACGGCAATAGGAGAACAAGGAGTCAGTTAGAAAATCTCCTTGTTAGGGCTTTGTGTCCAGTAGGAGCTCTGTTAGGCAGGTTGGCTTTTGTAAAGCTGTAAATATTTTACTTGGTAAATAAAATCTTTAATTACAAAAACAAATATAGTGACTGCTCATTATTACCCCTACTCATTCTAGACAACATTATTTAATAAAATTTGTATTAAATTGGCTCAAGAATTTGTTATGTATTATTTATACAAGCACATGTTAGATCTAGAATTTATCCACCATCTTTAAATTTTTTGACTTAACAAAAGGTTTCATACTTTTGGGTCAAACAGATTAGCGTCGTCCGTAGTGATTTTCTAATCAAAGTCATACTTTTTCTAGATCTAAAAAACAAAAAAATATCTCTTTTCCTACTTCCACAGCCTAACATGGCAGGTGATAGAGAGGAAAGATTGAAAGCAGTGGTGGGTCTTACTGCTAAACTCCAAAACATTATCAACGAGGTTAATGGAGAAGACGAGGAGAACGTACACCAACCACTTCCCCTAGATGAAGTGGTTCACCTCTTCCTCATGATAGAGTTACCATGTCCCTTGGAAAATGAGCCTCTACGTTCGCAATGTAAGAAGCACCACCATTAGTAAAAAAAACTACTAGAAGCATGGCTAACGAATACGCTAACCAACATACTCGACAACCTTCCTAAAGGGCAAGCAGGGAAGATGCATGAGTCACATCATAACAACAACAATTCATTAGTACTTCTCTCCTCCTTCAACATGTATCACTCACATTGTTAATGATGCAGGTAACAACACCCTTACAGCTATTCTTAGAAAAAGGGAGGAGATGGACAAGAACAAAGCGCTCCGCGGCCAAATGAGGGAGTACCAGGAAAAGGTAAATAAGATCCACGCGCCCCAATGCATCTACCAAAACGGGACGTCTTCTCGTTTGTAGAACAACCATACAGTGACGAGGCCTCGCCCCATGCAATGCCTAAAACATTCAAGATTCCGCCACACTTGAAGATATATGATAGCACAATGGACCTTGAGGATCACGTTTCCCACTATGTCACCATAGTAAAGGTCAACGACCTTGCCAAATCATCCATATTGCTGAAAAACTTTTGTGAAACCCTAATCGGGAGAGCACTGACGTGGTACTCACAACTATCAGCACGGTCCATAGAAATATTTGAGGAAATGGCTGACAAGTTCGTCACCGCACACGCCGAGGCCAAGAAAGCGGAGACGAGGATAAATGATATATTCACCATTAAACAGTCACCTGGAGAAGGGCTTAGGGACTTCCTCCCCCGGTTAAACCCTTTTAAATAACTCTTCCAAATGTATCAGAAGGAATAGCAACAGCAGCATTCCAAAATGGGTTGAATAGAAGTGGTTCGAGGGCAAGCAAGAAATAATTAAGTCGACTCATAAAATACCCCTACCACTTGGGATGAAAATGCCTATTGCGTCGAGGTGAGACCAGATGAGGACGACCTCAACAGACCGACCTAACGGTTGACAATAGTCCAAATGCAGGCGAGAAAAGACCATAGATATGATAATAGAAGGGACCATGCAACTCCACGCCCCAACCGTAAAAGATACCAGCCATACGTCAGAGCTGCCGTCATACTATCCCTCCCCCGCCCTCGCCATGGAGATGGTCCATACAGAACAGTGACGAGGATTCACAGAGACAAGAGAGGTATGCCTCCATTATTATTTGCTCACAATTTTTGTATTTCTCCTTCAGAGATAGTCAACGCCCTAGATAAGCTCGGCCCAAAGGTGAAATGTCCATAAAAGATGAAGTCCGACCCAAATAGAAGAAAGTCAAATGCTCTTTAAGAATTCCACCAAAAAGGAGGTCACAAGACCGAGGACTGCATCGCCTTGAGGCAAGAGGTATTGAACATGCTCCACCAAGGGAATTTGAGAGAATTAATGAGTTACCGAGAAATAGGAACTTCTCTCGGGGACGAGAACAGCATCAAGGACCGCCTAAGACACCCTCCTCGACCCGTACCCTCCAAATGATCATCGGCGGAGGCGAAGAGGCGTCGATCAACAACGTAAAGTTCACAACGACCCATAAGCTAAAGCGATCAATAACCCATGAACGGTATGATGACCTCGAAGAAAGTATCAACTTCGACGAGTCGGACACCCATGGTTTGACCTTTCCTCACTATGACGTTCTTGTCATTACTTTATGTATTTTAGGTACCGATGTGAAATGGATTATGGTAAATGACGGAAGTGGCGTGTGCGTTATCTACCTTGAGTCCTCGTATAAATGAGGCTTGAAGATAAGATAGTGCCATATTGCATCATACTGGCGCGTTTTAACAATACAGTTTAGTAGACATCTGGAGAAATCACACTGCCCGTTCTGGTTGGTGGAATTACCCTGGAAATAAGGTTTTGCATTATGGATTAAGATATGGAGCACAACGCTATCATAGGACGTCCATGGGTACACGCTATGAAGGTCGTCATATCTAGCCTATATCATGTCATCAAGTTTCCTACCCCATGGGAAGAATTCATCATCTGCGGCGAGCAGCGCACAACCCAAGAATACTACCACATCGCCCAAGACTGCATTCACACTCAGTAGGTAAATGGCAAAAGCACAGAAGCATAGATATTAAAGAGGTCGTGGTCGGATGCCGACCAAGGGAAAGATATCATCAAAGAAGTCGAAGTTGCGGAATCGATGGGATCAACTATGGAAAACCTCGACCATGTATACCTCGACAAGAAAAACCACAGTAAAAGGCTTATATTTGACACAAACTATAAGAACTAGGTAAATTACATCAATTTCTATCTAATAATACATATTTGTTTGCCTTATCTCATGCAGATATGTCGGGCATCCCAAAGGAAATAGAAACACACAAATATTACATTAACCTACTCTACCCCCTCCCCCCCATCAAACACCTGATATGGCAGGCTGGAAAAAGATGCCGCAATAAATGATGTCATCCGTGAAGAGGTGGAAAAGTTACTTGAAAATGGCTCTATCAGGGAGTCTAAATAACCCCAATAGGTCTCCAATGTGGTCATGATAGAAAAGAAAAATGGGAAACGACCAATGTGCATAGACTTCACAGATCAGAACAAAGAATGTCCAAAAGACTCATTCCCATTGCCTTACATTGATAAGCTCATCGATGCAGGTTCTTAGATGCCTATTCATGTTACAACCAGACCCTCATAGAGGAGGAAGACCAGGAAAAAACCACTTTCATCACCCATCAAGGGACGTACTGTTACAGAGTTAAGCCGTTTTGGATTAAAAATCGCAGGGGTAATATACATGAGGCTAGTAACCAAAATATTCAAAAAGCAGCTAGGTAAAGCCATGGAAGTATATATTGATTACTTGTTGGTCAAGTCGAAAACAAAGGAAGACTACGTCGACCATTGAGGGAAGCCTTCGACATATCAGGCATACGACATGAAATTGAACCTTCAGAAATGCACCTTCACCGTAACCTCAAGAAAATTCCTTGGCATTTTGGTGTCGTATAGAGGCATCGAGATTAACCCTGACCAAATTAAGGCCATAGAAGGAATACCACAAAACCTGACGAGCAAGAAGCAGGCGCAGAAGCCAACTGGGACTTGTACTTGATGTCCCGACGGGGGAGATAAGGTCGAGCATGAGGCCGATATTGCAAGGTTAAAACTAGCACTCAACTATGGAGCAAAACATGTAGTCCTTCGATGCAACTCACAACTCGTCATCAATCAAGTCACATGGACTTTCTAAATCACGGAACAAAGGCTATAAAATATCAGGTCGAGATTTGCAAGTTCCAGCCCGAGTTCGACGAATAAAGATTGACCATACCTCGAGTGCAGAACATCGAGGCGGATGGCCTCTCAGAATCTGTGGAAGCCACACAAAGCATAACCAAAAAAGAGAATATGATCACTCTCCTCAACTCGACGTATGCACTAGTAACTTAACTTGGGACTGGAGAAATCGTAGTATCGTCTACCTACAGGACGGCGTACTCCCAAACAACAAAAAAGAATCCACAAATCTTCGAATACAAGCCACTAAGTGTAGCATCATCAACAACAATCTGTACAAAAATGGTGTATGGTTGTCCAATAGAAAAATGTTTATACCAAACAAGACACAGCACATCCGAAAAGAGTTTCATGAGGGTCATTGCCGGTCTCACTCCGACAATCGATCCCTAGTAAGATGTCTCATACGACTAGGGTAGTACTGGCCTACAACAAAAAGGAAGCAGCTAATTTTGTTAAATAAATGCAAACCATGCCAAAAGTACGCCCCTATAATCCACCAAGCGCGCGAACACCTCCACTCAATCACTTCACCTTGGTCCTTGATGATAGTCTATAATAATATATTTTAGTCACTCATTACACTCAAATTTACTGCACTTTAACTGCGTTTGAGCTCTAATCACTAGTGTCTTATACTGATTGTGTGTTTTATGCCTTGTAGGAGTGATTTCGAGCTATATAGATGTTATGAACTGAATTGAAGTGATTTGAAGCTTTGAAGTTTGAGTAAAATCCCAAGGAATAAAGTCGAAATTGTATTCAGGGACCAACAGATTATAGAGCAACAAAACAAAGAATCGAGTAGGAATGTTATGTACTGTCTAGGAAAATGCATATACCATTTTACTCAGAACAACATTTAGGCTCCACTATATATGGTTAGAAAGCTAACTCAAAGAGATACAACTTTCTTGTTTTATATTTTTCCAAATTATAGACGGAACAAGGTGAGAAATGCAGTCGAAACTGCAACCGCGGGCCTGGGGTGGGCTGAGGCAGTATACTCGCCAAATACCGCACTCGTACCTCGATTAACCCGGCCGTGGCCGCCCAGACCTGATATAATTGTCCTTTTGCGTAGGAGAAGGTATAATTATTTGGTCCCGGCCCTACTAGTATATATACATGGAAGAAGGTATTTTTGAGGAAAGAGACCAATTATTAACACCGATTAGACCTAATGAGGCAAAGACACAATAGGATCAAGGCGGAGAATTCTTCTACGAGTTTTGCCTTCCTCTTCCTATTTTTTAATTGTTGGTTATGACTTTTAGTATTGTAGTTGTACATACTATTATGAATAGCTAATTTGTTATCTAGGGTTTTGATGGAACCTTTTGTAGGATAAATCCTTGTTATATTTTTATATAATTGAGCCGTTGGATTTCTCTGCTTGTTCAACTATGTGTTTATTATTGTTGATTGAATAGCCATCGATTGATTGTGCCTATTTATTATGTGTTGCTTGAGAAAAAATATATATTTAGGTGGTTGTTGAACAACGTCACTCCTAACGTGTGTAATAAATCAATACAGCGAGTTTAAAGGCATGTTTAGAAATAACAAAGCCTTGACATGGTCATAGTAAGTGGTTAGATAAAGCCAACTAGCATAGTTCGAGAGAATATGTCTAGTAAATTATTATAGTTACTCGAGAGAGAACTATGACGCCTAAAGTGCTCACAATTAGTAGAGAATACACTGGCAAAATTGTAGGGAACATAGCTAGAAGGATTTCGACAATTGGCGAAATCATAACTCTAGACCTCCTTAATTTAGTCTCCAACCCTTTGTCTCATTAGTTGATAATTTTACCGCTTTATAGTATTTTCTAGTTAATTAGTTAGAAATATAAATCTCAATCTTTATAATTCAGAAAATTGTTCAACCTTTTCTTATTAGTGATATTAAACAAATACTGCTAAGCCTTTAGTTCTCTCTGGAATCCAACTCCGGATTTTTAGACTGGATTATTTGCAGCGACCGCTTATGCTTTTTAGGACTAGAGTTGGGTGTGATCAGTCCTTCATCAAATAAGGAATGGATATCGTTATCTCCCTTCCTACAAGACGAGGTAATGTACGATTTCTTTTAGTTTTGACTGATTATTTAATCTAAATAGGTGGAAGCAGGTGTGTACGCCCAATTACACGAACAAAAAGTGATCGCCCTCATATGGAGGAACATAGTATACCACTCCGGCATCCCCAAAGAAATTAATTGTGACAATGCACCCCAATTTATAGGAAAGAAGGTCGTCGAGTTCTTCGAAAAATGGCACATCAAAACAATACTCTCCATGCCATATCACCATGCAGGCAACGGACAAGCTAGCTCATCCAACAAAACCATATTGAATATCATGAAAAAATAAACTCAAAAACTCCAATGGACTGTGGTCGGAGATGCTACCAGAAGTGTTGTGGCATACCGCACCATTCCAAAAGCAAGCACAGGGGTAACACCATACTCACTATTCTATGGGACTGATGTAGTGATACTGGTCGAAGTCGGAGAACCAAGTCTAAGATTTTCAAATGAGAGTGGGCCAACCAAAAATGAAAGCAGAAGGCAAGACCTCGACGAAGCTGAAGAATGAAGAGACATGGGTTACATAAAAATGGTAGCCCAAAAATAATAGGCAAAGCGATACTACAACAAAAAATCCAAGCAAGCCACTCAAAGTCGAGGACTATGTACTCAAAGCCAAAACACCGGCGAGCAATGATCCACGGGAAGGCAAGCTAGGACCAATTGGGACGGCCCATACAAAATCACAGTGGCGGTAAGAAAAGGGTCGTTCTTGCCAGAAATAATGGACAAAAACTACTACCAAACAATTGGAACGTCGCCCACCTCAAATACTTCAACTTCTAAGGATAGATGTTTCCCAAGTCGTACTATTTTTCCCTTGCCTGAGTTCCATCCGAAATAGGTTTTCTCAGGAGGTTTTTAATGAGGCAACGAAGAGGGCGTCTCAAAGCTACGTAAGTTCATCGCTTGACCTCTTAACTACTTCTCCAGGTAGACAAATTAAGGTAATAGATAGACTGGGACTTCTCCATTGTATGCGTGAATAGAGCAAAAACATGTAAAGTTCTCTAAAGAATGAATAAACAAAGCGAAATACGCAAACACATGGTGTTAACATTTCTCCAGCAAGTTTATACGTTGCTCCAATCCACGAAACTATATTCGACCTCGCTCGAATCGCCTACTTTCAACCTTATTGGAATAAATATTAAATTAATTCGACCTTGCTCAAATCGACTTACATTCGACCTTAATTGAATCGACATACATTCAACCTTGCTCGAATCTACCTATATTCGATATCGTTCGAATTAATTATAAAGTTAATATTCGACCTTTCTCAAATCGACATACACTTGACCTCGTTTGAATTATTTAAAAGTTAATATTCGACCTCACTCGAATGGACCTACATTCGACCTCATTAGAATTAATTTTAAAGCTAATATTCGACCTCGCTGGAATCGACTTAGATTCAACCTCGCTGGAATCGACTTAGATTCAACCTCACTCGAATCGACCTACATTAGACCTTGTTAGAATTACTTTTAAAGTAAACATTCGACCTAGCATGAATTGACTTACATTCGACCTCGTTCGAATTAATTTTCAAGTCAATATTCGACCTCACTCGAATCGAATTCGAATTAATTTTAATGTCAATACTCGACCCTACTCGAATCGATTTACGGTCAATCATGTTCAAATTGAATCGTATTCGACCTCATTCAAATTAACTAAGACACTTACATACATACAACTCAGCTCGAACTCATTAAGCAATGATCTGACGTCACACGACCTTAACTTACTATCAGCCTAATTGAGGTACAATCAAAGCAGTCAATCAAGGAAGACATTTGAAAAGGAAAAAAAATAAGAAACTCCAAAACAGACCACAAAGGTATGATTCCAAAATACATATTACAAAGGCCAAACATATGCCTGCAAAACAAAACAAAAAAGAACAACAAAAGTACAAACAAGCACACTACTTGCAGCTTTACTCCTATCGCCACCATCAGTAGCACCGTCGTCATTGGAGTATTCCTCATCATGCCGAGCACCTGGCTCAAGTCCCCCGCCCCACGGCATTTTCATCATCACCATCCCGGGCGTATCCGGATTATAGCCACAAGCTTTCCAAGCTGCACGGGCCTTAACATAATCATCCTTAAATTCTGCCTCGGAATCTTTCCTTGCCGTCATCAAGCCCCTGAATATGTCTAGATGAGCCTCAGAATAAACCCATTTCTCGTACAAATACCATGGAGCGTCGGGATAAATGGAAACAAGGGAGGAAGTCGGTTGAGCCAGCAGTTGCACCTTCTGGCCTTGAGGATGGCAATCTTTTTGTTCAGGTACAAAACCTCTATTTCTAGGCCATTAATCTGTTCCTTGAGTCTTTCCTCCATAAGATTAGACGTCTCCACTTCAGTTGCCCGCTCAGATCTGAGGGCACAGATGGAAACCACTAATGTCGTCGTATTTGACACAGTAGCCATCCTAGCCTTCTAGGCTCTCTCCAGTTCCGTTGTTTTTATGGCCAACTCGTCAATCAAGCCATCGGCTTTGGCTTTATTTTTCTCAAGCTCGACCCGCAAGGATGCCACCTGAGCGTAAAGGTCGACGCACTCGGCCACAACCCCCTTGCTCACCTCAAGCTCGTCCTCTTTGGCTCCCAATGTTCCTTCGAGCTATACCTGCCAATGACTCTCACGAGTTCATTGTCCTTCTGCTTAAGCTCATCATCCTTCTACTTTAGCTCATCCCCGAGACTCCAGATCTAGCCATCCTTGCTGATTATGTTGCTCAATGCACTGTGCTTGGTACGATACTCCCTGTACTTGGACTCCATTCTTTTATAGAGAGACTTCTTCTTTGCTTCTAAATGAGCATATCCGATTTCCAGAATGAGAGTCAGATAAACAGGTGGGACACAGTCAGCAAAAACGAACAAGGTAAAGAAAGAAAAAGATACGAGAATAGTAAAAAGGTAAAAAACTTACTCGCGGGGCCATTTCAGAGATTCCTAATGACAAGTCGGCATCCTTGAATGTCTGCAAGGTCCTATTCTCGGCTTCAGTATAGAGGGGAATCAAAGTTGGAACCTCCAAAATAGTATTACTCTCAGGTGCGGCCACTGCCGTAACCACACCGTCAACCTCTACTCTTTGCCTTTTCAGCGGAGCCATTTCCTCCCCGACCGACAAAGACTCGTCTACTAGATACAATCTTGAGAGGGTTAGAGATTATGTGAAGGAGTATTGCTTACGGACTCAATCTGCATGAACTACGACCCAGTCAAGGCCTCTGATTTGTGAAATGTTGGAACATGAACCTTCGCCTTTCTTGAAGCTCCAGTACCTAACACCAAAGGGAAACTGTAAGTAAAAAAAAGGGAGAAAGGAGACTGGGATGAGATCGAAGTGGTCAAATATCAGAATTTGAATTATCAGTCGAAGGACTCGGTCCAAGTTTCTTGTGGAAAGATGCCCTGTTGCGAATCCCTATTGTGTGGGGGCAAGATTTGGGCACCCAGTCACTTATATCGGCAACAAACGTTGGAGGATGTTTCTCAACTACACAGAAAGAAAAAAGAACGATTAAGCCGCAAAACCTAAAAAAAACTAGGGAAAGGAAATTAACTTACTTCAATCAACAAATGCACTCACGAGCAAAGTTCCACTTCTCAGGAAATCCATTAGGGCTCACCACCACGTGCTTGGTTTTGATTTAAAAAAAAAAGGTAAACCAAAAATGACAATTTGACATATCGTCATTTCCTTCCACTAGCCCCTTGGTCCCACGATGGCGAAGGTGTATCATCGTGACCTTGTGGAAGCTCGGTGCAAATAGATGCAACAAATGGCGAATAGAAATCTCACAGCCAGCCAACTCCATGAACTTTATCAACATAAGGAATAGTTTGTAAATATAGGGAGAGACTTGGGTCGGGTAGATATTGTAGTAATTGCAGAATTCATCTGCTAATGGAGGAAAAGGGAGAGTATAACCCATTTGAAATGGGTATGCATAAAACGCATAATACCTAAGCCGATGAATCTGGATCACTTCGTTCCCAGTAGGAACCAGGTCGATGTGAGTGGGTATGTTGTATTTGGCCCTGAGTGCGGTTATATGTTTTTCTTCCATCTTGGACTTTACAGGCTCGAGGTCATGCGCAGGTTCCTTCATAAAATCTGACCTGGAGCCTAGGTTACGAGGAATGATCTCTTCCACAAAAGGGAAGATTTCATCCTCCATAACAATGGCCTCCCCTCCGCCAGAAGGTATAGCCATTGACAGCGGAGTTGGATCTGAGATCACCTCAGGGTTAGGAGTTACACTAGTCATCTTTTGCTAATGTGTATATGGAGGAGCCGAAAGTGTAGAAGAAAGGGTGATGACGGAAGTTGCAGTAAAAATGAACACAAGAAGAAGGAGAAGAAGTAATGGGCAATATCGAAGAATCAAAGAGGGTTAAAAATATCTCCAAAAGGTTCTCCCTCTTCTTATTTATGCAAAACCACGGAGCTAAAATCGGTGCAATCAACTATCAAACAATACTAGAATCCAAACGACAGAGGCGGTTCTCCCTCTTCTTGTTTATACAAAAATACAACGCTCAAATCGGTGAAATCAACTATCAAATAACACTAGAATCGAAATGATAGAGGCTCAAGGAATGACCCAACGCATCAGGAAGACATGAAATGATGACATATGCAGCCATGACGTTATCATGAACCTACCTCACTGATTACAACTCATGGAGGGATACATTATCACATCGGTAATGATAACCGTTATTCAACCTCCACGTTCGAATTTCTCAAAAATTGTTATTGATAAAGTCTGCTCATTAAGGTCAGCCGAAAGAAAACCTCTATAAGTGGAGGGACTAACTGAATGAGTCAAAATCCGGCTAAAAAAATTCAGCATGAAGAGGTGATCAAGTGTGAGAACTGTGTCTCACCATAGGCGACCATGCCGAGGTTGACCTGGACTTGACAATATGGAGCCTCCGACTAAGCTCCTAATGCCGAGGGCGAGCAGTAGAAAAAGGAATAACAACTAGTATAGCTTTGGAACTTTTAAAGGGAGTATTCTGTTGAATATTCCCTCTATGCACATATTTAGGATTTTTGAGAATATCCCATATAAATGGTAGAAAAGAGAGGGCAAAAGGCATGTAATTTTGATACTGATAAGCACTCTAATGAAAAGTTGACTCCAACAAGAGATAGCCCAAAATATTACCTTTCCACAAGAATTCAAGTGGTTGTTCATTCCACCTTTTATCTCGCATCAAATCCGAGAAAATCGTATATATTCCAATTTTCGTTTGTCTTATATAATTGTCAGGTAAGAGAATCATCCACCTCATTCAACATTTGGGTGAATCATTCTCTCTATTTATACTTATTATCATTTAATATAGTAACTGCTCATTATTATTCCCCCACTCATTCTAGACAACATCATTTAATACCATCTGTATTAAATCAACTTAAACTTTTATTCTGTATTATGCATACAACAACATGTTAAATTTAGAATTTATTATATCTAAGTAGTATTTACTCACCATCTTTTATTTCATTGGTTTCACAAAAGGTTTCATACTTTTTGATCAAACTAGTATATACTTATATATTCTTCAAAAGAACATTATTAACTAGAATGTCAGATTTTGACTCTGTGACTCTTAACTCAAAGAGAAATTTTCATTCCTATACCATATAGGAAACTATATTACCAAATATATTCATAGATTGCATATTACCCTTCATGCTAATAGTATTCCTACAAAATATAGACAATACATTAAATAAGGAATCAATGTAGCTGTAGGATTCCTTATTTAGGCATGCTAATATTGGAGAATTAAATATTCTTCAAGATCTTTCACAACGCAGATCACGCACATTCCATAATTATCGTCGACTTCACTCTGATCTTCCACAATGCAAATCAAGATTTTTCATACTTTGTTTTTGAGATACACTTTGTTTCCAGAATTCTCTCTACATCTCTCTGTTTTTCTCAATCTCAAATTTCAATAATACAAATCAAAGGAAAAAAGAGCAAAAACTCCACCATTGGCATCCGTTAAAAAGCTTGAAAGCTTTGAATTCAAATATGAGTTTTCAAAAATTATTATTTGTTTGGGTTGGGTATTGTTGAAAATAATTTGGAATATAGTTTGGAATTTATATATCAATTTTGAGGGGTTTTGGTGAAGATTAGACTTGATTTTGACTGAATTTTAGAAAAATTATAGAATATTATTTATTTATTTTTATTTTATTCATTTACCTGTTGTATGAAAGTTGAACAATATTTTATAAAAATTATACTTAAGTGGATGATTTAGTACTGTTTTGGACAAAAATATGTATCAAAAATGTGAAACATACATTTCAGGGGAAGCATGTCAAGTCCAAATGTGTACCCAGTTTGTAGATATTTTGTAGATAAACTGTAGTTTATTTGTATTCCAATTGTTGATGCTTTATTTTATGTTTTCACAAATATAAAACGACTAAAACTTCTACATATCTTCTGAAAAAATCCAATTATGTCAAATATCCCAACTATGCTATAATTGAATGGGAATTAGGATATTAAAATTCAATGTACCCAATTTGTAGATATTTTAAAGATAAATTGCAGATTATTTATATTTTAATTGTAGATGCTTTGTTTTTTATTTTTACAAATCAAAAACGACTAAAACTTCTACAAATCTTCTACAAAAAAGGCAGTTATGTCGAAAATCTCAATTCTGCTACAATTGAATGGGAATTAGAATATTAAAATTTAATATACTTAGTTTGTAGATATTTTATTGATAAATTATAGATTATTGTATTATGATTGGTAAATATAGATCATTTAAATTCAAGGCTTCAAGCTTTTTAATGGCTGTCAATGGTGGAATTGCTGCTCTCTTGTCTTTTTGAAGGTTTGTTCTTCTTCATTTTGAGAAAATTTGAAGCTGAAGGTAAATGTGTGTATGAAATTTGAAGATTTGACTTCAATTTTGACTGGTTGTAGAAGAAAAAGTTTGAAATTGGATGTTAATGGAAGGGTGTTACATATGTTTCTCTGGTTTCAGCAAAGGGAATAATGAGTTTGAAACGTGGGTGTGGAGAAATACGTAAGTGAGGGTGTGGGTTTGGGAGAAAAAAACGTGGGGGTGGGGATTTGGAGGAATATACAATAGCAGTAATTAAGGAGTGATACACGGTATATTAATTATACAGTTAAAACACATTGTATTATATAATTGATAATTAAGTATACTAAATATAATTAGATTAAACATTAAACATTGAGGGTAATATATTTACTATATGACATATGAATATAAAAATTCCAAACTACTCAAATATCTCTTGTTTCTTTCATGGGCTTGCCTAGGAACACAATTAGGAACCAAGTAAACAAAATAGGAGTAGCCGTTCAAATGACAATCAGCTACAAAAATTAATCTCAATTGAGAGACGAATAAGCACCTTGCCACTATATATTTAATATGTTTTCTAGGAATATAGAAATATACTAATACAGTCATGGAATGCACATATATATATGTCATACTTCTAGATTAGGTATTTAATAACTCAGTTTTGATAGTAAGAACTATTATTAGTTAACTAATTAATGCTCCAATGATTCTTTTGAAGGAATTACTAATCATCAGAGAATCAATTGTCTCCAAAATCTTTGGTCTATATGTGACCCAACTGATTGGGCTTGAAGCCCCGTATAAGAGATTTGGTCCAGAGACGTACTATCAATTAAGGAATCTTTACACGCATAGCCCAATTTCCTTATTTAGTAAGAACCACAAAGCATATCCTAGGTATTCACATTCCTTAAAAATTGTGAACAAATATAACATATATACAATAAGTAAAAATGCATCACTCTTTTCCTTTTTTTTTTCCTTCCCCTTCCCCTGATGTCATCGAAAGGTTGAAAACGATAAGAAGATAAGAGGACGTCGCATAGCATGATATTTTCAATATACTTTTTAATATTATTATTTTCATTCGGTATTAACTATTGGCATTGGAGTCCACACTAGCCAAGATTCACATTACATAAGACTCGTTAAAAAAAAATGCAAACGTTTCAAACGAACTATTACTTTAGGAAACAGAAATAATCGCATGAACAATTTGTTCAAATTCATTCAATTTCAACCATAACAAGAATTTTACTACTTCTACTATCATGAATCATGCCTTTAATATGGATTAGGAGTTTTTTCTTCCGTGGTGCTAATGATTTGTCTGTTAATAAACGTTTCATGCTTTTTGTCTCCTTTTTACCTTTATAAATAATGCAACACGTGTAGGAGGGATATTAAGTCAATATTAAGAGATTTAGTCAAAGTAGTTTGTAAATTGAACAAGTTTCCTTTTTAGAATTTGACATTTGAACATTGTAACAAGCGTAGAGAGGCATATATATATAAAATAAAAACGGCAGTTAGGTATCATGATTCATACTCGTTATGGAATTTCGAAGAAGTCAAATGGCCAATTTCGTCAAAAGAAAATAAAAGGCCTATTTCGAATAAATTTTTCTGCTCCGCATGCTAATTGTATTTCAGGCATGCAAACATGTTATTAAGCGCAAAATAAAAACTTTAAAATTAGTTAATTTTAAATAATCTTTTAAAAAAAGATTAGAAAGGAAGGAATCATATAAGTGGAACATGCCGAGTTATTGTAAAATGTCTGATCTATTTGTTGATTTTTGTTCAAGTTTGATAATGCACGCACTTAAAAGGAGCTTATTAATTTTGAAACCTTTGAAGTTATATATCTTCTTTATCTGAAAATTACACTGTGTATTTAAATTCTTTTTCGTATAAATATATAAAATATTGTATTCCCTTAACTGTTTTGTTTTGTGTATTTATTTTTTTATTTAAATTCTCTTGATAAAAATCTTACTTATGCCGCCGCTTATAAAGGATAGAAGGCTTCACCTAGAAAGCCAAGATGTCATGTCTCGTCATTAGTAAAGCCAAAGTTGCAAATTTAAGTAGTGAAAAAGAAGAAGAAATCAACCTCAAATTCTGTTAAGTACTCAAAAAGAAAAAATCAACCTTAAATTCTGGTTGTACCAAAAATTTAAAAGTGCAGTAGGCATTAGTTGCTTGGCAGCGAGTGAATTTTTTTTGAAAAAGTGGAGTAACTAAAGATGCCTTCCTACATTTAACTGAATTTTGTACCTCCAACACATCATATTTGTACTAATTAAGGTCCCCCGTTGTCTTACTGCACTTAATTATTCAAGGTACTGTCTCTTATGTTGCATCAACCACCCGTCTTACTCTCTTGTAGATTCCTCTTACCCAACAACAGAATTATATATAATGTATATACAGACTTTATACCAATCTTATGAAAAAAAATAGGTTATTTCTAATAAATTTTGGGCTCAAAAATAATAAAAAAACACAATAAACAAAATAGTAACAATAATGGCAAGGAAATAAGATAATAGAAATAAATGGCATTGCCTGTAATAGCAAAAGCACTAGGAATGTAAAGAGGTACAAGAGAAGTGTGAAAACTACCGATAATAATGCCACATCGTATAATAACAATTGTTTTTTATTTTTTGTTCAACATCTCAAATTTGGGTCAGAATGGATTGTTTTTCGGTTCAATCGGAATTCATGCACTAAGTGTTATCTGCATATATAATTGTAACTCAAACATGTTTAATACATACTCTAATTTGCTTTTTTATTCAAAAATATATACATTTATAAACTTGAACGTTTGACTTAGAAATGTACTCCTTTTTCTTATTGATGGAGACATGAGCTCTTGTATTTATCCAAATGAATTGAAATTCAAAAATAACATGAATCTCCTAGTCAAATTAGAATGAATGAGAGAATTTCAAAAAATGTCTTTCATTAGTATTCCCAAACAGAGCTTCATGTCTATTAATGGAAAGCTAAACTAAAGCTGACTATAAAAAATATAGTGTCAACCTACGTTGGGTTTTGAGCTTCTGCAAAGTTCTCTTTTGCTTATTTCTCTTAGTTAGTATCTAAATTTAGTAGTACTACATATTTCAACTCCATTTGCATATAAGACGTCATAAAGCCGAAAGTATATTTCTGGTTTGATGATCGTCAGCTTTTAACACTGTTAGAACCAGCAAAAGGTAAAATCTTGCAGCTCTAGCTCTCAATAAATATATACTAGGGGTGTTAATACAGGCAGGGTTTCGGACTGATACAGACTGGTAGAATCTGGAATCGGTCCAGACCAGTAATAAGGGTCTGGGCTGGGTTGGGTAGGGGGGTTTGAGGGGAGTTGGCTCGGTTTAATTGATCCAAACGGATAATTGGAACCGGTTGAATCCGATAGAGTGAATAGTACCTCTTACCGGGTTAACCGGCCCGATTCAAACAGTAATTTTTTTTGTTAAAATTTTTTTATACTAGTCGGCCTCACAGAACGTTGGCAACGGTCAGACCATGTTTGGTCCGTTGGCCAACGGAAGTATTGCACAAATAGCTTTTTTTTTTTAATTTTTAACCCTTTTTCAATTCACAAAACTAACCTTCTCTAAAACTATAAATACCCCTCACTTCTTCATTTCTTCACTTAATACACATTTCTCAATCTCAATTTCTGTCATTCTCCAATTTGCAAGACTACAAGTCTTCAATTCATTATTTCATCTTCTAATTTTATTTGGCTTTCTTCTTGAATTTAATTTATCGCGTTTTATCATTCGGAATTTGAAGTTACATTGAAGTTCAAATTTAAAATTCTTGCTTGACGTTTGTTCGTGATAACATCGGAATTGCCTAAGTAAGTGGTCAATTCATTGTCAAATTCGGTGCACTCCCTCCAACTCTTTCTCTTATTCACTATGTTAATTGCATATTTAATTTTAGCTTATACTTTAATTTTTACAATATGTTTAGTGATGCTAAAAGCGAGTGTAAAGAGTTATTGGTAGGGCAAATAAAAAAAAGAGGTAGTAAGAGTAATAACCCATTATCATTTACACATATTTCTGAATAATAATAATATAGATATAGATTATGAACAACTACAACAAGATTTTAGAATAGAAGATAATGAAATAGGAACGGAAGATGAGATATTAGCTACTCCTACTAGTGCTGGAGCTGGTAGTGTTGGAGTTGCTACAAGGGGTGGTGGCCGTGGCACTAAGAGTAGACCACCTATGGCTCCGACTACTAATCGTAAAAAAAGAAGTAAGGTTTGAATTATTTTTTTTTGAAATAATAAAGGTAGAGTTAAATGCAAAATTTGTAACGGTAATTTTAAATATTTGACTGGCGAAAAGTTAGGGGGGACTGAGATGCTTAGTAGATATATGAGAACTGAGCATCCCATAGAATGGGGTGTTGATGGTAATGGAAATCAAACAACTCTTAACCCCTACTACTGGAGGTCTAGTGAAATATAATTAAATAAAAGATCGTGAGGAGTTAGAAAAAATGATTGCTTTGGGTTGTCTACCTTTTTCTTTGCTTCTTCATCATATCTTATTATGTATATTCAAAAGATTTACAATCCTTTATTTAAAGGTACCCTTGGAAGTACTTGTAGAGCTGATATCTTTAGACTTCATGGACAATATCAAACATACATAAATTGTTTAGTCACCTTCCTTGTAGAATTTCTCTAACTTCTGGTATTGGACATGCTGTTAATGGAAATGATTATTTGACAATTACATGTCATTGGATAGATGATATTACTTGTACGCAAAAACGTATTATCGCTTTTAGATATGATGAAGATCAGAGTCATACTGCTGCGTTTATTAGTAGTACTATTTTTGAAGTTGTTGAATTTTATAATCTAAAGCAAAAAGTATTGTGTATGTCTTTTGATAATGCTTCTAACGATAATGCTGCAATTTCAATATTGAAACTGCATTTGCAACCACCTCTTGATGATATTTTCATGTTAGGTGTGCATGTCATGTTTATAATTTAATTGTTAAAAGTGGCCTTGGTTTATTTTCAACTGAGATTACTCAATGTTAGAATAGCAGTTGGTGTTATTCAAGGAAATAATAGACAATCTAGAATAAAGGAATTTAACAAATAAGTGTGTCCAGTATAACCTTAAACCTAGATTCATGCCAGACGAAATTATTACTAGATAATTATACATATATTTTTTTTAAAATGTTGCTCCAAATATAGGTTTTCAATAACTGAAGTTGCTAATGCGCATTGTACTGATCCAAACTGTATGTTAACAACTAGTACTTGGGAGGTCATTAATGATGTTGTTAAATTTTTACATAAATTTTATACAGCTACTGTTGAGTTTTCTGGAGCATATTACCCTACTATTACTATGGTGTTAGTACATATAGCTGAAATTACTTTTCTACTCTTTGAATTTAAGAAGAAAGAAAAATATAAGGATGTTGTTGAAAAAATGCAAGCAAAATTCAAAAAATATTTCTTTCCAATTCCTCCAATTTACTTAATTGGTGCTGTTTTAAATCCATCTATTAAGATGTCAGATTGTCACCAATCAATGAATGCTTTATATACTTATATGAAGATTGGACAAAACTGAAACCTCAGATTTATATGTTTCTATGAACAAGCTAAATGATTATCTACAACAATTATATAATTATTATGCAAATGTAATTGATGATGATGCTCGTACTGTAGGCAATGTTAATTCCACTATACACTGTACCACTTCTGCTACTGTGGATGATGAAGACGGCTTTGATAGTTTAATATTTTTTCTACATTTTCTAATACTTATACCGGTAGCAGGAACATTGATGAACTTCAATTCTACTTGCACAAGAAAAAAGAGTCTCGCACAAAAAAATTTTCACCGTTGGGATTGTGGCATGAGAATGGAACGCAATTTTTTGTTCTTTTTGCTATGCTCGGGATGTGCTGAACGGTGCAAATTTCTACTGTTGCATCGGAGAGTGCATTTAGCCAAGCAAGACAACAACTTGGAGACATCCGTCACTCATTGGTAAACAATGCTTTGAAAGTTTTAGTATGTTCCAGAGACTGGATTAGATCGGAACAAAAAAATCAAGAACGTGAAGATGTTGATAGCCCAGAAGACGATAAACTTGGAGATATATTAACACATGGTAACTCATCCGAATTTAACACTCCAGAAGAAGGTTAATCAGCTCATATTGATTATGAAGAACTTGCAAGGTCAATGCAAAACCTTTGAATTTACTTGTTGGCAAAAATGTAAACCTTTTTATTTGTAAGTTTGAAACTTTGAATTATGAAATAAATGTAGCACTTGCAATAAGTGTAATTTTTTCCCATCTTCCTTGTATTCTTTATGTTAATACTTTGTATTACTATAACTTACAATAGTTATACAAAATTCCAAAAAAAAATTAAAAATACACTAAACTCGGCTCGGCCCCCTCAACCTATAACCCGTACGGTTCAGTTTTTTACCGGATGAATCCGAATCTGTTAAACCCGTTAAGAACCAACTCGGAATCGACTCGAACCGTAATACGTATGGGTCTATAAAATAAAGGCCCAGCCCAGCCCGCCTACCTGCTTAACACCCATAATATATACAAAACACATCCATTTTATATATCCCTTTTGAATTAAATTAAGTCTTTTGTGTTATGTCCAATAATCCTTAAATTTATATATTGAATTCATCCCCCAAACAATGACGTTTTACTCGGAGGCGGATTCAGTACGTGACGAGAAGAGATTCAATCAGTACCCCTAAAGTCTTTTAGTGTTTATGGTGTTAGGTGGTTGTCCTGATTTTCTTACCATATTTAATTTTGCGATCACTTGACGGAAAATGGCAATATAATTACCTTAATTGGGTTTTCTTTTTTGTAGAAGAAAATCATAATTCTCATATTCTTTGCTAGTCCCTAGGAACGGGTTTATAGTTCTATATATTGAAGATATGTCATTCTCATTCAGTAGAATGTAGCCATATGGGGCTTGAGAATCGTGTTTAGGGGGAAGAACTTTATGGGACAAATGTTAGTGTATCACTTGTGTTTGCCTCTTCATGAGGTTGTTCTCTCTATATTTTGTACTCTCCTTTTATTATAGTGGATTCTCATCTCCGACGTAGACGTAGGTCAGTTACCGAACCACGCTATATGTTTGTGTCTCTTTTGGTATATTTCTCTTTTGTTGTCCGATTTATCGTCATTGAAGGTTTGCTGTACTACCTTCCGCATGACACCTGACTTTTTTCGGTCCTAACAGAGGGTGCCAACTACTTTAAATTAACCATTTTAAGGTATATACGTATATATATAGAGGATTTCAGTTGAAGTTTACAGGGTTCGGTAATCCTTCACCCATACACATGGGCCGTCTCTGAATGTTTACTTGTAAAGCGTTATTACACCTAATTATATGTCTACACAATTAACTCCTACCCCTAAGCCATTAAATATACTATTCAGCTACATTATTTTTTTCCTCTCTCTACTTTAATATATCTCTTTGTTCTCTTCTCCTCCCCGGCAGCACAATTATGCTCACTGCCACACCATCATCTTCTACTTCTAAAAGCAGAAGAACAAACAGCGATGGTGATGGTGGAAGCGGGTCAATAATTCTCGGCAAATATCAATTCTCATCATCTTCTCTTCAATACTCCCTACTTGAGCAGCCGTTGTAAACCTCATCTCTTTCTTGATTCAACTTGATTCAACTGACCTAGATAAATCCAACCCAGCTGACATAGATATTATATCAAACACATTCATTCACCCCTCTTTTGCACAGTGCTTAATTTCAAATATACCTTGACCAAATTGTTTTGATTTGACTCTTCGCCTTTCATTGCAAATTTCTTAAATCATGGAAGTCATTTTATTTCTCTACTTTAATATATGCCATTCTTTTATCTTAATCTCTAAAAATACGATGCTCAATCTCAAATTTTCTCTTTCCCATATCACTTACCATTAGTCAAAAACCCCACGATTGTCGGAGTTCGGACTGCCATCTTCAGTTGCTTTCTCTGCGCCCTTTGCTTTAATTAGTAATTTATTGGATCGTATTCAGGACTCATTGGGGCTGAGCAACTATTTTTTCTATTAATATATTTCAATGTACTTTATTTTCATGTATTTCATTGTATTCATTGTCTTTTTTTCATTATAATTCAATGTATCTCATTGTATTCCATGTATTTTATTGTATTCACTATCTTTTTTTATTGTATTTCAATGTATCCCAATATTTTTTATGTATTTCATTGTATATAATATCTCGCTATATGCCATGAATGTATTCATATATTTTTTTTAATTAATATAATTTATGTATTAAGATGTATTATATAATTTCTCTGATGATTGCTATATTTTTGTTGCATTTTTCAGTTGACAATCTCTTTTATAATTGGAATACAAATTTTGTGTGTTGTAATTGAGTTTGTCGAGTTATATTAGGAGTCAATTATGTTAACTGATTTTTTTACTTTCCATTTAAAAATAATATAATCTCATGTTTCACGCCGTGAATACAGTCGAATACAATAATCTGTCCAGCTGTAATCTCATGTTTCACGCCATGAATACAACTGAATACATTCGAATACAAAAACTGATTAGCTGGACTTCCCTGATTTACGCATATTTTTGCTACTGTATTAGTGAATACAATAGCTTAAATACATTTAATACATCTTATAACAATAGAAAAAGTATTTATAATTCGTAATATAGTAAATGATATTTGTAGATAGCTAATTTCTACTTTCTCCTTTTCATATTAAATGATATACTTTTCTTTTTAGTCTGTTCCAAAATAAATAACACATTTCTAAATTTAAAAATAATTCAATTTTAAACTTTTTATTTTATTCTTTTTGTCCTTAATGAGATGCTTTTAAAGTCACACAAATAATACATTTCCACAAAATTTTATTCCTTCTTCTTTTAAAATTATAGATTTTAAATTTTTTTTTTCTTAAATATCGTACCGAATTAAACTATCTAGAAAAATATGAAACACTGTAAGTATTAAACAGTGCTTTATGAAAATTATTTTAATTAGTATATAGGAAGTACTACTACTTCGAATAGATGAGATTGTTTTGGAGTGTGGTGGGCCATGTGGGCCCCAAGAAAACTGATTACTACTACTACAATAGGACCTTTCTGACAAGTAATTTAAAAAAAAAAAAAAGAGAGAGAGAGAGAGAGAGAGATCAGATATGAGTTGGTAATTCGTTTGAGAGAGAGAGAGAAATTATACTTTAGAAGTTTCATTCATTTTGTCCAGAAAGGAATTGATAGTAAAACTGTATTGAAGGTTTAGATATGATGAGAGAGAGATACATTATATTGAGAGTGTGTAAGAAAAGTTCAAAAAAAGGAGAAGATAAGACTTTAAATATGAAAGCAACAATAGCTGCTGCTGCTGTCAGCTCTTTGCATGTGTGCCCCTTTCTCATGTGCTCCTCTTCTTTTAACACTACTCCTATTAATGTATTACTATTAATTTTCTGTTTTACTTTTTTTTTTAACGTGATATTGAAGTTCGATTAACTTTAAATTCGTACTAAAAATTTCATATTAAGATTAAAATATTATTTTCTAGCAATAGCGATCTCAGGATTGGATTAAAATATCTGGTTAAGTATAAACCGCCCTGCTTTACTACTGTTAACTCTTTACTATATAGTAGAATAATTAATTTATTTTTGTCATCATATATTACTATTCATCTTGAACTAAAGGTGTTTAACGGGTGGGTCGGGCTGGATCGGACCTATATTTTTTGGACCTGTACGGGTTACGTGCCGGAGCGGTTACGGATTGGGTCTTAACGGATTTAACGAGTTCGGGTTCATTCGGGTTAAAATTAAACCGTACGGGTTACGGGTTGAGGGGGCCAAGCCGGGCCGAGTTTAGTATAATTTTAAATTAACAAATAAATAGTAAACTAAATTTTCATGCATAATAAATTAATAATACTTCAAATTAATCTAACAAACTAAAAGATTAAGCATAAATACGTCTAATAATTTAAAATAACACAAATTATCTTAAAATCTAAAAATAACACATATGTAGCATATTTTAAAAATAATACGTTACCATCATATTCTATGATTTAAGTATTTATAGTTTTATACCCTACATATATACTATATATTAAATTCCAACAATTTTAAATTATGCTTATTAGTGTCTAATAATTTAAAATAACAAAAAATGTCTTAAAATCTTAAAATAACACATATATAGCATATTTTAAAAATAATATGTTACCATAATATTCTATGGCTTGAGCATTTATTATTTTATACCCTAAATATAAATACTATATGTTAAATTCCAATAATTTTAAATTATGTTAATTAGTATACAATAATTGGTATATTTATGGTATGTTCATAATATATTTACGGTATAATCATAGTATATTATAATATATTCACGATATATTCATGTTATATTCACAGTCCGGTCCGGACCGGGCCAGTTAACCGGTTTAATGGAATTATTCATCTAACGGGTTTTACCAAGCCGGGTAATCCGTTTCAAAAATTTAAACCATCCAAATCCTCCCTAACCCCCTACCCAGCCCAGCCCAACCCCCTTTAACTGTCCGGGCCGGTTCCGGGTTCTATCGGTCTGGGCCGGTCCGGAACCACGCTGACCCAGCCCGTATAACACCCTTAGTTGAACCCACATTATCCTGGCCAACAGCACAAAATGGATTAATTGGGGCGATCATGAAGGGGTGGGGGTGGGGTGTGATGGTGGTGGTGGTGGTTAAGGGGAGTGTCAATTTTGAGTTCTAAACTCGATCTTACACATTTCAATTAGTAATAATACAGAGGGGTCAAAATGGTTGAAGAAAAACAGTTAAATATTTATATTATTTACTAAGAAATGAGTTGGATAATAATTTTTTTAAAAACGGATCAAATATGAATAAGAATCATATTATCCATTTAAAAATTGGATAACTAGTGGGTAAGCAATGGGTTTAACTTTTACATTTGTAAAACTTTAAATTAGGGGTTTCTTAAGTTAGCCAGACTAAGAATTCTCACAAATGTGATCATATGTAAGAAGTCATGGATAATATGGTTACCCATTTTATCCGCTGTTTAATCCGTTTTTTACCGTATTAAATATAAGCCGGAGTGAATAATTTATTTATTTTTTATTATAGTGTTTCGACCCAAACTATATTCGAACTGATGCACCCGTTTGCCACTCCTAGTAATACATAACTTTAAAATTTTTGGCGGGCACGTCCACATTTTTATAAATACAAGTTACGTTGTGCTAGGAATTAATTTTTGTGTATTATCAGTTTTAGCCTGTGACAAAAATTATTTATATTTAATTACCGAAAAAGTATATATGATCATAAAGATATGGATTTTAAAAACCATGCTTAACTGGATTAAAACGAAAAAAATACTGAATTTATAAAACAGGAAAGCAGCAATATATATATTAACTACTATACCTTTAATCCGACACATCATGTGAGAAGAGGAACAAAAGGCATCTCCATGAACTAGCTAGCTACACTACTTATCAATAATTATCTTCTTCGTTTTTTTACACCATCCATATATATATATCATCATCATTATTCTTTCTTTACATGAATAACCATTATATTTTGTGGGCTATGTGAAAGTCAACACTTGAATGAAAATAATGCTTCAAACCCCTTCTTTATAGTTTATATGGCCCCACTCCATAGTACCTATATAGTATTGCTGCATTATTATTGCTTGAGGGCCCCATTTTTCTTATTATTGAAGAATTTACCTTACGAACTGAAAGTTATTTTCTTATAGTGAAACATTTACCTTACGAACTTAAATTTATAATTATTATTTTATCAGGTTAAAAACCAAATATTTATCATTAAAAACTTATATATAATTTTCTTATAAATATTAAACAGTATAACTTTTTTTACATTATTCACATATATAACGTAAACTCTATACAATATACTTTCTAGCATACTGCAGTCCTTATCGAACCGGTTAGCACTAGGAAAAGATTTTTTTTTTTAAAAAACATTTGTCCAAACTTATACATCATTGATCATGAGAATTAGTTCCGATGACTTTTACTCACTAGTTTTTTGTGTAAGAGTAAAACAAAAACTATTTTAAAAATATGATCAGAGATGTGATAGTTGTAGTAATAATACAAAAGGAAAAAAACAAGTTCTAAAAAAATGAAGAAATAATACTGACATTTACTAGATATCATGTGCAACAAGGACTCGTTTGTTATTATGTTTATTCCTCTTTCTTCTTTTGTTCTATGAGGGAATCAAAGTACAAAAATTTACTAGTAGATGTTTTTGCAACTTGGGGTGAAATGTTGCCTCACAAATTGGTGTACGTGAATTTTTCAGTATGTAATTGTTTTGATGGAAGAAGAAAAAATTAATCTTCATTACATTCTACAAGATTATCAAACCATACTACTTGACATAACAAAAGAATTTAAAAAGATGAATTGAGTAACTATTTTCTAAGTAGATTTAATGAAAAAAGAGAATAACAATGTAACTCTAGTCAACTATTTCTCACATTTACACCCATGAACAAAAAGGAAATATATAAAAGAAAAAAGACGTAAAAAAATTACAAACTTTGTCCCTTCATTTTATTCCTTTAAAAATCTCCCTTTATGTCCCTTTTTCTCTTCCCTCCCCTTAATTTCCTCAATGAACTTTATTTTGATAATTAATAAATAAACAATGGAAGTGCAAATAAGCTTATACCACCAGAAACTACACTATACCCCTGTTACCAACATCCCCAACTCAAAAAAAGAAAAATAAAAAAAGAGGGTTTCAACAAAAAAGAAAAAATGAAATGAAGTCTAAATGATGTGTCAATTTGTTCACCTTTTCCTCCAAATGAGCTATTTTTCAGAGTGACCGTCTTCTCATACCAACCGGAATTTACTGAGATCTGATCAAATCTGACACCTTCCTGCAAGAATCTGTTGACCTACTTGCTGTTCCCAATGTTCAGTCACTTACCCACATTTTTTAAAAATTCCGCTCTTTTTGCCCCCACTTCACTTCTCTTCTCTTTCTCCCTTTGAGATCTGTGCTAAGCTCGCTCAAACTGTCGTAGTAGCTGTGGTGGTGGTTGTTGAGTTGGCCGCCGCCATTGATGATTGCTGTTTGTTTGCCACTATCTCATACGCATTTTCCTCATCCTCGTCTTCCTCCTCTTCGTCGTCCTCGTCTTGATCCATGTTATCACTCTCGTGGTCGTGATCCATTCGGGTACTTTCATGGTGTTGTTGTGGTTGTTGATGATGTGGCGGACGCGGCCATTGTTGTTCTGGACGAGCCATGATCGGCATCATTGGGTTGTTTTCCGGGTTTAATGCAAACCCACTTGCTGATGGATTACTGAATGAAGATGAAGTTTCGTTCTTAGCTTTCTCCTTGTACAATGCGTCGAGCTGGTGGAAATATGGGCAAGTCTTGGAATCTTCTGGTCTCTTCTTGTTACTCTCCTTCACTTTCTTGAAGTACTTATTGATGTTCTCCCATTTCTCTTTGCATCTCTTGGCATTCCTGTTGTATCCAAGTTTCTTCATTCCAGCTGATATCTCCTCCCAGAGCGGCCCTTTTGGTCCGTTTTCTTGGTACTTAACATCTAGCTGTGTTCGTAGCATAATCAACGCTTCAACTTCTGCTTTTGGCCATCTTGAAGAGCTTGCTGGACTATAACCCTCACCCCCATTATCACTTTTCGGTGTTAATTCCACACTCTTGGCTGGTACTGGCGGTGTTAGTGGCAGTGACTGTGCTGGTATCGTCGCAGGTAACGATATTGGAGCTGGTGTTGCGGGTGATGGTTGAGTTGGCGCTGGTGATACTAGAACTGCAGTTGGTTGTGTTTGTTGATGCACTACTTGTGAACGTGTTTCCGACGGAGGTGGTGGATTTTCGGGCAATTGTATTTGTACTTGTGCTGATGGAGGAGCAACATTGATGTTGCTTGGAATTTGGATGTTTTGCTGTTCAGTTATCTTTTGCAAGAATGAAATAACAGCTGCATCTTTAGCTGCTGCCGTTGATCTTTCTTGGACTAAAAGATCATGTTCCCTATTCATTCTTGCCACTTCTTGTACTCTCCATGCTTCTTCCCGTACCATCCTGTCACGTTCTCGTTTCTCTAATGTCTCCAAAAATCTTCTTTGCAAATCCTCTTGTTTGTCAATCACATCCTTCATCAATCTCTCAAAAAAATCCTTCCATTTCCTCTTCTTCTTATGCCGTCTTTGTATATCCTCGTCCGAGGAAGTAGATGAAGAAGTTGAATACGACATTGCTGAAATATTCTGATCATGGGATGGAAAGTTTGTATTTGCTTGAAGATTATTTATCGGATTATTAGCTGGTTGTGGTGATGGTTGTGATGATGGTGCCATGGAAGAGCTTAACGGAATATTTTGGTGAGAGATTGTATTTTGATGAGAAGACACAAAAATATTACTACTATTATTTGGTGGGGCTGATGAAACAGTAACAGTAGTAGTAGCTTGTTGTGAAGCTGGGAGTTGTAGATTTATGGTATTAGCATTTCCAGATGGCATTGGCATGGCCATATTTATAGGAGTTGCTTCCAAAGGAGGTGGTGGGGGACGAGAAGAAGTAATTGGTGGTGGCAATAATAAAGAATGATGAGAAGAAGGGTTATTTTCAAGAGCTTCTAATTGTTCGAAGAAACGATAAGTTTTGCCATCTGCTTTAGAAGCTCGACCATCTTTAGTTCTCTTGTGATACTTGTAAACATTCTCGAATTTCTCTTTACATTTCTTCGCACTTCGATGGAAACCGAGGTCTGCCATTTTCCTGAACATTTGGCAAATCAAACAAAAAGATGAAAATTAGTATTAGAAACACACAAGTACAATAACGAAAACCAAACTCCAATTTTTTAATCCCTTGATTATTGAATTCATCAATAAAACAAATTTCGATGCGGTACTAGTACTATTTACCACATAAAATAAACATGAAGATTAAGAAATCACTAATCAAGATTAAGGTAATTGAGAGTTTTAAACAAGGGAACTGAAAGAGACAGCAGAAGGTGGAAAGAATTTATTGGGACACTACAGAATTAAGCACATTTTTTCTCAATGGAGAATTAAGAGAATAAAATCATGGTGCAACATAAATCTTGTTTGTACTTATATAAGATTTTGATTACCAATCAATCTTATTTGCTGAATTTGAGATGAAGGAGAGAAGGTAGTTCATAGAAATGGAATGCTTAAAAAAGATAGATAGGTATCCAAAATTTCTTGCTGGGAATTGGCAGAGAAAAACGCCAAAAAAAAAAATGAATTTGGCCAAAAACCCGGAGGGAATCTGAATTCCCTCAAATTTGCTGTATTGTAGTGAAATGAACTGAAAAACAATGACCCTTTTAATCAAAAAGCAAGAATTCAATGGAATTCTGATCCATAGATCTATCTTTTCATTTCCCAAAAACAAAATACTACTCATTTTTTATTTTATTTTTTCCAAAAAGAGAAAGAAAAGGAGATTCTGTTACCATCAATTCAGTGCATCATGAAACTGATGATGATGGTGAGACTGAGAGAAGAAGTAGCAATAAAGAAAGAAAGAACAAATGATTTAATTTTAGTACTAATAATTATAGTACCTGGAAACTTCTTCCCATAAGGGACCTTTAAGACTAGAATCTCGAAAAACAAGGTCCATCTCCGACCTTATTTTCAGCAAAGCTATTGTTTCTTGTCTTGGCCATCTATTTCCACCACCTGAATTCCTCTCACCTTCTTCCATATTTCTTATTGCTCTATCTTCTTCTGTCATAAATCCACCAGATATTGAAACTCCACCACCTCCTATAGCTATTTCACTACTTCCTCCACTAGCTGCTCCGCCGCCGCTTTCTGGATTTTCTCCGCCACCTCCTGAATTAGTACTGCTTATTATCCCAGAAACTCCTAGCATATTTTTTTTTTTCAAAAAAGAAAAGAGAGGAGTACTGCTACTATATTTCTACTACTTCTTATTATTAACCCCCTCCTCCTCCTCTTCTCTTTCTCTTTCTCTTCTGTGCAGCAATTACAGCTGATGAATAATAGAAGAAAAAAAGATGGTGAATTCTGAGGGGTTTTTATGAAGATGGGGGTGTGTGGTGAATTTATTAATTTATTTCGGTGGGATCTGCCTGTCAATCTCACACCTCTTAAAATACAAGAAATACATAAATAAAAAGGATAGACCCAGAAATATTTATATTAAAAAAACACCCTTTTGCTTCTTTTAGCCATGGAATCTTCAGATTTCTCTTCTATTATTGTCAAGAAATGGTTTTTCCTTTCAAGAAAACTAGAAGGGTCACTTTGGTTTCACTCATGGTAACAAACTTTAAATAAATGTGGGAATTCAAAATGATTTGCGTATATGTATATGTAGGAGAAAGCTAAAAAAAAAAAGACGGGTGTATTTTTTTTGTTATATATAAATAATGGAAGATAGATGAGTAGAAAGAAGAAGAGAAGCTAGCTACAGCTGCAGATAGCGACGATGAAGATAATAAGTTGGTTTTTGTCTGTCCAGCTAAATATAGTTAAAAGCCGGCCCATGTAGGTCATCTTTGCTTTTTAGCCATTTTGGATTTCAGTGGCTCTTCCCTACACATATTAAAATTAATAGACCAATTTTTAAAAAATAAAAATTTTTCTTCAATGTTAAATAATTTTTTTTACATTTCAAATATTACAATTATAAACAAATTAATTTCTTAAAAATATTAAAAGCGATGCCTAATTGAATAATATATGAAATGATTTGACCATCTTACACAGAATTTCCTTACACTCTTTCTAAATCAAAGAGTAAAAAGTAAAAAAAGAAAAAATTAAATACGTTGAGTGTGGTGGGGTTTTGGAGAGCGGGGATAATGGAATGACCAAATTACCCCCTAAATTGAATTTTTGGACCTTATTTTAATAATTGATGCTAATCTGGACTAATTTTATATTCCTTCACCTGATGATTGATCTGGGATTTGTGTGATGTAATCCCGGGACTTTTCGATCCGGGTTAGTAGTCTTGATTTTCCCAAAACACCCTGGAAAATTGTTAAGAGCTTAGCAAAATAAAAGTAAATTGTCATTGTTAAATTAATGTGTGCTAGTTCGCTTTTTCTTACTATATTTATTATTTATTTAAAAAAGCTACAAACTGTTAATTGGGTTAGACTATGGTGCTAGTGCAGCCACGTTGGTTTAGGGGACCCTAGCTAGAATTTCTTTTAAAATTTGACAAAATTGGTTAAATGTAGTGTTCAAAAAAAATTGCCACAAGTGGAACAATTGATTTTTTTTAAAGGTGGGATCCATTTGTTGAATTAAACAAGTTAGATGTAGGTCATATTATTAGGCAAACCCATTTAATGAATTGTAGTAAATAGTGTCCAATTCCGTTAGGTCGCAACCTACCGTAATAAATGGTCTACAATTTTCACGACCAAGTTCTTACCATTTCCCTCATTTTTACTGATATATTTTTTAAAGTTTCTTTGGAAAAATAGGTATACTCTTTAATATATAATTTGAAGATTCTGTAAACTTATGAAAAAGAATATAAGGATAATGTGTTACCAAATTAAAAAATATATACATTTGGTAAGCCAGTATTTTTTAGTAGTTAGTTTGTTATGTAACCCATGTTCTTAGATTTTTGTGATATTATGTAGATATGTTAGAAATGAATTATCAGAACTTACCCATATTAAAGCCAAAGATGCTTTCCAGTTTCCCTTTTTTTTTTTGCTGGTTACCTTTTATTTGAATAAAAGTTTACTATTCCCAGATTAATATTACTTGTAGATTGTTTGCAAATTGTCATAATATTCTTGCCATTTTCTTTTTACCCAAAATTAAAAAATGTTGTTACTTCATTCTACTTTCAAGTCATTACCAACTTTCATGGAAAAACCTTATACTAAATAGGAGTATCAAATCATATTAATTTCTCATGTTCGAAACATAAATTAATTAAAGTTGTAGTCTTTTCTTTATAACCCTGCATTTTTCTGTCTTCTAGGAAATTTCCGTCCGTCTACTTTATTTACTGAAATTAATACTTTTGCGTTTTGTCTGAATTAGTGGCTCGATAATTTTATTTTATGAGATTTGAGAAGACTCGAGATGTTCTTATGCAACGCAACTTTGAAATTTTTTTTCTTAAGCGGTAAAATTTTGTTACCAACAACGAAAGTTGTTTTTACTATTTTTGTTATCTTTATATTGTTAAGCGTTAATGAAATAGTCTAATATGACCAGTAAAAAAATTTATTTCCGTAAAAAGAGTATCGATGTAAAAGAAATAAGAAATAGAGAGAGAAGCTCCGCCTTCTCTCTACTTTTCTTCATCTTCTACACTGTTCATCGTCTACTTCTTCTCCATTGCAGCTGCTAAGGTAAGTAAACCTAGCAGAATTAGATATGGCAAAGAGGAGAGGTCGCCCAAGAAAGGAACTAGTTCCAATTTATGCGAGTGATTTAGTCTTCCAAAATGCAGTTAATATTGTGCAGATGGTAGGTACTACTGTTCCATCGAATCCTCCTGTGGTTACTGTTCCATTGCCTCAAGTAATACCAGATCCACAACCATCTAGTGTTCCAATGTTACCAGTAGCAACAGTGAAGAGTATAGAGCCTCCAATCAAGGCAGTAGCTGGTCCGAAGGAGCAGGAAAATGGAGTCCAAACCAGCATGCAACAACCAACAACATCAGATCCACCAAAAGCTGTAACAGAGGAAGGTGCAAACCCACCCAAACAGTGGAATAGTCTCTTCCAGAGTAACAGACTTGCTGCAAATGGTATGTCCTTAGAATATATTCCCCCTACGATTGTTAATGGCAAACCAGTTGGTCAATTGGTAAAGGAAGAAGTGGAGGAGGAAGAAATGAAATGGAAATGTGCTTTGGTAGTATTTGTGTTAGGCAATAGCCCTGGGTATAATGGAATGAAGCGATTTATTAATCTCCACTGGTCACATGTTCCTGATCCTGAACTGTTCTATCATGAGGAGGGTTACTATATTGTTAAATTTAATTCCATTGAAGATGCTAAGGAAATACTGTGTGGAGGTCCATATACTATTGCCAATAGACCAATGATTTTGAAGCAATGGTCTGTGGATTTTGACTTCAAAGCAGCTTTCCCCACTGAAATTCCTTTATGGATAAAGTTTCCTAACTTACCAATGTCTTGTTGGGGCAGCAAGTCCTTAAGCAGGATTGCCAGTGTCCTTGGTAAACCTATATATGCTGATGAGTGCACTACTAAACAGTCTAGAATCTCTTATGCTCGTATGCTCATTGAGGTAAATGTGTCCAAAAAGTTACCTAGTGAAATAGAGATTTTAGATCAAAATGGAAAGAGTTTCATACAGGATGTGATCTATGAGTGGAAACCTTTGTACTGTGAGAAATGTTTGGAGGTTGGACATAACTGTCTAACCAAAGCTACCCAACCTACACAGAAAGGTAAAGTAACACAAGAATGGAGAGTGAAAGCACCAGTTGAAGCAAGCAAAAACAACCAGATGCCTCACAGCCAGAGTCCGGAGATAATTAAGGAGACAATTATCAAACATACAACTGATGTTGGGGATAGACAGAAGCAAGTTGTTCAAGACTCTCCAGTCTTTAACATAACCAATTTCCCTCCCTTATCTCCTCTTGTTATGTCTAATAGATTTGAAATTGGGTCAGTTAGGTGGGCTGATCATCCCCTTGATGAAGGGGGAACAAGTAAAACTAAATGAAGTGGATCATTTGGAATATTGGAGGTGTAAATAAAAGGTTCAAACAAAAAGAGGCTCAAAATTACTTTAGGAATAATAAGTTTGACCTGGTGGGACTAGTAGAAACCAAGGTTAAACAACAGAATGCTAGTAGAATAGCTAGTTTTTATTGCCTAACTGGAACATGATAACTAATTATAGTGGTGCAGTAAATGGTAGAATTTGGATCCTGTGGGATCCTACAAAAATTGTGGTTTCTGGTTATCTTGAGGAGGCTCAGATAATACATTGTCAAGTTCAGCACATCACTGGTGAGGTTATCTGCTGGCTCTCAGTAGTGTATGGATTCAATGATTGTGATCAGAGGAGGATGCTATGGAATTCTATCTTGAACTTATCAACTGGTATTACTGATCCATGGCTCATTGCAGGGGATTTCAATGCAATTTTATCCACCAAAGAGAGACAATCCTGCCAACAAGTGAAGCAAAGGGACCTTGTGGATTTCAATAACTACATTCAACAATAAGGACTAGTGGAGCTGCCTTGGGAAGGAAACTATTTTACCTGGTCTAATCAACAAAGTGGTAATGATAGAGTATGTAGTAGACTGGATAGAATGTTTGGTAATTTTGAATGGCAGATGAAGTGGAACCATGTACACACTGTATATGGTCACCCCCTTATATCTGATCATAACCCTATGCTACTAACTCTTACAACTGATACAGCTACAAGGATAACACCATTCAGATTCTTCAATGCTTGGATCCAGCATAAGGAATTTCATGTTATTATCTCAAGGTACTGGAGTGTCAAGGAGCAGAATACTCTTCAAGGAGTATGGAATAATCTTAAGTCCCTCAAACATCCCTTAAAATCTCTTAATGTTAGAGATTTTAAGAATATTTCTCAAAAGATTGAAAGTAGCAGGAAAGAACTGGAAGATGTGCAGCATCAACTGGCTACTTCTTATTCAGATACACTTCAGCAAAGAGCAAAAGATATGGTACAACAGCTGGAGAAATGGTCACTAATTGAAGAGTCAGCTTTACAACAAAAATCAAGAGCTAAGTGGATCAAGCTAGGGGATTCCAACAATAAGTATTTTTCAGCAGTCATGAAAGAGAGGAGCCAATATAAGAAGATTATTGAACTCTCTATAGAAGGAGGCATGAAGATAAATGATCCTGCAGAGTTGAAGAAGGAGATTAGGGATTTCTATCAAGCTCTAATGGGAACTGCAGCCAACACACTTCCAGCAGTGAACAAGATATATATGAGGAATGGACCAAAATTATCTCAATCACAAAGGATGGATCTTGTAGCTGATATAACTGATGCAGAGATAATTGGCAGCTTGAAGGGTATTGGAAATGATAAAGCTCCAGGCATTGATGGTTTTAATGACATGTTCTTCAAACAGTCTTGGCATATCATTGGTAATCAGGTGATATTAGCAGTCAGGAATTTCTTTCATACTTCCAAAATGCATAGACCAGCTAATTGTGCAACTCTCACTTTGTTACCTACGGTTCCTAATCCTCAAACAGTGAAAGAGTTTAGGCCTATAGCTTGTTGCTCAGTCTTATATAAGATTATTTCCAAGCTGTTGGCTAATAGACTCCAAAAGGTTATGAGTAGTATTATATGCAATTCTCAAGCTGGATTTATACCAGGAAGAAGAGTAGCAGATAATGTGATATTAGCTCATGAGCTAATAAAACAGTATTCCAGATCACATATTTCTCCCAGATGTATGATCAAGATTGATCTCCAAAAAGCTTATGATTCAGTGGAATGGTGCAGTCTACAACAGATTATGGAAGAGCTGGATTTCCCTAGCAGATTTATTAGATGGATCATGGAATGTGTTCAAACTGTTAGCTATACTGTTGTAGTTAATGGTGAAACAACAAAGCCTTTTCAAGCTGCCAAAGGATTGAGGCAAGGAGATCCAATATCTCCATTTTTATTTGCTATTATAATGGAATATCTTAGTAGATCTCTGGCAGAGTTGAAACATTCTACAAGCTTCACATATCATCCAGGGTGTAAGAGGTTAGGAATCACTCATTTGAGTTTTGCAGATGACTTGCTATTATTTGTCAAAGGGGAGCCTCAATCAGTAAGTTCTATGTTCCTATTCTTTTCTCAATTTCTTGCTGCTACTGGGCTTAAGGCTAACCTACACAAAAGTGCTGTGTATTTTGGTGGAGTGTCAAATGAGAGTCAACAACAAATTCTTGATCTTCTTGGTTATGTTAAGGGGGATCTTCCTTTCAAATATTTGGGAGTCCCTTTAACTGCCAAAAAGTTATCAGTTGCTCAATGGCAACCACTGGTTGATAAGATTACTGCAAAAGTTACTTCCTGGACAGCAAGGTACTTATCATATGCAGGCAGATGTCAATTGGTTCAATCAGTTATTCTTGGAGTTCAAGCTTACTGGGCTCAATTATTTATCATGCCATCTAAAGTTGTTAAGCTGCTGGAGACTATATGCAGAAAATACATTTGGTCAGGGTCTGTTAACATCACTAAGAAAGCATATGTGGCTTGGGAGAAAGTTTGTATGCCTAAGTCTGTTGGAGGACTGAACTTAACAAATATATCAAAGTGGAATAGAGCTGCAATAGCTAAACTTGGTTGGGACTTAGCTCATAAAAAAGACTTGTTATGGGTGAAATGGATTCACACTGTCTATGTCAAACAACACCAGTTGGAGAACCTTACTATCCCAGTAATGCTAGCTGGATGGTAAGGAAAATTGTGGAAGGAGTCAAACTGCTGCAACAACAAAATCTGCTAGGTGACACTGTCTGCTCTATAAGGAAGGTATACTTGCAGCTGCTGGGAGATTCGTCTAGAGTTTCATGGAAGAATATGGTAATGCAAAATGCAGCTAGACCTAAAGCTATCTTCAGCTTATGGTTGATACTGCAGGATCGACTTCCCACCAAAAACAGGCTGTTACAATGGAAGCTGAACATCTCCGGAGTGTGTGTTATGTGCCAGCAAGAATTGGAAACTAGAGATCATTTATTTCTGCATTGCTCCTTTGCTTCACAGTTGAGATATCAAACAATGCAATGGCTGAGAACTGATGATTTCACTGGACAAAATTGGATACAATTCTGTCAATGGATCATTATACAGTCCAAAGGAAAATCTGTCCGAGCCCTCACCTTCAAGATGACTATCACAGAAATGCTATATAGTATTTGGTTAGAGAGAAATGCAAGAATTTTTGAAAACATTTATTGTAATAGTGATAAACTCCTAAGTAGCATAGCCTATATTTGTAATGTTCGAGCTCCTCCTAGGCTTAGTTCACATATTCAGCATTTTATGATATAAATGCTGAATATTAGAGTAGCATAGATACTTCATGTTCTAAGTTGATAGGCAGTTGAGATTAAACTGTCCTATGATTTTGTAAGGCATCCTTTTGGTGATTAATAAAAATTTTAATTACCAAAAAAAAAATATGACCAGTATAATTCCTAAAAGTGCTTGTCACGTATGGTAGTCTCAGTTACTTAATATTTTATTGCTGACATGTATATTAAATTCTTAATCAATGCAACTGAATTTATAAATAATAATACACCCCTTTTCGATTTCTAGCCTAATGATAACTGAGTAACACCAAATATTTACTGATTCTTTCTTTCTTCCTTCTTTCTTTTTATTTGTATTTGTATTTTTATTTTTCTCCTTTAGACTATGTTAGAATTCCCGTTGGATTTCACCTTTAATACTTCTCTTTGAGGTGTTCTTGTTATGGAGTTTTGCAATTTTTTCAAGTTCGAATCAATACCAAAAGAAATACGAAAAATAATTAAATTGATAACAATTTTACGCTTGTGAGGTTGATTATCAGGTCACATGGATTTATCCATTGAAAAGTGCTTCAAAATTTTAATATTTCATTCATACTATCCTGAAATTTTTATCATATTTAATGTGGGACACGCCCAAATTTCATTTTCATTGAAATCTATGTTTGTAGTTGTAGACCATATACTCTCCATTCGAACTTGAGTTAGAATTTTCTGTACAACTTTTTAATCTTCATTTTGATTGTCAGACTGAATCCCCCTCCCTCCGATGGAAATAATTTTTTTTCCCAGCCCTTGTTAAGATTTTTTCTAAATAAAGGGAACTCTAATAGCACAGTTGTTTGCTTGCTTTTTTAACTAGCACAAATATAACACCAATGATTTAATCCTTTTTACGCTTGTGGTAGTACTAATAATAAATTACTAACAAAATTGTTTATATCTGAGTAGCAATTAAATTTATATGTGGTTTTAAAGATACGTGATTTAGTTCAATACTAACTAATAACCAAGAAACCGAGCACATAAATTAAAGAAGTAAATGGAATCAAACCAGTGGTTAAGCAAGTCCTCACCTCGAGCTATGATGGCCTCGAGGTAGGTCAACAAGAACAGCAAAGTAAGGACAATAAAGTAAAGAGACGATTCTTATGAGTAATGAGCAAGAAAGTAAGAGAGTATATTTTTTTACCATTGATTGATGATATGTTACAAATGATTGGTGTCCTTTTTGTATAGTAGGGGAACACTAAGTAAGGTAAATTTTCATTTACAGTAAGGAATCTTATTGGGACAGCTGTCTAACCGCCTAGCACAAATCTGTACTAACTCGTACAAATATGTTCCGGAATTTACGCCATGATCTTGGGGCCATAGCGGGAATCTCGCTCTTTCTGTTATAAAACTATAACAATAGCATCCCGAGGTTGGTCGCACTCGACCCCTGTGTTCATCAAGAATTCCAATTTTCGAGTATAGTATTATGTCATCGGGCTCGAGCCCAGCCCATATCGCTCCATTCGACCCCTCGAGTCTACAAAATGTGGGACACATAATTTTACCGTATACAGATAGTCCACATGTTTCTTAGAATAAAATGATAAGAAACAAATTGAGCCTCGATTTTTCGGAGTCCTTGAAGATGACTTCATTCCCGTGATTTAGACACTCGAAGTGACCGAAACGTCCCATCGGTTTTTCTTCCCCAAAACATTAAATGCTTCTCCAGTGGTGGTCGGCCACTAGCATCATCCCTTGCCTATAAATGCAAGGTTGGATTTCGGAAAAAATGTCACCTCAATCTTCAGACCGCCTTCAAACTTCTTTTACCTCTCCCTCTCTTCATCTCTTCTCTCTTATTACACATTACCTGATTCCTTTTAGCACCGAAGAAATACCAAGTTTCGCCTACTTCTGCCTCTAATATCCAGATCAATAGCGAAAACTTCCAAAACAGTTCCCAGAAAGAGAAAGCTTCCTCCTCCTCTTCCTGGCTGGCCGGTGATAAAGCGTCGACCCTTTAAGAGATCATTCTTGGCCCATGTGTTATAAAAGAAGACTTCAGAGTTGAAACTTCCCCCCTACGATTCCTGGTCGATATGAACATGTATCGAGGTATGTTTGCTTGATGACGGAGAAGCATCTCAAGGCCATTAAGAAAGACGGTGGTTGGGAGACGAGGTTGTGGTACATATCCCCGAATCCAAGGAGAGCATTACCACTCATGTGGATGGGTTCCTAAGTGTTTATACTTACCCCTTAACAACGGGTCCCCTCGATCCAGTTGTGATCAACTTTTGCAAAAGATATCAAGTCACCTTCGGCCAGATCCATCTTTCTTTCTGGCGTATAGTGACTATGCTTCATTATTTCTCCTGGAAGGCTGAGGGGATAAAGTTCACCATCAGCCATCTCATCCGATTATATCAGCCTCAGCTTTTCGGAGGGTTGATCAAACTCTAAAGTCGATCGAGCAAGGCCTTCATTGCTAGCAATGATGATGATAAGGAATGGGGATGGATGAGCCAGTTTGTGCGAGTTACGACCTCGGATGTCATCCCCGAGGGTAAAATGTCATTCCTAGAGAAATGGAACCCCGATTGTAAGTGAAGTCATTTTCCCAGTATCTTCTTATATTCCGTTTTTGTCATTGTGTGATGCTTTACCTTTTTCGTAGCAGTTGCTTGGATGCCCCATGTGATCCACAACCTCGAAGACTAGGTCCAGAAATTAGCCGCGGCCTCCCCGTATGATGAGCGCAGATGGATTGACTTGTCGAAGGGCAAATATGAGGCCAAACACTATAGTAGGTCCTTCTCCCAAGTTTTTGATGCTTTCCCCTTTACTGGAGATGTCACATTACTTATGCATGTTCTTCACTTATGTAGGTATTTATATGCCTCCGAATTAATGCCAGCCCCGCCTAGGGAAGAGACCGAGTCCCCGATTCCAAAATCGGAGAAAGATAACAAGAGAAAAATGTCTTCAAAACCCGAAGACCCCCAACACAGGAGGGTCGCTAAGCGAAGACTAAGAAATAAATGCATCCATGTGATGAGTGATGAAGAGGAAAACGAGGGTGAAGAATCAGCACTAGAAATCCGAGCCATGAAGCCAATCGAAGCTGTTAGGTATTCTAAATTAGAGACCCTACTTTGTGGTGAGGAGACTGCAAAGAAAGGTGTAGGCAAAGCCTCCGAATCACCTAAAGTCGAGATCGTTCCTCTTCCTCCAACAAGTACACCAAAGGGGACAAGTACCGAGATACCTGGATCTGAACAGAGCGCCCTGAGCGACATAATCGATGCCATGACAATAGGTCACTCTCCTCCCTTACCAACTTGTTCTGAGGAGGCAATAAGGGAAGCTTAAGCTCTGCAAACGCCTGACTCGAGCGGGGTCATTTGTGAAGAAGATCCTTTCTAGGATTGCTTTACCGGGGTCGATGATGCCGCCGACCTCAACGATGCATCTTCTCTCTTTGAAGAGGCCCACCGTTATTTCTCTCGGGTAAGCATTAACTCCTATTGTTGTAATTTCTTCTCATTCTCTTACACTTACTGATATCTTTTTTCTGTGTAGGAAATTACGTGGTTTAGGGTCGAGCTGAGCCAATGTGGGGCCAAGCTCAAGAAGTCCTTGTATAAAGGGAAGGCCCTGAGGCTCCTTTGCGGCGATATAGAGGAGGAGCTCAAGGACCTTCGAGCAGACTTGGCCAAAGCTCGTCAAAATAAGGTTGAGCTAGACAAGCTGGTAATCATCATTTTGCAAGAGTATGGTCTACTTGACCAATTGAGGAGGCTAACACTTCAGTGTCTTAACTTCAGCAAAAATTGGAGATGGTTGGGCAGCTTCGAGGATAGGTCGATCAAGTTAAGGCCCACTGCAACTAGTGGAAGGAAAATATGGATCGACTTGTTGCTCAGAATGCGGATACTCTAGCCCAACTGGCATAAGTTGAGACCCAGCTCCGAGATGCTAAAAATCTAGCCCAGAAAAAGAAGATCGACGAGCTCAAGGCCAAACTTGCCGTGAAAGGGGCTGAGGTTGCTGAAGCCAGGGCCGAGGTTGAGAAGATGAAGGCCACGGCTGAAAAAACTATTGATGTGTACCTGAGGGATGCTGAGGCTGATCAAATGGAACTAAGGGAAGCCCCCTCCAATCGGGAGAAACGAAGCAATGATTTCTCCAAGTGCAAATCCCGGAGGGAGACCCTCGAAGAGATCCATGCTCAAGGTTTCGACCTCACCCAGGAGATAGCCCAAGCAAAAGCGCTCGAAGCTGATGCCAAGTTTCTTATCTCCTTTGACGACGAGGACTATGACGAAGGCAGCCAAGGCGAGTCTTAATGAAGTTGGGCTCGAAGATCGAACTGCTCCCGAAAGAAAGACCATTATAGATAGGATTTTCCTTTCTCTTTCTATAATTTTCTTTTTGTAAAACCTTTTATCGGTCTTTTGTATATATCTTTTTCCCAGTATATTAAAGCAGAACTTCCTCAAATTTTTCTCGATATTTCCTGTCTTATAAAATTCTTGTAATGATTTCATTATTTTCAAATGTGTGTTTGAGATTTTATCTCAGATGTTCTTTTTTAAATTGTCATGGTTGAGTTCGAATAATTTCGAATTTTTGGGTCCCCTTGCAGGCTCGTGTTGGATAATGGTGAGGCCCCAGAGCCATAATTAAGCTATTATTTATTTAGGCTTGGGATAATCTAACCCTTGGATTCAGAGCAGGTGAGAACAAGTTCTTGAACCTTAAGTGTATCGGTTCCTTAGGCTATTTTATATCGGTCCATTAGCCTCAAAGAAATGGCTATTATTTTCCTTTTCTGGTTAGAAGACTTAGTGAAAATTTATTTATTCCATGGCATGCATTTTTTTACCCATTGGATTTTTTGAGGGTTTGATGTCGATCAGAACCCTTTGTTTTTAATGCCTTAGCACAAGTTTGTATTTGAATAACTCGATACCTCGCAAGATTTTTCAAGGGATGATTTTATCGAAGCCCTTTGATTATTTTGCATATGGTAGCCTTTATTTAATCGGTGTTCTTGGAATTCGACGGTCTGTTTTTATTGTGGAATTTAGGCGTCTCTAAGCTGTGTTATTTCTCTCGTAGCCTTTAATATGGTTGTAGCCTTCGAATGTGTCTATTGGACTTGTTTCTCGATAACCTGTCAAACTTGTCAGGAAATGTTAGTCCCCGAGTATGATAGCCTTGGCCTTTGCATCAAGGGATGACTTTTTGAGGTCTTATAAATTCGACAACTCGAATGCGTTGACTGTCGATGACATTCTTTGAGTATTCGAGGAGTATTTGTATTTTTTCCCTTGAGCCATTTTTTGCCGAATCACAAGTATGGAGCTTGTTCGATATGCCCAAAGAACCTTTAGCAAAACTTCTCTCCATTTCCCATTAGCATCGTTCAACCTTTTCAAGTTTTGGATGACAGTCTGGTTTGTCGATTTAGCCTATCTTTTTTCGCTATGATGTTATGACATTGATAAATACTTTTATTTTGTGTGCTTCAAGGAAATTCGTTACCTTGTTGCCGATGAATTGCTTTCTATTATCGCACTTAATTTTACAGGTATCCTAAATAGACATACGATGTGGTCCTAGATGAAGTCAATAACTTCTTTTTCTCTGACATTCTCGAAGGCATGTGCTTCCACCCATTTAGAAAAGTAGACAGTCATAAAAAAATGAATTTATCTTTACCTGAGGTTTTTAGTAGAAGGCCGACGACATCCATTCCCCATTTTATGAAGGGCCATGGGGACAGAATTGAGTGAAGTTGCTCTTCGGGCTGATGAATCATCGATGCAAACCTTTGACATTTATAACATTTTCTAACAAACTCCTTTGTGTCTTTTTCCATGCTATTCCAGTGATACCCAGCTCTAATAAAGACTCGGCGCCGGAATGATTCCCACAAGCGCCTTTGTGGATTTCTCATAGAACATATCGGTGTACTACGACCCTAAACATAACGCTAATGGTCTATTGAACATCCTTCTACACAATGTTCCATCTTCATCCAAGGTGAGCAAGTAGCCTTGGTTCGTAGAACCCTTGACTCTTTATGATCCGATGGGAGTTTTCCATTTTTAAAATATTCAATATACTTATTCCTCCAATCCCAAGTCAAACTTGTAGAATTTATCTCGGCATGACTCTCCTCGACCACAGATCTAGATAATTGGACGACAGTACCCAGGATAATATCATCTTCTTCAACTGATGAACCCATGTTTGCAAGTTCATCGACCTTACTGTTTTGTTCTCTAGGCATATGCTCTAGAGTCCACTCTTTGAAGTGGTGCAAGGTTATATGTAGCTTGTTCAAATATCTTTGCATCATATCCTCTCGAACTTCGAAGCTTTGTTTACTTGGTTCACCCCTAACAAAGAATCGCACTTGGATTCAATGACTTTTGCCCCAAGCTATTAGCAAGCTCGAGACCTGCAATCATGGCCTCATACTCGGCCTCATTATTAGTCAACCTAGAAGTTTTAATATATTGTTTGATAGTGTTACCCGTAGGTGGCTTCAAAATGATACCAAGCTCGGACCCATTCACATTCGAGGCACCATCTGTGAATAGGGTCCATACCCCTGATGGTGTACCCGATTTTGGTAGAAGTTCTTTCACCATTTGGAGTATGAGGGTCGGTGTAAAATAGGATAGAAAGTCAGCTAACATTTGAGACTTGATGGTTGTTCAAGGATGATATTCGATATCGTAACCGCCAAGTTCGATGGCCCATTTGGCCTATCGGCCTGTTAACTCGGGCTTATGCAAAATATTTTGGAGAGGATAAATGGTCAGCACATATATCGAGTGACACTAAAAATATGTCTTTAGCTTTCTAGATGAGCTTATTAATGCAAGTGCTAACTTTTCTTAGTGTGGATATCTAGTTTTAGTATCTCCTAGAGTGTGACTTACGTAATAGACAGGGAAATGCATACCTTGCTCTTCTCAAACTAGTACCACACTTACCGCTATCTCAGACACTACTAAATATACGTAAAGCTTTTTAGATACCTTTAGAGTGTGAATAAGAGGTGGGCTCGATATGTATCGGTTCGATTCCTCCAATGCGTTCTGGCATTCCGGGGTCCATGCGAAATCATTTTTTCTTTTTTAGTAAGGAAAAGAATATGTAGCTTTGATCTTATGACCTCAAAATGAATCGGCCCAAGGCGGCTATCCATCATGTTATCCTTTGTATAGCTTTCACACTATCTACGATAGTGATATCATCGATGCCTTTGATCTTGTCGGGGTTGATTTCAATTCCCCGATTTGATAGCATAAAGCAGAGGAACTTGCCCGAACTGACCCCGAAGGCACACTTTTCTGGGTTAAACTTCATGTTGTACTTCCTCAATATTTTGAATGTTTCCGTAAAATGAGTTAAATGATCCTTTGATCGTATAGACTTAACCAACATATAGTCAATGTAAACTTTCATTGATTTACCTATCCGTTCCTTGAACATTTTGTTACCTAGGCGTTATTATGTAGCTTCAGAATTTTTTAGTTCGAATGGCATTACAATGTAACAGTATGTTCCAAACATAGTGATAAACAAGGTCTTCTCATGGTCTTCCGGGTTTATTTGAATTTTATTTCACCCGGAGTAGGTATAGAGAAAGGTAAAGATCTCGTGGCCGGTCGTGGCATCGATCATGAGATCGATGTTAGAAAGTGGAAAGGATTTGTTTGGGCATGCCTTGTTTAAATCCTTATAATCTACTCATATTCTAAGTTTGTTTCCTTTCTAGGGACTACAACTCTGTTGGCTAACCACTCGGTGTATTTTACCTCCCAAATGGATCCTATTTTATGAAGTTTAGTTAATCCTTTATGAATGCATGCTTCACCTCATACTGAACCTTCTTTTTTTATTTAATGGTTTAAACCTGGGTTGAAGCTCAGCCGCTGTGTTGTTATTTCTGGTGGGATCCATGACATGTCAAAATGGGACCAAACAAAACAATCTGTGTTATAGCTAAGAAATTGAATGATTTTTTCCTAAGTTAGAGGGTTAACCCTATTCCAAGGTATACCTTTCTCTCGGGCATACACTCGATCAATATGACATGTTCCAGTTCCTCGATCGTTGACTTGGTTGCATCTGACTCTTCGGGTACAAGAAAAGTTCAAGGAGTAAGGAAATCCTCTTCTTCTTCGACTACCTATTTCTTTGATTTTGTCGAGGCTGGGGATGGTGATTGCTATTTGCTTGTTGTTTATCTTTGGTGCTCGATTTTTTCAAGATCAAAGGTGCTGGTATCTGTGTCACTTCATTGACTGCAAACATTTCCTTTGCAACATGTTGTTCACCGTAAACTGTATTCACACCATCCACTATTGGGAATTTCATCATCTAATGAAGGGTCGATGGTACTGCCCTATCACGACCCAAAATTCCCACCATCGGGAGTCGTGATGGCGCCTACTAATGAGAGTTAGGCAAGCCAATCCTTAGTTATTTACTTCATTAACACATTGCTTCTCTTTTAAACACAAACAAGTCAATAACATGAAAACATCAAAAATTTGAATAATTAAGCGGAAGATAACAATTTTTTTATCAGAACATGACTCTCTAATACAACCATTTGAATTTCGACTACCCAGAACAGGTGTCACAATTTCACAAACGGTCTATGAATACTACATATAAAGGTTTGAAAAAATTAAACTCAACACTGTCTCCAGAAATACATGAAAGAAATAGGAATGTAGATGAAATGAGATGTCATGGCCTGTGAACGCCTGCAGAACTACCTCGTGTCGCCTGAGGAATAAGATCCAGCAATCTCACTGCAGTCCGAATCCTACAACACTGGGGTCTGCACAAAAGTTGCAGAGTGTAGTATCAACAAAACCGACTCCATGTGCTGGTAAGTGCCTAGCCTAACCCCGGCGAAGTAGTGACGCGGCTAGACTAGACTACCACATAAAGTTGGGTAGTAATATATGTATATCTACATCGGGAAAATAACAAGAATAACCATTTTAAATGGGAATGGAACATTCTTCAGGGATAATAGATAATACAGAAATTCAAGAGAAAATTAAGGAATATCAATCAAATATCTCTAACACGGATAAGGAAAATAAAAGCCGACTTCACTGTCTGTACACATCTTGTTGCAGACGTGCAATCCGACCCCAGTTATCAATGTTTCCATGGTAGGCGTACCATCCGCTCCCATTTCATCAAACCTCATGGTAGGTGTACCACCCGCTCCCATTTCATTATATAAACAGTTCTTCCAAATGAAATTTACTCTAATAATGCAACAATTAATACGAATACATAAGACAACAAGTACACAATAATTATGATTCACTAAGAAAAATAAATAATGATAAGTAGCAATTAATTATGGGCTTTAAGGAATAATTAGGAAATTTAGTATTTAATGTGTCGAATGTCAAGTAACAATTAAGCCACATAATCATGTAGCAATTAATGACATAAATTCAAGTCGCGATGTTGCACAAGGATACCTTGATTCAATAATAACAAGTAACACAATAAGGAAGATGTCAACACAAAGAAACATAGTTACAGTGGAATAAGACAATTAAATGCACTTGAACTAATAACAATAAGAAATAATAACAAACAACAATAGGTGCACGGCATCACCCTTCATGCTTTTACTCTCATCCTCACCAAGTAATGATATAATAAAATGTGCACGGCATCACCCTTCATTCTTTTACTCTCTTTCCTCGTGCATATATGATATTTTAAGGACAAGAAATATTGGTCCTCACATATAATCAATAGAATCGACACAAAGTGGTACATCGCGCGGCACGGCATCACCCTTCGTGCTTTACTCTCCTTTCTCACATATAATCAATAGAATCGGTACGGAATGGTACATCATGCGGCACGACATCACCCTTCGTGCTTTACTCGCTTTCCTCACAATAATCAAACCATGCACGGCATCACCCTTCATGCTTTAACACTCTTCCTCACCCAATCAACAATCACAAAAAAGGTCAAGGGAATAATAAGACAATAACGGAAATCTCGGCAAGGGAACACAAACAAACAATTAAACCCGATAAGGATACACCATCAATATTCTCAACGTGCCGCCAATGGGAAATATTCAATAATCAACAACGTTCCGGCAAGGGAATAGATCAATAACTCTTTCTCTTTATTTTTTTTTCATATCATAGTTCACATTATAACTCGAGTCAATGCTCCAAAGATTTACTTATCTCATATACCTTCACAATTTTTATTTCAACTCGAGCCAACGGTCCATGGAGATTAAAGATCACAATTCTTTTCCCGGACTCTTTACAACATATAGAAGTCATCAATTGAGCATGGAAGGTATAAAAAAATCAAAATTATTCGCAAAATAAGGACTCACGGTCATGCTAGACACTAATGTATATATACTTGTCACCATGCTTATACATCGAATCAAGCTTCAAAACTCATAGTTTCTTCCAAATTTTCATAAAACATCAATTTTCTATTTTAAGTCCAAAACACGTCAAATGGCGTTCGTTGCCAACCAAACTTTACAAAAAGCGCTTATACTATATATAAGACTTGTACCAGGCGCCGGAACCAAAATACGGGCCGATACCATAATCTTTTAATCAAATTTCATTTCCAGTTTTCTTAATTATTTCCAGAAAACAATTTCACACAAAAATTCATTTCTCGGGTTTGGGACGTCGGAATTCGATTCCGGGCATACGCCCAAGTCCCATATTTTGTTGCGGTCTCTCCAGCACTGTCAAATAACGGGTCGGGGTCCGTTTACCTAAAATGTTGGTCGAAGTCAAACTCATTCAATTTCATATCAAAATTTAGTATTTTTCACACAAAATTCATATTAAAGTTTCCTAGCTATGTGCCCAGATTGTGCGCGCAAATCGAGGAAACCCTAAATGAGTTTATCAAGGCCTCAGAGACGTAGAATGAATAAGGAAGCATGTGATGACCCCTTTGGGTTGTCACATTCTCCACCTCTAAAACAATCGTTCGTCCTCCAACGGACAAAAGAAAGAAGTACCTGAGTTAGTAAAAAGATGAGGACAATGATTCCGCATATCAGATTCGAACTTCCAGGTTGATGCCTTAGGGAGCTGACCACTCTACTGAACACGAACAGAAGGAAAACTCTTGGATCTCAACTGACAGATATGTCGATCTAGAATAGCTACCGACTCCTTGTCATAAGATGAATCCTTATCCAACTGGACAGTGCTGAAGTCTAACATGTGGGCTGGATCACCGTGATACCTCCGAAGCATGGATACATGAAAAAATGGATGCAGGGTTGATAAGCGAGGGGAAATGCAAGTCTATAAACCACCTCTCTCACTCGATCAAGAATCTCAAATGGACCAATGCAAGTCTATAATCCACCTCTCCCACTCGATCTAGAATCTCAAACGGACCAATGAATCTAGGGCTAAGCTTGCCCTTCTTCCCAAACATCATCACACCCTTCATAGGCGACACTCGGAGTAATACCCGCTCACCAACCATAAATGCCATATCTCGAACCTTGTGATCTGCATAATTCATTTGCCTAGACTGAGCTAAACAAAACCTATCCTGAATGATCTTGACCTTGTCCAAGGCCTCCTGAACCAAATCTGTACCCAATAACCGAGCCTCTTCCGGGTCAAACCATCAACCAGAGACCGACACTACCTACCATATAAAGCCTCATAAGGAGCCATCTGAATGCTCGACTGGTAGCTGTTGTTGTAGGCAAACTCCGCTAAAGGTAAAAACTGATCCCACGAGCCTCTAAAGTCAATGACACAGGCTCAGAGCATATCCTCTAAGGTCTTAATAGTCCGCTCGGACTGAGCATCCGTTTGGGGATGAAATGTTGTACTCAACTCCACCAGAGGGCTCAACTCTCGCTGAACTGCTTTCCAGAAACGCGAGGTAAACTGCATACCCCTATCCGAAATGATAGATACCGGCACACCATGAAGGCGAACAATCTCCCGGATATAAATCTCAGCTAATCTCTCGGATAAATATGAGATTGCCACATGAATAAAATGCACTGACTTGGTCAGCCTATCAACAATGACCCAAACTGCGTCAAACCTCTGCGGGGTCAACGTAAGTCCAGTAATGAAATCCATGGTAATCCTCTTCCACTTCCACTCAGGAAGCCCAACCCTCTGAAACAATCCTCCAGGCCTATGTTGCTCATACTTAACCTGCTGACATTACAAATATCGAGCCACATATGCAACAATATCTTCTTTATTCTACGCCACCAATAAGGCTGCCGCAAATCCTAATATATTTTCGCAGCGCCCGGATGACTAGAATACCGGGAACTATGGGCCTCCACTAAGATCAACTCTCAAATATCATCAAACATTAGGCACGCAAACTCGCCCCTGCAATATCAAAATACCATCATCACCTAAGGTCACCTGCTTGGCACCTCCACGTTGCACCGTGTCTCTAAGGACACACAAATGGGGATCATCAAACTGCCGATCACGGATACGCTCTAATAATGAAGAACGGGCAATCATGCAAGCTAACACCTGGATAGGCTCAGAAATACCCAACCTCACAAATCGATTGGCCAAGTATTAAACATCCAAAGCAAGCGGTCTTTGGCTGACCGGAATATAAGTACGACTACCCATACTGATCGACTTCCTAATCAACATATTGGCCACCACATTGGCCTTTCCCGAGTGATACAAGATAGTAACATCATAATCTTTCAACAACTCCAACCACCTTATCTGCCTCAAATTCAATTCCTTTTGCTTGAACAAGTACTGACGGCTCTTGTGATCAGTGAACACCTCACATGCCACGCCATACAAATAATTCCTCCAAATCTTCAGCGCGTGAGCAATAGCTGCCAACTCCAAATCATGTACTGGATAGTTCTTCTCATGAATCTTCAACTGCCTCGAAGCATAGGCAATAACCTTTCCGTCCTGCATCAATACTACACCAAGCCCCATAAGGGAAGCATGACAATAGACTGTGTAAGGCCCTGATCCTGTGGGCAAAACCAACACCGGTGCCGTAGTCAGAGCTGTCTTGAGCTTCTGAAAGCTCGCCTCACACTCGTCCAACCACATGAACTGGGCACCTTTCTATGTCAACTTGGTCATCGGGGCTGCAACAGATGAGAGCCCCTTCACGAACCGATGATAGTAGCCTACCAACCCCAAGAAACGTCGAATCACTATAGCTGATGCTGGTCTACGCCTGTTCTTGACTGCCTCTATCTTCTTTGGGTCCAGCTAAATACCCTCTGCTAATACAGCATGACCCAGAAATGCAACTGAACCCAACCCGAATTCACTCTTCGAGAACTTAGCATATAACTGACTATCCCCCAGTGCATGAAGAACCACTCTGCGGTATTGCTCGTGCTCCTCTTGGCTTGGACACATAAACAAGGCACTCAACGAATCACTAGGCATGACCAGATATGGTGCACAATAGAATTTACAATTCTCTACCACATACCAGAACAATACAGGCACCTCCACCTCTAATACATTTACCTCCACCTCTAGCATCTCTACCTCCACCTCTAATACCTTTACCTCTTCAAGGCCTCCGAAGACGAAGTTGATCAATCACTGGTCGGTGCTGCTGCTCAGCTAAATAAGCGGTACATGACCTTGCCATTCGCGAAAAGACAAGAGTAGAAGTTTCAATTTAGCATTGAGAAACCAAACAGCACGATAAGAAAGAATAAATGTGAAACTTCTCCTAACTCTGTAGCCTCTGGGATAAATACAGACGTCTCTGCACCGATCTCTCATACTCTACTAAGCTTGTTTGTGAACTGTGAGACCCATGCAACCTAAAGCTTTGATACCAACTTGTCACGATCCGGAATTCCCACCACCAGGAGTTGTGATGGCGCCTACTAATGAGAGCTAGGCAAGCCAATCCTTAGCTACTTACTTCATTAACCATTGCTTCTTTTTTAACAAATACAAGTCAATAACATGAAAACAACGGAACTTTGAATAATTATGCGGAAGATAACAATTTTTTTTATAAATCTAAACATGAATTTCTAATAAAGAATTTGATTCAACTACCCAGAATTGGTTCCATAGTTTCACAGACGATCTAAGAATAATACACATAAAGGTCAAAAAGAAATAAACTAAACACTATCTCCAAAAATACACGAAAGAAACAGGAATGTAGATTAAAGGAGACGCCAGGGTCTGCGAACGCCTGCAGGGCTACCTTGGGTCGCCTGAGGAATAAGATCCAGCAATCTCATTGCGATTTGAATCCTACAACACTGGGATCTGCACAAAAGAGTGCAGAGTGTAGTATCAGCAAAACTGACCCCATGTGCTGGTAAGTGCCTAGCCTAACCCCGGCGAAGTAGAACGCGGCTAGACCGGACTACCACATAAACCTGTGTAGTAATATACGTATATCTACAGCGGAAAAATAACAAGAATAACCATTTTAAATGGGAAGGGAACATGCTTCGGGGATAACAGATAATATAGAAATTCAAGAGAATAATAAGAAACATCAAAAAATTATCTCTAACATGGATAAGGAAAATAAAAGCGGACTTCACTGTCTGTACACATCTTGTTGCAGGCGTGCAACCTAATCCCATTTCTCAATGTTTCTGTGGTAGGCGTACCACCCGCTCCCATTTCATCAAACCTCGTGGTAGGCGTAACACCCGCTCCCATTTTATTATATCAACAGTTCTTCCAAATGAAATTTACTCTAATAATGCAATAATTAATACGAATTCATAAGACAACAAGTACACAATAATTATGACTCACTGAGGAAAACAAATAATGACAAATAGCAATTAATTATGGGCTTTAAGGAGTAATTAGGAAATTTAGTATTTAAAGTATCAAATGTCAAGTAGAAATTAAGCACATAATCATGTAGCAATTTATGACATAAATTCAAGACGTGATGTTGCAAAAAGATACCTTGATTCAATAATAACAAGTAATGCAGTAAGGGAGATGTCAACCCAAAGAATCATAGATATAGTGGAATAAGCCAATTAAATACACTTGAACCTACAACAATAAGAAATCATAACAAATGGAAATAGGTGTACGGCATCACCCTTCGTGTCTTTACTCTCATCCTCACCAAGTAATGATATAACAAAATGTGCATGACATCACTCTTCATGCTTTTACTCTCTTTCCTCACATATAATCAATAGAATCGGCACGGAATGGTTCATCGTGCAGCACAGCATCACCTATCGTGCTTTACTCTCTTTCCTCACATATAATCAATAGAATCGGTACGGAATGGTACATCGTGCGGCACGGCATCACCCTTCGTGTTTTATTCTCTTTCCTCACAATAATCAAACCATGCACGACATCACCCTTCGTGCTTTGACACTTTTCCTCACCTTATCAATAATCACAAACAAGGGAAAAGGAATAATAAAACAATAATAGAAATCCCGGCAAGAGAACACAAACAAACAATTAAAACCCGGCAAGGGTACAACATCAATAATCTCAACGTGCCGCCAAGGAAAAATATTCAATAATCAACAACGTCCCGGCAAGGGAATAGATCAATAACTCTTTCTCTTTCTTTCTCTTTCATCTCATAGTTCACATTATCACTCGAGCCAGTGCTCCAAAGATTTACTTATCTCATATACCTTCACAATTTGTATTTCAACTTGAGACAACGTTCCACGGAGTTTAAAGATCACAATTCCTTTCACATACTATTTACAACATATAGAAATCATTAATTAAGCATGGAAGGTATAACAAAATCCAAACTATTCGCAAAATAAGGACTCACGGTCATGCTAGACACCAATGTATAGATACTCGTCACCATGCCTATAATCAAATCAAGCTTCAAAACTCATGGTTTCTTCCAAATTTTCATAAAACATCAAATTTCCGTTTTAAGTCCAAAACACGCCAAACGACATCCATTTCCAACCAAACTTTACAGAAAGCGCTTAAATCATATATAAGATTTGTGCCGGGTGCCGGAACAAAAATACGGGCTCGATACCATAATCTTTTAATCAAATTTCATTTCCAATTGCCTTAATTATTTCCAAAAAATAATTTCACACAAAAATTCATTTCTCGGGCTTGGGACCTCGGAATTCGATTCCGGGCATACGCTCAAGTCTCATATTTTCCTGCGGACCCTCCGGGACCATCAAATCATGGGTCCGGGTTTGTTTATCCAAAATATTAAACGAAGTCAAATTTATTCAATTTAATATCAAAATTTAGCATTTTTCTCATAGAATTCATATTTAAGCTTCCCGGCTTTGCGCTCGGACTGCGCACACAAATTGAGGCAACTCTAAATGAGGTTATCAAGGCCTTGGAGACATAGAATGAATAAGGAAACATGTGATGACCCCTTTGGGTCGTCATATGCCCTCATGTTGGTGATCTATAGCCTCCCGAGTAGTGTATGATATTTCATGTCGCCATTAATAACATGGAATTTTGTATCTTGGATGGACTCGACCACGTTTACTAGTAGGATTATCTCCCCCTTCACTATTTCACTTGCCATGTTGAAGCAATTTAGCACTCGAGATGCAGGTACAATTTGGTCCTATAGGCTGAGCTGCTCTACGACCCTCGATCTGATTATGTTTGCTAAGCTACCTGGATCCATTAGAACACGTTTAACTTGAACTTTATTTAAAGATAGAAATTACTAGGGCGTCATTATGCGGCTAATAAATGCCTTATGCTTTCTCGTTATTGAACGACAGGATGCCCTCGGGCAAATAACTATGAGTCCATTTTTCTCTGGTAATCGACACCTTGGTACGTTTGAATATAGGCCATTGAGGAACATCGACCCCACCAACAATCATATGAATTACATGTTGCGGCTCTTCCTGCTCATTCTTTTTATTGGCGTTTATTTCTTTGAAGTAATTCTTAGCTCGATCACTGAGAAACTCTTGAAGATGACATTCGTTGAACAATCAAGCTATCTCCTTCCTCAGCTGTCTGCAGTATTCGGTCATATAGCCATGAGCGCCATGATATTTACACATCGAGTTTGGATTCCTTTGAGAAGTATCGATTTGTATAGGTCTAGGCCACCTGGTGCCTTTGATCCTTTCGATAGTCGATAAGATCCCCAATGCATCGACACTGAAATTATATTCCGATAATCGAGGTGCTTCTGCGGGATCGGTATGTTTATCAAAACCACCCTTACTCATAAGTCCCCCAGAATTTTCTCCTCGATCATTTCTTCGATCATTCCGATGAGGATGCACCCCAAATCGTTGTTTCTTTGATCTGTGACAAATGACTTATACCATTACCTATTTGATCTTAGTTCGCTGTTGGTATATCTCGGGGCCTTAAATACTAATCTATGTGGATGAACTAAGCCCGAGGTGGCTCCGGGTTGGTCATCCTCGACCCTGATCTTTAATTGGTAATGATTGTGTACATATGCCCAAATTACAACTCGATACTCGGTCAGATTTTTGCTTCAACTATCGAGATGCAATTGAACTCTGCTCGTTCAACCCCTGTGTAAAATCTTGCATGGACCAATTATCTAAGACGGTGGTAATTCCATTCGCTCTATTTTGAAATTGGGATACAAACTCCCTTAGCATCTCATCACCCATCTGTCTTATTTTGAAATCGTCTTATTTCCTTATCGCAACCTTTATAGCCCCGAAATGTGCCATTACGAAGGCATCTGCTAACATAGCAAACAAATTGATGGAATTAAAGTTGCCAAATTATTGCTCCTTTTGATAAAGTTTTCCCAAAAAGTTTCAACAAAACTGACCTAATCTCATCATAAAAGTTGTTTCCTTTAATCCCGCATGTGTACGAGGTGATGTGTTCATTTGGATCGCTCGTCCCATTTTACTTAGGTATATCTGGCATGCGAAACTTCTTGGGAATGGGCTTCGGAGCCGCACTAGGAGGGAATGGCTTTTGTACGAATTTTTTGGCATCCAAACCTTTCAAGACCAGGGATGCCCCTAGTATTTGATCAACACGGGAGTTGTACATCTCTACTTTTTTGTCGTTATCCTTTATATTTTTCTCTTCGACTCGATTTTTTTGGTGAGTTCCTCGAGAATCCTCATAAGCATAGGATCGGTCCCCGAGCCATCACCTTCGATCTTTTTGGCACCGCCTCAGTACGGCGAGTGATTTCTGATTCAACCACACTTGGATTTTTATGCTGACTTTAAATCTGAGCAATAGCAACCTGTTGAGCTTGTAGAATCTCGAATATTACTTGGAAGGTAACTCTCCCATCTTCTATACCCTGTGTTCTTTCACCATCGGATTGGACTTGCCTGCGTACACCTCCTACGGGGTCTACGCCTAAATCCGCATTCAAAGCGTTATGTGAACTAACATCGACTGGTTCAACAATTGGCACTTCCCAGGGTTAATCGGTGGCACACCGGCTCCCGGAGCAACTACGTTGTTCCTCTATGAAATCCAAGACCATCATCGCCGTGCAGGGTGTATTTTTTGAATTTGACATGTTTTAACTTGAGAACAAAAGTTCTTGACAAGAACAAGTGCGAAAATAACATATGTTATCTAAATCAATACTGAAATAATCACTATTATCTTTAGCTCCAAGGTGGGCGCCAAACTGTTTACCCTAAAATCCGAGTAACAATTAAATTTATTTTATGGTCTAAAAGATACGTGATTTAATCCAATACTAATTAATAACCAAGAAACCAAACGTATAAATTAAAGAAGTAAGTTGAATCAAACCAGTACTTAAGCAAGCCTTGACCTCGAGCTATGATGGCCTCGAGTTCGGTCAACAAGACCAGTAAAATAAGGACAATAAAGTTAAGAGATGATTCTGAAGAGTAATGAGCAAGAAAGTAAGAGAGTATATTTTTTCGCCAATGATTGATTATCCATTCCAAATGACCGGTGTCCCCTTTATATAGCAGGGGAACCCTAAATAAAGCACATTTCGATTTACAGTAAATAATTTTATTGGGACAATTGTCTAAATGCCTAGTATAAATTCGTACTAATTCTAACAAATCAATTCCGAAATTTACGCCATGATCTTGGGGCCATAGCGGGAATCTCGTTCTTTGTGTTATGAAATCATAATGGTATCATATCAAGGTTGGTCGTACTCGGCTCTAATATTCATCGAGCATTCCGATCTTCGAATATAATATTATGCCATCGGGCTCGAGCCTGGCCCATATTAAATTTGTTCCTCGATGCTACCCCTCGATCCTAAAAATCGGGGATATGATTTTACCGTATACAAAAACGATTGCAGTAAACCGTTTAAATAAATTCACATATCAAATAAGTCTATGGAGAACTCTTTTCTTTTTTCTTTTTAATAAATATTTCTACTTAGTGTCCCGTAATTCTACAGAGGACTCGACATACCAAAGTAATTTATTGTAAATTTAATAAAATAGCATGATACCATACGATACTGTTGGAAAACTAATGTAAAATTGTAGTGGGTAAACTTAGTTATGTAGGATTTGATTTATTTAATTTATATTTAAAGATAATTTGCGGTTAGAATAAATATTATTTGATAGCTTATTTTATGTGTGAAAATTTGTGAGAATTATAAAGAGCTTTCAGAGAGATTTTATAACAAATTTTCCTTCAGGAAAATTCTTAAAATTAACCAAAGCTCACATTAAGCTAATAAATTTAGTGACAAATCTTCAACTTAGCTTGAGGTAGTGTTCTTTTAAAATTTAACTTGGAGTTTAACACATAAATGAAGACATTTACCGAGAAAAAAAACAAAAAAATTTATAATTTGAAGGCCTGCAATATTATCCACAAGATTCAAAGAACAGAAGTAGGCCTATAAAGAGGATTTGAATTTCTTCCGAAAAAAGAAACAGAGAAAAACTACAGGTTTCCGTACAATGCTATGCGAAAGAAATGGTAATATTATGAATTTTACTTCCACTAAATGGCGGAATAAATGAATTTTTTTACAATATATAAGTGGAATTCAATAAAATCTATTTTATCTTATTTTTTAAATCAAATATATTAAGTAACCTAATAATGTAAAAATATATATTATATATATATTCACATAAAAGTTAAAACTCCAATTGTATATATTCAGTCGCAATGCCTAAATAAAAAAAGGCGGAACATACAAAAAGGCCTAGTTTGCGTATGATTGAAAATAACTCAAAAACTAGTGAATTATAGAGTCAAAAATATACCAAAGGGAATGGACCAACCAATAAATAATGCCAAAATGTGGACCCACCAATCAATAAGCCATTAAATCAACAATAATTACCCGCTGATGAATCAAAACTTATATACACATATACATTTAAAAAAAAATACATATACATTGAGTAATAGATACATAATCTTTTATTATTATATTGCGTGAACAAAATGAGATAAGAAAGAATTAAACTCTAGTTGTGGGGTGGGGGTTGGAGGAGGGGGGTTGTATCAGTCATGTATGAAGTGTATTATTGTCATTTCAAGTAAAGAAGATGAATTATAGATGTAATATTAGAGGGAAAGACAAAAGGGTATATATTATAAAACAAAAAATGCAAAATAAGATACGAAAACATCAACAGCAAAATTGGCACCATTCCCCCTTTTTTTTTTCTTTTTTGCTCTTTGTGTGTGCATGACTGTGTGTCTATTTATTTTTCACAATTAAGAAAAAAGGAGAATGGTATGTAAATTATTAAGAGAAGAATACTCCTTTTGTTATAAACTAAAGCAAAAGACAAGAACAATAGAACAAGAACAATAGCAATAGAGAGAAGAGTAGAGAGAGTTCTTCTTATTGAGAGTTAGGAGTGAATTACAATGGTAGAGAGCACCTCTATTTATAGGGAGGAGGAAGATCTTGCTACCAATAATAGGACTCTAAAATCTCTCTAATTAAATACATTAAAGACATTCACCTTAAATAGAAGTGTAAGAATCTTCTATTTCATAACACTCCCCCTTGAATGTCTATTCAATGATGTGCCTCGTTAAAACCTTAAAACAAAACCCAATGGGAAAAATTAAAGTAAGGAAAGAGTACACATGTTTGAATATGCGCCTATTGGTTGCCTCGTTAAAAACCTTGCAAGGAAAACCCAGTGGGACAAAACCTTGTAAGGGAAAAAGAGTGCAACGCGCATTAACTCCCCCTGATAAGAACATCAATTTATGTCCTTAAGTCTTCGCATCCCGATCTTGTGAACTAGCTTCTTGAAGGTTGACTTTGGTAGAGATTTTGTAAACAAATCAGCCATATTTTCGCTTGAACGAATCTGCTGAACATTGATATCACCATTCTTCTGAAGGTCATGTGTGAAGAATAACTTTGGTGAAATATGCTTCGTTCTATCTCCCTTTATGAATCCTCCCTTCAATTGAGCTATACATGCTGCATTATCTTCATATAAAGTTGTGGGTAGTTTATCACACTTCAAACCACATTTGTCTTGGATATGATGTATTATCGACCTTAACCACACACACTCCCGACTTGCTTCATGAATAGCAATTATCTCGGCATGATTAGATGAAGTAGCCACAATTGATTGCTTAGTCGATCGCCAAGATATGGCGGTTTCTCCACAGGTAAACACATAACCCGTTTGAGATCGAGCCTTGTGTGGGTCGGACAAATATCCAGCATCAGCATAACCAACAAGATCCGGGCTGCAATTCTTTCCATAAAATAGGCCCAAATCGGTAGTCCCCTTTAGGTACCGCAATATGTGTTTGATCCCATTCCAATGTCTCCTCGTAGGAGCCGAGCTAAATCTTGCTAAGACATTAACTGAAAAAGAAATGTCCGGCCTTGTAGTATTTGCAAGATACATTAATGCACCAATTGCGCTAAGATATGGTACTTCAGGACCAAGTATCTCTTCATTCCGTTCTTTAGGTCGGAATGGATCTTTGTTCACTTCAAGTGAACGAACAACCATCGGTGTACTTAACGGATGTGCGTCATCCATGTAAAACCGTTTCAGTACCTTTTCTGTATAGGTAGATTGATGAACAAAAATTCCGTTTGCCAAATATTCAATTTGCAAACCAAGACATAGTTTAGTCTTACCGAGATCTTTCATCTCAAATTCATCCTTTAGATAATCAATTGCCTTTTGGAGTTCTTCAGGGGTTCCAATAAGGTTTATGTCATCAACATATACGGCAAGTACAACAAATCCCGATGTTGTTTTCTTTATAAACACACATGGGCAAATGGCATCATTTATATAGCCTTCTTTCAACAAGTACTCACTTAGACGATTATACCACATTCGTCCTGATTGCTTTAGACCATACAAGGACCTTTGCAATTTGATTGAAAACATTTCCCGAGATTTGGAATTGTGCGCATTTGGCACCTTGAGTCCTTCGGGAACTCTCATGTATATGTCGTTATCAAGTGAGCCATAAAGATAGGCAGTAACGACATCCATTAAGTGCATGTCCAGCTTCTCATGGACAGCAAAACTTATGAGATAACGAAAGGTTATCGCATCCATTACAGGCGAATATGTCTCTTCATAATCGACACCAGGCCTTTGGGAAAAACCTTGTGCAACAAGTCGTGCTTTGTATCTTTGTACTTCATTTTTCTCATTTCGTTTGCGTACAAAGACCCACTTGTAGCCAACGGGCTTAACACCATTAGGTGTTTCAACTATAGGGCCAAAAACTTCACGTTTTGCCAGCGAATTCAATTCAGATTGAATTGCTACTTGCCATTTTGGCCAATCATGTCTTTCTCGACATTCTTTCACAGATTGAGGTTCGAGATCCTCACATTCTTTCATAATGTTAGATGCTACATTATAAGCAAAGACATTATCTACCACAACATCCACTCGATTAATATTTGCCTCAATATTAATTGGATTTGGGAGTAGTTCCGTATTTTCAAGAGCTTCAGGCTCAATGGATTCTTCGTGAATCTCGGAATTAATCAAATCATGAGCGTCCTCATGTGATTCTTTCATAGTGTCATTTATATCGTTCTTTTTCCTCTTTCTAGGATTTCGATCTTTGGAACCTAATGGTCTGCCACGCTTCTGGCGTGCATTTGACTCATTGGATATGACACTAGATAATTGTCCAATAGGGACTTCAATACGGATCGGAACATTTTCCGCAGGAATGTGGGATTTCGTTATCCTCTTCAAGTCCGTAAATGCGTCAGGCATTTGATTTGCTATTCTTTGCAAATGGATAATCTTTTGTACCTCTTTCTCACAAGTAGAGGTATGTGGATCAAGATGAGATAATGATTCATTTTTCCACAAAATTTCCCGTTTGGTTTCACAAACTTCTCCCCCTAATTTTGGGAAAAGTGTTTCATCAAATCGACAGTCTGCAAATCGTGCAGTAAACAGGTCGCCTGTCAATGTTTCAAGGTAGCGAATGATGGAGGGCGAATCAAACCCAACATATATTCCTAACCTTCTTTGCGCACCCATTTTGGTGCGGGATGGCGGTGCTACAGGCACATATACGGCACATCCAAATATCCTTAAATGGGATATATCGGGTTCATGACCCAAAACCAATTGCAACGGAGAATACTTGTGGTAATTCGTCGGCCTGAGGCGAATTAGCATTGCTGCATGCAATATGGCATGACCCCACACTGAAGTGGGCAGCCTCGTTCTCATCAGTAATGGCCTTGCAATCAACTGCAAGCGCTTAATTAACGATTCTGCAAGACCGTTCTGAGTGTGAACATGGGCTACAGAATGTTCAACTTTTATCCCGATTGATAAGCAATAATCATTAAATGCTTGGGATGTAAACTCAGCAGCATTATCCAGTCTAATGGACTTGATTGGATTATCTGGAAAGTGTGCTCGTAGCCTAATGATTTGTGCCATTAACTTCGCAAACGCCAGGTTGCGAGATGACAACAGGCACACATGAGACCATCTACAGGATGCGTCTATCAAGACCATGAAATACCTAAACGACCCACTAGGTGGGTGAATAGGTCCACAAATGTCCCCTTGTATACGTTCCAGAAACTGGGGTGACTCAGTCCCAACCTTTGTTGGGGATGGTCTGATAATCAGCTTGCCTTGATAACACGAAGTGCAAGGATATTCATTACTTGAGAGAATTTTGAAATTCTTTAACGGATGCCCATATGAGCTTTCTATAATCCGTCTCATCATGGTTGATCCTGGGTGACCCAGTCGATCATGCCAAAGTACAAATGTATTGGACTCAGTATTCTTTAGATTTACTGTTGAATGTGCCTCAATTGCACTAATTCTTGTCCAATACAGGCCACAAGATAAAGACGGGAATTTCTCAATAACCCTCTTTTGGCCGGAGACATTCTTTGAAGTGAGGACGAGATATTCAAGATTATCTTCATCCATTGTCTCAATATTCTAGCCATTCCGGCGTACATCTTTAAAGCTCAACAAGTTTCTCATAGACTTGGAGGAGAACATTGCATTCTCTATGATTAACATCGTGCCCTTGGGCAGAGTTACAATAGCTCTTCCGGAGCCTTCAATCAATTTACTACTTCCAGAGATTGTAGTAATGTTTGCCTTACACATATTCAGTTGAGAGAAATACTTCCTTTCTTTGAGTATTGTATGTGTAGTACATGAATCAACTAGGCAAATACTTTTACAGTTGGATGTTGATCCAAGTTCGCTTTGTGAGATATCCATTTTGCTTTCCCATAGTTTGACATACAAAAAAAAGGAGATACACGAACATAAGAATAAACAAGTTCAATCCTTTTGTGTCACATAATATTTTCAAAATCTGCTACTAACAGTTGACTAACAAAATCAGATATGTTGTCCATAATCAATTACTATGCAGTTTGAAAATTTCAGCGTTTTTCATAAGACAATCGATTATTTGTTATTTTTGAAAAATTCCAGACCTTACTGTTTCAAGACAATCGATTGTTAGACAAAGACAATCGATTGTTGGCTATTTTTGAAAAATTCCAGAACACACTGTTTCAAGACAATCGATTGTTAGACAAAGACAATCGATTGTTGGCTATTTTTGAAAAATTCCAGAACACACTGTTTCAAGACAATCGATTGTTAGCCAAAGACAATCGATTGTTGATCAATTGTTTTTCAACTTTAATGCGAAAATAGTTGATAATCGACTAGTTTTTCAGGCTAGTCGATTACCCCCCACTGGAAAATAAAAGTTTTATTGATATTTGAACATATTGAAGATATTCTAAAGAACTACTGCTAACATTGCTTTATGAACTAACTAATACGAGCTAATGCTAATGACTATTAATCTATTCATTGACTAATACAAGTAGAATCAAACAGCTCCATCTTCTTTCATCACGGTTCCGTCACCGATTAGGTGGTCTATCTTTCCCTCGGGTTGCTCAAAGAAGTCTGCCACATCCAGGTGGGTGAAGTCAAAGTTATCGTCAGAGACAAAATTTGTTTCAGGGCGTTTTCTCTTTCGAGATGCTTGATAAAGGTCAACCAAGTGTCTTGGTATACGGCAAGTCCTAGACCAATGCCCATTTCCACCGCAACGATAACATATAGTTTCTGAACTATTTGCCTTAGGATCTTCTGGACCCCGTTTCTGCTTTCGGTGATTATCTCTCTTTGGGGGGTGACGGACTTCTTTGGAATTTCTTCCTTGTCCACGTCCTTGGCTTTGACCCCGTTTATGACCGTGATCATGGTCCCTTTTATGTTTGGCATAATGCGAGTGCACCATATCTGCTTCAGGCAGTGGTGTAGACCCAGTTGGTCTATTTTCGTGATTTCTCATGAGCAGATCATTATTACGCTCAGCCACTAGTAAGAGAGAAATCAATTCAGAGTACTTCGTAAAGCCTTTCTCTCGGTACTGTTGCTGCAGTACCATATTGGAGGCATGAAACGTTGTAAACGTTTTCTCAAGCATATCGTAATCGGAGATGTTATCTCCACATAGCTTCAGTTTAGAAGTAATTCTGAACATAGCAGAATTATATTCAGAAACGGACTTAAAGTCCTGTAGCCTCAGATGGGCCCAATCATATCGTGCTTGTGGCAGAGTGACCAACTTCAGGTTGTCATATCTCTCCTTTAAGCTGTTCCACAAAACGAGTGGATCCTTGACGGTGAGATATTCAATCTTCAAACCTTCGTCAAGGTGGTGGCGCAAGAAAATCAAGGCCTTCGCACAATCTTGGGTGGATGCTTTTTCTTTATCTTTGAGGGTGTCTCCGAGACCCATAGCATCTAGGTGGATTTCAGCATCCAACACCCATGTCATATAGTTCTTGCCCGAAATTTCAAGGGCAACGAACTTTCTTTTCATAATGTCAGACATACTCGAAAATTAAATTAGGAAGAGGGAAAATACCTTGGATTTTCGAGAATGATACTTGAGACGGTAGAGTCTCGTGCTGATAACGTGTTATAAACTAAAGCAAAAGACAAGAACAATAGAACAAGAACAATAGCAATAGAGAGAAGAGTAGAGAGAGTTCTTCTTATTGAGAGTTAGGAGTGAATTACAATGGTAGAGAGCACCTCTATTTATAGGGAGGAGGAAGATCTTGCTACCAATAATAGGACTCTAAAATCTCTCTAATTAAATACATTAAAGACATTCACCTTAAATAGAAGTGTAAGAATCTTCTATTTCATAACACCTTTTTTTTTGTTTGGTTGTCCATTTGGGCTCAACTATTTCAAAATAGTCGCGATTGGAAGTTTTGCTCTAGGGGTAAAACGGTTTCTACCACAAGATAATTTCATATCTACTGTTAGAATCTGAAATTTTTAGTTAAAAATAAATGAGTTTTTATCAGTTTACCACAACGTGTGACAGTAAAAAAGGAGACTAGTCACATTTTGCAACACACACTCTCTCCAACTGTATGTTTGTGCGTATAAATGTAGGTATACAGAATATGTATCCATTATATACGTATTTTAATGTTGGATTGCTTATCTGAGTTTTCTTTCTTACAGGAAAAGAACATTATCTTTGGTAGTTTGTTTTATGTATTTGCTTCGCTGGCTGTGGGCTTCTCTACAGAGATGCTTACCCACTATGCTATATTTACGGATACAACTGCGAACCTCCCCCTCCCCCACCCCCCACACCCCATTACCCCAACTACCCTTTCACCTCCATCTTCATATTCACAATAAAAACATACGGGTATTTACGCTAAATTTTATCAATTTACTATAATTATATAAACACTATGGTATATACTCCAGTATGTACTAATAGCGTAAAAATTATGTTACATTTTAATATAATTTATCCAATTAAAACATCTCACTAATCAATGTTATTACAAGTATTTTACCTTTTAAACAATTTGATTATATAAATATACTTTTACACAGCATAGAATTTAAACTTTTCCTGAATTTGTTAATTTTATTAGATGTCCTAATGGGAAGTATACTACTACTGCGCATTACATAATGCAGATATTATGAATTTTCATCTCAACAAAGTAATTACAGATTTTTTTGTTTTGACGTTATAATTATTGTCTATTGATATGGTCAGAACTAATAATCTTATTATTGTTAACCAAAAGATTTTCTGATTGGACATATTATTATTATTATTATTACGGTATTATTGCATGGAGTATTTATACTAAAGAAGTCGGAAATTCAGATAATTACATGATACCTTTTACAGTAAATACAAGCTGTAAGGTAGCTGCACAGATTTTATAAAATAAAAAAAAGAATGATGCCAAGCACTACTTACTGTTAATGTATTTGCAAGTAAGATAGATTCTTAGCTTTAGGTGGCCTTATTAATAAATTAGTTTAATTTGATTTAGAGATCCTTGGATCGCTCTGTGAAAATGGTCCTAGTTGGCACAATTAATTAATTTAAAAGAGAAAAAAAACAGAATGAAATAGGTGATGTGTCCATGTGTCAGTAAGTATATGTGGGACTGTTAATCATTGTAATTTGTAAATTTAAAAATACTACTACGGCGCGAGCTCCATATACTATTCAACAAGTTAATGGTATGAGTTGGATGAAGATGAAATGTCAACATCCTTGTATTTTCTTTATCTTTCTTTACTAAGTGATTATGATTTCACATCATCTGTACAGTTGTAAATCTAATTAAATAAACAAAGTAATAACCCTATAGTAACATTATGTTTGTAACGCATTTTACTGCTAATTTTTAATACAAATTTCAGAAGTTTTTGGACAATATTATTCTTTATCTTTAAGGATATGTATATTTTGGTCTTTCAAATATAACTGTGAGTATATTTAGTCTCTTAACTATATTAAAATAGAGCACCTTTTATCTCACTAACAAAATTTGTCCAAAACATTTACGGGACTGATTTCGACACTCACCGTCCTTTTAATTTATATAAGAAAATATTTTATAAACCAACACCACTAATAGTATAGAACTAATAAATTTAAGATTTTAATGTTAAAACTTTTACTTTTACAAATTTCAATTAATTTTTCCAAAAGAAGTTAAAATCTGAAAAAAAAAATAGAGCTGCCAAGATCACTTCTAGGCATATTATTGAAGTAAACAAATAAGCAGATTGTATTATTATTTTTAGTCTGTGTCATAAACTATTTATATTTGGTAACCGAAAAAGTATATCAAATTTGTATAATTTTTGTATATTAACATATAAAAAAATTATACTTTCTTTTGGCTATTATTTTACAGGGGCTATACGACATCATTTTCTCATTGAAAACTGGCACACAAGAGGATATTTTCAAGGTCAAAATTTTAGAAGTCATATCTAAAAATAAGGAATTAAAGTGATAATTTACATTAATCCAATAAAAAGAAGGAAATGTTTTGCTTCAGAGTAGAAGATTTGCTTCATAAATCAGAGTTGGTTAACACCGTTAATTTTTAGACATATTTTATCAGTGTGACTAAAGGTGCTCCACTTTAGCATACTTAAGGAACTAAACATGCTCATCGTTATATTTGAGGGACCAAAATAGACATGCCCTCAAAGATAAAGAACAATATTGATCAAAAGCTCCAAAGTTCAAAAAGGAAATTATTATTGTTATTTGACAGGTTATATCATCTCATAGCGGTATTGGGCCAAGCCAAATTTGAACCAACGTAGACATATTGCTAACGAATTTACAATCCGTCCACATTCAAGGAAGACTCAAGCAAAGGAAACGGGGAAAAAATTATTTTGGTAAAGATCAAAAAATCAAATATTGTATTCGTAAAATATAAGGTAGGGGTAAGATATACTCTACTTTCTCCGAACCTTATTAGTGAGATTTTAGTGGGTATGTTAATGTTATTGTATAAGGTGGCAGCTCAATTGCGTATATTGAAATATCAAAAATAATGGTTTAAGTAAAAAGAATTCAAGGGAACTAACTTTAATTATTCCACGCGACATGCATCTTATATGCGACGGAATATTTTATGAACTTCATTATATGACTTTATTTTCCTTTTCAGATTAAGATGAAAAAGTAATGAAACTAAAGGTAAATAAATCATTTATGAATTAATTATGTTATATTAAAGATGTAAGTGTGTGGATTCACATGGATATTTTCTTTTTGAACATGACAAGAACTATTTTGCACAAACTCCATACATCACTCCTGTATACATGGTAGGGTCCTTCACCTTTGTAACAAAGCAATTTAATTTCTTGTTACGCCGTCGATCGATGTGGTGAAATAGTTGGAATTCACCCTTAATTATCGATTTCTAATTTTAAACTAGAAAATGAAAAATTCTCAGTAGCGGTCTATATTCCTTTTATTGAGCCTACGGGAATTAATATTCGAATAAGTCGGGTCAATTAAAATTTCGATAAAAATAAAAGTTAATTTGTAATTAGAGTGCAACAATACATAAATGGATGGCCCAAGGTGCAAGGGGAATGTGGCAAGGGCTGTTGGCTCTTCCCATAGACATAAGATAGAGGCACTTTTTCAAAACATGCATGATTTTGTCTTTTTATTGCAAAATTCTTGAGATGCTCTACCATTTCTAGTAAAAGAGCACCTTTTCTTTACAATTTCAGATAAGTCCCTTTTAATACACACCAACAATGGACTACAATAAAAAAAATGTCATGTGGTTGTGGTTAAGTTAAATAGATTTTCTATCTCTTTTTCTCTTTCAGATCTATCTATTATTTTTTTGTTGCAAAATAAGTAAATAAATGATATATTTCAACCCGTTTTGCAACAGTTATTAATGTCTATTAGGACTAATTATTCATCCACTTAGGAAATAGAAAATGACTAGCGAAAATACACAAGTAAATCCATTGAAGTTATTTTTCGTTGCAATTTCTTTTCTTTGAAAAAGTTATGCAATGTAATTTCACAACTTCTAGGTTATGGTTTAACCATTTGATAGGTACCCGAATGGTAAAAACTTGCTCACCCCGAGTATTTATACCAAATTAGTAGATACATGACATGTGTTCTTATATGTGAACTTCAATCATTTAATCATGATAAATTATATACATTCTCATATAATTAAATTATTAACTATAGTAAATTAATATGATTTGATATAAACATCCCATGTGGGTAAGAATTTATCGTAAACGAATACGCACCACTAGAGGATGAACTAAAACTCATAAATAAATATTATGAAGGTACAATTTGGACTTAATCTGTTCTTTTTTTTCCTCATACACAAATATGATGTATAACTTTACCACTAAGAGAAGAGACGAAAAGCAAAAAAAATGATAGAAAAAGATATATAGTGAAAAAGGAGGAGAAGAGAAGAAAAGAATTAACCAACAAGACTTACAAGAGTGTTAACTATTCTTTTATCGTTAACTAAAGGTTTCAAATTCTAATCCTAAATATGAAATTATCTTTGTTAAGAAGCATTTTAATTTTTAATATAGAATTTTTTGGTACGAAGCTGAATTAATTTGAATCCAATATATACAACCAACATAAATTGGATGAGAAACCAAAAAAGAAAAAAAGAAAAAAAAGGCAAATATATAGTATGATAGTAACTTAAGTGAAAAGGGAAAACATTGAATGTGAGTAGGAAGAACTAGTTAAGTAATAAGCTTAGTTGAGAGAAATGGACCAAATATGAGCTGTCACTGATATAAAAAAAACATTGGGTGGCCCCATATGGAAAAGTTACATGTACACAAAGGTTTAATTGTAACATGGTAGGCATGTGAATATAGACATAAACCATGTGTCATCCATGTGGATTAACCCCTTTCAGTTTATCTGGCATTAGCTAAGCAATCCCATCCCCAACTTGATTCTTCAAATATTGTCTAGTAATTAATTTCATATAAGTAAATATTTGTAATAGTTAAATTACAAAGAAAACATTGAGGGGGTAGAGTAATTTGTAATCCACATGCTTTAAGGAGCCCACCATATGGCAAAATTTATGACCCTATTTTTTCAAGTGACCATAACCACACAATTAACAGTACTCAGAATCATTTTTGGTTTTCAATGAATAAGAATTATTGAAGTTTGGCTGTCAAATAGGGTTGTATTATGAGTACTTGTGGGAAGCTTTAGTTACCCTTAATTTTATTGTGGCCCTAAAGAATGAAAGCTTTATTACCACTCTTTCCTACAATGTGCTCTAATTTCTCAAGTTTCATATCTAATATGTTTATATTTGAAAGGGGAAAAATATATGTAGTTATACATTTCTATAATACTTATCCTTTATAATAATATTTTGTTATAACGGCCAAATTTGGTTTGGAATCAATCTTTTACGTGATGTTATATTACTATATATTTTTATAACAGTATTTTGCTATATTATTTTAAAAAAATTCGGGTAAATAATTTTATTATTGAAAGGTTTGACTGTATATTTATGCCTCACGTAATCATGATATAGACTGCAACGTATTATCCAAAGAGCCTATATATTTTACTGGCAAAATACCTTAAACCACCCCTAAACTTGACTCAGATTGTTGGCATCCTCGCCGAACTACGCCCGGTCTTAATTATCCCCCTTAACTTGGCGTTTTGAGACCGATTACCCTCCTAGACGTCGATGTGGCAAAAAGTATGGGTGCACTCGCCTGCCACATGAATTTTTCTGTCTATGTGACATTTTTTCTGAAAAATAAAATATTTTTTTACCTTTTTAAGAACATTAATTTTTAGATAATTTTTTGAATAAAATTTATAATAAAACTTCGATATAACTACATTATTTAGGCTAAGTATTTATATTTGGCCAAAAATAATAAAGTTTTAGTGTAATTTTTTTTAAAATTTGACTTGAAAATAAAGGTTTATACAATTAAAATAAATAGTTAAGGCATCTAAAAAGTTATAAAAATAAACAGTTGAAATAAATAGTCATTGCATTAAAAGAAGAAATAAAAAGTGTGTATGATTGCACTTATAATTTCTTGCAATTGTACACTCTTTTAATTTCTTCTTTTGATGCAATAACTATTTATTTTAACTGTGTATTTTCACTTTTTAGGTAAAATCTGTATTAAAAAAAAAATTAGAGTACCGTAATTTAGAGCTATATAAAAAAATTATAGCCAAAATAATAAATTTCAAACTATGTAGTTTTTATAACTTTTAGACCCTTGACTATTTATTTCAATTGGATGGATTTTTATTTTCAGGTCAAATTAAAAAAAAAAAAAGAGATTAACTAAAACTTAATTATTTTCGACCAAATTAAAATATTTAGCATATATAATGCAATTATATCCAAGTTTTATTATAAATTTTATTCGAAAAAAATTATCTAAAAAGTAATATTCTTAAAGGTAAAAAAAATTATTTTTCAAAAATGTTACATAGATAGAAAAATCCACGAGGCGAGGGCACCCACACTCTTTGTCACATCAGCATCTAGGGGGTAATGACCCTCAAAAGGCAAAGTTGAGGGGGTAATTAAGACAGGGAATAGTTCGGAAAGAATACTAATAATTTGAGCCAAAAAGTGGTTTAAGGTAATTTGCCTTTTAAATTTTTTGGTTCTGTCTATATAAATTAAAACATGCATGTATTTGAGCTTCTTTGCCCCAAAAAAGAAATATGCTAATATTGTATATGCATGCAATTGTGGTTCAGAATTACAAGCTTTTAAACGGCTGAAACATTTCGAGTTTGACAAAAGATTCCAAACCTTCACATTGTTAGACTTTAACTAAGAGAAGAGAAAGGTATCAATCCCTAATCTTTGTTTCGTAACTGCATGAAAGCATTATATGAATAAAAAATAAGAGTTTAACATATACATACATGTATATATATATATAGAATTATTATATTTATTAACATAGTTTAATATGTTATTAATTTATTTTTCAAGTTACCATATTAAATTTGTATGAATTATTTATTGTTATAGGTCAATTTAACTGGATGATGTTAAATTATCCCCATAAAAACAAAGAAATAATAAGAAACCTATGGTAATAGTGGTGGGCGGGGGAAGAGGGTGTTGGTTGGTTGTTTAAGAAAGAGAGATAAATAAACAAATATTGGTGTGATTAGGAAGCTAACACAAGCATGTGCTAAGACTTAATTGCAGCCAAATATAACCCTGTGAGACAAAGCTTTAAAAATACACATGAAAAGATGTTTGCTTAATATGTTTAATTAAGAGAGCATGAAACCATGTGAACCTGCATATAATCATCATGTATTGCCACATGCCTTTGTTTATTTACTTTCCTTCACTACTGGCTCTGAAATTAAGAGAATATACTGTCACCAATGGTTACATCAAGATTTAGGTAAACTATAGATTTCATGTATATTTAAAATCCCATCTTCCCCTTTTTCATATCAAGAATTTCGGAAATGGAATTCAATATCAGTACCTTGATGATTTATTTATGGAAAGAATTACAAGAAAATATATGTGATTTCACACCATAATAAAAATAATTTATATTTTTAAGTCTTATCTTATCGTACATATTTTGAAAATATTTGTAAATTTAAAATATGTATTTTTATAATTATGGAGTTAATTCTTTGTTCTCACAACTATTATTTTCACACTCTCTTCTTCTTACATATTTTACATATGCTTCAAAGGACTGCGTATTTTCTGCTTCTCCTTTTGTGTCGCATGCTTGCAATAAAAGAAAATTGAAGAGTAGAAGTCCACCATTGAAGACCATTCAAAGCTTTGCTTTTGAAAATTAGTTTTCTGAATTTGTTAGTTGTTTGGATTGGGTACTGTTCCAAATGATTGAAAATATCAAAAGGAGTTAAAAACTTAAATTTGAGCAAGATTTGAGTTAAATTTCAAAAAATTCGCAATGAAGAAGACAAAGTCAGTTTTTTGTATAATTATGTATAATCTTGTATAATATTGTATATAGTGTAGAAACACACCTTATACACTGTTATACACTTTTAAACACCTTTATACAAGCATTTGTAGATGAATTTCTTCCACGATTTTCAGTTGCAATTCTTGTTCAAAACTAGTCCAGATCTTCATTAAATGACTTCAAATTATATATACAACCTCCTTATACTATTTCTAACAAGTTTAAATAACACCTACTCTAAATTTCTCATAAAATCAAATTCGGAATTTAAACCTATATATAAGCTTGTTAAAATCTAATTTTCACCACCCAAATAAATTTAATTTGTTGAATTAATATTTGAGTGACAATTATTGATTTGAAAATTATTTAAAAGGTTGAGAAATTTTTTTAAAATATTAAATAGTAATTTTGAGAACCAATTGGAGTCGGATGTTGAATCTTAGCCTATTATTTATAGGCTAGTTGGTTGTAAACTAAAATATAGGCTATAAAATTAAAAAATATAAAACCCAATTGTTCTAATATAAAATTTTCCCTTATTTCTTTCACTACTACATGAGCCGAAGCTAGTCTCGTTGATGGAGAAAATTACACTACGTAAATAAGTCAAAAAGAAATTTAATTTCTTTAACTTCTTTTCTTTGTGTGTTTATATTTTTATATTTTAAATTTTCTTAGTGAAAATCCTAACCCCACAACGGCAACGATTATTTTGCAACACTTGGAGAAAAAATTGCATCCTACTGAAGGTAGAAAAATTGGACGAGATGGAATAAACGAATAATCTGTGAGCGAAAAATATGCATATGTTTTAAGACGTGAAATTACTCTGACAAGTTTAATACAATGTGGGCAAGAAAAGTAGTCATGTGATGATACTACCAGCAAGCATATTGGAGATTCTTCTTTTTTGGTTTTGTATCCGATATTTAGTATTTATATTAAGATCCGATTAAATTTAAATTTATATCGGAAAATTTTATATTGAAGAGTAAAATACACCCTAATTAAGAGACTCCATACTCAGAGACTAGAACCGAGACCTCTAGTTAATGATAAAAGAATACTTACCACTCCACCACAAAATTCTTATTGGTAGCATATTAAAGATCCATTAACTGTTATTTTTGGACTTAAAATATAAAATAATTCATTTGATCAGGGAAGTATAGGGATTCTCAATCTCACTTAACTTAATATTTTCTCATATTTTACTATCATTTGGATTTTAGAATCAATTTAGTGATGTCGGAATATCATATTAGCCAAATCTCAAGAACATGTTCCACAGAATTTCAAATATAATGAACAAAATTGTAAAGTATACAATCTTCAGAGGTATCATACAGGATATTACAAGAAAATTTGATCATTTTATAATTCCTTTTCATGACATATCTATAACAACTTAGGATTTCTCGATATCTTACCTTAAAAATGATGGGCGTAGTAAGTACGGGTGGGCATACATGCAGCTCAAACTCGATATAAAATTTTTGGTTTGAATTTTTAATTTTCGAATTGAAAAAAATTAATTCAAATTCAATTCAAATAAATTCAAAATAAATTAAATTTTTTAAGTTTGATTTCGAATTAATCAATTTATATATTTTAAATTTTTCGATTTGAGCATATAAGGCGAGCTTTTTCTTCTTCTTACAGAATTAGATATCCAAATAAAATATTCATGTAAGTTATAATAGTAACTTATTCCCACCACAATCGTCCAAATAAAGTACTCATGCAAGCAATGAAATCACTATAAGAAAATGCAAAGGAAGCATTAACAAGGCCGGAAAAATTAAAAAGCCAAATACAGTAAAATAGTGTTCAAATAGAAAGTATTTCTACAATGACTTAATAATTAGCATTTGATATATTAGCTAATGTCTAAATTCTAATGTGGAGGGTTATTAGACTTATTAGTACTAGGCATATAGAAAATAAGCTAATGTGTAATTGGTAATGCAAAATACAAAATATAAACATTTTGGATTTTCGAATATTCTCAAATCTAAAGTCCAGTCTAAAGTTCAAAAATTGTAAAAATTAAATATGAAATTCAATGAGTAATTAAAAAATTCAAACTAAAGATCCACAAAATTCGAATTTTAATTCGAATTTTAAGTTTATCTAAACTATGTCCGCCCTGTTATGAAATAATATAAAGACAAGAACAATAATGCAAGAATAAGAACAATGTAGAGAGAGAATAGGGAGAGAGAGAAGTATTCTTATTAATACTTGGAGTGATTTACAATGGGGTAAGACCCCTCTATTTATAGGAAGAGGAATGACTTAGCTTTAAGCTAAAACTCTTAGACATTCACTCTAAATAGACTTCTATTTTATAACACTCCCCCTTGAATGTCTATTCAATAATGTGCCTCATAAAACCTTAAAACCAAAACCCAATGGGAAAAATTAAAGTAAAGGAAAAAGAGTACACATGTTTGAATATGCGCCTATTGGTTGCCTCGTTAAAAACCTTGCAAGGAAAACCCAGTGGGAAAAAACCTTGTAACGGAAAAAGAGTGCAACGCGCATTGACTCCCCCTAATGAGTACATCAATTTATATCCTTGAGCATTTGCATTCCAATCTTGTGCATCATCTTCAAAACGATCTTTGGTAGACGTTTGACAAATCAACCATATTGACTTGAATAAATATTCCGTACCTTGAAATCATCATTCTTGATAGATATGAACATCTTCATATAATGTCGTGGAATAACTCTTCAATATCTCCATTGATGCATTCTCAATGCCATCATGCTTATAGTTATAGCAAGATTCATATGTACACAAATTGTACTTGGGATGTGGTACTTCAAGACCAAGAATTGCATATCCTTCAAGCAACTTAAATCTTTCAAGTTAAGTCATATAAGCCATATAATAGACTTTAGATGCATATCAAGTTTTCCATGTCATGCTAGACAAATAAGATATCGAAAACTGACTATACATACCTTTGACTTTATACTTTCAAGCATTTGAACTATAGGTTCAAAACTACATGTCTTTCATATGGAATCAATTCTTCTTGAATTGTATCTCTTCCATTTAGTTACTTTCTTTGGGTCAGCAAATACGTATAGCATGCTTTGCAATATGTTGCAATTGAATTATCCCTTTTATGAACTTCAGGTTCATATCATGATATTCGGGGATATACATATACAAATGATAATTCATCCCATGTAACCTTTTCTCAAGTGTTTATCATGTCTCCCCCTCATGTTAGTAAAGCTAACTTGTTTCCTCAACTTTGGGAAATCATCTTTGTGCATTATCATGTCAATATACACAACACATTAATAATAAGATGAGATTATTTGGTTCCTGACCTTGAACCACTTGTGAGGGGAGAATATACTCTCGTATACAACTTATATCAAATTGATATATATAACTTTGTTCTCATAAGAAACAGTTTAGCTATTAAGTGGAAGCACTCAATAATTATCTTGCTAAACCAACTTTGATATAAACCAACTTATCAAGATGAACTATCTTGAGTAGAAAATCTGGAAATTATGCTCGAAGTTAGATTACTGAGCAATTTACCTCGCAAGCACCGGCCAGGCTGCGGGTCAATAACAATTGCGCATGTAACCATTTCATAGATGCATCATATGTGGTATACATGGCAGGTGAATGGGCCCATATTCACCTTTGATATTTCCAGAATTTATGGGCTTCAACCCGAACTCTTTAGTTGGTCAGTTCATTAATGAGAACAAGTGATACAAGAGAATTCGTAAAGAACTTTCTAGTTCTTTATTATTCACCTATGTGAATTTGCACATCATACTTAAAATGAGATGGCTAACACGAATGCCAACTGAATAAATTATCAATATTGGTAAACTTCAAATTTACACCATGACATGTGCACTTATCAATAAACTTCAGGTTTTATTATGACATGGGTTTTATACCAATAGATATCCACTTTATTGTGGCATTCTTTCGTTTGTGTAGTACAAACTGGAGAACAAAGCGGGTAGCTTTTCATATACAAATTACCCCGCTACAAGTTGTAGTAATAGGAGATATCAAAGCCTTCCTTTATTTATAGTCTCAATATAATCAATCGCTTTCGCGTGTACTTTGGAAACTGAATAAGTTTCTTTGAGACTTACTACAGCACAATACTCAATTGTGTTTCTCCAACATAGTAATAATTGGCTCTTCTAGAGCTCTCAATTAACTTTGTACTACCACAGATTCATCAACATCCATGTGGTGAATATCTTTCTTAAAGAGAAAGTTATACCATTATGGTCATGTCAAACTTATATGCAAGATATGTTTCTTGCATTATCGTTGTCCTTTAATAGTCATATTTCCAAAATACTTTGGCGTACAATAGGTACGTGACCAACGATCATTCATGCCATATATCATCTCAAACCTCCTTCTAGGGGTGAGTGTGGTATCATCTCAATACCAATTTCATGTTCATATTCTTCCAATAATGAATATGTATTCGTGAATCAGATGTTGTCACATTCACTTCGAGGATATGTGATTTTGTTATCCTTTTCAAATCTATAAATGCGTCAGGCATTTGATTTGCTATTCTTTGCAAATGGATGATCTTTTGTGCCTCTTTCTCACAAATAGAGGTATGTGGATCAAGATGAGATAATGATGCATTTTTCCACAAAATTTTCCGTTTGGTTTCACCAACTTCTCCCCCTAATTTTGGGAAAAGTGTCTCATCAAATTGACAGTCTGCAAATCGTGCAGTGAACAAATCTCCTGTCAATGTTTTGAGGTAGCGAATAATGGAGGGCGATTTAACCTCAACATATATTCCTAACCTTCTTTGCAGACCCATTTTGGTGCGGGATGGAGGTGCTAAAGGCACATATACTGCGCATCCAAAAATTCTTGAATGGGATATATTGGGTCCATGACCCAAAACCAATTGCAACGGGGAATATTTGTGTCAATTCGTCAGTCAGAGACGAACTAGCATTGCTGTATGCAAAATGGCGTGACCCCAAACCGAAGTGGGCAGCCGACGAACTAGTATTGCTGCATGCAAAATGGCGTGAACCCAAACCAAAGTGGGCAGCCGACGAACTAGCATTGCTGCATGCAAAATGGCGTGAACCCAAACCGAAATGGGCAGCCTCGTTTTCATGAAGAATTCAAGATTATTCTCATCTATTGTCTCAATATGATATCCATTTTGAATGATATCTTTAAAACTCAACAAGTTCCTTTTAGACTTGGAGGAGAACATTGCGATTGATATCATTAAAACTCAACAAGTTCTTCTTAGACTTGGAGGAGAATATTGCATTCTCTAAGATAAACGTCATGCCTTGAGCAGAGTTACAGTTGCTCTTCCGAAGCCTTCAATCAATTTAATTCCCATGGTTTGATATACAAAAGAAATACACGAACATAAGAATAAATAAGTTCAATTCGTTTGTGTCACATAATATTTTCAAAATCTGCTGCTAACAGTTGACTAACAAAATCAGATAGTCGATTATATGTTTTCCATAATCGATTACTATGCAGTTTGAAAATTTTAGTTTAAGCACTTTCATAAAACAATCGATTGTTAAACACACACAATCGATTGTTGAACATTGATAATCGATTGTTAAACATAGACAATCGATTATTTGTTATTTTTGAAAAACTTCAGATCACACTGTCTTAAGACAATCGATTGTTAAACATTGACAATCGATTGTTGACTATTTTTGAAAAATTCCAGATCACACTGCCTAACGACAATCGATTGTTAGACATAGACAATCGATTGTGGATGATTTTTGAAAAATTCCAGATTACTGTCTAACGACAATCGATTGTTAAACATTGACAATCGATTGTTGACTGTTTTTGAAAAATTCCAGATCACTGTTTTAAAGACAATCGATTGTTGATCATTGACAATCGATTGTTTTGCAGTTTTTATGCAAAATATGAGATAACCGACTAGTTTTTCAGGTTAGTCGATTACCTCTACTGGAAAGTAAAAATATTATTGATATTTGAGCATATTGATACATTCTAAAGAACTAATACTAACATTATATCATGAACCAACTAATACGAGCTAATACTAATGGCTATTAGTTTATTCATGCACTAATACAAACAAGTAAAATAAAATCAAATAGCTCCATCTTCTTTCATCACGGATCCATCACCGATTAGGTGGTCTATCTTCCCCTCGAGTTGCTCAAAGAAGTCTGCCACATCCAAGTGGGTGATGTCAAAGTTGTCGTCAGAGACAAAATTCGTTTCAGGGCGTTTACTCTTTCGAGATGCTTGATAAAGGTAAGCCAAAAGTCATGGTATACGGCAAGCCTTTGACCAGTGCCCGTTTTCACCGCAACGATAATATATAGTTTATAAACTATTTGTTTTTGGGTTCTTATCGTATCGTGCTTGTGGCAGAGTGACCAACTTCAGGTTGTCATATCTCTTCTTTAAGCCATTCCACAAGATAGGTGGATCTTTGACTGTGATATATTCAATTTTCAAACCTTCATCAAGGTGATGGCGCAAGTAAATCAAGGCCTTAGCACAGTTTCAAACCTTCATAAAGGTGATGGCGCAAGAAAATCAAGGCCTTAGCATAGTTTTGGGTGGATGCATTATTTCTGTCTTTAATGGCGTCTCCAAGACCCATAGCATCTAAGTGGATTTCAGCATCCAACACCCATGTCATATAGTTCTTGCCCGAGATTTCAAGGGCAACGAACTTTCTTTTCATAATGTCAGACGTAAAACAAATTTACATCAAGAGCGTGTTCATACTTACGGGCTCTATTACAATTATCACATTCACTTCAGGGAATGGATCATAATCATGTGCTTTACACAATCTCATGTCAAATATTACTTTCATAAAGTGAAAGATTATTTTGAGAATCCTTATTGTTCTCATTACCACAATAATGACGATTATAACTTCGTCTATTGCCATGTCCACATCCATTGATACCTTTACGGTAATTAGTCTTCTTTCAGACTTATCACATACTGCTACCACATTCTCTAAAGGGAATGGAGCAAATTCAATTGGACGGGATTCTTTGCCACGTCCACATTCATTGATACCTTCATGGTAATATTTTAGTCTTCTTTCAGACTTATCATATACTGCTTCCACATTCTCTAAAGGGAATGGAGCAAATTCAATGGGACGGATTTTCAATTATTTGCCCACAATCATACATGAATTTAATCATGGCAGGACATAGAGATTTTACCACTTCGTGTGGTTATAATTTCTTACAAACTCCTTTAGAGTTATAATCAAACTTTGGTGTCTATGTTTGTATATAAAATCAAATTATAGAATTTCAAGAATTTGAAAGGGAAAAATAAATTACTTACCTTTAAGGTATACCAATTATATTTTCAATGTTTTCTTCCTTTTCTCTTTGTTTTTCGTTTCTTTTCCTCCCTTTTTTTCGTTTCTTTTCCTTCTTTCTTCATTCTTTCTTTGAAGCAAAACCTTGCACAAACAAAAGTTAAGACAATCGAAAATTAAATTAGGAAGAGGGAAATACCTTAGATTTCTCGAGAATGGTTCTTGAGACGGTAGAGTCTCGTGCTGATAACGTGTTATGAAATAATATAAAGACAAGAACAATAATGCAAGAATAAGAACAATATAGAGAGAGAATAGGGAGAGAGAGAAGTATTCTTATTAATACTTGGAGTGATTTACAATGGGGTAAGACCCCTCTATTTATAGGAAGAGGAATGACTTAGCTTTAAGCTAAAACTCTTAGACATTCACTCTAAATAGACTTCTATTTTATAACACGCCCCTAGTATTAAGCTGAAATTTTTTATCTCTTCTTTCCAAATAACTTAGGCTTTGATGTCATTTCTGCCAAAATTAAGAAAATTTACAATTTTATGGTATAACTGTTGGTTTTACTTTTAATCAAGGGATATGGGTGCGCACATCTAGGTGTGTCAGTTGATCTTTAAAAATAAATTAAATCGATCTAACCGAACCGCATCGAACTGATTATTAGGTTTCTTTATGAAATCGTATATTTTTATATAAACTTATCCATGCCGAATAATAGGGTGAGCCTTAAATATTAGAAAAATAAACCGAAAAATACAGAACCATATCGAATAAATTTATATATAAAAAATATAGTTTGTATACTAAATTTAAAATTAACAAAGCACTAAGTTTTTTTCTTGGGTTGGGATTATGAAAAAAAACTACAAGCGATCAACAATAATTAATATTCAAAGTCCAAACTTCCAAATCTATTCTATTACTTATATCAAAACTAAATTAGTTTCAGCATCTTGAGTAGCAAGCCACTAGTTATTACGATCTTCAGGTAGTAAGCCACAAAGTATTGGATATCTTTTCTCTCGTATGATTTAGATGTCTCTTGTTGGATACTAATCTCTAATAAGCTTTATTCTTGAGTCCCAATTTAATTAGTATATTTTCTCTCGTAAGATTTATATTTCTCTTGTCTTTACTTAATTTGTCTTATGCCACCATAGAATATTGAGATGTTTTCAATCCCTATCCTGACATCTTTTATGTTCCTTTGATCATTAAAATAGTAAAATGTCTAGGGAATTTTACAAAAGTCATATGCAAGTAACATTATCGCATTCTAAACTCGACTAGCAATTCTTGTATGATCTTTTTTTTTAAATACCGAAAAATTAACCGAAGCTTATTATTACCGAAGAGAAACCGAGATGATTGGGACGGTTTCGAGAAGTTTAATTTTGGCTATACAAAATAAAAGAACCGAAAAATTAGTATGGTATAAATTTTATAAAATAACTGGCTGAACCGAAACATTGACACCCCTAAGTACATCTTCTTTTTTTTGGTTAACTTGATACTTATACATATAAATATATAAACATTCACAAAATTATATCAATGTTGGGGTGAAATCCCCTGATGATTATTATCAATGTCTACAAAGTTGACATATTACGAACATCGATTTTTTTTCAAAAATAATTCTTAAGATGCATGCCCACATTGTTCTGTTAGCAACCACCGGAGGAATTGTCAAAAGCTAGGTCTTATTAAAAACTTCCTTCCTAGCTCCTTTCTTTGTGAGGAGGTTCTCCATATGGTTCTGCTCCATGTAGTTATATCCTATGACACCCCTAAGCACATCAATAGTAAAGAAATAGACAACATAGAAAAAAGGAAAAACTTTTGGTGAAAAATTGAAATGTTACAATTAAAATGATGCTATAGCAGACTGCAACTGCTGTTTGTACTAGAAAATCTTGTCAAATGATGATTTTGACTATTAATTTTTCAATTAATTCTGGATAAATTTGATATCGAATACACGAGTCATAAAATAGAGAATTCTAAAAAATATTGTGAAGAAGAAACAATTCTAGCGGATGTGCTATAAATCTGTATCGACCCGACTGGTCATTTTGAATATTTGCAGTTCGCTTGGTAGTTTGAGGGAATGAGTATCACAGTATGATGTATTATGACTTGTGCGAATCGTCAGTTTTGGTATTCAGGTTATTCGAAATTGATTTGGAAGAGTGAACTTCATGATTGAAGCTTTAAGTTGGAAGAATTGACCAAGTTTGACTTTTTAACATTTGGCCTTGGATTAGAGTTATGGTGGTTCCGTTAGGTCCGGACAGTAATTTTGGACTCGGCCATATTTCCGGATTTACACTTGGATATTTCTAAAAGGATTCAACACTAATTGGAAAAATTTAAAAAGTTGAAGGTTTCGAAAGTTCATAAGTTTGACTGGAAGTTGACTTTAAGGATATCGAATTCGGATTTTTGTTTCGGAACTTGGATAGGTCTGTTTCATCATATGGAATGTGCATGCAAAAATTTGGCGTCATTTGGAGTTGATTTGATATGGTTCGGACGCGTGGTTGCGATTCTAAAGTTTTTCGAAGTTCATGGGCATTTAAATGCATTTTGGCGTACAATTTCTGATTCTGGATGTTATTTTGATATTGTGATTGTGTGAGCAAGTTCATGTTATATTTTTGGACTAGTGTGGGTGTTTGATTTGGATCCTCGGGAGCTCGGGTGATTTTAGAATGATTTTTTGAGTGCTGGTACTGGTTCCATCGCATTTGTGATGTTTTTATCACAAATACAATTATCGGATTTGCGAAGTAGCACTCGCATTTGTGAAACTGGCCTGCTGGGGAATACTTCACATTTGCGAAGATATTCCTCGCATTTGTGAGTGTGGGTTGTTCGCTTTCAAAGACTTCTACCATTTTGTGATGGTAGCTGTCTTTGCATTTGTGATATTTTGGTCACAAATGCGACTTAAGTAGAACTTCTCCTGGTTCGCTTTTACAATGAATTTTTCACTTTTGCGAGGTTCGCATTTGTGAACCCCATGTCGCAAATAAACCATTTGTAACCTACATACAGCTGAGTATATGAGACTTAGCTTTATTTTAATATATTTTGAACCCTAGCCTCGATGAGAGGCGATTTGTGAAGGAATTTTCCTACCAAACTATCGGGTAAGTAATTTTAATCAACTTTCCATTATATTTCATGATTATAAATTAAATTTAACATCAAATTCATGAGAATCTAAGGGAAAAATTTAGAGATTTTATGAAAGTTTTGAAAAATAAAAATTTGAGATTTGAGAGTCGAATTGGACTTGAATTTAGAAACAAAATACGTAAATGGACTCGTGAGTCTATGGTTTGTCACGACCTACCCTTGGAACTTGGTATGGATAGGACGGCCCGAGGTTGACTTTTGTTGACTTTTTAGAAATTGTATAAAGATCACAGCTTTATTAATGAAAATTATTTTTTCTTGCATTATGTGATGTATTTAAGTCATCTTTGGCTACTGAGCCGATGTGAATTTGTAAAGGAAAAGCCAATTTGATTATTGAGTTGGTCGAATTTAGGTAAGTGTCTTGCCTACTTTATTATGAAAATTTTTCCTATTATTTGTTATTATTTGCTAGGGGGGGGGGGGGGGTTGATAGATATTTGAAGCGACGAGCATATATGCATGTGCCAAGTTTAATCATGCTTTGGGGTAAACTATAATATAAATTATGCCTTGTACAATTACGTGACCTTCTTGCTTCATGTCTTACTTGACTTCTAGATTACTAAAAATATGAAATTAAGTGTTAGAAACCAAGATTTAATTTATTATAAATTGATTAAAATTTGAGGGTATGTTGAGAAACATTGACGTGTCCTATTCGGTCATCATTACGCTTAACCACTAATACATTGATACGATCCTTATTCTTGAGATAGTAGATTCTATATTTGAGTTGTATATCATTTTAATAATTGTTGAATTACTTGAACAATAAGGTTCCTTAGGGTTTATTGAACTATTGTTGGCTTGAAAGTTGGGATTGAGACTCATTCGAAACATTTGTTTTATCGCTCTCCTTAATATTATTCATGCTTCCTACCTTGTTTGTCATTGATATACATATGCTTGGTGAAGAAGAGTGTAAAGTACCAAGGATGATGTCGTTCCATTGCATATATATTATCATATGAAGAAAAGTGTGAAGCACGAAGGGTGATGTCGTGCCATATCATTTGAGTGTAAAGCATGAAGGGTGATACCATGACATTTCATTTGAGTGTAAAGCATGAAGGGTGATGCCGTTCCATTTCATTTGAGAGTAAAATCACGAAGGGTGATGCCGTTCCATTTCATTTATATTATCATACTTTCGTATTATCACGAGTTCATGGCGTGAAGGTTGTTCCCGTGAAGGCGAGGACGAGGGACATGCATTATATTGTGATATCTTTTCCTTGTGTATATGTTCATGCCTTTACCTTGAGCTGTTATTGTCTTACCTATGTTTCCTTTGTGACTTGTCATTATTGTTCTGTCATTGTTCTCTATCTTAATTGTTGTTGTGTTGCACATGCCTTCTGCTTGTTTAACTTGCAAATATCATGCATACTTCCTATTTATATACATCCATGTCGTATCTAGTTTGTTGCATTTTAGTATAAGCTTCTATCATGTTATGCATTCATGCCTCTATTTGTTAGTTTATAAGGATCATGTTTTCCGCTCTTAATTGTTATATCTACATCTATGCCTTCTACCGTGCTATTTAGGTGAAACTATGTTCTTCTTTCCTAATTGATGTTATCATTTCTATATTTCCTACCTTGTCGTTACTATTATCGGCATTCCTTTCACCTGGTTGGTACTGTTACACGTATATTTGACGAGGATGAGACAAATGCATGAAGGATGTTACCGTGCCATTGAATTTTATGTCTTGAGTATATTTTCACACTATGAAAGTTATGGATTTATTACTGTGATTTGTTGGTTATCGCTCTAGGAAAGGTTGGTTGTGATATTAAGGAATATTATTTGTGGTTCTTCTAGAAATTATTTACCGATTCACATAATTGTTTCCTTGTACTTTATTCCATTATGTTCTAGTACTGTTCTATTGCTAGTATTTTATACATGTTATATCAGTGAGAATCTTTTAACTCAAAATCCTCGTCACTATTTCATCGAGATTAGACAAGATACTTACTGAGTACATGGGGTTGGTTTTACTCATACTACACTTCTACAGCTTGCGTGCAGATTTTTGATCGAAACTGCGGGTAATGTTTGTAGGTGACTCTGAAGATGTTCGTGCCTTCCAGATGTAGCTACCACTTGTCCATAGGTAGTTCTGGAGTTAAGTTCTGTTTAAGTACATTTCATACAGAAGTTGAATTTATTTTATATCTATTTTTGCAATAATTGAGTCTTAGTATCTCATGTCTTGTATTACCAGTCCTTGGGTCATTGCCCAACTATTTCAATTGTTGATCACATTTACTTTATTAGAATTGTGTTATCTGTTAATTGGCTAACCTAACGGGTGGGGTTAGGTGCCATCACGACTTGTGGATTTTGGATCGTGATAAATTGGTATCAGAGTACTAGGTTCGTAGGTTCTATGAATATGAGCGAGTGTGCAGTAAAGTCTTATGGATCGGTATAATGACGTCCATACCTATCTTTTGGAGGCTACAGGGCATTTAAGAAAATTTCCCTTTCTTTTTTCTTTATCGTGCGGCCTTATTTCAGCTTGACGCTTAGGACTTTTATTCTTCTTATCCGCTCATATGTGATGTGGCATTCTCAGTATTTGTTAGGTGCTGATGATCTGTGATGTTGTAGCTGGATCACAAGGGGCTATGGATGCTTGATTATCATCGAGATGTGTTGCCTAGTCTCAGGAGTAGATGCAGTGTACATCTTCCAGTAATTCATTTATTGTAAGAGGCGGGTTCTTATATCTAGTTGGTAAGCACACACTTGGGAAGACTAGCTGGTGGCCTAGATATTGTGATTAAGGTGGGTTCATGGTAAGGTGTCGATTAGAGTATAGTCAATGGGCCATCTCCTACGCGATGAGTTTGGATCATGTGTTTCATATAAGGTTTCATTTGGTGGAGTGCATATATTATCATTTTAGAGAATTTGGGAAAGTTATTTGACTATTGCAAGGATGGGTAAGCATTTGGTAGTCTTCAGTTTTCTATCACTAGTATTGCATGAGTTTTTAAAGTATTCAGCTAAATAGTTGTGCGGGATTGGGGCATGCTATAAAAATATGGTACTTTGGATTACCGACGATGTGTTCTATGGATTCGGGCTAAGTGGGAGAGTCCTTAAATAATGAACGAATTGTAGGATCATGTGTTGTATGAGTTTCCAGTTTGAGGGGTTTCTTGGTAGTTTCTTTGAATAGTAATGTGTTGGTGAAGTGCAGGTTGCTCGGTGTGTATTAATTGTGTATTGAAGATCAGAGTAAGGTGAGTGGTTATCGAGAAGGCTCTGACGAGCTCTAGATCATATGTAGCATTTAAGGACTTCTGAAATTGTGTACGGGTAAGGCTTTATATCGATATCAAATGGTAATCAGATCTGCAGTATTAATATGTCAAGAATGATTCTACATGGCAATATTGGAGGGATTCAAGAAACGACTTCGGATTTCCCGAAGGTACCTTCAGAGTGAACATATCAGATCGAGCTATTTTTGGGTTGGTAGCCCGTGTTACTTGGTTGAGTTAGAGGCGATTAGTTTTGATGACTAGATTATGTGTTAATGAGTTCCGAATAATTACCATGGTTATGGCCATGGTTGGAGTTGATGTTTCCTACAAGTATAGAAGCTATATTATGTGTGGTGATGTTATCCTGTATTGAGTTAAATAAAAGGTTTTTGGTTGATGAGATATTCAATTTGTTCATGGTTTAGAGCTGATTATGGAATATTAGTAGTGTCACGAGCTGTTAGAGGCGATGCACCGTGTGGGGTTGAAAAGTTGCATGCACAAAGTTGTGGTTCAGTTTTAGAAAGAAGGCTATGAGTTCTTAATGACACATACGATTTCAGATATTTAAGAGGATATATGTACTATTTGGTATCGTTGGAGGAGAGTGCACATGTTGGCAGGTGCATTTTATTTTGACTTGTGGGTATTTTCTGTAAGATGATGGAGTTTGAGTTACGTATCATCCATTTGGGTAGCAGTGTTGCGATCGGATGTGAAGATTCTGGCATTCATGAGGTATATAGACTGAATGTTCTCATGGACGGACTATTTCTTTCTTTCGAATTGTGAAGAAATGTTGAGGATTGGGTGATTAATGGCATATATTGTGGGAAGGTTACTATGGTCTTTTTGAAGGTTTTTTACCTATCTGGGAATGAATGGAATTTGGTTTGAGGATTATTTGTGTGCTGAAGTAGAATGTGTATTTTGTATCGGATCAAATTTGCTTGCTCTTGTGCAGCTGTTACCATATGTATATCATCGGGCGGAATGGATGTTTTTCGCGCCTTGGTCTATGTTAGGTGGTTTTCTCTTATGCTATGATGGGTTTTGTGCACGCATATTCTGATTATGTATGGGCCTTATGGAATTGGCAAGATGGCCCTTGTGATGTTGACTTGCTTATTGCACCATAGTTGTACTTATCTTTCTTAGTGTATGATGGGTTCTCAATGTCTTTGCCTTATGTGTCTTATGTTTTGATGATCTAACAAACTTGTCGTGAAGAACCAGAAAGAGAACCTAGCAACCTAGCTCATGGGGTATACATTTCATGTGACCTTGTTGAAGTCTGAAATCAGCAAATGGATGAACAACCACATGGAAGAACATAATAAGGACCTGGTAACCTGGTCCGTTAGGGTTCTCCAACACAAGCACAAGTCAATGGTTATACGCAATCAATATAAAGAGAAACACAATAGGGACCTTCTCCCTTAGGGTTCTCTGATAGAAGTACAAGTCTAATGCACAACTGGAATGTAGCAGAAGAAAGTGACCATCTAGCAACTTTCATCGAAGAGGAACACAACCAGGACCTGGTCTGATGGTGTATCCTGACAAGAAGTACAAAGTCCACTATCCAGCTGGAACGCAACTACCCAGAAGTGGCTATGCAGACAATACATCAGTCACTTCTCATTGGGAAGAAGCGTACACAAAGAGTTGACATCACTATCCATTGTGTTATCTTTTGTGATAAAACAACCGGTGCAAGACACACCATTCTTTGTGCATTCAGTGATATTCTCTCACGCAATAACACTATTCATCTAGCATTGAAGTCACAGGTGTGTCAAGTACAAGAAGACAACTCCATTAAGGATCAGTTTCCTAATGAGTTTATAACATCCGTAGTTGAGTTGCAACCTTATTATTTGTTCGTCCTTGTAATTTCTAGTTTGCTTTCTTAGAAGTGTTGTCTTAGGAACAAACCAAAATTCGTAAACTTCTAAGTTTATATTGTGACTAGGGACAATAATAAGTCTAAAGCCTTTGAAACAAGGATGATTATAGAGTGGCTATTGGTGGGTGCATCACAAGTTAGTTGAAGTCTTTGCAATAGGATTCTGCAAAGTGGCTTGTAATAGGAAGATTGCAATTTAATGGAGTTAAAAGCCTACAAGAATAGGTCGTAGTTTTTTTCATTCCCTTGTGATAATCGGCATAAAGTATGTATATTTTTATATATGTCGCCTCACATTTTGCTCTTATTTCGAGTTTTGAGATGTTTAATGTGATGACATGTGCTAAATTATGGTGTTTCTATGTGCAGGAATCATTCAGATGCAATTTGTGACGAAAGGGCGCGAGTTGGAGCGAAATCGGAGCAAAAAGGCAAAAAGCCAATTTTGAGGGCCACAGCCAGCATGGGGTGCTTGCTGTGGTCCAGTTTCCAGTAATCAATTATTTTGAGCACCAGGGTGAGCTCCCTACGCTGCCCTGGATGCTCGGAACATGAAAGTGTCCTATTCCGACTTTTAGTCACTTTATTACTTGACAACCGCGTATACTTGCGTGTGCATTTTGCCGCAACAAGTTTTTGGCGCCGTTGCCGGGGACTTAGAAATTAACTATTTTTCTAGATTAGACTTTTACTTGTATCTTTACAAGTTTTTTTTCCTTCTCTTTTTGTAAATATTTTATTTTTATAACTATTTAATTTTTTTCTTAGTGTGTTTCTACTTTTCTTAGCATAACATCTGGCATGAAATATCGGAGGTAAGGTTATCGATGAAGACGCTTGGTTGACGGAAGACTTTTATGGCCTGTCTTTTTGGGCTTGTCATGACCTGAAATCTGGGAGGTATGAATTTGAATATGGGAGTACGGGCTGGTATTGGGACGAATATTCACGATTAAGGGATTCTAACAACGTTGGTAAATGATTGGTCTAAGGAGAGAGATAACTTACACATAAAATTGATAATTTTGGCTTGGTTGTACACAACTTAGATGTATATTTGAGTGCAAAGGTTGATGCGTGTAACGCCTAACAATTTAATAATGAGTTATGTGAAGTTGAAAAAATCTTCTAGACCAAATTGAGGAGCTAAAATGAGAATGCCAATTATTAAACCATGTTTTTCTTAAGGGTCCCAATGTTGAGAAGAGTGCTCTAGAGTCATTTGAGGGAGTAGATAATATTACTTTTGGAGAATTGAGTGTGTGTAAATATGGGGATACAAATTGTAGTAAAATTCATGAGTTAGGGCGCATTAGACCCCACCAATCATTTCTTCACATTGTGTTTAGATAGTAAGATAGTAATCGAGTCATCTGAGCCAATGAGGGATTCAAAGAGCGAGGATGAGAGTGCCTATATTGTTGAATTATTGTGCCAAAATGTAAAAATTACATTCCTCATCTAAAAGCTGAGAAGTGTAGAATAAAAAATTATTACTCTGCCTGGTTCTCATTGTATCCCCAACACTGGGGAAGACTGGATGCCATGTTAGGGGTACAATTCATAAGTTCAAGGTGGATGAAAAAGTGGTCACATCGTGCCGCGACGTTAAATTAGGCGCTTGTTGGGAGGCAACTCAGCTTTACTGTTTTCCTTTATTTTTGATATTTTTTCTTATTGTATTATTTTTGTAGTGTTGTTTAATTTTTTAGAATTTTGAGCATAGGGAGAAAAGCAAAGGAAGTGCACAAAAGTGAGCCATGTGGTTGGAACTAAGTGTGGGGTGCCCGCACAAAGGATCATACCTGGGAGAAGTCTGAGTATTCTGTGAGTTGCTAATGCTTCGACCTTTGGCCTACCATGGAGTCCCTTTTACCCTCTTGTTATTTACAGTGTTCATTGAGGACATAGCACAATTTTAAGTGTGAGGTGAGGAGATTTTTTGGATAAACTTTTGTGCTATCCTAGGTTAGTTGTATTATTCTTTCTTAGTGTAGTAGATTTTATGTAAAGAAAAAAATGAAAATTGAAAAAAAAAATCAAAAAATGTTTGGACTTTTCGCAACGATGGATCTGTTCGACAATTTTCTTGAGGGATTAAAATCCGATTAAAAATACCGAAAAGATTTTCTTGTTATCTTTTGTTATTTTTTAGGTAGTATCATTTGGTTTTTCTTTCGGCACTGATTCTTTTCCAAGGGTGTTTCTCGAACTGGGTATTCTAATTTAGCTTTTTATGTTATTTTTTCTCTTTCTTAAAAGTAGGAAAAGGGAAAGTGGGGTTCTTTAAGATACCTGTTGACATTGTTGGTGTTGGAAATTTAAGTGCATGCGCTCTGTCTTTCTGCATATATGATTTAACTTTTAATGCCCAAGTAACGTAAGTAGCCTGCTCTTTGATGCCTTCTTCTCAATTGATTGGCTTGTATGCTACCTAGTGCATTATTGCTTTACAATTCTCAACTTGCTAGCTTGCTTGACTTGAGAGTTGCATAGAACCGTCTTGAGTGAGTCAAGTTCCATGTGTGTGTAAGGATTATTGATATTCTGTGTTGTCCTGTGTAATCTCGAATTTGCCCCGTGTGTTAATCAACGAGAAATCATTAAGTTATGCTAGTTGAGGAGATAATGTAGGTGATTCTTGCTTGACCATGAAGGTGCTTGTCACTTATAAATAAATTTTTCCCATTGCTAGCCCTTTGAGCCTATAGACCGTTTCCTTGGCACCCACATTACAAGCCGTACTCCTACTTTGTTCTTGATTTGAGAATGTTTAACCTTTACCTTCTAAGGCACTTAGTCGCTAAAAGAAGTAAGGGGAGATATTTGGGAGTTACTTTCGAGTGAAACCATGGAAGGGCCCTTAAGGTTCACTAAGATTGTGAATAAAAGTCACTAGCTTAAGAACTTCAATGCATGGAGTGTGTGTAGAAAACAAGTGTGCAAAAAAAGCAAATAAAAGTTCAAATAATGTGAAAAGATACACACCTTTTAATATTTATTTCATTCATGCTAATGAATCCATGAAGGTGCTTAATTGAAAAAAAAGGGCTATGTTATATATGGTGTATGACAAGTGAATGGGTTGAGAAGAAATTGAGCTTGATTTTCGAGTGTAGTGTATTAAGTGCTTAGGAGGGTTAGTCACTATTCTTAAATATATCATGCCCGTCCCTTAGCCTACATTCCAACTTTAAAGTCCTAATTGATCCTAGATTATGCTAGATTAGATTAGTAAAGATATACACTACGGGCAAGCTTATGGTACGACCATGGGATTCACATAAATTCTTTGTGAGAGTGAGTGAATTTTGTTCAATTTTGTGATGTACTTGAATTATGTTCAATTACATATTTAAATGTGAATTTTGATTATCACTCTTTGGTTTGTGGTAAGGGCACTTGGTCTCATGATGGATTGGTGATGTTGTATATTTTCTTTTGTTGGGTAAGTGTGTAAGTTGAGGATACCTAATGTAACGAGTCATCTCTTGAGGTAAGGTAGTTTTTGGTGAGGTTTCTTTAGTTGGTTGAATAGTATTGTATATACTTGGGCTAATATGAAAATGGGAAGAATGTAAAATTCGCATGTTCATACTTAAATGCCGATATCGATCATAGTCTGAAGGTAGGTGTTTGATTGAATTAATTGTGAAGTGCACTTTCATAGTGATGAGTATTTTTTGGGAGATTTATTTAGTTCCATTGCTCGAGGACGAGCAAGAGTCTGAGTGTGGGGTGTTGATAATCGGCATAAAGTATGTATATTTTGATATATGTCGCCTCGCATTTTGCTCTAGTTTTGATGATTTGAGATGTTTAATATGATGATTTGTGCTAAATTTTGGTGTTTCTATGTATGGGAATCATTCAGATGCCATTTGGGACGAAAGGGCGCGAATTGGAGCGAAATCGGAGCAAAAAAAAAAGCAAAAAGCCAATATTGAGGGCCACCGCCAGCATGGGGCGCTCGCCCAGTTTCTAGTAGTCAATTATTTTGAGCGCCAGGGCGACTGCCCCACTCTGCCCTGGATTCTCGGAACATAAAAGTGTCATATTCCAACTTTTAGTCACTTTATTACTTGACGGTTGCGTATACTTACATGTGCGTTTGAGAGCATCATAGAGGATGCTCCACCAAACTTTGACATCCATAAAAATATCTTGCCTTCTTTACTTCTAGTCTTTACAACATTCTAAGCATCATCTTATAGAGGACCAGGTACTCTATAGTTTGGTAGACTCGTATAAACTAACAATTAGCATTTATGCAGATTTCTCCTATCAGGCTAACTCCTAGGAAGGATCCTCAATAGCTAATCCACCAAACTTTGAAGAAAGACAATCAATCTATAGACCTTCCCGATTCAATGGTCAATACTATGGTTGGTGGAAGACCCACATGTATGATTTTATGATGGCAGAAGATTCAAAATTATGGGACATCATTTTTGTGATGGTCCACATGTTCCTATGAAGAAGCTTGAAGAAACAGGACCAATGATGCATAACGGGAGAAAAGAGTACAGCGACATTGACAAAAAAGATGTAGAGAAGAACTATCGTGTCAAGAAAATCTTGATGTGTGACATAGGATCTGATGAGTAAAATAGAGTATCAGCTTGTTATACTTCCATAGAAATATGGGAAGCTTTACCATCCGTATACGAAGGAACTACTCAGGTCAAAAAATCCAAGATCGACATGCTCACCATCGAATATGAGCACTTTAGAATGAAGGATGATAAGTCCATACAAGATATGCACACCAGATTCACCTCTATTATAAATGAGCTTCACTCACTTGGAGATATCATTCCTAGAAACAACTTGTAAGGAAAATCCTCAGTGTTCTACCTGGGTCTTGGAAACGTAAAGTAAATGCCAACACTAAAGCTAAAGATCTACAAGCTCTGACAATGGATGAATTGATTGGTAATCTGAAGACATACGAGATGAAAAAAAGAAAGACAGTGAAAGAAGACAACCCAAGAAGGAAAAGAACTTGGTACTTAAGGCTGAAAGTAGTGACATAAGTGATGAAGATAGTGACATGGACTATCTTACTAAGAGATTTCAAAAGATGGTTCAAAGAAATGGTGGTATACCAAAGTGGGGTAGTTCAATTAAAACAAGGAACAACAATCTCTGTCACAGATATGGAAAGTCAGGACATTTCATCAAAGACTGCACACTTGTGAAGCAAGAGCAATACAAGCAAAATCTTGACAAAGCAAGAAAAAAGAACTTGGTTCCAGATAAAAGATTCAATCGAAAAAGTGTTGCCGACAATATTGTTAAGCAGGCTCTTGCTGCTTAGGGAGACTCGAGTGAATCCAAAATGGAATCAAATGTAGAAAATAGTTCCATGATGGCAGTGGAAACTGAAGCAACAAAGTATGATTCACTGTTTGCGTTGATGGCTCAGTCAGATATGATGATGATAAAGATGAAGACGATGAGGTAAACTTCAGGGATGTTCAGAAAAATCTAAAATTCTACTCTTCTAAGAAGCTAAGGTATTTATCTAATGTCCTAATTGATGCCTATTATAGCCTTATCAAATGATAAGGAGATCCTGACCATTGAACTACAAGAGGCCAAACAATCTAGAGATTATCTAGTGGTCTGTGTAGTGGACTTAAATGAGACCATAACTAATCTTGAAAAAGAAAAGAAGCCTTGAATGAAAGAATAACTAGTGTGGAAAATGAGAGAGATGATTTGATGGTAGTATTTGTTGATCTACAAGAAATAATATAAGGACTTAACAATGAGAAACACACCTTAGAAGAAAAAGTTGTATCTACTGAAGAAGAAAGGGATGACCTTTTAGTAATATGCAATGATCTAAAGGAAACCATTAAGGGACTCAATAGATAACATATGAATGTAAGTCTTGGGAAAGGAAAGGAAATAGCCAGTGAGATGCACATCATGCTTGAAAATAAGTTAACTATTGTGAAAACCAGTCTCTGTACTGACCTCGAGAAGAATTAGCAACTTCAAGCTAAATTGGAGAAAGTAAAAAAAGATCTTGAGAAATCTCTGAAGTGGACCTGGTCCTCAGATGTTGTCATTGCCATGTATCTCAACAATAGTGGGAATAATCAAGGCATCAGGTTCCAAAGGGAGAAAACTCCCTACAACCTCAGAGCAAGTATGTCACTGTACCTGATAACTGGCTATGTTCCCAATGTGGGAATAGTCGGCATTTTAAAGAAAATTGCAGGCCATGGTTCAGTTTGCTTAGAAAAACAAAGTGTTTACTGATGAAGTGACTACTAACAAAGGACTAGGTACCACTTTCAAAAAGTGAATGTTGCCTGTATGGACTAGGAAAGCCCTCATTCATCCTTTATATCATAACAAGGGACCCAAACTAGTTTGAGTTCCTAAATCTAACCCTTGATTTGCATGGGCAGGGAACAATTAGAGGAAGGGGACTGCGATGGACTTTGGACCATAGATGCTTAAAAGCAAGTAGCTGAAAACATCATGAATCTCTTCTCACTGAAAGCCATGTATGAAGGGAACGTATCCTTAATAAGAAAGTAAAGGGTACATTCTCAATGAATTAAAAGGTGGAAAGGTTCTTTTGGCTCTCAAGTGGGAATGTGTACTATGTGAGTGGCCTGAAAAGTACAGTCACCAGTCTGATAACTGGCCAAGTGGTCTCAGTGTACAAATAAAACAAGAAATCCACTCCCATTAATTATGAATCTCCACAAGCTGGTGGTATGAAATGAGTAAAGTCGGAACCTTGGCCTGAAAGATTGGTAGATGCAAGCTTCTCACCTCCGAATAAATTTACTCAGCAGGACCTGGTCCGTAGTATGCCAAACTCAAGTGTCACATGGCCATGAGTTCACAAAACAAAGGAGGACAGTCTATAGAGTTAAGGGTTCTTGCCAAAAGGATTCAAAAAAAAAACAAAAAAGATGAGGGGGGAGAAGGGATCACGCACAATTTCTCAACACAAACGACTCTACAGCAAAATGGTATTGCTGAAAGAAAGAATGGAACATGGACAATGCTCATCAACTATGGAATAGCCAAGAAATTCTGGGCAAAAGCAGTAAATATTGCTTTCTACTTAGAGAACAGGTGTCCGATCAAGTCCTTGCTGAATCAAAACCCACCATGAGCTACCAAATGGAAGTAAATTCCATGTTCTTGACAACAGGAAGGATCAACTTAGGAAGCTCAATGCAAAAAAGACGAGCAAACAAATCCTTCTGTGGTATAATCCACAAAACAAGGACTCAAAGTCTCTAACAAATAGTACACTGAATGGTAGGAGGTGATCATAGGGTATTTAACTAGACACCTCCTCTTACCAAGAAAGAAACGGTGATGATCAATATGATGAACCAACTCTAGTCTCTGGGAAATATCTGAGGCTTCAAATAGGGAGGATGATAAAATGAGTAAGATGAAGGAGACTGGCAAAAGACAACACAACATCATCCTCCACGTCTCACAAAGAACCTGGTACGTCACCTACTACCACTGAAGCTGAAGGAAGAGTAGTGATACAACTCCATAAGCAATAGAACACAAAATGTGGAGAAATCAAATTAACCTCCAAATCTCCCTCATCAATCAGACTTCTGTCTCAAATTGGAAAACCAATGGCTCCCATTTGCCTGACAAGTCAATCACTTTCTTTTATTCTAGAGTTAGATAAGCGTGTAATCTATAAAAAAGGAGGGGGAATTTTTTTTTCTTTTTCTCTTTAGCCCCTTCTGTACCTCCACTCTAGAATAGAATCCAAAGTGTAAGTCTGTAGGAATCCTACTTGAAGGCAACCCACAAAAGTTTGAAATACCTTAAAGGAACTCAGGACCTGGTTACCCCTCAGGTGGCAGTGCTTTTAATCTTGTTGGGTATGATGATGTTAACTATGCAGGTTTTTCTATAGAAAATAAAAGAACTTCTGGAATGATTCACTTGTCATGATTCATGCCTCATCCTTTGGTAGAAAAGGAAGCAAAACCCAATGGCCTCATCAACAACTAAAGAAGAATTTCAAAAATAAGAGGATCTAGCACATTTAACGGTAAGATCGTCTTCTGAGGGTCAATATGAAGAAGGAATTGATCTTTGGAAAGTATTGCAGACAGAAGACCAAATTCCAGATATTTGCATCAAAGCCTCGAGTAGAGAATATTCTGGATCAATCAAGGTGAAGATGGGGTCACAAGATTCTAATGAAGAACCTGATCCTCCATCAGTTGGCTATGTAAGACACCGTCAGATAAAGGTAGCTAAAGTGTTTTCTCAAGCCTAAATCACATCAATACCGATGTAGGTAAACACGTATGACGATCATAGAAGCTAAAGGTAGATATATGAACTGCAAAGAGAGGAGTTGCGAAAACCTTTTCAAAAAAAGATTGATCTGGCATCAGGTTCCTGTACCTTAGGTTAGTAGTAATATGCTTATTCCGCATTCCCTCTGAAAAACAAAAATAATTGTGTTCAACAAAATTAACTCCACTGCCACATCATCTGACTTTTCAAAGTCTGCGTTTCATGTCTTGTCTTTCAAATCCTTTCACCCCCTCTGCACAGTAATACTTCCCCACAAACATACCGTTGTTTTCAAGACTATTCAGAACCTGTTTCTCTCTCCACACATCATTAGCCCTTCTTCCAATAAAACTTTCTTTCTCTTTCACTGCAAGTCATGAACCTTCATCTACTTTGTACAGCTAGGATCTTCTCTTCATCTCGCACTCTACTCGTCTACCAAGTACTCATCTAATGGATATCGAACAATCGTCTCATTCTCCACCATTAACAATGCTCCCACTTTGTTATTATCCTTGAAATCATCCCCAGAGCATCACTATTTCACTCCTTCTACCACCTTAGCCACTCCTGGCTCCTCCTCCATTCCTACAGTTTTCCTTTTTCTGATAAACCCTATTTACCATCATTTTTAGAATCATATGTCTAGTCACTCCTATGCTCTCACAAATAACACTCAGGAGGTTTTACTCATCAAGTGCTAGAAGCCCCTGAGGATGATCCTTATCAGTAACTAAACTCCTCCATGTTGGACTTAGTGACTCTCATGGAGTCACCAGAAAAGGAAGTAGCACACAACATCATTGCTATAGTTGCTGAGGGACTGATGAATATGAAGGAGCATATCTCTCGTCTGAGTACCAGGGGGAAGAAATATCCTTGAGTCCTTGGCTCATGAGATATTCTGACAAAACCCTTCTGATGAACATGATTCTCTTCCATGCAAACTCGCTCCTGCACCTCTTCATCTCTCCAAACTTGTAGAGTCTTCCTCCAAATCACCCACTATCAGGTCACAACAACAAAAGCGTTTTGACTCCATATTGTAGAAAAGTAAGAAGAGTGCCAAGTCAAGGAAAAAGAGGAAAATGAATCCAAGGGATTTTGCCACTAATAAGAGTGTGTCAGTAAAGCAGTTAGACAAAGATGCTCCCAGGGAACCTGGTTCCTTAGTAAAACAATCTATGAAAGTTCAAATGCCTATGGAAAAGGCATCCGATGAAACTATTAAGGAAAAAAAAGGGTCATCCGTGAAGTACAACAGCAAGTCTAAACAAAGTAAAATTAAGCTAGCCGTGTCTGAGAATAATACTGTAGGGATAGCAATTTGGAAAGGAAAATCTACCGAAGGTTCTAGCAAACAAAAATGAGAAACTGATAAAGAATCTGACTCACTGAGATCCATGCCCTGTGATAGGGGTCTATGGAAGCAGAGATTAAGAACTCAGAAAGTATTGTGGGTTCGTACATTTGATCCAGTTTCGAAGATGGAAGGTATGAGACAAATTCTGGAGATTGTGGAATTTCAACAATGGTAACACTTGTTTGAAGGAAACATGCCTCTGGTGTACGAAGATGCAGTACAAAATTTTTACGCATCTCTTTTTAGTGTTGAGGGGGATCCCATTGGTGCACTCGTAAATCGAGAAAACATTTTACTCAATGCTTCAACATTGGGAAAGGTTCTCAGAATTCCGTGTGAAGGTATGTCCTCAGTTAAGGGTGTCTGCGGGGTTAACTTTAGGAGAGCTATCATGAAAGAGCAAGCTACCACCATGGGGAAGAGGTGCATAAGAAGGTATAGCTTCATGAGTATTATCTTCTCTTTGAACTGGTCAATAAAGTACCCTTACCTCGTTCCGAGAGGCGAGCTAATGCTACAAAATCGGATATGGTCCTAATGGAAGCGCTTGATAAGTTTGTCCTAATCAATTTTCCAGCAATCATGATAGATCATATACAAAATTTGGAAAATTTTAAGGGTAGGAATCATGGGATACCTTATGGCGTTCTCCTCACTTAGGTTTTCAGATTCTACAAGGTCCCATTGGGGAATCCCAGAGTAGGCACACATAAGCAGACTTTCTCTAAGACCGCTCTAGAAGAATGTGAATGTGTAGAAAGAGTTGGTGGAAGCATCTCGAATATTTCTGAGCTGATCATCGCTCAAAATGTAGCTTCTGAGGAAATTAGAAGGTTGAGGGCTCGAAATGCCATACTGGAAACTCAGCTCAGTCATGTAGCTAAAGGACCTAGTTTTGTCAATGAGGAAGTTGCACGACTAAAAAATGAAAATGATAACCTTCGGGCTCAATTACTTGAACAACTGTCTGCAAATGCTAGACTGGACCTGGTTTTCAAAACCAGTGTTGACGATTCCTCCAAGCCTCATTCCTTTAGTGTCCCCTAGGATCCTCTAAGTGTCCAACTATTTTTGCTCCAAATCTTGTAGCTATTGTTTTGCTTTCTTTTACTTGTTTTTGTGATGGCATGTTGATTTTAACCATTACTGCTCCTGACTTGCTCAGTCCAATGTAAACATTAATAAAACAGCTCTCATTTCTTTTCCCGTACAATATTGTGTTCCTATGGCTTCTCTTTTCTATCATGTTGTGTGTATATATGTGGCATGAGATAGCTGTGTTAGACTTGTTTATGATTATTACCTTCTTGTGTTCTTCTTTGTGCTAATTACCTGTTCTTTTTAATGATTCCAAAGGGGGAAAAGAAGTGTGTAGGTGAGAGGTGAGTTAATATGCTTTGTGTGTGTAAGTGAGGGACAATCAAGTCTGAGGTTAAGGGGGAACTTCAACTCCACAAAGGAGGGAGATCTGAGATTAAGGGGGAACTTTGTGTAATTCTAGCATCTCATCTGGTTATTTTTGCTCTAAACAAATACTGTCCATGTCTAATTTTGTCATTATTAAAAAGGGGATAAATTAATAAGTTTTCAATGTCTTGGCCTTATGCGTCTTATATTCTGATGATATAACAAACTTGTCGTGAAGAACCAGACAGAGAACCTGGCAACCTGGCCCACAGGGTATACATTTCATGTGACCTTGTTGAAGTCTGAAAATTAGAAAATGGATGAACAACCATAGGGAGGAACACAACAGGGACTTGGTAACCTTGTCCCTTAGGGTTCTCCGACACAAGCACAAATTAGTGACTGTACGCAATTAATATAAAGAGAAACACAATAGGAGCCTGCTCCCTTAGGGTTCTTTGACTGAAGTACAAGTCAAATGCACAACTGGAACGTAGTAGAAGAAAGTGACTATCTAGCAACTACCACAGAAGAGGAACACAACTAGGACCTGGTCTGTTGATGTGTCTTGACTAAAAGTACAAAGTCCACTATCCAGCTGGAACGCAACTTCCTAGAAGTGATTGTGCAGAGAGTACAATAGTTATTTCTCATTAGGAAGAGGCGTAGACCAAGAGTTGACATCACTATCCATTGTGTTATCTTTTATGATAAAATAACCTGGTGCAAGGCACACCATTCTTCGTGCATTCAGTGATATTCTCTCAAGCAACAACTGTATTCATCACATTGAAGTCACTGGTGTGTCAAGAACAAGAAGACAACTTCACTAAAGATCAGTTTCTTAATGAGTTTATGTACATCCGTAGTTGAGTTGTAACCTTGTTATTTGTTCGTCATTGTAATTCCTACTTTGCTTTCTTAGAAACGTTATCTTAGGAACAAACCAAAATTTGTAAAATTCTAAGTTTATGTTGTGACTAGGGATAGTCATAACTTTAAATCCTTTGTAATTAGGATAAAATAGAGTGGCTTGTGGTCTATGTATCACAAGTTAGTTGAAGTCTTTGTAATAGAATTTTGCAAAGTGGCTTGTAATAGGGAGATTGCAAGTTGGTGGAGTTAAAAGCCTACAAGAGTAGGTCATGGTTTTTTTATCCCCTTGTGTGGGATTTTTCCAAGTAAAAATCTCTTGCCTTCTTTACTTTCAGTCTTTACAACATTAAAAGCATCATGTCATTGAAGACCACGTACTCTATAGTTTGGTGGATTATATAAACTAACAGTGTTGTTGCGCCTAATCATCTTCCCCCCCCCCCCCCCCGCAGTTATATTGGTGTAGTCTATCGTGTTTGATGTTGACACATATGTGATTAGTGAGCATGAGTATTATGGCTCGATAGGTACCTTATGTGGACTGATATGATGGGATCGAGTTACACACCACAGCGGTACTATAAGGAAATGTACTCCTTATGCTTATTTTGTGTATTTTACTTTACCTTGTTGAAAATTGTTCAAAATAAAAATGTTAAAATTACCCTGCCTGCTTAACTTGCTTAGTAGCCTTCTTATTTAACTTTCTTACTATTATCTGTCATGTCTAAATTATAACTTATTGGTGTAAGGGACTGCATTATGTGGGGATCTATATGATTTTTGGTGAGACTTGTCAATTGGGTTGTTAGTATTGGCTGAGATGAGGTTTCTAGACCTGAGATTAGCATTATCATATTGGGATAAAGAATGTTTGGAAGATGACACTATATTGCTACTGGATTTGGGCAATAACCCTGGTTGAACAAGTGAGCTTCTTGGCACTACCGATACCGAATTTATTTTTGGGCAGCCGTGGTAGTCAGCAATTACTGTTGTGAGTATCAGAGTGAAGGGGTGGACCATGTGATTACATCTTGGGTTATGGTTATGACTTAATACATCTTGTTCAGGCTTATACATTGTGTATATGCAAGATTCAGTCCTTGTAAGAATTCCAAATGTTGGAAATTTGGGTTCTAAGGCTTACGGGCTAAGGTCGAATTAAGGATCTTTAGTTATGTGGTATCTTCAAGCTTATATGGATTAGGGTGACATAGGATTACCCTCGGGTATGTACATGGTAAGGTTACACCACAATGTGATGACCATGGAATGACCCTTAGCACGTTCGAGGATGAACATGTGTTTAAGTAGGGGAGAATGTAATGACGCGGTCAGTCATTTTGAGAATTTACACTTTGCTTGGTAGTTTGAGGGCACGAGTATCTCCGCGTGATGTATTATGACTTATGTGGATCGTCGGTTTTGGTTTTCAGGTTATTAGGAATCGATTTGGAAGAGTTAACTTCATGATTGATGCTTTAAGTTTGAAGAGTTTACCAAGCTTGACTTTTAGCATTTGACCTCAAATTGAAGTTATGATGGTTCCGTTAGGTCTGGATAGTGATTTTGTACTCGGCTATATACCTGAATTGGCATTTGGATATTAGTAGAAGGATTCGATACTAATTGGTGAAAGTTGAAAATTTGAAGGTTTGAAAAGTTCATAAGTTTGACTGGAAGTTTACTTTATGGCTATCAGGCTCAGATTTTTGTTTCGGATCTTGGGATAGGTCCGTTTTGTCATATGGAACTTGCATGCAAAAAAATTCACATCATTTGGAATTGATTTGATATGGTTCAGACGCATGATTGCGATTCTAGAGGTTTTCAAAGTTCATGGGGATTTCCGTGCATTTTAGCATCTGATTCGTGATTCTAGAGGTTATTTTAATGTTTTGATCGTGCAGTGAGTTCTTGTTATATTTTTGGACTATCGTGGGTGTTTGGTTTGGAGCCTCGGAGACTCGAGTGAATTCCAGATTGGTTTGGGAATGATTTTATATAACTTTTTGAGTGTTGGTGCTGGTTCTATCGATTTTTTGATGTGTTTGTCACAAATGCGATTATCGCATTTGCGAAGGAACCCTCTAATTTGAGAAATCGGGTTGCTGGGGAAGACTTCGTATTTGCGAAGAAATTCCTCGTATTTGCGGGTGTGGGCTATTTGCTTTTGCGAAGACTTCTAGCGTTTTTGCGATGGTAGATGTCTTCGCATTTGCAATACTTCGGTCACAAATTCGACTTTAGAAGAACTCCTCCTGGTTCGCTTTTGCGATGAATTTTCCGCTTTTGTGGGATTTGAAAATGTCACAAATGCGACATCTGCCGCTTGCATATAGTTGAGTATTCTGAGACTTAGCTTCATGTTGATATATTTTGAACCCTAACTTTGATGGGAGGCGATTTTGTGGAGGGAGTTTCCTACGAAACTATCAGATAAGTAATTTTAATCAACTTTCAGGTATATATCATGATTATATATTAGATTTAACATCAAATTCATGTGAAACTAAGGTAGAAATTTAAAGATTTTGTCAAAGTTTATAAAATAAAATTTGGAATTTGGGAGTCAAATTGGACTCGGATTTGGAAACAACACACGTAAATAGACTCGTGGGACTATGGGTAGTCAAGACCTACCCTTGGACCCAGGTTTGGACCAAGCGGGTCAAGGATTGACTTTGTTGGATTTTTAGAAATTGTATAAACATCACAGCTTAATTACGGAAAATTATTTTTTCTTGCATTGTGCAATGTATTTAAGTCATCTTTGACTAAATTCAGCCGAGCGGAGGTGAAGTTATAAAGGTGACACCAATTTGAGTATTGAGTTGGCCGAATTGTGGTAAGTATTTTGCCTAATTTTGTTGAGGAAATTTTTTATTTGAAATTATTTTCTACATGCGGGCTTGATACATATTTGAGGTGACGAGCATATATGCGTGTGCTAGGGTTAATCAATTATACTATAAATTGTTCCTTGTAGAATTATGTGACCTTCTTGCTTCAGGTCTTAATTGACTTCTAGATTACTAAGAATATGGAATTAAATATTAGAAACAAGATTTAGTTTATTATAACTTGACTAAAATTTGACGGGATGTTGAAAAATATTGATGTGTCTAATTCGAACATCATTATACTTAATCACTAATACATTGCTCCGGTCCTTATTCTTGAGATAATAGAATCAATACTTAGTTGTGGATCATTTTGATACTTGTTGAAATACTTGAACAATAAGGTTCTTGAGGGTTTATTGAACTTTTATCGGCTTGAAAGTTGGGACTGAGACTCATTCGGAATATTTGTTTAACCACTCTCCTTAATGTTATTCATGCTTCCTACCTTGCTTGTCATTGATATACATATGCTTGGTGAGGAAGAGTGTAAAGCAAAAAGGGTGATATCGTATCATTGCATATATATATGACCATGTCAAGAGAAGTATGAAGCACGAAGGGTGATGTTGTGCCATTTCATTTGAGTATAAAGGACGAAGGGAGATGCCGTGCTATTTTACTTCAGTGTAAAAGATGATGCCGTACCATTTTATTTGAGAGTAAAAATACGAAGGTTGATGTCGTGTCATTTTATTTATATTATCATGATTTTATATTATCACGAGTTCATGGTGCGAAGGGTGTTTCCCTGCAAGCGAGAACGAGGGACATGCATTATGTTGTGATATCTTTTCCTTATGTATACGTTCATACCTTTACCTTGAGTAGTTGTTATCATACCTATGTTTCCTATGTGACTTGTCGTTATTGTTCTGTCTTTGTACTCTATCTCAATTGTTGTTGTGTTGCCCATGCCTTCTACTAGTTTAACTTGCAAATATCTTTCCTACTTCTTGTTGTTATATCTACATCCATGTCGTATCTTGTTGCACTTTAGTATAATCTTTCTACCATGTTAGCACTTCATGCCATTATTTGTGAGCTTATAACGATCATGTTTTCTCCTCTTATTTGTTGTATCTACACGGATGCCTTCTACCCTGCTAGTTAGGTGAAATTATGCTCTTATTTCCTAATTGATGTCATTATTTATGTGTTTCCTACCTTGTCATTACTGTTATCAGCATTCCTTTCATCTGGTTGGTATTGTTACGCGTATATTTTTGGTGAGGATGAGCAAATGCACGAAGGATATTGTCGTGCCATTGAATTTGATGTCTTGAGTATATTTCTCACACTATTAAAGTTATGAATTTATAATTGTGTTTTATTGGTAATCGCTCTACGAAAGGTTTGGTTGTGATATTGAGGAATATTAATCGCAGTTCTTCTAGAAATCATTTACCTCTTCGCATAATTATTTCTTTGTGCACTATTCTATTATGTTATAGTATTGTTCTATTGCTAGTCTTCTGTGCATGTTATATCAGTGAGTATCTTTTAACTAAAAAGCCTCGTCACCACTTTACCGAGGTTAAACAAGATACTTACTAAGTACATGGGGTCAATTGTACACAATTACACTTCTGCACCTTGCGTGCAGATTTTGAACAGAGTTGCGGATGATGTTCAGAGCTAACTCTGAAGATGTTCGTGCCTTCCAGATGTGGCTATCACTTGTCCTTGGGTAGCTCTAGAGTTGAATTATGTTTAAGTACATTTCAAACAGATGAATTTATTTCATATCCGTTTTTGCAATAATCTAGTCTTAGTAGCTCATGTCTTGTATTACCAATCCTTAGGTCACTATTTGGAATCCAGCTATATCAATTGTTGATCACTTTTATTTTATAAGAATTGTGTTAATTACTAATTGGCTGACCTAACAAATCGGATTAGGTACCATCAAAACTTGTGGATTTTGAATCGTGACAAAATCCTACAAGTTTTCATTTTTGATATATGCGGAGGTCTCAATTAAATTATACAACAACAACAACAACAACAACAACAACAACTACCCAGTATACTCCCACCAGGTGGGGTCTGGGGAGGGTAATATGTAGGCAGTCTTACCCCTACCCAAAAGGGCAGAGAGGCTGCTTCCATGCGACCCTCGGCGCATAGGACAGAATGAAAAGCTGCATTGGAAAACAAAGACAAAATTAGTAACCAAGGCAAGACAAAACAAAGCATAAGTAATCCTGCAGAAATAACGTAAATGGTTATGTAAACATAAGGAACATAAATACCGTCGCAACCAAGAGGGGACCTAGGCTAAAACACTAGACATCGATGGGTAACCCTACTATCCCACACCCAACCCCGGGTGAGGCGAACGAAGGACTCTAAGAGCCCCTATCCTGCAACCCTGATTCTAGACCTCCAGACTCCCCTATCGAGGGTCATGTCCTCGGTAACCTGCATTTTAGTCATGTCCTGCCTAATCACCTCTCCCCAATGCTTCTTAGGCCTCCCTCTACCCCGCCGACCACCAGCAATCTCCAGCCGCTCGCAGCTCCTCACCGGGGCATCGGGACCCCTCCTCCGTACATGCCCGAACCACCTCAGCCTCGCTTCCCGCATCTTCTCGTCCACTGGGGCCACCTCTACCTTCTGTCGAATAACTTCATTCCTAATCTTATCCAGCCTGGTGTGCCCACATCCACCTAAGCATCCTCATCTCAGCAACCTTCATTCTCTGGACATGGGAGTTCTTCACGGGCCAGCACTCTGCCCCGTACAACATCGCAGGTCTAACCACGGCTCTGTAGAATTTCCCTTTGAGTTTGTGTGGAATTTTCTTGTCACACAGGACCCCAGAAGCAAGCCTCCACTTCGACCACCCTGCTCCTATCCGATGGGTGACGTCCCCGTCAATCTCTCCGTCCCCCTGAATCACAGACCCAAGATATCGGACACTGTCCCTCTTGGCGATGGCCTGAGAACCAAGCATCACATCCCTGCCCACCCCACTCGGCTCGTCACTGAACTTGCACTCCAGATATTCTGTCTTAGATCTGCTTATCTTGAAACCTTTAGACTCGAGGGTCTGTCTCCATACCTCTAACTTCTCACTAACACCGGCCCTCGTCTCGTCTATCAATATTATATCATCAGCAAAGAGCATACACCAGGGCACATCCCCCTGGATATGACGGGTTAGAGCATCTATCACTAAGGCGAACAACATGGGACTCAGCGCCGATCCTTGATGGAGCCCCATTACCACAGGAAAATGGTCTGAATCGCCACCCACCGTCCTCACCCTAGTCTTAGCCCCATCGTACATGTCCTTGATAACTCTGATATAGGCTTCTGGCACACTCTTCGCCTCCAAGCACCTCCATAGCACCTCCTTCGGAACCTTGTCATACGCCTTCTCCAAGTCGATAAGCACCATATGCAGGTCCTTCTTCTTATCCCTGAATTGTTCCGCCAGCCGCCTGACTAGGTGAATAGCCTCAGTGGTGGAGCGGCCCGGCATGAAATCGAACTGGTTCCCCGATATATTCGTCGCCCCCCTCATTCGCGCCTCAATCACCCTCTCCCAAACCTTCATCGTGTGGCTCATTAGTTTAATACCCCTATAGTTGTTGCAGCACTGGATGTCCCCCTTGTTCTTGTACAAGGGCACCACTGTACTCCACCGCCACTCATCCGGCATCCTCTTAGTCTTGAATATCACGTTGAATAGCCTAGAGAGCCACTCCCCTCCAGGTTTACCCATGCACTTCCAAAACTCCACCGGGATCTCGTCAGACCCGGTTGCTCGACCCCTACTCATCCTGCGCAACGCCCCTAAGACCTCCTCCACCCTAATGCGCCTGCAGTACCCAAGGTCTCTATGACGCTCTGAATGCCCCAGCTCCCCTAGCTCTATGCTCCGATCCCCCTCCTCGTTAAGAAGGTCCCGAAAGTACGCCTGCCACCTCTGTTTGACTTGCGATTCCCCCATCAAAACTCTACCATCCTCGTCCTTGATACACCTGACCTGGTCTAGGTCACGGGCTTTCCTTTCCCTTGCTTTAGCCAGCCGAAATAGCTTCTTTTCCCCACCTTTCTCCCCTAGTTCCTCATACATGCGACCGAACGCCGCGTTTTTAGCTTCCGTGACTGCCATCTTAGCTTCTCTTCTCGCCTCCCTGTAGGACAACCTGTTCACTCTCAATTAAATTATAGACTTTTGCAATTTTATTGTAATTGAGAGGTGGGGACATATTGGACGTGTGTACGCTGCAAGAAAATGATGAGAAAGGGACCAAACTTCACATAATCAAAGTTGTATTCCTGTTCTTTACTATGTAAGATGTAACACATACATTTCCATATTTTTTGAATTACAATTCCTGGATCTTAAAATAAAAAAGATAAATGGAGTTTTGGATATAAGTTCTAAAATCATTCTGGAATTAATGAAAAGTGAAGTTGCATGCCTGGCACTATATGGAATAGATTCTTAAAAATAAATCCAAGATTTTGTCCTAATTATTTTATTACCAAATACCAGTAAAACAATAACAAATATCAGAGAAAAGACTCACTATTGAGGCAACAAGATATACAGATTTTATATTTTCCCTTTCCTCTATACAGAGAGAATTTACATTATATACAACGTCGGTCTAGGAATTCTTTTACATTATATCATGTCATTGTAATAAGATAACAAGCCTTATTTTCAAGATTGCAAATCTCGTATAGTATAATATCTTTGTGTAACTACTGTGTGTATGTGACAGTGGGGAGGGGGAGGGGAGGATTCAGCTTTATGCGCCAAGAAGAAAAGAGAAAGAAATTTTTATATTCCTATACTACATAGAAAATTTTATTACCCTTAATATTTAAAATTTGATTTAATTATATTTAGTATGCCAAATTACCAATTCTATACCATCTTTAATGAATAAATAACAACTTCAAATTTTTTAAAACCAACCTCAGCACCTTAATTAGAAGAAGAAAAAGTCCACTGTCTTAACGAAGAAGACGCTGCTAGAATGAAGACGATGCTACGAAGAAGATAATGTTACAGTAATTCTTAAAAAAGGATTTTAAGGTCTGTTGCAAATGATTGTAGATTTTAGGAAAAAAATAAAAGGAGATTGTTAACAATGAGAAGGGTGTTCTTTTCGGACCAATTTTGAGATGTTACCTTGCCGGATGCCGGAATTATGGTCAATCCAAATATTTTCTACCATTGACAGCCATTAAAAAGCTTGAAAGCTTTGAATTCAAATTTGGATTTTTAAAAATCATTATTTGTTTTGATTGGGTGTTGTTGAAAATAATCGGGAATATGGTTTGGAGTTTATATCTCAATTTTGAGGGGTTTTCGTGAAGACTAGACTTGGTTTTGACTGAATTTCAGATTGAAAGAAGAAGAAGAAGAAGACATATTGCGGAAATTGTAGATAAATTGTATTCTGATTGGTGGTGCTTTATTTTTTGTTTTCAAAAATAAAATACGGCTAAAACTTCTACAAATCTTCTGAAAAATACAATTATGTCAAAAATATCAATTACGCTACAGTTGAATGAGAATTGGGATAATACAAATAATCTACAATTTATCTGCAAAATATTTACAAACTAGGTACATTAAATTTATGGTATAAAAATTGTAGAAAAATAATGCACAAGTCAGATAATTTATAAAATATGCATATATTTTGATAATAAATTTCATATATGGTATATGAAAGAAAAAACCCTATAGAGAAAATAATGAGTAATTTACAAGTGGGTAATATGACGAAAAGGTAAGGCCCATGAAAGCGAAGGTGCAGAGCCGAAGGTCGCTATTAAAGGGCCCATAAGAATGGACCTCAACTTGAAAAAGCCCACAGTCAGCAGTTGTTTGTGTAAAATGAAAAATATTTAAGAAAAAATCTGTTAAATGTTGACTTTTAAATGACAAACCACAATTGGGAAAAAGAAAGTGAAAAGAAAGAGGAAAGGGATTGTGGGAAAATAGGCTAATGTGTCTCACCTCCACTTTCTTCTTTATATTTTTTTTATAAAAAAAAAGACACTTGGTTTTACTTATGTCCTCTTCCGTGATGTAAGAGACGGAGAAACCCCACAAGTGGATAAGTTTTAATTCTATGTTGCTTTAGGAGTTTTCCTTTTTGTAAATTTTGTCTATGTATTTTGTTTTTAATAAAGATCAAAATTACTTTATGTATATTAAATGATTTCTACAACAACCTCAAATTAATACTATAATAACAGGATTCATATTTAGATTCATGTAAACCTGCAGTCGAGACTTTAGATCCGCTCGTCGCTTGGTATACTTCTCCTATCATAACATTTTAATCCTAATATTTTTCGATTCGGCTTGTCAATAGTGGGGAATTAGAAGCTAAAAAAGCTTTTAGCAAAATTAAAACATTACTTCAATAATTTGGAATTGAGACCGGCTAAGTGTAAGCAAATGAGCACTAACGATTAACATAGTCCCACTTCACGGGTGGAGCTAGTAAGGGTAAGTAGCTTTTATAATAGGGTTAAAATATTATCTATAAAAACTATTAAATTCCCTTGACATAGGAACTTTTGTTAGTATAAGTAAAAGGGTCCAAAAATTACTTTAAATTATATGTTCAAATCTCAATTATGACTCAACTAATTAATAAATTTAGACATAGTCGTTGTTCTCCACAGAGAAAATGATTGATATTATATGTTAGCAGTAATGCTTAGAACTCCAAACACGCATGGAAGAAGCCATGCATGACGATATCATGCTTCATGAGAAGTCTCCTGATTTTCCAGATAGTAACTTGTCCTAATAAAAAATAAAAGGAACAAATAAAAAGTCAATGTTGAATTGATCTTCAATAAAGTCTAATTCTTACAGTTGTCAAGCTTCAAGCAGAATCAAATTCTAAGAATAGCTCATAGTTGGTTTGATTACAGAATATTTGCCGCGTATATTTGCGTTATTGGGTTTTCAATTATTTATTTGTCAGAGATTTTTACATTGTAGGACTCTTATTAAAAAATATTTATACAAATAATAGTACATATGTTTTATTCCAAAAAAAGCAAATTCAATTTACAGTTATAGCATTTTCAAAGATCCCTTACCTTATTTAATGACCATCAATTTCTTAAACGTTTAAACACTAAACTACAATTTAAGGGATTAGTTTTGAGCCAAATTAATCTATTCACTTCTCTCTCATCATTAATTTGAACTTTTCTAAATTTACCGTTTGTTTATGAATTTCTTTTTCCAAATAAATAGTTGTTCTTAAAGTCACATTTCCGTTATTCTCTCAAACAAAAATACATTATAATATGTAGTATATTTTTTATGTATAATTATTAGATAATATATAATTCTGTATATATTCGGTGTATGTATTATATATTTAATGTATAATTTATGCATATGTAAGAAAATCTGAATATATTTTATGTATATTCAATATATATATATGAGGTATACGTTATTTATTATTCAATATACATTAATTGTATAAGTAGTGACAAATTTAATATTTATATGCTTATGTATACCATTGTTATGTCTTATGTATAAATATATGGTAAATAAATTTTAAAATATAATATATTGCAAATAATATTAAATAGTTTTATTGAATTAAATTCTTTTTGTGACAAGAATTTCGCTCAAAAAAAGGTATATTATGCCCTATAGGGAGGAAGGAAATATTTTTGGATGGAAATTATCCTCACATACATTTCCAGTCATATTTGTTTATTTTTAGGACTATTGCTCATTCTTAGAGAACTGAATCATTTTGGCGCTTTTTTAGGAATGAAATTCTCTGGATATTTTTCTTAAATGTGATTATTGATCCATATTTATAGCTATCAGATAAGATATGTATTTATTTAGCTGCCATGTTAGTAAAATGCCTATTGCTGCTAGGTTTTTGAAAAAAATTCCTAAACTTTGCCTACAAGTTACATTAGTATTGTTGCGTCGTATATTGCAGATGAGTTCGGGTTAACATAATTATCAAAATTTAATGAAAATTGAATTATGCGTTGTGTGAAACTCTTTTCATCTTCTTAATTCTCTAGGTAAATAATTCAGAAAGGTGGAGATTTATTTGGCAGTTTCGGATTAACCTATGAGTAATCTACAAAGAAACACACGACAATAAAAGGTAAAAATTTATTTGCATTGGGTATTTATAGTAAATCACATCAAATTACCCCGGCCAAGTCACAACTCACAAGGGACGTGTAGATGTGAGAAAGTATAATATTAACTTGGTTAAGCATGATATGCAAATACAGATCAAACGAGTAAATTTTCACCGCTGTGTTACCGTTAAGGGGTTATTGATACAAACAAAGCAGTGACCAAAAGAAACCAAATGGACAATCAGCCATGGAAATGGTTCTGCTGGAAAAAGATCCATAGACAATTACTTGTTTACCCAATGGTGTGGTCAAACTAGTTGGAGTAGCAATCCAAGGTGGTCTGTCCACGGTATTCCCCCTGACCCTCAGCTATATATGGGATCGAAAGTGGAATAAGACCAAATACAAGATATAAAACACAAGTCAACTATATATCATAAAATCTTTTGAAACCGTACTGGCGGAAAACAGCTTCAATTCTGCGTACATGAATGAATCAGCAAAATTCCTCTCTTCTAACAAAAGAATTTAGGAACTGCTAAAATACAACAACTGCACAAGCATTACATAAGAGAAACTGACACAAACGAAATGGATACTGATTTATCTACGTCTTGGCCTGGAGAAACTTGGGGATCCAATATGTTGTGATCCCCTAAAATTTTTACTGGGAGAATCCATAGGTCCTCTAAAAGATGCATATGCTGACTTTGCTGATTCTGGAACAGAGTCCAGGGGAATTGATTCCACAAAGCATGCTGTATTGATTCTAGTCCTCTCAAGTTCAGATTGAAGTAGCTCAGAACTATACTGCTGGGCAAGAGCCTGAGAATTAAAACACAATTGAAATGCAAGTAAGAAAGGTGGAGGAAACAACTCAATGACAACGTCTAAACTAGACACTTTGGTGAAAGGCAGCACTGGCTAGGCAAAGCAGCAAAATTGTAGGGTGGATTCGGTGATAACAAGCAATATTCTGTAAGAAAGTCTATCTTAACTGTAAAGATAACTCGGAAGGTAAGCAGCAAAAAAAAACCTGAAAAGAAGAGCATAGAGAGCAAGTGTTACTCACAATCAGGTCATCCGGTGATACAGTCATCCCTTGCTGCCGGTCATCCAGAAATACATCATCACTTCCACGTGTCGGCCGGCGGCTGTGAGTTGGAGTCTCAGTAGCCTCAGCAACACATTCTGTTGCTTTCTCTAAGAGGACCCCTTGTAATGTTTTCAGAGACTCCCTTGCTTCATGTGTAAAATAAGGATTCAATATGGTCTCGAAGTAATCAAGCTGCACGTTTAACCACTCAAACCATCAGAAAAAAATCCCGTTTTTTGGCTGAAGACTGAATGCTGAAAACCTAGAGGAACCAAAAGTACTCAAAGCAAATGCAAAGCATCAACTTGTATTTAAACCATTAGAGCAGAAGTCATCTGACAGCACACAAATGTCTGAGGCGCAAGTTAACTGAACATAGCAACAGTACAGTGTCAATTTTTAGCTTTAGTATGTAGTTATTATTTTCCAATAATTTTTATGAGACTCAGTAGACTGCCAATTCACCTCAAGCATAAGCTGGCAAAAGCCATTCGCATCTAATGCTTTGAGATCTTTGTCTTGATTTTCATGGAAAAGACTTAGGAAAGTATCAATTAAGCCTTCAACAAGAATACCAAGCGTCTTGTCCAGTAGAGGCTTACAACCAGCGAAGACCTGTGAAGAGAAAAATCAATATTACAAAGAAGACCAAGTAATAAGGAAATTTAAAAATTAACTAGTTCAGTATGCCGGGGGTCTATTTGGAAACAGCCTCTCTACCCCAGGGTAGAGGTAAGGTATGCGTACATACTACCCTCCCCAGACCCCACTATGTGGGATTATACTGGGTTGTTGTTGTTGTTGTTGTTGTTGTAACTAGTTCAGTAACAGTATGCCCATAAAACAATCAGGGAATTTTACCTCTGCATGTACAGCTACTAGAGTGTGCAGCAATTCCACAGCAGCATCTCGCACACCCTGCAAGGCAGAAAAGGCAAATGTTCACATTCAAAGGTGAAAACACACTAAGTTAATGAGAAGTGTCTTTCTCACCTTAACTGCTGGCGCAGCACCCCATTGCACTCCAACATCCAAGAAATAGTTTATAGCTGCTGCTCTAATCAAATTTGTCTGATAAAAATATGCCAAAAAATAGTAATTATGCAACCTTTATTTAAGAAATGTATGACCATATCAAGCACAGCACATAAATGTTGCAACTTCCTATTTTGGGGGGATATTGTACATCTTCCACACCCATGAGGGACCAAAAGATATATCATCTAACTACCTGTCTCCAAACAACAACAATAACTACTACCCAATATAATCCCATTTAGTGGGGTCTGGGGAGCGTAGTGTGTACGCAGACCTTACCCCTAAGTAGGGGAGAGTGGCTGTTTCTACCTGTCTCCCAATTATATCAAATTAAATTATTAGGGGGTGAGGATTAACCGCAGCACATTGTATTTTGATTCTGAAAAAGGTATATGAACAAGCAATTTGTATGAAAGCACAATGACTATAACTGTATAATTGAATAAACATTTTGCCACATGCTTGGTGCAAATATTACTCAATCAAGAATCTCCAGAGACGTGCAGTAGTTTCTCGACTCAAGGTTCCATTTCTCTTTTAGATTCTTCCAGGTAAAAAATTGATACAACAATTTTATGTCATACCTTTGCAAAAGTGTACTGTTCAAGGACCTTCTCCTCAAGCCCAGCAAAAGACATAATCAATTCTTGGATATCACTGTCCTCTTCATCCTTACCCCTAAAGTAGATATATCATAATGACATGATGTTAAACATAATATTTGGTAGTTAAACAAAAATCTTGCCAAAGTCAAGGGAGAAAAGGCCTAGGAAATGATCAACACAGTTCTCATTTTTTCTTATTCAACATAAGAATAAGAGTTCTATGCAAACGTGCAAACTAGTAATGCCTGTAACCGACCATTTTATGAATCTCACCTTGAAATTCGTTCTGCATGATATTAATATAAGAAATAACATTCTTAAGTCTATCCAGCTTATTTGCTGGGATTTTCCAATATTTCTTATATATCGTGGAGCAAGATATCATCAAAGTGCTTTTAACTAAATGGGTAAGCTAAAGAGCAGAAAGTAATTTTGCACCTCGGCTGCAGCCAAATTTGTTTGTATTTGCAGTACAATTCACGAGCAAGTTCATCTTTACAATATCCAATATTACTTAGAACCATCAGCAGCTGTCGATGTGGATCAACAATACTTCCTGGTAGGGGATCAGATGATTTTTCTTCTGGTTCAAGATATCCATTTTTAAAATACGGACTTTCTTTGTTGGATTTATTCAGGTTAAGCTGACTTCCAATTTGCTCCAGATGACCTATAATTATCAGGGACAACAATTTGTATCAAGCTCTGAATTCTTTCAGCTACTGAAATGCTAAGGTATCAACTTCTACATACCAGCAAAATTCAGCAAACAATTCAAGAAGGCAAGTCTAACAGATTCCTGGATTCCTTGAAGCTGCAAGAATATGTCTTCTGACTTCATCGCCTCATTCCGCAAAGACTCAATCATTCTGGAAAGAATAAAAGCTTAGCTAACGAAAAAGTAAGAACCGAACAAAAGTTGGGACACACTTAAACTCTCATAACAAAGTAACAGACTTGTTCTCTGATGGCCTAAATACACTGTCAAATACGCTTACCACAAGAAGAGTTCATCTTTGCTTACAAGAATTATACAACCTTTAAATAGATTTCCTTGTAACTTTTTAACCTCTGAGGGAGGAGATGTGCTTAGAGTGAATGGAGATCCTTTTGATTGATTTCGTTGCAAATTTTTAACCATTGAGGGAGGAGATGTGCTTTAAGTCCCTACGTAGCATAAAAATGCTGCTTAAGAGACACTAAGAAAACAAAAATCTCTATGTTAACTTCCATTTGATATTGTTTTTGATGTCTATGCACAATCAATTCTAGAGGTAGACAGCAGAAAAGGCAGAAAGCTGTAAACTTCGTCTTCCAACGCGCAGGCACTAAAAATAAATCACGCGGAAATAAAATGACATAGATGCATATTTGAACTCCATGGACTCCTCATGTTAATTAAAGAAGCATGGGTCCATTTTTACGCCTTTGGCTCCTTAGTACTATACAGCTGCTACCTCCTTTATTTATCAAAAAAAGGTCAAAGCTGTGACATACATATGTACTGAGAGCAATGTGTTTTTCTAGCAGTGATATGATATTAGGCATGACCCTAGAACCTCTTACAAGGGGTCCACAACCAAAAAGTCGTCCACCAATTCAGATAAAATATCTTAGTATGGTTCTCAGTAAAGTATATTACCATTTTATCCACTCATTGTCAAATCTCAGAGATGGATATGTCTTTTTGCTTCCTTTTTTCATTTTTTTCCCTTTTCAAGATAAAGGTCAGGCACAGATATGATTTTCGGCCAGGTAAGGATATCCATATCCACGCAAACCAAAATGACTTACTATCCGCAGCTAATAATATTAGGTTCCACCCATCCTAAAAGACATCACACTTCCATGTCCCTCCAACAACAAATAAACAGGATGATGGCAAACCTACTAGAATGTTATAACTTTTAACCTTTGTTAAAGACAAACACTTAATCAGTTGGTGATTCCCAAAACTCTAAAGGAGTCAGAAGTTAGATTAAATCATACACGATTCTCTTCAGGAGAGATAGGGGGTGTTGAAGAATCAACCTCTTCTTAACTAAGAGCTTATGTATCCTCCTAAGCAGAATGATTTTTGGGGCCTTGGGATACTATTAGAAATCTCACGAGAATTCATTCACAAGCCCACCCATCTCTATTTGTCTTTTCTATTATTAAGAGCAGGCAATCACACTGAGGCTGTATTCTGTCCCGGTTCAGGCCCGGGACCGGACCGGGACCGCGGTCCTGGCGGGCCTGCTGGTCCTGGCGGTCCGGTCCTACCGGTCCCAAAAGACCGTGACGGGCCGGTCTTACGCATTGACCCGTCAGGCCCGGGACCGCCTGGCAGGCCTGGGCCGGTCCTGGCGGGCCCAACGGCTATTTTTAAAAAAAAAAATTTAGTAGGTGGAATTACATGTATGAAAGTTTAGTAGTAGCCTATGAATATAGAAACAAAATTAATGGTAGGTTTAATTCTCGGGTAGGTGGTGAGATGATGATGAAATGCTAACTACCCAAGATTGGACTAATGTTAAAATTCTTTTAGATTTTTTAGAACATTTTCAAGTTGCTACAAATGCTTTTTCTGGGCAATATTATCCGACTATTTCTAACTGTTTAGTATATATTGCAACACTAGTTGATTTGTTTGTTGAATTTAGCGAGGGTGGGGATATTTATGAACTTGCAATAAATGAAATGAAACAAAAGTTTAAAAAATATTTTTTCCTATCCCTCCTATTTTTGGTGTAGCTGCTATGTTAAATCCAACAATGAAATTAGGAGGTCCTCACTTTTGGTATTTTAATATTTACAAAGCTTTAGATCTTTCAGAAGACGAAATTGATACACTTGCTGATGCGAAAGCATCAATTAAAATTAATGCTCAAACTGTTTATAATGCTTATAAACAGGCGTTAGAGAATGCTAGGCCAAATATTGCAACCCCTACTTCGTCTATATCACAATCGTCTAAAAGAGTTGCTCGCTTAACAGCTCTTAAATCGTGGACGGAATTCCGGGGTTCTCAAGGTGATAATTTTGATGAAATTTCCCATCTAAATGAGCTTCAAGTTTACTTGTCACAGAGACTAGAAAAGGAGAATCCAGACGGCTCTTTCGATCTTTTGGAATGGTGGAAGTCAAGGGAAAAACATTTTCTCGTTCTTGCAAGGATGGCTCGGGATGTTTTGTCAATTCAAGCTTCAACTGTTGCATCGGAGAGCGCTTTCAGTCAAGCAAGACTACAAATCGGTGATCACAGAGCGTCGATGCGGGAGAGCTTGGAAAAATCAGTGCTTTTTAGAGATTGGATCCGCGCGGAAAGAAGAAACTTTGGCAAAGCAGAATCACAACCGGCAATAGATGAGGCATATCAAGAAATGATAGCAGAACTTTCTGAGGAATCGGCTTCACCCGGAAGTGGTGATGAACAAGCTTCATTTCCACCACCGCCAACACAACCTCCTCCCAACCTTGACGGATTTATGAGATTTGTTAGAGATACAACATAAATTATGATGTAACTTGTACATTGACACGTCTTCTTTTAGTTTTTTTTCATTTTAATAGTGGTATTAGTACCTTGTTGTTCTCATTCCATTGGGGGAAGGAAGACTAAGAAAGATATGCCATTTTGGTCAATAAATATGCTCTTTATCATATCCTTGAATATCTTTTTTCTCAATATTCTTTGTCTTTACTTCGATATCAATCCTTGAATATTTATATAACATACAATAGATAACATACAATATATAACATACAACACAATATACTAATTACAACAACACAATATATACATTATATACAATATATACTAATTATTACAACACATTATATACATAATATACAACACACTATATACATAATATACAATATATACTACTTACTACAACATATTATATACATAATATACATTATATACTAATTAATACAACACATTATATACATAACATATATCCATATATACATAACATACAATATATACTACTTGCTACAACACACTATATACATAATATACAACATATACTAATTACTACAACACATTATATACATAACATATATCCATATATACATAACATACAATATATACTAATTACTACAACACAATATATACATAATATACAATATATACTAATTACTACAACACAATATATACTATACTAATAACTTAGTACAACAACAACAACTACCCAGTATACTCCCACCAGGTGGGGTCTGGGTAATAACTTAGTACACCATATAAAATATATTCTACACTATACTAATGACTACTATACAAGATATTGACTAAAAAAATAAAAAATAAAAAAACCCGTTAGGCCCGCCAGGCCCAAGACCGCAATGGGCTTAGGCCCGTAACGGGCCGGTCTCTACCGTGAGGACCACCAGGCCCGGGACCGCGAAGCCCGGCCCGTCAGGCCCGTTAGGCCCGGGCCCGGAAAGAATACAGCCTTAAATCACACCTCAATTTGATCCTAAAAGGATTAGTGACATCCATCATCTGCGGTTTGTCCCTTCAGATGCTTCCATCTTATCTTTACACATTCTCAGTAGGGTACTCTTTTTCTTGCAATGTTCATTCCATCCTTGCAAAAATTTGAACAATAGCTAGTCTGAACAAATACACGATCGTTTTGGTATCTCTTTATTCATCACTTTGTTACTCAGCTTTATAGTGTTACTCATATTTTCACTAAATCTGTATGTGATTCCTCATTCCTCAATACATCTCAGGAATTTCCTTTGGCCTCTTCTATTAAGCAAAGGTTCCACTTAAGTTAAAAGGTAACAGAGACTTCAATTTCCATCACATTTGAGAAGACCTAGAACAATCAAGTTCTTGGTACATTATTTAACAATGTAATAATGAAATATGTTTTTGTTATTTTTTGCAAGAATACTTAAGGAATCTTTTGTTTTCTCTCACGCATTTAATGAGTTTTTAGCACTAAACTCCAAGACTTGATCATAGCTGGAAGGTAAGATTTGAGGGAATTGTACCTTCTCGCCATTTTCCAATGAATGCGTACATAGACAGACTGTTAAACCAGTAAATTCTAAAACCGCCTTAAATTTAGTACATAAGGAGTGGGAGGAGAATCAGCAGAAACTCTATATGGGCTATCACATCTCTATCTGTTCTAGAGGTCCCAGAGAAAGAAAAATTAGTCATCTTCAGGTTCTAATCTTTGTGACAGCTATTCTCATTAGCAAAACTTTCTTTCTAGTGAAAAAACAAGTCTTATCAATAATTATAACTGCAGCATAATCTTTCTAACGTAAGATGTACCTTTTGGTCAAATATCTACCTAATTTATAAAATAAAATTTTCACCCACATACAAGTGTTATATAAATGTAGTGAATCTAGTCAAAAGATTTAGTTAGAGGTTCAGATTGCGCATGCAAAGCCACAAATGACCCTTGATTTAGCGAGTTCTTAAGGGCTTATAGCTTACAAAGACAACAAAAAGTTAACAATTCCTTCGTCAAGTTTCCTCATTCAAGGGAACCAAGTGATATTTAATAAAGCTGGTCCAAGGCTCACATAGGTGCAAATTACCACTTATTCACTCTTGCTTAAGTCATGTACTCATTCTAAGTCTTGCAACCCTAGATTTGAAGCACTTCCCAGTGTCAGAAGGATTTTTCCCTCTTTTTTTTTTTTTTGACAAGTAATGTCAAAGCAACTTTTTTCAAAAAATAAAGAAGTAATAGTAAATATCAAAATAGCAAACATGTTATATAATGAGAGAATCTAGCTACCCAGACCGTTCAACTTACTGCCATATGTAGTGGTAACTGGATACTTATGTCTTTATGTATAAACATGTACAGCATGTAACAAACCTCTACAACTTACGAATTGATCTGATCCATTGCAGATGTGATAATTGAACAGAAAGCCAAAGGCAAGGAAGAAATGGTATATGGAGATCTATTCCTTTCTAAAATAGATACTGGGACCCAGGATTCATCTTTTGATATCTCTTCAACTGTAGTTCGCATCCATGAACAGAGCCTCAATATGTAAACTTTTGAGACCTCACACTGAAGTGTTAGCAGTGCTGTAACTGTTACGAAGGAATAAAGTCAATCAGATACCTCTCATGCACAATAGTCTAAGAAACTCTGAAATTTACGTACTAGCAACTGAAGGCGCTGATTCTTTTGCTTCAAAAGCTTGACATGCTTTGGATATCTCCTTTATGGCATCACTCATGTATGAGCAAAGAATATTTGATTCTTCAAGATCCCCAAATGCATTGTGGACCTGTGGGAGTTATTTCAATACTCAGATGCATTAAAAGAAGCAACATGAACATATGAAATCATAAGACGTTACACGTCTTTCACCCCGGGACACACCAATCAATTGCAAAGCCTAGTTGCAAATTTGCTTTCTGGAATGCCAAAACGAGATTGATAACAGTAAGACTTAACTACAACTTGCTCCTAGTGTAAAAGAATGTCAAAACTTAAAAAGGGTAAAAGCCAACAAACTGAAGTAAGGAGCTTAAGCAGTTTGGGTGTAGTCATCTTAGATTTGTCACAGTAATCATACTGTCTGAAAGAAGGAAAGGCAATGGAGTACTCCAAATCCAGAATCTGTGAGCCGCAACCATCCAATGAATCTAACTTCCTCCTCCTATATAGACTTTCATGGATAAACCAAAACCAACTGCGTCCTAAGTCAAAAAGTGCTGGAGAGGTTATGCTAACACAGACAAACATGGGTGAAAAGTTTACATACAGAGGTTTTCACTGAGGATATGTTTTCATTATAAACACCTTCGAAAGGCTGCTCTTTAGATAATTCGGAGTAATTACATAAGAGTGAGCTCAATAAAACCCCTTCCCAGCAAAGAATTACATAATCAGTGACCTGAATAAAATAAAACCCCTTCCCAGCAAAATAAATAGAACAAAGAGAAGTCATGTGCAGCAGGCCTCGATCCTCATTGATTGAAAAGCAAAAAGTTTGGAAGTGATAGTCAATTTTTTTCTTTTTGGCGGGACAAATTTGGAAGTGTGGAAATTTCCGATAACTATTCTGATTACAACCATAAATGGAAGACAACAAAGTCCACAAACTACTCGAAGATTACATATATATCTATACTTTACTCTCCTACCATCAAGATTGGACAATTACCTTGGATTCATAAGCTGATAAAGTACTGCGAACCATCCCAGCAACTTCATCAAGTGAATGATTTGAGTACTTCCCATCTCCCGCTTTTTCCTCACTTTTGTTCGCAGAGGCATTCACATTTGAATCAGAGGATACTTGAGAAGACTACAGAACCAGAAGAAAGGTCCATTGAGATCAAAGAAACTACAACAACAACAACTACCCAGTATACTCCCACCAGGTGGGGTCCGGGGAAGATCAAAGAAACTAGCAGATGGAAAAAAATAACAAATGTTGAGAGATGAGACCGCATATCTTATAGGGAAAATACACAAGTTACCCCTCAAACTTGTCCCCAGAACTCAGTTACACACGTAAACTTTACGGGCGATTTATTACCCCCCCTTATTCTTATCCGATGTGAAATTAATATCAGCCTAAGAGGTGATGTGGCAAAGGAAGTGTTTTCACCCCACTAGAAGCGATTAAAAACTAAACAAATGTGATTTTTCATCGGACGCTGTAATTAATTACCATTGATTAGTTTGTATTAAGTGAAATACAAAACCCTTTGTCGTTCCTACATTTTGTTTTCTTATTCATTTCTCCCTTCTTTATTTTCCATCGCTTTTTCCTCATCATCTTTCTGTTTCCTCCATTTCCGATGGAGTTCCGCTGCTCGCCTTGTATTCACTCATCATTTTCACCATTTTCAAGCCTCTCATTCCAGTTATAAACAACAACAACAACTACCCAGTATAGTCCCACAAAGTGGGGTCTGGGGAGGGTAATATGTAGACGAGCCTTACCCCTACCCAAAAGGGCAGTGATAGAAAACAGAATTATTATTTTTCTTCCCCGAAAGACTCCCAAACAACCAGCAAAATCACCCCAACAACACTTCACCCCCAATTAAAAGCACCCTTCAATCTCTCATCTTCACCGGAGCCAAAATTCCTTTTCTTGAGAATTGATGAAAACCCACAAATTTGCAAATGAAATTGCACATAAAACTATCCAAAAGGAATAAAGGGGTAAGCGGGTCCTTTGAGCGGAGAAGGGTGGTTGACTGATGGTAGTAGATTTGTACTTTGAAATGAAAAAGCAAAGCTAAAAGGAAACAATGGTGAATCTTTCATGAGATATTATTGAACCAAAATTTGGGATAACAGTGGCTATGGCGTCAGAGGGGCAACGGAAGTGATATGGGAAGAAAAAAAAAAAGAATGAATATAATTAGTGGTTAGTGAATTTTGTGGAGAAGTGTGAATAATAAAAAGAAAAAGAGCAAATGAGAACAGGAAGAAAGAGTGAAAAAATAAAAGAAAATTGAAGTACCTTGACCAGACCAATCAATGATATATGGCAGAAGTAATGACAATTTTATTAGCATCTATATCTGCTAACGTCATTAAATTAAAGTACTATAATTTATTACTTTCAACCATAGTGTGAGTTAAAAACATAGAAGAACCATAAAGACTACATAATAGTAAGAGATCACGACTTCAAGCATAAGTCCCCTTCCACTTGTGATATAACATATCTAGCACAAGTATTTCAAACCCCAAAGAGGAAAGAGCTCAAAAGACAATGTTTCAACTTGTTTCAGTATCAAGTTTAAGTTATTGTATCCAGGTACTTGTCATTAGTCAAGCAGAGATAAGAGTTACTTTTGAACCGTTAACACTATGTAGCTGCTTCGCCTTGAATGTGTCATCCCAAGAATAAGGACACGAACACTAATAGGGGAGCCATATTTTTAAGTATCACTATGCAAAAAAAGCAAAGTCCCAGCAATAAGATAGTGCTGGACAGTAACGAACGTCATCTTTACAGAGTCGAAGAGTTTTTTTTTTTGACAACACTCCTTTCCAAAAAGGTTTTAAATATTCAGGTGGTTGTGATAAAGCAGAAGAGTAGGTGGAAGATCATCCCACATGCATCTGGTGGACACTATGGAAAGAAAGGAATGCAAGATGCTTCGAAGATAGAAGTAGCTCAGTTCAGAAGATTAAGATGAATTCTATTTTGTTATGTCACTTTTGGTGTAAAGCAAAATATGCAGATGAAGCAGAATCTATCATAGATGTCATAGGATCCCTGTGAGATGTGCAGGTGATATTTTTGCATTTTGTAATCAGTAAATATGAATTCCAGCACTTCCTTTGTGCTGATGTTTCAATATACCCGTTACCCATTTCAAAAAAAGCTTTTAAATATTTTAACAATAAAAATGTTACTTATAGTACTTTTTATTTAGTTTTTAAATAGATAATTTTACATTAAATATTTAAGAAATCAATGTCCAAATTCACGCTGAATTAGATAAGTTCAGCCCCGTACTCCGAACACCAATTCTTTTAGGGACGAGGTAGAATCGTTAGTTTTAAATAGCACCAAAGAAATCAGATATTTCCTCTTTGTGTTTCTCAAGCTCTTTGGTTTTTGACACGTTTTAACTTATAACAGGATCTTGATTACGACCAAGGGAAGATAACAGATGTAACTTTGTTTAGATATCTATTAATATCGACCAATGACAGAAGAGCAGACCATTTCTTTTTTTTTTGAAATTAAGTAGATACATTATCAGACCATTTCTTAACTGCATGTTTTTAATCTTCATGGATTTTCCTCTTGTCCTAGATAATAAGAGCTCAATCAGAAACAAGTGAAATCAGTAGGCCAGACTAACAACGAACCAAAGAAAGAACATTGACAATTAGTTTTCTTTTTTAACCGTGGTGTCCGGAGCAGCTTGCGGGCACCTAGACTAATTCCACAGGTCCCACCAGCACAGGTACCTGGTAATCCTATCCACCAAGGCTTGGACAAATGGGAGGAAATCACCAAGTATTTTGCCTCCGCTGGATTTGAACGTGAGACCTCATGGTTCTCAACCCACTTCATTGACCACTAGGCCATACCCTTGGGTGAAGAAAATGAGAATTACTTCTAAACCTAATACACAAAGTTGTATTCAGAAACTGTGTTCTTACAAGACTCAAAGATTATGCAAATCAACTAAGCAAACTGAGATTAACCAAACTTATCAATGATTGTCATCCAGGCTGAGGTGGTTCGGGCATGTGCGGAGGAGAAGTCCCGATGCCCCAGTGAGGAGCTGCGAGCGGCTGGAGATTGTTGGCGGTCGGCGAGGCAGAGGGAGGCCTAAGAAGTATTGGGGAGAGATGATTAGGCAGGACATGACTAGAATGCAGGTTTCCGAGGACATGACCCTTGATAGGAAAGTCTGGAGGTCTAAAATCAGGGTTGTAGGATAGGGGCTCCTAGTGTTTTTCGTACGCCTCATCCGGGGTTGGGTGTGGGTCGGCAGGGTTACCCATAGATGATTTGTGTTTTATCTTATGTCCCCCTATGGCTGTTAGTTATGGTAGTTACTGTATGATATTGTTGCAATTGTATTTATGTTTCGTATGTTTAGAGAATTATTTACGCTATTTACGCTATTTCTGCTGGAGTTACTAATGCTCTATCGTTTTTGTCTTTGTTTTTGTTTTACTGCTGTTTTTCCTTTTATCCTGTGAGCCGGGGGTCGATTGGAAACAGCCTCTCTGCCCTTTCGGGTAGGGGTAAGGCTTATCTACATATTACCCTCCCCAGACCCCACCTGGTGGGAGTATACTGGGTAGTTGTTGTTGTTGTTGTTGTATCAATGATTGTCATCCATTTTTTGAATTGTTTAAAAAATAAATTGGAACCCCCAAAAATGACAAGTGCAAGATGCAAATTTAACTGCTTTTGTTTTGACACTGAAATAACTCAAAAACACCACAAAAAACTGGCCCTAATTGACTTTGTAAATTATCAGAAAATATCTTGTTTATATCCTTCGGATTTTGCACCAACCTAGTTACAAAGTATACTTGGAAGAAAAATTCATTACCTTTGCAAATTTCCCGCTGAAAACTGCAATAGCTACTCTCCAAAAGGCAGGCACATGATGGATAATTACAGCAGTTAACCTCCTTATATAACTTCCTCTGAGAGCATCAACATTTTCACCACTAAATTCCACTTGTTGTGAATCACCCGGCAAGTATGTATTTTCATGAGAATCAGAGTAATCAACATCTGACTGATGATCATTTGGAATAGAAAATTAGTACATTAATTTTTAAATCCAGTTAATTATCAAATGTTTCTGATAACAGGCAGTTGGGCTTACAGAATGGTTCAAATCTTGCTGAATTTGCCTCCATTTTGCATCAGATAAAGCTCTTTCACGCATCTCATTCCTGAAATTTTCCGTCCTTGCTTCATGATCCAAAGTGCACTTCTCAAGCAAACCTCGGATTCTCTGGTTCTGTCAGATTGCCAACAAAGAGAACATTGCAGAATTTAATCCCACAACAAAATATGGAAATATTTACCATATCATTCGCCTCTGACAAAGAAAACGAAATGCCAACTATAATCTATGCAGAAGAGAGAGGGTTTCACAAACCATCACGAGTTATCTGTTTTTAATGAAATGTGAGCTTGCTCATATGGCCGGTCCCAAGCACAGATAAAGGAGGAGAGTTATGGTATAAAACTTGCCAATTCATGATGAATCCTCATAACATATTTTTATTTGGTATGATGATGATATGAGTTGAGCTTAAATGAGAATGTTAGGATTTATATAGCTGAGCCCAACTTTTACCATGTTAAGAAAATGGACCTTGAGCCTGCTCAATCCAAAACCTTGCTTATGAGGTGAAAATTGTCCAAACCCACCCAAGGAGACAATTTCTCATACCCTCAATCGACGTGGGAACTTAATAGGTTCAGTCAATGGGTTGAATCGAAAGGTTAAGAGACATCAAACAACCATGAGTTCAACCGGTAACAAAACTCATAGGGCGTTAGTAGTTGCTATAAAACAACTCATGATGTAACATTATATCTTGTCAATTGGTCGATCTTTTGTTTCAATTGTTAGTCTCACAAGGCTTTATGTTCAATAAAATTGCCTTTCTAGTAAAAGAAAAAGAACCTAGGAACAAAAATAGAAACTGATGATTGGACCTTAGAGTCCTCACCTGTATATTCAAATAGTGCCACACAGGATCTGATTCGGGTTCCAACTCCAACAAGAGTCTCACATTATTTTCAAGCTGCATGAAGCAATTAAAGTCAAAATACGAGTAACAATTATTTACAGTAGAATATTTTAAATTTTCCTTAAACATAGAAAGTGACAATTTAAAGTATCTGCATTTGGATGGTTGCACACAAATATAAGGTCCATAACCCAAGTGCAATCAGGGTCACCAATAATCAGAACTGTTTGGTTTACCCTCAGTAATCCGGCAATTGAGACCTGGCATGCCTTGATATAAGCAATTTCACCCTTCTTTAGCATAGTCACATTTCTCCTTCATATATGTAGTAAGTGTAAGATATCCAAACATTTGTCTGGAAGTTCTTTATCACACAGCAAATGGCAGTTACATGAGATTGCAGTCCCATATCAATTTATCAGGCTGATTGTCTACTCATATAAGACATTTGATAGATGACATAGGCACAATTCAGTATGAATTAACCAGTTACCTCTATGTGTATTCACTTCTATCTTATACACAAACTCACACAGGAAACAAGAAAATAAATTCAGATAGCAGGTGCGAGGTGATCAACAAGTCTGCACCCTACCATACATCACGAAAATGAGGTCCAAAGAGAACTATTAATATGTCTCACTGCTTCAAGTAGAAGTACGGTGATGATATACAAAGGAACTTTACATGTTGATGCTTAAACCTTGCTAAGCTTTGAGCAACCTAACGTTGATCATGACCTCCCAAATTCCAAGAAGTGCTTTAGCATTCAGACGCAAAAAAGAGTGTTAGGAGAAGCTATTTGCAGCTAGGAAAGCTCACTCAGTAAATTAACCAGCTAATATACAATTATAAGATACCAATAATTTTATAAAAGCAGAACACCAAGCAAGTCCCTAGACAGCAGTAACGGTACAAAAGGACACCCTAAATCATTATGAACTTAAAAGGACACTATAAAAGAACATGTTTGAGGCATTTCGATCCTATCACAATTTAGCATTAACAAACAAAAACAAGTATTAGCTAGACAAGACACAGCAGAAGAGTGATATGCATCCTTGGGTATTAGAGTCTAATGTTGTATACCTCTAGTATATGGGGTTATCCCTTTTCTTAATATGAAATCACTATTTATCCCAAAAATAGGTAGCTCAAATGATATGACATAAGTAGTCAAATAGAATGGCCTCAACAGGTGACTGGTCACCAAAACAGAAGTGGATGTCTGATAAAGGGGAAAGGAAGTAAAGGAAGTTGAAAGGTCCTAGGACTATCCCTAATCCACAAATTGAAAGCTCGAGATATATTTTCACATTTTTAAGTTTAGCAAGAGAAGAGTTCTGAGATCTTTAGTCTTTCAAGTTTTAACAATCCAAGTGTATATTAAAGAACACCTCCTTGTGGACTTTAAGAGAACCAAACTATCTACAATAATGTCCTAATCATGCACTGGTCATAACTTTTTGATTTTTTAATGTTGAACTCAAGGTGGTAACCATAACTTACATTTGTTAGGTCAATTTGAGGATCTTCCAGAGACTTATAAAGCTTGCTTTTAAATTCTTGCATAACTCTTTCAACCTCCTCAAGCACGCGCTTCAAAATTCCAACCTGACAGAAAGATATTCAATCAAGAGTGAGTAACACAGATAGGGCAAAAGCTATGACCAACTATGAAAAATATTAAGAACGACAAAGGGATGCAAACAGTAAACTGATTTACGTCAGAAACTAATCAGAAAAGGTTAAGCATCAGACTATTATTGAACCCAACATGTTAAGGAGCATATAACAATGTCAAATGGAACATGACTACAACTAAATCAAAACAAAGCCATGAAAGCATGGAACTCTGTCAAGTTTTAATCAGCTTAACTAATCAGAACACAGTGAGACGCAGAGGATGTCTAACGCACCTAAAATACTTTTCTTAAATTATTAAATACAAGGTCTCATCAAATAAGGCATCAAGGAGGTGCTCGCACCAGTACATTAAACAAATTGTTAGCAAAATCGTCAATTGTATACACGCAGTCAGAAACAGAGGATTTCTAAAGCACCTAAATACTTCTCAAATAATTAAACTCAAGGTCTCATCAAATAAGGCATCAAGGAGGTGCTCGCACGGTCGCACCTGTACATTTAGCAAATCATTAAAAAAAATTGTCAATTGCATACATAGGAGAAGCTTCTGCAAAGAAGTCCTAAACTACAATATATGATAGGATCCAAGCATAATCAATTACTGGTAGCACCAATTATAACGACTATAAAACACATTAATAAGGCCAGGAAATATAAAGGCTAAGCACAGAAAGGCACACGTAAAAACAAACATATTAAAACTATACACCATTCTCACTTGGAGGATAATGCACACAACACAAGCATATGTTAAATTCATAGCATTAACTAGGTCATCCATACATGAGAAGGCAGAACGATTGACTTCGCTTTCCTGTACTCCCTGACTGCTAGGTCATATTCACCAGTACTAATGCTCTCACGAATCGTGCTGGGCAAGTTAAATAGTGTTCGGAACCTCTGCAGCATTCCTTGAACAGATCTTATCTTCTCAGCTTGAGCCTGCACAATAATGTTTACACTCACAAAAGTTTTTACAAAAACAAAACCATAAAAGTACCATCCATATTCAAGAGAAGTAAAGAACCAGACTTACATACTCAAATTTTATTACATGTATTAATAAAACATAATGAATTGCTCGCTACTTACCTGTCTTTCAAATAGTGGCCCAAAAGCACGATTAGCAATTGAACTAACTCCTTCGATACAATTAAATAAGTGAGAGGTTCCAGAACCTTCAGGGTCTTCCTCAATCCGTCTTAACTTTGATTCAATATCTACAAAAAGGAAAACATTGCCGCCAAACTAAGCATTTTCTATCATAAATGAAGGTAAGACCAAAGTAGCACGTGCTACAGGACGTAAAGCTCACCATCAATTGTCGTTTTGCAGGACACAAAGCAGTCAAAATTTTCTTTAACCAACTGTTTTTTCTGCAGTGTACGTCCTTTAAGATCAGTCTTTACAGCAAGAGCACCTGATTCTAACTCTGAAGCGCTAGTGTCTTGGTGGATCCGAGACAGAAACAACTTCGGGTCAAATTTCTCAGAAAAGTAATTCAACCTCTCTGCAAGATTATGCAAGAACTTGTAAGAAAACAAGTGTAGATAATACAAATAGTAATGAAGTAGGTTCATTTGAGGAGAGTATAAAGGTTCTCCTTCAAATGACTTCTTTTGAAACAAGTAGAAATGACCTCATTTTATTAGTTGAATGACACTAATAAGAAAATTGTTATAGAATTTGGTAAATGAAAATGAAAAAATTCACCTCCATTACCCACTATTATCATTTATCTACTAGAACTAATCCTTGAAAAAACCACACATTAGTAAAAGCAATCTGCTGCTGTCAGCATTTACTCGTTAAGCTTGTCTTTAAGTGGTCCGATACCTCCTTATAAGATATACTATATTGCAGTGCTACAACATTGAAGATAACCTTATAATCGCAATCCAAGCTTCACATGCTTTCTCACACCAAAATATGGTATTTTCTAGTAGAAAAGGACAAATCAATTTTATTTTTTTATTTTTTATTTTTGTACTAAAGAGTAAACAAACACAAATCATTTCCCTAAGGCTCAACCACATAGGCAATAAGACTGTCAAAAAGCTACTTAAGGTCCTGATTTACCTGATGCCACAAGAATAAACAGAAATGAAGATAATGCGAACTATGACAGACCTAGAGGTAATCACAATCATGTTTGTAATACATCACAAATAAGATCCCCATAATTGAAACCACAAACACCTGACAGCCGCAGGAACATAGGCTTGATATCATCCAACCCAATAATACGAAATCATTCAATCCAGTAAATCTTGTTATGAAGATCAATCTTCATATTTATCACTGCATCTACACATACACTTGATAACAATGACTTCGAAGGGGTTCAACCATAATTCTTTTCCCATTTTCCCAGGTAGTGCTGACCAAATGTGGTCCGAGGAAAATAATGAATCAAAAACAGGCAGCACTATAGAATCAAAAAAATTGGTGACAGAATTAAATACCACGAACTTTGGGGTCTAAATGATCTCTGTCGCCTATGGATGGGGAACTTTGTAAGGTCTCACTGATTAACCGCAATGTTCTGTTGTCAACTATCCTGTCATTAGGAAAACAGCATCCCGGTAAGCACCAGTATCAGGAGAAAGCACTTTCGCAAGCCAGATTTTAAGCAAGAAGAGAAGTACCCCAACTTCAGAGGATCGATGCATTCCATGCCACGAGGAAAAGACTGCAAATTATTAAGAGCTTTTTGTGGTACAGCTGTCTTCTCTGGCTCAGGCTTTTGAGTGGTTGGAACCACTCTTGCCTCCCTCATCTCACGAACTCTGCGTCTTAGCTGCAAATATTTTCAATAAGTAAATTTAAAAACTTATTCATCACGTTTCAATATCAATTGCCACACAGAAAGGGAATTACCACTCACGGCCTCTGATTTATTTACAAAAAGATAAAGAAGACTGTTTAACCAATAACACAAATACATATTGCTCCTCCTGATCTTTTTTTGTAAGGTAAATAATTTTACATAAACATGAATTAGATAATTTAACATTAGAAACATAGTCACTAAACCTATGTCAGAAACTTAAAGCCTCACCTTTGCGTCTCTACTAGAAATTTCAAATGGTTTCGTGATTTTATTCATATATCTCACTTGAGTTCAGTATTTTCAATTCATTTGCCCTTGTTTGTGTATATATTTTCAAGTCATATTTTCTTCCATTACATATTTTTTTCACTTTTTCCTTCATTGTTGCCTGACTGTTCATGCTTTCGTGTTCTGCAGCTTAAAATCCCTATAAAGCTTGGCAAAATCCTAACCTTTTCCCCTTTGATAACTACTAACTAAAGAGATTCTCTAGAACTGCTCATAGACCTTATACAACCAAAACATATCACTAACGAAGAGTCCTTAAGGCATGAGGCGGAGCATATACTACTGGTATAGCTTAACTGTGTTGTAAATAGCGCTCGCCTAAGCGCTAATAGCGTGAGGCGAGGCGAGGCAATATCGCTACACGGCAACTGTTGCGTTGCGTTTCAAAATAGCGGTCGCTTCAGGGTGTGTTGCGTGAGGCGCCACTGTAGCGAGTAGCGACTGTAGCGTCGCTATTTAAAAAAAAGAAAAAGAAAAAGGGTAAAACTTAAAAATAACAGGTCGCAATTAGGGCTTGAGTTCAGAGCTTCTTCAACTTCGAACATAAAACAAGAAGAAAAGGTCGGAACTGTGATTAGGGCTCGAACAAAACAACTTCTTCATCTCAAACTTGAGGTTTCTTCCAAGTGTCATCTTCTTCTTCATCAAGCTTCTGAGTTTTGCCATTGAAAGGCCAGGAGCTCTGAGTTTCCTTACTTTCTTCTTCTCTCTTCTCTATTCTTTCTCCTTCTTCTTCTCTTATTCTTCCTTTTTCTTTTTTCCTGTGTTTTTTGACGAAAAGAGCAGAAACAGAGTTATGTTTCTGTGCTCTAATTTTCGAGCAAAATACGGAGGTTCTTCACTTCCTCTTTCTTCTTCTCTTAATTGTTTTTGGCTCTGTTTTCCCAAAATACAGAGTTCTGTTTTTTTGGCAAAATACAGAGGCCTGTTTTGGCTCTGTTATGGCCATTTTCGAGCTGCTTTGAAGCCCTTTTTTTCAGAAACAGAGGCTGCTTGGAGGCCCTTTTTTCAGAAACAGAGGCTTTTTTGAGGCCCTTTTTTCATTTATTAACTTATAGTCTTATATAGTAGAATTAATTGCATATTGACTTGATAATTTTTGTCTACAAAACAACGTTGAAATGACGTCATACGATAATAGTAAACGAGATATAGCTTGGAATCTACTATGAGTCTAACTATTGATTGAGTTTTTAATTTTTAAATTGATATATTTATTAATATATTATTGTTATTGAGTTTTTAGCTATATATATAATATTTTATTTTTTGTATAAATTGTCGCCTCATATCAAAAACGCGAGCGCTTCGCTGCGCGCCTCTCCCCTCACTGAAGCATGCCCTCGTCGATATTTGTCGCCGTGCGCCATCTAAAACACTGAGCTTAAGAAGCATATATCATTCAAGTAGTACAAACCAGTGGTCGGGGGTAAGTGGGTTAAGGGGGTTCAATTGAATCCCCTTCATCAGAGAATTATCCGTACAAATAGGTTTAAATAATTGTTTTGGTTAATAAATTATTGAATCCCTATGAAAATTGTGTGAATATGAACGTGCAAGTTTGCATTTTTTGAATGCGCCACTGTACATATAACTAGACTGCAACGACAACAACAATAGCAACAAGCCCAGTGAAATCCCACGAGTGAGGTCTGGAAAGGGTAAAGTGTACGCAGACCTTACCCCTCCCTTATGATGGTAGAGAGGTTGTTTCCAAGACGCTCGGCTCAAGAGAAGTAAAATGAAGCAATAACCAGACAGTAGCAACAACAAGGTAGCTAGACATGAACGCAAATGTATAACAACTAGACTGCCTCAGCTTATATAAACTTGTTGAACACACATATTATCAAACATCAGTACAATAAGTGCACAGTGCATATACAGAAGCAGATAGAACTACTAGCGTTGCTCAATAAGCATAAGAAAAGGAATACAGAGATATACCTCAGATTCATCAACACGCTTCCAGCAATCAGGCTCACCACCATCCCACAATCCATCATCCTCATGTGCAGCTCTCCCTTCACCACTTGCTGCCCGATTCCTCGACCCTAACCCGCGATCCTTGGACGAATCCTCATCGCCCGATGATATACTCAGCATCTCGATTTCCGAATCATCGTCATCATCGACAGACTTCCGCTGCTGATTATTGTTCTTGTTACTGCTCTTAGGCATCGCGGCAGCGCTAGTGTTCTTTCTCCCCGCCGTATTACTACCGGTAGCGCCGGTTCTCGACTGGGGCTGAGATGGCGGCTGAACGAAGTTGCGAACCGGTTTAGAAGGTTGATGAACCGGTTTCTGGTAATTGATGTTGCGTTGAGCTTGTTCCTGCAATGCGATCTGTAAGAGCTCGTCTTCGTCCTCACTGTCGCTTGACATTTTTTTAAAATATATTTATAGAGGTTTCGAAGATTATTAAACTATTCACTGATAAAAAATTAAATGAAAATTTGTGTAGATGAGAGTTGTTGATATTTTTGGGATCTGTGGGTCGTGTGAATTGTGATGATTACTTTATTTTTTGGGTTGGTGTAAATGTCAAATGTACAGGGGAAGTGGGGAAGAAGGAAGGGTGTAGGAGACTATTTTACAACTTCCTTTATGTCACTGCCGCGTCGTATTTTCGGAGAAGTGTAAAATTCGGCCATTCATTCCGTCCTGTCGTAGTAATACTTTTTCTTTTGTCCTTTTTTTCAAAGATAAGGGTGTTAATGTCCATAATTCTTACTATTCTGCTCTATTAATTTTTCATATGTAATTCTCACATTTTCATAATCTTCTCTCATATTCTCACTAATTAATATTATTATATTTACAGTATTTTTTGTATTACCTATACCATTCTATAAATAAAAAATTTATATATTATATTGTACACACTTGAAAAATACTTAAAGACATATCAGAAGAACCGATAAAATTTAATCAATATGGTATAGCCAATGGAAACTTCGCCATTACGTATACTATATCAATATTCAGTTTCCTTCATGTTATATAGGGAATATCATTTTTAGATTATACATGAATTTCGCGTTTTACTTATGTTAAAATTTAAATTTGGTGTAATTGTTGTGTCACATGACAATATAGTTTTATCCGTGCAGGAAAAATATGTAAATGGTTTCGTTCGAATAAGAAAATGGTGTTTAGGAAAGGAAATATGTCAAACCGTGGTTTTATATGATCTTATGTTCTATATATAAAGACCGATAACTACTTTTGTATACATACATCATGTTGATTTCGGCGCTTGACGAAATCAAAAGTGATTTGCTACTGATTGGCTATATAATCTTTGTCCATGAAACCCCTTTACTAGAGAAGGTATAAATTTATTGTTTCCTCGAACTCGCACCTAAGGTATATCACTCTCTTTCTTTTTGTGCTCTACCTTGGCCTAGCTATAATAGTTTTCTTTTCTAATTATTTGAGATTTGGAATCTCCACTTTAGATAAAAATTGATCATAAGATAGAATGGAGCCTAATTAAGTAAACATGATAGAATGCCCCCACATCACAATTTTTTTTTAGAGAAGTTCTACACACATGAAATAAAACAACAAGAAACTGTAGATACAACTACTTCACTCACTCTCAGCAAAAATCATTATGCCACACAGATACAATATAAGTTTGCCCTTAGTGTAATACTCTACTAATCAAATTGTTCAGTCTAAGATCAATAGGCCTTCATTTGGTTGTAATGTAGGCTGCGGGATGGGTAGGATGCATTTAGATATAAGAGTGCGTACACCTCCCTAAGCACTTTAATACATACATTTTCTCAATTAAACCTCATGCTTATGTCACCCCAAAACTCCACATTCACATCAATGTAACTACCACATTCTTCTTTAAGCACACTTGCATCAAGAGCCACCAATTATCGAGAAGTTTCTATTTTTTTTCTTTTTTTTTTAAATTGGCTCTTCATTTTTCAAAACAGTGCATCTCTCTCCTTATTCAACTCGTTCCACTCGAAAGCCAAACTGACCACTCCATACTTTAACTTTTACAAGGTTTATAACAATTTAAGTGCTCATGAGAGGTGAAAAGGTTCAAATAGATGGTTCATTCAAACAAATGGGTAAGGCTTGAAATGTGGTTGCCAAAGAAAAAGGATTATAGGCTCAAAGAGGTTAACTATGGTAATATGTACATGTGGATTCGTGATTATCTAGGCGACACAAAAAAATGCCTAAATCATCTCTAAGACCAAACAATTTCTATTTCACTTTGCACACACACGGGGCAAGTTCTAGGTATCGGCGTATCGCATGCAAGCATAGAATACGTGTATTATCTCACACACACTTGGCATGTAACTCCTTCCGAATTAGTTTGTCCACACATTCACGTGAGTATTCAAGTAAGACAAGGTGTGCAAAATTAAGGCATAAGATTAAGAGTCTACACGTGAGCCTAGACATCGCACCCTCAAGTTCGTTTTAAGTATTTGCAGGTATGTACACCACGGGATGCATTCTTGCCCTCACCCACCTTATCCCAAAAGAGTCCTAAGGGTCCTAAAATTTATTAAAGAAAAATCTACCTAAATCGGTTCAAGAAAAACCCTTGGAAAAGAACCGTGGTCAAAAGAAAAACTAAGGGTGAAGTACTACACTACCTAAAAAAATAAAAAAAAATAAAAAACTTTTTGGCTTTTTTTTCCGGTTGGACTACTTCCCTCAAGAATACTTTCTAAGTGGTCCGTCATCAGCAAGAGTCTCCTACCTTTTCTAGATTTTTTTTTATATCCGACCTTAGCCCTCAAGAAACTCGTCAACAAGTGTCAGTCATTGGGCCAAGTCAGTAACGTCTAACATAAATACAAACAAAAACAAACACACAAAACTAGCACATACTTAATGCCTATCTACTCTACAATACACATACTAATCAAGTCTCTCACCCGACACAAAAAGAATATGGCATGTCCCCATGTCATAAAATAATTAAAGCGCAGAAGGGTAAGAGAACTTTCGTTGTCATCAGTCAGAGTCCGAGATGGTGTTGGAGTCCACGTTACAGGCCCTCCCTATAGCACGAAACCAAGCCATCAGCATGCTCTCAGACCTGGCTTGCCATCTAGACATGGCATCCAAATGGACATGCAAGCCACCCACCGAGGTGCGAAGTTCTGCCATCTCTTCCTCCTAAGACGGCAACATGGGTCGGCTGGAATGTGATCTAGAGAACTCCGCCCCAGTTTGGGGTTGCCGAGAGGATCCGGAAGTATCATAAGATCTCTTAGGTGGTACCCTGGGTGCTGGGACGTCATCATCGTCGTCCAGCTCAATGGGGGTGGGTGCATCTCTACCTACTTTGATCTTTGACGCTCTGAATGCTGTTTTTGGGGGTAGAGTGCCATCTGTAGGACTGGTTGGGACATCGGCCAGTAGACATAACCTCGTCACAAGTGACAGAAAGTAAAACCCCTTAGTCATCAGAGGTTACCGGAGGATCATTTCATCTCCAATGATTTTAGCAACATCAACGTCCTTCCGGGGTACGAAGCACAAAACTAATAGAGCCCGTAAGCTGTTCACATCTGATGTGTTGCCCGTGGGCAATAACCTGCTGCAAATCATAGTGAACCAGCACTTAGCTCCCATGTGAACGACTTGGTATGAAGGGTCATGTTCTCATGTATCCAAACAGGGCGTCCCCTTGAGCATATAGACTCAATTAGAATGTCCCAATCTATCCCCGGAGAATTGTGGTAATAATCAGTTTCACCCGTGAACAGAGGCTATTGCAAGACCTGGCGAATCTTCAGTACTGAGGCACCTACCACTTTGCCCCGCACAATCACAAAATGGAACATATGTTCTGGGCAGTTCGCGTAGAACTCCTGAACTATCATTGGGTTTGCCGTTTCAGGTTCCTTGAACAAGAACTCCATCCCCTCTGGCGGATTTCCTCGTATATGTCCGGTTTTTCTACATGGATGGCAGCCCTGTCAATAGCAATTTTAGGGACAAAGCTTTTGGTAACTTTAGCATGAAACCTGTCATGTGCCTCCTCGAACGTGAACTGGGTGGCATCATAAGCCGGCACTTCGAAAGTGCTTCCCGAGTTCCCGTGCCTCTTTTGGGACATAGTACCTGCAATCAACTCATCATGACGATCAGGGGCAGCCAAACATGCCAGCTGGATGGGTACTCAGACTTCGCCACCCGCTGGCACCAAACAGTTTCCTTTTTGTCAAGCATGGCCAGTATAACCATATAGTAAGGTGCCAAAGTGGACAACATCCACTATTGGCCCCACACCACCTATCAATGATACAATTCCGCCATATAAGACCCCCCCTCCCCCCGCAAGCTCCTACCAATTAATAACAGTAAGTGCTACCACCACCCACCCCCATACAAAAATTCTCAACTAGGCACACACTCTCACATCTACACAAATCAACCTCAAACACCATCGACAACACCTAACTTGGAGTTTAAAACCCCATTGCACACAAAATCAAGAATTCTACACATTAATCACTACATAAGGCAAAGTAAATAAAACATAAGAAAAATTAGACACTTACTTGAAGATTATCGTAGAGTCTTTGGGACAATTTGGGGGAGTTGTAGAGGGGTAGGGGGTGGGGTTTTTTTGGTGGAGGGAGAGTTTTGTGGAGAGGTAGGGTTTGGATGGAGGAAGGGAGTAAGAAGAAGGAATAAAAATAAATGGGAGTTTTGGGTTATGGGAAGAAGAATAAGAAAGAGATAGGATTTGGAGAAGAAGAAGAGAGAAGAATAGGAGTTGGAGAAGAAGAAGAAGGAAGAAAGCTGAGAGAAGTTGAAGAGAAGATGAGGTTTGGGCGGTTGTGGGGGGTTGGGTTTAGGTTAGGGTAATTAAAGGAAAAAAATGAATTAAAAAAAATCTGCAGATCGTAACCGGACCTGGTCCGACCTACCGCGGGCCCATCGCGGTTACGCCGCGACCGCGATGGACCAACTTCAGAGAATGTCTCTGACCGCGGTCCTACCGCATTATGCCGCGACCACGGTGAATCATCTTCAGAGAGGGTCTCTGACCGTGGTCCCATCGCGACCGCGGTGAACCAGCTCTTGGATGCTAATTTCGTGGTTCTTTTCATTGTTTTGCCCCTTAGGCACTAATTTTACCTCTTTTAATGCCTAGCTTACCATTTGATGCCCATGCTCGTGATGCCAAGTCCTCCGCATTATCCTGCATATACACAATATGTTAGAAATATACTTGTTTTTACATGCCATTACAAACTACATTTACAACACATTCGTGGGTTACCTCCCGCGCAACGCCTGATTTAACATCGCGGCACGACGCAAGTGAGCACATTTAAGGCTCCCTCGACCTCTGGGGTTCAGTCAAGTGGATCTCATACCCTTCCTTTTATTCATTCATGCCACATATAGTTTCAATATTTGCCTACTGACTCTAAATGTACGAGATTCTTTCTCTGCAGCGATCTCTACAGTACCTGAAGGGAATATTTCAACCACTCAAAACAGTCCAGACCATCTTGATTTAAGCTTACCAGGGAACAACCGCAATCTTGAGTTATAGAGCAATATCATATCCCCGAGTTTGAAATGTCGCTCAACAATGTGTTGGTCGTGTAACCTCTTCATTCTTTCCTTGTACAATCTTGTGCTCTCAAAAGCAAGATATATGAACTCGTCAAGCTCATGCAACTCAGTGATTCTAGTTGTGCCTACAGTCTCAATATCTAAGTTCAGCTGCTTCAATGCCCACCACGTTTCATGTTCAAGTTCCACTGGCAGGTGAAAAGCCTTTCCAAACACCAACTTATATGGTGACATACCAATTTGTGTTTTAAACACAGTTCTGTAGGCCCAGAATGCATCATCTAGCTTTCTCGCCCAATCAGTTCTTGTGGCGTTCACAGTCTTGGTTAACATACTCTTTATTTCAATGTTGGACACTTAAACCTGCCCACTAGTTTGCGGGTGATAAGGGGTGGCCACCTTGTGGCGTACATCATACTTTGCAAGCAACTTTTCGAAGGCTCTATTATAGAAGTGAGTGCCTCCGTCACTGATAATCGCTCTTGGTGTCCCAAATCGTGTGAATATGTTCTTTTTCAAATATCCCACCACCACTCTTGCATCATTAGAGGGCAACACAGCAGCTTTTACCCACTTGGACACGTAATCCACAACAACAAGTATATATTTATTGGCAAAGGAGCTGCGAAGGGACCCATGAAGTCAATCCCCCAGACATCAAACACTTCCACCTCTTGAATCGGGTTCATGGGCATCTCGTGGCGACGGGAAATGTTCCCAGTCCGCTGACATTCATTGCAGCCCTTCACCCATAAGTGTGCATCTTTAAACATTGTTGGCCAAAAGAATTTGGTCTCAAGCACCTTCGCAGCTGTCCTAACCCCTCCAAAATGTCCTCCATATGCCGATGCGTGACAATCCTACAAAACAGAAGATTGTTCTATCTCGGGGACACACCTCCAAATCATATTGTCAACATATATTCTAAACAGATAAGGCTCATCCCAATAATACATACGACTATCATGATAAAACTTTTTTCTTTGGACAAATGAAAGGTCATGAGTGTGAACACCTAATTTTTGACCACACCCAAATTCTGTACTAGTTTAGTGTAAATATTTCATTTACGATTAATCTTAATATTTTTAAAACTTTTATCCTACTCTTAGTAGGTTTTATTTTAGAAAAAAAAAATATACTAACTATATATTCACATTCTTGGAGTATAAGTTTTACTCCAAGTTTTAAATAAAAGAAAATTTTTAAAAAAATTAATTAGAATTTTAAATGTAAGCTATAGTATTTTTCTAAGTATAATTTAAACTACAATGTAAATATTTAATTTTCTTATGTATATAATATTTAAGTATAAGGTAGCTAACTAATATTTTTAACTATGCATTTTATTTCTAATTTCTTCATTAATAAAAAATAAGTAAAAAGTTATTAAACAAAAAAAAAAATAACTAACCAAAAAAAAGGCAAAGCAGATATTAATAACAATAATAGTAATAATAACAATAATAATAATAATAATAATAAGTAATAATATAATAAAAAGAGATAAATCTTAAAAGATTCAAACAAAAATTATCCTAACCTCTTATCATGATCTTCTCAAACTCCTTCTCCTACTTTAACTCTAACTCTAACTCTTTTACATATCACCCACATTTTTTTTATAAAAGGGTAACAAAACATAAAACAAAAAAAAGAAGGAAAAAGGAACGAACAAAAAAGAAAAGGAAAAAGAAGGAACGAAAAATGAGCAAGAAAACATAACGCAAAAGAACAAAAGAAGAAACAAAAAAAGAAGAAAAGAGAACAGAAGGAGAGAAAAAAGAAAAAGAAGCAAAAGAAGGAACGAAAAGAGAAAGAAAGAAAGGAAATAGGAGTTCGAGATTTTGTTCACGGTTTTGTGTTTGTGTTTCTAAAAAGATTAGTATTGCTAACTTTGGTAACCATTAAATTATATATTCTCTTTATTGTGAAACTTTACAAAAGGTAACACTCAATCTTTTTGGTACAGTTTAAACATGATATATGAGATCTATGTCTTCGCAAAGCTTGAATTTTAAGTTGTTTTTTCTGAATTTTTTTAGAAGTATATATATATATATATATATACTGTTATCTTTCTTTGTATGTAATATTAAATACGAGGGAGCAGCTTTCATACTAATTCATGAATTATGAGGAGTGCTTAAAGAATTTTTTTTTACTTTGTTATAGTTTTGTTTCTTTTTCTTAGAAGTTTTATTTATATTTTGTTATAAAATAACGTGATTGACAAAATTTTGTTGGAATATGTGTTAGTTTATTATTTAAGTTGCTGAAATTTTAGTTCTTTAATAGTTAAATTAAATTCATGTTCATATAGATGTGTATATCAAATTACGGCGAGTTAGTCACACAGAACAATATGATAGTTAACTAAGATTATTATTTTACATTAAGTTCTATTGATAAATATGGCTGGAATTTGCATATTTTTTTTTATATATGTCTCCAGATAATGATAAATCTAATATTATGTAAGTTTGTTTAAATTATAACATCAATAGAAAGCTTCGTTAATTTGGTTCTATCTTCTAGGCCAATAGTCATATATTAGTTATATTTTACTTTAAAACCTTAAAATTTATTATAACAGTTAAAAAATAACAATAATAAAATAGATAAATAAATAGAATACTGTAAAAATGCTAGAAAATTTTTAGATACACTTTAAAATACTAGCTCATGTGTTCATACCCGAACCTTGGATTGATACGCGTAATTAATAAAAGGATCATGTGCGCATTCCGCGTCTTGATACCTTTTCAATTTAAATTAATTATATTATAACCATGTGTACATTCTGTACCTTGGTTTAATATTTAATTTCAAGGAAGTACCTTGTGTGCGTATCGCATCTTGGTAAAAATAATTAATAAAAAATATAATGAATTAAGTAAAGCGGTAATAAATAAGCCATAATTAATAAAAATACAAGAATAGCTAAAAAAACGTATTTAAGCCTTATATTAATTAATAGAAGCGACCGTGTTAGAACCACGGGACTCGAGGGGTGCCTTACACCTTCCCCTCGGTCAACAGAATTTCTTACTCAATCTTCTGTTTTCGTAGACCATAAATTAAGAGTTAAACCTTCCTTTTGGAAAGGGATTCAAATAAAAGGTGACTTGGAACACCAAAACTCCATTCCAAGTGGCGACTCTAAATAATAAATAATCCATTTTCTATACATCACTTTAATTGGAAAAACTCTTTTAACTCAACCTCGTAACAGGGTTGTGTGGGAAAAAAGGAGGTGTGACAGCCGTGGCGACTCTGCTGGGGACAATCAATAAGAATTCGAGCTTTGTATATTGATTCTTGTTTGGCTTTTATCAAGTTTTGGATATTATTGTGTTTGGAAGCGTAATGTATATTTGTCACTTATTTACCACTTTAATATTTATTTGAACTATGATATAAATTGTATCATCTCTCGCATCCCCCTGAGTCTTCTGATAGGTAGTTATGTTGTGTTTGCCTACCAGTATCACAAAACGTCTGTCTTGAGATAAAGCCAGTTAGCCTACCAGCTTCTGGTGAAGGATTTAGTCACACATGTTTAGGCGGGAGAGCCGTTATCTAGCCACTGCTGTTCTATTACTGGTGACGCTTAACGCTCTTCAGCTCGAGTTGTCCACCCGGGTAAGCCAGGTCTAGATACCATCTCCTTTAGGATTTGAAAACTTATAAAAACAAGCCACAAACAATGAATATCCCTCGTAGGTTATGCTTTATTTGCATCATATATATTGAACTTAGAGGGGCTCGGCACAGGGGCCGGGCCCGTCTAAGACAGGAATCAATTTTTCGGACCAACATTTTCATATCTATGTGCTATATGTAATGTTATTTGGTAGGCTTCATTCAAATGTTAACCGGCTTTAGGATAGAATTAAACAAGGAAGAGGAAATTTACACTTCATAAAATAACATTTTTTTAAAAATAAAATTTTGAAAGGTTTTGGTATATAAACTAACAATTTTTAAAATAGTTTTCTTTTTAGTTATTTTTACCGAACTACACGGGTTTGATTCTCACCAGATGTGAGATACGTAGGAAACCTGCATCAGGTTCAACCCTATTTTAAATAAAACATAACAAAAGGGAAGAAATCATTATAATTGTTATTATTTCTCTTAAACTACGTGGTGGTCTGATTCATGCGGCGTCATGATACATAAGCAATCCCCATCGGATGCGATCACAGTCATAACTAATCTGAATTAAAATAAAATAAAATAAAAGAGTAGTAAGTTCAAAAGGAAATAAACCAACAAGCCGGGATGAAGCATGAAGCCTTCCAAAATCATTTTAGAAATAAAAATGGCATTAGGGGCATGGCATACAATGTGCGATTAATATCTGAAAAATGTCTAACTCTAACACGTTTGTTATTTGTTATTTCTAAAGAGATAAGGTTAAACAGGGGTGGTTGGTTTGTGGTTTAAACTAGCGACTCACCCTTACAACACGAGGTCAAAAGGAAAAAGTAGAATAGGAAACAACAGCGAGAATGAGTCAGATAATGATGATGTCCATGGAAAATTGGTCGAACAAGGTTTGGGACTGGTTGAAGAAGTAAGAGTGTTGAAACAACAATTGGCAGATATGTACCAAGCATGGGTGAATGGAAAGACACCGCCCTCACTGCCCTTGGGCCCTTCGGATAATCTTCTTAATGTGTCAATTGCAATTCAAGTGCCTATCTCCATAATAAGTAACCCATTGTACCAACCTGGATTTAGTCCAACTATTAACCTCCCCAGTACCTCCAATCCACGTCCTCCAGCCGCACCCTTCAGAAATGACCCACATATTGTACCCATTCTTCAACCGGCTCTCGCTCAAAAGCTCAACAATGATCCACAATTGAATTTTCATGATACCCAACATTACTCTCCAGAACTGATTTTCAAGGTTCCAGATTCATACAAGTATACTCCTCAGAACATGTTCCCAGTCGAGGTCGAAAAGCCCGACAAGAATATGAAACAAGAAGAAATGACAAGAAAAGTGAAGAGTTTGGAAAAAGCCATGAGAAACATACAGGGTTTAGGAGGCCACAAGAGTGTTTCGTTCAATGATTTATGTATGTTTCCCCATGTTCATTTGCCACCTGGATCAAGACCCCTAAGTTTGACAAGTATGATGGTCACGGTGATCCTGTGGTCCACTTGAAGAGATATTGTATTCAATTGAGGGGAGCAGGGGGTAAAGAAGAATTACTCATGGCTTATTTTAGGGAAAGTTTGACAGGAATTGCTTCAGAGTGGTTCATAGGTCAAGAAATATCTCACTGGCACGTTTGGAACGACATGGCTTAAGATTTTGTCCAACAATTTCAGTACAATATTGATATAGTGCCAGACCGCTCCTCTCTTGTCAACATAAAGAAGAAATCTACAAAAAGCTTCAGAGAATATGCAATTAAGTGGAGAGAGTAGGCTGCTAGGGTCAAACCACCAATGAAAGAGGTAAAAATGATTGATTACTTTCTCCAAGCTCAGGATCCCAATTACCTCCATTATATATTGGTCGCCATTGGTAAGCCTTTTGCCGAGACGATCAAGATTCGGGAAATAGTTGAGAATGGCATGAATTCAGGAAAAATGGTGAGTGAGGCAGCCCTTAGGGCGACCACGCAAGCAATTCAAAGCAGGTCAGGCAGTTTCGAAAATCGGAAAAAGAAGGAGGAAGGATCCATGATGGCGTCTTGATTCGAGGGAGTTCAAAGAGGAATAATTCCTTCATACGTGCAATTCCAACAAGGACAATCCAATTCTCCTCAATATTATTATCCGCCTCAGGGTCCCCGATACTCATTTCCCTCGCAACAATACATAGTGTATAATGCTCAGGCTTATGCTAGGCCTCCCAATCACCAACAATGGCGAGCATCAATTCCACAAGGCTCCCCTCAACTCTGGCGAAATTTCGTGCACCATATAATCCTCGTCCCAGACAGGAATATGTGAGAGAACCAGAGCCAAAGAAAAAGTTCACCCCGATTGGAGAATCGTATACAAGCCTATTTCGCAAGTTGATGCAGCTTAAATTGATTGAACCTATCATGCCATGTTATGTGAATCCAAATTCAAAAGGTTTTGACTCCAATGTGAGATATGAGTATCATTCTAACACCCTAGGTTATAGCACCGAAAATTGTTGGACATTAAAGAAAGCCATTGAAAATTTGATTGAAGCAAAGGCAATTGTGGTGACAAACAATGAAGGTACTCCTAATATCACAAACAATCTGCTCCCAGCTCATGATAATACACATTTTATCGAGATGATTTTGTGCTGATCGTGATTACAAGCAATCTGGAAAGATAGAGATGATTATTGGAACCATAAGGACGGAGCCAAAAGTGATAGTAAGCCTGCCGCAATTGGCACCGCTGATTGTAAAAGGTGCGAGTTCTAGTTCAAACTTGGCAGGTTCTGAAAAAATGGTTCTCTATGTCTCTGGAAGCACAAAAAAGATTGAGGTTCAATTGTGTGGGCCAAAACTTTATATCCCTTGAGGCATTCAAAAGATTGTTTCGAATAATGCTTTGAGAAAAATAACAAAGCCAGTTGTGATCCAACCTGTGGCATAACTTCCAGTGTCAAACCCAAAAGCTATTCCCTGGAACTATAACAAGACTGTTATGACATACAAAGGAAAAGATATAGTGGAAGAAACAGATGAAATGGAGGCTTGACCCGCTCTGGAAGGTGATACTCGCCAGAGGAGTTGAGAAAAGCTAAGCAGGCCAAGGAAAATCACTTTCCAGTGAAAGAAACTGTTTCAGAAAAAGAAGCAGAGGAATTCCTTAAGAAGATGAAAATGCAAGACTACTCAATCATTGATCAACTAAGGAAAACCCCTGCTCAGATATCTTCGTTATCTCTGCTTTTGCACTCGAAAGAACATCGCCGTGCGTTGATCAAAACTTTGAACGAGGCATATGTCTCATAAAAGACAATGGTGAATCAGCTAGAAAAGATGGATGAAAGATTCTTTGAGGTGAACAAAAATTTCTTTCAGCGATGATGATTTGCCTATAGAAGGGGTTGTGCACAATAAAGCTTTGCATCTTATGGTCAAATGTGAAGGGTATTACGTAAAATGAGTCATGATTGACGCAGGCTCAAGTGTAGATGTATGCCCTATTTCTATTCTACAACAACTTAACATTGACACTAACAGAACTCGAACTATAGCGTCAGCATCAGAGCTTTTAATGGTTCAAAAAGAGACACTATTGGGGAAATCAAACTCACCATGAAAATTGGCCCAATTGATTTTAGCATTATCTTTCAGGTGTTGGATATGAAAACTTCCTATTATTTTCTTCTGGGAAGGCCATGGATCCATATGGCCAGAGCTATACCATCCACCCTACATCAAATTATCAAATTCGAATATGACGGGCAAGAAATTGTTGTTCATGGGGAGGACGACTCGTCCGTCTATAATGACCTGTCCATTCCATGTATCAAGGTCAAGGAAGGTTGTGAATCCATCATATATAAACATCTGAGGTGATCGAGGTAGACCAAGTGGAAGAAGGAAAACCAATTCTACATCCCCATCTTTCAGCCACATCTATGATGGTAGCTTCACTGATGTTGAGGAACGGCTATGAATTAGGAAAAGGATTAGGATCATTTCTGCAAGAAATTGTGAGCCCCATTGTGTTGGAAACACGTTCTCAAGGCTTTATACTAAAACGTGTGTTCTTATGTGTAGGTTTTGATGAATGACAAACAAGCGCAAATTGATATATGACGAAGTTCAAGTACAAGCGCACAGTTGGTGGATAACGAGATTCAAGCACAATACAAAGTTTTATAGTTTAAATGAGTCGTTCTTAATTGTGATCTTGATCCGACAACTTGACTCATGACATGGCTTCTCTCGTAAAACTATTTTTACAAAATCATGCATATTTAATTTAATGCTAAATGATTTTAAATCATGCATATTTACTTTAGTCAAAATGACTTTTAAACATGCCTCTAAAATCTGGACTAAGATAATCGATTATGTACTTATGATAATCGATTATGTTAAGACAAGACTGCATGACAATCGATTGTGAACTAGTGACAATCGATTGTGTTAAGGCAGTGAGCATCAGGTTTTTCAAACCTGCATGACAATCGATTGTGAACCTTATGACAATCGATTGTGATGAGGCAGTGTACATCAAAGTTTTTCAAAACTCAGAATAATCGATTGTGAAGCTAATGACAATCGATTGTGAAGAGACAGTGTCCATCAGATTTTTCAAAGTCACAAAATAATCGATTGTGAACATATGACAATCGATTGTGTTGAGGCAGTGTCTTCCAGACTTTTTCAAAGTTATTAAATAATCGATTGTGAGTATATAACAATCGATTGTCACGAGGCAGTGTCTAAAATGATTTTCAAAGTCTGATAAATAATCGATTGTTAACATTGCACAATCGATTGTGAAGCTGACCGTTGTCGTAAAGTTTTCAAATACCGTCAGGTAATCGATTGTTGATTTTGTACAATCGATTGTTGAAATTAAAATCTGGAAAAGATTTTTTGAACGTTGCTGAATAATCGATTATTGATTTTGTATAATCGATTGTTTTACGTAAAATCTGAAAATGATTTTTTGAACGTTACCAATAATCGATTGTTGATCTTGGACAATCGATTGTTAAGCGTAAAATCTAGGATTGATTGGCAAACAATCGATTGTGACTTCTTGACAATCGATTGTCACACAGTAAAATCAGCAACTCTTAATTGGCAATTAGGCAATGGTAATGCCAAGTTTTTCAACTATAAATACAGCTTCATTTCAGTGTTTTAAACACAATAACACACAACAACTGATCATACAATTGCTATAAGCTTGCATACTCTATTGCTAATCATTTTATATTCATTACATAAGTTTTGAGAGCCATATTCTTGTCCAAAGTTGTTATGATCTTGAGCTTACTTCTTTTACTCATATCTACTCATTAAGGAGTGTTTTGTTTGAGTGTTTTAGTGTTTTTGTACACTTGAAGAGAATTGTGATTCTCTTGTTGTAAGGAACTTGTGTCCTCAGATTGTAAAGGTTGGTTAGGCACCCGTAAGCTTAACAGTGAAGTCTTGGAGTGTTGTATCTCCGAGCAAAGGTGTTAAGGCTTGTGTCCTTAAGTGGTAAAGGTTGGTTAGCCACCCGTAAGCTTAACAGTGAAGTCTTGGAGTGTTGTATCTCCGAGCAAAGGTGTTAAGGCTTGTGTCCTTAAGTTGTAAAGGTTTGTTGAGCACCCGTAAGCTTGACAAGTTAGTGGAAAATCTCGAGAGAGTCTCTCGGGGACTGGACTAGCCACTTGTTGTGGTGAACCAGAATACATCGGTGCGTTTGTTCTTTATTGCATTTAATTTCCGCACTTATTTTTCCTGCAAGTTTTTAAATTCCGCAAGTTTACGCTAATTTTTATTATAACGCTATTCACCCCCCTCCCTCTAGCGTTAAGCGTATTATCTAACAATTGGTATCAGAGCCCAACTCTCTGAAGACTTAACAGTTTGAGAGAACCATCCATGGCTTCTACTCGTGACTCTTTTGCAGGAATAGGTGAAGGTGATTTTAACATGTTGCCCCCAATATTTGATGGAAATAATTACCTATATTGGAAAGATCGGATGAGAATTTTCATCACAGCCAACAACTTTTATCTATGGCAAATCATCAAGCATGGTGATCAAATGACAATAAAAGTTGGGAAAGCCAAGGTAAGTGAATACAACACTAATGCAATAAATATGTTGTATAGCGCCTTGAATAAGGAAGACTATCAGAAAATTTCCCACTACAAAACCTCCAAAGAGATGTGGGATAAGCTGGAGGAAATGTATGAAAGCATGCCTCAAAAAGCGGACAGCTCATATGATGAATCAACTAGCCAATGTCTCATGGCAAACGAAGAAGAAGAGGTAAGTACGTCCAACTCTCACTCGCTTGAAGAAATGCAAAATGCTTATAATAAATTACATAGTGAGTTTGTTGATGCTTCCAAGACTATTAAAGATTTGCAGAAAACTCTATCGTTGCAAGAAAAAGATTTTCAAAAACAACTCTCTCTAAAAGAAAAAGATTTTGAAAAACTGGTTTTAGAAAATGAGAAGTTGAAAGAGGAAAACAAGTTTTTCGGAAAAAGAAGCGCCGATAAGCCCGAAAGCTCTATTAGAAAGTGTACTTCTTGCTTGCATCTCAAAAACGAAGTAGAAAGGCTTAAAGGCACATTAGATAAGTTTAATTCTTCGCACAAAAATTTGAATGATGTTCTTGATAATTTGAAGTCAACCAAGCATGGCATAGGGTTTACGAATGAGCCTAAAGAAAAGGTTGAAGCTAAACCCCAACAACCTAAGGCTCAACCTAGGACTAATAATAAAAATGCTTATCCTAGAAATAACAATCCTAGAACCAATATGCATGCTAGACTAAATGTTGAACATTTTAGAAGACCTAGCAATGACTTACCACCTAGAAATAACTACCCTAGAAATGATGCATATTATAGGCCAAATACTAGAAGGATTTTTGAACCCTTTAGAGCACCTAGAAATGATTTCCAGCGTAGAAATAATTATTCTAGAAATGCTGCTCATAGTAGGAGAAATGATGTTCATAAAGCGCGCAATAGTCATAATGCTGAAAATAGAGTAAACCATTTTCGTTCATCAAGTTTCTATGAACCTAGAAGGATGCATAACCCCAACGTGACTTGTCATTATTGTAGACGTATTGGTCATATTGCTCCTGCATGTTTTACACGACATAGACATATCACTCAATCACATCATTATGATATGCCTAACCCCCAAGGACCCAAAATGGCATGGGTACCAAAAGATCATTAATCTGTTTTGCAGGTGTGCTTGAAAGGCTACAGTATTGTAGTAGATGCACCGAGCACGACACCTCATTGCATCAAGAGGAAATTTCGGTTAGTTATCCTTTTTGACGAAAACCGAATTGTTGATATGTGCTAGCAACCAATATTAACTTATTTGTTGTTAATTTGGTTCCCCTATTGTTGAATCTTTGATAAGCTTCGTCGTAATAGTTGATGTGCGTTAACAATTGAGATATCCTTGTCAACAATCAATATCAATTAGCCTTGTTGATTCATATGTTGAAAACGTGTTGTTAAATGACAATAGGTGTCAATTAGTTTACTTGTTAGTTATCTGCTTTTAAAAGATCAAAACTGTTGATATATATTAACAGTTAGCTTAATAAAATCATTTCATTCATGATTTGATAATTGCTATCTGTGGTTTAAATAACTGTTAGTATACTGTGTGGTGTGTATTATCTATTAGCATATTCTTCAAAAAGTTTTCACTCACGTTTTTGATGAATGCTATCCTCTGTTTTGAAAAATAATTGAGATGTCTCATGTTTCTAACAATTGACAAAAATCCTTCTGTTAAAAATGGTCTCTTGATGAACACATCCTTTGGTCTGGATAATGGTTGGTATGTTCTTCAAAATTCGATGTATGGTTGATCTGTTAACAGTCAACACCCGTTTGTAATATGCTTTACTAAAAATAACAATTTGTATCACTGTTAATAAAATAACTTTTAGTACACTTGTTATGTCATCCAACAAATGGGTTTATCATTGTTTTATAACAATTGGTATATCTATGTCTTGTTGGTATGTCTTGATAAATTTCTGATTAAGGGGAAATAGATTGCATGAAGTTTACTATCTTTTTGATGACACAATTTCAAAACAACTCTCTATATTGGCGATGTTATTTTCTTTAAACTCTCATGCCACTAATATCTTGCATTCCAAATCTTGTGGAAAATGATATCTTAGAAAATACTTGTATTACTTTGGAGCAACTAATAAGTGCCATGCAAGGAATCTGTAAATCGCATTTGAGATATCATTGATAGACAAGCTTAATTTCTTCTTGGAGCTGCAAATTAAGCAAATGAAAGAGGGAACTTTCATTTGTCCATCTAAATGTCGCAAGGAGTTGCCAAATCAATTCGAAAAGAGCAACACCAAACCAATGGTCACTTCAATGAATTTAGATGACCATCTTGACAGAAATGTGAAAGGTAAGACGAGCAATACCAAGAACTACACAGGTATGATCGTTCCTCACTTTACCTTATTGCTAGTAGACTTGATAAAATATTTAGCGTTTAATGTTGTGCTAAATATAAATCATGTCCAAATGAAGTATTGAATGCGGGTAAACGTTGATCTAAATGCATACATTTTAGGTTGCATTTATATTTTATTTACTGACTTGAGCGTCGGAGACGTTTAATTCTATTTTGCAGGTATCACCCTAAAGGTAGGGGGAATTATTACGTTTTGGCACAGAACAATCGATTGTTCCAAGCAAATAATTGATTATCTTACTGTGCAGAAAATCGATTAGCAGTATCATTAATCGATTGTTTATGGTTTATGTTTATTATGCAGTTTTGTTAAATAATTGACTCTTTAACTGCAAAATTGATTTCCGTCTCAGCCATTCAGCAATGCTTTTCCAAAACAATCGATTGTTTCAAAATATAATCGATTATTCTCAAAATCAGAAAATTTCTGTGCTCACTGTAACATAACAATCGATTACCATATTTTGACAATCGATTATTTCATGTCAGTAATTCAAAATTTTTTTACCGCTTGGTTCTGCAATCGATTTGTGTCAGTTCCGAGATTCAGTCAAATCTTAATGACAATCGATTATCTCATTACAACAATCGATTGTCAAACGGTCAGTGCAATTTATTCTTTACCGTTTCTGACCTTTTTAGCTTTCAATTTTCTGCAGAATTCTTCCATTAATGAAATGCCTTTCTCCCCTCTATAAATAGGCTTCATATATGTTCATTTTTATTCACTCAAGCGTAAATTTTAGCTCTCAAACTATCAAAACTCTTTCAAGTCTCTTGCAAATTCCAGCAATACTCAGTGAAAATGTCGGGCCGTCACTCCAAACGTTCCCGTTCTGCTAGGCATGGTGCATCCTCCTCTGCTGCTCCAAACTATCCTTATCAAGATGGTTCCGTTCTATTCTTTAATTCTGACATCGAGCTTACTCGATTTTTAACAAAATTTGAAAAGCGCGACATTCTTCCTCCCCGCTTTTCAACCAACAAGTATCTTGAATCTTATGGCCCTGCTGCAAATATGCTCAAAAATTGTCAACTTCTTGACTTCTTACTTCTTACCCATCCTTACATCAATACTACATTGATTCAAGCATTTTACTCCAACCTTCATGAGGATGATGACGGTGAGCTTGTGGCAAATATAAATGGTGTTCAAATTCTTCTTTCCGATGAAAACCTTCATACCATTGCCCGTCTTCCTCATAATGGTGAAGACATTTTTCGGTACATCGGAGAGGCCGGAACCCTTTTTGATGAAACAGTCCTCCTACATCAAACAAGACTTACTTCTTATGATCCAAATCTTTCTTCCCGTCATCCTACAATTACGGGAATGGATCCTAATTATCGGTTGATTTTCTATTTCATCACCCGAGTCCTCAAGCCTCGTAAGCATAACCATACTACCATTTCCCAAGAGGACACCAAGCTCATGCATGCCATAATAACCGGAGCTAACATCAATTGGTGGCGGTTCCTCAAGATTCACATGCGTAACGCTATCGGAGATGATAGGCCTCTTCCTTATGCTCTCCTCATCATGAATTTTCTTGAAGCCTCCGGATTCATCACTTCCAACGGTCCTCTCAAAAAGAGTACCAAGAAGTGGGAAATTTCAGAATCCTCCTTTCATCATGACGGTGATCATGCAGCGCCTGCTCCTCCTCCAACCCGTCGAACTCGTCCGCCTCAAGAGCCCACTCTCCAATCCATTTCCGACCAAATTGCTTCCTTGACCACCTCTGTTGGTCAATTGACTCATGAGATCCATGGATATTTTGACCATGTTCATTATCCATATGTGGGTCTTGTTCCCTTCGAAGCAGTGCCGGATGATGAATGATTTCTTTGTTTGTTTTGGTTCTATTGTGATATGTTCTATTGTCCCCTCCTTATGTAATTGTTTTCTCGTTCCAATAAATAAACAAGCTTTATTTACATCTTTGGCATCTTATTACATTTTTTTTGCTAATGGCAAAAGGGGGAAGATAACTGGTATGCACTATGCACTCTCAATTCTCATTAACGGGTATGCACTCTCAATTCTTATTAATTGAGGGGGAATTCATATATTGAGGGGGAACAAATGCATGTCTTGAATCGTCATTATAAATTGTTTAAGTTGCATATCCCGCTTAAAGTTTGCCATTATCAAAAAGGGGGAAATTGTTAGAAACACGTTCTCAAGGCTTTATACTAAAACGTGTGTTCTTATGTGTAGGTTTTGATGAATGACAAACAAGCGCAAATTGATATATGACGAAGTTCAAGTACAAGCGCACAATTGGTGGATAACGAGATTCAAGCACAATACAAAGTTTTATAGTTTAAATGAGTCGTTCTTCTTGATCCGACAACTTGACTCATGACATGGCTTCTCTCGTAAAACTATTTTTACAAAATCATGCATATTTAATTTAATGCTAAATGATTTTAAATCATGCATATTTACTTTAGTCAAAATGATTTTTAAACATGCCTCTAAAATCTGGACTAAGATAATCGATTATGTACTTATAATAATCGATTATGTTAAGCCAAGACTGCATGACAATCGATTGTGAACTAATGACAATCGATTGTGTTAAGGCAGTGAGCATCAGGTTTTTCAAACCTGCATGACAATCGATTGTGAACCTTATGACAATCGATTGTGATGAGGCAGTGTACATCAAAGTTTTTCAAAACTCAGAATAATCGATTGTGAAGCTAATGACAATCGATTGTGAAGAGACAGTGTCCATCAGATTTTTCAAAGTCACAAAATAATCGATTGTGAACATATGACAATCGATTGTGTTGAGGCAGTGTCTTCCAGACTTTTTCAAAGTTATTAAATAATCGATTGTGAGTATATAACAATCGATTGTCACGAGGCAGTGTCTAAAATGATTTTCAAAGTCTGATAAATAATCGATTGTTAACATTGCACAATCGATTGTGAAGCTGACCGTTGTCATAAAGTTTTCAAATACCGTCATGTAATCGATTGTTGATTTTGTACAATCGATTGTTGAAATTAAAATTTGGAAAAGATTTTTTGAACGTTGCTGAATAATCGATTATTGATTTTGTATAATCGATTGTTTTACGTAAAATCTGGAAATGATTTTTTGAACGTTACCAATAATCGATTGTTGATCTTGGACAATTGATTGTTAAGCGTAAAATCAGGGATTGATTTCTGGAACGATTGGCAAACAATCGATTGTGACTTCTTGACAATCGATTGTCACACAGTAAAATCAGCAACTCTTAATTGGCAATTAGGCAACGGTAATGTAGAGTTTTTCAACTATAAATACAGCTTCATTTCAGTGTTTTAAACACAATAACACACAACAACTGATCATACAATTGCTATAAGCTTGCATACTCTATTGCTAATCATTTTATATTCATTACGTAAGTTTTGAGAGCCATATTCTTGTTCAAAGTTGTTGTGATCTTGAGCTTACTTCTTTTACTCATATCTACTCATTAAGGAGTGTTTTGTACACTTGAAGAGAATTGTGATTCTCTTGTTGTATAACTTGTCCTCAGATTGTAAAGGTTGGTTAGGCACCCGTAAGATTAACAGTGAAGTCTTGGAGTGTTGTATCTCCGAGCAAAGGTGTTAAGGCTTGTGTCCTTAAGTTGTAAAGGTTGGTTAGGCACCCGTAAGCTTAACAGTGAAGTCTTGGAGTGTTGTATCTCCGAGCAAAGGTGTTAAGCCTTGTGTCCTTAAGTTGTCAAGGTTTGTTGAGCACCCGTAAGATTGACAAGTTAGTGGAAAATTTCGAGAGAGTCTCTCGGGGACTGGACTAGCCACTTGTTGTGGTGAACCACAATACATCGGTGCGTTTGTTCTTTATTGCATTTAGTTTCCGCACTTATTTTTCCTGCAAGTTTTTATATTCCGCAAGTTTACGCTAATTTTTATTATAACGCTATTCACCCTCCCTCCCTCTAGCGTTAAGCGTATTATCTAACGCATTGCTCCCTTTTTGAAGAAAGATACCTTTGGCTTGGGTTTTAAACCAACATCAGCTGACATAAGCAAAGCCAAGGCCCACAAAAAGAATGGTTGGAACTTGTCAAAACCAATCCCTCACATTGCCTACTCTTTTGTCAAGCCACAATTTGAAGAAGTCCAAAATCTTTCTACTCAAGATGACATTGATGAAGCTTGCCAGGGTCTCAAGGAGATGTTCTATGGAATCAACATGGTTCAAGTTGGTGAAGGCCCTAGCCGTGCAAGTGTTCAGCTGATTGGCCCAGATACCTCGCTCAACAACTGGGAAGCAACTTCTCTTCCCATCAGGAAGGAGTCTTGGTAGTCTGTTTTGTTGCTTTTTCTGTATTTGGATTATTTTCAGGGTTGTAATCCATATACTTTAGTTTAATTGCTCTGCTTTGATGTCAACCCTTCTATCCTTTCAAATTCAATGAAATGAAGTTCCAGTTTTATAGTAGAATTTTGTCATTCTTTTCCCTAATTTTTGTTAATTTCTCATCATTTTCAATTTCGTTAATGCTGGCTTTAGAAAACATGACATGCACGCGGAATTCATGCCCAGATCTTAAAAAGTTGTCTAATCTCGAAATATGAATCAAGAAGTTGAGTATGATGAAGATGAACCCTATAAGGAAATAAAAGAGAATTGGATCAATCTGAGAATAAGGCTAAGCCTAACTTAAATGAAACTGAAGCAATTAACCTGGAAAGTCCTGAAGAAATCAGAGAAATAAAAATAAGCATTCATACTGAACAAAGGACGAGAGATGCCATAATTCAAGTTTTGTTCAAGGATAGAGATGTATTTCTTAGGAAGATGGTCCAATGGTCTCGACAATGGAACGAGAAATTGCATTTTGCTCTGTTGGGACACCGGACAACTGTCTGTACATCAGTTGGTGCAACACCCTACTTGGTAGTTTATGGAACTGAAGCGGTCATACCTGCTGAAGTTGAGATTCCCTCTCTCCGGATAATTATTGAAGCTGGATTGAAGATACTGAATGGGTGAAGTCATGATTGGAACAATTGAGTTTGATTGATGAAAAATGTTTGGCGGTAGTTTGTAGTTATACCAACAAAGAATGGCACACGCTTACAATTAGAAAGTGCGCCCAAGAAAATTTAAGGTATGACAGCTTGTTTTGAAACACATCTTTCCACACTAGGAAGAAGCAAAAGGAAAGTTTGCCCCGAATTGGCAAGGTCCTTACCTCGTCAAAAAAGTATTGTCGAAAGGAGCTCTACACTTGGCAGATATAGAAGGAAAGGCGACAAACATATTCGTCAATGCAGATGCAGTCAAGAGATACTATGTTTGACATGCTTCTATTGGGGCATTTGGTTTATACTTAGCATTCTCAGGTTGGGATGACGAAAGGCTATCATTCTCGCTACCAAACACCGGTCAACCCTATTTAGCCCTTTGAAGCCTTGTTTATATTTCTCTATGCTTACCCTCTTTTGGAACCAATGTACTTAAAAAAAAGATTTTAAAAAAAAGTCATCATCAAAACAAGTTCATGCCATCCTGAACTACGTTCGACTTGATTCCGAAAGGATACGTAGGTAGCCTCTCTCTGAGGTTCAGTCACACCAAACAAAAATCCACCTTTCCTAATATTCAAAAAAACTGGGGCATGTTTTTATTTTATTTTCGATGGTCTTTCCATCAAATGGTTCTTGTAATTTAGTTGAGTAGTTCTTTTTACCTTTCCCTTTTAAGACCTTCTAATCAGATTTTGAGAATGCTAAGCTAGTACATTGTGGGTGGCGCTTCAACCATTGCAAAGAGAGAAAAACAAATGAGAGAATCTTATCGGTGAAAACCCTCAAGGGAACTATAAGGTGATGGCGAGTTGAGAAAAACAAATGAGAGAGTCTTATTGGTGAAAACCCTCACGGGCACTATAAGGCGATGGTGAGTTGAGAAAAAGGCAAATGAGAGATGTCAATTGGTGAAAACCCACTAAGGGCATCGTTGATCGATTTTAGGTCTTCTTATATCCCAGCACAAGCATGGTTAAAGAACTGAGTTTCAAAGAGAAGTTTACAACAGATTTTGTGAATTAGACGGTCTAGACGGATCGAGCGTCCAGTCTAAAGTGCATTCCATGTTCATTGAAGTCAGCATATTCCTCCAGATAAGTCCTTTCGCATTCTTCCCCTGAAAGGGACGCTTTCTCGATTAAGTTGTAATGCTTATTATTCACCTACTTTTTTTTCTTTTTCTTTTCTTCTTTCGTACTATTATTTTTTGAGTCCCTTTTAGTTTAATTTTTTCAAAGCAAAGCAAAGAAAAAGGACACAAAATTGGTTATAGTTTCCCCGTTGTATGAAGCAAAAATTTCTGGTCACAAACAGTATGGGCAAAGCCATAAAGCCGACTTTGATATTCTTTGTCAAGCAAAAGTCTTGAAGGACTTAGCAAAATTTCAAGCACAACAAAAGTTACTCATCAAAAGTTGTTTTGGGAAACAAAGTTGTTTGCACCATAGACACAAATGATGATAGGCGCAAAATAGTCAGGTGTTGATATTGAAAAAAAAAAGAAAAATAAAGTCAGAATCTCCCGGCAATTTGTACAATCATCGACATGGTCTTAACAAGTGCAATGGATGCAAGGTCAAGTCGCCCAAGAAGTCAAGGCCACAAACTGACCACCATTTTAAAAACTAACGAATCTTTCTTTGTTTAGAACAGGAACAAATCCGTTTAGTGAAACAGTTCGTGGAAAGACGAACACCACCAAGTGAAGTTCTCAAATCCATGATTCCCTTCCAATATGCACGTAAGCATGTTATTTTATTTTCATTATAGGGGATCGACACCCTATCTTCAACAAAGGGTGCTACATGCTCTAGTTGCATTATTTTCTATACAGGGTACGACATCCCCTAGTAGCATTTCAGAGTGCCACGAGCCTCATTTTATTGCCAACACAGGGTACTGCATCCCTTGGCTACATTATTTTCTACATAGGGTACGACATCCCCTAGTAGAATTTCAGAGTGTCATGAGCCTCATTTTATTGGCAACATAGGGTACTACATCCCCTGGCTACATTATTTTCTACATAGGATACGACATCCCCTAGTAGCATTTCAGAGTGCCACGAGCCTCATTTTATTGCCAACACAGGGTACTACATCCCCTGGCCGCATTACTTTCTACATAGGGTACGACATCCCCTAATTGCATGTTAGAGTTCCACAAGCCTCATGTTATTGCCGACACATGGTACTACATCCCTTGGTTGCATTACTTTCGACCTACATAGGGTACGACATACCCTAGTAGATGCCACGGGCCTCATATTATTTCCAACACAGGGTACTATATCCCCTGGTTGCCTCCTTCCTGTTAACACAAGGTATAAGATTCCCTATTATTAAAAAAAATCTTTTTCAATTCTTTATTCTACAATAGCAATGATAGTTTAATATGTTTTCAATAACTCACAAAAATTTCCTAGTGCAAACTGGGGCAGATTTTTGTTCGTTTAGTTTGTTTGTGTTGGCTTGTAGGTTCTTTTGAAAAGCATCGATTTGATGTGCAAAAATAAGATTTCAGTTCTTTCTAGAGAAAGTGGAACGTTTGATCTGAATACCATCTGTAGCGAACTTTGGTGTAATGCATGGAGAGACATATGGTCAAGATCTTTCTTCCCATAGTCAGATCAAGAAAGAATATTTCATAGTCTGTTGCATCGAGGGCATCAAGTTTCAATCCAAAGTCACTGGGAGAAGCAAATCAAGACTCAAGACAAGACTCTAGATGGCATTTAGATAGGAATTTTGTAACTCTTAGACTTCAAGAGTATGTAATCTTCTTTTCATTTTAATGTAATAGTAGGAACCGCGGATCGGATCCTCGACGGAACCTCAGTGGACTCTCCATCTAGGTATACTCCATCACTCTTCTTTGTACTTGAAATATACGTGACCTGATTCCCTTATAACCCGGGATATGTAGGCTGCCTAAAACCAAGGCTCGGTCACACCATTTTCTTTTATATTGTTTTCCTTTTTGAATGATAGTGAGGTCAAAAATCAGTCACCTTGTTAATTTTTCTTTGCCTGAAAATTCTTCATGTTTCCAAGCAAAGAGGGGCATGCTGTGAACACTTAATTTTTTACCACACCCAAATTCTATACTAATTTAGTGTAAATATTTCTTTTACGATTAATCTTAATATTTCAAAACTTTTATCTTACTCTTAGTAGGTTTTATTTTAGAAAAAAATATACTAACTATATATTCACATTCTTAGAGTATAAGTTTTATTCTTAGTTTTAAATAAAAGAAAAATTTAAAAAAAAATTTAATTAGAATTTTAAATGTAAGCTATAGTATTTTTCTTAGTATAATTTAAACTACAATGTAAATATTTAATTTTCTTATGTATATAATATTTACGTATAAGGTAGCTAACTAATATTTTTAACTATGCATTTTACTTTCTAATTTCTTCATTAATAAATAATAGGTAAAAGTTATTAAACAAAAAAAATAACTAACAAAAAAAAAGGCAAAGCAAATAATAATAATAATAATAATAATAATAATAATAATAATAATAATAAGTAATAATATAATAAAAATAGATAAATTTTAAAAGATTCAAACAAAAATTATCCTAACCACTTACCATGATCTTCTCAACCTCCTTCTCCCACTTCAACTTTAACTCTAACTCATTTACATACCACCCACATTCCTTTTATAAAAGGGGAGCAAAACATAAAACAAAAAAAAAGGAAAAATAAAGAACAAAAAAGAAAAGGAAAAAGAAGGAATGAAAAATGAGCAAGAAAACATAAAACAAAAGAACAGAAGAACAAAAGAAGAAACGAAAAAAAGAAGAAGAAAAGAGAACAGGAGAGAAAAAAGAAAAAAGAAGCAAAAGAAGGAAAGGAACGAGAAAGAAAGAAAGGAAACAGGAGTTCGGGATTTCGTTCGCGGTTCTGTGTTCGTGATTCTAAAAAGGTTAGTATTTCTAGCTTTGGAAACCAGTAGACCATACATATTCTCTTTGTTATGAAACCTTACAAATGGTAACACTCAATCTTTTGGTACAGTTTAAACATGATATATGAGATCTATGTCTTCGCAAAGCTTGACTTTTAATTTGTTTATATATATATATATATATACTGTTATCTTTCTTTGTATGTAATATTTAATACGAGTGAACAGCTTTCATACTAATTCATGAATTAGGAGGAGTGCTTAAAGAATTTTTTTTCTTCCCAAGTTGTTATGGAATTGATGGGGAGTGAGTTCAACCAGGTCTGTGCAGCTCCTGTCACTAAGAATGGAAACAACAATAGCTTGATTGCTTCCTGAGTTACGTTGGGCTGCCTTTGGATTTTGTAGATAGATAGAAAATTCTTCAAGTGTTGCTGAGGATCTTCAATTTGTGACCCCGAAAATAGTCCCTTATTTTGCAACAAATGAAACACCTTGTTTGTGATTTGGAATGATTCAGCCTGTATCTGCGAGACTACAATCGCGATGGACAGATTTTCAGTTATGCACACTAAATAGGCATAGCTAAATGAGGATCCTGTCAATTAACTACAACAAATACGTAGTTGAACAAATAGAGATTAACTGGCAAACGATATTAACATAATCAAGAATTTCATCCTTCAATAGGTTCCATAAAAACCTTAGACTAAAGTATTTAGCTACTCATAACAACGTAAAGATAAACTACGAAAATATTCATCATGGAAAATTGCAAGAAAAAGAAGAGATAAAGAACTATGGTATTTTTGGGTGATCTCTCACGCTTGTGTATCTTGCAAAAGTAATCTCCAAAACAAGTTTTTCCTAATACGATCGAATTTCTACATCTTATAAGGGTTTTTCACAAGATTTTCCCGACTTGACACTTTGGTCCCTGAAATTTTCGCGCTGTGCGCGGTCCCACCGCGGTTACGCCAGGACCGCGGCCAGAATGGTCCTCTAAACCTTTGGTAATGTTTTGCCACTATCCTACAGCGGCCACGGTCTGACAGTCGCATGCTAGGTTCCGTTCTGATTTTGTCCCTTCACTTGATGCACTTTGTGGGTATTGTTTGATTGGCCTCCTTTTCTCTGTAGTTGATCCCAAAAGTATTCCACCAAATTATCTTATTTGATATAGCCTGCAAAGCATGAAAAGCACAAATCAGAGCTTTTGGTTATTACTTTTTGCCATAAAGCTATAAAATAATGTGGTTCTTTAGGGCATAATTATAGTCTAATTCACCTACTATCAATCTGCATGTATGAGACCAATCACTTGCTATGTGGACTGTTTATTATATGATTTTAATAGATGCGTCTATTTTATGGTCACATGTGTTTGTCATCAATTGCAGTTTGACTTGCAAGGTTGTTTGCCCAAATTATTAGAGTACAGTTCAAGAATAAAAATTATGATAATTTATCTTGATAAGCTGGTTTAAATTCAAGTTGCTTTGGCATAAATTGTATGCCTTCAATAAAGCTAACCCATTTGTTACGAGGATAAAACTCCCAAACAAAAATTTGATATGATGTATATTATTTAATAAACAACAGCACTTGTATGTATCTCACCAACAAGTTATGATAAATTCTCCCTATCTTAATTAGTTCAGGGTCAAAAATCTAATAATTTTCATTTAAAAATGTAGATGTACAATATGATCTAATTATCCCGGCACAATCCATAGAGATGGGTTCCCAAAGAAGGTTGAGAAATGTATTGGTGATCCCATCAATAGGGGGAGAAAATGGACAGCTGAAAAAGTAAAACACGGAATGTATTATTGTGAGTGTACCTAGATTCTCGTACAAGAAAATATGAACTTGAAGTTCAATTTATTTATAAAGTATTTCCACGCATTTGCTGACCAAAGTTAAATGTTATATTTCACACTAATGCTACAAATAGAATAAAGTCCATGATGGACATAGTCTATGGAATGCATGAAGCGTAATAGACTAATCGATTTCAAAGATAAAACTACTTGAAGAAGGAGAGGAACAAATGATAAAGATGGTCATACTAAGGAGACAAGTGCTTTATAAGAGCACCACGACATAACACTTTGTAAGACCTCATGGGAGAGCCTCAAGTATCTGAAAATAATGATATAAAGAGATCTCAATAAGTTATGTCTTTAGTGGGTAACGACGAAACCAATGTAAAATAATCGTCAACGATATTGTTAATATAATGCAGGGTTCAATATTATTACTATTAACGAGGATCTTGAGCTCAATTCTATCATAGAATTTGGATAGATAAATAATTGGCCGAACGAAAAATACTGAAAATTGACTTCACCTGAAAAATATGAAATTGGACTGATAGTCCATTGTGCAAAAAATGAAATGAAAAATCAAGTCGATAGACATAAAGGCAACTTATGGCACACGAATTTTCTTAAATATCCTGACATTAGTTACATGGAGACAGGTTCTCCTGTGATGGATGAAATTATTTTTAGGTTATAATATGGAAATACATGAAAAACTTGATAAGCGTATAATGAAAATGCTTGAAAGATTTAATTTGTTCTGAAGCATAAAGAGGTTCCCGAAAATTTTGTTAAATAAAGCTCAGCAATCTATGTATGACATATATAATTTAGTTTTGTATCTTAGCAAGATTTAACTTTAATTCGATAGGGAGATACTAGAATGCAATTAGTAATATATTACAAGAGAATCGTTGATAGATTTGTTTTTTCTAACAAATATTGCCAAGATGTTGTTGGTTATGCAACAGGTATTTCCCTGAAGTTCGTTCTTTATACCAAGATACTAACATCTTATAAATTAAGTGACTGAACATGAATGAGACCTATGCTTTTTTTTTGAAGAAAAAATTCCAATAATATTAAAGACGGTGCTGCTTGTATAGCTCAATTGATAAAACGATATATTGAAGAAGACAAAACACATTTAGCCAAAGTTTCTTTGTAGAGAGATCTTCAAACGAATGATAAGATAGATGTTCAAGAAATTTGTTTATGTGATAATTTGGTAGAATAATTGACCAAGGCATTGCCTATCTCAATATTAGAGAAATTGTTATACAAGCTTGGAATCCGTCGTCTCCGAGAAATAAAGTGATATTTTCATCAGGAGAAGGAAAATATGTGTTGTACTCTTTTTTTCTTAGCTAAGGTTTTATCCCATTGGGTTTTCCTGGCAAGATATTTAATGAGGCAACAAGTAATGCATATTACAAGATATGTATACTCTTTTTCATTCACTAGGATTTTTTTCTCATGGGGTTTTTTCCTAGTAAGGTTTTAATGAGACAGATTATCTTTGGACATTCAAGGGGGAGTGTTATGAAATACCTGAATATGGTGGATGTCCATAATTCCGAAGGGAGTAACACCCACTACTCTTCTCCATTAACCTACCGCTGCTTCTTACTATTATGAATGTAACTCCCACACCTCCATGATCTTCCCCCATGTTCTCAATAGTTAATACCATGTTCATGGCATCCCTTTGTATTATTTATATCATCCTATAAGTAGAGCGTTTGGGCATCATATTTTACACACTTGGAAAATACTTGAGTACATGGAAGAAATAAGAATATCTTCTCTCTTGCTCCCTATAGTTTTATTTATTTTCTTATTTCATATTATTACTTTGAGCTAAGTTTCTTAACAAAAGAAAAATTATTGATATCTTCTGAATACTACACCCTGAGCATATGGTAACATCGCAAGTTTGCAACCTATATATTTCTATGGGATAAAGGCCAAATATACCCTTCTACTTTAAGATATTATCTATATTTAACCTCTATTATATTGCTTGTCAAATTTATTCTTCTCGTTATACTATCGGGCCAAATTTACCTTTACCATCAACAAAATTTTCAAAATTACCCTTAATATATTAAGTAATCTAAAATCTTTCAATTGCCATATATTTAAATTAGTTTTAGTTCTTCTTTCTCCATAATTTTCAGAAACTATTCATGTTAATACTAAAGGTACTATAATATATAAATTATTTACGGATATTTTTAATTACCACTCACTTTTCTTCTTGTAATAATGAGTTTGGAATTGGTTTAAATTTTTATTTATTTTTCAATCATATACACACCGTAGAATTTGATGGTCTATTTTTATTATGTATTATACGCAGCGGATCATCATGTATGTACACGTGTATTCGAATACATTTTATTATTGTCTGGTTAGTACAGAGTTCGATCGACTAACTTAAGAGTGCACAAAGCATAGACATTTGATTAAAACAAAGTTGAATTCGACAATGTAAGATCTCCGAGGAACTTCATCTTCTATCACCAATACTTGCAAAGTTTCTATACCTTTAGTGCAACGAATTCATTAAAGTTGAGATAATGTAAATACTTTTGAAATTTAGACAAGCTACCTAATTTGGATTCTTCAATTTACCATACTTTATATACTAACTGTTGTATTATTTTAATATTTTTGCTCTTGTTTTTTCAATTAAAAAAGCATGTCAATGCAAATTATTTCAAAAATAGTAGATCAAGAAGAAGAACAAGTGACTTAAATAAAATGGTCTGAGAGATTCTAGGTCACATGACGAACCAAGGGGTAATTTTAAAATATATGCTTATGGAGGGAATAAATTTGGCCAGATAATATAATATTATGGATAAATTTAACCGAATAGTATAACGGATGTTAAGTATAGACAATATTCGAAAGTAAAAGAAGTATATTTGGTCTTTTTCCCTATTTATATTTAAGTTATATCTCTTCTTGTTTTATGATTTAGAATTTTGTATTTTTATTATGTATAATGAAGTATCATATATTTTGTCAAATTTAATACAACAATAAAAACAAAACCCGCTCGGTGTAGTTCCATAATTTTGTCAAATTTAATAGAGTAAATAAATCGTATTTTATTAAAAGTAAGTAAACTTTATTATTTTACAAGCATTTGTGTACGTGTATCGTCTGTCGATTATTATCTATATTCTATTTATAAAGACTATATTAAGAGCATGAACCCCATCATTATTCGTATCTTTAAAAATAAATTTTTCATTAGACAACTATAAAATTATTTTTTTGAAATCAACTAAAATTTTAATTTAAAGATGTTTCCTTATTTAAACTATATAGAAAATCCTAATATTTAGACTTAAGACTTTAAAATTAACTAAAAAAATCATATTTGTTATGAAATAATATAAAAGACAAGAACAATAATGCAAGAACAAGAGCAATAGAGAGAAGACTAGAGAGAGTTCTTCTTATTGATACTTAGAGAATGTTAGGAGTGATTTACAATGGTAGAGGGCACCTCTATTTATAGGGAGGAGGATGATTTATCTACCAAGAATAGAACTCTAGAATCTCTCTAATTAAAGACATTCACCTTAAATAGAAGTGTATTTATAACACTCCCCCTTGAATGTCTATTCAATGATGTGCCTCGTTAAAACCTTAAAACAAAACCCAATGGGAAAAATTAAAGTAAGGAAAAAGAGTAAACATGTTTGAATATGCGCCTATTGGTTGCCTCGTTAAAAACCTCGCAAGGAAAACCCGGTGGGACAAAACCTTGTAAGGGAAAAAGAGTGCAACGCGCATTAACTCCCCCTGATAAGAACATCAATTTATGTCCTTAAGTCTTCGCATCCCGATCTTGTGAACTAGCTTTTTGAAGGTTGACTTTGGTAGAGATTTTGTGAACAAATCAGCCATATTGTCGCTTGAACGAGTCTGTTGAACATTGATATCACCATTCTTTTGAAGATCATGTGTGAAGAATAACTTTGGTGAAATATGCTTCGTTCTATCTCCTTTTATGAATCCTCCCTTCAATTGAGCTATACATGCTGCATTGTCTTCATACAAAGTTGTGGGTAGTTTATCACTCTTCAAACCACATTTGTCTTGGATATGATGTATTATCGACCTTAACCACACACACTCCCGACTTGCTTCATGAATAACAATTATCTCGGCATGATTAGATGAAGTAGCCACAATTGATTGCTTAGTCGATCGCCAAGATATGGCGGTTTCTCCACAGGTGAACACATAACCCGTTTGAGATCGAGCCTTGTGTGGGTCGGACAAATATCCAGCATCAGCATAACCAACAAGATCCGGGCTGCAATTCTTGCCATAAAAGAAGCCCATATCGGTAGTTCCCTTTAGGTACCGCAATATGTGTTTGATCCCATTCCAATGTCTCCTCGTAGGAGCCGAGCTAAATCTTGCTAAGACATTAACTGAAAAGGATATGTCAGGTCTTGTAGTATTTGCAAGATACATTAGTGCGCCAATTGCGCTAAGATATGGTACTTCAGGACCAAGTAGCTCTTCATTCCTTTCTTGTGGTCGGAATGGATCTTTGTTCACATCAAGTGATCGAACAACCATCGGTGTACTTAAAGGATGTGCTTCATCCATGTAAAACCGTTTCAGTACCTTTTCTGTATAGGTAGATTGATGAACAAAAATTCTGTTTGCCAAATATTCAATTTGCAAACCAAGACATAGTTTAGTCTTTCCGAGATCTTTCATCTCGAATTCATCCTTTAGATAATCAATTGCCTTTTGGAGTTCTTTAGGGGTTCCAATAAGGTTTATGTCATCAACATATACGGCAAGTACAACAAATTCTGATGTTGTTTTCTTTATAAAAACACACGGGCAAATGGCGTCATTTATATAGCCTTCTTTTAACAAGTACTTACTAAGACGATTATACCACATTCGTCCAGATTGCTTTAGACCATACAAGGATCTTTGCAATTTAATTGAGAACATTTCCCGAGATTTTGAGTTGTGCGCGTTTGGCACCTTGAGTCCATCGGGAATTTTCATGTATATCTCATTATCAAGTGAGCCATAAAGATAGGCAGTAACCACATCCATTAAGTGCATGTCAAGCTTTTCATGGACAGCAAAACTTATGAGATAACGAAAGGTTATCGCATCCATTACAGGCGAATATGTCTCTTCATAATCGACACCAGGCCTTTGAGAAAAACCTTGTGCAACAAGTCGTGCCTTATATCTTTGTACCTCGTTTTTCTCATTTCTTTTGCGTACAAAGACCCATTTATAGCCGACAGGCTTAACACCATTAGGTGTTTCAACTATAGGGCCAAAAACTTCACGTTTTGCCAGCGAATTCAATTCTGATTGAATTGCTTCTTGCCACTTTGGCCAATCCTGTCTTTTTCGACATTCTTCAACAGATTGAGGTTCGAGATCCTCACATTCTTGCATAATGCTAGATGCGACATTATAAGCAAAGGCATTATCTACCACAATATCCACTCGATTAATATTTGCCTCAATATTAATTGGATTTAGGGATAGTTCCGTATTTTCCAGAGTCTCGGGCTCAATGGATTCTTCATGAATCTCAGAATTTGTTAAATCGTGAGATTCTTTCGTGGTGTCATATTGATCATTCTTTTTCCTCTTTCTAGGATTTCGATCTTTGGAACCTAATGGTCTGCCACACTTCAGGCGTGCATTTGACTCATTGGATATGACACTAGATGATTGTCCAACAGGGACATCAATACGGATTGGAACATTTTCCGCGGGAATGTGGGATTTCGTTATCCTTTTCAAGTCCGTAAATGCGTCAGGCATTTGATTTGCTATTCTTTGTAAATGGATAATCTTTTGTACCTCTCTTTCACAAATAGAGGTATGTGGATCAAGATGAGATAATGATGCATTTTTCCACAAAATTTCCCGTTTGGTTTCACCAACTTCTCCCCCTAATTTTGGGAAAAGTGTCTCATCGAATCGACAGTCTGCAAATCGTGCAGTAAATACGTCGCCTGTCAATGTTTCGAGGTAGCGAATGATGGAGGGCGATTCAAACCCAACATATATTCCTAACCTTCTTTGCGGACCCATTTTGGTGCGGGATGGCGGTGCTATAGGCACATATACTGCGCATCCAAAAATTCTTAAATGGGATATATTGGGTTCATGACCCAAAACCAATTGCAACGGGGAATACTTGTGGTAATTCGTCGGTCTGAGACGAATTAGCATTGCTGCATGTAAGATGGCGTGACCCCATACCGAAGTGGGCAGCCTCGTTCTCATAAGTAATGGCCTTGCAATCAACTGCAGGCGTTTAATTAACAATTCTGCAAGACCGTTTTGAGTGTGAACATGAGCTACAGAATGTTCAACTTTTATCCCGATTGATAAGCAATAATCATTAAATGCTTGGGATGTAAACTCAGCAGCATTATCCAGTCTAATGGACTTGATTGGATTATCTGGAAATTGTGCTCGTAGTCGAATTATTTGTGCCATTAATTTCGCAAACGCAAGGTTGCGTGATGACAACAGGCACACATGAGACCATCTACAGGATGCGTCTATCAAGACCATGAAATACCTAAACGACCCACTAGGTGGGTGAATAGGTCCACAAATGTCCCCTTGTATACGTTCCAGAAACGTGGGTGACTCAGTCCCAACCTTTGTTGGTGATGGCCTGATAATCAACTTGCCTTGATAACACGAAGTGCAAGGATATTCATTATTCGAAAGAATTTTGAAATTCTTTAACGGATGCCCATATGAGCTTTCTATAATCCGTCTCATCATGACCGATCCTGGGTGTCCCAATCGATCATGCCAAAGTACAAAGGTATTGGAATCAGTAACCCTTTGGTTTACTGTTGAATGTGCCTCAATTGCACTAATTCTTGTCCAATACAGGCCACAAGATAAAGACGGGAATTTCTCAATAACCCTCTTTTGGCCGGAGACATTCTTTGTGATGACGAGATATTCAAGATTATCTTCATCCATTGTCTCAATATGATAGCCATTCCGGCGTACATCTTTAAAACTCAACAAGTTTCTTTTAGACTTGGAGGAGAACATTGCATTCTCTATGATTAACGTCGTGCCCGTGGGCAGAGTTACAATTGCTCTTCCGGAGCCTTCAATCAATTTACTACTTCCAGAGATTGTAGTAACGTTTGCCTTACACATATTTAGTTGGGAGAAATACTTCCTTTCTTTGAGTATTGTATGTGTAGTACATGAATCAATTAGGCAAATACTTTTACAGTTGGATGTTGATCCAAGTTCGCTTTGTGAGATATCATATTTGCTATCCCATAGTTTGACATACAAAAGAGATACAAGAACATAAGAATAAACAAGTTCAATTCTTTTGTGTCACATAATATTTTCAAAATCTACTGCTAACAGTTGACTAACAAAATCAGATATGTTATCCATTACTTTGCAGTTTGAAAATTTCAGTTTAAACGTTTTCTTCAAACAATCGATTGTTACTTACGAACAATCGATTGTTGAACATTGACAATCGATTGTTATGCATAGACAATCGATTGTTGGCTATTTTGAAAAATTCCAGAGCACACTGTTTTAAGACAATCGATTGTTAAGTATAGACAATCGATTGTTGGCTATTTTGAAAAATTCCAGAACACACTGTTTCAAGACAATCGATTGTTATGCATGGACAATCGATTGTTGGCTATTTTGAAAAATTCCAGACCTCACTGTTTCAAGACAATCGATTGTTATGCATAGACAATCGATTGTTGGCTATTTTGAAAAATTCCAGAACACACTGTTTCAAGACAATCGATTGTTATGCATAGACAATCGATTGTTGGCTATTTTGAAAAATTCCAGATTACACTGTCTTAACAACAATCGATTGTTAGCCAAAGACAATCGATTGTGGATGGTTTTTGAAAAATTCCAGATTACACTGTCTTAACGACAATCGATTGTTAGCCAAAGACAATCGATTGTTGATCAATTGTTTTTCAGCTTTAGTTTTTCAGGCTAGTCGATTACCCCTACTGGAAAATAAAAATTTTATTGATATTTGAGCATATTGAAGATATTCTAAAGAACTACTTCTAACATTGTATCATGAACTAACTAATACGAGCTAATACTAATGACTATTAGTTTATTCACTAACTAATACAAATAAGTAGAACAAAATCAAATAACTCCATCTTCTTTCATCACGGATCCATCGCCGATTAGGTGGTCTATTTTCCCCTCGGGTTGCTCAAAGAAGTCTGCCACATCCAGGTGGGTGATGTCCTCATTGTCGTCATAGACAAAATTTGTTTCAGGGCCTTTTCTCTTTCGAGATGCTTGATAAAGGTCAACCAAGTGTCTTGGTATACGGCAAGTCTTTGACCAGTGCCCTTTCCCACCGCAACGATAACATATAGTTTCTGAACCATTTGCCTTAGGATCTTCATGACCCCGTTTCTGCTTTCGGCGGTTATCTCTCTTTGGGGGGTGACGGACTTCATTGGAATTTCTTCCTTGTCTACGTCCCTGGCTATGACCCCGTTTACGACCATGACCATGGTCCTTTTCATGTTTGGCATAATGAGAGTGCACCTTATCTGCTTCAGGCAGTGGTGTAGACCCAGTGGGTCGATTTTCATGATTTCTCATGAGCAGGTCATTATTTCGCTCAGCCACTAGTAGAAGAGAAATCAGTTTAGAGTACTTTGTAAAGCCTTTCTCTCTGTACTGTTGTTGCAGTACTATATTGGAGGCATGAAACGTTGTAAACGTTTTCTCAAGCATATCATAATCGGAGATATTATCCCCGCATAGCTTCAATTTAGAAGTAATTCTGAACATAGCAGAATTATATTCAGAAACGGACTTAAAGTCCTAGAGCCTCAGATGAGCCCAATCATATCGTGCTTGTGGCAGAGTGACCAACTTCAGGTTGTCATATCTCTCCTTTAAGCCGTTCCACAAGACGAGTGGATCCTTGACGGTGAGATATTCAATCTTCAAACCTTCATCAAGGTGGTGGCGCAAGAAAATCAAGGCCTTCGCACATTCTTGGGTGGATGCTTTTTCTCTATCTTTGATGGTGTCTCCGAGACCCATAGCATCTAAGTGGATTTCAGCATCCAACACCCATGTCATATAGTTCTTGCCTGAAATTTCAAGGGCAACGAACTTTCTTTTTGTAATGTCAGACATAATCGAAAATTAAATTAGGAAGAGGGAAATACCTTAGATTTCTCGAGAATGGTTCTTGAGACGGTAGAGTCTCGTGCTGATAACGTGTTATGAAATAATATAAAAGACAAGAACAATAATGCAAGAACAAGAGCAATAGAGAGAAGACTAGAGAGAGTTCTTCTTATTGATACTTAGAGAATGTTAGGAGTGATTTACAATGGTAGAGGGCACCTCTATTTATAGGGAGGAGGATGATTTATCTACCAAGAATAGAACTCTAGAATCTCTCTAATTAAAGACATTCACCTTAAATAGAAGTGTATTTATAACAATATTCACGTACAGAAAATGTGTATCACTTTAGAGTCCAAATCAGCAAGGAATGCTTTTAGCGATATCTTAAAAGTGTTGTAATAACTTTTTACCCAAAAAAAAGTGTGGTTATTATAAGTACCAAATTCATGAGATTGCTCTGCATGATCAAGTAATTGTCAAATATATATTTTAGTCTTAATTTTCCCTACAAATTATTTCAATCTATAGTTTTTATGAATAACATTGATATTCCAAAATAAAATAACTCAAGAAGTTAGCTTTAAAACCATCCAAACCTTGACAATATTCCAAGGCAAGAATCATTTACCAAATGTTTCATTGATTTTATTTAGTACGGTTAGTCATTTCAAAAATTTATTGGACGAGTAAATTGAAATAGGATGATAATGTACTCATCACACATAAGTTAAGACCATGGACATGTAACCAAAATTAAAACAATAATATTTTTTTTTGTTTCTTAGTTTCAATCTAGTGTTATGGCAACCTTTTTATATCAGGAAAAATGGTCAAAACTATTCCTCCACTATTCAAAAATATTCATTTATACATTTGTTATACTATTGGTCAATCACAGCTCCCCACGTTATAAAATTTATTTTAAAATGCCCCTCTGCCATTAAGACCCTCGATATGGTAAAATTATCCCACGTAGCTTGACATATCACTGGCCTTCACCTCGCCGAACCTATACCACTTCCCCCCCCCCCCCCCCTTCCCCCTTTCCTGACTTCTTCCACCGCCACCTTATTGAATCTGTAAATTGCAGAAATTAAAATAAGAAAAAGAGAAGAAGAAACGAGTGATTTGGAAATTTTTACTGTTCCATTGAGTTGCTAACTACACTGTTACACGTATAAGTAGTTGATCCACTAACGGATACAACTAATTGACAAGTTTTCAACTAACTCTAAGTGACTACCTATAGTTAACTTACCTAGCTATAGTTGAGTAATGCTATCCTTTATACCCACCCTCCCCCCAAGCTAGGAGGTATGAAGATGTTCTTAATTCCTAGCTTGGATACAAGGTAGTCATGCTGAGCCCGACCAAGTCATTTGTCAACAGTAGAGGCTAGGCTGTGATACTCAGCCTCAGTAGAGCTTCGAAAATAGTAGATTGCTTCTTGAATTTCCAAAAGATGATGGAATCACCAAACTTAACTATATAGCATGTGACGGACTTCCTAGAATTAGGGCATACAACGTAATGCGCATCACAGAAGGTTGATAAAGACTCAGAACAATGATACTTAAGCAAGATACCCAACTCAGGACAGTGTTTAATTTACCGAACTACTCGTAAAGCAGCGTCTATATGGGACACTTTTAGGTTTGTGCATAAATTGGCTAAGGCATTGAACAACAATCGAAATGGCAGGCCTAGTGACAACAAGATAAAGCAGCCTGCCCAGAAGCCTTTCATAAGGTTCGGGATCATCAAGAGGTGTATCATCAATAAGACCTATATGACCATCAAATTCATAGCTTGTCAACTTTAGATTAGGTTCATAGGAGAAGCTATAGGTTTAGCACCAGACTAACCCAAGACTGCATTAAGCTCAAGTGAGTACTTTCTGTGATTCATCAAAATCCCTCCAACACTCCTAGAAAACTCAATACTAAAGAAATACTTGATCTCCCCAAGTCTTTGATTTTAAAATTCTGCTGCAAATTATCCTTAGTAGCTTGGATCAAGGACATGTCATCGCCAGTGATGAGCAAGTCATAGACATACACTAGAACTACCACTATGTGACCATACAATCATTTGGTGATTAAAGAATAGTCCAGATGGATTTCGTGAAAGCCTGAGGCTATGAGAGTAGAGGTCAATTTAGTATTCCATTGACGGAAAGCTTGTTTAAGACCATAGAGTGATTTATGTAATCAGCAAACCATTGATGTATCTCCAAGCTTACTGAAACCCCGTGGAAGAAACATATAGACCTCCTCAGTGAGATCGCCTTGTAAGAAAGCATTGTACACATCCATTTGATGAATTATCCAATGCCTAGAAGCAAAGGAAAGGACACTTCGAACAGTCGCCATATTAACTACAGGAGAGAATATCTCCTTGTAATCCAGTCCTTACTTCTAATTGAAACCCTTAGCTATAAGCCTTGCCTTGAACCTCTCCAATTTTCCAGAAGCCATATACTTGTTCTTATAAACCCATTTGCATCCTATAGGTTTCTTACCTAGTGGCAATGGAACCAACTCCCAGGTATTGTTGTCTTCCAAGGCCTTGACTTCAGCCTGCATAGCCTCAACCCAATGTTTGTCTTTTGCTGCTTCATGAAAAGTCATTGGTTCAACCTCATTGGAAAATTGAGAAAGATAATTGTGGTACTTAGTGGAGATATGATAATATCCATTAACATCAAACGAAGGATATATATAATCGCTGGACTTCCTTGATTGTCTAGTCTCACATAATCACCAAGCCATATAGGTGGCTTAGATACTCAAGTGGATTTCCCGACAATGTCCTGTAGTGCAATGGGCACAGTGGATTCATTAACAGGCAAAATTTCTTCTATAGTTGACATGGATGTAGTGTCTGATATAGAAAAAGATTCAAGAGAAGGAAGAGGACAATGCACAAGAGGAGTGGTCACCATAGGTGTAGGTACATCTGAAGGAACAGAACTAGGTAAGAAAGTATTCTCCTACCCTGGTTGGGCTGGAAGAATTTAAGGACAAACATTCAGTACCAATCTTAGGACTATGGAAAGGAAAGGCATATTCATAAATAAAAAATACATCTCTGATGACAAACAAAGTATCGTGCTCAATGTTCAGCAGTCTATATCCCTTTTGATCTACAACATACCCAAGCAGAACACACTTCACTGCTTGAGGCTGAAACTTATCACACTTTGGCAGAGTTGAGGCAAAGTAAAGGCAACTAATACTCTCACATGAGAAAGAGAGAGTTTCCTCTTGTACAGTAATCCGAATGTTGATTTATTACCAATAACAGTAGAAGGGATTCTATTGATTATGTAGACAATTGGCTCAATACACTCCCTCCAAAATTTAGTAGGTATATGGCCTTAAAATTTGATTGCTCTGCTTGTCTCCAAGATGTGTCGATGTCTTCTTTCAACCACCCATTCTGTTGTGGGGTGTAGGGACAAGAGCTTTGATGCAAAATTCCATATTGTTGAAACAAGCCTCTACAAGTTGTGTTAAAGAATTCCCTACTATTGTCAAATCAGAACATTTTAATTACTTTGACAAATTGAGTATGAATCATAGTAATGAAATTCCTGAGCAAAAAAATCACATAAAATTTAAGCCTTGTAAGAAATACCCACCTCCATATTGTATGGTCACCAACTAAGGCAAGAAAAAACTTCATTCCATTACGAATAGTTGTCTTATAGGGTCCCCATACATCCTTGTGGATCAATAAACCTACTTACATTCTACTATGGCTAACTGGAAAAGGTACTCTAGTTTGCCTTGATAAAGGACAAATATCACACTTATGTAAAACTTCACATCTACTGAAAGTAGTCATTCTTCTAATGACTTGCATAGGCACATGCCCCAACCTTTTATGCTAAATGTCTCCACTTCCTTTAAGTAGATATGAAGTTTTACATAAGTGTGAGATTTGTCCTTTAGCAAGGCAAACAATGAATGATTGATAAGTCTTCCCTTTCTCTTGTTATTTGCAGAAAGCATTGTATATAGATCATCCTATTCTCTACCAATCTCCCTCACCTTCCTAGAAAAGAGATCCTGAAAGATAAAAAATGTGGGAAAGAAAGATGCAAAGCAGTTCAGGTCTTTTTTCACCTTTGACACAGACAAAGATTGAACTTAAATGAAGGTACACAAAGAACATTATTGATAGTGTCACTTCCTTTTAATGGACAATCCCCAACATGTGTGACCTTAGCCGAGTCTCATGTATGCATTTTTACTTGACCTCCATTACCTTCTAACATCCTATTATCCAATAAGTTTTTATCCCTTATCATATGATTTGTATCACCTGTTTCCATAATCCATTTAGGAATATTAACATTTCAATAGAAAAGAGTACATATCATTGCTGCTATATTTTGAGTAGTCATTTCCCCAAGGGAGGAGTTGTTCAACATCTGCAAAATTTGAGCATACTACTCTTGAGTGAAAATTTGTGATTGTCTTATAGCTCTATGCTCAATATTCTGTATGTTGCTACCCTGTCGTTGCATTGTATTCACTTTCCTTTTAGACTTAAAATTTAGTGGGATAACCAACTATCTTATAACAATTCTTCTTCAAATTTCCTATTTTTTTTTGCAGTAGTCACACTTCATGAGTTTATAGCAATCATCTCTAGTGTGCCCCTTCATTTTATATAAATCACACTCCAACTCATAATTCCTCTTCTTTTTGGATCTAGCTTGAGTTGTGAACATAACAGTAGGTTCATTGTGATTGTGCATTCCAAAAATGTTCCCTGTCATCATCCTACAACTTTCATCTTGAACTACCATGTGTAAGCTTGGTTAATGGATGGGACCGTGGGCATCATGAGTATTTGGCTTCTAGCTTGTTGTTTATCTTAAAAATGGTAATTACAATTAGATTTGATTTTGTGGTTCCAGAAATACGTGATCTATTTTATGCTAGTTGTTAAGCAATAGAGTCTAACTGAGAGATTGGAAAACGAGATGAGAACTCGAAAGCAGTATGTTTAAGCAAACCGAGTGGTTGAGAATCGGGGCCTCGAGGTCGAACTAGGTATTGAGTTGTGGACAATCGGTGAACGGTTAACAATTTTTAGAGCTTTGATGAAGGCTCATTCTAACCAATAATAAGAAATAAATGAAGAACAATTAATAAAACTAAATAAATGTAAGCAATAAATGTAAAAAATAGAATCAAGAGAGAATGTGTTTAAATTAGAGAGCAGAGAATGTTCTTGTAATGAATTTTGTATCTTGTACAAAAAACAGCAAAGGTCCCATTTATATAAGAGGGGGAAATGCCAACATAGTATATATGCATTTATTACAAAGAAATGTAATTGGTACAACTACTTAGCAGACTGGTACTATTCTTGTAGGTGTTGTCAGTTTATACATGGTGCCTAGGGAACTTCCCGTTTATCTATGATAACCATCGACTTGAGCTGCCTCGAGGTCGGACATAGAGGACCCTCGAGTTCAAAACCTCGAACTGTGACCCCGGGCCATCGAGGCATTCTGAGGTGAAGTTATGAAAAGACATAATGATCGTGAAATCGGGCTCTCTGACTTTACCGGTATATAAATAGTCCCCGCGTTTCTTAGAGTAAAACGATAATAAATTATATCGAATTTCGGACCCTTTGGTAGTTCCATCATGAGGGTAGTCACATTTCGCTCCTTTTTTCCACTACACCTCCAAACCCTCAAAAGAGTTCTTCTAATCTCTCGTGTGTGCTCTCTTCTGAAATGCAATTTTCATTTCTCTTTTGAAACCTATTAATAGAATGGCTAAAACTTCCACCGCTGTTCCTCAGGAAGATGTGCCTTCTTCTTCCCCGCGCTTTTCCAAGGGTAAAACAACAATGCCCCCTCGCGTTTGGGAATGCATTCCAAGGGCTTTTAAAATGACCTCCGATTTTAAGACCGAAAAAACTTCTTTGAAGTCGGGACAGTGCGAACATCTATCCCAATATGTTAGTTCAATAGCAAACATCGAAGGGTATAGACCGACTACCACTGGTGGACACAAGGCTTGTGGAGGTTCCTTCACGGGAGGAGGACATAACAAAATATAAGTTCGGTTTCCTCAGTGTGTATACTTATCCGTTTACCCTTGGACCCGTGGAGCCATTCTCAACTTCAATAGACGCCATAGTTCTCAACTTTTGCGAACGATATCGGATGACTCGGCCAAATTCATCCTTCGTTCTGGCATTTCGTTTATCTTACCATATTACGCGAACAAGATTAATGGGGTGCACTTACTCTCGATCAGCTAATCAGAATGTATTGGCCCCGGTTCTTCCGCAAGGGGCCTGCTTAAGCTCCACTGTCGAGCCTCGAGAGCCTTTTTTGCTTGTACCAATGAGGATAGGAATGGAGAATAGATGAGCCTCTTTGTCCGAGTTAGGACTTTGGACCTGATACCATTGGAGAGGATGTTATTCGCCGAAAGCTGAAACATGAAAAGTAAGTAGATGTGCTAATTAAATGTTCTCTTATTTTTTATCTGGGTATATCTCCCTACGAACTGACTTCTTCCGTTGATGCAGCCGTCTTCGTGTATCCTCATGAGATTAACGACATCTTAGGCTGGGTCAACCAGCTGAATTTGATTTGCCCATATGTTGAGCGTGTGTGGCGCGATTTGTCCTAGGATCGATGGGAAGCCAAGGACCGTGGTGAGCCTTTACTTCTGATGTAATAGTATCTCTTAGTAGAACTACTACTGATAGCGTCCTCATTCCTTATGTTTATATTTTGCATTTGTGTAGGTCTGGTGGAGGTCCCGTGGATGAGGGAAGCATCGCTTGGTGAAGCGGATACCCTAAGACCCGATAAAGAGAAGAAAAGAATAAGGGAATCGTCGATTGAGCCTTCGAAATCCAATAAGGCGAAAGTGGAAGAACCTATGGCTGATACAGTAGCCTTAACTCTAAGAGTAGCGGGGATTCCCCGAGCCGAAGGTGAGGAGAAAAATGATTCCTCGAAAGCATCCAAAGCAGAGGAAAACCTGATCGCCCCTTATACTGTAGAGACAATGGCTTCTAAGCCAGAGCTTCATATTGTAGTTATCCAACCTTGGGTTGAGGCCTCCGAGGATGTATTAGGTAATTTCCCTGAGCCGATCGACAGCCAAAATATTCCTCGAGCTGAGGCGTATTTGGTAGGTGGTCCGAAGGAACCCAGTTCTGAAGCTCTTCAGAGACAGGAGACGGCCTTGGTAGATCCTGTTGGGGTTATAAAAGTGAGTGATTCTCCTCCAAGACTGGATTTACCTCCTAAGGAAATATAGGATGCTTAGAATAAAGAAACTTCCGATATGGGGTGCCTATCGGAGATAAAGAGGCGTTTGAAAGGTCTTTAGCTGCCTGAGAAAATACCTAAGCTCAATACCTCACTCATTTTTGGCGAGATGGACAGGCTCTGTGAGCAGGTAATTTTTGTAAATTCTGCTCGTCATCCTGATATTTGTCTGTCTACCTTGTCTCTTTCATGGTTCCAGGCCAAGGTACTTTATAATCAGGCCTTTTTCCGATTTCAAGTTGAGTGACTTTCTACGAGCGTGAGAAGATTCGTCTCGTTAAGCAGGTTACGATTGTTTGCTTTTGTCTGAATGTTTACCATATCTCTGCATTTTGACACCTTTGGTATGATTTACGCAGTTTGAGAAAAAAGATGCCCTAATGAGTGAGGATCTCCGAGATAGGGGCTCCAAAATTCTCAAACTCAAATGGTACGTGAGTGAGATAGTTTTCGAAAGGCATACCCTCCAAGGGAGTGTGGCTTAGTCGGGCATCAAATTCATGATGCGATGAGGAGAGTAATAAGTATAGAGGTCTTCATACTGAGTTAGTTGGTGCACTATCAGGTATCAAAGCTAAAGCGACCATATCTTCGCATAAAGAAGATGTTGTTATTATAAATGCTCAGGCCAGGGGAGTGCCCGATGGGGATGAACTGAAATTGACTCGAGCTATGGAACACACTCGATTAGAATCTCGAAGGCAGACTCTCAATGATATATGTTGGGGGAGGAGGGCATTAATTTGTCTGTCGAGCTCGAGAGGGTGAAGACCCTGAAAAAGAAGGTTGCTACCATACTTGCTTCCGCAGGTGAGCCGAGTAGTGGCTCAGGAGATCATGAGAATGAAGGCGAAAATCCCACAGGGTAGGAGTCCATTGAAGACCTTGGGACCGTGGCCGGAATCGTCGGGGCACAACCTCCGAGGGAGCTCTCGAAGGCGTAGACTTGATGGTAGATTAGGGTTTTATTTGTTCTCTCCCTTGTAAGGGCTTTATAGGACTTGTAAATGCACCCTTGTGAGCAATATATATATATATATATATATATATATATATATATATATATATAAAGCATTTTGTTTTTCATTTTACTTTGCTTTTTAGGAATAATCTGCGATGGTTTTGACAATTGGTTCAAGATTTTGGTCCTCGAGTTAAACCCTTGGATTTTTTCTATTGCTGAGCAATTCGTAATGGTCGAAGGTTGACTGTTCGGGGCTTAATCCCAGAGTCAAGTTTTTAACTCGGGTTTATCAACCTTTAGGTCTAGAAACCAGTTGTGAGATTATTTGATCCGACACTTGGGCTGGTGTGACTTCTAATTAGCCCTGAGGCTCTTTAAAGCTAGCAAGAATGGCTCTCACGCATTGGGTCTATACGACAATTAAGTTAAGCTGGAGACAGTGGTATTGGGTTTGTACACCCTTAATTTTAAGCTGGAGACAGTGGCTCTTACGCTTTGGGTCGGTACGACCTCTAATATAGGCTTTATATTCCCTCGTTAAAGACTTTTTCAAGTTTTTATATTTGCATGACCCTTCGATGGCTCGATAAGAGCCTTGATTATAATCTATTATGTAGCAATAAATGAGCACCTCGAGAGGTTTCGCTTGATGGTTGAATTATTTTGAAGCCTTTTGTTTGGAATTGATACACTCGAAGCTCTTTTGCTTATGCCGATGGTAGCTTGATTAACCGGTTCTTTTCAAAGTTTTTTGAAGTAATTGAAGACCTGTGATTTTATAGAGACGGTCGGGCGTCCCCAAGTCGCGTTCGTTTGGCTAGTAGAGCCTTGTGAACGTAGTTATTATGTTTGGTCGGAGCCTTTTAGTCCTCGAGTGAAGTAGTTTCGGCGTCTATATCGAGGGTATGCCTTTTTAGGGGTCTTATAAGTTTGGATATATAACCTTAACTTTAAGAACGAGATTATGTCTTTTGTAAGGTCTTACATGTTAGATAATACGCTTAACGCTAGAGGGGGGGTGAATAACGTTATAATAAAAATTAGCGTAAATTTCCGAAATTTAAAATTTGCAGGAAATAAATAAGTGCGATAAATAAGAAAGAACACACCGAAGTATTCTGGTTCACCACAACCCGTGGCTAGTCCAGTCCCCGAGAGACTCTCTCGAGATTTCCACTAACTTGTCAAGCTTCCGGGTGCTTAACAAACCTTTACAACTTGAGGACACAAGCCTCAACACCTTTGCTCGGAGAGACAACACTCCAAGACTTCAACCAAGGAAACACAAGTTCCTTCTTACAACAAGAGAATAACAATTCTCTTCAAGTGTACAATACACTAAGCACTCAAACAAGACACTCCTTAATGAGTAGAGATGAGTAAAAGAATACGCTCAAGATCACAACAACTTTGAACAATATTTTGGCTCTCAAAAACTAATGTAATGAATATAAAATAATAAGCAATAGAGTATGCAAGCTTTAGCAATTGAATGATTAGTTGTTATGTGTTATTGTGTACTCAAAAGACTGAATTTAAGCTGTATTTATAGTTGAAAAACTTGGCATTACCGTTGCCTAATTGCCAATTAAGAACTGCTGATTTTACTCAGTGACAATCGATTGTCAAGAATCCACAATCGATTGTTTGCCAATCGTTCCAAAAATCAATCCCAGATTTTACGCTTGACAATCGATTATCTAAGGTCAACAATCGATTATTGGCAACGTTCAAAAAATCATTTCCAGATTTTACGTAAAACAATCGATTATACAAAATCAATAATCGATTATTCAGCAACGTTCAAAAAATCCTTTTCAGATTTTAATTTCAACAATCGATTGTACAAAATCAACAATCGATTATTCAGCAACGTTCAAAAAATCTTTTCCATATTTTAATTTCAACAATCGATTGTACAAAATCAACAATCGATTACCTGACGGTATTTGAAAATATTTTGGCAACGGTTAGTTATACAATCGATTATACTAAGTTAACAATCGATTATATATCAGTCTTGAAAAATCAATTTAGACACTGCCTCGTGACAATCGATTGTTATATACTCACAATCGATTATTTAATAACTTTGAAAAAGTCTGGAAGACACTGTCTCAACACAATCGATTGTCATATGTTCACAATCGATTATTTTGTGACTTTGAAAAATCTGATGGACACTGTCTCTTCACAATCGATTGTCATTAACTTCACAATCGATTATTTTGAGTGTTGAAAAACTTTGATGGACACTGCCTCATCACAATCGATTGTCATAAGGCTCATAATCGATTGTCATGCAGATTTGAAAAATCTGATGCTCACTGCCTTAACACAATCGATTGTCATTAGTTCACAATCGATTGTCATGCAGTCTTGGCTTAACATAATCGATTATCATAAGTACATAATCGATTATCTTAGTCCAGATTTTTGAGGCATGTTTAAAAATCATTTTGACTAAAGTAAATATGCATGATTTAAAATCATTTAGCATTAAATAAAATATGCATGATTTTGTAAAAATAATTTTACGAGAGAAGCCATGTCATGAGTCAAGTTGTCGGATCAAGATCACAGTTAAGAACGACTCATGTAAAACTATAAAACTTGGTCTTGTGCTTGAATCTCGTTATATATCAATTGTGCGCTTGTACTTGAACTTCGTCATATATGAATTTGCGCATCGTTTGTCATTCATCAAAACCTACACATATGAACACACGTATTAGTATAATACTTTGAGAACGTGTTTCCAACAATTTCCCCCTTTTTGATAATGGCAAACTTTAAGCAGGATATGCAAATTAAACAATTCATAATGATGATTCAAGACAAGTAAAGATATGCAACAAGTATATTGATATGCAATTTTTTCCCCCTCAATATATGAATTCCCCCTCAATTTATGCCGATAAGTATTGAGAGTGCATACCCGTTATCTTCCCCCTTTTGCCATTAGCAAAAAAATTGTAATAAGATGGCAAGGATTAAAAAACTTGTTTATTTATTGAAAATAAAACGGGTACATAATGGGAACAATACAAACATAGAACAATGGAAAGACAAATAAAGAAATTATTCATCATTATTTCCCGCCTCATCGTCCGGCACTGCTTCAAAGGGAACAAGACCGGCATATGGATAATGAACATGGTCAAAATATCCATGGATCTCATGTGTCAATTGACCGACAGAGGTGGTCAATGAAGCAATTTGGTCGGAAATGGATTGAAGAGTAGGTTCTTGAGGCTGACGCGGCCGCCGAGTTGGAAGAGGAGTAGGAGCTACATGATCTCCGTCATGGGGAAAGGAGGATTCTGAAATTTCCCACTTCTTGGTGCCCTTTTTGAGAGGACCGATGGAAGTGTTGAATCCGCAAGCTTCAAGAAGATTCATAATAAGGAGGGCATAGGGAAGAGGTCTATCATCTCCGATGGCGTCACGCATGTGACTCTTCACGAACTTACACCAATTGATGTGAGCTCCGGTTATAATTGCATGCATGAGCTTAGCGTCTTCTTGGGAAAGAGTGGTGTGATTATGCTTCCGAGGTTTGAGGACTCGGGTGATGAAATAGAAAATCAAACGATACTCGGGGAGCATTCCCGTGATAGTAGGATGCCGAGTGGATAGATTAGGATCATAAGATGTAATACCTATTTGGTTTAGGAGAGATTTTTTATCAAATAAGGCGCCGGCCTCTCTAATGTACCGAAAAATGTCTTCACCACTTTGAGGAAGACGGGCAATGGAATGAAGGTTTTCATCGGATAAAAGAATTTGAACACCATTAACATTTGTCACAAGCTCACCATCATCATCCTCATGAAAGGTTTGAATAAAACGCTTGAATCAATGGAGGATTAATGTAAGGGTAGGTAAGAAATAAGAAGTCAAGAAGTTGACATTCTTTAAGCATATTGGCAGCAGGGGCGTATGATTCAAGATACTTGCTTGTTGAAAAGCGGGGAGGAAGAATGTCACGCTTTTCAAATTTTGTCAAGAACCGAGTAAGCTCGGTGTCAGAATTAAATTGTAAAATGGACCCATCTTGATAAGGGTAATTTGAAGGAGGTGGGGCAGCAGAGGAGGATGCACCATGCCTAGCTGAACGGGAACGTTTAGAGTGACGGCCCGACATTTTCAATAGGAAGTAATGAGGTTTGCAAGAAACTTAAGAGAGTTTTGATAGTTTGAGAGCTAAAATTGATGCTTGAGTGAATAAAATGAAGATATGAGGTGCCTATTTATAGTGGGGATAGTGGCTTTCCACTGATGGTGAAAATCTGCAGAAAATTGAAAGCCAAAACGGTCAGAAACGGTAAAAATAAATTGCACTGACCGTTAGACAATCGATTGTTGGAATGAAATAATCGATTGTTATGGAGATTTGACTGAATCTCGAAACTGACACAAATTGATTGCAGAGCCAAACGGTAACAGATTTTTGAATTACTGACATGAAATAATCGATTGTCAAATTATGGTAATCGATTGTTGTGCCATAGTGTGCACGGTGATTTTCTGACTCGGAAAATAATCGATTATATATATGAAACAATCGATTGTTGTAGAAAAGCAGTACTGAATGGCTGAGACGGTAATTGATTAATCAGCTAAAAAATCGATTGTTAGACAAAACTGCATAATAAGCATAAACCATAAATAATCGATTAGTGATACTTGCTAATCGATTTTCTGCACAGTAAAGTAATCGATTATTTGCTGTAACAATCGATTGTTCTATGCCATTTCTTTATAATTCCCCCTACCTTTAGGGCGATACCTGCAAAATAGAATTAGACGTCTCCGACGCTCAAGTCAGTAATTTGTAAAGAAATAGTAACTTAAACTAGTGTGGCCAAGTGAGAGCGTGATCTCTTAAGAAGTGTGTCCTAGGGTGTTCTAAAGAGTGTTTCGGGTACTTACCTTTTCTCCGACGTCGCCAATTACCTGTTCGAGAGGGTGATCTTTGATTGTTCTCCACTCGTTAGGCATTTTCGTTTCTTTCTCCAATTGTGGCGCTTCCTCCATTGGTTGTTCCAAAATTTCATCTTGATTTTCCTTAGGCGTTTCCTCTTGTATTTTGTCTTTCAAGCTATCTAAGATACCTGCAAGATCAAAATCGGAATCCTTTCTCACCAAGCGAGCATTATTTTCGGAAAATACAACATGAGGGGATTCCTCCACAGTTTCGGTTCTTTTATTAAAAACCCTATATGCTTTGCTACGTGAAGAATAACCAATGAAAATTCCCTCATCGGACTTAGCATCAAATTTTCCCAATTGATCTTTTCCATTGTTATGAATAAAAACTTTACAACCGAATACTCTAAGATGGGAGATATTTGGTTTCCTTCCCTTGTAGAGTTCATAAGGGGTCTTCATGAGTATTGGCCTTATAACTACTCTATTTAAGATGTAGCATGCGGTACTCACGGCATCCGCCCAAAAAAGTTTGGGAATCTTGGCCTCTTCGAGCATGGTTCTAGCCATCTCTTCGAGATACCTATTTTTCCTTTCCACCACCCCATTTTGTTGTGGTGTTCGTGGAGCGGAAAAGGTATGCTCGATACCGAGTTCGTCACAAAAGTCCGCAAAGAGATTGTGATCAAACTCTCCTCCATGATCACTTCTAATTTAAGTGACGGTTGTTTCCTTTTCATTTTGAATACGTTTAAGGAAATATTTAAAATTCTGAAAAGCATCACTTTTATGGGCAAGAAATAAAGTCCAAGTGAATCTAGAATAATCATCAACAATCACAAAAGCATAACGATTTCTTCCTAGACTTTCAATGCGAGATGGTCCAAATAAATCAATGTGAAGCAATTGCAATGGTCTAGTAGTTGAAACAATGTTTTTCGATTTGAAAGATGCTTTTGTTTGCTTCCCTTTTAAACAAGAATCACAAATAGAGTCGTTTTCAAATCTCAAATTGGGAAGACCAATAACTAAGTTTTGTGAAATCAATTTGTTCAAAAGATGCATGTTTATATGTGCTACTCTACGATGCCATAGCCAAGTATCATCCTCTTTGCTCATAAGGCAATCCACATATTCGGGTGAGGAATTAGCAAGATCAACCATATAACTATTATCCACTCTAAAACCACGAAGGATAATTTTGAAATCACTACGTCTAAATACTAAGCATTCATCCGAATCAAATAAGGCAAGATTTCCCTTGTCACATAATTGACTTATGCTCAAGAGATTATGCTTTAAACCTTTAACAAGTAATATATGCTTAATAGAAGAATTTTCATCCTTACCGACCGATCCGATGCCGATAATCTTTCCTTTATTGTTGTCACCAAAAATAACACTTCCTCCTTCTTTGTGTTCTAGTTGAAGGAATTTGGATTCGTCTCCCGTCATGTGCTTGTAGCATCCACTATCAAGGTACCATAGTACACTTGATCCCTTCAAACACACCTACAAAACAAATTAATGCGTTTTAGGTACCCATGCCATTTTGGGTCCTTGAGGGTTAGGCATATCATAATGATGCGATTGAGTGATATGTCTATGTCGTGTAAAACATGCAGGAGCAATATGACCAATTCGTCTACAATAATGACAAGTCACGTTGGGATTATGCATCCTTCTAGGTTCATAGTAATTAGACGGACGAAAATTGTTCACTCTATTTTCGACACTATGGCTATTGCGCATTTCATGAAAGTCATTCCTACTATTATGAGCAGCATTTCTAGAATAATTGTTTCTAGGATGAGGGCCATTTCTAGGTGTTCTAAAAGGTTCAAACTTCCTTCTAGTGTGTGGCCTAGAATATGCATCATCCTTAGAGTAGTTATTTCTAGGTGGTAAGTCATTTCTAGGTCTTCTAAAGTGTTCAACATTTGGTCTAGCATGCATATTGGTTCTAGGGTTGTTATTTCTAGGATGAGCATTTGTTTTATTAATCCTAGGTTGAGCCTTAGGTGGTTGGGGTTTGGCTTCAACCTTTTCTTTAGGCTCATTCTTAAAACCTATGCCATGCTTGGTTGACTTCAAACTAACAAGGACCTCATTCAAATTTTTGTGAGAAGAATTAAACTTATCTAAGGTGCCCTTAAGCCTTTCTACTTCATTTTTGAGATGCATGCAAGAAGTACAATTTCTAATAGAGCTTTCGGGCTTGTCGGTGCTTCTTTTTCCGAAAAACTTGTTTTCCTCTTTCAACTTCTCATTTTCTAAAACCAGTTTTTCCAAATCCTTTTCTTTCAATGAGAGTTGTTTTTGAACATCTTTTTCTTTTGAAGAAGCATTTTCCTTTATGCATTTAGCAGTTTTTGAAGCTTTAATAAATTCACTATATAACTTATCAAAAGCATTTTGCATTTCTTCAAGGGAAAAGAAATTTTTAGAAGAGATTTGACATACCTCATCTTGCTTGTCTTCTTGTGCCATAAGACAAAGGTTTGCGCTTTCCTCTTCTTCTCCTTCGCTTGACTCATCTCCGGAGTCTCCTCCCCAAGATATATATGCACGTTGCTTTTTGAAAGGTTTCTTTTCCTTTTTGATGTTTGGGCAATTTGATTTGATGTGCCCGGTTTCTCCGCATTCATAGCACTTTATTTGTTCTCCTTGCTTTTTGCCCTTTCGTTCATACTCTTTTCGCATGAACTTTTGAAATCTTTTGATAACGAGTCCAAGCTCGTTGTCTCCGTCCTCATCAACTTGCGGTTGGCTTGTGCTTGCCTTTAGAGCGATTCTTTGCCTCCTTTGATCATCAACAAGAGGGTTAAGTATAGTACATTCATAAGTCTTAAGATTACCTCTTAATGCGTCGATGGTAACATTTGAGACGTCAATGGACTCTTGAATCGCGTCGGCCTTTGATCGCCATGCCGGAGTGAGACTTCTAAGGATTTTTCGGACAAGTTCCCTATCCGTGAAAGTCTTCTTGAGAGCATGTAGGTCATTTACGATTATTGAAAATCGTTCAAACATTTCATCTACCTTTTCACCTTCCTTCATGTGAAATAATTCATAAGCATGGGTTAGGAAATCAATTTTGGCTTCCCTTACCTGGTCCGTACCTTCGTACGTAATTTCCAGCTTGTCCCACATTTCCTTCGCCGTTGTGCAACACGATATTTTCCTGTAATCGTCAGCATTTATAGCACAATATAATAAATTAATTTTATTAGCATTATTTTGCACCTTTCGGACATCATCCGCGTCATTTTCTTCTTCGGACTTGGGAACCCATTCGTTTTCAACCTTTTTGGTTGGAATTTGATTTCCCTTTGTTATCACCTTCCAAAGATGAAAATTGTTTGCTTGAACGAAGATTTTCATCCTCTCCTTCCAGTACGTATAGTTTGTACCGTTGAATAGTGGTGGTCGGGTAGAGCACTGTCCTTCCTCTATTCCTGCAAAAGAGTCACGAGTAGAAGCCATGGAAGTTTCTCTCAAACTATTAAGTCTTCAGAGAGTTGGGCTCTGATACCAATTGTTAGATAATACGCTTAACGCTAGAGGGGGGGGGGTGAATAGCGTTATAATAAAAATTAGCGTAAACTTGCGGAATTTAAAATTTGCAGGAAATAAATAAGTGCGATAAAAGAACACACTGAAGTATTCTGGTTCACCACAACCCGTGGCTAGTCCAGTCCCCGAGAGACTCTCTCGAGATTTCCACTAACTTGTCAAGCTTCCGGGTGCTTAACAAACCTTTACAACTTGAGGACACAAGCCTCAACACCTTTGCTCGGAGATACAACACTCCAAGACTTCAACCAAGGAAACACAAGTTCCTTCTTACAACAAGAGAATAACAATTCTCTTCAAGTGTACAATACACTAAGCACTCAAACAAGACACTCCTTAATGAGTAGAGATGAGTAAAAGAATACGCTCAAGATCACAATAACTTTGAACAATATTTTGGCTCTCAAAAACTTATGTAATGAATATAAAATAATAAGCAATAGAGTATGCAAGCTTTAGCAATTGAATGATCAGTTGTTATGTGTTATTGTGTACTCAAAAGACTGAATTTAAGCTGTATTTATAGTTGAAAAACTTGGCATTACCGTTGCCTAATTGCCAATTAAAAACTGCTGATTTTACTCAGTGACAATTGATTGTCAAGCATCCACAATCGATTGTTTGCCAATCGTTCCAAAAATCAATCCCAGATTTTACGCTTAACAATCGATTATCTAAGGTCAACAATCGATTATTGGCAACGTTCAAAAAATCATTTCCAGATTTTACGTAAAACAATCGATTATACAAAATCAATAATCGATTATTCAGCAAGGTTCAAAAAATCCTTTTCAGATTTTAATTTCAACAATCGATTGTACAAAATCAACAATTGATTATTCAGCAACGTTCAAAAAATCTTTTTCAGATTTTAGTTTCAACAATCGATTGTACAAAATCAACAATCGATTACATGACGGTATTTGAAAATATTTTGGCAACGGTTAGTTATACAATCGATTATACTAAGTTAACAATCGATTATATATCAGTCTTGAAAAATCAATTTAGACACGGCCTCGTGACAATCGTTGTTATATACTCACAATCGATTATTTAATAATTTTGAAAAAGTCTGGAAGACACTGTCTCAACACAATCGATTGTCATATGTTCACAATCGATTATTTTGTGACTTTGAAAAATCTGATGGACACTGTCTCTTCACAATCGATTGTCATTAACTTCACAATTGATTATTTTGAGCGTTGAAAAACTTTGGACACTGCCTCATCATAATCGATTGTCATGCAGATTTGAAAAATCTGATGCTCACTGCCTTAACACAATCGATTGTCATTAGTTCACAATCGATTGTCATGCAGTCTTGGCTTAACATAATCGATTATCATAAGTACATAATCGATTATCTTAGTCCAGATTTTTGAGGCATGTTTAAAAATCATTTTGACTAAAGTAAATATGCATGATTTAAAATCATTTAGCATTAAATAAAATATGCATGATTTTGTAAAAATAATTTTACGAGAGAAGCCATGTCATGAGTCAAGTTGTCGGATCAAGATCACAGTTAAGAACGACTCATGTAAAACTATAAAACTTGGTCTTGTGCTTGAATCTCGTTATATATCAATTGTGCGCTTGTACTTGAACTTCGTCATATATGAATTTGCGCATCGTTTGTCATTCATCAAAACCTACACATATGAACACACGTATTAGTATAATACTTTGAGAACGTGTTTCCAACATTACAAATTTTAACATGCCCTACTTGAGGCCGTACAGATAAGTTACTTGGTATAAGTTACTTGGTACAAGTATGGATTGTGCCTTGCTTGAGGTCTCACAGTTTTGGTGTTGCCTTATAGAGGTATTATATTGTTGATAATGCCTCGTAGAGATCTTACATTTTCTAATATTGTCGCATGTAGGGCTTTCGAAATCGAGGTTGACCGCTTATGGTCTTACGACCTTGAGGTTTTGATAGCTTGAGGGGATGATAGTCGAAGACAGTCCCAGAGACGTCGAAAGTGTTTTGAATTTAGAGACATTCTTTGTAAACTTCGTGTTGCCTCATTGAGGGATTACAAGTTCTAAGTTTCCGACACAGAGGTCATGTGGCCTCGAGTTTTTGGCGTCAGTCCTCGAGTGTTCAGGAAATTTCTGGATCTGAAGCCGTTTTTTGTAAAAGTAGCCTACTTCTTTGAAGCGTAAGGTGTTTTGATGTAGGAGAAAAATTATTCGATTACTTGGTACAAGTATACATGTTTTTTCCATTAAGGGCTTAATTATTCTACCGGACACGGTTCATTCGATCGTTTGGTCCGATACATCATTTTTCTATTAAGACCCTTTCTGGCTTATTTTGACTTCTTCGAGAAGTTGATCTTCTGGGGGATGCCCCCTAGTGATCGAGGTTGATTGAAGAAAAGCCTTGAATACTTGTTAAGTCCTTAGGTAGCATATAGATGTTGCCTCGTTAAAAACCTTGCCGGTAAAACCCTTATTAGTATAAAATCCAATCGAAGGAAAATAGTGCAATGCATGTTTAAAACCCAAGGTCTTCGAGCCGGTAGGCGTTTGGCCATCTTCCGTTAGATTCCTTAGCAGTAGTAACGTTTGAGCATTGATATGTTCGAATTGCTTGGAAGCTGTTCACCTTCTATAGTGCCGAGCTTGTAGGATCCTTTGTCGATCACTCTAAGGACATGGTACGGTCCTTCCCAATTTTGCCTTATCTTTCCTTCATTAGGGTTTCAGGTATTGAGGGTGACTTTCCTTAGTACTAAGTCCCCAACTACAAAATGTCGGAGATTTGTTCTCCTGTTATATTATCTTTAGATCCTTTGTTTTTGGGCGGCCATTCAGACCAGTGAAGCTTCTGTCTTTTCATCCAATAGTTCGAGGGCCATAGTCATGGCCTCGTTGTTCGAGCTCTTAGTGGTGTGTCGGCATCTGGTGCTTGGCTCTCCGACATTTACTGGTATTAAAGCTTCAGCACCATAATACTAGAGAGAAGGGGTTTCTCATGTGCTTGATTTTGGAGTTGTTCGATATGCCCATATCACTTCGGGTAATTGTCTCTCCATTTTACCTTAGCCTTTTCCAACTTCTTTTTTATTTTTTGAACGATGGTCCTTTTTGTATATTCGGCCTGACCAACGGGTGGTAGGGCGCCGACATGATTCTTTTGATTTTTTGATCCTCGAGGAACTGTGTTACTTTGCTTCCGATGAACTGTTTCCATTATCACATGTTATCTCAGAAGGAATTCCAAATAGGCACATGATGTGGTCCCAGATGAAGTTAATGACTTCTTTTTCTCTTATCTTTTTGAAGGCATGCGCTTCCAACCACTTTAAGAAGTAGTCAGTCATAAATAAAATAAATCTAGCTTTACCTGGTGCCATTGGTAGAGGTCTGAAGATGTCTATCCACCATTACATGAACGACCACGACAAGATAGAATGTTGCTGTTTACCGGGTTGGTGAATTATCGGGGGGAATCTCTAGCATTTGTCGCACTTACGGACAAATTCTTTGGTATCCTTTTCCATGTTACCCCAATTGTAGCCTGCTCTGATCACCATTCGAACTAAGGAATCGAAACATGAGTGATTTACGCAGGTACCCTCGTGGATTTGTCATAGCCCATAATTTGTGTATCTCACCACTAGACATACTGATAGGGGCCTATCAAAGGTTTTTCTATACAGAGTTTTGTTTTCATCGAGCGAGAGTCGGGTTGCTTTGGTTCGCAGGGCCCTGGACTCTTTCGGATCCATGGGTAGTTTCCCACTCTCTAAATAATCGATATATTTATTTCTCCAATCCCAGGCCAGGCTAATGGAGTTGATCTCGGCATGACCTTCCTCGATCACTAATTTAGATAGTTGAACAACAGCCCGGGGGAGTAGGTCATCCTCTTCTACAGATGATCCCAGGTTTTCAAGGGCATCGGCCTTGCTATTCTGCTCTCGAGTTATGTGGACCAGAGTCTATTTTTTTTACCGGCGCAATGTAACTTGATTTTTGTCTAAGTATCTTTTCATCTTGTCTTCTCAAACCTCTAAGCTCATATTTACCTAATTTACTACCAAGAGGGAATCACATCTTGCTTCGATGACTTTAGTTCCCATGCCTTTGGCCAATTCCAAACCTGCAATCACAGCCTCATACTCGGCTTCGTTGTTAGTCAACCTTGCATTTATATAGATCGTCTGATTATGCCGCCTGTAGACGGCTTCAGAACTAGCCGAGCTTGGATCCTCTTACATTCGGGGCACCATCAGTGGACAGGTTTCACACCTTGGAAGATGTGCCTATTTTTAGTAAAAGTTCTTTCTCTACCTCGGTACAAGGGAGGGTGAAAGGTCGGCCACGAAATCTGCCAAAATTTGGGACTTGATAGTTGTTCGAGGTTGATACTCGATATCATATTCCCCGAGTTCAATAGCCCTTTTAGCAAATCGACCCAATAATTTGGGCTTATACAATATGCTCGAAGAGTATATGTTGTTAAAAAACAAATATGATGGTAATGAAAGTAAGGTTTCAATTTTTGGAATGCGCTTATTAATACAAGAGCTAATTTTTCTAGGTGCAGATACCTGGTTTCATCATCTCCTAGGTTCTGACTTACACAATAAACAGAAAATTGCGTACCTTACTGCTATCTTAGATGCGGCCAAGTAAAATACAACGTTTCATTCTCCTTTGGTGTGTGGAGTAAAGGTGGGATAGTCAGATATTGCTTCAACCCCTCTAAGGAAGGTTGGCATCCTAGAGACCATTCAAAGTTGTTTTCCTCCGTGAGTAAGGAGAAGAATTGATGACTTTTGTCTGATGACCTCGATATGAATCATCCCAGGGCTTCTATCTGCCCAGTCAGCCGCTACACGGCCTTCACATTGTTTACCACTGTGATTTCCTCGATGACCTTGATTTTGTCGGAGTTGATCTCGATTCCACTGTTTGACACCATAAAACCTAAGAATTTGCCCGAATCACCCCAAAGGCATATTTGTCGGGATTGAGTTTCATGTTGTTGCTTCTGAGGATGTTGAATGTTTCCTATAAATAAGTCAAATGGTCCTTTGCATGCAGGGAGTTAACTAGCATGTCATCAATATAAACCTCCATGGATTTGCCTATTTGATGTTTGAACATTTTATTAACTAGGAGCTGCTACGTGGCTCCCGTGTTTTTCAGCCCGAAAGGCATTACATTGCAGCAGTAAGTACCGTACTTCGTGATGAGCGAACCTATCCCCGGGGTATATCTTAATTCGATTATACCCCGAGTAGGCATCGAGAAAAGTAAGGGTCTCATGACCGGTCGTGGCATTGATCAAAAGGTCCATGTTACGCAATGTGAATGAATCCTTGGGGCATGCTTTATTTAAGTCTTTGTAATATACGCACATTCTTAATTTATTTCCCTTTTTTGGAACTACCACCACATTGGCTAGCCATTCCAGATATCTTGCCTCCATAATAGACCCTATTTTGAGAAGTTATTTTACCTCGTACTTGATGAATGCGTGTTTTATTTCTGACTGGAGTCTTCTTTTTTGCTTCACTGGTTTGAATATGGGGTCAACGCTTATTCTATGGGTGGTTATTTCTGGTGGGATCCCTGTCATATAAAAATGGGACCAAGTAAAGCAATCGATGTTATTAATAAGATATTGAATGAGTTTTTTCTTGAGTTCTGGGGTTAGTCCCGTTCCCAGGTACACCTTCTGATCTGGTAGATGTTCGACCAAAATAGTTTGTTCTAGTTTTTCAATAGTCAACTTCGTTGCGTCTGACTCTTCAGGGGAAATGAAGGTTCGGGGGGGGGGGGGGGGGGGGGAGGAAATCTTCTTCATTATCCTCAGGGATCTGTTCGCCTACCGACTCTTCTGAGGTAGAGTGTATCGAATTTGATGCTTCCTAGTGGACCGTGAACATTTCCTTTGCCGCATGTAGTTCTACATATACTGTCTTTATATTTTCCTTTGTTGGAAACTTCATCATCTGATGCAGATTTGATGGTACCGCCCTCATGTTGTGTATCCACGGCCTACCAAGCAATGCATTATACCTCATGTCACCATCGATTCATGGAATTTGACGTACTGAACTGCACCTAACATGTTGACTGGGAGGGTGATCTCCCCCTTCGTTGCTCCGCCGGCCATGTTGAAGTCGTTGATGATTCGGGAGGTAGGTACGATCTAATCGAGCAGTACGAGCTGCTCTAGCACCTTCAACCTAATTATTTTGGTCGAGCTACCTTGATCCACGAGTACACGTTTAGTTTGAATGTTATTCAAGAGAAAGCAATTACCAGCACTTCGTTATGTGTTCAAGTCAAGGTCTCAAAATCTACCCCGCGAATGCAAGGATGTCTTCGGACAAGCAGCCACGAATTAACCCTTCCGCTACAACGAACACTTCTACCGATTTGATCATGGGTCTTGGAGAATGTCGGTCCTCCCAATGATCATATGAACAGTGTGCTGAGGTTTTCCCGCTTCTTTTCTCCTGTCTACCTTTTTTTCTTCTCGGGTGGGGTTTTTTCAAGTTTCCTATTGATTTCCTTGGTGTGTGCTCTCATTAATGCGGGAATTGATGTCAATGCATTGGGAATTACTTGAGACCATGCCCACGGAGATCAATTCCAGTGTTCTCTCAAGGTTTTGTGGTGGTACACCAATATCTGGAACAACTATACCGTTCACCTCATGATCCTCAAGACTGTTGTTTTTGTGTGCGTTCACTGAATTAGATATTTTTACCTAAAATCGAAGGTTCTTGGACAAGAAAAAGTTTGAAAGATAACATGCATTATGTAGTAAACCAGCAATAAAACAATCGCTATTATTTTTAGCCCCACGGTGGGCGCCAAACTGTTTATATTAAAAATTATAATTATAATTAGATTTGATTTTGTGGTTCTAAAAATGCGTGATCTATTTTATGCTAGTTGTTAAGTAATAGATGCTAAGTTTGAGACTGGAAAACAACATAACAACTTGAAAGCAGTCTATTTAAGCAAACCGAGTTGTGAAGGTTAGCTCTGCAGATCATCAGACATTGTTTTCTATGGCTTCGCGCCAAGTGGATGAGTCTATTAGCGGTATTCATATTGCATAGTCAGACTTACGTCCGTTTTGGCTTGAGGTATATGTATGCGCGGTGTTGGTAGGTTCCCGAAATTTGTATATGACTAAGGTCTGAGATCTTGCATGGGATGATGTTGGGACTTTGATTAGGATTATTGCGTATAGACTATCCGAAGAAATGGGTAAGCTCTGTGGTGTTGGTCATCATAGTGATGAAGTGATTGGTCCCTTGAATATGAATTCTCTACTTGCATTTGTATCAGTACTCTTGGATAGGACGGTTTGTGTGACTCGGTTGAGTTGGGGAGGTGTAGTCCCGATGGCTTAGTTGCACACATACAGATCTTGGAGGGTTCTTGATGGTTTGGACAACGACTTGAGTCGGCTGGCTGCTATGGGCGTAAGGAATATATGGTACATTGTGAATTTCTCCTGAATAGGTATCAGAAATTAATTGAGTGTTGACCTTGTTGGCTATCACATGTGAATGGTGTGCTTTTTTGTAAAGGACCTTGAGTTTTGGTTTCCGGGTGCATGGCTGGTAGCATGGTGATTACTAGGTTTTGAGGCTTTCGAGGTTCATATTTTGTTACGTGGCAAGAAACTCTATATGGGTGCTTCAGTAGAATAATAGGGTGTGAGTGATATATCCACCATTTGATTTGTGTTGAGTTAGGTATAGAAATTTTTGTATTCCAGAGGTTTGGGGCTAGAGGCCTTCATATATGGACTAATTCCTATTTGCAGACATTGATGAAATGTTGAGAAAGGGATTATTAATAGCATACAATACTGATAAGTTGTTGTGGATCTTTTGAAGGATATTTATCTAATTGGAAGAATCAAGATTTGGTTGGCACTATTTGGAAGATCAGCGAGAATATGTATTTTGTATCAGGTCAAGTTTGTGTGCTCCTGTGAGATTGTCATTTTGGTTATGTTCTCAGGCAGAATGGACATTATTTATGCCTCTGGCCTATGTTATGTGCTTCTCTCTTATGTTGTGGTGAGCTGTGAGGTTGTACGATTATTCCCCATGCATGTTGTAATTCTGTTCAGGCCTTATGGCTATGCGGGTGAGATAGCCCTCGTGATGTTAATTTGCTCATTGCACCTCAGCTGTGCTTGTTTATTTTTTGTATTACTATTTCTATTCACTCTTTACCGCAGTTTTTTGTGCACTCTATTATACTTGATATCAGTATTCATACAATTAGTGACCCCGAGCATTTTGGCTCGATGAGTATATGGGAGTGGGCAGCATGTCGCAGAGGATGTTATGTGGTATACTGGCTTGATCTATATTTGAGAGTGGGCTGCACGCTGCAATGGATGTTATGTGGGATGCCCTTTCCTTGTGTTTATCTGGTGTTGTATTTTCCCTCTATGGTACGATTTCATGAAAAATTATATTTGTTGTTACAGTTGTTGTACTTGTTAGATAATTCTTATACCTTGTTTTCCTTTATTGGGCTGCATAATTAAGTTGTTGCTAGTTTGGTGTACGCACTGTGTAGTGTGAGAATCCATATGGTTGATTAGTTTTTAGTTGAGCTACTTGTATTAGCTGAGATGAGGTTCTTATACCTGAGATTTGTACTATGGTATTGGGGGTAAGGAGTGTTTGGATGTACGTGGTTGAGGTATATTGTCGGCATCCAGGATGTTATTGAGCAGCTATGGTGGTCAGAGGTTATTTCTTTAGGAATTTGAGTTGTGTGGAACTGCATGTGATTGTATTCTAGGTTGGCAGCTTGTTCAAGTTTATACAGTATGGTGATGTGAGATTCAGATCCTATGATGAATTTCAGATGTTGACGTTTGGGTTTTGTTCTAAAGATATGGGCTAAGGAGGAGGTGAGACTTTCAGTTAAGTTACACTATTAGTTCTACTTAGGTTGGGTGATGGGGAATCACCCCCGAATGTATGTATGGTGAGCTCATGCAGTGGTTCGATGGCTTTGGAACGACTCCGGGCACGTTCAAGGACGAACGTATATTTTAAGTGGAGGAGGATGTAACGACCCGACTGATCATTTTGAGCAATTGCGTCCGGTTCAGGAATTGGAGGTTGCGAGTAGCTTCATATTATGTGTATCGACTTGGATGCATAGTCCAGGCATGAAACCCGAAAGCTTTTATGTGAAAAATATGAAAAATATAGTAGTTTCTAGAGTTAAAATTTGATTTTTAGTTGAATTTGGTCAACATTTTGGTAAACATACACGGATCTGTGTTCCGACAATCCCAGAAGGTCCGCGGTAAAATATGGGATTTGGGGTTTGCGCAGAATTGAATCCTGGGGTCCATAGCCTTAGAAAAATAATTTTTGAAGAAAATTAGTGTGCTTTTTTTTTTTATAAAGAAAATAAAGAAATAAATTAATTTCTGAACTCGTTGGTATCAAACTCATATTTTTTCGGAGCCTGGTATAAGTTTGTTATGATATTTAAGTCCTATCTGTGAAACTTAGTGAGAATCGGAATTGATTTGACGTGATTTGGACGTCCAGTTGAAAAGTAAGAAAATCATGAGTTTTGAGGTAAAATACATAGTTTTTGATATTATTTTGATGATTTGATCGCGCTATCAAGTCCGTATGATATTTTTAGACTTGACTACATATTTGGTTTGGAGACCCAAGGTTTTGGGTGAATTTTGAATAAGTTTAGGCTATGTTACGCTTATTTTTGGATGCTTCATCATCGTTTCTTCAAGAAAAAATAATACCACATTAAGCAAATGAGATCCACATTCAGTTTTTATTGAACCATTAGATCCATATCGAAATTAAGGATCCCTAGGAAAAAGAATAATCAAATCTGGACATCATATGAGGAAGTTATGCTCATTTTCGTGTCGGAAAAAATTGTTGGTTTCTAGTGTGGTCGCAAATGCAAACTTTTTCATCGCAATTTCGATGCCCAAATCCCAAATGCGAACTTTTTGTCACAGATGCGACTTCTGCCAGCCTTGCCTTGTTCTTGTGAACCCTGGGTTGTAAATGCGACATCTGAGGCCTGTTAAGTGAGATTTTAGACGGGATTTTTACCCATTTTTTAATTTTCTCAAATCCTAAACCTCCATAGGTGATTTTCAAAAGACCCAAACTCCTCCAAATTATTGGGTAAGTGTCTCTAATTAATTTTCAACTATATTTTGTGATTATATCTTAGATTTAACATCAAATTCATGAGAATCTAAAGGAAAATTTGGGGAAATCGTGATATCTTTCAAAAATATAAAATAATGGTTTGAATGACCAAATTGTATCGAAATTAGATCATTTTTGTACGGGTGAACTCGTAGCGAATCGGTGTTCGGTTTTTGTAAATTTTGTCAGGTTCCGAAGTGTGGTCTGGGGAGTTGATGTTTGTTGACTTTTTGTAAATTGTGTAAGGATCATAGTTTTGTTAATTTAAATTATTTCCTCTTGCATTATTTGATGTATTCAAGTCCTTTGGCTAGATTGAGCCGATCACTGATGAATCGGTAAAGGAAAAGCTAAATTGAGTATTGAATTGACCGGATTGAGGTAAGTATCTTGCCTAACCTTGTGTGGGGGACTTCCCCTTAGGGTTTGAGTTTTCTATCCTAATGATAGTCCGTGCATGCAAGGTGACGAGTGTGTGATCGGACTTATTTGTGGGAAATTTTCCTCTAGGGTTCTTAGGTTCTGATATTCATTATGTGCAAAGTATTCCGTCATGCTTGAGTTTTCTAATTGCTTAAATTATCACTATTTGTGCCATATGATGTTGCTAGTTTTTCTCTAATTTTTACGTGTTACTTGGCCCCGAGTTTCCTTTATTGAAGTGATCGACTTCTTTATTGTTTTGATAGTTCTTGATTGAGAGTTCCCCTATAACTTCGTGCAAATATGTTACAAGTCCATTTGTTGTGGTTATCGGTGTAATTATTACGTGCTTATTATCTCTTATTGCTTTGTTAATGTTAGTGCGCTTCTTGTTTTTTTTCGTGATCCTTATTATGTACTATTCATGCTTGACTCGATGAGTATTCATGTTGGACCAAGCTTATTGTAGTTCCTTGGTATTTGAGCGTTGTTGAGTTGACTCAATTGAGGATTCCTTTTGTAAAGTTAATTGTTGGGACGAGATTGGTTACTGTTGATTCCCTTGTTGGGATATATTGTTTATGATATTGTCTCCCTTGCCGGGATCTTATTGCTTATGATATTATTTTCCTTGCCGGGATATTGTTATTATACTATTGTTGCCTTGTCGGGATTCTATTGTATTTTTATTGATTCTCTTTCCTGAATTGCTTTGTGATTGTTGCTTGAGTAAGGAAGAGCGTAAAAGAATGCGCGATATTTGTGAGTGAGTGTAAAAGCACGAAGGGTGATGCCTTGCCGATATTGTAAATGTAAAAGCACGAAGGGTGATGTCGTGCCATGAGTGATAATGCAGGAAGAATAATTTCGTGCCATGATTATGTGAGGTAAAAGAACGATGGGTGATGCCATGTCATGATATGAGTGATAATGTACGAAGAATAATGTCAAGCCATGATTATATGAGGTAAAAGCACGAAGGGTGATGCCGTACCAAATATATTGATTCCTATGGTGAGAACGAGAGTAAAAGCACTAAGGGTGATGCCGTGCACTTTCTGTTTGCTATGCTTATTTGTTGTTACCAGTTCAAGTGTTTTAACTGTTCAGATTCCTTTACTGCTGTGATCCTTTATGATGGAACCCCATAGTGTTTTCAATACTTCGCCGTATTTATATGTATATTTCAATACTTCAAATTTTAATAATTATTTTTTAATTTAATTAGTTACTCAATTAAATTTCCTTAAACCGTTTAAGGTTGTATTTTACTTAAAAGGGAATTTATACTAATTTAATTTATTAAATCCCATGTTAAAGGTAATAATTTGTTCGATGTTGTATTTTAATTGAAAATAGTATTTTTGTTATTCAAATGATTTCTAAAAATAACTTCATCTCTTCTTGCCGAGTTCCAAATTGGTTTAGAAGTTATACTCTACTTTATGTTATGTAAATGAGACTCCTAAATATCTTAATTGCATTGGCTATGGACCCTATGTACTGAGTAACATGAGAATGTTGTTGTGCTAAGAGAGATAGGAATATGTGGGCACAAGGTGTCAGGTGTACTAAATGTTTGGTAATTGAGGTTATGATATGAGACACCGAGTTCGAGATGGCTGGAATTGTGCATAAGAAATGGTATGATTTATTGAGCTGACACCGCCTTCCTTGTTTGAGAATATTTTTACTTGTCTGTGTTCCGGCTATGTTGGAGTAATTTATTTGGTTATCTTTCGTTTCTATCCGTGTTTCCCTTAATTGCTTCTACTGGTTGTAGTTTGTTCTTTTCCTATTGTTGATATTACTTTGTCATCATTAGGTTGATAGTTTATTATCACATCCTGATCAATTTATTTGACCAATAGGTGTCTGGACTGTTGCTCGTCACTATCCCACCAAGGCTAGTCTTGATACTTACTGAGCACCGCTTTGGCGTGCTCATACTACAGTTCTGTATATTTTTTAATACAGATCCAAGTATTTGATCAGTAGTAGCCTTGCGGGTTGTGTGGTGGAGACTCAAGGTAAGCCTGTTGTAGCGTTCGTGGGTCTTAGAGCCACCTTCATTTGTACTTATTTTCATTTGCTCCTTATATTTCGGAATAGTGATGTATTTATTTTGTATAACCACTCTTAGAAAGGCTTGTGACTTGTACCGTCAGTTTTGGGAATTGTAATTTGTTTAGAGTAAATTAATTTGAAGTTAGTAAATATCAATGTTATTTCAGTTAATATTAGGCTTACCTAGTTTAGAGGCTAGGTGCCATCACGACTCATTCGGAGGGATTTTTAGGTCGTGGCATTAACAATTTTTAGAGCTTTGATTGAGGCTCTTTATGAATAATAATGAGTAATAAATGAAGAACAATTAACGAAACTCAGTAAATGTAAGCAATAAATGTAAAAAATAGAATCAAGGGAGAATGCGTTTAAATTAGAGAGCAGAGAATGTTCTTGTATTGAATGTTGTATCTTGTATAAAAAATAGCAATGGTCCCCTTTATATAAGAGGGGTGAATTCCACAAAGTACAAATGCATGTATAACAAATAAATGTAACTGGTACAACTACTTAGCAGTCTGGTACAAACTGATACTATTCTTGTAGGTGTTGTTAGTTTGGACCACATGCCTAGGGAACTTCCCATTTATCTATGATAACCATCAACTTATGCTGCCCCAAGGTCGGACATAGAGAATCCTCGAGTTTGAAACCTTGAACTGTGCCCCCGGGCCTTCGAGGCCTTTTGAGGTGAAGCTATAGAAAGACATAATGATCGTGAAATCGGGCTCTACGACTTTACTTGTACACACTTGTTCAAAACTATCATTTAGTTCCATTAGAAATTGTAATAGGCATTAGAATTGCAACTGTTCAACATAGTCTTTACCACGTGGTGGTGGCAAAATTGAGTCGTGTGCAACCCATAGATTAGTCAATTTAGTAAAATAAACTGATATTGATGAAACTCCTTAAGTAGAAATAAAAAATTCTTTGTGAAAATAGTAAAGTCTAGGTGCGTTTACATTGTCAAAATGTTCCTTAAGCTGTGTCCAAAGTGTTTATGCATTTTCGGAAAAGAGAACCCCCGTTAACAAATACTAACTTACATTACTCATCAGCCACGGGGTCACAATCGCGTTACAGCGGTCCCATTGATGTGCTAATGCTGGTCCAAAATCTGATTTGGAAGTGGATCCATCAACTAAGCATAATTTGTTCTTCCCTAGAAATGCTACTTTCATTGCTCGACTCCAAATTGTGTATTTTTCCATTCCAGTTAACAATAGACCCACCGTCATCGATCCTAGCCCATCAGATGGATGGAGATATAATGGATGATTATAACCGAGAATTATCGCTCTGCCGTTTGTCACACCTAGTCCGACATCTGTGCTGCTCGATTCATCATCAATTGCCATGGAATTTGCAAAAACAAAATCAATTAAGATTCATAGAAAAATCGCAGAAATAGAGTCAAAACCACAGAAATAAAGTCGATTCTCTCGATTTTCTCTTTGATTGCACGAAGATATCTCTAGAATTGCTCGATTGATGACTCTGATACCATGTTGACGCTGTGAATTGCAGAAACTGAAATAAGAAGAAGAGGAAGAAAAGAGCTATTGGGAATTTTTCACTATTTCATTGAGCTGCTAACCACACTGTTACACGTATAAGTAGTTGCTCCACTAATTGATACAACTAATTGACATTTGTACGACTAACTCTAAGTGACTAACTATAGTTAACTTAACTAACTATGGTTGAGTAATACTATCCTTTACACACTTTCTTCGCTGCCAACTTAATTTGTTTACAAGGAGCTCTGGACCAAATACATCGATATGGAGTTTGTGCAAATTTGAAATTTTGGCATTTAGAGGACCATTCTGTTAATGTCTCAACAGCAAAGGGGTAATAAAGAAGCAAAATCACGGTCGTTGACTCACTCTTCACTAGCACGGAAGATTCTTTTCTTCCATTACTTATTTGATTATATTTTTCAGAGAGAAACTCAGTTTGTTGATTTATTTTATATTAAATTTTTAATAATCTATAGGGGTAATGGTGCACAGTTTAGAATTTGATGAATAATAGGCCCGCCCTTCTATGCACATCACGCGCTACACTCTTGTCACTAGATCAAATTTGTTATGTTCCTTCTTGTTGTATCAATTTTTAAATATGAAAACCATAATTTGAGCTTTTGCACACATATTCTTCTACAAGGGGTTAGCGGTTACATTGGCTTGAGTGACTTGTAAACAAAATTTTAAACTATTAATGCACTTTCAACATTTGAATTGCTAGTTCGATCCATTAAACTCTGTTTTTAAGGAATGTAGGGGAGTCCTGGAGGGAGTAAAGTGGGATAGGTTTGGTGAGGTGGCATGCAACGTAGTATCCATCTCAGCAAAGATGTTAGGACACGCGAGACAATTTTGCCATGGTAGAGAATCCTAACAGTAGACGGGTACTTTGAACCAATTTTATGTAGTATAACAAAGGTTATAAATGTATATATTCAAATAGTAGAAAAATATTTTTGACCCTTTACCGTTTTATTATCCAATCAAACACACCTTTTATAATATTTATGTATAAAAATATTGAAGTAATTGAAATACAAAGAGGCATAAGTGGACTTGTGTGTGGTAAAGTTTCTTTTTCTATTAAGCTAGATCAATAAGACCAACATTCATTATTCTCAAGAACTTAAAATTTTAGTTTTTATTTTATAAAGCAAATATATTATTTGATAATACTTATGATTTTTTTGAAGTGGTGTATAATTTATGCGCAAAATGCGTACTCTATGATTAGTAATATCTAAACATACAAAACTCAAAATTGCATGTATAATCTAAAAGTATTATTTAACAATCTTCAAAATAAGTCTTATTCTTAAAGAAATTAAGTACTTTTCATGACCCAACGTCCACAAAAACTGAAGCTCAGCCATGTTAGTGCTAAGAGTATAGTAGAAATTGTACTCTCCCTAGTCTCTTTCATCTTTGTTCAAATTTTTTGTTGATGTCTCGTTGTTTCTTGCAGTTTATAAATTCCTTATGATAGTGAGAAAGAGAAATCTGAACAAATCTCTAGAATGAATTCTGATTCTTGAAAAAGGGTATGAGCACTTAATTTCCCCTTAAACGGATGATACTACAAGAGAACATTGGGTTTAAAAGGAAATGTAAGTGACCGATGTATAAGCCAGAACTTCTCTATTCAACCCTTTATTGTTGATAAGAAGTAGTAGTTACTTTGAGAAAAAAATAGAACAAGAGAATAATATGCAAGTATTATCGCACCACAGCAGATATTGTGCAACATAAACGCTAGACAACGTAGTCATCATCCGCATTCTCTAACTATGACAACCAGCAACTTGCTCTGATTTGAGAAATCAGCTTATCTGCACCAGCAAGAGCACTGAAGTGATGATCAGAGGGTATGTACATCCATCAGTTCTGCTCTTCAGCAGCGTAAAGCTTTTTGATCTCCTCAACGTCATCATAACTACCAAGGAATATAGGAGCGCGTTCGTGTATCTTCTTTGGAACTAGGTCAAGTGCCTGTATAATAACATTACCATAAGTTTCACATTCTAATTCGTAAACCAAAGCTCTTCTACAGTATTAGTATTACTCATTCATTAAGCTTTCCCTATGTTCATAGAGATGAGAGTATGAATCCAGTTGCAATCTCAGATATATATGTTCTATTAATGTTTTTTCTTTGTACTATTGAGGTATTCTTTGAGAAAAATAAACAGACGCCAAAATCTAAAGCTTAAAATGAACTGGAACAAGAATATCAGGTCAACGACATTTTCAGTTTCTTCGGCAAGGATTAATTAGGCGAAACTAGTCTAAACTTGATGTTTCTGTTATACGTTATACTGTGACCAAAGACTCAGAAGTATTACCCGCTGCTTCCCGGTAAATGATTGGCCTCCTGCTTGTTCCATCAGAAATGACATGGGAAATACTTCGTAGAGAACCCTGTTTCGTGAAATTCATTTGCAAAGCTTTCAGAGAGTTATTGTCAAGGAAATACTTCAGGTACTCAGAAGATATGCATATCTTTACCTCAGCTTCCCGTTGGGGCTCTTCTTATCTGCTGGGTACAAGAAGATACCACCATAGAGTAATGTACGATGAACATCAGCAACCATGCTGCGAGTAAGAGTCCAGATTTGTGTAGGTTGATTAACAATATGTTCGTTCTCATTTTTTTGTGTATGGAAACAAGAGTTATTCTATTCAGCATTAACAAATTCAAAGACATAGGCAAATTACAAAAAACAATTTTGGCTGCATTTCATCGTGGTACCAAGCATAACTCTTAGCATTAAAAGCAAATTGAAATTGGAACCAATATCAAACCCAATATCACATTACAGAATCCACTAGAGACTTTGGAAATAACGGTCAAAATAGAAGGATCCATTTAATATGAAATCCAACAAAAATACTCCATTTAACCCTGTCGCAGATGTAATGTGAACCTTTAACATTTGAACATTCCAACCATAGTTGACCTGTTAGAATTCTAGAATTGACAAGTAATGATTCCTATAATTATATTTATCACTGCCTAATATGTAAGAAACAGAAAACGAATTCATGATTATATGGATTTAGATAGGTGAATTGGTTCATACAAGACAGTGCAACAAGATAACCTCAGGATACAGAGAAATTTCAATTACCTTCCAATATATCTCAAAGATTTTGGCGAAGAACCATCAGTGGGGTACTTGCAATTCTGCACATATCTGGGATTAAAAGAAAAGTAGGGTATCTCGTGAACAACAGAAGAAGAGAAACAAGCTTAGCAGCCATTGCAGTCTATTAAACGTACTTGGATGTTGGACCATCCCAGTTCTTGGCATTCCCTTCGTTTACTGAATAGATCTTCCCTTTCTTAGGAATCTGTGCAAGTAAAAGCAATATTAAAACCATGTTAACCGGAAATATCCAAAGAAATCACAGAAAAAATTAAATAGGAAAAGCATAGTCGGAATTTGAAGAGGTAAAATTTGCAAAATCTGAACAAGCTTGAGAAACTTCAAAACAAAGAGGCCGAAGAACTAGATATTTTAACTTTAATTTGAGATAAACTCAAGCTCAAAAAGGACGTAGGCCGTCAAAAATGCTAAACCAATCTTATGTTAGACCGTTCGTATTACTAACAGACTGCACTGAATGCTCATTATGTGTGGTTCAAAAACCATTCAAATAAGCAACCGGAGAGAAGTTGATAGACTATTTAAAACACAACTAAACTTAATAAAGACTTAAGGTATCTTGATAGGATTTTGTAAACTTGTTTATAAATTGATTAGGACTTTTGTCCATACAGATTATGTCCTTTCTCTTGAGTAATGAAGACATGATCAAGATTAAGAGTCAACGACAAGTTTTATGTTCAACATAGATCAAAGGGGCAAAGTAACAATGGTACCTTGATGTCAGGATGAGTTAGAATGAACTCGCCAAGAGAGGGATCAAGGGTAAAACCATTAACTCCAGATCCAGTGCTCAAAACTAGCTGCAAATAACCGAACTCGGAAAATCTTATTACTTGTATTTCCAACTCATCATTGTCTTAAAAGAATTAAGATCATAACATAAGAGGATTAAATTTGTTTATTGGTCTATGTAAGATTTCAAATTATAAATGTGAGCGCCATACCGTACAAGAACTTCCATACATGCAGTATCCAGCAGCTAACATGTTCTTTCCAGGTTGTAAGACATCATCTAGTGTTGGTTGATGACCGTCTTTGATCATGTAAATCCCGAAGATCTAGACAAATGAGACGTATTATTTATTGCAATGATGCGAAAAAGGATGTACTAGTGGAAAGCCAGTAAGAATAATTTAAGTATTGCTCAAACCAGAATCATACCGTTCCAATAGAAACACCACAATCAATGTTCGAGGATCCATCAAGAGGATCAAAGACTACACAGTATCTGTTGTTAAAATAGCATTGACGGGTTAGATCTCAAAACATAATAACAAATCTCAAACTACAGAGAACAATAGCACTCACTTTCCACGCTTAGCTGGCTCCACAAATGTAGCCTCTTCGTCTTCTTCAGATACAAGAACGCACTACATAATTTCACATATTTTAGATTAACATCACTACATATTTTTCTAGAGTGCATTAATAAAATGAGTGTCTCGATTCTTACTGTTCGGCCACTGCTAACCAGAGCCTTGATAAATACTTCATTTGAGAGTACATCCAGTTTCTTTTGATCTTCTCCCTACAGTTAGAAATCAAAATCAGAGTAATCTAAAATTGAAAAGGAATCTGATAATCAGCGAATAGTTGATCAATGCTTTAATACAATAAGGGCAGTATCTGCATGAACTTGCCTGCACATTAGTTTCACCAGCAAGCCCTAGGAGTTTTGCCAGACCTGCCTGAAAAGATGTATCCACGTGTAAAATATATCAATATAGGAAATAAAGGGAAAGCAAAACAAGGTAGAATACATGTGAACCACACAACAACAACAACAACAACAACTACCCAGTATACTCCCACCAGGTGGGGTCTGGGAGGGTAATATGTAGACGAGCCTTACCCCTACCCGAAAGGGCAGAGAGGCTATTTCCAATCGACCCTCGGCGCATAAGATAAAAGGAAAAACAGCTGTAGAACAAAAACAAAGACAAAAACAAAAACAATAACAATAGAGCATTAGTAACTCCCGCAGAAATAGCGTAAATAATTATCTAAACATAAGAAACATAAATACAATCGCATGCAATAATATCATACAGTAACTACCATAACTAACAACCATTGGGGGGACATAAGCTAAAACACAATATCTATGGGTATCCCTGCTGGCCCACACCCAACCCCAGTTGAGGCGTACAAAGAACTCTAGGAGCCCCTAACCTACAACCCTGATTCTAGACCTCCAGACTCTCCTATCAAGGGTCATGTTCTCGGAAACCTGCATTCTAATCATGTCCTGCCTAATCACCTCTGCCCAATGCTTCTTAGGCCTCCCTCTGCCTCGCCGACCGCCAACAATCTCCAGCCGCTCACAGCTCCTCACCGGGGCATCGGGACCCCTCCTCCGAACATGCCCGAACCACCTCAGCCTCGCTTCTCGCATCTTCTCATCCACCGGGGCCACCCCTACCTTCTCTCGAATAACTTGGTGTGCCCGCACATCCACCTAAGCATCCTCATCTCCGCAACCTTCATTCTCTGAACATGAGAATTCTTCACGGGCCAGCACTCCGCCCCATACAACATCGCAGGTCTAACCACGGCTCTATAGAATTTCCTCTTGAGTTTGTGTGAACCACACAAAAACAGATTTATTCTACTGAAGCTTCCTCTGCCTTTTATATCTTTGTAGGTATATCCATCACTCAGTACCTACAGTCAATTATGGTTTCTTGCAACTAATCTGTTACCTCCATTCAATGGGCTGCTAAAGACAAATATATTAACCACAAAAAAGCTTAGGCTATTCAGAATGAATTTGATGTATATTTCTCAATGGTTTTACATTGGAGTCAACCTGATGGATTATAATTTAGCTGTACTGGTCAAAGACATCAAAGAGTGAACCTGAAACATCAGGTTGCCGTGAATATATGTATGACAACAAAAAATTGATTCTATAGAAATTAGAACATCAAATTTTCATTCCATAGAGTAATTACAACATGTATAGACTAAGTATAGCTATCCTGCTTCACAGCAAACTAACGATTCATACACAGCATTCCAAAAAATTACTCTAATATATCGTGATAAGGAAAGTATGTACGATCAGAATACCGAAAATGGATTGAGCTATACACATGCAAAAGCGCCACCCTTTTCAACCACACACACATGAAACAAATGTATATATACACTAGAAAAGATGAGAAAAGATCCTCAAACAAAGACGCCACCTTTCTCGACGTCCATGCCAAATTAAAACCCCACACACAGAGTCCCAGAGAGAGAAATCAACCACCCCAAAAAATGAAAAGAATACACATAAAACAAATGTATTCATACACTATATATAAGAAGAGGGAAAAAAAGGGGACCTTGTTAACAGCAGTGCAGACGAACTTGCAGCCAAGAACAATGTGACTGAGCAAGATAGAGAAGTCACCACGGGATTCAGGATGCTTACTCTGTTCATTCAACACAAACCTTGTTATGGTCATCAAATCAGTCCTATGTGCATCCGCCGAGTGATCCATCGCTACCTTTTCTTGATTTTCCGGCAAACTCTCCGGCAACCAGATATTAAATATTGTAAGACTATTACGTCACTATGTTATAAGAAATTGGGCACGCTACTCAATGCTGATATATAGTACTAACTGAATTAAGGTGAAGTAAAAAGGAGAAAGAGATGGGGCTATCTGATGTCAGAGGAAGTTTAGGATGACACGTGGAAAGAGGAGAGCGATGCGTGGGATTAGTGGTTGGCACTAAGATAATGTGATTCTTCGTCCGCATTCTTATTTCTTGTTCTCTTCGATACAGTTTCTTTCTCCTCTTTCTTCTTCCTTTGTTTCTATCTCTCACAGGCTCGCTCTTCATTATCTACGTCACATATTTCGTGGACTTCAAGGACTTATCCTTTAAATTTTATTTGATCAACCCAAAATAAAAAAAGAACTTTAGATATTTATTATTATATTTTTATTATCGCCTCAAAGGCTAAATCATACGAGGATAAATATATCTCTGGTTCAAGTTGAACCTCTTGATCTATGTAATAGGTTATATAAGATATTGATTTTATATTAAAGTCAAATCCCCGTATGCTAATAATAAACAACTAAACAAAAATCGTACAATTGTTATGAAATAATATAAGAACAAGAACAATAATACAAGAACAAGAATAATATAGGGAAAAGTAAAGAGAGGAGTATTCTTATTGAACTTTTGGGATGATTTACAATGGGTTGAGACCCCTCTATTTATAGGAAGAGAAAAGACTTAGCCTCAAAGTAGAACTCTTCTATAAGATAGACATTCACTCTAATTAGAGTTCTATTTATAACTCCCCCTTGAATGTCTATTCAATAATGTGCCTCGTTAAAACCTTAACTAAAACAAAACCCAATGGGAAAAAAATTATAGAAAAGGAAAAAGAGTACACATGTTTGAATATGCGCCTATTGGTTGCCTCGTTAAAAACCTTGCAAGGAAAACCCAGTGGGACAAAACCTTGGAAGGGAAAAAGAGTGCAACGCGCATTAACTCCCCCTGAAAAGAGCATCAATTCACATCCTTGAGCATTTGCATTCCAATCTTGTGCACCATCTTCAAAACGATCTTTTGTGGAGATTTGATAAATAAATCAGCCATATTGATTTGAATAAATATTCCGCACCTTTAAATTATCATTCTTGATAGATATGAACATCTTCATATAATGTCGTGGAATGACTCTTCAATATCTCCATAGAGGTATTCTCGATGTCATCATGCTTATAGTTATAGCAAGATACATATGTACACAAGTTGCATTTAGGATGTGGTACTTCAGAACCAAGAATTGTATATGCTTCAAGCAACTTCAATCTTTCATGGATTGACATATAAGTTAAGTCATATAAGCCATATAATAGACTTTAGATGCATATCAAGTTTTCATGTCATGCTAAACAAATAAGATATCGAAAACTGATTACACATACCATTGATTTTATATTTTCAAGTATTTGAACTACATGTCCAAAACTACATGTCTTTCATATGGAATCAATTCTGCCTGAATTGTATCTCTTCTATTTAGCCAATATTTTTGTTTGTATTCGACAAACATAAGATCCTCATCGATATTTAGCGCTATCATTGATGTCGTCGACGATCATTTTATATCGGTTCCAGTAAATTTTCATAAAGACATAACATGGAGATCTCTTTATTCATATATTCAGGTACCTGAATCTCTCATGAGATTTTATGAAGTGTTATGTCATGTGATCTTCTAGATCACTTGCCTCCCCATTATGATCACTTTGATCATTTGCTCATCTTCTTTATTAAGAAGTTATTTTGAAACCGATTTGCCTATACGCTTTAAGCGTATCAAAGACTTTGTCCTTCTGGGACTTAATATGAGCATTTGCAGTGAGAATATAGTTACTTTCTTTGGGTCAGCAAATGCGTACAGCATGCTTTGCAATATGTTGCAATTGAATTATCCTTTTATGAACTTCAGGTTCATATTATGATATTCGAGGATCTATATATACAAATGATAATTCATCCCATGTAACTTTTTCTCAAGTGTTTATCATGTCTCCCCCTCATGTTAGAAAAGCTAACTTGTTTCCTCAACTTTGAGAGTCCATCTTTGTGCATTATGGTGTTAATGAAAATATATACCGCACATCAATAATAATAAGATGAAATTATTTGGTTCCTGACCCTGAACCACATGTGAGGGGAGAATATAATATACTCTCGTATACAACGTATATCAAACTGATATATATAACTTTGTTCTCATAAGAAACAGTTTAGCTATTAAGTGGAGGCACTCAATAATTATCTTGCTAAACCAACTATGATATAAACCAACTTATCAAGATGAACTATCTTGAATAGAAAATCTGGAAATTATGCTCGAAGTTATATTACTGAGCAATTTACCTCGCAAGCACCGGCCAGGCTGCGGGTTAATAACAATCGCACATGTAACCATATCATAGATGCATCATATGTGGTATACATGGCAGGTGAATGGGCCCATATTCACCTTTGATATTTCTAGAATTTATGGGATTCAACCCGAAATCTTTAGTTGGTCAATTAATTAATGAGAACAAGTAATACAAGAGAATTCGTAAAGAACTTTCTAGTTCTTTAATATTTACCCATGTGAATTCTCTATTACTGCACATCATACTTAAAATGATATGGCTAACCCGAATGCCAACTGAATAAATTATCAATATTGATAAACTTCAAATTTACACCATGACATTTGCAATTATCAATAAACTTTAAGTTTATTATGATATGGATTTTTATATCAATAAACGTCCACTTTATTGTGGTATTCTTGTGTAGTACAAACTGGAGAATAAAGCGGGTAGTTTTTCACATACAGATTATCCCGCTACAAGTTGTAGTAATAGAAGATATCAAATCTTTCCTTTATTTATAGTCTCAATATAATCAATCGCTTTCGCATATACTTTGGAAACTGAATAAGTTTCTTTGAGACTTACTACAACACAATACCTTATTGGTAATCAATTGTGTTTCTCCAACATAGTAATAATTGGCTCTTCTAGAGCTCTCAATTAATTTTGTACTACCACAAATTCATCAACATCCATGTGGTGAATATCTCTTTTAAAGAGAAAGTTATACCATTATGGTCATGTCAAAATTATATGAAGATATGTTTCTTGCATTATTATTGTCCTTTGATAATCACATTGACAAATTATTTTGGCGTACAATAGGTACGTGACCAATGACTATTCATGCCATAACAATGACATTATTTTCATATATCATCTCAAACCTCCTTCTAGGGGTGAGTATGGTATATTCAATACCAATTTCATGTTCATATTCTTCCAATAATGAATATGTATTCGTGAATCAGATGTTGTCACATTCACTGCGGGGATATGTGATTTTGTTATCCTTTTCAAATCTGTAAATGCGTCTGCCATTCGATTTGCTATTCTTTGCAAATGGATAATATTTTGCATATCTTTTTCACAAATAGAGGTATGTGGATCAAGATGAGATAATGATGCATTTTTCCACAAAATTTTCCGTTTGGTTTCACCAACTTCTCCCCCTAATTTTGGGAAAAGTGTCTCATCGAATTGACAGTCTGCAAATCGTGCAGTGAACAAATCCCCTGTCAATGTTTCGAGGTAGCGAATAATGGAGGGCGATTCAAACTCAACATATAATCCTAACCTTCTTTGCAGACCCATTTTGGTGCAATATGGCGGTGCTACAGGCACATATACTGCACATCCAAAAATTCTTAAGTGGGATATATTAGGTTCATGACCCAAAACTCATTGCAACGGGGAATATTTGTGATAATTCGTCGTTCTGAGACGAACTAGCATTGCTGCATGCAAAATGGCGTGACCCCAAACCGAAGTAGGCAGCCTCGTTTTCATGAGGAATTCAAGATTATTCTCATCTGTTGTCTCAATATGATATCCATTTTGAATGATATCTTTAAAACTCAGCAAGTTCCTTTTAGACTTGGAGGAGAACATTGCATTTTCTAAAATGTTGTTCCTTTAGGCAGAGATATAGTTGCTCTTCCAGAGCCTTTAATCAATTTACTACTACCAGAAATTGTAGTAACATCTGCCTTACACATACTTAAATGAGAGTAATATTTCTTCTCTTTGAATATCGTATGTGTGGTACATGAATCAATTAATCAAAAGAGATATACGAACATGAGAATAAACAAATTTAATCCATTGCTTCATAATTAAATAATATTTTCAAAATCTGCTGAGGCTAGTCGATTAACTTAGTTAATAGTCGACTGACTTGGGAAGCAGTCATTAGGTTAGTCGACTAACTAAATCAGATAGTCGACTATCTTGCCTTGCGGAAAAGTCTAATTTTAATGCAAAATATTAGTTAGTCGACTAACTAAGTTGATAGTCGACTAACTTAGTAAACAGTCATCAGGTTAGTCGACTATCTAAATCAGATAGTCGACTAACTTAGCTTACGGAAAAATCCAGTTTTAATGCGAAATATTAGATAATCGACTAACTGTTAGGTTAGCCGATTAACTCTACTGGAAAATAAAAATATCTTTGAAATTTAAGCATATTGAAACATTCTAAAGAACTAGTACTAACGTTATATCATAAACCAATTAATACGAGCTGATACTAATGACTATTAGTTTATTCACTAACTAATACAAATAAGTAAAATAAAATCAAACAATTCCATCTTCCTTCATCACAGATCCATCACCAATTAAGTGGTCTATTTTCCCCTCAGGGTGCTCAAAGAAGTCTGCCACATCCAAGTGGGTGATGTCAAAATTATCGTCAGAGACAGAATTGGTTTCAGGGCATTTACCTTTTAGAGATGCTTGATAAAGCTCAACCAAATGTCTTGGTACACGGCAAATTTTCGCTCAGTGCCCTTTTCCACCGCAACGATAATATATAGTTTATGAACTATTTGCTTTTGGGTTCTCATCGCATCGTGCTTGTGGCAGAGTGACCAACTTCAGGTTGTCATATCTCTCTTTTAAGCCATTCCACAAGATAGGTGGATCTTTGACTGTGATATATTCAATTTTCAAACCTTCATCAAGGTGATGGCGCAAGAAAATCAAGGCCTTAGCACAGTTTCAAACCTTCATTAAGGTGATGGCGCAAGAAAATCAAGGCCTTAGCATAGTCTTGGGTGGATGCATTATTTCTGTCTATAATGGCGTCTCCAGGACCCATTGCATCCAAATGGATTTCAGCATCCAACACCTATGTCATATAGTTCTTGCCCGAGATTTCAAGGGCAACGAACTTTCTTTTCATAATGTCAGACATAAAACAAAAGTACATCAAGAGCGTGTTCATACTTACGGGCTTTATTACAATTATCACATTCACTTCAGGGAATGGATCATAATCATCTGTATGTGCTATATATAATCTCATGTCAAATATTACTTTCATAAAGTGAAAGATTATTTTGAGAATCTTTATTATTCTCATTATCACAATGATGAGGATTATAATTCCGTCTATTGCCACGTCCACATCCATTGATACCTTCACGGTAATAATTTTATCTTCTTTCAGACTTATCACATACTGCTATCACATTCTCTAAAGGGAATGAGAATAAAGCAAATTCAATGGGACGGATTTTCAATTCTTTGCCCACAATCATACATGAATTTAATCATGGCAAGACATAGAAATTTTACCACTTCACGTGTTTATAATTTCTTACAAACTCCATTAAAGTTATAATCAAACTTTGTTGTCTATGTTTGTATATGAAATCAAATCGTAGAATTTCAAGAATTTGAATGGGAAAAGTAAATTACTTACCTTTAAGGTATACCAATAAATGTTGTGATATTAAATCTACCTCTTGAGTTTCCATCCCGTTGCATTATTTTATGATGATACCATCTCTTCTATTTTTCCGTATAGAAATTCTCATATGGAGCAGTAGCAATCGTTATTACACTCTTTTGCTTGGAAATTCACCTTCAAAAAGAAAACAAAAGTAAACAACGAGAAAGAAAAAAAAATTGAAGAATTTCAGAAACCAAATATCACAAATCTCGTTTCATTCAAATAGAAAAATCCAAACGACGGAACACGAATTAGAGTGGATGAATCTGATTGCAACTCGAGATTCTGAGAGCGATAATTGATGAATATTAAATTCAATTGGTTAGAGACTCGTGCTGATAACGTGTTATGAAATAATATAAGAACAAGAACAATAATACAAGAACAAGAACAATAGAGAGAAAAGTAGAGAGAGGAGTATTCTTATTAATACTTTTAGGATGATTTACAATGGGGTAAGACCCCTCTATTTATAGGAAGATAAAAGACTTAGCCTTAAAGTAAGACTCTTCTTATAAGATAGACATTCACCTTATAAGTTATATTTATAACAAATATCTCATAATTAGGCATCCTTTAATATCCCAAAGATTTAGATAAACATCACTTCTTAATGTATGCTGATGTATTGCATTGTCAGCCAGATAATGGTACATGTTTAGTAATTACGTCGAAACATTGAACACCTTCAAGAAAGTAGACCATTCTTTTCTGCTCGTTTAATTAGAATCTCTTTGAATTCATCTTAAATTTCTGACAGAAGACTAAGAGGAAAGCGTGCCTACACTTATATATAAAAAGAATTAGACTATGGGTGTGTTTAGTAGGAAGTAAAATATTTTTTGAAAAATATTTTTAAATTTTATTATGTTTGATTGGCTTAAATGTTTTGAACAATATAAATATTTTTGTATGAATTCATTTTCCTTTAAATAGAGAAAAATATTTTCCTTATTAAGAGAAGTAAAACATTTTCCAAAATCCCTTCTCAACTTTCTCCAACCCTCACTAATCCATCACATTCCCTTTTCAAAAAAAAATTTTCTTTTCTATCTCAGTTTTTCTGTATATCCACCCTACTATCCCTCCATCCCACCATACCCCCTACACCCCCTCCCCCACACCGGAAAAAAATTATTTTTTTGACCTTAATTTTTTTTTTGTAATTTTAAATTCCTGTTTTTTCGTTTTTTATTTATCGGTTTAAAGGTTTAAAATTACAAGTTCCAAAATTATGAATTTGGAGGTTTATGTGTTTAAAAGTTTACAGGTTTAGAAATTATAAAGTTTACAAGTTCGAAATTTCGCGGTTTTAAAAGTTTAGTGGTTCAAAAGTTTATGAATTTTTTATGAGTTCGGAAGGTTGTCAGTTTGAAAGTTTATGTTATCTTGTTTATTATATATGAATTATTTTCTTTAATTCGCGTACTAAATACCAAAAAATAAATAAAATTACTACTTATTTTTTTATAAAAAAAAATTAAAAATATCTTTTGTTATACCAAACACGCCCTATTTATACAAAAGTCCTCATAAAGATTTTTCACGACTTTCGAAAGGGCATTGAAATAGTGCGATTACCATAACAGTAGGTATGCTTTTGTGACGATTTAACTAGTCATTTTTTTAAATGACTTAAGTTGCCATAAAAAATGGTTAAAGCTGCCACTTGAAAACCATCCACGAAATTGTTGTAAAGATCGTCCCGAAAATTTATGAAATTGTTATGAAATAATATAAAGACAAGAACAATAATGCAAGAATAAGAACAATATAGAGAGAGAATAGGGAGAGAGAGAAGTATTCTTATTAATACTTGGGGTGATTTACAATGGGGTAAGACCCCTCTATTTATAGGAAGAGGAATGACTTAGCTTCAAGCTAAAACTCTTAGACATTCACTCTAAATAGACTTCTATTTTATAACACTCCCCCTTGAATGTCTATTCAATAATGTGCCTCATAAAACCTTAAAACCAAAACCCATTGGGAAAAATTAAAGAAAGGAAAAAGAGTACACATGTTTGAATATGCGCCTATTGGTTGCCTCGTTAAAAACCTTGCAAGGAAAACCCAGTGGGAAAAAACCTTGTAAGGGAAAAAGAGTGCAACGCGCATTGACTCCCCCTAATGAGTACATCAATTTATATCCTTGAGCATTTGCATTCCAATCTTGTGCATCATCTTCAAAACGATCTTTGATAGAGATTTGATAAATAAATCAACCATATTGACTTAAATAATTATTCCGCACCTTGAAATCATCATTCTTGATAGATATGAACATCTTCATATAATGTCGTGGAATAACTCTTCAATATCTCCATTGATGCATTCTCAATGCCATCATGCTTATAGTTATAGCAAGATTCATATGTACACAAATTGTACTTGGGATGTGGTACTTCAGGACCACGAATTGCATATGCTTCAAGCAACTTAAATCTTTCAAGTTAAGTCATATAAGCCATATAATAGACTTTAGATGCATATCAAGTTTTCCATGTCATGCTAGACAAATAAGATATCGAAAACTGACTATACATACCTTTGACTTTATACTTTCAAGCATTTGAACTATAAGTTCAAAACTACATGTCTTTCATATGGAATCAATTCTTCTTGAATTGTATCTCTTCCATTTAGTTACTTTCTTTGGGTCAGCAAATGCGTATAGCATGCTTTGCAATATGTTGCAATTGAATTATCCCTTTTATGAACTTCAGGTTCATATCATGATATTCGGGGATATACATATACAAATGATAATTCATCCCATGTAACCTTTTCTCAAGCGTTTATCATGTCTCCCCCTCATGTTAGTAAAGCTAACTTGTTTCCTCAACTTTGGGAAATCATCTTTGTGCATTATCATGTCAATATACACGGCACATTAATAATAAGATGAAATTATTTGGTTCCTGACCTTGAACCACTTGTGAGGGGAGAATATAATATACTCTCGTATACAACGTATATCAAACTGATATATATAACTTTGTTCTCATAAGAAACAGTTTAGCTATTAAGTGGAAGCACTCAATAATTATCTTGCTAAACCAACTTTGATATAAACCAACTTATCAAGATGAACTATCTTGAGTAGAGAATCTGGAAATTATGCTCGAAGTTAGATTACTGAGCAATTTACCTCGCAAGCACCGGCCAGGCTGCGGGTCAATAACAATTGCGCATGTAACCATATCATAGATGCATCATATGTGGTATACATGGCAGGTGAATGAGCCCATATTCACCTTTGATATTTCCAGAATTTATGAGCTTCAACCCGAACTCTTTAGTTGGTCAGTTCATTAATGAGAACAAGTGATACAAGAGAATTCGTAAAGAACTTTCTAGTTCATTGATATTCACCTGTGTGAATTTGCACATCATACTTAAAATGAGATGGCTAACACGAATGCCAACTGAATAAATTATCAATATTGGTAAACTTCAAATTTACACCATGACATGTGCACTTATCAATAAACTTCAGGTTTATTATGACATGAGTTTTATACCAATAGATATCCACTTTATTGTGGCATTCTTTCGTTTGTGTAGTACAAACTGGAGAACAAAGCGGGTAGCTTTTCATATACAAATTACCCCGCTACAAGTTGTAGTAGTAGGAGATATCAAAGCCTTCCTTTATAGTCTCAATATAATCAATCGCTTTCGCGTGTACTTTGGAAACTGAATAAGTTTCTTTGAGACTTACTACAGCACAATACTCAATTGTGTTTCTCCAACATAGTAATAATTGGCTCTTCTAGAGCTCTCAATTAATTTTGTACTACCACAGATTCATCAACATCCATGTGGTGAATATCTTTCTTAAAGAGAAAGTTTATACCATTATGGTCATGTCAAACTTATATGCAAGATATGTTTCTTGCATGATCGTTGTCCTTTAATAGTCATATTTCCAAAATACTTTGGCGTACAATAGGTACGTGACCAACGATCATTCATGCCATATATCATCTCAAACCTCCTTCTAGGGGTGAGTGTGGTATCATCTCAAACCTCCTTCTAGGGGTGAGTGTGGTATATTTAATACCAATTTCATGTTCATATTCTTCCAATAATGAATATGTATTCGTGAATCAGATGTTGTCACATTCACTTCGGGGATATGTGATTTTGTTATCCTTTTCAAATCTATAAATGCGTCAGGCATTTGATTTGCTATTCTTTGCAAATGGATAATCTTTTGTGCCTCTTTCTCACAAATAGAGGTGTGTGGATCAAGATGAGATAATGATGCATTTTTCCACAAAATTTCCCGTTTGGTTTCACCAACTTCTCCCCCTAATTTTGGGAAAAGTGTCTCATCAAATTGACAGTCTGCAAATCGTGCAGTGAACAAATCTCCTGTCAATGTTTCGAGGTAGCAAATAATGGAGGGCGATTCAACCTCGACATATATTCCTAACATTCTTTGCAGACCCATTTTGGTGCGGGATGGCGGTGCTACAGGCACATATACTGCTCATCCAAAGATTCTTAAATGGGATATATTGGGTCCATGACCCAAAACCAATTGCAACGGGGAATATTTGTGTAAATTCGTCGGTCAGAGACGAACTAGCATTGCTTTATGCAAAATGGCGTGACCCCAAACCGAAGTGGGCAGCCGATGAACTAGTATTGCTGCATGCAAAATGGCGTGAACCCAAACCAAAGTGGGCAGCCGACAAACTAGCATTGCTGCATGCAAAATGGCGTGAACCCAAACCGAAATGGGCAGCCTCGTTTTCATGAAGAATTCAAGATTATTCTCATCTATTGTCTCAATATGATATCCATTTTGAATGATATCTTTAAAACTCAACAAGTTCTTCTTAGACTTGGAGGAGAACATTGCGATTGATATCATTAAAACTCAACAAGTTCTTCTTAGACTTGGAGGAGAATATTGCATTCTCTAAGATAAACGTCATTCCTTTGGGCAGAGTTACAGTTGCTCTTCCGGAGCCTTCAATCAATTTAATTCCCATGGTTTGATATACAAAAGAAATACACGAACATAATAATAAACAAGTTCAATTCTTTTGTGTCACATAATATTTTCAAAATCTGCTGCTAACAGTTGACTAACAAAATCAGATATGTTACCCATTACTTTGCAGTTTGAAAATTTCAGTTTAAACGTTTTCTTCAAACAATCGATTGTTAAACACAAACAATCGATTGTTGAACATTGACAATCGATTGTTAAACACACACAATCGATTATTTTGCTATTTTGAAAAACTTCAGATCACTGTCTTAAGACAATCGATTGTTATACATAGACAATCTATTGTTGGCTATTTTTGAAAAATTCCAGAACACACTGTTTCAAGACAATCGATTGTTATGCATAGACAATCGATTGTTGGCTATTTTGAAAAATTCCAGAACACTGTTTCAAGACAATCGATTGTTAGCCAAAGACAATCGATTGTGGATGATTTTTGAAAAATTCCAGATTACACTGTCTAACAACAATCGATTGTTAAACATTGACAATCGATTGTTGACTGTTTTTGAAAAATTCCAGAACACACTGTTTTAAAGACAATCGATTGTTAATCATAGACAATCGATTGTTAACTGTTTTTGTAAAATTCTAGATCACTGTTTTAAAGACAATCGATTGTTGATCATTGACAATCGATTGTTTTGCAGTTTTTATGCGAAATATGAGATAACCGACTAGTTTTTCAGGTTAGTCGATTACCTCTACTGGAAAGTAAAAATATTATTGATATTTGAGCATATTGATACATTCTAAAGAACTAATACTAACATTATATCATGAACTAACTAATACGAGCTAATACTGATGGCTATTAGTTTATTCATTCACTAATACAAACAAGTAAAATAAAATCAAATAGCTCCATCTTCTTTCATCACGGATCCATCACCGATTAGGTGGTCTATCTTCCCCTCGGGTTGCTCAAAGAAGTCTGCCACATCCAAGTGGGTGATGTCAAAGTTGTCGTCAGAGACAAAATTCGTTTCAGGGCGTTTACTCTTTCGAGATGCTTGATAAAGGTCAACCAAATGTCATGGTATACGGCAAGCCTTTGACCAGTGCCCGTTTCCACCGCAACGATAATATATAGTTTATAAACTATTTGCTTTTGGATTCTTATCGTATCGTGCTTGTGGCAGAGTGACCAACTTCAGGTTGTCATATCTCTTCTTTAAGCCATTCCACAAGATAGGTGGATCCTTGACGGTGAGATATTCAATCTTCAAACCTTCATCAAGGTGATGGCGCAAGAAAATCAAGGCCTTAGCATAGTTTTGGGTGGATGCATTATTTCTGTCTTTAATGGCGTCTCCAAGACCCATAGCATCTAAGTGGATTTCAGCATCCAACACCCATGTCATATAGTTCTTGCCCGAAATTTCAAGGGCAACGAACTTTCTTTTCATAATGTCAGACATAAAACAGATTTACATCAAGAGCGTGTTCATACTTACGGGCTCTATTATAATTATCACATTCACTTCAGGGAATGGACCATAATCATGTGCTTTACACAATCTCATGTCAAATATTACTTTCATAAAGTGAAAGATTATTTTGTGAATCTTTATTATTCTCATTATCACAATAATGACGATTATAACTTCGTCTATTGCCATGTCCACATCCATTGATACCTTTACGGTAATTAGTCTTCTTTCAGACTTATCACATACTGCTACCACATTCTCTAAAGGGAATGGAGCAAATTCAATTGGACGGAATTCTTTGCCACGTCCACATTCATTGATACCTTCATGGTAATATTTTAGTCTTCTTTCAGACTTATCATATACTGCTTCCACATTCTCTAAAGGGAATGGAGCAAATTCAATGGGACGGATTTTCAATTATTTGCCCACAATCATACATGAATTTAATCATGGCAGGACATAGAGATTTAACCACTTCATGTGGTTATAATTTCTTACAAACTCCATTAGAGTTATAATCAAACTTTGTTTGTATATTAAATCAAATCGTAGAATTTCAAGAATTTGAAAGGGAAAAGTAAATTACTTACCTTTAAGGTATACCAATTATATTTTCAATGTTTTCTTCCTTTTCTCCACTGATGCAGACGACGGCGGCTCCGATGCGGAGAAATTGACGGCGGCTTAATCTTCTTAAAGAGCTTCTTGAGACGGTAGAGTCTCGTGCTGATAACGTGTTATGAAATAATATAAAGACAAGAACAATAATGCAAGAATAAGAACAATATAGAGAGAGAATAGGGAGAGAGAGAAGTATTCTTATTAATACTTGGGGTGATTTACAATGGGGTAAGACCCCTCTATTTATAGGAAGAGGAATGACTTAGCTTCAAGCTAAAACTCTTAGACATTCACTCTAAATAGACTTCTATTTTATAACAGAAATCATTATTTCTCATGACATTAGTTTTTAGTCGTCGCTAGCATTTTATTTTTCGTGACATTTACTAAGATCGTTGTCATGAAAATCTTTTTTGTTCGAGCAATGGTGAACGAGCGCCAACAAAAGCTTATTATTCGTGTCGACCTTTCTTGTAGTGACTTTTGACTCCAAAATTCTTATTTTCATCATCTTTATAAAATTATTATTTATGAAGTTAATATCAGGGAAAAGCTTTAGAAGAATGCCTAGAAAAATAGAGAGAAATTTTGGCCGTGATCTTCATCAGGAATTCGTGGCATCAACCCTATAGTAACTACGCAAGCTTAGAAGCTGGTTTAGTGGTTATAAGATGAATAAAAATAAATCTATATTTATATTATCCATAAAAAGTAGATTGGATTATTAATCTTTTAAAAATTAATTAAATATATAAAATATTTATATTATTCACTTAAAAATAGATACACAATAAATAACCAATAAATTTTACTTTGCATTTGCAAGACTTAAAACGATACCCAATAAATCAAAACCCCATAAGTATCCGTCCATCATTAAATAATTTGCCTTGATATTTTTGCCTAAAGGTGTTTGTGTCACGATCGAAATTTTTACTAATGACGTCTAACTTTTCAATTGCTTGGCAAGACAACAATTAGGTATTAGTACACTAACTCTTAAACAATTCGATAAATAACAACAATTAAACCTTAATATGAGAAGTGCGGAATTCTATAATAACTCAATTAATACTTATACACAACTATCTAAAATCTGGTGTCACAATCCACGAACTACTAAGATTTAACTACAAGTAAGGTGTCTGAAGGAAATATAACTGTTTTCGATACAAATGAAGGGGACGCCAGGGCCTGCGACACCACCAGGACTACCTTGGCTCTCCAACAGATCAAGCCAGTCGCTAGACTTGGGGTCGACTCGGTCCGGTACCAAAATCTGCACAGAAAGTGCAGAGTGCAGTATCTGTACAACCGCTCACATGTACTGATAAGTGTCGAGCCTAACCTCGACAAAGTAATAACGAGGCTAGGATAAGACAATAACATAACCATGTGCAGTTAAACAAGATACGAGCAATAATAACTACTAGAAGCTAAACAGATAATAATGGGAGAGGGAAAACATGCTGAGAAAAGTACAAGATTATAAATATGGTAACACTAAAGAAACATAGCGACCAACATGCTTTGCACTAATGGAAATATTAAATATAGCAAAACAAGTGCACGTCATCACCCTTGGTGTTTTTATTCTCATCTTTACCATAATAAATCTTAAAAACAATAATAATGAATATAGAATGGCATAACATCACCCTTCGTGCTTTACACTCTCTCTCACATGATAACGAATGTCAAATGGTACGACATCACCCTTCGTGCTTTACACTTTTCCCCACATGATAATGAATATAAGATGGCATGGGATCACTCTTCGTGCTTTACACTCTTCCGCACGTGATAATAAATAAAAAATAGTATGACATCACCCTTCGTGCTTTGCACCCTTCCTCACCAAAACAAAGAACAATAGCAACAGGGAGATGGAATTATCAATATCAAGTCTCACTTCAACATTAGTTCCATAACGTCAACATCAACTTTGAGTCAATACTCAGTCAATATCAAATTCCGTAAAATATGATAAGAGTTGATCAACATACAGAATAAAAAGTCTAGGCATGAAAAATATGAATAAAGAATACAACGATCACAAAAACAAGATTCACTCGCATGCTATGACTTGACAAAAATGCGTAGGTACTTATCAACTCACTTATACGTTGTATTCAACAACTAAACACATAGCAAATACAAAACAATGCCTAATCCCTCAAGCCTAGGTTAGACATAATACTTACCTCGCTCCAATGACCAACTCAAAGCTCAATCACCACTTTACCCTTCATAAAAATCTTTGGACCAATAGAACTAGCAAATTCCCAACCAAACAATTCAATTTACGCCTTAGGAACTACCCAAAATTGCAAGGAATTCAATTTAGGCCATTTTTGGAAATTCAATACTTGGGCCCGCTTTGTCCAAACTTGAAATTCGGATCAAAACCTGATTACCCATTCATCCATGAGCCCGGATATATAATTGGTTTTAAAATTCAGCCTCAATTTGAGGTCTAAATCGCCAAATTTCGAAATTCCTAGTTTCTACCCAAAAATTTCCAATTCCACCATGAATATCTTAGATTCTAGGTTGAAATTTTGTAAAATACAGTGAATGATTAAAAGAAACTAGTAGAATCACTTGCCTAGGGCTTGCGGAAGAAATGGTCTTTGGAAAAATTGCCTCTTGTAGTTTAGGTTTTGAAAATTTGGAAATGAATCAAAATCCCGTCTAAGTCCCTTTTATACAGCTGCGGATGTCGTATTTTCGACCTGAGCTTCGCAGTTGAAAAGCTCACAAATGCGAAAGGACCATCTCAAATGTGAGGTCATTCACATCTCTGCTGCCTTAGCAATTGCGAACATGAACCTCCGCAAATGCAATCAAATGATCACATTTGCGATCACTTATTTCGCAAATACGAAGAGTTCTTCGCAATTGTGAAGCCGTAGTGAAGAGAAGCTCGCAAATGTGAACTCCTCAGAGGTTGCAATTGCGATTTCTAACCTCGCACTGGGCCTGCAACACCATCAGTTATGCCAACAATTATCTCCAAGTTTAAATCACTTTGTAGCCTATCCAGAACTCACCCGAGCCCTCGGGGCTCCAAACCAAACATTCACACAAGTCTTGAAACATCATGCGAACTAGCTCGCACGATCAAATCAATAAAATAACACCTAGAACTACGAATTCAGCACCAAATCACATGTTTTTTCCAAGACGACAACAACAACAACAATGCAGTATAATCCCACAAGTGGGGACTAGGGAGGATAATATGTACGCAGACCTTACCCCTACCTCGAAGAGTAGAGAGGCAGTTTTCAAGAGACCCCCGGCTCAAGAAAGCAATAAGAGACGATTTATTAGTACTATATAGACTTATAATAAAATAACATAAAATACATAGCATAACATAACATAAATAACAACATAAAAAATATACGAAATACGAAAAAGAAAAGGCTGCAAGGTATACTAATATCCAACAGATAAAACCTTACATCAGTACCTCATCAGTTGCATCCTAAGACTAACTCCTAACTGCTAGTCTCACTCTAGTGCGTTGTAGAAATATTCACAACTTCCTCCTACCTACAACCTTAATGCTCGATCTCCATAATTCCCTGTCAAGGGCCATGTCCTCAGTAATCCTAAGTCGCGACATATCCTGCCTGATCACCTCTCCCCAATACTTCATATGTCTCCCTCTACCTCTCTTCATGCCCACCACAGTTAGTCGCTCACACCTTTTTACTGGTGCATCAGTGCTCCTCCCCTGGACACTTCAAAATTTCTATTTCACAACAAGACGCCCGGATCATGTCAAGTAACTCTATTTCTCACCAAATTTTATAGACTTGACTTAAATATTATATTGAACATATATCGGGAACTAGAATATAGACCTGATACTAACAACATCAAACATTGATAATTTCTTAAAAACTATTAGATTTTCAGACTTATAATTTTTAACAAAAATTCATAACTCGGGCTAGGGACCCCCGAATCCGATTCCGGGCTTATGCCCGGGTTTCGTATTTCAATACGGACCCACTAGTACTGTCAAAATACGAGTCTGGTTTCGTTTACTTGAAACGCTGACCGAAGGTAATTAAATCAACTTTTAAAAGTACAAATTGTTACTTTCATCAACTTTCAACATAGAAGCTTTCCGAAATTACACCCGGACTGTGCACGTAAATCGAGGAGGAATAAATTAAGGTTGTTAAGACCTTGGAATGTAGAATTTAGTTTTAAATCATAAGATGACCTTTTCATACATCACATGCTCTACCTCTAAAATAAACGTTCGCCCTCGAACATATGTAGAAAAGTACCTGAGCTAGGAAAAAGGTAGGGATATCTACTTCGCATAACGGAATCAGACTCCCAGGTAGCTGCCTCCACAGGCTGACCTCTCCACTGCACTCAAACTGAAGGATAACTCTTCGATCTATACTGATGAACCTGCCAGCCTAAAATGACTTCCAGCTCCTTCTCGTAGGTCAAATCCTTGTCCAACTGGTTAGTGCTAAAGTGTAATATGTGAGATGGATCGCCCTGATACTTCGGAAGCATGGACACATGGAATACCAAATGAATCGCTGATAAACTGGGTGGCAACACAAGTCTGTAAGCCACCTCTTCCACTCGATCAAGATCTCAAAAGACCTGATGTACGTGGGGCTCAACTTGACCTTCTTTCCAAGCCTCATTACACCCTTCATGGGTGACACCCGAAGCAAAACTTGCTCTCCGGCCATGAATGCAACATCACGGACCTTACGGTTGGCATAACTTTTCTGCCTAGACTAAGCAGTGCGAAGTATATCCCGAATGATCTTAACCTTATCCAAGGCATCTTGTACCAAATAAGTACCCAATAATCGAACCTCCCTCAGCTCAAACTATACAACCAGCGATCGACACCGTGTACCATATAATGCCTCATATGGGGCCATCTAAATGCTCGACTGGTAGCTGTTGTTGTAGGAAAACTCCGCTAACTGTAAGAATTGATCCCAAGAACCTCCAAAGTCAATAACACAAGTGCGAAGCATATCCTCTAAGATCCGAATAGTATGCTCGAACTGTCCATCTATTTGAGGATGAAATAGTGTGCTTATCTCAACCCGCGTGCCTAGCTCACGCGGCACTTCCCTCCAGAAATGCAAGGTGAACTACGCACCTCGATTCGAAATGATAGACACGGGCACACCATGAAGGCGGACATTCTCACGGATATAATTCTCTATCAACCGCTCTGAAGAATAGGAAATTGCCATAGGAATGAAAGGTGATGACTTGGTCAGTCTATCCATAAACATAAACTGCATCGAACTTCCTATGAGTCCGTGGGAGTCCAACAACGAAATTCATAGTGATACACTCTAACTTCCACTCAGGAATCTCTATGTTCTAAGCAAACCACCAGGTCTCTAATGCTCTCACTTTACTTGTTGACAATTTAGGCATCGAGCTATATATGCAACTATATCATTTTTCATTCTCCTCCACCAATAATGCTTCCGCAAATTCTGATTCATCTTGGCGGCGCCCGGATGAATAAAATATCAAAAACTGTGGGCCTCATCTAGTATCAACTCACAAAGCCCATCTACATTAGGCACACAAAACCGACCTTACATTCACAAAACCCCATTATCTCCAACCGTAACCTGCTTGGCATCCCCGTGCGGCACTGTGTCCCTAAGGACAAGCAAATGAGGGTCATCATACTGCCTCTCCCTGATGCACTCAAACTATAAAGACCGAGCAACTATACAACCTAGAACACGTCTAGGCTCGAAAACATCCAATCTCACGAACTGATTGGCTAAAGCCTGAACATCTAATACAAGAGATCTCTCACCGACTAGATGTATGTGAGGTTGCCATACTAGATGACTTACTAATCAAAGCATCAACCACCACATTATCCTTGCCAGATGATACAAGATGGTGATATTATAGTCTTTAAACAGCTCCAACCACCTTCTCTGACTCAAATTGATCTCTTTCTGCTTGAACAAGTACTGCAAACACAGATGATCCATGAATACCTTACATGGCACACTGTAAAGATAGTGCCTCCAAATTTCCAGCGCGTGAATAATGGTTGCCAACTCTAAGTCATAAATAGTGTAGTTCTTCTCGTGAACCTTCAGCTATCGTAAAGCATATGCAATTACCTTTCCATCCTGCATTAACACCGCACCAAGTCCAATATGAGATGCATAACAATATATTGTATAAGGCCCTAAACCTGTAGGCAATACCAATACAGGTGTCATGGTCAAAGTAGGTGACCCAGCTGGTCTAGTTAACACAAAGTCATTCCACCATATCTTGGCAGGCCCTATATTTTAGAACGCAGCAAAACTGACGCCATTGGTCTCCACTATCCCCATGTTCTACCGCACCTCATGGCAACTGTCAAGATAATTCTGTAGGTCCTCAGAATCTTCCCCAATGTAATGAACTAGAAAGAGCTTTGTGAACTTGTCCAACCTCAGTAAGCTCTCGGAGGACATAGTTGATCCACCAGTGACATTAGCCACAACAACAAGTTGAACTACTCTAACTGGCTGAGCTGCTGGAGTCTGAAACTGAGGAGAAACTTGCTTCAGAGTGTGGGTAGCGAGAGTATGTGTTCCTCCCCCATCCTGAGAGACGGCTGATGCTACAGGAAATGTGCTGGTCTGTGCCACACTCTCCATGAAGCCCACTAAACAGACCAAAGCTTCCTGAAATACCGGGGTGGCAATGAACCCCTCTGAGACCTGAGCTGGTCCTACTGGAATGGTCTGGGCTGGAGTCTCCTCATCAAACTCTACCTGAGGCACTGCCGCTAGTGTTGCTGCTCGAGCTCTGGGTGAGCCCTGACCTTGCCTCGGTCTCAAGCACGACCTTGGCTTCAACCTCTGGCCCTCATAGGAGCTGCCACTAGGGGCTATATCTACTGCTCAGCTGAAGAAGCGATACGTATTTTTGCCTTCTGCAATAGAACAAGAGTAGAAGAGTTCTATTAGTATTGAGAGCAAAAAATTCACACGACAAAGAAGAATAGAAGTGAACTTGTTCCTAAAATTTGTAGCCTCTGAGAGATAAGTACATGCGTCTTCGACCGATCCCCCAGACTCTACTAAGCATGTTCGTGAATTGTGAGTCCTAGGCAACCTAGTGCTATATTACCAATTTGTCATGACCTGAATTTTTCACTGTCAGGACCGTAATGGTGCCTAATTTTTCAGTTGCTAGGCAAGCCAACGATTAGGGATTAATACGCTATAAATAACAACAATTAAACCATAATAGATTAGAGAAGTGCAATAACTACCCAAAATCTGGTGTCACAATCAACGAACTACTAAGATTTAACTACAAGAAAGGTTTCTGAAGGAAATATAATTGTTTTCGATTCAAATGAAATAGTAAAGGAAGTGCATAGAAGGGGACGCCAGAGCATGCGGACGCAAACAGGACTACCTTGGGTTTCAACAGATCAAGCCAGAAGCTAGACTTAGGGTCAACTCTGTCCGGTACCAAAATCTGTACAGAAAATGCAAAAAAGTATTAGTACAACCGACCACATGTACTGGTTAGCGTCGAGCCAAATCATGGCTAAGTAGTAACGAAACTAGTACAGTACAACAACATTATCATGTGCAATTAAATAATATACGAGCAATAACAACTAATAGAAGCTAAACAGACAATAACTGGAGAGGGGAAAGCATGCTGAGGGGAGTACAATATCATGAAAATAGTAATAGTAAAGAAACACAACAACCAACATGCTTTGCACCAATAAAAATATTAAACGTAGCAAAACAAGTGCACGATATCACCGTTCATGCTTTTACTTTCATCCTTAGCATAATAAATAAAAGAAATGATGATAATGAACATAGAATGACACGACATCACCCTTCGTGGTTTACATTCTTCCTCACATGATAACGAATATGCAATGATACGACATCACTCTTCGTGCTTTACACTCTTCCTCACATGATAATAAATATAAGATGGCCGGCATCACCCTTCGTGCTTGCGATTCCCGACCTCGCAATTGCGAGATCAGGGACCCGCAACACCATCAGTTACACCAGCAATTATCTCCAAGTTCAAATCACTCTGTAGCCTATCCGAAACTCACCTGAGTCCTCGGGGATCCAAACCAAACATGCGCACAAGTCTTAAAATATCGTACAAACTTGGTCGCATTATCAAATCGCCAAAATAACACGTAGAACTACGAATTTAGCACCAAATCACATAAATTTCCCAAGAACGCATCAAAATTCTTATTATCACAACCGGACGCCCAAATCACGTCAAAGTAACTCAATTTCTTACTAAATTTCACATATATGACTTAAATATTATATTGAATTTGTATCGGATTCCGAGATTCCGAAACCAAAATACGAACATGATACCAACAAGGTCAAGCATTAACAATTTCTTAAAAACCATTAGATTTTCAAACTTACAATTTTTAAGAAAAATCCATAGCTCGGGCTAGGGACCCTCGAATCCGATTTCGGACATATGCTTAGGTCTCATATTTTGATGCTGACCTATCGAGACTGTCAAAATAAAAATCCGAATCCGTTTACTCAAAACGTTGACCGAAGTCAACTAAATCAACTTTTAAAAGCAAAAATTATTACTTTTATCAACTTTCAATATAGAAACTTTTTGGAATCATGTCCGAACTGCACTCGAAGAGGAAGAAAATAAGATTTTTCATTTGTACTGTTCTTTTATGAAGATATTTCCTGATATAACGTTATCCTGAAATTTTAAAAGTTAACTACTAAATGAATTAAATAAATTTTCATGACTCCACCAACATAAATTAGATAGACACACGTACTATGTGAAACAAAAGTTGACTATTTTGAAGAATTCTTATCGGACAGGAAAAAGCTGTCGTTACTATGTAGTCTATCAATTCGAGCTAATTGTTATACTAAATTACGTAGCGGGGACAACAAATTGTGTGTATCTTGTTACACACAACTAAAATTGTTACAATTGTTTCAAATTTATTTTGAATCACTAAAAAACAAAGTTTACTTTACAAACTAAAACATTTTCTCTTTACACGTGTTTTGTTGGTAGAAGAATGAGAAAGCTTTCAAACTTGGATAATTCTTCTACGAGACATATGTAGAAGAAAAATAGAGGAAGAACTATCGATGAAGATCACCGCTGCATGTTCTCATATCTCTCAACAAGGCGTGGTAGTCTTTTAGGAATTATAAAACCTCCATTGGTAACCTCCTTAACTTTAATCTCTTCTAAAATGGGTCGGGTCAGTTCACATGGGCGACTCGCGATCCAAACCTAATATCCGACACTGATGAAACTAATTCATTTTTTGCAACTTTGTATATATTAAGTGAAGGATATGTTGTGTTCGGGTTCCCGAAGTCCAGTGACCATCGCTTCGCAACGCCAACCTCGCGTAAGCTGCTCCCCCTCAGCCTAAGCATTCACATACAACCCTTTGCGTCCGCGAAGGTTAGTCCCCATAAGCCTTCGCATTCGCGACCCCTATTCTACATTACTAAAGAGCAAAACTACACTGCCGCAAAATATCCTTCGCGAAGGCAAGATTAGCTCCACATTCACGAAGTGCTAAAATCACACAAAAAAACCAGCAACTGAAACATGAATAAAAAAAGTCCGGAATCACCCCTGAACTCATGCGAGCCCATAGGGACCCCGTCCAATCATCCCAATTAGTCTATATAGTTTGTACAAACTTACTTGAAGGCTCGTAACATAAAAATAATATCAAATCCTCGAACCAAATATTTCAAAAGTCTAAAGTTCAAATTTCTGACTTTCGACTGGACGCACCAAAATGACCTCGCGTCACCTAAGACCCAAACCAAATATACGAACAAGTTCAAAATCATCTATCACACTCCAAACTCAGGAGAAGCAACCGGCACACGATGCCTGAACGCCAGTGTATGCTAACATTAAGTCTTTCATTACAGTTCCTGGCCGACCATGCCTTCCAATATCAAAATTAATAAATGTTCATAATAGGTTGTGGAAAAAACCTTAGCTTTATATATATATATATATATATATATATATATATATATATATATATATATATATATACACACACACACAAGACACAAACTGCAAGCCTCTAAGAGCACTATAATACATAACTTGGTTGAGACATGGCCTCACCACACCCAAAGTAATAGAAACTTACTCCGGTACCTATTGACTTATATATATCTACTTTGGGGAAATGGAGTATGATGATTAACTGCTGAAATAAATACACTATTGGGGAGGTACGTCGCATGGTCTATCTGTTCCTGTGGACATGAACACAACGCCAGCGTCCATATGAAAGATGTACTCAGTATGTAAGACGAATAATGTATGTAAACCAAAGGCATAACATATGAGATACGAATACACAAGTTTAACTTGAATACCTAATGCAAGCCACCAGGGGTGAACACTACAATAATCATGAACGTACGCAAGTTTTGTAAAGGTCAAGCTATTCATTAGGACTATGCATTAAATATAATATAATACTACTCAACTACTCTTTATACCCAACCTTAGGAGGTTTTGGTTGAATCCGATTTCAATAGGACTTGGCGTACCTGGTCTCAAGAGGTATTGGTAAAGTTCCACATTACATCGGTCTGTACCGGACCTCATAGAGGACTCAATCATACCTGGCTACACAAGGGCTCGATAAGTACTTCACATCACGTCTCATCATAACTAACTGATCACTGAATGCATAATAGGAAATAAAGTGCGATGCAAAGTTTAAAAAGAAAAAATGGATTGACTCTTATGTGAAGACAATACATATCAAATTCATTCAAAATAGACTTGGTCGGATGCACTTTTGTATTCGTACTCCGCCGATCTCATTCTCAATATTTTGGCGCGACTACACTCATTGTTCTTGCTAATACTCTCTCTCTTTCTCTCTCTGCTCCTCTTCATATTTTCTTTCTCGCCTTAAAGAAGTGGCAGAACAAAAATGGCGGCAAGGGAAGTCTCTCAGAATTTAGTTACAATGGCAGATAAAATTTCATTTGGACCGAAAACATTGCGATGATAGCTCTTCAATTTAAAATGAAGACCCCCATTAAATGTAAAAAAGGCGTGGAGATGAAACCGAAATGATTGCTCTTTGCCATCCATATCTGCATATATGGAGCTTTTACCATCAGACTCATCATGTTCGAGTAAGAATTAGTCTGGATTGACGATATTTATTTAACGCCGAAATTCAAGAGGACCACCCCTTTTCTTCGTTTAGTACTGGGGTACATGAAAAGGCAGAGCTATGGAAAATGAATCATTAAATCATTATGGGACAATTAGACGTTTTGAAAACGGGAAGACTACATTTTCTTTAACGTCTTTCTTATTTAATTGAGCAATGAATGCATATACAGTAAACTTTTTAACAGGAATGACTTTATTTTTCAGCAAATTGTTAATGACAAAATAAGAGAAAAGTCTAATAAAACAGATAAATACAAATGCTAGATATAAAAAGGTGCTACATCACCTTTAATTTTCCCAACTTTATATATATATATATCTTATATTGCTTCTGACATCACCAATTGAAGTTTGAAGGTCTTAGAAATATATAACAACACTCACTTTTGCATGTTTTACTCTCTATTTTATAAGTCAGTAAATGTCCTCAACATATATATGCGAAAAAAAAAAACTTTAGACATATCAATAGTTTATTGGAATTTAATACTTTTAGTAATTTATATTTGAGAAAATTCACATGCAAAAAAGTAGGAGTTTACTGATATCTTTTACAACAATTTCATCACTTGTACTTAATCTTGCAAACTCTCAAAAGTACAATTAGACTTTGAAAACAATACTAATTGGACGTCGTCGTATAATTTTCCCTTTTCTTGTCCTATTAGGAAACCTGATCTGTATGCCTCTTTATATGGAGTGCAATGTTAAATTAGATTTAAATTATATCCAGTAATCTCAGCTTTTATTAACTTTCTATTTCCTCATTCTATATTTCAACGGATTAAATCCATTCTATGTATATATACATGTATTTATGTATGAACATTTAACATTGATCTTTTCAAATTTAGTGTGTGTGGGGGAGTATCTGTAACTGAATAGTGCATCATTTTGTTCTAAAAACCCTAAGTTTGAAGTTTGCTGTCTAAATTGGATACTCAAAGATTCCATTTGATTTTGATTTTGGGGAATTCTTGAAATTCCTGGATCTGGGTGTGTGAAAAATTAATATAAATGGCGGATCAAGAAGATGAAGAGTTGAAAATGGCGTTAAGGATGAGTATGCAGAAGGAGTCACCGGAGCCAAAGAGGAGCAAACCGGGAGAGGAGGTCGTCGGTGCCGTTGGGGAAGAAGGGGAGTCGCCGGAGGTGAAAAACCGGTGACTGCAGAGGGAATTGATGGCTGCTGCTGCTGAAAAGCGGATGATAGTGGCGGCCAAGAATGTGGCGGAGCCGCTGGCGGAAAAGAGTGGTGTGTCTGGTAGTGAGGTGGTGGAACGTAAGGATAAAAGTGTGAAATTGGTGAAGGGTGAGGATAAAAATGTGAATTTGGTGAAGGGTGGGAGAAAATTGTAAACTTGGGGAAAGAGCTTTCAGTTGCAGAGGCTAATGAGTTATTTTCAATGATCTTTGGTTGTGAAGTTACCAGAGATATTCTTGGTCAGTGGACTAATCAGGGCATAAGGTATGGTTATATTAATGCCTCTCTGTTTGTGAGAATTGGATTTAGGATTATGTGTTTATGATAATTGAGATGTTGAATTAAGTTTACTTTTGCCTTTTCTTCTTTTATGATGCGATATAATCCCTCAAGGTAGTTTGTTCATCTAGCTATTGCACTAGATTGCTTGCTATTGGCAATTGGATTTTTACTTGTTCTCCTTGATGACTCGTGTTTCGCCGTATATTTAGTGTTCTTATAAATATTCTTGGTTTCCTGTGTAGATAATCGTCTAACAAATAGCTGTTACGGGCTTTTTAATGTTGTTATTTTCTTTTCAAAATTAAAAAGAAAAGGTGGGTAGGTGTGCTTATATAAAATAAAAACGAAATAAGAATATCACTCAAAATAAGAAAGATCACAAAAAATCTAATTGGTAGAAATGAGTAGTTCTAGTAAGATGAGTGATATGGTTAATGTTATGTTTGACAGAGATTAACGTAAGTGTCAAGGTATTATTTGCTTTGGCTGGCCTCCCTCCGAGCCACCTCAAGCCTTTTCAATCTTATGGTTTTGCACCCCGGGCTCTAGCCAAAAAGATGCTTCAACATTTGAATCCTGAACTCGCCTTATATAGCCCGTAATTTCCCCCTCCCACTCCGATGTTGGGATTTGCCTAAGGTAAGTTTCACGTGGAACTTCCTTTTCAAGTTCACCGCCAACAGCCTGCGGGATGTTACACTCATCTCCCTTTGGATCTTAGCGTCCTCGTTAAAAACTTTTCCCAGCATTATATTAGGGGAGGTTCAGGCTCTGATGCCACCTGTGACGGCCTAAGCCCAAGTGTCACTATTGTGTGCTTTGGCACGATCCCTTTGGACCCTTATGACCCACAGTTTTGTCCTCTTTGGCTTTAACCTAGAGAAAGCCTCAATATTTAAATCCTGAACTCGCCTTTATATGGCTCCCAACGTTTTTGATGTACTGGTTGATACCACTATATGATACCAAAGGTGGAAGGCAGGCTGATGAGGCTGGGCTAAAGAGAAGGACCATCAGGCTTCTAGGCAGACAAGCTTCCGAAGAAGGGCTGCACATTTGAAAGGGAGAATAAGAGATCTATATAAGATAGAGCACAAGTTCACATACATCTAAGACTTCTTAATTGGCTAGTTGTAAATAGCCCTAGGGTTCACACGTTTTTGGACTCGACGACAGCGTAGCCCAAAGGATAAATACATGAGGTCTGTTGGGCAAAAGCGAATAATACGTGCCATAAACTTGAGTCGACAAGTATGATATCAGAATCATACTCCCATAATACGATGATGGGTGATGGGTAAACATCAACCTTAAGTTGAGTCCCTAAGGGTGTTGCATTTACGCCCATGACGGAGGGCAGATTGATAAGGGTTATTCAAATAGAAGGACTTGCTGGCTTCATGGCTGACAACCCCACATCGGAAAGGGAGAGAAAAATAAAGTGCTATATGAGATAGAGCACAAGTTCATATAGCATAACACTCTTTTGTGCTCGATGGTGGTGTACCCAAAGGACAAATATGTGAGGTCCCTTTGACCAATGGAACAATTCGTGCCATGGGCTTGAGCTGTGAATTTAAGACACCATTTTAAGATTGCATATCCGTGTACCATATATGTACTTCTCAATGTAAAAGTAAAATAAGTTTGTTCTGGTTTTGAGAAACACGAGATTTGTTAAATTGCTAATTTTGCCTTTCTAAATTTATATTTTCCCAATTGAAATGAGATGCAAAACATTTTTGTTCTCTTACAAAGACCATTTTGAAGTGTTCAACCGCATCAGACCAAACCATAGCCATAGACTGAAGGTTGGTTCTGGTTTCAGGTTTAGGCAGGAACTGCAACAGACCATGCACACCTCTGTTGATATTGGGTATTCAATGTTATGAGGAGACGACCCATTCGTCCTTCAAGTAGTCCAGCACCAATGCTTATCCAAACCCCCTGGACCTCAAAGTAGTGCCCTTTTTGGTGTCCATGGCCTCCATCCAATATAACTAGCTAAGTGATAGTAGATTTCACTTATCTTAAAGGCGTTTATGATGCGTTACCTAATGCAAAGTCTGTCGTAGTATGTCCTTTGTGTCGAGTGTTTGTAGAGGATGCTGTCATTGCCTCTTTCTGAACCTTGTATGCATGCTGAGAGAAAATTCTGTTACTACTTAGAAGTTTATATAATGTTGTTACTGGTATTGTTGCTTCTCTTAATCTAATCTTTGCTTATTTAGGTTGAACATTGATACACAGATGCATTTGAGTTGATTTTCTGATACTTGAAAAAATATTTTATAGGTTTAGTCCTGATCCAGATACATCGAGGGCTTAGTGCAGCATGAAGGTGGGCCGTGTGGTGTGCTAGCAGCACTACAGGTAATACTTTGGTTCTCTCTTGTTTCTTCTTTAATAGGAAAAATACATGCATTCCACCCTAAACTTGTCCGAAGAACTCAGTTACATACTTAAACTTTGTGGGCATCTTTTTACTCTCTTATTCTTGACCAAGGTGTATTAATTATCCCCCTCAGAAGTGGAAAGAGCGTTACTGGTAAAAAACAAGTTAAAATGAATTAAATTGCACAAAAGTCATTTCTAATAGGACAAAAAATTTAAGCTTTTTTATTACTTTTCTTTTTATTTTTATTCTTTTGTTTTTCTTCTCTTTCTCTTTCTCTTTCTTCCTTATCATCTTCCCTACAATTACATACAAAAGGACCCAACTTTATGAACCAACAAGGCAGCAACAAACAAAAAGCGACCTCTATCCTTTTTCTTCAGACAGATCTTTTTGTTGCTTAGGATCTGTTTGAGACCCCCGTTTTAGAAGTATTTCTCAGGTGAGAAGTTGGAGTTAGCAGTAAAGAGCTGGTACGCCGTTAAAATAGTGAAAGCTACAAAATTTTGTTGCCAATGCAACAGCTATATCCAGCAGTCTTTGATGCTAAGTTAGGTTTTGACAGAAAGAAGAGGAAGAGAGGGAACGGGAAATAAAAGAAAAAGATGTAAAGTTATTGGATTTGGCTGGAAAACTTTTCTGCAGCAAATGCTTGTTTGGTGAAATGTTCTTACGTTAATCCATTTATGAAAATATTGTAACTCAAGATGTTGAAAGGAATCAATTGGACCTTGATTTGAGATTTGACGGATGAGTATCAATTCAGAAAGGAGATGTGTTTATTTTGTGTGGTGAAGGTCCCTCTGGTGGTGTATATGTGTGTTTCGTGGTGGTCAAATTAATTTAGAGAAATGAAAGAGGGTGAGACGTTGAAGATAAGAACAGGAAGAAGCACAAGGCTTCTCACATAGTGTGGAATGAAGGGGGAAGCTGGGTCACTAATGGTGACATTCAAGGTCGGTAATTTTAGTATGTCTAGGTAAAAAAATTCTATCCCTTTTCAGAGAGAAGGGAAGCAAGGGAAATAGAGTTTTCTAAGGTAGATATTGGAATATGGTTTGGTGTTTCATAGCGAAATAGGGATGTTGGTTGGTGTTATGGAAAAGGGAGGAAGGTGATACAAGATGAAGTGAAAATAGTGCAAAAGAAAAAATAAAGGAAAAAAAGGAGAGAAAAAGAAAATTAGGTGGCATCTACATGACTTTTATATGGTAAGAGCTTGTGAAACACTGCCCACCACAAAAGTGCTTCTTTATTTTTAGGGAGGTACTGCTTGTTGCTACTGCTTCTTTATTTTCATCTTTCCTTTGAGCTGAGGGCCTACCGAAAGGCGGAAACTAGGGCTGCTTATCGGGCGGATTGGGCGGTTATTTACTCTTAAAGATTTGTCTTGTCGGTTATCGGATCTTAAATATATTTACTCTTAACGATTTGTCTTATCAGTTATCGGATCTTAAATATATTAATCCGTTAGCCACCCGATAAGATATCGGGTGGATTGGTATCGGTTTAGCTCGTATCGGGCGGTTTATTGGTCTAATTCAATCAAAATAAAATAAAATTATTTAGTCTCTGTATATTTAAATAAGTGGTCGGCGTACTAAGAGGGACGAAGAAGAAGAGACACAGTGATGGGTAAACCATCTGTCTAGAATCTTATTTATGTTTATGTACATTGACTTTAGTCCATGTGAAAGATTTCCAATTGGCCGTTGTCAAAACAAATGTTCAACATGCTTAGAATTCTAGGATGCCTTAAAACCCAGACAAAGTTGATGAAGAAGTGGTGTAACTGGTCTTGTTATCTTGTTTCAGATAGCAAATTCTGTCTTTTGTCACAGCTAGATGACTCCTTTTATTTGGCGTTCTCTTATTCTAATTCACTTTGATAGAGTACTGGAGGAAGGACTTTTGATTATTTAATATATATATGGATAAAAATAAATTTTATATGTATATATTTTTTTTTAACTGGTTAACGAATTATCCGTTAAGAAAATTGAATAATCCGCCCGCAAATCGATAAGCCGTTAATAAAAAAATTCAATCCATTTCCCGTCCGTTAAAGCGTTAAGCTTCGGATTCAGTTTGATTTTTGGTTTAGGTTTAGTTTTGAACACCCCTAGCGGAAACAACCTCTCTATCTTCTCAAGGTAGGGGTAAGATCTGCGTACACATTACTGTCTCCAGACCTCACTTATGGGATTACACTATGTTTGTTGTTGTAGAAGTATTTTTAGGGAGGTAATAGTTACACTTTGAACAAGAATAAGGGGTAAAAGAACGCCCGCAAAGTTCGAGTATGTAATTGAGTTTTTGGGACAACTTTTGAATGGAACTTATGTCTTTACCATTAGGACCAAATCAAAGTTTCTTAGATAAAGATGAACTGATTATCATTTACTCTGGTTTATTTTTCTGCAGTGGACAGATAGGTTTCAACTTTTTTGAATTTTCTTGTGTTAACCACTTAATCATAGCTAATTTCTGCAGTAGATAGATAGTTTTGGACTTGCGTTGAATTCTTTTATGTTAATCTCACAGCCACTTCTAGTGGTCAAGAATGAAACTTGTCCCTGTTGTACAGTAAATTTAAGTGTTTGATAGAAGTTAGAAATTGAGATGGTTTTACAGCCACATGTATTGGATACAAATGTCAGTATTAACAGGAAAAGTTGCAGTGCAAGTATGCATAAATTTCTTGTACGTTCATGGGCATCTTCTATCATTTCCAATAAATAACCAGGTACCATTTTGTTCTGCTGGATGGCGAAGTATTTGGCTTCTTGCTCTTTCGATGTTTATTTTGTTCGCTCTATGTAATTGCACACCATACTTCCATTTTACTTGATTCTACATTCATCGTATTCCCTGTTTGACTTTAGCATCTTTTGGACTCAATTTAAGTTCACATAGTGTTCCATCTCTGTTTGACAAATGTTCCATGATTCTGCAGGCTTTTGTTCTGAAATACCTATTGTTTTTCCTGGAAGAATTAAATATTGTTTCACCTAGCTTGTCCGCCAATGTGGGTTTGAGAAGATTGGCTGACAAAGAATCTGCTGGAGCTGATATTTTTTCATCTCTAAGTGAAGAGAAAAAATCAAGGTTGATATTGTAAATTTTGTTGCTATGTGGGCATATTTTATTGGGTTTTAAAGCGGATTACTGAATTTATGTCTCATTGAGACCTTGTCATATATTTAACTGCTACAAGGCTCATATATTCCTGGGATATATTTATTGCACATCACATGTGTTCTTTTTTGTTTTTGTTTTTTTGTTTTGAGAATGGTAACAATATATTCATCAGCACAAAAATATGTGCTGCTAGTCAAATTTACAAAAAGATACCAGGGAGTTTAATATGTTGTTTTAAAGGACTCTAAACACTGTAATATTGACTCTGTTTCAACTACAAAACTTCACATTCCACTTGTTTTTTTATGTGAATACTTCCTTTCATGAGTGGAAAAAAAACAAAGCAATCCCCTACCCCAAAAGGACAATTGCTGACTGCAGTTGGTGGTCCTTTTCATTATCTCCTGATTGTTAGTTGTCCGACTGAACTATCTCTTCGTGAAGTAACTGGAGTACTTTTATGTAAATGCTCCTGGAAAATTTTGATATTTTTAGACAAATCCTGAAAAACTCTTTTCTTTTCCTTTTTATTGATCCGGAACAGAGCATTGGTCAGAGACATGGGTGAGATATTGTTTATGTGCGGAAGCAATAGAAGGGTTGTGATAGCATCTTTGAGAATACTTGATGGTAACCTTGAGGCGTCTGAGGTGCGTTCAAGTGATGAGGTAAGCCACTATATGTCTGCTAGGAATTTGTTTTCCATGTACTTGTTAAAAAAAATGAATTTGTTTTCCATGTTGCTCCTTATTGTTCTCCTCCTGTCCAATTTCATCGTTTGGGGAATCAAGCAATCTTTATTTGAGTACACATTTTGCGTACTTCTAAAATATATTTAATTATAAGAATTGTGATATATACTACAATTTTTATCTACTTTCTAAATATGTAACTCTTATATAAAAAACTACAGGAATGCATTCCGAATCTGTTTTTACGTGTCCTTTTTTGTTTTCTTTTTCCTTTTTTTTTTTTGGATACGAGATTTTCACTTGTGCTTTATGGATGTAATGCTTAATCAAGAACATGTGCATGTGAAGGTGCTTGCATTTAATAAATCTATCTATATTGGTGAATACCTAATGTTTGATTTTTAATAGGTTACTGTGTTTTGTTATACAGGTCATTTCTAAAGCACTTGAAGGTCTCTCACTTGTGTCCGGGGCTAACTTGCAAAAGGTTTTAATCACTTACACATATACATCATCGGTAGATGCTCTGCAAAGGCTTGAAGCACTGCTCCCAGTATTCCGAAGTCGTATGGGAGCAATGCTGTTCCTAATATCAGCTCTGCTTTCTCGTGGAATTGTAACTTCTTTTTTATTTTTTCACTTGTGTGTATGTGTTGTGTGAGGGTAGGTTTCAGCTCCCCATTTTTGCTGTAATGGTCCTAGTTCAAACAGGATGAGAGAGACATTTACAAAACTAAAAGTGAACAGTGGATTCATGGAAACAATTTTAATCTACTCCAAAATGATTAAGAGAAAGGATCATTGACAATAGCATATATCTTATAGTGTATTAGTCCTTTAATTGATATCTCTCTCTCTGTACAGGACTCTGTTCAAGCTGATAGGGATGATCCTTCTCAACCTTTGGTTACAGCACCTTTTGGACATGCTTCACAGGTATCCTGATATTAATAAATGGCTAAGTTTTGGTGAATATATTGTATGCTCTTCTGTTTTGTGCCAACTATAAACTTAGGTACTGGTTAGACTATGTCATATTTTATCTTTCGTGGAACAGGAAATTGTGAACCTCTTGCTTTCAGGTGAAGCCGTTGCCAATGTGTTTGATGGGAGGATGGATTTGGGTGGTGGCATGTTTGTGAAGGGTATCTCCACAACGGTGGAGGTTGGGTTTCTTACTCTGCTAGAGTCCCTAAACTTTTGCAAAGTTGGCCTGCATTTGAAATGCCCGAAATGGCCAATATGGGTTGTTGGCAGCGAATCTCATTACACTGTCTTATTTGCTCTTGATACAAAAGTTCAGGAGGAGAATGAACTTGAAGGCCGGGAAACAAAGATCCGCAGAGCTTTTGATGCACAAGATCAGAGTGGAGGTGGTGGATTCATTAGCGTGGAAGGTTTTCATCAAGTCCTCAGGGAGACTAATGTCAGTCTTCCCGCGGATAAGCTTCAAAACCTCTGCAGCAGTGGATATATTGTATGGAGCGAATTCTGGCAGATTCCGTTGGACTTGGACAAGAGTATGGGAGGACTAAAAGATCCTAGTGGATTAATGGGGAAAAGGTCTTTGATCTTTACAACTTCAATGGGATTGCAAAATCGGTTATGAATGGGAACCAGGTTTCATCTTTAAATTATTTTCCGGTACAAAGACCTAGACTCACTAAGTTGAGGGTTTCAGTTCCCCCAAGGTGGACGCCGGAGGAGTTCATGTCTTCAGGCTCGGGTACAAATTATCCTACTGCAGGTAAGGATTCTGTTACTGAAGTTTCAAAGCCGGAACCTTCTCAGCATGCTCCTTTGGTTGACTGCATCCGAACTCGCTGGTCCCGAGCCACATGCACTTGGGAAGGTGATGCACCAAGCATAGTTTGATTGGTATTATAGTTGATATAGTCTGAAGCAGCCATCTTGTTTTCTGGGCATTATGATGTAGAGCAGGAGTCCATTGAAGTGTAATGTGATGCTCACAGCTTTCTCTTTCTGGACAGGAAGATTTTTGTCAGGGCAGTTTCCGATCGGGAACACAAGGCAATACCACTTTCAACTGTGTGATATTGTAACTTTTAAGAGTCTAGTTTGATTTGGAAAAGTCCAGTCCTGAGGGTAAGAGAGGCAGTACTGTTATTTGAACTTCGGTCATTAATTTATTCACCTTGTGCTGTTGAATAGGTATTCCCCTTTTTTCTCTGAAGGGATATCAATAAGCATCAGTCTGGTCATTAATTGTTGTTGTAACTGTAGAAAGCCTCTCATCTTTGCGGTTGATTAGGGAATATCTTACTCAAAGAAGTGTGTCTCAAATAACATGTTGTCTATTATATTTGTTAATGGATGGAATTCTTTAAACCTCTGCTTATGACTTTGGTCGTCAAATGATGACCGAATGCTACGATTTGTATTTTACCGGCATGTGGGTTGGCAAGGAAAGGCTAAAGAACTATCTATGACTTCCTTCCAATCACATGTTTTTTTCTTTAAACCTTTTTCACTTGAACATTAATGTGTTAATTTAAGGCATATCTTATTCTTCATGTATAATCAAACAAAAAGGAACAGTTTCATCTCCTTGGAAATCTATCAAAACCATACAACGTGACAAGTGAAACTCGCTAAAAGAGTAATCTAGTGTTGAAAAGTGTTGGCAGAAAAGAAGTGGGGGCTAAGGCAAAAGTAGATGGACACTAAAGTAAAATTAGTTTCTGCAACAGAAAGTGATATTACATGTGAAATTGTCCCAAATGAACATTGCAAATGTTACAGTAGACTGCAGATCAGCAGGGATATGTGGAAGTGCCAAACACTGGTAAGCTTGCTAGCAACAGTTTTATCCGGAACAAAGTGGTGCGGAACCTAAATAGTGCAAACAAGGAAATATAGGACTCAAAAAAGAATAGTTAGATGAGAGCCTAAATTCCCCAGATTAAATATCATGAAGTCAATGGTCATGTGGAGAAAGCAAACTGAGGTCTCTGGAAAAGAAACCTTGCAAAGACCAAAGACATTCCATGACAAGCCAGAATTTGGAAAATTTTACAAGATATCATCTAAGAACAAAAAAAACGTCATGATGAATACTGGAATGCTGCTCCATTAATGGTATTCTCTGCTCTGAGTAATCCGGAATGAATAGCTACAACACACAATTTTTCCAAGCATCCACAGAAAATCATACTCAGCTGAAAGACTGTCTTGGAGACGTATAGCTACATTCAGACCCATAGGCTTCCAAAGGCTTCTTCAAGTGCCCTTTTCCTGCTTATCTCTAGACTCCACCCTCCAGCCCTAGCAGCCTTCTCAGCTTTTAGTTTCATCGTTTCTTCATCTTCATACTCCAACCCTGGAATTGATCCAACTGGAAGAGGCTGCGTGGGTCGTGGCTGAGCTATACCTCCGGCAACTGCAGGGGCATAGTGCCCTTGTGGACCAGTACTGGACCCTGCCTGAGGACCTAGGCCCAAAGCCTGCAGAAATGAAGAAGAAAAACTTAGTTAAGAATAATACAAAAATAATCTGTATGATCACTATTCAAGAAGTGATAGGTCAATATGACAGAAAGTGTAGAGCCAGCGACAATCCAATGACATTCCTTCCTTTTTCCTTTGATCTCATACATTGTTGTGTAGAAACCATCACTATCCTTTTGTCCTATTTTACTATTTGTAACGTCACTCACTCCATTTTTGGAAAAGCAAAAAAAAAAAAGATAATCCTTCAAAAAAAACTAAAATAGAGTGAATAAACCAACAATCTCTAACAGCTTCTTTAAACACTACATGCAAGGTAAATTTCTGAGCTTTCTTTAGCTGATCTCCTCAATAGCATCTCAAGGAAGATGAATGACCTTGAAATTGCCGTATTTATCTGACTTTGTTTAATTAGTTAGGTAGAAAGAATTTAGAAGTGAGAAATATTACAGGAACTAATAAGGGCCTGAAGTCCAAGGATATACTAGTTTTATGCCATACATGGCATCATATATATTAGGCAAGAGAAGATCATAGTGTACTCAAAATTTGTTCAAACCATGCAAATCAATACCATAGAAATTACTGTTTAAGTTTATGCAAGATCTCTTGATTTAATTGGTAAGATTTCTGTAATCATTGCCACTTTAAATCTCTTTCGCACCATAAACTTTGTCAAGTCTCAAAAAGGATACCAACCGCTGAACTAGCAGTTGCAAATTTGCATAGTAACATTTAATTACTACTTTCAAGCTTAAATTATCTTCTTAATTTTGTCCAAATGACATTTAAGGCATATTAGTTGGAGGTATTATTAAAGAAAATGAAGCATAAGAAGCCTAGCTTGATTATTCCAGGACAGATAAACAGTGTAAGAATTTAGGAATTTTTTGAAGATAGCATTCAGCATAAGAAGCCTGCAATATGTATTGCAGGACAGCGACAAACATTGCAGCATTCAGGAATTGAACATATCGGAAAGGAAAGAGGAGAGTGGTGGCTTGACCAATGAGCACGAGATCCAGTCGGAGGAGATCACAGTAGCTTTGGTTGAATGTACCTATATAGGAAATAAGCTGAAAGAGAAATCCCTGAAAGGAGGAGATAACAATACCAAGTTTTTCCACTGCATGGCAAATGTCACCAAAGATGTAATTTTCTTACAAATCATTATCAGGCTTTCTCGGAGGGTAATAAGGACCAGGGAAGATTTCTCTGTACCAACTTCTCAGGAAAAGGAATTCTAGGATATCTAGACACTATATGATGTGAGGGGATGTGGGGGGTGGGGGTGGGAAGGGGAGGGGGGGACTCTAGGCAAAACAATGTTAAGAATCGGCCTTGACAAAAAGGAGCTTGAGAAAACTTGTAAAAAAGGTCGAGTGGAACTGTTCAGGTGACAAAGCACCTGGACGAACGATTTCACCCTCGCCCTCAGCAGTGTTTTTTTTAACAAGAATAAGGCAACGTGCCTTCAGCATAGTTAGGATGTGGTGAAAAATGATGTGATGGAAAGCTAAGTTGCTCGGACTCTTCACTTTTAGTGCCCCACCCGTGTTGAAACGTGTGTGGGGCATGTGGGTATGAGTATGAGATCCGATCCGTATCGGATCCAGTCAATCGATTTTGCGAACTTTGACAAAAATCGACAAAGAAATTCGAGACAGATACAACAATTTCTTGAACTAAAAAAAAAATTAGGGTGAAATTGAAGAAAATAACATAACTTGTATATGGACATCGGCATTATGATGAAGAGGAAGAAGAGGTATGCACGTGGCCGACCGAGGATCAGATGGGGAGCTCTAACCAAGGATAAAGCCCAGGAGTTGGAGGGGAGGTTATCCGCTATGGGAGCTTGAAGGAGTAGTGGAGACGCGAGCACTATGTGGTCAACGACGGGGAACTACGTGCGGGAGGCGAGAGAGATGCTAGGGATATAGAAGGGTTTTTCTGGCAGGCAACAAGCCGATTGGTCACCTTGACGAAGTCTAAGGTAAAGTGGAGGCGAAGAAGGTAGCGTACACGAAGTTGGCAGGGAGCACAAGCGAGGAGGAGAGGAGAACGAATAGAGATAAGTACAAGGTGGCGAGGGAGGAGGCAAAGCTGGCGATCACGGAGGCTAATAATGCAGTGTTTGCTCGTCTGTACGAGGAATTGGAGGAGAAAAGCGGGGCCAGGAAGTTGTTTGGGCTGGCTAAAGCGAGGGAGAGGAAGACCCGGGATCTAGACCAAGTAAGGTGCATCAAGACGAGGATGGTAGAGTATTGATGGGAGAGTCCCAGATTAAGTAGAGATGACAGACGTACTTCTATGGTTTTCTACACCACGAGTGGGACCGGTATATAGTGCTAGGGGATTTGGGGCATTCGAAAAGTGTCAGAGATTTTAAGTATTGTAAGCGCATTAAGGTGGAGGAGGTCGTGGGGCATTGCGTAAGATGAGTAGAGGTAGAGCGACCGGGCCAGACAAAATTCCAGTTGAGTTTTGGAAGTGTGTGCGCAGAGTAGGACTGGAGTGGCTGACTGGGTGTTCAATGTAATTTTTAGGATGAAGAGGATGCCGTAGGAGTGGAGATCGAGTACAGTGATACCTTTGTATAATAACAAAGGTGATATCCAGTGTTGTAACAATTATAGGGTATCAAGTTACTAAGCCATACCATAAAAGTCTGGAAAAGGGTGGTGGAGGTGAGGGTGAGGAAGACGACATTTATATCCAACAACCAGTTTGGGTTCATGTCGGGTCGCTCCACTACGGAAACTATCTACCTTATTAGAAGGCTGGTAAAACAGTACAAGAATAAGAAGAAGGATTTGCATATCGTGTTTATCGACTTGGAGAAAGCATATAACAAGGTCCCTAGGAAGGTGACCCGGAGATGTCTTGAGGCAAAGGGTGTGCCAGTAGCCTACATAAGAGCGATCAAGGACATGTATGATGGAGTTAAGACTAAGGTTAGGACTGTGGGAGGCGACTCGGAGCATTTCCCGGTTGTTATGGGATTACACCAATGCTCTATGCTTAGCTCGTTCTTATTTGCCTTGGTGATAGATGCACTGACACACCATATTCAAAGGGATGTGCCGTGGTGTATGTTATTTGCTTATGACATAGTTCTAATTGGTGAGATGAGGGTCGGCGTTAATGAGAGGTTGGAGGTTTGGAAACAAACCCTCGAGTCTAAGGGGTTTCAAATTGAGCAGGTCTAAGATAAAGTACCTTGAATGCAAGTTTAGCGCTGAGTCGAGGGAAGTAGGCAGGGACGTGAGGCTTGGATCACAGGTCATCCCCAAGAGAGATAGCTTCAAGTACCTTGGGTCGGTGATTCAAGGGACAAAGAGATCGATGAGGACGTCAACTATATAGGGGCGGGATGGATGAAATGGAGGCTTGCATCTGGAGTCTTGTGTGACACAAAAATGTCACCGATACTCAAAAGTAAGTTTTATAGAGCTGTGGTTAGACCGGCCATGTTGTATGGGGCAGAGTGTTGGCCGATTAAAACTCCCATATCCAGAGGAAGAAGGTAGCAGAGATAAAGATGTTGAGGTGGATGTGCGGGCACACTAGGATAGACAAGACTAGGAATAAAGATATTCGGAATAAGGTGAGCATGACTTCTGTGGATGACAAGATGCGAGAAGCGAGGCTTAGATGGTTCGAGCACGTGCGAAGGAGAAGCCTTGATGCTCCGGTGAGGAGGTGCGAGCGGTTGTTGGCCGTGGTGGGTACGAGAAGAGGTAGAGGGCGGTCTAAGAAGTATTGGGGAAAGAGGATCAGGCAGGACACGGTACGATTGCAGATTTTCGAGGACATAGCCCTTGATAGGAAGGTCTGGAGGTCGCATTAGGGTTGTAGGTTAGGGGGTAGTAGAGTTTTCCTTACTTCATACCCGGGGTGAGGCGGGGTTGGATTAGGGTTGATCTTAGATGGCTTGCAGTTTATGTTGGATCCACACTATCCTTGTTGTTTATCTTAACCCCGGGCCTTAGATACTGGTTACTGTTATTGCATGTCATTTATCTTTTGGTTGTTATGCTTATGTTACTATTACGGTTTCTACTGGAGTTACTAATGAATAGTCTTTTCTTGTTTTTTTTTATTTCCGTCTTTCTGAGCGGAGGATCTATCAGAAATAGCCTCTCTGCCCTATCGAGGTAGGGGTAAGGTCTGCGTACATATTACCCTCTGCAGACCCCATTTTGTAGGATTTTACTGGATAGTTGTTGTTGTATATAGAAATTTCTATGTATCCTTTTACTTTTTATCTCCTTCTCGGATTCTCCTCTTGATTAATATTTTCTCCTTTCTTGGGGTACCTTGTAAGTTTTTCACATAATGCCTAATAATTTAGACATATTTTTATAACCTTATTTTAAAATGTTTAAATTATTTTTAGCCGAATTCCATGCACCTGTATTCGTACCTGGATCTGTACCTCCGAATCTTAAAATTTAGATCATGAAGAATCTGACCTCTAGATCCGCACCCGTATCAGACACCCGCACTCGAGTTCGAGCAACTTAGATGGAATGCATGGACCAATCCTACAGGATGTGGTTTGTCTCAAGGAAGCTTTAGCTCATCCCTTTTATTGGGATAAGTTCATCCTTTCTAGTTTAAAAATGAAGAAGGTAGGTGCGGTAGAAAACAAGGATATCTGGACTATAAGCTGGTAAGAGTGTGTAGAAAATCATGGAAAGGTAGTGTCAATTAGGTTGAAAGTGCTAATAAAACACCTTAAATCAACCATATAGAATGCCTTTGGAGGAGGGAGAGATTTTAGATGCCAGTAATTAAATGAAACTGTAGATTCGCGGTTGAGATGCAGAAAATTGAAATATTCCACAGATTGGATAATTAAATCTACGATGAGCTCTCTGTGATGATTAATAGAGCTCTTGAGGATCTTTTGGGGAGCTATTGAGGCATCCAACATGTGACTCACTGTAGTTCTTTTTATTTGTTACGAAGCTGATCTGTAAAATTGGAATGGAAATGGAAAGGGAATCATGAAGCATAACAAAAAAAAATTATTGAAGAGAGAGGGGGGGGGGGTGGGGGGGCAGAGAGAGAATAGGAATCTTAAATAGAGTACTCTAATGAGCTAGTCAATACGGAGAGGAATAACTCCAATTACAAAGACATTAGCTAATCACATGGGAAAACGAAAGACAAGACCTAACCGACTACTTATAGCCAAATCAAAAACAAAAGGGAAGTTGTTAAAAACTTAAAATGGAGGAAGTTGTGGAAGAAAAAGCCAGAAATGCGTCGTGGATTGTAACCATCAGAAAAGGTGAAGTAATGGAAAACAAGACCATCACAGGCTGTTACAAAATGCAGCATGGGTGGATAACTATTCTTTTTTTTTTTCCTTGAGAAGGGGATGGGTGGTAACTATCTGAGAAAACAATATCCTCCGCCTAATGGGTTGTAACCATGAGATAGTTCATAGTCAGACAACATCCTCCATGTAAGGCTTATAATCTGAGCTAAGTTAACTCACATGCTTGTCATAACAGCCAACTTTTCTCCTCATGTCTCCCTGCTAACAGAAGGCACCCTATCATATGCCTTTCGTACGCTTGTGCAGCACTTCAGGTGACAACCTAAGCAGATTTTAGGTGAGCAGGAGGAATAGAAACATCTCCATTTCATGCGTCTGATTTGCAGAAGATACACTGATTTTTGTGAGCCACGGATAGCACAACAATGACCTAAGGATGCTAGTGCGGCTGAGGTTATATCCAGTCTCCATATCTATGGGGATACGGAGAAATTTCCAGTAAGAAAAGTACATAAACTTCGTGAGCTAGCGTCAACATTTTGACTGATCTCACCACAGCATACTTGGGCTTGCCTCTAGGAGGTAAGTTCAAGATGTTAAACTTTGCAAACCCATCAAACAGAAAATTGAAAGGAGATTTGAAGGCCAAAAAACCAGTTTTTTTTTATTGATGACCAAGATCGTATGGGGCCAACCATTAGAACCAACCGCAGCCTTCAAAACTCAGTATAATGTGCATGCCCATCCAAAAGACAATATTTATCGAAAGGAGATAAAAACGTATTGACGAAGACGGTAGCTCTCAGGTGTTCCCACATATCATGTCATTATTCAACACTCCCTTGATAGTGAGAATGAGGAAGGCAAAACTAATGGAGCAAAGGATAAAACCATCCATTAGGGCGGGATAGACTACTTTCCAATTGAGGCAGGAAGATTGGGCATTCCAAAAAGATCAAAGCATCAAACTTATGGAGATCTCCTTGCAAAGCCAAGCCCTACTGAGGAAGGTGATCCTGGCAAATATGAATGGCACCTGTACCTTGAGGAAGTTGCTATCTGATATGGGACAAGCATGTAGAGGGGAATTTTGAGGGACATGAAAGAATATCTAGGTTCAATTACTTCATGTTCGGTAATGGTAACCACATTTGCTTTTTATTGGACGCATGATGAGATGATTTAGCACAAAGAGAAGAGTTTTCCGCCTTATTTATTACCAAGATGGAGAAGGAAGCTATGATAGCTGAAATGTTCGGGAGGAAAGAAGGCCAAGAGTTGCTCGCTTCTGTCAAACCCAACTCCCACCTCTGTGGCCATAGAAAACAATCTGGAGGAGCAAAGCCTTGCAAAGTGAAATGTTTCACATGGCTGAGTCATATGGAATGGTCCAACCTCAAAATTCTTTTTGGTGAAAGCATCTTCTTATTAGTGGGAAGTGAGGTCCATGTAGATGACGGTATGGAAGACTAAGCCACCTAAGAAAGTAGGTTTCTCTATTTGGCAGACCACTTGGCAGGATTGTTTGACGAGATAAAAACACATTGTACTCGGCGTTGTTCATACAAAATGAAGAGAGAGGAAGTGCATCACCTACTACTACATTATAGTTTTATGACAGAGCTAGCGTGTTGGTTTTTTAAAAGATTGGGCAGCAAAAAGATTAAAAGTATTGATTGAAAATATCTCTCAATATTTTATCAAGTATAACAAGGTTTTAAATAGTCAATCAGGAACATAATTTGCAGAAAATCTGCATAACAAGAATTCAAAAAAATTAAAGTATCTCAACAAACCTAAAAAAATCTAACTGAAATTTAAATTCCAAAAAGTAGATTTATCCGAAAATTCGGCTAACTTATTATGCTTAAAAAATGCAATAGTAACTGAAGCAAATCATCAATACTCCTCCTTTGCTTCAGTTGCTCTAAAACAATTGCTCCTCCTCAATTACTGCTTCTACTGTTTGTGCTTGAGCATTATGTTGAGCATCTTTGAACTTACACACTTTTATAACATAGCATGTTTGTTTGCAAATACCACACATTGCATCATGTCTCCACCAACAAAATTTTTCTAGGTGTGTTTTCTTTTTTGTATTATTTGCAAAGAGGATAATTGACCTTTTCTTTTTTGTGTTGTGCATAAAAAGCACCTTCAGTAACCATTTCTTGTCTAAATGCTCTTGTTTGTTCTTGTGCTTGAAGAGCACTTATTAAATCTGCAACAGAGATGGTAGAGAGATCTTTAGACTCTTCTTCTGGAGAGGAAATTTTGGATTCAAATCTCTCTGGAATCGTCACAATAATTTTTTCAACTATTCTGTCATCTTTAAAATCCTCGCCAAGCAACCTGATTCTATTAACAATAGAAGAAATCCGATCAGAATACCTAGTGATAGTCTCGTCTTCTTGCATCCTAAGAGATTCAAAATCCCTTTTCAAATTTAAAACCTGCATTTGTCTAACTCGATCACTTCCTTAGTACTCCTTTTTAAGATTTTCTCAAGCTTATTTTGTTGTCTTACATACAATGATCTTAAAAAAAAAATTGAATCTGCAACTGAATTTTGAATCAAAGTTTTGGCTTTGTATTTTTTGGTTTTCTCTTCTGAATGGTTTTTAATTTGGGCAAGAGTAGGATTTGCAGAGAGTGGTTGTAATGGACTATCTTCCATTACAACTTCCCATAAATCATAGATATGATTTCATTTTCACTGACCAAATCTGATAGTATTCACCAACGAAAGTTTGTGGGGCATTCAAAGAGAGATTGTTGCTTGCCATGTTTGAAAATAGGTTTAAAATTTGATATTGATTAAAATGATTTGAAAATGCTTTTTTTTTAAGAACTCACAGATCCAGCAAGATCAATGAGGCTCTGATACCACTGTTGGTTTTTTAAAAATAGGGCAGCAAAAAGATTAAAAGTATTGATTGAAAATGTCTCTCAACAATTTTATTAAGCATAACAAGGCTTTAAATAGCCAATCAAGAACATAACAACAACAACAACAACCACCCAGTATAATCCCACTTAGTGGGGTCTGGGGAGGGTAGTGTGTACGCAGACCTTACCCCTACCCTTGGGTAGAGAGGCTGTTTCCAAATAGACCCCCGGCATCCTTCCCTCCAAGAACTTCCCACCTTGCTCTTGGGAAGACTCGAACTCACAACCTCTCGGTTGGAAGTGGGGGTTGCTTACCAATCAAGAACATAATCTGCAGAAAATCTGCATAACAAGAATTAACCTAAAAACATCTTACTGAAATTTAAATTCAAAAAAGTAGATTTATCCAATAGTAACTGAAGCAAATCATCAACATAGCGGGCTTAGTTATTCCATGTTTAACATATCAGACTAGCTGGAATATTAGCAGAATGCAACATCAGAATTAGGAAGATCGTTGTCGGAAGTAAGACTTGTGGAAGACTGCTCCTCTTCGCAATTGTTTGTCTGATAGGGAGTAAAGACTAAACAAATTTGAAGGTGTAGAAAACCCCTACAGGAGAGTCAAGATCTCTCTATACTTGAGGTATATAAAGGATGTCTCGTATTCTATAAATAGTTGGATGAATTTAGTATAGCTTTGCTATAAATTCATAAATTACAATGCAACACCAATTTGATGTGACATAAATTCATAAATTACAATGCAACACCAATTTGATGTGACATTAATGAGACATTCAATATTATAAATAACAAAAAGAAGAAAGAAAGAGAAAGAAGCCTGGCTTATGCATGGGAAGGTTGGAAAGTTCATGGCACTTGGTTCATGAGGTTTCGCTTATGCACCATGGCCTAGATGTCTGCCATTTGCATGCTGTGACATGCATGGCCTGGCTATAGTTTATACACCAGCATATGACAATGCTACATGCACCAGGCATTAACCAAGGTCACAGGAAGAATAAGAAAGGCACATAGGGCACAAGAAACTCAAGGGAAGATAGTTGTGATTTGAGTCAGATATACATGCTTTTACTCCATTGATTAGAGGGGATAGGGGATTCAATGATTTTAGTCAACTAAATTGTATGACTTTGTGTTTTCTGGCTTTTAACACTGTATAAGGCCATGCATCTTAACCCGTGGTTCTATTATAGAACATGGGAAAGAAAGATGAGTACATAGGTTATTCCAAATCTTTTGTTAGACGGTAGATAGGATCCATATTCCAATTAATTCTTATTTTCTGTACAAAGAGTGAAATTGAGAAGGAAGAAAAGTTGGAGAAGCTTTCCTACACTATCACTGACTCCGCAAGGGAACAACAGTTAAAGCTTATTCATCAGCATGAAAGTTAAAATTAGAAATCAAGCCTGAAGCTTGAGATGCTTATGCTGCTTGCTGAACACTAAGAATTTTCCAAGATATTTGACCAGGGTAAACCAACAACAACAAACCCAGTACAATCCCACACGTGGGGTCTGGAGAGGGTAGTGCTTACGCAGACCTTACCCCTACCTTATGGCAAGGAAATAAGATAAAAGAAACAAATAGACCAGGGTATACCAGAATCAGTAAATAAACACAAATCTTAAGTGTATTTTAGATCAACTCACTGCATCACCATCAGGCTGGGTAGGCTGTCCCTTGCTGGCTGCCAAGGCTGCTGCATATTCTTCAGCCTAGTTAACCACAGAGCACTATATGATTAGAGAGAGAGCAGTTCACAAAATACTAGTGCTTTGCATGCAGCATTTACTACAAACTGTATCCTTTATATGACAGTCAGAGTACCATAAGGACGAACCTTACGTGCTTGAGCAACCATGATTTGCTCTGCATTTTCTCTCTGGTACTGTGCAATCTTTGCCTCAATAGCAGGAACATTTATTCCTTCAATTAAATTGAATACTGCAAATGACAGCATTTCATTAAGCAAAAAGTTAAATTTTCAACTTCAGCAAATCAGTAACTGAAACTTACTCATATCCTCCACTTCCTCTAGATAATCATTGTACTCGCGCAATGACGGGAAATCCTCTTCTCTTTTATTAAAGCTGCAAAACTACATGTTAGAATTATAAGAACAACAATAAACCCAGTGTAATCCCACAAGTTGGGTTTGGGGAGGATAATGTGTACACAAACCTTACCCCTACCTTGTGAATGTAGAGAGGTTGTTTCAGACCCTCGGCTTAAGGAACAGTGAAAATAAAGCAACAAGGTACTAGGGTAACGGAAGCGAATGACGCAACATGTCATAATAAAGAACCAGGAATAAGAAAATACAAGAATACATGTTAGAATTATAAGAGCTATATAGAAAAGAAAAAGGAACGAAAGAAAGCATCAAGAAGAGAATTTCATGATAGTATAACACCAACCGACTGTTTGGTTCACAAACTAGTTATGCATGGATCATAGTGCACAAATGAGAGAAAGTCGCTTGACATGGTCTGGTCATGCCTTGCGTCGATCTCCAAATGTACTAGTTTGTAGGTGCGAAAACATGGTGAGTGAAGGTGCTAAAAGTACAAGTGATATGCCTAGAATAACATGGAAAGAAGTTGTATTGGAATGCAAACAGACCTAGTGAAAATAGGGCGCAATGGAAGAATACAATAATTAGTTGAGACAATGTTCTAGTCACTTCAGTACATTTACTTTAGGTTTTACGTTTTCCAGGATCTTTTAGTCATATATGAGATGTATACGCCAATAAAAAATATAGAGAACTTCTAATACTAATTATTAGTTTTAATTGTATAGTATGCCTGTAAGATGAGCTTAAATGAATCAGCATGCTCAGTGAGCGGTTTCATATAGCCAACTCCAAATTTCTTGGAATTGAGGCGCGTAGTTGTTGTACTAGTCATACTTTGAAACGGTAAGTCCAAGAGACTACTAATATTTATAATGAAGGCTGTACCTTTTAATAGTGCAATTTACCAATACATTCCCTAAGCATGTCCTATTTGATTTTCACTCAAAATCATCTCCTTCCATTATTTACAAATATAACTGCATTTCTCCAGAGACCAAGTATTTACTCACCACAAAATCAAAGAAAGTTTCCAGCTTTGCTAAGTTTCTCAGTGACATATTATCAAAATAAACTGTTGCAATACGGAGAAAAAAGAAAGTCCAAAAAAGAAATTAATAAAACAGACAGATGATTAAGTGAAGGGTTAGGGTTTGTTTGAGATTACATGCTGGCAATGCGTTTTCTGATGTCCATTTCTTTTCCGAAGGCATTATTAGTTCCTGATGCCACCACCATACTTGGACTTCCAGCCCCTGAATTACAACGTTTTCCTCTTCGAGTTCTCTACATCTAAAGGGAAAGAGACAAGCAAAGAGTTCACCGGTGGTAATAGAAGTCCGGCGAGAAGAGATCGGCGGTAATGAAGGTCCGGCGGCAAGTTGAGACTTCACTCCATTTAATGGGGCGAAGCGAACATAATGCAAGTTTTTTTTTCTTTTCTGTCCCAGACTTAGAGCCGGTTTGGTTGCTGTCAAATTGAAAAGAGCTTAGTTTTGCAAAATAAATAATATATGTTTGACCGACTTATTTGAATAATACTTCTTAGAAATTTATTGTATTTGGTCAATTTTTTTGAAAAAGTATTTTTAAATATTAAATTAAGAAAAAAGATAGTAAATATTTAATTAGCGATTAATATTGTTTAGAAAAGAAAAATCAATTTAAATATTTATTAGAAAAAATTAAACTAAAATATAAAAATATATATTAAATTTTTTAATTAATATAAAATATAGTTATTCCAAAGCAATAATATTGATTGTTTAGAATTATTTATTATTTACATAATAATTTAAATATGTCAAAATACAGCATTCAATATAAATTTAAAATATACTCTTAAGAATAGGAGAAAGAGAATAAAAATTTGATTAAAATAAAAAAAGAAAATAAATGTATAGCATAAAAAAGGAAAAGAAAAAGAAAATTTTTAATTAATGAGGGATAATTTAAAAAATATATCTTTACGGTAAGGTTATTTTTATTTTTGTCTTGAATAAATTAACTTTCTGCTTCTACTTTTGCTTTTTGGAAGAAGCTAGAATTTGTAGCTTCTCCTCAGAAGCACAAACTGCTTATGCTGCTGCTAAGAAGTACTTTTTGTCACTACCCAAACCGCGCTCTGATCGTGGTGGTGCCTCTCGTGAAGACAAAACCAGCCAGACCATTACAGAACACCTCTTTTAAGTAGTTAAACACTTCATGTGACGACCCAATGGGGTCATCACTTATTTATTTTCTATTTTGTACTTTTGAGGACTTAAAACCTCCTCCCAGGTTGCCTCGATATGTGTGTGCAGTCCGGGCACGTAACCGAAAAGCATATATATGGATTCTGTGAGAAAAATGCTAAATTTTAATAATTAAATTGAACAAATTTGACTTCGGTCACTGTTTTGGGTAAACGAACTCGGACCCATAATTTGACGGTCCCGGATGGTTCGTAGGAAAATATGGGACTTGAGCGTATGCTGGACTCGGATTCCAAGGTCCCAAGTTCGAGAAATAAATTTTTATGTGAAATTATTTTCTGGAATTAATTAAAGAAAATGGAAAAGAAATTTGATTAAAAGACTGGGGTATCGAGCCCGTATTTTGGTTCCGGTGCCTTGTACAAGTCTTAGATATGATTGGAGCTCATCCTGTAAAGTTTGGTTGAAAACGGACGTCGTTGGCGTGTTTCGGACCCCAAATGGGAATTTTATGTCTTATGAAAAATTTAGAAGAAATCTTGAGTTTTGAGGCTCGATCCGATGTATATGACGTTATTTTGGCGATTTGATCGCATGGACAAGTCCTTAGGATTTTTTTGAGGTTGTGTGCATACTTGGTTTGGAGCCCCGAGGGCTCGGGTGAGTATCGAGTAGGTTCCAGGAGGTCTTAGACTTAAAACACCAGATGTTGCAGGTCGTGTGCAAACTTCAGGTTCCCGCGCGGCCGCATTTGTGATCGCACGGTCCGCAGGGTGAGCCGCGCGGCCGTGGTCACCTTCGCGGGGTTCGCGTTGCCCGCTTCAGAGTAACCGCAACACTCAGTTCCTCTAGCGCGGTTCGCGGCGTGAGCTGCGCGGCCCGCTGCCGACCTCAAAGACCTGCAACTTTCAGCTACACCGGCGCGGCCGCGGTTACCCTTGCGCGGTCCGTGCTGGAGATTCAGAGACTATACATACTCGGGATTTTTCAGTTATTTCTCACTTTTGAAACCCAAAACCTAAGAGGCGATTTTCTAAGCAATACTTCTCCTTCAAACCAATTGCTAAGTGATTTTAACTCATTTTCTTCACTCATTAACACCTTTTATCATAATTTCAACATCAAATCGAAGCTTTTATGGGTAAATTTGGGTATGTTGGGTAAGACATAGGGTTTTGCTAAAATTGGGGGGTTGGACCTTAATTCGAGGTCCGATTTCAAAGCTAATCATAATTGGATTCGTGGGGGAATGGGTAATCGTATTTTAGTTCGGACCTCGAATTTTGACCACGTTGGTTCGAGGGGCGTTTTGGTCATTTTACCTAAATTTGCATCTTAACTTTAAATTAAATAGTATAATTAATTTCTTGAGATGTTATTTACGAGATGTACTTGAAATGAATATATTTGGGCCATTTGGAGTCATATACTCGTGGCAAAGAGTGATTTCAAGTTGATTTTGGAGCCAATTAAGGTAAGTGATTTGTCTAACCTTGTGTGGGGGACCTTCCCCTTAGGATATGATGTTTAATAATTGAATGCCTCATACGTGAGGTGGCGAGTCCGTACTTGAGTAAATTGTTGAAAAATCCATTTTCACTTGAAGTATTTAAATTGAGTTTTCTTGCTTACCTGTACATTTTAAAGTGTGAATTTACTCTATGCTAGTTTAGAGAAGCAGGTTCATTTCACTTGCCTGCCTAAGTGTTTAAACTGTCTTAATTGTACTCCGCGTAGTTTTGGCTAGTATTTTTCTATTTCTTGTCCTGAGTTAGTATCTTTCCAAATGGTTGGATTTCTATTGTGTGTTTTTAAATTGGGACTACGGGTTGGCCTCTCGGGAGATCCCCCTGCATATTTACTTTGGGACTACGAGTTAGATTCCCGGGAGATCCCCATGTATATTTACTTTGGGACTACGGGTTAGATTTCTCGGAGACCCCCCTGCATATTTACTTTGGGACTATGGGTTAGATTCCCAGAAGATCCTCCATCATATTTACTTTGGGACTACGGGTTAGATTCCCGGAGATCCCCCTGTATATTTACTTTGGGACTACGGGTTAGATTCCCGAGAGATCCCCAATGAATATATTTGGGCCATTTGGAGTCATATATCGTGGCAAAAGAGTGATTTCAAGTTGATTTTAGAGCCAATTAAGGTAAGTGGCTTGTCTAACCTTGTGTGGGGGACCTTCCCCTTAGGATATGATGTTTAATAATTGAATGCCTCGTACGTGAGGTGGCAAGCTCGTACTTGAGCAAATTGTTGAAAAATCCGTTTTTACTTGAAGAATTTAAATTGAGTTTTCTTGCTTACCTGTACATTTTAAAGTGTGAATTTACTCTATGCTAGTTTAGAGAAGCAGGTTCATTTCACTCGCCTGCCTAAGTGTTTAAACTTTCTTAATTGTACTCCAGCGTAGTATGTTTGGCTAGTATTTTCCTATTTCTTGTCCTGATTTAGTATCTTTCCAAATGGTTGGGTTTCTATTGTGTGTTTTTAAATTGGGACTACGGGTTGCCCTCTCGGGAGATCCCCCTGAATATTTAATTTGGGACTATGGGTTAGATTCCCGGGAGATCCCCCTGCATATGTACTTTGGGATACGGGTTAGATTCTCGGGAGATCCTCCTGCATATTTACTTTGGGACTACGGGTTAGATTCCCGGGAGATCCCCTACATATTTACTTTGGGACTACGGGTTAAATTCCCTGGAGATCCCCCTGTATATTTACTTTGGGACTATAGGTTAGATTCTCGGGATATCTCCCCCCCCCCACACACACACATTTATGTTACGGACTAGAGGAAGGTATCTTGGGAGATCCTCGTTACTGGTATTGATACGGAAATGGACTACATGATGGTATCCTTGGAGATCCTCTTTACTGGTATTGATTTGGAAATGGACTACAGGACGGTATCTTGGGAGATCCTCGTTACTGGTATTGATACGGAAACGGACTACATGACGGTATCCTGTGAGATACTCTTTACTGGTATTGATATGGAAATGGACTAGAGGACGGTATCCCGGGAGATCCTCGTTACTGGTATTGATATGGAAATGGACTACAGGACGGTATCCTGGGAGATCCTCGTTACTGGTATTGATATGGAAATGGACTACAGAACGGTATCTTGGGAGATCCTCGACACTGGTATTGATATGGAAATGGACTACACGACGGTATCCTGGGAGATCCTCGTTACTGGTATTGATGTGGAAATGGACTACGGGACGGTATCCTGGGAGATCTTCGTTATTGGTGTTGATGTGGGAATGGACTACATGACGGTATCCTGGGAGATCCTTGTAAATTGGTACTGATATTGAGATGTTTTATTCTGGGTTATTTTTATCCTCGGTGTGTTGAATGTTGTTTGTATAGTCTGACTTACTCCACAGTTGTATTTCATTATGTCTTCTTACTGTATACTGTTGTCATCATTCTTGTTATAATATTTATTCTCAGTAGGGCCCCGACCTTCCTTGTCACTACCCAATCGAGGTTAGGCTTGGCACTTACTGAGTGCCGTTGTGGTGTACTCACACCTTTTCTGCACATGTTTTTATGTGCAGATCCAGGTACCTCCGCTCGGGCGCACTATCCATGATTCAAGAGAGAGTTTCAGAGACTTGAGGTATATCTGCCGCGTCCGCAGACTGAAGAGTTTCCTTCTTATTCCATCTTGTAGTTAGCTAGTTTGTTCTTGTTTTTTTTTCATTTGTGTAGACATTTCCAGAGTTAGAGCCGTACTATATACTTTCTATAGCCTGTGTTGCCCGTGAGATTCTGAGTTTTGGGATTTTGTTTCATAATTGTGGTGTGAAGTGTATGTGCCCAGTGGCAAGTTATATACATTTCTTTAAGTTACTTAGTTCTTAAGTTATTATTATTATCGAGAATGTTATTATCTCCATACTATTAGGCTTACCTAGTCCTCGTGACTGGGTGCCGTCATGACATGTTCACAGATGGTGAACTAGGATCATGACAAGTTGGTATCAGATCCCTAGGTTCATAGGAGTCATGGAACACATGCTGATTTATTAGAATCTCGCTGATCGGTACGGAGATATCTATACTTATCTACGAGAGGCTATGTAGCCGTTTAGGAAGAATCTTCACTTAATTAATTCCCTTGTCGTGCGATATTTTGACGTCAAATATAAACTTCTGCCTTCTATTCTCTCACAGATGGTGAGGACATGCACTACTCGTGACGATCAGGCGCCCGCGCCCCTACCACAGCAGTCTGAGACCGTGGCCGGGGTAGAGGGCGAGGACGCGCACGTGGTACAGCCAGAGCACCTGCGCGAGCTGCCGCAGAGGCACCACCAGCAGATCCAGCCGGAGCCGAGGCACCTGGCACGCCTACTACTGCCACTACTACGCCAGCCCTTCAGGAGACATTAGCTTAGTTTATGTCCATGTACACCACCTTGGCTCAGGCAGGGTTGCTTTCCCTTGTTGTAGCTACATCCCAGGCCGGGGAGGAGCACAGACTCCCGCCGTACGCACTCCTGAGCAACGAGTGCAAGTTGAGCAGGCCCCAGGGATTATTCCCATTTCGCCTTCAGTGCCAGTTCAGCCCGTGGATAGGGCATCTACTTCGGAGGATGAGCAACAGAGATTGGATAGGTTTAAGAAGTATGATCCTCCGATTTTCAGTGGACTAGCGACAGATGATGCCTTGGGATTTCTAGACGAGTGCTATTGTATTCTTCGCACTATGGGCATAGTAGAGTCCAGCGGGGTTTTCTTTACCGCCTTCCAGCTTCGGGGGGCTACCTATGATTGGTGGCGCACTTATGAGATAGACAGTCCGGTCGAGGCTGCTTCACTAACTTGGACCCAGTTCTCGGATATGTTTATGAGAGAGTTTGTTCCCCAGAGTCTTAGGGATGCTTGGCGCACAGAGTTTGAGCATTTGTGCTAGGGTTCTATGGCCGTTTTGGAGTATGATATCTGTTATACTAGATTGGCCAAGCATGTACCGGCTTTGGTTGCTACAGTTCGCGAGAGTTCGCAGGTTCATCGAGGGTCTTATCCCACCCATCAGATCTAGCATGCCTTGAGAGTTAAAGATGGACATTCCTTATCAGCAGGTAGTGAGCATTGCTAGAAGGATCGAGAGTATGCTCGCCAGGGAGCGAGGGGAGAGGAAGGCCATGAGGTCTCGAGAGTTGGGCCACTACTCTGGTGCCCGTACAGGTCAACATGGTAAGGGCTTTGTGGGCTGCCCCGTTCATTCAGCTCTTCCAGCAGTCAGCAGTGCTCTAGCTCTGCATGTACCTCAGGAGCCTTATTATACACCTCCAGTTTCAAGCGAGGCTCATGCGCGGGGCGTTTCCATAGGTCAGTCCAGTAGACCTAGCCTTATTCAGTCGCAGCTACCGTACCCTCCCATAGCTTGTTTTGAGTGTGGCGACACCCGCCATATGGTGATGGATTGTCCTAGACTTAGGAGAAGTGCACCCCCACAACCTTCTCAGCCACAACATGCTCAGCAGAGTTCTCAGGCCATGATCATAGCCCCAGTTGCCGCCCCACCCGCTCCTCCAGCTAGGGGTGGAGGTCGAGGAGGTAGAGTTTGCCCTCGAGGGGGAGGCCAGGCCAGATATTATGCCCTTCCTGCTCATGCCGAGGCTGTTGCCTCTGATTCTATTATCATAGGTATTATATTGGCTTGTCATAGAGAGGCATCCGTTCTATTCGATCCGGGCTCTACTTATTCTTATGTGTCTTCTTACTTTGCATCGTATTTGGGTGTGCCTCGAGATTCTTTGAGTGCCCCCGCCTATGTTTCTACTCCTGTGGGAGACTCTCTTATTGTGGATCGTGTCTATCAGTCATGTTTAGTTACTATTCGTGGTTTTGAGACTAGAGCAAATTTATTGTTACTCGATATGGTGGATTTTGATATTATCTTGGGCATGGACTGCTTGTCCCCCATTATGCTATTCTTGATTGTCACGCCAAGACCGTGACGCTGGCTATGCTAGGTATTCCGCGTATTGAAGCGAGTGGCACTTTAGATCACATTACCAGTATAGTTATCTCTTTTCTTAAAGCTTAGAGTATGGTTGAGAAGGGATGTGCAACGTATTTAGCCTATGTGAGAGATGTCAGTGTGGGTACCCCTTATGTTGATTTTGCTCCAGTGGTACAGGATTATCCCGATATGTTTCCAGCTGATCTTCTGGGCAAGCTGCCCGATAGAGACATTGATTTCGGCATTGATTTATTGCCGGGCACTTAGCCCATTTCCTTTCTCTGTATCGAATGGCCCCTCGTGAGTTGAAGGACCAGTTATAGGAATTGCTTGATAAGGGTTTTATTCGACCCAGTGTTTCACCGTGGGGTGCTCCTGTTTTTTTTTGTGAAGAAGAATGATGGTTCTATGCATATGTGCATTGATTACCGCCAGTTGAACAAGGTCACAGTGAAGAACCGTTGTCCTTTGCCTCGTATTGATGATCTGTTTGACCAGCTTCAGGGTGCACAGGTGTTTTCTAAGATTGACTTGCGCTCAGGGTACCATCACTTAAAGATTCGGGAGCTAGATATCGCAAAGACTGCCTTCAGGACTAGGTATGGTCATTACGAGTTTCTTGTCATGTCATTTGGGCTGACCAGTGCTCCATCAACTTTTATGCATTTGATGCACAGTGTGTTCAGGCCATATCTCTACTCATTCGTTATTGTTTTTAATGATGATATTCTAGTATATTCCGGGAGTCGGGAAGATCATGAGCAGCACTGGAGAGTCATGCTTCAGATCTTGAGGGAGAAGCAGTTATATGTGAAGTTCTCAAAGTGTGAGTTTTGGTTGGATTCAGTGGCATTCTTAGGCCACGTGATTTCGAGCGAGGGCATTGGGGTAGATCGAAGGAAGATAAAGGACGTGCAGAGTTGGCCCAGGCACTCCTCAGCTATAGAGATTCGCAGTTTCCTTTGTTTGGCGGGTTATTACCGTCGCTTTTTGGAGGGGTTTTCATCGATTGCAGCCCCTATGACTAGGTTGACCTAGAAGGGTGCCCCATTTCAGTGGATAGAAGAGTGTGAGGCAAGCTTTCAGAAGCTCAAAATGGCTTTGACTACAGCCCCCGTTTTGATATTGCCTACCAGGTCGGGGTCTTATACTGTCTTCTATGATGCCTCGAGAGTTGGCCTCAAAGCGGTGTTGATACATGACGACAGGGTGATCGCCTACACGTCCAGATAGTTGAAGATACATGAGAAGAACTACCTTATCCACGACCTTGAGCTAACTGCTATTGTTCACGCCTTGAAAATCTGGTGTCATTATTTGTACAGTGTGCCTTGTGAGATTTATACTGAACATTGGAGTTTACAACACTTGTTCAAGCAGAAGGATCTAAATTTGCACCAAATGAGGTGGTTAGAGTGTCTGAAAGATTATGATATCACTATTCTGTATCACCTAGGCAAGGCCAATGTGGTAGTGGATGCCTTGAGTCGTCGGGCGGAGAGTTTGGGGAGTTTGGCGTATTTACCAGCTTCAGTGCGGCCTATGGCAATGGATGTTCAAGCCTTAGCCAATCAGTTTGTCATATTGGATCTTTCGGAGCCTAGTTGGGTTCTAGCTTGTGTGGTTTATCGGTCTTCCTTGATTGATCGTGTTAGGGAGCGACAGTATGATGATCCCTATTTGCTTGCCCTTAAGGAAAGGGTCAGCGTGGTAATGCTAGAGATGTGACCATTGGTGATGACAGGGTGTTGAGGATGCAGGGCCGTGTTTGTGTGCCTGATGTTGATGGGCTATGGGAGTTGATTCTAGCGGAGGCCCATGGTTCGGGGTATTCCATCCATCCGGGCGCTGCAAAGATGTACCAGGACTTGAGGCAGCACTATTGGTGGAGGCGGATGAAGAAGGATATAGTTGGATATGTAGCTAGATGCCTCAACTTTCAGCAGGTGAAGTATGACCACCAGAGACCAAGTGGGTTGCTTCAACAGATAGAGATTCCGGAGTGGAAGTGGGAACACATCAACATGGATTTTGTATCGAGACTCCCACGGACCTTGAAGAAGTTTGACGCCATTTGGTTCATTATGGATCGACTGACCAAGTCCGCTAATTTTATCCCTGTGTGTGCCACTTATTCATTGGAGCGCCTGGCGGAGATTTATATCCGGGAGATCGTCCGTCCTCATGGCATTCCAGTTTCCATTATTTCAGAATGGGGTACTCAGTTCACATCGCGGTTCTGGAAGACCGTGCAGTAGGAGTTGGGTACTAGGGTAGAGTTGAGTACAACATTTCACCCCCAGACGGATAGACAGTCCAAGCGCACTATCCAGATCCTTGAGGACATGCTCCGTGCGTGTATGATTGATTTTGGAGGGTCTTGGGATCAGTTCTTGCCATTTGCAGAGTTTGCCTACAACAACAGCTACCAGTCGATCATCCAGATGGCCCCTTGCGAGGCTTTATATGGTAGACAGTGTCGATCACCGGTTAGATGGTTTGAGCCGGGGGAGGCTCAGTTGTTGGGTTCAGAGTTGGTTCAGGAGGCCTTGGACAAGGTCAAGATCATTCAGGACAGGCTTTGTTCAACTCACTCTAGGCAGAAGAGTTATGCAGATCGCACGGCCCGAGATGTACCATTATTGGTTGGGGAGCGGGTGTTGCTCCGAGTATCGCAGATGAAGGGCATGATGAGATTTGGGAAGAAGGGCAAGCTTAGCCCTAGGTACATTGGTCCGTTTGAGATTCTTGATACAGTGGGAGAGGTGGCTTATTGACTCGCATTACCGCCTAGCTTATCAGCTGTGCATCCAGTTTTCCATGTATCCATGCTCCAGAGGTATCACGGCGATCCATCCCACGTGTTAGATTTCAACACTGTCCAGTTGGACAAGGATTTGTCCTATGTGGAGGAACCGATAGCTATTCTAGACCGGCAGGTTTGTCAGTTAAGGTCCAAGAGATTTCCCTCTGTTTATGTCCAGTGGAGAGGTCAGCCTCCCGAGGCATCGACCTGGGAGTCCGAGTCTGATATACAGAGCCGTTATCCTTACCTTTTTCGGACTCAAGTACTTCTTCCTTTGTCCGTTCGAGGACGAACAGTTCTTTTAGTGGTGGAGGTTGTGAGGATCCAATGGGGTCATCACTTATTTATTTTCTGTTCTGTACTTTCAAGGCCTTAAAACCTCCTCTCGGGTTGCCTCGATCTGCGTACGTTGTCCGGGCGCGTGACCGAAAAGCATAGATATGGATTATGTGAGAAAAAGTCTAAATTTTGATAATTAAATTGAACAAATTTGACTTCGGTCAACGTTTTGGGTAAATGAACCCGGACCTATAATTTGACGGTCCCGGAGGGTCCGTAGGAAAATTTACGACTTAAGCGTATGCCTGGAATCAGATTCTGAGGTCCCAAGTCCGAGAAATGAATTTTTATGTGAAATTATTTTCTGAAATTAATTAATGAAAATGGAAAAGAAATTTGATTAGAAGACTGGGGTATCGGGCCCGTGTTTTGGTTCCGGTGTCCGGTGGAAGTCTTAGATATGATTGGAGCTCTTCCTGTAAAGTTTTGTTAAAAATGGACGTTGTTGACGTGTTTCAGACCCGAAATGAGAATTTTACGTCTAATGAAAAATTTGGAAGAAATCCTAAGTTTTGAGGCTCGATATGATGTATATGATGTTATTTTGGCAATTTGATCGCACGGATAAGTCCGTACGATGTTTTTGAGGTTGTGTGCATAATTGGTTTGGAGCCTCGAGGGATCGGGTGAGTTTTGAGTAGGTTCTGGAAGGTCTTAGACTTACAACACCAGATGTTGCAGGTTAGGTGCAAACTTCAGGTTCTCGTGCGTCCGCAGTCGTGATGGCGTGGTTCGTGGCGTAAGCCGCGCGATCGCGGTCACCTTCGCGCGGTTCGCGGTGCCCGCAGCCCTCAGTTCCTCTAGCGCGGCCTTGGCAGCTTTTGCGCACACCGAGCGGTCGACCTCAGAAGACCTGCAACTTTCAACTACACCAGCGCGGCCGCAGTCACCCCTGCGCGGTCCGTGCTGGAGGTTCAAAGAGTATATATACTCGGGATTTTTCAGTTATTTCTCACTTTTCAAACCCAAAACCTAATAAGAGATTTTCTAAGCAATACTTCTCCTTCAAAATAATTGGTAAGTGATTTCTATCTCATTTTCTTCACTCCTTAACACCTTTTAACATAATTTTAACATCAAATCGAAGTTTTTATTGGTACATTTGGGTATGTTGGGTAAGACCTCGGGTTTTGCTAAAATTGGGGGGTTGGACCTTAATTCGAGGCCCGATTTCAAAACTAATCATAATTGGATTCGTATGGGAATGGGTAACCGTATTTTAGTTTGGACCTCGGGTTTCGACCATGTTGGTTCGAGTGCCAAATCATTTTGGAGACTATTTTCTAAAAGCTCCTCCAATGAACTTTGTTCTTTGTTTGCTCCTTCAAGAAGACACTCCAACATGAGCTTGAACTCTCCATTTCGTCCATGCTCAACTTCGTCCATTTTCATAACCCTATAATTTTCATCACAAAAAGTAGAATCATCACAGCTAGGGCTCGGGGAAAGGAAGGACAAATAAGCACAGTCATCCCAATGACCATTTTGAAAACCATAATTATCACAAATACTCCACTCATGGGTTTGAGATTGTGCGCACAATCCACCCTCGAGAGAATTTAAATAATTTTTCCACGAGTGTGATCCTCCACAATAAGGACAAGGGTCAGCAAAGTATGAACAACTACAATCCGACAAATTTTCATTAAAAGATGCCATTTTTCAAAAATAAGAAAATAAACAAGAAACAAACAAGAAAAATAGACCAAGGTAGGAAAAAAAAATTACACAAATATTGACAAGTTTGGACCAAAGTACTTACGCTTATTTCTCAAACAACCTAAATTACGCCAAATTATTCCCTGGCACAGCGCCAATTTTGATGACGCCCAAATCCACTACTAAAAAGTAAATGGACACGGTCACATGCAGTATAACTTACCTAACTATGAGTCGGGGTCGAATCCCACAGAGAACAATATGTAGGCGATTAGGAATGTAAGAAAATTATCACTTATTGTGCAATGCCAAACACTAAGAATTTGGTTTTGAAAATGTTTATATCTAATGCAGAAATGTAAACTAACCTAGAAAGTAAGTAAAATGATCAATGACTACAAGTACGAATGCATCGGAAGTTACACTCAAGTAACGATCCAATGTATTTAATGATTTTATAACTATGAGCGAGTTTATATTAATTAGGCATAGATAATAATTCTTAATTAGCTTCTCCGAAGACTAACAAGACTTACTAATTGAATTATCCCTAAAACAATTAAGAGTAAGCACAATGGATGTGGCTACAAGTAGTTCAACTCCTATCACTAGGTAGAATCTATAAAATGAGGGTTAACGCCTTAAGTTCTTGTTAATTAATCTTTCCAACCCCAAATTATCTTTCTCAAAATTAATTCAAAGTTAATGGGAGAGTCCTAGGGTTAGCTAATCCCTTTGGAAATATTTAATAATAAGAATAATTAAAGTAATAATAACTCACTTCATAAAAGCATAAAAACCATTCAATACATAAGCGCAACAAGGTATTTAATCCACACTTTAAGCATGAACATTTTCATAAACAAGATTCAATTGTTGAATAAAATACTACACATTTAGATATACAATACAAAGGAAGAAAATGAAGAAAGCAACATAAATGGATAAGAAAAGCTTAGCCACGAGCTTCAAATCTTCAAGACCAAAGTGTGTGCAAACCCTAGCTTCAAGAACTTTGTTCTCTCTAGTCTATGCAACAGAAAATAAGCCAAAGATTCTTTAAAATATCTACTTGGCCGTGTATAAAAATGGTTTGGGGATTACAAATGCGAAATTCCATTTTTTCCTAGAACTACCCATAAAATACACTATGCGTTCGCAACTGGATATATGCAATCATAGAGAATGACTTTCCTGAGGTATACGACAACATAGGCATGTTGACCAGCTGTTGACTAGACTTTCTTCTTTGTGTTCGCACCTGTTCAACCGCGTTCGCATAGCTTTGCTATCACTGACTTGTGCGATCGCACAAAAATCCTTGCGATTGCATAGTGTAATCACTGGCAGCTGTCCATTTTTTCCCTTTTAGCACTTTTTTGACTTGTTTCCTTCTATACCTTCTCCAAATCATATGATACCTTAAATATGCCAATAAACCTCAGAAAATATCTTAACTTCTCAACAAAATCATGCAAACTCCTAAGTATTAAGAAGAAATAAGTTGGTAAAATACCAACTTATCACGAGCCTCGGGTTGACTTTTGTTAATTTTTTCAATAATGACATAAACTGAACCTCTTTCATTTGTGGGTAGTTCCTATGGCTTATTTTGAATCATTTGGTTAATAAATTTCTAGATTTGGTTGGTTTGAAGGCTTGTTCGAAAGGAAAAATATGGTTGAGCTTTTGAGTCGATTGCGAAGCGAGGTAAGTGCCATGGTTAACCTTGACTTGAGGGATTAGGACTTGTTTGCCTATTTTCTACACGCTTAAATGTGTGTGTACAACATATATGTGAGGTGATAGGTACTTATGCGTTGTTCTTGGGTTAGAGCATACGAATGAGACTTGTTTCTTGTAATTTATCGCCTTATTTACTCATGATATCCATGCTTAGATTGTTTTACTCCTTATTTGATCGTTCTTTCTGCATTTATAAATTTAATGGTGATGTTTAAGTATTATTCAAAATTGAGGATTTGTATCTTGGAACTATTATTGTTGTAAGTTTTACTCTTGCTTATTGTGTTAGAGCATGAAGGGTGATGCCGCATCGTTTATTGTTTCATTTACTGATTAATACATGGTGAAGAAGAAGGTTAAAGAACAAAGGGTGATGTCGTGCCATATTTATCATTTCATGGAGTGATTGAAATTAAAAGCACAAAGGGTGATATCATATCATTATTATTATTTCATGGTGTGGTTGAGAGTAAAAGCACAATGGAAGATGTTGTTCCATCTATATTCATTATGTTTATCTATTTTCATTGGTTGATAGCTTTGATTGTCTCATGTTGTCATCTTCTATTGTAATTATTGTATCTTGTACCCCTCCTCCCCATCCCTCCCCTCACATGCCCCATCCAAATAATACGTGTTTTATCTCTATTTGTTGTTATGTTGCACTTATGTCTTTGTTTGTTCAGGTTTATTAACATGGATGTCATGTCATAGCCTCGTCACTACCTCGTTGAGGTTAGGCTCGATACTTACGGAGTACGTTGGTTCGGTTGTACTCATACTATACTATGCATTTATTGTGAAAATTTTGGTACTTGTCCCAACTATACGTGAGGTGCATCAGCTCGAATTAGCTTATTTGGAGACTCGAGGTAAATCTGCTGGCGTTCATGGACCTTGAAATCCCCTACCTCTTTCCTTATTTGCTATTCATTTAATTCGAGACAATTGTATTTATTTCTGACTCTATTTGTAGATCCTCTAGAAGCTCGTCTAATTGTGACTCCAGATCCGGGTTGTATTTAGATATGCTGGTTATTATGCTATTTCACACTGTCACACCTCCTTTTTACACACCTGAAGATGGTATAAGGGATTTTTTTCACTTTAAGTGATATTATTCGAAATTTGATTAATTATTCAATTCAGAGTCGCCACTTGGGGTAGTTTATTTGGTGTTCCAAGTCACCGATTTATTTTAAATTCCAAATCAAGGAAAATTCAACTTTCCTTTTGAAGTCCGCGAACCAGAAATTCTGAATAAGGAATTCTGTTAACCCGAGAGAAGTTGTTGGGCACCACCTCGATTCCGTGGTTCTAGCAGGGTTGCTTAAACTATCATAATTGGCCTATTATCTGATTTTAATACATGTTTTAGCCTATGGTATAATTTTAAAATATTAACTGCTTTTAATTAACATCTAAAATGTGTCTTTGAACCACGCCATATGGAATGCGCCCGCAGTCCAAGACACAATTTATTTACCGTGGTTGAGAATTGGATTTGGGTCACATGAAATGCACACCCGAGTTTAGAAAGGTAATTTTTAAAATAGCGTGCCTAAAGCAACTACGCACTTTTAAGTTTGCGAGGGCCATGAAAATTCAACTAAATGGCACGCGTCAATTTTATAAGAATTAAAAATGAATTTAATGAGGGTCATTCATTTTATATTTTATTTGGAACGGCTCACCTCGCTTACTCTATTTTAAAGATTTTTAAAATTAGTTTCGAGGGCCATAGCTAGTTGTGTTGTATAATATGGCTCACCTCAAATAATTAAAGACTAATCAATTAAGAGATAAATGAACTTGGGAGTTTTAACTCAAACTAACTAAAAGCTTGCATAGAGAAAGATTAATTATTTAACAACGGGAGCTTGAGCCAGCACAAACAATCAACGGGCAAACAAGGTTCAACAAGGCGAAGTGGGTCCAAATCCCATTCGCATATGCTTTCAGATTTGGACCAAAGGTGAGCCCAATTTCGTATCGGGAGATGACAATCCAAGGATGTACCACATGAAGACTTAGCTGGCCTTGACTTTTCGTCAACTGGGCCAATATTAGGCCCCAAATCTCAAAATCAACATTTAAGCCCAAATCGGTTAGCTACAAATTGGTTAAAACTATAAGAAAAGTGAGATTGAACTAACATTTTATTTCTGAGCCTTAACTAATTAACATAATTTGACTAACTAAATTTCTACTTCCATTTTTCACATGTATTAGTCAAATCTTCTTATGAAAGGGAAAAACGAGGAAACCAAACAACTGAGCTATTGGGCTCAAATAAACAAGCCCATATAGCAGCAACAGGCCATTTTCATTGCAAAGGACCTCAGACTCCACAGCTCAATGAGCTCAAAACCTGTAAAGAATACGGCTGAGGATCCTAGACTCAATATCGAGTCCATATTAATGTAAAACGACATTTTACACCCAACGCAAATTGATACGTCTCATTACTACCCAATAACTAATATAACCAGAAACTTTGCATACTACTAAAAACACATGTCCAGAAGTAACTTGTAAAGAAAAAGAAAACTGACCACAACTTAAACCCCTATTCAATTAGATATTTCATGAATCTTAATGTTGTTTAAAACATAACACACATACCATGACATCTTAAATGAATCATACAACAGGAAGATAGCTCTAACACGGTCCTTTTTACTTATATTACATAATGGAATGTAGGATCCAATTATTGATTTATTTAGCACATACTATATAAAGTCCAAAATGTTCTGAATCAATTACATTCTAACAAAACCATATTTAAATCCTAAAATAAACATGTAACATTTAATGGCCTAGTTGACTATACATAAGGAAACTTGGCTAGAAGATACATGAAATAGAAGAGATTCATTGTACAAAAAGAAATAAAGCTAAGGTATGATTAGGTAACTTAATGTTAAGCTTCAAAATTCCATTTTCATTTTCAAGCTTCAACTTGAGTATCACGTTATAAAAGTTTCAAGAACATGTACCTGAAAATTGAAAGAAAAAAGAATGCAAGGAAGTAGTAGACAACAGCAGAACCAAGAACTCAGCAATATCAATGAAACAGTAAACCCCACCACAGCTCAAAGTCAACTTTTGAAACCCCAAAATCCTACCATTTTCAAACCATATGCAAGATGTGAAGATTTTCAGGGATTCTAACTAATAGGAAGAACCAGAAGATCCAAGCTAAAACAGACTTTTGATCAATTTTTCATCAAAGAAAATGCTGGAAATCAATGTATTTTAAGAGTTTTCAGCCATTTTGGTTTTTTCCCAGAATTTTCTATCTTTTCTAATTTCTAACTTGAGCTTGAAGAAAAGGATCCCTTTATAGGTAAGGTACTAGGGCAGCCTAAAGAAATCAGATTTTGCATTTAGACCCTTTTGGAATTTTTGTTTTTACTTAGAAATCCTTAGTGTAATATTCAGAAATTCAGCCTAGTACCAGCCCCAGCTTCCTAGAAGCTTCCTTAGTCTGTTATTCAGAGATTCTTTCACCTAAAATCCCTATACTACCCTTCAAGACCATGTTAATTACTTTTGAAACCAGGCTAAAATGTGTCAAAATGACCCAAGTCAGTACTGACCTAAATCTACAAACTCTGGGCTAATCCTTTTCTTTTGGGCCTATATTTGACTCGGAGCTTTACAGAAAAATTTGAAGAAGAGGGGGAGAAGGGGGACCAAACGGAGTCAATAGACTCTCTGAATAAAAGGCTTCAAAAGCCCAAATAAATTGGGCAAATCGAATAAAGTAATATCCAATCACAAAGATACTAACTACTTAAGAAAATGCAAAAATGATTGAAGTAACAGATAAACATAGGAGAAAAAGAAAAAATCAAAACATCAATAAAAGAAACATAGGAAGATGATAAATAAATGCACATGAAAATTAACACTTAAAAGGTAAAGACAAAATACCTAAAAATAGCATGGACCATAGAAATGCACTAAAACTTCGAACCTTCAAATTTCCAGGTCAAGTTTGATATTAATCATGTCCCAAACTTCACTGAAATCTCGAATTTGAGGTTGTTTAGGATTTTAGGGCTTGAACTACATTTAATATTCGAAGAGTCTGGGACATATTCGAGGGGAAAAGGGTATGGATTTAGTATAAGGGGGTCATGGGGGTTCTTTGGTGTTGTTTTAGGATGGTTTGGGATCGGCGTCGCCACCGGAGGGGAGGAAAATTTTAAGGCGGCGCTAGGGTTTTGTAGTTTATTCTCTGAGGAGGAGGTGAAAGAGATGAGTGAGGCACGGGGGGGGGGGGGGGTAGGCATTTGGACAATTATATATTAACAAGGTCCCCAGTTCCGGACCGTTTGATCAAATGAGATCAACGGTCCAGATCAAAATAACTGAAACGACGTCGTTTGGTTGCTAAGCGGTACTGGACCGGGTTGGACATGAGTTTGGGCTAGTTTTTTGGACGGTTTTGGGCAAATTAGGGGTGGAATTAATTTGGGTTCAAGGGGCTTTGTATATTTGGCCCAAAATCTAAACTCTTTCCTTCATTTCCTTTTCTTTTCAAATTTCTTTTAACCAAAATTCTTTTCTTTTTCAAAATTAAAATTAAAACTTAAAACCAAATTAGCCTATCAAATACTAATTAATTAACATAACTAATTAAAACCTCAAATTTAAAGAAAACCAGAATTCAAAATTAAATAATAAAATGCACAAGTAGTTATTTTTTGGTAATTTTCCAATTTTATTAAACACTAATTTACTAATTTATCTAAAATTTATAAAATTAATTCCTAACTGCAAATGCAATATATTATTTTGTATTTTTTATGATTTAAATAAAAATTAAACATGCACACAAAATGCAAACGATCAGGAAAATTCTATAATAACTTCTAAAAATGACAAATAAATAAAAGGAAATCTAATTTTTGGAATTCTATAGGAGCAATTCAAGTGGGGCAAAAATCACGTGCTCACAGCTGCCCCTCTTTGCTCGGAGACACGAAGGATTCTAGGACAAAGATAAAATGAGCAATTATGAGGGATGTTTGCCCGTTTGACACTCCATGAGAAGAATTCTGAAAAGAGTTTGACCGAACTTTGCTTCAAAAGGTTGCTTATATATTCTTGGCTATAAAATAATCAGGTTAGTGTAGTTCTGGAAGTTTTGGTAGCTGGGACTACCGAGAAGATGTGATTTCACTATTGCTGCTACTGTTGCTGCTTGCTGAACTCCTTATTACACCAAAAATGAAAAATAAAAGGCTAAGCTAGCTAAGCATAATCAACTACGAGTTACAAGATTCCTATCTATAAATCTCTTAAAGCTTGATCTTGAGTCTTAGCTGGTTCTTGATGTGGACTTCAATCCGAATCTTGATGCTCATCAGCTGTAGGTACTGGTTCTTTCTTCGACTTTGGATTAAAGTGGGACATGCGAAGCTTTGTGACTTCAATCATATCTTGAGCAGTCCGCATCTTTCTCTGTTTCAACCTTTTGAATTAATTTCTTTTGTTCTGATTTTAATTCTAGATTGAAGCTCATTCATTTGGTCATCTCGAATCGTGTGCCTCATGGTCAAACCTGCTCAGACACCAAAATAAATAAACGAACAAAAATTTCCTTCCTAGTTTTCACTAGGAAAATTTCGTAAGTTAGTTGTAACTAAAATGTAGGTCTTCTTTTTTTTGAAAGTGATAAAATAAAGATTGTATGTCTTTAAGATGAAGAGATTAGGAAATGGATCCCTATATCTAAAAACCTCAACTTAGGGATTGGAGCCCTAGTGTCGGAAAAAAAGGCGACTACGGAATGGAGGCCCTATTTCTAAACATCTCAACTCAAGGATTGGAGCCCTAATGTTGGCAAAGAAAAGGCGACTAGGGAATGGAGGACCTATGTCTAACAATCTCAACTTAGGGATTGAAGCCCTAATCTTGGAAAAAAACGAGACTAGGGAATGGATGTCCTATGTCTAAAATCTCAACTCAGGGATTGGAGCCCTAATGTTGGCAAAAAGGCAACTAGGGAATGGAGGCCCTATGTATAAAATTTCAACTCAGGGATTGGAGACCTAATGTCGGCAAAGAAGGTGACTAGGGAATGGAGGCCCTATGTCTAAACAATCTCAACTCAGGGATTGGAGCCCTAATGGTTACAAAAGGAGGCTAGGGAATGGAGGCCCTATGTCTAAAATCTACACTCAGGTATTAGAGCCCTAATGTTGGCAAAAGGCGACTAGGGAATGAATACACTATGTCTAAAATTCTCAACTGAGGGAATGGATCCCTAATGTTGGCAAAAAAGGCGACTAGGGAATGGAGACCCTATGTCTAAAATTCTCACTGAGTGATTGGATCCCTAATGTTGGCAAAAAAGGCGACTAGGGAATGGAGGCCCTATGTCTAAAAATCTCAACTCAGGGATTGGAGCCCTAATATTGGAAAAAGGTGACTAGGGAATGGAAACCCTATGCCTAAAAATCTTAACTCAGGGATTGGAACCCTAATGTCGGCAAAATGCGACTAGAGAATGGAGGCCCTATGTATAAAATCTCAACTCAGGGATTGATGCCCTAATGTTGGCAAAAGGCGACTAGGGAATAGAGACCCTATATCTAAAAATCTCAACTTACGGATTGGAGCCCTAATGTTAGCAAAATACGATTAGGGAATGGAGGCCCTATGTCTAAAAATCTCAACTCAGGGATTGGAGCCCTAATGTTGGCAAAAGGTGACTAGGTAATGGATGCCCTATGTCTAAAATTCTCTACTTATGGATTGGATCCCCAATGTTGCCAAAAGGCGACTAGGGAATGGAGGCCCTATGTCTAAAAATCTCAATTGGGGGATTGGAGCCCTAATGTTGGCAAAAAGGGCGACTAGGGAATGGAGGCCATATGTCTAAAAATCTCAAATCAGGGATTAGAGCCCTAATATTGGCAAAAGGTAACTAGGGAATGGAGGACATATGTCTAAAAATCTCAACCCAGTGATTGGAGCACTAATGTTGGCAAAAGGTGACTAGGGATGGAGACCCTATGTCTAAAATCTCAATTCAGGGATTGGGGCCCCAACGTTGGCAAAAGGCGACTAGGGAATGGAAGCCCTATGCTAAAAATCTCAACTTAGGGATTGGAGCTCTAATGTTAGCAAAAGACAACTAGGGAATGGAGGCCCTATGTCTAAAAATCTCAACTCAGGGATTGGAGCACTAATGTTGGCAAAATGTGACTAGGGAATGGAGGTCCTATGTCTAAAATTCTCTACTTAGGGATTGGAGCATTAATGTTGCCAAAAGGCGACTAGGGAATGGAGGCCCTATGTCTAAAATCTCAACTCAGGGATTGGAGCCCTAATGTAGGTAAAACAAGGTGACTAGGGAATGGATGCTCTATGTCTGAAAATCTCAACTCAGGGATTGGGCCCTAATGTTGGAAAAGCGTAAAAGATTGAGGTTGGGGATCCTAATCTATCGTTTTTGGATTTTCTTATTTTTTTTATTACTACTTTTTCATTTTATATTTTTGGTAAAAATACAGGAAAGAATTTTGAGGAAACTTCCCTTTTGGGTTGATTACTGCTGCAAAGTGGTTTCCAACTTTTGCGCCCCTTTTTTTTCCTTTTGGTTGCACCTGCTTCGTGCACGGTTGCTTTGGGTTGCTCATGTTTCAATTTTTCAAACAAAGAACAATTGTTAGTTTGAAACGGTTGTTGGTTTTGTGGCCTTGATTGTTTTGATCATTTGATCTCGGCCCAACTCTTTTGGCGAGAACCGCTGCTGCTTGCAGGCTTTTATTAAGATTGACCTCTCTCGTAAAACCGAGGAATTCAACTTTTGTTTTCAAAATTTCTTATGACGACTCAACCATGTAGGGCTTTGACCCTTCCACTTTATTCTGCCTCTGGGGGCTTTTGATTTTGGATTTTCTTTTGTGAGCACATGATTTTTGCCCTATATGAATCACTCCCACAAATTCAAAACAAAATAATTTTCTCATTGTTTGCAATTTTGTTGATTTTTGTGGGATCTTTCTGTCAATTGTTGGCATTTGTCTGTGCACATTTATTTTTTTTAATTAATGAAAAATACAAAAAAATATGTTGCATATGCATTTAGGATTTAACTTTTTATTTTAAGAATTAATTAGTAATTAAGTAATTTCATTAAAAAGAAAAATCACAAAAATAGTTTAATTTTCACCTATAACTTTAACTCTGATTTTGAGTAGTTTTTCTTTTAATTTATTTTTAATTAATTGTGATAATTATCATTTAGTTCTAGTTAGTGTTTTGTTGGTTAATTAGGTTCTAGGAATTAATTTAGATTTTGATTTAATTTTGGAAAAGGAGAAAAAAGAATTTTTGTAAAAATTGAAAAGAAATGAAAATAAAAGAAGAAGAGTGTCCAATTTTGGGTCTTCTTTAATTCGAATATCTCAAGCACAATTCCCCTCTAATTCCCTGAAGCCCAAAATCGCCCGCTCCAATTCCAGCCCAAACCCGGTCCAAATCTTCAGTCTTCCAAACAATTTAAATGACATAGTATTGAGGCAGTACTACGTCGTTTCGAATTAAGAGGCTAAAGATGGATCTTGGCCCTTCATTTGTTGTCATCTAATGGCCAAAAGGGCTTCATCATTTTCTCAAAAGACTGACCAAATTCCCTTTAAGAGACAAGATCAATTCCATCTTCGTCTCTCTTATAATCTTCATCTCCTCCTCCTCTAAAACCCTCACCCACCATTGTCACAAGCAAAAAAGCTCCAAACCTCACTAAATTCTAACCATTCACTCCCCATACCCCTTCGAACGGTAAGTTATTACCAATTTTTCCAAAATCCCACCATGTCTACCTTAAATCTAGATCTAGAAGAAGGAAAAGAAGAAAGGTAAAACCTCTCCAAATCTTCAAGTTTCAGAGAATGATTAGGGTTGAAATTTCTAATTGTCGTTTGTCCTCAATCGATGTCTTCCTGCCCATGTGGGTATATTTATCCTCTTCTCGTCTTTCTTCGTTTCGTTGTTTCATTTCTCTCCATTGTCCCCTCTATTTCCTTTTTTTTCTTGTTTATTTTGTATACTATTTTTTTAAATTGTTATGTTTGCATGATTAGGATCGAGTTGTTTCAGCGTAATGTTTAGTTAATTTCGGATTAGTATTTGCCTGTTTTTATTTAGTGTCCAGTTCTGCTTTTGGGTGTAATTTCAGAGTGTGAGGTCATTTGGTTTCTTTAGTTTGATTGGGGAATTTATTTTCCTAAAATCAAATTGGTTCTGCTAAGGGTGAGAAGCCCAATTAGTTGTTTAACTCAATGAGGCAAGGGCCCAAAGGTATTTGGGTAGTTTGGGGTGCAAGGTTTATTTGTAAGGTAATTAAGAGGCATTTGGGGATCGGGGTAGGTTAGGTAATTGGTTGAGGGAATCTTCGGTGTAACTGCCTAAGAAGCTTATGAGAAGCTGACCTGGGGACTATTTTGAAATTCTGAGGCTTACACTAGGGATTCCTAAGCAAAAAACAAAATTGGAAAGGGCTGGGGAGTATGCTTCTGAACATCCCTGTGTGGATACTAGTATAATGAAAGAAGGTAGATGCCTTACACTTGAACAGCAAAGAGCTCTTATCAGACCAGTTACTATGGAGGAAATCAATGCAGCTGTAATTGATATGCCTAGGGATAAGGCCCCAGGAGTAGATGGTTTTCCTATTGAGTTCTTTACAAAGAGTTGGAAGATAGTTCAAGAAGATATATTCTCTGCTACTAAGGAATTCTTTGAAACCTTCCAAATGCCACATATGATTAATACCACTGCAATAGCCCTTGTGCCAAAGATCAATACCCCTACCACTGTGAAGGATTTTAGACCTATTGCATGCTGTACTACACTGTACAAAATCATATCCAAAGTTATTACCAGAAGGATGAAGGGTGTAATTGGAGACCTGATTGGTCCTGCCCAATCTGCTTTTATTGAAGGAAGGAGTATCATGGATAACATTCTTCTCAGCCATGAAATATTCAAAGGATACTCTAGGAAAGGTGTTTCTCCTAGATGTGTTCTTAAAGTGGATCTTAGGAAGGCATATGATACACTTGAATGGAGTTTTCTGAAGCAGGTTCTAATAGCACTGGGTTTCCCTGCTAAGTTTACTGCTTGGATCATGGCTTGTGTCTCATCTGCCTCATACTCCTTCGTAATGAATGGTGGCCTTACTAAACCATTCAATGCTAAGAGAGGTATAAGACAGGGGGACCCTATGTCTCCTTATCTATTTGTATTGGCCATGGAATATTTGAACAGATTACTACAACAACTACATAAGGATGGAAACTTCAATTTCCATCCTAGGTGCAGGAAACTTAACATATCCCATGTATGTTTTGCTGATGACTTGCTAATGTTCTGTAGGGCTGACATAGTATCTATCCAGATATTGCACAGCACCTTTCTTATATTCTCAGCTGCATCTGGCCTTCAGGCTAATGTAAGTAAGAGTGCAATCTATTTGGCTGGAGTTCCACAGGAAACCAGAGAGGAGAATATTGCAGCTCTGGGATTCACTGAAGGCTAGCTTCCCTTCAGATATCTTGGAGTCCCTCTGGATTCTAAGAAGCTAGCTATACAGCACTATTTGCCTCTCATTGAAAAGATCACAGCAAGAATCACTTGCTGGTCAGCAAAATTGTTATCCTATGCTGGCAGAACTCAATTGATTAAGGCAGTGAACTTTGGAATGCAGACTTATTGGGCTCAGGTGTTTATAATACCTAAAAGAGTATTGAAGGCTATAGAGGCAATCTGTAGAACATACCTCTGGACAGGCAAAGCTACACTATCCAGGAGAGCACTTGTGGCCTGGGATAAGGTATGCCAACCTATTTCCTCTGGGAGTCTTAATATAATGAGGATGGATATATGGAATAAAGCAGCCATAGCCAAGTTACTATGGGATTTGGCTAATAAAAAGGACTGTCTATAGGTCAGGTGGGTACATTCTTACTATATCAAGAATAGGAGCATTGAGTCAGTTGTTGTGCCATCCAACTCTTCTTGGGTGGCAAAGAAGATACTGGACAGTAGGGCATTGGTGTTGGGAAATACTTAGTTACAAGGTGACATCACTAGCAGGCTGCAGAGTGTATGCAAGTTGGGAAAATTTCAGATTCACAAAATGTATATTGCTTTGCTGCCTAAGTTTCCTAAGATTGCATGGAGGAACTTAATGCTTATTTCATCTGCACTTCCTAAACACAAGTTTACTGTTTGGTTAGCTGCTCAACAAAAACTTCCCACAGTTGAGAGGTTGCAGATTATAGGCATACAAATACCAACATTGTGTGCATTCTGTAAAAAACATGATGAAGAGTTCAAGCATCTGTATTTTGAAAGTGACAATACCAGCAAAATATGGAGAAGAATTTGTGTATGGTTGGGACATGCTAGGATCATTGAATGCTGGGAGAATGAAGTGAACTGGATTTGTAGCAAAGTTAAGAGTAAAAACTGGCAGCAGGCAATCACTGCCACTGCATTTGTTACTACTGTTGCATTGCTATGGAGGAGTAGAAACTTGATCAGATTTGAAAACAAGCCATTTGATGAAGACTAGTGTTGCAAAGAAGTGGCATTGTTAATACATGCAAGAAATAGGAAGTGTAAAAGGTGGCAGGAAGGGTTACAAATGCTCAACTGCTATCCTTAGTTTTGATCCTTAATTACTAGTTAGAGTTGTCTATATGAGTTGTGTAGTTAGAACTGAAATGTAATGAGTAGTAGGAGTCTATACTACTACCATAGGAATACATTGTACATATCTTTTTTGAATCAATGAAATCGACAGTTAATCTAAAAAAAAATTGGAAAGGGCTTAATTGCAAAAATCTGACTCTGAGGTCTGCCCTATTTTCTTACCTATAAAGGCATCTCTATCTCGCCTTTCAAGGCAGATACTCATGAAATAAAAAATTCCAGAAAAACAAAATGGCTGAAACATTTTTTGAAAAAATATTGTTCTAGTGAATTGCATGCTTGGGATCTTAAAGTTTTCATTCTCTGAATCAGTTTCTCCTTTACTTTGGGGTTGAAATGAATTGAGGTTGAGTATTTTACATCTGGTTTGGATTTTTGATGGGGTTTGAGTGTGCTTTGAGTGCTGATTTCTTGATCTGAGTTTGTTGATGCTGTTTCTCTTTCAATTTCCTCTCATTTTTTGTTTCTTTTGCTGATAATCCAGGTACACTTCTGCATTTTACATAATGTAAAGATTGCAGGTGTATTTCATGTAGCGCGGTCCAAATATTTTATACGACGTTAAATCTTTTTTTAAAATAAATAAATGTTGTTTAAAAGTTAAATGCACATAGGTTTAAAATTGTTTTAAAATCAGATAATTAGGCCAATGATAACAGTTGAGTGACCGTGCTAGAACCACGAAACTTGAAAATGCCTAATACCTTCTCCCGGGTTAACAGAATTTTTTACCCCGATTTCTGGTTCGCGGACTGTAAAAAGAGTCAATATTTTCCTCGATTGGGGATTCGAACCGATGACTTGGGACACCATAAATTATTCCAAGTGGAGACTCTAAATCTTTTAATGATAAATCTCGTTTTGATTGTCCTTTAATTGGAAAAGCTCTCTTATTATACCCTTTGAGCGGTGTAGGTAAAAAGATGTTGTGACAGCTCTGGCAACTCTGCTGGGGACAAAACCTAGAATATCTGGTTCAGGGTTCAAAATTCGAGCGTAGATGAATTGTTATATTTGGCTTTATCTGTAATATGATTTTGTTACATGTTTGGGCCTAATGTGCTAAATGTTATTTTTACCACTTTGATATTATCTGAATTGTATTATAAATTGCGATGAAATCCTTCTCTTCTCCTCTTTGGGTATGTGCTCGCTGGTCGAGACTCCCTATTTTGTTAGTGTTATACCTTAAAATAAGAAAGAGGCTCGAATAAGTTACTAAGCCAGATGGCCTTTTGGTTCCTGGTACGTAGCCCCCTCCTCAGCTCGAGGTGTCCGCTTGGGTACACATTCTAGAACAAATACCCACGTTTTGAACTTAGAATAACTCAGCCTCATGCCAGATCCATAGTAGGAAAATTTGTTTGCATTATGTGCATTTAACTTTGGAGACTCAACATAGGGGTTGGGCCTGTCTAGGACAGGTGTACCCGAAATGAAAAGACCATTCTGATGCATCTTACTTGCTACTTGTGCATTCATTTGCTTCGAATTTGCATGTTGACCGGCTTGTAGGAGAAATTTAGAGAAAGTTAATGAGAAGGCTGAGAGGGATAATTGCCTGTTTTGAAAAATCGATGTCCCCAAAACATACCGAATCTCTGTCGAAATTTTGAAAAAAAAGAAAAATTGTGGGTTTTAAACAAAAGAAAAAAAAGAATGGAATTTTTTTTGTGTTTTTAGAGAAAAAAAGTTGGTTTTTGTTTTTTCAAAATTGCCGGAACTACTCCAGTTTGATTCTCATCGGATGTGGGATACGTAAGCAACCCTCATCGGGTCCAACTTTTCTTTTGCAAAAACAGCCCCAAAAAGGACAAAATTTTTGTATTTGGAAATAATTAAGGCGATTCCATCCTTGTCAAAATTAACCGGATATCCCTAAAAGGATGCCGGAAGGATGTTTTAAAGAACAGACGCCTTTGGTCTCTTTCTCAACTTCTGGCTTGTTAGCAAACACAGCCTTAGAATCTTCTCACGAAAATGGTGAAAGGACATATTGCAAAGCCAGAATCTTATTTTTGACTTGAAAATTTGAAAACAAAAATATATCAATTTTGTTTTGGAGTCAAATGAATCAGGATTTTGCTTAACCACCCTAATAAATGTGCAGAATGAGCATAAATCAATATTTGCCAATAACAGTAATGAACAAGATCCCTTTAGAGATGCATATATGGTGGAACGATCTGGGTGAATCAGCGCAATAAGGTCAATTTATACTAAGGAGACCACACCGGTTGCTGAAGATTATTCTTAGAAGGGACATCATAAAGGCGTTGGTTACATTATGGGACCCGACCGACAACGTATTTCATTTCTCATATTTAGAACTCACCCCAACCTTGGAAGAAATAGCCGGATATATTGGGGGTGCTAAAGTTCCTCTGAGACACCAGTACTTGATTGCACCAAGGGTCGTCGTCGTACACAGATTCCTAGATTCATTAAAGATAAGCATAGGGCTTCACAACCCAAATATGGTAGCTGGTTTTTGTACTCTACAGTTTATATACAAGAGATATGGTCATATATGGGGTTTAAAAATCCAGAAAATAAGATCTGTTGCAAAGGAAATCGCCTCAAGTGGGAAGAACAGAGGTGTTTTGCATTCATGGTAGTCTTCTTGGGTCTTTTGGTATTTCCCCGGAAAGATGGGAATATTGATATACGGATAGTTGGGGTTGTCAGCACTTTGCTTGGTCATGATATAAGTACCCTCGCACCCATGATCGTATATGAAATCTTCCATGCTCTCACAGCCTGCAAAGCCGGAGGAGACTTTTTTGAAGGGTGCAACTTGTTGTTACAATTGTGGATGATCGAACATCTATGTCATCATCCTCAATTCATGAGTTATGGGTTGACATAAAAGAGCTGCACAGTTCATACAAAAGTTGATGGGTTTAGCTTGCTAGAGAGGGTCACAAAATGGGTGTCACATCTCCGTCCCGTCAGTGCAAGTCAAATAGAGTGGACATTTGGGTGGATTCCCATAGATGAAATCATATATATGCCAGCTACCAAGCCTCATTTCCTTTTGATAGGTGTCAGGAGTATCATACCTTATGCCCCATACCGGGTCTTGATACAGTTAGGGAGATGTCAAATAGTTCCCAGGGATGAAGACATTAGTCGCCATGTAGTCGATATCGGTCCCGATGGTCAATTCCATGAAGCAGTAGTCCGCCAAATTTGGAGCAAGTGACAGTACTTGACGACGAACACTCGAGTATGTGATCTGTCCAAAGTTGAAGTTGTACCAGGATACCTTGCTTGGTATAAAATAGAAGTGGAGTTCGAAAGGCCAGCCGAAAGACCCCATCTTCAGGAATTTGCTGAGGCGTCACAAGAACAATGGGCTTGGTTGGCCAAGGAAAATGAGTATAGGGCCATAATAGGAAAGTTGGAGAGGCATGTCAAAGACCTTCAATTCAAGAATGGTTTACAAGCCGTGGTGGATGAGGGCGAAAAGAGAAGACTAGCCAAAGAAAACTAAGCCCTTCGAGCCTAGATTCAGAAAATAAAAATAGCGGCGGAAAATCCCACCGAAGTGTAAAAGATGAGAAGCTCATAGACAACCTTAGGCAGAAGGTAGGGGAATATGGTTTTGACTTGAACAAAGCGGATGGTGAACTAGAAAGGGCACGACAGCAATTGACTAAACATATAGAGGAATGAGAACACATAGTTGAACAACTAAAAGAAAAGTATGACAACAAGGTTGCGGGATTGAAGAAAAGGGTCATCACCGTTGAGAATAAAATGGTCAAGCAGGCGAAGGACTTTAAGGCAGAAAGAGAACATTGTTATACAGCAATAGGACAACTAGAAAAAGATTTGCAACTACTTCGAGAATAAAATCAAGTAATCGAACAAACATTGGAAGCCAGGGCCGGCAGATTGGGCGATTGTTGCAGGAAAAGAGTGTCATAAGAGAGAGAGTCCGAAGGATCGCTGATTACATAGCAATGAAGTGTAGTAGTTGTGAAGATATGACTAGATCCATGTTTTTTTCCGCTGCGATGACCTTTGTCCGCCAATAATGGAGGACCTCCACCACCTCCAAGGGGATTTAGCATGTAGGCCCGTGGCGAGATCGAATGATGTTCTGCAGGCCCCAGGGGCAGTAGAGGCAGTGATGTATTCGTGATTTTTACCCGAGTCTGTAATCCATCCTTGAGTCTGTATTTTCATCTTCTGTTGGAGTCTGTCAGTTTCTTCTTGAGTTTGTATTTTCATCCCTTCATCAGAGTCTGTTAGGTGCTTTGGAGTCTGTTAGTTTTTGAGTCATTGTAATCAAAGCATTTCTTCTTATGAAAATTTTAAAATTCTAGAATATGTTACTACTTATTCCCCCAGAACTATGCTCGGTCTGATTCATGCGGGGTCATGATACGTAGGCAATCTCCATAGGATTCGACCATAACCAAAAGAAAAGGGAAAAATAAGGAAAAAGAGAGAAAAGAAAAGAGAGGAAAAATAAGAATTCGTGAGAAAGAAACAATGGCAAAATAAGAGAGAGTAAAAGAAAAGAGAAATCAAGCAAAAACAAGCATGAATAAAAAAAGAAGAAGTTGTATATGGAAATAGAGAAAAGCCGGGATGACATAAGCAGCCGATCAAATGTATAATAGAGACCGATAACTACTTAGTTGAATTCGTTCCCAAATGTGTGGTTGTCTATCTGTTAAACCTCGACCGCTAACAAGTTTGTTGTTGTCCTTCTAGTAGCAGGCAGGTGGTTAGTTTTGTGGCATTCTGGCAACCCATTAGCCCAGTCGCATGATCATCTTGCCACTGATTCATCACCGATCTTTCCTATTTACCAACACTACCGGGTCACAACTTCCCTAACACTACCAGCTCCACCACCCAAGCCAATTCCACACCCCTATCCACTAGTTATTCCTATCTTCATGGCATCCCCACCTGCTACACTCCACAGATCTTACAGTGAACCTTTGTTCCAAGCCCATGATAACTAGTATTCCCCCGGAGCCTACTTTTAAAGCCTCGAAACCCTACTCATACACCGCCCATTTTGATCTCCTTGCAGAAGCTGAAAAACCAGCCAAAATCCCAAACAGGAGGTGATGTTCAGGAAAGCTAAGCTTAGAACAATCATTTAGAGACATACGAGGGTTGGGAGGTTAAGTAAGTGTAGCATACAAAGATCTATGTTTATTTCTAGATGTGTTACTGGCAGGGTTTAATATGCCCAAGTTTGATTTATACGATGGGCATTGTGATCCAGTAGCACATTTGAGAGAGTTTTGTAGAAAAATTAGGGGAGCTGAAGGGAAAGACGAGTTGCTAATGGCATGTTTCAGTCAAAGTCTGACCGTTCAGCACTGGAATGGTATACCCGGCAAGACCATGGAAGGTGGTATACGTGGGATGATCTAGCCCAGGCATTTGCTTGCCACTTTCAGTACAATCTTGAAATTATTCCGGATCGTTTGTCTTTGACGAAACTTGAGAAAAATCACAATAAGAGTTTTAGGGAGTATGGCTTTCATTGGAGAGAGCAAGCAGCGAGGGTTGACCCTCCAATGAAAGAAAGTGAGATGGTTGATTACTTCCTGCAGGCCTTAGAGCCCACTTATTTAGGTCATTTGGTATTGGTTGTAGGCAAGTCTTCCGTTGAAATGGTGAAAATGGGAAGTATTGTAGAAGAAGGGGCTCAAGTCTAACAAAATTATGAGCTATTCAGCGATCAAGGCAACCACCCAGGCCATTCAAAGTGGCACTAGGGGGAAACTGGAAAGAAAAAGAAAGAGGATGTTGCAGGAGTTGAGTCGGGAACTTGGTTCAGATCTAGGGGCCCATCACACTATTACAACTAGCCTCGACCCCACCACCAAACCTACCCCCACACTCCATATAGCCACCGCCACACTACTACCCATTGCCAGATCCCTGGTTTTTTGTCCATCACACACAAACATACACTCAACCTCCCGCCCACGCACAGTGACGGGCTCCAACTCCACCAAATACCTACCCAGCTCCAAAAAATTCATATCCACCCCTAAGAGCCTATCAAGCCGCCCGAGACAAGCTTTCTGGGCCAATCAAGCATATAAGAATGAGAGGTTGCAGAAGAAGAAAACCTTCACTCTATTGGAAGAGTCTTATACTAGTTTATTCGACAAGTTAAGACAGTTGGATATGCTAAGGACGATTGAAGCAAAGTTGCCAAATCCCCCTAGAAATCTTGACTATTCTGTTAGTTGTGAATATTGTTCTAGTGCTCTGCGGCATGACACAGAGAAATATTGGCATTTGAAAAATGCTATCTGGGAGCTCATTGATTCACATCAGATTGAGGTCCAAGCTCCGAAAGCACCCAATATTAACCAGAACCCACTGCCAACCCATCAAGAAAGGAACATGATTGAGATAGTGCATAAAGAAGGGGAGCCCAAAAAGCCTTCGCAGACCATCATGATGATCCGAGCCAGCGAGGTGAAGCGGTTGAAAAATTAACAAGCAAGATGTTGATGGTCAAGTTAAGCGGAACAAGCAGTGAGCATACTGTGTTAACCAAAAAGGGACCCTCAAGTGATGGTGCGGTGAAACAAGAAAAAGCAAAGGTGGTGGTACCAGTAGTGTCAAGCAAGCCTTTTGTGGTTGTGGAAGGTGCTCGCACAGTGCCCGTCATTATCAAACCTGTAACTCAGCTACCAATAGTCAACAGCAAGGCTGTCCCCTGGGATTATGAGCGAGTGACAGTGACTTACAAAGGGAAAGAGGTCAAAGAAAAAGTCTGCGAGACCCATGGACTGACCCGGTCGAGGAGGTGCTTTGACCCCGAGGAGTTGAGAAAACCTAAAACCTCCAAAGATAAGCCAGTATTGGTAAAGAAAGTTGTGACTGAAGAAGAAGCAGAGGAGTTTTTATAAAAAGTTGAAGGTGCAAGACTATTCTATTGTGGAGCAATTGAGGAAGACGCCTGCTCAAATTTCACTGTTGTCATTTCTAATTCATTCGAATGATCACCATTAGGCACTGATGAAGACCCTGAATGAGGCCTACATTCCTAACAAAATCTCAGTCAATCACTTGGAAAAGATAGCCAACAATATTTTCGGGGTAACAGAGTCACTTTTTCTTATGATGAATTGCCCGTTAAGGGTATTGAGCACAATAGATCTCTTTATCTCATGGTGAAGTGCGAAGTTCTGTGGTTACCAAGCTATTGGTTGACAATGGTTCTAGTGCAAACATTTTACCTCGCTCCACTTTGAACAAGATGAAAGTGGATGATGAAAGAATTCACAAGAACAGTATTTGCGTGTGAGGGTTCGACTGTGGAGGGAAGGATTCGGTCAGTGACATAGTTCTCAAGCTAACAATCGGACCAGTTGACTTTACCATGGAATTCTAGGTGTTAGATGTTGATATTTTTTACAATCTGTTGTTGGGTCGACCCTGGATTCATGCCGCCAAAGCGTTCCCTTCTACTTTGCTAAATTTTGAATGGGATAGACAGGAAATAGTTGTGCATGGTTAGGACAATTTGTATGCTCATAGTGATGCCATTGTACCATTTATTGAGGCTGATGATGACAAGGGGCCTTGGATCTACCAGGTTTTTGACACGGTATCGGTAAAGAAAATTCTGGAAGGGGAGTGCGTTCCAGTTTTGAAGGTAGCTGTTGCATCAGTCATGGTAGCCGCTGAAATGTTAAGAAATGGTTTTGTCCCAGGGAAGGGTATGGGCGGGTCGGTGCAAGGTATCATACAGCTGGTGTCTCTCCCTAAAAACATAGACACCTTCGGTTAGAATTCAAGCCCATAATTGGAGACGTAAAAAGAGCCAGAAGGATGAAACAGAGGGAATGGGTCCTCCTAAAGCCTATCCCACGTCTCTTTATATTATTTGTCAGGCCAGGATCGAGAAACGCCCGTCAACAAGAAGTCACAATTCTTTTGATGAACCTGATAAGGAATTTCTTGAAAGGTTTGAGAAGTTGTTTGAAGAAGTGGATATGGTGGAAGCTGAAGAGGGTTCTAGCGGGCGGATGAACAATTGTTAGGCTCGGTGCAAAGATCAACAATTGGGAAGCTTTGATTTTCTTTCAGCTTATCTAGATTATTCCAGGGTTGTAATTCATATTCGATGTTCCGCCTGTTTGGATGGATAAACCTTGTTATCTTTCAATTTCAGTGAAATACAATTTCCCTTTGTCATCATTTCTGATAGTTTTTATTTTTTCTGCTTTTCTTTTCCTTCTTGTATAATTCTTTTTATGTCGGTTTCAATGACATGACATGCATAAGGAATCTTCGGCCTGGTCTTAAAAGCCAATCTAATTCTAAAATAATAATTCAAGAAATAGAATGTGGTGGTGAATCAGAATATGATGAGGATGGGGACTTCGAAGAAATTAGTAAAGAATTAAGTCATTTTGAAGAAAAACCCAAACCAAACCTGAGTGATGCATAAGCAATCAATTTAGGGGACCCAGATAATATCAGAGAAACTAAAATAAGTGTTCATATTGAACCGTAGCTCAGGGAAGAGATAACCAAACCATTGGTTGAATACAAAGATATTTTTGCATAGTCCTATGATGACATGTCAGGACTAAGTACTGATTTGGTGGTTCACAAATTGCCCACTGACCCGGCATGCCCTCCCGTCAAACAGAAGTTAAGAAAGTTTAAAACTAACATGAGCATAAAGATCAAAGATGAAGTCACAAAGCAGTTCGAGACGAAGGTCTTTCGAGTCACGCGGTATCCCACTTGGTTATCCAATATTGTGCATGTACCAAAGAAGGATGAAAAGATCAGGATGTGTGTCGATTATCGTGATCTCAATAGGGCAAGCCCAAAGGATAACTTCACACTACCAAATATCCACATTCTAATTGATAACTGCATAAAACATGAGATATGGTATTTTGTTGATTGCTATGCGGGCTATTATCGCATTCTAATGGATGAGGAGGATGCGGAAAATACATTATTCATCAGGCCGTGGGGAATATACTGTTATTGGGTCTTTCGGGTTGAAAAATGCTGGGGAAAACTTACATGAGGGCATTGATGACCATATTCCAAGACATGATACACAAGGAGATCAAGGTTTATGTGGATGATGTGATTGTAAAGTCTAGAAAGCAGTATGACCATGTCAAAGATTTGAGAAAATTCTTCCAAAGGCTCCGCAGGCACAATCATAAGCTCAGCCCTACAAAATACGCTATTGGTGTGCCGTCTGGAAAATTCTTAGGACTCGTAGTTAGTTGTCGAGGTATTGAGAGGAAATGTTGCGCCTTAACTTGAGTGGCACAGAAGTTGAAGCACTATTTGTCATCTTACACTACTTACCTCATCTCTCATTTGGATCCATTAAAGTATATCTGTCAGAAACCTATGCCTATAGGAAGGCTTGCAAAGTGGCAGATCTTGCTCAAGGAGTTTGACATCGTCTATGTGACCCGAACTACGATGAAAGCCCATGCATTGGCTGACCTTGGGACTGTTTTGAAATTATGAGGCTTACACTAGGTATTCCTAAGCAAAAAACAAATTCGAAAAGGGCTTAATTGTAAAAATCTTACTCTTAGATTTGCCTATTTTCTTGCATATAAAGGCATCTCTATCTTGCCTTTCAAGGCAAAGACCCAAGAGATAAAAAAATTCCAAAAACAAAACGGCTGAAATATTTTTTGAAAAAAATATTGTTCTATTGAATTGCACGCTTGGGATCTTAAAGTTTTCATTCTCCGGATCAGTTTCTGCTTTACTTTGGGGTTGAAATGAATTAAGGTTGAGTCATTTACATCTGGTTTGGATTTTTGATAGGGTTCAAGTGTGTTTTGAGTGCTGATTTCTTGATCTGAGTCTGCTCTTGCGGTTTCTCTTTGGAATTCCTCTCATTTTTGGTTCCTTTTGCTGCTTATTATGTATACTTCTACATTTCACATAATGTAAGGTTCGATTTGGAATCAAGATGGCATTCGGAGCTTTGATTAGTAGTTATAATCAGTTTGTTGGCTTATGATTTAGTTTACTTGGTTTACCTGCTCAGTTTTTTTTTAGTTTATGATATATGGCATCCTGCTAGTTGCAAATGAATACCATGATGTGAGCTGCATTTTGATTGTAAATCGGTGGAACAATTCAATTTCTCATTTGGATGTCTTCTAGTTAATTGTTGGCAATTTTGGACAGGGTGTGGAACTTGGAATCAGACCCTTGTAAAATAATGCAATGACAATATTCTACACCTAAATTGCTATGCCATGTCCGTTCATTAAGTTTGTTGTAACTTTAGTTAAGTAGTATTCTATTTGAACATGATGGTGAAATGGATCTTAAGTCATTTTCGAGCATGTTTCAATTGAAAAGAGTATTTTAGACCATCAGAATGCCCCACTATTTGATACATGTTTAGATATCCAAATTTAGAAATGAAATGGATTGTTAGCTTAGTTTCCTGTGTTCATATAATTTGCTGCTTGGTTGGTGTTCAATTGACTTTGTGTACTTGATAATTTTGAGGAATGGGTTTGAAGGATAATTATGAGGTGGTTTGAGCTTTAAATAAAGAAGGAAATGTGATACGTTTGTTGTCATTGAGCTAATCAGTCTTAATCAAAATCTTTCCTTATTTTAGATGATGCCTTGGTTTTTGTGATACATTTTTTGTGTTACTTATTTGATTCAGACTTGGCATAGGCCATTTAGTGTTGTGAATCTAAATTGTACATCTATTATGTTATGAATGGGGTTCGATCTTGAGTCTCCAATTTTGGCGATGTTGCTATACCCCCTAAGATTGGGTTGCTTTCGTTAGGCCTGAGCTGAATTACTAGGAGGCCTACCATCAGCCATTCTATAACATTACTGGATCAGTGGGCCCATGACAGGCCCAAGCCCAATTAAAGGCTGGACCTCGTGTCTTCTTGCTATTTTCCTTTTCTGAACCAAGTTTGAGTTTTAAGATCATGCTATCTCTTTTGAATCGTCTTTAATAAATTAAGTGGGCTCGGTTATTGTTTTAAAGGGGAATGGACCTTTGTTTACCTACTATGTTCTTGAGTTTAAATTTTACAATAAAATGCTTTTTGAGTCCTTTAAGGCTCTTTCTTTACTTAATCCCATTAATTAGATTGGAGGTGAGCCATATTAGATAATATAAATAGTCTATGGCCTTCCGAACCTTAGTTTGAGTACCCTTTTAAAATGGAATTGAGGTGCGCCGCGCAAAATAAAATCTCAAATGTGTGGCCCTCATTTAATTATTTCTTTTTCAATCCTTAGAATTTGAGGCACGCCATTTAGCAAATTTTCATGGCCCTCGCAAAGTTAAAAAACGTGCAGTTGCTTTAGGCGCGTTATTTTAATAATATTACCTTCCTAAACTTGGGTGTGCATTTCATGTGACCCAAATCTAAATCTTAATAACCTTGGATAAAATGTGTTCGGGTCGCAAGTGCATTTCATGTGGCACAGTGCAAAGACATATTTTATAATACGTTGAATCTTCATTAAAAATGAATAAAAGAGGTTTTAATGTTAAATGCACATAGGTTTAAAATTGTTTTAAAATCAGATAATTGGGCCAATGATAACAGTTGAGGGAATGCCTAATACCTTCTCCCGTGTTAACATAATTCCTTACCCAGATTTCTGGTTTGCAAACTGTAAACAGAGTCAATATTTTCCTCGATTGGGGATTCGAACCGGTGACTTGGGATACCATAATGGCCAGTCGGGATCGACTTAATGCATCCGCTGAGGCTGGGGTATTTTTCTTTAGATTTGGCCTTTATTAAGCAGAACCATGTAAAACCAAGCTTGCCACCTTTTCTTTGTATTAGTCTCAGAAACAGAGTTAGACTGAAAGGGATTCAAGGAAAACTAAACAAAGGACAAGAAAATGAATTTAAAGAGAAGTGTCCCTTTCGAGGAGGAAATAAGGACTTATCTGGGGTGCATGTATTCTTAAAAAGACATGAGCTGCTTCTTGGACTAAATACCCAATCTGCACAACTATCCAACTTCTCATAAACCCATTGCAACCAGTTTTTCTAAAAATAGAGAAACCTTGCCAGGACTCTTTCAATAATAATGGTGGTAAGAGGTTCTTCTTTTCTATCAATGGCGCCCTTTATGGGTTTTCGCCAATCGACCTCTCTCATTTCTCTTCTCACCATCACCTTGTAGTGCTCTTTACGAGTTTTCACTAACAAGACTCGCTCATTTTCAATTTCTCTACTCATCATCGCGTTACGGTGTCCGTAGGTTTTCACCAATAAGTCTCTCTCATTTTATTTCTCTCATATCGATTGAATCGAATCCAAACAACTGTGTTCTCCAATTTTGAAAACCTTTCACCGATTGATCGGAAGGACTTAGACTAGGTTTGAGTAAAAAGAACTTGGATCGAATATAACTTTGGAACCATTCGAGCGGGATCACCGCCGAATCATTATAACTTCTGTCCCAATTTCACTTTTGAGGTAAATTGGATTTTTTTGTGTGACTGAACCCCAGAGAGAGAGACTTCCTACATATTCTTTTGGAATCAAGTCAAACGTAGTTCAGGGAAAATATTTTGTTTTTGTTTTGTGTTTTTGTGTTTTTGTTTTTTTGTTACAAACATCCTTGAGTTCCAAAAAGGGTAATGAAAGAAAGGTAACCGGCTCAAACGGTTAGCAAAGATTAAAGTGTTTGGGGTAGCGAGAATGAAAGCCTTCGTTATCCTAATCGGAGAATGTTGTCATTGCAGAAGACTAGACATAGTACCTTTTGATTGCATCTGTATTTTCAACTGTTTTGGGATCATTTCTTTCAATATCTCCCAAGTACAATGATCCTGTTGGAAATATCTTTCTGATGATGCATGTGCCTTTCCAGTTAGGAGCAAATTTTCTTTTTGCTTCCTGGTAATGAGGGAGAATTAGAACAAGTTGTCCATTTTAAAATTCCTAGGCCGCACTTTCTTGTTGTAGGCACGGGCCATTCTTTGTTGGTACAACTGCCCGTGGCTGACTATGGTCATTCGCTTTTCGTCAATCATGATTAACTGTTCTAGACGAGTTTTGACCAATTCACTGTCTTCAATTTCATCTTCAACAATAATCCGGAGATAAGGGATTTCAACCTCTGCAGGTATTACGGCTTTAGTGCTATAAACCAAATGATACGGGGTCGTCCCAACCGATGTGCACACAGTAGTGCGATACCCCAGCAATGCAAAAGGAAACTTTTCATGCCACTGCCTGGAACTCAGAATCATCTTTCTCAAAATCTTTTTGATATTCTTGTTTGCTGCTTCGACGGCATCATTAGCTTTAGGTCGATAAGGTGTAGAGTTCCAATGAGTTATTTTAAATTGTTCGCATATTTTCCCCCATCAAATGACTATTCAAGTTTGCAGCATTATCTGTGATGATAGTTGCAGGAATACCAAAACGGCATATAAGATTGGAGTGCACGAAATCAACACAGCTTTCTTGGTGACAGGTTTGAGAGTGATTGCTTCAACCCATTCCATGAAATAGTCAATGGCCATCAAAATGAATATGTGCCCATTTAAGGATTTTGGCTCAATTGGCCCAATGACATCCATGCCCCAAGAAACAAATAGCCAAGGTGCTGACATGGGATGTAGTTTTGTGGGCGGTGCATGAATCAAATCACCGTGCACCTAACATTGATGACACTTACGAACAAAGCTAAAACGATCTCTTTCCATGGTAATCTATTAATAGCCCACTCGAAGGAGTTTCTTTGCCAAAAACATACCCGTTTATGTGGGATTCGCATACTCTCATGTGCACTTCATACATAATTCTTCCAGCCTCCTCTGCGCCAACACATCTTAACAAATTGAGGTCCGGAGTTCTTTTGTACAAGACATCACTACTTAAAAAACCCCCCACTTGCGTGTCGTCTAATGGTTCTCTTTTGGTCTCCACTGGCTTGCTCGGGGTATTCTATAGTTTTTAGAAATTTTTTGATGTCATCATATCATAGTTGACTATTCGGTTCTACCTAAACCGTATTACAGTAACCGTGCCTTTCCCGAATTTGGATTTCCAAAAGATCTATGTGAGCATTGCTTGGGTATGGTAGCATCGAGGCCAAAGTAGCAAGTGCATCAGCCACTTCATTGTGGCAACGAGGGATGTATCTGAACTCTTTTGACTTGAATCACCTGCCAAGATCTTCCACATGCTTCCTGTATGGAATAAGCTTGACATCTCGGGTCTCCCATTCTCCTTTAGATATTCGGATAATCAAATCTGAGTCCCCCCATGATTAACAACTCTTCGGTGTCTTGGTCGATTGCCATGTTTATACCCATAATCCAGGCTTCATACTCGGCGGTGTTTTTTGTGTAGAAAAATCAAAGCCGAACTATGGGTGGATAATGCTAACCAGTGGGTGAGACCAAGTCTGCCCCAATCCCAACACCTTTTGCATTTACCGCTCCATCGAAGAACATTTTCCATGCATTAGTATCTTCGAATATTTCCTTGACTGAATTTACATGTTCGTCTGGGAAGTAGGTGCTCAAAGGTTGGTATTCATCATCGATAAGGTTTTCAGCCAAATGATCCTCTAAAGCCTAGGCTTTCATCGCCATGCGGGCGACATAAACTATGTCAAATTCAATGAGCAGGATCTGCCATTTTTCTAACCTTCCCCTAGGCATTAGTTTCTGGAATATGTATTTCAAAGGATCCAACCTGGTTATGAGGTAAGTGGTGTAGGCTTGCAGATAAATGCCTCAGCTTCTGAGCGACCCAGGTTAAAGCACAGCAAGTTCTTTCTAACAAAGTATACTTAGCGTATAATTGATCAACTTTTTACTTAGATATTAGATTGCTTGTTCTTTCGATCACATCATCTTGCACGAGGACACACCAATAGAATTTTCCAAGACTGCCAGATACAAGAAGAGAGGCCTCTATGGCTCAGGCAAAACCAGGCCTAGTGGGTTAGACATAATTTCTTTGATTTTATCAAAAGCTTCTTGAAATTCATCTGTCCATTTGATTGTTGCATCTTTCTTCAGCAATTTGAATATGATTCACATGTGGATGTCAACTGGGTAATGAATCGGCTGATATAGTTCAATTTGCCTAATAATCTCATCACATCTTTCTTAGTTTAAAGGAGGAAAATCCCGAATAGATTTTATCTTTGTTAGATCTAACTCGATGCCTCTCCTACTAACTATGAATCCCAAGAGTTCGCCGGACGGTACCCCAAATACACGCTTGGCTGGGTTCAACTTCAGATCATATTTTCGCAACCGCTTAAATAATTTCCTCAAGTCTCAAGCATGGTCGTCCTGAGTCTTGGACTTGATAATCACTTCATCCACATACACCTCTATCTCTTGGTGCATCATATCATGAAAAATAGTAGTCATGGCCCTCATGTAGATTGCCCGGTGTTTTTTGAACCAAATGGCATGACCTTGTAACAGTTTGTGGTTTTATTTGGCATGGCGCACCTCGTCTGTTTTAAGGTCATCCTAATGAAACTATGATTCTCTAAAAAAATTATCTCTAAAGCAACTTAATGGATTAATATTACAAAATTCAGGCCACAAGTTCAAATCCGAACTTAAACAAGAGAAGACCCTCTTAATTTAAGCTCGCTAACTTAGAAGCCCCAAGTTGTTTTATGAAATTGGATTAACAAAAGAGAATCAGACCATGGGTTTCCAGGTCGAACTCATCCCCCTTTTACTCATCCAAACTTAATGTTACTATTGGTTGGCAGTTCAATGGACTACTACTACAAATTTGGAAATTTTAAAAGCATTTACTATTAATCAATGACTCCATTAAACTACCCAGTTGTAGACTAAACAACAGGAGGAATCATCAAATGATCGAGACAAATGAGATAATCCGATTAAACCAAACGTGCTGATCACCAAATTCAATACACACATGAAAATATTAAAGAATTCATGTGACAACTGATCTAATAAACATGTGATCTTCTAACACACTTCAGTTAGTTTTTGTCTGCATTAAATAACCCTAATCTTGTACTAAATGAACTGATTCATGCTTATTTACACATAAGGATCAAATTGCATTTGAATTGACTAGAGTAATCATGTGACCCATATGCTACTTGTTGCATCAATTGCTATCATGCTGATTGAAACCAAAATAAACCTAAGCTAACATGTTTGAAATAAACAATAGCCAATAGAATATTACATCAATTCCTTATAACGAAAACAAAACCAGAACGGATATGACCAAATAGAATCGAAAAGTAAAATGACGGCTGATATAGTAAAATATATGAGCTTCAACTTGAGGTTTCCATTTCATGCTCCCAAAGCTCATTACAACCAACTGAGTTTACAAGGCATGTACCTTGAAATTTGCACAAAAATGATAGCAGAAGGTAGAGTAAGAAGCATCTTAGAACCAAACTCACAACCCAACAAATGGTGTCAAACAGTCCAGGAAATTATCTCACACAAATCAGCTACAGCAAACACTTAAACTAAGCTTTCAAATCCACATTCAAAACACTCCCATATCAATTGATTCAAAATTTGTTTTCAAAATTGAACATATCAGAGGATATTGAATAAAATGCAATGGAACAATGTTTTCAGTTGTATTTTTCAGAATTTCTCTCTAGGCTATTCAACTTCTAGCAATCTTTATGTGTAGTTTTCAGATTTCCCAGCTTCTTTCGTTTGTGTATTTTCCTCGAATTTTAGCTATCAAAACCTTCTGCAGTAGCAGCCTTGTTTTCTGGAATTATTAGCTTATCCTTACCTTGCCTTGAAAGGCAATACTGATGGTTTTATATACAAACAGTTAGGGCAACTCTCAGATTTCTATTTTACCTATTAGTCCCTCTTTTATTTCAAACTTTGAGCTGGTCATTTTATTAGTGTTTTGTTGCCCAAGCCAACTTACTTAAAAATCTAAAATTCACCTAAAGCCCGTACTAGAAACTTCCAATTTTGTTATACAAGATTCCTTCTTACCTAAGTTACCCTTGAAACCACCTAAAATTACTAACCCAGGTTGAAACTAACCTTATCCCCTTTTACCCTAGTTATTTGTCCAGGGACTAGAACTATTCAACTGCAATTAACTAATCAAACCATCCTAATTACATAAAAAGGTTAACAATTAAACTAACCAACCCAATTACTCCTAAACATGAAAAGATAAACGAAGCAGCAAATCAATAATTGGTGAAACTTTAAAGAACTAAACACTGAACTAATGAAACTCGATGGGAATTGAAATAGAACAACAGATTTCTAAAGAACACACAAACAAAACAAAATAAAAATAATAGAAAATCGCAAGCAATAAACGAAATAAAGGTATAATCAAATAAGAAGGAAACACTTACTGACTTAAATTGAACAATTAAAAAAAACTTGAACTAGACCTAAAACATTAATTTTAATTATGCTAACTAAATGACATAAATCTAGTCATGCATTCAATCCACTACGACATAAGAAAAGAAAATGACGAGCAACTAAACAGGATACCAGAAATCAACAAAAGAAAGAACGAAAGAAAGACAACTAATCGGAATGAATTTGGGAAACCATGAAAGTTTGAATTGGAATTACCGGACTACAACTGTCCTTAATCATGTGTTTCCCAGAGAAAACACAAGATTAAGGACTATTATAGTCCAAAATCAGTGAACCCCTGAGCCTGGGGAGATAAGCGTTTCTGGCCAAACTTCGACCTAAAATTTGAGGCGGTCCAGCGAGATTCGAAGGGATTCATTTTAGGGTTTAGGAGGAGGAGGGCGAGGACAATATAGGATGTGAATTTGGTCGAATTTGGAAGAGTTAGGTTTTTAGCCGGGGTCTTCGATTTGATATTCGAAGAGATTGGCCGGGATTTGAAGGAAAGTAAGGTTGGATTCGGCATGGGGAGGCAACAGGGAGCACATGGTGTATTTTTGGTGCTTGTTTGAAGGTGGCACCGCCGTGGGCGGCGGAGCAGCCATCGATTTAAATCGATATTCAACAAGATTGGCTAGTTTTTAGGGAAGCCGCCTACAGAAATGGAAAGAGGAGGTTAAAGAGATGGGGTGGTATAATTTTTGGGGCCATCTGAGCATCGCCAGCGGCGGAAGCGATTTTCGGCTGGCGGCAGAGGGTTGGTGGGAGACGGTGGCGTTACGTTTCTGATGGGAGGGCTCTGAGATGGTGAGATGGGGGTGGGGGTAGTTCAGACATATATATATATTATAAGATGTGGGCTTCTCGTTCGTCGGATCAACAATCCTAGAAAGCTATGATTAATTAAGTCCCAAAACAACGTCGTTTCATAGGCAGGTGGGGCTGGACCGGGTTGGGGTTTGGGTTTGGACTGGGTTTGGCGGGTTGGGCATTTTGGAAGGGTATTTGGACTGGATTTTAATTAAAACTAGCCCAATTTTTGGGTATCTTAAACAAGACCACATTTGTTTCAAAACTTTTTTTTATCTTATTTATTTTAATTACTAAACTAATTTTATTAAATACAAAAATTAACCTAAAGTGACAAAGACTATGATTTAACCCTAAAATTGAACTAATTCATTTTCCTAAAATTAATCAAGTCCCAATTTAAAAGAAAACTGTAAAATCACTATTTTGTTATTTTCTTTTGTTTTCTCTTTTTTTTTTATAAGATTAACTAACTAATAAACTAAAAATATAAAATTGAATCCTAAATGCAAAGGTGCTGTTTTTGTATTTTCATGAATTAAAATGCAGTCAACATGCAAACAAACATACAACTTATGCGATTAAATTCTAAAAATCACAGAGATAAAGAAAAATTCTAATTTTAAGAATTTATAGGAGTAATTTAAGCTAGGCAAAAATCACATGCTCACAGTGGACATCAATTAAATATGCTGCAACATCTTTCCAATTCAAAGTTAGGTTGTATCCTTCTTCATTCAAGCAGCTCCTTCCCATTGTATCAAATCTCATGCCGCATAATAACCCATAATTCAAATTGAATCCGTAGACACCATTCACCAATCACTAAAATTCCAAAGTCAATCCAAAATCTCGTAAGGTGCATAGTCATGCTACCACAATGCCTATATGCAACTCCGCCAATCTCCCACTTTGGTGGAGCTCCTCCCTTTAACCGACTACTCGACCTTTGCTTCTTATACTTGGCCTTCTCAAAATTATAGCCACCGCCTGACACTTCCCACATGTATTTCCTCATCCTTTGCTGCTCAGTTGTTGCTATAAATAAAATCTATCTTCGTAGCACTTGAACCCACAATCACTACTAACTTTAAACTTTTCTAAAGATCATCTTTCTCGAGCTGTAAACATCAGAAACAAAGATTCGATCATGTCCCTGCGATCTCTAACCGTCGCTTCTTCAATACTGGCCCACATTAACCTGCTCCAAAGGCGAATTATAGAAGATCATAACACTGGTAAACTTAGCACGTTCAATTAGGACAACGACAGCTCATCATAGAAGAAAACTCTACCATGCTCGCAAATACCAAGTCTCATTACTCCACCAGCCCACATCTGACCATTCTTAGTCTGATTGCCTTTCCCCTACTGAGATAAAGTACTGAATCTCTAGATTATGCACTGAGTAAGCCTCCCTTCAAGTCATTCACTGCTCTGACACGCAGGCAACTAACTATCATCATATCAATACTGCGGAACAATAGTTTATAGCATCATGGCAACTTGTGCCTAGCCTCAGAGCTCTCAGAAGCACCGCTACTGAGCTGAAACGATAGAATATCCTTTCACAAGGCGACGATGATAGCCCACATAACCATGTATGGAGAAACATCCTGCACCACATCAGTAGTACCATCACAATTCTTCAATTCTCGATTTGTAACAGGCGGTTCGCGTCGCATAAGATTGAATAGGAAGGAATCAAAGGCGTAGCCTCCAAGGATCAAATCGCACGACGGGAAACCAAGAAGGAAAGTACTCCTAACAACCCTACAGCCTCCCGAGGATAAGTACATATATCTATGTACCGATCCACGAGGCTCTACTAGATTTGGTCATAACTCGTGAGACCCTTGAAACCTAGTTCTCTGATACCATATTGTCATGATCCAAAATCTACTAAGGGTTGTGATGGCGCCAAACGTCATTGTCAGGCAAGCCAACCACTAATAACTAGAAACTTCTTGTTTTAAAACTTATTAAAATATTTCCTTTTATACGTTTAAACATCAAGTGATAAAATTCATTGAAATACGAAAATGTCTTTAACCAATTCAATATTGAACAATCCTATAACCATCCCAGAACCCAGTGTCACAAGTGCATGAGAAATTTCTAGGAAATAATATAATACAACAACCGTCTGAAATACAATATTGGACAGAAAATAAATACAAAAAACTAAAAGAGACTCGTCTGGCTGCGGGTCGCCTCTAGAAGTGTAGCTCACCTAAGTCTTTGTATCAACCATGCTGCTACGCCCAGTAGGCCACTAGAGATGCATATGCTTGTGCAACAAAAATGCACAGAATTGTAGTATGAGTATGAAAACAACGTGTACCCAATGAGTATCATGTCTAATCTCAAAGAAGTAGAGACGAGAGGTCGACTTCGACACTTACTAGTGGTCCAATAATACTATATCCATAATATGTTAAATCGTGGATTTTTATAAACATGATTATAATTAAATGGGTTGAAGCAAATAAACTATTTTTTCTTTTATATGAAATTTCCAATTCCTTTTTATCATTTATACTTATATTCGTAAGCCGGGAAGAGGCAACAACAACTTAAATAATCCTCAAGGCGAGCAATACAAGCATGCACAAATCTTGTCGAGGTCGTACGGCCCAATCCAACAAAAAATAAACTGTGCACTACCGAGGGTCGAACGACGCGAATTATAGATGCATCTATTTAATCTACCGAGTCATTCGGCCCGTTCCGAAATTAAACACACACAGACAGTCAATCAAGAAGTCAACAGAGAACAATTATCCAAAGAAAGCCAATTCTCTTTTAAAGATTTTTTAATATTAAGTTTAATCTCTTTACAAAATTATTTACTAAGTCGATGTGATTTAAGAAATTTAAATGTCAACAAGATTACAAATATTCCAAGTATAGCATATTTTTGGGTCATAGACTACCCGGACATAAACATAATAGTAGCTACTCACGGACTCTCGTTACCTCGTGTGTACGTAGCCCCCACAAATAGGAGCACATACCCAATTATTTCATCTACGGGGACAATTCCCTCTTACAAGGTAAGAAATGAGACTCACCTTGCTCCGAAGATCCATAATCGGCATTCCACGCCCTTCTGAAAACTCAAAGTGATGCACAACACTCAAAAACTAGCCAATAGTTATGCATATCCATTAATATACAATTAACTACTCATATTAATCCAATTTATAACAATTCCTAACTTCGATCAGAAAGTTGACAAAAACGCCCTCAGGCCCACGTGCCCGGATTTCCAAAATTTTCGAAGAATAGGTTTACTCATAGCCTCGTGAACTCAAATATAAAACTTTCTCTTAATTCCATGCCCAAAATCGTGGTCAAATTACAAGAATGTAAATTTTTAGGTTTTTCTAGCAAAACCCCAAATTTCTACCAATTTACATACTAAAATCCATACATAATCGATGTATTTAACTCAAGGTGGATGGGATTATCTTACCTTATCATTGTAAGGAAAACTCCCACTCGAAGCTCTCCCAAAAATCGCCCAAGCCAAGAAAATATGAGAGAAAATGGCCAAATCTCAATTTTTAAAACACCTCTCTGGCCCCAGCACTTTTCGCAAATACAGTCCCTTGACCGCTTCTGCGGTTCCGCAGGTGCTGAGCCACACCAACGCTTCTGTGGTTTCCTCCAGGCTCCCTTTTTCACTTTTGCGCTTCCAGTCCAACAGATGCGGTCCCGCTTCTGCGGCCAAACTACTGTATCTGCGGTCCCAGCTTCTCCTTTTCCAAAACTGCATCTGTGACTATTGGGTCGCTTCTGCAGCTTTGCACCTGCGGCCCTATTTCGGATGTGCGGTTATATCAGCAACCAGCAGCCTCCACCCTTTCAAAAATCTCGTTTTCGATCCGTTAACCACCCGAAACCACCCGAGGCCCCCGGGAACCCAATCAATCATAGCAACCAGTCCCAAAACACGATACGAACTTGATCGAGGGCTCAAATCATGGCAAACAACACTAAAACCACGAATCGACCTCCAATCCAAGCTTTATGAACTTTAGAACTTCAAACTTCTACTCTTGATGTTTAAACCTATCAAATCAAGTTCTATTGACTTCAAATTTTGCACACAAATCATATTCAATATTATGGACCTACTCCAACTTTTGGAATCAGATTCCGACCCTGATATCAAAAATTTCACTTCTGGTCAAACTTCTAAAAAACCTTCAAATTTCTATATTTATCCATATGACTCCAAAATGACCTAGCCCAACTCCAGAATCACCATACGGAGCTATTCCCCAAAATCCCAAATGGACATCGATAACACAGAAATGCACTTCAACCAAACCTATGAAATTTCTTCCAAAATGCTAACTTCCACGATGGGCGCCAAAATGCTCTCGAGTCATCCGAAACCTAGTTTGGGCACACTCCCAAGTCCGAAATCATCACACAAACCTATTAGAACCTTCAAATTCCGATTCCAAGGTCGTTTACTCAAAAATCCAATCTTAGTTAATTCTCTCAGCTTTAAGCTTCCGAAATGAGAATTCTTTTTCCAAATCTATTCTGAACTTTCCCGAAATTCAATTTCGACCATGCGTATAAGTCATAATACCTAAAGTGATGTTGATCATGGCCTCAAAACTCTGAACAACACACTAGAGCTCAAAACGACCGGTCAGGTCGTTATAGTTTCGTTGTGTAGTATTAGTTGTTGAAGTTTCGTAATGGCATAGACTTCCCATTGTTATGAATTTGAGGTATAAATGTTGCGGAAGGTTTGAAGTTAAATTATGAAACAACTCTTCTTATGTTGTGATTGGTAATGATATATTAGGATCGGGTTGCACGCCGTAACAGAAGGAATAAGGGTGAAATATGATTGTCTGGTGGGATCGGGTTACACGCTGCAACAAGGAGTAATAAGGGTGGACAGGTAGGATCGGGTTGCACACCTCAACATGAGGAATAAGGGTGATATGTGTTGAAGAGTAATAAGGGTGGACTGGCGGGATCGGGTTGCATGCCGCAACAAGGAAAGGGTGAATGTTTATATTATTATTGATGATATGGTGGGATCGAAATGCATGTTGAAACAAGTGTTATTTATGTATTATTTTATGTTGAAATTCATTATTGTAGTGTTGAAAATCTCTTAAGAATTGGTTATAGCTGAGTATCGGTAGAAGACTGGGTTCCGTATTTATTTTATGGAAGTTACTGTTATATTTCATTTTGTATTTCTTTTCTGTGTTATTATCAACTATTGTAGGTTATATATGTTGTTATGCCCCGTTGTAATCTTGTAACTACCTCGTCGAGGTTAGGCTCGGCATTTACAAGTACATGGGGCCGGTTGTATTGATATTGCACTCCGCACTTCATGTGAGATTTCAAGCTAGAGGCAGATCGAGAGGTTAGTTGTTGTTACTGCATTTAGGAGACCCACGGTAGTCTTGCAGGTGTCCGCAGGCCCTGGCGTCCCCTCCTATCTGTCGCGCCCCTTTTTTTCTCGCGAAATCGAGTTTATGAAATTCGGTTAGGACAACTCTTTCCTTTTGGGAAAGGGGTTTGCAATTTTGAAGAGTCGCCACCTAATGATTTTATTAAGGTGCGTTAGGGAACCTATGGGGTTCAAGAATAACTACATTTCTTATAAACAGAGATAGGGTAAGGGCCTGAAATTATCCAAAGGGGAAGGTTTTAGGCACCCCTCAGGATCCACTAGTGTGGTTCCCAAACAAATGGTTCTTTGTGAATTTGCGCAATTAATAAGTAAGAAAATAGGGCTCAAATAAGAGGGGATTTTAGATACACATATTTGGAAATGATAAAAATAAAAGAAAGTTTGAAAGAATTATAACTAAGCATGCTAACGAATATAAAATGGGGGGGGGGGGGAAGGGTCTTAGGTTTATTTATAATATGGATCACATCAATTCAATACCCGGTAATCACTCCTCAATAGAGGGTCTTCACGTGGTATTAGCATACTGGTCACCATATCCATATCTATCCTTCATACCCTGTTTAGTTATTAAAGAGCATATTGGTCTCGACTCCTATTGCATGCTATTACCCGTCTCATTCCTATCAGTCCCGAAGGAATTTAGGACTATTGTTCCTATAAGAGGGAGGATTTTAGGCTGGCCCTTGGATTTAAAGGTAAAAAGACTAAGGCGACATTCAAAACACATAGGACTGCATATTAGGGGAAGCATGTAAAACATATAAGAGGCTCATATATACCTCTTCAAGTAAAGCACGTAAATAGCATGACCTAAAATACATTTAGGGTCAGAATTTAAAGTACCAAGACATGGGGGTTTTAGTTGTTGAAGCAGACCAATTTATTACATAACCTAGATAAGAAGTCTGAATCAGGCCCGCCTGCTGGTTGTAGCAGTTGCTAATTAAACAAAGGCGAATCAATTTTATCGCTGTTACATAAGTCTTGCCTAAGTATGCATTGATGATACCTTATAGGCATGATATCTATTACTGATTCAAAAATGACAAAGCAGTGCTAGTTTTAAACGAGCAAACTGGATCCTATAGGCATGTTTTTGAAACTTCATTAACAAAAGGAGTAAGTTGTTTAAACAGTACGAGTCAAACTGATTTTTAACTAAACTAGTTTCAGATTTTATAGACATAATCTTATTATTGCTGATTTAATTCCCTACAGACATGGTATCTAATATTAAAGGCTAATTTGGTACTATATGCATGGTATCTAATAAAGTGGAGTAGGCAGGATTTATTTGGTCACAACGAAATTCCTGTAGGCGTGCTTTCTATATTGCTATTAACCTTACGGGCATGATATCTAATTTTGAATCTGATTTTTAACCTTGTAAATATGACGTCTGGTTATAGCTATTATATCCTATAGGCAGGATATCTAAGTGCAGAAATGAAACAATGTAGAAATTCATTAGATAGATCCTATAGGCAGGATATCTAAGTGTAGAACTAAAACATGCAGAACTTTATTAAATATGTCCTATAAGCAGGATTTCCAAGTGTAAAATTAAAACATGCAAAATTTGAAAACAACAAATCCTATAGGCATGTTATCTACCCTCCTAATAGCTAAACATACATAGTTACCCATCCATTTTCACTAGCCAAACCCAGTCTTTGTTTGCAAATTATTATAAACCAAATGTTGAATTACAAGAGAGGTCTAAAATAAGAAATTACAACAAAAAGAAGCATGATCTTAACTTCATGTCTGAATTATATAACTAATTACTGCAAATGCCACTTGTTTCAAAGCCTTTCTCAGATCTGGGCGTGTCAAAGTTTCCTTAGGGTCTCAAGGGACTCGGGCAGTGCTTACACCCAGGATTGCATAACTATATAGAGAATGAGTGCAATATAGAAGGGTCAGCCCTTATGTGTCCAAGTTCAGAGGTAGCTCAAGGGTCCCAAGGCAAGGCTCACACAAGAGGGGCAGAACCTAAGTTCTAAGAGTATAGTGGAAGTGCAAAAATATGCACTTCATTTAAAATTGTGTTGAGAATAGTAAGGGGTAAGGGAATCCGAAAACAGTAGTGGTAAAACACAGAACCAGTAATTGAACAAAAGGGGTCAGGTTTGGGATGCATAATTCAGCAAATCATATAACAAGTGACTGACAAATTACATGCATAAGGGAAAACATTAATTTAGAATGAGAGGGAGAAAATTACAACATGCTCAGTAATATAACTTGATTGCATAAACATAAGCAGAAACATGCAAGAGTAAAGGAAATATCTAAAGAAGCATGTTGTTGTTGATACTTGAAGATTAACTAGGATATACCAGCAAGAAGCAAAATGCAGAAAGAAAAGTAAGAAAATTTTCATAGCCTAGCCTTAGCTTTCAGTCGGCTAGATAAAGAAGTAACACAAGTAGTAACAGAGAAAAGAGAGAGTTTTGAGTAAAGTGTGTGTTCTGAACTCAGATGGTTCGTTTGTGTTTTGAAAGAAGAGAGGTGCAGGGTATTTATAGTTTTTTAAAACGAGTGAAAGAGAGGTAAAAAGTAAAGTTTTGGTACAAACATGGAAACAACCGTAAGTCAGAATCAAATACCCAAGTGATTCCCCTTTAATTAAGGAATCACTATTTACGGGTAGCAGCAAGTCTAATTAAGGAAAAAAATCAGTTTGGAAGTAGACTGATTATGGCCATATAAGGGGTAGTAAAAGCATGCAGTGAACAATCAAGTATGAGTATTAAAATATGCTTATTTTGGAAAAAAAATCAGCAAGGTAAAACATCACAGTAAAGGGAAACGAATCAATTAATTTTAAACGGGCCAGTGAAATTAGGGGTCGTAAGAAATTTTTTTGAATCAGTCACAAAATTAAGATCAATCAAGGATAAAATACACTTCTGCGCTTCCGTATATAAACAGAGTGACCAGAAACATCAAATATGCGAGGCCAAGCACATTGTCAAAAAACAACATACAATAGTAGCAGAAATAAGCATGAGATTCAACAAAAAGTCGGGGCTCACACGTATAGCCTAAGTGAAAAAGAGAGTCAAAACAAGTAAAGGTCTTATAGTGACAAGTGAGGAAACCCTTTTGAGAAATTAGGGTTTCAACCTAGTCTAGTTGAAAGATAGTAAAAATCAGATAAGTCACATAAAGAAAAAAGAGTATGAAACAAGAACATCCAATCGAGTCAAGTATACATTCAAACAAACAATTTCAGACCCAAAGACATAGGGTTTTCAACAATAATCGAGTTTAAAAGATGGTAAAACAAATAAGTCAAGCAAGAACTTAATCAAACCAGTACATATCTAACAAACAGCTACAGAACTTGAATGACACCCAAAAACAAAATTAGGGTTTTCAACTAGTGACTTAGATAGAAGAACAACATAAGAAAAATATAGCAGAATCACAAAAAACATTAAAAATTGGAGAAGAGATCTTTTGAAAAACTTAAAGGAAAACCTTAATAAAAAGTCGTTTTGAAAGAAAGATTGAAGAACTTTTGAGAAAAACACTTGACATTCACAGCAAGTACAGATCTAAAGTAGATCTAAAAGAAAATGAAAAGATCTTAAAGATTAGGATTTCGAAAAAAAACCTAGAAAAGGTGAGAAATGCCTTGAAAGTTACCAATCTAACCAGGAGAGTTAAGGATTCGACTCGAACGGCTATGGCTGGCCGGAGAAAGGTCATGGAGGATCGAAGTAAAGCCATGAACAGCAATCGAGCAAGGAATGGACTAGATTCCTTCAAGGACTAGCCATGAAATCACAGAAACAAACACCCAAGAGCCATATGAGGCCACTACACATCTCCAATGGCCACGGGAGGCCATGGATTATGCAGGGTTTAAGTAGGATTAGGGTGTAGTTTGATGGCAACGACTAGGGTTCGCAAGAGTTTCAGAGGGTGTTGAGAGAGAAGAGAGATTCAAGGGTGGCGGTAGGTGAAAAATTAAGTAGGTTTAGGGGTCGTTCAAAGTTAAAAAAGGAAAGGGCGTATAGGAGCTGTTGATCTAAATGATCAACGGCTAGGATTAAAAGGGTTAGGTAGGGAGTCCGGGTTGGGTCATTTAAATGGGTTAGGGGTCGGTTTTTGAGTTGCAATTGGGTTGGGAAATTGGGTCTTATTTGGGCTCAATTTTAGGCTGAAATTGCAAGCCAATCTTGCTATGTTTTAAATAGTCATATTCCCCTATTTAAAATTATAAGAATAGTAAATTAATTTTAGAAATAAACTGAAAGTATAAAATAATTTATAACATATAAATATAAATTAAAAAGTACCAGACTTAATTTTAATGAAAATGCAACTAAATCCTAAAAGAGGATAATATTGCAATTATATGCAATTTAATTTTAAAAATACTAAATAGATTTATAAAAATATGCAAAAAAATTATTTTAGCTATATTTCAGCATAAATATAAAATTCCAATAAATGAAATACCAAAAATAATAATTTTAAAAATCATTATTGTGTTTTTATGGATAAAATAGGGAAATAAATTAATTTAAAAACCTTTAAAATTTAAGAAAAATAATAAAATATTTGGACATAATTATATATGTATGCATATGCTATTTTGAAGGTATTTTGCATATTGAAAAATATATAGAGAAAAATTAGGTATTAACGTTATCTTTACTTCATTTGTGTTTTATTTACTTTTGAGATAGATGTATTCTTTACTTTCAGACCAATATTTGTAGTAATTTGTAGAAAGTTCGTGAATTATCACACCAGTTTCTGGATGATATTTACTTTGAATTTCGTTAATAGTATATGAGTAATTAGTTAAGTAATGTATTTCCGCTTTTATTTCTGCCGGTTTAGTTTGTTTAAACTTTAACTATAAAAGGATAAAGGAAAGAGGTGTAATAATCTATAATGTTGGTTTGTCTAGCGAGTATAATGTTATTAAGGTCCCAAAAATAAGAAATTCAGGTCGTGACACTCCAGATCTGTGTTGTATTTAGATATTCTGGTTATTATATTATTTCTCACTTCATTATAGTTGCACTTGGGTTTAAGTGGTCTATTTATTTGAATTTGGGTAAAATTGGTTTAAAAATTTCTCTAATGTTAGACTTGCCTAGCGAGTAAAATATTTGGCACCATAACGGTCCCGAAAGTGGGATTCCGGGTCATAACAGTTGGATTTTATCCTATTGAGCTTTAGCATATGCGTGATTAATATAAAAATACTTAAGAAAATAATTTCCTAAGTATGTTTTATCCTATTCTGGGTCCTAAACTATGTTTTTTGGCCAAAAAAATAATTTTGCTTAAGAAATGTAAAAATACTAAATTTTATTCTTTTAAAAGGAAATTAATGAAGTTACCTAGTTATAGCAATAACATTTTCAAATAGATGAAAATTAAATGTTAACATTTCAAGATAATGTTTATAGATGTTCGCCCAAATTAAACCATACAACATGTTGAAAATATGAAAAAACGGTTACTTTTTATAATTCAACTGTTCTCTTCCTTCAAAATTGCATCTTAGCAGCAGATATTTCCTTTTCTTAGTTTGACCGAAACATTATTTCACCAAAGTTACATTATTAATAACATTATTAAACGGAAATGAAGCTTTAATGATTCATGATAATTTAACCCTTTTATCCTAAACTAAATAAACACGGATTAAGACCTATTTCGCAAAAAGAAATAATATTAAAGAAATATTCCCTCCATAACAATTTGCTTATATTGGTATAGAAAACTTTTGTTTAGCAACTACTATTTGGAAATGGATAAATGGAATAGTCCTTTCTGTGCCTATATTTATTAAACAGTTCCGAAATATTTTTAGCTACAAAACAATGATTATACTTCTTCTTTTTATGTAATCTTAAAATGTACATTTTTATTTGAGGAATTTACCTAGAATACAATCTTTTTTCACTTATTTAAATTCCCTACAACTGCTTTCACAAAATTACATATAATATAATTTATTTTAAAAAAAAAACTTAACTTTTCATATCCCTATTATCTCTCTCACCTAAAAGTATCTATCATATCATTTCCTCAATATCTCCATTAATATATATATATATATATTAGACAGTATAAAAGAACTTGGGGAAGCAAACGTGGTTTTACGTTGATGGAGAGATGAAGAAGAATCAAATTTGGGAGAAGCTTCGGAGATTTTTGGATAGTGTATAGCACAGGGGTTCTAATAGAGAGAAAAAAGAAATTAAAAACTAAAAAAGGCATGTTTCTTTTGGAAGGAGATATGGTTTAATTGATGCATAATACACGGATAATTTAGGCAAGCGGTAACCTAATGTCCAAAAAAAAATCTAATGAGTTTATAGAGGTAATCGATAATTTAAAAAGTTAGAGGATTTTTAGGGATAAATTAAGGATATGTTTTAAAAGAGGATTCCCCGTTATCAGGTAGTATATCATATATATATGTATTGTAAAATTTGTAATTCTAATACTAGTAGTAGATTATGGAATATCTTATAAGTCAGGTATCTCTTTGGCTATTCCACCCACTGGCTTGAGAAGTGAGTTGATAGAATTGACACTACCTCTACCTTTCCCTTTCCCTACAACTAGACCAAGGCGCTCCACCTAAGTCGAAGCTAAGTATTTGTGAGTAGCACCTATATCTATCATAACCCAAATGGGCTTGCCATTTACCTTCATCTCAACGAACATTAAGGTCCTCTCTTGTTTAAGAGGAGTCTCCTCACGCCTTCTTTTTCTCTTTCGTGGTGACTGGACATGGGTTATTCTTCTTACGGATACCAGCACTGGTCTTCGCTAGTGCCTCAGAAATAGAGCTAACAAATGCATTGAAGGAACCTATTAGTTCAGTTTGGTCCGCATCGTCTGAGTCGTCATCAGTCCTATCATCACAACCCTGATGGGCGTTCATCTGTGCATGGGGGCACTCATTGTTCCAATGTAGTCCTCCACAATGACGGCATCCTGAAGGAGGCTTTCTCCCCCGGTCATTGTTGTTTGACGCAACATTGTTGCTGTCTGAGGAGGGAACCTTAGATTTGGTTGAGCTCCGATCTCCTCCACTTCTGCTAGGGCCACCATTGCTAGGCTAGCCCTCTTTGAATCCCGCTCGGGCAGGCGATTGAGGCCTGTCCTTCTGATCTTCCATTTGATAGTCCCCAAGGCATTCGTGTACTTGGATCCCCTTGGGCAGGGTATCTACCCTTTGTCTTTGTAGCTCCACACGGCATAAGGTTTCAGCCCTTCCAGGAAAGTAAAGAGGTTGTCTTTATCCCTCATATCGCTTATGCTTAGCATGAGCGCGGAGAATTCTCGCGCGTAGTCCCACACTGATTTGGTCTGGTAGAGCTGCCGTAGCTTTCTCTTTGCATTGTATTCAGTATTTTCGGGGAAGAACTGTAGGCAGCAGAGTATTTTCGTACTTCACCGGCCACCAGAGTTTAGCATCACCTTGAAGATACATGGCAGCAATTTCTACCTTCTTAGATTCTCATAGGCCCCTAACAGCGTCGAAATATTGTTCAACGTCAAAGATGAAGTTCTCCACTTCCTTGGCATTCCTAGCTCCACTGTATGACATTGGCTCAGGAATTTTTAATTTTTGTGTCGCGAAAGCGTTTCCACCACCTCGAAGCAGGCCCAATAAAGCAGCATTGATTAGATTGAGTTTGTCTGTCAAGTCGTCAATAGTTTGTTACATGGCAGTCACCCTGTCTGCCTGTTGTACCTTGTAAGCTAAATCCTCAGCACACTCCTATTGGAGTCCCTCAAATTTGGCAAAAATTTCGGCTGCCTCAGTGGCTGCCGTTTGTCGGTCTCCCTCGGAGTTGCGACTTGATTTTTTTCTATGTCAACTTTGGCCTAGATCACCCTGCGGTCTAGGTCGTCAAACCTTTTCCTAGGCTAGTTCTTAGTTCAGGTATTGTATCCATGATGCGTCGTAATCCGTCAACCATCTGTTAAAGGGCCGCAATGCGTCCCCCATGATTCACCATGGTCAGAAAATGGTGGTAATGGCAATGTGTTCCTCGTCCAATGTCGAGCCTAGCATCTGATACTAATTGTTACGCGGTGCCTTTCTGAGATTCTTTAGAAGGACGACGTAAGGATAAGAAACTTATGCCAGTGCAGTTACTATCCGCCAACCGAGGTCCTCTCCGTATGCTAGATTAGAATGTCAGCGTCGTACGAAAAACCCTATGTCAAGAGCAATTGAGAGGAACCTAAATGATAATTGAGAATAAAAGAAAGCTTGATTGCATTAATGAAAGCTATTATAAAAAGCAATGCGGTGTCGAATGGGAGAGACACCAATACAGAGAATTGTTTGCTTGATAGAAAGTTTGATTGCTTGATCCCCCCTAATAATGCTTAAAAACAAATAATCCAAAGCTACAAGATTATACTTAACTACGCTATATAAACATAATGGAAGTACATGAAATAAAACTACTCTATATTTACAATGAAAAAGACAAGTTTTCTACAAGGAAGAAATAAGTATGTGGTCAGCAGCAATATCTTTGGCATCACGGTTGGCGAACGCAGCGTTGTCTGTGTGTGCAACGCTGTTGGCATCTGTCTGCAGCTGGGCACTAGCGAGAGATATCAATAGGGCGACAAAGGCACATGCGCGCTTGTCACTTGGCGCGTCCAGGACCACGGGACTGTCTGTGGCGCTAGGCATTAGGAGGCTACGGGCCAAGCCCAAGAGGTCATGGGGCATGGTTGGAAAACTGTCTGTGACAGTACTATTGCATTTCGAAGTCTTTCTTTCAAAAATAATTCCTAAAGTATCACGACCCCAATTTTCTTTCGTAGGATGTTGTGATGGTACCTAGTCACTAACAATAGATAAGCCTAACATTTACTGAAATAAATTGGCATAAGTTAACCGGAACAATTATTAAGCATGATATTGAATTTTTATTGTAAACTAATAATCATGAGTGCAATACAATATCCAAAACCGATAGTACAATTCATAAGTTGTAGTAGGAAAATCCTCTAAGTACAACTATTAATTATGTTTTTATATAAATCCTCTTTCAAATTGTAAGATATTAATTAAAAGCAATATTTTTTAAAAAATATAACAGATTATATTATCGAAATCCTTTCAAGATTTATTACTCTTTAAGAGATACATATAAAATTTCGTATCGAATACATTACTTTTTATTTTTGAGTTATAATTACGTTGCAGACTTACAACTAATTTGCATATTATGATATCCATCATACTTTTTCATATTAGTTAAAGTATAATTTATAAATATTTTAAATAAATTATTTATTATGATTTTGTGACTTTAATGTAATTCTTATAATTATTTTCTATTTTATACTGTCTTAAAATTCTCTAAATTAATAAAATTTAAAGAGCCGTAGAACTTACACCCATGTTTCAAAACTTGCGTCTTATCTTATAAATGGTAAAACGACTCGCTTACAGCCCGCCTTTTAAAATATTAGTTGAAAAATATCATCCTAACCTAAATTATACTCCAATTTGGCAATATTTCCAGGAACAGAAGTGCAAGTTTCCATTTTTCCCATAAAAGAATTTACTACTCCATAAATAATCAAAAAGCACCAGGATCGCGATCCGCGTCAAAGGTATAACCCTAATCTACACCATCCATTTTTTTCTAAAATCGGACGGTCCATTTCCACCCGCGCCGAATATTTCCCCAAAAGTCCCAAAATTTCATCTTTCCTCCCTCCACATTCCACACATCCTCGTTCCCTATATATTCACTCACCCTTGAACACTACTCCACACAAAATCACCACTCCCACATCATTCTCAGGGTTTTCCATCATAAAATCCTTAAAAAATGGCAAGAACCAAACAAACAGCACGTAAATCCACTGGAGGAAAGGCACCAAGGAAGCAACTAGCAACAAAAGCTGCAAGAAAATCAGCTCCGGCAACCGGAGGTGTGAAGAAGCCCCACCGTTTCCGTCCAGGTACGGTGGCACTTCGAGAGATCCGTAAGTATCAGAAAAGTACTGAACTTCTGATCCGAAAACTTCCATTTCAGAGACTGGTAAGAGAAATAGCACAAGATTTTAAGACTGATTTGAGGTTCCAGAGCAGTGCCGTAGCTGCGCTTCAGGAAGCGGCAGAGGCGTACTTGGTGGGTTTGTTTGAGGATACCAACTTGTGTGCCATCCATGCTAAGAGGGTTACTATTATGCCTAAGGATATTCAGTTGGCTAGGCGGATTCGGGGTGAAAGAGCTTAGGTTTTTTATCTGGGGGACATTGGTTAGTGTTTTGAACTTTTTTGTATGGTGGAGTTAATGTGTATTTGGACTGGGGATCTGGACTTTTAAGATGTCTTTTGTTGTAATGTAATGAAAGATCTGGAAATGAAAATCAATATTCTGTTAAACTTCTGTCCATAATTTTTTTCCCTATACATGGCTATTAGCTAATCTATATCTGAGCATATAGAGTAGGTATTGCTCTGTGATTAGGTAGGAATCTAAAAAGAATTATTTTTAAGAACATATGGTTTTAAAATAAGAACCAAAATAATCATCTTCTACTGCAATAGCACTAGGATAGTTTATTGTATGCATTCCACTTTGATTTTTACGGCACTTGGCAGAGGAGAATTACTTATTTCAAGTATCTTAACATCATTTCTGGAACTCAAATTGTTGCTTCAACAGTGGCAGCAAGATGTTAATGTTACGGATGAATGTTCTAATACAAAGATAGCTTCTAAACAAAAGCTTTGTAAGCTTGGTTGGAAGAGGACAAGGTTTGCATTATCGGCCATCAAAATCTCACACTTTCTCCCCTGTTTCTACCGAAAATGCAAATACCTTCAAGAGTAAATATTCACAAAGCATACACAAGAACACGAAAAGTGCATTAAACAACACTGTTAAGATTTAAGGGATATCACGTTTTAATCAATTTCTAAGAAAAAGAGATATAATATCACCGTTTGCTCCTTGGAACAAAATGTCTGTAGTTTTGGTTTCCTTAAATGAAAAAATACAGATTTTTATTGAAAATACAGATGAACATTAATGAAGCTCTCCCTCTTGGAACAGCTTAACCTGTATGCCAAGTTCCCTGGTTAAAGAAATAAAAAAAACACCCCCCCCCCCCCCCCCCCCCCCCTTCTTCTAGTTTGAATTTCTTGAGTTTACTCGAAGAGGGTAAGAAGTTCAAGTTTGAGATTGCAAGTTTTGTTTTCTGGAGAATGATTGGCAATGCAAGTGTAAGAGATCTGAAGTTGTTGAACATTAGGAACCCCTCCACATGATCACTATATCATAAGAAGCTAAACCTTTCCCTCGAATTTCCCAACATAGATGATTCTTCCCTGCTTATTAATTATTTTCCAACTAATGTATATATGTGTTAGACTTGTCCCACGTCAGAGAGATTTGAGGTCCTTGGTCTCCTTATATGGTTTGGGCAATACTCACCTCATAAGCTAGTTTTGGGGTTGAGTTAGGCCCAAGATCCATTCTTATCATGGTATCAGAGCCAAGCCCATCCCAATTATTGTTACCGATGTTGGGTCCCCATTTATGTTGTCCACGCTCCAAAGATCTGGGCGTGAGGGGGTGTTGAGTTGTCCCACATCGAAGGAATTTGAGGTACTTGGTCTCCTTATATGGCTTGGGCAATCCTCACCTCATAAGCTAGCTTTTGGGGTTGAGTTAGGCCCAAGGTCCATTCTTAACAATAACATGCCTTAACTGTGCCAATTTCCAAATTTCAGTTAACGATACCTTTAAAATACATAATTAAAGTTTCTAAATGGCACATACCTGCTGCTGGGGGTGCTACTTTGCCGTTTTCCAAAGTTGCTAGGGGTGCTTACTTTTTTTAAGTCATCAAAGGTATTCTTCTCTTAGTTGTACTTAAGGGTGACAAGTGGGCCGGTCGGAAACTGCCGGTCAAACGGACAAATTGGGCCGGAATCGATAGGACCGTTAGAGGTGGGCCTAGGTCGGTCTAACGGTAATTTTTTTAAAAATAATTAGCCGTTTGGCTATTTTAAAAAGCAGTCGTTGGGCTTAAAAAAATAGCCATTGGCTATTTAGAAAATAGTCATTAAACACCCTCCCCCTCCACCCCAAACTTATTTTTATCCCAAACTTTTTATAATTACACTTTTTCCTATTTTCAACTATAAATACCCCCTCATTCTTTTTTTTTTTATAACAAAATCAATATCAATCTATCACAATCCCTCTTTAATTTTCTTCTATACTTGCTACTGTTGCTTATTTTTTTTAAAAAAAATAGTAAAATATTGAGGTTGTTACAATTTGTGGAAAAAATATGAAGTTCATGAATTGAAGTCTTCAACGATTATGAACGTCTGAATGTCTGAAGATAGATAAAAAAACTTTGACTAAACACATAAAAAAAACTAAAGATAGAGTCAGATATGAACGTCTGAAAGCTTTGGCTGCGGGAAAAAATGTACCTAGTCCTAGTCACTCCGACCCTAGGAAAACTTGTTGATTTTTTAGAAAAATTTCACATTGCTACAAATGAATTTTCTAGAAAATATTATCCTACTATTTTTAACTATTTAGTTTATAATGCAGAACTTGCAAATTTGTTTGCTCATTTTTTAAATGGTGGGGAAATTTATAAACTTACTATTGATTCTATGAGGAAAAGTTTAAAAAATATTTTTTCCCTATTCCCCTTATTTATGATGTTGTTGTTTTGTTAAATCCTTGTATGAAATTAGGAGGTTTGCAATTTTGATATGAAATTGTTTATAATGGTTTAGTACTTGTAGATGATGAGTTGCCTCAACTTCCAGAAGCAATAGCCTCAATTAGAATAAAACCTCAAGCTATTTATAATGCTTATGAAGTTGCATTAAATCATGCTAGACCAAGTTCTAACTCCTTGTTCTTCTAATTCTTAGTGATCTAAAAGAACTGGGGGGGGGGGGGGGGGTAGGGGTAAGAGCACTTAGTGCCTGGGCGGAGTTTAGGGTTCTCAAGGTTATAGTAGTAATGATTTTCACAACTAATGAGCTTGAAGTTTATTTGTCACAGGGAATTAAGGAAGTGAATCTTGACGGCTCCTTTAATCTTTTGCAATGGTGGAAGGACAAAGAAAAATACTTTCCGATTATTTCAAGGATGATCAGAGACATTTTAACTATTCAAGCTTCAAAAGTGGCATCGGAGACCACTTTCAGTCAAGCAAGACTTCTAATCGGTGATTATAGAGCGTCTATAAAGGAAAACTTAAAAAAACCAGTACGTTGTAGAGACTGGATCCTTTCGGAAGTAAGAAATATTGGACTTGCTGAATAACAACTGGAGGAAGACGAAGGTTACGAAGAAATGCTAGCTGAATTTGCGAAGGATGGTGCTTCGCCCGATAATGGAAGCCACGATGACCAAGTTACTTTTCTGTCACCACCAACGGAAATTCCTCCGGACTTTGAAGAATTTATGAAGTTTGTAAGAGATACCATGTAACTTGTATGGACAAAAATTAGTATGCATTATGTAACTTTTATTTTGGCACATCTTGATTAGTTTCTTTTTTTTCTCAGTAGTAGTATTAGCACCTTGTTGTGCTTATTCCATAGGGGAGGAAGACTAAGAAAAATATTGTCATATTTTTTAATGCTATAATAAAATTACAAGGCATTGCTTTGAATATCTCTTTACAATATTTTTATGAATTAAAAAGTGTAGGTCACAATTCTATAATAAATTTACAAAGTATTGCCTTAGATATTTTTTTAACTATCTTTTTGTCTCTAATTTCTATTTAGTTTTTTTTAAAATTCATTATTTAGGCGTTGGGCCCACATAGTCCACTTAGCTAGTGGGCCTGACCCGTTTAGTCCGGGATCATGTGTTCATGGTCCCAGTCCTACACCGATTCTTACAAAAAGATTGTTTAGCTTGGGACCGGTAGATTTGTATATTTAAGGGCCGGCTCAAAAACGGAACCGTTTAGACCGGCTGACTTGGCCCGTTTAGAGCCCGGACCGCCCCACATGCAACCCCTAATTGTAGTAGATTCCATTTACGGTTACCACCCCTAATACTTATAGGGATAAGAGACGCTCTCCATGACAATAATATAAGTAGACGACAAAAGATTCAGAAATGAAAGCATCATATCTCACTAGTTTCAAGTAGATAGAAACTTTGACCCCTTAACTAGGTTTTTTACTAACACTAACTAATAGGTTTTCAGAAGCTTTTTCACACAAAGAGGCGCATAGTCCCTCGATTCAGGGATCGATAGCGTCTTCCTCGGTCGGTAGGTGGGCATCCTCCTTGGGATTGGCCCGAAGTAGGTGAAAGACCCGAAGCAGCCTAGTCACACAATGCAGTTGAAGCTAGAGACCTTGTCGCTTTACTAGTAAGTAAGCTTATTTTTTATCTCCTCAATAAAAACGAGTTCGACTCGCGAACAATCAACAAGTGAAGGACCGATGATAGATACAAAGAAAGTGTTAACGCGTTTCAAATAGCTATAATTTGACAATGGAACAGCATATTGATTTTACACGGAGTATGTTTTAAGTTATTTTGCACTTTTCAGCTTTTGATTATTACTCAGCGTAACAATTGGAGTATCATTTAATTATTAATATAGCCATATTGGTTCTTGCACTAGTATCAACGTGCACATATAGAGTAGAGCTGCTATATGGCACCATATTTCCATGTTTCTGATATACTTATTACGTATATCAGAAACATGGCCTTGATGAAAAACATATATGGCTCCAAGCTCAATGATTAATATGCATTATTAAATTTACCAGTGCTACTTTAATTTACACATTCCAGAAGTTGTCTGCCCAACGGTAATTTTCGTGGAATACGATAAATTACGGTGATTATTTCACTCCACTAAAAATGATATTTGAAAATTAGAGTGTATTAATATAATTTTGGATTGTTTTTAAAGTTTTGTGAGTGATTTGAAAATTTTGGAAAATAATTTTTTAAAATTTTTAAAATTTTTGAAAATCCCAAAATGCATCTTCAAGTGAAATTAAAAATTTTAACAATCGCTCGAAATAAAGTGAATTGTTTTAGGAAAAAGGAAATTTTTTCTTATGCCCAAACGGGCTCTATAGCCTATTTGACCAAGCTTTTTAGGGCTAAAAATACTTTTGGCCAAGGTTTTAGAAGGAAAAAAATACTTTAGAGGAGAAATAGAAGTAGTTTTTGAGAAGCAGAAAAATATAGCTTCTCTCCAAAAAGCACTTTTGTGAGAAATACTTTTGAAAAACATACATTTAGAAGCAGTTTTCAAAAGCTTAGCCAAATACTAATTACTGCTTAAAAGTACTTTTTAAATAATTATATAAACACAAATTAATTCTCACCAAAAGTATCTTTTTTAAAAACACTTTTGGAAAAAACACATCTCAAAATAAATAGATTCTAGAAGTTCGACCAAACAGCTATTAGACGTCTAGAGTCGCAAAGGCCTTTTATATTCTTTTTTGGTATCTTATCATGATTTGTCATTTTTTAAACTAGAGAAAAAAAAATATATATATTTGTAGTGTTTCTGTCTTGATATATTGCCTTGCATGACAAATTTATGTACGTATGTGTTATCAAATGTATATTTTAATTTCTAATATAGATCACCTGAATAGTGGATATGTATTGGTGGTGAAAAAATATTACACGTGAAATATTGAAATACTAACATGACATGGCACATGGACAATGATACAACGGCATGCGGCTTTCTTAATTAACAGGGAAGAGAAGGCACGAAAAAAAACCCACGAGATAGTATCGGGCCTAACAGTTGGCAAGGAATAAATAAGAACGAAATGAAAAAAGGATAAAAGAAGGAAAGATATCGGAAGTAAGGAAAAGGAATCGTAACAGATATGAGCCATTTATAGCAATAAATATGCCAGTTATAGGTATCCGAAATAATGCAAAATTAATATCATTAATGCCGATAATCAACCCAAATTATGTGGGAAAAAACGTTACTATTATATATCTCTGTATAAGGACACATAATTCTTTTGTAGAGGCAGATCTGAGATAATATTGAAATATACTCTTTACTTTTCTACTTTCTCGAAATTATGTGCCTTAACTTTGCAATTTGGCTATCAATTATTTCCTTAGTTATTCATATTATTTTACTTTGATATCATTGAGAAAGTGAAGTAAAACTTGGTTATTAGTAATTCATTTTCTTCTAAAATTGGATTTTGATCAAAAGACATATTTTTGTCAAACAAATTGGTTTCATTACCGAAAATCTAATAATCTTTCACTTTTCAAATTCACCGTTTAGACAAATAAACATGTCAACTGCTAACGATAATAACCAAATGAACCAACAGGAGGGAGGAACTCCACCAACCCCTTCACCACAAGAATCTCCTCGACAGTCTCGAGAGGGAATACCTCAAAGATCAACATCATATACGAACGATCAACATGAGGACGAGCATACTGCCGAAGACGGGATGAAACAATTAATTGAAGAACACATCAATAATGCCCCTTCAAGCTTTTGTTAGTAGATTGCCAGTTGTGCCACCTACTCCAGCTACAAACAATACCGCGACTCTAGTGCTCGAGACTTGATAATTCAAGTAGCGGAGGGACTCCCAGTGATTCTCGTGATAGAAGGTCATATACACCAAATAATTCTAATTTATAAAGTTTGGTACTAAATTTGTAGTAGCTGAGCAACAAAATGATCATATAGAACAAATACCTGGCGTGCCACCAGTGATTAATGGAGTAGATGTTGATAAATATTCACAACAGCCCTGGAAGCCAAGTGCATCACCTTTGCCGATTCCTAAGAAGTTTAAAATGCCTGATATTCCTAAGCATGATAGAATAACCGACCCACGAGATCATGTAACCGCATTTACAACAGAGGTGAAAGACAACGATTTAACCAAGCAAGAAATTGAATCAGTGTTAGTCAAAAAAATTAGCGAAACACTCACGAAAGGAGCACTAATATGGTATTCTCTCTTACCAGAAAACTTTATTTATTCTTTTTTTGAGCTTGAATATTTATTTATAAAATCAAATTCAGGAGCTCAAAATGTCGAGAAGAGGATGGAAGACATTTTCAAAATAAAACAAGGAGATAAAGAGCTACTCGAGGAATTCATGGATAGATTTCAACGTGAGAGGATGATGCTACCCCGAGTACCTGATAATTGGACGACCAAGTAACTTAAATGAAAAAAGCTCAGAAGCCACGAGGAGTCTCAAGGAAAGATAATGAGAATTTCCCACTAAAACATGGAATGATGTGTACAATAGGTACATCATGAAGCTGCAAAAAGAAGAAAACACGATCACTCGGGCAAGGGGTGATGAAAGAACAAGTTTAAGATGAACAGAATCTAAAAAAAGATCCGGTAAGAACATGTACGAACCTTATGTTAGATAATACGCTTAACGCTAGAGGGGGGGGGGTGAATAGCGTTATAATAAAATTTAGCGTAAACTTGCGGAATTTGAAATTTGCAGGAAATAAATAAGTGCGTTAAGTAAACAAAAAAAAAGGAAAGAACGCACCGATGTATTCTGGTTCACCACAACAAGTGGCTAGTCCAGTCCCCGAGAGACTCTCTCGAGATTTTCCACTAACTTGTCAAGCTTACGGGTGCTCAACAAACCTTTACAACTTAAGGACACAAGCCTTAACACCTTTGCTCGGAGATACAACACTCCAAGACTTCACTGTTAAGCTTACGTGTGCCTAACCAACCTTTACAACTTAAGGACACAAGCCTTAACACCTTTGCTCGGAGATACAACACTCCAAGACTTCACTGTTAAGCTTACGTGTGCCTAACCAACCTTTACAATCTGAGGACACAAGCCTCAACAATCTTGCTCGGAGATACAACACTCCAAGACTTCGACCAAGGAAACACAAGTTCCTTACAACAAGAGAATCACAATTCTCTTACAAGTGTACAAAACACTAAACACTCAAACAAAACACTCCTTAATGAGTAGATATGAGTAAGAGAATTAAGCTCAAGATCACAACAACTTTGAACAATAATATGGCTCTCAAAATTTATGTAATGAATATAAAATGATAAGCAATAGAGTATGCAAGCTTATAGCAATTGTAAGATCAGTTGTTGTGTATTGTTGTGTTTAAAACACTGAAATGAAGCTGTATTTATAGTTGAAAAACTTGGCATTACCGTTGTCTAATTGTCAATTAAGAGTTGCTGATTTTACTGAGTGACAATCGATTGTCAAGAAGCCACAATCGATTGTTTGCCAAACGTTCCAGAAATCAATCCCAGATTTTACGCTTAACAATCGATTGTCCAAGATCAACAATCGATTATTGGTAACGTTCAAAAAATCATTTCCAGATTTTACATAAAACAATCAATTATACCAAATCAATAATCGATTATTCAGCAACGTTCAAAAAATCCTTTCCAGATTTTAATTTCAAGAATCGATTGTACAAAATCAACAATCGATTATTCAGCAACGTTCAAAAAATCTTTTCCAGATTTTAATATCAACAATCGATTGTACAAAATTAACAATCGATTACCTGACGGTATTTGAAAACTTTACGACAACGGTCAGCTTCAGAATCGATTGTGCAATGTTAACAATCGATTATTTATCAGACTTTGAAAATCATTTTAGACACTGCCTCTTGCCAATCGATTGTTTTATACTCACAATCGATTATTTAATAATTTTGAAAAAGTCTGGAAGATACTGCCTCAACACAATCGATTGTCATAAGTTCACAATCGATTATTTTGTGACTTTTAAAAATCTGAAGGACACTGTCTCTTCATAATCGATTGTCATTAGCTTCACAATCGATTATTCTGAGTTTTGAAAAACTTTGATGGACACTGCCTCATCACAATCGATTGTCATAAGGTTCACAATCGATTGTCATGCAGGTTTGAAAAACCTGATGCTCACTGCCTTAACACAATCGATTGTCATTAACTTCACAATCGATTGTCATGCAGTCTTGGCTTAACATAATCGATTATCATAAGTACATAATCGATTATCTTAGTCCAGATTTTTGAGGCATGTTTAAAATCATTTTGATTAATGAAAATATGCATGATTTAAAATCATTTAGCATTAAATTAAATATGCATGACTTTGGAAAAAATAGTTTTACGAGAGAAGCCATATCATGAGTCAAGTTGTAGACTCAAGAACACAATTAAGAACGACTCATTTAAACTATAAAACTTTGTCTTTTGCTTGAATCTCGTTATGCATCAATTATGCGCTTGTACTTGAACTTCGTCATATATCAATTTGCGCTTCGTTTGTCATTCATCAAAACCTACACATAAGAAGACACGTTTTAGTATAAAGCCTTGAGAACGTGTTTCCAACAATTTTCCCCTTTTTGATAATGGCAAACTTTAAGCGGGTTATGCAAATTAAACAATTTATAAAGACGATTCAAGACAAGTATATATATGCATCAACAAGTATGCAATTTGTTCCCCCTCAATATATGAATTTCCCCTCAATTTAAGCTTATAAATATTGAGAGTGCATACCCGTTATCTTCCCCCTTTTGCCATTAGCAAAAATAATATAAGAAGATGCCAAAGATGTAAATAAAACTTGTTTATTTATTGGAAAGAGAAAACAATTACAAAAGGAGGGGACAATGAAACATATCACAATAGAACAAAAAAAAAACAAAGAAATCATTCATCATCATTTCCCGCCTCATCATCCGGCACTGCTTCGAAGGGAACAAGACCCGCATATGGATAATGAACATGGTCAAAATATCCATGGATCTCATGAGTCAATTGACCAACAGAGGTGGTCAAGGAAGCAATCTGGTCGGAAATGGATTGGAGAGTGGGCTCTTTAGGCGGATGGGTTTGACGGGTTGGAGGAGCAGCAGAGGCTGCATGATCACCGTCATGATGAAAGGAGGATTCTGAAATTTCTCACTTTTTGGTACTCTTTTTGAGAGGACCGTTGGAAGTGATGAATCCGGAGGCTTCAAGAAAATTCATGATGAGGAGAGCATAAGGAAGAGGCCTATCATCTCCGATAGCGTCACGCATGTGAATCTTGACGAACCAACACCAATTGATGTTAGCTCCGGTTATTATGGCATGCATGAGCTTGGTGTCCTCTTGGGAAATGGTAGTATGGTTATGCTTACGAGGCTTGAGGACTCGGGTGATGAAATAGAAAATTAACCGATAATTGGGATCCATTCCCGTAATTGTAGGACGACGGGAAGAAAGATTTGAATCATAAGAAGTAAGTCCGGTTTGATGTAGGAGGGTTGTCTCATCAAAAAAGGGCTCCGGCCTCTCCGATGTACCGAAAAATGTCTTCACCATTATAAGGAAGACGGGCAATGGTATGAAAGTTTTCATCGGGAAGAAGAATTTGAACACCATTTATATTTGTCACAAGCTCACCGTCATCATCTTCATGAAGGTTGGAGTAAAATGCTTGAATCAATGTAGTATTGATGTAAGGATGGGTAAGAAGTAAGAAATCAAGAAGTTGACAATTTTTGAGCATATTTGCAGCAGGGCCATAAGATTCAAGATACTTGTTGGTTGAAAAGCGAGGAGGAAGAATGTCGCGCTTTTCAAATTTTGTTAAAAATCGAGTAAGCACGATGTCAGAATTAAAATATAGAACGGAACCATCTTGGTAAGGATAGTTTGGAGCAGCAGAGGAGGATGCACCATGCCTAGCAGAACGGGAACGTTTGGAGTGACGGCCCGACATTTTCACTGAGTATTGCTGGAATTTGCAAGAGACTTGAAAGAATTTTGATAGTTTGAGAGCTAAAGTTGATGCTTGAGTGAATAAAAATGAACATATATGGAGCCTATTTATAGAGGGGAGAAAGGCATTTCATTAATGGAAGAAATCTGCAGAAAATTGAAAGTTGAAACAGTCAGAAACGGTAAAAATAAATCTTACTGACCGTTAGACAATCGATTGTTGGAATGAGATAATCGATTGTCATTAAGATTTGACTGAATCTCGGAACTGACACAGATCGATTGCAGAGCCAAACGGTAACAAATTTTGAATTACTGACATGAAATAATCGATTGTCAAAATATGGTAATTGATTGTTATGTTACAGTGAGCACAGAAATTTTCTGATTTTGAGAATAATCGATTATATTTTGAAACAATCGATTGTTTTGGAAAAGCATTGCTGAATGGCTGAGACGGAAATCGATTTTGTAGTTAAAGAATCAATTATTTAACAAAACTGCATAATAAACATAAACCATAAACAATCGATTAGTGATACTGCTAATCGATTTTCTGCACAGTAAGATAATCGATTATTTGCTTGGACAATCGATTGTTCTGTGCCAAAACTTAATAATTCCCCCTACCTTTAGGGTGATACCTGCAAAATAGAATTAAACGTCTCCGACGCTCAAGTCAGTAATTAAAATATAAATGCAACCTAAAATGTATGCATTTAGATCAACGTTTACCCGCATTCAATACTTCATTTGGACATGATTTATATTTAGCACAACATTAAACGCTAAATATTTTATCAAGTCTACTAGCAATAAGGTAAAGTGAGGAACGATCATACCTGTGTAGTTCTTGGTGTTGCTCGTCTTACCTTTCACATTTCTGTCAAGATGGTCATCTAAATTCATTGAAGTGACCATTGGTTTGGTGTTGCTCTTTTCGAATTGATTTGGCAACTCCTTGCGACATTTAGATGGATAAATGAAAGTTCCCTCTTTCACTTGCTTAATTTGCAGCTCCAAGAAGAAATTAAGCATGTCTATCAATGATATCTCAAATGCGATTTACAGATTCCTTGCATGACACTTATTAGTTGCTCCAAAGTAATACAAATATTTTCTAAGATATCATTTTCCACAAGATTTGGAATGCAAGATATTAATGGCATGAGAGTTTAAAGAAAATAACATTGCCAATATAGAGAATTGTTTTGAAATTCTGTCATCAAAAAGATAGTAAACTTCATGCAATCTACTTCCCCTTAATCAGAAATTTATCAAGACATACCAACAAGACATAGAGATACCAATTGTTATAAAACAATGATAAACCCATTTGTTGGATGACATAACAAGTGTACCAAAAGTTATTTTATTAACAGTGATACAAATTGTTATTTTTAGTAAAGCATATTACAAACGAGTGTTGACTGTTAACAGATCAACCATACATCAAATTTTGAAGAACATACCAACCATTATCCAGACCAAAGGATGTGTTCATCAAGAGACGATTTTGTCAATTGTTAGAAACATGAGACATCTCAATTATTTTTCAAAGCTGAGGATAGCATTCATCAAAAACGTGAGTGAAAACTTTTTGAAGAATATGCTAATAGATAATACACACCACACATTATACTAACGGTTATTTAAACCACAGATAGCAATTATCAAATCATGAATGAAATGATTTTATCAAGCTAATTGTTAATACATATCAACAGTTTTGATCTTTTAAAAACAGATAACTAACAAGTAAACTAATTGACACCAATTGTCATTTAGCAACACGTTTTCAACATATGAATCAGCAAAGTTAATTGATATTGATTGTTGACAAGGATATCTCAATTGTTAACGCACATCAACTAATACGACTAAGCTTATCAAAGATTCAACAATAAGGGAACCAAATTAACAACAGATAAGTTAATATTGGTTGCTAGCACATATCAATAATTCGGGTTTTTTTTTTGTCAAAAAGGATAACTAACCGAAATTTCCTCTTGATGCAATGAGGTGTCGTGCTCGGTGCATCTACTACAATACTGTACCCTTCAAGCACACCTGCAAAACAGATTAATGATCTTTTGGTACCCATGCCATTTTGGGTCCTTGGGGGTTAGGCATATCATAATGATGCGATTGAGTGATATGTCTATGCCGTGTAAAACATGCAGGAGCAATATGACCAATACGTCTACAATAATGACAAGTCACGTTGGGGTTATGCATCCTTCTAGGTTCATAGTAACTTGACGGACGAAAATGGTTTACTATATTTTCAGCATTATGACTATTGCGCGCTTTATGAACATCATTTCTCCTACTATGAGCAGCATTTCTAGAATAATTATTTCTACGTTGGAAATCATTTCTAGGTGCTCTAAAGGGTTCAAAATTCCTTCTAGTATTTGGCCTATAATATGCATCATTTCTATGGTAGTTATTTCTAGGTGGTAAGTCATTGCTAGGTCTTCTAAAATGTTCTTCTAAAATGTTCAACATTTAGTCTAACATGCATATTGGTTCTAGGATTGATATTTCTAGGATAAGCATTTTTATTATTAGTCCTAGGTTGAGCCTTAGGTTGTTGGGGTTTAGCTTCAACCTTTTCTTTAGGCTCATTCGTAAACCCTATGCCATGCTTGGTTGACTTCAAATTATCAAGAACATCATTAACATTTTTGTGCGAAGAATTAAACTTATCTAATGTGCTTTTAAGCATTTCTACTTCATTTTTGAGATGCAAGCAAGAAGTACACTTTCTAATAGAGCTTTCGGGCTTATCGGCGACGCTTCTTTTTCCGAAAAACTTGTTTTCCTCTTTCAACTTCTCATTTTCTAAAACCAGTTCTTCAAAATCTTTTTCTTTTAGAGAGAGTTGTTTTTGAAAATCTTTTTCTTGCAACGACAGAGTTTTCTGCAAATCTTTAATAGTCTTGGAAGCATCAACAAACTCACTATGTAATTTATTATAAGCATTTTGCATTTCTTCAAGCGAGTGAGAGTTGGACGTACTTACCTCTTCTTCTTCGTTTGCCATGAGACATTGGCCAGTTGATTCATCATATGAGTTGTCCGCTTTTTGAGGCATGCTTTCATACATTTCCTCCAGCTTATCCCACATCTCTTTGGCGGTTTTGTAGTGGGAAATTTTCTGATAGTCGTCCTGATTCAAGGCGCTGTACAACATATTTATTGCATTAGTGTTGTATTCACTTACCTTGGCTTTCCCAACTCTTGTTGTCATTTGATCACCATGCTTGATGATTTGCCATAGATAAAAGTTGTTGGATGTGATGAAAATTCTCATCCGATCTTTCCAATATAAGTAATTATTTCCATCAAATATTGGGGGAAACATGTTAAAATCACCTTCACCTATTCCTGCAAAAGAGTCACGAGTAGAAGCCATGGATGGTTCTCTCAAATTGTTAAGTCTTCAGAGAGTTGGGCTCTGATACCAATTGTTAGATAATACGCTTAACGCTAGAGGGGGGGGGGGGTGAATAGCGTTACAATAAAATTTAGCGTAAACTTGCGGAATTTGAAATTTGCAGGAAATAAATAAGTGCGTTAAGTAAACAAAAAAAAAAAGGAAAGAACGCACCGATGTATTCTGGTTCACCACAACAAGTGGCTAGTCCAGTCCCCGAGAGACTCTCTCGAGATTTTCCACTAGCTTGTCAAGCTTACGGGTGCTCAAAAACCTTTACAACTTAAGGACACAAGCCTTAACACCTTTGCTCGGAGATACAACACTCCAAGACTTCACTGTTAAGCTTACGAGTGCCTAACCAACCTTTACAACTTAAGGACACAAGCCTTAACACCTTTGCTCGGAGATACAACACTCCAAGACTTCACTGTTAAGCTTACGGGTGCCTAACCAACCTTTACAATCTGAGGACACAAGCCTCAACAATCTTGCTCGGAGATACAACACTCCAAGACTTCGACCAAGGAAACACAAGTTCCTTACAACAAGAGAATCACAATTCTCTTACAAGTGTACAAAACACTAAACACTCAAACAAAACACTCCTTAATGAGTAGATATGAGTAAGAGAAGTAAGCTCAAGATCACAACAACTTTGAACAATAATATGGCTCTCAAAATTTATGTAATGAATATAAAATGATAAGCAATAGAGTATGCAAGCTTATAGCAATTGTAAGATCAGTTGTTGTGTATTGTTGTGTTTAAAACACTGAAATGAAGCTGTATTTATAGTTGAAAAACTTGGCATTACCGTTGTCTAATTGTCAATTAAGAGTTGCTGATTTTACTGAGTGACAATCGATTGTCAAGAAGCCACAATCGATTGTTTGCCAATCGTTCCAGAAATCAATCCCAGATTTTACGCTTAACAATCGATTGTCCAAGATCAACAATCGATTATTGGTAACGTTCAAAAAATCATTTCCAGATTTTACGTAAAACAATCGATTATACCAAATCAATAATCGATTATTCAGCAACGTTCAAAAAATCATTTCCAGATTTTAATTTCAAGAATCGATTGTACAAAATCAACAATCGATTATTCAGCAACGTTCAAAAAATCTTTTTCAAATTTTAATATCAACAATCGATTGTACAAAATTAACAATCGATTACCTGACGGTATTTGAAAACTTTACGACAACGGTCAGCTTCACAATCGATTGTGCAATGTTAACAATCGATTATTTATCAGACTTTGAAAATCATTTTAGACACTGCCTCTTGCCAATCGATTGTTTTATACTCACAATCGATTATTTAATAATTTTGAAAAAGTCTGGAAGACACTGCCTCAACACAATCGATTGTCATTAGTTCACAATCGATTATTTTGTGACTTTGAAAAATCTGAAGGACATTGTCTCTTCACAATCGATTGTCATTAGCTTCACAATCGATTATTCTGAGTTTTGAAAAACTTTGATGGACACTGCCTCATCACAATCGATTGTCATAAGGTTCACAATCGATTGTCATGCAGGTTTGAAAAACCTGATGCTCACTGCCTTAACACAATTGATTGTCATTAACTTCACAATCGATTGTCATGCAGTCTTGGCTTAACATAATCGATTATCATAAGTACATAATCGATTATCTTAGTCCAGATTTTTGAGGCATGTTTAAAAATCATTTTGATTAATGAAAATATGCATGATTTAAAATCATTTAGCATTAAATTAAATATGCCTGACTTTGGAAACAATAGTTTTACGAGAGAAGCCATATCATGAGTCAAGTTGTAGACTCAAGAACACAATTAAGAACGACTCATATAAACTATAAAACTTTGTCTTGTGCTTGAATCTCGTTATGCATCAATTATGCGCTTGTACTTGAACTTCGTCATATATTAATTTGCGCTTCGTTTGTCATTCATCAAAACCTACACATAAGAAGACACGTTTTAGTATAAAGCCTTGAGAACGTGTTTCCAACACCTTATACGGGACCAACATGATAAGATTTATGCTCTAAACAATAAAAACACACAATATGATTCTAGATCAAGGCATAGAGATGCGGGTTTATCATCCAAATTCGAAAAAAGCGAGATACACGAGATATTAATGCTAATACAAATGCAAAGATTGGTGATTGTAGTTTTAATATTAGCACTTTTGAGTTGGTAGCTGTTTTAAGAAGTATGGGAGATAAGGTGTAGTAGCCAAAATAAATGAGATCGAACTGTAGGAGAAGAATTTCAGATTTATGGTGCGAGTTTCATAATGACCGTGGACATAGAACAACAGATTGCATATTGTTACAAGGTGAAGTAGAGCATTTGTTAAAACAAGATTATTTGACTAACTTGTTCGGTGAGAAAGGGAAGCAATTATATATGAAAAATAGACAGGATCCTCAAAAATCTCCTTCACTCAAAAGAACAATTGACGTGATAAGCGGGGGAGTATCATTGAAGGAAGTATAGGGATCATCTTGAGAATTGAATATTAGCTTTACCAGGAGCGGTCCATCATCCTTGAGAATTCCATCTTCAGGTGAAGGAAAACATTGACACTGCTGAATTTTTTTGATTGCCTCTTTAGCTTTTGCAATCTCATCGTTAAGGTCAAAACCTTTCTGGCTGGTTTCACTTAAAGTCTCGAGGCGAATATTCAAAAAAGCTCTACTCATTTCAAGTGATAGATTATCCTCGAGAGCCTCATAGTCTTTCTCCCACCGATCAATCTCGGTTATCGACTCTTCATTCTATATTATGGAAGCATCAAAAGCTGCCTTCAAAGGAGTAAGGGAACTTTCCAAGAACTTAACCTTATCAGTAGAGGCGTAAATATCTTCTTGAGTTTGATTAAGTGTTTGAACCAACTCTCATGCGTAAGCTTCTTTCTGGTTAAGGAGTTCCCTTAAGCTCACTATATCTTTGGTTGCCTTCAAAAGTTGCTCAGTAAATGAGGAGTCAAGGATATCCTTATCCTTACCAACTTGGCTTGAAGAAGCCTTTGCAATTACTAACTGAACAACAATCAATTGTATTTGTTGCTCTAAGGCATCATTCTCCTATGCCAATACTTCCTTTTCTAGTTGAAGACCTTCAAATTGCTCTTTCCAATTATCAGCCTCGGTGTGGTAATTAATAATTTGTTGGACAGTATGGACAATCCTTTTCATTAGCTCAGTACCTATCAAATTGATTTATAAAAAAGAAAAGAAAGGGTTATGAATAACACGAAAATAGAAGAAATGGGGACTAAAAACAAACTCGAGCCTTTAGATATGAATGGACAATATCATTCATACAAGTCAATGAACTGCGACTCTCCAACTTTGCCTTCTCCATAGGGCCTAGTAAAGGTTTCAACCATACGTCAACTTCACCAAATTTCTTCAATAAGTTCCCGTCTTCAGGAACCTTGACAACAATTTTCTTCATCACCTTCTTGCTATTGGATAGATCAACTTCTATGTAAGAAGTAGTAGCAGTTGAAATGGCAGACGGGGTAAAAGCAATCACGGAAAGAACATCAGCAGCAACTTCAGGTAAGAGAACTCAAAGATAATCGGGGACTGACGTAGGAAATGAGGTACGGGCAACTCTTCATAAATGGGGTCAAAGGCTCCTTCACTTCCAAAGCCATGAGAAAATAATTGTGAAACATGAGTGGGATCACTCACTCACTTTCTGGATCGTCCAAAGGTCTAGAGGGAGTTAAGCTTGATGGAGAGGTAGTTTCATCATCATCAATAACACGTCTCTTGACTCGGGGTACACAAACTAAATAACCCTCCTCCGGTTCTTCTTCACCCGCAGAGCAACGAGTTACATTAACCTTTCTTTTTGAAGAAGATTCAGAATTATTTCTTGTGGAAGACTCACAGTAAGTCTTGTGGATGAAATAGAGGCAGGATTGATACCGCGCATAAGAAATCCTAGTAAATGAAAAAAGGCATGGTAAGAAACTCTTAAATTAGCAAAAGTGTGAAAGAAAAAAAGATTAAGTGGGAAAAGTACCATGTGTCCAGCCGAATATCTATGAGACATATTTTCAAGATCTTCTCTCTATAGGGGAAACGGACAGGGGTAGACCCAAGTGGTGAGAAGTGGGTTCAACTGAACTCGTTTAGTACTGTGTATGTGTATAAACTATGGCTAAAGCAAAGTAAATTTTGTATAGAAATTATTTTTGAACCCACTTATACGGCTTATTCCACTTATGTTTGTTATGGACTTCTCCGACTAAACCTGTTTGCACAAAATTCTGGGTCCGCCGCTGGCAACAGATAGTAATTTTTCTACTCAAGCACGAAAGTTAGGAATCTCTTCAAAACTTCTATGGTTGCTGAAAAAGTAGGCATGATAATACATGAGTATCTTTTTTGAGAAAGGAAAAATACAAGGTAGAAATAATTACGTGCAAAATTCTATTTTTCTGGACAAAGGCGTGTTTTATTCGCCTACTAAAGCACTAGTGGTAGCAACAATAAATCGGGCATACCAACCATGATCTATGTCATCTTCAGGGCTAACTAATACTCTTTTACTTTTGACCGCAAGGGAAGAAAATCCTTCACGAAATAATTTAGGGGAGTAAAGATGAAGCAGATGATGGAAAGTAAAAGGCATAAAATCCAAGTTTGACAAATAACGGAGGCATGCAACAACTCTCTAAATAATATGACCAATATTTCCTAAACACACATCGAAGTAACGACATAATTCAATGTTCACTAGATCAATAAGAGGTTTAAAGCCTAGGGTAAAAGGATATGTGTATATGAAGGAATTACCAGTATGATATGAAGTTATTCTCTGGTTGGCATCAGGAGCTACAATCGGGAAGTCAGGTTTCCAATAACATTCTCTTCTAACGAGAGCGAAAAGATTGGTAGTAATCAATGTTGGGTAACAGTCAACATGATCAAGGGAATCCATGGACGAAACTTGACTTTTCATAGATTCACTATCAGTCACAAAGGAAAACTCTTTAGGGATAATTTTCTCGACAGTGGGTTCACGTAAAGCTTCGATTGAAACTTTATCACTAGAAGAAGATCTTGGGTTATAGGAGCCCCAGGCCTAGAAGAAGACGGATTCACAACACTACTTTGAGAGAGGCAACCATAGTTAAAAATAGAACCAAGACTACGTAACCTACCACCTCTTCTACTTCTAGTAGTTGCATTGGAAGAAAAGAACTCGTCGAAAATTATAACTTTGCGAGGATCAGGGGAAGACATGATTATCTAAGAAGACAAGGAAAAATGCAGAAAGGTGTAAAACAAGGAGACGAAGGATAAACACATCATAAGATCAAAGAAAAGAAAAGTATTTATAAGAAGACACGACTATTAAGGTCATTACGAAGCGTCATAATGGAACTGTCACTTCGTGACTGATGCGGCTGTAGAAAAGCCCTAAAAAGTACTGAAGAACTGAAGGAATAATTAGCAAAATTCACCTGACATGATCATTAAATGGAAGTGATATGCACCATATAAGTTTAGAAGGAGGTATGATAACATTTGAAAAAACGTCGGCAGGGAATTCCCGCCATAACACTTCCCCGAATATTCAGTAGTGAATATTCGAGAAAGTGGGAGGATTATATGTATTGGTGGTGAAAAAGCGCATACACATAGAATATTGGAATACTGACATGGCATGACACGTGAGACAGTGATACAATGATACGTGGCTTTCTTAATTAATTGGTAAGAGAAGGCACAAGAAGATATATCCTCGAGATGGTATCAGGCATAACACTTGGCAAGGAATGAATAAGGACAAAATGAATAAAGGATAAAAAGAAGGAAAAATACATGAATGAAGTAAGTAAGGAAAAGGAATCGGAACATATTTGAGGCATTTATAGCAATAAATATGCACTTATAGATATCTGCAATAATGGGAAATAATATCATTAATGCCCATAATTAACCCAAATTATGCGGGAAAATGTTACTATTGCATTTCCATATATAAGGACACAAAACTCTATTTGTAGAGACAGATATGAGACAATATTGAAATATACTCTTTATTTTTCTGCTTTCTCGAAACTCTGTACATTGACTTTGCAATTTGGCTATCAATTATTTCCTTACACTGCGTTTGGATCATTGTTTCCCATACTTTTATAATGTATTGTAGTGTATTGTATTGTACTGTACTGTATCGTTTTGATGGATACATCGTTTGAATAAATTGTATCGTTTGCTGTTTTAAATAACATCTTTATTATTTGGTTTGACTGTATTATAATGTACTGTAATGCAAAGTTTACTAAAATGCCCTCAATTATTTAAATACGATTCTTATTAAGAATTACTCATAAAAATAACTTGATAAATTATATTATCAGAACATAGAGTTTGCAAATATCATAGATGAACTAACCAAAAAAAAATACACAAGAAAAGAGATGGAAAACTAACGTATTGTTTGAGAAAATGTGTTATTTATGAGTTATAGGAGAAGCCACGGTACATATCTTGATTAAGCAAAAGAAATTGGATAGATATTTAGAAAAACTAATTTTTAACCAAATATCACTACAGAAATTATGTTAGATTTTTAGAAAAGAGATGGAAAACTAACTTGTGAAAACTCTTGTTGAAAAGAGACGAAGTAATCAGAAAAGTACGTAGTTGAGTATTGCACGTAGAAAGAAGATGGAGATAAAGTACTTATTAGTTTGGTGAATATAATATAAATAATAGTGCAAAGGGTAACATTGAAACAGTGGCGGATCTAGGAATTTAAGTTTGTGGGTGCTGAATTTTTTTTGTACATAAAATTAATGGGTGCTTTTGTAAATTTTTATACGTTTTCTCAAATTTTCTATATAACTATACATACTCTGCGTCGAGGTTAATGAGTGCTTGAGCACCCAAATTATATATGTAAATCCGCCACTGCATTGAAATATAGAATAATAAGTGTGGGTGTAATTGGAAAGAAAACTATGGAATAATCCCACCACACCGATTTAATTATTTAATAAAATGAGATTTTTCATTGTTCCGGAACAATGAATTTAACAATACGATACAATCAGTTTTAACAATCAGTTTTATGTTAACAATCAAAACAAACTTTGTATTTGGGATAACAATATAATACAATACAACGGAAAACAACCATCCAAACAATACGTTATTTATTCTTATTATTTTCCTATAATATTATTGAGAAAGTGAAGTAAAATTTAGTTATCAGTAACCCGTTTTCTTCTAAGATTAGATTTTGATCAAAAGATATATTTTTTGTTAAACAAGACATGATGGAGTTTTCTGATTCTTGGTCCCTTCATAGAGGAAATCTTTCTATATTTAAATAATTTTTGGAACTAGATTATCTTAAAAGATTAATCGTACAAATTTAACATAATACAAGTGACTGAATGATTTAAAAACTAATGATTCTTTAAATTTAATTTAAAAGTACAGTATTTAATTAGTTGAAGGTCAAGAATACTTATCCCAATATCATAAAGTCTAAAATAATGGAGTAGTACTAGTAATTTATCAACAATATTCTCCGGAACTAAAAGCACAAGTTTTGTTGTTAAAGGAAAAAAAAAGCACCCGGATCATGATCCGCGTCGAAAGTGTAACTCCAATCGTTACCATTCGTCCATTTGCTTTAAAATCCGACGGTCCAGTTCCACCCGCGCCGAAAATTTCCCCAGAAGTCTCAAAATTTCATCTTCCTCCCTCCACATTCCCTATATATTCAGTCATCCTTCAACTCTTTCCCCACACAGAATCACAACTTTCACATCATTGTCAACCTTTTCCACTCTTATAAAAACTCCTTTAAAAATGGCGAGAACCAAACAAACAGCACGTAAATCCACTGGAGGAAAGGCACCAAGGAAGCAACTCGCAACAAAAGCCGCCAGAAAATCAGCTCCGGCAACCGGAGGAGTGAAGAAGCCCCACCGTTTCCGTCCAGGTACGGTGGCACTTCGAGAGATCCGTAAGTATCAGAAGAGTACTGAACTTTTGATCCGTAAGCTCCCTTTTCAGAGACTGGTAAGAGAAATAGCGCAGGATTTTAAGACTGATTTGAGGTTCCAGAGCAGTGCTGTGGCGGCGCTTCAGGAAGCAGCAGAGGCGTACTTGGTGGGTTTGTTTGAAGATACCAACTTGTGTGCTATCCATGCTAAGAGGGTTACCATTATGCCTAAGGATATTCAGTTGGCTAGGCGGATTAGAGGTGAAAGGGCTTAGTGTACTTTTGTTTGCAATTGGATTTAGTTTTTAGGTTGTCTTTTTGTTGTAATGTAATGAACTATTTGATAAAGAAAATCTGGAAAAGATTGCTGGTTGATGGTAAAGTGTTAATTTCTTCAGCTAATTATTTAATCTTACCTTATTTTAGTCCGAGTTTTGCTAGTGAATACTCTGATAATATGAACTAAAATGTATGATTCAGTTAGAATGTCATTTTGAACTCACTTTTTCCTCTGCTAATTTGTAGGCCGAATTCAAAGATTTCTTTTGTTTTAGGTTTTGATAATGTAATCTCAATATTTTCTCAGCGGGTAGATAATTTAAACCTTCTTGCCTACATTTTTATTAAGTTGAATGTCTATTAGTTTGTTCATATACTATTCTCCCTAGATTCCATAATGTGAAATAATACTAAAACATCATTTGGTATGGTGTATAAAGATATTAAATAAATTGTATTATTATTTTATGTATTAGTTATGTAGATAGTATTTCTTATTTTAACATTTGGTGTGGTGTATTAAAAATTATAATTGCATAATTTTTATGAAAATAATTATTTACAAAAATACTTTCCATATTCTTTAGGTTTAAGTGATTTTAAGGACAACTTTGTCTTTGACCATACTAATGCATGCATTAACAATCTTGGTACTAATATTGCATAGAGCTAATGCTTGTATTATTTTTTCTAATATCTACTACCAAACTTTCCTTAAGTATGTTGTTGTTTGCGATAGACCTTTATCATTTCTTCCTCCTACAACTTTCCACATTTTTCTTAGGATATAAAGACCAAGCTAGCATATGAAATACATAGGCTCCATAGCAGGAAGCAAACAACAGAATGAAGGAAAAGATATCAAGGAATTCAAAGTCGTTATAACGATCTCACCTCTTTTCCAATGCCTGCAGCCAAAACCCACTGGTCGGCACAGTAATGGGAGAGCGCTAGAGAGGATTAACGGGAAACGGGTCAATGGGCAGGAGGAGCTAGAACCAATTTCCTTAAAAGTTTAATCTTCTTTTCATTCTATTCATGTATCATCAATTTGTAAATTTCTACAGTATTAAAGTCTTTGACTGGAAGTGCACATGATCTTGTAGGCAGGCAAGTCTAGCTTTTCAAGAGGAGATTCAGATTCAATAACAACAATTGCTAAAATGGATACATCCAGTAATGTTCATTTCAGTGTTTGTAATGCCTTAAGAATCTTATGCAATATGCTGCTATAACATACCCAGTGAAGATTACCCGAGGAAGATAAATAGTAAAAATTCAGATATTATCCTTCTATTTATGAAGAAGCATCATAAATGGATAGATTTCAAATAGCAAGCACATTTGATGCTAGCACAAAAAAATAATAATCAATGTCTTTGACATTATTAGACTTAGATCCTCTTGTCGCACTTGTGCCATCTTCTTCATGATTAAGGGGCTAGGATGTTTCAAGAAGAATCTTTTGATTGGAACTAAAAGCACCAAAACAAGATTAAAATAACAACGTTCAAACCTACGCTTTTCTTTTAAAAGGAACTCTTCAAAAAAATATATAAGATTATATCTACACCTAACTAAACTGAGAGAAGTAACAAACTTTGCGCCCCCCCCCCCCCCCCGCCCCCCTCCACAACCCCAAAACAAAAACTCAACGGAAAAATACTTCAGTACACAGTAACAGATCACATTTTCAGTTTGATCAGTAGAGTAGAACCTCTGGATTGTGTCTGTCATATCCCCAAGTTTTGGTAAATACAAATTGAAAAGGCCTCAACATTTACATCTACAGATGCTCAGGAATGCTGAATTAGTGGAATCCTACATGAAGAATCTACAATTAATCACAAGGTTATACCTTTGCTACATATACCCACATTTCAAACTTGATCCGAGTTTTTACTTAGAAAAAAAAAAAGATACGTTACATTAAGAATGACACGAAGCATATAAAATATGAAGATGGTGTGAAATGAGAATTCACCCGGTTTGTGAAGGATTGCGTATAGGTGTTCGTAATACGCAACGGAAGATAATAACATTCCTAGGTAGATATTTCATGTTTTAAAATTTATTTACGTGTCAAAGATCGGGTCTAAGACGTACCTAGTGAACAGAGTTTCTTTTTCAGAATTTCTTCGATAGTGCGAAGACTCTATGCGTATCCACACAGAGACCGATCCTTGCTATCAACTCTTTGATAGATGAAACCCACGCACAAATTGAACGAAGAATATTGTGTTGAAATTTTTCTTAAAAAACTCAACTCAAATTAGTAGAACAAGAATCACTTTTCTTGTAATTGTATTTTTCTCTCTTGGCTTTGTATTGCACTCTCACTTTCACAAAGTAGGTTTTCTTCTCAAGAAAAATTAAAAACTAAAACCCTTGCAAATTTTTTCCATCACCCTTTATATATAGCATCACCTATAAACCCTTTTCATATTTGACTGAGGTAATAATTTTCTTAGGGTAAAAGTTTATTCCAAAATAAACTTATACGGAAATTCTAGATTCCGATCCATAGTTAGCGTGACCATAGGATCTTTATGGACTTTCCATAAGTCCAATTCCTAATTGGACTTTTTCAATTATTACAGAGTACTTTTCCATTAAAAGAATTCAAATTCCACAACGAATTATTCATATTGCCGACGTCTCTTTTAAATCCAATACCAAATTAGATATACATAATAAGACTACTACTATTTATGTACATTATGTAAATAAATAATAATTATGAATATATCATATATATATTGCTACCAAGAGATATATTTTAATTTTCTATTCCAAATAAAAAACTTCAATTTGTTCACAATATTAATTATATCATCTGTGCTAGCACAGAATATAATAATATTTCATCTGGACTAATAATTAGATTTATTCGACTAATTAAATTCTTTAATTCAATAATCAAATAATAAAATAATTAATCGTTTAGCAAAGATAAGAAGACTCGTTAGTGTGCGACCTCATAGGTTCAATAATAAACCGGTAGTAAATAAATCACATTAATATACTAATCAAGGGTGGCATCTAGCAACACTCCTTAACGACCAGATAGCATGAAGTATACAATTTACTCTCAAGAACCCGTAGAAGAATAATATAATAATTCCTTCTGTTTTTATAGCTCTAGATCACCATAGGATATGGTTCAAATATCAAATCCTAAAATGCGATCAATTATGTATTCACGTCAAATATAATCGACCATTGAATGACCTAAGAAACTCATTTCTTCTTTCATTCAATTGCCCTGGCCAAGGTCTTAGTTTGGTCATTTATAATTCATGACAACACGGAGCTTAAACTCATTACCAAGAGTTGACAGATTCCGTCTTGATCAATCACCAAATCTACAAGTATTTGATCGTACCCAATATCCTTTCAACTATTGCCCTAGGGCCATAAGTGTCTATTATCAAAGCACAATAAATAACATGTCAATTACTATGACGATCTCAAGTCAAAGGAAATGGTTACATCACATTTTTCAAGAAAATATCCTATTGACAATTATGGTAATTCTAACAATTAGGAATTATCCAATGAGTCGGTTCAATGATCATATCTCTATATGCATCATCTATCTATGTGATTTAGTTAATGAGATCAACTAATCTTTATCCGATAAAGACGATCACATAAATATTGATCTAACCGGATTACTAATGTCCAAATTAATAATCCTACGATCAAGAACAAATTTAGATTAAATTGTAAAAGACTTTGCTCTCATTATCATGATCTCTATCACGATGACAAATCTCAAAATTTAATCAAGGACCTTACCATATTAATCAAACAATTAATAATAATGATAAAAGAATATCAAATGCCATAAATTTTATATCAAATGACATTCACAAAAATATGTTCAAGTTATCAAATATGATATTGGATCTAGGGCATATCTACTATATCCCTAACAATCTCCCACTTGCACTAGAGCCAATCGCTCTTGTACTTCATCCACAATTTCCACTTGTGCTTGTCAAACTCCTTTGCGCCAAGAGCTATAGTGAATGGGTCTGCAACATTTTCCTTTCCATCAACCTTTTGAATCTCGACATCTCCATGTTCAATGATCTCTCTTATCAAGTGATACCTTCGCAGAACGTATTTGGACTATTTGTGTGATCTTGGTTCTTTTGCTTGAGCAATGGCTCCAGTATTGTCACACAACAATGGAACCGCACCTTCTATTGAAGGAACCACACCAAGTTCAATTAAGAACTTTTTCATCCATACAGCTTGCATAGCAGCTTCACTAGCTGCTATATATTCTGCTTCAGTCACTTAATCAGCTACTGTAGCTTGTTTGGAACTTTTCCAACTCACTGCACCACCATTCAAGGTGAATACATAACCAGAAATAGATTTGCTATCATCCCTATCTGAAGAGAAACTTGCATCAGTATAACCTTCAAGTTTCAACTCAGAATCCCCATAGATGAGGAATTGGTCTTTAGTCCTTCTTAAGTACTTAAGAATGGTCTTCACCACCTTCCAATTTTCCTCACCAGGATTTGCCTGATATCGGCTAGTCACTCCAAGTGCACAATCCACATCAGAACGTGTACATGTCATGGTATACATGATAGCTCCCACTGCACTAGCGTATGGGATCCTACTCATGCTTCTCTCTCTTCAGGTGTTTTAGGACAATCCTCCTTACTGAGAGAAACTCCAGTGCATATCGGTAGATAGCCTCTTTTGGAATTATCCATGTTATACCTCTTTAAGATAGTATCAATGTACAAAGTTTGGAAAAGTCCAAGCAGCTTTCTAGATCTATCTCTATAGATCTTTATTCCTAATATATAAGCTGCTTCTTCCAAGTCTTTCATGGAAAACTGTTCAGATAGCCAAATCTTGGTATTTTGCAATACCGGTACGTCATTCCCTATGAGACATATATCATCAACATACAACACAAAAAATATAATTATGCTCCCACTAATCTAACAAAATTGAACTTTTCAATTGTTCTATTAAATCGAATATTCCAACTTTGAGAAGCTTGCTTTAATCCATATATAGATCTTTGTAGCTTACAAATTTTATTATGATCAGACGAAGATGTGAAACCTTCAGGTTGTGTCATGTACACATCCTCTTCTAGCTCACCATTAAGAAAAGCCGTTTTCACATCCATTTGCCATATTTCATAATCATAGTATGCTGCTATAGCAAGCAAAATCTGAATAGATTTGAGCATTGCCATAGGAGAGAAAGTCTCGTCATAGTCGACTCCTTCTTTCTGACGATATCCCTTGGCAACAAGACGTGCTTTGTAGGTGTCCACCTTTTCGCCTGCTCCAATCTTTTTCTTAAAAACCCATTTACAACCTATAGGTTTTATATCCTTTGAAGGTTCAACTAAAGTCCATACTTTATTTTCCTTCATGGATTCCATTTCGGATTCCATGGCCTTTTGCCACTTCTCATAATCAGAACTTTGTATAGCCTCTTCATAGGTCTTAGGGTCATCATCATTATGATCAACCTCATTTTATGAATCATCTTGTAGCAATAAATTTAATCTAGTTGGTACATGACGTTCTCGTGTAGACCTTCAAAGAGGTACTTGTACAACCTGATCACCTTATGTTGGATTTCGTTGTTGCTCAATTTGGTTTGGAACTGGTTCATTAACATGTTCTTGAACTTCATTTAGTTCTTGAACTTCAACTGTTCAAGATGGCAATTTCCTTGGCAACCTCAAAACATCCAATAAAGGTTCTTCAACTTTGGTCTCACGATCTTTATATTGTGTTGATTCATTAGTTTCTTGATCTTCATCAAGTTCTATTCTCCATTATAATTTCCTTCCAAAAGAAATTCCCTTTCCAAAAAGGTTGCTCTTCTAGCCACAAACACTTTATAGTCAGAAGGGTGATAGAAATAATATCCCCTTGTTTCCTTGGGATACCCAATGAACCTAGACTTATCAGATCTTGAGTCAAGTTTATCACACTGTAGTCTCTTAACATAAGCTGGACAACCCCAAATCTTAATATGTTTAAGGTTAGGCTTACATCCTTTCCATATCTCATATGGTGTTGTAGAGACTGACTTAGTGGGAACTTTATTAAGTAAGTATGTTGCTGTTTCCAAAGCATATCCCCATAAATTTATTGGAAGATCAGTGAACCCATTCATAGCACCATATCTAATAAGGTTCTGTTTCTCCTTTCAGACACACCATTATGTTGTGGTGTTCCTGGAGGTGTCCACTGTGAGAGAATCCCATTCTCTTTGAGAAATCTGGTAAAATATTCACTAAGATATTCTCCACCTCTATCAGACCTTAGTACTTTGATACTTTTACCAGTCTGCTTCTCAACTTCACTACGGAATCTTTTGAACATTTCAAAGGATTCAGACTTTTGTTTCATAAGATATACAAATCCATATCTTGAAATATCATCAGTGAAGGTGATGAAGTAAGAATATCCACCTCTAGCTTGAATTTTCATGGGCCCACAAACATCTGTATGAATTAGTCCCAATAATTCAGAAGCTCTTTCTCCACTTCCAGTAAATGGAGTCATTTTTCCTTCGAGACAAGATTCACAAGTTGGATATGATTCAAAATCATACTTGTCAAGGTACCCTTCCTTGTACAACTTGTTAATTCTTTTCTCTCCAATATGACCAAGCCTACAATGCCAAAGGTATGTTTGATTTACATGATCATCTCTTTTCCTCTTAAGACTTGAAACATGCATAATCGAATTAGCATTCACACTAGGTAAGAAATAAACATCATGTTGGAGATAGACATTCGCATATAAATTATTACTATAATAAATAGAGCAAATACCATTGCCTATATTAATGCGAAAACCACGTTTGTCTAACATAGAAGCTGAAATTACGTCCGAAACAAATTTATGAACGTAATAGCAATCATCCAACATAAGTACTTTTCCTGTAGGCATTATTAAAGAAATTGATCCTACAGCTACGACCGCAACATTTGCACAATTTACAACTTGTAGATTAATTTCTCTTTTCTTCAACTTTCTACTTATCTGGAACCCCTGCAACATATTGCAGATGTTATAACCACTGCCAGTATATAATACCCACAATGAAGAATTAGTAGTAGTTAAATAAACCTTGAAAACATTTTTCATTAAAGTCTTACCTTGTTTCTTGTCCTTTAAAGTTGCAAGATACTCTTTGCAATTTCTCTTCCAATGTCCTATTTTCTTACAATGGAAACATATAACATCAGATTGGTCAACTTTGCCTTCTTTGCCTTTGGGTTTGGTCACACCACCCTTGGGCGCAGTAGGCTTTTTCTTGAGTTTACTTTTACCCTTACCCTTCTTCTTAGAAGAGTTTCCAACCAACATGATAGTTCCTTTCTTCTTCACAGATGCAAGTTGATTCTCATAATCAATCAACATGTTAAGCATCTCATGAAGATCACAATACATTTTATTTATATTAAAATTAATAACAAATTGTGAAAAGGATTCTGATAATGACTGCAAGATCAAATCTTGAGAAAGCTCTTACCTAGATTGCAACCCAACTTCTCAAGTTTTTCAATAAGATCAATCATATGATTGACATAGGGTCCAACTGGTGAGTTTCTAGTCAATTTGGATCCAAATAAAGCCTTAGATAGTTGATATCTAGCTGTCCTGATTTGTGTACCAAACATCTGTTTAAGATGTTCAATAATTGCAGTTGGATCCATATCCTGATGTTTCCTCTGCAGTTCAGAATTCATAGAAGCGAGAATGATGCATTTGGTAGTAAGACATTCTTCCAAGTATTTCTGATAAATCTTGGTAGCATCATCATCATTTTAATCTGGGACTTCCTTGGCGGGCTTATCGATCACATCAATAAACTTTTCATGCATGAGAACAATTCTCAAATTTCTGTACCAATTATCAAGGTTTGGTCCTACCAACTTGTTGGTCTCAAGTATTCCACGCAGTGATATAGCAGACATATTGAGAAATCTAAAATTTCGAAAAGAAAAAGCAGTAATATAAGAACATATTTGCATATATCATAAAGACTTTTATCTAAATGATATTTCCACTAATTATTTTAAACTATTTACCCTCATTATAGTTTACGAAATCTTTATTTCTTCTAGTGAAATAAAGGAATCCTTTAATAATCTGTATGAGCCCCTTGGAAATCAAGTCGTTTCTCACATATATTTTAAAGGTAGGTACTCTTACCAATTGTATCCCCATACAATTTCCTTAAATAGCTCTATGTCAAATAGTCCCCTGGTAATCAGGTCGATCCTATTGGCATAGTTGAGTTCAACCATCATGATAGCAAAGAACTTATTAAATTTTATACTCCCCCGGGTAGTCCAGGCGTCTAGTGTAAAATTGAATAATTCTTTCAATCCATACATCTAATGCAATAAATAATTTTAACATATTCTCGAACTATAAGTCTCCTAGTAGTCAGGCCGCTCCTTAAAAATAAGAAATAAGTAAAATTAATTACCTTGATGGATAGCTCTATAATGAAATATCATATATTTTATTATTCCAAAAACTCAAATTTTAGTAAGAGGAAATTTTTACAAAAATATTTTTTAATAACACGAAGATCGAATCTTTTATAGCATGTGAATTTAGTTCAAGTTGTCTACATGCTTAGCCCTAAATTACTTTACATCACATGTAATAAATAATTCAAAATTATGTAACGAACAAGCACATGGCATAAAACAAAATTCAACATCCTCTAACATATTTATCTTATATATCACATAAAAAGAATTCATGCTAGAATATTATTATTAATTAACATCTCATGAACTAATTAAATTAACAATAGAATCATGTAACGTATTATAGATTCCTATTGTATCTAATACAAAATTTCAAATTCAAGTTATGAACAATCTCAATAGTTATATGAATGCATATTTTATCCACAATAAAAATAATATCAATCATTCAAACGATTTGACTATTGCACAAGGCACATCTATTATGGTTTGAACTCTTCAAATATAATATTAAAATATTTCGTAAATAAATTTTTGACACAATAAACCACGGCTCTGATACCATTGAAGGATTGCGTATAGGTGTTCGTAACACGCAGCGGAAGACAACAACAATCCTAGGTAGATTTTTCATGTTTTAAAATTTATTTACGTGTCAAAGATCGGGTCTAAGACGTACCTGATGAAGATAGTTTCTTTTTCAGAATTTCTTCGATAGTGCGAAGACTCTATGCGTATCTACACCGAGATCGATCCTTGCTATCAACTCTTTGATCGATGAAACCCGCGAACAAATTGAACGAAGAATATTGTGTTGAAATTTTTCTCAAAAATCTCAACTCAAATTAGTAGAACAAGAAACACTTTTCTTGTAATTGTATTTTTCTCTCTTGGCTTTGTATTGCACTCTCACTTTAACAAAGTAAGTTTTCTTCTCAAGAAAAATTTAAAACTAAAACCCTTGTAAATTTTCTCCATCACCCTTTATATATGGCATCACCTATAAACCCTTTTCCTATTTGGTTGAGGTAATAATTTTATTAGGGTAAAAATTTATTCCAAAATAAACTTATACGAAATTCTAGATTCCGATCAATAGTTAGCGTGGCCATTGGATCTTTATGGACTTTCCATAAGTCCAATTCCTAATTAGACTTTTTCAAGTATTACTGAATACTTTTCCATTAAAAGAATTCAAATTCCACAGCGAATTTATTCACATTGCTGACGTCTCTTTTAAATCCAATACCAAATTGGATCTACATAATAAGACTATTACTATTTATGTACATTATGTAAATAAATAATAATTATGAATATATCATATATATATTTCTACAAAGAGATATATTTTAAATTTCTATTCCAAATAGAAAACTTCAATTTGTCCACAATATTAATTATATCCTTTATGCTAGCACAGAATATAATAATATTTCATCTGGGCTAATAATTAGATTTATTCGACTAATTAAATTCTTTCATTTAATTTTCAAATAATAAAAAAGTTAATCGTTTAGCAAAGATAAGAACACTCGTTAGTGTGCGACCCCATAGGTTCAATACTAAACCGGTAGTAAATTAATCACATTAATATACTAATCAAGGGTGGCATCTAGCAACACTCCTTAACGACCAGATAGCATGAAGTATACAATTTACTCTCAAGAACCCGTAGAAGAATAATATAATAATTCCTTCTGTTTTTATAGCTCTAGATCACCCTAGGATATGGTTCAAATGTCAAATCCTAAAAGGCGATCAACTATGTGTTCACGTCAAATATAATCGACCGTTGAATAACCTAAGAAACTCATTTATTCTTTCATTCAATTGCCCTGGCCAAGGTCTTAGTTTGGTCGTTTATAATTCATGACAACACGGAGCTTAAACTCATTACCACGGGTTGACAGATTCCGTCTTGATCAATCACTAAATCTACAAGTATTTGATCGTACCCAATATCCTTTCAACTATCGCCCTAGGGCCATCGGTGTCTAGTATCAAAGCACAATAAATAACATGTCAATTACTATGACGATCCCAAGTCAAAGGAAATGGTTACATCACATTCTTCAAGAAAATATCCTATTGACAATTATGGTAATTCTAACCATTAGGAATTATCCAATGAGTCGGTTCAATGATCATATCTCTATATGCATCATCTATCTATGTGATTTAGTTAATGAGATAAACTAATCTTTATCCGATAAAGACGATCACATAAACATTGATCTAATCGGATTACTAATGTCCAAATTAATAATCCTACGATCAAGAACAAATTTATCTTAAATTGTAAAAGACTTTGCTCTCATTATCATGATCTCTGTCACGATGACATATCTCAAAATTTAATCAAGGACCTTATCATATTAATCAAACAATTAATATAATGATAAAAGAATATCAAATGCCATAAATTTTATATCAAATGACATTCACAAAAATATGTTCAAGTTATCAAATATGATATTGTATCTAGGGCATATCTACTATATCCCTAACAATCTCCCACTTGCACTAGAGCCAATCGCTCTTGTACTTCATCCACAATTTCCACTTGTTCTTGTCAAACTCCTTTGCGCCAAAAGCTTTAGTGAATGGGTCTGCAGCATTTTCCTTTCCATCAACCTTTTGAATCTCGACGTCTCCACGTTCAATGATCTCTCTTATCAAGTGATACCTTCGCAGAATGTATTTGGACTTTTTGTGTGATCTTGGTTCTTTTGCTTGAGCAATGGCTCCAGTATTGTCACACAACAATGGAACCGAACCTTTTATTGAAGGAACCACACCAAGTTCAATTTAGAACTTTTTCATCCATACAGCTTGCTTAGCAGCTTCACTAGCTGCTATATATTCTGCTTCAGTCACTGAATCAGCTATTGTAGCTTGTTTGGAACTTTTCCAACTCACTGCACCACCATTGAAGGTGAATACATAACCAGAAATAGATTTGCTATCATCCCTATCTGAAGAGAAACTTGCATCAGTATAACCTTCAAGTTTCAACTCAGAATGCCCATAGACGAGGAATTGGTCTTTAGTCCTTCTTAAGTAATTAAGAATGGTCTTCACCACCTTCCAATTTTCCTCACCAGGATTTGCCTGATATCGGCTAGTCACTCCAAGTGCATAAGCCACATCAGGACGTGTATATGTCATGGTATACATGATAGCTCCCACTGCACTAGCGTATGGGATCCTACTCATGCGTTCTCTTTCTTCAGATGTTTTAGGACAATCCTCCCTACTGATAGAAATTCCAGTGCCTATCGGTAGATAGCCTCTTTAGGAATTATCCATGTTATACCTCTTTAAGATAGTATCAATGTACAAAGTTTGGGAAAGTCCAAGCAGCTTTCTAGATCTATCTCTATAGATCTTTATTCCTAATATATAAGCTGCTTCTCCCACGTCTTTCATGGAAAACTGTTCAGATAGCCAAATCTTGGTATTTTGCAATGCCGGTACATCATTCCCTATGAGCAATATATCATCAACATACAACACAAAAAATATAATTGTGCTCCCACTAACCTTTTTGTACACACAAGGTTCTTCTTCGCATCTAACAAAATTGAACTTTTCAATTGTTCTGTTAAATCGAATATTCCAACTTCGAGAAGCTTGCTTTAATTCATATATAGATCTTTGTAGCTTACAAATTTTATTATGATCAGACGAAGATGTGAAACCTTCAGGTTGTGTCATGTACACATCCTCTTCTAGCTCACCATTATGGAAAGCCGTTTACACATCCATTTGCCATTTTTCATAATCATAGTATGCTGCTATAGCAAGCAAAATCCGAATAGATTTGAGCATCGCCATGGGAGAGAAAGTCTCGTCATAGTCGACTCTTTCTTTCTGACGATATCCCTTGGAAACAAGACGTGCTTTGTAGGTGTCCACCTTTCCGCCTGCTCCAATATTTTTCTTAAAAACCCATTTACAGCCTATAGGTTTTATATCCTTTGAAGGTTCTACTAAAGTCCAATCTATATTTTCCTTCATGGATTCCATTTCGGATTCCATGGCCTTTTGCCACTTCGCATAATCAGAACTTTGTATAGCCTCTTCATAGGTCTTAGGGTCATCATCATTATGATCGACCTCATTTTATGAATCATCTTGTAGCAATAAATTTAATCTAATTGGTACATGACGTTCTCGTGTAGACCTTCGAAGAGGTACATGTACAACCTGATCACCTTATGTTGGATTTCGTTGTTGCTCAATTTGGTTTGGAACTGGTTCATTAGCATGTTCTTGAACTTCAACCGTTGAAGATGGCAATTTCCTTGGCAACCTCAAAACATCCAATAAAGGTTCTTCAACTTTGGTCTCATGATCTTTATATTGCGTTGATTCATTAGTTTCTTGATCTTCATCAAGTTCTATTTCTCCATTATAATTTCCTTCCAAAGAAATTCCCTTTCCAAAAAGGTTGCTCCTCTAGCCACAAACACTTTATAGTCAGAAGGGTGATAGAAATAATATCCCCTTGTTTCCTTGGGATACCCAATGAACCTACACTTATCAGATCTTGAGTCAAGTTTAACACACTGCAGTCTCTTAACATAAGCTGGACAACCCCAAATCTTAATATGTTTAAGGTTAGGCTTACATCCTTTCCATATCTCATATGGTGTTGTAGAGACTGACTTAGTGGGAACTTTATTAAGTAAGTATGTTGCTACTTCCAAAGCATATCCCCATAAATTTATTGGAAGATCAGTGAACCCCATCATAGCACCATATCTAATAAGGTTCTATTTCTCCATTCAGACACACCATTGTGTTGTGGTGTTCCTGGAGGTGTCCACTGTGAGAGAATCCCATTCTCTTTGAGATATCTGGTAAAATATTCACTAAGATATTCTCCACCTGTATCAGACCTTAGTACTTTGATACTTTTACCAGTCTGCTTCTCAACTTCACTAAGGAAACCCGCGAACAAATTGAACGAAGAATATTGTGTTGAAATTTTTCTCAAAAACTCAAATTAGTAGAACAAGAAACACTTTTCTTGTAATTGTATTTTTCTCTCTTGGCTTTGTATTGCACTCTCACTTTCACAAAGTAAGTTTTCTTCTCAAGAAAAATTTAAAACTAAAACCCTTGCAAATTTTCTCCATTACCCTTTATATATGGCATCACCTATAAACCCTTTTCCTATTTGGTTGAGGTAATAATTTTCTTAGGGTAAAAGTTTATTCCAAAATAAACTTATACAAAAATTCTAGATTCCGATCAATAGTTAGCGTGACCATTGGATCTTAATGGACTTTCCATAAGTCCAATTCCTAATTAGACTTTTTCAAGTATTACTGAATACTTTTCCATTAAAACAATTCAAATTCCACAGCGAATTATTCACATTGCTGACGTCTCTTTTAAATTCAATACCAAATTGGATTTACATAATAAGACTATTACTATTTATGTACATTATGTAATTAAATAATAATTATGAATATATCATATATATATTTCTACCAAGAGATATATTTTAAATTTCTATTCCAAATAGAAAATTTCAATTTGTCCATAATATTAATTATATCCTCTGTGCTAGCACAGAATATAATAATATTTCATCTGGACTAATAATTAGATTTATTCGACTAATTAAATTCTTTCATTTAATTATCAAATAATAAAATAGTTAATCGTTTAGCAAGGATAAGAACACTCGTTAGTGTGCGACCCCATAGGTTCAATACTAAACCGGTAGTAAATCAATCACATTAATATACTAATCAAGGGTGGCATCTAGCAACACTCCTTAACGACCAGATAGCATGGAGTATACAATTTACTCTCAAGAACCCGTACAAGAATAATATAATAATTCCTTCTGTTTTTATAGCTCTAGATCACCATAGGATATGGTTCAAATGTCAAATCCTAAAAGGCGATCAACTATGTGTTCACGTCAAATATAATCGACCATTGAATTACCTAAGAAACTCATTTCTTCTTTCATTCAATTGCCTTGGCCAAGGTCTTAGTTTGGTCGTTTATAATTCATGACAATACGGAGCTTAAACTCATTACCAAGAGTTGACAGATTCCGTCTTGATCAATCACTAAATCTACAAGTATTTGATCGTACCCAATATCCTTTCAACTATCGCCCTAGGGCCATAGGTGTCTAGTATCAAAGCACAATAAATAACGTGTCAATTACTATGAGAATCTCAAGTGAAAGAAAATGGTTACATCACATTCTTCAAGAAAATATCCTATTGACAATTATGGTAATTCTAACCATTAGGAATTATCCAATGAGTCGGTTCAATGATCATATCTCTATATGCATCATCTATCTATGTGATTTAGTTAATGAGATCAATTAATCTTTATCCGATAAAGACGATCACATAAATATTGATCTAACCGGATTACTAATGTCCAAATTAATAATCCTATGATCAAGAACAAATTTAGATTAAATTGTAAAAGACTTTGCTCTCATTATCATGATTTCTATCACGATGACAAATCTCAAAATTTAATCAAGGACCTTATCATATTAATCAAACAATTAATAATAATGATAAAAGAATATCAAATGCCATAAATTTTATATCAAATGACATTTACAAAAATATGTTCAAGTTATCAAATATGATATGGATCTAGCACATATCTACTGTATCCCTAACAGTTTGTTGTTGTTGAAGGTGAACTATGCAAGTGGCACAAAATCTCTTTATCCTTCTATTTCCTGAGACGAGAAAATTCAGACCACAAGTTTCATAACCTTTCAACAGCAAAAGACAGGTGTACAAAAATAAATTGAGCAGATTACCGGCTGATATATATCCAATCAGAATTGGCCAATCTTTCATTTTAAAACAAACTAGAAAAGGAACGAAAGAAAGGAGTTGATGTTAACTGTTTCTTTTGGGTCATCCTCTAAGATTTTCTTGGGTAGGGCAACAGGGAGAGACATAAAGACATAACATAAATAATCTAGATTAATCAGTATATAAGGCAAACGCTAAGGAAATTTAACTTTTTAAATTTTGGTGCTCATAGCAACATATAACTCCCTAAGGCTCAAATGCCTGTGGACATAATAAGATCTGCATGTAATACTAAACCTGTATCACTGATGTTAGTATGGGTATGTTACAACTTCCATTGCTTATGGAGCATTGTCATCAAACAGTACTTTGTAAAACCGCTTTCTCTCTTCTGGATCCAATATGCCGCCTAGATCTCCTCCTCCTTCCTTATCCTGTTCTGACGTTCCATCGCTTTGATTCCTTCTTTTCTCTGGCTTTGGCATTATCATGCCTTTATTCCTCTTCTTTTCTAAATTCAATAGGTAATGTCTGCGATTATATTCATGGAGTCCCTCCTGCATAAATTCTCCAAACTTCTCCTTGACAACAACGAGAGGGTCCTTTTCTATCAGTTCTGATCCATTATATGCTTCCCTGAGGAGAACTGTATAGATCTGGTATCTGTTAGAAACATAGAATATACCAGGATGTTTGAGCAGAAAAACATTTAATTTCTCTGGTAAACATAATTCCCTTCTAAAATGGCCCAATTTGAAAATTGATGCCTTTTTCCACAAGGTCAATGACAGTAATTCATGCACTACCCCCACTATTCTCTTGTCCATTTCCTTTGAACCCTCCACTAAACCATCAAGTCCCGAATAAGGTGAAATATATGGAGTAGAATTAAAGTCTTCAAATCTTTCCCATGATTTGACCCAACTCCGAGGCAAAGAGCATGGGAAGCCTGGCTCTCGATCATCCTCTATGGCCTTTCTTTCGATTGCAGAAACAGCTAAATCAGGGTTCCAGGCTGTGAGCTCAATCTCCATTGAACTTCGTCTCCCGATGTGGTTAACAACTCTAAATATTTGAGGGTACTTGGGTACAATCCTGAGCAAATAATCATCAGGAAATCCAAAATTCCTCCTCAACTCGTTAAGCTTCATAACATTCAACCTTTGATCACGCATCATCATCAACAACTTTATTAATCGCTCAGCATATATTGGTTCCTGCATATCCTTAACAGACTCTTCCTCTTCAGTCAAAAACATCATTCTTTTAGTCAGACCACAATAGTACTCATCATTCTCAAGGTAGACTTCAAAGCAACAAGGATACTTTTTTAGCCAATATAGAGCTTTGCCTTGAAGATCAAGAGTCTTGAACTTCTTCTGCAGGTATTTTACTGATGCAACCTGGTTAGGACATATCATTACAATGTTCTTAATCTGATTATTCACTATCCATCGACGGTTTCTAACGTAATGCAGCTTCAAGATCTGGATCTTTCTTCATTGACCAAAGAGAAAACCTTCGCCTAATACGAAGACTAAACACTGCATCCCACAAACTCAAGTACCCATTTCTCCGGCTTTTCACATAAATCTGAGTTGCCATACCTAATCACCACTTACATATACACCAACTACTAGGGGCGGATGTACATATGCAGTATGAGATACAAGTTCAGTCGAACCCAGTAATTTTGGCTCTCTCTTATATGTACAAGTATCAAATTTCGAACCCGGTAACTCAAATGGCCAGTGGGTTCAGTCAGCTCCCGAACACATAAAGTTCAAATTTTGGATCCACCTCTGCTAACTAGGATGCTATTACTGACTCATAAAAGTAAATAAAATCAACATGACTTCTCTTTTAAGATATTATTTGAGAACCCCATTACTTTAAATTGTAGAATAACATCAAAACATCAACCAGATACTCTGCCACGGAGAACATATGAAATCAAACTAGTTTCACTTGAAGGCTACTGTATATTGAACCCAATTGCTCAAATTTATAGAATCATATTATCAGAAAAGATGAACTCTTCCTTGCTAATAAAAAATGAGGATGTCAGTAGATTTATCAATCAACTCAAATTTTATTTAACGGACCTTTATAAGGAAGGAAAAGCATAAAGCATTTCTTCAGTAATTCACAGAAGGAGACTTCAATTTTCTTATGGGGCGGCTATAAGAACGGACATTTTCATTCGTTTATCTCTTTCTTGTTTTGCCTCACACACCTGGAACAACATCATCGTACGTCTTTTGACAAACTACCGAGCAGAGATTTTCTTCTAGTATACTACTTAAAATCCCTTCTATTTCGGCCATCTTAATTCCTAATTTAGACGTATGGATGACAACCGAAGCGGGTCAAAGCGGATCTGGTGAAGTTTTATGGGGGGGGGGGGAGGGGGGGGGGGGGAAGAAGTACACAATTAATCATTTTTAGGGCTATTATTTAGGGATTAATCCGATGAAGTTTTGAAATAAATTTTTTAACTCAAAGGACTTTATATTCTGAAAAATTGAACTTGAAACTAAAATACATGGCATACTAGCTAATTGCTAAATAGCATCTAAAATGACTACCTAGTATTATTTTTATAAGTTTTGCGCGGAAATATGGCGGAACGAACTTTCATAATTTTCTCTTCTTGAGAAAACCATGAAAATATCTGGTAAGTATCTAGTCTAATGACGAGAGGTCAACTTTGATACTTACTATGAACTAATAATAAAGTACCAAAATTATAATCAAGCATGGATTATATAAATACAACTGAAAACTCAATAACAAAAAATACATAAACATTCCTTTCACTAACAGTAAATCCCAAATTAATTTCCTTCATTGAATAATTTAATCTCTCAAGCCGATGAAAGTATATCAATTATAATTGGGCTCCAAGAAGTTTTATGTACGAATTATGCCTAGGTCATATGGTGCGATCCAACATACCAATATATAAACTATGAACTATCGAGGATCGAACATCACGAACCATAGATACATCTATTAACCTGCGGAGGTTAACGGCCCGCTCCCATGAGAGTAGTGAAATTTACCTCGCTAGTGGAATATACTTGCAACGCGAGTGAATGTAGATTTCTCAAAGTTATTATGATATTCCTCAATTCTTTTCAAAAATAAGAAATTCAAACTAAAAACTTTTAAATCTCGAAATCCTCTATCTCAACTCTTTTCAAAGCAAATAATAAGCATAATCAAATAACAGTACCAACAAGGCATGGTGTTAACCTAAGACTACCCGTACATAAATATAATTAGTAGCTAAGTACATACTCTCGTCACCTTGCGAATACGTATCCCTCACAAATAGAAGCACATATTAATTCAATTCACCTATGAGGTTAATTCCATCTTACAAGGTTAGAAAAAAGACTTACCTCACTCTGATGTTCCATGACCGGCTCTAAAGCTTTTTCCCCAACAACTCAAACGATGGCCATAGCTCCAAAACTAAACAATCAATGTGAAAATCCATAAATATACACTCTAACACTCATTATAATTCAATTTATAATAATTTTCAACTATGTTCGAAAAGTCGATAAGTCACCCCCCGGCCCACGTGCCCGAATTTTAAAATTTTTTGAAGATAAACACTACCCATAACATTACGAGCTCAAATATATAATTTATATCCAATTCCATGTCCAATTTCGTGGTCAAAATCCAAAAATACATATTTCTAGGATTTTCTTCAAAATCTCAAATTTCTACAAAGTTCAATGCTTGAATCCATATAAATATTTAACTCATAATAGGTGGGGATAACTTAACTTGCCATTAATGATGAAAACCTCCACTTGAAGCTCTCCAACAATCACCCCAAACCAAGAGAGAATAAAATAAATGAGCCAAATACCGTCTTAGAACAACTCATTGACCAACCCGGCCTTCGCACCCGCGGTCCTTTAGCTGCTTCTGGGGAGGATTCCTTGCAGATGCGGCTCTCCCCCAAGTCCATCTCCTCTGCTTCTGTGCTCCTTCACACATAGATGTGCATCCGCTTCTGTGAAAATCCTCCGCACATGTGGACTCCCAGTCCCATCTGCTTCTGCTGGCTTGCACATGCGGCTCTTTTCACGCAGGTCCGATCGCACCAGATGCCCAGCTGCGATCGCACCAGATGACCAGCTGCTTCAGCTCTTCCTCCAAATAAAAATTCGATCCATTGACCATCCGGAGTTCACCCGAGGCCTTCAGGACCCCAACCAATTATACCAACATGACTCAAAATGCAATAAGAATTTAGTCGAGCCTCTAAATCAAATCAAATAATGCTAAAACGACAAATCACACCCAATTCAAGCTAAATGAACTTAATAACTTCAAATTTCTACATCTGATATCGAAACCTATAAAATCACGTCTGATTGACCTCAAATTTTGCGTATAAGTCATATTTGACATTACAGACCTACTCCAACCTCCAGAATCGGAATCCGGCCCCTATATATAAAAGTCCTCTCTCGGTCAAACTTTCTATAACCTTCAAATTTTCAACTTCCACTAAATAAACCTCCAAATTCACATCCAGATGCGCTCCTAAGACCAGAATCACCATACAGATTTTCTGGCTTGGAATCCTAAAAGGACATCGATAATATTAAAATACACTTCAACTCAAATTTGTGAAATTCTTTCAAAATACTAACTTTCCACAATAAGCATCAAAACCCTCCTTGGTCATCTAAACTCTGACCTGAACATACATCCAAGAGCAAAATCATGATACGAACCTATTGGAGCTTTCAAATCCCGATTCCAAGGTCGTTTACTCAAAAGTGAAACCTTAGTCAATTCTTCCAACTTAAAACTTCTGAAATAAGAATTCTCTTTCCAAATCAACTCCGATCTTTTTGAAATTCAATTCCGACCATGCATACAAGTCATAATACCTGAAGTGAGGTTACTCAATGCCTCAAACCACTGAGTGACACACTAGACTTCAAAACGACCGGTCGGGTCGTTATAATGAAAGAGTTTTCTAAAAACTTAATTAAATGGGGAATCAATTCCATGAATGGTAAGCACCTTCATTTGAGGTGTATGGCTCAGATTATGAATTTTGTTGTTCATGATAGTATAAAAGAATCAACTGTCTATTGAACGTATTAGGCAAGTAGTGAGATACATCAGACATTCTCCTAGTAGGTGAAAAAAGTTTCAGGAATGGTGTGAAGAAGGAAATCTTGTTAAGAAATCCTTATGTTTGGATATTCATACAAGGTGAAATTCCACCTACTTGATGTTGAACAGGGCTATTGAATACGAGAGTGCAATTTTAGATTGTGCTGATCATGATACTGACATGTCACATTATATTGAGTTTGTTGATATTATGGATGGAAGTCGTGCAAGTACACTTTTGAGTTGTGATTGGGAGGATCTAAAGAAATTGATAAAAAAAATTTGAAATCTTTTATAAGCTTACTTTAAAGATATCTATGTCACTTTATGTCACATTAAATCATCATTTTCTTGAAATTTGTGAAGTTGTTGTTATTAGAACAATTGATATCAAATGAAGATATTCTTTAGGGTTCAATGGCAAAAAAAATAATGAAGAAGACATTTGATAAGTATTGGGGTAATCCAGAAAAAATGAATAAAATGATTTTCATTTCATGTATTTTGGATCCTCGGTACAAATTTGATTATGTTAGTTTTGCACTTGCCCCCTAATGGAGCCAACGAGAAAGCGGTTGCAGGCGAGTGTAGACTTGCTCCGCACAGGTTACATCTAGGAGTGGTAGGGAGGGCCCTACCCCTCATACTACTTTACAGAATAGAATAGATTCTGCGTACAGGAACTAGTTTAACAAAAGGGATCGAAGAGGTTTGAAGAAAAAGAGCCAATTATAGCAACCGAAGTACACACATACATTACTTCATTGTTTGATGAGTATATAAAGTCCCATAGTCGAACTTTTTCAGGTTTATCTAACTCTTCATTGGACATAATGGGTACGTCAAGTATATTATTTTTAGCGAGTACTGTTACTGTCCAAACTAAATGAGCTTTTGGATCTTTTTTTTGAAGAATTAAAAAGACATAAAGCTGGGATTGGAGGTGCAGATTCCAAATTAGATCTGGAAATCTTACAGAAGAAGTAGAAAATGAAATAGCAGGCTCTAATATATTGCTTTGGTGGAAAATAAACTCACCTAGATTCTCATTCTTGCTGAGATGGCTTGAGATATATTAGCTATTCCTATTTTAAGTGTAGCATCGGAATGTACATTTAGCACCGGAGGGCATATTCTTGATTCGTTTAGGAGGTTATTGACTCCTAAATTGGTGGAAATTCTAATATGCCTTCAAGATTGGCTTCGGAGTGAGCCATTATCAGTAAGTGTTGAGGAAGATTGAGATGTCCTCGAGCAACTAGAACAAGGTGATAATATTTTAATTTGTTTGTTATATATTATTTTTATAAGTAGTTTGTTTAATATTTTTATTGTTTAACTTTTTAATATATATTATTCTTTTTAGATTTGTCAAACTTGGAAAAGAATCTTACAATGATGATGCGTAGAATCTTAGATTGTTATGAGTTGTATATATATATATATATATATATATATATATATATATATATATATATATATATATATATATATATGTTTAATAGATGTAATCATGCCTCGATTTCGTGGTCACAAATCCATTCATATGTTTGGAGTTACTAAAAAAAGATTGAAGAAGAAGATGATGGATGGTGAAAAATAAGATGTAATCATTGTCATCTTGTTTTTCATTATAATGCACACAAAGTGGTACTAAGTCCATAATGAGTGATGTTGAGCGTTGCTTGGAGTGCAATTTGGTGAAGCCTATAAGAATTGAGTAGTTGTTATCTTGTTAACTTGAATTTGAACAGTTAGTACTATATTTGGACTTGTTAATTTTAAGGTAAAATTGCTACTACTAGCACTATTTCAGTTGTGTTTGGATAACTGTTGAATTACTAGTACTCTTGTTGATCTTGCTACAATTGGATTCTGAAAAAAAACATTGATCTCTTGATTATGGTTTGGCAGAAAATCAATAAAATTGTTATTTATGTTCCTGTTAACTGCTATTTTTAGTGAATTGGAGATGGAAAGCTTGTGGAGTTGTAGTATCAATTTTTGAGATTGCACAGTTCTTGGATTTGTCAAAATAAAGCATGCTTCAAATATTAGTTATGGCAAGAACGTAGAAATGGGTAGTATACTATTTGTGAATTCTTCTCATTTTTGCTTAACTCAAGTGAACTGTCTTTTCTGTATTTGCTTAACTCTAGATTGAGTTATCTTACCGGTTAAATCGATAACCGAACCAATAATGGTCGATAAATAATTAATTCATAACCGATATCTTATCGATTCAGTTATTGGTTTATCATATTTGTAAATCGATAACCGATAAACGATATGCTAAATCGATAAACCGGTAATTGATATGCTAAACTGATAAGATTCATAACCGAACTGAACTGGTCGATGCCCACCTCTAGTTAACACCATCATCTTCCATTTTTAATGAATTTTGCTAAGAACCAAAAATCACACAAGTTAGTAATATATGTAGGGATCAATTCAACTACATGCCTGTCCATGCCCCACGGTGAGTGCCAAATTGTTTATCCGGATGTTGAATTTGTACGTGATTTATAGACAAGTAAATTAATTTGATCTAAAAATAATTGATGAATTAGATAGAAATGTATAACTTAGCCTTAAAATTGAAATCGATCGCATATATCTTGGTTCCGGGGACAAAGCTACTGGGAGCGATAAGAGCAATACGAATAAGCAAGAAAGTAAAATGTTATTGAGTTTTTGATGAAATATAGTGTATGCTTGTCAGAAAATTTGTGTTCTTCACAATGATAATAGAGCTCACTATTTATAAATACACCTAAAGAACAAGGTCCTAGGATTAAGCTCCTCTTTAATTACAATTATGAGGGCCATTGAAGGATGTGTAACGGTGGACAGTAAATGCTATATTCTCTATAACAGATCATGCACTTAATGCTGTAAAATATTCTTCACTGAATGCTACTGGATGATGGCATTAATTTTTTCGTTATGAGTATCATTCTCTCTGATGACAAACGAGATTATTGCCTTCGGATTTAGGTATCTTCTTCCTTCAATTCCATGTATCGCTTTCTCATGCGATCATTAATATATTTTACCCCATATAATATCCAGTTGTAATATTCCTCGAAGTGATATTAAAACATTATGTTTATATTCGTGGTACTAAACACACCCTAAACCTAATCTGTTTTTATCTTTACCTATTATAGTATGTAACCTAATTTATTTTCAAAATTTCAAATTTCATACTTTAAGGAGACTTGTAAATATCTTTAGGTCAAGTTAGGTGAAAAAAATATTCTTTATGTGTATATAATTTAAAGCTCTTTAACAAAATAACAAAATGCATACAAAAATTAGAAAAGTGGTGACAAAAACCTCAATTCACACCTCCGAAACAGTAAATCTAGAATCTTTGTTTACACCGCTTAGGAGTCCAAGGGCTAAGCTGAACATAGGAGAGGACGTAGTGTCGTTGCCGTACCTTCAATTCTTTATTGGGATTGAGGACATTCTCTCCCATGAATGTTTGATTAATGAGTCCCCAATTCTGTTAGCTTCTTTGATACAATGTTAACTTTGGGTTCAAATATAAAATGGAAAGTTTAAATTATAAGTATTTAACATAGTATAAGTATTTCCAAATAAACTGAAATAGAGAGAGGATTAACTTACTGCGAGTACGTTGATCTTGTATTCACTTGACACCAAACTTTTTGACAAAAAATATTTCCTTTATCTAGGGAGATAGAGGAAGAGAGTTACTGATCAGTTAATAAATTAAGTAAGATGTGGAACATAATAATGTAGTTGTAAATATTTAACATTTTATTGACCAACAATAGCGAAACAAAATTTGGACTAGCAATTATTGAAACCAAAAGAAGAGTAATAAATAAATATTTGCTTTATTTCTATTATCAATATTGGCGAATAAAATAGTAGCACTAGCGGAAAATGAATGATATGAAATGATTCGCCAATAACCGTCCTAATTGCAATGGACTTTTGCTTTGTTGCAGCTTTCATGCTCACGAATCAGCTAACGAAACTACTATATATACTACCCAATTCATCATACTTCCTAAACCAGGAGGGAAAAGACAAATTTCTAAGGTTATTCTTGGGGTGAAACTAGCGTTCGATTCGTGGAAATCGCCTCATTACAAAGTGGTTTGCACTCGAAGGTCTGAAAAGGCTCCTGAGCACTATCAAATTGAGATTTATTCATCTGAGACCAAGAAATGGAGAGTCTCGGGTCCACCTTTTCCTGCTCGTTACGATATAGGATTTGAGTATACTGGAGTTTACTAGAATGGTGCTATTTATTGGGTATGTGGTGGCAACTCGTTACTTTTCAACGTGGGACACGAAAAGCTTGAAAAGTTTCCAATGCCTTGCACTGGTAGAAGTTGGGATGACGAGGAGATCAGAGTTGCTTATTATGGAGAGTCTTATGGTTATTTGCATTTAGTCGAGGTTCATGTTGAGCTACAAGCTTATCTAGCTTCTAAGCCTAAACATAAATGTAGACATTGATATTGAGTTGTATATTCATTGTATACTTTGTATATTATAGGCTTAGCTAGTTGTTTGGGCCACAGCAAAATCTGAGCCCATTCTTTTTACACTTGGGCCGTCTGACCCAACCCAAGTATAATGTGTATATGTATATCTGTAAAGACTTAGATATTTTGGGTAATGTAATTCATTTTCTCTCTCGGATATTCCAGAAAATTCTCAACTTCTCTCGTTTCTCTCATCAGTATTTCACCTTCAATCTGTATTGTTTCAGTTCATAGCCGCCAAAAGCTCAGTTTTTATAACATTTACGAGATGAAAAATGATGGTACGGAGTTGTTGAAATATGAGGTGAATGTGGAAGATGTTGTCGCCACATTTCCTCATATGATTCGACATTACCTTGAGCCAACAGACTGGCATTATTTGGCCATGGCCGTGCTTTGTGTAGTCAGAGGGGAGAATGAGGAGGATGACTTCATGGTATTGCACATTCCCAGAATGGTCTTACGTTATAATTTGAGGGATCACACCTTTTACATGCTATGTGAATTTGGCAATAGTACAAATGACGACGATCAATTTGAGGTTCCTATAACACTTCTTTCCCTCGAATTTGGTCGGTCAAGTGCTTTCCAATATATTGAATCTATCAATAACATTATCTTCAAGAACTTCCACATCACCCTTGTTTTTTTAGCAAACTATCCAGATTGGCCTTTAAAAGCACAAATGCCATCACTATTAGTCAATTCACAGAATATTATCAATATTTATTTTTATTTTTATTTAACAAAAAAAGAGAACACTACCAATATTAGCCTTAAATCCCTTTTTTTAATACAAAGGGACCTCTCTGCTAATTGGTAGACATCTTCAGTTCGGCGGCACCTTGAATTCTCTCGACTAGCCATGGAATCCAAGATACTTCATGGTGTCATTGAATTGTTTGTTATTCCTCACATCACATTTGAGTTGTTTGGTATGCTTTTGCAAACAAGATAAATGAAGATGAATTGCACTCCCAAAACAAAATTGACAACCATCTTAGTAAGTTTTTATTAATTACAAAAAACATAACTGAAGACGAATTAAGAGTCTAAATTTTTATTGCACTTTCAATTTATCCAATACGCAATTACAAACTAATTTACTTATGGTTGTTGTAGTTCACTTAAGTTTAATTTGAATTTGAAAATTTGTGTTTCTCAAGTTGGAATTTAGTTTAAGTCAGTTTTTTTTTCTTTTTTCGAGGGAGCGTTATTGGTATAGATTGGTTACATTTTAAGGATTTTGAATCTCAATTTTGTGACTATTTGGTTGATATTTGAGGTAGTTTGCATTGAAATTTGAACATAATTCGAAGTAAAAGATAAATAAAAAGATGATATATGTATATTCTTGTGTATCTCCACTGTATTATTTGTGTATTCCGTATATATCAAATGTGTATCCCATATATATCCATGTATACCTATGTATGAGATACTTGTTAGATCATATGTTGTAGCAAAGTTTTTAAACTCGATTTTAACTACGAATTTTGACTTCAAACTAGTCCAAATCATCTCCATCCTTACTCAAACTTTGTATATTACGTCATCTATATGTTTTCAACGAATTTCAACCATACCCATTAAATTTTATTTGCATAGGTTTTTAACTGTTGTATATTATTAGTGATGTAGTTTGACTCCAAAGCAGTCCAAATCACCTCCAATCTCAATCAAATTTTGTATATTACATTATTTATGTGTCTACAAATTTCAACCATACTCATAAAAAATTCCTAGCTCTTTTGAATGTTGTGCATCATTCTTAAGTTTTGATGACGTTTCTTGATGGCTAATTGTTGGTAAATATTACTTCTTCCATTTCAATTTATGTGAACCTATTTGACTGGGCACGAAATTTAAGAAAAAATAGAAGACTTTTGAACTTGTGATGTAAGATGAAGCATATATATGTTTTGTATAGTTATAAACTATTGCATAAATATAAATTATTTTTAAATAAAAAAAGATTATTGTTTTTGGCACGAACTAAAAAAGAAATAGATTCATTAGGAGTGTTAAGAATAGAATTCTAATTAGAGTGAATGTCTATCTTGTAGAGATTTTTACTTTGAGGCTAAGTCATTTTTCCTCCTATAAATAGAAGGGTCTTACCCTATTGTAAACAACCCCAAAATTCAATAAGAATTCTCTCTTTCTTTCTCTGCAATATTGCTCTTGTTCTTTTATATTTTATAACACGTTATCCGCACGAAGCTCTACTATCTCAAGAATCTCTTTGAGAAAATTAAGAGAGATAATGGAGGAGACAGAGAAAGAATCCGTCAAATCTGCATCCGAAGAGATTTCTAAGGAATTCAAAACGCTAATCAATGCTCTGGATTTGGATTCTCTGAAGCAATTGCAAAAGCTCATATTGGGACGGTTGCAGGACAGCAATGCAGTCCTTTCGCACTTCAGTGAGTATTCGGAACATTGTTTCATAGAGGTCTCGGCAGATTTCTCTAGAAATACACGTCTCTTAAAATCTATGAAGTCAGACCTTGATTACATATTTCACAAGTTGAGGAATATCGTCAAATATTCTATGATCTTCCTTCATGATTAAATTTTGGATTTAAGGTAAGTATTTTACTTTTCTCTTTCAAATTTTTGACATTCTATAAATTGATTTTACATACAAGTAAAGATGATAAATTTTTATTCCAACTCTAATGGAGTTTGAAAGATATTATAACCATCCAAAATGGTAAAACTTCTATGCTTTGCATGATTAAATTCATGTATGATTGTGGGCAAAGAATTGAAAACCCGTCCAATTGAATTTGCTCCATTCTCATTCCCTTTAGAGAATGTGATAGCAGTATATGATAAGTCTGAAAGAAGACAAAATTATTACCGTAAAGGTATCAATGGATGTGGACGTGACAATAGACGAAATTATAATCGTCAATATTGTGATAATGAGAATAATAAAGATTCTCAAAATAATCTTTCACTTTATGAAAGTAATATTTGTCATCGATTTGACATCAGATTTTATAAAGCACATATAGATAATTATGGTCCATTCATGATTTGAATGTGACATCATCTGACTTATGAATACATTCATTCTTGAAAGAATATGAACGTGCTAGTGGTAGTGAATATACCACACTCGCCTCTAGAAGGAGGTTTGAGATGATATAAGAAAATAATGTCATTATTATGGCATGAATGGTCATTGATCACGTACCTATTGTACGCCAAAATATTTTGGTAATGTGATTATTAAAGGACAATAATAATGCAAGAAACATATCTTGCATATAATTTTGACCATGACCATAATGGTATAACTTTCTCTTTGAAAAAGATATTCACCATATGGATATTGATGAATATGTGGTAGTACCAAATTAATTGAGAACTCTGCAAGAGCCAATTATACTATTTTGAAAAAACACAAAATTGATTACCAATAAGGTATTATGCTGTAGTAAGTCTCAAAGAAACTTATTCAGTTTCCAAAGTATATGCGAAAGCGATTGATTATATTGACACTATAAATAAAGGAAAGATTTGATATCTTCTATTACTACAACTTGTAGCGGGATAATCTGTATGTGAAACGCTACCCGCTTTATTCTCCAGTTTGTACTACACAAACAAAAGAATACCACAATAAAGTGGATGTTTATTGATATAAAAACCCATATCATAATAAATATGGAGTTTATTGAGAAATGCACATGTCATGGTGTAAACATGAACTTATCAATATTGATAAATTATTCAGTTGGGTAATCATTTTTGCCATATCAATTTAAAGTGTGATGTGCAAAAATAAACGAATCTATATGGGTAAATATTAAAGAACTAGAAAGTTCTTTACAAATTCTCTTATATTGCTTGTTCTCATTAATTAATTGACCAACTAAAATTGGGATTGAATCCCATGAATGCTGGAAATATCAAAGGTGAATATGAGCCCATTCGCCTGCCATGTATACCACATATGATGCATCTATTATATGGTTACATGTGCGATTATTATTAACCTGCAACCTGGCCGGTGCTTGCGAGGTAACTTGCTCAGTAATCTAATTTCAAGCATAATTTCCAGATTTTCTATTCAAGATAGTTCATCTTGATAAGGTGGTTTACATCATAGTTGGTTTAACAAAATAATTTATTGAGTGCCTCCACTTAATAGCTAAATTATTGCTTATGAGAACAAAGTTGTCTATATCAATTTGATATACGTTATACACGAGAGTATATTATATTCTCCCCTCACAAGTGGTTCAGGGTCAGGAACCAAATAATTTCATCTTATTATTATTGATGTGCAGTGTATATTAACATGATAATGCACAAAGATGATTTCCCAGAGTTGAGGAAACAAGTTAGTTTTTCTAACATGAGGGGGAGACATGATAAACACTTGAGAAAAAGTTACATGGAACGAATTATCATTTGTATATATAGATCCTCGAATGTCATAATATGAACTTGAAGTTCATAAAAGGATAATTCAATTGCAACATACTGCAAAGCATGCCATACGCATTTGCTGACCCAAAGAAAGTAACTATATTCTCACTGCAAATGCTCATATTAAGTCCTAGAAGGACAAAGTCTTTGATACGCTTAAAGCGTATAGACAAATCGGTTTCAAAAAGAACTTCTTAATAAAGAAGATGAGCAAATGATCAAAGTGATCATAATAAGGAGGCAAGTGATCTAGAAAATCACATGACATAACACTTCATAAAATCTCATGAGAGATTGAGGTACCTGAATATATGAATGAAGAGATATCCATGTTATGTCTTTATGAAAATTTACTGAAACCGATATAAAATGTTCGTCGACGACATCTATGATAGCGCTAAATATCGATGAGGATCTTAAGTTTGTCGAATACAAACAAAATATTGGCCAAATGGAAGAGATACAATTCAAGTAGAATTGATTCCATATGAAAGACATGTAGTTTTGGACATGTAGTTCTAATACTTGAAAGTATAATGTCAATGGTATGTGTAATCAGTTTTTCGATATCTTATACGTCTAGCATGACATGAAAACTTGATATGCATCTAAAGTCTATAATATGGCTTATATGACTCAACTTATATGACAATCCATAAAGGATTTAAGTTGCTTGAAGCATCTATAATTCTTGATCTTGAGGTACCACTTCCTCAGTGTAATTTATGCACAAATGTATCTTGCTATAACTATAAGCATGATAATATGATAGCGATGATACATTTATGGAGATATTGAAAAGCCATTCCACGATATTTGTGAAGACATTATATATCTACCACGAGTTATGATTTCAAGGTGCAAATATTCATTATAGTTAATGTGACTGATTTATTTACCAAATCTCTACCAAAGATCGTTTTGAAGATGGTGCACAAGATTGGAATGCAAATGCTCAAGGATGTGAATTGATGCTCTCATCAGGGGGAGTTAATGCGTGTTGCACTCCTTTTTCCTTACAAGGTTTTGTCCCACTGGGTTTTTCTTGCAAGGTTTTTAACGAGGCAACCAATAGGCGCATTTCTTAATATGTGTAGTCTTTTTCCTTTTCTAGAATTTTTTTCCCATTGGATTTTATTTTAGTTAAGGTTTTAACGAGGCACATTATTTATTGAGTAGACATTCAAGGGGGAGTGTTAAGAATAGAATTCTAATTAGAGTGAATGTCTATCTTGTAGAGAGTTTTACTTTGAGGCTAAGTCATTTTTCCTCCTATAAATAGAAGGGTCTTACCCTATTGTAAACAACCCCTAAAAATTAATAAGAATTTTCTCTCTCTTTCTTTGCAATATTACTCTTGTTTTTTTATATTTTATAACAAGGAGCATTTATTTGTAGCTTTTTGAAGACACATCAATGGAGTGCTGGTAAATATCCTTCAATCAAGAAAGTCAGCCCACGCAGGCCCAATAACACAGAAGCTTCTTCAAGCCACTTCAGATTTGTGAAAATCTAATGCTTTTAAAGATCATTTTTGCCACTTTTGTCGTTCCCTTGAAAATTACCGACTCCACTAAATTGAGGTCAACTGCATTTCATGAAGCAATTTCGCGTCCGTGCTTCAGTCTTTAAGTGCACCGACCCTTCTCCTCTTCCATCATTAACTCACTTTTTTTTTCATTTTTTGCGCAAAAACATTAAATGGCTATCTACCGGAAAGTGTGCTAGAAAAATAATAATTGAAAATGAAATTGAAGAATAACTGAGGCGTAAGAACGATTTTCTTTAAAGAAAATATAACCCGTATACTAAAGACTACCCAAATGAGGAACGCAAACGCTCTCGGCGCACGTTAGAGGCTTAATAGAACAGTTCCAAATCCGGCGCACAATAGCAAGGTGCAATTGTTGCCGGAAATGGCCAGAAAGCGACGGAATGGTGCTCCGGCGACTACTGCTGTTCCTCCCAAGCTTGTTACACCTGAGCATGGCGTTACTACAACACTTGAACCCTTGACATTTGGTAATTTTCTTCCTCAAAAGTACCAATCGAAGGAAGACTTACATGCAGATGTAGTTAAGGTTAGATCGAAAGGGAATGAAGTGGCGACTGAAACAACTGCAAGGAGACTACAATTTTCAGCAGTAATGGAACCAGAATTATCATTACCAGTACCTGTTGAAGTAATTGAATCAGCAAAATCAAAACCAACTATCGCAGAGGTGGTCCGAGGCAACAGTGACATGCAAAAGGGTAAGACTCTCTCCTTTGTTCCTCCTGCTTTGCGTGATGGGAAAAAAGTTGTCAAGATCTGTGAAGAAGATTTGGAATCACAGTTAGAGTATTGGCAAAATGTTTAGATTGGGTTTGTAATTGGAGATCGACCTAATGAACAAAACATGGAAAATTTTGTCATGCATTTTTGGAATTTTGTTTCCAACCTCAAATTCTTGTACATGCTGAAGGGTATTGTATATTCAGATTTAATAGTATTGAAGATAGAGATGGAGTCATGCAATATGGTCCCTATACATACAGAGGTAGGCCTATGGTGTTAAGACCATGGGAGGTGGATTTCAGTTTTCAGGCAAGCATTCTAAGCACAATTCCTATATGGATTAGATTCCCAGGTTTACCTGTGGGATATTGGTCTGTAGAAGTATTGAGTAAGTTGGCAAGTGCGATTGGGAAGCCATTGTATACTGATAAGTATACTGCTCACTATGATAAAATCTCATTTGCTAGAATACTTGTTGAAGTTGATGCTGCATATGATCTTCCTGATGAATTGGAACTTGAAACTCCTTATGGTCCTAAAGTTCAAACTGTTGAGTATGATTGGAAACCTACTTTTTGTAATCATTGCCTTAAGTTTGGTCATGAGGAAATTGAGTGTTGGTATTCTTCTGATAACTCAATAAATCACAAGGAGGAACATGAGAACATCAGGAAAGTAAATGATGGAGATAAGAAGCAAGGTAAACAGAAGAAGAAGGAATGGATTGTAAAGAAGCAAGTGCCAAATGAAGAAGTTCAAAAGCCAGTAGTCCAGGTAGTGCAGACTGATCAGGAGGCAAATGTGCCAAATGAAAGACAAAGTGCTATGCAGAAGGAACAAGGAAATATGCAGCAGGGGCTAGAAAGTGTGCAGCAAGATGAACAACAGATAGTAGAAGAGCAATTGAGAGGTGTCATCACTAAAAATGGTGAACAGGTGGATGATGCAGGGGATAGAGGCAAAGCAGTTATGGAAGTAAATAATAGAGGGCAACAGTTTGATCCAGGACCCTCTTACAGTTTAGCTGATGATGATCCATGATAGTAGTCACTTGGAACATAAGGGGACTTAATCAGTCCCCAAAACAGAAGGAGTTAAAGCAATTCCTTACTGATAATAAAGTAGATGTAATTGGTATACTTGAAACTAGAGTTAAGGAGCATAAATCTAAGAAAATCCTTGATAGAATTGCAAAGGGTTGGCTGTGGCAATGCAATTATGCAAGGGCTATTAATTGAAGAATATGGCTATTATGGAAGGCTCACTTACAGATTCATGCAACAACAATATCAGACCAATTTATTCACTGTCTACTTGAGGATACAAGGAGTCTAGTCAAAATTCAGTTTACTGTTGTTTATGCATACAATACTGCAGTTCTTAGGGAACAATTGTGGAGAGACCTGAAAACAATTCCTATAAATCAGCAAGATGCATGGCTTATAAGTGGGGATTTCAACTGTGTTCTTAGCTCTGAAGATAGGATTGGATCTCCAGTTACTGAAGCTGAAGTAAGAGATTTCAAAGGCATAGTTGATGACTTGCAACTGACTGCTGTAAGAGCAACAGGGTGGCATTATACTTGGACTAATAAACAAGACTCTGATTCTAGAGTTTATAGCAAAATTGACTGGGCTTTTGGTAACTATCAATGGTTACAGCAGTTTGGGCATTTGGAAGCAGACTACATGAATCCTTTGGTATCAGATCATTCTCCTATTTTGATCAAGTTTGGTGTGTATAATCCATTACATCCTAAACCTCTTAGGCTGTACAACAATGTAATGGAGCATGAGCAGTTTCAAGATATTGTTGAGCAAGTATGGAACAAGGAGTATTATGGATCATACATGCAGCAGATCTGGAGTAAGTTGAAGGCAGTAAAGCAGAGTATAAAAGGGTTAAATGAACACTTAGCCAAATACAAGCAGCAAATTATTATGACAAGGGAGAGACTTGACATTCTGCAGGTGCAAATGCAGAAGAATTGTCTTTCACAGGAGCTGATTGATGAAGAAAGATGTTTACTTGAAGAGCTTGAAAAGTGGAACAATGTGGAGGAACAAGTAATGAGGCAGAAGTCCAAAGCTACATGGATTGAATGTGGAGATGCAAATACCAGGTATTTTCATGCACAATGGAGGATAAGAACAGGGCAGAATAATATTACTTCCATCTATGCTGACACAGGTATCAAGTTAGCTGAGCCTATTGCAGTGGAACAGGAGTTCTTAAAGGTTTTCCAATCATTAATGGGTGAATCTGCTACTGAGCTTCCTTGTGTGGATACTAGTATAATGAAAGGAGGAAGATGTCTCACAATTGAACAACAACAAGATCTTATTAAACCAGTCACCTTGGAGGAAATAACTGCAGTTGTTACAGAGATGCCTAGGGATAAGGCACCTGGAGTTGATGGCTTTCCCATTGAGTTCTTTACTAAGAGCTGGAATATAGTAAAGTATGATGTATTTTCTGCTACTAAGGAATTCTTTGAGACAAGCAAGATGCCACACATGATTAATATTACTGCAATAGCATTGGTGCCAAAGGTCAAAACTCCTATTACTGTAAAGGATTATAGGCCAATTGCTTGTTGTACTACATTGTATAAGATCATTTCCAAAGTTATTACAAGAAGGATGAAGGGAGTTATTGGAGAGTTGATTGGTCCTGCCCAATCTGCTTTCATTGAGGGAAGAAGCATTATGGATAATATTCTGTTAAGTCATGAAATATTCAAAGGATACACTAGGAAAGGGGTTTCACCTAGATGTGTCCTTAAAGTGGATCTAAGGAAGGCATATGATACTTTAGAATAGAGTTTCTTGAAGCAAGTTCTTATTACTTTGGGATTCCCTGCCAAGTTCACTGGATGGATAATGGCTTGTATATCTTCTGCTTCATATTCTCTAGTAATGAATGGTGGTCTTACTAAACCATTCAATGCTAAGAGAGGTATAAGGCAAGGGGATCCTGTGTCCCCTTATCTGTTTGTCTTGGCCATGGAGTATTTAAACAGATTGCTTCAGCAACTTCATAAGGATGGAAACTTCAATTTCCATCCTAGATGCAGAAAACTTAATATTTCACATGTATGCTTTGCTGATGATCTATTAATCTTCTATAGGGCTGACATGGTTTCGATTCAGATTCTACACAGCACTTTTCTTATATTTTCAGCAGCTTCTGGGCTGCAGGCAAATGTAAGCAAGAGTGCAATCTATCTAGCTGGAGTTTCAATGGACAGTAGGGAGGAAATTATTCAGAACTTAGGCTTTATTGAAGGGCATCTTCCATTTAGATATCTTGGAGTTCCTCTAGACTCTAAGAAATTAGCTGTACATCATTACTTGCCACTCATTGAAAAGATCACAGCCAGAATTACTTGCTTGTCAGCAAAGTTACTTTCTTATGCTGGAAGAGCCCAACTGATCAAGGCACTGGTCTTTGGAATGCAGACTTATTGGGCTCAGGTGTTTATTATTCCTAAGAAGGTTTTAAAAGCTATAGAGGCAGTGTGCAGATCATATCTATGGACAGGGAAAGCATCAGTTTCTAGAAGAGCTCTTGTAGCTTGGGAAAAGGTTTGCCAACCTATTTCAGCTGGTGGTTTAAATATAATGAGACTGGATGTATGGAATAAAGCTGCTATAGTAAAACTTCTCTGGGATTTGGCAAGAAAAAAGGATTGTCTATGGGTGAGGTGGGTACATGCTTATTATATCAAGAATAGAGCAGTTGAATCAGTTACTGTTCCATCCAATTCCTCTTGGGTGGTGAAGAAGATTCTGAATTGTAGATCAATGGTGATGGGGAATGCTCAGTTGCAAGGTAATCTGATGAGCAGATTGCAGAATGTATGCAAACTTGGAAAGTTTCATATTCATAAGATGTACATTGCACTGTTGCCTCATTTCCCTAAGATAGCATGGAAGAATATAATGCTTGTTTCTACTGCTCTTCCTAGCCATAAGTTCATAATTTGGTTGGCAGCTCATCAGAAACTTCCCACAATAGAGAGACTTCAGTATATGGGAATTCAGATCCCAACCACCTGTGCATTCTGCCAGCTTTTTGATGAAGAATTCAGTCATTTGTACTTTGAATGTGCTATTACTAGTAGAGTATGGAGGAGAATATGTATGTGGCTGGGGCATACAAGAACCATTGGATGCTGAAGATGAATTGAAATGGATTTGTAGCAAAGTCAAAAGCAAAAACTGGAAACATGCCATCACTGCCACAACATTTGTAACCACTGTTGCATTGCTGTGGAGAAGTCGAAATTTAATCAGATTTGAAAACAAGAGGTTTGATGAAGATCAGTGTTGCAAGGAGGTAGCAGTCTTAATACATGCAAGGAATAGGAAATGTAAAAGGTGGAAGGATGGGTTACAAATTCTCAACTTTTATCCTTAGATTTGTTTTTTGAATATGAACTACTAATAGCATTGTATATGGATAGGAGTAGTTAGAGTTGAGAATAGTTAGAATTGTATGTAGCTGAGTAGTAGGAGTCCATACTACTACCATAGGAATACATTGTATACTTTTTGATATCAATATAAGTTGACAGTTAAGCTAAAAAAATATAACCCGTATATAGATTCGTGAAATACAAATAATCTTTTTCAGAATACAACAAGTCAAAAATGTATTTGCAAATTTTTTTATATTCATATTGTTAGAAGTACTTTTATTTTTCGAGCAACCATCAAGCCTTTTCAAAAGATATTTTCTTTCACAAACAAATACATCTATTTGTTTAAATATATTTAAAATTTGAAATTCAAATAAAATAGATTTTATTTGTAGAAATAAATAAAAATAAAAATTATTTATTTTATGACATCTCTTAACGACTAATTGTTGGTAAGTATTGTCTATTTGTAGCTATTCCCGTACTTTGTCCTTTTTTTGGAGATACATCAATGGAGTGCTTCAATGCATACTTCATTCAAGATAGTCAGCCCACGCAGGCCCAATAACAAAGAAGCTTGCCCTCCTTCAAGCTTACTTCAGATTTGTGAAAACCCTAATGCTTTTAAAGCACACTAGTAGTCGTAGTAGCGTAATGCCCAGTCAATATTAAAAAAATATTAATTAAATTATAATTAAACTTATTTGATCCTATTAGACCGCATTACTTTTATCACACTTTTTTTTAACAAATCCCAGTGACCATCTTAAAATATATAAAAGGGATTTAGTAAAGCTCAAACGAGTTTTTCAATTTTGAAAGTGACAAAAATAGTGTTTTAACTCAGAGTCGCCACCTGATATTTGGTTTCAGTGCGTCACCACCATTTTTTAAAATAATTTTTTCCTTTAAAATACTTTGAACTCTAAAACTAAATTTGCACCAGAGGTTTGGTAAGGGGGTTCATTTGGCTCGGGGAAAAGGTGTTAGGTACTCCCCAAGTCCTATAACTAGTACGATTGCATACCTAATCTAGTCGGCTTTTAAAATATTCAAATCGAGATAAAAAAAATATAGAAAAAAACAAACACACAAGAGGCTCGAGGTCGTTCCCGCCTAATAACAGAAAGAAAAAAAAACCATAAGTTCCACTTTAAGCCTTCAAATACAAGTACTTCGGGACATATTCCGGATAAAATATATACAAATTACGCGGGGCATTCCTTGGATAAATTTAACTAAGGAAACAACCTCTCGTCTTAAAATTAATAAATTTTTTAAAATTTGCCTACCTAAGTGTAGTCGGCCTAAGTATGCTCCTAGTGATTAGAACAATAAAATAAAAAGTTAATATATAGTTCTCAAATTTCAATTCTATTTCTTTAAAATCCCAACTCCACAGCACATTTCAATCGTCAATAAACACATGTTGCATCCCAAACATTAGAAACCAACAATACACAACGTGAAGGAAATAAAATTAACTAAACAAGCAAAATAAAAGGAGAGTAACTAAAAATATGGTAAGAGCTATTCAACTATTCTACTAATCCCTCTTCCGCCAACTACATGACACTCGTACTCTTTAAATCTCTATTTACTTCTTCCCTACTTCGATCTTGATCTTCTTCACCATGACTTCATCAAACCCTAACCCTAGGAGAACCCCCATTTTAGATAGCTTTCCCAATGCTCCTGGTTAGGCATATAAGAGATCGTAGACTCTGTAGCTTGGGGTCTACTCGTGGTGGTAGCACATCCGCACTTTTTCCTAGTTTTGGTCCCTCTTCCAGAACTAGAGGTTCTCTTTCTTAGAGGGATTTTTCTAGGAACAAAGAACCCACTGAAACTATGCGTGAGCCTCTAGTGGATGAGATAGTCCCTACTGAACTATCTTTTCATCATGATAGGAAATCTTTAAAGAACCAAGTAAATACTTTAGATCGTGCCGATATTTTTCTACTCAGATTACAGACTCCTATAGTTCATAAGGACTGTCACTGGAATAGCGATTTTCCAATTATCATTCCTAATCCAAATCAGAGGATCACTTCCTACATGATTGGATTTTCTTTCGCCTACACAAACCCTTTCATTCTAGGGTTTAAACCAGCCATTGACTCGGTCATTCTAGATTTTTGCCATTTTTTAATGTTTGTCTGTGTCAAACCGTCCAATTATTTGGAGGGTTGTCGCCTGCTTGGGACACCTTGCTAACATGGAAAATATTGGCTTTACTTTCCCCCACTTAATTCACCTCTACTCCACTATGCTTTTCCGCAATGGAATTTTTACCCTAGCAGCCAAGATTAAGAGGGTTTTAGTAAGCCCCGAGGACGACAAAGACTGTGGCTGGTATGCCCGGTTTGTTGCTACCCCCACTGCTGGTTTAGTGGGTGAAGTGAATGTTCCTTTTCCTGAAACACCTTGCTAACATGGCAGATGTTGGCTTTACTTTCCTCCACTTAATTTACCTCTACGCCCCTAGGCTTTTCCGCAATGGCAGATGTTGGCTTCTTGAGAAACCTTGCTAACATGACAGATGTTGGCTTTACTTACTAAAGCCATTCCTGAAACACCTTTCTAACATGGCAGATGTTGGCTTTACTTTCCCCTACTTAATTCACCTCTACTCCCCTAGGCTTTTCACAATGGCATTTTTACCCTAGCAACCAGGAGCAAGAGGGTTTTGTAAGCTCCGAGGATGACAAAGACCGTGGCTGGTATGCCCGTTAGTTGCTACCCACTGCTGGTTTAGTGGGTGAAGTAAATGTTCATTTTCCTGAGAAGTGAAACTTTGCACATAAGTATTACATCTTTCTCGTGCCTTTTTCTTTCAAGCTTATTGACTTTTCTAAAGTCGCTTTTTTTTTTTCGTTTTTTAGCAACCATGGGCTTTGTGGAAACTGTACCCAACTTCCGTGGTTGGGCAGAAAAACTATTAAGAACCGCCCCAATAGAAGGTAGGTCACGAGAAAAGCTTTCCTATCGTTACGGTTGGAAAGTAAAAACTCATGGCACAATTTTTTATAATATTTTTTTCTTGTACGTACATAAATATTTTCTTTTATTGTCTGACCTTTATCCTTCTTTTTTATCAGGATTTTCTATTCGAGGGGTCACTGCTGGAGTATTCATGGCTTCTCGTGACTTTTTGGATACTCGTACCTCTTTGTCCCAAGAAATAGTCTTGGGTTCTTCTTCTAAAAGAAAAGCTGCTGAAAAAGAAGACTCTGAGAAAGAAGGTGAAGGTTCCCTCGTAACGAGACCACGAGCTAGGAGACATATCATCTTCGATGACGAGGCTAAAGTCTCTCCTCAGCTGTCTCTTACCGAGTCGGTTATTGCTCCAGTTATCCTTCCTGATGATGACAGCTCTCCTCTCAATACTCGTGAGTCTAAACTTTTTATAGTGGTTTTGGTAGTATAAATTTAGGACCTGTTCTAGACGAACTTCCCTTATCTTATTTTTCATCTCTCGTACCTATGATTTCTTCTTTAACTGCATCAACCGTTTCTTCTGTTCCTTCCTCCACTGTCTTTACTCCTTCCACCACTCCTGCTCTAACAATTTCCCCACCTATCATTCACCATACGGAGGTGGGTTCTTCAAGTAAAAGTACTAATACGAGGAGCATAACTATTGAAGTTCCTGCCAACAACAGCCTCTTGGAGAAAATTAGGCCAAGCGATATTTGGCTCGAGCCTTTGATTGGCCCAATCGAGAAAGTAAAGCTTGAAAGCCATAGCAACTTGACCCTTATGAATGATATAATGCATGCCACTTTGAAGGTATTTTCTTTTCTTCTCCACTTTGTAAAAAATTCTGACTTTGGGATTCTTACTTCCTTTTTTTATTAGGCCAATCTTATTGCCACTGAGCTAATGAAAAGAATATCCCTCTTGGAGAAGGTAGCACGTGACTTAGAGAAGGCTGCTCATGATGCAGAGAAGGTTGATCGTGATTCTCAGTTGGAGGCAACCAACTGGAAGGAACAATTTGACAGTGCTCAAATTGAGATAGAGGATTTACAAGAGAGTAGAAGTACCTTAGATTAACAAGTACGAGCGTTAACTTCAAAGCTAGCGGTTATTAAAGCTTTCTTGAGCCAAGCTGAGAAGGAAAATGAACGCCTTGAGTCCTCCTTTTTAGAACACCTATCTAAGGCTAGCGGGGAGAATAGGGCATTAAAGGCACTGTTGACTCAAAAATAAGTTTACGCTGAAGAACTTGTGCAAAACTTAACTCATGCACATGAAGACCTTCGAGCTTCTGTTGACAAGGTACATGCTGTAGAGAGCTTTCATGCTTCCCTCCAAGCTTCTTGTAATTCTGCCTTGGCCAAAATGAAGAGCATAAGAGTGAGGTAGCTGCTTGGGAAAAGGATTATGAGATCCTTGAAGAAAAATTTGATGTTGAGGTAAGTTGTGATTTTTTGAATTCCCGTCGTGATACCCTGCTTGAAGTTGGGCAAGAAAGTTTTGACCTGGAAGCTAAATTATCTAAGGTCAATGAAACCATAGAACAAGCTCAGCAACCGTAGGACTTCCCTTCTCCCACGATTGAAGCTCGTACGGCTATCACATCTTCTTCCAGTCCAATCGAACCCATTGCTGCAAGCCCGGTTGAAGCCATCTCTACTAAAGCCCTTACTCGAGTAGAGTCTATTGTTGTGAATCAAGATCAACTTGCAACCGCTGATGCTCCTTATTCAGTTCCCATATATCTTTAGTAAAAAATTTATCTTTGAATTCCTTATTTATGTTGGTTTTTGGAACTAGAGTCCCTAAGTCATATATGGGGCAATCTGTGTATACAATTTTACAATTTTTGGGATCAAGTTCATACTTAATCTTTAGTATTTTAAGAAGTTCTTGATGTTAGACTTCTGTTTATTTTATTCTTGCCTTTTATTTTTAAGGACTTATAAAATAACTTGCATTTTTTCTCTTTAAAAATGCTTCTGTTAATCTCATGACTAAATAGTTTTAAACATGAGTTCTTATAAAAGAGGGCCCTTTTATATTTTGTCACTTAATGAAGAAGAAGTTTCAACTTCATAATGGTGTTAACATACGATAAAAGAAATAAGAACACAGATAATTCTTGAAATAACATTGACAAGTTTTTAGTTTAAACCTTGTCAAATTTTGAATAACATCTTGCATGTACTTTAATTACATCTATAACTTTCTCATAACTGTTTTTCCTTGTAATAGATTTAAAAAAAAACACGAGGTTTTTCTTTATAACCCATTTTAGAACAATAAACACAAGGTTTTTCTTTATAACCTATTTTAGTACATAACTTTTACCCTAACTACAGTAAGGTTTTCTTTAGCTTTGGCTCATGACTTCATGTGACTTTTATTACTCTGCACTTGACTTTTTCAGGTTTGATTTTTCTTTAATCTTGTCTTCTTTGCCTTCTTTGTATATACTTGTGTATGTTATGTAGTCCCCCAAGTGTTTGAGCATTGAAGTATGAAGCCTCGAGTACTTGATAGTTTCTTCATTTGGTCCTTTTCCTGAAAAGGAAACATATAGGGAGCTCGGAGGTACGATTATAGATGAAGACTGCTTAACGCGTTTAGAATTCTATCAGAATAATTGTTACTCTAGGCCAGGAATTTTAGGTCATTCAGTGTGCCTTACAGGTCGTGACTCATCATTTAGTACGAGCTAGCTTTTTGCCTATCATCTAAAATCATTAGTAAAGTTTTAACAATTCAAAAAATTAAATTCAAAATGGTGATACCTGATCGTGGGTATTCCTTAGAAGTAATATCACTTCAAATGAACAGCATTCCAATGTAAAGGTAATACTTTGCCATCCATTATCTCCAAGTCATATGCTCCCTTGCCTGCAATATCACGAACTTTATAGGCTCCTTCCCAAGTTGGACTCAATTTTTCTGTGTTGGCTACCTTTGTGGATTGAAAAACCTTTTTAAGCATAAAGTCCCCAATTTTGAAGAATCTGAGGCGTGCTTTCCTGTTGTAATATCGTTCTATCATTTGTTTTTGTTCTTCCATTCTTATTAATGCAGCTTCTCTCCTGCCTTCCAATAAATCCAAATTGACCCGTATCTCTTCGTCATTAGATTCTTGTGCCGTTTGCGTGAATCATGTGCTTGGTTATCCTATCTCAATAGGAATCAAAGCCTCAGCTCCGTAAACTAATGAAAAGGGTGTTTCTCCCGTGCTCGTTTTTGTTGTTGTGCGATATACCCATAAAACTCCGGGTAACACTTCAGACCAGCTATCCTTAGACTCCTCTAATCGCTTCTTTAAATTGTTAATAATAACCTTGTTTGTTGATTCTGCGTGCCCATTACCCATCGTATGGTAAGGTGTAGATGTAATCCTTTTAATTTGCCAACTCTAAAAAATACTGTGATTTGAGCTCCTATAAATTGAGGGCCATTGTCACATACGATTTCTTTTGGTACACCAAATCAACATATGATATTCCGCCAAACAAAATCTTTGACTTCTTTTTCTCACACTTTTTAAATGTTCCTGCCACCACCCATTTAGTGAAATAATCAATCAATATGAGCAGAAAATTTACCTATCCTTTCACTAGATGCAATGGTCCCACAATATTCATTCCCCATTTTATACATGGCCACGGTATAATGACTGGATGTAATAACTCTGTGTGTCTGCGCATATTGTTTCCGTACCTTTGGCATTTATCAAATTTAGCCATGAAACTTTCTACTTCTTCTTCCATTTTAGGCCAATAATATCCTTCTCTAATCAAGGTTCTTACCAGTGACCTTTCTCCTGCGTGATTACCATAGTGTCCCTCATGTATCTGTCTCATTACATACTCCATTTGCGAAGGTCCAAGGCATCTTGCTAAGGGACCACCAAAAATTTTTCGATATAAATTACCTTACATTAAACAGTACCGAGCAGCCTTTTTTCGCAACGCATGGGCTTTTTCTTATCATCGGGCATGGTACCATACTGCAAAAAAGCAACAATTTTGTTTCTCTAATCCCAAGTTAAATTATTAAAATTTACCTCATTTTTATCAGGGTCAAGAATTAAATAAAATAAATGCATAACTGAGGCGTTTAAATCGCTTGCCACGTTAGCCGCTGATGCGAGGTGAGCTAAAGAATCTGCTTCAACATTCTCATCCCTTGGTATTTGTGTAACTTTCCAAGTTTGAAATTACTTTATCAATTCTCGTACCTTTTCTAGGTAATGCTGCATCCTTGTTTCCCAAGCTGTATAAGTCCCCAGCATTTGATTAACCACGAGTTGTGAATAACACTTGATTATAATCTAATTTATGCCAAGCTCCCATGCCAGTTTCAGACATGCAATAACACCTTCATACTCTGCTTCGTTGTTAGTCATGGAATTACATTTAATGGCTTGTCAAATGGTTTCACCCGTAGATGGTACCAAGACAATCCCTAGACCCGCGCCTTTTACATTACATGAACCATCAACGAATAAAATCCAAGTTCCTGGTTAGCTCTATTTAACACTTGCAACTCTTTTTCTGCCTCTAATTGCATATCTTTACTAAAATCAGCCACGAAATCAACTAATACTTGTGATTTTATAGCACTCCTAGGTTGATATGTGATTTCGTATTCACTTAACTCTATAGCCCACTTAACCAATCTTCCCGATAACGCATGTTTATGTAATATATATTGCAAAGGGTAGGCAGTTATTACAGCAATATGATGACACTGAAAATAAGGTCTCAATTTCCTAGATGCCAAGACTAATGCAAGTGCAACTTTTTTCTAACTGAGGATAGCGTGTTTCCGCATCTAATAAAGATTTGATAACATAGTAAATAGGAGATTGTTTACCTAGCTCCTCCCGGTCCAATACAACACTTACCGCTACTTCTGAAACGGTAAGGTAAATAAGTAGCCTTTCCCCTACTTTTAGTTTTGCCAATAAGGGCGGATTTGGCAAATACTTTTTCATGTTTCTGAGCGCCTATTGAAATTCTTTACTCCACTCTAAATGACCTTGCTTTTTAAGAGCCGAGAAAAATTTAAAGCATTTTTCTGATGATTTGGAGATGAATCTCCCCAAAGCTGCAATCCTTCCTGTTAACCTTTGAACTTCTTTCTTATTTGGAAGTATATCAGGGATTTCCTCGATGGCCTTAATCTGTGCAGGGTTTACCTTAATACTACGGTTAAAAACAAGAAAACCCAAAAATTTACCCGATGCAACACCAAATGCACATTTCTCGGGGTTTAATTTCATATTATATTTGCGCAAAATCAAAAATGTATTAGATAAATGAGATATGTGATCCTTCGAATACTAAGTTTTAACAAGCATATTATCTATATATACTTCCATTGTTTTTCTTAAATGTTCTTGAAACATTTTGGTAACTAACCTTTCATACATTGCACTTGCATTCTTTAGACCGAAGGGCATTACCTTGTCAGTCATCACCTCTGGTGGAATCCTTGTCATGTCAGAATGGGACCAAGCAAAGCAATCCATGTTAGTGTTCAAAAATTCAACTAACTTACATCTCATTCCTCGGCTGAGATTCCTCCGACGTACACTTTCCTATCGGTCCATTGAGTAAATAACATGACAGGCTCCAATTCTTCAATTGTGGTTTTGATATTTTCATTTTCCTCTAGTTCTTGAATAGTATATGGTCTTGAATCTAGATCTGTTCATCTTTGTTCAGTTAGGGTTTGCATTGTGGTGACCTCAACTGCCTTCTGTGGTTTCTATTTACCTTCATCTCTCGTGCTTGTATCTGAAACAGAATTCATCGTTTTGGAATGCATGTTGATCTCCACGAATTTGACAGATTTCCCATGGTGATGGAAATTTAACAACTTGATGCAAAGTCGAAAGTACTGCATCCATTTCATGGATCCATGGCCTCCCAAGAATTATGTTGTAAGCCATCTCCATATCTACTACCTGGAACTTTGTTTCTTTGATGACACCTTCGGCGAATGTGGTGAGTGTTACCTCCCCTTTCGTGACTACACTGGAATTGTCGAATCCAGATAAAGTGTGGGCTTTTGGTATTACTTTGTTGTCGGCTTGCATTTCACGCAATACACTTAGCAAGATAATGTTTACCGAGCTACCTAGATCAATCAAAACTCATTTTACATTAGTATCACATACAATTAAAGATATTACCAGTGCATCGTTGTGGGGGTATTAACACTCCATCTGCATCAAAATCAATGAATATAATGTTATCTCCTTGCAAGGTGTGTCGCACCCGTTTCCTTGAGTGATTGTTATTTTTGAGATCTTGTTAGCGGGCGTGTATGATATACCATTAATATCTTCACCTCCACTTATAACATTGACAGTCCTTTTTGGAGACGTCGGTTTTGGAGGCTCCTGCCTATTTTTCATGTAAGCTTGCTTGACTTTCTTGTTGAATAGGCCCGTGAAATATCCTTACTTCAACAGATGATCTACTTCACTTTGTTGAAATCTCCAATCGGCTGTTTTATGCCCGTGGTCATTATGAAACTCATACCAATGGTCAGGGTTGCGCCTGTTTGGATTTGATCTCATTTCTTTTGGCCATCGAACCTCATCTCGCATGCCTTTCAAAAGAGCCACGAGCTCGAAGGTGCTGACACTGAATTTATAACCACAAAACCTTGCTTTTAAATTATAGTATCATCTTGTATCTCATGAATGTTTTGATCGTTCCTAAATCTCGAGCCTGATTCTCTACTGCTTGATGTGTGATCGTACCTCTTATTGTCTTGCTTTGATCGTGAGTCTCTTCCTGAATGTCCCATGTAAGGGTCATATCTATTTTTACTGGACCTTTTCTCAGTTTCCATACGTCTCGAACTTACCTTTTCTTTTTTTTTGAAATCGTGGAACAATATCTTCCTCAATTCTTAGCTTTGTGCTATATTTGTTATAAACGTCATTCGAAATTGTAGCGGGGAATTCTCGAAGGTTTTCTTTGAGCCTCCTTGTGGCTTCTAAACTCTTTTCTTTCAAATTTTTTTTAAAGGCTATAGCCGCCCAGTTATCAGGTACATGCATCAATGTCATTCATTCATGCTGAAATCTATATATAAATTCTCTGAGCAACTCTAAGTCTGCTTGTTTAATTTTGAAAATATCTTCCAGTCTTTTTTCCACCTTCTGAGCTCCCGAGTGTGCTTTGATGAATGAATATGCAAGCTCAGTAAAAGAATTTACAGTATTTTCAGGTAGAAGAGAGTACCATGTGAGCTCTCTTTTAGTGAGTGCTTCGCCAAATTTCTTAACTAATACAGGTTTAATTTCCTGCTTAGTCAAGTCGTTGCCTTTTACACTAGTCGTAAATGCAGTCACGTGGTCTCATGGGTCTAATATTCCATCATATTTTGGGATGCAAGGCATTTTGAACTTTTTTGGAATTGGAAGAGGAGCAACACTTGGCTTCCATTGTTGTTGTGAATATCGATCCATATCTACTTCTTTGACCACGGGTGGTATTTTCTCTATGCGTTCACTTTGCTTCTTGAGTTGTTTCAGGAGGGTTGGTACTAAGTTTTTAAATCAGAATTAACCACATTACATGGTTCCCTCTCTTGTGATTCACTAGGAGTCCCTTCGCCGCCTGAGTTGACAAGTCTAGAACGAGGGTTTTCCAAAAGTGTTATTATTGGGTGTTGGTGCATGGGTTGCAACAGGCAACCGGTTGACAAGTGCTTCCACAACTTTGTTGACCTGAACATCAATTAATTTATGCAAAGCATCATCAATGGTTTAGCATTCACAAGTTGAACATGTTCATTCATTTGTGACCCATCACGGGTTCCCTCTCGAGATTGTCAGGGAGAGCCTTGCGGAGTTGGAATCAGAGTGTTAATATCTTGTGAATCTCCATGATTTTGTTGGTTTCTTGGCTTCCTTGAATGTTAACATTGTTGTTCGACATGATTAATCAGCAAGAAAAGTTAGTCGAGAAGAAATAGATTATCAGATTCCCGGTAATTGAACCAATTTGTTTAACCAAAAAATGGGATTTTAGTCAAAGCTAGAATTTTCGAACTCGGGTTGCTGATAATCAAAAGAAAGTATAGAATGAATTAAATTATGTAGCAGAAGAATATTTCAAGAATAAAGCGAGTAAACAAAGATATATTTCAATGATTTTTCGTGTCCTCAACTGATCAGATGTTTCCTATTTTATAGGTGTCCTAGAAATATGCGTTTTGCCCAAATCATAATGAGGCTATTATGATTAATTAAAAATAATTAATGCTACGTTACATATTCATTACATTTAATACGAATTCTTTAACGTATTTCGTATTTAGTGTCTGTTATATGTTGTATCTATGCTCTTTTTACTATCAGATTCATTCTTTTGGGCTCTTGAATATAAACACCTTCAACAAGTATCGACGCTGAATTGTTTGAATATCTACCTGTGCCTTCTCTTATGTTATTAGCACACGCTGTTGTAATTCGTTCATGTTGTTGCTTGTGCCTCTTAACCAGCTGTGAACCTTTGACCATTTAATCAGTCTACGTGTCATGACACGTTTCCCTACATACAATTTTTCCCAATACATAACTGGCAAAAGCTCTAGAGCTAAAGTTTTTGTTTTGTAACTGGCGAACTTCAGCTCTAGAGCTGAAGTATTTATTTGTGTAACCGAGTAACTTCAGCTCGAGCGCTGAAGTTTTGGTTTTGTAACTGTCGAACTTCAGCTCTAGAGTTGAAATTTTTGTTTGTAACTGGCGAATTTTTTTTTGTAAGTATTAAATTTTCTGCTCGAAAGAGAAGTTTTTGTTTGTAACTAGGGAGAGCTGAAGTTTTTATTTTATAACTATCGAACTTTAGTTCTAGTGCTGAAGTTTTATTTGTAACTGGCGAACATTAGCCTTCATAGAGTGTTTTAAGAATGATAATTTGACTCTAGATAATCCCATCACTATGCCTAATAGGATCCCACTTCCACCCATTTCACTAATTTCCTTGCTACACCAAATCGACATATGATATTTCGCCAAACAAAATCTTTGACTTTTTTTCTCGCACATGTTTAAATGCTCCTGCCTCCACCCATTTAGTAAAATAATCAGTAAGTACAAGCAGAAACTTTACATGTCCTTTCGCTTAAGGTAATGATCCCACTATATCCATTCCCCATTTCATAACTGGCCACGGTGCAATGGATGGATGTAATAACTCTCGGGGTCTGTGCATATTGTTTCTGTACCTTTGGTATTTATCACATTTAGCCACGAAGCTTTCTGCTTATTCTTCCATTTTAGGCCAATAGTATCCTGCGCTAATAAAGGTTTTTACCAGTGACCTTCCTCCTGCATGATTATCATAGTGTCCCTCATGTATCTCTCTCATTACATACTTCGTTTGCGAAGGTCCAAGGCATCTTGCTAAGGGACCACCGAACATTTTTTGATATAAATTACCTTGCTTTAAAAGTACCGAGCAACCTTTTTTAGCAATGCATGGGATTTTTTCTTATCATCGGGCATGGTACCATACTGCAAAAAAGTAACAATTTCGTTTTTCCAATCCCAAGTTAAATTATTAAAATTTACCTCATTTTTATCAGGGTCAAGAACTAAATGTATAACTGAGGCGTTTAAATTGCTTGCCACGTTAGCCGCTGATGCAGGTTAGCTAAAGAATCTGCTTCAACATTCTCATCCCTTAGTATTTGTGTAACTTTCCAAGTTTGAAATTGCTTTATCAATTCTCGTACCTTTTCTAGGTATTGCTGTATCCTTGTTTCTCTGGCTGTATAAGTCCCCAGTATTTGATTAACCATGAGTTGTGAATCACTCTTGATTATAATCTAATTTATGCAAAGTTCCCGTGCCAGTTCCAGGCCTGCAATAGCAGCTTCATACTCTGCTTCATTGTTAGTCATAGAATTACATTTAATGGCTTGTCGAATGGCTTCACCTGTAGGTGGTACCAAGGCAATCCCTAGACCCGCACCTTTTACATTACATGAACCATCAACGAATAAAATCCAAGTTCTTGGGTTAGCTCCATTTAACACTTGCAACTCTTTTTCTGCCTCTAATTGCATATCTTACTAAAATCAGCCATGAAATCAGCTAATACTTGTGATTTTATAACAGTCCTAGGTTGATAAAAGGTTTCGTATTCACTTAACTATATTTCCTACTTAGCCAATCTTTCTGATAACTCATGTTTATGCAATATATTTCGTAAAGAGTAGGCAGTTATTACAACAATAGGGTGACAATGAAAATAAGGTCTTAATTTCCTAGATGCCAAGACTAATGCAAGTGCAAGTTTTTCTAACTGAGGATACCGTGTTTCCGCATCTAATAAATATTTGCTAACATAATAAATGGGGGATTGTTTACAATGCTCCTCCCAGACCAATACAGCATTTACCGCTACTTCTGAAACGACGAGGTAAATAAGTAGCCTTTCCCCTGCTTTTGGTTTTGCCAATAAGGGTAGATTTGACAAATAATTTTTCATGGTTCTAAGTGCCTGTTGACATTCTTCACTCTATTCGAAATGATCTTGCTTTTTAAGGGCTGAGAAAAATTTATAGCATTTTTCTGATGATTTGGAGATAAATCTCCCCAAAGCTGCAATCTTTCTCATTAACCTTTGAACTTCTTTCTTATTTGGAAGTATATCAGGGATTTCCTCGATGGCCTTAATCTGTACAGGCTTTACCTCAATACCAAGGTTAGAACAAGAAAACCCAAAAACTTACCCGATGCAACACCAAATGCACATTTCTCGGGGTTTAATTTCATATTATATTTGCGCAAAATCGAAAATGTATCAGATAAATGAGATATGTGATCCTTCGAATACTAAGTTTTAACAAGCATATCATCTATGTATACTTCCATAGTTTTCCCTAAATGTTTTTGAATCATTTTGGCAACTAACCTTTGATACGTTGTACCTGCATTCTTTAGACCGAAGGGCATTACCTTATAACAATAAGTCCCCCTATCTGTTATGAACGAAGTTTTCTCCTTATCTTCTGGATCCATTTTAATCTGATTATAACCTGAATACACATCTTATAAGCTTAATAGTTCATGACCTGCTATCGCATCAATCAATTGCTCTAGGTGTGGAAGTGGAAAAGAGTCTTTAGGGCAAGCTTTGTTAAGATCAATAAAATCTACACAAATTCTCCACTAACCATTCTTCTTTGGAACTACAAATGTATTACTTTACCTCACGAATAGAACCAATTTTCAGCAATTTATAGACTTCATCTTGAATCACCTGATTCTTGAAGTTCCTTGCTTTTTTTTTTTGACCAGAGGGTAAGAGGGATATTCATTCAGTTTATGAGTCATCACCTCTGGTGTAATCCCTGTCATGTCAGAATGGGACCAAGCAAAGCAATCCACGTTAGTTTTCAAAAATTCAACTAACTTACCTCTCGTCCTCAGCTCTGATTACCTCCGACATAGACTTTGCTATCAGACCATTGAGCAAATAACACGACAGGCTCCAATTATTCAATTGTAGTTTTGATATTTTCATTTTCCTCTGGGTTTTTGAACAGTATCGGGTCTTAAATCTAGATCTGTTCGCCTTTTTTCAGTTGAGGTTTGTGTTGTGGTGACCTCAACTGCCTTATGTGGTTTCTATTTACCTTCCTCTCTCGTGCTTGTATCTGCAACGGAATTAATCGCTCTGGATGCCTATTGATCTCCACGAATTTGACAGATTCCCCATGGTGATGGAAACAACTTGATGCAAAGTTGAAGGTACTGCATCCATTTTGTGGATCCATAGTCTTCCAAGAATTATGTTGTAAGCCATCTCCATATCTACTACCTAGAACTTTGTTTCTTTGATGACACCTTCGGCGAATGTGGTGATTGTTACCTCCCCTTCCGTGACTACACTAGAATTGTCGAATCCAGATAAAGTGTGAGCTTTTGGTATTACTTTGTCGTCGGCTTGCATTTCATACAATACTCTTAGCAAAATAATGTTTACCGAGCTACCTAAATCAATCAAAACTCGTTTTACATTAGTATCACATACAATTAAAGATATTACCAGTGCATCGCTGTGGGGTATTAACACTTCATCTGTATCTGCATCATTGAATGTAATGCTATCTCCTTCCAAGGTGTGTTGCACCCGTTTCCCTTGAGTGGTTGTTATTTTTGAGATCTTGTTAGCGGCCGTGTATGATATACCATTAATATCTTCACCTCCACTTATAACATTGACATCCTTTTTGGGGACGTCAGTTTTGAGGCTCTTGCCTATTTCTCATGTAAGCTTGCTTGCCTTTCTCGTTGAATAGACCCGTAAGATACCCTTGCTTCAACAAATGATCAACTTCACTTTGTAGAAATCTGCAGTCGGTTGTTTTATGCCCATGGTCATTATAAAATGCACACCAATGTTCAGGGTTACACCTGTTTGGATTTGATCTCATTTCTTTTGGCCATCGAACCTTATCTCCCATGCCTTTCAAAACAACCATGAGCTCGGAGGTGCTGATATTGAAGTTATGACCACCGAACCTTGCTTTTAAATTTGAATCATCATCTCGTGTCTCATGAATGTTTCGATCATTCCTAAATCTCGAGCCTGATTCTCTATTCCTTGATTTGTGATCGTACCTCTGATTGTCTTGCTTTGATCTTGAGTCTCTTCCCGCAGTTCCTATGTAAGGGTCGTATCTATTTTTCCTAGACCTTTTCTCAGTTTCCATACGTCTCGAACTTACCTTTTTTTTTGAAATCGTGGAACAGTATCTTCCTCAATTCTTAGCTTTGTGCAATATCTGTTATAAACGTCATTCCAAGTTGTAGCGCGGAATTCTCGAAGGTTTTCTTTGAGACTCCTCGTGGCTTCTGAACTCTTTTCATTAAAATTGTTTGCAAAGGCTATAGCCGCCCAGTATGAGGTACACGCGGCAATGCCATTCTTTCACGCTGAAATCTACTACAAATTCTTTGAGCAACTCTGAGTTTCCTTGTTTAATTTTGAAAATAACTTCCATTCTTTTTTCTACCTTTTGAGCTCCCGAGTGTGCTTTGATGAATAAATCTGCAAGCTCAGCAAAAGAATTTATAGAATTTTCAAGTAGAGGAGAGTACCATGTGAGCGCTCCTTTAGTGAGTGTTTCGCCAAATTTATTATCTAATACAGATTTAATTTCTTGCTTAGTCAAGTCATTGCCTTTTACTCCCGTCGTAAATGCAGTCACGTGGTCTTGTGGATGTAATGTTCCATCATATTTTGGAATATCAGGCATTTTGAACTTTTTTGGAATTGGAAGAGGAGCAACACTTGGCTTCCATGGTTGTTGTGAATATCGATCCATATCTACTCCGTTGACCACATGTGGCACCCCAGGTATTTGCTCTATGCGCTCACTTTGCTCCTTGAGTTGTTTTTGCAAGGTTAGTACTAAGTTTTGTAAATCAGAATTAACCACATTACCTGGTTCCCGCTCTTGTGATTCACTGGGAGTCCCTCCGATGCCTGAGTTGACAAGTCTAGAACGAGGGTTTTCCAAAGTGTTATTATTGGGTGTTGGTGCAGGGGTTGCAACAGGTAATCGGTTGACAAGTGCTTCCACAGCTTTGTTGACCTGAGCAGCAATTAATTTCTGCAAAGCATCATCAACGATTTCAGCATTCACAAGTTGAACATGTTCATTCATTGTAACCCATCACGGGTTCCCTCTCGAGATTTTCGAGGAGAGCCTTGCGGAGTTAGAATCCGAGTGTTAATATCTTGTGGATCTCCCTGATTTTGTTGGTTTTGTTGGTTTCCTCGAATGTTAACATTGTTGTTCGACATGATTAATCAACAAGAAAAGTTATTCGAGAAGAAATAGATTATTAGATTCCCGGTAATAGAATCAATTTGTTTAACCAAAAAATGAAATTTTAGTTAATGCTAGAATTTTAGACGAATTCGGGTTACTGATATCAAAAGAATGTATAAAATGAATTAAATTATATAGCAGAAGAATATTTCAAGAATAAAGTGAGTAAACAAAGATATATTTCAACTCTAGAGAGAAGTTTTTGTTTGTAACTGGGAAAAGCTAAAGTTTTTATTTTATAACTATCGAACTTTATTCTAGAGCTGAAGTTTTTATTTGTAACTGGCGAACTCCAGCATTCTTAGAGTGTTTAAGAATGATAATTTGCCTCTAGATAATCCCATCACTATGCCTCATAGGAGTCCCACTTCCACTACCAACGAAACTGCAGCATCATTATCCTATTTTCCTGAGTTTCACCGTGCAAGCTCATCACCTCTCAGTTCTATCTCTACCAGCGTTCAGGGAGGTAATTCTTATTCAAAATTTAAAGTGCCTACCTAGTCAGAAAATACTTATTTGTTTCTCACGGAGGATTCTTTATTGTAGTTGGTGAGGAACAAAGCCATGGAAGAATTCTCCAACTTAATTAATTGAACATCGAATTACAGATACATACTCGAAATAAAGAATCAATCTACTAATTTCATTTTCTGTAATTGACGAACTGCACAATGCATCTCTTGCGAGGAGAAGGAGGAAGAGAAGGGGCGCTGAAATTGTTTAAAAAATAAATAAAAGTTAAAACTTAAAAAAAAAGAAGGTATATGTTAAATGAGAGTGATCAAATAAGATGTCCCGTCCAATTTTTTCTATCTTAAATGGCGATCACAAATAATGATTTAATAATCACAGTATCCAATGCATGCTAAGTTCGCTAATTAATTACCACTTGTTATGACTGAATCTTATGTTTTAAATATTTATTATTGCTGTCTTAATTTATACTTTTTCCATGCCGGAATATTCTGAAATGTTAAACATTATGTACTATTATTGTAATAATATTTCGTCATATATATAACTTTAACAAGTTTTATCATTTGATTTTGGGGGTTCTACATATATCCAGTTAGTTTCGTATCGTCTTCTATCATTAGTCTTGATATGAATATTTTTCTTTTTGAAACAATTTTTCTCCGATTGAATTATCTTCTCAAACTTTTCAGATATTCTCAAGTCTTAGCGACTATTATAAAATCTAGTTACGTTTGGAGCTCTTATATATATATTTTCAGAAATTTTTAAAAAATAATTTATATTTAAAATTGATTGCATTTACGTGTCCGTCATTGATGGGAGAATATAACGAAATAGAAAATCGAATCCGAACAATACATAGCATTGATATTAAACCATTTGCATTGAAGCCGCACTAAACCCGCACTAATTAATTTGATTGATAATTTGCATAAGTCTTGCCAAAATGATATTACATAAGTCAAGATATCGTATTAATAATAGGAAATAATAATAACCTATTTGTTTTAAAAATAAACGTAATACTTTTTCAATTTTATGCTTATGTGATTCTATTAAGCTCTTCATTTTATAAAATAATAAAAAGTCAAACTAGTTTGTTTTAGAAAAAAAATTAGAGAATAAAGAAAAAAAATTAAGTGGAGCAGGGGAGGTGCAGGTTGAAAAATGAAAAATAAGCTATGCGGGGCGGGACGGGTTGAAATTTTTGTAGGTTTTTGCCAAACCCGCCCCAGCCCATAGCCACCGCTAAAGCTAGTAGCCCTTCGGATACGAGTTCGACTGAACCTGATAATTTTTGTAACACTGTATTTGTTTTAAAAAATTATTGATTATACACAAACTACCAATTTAGAATCGAGTAACATAAAAAAATTAGAATACGAACCCACATAAGTTTCAAATCCATCTATGCAACAAATAGCTAATAGCCTGTTTGGCTAAGCTTATTTAAATTCAAAAAAAATTGTAAATATTTTTTTCTGAAAGTTATAATGTTTGGCCAGATTTTTAAAAGAAAAAAAAATACTTTTGAGTAGAAAAAGAAATACTTTTGAAAAACCAGAAAAAAATATCTTCTTTTAGTAACAATTTTTAAAAGATTGGGAAAAAATAATAAGGTGTCACTAAATGCATTTTTTATCCTTAAGTTTTAAATACTAAAGGTAACTGTTAAAAATCAACAAAATGCAGCATTAAAAAGCAAAATCCACGAGTGCCCTAAATTCCTCAATCACGCCATTCATGAACCCTAACTCTCTCAACAAAAGATGTGAGAAGAAAACTCAACAAAAGATGTTAGTATATAGTGATGAAATCCAACTATCGGTAAGTTTGCTTTGTGTTTCTTGCAAGCTGCTTTCCTATTCTTAATTTTTTTTTTCAATAGAGTTAAGAATTTTTCCCATAGTTATTGGAACATAGGAAGAGAGATGTTGAAATGTCTATTATCAAGCCCCTATCATATAAAGTCCTTGTTTACTGCTTGACCATCTATTTCTTATGGTTTTCACTTTACTGTTTCATCTCAGGTTCAAGACAAATAGCCTTAAGTTACTGGCTAGAATAACTGAACTTCAAGAGAAATCGGAAGTCTATGATGCTGCCAACAGTAAGTGTATCGAGCCTGAGATTGAAAGTTGTCATACATGAAGACTGAATTAATGGAGATTGAGGAATTGGGGGAAAAATTGACCTACTCCCATAGATAACTTTGGCTAAAAAGATTTGTTTTGGTAATCAAAAGGTAGAGCCAAAATGAATAACGTTGTAGTATTGGACAATGGCGCGGGCCTTATCAAGGCTGGAATTGGTGGCGAAAGAGACCCAACAGCTATTGTCCCAAACAGCACGGGGCGTCCACTTTCTTCCAAGAAATGGCTTATGGCGGATCAGCTTCTTTCCCCTGACGTGGACCTCACCTCCGCCACCATCCGCCGCCCTTTCGACCGCGGTTACCTTATCAACCCGGACCTCCAGTCCTCCCTTTGGTCCCATATCTTCTCCAACCTCCTCAACATCACTCCTTCCCAATCCTCTCTCCTCCTCACTGAACCCCTTTTCAATCTCCCTTCAATACAACGCTCACTTGATGAAATTGTCTTTGAAGATTTCAATTTTAAGGCTCTCTATGTTTCGGATTCCCCCTCTTTGGTCCATCTCTATGAGGCATCTCGTCGCCCTTATGGGATTGTGTCTAAAGCCCAATGCAGCTTAGTTGTGGACTGTGGATTTTCATTTACTCATGCCTCACCCGTGTTTCAGAATTTCACATTGAATTACGGCGTGAAAAGGCTTGATCTTGGTGGGAAAGCTTTGAGCAATTTCATGAAGGAATTAGTGAGTTACAGGAGCGTTAATTTGATGGACGAGAATTTCCTTATGGATGATGTAAAGGAGAAACTCTGCTTTGTGTCTTTGGATGTTGCCAGGGACTTGCAGATTGCTAGGAAACCGGGAAATGACAATTTGTTTAGGTGCACGTATGTGCTTCCTGATGGTATTACATATACTAAGGGTTTTCTAAAAGATCCTGAAGAAGCAAAGAGATACCTGTCTTTGTATAATGATGAAGCAGCTACGAAGCAGGAAGTAGCAGCAGGAGAACAAACGGATAAGCTGCGGAGCAACGATGGATCAAGAAGAATTGATTTGACAAAAAATGAATTTGGGTTGACAAATGAGCGGTTCCTCGTCCCAGAGATGATGTTTCGTCCAGCTGACTTGGGCCTGAATCAGGCTGGACTTGCAGAGTGCATTGTTAGAGCTATCAGTTCATGCCATTCTCATCTTCAACCTCTTCTCTATGAGAGCATCATTTTGACGGGAGGAACTACTCTATTCCCTCATTTTGCTCAAAGACTAGAAATGGACCTTAGGCCACTTGTCCCAGATAAATACTGTTTAAAGATTACGACTCAAGAGGATCCTATATTAGGTGTTTGGCGTGGAGGATCACTCTTGGCATCAAGTCCTGATTTTGATGCAATGTGCGTCACCAAAGCTGAATATGAGGAGCTGGGATCAGCTAGATGTCGAAAGAGATTCTTCCACTAACTTTTGTGATGTTACTTTTGAAGTTTACAAGTCTATGTTCTGGCCTCTATTGTTGCAATTGAGCTAAATATTGATGTGTTCTGAAATGTTTCTTTTTCTTGTCAGTTTCTTTTATGTATTTCAGGCCAAATTTGTTGAAGCCTAATCTAACTGAAATGAAATGTTAATGGCATCTTCAATACCAGAAAAACAAAAAATGATCCAAAGAGCAACAATCATGAGTTCATCTCTCCCCGTATTATTCAGTTTTTATACCCAACCATATATGCGTTTATCTGTATGCAATGCCGGAATATAGATCCGCTTTTCTATTGGTTGCCTTTTTTCTTCCCGTTTTCTGGCACTTTCTGTTTACCAGGTAAAGTCTATGTTTCTCTCAACACTCTCAACACTGAACTAGCAATAAGAAGTGGTTGGGATTTCATAAAGGTAAGCTTCAACTTGTCTCTGTTTCACTTGCAGTCTGTTGATCATATTGGTTATGTGCTTGGCTCTTGTTATTGGTTGCTCAACTATTTATTGTGTGACTGGTTAACTAATCTTTATTTTAGATTCAGTTTGACACATGGTATGATGATTTCATGTAGTTCTGATCTAAAATTTTGTTGACCATGAAAGTGGTTAAAAAATAAGAACATGCATTGGTTGTTTCACGACACTGTTTAACTGCCTCACAAAGTGAAGGAAGATGAGACCTTTTTGACAATATGGAATGCTTTGTGGTGTACCTGAAATGATATTAGTCCTGATTATCTGTATAAGTGTCTTCACTAAAAGAACATTAAATTTTTGTTTGTGTACTGGCTCACAAGTGCTTTTACAAGGGAAAAGTCAAAGACTGATGGGACAATTGGTTGCCGGGAGAGTTAATTCATTAGATTTTAATTCGAAGTCATCAAGCTAAAAGGATTTATAAGATAAAACGTTCTATAAAACTATTTTGTTTGATATTGGTGTGAAATTCTCCCTGCCACTTACGTCCTACGCCGGACTTCCTGAATGATCATACTGATGGAACCTTCCATACCCCATTGAGTTGGTCTTTTTTGCCACATTGTATGTTGGGAACAGAACCCCTTTGCCTGCCAACAGTAACCACAAAATTGGGGAAAGATAGCTCATTTTCATTGAGAAGGGCTATGAGCTTCCCGATGGACAAGTCGCTAAAATTGGGGCTGAGAGGTTCCATTTCCCTGAGGTCCTCATCCTGCCATTGTTGGTTGGAATGGAAGCCATGAATTCATGAAAAAGCCTACAACTCAATCATGAGATGCGATGTTGATATAGGAAAGATTTATTTGCAAACATTGTTCTTAGTGGTGGATTAACTATGTTTCCAGGCATAATATATCCTTTGAGCAAGGAAATCACTGCTCTTGCTCCAAGAAGCATAAAGATGAATGTGGTTGCACCACCTGAGAGGAAGTACTACACCTGGATTGGGGGATCAAAGCACTTTCCTCTGCAGTTTTAAACAAGTTAGTTTCTGTTTGCTTTACTTCAGGATCAGTCATCAATCAATTTTTAACTCTTTTAAGCTCAAGGGGTTTAATAGCTAACACCTACGTCCTATGCAGATGTGTATAACAAAGGGCACGTATGGTGATTTGGTCCTCAGTTATCCACAAGAAGTGTCTTTAAGCTTGGTGAGCTTTTATATCCTCTCTTGTCAACTTCCATCTAATGATTTCTATTTTAATGAGATCAGCGGATATATATTTCAATTAGAGATCAGTTTCTTTTCCCAAGTTATACCCAATATTGTGAGCAGTGTGACATTTTAGTTTCTAGTTGTTCCGTTATCATGCTACTTTTGCTGGCTCGGGTTTATGCTTTTATTTCAAGCGACTTTGCTAGTAAGCCATGAAAATGGTGGATCGTCTGCGACTAATGTTTGTTCTATTGCTTTTTAGGTTAGACGCATTTGGTTATATTCTTTTCTTTCTCGAAAGCAGATGCAGAGTTTTGTGGAATGCCGATTTGCTTGGGCTTCCTGGAGAACAAGCTCTTTTCGCTTGGTTACGCAGTCGAAGCCCGACTAGAAAGAGTATTCTGTGTACATCCCCGTTTGCAATTCATTGTCAGATTTTGCAAAATTACACCATGATTACTTTGCAAGTTGCAAGCTGTATGATAAAACATTACAATTAGCAATAAAGGTATAACACCATACGAAACCAAATATATGTAATAGATTGTTTGATCGAATGAAGTAGTAACATTTATGTATTGAAAGGAAAAGTTAACTTTTTGTACAATGGTCGAAAGTTAATATGATTAATGGATTTATATAATTGTTACATTAATTCAATAATGTAATCCAACCCAAAAATGCTTAGGAGGGTGTTTTGGTAAGTCTAAAAGTGGGTCAAAGTAACTAGCTTGACTCATTTTGGTGTATGGTGGATATCAGCAGGGCTTCTATGCAAAAATCTGTGCTATTTTCAAAAAAACAAATACTTTTTCTGAGATGCAATTTGTGTTTGGTTGATGAGTTTGACTAGCACTTTTGACCCGTTGTTAGTGTTTGACCAAGCTTTTAAAAAGTATTTCTAAGTATATATTTTTTTTAAATGCTTTATAGAAAAGTGCTTTCGGAGAGAAATAATTTTTTTCTGCTTCTCAAAAATTACTTTTACTTCTACTAAAAAATATTTTTTTTTCATTTTAAAAGCTTGGCCAAACACCTTAATTTTGGAAAAAATACTGCTGGCCAAAAGAACACTTATGCCACTTAAAAAAACACTGGCCAAACATTTAATGAAATTTGTGGTTTTTAAAATTAAAAGGGTAAAAGCTTTGTGGCGGCTATAATTTCTCAAAGGTTGGTAACATAAAAAGGGTAAAGTGCAACAATAGCCATTTCTAAGCACTTTATTTAAAATATATTTACGATGTATATTGTATTTAAAAATTAACTAATCCATTCAAACATCAAGACTGAGTATCCTGTATCCGAAAATTCAGGACTTAGTGTCTTGAATTTTTGAGCTGCAAATTTAAAATTAAAAACATAAAATTCGAATTTTAGGACACAATGTTTGAATTTACGATTCGATGTCTTGAATTTTTGAGCTACTAGTTTAAAATTCAGGACATTATTTTCGAACTTTAGGACGCGGTGTCCCGAAGTTCGAATTTTGAGGTTTCAATTCTAGGACGCCGTGTCATGAAATTTGATCAAAATTGACTAATCTTTAAATATATTGTAAACTATGAATATATTTTAAACATCGTGTTTAAAAGTGGCTACCTGATGTCACTTCCACACATAAAAATGTATAATCCTTTTTTGTAAAATTGGGAGTTATAGCCCGTTTGGCCGTGATTCCAGAATTTGCTAATTTTGAGAAGTTCTTTTAAAAAGGTACTTTTGGCGAGAAACAGTTTGTATTTAGTTAATTAATTTTAATAGCACTTTTGACCAACAATTAGTGTCTGATCAAACTTGTAAAAAGTGATTTTAAGTGTATTTTTCCAGAAGTGTTTTTCAGAAATTACTTTTAGGAAAAAAGCTACTTTTTGCTTCTCAAAAACTGTTTCTGGTTTTACTTAAAATCACTTTTTTGCCTTCTAGAAGCTTGGTCAAACATCATAATTTTGGGAAAAGAAATACATTCTGCCCCAAAAAAAGACTTGCCGAAACGACTATTATTCCCTTAGTTTTAATTTATATGGCACACTTTGACTTGACACGTAGTTTAAGAAACAGAGATAAGACTTTTGAAATTTGTGATTGTTAAAATAAAGTATTTAAGTAAAAAATGTGAACAAGTCTAAAGGATTGCTGATATATTTTACTATAAATATTTAAAATAATAAATTGATATTTACATAAGTCCTTATTTCTGTCTCAGCTATATGAGTGTAGTAGTTTAGCACTCTTCTTTTTCTATTATTTAATTCTAAAATGACACCCTTGCTAAAACTTTAAAAGATGGGCAATGTTGTTTAATGTGCTGGTAGAGTTATTTTTTCGAGAAATGAAAAATGGGGAGGTGAAATTTGTAAAACTCCTCGAGTATTGGCCAGAGGTATAATATAAGGGGAAATGCGTAAATATTCCTGAGATATAGTCGGATTTTTATTTACACAATTAAAATTTATGGGGATTCTACTATCCCTCTAAACTATTTTAAAACGGAATGAATTTACCCTTACAATGTCACAAACACGTTTATGTTTGTGGTAAAATACAAGCACCTTAAACTTTTTTATCACGAAAATTAATTTCTTTCTCCGTTCTTTCTCTCGCCTTCATTATCAACAACCTCGAATATCACCATCATCACACCTGCTTCAAGAGACAATATCTTTACCACCTCCATAATAAAATTTTGACTTCTACCATTTTTATTTCACCTATTATCGCATTCTCCGCCTACTTTTTCCCTCGTAAATATGAGTAGCAAACGAGCGGGTCGGATAGGTTCGGGTAAAAAACGAATAATAAAAAACGAGTAAATTATCGACCCGATTTATATTTAATACGGATAAAAAAATTAATCGGCGGATAATATGGGTAACTATATTATCCATGACTTCTCGCATATGATCACTTTTTGAAGAATTCTCAAGTTTGAGGCTTTACAAATGTAAAAGTTAGACTCATAGGCTATCTATTGGTTACTCATTGGTTATTTATTTTCTAAATGGATAATATGGTTCTTATCCATGTTTGACTTGTTTTTAAATAGTGCACTATCCAGCCTATTTCTTAATGAATAATATAGATAAATAACTGTTTTCTTTGAACCATTTTGCCGCCTCTACCCATAATCATAGAACTTTATTACATTAGTATAAACATAATTTCAACTAATTAATGCCCGATCAATTATAGTACAACATAAAAGAAAAGTAGATCTATTAATCCTCGAGAACTTCTCAGAGGATAATACAAAAATAAAAAAATTAGAATCGTTATCGTCGCTGCAGACAAAATCGTCGCAAGCAATTTTGATACTCTCAAGTTTTAAAGTTGTCACACCATCATTATCTTCATATTTTAATTTAATAATTGGTATTTTTTATTGGGTGTTTATTGTTACTGTAAAATGAGAATGTACGAGTAAAAATAAAAGGTAAGGAGGATGAAAATGATGAGCTGGACTCCATTTTTTTCGGTGAGGAGTTTGTCGGAGTTCTTGTGGGAATCCCTTACGATGGTCGAAAATAATTTAATATGTTAGAGATTATTTTATTAATAAAATGTAACTTATTGTAAAATATTCAATAGTAAAAAGACATATGTGCACATTTAATAAAATTTTAAGGCTGTTTTATGCTCTCATACTGAAAACATGCACAATATCGAAGAAACTTAGAGAGAGAAAGTAGAGAGAAGGGAGAGCATCGAAGAGTCTCGAAGAAGACTCAGATATCATTTCTGAAAAAATGACGCCTCGGTCCTACAAACGACCCCTGACCCCTTATATCAAAATAACCACTTTTACAGATATAGCCTATTTACATGACTGGCCTAATTGCAAGTATATCCTATTTACACAACTAGTCTAATTACAGACATAGACAAATAAATTACAAAAATAGCCTAATTGTAGAAGTAGCCTATTTGGCTCAGATATGACTCTTTCCTTCAATGACCAAAATGGTCTACATGTGAGTAGTATCATCATTGCCTATTTACATATCTCAACATCCCCCCTCAAGTTGAAGGGGGGAAACCACCTTTAACTTGGACAATAGAGGAGAAAGAGCAGTCTCAGATAATGCCTTGGCCAACGGATCAGCCAGCTGCTGAGAAGTGGAAACATGGGAAAGCTTTAGGAAACCATTGTGTAGCAAAGTGCGAACATAATGACAATCCACCTCAATATGCTTAGTACGTTCATGGAAAACTGGATTATTAGCAATGTGGACAGCAGCCTGACTATCACAAAATACAGAAATAGGAGAAGGAACAGATACCCCAAGATCAGCAAGTAAACGAGAGAGCCAAGTTAGTTCAGCAGTAACCTTGCTCAAAGCCCTGTACTCAGCTTCAGCAGAAGAAAGAGAGACAACTGGTTGCTTTTTCGATTTCCAACTTATAAGACTGCCGCCCAACAATACACAAAAATCAATAACAGATCTTCTAGTGTCAGGACAGGCTGCCCAGTCACTATCAGAGTACCCAGTCACAGAGTAATCAGGAGCATCAGAGTAAAAGAGACCCAAAGAAGAAGTGCCTTTAAGATACCTCAAAACATGCATAGCAGCAGACATATGGGGAACCCTTGGGCATTTAAGATATTGACTCAGATGTTGCACGGCAAAGCATATATCAGGGCGAGTATGGGTTAAGAACAACAATTTGCCAACAAGACTCCTGAACTGGTCAGGAGCGGGCAAAAGGTCACCAGAATCAGCATTCAGTTTGAAAGAAATATCCAGAGGGGAAACAACAGGAGAAACAGATACACAGTCAAAAGCATGCAACAAGTCATTAACATACTTATGCTGATTCAGATGTATCCCACCAGGGACATGTTTAACCTCAAGACCCAGAAAATAATGCAATGACCCAAATCCTTGATTTTGAAAGTATCATCCAAGAAGGCTTTTAAGCCAGCAATCTCATCACAGTCATGCCCAGTTACTATAATGTCATCAACATACACAGCCACTACAACAAGGGAATCAGGGGTACCTTTTAAGAACAAGGAATAATCATTCAAAGAGTGCTTGTAACCTCTTGAATGAAGAGCAGATGACAGCTTAGCATACCACTGCCTGGAGGCCTGCCTGAGCCCATATAAAGATTTCTTTAGTTTACAGACCAAAGGAAGAGAAGAAGAAGAAGAGGTAGAAGAAGAAGAAGGAGAAGCAGAATCAGATACCACCAAACCTGGAGGAAGTTTCATATACACTTCCTCATCCAAATCACCATGGAGGAAGGCATTGTTAACATCAAGCTGAAACAATGGCCAGTGATTTTTAACAGCCACTGCAAGAATGCATTTCACTGAAGTCATCTTAACAACAGGAGAAAATGTGTCTGTAAAGTCCACACCCTCAACCTGTGTATCACCTCTAATAACCAACCTTGCCTTGTATCTTTCAATAGAGCCATCAGATTTATATTTGATCTTGTAAACCCACTTACAGCCAATAGGTTTCTTGCCTGGAGGAAGATGCACAATGTCCCAAGTATGGTTAGCATCCAATGCATCAAATTCCTTCCTCATGGCATCCTGCCAAGCTGGTACAGAGGCAGCTTGAGAGTAAAACATAGGTTCAGATTCCAAGTTGTAGGAAGAGGAACCAGAGAAGGCTGGATGTTGGCAAACATAGTCTTTGAGGTAAGGAGGGGGAATATGTTGTCTGGTGGATTTTCTGGGCAAGGAAACAGGCTGAGAGACAGGTAAAGCAGGAGGAGAAGTATCATGATTGAAAAGGGGAGAAGGAATGGATACAGGAGAGGCAGGAGAAGAACTAAGAGGAGAAGAAGGGGAAGAATCACTGGAAGTTGGTAGCAGTAAAGAATGTTCAAGAATGTCATCAGAAAAGGGAACAGGAGGAGGAGGAGAGGAAGATGGAGGTGCAGTTTTAAAGGGAAAGTGAGTTTCATGAAAGACAACATCTCTAGAAACAAAACATTTCTTAGAATTCAAATCATACAATTTGTAGCCTTTCTTACCAAAAGGGTAACCAATAAAAACACAAGAATGAGCTCTGGACTTCAGTTTATCCCTTTGAGGGATAGGGACAGCAGCATAAGCCAAACAACCAAAAGTTCTTAGGTGAGAGTAGGAAGGGGGAGAACCATGCAATAATTCATGAGGTGATTTGTAATGAAGTATTCTGGATGGCAATCTATTAATGATGTATGTTGCAGTTAACAAACAATCACCCCAAAATGATATAGGCAAACCAGACTGAAAAAGAAGAGCCCTACAAGTTTCAAGTAAGGATCTGTGTTTTCTCTCAACAACCCCATTCTGTTGAGGAGAATGAGGGCAAGTTGTTTGATGCACAATCCCAAGTTCACTGAAAAAGGAAATCCCTTCTGCACTGGAACCCAGTTCCAGGGCATTATCACTCCTGACAACCTGGACCATGGAATTGAACTGAGTCTGAACATAGGAAATGAAAGATTTTAATAGAGGGAAGGCATTACTTTTAGAACCCATCAAATGTGTCCAGGTGGCCCTAGAAAAGTCATCAACTATGGTGAGAAAGTATTTACTACCAAGGGAAGTAGGGGTATGGTAAGGGCCCCAAGTATCTACATGTATAAGTTGAAATGGTTTAGTAGTACTAATGGTACTATCAGGGAAAGGCAGTCTGGTTTGTTTAGCCATAGGACAAATAGAGCAAGGAAAAGGTTGTTTAGCAGCAAAAGAAAAAGGTAAGCCAGAGACATGTTTCATATTAGCAAAGGAAGTGTGTGCTAATCTCAAATGCCAAATATAGTTCATATCAGCAGTAGCAGCATTATTACAACTGGGAGATTGTACAATTGAGCTAAAATGTTTGCCATCAGAAACAACATCATCATTACAAACATGTGAAACACTATGCTCAGGAGTAGAAGAAGACTTGGAAGAGGCAAAAGAGGAAGGAGGTGACCAAGAGTACTTGTACAAACCAGCCTCCTCTTTACCAAGATCCAGAAGCCTCTTCAGAGAAAGGTCCTGTAACAGGTAAAGAAGACATGAGGTTGGTGTAAACAAAACTAAACAATTCAATTGTTTCATCAATTTATGAATAGAAATCAAATTATGTTTGAAAGAAGGAACCAAGAGTACATTGTGAAGAGTAAGAGAAGGAGTCAATGCAAATGATCCTGTACAAGTGACCTTTACTTTATAACCATTAGGAAGGGAAACAAGGTAAGGGATAGTTAAGGGTATAATATCAAAAAGTAGATTTTTATCATAAGTCATGTGATTGGAAGCCCCTGAATCAATGATCCAGGTAGCAGAATTTATGTTTGTAAGCATGCACAACTTGGAATCAGAAACAAGACTCTCAGACATCAAAGTACCAGCAAAATTAGCAGAACTCATGGGAGAAGGAGCTTGATCACTAGTAGAAAGAGTCTGTCGAATTAAGCTCATAATCTGATCACATTGCTGTCTGCTCAACCCTGGTATCACAGGTTGACTGGTAATAGGATCCCCTAGAGGAACAGATAGACCTGAATTTCCTGTATCAGCAGACACACAATCAGTACTAGTGGAAAGATGAGCAGCAGATTTCCTTCCCTTGGTGTAAGAATTGCTTTGAGGAAAACCATGCAGCTTGAAACACTTATCAATTAAGTGTCCAGACTTCTTGCAATATCTGCAAAATAAGTTTCCTCTATTTTGTTCAAAATTGACTTTAGGTCTGAAGTTAGAACCAGACAATTTACCCTGGTTGAACCCAGCAGAACATTAAAAGACATAGAGTCTGGGCTCATATGGGAGACAAACTTGACTTCTCTTTGTTTTTCATCATTGAGTACAATATTATAAACACTGTGAAGGGAAGGAAATTGCTGCATCATTAACAAATTACTCCTTACACCCAAATATGTCTCATTCAGTCCCATAAGGAACTGATAAATCTTGTTTTCATCATCTTCCTCGATAATACCATTCTTAGCAGCACAAGTGCACTTCTGTCCATGGTTTGGGACCATTGTCCCCAATTCATCCCATAAACTCTTGAGTTTATTAAAGTATGAGGCTACATCAAGGGAACCTTGGGATGTCTTAGAGAGTTCCCGTTTAAGCTCAAAATTTTTTTGTTTTATTGGGGGTACCATATCTCTTCTCAAGTTGAGACCACATGCTTTGAGCAGTGTCAGAATATTGTACACTATCAGCTATTTGAGATGACACAGAAGAAGTTAACCATGACATAACGAGCATGTTACATCTATCCCACAACCTCTGTAAGCTCATATTATTACTAGGTCGGGAAAAAGAACCATCAATGAAACAAATTTTATTTTTAGCAGATAAAGCCATTGTCATCTTACGTTTCCACCCTCCATAACCACTACCTGAAAAAGGAGTGGGAACAAGGCATGCACCAGGCACATCAGAAGAATGTATAAACAAAGGATTGGAAGGATCGATAGGACCAGAGTTGCCACCAGAACCATTACCACTCGTGTTACCAGCCATGTTCAAATGAATGAAATCTTTTACAAATATCACCAAAAATCAATATTCACAATCTAAACAACCAGTACTCACAACTCAAACAGGTTATTCACAGATAGAAGCAAATAATCGCACAAGCAGTCAAAGAATCACAACCAAAGAATAGGAACGATGTTACCGTCCTTCTTCGCAACCGGAGAAGATCGGCCTTTAACAACAAATGAAACCCTAGGTATGAACCCTAGAAGTAACCGTCAAAACTTTACCGCAAATACCGTCAATGATGTCGCAACAGTAGTGATGACAACCAAAACCTCAGCAAAATGAGTATCAAACCACCGGATGGAAATCAAACAACCGTTTTGACCACCAGAAAACCCTAGAGGTTGAAAACTCACCGGAAAATCTCCGAAAACTTCACAATAAACGATTGAACCGTTCAATAGAGAAGGAACGGTCACAAATCGTGAAGATAGAGGCTCGAAGGAACCCTATCAGAACCAAAAAAAAATCATCGATCTTTCGATCTCAGAAAAACCTCGAATTTTTATCAGAGAGTGGTTCAAATGAATCATTGATTCACACAAGAGCATCATCGGATCACTATACAAGGCTCTGATACCATGAAAACATGCACAATATCGAAGAAACTTAGAGAGAGAAAGTAGAGAGAAGGGAGAGCATCGAAGAGTCTCGAAGAAGACTCAGATATCATTTCTGAAAAAATCACGCCTCGGTTCCTACAAATGACCCCTGACCCCTTATATCAAAATAACCACTTTTACAGATATAGCCTATTTACATGACTGGCCTAATTGCAAGTATAGCCTATTTACACAACTAGTCTAATTACAGACATAGACAAACAAATTACAAAAATAGCCTAATTGTAGAAGTAGCCTATTTGGCTCAGATATGACTCTTTCCTTCAATGACCAAAATGGTCTACATGTGAGTAGTATCATCATTGCCTATTTACATATCTCAACACATACGCCTCCAAGAAAGTGAACCCAATTTCTGTGACACGTCATCTCTCAAGGGGACATTTATCCTACTTTAAAATAAATCACGGGGTAATAGGACCCCCCCAAAATTGAAGTTATAGTTAGAATATATAATAAAATCGATCCTTCATATCCATGATCAAAGCATGTAAAATGAAAATTAAACAACTAGTAATTGGTATTACTTTTTATGTCCCAATTTATGTGATATAATTTTGGTTTTTAGAGGTAAATCAATTTTTCTTTAATTGTGATTTTATTTTTTAATTATTTTAAAATTTTAATTATTGTGACTTATACTACTTTTTGTATAGTTTCAAATATATAAATTTTATTTCAAAATACTTAAAAATATATTTTTGCAATCAAAATTAAAAAAAGGTGTAATATTGTCACGATCCAAAACTAAGCCCATCTTGATTACGTCTATCATGGTACTAGGCTAGCCGACACTACCAAACACTTTCAAATATTTAACCAGAAATCAATTAAGACATTTATAATTAACTAAATTTTTGTTACAAAAACAAGATAAACCAAAAACATACGCGTGGAAAGATAGCCCGACATCGGGATGTCACTAGTCATGAGCGTCTAAACACCAAACTAGAATAGTGTCTACAAAAGTATGTATCCCAAAAGTACCACTACAGAGAAAGCAAAGACAACAAGAAAAGAGAGACGAGGACTGCGAACGCCGACAGCTACCTTGTAAGTCTCCGATAATCAATCAAGCACGGGATCAACGTCCACCGTGTCTAGGAACACCTGGATCTGCACATGAGGTGCTGAGATTAATGGGAGTACACCAACTCAGTAAGTAACATTAATAAATAAGGAACTAAGAAGCAGTGACGAGCTAAACAAATATAGTTCATCTAAAAAATTTCAGTAAACAAGGCATGCTTTCAAATCGGAAATTTAAGTCAAATCAGTTTTCTTAAGTCAAGTTCAAGTAAAAACATGATAAAATATCTTTACGTAGTTTTCAAAACAAGGATATAAGGCAACTGTGTGCATCAATAATGAATTCATATATTGCCTCTCAGGAAATCATCATTGAGTCCTCCGAATCACTCCAACCTCACAATCACTCACTGCTCACAGTTACTCATTCCCCACGATCGCTTAGCACTCGGCACTCAGCACTCATTAGGTACCTACACTCACTGGGGGTGTGTACAGACTCCGGAGGGGCAGCTCAAGTGCTATATTAAGCCAATCATGGCAAAATCAATGAAACATGCTGCGGCGTACAACTCGATCCCATAAATATCCTCAAAATTACGCCATCCCCCTTACTTAGTCAGCAATCTTTCCAGTCTTTCGGGCTCTCAAAAATCAAGAAAATCATCCCAACAACAATAACATGATGCATCACACCGAATAAAAAACACTGAGATATGATATGCGAGTAAAAACTGCGACTGAGTACAAAATGCATTTAGCAGGCAATTCCACATGTAGGGCAACCTCTGTGGGACCCAAAAGTACCAACACATAGCTTAAATATAATTTCTAACATGATTTACAGTCAATTTCTATAACACATAAAGAGAATATAACTAATAACAAAATTTTCAACTTTACAATTTCCATGAGACGGACCAAGTCACAATCCCCTCGGTGTATGCCCACACGTACGTCACCTAGAATGAGCGTCACCTCCAAAATAATCACATGACACCAAAATCCGGGGTTTTATACCCTCAGGACCAAATTTACCACTGTTACTTCTCTCAATCCGAGCAAATCTCTACTCCGCGACGCCTTTGCCTCTCAAATCGGTCTCCAAACTTCTTGAATCTACCCACAAATAGTAGAATACCATTAATATAAAGGAATCAATTCCATAAGAAAACTACTAAATTAGACTCCAAAATATGAAATTGCCTTTAAACCCGGCCCCGAGCCCACATCTCGAAATCCGACCCTAAAGCCCATTCACTCACGAGTCCAACAATACTAAATTTATCAAAATCCGACAATATTTGGTCATTCGAAATCTCAAAATTCACTCTCCAATTCTCAAACCTTAAACTCCCAAATTTCAGTAATTAGGTGTAAAATTAGTGGGGAAGTACCATTATTGAAGATAAATAGGCACAAAGAGCTTTCCTCAATAATTACTTCGAAATCCCTCTAAAAATCCCCAAAATCCAAGCTCAAAATAATAACAATGGTGAAAAATCTCGAAGTGTTCTATATATAGGTTCTGCCCAGCAAAGTTGCACCTGCGGACCTCTTGTCGCATTTGTGATGCCACACCTGCGGGAGTTCCATCATAGGTGTCGGTTTCACTTAGAATCCCATACTCCACTCTTGGGGCCTCAAGACCACATCTGCGCTTATCACAGGTGCGGGAATCCTTCACACCTGCGGCCATCTACCGGCTCCTCCGCCCAACTGCCCGCATCTGCGACCCCCGTAGGTGCGGGAAAGTCTTTGCACCTGCGCCTTCTGCCTAGCTCCTTATTGGCCGCACATTTGGCTCATTCTTCGCTTCTGTGGTCTTGCTCCTGTGATTCCCACTTTGCATGTGCGATTACACCAGTAACATCACCACTTCACATGCTTATTCAGTTCTAAAACCAAGCCTGAAACCTCTCGAATTCCAACCGAGGCCCTCAGGACCTCCACCAAACATTCCAAAAAGTCATATAACCCCATACAAACTTAGTCAAACCTTCAAATCACTTAAAACAACATCAGAACTCCAAATTACACCTGGATTCAAGGCTAACAAACTTTTAAACTTCCGACTTCCACAAACGATGCCGAAACTTGCCAAACCACGTTCATTTGACCTCGAGCGGTCCAAAAACATACCCAGAGACTCAAACAGGTGAGGATATCTACTCCCCATATCCCGCTCGGTATCTCATGTAGCCTCCTCCATGGGCTGACCTCTCCACTGTACTTTTACTAAAGCTATATCCTTTGATCTCAACTTTCTGACCTCCCGCTCCAAAATAGCCGCCGGCTTTATATTATAAGTCAAATCACTATCTAACAGAACTATGCTGAAATCCAAAACATGACAAGGATTGCCGATATACTTTCGGAGCATAAAAATATAAAATACTGGATGCACACTCGACAAGCTAGGTGGAAAGGAAAGCTTATAAGCCATCTCCCAATCCTATGAAGTATCTCAAAAGGCACAATGAACCGAGGAATCAACTTGCCCTTCTTCCTGAATCTCATAACACCCTTCATGGGTGAAACCTTCAGCAGAACCGTCTCCCTAACCATGTAAGACGCATCATGAACCTTCCTGTCGGCATAACTCTTTTGTCTTGACTGCACCGTGCGAAGTCGCTCCTAAATCAATTTCACCTTGTCTAACGCATCCTGAATCAAGTCAGTACCCAATAATCTAGCCTCGTCCAGCTCAAACCAACCCACTAGAGATCTACACTGCCTCCCATATAAAGCCTCATACGAAGCCATCTAAATGCTCGTCTGATAACTATTGTTGAAAGCACACTCCGCGAGTGGTAGAAACTGGTCCCATGAACCACCAAAATTAATAACACAAGCACGTAACATGTCCTCCAATATCTGAATGGCTCGCTCGAACATTTCGTCCTATTGAGGATGAAATGTTGTGCTCAACTCAATCTGAGTTCTCAACTTTAGCTGTACGACTCTCCAAAACTGCGTGCCTTAGTATGAAATGATAGAAACTGGCACACCGTATAGGCGAACAATCTCTCTAATGTAAATCTTAGCCAATCGATCTAGAGAATAGGTAGTACTCATATGAATGAAGTGCGAGGACTTGTTTTTGTTTTGATGTGGTTAGGATGTATCGGTACCGCTCCCATTTCTAATAGTCCAATTCTTCCTTTGTTTTTTAAGCAAAGGCATATGTTTTTTATATATAATCTATCCTCTTTTTTAAGCAAAGGCATATGTTTTATATATAAAATCTATCCTCTTTTGTTATCTCAATATTTGTATTCTTTGTTTCTCTTCTCTATTATATTGTGTGCACATATATGGCATGAGTTAGCTAGGCTAGACTTTTTAATGTTGTTTGCCTGCTTGTGTATTCTTACTGATGCCAAAAGAGGGAAGTATAATTGCAACATGGATCTGATTAAGGGGGAAGCATAAAGTCAGGGGGAACCGGTGAAGTTCATGTTACTTCATTTGGTTATTTTTTGCTCTAAATACATGTTATAAATGTCTAAGTTTGTCATCATCAAAAAGGAGAAATTGATGGTTTTCAATGTCTTTGCCTTATTTTCGATGTTCTAACATACACACTGTTAAGAATTAGATAGGGAACCTGACACACTTGATACACATTACAAATGAATGGATTCCAGCCAGGACTCTAGCTAATGTGAACTGCTGTAAGTGTAGAAATTCAACTTTGCACAGTTGAAAAGTGAGTGCCACAAATACAATGCACACAGTGCAGCAGTTTTGCAATCACTTGCCCTTTTGACCAACCAAGTGCTTTCATCATTTAAATGATATCATCAAGGGTGAATTAACAAGATCATTATGAGAAAAACATCACTTGAGCACTTGAGAATTCACTTCAAGCATTCAAGCCTTCTGCAAACAGTGAACTTAATTCTTAAGAGCCTAAAGAACAAAGTTAAGCGCTATTACGGACTAGTTCCTAAATCTAGTATTTTATTGTCCTTAGTTCAGTTGTAACTTTGTTATTGTTCTTACTGTAATTCCTAAATTGCTTAGCTAGAAGCATTACTTAGGTTCCCCTTTGTAAAACTATAAACTCTTTAAGTTTGTGTCGTGATTAGAGTTAGTCATGAGTTGAAGTCTTTGTGATAGGTGTATTGCAAAGTGGCTTGTAATAGGTGTATTACAAGTTAGTTAGAGATTAAGAGTTCAATTCCTAGATTGCATAGGTTGTAATCTAAAAATTGCTCATAGTGAAGTTGAAATCTACTAGTGTAGGTCATGATTTTGTATCCCCTTGAGCAGAGATTTTTCCACGTAAAACTCCATGTCTTATTTAGTTACTGTTTTATTAGTATTCTCAGTGGAAACTCATAGAGAACCTGGTACTCTATCGTCTGGTGGACTCACATAAACTATCAATATTTTATATTATTTTCTTGAAAAACACCTTATATAGTTACGTATTACTAAGATCAAAGAAATATTTGGAGCATAAATTCTATGTTTGTGCTGTGAAGACGTTAAAAAAATCTGAAATAACTTGAAAACCCGAAAAATCTGAGATTGAAAAACTCGACTTTTATTGGTTTGATTTGGTCTTTAAATTTAATAATCTGACATTTGATTTGGTAATTCTAGAACTCGAATCAACCCGAACTATGTATAGACCTACTTTTTCCTGTTTTCTAATTCATTCTGTTCCTTGGACGCTCAATACTGAACTAGCAATGGGTTCGTATCCATAAAAGTAAGCTTCAACTCCATTTGATGATCGCTCATTTTCAGTCCTTTAACTCATTCTCGAATTTGATTTTTTTTTCTGTTTCACATGTATTTATGTGCATTGGTATTGGTTGCTAAACGAGCAGTTCACTAGATTTTGGGTTTCTGAGTCTTGATTTTAGATTCATCAGTTTGACACATTGTATGATGATTTCATGTGGTTCTGGTCCAAATGTCAAATGTTGTTGAACATATATGTTTTGATCGATAGAATTTATCTATATCATAAATTGGTTTAAAAAAAAGGAATGTGCTACTGATTGTTTCATGACACAAGCTTACGAAATAAAGGAATATGAGTATCTTCAGTAACATAATTTGGTTCAGATTACCCACATTGTCTTCACATGTTAAATTTTTACTTAGAAAATTTGTGTACCAATTTGCAAGTGATTACAAAAGAGAAAGTCGATGACCGATGAGAATATTGATTGCTAGGAGAATTATTCATCACCGCTGTTTATGAATGTAATTTTCTTCAGGTTCTAAGTATTTATGCAGCCAACTTTGTATCATGGTAAAAAGTGTTTTAACGTATCTTGGTATAGAGGGGGGACATGTTATTTTGGGAAGTACTACTAGCTTAATTTCAGTATTTTCCTCAGGAAGGAGAATTGGTATTTCTGCAAATCCATATGATGGGCTTAAGCTTTTTAATTACATGAAAACATATCAATTGCTCTTTCATTTGCTCTCGTTGTTTCAGAGAGTCAGAGAGAAGGTTCATGTGCTAATAGCTGGTGATTTGTCCTAGAAATCGGAAAATCTATCTCACCTTGAGCTTGAAAGGAGATAAAAAGGAGAATAAAACTATATATTAAGGAAGAAATTCCTTGCAGGCTGAGGTGCTTTTGTGAACAGTTTTCACTTTTGACTCTGTATTTTTACATGTCCGTCTCACCTAAGTTATGCTTAGAACAAGTATTTGAAGTTTCTTACAAGATGGCTCATTGGAAGGATGATCAAACGCTTGTTATCTACAACGGAACTGGACGGTGCATTGTTAGTTAGAACAAACCGCTTACAGTTTCAGCTCCATGCATGGTGTTTACTGTACTGCCCCCTATGTGACCTACTTATGAATCATAAGTGTGTTGTTTGTTTCTTTAGGCTGGCTTTGGTGGTGATGATTGTCCAATGGCTGTTTTCGAAACCATAGTTGGTCGTCCTCGTCACACTGGCGTCATGGTTGGAATGGGACAAAAATATGCCTATGTTGGTGATGAAGCTCGGTCTAAAAGAGGTATTCGGACTCTAAAATATCCGATTGAACGTGGTATCATAAGCAACTGGGATGATATGGAACAAATCTGGCACCATACATTTTACAATGAGCTCCCTGTTGCTCCTGAGGAGCATCCCGTTCTTCTGACTGAGGCACCACGTAACCCCAAGGTTAACCGAGAGAAAATGACTCAAATCATGTTTGAGAGATTCAATGTGCCAGCCATGTATGTCGCATTCCAGGCTCTTCTTTCTCTGTATGGTAATGGTCGTGTTACTGCTAAGCAGCAGATGGAATTACCAGCATACGCTGGTTCACTACTGTCTTAGTCAGTCACTAATTTATTTGTTGTTCTCTGACAAGGTATTGTGCTTGACTCTGGTACCAGCCAAACTGTCCCAATATATGAGGGTCATGCACTTCCGCATGCTATCTCGCGGTTAAATCTTGGTGGCCGTCATCTTACAGATTATCTCAGGAAGATTCTCTTGGAGAGTGGTTTCATTGATATTTCTCATATGAAGAAGACGATTGCTTATGTTGCACTGGATTTTGAACAGGAGATTGAAAAGGCAAAAATTGCTCAAAATCAGTTGAGAAGGAATATGAGCTTCCTGATAGACAAGTCATTAATATTGGTGCAGAGAGATTCCGGTGCCCTGAAGTCCTCTTCCAACCATCATTGGTTGGCATGGAAGCGACAGGCATTCATGAAAAAATCTACAATTCAATCATGAGATGCAATATTGATATTAGGAAAGATTTATTTTCAAACATTGTGCTTAGTGGTGGTTCAACTATGTTCCTGGTATAGCAGAACGTATGAGCAAGGAAATCACTGCTCTTGCTCCAAGCGGCATGAAGACAAATGTGATTGAACCACCTGAGAGGATTTACAGCGCTTGGATAGGAGGAGGATCAGTTCTAGCTTCTATCAGTTCTTTCAAAACTGTTAGTTTCTCTTTGCTTTATTTTGCTGATCAATTTAAAATCCAACTACATCGCAGTCCCAAATAATTGGTTCTAACAGTGAAAGTCTTCTGGTTATCTCTTTTAAGCTCAAGGGATTTAGCAGCTAACATCTACGTCTCATACAGATGTGTATAACAAAGGGCGAGTATGATGAATTTGGTCCATCAGTTGTCCACAAGAAGTGTTTCTAAGCTTGGTGAGAACTTAAAATCCGCTTTAGTTAAAATTTCTTCAAATGAATGCTTTATTTTAGTCACATTTACCTATGAGCTGTCTGTTTGGATTTATGCTTTTCTTTGTGATTTAGCTAGTACGCAGGAAACTCATGTACGTGAGTAATGCTTATATTCTGTTGCTTTTCGGGTTAAAAGCATGTGGTTTTATTTTCTTTTTCATATTATAAGACTTCATTGAACAATATCTACAAGAAAATACATTGATAAGTGGTTGTGAAATTGCAGGAGGATATATAGATATATGAAGAAAATACAATGTAATGTGTTTTCGGTTTGCAAGCAGATACTTTTGGTTCATATCTTTTTATTCTTATAGGTGATCTATGTGATGAATGAATGGCAATATAGTTTGAAAATTCAACAGGCAGAAGAAGCATTTTGGTCCTATTTTGGCAAGAAAAATGAGTTGATTACAGACAAGCTTTGTTTCAGAGAAAGGCAACACAACGCAATTTGTTACTAATAATTAACTGCAATATTACTATACAAAGAGCTAACAAAAAGCAAGCTCTACTTCCAGTTGCGTAAGGCATGGATTTTTTTTTCATTATTTTTTTCCTTTTTCTCTGTTTAAATCTAATTTAAGTTCTTGATACATATTATCGTCGTTGCTATTTATATAAGTTATTTATTTATTTGATATTTTGTCTCCTCATCCAGTTAAAGACTATTAATCCATGGTTTGAAATTGTGCAAAATATAATGCATACTCTAATTTCCAGATATTCAGTTTTTGGTACTGCAAATTAATTAATAAGGCTGCTCAATCAGTTGTCCCTTATCACTGCTCGTCCATCATAGCAAACTATAATTTCATGGCAACAATAAGCAATCCCAATAATGGATGCATTATTTCAAGATAACTTCTCCAACAACGCACTAATCCTCAAGAAAGGTTGCTAGAAATGTTATGAACTCACATGAGCAGACAGATTCACGAGTACTAGAAGAATATTCATAGTTAGTCCAAGTACAAAAATCATATTATCACGAGGGGCGTTAGCGAAATGTCAGTTTGTATTTGACAACATAGCTATACCTCGCGAATGTGAGATCTGGTGCCAATACCGAAAAATACCTATGCACCATCTATTATCCTAAGTCAAAACTTACTTTGTAGCCTATCCTAGCCACCGGGCTCCAAACCAAATATGCACACAAGTCCAACAACATCATACGAATTTGTTGGCGCGATCAAATCGCCAAAATATACCTATAACTATGAATCAGACCCCAAATCAAATGAAAATTTTAAGAAAACATATGCCCCTCTATTTTAATAATTGGACGTTCGAATCAAATCAAACCAACTCCGTTTCTCACTAAATTTGATAGACAAGTCATAAATATAGTAATGGGAATATGACGAGTTTTAGAACCAAGATACAGACTCGATATTAATAAAGTCAAATATTGGTCAAAGTTTTAGATTTATTAAGCCTTTAAACTTTAATTTTTCAAAAAAATATGATAACTCGAGCTAGGAACCTCCGATTTCGATTCCAGGCATACACCAAAGTCCCAAAATCATGACACGGACCCACCAAGACCGTCAAAATACAGATCCGGATCTGTTTGCTCAAAACAATGAACGAAGTTAACTCAAATAGATTTTTAAGAAAATTTTTCATATTTTATTATCTTTTAATATAAAAATCATCCCAAAAAATAATGCACGCACATCGAGAAAGGCTCAAATAAGGCATTTCAGGTTTCGAAACATAGAATAAGGGTTTAAAACTCTAGTTGACCAATCATGTCATCACATTCTTTACCTCTAAAACAACCGTTTATCCTCGAATGGACATAAAACAGTACCTGGGCTGGTGAAAAGGTGTTGATATCTACTTCTCATGTCCGACTAGCTCCCTAGTAGCTGCCTTGATCGACTGTCCTGTCTACTGTACTCGAACTGAAGGATAAATATTTGACCTCAACTATCGAACCTGTAGGGCTAGAATAGCCACTAACTCCTCCTCATAAGTTAAATCCTAATCCAACTGGAATGAACTGAAATCTAACAAATGAGATGGATCACTGTGATACTTTCGGAGCATTAAAACATAGAACACCGGATGGACTGCTGATAAACTAGGCGGTAATACGAGCTTGTAAGACACCTCACCCACTCTCTGAAGAATCTTAAAAGTTACAATATATCTAGGGTTCAACTTTCCCTTCTTTCCAAACCACATCACACCCTTTATGGGTGAAACCTGGAGCAATACCCTCTCTCTTGCCATGAATGAAACATCACGAACTCCACGGTCGGCATAAATCTTCTGCCTAAACTCAGCTATGTGATATCGATCCTGAATAATGTTGACCTTATCCAAGGTATCCTGTACCAAATTTGTACCCAACAACTGAGCCTCCTCCAGCTCGAACCATCCAATAGGTGATCAACACTGCTTCCCGTATAATGCCTCATAGGGATCCATCTGAATGCTCGACTGGAACTTGTTGTTGTAGGAAAACTCCGCAAGTGGCAAGAATTAATCCCAAGAACCTCCAAAGTCTATAACACAGACACGTAGCATATCCTCCAATATCTGAATAGTGCACTCAGACTGTCCGTCCATCTAAGGATGGAATAATGTGCTCAACTTAACTTGAGTGCCCAACTCATATTATACTGCCCTCCATAAGTGCGAGGTGAACTGCATACCTCAATAAAATTGTAGAGACGGGAACACCATGAAAACGGGCGATCTTGTAGATATAAATGTCAGCCAACCGCTTTGAAGAATAGTTTATTGCCATATGAATGAAGTGCGCTAACTTGGTCAGCCTGTCCGCTATGACCCATAATGTATCGAACTTCCTCTATGTCCGTGTGAGTCCAACAACAAAATCCATAGTGACATGCTCCCACTTCTACTCAGGGATCTCTAATTTCTGAAGCAAACCACCAGGTCTCTGATGCTCATACTTTACTTGCTGACAATTTAGACACCGGTCTACATGTGCAACTATATCTTTATTCATCCTTCTCTGACAATAATATTGTCGCAAGTCCTGATACATCGTGCGGCATCAGGATGATAGAATACCAGACACGGTAGGCCTCCTCAAGAATCAACTCACGAAATCTATCTATATTAGGCACACAAATATGACCCTGCATCCTCAAAACTCCATCATCTCCAATAGTAACCTGCTTGGCACCACCGTACCGCACCGTAACCCTAAGGACAAGAAAATAAGGATGATCATGCTGCCGCTCCCTGATGAGCTCAAAGTAAGGAAGACCAAGCGACTGTGCAAGCTAGAACACGACTGGGCTATGAAACATCTAACCTCACGAACTGATTTGCCAAAGCCTGAACATTTGATGCAAGTAGTCTAACGCCGACTATAATGTACAGAAGGCTGCTTATACTCATTGCCTTTCTACTCAAGGCATCGACAACCATATTGGCCTTCCCGGGATGATACATATGATGAAAGAGTCAAATGACTCAGCCTCAAGCATGCTGGAAAAACATAACATCAGGGCAGAGCCCCACCACTTTAAACTACATCTCTAAGACATGCTTTAGTTAGCAAGCCTCCACCTCTAGTAGCCTGACCTCCACCTTTGGCTGCTGACCCCTGCCTCTAGCTGGCTGAGTGGGACGTGGTGCAATAGGTGCCGGAATAATAACACGAGAATTATGTTGTGATGCACCGCTTAATAATCTTGGACAAGTCTTCTTGATATGCCAAAAACCACCACACTCAAAACATCCATCCTAGTATTGTGGCTGTTGAAACTGAGACTTACTTGAACGGGTCGAATGACTACGTTGATAACTTTTAATAAGAGGTGAACTAATAGGAGCTGATGGTGCACTATAGGCTGGCTGCCCAGAATATGGCACATAAGGACTACGACTTCCTGAAGCAATGCGGAATTCATGAAGTGCTGACTGAAATAGCCTGGGAAGATGTCCCCTACCAAAAGTATCCCAGCCTCCAGATGTGGCACCACAAAAATCTCTATAATGACGAGACCTCTTATCAAACCCCTGCCCTTTCTCATATGCAAGAACCATCTCGATCCACCCGGCTACATTAGCATCTATCTAAAAAGAAAACTCACTCAGTGTTTCATAGCTTGATACGATGAGTAAGTCCCTCAATAAACCCCTTGACCCTCTTTCTCTCGGTAGGAAGTAGAAGAATAGCATGATGGGCTAGATCCAAAAAGGGTCTCATACATCAAATTGCCTCCAATAATCCTCCCTAAGTGTGATAGAAAGGAATTTCTCAAGCAATAGCTGAGAGAACTGTTCCAAGTAAGAGTAGGAGACCTAGCCGGTCTGGTGGATACATAATCCTTTCACCATCTCTTAGTATAAACCATCATGTAAACATACCAAAATCGACCTCGTTGGTCTCAACTATACCCATGTTCTGCAGCACCTCATGGCAACGGTCAAGATAATCATGTGGGTCCTCAAAAGGTGCACCACTTAAGTGAACTAGGAAGATCTTGGTAAACTTTTCCAATCTCAATAACCAATCAGAAGACATGGAGGATCTATCACCGGCCTGCACCGCAACAACTGACCGGACTACCCCAATTAGCGAGGCTGCTGGTGTCTGGTATTGGGGAGCCATTTTCTCCAGAGTGTGAGTAGCTGGAGTCTGTGCTGCTTGCCCAGCTTGAAAGATGGTTGGTTCCATAGGAAATTTACCGGCCTGGGCTACACTCTCCATAAGGCCCACCAAACGGACTAGAGTGTCCTGAAATACTGGGTGGCAATGAACCCCCCATCCCGACTGGAGCTGGTCTAACAATTACAGTATGAGGCGGAACCTCCTCAGAAAAATCTACCTAAGGCTGCACTGCTGGTGCTTCTGTTTTAGCTTTAGCCTGAGCTGTACCCATGCCTCGGCCTCTAGCGCGACCTTGGCCTTGACCTCTGCTATTGGGGGCTCTTGCTGTTGTCTAGCTGAAGATGCAGTGCATGTTCGTGCCATCTGTGAGAGATCAAGAATAGAAGAGTTCAATCATTGATGGTAGAATAAACTCGCACGACAAAGAAAAATAGAAGTGAAATTGTTCCTAACTCCATAACCTGTAGAAGATAAGTACAGACGTCTCCCTATCGATCCTCCGAACCCTACTAAGTTTTAGCATGACTCGTGAGACTTATGCAACCTAGTGCTTTGATACCAACTTGTTATGACCCGAACTTTCCATCTTCGGGACTGTGATGGCGCCTAAAATTTCACTGGCTAGGAAAGCCAACGTTAGAACAACCTATTCATTTTTCAACAATTTAGATTAAATAATGAGATAGAGCTAAAACAACTGTAATAATCCAAAGAAAAATATGAAAGCTAAAACGACCAAAAATATCTGATACAACCTAGGACCCGATTACATGAGTGTACGAGCTACTAAAATAGTACAAATAGGGGTCTAAATAAAACATAAAGTTGTTTGAAGGGAAAATACACCTCTAAATAAAGGGAAGGGGACTATAGGAGATGCGGGCGTTGAGCAGTCTTACCTCAAGTCACCACAAGCTGGCCAATCCGAGCACGCTAATAACCGCCGCTAGGACCGACTCCAAATTCTGCAAATGAAGTATAAAGTGTAGTATGAGTACAACCGACCTCATGTACTCTGTAAGTTCCAAACCTAACCTTGACGAAGTAGTGACGAGGCTAAGGCAAATCACTTACACTACAACCTGTATGCCATATATAAAAACACGTGAGAATAGAAATACATAATGAAATAAGAAACTAACTTGAAGAAAATAGCTAAGTCCTCAAAGGAAACCAATGCCGATTAGAATTACCAATTCTTAGAGTTCCATATGAAAACCGAGAAGCAACACAGTACAGAGAAATAGAGGCATATAAATTATTGTGGCGCACAATCCGATCCCACCATACAATACAATCTTCCCTTTTTCCACCGTAGTAATATCACAATTATAAAGAATAAGTATATGTTGCGGCGCGCAAACCTATCTCACCATATAATAAAACTGTATCACAATTCATCGTTATTTTACCGTATCAAGTCACACTTATTTTACCTGTTGCGGTGAGAAACCCAATCCAACCATATCAGTATAAAGTCACCCTTATTTCACTATTTCAATGTGCAATCTGATTCCACAATATCAGTACAACTATTCACCGAGTGCCGTTAAATTCATAATTCAAATAACAACAACCTCTATGGGTGATGAATATAAAGCTGAATCATAACAGAAACCTTATATCTTCGGAAATCCATATATGTAATACTATACGGCAAGATAAGTCCAGAAATAACAGTTAGAAGGTACAACTAATTCATTTAAGGCAAATAGCAACGAGTCATGAAATCACGAAAAGGTCTAATATGTTCAACAGTAGCAAATGAAGTATGGAATGTATTTAGGTTATAATATTAAGGCAAGGAATGAAAAAGTTAAGGAAAAGGGGAAATCAAGAAAACACGTAATTCGCTGGTTTATAAGCACTCATCACCTAAGATATATGCGCAATCGATGAAATTCACATAGCACATAGCCACATAATGTGAGGGTTCTACCTCAAATCAAGGTTAACTTCAACACTTGCCTCACTCCGCGGTCAACTTAGAGTTCTACCAAGGCCTTTCCCCTAGAATCCGCCTCCAAACTACTCGTATTTAACCATAATTGACTCAATTATATCAAATATTGCTAAAGAAATCAATTAAAATACATAAATTTAGAAATTCTAAACTTTTTTCCAAAAAGTAAAAAAAACGACCTCGGGTCTGCTTGGTCAAAGCTCGAAATTAAAACCAAAACCTGATTGCCCATTCACCCCCGAGCCTGGATCCAACCTTAATTTTAGGTCTAAATTAAAATTTATCAAACTCCATGTTTCTACCCAAACCCCCAATTTCTAGCATGAAAATCCTAGATTTTAGGTTCAAAACTTGTGAAATGCAATGGAAGATTGAAAGACAATATGTTAGAATCATTTACTAATGCATTGGGGAAGAAGGTTTCTTGGAAAAATCACCTCTAAAATTTCTAGGTTTGAAAAATTTTAAGAATGAGAGAAAAATTTCGGCAAGTTTAGATTTTGATCAGGTGCAGGTATTACAATTGCGACCTGGGGTTCGCAATTGTGAACCCTGCAAATGCGAGAAATTCTTTGCAATTGTCAAATCTCAACATTCCTGCTGCCTTCGCAAATGCAAACCAAATATTCGCAACTGCGAACCTGCGGGAATCACAATTGTGACCACAGCTCTCGCAAATGTGAAAAAACTCCACCCCCAGTGCCTGCTCACAAATGCGAAATATTCTTTGCAAATACGAAAATTGTATTTTCTAGCCAGACCTCGCAAACGCGAGATATGTAGACAACACCAGAAAACACTCATGCACCAGCTATGATCGTAAGTCCAAATTCACTCTATAGCTTATCTGAAACTCACCCGAGTACTCAGGAATCCAAATCAAACATACAAAAAAGTCCAATAATATCTTACGAACTTGCTCACACGATCAAATCGCAAAAATAACACCTAGAATTATGTATTAGACCCAAATCAAATGACATATTCAAGAAAACTCATAAATCTATATTTTAACAACCGGTTGTCCGAATCACGTCGAACCAACTTCGTTTCTCACCAAATTTGACAAACAAGTCATAAATATAGTAACGGATCTATACCGAATTCCAGAACCAAAATACCGACCTGATATCAATGAAGGGAAACAGTGGTCAAACTTTTAGATTTATTAAGCCTTTAAACTTCAATTTTTCAACAAAATACGATAACTCGAGTTAGGGACCTTCGATTTCGATTCGAGACATACACCCACGATACGGACACATCGGGACCTCAAAATACGGATCTGGGTCTGTTTTCTCAAAATGTTGGCCAAAGTTAAGTCATAAATTTTTAAGGTAAAATTTTATATTTTATCAGCTTTTTGAATAAAAGCCTTCCGGAAAAATACATGTATTGAACATGCACACCAATAAATCTTAAAAGTAAAATATTTAAGGTTTCGAAATACATAATTAAATTTTAAAACTCTAAATAATCTATCGGATCATCACAATTGGCGAACCTGATTAATAATTTGGTGGGGAAAGGTTAATATTGCAGCAGCAGTTTGGTTATTATTGTTTGATATTACGTTGACTCATTATTTTTTCGTTACTTGGGAATAGAAATGAGTCCCAACAGAAAAAGTCCATGCGTTCTTAGTTTTGGGGCAGCGGCTGCACATATGTTTAAACTCACCCCGCCTCGCACCCCGAATTACCACTCTGATTAGTGAAAATGGATTAGATCAAAAATTTGCGCGTGCTCAAAGGATGAGTGAAATCCAAATTTTTACTACTAACTTATGATAATGAAAAGGAGTTACCGTATTCAACTAAGTCAAAGGAACATTTCACATGGGTGAGGGATTAGGGAACCGGTCAATAAAAACCTTTCCACAAATCTTAAAATAGATAAGAAGGGATTGAATGAGAATCGGAGTGGTTAACCGATTAATATTGACTAAAACATTAATATAGCATAGCTCACACAATCAAGAATAAGGTGCAGAAATACGAAAAGGAAATTTAGGATACACGACCAACAAAGGTGGATAATGTCTTATGGACGATCCTTTGTCTATAAATAGGCCGGCACTTATATATGGATGAGGGGTACACAGAGACTAATTTTAGTGCAATTTCAACAGATATTTTTCAATTACTGTTTTCATTTACATCTTCAAGCTTTATCCCTATTATAATGCTACTTTTCAGGCTTTCAGGATGTGTTTGGTGGGAAGAAAATATTTTTTGGAAAATATTTTTTAATCTTTTTATATTTGATTAGTTTAAATATTTTAAAAATTATTCTTTTCATGAACTTATATTCTTTGATTGGAAAAATATATTTTTCATATCAAAAGAAGAAAAAATATTTTCCTAAACACTTTTTCAACCTTGCCCGACCTATTTTCCATCCCTACCAACTCCCCTGCCCTCACACCCCAACCCACCCCACCTATCCACTCCACCCTCACCCCAACCCACAACCTCCTCTCCCACCTTAAATAGATATATCAGTAAGAATACTTTCTTTTCATTTTGCAAAATTTTTTTTTCAACGAAAAAAAGAGTATTTTTTTTTAATTATGAAGCATAAATTGAAACGGTATTTTGCTGTCAAAAAGTAAAATAGCACATTCGTTTTTTTGGGTTTGTATGAATTTCTAAAAGATTAATTAAATTCTTGAAGAAAATAGAGTCTTGAGAACATTGGGAGGGGGGACATGAGTAACATAAAAATATATATTCTGCTCTCTAACCAAAGACTAAAATATATTTTTCGGAAAAAAAAGATTTTACTCTGTGACCAAACAAAAGAAATTACGTGACGAAACCATTCATTTTTCTGAAAATATTCTGCATGAAAAATATTTTCCTTCGCAACACACCCTTAATTTCCACTTCCCTCCTCAACTTTTCTTGCACTTATGTGAGGTGAGCCTTGAATTTTATAGTTGAGACACAGTTCTTCCTTCAACAAAATATTGCTTTATAAGTTAGTACCAAATTCGGCCAGTTTTCATGAGCCATGATGAATAAGAAATCAATAATTCAATAGCCAAACAAAAGAAGAGTATACGAGATCCCATTAAAGAACTTATCCCCTTCTTTAGCAATTTCAAGAAAGGAAGAAAACGATCAGCAACTTAATGATAACTCTTCATCTATATTTCTAAAAGCAACTACTTTTAATGCAAAGTTGAGATATGAAGAAAGTAAAGCCACAAAATGGGGTTCTTTTTTTTGTTGGTATGCAATAGGATAATGAGAGCCTGATGACATTCGTGTGGAATCCACACTCTTCCCATTTACTAATATTATCATATTCCCCACTCTCATGTCTCACTAGCCAACCATCCAAATGCTTTCCTCTTCAGCAATCCATTTTCAGTTTACTTAGATATTCAAATCTTTTAAAAGCTTGATTACTTTTGTTCTGAAATTTTACTTTATTTAAATCAATAAGATTAAGTGATTCTGCAAATATACTGTGCAAACCTAACAAAAGAATATTCCTCAATATACAAAGTAAATTGAAGTTGAATATTTTAAAATATTTTGACCTATAACAATATTTATCCGTCTTGATAATCTTTTGGTTCTAATTCTCTTTACGACTATATAGACGTGTACTAACTCAGTGAGAAAAAAATAATTACTTTAATAAAAATAATAATTTAGCTAGTTGATAAAAATTACATTGTTAATACATAACAAGCTATTGAATATCCGAGAAGGTTTTTCTGCACACACTCAATGCATATACATTTTATAAAATAAAAAATTAAAGTAAACTAATATCTATTTATAATAAGAAAACAAGCCAAAAGTCAAAGAGTGATTTAAGGTTAGATATATATAACATCAACCTTAAATCTCTCTTTGACTTTTGGCTCGTTCTCTCATTATACATAGATTAATGAGAAATTTTCATAAAGTATTATCATTTGATAGTAATCAGTTATCTATAAAAAGTTTTTTCTATATTACGGATTATAGATATATTTTTTGTGGTTATAAGATGTATTTTATGTATTTAAGCTACTGTATTCATGAACACAGTAGCAAAAATAGGCGTGAATCAGAAAAGTTCGACTAATTAGTTGTTGTATTTGAGTGTATTCAACTATATTCATGGAGTGAAATATGAGAATAAAGCTGGACAGATTATTGTATTCAACTGTATTCACGGCGTGAAATAGGGAATTACACTGTTTTTAAAATAGAAAGTGAATCAATTGACATAATAGACTCCTAATATAACTCAACAAACTTAATTATAACACAAAAATTTTGTATTTTCAGCTATAAAAAAGATTCTCAATCGAAAAATACTTCGGAGAAATTATATAATACATCTGAATACATAAATTATATTAATTAAAAAATATAGATGAATACATTCATGACATATAGAGAGACAATGAATATGATGAAATACATATAGTATAGCGGGATACATTAAAATACAATGAAAAAAGACAGTGAATACAATGAAATACATGGAATACAACGAAATACATTGAAGTACAATAAAAAAAGACAATGAATATAATGAAATACATGAAAATACGTTAAAAGATATTAACAGAAAATCAAGTTGCTCAGCCCCAAACTCCATCGTCTTGTTCAAGAATAGATCCTAATTTCCGGCGAATCCGCCGTTCACCGAAAGCCGATAGTAATAACATGACCCAATGGAGATTATGGAGAGTGTGAGGATCTGTATGGCAAAGGCTCTTAATAAGGCTACTGCTGATGGACATAACTTGGATAGTGGACTCAAAGCTGTTGGGCTTACAACTCAGTGAGAGATCATTTTTGTATGGAGCAAGTCCACAGGGCTACCCTTTACAACGCCATTTTTGGATGGATGGATGTACGAGTTCTATTTGCAGGTCTTTTATCAACTTTCAACTTTTTCCTTTTTCTTGATTTTGAACCAAATCCAACTTCGTTTTCTGATAAGAATCAGTATCTGTTTTTTCCCCTTTAATGCATACACATTTGTCGAGAGAGAAGAAATAACCATGGAAAATTACTAGCGTTGAGAGAGAGAGAGGGTGGAAAAAATATGAAAGCATGAGATAGAAAAATAATACAAAGAGTATTTTATGGCTCAAGAGTAGGAGGTAACTATAAATAGATATTTGGCTATAAAAATCAAAAAATATCTATAGAATATAATTTTTTAAAAAGATATTTATTTAAAATAAATAAGATATTAGATTTTGTTATATAGAAGGTAAAAATTCTTACATTGATATATCAACCCTAAATCACTCTTCGACTTTTGGCTTATGTTTTCTTTAAATTTTTATTCTATCAAATCAATAGCATTGAGGGTGTCAAGGTAGTTATGGAACGATACCGGCACTCGGCAGTCATCAAAAGGTATTGCAACTGTACAGAATAGATAATTACCAACAAAAAAAAAAAGGAATATTGCAGGTTAAGATTTTTTAGTGAAGATAATCTCGTTTTTTCCAAAGACAGTGGGATCACTTGCCCAATTTGGGGGTGCAGATATGAAGCGGGACTGAGGATGTTTCTATGATATAATTCTGTTTAAATTGACTGTTAAGTTTAATGCATATTTGGTTCTTTAAAAATAATTCCATAAATATTAAACTAATAATAGAATAATCAAGCTAGGATCTAGATACTACTACATACTTTGGCTCTGTACTTGCTTTTGCATGTGTTGAAAAAGTATGTTTCACTTGTGGCCCTCTCCCGAAATGAGTAGCATCTATTTACTTATGGAGAATAAATTTGACAACATTTTAGAAGAAAATAATCAAAGTACATTAGTAATACAACTTATATGCTCCAAGAAATATCAATAGCGATTCTCCAATTAATTTCATGTGACCCGTACTCTTCATCTTTCACTAACTAACTTTGAAACTAAACAAAATTAAGCATATAAGTTGCATTTTTTTTCGTATTTCCTAACATCAGAATAATAAAATAATATTTTTTAAATATTAGTCAAATTTCCTTGATTTGATTCTCATGTAGTGAATTGGCAAACATTGGAACATTGAGTAAAACAGTCAATAACACGTCAATTTTCTTCCTAAATTTTAAACTGATTCTTCTTGGCTACCTGTTTTAATTTTGTGCATACAGATAGATAGTCGGGATATTATGGAGAGAGAGATTCCGTTTGAGTTTACTTATATATAGATCATTTAGGAAAGAAAGAACTTTGAGAAATATTATAACGACTTTGGGAGATTGTGTCAGTCATCTCCACCATAGGATCATAAAGATAAAAGTGAAAAATCTTTTGATCCAATTTTAAAGGGCTAGATTGGATCACAAATTTTCGATTCCAATTTTGTGAAATATAGCTTCATCTACTACGTCATTAAACGCACACGAATTCAAACAACAAAAGCGACTCTACACTACAATATTATGAGCCATTGGTTAAAATCACATGGAAATAGAGTTATATATAGATCAAATATGCAAAACTACATGAATGGCAACCAAAAATTTAGATGTTATAAATTCTAACTAGACTAAAAAAGTATGTTTTGAAAAAAAAACTTGACCTTATATATATAACCACGACGTTTTATGTTGTATCCGCAAGTCGTATTTGTCCTCTTATATGGACATAAAACTGAAGAGTCTATTGAGAAAAAAGGAAAGAAGAACTTGTCCTTTCGGTCTTTCTTTTTCGTATCTTTATTTGTCATGCCTGATGGTAAGCAACCCCCACTTTCAACCGAGAGGTTGTGAGTTCGAGTCTTCCCAAGATCAAGGTGGGAAGTTCTTGGAGGGAAGGATGCCGGGGGTCTATTTGGAAACAGCCTCTCTACCCAAGGGTAGGGGTAAGGTCTGCGTACACACTACCCTCCCCAGACCCTACTAAGTGGGATTATACTGGGTTGTTGTTGTTGTATTTGTCATGCCTTATTCGTGACAAGAGGGGTTGCTCTGATGGTAAGCAACTCCCACTTCCAACCGAGAGGTTGTGAGTTCGAGTCTCCCCAAGAGTAAGGTGGGAAGTTCTTGGAGGGAAGGATGTCGGGGGTCTATTAAGAAACAGCCTCTTTACTCAAGTGTAGGGGTAAGGTCTGCGTACACACTACCCTCCCTAGACCCCACTAAGTGAGATTATATGGGATTGTTATTCGTGACGTCCTAATTCTGGTATAACTGCATCCCTTAAAGTTTCTCTCTTTTTCCCTTAAGCCAATTCCAGGTTAGCTGAGAAATCAGAAAACCATTTTCTGCTCTCTTTTTCTTCTTCCTTTCTCTAAATTCCATTAGTGATTTCCCACTTTATATCCTAATACTCTCTTTCATGTCAAAGGTTCTTTTCTTTTTTGTTCTCTTAACTCTCTTTCTCGAAGTCCTTATATAAGAATCTATAAGCAAATTAAATACTACGTTATCGTTATGAAATAATATAAAAGACAAGAACAATAATGCAAGAACAAGAGCAATAGAGAGAAGAGTAGAGAGAGTTCTTCTTATTGATACTTAGAGAATGTAGGAGTGATTTACAATGGTAGAGGGCACCTCTATTTATAGAGAGGAGGATGATTTAGCTACCAAGAATAGAACTCTAGAATCTCTCTAATTAAAGACATTCACCTTAAATAGAAGTCTATTTATAACACTCCCCCTTGAATGTCTATTCAATGATGTGCCTCGTTAAAACCTTAAAACCAAAACCCAATGGGAAAAATTAAAGAAAGGAAAAAGAGTACACATGTTTGAATATGCGCCTATTGGTTGCCTCGTTAAAAACCTCGCAAGGAAAACCCGGTGGGACAAAACCTTGTAAAGGAAAAAGAGTGCAACGCGCATTAAACTCCCCCTGATAAGAACATCAATTTATGTCCTTAAGTCTTCGCATCCCGATCTTGTGAACTAGCTTCTTGAAGGTTGACTTTGGTAGAGATTTTGTGAACAAATCAGCCATATTGTCGCTTGAACGAATCTGTTGAACATTGATATCACCATTCTTTTGAAGATCATGTGTGAAGAATAACTTTGGTGAAATATGCTTCGTTCTATCTCCTTTTATGAATCCTCCCTTCAATTGAGCTATACATGCTGCATTGTCTTCATACAAAGTCGTGGGTAGTTTATCACACTTCAAACCACATTTGTCTTGGATATGATGTATTATAGACCTCAACCACACACACTCCCGACTTGCTTCATGAATAGCAATTATCTCGGCATGATTAGATGAAGTAGCCACAATTGATTGCTTAGTCGATCGCCAAGATATGGCGGTTTCTCCACAGGTAAACACATAACCCGTTTGAGATCGAGCCTTGTGTGGGTCGGACAAATATCCAGCATCAGCATAACCAACAAGATCTGGGCTGCAATTCTTGCCATAAAATAAGCCCATATCGGTAGTTCCCTTTAGGTACCGCAATATGTGTTTGATCCTATTCCAATGTCTCCTCGTAGGAGCCGAGCTAAATCTTGCTAAGACATTAACTGAAAAGGATATGTCAGGTCTTGTAGTATTTGCAAGATACATTAGTGCGCCAATTACGCTAAGATATGGTACTTCAAGACCAAGTAGCTCTTCATTCCTTTCTTGTGGTCGGAATGGATCTTTGTTCACATCAAGTGATCGAACAACCATCGGTGTACTTAAAGGATGTGCTTCATCCATGTAAAACCGTTTCAGTACCTTTTCTGTATAGGTAGATTGATGAACAAAAATTCCGTTTGCCAAATATTCAATTTGCAAACCAAGACATAGTTTAGTCTTTCCGAGATCTTTCATCTCGAATTCATCCTTTAGATAATCAATTGCCTTTTGGAGTTCTTTAGGGGTTCCAATAAGGTTTATGTCATCAACATATACGGCAAGTACAACAAATTCCGACGTTGTTTTCTTTATAAAAACACACGGGCAAATGGAGTCATTTATATAGCCTTCTTTTAACAAGTACTCACTAAGACGATTATACCACATTCGTCCTGATTGCTTTAGACCATACAAGGATCTTTGCAATTTAATTGAGAACATTTCCCGAGATTTTGAATTATGCGCGTTTGGCATCTTGAGTCCATCGGGAATTTTCATGTATATCTCATTATCGAGTGAGCCATAAAGATAGGCAGTAACCACATCCATTAAGTGCATGTCAAGCTTTTCATGGACAGCAAAACTTATGAGATAACGAAAGGTTATCGCATCCATTACAGGCGAATATGTCTCTTCATAATCGACACCAGGCCTTTGAGAAAAACCTTGTGCAACAAGGCGTGCCTTATATCTTTGTACCTCGTTTTTCTCATTTCTTTTGCGTACAAAAACCCATTTATAGCCGACAGGCTTAACACCATTAGGTGTTTCAACTATAGGGCCAAAAACTTCACGTTTTGCCAGCGAATTCAATTCTGATTGAATTGCTTCTTGCCACTTTGGCCAATCCTGTCTTTTTCGACATTCTTCAACAGATTGAGGTTCGAGATCCTCACATTCTTGCACAATGCTAGATGCTACATTATAAGCAAAGGCATTATCCACCACAATATCCACTCGATTAATATTTGCCTCAATATTAATTGGATTTAGGGATAGTTCCGTATTTTCCAGAGTCTCGGGCTCAATGGATTCTTCATGAATCTCAGAATTTGTTAAATCATGAGATTCTTTCGTGGTGTCATTTTGATCGTTCTTTTTCCTCTTTCTAGGATTTCGATCTTTGGAACCTAATGGTCTGCCACGCTTCAGGCGTGCATTTGACTCATTGGTTATGACACTAGATGATTGTCCAACGGGGACATCAATACGGATTGGAACATTTTCCGCGGGAATGTGGGATTTCGTTATCCTTTTCAAGTCCGTAAATGCGTCAGGCATTTGATTTGCTATTCTTTGCAAATGGATAATCTTTTGTACCTCTGTTTCACAAATAGAGGTATGTGGATCAAGATGAGATAATGATGCATTTTTCCACAAAATTTCCCGTTTGGTTTCACCAACTTCTCCCCCTAATTTTGGGAAAAGTGTCTCATCAAATCGACAGTCTGCAAATCGTGCAGTAAACAAGTCGCCTGTCAATGTTTCAAGGTAGCGAATGATGGAGGGCGATTCAAACCCAACATATATTCCTAACCTTCTTTGCGGACCCATTTTGGTGCGGGATGGCGGTGCTATAGGCACATATACTGCGCATCCAAAAATTCTTAAATGGGATATATTGGGTTCATGACCCAAAACCAATTGCAACGGGGAATACTTGTGGTAATTCGTCGGTCTGAGACGAATTAGCATTGCTGCATGTAAGATGGCGTGACCCCATACCTAAGTGGGCAGCCTCGTTCTCATAAGTAATGGCCTTGCAATCAACTGCAGGCGTTTAATTAACGATTCTGCAAGACCGTTTTGAGTGTGAACATGAGCTACAGAATGTTCAACTTTTATCCCGATTGATAAGCAATAATCATTAAATGCTTGGGATGTAAACTCAGCAGCATTATCCAGTCTAATGGACTTGATTGGATTATCTGGAAATTGTGCTCGTAGTCGAATTATTTGTGCCATTAATTTCGCAAACGCAAGGTTGCGTGATGACAACAGGCACACATGAGACCATCTACAGGATGCGTCTATCAAGACCATGAAATACCTAAACGCCCCACTAGGTGGGTGAATAGGTCCACAAATGTCCCCTTGTATACGTTCGAGAAACGTGGGTGACTCAGTCCCAACCTTTGTTGGTGATGGCCTGATAATCAACTTGCCTTGATAACACGAAGTGCAAGGATATTCATTATTCGAAAGAATTTTGAAATTCTTTAACGGATGCCCATATGAGCTTTCTATAATCTGTCTCATCATGATCGATCCTGGGTGTCCCAATCGATCATGCCAAAGTACAAAGGTATTGGAATCAGTAACCCTTTGGTTTACTGTTGAATGTGCCTCAATTGCACTAATTCTTGTCCAATACAGGCCACAAGATAAAGACGGGAATTTCTCAATAACCCTCTTTTGGCCGGAGACATTCTTTGTGATGACGAGATATTCAAGATTATCTTCATCCATTGTCTCAATATGATAGCCATTCCGGCGTACATCTTTAAAACTCAACAAGTTTCTCTTAGACTTGGAGGAGAACATTGCATTCTCTATGATTAACGTCGTGCCTTTGGACAGAGTTACAATTGCTCTTCCGGAGCCTTCAATCAATTTACTACTTCCAGAGATTGTAGTAACGTTTGCCTTACACATATTTAGTTGAGAAAAATATTTCCTTTCTTTGAGTATTGTATGTGTAGTACATGAATCAACTAGGCAAATACTTTTACAGTTGGACGTTGATCCAAGTTCGCTTTGTGAGATATCCATATTTGCTATCCCATAGTTTGACATACAAAAGAGATATACGAATATAAGAATAAACAAGTTCAATTCGTTTGTGTCACATAATATTTTCAAAATCTGCTGCTAACAGTTGACTAACAAAATCAGATATATTATCCATAATTGTTACTTTGCAGTTTGAAAATTTCAGTTTAAACATTTTCTTCAAACAATCGATTGTTAAACACAAACAATCGATTGTTAAACATTGACAATCGATTGTTAAACACACACAATCGATTATTTGCTATTTTTGAAAAACTTCAGATCACACTGTCTTAAGACAATCGATTGTTATGCATAGACAATCGATTGTTGGCTATTTTGAAAAATTCCAGAGCACACTGTTTTAAGACAATCGATTGTTAAGTATAGACAATCGATTGTTGGCTATTTTGAAAAATTCCAGAGCACACTGTTTTAAGACAATCGATTGTTAAGTATAGACAATCGATTGTTGGTTATTTTGAAAAATTCCAGAGCACACTGTTTTAAGACAATCGATTGTTGGCTATTTTGAAAAATTCCAGAGCACATTGTTTTAAGATAATCGATTGTTATGCATAGACAATCGATTGTGGATGATTTTTGAAAAATTCCAGATTACACTATCTTAACGACAATCGATTGTTAGACAAAGACAATCGATTGTTGATGATTTTTGAAAAATTCCAGATTACACTGTCTTAACGACAATCGATTGTTAGACAAAGACAATCGATTGTTGATCAATTATTTTTCAGCTTTAATGCGAAAATAGTAGATAATCGACTAGTTTTTCAAGCTAGTCGATTACCCCTACTGGAAAATAAAATTTTTAATGATATTTGAGCATATTGAAGATATTCTAAAGAACTACTGCTAACATTGCATCATGAACTAACTAATACGAGCTAATACTAATGACTATTAGTTTATTCACTAACTAATACAAATAAGTAGAACAAAATCAAATAACTCCATCTTCTTTCATCACGGACCCATCGCCGATTAGGTGGTCTATTTTCCCCTCGGGTTGCTCAAAGAAGTCTGCCACATCCAGGTGGGTGATGTCCGAGTTGTCGTCATAGACAAAATTTGTTTCAGGGCCTTTTCTCTTTCGAGATGCTTGATAAAGGTCAACCAAGTGTCTTGGTATACGGCAAGTCTTTGACCAGTGCCCTTTCCCACCGCAACGATAACATATAGTTTCTGAACCATTTGCCTTAGGATCTTCATGACCCCGTTTCTGCTTTCGGCAGTTATCTCTCCTTGGGGGTTGACGGACTTCATTGGAGTTCTTCCTTGTCTACGTCCCTGGCTATGACCCCGTTTACGACCATGACCATGGTCCTTTTCATGTTTGGCATAATGAGAGTGCACCTTATCTGCTTCAGGCAGTGGTGTAGACCCAGTGGGTCGATTTTCATGATTTCTCATGAGCAGGTCATTATTTCGCTCAGCCACTAGTAGAAGAGAAATCAGTTCAGAGTACTTTGTAAAGCCTTTCTCTCTGTACTGTTGTTGCAGTACCATATTGGAGGCATGAAACGTTGTAAACGTTTTCTCAAGCATATCATAATCGGAGATATTATCCCCGCATAGCTTCAATTTAGAAGTAATTCTGAACATTGCAGAATTATATTCAGAAACGGACTTAAAGTCCTGGAGCCTCAGGTGAGCCCAATCATATCGTGCTTGTGGCAGAGTGACCAACTTCAGGTTGTCATATCTCTCCTTTAAGCCGTTCCACAAGATGAGTAGATCCTTGACGGTGAGATATTCAATCTTCAAACCTTCATCAAGGTGATGGCGCAAGAAAATCAAGGCCTTCGCACAGTCTTGGGTAGATGCTTTTTCTCTATCTTTGATGGTGTCTCCGAGACCCATAGCATCTAAGTGGATTTCAGCATCCAACACCCATGTCATATAGTTCTTGCCCGAAATTTCAAGGGCACTTTCTTTTCGTAATGTCAGACATAATCGAAAATTAAATTAGGAAGAGGGAAATACCTTAGATTTTTCGAGAATGGTTCTTGAGACGGTAGAGTCTCGTGCTGATAACGTGTTATGAAATAATATAAAAGACAAGAACAATAATGCAAGAACAAGAGCAATAGAGAGAAGAGTAGAGAGAGTTCTTCTTATTGATACTTAGAGAATGTTAGGAGTGATTTACAATGGTAGAGGGCACCTCTATTTATAGGGAGGAGGATGATTTAGCTACCAAGAATAGAACTCTAGAATCTCTCTAATTAAAGACATTCACCTTAAATAGAAGTCTATTTACAACAGTTATATAATTTTCGTCAATTTCTTCAGCTGCAATTGTGTAACGAGTAGAGAAGTATTTTTAATACGGAAATAGTAAGGAGATTAATTTATTCTTAACCTTTTCAGGATGCCGTGAGCCGGAAATGATAAAAGGGCAGCATTTTTCTTAACCATTTATATATTATTTTTCATTACTGCGGAGGAACTTTAAATTTCCATAAAAAGGTTATCAAAGAAGACAACCAAAAAAAAACTCTTTTTCAGTCTTTGAATAAAGATCACACAAACAAAAGCTTATGTTTCGTTTCATATCACCAATTAATTCGTATACTCCTCAATAATTTAAGCTAAAAAGGAGAGCCTAATCCTTGCAAGACTCCATCATCATTTTACTAAAGAGAAACAAAAAAGGGAGAATTCAATTTTTTCAGGTACAAAGAATTTTATGTATTCACGAAATCTCTTTACGTTATTGCTCATGCAATGTCCCCACACATTTTCCCCACTACTATAATATAAAATTTTATTTCTATAAATACCAGCCTTATGAGGCGTGTGTCAAACACAGTCATCTACTACTACTTTCTTCCACTCTTTGCCTAAGTTATTTTCAAGTCATTATTTTCTGTCAAATAAGAAAACCATGGCTTCAAACCAAGCAAATACTCAACAAGAATCCAAGTTCTCTCTCCCTATGAATGACTTGGAGCAACAAGTAACATTAGAACAGGAAGTAGATGAGAAGGAATTCGACTATTCGAAACTATCCCAATGGCTCAGAGCAGCTGTTCTTGGAGCCAATGATGGATTAGTTTCCACAGCATCATTGATGATGGGGGTTGGAGCTGTGAAAAAGGACATTAAGGTCATGATCTTGACCGGATTCGCCGGTCTAGTGGCCGGAGCTTGTTCTATGGCCATCGGAGAATTTGTTTCCGTTTATTCTCAACTTGACATAGAAGTGGCTCAGATGAAAAGGAAAAAGAGAAGAAACGCTGACAGAGAAAAAGAAGACGATGATGATGCGAAAAAGAGCTTGCCAAATCCAGCACAAGCAGCAGCAGCATCAGCACTTGCATTCTCAGTAGGTGCAATGGTGCCATTATTAGCAGCATCATTTATTAGGGATTACAAAGTGAGAATTGGAGTTGTTGTTGCAGCTTTGAGCTTAGCTTTAATGGTGTTTGGATGGTTAGGAGCTGCTTTAGGGAAGGCACCAGTAGTCAAGTCCTCAGCTAGGGTTTTGCTTGGAGGTTGGTTGGCTATGGCCATAACTTTTGGCTTAACAAAATTGATTGGTTCTAGTGGCCTCTAAATTCTATACTACTATTTGTGGCATAATGCTTTAATTTCTCAAAGCCACTCTTCTTTATTTTCTTCTTCGTGTTATAAATTTTGTTATAGCTAGGATATATATAGCGGTCTATGTAATCCAAATATTTGTATCACCCTCATGCTCCGATTAACCGTATGCATGCATTCTAGTATTATTGTATCATAATAAGATTCCACCCCTTCTATTAAGATCTTTATTTCGTTCTTTTGTTTTGGAACATTTTACGTTGCATGACGTGTTCCAATCTGTCCTAAAACAGTTTACCAATTTGTATTACTTTGGAGGAAAGTGTCAATCAATTTTAAGAAATGATACTAAAACGAATTTCTAACCCAAAAAAAAAACACTTTGTTATATGTCTAAAATCATTAATCTTGATATGAAAGGTCATGCAACTTTAAAGATGCAGTAGTATGAAGTAAAAAGAATGGACCTTGGGGCCTAACTCAACCCCAAAAGTTAACTTTTGGGGTTGAGTTAAGTCCAAGGTCCATTCTTATCGTGGTATCAGAGCCAGACCCGTCCCAATTATTGTTACCGATGTTGGGCTCCCATTTATATTGTCCACGCTCCAGAGATCTGGGCGTGAGGGGGGGAGGGTGTTGAGTTGTCCCACATCGGAGGGATTTGAGGTTCTTGGTCTCCTTATATGACTTGGACAATCCTCATCTCATAAGCTAGCTTTTGGGATTGAGTTAGGCCAAAGTTTCATTCTTATCAGTAGCAAATTGCCAGATGACCGGAACTCTCTTCCTTCTGTGTACTGGATCCCATGTTGGATGTGTGTAATATTGTTTAATATCATTAATCTAGGTACTATATGTAATGCATTTCAATATAAGTTTAACAAATTCTTATTTTATACACCCTCTACATCAAATTAATTGTCCCGTCATTTATTTATTAGATTAATTTGAGTAAAAAATCTGTAAAACAATTATGTTGAGAATTTCAAACTATTTTCGAATTGAAAAATTAGAACCCCCGGCGCCTATACGATAATAAAATGTTAAGAAATACTGAATGAAATAGGGAATAATTAAGTTTCGCTTAATTAGTGGAAAGCAAATAGACTTTTGATACAATAAAAAATATAGAAGACATAAAAGGATGGTGGAGAAATGGATAGTACCCTTTCACTTTTAATTAAAGGCGTCGGATTCGAAATCTAGCAAAAAAAAAAAATCTCGATAGGGATTGTTTCCTTTTTTAAATAAGCCTCTTAGTAAGCATATAATTTTTGTCCCGCACGTAAGATTTCTCCTAAAAATATTTAAAATAGTTTGTAATTATTTTTATGTATACAATTTTAGGAATTTTGTTTGTTTATTTGATAACATTTTTATTGCATTAAAAGATTATTCATGTCACTAGGACATTTTAAAATCATAAAATTACCAAAAATATTTCTTCATGGAATTTTAGAGTTCAATTGCATGTAGATGCATCTTTAAAATACAAAACCACGAACAAATACATAAGTTGTTTTCCTTGCATTTTACTTTTGATTAATTAATTAGTTTAATTTGTTAATTCACCATTCAAATTAGTTTATTATTAGATAAAGTAGTCACGTAGGCTCTGTGTGAAGGGAAACTTTTTATTAGTGTTGGAAATTAGGTTGGGCTAATTGTATAAGAACAAGGGTAGTATACGCGGTATATCTACGGGAAATACCAGTTAACTTCATATATATCTAAAATATTTATTTTATCTTTATTTTATAAAACTGTATCTACTTTTTAAATCGGTAATATCATTATATACCATTAAACGAATCTCACATTTTAAGAAACTAAATTATCTCTCACTCCCTTAAAACACTCCATCGTTTTAAGGAAACGGGGTTACACTTACCTTCTGAACAAAAAGTTCATACCCCAATAATTTATTCAAGTCCTTCATCGTTTTTTTCTCTTCCATCTAAATCAAAGAGAAACAAAAATAAGGTGAAAATATTTTAACTTGGGATACAATGTCTAAACTAAAATAAAATACTAGAATATACTATTTAAACTAATACACCACAATATCCTAATAAAAATATAATATTCGAATCAAACAACTATAATATTTTAATTTAGAATATAATACTCAAATCGAATATACCACAATATTCTAATTTAAAATGTATATTTAAATCAAATCAATATTCAAACCAAGATTTATTAGAATACACAGGTCTCATGTGCCTGAGCCTGAATTGTTTTACCATGATGAGGGCTACTTTATAGCTAAATTTCAGTCACTTGATGATGCCAAAGAAATACTGTGTGGAGGACCATATTCAATTGCTAATAGGCCTATGATTTTGAAACAATGGTCGGTTGATCTTGATTTTAAAGATGCTTTCCCAACAGAAATTCCCCTGTGGATTAAATTCCCCAGTTTACCTATGTCCTGTTGGGGCAGCAAGTCACTGAGTAGAATTGCAAGTGTGCTGGGGAAACCCATCTTTGCTAATGAATGCACGACAAAGCAAAGTAGAGTCTTTTATGCTCGTATGCTAATTGAGGTGAATGTATCAAAGGCATTACCAAGTGAGATTGAACTGATGGATCCCAATGGAAAGAGTTTTATGCAAGATGTGTCATATGATTGGAAGCCATCATATTGTGAGAAGTGTCTGATGGTGGGACATAACTGTTTGGCTAAAACAGCCCCCTCAGTTAAGCCTAGAATGACACAGGAATGGAGAGTTAAGGCTCCAGCTCCTGTGGCCCAGAGCAGTCAGGGAAATCAAGTCCAACAACCACACAATGCAAAACAACCAAGATCCCATGATGGTGTGGAGGAACAATTGAACAAGTAGAAGGGTGTTGCTACACAGATGTCTCCAGTCTTTAACATCACAAATTTTCCACCATTATCCCCTATTGTGATGTCTAATAGATTTGAAGTTGGAACAGTGAGTTGGGCAGATCACCCCCTAGATGAAGGGGGAACCAGCTATGGCCAATGAAGTGGTTAATTTGGAATATAAGGGGTGTAAATAAAAGGTACAAACAGAAGGAAGCTAAAGAATACTTTAAAACCAATAAATTTGACCTTGTTGGTCTTGTAGAGACAAAGGTTAAACAAAAAAATGCAGATAGAATAGCTATTTTTTTGTTGCCTAACTGGAGTATAATTACTAACTACAATGGAGCAGTAAATGGAAGAATATGGATCCTATGGGATCCTACTAAGTATTTGATCTCTGGAGTACAGGAGGAGGCTCAACTCATCCATTACAGTGTCAGGAATCTTAGTGGAGAACTTCTCTGCTATCTCACAGTGGTATATGGATCAAATGATAGTGATCATAGGGGAACAATGTGGAAGATTATTCAGAATCTGGCTGCAGGTATAAATGATCCTTGGATAATTGCAGGAGACTTCAATGCCATATTGTCAAGTAATGATAGACAATCATGCCAACCAGTCAAGCAAGGAGAGACTGTGCAGTTTAACAATTGCATGCAGCAAGCTGGCCTGGCTGAACTGCCATGGAAAGGGGATTTCTTTACTTGGACGAATAAGCAAAGTGGTGATGACAGAGTGTATAGCAGATTAGATAGGGTGTTTGGCAATTATGAATGGATGATGAAATGGAATCATGTGCACACTGCATATGGAGTTCCTTTTATCTCTGATCACAATCCCATGCTATTATCCCTAACTGAAGATGTTCACAGCAGGAAGATACCATTTAGATTCTACAATGTATGAACTCATAGTAAGGATTTCCAACCTTTGGTCCAAGCTAAATGGAAAAGCACTGCTCAATGTACCTTGCAAGGAGTGTGGAATAACCTCAAAGCCCTCAAGCCTGCCTTAAAATCTCTAAATACTAGCGAATTTAAGGGTATTACACAGAAGATTGAGAATATTAGAAAGGAACTGGAAGCTGTCCAACAACATATGGCCATATCATATACAGATAACCTACAGCTGAGAGAAAAAGACCTGCTGCAGCAATTGGAAAAATTGTCTCTGCTTGAAGAATCAGCACTGCAACAAAAATCTAGAGCCAGATGGATCCAGCTAGGAGATTTAAACAATAAATACTTCTCAGCAGTAATGAAGGAGAGAAACCAATTTAAAAGGATTACTGAGCTGACCACAGAAGGAGGACTGAAGATAACTGATCCAGCTGACCTACACAAGGAGATTACAGGTTTCTATAAATCACTCATGGGTACAGCAGCCACTTCATTACCAGCAGTGAACAAAGGGTATATGAACAATGGTCCTAGACTCTCACATCAGCAAAGGAAGGAGCTATCAAAGGACATCACTGACACAGAGATCCTAAACAGTTTGAAGGCAATTGGTAATGCTAAAGCTCCAGGGATAGATGGATATAATGCTATGTTCTTTAAACACACTTGGCCTATCATAGGGCATCAGGTGATTCAAGCAGTCAAGAACTTTTTTGCAACCAGCAAAATGCACAAACCTGTAAACTGTGCTACACTCACTCTAATTCCTAAGGTTTCTAGTCCCAAAACAGTAAAAGAATTTCGACCAATAGCTTGTTGTTCAGTCCTATACAAAATTATCTCCAAGTTGTTGGCCAACAGACTCCAGAAAGTCATGAGTAGTATTATCTGTAATGCACAGGCAGGCTTTATTCCAGGAAGGAGAATAGCAGATAATGTCATCTTAGCACATGAATTAATAAAGCATTATACCAGGTCTCATATCTCTCCCAGGTGTATGATCAAAATTGATTTGCAGAAAGCCTATGATTCAGTAGAATGGTGCTACTTACAGCAGGTTATGGAAGCACTGGATTTCCCTCCCAGATTTACAAGATGGATCATGGAATGTGTTCAAACTGTTAGTTATACAGTAGTGGTTAATGGTGAGACAACTGAGCCCTTCCAAGCAGCTAAAGGACTGAGACAAGGGGATCCAATATCCCCTTTTCTGTTTGCTATTGTGATGGAGTATCTCAGCAGGTCTTTGGTTGAATTGAGGCAAAATAGAGAGTTTGTGTTTCATCCTGGTTGTAAAAAATTGGGAATAACTCACTTAAGTTTTGCTGATGACTTGTTGCTGTTTGTCAAAGGAGATCCTCTTTCTGTAAGTACTATGTTTACTTATTTCTCTCAGTTCACTGCTGCTTCTGGTATGACATCAAACTTGCATAAGAGTGCTGTCTATTTCGGAGGGGTGAAACCTCAGGATCAGCAGCATATTATTGATCTCCTGGGATATGTACGTGGAGAACTTCCTTTTAAGTATTTGGGAGTACCTTTGACTGCCAAGAAGTTGACTGTTTTGCAATGGCAGCCACTGGCTGCCAAAGTTTCTGCCAGGATTACTTCCTGGATTGCCAGGCACCTATCATATGCTGGCAGAACTCAGCTGGTTCAATCAGTTATCTTTGGGATTCAGGCTTACTGGGCACAATTTTTCTTAATTCCTTCCAAGATTATAAAAATACTGGAGGCAATGTGCAGATCATACATCTGGTCAGGATCAGTTAGTGTGTCAAGGAAGGCATATGTGGCTTGGGAGAAAATCTATATGCCAAAGTCTGCTGGTGGTTTGAATCTGACTAATTTACTACTGTGGAACAAGGCTGCTATTTCTAAACTCAGCTGAGATTTGGCACACAAGAAGGATACTCTATGGGTGAAATGGATTCATACAGTGTATATCAAACAGAGGCAATTGGAGAACATCATTGTCCCTAAGCAGGCTAGTTGGATGGTAAGGAAGATCTTTGAAGGCATTGAATTACTGCAGCAACACCAAATGCTGGATAAATCAGTGTGCACTTTTAGACAGCTCTACCTACAGCAGATAGGAGAGGCACCAAGAGTCAGGTGGAAGAACTTAACAATACAGAATGCTGCTCGACCCAAAGCAATCTTTAACCTATGGCTGCTCCTGCAAGATAGGCTGCCCACCAAAACAAGGTTGATCAAATGGAATCTGGATGTAACAGACACTTGTGTCATGTGCCAACAAGCTGTGGAAACTAGGGAACACTTATTCCTGCATTGCTCTTATGCAACTGAACTGAGAACTCACATGCTGCACTGGATTGGAATTAAGCAACCTACTGGACAAAACTGGCTTCAGTTTGTTCAGTGGCTCATTGAGAAATCTAAAGGCAAATCCCCTCGAGCTCACATATTCAAAATGACAATGACGGAGATGTTTTATGTTGTTTGGCTGGAAAGGAATGCGAAAATATTCGAAAATACATATTGTACCAGTGACAAGCTACTTAGGAATATTGCTTATAATTGTAATGTTAGAGCTCCTCCTAGGCTAGGGATATTAATTAATCAGTTTTTGCTTTAATACTAGGATAGTTTTGTTTCAGTTTTGATAGCCAGTTGAGGTATGAACTGGGCTATGGAATTGTAAGGTTAACACTTTGGTGATTAATACAAAGTTTAATTACAAAAAAAAAAAACCAAGTATACCACAATATAGTATTCAAATCAAATATACCACAAAATTTTAATTTAAAATATAATATTCAAACCAAGTATATCAAATTACAATAGTTTAATGGGGAATATATAAATCAAGCCAACATACCAAATTCTAATAAAGAATACAATATTTAAACCAAACACATCACAATATTATAATTTAAAATCCATATTCAAACCAAACATTACATATTCAAGAAAACGTACTACAATATTCTAATTTAGAATATAAAATTCAAATCAAATATACCTTTATTTTTATTTGTTGTGTATAATTTATTTACTTGTAAAATTAATATGCTATATATAGTATTAGTATATGATGATATAATTTAAAATATAATATTCAAATCGAATATACCTACAATATTCTTATTTAAAATATATTATTCAATCTGAACATACTATGATATTCTAATTTCAAATATAGTATCTAAAACCAAATATATTTTTATTTTTATTTATTTTGTATATTTTATTTTACTTGCAATATTAACATGCTATATATAATACTTGTATGCAATAAATATTTTATTGAATAATTGTGTATTGAATACACGAAGATAAGGACAAAGGTTCTCATAGGAAAAGGCTTTGTTTAAAGGAATTTTATTCTTTAACTTTGGTTCAAAGTTTAAACGGATGGAGTGATTTTGCTTTACATAGATCGATACTTTCCTTTAATTAGGGAGTAAATTTATATGGTAGTTATTGTTCTTTTGACTAAATGAATATGTAAGGTAATTAATTGATGTATATTACGAGCAATTTCATAATTGAAATATATTATGTTAAGGGCTTTTAAAAGTAGGTACACGGACGCTAGGGAAGCTTGGGCTTCAAACTCAAATTCAGGCCTTTTCCTTTGGCCCAATCAAAATACCCGTCCGTTTTGGTCAAGATCTGACCTCCACCACTTATTAATTTAGATCTGACTGTGGAGAACTAATCTCCTTTCCTCATTTAACTGTCCTAAGAGACCACCCCCACCTCAAAAATCTCTCTTTCTCTCTTATCCCTCTCTTTACATCTTCACCTCTCTTTATCCTTGTTACGATCGACAATTCACTAATCGTGATGGTACCTAACTCAACCCATCAAACAAATTAATTAACAATCAAACAATTCAATTGAAAATAATAAAGATCAATAAATTAAACAACTGAAACTTTATACAATAATCCAAGGACTGATATTACAAATCACGAACTGCTAAGGCATAGATTTACGAAGCTAGTATGAAGTAATACAGTATCTGTTTAAATATAACTCAAATCTAAGACTACCAAAAAGAAAGTGGTATCCATGTACGGACAATGGGTATATCTTTAATACCAGCTCCTGCTATGTACAACAACATTAGCCCCAAGATCTGAACATAACGCGCATAAGTGCATTATTAGTACAACCGACCCCATGTACTCAACAATTATCATCACTAACCCCGACGAGGTAATAGAAACAAGAATTATAAATGATACTCACTAGTCACTTGTACAAGTTTATAAATTCCCAACAAGTATAGAACATACATATGATCAAAAACACAAGTAAAACCACCCTGTGCTCACAAGTCTATTTAAAATGTTTAGCCCGTTTGACAATCCAACATATATGGAAGATATGCAAGTGAATCAGGTAAAGTCAAGGAAATTACAAATAAAGATGATATGCAATAACCAAATAGCGCAACCCGATTCCAATAGAAATCACATCACGACTCTCCGACCCACATATGGATCTTAATAACCAAACCAAACCAATAATCAGCTCTCCCAGAGCTCACATCAACTAGAAACCCACCAGTTTCTAATATTTCGCATGTACAACATCAAGAGAGACATGAGAGGTTGACCCTAGGGGAATGTATCTATATCCACACGTATGCACGACGAATTCAATGTGTTATTCGCCCGGCATGGTCATAACAATATCATAATATGCTCGGTGTGGTCAGGGGCTCAATATTATAATATGCTCAGCGTGATCACAAGATCAATATCATAATACCCAACGTGGTCACATGCTATATCACAACCCGTCAGGCGAGGTAAAAAACATGTATAATAGCACAATATGCCCGACGTGGTCACATGTATAACAACACGATCTGCATGGTGTAGTCACAAGTATAACAACACAATCTATCCGACATTATCACATGCATAATAGCACAATCCACCTGGCATGGTCACAAGCATAACAACTCAATCTGCCGGGCATGGTCACAGTCACAACAACACACCATGCGCAGCATGTTTACTGGTATCCAGTCAAAATCATATCCCGTAAAGGTAAATAAACAAGAACACATGTATATGATCATCAATGAATATTAAATTTCATGCTCCGAGGTCCCAAGCCCGAGGAATGAATTTTTAAGTGGAATTATTTTCTGAAATCTTTTGAGGAAATTTTAAATGAAAACGGATTAGAAAGCAATGGTATCAGGACCGTATTTTAGTTCCGACGCCCAATACATGCCTTATATATAACTTGAGTCATTCCTGTGAAATTTAGTTAAAAACAGAGGTCGTTTGACGTGATCCGAGCCTTAATTGGGAGATTGGATGTTTAAAGAAGTTTTGAGAAATTTTAGTGATCTTGAGGTTTAATTCGATGTTAGTGATCTTACTACGGTGATTTGATTACATGAATATGTTCGTAGAATATTTTTGAGGTTAGATTTATATTTAGATTGAAGTTTCGAGGGCTCGAATGAGTCTTGGGCGCACTAGTTGGACAACTTTCTGGACTAGACACGCTAAAACTAGCAGACTCGCACATCTGGGCGCGCTAGTCCAGTTTTTGGTTTCTTCACTTCTTTTTCTCGTCTTCAAGTGTACTCATCTCCGAAGGGTCTTTCTTGCTCCAAAATTATTCCAATCACAACTTTAAGGCGTCACGTAGGCTCCTCATCCTGAAATGTACACAATTCACAATTAGAGCCTATTTTTCATCAACTAACCATATTATTACATTGGAATATAATTCAGCGAGAGCATAAACAATCGCCAAATTACCTAGATTTAGCATATTATCAGTGCAATCAACACAAAACTTAAGGGGTAGTTTCCCTTACACAAAGTTAAGCAAGTTACTTCAATTAGGCCAAATCAATACCCAAAATAGCTTTTCCTTTAGAATTTACCTCTACTCAACTCGAATCTAGCAAAATATGACTTAATAATATCAAACAATGCAAGAGAACCAATTCTATCTAACAAAGCTATAATCTTTATATATTTCCCAAAAAGTCAACGTCGGGCTCACCAGGGTCAAAACCCGAGGCGAAGGGTAGGTCTCGACTACCAATAGCACCACAAGTTCACATATGTGGTTTGTTTTTAATTCCGAGTTCAATTCGACTCTCAGATCTCAAATTTTTATTTTTCAAAAGAAGTCAAAAATCCCTTCAGTTCCCATGATTTTGATGTTTATCTCATAAACAATCATGTAGTGTTATTAAATATTGATTAAAATTACGTATTCAATAGTTTGGTATCAAAATCTTTCACAAAATCACCCCCTACCGAGTCTAGGATTTAAAATATGATAAAACGAAGCTACGTCCCAAAATACTGAGCTATAAGAAAACTGCAGGTGTCTCATTTGTAATGATAAATATCGCAATTGTGGAGGTTTTTTCCTCTAGCATCTTGTTGCACAAACGAGTCTAGTGTCACAAAAACGAGCCTCTGGTCTCCGCAATTGCAATACAATCCTCGTAAATGTGAGGCCCTTTCCCAGCAATCTAGATTTGCAAAAGCGAGAATGGCCTCCAATATCAAAACATCACAAATACAATGAAACCAGCACCAACACACAAAATTCTAACAAAATCAATCTGAAACTCACCTGAGCATTCAGGGCTCAACACCAAACATTCACGCAAGTCTATATACATTATACGAACTCAATTGTGCAATCAAAATTCCGTATCCTAAAACAAAAATCAAAACTCAATAGCCATAAAGTTAATCCATGGTCAAACTTAGGTAAATTTAAACCTTTAAATTTCCAACTTTCGGCATAAAAAGTCAAATCTACATAGGGACCTTCAAATTAAATTCCAAAAATACGCCCAAGTCCAAATCACCATACGAACCCAATGCAACTATCAAAACTCCAATCCAGGATTAAATATGAAAAAATCAAACTTGGTTCACTCTTCCAACATAAAGCTTCTTAAATGAGGATTATTCATCCAAATCAATTCTGAATCATTTGAAAATCATCAAAACCAATGATAGATAAAAGTCATAATACACCATGTGAAGTTATTCATGACCTCAAACCGCCGAACTGAATACAAATGTTCAAAACTACAAATCAAATCGTTACCTTCTCCCCACCTAAACATACGTTCACTCTCGAACATGCCAGGAGTTATTCCAAAGCTGTCAAATCACTGCAGGAGCTTGAACTTAAGAATACAATCTCTTAAAGTTTTGAACCGGAAAAAAAGGTTGAAATTTGGGATGCAGTATTCCGAAATTTTGAATTGAAAAAAAATTAAACTTACGTACACAATGTCTTGAAATTTTGAAATTAAAAACTTACATGTATGATATACTTTATTAAAGTTCTTAATAAAAAAATATACTTTAAGATATAGTGTCATAAAGTTTTGAGGACGTGGAAAAGAAGAAGCAGTATATGCACGCTTTTTAGGCTGCCTAAATATTAAATAATATTTTATCCGGTTAAAATAAATAATTTTTTTGGATGTTTTCACATATATTAAGAAACTTACCTTTTAGCATTAATTGGTAATAGGATTTATCATATTAATCTTTGTTATCTCACATAAATACTCCTAACACATATTCTAACATCATTTACTTCAAAGATAATATAGGAAAAAAAGTAATTAATTCGTTCTTGAAATCTGAAACAATCACTTATTTTAAATTATAAAAAAATATCAAAAATTATTTATTTTGGACCGAAGGGAATATGCAAGAGCTTGCTAAGAGTTAAACATCAGTACTAGAAGTGGCTATCTAGTCGATGCCATTTCGACCACCAAATCTTTGTTTAGTTGAATAAATTTAAAAAGGATACGATTCAACAACTTACCCCCCCCCCCCCCCCCCTTGGTGGGGTATACTTGTCGTTTTAGAAAATCAAAAAAGAATTAGTACCTTTTATGTGACCATTTTTCATATTAGTATATTCAACAAAGAATGATATATTTATATATTTGGATGCAATTTAAAGTTTTTATTTTATCATTTTACATTTAGGGGGTGTTTGGTATGAAAGAAAATATTTCTTAGAAAATGTTTTTATGAAAAATGAGTGGTTTTATCACTTATTTCCCCTTGTTTAGTTGGCGAGTGAAAATAATGTGCTACTCTATTTTTCAGAAAAATGTTTTCTAGTATTTGGTTAAAGAATAGAATTTTTTTAGGAAAATATTTTTTATCACTAGTTTTCCTTGATTGGTTGGTGAGTGGAAATCTTTTTCTCGGAAAAATATTTTTTAGTATTTGGTTAGAGAATAGAAAATATTTTTTTTCATGTTTTCTATAAACCTCCCACCCCCCCCCCCCCCCCCCCCCATTTACCCAATATTTTCAGTACTCTATTTTCTTCAAGTATTTAATTATTCTTTTAAAAATTTACTTAAAACCCAAGGAAATAATGTGCTACTCTATTTTTACGCAAACATAACGTTGAAATTTGTATTCTATAGCTAAAAGATTATTATTATTTGGTTGAAAAAAATATGTAATCTTTCTACAATATGAAAATAACGTATTCATTTTATTGAAATAAAAAAATATTATTTTACATCACAAAAAGAAAATACTTATTTTGTTGAAATAGAAAAAAACTATAATTTTTTTACATCAGGAAAAGAAAATACTTTATAAAATTGGTGTTTGTTTTTGTTTCAGTTAATTTTTAATAGTAGTAATTATCTTAGAGAAATAGCCCAACAAATTTAAAAAGTATAAGTTATTGGATAAATAAATACATATTAAAGCACTGGGCACATGTTTGGACAAAATCTAACGTGTCAATGCATGTGAAGTTTAAATTTTTATTGGGCAATTCTTGGAGTAGGACAAGTTGTTCATTAGATGCTGTAAGATACCCTAAAAGGGAAAGAAGTAGTTGCATGTCTACCAACTATATTTACGTTGTAGATATGCTGCAAGTCGTGGTTTATGAGGAAGCTAAGGGTCATTCAAAAAAATAATGGCACCATTCGGGAATTATTTTTTTATTTTCAAAATAGCCATTTTTCTACAAGTGAAATTCCAGGATACTCATGATCAATTTTTCATTTATATTCTACAGAAGATGGAATTTCCTTTTCGTCTCAGTTGAACCTTAAATATAATGAATATGTCAGTTTCCACTTTTGGCCATATATCTGCACACTGAGTCTAGGTTATTAATGAATTAGCTCACCTCCTTTAATATTTTTGCAGTTTACTAGTTGTTGCAGTATCTACGCATTAATTTAAATCCACCTACCACAGTTTAGCTTCTCCTTATACATATAAAGCTGGACCAAACTTGAGCTTCTCATATCATAGTTTACAAGAGTGAAATATATTGGAACAGTTTTATTCTATTTGTTCTAACAATATTTTATTAGGGGTGAATTCTATTATGTGATAGAAGATCACCAAATTTCTTCTAATATACATATAGTGCTGCTTTATATTGTATAGGTGGGCATACTTGAATGAGTTTATTGTCTATATAATACAAAAGTTACTTTAGTGAATAATTTTCGTAATCTTATACCATGACAAATACTCATTGTTACATCTAACTCTTCCTCTTCTATTTTACAGGGATGTATTATGTTTTTTTATAGACAAGAGGGGTTGCTTTGATGGTAAGCAACCCCCACTTTCAACCGAGAGGTTGTGAGTTCGAGTCTCCCCAAGAGCAAGGTGGGAAGTTCTTGGAGGGAAGGATACCGGGGGTCTATTTGGAAACAGCCGCTCTACTAAGTGAGATTATATTGGTTGTTGTTATTGTATTATCTTTTTTACCTCCTTAATTGGAGTCTGTTTATTTCTAAGTTGCTGTCATTTTTATCCCATAGTATATTTAAACCCTTCATTAAATTAATATTAATTTAAAATCTTGTAACCATATTTTTTATGAAATACAACTCCTAGGCACAGCCAAAATAAATAAATAAATAATAAGTCTTGATATTACTAAATCGATTTTACATATTTAATTTTTGTATACATATTCTGGAGGTACACATTGTGTACCTTTTTATGTTATTTGTTCAATCATACTCTGTCATATTTCTTGTTAATTATGATTTGTTTGAAAATATTATGATGATTAATTGAAATTTCCATCATTTAGAGAATTAAATATGTTGCAGCGAGGAAGTAGCTGTCCGCCATCCTCTTCTGAGAGGTAAATTCTTAAAATTCTTGATATAACAATTGTCTTTGTAATAGTTTGTAAGTTAGTTTATTTCTCGGCTGAAATGGTAAAAACAATTTTAAGAAGATATACATTTTCTTGCCTAAGGGGTCGTGTGATTAGGAAACAAGTTATCCAGGATTAATAAACTTATTAATAGTTGGTTAGTTCATCTGACCAAAAATGGAACATCTATGGGTATAATAACCCCGGTATTATTATCAGATTGAGATAGATAGCTCAATCAAATACAAAAAGGAATTTAAGCTGATCAGTAGAGTATATAGGATTTAATTGAATTTTTATATGTCATAAGATTAACTAACTAAGTTCCCATCATTCAGGAATACACTTCACTGCCCCGAGTACAGGATCTTCCTGAGAGGTACTTAATTCCTCAAACTTTATTATATCTATCTATGAATACGTACTAACTCTTCCTCGTCTATTTACAGGGATATTTTTATATGTGCGGATCGCCTATATACTTCTGACACGCCCACATTGAAGAATGAAGTAAGTTAGAGAATATTTATGTAGCACTTCCCACTTTATCAAGAGTCAACTTGACTAATCTTTGAAGCTATATCGAATTAAATTAACTTAATATTTAAAAATTAAAATTTATATATTCTAAAACAAAAAGTACAGTAAGATGCAACTCTTCTAATGTCAATTTGATGAAAAAATTAATATATCTTAAAATGATTATGAAAGTTCACATAGTGTGAATCCAGAGAAATAAAAAGTGCCACATCAATTGCGACATATATACGGATTATATATTATACACTTATTTTATCTAAACATTGTAGTTTTTATTAGGAGCTTTTTACTAACTGACATATGAAGTTTTTTTTAGCAGGAAATAGGCATCATCCCCGTGGCTGCAGATGCATCACAGCATGAGAGGTACATTTCTATATTTGTACTAGTACGTAATTAGCTAGTAATTAATTTGAGTGACATAGAGTTCATAGGACATAGGAAATAATATATAAAGGAATAATGACTTGTCACCACCTAAATCCCATCTTGACACCTAATAGAACCTGCTAGATAAGTCAATCAATATGTAACACAACTCAAACTAAACAATAACCCAGTATAATTCCATTTAGTGGTGTCTGGGGAGGGTAGTATGTACGCAGACCTTACCCCTACCCTTGGGTAGAGAGGCTGTTTCCAAATAAACCCCCGGCATCCTTCCCTCCAAGAACTTCCCACCTTGCTCTTGGGGACACAACCTCTCGGTTGGAAGTGAGGTTGCTTAGCGTCAGAGCAACCCCTCTTGTCGCAACTCAAACTAAAGATTGCCAATAATTAATAAAACAAGAATGCAGAAATTAATACAACAATCCTGTCTTAAAGAAAATGTTGAATACATATGAGGACCTTAAAGACCTCCAAATATTATATATATATATATAACACTCTCCAAGCGTCCAACAATCTACTAAATTGGGGCTGGGGGAGAATTACTTCAACTCTCGGTAAAGATGTCACTTCCTGCATTACAACAACCTTCTCAGGCAGAGGTGTTTATAAAACTGGAGCGACATTCGTCCTCTCGTTAGGATTGGGGAACTGCTGCGATTCTTCCTGAATAGCCTGGATTCTCCCGTCGAGAGTCACTTTGAAAGTATTACCTATACTCTTCCGACTGAAGAGAAAGAAGGTGCCCGGCCTAAAAGACTGGTGGAAAAAGCTCTTTTTGTTGGTCAAGACCTTTTGTTGAACTAAGTAGATCGGCTGGAGTAGCAACTTACCTTACTGGTGTCCGAAGAAGTCTGTTGGTACAGATGTCATATGAGATGTGAAAGCGATTTCCGACTTAAAGACTACTAGTTGAAGTAGAGCCGACTCTAACATTCGTCCAATGCATATGTAAAATACATGAATATGCATGAATGTTTTTACTTGAGTCTAGTATACCAATGTCTGATCAAGACTCGTCCAATACCAATATCCACCATATCCTATGTGCTCCATCATGACCGAAAATTCCCATATACTCCAACATGATATACATATCACCTACGCTTGAAAATTGCAATGTAATATGGGTAATTACCTTACTCTAAAGGTACGAATTCATATCCAAGCGCTGCACGACAAAATCTTGTACCATAACAATTTCAATATCACAACAACCATATGATAGAAACCTCGTGTCATAAAAATATTAATCACACAAGAACTAGACGAAAAAGTCTCGTGCTATAACAATATCAATATCACATCAACTGCCTGACATAAACCTCATACTATAATACTAACCGCACAGAAACACATATGACATGATCATCTCTATGGTATACACATCTAACATGCCGTAATCTCAGTCCATATAGGAGAACTATATGTAGGGATGTATGCATATGAATAAGAGATAAGCAAGTATAATCCACGTAGATAGAGAATAACCATGCATGGGTGCATGTATGTAAACGAGATGATTCTACAAATGTTGTATGTAATGTATGATTATAGCTTCAACATTTAATCTATAGCACAAAAGTCATCATGTCCAAATAAAGCATCTAAAATCTAGAAATAACATGTAACATGGATAATAAAGTTATATAGTCATACAAAGAAGTAAAGCATATCATAAGTAGAGCATATACAAAAAAAAGGCATGACAAAGTTCAAAATCTACCCTTAGCAAGATATAACTTTAGTACCTGCATATACGCTCGTCACCTCGCATGTACGTCAACCCCAAACACATATATCATATAATTCTTTATTAGAAAATATTTTCTCAAGTCAAAGTTAAGCAAGATACTTACTTTCTTCAAACTAGAATTCAACCTAAAATCACACCTTTTCTTTGTTCTTAACCTTCAACTACTCAAAACCTAGCCAAATATCATTCATCGATATCAAACAATGCTAAAAAAAGTAATTCGATCAATTAGCTTAGATTTGAAAAAATCTTAAAAATTCAATAAAAGTCAACCACGCTCACATGCTCACAAATTGCAATCAAGACCAGATCCCAATAACACATTCATCCTCAAGTCCAAATATATAATTAGTTTTCAAATTTGAGTCCAAATTAATGTTCAAAACCTCAAACTACACTCTCTTAAGTTTCAAGTAAATTTTTTCTCTTTAAATCCTTCATTTAAGTATAATAATCCATTGGTAATCATGATATATTTCAAAACCAAGCTAGAATCACGTATCCTCGTGATTTGGGTGAAATTTGTCTTCAAAATCGCCTCAATTTGAGTTCCTTAATTCCAAAAGTGGTGAAGTTAGCTTATAGAAAAATACTGACCATGAGTATGATCATTAAACGTTCTCACAAGAACTTGTTGTACTAGCCATTTCTACCCTTTAAAATATGCTTTAGGTGGTTTGAAACTCATATGAGCCCTCCGGAACCCCATTCAAACATTCAAACAAGTTCATAAATACAATAAGTACATTCCTGGAGGCCTAGAGGCCTGTCGAGCATATTTGTGTGAGTACTAGATTTCACAGGGCGTTTATAAATAATCCCTGCTCTATCAGCTGAAAGTTGTTCTAACAAAAAGTCTGGCGGTTGAGTGAAAACTGTGACGTTGTTCTGGTCTGAAGCAGTTATGTCATATTTAGCCAGATAATGTGCTGCATAGTTTTGCTCCCTGAATGTATGAGTGATAGGTGGATTACCCAGCTGTTGAAGTAAATACTTGCATTCTATTAGGGATGATGAGTAGTGGAGATTTTCATTTAATACATTGGTGTGCACATGTGATTATGATTATGATCTTTCTCGTTTTGATTAATGACATAGTGAAATTCGACTGCCTCAGCTATTAATTGTTTAGTGGAGGGAGGCGGTTTAGAGAGGTGTATATGTAACTTATAGTACTACTTAATTATTTTATTATCTAAGTAGTACGTAATTTGACGTGAATTTGAGTAATATAGTAAACATAGGACAAAATATGAAATACAAAAAAAAAATGATAAATCCTCATACTTAACAAACATGCAAAACCTATTATTACCAAATTTCCTCCTTCTCTCTACTAGCCACTAAAGACCAGCCTGCTAGGCAGACTTTTATCTACACAATTCACCAAAACATTGATAGCACACTGCAAAGAAGACAATATCTAATATACTATGGGTTATATTAATATTATAGACTAGGTACAATATCACTGCCGCTGAAAATAGAAATTTGGTTTGATTCTTTAGTTCTTTCATCATCCTGGTAATATGGTTAACTTGTCAGGATCCTGAATTTGAGTCATTGATCATTCTTAATTATAATTAATTACCATAAGTATTGCCTTAGCTTCAGCTATATTATTAGAGAAATTTCCAAAATAAGCAGAGTAAGCGTTGACTTGAGACTCTTCCACAACTCGCAACATATTACAGATCAGAGCAAAGTATTAATTAGGAGGGAGTGCACTTTGTAGATAACCACCAGTGAATCAAAGTGTTTCCCAAACATGATCTGGGCGAGTTAAGACTGTGATGAATTACACCTTGTAGTGTAAGGAAGTATCAAAAAAATCATTTATTTGGTTTGAGTAAAATTCATTTTACTAATTGTCTGGCCTCTAAGAATCTTGAACTAACTCTTGTCATTTACAGGGATGTCATTACTGATAGTGATGACATAGGTATATTTGACATTGGCAGCATGTGTATTTTTGACATGTCGAGGCCAGAAAATGAAGTAAGCTAAGAATAATTATCATATGGAATTAATGTTATTTATTTCTAAGAATCTTGAACTAATTTTTCATACAAATTTTAGGAGGAAGTTGTTTCTGAAGTTACTGAGATAGTTAGCATTAGTCCAGTTGACATGCCTAGCCCGGCAAATGAAGTAAGCTTATAAGAATACTGTTATATTTTTATCCTTACTTAATTTTCATACGAAACTTTTAGCAGGAAATAGTTTCTGAAGCTAGCCAGAGCGTTAGTATCACTCCCGTGGCTTCAAATGCAGCTCTAGCATTACAACATCCCAGGTACATTTTTATTTTCCACAAAGCTTAACTAAATGCTTAAATTAGTATTCTGAATTATACTTAATTGATCAATATGTCATTTAACTTGAATTGCAGTGATGTAAAGAGTCAACCTTGACTTACTTCACTTATTGCTAGCGGCTTACTGGCAGTATTTGGGGGCCTTACCATTGGTTACGCCTTAAATGTTACAGGTATTTTTTTGTTTAGTAATTAAATCTATGTGCTTGAAAAGTAATGCTTCTTTCCATATTTTTTTGGTTACCATTTTATTTGGAGTGTTTGATTCCTTGTGCTTTTATTAAAATAGGTTATGTCATTTTCTCTCTCATTTTAACCTTCCTTGTGAAATCTACTAGTCTTGACAGAACATATAGCAGTCATAACAAAGAGATTCTCACCCAAAGGAAAATCTATCAGACTTCCTTTCTCTGTCGAATCTCTCCAAGTATTGGTCTTCTAGAAAATAAATTGTGCCAAATCTGATTTAAGAAAGAAACTCATGTAATCTACTCTAATGCTAAATATAGGTGTCACATTCTTCCTACACCCCTTAGTTCTACCACTGAATGAAAGGCTTAAGTTCTACGGAGTAGATTTAGTGGAAATGATGTCTTCGATTGTAGTAATGTCCATATATAACCATTTATCCACATAGTTATTCATTTGCTTTTTGTCACCAGCTACAAACATTCTAGTCTAAGTACCATGCATTGTTGCCTAAATACATAATTTGCATGCAACTCACCTGAAGATGCATGTTGCACACATAGAGACCTAAAACCAAATAACATCTGGCTCTTACTATTGATACCATCCACTAGATCTCATCCTCATTGTGTGAAGTCATCTATTTCTTCTTACTCTTTATTTGTGCATCCAAATTTCCTCTCAACATAAGATGAAATATCCGGTTGTATTGTGTTACCGTCATTAGCAGTATTCATCTTAAACTTTACTAAAGGCTTACTTATTTTTAATTGTATTTCAGGTGGTGCTGTTGGCATTGAAGGCTTTATAGTTCAATTCTCCAGAAGAATTCAGGTAAAATCAGTCACGCCTACATTAATCTGTGGCTCATCCTCTTTTCATCCATTGTGCAGACCATCAGTATGGGCTGCATGTGGAATGATGGAGTCTTGGGGCCGGAAACCAGTACTAGTTATTGGATCAACACTTCAGCTTGTCGGAAGTATTCTAATGTTCTGGTTTCCAAATAATGTTGGGGCATCAATTGGCCTAACAGTCATTGGATGCAGTGTAGCGTTACTAAATCAGGTTAGTGTTTCTCTCTTTGACAACTTATATGTTCTTTTTGCTTTAGCATTGTTGGAAATTTAAATAGCATTATGAACCATAGGAACAGAGATAAAGAGAGTGGAGAGAAAGCTGAGACTACTATAAGGAAACTAGTTTATATATAAGGACTGAAGAATCATATAAACGTATTTCAGAAATCAACATCAACTTCATCTGAAATAAATACTCCATATAATCCTACTAGCCTGTTTCACAAGCTTAACTGATAAGTATTCTCTAGGAACTTATTTACACCAACTAATTATCACAAAATAGAAATGCTTCTATAGAACACAATTGAAATACATAACTCACTGAACTACAATTAACCACCAAATTAAGGAGCCCGAAAGATATAGCAATATAAATTGGTCAATATAACTAAGTAACTATATAACAGAAGTGTTGTAAGCATAAGTTATCAACAAATTAATATAAGAATAAAAATTATAGATATTGGAAGAGGCTATAACTAAGATGAGAAATACAGGCCTAAAAATCTCTGCATGCCTATTTGGTCAACAGTGACCACCATCTTCAAAGCAAAGAATTTTCCATGTGTTTGTCCACTGCCAGAGTCAAATCCAATATGAAGACATAAACGAATCCAATTGAGTCATAAAGAAAACCTACATGACTTTTAGATAGTTAGTTAAATACTTGAGAGCCTCTAAGCAATATATAATATTCTTGTTTCCAGCAACTAGTTAGTGAAAGATGTAGACAAATGTGAAAGATGACTATAACTCCCTATTCAATATTTAGAACTTTTCATATTTAAAAACTTTTCTTTGTGCTCACATACTTTTAAAAGAAAAGCAAAAAAGTGAAACAGGTATGTAGAACTTGTCTACAAAGTGTTTATCAAAATTATTAACTGAGCATCTAACTCTAATGTTCATTTTGCTTTTGATTGTTGTTTCCAATAAGTTATACATAATACATTGGTTTGGAACTGAAGTTGTGATTAATATATATGGTTATTTCTTCCTTTTATGATATATACTACATGGAAGTGGAGACAATTACAATGGGTAAATGGCAGTTTTGGGATTTCTCTCTTTGTTCCACCACCATGACATTAACTGTACTGAGCATCTCATTCTAATACTGGTCAAAAGTTGCTGATTCATTTTGTAGCATCCTTGAGGGCTTACGGCAACCGAAATTCACCACTTAGTTGTGACTTACTGTTGCTTTCACATCCTTCTCCATCATCACCGATTGCTTTGTTGTACACCCCATCACCATCCTAGAAAAGAACATATATCCAAAATCTCAGAAATATACAACAACAATCAAAGTAAGTTTAGTTTAATAGTTAAAAAATAACTTACAGCTACACGGCTTCAACATTGCCATCTTTTGGTAGAAACATATTCCAAAACCAATGTTATTTGAAGAGATCTTCCTCAACTCTTTTGTCTTCTTTCTTTTTTCGCTCGGGCAAAAATTTGTAATGGAGAGGCATACTCCTAGTGTCAGAGAGGTAAATAACATGAATATCCAGGCCTTGAGCGTACACAGGAGCAGCAAAACTACAAGATTCATAATTAAAGACATGAGCAAATATATGATCGTCTCACAGCATGAATCTAACACTCTAATCTCTTCGGAGTATGATTCTTCCGTCCACTCAGAAGGCCCTGAGAATATTGAATAGAAGCCTATGAGGGGGATGGCAAATATTATGCCAATATGGGCACTCTTTTGGCTCAGTTGAAAGATAGGGTCTCCTACCAAAAGGAAGAGACCCAATAAGGAAACCTAGAAAAATCCGAGAAAATTGATTAAGTTACATATTCTATATTTCAATTAATAAAAAATGATCTCTTTAAAGAAAGCCTAAATAAGAAAGAAATGAAGAATTACTTGTGCCACAACCATGACTCAACATGCCGCAACTAGAGTCTTCCGCCATCCGAAGTAACTATAACTCGGATGAGTGAGTCCAGCAACTCCAGCCCGAATAACTCCGGCAATGAGTGGAGCGCGAAGAGCATTATATGCATATCCACTTGAATGGAGAATGAATGGTCCAAAGAAGAGGATTGAATATAAGCCTGAGACTTGCTGAAAAAATTGAGCTGCTATGTTGAGCAGCAAAACGGGCAAACGTGACTGTTTCTTCCTTGTCCCCTTGCCTTCATTTTCAATCATGTCAACCAATGTGTGCAGCTCTGCTTCTGCTCCAGATTTCCTAAATGTCTTAAGGGACAATTTTGCCTCCTCCATACTCCCTTTATTTACGAGAAACCTCGGGGTCTCACTAAGAAAGAAAGACAGCACACGTAGTAGCAAAGCAAAAAACCCGCTAGTGGCAAAGGACCATCTCCAACCATAGCGGAAGTTATGAGATGCTGCTATGTTTACTACTTTTGTGCTAGTGCTTCCCTATAGCACCATGGTGTTATATCCAAGGGAAATTCATTTTGGTGCCTTCCCAATATTGATCTCACTCAATTGAGCTAAGGCGCTATCATGAATAGTCCTTCAAAGAGGTTAAGTAACATCATAGCCAAGTGGAGAAAAAGAAGAAAAGGTCAATGTTTTGTGTATACAAAGGAAGGCAAGATATTTGTTGTGCCTTTGTACTATTTAAATCATCCTATTTTCAACTTGAGATGGCTGAAGAGGAGTATAGTTCTATAGTCAATGGCCCTTTGAGAGTTCCTTGTAAGAATGAATTAATAGAATATATTCTCTTTTTGTTGAGAAAAAAACCTGATGCTGAAATAGAAGAAGCAATTGGAACATACGTTTCTTCTAATTTATCCCATCTTCAGTGCGATAGTCTAATTGAAATTATATCACAACATCCTTAGGTTTTAGTTGTAAAATAGATCAGTAGAAGATGAAGATGGATGCAATTAATATTCTTGTACATTAATGACAAGTTTGAAGTTGTGAATAGTTGTTCATAAGCGGAGGCGGATGCACCCATGCTCCCCTCCCTAGGCTATGTATATGATTTCATCATGGTGATTCCCATTACATTGAGTGAGATTAATGTTGGGAAGGCACAAAAATGGATTTCCCTCAGATATAACTGCATGGTGCTATGGGAAAGCACTAGCACAAAAGTAGTAAACATGGCAACATCTCACAACTTCCACTATGGTTGGAGATGGTCCTTTGCCACTAGCGGGTTTTTGACTTTGCCACTACTTGTGTTGTATTTCTTTCTTAGTGAGACCCCAAGGTTTCTTATTAAGAAAGGGAGTGTAGAGAAGGCAAAAGCGCCCCTTAAGATATTTAGGAAATCTGGAGCAGAAGCAGGGATGTAGACATTGGCTGACATGATTGAAAATGAAAGTAAGGGGACAAGGAAGAAACTATCACGCTCGCCCTTTTTGATTCTTAACATAGCAGCTCAACTTTTCCAGCAAGTCTCGGGCTTAGATTCAATCCTTTTCTTTGGACCATTCATTCTCCAGTCAGCTGGATATGAATATAATGCTCCTTCACGCTCCACTCATTACCGGAGTTATTCGGGTTGGAGTTGCTGGACTCACTCATCCGAGTTATAGTTACTTCGGATGGCGGAAGACTCTAGTTGCGGCATGTTTAGGCATGGTTGTGGCACAAGTAATTCTTCATTTCTTTCTTATTTAGGCTTTCTTTAAAGAGGTCTTTTTTTATTAATTGAAATATAGAATATGTAACTTAATCAATTTTCTCGGATTTTTCTAGGTTTCCTTATTGGGTCTCTTCCTTTTGGTAGGAGACCCTATCTTTCAACTGAGCCAAAAGAGTGCCCATGTTGGCATGACATTTGCCATCCCCCTCATAGGCTTCTATTCAATATTCTCAGGGCCTTGTGAGTGGACGGAAGAATCATACACCGAAGAGATTAGAGTGTTAGATTTATGCTGGGAGACGAGCATATCTTTGCTCATGTCTCTAATTATGAATCATGTTGTTTTGCTGCTCCTGTGTATGCTCAAGGCCTGGATATTCATGTTATTTACCGCTCTGACACTAGGAGTATGCCTCTCCACTACAAATTTTTGCCCGAGCGAAAAAAGAAAGAATTCAAAAGAGTTGAGGAAGATCTCTTCAAATAACATTGGTTTTGGAATAGGTTTCTACCAAAAGATGGCAATGTTGAAGCCGTGTAGCTGTAAGTTATTTTTTAACTGTTAAACTAAACTTACTTTGATTGTTGTTGTTTTTTGAGATTTTGGATATATGTTCTTTTCTAGGATGGTGATGAGGTGTACAACAAAGCAATCGGTGATGATGGAGAAGGATGTGAAAGCAACAGTAAGTCACAACTAAGTGGTGGATTTCGGTTGCCGTAAGCCCTCAAGGATGCTACAAAATGAATCAGCAACTTTTGACCAGTATTAGAATGAGATGCTCAGTACAGTTAATGTAATGGTGGTGGAACAAAGAGAGAAATTCCAAAACGGCCATTTACCCATTGTAATTGTCTCCACTTCCATGTAGTATATATTATAAAAGGAAGAAATAGCCATATATATTAATCACAACTTCACTTCCAAACTAATGTATTATATATAACTCACTGGAAACAACAATGAGAAGCAAAATAACATTAGAATGAGATGCTCAGTTAGCAATTTTGATAAACACTTCGTAGACAAGTTCTACATACCTGTTTCACTTTTTTGATTTTCTTTTAAAAGTATGTGAGCAAAAAGAAAAGTTTTTAAATACGAAAAATTCTAAATAGTGAACAGGGAGTTATAGTCATCTTTCACATTTGTCTACATCTTTCACTAACTAGTTGCTGGAAACAAGAATATTATATATTGCTTGGAGGCTCTCAAGTATTCAACTAACTATCTAAAAGTCATGTAGGTTTTCTTTATGACTCAATTGGATTCGTTTATGTCTTCATATTGGATTTGACTCTGGCAGTGGACAAACATAAGGAAAATTCTTTGCTTTGAAGATGGTGGTCACCGTTGACCAAATAGGCATGCAGAGATTTTTAGGCCTGTATTTCTCATCTTAGTTATAGCCTCTTTCAATATCTATAATTTTTATTCTTATATTAATTTGTTGATAACTTATGCTTACAACACTTCTGTTATATAGTTACTTAGTCATATTGACCAATTTCTATTGCTATATCTTTCGAGCTCCTTAATTTGGTGGTTAATTGTAGTTCAGTGAGTTATGTATTTCAATTGTGTTTTGTATAGAAGCATCTCTATTTTGTGATAATTAGTTGGTGTAAATAAGTTCCTAGAGAATACTTATCAGTTAAGCTTGTGAAACAGGCTAGTAGGATTATATAGAGTATTTATTTCGGATGAAGTTGATGTTGATTTCTGAAATACGTTTATATGATTCTTCAGTCCTTATATATAAACTAGTTTCCTTATAGTAGTCTCAGCTTTCTCGCCACTCTCTTTATCTCTGTTCCTATGGTTCATAATGCTATTTAAATTTCCAACAATGCTGAAGCAAAATGAACATATAAGTTGTCAAAGAGAGAAACACTAACCTGATTTAGTAACGCCACACTGCATCCAATGACTGTTAGGCCAATTGATGCCCCAACATCATTTGGAAACCAGAACATTAGAATACTTCCGACAAGCTGAAGTGTTGATCCAATAACTAGTACTGGTTTTCGGCCCCAAGACTCCATCATTCCACCTACAACCCATACTGATGGTCTGCACAATGAATGAAAAGAGGATGAGCCACAGATTAATGTAGGCGTGACTGATTTTACCTGAATTCTTCTGGAGAATTGAACTATAAAGCCTTCAATGCCAACAGCACCACCTGAAATACAATTAAAAATAAGTAAGCTTTTAGTAAAGTTTAAGATGAATAATGCTAATGACAGAAATACAATACAACCGGATATTTCATATTATGTTGAGAGGAAATTTGGATGCACAAATAAAGAGTAAGAAGAAATATATGACTTCACAGAATGAGGATGAGATCTAGTCGATGGTATCAATAGTAAGAACCAGATGTTATTTGGTATTAGGTCAGTGAGTTATGTATTTCAATTGTGTTCTGTAGAAGCATCTCTATTTTGTGATAATTAGTTGGTGTAAATAAGTTCCTAGAGAATACTTATTAGTTAAGCTTGTGAAACAGGCTAGTTGGATTATATGGAGTATTTATTTCAGATGAAATTGATGTTGATTTCTAAAATACGTTTATATGATCGTTCAGTCTTTATATATAAACTAGTTTCCTTATAGTAGTCTCATCAGTCATCTTATAGCAGAAACATGCACATCAACCATCCGATTTAGCCTTGGAGTCCAGGAAACATGCACTTCGTTCTTTGCCAGGAATTCATTCTGCATTTCCTTCAGCCCTCAAAGCTTCATCTATATGGAGAATGAGATATGCGAATCATATTCCCGTTAACTGAATGTGCAGCAACAAGTTAGTTCAATTCTTTCTCTTTTTGGTTCCATCTTTTATCTCCATTATTATCAGAATAATGATCAGATTATAGTTGTCATATGTTTGCTTATATGCTTAACACATTACAATTAAGGTATAATTTCTATAGGTTTGGTATATTTGGATATTTCAATATTAAAAAAATGTAAACTTCTATGTGATGAAATTTGAATTTTTGTAAACTATTCGTGCAGATCTTTATGGTTATGTGGAAATCTACCAGCAACCAACTCTTTTGCATCCAAAATTGGGCCTAAAACGAATTAAGGTGAATGAAGTTTTGTAATAACATCTTCGTAAACAATGTATAACTTTATTTTATCTTTAATTTTTAATCTTCATAGCATTTCCTTGTAAATTTTCATTTTGTTTACTACACTATGTGCAAAACAGATGATTATTGCGAAAGAGCTTGAAAGACAAAAGGAAGGAAAATCGGGAGGTTTCAAGGCTGAGGAATATTGGTTGTATAAGGAAGGATGCCCAATTGGAACTGTGCCTATACGCAAAATGACAAAGAAACAACTCGAACATTCCTCCTAAGCTTGGCTAATGATGTAAGTCTTCGTTTTAAAATATTTTTCCTTGATGTTATCCTATATATAATTGTTGAAATAGTTTGAAGGAATAAAGAAAACATCATATTTAGTTTGCACGAATTAGCATAAAAGCGTCTCCACCAATAGAATGATTTTTTGGGGTCTCAACTTTTCTTTGTTTATATAATCCTCAATTGAATGGAACTCGCCAATATAGTGCTGCAACCATATGGCTTGAAACAGGGGATGGATTGTAAGTTTCAACTCTTGTTATTTCCTTTTTTGTTTATATATATAGTTACCAAAAAAAGGATTTTGCATTATAGAAACAACTCAATTGTCCATAGTAAATTTTTGATAATTCTCTGCTCAAGTTGGCGTCGTTGATGTTATTATGCTTTTTTAAGGTTCACTGCCTAATATTTTCTTATTTTTAATTTATGTGACATTATTTTAATTAGTTCATTCCATAATTGACTTTATATTATCATTATTATATTTAATAAAAAAATTTATAGTCACACAATATTATATTATGACTAAAACCACAAAGTTTAAAATGTTTCTTACTTTCTTTCTTATAACATTTTTTTCTCCCAAAAGAATACAAGCTATATAATTCGTCTTTACGTTATCTTTTTCAGGTGATGCATCCAAGTTTGAACGGTGACGCCCAAACTCATTTATACCGGGTGGACAGTAAGTATATGTTGTTAACTAGTTCTTTCGAAAAAATAAAATAATAACCAAATGTTGAAATAGGCGGATGGCTATCGAAAAGCTGGATGTTACAACACGCCCTGCCCAGGATTTATTCAATTAAGTTATGATATACCTATAGATTATGCTTTTCCAAGGACCTCCGACGTAGAAACTAATTACAAAGAAGAAGTGCTTCTCAGGGTCTATCAGGTATTATGTTATGCCACGCACTTTCTAATTTTTGTCTCATTCATTAATTTTTTTGATAATAATAAGGAGGTTGTTACACTACATTACGCTAACAATATGTACTTTCATTTTATTAGATGGAATATTTGGATTCTCATCTTGTAATGTACGGTGATGGAGCAGCAGATAGGAATGTGGCCATATGAAATAGACAAATAATGAATTTGGTGCGCGCCTCTCTTTTTTGGTAGGAATATGCCACGATTTTATTGGGCAGAAGCTGTGAAATCTGTTGCTTATTTAATTAATCGGATGCCTTTTTGGTTGTGCTGTATATGTCCATGTCCCAAAGAATTTGCGGAGTAAGGTCCATCCATGTTAAAACAATAGTAGGAAGTATTTTGAAAACGTAAATCTAATACGCTCAGAAAGAAAAAAATAAAGGTATCCGAAATATAGAATACGAATCTGATCCTAAAGCCAGCGTCAAATATTCAAGTGTCCGAGGTCTTTCCCAAGAGCAAAGCGAGAAGTTTTAGAGAGAAGGATGTTCGAGGATCTATTTGGAAACAACCTCTCTATTTCAGGGTAGGGGTAATGTCTAGATACACACTACCTTCCTCAGACCCCACTAAGTATGATTATATTGGATGATTGTTGTTGTGAAAATGTCTCCATTCATAGGTTGTATGAATTGTACAAACTCACTGTAAATCAATTATCCAATATATATCTATGTAATGTTCAGGGTGCATTGGCAAATGCAAAATGGAAAAAGCAGTGAACGAGGAGATGGATGTTTTGCAAATGACTTCTACTTGGGAACTTGTTCCATAACCCAATGGAAAAAGGACAATTGGGTGTATATGTTTTTTCACGGTAAAACTCAAAGGGATTAGGAGCATTAACACATAAATATAAACCACGATTAGTTACAAAAAACTACACACAAAAGTATGGGATGGATTAGTAAGAGACTTTTGCACCAGCAGCTAAGCTTAATACAATACGCATTCGTAAATCTATAGCAGTAAAATGAGAGTGACCCTGCAACAATTTGATGTAAGGAATTCCTTTCTGATAGGAAGAAATCTATATGGATTTACCTCCGGAATTCTTTATTCAAGAATGAAGTTTGTAGATTGGAAAAAATATTGTATGGGTTAAACAATCACCTAAAACATGGTTTGGAAGGTTTCTCTTCTGTAATAAAGACATTCAGTTATAAAGAGAGTAACTCAAATCATATATACTTTGTTTATTAAACACAAGGAAGTGAAGGTGAGGTGACAACTTTGATTGTATATGGTGATAATATGATCATAATGGGTGATGACCTATATGAAATGAAATCATTACAAGAATATTTGGCTGCAAAGTTCGAGATAAAAGATTTGGGACGACTCAAATATTTTTTAGGGATTGAAGTGGCAAGATAAAAGTAGGGAATATTCCTTTCGCAACGAAAATATGTACTAGATCTCTTGACTGAAACTGGAATGCTAACTTGCAAACCAGTAGAAACGCCTATAGAAATCAATCATATACTTGAAATTTTACCTGATCAAGTTTCAACAGATATTGATCATTATCTAAGGCTAGTTGGGGAATTAAACTATTTGTCACACACGAAGCCAGATATCAGGGGCATACACAGAAAATTTTATAAACGGTGTCGATATTTAAAGATGTGATCAAATAAACGAATCATAGTTAATTGCATCATATTAGAAAGTTAAAAACACAAACTCTAATATATGAATAAAACACAATTCAAGTACATTACTATTATTCTACTCAACAAGTTTTTAATTTTTAAATGTAGTATTAGTCTCGTTAGAATTAATACTAAATATCTTTTTTAATGAAATGCACCAAACAATCACTCAAAAATACGCCGTTCATTTGTTTCTACATAGCATGCCTAATTCTAAAGAATCGAAATGGCTAAAATAATTACACCTTTCACTTAAAATTTATTTATTGTGGCTCTAATATTCTAAGCACATCATGATCTACTAGTTTTGTTTGCCCTTACCCACCTAAAGGTCAAGGCCGGGTTCAAGTCTTATATTTTATGTTTTTAGTGTATATTGTATGGATTAAAAAAATCCTAAAACTAAGCAACCAGGAATCGAACTCCAAATGACAACAAGATGTGATGCAGCGCACGACCGAGTGAGCTAGGAGCTCTTTCTTGCAAGTGATATCCACTTCATTTTATTTGTATAGTATTTAGTTTGCATATCGGTTCGTCTCCATTTATATAATAAAATCTTCCCACCAAGCGGTGTCGGCTTGAGTCCAGGTGCAGCTGCCCTGCCAGCTATAGCTTATGTTGTAAGTGCCGTAAGTCAATTTATGCATGCACCGAGTGAAGAACGTATGAATACATTGTTATACCGAATCTTGAAGTACTTGAAAGGCGCTCCAGGCGAAGGGTTATTATTCTCAAAAAATATATATCCGTATTTACGTTTTTTTACTGTCAGATTCATTCTTTTGGGCTCTTGAATATAAACAACTTCAACAGGTACGGACGCTGAATTATTTCAATATCCACCAGTGCCTCCTCTTCTGTTATTAGCTCGTGCCTATTGTAATTCATCCTTGTTGTTGCTCGTGCCTCTTAACTAGCTCGTGCCTATTGTAATTCATCATTGTTGTTGCTCGTGCCTCTTAACTAGCTATCATTCTTTGACCTCTTAACCTGTCTACGTGTCTTGACACGTTTTCCTAAAGACAATCTTTTCCCAATGCAGATAGTCCCTCCACTTTTCATTTATTCATGAGTTGAATATTTGGAAAGTGAATTTCTTTAAAAGAGAATTTTTGTCACCATAAATGCTATGACAAAATTGGCGCTTCAATTGTCACTTCCATTTAATGCTCCGTACACGTGTCGTTTTCCCATTGGTTTTGCAGCCCTTTTCAAGGCTTTTCCTACGGCTCCACTATTCTCGAAGTGTCAATTATCATTATTATGGTTCTTCTATCATCATACTTTTTCCTTTTGCCGGTTGTCCATCAATATAAGTATAACTTCTTTCTTTGTCTTCTATCACATAAAACTTATTGAACACCTCAATTCTTCAAATCTCTATTTACTTCTTCCCTACTTCGATCTTCTTCACCATGACATCACCAAACCCTAACCCTAGGAGAACTCCTATTTAGATTATTTTCCCAATGCCTCCATTAGGCATAGAAGAGATGGTAGACTTCGTAGTTTAGGGTCCATTCACGATGGTAGCACTTCTATGCCCTCTCCTAGTTCTGGTCCTTTTTCTAGAACTAGAGGTTCCCTTTCTCAAAGGTCTTCGTCTAGAAGGAAAAAAGCTTCCGAGCCCTTACGCGAGCCTTTGGTTGAAGAGATAGTTCCAAAAGAGCTATCTTTTTACCATGACAAGGTATCTCATTACATACTCTATTTGAGAAGGTTCGATGCATCTTGCTAGAGGTCCTCCAAAGATTTTGTGATATAAATTGCCTTGAAAGCAATAACGGGCAGCCTGTTTTTGAAGCGCGTGAGCTTTCTTCTTATCTTCAGGCACGGTACCATATTGCAAAAAAGCAATAATATTTTTTCTCCATTCCCAAGTTAAAATTGTTAAAAGGGAAAAGGGTCAGAACTTCCCCTAACGTATTGACTCCAGGTTAGAGGTGTCAACCGTGCCGGGTTGACCCGGGACCGGCACGGACCGGCCCGGTCAAACCCGGCCCAGACCGAACCGGTTTATAGCGGGGGGGGGGGGGGGGGGGGTGGGGGTTGGGGGGGGGAAAGGGGTTAGGACGTTAGGCGATTCCGTCCAATTGACCCGGACCGGACCGGCCCGGAAAGGAAAATTCCGGGCGAACCGGTCAACCCGGACCGGCCCGGACCGGTCCCAACGGTAAAATTTTTTTTTTTTTTTTAAAAAAAAATTTCTGAAAACATGGGGCCCACCAGACCGTTGGCAACGGTCCAGCACCGTTGCCCAACGGGACTTTTTGCATTTTTGGCCAATTTTGAGTTTTTTTTGTTTTTTTTAAATTACATTATCAACCCTTCTTAAAATCTATAAATACCCTCCCCTCTTCTTCATTTCCTCACTCAAAATTATCTATCTCTCTCTCAATTCTCAAATTAGCAAATATCAATCACTCCCTTCTCTTCAATTTTCAAGAATTCATATTCTACTTTCATAATTTTATTGTCTTTATTTTCCCGAATTTAATTTATCGTAATTTCTTATTTGGAAATCGGCATTCGAAGCTTGATTCTTGAAGTTCAAGTGTTCAACATTGAAATACTTGCTTGACGTTTGTTCGTGGTAACACCGGATTTGCGTAATCAAGTGCTCAATTTATTGTCGAATTCGGTGCACTCTCTCCAACTCTTTCTCTTATTTAATATTTTAATTGCATATTTGATTTTAGCTTATATATTAATTTTTTCAATATGTTGAATGCTGCTAAAAGAGCGTGTAGAAAAGTTACTGGTAGGAGTGGAAGTGGAAGTGGAAGTAGTAAAAAAAGTCCTATAGCTTCTGGTAGTAATAGTAATAATGAACCAATAACACATGTTTCTGAATCATCGCCTAATTTGCAAGATGTAAATATTGATTATGAACAATTACACCAAGATTTCGGAATAGAAGATAACGAAATTGGAATAGAAGATGAGATACCACCTACACCTACTAGTGGAAATGTTGGTAGTATTGGAGTTGGAGTTGCTAGTGCAACAAGGGGTAGAAGACCACCAGTCGCTCAAACTTCTAAATCTAATCGTAGAAAAAGAAGTCCTGTTTGGCAATTTTTTGATGAGATAGAAGATAGTGATAGAGTTAAGTGTAGACTTTGTAATGAGACGTTTAAACATTTGACCGGAGGTAATTTAGGGGGGACTGGCACACTTATTAGACATATGCAAAATTATCATCCTATAGAATGGGGAAATAATGGGGATGGAAGTGCAACAACACTTAACCCTACTACTGCAGGTCTCCTAAAATATGATAAAATGAGGGGATCGAGAGGAATTAGCGAAAATGATTGCTTTGGGTTGTCTACCTTTTTCATTTGCTTCTTCCTCTTATCTTGTTACGTATATTCAAAGGATATACAATCCTATGTTTAAAGGTATCCCTAGAAGTACCTGTAGATCAGATATCTTTAGACTTCACAGCCAATATCAAACATACATACGTTATTTGTTTAGTCACCTTCCTTCTAGAGTATGTCTAACTTCTGATATTGGCCATGCTGTAAATGGAAATGATTATTTAACAATTACATGTCATTGGATAGATGACAATACTTGTATGCAAAAACGTATTATTGCTTTTAAATATGATGAAGATCAGAGTCATACTGCTGCATTTATTAGTAGTACAATTGTTGAAGTTGTCGAATTTTATAATCTAAACCAAAAAGTTTTGTGTATGTCTTTTGATAATGCTTCAAACAACAATGCTGCAGTTTCAATTTTAAAATTGAATTTACATCCACCTCTTGATGATATTTTTCATGTTAGATGTGCATGTCATGTTTACAATTTAATTGTTAAAAGTGGGCTCGATTTATTTTTACATGAGATTACTCTAGTTAGAAGAGCAGTTGGAGTAATTCAGGGAAATAATAGACAATCTAGAATAAGAGAATTTAAGAACAAGTGTATGCAATATAACCTTACACCTAGATTCATGCCCGACGAAGTAGTTACTAGATGGAATTATACGTATATATTTTTAAAATGTTGCTACAAATATAGATTTCCAATAACAGAAGTTGCTAATGCACATTGTACTGATCCTAGGCGTATGTTAACAACTGATACCTGGGAGGTCATTAGTGATGTGATTAAATTTTTACATAAATTTTATACTGCTACTGTTGTGTTTTCTGGGGCATATTACCCAACTATTACTTTGGCTTTAGTACATATAGCTGAAATTTCTTTGCTACTATATGAATTTAAGAAGAAAGATAGATATACGGATGCTGTTGCAAGTATGCAAGCAAAATTTAAAAAATATTTATTTCCAATTCCTCCTGTTTACTTAATTGGTGCAGTTTTAAATCCTTCAATTAAAATGTCTGATTGTCAACAATTAATGAATGCTTTATACACTTATATGGAGATTGGGCCCACTGAAAGCCCAAATTTGTATGAATCTATGAACCAACTAAATGAACATTTACAATATCTATATACTTATTATGCAACTCAATGTGATAATGCTCGTGCTTCAACTGCTGCATATCCCACTATGCAATGTAGCACTTCTAATGTAGTCGAAGATGATGATGAAGGCATTGATAGTTTTAATATTTTTTCAAGTTTTTCTAACACTCAAAGTAGTAGCAGGAATATAGATGAACTTCAATTTTACTTGCAGAAGCAAAAGGAGCCTCGCACCAAGGAATTTTCACCGTTAGGCTGGTGGCATGAAAATTCAAAGAAATTTCCCGTTCTTTTCGCTATGGCGCGGGATGTCCTGAATGTCCCAATTTCCACTGTTGCATCCGAGAGTGCATTTAGCCAAGCAAGACAACAACTTGGAGACACACGTCACTCATTGGGAAGCAATGCTTTGGAAGTCTTAGTGTGTCTAAGAGATTGGATAAGATCTGAACGAAGAAATCAAGGAAAGGAAGATCTTGATAGCCCGGAAGACGAAGAACTTGGAGATATATTAACGCACGGAAACCCATCCGAATTTAACTCTCCAGAAGAAGGTCATTCGGTTCATATTAATTTTGAAGAACTTTCTATTGCAATGCAAACCATTTGATGTAAATTGTAAACTAATTATGATACATTTTAGTTTTGAAATTTTGAATTTAAGAAATAAAGTAGCACTTGCAATAAGTGCAATTTTTTCCCCATCTTTTGTTGTGTTCATTCAATTATTACAAAGTATTAATATAACTTAATATTTATACTATTCGTAATTCCAAAAAAAAAAAAAAACCCGGCCCGGCCCGGCCTGACCCGGATCAACCCAGCCCGTTAACAACCCACCTCTAATTGAACCCGGACCGGACCGGCCCGGACCCGGACGGGTCAGAAAAATTGGACCCGGACCCGGCCCGGCCCACCCGTTGGTCACCTATACTCCAGGTTAAAAATGCCCTCCGTTAACCTATTTTGAAGAAAATGCCCCTACCGTTAAAAATGTGGCATATTTGTGCACCTAAGTCTAACAACTGACTGTACTTATATTTAAAAAGGTAGGGGCATTTTTTTCAAAATAGGTTAACGGTAGGGGCATTTTTAAACTGGAGTCAATACGTTAGGGGCACAAATATGCCAGAATTTTAACGGTAGGGGCATTTTTTTCAAAATAGGTTAACGGAGGGCATTTTTAAACTGGCGCCAATACGTTAGGGGCAGTTCTGACCCTTTTCCGTTGTTAAAATTTACCTCATTTTTGTCAGGGTCAAGAACTGAATGAAATAAATGTATAACTGAGGCGTTTGAATCACTTGCCACATCAGCCACTGATGCGAGGTTAGTTAAAGAATCTTCTTCAACATTTTAAACCCTTGGTATTTGTGTAACTTTCAAAGTTTGAAATTTCTTTATCAATTCCCGTACCTTTTCTAGGTATTGCTGCATCCTTGTTTCCCTAGCTGTATAAGTCTCCAGCATTTGATTAACTACGAATTGTGAATCACTCTTGATTATAATCTGATTTATGCCAAATCCTCATGCCAGTTCTAGACCTGAAATAACAACCTCATCCTATGCTTCATTGTTAGTCATGGAATTACATTTAATGGATTGAATAGTTTCACCGTAGGTGGTACCAAGACAATCCCTGAACCTGCACCTTTTACGTTAGATGAACCATCAGTGAATAAAGTCCAAGTTCATGGGTTAGTTCCATTGAACACTTGCAACTCTTTTTCTGTTTCTAATTGCATATCTTTACTAAAATCAGCCACGAAATCAGCTAATACTTATGATTCTATAGCAGTCATAGGTTGATAGGTGTTTTTGTATTCACTTAACTCTATATCCCACTTATCCAATCTTTCGAATAACTCATGCTTATGCAATATATTTCGTAAAGGATAAGCAGTTATTACAACAATAGGATGACACTGAAAATAAGGTCTTAATTTCATAGATGTTATGATTAATGTAAGTGCAAGTTTTTCTAATTGAGTATACCGTGTCTCCGCCTGATAAAGATTTACCAACATAATAGATGGGGGATTGTTTACCTTGCTCCTCCCGAACCAATACAGCACTTACCGCTACTTCCAGAATGGCAAGGTAAATAAGTAGCATTTCCCCTGCGTTTTGTTTTCCCAGTAAGGGTGGATTTGACAAGTACATTTTCAAGTTCCTAAGTGCATGTTGACATTCTTCATTCCATTCAAAATAATCCTGCTTTTTAAGGGCCGAGAAAAATTTAAATAATTTCTCCGATGACTTAATAAATCTCCCCAAAGTTGCAATCCTCCCTGTTAACCTTTGAACTTCTTTCTTATTTGGAGGTATATCAGGGATTCCCTCAATGGCCTTAATCTGTGCAGGATTTATTTCAATACCATGGTTAGAAACAAGAAAATCCAAAAACTTACCTGATGCAACACCAAATGCACATTTCTCGGGGTTTAACTTCATATTATATTTGCGCAAAATTAAAAATGTATACAGATAAATGAGATATGTGATCCTTCGAATACTGAGTTTTAACAAGCATATCATCTATATATACTTCCATAGTTTTCCCTACATGTTCTTGAAACATTTTGGTAACTAACATTTGGTACGTTACACTTGTATTCTTTAGACCAAAGGACATTACCTTATGACAATAAGTCCCCCTGTCTGTTACAAATGAAGTTTTTTCCTCATCTTCTAGATCCATTTTATCCGATTATAACCTGAATATGCATCTAAAACACTTAATAGCTCATGACCTGATGCCGCATCAATCAATTGATCTATGTGAGGTAGTGGAAAAGAGTCTTGAGGGCAAGATTTATTAAGATCAGTATAATCTACACAAACTCGCCACTTACCGTTCTTCTTTGGAACCATAACAGTATTAGCTAACCAGTTAGGATACTTTACCTCACGAATAGAATTGATTTTCAGCAATTTTTGAACTTCATCTTGAATCACTTGATTCTTGAAAGTTCCTTGCTTTCTTTTCTTTTGTTTGACTAGAGGGCATGAGGGATCTTCATTCAATTTATGAATCATTACCTCCTACGGAATCCCTGTCATATCAGAGTGGAACCGAGCAAATCATCCTACGTTAGTTTTCAAAAGTTCAACTAACCTACCTCTCATTCCTTGGCTAAGATTAGCTTCGACGTAAACTTTCCTATCAGGCCATCGAGCAAATAACACGACAGGCTCCAATTCTTCAATTTTAGTTTTGATATTTTCATTTTCCTCTGGTTTCTGAATAGAATCGGGTCTTGAATCTGTATATGTTCGCCCTTGCTCAGTTGAGGTTTGCGTTGTGGTGACCTCAATTACCTTCTGTGGTTGCTATTTTCCTTCATTTCTCTTGCTTCTATCTGCAACGGAATTGATCGCCCTAGGTGCATGTTGATCTCCATGAATTTGACAGATTCTCCATGGCGATGGAAATTAATAACTGATACAAAGTTGAAGGTACTGCATCCACTTCGTGGATCCATGGCCTCCCAAGAATTATGTTGTAAGCCATCTCAAAATCTACTACTTGGAACTTTGTTTCTGTCATGACACCTTCGGCGAATGTGGTGAGTGCTACCTCCCTTTTGTAACTACACTGGAAATATCGAATACAGATAGAGTGTGGGCTTTTGGTATTATTTTTTCATCGGCTTGCATTTCACGCAATACTCTAAGCAAAATAATATTTACCGAGCTACCTGGATCAATCAAAACTCGTCTTACATTAGTATCATATACAATTAATGATATTACCAGTGCATCATTGTGGGGTATTAATACTCTATCTGCATCTGCATCGTTGAATGTAATGTTGTCTTCTTCCAAGGTGTGTCGCATCCATTTCCCTTGAGTGATTGTTATTTTTGAAATCTTGTTAGTGGTCGTGTATGATATACCATTAATATCTTTATATCCACTTATAACATTGACATTCCTTTTCGAGGATGGTGTTTTTGGAGGCTCCTACCTATTTTTCATATAAGTTTGCTTGCCTTTCTCGCTGAACATATCCGTGAGATACCCTTGCTTCAACAGATGATCGACTTCACTTTGTAGAAATCTGCAGTCGGATGTTTTATATCTGTGGTCATTATGAAACTCGCACCAATAGTCAGGGTTGCGCTTGTTTGGATTTGATCTCATTTCCTTTGGCCGTCGAACTTATCTCCCATGCTTTTCAAAATAGCCACGAGCTCGTAGGTGATGAAGTTGAAGTTATAACCACCGAATCTTGCTATTAAATTTGAATCGTCATCTCATGGCTCACGAGTGTTTCGGTCATTCCTGAATCTCGAGCCTGACTCTCTATTCCATGATATGTGATCGTACCTCTGATTGTCTTGCTTTGATCATGAGTCTCTTCCGACAGGTCCCATGTAAGGCTCGTATCTATTTTTGCCGAGCCTTTTTTCAGTCTCCATACATGTTGAGCTTACCTTTTCTTCTTTATAAAATCGTGGAATAGTATCTTCCTCAATCCTTAGCTTCGTGCTATCTCTGTTATAAACGTCATTCCAAGTTGTAGTTGGGAATTCTCGAAGGTTTCTTTGAGTGTCCTCGTGGCTTTTGAACTTTTTTCATTCAAGTTTCTTGCAAAAGCTATAGCCGCCTAGTTGTCAGGTACACATGGCATGTCATTCTTTCACGCTGAAATCTAGCCACAAATTCTCTAAGCAACTCTGAGTCTCCTTGCTTAATTTTGAAAATTTCTTCCATTCTTTTTTCCACCTTTCAATCTCCCGAGTGTGCTTTGATGAAAGAATCTACAAGCTCAGCAAAAGAATTTATAGAATTTTCAGGTAGAAAAGAGTACCATGTGAGCGCTCATTTAATGAGTGTTTCGCCAAACTTCTTAAGTAATATATATTCAATCTCCTGCTTAGTCAAGTCGTTGCTTTTTACTACCGTCGTAAATGCAGTCACGTGATCTCGTGGGTCTGATGTTCTATCATATTTTGGAACGTCATCCATTTTGAAATTTTTTGGAATTGGAAGAGGAGCAACACTTTTTTCCCTTGAGTTGTTTCTCCAAATGCAGTCACGTGATCTCATGGATCTAAACCTTTGAAGCCCAAATTGTGATAAAACAAACCACATGCCGGAAATAGGTCAGCCTAGAAATTCTTCCAATCCGACATCAAAAGAGAAAAACAAACAGAGCAAAACAAAAGAAGAGATGCAAATGAGGCAATAGGCAAACACGAAATAAAAATACTAAAGAAAAGGCTGATTACACTAAATATGTTGATAATCACCAATACGAATTTAATCTTAAACATGCAATATGGATCTATTCGAACTAACAAAAGAAGAAGAAAGAAATAAGAAGAAGCAAACAATATGCAACTTGAAATGCATATAAAGACGGACAGAAAAGATAAGAGATAAAAAGGGGAAAGGCAGAGGAAGATGAACATGAGAAAGGCAACACAAAAATGATTAGAGGCAGAGAAATACCTAAAATAGTCAAATGGGAAAAGGGCTTGAACGGACTTCCAATGCTCTCCAATTTGAGGATTAAAAGGAGTATTAGTCGATTTGTTCTTGTGAGAACAAACGTCTAGCACTCCTTTCGGCCTAAAATTATCTTCGAAAGTTTAGAGAATAACTGAGCTAGACCTTTTAAACGAAGAATCGAGGCAAGCACAAGTCTAGGGTTTCGTTTTAAGATCTAAACTTAAGGAGAAGTGGAAAGAATTTAAGGGAAATTGGTTATGTTTAGTGTTTAAGGGACTATGGGGTTGAAATTTGGTGGTGATTGGAAGTTGTCTTGACGGTAAAAATGGTGGATTTCTCAAGGGCGGCGTTAGGTTAAGGAGCTCTTTGAAGAGAGAGATGAGAGAGGTAGTTGGGAAGTTGTTTGGACTAGGTTTAACTGATGGAATTTGGACATATTAATTAAAATGGGAGAAGTAGCTTGAGCCATTAGATCTGATGAAGGAATTGCTGAGATTGGATTAAAACTAAAGAACTCTAAACTACGTCGTTTGGGTATAAAAAGAAAAATGTTGACCGTGTTGGACACCGGTTTTGGGCATATTTTTGGAATACGTAATCGGGCATAATTATTTGGGCTTGAGGAATTTCAATTAAACTGGCCCAAAAATCAGATTCTCTCATTTTTTGTTGTTTCTTTTCCTTTTCTTTTTCAAATTCAAAATTCTTTTCCCTTTTTTTCAAATTAAAACAAATCTAAATTAATTCTTAAACCACATTATCCTACCAAATTAAATTAATTAACTCTAGATAATAATAATCACAACTAATTAAATACCAAATTAAAAGAAAAACTACCAAAACTAGAAGCTAAAAATTAAAAATGCAAAGATATGTTTTCTTTTGTGATTTTCCATTTTTGCAAACCACTAATTTACTAATTAATCTAAAAATATAAAATTTAATCCTAAATTCAAATGCAATCTATTTTTCTTATATTTTTATGAATTAAACAAGATTAAACATGCACCAAAAAATACAAACAATCAGAAAAGTTCTACAATAATTCCTAAAATAACAAATAATTAAAAGAAAAACCTAATTTTTGGGATTCTGTAGGAGTAATTCATGTGAGGCGAAAATCGCATGCTCATATGCATGGTTGGGCCTACGGTTGTAGTTTATGCTTTATGCATGGGGTCGTGGTTAATGCTTTTTTATGCATTTTTGGGCATGAGGTCGTAGTTATGTATACTTATACTTGGGCCTGAGGACTTATCAACATATATATTGGGCTCGAGGCTGTAGTTTATTCAGATAAACAGGTGGTTCATCGTTCAGAAGAAGGATTATTCATATTCTTACTTCCTTTGTTCAGTTTTGCTATCAGGTATCAGTTATCAGTTATCATTTCAGTTTTCTGTTATCAGTTCTCAGTTATTAGCTTAGTTTCAATTTCAACATTTACAGTTCTTTCTTTTAGTTGTTTAAATACTAGTCTAATTTAAATGTACTGACGTCTCTTTCGCCTGTGGCCTGCATCTCACAATACAGGTAACGATTTTTCAGGCTGACGATTCAGAGTACTAGGATTCTCGTACGAGCTAATTAGTGAGCCCTAGTTCTTTCGAGGCATTACCATGACTTTAGAGTCTTTCAATATTTATAAACAGACAGTGTTTTCAAATCATTAGACGCTTCATAGACTAGAGTAATGGTGTTAGAGTCACATGCTTTTCATGTTCAGTAATCTTGGCTACAGATATATTTCAGAATTATGTTAATGTTTCCGCATATTTATTGATATCATTCAGACTGTTAATATGACAGCATATCTTATTCCCGAGGAGATGTTTGATCTCCCTAGTCTAAAGACTTCTTGTAAGGGCCCCTTATTTATGGAATGGCATGCTAGTTTTTCTTCCACATTCAGCATGTTATGATATCACATGTTTATTCAGTCACTAGTTGGTTTGCTCGATCACAAGTAGTCAGGCACCAAGTGTCGTATTACGTCCAGGCCCAGGTTGGGGCGTGACAAAATTGATCGGTTATTTGGACACTCTACTCTCTCTTGGTTAATATGCTCACATAAGGTAGTTATAATTCAATAATTCTTATAGTATGAAATTCGGTTTAAAGGAGTTGTCACATGTCGAAACTCGCTTTCGCGAGAAAATGGGGTGCGAAAAATGGTATAAGGTAAGGGAAGATCATTGCCATTAGACAACGCGTAGCACTGAAATATTGGCGCCTCAGACGATGAAATATTGGCACCCTAGATGGTGCTAGGCGGTGAAACTTCGGTGCCCAGCGGATCTCAAGGCGCCAAGGTTAGTGTCACGACCCGAAAATCGACCAGGTCGTGATGGCGCCTATCGTGAAACTAGATCAGCCAACATAAATTTTGAATTACCCATATAAACAAAAACAATCATTATTAATCCTTTAATTAATCAGATATCTCATAATGTAAGTCTAAATGAACAGTGCAGAATAAATGCACAAGCCCCACATCTGGGTGTGATAAGTCACGAGCATCTACTAAGGTCTAAATACAACGAAAAGTTTAAAAATGTACTAAATACATTCTGAAGGAGACAAGAGGGAGAAAAGCAGTGCTGTGAACGTCGAGCAGCTACCTTGCTAACTCCAATAACTCTGCCACTAAGCAATCAACACCCGCTACCGAATTCAGAACTACTTGAATCTACACACAAGATGCAGGGAGTAATTTGAGTACGCCAACTCAGTAAGTGATAAAGTAAATGAAAGCTAAGTAGTATGAAAACATGTAAGCCACGTCATAACGCTACAGCAAATGCAATACAAAAATCATTTACTTCGTAAATCATGTTCAGTTTCGGTAAAACCTTTTAAAACAACTTTCAATGGTGATAAAAACAATGAGTAAAAATGTGATAGAAACATAAACGGCCTCTCAACCACAACATGTATCATAAACCGCCCATTGGGCATAATATCAACAGAACCAGCCCCTCGAGCTACCTCAGAATCATTCGTGATCAGTCCTTCGGGCATAACATGTATAAAGAACCGCCCCTCGGGCAAAATAATGGATCAAGAATAGCCCCTCTGGCAACACTATGAAACACCAACAGCCCATCGGGCTACATCATTCATTCACACTAGTTACCCTCGCATATTGGGGGTGTATAGACTCCGCGAAGGACCCCTTACGGCCCAAGAGCAATAACAAGTCATCTCGTAGTATAACACTCACAGTAGGTACCCACGCTCAATAGGGGTGTACAGACTCCAGGAGGGGTCCCTTATGACCCAAAAGCAATAATAAGCCATCTAGTGGCATGATCAAACAAACTCTCGGCCTCCTATCAAGCCACCTCGTGGCGTAACAATTCAGGCCCCCGGCCTCATAATCATGAATCAGCACTATACTGGTGGGGCTTACAACCCTATCCTATGATGACCTCACAACACAGGAGCTCACTTAATCAGAAATCTCTAAAAAGCTACTCGGGCACAGTAAAATATGATGCTTAGCGCAAAATATTATTTAAGATGTCAAAAAAGAGTAAATATGACTGAGCTATAAAAACAACAAAATACAACATGACTAAGTACAAGTATGAAGTCAAAACAGTAAGGAATAGTAGTAATAGTCCCTAAGAGGTCCAAAATAGTTGGTAGGAGGCCCAAATATGGCATTCAACCCAAAACATGCTAATACTTCCCCAAAAAAATGATATCAAATAGTCTTCAATCAAATAAGCGACTTAACAGTTATACGGGATGAACCAAGTCACAATTCCCAATGATGCACGACCTCACACTCGTCATCTAGCATGTACGCCACCTCAAAGTAGCACAACGATGTGAAATCTGAGGTTTCAAACCCTCAGGACAACATTTACAATCAATACTTACCTCAATCCGGTCCAACCTCTAGTTGCGATGCTTTTGCCTCTCGACTCGTCCTCCGGATGCTCCAAATCTAGACAAAAACAGTACCATACCATCAAAATATGCTACGAGGATAAAGCCCACTCGAAAATAATTAATTTACATCAAACATCTCGAAATTGACCAAACCCAACCCCTGGCCCTTGTCTCGGATTCTGATAAAATTTATAAAACAGGAATTTACACATTCTCACGGGTTCATACATATCAAATACATCAAAATCCAATCACAAATGACCCCTCAAATCCCTAGATTTCGGTCTCCAATTTCCAAGCCCTAACTTCCAATTTGCTATTGATTTTCTCATTTAATTCACACTTACAACCTTAAAAATGATCATAAAAATGAGTTTAGGGTCCAAGGACCTTACCTCTAAGAAACCTTCTTGAATTACCCCTTCAATTAGCTCTCCAAAACTTTCTCCCAAATAAAATATGGTGAAAACCCACTAAAAATCGCGAAGGGTGAAATTTATATGATCTGACCCACCAAAATTCCATATGCGGTCCCATTATTGCACCTGCGATCCCAGATGTGCATCTACGAATTCCACTTACCCGCCCAGCCATCGCACATGCGATCATATACTCGCACCTGTGCCATCGCAGGTGCACCCAAAGTTCCGCTTCTACGGTTCCATTCTTTCCTACTCTTAGCTGCATCTGCGACTTCACTTTCGCTTTTGCTGGCTTGAACCTGCGGTCCCCAAGCCGCAGGTGCGGTTATGATAGGAAACTCAACAGCTTTGGCTGCAAATTAACCGCTCTAAACTTCCCGTCAACCATCCGAAATCACTCCGAGGCCCCCAAGACCTCAACCAAACGTACGAACAAGCCATATATCACTAAACAAACTTATACTAATCTCCAAAATACCTCAAACAACATCGATTCAATCAAATAACCTCGGATTCAAGCTAAGGTTCCAAAAATCATCTTTTTGATCAAACCACCTTCGAATGGCATGAAATTATGCATACATGTCACAAATGACACAACGGATCTACTCCAACTTCTGGAATTCCATTTCGACCGTTATATAAAAATCCAACCTATCAATCGGAGAACGCCAAAATTTCAATTTCGCCAATTCATGCCTAAATCTACTCCGGGCCTCTAAAACACATTCCGATCATGCTCTTCAGTCCCAAATCAGCTAACGGAGCTAACCAAATCATAAAATTTCAATCCGAGATCATATGCTAACAAGTCAAAACATGGTCAAATCTTTCCAATTTTTAAGCTTCAAACTGAGAACTGTTCTTCCAAATCCATTCTGATTGCCCTGAAAATCAAAACCGACGATTTGCATAAGTCATAATACACTACACGGGGTTAAACATACCTAAAAACTGACGAATAAAATGCAAAAACTCAAAACGATCGATCAAATTATTACGGTTAGTGTCTTACATGGCACTAGGCGGAGGCTGGGGCGGCCATGGGCGATGACTGCTTCTATCCGAGCTATTTTTGTTTTCTTGTGCATTTTGAACTTGGATACTTTAATCCTATCCTACAAATATCTTGTGAACTCGTTTTAAATGGGGAAAGATTTTCTTGAGAGAAAAGACCGTTGGAGCAAGTGCATGCAAGCAACAGATCATAAGAATTCTTCTTTCAATTCTTTCTTGTTTGTAGATTAATGCTTTTAATTATTAATATAATTGTTAGCATGACTATGCATAGCAAAATTACTATCTAGAGTTTGATTAAACATTTTGAGGAATGAACTTTCCTATTCGAATATAATTTTTGCCTTTGAATTTATTTTCTCTATTTGTTTATTACGTGTTTATTTCAGTTGATTGAATGGTCATTCATTGACTATATTTGTATATTGTATATTACTTAGGAAAAGGGTATATGTTTAAGTAGTTGTTGAACAAAGTCACTCATAACGTATGTAAGGAATTAATATGGCAGATTTAAAGGTCGATTCAGGAATAACAAACTCTTGACGTAGTCATAATGAATATTAAGATAGTACCAATTAGCGTAGTTTAGGAGAATATGTCTACTAAATTATTGTAGTTACTTAGGAGAATTTCGATACGTGAAGTACTCACGATAGTAGAGAATATTTTGCGAAATTATTGGAGACGTAACGAGAAAGTTTCAACATTTTGAAAAATTATAACTCTCCTTAATATTTGCTCCAACTTTATCCTCGTTAATGGATAATTTTACTGCTTATTTGTTAGTTAATTACTTTTAAAATAAAAATCACAATCTTTATGATTAGAAAAATGTTTGAACTTGTATTTCATAGTAATATTGAACAGTTGTAGCTAAGTTTAAGTAAATTTTTGTGAGATTCAACTTCGTACTCTTAGACTGAACGATCGTTTATCTTTTTTAAAATTAGAGTTGAGCGTGATCAAGCATCTAAGGTATGGACGTATAGGCTAGTGATCAATAAAATGAGTGAATGACATGAAATTTCATGCTTAAATCCCAGCATATGTATTAGGTGAAAGGTAAGCATGTAACCATGGAATAATTTGGGTGCGCCGAGCTGGCCGGATAGCACTCACATGAAAAATAAGAGTTCATACTTTGACGATGTTCAATACTTTTACTTGTGTAGAAAGCTACAACATTTTAAGAGCCACAAAAATTGCCTGCAGTATTTTTGAAATTTATCGTACTCCTCACCCGGGGTTGGGTGAGGCTTGACAGGGCTATTCATAAATGATTTGTATATTGGATTGTGTCTTCCTTATGGTAGTTATTTATGGTAGTTACTGTCTGATATTATTGCATGCTATTTTATTTATGGTTCTTATGTTTAGCTAATTATTTACGTTATTTCTGCTGGAGTTACTAATGCCCTTTTGTTTTTTTTTTTTTTTCCTTTCCTTCACTGAGCCGAGGGTCGATTGGCAATAGCCTCTCTGCCCTTTCCGGTAAGGGTAAGGCTCGTCTACATATTACCTTCTCTTATACCCCACTTTATGGGGCTATACTTTGGATAGTTGTTGTTGTTTATCAAGTTAATTAGATGTAAAAAGATAGAACAAAGAACATGTTCTCATTCTCAATTTTGGTCGTAGAAGTATTGGTCTAGTCACTCTCCACCTTCTGTGCTTTCCTATTACTTATAAATTTCATTTATTAAACAAAAAAATAATATCAATCAATTTACCTATTACATTTCTCTATAACATAATGGATTGGTTCTGGAACTCAACAAACAATCCAAATAACATAAATTAAAATGAATAAATTGACGGTAATATAAGCTTTAGTTTATATCATTTTAAACTTTATGGGGAAAATTACATATATTCATAACAGGAAACATGTGTTAATAAATTTAGGACATAGAATCTTAGATAGTGCATTAATTATTTAAACTACAGATAATTCAAAAATTACCCTTGTTTGTCCATGGAAGACACCGATGAAACAACTTTCTTAGGAACCTCTATAGGAAAAATTTAAATTAGGAGTCAACTATATTAAGTGAGTGGTTACAGTAATAGGATTTTATTCGTTACATCCAATGAATATATACTCAAGATAGAAAAAATTTCAAATCATAATATATACAAGAACTGATTGAGAAAAAAAATCAATGACTGCAATTTGAGTTTAATTTCTTCAAGGATATTAATTCATTTTCCTGCCAAAACAAAAATTTTGTATGCCATTTCCCAAATTTGAACGTTTTGTCAAATCTATAAATAACAGGAGTAGTGAAAGAACATCAGCACAAAAGCACAGAGGTAGAATTGTTATCTGCGGTCTTCTGATTAAAATGGCGAGGTAAATAAAAGTTCCCCTTTCTCTTTCTTTTTTGTTTTTTCAATTTATTCTATAGAGTTTATTCAATCTATGGCGACTTTATCTTTGATTTTCTCTTTAAGAATGGGTTTTCTTGTTTTCTTTTCAAAGTCTTGAATGTTTTATGTAACATTCGCTAAGAAATGTACTAATTTAAGTCAATTAATGCATGTTTCCAGTATAGAACGAATTCTCCTTTGACGTCCCTCATGAATCTTTATGTTAAACTTACTAAAATTCAGGTCATGGTTAATTAGGTTTAGAGCAAAAGTTGACTTTATGTTGATCGATTTTTATGTGCGTTGAAATTCTTAGTTATATATGATTATCTTCAAAGTGAAATAGACCGGATCGGAAGCTATTTGTTCACCTATAACCCTGGGACCAATAAAGGGTTGTTGCTATTGGTATAAATAAGTTTTGTAGAGTTTAAATCCAGATTGTATTATGTTTTAGGGCAAAAATTAAATTCTCCCGCATTAAGTATTTACATCAAATGGTATCTTCAAATTGACATAGACACGAAGGTAATTGTTCACCTATAGCCATTGTGATTATGAAATAGAGGGCTGTTGCAATTGAACAAGAGTTTTGTACATTGTTCAAATCCAGATTGGATTATGTTTTAGTGAAAAGACTTACCACACTATGTATTTACATTAAATTATATTAATTTACTATGTTTAAGTCATAATAAAGGTATGAATGAGTTTTAATTAATTTATAGTTTAGTGATAAGAGTGTATATGAAGACACGTATCATAAATTCATCGACAAATTGGTGTAAGTTAATTTTTACCTATTTTTGACTCTATGCCGTGTTTATTATTATGTTGTTTCATTTATGTGAATCTCACTTTAGAAATTCATTCAATTATCGTCGTTCTAACTACTAGCTTTTCAATAGCCTTAAAAAAATTCCAAATCAATGACCGTTTATTTAATTTACCCTCAACGAAAGATAAAAGGAAAAACTCATTATATTCCTGTTTTTCCACAACTTATGTGCTAATTAATAAAATTTGAATTGTTTTGTAATCAGATTATTAAGAAAGAATGGTGGCAGTAGAAAGAAGAATCATTACAGTGACGGACTTGGCCGTGTAGACAGGATATCGGAGTTACCAAGCAATGTTATCGATGAAATTTTATGTCGTATGACAACTAAAGAAATAGCGCGAATGAGTGTTTTATCCAAGAAATGGTACCATATCTGGTCCACCCATCCAGTCATTGTGTTAGATCGTCAATTCCATGAGGACATAAACCAAGACGATTCATCACTCACTTATGGCGGATTCAAAAACATCGTCAACAAAATACTGTTGCAACACAATGGCCCTATTGTCAAGTTTTTCCTTGACGTATCTGTTGCTGATTTAGACGATTGGGACATCGATCATTGGCTACGTTATGTCTCTAATAACGGTGTTAATGAACTCACCATTGATAACTCATTCCAACTTCCATATACTTTGCCGCATTTCTTGTTCAAGTGTGCGAAATTGAGTTATTTGAACGTTACCAATTGCAACTTCAAGTTGCCACTTGCCTCAACATCATTTCAGAATCTTGTTAGGCTTGATATAAAGCTAATGTCTTTTAATCAAAAGTTGGCGCAAAACATCCTTGAGGCTCCACTTCTGTTGATCTTGATGATTACTGGTTGTGATGGTATCCAATTCCTTAATATCTCCGCGCCACGGCTACTTTGCCTGCACATTGTTGATAGTCATTATGTGGATTTGAAGCTTCTCAAAGCCTTTCCTGAGCTGAAAGTGGTGACTATTGTGACATGCAACAGAATCTACACTTATGAATTTTGGAGAAAGTTTACCTTGTTTCAGATGATTGCTTCATTCCCTAAACTTACAGGGTTTTGCTTGGATGGACTTTTTTTCAAGGTAAACTGCATATATACTTATTGTTTTATTCTATTTAATTCATAGTTTAATTTATAGTTGTATTGAAATCATGTACATAATTGAAGTTCCCCTCTCATGCTTTTATGGTTTTCTTTTAAAGTTTGTAGTTCCAACTGTTGTTCCAAAGAGGCTTGAGGCTCCACTGGAGCATTTGGTGGTTCTTAAATTAGGGTTTTGTTTTGCTGATAAAGCTCAGATTTCAGCAGTTGTCTGCTTACTTCAAAGTGCTCCTCATTTGCATACACTTGAAATCCAGGTAATTAAAGATTTGAAGTTAAATGTACCCTTGTATTACTCATGAATCATTGAAGTATTTCTCTATCATGTTGAAGTTACATAATTCCTTTTTAATTTGCAACTAGTACAAAATCATATTGAGAGACATGTTTCCTTTTATTTTTTAAACATTTATTACACTTAAAATTTGCACATAACCTATTTATAGGATATGGAATTATTTGGAGCACAATAAATAAACCACATGCATGCCTTGATCGTGCCGTACGTCACTGTATATTGTTAAAACTTGTGGTGGAAGTATTTATTGTACCATCATTCAAAAACTGCTAATAGTACCTGCGCGACTTAACTGATTGCGGGTACTTATATGGTCAAAGTGATGCAGTTCATTTATCATATGAATGGTAGCTAACTTGGCATGATCTCTGGACAAATAATATATATTGCTACTCAACAGGTTTAATTAATTCGCATTATAACTTATTGCCTAGACGCAAAGGCGGCAAATTTTTGCTTTTGAATAAACTTTAGATTGTCACATATAATATAAACTGCACATTAAAAAACTTTTTCCTACTATTATATCACCTAAAAAATAAATATGAATAATTTTCTTATAAAAAATGAGATCAGTAACATAGAAAATAAGATTGGTTAGCTACTACCAGTGGCTCCGCCACCCTTGTTCAAGATTGACATTTTTTTGCCTGAAAAACATACTGTGTAGCTAGGTAAATTTGTTATGTATATGTTAACTAATACTCGTAGATTTTAGGTGATGTTACTTCTTTATATTTCAGACTCTTCCCGGAGAATATCCTAGCACCACCTATGACTAGGTTAAAATACGTGCTCGGTGTATATAATTTAAAACTAGTAGTAATAAATTTCCTTTATTTGAATCACCTTAACATCTGATATGATATACGTATGTACAGGAAGAACTTTCAGACGCTGAGGATATCAACGTAGACGCAGTTACAGAGTTTCTAACAGCACCAAACTGTGTGGAACAAGATCTCATGTCACTTCAGAAGATAAAGTTAGAAGGTTATGTGAACAACACAATCGAACGTCATTTCATGAAGCTTTTGCTTGCTCGTTGTCCTTCACTTGTTGAGGTGATAGTTGCACCTTCGAGATTTATTGAATATAATGGAATTTGGATCTTCTTCTTCGAGTTGTTGGAGTTCCCTCGAGCATCGCAAAATGTCAATATACTGCTTGGATAGACACCATTTCTCCTCCAGCAGACATTAGTATCATTTCATTCTTCTGCTGATAAACATTTAGTTTTGGGTGATGGCCCTATGTTTTGTTACATTTTGTCCATTGGAACGAGTATTATATACTCTTCTAAGATATTTCAGTTTTTCTTTAGCTTGATGGTCAGGATAATGTTGACAGCTTTATTAAATTAAGTTTAAGTTCCATAGCTTTGGCTATTTACTTTAGCAATGATGATAAATGGCAGGTTTTGTAGCAACTTGATCACTTCATGTTCTATCGGGTTATATGGTATTCTTAGTTCCATTCGAGTATTCTTTCATAGGCTCGACACAGGTTGAGATGTCGCGTCATCTCGTCTCTTTATAAATCTCAGTTGGAAAGCCCCATTAATTGGAAGGCCCCATTTTTATCAGCACCCAATGAAGTAGGAGCTCGCGCCCTACCTACCTGTATTTCCTTGGCTTGTCTCTCGAGGTTCAAGCTAGTTTCGGTCGTGCATGAAACTGACTAGCCATGCCAAACTTATAATTAGGACATTAACAAAAAAAACCATCTTTACTTTGTCGATTTAAGATAGCTTTGATGTCAAAGGTTCCTCATAACACTTTATTTTACTTGAACACTCTTAAGAAATTTGCGTAGAGCAACCATGTACTCTTAAGAGGTTTTTTTTCTTCCATTGAAAGAAGAAAAGGAAAAAGCCTTTTTTTTTTTGGTAAAAGAAATTTTATTTATCTTTCCCTGACAAAAATATTTACAACTCCGTAATTATGCTATGACTCTAAGCTAATCTCATTAAGCTTACTTCTATGCATCCCTACAAGGTAGGTTTACTCTTCAGTATACTATCTATATAATATATTTATTCATTCCTATTTTTCCCGCTATCTGTTGTTTTTAACACTCTATATTTGTTGTCTTCCTTGATTCCTTGCCACATCTTTTCTGGAATTGGTATACATGATTGTTATAATGATGGATACTACAATCTTCCCGCATATTCTTCCTTAGATTCATCTTCCTATCTTCCTCCATATATTGTTCTGATCTGCTTTGTTTATTTTAACCTTCAGCCATTTGCATAAGTATTCCAATATTCTTCTTGAGTATTTACATTCAAACAACAAGTGTTGGATTGTTTCATCTGCTCTTTCAAATAGGAGACATGTCTTCTCTTGGCTCACCCCTATCATGAAGAAGCGATCACTTGTGAGTAATCTCTACTTCACGATCAGCCATCTAATGAAACAGTGCTTTGGAAGATTTAAATTGTTCCAAATCCATCTAGCATATGGCCATTTGATTGCTTCTCCTCTTCTCCAGTCATAGCCATCTTTGATTGTGTACTGTATATTCTTTCTTAGCTTCTTTGTCCAAATCCAGCTTCAAATTTCTCTCTAATGTCACATACTTTCTTCCAGTACCATGTGCAAATCATGTGGTGGTTTGTATTGCCACCAATTCTTCCTCTTTATGCATATATGATTCACCCATCTAACCCATAGTGTATCACATTTCTGCTCAATATTCCATACGTATTTGGCAATTGCTACTTCATTCCAGGATATGCATTCCTGTATGCCTAGTCTCCCTTCTTCTTTTGGTCTGCAGATATCCTAGGCTATTAATGGAGACTTGTTGGTAATCAATCTCCTACCCCTAGATAATTCCTGCAAATAGTTACTATGCTCTTCATCACTTTCTTTGGCAGTATGAAAATGGATGCCCAGTAAATATGAAGATGCATTAAAATAATGTTGGCTATGAAAAGGATAAAGCCTTGCACGATCATATTCTGCTTCAATTTATACTATTCCTTACCGTTCATGTGACGGTGTTTGATCATACATGTAGTTTAAGAAAAAATCTTATGAAACTTATAATTAATATAAAGTTATAAATATTTGAATAGTCATCTCATTAAGAATAAAATTATAACTTTAAAATTTAATTATTTATAAAAAGAAAGAGTCATTCTGTTTGAAATAAACCAAAAAGGAAAGTCTACCTCGTAGCATGAGACAGAGAGAGTCATATGAATATGTTTAAGAGAGTCATATGATTATGCTTGAGTGTATATCTTTGTTATTCCTTAAAATCAAATCACGCGTATAAGGGAAAATAGATCCATTTATCAGCTGACTACTAGTATAGTCACAACTTTGCAATTTAAACTGTTGGATGTTTGTGCAGTTTTGGGAATTATGATTGTTTACCTTGAAAATAGTATTTACAATTATATTTGATTTTGTGGCTATTAAAATACATGATTTATTTCAATGTTAGTTGTTAGCTAATAAATACTAAGTGGAAGCAAAGAAAGTGAGAAATGAAAATCAAAACTATCACGAATCCCTGATACCACTATTGTGACATCAGCCACGTGAGATCATTAATGATGCGGTAGAAAAGATTGTGCATAGGTCTTGTCAACACTGTTCTCGAAAAGCTCACGAACCACCATTGGTCTCCCTTTCAACTCCTTAAACTCACTTAGATGACTTATAAATACTCCAATTCTCAATCTTTTAAATCCTTGCAACATCTACAGATCTTCAAGTTTTTGCTAACAGTTTCTTGCATTTTTCGCTTTTCTGTATTCACTTCTGCGTTAACTTACTTTTAATCTTTGTTATAACCATGGATAAAACCTATAAGACAGTACCCCGAAAAGGGGATGCCCCTTCTTCGTCACGCTTGTCTAAGAGCAAAAAGGTAGTGCCTCCCAGTGTTGAGGAGTGCATGCATGGGTCCTTCGATACATCCTCCAATTTCAAAATTGACAAACCTTCTTTGATACCAGGCCGATACGAGCCTATGTCTCGGTATATTAGTCTAATAACTGAAATAAAAAGGGTAAAATAGACTTCCTGTAGGGAGAGTCGGTATAAGCTGAGATCCATTCGTCAGAAGAGGACATAACCATACACAAACCTGGTTTCCTCAGCGTATATACATATCCCTTCATTTTAGGTCCTGTAGATTCTTCTTCTCCGCCGATAGACCCGGTGATCCTCAATTTTTGTCGACAATATCGAGTGACGCTTGGTCAAATCTATTAATCTTTTTGGAGAATCGTCTACTTGATTAGACCATTTTCGAATATGATCGAGGGGATGCCATTCACCCGCCATCATCTGCTTAGATTGTATAGCCCTAATTTCTATCGGGGGCATAATAAAACTACGGAATCGATCTGGCAAGCCATTTTTTACCAATACTGATAAATATAAAGACCGGGGATGGATAAGCCACTTTGTCTGAGTTAAAGTTCGAACCTCATCCCCCCCCCCCCCCCGAGAAGATGCCATTTCCTGAGGAATGGAATACGAGACGTAAGTTCCACCGCTCCGAGCATATTTTGTCATTTGAATGACCTCTTTTCCTTTCTCAAACTAATTCCTTTGTTTTTTGAATTGATTCTTTTCGGATTGCGTAGCCACCATATGGTTCCTCGGCGTGGTCAAGGACCTCCTAAGCTAGGTTAAATTTTTATACTTCACCTCTTCGTATGACAAGCGCATTTGGTGTGAATTGGCCAAAACTCGATGGGATACCAAAAAACATGGTACGTCTTTGCCGTTATCACCTCTAAATTTCTTGTGAAATAGATTCTTTGGTGGTATATCTGACATTTTACGCTTGTACAGGCCTCGGGGAAGATGTTTCAATGAGTTTGCCTCCTCCTGGAGAAGTGGAGATACAAAAATCTGCCAAGGACAGAAAGAGAAAGAAGGAGACACCAGCGGGGTCCCCGAAATCAAAGATAGCTAAGGTTCAAAAGCCCAAGTATTACGCAACAGTCCTAACTTTGGCATTTTTTGAGAGTTTTTGTGGCGAAGATGAAGATGATTATAGTTTCCCGATGGTACATAGGGCAAGATGAAGTGTCGATGCTTCAGTGGTTGTCAGGGACAAGGCTGTCGAGTTAAAGGTGGCCGATGCGGCCCCACCTCATATTGAGAAGCCCCTCGATGAGGGTTTGGTTGCAGTCTCCGAACCGACCGTTGAACAGGATACAACTCATGTTGGTGAGTACTTGCTTGGCGCACTCGAAGGATCCCGCTCTAAATCCCTTCTAGAGCGAGAGCAAGCCTCGATAGAGGTTGATGTCACAAGTGGTCTTCAATTAGGCTCGTTGTTTTCCCCATGGAAAATACGAGATGCCTAAAACAGTAGGACTCCGGATATAGGGGCATCCCAAGGAAAGGATGATGCATTTGGAGATTTGTTTGTCAGTGTTGAAGAGGATACAAATCTTGATGTTCCAGTATTCTTGAAAAGGCTATAAAACTTCAAAAACATGTGATTTTTGACATAAACTTTGCCTTTGAGTTTTGATCTTCGCTTTCCTAACTTCTTCCCTTTGTGTTATAGGTCACGATGCTGTTTGACCAAGCCTTTTCCAAGTTACTAGCTAAACTGACTCATTGGAGGGTGAGTTCGAGAAGCTCGCTTCGAAGTCAAATGAGCAAAAAGCTCAATATACTCGAAGTCGATGCCAACTCACAAGTGGTCATCAATATCAACCTGCCAATTGATCCTTAAAATAGCAATCACGGTGCACCCCTGTCGTTAACTCGAGAAGCGTCCGAAAGGGAAGATGATGGAGTTAGCTTAGGATTAATTTTTGAAATGCTATAAGCTTAGAATGTGGCAACAGCACAACTGTAAAGTCAAAATCGCGTATAGAACACGACCGAACCCCAGAGGGTTAGACGCTCGGAGAGACAAAGGAATTGTCGTAGAACCAGATAAGTTTGGACCAGGAGAGATTTACGAGGTGATGAAAATGCTCGAAGCACTATCAAAATGGGTGGAGTCTAGCGAAAAGAAGATAAAGTCAAATGACAAGAAGGTGGAAACTTATAATTCAAGGGTCAATCAGATCCTCCAATATGAAAGGACCAAATTCCAAAAGGTTCATTTAGAAATCTTTTCCCCCAATAGTGGCACCAAATCTAATTTCGAAGAAGTTCTGAATGCCCGAATTTCCCAAATATAACAAGACCACAAATCTAAACGATCATATAAATCCTACACGTGCGTAATAAAAGGCAATGACCTAGAAGATAAAAAGATCAAGTCGGTGATGTTGAAGAAATTTGGGAAACCTTATCCAAAGAGGAAATGATATGGTACCATAACTTACCTCCAAATTCTATTGATTCATTTTTTATGCTTGCAGATGCCTTCGTTAAAGCCCATGCTGGCTCTATCAAGGTTGAGACGAGGAAAATCAGACCTTTTCAAAATCAAGCAAAGGGACAACGAGATTATTAGGGAGATTGTGTCGAGGTTCTAGATAGAATGGATGGACTTGCCCTCGATTGCAGATGATTGGTCCATCCAAGCGTTTACTCAAGGGCTCAACCCCCAAAGTTCAATTGCTTCTCAACATTTGAAGCAAGACTTGGTAGAGTACCTGGTGGTTACTTGGTTGATGCTTATAATAAGTATCAGTCAAAGATCATAGTCGAGGACGACCACTTGGGGGCCCATCGAGGTATGATTACCCTAATAGAGTGAACGATATGTCTAAAAGAATTATGGATCAAGATTCAAGGCAGACCCGAGATCAGTATCAACCATACATCTCGGATAGAAGGGGAAATAGACTTGGTCACCACCTGACCAAGAACGACAGAAGAAGCAACCAATGTCCTAGCAACTGAGGTTTTATGAGTAAGAATGGCTTCGACATATCACTTGGGGGCATAGAAGCCTCGATACTATCAGAATATAACTTTAATGTTGATGCAACGAGTATAGTGTCGACCATCGGCCGCATCAAGGGGACCAAATGGCCAATTCCAAACCAGTCGGATCCCGCACAACGGGATCACAACTTGATATGTAAATACCACGGTACACACGGTCACAAGACCAAGGATTGTCGACAACTAAGGGAAGAAGTGGTTCGTCTATTCAACAATGGGCATCTACGGGGATTTCTAAGTGAGCGAGCCAAATATCATTTTAAAAACTAGGATGCCAGACAAACTTTGAGTAGGAAGAACTTCAACATGTGATCAACATGATCATTGGTTCAGTAGATGTCTCACAAGGGCCAATGATAAAGTGCACCAAAGTTTCTATCATAAGGGAAAAATGCACTAAGGACTATGTTCCGCAGGGATTCATCTCATTCACTGATGGGGATGTCGAGGGCATCATTCAACCTTGCAACGATGCATTGGTAATATCTGTACTTATTAATAAATCTCAAGTTAAGCATGTGTTAATTGATCCACTCTTCCAAAATCATTCGATGGAGATTCATGGAATAAGTGAGGTTATTAGACCAAATCGTACCGGTAGTATAAGTATTCAGCGGGTTCAACATGGCATGTGAGACAACAAAGGGTGAAATAACCCTATCGGCAAACATTGTCGGGACCACCCAGGAAATTAAATTTAATTTAATCGAGGGGGCCACGAAATATAATGCCTTGTTCGGGAGGCCATGGGTCCATATAATGAAAGCGGTGCCTTCGACCTTGTATCAAGTGTTGAAGTATCCCGCCCCAGGAATAATCTAAACGGTCTATAAGGAAGAACCGTTTAAAGAAAATGTTCATTTTTGAGGAAGAAATCCTGGTGCCCACAATTACAACATCAAAAGGTGAGGGATTGGTCAAAGAGAAAGGCACCAAATAGCAATCACTAGTCCCGACCTTGAACATGCCGAAGAAATAGGGGGAACACTCAATGAATGAGGAAGATAATTTTGGAGGTCTCAATATCCTTCATAGCACCCCATGGTAACGATGCCAACCAATTGGTGATCGAGGAATTGGAACATGTTATACTGATCTAGTACCTAGCTGACAGAAACGTATACCTGAGCACAGGAAAAAAACTTATTGATTTCCTTAAAGCTAATGCCAATTGTTTTGCCTGGCCTCACTTAGATATGACATGGATCTCACGGGAGGTGACAACTTACAAATTAAGCTTGTATCCAAAATTCCACCAGGTCAAATAGAAGAGGAGGCTACAGTTCAAAATCAAACACGCATTTATCAAAGACGAGGCATCTAAACTCTTGAAAATAGGTTTCATTCGGGACGTTAAATACCCAAATTTGCTAGCTAACATAGTGGTCGTGCCTAAAAAAGAAACAATCTTAGAATGTGTTTAGATTATAAGGACATTAACAAGTCACGCTCGAAGGATTCGTTTCATTTGCCTCACATCGAACGAATGATCGATGCGACTGTTACACCCTTATAAGTTTAACAATCTTGATATCGTGTGTGTGTGTGTGTGTCTATATATATATATATATATATATATATATATATATATATATATATATATATATATATATATATATATATATATATATATATATATATATAAGTGAAACATTTTTGTAAAGATAAAAATTAGTTTGAAAAATATGATTTTATGTAGTTATTAATATTTTAAACTATACACATAATATGAGAAAAGTTTACGAGATTTTTTTATTGTAAAGATATAAATTATTTTTTTCACAAGAAAAGAAGGTTTTTTTTTAACCATTTTAAGAATTAAGCATACGGAAATTTGTACTCTTTATATGAGATTAGAAAAATTAGAAGTTGACATATATGTATTTTTACATGGATGTTTTAATGAAATAATAGTCTATGAATTTATTTTACAGGGTATCATATGACCGTAATAGTACGGTATATAAAGTGTATTAAACATAGTAGAATTTTAAATAATTTGAGGTAATTCTTAATTATGCGGGTATTTGGTTAGTTACCGGTTAACAAGATATTACCTAATTAACTAATAAGTTGGATAAAGATTAAAATTTTCCACCACACTCACATGGTAGCATGATAACTAGGGATTATGGTTCATTTTACACTCCTTCTTTCTTGAGTTTTGATTAAACGTAAATATAAAATAGTCTCAAAAGCTTACATGTTGTACTTGTTTGTAGGGTTTGGTCGAAAAGGTGACAATTAGTCAAAACCATCTCATAATGGAGCAAAACATGCACAAGCACCAAGAACAACTCAAAGCATAGCTACAACAAGACCACTACGGCTGCAAGCCATTTAGTGCAGACTACAGTGAGGAGATTCAGAGAGGTGCATTTTTGGAGCCTAAGGTAATGCAGACCGCGGAGGAATTAGTGCGGTCGCAGTGCCCTCTTTGCAGCCGCAACCCATTTTATGCGGTCGCAAAGATGGAGGTTTAGAGAGTTGGGAGTTTGGAGCTTAAGGCCAATGGGATCCGCGGTCCTTGTTGTGCGGATCGCAGTTGAAGCCACCGCGGTCGCGGTGCATTTTATATAGCCAGTGGTGGCCATATTCAGAGGATGATTAATCAAGTCAAGAATCCTCTTAATGGTCCGCGGTGCTTTTTGTATGGACCGCACTACCCGCGTAGGGGTATTTTTGTCCAGAAAATTTTGCCTAATATAAATACTTTCTTTTCCAATTTTTAGGTCATCTTTTGTAATCTGACTTTGGGATGAGCACGTGAACGTTGCTCTTGACCATTTTGAGCAATTTTTAGTCATTTTATCATTGAATCTTCAAGTATTATCTTGGAATTAAATTATATGGATTGTTATTCATCTATTTATCAGTTTTCTTATATTATTATGAGTAGCTAGACCCGTTAGCTAGGGTTGTGACTCAACCCTAGTATGGGTATTTGATGGTTCTTGAGTTTTAAGACTTGAATATTTATGAGTGTTTGCTAGTTGGACTAATGTGTATTTTTTATGTTAAATTAGTGGTTGGAAACACTAATTTGTACCTTTTTTACTTGGGCTCTTCTTGAGAAAGAAAGTTTGAGTCTGAAAAATAGTCAAACAAGGAATTGGGGTGTATTCAAGAGATTAATATCCCCAATTAAAGGGTTAATCCTAGAGATAGTAATATCCAACTTAAACCTAAATTGCTTGCACAATTATCATACCCAATTGGTCTTGAGAAAGTCAATTAGGAAAAAATTACTCAAACTACCGAGAGGTGTAGAATGAGAAGTTTCGTGCATTGGTTATGTCGTAATCCCCAACATGAATACCTAGCCTTAGATTCGAGAACCCGTCAAGTATCCACTTACGAGAAAGTTACTTCCCTAGTGCCACTTTAACCATTTAGACAACCTTTCAAGTATCTTACTCTAAGCTTAATTTAGCATCTTATTAGCATAATATTTAAAGTAATCAAAAGACCAACTATGATTGGAAGAGTAATTAAGAGAACTGTGTATCATAGTTTAGATAGGAATCCAATTTCCATTTCTATCTCCCGGTGGATTTGATCCGACCATCTCTAGTAAAAGCTGCTTTGACTGCTCTCGCTACTTTGTTGTGGTGCAGGGTTGGCACCGATTACTTTTTGGCATCGTTGTCGGGGAGCTAATGATAGGCTATATATCTAAATAGTTTTGTTTATTGTTTTTCTTTCTACCATGATATTAGTCTTTGTTTGACTCCAATTTAGGTACAAATGGCGGCAAACAACAACACTAACCCTCTTGGAAATTTGATCGCATGGAAGGAGGTTTATGATGTCGGAGATGATGAGGTGCCTCTTGTACCTCAAAGACAACAGAGAGGCCGCTGGGCCAATGCCAATGATAATATTCCAGACCCTCCTCCACCACCTCCAAGGCCGGCCTCTCGAGGTCTTCCCAACAAAGGATATGTGAGTGCAATTGTCCCTCCCAGGATCCGAGCGGGCAATTTTCAAATTACCAATGTGATGCTGACCTTGTTGGAGCAGTGAGGGTACTTTACAGGTGCTTTCGATCAAAATTCTTACAAGCACCTTGAAGGTTTTGTTGATACATATTGGGGGAGCAAGCAAACAAATGTGTCAGAGGATGCTTTGTGGTTGAGATTATTGCATTTCTCTCTTCGAGGGAAAGGATTAGATTTGCTTGATAGACTTCCCAACCACTCCATCCATACATAGGATGAGTTGGCAGACAAATTCAATGAAAAATATTTCTCGCCGGGTCACATGGAAACCTTAAGGGATGAAGTCTTAGCTTTAAAAGAAAACCCCGATGAACTACAACATGAAATATGGGAGCGATACCAGACCATGCTGAGGGAATTCCCAAACAATAATATGAATGAGGCAATGGTACAACAGATATTCTACTAAGGCATTAACACAACCAATCAGTGCATAATGAACCAACTAGTTGGAGGCAACTTCATGAACACGCCGTATGATCACGCTTGTGAGATATTGGATGAGATGGCAGACACTTCTTCCAATTGGCAAAGTAGAGCAAATGTGCCACAATGTGACCCCAAGGTCATTCACTTGCACAAAGAGCTACATGATCATGGGTGGGAAATTGCAGAACTAACAACAACTATGAACCACCTAGCAAAGGCACAGTTACAACAGGTTCAAGCTCCACGACAAGCGAATGCTATAGAGGGTTTCAACATGTTAGTGAACAAAAGAAGACAAAGAGGGAAACGGAACCAAAAAAATTCAAATCAATATAGCCAAGATAGTGGTTGGTTTCAAGATGATGAGTATGAAGAACATAATGAAGAAGTGCAATACGTGAACAATTATCAACGCCAATGGGCAATTCTTCAAACTAACAACAATAGAGGCCCCAAAGCAATTGGGGAAATCAACAACAAGGGGATAATAATTGGGGGAACAACCAAAATCCTAATTGGGGCAACCATAGAAATAGTCAAAATAATTAGGGTAACTGGGGTAACAACAACAACAACTGAGGTGGAAATAACAATCAGGGTGGTTGGAACAATAACAATCAGGGAAATCAAGGGCAAGGCTTTCAAGGGCCCCAAAATGTATCAACAACCGAACAATCCACCCCCATTTTCATACCAAGACCCTAATTCATCCAACAACAATATGAGAAAAATTGAAATGATGTTTGAATAGATGATGAAGAAGAATGCTGACTTTGATGCCCAGTTGGTTTCCCACAATATTTTAATCAGAAATTTGGTGGTTCACTTAGGCCAAATCTCACAATCCTTGAACGCTCACTCTAAGGGGGCTCTACCTAGTGATACGGTAGTCAACCCGAAGGGTGGAAACAATATTGGGCATACAAGGGCAGTAACTACAAGGAGTGGACAAGGAGGTGATGTGAATGCCTCCAATCAACAAACAATTTTGAGTGATAAGTTGAGTTGCAAGAGAATGAGGTCCCTATGGTGGTTGAAAATGTGATTGATGCGAATGTGAATGAATAAGTAAGGATTAATATCAAAGACACTAAGTTGGAAACACAGAATAACGTGAATCTGTCTAGGAAACATATAATAGACATGCAAGAAACGGTTGTGCCTAAAGCCAAAGCTCCTTTTTCAAGGCTACCTCCATCTTATCCTCAAAGGCTAGCGAAGTAGAAAAATAAGAATTAGTTTAAGAAGTTTATTGACATGATGAAGAGCTTATCCATTAATGTTCCTCTGGTGGAAGCTCTAGAGAAAATGCCGGGTTATGCTAAATTTATGAAGGCTTTGGTGACAGAAAAGATCCATGGATTGTGAAACTATCAAGATGACCCATCAAGTGAGTGAAATAGTATATTCAATGGCTCCAAAGTTAGAAGATCCTGGTGCTTTCACCATTCCTTGCACCATTGGTAGTACAGACTTTGCAAAAGCTTTATGTGATTTGAGGGTAATTATCAACTTGATGCCCTACTCAGTTTCAACACTTGGAAGATTTTCATGAGATTGCAAATGGCGGATAGATAAACGAAGATACCATTGGGTATTATTGATAATTTTTTGTTCGAGTTAACAAATTTATCTTACCAGCTGATTTTTTTATTCTTGACTATGAGGTCGATTTTGAGGTACCCACAATCGTGGCAAGACCTTTCCTTGCAACTGGGAAGGCCTTAGTTTATGTGGAAGCCGGGGAACTCACTTTCTGTGTGGGTGATGAAAAAGTGGTCTTTCATGTGTGCAAGTCAATGAAGTAACCCAATTGTACTTAAGCGTGCTCTTTTGTGGATCTTGTCACAGTAGTGGCAGTTGATGATACTAGTGCATGTTGGAAACACGTTCTCAATGCAATATACTAAAACGTGTGTTCTTTTGTATAGGTTTTGATGAATGACAAACGAAGCGAAAATTGATATATGACGAAGTTCAAGAAACAAGCGCACAATTGATATACAACGAGATTCAAGCTCAAGACAAAGTTTTATAGTTTAATTGAGTCATTCTTAATTGTAATCTTGATCCTACAACTTAACTCGTAACATGGCTTCTCTCATAAAACTATTTTCCAAAATCATGCATATTTAATTTAATGTCAAATGATTTTAAATCATGCATATTTACAGTAGTCAAAATAATTTTTAGACATGCCTTAAAAATCTGGACTAAGATAATCGATTATGTACTTATGATAATCGATTGTTTTCAGCCAAGACTGCATGACAATCGATTGTGAACTAATGACAATCGATTGTGAGTAAGACAGTGAGCATCAGGTTTTTTCAAACCTGCATGACAATCGATTGTGAACTAATGACAATCGATTGTAACTGAGGCAGTGTCCATCAAAGTTTTTCAAAACTCAGAATAATCGATTATGAACTAATGGTAATCGATTATGTTGAGACAGTGTCTTCCAGTGATTTTCAAATTTATTAAATAATCGATTGTTACATTGGACAATCGATTGTCAAAAAGACAGTGTCTAAAATGTTTTTCAAAAATTGATAAGTAATCGATTGTTGACTTTCAATCGATTGTGAAGCTGACCGTTGTCGTAAAGTTTTCAAATACCGTCAGGTAATTTATTGATTCTGTATAATCGATTGTTTTGATTAAAATCCGGAAAAGATCTTTTGAACGTTATTGGGTAATCGATTATTGATTTTGTATAATCGATTGTTTTGATTAAAATCCGGAAAAGATTTTTTGAACGTTGCTGAGTAATCGATTGTTGATTCAAGACAATCGATTGTTTGTGGTAAAATCTGGAAAGTATTTTTTGAACGTTGCCAGTAATCGATTATGGATTGTAAGTAATCGATTATCAAGCGTAAAATCTGGGATTGAATTTTGATCTGACTGGCAGACAATCGATTGTTGGGGTTTGACAATAGATTGTCAGTGAGTAAAATCAGCAACTCTTAATTGGCAATTAGGCAACGGTAATGCCAAGTTTTTCAACTATAAATACAGCTTCATTTCAGTGTTTTTAACACAACAACATACTACAACTGATCATTACATTGCTATAAGCTTGCATACTTTTGTTTATCACTTTATATTCAATTTCATAAAGCTTTTGAGAGTCATATTCTTGTCAAAAGTTGTTGTGATCTAGAGCTTACTTCTTTTACTCATATCTACTCATTAAGGAGTATTTTGTTTGAGTGTTTAGTGTTTTATACACTTGTAAGAGAATTGTAATTCTCTTGTTGTAAGGAACTTGTGTTTCCTTGGTTGAAGTCTTGGAGTGTTGTATCTCCGAGCAAAGGTGTTAAGGCTTGTGTCCTTAAGTTGTAAAGGTTTGTTGAGCACCCGTAAGCTTAACAAGTTAGTGGAAAATCTCGAGAGAGTCTCTCGGGGACTGGACTAGCCACGTGTTGTGGTGAACCAGAATATATCGGTGCGTTCTTTCCTTTTTGTTTATTTAACGCACTTATTTATTTCCTACAAATTTTAATTTCCGCAAGTTTACGCTAAATTTTATTATAACGCTATTCACCCCCCCTCTAGCGTAAGCGCTTTATCTAAGAGTGCAATGATCAATGTGGAAGACCTTCTAGAAGTATTTTTGTTGATTCTTGATGTAAATGAGGATGAAGGCCTAGTGGAGTGTGTCAATACTTTACATGTAATGGGATCTTACTCTTATGAGCGTAGGAAACTCTCTTTGGATCTTGAGAATAGGAAGACTCCACCAACAAATCCCTCAATCGAGGAACCTTTGGTGTTGGAGTTGAAGTCGTTGCCTCCCTAACTCAGCTATGAATTCTTAGGCTCTAGTTCTACTTTTCTAGTTATTCGTTCCTCTTGTCTTACCAACATGCATGTTGATGCCACATTGGCGGTGCTCCAAAAGCAGAAAATCTTTAGCTGATATTCGGGGAATAAATTTTGTATGCACAAGATTATTCTGGAAGATGATGCAAGCCATCATTGGAACATCAAAGGAGGTTGAACGAGGCAATGCAAGAAGTTTTGAAAAAAGAGGTTATCAAGTGTTTGGATGTCAGGGTTGCGTAACCCATATCTGATAGCTCTTGGACTTTGTCGGTGCAATGTGTACCCAAGAAGGGTGGTACGATCGTGGTGACCCATGCAAAAAATAAGTTGATTCCTACTAGAACCGTCACTGGATGGAGGGTGTGCATTGATTACCGCAAGTTGAATAAGGTGACCGACAAGGATCACTTTCTATTGCCTTTTCTTGATCTGATGTTAGATCGACTTGCTGGGCGTGCCTTCTACTGATTATTTGATGGGTATTCTGGGTACAACTAAATTTTGATTGCTCTGAAAGATCAGGAGAAGACCACCTTCACTTGTCCATATGGCACCTTTGCCTTTTCTAGGATGCCTTTTGGGCTGTGTAAATCGCCAGCTGCATTTCAGTGGTGTATGATGACCATTTTACCGATATGGTGGAAGATATTTTGGAGGTGTTCATGGACGACTTTAGTATTGTAGGAGACGCATTTGATAAATGATTGAAAAATCAGGATAGAGTGTTGGCCCATTGTGAAGAAACCAATCTTGTTCTTAATTGGGAAAAATTCCACTTCATGATTGAGGAGGGCATAGTTCTTGGGCATAAAATTTCAAAGCATGGTATAGTGGTGAACAAAGCTAAAATTGATTTGATTTCAAGGCTTCCTCCCCCTACTTCTGTCAAGGGGGTTAGAAGTTTTCTTGGGCATGTAGGGTTCTACCGGTGATTTATCAAAGACTTTTGGAAGGTAGTGAATCCTTTGTGCAAGATATTGGAAAAGGATGCTAAGTTTTTGTTTGATAAGAGATGTATGGAAGTGTTTGAATTTCTCAAGAAAAAGTTGACTGCAACTCTTATTATTACTGCACCCTGTTAGAGCTTGCCTTTTGAGCTCATGCGCGACGCGAGATAAAATATTTCATCCTGTGTACTACGCAAGCAAGACAATGAACGATGCCCAAATGAACTACATGGTTATTGAAAAAGATCTTTTGGCTATTGTGTTTGCAATGGAAATATTTCGGCCATATCTCATGGGTGCCAAGGTCATAGTTCATACCGATCATGCCGCACTCCGGTACTTGATGATGGAAAATGATTCCCAAGCTAGACAGATGCGATGGGTCATGTTACTTCAAGAGTTTGATTTGGAGATTATGGACAAGAAGTGTAGCGAAAACCAAGTGGCGGACCACTTGTCCCGCTTGGAGGAAGGGAGGCCTCGTGATAGCGTAAAGATCAATGATTTATTTCCTGACGAACAACTCTTTTCTGTGTAAATGAATGGAATGCCATGGTTTCCTTGTGACTGGTATAATCTTGGGTGAGCTCTCTTTTAACCAAAGGAAGAAGCTCAAACTAGATAGTTTGGATTTCTATTTGGATGAGCCGTACTTGTTCAAGATCTGCATGGATGGTGTGATCCGAAGGTGTGTCTGGAGGAAGCGCAGTTTAGTATCCTAGAGTCTTGTCATTCCTCTCCCTATGGTGGTCATCATGGTGAGGTGAGGACCGCTTCAAAGGTTCTTAGTTGTGGGGTTTTCTGGTCAACTTTGTACAAAGATGCAAGTGAACTTGTGAAGAGGTGCAACGAATGTCAAAGAGCGGGTGGAATTTCGAAGAAAGATGAGATGTGTCTCAATACCATTCTTGAAGTGGACTTTTTTTATGTATGTAGAGTTGATTTTATGGGCGTGTTTGTTAGCTCGTGTGGGAACACATACATTCTTGTGGAATTTGACTATGTTTCAAAGTGGTCGAGGTCGTGGCTTTACCTAACAATGAGGCCCAGAGTGTTGTTGCGTTTCACAAGAAGAACATTTTTACAAGGTTTGGCACTCCTCATGCAATCATAAGTGATGGGGGTTCTCATTTTTGTAAGAGATCTTTTGACACTTTGCTTGCAAAGTATGGTGTCAATCACAAAGTTTCTACTCCTTATCATCCTCAGGCGAGTGGCCAAGCTGAAGTGTCAAACAGGGAAATCAAGAGTATGTTTTCAAAGACAATCAATGCAAATAGGACTAATTGGTCGAAGAAGTTTGATGATGCTCTATGGACTTATAGGACTTCTTACAAGACTCTGATTGGTATGTCCCCGTACTAGTTGGTATTTGGAAAAGCTTGCCATCTACCGGTTAAGTTAGAGCACAAGGCCATGTGGGCTTTGAAGAAGCTAAATCTTGAATGGGTGTGGCAGTGAATCTTTGTGTGGAGCAGCTTAATGAACTTGATGAATTCTGATTCCATGCCTAATCTAGTTCATCCTTGTACAAGGACAAGATGAAGTACCTTCATGATAAATATGCTCGTGGCAAGTAGTTCAAAGTGGATGATTTGGTTCTCTTATTATTCTCGGTTACATCTATTTTCGGGAAAGCTTAATTCGAAATGGAGTAGACCTTTTGAAATGGTGTTTGTGAGTCCATTTGGTGCACTTGACTTGAAGAACAAAAATGGGGAGATTTTCAGAGTTAATAGGAAAAGGGTCAAGCAGTACCTTGGAAAGATTGATGAAAGCCACGTGGTGGCACTGCTCCATCTAAAGTAATTTGATGGTGAAATACATCATGCCGTGACGTTAAATCAGACGCTTCTTGGGAGGCAACCCATATGTCTTTCTTTTTATGTTTCTTTGATTTTCTTTTGTAGTATAGAATTTTTTTGGATTAACTGATTGTGAGATATGTGTAGGATTTTTTTGATACAGTACAGGACCAACTTGGGAAAAATATACACTCTGTGAAGTTTGAAATACAGCGCGTTGCATTTTGTGCGATCGGAAAGGCCTTAGTACGGGGAAAATATTTCAATGCGGTCTATAGAGTGGATTGGTCAAAAAAAGGTCTCTGACGTTTGCCACCGCGGCCGCATTGCATTTTGTGTGGTTCACAGTGGACAACTGCGGCCGCAAAGAATTTCTTGCGGTCCGTAGTGGACATCTCCCTTTAGCTTCTGATTGTGAGTATCGCGGACCGCGGTGAAATTTTGTTCAGTCCGCGGTGGGTAGGTGAAGTGGGTTGTCCTTTTTTTATGAAGAGGACTTGCGTCCTTCATTTTAAACTTTTCACTCTTTTGCACACTAAATAGAAAAAAAAACCAATGTTCATCACTCATATATGCTCGAAAACAACTTATGAGTCTCAGTAATCTACATTGCATCTCACTTCTGGTGCTTTTAATCTTTATTTAGCTTCAAATGTGTTTTATTTTCTTTTAAGGTGTTAGTTCTACGTTTCTTCTACCTTTTTTCTTTAATTTTTTAGATTTCATAAGTTGTTTAAATTTGGACTAATTAGTTAAAAACACTTATGAACAACTAGGGCATCAATAATGGGTGAAATTTAGACCAAAATTGTGAAGAAAATTGAAACCCTAGGTTGGTATTGCTATTAGGTACTTACCGCAGTCCGTAATGGTATTTTTTGCAGTCCGCGGTGCTTCTTTGCGGTCCGCAACACCATTTTGTGCGGACCACGATGGTATGACTTTAGAAAGGTTGCAAGTTGAGGACCGCAGCCGCGATGGATTTTGTGCGGTCTGCGGTGCCTCACCGCAGCCGCACTACAGTTATTATGATCCGATGTGCCTAGAATCTGAGTGTGTAGTCTGACACCCCACCTCAGTATGGACCGCGGTGCATTTTGTGCGGTCCACGGTACTTTGAGGCCACACTTCATTTTGTATGGTTCACGGTCTGCAATTCTGCTTCTCCTTTTCAACTGTCTGCACTGTATCTAATATTATGATACTAACGAGAACAGAATGCATACTCCTTGCGGATAATGGTGAAATCACGAGGCGGAGGCGGTAAACAGAAAGGGAGCGGATATTCCTCCTCGGGTAGGGAACAAGGCATGATTAGATTGACTCTGCAAGTCCTGCAAGCATTAAGAACACCAGCAAGTCCATAAGAGCTGCTAATAGAGCTGCATCCCATTCGGGAAGTGAGTATGAGCCCTTCCGAGAGGCATCGGACTTTGAATCCATGCCAGAGTATGTCCATGACTGCCCTAAAAGGCATAGATTTAGAGATACACCTCCGAAATCTCCCATTGCTCAAGATTCAGTTGCAATTTCTTCTGAGTTGCTTAAGGGCTCAGCTGATATAGGTGACAGTGCCTCTTCCACTGCACCTATAGCCTCAACACCCGATAAGGATCCCATACAAAAACAAGGAGGGTTGAGCCCCAAGTAGGAGGGGTGGCTAGAACCAGAAAACCAGAATCATGGGAAGATAGATTTGTCAGTAAAGTGGCCTACCATAAGTTCAGATAATGGTGGACAAAAAGGAAAGTTGATACCTGAGCAAAAATTCATTACAAAAGACCTTTTGCCTCACAACCCCAATGTGTTGAGGCAGTTCAGAGAGAGAGAAGGATGAGACTATTTCATAGGCAACGTGGAGGATGCCAATGAGCACTTAGTCAAGGAGTTCTACACCAATGTTGCCCACATCAAAAAGGGAACCACAGTGACTAAGGTGCGAAATATGAAAGTAAAGTTAGATGGAAAAACAATCAATGATTACATGGGCTTCCTGGATGAGGATAAGTCATTGTACTTAAAGAAGGTAGCATTGGGGGATGATGTACGTCCGTAGTTAGTTGAGTACTTGGCAATCCCATGTACCACCGCAGCATGGTTGATAATGGGAGTAAAAATTCTGAGGAGAACCTTGAACTTCAAATCAAATGGGTGGGAGACATTTGTATGCAGCAGGCAAGACCCCACCACTCACGAGAACTCCCTTACTGTCTCTTGAGCTATATTGGTGTCATCTATCATGGCGGCGTACCCGATCAACATCAGGAATATGATGTCCAGGGTGATTACACGGGTGGTGAACGAAGGTGATAGATCCTACCCTTTCCCAAATTTCCTTACTATGTAATTCGAGGACCAGGATGTAGAAAAATGAGATTTGATGTGAAGGTGAGCCGAAGGCACCCTTTTACTAGTACAGCCGACAAGGTGATGACAACCCTAAAGGCAACCTTAAAGGCAAATCCACTGCTTCTACTGGACAGTCTGAAGAGGTAGTAGTAGTTGTGGCTCCTACTCAGCCTCCTTTAGCTTCCCCAGACATGGCCCTAGGACCTTTCCCTACCACTACCCCAGATATTCCCTCCTCTTCAACCTACCCATTGATTGCCCACTGGTTGAACCAGATCCTTGCCAATATCAACAAGTGGATGCAGACAATCACTTTACGCTGTCTGTACTTTCTACTTTGGTGGTAGCTCAACCTACAGCTCCTCAGCCGCAGGTCCCACAGTCAGTGGAGGACACTCTCAAAGACCTTCTGGAGAACCAGAAGAAGCTCCTAAAGAACCAAAAGTTGATCATGGATGTTGTTGGTTCACATGGAAAGGCATTGAATGAGCTTGCTAAGGAGACAAAGAAGCTGAGAAAGACTCCTACTTCCAATGAGTCGATAAAGGAGTTGAGGGTGGAGGTAGAGAAGTTGAAGGCTGATAACTTTCTTTTGGAGCTTTTATTGCATGACTCGGCCCAAACAGCCCATCCTGAGCAGGATCGGGAGGTGGAGAGGCAAGCCAAGAGGAAGAGGGTGATTCCCCGTGCTGATGATGTTGTGATAGAGCTGGTTGACCCGTAGGGAGGTCCCTCTAGCCAGCCCCAGATTCTAGTACAGGCCCAGGACCCAATGAGACACAGGTGACAGGGATCCAATCACAGGTTACCAAGTAGTACGAGGACCCAGGGGCCTAGACTCATGATCCTATGCAGATGGAGGGTCAATAGGGAGTTTTCTTTCTACTCTCTATCTTTTCTTATGCTTATTTTGGTTAGTTAGCATTGAGGACAAGGCTAGCTTTCATTTGAAGGGGTAGCCCTATTTGGATTATTTGGGTTGTATATATATATATATGAAACTACTTTCTTTTAGTATTCTTTCTTTTTACTTTTGGTATGTGCATAATTTTACCATTTTAGTTCACTTTTCATACTTTTGCAACTTTGGTATGTATATAAAGTTACCTTCTGATGTATATATTTATTTCCCCTATGTATATTCGACTAAATCCCCTCTTATATATATTCATTTTACTTTCCGCATTTTTTCTTTCATAGATTCTTGTTTTGAATTTTTGCATGCAATAAGCCTTTGATTTTCTTAATGTCACGGTTCTTTCCAAAGGTGGATTTTGTGTGAACCGGGTGGCTCTTCCCGATGATGGATGACATGATAATGTTCTTAAGGGTTTGTGTCTATTTTCTTTTTCTTTTTGTGTATATAAGTAGCTAATGAGTAGTGATGCCTCAAGAAAAACTTCACTTGGGTCTAAGACATTTTCCTTTGGTCCTATGGTCAAAAAATAAATTGTTGTGTATAGGATGGTAAAACTTGTGACCTTGAGACTCTTGGGTTGGCCGATAATCATCAAGTGGTTTTTCGGGACCATTGTGTTTCTCAAATATTTGCTAAGGTTGTTGTGGGTCCCCGACTCTGTCTCTTTAGCAATCGTATAGCTTGTGTTGTGAGAATTTGAATTGCAAGTCCAAGTCCCGAGCCATTAGTCTAGAATTTGACCTGAATGTTTGTCTAGGCAAAATTTTAAGTGTAGTTTGAATTGAGATGCGATTATAGGTTCTCCTTGATCGGAATAATATTTTGAAAACTTCCATAAGCCTACCAATCATAATATCCCTTGTCAACCCTTTTGAGCCATAGACCATTTCTTTCAAAAAACCATGATACAAGCCTTTACCCGTTCTAAAAAAAGACCCTCTCTTGGCACCCTATCTTTCCTTATCACAAGACAAAAGCATAAGTTTGGGGGAGAGACGAGGAATGCAAAAAAGTGGTAAAAGGTACAAAATGAAGAAAAGGAAAGATAATGAAAAAGAAAGAAAATCAAAAAGTCAAAATAATGAACAATCTAGAAGAATGAAGGGATTCAATAAAAAAAAGAGATGAAAGGTGTGAAATGTTTAGAAAGGAGAAAAAGATTTGAAAAGAACAAGAAAGAGTGATAGTATGTCTCTCTAACCCTATGAAAGAAGCAAATGACTTGAAAAGTCAAGAGAATGTGTGCCAAAAGGAAGCAAATGAAGTGCTAAAGGTTCGATGGAATCTGTTAAGACCAAATATTTCCTACCCTGAACCAAAAGCATTCACTAATTCTCCATAAAAATCCTATTTGATCTTGAGTTGAATGAAGCTTATATTAGTGGTGACTCGCATAAGGGGCAAGCTTATGATACTTAGAGCCGGACTTATGACCTTTCTTTAAGAGAGATGAGTGTGTTTCCATTATCCTTGCTTTGAGTGCTACAATCTAAAAGTGAGGTTTGCTTAGGGAGAGTTGAGGATGTATCAGTTTAGGTGTCACAATGACCAAAGTAGTAGAAAGAGCTCCCCTGATGGATTGAATCAATTTTTGATGTTTTTGTGTCACACTAAATCAATGGTGTTTAGAAGGTCGAATGTTGTTAATAATTCATTTGAATTGAGGGCAATTGTTAGTCCCAATTGATGTTAGATAAGGTCACTTTAGGTCAATTAAATTTTCTTGGATTTACTCTTAAGGAGGTGGGTCTTATTTTTTTTTTCTTGAGGACAAGCAAAAGCTTAAGTTTAGGGGAGTTGACAACTAGGGATTATGGTTCATTTACACTCCTTTTGATTAAAAATATATACAAAATAGTCCCAAAGGCTTACATGTTGTACATGTTTGCAGGGTTTGGTCAAAAGGTGACAATTAGTCAAAACCAGCTCAAAAAGGAGTGAAACATGCACAAGTATCAAGAACAACTCAAAGCACAGCTGCAACAGGCCCGCTGCCGCCGCAAGCCATTTAGTGCGGACCGCAGTGAGGAGATTCAGAGAGGTGCATTTTTGTAGCCTAAGGCAATGCGTGCGGAGGAATTAGTGCGGTCACAATGGACTTTTTGCGGCCTCAACCCATTTTGTGTGGTCCATAAAGATGGAGGTTTAGAGAGTTAGGAGTTTGGAGCTTAAGGCTAATGCGGTCTGCGGTCCTTTTAGTGCGGACTGCAGTTGAAGCCACGGCAGTCGCGGTTCATTTTTATATGGCCCGCGGTGGCCATAAACAAAGGATGATTAATCAAGCCAAGAAGCCTCATTGCGGTCCGCGGTGCATTTTGTGCGGATTGCACCACCCCCGTGGGGGTATTTTTGTCCAAAAAATTTGGTCAAGTATAATACTTTCTTTTTCAATTTTTAGGTCATCTTTTGTAATCTTACTATGGGTTGAGCATGTGAACGGTTGATGTTGACCATTTTGAGTAATTTTGTAGTGGTTTTATCATCTCAAGTATTAGCTTGTAATTAAATTATATGGATTATTCTTCATCTATTTATCAATTTTCTTCTATTACTATGAGTAGCTAGACTCATTAGTTAGGGTTGTGGCTCAACCCTAGTGTTGGTATTTGATGGTTCTTGAGTTTTAAGACTTGAATGTCTATGGGTGTTTGATATTTGGACTAATTTATGTTTTTCATGTTAAATTAGTAGTTGCAAATACTATTTTGTGCCTTTTTGACTTGGGCTCTTCTTGAGAAAGAGAGCTTGAGTCTAGGAAAATTAATCCGACAAGGAATTAGGGCGTATTTAAGAGATTGGTAACCCGAATTAGTGGGTTAAACTTAGAGACAGTAATACCCAACTTGAAGCTAAATTGCTTGCACAATTATCATATCCAATTGATCTTGAGAAAGTTAATTAGGGAAAAATCACTCAAACTACCGAGAGGTATAGAGTGAGAAGTTTCGTGCATTAACTATATTGTATTCCCCAACATGACAACCTAGCCTTATATTCTAGAACTCATCAAGTAATCCACATTGGAGAAAGTCACTTCCGTAGAGCCTCTTTAACCATTTAGACAACATTTCAAGTATATTACTCTTAGCTTAATTTAGCATTTATTAGCATAATATTAGAAGTAATGAAAAGACCAACTATGATTGGAAGAGTAATTAAGAGAACTACACATCACTAGTTTAGATATGAATTCAATTTTCATCTCTGGTTCCCTGTGAATTCGATTCCGACTATCTAAGATGAAAGTTGTTTTAATCGCTCTCGCTACTTTATAATGATATAGGGTTGGCACCGATCACAGCACCCCTCAAATCCTATGAATGACTATTAAGTCGTTAGTCTAGGTAGCAAGACTAGGACAAGTCTTATAACCTAAGTAATTACATAACACTTTATTTATGATATCTCGAATACAAGACACTACAATCAAATTCCTTCCATTCCTTACACACACTACAATCAGATGTGAAGTTTTACACATTATCAACGTGAAGTCTTACCAATTTCCGACACATTCCTACAAAACAATACAACATAATGTCTTCAACCAAAATTCAAACCGAGATTTCATAGAAAAGTTAATTCATTTTCCAAATAGCAACATTGTTGCTAAGTTATAAAGGAAAGGATTTGGCCAAGATTTTCTTTGCATAGCAACATGACTACTTGAGCTTTTCATATGACTTGTTTTGTATTTTGTCACAACTAACGTGTGTTAGAAGGATTATTAAGAGAATCGGCTCAGATATGTTAAGACTAATCTTTCTTTCTTTTGATATGATCCAAGTAACGATACGTAAACGTAATAATATTCCATAAGTGGTCTACTCTTAGCAATTAAGGATGTCTATGTTATTCATTCCCGTAATGTGATATTCAAGCATATCTAAGTATGTATCTAGTTCCTTATTGAGGCACTTGATAAAGATGTTAATTTTCATAATGGTATTATATGCATCATTATTTACCATCAAGCTTTGGACGATCGGGCAGTTATACATTTACCACTGAGCTATGATCGGTTGGTAAGTTACATATCTACCACTGAGCTACAGCTGGTCGGACAATCATGAATTTACCGCCGAGCTACGACTGGTTGGGCAATTACATATTTACCACTAAGCTACGGTCGATCGGGCAGTCATGCATTTACCACCACGCTACGATCGGTTGGACAGTTACCACTGATCAGTTGGGCAGTCATGCACCATAAGATATGGATAATTGTCTCAAAGAGAAGCATTGTATATGTGTGTGTATACACACACACACACACACACACACACACACACACACATATATATATATATATATATGATAAGTATGCAAATAAGGTGGCACTCGAGAAATTCAGGTTGATTCTTATATGTCTTTAATTAATGTTGAATTATCGCTATGTTTCAGTTCTGCTTTACATACTCAGTACATTATTCGTACTGACATCATTTTGTTCGGGGCACTTCATTCATGCCTGCAGGTATAGATAATCAGTTTGACGAGCCCTCATAGTAGTGGAGATTGGCATTCAGCGAAGGATCGGTAAGGCTCCATCTCATTCGGAATGCAGCCGAGTCTATGAGTCATCGTGTAAGAGTTCTGATATAAACTTATGTGTAGGCCGGTACTCTGTCCCTGTGTCCCATTTGATGTCAAATAATCTTAGAGGCTTTGTAGTCAAAAGTTCATTTTGTATATTATGTCAAAGGTCTTGACAGCCCATATGTATTCATGCTTTAAGAACGATAGTTTATTGATACAGTGTTGCCTGCTTATAGTTATACATTACGAGTTGTATCAATGTTGACCCTTGATAGTTACAAAAAGCAGTTGCAGAGTGGTTCACTTTGGCCAGTACGGCACCGGGTTCCATCCATGCCTCCCCAGCTTTGGGGCGTGACAACAACGGCCGGACACGAGACACTGAGTTTTTCCGATGCATATTCTAGGTATAACCAAATACCGATGGACCTGAGTGACCAAGAGAAGACTTCTTTTATAACTAAATTCGGCACCTATCGTTATAACATAATGTCGTTTAGATTGAAAGAAGAAGGTAAATAGTTTCTTGTCTATTATGTAAGTACAACCCTAGGTGATGCCAAAATAAGGTTTCCACACTCAGAGAATTTGTCGCTCGCCTTATTAAGCTCATCTAGGAAACTAAAACTGTACTTTTAATGTCACTCTATATGTGTTACGACCTCGTATCCGCTAAGGAATGCTATGCATAACTCTGAGCTCTCGGGCCGACTGTCCAAATGGGCCATAGATGTAGCGGGTACAATATTGAGTACAAACCCCAAATTGACTTTACGTCGCCCTTGATCCCCGAGATCGAGAAAGAATTATGGCTCGCCTCGGGGACTAGCTCGGGGGTTTTGACCCTATTCATGGATGGTGCTTCTAAAATAGTCAATTATTTTCTATTTTTAGTAGGAACTCCATCATTTTAGCCAAATAAAAACCTTGTAGCAAAAATAATGGAATACCAGTTGTGTATATTTCCTTATTTTTTCTTTATATAAAATATTTATTTATTTTAATTGTGTATTTTCATTTTCGAGCCAAATCAATAAAAAAAATTGGCTACGAATCCATTGTTTTTTACCAAATAAAAAGAGTATAGCCAAAATAATGAATTTGAAATTGTACACTCTTTTCATTTTTTCTTTTAATGCAATAATTATTTATTTCAACTGTGCATTTTTACTTTTTTCAAGCAAAATCTATCAAAAAAATTATTCTAGAGCGCCATAATTTAGAGCTATATAAAAAATTATAGCTAAAATAATAAAGTTCAAATTATGTATCTTTTATAACTTTCTAGATGTCTTGATTATTTATTTCAATTGTATATTATTTTCAGGTCAAATTCAAAAAAGAATAACTAAAACTTTATTACTTTTAACCAAATAAAAAAAGATTAGCCTAAATAGTGTAGTCCTATTCAAGTTTTATTATAAATTTTATTCGAAAAAAATTGTCTTAAAAAGGTAAAAAAATATATTTTAATTTTTAAAAAAATGTCACATAGACAAAAAAATTTCTGTGACAAGCGAATATATGTCACTTTCCTGGAATGAGATCATCCAAGAGGGTAACAACTATTGAAAACTAAATATTGAAATAATTAAAACCAAAGACAATTTTAAAATGCAACTAATAATACAAGCCAAATTTAAAAGTATTTTAAGGAATGGTTGCTTTATAGATTACACCATCCAAAAAGGTCTGGGCCGTTAAAGGTTCTTACTAAAATAAAGCTTTAAAAGGACAAAAAACAAAAACAAAAACAAAAATGAAAAAGTAACAAAAAAAGATGAACTACAAAAGATTCTGTGAATCTTCCATTATTCTTTATTTATATTTTCATCTTCTTTTTCTACAACAAAGAAGACAAATTATGGCGACGTTCTGATAGGATAACATAATATGGTTGTGTATTAATTATATTCATAATACTGTTGTTGTTTTCATTATTACTAAAATAAAATAAAGTTTAATTTAGTACTCGAAATGTTATAATTTTAATAATATAGTGTTCATAACTTAAATCGAACATTATATAGCCGCTCTAATAATATCGACGCTAATGCAATATCTTATTTGCAAACAATATTCATATTCATAAACCACGCTTATCAAATACAGAGGGTAACCTCATACAATTATTGTTGGCATGATGATCTAAGCAGATCACGAGTTCAAGTAACAACAAGTTTTGAACTTCGACATATGCCTCCCAAACCCCCAAATATCACAACAACATATACTATTATTACAACTATACACCACCAATCATCCTTTTAAACAAAGCTATTATCATCAGAAGATATGATACATATTGATATGGTGGAAAACGACCTAACAAAGAAAGAGCATAACAAAGCAGAGGATTCCATGAAACTACAAAGGAATTACACCAAGGCATTAGGATAACTGGGTAAACGTATACAACACCAATATCTAAAAAAGAAAATACAAGAAATATGGAAACTGCCGGAGAATTTTTCGCCCATAAATCTTGGCTCAAACTATTTCATTGTCAAATTTAACGTGGAAAACATGATCAATGCCCTACAAATAGTCCCTGGTTTATAAATAGATTTTTCCTCTCCATAAAGAAATGGGAACCAAACTTCAAAGCAACGCAACTCAGGAAGGTCAGCCATTTGGATACGCCTTCCCCAGCTGCCCATCCAGCGTCAAGCCTTCTTCTTCTCAATGATAATAGAAGAGCAGGAAATCATGGTGATCATTCAAAATCCAAACTTCTTAGCCCAGGTGGTGGCAGAGGTGATAAGAATGGCTATGAAAAATTATATGAACTATATGTGGATGGAAAACATTCTCGACCCTCTAGCTCCATTAGTAGCACCTGCTCTCTACCACACCATGCAAAACCATTGAACCGTCTAACACATTTTAACCCTCTACTGAACATGAACCAAATGTCCGAGCTACCATTCTTCCTATCACATAAGATAACAAAGATGAATCCCTCATTCTTCCCATGGATACCCCAACAAGCCCAGCACCATCCTCATGTGGGCACTCCGATGGAACAAGGAGAAAATTAGGAACAGAAAGTGCAAGAGGACAAAGAGGTGGTGATTCCTCAACCTTTGTGAAGAAGCTCCTTCAAAAAATCTCAACAATAAGAGATATAGTCCATATGCTATTCCTGGAGAGGGAGGATAAGAAATACATACTTTGTTGCCTAGTAGCACTCCAAAGATGCTCAATCGAGATAACATCATCGATCAACACAGGAACAACAAAGTATGTTGTCCTAGTGAATCACACTCTAAGGGACAATCCATTCATGAGGGAAATTAATCCCAACGCAAATGCTCTCCCCAATCATTCCTCCGTCATGAATACACCTGCTAGTATAATCATTTGGAATGTTAGAGGCGCCAATGATGCAGACTTCGGGCGTAACTTTAGGGAGCTGATTAATAATTACAATCCATGCATGGTTGCGTTATTGGAAACAGAGATGGAAAACCATGCACTTCTTAGGGCAGATTTCAATTTATCTGATATAATGGAGATCCTAGCAGTTGGCAGAGCTGGTGGCATGGTCATCATATGTATTGACACAATGGTAGCGGTGGATCGTGTTAGGCAGACTGATCAATAACTGTATGCTCTAGTCCAGGTATTACCAAATCACAACTCTTGGCTCTTTAGTGCAATTATGCTAGTAATCATGTAGCTAATAGGTTAACTCTGTGGAAAAACATTAGGTCTATGTTTGACAACTACAAAGGCCCTTGGCATATAGGTGGTGACTTTTACGATGTCCTGAGTTAATATGAGAAATGGGGAGGCAGGAACATAGTAGAAATGGGACCTCCAAATTTTGGTCGTGTAGTAACTAATGTAACTTAATTGACCTAGGATTCAAAGGTTGTCGTTACACGTAGTCTAATGATAGAAATAGGAGGCATGGTCTTATATTAGAAAAATTTGATCGATCCCGTGCTAATGAAGCTTGGCTAGAGATGTACCCCTCAGTATTGGTAAATCACCTCCTAAATCTTACTCCGACCATAAGCCACTACTAATCAGGCTAACTAATCATACCACAGTAAATTCAATCAAACCCTTTAGACTTAAAAAATATTTCCTAAGCCATCCTGAATTTAGTAAAGCAGTTGAGAAGAGTTTGGATAATAGGAATTTCAATGATACCCAAAGATGTTTCAAGACTAATGTTAGAGCATGAAGTGAACAAAACTTTGGCAATATTTTCTCCAATAAGAAAAGGATACTGGCCAGACTTAGGGGGGTCCAAAACTCACCAAGTTATGCTAGCAGTACATTCCTTAGAAATTTAGAACTCACTCTAATCAATGATTATAATAACACCCTACGCTTGGAGGAGGATCATTAGAAGATTAGATCTCGCGTTAATTGGCTAAATGAGGGCAATGTCAATACAAAATTTTTTCATATTTCTGTCCTTAATAGACATAGGCGTAATAGTATTTCTTTCTGTAAATATAACGTTGGGAATTGGATAATGGATCGGCAGAAAAGCATCGAGCACACCCACTATTATTTCTAAAATATATTCACAACCGGCAATACTCTATTAGAGTGGAATACTATTAAAAATACTCACACAAATTTTGGCAACATTAACCTCTCCCAACTGGATAGGCCATTAGGCACCCAAGAAATTATTTCTGCTATATATTTTTTAAGTCATACAAGGCCTTCGGTCCAAAGATGGAATGTACCCTATTTTCTACGAACGACACTAAAATATTATGGGTCCCTCTATTATACGGCTATGCAAAGAAAATACTTGTCATATCAAGAATCTCTGAGGAAATGAAACACACCTTATTTTGCCTCATCCCCAAATTCAAGCACGCAAATAACTTTAATAATTTTTAGCAATAGGACTCTGCAACAGCACTTACAAAATAATCACCAAAATAATTATTAACCACATCAAGCCTTTTCTACATGATCTTATCAGCACATGTCAAGCTAGCTTCTTAAAGTGGAGGCGAGCATATGATAACGCTATTATTTTACAAGAAGTTGTAAACCAACTTTAAAAAAAAGGAAAGGGGTGAATGGCCGACAGATAATCAAATTGACTTCGAAAAAGCCTTTGATATATTAGAATGGTCTTTTGACTATAAGGCCTTAAACTTCTTTAAGTTCCCCCAAAGATCACCACTCTTATCATGAACTGCATCTCCACAAGAAAGATAGCAGTCTTGGTAAACGGTGCACAAACAAATTTTTTGAACCCTCGAAGGGTATCAGACAAGTGGACCCTCTATCTCCCCATTTGTTCATACTAACCATGGGAATTGATGTATGTATACATCAATCTACAATTCGACCTAACTCTGTGGGATCCCATTAGATTGGGACCAAAAAAAACCCATCTGTACCTTTTTTACACAGATGACTTGACATTCATGGTACTAGCCAATGAGAAATCCATAAATATCATTCATCACTCCTTAGCAACATTTTATTCCATATATGGTCATAAAATAAATAACACCAAATTTAAAATTCTTTTTTCAGGCAACTGATCAATTGCCATTAAAGATTATACAACTGACTTATTTAACATTAATCCAACAAGTCAATTTGGCAAGTATTTAGGCTTCCTCATAACCAATAACAAGCATAACCTTCAGATTTTTAATTTATAATTGACAATATGAGGAACAAACTTTCAAATTGAAAAACAAATTTCTTAACTCTTGGGGGACGTACAACCCTAGCAAAGGCTGTCTTCAACCCCATTCCTAATCACAACATGTAGTACGTATCTCTTCCAAAAAAGATCCTACATCAAATTGATAAAGTCCAGCATGATTTTATGGGCACAACTCAAAATAAAAAAGGATCAATTACATCTCTTTGGATGTTGTAACCCTTCCTAAAAAAATAATGGGTCAGGGGATACCTAAGGCATGCCACAAATATCAGGCCATCCTAGCAGTACTTGCATGGATATTATTTACCAATTCATCAACAATGTGGGCAAACACTCTAATTCAAAAATACAGCCTTAAACCTAATGCTAAGAACACCTCCTCCATTTGGAAAAATATTTTGAGAGGATGGAAAATCATTGTTAAAGAAATCTCTTGGGATGTTGCCAATAGCAAATCCATAAAATTCTATTTTGGATGCTGGACCCCTAACAACACAAACATCCTCGCATCCATTCAGGGTCCTCTTAACAAGAACGATAACAACTTAACCCTTGATCAGGTTTGGAGAAATGATCAATGGAACAGGTCCAAAATCTCTTTTGAACTACACGACATCATTTCAAATGATATCTCCTCCATCTCCCTCTCAACAAACCCCCTAGCCATAGGCACGCCCATTTGGATGCTCAACACAAATGCACCTTTTCAACCCGTTCAGTATACAAATTACTTCACCATCACATCCAAACGAGCACTGACTAATATTGGATTTGGAAGCTCCATACCCTAAATAAAATTAAATTTTTCCTCTGGCAATGGTTTAAAAATAGTTTACCTACTAAATATTACCTTCATCAAATTGGAGCTTCAAATGATAACATTTGCAAGATTTGTAGGGTGGCTGAAGAAACCATAACTCATATCTTCCTTGAGTGCACAGTAGCACGCACATTCTGGGACAATACAAGCATTGACATTAACGCCATCCTAAACAACAAACACTGGCCGTTATCTATCAATGACCTCCAAATAACAGTTACTCACAACTGCATAACTTGGGAATATGTATTTTCTTTTGCAATTTGGCACCTCTGGTTAAATAGAAACAATAACTGCTTCCACAACCTTTCTAAAACTTTAAAATACCAAATGATTAACACACGAGCCATTGCATTTAAACTACTAGCCTCCAAACACAAATGCACCACACACAAAATTCATATACAATTAAATGGTACCCATCGCTACCCCACACTTACAAATTAAACATAAATGATTCCTTGGGTAACCTTAACAATGGAGGCAGTGGGGGTGTAATAAGAAACAGTCAAGAAGACATGATTATAGTATTTGCTAACAAAATCAAAACCTATAACTCTACCTATACAGAATTACTAGCACTTCATGCAGGACTAAAAATGGCACACGACAAAGGGCAAGCATCTCTGGAGATTGACACTGATTCGACGGGTATCATCCAACTACTTGAACTTAATAGCTTTATTGCCTATACTAACACTATCTTTGAATGCAGGTACTTGTTGAAGAGATTGGGGAATCCAGTGGTTCGGCATAGCTTCCGTGAAGGCAACAGGGTGGTGCATATTTTGTATAAATTGGGTTTCAAACAACACCAACCAACATCTACTACAACTATTTTGAACTCACCTCCAGACCCAGTCAAGAGGATGATCTAAGAAGACAAACATGATGTATCTACTACTAAACTAATATCAAGCTTCATATGTAATACACTAACAATGTTTGAAAACCTAAGTATTATTTTTTACCATTTTTAATAGTGATGTAACACTACCGTAACCTCTATTAATGAAATTATCCTTTTCTCCTACAATAAACTTGTTGCTTTTGAAGAAATAATAGCCATCTATAAAGTTTGTAGTCCATAATCTACTCATTATATTTGCTAAGTGTTTTAAGGAGTAATTTATTAGTTCTACCATAAAAGATTAGAACACACTTAAATTCATAGCATCTGTTCCTCGTTGTCGCATCATTATTGGTGGGCTTGCTAATGTCAAAACCATATAAGAGTGACAAACACTCGAATCACTTAAATAGAAAACAACAAATTGTCATGTCTATGCGAAAATTCTTTAGATAATCAAGCAATTAAATAGTCAATTATTTTAGAGTTGGCCAAATAATTTAGTCCTTTCCATTCTAATTTGTATCTTCGTCCATCATTTCCGCTCCTTTCCTCCGATTTGATTCTGAATTTCTTTAAAGCAAACGAATTATAGTTTTTAACTTATTTTGCATGGAAATGTGTATTATGAAAATTATTTTAAAAAAGACCAATTATATCTCATCCCTTTGTACATTTCTGCCCTTATATTTGTGGAAGCTTTTGTTAATCAATATTTTAAAAGAAAGTTAATACTTGCTGCGGAGCGAGCCAATTCCAATCCTAAATATCTTGAAGCAATTATGGAAATTGAATTTTGGTTTAACTATTTGACAATAAACTTTATTTAAAATATCTTGTTCTTTTCTATTTAAGAATCTGGTGACGTAGCATATATTTTATTATGACTACATAGTTGTTCTTGTATGTTTTTTGCTTTTGAATTTGAAAACATTCTAACATATTTCATTTCCACATTTTTACAAGATTTTTAAAATATTCCCTTATTTTGAAAATATAAGTACTCGCTCCGTCACTTTGTGCGTTATGAATTTGTACACTCCTTAAGAAATGATAAATAAAGTGCATAATTTACCATAATATTCATATTAATTAATGATGCATATTTTTAATAGATTTATAATACTGTTGAGTATAATAGGAAAAAAATTTGTCTTCTCTTGATATGCTAAAAGTGACAAGTAACAACTTATTTGGATGGTTGTTACATATTATTTTATAATGTATTATATCGTATTTGTATTGTATTGCATTACACTGTATCACTTGATGAATATGACATAAGGATAGATTGTGTCGTTTATTATTATCTCATGATATCACGCACCAACAATATGAAGAATAAGCTTACAATATAAAAGAAAAATTATGACATAAAATAAACTTACTATATTAAAAGGTAGGATAATGATAAAATAAAATTATTTATGTTATAAATACACTTCTATTTAAGGTGAATGTCTTTAATTAGAGAGATTCTAGAGTTCTATTCTTGGTAGATAAATCATCCTCCTCCCTATAAATAGAGGTGCTCTCTACCATTGTAAATAACTCCTAACATTCTCTAAGTATCAATAAGAAGAACTCTCTCCACTCTTCTCTCTATTTGCTCTTGTTCTTGAGTTATTGTTCTTGTCTTTATATTATTTCATAACACGTTATCAGCACGAGACTCTACCGTCTCAAGAACCATTCTCGAGAAATCTAAGGTATTTCCCTCTTCCTAATTTAATTTTCGATTATGTCTGACATTACGAAAAGAAAGTTCGTTGCCCTTGAAATTTCGGGCAAGAACTATATGACATGGGTGTTGGATGCTGAAATCCACTTAGATGCTATGGGTCTCGGAGACACCATCAAAGATAGAGAAAAAGCATCCACCCAAGAATGTGCGAAGGCCTTGATTTTCTTGCGCCACCACCTTGATGAAGGTTTGAAGATTGAATATCTCACCGTCAAGGATCCACTCGTCTTGTGGAACGGCTTAAAGGAGAGATATGACAACCTGAAGTTGGTCACTCTGCCACAAGCACGATATGATTGGGCTCATCTGAGGCTCCAGGACTTTAAGTCCGTTTCTGAATATAATTCTGCTATGTTCAGAATTACTTCTAAATTGAAGCTATGCGGGGATAATATCTCCGATTATAATATGCTTGAGAAAACGTTTACAACGTTTCATGCCTCCAATATAGTACTGCAACAACAGTACAGAGAGAAAGGCTTTACAAAGTACTCTGAACTGATTTCTCTTCTACTAGTGGCTGAGCGAAATAATGACCTGCTCATGAGAAATCATGAAAATCGACCCACTGGGTCTACACCACTGCCTGAAGCAGATAAGGTGCACTCTCATTATGCCAAACATGAAAAGGACCACGGTCATGGTCGTAAACGGGGTCATAGCCAGGGACGTAGACAAGGAAGAAATTCCAATGAAGTCCGTCACCCCCCGAAGAGAGATAACCGCCGAAAGCAGAAACGGGATCATGAAGATCCTAAGGCAAATGGTTCAGAAACGATACGTTATCATTGCGGTGGGAAAGGGCACTGGTCAAAGACTTGCCGTATACCAAGACACTTGGTTGACCTTTATCAAGCATCTCGAAAGAGAAAAGCCCCTGAAACAAATCTTGTCTATGACGATAATGAGGACATCACCCACCTGGATGTGGCAGACTTCTTTGAGCAACCCGAGGGGAAAATAGACCACCTAATCGGCGATGGGTCCGTGATGAAAGAAGATGGAGTTATTTGATTTTGTTCTACTTATTTGTATTAGTTAGTGAATAAACTAATAGTCATTAGTATTAGCTCGTATTAGTTAGTTTATGATGCAATGTTAGCAGGAGTTCTTTAGAATATCTTCAATATGCTCAAATATCAATAAAATTTTTATTTTCCAGTAGGGTAATCAACTAGCCTGAAAAACTAGTCGATTATCTACTATTTTCGCATTAAAGCTGAAAAACAATTGATCAACAATCGATTGTCTTTGACTAACAATCGATTGTCATTAAGACAGTGTAATCTGGAATTTTTCAAAAATCATCCACAATCGATTGTCTTTGTCTAACAATCGATTGTCGTTAAGACAGTGTAATCTGGAATTTTTCAAAATAGCCAACAATCGATTGTCTATGATTAACAATCGATTGTCTTGAAACAGTAAGGTCTGGAATTTTTCAAAATAGCCAACAATCGATTGTCTATGCATAACAATCGATTGTCTTGAAACAGTGTGCTCTGGAATTTTTCAAAATAGCCAACAATCGATTGTCTATGCATAACAATCGATTGTCTTAAGACAGTGTGATCTGAAGTTTTTTCAAAATAGCAAATAATCGATTGTGTGTGTTTAACAATCGATTGTCAATGTTCAACAATCGATTGTTTGTAAGTAACAATCGATTGTTTGAAGAAAACGTTTAAACTGAAATTTTCAAACTGCAAAGTAATGAATAACATAACTGATTTTGTTAGTCAACTGTTAGCAGCAGATTTTGAAAATATTATGTGACACAAAAGAATTGAACTTGTTTATTCTTATGTTCTTGTATCTCTTTTGTATGTCAAACTATGGGATAGCAAATATGGATATCTCACAAAGCGAACTTGGATCAACATCCAACTGTAAAAGTATTTGCCTAGTTGATTCATGTACTACACATACAATACTCAAAGAAAGGAAGTATTTCTCTCAACTAAATATGTGTAAGGCAAACGTTACTACAATATCTGGAAGTAGTAAATTGAATGAAGGCTCCGGAAGAGCAATTGTAACTCTACCCAAAGGCACGACGTTAATCATAGAGAATGCAATGTTCTCCTCCAAGTCTAAGAGGAACTTGTTGAGTTTTGAGAATCCATTTTAGAGAATGCAATGTTCTCCTCCAAGTCAAAAAGGAACTTGTTGAGTTTTAAAGATATCATTCAAAATGGATATCATATTGAGACAATAGATGAGAATAATCTTGAATTCTTCATGAAAACGAGGCTGCCCACTTTGGTTTGGGTTCACGCCATTTTGCGTGCAGCAATACTAGTTCGTCGGCTGCCCACTTCGGTTTGGGGTCACGCCATCTTACATGCAGCAATGCTAATTCGTCTCAGACCGACGAATTACCACAAGTATTCCCCGTTGCAATTGGTTTTGGGTCATGAACCCAATATATCCCATTTAAGGATTTTTGGATGCGCAGTATATGTGCCTATTGCACCGCCATCCCGCACCAAAATGGGTCCGCAAAGAAGGTTAGGAATATATGTTGGGTTTGAATCGCCCTCCATCATTCGCTACCTCGAAACATTGACAGGTGACTTGTTTACTGCACGATTTGCAGACTGTCGATTTGATGAGACACTTTTCCCAAAATTAGGGGGAGAAGTTGGTGAAACCAAACGGGAAATTTTGTGGAAAAATGCATCATTATCTCATCTTGATCCACATACCTCTATTTGTGAAAGAGAGGTACAAAAGATTATCCATTTGCAAAGAATAGCAAATCAAATGCCTGACGCATTTACGGACTTGAAAAGGATAACGAAATCCCACATTCCCGCGGAAAATGTTCCAATCCGTATTGATGTCCCTGTTGGACAATCATCTAGTGTCATATCCAATGAGTCAAATGCACGCCTGAAGCGTGGCAGACCATTAGGTTCCAAAGATCGAAATCCTAGAAAGAGGAAAAAGAACGATCAAAATGACACCACGAAAGAATCTCATGATTTAACAAATTCAGAGATTCATGAAGAATCCATTGAGCCCGAGTCTCTGGAAAATACGGAACTATCCCTAAATCCAATTAATATTGAGGCAAATATTAATCGAGTGGATATTGTGGTGGATAATGCCTTTGCTTACAATGTAGCATCTCGCATTATGCAAGAATGTGAGGATCTCGAACCTCAATCTGTTGAAGAATGTCGAAAAAGACAGGATTGGCCAAAGTGGCAAGAAGCAATTCAATCAGAATTGAATTCGCTGGCAAAACGTGAAGTTTTTGGCCCTATAGTTGAAACACCTAATGGTGTTAAGCCTGTCGGCTATAAATGGGTCTTTGTACACAAGAGAAATGAGAAAAACGAGGTACAAAGATATAAAGCACGCCTTGTTGTACAAGGTTTTTCTCAAAGGCCTGGTGTCGATTATGAAGAGACATATTCGCCTGTAATGGATGCGATAACCTTTCGTTATCTCATAAGTTTTGCTGTCCATGAAAAGCTTGACATGCACTTAATGGATGTAGTTACTGCCTATCTTTATGGCTCACTTGATAATGAGATACACATGAAAATCCCCGATGGACTCAAGGTGCCAAACGCGCACAACTCAAAATCTTGGGAAATGTTCTCAATTAAATTGCAAAGATCCTTGTATGGTCTAAAGCAATCTGGACGAATGTGGTATAATCGTCTTAGTGAGTACTTGTTAAAAGAAGGCTATATAAATGACGCCATTTGCCCGTGTGTTTTTATAAAGAAAACAACATCGGAATTTGTTGTACTTGCCGTATATGTTGATGACATAAAACCTTATTGGAACCCCTATAGAACTCCAAAAGGCAATTGATTATCTAAAGGATGAATTCGAGATGAAAGATCTCGGAAAGACTAAACTATGTCTTGGTTTGCAAATTGAATATTTGGCAAACGGAATTTTTGTTCATCAATCTACCTATACAGAAAAGGTATTGAAACGGTTTTACATGGATGAAGCACATCCTTTAAGTACACCGATGGTTGTTCGATCACTTGATGTGAACAAAGATCCATTCCGACCACAAGAAAGGAATGAAGAGCTACTTGGTCCTGAAGTACCATATCTTAGCGCAATTGGCGCACTAATGTATCTTGCAAATACTACAAGACCTGACATATCTTTTTCAGTTAATGTCTTAGCAAGATTTAGCTCGGCTCCTACGAGGAGACATTGGAATGGGATCAAACACATATTGCGGTACCTAAAGGGAACTACCGATATGGGCTTATTTTATGGCAAGAATTGCAGCCCGGATCTTGTTGGTTATGCTGATGCTGGATATTTGTCCGACCCACACAAGGCTCGATCTCAAACGGGTTATGTGTTTACCTGTAAAGAAACCCCATATCTTGGCGATCGACTAAGCAATCAATTGTGGCTACTTCATCTAATCATGCCGAGATAATTGCTATTCATGAAGCAAGTCGAGAGTGTGTGTGGTTAAGGTCGATAGTACATCATATCCAAGACAAATGTGGTTTGAAGTGTGATAAACTACCCACAACTTTGTATGAAGACAATGCAGCATGTATAGCTCAATTGAAGGGAGGATTTATAAAAGGAGATAGAACGAAGCATATTTCACCAAAGTTATTCTTCACACATGATCTTCAAAAGAATGGTGATATCAATGTTCAACAGATTCGTTCAAGCGAAAATATGGCTGATTTGTTCACAAAATCTCTACCAAAGTCAACCTTCAAGAAGCTAGTTCACAAGATCGGGATGCGAAGACTTAAGGACATAAATTGATGTTCTTATCAGGGGGAGTTTAAGGCGCGTTGCACTCTTTTTCCCTTACAAGGTTTTGTCCCACCGGGTTTTCCTTGCGAGGTTTTTAACGAGGCAACCAATAGGCGCATATTCAAACATGTGTACTCTTTTTCCTTACTTTAATTTTTCTCATTGGGTTTTGTTTTAAGGTTTTAACGAGGCACATCATTGAATAGACATTCAAGGGGGAGTGTTATAAATACACTTCTATTTAAGGTGAATGTCTTTAATTAGAGAGATTCTAGAGTTCTATTCTTGGTAGATAAATCATCCTCCTCCCTATAAATAGAGGTGCTCTCTACCATTGTAAATAACTCCTAACATTCTCTAAGTATCAATAAGAAGAACTCTCTCCACTCTTCTCTCTATTTGCTCTTGTTCTTGAGTTATTGTTCTTGTCTTTATATTATTTCATAACAATTTAATAATAATTAAGAGTAAGATTGAGAAAAAAATAAGGTAACGATGCGACCACACCAAATCAGTCATTATATAAAGAAGTACCTTTCATCGTTCGTAATGACAAATTTAATAATTTGATACAATAAATTTAAATAATAATAAAAATAAATATCATATTTAAATTAATAATACAATTCGATATAACAATTAATAACAATCTAAACTAGCACTAAAAGTAAATATCTATTTTGAGAATACACGAGTGGGAGTAACAAATAATTCCTATATATAGTGCATAAAACACTAGTAAAACCTCTTACAGTAAGGGTTGGACCTTGAAGTTAAAAAAATAAATTATAAACCCCATGTGAGTTTGCTCTTTTTTCCAACTGCCGCTCTTCCCCTGGGTCCCACTCCGCCCTCTTTCTTCTTTTCTCTCTTTTTCTTCCCAAAATCAAACCTCAGAAACTCCACAAAGAATTGATATTTGTTTTTGTTTTGGGCCAGTTCTAAATGGACCCGAAATTCAGCGGAAAGCCTATACCCATCCCATTTCTAGCGGGTCGGACCGACCTTGACCAGATGCCGGATACTCCGACCCGTATAGCACGTCATCGGCGGGCGCAATCGGAGACTTTCTTTCGGTTCCCGGACTTCGACGATGATATCCTCTTAGACGACGTCGTAGCCGACTTTAATCTGGATATTTCAGCGCCGTCGCTACCCCCTTCTGCTGATACTCATATGCAACCGGCCAATTCTGCTGACTCGTCGTCGACCGGTGGACCGGGCTTAATGTCCGGACCGGGCGCTAATAATAACACTAGACCGTTGAATCATTTTCGGAGTTTATCAGTTGACGCCGACTTTTTTGATGGTTTGGAGTTTGGAGCGACCACGCCGGGGGCGGCGGAGGAGGAGGAAAAGAAGGTGTTCGGTTCCGGTTCGGTTTCTGGTTCGGGTACTCGACACAGGCATAGCAATTCGATGGACGGATCATTTTCAACGCCGTCGTTTGAGGCGGAGTGTAGCAGCTCCGTTAAGAAAGCTATGGCTCCTGATCGCCTTGCTGAGTTGGCTTTGATTGATCCCAAGAGAGCCAAAAGGTTTGGGCTTCTCTATCTTTTGTTTTTTGTTTTTCATACATTTGTTGTGTGATGTTTTTTTTAACTTGGAATTATTCTTAGCTCTAATGATTAGGATTTAGGAGGAAATATCTCTTCAAAATCATTTGGTTCTTTGAAAATCTCTTGGGGAAATGCAGGGAACTAGATGGTCGCTATATTTCTTGGTTTTGAAGTAATTTGCTGTTTCTTTGGAGTGCCAAAATTGTCTTTTTTTAGTTGTAAAGAGCTTTTTTTGGATTAAGTAATAACCTTTTATTTATGAAGGGCATAATATACCAAAAAGTAGAATCTGTAGGACACTCAATCTTCTATACATATTGAAGAGAAGAAAAGCAAAGGATAGGAGTTAAAGGAGGAGGTAGAATTATGATATTAGAAACTATATCCTTTTTTGGGTGAAATTGTATGTAATCGATATTCTCAAACTCAAATCAATGGAAGAGAAGAAATGCATATGATTTGAGAAAGAAGAAGTATGTTGGTGATCATTTGCAACAATTCTCCAATTGTGGAAAATGAAATAAGTTTCCACTAAATTATATATGAATGGCCAGGATATTTAACAGCGGAAACAAGTAAAGTTTATATATTCAAAAAAAAGGAAGAAGGGATTGAAGGGAAGGGACGGGAGGAAAAGCCGGATTAGTGAGTTAATGAAAAGATGCTATTGTACCTTGTATGCTGATTTAGGATGAAAGAGAATGGTGTTCTACTATACTGTATATCTTTAGTGAAGTGGTTTTACCTGAATGGTAGGAGGTGAGGAAATTCAGAAACTACTGATGACATCTCATTGTCAACATAGGAATCTGAAAATTTCAGCACAAAAGGTTATACTGTGTCATTTCTCTTTGTTACATAGCATCATGTCCCAGCATTACTGTTTGGTCATTTGTACGTTTTCCATTTCTTAAAATACTATGTCCCCTTGTGGCTTGTAGTTAATGGTTCTAGCATTTAACTTAGTTATAAGCTTTTGTATAAACTCATCTTTGATTCTGCATTATTACAGGATTCTTGCAAACAGACAATCTGCTGCACGTTCAAAGGAGCGAAAAATTCGTTACACTAGTGAACTGGAGAGGAAGGTACAGACTCTGCAGACTGAAGCTACTACTCTATCTGCCCAAATCACGGTCCTGCAGGTATGAAATAGACAAAGAATTTATGCAATACTCTTCATGGTTATCAAATTTTGCTGTATAAAGTGACCTGAAAATATCAATAGCTTCTCATGTTTACATACATTGAACAAAGAGCATATGCAATATGATCATGGTAAAGAACTCCAAAAAGTTCTGAAAGAACTGTGCAATCAATAACAAAGTTACTGGGAAAAAATGTTGGCGTGATATGGTAATAATGCAAACGGAGAACCGTAGAGGAATGATATGGTGCCAGTGCTAGGGAACAAGGTCAGGCAGCCATGGGAAAGGAAGGGAGTACTACAGCTAAGAAAGAGAGTGGAATTGGAGAAGTGGAGTGCTAGTGCTTTAGGGTGCTGTTGCTTGCAATAGAGGGAGGGAGAGAAAGGTGAGATAGCGCCGGTGTAGGACAGTTAGAATGGTATGGCATCACCCGGGGGTTGGGGGTGGGGGGTGGTGGTTCACGTAAGCGAGATGGAGAAAGGTGCTGCAGAAGGACTAGGTCCTTGTTTTGGTCCCCCCCCCCCCCCCCCCAAAAAAAAAAAACACACACACACATACAAAAAAAAGGGGGGGAACTTTAAAGATGAGAAATATCAACTCCGCACATGCTAGTTGACTAATTGGTCAGTCACGTATCTTTCGGCAAGACCAATATAACTTTTTAATAGACTATTTAGAATACATCACGTCTAAAGTTGGGTTGATGGAATAAGCTAGCTAAACCTAATATTAAAAATAAGAGTAGGTTACCAATTTAGTAAAGACCTCCAAGTTTGCTCTATAATCTCTGGAAACAAATAACAAAGAAACTGAAAAAGAAATTTAAGTAATACTAATGTAATTTTTGTCTGTGAAGTAACACCATAGAGGGGAATTGTCATTGGCATAATATGAATTTAGGTTGTAAATTTAATTGAGAGGATCACAGTCTCTGCTAGCTGAACTTGTGAACTAAGAATGCAAAAGGAGAATTTTGGAAATCCTATTCCCTATCCATCAATTTAAATCCCTTTTGTACCCATTTTATTTTATTTTTAAAGGAAGAATTTTGGTGCTGAAAGGTAGAATTATAGATTCAGACTTTGGAACCGAAACTAGAAATTTTTTGGAAAATCAAGTAAGACAAGTGAGTTCTAGCAAAGAACTTCAGGTAATTTCATCAAATAGATGGAGGGTTTGCAGTACTCATTCCAATTTCTTTTCTGATTGTCAGTTTATTAGATATTATTTGTACGTGGGTTTCAGTTGTTTTTTGATTTTATTTTTCTCAACTAGTTGTTTTAGTTTAAAATTGATAAGCTGGAATGAACTGCGGGAGCTAAAATTGCATCTGATATTTTACATCACTTCAAAATTTCCCACTGTTAAAATCTTGAATTACAATAATATATAGCATCTTCTTCAATGTGTCCTTTCTCCTTTTGTTATCCTTACACGGATCTCCTATGTTTCTCATCACTGCATAATATAGATAATATGGGTCAATTGCATCTATTACATGCATATATAAAATGTAATGATGTGGAAGAAGCTTTTGTTGGTCATGGTTTTTTGCAAGCCGGTTCTCTAAACTGGTTCTGACTTCAAATTATTGTGGAAATCATAATTTTTCTTTGGATATAAGGTAAATTTTCAGTCAAACCTTTTCTTTTCCACCGCTAGCTGGTCAGGCAATTAGGCTCTTCTAAGTGGTTGCACCTCTCTTTGGTGCTAATTAATGATGTTGTTTATTGAGGAATAGTCATCATATATATATATATATATATATATATATATATATATATATATATATATATATATATATATATATATATTTTATTTTTTAAATAAAGCTTCATTTCATCAAAGATCAAAATATTACTGAATAAAGTAGCTGCTGACCAGCTACTGCTCTCAAATAGTCTATATAGGGATTCACTCCCGTAATTCATATATACATCAATATCTAAGTGTAGTGATCCAGTCTTCGCAATAAAATCCTACTGGAATCTAATTCCATTGCTCTGGTTGGAGATTCATCTTCTTTTCACTCTTCTCTTTGTCGTTGAGTATGGATCTGACTACCACAACATCATGCATATATAGTTGTGTGACATAGCCTCCAGTTTGAAGGGTGCTTTTGAACTTTTTCCCCTTGTTTTCATTTTGGCGGTAACATACAATAGGACAATCCATTTATCTATGACACATATTCTGTGTGCGCAAAATTGCAGTTTCAAGTTGTGTGCATTTCTTTAGATATGTATGAGCTGTATTTCTGTGTTGCTGAATAGAACATTATCATTGCAAATTATGCTATTGCTAACGCACTGTCGAAAAAACCGTAACATTTCCTTGATTACTTTCATGCCATTTTTGTATGATGATGCAGAGAGACAATAGTGGATTGACAACTGAGAACAAAGAACTCAAACTACGCTTGCAAGCGTTGGAACAACAAGCACATCTTAGAGATGGTATGCCTGTTTAATAGCTTGATATGATTTTCACTGGTTTATTTTATTGACATGAATGAATATTTTCCAGCACTGAACGAGGCTTTGAGGGAAGAACTGCAGCGGCTTAAGATAGCAGCTGGCCAAATACCAGGCACCAATGGAAACAGGGGGCCACGTCCGCACTTCCCTCCCCAGCCACAGTCATTTGTCCAATGCGGTAGTCACCATGCGCAACAGCAGCAGCAGAAGCACCTGCCTCATTCTACAACAACTACCCAGAATGTCGGTGGGCAGGCCCAACCTAGCTTCATGAACTTCAATAACAGGGGTTGAAAATGTTAAAAGGGAACATAATTAACATAGAGCCTTGTATATATTGATATGTAATAGATAGTGTTACAGGCTGTGAGTGCATGCTACTCAAATCATTTGTACCATTATCAATACTAGTTACTTTAATGCTATAGGAGAAACTTGTTGAAACAGCACCTAGATATTGTTTGACAACATCTTTTATGTGATGGCTATAATAATTTTATTATTTCTGCGGTCACCAGTTGTTAGCACTACATTTTGGTCTCAATTAAATAAACCTTGCTGGTGATTAAATTTTTTGCCTTTGGGCTAGAAAATTGCTGATCTTCGATTATAGAAATAGATTTGCAGTTTTTTCCCTCTATCCATTTAATGGCATCAACCACTCCTAACAGGACATCCTTGTATTAGACTCTTGAATGCTTTCAATTGAGCATGATCAGATTTTAGAGTGGACTTCAGATTTGAAAAGCAATAACCCAAAGCCAAAGATTGGATGGCTTACTAATTAGGTCAGCTTTAGACTTTAGTCCTATTTATCATAATTTGTTTTGTTACATGTTGCTCCCTTTTAAAATTTATTCTCATAAATGATAGTTGGCTTGTTTATTCCAAAAAGGGCACTTTTTAAAACCTTTTTAGCATTTTTACGTTGATAACTCCATTAACTAAGGGATCCCTCTACATTAATAAAAAGAGAAAATATCATTTTATACCCATTGATTCTAAACTATTTACCCTTTAATTCTCATATCCAAACTATTTATCACTCCAACCCATGAGCCCCAAACTATTTATCCGGCACCTTCTAACTTCTAAGTTCCAACTGTATCGATAATATCTAGGAATATTTATATTCCTATGCCACATAGGAAACCTTTTTACCCTTAATGTTTAAGGTTTGACTTAATTACACTTAGTATACCAAATTACCAATTCTATACCATACTTAATTAAGAGTATAATTAATGATATTCTTTTTATTCCTTAATTAAAGGATTTCCGTTTAATTCTAGTATCTCCACTCATCCCGCGTTTCTCTCTCCTAACCCTCAGCCCTACCCACGTTTTACTCATACCCACATTCTTTTTATCATTTTCTATCTTCTGAAACAACCCAATCTCCCTCTAAATTCACAGAAAATTGAAGAAACCCTTCAAACAAATTGGTTCCCCATTTTACTCCAGTTGAAGTTCATCAATGAATAACAAAAAAGAGTCCTAAAAATCAGCAGAAACTGATATACCCTCATTTGATTTGGGTGTGTTATCCCCAAATTCAGCCAAAAAGCAGGCAAATCTCATGCAATTGCAGAGATTACTCATGGTTCATCTCCCCCACAAAGCAGAGCAGAGATGATAACCAAACAAAAACATGATGTAGATGCTAGAGAAACTTCTACACCAGTCAAACAAGTCAAATAAAAAGGAAAAGAGATTTTTTTAGACGATGACGTTGTAGAAGAGGCCCCCAATCTTCGAACAGGAAATAAAGCAAAAGTTTCTCCTGGTTTGAAAAATCTAAAAATGAAGAAACATTAAAAAAAATACCCTAAAATTGTTTGGAACCAATCATTGGCCAAGGTAAACATTTATTAGTTTCGTTTCCAATATTTTAGTTTGGTTTAGGATGCTAAAAGCTGTGTTCTACGTATTTTAGACAAGTGTAGATTAATTGTCTTAATTTTGAAGATTTTTTATAGTTGTGATATCCTGACTTTATAGTTTTAGATATTTTATAGATTTTTTTTAGTTATACTGTTAGGTAACTTGTACTATTTGAAGTATAATTGTAGTTATCTTTTGTTGCTGCCTTTTTGTGGAATATGTTCTAAATTGTAGATATTATGTAATCATTTGTAGTTATGTTGTAGATAAAATGTAGATGAATTTATCCTTTTATGTATTTTATTAAAATGAATTAATTTATTATTTGTGCAGAATGGGCAGTTTTTTGCCCCACATAATGTTGATTATGGGGTGCTTAGATTCCACACTTTACGTGATCCTAGAATTTCTAGCAAGATTAAAGAGTTTCTTTTTTTTTTGGTAATTAAGGTTTTTCATTAATCACCAATGAAGTAGCTTTACAAAACCACAGTCGAGCTTCAACCCAGCTAACTGTCTAGGAGCTAACATATAAACTATATCTACTATCCTAACTATCTAACGCTACTATATGCGAAGGTGTTGTAATATTTGTCTAATTCGTGGGGTACCTCTAACATTACAATTATACACTATGTCTCTTAGTAGGCCAGTGTTACATCGGAATATTTTGTTGAAGACTCTTGCATTCCTTTCCAGCCAGATAGCATATGCAAATACAGCTATAACCATTTTGAAAGTGGCAGCTCGAACTGTTCGATCTTTGGCTTTGTTAATCAACCACTGCATTTTCTGGTTCCAATCAGAACTGGGTGGGTAGGTTTGAATCTTTTCAAAAAGACGTATTTTGGATACTTACTGTCTATTCCCTACATATGCATGCAAAACAAAGCCATTCATCTTCTGATGAAGTATGAATTGACCAAATCCAATGAATCGTATTTTTTTGTACAGTTAAAGGGTGAAACATTAAATTTTGGATTGCGTGAGTTTGCATTAATTACTGGTCTAAGATGTATTACTCGAGTTACTAATTTTGGTTATACTCCCACTTATGTTGGCAAAAAAGTGAGCAGTTATTTTTCTAATAAATTAAGAGTGGAGAAGTCTTATTTGAAACAGATAGTAACCACTAGATCCTGGGTAAACGATGACGATGCGATGAAGTTGTGCATCCTTTATCTTTTAGAATTTTTTATTTTTTCCTTCGGACAAAGATCATTCTTTTGTAGATCACTTTAGGTTCTATTTGATAGAATCTGGGCAATATGAGTCATACCCATGGGGTGTTAAATCTTTCACCCAGACGATAGAATTGTTAGGATTTATGCCCGTCACTAGAGGGGGGGTGAATAGTGCGGCACGAGAATATTGATAAATATTGCGGAATTAAAATTGCAGGAGTAAAGTAAATGCAGTAATTAAAAGATTAAGGAAATGACACACCGAATTTATACTGGTTCACCACAACGTGTGGTTCGTCCAGTCTCCGAGAGACTCTCTCGAGTTTCCACTAACTCCGTTAAGCTTACGGGTGCCTAACAAACCGTTACACTTGCTCGTAGATGTACACTCTACAAGACTTCAACTTGCTCGAGGATACCTTACCTCAAGACTTCACCTTGCTCGTGGATACCGCACCACAAGACTTCACACACTAAGATTGAGGGTACTTAGCAAACCCGACAATCAATGAGAAGATATGGTCTTCTCAAACACCTTTCTCTTTTACAACAAGAACTCTCTAATAAGAGTAGATAAAGAGATACAATATTAGCTCTATGAACAACTCAAAGTTGTCTCTCAAATGGCTCAACAAAAGCTCTAAAATGATGCACAAATAATATCAATATGTATATGAATAATGAGAGGTGTTGAGTGTATCAAATCAGCTCAAAAGACCTCTATTTATAGGTGGTAGAAGTAGTATGTCCGTTGCTTAATTGGCAATCAATTATGCTGATTTTATGCCAAGATAATCGATTATCAGCTTACCGTTACAAAATCGGAAGCTGATTTTGTGCTAGAATAATCGATTATTGGATTTGCATAATCGATTATCTGCATGTCGTTCAAAAACTTTGGCAACGGATACAAGATAATCGATTATGCCCAAGTATATAATCGATTATCCTACTCTGCGGAAATTTCCAATAAATGGAATTTCCCAGAATAATCGATTATCACTTTTGCATAATCGATTATTCACCTATGCTGTCCAGAATTGAAAACTTACTTCAAAAACTATTTTGGTTAAAATGAAAATGTTAAAATCATTTTGTTTGAAGTATTTGAAATATGTTTATGATAAATATGATTTGATAAGAAGATTTTATGCATATTTATGATGACCTATGTTGAGCCAAAAGACGAGATAACTTAAACGTTGCTCTTACATTGGTTCTTCCTAACGACCTACGCCTTGGGTCTTCGGTCTTGAACTTTTGAGCTCGTCTTTGGCTTTTCCATGCAATCCATTCATCAATATGCTTCTCGGCATTCAATCTTGATTGTTTGTCATATAATAACGTTGTTTGACTCTTGACTTCATTGTTTGTCATTCATCAAAACCTATACCTGAAAATCATGCTAATACAACCAAAGCACACATATCATGGATAGAATAATTTTCTACAAGAATCTGTTAGGCACAGACTACATATGAATGTATATTTTTATCTCATACGAGGATGCTCACTAGCATACAAGTATTGCTTTATGAGTGTTGCTTTACTGTCAGCATCATTCTAGCTACGAGGTGTTCTAACTCAATACCTTGCACACTAAGATGGTCAGCTACTACGCGGCAGATTTGGTTAGCTTCCTTTGAAGAGAAGATGATAAAGCCTTAGTGGATAAGGGTATAGTTTCTTTTTTTACGATTATAGATATACCTTCAAAATATCTACAAGTATTCTACATTTTCTGCCTCGATCAAACTAATTTATTTTTCCATATTCAGTTTACCAACATAGTTGAATCTGGAGAAGAGATTGCAGTGCTGATTTTGCCCGACAAAATTGAGTACAAAATTCAAGATGGTGAACAAACATCTGAGGTTCCCAATACTGATCCTAGTAGGTTGGAACTCAAACAAACAGATGGAGAAGAGGACAAAGAGTCTATTGCTGAGAAGATCAGTAAATTAGAAAAAGGAATTGAGCATGTAATACATATAAACTACAATATATCTACAATTTTTCTACAATATATCTATATTTCATAAACTGTCTATCAAATATCTACAAATTTATAAATTTTGATATATATCTTTATGTAATTGCATATGTTTTTGCATTGTATGTTAGGACATATTATGAAGTTAATAACTTACTATATTGTAACTTGTAGGTTGATAGAAAGCTTGAAGATTTTCGGAAAGCTGTCTTTGTAGAATCCGATAGCCTTCGAGTGTTTATAAATAATTTTGTGCAGTCTGTTTTGAAAATGTTAAACAATAGAGATGTGTAAGATGATGCAAAGATAAGATCTGACTTTTGTTTTTATAGCAATACAATTTAGACAATGCAAAAATATATACAAACTAACATAAAACATTCAGTTTGTTAGTAGTTCAACAAAAAATAATTACCAACAAAAAGACTTGAACAATCAGCATTTTCAGTTCAATATGGGGAACAAGTGTAGGAAAGCACCAGCAAAACAGGTATCTACAAAATATCGATAATTTGTGTCAGTGTATAATTAATATATCTACACTTATCCACAAAATATCTAAAATTTTGCTACACATATGCTATGCCTTTTAAGCCACCATTATCCAGTATTATTTACCATTTTTAATTATAAAACAAAACATGCTGAAAGTGCAGTTTGTCAAAAAAATCTTCCAGCACATGGCGATTTATATACACATTTTCAAGTCGCAGCTGATGAAGACAAAGCATGTATCATACTGTCACTCGGAGATATTTTCTAGTTGTTTATAAATTTTAACATTCTTGTTAAAATTTAAATTAATTGTGTTACAATGATGGAAGATATCAATGTACATTCCCCAATTCACTGAGTAACAGTAGCAGCTCAGACAAAACAGGTTATTGAGGAACATGACAATGAAGGTGCATATGCGCAGTATGTGGATTTAGGTGATTCAGAAGGATCAAGAGTTGAGAAGAATGGGGTCACACTAGATGATTTTGAGTTGCCTAACAACTTATCCTAGTTGGTTATGTTTGGCGAGCCCATACAAGATGATGCAACACCTTTGCATCCGGGGAGAATAAAGCATTCGGGAAAGCATGCCCGATCATCATTTATCCCTCTATATAGTTCTGGGGGCAGCAGCTTGGTTGGACCTAAAATTTTCTACCGCAAGCACCCTTTTACTACTGCTATTGGTGAAGATATAGATCCGGATGTTTTAGAAAATTTCAACAAGTTGTTATACTAGTGTAGCGACAAAGGTTCAAAGAGGTATGAATAAATAATTTGACACTTGCATTCCAGCATTTATCTTTTACATATCTAATTCAATCTATAATTTTTTTTGACATTTATTTCTTGTTACAGGAGGAAGGCTCCATTTTCCGTAAAGGATAACCAAATTAAGCTTTGGTTAGACTTTGGAATGGAAAAGGTTGATAAGAAGGAATGGTTATTTTCTCTGGCTCACCCCTGAAATGTCCTCAATGACTCGGTAAGTATCAAGAAATCTATTCCAAGATATAATTTGTAGATATTTTGTCTTCTGTTTTGTATTTTAATTGTATATATGTTATAGATATTTATAATATATGAAGATGACTTGTATTATAAATTGTATATATGATGTAGACATGATTGTAAATGTTGTCTTTCTTGTATGTAGTGTAATTGTATTTAGGTTTCATATTATGTATCATATTTGAAGATTATTTATAGTATAAATTCTATACGTATTTTATTGACAGAATAGTTTATTGTTGTATTTTCTTTTTGTAGTGTAATTGTAGTTATCTTGTAGTTTATGTAGAACATTACAAGATTAATTGTAGTCTACAATGTATATATAGTGTAGATATGATTGTAGATGTTATATTACATGTTCCCTCAGTAACTGTAGATAAATCGTAGTTATTTTTAGATTATTTGAAGTTGACGTTATAGTTTAAATTGTAAAGCTATTTTTAGACATCATTGTAGATTTTTTGTTTCTGTTTTATAGTTAATTATAGTTACAATTTAGTTTTATGTAGATTATTTGAAGTTGACTTGCTGCTTATATGCCAACTATTTTTGGGTGCAGCACATTAATGTTTTAATGTGTTACTTGAGGAAAAAAGGCAAGTATGACCCCAATAACAAGACCAAGTTTTTTTTTGGTAATTAACAAGACCAAGTTTACCACAATAGATTGTGTGTTCAAGATCATGATGGACCAAATTTATGAAAAGTTCATAAATCTACCTCCACAAGAGAAGTATTTGGTTGTTAATCCCAAAGATGCTGTTGGAGAATATATTTTGGGGTATAGAATACTTGCCAATATTTCATGGGATGAAGTTGACTATGTAATCATGCCGGTCAATATTAAAAAATAAATTATTGGGTGTTTGCCATTTTCGACATTGCAGACAGGAAACTTTATGTGTACGATTCCATAGTCTCTTCACACAACCATTAAGTTGGTGAATCCTGTGTCGAAAAGTTTTCTGTTATTATTCCTTTGTATTTGTCATGCACTGATTTTTATGGGAAGTGTAAGGACATTTACTTCATGAATGGCGTACCGAGAAACCTGTTACCGCCCTCTTAACATTTAGTGGATGGATGTAGATATTCTACCGCAAAAAGAAGGGTCATTGTAAAAAGTCTATTCTTTCTTTCTATGCATTTAGTTCTTTTTATTTCTAACTATTTGGTAAATATTTAAAAAAAAATGTGTTCTGCAGCGATTGCAGTGTATTTATTGCTGTATTTGCAGAGTATGTTAGTCTTGGAGATTGCCAATTCCCGCAAAAGATCTTTCTGATATTGACCAACATCATAGACCCTATGGAGCATTTCTATGGGACTATGCTACAAAAAAGCAGGGAGATGGGTCAATCAATGAACGTGAGGTTATAGGCAGACTAGAAAGGAGGAAGCGTGCACCTGCATTGAATGAGAAAACTAGAGTCCGGAGAAAGAAGAAGTAGTGTCATGTATATGTAATTTAGTTGATGCTAGTTTGTAGGAGAAGTATAGTAAACAAATTTCTGAACAATTCTTTTGTGTTTTTATTGTAGCAGACCTTTTGTTTTGTTAATTTCTATCAAGTTTAGTAGTTCACTTGAAAATAACTTGGTGGTTTAATCTCCAATTGTTTAATATTGGAAGCACTTGTTCTTTATTATCTTAAATGTAGTTATTACATTGTTAGAATACAAATTATCTACAATTCTTTTTAAATAATCTACAATTTGAAAACACTGAATGTTGAGATTGTATATAATTTTAAAGTTGTATATAATTTGTAGGGAATACCTCCAGTTGTATTTACTTTCTGTAAATAACTGTCAGTTAAAGTTAAATTAATTTTTTTTTAAGTTTTAGTTATATTGTAGATAATAAATATTAACTGTTATGTACACAATGTAAAAAATGGAGGTAGATGCTTGACACAATACAGAAAAACATGTTAACAAACATAGAAACAAATTGAAGTTAACTACATTATGATCTTTAAAAACTTAAACGATTACACACAAAATTCTATAAACTTGAACACACTAACAATTATTTTAAAATACTATTCTAACTACATGATATTTATTTCTTTTTGGGTACATTCTTACAAGAACTTTTGTTATGCCCTTCACCTCCACAGTTGCCACATAACACCTTGTACTTCTTTAACTTTAGTTCATCATATGTTTTGTATCTTTCCTTTTGAGGTCCTCTTGGCTGCTTTTTCTCTCCCATAGGTGGATTTACTTCTTTATCAGATATATGTTGTGGTACATTCCATTTGCTTTTATCAGGAAGGATATTCACTGGAATTTCATATGTACGCAGTAGGCTCTCCCTTGTGTAATATAGAGAACAATAGTTCTCATAAGTTTCATTCCTATGTCTTAAAGCTGCCAAAGCATCCGCACATTGAAATTCATCAAGTAGGAACCACAACTATATTTATTGCTTTAAAGACACACAATGTACCGCTTCACACCATCTGTTACAGTATGGATATAATCTATTGAAGCACTCACCTATAATCTATTGAAGTACACTCCGTATTGGGATAACATGTTAGTTTGTATATCCTTTAGTGTGTAAACTGTCTTAGGATCACAATACTTTGGCATGTCCATGCTACCAACTACAACTGCAGTACGTTTGCATTGTATGAATGTATCGTCCATTAAGGTGCATGTGTGTTGTTGGTTGAAACTCCTCATCTTGAACATTGTAAAATCATTAATTGATGTTGCCTTGAAGTTCCAATTACAGTTTTCTACAACGCATATTAGCCAGTAGCTACAAAAAAATACATTTATAATACAGGTTATCAATTTAGATTTAACAAAAGGACTATTTTAACATAAATTAACACACTATACAATATAACTACTTTTCATCTACATATCACAAGGAAAATACTATAATTTATCTATAATCTACAACTTAACTACAATTTGTCTATAATTTATCTACAATTTGGAAACAATGTATATTAAAATATTGTTTATAATGGTCTCTTCACTATTAATATCGTCATACCTTCTGTGGCTAGATCTTTTAACCCTGAATTGGAACTTGTGCATGACGGAATAGTGTCTCAATGCAGTTGCAATTGTTTGCTTGTCTTGATGCACTTATCCTTCTTCGATAACGCTTTGTGTATCTTTCACTTTGATATTCCTCTATGATGGGAGAGGCTGGCATATCAAGTAACTGTATTGTCCCAAACGAACCTGCATAAAAATAAAGTTAAACTGTATCATTACAATTCTGTTAGAATCTTTGTAGATAAATTGTAAATAAATAGAAAATTTTGTAATCAGTTTTTTTCAACATGGATTGTAGCTTAATTGTAGCATAAATGTAGTAATTTTTTGATAAGCACGAAAATAATATTACTTTATACATCCTAAAATTGATATGTAGTATTTTGTAGATAAATGTAGGAATTTTATAGATATTATCATAAAATCATATTTTCATAGAATTTGAAAAATAACAAACATGCACTTGTGTTCTTATTTGTAATAGTCAACTCCATATTGAAATCTCATACACTTATAAGTAACGGATACGATCCTAAGTTTTTATTCTTCTTTTTTATCTCTATATATACACGAACCCTCATATTGTTCCTAATCTCCATTGGAGGACAATTCTAATTTATAATGTATTTGATTTCTATAATTTTTTTCGAAGTATCAATCATTAATTGCTTTGAAATTGTAGAAATCAACATACTATAACTTGCATCCTCATCGAGCACAATGCCATCAACTTGAAAATCTCTAAATATGCCATAGGTATCCCAATCCCCATTAAATGTAGCATGATTGAGATTTTGGACATGATTGCGTGTAGTTGTTGAGGTATTGTTCAATATTTTATCTCTTTTTGATTTTTTGAATTGAGAAAAAAAGACGAAGAACATAGAATCGGTAGAATTGATTTCTACAATTGACTTGAATTTTTTTGAATATTTTTTCGCCTTTTTGATTAGTGGATTGAGGAAAAATAGTCGATGAATTGAGATTTGCAGAACTAATTTCTACAATTTGAAATTGATCTTTTGATTTCGACGAATTGAGATTTTGATTTGGCGATTGTGAGACTATTGAAGAACAGAATTTAATTTTAAATTGAAGATAAAGTATTTCCGTGATATGATTTGATCTGAAGGTCGCCAAATCTTATAGAATATTCGGTTCCTGGATTGTAGCGCACCTAATTATGAAGATTGAGCAACAATTAATTAGTATTTAATGAATGATAGAAAAAGTGAGGACATGACGGATAAATTAGAAACTATGTACATTTTTTATAATAAAATTTCATATATGGTTAGAAAAAAAAAATCTCTAATATCTATTAGTGTGGTAGGTTTGTCTTTTTTTAATACAATATTTAGAACGACAAAATATGCAACTCCATGTTGCTACTAACAACACATTGGTTAAAAACTACCTATAACCCACAGTGTGTGAAAGAGAAAAGTTAATGAAGGATTTAATATTTTTAATCATTCAGTGTTTGAAACTTATTCAATTTAGTAAATTGTATTTGCAGTTAAGTAAATTCACTACAAAAGGAAATACATTCTTTATTATCATATTTTCTATTTCTAACATTCAAACACAAAATCAAGGTGAGCCTATCCGGAGGGTGGTAAGCAGGAACTTTCCAGCAATATTAAACATCAGTTTCTTTTTTCCTTCATTGTGGATTACTACTAAAGTCTTGTATGCTTATTCCACATAAGTCCTTTACTTTTTGATTCTTTTTGTCTACATAGAAATGTCTAACATACTTATAATGCAAGAATGATAGCTATACTGCAACAGTATACTATTATAATTTATAATATACTATAATAATATATTATAATAATTGAAGAAAACACAAATACCTAACATTTAGTATACAATACATTATTGGAGTATATAATTATACTTCAACAATACACTATTATAGTATACAATATATTGTTATACTATACTGCAATAATATAAAATATACTATCACGGTATATTATAATAGTAGACAATACACTATAATAGTATACTTATTACTCGTAATTCACTTGTTTTTTTCCCTTTTAATTTACTTTAAGCTTTTATCCAGCGTAAGGGGCAAATATATATATATGCTATATAACGTAACGATATACTCTTGCAATTAGGTTCTTCAAAAAAATTTTGAAATTTTTATTGACAACTGATTATTATTTAAGTTTAATAATTTAATTAAAATTTTTAACTCTTTACGTACAATTATATACCCTGTTGGTATATCTATATACTATATTTGTATCATATGTTAGTTAATATTTTTTAGTTGTATTAGCTACATTTAATTGGTACATAATTTGATTTTTCTTTAGTAATAATATTAAAAAGTAATAAAAATAGGGAAACGGTAAATAAAATTAGACTAAAAGAATATTAAAACAAAGTAAAATGATATTAGAAAAAAAAGAAGAAGAAAACGAGAAAAAAGAAAATGAGAAAATAAAAGAAAAAGAAAAGAGGCATAGAAATAAAAATGAATTGAGAATAAAGAAAAAACTCCCCACAAAATCTACTATGGGTAGAAAATGTAATTAGTTTATGGGTAAAAAAATAAATAGGTAGACAAGGATAAATAGTTTTTTTTTGCGGGTAATTGTGTCAAAACCCCAAGTAAAAATAGCACGGGCTAGCCAGTTTTGAGACTGATCATTCAAAAATAGCAAGCATTTACAAAGTCATTGATAAATAGTCATTATTTTGATGCAGCACAGAAAGTTCCAGCATAATATACTGGAGATCGGTGCACATGTGAATGAACCTGCTAAATCAGTACCAACTGCTGCTGAAGCTGTCAGAGGTAATAGAGATGCACATATAGGTAAGATCCTCTCCTTTGTGCCTCCTTCAGATCGTAATGGTACAAAAGTAGTGAAGATTACTGAGGAAGACCTTAAGCCTCAGTTGGATTACTGGCAAAATGCACTGATATGATTTGTAATAGGTGATAATCCTAGTGAGAGGAGTATGGATAGCTTTGTCATGCATGTATGGAACTTTGTTGCTAAACCTCAGATTTTAATGCATGCTGAAGGCTACTGTATTTTTCGCTTTAATAGCACTGAGGATAGAGATCTGGTATTGCAATCAGGGCCTTACACCTATAGAAATAAGCCGATGGTTTTAAAACCCTGGGAGGTTGATTTTGATTTTCATAGTAATGTTCTTAGCACTGTTCCAATTTGGATTAGATTTTCTGGCCTTCCGGTGGGCTACTGGTCTTCTGAAGTTTTAAGCAAAATGGCCAGTGCAATTGGCAAGCCCTTATACACTGATAAATTTACAGCACACTATGAGAAGATCTCATTTGCCAGAGTTCTAGTTGAAGTAGATGCTGCTTATCCTTTGCCTGACCAATTGGACATTGAGACTCCTTATGGTTCAAAAATTTAGACAGTTGAGTATGACTGGAAGCCTTGCTTTTGTAACCATTGTTTGAAGTTTGGGCATGACATCTTTGACTGCTGGTATTCTGCTGAGAACAATAAACACAAGGAAGTGAAGCAGCTGGATAAATTACCTATACAGAAAGGAAAGGGCAAACAGCTAGGTAAAACTGAATGGCAGGTCAAACAAATTGTAGCAGAGGTGCAGGTAACTCATGAGGAAATTGTAATAGATAAAGTGCTGGGCAATCAGGTAGTGCAGGAATCTAGTAGAATAGATGAGAGCCTATCCAATTCTCAGCAGATTACAATGCCTGAAGCTGTGTGTCAAGTGGAGCTTGTCACTACAGGTAATGGAGTTACTGACCAAGTGGCTGACAATTATGACAAGGGAAAGGCAAAAATGAATGTGGAAAGTAATAGGGTCCAACAGATTGATCCAGGACCTATAGGTATCCCCCCTCCCCTTCCATGCTTATAGCTACTTGGAACATTAGGGGCCTTAATCAGCCCCATAAACAGAAGGAATTGAAAAATTTCCTTGCTGTAAATAAAGTAGATGTCATGGGAGTAGTAGAAACTAGAGTAAATGAGCACAAAGTCAAGAAAATACTGGACAAGGTGGCCAAGGATTGGAAGGTGCAATGCAATTATTCTAAGGCTGCTAATGGAAGAATCTGGTTACTGTGGAAGTCTTATATTCAAGTACATATTTCTTCTCTTACAGATCAACTTATTCACTGTTTTACTGATGACACAAGAACACAAATTAAAATCCAATTTAGTGTTATATATGGTCACAATACTGCACCTCTCAGAGTTCAACTGTGGCATGATCTCAGAGCTATACATGGTTCCAATCAAGATGCTTGGCTAATTAGTGGGGGCTTTAACTGTGTCCTTAACTCTGAGGACAGAATTGGATCCCTAGTTACTGAGGCTGACGTAAAAGATTTCAAAGATACAATGTCTGATTTACAACTTACTGCTTTAAGAGCTACAGGTTGGCATTATACTTGGACAAATAAGCAAGATGCTGATACTAGAGTATATAGCAAGATTGACTGGGCTCTGGGCAATTATCAACGGATGCAGCAGTTTGGACACTTGGAAGCTGACTACATGAATCCATTGGTATCTGATCATTCCCCAATTCTTGTTAAATTTGGTGATTATAAACCACTGCATCCTAAACCTTTCAGGCTATACAATGTTGTTATGGAACATGTTCATTTTCATGACATTGTTAAGCAAGTTTGGGAGCAGGATTATATAGGCTCACCAATGCAGCAGATTTGGAGTAAATTGAAGGCAATGAAGCAGCAACCCAAAGGTATAAATAACCATATGGCAACCTACAAGAAGCAGATTGTTCAGGCAAGGGAGAGGCTTGGCAGTATTCAGATGCAGCTGCTAAGTAACCCTCTCTCACGGGAACTGATAAATGATGAAAGAGTTATATTAGAAGAACTTGAGAAATGGAACAGTGTGGAGGAACAAATAATGAGGCAGAAATCCAAAGCTCTATGGATTGAATGTGGTGATGCAAATACAAAGTACTTTCATGCACAATGGAGGATAAGGACAGGCCAAAATAATATCACTTCTATTTATACTGACACAGGTATAAATCTAACAGACCCTCTAGCTGTGGAACAGGAATTTCTGAAGGTGTTTCAATCATTAATGGGGGAGTATGCTCCTGAGCTTCCCTGTGTAGATACCAACATTATGAAGGAAGGTAAATACCTTACAATTGATCAGCAGAGAGCTCTTATCAGGCCAGTTACTATGGAGGAGATTACTGAAGCTGTAACTGAAATGCCAAAGGATAAGGCTCCAGGAGTAGATGGTTTTCCTATTGAACTAAAAACTGGGAGATGGTGCAACAAGATATACTATCAGCTGTTGAGGAGTTCTTTGAAACCTGCCAAATGCCACATATGATTAATACTACTACAATAGCCCTTGTGCCTAAAATTAAAACTCCTACTACTGTAAAGGACTTTAGACCTATTGCATGCTGTACTACACTGTACAAGATCATATCTAAAGTCCTTACCAGAAGGATGAAGGCTGTGATTGGAGAGTTGATTGGGACTGCCCAATCTGCATTTATTGAAGGAAGAGGTATTATGGATAACATCCTACTTAGCCATGAAATTTTCAAAGGATATTCTAGGAAAGGTGTTTCTCCTAGATGTGTTCTTAAAGTGGACCTAAGGAAAGCATATGATACACTGGAATGGAGATTTCTGAAGCAGATTCTAATAACCCTGGGATTTCCAGCCAAGTTTACTGCATGGTTATGGATTGTGTTCAACTGTCTCATACTCATTAATAATGAATGGTGGCCTTACTAAGCCATTCATTGCTAAGAGAGGCATAAGGCAGGGGATCCTATGTCACCTTATCTCTTTGTCTTGGCCATGGAATATCTTAACAGATTACTTCAGGAGCTGCACAAAGATGGGAATTTCAATTTTCATCCTAGGTGCAGGAAACTCAACATATCCCATGTCTGTTTTGTAGATGACTTGCTCATGTTTTGCAGAGCAGACTTAATATCCATCCAGATATTGCACAGGACCTTCCTTCAATTTTCAGCAGCATCTGGCCTTCAGGCTAATGTAAGTAAGAGTGCAATCTATTTGGCTGGAGTTCCACTGGATATCAGAGAAGAGATTATTGCAGTTCTGGGATTCACTGAAGGATACCTCCCTTTCAGATACCTAGGTGTCCCTCTCGATTCAATGAAGTTGGCTATTCATCATTATTTGCCTCTTATTGAGAAGATTACAGCTAGAGTCACTTGTTGGTCAGCTAAACTGTTATCTTATGCTGGCAGAACTCAATTGATTAAGTCAGTGATCTTTGGAATGCAGACTTACTGGGCTCAAGTGTTTGTTATACCCAAGAAAGTCTTGAAGACTATAGAAGCAATATGCAGAACTTATCTCTGGACTGGTAAAGCTACACTGTCCAAAAGAGCATTAGTTGCCTGGGACAAGGTTTATCAGCCTATTTCTTCTGGTGGACTTAATATTCTGAGGTTGGATGTCTGGAACAAAGCAGCCATAGTCAAATTATTATGGGATTTGGCTAGGAAAAAGGACTGTTTATGGGTCAGATGGGTGCATACTTATTATATCAAGAAGAGGGGTGTTGATACAGTTGTACCAACTACCAGCTCTTGGGTGATCAAAAAGATCCTGGACAGTAGAACCCTGGTGATGAACAATACTCAGTTGCAGGGTATTCTTACATGCAGGCTGCAAAGTGTCTGCAAACTGGACAAGTTTCATATTCACAAAATGTATATTGCTCTGCTGCCTAGCTTCAATAAGGTTATATGGAAAAACTGCCTAGCTTCAATAAGGTTACATGGAAAAACTTAATGCTTATTACTATGTTCTTCCTAAGCACAAGTTTAATGTCTGGTTAGCTGCTCTGCACAAGCTTCCCACAGTTGATAGATTATAGATTATGGGCATACAAGTTCCAATACTGTGTGCATTCTGTAAGCAGCATGTTGAGGATTTCAAACACCTGTTTTTTGAATGTTATATGACCAACAGATTATGGGTGAGAATTTGTGTATGGCTGGGACACTCCAGGACCATTGGATGCTGGGAAAATGAAGTACACTGGATTTGTAGCAAGGCTAGAAGCAAGCTATGGAAGAATGCTATCACAGCAGCTGCTTTTGTTACCACTATTGCTATCATTTGGAGGGAAATGAACCATATTTGGTTTGAAGGTGCAACTTTTGTAGAAGATTTGACATGTCGAGAAATTGCAACACTTCTACACCTTAGAGGCATGAAATGCAAGAAATGGAAGACTGGATTGAGCAAGCTTAATTCTTACCCTTAGATAGCTTACTTAGTTGCATATTTGTGTATAGATAGTAATAGACAATAGATTACTGAGCAGTGTAGTAGTTAGTCCATACTACTGCCAATCTTGATACATTGTAAATATATTTTTGATATTAATGATATACGACAGTTTGATCGAAAAAAAAAAAATACATACATCATAATGTATTATTAGATTGATATTATTCAAAGTATATTGCTAGTAAATATCTTACATAAAAATTTAATCTAAAATATTAATATGCCACTAATATGTATATAGAAAAATAATATGTCACATATTACTATTTATACACAGATAATTATACAAACATGTACGTTATATTAGTGCAAAATATAAATGGTATATTAATAATATCTATTTAAATATAAATAAGTGTATAAATAGTATATGCATATATACATGATTTTTCCTAAAAACACATGATATATAATATACCATAAATATACATTATATTTTTTTCGCGAAGTATATGTGTCTTATTTCATTAGAATATACATATACATAATTTTTCTAGGACTAAGTTGAATAAAAAGGTTTATGTATGAAAAGAAAAAAATCTGTTATGGAATGGATTGATAATATATATTTAAGTATATTTAAAGACGTGTATAAACAGCATATGCATATATACATGAAAGCCTATTCCTATATTTTTCATGAAATATTTATATTTTATTTCATCAAAATATAAAGATGTATGTTTTTGCAATATTACATTGTATAAAAAGGTCCATATATGGAAAGAAAAAATTCTGTTATGGAATGGATTGGTTTCTAAAGAAAACATAAAACATGTTATGCAATGCAGAGAAAAAATAGGGAAAAATATTAATTATTAGGACTATTTTTTAAGCGGTTTGATTCTTGCTGATTTGAATTGAATGACATCTTCTATTTATATAAATATTTGCTGCCATTTTTGTTAGTCGTTAATTAATGCTAATCTTTTGTATTATATTTTTAATAGTCTGCTATTTTACAGATTGAAACCCTTTCTTTGTGGATGTCTAGTCTTGTTTGTGAGAGAAGAAAATTATGTTAATTTTTAATGAAACAATGATCCAAAGTTGGACGCAATGTTGGGTTTGTGCACACGCTAAAGTCAACTCAACCGTCCCATAAAAGAAAGAGTATGTTAAGCTTGACAACTTTAGCTTATCAAAGTAAAAATAAGTGGATTTATTTTGTTGAACTATCGAGTAAATATGATTAACTTTGTGACAAATTATGTTCCAACTATTAGCTTGTAGACCATGCACGCATTCTATTTATTATTTCAAAAAACAAATAGAGACCTCGAGTTGGAAGTGTTGGAATAAATCCGACTATAAAACTGTAGCTTTCATATCGAATTATTTGGAACTATAACATAAGCGGAAGTGTACCTGAATCCATAAGTGGAAGCTCCTTGATCCGGCTTGGAGATCGTCCGGGGTTAGGTTTTCCACTTGATATGCAAGCTAGTATTACTCTCTCTAACAATGGGAACTCAAGAGGCTTGGCTTGCATACAAATGGGAACCATAACCCTATTTATAAGCATGTAACCCTAGTTAGTCCATCATTAATTAACGTTACTCTTTATGGGTATCTACACAAAATTTAGACTCTACACTTTATATGACGATGTATTGGCCTACTTAATAATAATATCCGAAAGACCACTAATTTAGGCCAAACCGAAAGATAGCACATAACATATAATTAATCCACATATTGTCCATATGTATGTAGTATAAGTCCATATATCTAACAATCTCCTACTTGGACGATATACTCATGCATATGTACAAACCTTAGCATTATATGTTACATTATAACTTTGTGAGCTCAGTATTGCTATCAAAATATAATCGTCATGATCAATCCGGTCCATCAATCATATCAACATAGGATCTAAGAGATCTTAGTTACTCTTGTGCAACTAGACCCAACATTGATCACGTATATCAATATAACCAACGACAAGGATCAAGTATAGGTGTGTAACATGGAAATAACATAAAGCGTGGTATGAAATAGAATGTCTATTTCCAACTGGTTCACCTTATTGAGATCAATCATAAACCGTAAGAGTACATAAAACTTTAAGACTGAATATCTGCAGATAAAACCTTAAAGACCGAATTACCGAATGTACTGGACAATACATAATTGTATAACACAAACTCCCACTAAAACTCATAATCCTCAACTGATTTGACACTCATGCGAGCAACATGCTCATGAAATACTTTGGGTGGCAATCCCTTAGTAAGCGGATCCGCAATCATGGAGTTTGTACTGATGTGCTCTATGCATAATTGTCCATTTTGTACTCTTTCTTTAACAACCCGAAACTTGACGTCCATATGCTTTGCCTTCGTCAAACTACTGTTATTGTTAGCATAAAGGACTGCTGATCTGTTGTCGCACAATAGCCTGAGTGGCCTTTTAATACTGCCTACTATGCGCGATCCACTAACAAAATTTTGCAGCCATAATCCCTCATTGGATGCCTCATAACATGCCATGAATTCCGCTTCCATGGTGGAAGTCGCCGTAAGAGTTTGCTTGATGCTTCTCCAAGAGATAGCACCGCCAGCAAGCATGTAGATATAGCCTGATGTAGACTTCAGACTATCTTGACATCCAGCAAAATCGGAGTCGGTGTACCCGATGATCTCAAGCTGGTCCAATCTCTGATATGTGAGCATGTAATCCTTTGTTCTCTGTAAGTACCGCATGACCCTTTTGGCTGCCTTCCAATGGTCCATTTCCGGATTGCTGAGATATCTGCCCAGCATCCCAACAATGTATGCGATATCAGGTCGTGTGCATACCTAAGCATACATACTGCCGAAGCATAAGGTTTCTTCTCCATTTCCATGTTTTCAAAACTATTCTTTGGGCACTGTTTGAGACTAAACTTGTCTCCCTTAGCAACAGGGGTGTCACCTGATTTACAATCCTGCATGCCAAATCTTTTAAGAACCTTATCGATATAGCCCTTTTGTGACATACCGAGAACACCTTTGGAGCGATCTCGATGTATCTGAATTCCTAATACAAAAGAGGCATTACCAAGATCTTTCATTTCAAATTTCTTTGAAAGAAATTTCTTAGTTTCGCGCAATAATCCTATATCATTACTGGCAAGCAGTATGTCATCGACATATAAAACCAGAAAAATACGTTTGCTCCCACTGAACATATGGTATATACAGTCATCAGCAACATTTGGTTCAAAACCAAAAGATGTAATGACTTCATGAAACTTGTGATACCACTGACAGGAAGCTTGCTTGAGCCCATAGATGGATTTCTTTAATTTGCAAAGCCTTTTCTTTGAGTCTCCCGAAACAAAGTTTTCAGGTTGCACCATATAAATTGATTCCTCAATGTCACCATTGAGAAACGCTGTCTTTGTTAGAATATACGCTTAACGCTAGAGGGGGGGGGGTGAATAGCGTTATAATAAAAAACAATATAAATTTGCGGAATTAAAATTGCAGGAGTAAAATAAGTGCGGTAAAGAAAGAAGTAAGGAGAGAACACACCGAACTTATACTGGTTCACCACAACGTATGGTTAGTCCAGTCCCCGAGAGACTCTCTCGAGTTTTACACTAACTCCGTTAAGCTTACGAGTGCTTAACAAACCGTTACAAACTGAGAACACAAGTCTCAACGATGCTTGCTCGAAGATACCACACTTCAAGACTTCACGTGAAGGAATTAACCTTTCCTTCTTCAACCACAAGGGATTATAACTTCCCTTCAAGTGTATACAATCACTTAGCACTCAAGACAAGACTCTCTTACAGAGTAGATATGATTAAAATTAATACGCTCAAGAACACAACAACTTCGTCAAGAGTTTGGCTCTCAAAAAAAACTATGAAATGAATATAAAGTGATTGATATGAGAGTATGTAAGCTTAAGCAAGAATGTAATCAGTTGTTGTACTTAAAAGAGTGATTTTGAGGTGTATTTATAGTCCTCAAAGCCACCAAGACCGTTGCTTAATTGCCAATCACTAATTGCTGATTTTGTGCTAGGATAATCGATTATCTGATTTGCATAATCGATTATCTGCAAATCGTTCAAAAATCATATGCAGATTTTAAGCAGAATAATCGATTATTCAAATTGCATAATCGATTACCTGATAACGTTTAAAAATCAGACGCTGATTTTATGCTAGCATAACCGATTATTGCCTTGTGCATAATCGATTATCTTTCAGCGTTTAAAAATACTTTGGCAACGGTCTTAACATAATCGATTACCAGAAAGACATAATCGATTATTTTGCTGTTTGTAAAATCCGGTTATACACTGTCTTAACATAATCGATTATCAAAAAGACATAATCGATTATTTTGCTGTTTTGTAAATTTCGGTTTACACTGTCTTAACATAATCGATTATCAGAAAAACATAATCGATTATTTCTGTCCAGATTTGAAAGACATGTTTAAAATTCATTTTGGCTAAAATAAAAATGTTTGAAAATCATTTTGTTTTAAATCAAAGATGCATGGTTTGATGAAAATGATTTTACGAGAGAAGCCAAGTCTTGAATCTATGTCGGATCAAGATCACAATATAAAATGACTCATGTATAACTTTGTTGCTTTACTTGATCTTGTTCTTTGTTTCTCTTGTGCTTGGACTTCGGCATATGTCAATATTCCATGCGCTTCGGTTTGTCGTTTATCAAAACCTACAAAGATGAACACACGTTTAGTTTTAGCGACTTGAGAACGTGTTTCAACAATTTCTCCCTTTTTGATAATGGCAAACCAATATCGGGATATGCATATTAAATAATTGATAATGACAATCCAAGACAAGTATATAAATATATGAATGAGTTCCCCCTCAATTTATGAATTCCCCCTTAATTTATGCCAATATGTATTAGTGTGCATAGCCCTTATTCTTCCCTTTTTTGACATTAGCAAAAAAAATTAATAAACTTTTATTGAGGAAACAATACATAATAAGGCAAGAAAAAGAGACAAAATTATTCAACCGATACATAAAAAATATTATTCATTGTCAACATTAACATCCGCCTCGGCATCCGGCACTTCTTCCGGAAGGACAACTTGGGCATAGGGATAGCGGACGTGGTCAAAATATCCATGAAGCTCGTGGGATAATCGGGTGACATTCCTATCAATACGAGTCATGGACGTGGATAAGGAGGCAAGTTGCTCAGAAATGGTTTGGAGGGTAGCAAAGGAAGGATCCTGAGGACGACGTCTTTGAGTAGGACGAGGAGCCGGATGATCACCTATATTGGGAAATGAAGTTTCTTGAATTTCCCAATGTTTTGTTGCCTTTTTGAGAGGACCGACGGAGGTGTCGATACCGGAGGCTTGAAAAAGAGCCATTATGACAAAGGCATAGGGGAGTGGCTTATCGTCCCCAATTGCATCATACATGTGAGTCATGACGAACTGACACCAATTGATGCGAGCCCCGGTGATAATTGCATGCATGAGTTTTGAATCCTCATGAGAGAGAGTTGTATGATTGAATTTGCGCGGTGTTAGAACGCGGGTGATGAAATAAAAGGTTAGGCGATATTCAGGGAGCATGTGCGTAATGGTTGGGCGACGCTGCTCCGGACTTGCAATAAATTCGCCAATGCCAATTTGGTTAAAAATGAGTTTTCATCAAATAAAGCACCTTCTTCTCTAGTGTAAAGTGAAATATCTTCCCCATTTCGTGGAAGTTTTGTGAGGAGTTGCATGTGTTCCTCATTTAAAAGAATTGGAACTCCATTGATGTTTGAGACTAGGTCACCATCTTCGTCCTTCCCGTGATTGGAATAGAAGGCCCGAATCAGAGCAGGGTGAATGTAAGGGGATTGAAGATATATGAATTCAAGGAGTTGGCTTTGCATGAGGATATTTACTGTGGATGGAGGGGCGCTGTGGCTAAGGAATCGACCAGTGGAGAATCGAGGAGGAAGGATTTCCCGATTTTCAAATTTTTCGACGAATCGAAAGAGTTCGGGTTCAGTGTCGAAACGTAAGAAGGATCCGTCTTTATAGTAGTGGGAGAGTGGACGAGCGACGGAAGAGGAGGTAATTTGTTTACGGGAACGAGTGCGTTTAGAGTGCTTGCTCGCCATTAGTATGAAGAAATATGAGTTGTTGCAAAAATTTGAGGGCTTTTGAAGATTGTTTGAAGCTAAGAGTGAAGTTGGAGTGAGAAATTTGAAGGATGAAAACACCTATTTATAGAATTGAAAAAGTGAGGCATTTATTGAACAAAAAGCTGCAGATTTATTAAGCCAAACGGTCAAAAACGGTAACAATTTTGATGAGCTGACCGTTGGTAATCGATTACTGAACTTTGGTAATCGATTATTGCTGCACAGTGTGTTATACGGACTCGGGGAATAATCGATTACTGAACTTTGATAATCGATTATTTTTAGGCAGTGCGATGAAAAACCGAGACGGTAAGAGGAAATCGATTATTCAGTTTTCAACAATCGATTATTTTATTAATACTTGTAAAACTGAACTTTCAATAATCGATTAGTAATATTGATAATCGATTATTAAATATGATTTCCAGATTCCTGCAAAATCAAAATGTTAGATAATCGATTCTAGTATTAGTATAATCGATTAGTTTATTTTTCCAGTAGAATAATAGGAAAACATAAAGGAGTAATAATCGATTATTGTATAAGAAAAATCGATTTTTTATCACCAGTGCCCGAGAATTCCCCTGTCTTTGGGGCGATACCTGCAAAAAAGAGTTAGGCACCTCCGACGCTCAAGTTAGTAATCGTTGAAAAGAAAAATGCAATGCATGTATTAGATCAACGTGGAGTCAAGAATCCCGAGTTCACTACGAATTCGGAAAAAGGACTCTTTCTCTAAAGGCTTTGTGAAGATGTCGGCCAATTGATATTTGGTTTCAACAAACTCAATTTCGACATCACCTTTGAGAACGTGATCTCTTATGAAGTGGTGCCTAATTTCTATGTGTTTCGTTCTTGAGTGAAGAACAGGGTTCTTCGTCAAGCTTATGGCGCTAGTATTATCACATCGAAGAGGGATATGAGTGATACTAAGACCATAATCCGAGAGTTGTTGTTTCATCCAAAGGATTTGAGCACAACAACTCCCCGCGGCTACATATTCAGCCTCGGTTGTGGATAACGCAACACTTACTAGTTTCTTGCTAAACCAAGAAACTAGAGAGCTACCGAGCAAATGGCAAGTGCCACTAGTGCTCTTGCGGTCCAATTTGCAACCCGCAAAATCGGAATCGGAATAGCCAACAAGTTGGCATGAAGAACCTTTGGGATACCATAGTCCCACATTTATAGTTCCAACAAGATACTTCATTATCCGTTTTACCGCAGTTAGGTGCGACTCCTTCGGACATGATTGATATCGAGCGCATAAACACACGCTAAACATGATGTCCGGTCTACTTGCAGTAAGATAAAGAAGGGATCCGATCATACCTCGGTATTTCTTGGTATCTACTTCTTTACCTTTCTTATCCTTGTCAAGATGGTCGGATGTGCTCATTGGAGTGGCCATTGCTTTGACGTTGCTCATTTCAAAACGATTTAGCAACTCCTTGCAATACTTAGATTGACAAATGAAAGTTCCTTCTTTCATTTGTTTCACTTGCAACCCCAAGAAGAAGTTTAGCTCACCCATCATTGACATTTCGAATTCGCTAGTCATTAACTTAGACAATTCCTCGCATAAAAAATCATTAGTAGCACCAAAAATAATATCATCGACATAAATTTGAACTAATAGAATGTCATTGTTTTTATTTTTGATAAACAGTGTAGTGTCAACTTTCCCCCTTTCGAACTCATTGTCCAAAATAAATTTGCTTAAGCGCTCGTACCAAGCTCGAGGAGCTTGTTTAAGTCCATATAGTGCTTTCTTAAGCTTGAAGACATGATCGGGAGAATTAAAATCTTCAAAGCCCGGGGATTGTTCAACGTACACTTCCTCTTGAATAAACCCATTGAGGAAGGCACTCTTGACATCCATTTGAAATAATTTGAAATTCATAGATGATGAAAAAGCAAGTAATAAACGAATAGCTTCTAGTCGTGCAACTGGTGCATAGGTTTCTTCATAATCAATTCCTCCTTCTTGATTATAACCTTTAGCAACAAGCCTAGCTTTGTTTCTAGTGATTATACCATTTTCATCTAATTTAATTCGAAAAACCCATTTCGTACCAATTATGGTGTGATTATCGGGTCTTGGCACCAATTCCCAAACATCATTACGTTTGAATTGGTTAAGCTCCTCTTGCATTCCCAAGGTCCAATGCTCATCCCCAATTGCTTCAGAAATGGTTTTAGGTTCTATTTGTGAAACAAAAGCCATATGTCCTACAGTGTCTTTAAGAAGATTTCATGTACTTACCCCTTTCTCGATGTTGCCAATTACCTTGTCAAGAGGATGGTCTTTAGATGTCCTCCAAGCCTTAGGCATCATCGATTCTTCTTCTTGTGGTGGTACTTCTTCCGAAGGTTGTTCCATGACTTCATCTTGAACTTCCTTTGGATCCTCCTTTTGTACCTCGTCTTGAAGATTGATTTTCTTAAAAGCATCTGAAAGATCAACACAAGAATCCTTTCTCGCCAAGCGAGCATCATTTTCACAAAATACTACATGAGGAGATTCCTCAACAGTTTTCGTTCGATTATTGAAAACTCCATATGCTTTGCTACGCGATGAGTAACCAAGAAAAATTCCTTCATCAGATTTCGCGTCAAATTTTCTCAAGTTATCTTTTCCGTTGTTGTGAATGAAACATTTACAACCGAAGACTCTAAGATGGGAAAGATTTGGTTTCATTCCCTTATAGAGTTCATAGGGAGTTTTCATGAGTATCGGTCTTATGACAGCTCTGTTTAAAACATAGCTTGCGGTACTCACGGCATCCGCCCAAAACTTTTTGGAAATCTTAGCCTCATCGAGCATGGTTCTATCCATCTCCTCGAGACATCGATTTTTACGCTCCACCACTCCATTTTGTTGTGGTGTACGTGGAGCCGAAAAGGTATGTTCAATACCGAGTTCGTCACAAAAATTCGCGAAGAGATTATGATCGAAGTCTCCCCCATGATCACTTCTTATGGAAGTGACGGTTGTGTTCTTTTCATTTTGAACACGTTTAAGAAAACTTTTAAAAGCTTGAAAGGCATCACTTTTATGAGCAAGAAATTACGTCCATGTGAATCTAGAGTGGTCATCAACAATTACAAAAGCATAAAGATTTCCACCAAGACTTTCAACGCGAGATGGTCCAAAACGATCCATGTGAAGAAGTTGTAAGGGTCTAGTGGTTGAAACAACATTTTTAGATTTAAAAGAGGCTTTTATTTGTTTCCCTTTTTGGCATGAATCACAAATAGAATCTTTTTCAAATTTTAGTTTTGGAAGACCGATTACTATATCTTGAGAAACTAATTTGTTTAAAAGATTCATCTTGACATGAGCTACTCTACGATGCCATAACCACATGTCGTCTTCTTTACTCAAAAGGCAATTCACAAAACTTGATGAAGAATTTTCAAGATCAACCATATAGATATTATCCATTCTAATACCACGAAGAATAACATTAAAATCAGTACGACGGATAACTAAGCATTCTTCGGAGTCAAACAATACAAGATTTCCCTTGTCACATAATTGACTTATGCTCAAGAGATTATGTGTAAGACCTTTAACTAGCAAAATATGCTTAATGGAGGAGGATTCGTCCTTACCGACCGAGCCAATGCCGATAATCTTTCCTTTGTTATTGTCTCCAAAAATAACATTTCCTCCTTCCGTGGGTTTTAGTTGAAGGAATTTTGATGCATCCCCGGTCATATGTTTGGAGCATCCACTATCAAGGTACCAAAGTACACTTGATCCCTTCAAACACACCTACAAAACAAATTAATGAGATTTTGGTACCCAAGCCATTTTGGGTCCTTGTGTGTTAGGTGCAAAATAGTGGTGTGATTGACCTGCAGTGAAATGTTTATGTCTAGTGAAGCATGCGGGAGCAATATGTCCAATTTTATTACAATAATGACAAATGGCATTCGGATTGTGCATTCTTCTAGGATGATAATAATTTGGGGATCTAAATTCATTCACCCTATTTTTTGGAATATAGTTTTGATGTAATTTTCGAAAATCTTTTCTAGGTGTTCTAAATTGCTCAACATTTCTCCTAGTGTTTATTCTAGGATGCATAACGATTCTAGGATCATTATTTCTAGGTTGAATATTTCTAGGTTGCAATTTTTGAAAATCTTTTCTAGGTGTTCTAAATTGTTCTACATTTCTTCTAGTGCTCGTTCTTGGATGTATAGTGGTCCTAGGATTGTTATTTCTAGGTTGTTTAGGAATGGTCTCATCCTTTTTGTTAGACACATTTTTGAAACCTATTCCATGTTTAGTAGATTTCAAGTTTATAAGACCTCATTGAGATTTTTGTGGGAGGAGTTGAATTTATTCAAGGTGCTCATAAGTTTTTCTACTTCATCTTTTAGAGATTTGCAAGATGTACAACCATTGTTTGAGCTTTCGGGTTTATCGGCGCTTCTTTTGCGATAAAACTTGTTTTCCTCTTTTAATTTCTCATTTTCAAGAGTTAGTTTTTCAAAATCCTTTTCTTTTGAAGAAATTTGTTTTTTTAAATCTTTTATAGATTTAGAAGCGCTAATAAACTCTTTATACAACTCATCAAATGCATCTTGCATTTCATCTAAAGTGAAATAGTTCTTAGAAGTAGTACATACCTCATTTTGAGTTTCTTCGTGTGCCATAAGACACAAGTTTGCGGTCTCGTTTCCTTCTCCATCGCTTGATTCGTCTTCGGAGTCGCCTCCCCAAGAGATGTATGCTCTTTGTTTCTTGACGGGTTTCTTCTCCTTTTTGGTATTTTGGACAATTTGATTTGATATGCCTGATTTCTCCGCATCCATAGCACTTTAATTGGTCTCCTTGTCGCTTACCTTTTCGTTTATACTCCTTTCGCATGAACTTGTGAAATTTCTTAATAACGAGTCCGAACTCGTTATCTTCGTCGCTTGAATCCTCATCATTTTGAGGTTGAGCCGTGCTTGCTTTAAGGGCAATTCTTCGTTTCCTTTGATCATCCAAAGGAGGGTTAAGAATAGTAGATTCATAGGTTTTGAGATTACCTCTAAGCCCGTCGATTGTGACATTTGTAATGCCGATTGACTCTTGAATAGCGTCGGCTTTGGAGCGCCATTCCGGAGTGAGACTTCGAAGAATTTTACAGACAAGCTCCCTATCCGTAAAAGTCTTCTTGAGAGCATGAAGATCATTAATAATTTTTGAAAATCGTTCGAACATATCGTCTATCTTCTCGCTTTCCTTCATATGAAAAAGTTCATATTCGTGGGTTAGAAAATCTATTTTAGCTTCTCTTACCTGGTCCGTACCTTCGTAGGTGATCTCCAATTTATCCCACATTTGCTTAGCCGTGGTGCAACATGAGATTTTTCGATAATCATCGGGATTTACAGCACAATATAACATGTTGATGGCCTTTGCATTATATTCCACCTTTCTGATATCGTCCATATCGTATTCGTCTTCCGACTTTGGGACGAGTTCATCTCCAACCTTTTTAGTTGGAAGTTGTTCTCCATTCTTTAAGATTTTCCACGATTGGAAGTTGTTTGATTGAATGAAAATCCTCATCCTCTCCTTCCAATAAGTGTAATTGGTGCCATCGAAGAGTGGTGGCCTTGTGAAGAATTGTCCTTCACCTAGTCCGCATAAACGTTACGAGTAGAAGCCATGGATTGTTTCTCTCAAACTGTTAAGTCTTTCAGAGAGTTAGGATCTGAAACCAATTGTTAGAATATACGCTTAACGCTAGAGGGGGGTGAATAGCTTTATAATAAAAAAACAATATAAATTTGCGGAATTAAAATTGCAGGAGTAAAATAAGTGCGGTAAAGAAAGAAGTAAGGAGAGAACACACCGAACTTATACTGGTTCACCACAACGTGTGGTTAGTCCAGTCCCCGAGAGAATCTCTCGAGTTTTATACTAACTCCGTTAAGCTTACGGGTGCTTAACAAACCGTTACAAACTGAGAACACAAGTCTCAACGATGCTTGCTCGAAGATACCACACTTCAAGACTTCACGTGAAGGAATTAACCTTTCCTTCTTACAACCACAGGGGATTATAACTTCCCTTCAAGTGTCTACAAACACTTAGCACTCAAGACAAGACTCTCTTACAGAGTAGATATGAGTAAAATTAATACGCTCAAGAACACAACAACTTCGTCAAGAGTTTGGCTCTCAAAAAAACTATGAAATGAATATAAAGTGATTGATATGAGAGTATGTAAGCTTAAGCAAGAATGTAATCAGTTGTTGTACTTAAAAGAGTGATTTTGAGGTGTATTTATAGTCCTCAAAGTCACCAAGACCGTTGCTTAATTGCAAATCACTAATTGCTGATTTTGTGCTAGAATAATCGATTATCTGATTTGCATAATCGATTATCTGCAAATCGTTCAAAAATCATATGCAGATTTTAAGCAGAATAATCGATTATTCAAATTGCATAATCGATTACCTGATAACGTTTAAAAATCAGACGCTGATTTTATGCTAGCATAATCGATTATTGCCTTGTGCATAATCGATTATCTTTCAGCATTTAAAAATACTTTGGCAACGGTCTTAACATAATCGATTACCAGAAAGACATAATCGATTATTTTGCTGTTTTGTAAAATCCGGTTATACACTGTCTTAACATATCGATTATCAAAAAGACATAATCGATTATTTTGCTGTTTTGTAAATTTCGGTTTACACTGTCTTAACATAATCGATTATCAGAAAAACATAATCGATTATTTCTGTCCAGATTTGAAAGACATGTTTAAAATTCATTTTGGCTAAAATAAATGTTTGAAAATCATTTTGTTTTAAATCAAAGATGCATGGTTTGATGAAAATGATTTTACGAGAGAAGCCAAGTCTTGAATCTATTGTCGGATCAAGATCACAATATAAAATGACTCATGTATAACTTTGTTGCTTTACTTGATCTTGTTCTTTGTTTCTCTAGTGCTTGGACTTCGGCATATGTCAATGTTCCATGCGCGTCGGTTTGTCATTTATCAAAACCTACAAAGATGAACACACGTTTAGTTTTAGCGACTAGAGAACATGTTTCAACAGTCTTAACATCCATCTGATGAAGTTCAAGATCAAAATGTGCTACTAGTGCCATTATTGTCCTGAAAGAGTCTTTCGATGAAACTGGAGATAAAGTCTCTTTATAATCAATGCCTTCCTTTTGAGTGTAGCCCTTTTCAACAAGGCGAGCTTTAAACCTAATGACATTGCCCTCTGAATCCCTCTTGGTTTTAAATATCCATTTGCAACCAATTGGTTTAACACCTTCGGGCAATGAAACAAGCTCCCAAACGCCGTTATCGCTCATAGACTTCATCTCATCATTCATTGCATCAATCCACTTTTGAGAGTTAGAACCTTTCATGGCTTGACGGAAGTTGATTGGATCATCTTCCTCAAGTCCAATGTCACTTTCTTGTTCTTGGAGGAAGACAAGAATATCTTCCACCATTTCCAAGTTTGCCTCATGTTCTTGGAGAAATACAACATAATCGTCTGGAATTGCACTTCTCCTCTCTCTAGTGGATCTCCTCAATGGCACTTCAGGTTCTTGAGGTTGTTGAGTTTGATTTTCTTCAATAATATCAGGAACTTGATCAGGGAGATTATCAAGATTGTCTTGAACTGGAGTTGTGTGATCCGTGTCAGGATTGAGAACACCCTGATCAAGATCAACCACTGGAGGAAGAGACACGTGTTCTTCCTCAAAGATAAAATATCTAACTTTATCTCCCCAACCCCCAAACTCAATATCCTCAAAGAACCGAGCATTACCCGTCTCAAAAATAGTTCTAGAAGTGGGATCATAGAACTTATACCCCCTGGATCTTTCAGAGGATCCAATAAAATAGCTACTAACTGTTTTAGAATCCAGTTTCTTTTCATTTGGCCTGTAAGGCCTTGCCTCAGCTGGACAACCCCAAATGTGTAAATGCTTTATACTGGGCTTTTTTCCAGTCCAAAGTTCATATGGGGTTTTGATTGTAGCTTTAGTTGGAACCCAATTAAGTATATATGATGCGGTTTTCAATGCTCCTCCCCAGAGTGAGTCTGGCAAAGTAGTATGACAAATCATACTTCTCACCATGTCCTTTAGTGTCCGATTTCGTCTCTCAGCTACACCATTCATAGTAGGACAGCCTGGCATAGTGTACTGAGGAACGATCCCACACTCATCTAGGAATTTGGCAAACGGCCCTGGACGTTGTTCACCTGAACCATCATATCTACCATAGTATTCACCACCACGGTCAGATCTAACGATTTTAATCCTTTTGCCTAGTTTATTTTCAACTTCGGCCTTATATGATTTGTGTTGAAACACGTTCTCAAGTCGCTAAAACTAAACGTGTGTTCATTTCTGTAGGTTTTGATAAATGACAAACCGACGCGCATGGAACATTGACATATGCCAAAGTCCAAAAACATGAGAAACAAAGAGCAAGATCAAGAATATCAACAAAGTTATAAATGAGTCACTTTATAGTGTGATCTTGATCCGACAACTTATTCAAGTCTTGGCTTCTCTCGTAAAATCATTTTCATGCATCGTTGAGTTAAACCAAAATGATTTTCAAACATTTTCACTTTAGCCAAAATAATTTTCAAACATGTTTTTCAAATCTAGACATAAATAATCGATTATGTATTTCTTATAATCGAATATGTTAAGACAGTGTTAACCGAAATTTTCAAGACAGCAATATAATCGATTATGTCTTACTTATAATCGATTATGTTAAGGCAGTGTTAACCGAAATTTTCAAGACAGCAATATAATCGATTATGTTAAGGCAGTGTTAACCGAAATTTTTCAAGACAGCAATATAATCGATTATGTCTTACTTGTAATCGATTATGTTGAGGCCGTGTATAACCGGATTTTGAAAGCAACAAAATAATCGATTATACGAGATAGCATAATCGATTATTCACTGACCGTTGCCAAAGTATTTTTAAAACACTGAAATATAATCGACTATACACAAGGCAATAATCGATTATGCTTGCACAGAATCTGCATCCGATTTTTTAACGTTAACAGATAATCGATTATGCAACTTGAATAATCGATTATTCTGCTTAAAAACCGCATATGATTTTTGAACGATCTGCAGATAATCGATTATACAGATCATATAATCGATTATGCAAGCACAAATCAGCAATTAGTGATTGGCAATTAAGCAACGGTCTTGGTGACTTTGAGCACTATAAATACACCTCTAATTCACGTTTTTAAACACAACAAATGATTATAATTCTTGCATAAAGCTTACATACTCTTCTCTCATCATTTCATATCTATTTCATAATTTTTGAGAGCCAAAATTCTTGAATAAATTGTTGTGTTCTTGAGCGTATTGTTTTTACTCATATCTACTCTATAAAGAGAGTCTTGTCTTGAGTGCTAAGTGTTTGTACACACTTGAAGGGATATTCCAATCCCTTGTTGTAAGAAGGAAAAGTAGTTCCTTGGTTTGAAGTCTTGAGGTGCGGTATCCTCGAGCAGGTTGAAGTCTTGTAGAGTGTATATCTACGAGCAAGTGTAACGGTTTGTTAGGCACCCGTAAGCTTAACGAAGTTAGTGTAAAACTCGAGAGAGTCTCTCGGGGACTGGACTAACCACACGTTGTGGTGAACCAGGATAAAATCGTTGTGTTCTCTCCTTACTATTTATTTACCGCACATATTTTACTCCTGCAATTTTAATTCCGCAAATTTACATTGTTTTTTATTATAACGCTATTCACCCCCCCCCCCTCTAGCGTTAAGCGTATATTCTAACAATTGTATCAGAGCCATACTCTCTGAAAGACTTAACAGTTTGAGAGAAACTTTCCATGGCTTCTACTCGTAGTGTTTATGCAGGACTAGGTGAAGGACAACGCTTCACAAGGCCACCACTATTCGATGGCACAAGCTATACCTATTGATAGGAAAGGATGAGAATATTTATCCAATCAAATAATTTTCTACTGTGGAAAATTATCAAGAATGGAGAGCAAATTCCAATCAAAAAGGTAGAAAATGAAATGGTGCCAAAATCGGAAGATGAGTATGACGCAGACGATATTAGAAAGGTGGAGAACAACGAAAAAGCGATCAACATGATGTACAGCACTGTAAATCCCGATGACTATCGGAAAATCTCATGTTGCACCACGGCTAAGCAAATGTGGGATAAACTGGAAATTACCTACGAAGGTACGGACCAGGTAAAAGAAGCTAAAATAGATTTTCTAACCCATGAATATGAACTTTTTCATATGAAGGAAAACGAGAAGATAGATGATATGTTCGAACGATTTTCAAAAATCGTTAATGATCTTCATGCTCTTTAGAAGACCTTCACGGATAGGGAACTTGTCCGTAAAATTCTACGAAGTCTCACTCCGGAATGGCGCTCCAAAGCCGACGCTATTCAAGAGTCAATCGGCATTACAAATGTCACAATCGACGGGCTTAGAGGTAATCTCAAAACCTATGAATCTACTATTCTTAACCCTCCTTTGGATGATCAAAGGAAACAAAGAATCGCCCTTAAAGCAAGCAAGGATCAACCTCAAAATAATGAGGATTCAAGCGACGAAGATAACGAGTTCGGACTCGTTATTAAGAAATGTCACAAGTTCATGCAAAAGAAGTATGAACGAAAAGGTAAGCAACAAGGAGCCCAGTTAAAGTGCTATGGATGCGGAGAAATCGGGCATATCAAATCAAATTGTCCAAATACCAAAAAGGAGAAGAAACCCGTCAAGAAACAAAGAGCATACATCTCTTGGGGAGGCGACACCGGAGACGAATCAAGTGATGGAGAAGGAAACGAGACCGCAAACTTGTATCTTATGGCACACGAAGAAACTCAAAATGAGGTATGTACCACTTCTAAGAACTATTTCACTTTAGAAGAATTGCAAGATGCATTTGATGAGTTGTATAAAGAGTTTATTAGCGCTTCTAAATCTATAAAGGATTTAAGAAAACAAATTTCTTCAAAAGAAAAAGATTTTGAAAAACTAACTCTTGAAAATGAGAAATTAAAAGAGGAAAACAAGTTTTATGGCAAAAGAAGCGCCGATAAACCCGACTCAAATAAGGATTGTACTTCTTGCAAATCTCTAAAGGAAGAAGTAGAAAGTCTTAGAAGCACTTTGCACAAATTCAATTCTTCACACAAAAATCTCAATGAAGTGCTTGTAAATTTGAAATCCACTAAGCACGGTATAGGCTTTAAACACGAGCCAAAAGAAAAAGTTGAGTCCATTCCTAAACCACCTAAGACTCAACTTAGGCAAAATAAAATAAATGTCAACACTCAACCTAGAAATTTTAACCCTAGAATTGCAACTCATCCTAGAACAAATGCTAGAAGAAATATTGGCATGGATAGACCACCTAGACAAGATTTTCGAAAACCACATCAAAACTATATTCCTAACAATAGAGTGAATACTAGAAGAAATATTGGCATGAATAGACCACCTAGACAAGATTTTCGAAAACTACATCAAAACTATATTCCTAAAAATAGAGTGAATAAATTTAGACCTCCAAATTATTATCATCCTAGAAGAATGCACAATCCGAATGTCATTTATCATTATTGTAATAAAATTGGACATATTGCTCCCGCATGCTTCACTAGACATAGACATTTCACTGCAAATCAATCACACCACCATTTTGCACCTAACACACAAGGACCCAAAATGGTTTGGGTACCAAAATCTCATTAATTTGTTTTGTAGGTCTGTTTGAAGGGATCAAGTGTACTTTGGTACCTTGATAGTGGATGCTCCAAACATATGACCGAGGATGCATCAAAATTCCTTCAACTAAAACCCACGGAAGGAGGAAATGTTATTTTTGGAGACAATAAAAAAGGAAAAATTATCGGCATTGGATCGGTCGGTAAGGAAGAATCCTCCTCCATTAAGCATATTCTGCTAGTTAAAGGTCTTAAACATAATCTCTTGAGCATAAGTCAATTATGTGACAAGGGAAATCTTGTATTGTTTGACTCCGAGGAATGCTTAGTTATCTGTCGTAGTGATTTTAAAACTATTCTTCGTGGTATTAGAATGGATAATATATATATATGGTTGATCTTGAAAATTCTTCATCAAGTTATGTGAATTGTCTTTTGTGTGAAGAAGACGACATGTGGTTATGGCATCGTAGAGTAGCTCATGTAAATATGAATCTTTTAAACAAACTAGTTTCACAAGATTTAGTAATTGGTCTTCCAAACATGAAATTTCAAAAAGATTCTACTTGTGATTCATGTCAAAAAGGGAAACAAACAAAAGCCTCTTTTAAATCCAAAAATGTTGTTTCAACCACTAGACCTTTACAACTTCTTCACATGGATCTTTTTGGACCATCTCGTGTTGAAAGTCTTGGTGGAAATCTTTATGCATTTGTAATTGTTGATGACTACTCTAGATTCACATGGACGTTATTTCTTGCTCATAAAAGTGATGCCTTTCATGCTTTTAAAAGTTTTCTTAAACGTGTTCAAAATGAAAAGAACACAACCATCACTTCCATAAGAAGTGATCATGGGGGAGAGTTCGATCACAATCTCTTCGCGGATTTTTGTGACGAACTCGGTATTGAATATACCTTTTCTGCTCCACGTACACCACAACAAAATGGAGTGGTGGAACGTAAAAATCGATGTCTCGAAGAGATGGCTAGAACCATGCTCGATGAGGCTAAGATTTCCAAAAAGTTTTGGGCGGATGCCGTGAGTACCGCAAGCTATGTTTTAAACAGAGCTGTCATAAGACCGATACTCATAAAAACTCCCTATGAACTCTATATGGGAAGGAAACCAAATCTTTCCCATCTTAGAGTCTTCGGTTGTAAATGTTTTATTCACAACAACGGAAAAGATAACTTGGTAAAATTTGACGCGAAATCTGATGAAGGAATTTTTCTTGGTTACTCATCACGTAGCAAAGCATATAGAGTTTTCAATAGTCGAACCAAAACTGTTGAGGAATCTCCTCATGTAGTATTTTGTGAAAATGATGCTCGCTTGGCGAGAAAGGATTCTTGTGTTAATCTTGCAGATGCTTTTAAGAAAATCAATCTTCAAGACGAGGTACAAAAGGAGGATCCAAAGGAAGTTCAAGATGAAGTCATGGAACAACCTTCGAAAGAAGTACCACCACAAGAAGAAGAATCGATGATGCCTAAGGCTTGGAGGACGTCTAAAGACCATCCTCTTGACAAGGTAATTGGCAACATCGAGAAAGGGGTAAGTACACGAAATCTTCTTAAAGACACTGTAGGACATATGGCTTTTGTTTCACAAATAGAACCTAAAACCATTTCTGAAGCAATTGGGGATGAGCATTGGACCTTGGCAATGCAAGAGGAGCTTAACCAATTCAAACGTAATGATGTTTGGGAATTGGTGCCAAGACCCGATAATCACACCATAATTGGTACGAAATGGGTTTTTCGGAATAAATTAGATGAAAATGGTATAATCACTAGAAACAAAGCTAGGCTAGTTGCTAAGGGATATAATCAAGAAGAAGGCATTGATTGTGAAGAAACCTATGCACCCGTTGCACGCCTAGAAGCCATTCGTTTAATACTTGCTTTTTCATCATCTATGAATTTCAAATTATTTCAAATAGATGTCAAAAGTGCCTTCCTCAATGGGTTTATTCAAGAGGAAGTGTACGTTGAACAACCCCCGGGCTTTGAAGACTTTAAATCTCCCGATCATGTCTTCAAGCTTAAGAAAGCGCTATATGGACTTAAACAAGCTCCTCGAGCTTGGTACGAGCGCTTAAGCAAATTTATTTTGGACAATGAGATCGAAAGGGGGAAAGTTGACACTACTCTGTTTATCAAAAAGAAAAACAATGACATTCTATTAGTTCAAATTTATGTCGATGATATTATTTTTGGTGCTACTAATGATTTTTTATGCGAGGAATTCTCTAAGTTAATGACTAGCGAATTCGAAATGTCAATGATGGGTGAGCTAAACTTCTTCTTGGGGTTGCAAGTGAAACAAATGAAAGAAGGAACTTTCATTTGTCAATCTAAGTATTGCAAGGAGTTGCTAAATCGTTTTGAAATGAGCAACGCCAAAGCAATGGCCACTCCAATGAGCACATCCGACCATCTTGACAAGGATGAGAAAGGTAAAGAAGTAGACACCAAGAAGCATCAAGGTATGATCGGATCCCTTCTCTATCTTACTGCTAGTAGACCCGACATCATATTTAGCGTGTGTTTATGCGCTCGATATCAATCATGTCCGAAGGAGTCTCACTTAACTGCGGTAAAACGGATTATGAAGTATCTTGTTGGAACAATAAATGTGGGACTATGGTATCCCAAAGGTTCTTCATGCCAACTTGTTGGCTATTCCGATTCCGATTTTGCGGGTTGCAAATTGGACCGCAAGAGCACTAGTGGCACTTGCCATTTGCTCGGTAGCTCTCTAGTTTCTTGGTTTAGCAAGAAATAAGTAAGTGTTGCGTTATCCACAACCGAGGCTGAATATGTAGCCGCGGGGAGTTGTTGTGCTCAAATCCTTTGGATGAAACAACAACTCTCGGATTATGGTCTTAGTATTGATCATGTTCCTCTTCGATGTGACAATACTAGCGCCATAAGCTTGACGAAGAATCCTATTCTTCACTCAAGAACGAAACACATAGAAATTAGACATCACTTTATAAGAGATCACGTTCTCAAGGGCGATGTCGAAATTGAGTTTGTTGAAACCAAATATCAATTGGCCGACATCTTCACAAAGCCTTTAGAGAAAGAGTCCTTTTCCCGCATTCGTAGTGAACTCGGAATTCTTGACTCCACGATGATCTAATTCATGCATTGCATTTTTCTTTAAATAATTACTGACTTGAGCGTCGGAGGCGCCTAATTCTTTTTTGCAGGTATCGCCCCAAAGACAGGGGGAACTTTTGGGCACTGGTACCAAATAATCGATTATTGACTAAGAACAATCGATTATTTCTAACATCTCGGTTTGCAGGAATTTGGCAATAATCGATTATCATATATTACTAATCGATTAAGTTGAGATTCTGTGTTAACAGGTTTTATAATAATCGATTATTTAGTGCTGCATAATCGATTACCTTTTACCGTCTCGGCTTTTCGTCATATCACTTGACTGAAATAATCGATTATCATATTAACCAAAATCGATTATTCCCCGAGCCCGGACCCTCATAATACTTCTGTCTTCAAATAATCGATTATCTCCTATCGCATAATCGATTTCTTGTCTGACTACAATTCAAAATATTGGAAACAATCGATTATTCAGCCTCCATAATCGATTACCAACGGTCAGTATTCAAATTTTTGTTACCGTTCATGACCGTTTGGCTTCATAAATCTGAAGCTTTTTGCTCCATAAATGCCTCACTTCTTCAATTCTATAAATAGATGTTTTCACCCTTCAAAATTCTCACTTCATACTTCACTCTTAGCTTCAAACAATCTTCCAAAGCCTTCAAACTTTTGAAACAACTCCTATTTCTTCATACTAATGGCAATCAAGCACTCTAAGCGCTCTCATTCCGGCAAACAAATTGCCTCCTCTTCCGCCGCTCCTCCACCCGTTTTCAACTATAAAGACGGCTCTTATTTGCGTTTTGATACTCAACCCGAACTTCTTCGATTCATTGAAAAATTTGAGAATCGAGAAATCCTTCCGCCTCGTTTTTCAACTACTCGATATCTTCGAAATAGCGCACCCCCATCAATAGAAAATATTCTTATACATAGCCAACTCATTGACTTTCTATATCTTCGAACTCCTTACATTCACCCTGCTCTAATCCGTGCCTTCTATTCAAATCTACAGAAGGACGAAGATGGTGACCTTGTCTCTAACATCAATGGAGTTCCAATTTTTGTAAATGAGGAAAACTTGCAACTCCTCACTAACCTTCCACGAAATGGTGAAGACATCTCTCTCTACACTAGAGAACAAGGCGCTTTATTTGATGAACAACTTCTTTTCCACCAAATCGGTATTGGCGACTGTCTGGAAAATCGTCGCCCAACCATTACGCACATGCTCCCAGAATATCGTCTAATATTTTATTTCATCACCCGAGTTCTCAAACCCCGAAAATTCAATCATACCGCTCTCTCGCATGAGGATTCAAAACTCTTGCATGCAATTATAACCGGGGCTCGCATCAATTGGTGCCAGTTCATCATGACTCACATGTATGATGCAATTGGGGACGATAAGCCACTCCCATATGCTTTTCTCATCATGGCTATTTTTGAAGCCTCCGGTATCGACACCTACGTCGGTCCACACAAAAAGGCAACAAAGCATTGGGAAATTCAAGAATCTTCATTTCCCAATATTGGTGAACATCCTCCTCCTCCTCCTACTCAAATACGTCGTCCTCAAGCTCCTACTCTTCAAACCATTTCGGATAAACTTGCTTCTTTGTCAACCTCAGTGAATCGTATTGATCAAACCGTCACTCGCTTGACTTATGAGCTTCATGGGTACTTTGATCATGTCAACTATCCATATGCCCAAATTGTTCTTCCGGATGGTGTGCCGGATGCCGAGCCGGATGTAAATGATGACAATGAATAATAAATTTTTTTGTATCGTTTGAATTATATTCTGTCTATTTTGTTTGCTTTCTCATGTATGATTAATATTTTTAATGAAAGTTCATTATTTTTGTTAATGTCAAAAGGGGGAAGAATAAGGGCTATGCACACTAATACATATTGGCATAAATTGAGGGGGAACTCATAAATTGAGGGGGAACTTATACTTATGGGAGAACTTATACTTATCTTATGCATATCCCGATATTGGTTTGCCACTATCAAAAAGGGGAAAATTATTGAAACACGTTCTCAAGTCGCTAAAACCGACGCGCATGGAACATTGACGTATGCCAAAGTCCAAGAACATGAGAAACAAAGAGCAAGATCAAGAATATCAACAAAGTTATAAATGAGTCACTTTATAGTGTGATCTTGATCCGACAACTTATTCAAGACTTGGCTTCTCTCGTAAAATCATTTTCATGCATCGTTGAGTTAAACCAAAATGATTTTCAAACATTTTCACTTTAGCCAAAATGATTTTCAAACATGTTTTTCAAATCTGGAAATAAATAATCGATTATGTATTTCTTATAATCGATTATGTTAAGACAGTGTTAACCGAAATTTTCAAGACAGCAATATAATCGATTATGTCTTACTTATAATCGATTATGTTAAGGCAGTGTTAACCGAATAATTTTCAAGACAGCAATATAATCGATTATGTCTTACTTATAATCGATTATGTTAAGGCAGTGTTAACCGAAATTTTTCAAGACAGCAATATAATCGATTATGTCTTACTTGTAATCGATTATGTTGAGGCAGTGTATAACCGGATTTTCAAAGCTACAAAATAATCGATTATACGAGATAGCATAATCGATTATTCACTGACCTTTGCCAAAGTATTTTTAAAACACTGAAATATAATCGACTATACACAAGGCAATAATCGATTATGCATGCACAGAATCTGCATCCGATTTTTTAACGTTAACAGATAATCGATTATGCAACTTGAATAATCGATTATTCTGCTTAAAATCCGCATATGATTTTTGAACGATCTGCAGATAATCGATTATGCAGATCATATAATCGATTATGCAAGCACAAAATCAGCAATTAGTGATTGGCAATTAAGCAACGGTCTTGGTGACTTTGAGCACTATAAATACACCTCTAATTCACGTTTTTAAACACAACAACTGATTATAATTCTTGCATAAAGCTTACATACTCTTCTCTCATCATTTCATATCTATTTCATAATTTTTGAGAGCCAAAATTCTTGAATAAATTGTTGTGTTCTTGAGCGTATTGTTTTTACTCATATCTACTCTATAAAGAGAGTCTTGTCTTGAGTGCTAAGTGTTTGTACACACTTGAAGGGATATTCCAATCCCTTGTTGCAAGAAGGAAAAGTAGTTCCTTGGTTTGAAGTCTTGAGGTGCGGTATCCTCGAGCAGGTTGAAGTCTTGTAGAGTGTATATCTACGAGCAAGTGTAACGGTTTGTTAGGCACCCGTAAGCTTAACGAAGTTAGTGTAAAACTCGAGTGAGTCTCTCGGGGACTGGACTAACCACACGTTGTGGTGAACCAGGATAAAATCGTTGTGTTCTCTCCTTACTATTTATTTACCGCACTTATTTTACTCCTGCAATTTTAATTCCGCAAGTTCACATTGTTTTTTATTATAACGCTATTCATCCCCCCCCCTAGCGTTAAGCGTATATTCTAACAATTTAACACGTCTATAGATTGGGACTTCTCATGAATGAGATATAGGTATCCATAACGAGAGTAATCGTCTATAAATGTGATAAAGTATTGTTGATCATTTCTACAAGGTGTAGGGAATGGCCCACAAATATCTGTATGTATCAATTCTAAGACATCTGAAGCTCTCTGGGCACCTAATCTCGTCTTGTTTGTTTGTTTACCCTTGATACACTCAATGCAAATATCCGAATTTGAGGAATCAAGAGAATCAAGAATTCCATCTGACACGAGTTTCTGAAGTCTTTGTTTGGATATGTGACCCAAACGCTTGTGCCAGAGTGATAAAGAATCCTCATTGGATAATTTTCTTTTGGTACCACACGAACTTGTATGCAAAGTTTCGTTATGTGAGGTTATTATGTCAAACAAATATAGGCTATTATATGCTGATAAAAGACCAGTACCGATAAGATCTAAACCTTGAAAAAGACTCACTTTATTGTTACCAAATTAACAAGAATAACCGGATTTGTCCAATTTGGGAACAGAAATTAAATTCCGTCTAAAAGACGGTACAACAAAAGTCTCATTTAAATCCAAATAAAAACCAGTCTTAAATAAAAGCCTAAAATTTCCATTAGCCTCAACTTCGACTCTTTTGCCGTCACCAACATAGATGTATCTTTCACCATCACTTGGTTTTCGGCACTTCAGGCAACCCTGCATGGATATACTTATGTGAGTAGTAGCACCAGATCTACCCACCAAGTATCTTTAGGTACCGAAATTAAATTAACTTCAGAACAAACAAGAGCAAGAGATATTCCTTTTTTCGCACGCCAAGCTTGGTATTTGGTACAATCCTTCTTCTTGTGATTGGTCCCCTTACAGAAAAAGCAACCTGATTCTGTAGTGTCAACCTTATTTTCCTTGTGTTGCTTCTTCTGGGGCCTTGAGACCGCAACTTCCTTATTTTTCCTTTTCTTGTTGTCTCTAGAAAATGATGTCAAATGAGCACTTTCTGTCTTATCTTGCTTTATTCTCTCTTCCTCTTGCACACAGTGTGAAATGAGTTCATTAAGAGTCCATTTCTCCTTTAGGCAGTTGTAACTGACCTTAAACTGATTAAATTGTGCTAGGAGAGAGATCAAAACTAAGTACACAAGCAGTTCCTCAGGTAATTCCAACTTGAGTGACTTTAGTTTTGAAGCAATATGAGACATTTCTAAAATGTACTCCCTTATGTTTCCTTTGCTTTTATACCTCATGGAAACAAGTTTACTCAAAAGAGTACTAGTTTTCGCCTTTTCTTTTTGTGCAAAACGCTTTTCAAGGTCCTCAAGGAAAACTTTGGCATTATTTTCTTCAGTCATAGTGCCCCTAAAAGATTCTGGAGTTGCACGTTTCATGATTATAAGACTCATGCGATTTGAGCCTTCCCACTTTTCCATCTCCTTCTTGTCATCAGAAGAAGATGTATCCTTAAGAGCAGTAGGTTTCTCAATCCGAAGTGCAACGTCTAGATCCATGCAACCGAGAACTATCATAATGTTTTCTTTCCATTCCTTAATATTTGTGCCGTTAAGCACAGGGATGCTGTTAATGTTCGCAGATATTGTAGCAGCTGAAGAATACACTGAAAATAGAACAAGGACAACTTAAAACATGCTTACAATTATTTGAATTTTAACTTTAGTATACAGATTCAAAATAGGCAAATCCCATTACAAGATACCTAGCACAACATTGATTTTAGTCTTTGGACAGAAAATCAACTTGTAATTGGTACTCTTGATGTAGTAATCAAATATTGACAATAAACTCCTGTCAAATATCAAGCCTTCCTTTGGGCCGACTTAATATTCACATGGAAAACTTAATAATTGTCACATATTTATCACCACAAGCATGCTCGAATTCCTGCCAAATAACAATCTTCCTTTGGGCCGGTGTTAAACGCATGGAATACGAACATACACAGTCATCTTATATCTTAAAATCAATCAATCTTCACAAAAGGCGTTACTTTGGTAACATAATGTTTCAATTGACTAATCTAAATTATTAGATGCAAAATTAATTATTTCTTTAAGCCATATATGGAATCTTAACCGAAAAATACATACGAGCTATGTATTGAATTTCAACCTAAATATACATGTTTATAATGTAAAAGCTGAATCCATGAAAAATATAGATTCGATATTTTCAAAATTTCCTTACACAATTATATATCAACATCAAGATTTAACCTTAATGAAAATTCCAAAAAAAAATATCCTTCAATTTGCCGAAACAAGCAAATTCAATTGAAATTATAAACCAAGCTTCAAGACATGGTGATTGTGTACGGCATGCTCAACAATAAAAAAATAAAAACATAAAAATAAAATTCACTTTCTCTTTCTTAATGCATGATAGCATATTGGCCACAATATTGTACTAGACAAATATAGTAGCACACAAAATTCTTGAATTGCAGTTTTGAATTACGTAGCTCTAAAATTTCCAAATAACCCAATACGAAGGAGGCTCTGATACCAATTGTTGGAATAAATCCGACTATAAAATTGTAGCCTTCATATCGAACTATTTGGAATTATAACATAAGCGAAAGCGTACCTGAATCCATAAGTGGAAGCTCCTTGATCCGGCTTGGAGATCGTCCGGGGTAAGGTTTTCTACTTGATATGTAAGCTAGTATTACTCTCTCTAACAATGGGAACTCAAGAGGCTTGGCTTGCATACAAATGGGAACCATAACCCTATTTATAAGCATGTAACCCTAGTTAGCCCATTATTAATTAAGGTTACTCTTTATGGGTATCTACACAAAATTTAGGCTCTACACTTTATATGACGATGTATTGGCCTACTTAATAATAATATCCGAAAGACCACTAATTTAGGCCAAACCGAAAGATAGCACATAACATATAATTAATACACATATTGTTCATATGTATGTAGTATAAGTCCATATATCTAACAGGAAAGAAGTTAAATTCCTTGAACTGATCAAGATACTCATAGGCGGTAGCCATGATTTCAACGCCAGAATTAATTGTTGCATTGCTACAAAATATTAATTAATGAAACAAGTAGCTGTATTAACAAGAATATTTACACCATCAAGTTACACTTGGGACAATATCAACAGAAACAACAGTGATAAGTGGTCTTCATTAGATACAGCCTAACAGAAAAAATCTAAGTATCAGCCAATTTAAAGATTAATTAGTCACTTCCATATGTCAAGTGATTTTAGACAAGAATGTTGACACCAACTAAGGTGAACTTGACATAATTCCAATAGGAAAAACAGTAAGATGGTGTTCTTCATTGCAAGAAAATTTTAAATTGAAGTATCAACCAATATAAAAGGAATTATGCCTTAAAACTATTTCATTTATCTTGTCGAGTAAAGTCTAAATCAAAATCAAGGTGGTCTTGAATTGTTGTAAAACTAATTTAAAGTTGTAGTAGGAAACCTTAGTTATTTAGAATTTGGTTTATTTAATTCATGTCTAAATAGGATTTGCAGTTAGAATAAATATAGGAATAGTCTTTCATGTTTTTAGTTGAAATAAATTTCATACTATTATAAATAGGGGTATTGAAAAATTATTTTATGTGTGAAGGAAATAAAGAATTGTAGAGATCATTCGTAGATTTATAATAAAATATTTTCCTTCATGAATTATCCATTATCATCAAAAATGCTTATTGTTACATAGTTTGAGCATCCGGTACAAATTAATCGATTATAAGTAAAGAAGTTCAAGTTATGTGCATTAACAGATACGAAATAGTGTAAGAAATATTTACAAAGTAGTGTAAGAAATATTTGCACAAGTAAATCTTAATAATAATAAATATTAATCGGTAACCTGGTGAAATGACAGTAAAACTACAATGTTAAAATGTTTATACTGTTAGAAGAGTATATAACTCAAATGTTGAGTAAAGTGGTTTTGATTTACTGCTAAGCATCTTATCATTCGTAATTAATTTCATGTATTATCCCAACTTCTAACAAATTGTAAATGAAGATAAGTTTTTCCTGTCTTCATTTCCTTGAACTTACCTTTTTCTGTTAGTAGAATAATTTGACTCTCTTATTTTCTTGACACTAAACAAAGCCTAGATAAATTGTCACTCCAAAAACTTTATTTTGCATTAGTATTAATAATTCTAGGAGTTAGAAATTAATAGTAAATCCATTTGGACCCTTGTCTTAGAAACCATCTCATAGCAAGGGACACATAATATATTCAATAGGGTCAAGTTGTCTTATCCCGACAAGGAATCAGTTATTATTAAAGGTGTTAACATAACATTCTTGAAATCATCACAATATTACATATAAATTCATCATCGTTTGCAGCTTCAACACATTCAAGAATGGAACTAATCATGTTAACAGTGATTGTGCTAGTGTTGGTTTTACTAGTTTTAGCTGTCTTACTGAAAACAACAGATTCTACAAAAGAAATGGAAGCAATTCCAGGTACCTTAGGGTGGCCTATTATTGGAGAGAGTTTGTCTTTCATATCTGAATTCTCAAGCCCTGCTGGTATATACAGCTTCATTAACAAGAGACAGAAACTGTAAGTAAATATGCTTAAGGCCAACATATCATCATCTTCGTATTATATATCTAGCTCTCTAGCATTGTCATTTTCTCCAGGGAATCGTAATAATGTGCTACGTTTAGAAAGAACTCAATCACTTGCATTGTGGAAACAATTTATAATCCTACTCGGGAAAGTGAAAGAAAATTCTTTAAATGTCGCGGAGATGAGGATGCTTAGGTGGATGTGCGGGCACACCAGACTAGATAAGATTAGGAACGAAGTTATTCGAGAGAAGGTAGGGGTGGCCCCGGTAGATGAGAAGATGCGAGAAGCGAGGCTAAGGTGGTTCGGGCATGTTCGGAGGAGGGGTCCCGATGCCCCGGTGAGGAGCTGCGAGCGGCTGGAGATTGTTGGCGGTCGGCGAGGCAGAGAGAGGCCTAAGAAGCATTGGGGAGAGGTGATTAGGCAGGACATGACTAGAATGCAGGTTTCCGAGGATATGACCGTTGATAGGAGAGTCTGGAGGTCTAGGATCAGGGTTGTAGGTTAGGGGCTCCTAGAGTTCTTCGTAGTTACTGTATGATATTATTGCATGCGATTGTATTTAGGTTCCTTATGTTTAGATAATTATTTCCGCTATTTCTATTATTTCTGCGGGTGATACTAATGCTCTATTGTTATTGTTTTTGTTTTTGTTTTTGTTTTACAGCTGATTTCCCTTTTTCCTATGCACCGAGGGTCGATTGGAAACAGCCTCTCTGCCCTTTCGGGTAGGGGTAAGGCTCGTCTACATATTACCCTCCCCAGACCCCACCTGGTGGGAGTATACTGGGTAGTTGTTGTTGTTGTTGTTGTTGCTTTATGTTATTGAAATACTCACTTTAATCCACTGACTGCAGGGACGAAGCGACCTTTTGCTAAGGGTGGTTACTTCGTCACTGCATTTATTGAACACCCTTTGTCGAGAAATTTATTTACTTCTTTCAAGTCTGAACACCCTTGGGGAAATTTCTGGCTTCGCCATTGACTGACTGCATCAGGGTTTGGCGCGTGATAGAATTAATGATTGTAGCATGGTTTTGTTTATAGGTATGGGAAGGTGTTCAAGAGTTATGTATTGGGAAGGTACACTGTATTCATGACTGGAAGAGATGCAAGTAAAATCTTGTTGACAGGAAAAGATGGAATGGTGAGCTTAAACCTTTTCTACACAGGACAGCAAGTACTTGGACCTACTAGCTTGCTCCAACAGACGGGAGAGTCGCACAAGAGACTCCGAAAACTAATTGCTGAACCACTTTCACTTGATGGACTTAAGAAGTATTTTCAATTTATCAACAGCTTAGGTATTGAAACATTGGATCAGTGGTCTGGAAAAAAAGTCTTGGTTCTTGAAGAAGCTTCCACATTTGAGTCTTTTGATAATTTTATTATAGAGTTTGGTAATTGATTTAGAGGCATTGTTTCAACCTGTTGGATTATGTTTTTCAGTTCACACTCAAGGTTATAGGTAATATGATAATGAGCTTAGATCCAACCGGTGAGGAACAAGAGAAGTTTCGAACCAATTTCAAGATTATTTCTGCCTCTTTTTCTTCCTTACCCTTTAAGGTCCCGGGAACTGCCTTTTATCGTGGCATTCAGGTAACAACATTTTCAACAGTATATGCAGGATAGGATTAGTGGACAAACTAAAAGGGATGACTATTTATAAACTACAGGCGCGTGATCGAATGTATGCTATGTTAGACTCGATAATTGACCAACGGAGAAGTGGGAAAAGCTTGAAACAAGATTTCTTGCAATCCCTGGTAAAGAAGCATGCATCAGAAGGAAATTGTTGGGAAAAAAGAAATGACCCTTTCCCGTAAACCCCGAGATCTCCGCCTCTTTTGTAAAGAGAAAAAATAAGAAATAAAACAACACAAGAATTTAACGTGGAAACCCAAAACCGAGAAAAACCACAACCGTCGTCAAAAGACAACAACCGACCACTATGTGAAAATTTTTTACAATCACATAAACCTTAGTACTTTCTCCTAACAAAAAGTGTTAGAAATACATTTGGTTTGGTTTGGTACATTTGAAAACATAACTTAAGCCCCTTATATAGGCAAGCCTCCAAGCTACTCTTTAACATTTTTCCAATGTGGGACAATGACCATTCTCATTTTTAAGCAAAATCCCAACAAACTCCACCTCGATTAAAAATGATCATAGCAGCAGCTATCCGTCATACTCCACATTGCTGAACACCTGTCATACTCCACCATAAAGAGTATCGCCACTTAGAATAAACCATTCTAAGAATTTCCACTTCGGCTCATGTCGAAAAACACCTTGCTGATTATTATGGTGCAACCTCCACTATTGGCTCTCCTTGGAAGTCCATCAACTATCGGCATAACTGTTTCATCACACACCTTGCATTCCTGCCAAACCAATGCCCGTGTGTAATCCGCTATTAATCTCACATCCTTCATCATGGCAAATAGCGGCATGCCATAAGGATGGACATGTCTTTGGGTCATATAAGGTCATATGGGTCCCTATCAAAGACCATATTAACAACATCACTTGATTTGGAGCCTGTAGCCGAACCTGCTCCACCTGCTTCTGGTTTTCCCTTCAGGGCCTTGTGTAGACCTGATTGAATCAATATATCCCTGACTTGAACTTGCAACAAGCCAAAATTGATTCTTCCATCAAATTTCTCAATATCAAACTTGATGCTTCCCATTGTAACCGTATCGCTCACCAATATCCGTCTATGAAAAACACTTACTTAGAACCTCGTCTGTAGCTCGTGAACAGCACACCAGGTAAGTTCCCAGAAAAGAGAGGTAGGTCCGGCGTGACCACTTAATTACCAAGTCTTTCCTAGCCAGAGCTTACCTAGACATGTACCTCCACACTTGATTCTAACCGCCAGAATTCACCACAAGCCTCGATACTCCAATTGCACCAACTTCCCCTTCTACAAGCTTGTTGAACCAGAAAATCTTTTCTGATGTAGAAGATCACCCAAAGCTGCGACCATAGAGCATACTAAGATTCCCCCCTCAAGCTAGGCGACCTCGCTCTGATGCCACTTGTTGGGAAAAAAGAAATGACCCTTTCCCGTAAACCCCGAGATCTTCACCCCTTTTGTAAAGAGAAAAAATAAGAAATAAAACAACATATGAATTTAACGTGGAAACCCAAAACCGGGAAAAACCACAACCGTTGTCAAAAGACAACAACCGACCACTATGTGAAAAATTTTTACAATCACATAAACCTTAGTACTTTCTCCTAACAAAAAGTGTTACAAATACATTTGGTTTGGTTTGGTACATTTGAAAACATAACTTAAGCCCCCTTATATAGGCAAGCCTCCAAGCTACTCTTCAACATTTTTTCAATGTGGGACAATGACCATTCTCATTTTTAAGCAAAATCCCAACAGAAATGACGATGACAAACTCACTGATAAACAACTGAAGGATAACATATTAACACTGCTGGTTGCAGGACATGATACTACAACTGCTGCTTTGACATGGCTCGTCAAATATATTCAAGAAAATCTTGTTGTGTTGGAACGATTAAGGGTAGCTCTTATTGAACATAACACGGGAAAAAGAGAAAACTTTAACTTTCTGAAATTAGATTATACAAACTTGAATCTTTTATTTGTAGGAGGAACATAGAGAAATTCAAGCTCGAAAACAAGGCACATTAGATCTTGCCTGGTCTGAAGTCAACAATATGCCTTACACTGCCAAAGTGAGCTGCATACTAGTCATAAATTCAGCTTCTTTTCATCCCTGAAATTCAAAAAATAAGTTTTCTTTTTGTTGATCTCTCAATGTTCAGGTAATAAGTGAAACTCTTAGAATGGCAACAATCCTGCCTTTGTTTTCTAGAAAAGCAGCAATGGATTTTGAAATTGATGGTAACTGTCAGCTTTCTCATACCTGGATTTTCTTAGATTTCCTGCTTTAATATACAGAGCTCAAATAAATCTTTTAACCATTCTCAGGACTCAAAATCAAGAAGGGATGGTCTCTAAACTTGGATGTAGTGTCTCTCCACCGCGACCCCAAGATTTTTGTTAATCCTGAGAAGTTTGATCCTTCTAGATTTGATGTAAGTTCTGCAAAATAATAAGTAGCTCCTTCTATTCGACCCCTGAGATTTTATAACAAAAGTCGGCTTGTTGGATTTTCTACAGGAGCCTCTAAAACCTTTCAGCTTCCTTGGGTTTGGAAGCGGACCACGTATGTGTCCTGGAATCAACCTGGCCAAACTGGAAATTTCTGTTTCCTCCATCATCTTGTCTGCAGATACAAGTAAGGCAAACAAACAAGGGAATGAACTAGAACCAAACAAGAAAAAGGAAAATAAAGAAAACCAGTCGGTCCTTTTGAAATGTTCTCTAGTTCCTGCTGATAAGCCGTGTTTCTAATTTAAAGAGTTTTCTCTGTTGCAGATGGACACCTTTAGACACAGATGATTCTGTTCAGCCAACACTTGTCAGGATGCCTAAGAACAAGTATCCCGTCATGGTTGAGACACTTTAGATAATGTGTTTTACATTGTTTTAGAAAGAGGAAAGGAAAGTATTTTCAGATTTATATGAGAATGTAACAGCAGAAATAAGAAAAGGTGCTAACTCCTGGTTCCAGTTTAACCAATAAGTAACCAAGAAGTTGGAATAGTTCCTAAAGATCCATTGATAAATTGCAAGATAATGTGTGAAACTCTTTGATGATGATAAAAAGAGGGTAATCTAACGAAGTGTTATATTTTAAAGCTCAAAGCAAGTATTTTGCTGATTTTGTTCTGCTTCTTTCATTTTCTTTTTTCCTCGTCGAGAGGGGTGGCTGGTATATGGCAGGAGATTGTTACAATCAATCCTTGGTCCTCCTTTCTACCACTGAATGTGATACATTTAACTCAGATGCATAGCTCGAAAACTTACTGGACGTTAGAATTTCCTGATCAAAGAGCCAATAAAAGTCTAAATTATAGCTACCTGCTCTCCAGAAAAGAAGATGGCTGTAACTACAGAAAATGGGGAAAAATATCGAATAGTATGTATATATATATATATATATATATATACACACACACACATATGTTTGGGGTGTGGGGGGGGGGAGGGGGGAGGACCTGCCGCAAGGAATAGAAAGAAAGAAACACACAGGGGCTCAATCCATCAACCCCTCTTCTTGGGCAGAATGTTCACATCCAATAATATGATGATAGGAATTATTTTGCTTCAAGAATATTGAAGTCATAACCGTTGACGCGTTTTTCTGCCAGTTTGAGAACAAGAATGGGATTATGTTTACAAGTCCATAACCGAACAAGACTAGTACACTACATCAAATCTTAAAATCTTTTGCACAAATGCTACCATAACTTTCTTCCGAGTCATCTAAATTATCTTCTCAACATTTTTTCTCAATTTTGCCATGGCTAGGATTTCCCCTTTTATATATCAAAGGCAGCTGACTGAGAAAATGGAGAGCACAAAAGATTCACAAAGCTGCCAAATAATTTTGGAAAATCCTCCTTATGATAACACATTTTTGCAGAAGCAAAAGGGCCACAACAATACACTTCTATGACTCCAAGTCACAATTCAAACATCATTTCTAAAATGAATCTAAGGTTTCCTATAGAAACAACGAGAAATTAATAGCTTCTCTAATTCAAACATCGGTGCTACAATGGCTCTAATGTTTCCTACAGAAACAATGAGAACCTATAGCTTCTTTATCTAAGAATTACATCCTCTGTGCTGAGGGCAGCAACAGTTTCGACTCCCAATATCTGCAGCTAGACAAGGAGGCTTGACGTTCTCATCCTTGTACCAGATTGCTCGTGCTTTAACTAACTCGTCCAAGAAGTCATCCAGCTTTTCGACTGTGACACTAGGCATTACGACAACATGTGACATATTTCTTTCACAAGCAAGTTGCCACTTGCGAACAAATACCTCATCTTTAGGTCTCTCAAAAACAACTGTGCTGCTCAGTTCATTCAGCATAGCACTGATTCCAGCTCCTAGAAGGCGATCTTTTAAGTAATGAGCATTCCTTAGGCACTTCTGAACTTCTTTCTGGAATCCCTTGTACCCTTTTCTGTTCAGGGTGCACCAAAGGAAAAGTGGAGCATGCCCATTCCTACTTCCCATGATAGTGGCGTCCCTTGAAGCAAGGTACTCCACGTTCCTAGAAAGGGCATTAATGTGCTCCAACCTTGTCAGTTGAACACCGCATGGCATGGGACATCCCACAAACTTGTGACCAGAGACGCTCACACTACCAATTGGCTTTTTGAAAGTAACCTGCGGTGCCTGTACATATTCACAATATACTTAAGAGGTAAACCCTGAAACAATAGCATTGCCTTCAATAAAAATTCTTCCTTTTGGTTTCTTCCTTTTCTGAAAATTTAAATTTTAAATTTATTGTTCCGTAAAATGGTATGTAGGGGCAAAAAAAGATAATAATTATATTTTCATAAAAGCGCTGTGGCGGTGGATGGTCTCTGCTTGCGAATCTCTTTTTGGTTTGAAGAAGTTACCACATGACGAACATTAATACTTGTCAAAAGAAAAAAGAATATAAACAATTCCAACAGGAATGTAGATCTGCATACAAAATCTATTTCATCCTTTTTTGTTTTTTACTATGAAGAAGTATCCCTACTGCCAACAGGAGTGGAAAAAGATACTTTTAGTCCTTCTAATCAACCAAAGAAATGAATTATGCTTCTCTTCATCTTTTCCCCCTTTAGTTTAAGAAGAAATGGTTACAGAGAACGAATTTGACTTTTAACCTTCTGCCTATTGCTAGTGGCAAAGGCAGCGACTTTCACATTTTCAATTACACAAGAGTATCTCATAAACTCCTGATTCGCTAACAATGGCCAAGTATTTTCAAATACACTTCACATAGGCTAGTTTAAGAAATGCAAGGAGAAGTTAAACAATTAAAACAGCCGGATAAACAAATTACTTACACGCTTGACAAATGGCATCATAAGACCAAAGAGAGCCCCGTCACAGTGGATATAAAACCGATCCTGTGAAAACCCGCACTCTTCAAGGGTTTTTATGACAAGATCAAGATCATCGACGGCTCCTTTCACAGTAGTTCCTGTCAACCAAAAAAGATGGCACATTAGGCAGCTACACGGTTGCTGCATTTAGGGAATATCTCAGACAGTGAAAGGGTAAAAGAGTACCGATGTTGACATTGAGGATTGCAGGTTTGTCCTTGTTTGCTAGTAGGTTAACTTTCAAGTCTGCACAATCTATTTCACCAGTTAGAAGAGTGCCAACCTTCACACATTCCATTCTATACATTCGTGCTGCTTTAAAAACAGAATAATGAGACTCCTTCGAAGCATACAAAATTCCTTCGGGAAATACTTCTCTCCTGCATTATTAAGACGGTAGTTTCCTTAGAATTAGAAAAAAGAGAAGAAAAAGGAGGAAGACCACCCTCTTCAGCAGTAACCTAATGCTTCCAAAGGAAAAAATTTAAAATTATACTAACCCAACAAGGATTCCATGAAGATTTCCTTCAGTTCCACAGTTTGTGATGTATCCCCAATATTCATTCTTCTCTATTTCCCATAGGCGAGCAAACCAGTCCAAAACCCCAACTTCAAACTGCCTTGAGTGCACACCATAGTTACTCTCAATGAATGGATCCCCCAAGTTATTGATGGAAAAATGCTGCAACTGTGTGAGCGCACCATAATCAAAGTCCAAATTATATGGATACCCTGTGAAAATCAGCAATCTGAGACAATAAGGCAAATATCTATTTACACCTGGAATGCAATGAAAGTAGTCAATGATGTTGTAAACTGGACTAGTAATTTCAATACTATATCTATATTCATTCCCAAAAACAACATCAGTACGGCATTTCGGAGGCAATCAATATACAAGGTTCTAATGAAGAAAAAGCACTTTTTAATTCTAAACACAACACAAAATCAAGCTTTAATCAACAGCAAATAAGACAACAATATAGCTTTCTAAAAGAAAGAAGCCAATCAAAATTATGTTTACCTCCCAAAAGGAGGGAAAACTATATCAAATTTAGGTGAAGAAATAGATATGAATATCAGAAACTCCTTATATTAAATAACCACCCAATGAATTCATCCTCTCATGTTACATCAATATCCCAACCTCCCCACCCACCCAACCCCCCAAAAAAAAATTTTTTTACTTGCTATGTGATGGTAAAACTGTGTCCTCAACCTAATCACACGCTCATGCAAGACTAATCTTTTGCTCAACTTTACCAGTCTGCTTCTTTTGCCATAAATAGGCACGTTCTTTTCATGTTTTCCCCAATGAAAATAATAGCAAGATCAGCTACTTGTTACAACTTTCCAATGCAACAAGCTGGACGGCTTAATTAGTGGAGGCCAAAAGCAATAGCCCCAGGTTAGCCAATTTCAAAGATAAAACTCAGTATTTCAGAAAAGTGCTACTTTTAAGCCAGAAGAGTAGATTATCAAAATTCTAAACCAACAAAAATGCCCCAAAAAGGAAACATAATAGTAAGAACATTTATACTGGAGCTATATCCTAGTCTCTCCCGTTTTAAGGGGGATTAACCAATAACAGATTTCGAGGTAGAGATACCATTCCTAATATATATGAAACCATTTTAGAAAGCTAAATTGGCCATAGTAGCAACATTTGTCAAAAAAAGAAATATCTAAAGCCAACCTAAGAAAATATATACCCTTTATGGACCAATAAAATCCAATGGACTGTGGTAAAATTTCAAGCTCGAACCTACAAAATCAAAATCTTGGATCCGCATATGCAACAAAATCAAAACCACGTGTCACAATTCAAAATTAAAATGAACACGATACCTAAATGGTACTTAGTTCGATCAGTAAGAGTCTTCCGATACCGAGCCAAAACACTAGCCATATAGGCTTCCTTATCACCGGTAGATTCATCATCAGCATCAGGTTCCGTAACAGCTAAGCACGTTGTATGTATGTTCCTCCCTAACACAATCTCCCTCTTCTGCTCCTCACCGTCATTAACCGCGCCATCTACATCGTCCACTTTCACCACTGCCGGCACCGGCTCCTCCACAGCCGTCAGATCAAATTGACTATCTGCTGCCACCTCTTTTCCGTTAACTACGGAGCTGACCGATTCGATTACCGCGCTTGTTCCTACCATAGCTCTGTTCGAATCAACAATCGCTGCTTCCATTTTAGTAAAATTTTATCAAATCGTCAAATTTTTTAATTGTCTACCAAATCAGTTACAGATCAATTCAAAAAAAATTAGAAACTTTTAATACAAATTGTCACCGAAAATACATATGGATTTTAATTCATTAACCTATTATTCATATCAAAAAAGAAATTTGCAATTTTATTTTCTTCCGCAATATATGAGAGAGAGAAAGTGCAGGCGTAATGTGTGAATATAAATGTGAAAAAATAGGAATTAGTGGATAAATGTATGGTTTTCACCTGAATTAGGAGAGAATATTGTGTAGGGAAGACCGGCAGTATCTGCTAAACAATGATCGGATGAGGTGATTCTGCGGAGAGAGGAAAAAGAATGAACAAATATGGTTCTGTATTTATAGCCTAATAATTGAATATTGCTTTTCATTTTTAGTCTTTTTCTTATATTTACTAATCAGTCCCTCGTGGTACTTTTTTTAGATCGGACCTCCCTAATGGAATCATTATGATTTTGCAAGGCTCTTAGACATGAATTGGTTGATATTTGAGAAAATATAATATTTGAAGTTGATGTTGAAAAAAAAAACTATTTAGAAAATGAAATTGTGATTAGATATGAAAATACATTTAAAATTGTGTGCGTAAAAACATGAAAAATTCTTTATATCTACTTTCAATTTCATATTTCAAGTTTGGAATTGAAATTAATGGGCAATTTAATAAACAACCACTTATTTGAAATAATCTCTAAGTAAAATTTCAAACTTTTTAAATAAAATATATGGTTCACTCCTCGAGTTTTCTAGAACTAAATTTACTTCCCTTGAAATAGTGAAATAATGTGGTTAGTCAGTTTTCGAGCGGTTAATTGTTACGGTTTTGTAAAGTCATCAAATAATTATTATTATTTTGATGTAACTTTGGAAAGTTTCAGTATAATATATCATATATTGGTGCATATGTATATGATCTTTCAAGATACTATGTTGAAATTCCAGTACACGGAAAGTTCCAATATAATTATCCGGAAGTTGGAGCATTTGTATATGAATTTGTAGCATATTATGTTAGAACTCCAGTATATTATGCTGGAAATTTACATATAAAAAGTTCGAACTTCAATATATTATGCTGGAATATTTTTCAAATTTTGAACACTGTTTTTGTCCAAATTTATCTTTACACGAAAAAATGATTAAATTTCATTTATTTTTATAATTGTGGCTATTTTTCAATTACCACTTATAAATTTAGTTATTTTTTAATTTCACCCCAACAACATAATCTCTTTTTGAGTTATATATATATATATATATATATATATATATATATATATATATATATATATATATATATATATATATATATATATATATATATATATATATATATATATATATATATGCGAAATGAATAAAAACTAAAAGTTTCATTATGTTAATTTGCCTTTTAGAAATTGGTGGAGTTGCCATTTTAATAAAATTAATTGCTTAAACAGTATGACTGCCCCTTGAGTGTCGAACAGGCAATTTTTTTATCGTCTAAACAAAATAGTGTCTCTCCTTAGGTGAACCTATTTTCTTTTTGATCTGTTTCAAAAGGAATAAATTTTTTTTAAATTTGGTAATAATTTAGTTTAAACTTACAACTCTAATCTTAATGAAAAGCTTTTCTAACCATATAAATATTTTGGGTCTCATTTAGATTTGTTTAGGACCATAAATTTTAAAAAAATTTATTTTTTTCTTAAATTCCATACTCAATCAAACAAATTCACAGAAATTAGAACGGAGGGAGAGAAAAAGATATTGGAGGTACGAAAATTTCAGATTAGTCGGCTTCGGAAGGAATCTACTAACTAGTTAGATATATTAGAAAAAGAAAACGAAAGAAACCAAAGAAAAATTATTGTTAATTAGTCTTAATTAAATCACTAGCTAAATCAAGCAGACCAATATAAATCAAAACATTCCCTATTGTTTTCTTAAAAAACTAAACCAATTTGATACAGTTGCAATCTACTATTCTAACCTCAATCAAACAAAAAAAAAAAAACTGAATCATGTACCTAAGAAGACCCTAGCAATGACCTTACTTGAACATGATCTGTTCTATAGGCTCGTACCACTGTATTCTTGAGTTCTAAGGAGACAGAAAACCAAGTCTGGTTGATTAGGCGTGGCTATGAGACCAAAGCGTGATTAGCATCCTTCCATGGTCACCTGTAGCCTTGGAGCAGTAGATGATCGTTGTCAGCTGTGCTTGCAGGCCTGGGATGGTCTTATAGCTGTCTGACGGATTCCCCATTCTTTTGATAAAAAAAAAAATAAAAGAACACCCTAGCATGAGGTTTTTTGGTTTAGTTTCCCCTTATTCACGAGTTCACTTCTCTAGAAGCAAAAGCTGAACCACTCTAATTTTGAGTTAGGAACCTAAATATTGTCTTTTTGGAATCAAACTATCTTAATAAATATTAAAAAAATAAATATCTTCTATATGTAATGTGTAAATACAAAACGTTATTTCTTAACACTAACTTTTACCGTTTAGGTATAGCGTTTTGTATGTTATATATAATGTCAATTTAACTAACAGCTATAACGTGTTGCGTTTATATATATATATATATATATATATATATATATATATATATATATATATATATATATATATATATATATATATATATATATATTTGTATCGTATAAAAAATTATATACCCCTAGTTAAATATTGCCCTTCGTCTTCTTTCCCGACTAGAATTCGATTCCCCCATTTATAAACTCCACGGCTTTTGGTCCCCGCCCCCCTCCCTCCCCCACGTGTTAAAAAAAAAGTTGTAGGCCCCTCCCGTCACACAAAAGGTTAAGAATGTAGGTTTCACATCGTAGTAGACCATCGAGGTATTCGATTTATTTTATATCGAAACTTGTATAATAATGCATATTAGTTGATTGAATGTGTTTCCATGTCATTTTGTGTTTTATTTGCAAAACTAGTATGTTATATTTATCTGAACTTAAATATTAGTGTTCTAAGAAAAATAAAATTGAGATTCAATTTTATATGTTAATATCCGGATTTAGATATTAGTGTCTCCATGTCGTTTTGTATTTTATTTGCGAAACTAGTATGTTATATATATTTTTGTGAATGTTATGTGATTAAAATATATTTGTTGTTTATATTTAGTTTATTTATTAGCGTAGTCAAATGCAAAAACTTTTAGCATAGTAAATTGTGTAGTATTTTAATGTAGAATCTCTATAGTTTAAGTATTTCCTATACTGGTAGATGAAAGTATATACTTTGTACAATTAAATAATTAAATTATTAACTTTGACACACATAATTATTCATGATAATTTAGTACTACTAAGCCTCAAATATCGATTCTGAACCCAATAGGTATATATATAAATATATATATTTGTACAATTAAATAATTAAAAATTAGGAATTTAAATTATAAATCAAACATACACAAAATTATCAAAAAATTAAATTTGAAGCACATAAATATTCATGATAGTACGGTTCTACTATGCCTCAAACGAGCCTAGAACCCAATAGATATATATATATTTTATACAATTAAATAATTAAAAATTAAGAACTTAAATTATAAAACAAACATACACAAAATTATCAAAAAGTTAAATTTGACGCACATAAATATTCATGATAGTTTGGTATTACTGGGCCTCTAATATCGAGCCTGGAATCCAATAGGTATATATACTTTATACAATTAAATAATAAACATACAATTAATGTTGTTTAATTTACACTTGACGACATGGACGCGCCTATGCATCCCGACCCTTACTCTCGTGAGATATTAGTGCTTCAGGGTGATCATAGATCCGCCCATATATGGGAGGGAGAGTTACTATCCCAAACTCTTCTCTCTAGGAGAGTGGACAACCTGTGCACCCCCGAAAAGGTATAATATAATAGAGGAGTTTTTCCAATTAAAGGACAATCGAAACGAGATTTATTCTATTAAAAATCAGAGTTGCCACTTGGGATATTTATGGTATCCCAAGTCACTGGTTCAAATCCCGAATCGAGGAAAAGAATGACTCTCTTATTACAGTCTGCGAATCAGAAATCCGGGAAAAAAATTTTGTTAACCCGGGAGAAGGTGTTAGACACTCCCGAGTTCCGTGGTTCTAGCACGGTCGCTTTGATCCTACTTAGCTTGACAAAATTATTTAATTACTGATTTTAGAACCTATGTGCTTATGCTTTTTACCGCTTTTAATTAGAAAATTATCTTGAAACGGGTTATGCGTACGTATACCCGCCTGTTTGGCGCATCAAAAATTATGTCACGCGAATGTTTCCACAATTATTAACACTTAATTATTATTAAGAAAGGTTTCAGGGTTAAGCACTGACTTGGTGGTTCACAATGTGAATGTAAAGATCAAAGAGGAAGTTACCAAGTAGTTTGAGGCAGAGGTCATCCGAGTCATACGATATCCAACCTAGTTAACAATGTCGTACATGTGCCGAAGAAGTACGATAAAACTACGGTGTGTGTCGATTATCGTGACCTTAACAAAGCAAGTCCGAAGGACAATTTCCCACTGCAGAACATCCAGATATTGATTGACAATTGTGCAAAACATGAAATTGGTTCTTTCATAGATTGTTATGCAGGCTATCACCAGATTTTGATGGATGGGGGGATGCGGAGAAGACATCATTCATCACGCCGTAGGGAACGTATTGCTACAGGGTCATGCCCTTCGGTCTGAAGAATGCTGGGTAACCTATATGAGGGCAATGACAACCATATTCCATGATATGATACATAAGGAGATTGAGGTCTATGTGATGATGTAATTCTGAAATCCAGGAAGCAGTCTGACCATGTCAAAAATCTGAGAAAATTCTTCTAGAGGCTCCACATGTACAATCTCAAGCTCAATCATGCAAAGTGCGCATTTGGTGTGCCATCAAGGAACTTGCTATGACTCACAGTCAACCGTCGAGGCATTGAGCTATATCCACCAAAGATCAAAGCCATACAAGAATTGCCACCTCCGAGGAACAAAACTGAGGTGATGAGTCTGTTGGGGAGATTGAATTACATCAGTAGATTTATTGCTCAGCTCACGACAACTTTTGAGCCTATCTTTTGAGTTGTTGAAAAAAGATGATGTGGTCAAGTAGACGGAGGAATGCCAGGAGGCTTTTGATAAAATCAAAAGATACTTATCGAACCCGCTGATATTGGTCCCACTAGAACCAAGGAGGCCCTTGATCCTATATCTGACAGTTTTGGATAACTCATTTGGATGTGTGCTGAGTTAGCACGATATCACCGGGAGGAAGGAGAAGGCCACATACTACCTTAGCAAGAAATTTTTAGCTTATGAGGTCAAGTATACTCATCTTGAAAGGACGTGTTATGCTCTAACTTGGGTAGCACAGAAGTTGAAGCACTACTTTTCATCTTATACTACTTACCTCATCTCACCCATTGAAATACATCTTTCAGAAGCCTATGCCTCCAGAGAGTCTTTCAAAGTGGCAAATCGCGCTCACTGAGTTCGACATTGTCTATGTGACTATGAATGAAATAAAAGCGCATGCATTGGCTGATTATTTGGCTGAGAATCCGGTAGACGAAGAATACGAACCTTTAAAGACATACTTCCCCAATGAAGAGGTGATGAATATTTTGGGGAAAAGCCAGGATGGAAACTATTTTTCGATGGGACCGCCAACATAAAAGGCATCTGTACAGGAGCAGTACTCATTTCTGAAACAGGGCGCGACTACCCTGTTACAGCTCAGCTCCGCTTCTATTGCACCAATAATATGGCAGAATATAAGGCCTGCATTTTAGGTTTGAGGTTAGCTACAGACATGGGTGTCCAAGAAGTCTTGGTCTTGGGGGACTCGGACCTTCTGGTACCCCAGATACAAGTTGAATGGGAAACACGAGATTTGAAGCTCATACAATACCATCAATGTCTACATGATCTTTGTCAACGATTTCGATCAATAGATTTCAGGCATATTCCAAGAATTCAGAACGAGGTTGTTGATGCCTTGGCTACTTTGGCGTCAATGTTACATCATAAAGATAAGGCTTATGTTGACTCGCTGCATATCCAAGTCCATAATCAACATGCTTAATGTAATATGGTGGAAGAGGAGCTTGAAGGTGAGCCTTGGTTTCACGATATAAAAGAATACATCAGGATGGGTGTGTACTCGGTACAAGCCACAAGTGATCAAAAGAGAACAATTCGTCGCTTATCAAGTGGGTTTTTCTTCAGTAGAGGGGTACTATACAAAAGAACGCCAGGCCTTAGGTTGCTAAGATGCATAGATGCTATACAGGCCACAACCATCATGGCCGAGGTACATTCTAGGGTTTGCGGACCTCATATGAGTGGGTATGTTTTGGCAAAGAAGATCTTTCGGGCAGGTTATTATTGGCTCAATGGAGCGAGATTGTATCAGTTTCGTACGCAAATGTCATCAAATTTAGGTGCATGGAGATTTGATTCACTCCCACCATCTGAATGACATACAATGTCTGCACCATGGCCCTTCGTTTCTTAGGGCATGGATGTCATCAAGCCAGCAGCTTCCAACGGCCACAGGTTCATCCTGGTTGCTATTGATTATTTCACCAAGTGGGTCGAAGCTAAAACTTTCAAGTCGGCGACCAAGAAAGCCATCGTCGACTTTGTGAATTCAAATATCATTTGGCGGTTTGGAGTCCCGAAGATAATCATCACCGACAATGGAGCAAATTTCAATAGCCATTTGATGAAAGAGGTATCTCAGCAGTTTAAGATTACACATTGCAATTCCACCCCATACCGCCCCAAGGCGAATGGAGCGGTTGAGGCAGCCAATAGAACATAAAGAATATACCCTGAAAATGGTGGAAGGGGCCAGGCAATGGCATGAGAAGCTACCATTCGCATTGTTAGGCTACCGCACTACTGTGCGCACCTCAGTAAGGGCAACTCCATATTTGTTGGTGTATGGCATAGAAGCTGTAATACCGACAAAAATTGAAATCCCGTCTGATCGAATTGTTTCCAACGCAGAAATTGATGATGACGAGTGGGTCAAAACCTGCCTGAAGCAGTTGAGTCTGATTGATGAGAAAAGATTAGCGACAATATGTCACGACAGTTGTATCAACAGAGAATGGCCAGAGCATATAGCAAGAAGGTGCGCCCAAGAAGGTTTGAAATGGGCCAGTTAGTGTTGAAGCACATCCTCTCTCACCAGGCAAAAGCAAATGGCAAGTTTGCTCTAAATTGGCAAGGGTCGTTCATCCTGTCAAGAGTATTGTCCAACGGGGCATTGTATCTGACAGATGTGGAAGGCAAGTGCGTAGAAATGACCATCAATTTCGATGCAGTTAAGATACTATGTATGAGTTTCTTTGATTAAATCATGTTTGTTTGTACTTGGCATGTTTTGGAGATTAGAATGACGAAGACATTTTATTCGGTAATCTAAACACTTTATCTTTTGTTAACCCTTTTTGAGCTTTAATTATTTTCTTGCATATCCCTCTTTCAAAATCAGTAACAAAATCAGAAATGCAAGCTTAAGAGATGAATAAAGAAAAAACAAGGAAAGAATGAAAAAGAAAAGAAAGAAAAAGAAAGAAAGAGAAAGAAAAAGAAAAGAAAGGAAAGAAAAGGAAAAAAAAAACACAAACACAAAATAGCAAAACAACAAAGGAAAAGGGAAGAAACAAAAAGAAAGAGTAAGGAAAAGAAGAAAGAGAAAGAGAAAATCACAACAAAGACAAAGCAATTCTTGTGGTATGGCTCAGAGATCTCTACGATCGTGTAGTCCATCGCCTCCAGGATACGGGGTTCTATAGGATTATTAAGATCGGGTGGATATAGGTTGACTGAGCTTTGATCACGGTGTTGATTGAGCGGTAGCGACCAGAGATGCACACTTTTCACATGCCTATTGGTGAGGTTACCTTCACGTTGCAGGACGTGGAGATTTCATATAGCCTGCCCGTTGATGGCATGGCCGTTTCACTACCTATTGCTATAAGATCTATGTTGCATAATGAAAAAGCATGCCCTTTTCCAGCATCATTGGTCTAGACTCATCCAATATTGTTGTTCGAATTTCATCAAATCCCTTGTGAGAGCTTCCACATTCGGTATGCATGGCAAGTTATCAAGGTAAAGAATCTCCTTTGAATGAAATGACACTTGGGACTCGTACACTCTTCGTCTGGGGGGGATGAGGTGGACCATACCCTCTCGTTAAATCAGGTCCTTCATTTTCATCCTCTTCATCACCATCCTCATGAAGAAATGGTGTCTCGTCCCTAGATTCATCAACATTATTATTGTAATCACTTTTTTCTTCCTCACTCTATGCATATGACAAATCCCAATTTAATACATCGTCTTCGGGCAATTGAGTGAGTACATGTAGTTCAACTTGCTCATTTTCGCTTATGGGTGTCTAACGGGCCTACAGGTCCGGGCCAGGTAAATTTTCCTTTGACCCATACGGGTTTTGGGCCAGGCCGATTACGGGTTGTATCTTAACGGGTTTAACAGGTTCGGGTTTATACGAGTAAAAATTGAACCGTACGGGTTACGAGTTGAGTGGGTCGGGCCGAGCCGGACCGGGTTTAGTATAAATATTGTAAGTTATATTAATACAAAGTACAAACATAAAGAATACATGGAAGATGGAAAAAAGTTACACTTATTTCAAGTGTTACATTTATTTCATAATTCAAAGTTTCAAACTTACAAATTAAAAGGTTTACATTTTTTGACAAGTAAATTCAAAGGTTTTGCATTGCCCTTGAAAGTTCTTCATAATTAATATGAACTAATTGACCTTCTTCTGGAGTATTAAATTCGGATGGGTTACGATGTGTCAATATATCTCCAAGTTCCTCGTCTTCTGGGCTATCAACATCTTCACGTCCTTGATTTCTTCGTTCCGATGTAATCCAATTTCTGAAATATACTAAAACTTCCAATGCATTGGTCCCGAATGAGTGACGGGTGTCTCCAAGTTTTTGTCTTACTTGGCTAAATGCACTCTCCGATGCATTAGTATATATTGGCACATTCAGCACGTCCCGAGCTATAGCAAAAAGAACAGAAAATAGCTTTCCATTCTCATTCCACCATCCCAACGGCAAAAATTCCTTTGTGCGAGCATCTTTTTGCTTCTGCAAGTAGAATTGAAGTTCATCAATGTTCCTGCTACTAGATGGAGTGTTAGAAAATGTAGAAAAAATATTAAAACTATCAAGGTCTTCTTCATCATCTACAGTAGCAGAAGTGGTATAGTGCATAGTGGGATTAACATTGCCTACAGCACGAGCATCATTATCAATTACATTTGCATAATAATTATATAAATGTTCTAAATAATCATTTAGCTTGTTCATAGAAACATATAAATCTGGGGTTTCAGTTGGTCCATTCTCCATATAAGTGTATAAAACATTCTTTAAACAGTGACAATCATACATCTTAATAGAAGGATTTAAAACAGCACCAATTAAGTAAATCGGAGGAATTGGAAAGAAGTATTTTTTTGAATTTTGCTTGCATTTTTTCAACAACATCCTTATATTTTTCTTTCTTCTTAAATTCAAAGAGTAAAAAAGAAATTTCAGTTATATGTACTAACGCCATAGTAACAGTAGAGTAATATGCTCCAAAAAACTCAATAGTAGCTGTATTAAATTTATGTAAAAATTTAACAACATCATTAATAACCTCCCAAGTACTAGTTGTTAACATACAGTTTGGATCAGTACAATGCGCATTAGCAATTTCAGTTATTAGGAATCTATATTTGTAGTAACATTTTAAATATATATATGTATAATTCAATCTAGTAACAATTTCGTCTGGCATGAATCTGGGTTTAAGGTTATACTGGACACACTTATTCTTAAATTCCTTGATTCCAGATTGTCTATTATTTCCTTGAATAACACCAACTGCTCTTCTAACACGAGTAATCTCAGTTGAAAATAAATCAAGGCCATTTTTAATAATTAAATTATAAACATGACATACACACCTAACATGAATAAATGTCATCAAAAGGTGGTTGCAAGTGAAGTTTTAATATTGAAATTGCGGCATTTATTGTTAGACGAATTATCAAAATACATACACAATACTTTTTGCTTTAGATTATAAAATTTAACAACTTCACAAATAGTACTACTTATAAATACAGCAATATGACTTTGATCTTCATCATATCTAAAAGTGATAATACGTTTTTGTATACAAGTAGTATCATCTATCCAATAACATGTAATTGTCAAATAATCATTTCCATTAACAGCATGGCCAATATCAGAAGTTAGAGAAACTCTACAAGGAAGGTGGCTAAACAAATAACGTATGTATGTTTGATATTGTCCATGAAGTCTAAAGATATCAGCTCTACAAGTACTTCTAGGGATACTTTAAATAAAGTATTATAAATCCTTTGAATATACATAATAAGATATGATGAAGAAGCAAAAGAAAAAGGTAGACAACCAAAGCAATCATTTTTGCTAACTCCTCACGATCCTTCATTTTATCATATTTCACTAGACCTCCAGTAGTGGGGTTAAGAGTTGTTTGATTTCCATCACCATCAGCGGCCCATTCTATGGGATGCTCAATTCTCATATGTCTACTATGCGTCCTAGTCCCCCCTAAATTTCCACCAGTCAAATGTTTAAAATCACTATTACAAATTTCGCATTTAATTCTATCAGTACCCTCTATTATTACAAAAAATTCCAAACCTTACTTCTTTTTCTACGATTAGTAGTCGGAGCACATGTGGTCTACTCCTAGTGCCACGACCACCACCCATTGTAGCAACTCCAACACTACCAACTCCAGCACTAGTAGGTGTTGCTGGTATCTCATCTTCCGCTCCTATTTCATTATCTTCTATTCCAAAATCTTCTTGTAATTATTCATAATCTATATCTATTTTATTATTAGGCGATGTTTCAGAAACATGTGTAAATGATAATGAGTTATTACTATTACTACCAGATGCTGAAGAACTATATATTTTTTTTATTTCCCCTACTAGTAACTCTTTTACACGCTCTTTTAGCAGCACTAAACATATTGTAAAAATTAAAGTATAAGCTAAAATAAAATATGCAATTAAAATAGTAAATAGGAGAAAGAGTTGGAGGCAGTGCACCGAATTCGACAATAAATTGAGCACTTGATTATGCAATTCCTATGTTACCACGAACAAACGTCAAGTCGTTAAGCAAGAATTTCAAATTTAAACTTCAATTGATCAAAGTTGAAACTTCAAACTTCAATAAATTAAATTCAAGAAAAGTGAGCCAAAATGCCAAATAAAATTAGAAGATGAAATGATGAATTGAATTATTGCAATTTGCAAATTGGAGAATAAGAGAAATTGAGAATGAGATATGAGATTTGAGTGAAGAAATGAAGAAGAGAGGGGGGGGGGGGGGAGTATTTATAATTTTTAAAAAGGTTAATTTTATAAATTCAAAAAGGGTTAAAATTAGCTGATTTAAAGAAATCGTTTTTGAAAAAATGCTTTTCTAGCTGTTGATGTATAACATTAGGGTTTAAAGAAAAGGCTATTTCACCAATAGATCCGTTGGCTAACGGATCAATTCTAAAAATATGACATTTTCAACAGATAGTGGGCCCCACAAAAATTGAAAAAAAAAAATTAACCGTTAAACCGGGCCGGTTCCGGTCCGGTTTAACCGGTTAGGCGTGAACAGTGCTTACCGGGTTAGCGGGGTCCGGTTAACTGATAATTTGTTTAACCCATCCAACCCCCTCCCAACCCCCCTATCTAGCCCACCCGACCCCTTAAGAACCGGGCCGGTCCGGTTTTAACCGGTCTGGGCCGGTGCGGTTCCGGGTCAAACCGGCCTGTATGACATGCATATTTTCGCTGCACAATTAACAAGATAATAAGCTACTGAATTTAATAAATACTTTCCATATAGTTGCATCACTTCACTTACAAGTCGTTATATGATGAAATTCTGTGATGAATATTTTCATTTAAGTGATGACTACCGGATGGACCACCATAACCTAACACACCAAAGCTATGCTTGGGTTCATAATTTATAAAATTCATATCTGGTCGATATCCCCTGTTAAATCTATGAGTATTAATACAAATTCAATACAACAAAAATGTACATCGTAACACAAAAAGAAAATTAAACTTTACCACTCGTCTTGTGAATTATGTAAAGAAGGCGGTGATAAGTTCAAATCAAGAGAAACTCGTTCATCCGGAAACTGTCAGATAAAAACTGCTCCAGAATAACCATCCGATGACTGAGGGTTATTCAGAACCTGTCCGGCAACCTTATTGTTGGAAACGTCTTCGATCTTGACGTACACAGCCCCTTGCGGAGTGATGGAATACAAATATCTTCCTTGAACGTTTTCTCACACTCATTTTTTTGCGTAATAACAATATCAATTTATCGTACTTCATTTAAGTAATAACTTAACATGACCCATTGGAGATAAACTATACCTTACATAGTTATTCTCCATCACAATCTCACTCTCCTCTCCCCCTCGCCAATATAATAAAACTCTTATTCTACCTTTACAGACATTACGGAAAGAATGCTTGAGAATTTAACAAGAAGAAAAGATTGAACGGGAGTTAGAATTTTTTGTGAATGAATTTTTTATCATAACCATTTTATATAGGATTTGGCTAGCACGGGGGGTTGACATTTTTGATGTATAGCCTTTTTTAAACATACGCTATATACATTTGAATTATTATTATATAGGTTAACTTATTGGTGGGTCCATAATCAGGGGTATATCATTTTTTTATACGCTATATATATATATATATAACGTAAAAAAAACAACACGCTATAAATGTCGATCAAATCGATAGAATATATAGTATGCAAATATAAAGTGCTATACCTCAACGGCAAAAAGTATCATTAAAATATGACGTTTTGTATTTGCCAGCTACATATAAAAAGATACTTTTTAAATATATATTAAAGCAATTTGACTCCAAAAAGATAATATTTAGATTCCGAACCCATCTAATTTTGAACTGACAAGAGGAGCTATTAAAAAGAAACAGAAGAGAAACGCATTAATTTCTTCTCTATTTCCATCCTTGGGAACTGTCTAGCTGTATGATTATAGATTGTCTAGCTGTATGATTATAGATTCATAGTTTAGTGGGCGTTTCGATTTAAGAATTGTAAAATTCCGAAAAAAAAAGTGAAACTTTTTTTAAAATGCAAGTGATATTTGACAATTACCGTTGTGATGGGATATAAGTATAATTTTAGATTATTTTTAAATTTTATGAGTTATCCAGGTAAAAATTTCAAAAAATAGCTTTTTGCAGTTTTAAAAATTTTGAAGAATTTTAAAATTCATTTTCAAGTGAAATTAAAAAATTTATGGCCAAAAATTGATTAAAAGAAAAAGTAAAAAGATTTTGAAAAAAGTGAAAAAAATCATATTTCCAGGCTCTAATTAGTCGGGCAACGTGAATGCAACTTCACATTCAATTTAGCCTTTCCTGCACAACAATGGTTACATCTTCAATTTCACGTTTGAACACAAATAGTAGATTTTTTGAACTTGATTTTTCTCCGCCACAAATACTTGCTTGTTGCATACTGTAGAACAAATTGTGACACTAAACTTACAATGAACAAATGGTGAGCTTTTCATTCAGAGATTAGAAGTAAAGAAAATGAGAACGTTCCTTCATGATTAAGCAGTCACAATAATAGTTCGAAACTCCACCGTTTAAGTAGATTAATAATTCCTATATATTTAATTTTACTATTCATAATTATGTGAAAACATAAACAAATTTGGAAAGTCGAAAAAGAGGAATCAACAGTGTTTTCAAGATAAAGTATTATATTTACAACAACAACAATAAATAGACCCCATATATCCTTCCATTCAAGAACTTGTCACCTTACTTTTGGAAAGACTTGAACTTACAATCTCTCGATTGAAAGTGAGGATTGCTTACCATTAGAGCAACCCTTCTTGTCCCCGTAAAGTATTATATTTAAACTTGTAAAAAAAAGAGTGGAAAAGATACGTATCGCAACCAATGATGCAAGAGCAATTGGATTCCAAAGATTCTGTAGGGTAAGCAGCAAAAGATGACAAAAGAGATAAGTGCAGTTTATCATGTGAAAAAATATCAAGTGTATAGGACCACTTCACTGGCACTTTCTCCTATGACCCATCTGCTTTAATGTTTGTTAAGTGGTCAAGTTGCAAACGTGTATTGGATCAAATGTACCCCATGCAGATTGTAAATTGCTTCTCTAGTCCTTATGTTTTCTTAAATTGCAATTATAACCCTTTAAGTTAAAGATATTTTATAGGACAAAGTTTTGTTTACTAATTATATTTTATACTAGTTTTGTAAAGTTATAGGTTAGATATTTGGTAGGACAATTTTTGGTTGGATAAGAAAATGATCACATGATCAGTAGAAGTAAAATTACAAATAATATTGAATTCATATTTTCCTAAGACATGTTAATTAGCTCTTCTCTTCTCTTTTATTTTTTTTCTTTTTCTTTTCTTTCTCCAACTATTTCAACTCTCCTTCTCATTTTATTTTTCCATCAGTAAAATCTCCATTGTTGTCAATCCCCCTTCCTTTTCCCTAGAGAAAATCAATATGGAAAATTAAACAGAGGGTGCAAAAATCATCGGTTGTATTTTCACCTTTGACTATTGAAACCCCATGAAAATATATTAACACGGAAAACTCAAATTAAAATCCCACCAAATTAATATTGGCCAAAAAATTCCTCCGGCATCGACGAGCTTCCATTTTCTCCGGTAAACTCGAACCACATTCATATTTCTCTTCTCAACTCCTTTTTCTCTTGGTATTACAATACCAAAACTCTCAATTAACTTGAAAATTGTTTTTTTAAAATGAAAATTTTAAAATTGGGGTGAAGGATTGTGTTTGATCCATAATTTCGATATAGGTTTAAACAATTATATTTTGTAATAAAATAGAGTTAATCTTAGCTAAAATTGATTTCCAAAAAAAGTGTTAACTGACTTTTGTGGTAAGATAATACGAGGATGATCTAAGTAGCAATAAATAATGATAATATTGTAGTATGCAATGATCCAAAAATCAAGGAGATAACATTTAATAGTAATAACTAGCAAAGAATGATATTTAAGTAAATAAAGATATGTGAGCCACCCCAAAAGGTAAGGTTCTTTAGTATCTTTTCTGACAATGATGAATGTTGATGAGCCTTTGATTATTCGGATTCTCCTTGGATCGTGGGAGAAACGTTAGAGAATATCAATGTCTTCTCTCACAATTGAATGTTCAATGTCCCCTATAAAAACCCTAATAGTATAGATATAAAGAGTACCCACTGGAATATTCTCTTTAAAGGCTTGTCCTAAAGCTAGTCGTTATTACTTTATTTAAGACGAGTGCCCGACCTCGACCTCGACCTTAATCTATGTTGACTCGTCTCCCACCATCTTTTGTGAGACCGCTTCGATCTTGAACATGCCTTCTCCCGAAGTTATTTTGTGACATGTGTCAGTCCTTGAAGGCTCTCTTAGTGCTGATATGGTCTAAACTTAAACTTAGATAATGTTTAGCCCATACCGTTAGTTTCTCCACTTATTAAGGTCACTCTACCATGCGACTTCAATTAGCGGATAATATCGTTTGCGATCGAGCTTGTTGAATAAACAACATGGTCCATAATTTTCACGGCGAGTAGTGGCTTTCTGTGGGCCGCGTATTTCAAATCCCTTAAATTTCCCAGGTGATTTGCTGGAGCCGTCTGGTTCAAGAAAGGGGTGATGTCATGACATCATACGTCATGATAGTGCTTGTTCCGGATGCATTGCATCGATTTACGTGAGGCCTTTGATTGGATATGCCATTTTGATTCCGGTGCTAATTATGATGAGTCATTTAGGGTTTGGTTCCCATTAAGACAAAAACATTTCAGATTTCGTGCCTCAATTTCTAGAAATAGAGGTTGTCAGACCCGAATTTAAAATTTTACTCCCAACATTTTGATATTTCAAACCTGCTCTCTAAACCTTTCTTCTCTACTTTGCTACCCTACACTGTATCCTAATTTCTTTTTTAGTACTCTTCTCCATTACTCAAAACATGTCAAATTTATCATCCGATGCTGGTGAAGGGAGTCACGTCGCTCCCTTGGTGGTTGTGTTTCGTACTCATGAGGAGAATGTTTCTTCCACTGTTGAGGATGAAGCTTTTCTGTCGGTGGAGGAGATACTTTCCCACAACCCTGAAGCTAGGTCCGATCTCCACCGATCACCGTACGTGACACCTGGGCATTTCTTATTGACGATGGCATCCAAATAGTTGGCTGAATTTAAAGCCAAGTTCGGCCTCCCCAACCACATCGAACTGATATGGAAACAAAGTTCTTGTTCACCACCTTAGGTATTGCGCTATGTATGCTTACCCATTCCTTATTGGTTACTCGTTTCCCCTTCCTCTGCTGGTGGAAGAGTTTTTTCGCCACTGCGGTATTTGTCCTGCTCAGATCGGACTTACGTCTTCGAAGTCACCAAGATGTTAACCAAATTCACCAAGCTCATTGGGGTCGATGTGACGATGCGACATTTTGTGCACTTTTTCGCCCCTAGTTTTTATAGGGGACAACGTTGAGCCTTCACCGCCGTTGGGGTAAGTGCTTGGTTGTGAAGATGGACAATAAGGTCAATCACTAATTCTAGCTTGATTTATTTTTTGTTAGGACTGAGGACGTTGTGGCTAACGTTGATAACTTCCCTGAGGCTTGGAACTACACATGTAAGTATCCAGTTTTTCGCTTTTCGTCTTTCGCACCTATTTGCTTATTTCGAGCTAGTTAAATGATTTTTCCTTCCCTATAGCCAACAACCATCCTCCTCCTCTAGCCGTGCGCATCGCTAGCAGATTCTCCCTCATCTCGTAGGGATTCGGAACTGGCCAAGCTTCTTTAAGAAGTTCAGATCGGTTCTCCCTTTCGTAGGTAACTTCTCTTTATTAGCCGTGGTGGTTGCACTTGTTTATTGAATGTCAGCTCGCTCTGCTAATTTTTATGTCTTTTCCTTTCCCAAATAGGGGGTCTTCTCGAAGGAGCCGAGTCTCTGTTCCCTCTTTTCGAAGAGGACTGCTACGCCTTCGATTTCTTCCCCCGTCGTGGCTACTGGACCTACTATACCCGCCCTCATCCCAGTTGTTGCAACTTTTGGTTCTTCTTCTATCCCGAAAGCTGATCCTGGTCCTTGACTCTTCTTGTTGGTTGACGAGGACGATGGTGTCTCGCCCCACGATGGGGGTCTAAGTCCTCATAAGAAGAGAGTTGTGGACCTTGGGGCGGGGGGGGGGGGGGGGAAGGAAGGAATGAGAATGGCCGTTAACTTAGTAGAGGGCAACTTTGTTCTTCGAGAGATGACCATAATACATATTAGAGAAAGTATTGGGGCATACTTCGAGGCCCTTATAGATTCCTTATAGATTGCAATATATGATACCATCCTTGGGTCCATAATAACCCCATTTTTCTCATAACATACAATAACAACCATCATAGCCGGAGCAATCTTTCACAGTCCACAACCCAATAAATTGAGTGCTCTCCGGCATAAATTCTCAAATTAGTGATATTACCATAATTTTCAAACTTGGTATAAATCTTCAATCAATCAAGTGACTACATGTCACGCTCGTACAATCTTCCCCTGAGACATGCTCCTACGACCTTCCGCACCATATAACAAGTTTGCACATGCATACCACCAACCGTACTAACGCTGTAAAGCATAACAAGAATCTGTAACCAAGATGCAAAGCCTCTTATAGAAACAGGTGATGCTGAAAGACAATACCAGCTTACTCTAAACATCCCAATCCCCTTCCCGCTCATCCGAGCTCGTAACATCTTTGTCAACACCGAATTGCAACCTTGATCCTTCCAAATTTCATACTGCTCGCTACACCTAACAAGCCAATATGTGATAGAGCCAGAATTTCATCATAACTGCTGAACCACTAATAGGGTAAACACTTCATCATATAAAAACTTTTTACTTAACTCGTTCTGAGAGAACCATAGAAACAGATGAGTAAATCCTCATAACCGTAGAACATGAAAATCCTCAAGTAGTGGTTTAAACCATCATAACTCTTTCGGGATCCGCCTACACATAACAACTCAATCTGCACTCATCTTGAGTGGACTTGTATCACACGACCATGTTGTCTCAAATCCCACCAACCATCTCATACCTTTCTTATGCGCATGCTCGCCTCCTCAACTAATGCACCTATTACGATAATTCCTCTACGAATCCGAAGTACTTTTCTCTCATTCCCTTAATTCTATACTGCAAGCGGAAGATATCATAGAAGGTTCTGAGCCTCTTTTTATAATCCACTGAAAATTTGCGGGCTTGAAATTCCTAGGAATTGCATTATAACATTTGGATTCACTAGGACCGTTGTTGAGAGTTACCCACTCTGGCTTGGTCCGAATATAATCAACTGTCAAAGCTCCATTGTCACATGAAAACCCTTCTCAATGAAGTACCCGACTGCATCACTTCCCTTGTAAATTACCTAGGTACAAAGCATAAATATTGAATCTTCCCAAAGCCCAAACATAAGTCAATTAGGCAAACTATAGCACATTTTAATCAATTCCTTTGCTTAAATTACCACTTATGTTCTTTTTCCTTAGATGTAATAACTTACCAATACGCCTTTAACTTGAAACCTCATGAGTAGATAACCATGCAAAACAATCGTAGACGGTGGGACTCTCCCACTTAGCTTAGAGCCACTTATTACATAACCCTGGAACCCACCAAGATTCTTTCTTCATTGTTGACATGATCTTGCATAACCAACCTACCAAATTCCTCAAAATCTTTCTGTAAAACCCTTTATGAATACTCTGAATCACTAACCACATTCACATATCCGATCTCTTTACCGGATAGCCTGTAGGATTCTTCACAGAAACTTCGCCAACCACGCGATAGCTAATTTGCTCACAGGAGATAACCCACCTATGAAGATTACACATTGATATCTTTCATCGATGTTGCACGAGGTATAGTCACTATATCATCCCTAACCCATTACGAGCCCTTGCTCATCAACAAATTATACTAGTTCGTCCATTTCTTAGGGGCATCAACTAAATGTGCAGCAGTACCTCTAAATCAAAGGTCATGTTGTATCCTTCTTCATATTAAGAAACTCCTTTTTGTTGCATCAAATCTCCTACCGTATAATAGTTGATATTTCAAATTAAGTCTGCAGAACCATTCAGTGTGCACCGTAAATCCCAAATCACTCTATACTTTTTCTCCAGGCATGTAGTTATCCTGCCACTGATTCTATATGCTACTATGCCACTGTCCCACTTTGTGAAAACTCACTTCTTTAAGCAACTACTCAGTTCCTGTTTTTCCACACTAAGCCTCCTAGAAGTTCAATCACGACGAGACACTCCCCACATGTCCTTCCTTATCATTTGCTACCCATTTGTTGCCTTAAATCAAAATCTAGCTCTATAGCACTTGCACCAACAGATTTTTACTACTTTAAACCCTTCGGAAGATCGTCTTTATCGAGCTGTCAACATTAGAAATATAGATTCTATCTTGAACCACTACACAACGCAATCTCTAAAAACTGTTTCTCCAATATTATTTCCCCATGGCATGCTCCAAAGTCGAATTGTAGAAGATCATAATACCAACGAACTTAAAGCATACAATCGAGGACGAAACCATGCCACAGATAAAAATTCGACCACACTTGAAAATACCAAGTCTCATTACTCTATCAACCCAAACTTGATCATCTATGGTTTGATTGCCTTTACTCCACCAGAAATAAGATATTGGATCTCTGTATCATACACTTAGTAAACCTCCTCTCAAGTCATTCACTGCCCCAACACATAGACAAGCATTCCACCCTTTCATCAATACTGCATGATAATCGTTCATATGCATAATAAAATCTATGTATAACATCTAAGCTCTTAGAAGTACAGATACTTAGCTGAAACGATAGAATATTCTTCAGTAAGGCGACCACAATAGCCGTAACCACCACACATGGAGAAACATCCCGCACTATATTAGTATGACCATTAAAATTTCTCTTTTCTTGGTCGATAACAAGCAATTTATGTCGCATAAGATTGAGTAGGAAAAGAAATAAAGGCGTAAGCCTCAAAGGATCAAAATGCACGATAAGGAATCAAGAGGGGAAGTGCTCCTAACAGCTTTGTAGCCTCTCGAAAATAAGTACAGACATCTCCGTACTGATTCGCGAGACTCTACTAGACTTGCTCATAACTCGTGAGACCTAAGAAATCCCAGTGCTCTGATACCATATTGTCACGACCCAAAATCCATTAAGGATCGTAATGGCGCCGGACATCACTATCAGGCGAGCCAATACCAAGAAGTTAATTAAATTCCTATTTTAGTATATACTGAAATTATTTTTCTTTTATACATTAAATAATAAATAATGAAATTTGTTGAAACAATAATGATATTTTTAACAATTCCTGAATATTGAATAATACCATAATCATCCCAGAACTCGATGTCACAAATGCTTGAGCAATTTATAGAAAAAAAGGTGTAATACAATAACTGTCCGGAATACAAATTTGGATAGAAAGTAAATACAACACACTGAAAGAGACTATGCTGGCTGCGGGTTGCCTAAGATGCAACTCACCTATGTCTATGTATCATCCATTTTACTACACCCATCGGGCCGCTAGAGGTACATATGCCTATGCAACAAAAATATACACCCAGTGTAGCATGAGTACAAAAACAACGTGTACTCAATTAATATGCCGTCTAATCTAGAAGAAGAGAGTCGAGAGATCGACTTCGACACTTATTAGTGGCCCAATAATGATATTCTAATAGTATAATAAATCAAGGATTTTCATAAAAATGGATATAAGTCAGTAGCATGAGGCAAGTAAACCAAATCTTTCGTTTATAGGAAATTTTCAAATTCATTTTCATAATTTATACATTTATCTCAGGCCAGGGGGAACAAATATCAACATCTATTTTATTTCAATACTAGCAATACAAGCATGCGCAAATAATGCCGAGGTCTTACGCTCCGATCCTATAATATTTAAATTGTGCACTGCCAGAGGGTCAAATGGCGTGAATCATAGATGCATCCATTACTCCTCTTGCGAATCATACGTGCGACATGGTTAAATATAAATAATAGAGTTATACCTTCCTTGTGCGCATGCTCGCCTCCTCATCTAATGCACCCATTTTGATAATTACTCTACGAATACGAAGTCCTTTTCTCTCATTCCCCTAAATGCTACACTGCAAGCGGAAGATATCATAGAAGGTTCCGATCCTTTTTTTATAATCCACTGAAAATTTGCAGGCTTGAAATTCCTAGGCACTGCATTTTAACATTGTGATTCACTAGGACCGTTGTTGGAAGTTACCCACTCTGGCTTGGTCCGAATATAATCAACTGCCAAAGGTCCGTTGGCACATGAACACCCTTCTCAATGAAGTACCCGACTGAATCACTTCCCTTGTAAATTACCTCGGTACGAAGCATAAATGTTGAATCTTCCCAAAGCCCAAACATAAGTCAATAAAGCCAACTATAGCACATTTTTTATCAATTCCTTTGCTTAAATTACCACTTATGGTCTTTTTAATTTAGATGTAACAACTTACCAATACGCCGATAACTCGAAACCTCATGAGTAGATAGCAGTGCAACACAATCGTAGACGGTGGGACTCTCCCACTTAGCTTAGAGCCACTTATTACATAACCCTGGAACCCATCAAGATTCTTTCTTCATTGTTGACATTATCTTGCATAACCAGCCTGCCAAATCCCTCAAAATATTTCTGTAAAACCCTTTATGAATACTCTGAATCACTAACCATATTCACATATCCGATCTCTTTACCGGATAGCTTGTAGGATTCTTCACAGAAACTTCGCAACCCACGCGATCGCTAATATGCTCACAGGAGATAACCCACATGTGGAGATTACACACCGATATCTTTCATCGCCGTTGCACGAGGTACAGTCAGTATATCATCTATAACCCATCACGATCTGTTCTCATCCATCAATTATACTAGTGCGTCCATTTCTTAGGGGCATCGACTAAATGTGCAGCGGTACCTCTAAACCCAAGGTCATGTTGTATCCTTCTTCATATTAAGAAACTCCTTTTTGTTGCATCAAATCTCCCACCGCATAATAGCAGATATTTCAAATTAAGTATGCAGACCCATTCACTGTGCACCCTAAATCCCTAATCACTCTAGACTTTTTCTCCAGGCATGTAGTTATCCTGCCACTGATTTCGTATGCTACTATGCGACTCTCCCACTTTGTGCAAACTTACTTCTTTAAGCAACTACTCAGTTCCTGTTTTTCCACACTAAGCCTCCTAGAAGTTCAATCACCACGAGTCACTCCCCACATGTCCTTCCTCACCCTTTGCTACCCAGTTGTTGCCTTAAATCAATATCCAGATCTGTAGCACTTGCACAAACATATTGCTACTACTTTAAACCCTTCGGAAGATCGTCTTTCTCGAGCTGTCAACATTAGAAATATACATTCGATCTTGAACCACCGCACACCGCAATCTCTAACAACTGCTTCTCCAATATTATCTCCCCATATCATGCTCCAAAGGCGAATTTTAGAAGATCATAATACCAACGAACTTAGCATACAATCGAGGACGACACCATGTCACGGATAAAAATTCTATCACACTTGAAAATACCAAGTCTCGTTACTCTATAACCCCAAACCTGATCATCTCTGGGTTGATTGCCTTTACTCCACCAGAAATAAGAGATTGGATCTCTGAATCAACACTTAGTAAACCTCCTCTCAAGTCATTCACTGCCCCAACACATAGGCAAACATTCCACCCTTTCATCAGTACTGCACGATAATCATTCATAAGCATCATAAAATCCTATGTATAACATCTAAGCTCTTAGAAGTACAGATACTAAGCTGAAACGACAGAATATTCTTCCGTAAGGCGACCACAATAGTCGTAACCATCACACAGGGAGAAACATCCCGCACCACATCAGTATGACCATTAAAATTTCTCTATTTTCGGTCGATAACAAGCAATTTATGTCGCATAAGATTGAGTAGGTAAAGAAATAAAGGCATAAGCCTAAAAGGATCAAAATGCACGATAAGGAATCAAGAGTGGAAGTTCTCCTAACAGTCTTGTAGCCTCTCGAAAATAAGTACAGACATCTCCGTACTGATTCGTGAGACTCTACTAGACTTGCTCATAACTCGTGAAACCTAAGAATTCCAGTGCTCTAATGCCATGTTGTCCCGACCCAAAATCCATTAAGGATCGTAATGGCGCCGGACACCACTATCAGGCAAGTCAATACCAACAAGTTAATTAAATTCCTATTCTAGTATATACTAAAATTATTTTTCTTTTATACATTAAATAATAAATAATGAAATTGTTGAAATAATAATGATATTTTTAAATATTCTTGAATAGTGAATAATCCCATAATCATCCCAGAACCCGATGTCACAAATGTATGAGCAATTTATAGAAAAAAAGGTGTAATAAAATAACTGTCCGGAATACAAATTTGGATAGAAAGTAAATACAACACACTGAAAGAGACTATGCTGGCTGCGGGTTTTCCTAAGATGCAGCTCACCTATGTATCTGTATCATCCATGTTACTACGCCCATCGGGCCGTTAGAGGTACATGTACCTATGCAGCAAAAATATACAGCCAGTGTAGCATGAGTACAAAAATAACGTGTACTCAATAAATATTCCATCTAATCTAAAAGAAGAGAGACGAGAGATCGACTTCGACACTTATTAATGGCCCAATAATGACATTCTAATAGAATAATAAATCAAGGATTTTCATAAAAATGGATATAAGTCGGTAGCATGAGGCAAGTAAACCAATTCTTTCGTTTATAGGAAATTTTCAAATTCATTTTCATCATTTATACATTTATCTCAGGCCAGGGGGAACAGATATCAACATCTATTAATTTCAATATTAGCAATACAAGCATGCGCAAATAATGTCGAGGTCGTACGGTCCGATCCAATAATATTGAAATTGTGCACTGCCAGAGGGTCAAATGGCGTGAAATCATAAATGCATCCATTACTCCTCTCGCGAATCATACGTGTGACATGGTTAAATATAAATAATAGAGTTACCCCGCTCGCGAATCATACATGCGACGCATGTACCTTTAGTTACACATATTCAAACAGCCAATCAAGACTTCATCGGGAAATAATTATCCAAGAAAATATAATTTCTCTTTTTAAAATTAAGAAACAAAGACTAGTCTTTTAGAAATTCATCTACACGTTTGAAATATTTTAAGTATTTTTAAATTGACAACAGGATTTCAAATATTGCAAGTAAAGTATGCTTTTGGGTCATATACTACCCGGACTTAAGTATAATCATAACTATGCACGTATTCTCATCACCTCGTGCGTACTTATCCCCCACAAACAAAAGCACATATACAATTAATTCACCTATGGGGACAATTCCGTCTTACAATGTTAGAAAGAAGACTCACCTCGTTTTGATGCTTACTTTCCGGTCCAAGAATGAGCTCAAACCCCCAAATCATTGCCATACAATCTAAAATTATTCAAATGGCATATAGACAAATCAATATGCGCTCAAAAAATCATATTCCAACTATTAAGGTGATTGTCCAACCCTAAATATAAGATTCCTAAAATTCACCTTCAGGCCTACATGCTTCGATTTTGAAAATTTTCAAAGAAAGTTGTTGCCCATAACCTTATGAAGTCAAATACATGATTTTTACCAAATTCCATAACCATTTCCATGGTCCAATCTCATTTTATACAAAACCTAGGTTTTTATCTAAACCCTTGATTTCATTAATTTTTGCATGTTAATCTATCCATAATCTATGTATTAAACTCATGTTGTGTAGAAATTACTTACCTCAAAGTTATAGCTGAAAACCCTCTTCCAAAAGCTCCTAAAATTGCCCATAAACCCAAAAATGAGTAAAAATGGCTGACTCTCATTTTTAGGCATTATGCCTAGGCAAGTCGCACGTATGAAATGTGACTTAGCCTGATTTTCGGAAAAACAAAAACTACTAACAGCCTTCAGTCAACGGACTATAACTTTTTGTACAAATCGCCAAATGATGAATGACTTTCTTGAAATTAGAATCAAAGATCTACAAATTTTATGTTTTGCAAATTTTCATATTCCTTATGGATTTCGAGATATAAACTTCCAAAGTAGGCTCCTCGCATCAGAAATTTCTGGGGAAATTGCAAAATAGCTTTACCAATCTCGATTCAATCGATCATAACTTTCTCTACAAATATCCTAATGATGAATGATTTATCTTTATGGAAACCAGAATGAAAGGCTACAACTTTTATATTTTGCAAATTTACTGATTCCTTATAGATGGCAAGATATGAGCTTCCAAATTCGACTCCTCACATCAGATATTTTTTGGTGAACAGCTTCTGCAGCAAAATTTCAGCAAGTTTCTTTGTCTAAAATCCATTCCGTTAACCTTCAAAAATCCACCCGAGTTCCTCGGGACCTTAACCAATTATACCAACATGTCATAAAACGTGTTACAAACCCGCTCGAAGCCTCAAATCATATCAAACAACGTCAAAATCATGAATCGCGCATCAAATTGAATTATGAATTTTCAAACCTTCCAACTTTTATATTTTGTGTCGAAACATATCAAATCAATCCGAAATGCGACATTACAGACCTACTCCAACTTTCAAAATAGGAATCCAACCTCGATATAAAAAAGTCAGCTCTCGGCCAAACTTCTCAAAAACCTTCAAATTTCAAACTTTCACCAAATAACTCCATAATAACCTACGGACCTCCAAATTTCGATCACGCTCCCAATACGAAAATCAACACACGGAGCTATTCCCAAACTCGGAATCCTCAACGGACATCGATAGCATTGAAATGTACTTCAAGCCAAATTGATGAAATTCTTCTAAAATGCTAACTTCTACAATAGGCGCCGAAATGTTCCGTGACCATCTAAAACCTGATCCGAACATACACCCAAGTCCAAAATTATCATAAACCTGCTAGAACCTTCAAATTTCGATTTTGAGGTCGTTTACTCAAAAATATACTATTAATCAATTCTTCCAACTTAAAGTTTCCGAAATGAGAACTTTTTGTCTTAATCCACTCTGAACTTTCCGAAATTTAATTCTGACCACGCGTAGAAGTCATAATACTTGAAATGAAATAGCTCGTGGCCTAAAATCATCGAACGACGCGCTAGAGCTCAAAATGACCCATTAGATCGTTACAATCTTTTAATTTGGGGTACATTTGTCCTAGACGGATGTAACTCTGTGGTGAGTTCCCAAAGTCAAATACACGTGATGCAAACAAGCGTTACTACTTGGAATCTAGCATGAACCTATGTTGTTCTAGGTTTAAAACTTGGGTGCGTTATTCTAGACCTGGCTTACCCGAGCGAACAACTCGAGCCCCGGGGAGGGTAGATGGGCAACGTACTGGTAACCAAAAGGCTATCTGGCTTTATAGCGGATCCAAACCTTGTTCTAACTTAAGGTATGAATCTAACAAAAAAGAAGTTACGGCAGCATGCACTTCCTAAAAAACTTAGAAGATTGATAGAGAAGAAGGGTTTCGTAATAGTTTATATACAGTTCACACAATATCAAAGTGGTAAAAAGAGGCATTTAGCACATTAAGCTTGAACACGGAAAAATCAAATAATAAACCAAAGCCAAGTATAACAATTACTCTAAGCTCGAATTTTGAGCTCTGAACTAGAAGTTCTGGGTTCTTTTCCTCAGTAGAGTTGCCAGAGTTGTCACATCTCCTTTTCCCGAGAGGGATAGAGAGTTTTTTTCAATTTAAGTGATACTAATCGAAATATGATTATTTATGTAATTTTAGAGTCTCCACTTGAGATAATTTATATGGTTCCCCAAGTCACCGGTTTATTTTAAATCCCAAATCGAGGAAATTGACTCTATTTTTGGTCCGCTAACACAGATGCCGGAAAAGAAATTCTGTTAGCCCGGGTGAATGTGTGAGGTACTCCCGAGTTACGTGGTTTTAGCACAGCCGCTCAACTATTAATAGTTGTCCATATTATCTGATTTTTTACATATTTTAAACATATTGTGCATTTTTAACTTTATAATCGCTTTTATTTATTTATAGACTTATTTCTGGAATAAGTTACGATTGTCGTACACTTGTAGTTTGGTATACATTGCAAACCACGGCGTTTGGTATACATTGCAAACCACGTCACGTAAATCGTAACTTGTTTATTTTAATATTGTTTGAAGTTGCAGTCGGGTCACATGAAATGCGCACCCAAATTAAAATTTATATATTGTGATTATGCCCAAAAATTGTATCCGTAGTCACGATAATTTATTTAATTAACGCGTCTAAAATAATCTACGATGTTCATAAGTTGTTCTTCCGACTTCGAGATCATCGCGGGGGTCCAAATTAAGGACAAGAAGTTCTTGGAAGTGCTATTTGAAATATTAACAAAATATCTATCTTAAAACAATTCACAACTTAATAAATTACTAAACTTCTAAAGCTTGAAATTAATTTGATAATAAACACTAAAATGTGACTTAAACAGAGATCTATTACGAAAAATAGGTCACAGTGTATTTATTAGATTGAACCCATACTACTTATGTTTCAAGAACAAATCCATGGCCTATTCTTATTCTCACAACCCAAATAGAAAAATTGTTTTCATGTTAGCTTCTTATATTGATTAGAGACAAAAATGTTGTCTGCTTTATTCGTCGCCCTAGAAAAGGATCGACTTGTTAACAGAATATAGTTCCACCTTAATGTTTTCTTAATGATTTTAGAAGATAACATTTCACTAGTATTTTGATCATTCAACTTCAAATGAAAGATTAACAAAAGCCTAATTCCAAAATCCATTTCAGTGACGATCTTGAGTCAAATCAAACAATTCGTAGCAAAGCACATCATGAACAATGAATTTCAACTAGGAGTAGAATCACAAATTATGTAAACAAGACCTCATAACAATACTAAGCATGGGCGGATTTATATAGTGCAAGCGGTGTCGTGGGACACCGCTTCATCGAAAATTTTTATTATTTATATATATAAAAATAATAAGTAAAACAAAAATACAAGATACAACAACAACAACAACAACAACTATCCAGTATACTCCCACCAGGTGGGGTCTGGGGAGGGTAATATGTAGACGAGCCTTACCCCTGCCCGAAAGGGCAGAGAGGCTGCTTCCAATCGACCCTCGGCGAGTAGGGTAAAAATGGGAAAGCTGCATTAAGAAACAGAGATAAAATTAGAAACACAAGCAAGACAAAAATAAATAATAAAGCATAGGTACTCCCACAAAAGTAACGTAAATAGTTATGAAAACATAAGCAACATAAATACAGTCGCATGCAGTAATATCAAGCAGGAACTACCATACTACAACACTAGTCACCTATGAGCCCCTAACCTACAATCTTGATTCTAGACCTCCAGACTCCCCTATCAAGAGTCATGTCCTCGGTAACCTGCATTCTGGCCATGTCCTGCCTAATCACCTCTCCCCAATGCTTCTTAGGCCTCCCTCTCCCTCGCCGACCACCAACAATCTCCAACCGCTCACAGCTCCTCACCGGGGCATCGGGGCCCCTCCTCCGAACATGCCCGAACCACCTCAGCCTCGCTTCCCGCATCTTTTCGTCCACCGGGGCCACCCCTACCTTCTGTCGAATAACTTCATTCTTGATCTTATCCAGCCTGGTGTGCCCACACATCCACCTAAGCATCCTCATCTCCGCAACCTTTATTCTCTGAACATGCGAGTTCTTCACGGGCCAGCACTCCGCCCCATACAACAATGCAGGTCTAACCACGGCTCTGTAAAATTTCCCCTTTAGTTTGTGCGGGATTTTCTTGTCACACAGGACCCCTGAAGCTAGCCTCCACTTTGACCACCCCGCTCCTATCCGATGGGTGACGTCCCCGTCAATCTCTCCGTCCCCCTGGATCACAGACCCAAGATATCTCACACTGTCCCTCTTGGCGATGGCCTGAGAACCAAGCATCACTTCCCCGCTTACCCCACTCGGCTCGTCGCCAAACTTGCACTCCAGATATTCTGTCTTAGATCTGCTAATCTTGAAACCCTTAGACTCAAGGGTCTGTCTCCATATCTCTAACCTTTCACTAACACCGGCCCTCGTCTCGTCTATCAATATTATATCATCAGCAAAGAGCATACACCAAGGCACATCCCCTTGGATATGTCGGGTCAGAGCATCCATCACTAAGGCGAACAACAGGGGGCTCAGCGCCGATCCTTGATGGAGCCCCATTACCACAGGAAAATGGTCTGATACGCCCCCACCGTCCTAACCCTAGACTTAGCTCCATTGCACATGTCCTTGATTACTCTGATATAGGCTTCTGGCACACTCTTCGCCTCCAAGCACCTCCATAGCACCTCCATCGGGACCTTGTCATACGCCTTCTCCAAGTCGATAAGTGCCATATGAAGGTCCTTCTTCTTATCCCTGAATTGTTCCGCCATCCGCCTGACTAAGTGAATCGCCTCTGTGGTGGAGCGTCCCGGCATGAAACCGAACTGGTTCCCAGATATAGTTGTCGCCTCCCTCGCACGCGCCTCAATCACCCTCTCCCAAACCTTCATCGTGTGGCTTATTAATTTGATGCCCCTGTAATTGTTGCAACACTGGATGTCCCCTTTGTTCTTGTACAGGGGCACCACTGTACTCCACCTCCACTCATCCGGCATCTTTTTAGTCCTGAAAATCGCATTGAACAGCCTAGTGAGCCACTCCCGTCCAGCTTTACCCATGCACTTCCAGAATTCCACCGAGATCTTGTCAGGCCCGGTCGCTCGACCCCTACTCATCCTACGCAACGCCCCTAAGACCTCCTCTACCCTAATGCGCCTGCAGTACCCAAGGTCTCTATGGCGCTCTGACTGCCCCAACTCCCCTAGCTCTATGCTCCGATCCCCCTCCTCGTTAAGAAGGTCCCGAAAGTACGCCTGCCACCTCTGTTTGATTTGCGAGTCCCCCATCAGAACTCTACCATCCTCGTCCTTGATACACCTGACTTGGTCAAGATCACGTGCCTTCCTCTCCCTTACTTTAGCCAACCGGAATAACTTCTTATCCCCACCTCTCTCCCCTAGTTCCTCATACATGCGTCCGAACGCCTCGTTTTTAGCTTCCGTGACAGTCATCTTAGCTTCTCTTTTCGCCTCCCTGTATACCAACCTGTTCGCTCTCCGCTCCTCCTCGCTTGAGCTCCCTGCCAACCTAGCGAACGCCGCCTTCTTTACCTCCACTTTTCCCTTGACTGCCTCGTTCCACCACCAATCACCCTGATTTCTACCTGAATATCCCTTAGCTACCCCAAGCACGTCCCGTGCAGCCCCCCTAACCAAGTTCGCCGTCACTGTCCACATAGCGTCCGCTTCCCCGTAACTTCTCCAAGCTCCGCCCTCCACTAACCTCCTTTCCAACTCATGTGCTTTCTCCTTAGACAAAGCACCCCATCTAATCCTCGGTTGCCCCTGGGCGCCCCTCCGCTTCTTCTTAACCCAAAGATCGACATCCAACACTAGAAGTCTATGAAGAGTTGAAAGCGACTCACCCGGAATAACCTTGCAGTCCTTGCACAAGCCCCGATCGCTCCTTTGGATGAGGATGTAGTCAATCTGAGTCCGCGCCGCCGCACTCTTGAAAGCAACCAAATGCTCCTCCCTCTTCCGGAATGTCGAGTTCGCAATCAGGAGCTCGGAAGCCCTGGCGAAATCAAGCAGCGAAGTGCCCCCTCCGTTCCTGGCACCAAAGCCAAAGCCCCCGTGCACCTCATCATATCCACCAGCCTCAGCCCCAATATGGCCATTAACGTCTCCTCCAATAACTAACTTCTCAGACTGGGGAATCCTCCTCACCAGATCATCCAAGTCCTTCCAAAAGCATCTTTTAGCCTCTTCGTCTAAGCCTGCGTGCGGCGCGTAAGCGCTAACGACGTTGAGGACTCCACCCCCAATAACCAGCTTAATAGACATTAACCTATCATTCACTCGCCTAACCTCGACCACGGACTCCCTTAGGTCCCCATCAACCAGGATGCCCACTCCATTCTTACCCCTCTCAAGCCCAGAGTACCACAGCTTAAACCCATCAGCGTCCCGCGCCTTCGACCCTTTCCACCTAGTCTCCTGGACGCACGCTATGTTAACCCTTCGCTATTGCAGAACCTTCGCCAACTCAATGGACTTACCCGTCAGAGTACCTATGTTCCAAGACCCAATCCTTAGTCTATGGACGTCCGCCGCCCTCTTCCCACCCTTTCCTCCCGCCCTGCCCGAAGTGCCACCCCCTGCTCCCCTACTCACCCCCGCAACCACCCCCACCCCCTGAGGACATGACCTTACGCTATCATCTCCCACCGCGGCCACTATCCCACCAACCGATATGGGGTACAGTAGCACACGCACGCACTATAGCGAAAAACGCAAATGTATCAAACTAGATAACAGCAGAAACCATTAAAACCATTAAAAGTGACACCATTTACAACAAAACATCTTAGTAGTTTAGTGGCTCATAGCTTCAAGTATTATGTGAGAGGTCTTGGGTTTGAACTCCCTTAGCTCCACAAAATACTTTTTGACTGTTACAACTCTTTTACTAAAAATAGTAACACTACTTATAAAAAATTCTGTGCTAAACGGGCAAGAAATGGACCGTTGCGAACAAAGCTTTCAATTAAACCGAGTCAGCCACAAATGAATTGCAAATGAAAATCACCGACCAAATTGAACCCAAAAATTGATACGAGATGGAGACCGCTCCAGTAACCTCAACGAACCCATGGATTAAGAGAACTTATTTCACCTACTTTGCTTTAGTTTCTCTGTATTGATGCTCATATATCTTGGAATTGTAGCGAGAGGGAAACAGTTGATGGGATGGGTTTTTTTGCTGTTGGCCGTTGAAGAGATGAGGGGTCGCTGCTGCTTTGTTCTTGGAGCAAAGAAAAAGAAGTTCAGGGGTTTTTTCTGGGTTTTTAGATGCTAGAAAATGGCTGACCTGAGTGGCCAAATTTGCTTGCCCCATTCCAATACACTACCCAGCCAATAATCGCCCCAGTCCAGTTCACACCCAATAAACCCAAATGACACCGTTTCAGATAGGAGTCATCACAGCCGTCCATCCGCATCTCATCCAATGGCCACGTAAGCCCCCCATTTTTGTATACATATGTCCAAACGTCTCTAATATACATTAGAGACAGACCTCACCCTGCTCGTACCATTCTTCTCCGGTTGTAACGCCATCCATTGAACACCCCACGACCACCTTGACCACCGGCCTACCACCCTAACGCCGCCGCCGGAAATCGCCTTACGACGGCGTTTGGAAACCAAACCTACCCAAATTAACACCACTCAATCGCCATGACCTCCCCTACCCCGTCCTGTAATTATTTCCCATCAAATAAACCCCCTTCTTCTCGAATCTTCAAAAGAGGGTCGTCAGAAACCCTATCTCTTGCTACCCTATTCCAAAGCCGTCCAAAATTACACCACTAAGGCACCTCAACTCCCTCTCTCCAACCATATATGTCTCCTTTCTCGAATCTTCCTGGAACTCTTCGAATATTAATTTGAAGCCTACCCCTAAAACAAAAAACATGCTGGAAATGATTCAAACCTCTCCCAGGCAGCCCCTGATCCCTCTTGACACCAACCACACCACCCATGAGTCACAAAACAACCCCAGCTTGTGAAAAATCCGAATCTGAGACTTCATTGAGGTCTCAGAACTGTGGAAGCCCCTCTTGAACCCTTAGAATTAGTTGAACACCTACCAAGGAGCTTCTGAACCCTGTGGAAAGGTCAAGGTCCAATTGAAATGGTTTAAATGGTAATAAGAATGAAAAGCTAAGTTTTCTTGCATATTTTCATTTATTTAGCTTTTGAATGCTTGAGTTATTTTAATAATTGATTAGTTTCAGTAGCTGCATGTCTAATAGTTAAAGTTCTTTTATTTGATTTTCTTTTGTTGTTTACAAGTTCATCTAGGATAGGTTTCAATATTCATATGTTTTGTTTGTCACTAGTCTGGAAACCTTCTCGTCTCTGAAATAGTTCAACATCCTGTTAAAATTAGCTTTTGAGCGGAGTGATTATCATAATTTGATGAACTCTATTGATTCACTGATGTTTTGATTGGTTTGATTGTGCTACTGAGTGCCTGATCTTTATCTCATAATATCTTTGGTTCTCAGTGCTGATAGATGTATTTATTTTTCTGGTCATTTTGATTTCTTGTTTGTTAATCCTGTAGTATGTTTGTGGAAGTATGTATTAAGGCATCTGTGTTAAGCCTTGTTGATTTTGGCTAATTTTGATTGTCATGAGCCTGTTAGTCTAAAAGGTGACCCAAGTTTGACTGACCAAGGTCAATTGTGACTGAACTAGAGTCAAAGAACTGACCAACGTCAAATTTCAGGGGTGGGTAATTTAGGAAAGAATGTGAGGGTATAAGAGGGATTTGAACCTGTAAAAAATCTGATAGGAAGCCCTTAGAACCTTCTAGCTAGGACTAAAACATAACTCTTGCCTAAAACTTGAGGCACAAGTTAGGAATTGGAGGACTACTTAGGCAAATTGCAAATTGAGTTAAGGTCTAAAAAAGAAAACAAGGTAAAATATGATGCCCTAACAGCTTTACTATAAAATGAACCATTTGGGGCATTGGAAGGGATCCGGAAGCCTTCTCTTTGAATAGTAGAGCTGAAATACTTATTCCTATATCTGAAAATATTGTGAATCATTTTTCTGAAGATTTAACTCTCTAAAAAATCCTGCTGAAGTCTGGATGCACTGTTTGATTGGCTGTTGATTGCTTAGCTGGTCTCTTCTATTTTACTCATAGGATTGCTCCTTCTGCTGTATTACATGTACATTCAATGTTTATGTATATATGAAGTTCAAGTGAGATATATATTCCCAAATGTGAAGATCCCCAATTGCTACCTGTATTCTGAAGTATACCCCCCTATTTCCCCCAATTTAATCCTGAATATAGGTGTAGCAATAGGATGATCACCATGTTATAGTTCAATTTTAGACTGATCCACTTTTGTAATTATTGGACATTTGGGACTCTTTAAATATGTAATAACTTGAACATTTGACTGAGTTTTCTCTTTTATATGTATCATTAATAGTTAGTTTCAATTTCAGTCTGGCTGGTTCAGGTGCTGATCCTGTGCACTTAGGCTACTAGACTTAGGAAGTAGTATTTTAATAATCATGTGAAGATTAGAATGCTATGAAGCATTTCAGTCCATTTAAATCTTAGAATGGTTAATATTTGTTTGTTTTCAGACTTGTTCCAGATAGTGTAACTTGAAGCACAATTGAATTGTTGAAATTAGACTCATACACTCTGACTGATGAGTATCTGAATTATCTGATTCAAATCTAGTGTTAGAAATTAATATGGTTGTTAATATTTTTTTTGTGAATGCGTAGAGATTCGATTTTATATATAATTTCAAACCAAATTGGTATTAACAGTTTGGCTCTTTCATTCAAATCACTACTGAGCTCATTCGAGAGGCCGAGTAAGCACCAAGAAGCTATAACGTTACGTGCTTCTGAATTGGAAGAATCAAAGGTCCGGGCCAGCCATGAACTAGGCTCAACGGCTGTTAGTACAGTGTGTCTTGGGCTGGCCCAGATTTGAGTCCATTCACAGGATTAGCCATGAATGAGGCTAAGTGCAAGTATTACTTCTCCAAAAAATACACAATCTATACGTAAATTGTTTAGTGTATTTAAACACTCACAAGAGTAGAAAATCTAACATGGATTAGGATGGCCATATAAAAATAAAATGAGCCGCGTTAATTCCAACAGATACTATGCAATGGTTCCTTAATTCATTAAAACACATAGAAAAATGGGAAGTGCCGTTTAGAAAATTTCTTGGCCTTCCCATAAAGGGCAAAGACGTAGTTGCTGTAGCGCGTGTTTAGTAAAATACCTTCCTAAAATTCGAGTGCGCATTTATGTGGCCCAAATCCTATTCTCAATGGAATTAAAATATGTCTAAAATTGCGGGTGCATTTATGTGACGTGATTCGCAACATGTTTTAGTAACATTGCAAATTTCTCTAAAACAGATTTTAAAAGAGGTTTAATAATCTAGATTGGGTTAACAGACATAGAAAATCATATTTTAGCCACTTATAACGTGTTTACGCGACCGTGCTAGAACCACGGGACCCGAGGGTTCCTAACACCTTCCCTCGGGTCAACAGAATTCCTTACTCACGAATTTCTAGTTCGCAGAATCTAATTGGGTAGCCGAAGTTTCGTCTATTTGGGATTTCGAATAAATCGGTGACTTGGGACACTAAATGCCAAGCCTATCCCAAGTGGCTACTCTTGAAATAAAAGATTAATCCCATCTCAAATAATGTCACTTTAATTGAAAAAACTCCTATACACGTGTCACCTTTCGGGATAGCCACGTGTATGTAGTAAAAAGGAGGTGTGACAGCTCTGGCGACTGTTGGGGAGATTTAGGAACCCAGAATCTCTGGTTCAGGGTTCAAGAATTTGAGCTTTCAATAACTGTTATATTTGGCTTCTTCTGATTTGCTTACCTATTCTGCGCTAAATGCGGTACGTTTTACTGCTTTGATTTTATCTGAACTGTATATATAAACGGTTACGAAAACCCTTCACTTCTCACCTCCGGGGATGTGCTCACTGGTGGAGACTCCCTATTCTGTTTGTGGCTTACCTTGAATTAAGAAAGAGGCCGAACAAGTTACAAAGCCGGACGATCTCGCAGGTCCCCGGTATGTAGCCCCCTCCTCGACTCGAGTTGTCCGCTCGGGTACACAGTCTAGACCCTATGCCGAGGTTCTCAATTTAGTATAACGAAAATTCATGCCGGATCCCTAGTAGGAACGTATATTTGCATCATGCATTTTGACTTAAGGGACTCAACACAGGGGTCGGGTCCGTCTAGGACAGGTGCCCTAAAATAAAAGACCATCTTGATGCATTTTTACGTGCTACTTGCGCATTTATTTGCCTTGGATTCGCATGTTGACCGTCCTATAAACAAAGGGAACCAATTGAGAGAAATAAGCATTGCTAAGGTAGTTGCTTTTGAAAACCAATGCTCAAATAGCGCCGAATGCTGCCAGACTTTTCAAAAAACAAAAAACAAAAAGAAAAAAAAACAAAGGCACCAATTTTTGGAGTTCTTCAATAATGTCTGTGGGTTTTCGATAAATTATTTTGGCCGGGTCCAATCTTTTTATGAAAATATCAAGAAATGCCCGAGTTTGTTTTTCTTACTTTAAATGAGTCGGACGGTGCCGTTATTGCGATAATAGCGGAATGACACTACAAGGGACGCCGGAAGGCTGATCTTACACAAATGGCTGCTTCTGGATTTAATTAGGGTCGGTAAGCAAGCACAGCCTAAAAAAACCTTCTCGCGGAAGTGTTGAGAGGCCGTATTCGCAAAGCCGGTCCCTGTTTTAAAATAAATTTCATAAGTGTGAGTTTCAAATGTTTTTACTAATTCTCCCTAATAAATGTGCAGAATGAGCACGATAATCAACAAAATTCTTTTAGAGCTGCGGCTGTGGTGGAATGACCTCGGAGAAGCCAGACAGAAAAAGGTCAACGCACATCTGGGGAGCCTCACTAGTTTGCTGAAAATCAACCCTAGGGGGGACATCGTAAAGGCCTTCATCACCTTCTAGGACCCTGCCCACAAAGTCTTCCACTTCTCCGATTTTGAGGTAACCCCGACTTTGGAGGAAGTGACCGGATATATTGGGACCCATACAATCCCACTGAGACATCAATACTTGATAGCACCCAGGTCCCTCACTGTGCACAAATTTCTGGATGTTTTGAAAATTAGCAGAAAGATTCACAAGCCTGACCTGTCGGTGCGATTTTGCACCCTCCGGTTCATATGCCAAAGATACGGCCACATCGGAGGATTCAACAACCCTCAAAACCTCATCTGTAGTAAGGGCAATCGGATCAAATGGGAGGAGCATCGATGTTCCTCTTTTATGGTATCCTTTTTGGGTCTTTTTTTATTCCCACGAAGGGACGGGAACATTGATATATGGATAGCAGGAGTCGTTAGTACGTTGATGACTTAGGCAAAGATCGCTCTTGCTCCGATGATCCTGTCTGATATCTTCCGAGCCCATACCACTTGCAAAGCAGGAGGAGATTTCTTTGAAGGCTGTAACTTGGTATTACAAATCTGGATGATTGAGCATCTGTGTCACAGGTCTCAGTTCATGAATTGTAGGCTGCCAACAAAAGGTTGCATAGAAGAAGTTGACAACAGGGTGAAGGGGTTTAAATTACCAGAGGGTAGGGTGTCACATCTTCGGTCTATTTCTCCGAGTCAAATACAATGGACGCTCATTTGGCTCTCCATGGATGAAGTTGTGGATATGCCCGCAACAGAACTGCATTTTCTCTTGATGGGCCTTATAAGCAACCAGCCTTATGCCCCACATCGGATCTTGAGATAACTCGGAAGATGTCAGATAGTGCCAAAAGAAGAATATCTCAACATCCGGGTAGTCAAAATTGGGCCTAGTAGTTAGTTCCTCGAAGCCATGGTTCGCAAAATTTGGAATGAATGCCAATACCTAATCGTTGACACTTGTGTACAAGATCTTGCCAGAGGTGAAGTGTCTCCGAGGTACCTTGCTTGGTATAAGAGGGAAATTGAGCACGAAAACCATCCAAAAGGCCCCACCTCCAAGAATTTTTTTGAACATCACAAGAGCAGTGGAATTGGCTAGCAAAAGAACATGAATATTGTGCTACCGTAGGAAGGCTGGAAAAGAAAATTCAGGAATTGCAATTCGAAAACAGCCTGCAAATTGCTGCTAGCTAGGGAGAAAAGAAGGTATTGGTTAAAGAAAGTGAAGCCCTGCGAGCCCAGATTCAAAAAATGAAAACAGCCGCAGAAAACCGGCCGAGGAGCATAAAGGATGAAAAGCTTATAGAGGACTTGGGACGAAAAGTAACCGAATACGGTTTTGACCTGAATAAGGCAGAGGGAGAATTGTCTAGAGCTCGGAGACAATTACCTAAAAGTGCTGAAGAAAGGGCCCGCATACTAGAGTAGTTAAAAGAAGGGAGCAGCAATGAAAGCACTGATCTAAAACAGAGAGTTATCATAGCTGAAAGCAAAATGGCCAAGCAGGCCAAAAATTTCAAAGCTGAGAGGGAGCATTGCTATGCGGTAATAGCAAGGTTGGAAAGATATTATTGGAAGCAATTTCAAAAGATAAATAAGGTAGTTGAACGGACTTTAGAAGCATAGGCTGAACAAATAGGGCGTCTGCTACAAGAAAAGGGATTATCAGGGAGAGGGTGCGGGCGATTGCGGACTATATTACCACTAAATGCAATCACTGTGAAGACATGATAAAATCCATGTTTTTTGCCGCTGCTATGACCTTTGTCCAACAAGTAATGGAAGATCTCCACTATCTCCAAGGAAGTCTAGCGCGCAAACTCGCAACAAGGACGAATGATGCCTCGCAATCTCCAAAAGCATTTGAAGTGTTAATGTACTCATAGATTTGTATTTTTCTGAAAAAAAGGAGTCTGCTTGTTGTCTTTCGAGTATGCAAGGGTATTAACTCCCTGCATGGTAGTTGCTTTTAATCAAATTTTGTATCTTTATCCCAAAAATATTTTTGCTGTGTACTTAAAGTTTTGCTTTCCATGAACTACGCTCGGTCTGATTCATGAAACGTCATGATACGTAGGTAATCTCTAGTGGATTCGACCGTATTCTTTAAGCTAAAATATAGATAGAATAAAAGCAAAAGAAAAAAAAAGGGAGAATAAGAGGGAAGAAGCAAAAGGAAATTGAAATAAAGGCTGGGATGACACATGCGGCTGTGGCAAGCATATAGAAACCCATTATCTGCATAGGTGCATCATGCTCAACGTGTGATTTCCTGTTTGTCATCTACCCTAAAACTAACTACGTCTTCTAGCATTACAGTTCAGGTGTTTAGAACAGTGGCTGGTTTTGCGGTAAACTGGATTCACACGGATAGTTCACTCGCTCAAAGGGAAATACAGAGATGTCAAGCGAGATGACTCAAGTCACCCTCCCTATTCCAGAAGACAGTCCAATCACAGGAGTACCGACTTCTGAATCTGCAACGGTCAAAGAAAATAGGTTCCTGCGGCTCCATGTCATGGAATGTGGGACGCATGGACCAATGGAAAGGAACCTCCCAGCGCCATCCCTGGATTTCCCGAGTTATTTCACGGTCAGGGGGTACCTATACTATTCCTATCAGTCACCCGAGCATTCTCCTAGGGCAGCCCACTATTTCCACCAATTTTGTTGGGGCGCCCTCTAAAGCCCACCCTCCAATGTTTGCATCCGGGCCAGTTCCCAATATCTTTACAGGCTGTGCAGCTACAACACAGTCTACGTACCAAGGCCTGTGTTTGACCCTGCAGCCTTTACCTTCCAATCTCCTAATTACCAAAATGAGCCTCCCCCATATCCTACATATAGCTATCCTCAGCTGACATATGAACTTAGACCTGTGCCGGACAAAACATCCAAAGCACCCGAGCAGGATGAGATCACAAGGAGAATGAGAAGTCTTGAGCAAAGCCTGAATAAAATGCAAGGATTGAGCGGACAGAAAACTATAGCCTATTCAGACTTGTGCATGTTCCCTCATGTCCATCCTCCTTTGGGATTTAAAATGACAAAATTTGAGAAATACGATGGCCATGCGACCCTATTTCCCATATAAAAAAGTGTTGTAATCAATTACGTGGGGCCGACGGAAAGGAAGAGCTCCTGATGGCATTCTTTGGGAAACGTTTAGTGGGTATTGCATCCAAGTAGTACATAGATCAAGACATCACTCGGTGGCACATATGGGATGACCTTGCCCGGGACTTTGTGAAACAATTCCAGTACAATGTCGACATCACCCCGGATAGGAATTCCCTAGCCAACCTAAAGAAGAAACATGCTGAAAACTTCAGGGAGTACGCTATTAAATGGCGAGAGCAAGCATCAAGGATGAAGCCTCCTATGGATGAAACAGAAATGGTCACCGTCTTTCTGCAGGCACAGGAGGCAGACCATTTCCAGAACATGATGTCCGCAATGGGCAAGCCATTCGCAGAAGCAATAAATATTGGGGAGATGGTGGAGAATGACCTTAAAAACAGGGAGGATTCTACGTCAATATGCCACAAGAGCCACCTCCCAAGCCATACAAGTAGGGGCAGGAGGAATTCCCAGGAACAAGAAGAAAGAGGAGGCATCCATGGCAGCCTCTGGGCCGAGGAAACAACATACCCACAGACATGCATTCTTTGACAGAGCGCCTCAATATTACTATCCTCACAGAGACATGCACAATGTCCCTCAACCCTACGCCGTTATGAATGCTCACCCCTTTCGTCGCCCTCAACAGCAGAATAACAGAACTCAAGCTCCGAGGAATCAACTCCCTCATAATCATTACAATCCCCGACATCAGCAAAACAACTATCGTCCCCGGGAGCCACCCCGAAGACATAACTTCACCCAAATTGGAGAATCCTATGCCAGCCTGTTCCCAAAGCTAGTTCACCTGGGTCTCCTCCAGCCTGTACCCCCAGACAGACAGAATCCTGAACCACCACTTACCAAAGGGGTGTACGATGTGCCTACCACTCTGGGGCAGAGGGGCATGATACTGAAAATTGTTGGACCTTAAAGAGAACGGTGGAAGACTTGAGTGATCAAATGAAAATAGTTCTAAGGGATGATGAAGTCCCATATGTAACTGACAACCCGTTACCGGCTCACAACAATGGGTTGTTCATCGGAATGATCTGCGAGGACAAAGAATTTGATCCCGCTCTCAAAGCCATCATAGCCATCGCCGAGGCTAATAGGAAGTCAAAAGTTTCCCCAAAGAAGATCGACGAAAAGAAAACAAATGAAGCCAAATGCCCTGAAGCAGAGAAGAAGGCTGAGGTCAAAGCTGAGACAACCCTCGTCAAAGAAACAATACTCTATATTCCCTACGAAAGCAAAGAAAAGCGGCCCACTTTAAGCCCTCCCAAAAGGTTTGAGCTGAACAAAGCCCTGAACATACCCAAGAAGGCTTATGTGGTACGGGGATCAATTAAGCCATCAGTGCTGAATGAGCCCGTGGTTATTGGTTGCCACAAAGCCCATGACAATCCTTCAGCTGTCCCCTGGAATTATCAGGAAACCATAGTTACACACAAGGGAAAAGAAGTCCTTGGAGAAGCCCCAAAGGGATGTTCCACCAAGAAATACCTAGACATGGAAGAGGTGAATGCCGCTACCAAACGGCGATTTCTGCCAAAGAAGCCAGTGAATGCTGAGGAAGCAGAAGCCTTGTTCCAGAAAATGAAAATGCCGGAGTATGAAGTGGTAGATCAACTCCAAAAATCCCCTGAGCAGATTTCCTATTGTCACTCTTGATGAAATCTCCCGAACATCAGCATGTGGTTGGCCAAAACATTAAACGAAGCTTATGTGCCAGCTGAAACCTCTATAAAATAGTTAGAGAAAATGGCAGAGAGATTGTTCGCTATCAATCAGACATCGTTCAGTAAGAATGACCTGCCCCCGGAGGGAGCTGCTCATATCAAGGCTTTGCACCTTACGGTCAAATGTGAGGGATATTATGTTAGGAGAGTGATGGTTGACGGAGGTTCAGGGGTAGACATATGTCCACTATCTACCTTGCAGATAATGGAGATCGGGACAGGGAGGATCCGTCCTAACAACGTCTGTGTCCGAGCCTTTGATGGAATAAAAAGGGATACCATAGCAAAAATCAATTTGGTGGTCACTATCGGTCCAGTCGATTTCGAAGTAACATTCCAGGTGTTGGACATGGACACCTTCTACAACTACCTCCCGGGAAGGCCGTGGATTCATGCAGCAGGGGCAGTGCCTTCAACCTTGCACCAAATGCTGAAATTTGAGTATGAAAAATCAGGAAATTGTAGTTCATGGAGAAGAAGAGCAATCAATTTACCGGGACCCCTCTATTCCCTGTCTAGAAGCCAAGGAAAAGAGTGAACACATAGTTTATCAAGCTTTTGAAGTCGTAGTAGCTGATCAACATGAAGTGGGCAAGCTGCTTCCTCAGCCTTTTCTGTCAAATGCTTCAATTATGGTAGCAAAGGAAATGACGCACCAAGGCTTCAAGCCGGTCAAGGGACTTGGAAGCTCCCTACAAGGCATAACCGAGCCAGTCACCTTGCCTGCTACAGAAAAGTTCTTTGGACTGGGATTTCATCCAACCTCAGAAGATATCACCTGAGCAAATCGTAGAAAGCACCAAGGATGGGCCTTACCACGACGCTTGCCTCATTTGTACAAAACCTTCATAAAACCAAATTGCAGTGAAGAGAAGGAAGAAGAAACTTCCACGCAAGAAGAAATTGATGAAATCTGCGAGGCTTTGAGAGAGCTGCTCTATGATATAAACATGGTCCAACCGGGGAAAGGTTCAAGCACCACTGAAATGCTGTATATGGGGCCAAATGCTAAACTTCAAAATTGGAGGGTCCACGCCCTTTCCGGTTAGGCGGGATACCCGGTAGTCTCTCCTTGCTACCTCTTCCTACATCACGAGCTATTTCAGGGTGTAGCCTATTGTTTGTTCTCCTTTTTATCACTTCAAATCTCAATTGTAAACCCTGTTTATCTTTCAAGTTCAAAGAAATAAAATCAATATTTTTCATTTCCTCACCTTTATCTCATTTTTGTCTTTCTTTATTTATATTTTTCTCTTTCAGTCCCAACAATGCGGCTTTAAATAAAATGACATGCTCGCGGACTTCTTGCCACGATTCGAAACCACTGCCTGTCTGTGGAATAACGGATTAGGAACCGAAATACAATGAAGAAGAGGCTTTTAGGAAAATCACTCGAGAATTGGAACACTTTGAGAATAAACCTAAGACTAACTTAAATGATACTAAACCGGTTAACCTGGGCGATCTTGATGAAATCAAAGAGACTAAAATAAGCATCCACGTAAATAAAGAGTTGCGGAATTCAGTGGTTCAACTCCTATTGGAATTCAAAGACGTATTTGCGTGGTCCTATGATGACATGCCTAGTCTGATTATGGATTTGGTGGTTCATATGTTGCCAACATACCCTGAATGCCCTCTAGTACAACAAAAGCAAAGAAAATCCAAGCCTGATGTTAATGATAAAATCAAAGAGGAAATTACAAAACAGCTTGAAGCAGGGGTAATCCGGGTAGTGCGGTACACCACATGGCTGGCTAATGTGGTCCTAGTGCCAAAGAAGGACGGGAAAACCCGAGTGTGTGTGGATTATAGAGATTTGAATAAGGCAAGTCCCAAGGATAAATTCCCTCTAGCCAACATCATCATCCTTGTCGATAATTGTGCCAAGCATGAGATTCAATCCTTTGTAGACTGATACGCAGGGTATCACCAAGTGCTGATGGATGAGGAACATACTGAGAAAACCGCATTTAACACACCTTGGGGAACCAATTGTTATATGCCTTTTGGATTGAAAAACGCCGGGGCAACCTACATGAGGGCTATGACCACCATCTTCCACGACATGATGCATAAAGAAATAGAGGTGTACGTGGATGACGTGATCATCAAATCTAAAACTCTGGGTGATCATGTAAAGGATTTGAGGAAATTTTTTGAAAGGCTCCGCAAATATAGTTTGAAATTGAATCCAACAAAATGCGCATTTCGAGTTCCGTTGGGCAAGCTTCTGGGGTTCATCGTTAGTCGGAGAGGCATTAAATTAGATCCAACCAAGATCAAATATTTTCGGGAACAGCCCCGCCAAGGACCAAAAAGGATGTGATGAGTCTATTAGGGATATTAAATTACATCACCCGGTTCATAGCCCAATTGACTTGAACCTGTGAGCCTATATTCAAACTGCTGAAGAAGGATGTGGCGGTCAAGTGGTCGGTCGAATGTCAGGAAGCTTTTGATAAAATCAAACAATACTTGTCCAACCCACCAGTTTTAGTTCCGCCAGAACCAGGAAGGCCATTGTTTCTCTACCTAATGGTATTGGAAGGCTCTTTCGGTTGTATTCTCGGGCAGCATGACGCCACGGGAAAGAAAGCGCATGCTATTTATGATCGGAGCAAAAAGTTTATTGGCTACGAGGCCAAGTAGACATTGTTGGAAAGAACGTGTTGCGCCTTGACATGGGTAGCTCAAAAGCTAAGGCATTATCTGCAAGCTCATACCACGTACCTCATAACCAGGCTGGATCCATTAAGATACATATTTAAGAAACAAATGCCCACAGGGCGACTGGCTAAATGGAAGATCTTGCTTACCGAGTTCGACTTTGTTTATGTCACTCGTATGGCGATAAAAGCTCAAGCACCGGCAGACCATCTGGAAGAAAACCCCGTTGATGATGAATATCAGCCTTTAAGTACATCCCTGACGAAGAAGTGAGCTCATTGGAAATAGCAGCTGAGGACACTCTTGTCTGAAAAATGTTCTTCGACGGAGCAGCAAACGCAAAGGGCGTAGGGATCGGGGCAATCTTAATCTCACCCACCGGCCAACATTATTCAGCTACAGCCAGACTGCGGTTCTTTTGCACTAACAATACAGCTGAATATGAGGCTTGCATTATGGGCTTGAACATGGCTATTAACCAAGATGTCAAAAAGTTGCTAATCATGGTAGATTCCGATCTAATCATCCGACAAGCTTAAGGAGAATGGGAGACAAGGGACATTATGCTCCCTTGTAGGCAGCATGTCGAAGACCTCAGGAAACGGTTCAGTTCGGTACAACTCAGGTACATTCCCCGTTGCCACAATGAGTTAGAGGATGCACTCGCAACTTTAGCTTCCATGCTGCAATACCTTGGGAATTCCTATGTTGATCCGTTGCAAATCCAAATCAAAGAAAAACTTAGGTATTGTAATGCAACCGAAGCAGAGCCAAACCCACAACCTTGGTATTACAACATCTTGAGATTCCTTAATACACAGGATTACCCTGAGCAAGCCACAGGAAAACAAAAGAAGACCATCCGACGGCATGCGAGCAATTTCTTCTTAAGTTGTGACACTTTGTATAAAAGGACCCCAGATCTTAATTTTTCGAGATGTTTGGATGCTGAAGAAGCTGGGAGAGTTATGCACAATGTACATGCGGGCATATGTGGGCCCCATATGAATGACAATGTATTGGTAAAGAAGATAATCCGAGCTGGTTATTATTGGATGACCATGCAAAAAGACTGCTTGAGCTTTATGCAGAAATGTCATCAATACCAGGTGCACGGTGATCTAATTCATGCACCACCAAATGAACTGCATCCGATGTCAGCACCCTAGCCCTTTGCTGCCTGGGGAATGGATGTCATTGGGCCGATCGAGCCAAAGGCATCAAATGGGCATAGATTTATACTGGCCGCTATTGATTATTTCACAAAATGGGTCGAGGCCATCACCCTCAAGTCCGTTACCTAGAAAGGGGTAGTGGATTTCGTGCATTCGAACATCATTTGCGGTTTTGGGATCCCGGCTACCATCATTACTAACAATGCAGCTAATCTAAATAGTAGGTTGATGGGAGAGATATATGAACAATTCAAAATAACACATAGAAACTCCACTCCCTACCGACCTAAAGTTAATGGTGCGGTTGAAGCAGCCAACAAGAACATCAAGAAAATCTTGAGGAAAATGATCCAAAGCTTGAGGCAATGGCATGAAAAGTCGCCTTTCGCATTAATGGGATATCGTACCAGTACGTACATCTGTAGGAGCCACTCCCTATTTGCTGGTCTATGGAACTGAGGCTGCTATACCTGCCGAGGGAGAAGTCCCCTCGCTCCGAGTGATTGTCGAGGCAGAAATAGAATATAGTGAATGGATCAAAACCCGATTGGAGCAGTTGGAATTAATTAATGAAAAACGAATGGCCACAATGTGCCACGGCAGTTGTACCAACAAGAATGGCCCGCACCTAAAACTAGAAAGTACGTCCTAGGAATTTTGAAGTCGGGCAGCTGGTGTTGGGACGGATACTTCCCTATCATCAGGAGGCCAAAGGAAAATTCACTCCAAATTGGAAAGGCACATACATAATCAGGAAGATATTGCTTGGAGGAGCATTGTACTTGGGTGACATTGAAGGAGATGAGCCCGAGGCAGCAGTAAATGCATACGTAGTGAAAATGTATTATGTTTAAACCCCCTGCAGCAATTACCCAGTGGATCGAAAGGACAAAGGCTTTATTCTCCTTCTATCCCTACCCTCTTTGTAACCCAGAAGGAAAAGAAAAAGATAATTCAACAAAAAAGGAAAAAAAGGAGAGAAGAAAATTCAAAATAAAAAAAAAAGAAAAGAAGAAAGAAAAAAGAAGAGAAAAGAAAATTAAAAAAAAAGGAATACAAAACAAAATTAGTTTAGGAAAAATTTCATGAACTACGTCTGACTTGATTCCAAATGGATACGTAGGAAGCCTCTCCCTGAGGTTCAGTCACATCAAAATAAAAAACCAATTTAAACAATAATATCAAAACTAGGGCAGAAATGTATCGGTTCGTTTCCATCCAAACGATTACAAAGTTATAGATCCCCGGAGATTTGAAAAATTCCATTTGTTGGGGTTCGACATCAATTAAATTTGTAAAAAAATAAATCAAATGAGAGAGTCTTATCAGTGAAAACCTCCGGGCACCATATGGCGACAGTGAGCATAGAAAAGCAAAATGAGAGAGTCCGTTTAGCGAAAAATCGCAAAGATTACTATCGGGCAAAGAGAGAAGAGAAATGAGAGAGGTCGATTGGCGAAAACCCCTAAAGGGCACCGTCGGCCGATAAAAGGAAATAGTGCTGCCCGAATCTGAGCAAGTTTCTTTGGTTTTCGAAAGTTGAAGCCAGAAAGCAGAAATGGATTTGGGCCGGGTATCCAGTCCAAGAAGCATGTCGTCGCCATTTAAAGCCGGCTCATATTTCCAGATAAGTTCTCTCTTTTCTCTCAAAAGTTCATACCTCTTTAAATTCATATTTCACTCCTTTTCACTTTAACATCCTTACAATTCCTTAAAGAAAGGTCGTAAGGCCGGCTTCGCGGTTTTCTCTTAGCAAGAATTAGGGAAATGACCGACATCGTCAAGTACGCTTGGTAAATCCCGATTGATCATGACAGTTAATGCCCCAAAATAAAGAAAAAAAGGAAAGGAAATTCAAAGTCAAAAGGCATGAAATTGAAGAAAAATTGAGGGGTTTTAAGCCGAACAGGGTGTCGATTCTTATCAAAAGTTAAAGAAAATGTAAAAGCGGGACATAACTCATCACCCAAGGCCCGAGAAGCAAACCCAATCCAAAATGAGGACCCCCTGGCCAAGTAAGCAAGGACAGAAAACCGAGGGATTGTTTTTGAATACAAATGATGCTGAAATCAAGCGTCAGAAGGCCGCAAAACCAATCACCGTTCAAACTAACACTTTTGTTTTGTTTTTGAACTAAAATAGGTGCAGTCGCAACTTAGGAACACAAAAGGAACATGAGGCAAAACAACCAAGGATAGGCACAAGGGCCAAAGGTGCTGATACGTCAATGATCAAAGGGAAGTTTTCTTTTTATGTTTCTTTTTGCACAACTTGTGGACTTCCTAGGCATTACCTAAGGATTGCATTCCACCCCTTCCAGCATAAATCAAGGAAGTTTCCCTCCATATCCCCAGCATAACCTGAGGATCTTCTTCATACACTTCTTAGTCCCTAGCGTAGTCTAGGAGTTAATACTCCCCTACCCTTAGCATAACCTAAGAGTTATTCCTTTCCTCCTCTATCCCCAGCATAGTCAAAAGAATCTCCGAGGTCCTCCACTGCCCTGCATATTTTCCTAGCATAACCCAGGAACCTTTTTATTCATCCCAGCATAACCCACGGATCTCCTTGGCATAACCCAGGAATCATTTTTTATTTCATCCCGGAATAACCCGTGGATGTTTCCTTTCATCCCCAGCAGGGACCCTTCATTTTCATGCCAGCATAACCCGCGGATCTCCCTAGCATAACCTTGGACTTTTCATTCATCCCGACATAACCCGCGGTCCTCCCTAGCATAACCTAGGATTTTGCATTCATCCTAGCATAACCCGTGGATTCCCTTAGCATAACCTAGGATTTTTCATTCATCCCGGCATAACCCGCGGATCTTCCTGGCATAACCCAAGAATCGTTTTTATTTCATCCCGGCATAACACATGGAGGTTTACTTTCATCCCCAGCAAGGACCCTTCATTTTCATCCCCGCATAACCCGCGGATCGCCTTGGCATAACCTACGACTTTTCATTCATCCCGGCATAACCCGCGGACGTCCCTAGCATAACCTAGGATTTTTTTATTCATCCCGGCATAGCCCATGGATTCCCCTAGCATAACCTAGGATTTCTCGTTCATCCCGGCATAACCCGTGGATTCCCTTAGCATAACCTAGGACTTTTCATTCATCCCGGCATAACCCGCGGACCTCCCTAGCATAACCTAGGATTTTTCATTCATCCCGGCATAACTCGTGGACTCCCCTAGCATAACCTAGGATTTGTCATTCGTCCCGGCATAACTCGCGGATTCCCCTGGCATAACCCTGGGATTCTTCATAACCCATCCTCAGCAGGAATTTTCATATCCCGGCATAACCCGCGGATCGTCTCCTTCCTTTCCCACAGAGACTTTTTCATTCTTATCCCGGCATAACCCGAGGATTCTAATTTTATTCCCCAGCAGGAACCATTTATCCTCTCCAGCATAACCTGGCGATCTTTCCAGGGGATACAAATAACTCTCAAAATTTTCTAGTGAAAACTGGGGCAGAAAATTTCGTTCGTTTGTTTGTTTTGCTGTCGGAGCAGGTGGCACCTTAAAGAACAATATTCGGCTTAATTGAAAGCATGAGTGTCAATTCAGAACAGAAGAAAGAAAAAGAGACAAAAGGTGAACTCAAAATGATAAGGCAGACAAAGGCGCGGACTGCTCACAATATAATTGAACTCACAAGCTCATCATATCCTATTTTGTTTTAAGATTAAAGATTGAGCCAGCAGCTGCAATTAACGAGCATCAAGATTTAGATCGGAGTCTGCCACTAAAGATAGCCGAGACTCAAGATCAAGCTTCAAGAGACTCATAGATAGGAATCTCGTAACTCGTAGTTGATAGATAATTAGGAATTTGTTGTTTTTAATAAAGTTAGTAATTAATTTAAAAGAGAAGACAAATATATATATATATATATATATATATATATACACATCCACTTAGGCTGGACACAATTGGGCCAGACCTAAGTGGCCAAATCTGCTTTCCCAATTTCAATACACTACCCAGCCCAATAATCGCCCCAGTCCAATACACACCCAATAAACCCAAACGACACCGTTTTATATAGGAGTCATCACAGCCATCCAATCGCATCTCATCCAACAGCCACTGAAGCACCCCTATTTTGGTATACATATGTCCAAACGTCTCTAATATACATTAGAGACAGACCTCACCCTCCTCGTACCATTCTTCTCTGGCTGTTCCATCCATTGACCACCCCACGACCACCTTGACCACCGGCCTAACACCCTAACGCCGCCGTCGGAAATCACCTCACTGCGGCGGCCGACAATCAAACCTTCCCAAATTAACACCACTCAACCTCCCCTACCCCGTCATGTAATTATTTCCCATCAAATAATCCCCCTCCTTCTCGAATCTTCAAAACCAGGGTCGTCGGAAACCCTATCTTCGACGACCCTATTCCAAAGCCGTCTAAAATTAGACCACTAAGGCACCTCAACCCCCTCTTTCCAACGATATATGTCGCCTTTGTCGAATCTTACTGGAACTCTTCAAATATTAATTCGAAGCCTACCCCTAAAATAAAAAATACGCCAGAAACGGTTAATACCTCTCCCAGCAGCCCTTGATCCCTCTTGACACCAACCACACCATCCATGAGTCCCAAAAGAACCCAACCGGTGAAAAATCCGAATCTGAGACTTCATTGAGGTCTCAGAACTGTGGAAGCCCCTCTTGAACCCTTAGAATTAGTTGAACCCCGTCCAAAGAGGTTCAGAACCCTGTGGAAAGGGTCAAGGTCTAGTTGAAATGGTTTAAATGTGAACAAGAATGAAAAGCTAAGCTTTCTTGCATGTTTTCATTTCTTTAGCTTTTGAATGCTTGAGTTCTTTGAATAATTGATTTGTTTCAGTAGCTGCATGTCTAATAGTTGAAGTTCTTTTATTTGATTTTCTTTAGTTGTTTACAAGTTCATCTAGGATAAGTTTCAATATTCACATGTTTTGTTTGTCACTAGTCTGGAAACCTTCTCGTCTCTGAAATAATTCAACATCCTGTTAAAATTAGCTTTTGAGCGGTGTGATTCTCATAATTTGATGAACTCTATTGATTCCTTGATGTTCTGATTGGTTTGATTGTCTGTTTGTGCTACTGAGTGCCTGATCTTTATCTCATAATAGCTTTGGTCCTTAGAGTTGATAGATGTATTTATTTTTCTGGTCATTTTGATTTCTTGTTTGTTAATCCTGTATAATGTTTGTGGAAGTATGTATTAACGCATCTGTGTTAAGCCTTGTTGATTTTGGCTAATTTTGATTGTCATGAGCCTGTTGGTCTAAAAGGTGACCCAAGTTTGACTGACCAAGGTCAATTGTGACTAATCTAGGGTCAAAGAACTGACCAAGGTCAAATTTCAGGGGTGGGTAATTTAGGGAAGAAAGTGAGCGTATAAGAGGGATTTGAACCTTTAAAAAATCTGACAGGAAGTCCGTAGAACCTTCTAGCAAAGACTAAAACATAATTCTTGCCTAAAACTTGAGGCACAAGTTAGGAATTGGAGGACTACTTAGGCAATTGCAAATTGAGTTAAGGACTAAAAAGATAACAAGGTAAAATTTGATGCCCTAACAACTTTACTATAAAATGAACCATTTGGGGCATTGTAAGGGATCCGTAAACCTTCTATTTGAATACTAGAGCTGAAATACTTATTCCTATATCTGAAAATACTTCTAGTGCTGTTGTGAATCATTTTTCTGAAGATTTAACTCTCTAACAATCCAGCTGAAGTCTGGATACACTGTTTGATTGGTTGTTGATTGCTTAGTTGGTCTCTTCTATTTTACTCATAGGATTGCTCCTTCTTTTGTATTACATGCACATTCATTATTCATGTATTTATGAAGTTCAAGTGAGTTATATATTCTCAAATGTGAAGATCCCCAATTGCTACCTGTATTCTGAAGTATACCCCCCATTTTCCCTATTTAATCCTAAATATAGGTGTAGTTATAGGATGATCACCATGTCATAGTTAGAGTGATCCACTTTTGTAATAATTGGACATTTGGGACTCTTTCAATATGTAATAACTTGAACATTTGACTGAGTTTTCTCTTTTATATGTATAATTAATAGTTAGTTTTAATTTCAGTCTGGCTGGTTCAGGTGCTGATCCTGTGCACTTAGAGCTACCAGATTTAGGAAGTAGTATTTTAATAATCATGTGAAGATTAGAACGCTATGAAGAATTTCAGTCCATTTAAATCTCAGAATGTTTAATAATAGTTTATTTTCAGACTTGTTCCAGGTAGTGTAACTTGAAGCACAATTGGATTTTTGAAATTAGACTCATATACTCTGACTGATGAGTATATGAATTATCTGATTCAAATCTAGTGTTAGAAATTAATATGGTTGTTAATATTTCCTTCGTGAATGGGTAGAGATTCGATTTTATATATAATTTCAAACCAAGTTGGTTATTAACAATTGGGCTCTTTCATTCAAATCAGTACTGGGCTCATTCGAGAGGCCCAATAAGCACCAAGAAGCTATAATCGTACGTGCTTCTGAATTGGAAGAATCAAAGGTCCGGGCCAGCCATGAACCAACCTCAACGACTGTTAGTACAATGTGTCTCGGTTTAGCCCAGATTTGAGTCAATGCACACGATTAGGCATGAATAAGGCTAAGTGCAAGTATTACTTATCCAAAAATACACAATCTATACGTAAATTGTTTAGTGTATTTAAACACTCGCAAGAGTAGAAAATTTAACATGGATTAGGATGCCCTTATAAAAATAAAATGCACCGCGTTAATTCAAGCAAATACTATGCAATGGTTCCTTAATTCATTAAAACATATAGAAAAATGGGAAGTGCCGTTTAGTAAATTTTATAGCCTTCCTATAAAGGGCAAAGACGTAGTTGTTGTAGGCTCGTGTTTAATAAAATACCTTCCTAAAATTCGGGTGCGAATTTATGTGACCCAAATCCTATTCTTAATGGAATTAAAATATGTCTCAAATTGCGGGTGCATTTATGTGACGCGATTCACGACATGTTTTAATAACATTGCAAATTTCTCTAAAATAGATGTTAAAAGCGGTTTAATAATCTAGAATTACGGGTTAACAGGCATAGCAAATCATTTTTTAGCCACTTATAATGAGTTTAAGAGACCCTGCTAGAACCACGGGATCCGAGGGTGCCTAACACCTTCCCTCGGGTCAACAGAATTCCTTACTCACGAATTTCTTTTTCGCAGACTCCAATTGGGTAGTAGAAATTTTCTCGATTTTGGGATTTTGAATGAATCGGTAACTTAGGACACCAAATTCCAAGCCTATCCCAAGTGGCGACTTTTGAAATAAAACATTAATCCCATTTCGAATAATGTCAATGTAATTGGAAAAGCTCCTATACACGTGTCACCTTTCGGGGTAGCCACGTGTAAGTGATAAAAAGGAGGTGTGACATTTGGGGGCACTTCTCATTTTCTAGAAGTTGAAGTATTTGAGATAGCTAATATTCCAATTGTTTGTTAACTCTTTTTCTTCCATTGTCTTTCGTTAGAACGAACCATTGTTTGATTTTCCTACAATTTTGTACGGGCCTTCCCATTTGGTTCCCAATTTGCCTTCTCGTGGATTTCTACTTACTTAGATTTTGGCTTTGAGTGCGTAGTCCCCGATCTTGAGCGGTCGAATCTTTGCCTTTTGTTGTACTAACATTCCGCTTGCTGTCTTTGGGCGATCTCCTTATATGTGCTATATCTCTTTGTTCGCCGATATCATCGAGCTCTTGCCTTCTACTTTCGTCATTTCCGATGCTTCTTTCTTGGTAGTACCTTAGGTTGGGCTCTCCGATCTGGAATGGTATAATTCCTTATATCCCATAGACTAAATATTAGGGTGTCTCTCTTGTGCTTGTCTTCTGGGTCGTTATGTACGCCCAAAATATTTATTTCCGACCATAGTCCCATGGCGTCTTCAAGTTTTTTCTTCGTGATTTTTAATATAGACTTATTGGAGGGTTATTCTTGCTCGATACCCTCTAGCTTATAAGGGGTTGAAAGTGTCATCTTAATTTGTCATTTATCAAATAATTCAATGATTGTCTTTCCTGTGAACCATGGCTCGTTGTCATAACTTATTTTCTTAGGTAGGCCGAATCAGCATAAGATATTTTTCATATAAAGAAGCTTACCTCTTGTTTGCACATTTGGGAAAAATTTTTCAGATTCTACCCATTTAGAGAAATAGTCAGTTAAAACTATAAAAAAAATCATACGTTACCTCGCCCCAGCGGGAGTGGATCCACGATATCCATTACCCCTCTTAATAAATGGACACGGAAAGGTGACTGGATGTAGGTATCTTCCCTCTTGGAGAGTTATTGGGGCATATTTTTGAAATTGCTCGCATTTCTTCGCAAAATCTGAGGCGTTTTTCTTCATGGTGGGCCAGTAATACCCGGCCCATATGAGACACTTGACGAGTGCTCAATCATCGGATGGGCATCTCAAGGGCCTTCATGGACTCCCTCGAGGATGCGCTGGGTTTGATTTGGACATACGCACTTCGCTAGAGGGCCACTATAAGTTCTCTTGTATAAGTCATTATGAATACGTTTGTATCTAGCCGCTTGCGTTCTTAATTTTTTAGCTTCCTTTTTTCATTTGGGAGGATGCCGTCCTGCAAGTAGGTAACAATACAATTATTGTTGGCCCATGTTAAAAGTACGGATTATACTTCGTTTTGGTCTAGTGACGAGTTGAGGAGGTGGACTACATGTTTATCCCTGGTCGTGATGCTTTTTGTGACTACGAAGAATTTAATGAGGTCACATGCTTCGATATTTTGGGCTTGCGCGATCTGGTCGAGCTAGCATTCATCAAAATTTGGCAGCAACTTATAGATCTCAGCTTGATATTTTTGCAACCTTTGTTTTTTGATTTGAAAAGTTCCTATTACTTGGTTAACCACGAGCTGAGAATCATAGCGGAGTTTTAGCCGCGTCACCCCATATTTGATTGATAGCCTTAGCCCTACGATTACGGCCTCATACTCGGACTTGTTGTTAGTCACATTTGAGCATCTTATTGATTGGTGAATTACTTCACGGTAGGGACCTCGAGTATGAGACCCAGTCTAGATCAAGAAACGTTGGATGAGCCGTCGTGTACATAACCTAGAGGTCTTGTGTTTGAAGAGAAATTTGAGCAGCTTCCTTCTCGGCCTCGGTCATTACCTTTGAGCTAAAGTCTGAGACTTAGTCAGCGAGCACTTGAAACTTTATCGTTGTTCGAACCTGGTATGTGATATCGTTCTCACTTAGTTCGATGGCCTATTTGGCCAACTTCCCCATAGACACGGTAAAACTGTTTGACCCAAAATTTAAATATAAGTTAAAGCCACTATATTTTCTATTAAAATAGAGTTAATATTAGCTAATATTAATATTCAAAATATGTATTAACAGATTTTGTATGGCAAGATAATACATGTATGATCTAAATAGAAATAAATGATAGATAATATTGTAGTATTCAATGATCTAAAAAATTAGGAGATATCATTTAATAGTAATAAATAGCAAAGAATGACATTTACGTAAATAAAGGCATGTGAATCACCCGAAAACGGTGAGGTTCTTTAGTATCCTTTCTGACAATGATGAATGATTGATGAGCCTTTGATTATTTGGATTCTACTTGGATCATGAGAGAAAAGTTAGACAAGAATCTCAAGAAAAAAGTAGTTTTTGTATGTATAAAGCAAGAATTTTCAGAGAATGTCAATGTGTCTCTCACAAGTTAATATCCAATGTCCCCTATAACTATATTTGTTTCTATTTATAAAAAACATGTGCCAGAAAAACCCTAATAGTACAAATACAGAGAATATTCACTGGAAAACTTTCTTTAAAGTCTTGTCCTAAAACTGACCGTTATTACTCTATTTAAGATGAGTGCTTGTCCTCGGCCTTGATCTACGTTGACTCCTCGCCCTCGCCCTCCATCTTTTGTGAGATCACTTCTACCTTGAATATGCCTTTTGTTGGAGTCATTCTGTGACATGTGGCTGTCCTTGAAGCCAGAATGGATTGTTACGAAGGGAGTCTGAGAGAAGAGATTTCAGAAAAAATATAACGAAGAAGATACAAATTCAAAAAGAAAACTAAGGAAAAGGAGCAAAAATTAAGAAAAAGTTTTAAAAAAAATGTAAAATCATATTGAATCTATTGTGGTAATATGTGGACAAGACATATGGAGAATGTGCAACACCTTCCACCGTGCAATTGGTTGTATATGTCTCGGGGAAATATTAAATTTTTTCGGATAAGTATAATGTGGAAAAAAATACTCGTAAAGGTTGAGTTGACCATTAACTTTTGGAAGCAAACTCAGGATATAATTTGTGTATTGTTTTCAAATTTCTATTTATATATGAACTTCTTGCTTCCCAGTCTGGCTAGAGTAACATGTTAAAAGATATGCTTTTGACTAAACACAATCCACAGTAAAAAAGTGATCCAAATCATAATAATTTTTTGAAATATTGTGGCAATTTTTAATGATGTTAATGAGATTCTAAAGTTAAAGGCTTACCTGAGCTGCACTGTTTTATGATTGAAGGGGATAAAAATGGAAGAAGGTTTTAATGTTATATAGGTACCTTTTTTTGCCACAGAAAATTGAAGAGTTAAGAAAACTATGATTTAATTAATGGTTTAGAATAGTGGTGCAAAAATAGATTAAAAAACGTTTATTCATTCATATTATCTATTACCAAATGGGTTGGATAATAAATTTTTTTAAATGAATCAAATATAAATGATATTCATATATTTATGTAAAAAAATGGATAAGTAATGGATGTAACTTTTATATTTGCATAGATTCAAATTGGGTGTTCCTTAATTTTGAATGATTAAGAATTTTCGAAAAATAATCATATTTATAGATAATATGGATATTTATATTATCCGTCAGTTAACCTATTTTCTATATGTATTAAATATGGACCAGATCGAATAATTTATACGTATTTATATTAACGAGTTTGACCCATCCATATTCGACCCAACCCGCCCGTTTGCCGCTCCTATCTCAATTCTCAAAAATTGGACGTTGGTGTTTATACCGAATAAGTATCGTGGAGAAGTTGTAGAATTAGAAAGCGATTAGTACACATAAGCCAAACAAAGTACAACTTGATTTTGGAGAGTTTTAAATTTCTATACCTTTTTTTTGGTCAATCGAAGATGCATATAATATATATTAAGAAGTAGTACAAGGAGTGAACTGTGGTATAGAGTTATAAAAATATTGTTGTGCACCAATGCTAACTTCTAGTAGAGTTTGCAAGTTCATATTACAAGTATTGGACAATATATGTAAACAAAAATATATGTGTTCCAACGTGTTGTTTGCAGTTGTGGAACGTTGGTGAAGTGTTCCACGTTGATCATCAATGTACTTGTGCATTACAAAATGAGGTACCTCCAAAAAAGTTCAGTAGTTGTGGTTTGCACGGGGAGAGTCCTTGTTTGGCCATTTGATCTGCCATTTGATTCTGCTCCATGTATACATGTGTCACCTAAGGACTACCCAGAAGGTGTAGCAGATATCTGCATTCAGCAATCAAAGATGAGTAATATGAATTATGTGAAAGAAGGGATATGATTATCTCTATTGAATCCACATTGACATCCAGTGGTGTGAAATTATGTTGTAGGGCAAATCTTAGCCCTTCCTGTAAGGCCGTGCATTCCATGTAGATTGTATTTTTCATAGGTCGGGAACCCATGTATCCTGGTAACCATCTACTTGAAAACTCTCGAATCACTTCACCAAAACCATATTTTTGATGTGATAGGCTATATGCATCATCCGAATTAAGTTTTAATGAACCATTATTAGGAGGGTTCTATTTAACATGCATGTGTAATTTTTGTGGGATGGTGTGAGTATTATTCATGCCTACATAAAAAAAATTCTTCAGCTTGGCTTATGATATGATTGGGGTATGGTTGTATATATTTTCTTTCAAAGATAGTAGGACTCCTGGTTTTCCATAAATTCCAAAGTGTGAAAGGAATTAAGATCTGATGAAGTGTGTTATGAGTAGTTGTTCGTAGAATAAATTGAGACAGTTTATATGAAGTATTTTCATGCAGTCTATCTAAATTTGCATTAGATGAGTTAATATATAAGTGTTGCCAAAGCATTTTTGCATGGTGAAATTGGAAGAATAAATGAGTGATGGATTCCGCATGTAGATGGAAAATGAGGCATTGTGCATATTGGGCAATATGTATATTATGGAGATGACTGGATGTAGGCAGCCTCTGATGGCTCATAAGCCATAAGAAATATTTGATTTTGTGGGATAAGTGTAGTTTCTATAACCAATGGAAGGATGTGGTTAGCTCGTAAGAGTGTAATTTATGATAGAGTGAATCAACTGTGAAAAGGTCACTAGATGTTATACCCCAATAAATATGGTCATATGTGTTAGGGTTTGGGTGATAACCCTGAAGGACATCTCTTGTTTTAGAAGTTAAAACCGTATTCTGAGGCCTTAAAACCCTCTTTTTGTCTAAGCTTGGTAAGCGTGCGCAATCCGGACTCGCTTTTGGAAAGCTTTATGTGAAATTTTAGAAAAATAATAAAATTATCCTTTAAAATTAGTTAAAGTTTACTTTGGAAATATTCTTGGAAAACAGATCCTGACCCATGATTTGACAATCCCGTAGTAAAATATAGGACTTGACGTATGTTCGAAATCAGTTCCCGAGGTCCCAAGCCCGAAATTGTTTTTCTAAAGAATATATTTGCTGGAAAATATAAGGGCTTTTTGATAAGAAATAATGCGTTTTCTTGATGATATCGGGCCCGTTTTTTTATTCTAGAGCCCCGTACAGGTTTAAAATAATAATTAAGTCGAATCTGTGAAATTTGGTAAGAATCATAGTTCATTTGGTATAAAACGAACCTTTAGTTGAAAAAAATGAAAATTTCAATATTCTTGAGTAATTTCACGAATTTGAGTTTTAATTCGTGGTTGTTGATGTTATTTTGTTTTATCGCACAAGCAAGTCCGTACGATATTTTTAGGTCTGTATGCATATTTAATTTGGAGCACCGATGGCTCTAGTGAGTGTTGGAGAGGCCAGTGGTTGTTTTGGATATAGGAAAAACTGTTGCAGGTAGCAGATCAGGTATGGATTTTGATCTCACAATTGCAAAATCAGGGATCGGAATTGCGAAGACTGACAGCATCGTAATTGCGAGGGGATGTTCGCAATTGCTAAAAATACCAAGGCCATCTTTCTCGCATTTGGGAGCATTTCTTCGCAAACGAGAAGTCCTCAGTAAGTCCCCGGTTGTGGCAAATGCGAAGACAACAGATTCTCAAATGGTTCGTAATTGTGTACCCCTGATCGCATTTGCAATATTTGCACCTGAAAAGTGGGATTTTTGATGGGATTCTTCTTTATATTTTAACTTTTTCAATCCTAAACACCACATAGGCGAATTTATTGAAGAGAATTCTTCCCCAAATCATAGGTAATTTTGAACCTATTTTCTTCAATCTATAACATCATTTTGCTTGATTCCACTTCAAAATCAAGGGTTTTTCATGGTTTATTGTCTGTTTTTTTGGGTAGGTGTTGGGATTTTTAAATTGTAGGGATTTGGACCTCGATTTGAGGTCCGATTTCAAAAGTAATTACATATTTGAGTTCGTGAGTGAATGAGTGATCGGGATCTGGTTCGAACTTCGGGTTTTGACCAAGCGGGTCTGTGATCAATTTTTGACTTTTTGGGGAACATAATGGAAAACCTATTTTCATGCATTAAAATTGGTTTATTTAGTATTTATTAAGTAAATTGTGACTAGATACAAGTGAATTGGAATTGGAACCGAGAGGCAAAGTGGTAGTTGAGTCTTATTCTTCTCCGTGGAATCGAGGTAAGTGTTTGGCCTAACCTTAGCTTGAGGGAATATGAGTTGGGGGTTTTATTTTCTATGTGTTGGTATCGAGTACGACGTATAGATGTGGTAACGAGTATCTATAAGTTGGTGTCAACCATGCCCGTGAGTCTTATATCATGATTGTTATGACTCTATTATGTATTGATTATGCATAAATTGATGATTATTAAAGTTGAACAAAGGTTTCTTGGTAATTGGCTATTGTTGAGAATTGTCACATGGTGAGTTTCATTCTTGTAAAGTAATTGTTGAGAATGAGATTGGTTATAGCTGAATCCCTTGCTGAGATATTATTGTTACATTGTTGATTCCTTTGTTGGGATATTATTGTTGATATTGTTGTTTTCCTCGACGGGACGTATTTTTTAAATGAGAAAGAGTGTAAAGTACGAAAAGTGATATCGTGCATGATATTGTGAATGAGCGTAATGCATGAAGGGTGATGATGTGCCGATATTATGAGTGTTAATGCATGAAGTATAATGTCATACTGATATTTTGAGAGTTGATGCACGAAGGGTGATGCCGTGCCGATATTATGAGGAATAAAGCACGAAGGGTGATGTCGTGCCATGATTATGTGAAGTAATGCACAAAGGGTAATGCCGTGCTATTTATGTTGTTCATATGGTGAGGACGAGGAGAAAACCATGAAGGGTGATGCCGTTCATGTGTTACCATTTCATTATGATGTTGATTTGGATTTGATGTTCATTATGCTCTTTTATTGACGCTTCTTTATTGTCTTATTGTTATAGTTTGATATTCCCTGCATCATGTCCCCTTCCCACTATATTATGTTGATTTCAATTATTATGTTTCTATCTATATATGATTTATCTGCACATGTATATGTGACTGTCGTGTTCTAGCCTCGTCACTATTTCGTCGAGGTTAGGCTCGACACTTACACAGTACATAGGGTCGGTTGTACTGATACTATACTTTGCACTATTTTGTGCAGATTTCAGTACCGAAATCGGTGAGTAGCTGAGGTAGCTGCCTTTATTCCGGGGAGACCAAGATAGATCTCCCAGTGTCCGTGGAGCTTGAAGTCCCCCTTCCCTATTTTAGTTTTCTACTGTCTCTTTTCTTACCGAGAACAATTGTATTTCCTTTCAGACCAGTACTTATAGTAACTCATAGATGTTCGTGAAGTTGTGACACCATATTCGAGGGTAGACTTGTATTGGATTATTTGATCTTATTATAACTCTTCCATATTTTTTATCTGCTTAACTTTAATTTCTTTTTATAACTATTTGGTATTGATTGTTAACATGTAGAACTTTAATAGTTGGCGTGCCTAGCTTTAATGAGTAGGCGGCATCACGACTCTCAAGGTTGAAAAATATAGGTCGTGATAAGTTTGTATCAGAGCTCTAGGTTACCTAGGTCTCACGATTCATGAAAAAGCTAGGTAGAGTCTGAGAGATCGGTACAGAGATGTCTGTGCTTATCTCCCAGAGGCTACAGATTTTAGGAATAACTTCACATTTATTTTTCTCTGTCATGTGATTTGATTTCTCAATGCTAATTGAACTTCTACTCTATTCTTTCGTAGATAGTGAGAACACGTGCTTCTTCATCCGCTGATCTACAGACCGAGCCCTTGGCCACAGCTCCTACGAGGGGCAGAGGACAAGGCCAAGGTCGTGCTAGAGATCTAAGTAGGTATGGGACTCAACTAGAGCACCAGCACTAGCGGCCGGGCCTCGGGTTGAGTTCCATGATGAGGTTCCTGCCCAGATCGTTTCAACGGGGCCAGTTCAGGTCCCAGAGGGTTTCATCCCTACCCCAGTACTCCAGGATGCTCCAGTCCGTCTAGTGTGTCTTATGGAGAGTGTCCCTCAGGCAAGCTTACTTCCAGTAGAACCAGCCATATCTCAGGTGGGGGAGGAGCACAGACTCCTATTACCCCCACTTCGGAGCAGATAGCTCCCTAGTTTCAGACTCCAGAAGCTCAGCTAGCTGGGGTTCTTCAGTCGGGTGTTGTGGCTCAGATTGGTGATGGAGCAACTATGTCTGCTGATGCTTTGTGGAGGTTGGAAAGATTCACCAAGATCTTCATAAATACTTAAGGAGGTAGATATTCAGATGATCCCCAGGACTATTTGGACAGCTGTTATGAGGTTCTTCAGAACATGGGGATAGTGGAGACCAATGGAGTCGACTTTGCTGCTTTTTGTCTGTCGAGTTCTGCCAAGACTTGGAGGAGGGATTACTATTTGGCTAGACCAGATGGGTCACTGTCTTTGTCTTGGGATCAATTCTCTTAGCTATTTTTGGAGAAGTTTCTACCTATCATTCATAGAAAGAGCTATAAGAGGCATTTTGAGCGCCTTCAACATGGTTCGACGATCGTCACTCTGTATGAGACCAGATTCATTGCCTAGGCCTGTCATGCTCTTATCATACTTCCCACCGAGAGAGAGAGAGAGAGAGAGAGAGAGAGAGAGAGAGAGAGAGAGAGAGAGAGAGAGAGAGAGAGAGAGAGAGAGAGAGAGAGGGTGATGAGGTTCATTAAGGGACTCGCTCAGCTAATTTGATTGTAGAGGGCTAAAGAGACAGGGAGTAAGATTTCATTTCAGGATACAACCAATGTGTCCAGGAGAGTTGAGATGGTTCTATCATAGGGGACTGGTTAGGGGTCTGACAAGAGGTTCTGTCATTCGGGCAGGTTTAGTGGTGCCTCATCTAGAGGCAGAGATTCTTTTGGTATGGGCTATTCTCCCAGGCCGTTTCATTCAACATTTCAGCTTCTTACAATGCTCCAAGTTTCCATGGTTCTCATATATAGTATTATGATCAGTTTCCCTATAGTGTACTACAAGCTCCTATCAATGTATCTCCATTCTAGAGTTTTCAGGGTGGTTACTCAGGCCGTCAGGGTCAGCAATCTCAGCAGTCGAGGGCTTGTTATACTTGTGGAGATACGAGGCATTTGCTAGATTTTTCCCTCAAGCACCGAGCAGCTATCAGCATCAAGGAGCCCGTGCCATGGTTCAGGCACCAAGTGTTCCACCACCCGCACAACCAGCTAGAGGTAGGGGTCGCGATGTTAGAGGTAGTGGTCATGCCGTTAGAGGTGGAGGTCAGGCATGTAGAGATGGAGGCCAGCTAGTAGGAGGCGGTCCTCAATATGTAGTAGAGTGGTGGGTCCAAGCCCCGATGTTATGATATCCCAGCTAGACCTGAGACCGAGGCCTCTGATACAGTTATCATAGGTACATTTTCAGTTTTTAGTAGAGATGCTTCAGTTCTATTTGATTCGAGGTCTACATATTCCTACGTGTCATCTTATTGTGCCCCTTATCTGGTTGTTCCTCGTGATTCTTTGAATGTGCATGTATTTGTGTCTACGCCGGTGGGTAATTCTATTGTTGTAGATCGAGTCTATCTCTCGTGTGTGGTTATTATTGGGGGTCTTGAGACCCGTGTAGATCTATTACTTCTTGATATTGTAGAGTTTGATGTCATTCTGGGAATGGATTAGTTATCCCCTTATCATGTTGTATTGGACTGTATCGCCAAAATTGTGACCTTAGCCTTGTTGGATTTTCCTCAATTGGAGTGGAGAGGGACTCCCAGTCATTCTATCAGTAGGATTGTTTCTTATATAAAGGCTCGGCGTATGGTTGAAAAAGGGTGCTTGGCTTATTTGGCGTATGTTCCTGATTTTAGTGCTGAAGTTCCTTCTATGGGTTTTGTGCCTGTTGTTCGTGAGTTTCCAAAGGTATTTCCTTCAGACCTGCAGGGGATGCCCCCCGATAAGGATATTGACTTTTGCATTAATTTGGCTCTGGCCAGTCTGCCCATTTCTATTCCGCCCTATCGCATGGCCATGCTAGAGTTGAAAGAATAGTTGTAGGACTTGCTTGATAAAGGCCTTATTACATCGAGTGTCTCGTCTTGGGGTGCGCCAATGTTGTTTGTTAAGAAGAAGGACGGATCAATGAGGATGAACATAGACTATCGGCAGTTGAACAAGGTCACAATCGAGAATAAGTATGCATTGCCAAGGATTGATGATTTATTTTATCAGCTTCAGGGTGCCAAAGTATTTTCGAAGATTGATTTGAGATCTGGCTACCGTCAGTTGAGGATTAGGGAATTAGATGTTCCTAAGACGGCTTTTCCCACTTAGTACGAGCATTATGAGTTCTTAGTGATGTCATTTGGGTTGACAAATGCCCCAACAACTTTCATGGATTTGATGAACCGAGTATTCAAGACTTATTTGGATTCCTTCGTGATTGTCTTCATTGATGATATTTTGATATATTCCCGTAGCCTGGAGGATCATAAGCAACATCTTTGAGTCGTTCTCTAGACTCTAAGGGAGAATCAGTTATATGCTATGTTTTTGTTGAGTTCAGTTGCATTCTTTGATCATTTTGTATCATCACAGGTGGACCCTAAGAAGATTGAGGCAATCAAGGACTGGTGTAGACTCACATCAACTACTGAGATTCAGAGTTTCTTTGGTTTTGCATGCTATTATCGTCGACTTGTAGAAGGGTTTTCATTTATTGCAGCCTCGATGACCAGGTTGACCCATAAGGGTGCCTAGTTCAGGTGGTCGGACGAGTGTGAGGCGAGCTTTTAGAAGCTCAAGACAACTTTAACTACGACACTAATGTTAGTCTTTCCTATAGTTTCAGGGCCATATATAGTGTATTGTGACGCATGTCGTATTGGACTTGGTATGGTGTTGATGTAGAATGGTGAGGTTATTGCATATGCTTCGCTATGATTGAAGATCCACGAGAAGAATTATCCAGTTCATGACTTGGAGCTAGCAGCTATTGTTCACGTGCTGAAGATTTGGATTAGTTATATGGAATGTTGTGTGAGGTGTTCACGGATCACAAGAGTTTGCAATACTTGTTCAAGCAAAAAGAGCTCAATTTGAGGCAGAGGAGGTGGTTGTAACTATTGAGAGACTACGATATCACCATCTTGTATTATCCGAAGAAGGCCAATGTACTGACCGATGCTTTGAGTAGGAAGTCAGCCACTATGGGCAGTCTTGTGTATATTCCAATTGTTGAGAGACTGCTTGCTTTGGATGTTCATGCTTTAGCCAATCAGTTCGTTAGGTTGGATATTTCTGATCACAACTGTGTGCTAGCTTGCACCATCGCCCGTTCTTCATTATTTAAGCATATTTGAGATCGGCAGATTGATGATCCTCATTTGCTTTTCCAGAAAGTTACGGTGTGGCACGGAGGTACCAAGAAGGTTACAGTCGGATATGATGGAATATTGAGGATGCATGGTCGTATTTGTGTGCCTAATGTGGAAGGACTTCATGAGTTGATTCTAGCGGAGGCCCATAGTTCCCAGTATTCTATTCATCTTGGTGCCACTAAGATGTATCAAGAATAGCGGAAACATTATTGGTGGAGGAGGATGAAGAATTTATTGTTGCGTATGTAGCTTGGTGTTTGAATTGTCAGCAGGTAAAGTACGAGCATTAGAGACCTGGTGGTTTGTTCCATAAGATTGAGATTCTTGAGTGGAAGTGGGAGCGTATCACCATGGAGTTCGTTGTTGGACTCTCAAGGACTCAGAGAATGTTCGATGCGGTACGAGTTATTATTGATAGGATGACTAAGTCAGTGCACTTCATTCATGTGGCATTCTCCTACTCTTTAGAGAGGTTAGCCGAGATCTATATCTAGGAGATTGTTCGTCTTCATGGTGTGCCCGTGTCTATTATTTCTAACAGAGGTGCGCAATTTACCTCGCATTTCTGAAGGCCAGTTTAGCGTGAGTTGAGTACTCAGGTTGCGTTGAGCACAATATTTCATCCCCAGACAGACAAACAGTCCGAGTGTACTATTCAGATTTTGGAGGATATGCTCCTAGCATATGTTATTGACTTTGGAGGTTCGTGGGATTAGTTCTTTCCTACCGAGCATCTAGATGGCTCCCTATTAGGAATTATTTGTTGGTAGTGTAGGTTGCTAGTTGGATGGTTTGATCCAGGAAAGGCTCGGTTGTTGGGTACTTATACATAACAGGATACCTTGGATAAGTTTAAGATCATTCAGGATAATCTTTGTACATCTTAGTCTAGGAAAAAGAGATATGCAGACTGCAAGGTTCGTGATGTGGCATTCATGGTCGAAGAGCGAGTGTTGCTTTGGATGTCGCCCATGAAGAGCATGATGAGATTTGGGAAGAAGGGCAAGCGAATACCTAGGTTCATTAGTCTTTTTGAGATTATTGATCGAGTGGGAGATGTGGCTTACAAACTTACGTTGTTGCCGAGTTTATCAGTTGTGCACCCCGTGTTTTGTGTGACCATGCGTCGGAAGTATCAAGGTAATCCATCCCACGTGTTAGACTTCAGAACTATCCAGTTGGACAAGTACTTGACCTATAAGGAGGAGCCAATAGCCATTCTAGACCGGCAGGTTTGTTAGTTGAGATCGAAGAATTTCCCTTCAATTCGTGTGCAGTGGAGAGGTCAGCCTGTTGAGGCAGCAACATTGGAGTCTGAGTTCGATATACAGAGCCGCTACCCTCATATTTTCATTGACTCAGGTACTTTTCTTTGTATGTTCGAGGATGAACGGTAGTTTTAGAGGTGGAGAATGTGATGACCCTAAAGGTCATATCTTGTTATAGAATTCAAAACTGTGTTTTGAGGCCTTAAGCCCTCATTTTGTCTTACCTCAATTTGCGTGCATAGTCCGAGTGCGCTTCCAGGAAGCTTTTATGTGAAATTTTAGAAAAATATTGAAATTGGCCTTTAAAATTAGTTAAAGTTGACTTTGGTCAATATTCGTGAAAAACGGACCCAAACCCATGATTTAACTATCCCGTAGTGTCCGTAGTAAAATATGGGACTTGAGCATATGCCCGAAATCGAATCTCGAGGTCCTAAGCCTGAGAAAAAAGTTTTTTAAAGAAAATAATTTTCTAGAAAATATAAGGGTTTTTTGAAATGAAATGATGCATTTTCTTGATGGTGTCGAGCCCGTGTCACACCTCCTTTTTTACACAGCTGCCCTAAAGGATGACACGTATAATGGAGTTTTTCCAATTAAAGTGACATTATTCGAAATGAGATTATTTATTAATTAAGAATCGCCACTTGGAATAGGTTTGGCTTTTGGTGTCCCAAGTCACCAGTTTATTTAGAATCCAAAATTGAGGAAATTTTCGACTGCCCAATTGGAGTCTGCGAACCAGAAATTCTTGAGTAAGGAATTCTGTTGACCCGAGGGAAGGTGTTAGGCACCCTCGGATCCTTCTATCACGGTCGCTTAAACTATTATAAATGGCTAATTTATTTATTTTTATACATGTTCCTCCTACAATGCAATTTTAAAATTATTAACTGATTTATTCACTTTTAGGAATATTTGCAACGTTATTAAAATGCGTATCGAACCATGTCACATAAATGCACCCTGGTTCTCAACACATTTTAACATCGTTGAGACTTAGATTTGGGTCACATAAATGCACACCCGAAATTAGGAAGATATCTTATTAAAATATCACGCCTATAGTAACTAGGAGTTATAAAATTCGTGGAAGAGCTGTGAAATTTGCTAAATGGCACCTACAGATTTCTATGCATTTTATTACAGTTAAGGAGCCAACGTAGTGCATGATTTTGTTAGCGCGACTCATTTAATTTATTTTTTAGAAGGGCAACCTAAAGAGACTATAATTTTCTATTATACGCGTCTCTAAAATAAAAGAGAAATCCTACTATTTCGTATATCAATGGATTAGTCAAATGAAGCAATCAATTTGCATATTTTCAGTGCTTATACAACACATTTCTGATATTTGGGATTTATCAACTAAAACAGCCCAGAAGAATATTTTATACTTCACAATTGCGACAATCTGAGCCTTCAATTGAGCCCAGAAATTTGGACTACAAATAAATCACAAGGAAAAGGATAGCATTTTCAAATTGTTACACTAACTGTTAATATTATTCATAGTTGATCATTTTTAACACATAAAAAAAAATTGACAAAGGACATCGTGGTAATGAATTTTTACTAATGAATCAATATGCTAAATTCATACCAAAGATCGACACATACAAATTGATATGCTTAACAACTAGAATATGTATACACATGGTGACTTCCTATTACTGATAAGAACACAAAATTCAGGCAGGTTGTTGATTATCCTATTTTTAGTCTACTGAAGTTTAAACAAATTGAGGTTGACAGTCCAAATACAGTCCTCCATAGTTTACACGTTTATATACATTACAACACTGGAAATACTACTAATCTAATAACATTTATAATATGACATTAATATAAAAATATGATCATCTTCATATCAGTTATGGTCTCGAATATGTACAGCTGTGCATTCCCAAAATTTCCTAGATGAGAGCAATACTTGGAATTACAGCCAAAGAGGAATCTTATGAGTAAAGTAAATGAGAAGAAAGCAAGCAACATCAGCCAAATTGACCAGTAAACCCAGGAATGTATCAGGAATTCAGGAAAAACTTTGAAAAGCCAACACACACAAGTTTCGATCCTTAATGTGTATGCTTCAAATCATCTTCAACTTCTAAGGAATAGTATTTGATTATTATAGAAGATTTTGTAAGAAAAACTTAGGATTTTAGGAACAGGTTTTCAGATGGATGTTCTCGACCCTTTTCTTCAGAATGTATATCTAAAAATGTATCTGAATGTATATCTAAAGTGTATCCCCCTCTTTAAACAATCAGATGTCTTTTTTATAGCCAAAGCCTTAGGGCAATCGAATCTTTCTTGTTTTCATTTTAGTCCCTTACCCATTTTTCAGATTTGCCTAATTAATCCCTTATTTTCTAACTTGTGCCTCAAGTTTTGAGGAAGAATTAACAGAAATTGTATTTTGACCCTTCACTAGAATGTTCCAGGAGTTTGTTACAAGATTGTTATTCTCAAATACCCTCAATACCCCTGTATTCCCTTCTGAATTACTGACCTATATGTGTTATATCCTGGTGCCTATCCATTTGGTCAACAATTGACCCTAGTTAACTACCTAAGGTCATAAACCAAGGTTATATTATCAGCTGGGATCAAATTTTGAGAAAGCTGTCCATGGCCAAATGCCTAATTAGAAACTATACTATGTAAAATAAACAACCAAGGGTCAAAAATAAATCGATGCAAAACATATATATAGGTGGATTTAAACAAGTATCAGAATATGGAACCAAATTACTCAGAAGAAAGATAAAGTTAATCAGCACAAGCTTTAAAAACCAGATTTATCACACTTGGATACTGATCGATTTTGCAACAAAAGAAATGGAAAATCAAAGATGAATAATTCTGAGCTTAGCATGATAAACCAAATGAGTCAACATAAACAAATGTGACTTCAAATGTTAAGCAGACTGTTCAGAAGCATATTATCCGATCTTAAAACAAATACAAGCATACGATTCTAGATGGAAGCAATCACTCAACATATTTCAAAGATGAAATTCATGTACTTAAACAAATGAAAACAAAGAAGATCAAAAGCAATCAAAAAAAAAAAGTAAACAAACAAAATTAAAAGCAATAAAATGAAATTAAAGCAATAAGAACAAAGGGAATTTAGCTCTTTTTTTTTCAAAACTGCAACCCTTAAAATTTGGGGCTTTGCACATCTCAAGGTTTTTAGACCCTTTCAGAGAGGGTCTGTTGGCCTTCTGAGACCCTTGTAGCATTATTGGAGGGGGGTTGAGGGTATCAGGTTAGGGTTAGTTGGCTTGGGGGTGGTCTGTGTTTCAGGCTATTTTTGATATGATTTTTTGTCTAATCTGCTTACATTCAAAGACTGGTGGTCGTGTATTTGTGGAAAGGAAGGTGAGGAGGTCACCTGAGACTATTTTTGAAGGATTCCAGGGAGGTTAGGTTTTTGGTCAGAGTCTTGACTCAAAATTCGAGGAGATTGGTGAGCGTTCTAGGGATGGGATGTAGAGGGTTGGAAAGAGGAGAACGAGGCGGTTCGGGGGTGTTAGTATGGACAGGTTTGGGGTTGGTGCCGTCATAGGCGGCGGAGACGGTGACCCTTAATTTGAATTTTCGACGGGCTGGGAGAATTTTTGAGGGAGTCTGATGGTAGGAGTGGAAAAGGGAGGCTGCGAGGGTCATACGGTGTAAATTTGGGGCCATTTGGTGGTCGACCGCTACCATGAAGCGATTTCCGGCAGAATTCAAGGTGGTGGATGATAGATCTATAGTGGTTGATAGGTGGTGTTACACCGGTGGATGTGTCTACGAGGATGAAGAGTTTTTGTCTCTGAGTATAACACAAACATTTGGACATATATATGGGTTTTGGGAAGGGAGTTTTAGGACCGTTAGATCATCTTTGATGGACGGCTGAGATTGACGTCCCCAAAACGACGTCGTTTTGGGGCGTCTCTTATATAAGATTGGATTAGAGACGGGTTTTGGACAGGATTTGGATATTTTGGACGGGTAAGGATTTTGGGCCACCCAGACTTGTCCTACTTGTGGCCAGCCTTGTTTTATATCTTTATTTCCTACTTTTTTTCATTTTCTTTTTAGTTAAAAAAAACTTCCTAATTTTATTTAAAAATTCTAAATTTAGCTGAATTAATGTAATAACCACCTAAACATAGACAAATATGAAAAGTAACAGCAAAAATGCCAAAAATAAAAATTAACAATAAAAGGCCAAAATAAACTACTTATTTTTGTGATTTTTATATTTTGTAAAACAAATCTTTAACCACCAATTAAATTTAACAAAAATATGTGAATTTAAATCCTAAATGCCGATGCAATTTTTTTTTGTATTTTTATGACTTGTCATGCGTGCACAAATGAAAACACACACTAATATGCCCAATTAAATCCTAAAAAGAAATAATAAAAGGAGAAATCCTAAGTTTAGGAATTCTGTAGGAGTAGTTTTAACGAGGCAAAAATCACTTGCTCACAGCTGCCCCTCTTTTCCTGGAAACACGAAGGGTTTTTCGGTCAAAGATAAATGAGCGCTATGCCGGATTTTTGCCTATTCCAATAACTCTAGGAGAAGCATTTTGAAAAGATGTCTGACCGAACCTTGCTTCAAAGATTGCCTACATATCCTTGGCGATAAAGGAATCAGGTCAGTGTATTTCTAGAGTGCTTGGTAGCTGGGACTACTATGGGTTGTGATTTCACTGCTGTTGCTGCTGCTACTGCTTACCGATTCTTTATTACAATAGAAAATCAACATCTAAGTTAGCTAGGCCTATCAATTATGATTTACAAGATCCCTATGCACGAGTCTCTTGAAACTTGATCTTGAGTCTTGGCTAGCTCTTGTAGCAGTCTTTGATCTGAATCCTGATGCTCATTAGCTGCAGCCGCTGGTTTATTCTTCAATTTTGAAACAAAGCGGGACAGGCGGGTCTTGTCATTTCAATACAATTTTGAGCTGTCCGTATCTCCGTCTGCTTCATCATTTTGAATTCACTTCTTTTTTGTTCTTTTCTTCTTCTCCTTATTCTGGATTAAGACTCCAACTTCCGATCACCTCGAATTATGTGCCTTGAAGTACAACCTGCTCGGACGCCAAAACAAACAAACGAACAAAATTTTCTGCCCTAGATTTTGCCGGGAAAGTTTCGTGAGTTATTTCCAACAAAAATCTAAACTATTTCCTTATTGAAAACAATAAAAGTCAGGATTGCGTGCCCTTTGGACTGATTGACAGGTTATGCTAGGAATGGAAAAAGGGTCCCTGCGAGGGATAGGTGGAGGATCCACGGGTTATGCCAGGATAAGAATGAAGGGTCCCTGCTGAGGGTAAGAGAAGGATCCACGGGTTATGCCGGGATAGGAATGAAGGGTCCCTACTGGGGATGAAAGGAAAGCCACGGCTTATGCCGGGATGAATGAACAATTCCTAGGTTGCGCTAGGGAAATCCACGGTTATGCCGGGATTGAATGGAAAACTCATGGGTTATGCTAGGGAGATCCATGGGTTATACTGGGATTGAATGGGAAATTACTGGGTTATGCCAGGGGAATTTGTGGGTTATGCAGGGATTGAGAGGAAAACTCCTAGGTTATGCTAGGGAGATCCACGGGTTATGCCGAGCTGAATGAGAAATTCCTGGGTTATGCCAGGGAAATTCGCGGGTTAGCCGGGGTTGAGAGGAAGACTCCTAGGTTATGCTAGGGAGATCCACGGGTTATGCCGGGATGAATGAAAAATTTATAGGTTATGCCAGGAAGATCCACGGGTTATACCAGGAAGATCCAAGGGTTATACCGGTATTGAATGGGAAATTCCTGGGTTATGCCATGAGAATACGCGGTTTATGCCGAGATTGAGAGGAAAAATCCTAGGTTCTGCTAGGGAGATCCCCGAGTTATTCTAGGATGAATGAAAAATTCCTAGGTTATGCTAGGGAGATCCACGGGTTATACCGAGCTTGAATGGGAAATTCCTGGGTTATGCCAGGGGAATCCGCGGGTTATACCGGGATTGGGAGGAAAACTCCTAGGTTATGCTAGGGAGATCCACGGGTTATGCCTGGATGAATGAATATCCTGGGTTATGCTAGGGGAATCCGCGGGTTATGCCGGATGAATGAAAAAATCCTAGGTTATGCTAGGAGAATACGCGGGTTATGCTAGGATTGAGAGGAAAACTCCTAGGTTATGCTAGGGTGATCCACGGGTTATGCCGGGATTGAGAGAAAAACTCCTAGGTGATGCTAGGGAGATCCACGGGTTATACCGGGATGAATGGGAAATTCCTGGGTTATGCCAGGGGAATCTGCGAGTTATGCCGGGAATTAGAGAAAAACTCCTAGGTTATGCTAGGAAGATCCACGAGTTATACCGGGATGAATGGAAAATTCCTGGGTTATGCTAGGGGAATCCGCGGGTTATGCCGGGATGAATGAAAAATTCCTAGGTTATGCGAGGAGAATACGCGAGTTATGTCAGGATTTGAGAGGAAAACTCCTAGGTTATGCTAGGGAGATCCACGGGTATGCCGGGATGAATGAAAAATTCCTAGGTTATGCTCGGGAATTTCAAGGAAGTGGGGGGCCACTGAGATCCTTTTAACTATGCTGGGGATAGAGAAGGGAAGGAAACATCCTTAGGTTATGCTAAGGACAGAAGAGCTTTAACTCTCAGATTATGCCGGGGGATGAAGGTGGAAAGGGGGTCCTCAGGTTATTCTGGGGATATAAAAAGAATCCTCCCGGGTTATGGCGGGAAGCAAAAGAAAGAAATTTCTCCGTCTGTGCTAGGGAGAGTGGAGTGCGATCCTTGGGTTATGCCGAGGAAATCCACAAGTTTCACAGGGGAAGGCTAGGGATGTGGCCCTAAATCTGGGGAAGGAGTCAGGGATTGGAGTCCCATGCTATCATGAAATTGCAAGAAAATAATGTAAAGGAAAACTTCCCCTTTTTGTTATTGATGGAACACCATTCTTAGCCCTTGTGTCATTCCTTTAGCTGCATTTGTCACGTGTTCCTGTTGATTTTAGACTACACATGTGTCAAATTTAATTAAAAAATAGAGCAATTTGTTAGCTTGAACAATGATTGGTTTGTGGCCTTGTTTGCTTGATTTCATCCTAGTTTATGTTGGAGGAAAACCCTTGACTTCTGATCTTTGCCTGGTAGGTTGGTCGGGGGGCCCTCATCTTTCAGATTAGTTTTTTGTTTTACAGGTCCTTGATTATGATTTTTGTCCCGATTTCCACTTCGGGGCTTGCCTTTTGGGATCGTTTGTAGGACCCATTATTGCGCTGAGGCTTAACCTTTCCGATCTTTATTCGCCTTCGTGGGCAATTAACTTTGAGTTTCTTTTCTTCCTATTTTCCTGCTTTTGAAGCGTTAGCCGTAATGATCAACCGGGGTTGACTAAATGCGCTTGCTGATACTGGATATTCATTTTAGTTCTTGTCAAGAGAAAACCTGTGAGACCGGTCCTGCTACCTTCTCTTGTGGAATGGTCATGATATCAATGTTAAAGGGAAAAAGAGTGGGAAAAAACAACAAAACAAAAACATGAATTTAGAGGGGTATGTATCTTTTGGAGAAAAAAGGAGGACTTATCTAGGAATACGTGACGACGTTAAATGGAAATGACATGCTTCTTGGACTAAATACATGTCCTAGATCCATTTCCGCTTTTGATTTCAATCTTTCAAAACCACGAAAACCTGTTCAGGCTTGAGTGGCAATATTTCCTCTTTTCGGTCGATGACGCCCTTTTGCGGGTGTTCGCTAATCAGCCTCTTTCATTTATCTTCTCCCGTCGTCTGATAGCTCTCTTTGCGAGTTTTCACTAAACGGACTCTCCATTTTGTTTTTCTATGCTCACCGTCGCCTTATGGTGCCCAAAAGGTTTTCACCGATAAGACTCTCTCATTTTATTTATCTCAAATTGAGTTGTGCTGGACCCAAGAATGGTGTTTGTCACGTCCCTGTTTGGCCAATTAATCGGAAGTACTTGGACCAGGCTATTGAGTATGGAAATTGGATGGAAATTTATAACTTTGGAACCATTCAGGCGGGTTTGTAACCGAACCAATACATTTCTGCCCCAGTTTTATTTCTTGGGGAATTGGGGTTTTTATTTGATATGACTGAACCTTAGGGAGAGGCTACCTACGTATCCTTTTGGAATCAAGTCAGACGTAGTTCTGGAAGTGTTTCCTAAACTAATTTGTTTGTTTATTCATTTTCCTTCTTCTTCTTTTGTTGTTTTTTACATTTTATTTAAATTTTATTTTGAATAGCAATTCTGGGTTCCAAATAGGGTGAACAAAGAAAACCGATCGGCTCAAAGGTTCTGTGAAGGATTGGTAATGTTTAGGGTAGCGGGAAAGAAAGCCTTTGTCATTTCCACCAGCTAGAATCATTGCAATAGGGAGTTCAAACGTAATACCTTTTTACTGTATCTGCGTTTACTGCTGTCTCGGGCTCATCTCGTTCAATGTCACCCAGATATAATGCTTCTTTGGGCAGTATCTTTCTGATAATGTATGGACCTTTCCAATTTGGAGCGAACTTTCCTTTAGCTTCCGGATGGTGAGGGAGAATACGCCTCAATACCAGCTGTCCGACTTTAAAATTCCTAGGGCGCACTTTGTTGGTATAAGTGCCCACGACAAACCGTAGCCATTTGTTTTTCATAAATTAGTGAAAACTTCTCCAAACGCGTTTTAACCCACTCGCTATCCTCAATTTCTGCTTCGACAATTACTCTGAGCGAAGGGATTTCTACCTCTGTGGGTATGACAGCTTCAGTCCTATAGACCAGTAAATATGGAGTTGCTCCTATCGATGTGCGCACTGTGGTGCGATATCCTAGCAATGCAAAAGGCAACTTTTTATTCCCTTGTCTTGAGCTTTGAATCATTTTTCTCAAAATCTTCTTGATGTTCTTGTTGGCTGCTTCGACGGCACCATTAGCTTTGGGCCGGTAAGAGCTGGAGTTTCTATGCGTTATCTTAAATTGTTCACATATTTCTCCCATCAGATGACTGTTCAGATTGGCTTGCGTTGTCTGTAATGATGGTTGCGGGGATACCGAAATGACAAATGATATTGGAATGCACAAAATCTACCACAACTTTCTTTTTGACGGATTTAAGTATGATAGCCTCAACCCATTTTGTGAAGTAATCTATAGCAACCAATATGAATCTATGTCCATTTGAGGCTTTTGGCTCAATCGGCCCAGTGACATCCATGCCCAGGCAGTGAATGGCCTGGGTGCTGACATAGGATGCAATTCAGTTGGCGGTGCATGAATCAAATCACCGTGCACCTGATATTGATGACATTTTCGAACGAAGCTGAAGAAATCTTTCTCCATGGTCATCCAATAATACCCTGCTCGAAGTATTTTCTTTGCTAGGACATATCCGTTCATATGAGGTCCGCACACCCCTGAGTGTACTTCATGCATTATTCTTCCGACTTCCTCGGTGTCAACACAGCTCAGTAAATGGAGATCTAGGGTCCTTTTGTATAAAGTATCACCACTTAAGAAGAAATTGCTCGCGTGTCGTCGGATTGTTTTCTTTTTCTCCTCGGTACCTTGCTCGGGATACTCTTGTGTTTTCCGGAATCTCTTGATGTCATAATACCAGGGCTATGTGCTGGACTCTGCTTCGGTCACATTACAATACCCATACCTTTCTTTGATTTGAATTTCCAAAGGATCGTGTAGGCATTTCTGGGGTAAGGCAACATGGAAGCCAGGGTTGCGAGTGCGTCTGCTAGCTCATTGTGACAACAAGGAATGTACCTGATTTGTACCGACTTGAACCATTTGTTGAGGTCCTCCACATGGTGTCTATAGGGGATGAGTTTAACGTCTATTGTTTCCCACTCTCCTTGATCCTGTCGGATGATCAAATTTGAATCCCCCATGACTAACAATTCCTTAACATCTTGATTAATGGCCATGTTCATTCCCATGATGCAAGCCTCGTATTGAGCTGTATTATTAGTGTAGAAAAACCAGAGCCTAACTGTAGCTGGGTAATGTTGACCCATGGGTGAGATTAAAATTGCCCCAATCCCTACGCCCTTTGCGTCTACTGCTCTGTCGAAGAACATTTTCCAAGCGGGGATGTCTTCAGATGTTACTTCTATCGAATTCACTTCTTCATCAGGGAAATAGGTATTCGAAGGCTGATATTCACCGTCAACTGGATTCTCGGCCAGATGATCTGCTAATGCTTAAACCTTCATTGCGGTACGAGTGACATAAACTATGTTGAACTCTGTGATCAGGATTTTCCATTTTGCCAATCGCCCTGTGGGCTTTTAATCGGTTTTTGGAATATATACCTCAGTGGATCCAGCCTGGCTATGAGGTAGGTGGCATGAGCTTGCAGGTGATGCCTCAATTTCTGGGCCACCCACGTCAAGGCATAACAGGTTCTTTCTAGCAGCGTGTATTTCGCCTTGTAACTGGTAAACTTCTTGCTCAAATAATAGATGGCTTTTTCCTTCTTTCCCATAGTGTCATGTTGACCGAGAATACAACCAAAAGAGCTCTCCAGGAAACAATGTCCTTCCCCATTCTGGCGGGACCAAGACTGGTGGGTTGGACATGTAGTGTTTGATTCTTTCGAAAACCTCTTGACACTCACAAGTCCATTTAACTGGCGCATCCTTTTTCAATAGCTTGAATATGGGCTCGCATGTGTAAGTCAATTGGGCGATGAATCGGCTGATGTAATTCAGTCTTCCCAGTAAGCTCATTACATCCTTCTTGGTCTTTGGAGGAGGTAGCTCTCGAATGGATTTTATCTTGGTCGGATCCAACTCGTTTCCTCTTCAACTGACAATGAATTCCAAAAGTTTGCCTGACAGGACCCCGAATACACACTTGGCTGGATTCAATTTCAAATCATACTTGCGAAGCCTTTCGAAGAACTTTCTTAAATCCCTTACATGATCACCCTGAGTCTTGGACTTGATGATCACATCGTCCATATACACTTCCATTTCATGATGCATCATGTCATGGAAAATGGTGGTCATATCCCTCATATGTGTTGCCCCGGCGTTCTTTAAATCGAAAGGCATAACTGTGTAACAGTAAGTTCCCCAAGGTGTGGTAAAGGCAGTTTTCTCAACATCTTCCTCATCAGTCAACAGTTGGTGGTATCCCGCTTAGCAATCTACAAAGGACTGTATCTCGTGCTTGGCACAGTTATCGACAAGGATGGGGATGTTAGGTAGAGGGAATTTGTCTTTAGGAGTCGCCTTATTTAAATTTTTGTAGTCTACACATACTCGGGTTTTTCCGTCTTTCTTCATTAACGGGACCACATTGGCCAGCCATGTGGTGTATCGAACCACTCAGATTACCCCTGCCTCTAACTGTTTTGTGATCTCTTCTTTGATCTTATCGCTGACATCAGGTTTGAACTTTCCTTGTTTTTGTTGGACTAAAGGGCATTCGGGGTATGTGGACAACTTATGAACCACTAGATCAACACTCAGCCAAGGCATATCATCGTAAGACCAAGCAAAGACATCTTTGAATTCCGAAAGAAGTTGAACCAATGAATCCCGAATTTCTTTTTTCACATGGATGCTTATTTTAGTTTCCTTGATTTCGACGGGATCTCCCAAGTTAACCGATTCGGTATCGTTTAAGTTCGGCTTAGGTTTATTTTCAAAATGTTCCAACTCTCGATTGATTTCCCTAAACGCCTCTTCTTCATCATACTCTGGTTCTTGGTTCATTATTTCACAAATAGGCAGCATGTTCGGGTCAGGGCATGATGTCCGCAAGCATGTCATTTTATTTAAAGCCGCAATATTGGGACTAAAATAAAAGATAAAAATAGAAAAAAAACCAGAAAGATAGAGAAGTGCAAATGATGAAATATTGATTTCAATTCTTTTCAACTGTAAGGTAACAGGGTTTTCATCTGGAATTTAATGGACAAAATACTAATGAAAAGAAAAACGTCCGAGCTATACCCCGAAATAATTTGTGATGGAAGAAAAGGTAGCAAGGCGGGACTACCGGGCGTCCCACCTGACTAGGAAAGGCGTTGCCTTCCAGATTTGTAACTTGGCATCTGATCCCATGTAGAGCACCTCAACGGTGCTTGAGCCTTCTCCCAGCTGGACCATGTTGGCTTCTTACAATAATTTCCTCATGGCCCCACATATCTCTTCAATTTTTTCCACTATGTAGGTTTCGTCTTTTTCTTCCTCATTGTACTTTGATTTTACAAATGTCTTTTACAAGTCGGGGAGGGGTTGTGGCAAAGCCCATCCACGACATTTCTTACGGTTTGCCCAGGTGATATCATCCGGCATTGGATGGAAGCCTAGCCTAAAAAACTTCTCTGCGGTAGGCAAATCGACTTACTCAGTTATGCCTTGTAGAGAACTTCCAAGTCCCCTGCCTGGCTTAAACCCTTGGTGTGTCATCTCTCTTGCCACCATGATTGAGGCATTGGAGAGGAAAAGCTAGGGGAATGGTTTGCCTTCTTTGTGTTGATCATCTACAACAATTTCAAAAGCCTGGTAGACTATATGCCCACTTCCCTCTTTGGCTTCGAGGCATGGGACAGAGGGATCACGATAAATTGACTGTTCATCTTCTCCGTGGACCACAATCTCCTGGTTCTCATGTTCGAATTTCAGCATTTGGTACAGAGTAGAAGGCACCGCTCCTGCCCTGTGAATCTATGGTCTTCCTAGGAGATAGTTATAGGATGTGTCCATGTCTAATACTTGAAATGTCACTTCAAAAACGACCGGACCTATGGTCAATACTAAGTCAACTTCCCCTATGGTGTCTCTCTTGATTCCATTAAAGGCTCGGACGCACACATTGTTGGGATGCATCCTCTCTGTTTCGATCTCCATTCTTTACAATATCGACAGTGGGAATATATCCACTCCGGAGCCTCAATCTATCATCACTATTTTGACATAATAACCTTCGCGTTTGACAGTGTAATGCAAGGGTTTGTTGTGGGCGGCTCCCTCTAGAGACAAATCATTCTTGCTGAATGCAACCTGATTAATAGCAAAGAATCTTTCTGCCATTTGCTCCAGTTGCTCCATGGAGGTTTCAACCGGTACATAAGCTTCATTCAAGGTTTTGGCCAACACTTTCTGGTGCTCTGGAGAGTTCATCAGCAATAATAATAATGGAACTTGCTCGGGAGACTTCCGGAGATGTTCCACCACCTCATATTCTGCCTCTTCAGCATTTACGGGCTTTTTGGGTGGAAATCGCCTTTTGGTGGCGATGTTCACTTCTTCCATGTCCAAATATTTTTTTGTGGGATGGCCCTTTTGAATTTCCCCGTGATCTCTTTGCCCTTTTATGTTACTATGGTTTCTCGGTAGTTCTATGGGACTGCAGAAGGGTTCGTCATTGGCTTCTGAGGCGCGCGACCTATCACTACGGGCTCATTCAGCCTCGGTGGTTTAATCGGTTCCCGTACCACATAATCTCCCTTGGGTACATACGTCGTTTTGTTCAACTCAAACCTTTTTGGAGGACTCAAAGTGGGCTACCTTTTTGGAGGACTCAAAGTGGGCTATTTTTCTTGATGCCCCCGTGGGATGTAAAGTATGGTTTCCTTGGTGGGTGCCGTCAATCTTAATTTTAAACTTCTTCTCTGCTTCTGGGTGCTTGACTTCACTCGTTTTCTTTTCTTCAACCTCCTTGGAGGTAACCTTTGGTTTTCTATCTGCATTAGCAATGGCTATTATGGCTTTTAAAGCAGGGTCGAACTCTTTGTCCTCACAAATCATCCCGATGAATGGCCCATTATTGTGGGCTGGCAACGGGTTGTTTGTTACGTTCGGGACCTCTTCATCTCTCAGCACTATATTCTTTTGTTCTATTAAATCCTTCACCGCTCGTTTCAGAGTCCAGCAGTTTTCGCTGTCATGTCCTTCAGCTCCTAAATGATAAGCGCATCGTATACCCCGTTGATATGAATGTGGCTCGGGGTTTTGCCTGTTCGAGGGCACGGGCTATAGGAGACCCATCTGGACCAGTTTTGGGAATACGATTGCATAAGATTACCCTATTGGTGTAAAGTTTTGTCTCCTGGCTGGTTCGCTGGGACGGAAATTATTTTGTGGAGGGCGGGGATTATAGTGGTTTGGGGGAGGCTGATTCCTCGGGGCCTGGTTTCTGTTGCCCTGTTGTTGTGGTCGAGCAAATGGTTGGGCATTCATGACTGCATAAGGTTGGTTGAACATAATACACGTCTTGATGAGGATAATAATGTTGAGAGGTTCTTTCTGAAAACACGGGTCTGGGAGAATGGTGCCTTCTCATGTCGGAGGTTGCCGTTGAAGCTTCTTCTTTCTTTTTGTTTCTTGAGAATCCTCCTGCCCCGTTCTGTATAGCCTGGGAGGTCGCCCTTATGGCTGACTGGCTGAGAATCTTTCATGTTTTCAAGCCATTTTCTACCATCTCCCCGATTTTGATTGCTTCCACAAAAGGTTTGCCCATTGCTGACATCATATTTTGAAAATAATCCACCTCTTGCGCCTGTAGGAAGATGGTGACCATCTCTATCTCATCCATGGGTGGCTATACTATTGACGCATGTTCGTGCCACTTGACTGCATATTCTTTAAAACTTTCTAAAGGTTTGTTTTTCAAGTTGGCCAAAGATTTCCTGTCCGGGCCGATGTCAATGTTATACTGGAAAAGTCTTATAAAATACCGGGCAATGTCATCCCAAATATGCCATCGAGTGACATCCTGGTCCATGTACCATTCAGAACTGATGCCTACCAAACTCTCCCCGAAATATGCCATCAGTAGTTCTTCTTTTCCACCTGCCCCACGCAGTTGGTTGCAATATTTTTTCAAATGAGCAATGGGGTTGCCGTGACCATCATACTGTTCAAACTTTGGTGTTTTGAATCCCAAGGGAAGATGTACATGTGGGAACATGGATAAGTCCGAGTAAGACACGCTCTTCTGCCACTCAAGCCTTGCATGTTTTTCAAACTCTGCTCAAGGCTTTTCATCCTTCTTGTTATCTCATCTTGTTCGGGTGTCTTAGGAGATTTGTCCTACATCGGTGTGAGTTCGTATGCGGTTAAGGATAAGTGTATGTGGGGTATGGGGGAGGCTTGGTTTGGTAGTTGGGAGTTTGAAATGTGAAAGTTATAGGATCAAACGTGTGCCTCGGCACCGCAGGCTGTGTGGTGGCTACACACGTAGGAGCCATAAAAATATTAGGAACTAGTCCAGATGTGAACATCGGAGGGCGGGCTTCAGAAGGTACTCCCACAAAGTTGGCTGATATGGTAGGCTGCCCCAAGAGGATATTTGGGTTGTTGATGGGAGTAGTGGAGGTACCCTTCGACCTTGGGAAAAGCTCAGAAATTACGAGGATGGAACTTGGAGGTTCTTTTCCATATGTCCAAGCGTCCCACATCTCCATAACTCTAAGTTGAAGGATCCTATTTTCTTCAGCTTCCGCAGATTCTGAGGCTGGGATCCCTGCAATCGGGTTGTCTTCCGGGATGGGAACTGCCGGTAGAGTCATTTCAGATGACATTTCTGCGCTTCCTTTTGATCTAGTAAAATATCTGTTCGATGCCAGCTTACCACAAACCAATCACTGTTCTCTAAAAACCTTGACTGAAAACTGGAATTACAAACGGTTAGGTTAGGATTAGATAACAAACAGGAAATTGCATATCGGGTATAATGCACCTACGCAGTTAGTGAGTTTCTATATGTTCACAATGGTCGCATGTGTCATCTTGGCATTTATTCCGAACTTCCTTTTGGTTTCTACTTCTTATTTCCTTTTAGCTTTCCCTTTTTTAAAGAATACAGTCGAATCCTATGAAGATTGCCTATGTATCATGACGCAGCATGAATCACACCGAGTGTAGTTCATGAAAAAATGTGATGGACATAACAGGATATTTTTTCGATTTTTCAAATTTTATAAAGACAAAATTCTGATTACAAAGCTAACAAAATTAAAGGCAACTACCGGGACACAATAAAACTTACAGACTCGAATGGTGCGTAAAAGAACCTATAGACTGACAAACTCTTTTAAGAAAAACACAATTTTAAGAAATTATGAATACATTAAAACTTCATCTGCTTTTGGAACTTGCGGAGCATCATTCGGCCTTGCCGAAGACTTGCGTGCTAAAATTCCTTGGAGGTGGAGGAGGTCTTCCAGCACTTGACGAACAAATGTCATGGCGGTATCAAAGAAGATAGACTTCGTCATATCCTTACAACGATTGCTTTTTGTGGTAATATAATCTGCGATTGCCCGTATCCTTTCCCTAATAACACCTTTTTCTTGCAGCAAACACCCAATTTGCTCATCCCTTGCCTCTAGAGTTCATTCGGCTACGTGATTCAGCTTTTGGAATTGCCGTAAGTCCTTTTTTAATCCTGCTATTACTGCATAACATTCCTCTCTTTCAGATTTGAAGTCCCGGGCTTGCTTGGTCATTCTGTTTTCAGTCATGATGACCCTCCGCTTAAACCAACAATCTCATCATTATTCCCTTCCTTTAATATCTCAAGGATGTGGGCTCATTTCTCTGCACTTTTAACCAATCGATTCCGAACTCTAGATAGCTCATCTTCCGCCTTATTGAGGTCGACACTATAATCGGTTACTTTCCGTCGCAAATTTTCTATGAGTTTTTCATCTTTTGTACTTCTGGGGGGATTTTCTATGGCGGCCTTCATTTTTTGGATTTGGGCTCGTAAGGCTTCGTTTTCTTTGGTTAATATACTCTTTTCTCCCTCACTGGTCACGACTTGCAAACTATTTTCAAATTGGAGCTCTTCGATTTGCTTTTCCAATCTTCCTATAGTGGCACTATATTCGTTTTCATTGGTTAGCCAATCCCATTGCTCTAGTGACGTCTCAGCAACTTCTTTGAGATGTGGTCTCTTAGCCGGCCTTCCAGGCTTTATTTCTCTTTTGTACCAAGCAACATACCCCGGTGCAACCTCACCTTTAGATATGTCGTGCACTCGAGTACCTTCTGTCAAGTATTGACATTCACTCCAGATTTGACGTAATTCAGGGAATTGACCATTTGGGCTTATCTCAACCTCATGACGACTAATATCTTCATCCCTGGGGATCATTTTGCATCTACCCAATTGTCTTAGTACTATGTATGGCGCATAAGGCTGGATACTTTGGAGACCCATCAGAAGGAAATGAGGCCCGATGGCTGGCATATATACAACTTCATCCACAGGGAGCCACCCAAATGTCCACTCTATCTGATTTGCAGTGATGACTCGGAGATGTAACACCCATTCTGTGACACCCACAGGTACTCTAAACCCATCAACCATGTTTCAGAATTCTTCTACACAACCCTTTGTTGGTGACCCACAATTCATGAACCGAGGCCGATGGCATATATGCTCGATCATCCATATTTGAAGCAGTAAGTTACATCCTTCGAAGAAGTCTCCTCCTGCTTTACAGGCGGTGAGAGCATGGAAGATTTCAGACAAGATCATTGGAGCGAGGGTACTTTTAGCCTGGGTCATTAAAGTGCTCATGACCCCTACTATCCGTATGTCAATATTCCCATCCTTTCAGGGGAATACCAGAAGACCCAAGAAAAATATCATGAAAGCAAAACATCGATGCTCATCCTATTTGAGCTGATTTCCTTTGCTACAAATAAGATTTTCGGGGTTATTGAATCCCCCGATATGTCCATACCTTTGATATATAAATTGCGTGGTGCAAAAGCCAGCTGGTAAGTCCGAATTGTGAACTTTCCTGCTTATTTTCAAGGAGTCCACAAATTTGTGCACGGCAAGGGCTCTTGGTGCAATCAGGTATTGGTGTCTCAAAGGAATTGTGGGGGTCCCGATATATCCAGTTACTTCCTCCAATGTCGGGGTGAGTTCAAAGTCCGAGAAATGAAAGACATTGTGAGCCGGGTCCAAAAATGGGATTAATGATTTTATGATGTCTCCTCTTGGATTAATTTTCAACAAACCAGTGAGGCCTCCTAGATGCGTATTGACCCCTTTTTGCTCTGCTTCCCCCAGATCATTCCACCACAGTCGCAACTCCTAGGGCATTTTGTTCAAGAACATTATCGTGCTCATTCTGCACATTTATTAAGGTGAATTAGTATCCACAAAATATTAAAGCCAGTGTTTTATGAAATTTATTTCTTAAAATCAGGGTCTAGCTTTGCGAATACGACTTTGCAACGCTTCTGAGAGGAGGTTTTTCAGGCTGTGCTTGCTTATTGGTCAAAATAAGACTCAGAAGTGGCCATTTGTGTAGGATCAGCCTTCCGGCGTCCCTTACGGTGACATTCGGCTATTTCCGGTAGTAATGGCATCACCTGATTTTGAAACAAGCAGAAATTGTTTTTCTTATTTTGGTTATTTTTCAATAAGAGAGGTCGGACCCAATAAAACAATTTATCAAAACCAAAAATATTGTTGAAAAACTTTTCCAAATTCCTTTCCCTTTGTTTTGGATTTTTGTTTTTATTTTTGAAAAATCCGGCAGCATTCGGCGCTATTTGTGACGACTTGCCCGGTCGTCTTTGTAATTTATGCCCCGTTTTCCCATTTTCTACTTCCCCTAAGTTGATTTCTGCTATTTTGTCGTGCCGAGATGTTAGGTAATAGAATTCGGAGTGCTTTGGGACACTTAGTCCCTAAATGAGAGCTTAAGAGTTGGAAAAGGGTCTATAATCAGAATAGTATCAAGACGACATCATAATGGAAAAATGATGTTTCCGTTAGCTTCGTTAGGTGATTTAGGGGTTGGGATCGTGTTCGGAATGTATTTTAGATGTCCGTAGCTCATTTAGGCTATAAACGCCGAAAGTTAGAATTTTGAAGTTTCCAGTCCAATAGTGAAATTTTAATTCAAAGGTCAGAATGGAATTCCGGAAGTTTTGTAGCATCTTCATGTCATTTGAGACGTGCATGAAAAATTTCAGGTCAAACGGACGTATTTTGGTTAGGTTTTGAATCGAAAGCGAATTTGGTTAAGTTTTGAAAATTTTAAGTCCAAAATTATTGATTAATTAGAGTTTCCGGCATTGTTTTAGCTGGTTTAGGGATTGGTAGAAGTTTGAATGATGTTATGGGATATGTTCGTGGGTTTGGTTGAGGTCCAGGGGGCCTCGGGTGTGTTTCGGATGCTCAACGGAGCAATTTCGGAATAAAAAAGATTGCAGAAGTTCAGCTGTTGGGTTGCAGACCATTTCTTTTATGCGATCACAGGGATTTGTCTGCGATCACGTAGTGCTGTCCGTGGAGGTCCTCTATTCCTTCTACGCGATTGCATCTTCTGTTCGCGATCACATATGTTGGCTTCTTTCCCTTCTCACGACCACAATAAGTTCAATGGTTCGCACTGAGTAAACGTAGTCCGGAGTCTCAAGGTTCCGTTCCTTCTATGAGATCGCAGGAAGCTTTATGCGACCGCATAGCTCTGTGTTGTTTTTCTCCACGATCGCATGCAACAGGCTGTGTTCGCACAGCAAATTCTCCAGCTTTCCAGATTCCTTCTACGCGATCCAATTCTCATTCGCGCGATCGCATAGAGTAAATCACTGGGCAGTTATAAATATTTCAAAACGAACCATTCTTCCATTTTTTCAAAAACTCAAGTTAGGGAGCTCGGTTTTGGGAGATGTTTCGAAGGGTTTTTAAAGGCAACGATTGAGTAACGATTCCTTACTCTCTTATGATTATTACCCACTAATTTAAACTCGAATTCAAGTTTTAATTTCGGATTTAGCATGAAAATAGGGTTAAGTTCTTAGACCTAACTTTGATGATTTGAAGGGGCATTTGACCTTTGATTTGGGAGATTTTTATATGGTTAGACTCGTGAGAGTACGAGTGTTCAGAAATTATAAATATTATTTGATTCTGAGGCGTTGGCCTGAGGGTCATTTTGGTCATTTCACCTACTTTCGCGTCGTGACTTTAATTTTAATAGGGTAATTAGTTACTTTCGATGTTATTTACGTTATGTAATTGGTTTGAAAGATTTCGGCCACTCGGAGTCGGATACTCGTGGCAAGGGCATTGTTTCTTAGCGGTTTTTTACCAATCGAGGTAAGTGGCTTGTCTAACCTTGTGTGGGGGATCTCTCCCCTTAGGATATCTTTGTCATTGTTTAAATGCCTGGTGCACGGGGTGATAGGCGTGTACTTTTGCTAGTTGGTTGAAATTCACCTTACTTGGCTTATTTAGACAGTGTTTTTACTCTATGTTTAGCTGTTGAAAACGAAACTTCGCTTGTTTGATTTAGGTAAAGCATGTTAGTAACTTACTTGCTCTATTTAACTAATTGAAATATCTGTTTTTCCTTGGAAAGTATGCTAGGGTCTTATTTACTCTATTTGACTAAATTGCCATATTTATTTTTCTTGCGAAGCATGTTAGATTCTCGACTTTCTTGTTGTTCACATTTGGCTTCCTTTCCGTCAAATATTAAATTTGTTGTGGTGTATTTTGCTTTTACGACTGCGCGTTCAATTCCCGGAGATCCTCTGTTATTGGTGTAAAAGGGCTGCGGGTTCAATTCCCGGAGATCCTCGGATATTGATAAAGTGGACTGCAGGTTCAATTTCCGAAGCTCCACTTGGCGATGGACTGCGGGTTCATTTCTCAGAGATTCTTGGATATTGATAAAGTGGATTGCGGGTTCAATTCTCGGAGCTCCACGTGGCGATGGACTGTGGGTTCAATTCCCGGAGATCCTTGGATATTGATAAAGTGGATTGCGGGTTCAATTCCTGGAGCTCCACGTGGTGATAAACTTCGGGTTTGATTCCCGGAGATCCTCGGATATCTGTAAAGTGGACTGCAGGTTCAATTCCCGGAGCTCCATGTAGAGATCGTGACTGTTGAGTGATTTTCTTTGTGTTTGTAGTTTGTACTTGTATCCGTTTTGTTTTAATTGATGTCTTGTTAGATAGTCGCGATTTATTTCAGCACCTACTGTTTATTTATTCTTACATTATTTCTTATGTTCTTCTCAGTATGGCCTCGACCTTCCTCGTCACTACTCCATCGAGGTTAGGCTTTATACTTACTGAGTACCGCTGTGGTGTACCCATGCTACTCTTGTACACATTTTCGTTGTGTAGGTCCAGGTACTTCTGATTAGACGCGCTATTAGAGTTTACGAAGCTACATTTAGGGGCCTGAGGTATCATCTTCCGCGTCCGCAGAGACGAGGAGCCTTCCTCTATTCTGCCCTTAGTTAGTAGTTTTGCCCATGTATTTCCATCGTCTAGACACTTCTGGATGTTTTACTTTATTTTGAGTCGACATGTATGTGCCAGGAGACACTCTATACATTATCTAATGCTATTTATGTTTTGTTTATCATTTCCGCAAAGATTGTTGAATTTCCACAGTGTGTCAGGCTTACCTAGTCGCGAAGACTAGGTGACATCATGACAGGTTCACGATTTGTGAACTAGGGTCGTGACAAGTTGGTATCAGAGCTCTAGGTTCATAGGAGTCACGGGACACAGGCCGGTTATTTAGAGTCTCGTTGATCGGTACAGAGACGTCTGTACTTATCTACGGGACGCTATGTAACTGTTTAGGAAAACAATCTTCACTTCATTTGAATTCTTGTCGTGCTATGTTCTTGAACTCGATTCTAATCTAATGTTTTCCTATTCTCTCACGAATGGTGAGTACACGCACGACCTGAGACGATCAGGCACCCGCACCCCCTCCTGCAGTAGCTAGAGGCAGGGACCGGGGCACGGGTTGTGGACGTGCTCGGGGTGCAGCCAGAGCACCTGCACGAGCAGCCTCCAAGGTGCCACTAGTAGATCCAGTAAGGACTCAAGCACCAGTGACGCCCACAACCACTACTACTCCAGCTGTTCAGGAGGTATTAACACAGTTTCTGGGCATGTTTGATACGTTGATCCAAACGGGACTGATCCAAGTTGTGCCGACTAAACAGATCGGGGGAGGGACCAAGACTCCCGCCGCTCCCACTCCAGAGCAGCGAGTTCCCATTAGTTAGGGTTCAGGTTTCATGCCAGCACAGTCTGTGGTTCCAGTGCAGCTGATGGCGAGGACCTCTCGCTGAGTAGAGGACAAACAAGGTAAGGAGGGACATTATATAGGAGTGAGTAGACCTCGTGGGTCGAGGAGATATACTGGTCCTTATTTGGAGTCAGGGTACATCGTGGTAGAGGTTCTGTGGGTCAGCTAGTTCAGTTTGCACCTCAGAGTTTCCATAGAGTTTTGGGTGTTCAAGGGTCTTGGATTACCCGTACCGCACAGTTCCCACTACCACGTCAGTCAGGAAGGTGCTTTGAGTGTTGTGACACATGTCACATGCATAGGGGATATCCCAGAGTTGGGAGGGATACGCCTTCTCAACATCTCAGCTACAGCGTGCCTCGCAGGGTTTTAGGGTCATAGGTACAGCCCCAACTGCTACCCCACCTAAACATACTGAGGGAGTTATCTCCGATTTTGTCATCCCAGGTATTTTTGTGGTTTGATACAGAGGCGTGCCGATTGTATTCGGCCTAGTCTTCACTTATTTTTATGTGCCATTTTATTTTGCTCCACATTTGGGTACAGTCCGAGAGACCTTGAGCTCTCCTGTTTATGTTTCTACTCCCGTGGGAGATTATCTGGTTGTAGACCATGTGTATCTGTCATGTTTTGTATTATTCGTGGTTTTGAGACCAGGGCAGATCTTTTATTACCTGATATGGTCGATTTTGATATTATCTTGGACATGGACTGGTTGTCGCCCCATTATGCTATTCTTGATTGTCACACTAACACCGTGACGCCGGCTATGCCAGGTATTCCTTGTGAGTGGTACTTTTGATCACACTCCCAGTAGAGTTATATCTTTTCTCAAGGCTCAGCGTATGGTTGAGAAGGGGTGCGCTGTGTATTTAGCCTACGTGAGAGATGTCAGTGTTGATACCCCTTCTGTTGACTTTGACCCAGTAGTACGGGATTTTCCCGATGTGTTCCCAGCTAATCTTCCAGGCATGCCGCCCGATCGGGACATTGATTTTGGTATTGATTTGTTGCCGGGCACTTAGCCCATATCTATTCCTCCTTACTCATGGCACCTCCTGAGTTGAAGGAGTTGAAGGACCAGTTGCAGGAATTGCTTGATAAGGGTTTTATTCGACCCAATGGTTCACCATCGGGTGCTCCGGTATTGTTCATGAAGATAAAGGATGGTTCTTTGCGCATGTGTATCGACTATCGTCAGTTGAACAAAGTTACAGTGAAGAACTGATATCCTTTGCCTCGTATTGATGATCTATTTGACCAGCTTCAGGGCGCACAGGTGTTTTTTAGGATTGATTTGCGCTTAGGCTATCACCAGCTAACGATTCGGGAACCAGATATCCCGAAGACTGCATTCAGGACTCGGTATGGTCATTATGAATTCCTTGTCATGTCATTTGGGCTGACCAATGCCCAAGCAGCTTTTATGCATTTGATGCACAGTTTAATCAGGCCCTATCTCGACTCATTTTTCATTTTCTCATAGATGATATTCTTGTATACTCCCTGAGCTGGGAAGATCATGAACAGCACCTGAGGGTAGTGCTTCAGACTCTGATAGAAAACTAATTATATGCAAAGTTTTCAAAATGTGAGTTTTGGTTGAGTTTCGTGGCATTTCTAGGCCAGGTGGTATCGAGTAAGGGCATTTGGGTAGATCCAAAGAAGGTGGAGGCCGTGCAGAGTTGGCCCAGGCCCTCCTCAGCTGCAGAGATCCGTAGTTTCCTTGGCCTCGCAGGGTATTACCGCAATTTTATGGAAGTGTTCTCGTCGATTGCAGCTCCTATGACTAGATTGACCCAGAAGGGTAATCCTTTTCAGTGGTTGGATGAGTGTGAGGCGAGCTTCCAAAAGCTCAAGATGGCTTTGACTTCAGCCCATATTCTGATTTTGCCTACTGGTTCGGGGTCTTATACGGTTTATTGTGATGCCTCGCGAGTTGGACTTGGAGTGGTGTTGATGCAAGATGGTAGGGTGATTGCCTACGCACCCAGGCAGTTGAAGGTGCGTTAAAGAATTATCCTATCCATGATCTTGAGTTTGTTGCCATTGTTCACGCCTTGAAGATATGGCGTCACTATTTGTATGGTGTGCCTTATGAGATTTATACTGATCATCATAGTTTGCAGCACTTGTTCAAGCAGAAGGATATGAACTTGCGCCAGAGGAGATGATTGGAGCTACTGAAAGATTATGATGTTACTATTCTTTATCACTAGGGCAAGGCCAATGTGGTAGCTGATGCCTTGAGTCGCCGGGCGGAGAGTTTGGGGAGCTTGGCACATGTACCAGCTTCAGAGAGACCTATGGCGATGGATATTAAGGCCTTAGCCAGTCAGTTCGTGAGGTTGGACATTTCGGAGCCCAGTCGGGTCCTAGCCTGTGTGGTTTCTCGGTCTTCATTGTTTGATGGTATCAGGGAGAGACAATATGATTATCCTCATTTTCTTGTCCTCAGTGACGCGATTCAGCATGGCGATGCTAGGGATGTGACTATTGGAGATGACGGGTTACTGAGGATGCATGGTCGTATTTGTGTGCCCAATGTTGATGGTATTCGGGAGTTGATACTAACCGAGGCCCATATCTCGCGGTATTCATTCCATCCTGGTGCCGCGAAGTTGTGTCAGGATCTGAGGCAGCACTACTGGTGGAGGCGGATGAAGAAAGGCATAGTAGAGTTTGTGGCTAGATGCCTCAATTGTCAGCAGGTAAAGGCTTAGCATTAGAGACTGGGAGGGTTACTCCAACAGATGGAGATTCCGAAGTGGAAATGGGAGAATATCACCATGGATATTGTGACAAGCCTCCCGCTAACAGCGAGGAAGTTTGATTCTATTTGGGTTGTTGTGGATCGGCTGATCAAGTCCGCTCATTTCATTCTAGTATGCACTTCTTACTTAGCGGAGCGGTTAGCAGGGATTATATCAGGGAGATTGTCCGTCTGCATGGCATTCCAGTTTCTATCATCGCAAACAGAGGCTTAGTGTTTACATCGCGGTTCTTGAGAGCCGTCCAGCATGAGTTGGGTACCAGGGTGACCATGAGCACAACCTTTCACCCTCAGACGGACGAACAGCCCGAGCGCACTATTCAGATTCTTGAGGATATGCTCTGTGCGTGCGGTATTGAGTTTAGAGGGTCTTGGGATCAGTTCTTGCCGTTTGCGGAGTTTGCATACAACAACAGTTACCAGTCTAGTATTCAGATGGCGCCTTATGAGGCCTTATATGGTAGGAGATGCAGATCCCCTGTGGGTTGGTTCGAGCCGGGCGAGGCCAGGTTATTGGGCACTATTTGGTTTGGGATGCGGTTGAGAATGTTAAGGTGATTCAGGATAGACTCCATGCGGCCCAGTCCAGACAGAAGAGTTATGCAGACGGAAGGTTCGTGATGTTTCATTTATGGTTGGTGAGCGGGTTATGCTTCGGGTATCGCCTATGAAAGGCATCATGAGGTTTGGAAAGAAAGGAAAGTTGAGCCCGAGGTACATTAGTCCATTTGAGATTTTGAAGCAGGTTGGGAATGTTGCTTATGAGCTTTCTTTACCACCCAGTTTAGCCGGGGTTCATCCAGTATTTCATGTTTCGATGCTTCGGATGTATCATGGTGACTCGTTTCATGTGTTGGAGTTCACTTCAGTCCAGTTGGATAATGAATTGTCCTATGTAGAGGATCCAGTGGCAATATTGGATAGACAGGTTCGAAAGCTCAGGTCAAAGGATATAGCTTCAGCAAAGGTGCAGTGGCGGGGTCAGCCGGCCAAGGAGGCGACTTGGGAGACTGACCGGGATATGCGCAGCCGATACCCTCATATATTTGCTACTTCAGATATGTTCTCTATGCCCGTTCGAGGACAACAGATGTTTAAGTGTGGGAGGATGTGACGACCCTGCCAGTCGTCTTTGGAATTTATGCCCCATTTCCCCATTCTCTGCTTCCCCTAAGTTCATTTCTGCTATTATCTTGTCGGGATGTTCGGTAATAGAATTCGGAGTGTTTTGGGACACTTAGTCCCTAATGAGAGCATAAGATTTGTAAAAAGGTCCTAATCGGAAGAGTGTCAAGATGACCTCGGAATGGAAAACTTATGGTTCTGTTATCTCCGTTAGGTTATTTCAAGATTGGGAGCGTTTTCGGAATGTATTTTAGTTGTCCGTAGCTCATTTAGGCTATAAATGCCGAAAGTTAGAATTTTGAAGTTTCCAATCCAATAGTGAAATTTTAATTCGAGGGTCGGAATGGAATTCCGGAAGTTTTTGTAGCACCGTCATGTCGTTTGGGACGTGCGTGCAAAATTTCAGGTCAAACGAACGTGTTTAGGTTAGGTTTTGAATCGAAAGAGAATTTGGTTAAGTTTTTAAGTTTTTAAGTCCAAATCATTGATTAATTCGAGTTTATAGTGCTGGTTTAGGGGGTTTAAGTATTGGTTCAAGTTTTAATAATGTTATGGGATATTTTCGTGGGTTTGGTTGAGGTCCAGGGGGCCTCGGGTGTGTTTCGGATTCTCAATGGAGCAATTTCGAACTCAAAACGATTGCAGAAGTTCAGTTGTTGGGTTGCAGACCATTTCTTTTATACGATAGCATGGATTTGTTTGCGATCGCGTAGTGATGTCCATTGAGGTCCTCTATTCCTTCTACGCGATCGCATCTTCTTGTTCGCGATCACATAAGTTGGCTTCTTTCAATTTTGCGATCGAAATTAGTTCAATGCGTTCGCACTGTGTAAACGTAGTCCGGAGTCTCAGGGTTCCCTTCCTTCTATGCGATCGCAGGAAGCCTTATGCGATCGCATAGCTCTTGTTCTTCTCCGCGATCGCATGCAAAAGGATGCGTTCGCATACCACATTTCTCCAGTTTTCCAGATTCCTTCTACGCGATCGCATTCTCACTCACGCGATCGCATAAAGTAAATCACTGGTGCAGTTATAAATATTTCAAAACGAGCCATTCTTCCATTTTTACAAAAACTAAAGCTAGGTAGCTCGGTTTTGGGAGATGTTTTGAAAGGTTTTTAAAGGCAACGATTGGGTAATGATTCCTTACTCTCTTATGATTATTACCCACTAATCTAGACTCGAATTCAAGCTTTAATTTCGGATTTAGCATGAAAATTGGGGTTAAGTTCGTAGGCCTAACTTTGATGATTTGAAGGGGCATTTGACCTTCGATTAGGGAGATTTTTATATGGTTAGACTCGTGAGAGTACGAGGGTTATGAATTTATAAAAATTATTTGATTCCAAGGCGTTGGAATCAGGGGAATTTTTGTCATTTTATCTATTTTGCGACGTAGCTTAATTTTTAATAGTGTAATTAGTTACTTTCAATGTTATTTACGTTATCTAATTGGTTTGAATAGATTTGGGCCACTCGGGGTCGGATACGCGTGGCAAGGGCATTGTTTCTTAGCAGGTTTGTACCAATTCGAGGTAAGTGGCTTGTCTAACCTTATGTGGGGGATCTCACCCCTTAGGAAATCTTTGTCATTGTTTAAAAGCCTTGTGCGCGGGGTGACGGGCGTGTACTTGTGCTAGTTGTTGGAAATTCACCTTATTTGGATTATTTAGACTGTGTTTTTACTCCATATTTAACTCTTGAAAATGAAACTTCGCTTGTTTGATTTAGGGAAAGCATGTCAGAAACTTACTTGCTCTATTTGACTAATTGAAATATATGTTTTTCCCTGGAAAGTATGCTAGGGACTTATTTACTCTATTTGACTAAATTGCCACATTTGTTTTTCTTGCGAAGCATATTAGATTCTCGACTTTCTTGTTGTTTGCATTTGGCTTCTTTTTCGTTAAATATTAAATCTTTTGTGGTGTATTTTTCTATTAGGACTGCGGGTTCAATTCCCGGAGATCCTCTGTTATTGGTATAAAGGACTGCGGGTTCAATTCCCGGAGATCCACGTGGCGATGGACTGCGGGTTCAATTCCCGGAGATCCTCGGATATTGATAAAGTGGACTACGGGTTCAATTCCAGGAGCTCACGTGGCGATGGACTGCGGTTCAATTCCCAGAGATCCTCGGATATTGATAAAGTGGATTGCAGGTCCAATTCCCGGAGCTCCACGTGGCGATGGACTGCAGGTTCAATTCTCGGAGATCCTCGGATATTGATAAAGTGGACTGTGGGTTCCATTCCCGGAGCTCCACATGGCGATGGACTACAGGTTCAATTCCCAGAGATCCTCGGATATTGATAAAGTGGATTGCGGGTTCAATTCCCGAAGCTCCACGTGGTAATGGACTGCGGTTTACATCCCCAGAGATCCTCGGATATTGATAAAGTGGACTGCGGGTTCAAATCCTGGAGCTCCACGTGGCGATGGACTGCGGGTTCAATTCCCGGAGATCCTCGGATATTGATAAAGTAGACTGCGGGTTCAATTTGCGGAGCTTCACGTGGCGATGGACTGCGGGTTCGATTCCCGGAGATCCTTGGATATTGGTAAAGTGGACTGCGGGTTTGATTCCCGGAGCTCCATGCAGAGATCCTGACTGTTGAGTGATTTTCTTTGTGTTTGTAGTTTGTACTTGTAGCCGTTCTGTTTTAATTACTGTCTTGTTAGATATTCGCGGGATTTATTTTAGTATCTACTGTTTATTTATTCTTACATTATTCCATATGTTCATCTCAGTAGGGCCTTGACCTTCCTCGTCTCTACTCCATCGAGGTTTGGCTTGGTACTTATTGAGTACTACTGTGGTGTACTCATGCTATGTTCATCTAAGTAGGGCCTCGACCTTCCTCGTCTCTACTCCATCGAGGTTTGGCTTGGTACTTACTGAGTACTGCTGTGGTGTACTCATGCTACTCTTCTGCACACTTTTGTTGTGCGGGTCCAGGTACTTCTGTTCTGACGCGCTATTAGAGTTTTCGGAGCTACATTTGGGGGTCTGAGGTATCATTTTCCGCGTCCGCAGAGCCGAGGAGACTCCCTCTATTCTGCCTTTAGTTAGTAGTCTTACCCATGTATTTCCCTCGTTGTAGATACTTCTGGATTTTAGAGCCATGTTTTGTACTTTACTCTTAGCCTGTGTTGCCCGTGGGTTTTCGGGTCCTCGAGGTTTTACGTTATTTTGAATCGACATGTCTGTGCCAGGTGGCGCTCTACAGTATCTTATGCTATTTATGTTTTGTTTATCGTTTCCGTAAAGATTGTTGAATTACCGTAGTGTGTCAGGCTTACCTAGTCGCGAAGACTAGGTACCGTCATGACAGGTTCACGATTTGTGAACTATGGTCGTGACACTATTTGAGCGTTGGTTTTTTTGCAAAGATTTATCTCAGTAACTCTCAAATTTCCTTTTATTGACAAGCCGGTCAACATGCGAATCCAAAGCAAATAAACGCGCAAGTAGCACGTAATATGCATCGGGATGGTCTTTTCATTTCGGTTCACATGTCCTAGACGGACCCAACCCCTATGTTGAGTCCCCTAAGTCAAATGCACAAAGCAAATAATTGTTCCTACAAGGGATCCAGCATGAGGTCAAGTTATTCTAGGTTAAAAACCTTGGTAGAGGGTCTAGACTGTGCACCCGAGCGGACAACTCGAGTCGAGGAGGGGGCTACGTACTAGGAACCAAAAGGCAATCTGGCTTAGTAACTTGTCTGGCCTCTTTCTTAATTTCAGGTATGACACTAACAGAATAGGGAGTCTCAACCAGTAAGCACATTCCTGGAGGTGAGAAGAGAAGGGTTTCGTAGCAGTTTATATGTACAGTTAAGATAATATCAAAGCGGTAAGGAAATTAGCACTTGGCATGGAACATGTAATGAAATCAGAAGAAGCCAAATATAAGAGTTATTTTAAGCTCGAATTCTTGAACCATGAACGAGAGATTCTTGGTTTCTTTTCATCCCCAGCAGAGTCGCCAGAGCTGTCACACCTCCTTTTTTACACGGCTATCATGAAGGATGATACGTATAATGGAGTTTTTCCAAATAAAGTGACATTATTCAAAATGGGATTATTTATTAATTAAGAGTCGCCACTTGGGATATGTTTGGCTTTTGGTGTCCCAAGTCACCGGTTTATTTAGAATCCCAAATCGAGGAAATTTTCGACTGCCCAATTGGAGTCTGCAAACCAGAAATTCTTGAGTAAGGAATTCTGTTGACCCGAGGGAAGGTGTTATGCACCCTCGGATACAGTGGTTCTAGCACGGTCGCTTAAACTATTATAAATGGCTAATTTCCTAATTTTTATACATGTTCCTCCTACAATGCAATTTTAATATTATTAACCTCTTTATTCACTTTAAGGAATATTTGTAACGTTATTAAAACACGTCTCGAACCACGTCACATAAATGCACACGGGTTCTCAACACATTTTAACATCGTTGAGACTTGGATTTGGGTCACATAAATGCGCGCCCGAATTTAGGAAGATATCTTATTAAAATATCGCGCCTATAGCAACTACACGTTTTAAAATTCCTGGAAGAGTCGTGAAATTCACTAAACGACACCTCCAGATTTCTATGTATTTTATTACAGTTAAATAGCCAACATAGTGCATGATTTTGTTAGCGTGGCTCATTTAATTTATTTTTTAGAAGGGCAACCTAAAGAGACTATAATTTTCTATTATACGCGTCTCTAAAATAAAAGAGAAATCCTACTATTTCGTATATAAATGGCTTATTCAAATGAAGCAACCAATTTGCATATTTTCAGTGCTTGTACAACACATTTCTGCAATCTGGGGATCTATCAACTAAAACAGCTCATAAGTATATTTTACACTTCACAATCGCGAGAATCTAGGCTTTCAATTGAGCCCAGAAATTTGGACTACAAATTAATCACAAGGATAAGGATAGCATTTTCAAATTGTTAAACTACAACTGTTAATATTATTCATAGTTGATCATTTTTAACACATAAAAAAATTGACAAAGGACATCCTGGTAATGATTTTTTACTAATGAATCAATATGCTAAATTCATATTTAAGATCGACACATACAGATTGATAGACTTAACAACTAGAATATGTATACACATGGTAACTTCCTATTACTGATATGAACACAAAATTTAGGTAGGTTGTTGATTATCCTATTTTTAGCCTACTGAAGTTTAAACAAATTGAGGTTGACAGTCCAAATACAGTCCTCCATAGTTTATACGTCTATATAGATTACAACACTAGAAATACTACTGAACTAATAACGTTTATAATATGACATTAATATAAAAATATAATCATCTTCATTATCAGCGATGGTCTTGAATATGTACAGCTGTGCATTCCCAAAATTTCCTGGATGAGAGCAACACCTGGAATTACAGCCAAAGAGGAATCCTATGAGTAAAGTAAACAAGAAGCAAGCAAGCAAGCAACAACCAAATTGACCAGTAAACCCAGGAATATATCAGGAATTCAGGAAAAACTTTGAATAGCCAACACACACAAGTTTCGATCCTTAATGCGTATGCTTCAAATCATCTTCAGCTTCTTAGGAATAGAATTTGATTATTATAGAAGATTTTGCCAGGAAAACTTAGGATTTCAGAAAATTTGTTTTCAGATGGATATTCTCGACCCTTTTCTTCAGAATGTATATCTGAAAATGTATCTGAATGTATATCTAAAGTGTATCCCCCTCTTTAAACAATCAGATGTCTCTTTTATAGCCAAAGCCTTAGGGAAATCGAATCTTTTTTGTTTTCATTTTAGTCCCTTACCCATTTTTCAGATTTGCCTAATTAATCCTTTATTTTCTAACTTGTGCCTCAAGTTTTGAGGAAGAATTAACAGAAATAGTATTTTGACCCTTCACTAGAATGTTTCATGAGTTTGTTACAAGATTCTTATGCTCAAATACCCTCAATACCCATGTCTTCCTTTCTTAATTACTGACCTATATGTGTTATATCCTGGTGCCTATCCATTTTGTCAACAATTGACCCTAGTTAACTACCTAAAGTCATAAACCAAGGTTATATTATCAGCTGGGATCAAATTTTGAGAAAGCTGGCCATCACCAACTGCCTAATTAGAAACTATACTATGTAAAAACAATCAACCAAGTGTCAAAAACAAATCGATGCAACACATATATACAGGTGGATTTGAACAAGTATCAGAATATGGAACCAAATTACTCAGAAGAAAGATGATATTAATCAGCACAAACTTTGGAAACCAGATTTATCACACATGGATACTGATCGATTTTGCAACAAAAGAAATGGAAAATCGGAGATGAATAATTCTGAGCTTAGCATGATAAACCAAATGAGTGAACAGAAACAATTGTGACTTCAAATGTCAAGCAGACTATTCAGAAGCATATTATCCAATCTTAAAACAAAGACAAGCATATGATTCTAGATGGAAGCAATCACTCAACATATTTCAAAGATCAACAGATAGAAAAATTCATGTACTTAAACAAATGAAAACAAAGAAGATCAAACAATAAAAACAAATGAAAACAAAGAAGATTATCTCAAGGTTTTTCGACCCTTTCTGAGAGGGTCTGTTGGCCTTCTGACACCCTTGTATCAATATTGGAGAGGGGGGAGAGGGTATCACGTTAGGGTTAGTTAGGTTTGGGGTGAGTCTGTGTTTCAGGCTATTTTTGATATGATTTTCGGCCAAATATGCTTAGATTCGAAGACTGATGGTCGTGGATTTGTGGAAAGGAAAGTGAGGAGGTCACCTGAGACTATTTTTGAAGGATTCTGGGGAGGTTAGGTTTTTGGTCAGAGTCTTGATTCAATATTCGAGGAGATTGGTGAGGGTTCGAGGGACGAAATTTAGAGGGTTGGAAAGAAGAGAAGGATGTTAGAAAATACGCTTAACGCTAGAGGGGGGTGAATAGCATTATAATAAAAAATAGCGTAAACTTGCGGAATTTAAAACTTGCAGGAATGAAATAAGTGCGATAAGTAAATAATAAAGAACGAACGCACCGATGTATTCTGGTTCACCACAACACGTGACTAGTCCAGTCCCCGAGAGACTCTCTAGAGATTTCAACTATCACTGTTAAGCTTACGGGTGCTCAACAAACCGTTACAACCTGAGAACTTGAGTCACACAAGTCTCAACAACCTTTGCTCGAAGATACAACACTTCAAGACTTCAACCAAAGGAATCACAACGTTCCTTCTTATAATACAAGGGAACAACTTTCCCTTCAAGTGTATAAAAACACTTTGCACTCAAAACAAGACTCTCCTTAAGAGTAGATATGAGTAAAATAAATACGCTCAAGAACGCAACAACTTTTGTCAACAATTTGGCTCTCAAAAACTTATGTAATGAATAGAAAATGATGAATAAGAGAGTATGCAAGCTTTAGCAATAATATTGTCAGTTGTTGTATTTGTAAGACTGATTTGAAGATGTATTTATAGTGTCAAAACCATGCATTACCGTTGCCTAATTGCCAATTAAGAATTGCTGATTTTGTGCTATGACAATCGATTGTCTACTCGGCACAATCAATTGTTTTTCAATCGTTCCAAAAATCATTCCCAGATTTTACGCCATATAATCGATTACTGGCAACGTTCCAAAATCATTTCCAGATTTTACTTAAAACAATCGATTGTCAGAGATATACAATCATTTACTTGGCAACGTTCAAAAAATCTTTTTCAGATTTTACTTCAAACAATCGATTACTAAAATCTTGTAATCGATTATCTGATGGAGTTTGAAAATATTTTGGCAACGGTCATTTACATAATCGATTATGCTATATGGACAATCGATTATTTATCAGTCTTTGAAAAATCTAATAAACACTGTCTCAACACATCGATTGTCATAAGGTTCACAATCGATTATTTTATATCTTTGAAAAATCTGATAGTCACTGCTTCAACACAATCGATTGTCATAGGGTTCACAATCGATTATTTTGTAGCTTTGAAAAATCTTATGGACACTGCCTCAACACAATCGATTGTCATAAGGTACACAATCGATTGTTATGCAGATTTCAAAAATCTGATGGACACTGCCTTAACACAATCGATTGTCATTAGGTTCACAATCGATTGTCTTGCGGCTGCCTTAACATAAATCGATTATCATAAGTACATAATCGATTATCTTTGTCCAGATTTTAGAGGCATGTTTAAAAATCATTTTGCTAAAATAAGTATGCATGATTTAAAATCATTTTGCTCTAAGTTAAACGTGCATGATTTGATAAAACATGATTTTACGAGAGAAGCCAAGTCTTGAGTTAAGTTGTCGGATCAAGATCACAATTAAAGAACGACTCATGTATAACTTTGTTTAGTCTTGATCTTTGTTTGTCTTGTGCTTGAACTTCGTTACGTGACATTTGCGTGCTTGTGCTTGGACCTCGTCATATGTCAATTTCGCATTGTTTGTCATTTATCAAAACCTACAAATATGAACAGACGTTTAGTTTAATGCCTTGAGAACGTGTTTCAACAATTTCCCCCTTTTTGATAATGGCAAACCTTAATCGGGATATGCATATTAGATAATTCATAATGACGATCCAAGACAAGTAAAGACATGCAATTAGTTCATACAATTAGTTCCCCCTCAACATATGAATTCCCCCTCAACTTATGCCAATAAATATTAGTGCATAGCCCTTATTCTTCCCCCTTTTGACATTAGCAAAAACAAAATAAGTAATAACATGTTTATTGAAAAAATTTCCAACTTCATAAAAGGGATAATAAAGCCAGTAATGTCAACATAATCGATTATTGATACTTGATAATCGATTATATAATAAAGATAAATCGATTATTTTTGAAGAGGAATCGATTATTCTGCATCAGTCTTTATGATTCCCCCTGCTTTTAGGGCGATACATGCAAAAATACATTAGACGCCTCCGACGTTCAAGTTAGTAATCATGTAAAAGGAAAAATGCAATGCATGACTTAGATCAACGTGGAGTCAAGAATCCCGAGTTCACTGCGAATTCGGAAGAAGGACTCTTTCTCTAAAGGTTTTGTAAAGATGTCGGCCAATTGATCTTTGGTTTCAACAAATTCAATTTCGACATCGCCTTTGAGAACGTGATCTCTTATAAAATGATGCCTAATTTCAATGTGTTTTGTTCTTGAATGAAGAACGGGGTTCTTCGTCAAGCATATGGCGCTAGTATTATCACATCTAAGAGGGATATGATCGATACTTAGGCCATAGTCCAAGAGTTGCTGTTTCATCCAAAGGATTTGAGCGCAACAACTCCCCGCAGCTACATATTCAGCCTCGGTTGTGGACAACGCAACACTTACTTGTTTCTTGCTAAACCAAGAAACTAGAGAGCTACCGAGCAAATGGCAAGTGCCACTAGTGCTCTTGCGGTCCAATTTGCATCCAGCAAAATCGGAATCGGAATAGCCAACAGGTTGGCATGAAGAACCTTTGGGGTACCATAGACCCACATTTACAGTACCAACAAGATACTTCAATATCCGTTTCACCGCAGTTAGGTGAGACTTCTTCGGACATGATTGATAACGAGCGCATAAGCACACGCTAAACATGATGTCCGGTCTACTAGCAGTAAGATAAAGGAGAGATCCAATCATACCTCGATACTTCTTGGTGTCGACTTCCTTACCTTTCTCATCTTTGTCTAGATGGTCGGATGTGTTCATGGGAGTGGCCATTGCTTTCACATTGCTCATTTCAAATCGTTTTAGCAATTCTTTGCAATATTTAGCTTGACAAATGAAGGTTCCTTCTTTCATTTGCTTTACTTGCAGCCCCAAAAAGAAGGTCAGCTCACCCATCATAGACATCTCAAATTCGCTTGTCATTAAATCAGAAAATTCCTTGCACAAGGCATTGTTAGTAGCACCAAAAATAATATCATCCACACAGATTTGAACTAATAGAATATCATTGTTTTTATGCTTAACAAATAGAGTGGTGTCAACTTTCCCCCTAATAAATTCATTTTCCAACAGAAATTTGCTCAATCGTTCATACCAAGCTCGGGGAGCTTGTTTGAGACCATAAAGCGCCTTTTTAAGTTTGAAAACATGATTGGGAGATTTGAAGTCTTCAAAGCCCGGGGGTTGTTCAACATAAACTTCTTCTTGAGTAACACCATTTAGAAAAGCACTTTTTACATCCATTTGATATAAATTGAAATTCATAGAAGAGGCAAAAGCAAGCAATAAACGAATAGCTTCTAACCTTGTTACTGGTGCATATGTTTCTTCATAGTCAATTCCCTCTTCTTGATTATAGCCTTTTGCTACAAGCCTAGCTTTGTTTCTAGTGATTACACCATTTTCATCTAGTTTGTTTCGAAAAACCCATTTCGTACCAATTACGGTATGATTCTCGGGTCTTGGCACCAAATCCCAAACGTCATTTCGTTTGAATTGGTTAAGCTCCTCTTGCATTGCCAAGGTCCAAAATTCATCCCCAATTGCTTCAGAGATGGTTGAAGGTTCAATTTGACAAACGAAAGCAGTATGTCCTAAGGTATTTTTAAGAGTGTTTCGAGTACTTACCTGTTGTTCAATGTCGCCAATTACCTGTTCAAGAGGATGGTCTTTGATTGTTCTCCACGCGTTGGGCAGTTTTGTTTCTTTTTCTAGTTGTGGCGCTTCCTCCAATAATTGTTCCAAGGTTTCATCTTGAATTTCCTTAGGAGTTTCCTCTTGTACCTTGTCTTGAGGACTTATTGAGTTTAAGATACCTGCAGGATCAAAACCAGAATCCTTTCTCGCCAAGCGAGCATTATTTTCGGAAAATACAATATGAGGGGATTCCTCCATAGTTTCGGTTCTATTAAGGAATACCCTATATGCCTTGCTACGTGATGAATAACCAATAAAAATTCCTTCATCGGATTTGGCATCAAACTTTCCCAAATTGTCTTTTCCATTGTTATGAATAAAGCATTTACAACCGAATACTCTAAGATGGGAGATGTTTGGTTTCCTTCCCTTATAGAGTTAATAGGGAGTTTTCATGAGTATTGGCCTTATGACTACTCTGTTTAAAACGTAGCATGCGGTACTCACGGCATCCGCCCAAAAATGTTTGGGAATCTTAGCCTCATCGAGCATGGTTCTAGCCATCTCTTCGAGACACCTATTTTTCCTTTCCACCACTCCATTTTGTTGTGGTGTGCGTGGAGCAGAGAAGGTGTGCTCGATACCGAGTTCGTCACAAAAGTCCGCGAAGAGATTGTGATCGAACTCTCCCCCATGATCACTTCTTATTGAAGTGACGGTTGTGTCCTTTTCATTTTGAACATGTTTAAGAAAATATTTCAAATTATGAAAAGCTTCACTTTTATAAGCAAGAAATAGAGTCCATGTAAATCTAGAATAATCATCAACAATAACAAAAGCATAACGATTTCTACCAAGACTTTCAATGCGAGATGGTCCAAAAAGGTCCATATGAAGAAGTTGCAATGGTCTAGTAGTTGAAACAATATTTTTCGATTTAAAAGATGCTTTTGTTTGCTTTCCTTTTTGACAAGAGTCGCAAATAGAGTCTTTTTCAAATTTCAAATTTGGAAGACCAATAACTAGATTTTGTGAAACCAATTTGTTTAAAAGATGCATGTTGATATGAGCCACTCTACGATGCCATAACCACATATCATCTTCTTTGCTCATAAGACAATTCACATATTCAGAAGAAGAGTTTTCGAGATCAACCATATAGATGTTATCCATTCTAAAACCACGAAGAATAATTTTAAAATCGCTACGGCGAAAAACTAAGCATTCATTTGAATCAAATAAAACAAGATTTCCCTTGTCACATAATTGACTTATGCTCAAGAGATTATGTTTTAGACCCTTAACTAGCAATATTTGCTTAATGGAAGAAAGTTCATCCTTACCGACTGATCCAATGCCGATAATTTTTCCCTTGTTGTTATCTCCAAAGATAACACTTCCTCCTTCCTTGTGTTCTAGTTGAAGGAACTTGGATTCGTCTCCCGTCATGTGTTTGGAGCATCCACTATCAAGGTACCAAAGTACACTTGATCCCTTGAAACATACCTACAAGACAAATTAATGAGTCTTTGGTACCCAAGCTGTTTTGGGTCCTTGAGAGTTAGGTGTGACATGCTGTTGTGCTTGACATGCGTTTAAGTGTCTATGTCTAGTGAAACAAGAAGGAGAAATATGTCCAATTCGATTGCAATAATGACAAATGACATTTGGATTATGCATTCGTCTAGGTTGATAGTAATTGGACGGACGAAAATTATTTACTCTACTTTCGACAATATGACTATTACGCATTTCATGAAAATCATTTCTCCTACTATTTGTTCTAGGATATGCAGCATTTCTAGAATAATTATTTCTAGGTTGAAAGCCATTTCTAGGAGTCCTAAAATGTTCAAAGTTTCTGCTAGGATATGCATCATTTCTAGAATAGTTATTTCTAGGTTGAGGGCCATTTCTAGGTGTCCTAAAATGTTCAAAGTTTCTTCTAGTGTTTGGTCTAGCATGCATGTTGATTCTAGGATTGTTATTTCTGGGATGAACATTTGTTTTATTTATCCTAGGTTGAGCCTTAGGTGGTTAGGGTTTGGCTTCAACTTTTTCTTTAGGCTCGTTTTTAAAACCTATCCCATGTTTGGTCGATTTCAAATTAACAAGAACCTCATTCAAATTTTTATGAGAAGAATTGAACTTATCTAAGGTGCCCTTAAGTCTTTCTACCTCACCTTTTAGATGCATGCAAGAAGTACAATTTTTACTAGAACTCTCGGGTTTGTCGGCGCTTCTCTTGCCGAAAAATTTGTTTTCTTCTTTCAACTTCTCATTTTCCAAAAACAGTTTTTCCAAATCCTTTTCTTTCAAAGAGAGTTGTTTTTCAAAATCTTTTTCTTTCAAAGAGGCATTCTCCTTAATGTTTTTAACAGTTTTGGAAGCTTTAATGAATTCACTATACAACTCATCAAACGCATTTTGCATTTCCTCAAGAGAATAGAAGTTTTTGGAAGAAATTTGACATACCTCTTCTTGATTGTTTTCGTGAGCCATGAGACAAAGATTTGCGGCTTCGTCTTCTTCTTCCTCACTTGACTCGTCTCCGGAGTCGCCTCCCCAAGATATGTATGCTCGTTGTTTCTTGAAGGGTTTCTTTTCCTTCTTGGCATTTGGGCAATTTGATTTAATATGCCCGGATTCTCCGCACCCATAGCACTTTATTTGATCTCCTTGTTGTTTGCCTTTTCGTTCATACTCTTTTCGCATGAACTTTTGAATCTCTTAATAACGAGTCCGAACTTGTTATCTCCGTCCTCATCATTTTGAGGTTGGCTTGTGCTTGCCTTGAGGGCGATTCTTTGTTTCCTTTGATCATTAACAAGAGGGTTATGTATAGTAGATTCATAAGTTTGAAGATTACCTCTTAATCCGTCGATGGTGACATTTGAAACGCCAATAGACTCTTGAATCACGTCGGCCTTTGAGCGCCATTCCGGAGTGAGACTTCGGAGGATTTTTCGGACAAGTTCTTTATCCGTGAAGGTCTTCTTGAGAGCATGTAAGTCATTTACGATTTTTGAAAATCGTTCGAACATGTCATCGACCCTTTCGCCTTCCTTCATATGAAACAGTTCATATGCATGGGTTAGAAAATCAACTTTAGCCTCTCTTACCTGGTCCGTACCTTCGTACGTGATTTCCAGCTTATCCCACATTTGCTTCGCCGTTGTGCAACATAATATTTTTCTGTAATCATCAGCGTTTACAGCACAATATAATAGGTTGATGGCTTTAGCATTGTTCTGCACTTTTCGGATATCATCCGCGTCGTATTCATCTTCGGATTTTGGAACCCATTCATTTTCAACCTTTTTGGTTGGAATTTGTTCTTCCTTCATTATAACCTTCCATAAATGAAAGCTATTCTTGAACGAATATTCTCATCCTCTCCTTCCAATACGTATAATTTGTGCCATCGAATAGTGGTGGTCGGGTGGAGCATTGTCCTTCACCTATTCCTGCAAAAGAATCACGAGTAGAAGCCATGGATTGTTTCTCTCAAACGGTTAAGTTTTTCAGAGAGTTGGGCTCTGATACCAATTATTAGAAAATACGCTTAACGCTAGAGAGGGAGTGAATAGCGTTATAATAAAAAATAGCGTAAACTTGCGGAATTTAAAACTTGCAGGAATGAAATAAGTGCAATAAGTAAATAATAAAAGAACGAACGCACCGATGTATTCTGGTACACCACAACCCGTGGCTAGTCCAGTCCCCGAGAGACTCTCTCGAGATTTCCACTATCACTGTTAAGCTTACGGGTGCTCAACAAACCGTTACAACCTGAGAACTTGAGTCACACAAGTCTCAACAACCTTTGCTCGAAGATACAACACTTCAAGACTTCAACCGAAGGAATCACAACGTTCCTTCTTACAATACAAGGGAACAACTTTCCCTTCAAGTGAATAAAAACACTTTGCACTCAAAACAAGACTCTCCTTAAGAGTAGATATGAGTAAAATAAATACGCTCAAGAACGCAACAACTTTTGTCAACAATTTGGCTCTCAAAAACTTATGTAATGAATAGAAAATGATGAATAAGAGAGTATGCAAGCTGTAGCAATAATATTGTCAGTTGTTGTATTTGTAAGACTGATTTGAAGATTTATTTATAGTGTCAAAACCATGCATTACCGTTGCCTAATTTCCAATTAAAAATTGCTTTTTGTGCTATGACAATCGATTGTCTACTCGGCACAATCGATTGTTTTTCAATCGTTCCAAAAATCATTCCCAGATTTTACGCCATATAATCGATTACTGGCAACGTTCAAAAAATCATTTCCAGATTTTACTTAAAACAATCGATTGTCAGAGATATACAATCGATTACTTGGCAACGTTCAAAAAATCTTTTTCAGATTTTACTTCAAACAATCGATTACTAAAATCCTATAATCGATTATCTGATGGAGTTTGAAAATACTTTGGCAACGGTCATTTACATAATCGATTATGCTATATGGACAATCAATTATTTATCAGTCTTTGAAAAATCTAATAGACACTGTCTCAACACAATCGATTGTCATAAGGTTCACAATCGATTATTTTGTATCTTTGAAAAATCTGATAGTCACTGCTTCAACACAATCGATTGTCATAGGGTTCACAATCGATTATTTTGTAGCTTTGAAAAATCATATGGACACTGCCTCAACACAATCGATTGTCATAAGGTACACAATCGATTGCTATGCAGATTTCAAAAATCTGATGGACACTGCCTTAACACAATCGATTGTCATTAGGTTCACAATCAATTGTCTTGCAGTTGCCTTAACATAATCGATTATCATAAGTACATAATCGATTATCTTTGTCCAGATTTTAGAGGCATGTTTAAAAATCATTTTGCTAAAATAAGTATGCATGATTTAAAACTATTTTGCTCTAAGTTAAATGTGCATGATTTGATAAAACATGATTTTACGAGAGAAGACAAGTCTTGAGTTAAGTTGTCGGATCAAGATCACAATTAAAGAACGACTCATGTATAACTTTGTTTAGTCTTGATCTTTGTTTGTCGTGTGCTAGAACTTCGTTACGTGACATTTGCGCGCTTGTGCTTGGACCTCGTCATATGTCAATTTCGCATCGTTTGTCATTTATCAAAACCTACAAATATGAACACACGTTTAGTTTAATGCCTTGAGAACGTGTTTCAACAAACGAGGCCGTTCAGCGGTGTTATTTTGGACAGGTTTGGGGTTGGTGCCATCGTAGGCAGTAGAGACGGCGACCCTTAATTTGAATATTCGACGGGCTGGGGGAATGTTTGAGGGAGTCTGATGGTAGGAGCGGAAAGGGAAGGTTGCGAGGGTCCTACGGTGTAAATTTTGGGACATTTGGTAGCCGGCCGCCGCCGTGAAGCGATTTCCGGAGGTGGTTTCAGGGTGGTGGACGGTGGATCTGTGATGGTTGATATGTGGTGTTACAGCGGTGGATGTGTGTAGGAGGATGAAGGCTTTTTGTCTCTCAGTATAACACACACGTTTGGAAATATATATGGGTTTTTGGAAGAGAGTTTTAGGACCGTTAGATCATCTTTGATGGACGACTGAGATTGATGGCCCCAAAACGACGTCATTTTGGGGCGTCTCTTATATCAGCTTGGGTTAAGGTTTTGGGCTGGATTCGGGTATTTTGGATGGGTAAGGGTTTTGGGCCACCCAGACATAGCCCAATTGTGGCTAGCCTATTTATATCTTTATTTCCTACTTCTTTTTTTCATTTTTATTTTTTTAAAACCTCCTAATTTTATTTTAAAAATTCTAAATTCAGCTGAATTAAACTAATAACCACCTAAACATAGGCAAATATGAAAATTAACAACAAAAATGCCAAAAATGAAAATTAACAATAAAATGCCAAAATAAACTACTTATTTTTGTGATTTTTATATTTCGCAAAACAAAACTTTAACCACCAATTAAGTTTAACAAAAATATGTGAAATTAAATCTTAAATGCTTATGTAATTTATTTTTTTTGTATTTTTATGACCTGTCATGCATGCACAAATAAAAACACACACTAATATGCATAACTAGATCCTAAAAATAAATAATAAAAGGAGAAATCCTAAGTTTAAGAATTCTGTAGGAGTTGTTTTAACGAGGCAAAAATCACATGCTCACAGCCTGTATTTTGATTCCGAAGCCCGGTACAGGTTTAAAAAGATAATTAAGTTGAATTTGTGAAATTTGGTAAGAATCAAAGTTCATTTTGTATAAAATGAGCCCTTAGTTGAGAAAATGAAAATGTCAATGTTCTCAAGTAATTTCATGAATTTGAGGTTTAATCGTAGTTGTTGATGTTATTTTAATAATTTTATCGAATGAGCTAGTCCGTACGATGTTTTTAGGCTTGTATACATGTTTGGTTTAGATCACTGAGGGCTCGGGTGAGTTTTGGATATGTCACAAGTTGTTTTGGACTTAGAAAAAATTGTTGCAGTTTGTAGATCTGGTATTGGCCTCTAATCTCACAATTATCGCAATTGCGAAGACTGATAGCGTGGTAATTGCGAGGGGCTGATCGCAATTGCAAAAAATTCCCTAGGCAGCTTTCTCACATTTGTTAGCATTCTTCACAAATACAAAGTCCTCTGTAAGTCTCCAGTTATCACAAATGCAAAGACAACAGATTTTCAAAGGGTCGTAATTGCGCACCCCTTATCGCAACTGCAACATCTGCACCTGATAAGTGGAATTTTTGACATGATTCTTCTTCACTTTTCAACTTTTCAAACCTAAACATCCCATAGGCATGATTCTTCTTTCATTTTCAACTTTTCAAACCTAAACATCCCCTAGACGATTTTTCTAAAGAGAGTTTTTCCCAAGTCATAGGTAAACGGTTTGTAACCTATTTTCTTCAATTTATAAAATCTTTTTGCATGATTTCACTTCAATCTAGGGTTTTCCATGGAAAATTGGGTGTTTTTGGGTAGAGCTAGGATTTTTAAATTTTGGAGATTTGGACCTCAATTTGAGGTCCAATTTTAAAAGTAATTACATATTTGAGTTCATGAGTGAATAGATGATCAGGTTCTGGTTCGAACTTAAGATTTTGACCAAGCGGGACCGGGGTCAATTTATGACTTTTTAGGGAAAACAATGGAAAACTATTTTCATGCATTAGAATTGGTTTATTTAGCATGTACTGATATCGTTAAGTAAATTGTGACTAGGTACAAGCGAATTTGAAGTGGAACTGAGAGGTAAGGCTGCAGTTGAGGCTTAATCTTGTCCGTGGAATCGAGGTAAGTGTTTTTTCTAACCTTAGGTTGAGGGAATATGAGTTGGAGTCTTATTTGCTATGTGTTGGTTTTGAGTATGACGTATAGGTATAGTGACGAGTATCTATACGTTGGAATCATCATGCCCGTAAGTCTTATATCATGATTATTGTGACTCTATTATGTATCAATCATGCATAAATTGATGATTATTAATGTTCAACAAATATCATGAAAGTTTTTTTGTAATTGACTATTATTGAGAATTGGCACAAGTTGGGTTTCATTCTTGTAAAGTAATTGTTGAAAATGAGATTCGTTATAGCTGAACCCCTCGCCGAGATGTTATTGTTGACATTGTTGATTCCCTTGTCGGGATATTATTATTGATATTGTTGTTTCCCTTGCCGAGACGTATTGTTTCTACTATTTGGGTAAGGAAGAGCGTAAAGCACAAATGGTAATGTCGTACATGATATTATTAATGAGTTTAATGCACGAAGGGTGATACCGTGCCGATATTATGAGTGTTAATACACGGAGGATAATGCTGTGCCGATATTTTGAGAGTTAATGCATGAAGGGTGACGTGCTGATATTTTGAGAGTTAATGCACGAAGGGTAATGCCATGCCGATATTGTAAGGAATAAAGCACGAAGGGTGATGTCGTGCCATGATTATGTGAGGTAATGCACGAAAGGTAATGTCGTGCCAGTTATGTTGTTCATATGGTCAGGACGAAAGTAAAAGCACAAAGGGTGATGTCGTGTGTGTTACTGTGTCATTGTTATGTTAATTTGGAAATGATGTTCATTATGCTCCTTTATTGATGCTTCTTTATTGGCTTATCGTTAGAATCTGATATTCTTCGCAACATGTCCCCTTCCCACCGAATTCTGCTGACTTTTGTTATTATATTTCTGTCTGTATATGATTTATCTGAACATGTATATGTGATTGTCAGGTCCTAGCCTCGTCACTACTTCCCCGAGGTTAGGCTCGACACTTACTCAGTACATGGGGTCGGTTGTACTGATACTACACTCTGCACTCTTTTGTACAGATTTCGGTACCGGATCCGGTGAGTTAAGGTAGCTGCTGCCTTCAGTCCAAGGAGACCAAGGTAGATCTGCTGGCGTCCACCGAGCCCGAAGTTCCGCTTCCCTGTTTTAGTTTTTTGCTGTCTCTTTTCTTCCCAACAACAGTTGTACTTTCTTTTTAGACCAGTATTTGTAGTAACTCGTAGATGTTCGTGAAGTTGTGATACCAGATCCGAGGGTAGACTTGTATTGGATTATTTGATCATGTTATAACTCTTCTGAATTTATCATCCGTTTAACATTAATATCTATTTATAACTGTTTGGTATTAATTGTTAATGTCTAGAACTTTAATAGTTGGTTTGCCTAGCTTTCACGAGTAGGCGCCATCACAACTCCCGAGGGTGGAAGAACATATAAGAATACTAGAAACTGAAAAACTTGGAACTTTTATAAGTTCAAAAACTTTCTGAAACCCATCCGAAACTCACACGAGCGGGGTCCCAAATCAAACATACGTACTAACTCAAACATCATATGTACTTATCCGTGCGATCAAGTCGCCAAAATAACCTCTTAAACAACAAATTTAGCATAGAAATCTAAGAAAAATCTCAAAACCGTTAAAGTAGGACTTTTCACAACTACGAGTCCAAAATAATTCAAATGACTTTCGTTGCTTACCAGATTTCACAGACTCGTCTTATTTTACTTACAAGAGCTGTACCGGGCTCCGAAACTAGAATACGGGCCCGATACAATCAAATTCTAAATGCATTTCATTTCAAAAACATATAGAAATTTGCAGAAAATAATTTTCTTTAAAAATTTATTTCTCGGGCTTGGGACCTCATAATTCGATTTCGGACACACGCCCAAGTCCCATATTTTTTTATGGACGCTCCGGGACCTTCAAATTACGGGTCCGAGTTCGTTTATCCAAAATGTTGATCGAAGTCAACTTAAATGCATTTTAAGTCAAAATTCAATATTTTTCACAGATTTTCATATAATAGCTTTTCGGCTACGCATCCGGACTGTGCATGCAAATAAAGGTAATACTGAAAGAGGTTTTGCAGACCTCGAAATGCAAAGTCATTTTTAATACAAGTGATGACCTAAAAGGTCATCACAAATAGTCTCCAAGCTAGGGAGTCCAATAATGCAAAATTTTTATGTTGAGGTTCTGTATATCCAAACGACCATTTTCCTTTCGTAATTGGACTGTTTCCAATTAATAAGGTGTAATTTGCATTTTTGAAGAGTAATACCCCATAGAAATTTCTTTGATATTGTTGGAGCTTGTTAATGAAACTATGAGGTATTTTAATTAATTGCATAATATGATTATGATTAGGCAAACAATTGAGTGTAGATTGAATGTACGCAGAATGTGATGTTCCAACATTTATATTCTTCAAGACCATCATATCGAAAAATTGTGTTGTTATCACTACAAAAAAAACACTAATTGCTAAAGGATTTTACCAACGCCCCGAATTTGTTGGTGTTTTAGCAACAAATTGCTAACCAAATGGTAACTAATTTATTTTTCAGAATTTAGTAACAGATTCCTAATGAATTGCCAACCAAAATGTTTCTAACTAAATAATTTAGTTGGTAAATATGGCGGGAAAAATAGGCGGCTAATATAGCAACTGCGTACTAATGGATTACCAACTCAAATGTTACCAACAAATATTTTTCGTTGGTAATATTACCAACGGACTACATATCCGTTGTTAAATATGGTGTAAAAAATGAAGTATTATTTATTAACAGATTAGTAACGAATTACCAACCAATTATTTACCAATAGAAAGATTTTGTTGCTAATTTTACCAGCTAATTTAAAATGCGTCTGTAAACTACCAACCGAATGGTATCTGTTACTAAACTTGCCAACTAATGCTTAATCGGTTGGAAAACTTTATTAATAGATCAAGATTTTGGTTTGTAATTTATTAATAGATTGAAATTAATATTACTTATGATACTAACATTATTAATTAAAGAAAAAGCGAAAGTATGATCGATCTGAATTGTTTGAGTACATCAAATCATACATTTTAACAAAATTATAAATTAAAAATCATTTTATCTCAATAATTAAGAACCAAAAAATTATATATCTTTTAGACTTTTATTCGATTTCTCTTAATACATTTATTATTTTGAAATTATCAATAATATTTTTGGGTATTATTTTTACTTATTTCTTGAATTCAATTTAAAGTATACGCTTTAATTAGTGTTATATTCAATTCTCTGTCTCTTTTTTCTTTCTGTATGTATACATATATTTTGGGTTGCTTCTGAGCCTTTATTGACTAGTTCTTACGTTGTTTAACTAGCTTGTGCTCGTTCGACTTCGTGTTGAGGGTTTTGGCTTATTCTTGATATTGGAAGTGCGCTTCAATTCGGAGCGAGGTGAGTCTCTTTCCTAACCTTGTAAGAGGGAAATGTCCCCATAGGATTTATAAATGAATAATTGTTGCTAAATGCGGGGGATACGTGCGCACTACGTGACGAGAGTTGGTGCTTAGCTACTACTATATTAATTATCCGGGTAGTTTAGGACCCACGTCATCATGGCTAATTTATGAAATCTCTATGTCAATGATATCGCCTAGGATATACTAGGGACTTGAAAGAGGATAAAAGTAAATTTGTATACTTGTTGAACTCTTGTATGGCATAATTGGATATTTATGTGCCTTCATGTGTATATATACATGATATTTGCTTGATATTTGTGGATCGAGCCGATCGCCTAGGTAAGAACAGATGCATCTATAGGCGGCCGTCAACCCTCGGCAAGTGCACAATTTATTTCTATTGGTTCGGGCAGTTGCCTCGGCATAACGTGCGGATGATTATTGTGTGAAAACTCATACTCACATTGTTCATTATTATACACAAAAATAGAAATAGTAAATCATTGTAAGAATGCATCTTGCCATAAACTGCTGATACTAGTAGCTTTTTATGGTTATAAAATATTTCATATATTATTTGACCTTAGTAAGTATCAAGTCTACCTCTCATCTCTACTTCTTCAAGATTAGACGGGATACTTACTGGGTACATGTTACTTATGTACTCATGCTACACTTCTGTACTTAAATGTAAAGGATCTGAGGCAGGTGGATATGGTTATCACTCGGGTGCGCATCAGTGGGCCATCTGGGACTTCTATGGTGAGTTGCTTCCCCTTCATGACGATCTGCAGCCGAAGAATAGTCTTCTTTAATTTGTAATTTATTTTCTATCTATCCTGATTCAGACAGTAGGATAGTATAGTATTCTTTTGTATATATTCTACTAGTTCCCGTAGCTTGTGACACAAGGTTCAGGCACACACATTAGTAGACTCGTTTTGGGCTGTATCATTATATGCTTCCTACATTTCTTACTGCATTTGGTTTCTAAAACCCCATTGGGATCCTTTATCTTTTCTTAAAAATTATAATTTTCGATAAACTTGGAAATATTTTCCGCACTTGGCTTGTCCGGCAAGGTTGATGGGCGCCATCATGACCTATTATGAAAATGGGTTGTGACACCAATAAGAGTTTAAGTAGTAGTAAAAGATTCAAGTCGTATATATAAGAGTCCTTCATAGTCTAATACCTTCAATTTTTTTGTAATAAATATGAGTTATTATTCGATTCTCACTATTTTTAGGATCTATGACACCGGCGAGAATGGTACTAAAAAATAAAATATAATAATAATTAAGTATGAGATTTGAGAAACAATTAATCTTTTTTCACGTTGCGTTTTTAATTAATTAATATCCAATGATTATCTATATTTAATTTTATCAAGAAGTTATTTCAATTTTAAGATTATTTATATATAACCTAAACAACTCTATATTTGACATGGTCATTGTACGCGCATATCAGCGTGGATAATAATACTAGTTCTAATATTAATTAGAAATAATTTCTTTGCATATTCGAACATTAAATAATTAGCTAAATTATGTTTGGACCTAGTTTATATTTAATAATTCAAACATGAGTGCAATTAAAATTTTATTATTTTATACAAATAGTTTGGTGCAATTAAAATTTATTAATTTGTATGATAATATAATAACCAAACGATACATGTATTTAGTTAGTATTAACATAGTTTAATTAAGAATCAAAAATAAAATGGTTAAAAGAAATTACAAGAATGTGCATTTTTTTGTTCTTTGTCGTTATCTGATATTATTTAAATGTGTAATTTGTGTTTATTAAAGTGTTAATTAATATGTGTTTGATTAATTTCTTTTGATTTTAATAGGAATTGTTTAGGAGTTCATTTAATTTTGGTTAGTTGAGAAAGAAGAGAAAAGGGCTAAAATTGCAAAGAAGACGGGCCCAATTGCACGTTTGACCCAGGCCAAGACCAGGCACCTCTGATACGTTAACCAAATGGCATCATTTTAGCCTCTCAATTCTGAGCCATTGATCAAGTCAAATTAACGGCCCAGATCAGGCCCTTCATTAAACCAAACGGTGTCGTATTTGACGTCTAATCTGGGTCGTCCATCCAAAGCCATCCAACGGCCCTAAGTCATCTCTATCTAACCCGACCCGTCTAGACCTGGACCACCCCAATTCCATTTAAATGGAACGACATCATTTCATCTTAGCCAAAAGATCCTGGCCATTGATCACTCTTGATCTAACAGACAGGATCCTTCCTCCTAATCCATATATATACTCACTCACTCACCCAGCACCCCCCAAAGCACCCTACCCTCTTCATTCTTCTTGCCTATCTCAAACCCTCAGAGACCAGAACCCCAAAACCCTAGCCGCCTCTAGGCAATTTGCACCAGAAACCCGGGCGGCAACGACGCCGCCGGTCACCCCGTTAACACCACAGAACCCCCATCACACCCTAAAGCCAAATCCACTAACCCCTAACCTCGAATCAAACAGAACCTTCTTGAATCTTCATTTGAAGATTCGAGCCCAGATTCAACTCACACCAAATCACCCCAAATCAATACCAAGCACTCCCCTAACATCTCTCGTACCTAAACCAACAAGATTTTGGTTCGAATCTGACCTGTAAAGGTCGAACCCTAAAAGTGACTGTATGAACCCTAGAAAAACCAAGGTTTGGAGTCTGGCCAAGTTAAGTGGAAATTGGGGTCCAAAGGACTCTATTCTAGGTGTTCTCAACTGAGAACACCCCGAGTTGCCTGCCCAGTTGAGTAAATAGGGGCAGAGTTGTTGTTTTCTGGTGGTTGATGCATCTCCAGTGAACTTCTCATGTTGTTCTTCATGTCAGCCATAAAGGTTGACTGGATAATATTGTAGAGATGCCCATCTTGAAAGGCTCCATGAAGGTTGAATGCTGGTAGTGCACTGCAGTAAGTTTCTTAGGTTTCTTCAAACCACTGTTTAGTAGCTCTAATTCAAAGTAGTATCTGGCGAGATTGCTATGCTGTTTCAATAGTATTTCTGTATTCCTGGAGGCATGTATGGATGAATACTTGGTGCAAATGGTACAGTTTCATCAGATTATATATTAATATAGTGAACTTGATTTTCAATTTTAGGCTAAAGAACTAGGAATACCAGCTCATCCACATGAGCTTCTGAAGAAGACTCATGTCAAGGCGAACAAGGAGTTTGTGGACCAAAAATCTAAGAGCACATATGTACGTTACTATAGCTTGGCTGTTATTTTTTGGCATGTAAAAGTAAAGCGCCTACCTTGGCGATAACATATCTCCAATAACTAATTTTGAGTGAGTGACACCCAAATTGGTCTTATAATTTGAACAAAGAAATGTGGAAACCTGTAACCTATTACAGTATAAACAAAATATAATATACACTAGCCATATGGATATAAATCGCTATGAGCACCCACTGTCTCCAAATTTTATTCGCCATCTTCCAAGAGCTGGGCAGATCCTTGTAGCTCTTTGAATAATTTATTGACATCTTCATTATTTGGCTTGATATCATAGCATAAATTTTGAGCACTAATCGAAATGAAAACAGTACATCCTTCAGTTCACACGATATTCATGCTTTTGTGTGATTCCTTGTTGATTTGTTGAAACTTATCTTGATATTCCATCGCATCCTTTTATGTATTCTGTTAACTCCCATATTTGGTAAATATCTTGTGAATCACCTTCCACATTTGAAACTTCGAGTTGTCCAGTTCTATAGCACAATGAGTTTCCTTTATGATTATATAGTGTACCTTCCTAGAATGTAGCCATGCCCAGTATAATATCAATGTATTATTCCCATGAATCACATCCTGGGAAACTATACATATGTAATACAATGCATATGCCTTTCTGAGAGCCTCCAAATGTAGCTTCCAAAGTCAGTCCAAAATACTGAAATGAAGAACAATAGCCATGATTTGCTACAACCAACGTACAACTTTAGCGGCTTGAGGCATAGATGATCTATTCATTTGTCCCTGCCTGTCTTTGCAGTCACTTGAAAACAGTCAGAATTAATCATTGCTCTTTATTTTTTGAGGACAAGCATAGAATGCAATATGAAACGTGCGGACAAACTTAGCTCCAACAATGTGAACATAGTATATATTTGCTGCAAAAACTGGTGGTGAGTCACAATAATACATTTTGATGGAAGATAACTTATTAAGACATTTTGTTAGGTTCTATTACTTTTCTCACAACCAGGAGTTGACAAAGACCAGTTAACTATTGTATTCACACATAAGAAAATAAGTCCAATTGTTCCAAGTGCCTGCTGAACTCTTTCTGCATATTCCCCTCATAATTTATGGATGCATGAACAATATCATTACAATGTTGCAAAATTTTCCATACCAAATTTGTTATAGAACTAAACAGATGGAAACATGCTAGTTAATTTTAAAACAAAATTAGCATTACTTTCCTGATCTGCTGCCTTTTTAGGAGATGAAGTATCTAAATGCCACCGTAGTAAGCCAACAATAATAGCTATAGCCATGACTTGAATTATCCGAAGACTGCTGAAGTATTCGTTGCTTCGCTCCTTAATACCTCTTGTGAAAAGAATTGAAGACTTTTGGGTCCAAGTTCTTTTTGCTTGATGAAAACAGGTAATGTTTTCATAGAAAATAAAAAACATTATTCTTTCAGAATAACGAAAGATGCTTTTTTTTTCTGGGCTCCCAAAGTCATTAGCAACCAATCCCAAGGCAATTGATTAGTGGAAGGTATTGTTGAGTTCAATAGAGTGTTCACATATCTTTAGTCGTTGACTTCTAGAAGGAGGACAAAGGAGACATTGGATTTTAGTAATTGTTCAAACTTGACATCCCTGGTTGCTTTTATCTTTTGGAAATATGCTATGTAACTAAGACAATGTTTTCTTTTCTCACTTGTGTCAGGGTTGTAAATAGCGCTCGCTACACCGCTAAAGGCGTGTAGCGAGGCGAGGCTTTAACGCCACAAAGGGCACTGTTGCGATGCGAACCAGAATAGCGAGCACCACAGCTTCTGTTTCGAGGCGAGGCGCGTGGCGATGCGAGGCGTCGCTATTTTGATAATGCAGAAAAATTAAAACACAGCAGCCTCTTCAGTTGCTCCAGTGGACAAAATTAGGGTTTTTCACTCCATCTTCTTCTTCTTCCATCGTCTGCAACAGCACCAGCCAGGTATGTTCTTCACTTCTTCTTTCTTCTTTCTTCTTTCTTCTTTCTTCTTTCTTCTTTCTTCTTTTCTCTTTCTCGACTCGACCAGACTTGTTTTTCTTTCTTTCTTCTTTCTTCTTTCTTCTTTCTTCTTTCTTCTTTTCTCCTTCTCGACTCGACCAGACTCTCTGTTTTATTTTCTTTCTTCTTTCTTCTTCTTGTTTCTTCTTTTCTCTTTCGCAACTAGCACTATGTGCTCTGTTTTTTGCGACCAGCACTGTCCACTGCTCTGTTTTTCGCGACCAGCACTGTCCAATGCTCTGTTTTTCGCGACCAGCACTGTCCAGTGCTCTGTTTTTCGCGACCAGCACTGTCCATGCTCTGTTTTTCGCGTTCTATGCTCTGTTTTTCTTCTTCTTTCGAAGAGCACCTTCACCGATTAAACAAGAAAAATTAATCTGCAATTCTGAAAATTGGTTTGATTTATTGCTTTATTTTCTTTAAATTCTTTATTTGGTTTATTGCTCTATTTATTATTAAATTGATATATTTATTATTAACATATTATTGTTATTGAGTTTTTAGTTTTATATATATATATATATATATGTTGTTTTTTTTATAAATTGTCGCCTCACATCAAAAAGGCGAGCGCTTCGCTGCGCGCCTCTCGCCTCACTGAAGCGAGCCCTCGTCGCTATTTATCGCTGCGCGCTATCAAAAACACTGACTTGTGTATTTGTTTCATGAATCTCCTCCTCCTGTACATAAATAATATCCTCTAATGAATCTCGTATACAGTAACCAATAGAACTCTTTCCTGGGTTCCCTCTCATAGCACCATCAGTATTCAATTTTAGCCATCCTTCTGTAGGAAACTCCCAGATGAATTATTAATCTGCACACATAAGCTTTATAAAGTGTCACTGTTGAAAATTATTAGTACTTCTTTATCTGAAAGAATAACAAATTGATGATGAACAAGTAATGCAATTTGTAGGGAAAAATTGTTGTGTACATCAAAATAATTGTCTTTAAGGTGTTGTTATTGACATTTGAGTTTTCAGTTTTGTTGCCTTTATGACTCTATTCTTAATATTTTCTCTTTCAAAAGTTATTATTATAGAGTTATATCATTCTTTTGTTCAGGATCCCATAATGTCTAAAATTGCGTCGGCGTCTCAGCCTGAAGACGGTCCAGTGAGCCTCCTGAAATTGATTACTCACAAATTTATTTGGAGGAAGTCGGTGTTAAGAAGAAGCGCATTTATAGTCTTGGTTCTCAAGCTCCTTTCTATGGGCATGTTGGTGCATCCTCTATTTCGATATCTCCACTTCAAGACATAGACTTTAATGCTTGGGTAAATGAATGTGTCGGGCATCGTTTGCAAGAAAGTAAGGAAGAGATGAAGCATGATATGAGATCACAGATCAGAGAAGAGATTAGATAAGAAATGAGAGAAGAATTACGTGAAGAAATGAGATACGAATTGCAACAAAAGGTGCGTGAGCCAGTTGATCAACTACTCCAAAATCGTCTGTCGGTCCTCATAGGTGCCTTACCTACACCGCCTTCTCGTAGACATGACTCGTCGTCAAACGACACGATTTAGATTTATTTTAGTTTATTCTATGTTAGACACATCTTGGATTCTTGAATTATACTTTCAATTTCACAACTTCACGATAGATGTTATTATTATTTATAAAATTCTCGTATGTTTTCTGTTTTGTTTAATATTTGTAATAGCTGGTAACACATTTACAATTTGTTAGAAAATTTTATGACAAAACAATTTCTTAAACAGAACATTTTCATAGATAAAATTACCAACCGATTGCCAATTTACTTTTGAAATATATACTATCGGATTTACCAACCAAGTAGGTATCCATTAGTATAGTTGCTAACAGAATACAAACGACAAGTTTCTTGTTACTATATTTACCAACCATTTACAAATACAATTTAAATAATGAAACCAATTTTACTAATTCATTTTCTATCTGTTAGTAAAGTTACTAACAGACTTCCAACTGAATTTTGGTTAGTAAATTTATCAACGAAAATCTTGGACTCAAGATTCAAAATTACCAACAAATTTATTTGGTGTTTACTAACTGATTTTTAGTTGTTAATTTTACCAACAAATTCCATCCAGCCTTTTAGCAACAATATCCGTTGGTAATCTGTTAAGTAACTCAAATTGCCAACCAATTTGATCAGTTTACCAACAATTTTTTTGGTTGGTAATTGGGGTTTTTTTTTGTAGTGTATATATTTTAGAGGTATATAATATATATATTGAATATCTGTTATCGAAAATTTTTCTTACTTCTTTCAAATTCGAATACTCTTGAAAAAAATTTCTAACCTCGTCACGAAGCACCATGCATATTTTGTTAGGGACTTCCAAAGGTCCACAAATGTCAAGCTTAGCTCCCTAGTAAACATGTTAGTTTCAAAGAAGTGAGAAGAAAAAAGAAACTGTCAAGATAAAAAATAAAATCGATATGACAAAAAACATAAAAACAAACATAAATTCAACAAGAAAAAGTCTATAAAAAGAGATACAGAGAACCATAGAGAACCAATGAGGCGACATGAGTTGGGATCTGGAAGATTCAGTACCGGAAAGGTGTCAAAGAGACACTTGTTATAGTTATCCGCATATCACAGTTAGAAGTTTTATGGTGTGTCTTACACAATTTAATATTAAATATATGAAATTATGTTTTATTTTATAAATTTGTGAATTCCAATATTATAAATTTAGGTTCATAAAAATATAGGTCCAAAATATTATTAGATAAACAAAATACCTTATACAATTAATATCAGTTGTGTGAGACACAAAACAAAATTTTTCCCGAAACCCTATATTTATTGAATTTTTTTATTTAGTGAGGTGGAAAACGTGTATCCTAGTCAAACTTGTTAACAAAAAAAAAGTTAATTTCTTTTTTTTGCAAATCCAGATCCTCACAAATTACTCTTTGTTCCTTGTATTTTCTTAAATTTTAATTCAACCTTTTTAATATGGAAACTCAGATTTTAAGTACATCAGCTACCTAGCTATTATGGAGTCTACAATAAGAATTTAAGAGCAGTTCATTTTAAGCCGTTAATAGTTAAGGAATTGTTTAATTGCAAAAGATAAAGTAAATGTTAGGTATACTTAATTTACTATTAGTTACTTTGGAATATCGGTGTTCTCTAATTTTGACTTTATAAAAATAAAAATTGGGTGGACTTGATGTACATGAATAATGAAAGGTATGGAGGTGAAATATTATTAAATCCCTTTATTAGCTAAAAAATATAAGAGCAGAAATGAAACTATAACTAATATACAACAAATAAATACATAAACTAAATAAATAACCGCAACATCCCGCAGTTAAAAGTTATTAGATCTACTGATATTTGTATACTGGTCGATATGATAGAAAAATCGTGAAGCCCAACTGTGAGCATTCAATTTTTGCCTAACAAAAAATATTTCTATAAAATATACAAATATAGAATTTTCTAATTATTTTATTTTTCATAGAATTTCAAGGAATTTTTTGTTAATGATTATTTGCATTTAGTTGCATATTTAATATCTTAAAATCATAAAAAATACCCAAAATATGTCCAAAATCTTCATTGCATAGTATTTTAGGTTTTATTTGTATTTAGGATTTAATTATGTTTATTAATTGAATTATTAAATGAAATCACAAAAATAACGTGTTCATTTTATATTTTTAGCTTTTATCTTAATTTGTTTTTTTTTTTTACAAGTTTTAAGTATTAATTATTTAAATATTAGAAATAGTAAGTAGGTTAATTTTACAAATTAAATTTAATAGAATTTAATTAGAATTTTTAATTAATTTTATAGAATTTAAAATCAAAGAAAAACAAAGAAAAAATATAAGGAGTCTATTTGGTCTTAGTCAAAACTAGGCCAAAAGCCATCACCCACCTTACGGGGAAGTTATGTGACATACCCATTTCTAAAGTTCACTTTAAAGATACACCTAAATTTAGAAACTACGCTAAATATCCCAAAAATATTACATGCTATACATATAACACCATATTCATCTTTGGAATATAATCCAAATCTACCTTAGCACAATATTCTAATTTGGTATACAATACTCTAACTAAATAGATAATAATATTTTAATTTCGAATATAATAATCAAATAAAATATATCATAATATTCTAATATGAAATATCCAAACCTAGATTACCATGATATTCTAATGAAGAATACAATATCCAAACTAAATATACCACAATATGTAACGATCCGACTGATTGTTTTGATTAATTGTATTCGGTTTAACAGTTTGAGTTTATGAGCAGTTTCATATTATGTGTATTGACTTACGTGTATGGTTGAATTCTATTTCCGGATGAATCAGAGTCGAATTGGAAGAAGGAATCTAATTTTGGAAGCTTAAGCAGTGAGAATTTGATTGGAATTCGACTTTTAAATAAACGACTCTGGAATGAGTTTTGGATGATGACAGTAGCTTCGAATGGTGATTTTGGACTTTGGCGTGCGTTCGGGTTCGGATTTGGTGGCCCGTAAGGTGATTTGAGGCATTTCCGCGAAAGTTGAAAAAGTTGAAAAAGTTGAAAATTGGAATGGAGAAGTTTTGGCTCATAGTTGACTTTCGTGTTATCAAGGTCGAAATGCAATTTTGAAAGTAGAAACATCTCCGTCGTGTTATTTTGGATTTGCCTGCAAAATTTGGTATCATTTGGAGTTGATTTGACATGGTTCGGACGCTTACTTGCATTTCTAGAAGTTCTTGAAGTTCATAGTGATTTTCAGGCATTTTGGCATATGATTCGTGGTTCTAGAGGTTATTTAGGGTTTCGGTCGCGCAAGAGAGTTTGTGTTATATATTTATACTTTTGCAGGTATTTGGTTTGGATCCCTGAGGGCCCGGGTGAGATTCATACACGTTTCGCAGTGTTAGGATAGGTTTAGTTGTGTTGGTGTTTCACTTCTCACATTTGCGAGGATTTCTCGCTGCTGCGATGACTAGATTTTCGAGATCATCCTCACATTTGTGATGGGGTAGGGGAGTTCGCAATTGTGAACAACAATATCAGATTTGAGTCTATGCAGCTCCCCATTTTCGACGAAACTGTCGATTTTGCAAACATCTCAGGGATCGCATTTCAGATCCTTGTGTCGCATTTGCGACCTGATCAGAGCTGGCTAGCCTTCGCATTTGCGATACCTTCGTCGCATTTGCAAGTATCAAATTTGCGGTTCTGATGTCGCAAATGCGACATCTGAGGCTGGTAATAAGACTCCCACTTCGGGACTTAGCTTCATTTTATCATATTTTGAACCCTAGGTTTGAGAGTAGGCGATTTTGAGAGAAGCTTTTCATACGAAATCATTGGGTAAGTGCCTATAATCAATTTTCAATTATATTTTGTGATTATATCTTAGATTTAACATCAAATTTATGAGAATCTAAAGAAAAATTTGGGAAAAATTTCAAAGTATTTCAAAAATATAAAATGATAATTTGAAGGACCAAATGGTATCAGAATTTTATAATTTTTTGTATGGGTGAACTCGTATAGAAATGGGTATTCGTTTTTTAAATTTTGTCGGATTTCGAGGTACAGACTCAGATTGTTAACTTTTTTGCAAATGGTATAAGAATCATAGCTTTGTTAATTTAAATTATTTTCTCTTGCATTGTTTGATGTATTCAAGTTGTTTTTGGCTAGATTGAGCCGAGAATTGATGAATTGGTAAAAGAAAAGCTAAATTAATTAATGAATAGGCTGGATTGAGGTAACCTTGCCTATCCTTGTGTGGGAGACTCCCCCATAGAATTTGAGTCTTCTATGCTAATTGTAGTCCGTGAATGCGAGGTGAAGAGTGTATGTTCGGGCTTATTAGTGAGAAATTTGTATTTACGGTTCTTAGGTCTTTATGTTCATTAAGTGAGAAGTTTTCCTATATAATTGGATTTTCTAATTGCTTGTTTTACCTATATATGCTCCTTACGACGTTGTTAGCTTTCCTCCAACTCTTAGTTGTTACTTGTCCCTTATTTACCTTATTTGAAGTGATTGTCCTACTTAATATTTTGTTATTTCTTAATTGTGAATTCCTCTATGACCCCGTGCATATATGCTACGTGTCCAAATTGTTGTGGTTGCTTGTGTAGTTATCACGTGCCTTGCATGTCTTGTTGTTTTCGTAAAGGTTGTTGTGCTTTTTAATTTTTTCGTGATTCTCTTATTGTCATGTACTCATACTTTTGGTGGTAGAAATTCTTGTAATTAGATTGTTGAATTGTCATTGTCGATTTAAACGCGTCTGGTTATTGATATGTTGAGGAGGAATAATGGAGAATTGATATTGTCTGATGGGATTGGGTTGCGCGCCGCAACAAAGAGTACTAAGGGTGGACATGTGGGATCGGGTTACATGCCGTAATAGAAGGAATAAGGGTGACATATATTGAGGAGAAATAAGGGTGGAGTTGTGGGATAGAGTTGCATGCCACAACAAGGAGTAATAAGGGAGAATAATCATGTTATTACTGATATGGTGAGATATATATATATATATATATATATATATATATATATATATATATATATATATATATATATATATATATATATATATATATATATATATATATATATATATATATATATATATACATACATACTATTTACTCTTATTTTAATAGGAGGAATAAGGGAAGATTAGTGGGATTGGGTTTCACGCCAGAACAAATATATAGTATTTACTTTTATTGTAATATATACGAAGGAATAAAGGAGGATTGGTGTGATTGGTTTGCGTGCCACATCAACATATGTGCTTATGTACTCCCCTCTGACTGTGTAAATTATTCTGTAGTTTTACCTCTCATTTAGCATTTGGTTGTAGTTGGATACTGATAAGATCCTTGAGTTATGTATTTATTTCTGTAAGTTATCAATTGTCAAAGTAAATTTATATGTCGAATCATTTTCTCCTAGTAACATAGTGATTTTAAGTAAAGGAATTTATACTATATTGCTTCATATGACTTTTAAATTTGAACTAGCCATACGTATTAAATATATATATATATATATATATATATATATATATATATATATATATATATATATATATATATATATATATATATATATATATATATAATTGAAGCACCATCAGTGGTGAAGCCGCATAGTTGTGATTGACCACACTTCATCGAAAAATTGTATTGTTATGTTTTAGAGGTATATAATATATATTGAACATCTCTTATCGCAAACTTTTCTTACTTCTTTCAAATTCGAATACTCTTGAGAACTGTGGAGCGACGGTGCACTGATAGGAACCGGTGGTGCACTGTAGGACTGCTGATCAGAATACTGCATATGAGAACCACAGCCACCTGAAGAGCTGTGAGAAACCTGAAGTGCTGACTAAAAAGGCCTAGGAGAATGGTCTCTTCCATACAAATCCCTACCTCCATACGAGGTACCACTGAATTTGCCTGAATGAAGAGGCCTTTTGTTAGACCCCTAACCACCCTTGCGATAGAACCATCTCATCTCTCCTGGCCACATTAGCCGCCTCCTGAAAAGAAATCCCACTCCCCGCCTCTTGAGCCATCTGAAGTCGAATAGGCTGAATGATTCCCTCAATGAACCTCCTCTCTCTCTCTCTCTCTCTCTCTCTCTCTCTCTATATATATATATATATATATATATATATATATATATATATATATATATATATATATATATACTCAGTGGGAAGTATAAGTAGAGCATGACGGGCCACTTCAATAAACCTGGTCACGTACTGAGTAACAGTTATAGAACCCTACTAGAGGTGCTCAAACTGCCTCTGATAGATCTCTCTCTGAGTGATAGGAAGAAATTTCTCTAAAAATAGCTGACAAAACTGATCCAAAGGCAAATCTGGTGACTCAACTGGTCTAGCCAAACAATAATCTCTCCACCAAGTCTTAGCGCATCCGGATAAGTGAAAAATAGCAAAGTCGACCCCATTGGTCTCCCATATCCCCATGTTCCTGAGAACCTCATGACAATTGTCTAAATAATCCTGGGAATTCTCAGAAGTTGCACCGCTGAAAGTGGTAGTGAAGATCTTGGTAAACCTATCCAACCTCCACAAGGCATCAGCAGACATAGCTGCTCCATTACCGGTCTGAGCTACAACACCTGGCTGAACTGATCCAACTAGTTGTGCTGCTGGAGTCTAAAACTGGGGATCCATCTGCTCCGGAGTGCAGGTAGCATAAGTCTAGGATCCTCCTCCAGCCTGAGAGACGGCTGGTGCTATAGGAAGTAAGCCTGCCTAGGTGACACTCTCCATAAGGTCCACTAAATGGACCAGAGCATCCTGGAGTACTAGCGTAGCAATGAACCCCTCTGGGACCTGAGATGGGGCCATCAGAAATGTCTGGGCCGAAACCTTATCATCAACAACCTGAAGCTCTACTGTGGGTGCTACTGCTCCAAGCTGAGCTCTACCCCTGCCTCAGCCTCTAAAATGGCCTCGGCCTCGCCTCTGTCCCTTGTGGTAGCTGCTGCTAAGGACTCGGGCTACTGTTCAGTGGATGAGGAAGTGCGTGTTATCGCCATCTGTGAAAGAACATAGTAGAAATTCAATTTGCATTGAGAAACCAAATTACACGATAGGAAAGAGTAGATGTGAAGTTTTTCCTAACTCTATAGCCTCTGGGGGATAAATACAGATGCCTCTGTACCGATCCCTCAGACTCTAATAAGCTCGTCTGATAATTGTGAGACCTATGTATTCCATCCTCGGGAGTCATGATGGAGCCTACTAGTGAAAGCTAGGCAAGCCAACCGTTTAAACAATTTACCTCTTTCCCATTTTTAATCATTTAACTTATTATGAACCATCATTCCGTATAACGAAATTCAAAACAAGCAGAAGAAACAAATAAAACCATTTAAACATTTCCAATACAATTTCCTAAACAAAGACTACCCAGAATTGGTGTCACAACTTCACAGACGGTCTAGAAATACTACAAACAAGGTCCGAAAAATAAATGCAACACCATTTTTGAAATACACAAATGAAATAGGGTGAAAGGATAGAGGGAGACGCCAGGGCCTACGAACGCCTGCAGGACTACCTTGGATCTCCGAATGAATTGAAGGTAGCAATCCAAAGCTACATTCCGTATGCTCCAGTACCTAGATCTGCACACAATGCAAAGTGTAGTATCAGCACAACTGACTCCATATGCTGGTAAGTGCCTAGCCTAACTGCAGTGAAATAGTGACAAGGCTAGGACCAGACTACCAAATAATCCTGTGTAGTTAAATCATACATCGCGAAAATAAAAGCAGGAATGTACAGTAAAGGATGGGAGGGGGAAACATGTTGTGGGAAAACATCAAATGATAACAAAAGACATTAGGTAAACATAAGGAACACCATAACTCAATTATCAACAAGAATCAGAATCAAAAAGTGCACGACATCGCCCTTCGTGCTTTTACTCTCGTCCTCACTATAAGAATCAATATAATCTGCACGGCACCACCCTTCGTGTTTTACTCTCGTCCTCACCATAAATATCAATAATATTTGGCACAGAATTGTACATCATGTGTCATGGCATGACCCTTCATGCTTTTACACTCCTCCCCACATAATCATACACGGCATCACCCTTCATGCTTCAAAACACTTTCTAACCAAAACAATGCACGGCATCACCCTTCGTGCTTTAACACTCTTCCTCACCCAAAAAACAATCACAAGTAATAAGGGCAAGAAAATAAATAAATTACCATGACATTCCGCCAAGAGAACAATAGTACAATAACCATATCCTAACAAGGGAACAATACCAAAAGAAACAACATCCCGGCAAGGGAGACAATATCTTGATCCTTTTCTTTCTTTTCATATTTACTTCGCAACTCGATTCACAACTTGAGCAAATGCTCTATAATGTTTAATTGTCAACAGTAATCATTTCACCACTTTAACCAACGCTCTTCAATGTTCAATTATCACAACTACTTTCACAAGTCTTGTTCAACAATAGAATGTCACATAAGGCATGAACAATACAAAACAGGGTCATATTAATCATAGCACAAGACTCACGGGCATGCTTGACATCAACATATAGATACTTGTCACCATGCCTATACATTGTATTCAATAAATAACACATAGAAAATAGGACACAACTCATAATCCCTCAAGCTAAGGTTAGACCAAACACTTACCTCGATACCACAAACATAATTCAAGCCTTAACTACCATTTTACCTCTTGATTCCACCACCAATTCGCTTGTATCCAGCCACAAGTCACTTAACTATATTAATAAATGCTAAATGAATCAATTCTAATGCATGAAAATAGGTTAAATAAAGTTTTCTCCAAAAAGAGAAAAATCAACCCCGGACCCGCTTGGTCCTAACCCGAAATTCGGATCAAAACTCGATTACCAATTCACCCCCAAGCCAAGATATATAATTGATTTTGGAATTCGACCTTAATTTGAGGTCTAAATTCCTAAATTTTAATATTCTTAGGTTTTACTCACAAGTCTCAATTTCACCGTGAAAATCCAAGATTCTAGGATGAAATCTTGTCAAAAGAAGTTAAGGAGTGAAAAAAATGAATTTAAGATCACTTACTAATGTTTTACAGAAGAAAGGGTGTTTGGAAAATCGCCTCCTATATTTTTTAAGGTTTTGAAAAATGAAAATAACTGAAAGTCCCTTGTAAATATACTCCTCTCAGGCCTTCTCTGCGGCACGCACAAATAGGATTGCAGCCGCGGAGCTCCACACCGGACCGCAAGAAATCGAGCGTGGCCGCAAAAGGAAACCTTGCCCCACCACGGAGTGCATAATTCCCTCTGTGGTCGCGAAGTCCTGACCGCGGCTGCAAGAAACCATTGCGGACTGCATAATCTGGTTCAAAGACTTGCAACTTCTCTAAATCTGAAACAGTTATGTCGTAAGTCTAAATCCACTCTGTAGCCTAGCAAAACTCACTCGAGCCCTCGGGTCTCTGAACCAAGCATGCACACAAGTCCAAAAATATCATACAGACTTGCATGTGCGCTCAAATCATCAAAATAACATCAAAAACTACGAATTATGCCTCAAATCATTTAATTCTCAAGAACATCCAAATCTCTTTTTTCTCAAATGAAGGTCCGATTCATACTAAACAGATAGCGATTCTTACTAAACTTCACAGACATATCTTAAATGTTATATTGAACCTTTACCGGGCTCTGAAACCCAAAATACAGGCCCGATACCATAAATTTCAAATATAATCAAATTTCCATAAACTCTTATATTTCAGTAAAATAATTTTTAAAAAAAATTATTCTCGAGCTTGGGACCTCTGAATTCGATTCCGAGCATACGCCTAAGTTTCATATTTTCCTATGAACCCTCGAAGACCGTCAAATTATAGGTCCAGGTCCATGTACTCAAAATATTGACCGAAGTCAACTTAATTAAATTTTAAAGGCCAAAATTAACATTTTTAATGCAGAATTTACTCGTAAATCAAGTGATGAACTTTTGGGGTCATCACATAATACTTGCAAGAAAGGGTATAAATCCTGCATATAGGGTCTCTCTGTCCTATTAGCTATTACGACTAGCATGCTTATTTGTTTCACATTAATAGGAACCATGACTATAGGAATCACACACACACTTCACTTAAGTTGTCAAATATGTTACACTTGTTTCTATGCCTACTATTCAACACTTTTAGATAATATGTCTATAGGATACAATAATACAATACTTTCACTAGTTTAGATACCATGACTATAAGGTTTAATAATTGATCAATTGCTTCATGTTACTTTCCCACTTAGATGACATGCCTATAGGAATGAAGTGTTATAAAATCCAGTCTAATTGTTAAACGTTAATAATCTTGCCTATAGGATACTCTCACTCGCCTAAAAGAGTTGTTTATGAAATTAACATTATTAATTCTGAGCTTCCAAATAGTTTCACTACCTCATTGCATAAGAAATTTAGAGATCATGCCTATATGGTTTGTAATACCTTTAATCTGCGAATTCATTAGCCGGAAACAAAACTGTTGCTTGTACGATAGTGTAATATAGAATCACCTAGATGCCACGCCTATAAGACTTAATGACTCTAAGTCTTAATTCTGAAACTTTCTACTGCCTAATATAAGAATCTGATCGCTTGCTTTTGTGCTTATGTGTGGAGGTCAACTTGATCCTTTCATTTCAATTGTGTACAGTCCTATCTGTTTTGAATGTCGTTTATTTTTATCATTTTGAACAACCTAAGTAAAGTTTAGAACCACCTAATAGTAGGTCCAAAGTCTCATGGACCATAGGCATAGGACTGATAGTGCACGCACATGATACATTCTTGAATTGAATTAGAACACCTTCATAATAAATTCAACATAGTAATTGGGTAGCAGAAGATAATAATCTGTGCCCGCTGAATAATATGAGCAACCTCTACACTAATGGAGTTGCGAAGTACTATTTATGTTACACGGGGTGATCCTTTAGGATAGAAAACTTAGGACCCCCTATCCTTTATATACCTACTATTCGCACTTAGTTATAGATAAATGCAATTGTACTCCTTGTGATTTTTTAAGACATGTATCAATTAGTCATATAGTTAATTCCTATATTATAATAGAGTCTTCAACTTCAACATATTTCTTTGATTATTTGATCACCTAACTTAATTATCTAATCCACATAGTATAAAATTTGGCCGAAACCCACAGTTGTGGACATCAAAGAGTGACTAACACCTTCTCTTTGAGGTAATTTGATCCCTTACCCGATCTTTGATGACGTAGACTAATCACATAGAGTTAGCTGAGAAAAAGGTTCCCTAACGCATCTTAAGAATTATTTGGTGGTGAATCTTCTATTTTAATAAACATTTTAAAAGAGATGCCACGTGTCGAAACCCGCTTTCGTGAGAAAACGGGCTGGGACACCAATCATCGAACTTAGCTCCAAAATCGCTCCTTATGCAGAATCACCTCCTATAAAGCATAATACACATAATAAGTACAAAGAACTAGCAATTAGTCTCACATACAATCAAAGTTTAGTAATTAGAGTGCAAAATGTAGCTAAAAACGTGAGTTCTTAGCCTACCATCACTCGATTAGAGTGATTGATCAATTAATTAAATACAGACCTTATTTTCAAACTTTTTCTTATTTGAATCATTAGGGTGATTGCGAGTTCACTGAATAGAATCATTCATTTCTTACGATTAAGGGGTACATAGGTTGGGTTGGTGAGAATATTTTAATTACCAAACCAAAAACTTTGAAACAAATTCAGTGTTCCAAGCCCTAAAAACCTCCTTTTTACCTTACCATGATTTTCGCGCGTGGTCTGGATCTATATCCGGAAAGCCTTCTATCTGAAAAGATGAGAAATACAAATTTCTAGAGTTAAAATTTTGATTTTGGTAGACTTTGGTCAACATTTTGAGTAAACGGACCCGGATCGGTGTTCTGAAAATCTCGGGAGGTCCGTAGTAAAATATGAGACTTGGGTGTATGCCGAAAAATAAATTCTGAGGTCCCAAGCCTTAGAAATCAACTTTTGAAAGAAACTATTTTGCTAAATTATCTAAGAAATGAAGAAAAGAATATATTTAAAACCATTGGTATCGGGCCCGTACTATGGTTTCAGAGCATAGTACAAACTTGTTATAGTATTTGGATGATAACTGTAAAATTTGGTAGAAAATGGAGTCTATTTGACGTAGTTGTACTTCCGCTTGAAGAGTTATGAACATTAAGTGTTCTTGATGAAAATGATAAGTTTTGCGGGTTTAATTTATGGTTTTACATGTTATTTTGATGATGTGCTCGCACGAGTAGGTCCATATGATATTTTTGAGTTAGTATGCATATTTGGTTTGAAGTCCCGAAGGCTCGGGTGAGTTTCGGGTAGGTTCCGGGATGTTTTAGGCTTAAAACATAGCTATTGCATGTTCAGAGGAGTTGCAGATCTCTGAACCTGCCAGTACGGTCCGTAATGATTTTATGCTTCCGTGGAGGGGCATTTGCGGCCGCAAAGGATTTTGTGCGGTCCGCGGAGGGGGCTTTGTGACCTCACTCGATTTTGTGTGGTCCGCGGTGAGGAAGAATATGTAGGTTCTTTGGTATGATTTCGGAAGCCTATATCTTCTGATCTACAAGGAATTTTGAGATGATTAAAAACAAAAGTTGAATCCATTCGTGTCTAATTTCCAGAAGATAAAGAAATAACAATTCAGATATTTTTAGAAAAAATTATGGCCAAAATACTAAAGAATATCACTACAGTCAACATTCTCTGCGGTGAGCTCCGCGGCTACAATCCTTTTGTGTGGTCCGCGGAGAGGGCCTGAGAGGGGTATATTTAAACGGAACGTTAAGTTATTTTTTATTTTTCAAAACCCTAAAAACGTAAGAGGTGATTTTTCAAACCTCTTTCTTATCTAAAACATTAGTAAGTGATTTTTAACTCATTTTCTTCACTCCTTGACTTCTTTTTACAAGATTTTATCCTAGAATCTAGGGTTTCATGGTAGAATTGGGAAATTTTTGGGTAAAACCTAAGAATATTGAAATTGGGGAATTTAGACCTCAAATTAAGGTTGGACTCCAAGATCATTTATATATCCAGGCTCGGGGGTGAATGAGTAATCGAGTTTTTGTCCGAATTTCGAATTTGGACCAAGCAGGCCCGAAGGTCCATTTTTTGACTTTTTGGGAAAATTTTTAGAAAACTCATTTCCATGCATTAGAATTGATTTATTTAGTATTTATTGATATAATTAAGAAACTTGTGGTAGATACGAGCGAGTTGGTGGTGGAATCAAGAGGTTAAGCGGTAGTTGAGGCTTGAATTGTGTTTGTGGCATCAAGGTAAGTGTTTGGTGTAACCTTAGCTTGAGGAATTAGGAGATGTGTCCTATTTGCTATGTGTTTAATGTTGAGTACGACGTATAGACATGGTAACTAGTATGTATACGTTGGTGTCAAGCAGTGCCCGTGAGTCTTATATTATGATTATTATGACTTCGTTTGTATTGTTCATACCTTTTTGTGATGATTTCTATTGTTGAGAAAAGTTTGTGGAAGTAATAGTGATATTGAACATTGAGGAGCGTTGGCTCAAGATGTGAAGTGACTTGTGAAAGAATAATTGGCAATTGAACCTTATGGACATTGGCTCAAATTGTGAATCGGGTTGTGAAGTAAATGTCTAAAGCAGAAGAGGATTATGGTATTGTTCCTTTCCCGGGATGTTGTTGTTTTATATTGTTCCCTTGCCAGAATTTTATTATGATTCATTTATTTCCTTGCGCTTATTGTTTGTGTTTGTTGTTTGGGCGAGGAATATTGTAAAGCACGAAGGTTGATCCCGTGCATTATTTTGGTGAGAGAGTGCTAAAGCACGACGGGTGATGTCGTAATTAATTTAATAAAGAAGAGTGTAAAGCACAAAGGGTGATGATGTGCCGCATGATGTACCATTCCATGCTAATTATATTGATTCCATAGTGAGGATTAGAGTAAAATCACGAAGGATGATGCCGTGCAGTTTTATATTGACTTTTATGGTGAAGATGAGAGTAAAAGCTCGAAAGGTGATGCCGTGCACTTGTTTGATTTCTGATTCTTGTTGAAAAATTGAGTTATGGTGTTCCTTATGGTTACCTACTGTTCTCTTGTTATCATCGGATATTTCCCTGCAGCATGTTTCCCCCTCTCATCCTTGACTGTATATTTTAATTTTATTTTTTCGTTGTACATTATTTATCTGTACAGGTTTATTTGGTAGTCTAGTCATAGCCTCGTCACTACTTCGCCGAGGTTAGACTAGGCAATTACCAGCACATGGGGTCGGTTGTGCTGATATACTCTGACTCTTTTATGCAGATCCCAGTGCTACAGATTTCTGACCGCAGTGAAATTTCTGCTTCTTGTTCATCAGGCAACCCGAGGTAGTCCTGCAGGCGTTCGCAGACCTCGGAGTCTCCATCTATCTGTTATTCCTGTTTCTGTTATGTAATCCCAGAGACAATATTTTGTTATTTCTTTCAGATCTTTATTTGTAATACTCCTAGACAGTTTGTGAAGTTGTGACACCAAATCTTGAGTAGATTGTTATGTACTGATATGGTAGCATTACTAAAATTTGAAATTTAGTCTTCCGCTTATGAAATTATGTTGTTAATAAATTGTTGGTTCTTAGTTGTTAACGGATTTAAAGTGAAAACAAGGTAAATAATTTAGTTGGTTGGCTTGCCTAGCTGTCACTAGTAGATGTCATTACGATTCTTGAGGATAGAAAATTTGGGTCGTGACAAAAATCAATATTGTTAGGTTTTAATATCTGTAAACCAAACCAAACCAACAAACTCGATCTTTTCAATCTCGATTTTTCTTGGGTTTTCAAAAAGAATTCCGGTAGAATGTTCATAGCACAAGATATATAACTTGTGCTCCAAATATTTCTTTAGTCCTAGTAAGATACAAATATATAATGTATTTTTCAAGAAAATAACATAATAATATGGGATAATTAGCATTATACTAAAATTTTCAATAACAAAGATAATAAAATTGCATAAATATTATAAAAATTAATGTAATCTAAAAATATTATATAGGTCATACTAAAATAAATATATCTAATAAGTATTATTAATTATTTCATAACAAAGCAAAAAGATAAACTAAGTTATATATTTTCATTATAAACCAATGTAAAACAAAAAAATAGATATTTAACAATATCATCATTCCTAGATTGAATTTTTTTTGTTCGCATTAGTATTGATTTGAACTTTGTTTGAGTTATTACATTTATGAGCTATAAAATTTATTTACTATTCAAGAATATTAACTCCAAAATTAAAATAATATTTTGAAAGATAAAATTGTAAAAAGGTTTAAGAAATATTTATATGTGTAAAAAAATTTATAGATTGCATAAATGTATTATCGGGTTGGTTTGATTTCGATTTGACTTTCTTTTAGTTAAACCAAATCAAATCAATTATAGTCGATTTTATTTTTCAATGCCAAACTAAACAACACTTGGGTTTTGTTTTCCGATTTGACTCGAATTATGGGTTAATACAATTTATTAATTTTCTTTATACATCCCTGCTGGTTATGGAAATGTTATTCTGCAGCGAAACAAGAAAGTCCAAGTAACATATGAAATACAGAAAATGGTCAAATTTGTCCCTATACTATTGAAAAATATCTAATATTGTCCTCCGTTATATTATCACTCCAAATATATCCCTAACGTTATACTACGGGCTAAATGTATCCCTGACATCATAAAAGTGATACAAACCTACCCTCCTCTGTTAACTGCCTCCCTATGATAACATTTCACTGCCACCTCACTATTTTACTCTCATTTTCATCCATTTCACACAACCTTGCTTTCTCTTTCATTTGATGAAAAATCACAGATCAGATAAATACAAACAAATTATATCAAAAGAAATGCTAACAACTAGAGATAATATGAAACAATGTGAACTGAGAAAATTTTGATTTTGCTACAAAATTCATGCTTATATGAACGAAAATATATTTTATTTTATATAAAAAACTAAGCAAAGATACATGCAAACTAGTTTAAGGTTTCATAATTGAACAAGTGAAAAAGAAAAACAACCTAGACACGAGAGTTAATTTTTTTGTTTCTTTCTTTTCAACCACATTTCTGGAAGGCTACCATTTTTTCTCTCTTTACTTTTTATGTTAAAATAAAAGAGCTACTAAAATTTTCCTAATAGGTCTTACAAATTCAACGGCAACACAAGAAAATGCAAAATAATACACAAAATTGTTAGGTCAAGTGAAAGGTACGTACAATTTCGGGATCAGCTGGAGAAACAACAGATATTTTGAAAAGCAAGAGGAAGTAGAGGCAATGAAATCTTCAAAATAATGATTGAACTTCAAAGTAATTGAACTTAGTAGCTGCAAACAAGGTGAAATGGTGAGGTAGCAATAAAATGTGTTCATAAGGGAGGCAGTTAACGGAAGAAGGGTAGGTTTGTATCACTTTTATAATGTCAAGAATATATTTGAACCAATAGTATAATGTTAGAGGTATATTTAGACTGATAATATAACGGATGATAATATTTGACTTTTTTCAATAATATAAGGACATATTTTACTCTTTTCTGTATGAAATATGGAGCTGGTTAACGTTTCCTTCTTCTGTCGCAAGCCGTGTTATTTATTTGCCTTAAAGTGAAGAAAAAAAATGAAAAAGCAGGCTGCACCAACTACATCCACAAAGTCTAACCGGTCAAAAAGAAGTCATGAAATTTGAAATCTTTTTGAAGAATTATGACAGTGATGACAAAGAATTACAATTTCAAAATTTCACAAGTTTGGGCAAGAAGGGACAACAATTTAATTCTATCCTCATTTTAGTCTACCATTTGTTAAGTATTATCATATGTAATATCATCACAGAATATGTTATAAATTCTGTGATGATCATACAATATTTGGTCCGTGCAAGTTCTTTTTTCTTACATGCTTGCTAGTAGATGAGGCTATGTTTGGCCTCAATAGGGTTTGTAAGGTAAGGTTTAGCTCGATTTTGTTATATGGGTAACAAGATCGATGTTATTGTCCCCCTTATTTTACTTTTCCTAATTGTTGTATTTTCTTTTCTTTTATTAATATAATACTAACTTTAGGAGCTTGCCTAGCGAATTGCCAAAATAAAAAAAGAAGGAGAAACCAACTGGGGATAATCTCTCGTTGACTCCAAATTCCAAATACTAAAGGCTAAATATTTTTATACTCACTCAAATTAATCTGAACTAAAATTACAGTTGCATTAGTTTATCTTAGTTTTGCAATAACATCTTTTTTTTATTTACAATACTAACTTTAGTCTACGTGAGTTATACGTGAACTTTGCGTGCATCAATAAAATAATGTGTAAATATAAAATAATATGAATTATTTTACGCGAGTTGCACGTGAACTATGCTTAAGTTCAGCAATTACAAACAAAAATTTCAGCAAATAAGGAACAAAACTTCAGTTAATATGCTTAAGTTTAACAATTACAAATAAAAATTTCAGCGCACTTGCTATTTCAGGCCCGTCTAATAGAATACTGAAGTTTTGTGTGATTGCCTTTGTTACTACAACTCTGTATGCTGAGGTTACGCGAAAAAGTGAATACATTTGCAATTTCTTTTACAAATAGAATACAAGTTAAAACGTGACCCAGAAAATAGGTATATAAATCTCCTAACTATAGTAGCAATTTTCGACTACAGAAGTCGCTTATGATAAGTGTCCTTGAGGTGAAGTTGCTTATAAAAAACTAAGTCCAAACAGAAGAATCTCTCGCCGACTCCAAATTTCAGAACTTAAACGCTAAATTTTTTATTTTTATACTGACTCAAACTAATGGGATTATAACTACATTTGCATTAATTTTAACTTAGTTTTGCAATAATATATTTTTGTTCCGAATAGAAAATTTATTAGAAATAATTTCTCTATCTCTACTTGATAGGATAATATTTACGTACACATTACCCCTTTTAAATTTATTATATAAAATTATATTGAGTGTATTATTGTTATTGCAATAACATTCTTTTCTTAGCTCGAATTTATTTCACGAATCACGGACACAAAACGTTCAGTGTATCGATAGCGTATAAAAAATGAAGTGGTTTAGGTAAGAATGAAGGTTATGAAAATTATTACTCACTCCTACATGTCTTATGTCACAACAAACAAGAAAAACGACAAATGAAAGCTCCTCATTATGAAATTTTCTTCTCATGAAGATTTCTGAATTTAGTTAAAAAACAAAACACTGTAGTATATATTTAATCAAATCAATTTCAAATTGCAATTGTAATTTCTTAATCCAATTGCCCAATTGCAATATTAAAATACGAAAAAAAGACCCCTTTTCCTTTTTTCCCTATCACCATTGCCAACCAGTCAACCAAAACAAGAAAAAAAAACCTTTCTACAGAGCACAAAAATAATACTCCTATCGAACAAAGTGATTACATCAATCTCTCCGACCACCACCTCTTATTCTCCGCCGTCCTCCGCCGCCGATGGAGTTTTCCCCTTTAAATCGTTTACCTCAAGATACCCTTCACCAGATCTTCTCCCATTTAACCCTCCGTGAAATCATCGTCTCCAAATGCGTCTGCAAATGTCTCAACTCCACTCTCTCTTCTCCGGCGTTCCTCCACCTCATCTCCACCCTCCAACCTCCCCTCTCCCTCCTCGCCCTCCGCCCCTCCCACCGTACCCATAGCCACAGTCATAACAACCAATCTCCTCATTGTGCACTCCATGTGTTCGACACAGTGCTTAACTACTGGTTTCGATTCCCACTTTCTTTCCTTCCCTTTAGATCTCACTACCCCATCACTTCCTCTCACGGCCTCCTCTATCTCTGGGCTGAGGGCCCCACTACTGCGGGACCCATGCCCGCAACTTCACCTCCTCCTCCTCCTCCCAGTAACAATAGCAAAACGCTAATCGTGTGTAACCCTTTAACTCGTCAATTCAAGCTGCTTCCTCAATTGGGTTCAGCTTGGTGTAAGCACGGGTCGGTTCTTGTCGGGTCACCGAATCAAGTTCTGGTTTTGACTGAGTTAGCTGCTATTTACTTCTCTGGCTCAACAACTTCCAATAATTGGCTCAAGTTTTCATCGAATTTACCGTCAAAACCCAGGAGCCCAATCTTGATTTCTGATACCATTTTAGCCCTTTGTGATGTTGGTTCCCCGTGGCGGTCCCAATGGAAGCTGTTTAGGTCAACAGTTAAAGATTTGCAATTTAGTCAACAATGGACTAGGTTAGAAAAGCATGAGTGGGGTGATATTTTTGACATATTGAAACGCCCCAGATTGCTTGCTGGTAGAAATGATAAGGTGTTGATGATTGGTGGTCTAAAATCGTCCTATTCGTTACACAGCACATGCTCGACCATTTTGATACTTAGATTGGATTTGGACTCTTTAGAATGGGAAGAAGTTGGGCGAATGCCGCCTGAGATGTTTAGGTATTTTCAAGATTCGAGTAAGTTCAAGGTGTTTGGTGGAGGGAGTAAAGTTTGTTTTTCGGGCAAGAGGGTGGGAAGATTGGCGCTTTGGGAGGAAAATGAGTGCGGGAAAGGGGAATGGCGGTGGATAAGTGGCGTTCCGGGGAATAGTGATGGACTTTATCGGGGATTCGTCTTTGAGGCTCAGTTGAATGCAGTGCCTTAAAGGTGGAGTTAGAGGAGGAAGACCATTTGCTTCAATGGTAACTTCTCTGATTTGGGAATTCTAACTTTTCATGATGTTGAATCTAAATGTTTAGTTTCTCTTTTGATTACCATGCTAAACAGGATGGAGGCAGTGGTCTCCTAGAACACTTGGTCTGTCAGAAAGATAATGTTATTGTACTTGTTTTTTGAGGTAAATCTGAATAGCAATTCGATATTCAGACGAGTGGTTGGCTTGTTTGTTATATGATACCTGACTATTCGTGTATGCAAGGATTCCCTTTTCATGTAATCGAAATGTATTTGTCTTTACAGAGCTTTGTCGTTTCATATGATGCATAACAGCCCTTTGTTTCATCTGTAAGTTAGCTATATTTGCTATGGGATTGGAGAATAATGGCTGACTTCCTTGCTTGATTTGCATAGCAGCAACTGTGATTTTGCTATAACTTATGCAGTTGCTCTATTGCCTTTATAAAGATCACTTGTGTTATGGTTTTAAGTTATGCCATGTGGACTATGTCATGATGTCTCTATTTGATGGATTTGCTCCTTTCTAACTAATAGCATTAAGCTAAGTTTCGTACTTTATTGCCTTTTTCAATCACGGGACTTAACTCTTAGCAGTGGTGGCAAGAAACTAGGTACGAACGTATTTGTTAAGCTGCTTACTTGACTGAGACCTTTTATTCTATTGTATGCAAAGGTTGATGGTGGATGGATATGTTGATATTCCAATCATTGTATTGCCGAAGGTGAAAAGCGAAATAACTGTTGAGTTTTGCTTGGGCTTTATACGAAAAGCATAAATATAGTGTGGGTTTTATTGAAGGCACAAAGAAGAAATTAAAAATAAAAACTATATTTTGTAATTCAAGTATAACTATGAACACAAACTACAAATATATATGCCTTGTAAAAGTAAAAAATTAAAAAGAAACACAAACAACAATTAAGTGAAACAGTTATTGTAACGCGGAGACCATGGATGTTGAAATAGACACCTTAGTGCCGTGGTGCTTGAACTGAAGCTTTGCCTAAATGAGGTAAAGCCTGTTTTGCACCTATCTTCAGAATTTAAGCGCACCTTAAGCCAGCTTTTGGCAACACTACAATTATGACTGTTGCACATCCTATGGGAAAACTAACTCTTGGAGTAGATATTTATTTTTTGAGATTTGACTTCATGCAGTGGTTCACTTGATGTCACATAGATAGAGACAACAACTGTAGGAAAAAAGAAGAAGAAAGAAGATATTATTTGGAGGTGGAATGATTGCTGAGAGTACAGTTCATATTTTGGTTACTCTTACCGATTGAGAAAAATCTGAGTGCAGCTTGGGTTTTGCAGACAGGAAGAGATCCTCTCCTCTTCCCTTTCTTTTTCTCTTCTCTTTATCTTGTTGTGAAACTATACTCTCTCCCCGTTAGTACATAGCACTCACACGCAAAAGGAGTTGTGTAGATAAGAGTGAGGTTGAGATTCTATTATACACGTACGTAACAGCAACAGGCAAACCTAGTGGTTGGTCATCAGTCATATCTTGAGGTTATTGAGCCGTGAAATTGTTGAAATCTAGGATGAACATCCTCAATTTGCAGCTGAAATAGTTCACATCCTAAGAAAGCTGAGTGAGTTCCCTTTTAACCCCCAAAGACCAAAGCTCTTTGTCAGACTAATATGTTATAAATTTTGAATTGCCGCAAATATGCCAAAAAGAGGCATCTTTTAGTGAACTGGTGGTTTCTTCCTGTTAATGGTTTTGACTTTTTTCTCGCAATTAATGTTGATTCTCTTGAGAGTTCAAGTGTTGCGGTGACCTGTTTCTTCTCTAACCACCTCCATCTACCTTCCATTTTTGTCGTCCTTAAGGACTTTTGGTCTTTGTAAAGGAATCAGCTCTTACTTGTCTAGAAATGCAATGAGGGTTGGTTTAGGAGCTTGAACAAATTAGAATATAAAATCCTCTTATGAATGGAGAGGCTTATTCTTTTGTGTATGTCTATTCTAGTAAAGGCCGAGTGAGCCATTGATGCTGCAATACATCGTAGCATACTTGTAAATTTTTATTGAGTGAATGGTGGGTAGGTCACTGCTACTTGTATCTGCACTACCTACGATAATACAACTACGTTATAGTTTGTTAGGTTTGTATGATTCCTTTTGGTTAGAATATGTGAAGCAATGATAATAATGGCAACTATCCATGTTCTGTGGGAGAAAGGTTAGTCGTAGTCTTTTTTCAGATATTATCATCAAGGTTTATTTGATGTTGCATCTTTGTCTTCAATGTCTTTTAAGTTTCATATGCTATTTCTTGTAATTTTATAACACGAACATAACATGTCTTGCGTATCCCTCAGCGCGGAGGACATCTTTGTCTTGAAATTGGAACTACTCTTGTTGCCGTTGCTATGATGTAACCATGTCACTATTGAATAAAAATGATGTCTATGTCACTACGACAGGGATTGGATACAATTGCTGTCATTCACAACTGGATGATGGCGTTGTGTTAATATGTTGTAATTTAACAGTTTTTTTTTGCATGGTGTTTCCATACTTTGTCTGGGTGTCAACTGCATCTTCACATTCCTGATATTTTTGGATTATTTTTTCCACTCCAATAGCATTAAGAAGAAAACTGTGAAACTATTTCCACTATAACGGGAAAGAGATTTTTGTAAAAGAGAGTTCTAGTCCTGCTATTATCTTCTCATGTGTTATGGTAAATCATGAGCAAAAAATGGATTATTATTTTTAATTCAAAAGGATTAATATTTACTGATTTGACCAAAATATTGGTCTATTAGACGGATGTATGTTGTACGAATGTCACACTATGGTAACACACTGAGCGCAATATTGAGTGAAGAAAGTATATGGTTTCATAAGCTTGTATTTGTTTCTGGGGGAACCAACAATTAAGACAACTCTAGAGACTTGCTACAAAAATTAGCATTTTTCAACCTAAACTTCTCCTCCACCAGCAAAAGCCTTTAGTATTTTTCGTTACTACAAGTTAGCAGGGTGATAGAGTGCTTGTCTCAAACGCTAAACACATTGATTCTACACTGTGATAGAGGAAACAAGGCAACTCTAGGGAAATCAACAACTAAGTCCAACTCTAAAGCCCGAACTGATATGATATTTAAATTAGAAATTAAATGAAATTTGAGTTGAAATTAGAGTAATTTACACTGATGGTAAGCCAAACAATGTGTCCAGAAAAAGAGACTTGGTAATTTTTGAACAATATCTACAATGTTATATAATAATTGATGAGATATACTATTAATCATGCGATTTAACTATAGTATTATATTTAATTCTTTATGAAATAATTGTTTATTTGATTTTATTCAACTCACTAAAGTATCATTTAAACAGATTATTTGTTACATATGTGTCCTTTAGTTATGTAGTAGACGATTTGAAGTATGGAGTCTTAGCTCATGCACATAAGATTAAAATTATCGATTCTCATAATTAATAAATAAATTATGTTTACTATCAAAGATATTGTCGGGCAAAATATCAAAAGGTACAACTTTATTCAGAGTTAGTGTATACCTAATAGATTGGACAATCGAAGAGTATTTGTGAAATAATAATTAGTTGATAGAATCCGTGACTCGGCCTGGGAGTTAAAGTAAGTGTTGGTGAATTTTAAATTCATATTGAGGAGTTCTAGTCCAATAAACTGTAATTAATTATAGCAGGATTTAATTCATCCGAATTGTGAATTAATACTATAATTTGTAGTCTCTTATTATTTCTGTGATCTCTGCTATACCTAGCAAAAACTTTGACGGACTTGGGTAAAAAGTGACTTGGGAGAAAAGTTATCTGTTTGAGTTGGACTAGGATTCTACTAGTGTAGTAGAATCCTACACGAATTTTGGCTTGTTTTTTTGCTTAATTTCAGGTCTACAAATATAAGACAAGCTTCACCCAATAACTCACTCTTTAGAGTATATTATTGCCCACTCAAATAACTTCTTCCAAGGTTTTACTAGGAGCATAACAGAAGACTACACCCCTGAATTCTTGCTTTGTGAAGAACTTGTGCAATAGTATCAAGAGGTCAGTGCTTCTAATCTCTGTAATTGAATCATTGTCTAGTTTACATGTTTGTGATACATGTATTTATGCTTGTTTTTAGTGTGCATATTCTAACAATGGTATCGCCTTACATCTAAATAGATAATGTAAGACAACATGAATGGAGTAAATGTAAAACATGGTGTTCTAACACTTGAAACAATATTGTTTTTCCCATATTTGTTGTGTTTATTCCATGAAAACAATGTTGTTTCCCCAAAAACGAGACTTTTATAATAATATTTTGAGTTCTGAAATCATGAATTAATTTACATAGCCAAAAACCGTTTTTTGCAATTGGTCATGATTTTTGGATTCTGAAATTCTGTTGAACTGCGATTGACCTCAAATTTGGTAGGTTCATCGGAAATGACTCAGTGAGTAATACTCATGAGCATGTATGTCGTTTTTGGGTATTCGGGGTTATTTAGATGGGTGTTTTGGCCATTTTTTTATTTTCTAAAGAAAAAAAAATTAATAAAAGAATTTTTTTAATAAAGACACTGATGGTAGGGTTCAATCCCTATGGTTTCCACGTAAAACAATATGATGAATTTATATGTTGACATAAGTCTTCTTCCACTTTGAATAGATTCATTATAAATAATTACTGTAGTATTGTCTCTAGTTGTTTGATAACTTGTCTTAACTCTCCAAGTGACTTACATATTGATTCAATGAAATCAGGTTTTATAAAAGTGATATTTACCTATCTTAAATTGACAGTCCACTCTCCATTTGAGTTGGTCTTTTTAAATTTATGGGGTTAATATCTTACATAACTCATATATTTTGCATGAATTGTTAAGTTTTCCTATTGAATCTAACTGTTCAATGAGCATGGTTATATGCGTAATGTGTTATTTTGAATTTTACTATTCTTATTGCATAACTAATAATTTATTTAATGTGGATATCTCTCAGATTAACCATGTCTTCATCCAACCTACTCACCTCAATTTTGAACCAAAACAAATTAGAAGGACCAAATTATGTTGTCTCGAAAAGAAACCTTGATATTGTCCTAACTGCTGAAGGTTTCAAATTTGTAATTGCTGAGGAGTGCCCAAAAAACCTGATGTAGATTCTACTAATGATTTGTCATGACCCGAATTTTCCACCCTCGGGAGTCGTGATGGAGCCTACTATTGTGAGCTAGGCATGCCAATTATTTGAACAATTTGACTTTTCACCCATTTTTTATATTCTTTAGCAATTATGGAGATATAACATTTGAACAGCAGAATTTAACATGAGCGGAAGAAAAATAATAATTATTTGAACATATACACCCAATACAATTGTTTGAGTCTCGACTACCCAGACCTGGTGTCACAGTTTCACAGACGGTCTAAGAATTCTACAAATAAAGGCCCGAAAGAATTAAATACAATATTGTCTCTGGAAATACATGTAAGAAACAAGAATGTAGATAGAAGGAGATGCCAGAGCCTGCGAACGCCTGCAGGTCTACCTCGGGTCGCCTGATGAATAAGATCCAGCAATCTCATTCCGGTCCGAAATCTAAAACATTGGGGTTTGCACAAAAGAGTGCAGAGTGTAGTATCAGCACAACCGACCCCATGTGTTGGTAAGTGTCTAGCCTAAACTCGGCAAAGTAGTGTTCCGATAAACCTGTGCAGTTATATAATATATGGCGGAAAAGCAAATAGGTAATAACCAATTAAAGCCGGGGAAGGAGAACATGCTGTGGCAGATAACCAAAACATCAAAGAACGATAAGAAACTATAATTTAACCTCTACACGGATATAGAGAAATAAAGGCAACTTTCACTTTTAATTTTATCTTATTGCAGGCGAGTAACCCAATCCCATTTCTCATATCTCGTGGTAGGCGTACCACCCCCGCTCATTTTTCCTCATATCTCATGGTAGGCATACCACCCGCTCTCATTTTTATATATTAATAGTTCTTACAAATGAAATTACTTCGACAGCCGCAACAACTAATGCAAATTCATAAGACAACAAAGTACACAATAATTATGATTCACCGAGGAAAACAATTACTGACAAGTAGCCATTAATTATGAACTTTAAGGAGCAAACAGGCAATTTAATATTTAGTATACTAAATGGCAAGTAGCAATTAAGTCACATAAACACGTGGCAATTATAGCATGAATTCAATAATAACTAGTGGCACGATAAAGGAAAATTCCAACATAAAGAATCACAATATTTGTGGAATAAGACAAATAATGCACTCAAACTAATAACAACGAATCATAACAAATAGCAATAATTGCATGGTATCACCGTTCGTACTTTAACACTCTCTCGCCAAAACAATATACGGCATCACTCTTCCCGCTTTACACTCTTCCTCACCCAAGAAATAATTACAAAGTAATTAGGGAAAGGGAATCAATGACATCACCATAAAGTCAAGTAACAACAAAAAATTAATAAAGTAAACGTAAAGAACAACGTGACTCAATTATCAGCAAAAATCAGGGAAATCAAGGACAAGTGCACGATATATACAACAATTCAATAACACTACTGTTGCGGCGCGCAACTCGATCCCTTATCAATTAACTCTGTTGCAGCGTGAAATCCGATTCATATACATATAGCTGTTGCGGCGTGCAACTCGATCCAAATTTGATATCTGTTGCGGCGTGCAACCCAATCCAATATAATATCTGTTGCGGCATGCAACCCGATCTAATATAATATCCGTTGCAGCGTGCAACCCGGTCCAATATGATATCTAAATATACTGCTTACTTCCACTCCTGCTTTCTTCGGCTTGACCCCAAATTTGCACTCGAGGTATTCTATCTTCGTCCTGTTCAACTTGAAACCTTTAGACTCAAGGGCATGTCTCTAAACCTCTAGCCTTTCATTGACGTTGCCTCGTGTCTCGTCAATTAGAACTATGTCATCATCAAATAGCATGCACTATGGCACCTCTCCTTGAATATGATGAGTTAGTGCATCCAGCACCAGGGCAAACAGGAATGGGTTGAATGCAGACCCTTGGTGTAACCCCGTAACGACCGAAGAATGCTCAGAGTCGCCTCTTGTTGTCCTAACCCGACTCTTACCTCCATCATACATGTATTTAATTACCATAATATAGGCAACCGAGACCCATTTAACCTCTAAGCAGATCTATAAGACCTCCCAAGGAACCATGTCATACACTTTCTCCAGATCAATAAACACCATGTGGAGATCCTTCTTCCTATCCTTGTTTGTTCCACCATCCTCCTAATAAGGTGGATAGCTTCTGTGGTAGATCACCCTAGCATGAACCCGAACTGGTTATCTAAAATAGATACAATCCTTCTCACTCTCATTTCTACCACTCTTCCCCAAACTTTCGTAGGATGACTCAGTAATTTGATACCCCTATAGTTGCTACAGCTCTAGATATCACCTTTTTTTAATAAAACGGAACCATTGTACTCCACCTCCACTCTTCAGGCATCCTATTAGTCTTGAATATAATATTAAACAACTCAGTAAGCCATTCCAAGTCTGCTCTACCCACACACCTCCAAAGTTCAACCAGAATTTCATCTGGCTCGGTAGCTTTGCCCCTTCTCATCTTATGCATTGCCTCCATGACCTCATCGACCTCAATGTCCCTACAATAACTTAATTCATGGGTACTTTCGGCATATCTCAATTCACCTAGTGTAATATCCTGATCCCCTTCTTCATTTTTAAGTTTATAAAAATAGGTTTGCCACATCCTTTTGATATGGTCATCCCCCATCAAAACTTATCTTTTATGTACCTCACTTGGTCTAGATCTCGAGATGCCCTCTCTCTCACCTTAGTGAGTCGGAATAACTTCTTCTCCCCGCCTTTGTTTTTTGCAGTTCCTCATATAGACGAGCAAAAGCTGTCGTCTTAGCCTCTGTTACTGCCATCTTCGCCTCATTCCTAGCTACCTTATACCTCTCCCTATTTTCTCTCTTCTCATCCTTGCCAGTGCTCGCTACCAACCGTAGGTAAGCCGCCTTCTTTGCTTCCACTTTACCTTGGACAACTATATTCTACCACCAGTCTCCTTTGTAGCCACCGGTGCAGCCTGATGATATCCTTAACAAAACTCTCGCCGCCTTCCTTATACAATCCGTCGTCGTTGACCACATAATGTTTGCGTCCTCACTAGTTCTCCAAGCTCACATTACCAATAACCTTCCTTCCAACTCCTGGGCTTTATCCTTAGTCAAGGCACCCCACCTAATCCTCGGGCGGCCTCATACTGATTTCTTCTTCCTCCTTGCCATAATACTAATGTCCATCAGCAAAAGCCTATGCTGCTTTGCAAGAGTCTTACCTGGGATAACATTGCAATCCCCGCACAACCTTCTATCGCATCTCCTGAGGAAGAGATAGTCAATCTAAGTTTTTGCCACCAAACTTTGGTATGTAACCAAATGGTCCTCCCGCTTTGGAAAAATTGAGTTTGTAATCACTAGATCGAATGCCTTGGCAAAGTCCAGCAGTGAAGTGCCTCCTCCGTTTCGCTGCCCAAAGCTAAAGTTGCCATGTACCTCAGTATAACTACCTACAAACGACCCAATATGACCATTGAAATCTTCTTCTATGAATAACCTCTCAGAAGGAGGAATACTACGAACGATCTCATCCAACCCCTTCTAAAAGAGCCTTTTAATCTCCTGATCCAAGCATGTTTGCGGTGCGTACGTGCTAACAACATTCAAAGTGTACTCACCCATCGCCAACTTAATAGTTATTAGTCTATCCTTCACCCGCCAGACCTCTACAACCGACTCTCTAAGATAGCTATCTACAAGGATATCCACTATATTCTTACCCCTCATGACTCTAGAGTACCACAAGTTATACCCATCCGTATTTCTCGCCCTCGATCCAACCCACCTAGTCTCCTGAACACATGCTATATTAATCTTCCTCTTCTGAAGGATCTTCGCCAACTCTATAGACCTACTCGTTAGCGAACCTGTGTTCCATGACCTGATTCTAAACCTATTGGCTCCCTTGCCCCATCTACATCCCTTGCCTCCCGACCCACCTCTTGACCCCGGCCCCACACTCTGCCCCACTGGAGGACATGCCCTTATTATATCATCCTAGACTACAACCACTACATCTATGACAATCTAAAGAAGACTCGCTAATGCATAACGAACAACAAATAAAACTAGAAGGAAACAAGTGACTACTAGTATACTAGTTGAAATATTGAACTATTGCAAACTAAAGTAACATCAATTTAAATAACACCAAAACGGTAACAGTAAAACGGGAGGTACCAACTCCTAAGAATAAAACCCGTGGTTGATTTGTTGTACTCCATGTAGTTGTACGCTCACATACCGCTTTCTACTGCCCTATGCTGACACTCACCCAGGTTGCTCTCCTTTGTTAGTATTTGTGCGCCCAACTTGTCTCCAACAACTTCGAGAATTTTCCTGAAACACACAGAAAATACCACGACCCAAAAAATAAAAAAGAAATGTCACTGCTACCATTGGTGTAGCCCCGACAGTAGCAGGGGTAATGTAGGAAAAAAGTAGAGAACTACACAAACATTACCAAGTTCTTCGATAATCAGCCTTAATATCTTTATTGGTAGTAGATTTGGGGACCCTAAGAGTGGAGTAATAATCAGCGGCAGCAACCACCACCAAAGCATCGTGCCGTGATTTTCTCACTGTATTAGGAGGACAAAAAAGAAGAAAAGGAAACAGATATAATCTTCGTGTGGGTCCAAAAGGGATCCCATCGGAGAAGATATTAGAAGAGGAAAGAAGGAGGAAGCAAGGGACAATGGGAGCGGTCGAAGGTAGTGAAGTCGAGAAAATAAGGGCAATAATACAAGATTCGGTATTAAAAGACAAGCAAGTTAATAGCACTCAAGAAAGGCGTAATCATATATATATATATATATATATATATAAACACACAAGAGATAAAATAATGACATAACAAACAGAACACAACAATATGTAAGAACACAGCAAAGAGCAGAGTGTAGCAAAACAAGAACGAACGAACCTAGTTAGGTAGTAGGATTACAGTCTCCAAAAAAAAATGAGGCTCGCCGAAAAATTGACTAGAGATGCTTGATCACGTCGGACTGGGGAGGGGCGGTGGTCGTCGCCAGCTTGGTTGGTCACCCGATATGGTGTTATTGTTAGGAAGTCATAGAGAGTGGTGTTACTGTTCATAAAAACGAATAGTATTTTTCCGAAATAATAATTAGTTTATAGAATTTATGACTTGGCCTTGAGTTTGATAATACCCCTTTATATAAGCTTATAAGATTTCCTTTGAAAACTGGGACGATGGATTTGTGTCTGTCACATGAAATAGTTTAAGTAGGATTGTAAAGGAATTAATTAGTTGATTGAGTTATATTATCAGTAACTTAGTTTAATTTACTGGTATTTTATTGAACCATTATATTTTCTCCTTATATTGTATAGATCTTTCTATTAGATTGCGCTATTACAGATATCTGTTTCTTGGTATAGCTTTATTCGATTGTGCTATTACAAATCTCTGTTTCTTGGTATATATGGGTTTCTTTATTCCTATCTTTGTTTTTCTTGTGTGCAGAAAATTGGAGTTTTATATATAAATGTGAGGAACGAAAGATATCAAACCCCCCCCCCCCCCCCCCCCCAAATCTTTTGAAATCTTCAAACCTTCAAATCAAGAAATCCCCCCAATTTTATATCAAGTCTATTTTTTCAGACAATTTCAAGTACCCTCTACTGTATATTTTATGTGGATGGGGATATATATGTAGAGATGGTACCTAATGTGGGTTTTGTTCAAATCTACTATTATAAATAAGAGACCCCTGGCGATGGTAAAAGAGTGACCATCAGAGATCAGATTACAGAATCGAATTTACAAACTGTGATTCGCAGAAGACATATTCTCTCCTTTTGGTTTCGTGGGTGTTTCTGTATTTTGCAGGTATCACTTTTGCGATTGTTTTTGTGGCAGTAAGGAGGTGCATGCACACAAGCAGTAGAGCAGCAGATGTACGCCAGGTTCCGCAACATCGGAAGTATACCAAGTCAAAAGTTCCAGGTTCTATTCGTGGGAATCGGTACCTCCCGCCTCCTATTTCTCTGTCTTATGTGTTAACTATTTTGTTGCAGTAATATTCCATATTAGTATAGTTAGTCTAGTAGTGGCCTTGTATTTACTCTTTGCGCCCTTTGTTGTTCTGTGTGGTGTTTTTTTCTTTTTTATTTTTAGATCTTCGTAGGTATAGAGACTGTGGTTTGTAATGGTAGAGTAGGGTCATGTCCTCGGGGAGGTCGGGTGGTAGGGAAAGGGTCAGGGAGTGGGACGGAGCCCAAAAGGGGTAAATGGAACAACATCGCCTACAAGTTGAGAATTGGATCATGGAATATTAGCACGTTGATGGGCAAGTCAATAGAGATGGCGAAGATTCTCTAAAAGATGAGGGTCAATATAGCGTGTGTGCAAGAGACTAGGTGGGTAGCAACGAAGGCGAGAGATGTAGACGAGTATAAATTATGGTTCTCCGGAGTCGTGAAGGGTTAGAACATAGTGGGAATTTTAGTGGATATAGAGCTTAGAGAGTTGGTGGTGTAGGTTAGGTGGGTTAATGACAGATTGATGGCGATTAAGTTAGTAGTTGGAGGGAGAATCCTGAATATCATTAATGCTTACGCGCCGTAAACGGTCTTGGACGAGGAGGTTAAAAGGAACTTCTGGGAGGCATTGGATGAAGTGGATCAGGGTATTCTGCCTACAGAGAAGTTATTCATAGGACGGGATTTCAATGGTCATATTGGCTCGTCTACTGGTGGCGATGGTGAGGTGCACGGTGGCTCCAGCTTTGGTGATAGGAATGGGGGTGGTACCTCACTATTGGATTTTGCTAGAGCTTTTGAGTTGGTGATCGTGAACGCTATGTTTCCGAAGAGGGAGGAACATTTAGTTACTTTCCGGAGTATGGTGGTCATGACTCAGATTGACTATCTTTTCCTCAAGAGGTGTGATCGAGGTTTAAGCGAGGATTGCAAGGTGATCCCGAGTGAGAACCTCACGACTCAACATAGGATCATAGTGATGGACGTCGATATTTTGATGAAGAGGAACAATAGATTAGTACGGGTCAATCGAAGATCAGATGGGGAGCTTTGTCTAAGGATAATGTGCGGGATTTGGAGAGCCGACTGACGACTATGGGTGCTTGGAGAAGTGGTGGGGATGCTAGCGCTATGTGGATGGAGATGACAGAGTGTATAAGGGAGACAGCGAGAGAGATCTTGGGAGTTTCAAAGGGTTACTCTGGCAGGCTCCGAGGCGATCGGTGGTGGAATGATGTGGTCTAAGGTAAAATGGAAGCCAAGAAAACGGCTTACATTAAGTTAGTAGAGAGCACCGACAAGGATCAGAGGAGAGAAAACAGGGAAATATATAAGGATCCATTTCTAGTGGTTATGGGATTACACCAAGGATCTGCGCTCAGCCTGCTTTTATTTTCCCTAGAGCTGGATGCACTAACACATTATATCCAAGAGAGGTACCATGGTGTATGTTCTTCACTAATGATATAGTTTTAATTGATGATACGTGATGTGCCGTTAATGGGAGACTGGAGATATAGATTCAGGCCTTGGAGTCTAAAGGTTTCAAGTTGAGTAGGTCTAAGATAGAATATGTGAAATATAAGTTCAGCGACGTGACGAGGGAAGCAGATGTGGAAGTCAAGCTCTACTCACAATCATCCTCAAGAGAGAAATTTTTAAGTACTTATGGTCAATTATCCAGGATGATGGGAAGATCTATGGGTATGCTATGCACCGTATTAGGGTGGGTGGATGAATTAGAGGTTAGCGTCTGGAGTCCTGCATGACAAGAATGTGCCACCAAAACTCAAAGGTCAGTTCTATAGAGAGGTGGTTAGACCGACCATGTTATATAGTTTGAGTGTTGGCCGGTCAAAAATTCATATATCCAGAATATAAAAGAAACAAAAATAAGAATGTTGAGATGGATGTGTGGGAACACTAGGCTAGATAAGATTAGGAATGAAGAAATTCGGGAGGGGAGGGCGCGTATCCGGTGGACGAAAAGATGCGGGAAGCACGACTTAGATGGTTCGGACACATGCAGAGTATAAGCCTAAATTCCCCGATTAGGAGGTGTGAGCGGTTGGATTTGGTAGGTACAAGAAGAGGTAGAGGGCGGTCTAAGAAGTATTGGCCGGGGTGATCAGACAGGACATGGCGCAACTCTATATTTTCGAGGACATGGCTCTTGATAAAAAGGTGTGGAGGTCAAGCATTAGGGTTGTAGGTTAAGTGGTAGTCGAGCGATTTTCCCCTTTGTCCCGGTTTCCCTCATTGTACCGACGAGTATGATAGTATTTTGTCTAGCCCTGCTAGCGATTTATGTTGTGTTTCACACTTTTGCATAATATTTATGCTACTGCTTTTCCATTTATTTTTTTTCTTTCACATTGCTGATATTATTTTTCAGATTTTGTTGTCACAGATATATTTTCTCCGACCCGAGGATCTCCCAGAAACAACCTCTTTATCTCCTCCGGGGTAGAGATAAGGTCTGCATATATAGACCCTCCCCATACCCTACTGGTGGGATTTAACTAGGTTGTTGTTGTTATAATCTTAACATGGAGAGTTAAAATAAGTGTTGGTGAATTTTAAAATTCATATTGAGGAGTCCAATTGCAGTTTTTAGTCGAATAAATTATGGTTAGTTATAGGAAGATTTAATTTAGGAGAATTTTGAATCAATACTATAATTGATAGCCTTATTATTTCTGTGGTCACTACTATACCTAGTAAAAATCTTGATAGATTTGGATAAAAAGTGACTTGGGAGAAAAGTTATATGTTTGAGTTGGACTAGGATTCTATTACACTAGCACAATCCTACATGACTTTTGGCCTATTTTTTCGCTTTATTTCGGGTCTACAAATAGAAGGAAAGTTTTACCTAATAACTCACTATTTATAGTAGTATTATTTGCCCACTTAAATAATTTCATCCAAGATTTTATTAAGAGCATAATAGAAGACTGCAACCCTGAATTCTTACTATGTGAAGGACTTGTGGAACAATTTTGAGAGGTTAGTGCTTCTAATTTCTATACATGAATCATTGTCTAGTTGACATGTTTGTGATACATGTATTTATGCTTGTTTCCGCTGCGCATGCTCAACAAATAACAATCAATTAATTTTAACATTTAATGATCCAGAAAACATAAAATATGTATATAGAAAGTATTCAAAATTCAAAACTTGTGGATAGTGATATAGATAAGTTCACAATGGATCCATAATAAAATAAAGTTTCATTGGCGAAAAAAAAATTATATATTTAGATAGCCGATTAAATTGAATTTTGAAGTAAGGATAATATCTTTCCTTATATCATTGTAAAGATATTCTCTATTGAAATATAAATTTTTAGAAATTAGAATTTTAAATTCAAATATTTTTTGAAAGATGAGTTCAAGTCACATCCAAAGAGTCCAAAAATATAAACTATTATTTTTCTTCCCAGCTATTTTTACGTTCCAATGACAGCAATGATAATCGTACATAAAAAGAAAATAAAATTATCCACTACGAGATTTCAGAAATAGTTAGTCATTTTTTGTATAGTAGTTCTTTATTAATATCTTATGATTCGGAGACTTGCAAAAAAAAAAACGCTCTCGGCGCAGGATAAGCAGGGACGCTAACCTGCGCCTCCAGCCATGGCGAGAAGACGGAAGAAACAACCAGTGACAAATGCGATACCAGAGGAGGAGAGAATAGAAACACCTGCTGTGAATAAGCCTGCTCTGTGGTTAACCGGAATGGGATCGGCGCCTACAATCTTTCACAACCCTAGCGGAAATGAAAACTCCGGAATGCATATAACGTCGAAAAATGGAGTTCAATAGCGATTACCAGTTACGTTTGGTTTACTGTTGAAATTCCAACCTATCAGTGAGGGAATTGACGAAGGCGAGGGTGAAATGCTTGGGATGGACAGTGTCGACACACAACAAGTTCATCGACGACTCCAATTTTCTGCACAAGCAAAACAACTTCAGATTGGTCAGACTTCTGATGCTCCTATGGCAGAAAATGGTAAAAGGGACACCATGCAACAGAATCAAAGCCCTCAAAAAGGGAAATATCTATGCTATGTACCACCTGCTATTCGAGATGGTACATTTGTGGTACAAATTGAAGATGAGGATACGAAGGAACAAGAGGCCTTGATTGGGTTTGTGCTTGGAGAAGACCGGTATGAGTGAGCTATGGACAATTTCATCACAAATGTTTGGGAGTTTGTTCCAAAACCTCAAGTGTTGCATCATGAGGAAGGTTATTATATTTTCAGATTTGATAATAGTGAAGACAGGGACCTTGTTCTTCAGGCTGGTCCATACACCTTTCATAACAAGCCATTTGTGTTACAACAGTGGAGAATGGACTTCAAGTATGAACCAGGTAATGTGAGTGTAATTCCTTTATGGGTTGCCTTCCCTGGCTTGCCATTGGGATTTTGGTCCACTGAAGCTCTCAGTAAACTAGCTAGTGTGGTTGGGAAACCTATGTACAGTGATAGAATCACTGCTGAATTGGAGAGGATTTCTTATGCAAGAGTGCTGGTGGAAACAGATATATCCCGACCATTGCCATATAGTTTTGAGATACATACAAAGAGGGGAGTTATCATACAACAGATTGACTACGAATGGAGGCCCAAATACTGCTGTGACTGTGTAAGATTTGGCCATAACACTGAAGACTGCTGGCATAAAAAGAAGCAGGGTAGTGAAGAGGTACCACAAAACCACTACAAGGCAGGAGGGGAAAAGAAGCAAGTGCAAAGTGAGACGTGGAAATGGATACCAAAAACAAAGCAGAATAGTAAGGTGGTTAAAAATGCTAGGACAGTGGAGGAATGAAAGCAGACTGACAATGCTGGAAGCAGGGTGATTGACAGAGGGTTGGCAAAAGGGAAGAATGTACAACAATGTGATGGAGCCTCATTGAACACAACAAACAGTTTCTCCTTGCTACAGATAGGTGATGATCCAGGGGACGCTGGCCCATCCAGCTTCACCACAACATGATATTCAGCACATGGAATATTATGGGTCTTAATAAGGCCCATAAACAGAAGGAGCTGAAACTCTTTCTGAAAAAGCATAAAGTAGATTCTATGGGATGTATAGAAACTAGAGTGAAGGAAGCTAAGGTGCAACAGATTGTTACAAAACTGGGGAATGATTGGTGACACATTGGGAATTACAATGAGCATCCAAATGGGAGAATCTGGATACTATGGAATTCAAAAGTTGAGTTGTAGGTATTGAAGATTGATGAACAGTTTATACACTGTGAGGTTAAAGAAAGAGGTACAAATTTAAGAACACTGATAACAGTCGTGTATGCAAATAATGAGCTGAACAAGAGACAACAACTTTGGGCCAAATTTTGTATCTTAGGTGCTACTATTCAGGGAAGCTGGCTTCTCAGTGGAGACTTCAATAATGTTCTCCACACTGATGACAGAATAGGTGCTCCAGTTATGCAGCAGGACATTCAAGGTTTTCAAGGCACACTCATTGCTCTTCAACTCACTCAATTGAAGGGTTTGGGCTGTTTTTATACATGGTGCAATAAACAAAAACCAGAGACAAGAGTATATAGCAGAATTGATTGGGCCTTTGGGAATGTGAGCTGGATGCAGAAATACAGTCACATCGAAGCTGATGTGTTGAACCCGGGAGTTTCAGATCATTCCCCTATCCTTTTACTGTGTAACCCTGAGGAACATAGAAGGAACATTCATCCTAAGCCTTTCAAACTGTATACATCTGTCATGGACCATGCTGAATTCCCTAGCATTGTGGAAAGGGTATGGAACCAGTACCAGCAGGGAGGGAGACTGCATAGAGTATGGAATAAATTGAAGGCCCTAAAGGTGGGGTTAAAGGAGTTGAATACCTATATGGCAAAGTATAGGATACATCTCAGTGAGGCAAGGCAGAAGCTGGAAACTATACAGAATCAGATGCAGTCCAATTGTATGGACCAAAGGCTGATTGACCAGGAGAGGATGCTACTTATGGAGGTGGAGAAATGGAGCAATATAGAGGAGCAGATCTTACAACAAAAATCTAGAGCTCACTGGATTGCTTGTGGAGATTCCAACACTAAATATTTTCATGCTCAACTAAAGATGAGGACAAACTTTAACACTATCAACTCTATATATACTGAAGAGGGAGTAAAATTGTCTGATCCCGGGAAGGTGGAAGAGGAGTTTGTTACTTGCTTCAAGAGTTTACTGGGGGAAACAATAGCATCTGCCAATGTCCAAACACTGGAGTAATCCACCAGGGCCCTTGTCTCAACTTGCAACAGAAGGATGACCTAGTGAAGCCAGTCACAAGGGAGGAAATACTAAATGCAATTAAGGATATGCCTCATGATAAGGCACCAGGGGTGGATGGCTTCCCAGTTGAATTTTTTATAAGGCAGTGGCATGTAGTGGGGGAAGACATTTGTGAAGCTGTGAGAGAATTCTTTCTTACTGGGAAGTTACATATTGGAGTTAGCAGCACTGCACTAACTCTAATTCCTAAAGTACAAAATCCAAGCAAAGTGAAGGACTACAGACCCATTGCTTGTTGTACAACTCTGTACAAGATCATCACAAAGATTATTACAGCTAGGCTGAAAGTAGTTATTGACCACCTGGTGGGTAGATCACAGCCATCATTCATTGAGGGTCGTAGTATTATTGACAACATCTTATTCACACAAGAATTGTTCAAAGGCTATTCCAGGAAGGGCATTTCTCCTAGATGTGTGCTTAAGGTGGATTTAAAGAAGGCCTGCGACTCAGTTGAATGGTGTTTCCTTGAAAGACTGCTGCAGGACTTGGGCTTTCCTCATAAATTTATTGGGTGGGTTATGGAGTGCATATCCTCTGTTACCTACTCTCTCAACATCAATGGTGGCCTCACTGCACCATTTAAAGGAAAAAGAGGCTTAAGGCAAGGCGGCCCGATGTACAAAGAGAATTTGTGCAAATGATGATGAGGAAAGAGTTCAAATTCCATCCTAGATGCAAGAAGTTGGGTGTAGCACATGTTTTCTTCGCAGATGATCTTCTTATGTTCTGTAAGGCAGATGTTCAGTCTGTAAGTTTACTGAAACAGACTCTCCAGAAATTCTCTAAGGATTCTGGACTTCAAGCAAATATTGATAAAAGTGCAGTGTACATAGCAGGGGTAACAAACTGGCAGAAGGAGGAGATTTTACAAGTGTTAGGATATCCTGAAGGCAGGCTCCCATTCAAATATTTGGTGGTGCCTTTGGATTCAAAGAAGCTGTCCATTGCTCAATGTTGGCCACTGGTGGAGAAAATCACACAGAAAATAAGCTGCTAGTCATCAAGGTTACTCTCTTATGCTGGTCGACTTCAACTGATTAAATCAGTTCTGTTTGGTATTCAAGCTTACTGGTCTCAAATACTCCTACAGCCTAAAAATTGTTTTAGAATGACTGAAGCAATCTGCAGACCATATCTTTGGACATGTTCAGCTACAGTTTCAAGGAGAGCTCTGATTGCGTAGGATACTCTCTGTATGCCATACAGTGCAGGGGGATTGAATGTATTGGACCTGTCTAAATGGAATAAGGCCGATGTTGTTAAGTATCTATGTGCACTGACTAAGAAGTAGCATAGCCTGTGGATAAAATGGGTGCATACCTTCTATATTAAGAACTGCTGTATTGAAGACATGCTAGTGCCTGGGTCTGCTGCTTGGGCAATAAGGAAAATAATTGGGAGAGAGAGTTGATAAATGGCATTGCAACTCTCAATGGTAATCTGGAAAGCAGATTGTTGCAGCTTCAGCAGGGTGATTCTTTTAGCATCAAGAAGTTATACAGACAACTACACCCTCAGTACATCAAAGTCCAATGGAAGACCATCATATTGCAGACTCAACTGCATCTCATATACAAATTTATACTGTGGTTGGCTCTGCACAGGAGACTAGTAATTGTGGACAGACTTCGGGTGTTAAATATCCTGGTTCCACAGGACCGTATTTTTTGTGGTTTGCATCGTGAAACCTTTGAGCATCTGTTCTTTGATTGCTTGAAGACCAAAGAAATCTGGAATCGACTCCTTAGCTGGTTGGGCTATAAGCGGTCCATTACTAACTGGAAGGAGGAATGTGACTGGGTTAGTAAGCTGGTAAAAAGTAGAACTGGAATAGCAGAAATCACAGCCTGTCTGTTTGGGATCCTGGTGACAGTGATATGGAAGGGAGCGGAATAAAATGAGATTCCAGGGAGGTAAGTTGATGAGCGATACTGTTTGTAAGGAAATTGTAGTCCATCTCCACTTAAGAGGGGCTTCAATTCATAAATTGAGGGCTGTCCTACAAAGTTTAAACCATTACCCCTAGACTTTTATTGAGATAGGCTTCTCTTGAGATAGTTTTGTCACACGTATTATCAAATAGTGATATTGTTTTTTAGAGTGATAATAGTGTAGTGATTGTATATCATATGAGAATAGATGGTCAGCATCTATGTTTGTACATATACATTTTTTGACGGAATGAAATAGAAAATCTGTTTATTCAAAAAAAAATATCTTATGATTTTTTATATTTATCTAGAAGGTTTAAATTTTAAAATTATTGAATATAATTCAAATAATTTAGATCATAATTTGATTTGAGTTCACGCCTCTGCGTATGTACTAATACTAGTTATAAAAAGTAACCAAAAACACTATATCTAATCTAATTCTCTTTTAAGGGCCTTCAGAGACAGTCTAAGATGCCCGTTGATAATTATAGCTGAATCTTAAACAAAGGATACATCCAATTTAGTCAAAAATATCAACAAAAAAGGGAAGATGAAAATGAAAAGGGAATTTTACATATACATCCCATATAGCAAACCTTATAACCACTCATGTTTAAGGTTAGTGTTTATTATATTTAAGTATACCACCTTTTAATTTATGTACCAAAATTTATCTTTAAGGTTTAAGGATCAACTATTAATTAGAGCCTTGATTTGTGGAACAAAATCTTTTCAAACTATTAATTAGAGGCTTGATTTGTGGAACAAAATCTTTTCATATTTTTTTTTACACATTTTTCTCTTTCTTCCAACCAAAACCCCTAACATTTACAGCCACAAGGAAAAATCTCTCGGTCTTCTTTGCTCCAAGTAATCTCTCCTCTCTCCTTTTTTTTTTATTTGTGAGATGCTTAGGTAAGTGTATCTACACTACAACTCGATCTTAGAACGAAACGATTATGTGAAATACATAGCAAGTATAGTAGTCGTGTAAGTGATAAATTGATGAGAGAATGTTGATCCCACCGAGGATTACTTTTAGGGTTTAAACTTAAATGATTTGACTGTTTTGTTAATTTTGAGATATTGAATTATGGACGAGGAGCAGAATAATCTGAATATGGAAACCAAAGAGAACTCCGTAAGCAGACATGTGTGCAGTCGAGAAGAAACTCAGTGAGAACTTATCTGGTGTTTAAGCGTTTTTTGTCTAAATGTACTGTATTATTGCATACTAGGATTGTTTATACAAATTGTAGTTAATTGTAGTTTTTTGGAGTTAATTTGTAGTTAATTGGCAAAATGTACTGTTGAATCAAATTTGTAGTTAATTGTAGTGTTTGTAGTTTAATGTACTTTTTATTTGGAATTGTGACTGTTGACTCAAATTTATAGTTAATTATAGTTTTTGTAGTTTAATGTAGTTTACTGTACTTTTTATTTGGAACTGTGATAAAAATACAGTGTATAAAAGTAGTTAACTACATATAAACTGCATATAAACGTTAACTACATTTACCCACATTGTCATCCTCCATTGCTACAAACAAACTGCATATAAACGTTAACTACATTTACCCACATTTGACTACATTTTAAAAACACACTGGAAACACTGCATATAAACGTTAACTACATTTACCCACATTTGACTACATTTTAAAAACACACTGGAAACACTGCATATAAACGTTAACTACATTTACCCACATTTGACTACATTTTAAAAACACACTGGAAACACTGCATATAAACGTTAACTACATTTACCCACATTTGACTACATTTTAAAAACACACTGGAAACACTGCATATAAACGTTAACTACATTTACTCATATTTGACTACATTTTAAAAACACACTGAATTGCGCTTTTCCCATATTGATAGTTTGGGATGTATAGATTTGATATCGCAGAATTTGCTTTTCTCGAAAATAATGTTGTCCAACAAGGAGAGTGTAAGGATGTGTTAGATGTTTGCAATCATATGACCAATTTATTTGTCAAATTTGAGTGCGTTGTTGAAAACTTCGTGGTTAATCCTTATTCCACACGTAGCTTCTTGTTTAATCATGTAGACTATGTCATTGCAGAAATTAAGCTTTTCAAGGACATTGTTGAATTTGTGCATATCTTCATAGAAAATAAGGACGTCCCAAGTGATCGTCAAATATCAAAACCAAGCACTCCAATCATTGATGAAGCAGTTGTAGGCTTGGAGGATCAGATATAAATATTAATGGCACGGGTAATTGGTGGAGGGGGAGAGATTCATGCTGGTTAAGATTTTTTTACCGTTTTTGATTGATGCTTTAACTGGGACAGAATCAAATATTAATTGGGATCCTTAAAATGTGGCGCAATTTTAGGCTATAAAATCAGCCATATCCGTTTTTGATTGATGCTTTAAATGGGACAGAATCAAATATTAATTGGGAGCCTTAAAATGTGGCGCAATTTTAGGCATAAAATCAGCCACATATGGTTTGGTACATATTTGGTAACGAAAATATGGAATATGCGGATAATAACCAAACAAGGCACAATAATAGTAATAAAATTTGCTATATGGGATGTATACGTAAAAATCCCAAAAGAAAACAGTACACAAGGCCCATAAAGCAAATCACCCAATTGAAATATATTCGATTACCATCATATCAGGCCAAGAAAAGTGGAGAAAAGCAAATTGAAGCTTGTCGTCTAACATTTTTCCAAGGTCAATGGAGATTACAAATATAGATCTAGCCTCCGTTTATCCATAAAGTATTTTTTCTTTTTTTCAAAAATTTACTCCATGAAATTTTGTAAGATTTTAGAATTTAAGAAACACTTCTTTCTCCACTCATAAAATCGCAATATTTTCTCAAGTAAATACATATTTAAATATAATTTTATTTTTGAAATATTATTTTTCAATTGGCCCTATATGCTTTTCCGTTAATGTTTTCGGCTCAACAATAGCCTTTCTTGATTTTTGTGGCTAAAAAATGCCCTTTGAGTTAACGGAGGGACACATGTCATCCTCTTGTTGGCTCATTCTAAATATTTCTTAATTTATTAAAAAATCTCATTATTCATACATGAAAAACAATTTTCTAAAGCAATTAAAAGGATTTTTTCCCAGTATTTACAAAAAAAAATGAAAAAAATAAAAATATTTTTTTCTAAAATATACTTACAAAAATTTATTGAAAAGATCTGTATTTTTTTAAAAAACTGGAAAAAATCCTTTTTTCTTTAGTTTTTAGTAAAAAACTGGATTTTTGAAAACCTTTTTTTAAAAAACTGTTTTCACTTTTTTTAAAACTGGATTTTTTTGTAAAAACAGATTTTTTAAAACTGGATTTGTTTTGTAAAATCTGTGTTTTTTAGAAAACTGTATTTTTTTAAACTGGATTTTCTAAAAATCTGTTTTTAGAATTTGTTTTTTTAAACTCGATTTTCTAAAAAACAGATTTTAAAAAAATCCAATTTTCTAAAAAAATAGATTTTACAAAAAAATACAGTTTTCTAAAATAAATCCAATTTTTTTAGAAAAGTTTAAAACAGTTTTTTACTAAAAACCAAAGAAAGAAAGGATTTTTTCCAGTTTTTACAAAAAAAGAAATTAATAAATTTTTGTAAGTATTTTAGAAAAAAATATTTAAATTTTTTTTATTTTTTTTTGAAAATAGTGGGAAAAAATCCCTTTTAATTGCTTTAGAAAATTATTTTTCATGTATGAATAATGAGTTTTTTTAATAAATTAAGAAAGATTTAGATTTTGCTAACAAGAGGATGACATGTGTCCCTCCGTTAACGCAAAGGTCATTTTTGAGCCACAAAAATTAACAAAAGCTATTGTTGAGCAAAAAAATCAACAGAATGGCATATTTGGCTCAATAGGTGGATAAAAGGCATTTTTAAACCTACATTGATAGTTAAAGGGTAAAAACTTGCCTCTCTTTAGTCCCCCGCTATTTCTCTCTGCGGTTCTGTCTCCCTCATCTCCTTTCTTTCTGCTGCTATTTCCTTACTTTATACTATATCCTTTGTAATTCTATTGTAATCAGTTTATTTAAAAGTTTAATCGAGGTATCATTTTGTTGAGTTCATAAAAAAAATACAAACTACTAAAAAAGTATTATTTTAAGACCGAAATTTGCGACTGAATATCTAGTAATTGCGAATGCGATTAAATTTGCAATCAAAGTAATCGAAAAATAATTTTAATTTTATAACCTATTTTCTTATAATAATATTAACTGCTATTCCCACTGAAGCAGTGGGAAAACGACGCGGGAATTCCCGCCTTTACGACCGATTAAATTGCAAAGTAAAAAGTCAAAAAAATTGTTGACCAAATAAACTGACAGTGTCGATCGAAAATGTAAAATTTAAACAAAAATATATATATTTGGCATTTTGCAATAGTCGAAAACCCAAATTAAAAATTACACACCAGATACCAATTTTCCTAATTTCTTTTTCCTCAAATTCAGCGATCTCTCCCTCGATCTTTTTCCTCTCTACTCTCTTCCACTGACCATCGACTGACGGCGGTAAATACTGATGGAGACGGCGGCAAACGGTGGTTGACGAAGGCAGGCATCAGTGCGAAGATCTGTAAAATCCCCCTCTTCTCGGTTAGTTCCTCTCTTTTTTATAACCTAGAAACTTTGTGGGCTTAGTCATCTAGTAAAATTTCGAATTTCTTAACGAACAATGTCACTTGCATTGGTATTTATCAGTTTAAGCATCACTAAGATTGCTTGATGATTATATTGCTGGGACGACTGAAAAAGGATTCTTGATGATGAGGAAGACATTGTTCTGCTAGTGTTATTATTAATACAACAACCAGAAGAACGTATAGAGCCATCAGCATGCTGCAGCTAAAACCTGGTTGATTCATAAACTGCTGAATAAGTAGGGTCGTCTAGACGATTCAGCAGTCAGTTGTGCAGCTTTCCAGGCTCTAAGTCTGCGATGTTAACAAATTTACTGTATCAGTATTTAAAATCAAAACAGTACCATCTGTCCCAGTAGTTCAAGTTCCATAATTGGTGCATGATTGTTAAGTGACTGATCTCGATACTTATTCACGTGACTCCTCACGGATGGTCTTAATAAGGTGTGCGATTTTAGTCCAAAATAGAGAAGTATTATTATTATTATGAGGTTTTGCGAGTGAAGAGGTATTGGAGTTTCTAGATTCCAAAGTTCTTCTCCAGAACATGAAATCCAATTCGTCTTCAGTAGTACTATTATTAGTACTCCTATTCCAATTAGTTGATGATGGTTTGCTGTTTGGAGGGCTGATTTGTAAAGATAAGTCTGGTTGTGCTGGGAATAGCTCCATATATCCTTGATCAAAAGAAAACTACAAGAATAGCCACAATTAGTTTGTCTCTCTTTTTCACTTCTTCTATTTGTTGGCCCTAGGTTTTTTAGCTTGTTCTTGTGTTAATTAATGTTTAATTATGGAAGAGTTCAACTTTTGTGTCTTCTTTTGTACGAAGTTTATTGCATACAAAACTTTTAAGTAATAAATTGGTGTTTAAGTTCTTATGTATTACACTGATAGTGTAAATTTACTAAATTGCACCCCCTAAATTTCCCTTTGTTAAGAGAGCAAGTTTAAGCAGATGAGAAGTGAATGTGGAGACATCGAATGTCTATGCTAAAGTAGAATGTTTTCAATCTCGAACGCCAACAAGCAAAAGTAGATATATTTGTATTATTTTTTCATTTGCTCTTTCTTTTTCTTTGAGCCAAAGATAGTACTATCAATTTTTATAGAAAGAAAGCATCAATCCAGAGAGGCATATTTAGAATTGTAAGAAATGTTAAATTTTTTTATAAGATAGAAATCTGGAAGTTGAATAGATCATCAATTTTACTTTCATCATACTTGCATCATTTCCTTCCTTGTTTACGTGTGTGTTTGTATTTTTATAGATGCATGCTTCATCAGAAAACTATGAAACGTACATTGTAATTTCTCACTACTAGAAAAACATCAGTTTGTGACCGATTTTTGCGAGTGAAAATAAAGTAGTCGCTAATGAGACTACTTTTGCGACCGCAGTAGTCGGAAAGGGATTGAATTTTTTTTTAAACGACTATTATTCCGACCAAGGCAGTGGGAAAACAACGCACAAACTTATATTTCATTGAAACTAGTTTAGAAAATGAAAAAGGAGCATTTCACAATTGAGCACATGCTACACGATATCACAAATTATTTTATCTAGAAATCTTATGATACAGACTAATTTGTGGGGCCCAGAATAGGATTCTCTTTTTACTTTAATACATTTGTAATCTACTGCTTTCTGGTTCTTAACAATTAAAAATTTGAGTGCTTTAAATAGGTTCTGTTAAATAGATGCCATCAAAATAAATTCCAACATTTAGGAACCATTATTCTGTTATCTGTGTGCATACTTGCTACTTCTAATGGTGATGGAACATAAGATTCTTTTGTTGTATTGAGCTCAAACAAGAATAGTAGGAGGTTGTACCAAATTAAACTCTGTAGTACAATTATATACACTAGTAGAGCATGCTTATATGACTATATTGTATGATAAGGTACCTTTGTGTAAGTCTCATTTGATAAGTCATATCAAATATCTTGGATTTATTTTGTGTAGATAGAGCATGCACATCGTAGATGGATGTATAATCGAACTTATCCTAATCGTAGTGGGTTGGGGGAGGAATTTATAGAAGGGGTTGCCGAATTCATAGCTAAAAAAGATACTTCATGAATTTCTCAGTGAAGAGGTGATTAGGTGTCCTTGTATGAAATGCAAGTGCGGAAGTTATTACAACCAAATGTTGTTAAAGTTCATATTTATAAAAAAGGGTTTATGAAAAATTATTACGTGTGGACTATTCATGGAGAGGATGTTGCTAGTGTTGGTAATGTCGATTTTCAAAAATTTTTTGATAGTGAGGACAGTCCATTAGCAGAGAATCGATTTAGTGAAATGGTTAGGTATGCTTTTGTGATGCACCCGGGAACCAAATGATGATGCTAAGCGCTTCTATGAATAGTTACAGGAAGCAAGTCGTCCATTGTATAAAGGCTCAATGCATTCTAAGTTGTCTGTCGCAGTTAGATTATTAAGTATTAAATCAGATTCAAGTATTTCTCAAGCGGGCATGGACTCTATCATTGGCCTTATGAATGAGCTTAATCCGAATAAAATTGACCTACCCAAAGATATCTACACAGCAAAGAAATTGGTTGCTAAGTTAGGTATTTCATTAGAGAGGATTGACTGTTGTGAGAAAGGTTGCATGTTATTCTATAAGGATGATGCAACCTTAGAAAATTGCAAATTTTGTAACCAACATCATTACAAGAAAGTCATAAATTCAAAAAAGAAGAAGGCTCCAGTTAAGGCGATGCATTACTTATCGCTTATACCTAGGTTAAAGAGATTGTATGCATCAATGAGCTCTGCTCCTCATATGAGATGGCACTATGAAAATAGAAGGCCTCCTGGTATTTTGTGTCATCCGTCACATGGAGAAGCATGGAAGCATTTTGATAGGGTGTTTTCGGATTTTGCTAGTGAACCTAGAAACATTAGGTTGGGTTTATGTGCAGACGGATTCACTCCTTTTTCTGTCTCTGCTGCACCATATTCATGTTGTCCAGTGATTGTTACGCCATATAACCTTCCTCCTGAGCTGTGTATGACAAGTCCATATTTGTTCCTAACTTGTATTGTTCCAGGTCCGCGCAATCTGAAAAGTTTGATTGATGTATACATGCAACCTTTAATTGATGAGTTAAAGTTATTGTGGCATGAAGGTGTGGAAACATATGATATATCAACTAAACAAAACTTCAGATTACGTGCTGCTTTGATGTGGACTATAACTAATTTTCCTGCTTATTGTCTCTTCTTTTTTCTTCTTCTTCTTTGATTTGTTGGGGTTGATGATTTTTTTTGTCATAAGACAAGGACCTTACACAATCTATTAATTTTATAACATATGTTATATATGTTACGATTTACTTGAGGTTAATTAGCTCAATCAACATGTTGCTTTTCCTTTTGAACCAACTAGTGTAGAGTCGGTTCTTGATTTTTCTCCAAGTATGGCAGAATAGAGCGTGTTGACATGAAATCTGCTATAGCTTATTTCCCCTCTTTTTTAATGTTCAGCTTTTAAGATACTTGTGCATTTGTGGTTAGTGTAGCGGACCCCAACTTGTTTGGGACCGACGCATAGTAGTACTAGTTATCATAGAATTGGGGATTGCTTATTGTGTTATTTTTGGGATTTTGATTGCTCAGTTTGCACTTGCTGAACCTCTCTTAGATTTTCTTCTGATCATTTTTTCAAAGGCAAAGTTGAACTGGTCTTGAGGTGACTAGTTGGGGTTTAATTCTCATGGAGATAATGCTACGTAGATGGTGTGTTTTCCCCTTGCATTCTACTAAATTTTTTTAATAATGGATCGAGACGAACTTAACGACATGGACAGTGAGAAGCCATATAGCTGACCCAACTTGCTTGGGATTGAGTAGTAGTTTTTGTCATTTAGACTAAAGTTTAGGCAATTAGTAGAATGCAGCAGCAGTGTTTGATCCAAGGATTGTCTCGAGGCTGCTGGTTTGAGGATTCAGATTACTTTCAATTTTGTTTCTCTTAATAGTTTCAAGTTACCACCACCCAAACCTTCTGTACCTACCACCCGAAGCTACAAAAGCAGGGCAAGGCCTGTAAGCCTTTATTGGCCACCAACCAAAATCCAGAAAAAGCACTCCATTTATCTTATTTGGTGAGACATATTGTAAAAGTACTGTCAAAGAAAGTGAGTGCCCAATTTGTTTGGGGTTATTTAGAGATGGAGAAATGGTTAAGTTATTGCCTGATTGCCACCACACATACCATGCTGAATGTATAGATAAGTGACTCTCATCCCACTCAAATTGTCCTCTTTGCCGAGCTTCTCTCCATCTCAACTCCACTACAAATTTCACTAGTTACTGCATGAGTTGCACCAGGAACCAAGAATGAAGTGATAACCAAATGTATTGTAAATTCATTCTTTTTGTTCTTTAGTTTGCGTGTAATTAATGTCCCAATTTGTAAAATCTGCTTATTTATTTGATGAAGAGTTAAGTTATATATGCTGACACTATCGTGAGATTTAACTGGTTATAGCAAGTTAGAAATTTGACACTGTACTGAGATTAAATTTGTTGTAGCAAGTTATTATACTCTATTCTCTAGGTTACCATATTATATTTACATGTTGTGGTAAGTTAACTAGACACTACAGCTGAGAAATGAGAGGAACATGGTATAATGTGTTTATCTGCTAGCAATATGTCTCTTTTTATACATACATAAGTTGTGATATTTTCACTTCTTTTTTCACTCTTAGCAGAACCAAAAAAGTGACAGTACAATAGGTTAACAGTTATTTCTGGTAGATTTAAGTTTTTTTCTTTTATTTAACTGTGATCACTAATTAAACAATTGCTCTTTGAGCGAATAGTACTCCTAGATTGTTTCTAACTTTTAAGACATCTTAGAATTATGTAGTTTCTTATCATCGATCATTTAATTTCAGGAAGCCTATCAGCAATGTTTTGAGGAATGGCGTCAAAGTCAACCCGATTCCGAGGATGGTAGCTCAACCCAAGTATCACTCAATGATGTAACTTCAATATAGACACAGCTGGTTGGTGGCGCAAAGAAAGGTACAACTTTCGGTCTTTGATCATAATATTTTGTAGGTCGTTCTATGACACTGTTGTCTGGTGATGCGAGTTATTCGCAAGATCACGAAGAGGTGGAAGCATTACGAAAAGAAGTTGAAGAGTTGAAGGAGGAACGAAAAGAAAATCACGCAAATTTTAATAAATTGCAGAGTCTAGTGGAAAAATTTATGAGCGGACGTCCATTTGCTCCTTCGAATGGCGAGGATGCTAGGGATAATGAGTTTTAGTTTGTTTTGGTTATTGATATCTGAGACATTATTTTTTGTTGTAGTTGGATGTTTAAACTTGGTAATATTAACACTTGACCACGATTGTAATATTTTAGACTATATTAAATGATGCTAGAATGTTTAACTCTTTTTGGATGTTTTAGTTACAAATATTTATGTTTTGCATTTTATGGATTTGATTAGTTGCAATGGTGGATTGATTGGTTAGCATGATAGATTAATCGGATGTTGTATATTTGAATTGGTAGGTTGTATTGCTTTAAAAGAGCTGGAATTTGATGAAAAATTTCCAGCTTTCTGACTTATTTCCGACCATAATAGTCGCAAAATGCATCAAAATATTCCAAATTCAGGAACATCTGCGACTATTATAATAGGAAATACAAATAAATAAATAGTTTTAAATTAAATTTGCGACCACGGTAGTCAGAACAATAAATAAATAATTTGAAATTAGATTTACGACCATAGTAGTGGGACAAATCAAATAAAATCAAATATTATTATAATTATATATACCGTTTGCGACCGAAGTAGTGGGAAAGTTAATTTCAAATTAAAATTAAAATTAAAATTAAATTATTTGCAACCACGTCAGTCAGAAAGTTCGTGACCGCGACAGTCGGAAAGTTTGCCCGCGACAGTCAGAAAGTTTGCGACCGCGACAGTCGAAAAGTTTGCGACCGTACAGTCATAGTTGGCGTCATTTATTAGTCATTTTATTTTTTGATTTTCCGACCGCAGTGGTCACAAATTATCAACCGATTCGGTCGCTAATCTTTTAAGACCAACTATTTTGCGATTACGCTATTTTAATCGGAATGTAATCAGAAATTTACATTTTTCTAACCGTATTGTTTAGCAGTTGTAAAACAACTATTTTTTAGTAGCGACATAAAAACAAAATTTGCTGTGTAGCTTTAAAATAGGCTTTTATACAGTCTAAATGGTGGCTTTGTAAGGGCCCAAATACTGTCCTCATTCAACAAGGACCTTGCCTAAATACACAGCAGAAGCAGTCTCTGGTTATGCCAGTTTCAAAGGCTGAAATTGACCAGGCAATACATGACATGCCAAATGATAAATCGCCAGGAGTAGATGGATTCTCAATCGAATTTTTCAAGACGCACTGGGATACTGTTGCAGACGATGTCTATGATGCAGTAACAGAATTCTTTGCAACAGGGAAAATGCATAAAGGTGTCAGTAGTACTGCAGTCACATTGATCCCAAAAGTACAAAATTCCTCTACAGTCAAAGACTACAGACCAATTGCTTGCTGCACGACCATATACAAAATCATCACAAAGGTGCTCACAGCAAGAATCAAAACAGTCATAGGGGATTGATCAGCAATTAACAGTCAGCGTTTATTGAAGGCCGGAATATAACTGACAATATTCTATTTACCCAGGAATAGTTTAAAGTGTACAATAGAAAAGAAGTATCCCCCCGGTGTGTACTGAAAGTTGACCTCAGGAAGGCATATGACACAGTGGAGTGGTCCTTTATAGAGAGACTATTGCTGGACATGAGATTTCCATACAAATTTACAAAATGGATAATGGAATGCATCTTATCTGTCACGTATGCGTTAAATCTTAATGGAGGGCTGACCAACCCGTTTAAAGGAAAGAGAGGAATAAGGCATGGAGATCCTATGTCCCTGTACCTTTTTGTCATTGTCATGGAATACCTGCATAGGGAACTCCAACATGTGATGGGCAGAAAGGATTTCAAATTTCACTCAAGATGCAAGAAGTTAGGTGTGGCGCATATCTGCTTTGCCGACGATCTATTATTATTCTGCAAGGCTGATTCTCAATTGGTAAGACTGTTAAAACAAAGGCTTCAACTTTTTGCGGACACCTCAGGACTTCAAGCAAATACAGATAAAAGTGTTGTATATATATAGCAGGTGTGTCAAACTGGTTAAAAGAGGAAATCTTGCAAGAACTAGACTTCCCAAAAGGATCCCTACCGTTCAAATATCTTGGAGTTCCACTGGACTCCAAGAAATTATCAGTTACACAATGCTGGCCAATTGTTGAAAAGATAACCCAGAAGATAAACTGCTGGACATCAAAACTACTATCTTATGCAGGTAGACTCCAGTTGATCAAGTCAGTATTATTCGGGATGCAATCCTACTGCTCGCAAATTTTCCTCCTACCCAAAAAGGTAATGAAGATGATCGAGTCAACCTGTAGAACATTCCTGTGGACTGGAGTAGCAAATGTGTCAAAGACGGCGTTAGTGGCATGGAACACTATCTGTCTACCTTTTAGTGCGGGGGGCCTGAATGTCCTGAATTTGCCAATATGGAATAAGGCGGCCATCGCTAAACATCTGTAGGCACTAACGATGAAGAAGGACAGCCTGTGGGTCAAATGGGTGCACGCATACTACATTAAAAACTTGGTTGTGGAGGAGGTACCAACTCCAAAAAATGCGGCCTGGGCAATAAGGAAGATTTTTGAGACACGATCATTGATCACAAATCTACAAGGAATTCAAGGGGATCTGGAATGTAGATTGCAATTGCTACAAAAAGGTGAACGGTTTAGCATTAAAAAACTCTATCTTTTGCAAATCCCTCAATACTCAAAAGTACACTGGAAAAGCATTGTACTACAGACAAAACTCCACCCGCGATTCAAATTTATTGTCTGGCTAGCTCTACACAGAAGACTAGCAACAGTGGAGAGGCTAATGACTTTTGGGATACAGATCCCACAACAATGTGTCCTGTGTAGGCAAGTGGGTGAATCCTTTGACCATCTCTATTTTACTTGCCCGACAACTTGGGAACTATGGAATAGACTGCTAGCCTGGTTGGGTTACCATAGGGGCATAAATGATTGGGATGGCGAAGTGCGATGGATCAGCAACATTGCTAAAAGGAAAAACGGGCGAGCTGAAATTACTACCAGTATTTTTGGGATACTAGTATATTGTCTATGGCGAGAAAGAAACAAGATCAGATTCCAGGGCGGAAGACTGGGTATAAATGTTGTATGCAAAGAAATAGCAGTCCACATACATGTACAAGGAAACTCTTGTAAACACTGGAAGAGTGAATTGCGAAGACTGGATAGCTACCCTTAAATTTACTGTATGTATAAATTATGAGAATAAAAACACTATAGACTGAGAGAAGAAAGTAGCTGGTCTGCAGCTACTCTGTTTGTAAAAGTTATGCTATTATATGAAATGAAATTTTTTTTTTTAAAAAAAATGGTGGCTTTTAAGCCCTTTGTTGGGTCATGATTTTGATATTAAAGCTATATATATATATATATATATATATATATATATATATATATATATATATATATATATATATATATATATATATATATATATATATATATATATATATATATATATATTTGTCATCAAATAGAGGATTGGATTGGATGAAAGGAGCTTTCACTTCTTTTAAAGATGATGTTCTCTTATTTGAAAGCTACTTCCACTTTCTCCTTAATTCATTGGTTCCTTTACAACCAACCCCCTCCCCCAACAATACCCCTATGAATTGATTTTCCTGCATGAATTATAAGAAATTAATATATGCACAACTGTCTCAAACAAATGAAAACAACAAATTTGACATCACTCTTATGCAACAAACATATTAATTTATTTTTTGACCCGTAAGTCAATCAAGATTTTGCATATATATATATATATATATATATATATATATATATATATATATATATATATATATATATATATATATATATATATATATATATATATATATATATATATATATATATATATATATATATATATATTATGGCCAATTTTAGTTCGTATTTTATTTACGTATGATTGATCTAGTTGTTTTACATTGTTGGAAGCGAATATACCCAATGGAAAATCCCTATGAAATGTAACGCCAAATTTAGAAAGTATTTATATTCCACAAATGGAATATGACATACACTAATGTTTTTTGCTTGGAACAAGTGATGGAAATTCTCGAGTGGAATATAATATATAAGCTTAAAGAAATAGAAAAAGAAAAGAAATCTGCTTTTTGGATACTCCAGTTTGCATTATTCTTTTTTATGTAAGATTTGGAGTTCCTAAGGGGCAAAATAAGATAAATAACACTCCCTACTTAATTAATGATCATTTTAATAGTCAAGGGCTATTAACATTTTCAAACGAAAAATATTTGTCACTTTAGGCTTAATTAAGGTCTGCCTTATGAGTCTTTTCTATGTAAACTTTGTATTGAATGTATGGGTTGTTTTCTTCCTTTCATTCAATTATTTAAAAATATATATTAACGAAAAAGGACAAATGATGTTGCTATTGGTTTATATATGTCTTTCGTTAGTTGATCAATTCATAAAAGTCTCTGTTGTTATCTTATGTCTCAAACATACTTCTGAACAATTAAAGGCCAAACTAAACCACAATTAGTGAATTGACAATAGCGACCTGAACTTTCTCTCTCTAGCACAGCGGCGCACGATAGCAGGGTGAAATCTTACGCATCTGCCATGGCTAAGACGAGGAAGAAGCAGCAATCGAAACCAGAAAACAGACGAAATGAAGATTTGGAAGTCACATCAGCAATAAATCATCCTAATCACTGGTTAACGGGAATGGGTTCTGCACCCACTGTATTCCATAACCTGGAAGAGGATGATGTGCAAAATGGGGCGATATTGACACCGGAGTCGGGTATTCAACAGAGATTGAATCCGTTAACTCTTGGAAGCTTTATGCCAAAGCAATTTCAACCTATTAGGGAGGAAATCGAAGAGTGTCATGACCAAGCTCAAGAGGAAGGAACACAGGCACAATCGCAACTTCACAGGCGATTGCAATTCTCAGCGCATGCAAAACAAGATCGAAGCATACAAGCTGTAGCAGACACAGGGGAGGTTGAAAAGAAAAAGGTTTTCAATAGAAGCCCTCAAAAAGGAAATTCTCTAAGCTACGTCCCTCCTGCTATGAGAGATGGGTGATTTGTAGTTCAAATCGATGATGGAGATACAAAGGAATTAGAGGCTTATTGGAGTAATGCATTGATAGGTTTTGCACTGGGGGAGTCTCCGTATGAAAAAACTATGGAAACTTTTGTCACAAACCTGTGAAATTTCGTCGACAAGCCTCAAATAATGTATCATGACGATGGGTACTATCTATTCAAATTTGAGAATGCGGAGGACAAGGATCGTGTATTACAAGCAGGACCTTACACCTTCCATAACAAGCCACTTGAACTGCAGCAATGGAAAATGGATTTCAAGTTTGATCCGGCTAATATAAGTGTGATTCCACAGTGGATAAATTTCCCTGGATTACCACTGGGTTTCTGGTCAACTGAAGCATTAAGTAAATTGGCTAGTGTGGTTGAAAAGCCTCTGTATACTGATAAATTCACAGCAGATTTGGAGAAAGTGTCCTACGCCAGAGTGTTGATTGAAACCGATATATCCAAGTCTTTTCCAGATAGTGTAGAGCTTCAAACAAAAAGAGGAATCATAATCCAACAAATAGACTACGAATGGAAACCAAAGTATTGTGATAACTGTATCAAATTTGGGAATAGTTCTACCGAGTGTTGGTATAAGGAAGAGCAACAGACATCAAAGGAAGACAGAAACAAACCTAAATCAGGACAGTTGAAACAGAAGTTCAGAGTAACCAAGAGATGGACTCCAAAAGTTAAAACCAAGAATGTGCAATTCAACAGGAAAAGAAGACTGAGGATACGGTGGAGACAGAAGGAACTATCTCTACAAAGGAAGTAGAAAATGGGAAACAGAAAGGGAAGAATGCACTGCAAACAGACACTTGTATCCTGAACTCAAGCAACATATATTTACTTTTACAGATGGAAGGCACTCTTGGGGATGCTGGCCCATCCAGCTTCACCCCTAAATGACACTCTGCACCTGGAATATCAGGGGCCTGAACAAGGCCTATCAACAGAAAGAGTTAAAGCTCTTTCTGAGGAAGAATAAGGTGGATGTCATGGGTTGTTTAGAAACTAGAGTAAAGGAGGGAAAATCTAGAAGGATACTCAATGCTGTCTATGGAGAATGGAGAAATTGTTGTAATTATAATGAACATTCAAATGGAAGAATCTGGCTATTGTGGAAACAAAGCAGTGAAGTAACAATTTTGTTGACTGATGAACAATTCATTCACTGTGAAGTTCAGGAAAAAGGTACCACCTTTAAAACTCTTCTTACAGTGGTATATGCAAGCAATGATATAAATAAAAGACAGCAGTTATGGGAGAGGCTGATGTATCTAGGAGCATATGTTCAGCAAAGCTGGTTGATCAGTGGGGATTTTAATAATGTTCTTCACACAGACGAGAGAATTGGCTCACCAGTAACACAAAATGAACTCAAAGGATTTCAGGAAGCAATCAACAATCTTCAACTTACTCAATTGAAAAGTTTGGGATGTTACTTCTCCTGGTGCAACAAACAACAACCTAGCAGAAGGGTGTATAGCAGGATAGACTGGACTTTTGGCAATATGACATGGATGCAACATTACAGTCACATTGAAACTGATTATCTGAATCCGGGGGTATCAGACCATTCTCCTATTCTAATACAATGCAAAACAGGATTTCAGAGGAAGAATATACATCCCAAACCTCTTAAACTATACAAACCTGTGATGGAGCATGTTGAATTTACTGGTATAGTAGAAAAGGTTTGGAAATAAAGGGGAAATGATGAAACTGGAAGCATGCACAAGCTATGGAACAAGCTCAAAACTTTGAAATGGGAGTTGAAAGAACTGAATACTCATATGGCATCCTATAGAACCCATCTCAATGCAGCAAGACAGAAACTAGAAACCATTCAGTTAGAACTGAGAAGGAACAACCTGGACCAGTAGCTGATAGACCAAGAAAAGAAAACTTTAACAGAAGTAGAGAAATGGAGCAACATAGAGGAACAAATTCTTCATCAAAATCCAGGGCACAGTAGCTCACTTGTGGAGACTCAAAATCCAAGTACTTCCATGCACAAATGAAGCAGAGGACAAACATAAACACAATTAGCTCTATATACACTGACTCAGGGGAGAGACTGTTTGATCCTAAACTAGTGGAAGCAGAGTTTATAGATGTATTCAGCAAGATACTGGGGGAAAATAAACCTTTCTGTAATTGTCCAAATACTGTCATTATTCAAAAGGGACCATGTCTTAGCAAGCAGCAGAAGCAGTCTCTGATTAGGCCAGTTGCAAAGGAGGAAATTGCTCAGGCAATAAATGATATGCCCCATGATAAAGCACCAGGAGTAGATGGCTTCCCAGTCGAATTCTTCACTCGACACTGGGACACTGTTGCTGATGATGTCTATGAAGCATTAAAGGAATTCTTTGCAACAGGGAAACTGCATAAAGGAGTAAGTAGCACAACAGTAACCTTGATTCCTAAAATACAAAATCCTACTACTATCAAAGACTATAGACCCATTGCTTGCTGCATGACCCTATATAAAATAATCACTAAAGTGCTCACAGCAAGAATCAAAACAGTCATAGGTGGCTTGATTGGTAATTCACAGTCAGCTTTTATTAAAGGCAGAAGCATAACAGACAACATACAATTTACCCAGGAATTATTTAATGCGTACTATAGGAAAGGAGTATCACCTCGGTGTGTATTAAAAGTTGACATGAGGAAGGCATATGACACAGTGGAATGGTGTTTTATTGAGAGGCTGCTGCTGGACATGGGCTTCCCCTACAAATTTACAAACTAGATAACGGAATGCATCTCTTTTGTCACATATTCATTAAGTCTCAATGAAGGGCTGACAACTCCGTTTAAAGGTAAAAGAGGTATAAGGCAGGGAGACCCAATTGGAATACTTGCACAGGGAACTCAAGCAAACGATGGAAAGAAAGGACTTCAAATTTCATCCTAGATGTAAGAAGCTGGGAGTGGCTCATATTTGTTTTGTTGATGATATTCTACTATTCTGTAAGGCCGATACCCAATCTGTAAGACTTTTAAAATAGACGCTCCAAAAATTTACGGAAACCTCAGGACTTCAAGCAAATGCAGATAAAAGTGCAGTCTATGTAGCAGGCATATCAAACTGGCTAAAGTAGGAAATCTTGCACGAAATAGACTTCCCTGAAGGCTCTCTACCTTTTAAATATCTTGGTGTTCCACTGGACTCCAAAAAATTATCAGTTACACAATGCTGGCCAATAGTAGAGAAGATAACACATAAAATTAACTGTTGGACGTCAAGACTACTATCTTATGCAGGCAGGCTCCAGTTGATCAAGTCAGTCTTATTTGGAATTAAATCTTACTGGTCTCAAATCTTCTTGCTACCTAAAAAGGTAATGAAGATGATCGAGACAATATGCAGATATTTTTTGTGGACTGGAGCAGCAAATATGTCAAGAAGGCATTAGTAGCATGGGAAACTATATGTCTACCATATAGTGCTGGTGGCCTAAATGTATTGAACCTGCCAAACTGGAATAAGGAAGCTGTTGCAAAGCATCTGTAGGCAGTAACAATGAAGAAGAAAAGCCTATGGATCAAATGGGTGCACGCATACTATATTGAAAACAATACCGTAGAGGATGTACCTACTCCTAAAACTGCTGCTTGGGCTGTCAGAAAGATCTTTGAGACTCGATCACTGATAACAAATATACAAGGTATACAAGGAAATCTGGAATGTAGATTGAGCCAGCTACAAAGAGATGAACGGTTCAACATCAAAAAACTCTACATACTGCAATTCCCTCAACACCCAAAAGTACACTGGAAAAGCATTGTTCTGCAGACAAAACTACAGCTAAGATTCAAATTTATCGTCTGGCTAGCTTTGCGTAGAAGACTGGCAACAGTGGAGAGGCTAATGCACTTTGGGATACAGATTCCACAACAATGTGTATTATGCAGGCAAGTAGACGAATCCTTTGACCATGTTTTTTTTTACTTGCCCGACATCTTGGGAGCTATGGAATAGACTGCTAATATGGCTGGGTTACCAGAGAACCATTTGTGATTGGAACAGTGAAGTAGAATGGATTAGCAACATTGCCAAAAGGAGAAATGGACATGCTGAAATAACCACCAGTGTGTTTGGGATGCTAGTATATTGTCTATGGCGAGAAAGAAACAAGATTAGGTTCCAAGGCGGAAGAATCGTTATAAATGATACATGCAAAGAGATAGCAGTTCACATACACATACAAGGGACCTCTTTAAAATACTGGAAGGATGTTTTGCGAAGACTGGATCACTACCCTTAGAAATTGATGTATATATAGCTTACGGGAGTGAATCCCATATAGACTGATTGAGAGTAGTAGCTGGTCAGCAGCTACTGTTTTATTCTGTAATGTTTTGATTTATGATGAAATGAAGCTTTATTGTTAAAAAAACAAAACAAAAACAAAGCAAAACCATTTTTCAAGAAAATACTTTTCTCAGAGAATAATATATTCTCCAAGATTCAGTTCAAACGCATACATTTTTTAAAATTAAAATGTCTCTATTGGCATCTGACATAATGCTAACTAATGAACTATTTGGAGGTTTTCTCCCAACAACAAACATTTGGAGGAACTCATTGAAAGAGTGAGTTCTCTAGGAAAGAATAAGTAATTTAATTTAGGAAAAATTAAATCAAACCCTCTTAAAGCAATCTGATCGTGATGAGTAATGACAAAATCATTACTTTAGTGCATTATTAATTCCGCTAGGTGTGCAACTAATTGCATAAATACCGTACGAACAAATATATATATATATATATATATATATATATATATATATATATATATATATATATATATATAAACAAGAAAGCTTGTATTGTGGTTAGGCCAAGTGGCTAGCTATTAAAAAATCACTTGGCAAACTTAAAACAAAGAGATGATTAATTACTGAAATTAAAATGGAAAATAAAAATAAAAATATATATATATATATATATATATATATATATATATATATATATGTTATAAAATAGAAGTCTATTTAGAGTGAATGTCTAAGAGTTTTAGCTTGAAGCTAAGTCATTCCTCTTCCTATAAATAGAGGGGTCTTACCCCATTGTAAATCACCCCAAGTATTAATAAGAATACTTCTCTCTCTCCCTATTCTCTCTCTATATTGTTCTTATTCTTGCATTATTGTTCTTGTCTTTATATTATTTCATAACACGTTATCAGCACGAGACTCTACCGTCTCAAGAAGCTCTTTAAGAAGATTAAGCCGCCGTCAATTTCTCCGCATCGGAGCCGCCGTCGTCTGCATCAGTGGAGAAAAGGAAGAAAACATTGAAAATATAATTGGTATACCTTAAAGGTAAGTAATTTACTTTTCCCTTTCAAATTCTTGAAATCCTACGATTTGATTTAATATACAAACAAAGTTTGATTATAACTCTAATGGAGTTTGTAAGAAATTATAACCACATGAAGTGGTAAAATCTCTATGTCCTGCCATGATTAAATTCATGTATGATTGTGGGCCAATAATTGAAAATCCGTCCCATTGAATTTGCTCCATTCCCTTTAGAGAATGTGGAAGCAGTATGTGATAAGTCTGAAAGAAGACTAAAATATTACCATGAAGGTATCAATGAATGTGGACGTGGCAAAGAGTTCCGTCCAATTGAATTTGCTCCATTCCCTTTAGAGAATGTGGTAGCAGTATGTGATAAGTCTGAAAGAAGACTAATTACCGTAAAGGTATCAATGGATGTGGACATGGCAATAGACGAAGTTATAATCGTCATTATTGTGGTAATGAGAACAATAAGGATTCTCAAAATAATCTTTCACTTTATGAAAGTAATATTTGACATGAGATTGTGTAAAGCACATGATTTTGATCCATTCCCTGAAGTGAATGTGATAATTGTAATAGAGCCCGTAAGTATGAACACGCTCTTGATGTAATTTTGGTTTATGTCTGACATTATGAAAAGAAAGTTCGTTGCCCTTGAAATTTCGGGCAAGAACTATATGATATGGGTGTTGGATACTTAAATCCATTTTGGATGCTATGGGTCTTGGAGACGCCATTAAAGACAGAAATAATGCATCCACCCAAAACTATGCTAAGGCCTTGATTTTCTTGCGCCATCACCTTGATGAAGGTTTGAAACTATGCTAAGGCCTTGATTTTCTTGCGCCATCACCTTGATGAAGGTTTGAAGATTGAATATCTCACCGTCAAAGATCCACCTATCTTGTGGAATGGCTTAAAGAAGAGATATGACAACCTGAAGTTGGTCACTCTGCCACAAGCACGATACGATAAGAAACCAAAAGCAAATAGTTTATAAACTATATATTATCGTTGCGGTGGAAACGGGCACTGGTCAAAGGCTTGCCGTATACCATGACATTTGGTTGACCTTTATCAAGCATCTCGAAAGAGTAAACGCCCTGAAACGAATTTTGTCTCTAACGACAACTTTGACATCACCCACTTGGATGTGGCAGACTTCTTTGAGCAACCCGAGGGGTAGATAGACCACCTAATCGGTGATGGATCCGTGATGAAAGCAGATGGAGCTATTTGATTTTATTTTACTTGTTAGTATTAGTGAATGAATAAACTAATAGCCATCAGTATTAGCTTGTATTAGTTAGTTCATGACATAATGTTAGTATTAGTTCTTTAGAATGTATCAATATGCTCAAGTATCAATAATATTTTTACTTTCCAGTAGAGGTAATCGACTAACCTGAAAAACTAGTCGGTTATCTCATATTTCACATAAAAACTGCAAAACAATCGATTGTCAATGATCAACAATCGATTGTCTTTAAAACAGTGATTTGAAATTTTACAAAAACAGTCAACAATCGATTGTCAATGATCAACAATCGATTGTCTTTAAAACAGTGTGTTCTGGAATTTTTCAAAAACAGTCACAATCGATTGTCAATGTCTAACAATCGATTGTCGTTAAGACAGTGTAATCTGGAATTTTTCAAAATAGCCAACAATCGATTGTCTATGCATAACAATCGATTGTCTTGAAACAATGTGCTGGAATTTTTCAAAATAGCCAACAATCGATTGTCTATGCATAACAATCGATTGTCTTGAAACAGTGAGGTCTGGAATTTTTCAAAATAGCCAACAATCGATTGTCTATGTTTAACAATCGATTGTCTATGTTTAACAATCGATTGTCTTAAAACAGTGTGATCTGGAAATTTTCAAAAATTGTCAACAATCGATTGTCTATGCATAACAATCGATTGTCTTGAAATAGTGTGCTCTGGAATTTTTCAAAATAAGCCAACAATCGATTGTCTATATTTAACAATCGATTGTCTTAAGACAGTATGATCTGAAGTTTTTCAAAATAGCAAATAATCGATTGTGTGTGTTTAACAATCGATTGTCAATGTTCAACAATCGATTGTTTGTAAGTGACAATCGATTGTTTGAAGAAAATGTTTAAACTGAAATTTTCAAGCTGCAAAGTAATCAATTATGGATAACATATCTGATTTTGTTAGTCAACTGTTAACAGCAGATTTTGAAAATATTATGTGACACAAACGATTTGAAGTTGTTTATTCTCATGTTCGTATATTTCTTTTATATGTCAAACCATGGGAAGTAAATTGATTGAAGGCTCCGGAAGAGCAACTGTAACTCTGCCGAAAGGCATGACGTTTATCTTAGAGAATGCAATATTCTCCTCCAAGTCTAAGAAGAACTTGTTGAGTTTTAATGATATCAATGTTCTCCTCCAAGTTTAAAAGGAACTTGTTGAGTTTTGAGAATCCATTTTAGAGAATGCAATGTTCTCCTCCAAGTCTAAAAGGAACTTGTTGAGTTTTAAAGATATCATTCAAAATGGATATCATATTAAGACAATAGATGAGAATAATTTTGAATTCTTCATGAAAACGAGGCTGCCCATTTCGGTTTGGGTTCACGCCATTTTGCATGCAGCAATGCTAGTTCGTCTCTGACTAACGAATTGACACAAATATTCCCCGTTGCAATTGGTTTTGGGTCATGGACCCAATATATCCCATTTAAGAATTTTTTGATGCGCAGTATATGTGCCTTTAGCACCACCATCCCGCACCAAAATGGGTCTGCAAAGAAGGTTAGGAATATATGTTGAGGTTGAATCGCCCTCCATTATTCGCTACCTCAAAACATTGACAGGAGATTTGTTCACTGCACGATTTGCAGACTGTCAATTTGATGAGACACTTTTCCCAAAATTAGGGGGAGAAGTTGGTGAAACCAAACGGGAAATTTTGTGGAAAAATGTATCATTATCTCATCTTGATCCACATACCTCTATTTATGAAAGAGGCGCAAAAGATTATCCATTTGCAAAGAATAGCAAATCAAATGCCTGACGCATTTATTGATTTGAAAAGGATAGCAAAATCACATATCCCCGAAGTGAATGTGACAACATCTGATTCACGAATACATATTCATTATTGGAAGAATATGAAGATGAAATTGGTATTAAATATACCACACTCACCCCTAGATGGAGGTTTGAGATGATACCACACTCACCCCTAGAAGGAGGTTTGAGATGATATATGGCATGAATGATCGTTGGTCACGTACCTATTGTACGCCAAAGTATTTTGGAAATATGACTATTAAAGGACAACGATAATGCAAGAAACATATCTTGCATATAAGTTTGACATGACCATAATGGTATAACTTTCTCTTTAAGAAAGATATTCACCACATGGATGTTGATGAATCTGTGGTAGTACAAAATTAATTGAGAGCTCTAGAAGACCCAATCATTACTATGTTGGAGAAACACAATTAAGTATTGTGTTGTAGTAAGTCTCAAAGAAACTTATTCAATTTCCAAAGTACACGCGAAAGCGATTGATTATATTGAGACTATAAATAAAGGAAGGCTTTGATATCTCCTATTACTACAACTTGTAGCGGGGTAATTTGCATGTGAAAAGCTACCCGCTTTGTTCTCCAGTTTGTACTACACAAAAGAAAGAATGCCACAATAAAGTGGATATATATTGGTATAAAAACCCATGTCATAATAAACCTGAAGTTTATTGATAAGTGCACATGTCATGGTGTAAATTTGAAGTTTACCAATATTGATAATTTATTCAGTTAGCATTCGTATTAGCCATCTCATTTTAAGTATGATGTGCAAATTCACATAGGTGAATATCAAAGAACTAGAAAGTTCTTTACGAATTCTCTTGTATCACTTGTTCTCATTAATGAACTGACCAACTAAAGAGTTCGGGTTGAAGCCCATAAATTCTGGAAATATCAAAGGTGAATATGGGCCCATTCACCTGCCATGTATACCACATATGATGCATCTATGATATGGTTACATGCGCAATTGTTATTAACCCGCAGCCTGGCCGGTGCTTGCGAGGTAAATTGCTCAGTAATCTAACTTCGAGCATAATTTTCAGATTTTCTACTCAAGATAGTTCATCTTGATAAGTTGGTTTATATCAAAGTTGGTTTAGCAAGATAATTATTGAGTGCTTCCACTTAATAGCTAAACTGTTTCTTATGAGAACAAAGTTATATATATCAGTTTGATATACGTTGTATACGAGAGTATATTATATTCTCCCCTCACAAGTGGTTCAAGGTCAGGAACCAAATAATTTCATCTTATTATTAATGTGCCGTGTATATTGACATGATAATGCACAAAGATGATTTCCCAAAGTTGAGGAAACAAGTTAGCTTTTCTAACATGAGGAGGAGACATGATAAACACTTGAGAAAAGGTTACATGGGATGAATTATCATTTGTATATGTATATCCCCGAATATCATGATATGAACCTAAAGTTCATAAAAGGGATAATTCAATTGCAACATATTGCAAAGCACGCTATACGCATTTGCTGACCCAAAGAAAGTAACTAAATGGAACAGATACAATTCAAGAAGAATTGATTCCATATGAAAGACATGTAGTTTTGAACCTATAGTTCAAATGCTTGAAAGTATAAAGTCAAATGTATGTATAATCAGTTTTCGATATCTTATTTATCTAGCATGACATGGAAAACTTGATATGCATCTAAAGTCTATTATATGGCTTATATGACTTAACTTGAAAGATTTAAGTTGCTTGAAGCATATGCAATTCTTGGTCCTGAAGTACCACATCCTAAGTACAATTTGTGTACATATGTATCTTGCTATAACTATAAGCATGATGGCATTGAGAATGCATCTATGGAGATATTGAAAAGTTATTCCACGACATTATATGAAGATGTTCATATCTATCAAGAATGATGATTTCAAGGTGCGGAATATTTTTTCAAGTCAATATGATTGATTTGTCAAACGTCTACCAAAGATCGTTTTGAAGATGATGCACAAGATTGGAATGCAAATGCTCAAGGATATAAATTGATGTACTCATTAGGGGGAGTCAATGCGCGTTGCACTCTTTTTCCCTTACAAGGTTTTTTCCCACTGGGTTTTCCTTGCAAGGTTTTTAACGAGGCAACCAATAGGCGCATATTCAAACATGTGTACTCTTTTTCCTTTACTTTAATTTTTCCCATTGGGTTTTGGTTTTAAGGTTTTATGAGGCACATTATTGAATAGACATTCAAGGGGGAGTGTTATAAAATAGAAGTCTATTTAGAGTGAATGTCTAAGAGTTTTAGCTTGAAGCTAAGTCATTCCTCTTCCTATAAATAGAGGGGTCTTACCCCATTGTAAATCACCCCAAGTATTAATAAGAATACTTCTCTCTCTCCCTATTCTCTCTCTATATTGTTCTTATTCTTGCATTATTGTTCTTGTCTTTATATTATTTCATAACAATATATATATATTAAAGCAAAAAAGTTTGTATTGTGATTAAGTCAAGTGGCTAGCTATTAAAAAGCGACTTGGCAAACTTAGAACAAAGAGATGATTAATTACTGAAATCAAAATGGAAACAAATTAATTTAAATTTGATTTACCTACTTCCCTTTAATAATTAATGGAAAGAAGGAGGAAAATTAATTAACGCAAGTAATCTTTAATCCAAATCCACGTCTTTTCTTAAGTAGTTCAAATCACTGTAAAAATAAATACAATAAATATATTAAATTGAAAAAAGGAAATTTTGAATTAAAATAAAATAATTTTGAATCTATATATCTATTAAAGAAGTAATGTTTGTATTGTAGTTAAGCAAAGTGGCAAATTATTATAAAGCCATTTGACAATTTAGGACAATGTGTATAATAACATTTGATTTAAATTGAAAGGTAAGACTTTTTTTAATTTTAACGGTAAGATAGTAAATAAGATTTTTCTAAAGATATATTATTTAATTTAGTAAAAAAATATTACATTATTTAAATTATCATTAACATACAAATTAGAAAATTAATCAAATGTTATAATAGAAAAAAATGATGAAGGGGGGGGGGGGGGGGAGGGGGGATAAGGATAATTTTATGATAGTTATATTTTGAATTAATTAAAAGATAAAAAATAAATAAATAACTCGAAATATATTATTGATAAATTTAGGCAATTGAAGAATTTTGAAACAGTATAACATAAGTTTGAAGAAAAAAATATTTCTAGAGTAAGAAAATATATATCCATATTATATTAATAGAGAAGTAGTATCAAATATTAAGTCAATTGAGAAAATTATAAAATCACATTAGTAAATAAATAATACTAAAACTTGCTACTTTAATTAAAAATAAATAAGGGATAATAATTTATATGATTACTATATTACTTTTATCCTTTGATTTTGTATAAATTTTTTATATTTCTGCATACTAATAAAAAATAAAAACTAATATTTATTAAAATAAAAATATATTAGTTCATAATTTTATAAAATTTTATAATCAAGTTTTACATTGTAAAAATAAAAGTAATAAATATATTAAAGTGAAAAATAAGAAATTTTGAATTAATAATTTGAATGTACATAATTATTAAAGAAATAACATTTTCATTGTGGTTAAGCAAAATAGAAAGTTATTATAAAGTCATTTGGCAATTTAGGACAATATATATAATAAGATTTACTTTAAAAGGAAAGGTAAGTTTTTTTTTTTTAATTTAATGAATATAGTAAAAAAGATTTTCTAAAGATACGGTCTACTGATATCTATTAAAGAAATAATGTATACATTGTAATTAAGTCAGATGGCAAGTTATTTTAAATCTATTTGGATATTTAGGAAAATATGTATAATAACATTTAATTTAAATTGAAAGGAAGATTTTTTTCTTCTTCTAATTTATATGGGAATACAGAAATAAGATTTTTCTAAATATACGACCTACTTCCCTATTTTAACTAATAAATTTTTAAAAAAAAGTTGAGTTTAAAGAAAAATAAAATACCCCTATTTTAACTAATTTTAAAGATAAAGATTATGTATTATAAGCCCTCTCCTTTAGTCGAGTGGCGGTTACAAAAAAGTCTCATGACATAAAAAGTTAATAATTAGTTATTTAATTATTGATTATTATTTTGAATTTAAATACATATAAAATAATAAAATAAAATATTTAATAATTAAAAAACATAAATTATAAAAAAACTATCCATTATATATATATATATATATATATATAGAGAGAGAGAGAGGGGGGGGGGGGGGGGGGAGAGATATTTTGTATACAAATAGTAAAAGGCTTATCTTTTTATAGTTATGATGAACCGAAAATTTTAGTTTAGTAAAAAAAATATTACATTATTTAAACTATCAGAAACTTATAAATTGCGAAAATTAATCAAATATTATAGTAGAAAAATTTGACGAAAGAGGGGGATAAGAATAATTTTATTATAATTATCTTTTGAATTGACTAAAAAATAAAAGATAAATAAATAACTTTCAAAAATATTATTGATAAATTTAGACAATTGGAGAATTTTGAACAGTATAACATTAGTTTTAAGAATAAAAATATTTATAGAGTAATAAAATATATATTCATATATTTTTTAGACCAGATCACTGATAGCAAATATCCAGAGTATACAGGGGAACCTGAAATGTCGATTGATCCAGTTACAGATGGGAGAACTATTCAACATAAACAAACTCTACAGACTCCAGCTCCCTCAAAACCCGAAAGTACAATGGAAAAGTATAGTACTGCAGCCAAACCTGGCTAGCATTACGCAGAAGACTGGCAATAGTGGAGAGGCTAATGCTCCTTGGGATACAGATTCCTCAACATGTGTATTCTGCAAGCAAGTAAATGAATCGTTTGACCATCTACTTTTTTACTTGCCCGATATCATGGGGGCAACGGAATAGACTGCTCGTATGGCTGGGATACCAGAGAACCATTTGTGACTGGAACAGTGAGGTCGAATGGATTAGCAACATTGCAAAAAGGAAAAATGGACATGCTGAAATAACCACCAGTGTGTTTGGAATATTAATATACTATCTGTGGCGAGAAAGGAACAAGATTAGGTTCCAAGGCGGAAGCTCAGTTATAAAGGATACATGCAAAGAGATAGCAGTTCACGTGCATATTCAGGAAACCTCTCATACACACTGGAAGGATGCTTTGCGAAGACTGGATCACTACCCGTAGAAAAAAGAAGGAAAGAATCATATGTTTGTCTTGAGTTTAATGTATATGTAGCATATGGGAGTGATTCATATTTAGATTCTTTTGAAAACAGTAGCTAGTCAGCGGCTACTGGTAAACTCTGTAATATTTGAACTATTGATGAAATGAAATTACTTTAATATTAAAAAAAATAAAAATAAAATATATATCCATATTATATTAAAAGTGAAGTAGTATCAAAATATTGAGTCAATTGACAAGACTATAAAAATCACATTAGTAAATAGATAAGACAAAATACTTGCTAATTTAATAAAAAATAAGTAAGGGACAATAATTTAGTTGATTACTATATGATGTGTATTCTTTGATTTTGTATAGATTTTTTATATTTTGCATACTATATTAAAGAAGAAAATAAAAACTAATATTTATAAAAAATATATGAGTTCATAATTTTATAAGTTTAATATTTTGTCAAATTATTTACGCATCAAGCAGATACTGATACTAATTGTAAGAAATATACTGAAAATTTTAATGCTGGAAATGTTACCATCAACTAATTTATTAAGGTACGGCAAATATATAGTATTAGATGGACGAAACTAGTATTAAGATCCAAAATATGAGGAGATTAATTAGGACAGTTTATAATATAACAAAATAAGTTGGTTTATAGGAACATCTGGAAGACGAGCTAGCAAATCAACGGCAATGTAATTATATATATTACTGAGTGTTTGACCCAGAATTTAAATCTAGGTTTGAATAATTAGATTTAATAAAGTAAAGTTTGTGACGATCGAAAGGGTCATCACCTGTTTTAATTGAATTATGTATTTCCGAGGCCTCGAAAATCTCATTTAGAGTCATCTCGCTTTACGTGCGCAATCCGGACGAGTAGCCGGAAAGCTTCAATATGAAATTCTGTGAAAAAAATATTAAAATGAATAAATTTGATTTTGGTCAATATTTTGGGCGTATGCCCGGAATCGAATTCCGAGGTCCCGAGCCCGAGAAATGAATTTTTAAAGGAAAATATTTTTCTGAAATGTTTAAGAAAATTGGAAATGAAATTTGATTAGAAAGCGATGGTATCGGGCCCGTATTTTGATTCCGGTGCCGGTACAGGTCTTATATATGTATTAAGTCATTCTTGCGAAATTTGGTTAAAAAGGATGTCATTTGACGTGTTTCGGACTTGAAATTCTAAATTTGAAACTTGATGAAGTTTTGGAAAAATTCTTGATTTTTAGGTTTGATTCATTGTTTTTGAGGTTATTTAGGTGATTTGATCGCACGAATAAGTTCATATGATGTTGTTGAGTCAGTGCATGTGTTTGGTTGGGAGCCACGAGGGCTCGGGAGTGTTTCGAAGGTATTTCGGAATGGTTTTTGGCTTAAGAAGTGTTGCAAATTTCTGCTGTTATGCCCAGGGATTTTGTTCTTCACATTCGCATGGGCCCTCTCGCGAACGCGTAAGGCAAACTTCCCAGGTGTCCAGTTTCTTCATCGCGAACGCAAGCATTGATATGCGAACGCGAAGCTAAAATGGGAGACAGAATGCGGCCCTCCATTCGCAAATGTGTAAGGTTGAAGGGGGAGGGGTCACTAGTTAGTGTATCGCGAACGTGACCACTGGTCCGCGAACGCGAGGTGGAGAAGAGGACGCTTCGCGAATGCGAGCCTATGCACGCGAACACATAGGCTTAACTAGTCGACCCATTGCGAACACGAGGGTACTGTTGCAAACACGTAGAATTAATCTGCCTAGTTATTTTAAGTCCCCAAAAACAGAACCATTATGGGAGTTCACCAAAATTTCACAAACCCTTTCTTCTCCAAAGCTCCTAGGCGATTTTTGAAGCATTTCTTCACCAAAGTTTCTTGGGTTGTTTAACTTATTTTCTTCATTTTCCATCAACACCCACTAGAATTCTAGGCCTAAAATATGTGATTAAAGGTAGAAAATTAAGAATTTGGGTAGAGTTAGAACTTTTTGATTATTCTTGATTTAGACCTCGTTTTGGGGTCGAATTTGAAAATAAATTATATTTCGAGATCGTGGGTGAATGGGGGATTTGATTTTGGTCCGAACCTCGTGTTTTGACCAAGCGGTCCAGGGGTCCATTTTTGAGATTTTGGGAAGAATGACTAGAAAGTTATAAGTAACATTGAAAATGGATTGTTTAGCACTTATTGATGTTATGAAGTCGATTATGCATAGATACGATTGATTTGGAGCCGAATTCGAAAGGAAAAATGATTGTTGAGGATTGAATTGGCCGTGGAAGTTCGAGGTAAGTGTTTAGTATAACATTAGCTTGAGGGATTAAGAGTTGAGTCCTATTTGTTATATGATAATTGTTGAATACAACGTACAGGCTTGGTGACGAGTGTCTATACGTTGGTATCTAGCATGACCGTGAGTCTTTATATTGTGAATATCATAAATTCATTGTTTCTTTCATGCCTTGGTGATGATTTCTATATGTTATGGAAAGTTTGTGAAAGAAATTGTGACCTTTGAACATCAAAGAGCATTGGCTCAAGTATATTACAAACTGTGAAAGTATATGAGATGATGGAATCCTTCGGAGTATTGGCTCAAGTGGTAACGCGAGTAGTGAAGTAAAAGTAAAAGAAAGAGAAAGAGTTATTAAATTGTTCCCTTCCCAGGATGTTTGTGGCTTTGTTGATTCTCTCCCTTGCCGAGATGCTGAGATTATTGATATTGTTCAATTGCCGGTATTTAACTGTTAAATTGTGTTCCCTTGCCGGATTTTTTGTTATTATTTGTTTCCTCCCTTTCCCCTTTGTTTGTGATTGTTATTTGGGTGAGGAAGAGTGTTAAAGCATGAAGGGCGATACCGTACATTGTTTATTATTGTCAGGAAAGAGTGTTAAAGTACGAAGGGTGATGCCATGTTGCACAATGTACCATTCCGTACCGATTCTGTTAATTATATGTGAGGAAAGAGAGTAAAAGCACGAAGGGTGATGCCGTGCATATTTTTATCATATAAATGCTTTAGTAAGGAAAGAGAGTAAAAGCACAAAGGGTGATGCGGTGTACATTTTTATTATATCATTGATTGATGAAGATGAGAGTAAAAACACGAAGGGTGACGCCGTGTACTTATTGATTTCTGATTCTTTATTGATGTCTGAGTTATATTGGTTTCTTCGTTATTCGATGACTTCTATTCGGAGTTGTTATCTTCCCCACATGATGCTCCCCATCCCATATTGACTGGTTAAATTATGTATTTCCTTTCCGTTGTATATATATATATATATATATATTTGAAATACACAGGTTTATATGGTAGTCTAGTTCTAGCCTCGTCACTACTTCGTCGAGGTTAGGCTACACTCTATGCTCTTTTGTATAGATTCAGGTACCGGACAACAACAATAGTTAGAGGGCCTCCTTCAGTCCACCCGAAGACCCAAGGTAGGTATGCAGGCATCTGCAAGCCCTGACGTCTCCCCCTATCTCTATTTCTTATTTTCTCTATCTTTATTCAGAGAGAGTGTATTGTTGTTTCTTCAGACCCTGTATGTAGTAATCTTAGCCAGGCAGTGATACTGTGACACCATATTTTGGGTATTAAAGGATTTGAAAAGTTGTGATAGACACTGCTTTTAGATATTCCAATCGCTACCTTTCGCTTAAGTATTTAAATTTTTGTTGTTTTTATGTTATCACTGGTATTTGTTAAAAAGAATTAATATGTTAATGAAAAAGTTAGTTAAGGGTTGGCTTGCCTAGCTCTCATTAGTAGGTGCCATCACGACTTCCAAGGGTATGAAATTCGGGTCGTGACAAGTTGGTATCAGCGCTCTAGGTTACATGGGTCTCACAGTTCATAGGCTAGCTTAGTAGAGTCTGAGGAATTGGTACGGAGACATCTGTATTTATCCCTCAGAGACTATCGAGTTAGGAAAAGTTTCACATTTGTTCTTTCTTGTCGTGTGGTTTGGTTTCTCCATGCTAATTAAATTTCTACTCTGTTCTTTCGCAGTGGCAAGAACACGTGCTTCCTCATCTACCGCTCAGCAGCCCGAGCCCCAAGTAGTAGCCCCCACTAGGGGCAGAGGGTGAGGCCGACGTAGGGGTAGAGCTTAACCCCAAGCAGCAGTACTAGTGGCGGACGCCTCAGGTTTATTTTGAGGAGGAGGTTCCGGCCCCAGCAGTTCTGGTGGACCCAGCTAAGGTCCCAGAGGGGTTTATTACTACCCAGTTCTTCAGAATGCTCTAGTCGATTGGTGGGACTCATGGAGAGCGTCACTTGAGCAGGTTTGCTTCCTGTAGCACCAGCCACTTCTCAGGTTGGAGGAGCGGCTCAGCCTCCTGCTACCCGCACTCCGCAGCAGATAGCTCCCCAGTTCAGACTCCAACGATTCAGCCAGTTAGAGCAGTTCAGCGGGAGGGGGAGAGTAGCTCAGAATGACGATGGATCATCCATGTTTGTCGATGCTTTGTGGAGGATGGATAGGTTCACCAAGCTCTTCACTTCTACATTCAGCGGTGCATCTACTGAGGACCCCTAGGATTACCTGGATAGTTGTCACGAGGTTCTTCGGAACATGGGTATTGTTGAGACCAATAGGGTTGATTTTGCTACATTTCACTTATCTGGATCTGCCAAGACTTGGAGGGATTATTTCTTAGCTAGACCAACAGGATCACCAGCCTTGACATATGAGCAGTTTACATTGTTGTTTCTGGAGAAGTTTCTTCCCATTACTCAGAGAAAGGCCTATCGGAGGCAGTTTAAGTGCCTCCTGTACGGTTCTATGACCAACACCCAGTACGAGACCATGTTCATTGATTTGGCTCGCCATGCTCTTATTATACTCCCTATTGATAGGGAGAGAGGGAGACAGTTTATTAATGGACCCATTCACCCGATTCGTCTCTTGATGGCTAGAGAGGCTGGGAGTGAGATATACTTTCAGGAGGCGGCCAATGTGGACCATGGGTTGAGATAGTATTATTATAGGGATGGTCTGGAGACAGAGATTCGTATGATAGGGTTCATCCTCCTAGGCCCTTCCAGTCATCACTCCAGGTTTCTCACGATGCTTAAGGTGTTTGTGGTTCTTGCGGGCAGTATTTTGACCAGCATCCTTACAGTGCACCAACAGCTCCCATCAGTGCACCGCCACTTTAGAGTTTCCGAGGTGGTCATTAAGGTCGACAAGGCCAGCAGTCTCAGTAGCCGAAGGCTTGTTACACTTGTGGTGATCCGGGTCACATTTCCAGGTTTTGCCCTCGAGCACCGAGTAGCTCACAGCACCAAGGTTCTCGTGCTACGGTACAAACACCAGATGTTTCATAGCCCAACCAGCCAGCTAGAGGGGGGGGGGGGTAGAAGTGCTAGAGGTGGAGGTAGAGGTCCTAGAGGTGGAGCTTAAATCGCTATAGGTAGAGACCAACCAGCTGCAGGCCGTCCTAGAGAGGTAGATCAGAGTGGTGAGGCCCAACCCTGATGTTATTCTCTTCAAGCCAGGCCCAAGGTAGAGGCTTCAGATGCAGTTATTACAGGTACTGTTCTGGTTTGTGATAGAGGTGCTTCGGTAATGTTTGATCTGGGGTCTACGTATTTGTATGTGTCATCTTATTTTGCCTCCTCTTGGTCTTGCCTAGTTATGCGTTAGGTCTTGTTTATGTGTCTACACCGGTGGGTGATTCTATTATGGTTGATCAAGTCCATCGTTCTTGTGTTGTGGTGATTAGGGGTCTTAAGACTCACGTGGATTTGTTGCTTTTAGACATGGTTGACTTCGATATTATATTGGGGATGGACCGGTTATCACCTTACCACGCTATCTTGGATTGCCATGCCAAGACTTTGATCTTAGCTCTACCGGGTATGCCTTACTTACATTGGATAGGGACTCCTGGTCATTCTACCAATAGTGTTATCTCTTATATGAAGGCTCGACGTATGATCGAGAAAAGGTGTTTGGCCTATTTGGCAAACATTCGTGATTCTAGTACTGAGGTCCCTTCTATTGATTTGCTGTCCGTTATTCGTGAGTTCCCTGATGTTTTTCATTCAGACCTGCCGGGTATGCCACCCGACAAGGATATTTACATTTGCATTGATATGGCTCCGAGCATCCACCCCATTTCTATCCCGCTATATCATATGGCCTTGCTCGAGTTGAAAGAGTTAAAGGAATGGTTGTAGGATTTGCTTGAGAAGGGTTTTATTAGACCCAGTGTATCGCCTTGGGGTGCACTGATGTTATTTGTTAAGAAGAAAGATGGTTAGATAAGAATGTGCATTGATTACCGGCAATTGAACAAGGTAATAATCAAGAATAAATATCCGCTGCCAAGGATTGATGATTTGTTCGATCAGTTTCATGATGCCAAGGTATTTTCCAAGATTGACTTGAGATATGGCTACCATCAGTTGAGGATTAGGGCTTCTGATGTCCCTAAGACAACTTTCCACACTCGGTACGGGCATTATGAGTTGGTTATGTCATTCGAGTTAACAAATGCCACAGTAGCTTTTATGGATTTGATGAACCCAGTGTTCAGGCCTTATTTGGATTCATTCGTGATAGTTATTGATGATATTTTTATATATTCCAGCAGCCGGGAGGAGCACGAGCAGCATCTCAAGGTGGTTCTTCAGACTTTGAGAGATAGTCAGCTATATGCTAACTTTTCGAAGTGTGAGTTCTGGTTGAGTTCAGTTGCATTCCTTGGTCATGTCATATCAGCAGAGGGTATTTAGGTTGATTTGAAGAAGAGTGAGGTAGTCAAGAACTGGCCTAGACCATCATTAGCTGTAGATATTTGAATTTTCTTAGGATTGGCAGGTTACTATCGTCAGTTCGTGGAGGGGTTCTCATCCAGCGCAACCCCGATGACCAGGTTGACCCAGAAGGGTCCCCAAGTCAAGTGGTCGAATGAGTGTGAGGCAAACTTTCAGAAGCTCAAGGCAACTCTTACTACGACACCGGTATTGGTTATGCCCACAGGTTCAGGACCTTATGCATTTTATTGTGATGCTTCCCATGTGGGGCTTGGCGCATTGTTGATGCAGGATGGCAAGGTTATTGCCTATGCTTCTAGCCAGTTGAAGATTCATGAGAAGAACTATCCAGTTCATGACTTAGAGTTGGCAGCCATTGTTCATGCGTTGAAGATTTGGATGCAATATCTGTATGGCGTGGCGTGTGAGGTGTTCACTGACCACAAGAGTCTTCAATACTTGTTCAAGCAAAAGGAGTTGAATTTGAGGCAGATGAGGTGGTTGGAGTTGCTGAATGATTATTATATTACTATCTTATATCACCCGGGAAATGCCAATATGGTGGCTGATGCTTTGAGTAGAAAGTCAGCTAGTATGGGCAGTCTTGCTTACATTCCGGTCAGTGAGAGGCTGCTTGCCTTGGATGTTCAGGCTTCGGCCAATCGATTTGTAAGGTTGGATATTTTTAGCTTAGTCGAGTGTTAGCTTGCATGGTTGCTTTTTCTTCATTATTGGAGCATATCCGTGATCGACAGTTTGATTATCCCCATTTGTGTGTCCTTAGAGACTCTGTGTAGTGTGGAGGTGCCAAGCATGATACATTAGATACTGATGGAGTTTTGAGATTGCAGTGTCGAGTTTGTGTGCCCAATGTGGATGGGCTTTGATAGTTAATTTTAGAGGAGGCCCATAGTTTCTGGTATTCTATTCATCAGGGCATCGCGAAGATGTATCAGGATTTGCGACAACATTATTAGTGGTGTAGAATGAAGAAGGATATTGTTGCATATGTGGCTCAGTGTTTAAATTGTCAGCAGGTTAAGTATAAGCATCAGAGGCCTGATGGATTATTTTAGAGGATTGAGTTTCCTGAGTGGAAGTGGGAGCGGATCATTATGGACTTTATTACTGGGCTTCTGCAAACTCGGAAGAAGTTCGACGCAGTTTGGGTCATTGTTGATAGGCTGACCAAGTCAGCGCATTTCATTCATGTGGCAGTCTCTTATTCATCCAAGAGGCTAGCTGAGATCTATATCCGGAAGATTGTTCGTCTTTAGGGTTTGTTTGTATCTATCATTTCGGACCTAGGTACGAAATTTACCTCGCGTTTCTAGAGAACAGCTCATCGAGAGTTGGGCACTCAGATTGAGTTGAGTACAACATTTCATCCTCAGACGGACGGGCAGTTCAAGCGAACTATTCAGATTTTGGAGGATATGCTTCGAACTTGTGTTATTGACTTTAGAGGTTTGTGGGATCAGTTCTTGCATTTAGTAGAGTTTGCCTACAACAACAGCTACCAGTCGAGTATTCAGATGGCTCCTTATGAGGCTTTATATGGTAGGCAGTGTCGATCTTCGGTTGGATGGTTTGAGCCAGGAGGGAGGGGGAAGGCTAGGTTGTTGGGTACAAATCTAGTTCAGGAGGCCTTGGACAAGGTCAGGATCATTCAGGATAGGCTTCGTATGGCTCAGTCCAGGCAAAAGAGTTATGCAGATTACGAGGTTCGAGATGTGGCTTTTATGGTTGGTGAGCGGGTATTGCTCTAAGTGTCACTTATGAAGGGTGTGATGAGATTTGGGAAGAAGGGCAAGCTTAGCCCTAGGTTCATTGGTCCATTTGAGATCCTTGATCGAGTAGGAGAGGTGGCTTATAGACTTGCATTGCCACCGAGCTTGTCAATCGTGCATCCAATGTTTCATGTGTCCATGCTTCGGAGGTATCACATCGATCCATCCCACGTATTAGATTTCAGCACTGTCCGGTTAGACAAGGACTTGTCTTATGAGGAAGAGCCCGTGGCTATTCTAGACCGGCATGTTCGTCAGTTGAGATCCAAGCGTTCCCCTTCTATTCGTGTTCAGTGGAGAGGACAACTGCCTGAGGCATCGACCTAGGAGTCCGAGTCCGATATGCAGAGCCATTATCCTTTTCTTTTCCCCGACTCAGGTACTTCCTTCTCCTGTTCGTTCGAGGATGAATGGTTGTTTTAGAGGTGGAGAATTTGATGACCCAAAGGGTCATCACTTTTTTTAATTGAATTTTATGTAGAGTTACCTCGATTTACGTGCTCAGAACCTCGATTTATGTACGTAGTCTGAGCGCGTAGCCGGAAAGCCAAAATATGAAATTCTGTGAAAAAAGCTACATTTTGATGTTAAAATAAATAAATTTGACTTTGGTCAACATTTCGGGAAAAAGAATTTGGACCTATGATGTGACGGTCGTAAGAAAATATGGGACTTGGGCGTATGCCCAGAATTGAATTCCGAGGTCCCGAGCCCGAGAAATGAAATTTAAAGGAAATTATTTTTTTATAATGTTTAAGAAATTGGAAATGAAATTTGATCAGAAAGGGATGGTATCGGGCTTGTATGTTGGTTCCGGCACCTGGTACAGGTCTTATATATGTTTTAAGTCCTTCCTATGAAATTTGGTTAAAAACGGACGTCATTTGATGTGTTTCAGACTTGAAATCCTAAATTTGAAACTTGATGAAGTTTTAGAAAAATTCTTGATTTTTAGGTTTGATCCATTGTTTTTGAAGTTATTTAGGCGATTTGATCGCACGGATAAGTTCATATGATATTGTTGAGTCGGTGCATGTGTTGGGTTGGGAGCCCCAAGGGCTCAGGAGTATTTCAGAATGGTTTTTGGCTTAAGAAGTGTTGCAGATTTTCTGCTGTTGTGATCAAGGATTGGCTTAAGAAGTGTTGCACATTTTCTATTGTTGTGCCGAGGGATTTTGTTCTTTGCGTTCGCTGGCCCCTGTCGCGAACGCGTAAGGCAATCTTCCTAGGTGCCCAATTTCTTCATTGCGAACGCGAGCATTGGGACATGAACGCGAAGATAAGGGGGGAGACCCTTCGCGAACGAAGCCCTCCATTCGCGGGCGCATAAGGTTGAGGGGAAGGGGTCACCAGTTAGTGTATCTCGAATGCAACCACTGGTCCGCGAACGCAAGGCTCGAAAATAGGAAGCTTCGCGAACGCGAGCCTATGCACGGGAACGCACAGGCTCTAGCCGACCTATCACGAACGCAAGGGTCCTGTCGCGAACGCGTAGAGTTAATCCGCCCAGTTATTTTAAGTCCCCAAAAATAGAACCATTACGGGAGTTCACCAAAATTTCACAAACCCTTTCTTCTCCAAAGCTCCTAGGCGATTTTTGAAGCACTTCTTCACCAAAGTTTCTTGGCTAATCATTGTTTAACTTGTTTTCTTCATTTTCCATCAACACCCACTAGAATTTTAGGCCTAAAATATGTGATTAATGGTAGAAAATTAGGGGTTTGGATAGAGTTAGGCCTTTTATATTATTTTTTATTTAGACTTCGTTTTGGGGTCGAATTTGAAAATAAATTATATATTCAAGCTCATGGGTAAATGGATAACTTTATTTTGGTCCAAACCTCGTGTTTTGACCAAGCGGGCCCGGGGTCAATTTTGGGATTTCGGAAGAATGATTGGAAAGTTATAAGTGAACATTGAAAATGGATTGTTTAGCGTTTATTGATGTTACAAAGTCCATTATGTAATTGATTTGGAGCCGAATTTGAAAGGAAAGGCCGTTGTTGAGGATTTAATTGGCCGTGGAAGTTCGAGGTAAGTGTTTGGTCTAACCTTAGCTTGAGGGATTATGAGTTGAGTTCTATTTGCTATGTGATAATTGTTGAATACGACGTATAGGCATGGTGACGAGTATCGATACGTTGATGTCTGGCATGACCATGAGTCTTTATATTGTGAATATCATGATTTCATTGTTTTTGATGATTTCTATATGTTATGGAAAGTTTGTGAAAGAAATTGTGACCTTTGAACATCGAGGAGCATTGGCTCGAGTTACATTACGAACTGTGAAAGTATATGAGATGATGGAACCCTTTGGAGCATTGACTCAAGTGGTAAAGCGAGTTGTAAAGTAAAAGTAAAAGAAAGAGAAAGAGTTATTAAATTGTTTCCTTGTCGGGATTTTTGTGGCTTTGTTGATTATCTCCCTTGCAGGGTTGCCGAGATTATTGATATTGTTCCCTTGGCGGGATTTAACTGTTAAATTGTGTTCCTTTGCCAGGATTTCTGTTATTGTTTGTTTTCTCTCTTTCCACTTGTTTGTGATTGTCGTTTGGCTGAGGAAGAGTGTTAAAGCACGAAGTGTGAAGCCGTGCATTATCTGTTATTGTGAGGAAAGAGTGTTAAAGCACGAAGCGTGATACCGAGCCGCACGATGTACCATTCCATGCCGATTCTATTGATTATATGTGAGGAAAGAGATTAAAAGTATGAAGGGTGATGTCGTGCGCATTTTTATCATATAATTGCTTTTGTAAGGAAAGAGAGTAAAAGCCCGAAGGGTGATGCCGTGTACGTTTTTATTATATCATTGCTTGGTAAGGATGAGAGTAAAAGAACGAAGGGTGATTCCATGCACTTATTGATTTATGATTCTTTAGTGATGTCTGAGTTATGTTGCTTTCTTCATTATTCGATGACCTCTATTTGGAGTTGTTATCTTACCCACAGCATGCTCCCCCTCCCATATTGACTGGTTCAATTATGTATTTCCTTTCCATTATGTGAATATATATATATATATATATATATATATATATATATATATATATATATATATATATATATATATATATATATATATATATATATATATATATATATATATATATATATTTGAATTGCACAAGTTTAGATGGTAGTCTGGTCGTAGCCTCGTCACTACTTCGCCGAGATTAGGCTAGTCACTTACCGGCACATGGGGTCGGTTGTGCTAATACTACACTCTGTTTTCTTTTGCACAGATGTAGGTATCGGACAGCAGTAGTAGTTGGAGGGTCTCCTTCAGTCCACCCAGAGACCCAAGGTAGATCTGCAGGCGTCCGCAGGCCCTGGCGTCTCCCCTATCTCTATTTCATGTTTTCTCTATCTTCATTTAGAGACAGTGTGTTGTTATTTCTTCAGACCTTGTATGTAGTAATCTTAGACAGTCTGTGTTACTGTGACACCAGATTTTGTGTATTAGACGATTTTAAAAGTTGTGATAGACGTTGCTGTTGTGATAGACGTTGCTTTTAGATATTCCATCATTACCTTCTGCTTAAGTATTTACATTTTGTGTTTTCATATTATCACTGATATTTGTTAAAAAGAAGTAATTTGGTAATGAAAAAGTTAGATAAGAGTTAGCTTGCCTAGCTCTCATTAGTAGGTGCCATCATGACTCCCGAGGGTTGGAAATCTGGGTCGTGATTGAGTCAATCTTAGCCAATATTAATATTCAAAAGATATGTTCACCGATTGTGTAATTAGGCAATATGTATATTATTTGAAGCTGACAACGCTAACAAAATTCTATGAACCAAAAAGAGGGGATATTACTAAATAACAGTAAATGGCAATAAATGACATTTAAATAAATAAGAACGTGCGAGTCACCCGAAGAGGGGTGAGATTTATGGATATTCCTTCTAACAATAATGAATAGTTAGAGCCCTCGAGTTTTCAGGCGATTCTTGGATCAAGTGTCAACATTAGGCAAGAATCTTAGGAAAAATATATTTGTTGTATGTTTGCAATAAATCCAGATCCTCTATAGAAAGTCAATGTGTTTTCTTACAAGTGAATATCACATGTCCCATATTCTTGTGTCTCTTTCTATTTATAGGGAACATATACCTAAAAATCCTAATAGTATAGGTACAGAGAATATCCACTAGAGTGTTTTCTTTGGATGTCTTATCCTAAAACCAACCGTTATTGACTCTGTCTATAGTGGGTGCTCGACCTCGATCCTAATCCTTGCTCACTCTTTGACCTTGATCTTCAATAACTTCATGGGCTCTGCCCTTTGCTGCTTTCGAGACTATTTCAATCTTGGGCAGGTCTTTATCAAAGTCATACTGGTGACACGTGATAGCCCATGAGGGCCTTCTTACTACTAATATGCTTTGATCATGTCAAAAGTAATTTTTGATCCATACAGTTAGTTCTTTCACTTATTAAGGTTGTCCTTGCAGATTAGTTCAATGAGTGGATAATATCACTTGTGGTCGAACTTATCAAGTAGATCGCATGAGTTGTAGTCGTCGTGGCGAGCATGAAACGTCGCCCTCTATGGGCCCATATTTCAAATTTATCTTATTTTTGGGTAATTTGTTGAAGTTATGTTTTCCAAGGGTTAGAGTGAGGTCATGACATCATGCATCACAAGGCACACATTCCCCATGCGTCGCTTTGATTTGTGTGTGACCCTTTATCAGATTTGCCGTTTTGATTTTGGTGCCAATTATGACAAGTCATTTCTGCTTTGATGACATGATTTCCATATATAGAGGTTGTTAGACCTCAATTCGAAGTTTTTCTCTACTAACCTTTCGAAATACAAGCCTTCTTCTTTAAATTTTCTTTCACTAAATCTCCTTTCTCTGTTTCTTTGCTCTATACCATCTCCAAGTTTCTCCCTTTTGTATTTTTATTCACTATCTTGAAGCATGTCAAACTTGCCCTTAGATGCTGGTGAAGGGAGTTCCATTGCTCCCTTGACGGTTGTGTTTTCCTCCCAAGGGGAGAGTGTCTTTGCCATTACTGAGGATGAAGCTTTCCCCTCGGTGAAGGAGATAATACTTTTTAACCCCGATGTCATGTCTTATATCACCTGATCATTGGACGCGACACTTGGTGTTTTTCTATCGACAATGATGTCCAAAGAGTTGGCAGAATTCAGAGCCAAGTTTGATGTTCCCAACCACGTCGAATTGATCACGGCGGAAGGGGACGTGATGTAAGTTCATCGTACCTGGTACTGCACTATATACACTTACCCCTTGCTCATAAGCTATTTGTTCCCCCCTTCTTTCATTAGTGGAAGAATTTTACCGTCACTACAGCATTTTCCCTGCTCAACTTGCACCGTATGTCTGCAAGATTATTAGAATGTTGACTAAATTTGCCAAGCTGGCCGGAATCAAACTGATGCTGCAACATTTGGTTCATCTATTCGCCCCTAGTGTTTATAGGGGAACAATGTTGAACCTTCTCCATATTGGAGGCAAATGTTTGATTGTGAAGACGAACGACAAGTCCAGTCATCAGTTTTGGCTTAACTTCTTCTACGTCAGGACTGTGGACATTGTAACTAAGTCGACGGCTTTCCTGAGGCTTGAAACTACACACATAAGTGCCATGTTTCTATCTTTATTCCTTTACTTGCTCTTACTTTCTTGAACACTCAATAATTTACTCTTTCTAAGACAACTAAAAATTCTTTAGAACTAAAGATTATCTGAATGTCAAACTTATTTTTTTAACCCGTTTAAAATATTTTTATGAAATTCATGCCCTCGCTACATTAGAAAAATTATTATGTGAAAAAGAAAATATGTGAATCATATCCAATGATTAAAATAGTAAACATTTGAGCTGTAATGCACAATTTTGAATTTCACACTATTGCCCACTTTTCCTACTCGGAGTTAGATAAGTGAGGGCAAAAATGTTAGCAATTGATGTTGGTAGCATAATTTGTAGGTTTTTAAATTTAATTAGTTATTTTCTCTAAGCTGCCATATTTTTGTTTATTAGTAATTGTTTTGACATAGGTCGTACTTGCATGCTTTGCTCCTTTATATTTTTGTTGTCGACCTCTAGATGACTGTAGTCCTTTGGCTGAATAGCCATAGGCCGAATCATCCCTTTATATATGGCGACTGAATATGTCTTCTTAGTTGAGGACCGATAGGCATTGTTTGAACTTTGTCGATATTAATCTTTTGTTAAATCATGGTCAGGGACCGGTAGGTCTTTGTTCGAACTTGGTCGTACTTAGCTTTTTGTTTTATTGAACTTAATCTTCTATTGACGAGAACGAGAGCTGATAGATATTTATTCGAGCTTGCTCAAACTTTGTCCTTTCGTTATGTCGTTGCCAAGGGCCGGAGTGTTTGTTCGAGCGTAGTCGAATTTGAACTTTTATCAAGTCGTAGACCGAGGCTGGTAGCTATAGTTTGAGCTTCGTCAAACTTAACCTTACTTTATTGTGGCCGATGGTTGGTAGGTGTTTGTTCGAGCTCGAACTTAACCTTTTGTTAAATTGCGAAGAGGGCCAGTAGGTGTTTGTTCAATCTTGTTCGAACTTAACCTTTTGTTGAATCGTGGCCGGTAGGCATTGTTAGAGCTTGGTCGAACTTAACCTTTTGTTAAATCTCAACTGAGGGACGCGAGCTTGGGTTGAACTTAACCTTTTGTTGAATTGTGGCCGAGGGCTGGTAGGTGTTGTTTGAACTTAACATTTTGTTCAATCGCGGCTGAGGGACGGTAGATGTTTGCTCCATCTTTGTCAAGCTTAACCTTTTGTTGAATCGTGGCCGAGGGTTAGAACCTAACCTTTTGTTAAATCGCGACCGAGGGTTGGTAGGTGTTGTTCGAGCTTGGTCAAATTTAACCTTTTTAAATCACGACCAAGGCCAGTAGGTATTGTTCGATCTTGGTCGAACTTAACCTTTTCTTGAATTGTTGTCGAGGGCCGGTAGGTGTTGTTCGAGCTTGTTCGAACTTAACCTTTTTTAGACGGTTTTGAAAATATAAGTTTCTATTACTTTGATATTGTTGTTCTGATTACATAATTGGAGAAAGTTACAAACTTTGGTATCGGCTGGTGTTCTAATCCCGCTCTATCTAGTCCCTCCATTGTTTGACTTGGAGAGTCTTGAGGAGTAGAGCAATGAAAGAGAAGTCAGTCTATTCTTCTCATACTTCGACTTGAAGTGTGCCTTCTGTCGCCTCATTAAAAACCTCTTTGAGAAAACCCTAGTGGGATAAAACTTAAGTGAGGGAAAAATAGTAAGACTTAGGGGGCTCTTCTTCCTTTTAGAAGTTGAAGTATTTGAGGTGGCTGGTATTCTAATTGTTTGGTAATTGTTTTCCTTCCATTGTCTCTAGTTTGAATGAACCTTTGTATGCTTTGGCTATAATTATATACATGCCCTACTAGTTTGTTCCCAGTTTTCCTTATCGTGGATCTTTGCTTACTTAGGTTTTGGCTTTTAGTATGTAGTATCCGACTTTGAGCAATCAGACCTTTGCCTTCTTATTGTAGGAATGTTACGCTTGTTGCTTTTAATTCTTATGTATGTCATGTCTCTTCGTTCATCAATCTCGACGACCTCGACTGGTATAGCCAATTTTGTTTTGTAGACCAGAGAAGAGGGTGTCTCTCATGTTCGTCTTTGGAGTGATTCTATACGCCCACAATCCTTTTGGGAGTATTTCTGGCCACAGTCTCTTGGTGTCTTCGAATTTTTCCTTCATGATGTTTAATATGAACTTGTTGGAGGATTCTGCCTGCTCGTTGCCTGTCAGGTGATAAAGGGTTGAGAGTATCCTCTTAATGTGCCATTTCTCGAGGAACTTAGCGATTTTCTTTCCCGTGAATTAGGTTTTTTTGTCGTTGCTGGTCTCCTTGGGTAGACCGAGCCGGCAGATGATGTTTTACCATATAAAGGTGATTATCTCATGCTTGCGTATTTGGGTGAACACTCTTGCTTTTACCCATTTAGAGAAATAGTCAGTTAAAACTAAAAGAAATCGCACATTACCTTGTCCTGCCAGGAGAGGCCCATGATGTCCGTTCTACATTTGATGAACGACCATGGAGAGGTGACTAAGTGGAGATGTTCACTTGCTTGGTCAATTATTGGGGCGTATTTCTAACATTGTTCGCTTTTCTTCACAAATTCTGAGGCGTCTTTTTTCATGGCGGTCCAGCAGTATCCTTACCTGTATGAGGCATCTAACGAGTGTGCGATCACCGAAGTGAGAGCTATAGTGTCCTTCATGAATTCTTCGACAACGCGTTGGATTAGGTTTGGACCCAAACACTTTACCAAAGGTCTGTCATATGTTCTCTTGTATAAGTCGTTATGAATGAGGTTGTATCTGGCTGCTTGGATTTTAGTTTTTTTAGATTCTTTTTTGTCGTTTCGGAGTGTACCGTCCTGTAAGTAGGTGATAATACAATTAAGCCAATCTCAAGTTAAAATTACAGATCTTACCTCGATTTGGTCTAATGACTAGTTCAGGAGGTGTACTACTTTTTTATCCCCGGTTGTGATGCTTTTGGTGGATATGGCAAGTTTGGCGAGGCCATTTATTTTGACATTTGGGCTCGTAGGATTTGGTCGAGCTGGCATTCATTGAAATTGGGCAGCAACTTACAAATCTTGGTTTAATATTTTTAGGACCTTTGTTCTTTGATTTAGAAAGTTTCTGTGACTTGGTTAACTACGAGCTGTGAATCACAACAGACTTTCAAGCATTTTGCTCCATATTTGAGTGCCATTTTGAATCCTGCAATTATGGCCTTATACCAGGCCTCATTATTAGTCATATCCGAAAACATTGGATGTGTCGTCGGTGTACAGAACCTAGAGATATTTTGATTGAAGAGAAGCTTGGGCGGCTTCCTTCTTGACCTTAAGCATTATCTTTACATTGAAATCTACGATGAAGTCGGCGAGCACTTGTGACTTTATTGATGTTCAAGTTTGATATATGATATTGTGATCACTTAGATCGATGGCCCATTTGGCCAGCCTCCTCGACAATTCGAGTCTATGCAGAATGCTTCTTAAAGGAAATGTGGAAACGACTGAGACATGGTGGTACTGGAAATAGGGTTTAAGCTTTTGTGAAGCTATAACTAGTGCTAGACCCTGTTTCTTGACATGTCGGCACCCCATCTCGGCGTTGACGAGTGTTTTACTGATGTAGAAAATGGGAGATCATTTGCCTTTATTTTCTCCCAGGACCTCACTTACAACCACTTTGGAGACAACAAGGTAGACGAGGAGGCATTCCTCGGATTTAGTCTTCAAGAGCAGGGGTCGTGACAATAGGTACGCCCTAATTTCTCATAGAGCCTGTACACAATTAGTCATTCATTCGAGGTCATTATCCTTTTTGATTATACTAAAAAATCAGTGACATTTGTCGGACGACCGCAAGATAAATCTCGATAGGGAAACAATTCGTCCAGTTAACCTTCGGACCTGCTTCTTAGTAGTCAGTTAATTGGGTATCCCGTCGATAGCCTTGATTTGGTCAAATTAACTTCGATTCCTCTATATGACACCAAGAAACCCAGAAACCTTCCTTAGGCTAGACTAAATGCGCATTTCTCTAAGTTTAGTTTCATGTCATACTGTCTTAGTTTGTCAAAAGCTTCCTTTAAATGGTCGATATGGTCTTTTTCCCTTACGAATTTTACCAGCATGTCGTTGATATATACCTCAATGGTCTTGTCAAGTTGTACTTTGAACATTTTTGTGACCGACCTCTAATAGATGTCTTATGTGTTCTATAACTCGAACAACATAACCCTATAACAATATGTTCCTTTGTTAGTGATGAACGTGGTCTTCTCCAGGTCATCTTCTTCCATGAGTATCTTGTTATGGCCTAAGTATACGTTTAGGAAACTCAACATCTCATATCCGTTGTGTCGATGGGCTGGTCGATGGGCGGCAATGAGAATGAATCTTTTGAGCATGTTTTTATAAGTTCGTGAAATCTACACACATCCTCTACTTCCCATTTTTCTTTTTATCCATCAACAATTTGGCTATCCACTTAGGGTATTTCAACTCCCTAATGGATTTATTTTGTAATAGCTTTTCTACCTCATCCTGGACAACATCATTGATAGTGGGGTTAAACTTTCATCTGACCAATATTATGCCGGGAGGAGGATAGAATGGGTTGATGTTAAACTTTTGTATGGGTATATCCTTGGGGATTCCTGGAATATATGCATGGCTGAAGGCAAACAAATATGTGTTAGATATTAAAAATTGACTAAATTTACCTGATTCTCATAGTTTGCAACCGATGTAGGCTTTATTGCTGGGATAGCTGGGATCTAATTGAAAGGGGTCAAGGTATTCTATAGTCAAGTCTGCGACTTCGACCATTTCAGAGTCCGTGATGACGTCCCTGGCCTCTTTTTGTGTTGGCATCAATCTTGATGATTACTATACTTGTTTTTCCTTATCTTTCCTTTGCTGGGTCATTGAGTCATACATGGCGATGTTTTAGCATTCCCGGGACGTGCTTTGTTCCCCACGTATGCTGAATATTCCTTAAGGTGTTGGGAACTTGATCACTTGGTATAAGCTGGAGGAACGACTCTCATAGGATGTATCCACAGTCTTACCACTACGGCATTGTGTGCGATGGCCTGGTCTATGATGTGGAACGTTGTCCCCAAAGTTATGTTGCCAGCGAGGATGGGGAGTATAATTTCTCCCGAGGTCGTTCAACTGCGTTGTTAAAATTGCCGTACTATCTTTTCCTCGAGTTTCATCTGGGCGAGGACTCGAGGATGGATAATTCACACTCAACTCCCTATCATCTACCCTGATACGCTTAACATTAGTGTCTTAAATATGTATAGTAATGACAAGAGCATCATTGTAAGCGAAAGTCAAACTGTCGGCATATGACTTGTCGAAGATGGTACTTTATTTGAGTATGTCATATTGCTCATGAGTGATCAAAATTTTGAGCTTGTGGGTGACTATGAACTTGATACCTTTGATGAGGCCTCGTCGTTTATGTCAATAATCATATTGATGCTGCGGGCTGATAAGTTCAGCTTTGGTGGGCTTTGATGTCCCCGGCCTCTGGTGAAGGTGTTTCTCCCCTTGTTGCTTAGCAAATCTTTGAGGTATCCTTGTTGTAACATGTTCACGACCTCTTGCCTTAGGGTGATGCAGTCTTCTGTCTTGTGTCCTCGTTCTTGGTGGAATTCGCAGAGGGCGTCAGATTTTCTGGTACTTGAGTCCAACCTTATATTTGGTGGCCACTTCAACTTCGTTCCGAGTTTCTCTTGGGCATGGAATATTTTTATAGTCACACAAAAAAATGTGAGCATATAACAGGGGGTATATCTATGTCATTCTTGTGAGTTCCCGTCCTCCCTTTAGGTGAGCCTTTATCACAGTGGAAAGAAGGAGGGGAGGGGCCCCTATTGTATAGATGATGTCCTTCCCTATTTGGCCGTCAGATTGGGTGATCCCTCCTTATGTATCTCTTCGTTCTCTTTTGGGCTCGGCTTGTACTAAGATGAGCCGTCAATTTTTTCCATTAAGGTCATCATTATATGCTCGTACTTCGATACAGTAAGCATTATGGATTTCATCCCAAGTTGTTGAAGGGTAATTAATCAAGTGGCTCAGCGGCTTTCTGGTTTCTCTCGACCCTCTCCACTCAACCTATTTTGAAAAGTTGTGTCTGTCATCCCTTCTGACACATTTGGTAAGTTCATCCTTACCATGTTGAATCAGGCAAGAAAATCCCTCGTTCTTACTCCTAGGGATTTCTTGATGGTAAAGATATCGTTTACTCTTGTTTTGGCTTTCTTGGCCCCGGCATGTACCGTCATGAACTTTTCAGCCATTTCTTCAAAAGTTTCTATTGAACGAGTTGGTAGCTCTGAGTACCATATTAACACCCTTCCGGTGAGAGTTTCGCCAAATATTTTCAGCAAAATAGAGGACACATGCTCCTTGGTGAGATCTTTGGCCTTCGCAGCAATGATTTAATGAGTCACGTGATCTTCGGGTTCAGTTATTACATCATATATCATGAGATACAATGGCATTTTGAAATTCTTTGGTATGGCATGTGGGGCTTATTCCTTGATATACGGTTGTTTTACGAACCTATCAATGTCTCTTTTTGGCAGTAGCTTAGGGGTACATGGTATCTTATCGACCTGTTCTTGGTGTTCTTCATTTTGTCTTTGAGAGTTTTGTTCTCATTCTCCATTTCTTCTATTTTCTTCAGAACAATAGCGAGGTCTATATGGTTGTGCATGAAGTTGTTTTGTTGAGCACGCTTACCAATATATCAATCCGTGGCCGGTGGTGCCCTTTCTCCTGTGGACATGGATGTGCCTTTTCCATTTGTTTTAGTCATTCTACAACTGGAGAGGCGATCTCTCGTGCCTGGGGAGGCAGTGGTGTCACGTCATCTCTTAATGTCTCATAACTCACATTGATAGTGTTCATAAGGTTACCGGGGATATCACTTCTCACTTTGTCATGTCTTCTTGGTTACTTGCCATGTAAATTTCCATGTGTGCAGATAAAGATAAAAACATTGTGGTTTGTTAGATTAGCTCACTTGAATCGTGAATCTAAAGGAAACTAAAAGATTGTCTAAGCAGTCCCCACAGGTAGTGCCAAACTATTTGGCCTAAATATACTTAAATAATCATATTTAATAAAATAGTGTTAATATTAGCCAATATTAATATCCAAAAGATGTGTTAACTAATTCTGTAGTTAGGCAATATATATACTATCCGAATGGTAGTAAGTGGTGACAAATGCTAACGAAATTCTACGACCCAAAAAGAGGGGGATATATTAAATAATAATAAATAATATTTAAATAAATAAGAACGTGTGATTCACCCGAAAAGGGGTGAGATCGATATATATATTCCTTCTGATAGTGATGAATGATTTATAAACCTTCGAGTGTTCGGGTTGTTCTTGGATCAAGTGAAAAAATTAGGCAAGAATCATAGAAAAAAAGTATTTGTTGTATGTTTGTAATAAATCCAGGTCTTCTAGAGAAAGTCAATGTATTTTTTAAAAAGTGAATATCCCATGTTCTCTATCTTTATGTCTCTTTTTATTTATAGGGAACATATACCTAAAAAAATTTAATAGTACAAATACAGAGAATATCCATTAGAATATTTTCTTTTGATGTCTTATCTTAAAACTAGACGTTATTCACTCTGTCTATAGTGAGTGCTCGACCTCAACCCTGATCCTCGCTGACTCTTTGACCTTGATCTTCAATAGCTTCATTGGCTCTACCCTTTGCTTTTCGAGACCTCTTCGACCTTGTGCATGACTTCATCAAAGTTGTACTTGTAACACGTGGGACGTGGCAGCCCAATTGCTAATATGTTTTGATCATGTCAAAGGTAATTTGTGATCCATACACTTAGTACAATGTGGAATTAGAAAAACGAGTGTTACTCCTCAAATGTGGGTATTTAATTATAAATTTTATAGGAATTTATTTTTGTGAATAACTAGTAAATTGGCATGAGCTTCGCGCGGTTGAACTTCATAAGTAATTATTATTTTTCCCTTATTCATTAACATCAAAAGTAACCAAAAATTAAAATTTTGCAATGCTAAAAATAATTTCAACTTCTCTTACAATGAATAATTTAAGATACAAAATTTTAATTGCTATTCAGACATATTTCATAAAATGTTTAAAAAATGAAGCCAAAAATTCAAATCAAACGTGATCTTGTGAAAATAAAGAGTAGTCATAGTAACATTATATCACAATAAATTCCATATTTTACATTAGAAATATCTTTTCCAAAAATAAATTTTAAAATATTTTCCTCTTATTTCATCATTTATAAATATTAAAATTTACTAAATAATTAATTTTAGGTAAAATCACTTTTTGTTATTATATAAATTTATGAATATATATATGTGTATTAAAAGACCTTTTAATTTAAGAATCAAAGGAAAGAAAAAAAAAAAGACAAAAGTGTTATGCAAAAAATAAGAAAAGTGGCAGCACTCGTACTTAATAAATTCCTCAAATTGAAGGAATTCACTGTTGGAATAAATCCGACTATAACACTTTAGCCTTCATATCGAATTATTTGAAACTAAAACATAAGCGGAAGCGTACCTGAATCCATGAGTAGAAGCTCCTTGATCCGGCTTGAAGATTGTCCAAGGTTTGGCTTTCCACTTGATATGCAAGAACAAGTTTTGCTCTCTCTTAATGGGAAGAAGAAGAAGAGAACGTCTTGCATCAAATGGGAACCATAACCCCCTATTTATAAGCATGTAACCATAGTTACATGTATGTAACCTTAGTTAGCCCATCATTAACTAAGGTTACTCTATATGGGTATCTACACATAAATTAATCTTACACTTTATATGACAATGTATTGGCCTCCTTAATAATAATGTTCATAAGACTACTAATTTAGACCAAACCAAAAGATAACACATAACATATAATTAATTCACATATTGTCCATATATATGTAGTACAAGTCCAAATATCTAACCTTCACAAGAACACAAATCTTGGCCACAAATGAATGTGGATGATGGAATCAAGACGAAGAGATTCTGCAAAACTATCTTCTCTCCTATTTTATTTTTCCTCCCTTTCCTGATTCCTTTCTCTTTCCCGTTTTACCATATATTTCTCTCCTTCTTTATTTATTTATTTATTTTTGCTTATATCCTCTCCTTCTTTCTCCTCATAACTTCTGCAAATTGTCACCCCTTCAGGGGAAATTAAGGGGAAAAGCCAAAAAAGGAGAAGAAAAAAGGAGTTTCTTGCCTTATGAGAGTGCTACATCTTTTTTGGGGGTTAGTTAACCAAGAATATTTACATTTGTTAGTTCTTTTTTTACTCTAAAACTAAAGTTTATCTATTATGCTTTTTGAACCCTTTCAATTGTCACTTTCTGTTTACATATCTGTCCTCCAATTACTGTGTGCTCTTTCTATGCTATCCTTGAATAATTCTTTAGTCTGACTAATTCTTTTTGTCATTTCCTTTCATTCTGTCCAGCTAGGTGTAGTTCCAGCACTATGTCTTTGATTTTTTGTCTGCCTTCTACTGCTTTTTCTTGGAATCTTCTGTTATTCCTTTCTGTCCAAACATGATACCACGAGCTTTACTTGGATTTCTGCTTGTCAGCCATTTAATCACATCGTCCCAATTACCAATTTGATGGGTTTCATTCAGCCAATGTAATAGTTTAGACCATATTATTTTGGCATAACTACATCCAAACCATAAATGCTCCATTGATGCTTCCTCATTTGTATCATATAATACACATTCATTGTCAATTATAGTGCCCCATCTTCTTAGCATGTCCAATATGACTAATTTCCTGTGAAGTGTTAACCAAAGAATAAATCTATGCTTTGGTATTGCTTTTGATCATGTTTTAATCTTCTTCCACTAAACCTTCTGGAACTGAGGTCTCATTGCAATGTATAGCTTTTTGATGTTAAACTTGTCATTTCCTTGGTATTGCTCCAGCTCATTTCCTGGGTGCTTTTCTAGAAACCATTGCCTAGTATCAAAGATTTTTTTCACAATCCAGCATGCTTGTTTAGGAGTGTCTATTGTCATAACATCTTTCTCTTTGACATAATAACTATGGACCCATTGAATCCATAGTGTATTTTTCTTTGCATTAATGGCCCATACCAGTTTGCACTATGTAGCTTTGTTCCATGAATAGATGTCCAGAATATTTAACTTCTTGCCGATAATGGCATACATATTGTGTCCTACGCTACCAATGCTCTCCTTGAGAGATCACTTTTCCTGTCGACAAAAAAGTTCAACACACCGTAACAATCATCTGGAGTATCTTCTTTGGCAATAAGAACACTTGTGCCCAATAAGTTTGCATCTCAAATATCATAGTTTTCAGTAATTGGATTCTTCCACTATATGATAACCACTTAGTTGTCCAGCAGTTTATCCTAGCCGTTATCTTTTCGATCAAGGGCATACACTGCTGCACTGATAACTTTTTTGAAGAAAGTGGAACACCAAGATATCGAAATTATAATTCCCCTAAAGTAAACTGCATTTCTTCTAGTATCATCTCCTTGAATTCCTTTGTAACTCCTGCAACGTATAGAGCACTTTTATCCAGGTTGGCCTTCAGACCTGATACCTCTGAGAAGTGATTGAAACTTTTAAGCAGCAGTTTGATAGACACCTCATCTGCTCTTGAACAAAGAATTAAGTCATCTGCAAAGTAAATGTGAGTAATACTATTCCTAGCACGCCTTGGATGGTGGTTGAAGTCTGGGTTATCTTTTAACTTCTTTAGATCTCTGTTCGGGATTACAAGTACAAAAAGGTAAGGAGACATAGGGTCTCCTTGCCTTAGCCCTTTCTTCCCTTGGAATATGTTTGTTAACCCGCCATTAAGGATCAGAGAATAACTAACAGTAGATACGCATACCATAGTCAATTCCACAAACTTCACATGCATCATATACTCTATCAATATCATTCTAAAAAAAGGCCATTCGGCTGTATCATAGGATTTCCTTATATCTATTTTTAATACAACATCTTGGTGACACTCCCTTTATATCCTTTTACCATCTCATGTGCTATGATCACATTATCCAGTATGTTCCTTCCTTCGATAAAAGCTGACTGGGATTCTCCTACAATTGAGTCTTCCACCATTTTCAGTTTTGTTGTGAGGATTCTTGATATGATCTTGAATATAGTTGTGCATCATGTTGAAACACGTTCTCAAGACACTAAACTAAACGTGTGTTCATATTTGTAGGTTTTGATAAATGACAAACGACGCGCAATTGACATATGACGAGGTCCAAGCACAAGCGCGCAATTTACACATAACGAGGTTCAAGCACAAGACGAACAAAGATCATGATCAAGCAAAGAAATAAAGTTATACATGAGTCGTTCTTTAATTGTGATCTTGATCCGACAATTAACTCAAGACTTGGCTTCTCTCGTAAAATCATTTTTATCAAATCATGCATATTTAATTTAAAGCAAAATGATTTTCAAACATTTTATTTTAGCCAAAATAATTTTTAAACATGCCTCTCAAATCTGGAAAAAGATAATCAATTATGTACTTTATGATAATCGATTATGTTAAGACAATGTACACCAGATTTACAAAGCTGAACAATAATCGATTATGTACCTTATGATAATCGATTATGTTAAGGCAGTGTAAATTAGATTTTTCAAAGCTACAAGATAATCGATTATGTACCTTATGATAATCGATTATGTTGAGGCAGTGTCCATCAGATTTTTCAAAGCTATAAAATAATCGATTATGCACATTATGATAATCGATTATGTTGAGGCAGTGTCTATCAAATTTTACAAGACTGTAAAATAATCGATTATGTACTTTATGATAATCGATTATGTTAAGACAGTGTAGTCCGAAGTTTTCAAAATATAAAAGATAATCGATTATCCTTATAGCATAATCGATTATGCAAATGACCGTTGCCAAAGTATTTTAAACTCTGAAAGATAATCGATTATACACAATCTGATAATCGATTATGCTAAGTAAAATCTGCATATGATTTTTTGAACGTTGTCAAGTAATCGATTATACACAATCTGATAATCGATTATGTTGAGTGAAATCTGAATATGATTTTTGAACGTTGTCAGGTAATCGATTATATGATTTGGATAACCGATTATTCTGCTTAAAATCTGGGAATGATTTTTGAACGATTGGAAAATAATCGAATATGCAAATCTGATAATCGATTATCTTAGCACAAAATCAGCAATTCTTGATTGGCAATTAGGCAACGGTTGTGGGGGTTTTGAACACTATAAATACAACTCAAAATCAGTCTTCTAAGTACAACAACTGATTATATTCTTGCTAAAGCTTGCATACTCTCATATTCATCATTTTCTATTCATTCAATATGTTTTTGAGAGCCAAACTCTTGACGAAAGTTGTTGTGTTCTTGAGCGTATTTATTTTACTCATATCTACTCTTAAAGAGAGTCTTGTCTTGAGTGCTAAGTGTTTGTATACACTTGAAGGGAAGTGTTAATCCCTTGTGGTTGTAAGAAGGAACGTTTACATTCCTTCGGTTGAAGTCTTGAAGTGTGGTATCTTCGAGCAAAGGTTGTTGAGGCTTGTGTGACTCAAGTTCTCAGTTTGTAACGGTTTGTTAAGCACCCGTAAGCTTAACGAAGTTAGTGGAATCTCGAGAGAGTCTCTCGGGGACTGGACTAGCCACAGGTTGTGGTGAACCAGGATAATTTCGGTGCGTTCGTTCCTTATTATTTACTTACCGCACTTATTTCAATCCTGCAATTTTTAATTCCGCAAGTTTATATTGTTTTTTATTATAACGCTATTCACCCCCCCCCCCCCTCTAGCATTAAGCGTATATTCTAACAATTGGTATCAGAGCCCAACTCTCTGAAAGACTTAACCGTTTGAGAGAAACAATCCATGGCTTCTACTCGTGACTTTATTGCAGGAATAGGTGAAGGACAATGCTCCACCAGACCCCACTGTTCGACGGCACAAACTATACGTACTGGAAGGAGAGGATGAGAATATTCATCCAATCGAATAATTTTCATCTATGGAAGGTTATAACGAAGGGAGAACAAATTCCAACCAAAAAGGTTGAAAATGAATGGGTTCCAAAATTCGAAGATGAATACGATGCGGATGATATCCGAAAAGTGCAGAACAACGCTAGATCCATCAACTTATTATATTGTGCTGTAAATGCTGATGACTACAGAAACATATCATGCTGCACAACGGCTAAGCAAATGTGGGATAAGCTGGAAATCACGTACGAAGGTACGGACCAGGTAAGAGAAGCTAAAATTGATTTTCTAACCCATGCATATGAACTGTTTCACATGAAGGAAAGCGAGAGGATCGATGACATGTTCGAACGATTTTCAAAAATCGTCAATGACCTACATGCTCTTAAGAAGACCTTCACGGATAAGGAACTTGTCAGAAAAATTCTCGGAAGTCTCACTCTGGAATGGCGCTCCAAGGCCGACGCGATTCAAGAGTCTATCGGCGTTTCAAATGTCACCATCGACGGACTAAGAGGTAATCTTAAAACCTATGAATCTACTATACTTAACCCTCCGTTTAATGATCAAAGGAAACAAAGAATCGCCCTCAAGGCAAGCACGGCTCAACCTCAAAATGATGAGGACTCAAATAACGGAGATAACGAGTTCGGACTCGTTATTAAGAGGTTCCAAAAGTTCATGCGAAAAGAGTATGAACGAAAAGGCAAACAACAAGGAGATCAAGTAAAGTGCTATGGATGCGGAGAAATCGGGCACATTAAATCAAATTGCCCAAATGTCGAAAAGGAGAAGAAACCCTTCAAGAAACAACGAGCATACATATCTTGGACAGGTGACTCCGGAAACGAATCATGCGACGATGAAGAAGACGAAGCCGCAAATCTATGTCTCATGGCACACGAAGACAATCAAGAAGAGGTATGTCAAATTTCTTCAAAAAATTACTTTTCTCTTGAGGAAATGCAAAATGCTTTTGATGAATTGTGTAGTGAATTCGTTAGAGCTTCCGAAATGTTAGAGACGTAAAGAAAAATTCTTCTTTGAAAGAAAAAGATTTTGAAAAACAACTCTCTTTGAAAGAAAAAGATTTGGAAAAATTGATTTTGGAAAATGAGAAGTTGAAAGAAGAAAACAAGTTTTTCGGCAAGAGAAGCGCCGACAAACCCGAGAGTTCTAGTAAAAATTGTATTTCTTGCATGCATCTAAAAGATGAAGTAGAAAGACTTAAGGGCACCCTAGATAAGTTCAATTCTTCTCATAAAAATTTGAATGATGTTCTTGTCAATTTGAAATCGACCAAACATGGCATAAGTTTCAAAAACGAGCCTAAAGAAAAAGTTGAAGCCATCCCCCAACAACCCAAGGCTCAACCTAGGATAAATAAAATAAACATTCATCCTAGAAATAACCATCCTAGAATCAACATGCATCCTAGACCAAACACTAGAAGAAACATTGAACATTTTAGAACGCCTAGAAATTGCCTTCAACAATCGCAACCTAGACATACTCGACCTAGAAACAATTATTCTAGAAACGCTGCATATCCTAGAACAAACAGTAGGAGAAATGATTTTCAAGGATTGCGCAATAGCCATATTGTCAAAAATAGAGCAAACGATTTTCGTACCTCCAACTACTACCAACCTAGAAGAATGCATAATCCTAATGTCATTTGTCACTATTGTAGTCGAATAGGACATATTTGCTCCTACTTGTTTTACTAGACACAGACACTTAACTGCATGTCAAGCACAACAGCATTTTACACCTAACTCTCAAGGACCCAAAACAGCTTGGGTACCAAAAACTCATTGATTTGTCTTGTAGGTATGTTTGAAGGGATCAAGTGTACTTTGGTACCTTGATAGTGGATACTCCAAACACATGACCGGAGACGCATCCAAGTTCCTTCAACTAGAACACAAGGAAGGAGGAAACGTTATTTTTGGAGATAACAACAAGGGAAAAATTATCGGCATTGGCTCGGTCGGTAAGAATGAATCTTCTTCCATTAAGCATATATTGCTAGTTAAAGGTCTAAAACATAATCTCTTCAGCATAAGTCAATTATGTGACAAGGGAAATCTTGTTTTGTTTGATTCGGAAGAATGCTTAGTTTTTTCGTCATAGTGATTTTAAAATTATTCTTCGTGGTTTTAGAATTGATAACATCTATATGGTTGATCTTGAAAACTCTTCATCAGAGTATGTGAATTGTCTTATGAGTAACGAAGATGATATGTGGTTATGGCATCGTAGAGTAGCTCATATCAACATGCATCTTTTAAACAAATTGGTTTCACAAAATTTAGTTATTGGTCTTCCAAATTTGAAATTTGAAAATGACACTATTTGTGATTCTTGTCAAAAAGGGAAGCAAACAAAAGCATCTTTTAAATCTAAGAATATTGTTTCAACTACAAGACCTTTGCAACTTCTTCACATGGATCTCTTTGGACCATGTGGCATTGAAAGTCTTGGTAGAAATCGTTATGATTTTGTTATTGTTGATGATTATTCTAGATTTACATGGACACTATTTCTTGCTCACAAAAGTGAGGCTTTTCAAAATTTTAAATGTTTTCTTAAACGTGTTCAAAATGAAAAGAACACAACCGTCACTTCTATAAAAAGTGATCATGGGGGAGAGTTCGATCACAATCTCTTCACGGACTTTTGTGACGAACTCGGTATTGAGCACACCTTCTCTGCTCCACGTACACCACAACAAAATGGAGTGGTGGAACGGAAAAATAGGTGTCTCGAAGAGATGGCTAGAACCGTGCCCGATGAGGCTAAGATTCCCAAACAATTTTGGGAGGATGCAGTGAGTATCGCATGCTACGTTTTAAACAGAGTAGTCATAAGGCCAATACTCATGAAAACTCCCTATGAACTCTATAAGGGAAGGAAACCTAATCTCTCCCATCTTAGAGTATTCGGTTGTAAATGCTTTATTCATAACAACGGAAAAGATAATTTGGGAAAATTTGATGCCAAATCGGATGAAGGAATTTTTCTTGGTTATTCATCACGTAGCAAAGCATATAGAGTATTCAATAATAGAACCGAAACTGTTGAGGAATCCCCTCATATTGTGTTTTCCGAAAATAATGCTCGCTTGGGGAGAAAGGATTCTGGTTTTGATCTAGCAGGTATTTTAAACACAATAAGTCCTCAAGACAAAGTACAAGTGGAAAATCCAAAGGAAATTCAAGATGAAATCTTGGAACAATCATCGGAGGAAGCGCCACCACTGGAGAAAGAAACGAAACTGCCCAACGCGTGGAGGACAATCAAAGACCATCCTCTTGACAAGGTAATCGGCGACATTGAACAAAAGGTAAGTACTCGAAACAATCTTAAGAACACCTTAGGACATACTACTTTCGTTTCTCAAATTGAACCCTCAACCATTTCCGAAGCAATTGGGGATGAGCATTGGACCTTGGCAATGCAAGAGGAGCTTAACCAATTCAAACGAAATGCGTTTGGAATTGGTGCCAAGACCCGACAATCATACCATAATTGGTACGAAATGGGTTTTTCGAAATAAATTAGATATCAAATGGATGTAAAGAGTGCTTTTCTAAATGGTTTTATTCAAGAAGAATTTTATGTTGAATAACCCCCGGGCTTTGAAGATTTTAAATCTCCCGATCATGTTTTCAAACTTAAGAAAGCCCTTTATGGTCTTAAACAAGCTCCCCGAGCTTGGTATGAACGATTGAGCAAATTTCTGTTGGACAATGAGTTCATTAGGGGGAAAGTTGACACCATACTATTTATTAAGCATAAAAACAATAATATTTTATTAGTTCAAATCTATGAGGATGATATTATTTTTGGTGCTACTAACAATGCTTTATGCAAGGAATTTTCTGATTTAATGACAAGCGAATTTGAGATGTCTATGATGGGTGAGCTAACCTTCTTCTTGGGGTTGCAAGTGAAACAAATGAAAGAAGGAACTTTCATTTGTCAATCTAAATATTGCAAAGAGTTGCTAAAACGATTTGAAATGAGCAACGCCAAAGCAATGGCACTCCAATGAGCACATCCGATCATCTTGACAAAGATGAGAAAGATAAGGAAGTCGACACCAAGAAGTATCGAGGTATGATCGGATCCCTTCTTTAACTTACTGCTAGTAGACCGGACATAATGTTTAGCGTATGTTTATGTGCTCGATATCAATCATGTCCGAAGGAGTCGCACCTAACAGCGGTTAAGCGGATAATGAAGTATCTTGTTGGTACTATAAATGTGGGACTATGGTATCCCAAAGGTTCTTCATGCCAACTTGTTGCCTATTCCGACTCCGATTTTGCGGGTTGCAAATTGGACCGCAAGAGCACTAGTGACACTTGCCATTTGCTCGGTAGCTCTCTTGTCTCTTGGTTTAGTAAGAAACAGGTAAGTGTTGCGTTGTCCACAACCGAGGCTGAATATGTAGCCGCGGGGAGTTGTTGTGCTCAAATCCTTTGGATGAAACAACAACTCTCGGACTATGGACTAAGTATCGATCATATCCCTCTTAGATGTGATAATACTAGCGCCATAAGCTTGACGAAGAATCCCGTTCTTCATTCAAGAACAAAACACATGAAATTAGGCACCACTTTATAAGAGATCACGTTCTCAAAGGGGATGTTGAAATTGAGTTTGTTGAAACCAAATCTCAATTGGCCGACATTTTCACAAAGCCTTTAGAGAAAGAGTCCTTTTTCCGAATTCGTAGTGAACTCGGGATTCTTGACTCCACGTTGATCTAAGTCATGCATTGCATTTTTTTTTGTTTTTCATTACTAACTTGAGCGTCGGAGGCGCCTAATTCTGTTTTGCAGGCATCGCCCCAAAGACAGGGGGAATTATAAAACACTGGTGCAGAAAAATCGATCTCTTTTAAGAATAATCGATTTCTCTTAAGTACATAATCGATTATCAAGTATCAATAATCGATTATGTTGACATTATATTGTCCCTTTTATAATTGCGATTTTTGGTTAATCAATAAACAAGTTATTTACTAATGTTTTTTTTGCTAATGTCAAAAGGGGGAAGAATTAAGGCTATGCACTTAATATTTATTGGCATAAATTGAGGGGGAATTCATATGTTGAGGGGGAACTAATTGCATATCTATATACTTGTCTTGGATCGTCATTATGAATTATCTAATATGCATATCCCGACATTGGTTTGCCATTATCAAAAAGGGGGAAATTGTTGAAACACGTTCTCAAGGCACTAAACTAAACGTGTGTTCATATTTGTAGGATTTGATAAATGACAAACGACGCGCAATTGACATATGACGAGGTCCAAGCACAAGCGCGCAATTGACACATAACGAGGTTCAAGCACAAGACGAACAAAGATCATGATCAAGCAAAGAAATAAAGTTATACATGAGTCGTTCTTTAATTGTGATCTTGATCCGACAATTAACTCAAGACTTGGCTCTCTCGTAATATCATTTTTATCAAATCATGCATATTTAATTTAAAGCAAAATGATTTTCAAATATTTTATTTTAGCCAAAATGATTTTTAAACATGCCTCTCAAATCTGGACAAAGATAATCGATTATGTACTTTATGATAATCGATTATGTTAAGACAATGTACACCAGATTTACAAAGCTGAACAATAATCGATTATGTACCTTTTGATAATCGATTATGTTAAGGCAGTGTAAATTAGATTTTTCAAAGCTACAAGATAATCGATTATGTACCTTATGATAATCGATTATGTTGAGGCAGTGTCCATCAGATTTTTCAAAGCTATAAAATAATCGATTATGCACATTATGGTAATCGATTATGTTGAGGCAGTGTCGATCAAATTTTACAAGACTGTAAAATAATCGATTATGTACTTTATGATAATCGATTATGTTAAGACAGTGTAGTCCGAAGTTTTCAAAATATAAAAGATAATCGACTATCCTTATAGCATAATCGATTATGCAAATGACCGTTGCCAAAGTATTTTAAACTCTGAAAGATAATCGATTATACACAATCTGATAATCGATTATGCTAAGTAAAATCTGCATATGATTTTTTGAACGTTGTCAAGTAATCGATTATACACAATCTGATAATCGATTATGTTAAGTAAAATCTGAATATGATTTTTGAACGTTGTCAGGTAATCGATTATACGATTTGGATAACCGATTATTCTGCTTAAAATCTGGGAATGATTTTTGAACGATTGGGAAATAATCGAATATGCAAATCTGATAATCGATTATCTTAGCACAAAATCAGCAATTCTTGATTGGCAATTAGGCAACGGTTGTGGGGGTTTTAAACACTATAAATACAACTCAAAATCAGTCTTCTAAGTACAACAACTGATTATATTCTTGCTAAAGCTTGCATACTCTCATATTCATCATTTTCTATTCATTCAATATGTTTTTGAGAGCCAAACTCTTGACGAAAGTTGTTGTGTTCTTGAGCGTATTTATTTTACTCATATCTACTCTTAAAGAGAGTCTTGTCTTGAGTGTTAAGTGTTTGTATACACTTGAAGAGAAGTGTTAATCCCTTGTGGTTGTAAGAAGGAACGTTTACATTCCTTCGGTTGAAGTCTTGAAGTGTGGTATCTTCGAGCAAAGGTTGTTGAGGCTTGTGTGACTCAAGTTCTCAGTTTGTAACGGTTTTTTTAGTACCCGTAAGCTTAACGAAGTTAGTGGAATCTCGAGAGAGTCTCTCGGGGACTGGACTAGCCACAGGTTGTGGTGAACCAGGATAATTTAGGTGCGTTCGTTCATCAACCTTGCTCTATCCTAAATTCTTTGCAGTTTGGTCCATATGGAATGCATGGTATGCCCTTCAATTCTTTGGTTCTATATCTCTTGCTCACTCTCTTGAAATTCCTTTTGGTATAGCAGTACATTATACAGCCTAAAAGGTTTTTTGAAGTGATTCCTTACCACCTCAATATTTATCTCAATAGGAAAGTGATCAGAAATACATGGTACCTCATATACTACTTCTAAGTTGCTATATTTAGTAAACCAAGATGCATTCCCAAACACCCAGCCAATATTACTATATATTCTTTCTCCAACATCTCTTTTGTTGCACCACGACCACTGACACCAGTTTCTATTCAAATGCCCCAGCCCAATATCCTTTATACAATTATGAAAGTCTACTATCTCAGTTTGATGAATAGGTTGACCATTTATTCTATCATTGACAGATAGAACATTGTTAAAGTCTCTTAACACCAACCAAAACTCCTACATTATGCTATAAATCATCCTTAGTTATTCCCACAGCTCCTTCCTTTCATGTAACTTATTCTTGCCATACACAAAAGTAATACAATATTCAACTTGGGACCCCCTATCCTTCACTTGATATTGAATCACTTGAGTAGTGACCATCAGGATGTTGACTTGCACCTTAGTGTCTTTTCTGAATTAAGGCTGGAAGTTGGGCGGTTCTGGAACCGGAACCGGACCGGAACCGCGGTTCTGGCAGTTCCGGCGGTTCCGGTTCCGCGGTTCCGAGCCTAGCGGTTCCCCGGAACCGTGATGTCGCGGTTCCACCCATTAGAACCGTGGAACCGGAACCGCCAGAACCGGAACCGGACCGGTTCATGCGGTTCAGTCCGGTTCCAAACGGTTCCGCCAACGGTCCGACATTTTAAAAAAAAAATTAAATTCGGACCGTTTTGGAACCGGATGGAACCGTTTGAACCGGTCCGGTTCCGGTTCCATCCGGTTCCCAACGGGCTGATTTTTAAAAAAAAAAATTTTAAAAAAATCTGAAAATCAAAACGGCTCTCTTGTAGAAATAGCCGTTTGGCATTTTTAAAATTTATCCATTTGACCCCTCAAATTTAATTTAACCCCAAACTTTATATAATTACACAATTTCTCATTTCTCAAATATAAATACCTCCTCATTCTTTCATTTTAATTCACCAATTCGTCAATCTCTCTCAATCTCTCTTTCAATCTTTCTAGTGCAAGTGCTTAAATTTTTTCTGCAAATTCGTGAAACATTGTGAAGTTGTTGAATTGAAGTTTTCAAGTGTTCAATTACAACGATTTTCAATTTTCAAGAAGTTGTTCGTCAATCCGGTAAACTCGTTTCAACTCTTACGTGCTAAGAATATTTGTTGTGTGTTGTTATTTTGCTTAATTATAATTATTATGGCATTTTCATTGAAAAACATGTTCGGAAAAGGTAAATCTAAATCCGGTGAAAGTAGTCGCCAAAATCCTACCCCTCCCCCGGCTCCCTGACCTAGAAAAGATAAACAAGTTGAAACTAGTAGCCAACCTAGAAATACTAATGAAAATTTCGGAATACTTGATAGTAATCACCCATGTTTTCAATTTAGCGATGTTGATTTTCTACATGATGTAGCAGTAGGTGATAGAATAGACGATGATATTATGAATATGATTTATCCTAATGCACCTATAATAGAGGGAAATGAGGATGATGATGATGACGAAACCCAAGCTCCCGTAGATTTAGATGATACACCTACTAGTCCTGCTACTAATGAACCGGAACACCCACCCGTACAAACTCCCACTTTTAGTAGACAACCTCCTAAACGTTTAGAAACTTTATTAGTTTGGCAATTTTTTATTCAAGTAAGAGATCAAGATAAGGCTAAATGTAAAACTTGTGGTAAATTACTTGTTCATAGGTATACTGGTGATCGTAGCGGAACAGGTAGTTTAGTTAAACATATAAAATTACATCCTAGCGATAAGGCTAGATTTTTTCAAATGAAAGCACACAAGAGGGGAGGGCAAGTCCTGATACTACAATTAACCAAAGTACTGGTTCTAACATGCTTCAACCAGGAATAAACACAGTCACCGGAGGTATATTGTATTACGAACCAAATAAGGATCGTGAAGAATTAGCTAAAATGATTACTGTTATGTGTTTACCTTATTCTTTTGCTTCTAATCCTTCTTGGATTCATTATATTAGACGAGTATTTAATCCTACATATAAAGGTTGGCCTCGCGCCACAGTTAAGGCCGACATTTATAAATATATGCATGAATATGAACAATACTTGCGCTATTTATTTACTCATATAAGTAATCGTATGTCTATTACAACTGATATTAGAGCATGCTAGGCCTACTATTCCAACCCCTACTTCGTCCACATCACAAGCGTCTAAAAGAGTTGCTGGCTTAACAGCTCTTAAATCGTGGACAGAGTTCAGGGGTACTCAAGGTGAGAATTTAGATGATATTTCCCATCTACACGAACTTCAAGTTTATTTGTCGCAGGGGCTAGAGAATGATAATCCAGACGGATCTTTCGACCTTTTGGATTGGTGGAAGACAAGGGAAAAGCATTTTCCCGTTCTTGCAAGGTTGGCTCGGGATGTTCTATCCATTCAAGCGTCAACTGTTGCATCGGAGAGCGTATTTAGTCAAGCCAGACTACAAATAGGAGATCATAGAGCGTCGATGCGGGACAGCTTGGAAAAATCAGTGCTCTTCCGAGATTGGATCCGCTCTGAAAGAAGGAACTTTGGGCTAGCTGAATCACAACCCGAAATAGATGAGTGCTATGAAGAAATGCTAGAAGAACTTGCTCAGGAAGCAACTTCACCCGGAAGTGGTGATGAACAAGCTTCATTTCCACCACCGCCAACACAACCACCTCCAAACCTTGAAGGTTTTATGAGATTTGTTAGAAATAATACATAAATTATCATGTAACTTGTACATTGGCATGTCTTCTTTTAGTTTTTTTTCCTTTTAATGGTGGTATTAGTACCATGTTGTGCTCATTCCATTGGGGGAAGGAAGACTAAGAAAGATATGCCATTTTGGTCAATAAATACGCTTTTTATCATATCCTTGAATATATTTGTCTCAATATTTATTTGTCTTTACTTCTATATCAATCAATGAATATTTATATAACATATAATATATAGCATACAACACATAATACTAACGACAACATTCTTTTATCAATATGTACTACTTATATAAAATTTATACTACTAACTACTACACAATATACAAAATATACACTACTTATACACAATATATACTAATTTCCAAACACAATATATACTATACAAAGAACATAGTACACCATATAAAAATATATTGTACAATATACTAATCACTACTATACAAGATATTGATTTAAAAAAAAAAAATTTAAGTCGGAACCGCCGGGAACCGCCTGGAACCGCCAGACCCGCGGTTCCGGAACCGCCAGAACCGGAACCGGGCGGTTCCGGAACCGTATGGTAGCGGTTCCGGCTCCGGAATCGCCAGAACCGGAACCGCCAGAACCGCAAGAACCGCAGAACCGGAACCGCCAGAACCGGAACCGGATACAGCCTTATCCTGAATACACATAGGTTACCAATAGAATTTATCTTCTCATCTGAAAATATTTGCCACTAATTTCCCAATTTTCTTTTAACTTTACTAATACTCTTATGCTTTATCTTTGTCTCAAAGCAGCCTAGTAGAGTAGTTTTATTTTTCAGCAGATAGGCCTCGAGTTCTCTATGCTTATAGGGCTTATTCAGTCCTCTTATATTCCAGACACTTATTATCATAGGGGATTTTTCTCGTTGAGGTCAATCCCTTCAGTCATTCTTACAATGCTGCTAGCTTCGTGTATTCTTAATGTACTGTATTTATTGGTCATTAACAACTTTTCTATCTCATGTCCACTCAGTATTTTTTCGTTGTTTACCTTCATCTTTTTCTTTTCTTTAGATATTTGTTGTGGCTGAAAATTCTCCTCTTGAGCTTCAATGTTCTGATTTTCTTTTTGTTCATTCTCCTATTCATTTATCTCTTTATCCTGTGATATTGCTTTTTCCTACACCTCTGGTGTTTCTCCTTGATCTACTGTAGCTTTTAACTTTCATTACATCTTAATTTGTTGCTTCATTCCAGCTTGTCTATCTTGTTTCTCCTCTCTATGTTTTTGCTTCTTGATTGGGGCTTTTTCACAATTAACTTCATGATTGCCTATTTGTAAGCAAACGTCACAAAAATCTGGTTTCCATTCATACTCTAATTCTTGTTTCTTGTGTGTACCCTCTGCCTCCTCAATTAATAGTACATTTGACAACTACTTTGATATATCAATTTCAATCAACATCCTAGCATAAGAAATTCTTTCACCTTCTGCAGTTAACTTATCAAAGCATATAGGTTTCCCAATGTAGCTTGATGTTCGCCCTAAATTTTCCTTTGTTCAATACTCCACTGGTCGCCCTGGGAATATCACCCAAATTGGAATATTTCTTGTTTTCTCCTTACTCATTTGAAATTTAGGTTCCCATTGCTTCAATATCATTGGTCGATTATTGAAGGTATATGGTCCTTTCTGTATAATTAGTTTCTCATCATCTTCAGAATCAAATTTGAAAACAAAATATCCATCATCATGAAGAAATACTTGTGGAGTTGCAACAAAACTCCACAATCCATACACAAACTTAAGCATATTTTTAAAAGATGGATTTTCTCCCATTACATACCCAATTAGCGATGCCTGCCATTTCTGAGTTTGCTCCTTGACTTCAATTTGATTCGGTCGAACCACCTTCACTCCTTCTTTGATAATTGGGGGATAGTACTCCAATTGCATCCCCTGTCGTTGAGATATGTTTCCTTTTACCACATCCGCTAACTTTATCTCTGTTAGCCCAGAATTTGGTCTCTGATTTGAGAACATAAGTTTTCTAGCTGCTTTCGCCATTTTCTTCTCATTTGGTGTAGGATCTACAGGAGCCTTAGTTATCGAAGCTGCATGTGCTTGAATTTCCACCGGCTCCTCCGATTTCTTCCTCTCTTGTCCATGAAGAACAATTGGTGCATTCCACAAGCCTTTCATCCAATGGATACACTGCTGCACTGATAACTTTTTTGAAGAAAGTGGAACACCAAGATATCAAAATGATAATTCCCCTAAAGTAAACTGCATTTCTTCTAGTATCATCTCCTTGAATTCCTTTGTAACTCCTGCAATGTATAGAGCACTTTTCTCCAGGTTGGCCTTCAGACCTGATACCTCTGAGAAATGATTGAAACTTTTAAGCAGCAGTTTGATAGACACCTCATCTGCTCTTGAACAAAGAATTAAGTCATCTGCAAAGCAAATGTGAGTAATATTATTCCTAGCACGCCTTGGATGGTGGTTGAAGTCTGGGTTGTCTTTTAACTTCTTTAGATCTCTGTTCGGGATTACAAGTACAAAACGGTAAGGAGACATAGGGTCTCCTTTCCTTAGCCCTTTCTTCCCTTGGAATATGTTTGTTAACCCTCTATTAAGGATCAGAGAATAACTAACAGTAGATACACATACCATAGTCAATTCCACAAACTTCACATGCATCATATACTCTATCAATATCATTCTAAGAAAAGGCCATTCGGCTGAATCATAGGATTTCCTTATATCTATTTTTAATACAACATCTTGGTGACACTCCCTTTATATCCTTTTACCATCTCATGTGCTATGATCACATTGTCCAGTATGTTCCTTCCTTCGATAAAAGCTGACTGGGATTCTCCTACAATTGAGTCTTCCACCATTTTCAGTTTTGTTGTGAGGATTCTTGATATGATCTTGAATATAATTGTGCAGCATGCAATTGGTCTAAACTCTTTTATTGAATTTGGGCTGGATACCTTTGGAATTATTGTTAAAGTTGTACAGTTAACACTCTTCAACAACTTTCCATTCCTAAAAAATTCTAATACAGCTGTTCTGATCTCATCACCAATGGTAACCCAATATTCCTTAAATAATTTTGCAGTAAAACCATATATCCCTGGTGCTTTGTAATTTGGTAACTCTTTCACTGCTTTATCTACATCTTCCCTAGTTATTTTGCAGCTTAGTATCTTATGTTGCTCTTTTGTGAGACAGTGTTCATTCCTAGCTATGTCCAAATCAATGCATGGTAGTTCAGTTGATGCACTGCCCAATAAGTTCTGAAAGAAGCTTTTGAGTTCACCTTCAATATGCTTTGGCTCTGTTACTCTTCCTCCCAACTCATTGCAAATGGAAGCAATTCTGTTTCTAGCATGTCTACTATTTAACTGAGCATGAAAGAATTTTGAATTTCTGTCACCTACTTTTATCCACACTGCTCTAAATTTTTGTCTTAAAACTTGTTTATTTATTCCTTCCCATCTCTCTGCCTGCACTATCATTTTCTTTTCTTGTTCTATTAGTTGCTAATTCAGAGGATTACTATCAGTCTGTCTTTGGACATTCTTTAGCTCCATTCTGATTTTCCTAGTATTCTTTTCTAGTGAGTTCATTTCTTTGTTCATCAACCTTGCTCTATCCTAAATTCTTTGCAGTTTGATCCATATGGAATGCATGGTATGCCCTTCAATTCTTTGGTTCTATATCTCTTGCACACTCTCTTGAAATTCCTTTTGGTATAGCAGTACATTATACAGCGTAAAAGGTTTTTTCAAGTGATTCCTTACCACCTCAATATTTATCTCAATAGGAAAGTGATCAGAAATACATAGTACCTCATAAACTACTTCTAAGTTGCTATATTTAGTAAACCAAGATGCATTCCCTAACACCCAGCCAATATTACTATATATTCTTTCTCCAACATCTCTTTTGTGGCACCATGACCACTGACACCATTTTCTATTCAATCCCAATATCCTTTATACAATTATGAAAGTCTACTATCTCAGTTTGATGAATAGGTTGAGCATTTATTCTATCATTGACAGATAGAACATTGTTAAAGTCTCTTAACACCAACCAAAACTCCTGCATTATGCTATAAATCATCCTTAGTTATTCCCACAGCTCCTTCCTTTCATGTAACTTATTCTTTTCATACACAAAAGCAATACAACATTCAACTTGGGACCCCCTATCCTTCACTTGATATTGAATCACTTGAGTAGTGACCATCAGGATGTTGACTTGCACCTTAGTGTCTTTCCAGAATACACAGAGGCTACCAATAGAATTTATCTTCTCATCTGAAAATATTTGCCATTAATTTCCCAATTTTCTTTTAACTTTACTAATACTCTTATGCTTTATCTTTGTCTCAAAGCAGCCTAGTAGAGTAGTTTTATTTTTCAGCAGATAGGCCTTGAGTTCTCTATGCTTATAGGGCTTATTTAGCCCTCTTATATTCCAGACACTTATTATCATAGGGGATTTTTCTCGTTGAAGTCAATCCCTTCAGTCATTCTTACAATGCTGCTAGCTTCATGTATTCTTAATGTACTGTATTTGTTGGTCATTAACAACTTTTCTATCTCATGTCCACTCAGTATTTTTTTGTTGTTTACCTTCATCTTTTTCTTTTCTTTAGATATTTGTTGTGGCTGAAAATTCTCCTCTTGAGCTTCAATGTTCTGATTTTCTTTTTGTTCATTCTCCTATTCATTTATCTCCTTATCCTGTGATATTGCTTTTTCCTACACCTCTGGTGTTTCTCCTTGATCTACTGTAGCTTTTAACTTTCATTACATCTTAATTTGTTGCTTCATTCCAGCTTGTCTATCTTGTTTCTCCTCTCTATGTTTTTTGCTTCTTGATTGGGGCTTTTTCACAATTAACTTCATGATTGCCTATTTGTAAGCAAACGTCACAAAAATCTGGTTTCCATTCATACTCTAATTCTTGTTTCTTGTGTGTACCCTCTGCCTCCTCAATTAATAGTACATTTGACAACTACTTTGATATATCAATTTCAATCAACATCCTAGCATAAGAAATTCTTTCACCTTCTGCAGTTAACTTATCAAAGCATATAGGTTTCCCAATGTAGCTTGATGTTCGCCCTAAATTTTCCTTTGTTCAATACTCCACTGGTCGCCCTGGGAATATCACCCAAATTGGAATATTTCTTGTTTTCTCCTTACTCATTTGAAATTTAGGTTCCCATTGCTTCAATATCATTGGTCGATTATTGAAGGTATATGGTCTTTTCTGTATAATTAGTTTCTTATCATCTTCAGAATCAAAATTTGAAAACAAAATATCCATCATCATGAAGAAATACTTGTGGAGTTGCAACAAAACTCCACAATCCATACACAAACTTAAGCATATTTTTAAAAGATGGATTTTCTCCCATTACATACCCAATTAGCGATGCCTGCCATTTCTGAGTTTGCTCCTTGACTTCAATTTGATTCGGTCGAACCACCTGCACTCCTTCTTTGATAATTGGGGGATAGTACTCCAATTGCATCCCTTGTCGTTGAGATATATTTCCTTTTACCACCTCCGCTAACTTTATCTCTGTTAGCCCAGAATTTGGTCTCTGATTTGAGAACATAAGTTTTCTAGCTGCTTTCGCCATTTTCTTCTCATTTGGTGTAGGATCTACAGGAGCCTTAGTTAGCGGAGCTGCATGTGCTTGAATTTCCACCGGCTCCTCCAATTTCTTCCTCTCTTGTCCATGAAGAACAATTGGTGCATTTCCCAAGTCTTTCATCCAATGAAACAGTTGCACCGAGTCCAGAGCTTAGGGAATCCCGGTTTCTGGTGTTACTAGTCTATTATCTTCATCAAATGCCTTATCTTCCTCGTCTACAATCGATTCCGTAGCTATGGAGTTCGTCCTCTGTCTCGCTATCTCCAACAGTGCAAGTTACCAGACCTTTCTTAACATGCGCCGAAACAATAATTAAATCTTTTCCAATAAGATTTTAATTTTCAAATAATTATATTTTTTTTTCAAATTTATATAAATATATCGATATTACATACATATGGTTAGCAATAATAAATGCCCACTTTCTTTGCCTACCAACTTGGTTGGTTAAAGTATTTTTGATTACATTGTTCTTGTTTCAAACCTTTAATGAATAATAAATGTTTTTGAGTTTGAACAGAGTGAACTAGAGGTCTTAGAGCATAAAAATTAAATAAAAATTAGTGAGGATCTCTTTTCTTTGAAGGGGTATTATCTAGCGTGAAACTGAATTAATCAATATCGTAATAAATATATTAATATCGAGTAAAAAAATAAAAAATAAAAATCATACTGTTAATATTATAAATTTGTATGAATGTCACAATCTATCATATGAGAAATAACAATCGGTTAAATACAGAAGAAATTAAGGTGATTTTTAGCGTGAACTAGTAGTTTCAAACCCTTAACTGCATATTTTATCTTCAAATTATGTGATGAATTTTTGGGTCGGTGAAGGAATTAAACTTTTACTCACATAAGAAAGAATTTAGATGGATAGATTGTCCATGCGGCGAAAGCAGGCCGGGACCCACTCACATCCACGAGGGATTATATAAAAGTACACGTGTTAATCGCTTCGCCGAAATGGAAAAGACACTTCCCCAGCTACTGTACTGTTACTATACATAAAGGTTAAATCAATGAGTATTTTGTATTTGTTATAAATAGAACTCTATTTAAGGTGAATGTCTGAGAGATTTTAGGGTTTACTACTTGGTGGCTAAGTTACCACCTCCCTATAAATATAGGGCTTCTATTCCATTGTAATCCATCCTAAAGTATCAATAAGAATACTCCTCTCTCTACTTTTCTCTCTATTGTTCTTGTTCTTGTATTATTGTTCTTGTTCTTATATTATTTCATAACACGTTATCAGCACGAGACTCTACCGTCTCAAGAAGCACTTTGAGAAGATTAAGGAGTAATTCGCCCACACGAATTTCGCTAATTCCGGGCATTATCCGGGTCACGCCTCAAGAGATAAGTATCGATTTTATGTTCGATTAAAATCTATAATTATGTGTTGTCTATATTACATACAAGTGATCCTAGCTATTTACTTCCGCTATTCCTTTCTTTGTTACAATTGAATTAATGACTGGTTTAATTTAGTTGTATAGTGGAAACGTTTCTGTTCAATTATGCAAACAATGAGTTTTTGAATTTTTAAAGTTTGCTGATAGTTTGGAGGTCCAATGGCAATCTTGAATTTCTATACGGAAAATATGTCGCGTTCTCCGGCATCAAATTGGCCGCGGGAGTCGACCAAAGTTGCCAGAATTTGTTGCCACGGGATGAAAACTCAAGAGGTATATTTGATATCACAACATTGATTGGTATACCTTAAAGGTAAGTAATTTACTTTTCCCTTTCAAACTCTTGAAATTCTACGATTTGATTTTATATACAAACAAAGACAACAAAGTTTGATTATAACTCTAATGGAGTTTGTAAGAAATTACACTCACATGAAGTGGTAAAATCTCTATGCCTTGCCATGATCAAATTCATGAATGATTGTTGGCAAAGAATTGAAATCCGTCCCATTAAATTTGCTCCATTCCCTTTAGAGAATGTGGTAGCAGTATGTGATAAGTCTGAAAGAAGACAAAATTATTACCATGATGGTATCAATGAATGTGGACGTGGCAATATACGGAATTATAATCGTCATTATGATCCATTCCCTGAAGTGAATGTGATAATTGTAATAAAGCCTGTAAGTATGAACACGCTCTTGATGTAATTGTGTCTTATGTCTGACATTATGAAAAGAAAGTTCGTTGCCCTTGAAATTTCGGGCAAGAACTATATGGCATGGGTGTTGGATGCTGAAATCCACTTAGATGCTATGGGTCTTGGAGACGCCATTAAAGACAGAAATAATGCATCCACCCAAGACTATGCTAAGGCCTTGATTTTCTTGCGCCATCTCCTTGATGAAGGTTTGAAACTGTGCAAAGGCCTTGATTTACTTGCGCCATCACCTTGATGAAGGTTTGAAAATTGAATATATCACAGTCAAAGATCCACCTATCTTGTGGAATGGCTTAAAGGAGAGATATGACAACCTGAAGTTGGTCACTCTGCCACAAGCACGTTATGATGAAAATCCAAAAGCAAATAGTTCATAAACTATATGTTATTGTTGCGGTGGAAAAAGGGCATTGGGCGAAAATTTGCCGTGTACCAAGACATTTGGTTGAGCCCTGTCAAGCATCTCTAAAGAGTAAATGCCATGAAACAAATTTTGTCTCTGACGACAATTTTGACATCACCCACTTGGATGTGGCAGACTTCTTTGAGCACCCTGAGGGGAAAATAGACCACTTAATTGGTGATGGATCTGTGATGAGGGAAGATGGAATTGTTTGATTTTATTTTACTTATTTGTATTAATTAGTGAATAAACTAATAGTCATTAGTATCAGCTCGTATTAGTTAGTTTATGATATAATGTTAGTATTCATTCTTTAGAATGTTTCAATATGCTTAAATTTCGAAGACATTTTTATTTTCCAGTAAAGTTAGTCGACTAACTGATAAGTTAGTCGACTATCTAATATTTCGCAATAAAACTGAATTTTTCCGCAAGCTAAGATAGTCGACTATCTGATTTAGATAGTCGACTTTCCTGATGATTGTTTACTAAGATAGTCGACTATCAACTTAGTTATTCGACTATCTAATATTTGGCATTAAAACTGAATTTTTTCGCAAGGCAAGATAGTCGACTATCCAATTTAGTTAGTCGACTATCCTAATAACTGCTTCCCAAGATAGTCGACTATCAACTAAGGTATTCGAATAACCTCAGCAGATTTTGAAAATATTGTTTAAATATAAAACAAACTGATTGAATTTGTTTATTCTCATGTTCGTATACTTTCTTTTGTATGTCAAACCATGGGAATTAAATTGATTGAAGGCTCCTGAAGAGCAACTATAACTCTGCCTAAAGGAACAATATTCTAGAGAAAGCAATGTTCTCCTCCAAGTCTAAAAGGAACTTGTTGAGTTTTAGAAATATCATTCAAAATGGATATCAGATTGAGACAATACATGAGTATAATCTTGAATACATCATTTACTCATGAAAACGAGGCTGCCCACTTCGGTTTGGGGTCACGCCATTTTGCATGCAGCAATGCTAGTTCGTCGGCTGCCCACTTCGGTTTGGGGTCACGCCATTTTGCATGCAGCAATGCTAGTTCGTCTCTTACTGACGAATTGTCACAAATATTCCCCTTTTGCAATTAGTTTTGGGTCATGCACCTAATATATCCCATTTAAGAATTGTTGGATGCGCAGTATATGTGCATGTAGCACCGCCATACCGCACCAAAATGGGTCTGCAAAGAAGGTTAGGAATATATGTCGAGTTTGAATCGCCCTCCATTATTCGCTACCTCGAAACATTGACAGGGGATTTGTTCACTGCACGATTTGCAGACTGTCAATTCGATGAGACACTTTTCCCAAAATTAGGGGGAGAAGTTGGTGAAACCAAACGGAAAATTTTGTGGAAAAATGCATCATTATCTCATCTTAATCCACATACCTCCATTTGTGAAAATGAGGTGCAAAAGATTATCCATTTGCAAAGAATAACAAATCAAATGCCAGACGCATTTACAGATTTGAAAAGGATAACAAAATCACATATCCCCGAAGTGAATGTGACAACATCTGATTCACGAATACATATTCATTATTGGAAGAATATGATAATGAAATTGGTATAGAATATACCACACTCACCCCTAGAAGGAGGTTTGAGATGATACCACACTCACCCCTAGAAGGAGGTTTGAGATGATATATGGCATGAATGATCGTTGGTCACGTACCTATTGTACGCCAAAGTATTTTGAAAATATGACTATTAAAGGACAACGATAATGCAAGAAACATATCTTGCATATAAGTTTGACATGACCATAATGGTATAACTTTCTCTTTAAGAAAGATATTCACTACATGGATGTTGATGAATTTGTGGTAGTACAAAATTAATTGAGAGCTCTAGAAGAGCCAATCATTACTATGTTGGAGAAACACAATTGAGTATTGTGCTGTAGTAAGTCTCAAAGAAACTTATTCAGTTTCCAAAGTACACGCGAAAGCGCTGATTATATTGAGACTATAAATAAAGGAAAGATTTGATATCTTCTATTACTACAACTTGTAGCGGGATAATTTGTATATAAAAAGCTACCCGCTTTATTCTCCAGTTTGTACTACACAAACAAAAGAATGCCACAGTAAAGTGGATATCTATTGGTATAAAAACCCATGTCATAATAAACCTGAAGTTTACTGATAAGTGCACATGTCATGGTGTACATTTGGAGTTTACCAATATTGATAATTTATTCAGTTGGCATTCGGGTTAGCCATCTCATTTTAAGTATGATGTGCAATAATAGAAAATTCACATGGGTGAATATTAAAGAACTAGAAAGTTCTTTACGAATTCTCTTGTATTACTTGTTCTCATTCATGAACTGACCAACTAAAGAGTTCGGGTTGAAGCCCATAAATTCTGAAAATATCAGAGGTGAATATGAGCCCATTCACCTGCCATGTATACCACATATGATGCATCTATGAAATGATTACATGCGCAATTGTTATTAACCCGCAGCCTGGCCGGTGCTTGCGAGGTAAATTGCTCAGTAATCTAAGTTGATTTATATCAAAGTTGATCAAAGTTGGTTTAGCAAGATAATTACTGAGTGCCTCCACTTAATAGCTAAACTGTTTCTTATGAGAACGAAGTTATATATATCAGTTTGATATACGTTGTATACGAGAGTATATTATATTCTCCCCTCACAAGTGGTTCAGGGTCAGGAACCAAATAATTTCATCTTATTATTAATGTGCCGTGTATATTGACATGATAATGCACAAAGATGATTTCCCAAAGTTGAGGAAACAAGTTAGCTTTTCTAACATGAGGGGGAGACATGATAAACACTTGAGAAAAGGTTACATGGGATGAATTATCATTTGTATATGTATATCCTCGAATATCATGATATGAACCTGAAATTCATAAAAGGGATAATTCAATTGCAACATATTGCAAAGTATGCTATACGCATTTGCTGACCCAAAGAAAGTAACTAAATGGAAGAGATACAATTCAAGAAGAATTGATTCCATATGAAAGACATGTAGTTTTGAACCTATAGTTCAAATGCTTGAAAGTATAAAGTCAAAGGTATGTATAATCAGTTTTCGATATCTTATTTGTCTAGCATGACATGGAAAACTTGATATGCATCTAAAGTCTATTATATGGCTTATATGACTTAACTTGAAAGATTTAAGTTGCTTGAAGCATATGCAATTCTTGGTCCTGAAGTACCACATCCTTAGCACAATTTGTGTACATATGTATCTTGCTATAACTATAAGCATGATGGCATCGAGAATACCTCTATGGAGATATTAAAGAGTCATTCCACGACATTACATGAAGATGTTCATATCTATCAAGAAGTGGTAATTTCAAGGTGCGGAATATTTATTCAAATCAATATGGCTGATTTATTTATCAAATCTCTACCAAAGATCATTTTGAAGATGGTGCACAAGATTGGAATGCAGCTCAAGGATGTGAATTGATGCTCTTTTCAGGGGGAGTTAATGCGCGTTGCACTCTTTTTCCCTTACAAGGTTTTGTCCCACTGGGTTTTCCTTGCAAGGTTTTTAACGAGGCAACCAATAGGCTCATATTCAAACATGTGTACTCCTTTTTCTATAATTTTTTCCCATTGGGTTTTATTTAGTTAAGGTTTTAACGAGGCACATTGTTGAATAGGCATTCAAGGGGGAGTGTTATAAATAGAACTCTATTTAAGGTGAATGTCTATATTTAGAGAGATTCTAGGGTTTACTACTTGGTGGCTAAGTCACCACCTCCCTATAAATATAGGGCTTCTATTCCATTGTAATCCATCCTAAAGTATCAATAAGAATACTCCTCTCTCTACTTTTCTCTCTATTGTTCTTGTTCTTGTATTATTGTTCTTATTCTTATATTATTTTATAACAGTATTTTATTTTAATAGAAATTCAACGGCATCATAATTATTTTTGCTCTTGCATGCTACACGAGCAAAAATCCATCCATAGATTGAACAAAATTCCAATCAGACCTCTACTTCCTTTCTTTAATAAACTAATTCCTTTTATGTTCTACTTCGTTTCCACTTACTTATTTAAAAAAGTCTATTTCAGAACATTTCCAGAAAATAAAAAGAAAAATATTGACACTTTAACTCTCCAGACATTATTTTACACGTAGAGGCGGATTCAGAATTTGATCGTTACGAATGTCACTTTAGGGCGGTTGCACATTTATCAAATGGTGTCACGCGATATCACTTCGTTAACTTTTTTCACTAATATATTAATACTGTGAGGAAGCGGATAAGTAATGACACCAAATGACATATATTATCTCTAGGCTTAATGATTATGTGCTTGATTTTGCTCTAAAAGGTCAAAGTTTCAAACCTCAACTAATATTTTTTTTGCAAATATTTGAGAAAATCTATGTGGTTAAAAACAAGAGGGGTAAGGTGGGAAGTTCTTGGGGGGAAGGATGCCGGGGGTCTATTTGGAAACAGCCTCTCTACCTCAGGGTAGGGGTAAGGTCTGCGTACATTCTACCCTCCCTAGACCCCACTAAGTGGAATTATACTGGGTTGTTGTTGTTTATGTGGTTAAAAATTATGATGAAATAAAATTTAATTCAGAACTTTTTCTAACTTAAGACTCAATAAAACCAATAGACTAAAGCTATTTCGTGTCTAGAAATATAATAACTAAAAGTTATGAATCCTATTCTTCTATAAATTTCAACAACGTTTACAAAAATGTTTGTGTATACCCCTGGTGCCACTGCTTTTAATACAAACTGACCAGAGTGAAGAAATTGAACTTGGGTATACATTTTGTTGGTTCGATGCATTTTTATTAATTCGGTCCAATTTGAATTAATTCAATTCAATTTAAAAGGCTGTTTTATGCATAAATGAATATATTATCACAAAATCGAGTAGGTTCTGCCCAATTCGATCTAATTCTCTGAATTCAAATTCGATTAATATGATTAAAAAATATAAAATGAACTAAAATTTTAAATTAAAAAATACACTACTTCAATTTACATATAGCTCGATTAATATTATGTCTTTGATGCATCGCTCTAATTTCTAAAAGTAATAAAACTACAGTAGATGGACAAAAGAAGAAATGATTAAAATTATATTCAAATAAATTTGAAGATCTAGAAAAAAAAGGAAGAAAATATATAATTTAAATAAATAATAAAAAAGAGATTGTACAAATAAAGTAAATAATAAAGGTGAAGCAATCAAAATAATTTAAAAGGATCACAAGGAAAAGAAATGGATGGGAAAAAAGGTGACAACAAAACAAACAAATAGCACCGCAACAAAGTATAGATTTATCAATCGAATGAGGAGATAATATACCTTGATGTTCTCGATAAAGAACGAAATAATTAGAAAGGTTGTTAGTGTAGAGAGTTTTGGAAGAATTAATTTTCTCGTATTGCTCACAAAGGTATATATAGAGTACAGAGAGGTATCAAATCCTACCAACTATAGGACTGTACAATAATGAAAGAAATCAAATCCTACCAACTACAGGACTGTACAATAATGAAAGAATATTCTACCAATAATAAAAAGATACACATAATATATTCTAATACGCCCCCTCAAGATGGAGGGCCGGAGAACACGCCAATATTGGACATCAGCAGAAGAAGCCGAGGACGAGATATGTGCTTGGTGAGAGCATCAGCAAGCTGATTAGCAGAGGATACATGAGCAACACGAAGAGACCCATTCTGAACCAATTGACAAACAAAGTGATAATCAATGGAGATGTGTTTCATGCGCGAATGAAACACAGGGTTGGCACAGAGGTAAGTGGCGCCAATGTTGTCACTGTAAATGACAGGAGCAGCCGGAAGAGGGACATGAAGCTCGCGCAGCAGGGAATGAAGCCAACGGACTTCAGCGGCAGAAGCAATGGCACGATATTCAGCCTCAGTAGAAGATCGTGCAACGGAACGCTGCTTTTTGGAGCTCCATGAAATAGGATTAGGCCCCAGAAAGACAACATAGGCACCAGTTGAGGAGCGTTCATCATAATTTCCACCCCAATCAGCATCAGAGAAACAATGCAGAGGCATAGCAGATGAAGGACGCAGCCAGACTCCGAAGTCACGCGTCCCATTCAGGTACCGGAAGAGGCGCTTAACTGCATCCTAATGAGTAACAGTAGGATCGTGCATGAACTGTGACAGTTTATTCACAGCAAAGGAGATATCAGGACGAGTGAAGGAGAGATACTGGAGGCCCCCAAGAGCTTGTCTATAGGCGGATGCGTCGGCAGGAGCCGAGCCGTCGGCCAGATGAAGGCGGGTGGACACCGCTGTTGGCGTCTGAACATGGTTGGATTCCAGCATATTATGACGAGTCAAAAGATCAACAACATACTTACGATGAGAAAGAAAACACCCCTTGGAGTTGCGCAGAACCTCAACACCAAGAAAGTAGCTTAGATCACCCATGTCTTTTAAGAGAAAATTTAGTCCCAAGAGAGTCAATCACACGGTTCAAGAAGGCATAGTCATTACCAGTCAATAGGAGATCATCAACATATATCAAAAAATAGGCTGTAATACCAGAATGCTGAAAGACGAAGAGCGAAGTATCAGAGGTAGTGTTGACCAAATCCATGGCCAAAAGGCAGTGGCGGAGCTCACTGTACCATGCCCGGGGTGCCTGTTTGAGACCATAAATAGCTTTCTGTAACTTACAGACATAAGATGGATAGGCTTTGTCAAAAAAACCCGGTGGTTGTGCCATATAGACATCCTCTGTAAGCCGCCGTGGAGAAAGGCATTGTTCACATCCATTTGACGAAGAGGCCAGCCCTTGGATACAGCTAGACTGAGAACCAAACGCACAGTTGCCGGCTTAATGACCGGACTGAAAGTCTCTTGGAAGTCGACACCTGGTCGCTGATGAAAGCCTTTCGCAACAAGTCGGGCTTTGAACTTATCCACAGTACCATCAGGCTTTCGTTTGATACGATAAACCCACTTGCAGCCCACAACATTCTGTGAAGAATTAGGTGGAACAAGATCCCAAGTGCCATTCCGTAGCAGAGCATCTAACTCCAATGACAAAGCAGCGCGCCAGCGCTCATCAGATATAGCACTAGACAAATTCTGAGGTTCTGTAACAGCTGGAGAGGTTACAGCAGACATACCAAACTTCTTGTTGGGCGTAAATATGTTATTTTTGCTGCGAGTTTGCATGTGATGACCATCCTGAGAGGATGAAGGTGGAGGCAGTGTGGGTGTAGCGGCGGCGGGGGCCGCTGGCGGTGCCGTAAGAGGCGCTGGTGGCTCGGGCGTTGGCGCCGGCGGTGCGTCTGGTGAAGGATAGCTAGTGGGAGTGGCGGCAGGTACTGGCGGAGGCAGCGGAAGGACTTCTAGGGTGACCGGGATGGGTACGGGTGGAGACTCGGTGTTAGACAATTTGGAGAACGGGAAGATATCTTCATGGAAGGTGACATGATGCGAGACGAAGATTTTAGACGTTGAGGGATCAAAGCATAGATATGCGCTTTGAGTAGATGAGTAGCCGAAGAGGACACAGGCACGAGATCTGGGTTCCATTTTGTGTGAGGTGTAGGGCCGAAGCCAAGGGAAGAATTGACAGCCGAAGACACGCAGTTTGGCAAGGTTGGGGCGATTATAGAAGAGAGACTCAAAGGAGGAGAGCATCGAGAGATTTTTCTTGGGAAGACGATTAATGAGATAGACTGCAGTGGCAAAGGCATAAGGCCAGTAAATGAGAGGGAAAGAGGCATAATGAAGGAGAGTGAGACCAGCGTCGACAATATGACGGTGCCGGCGTTCAGCATAGCTATTGTGTTGAGGTGTATGAGGAGGTGAAGTGAGATGTGAGATGCCATGGGAGGCAAGAAAGGAGCGTAAATCTAGGAATTCACCCCCATTATCAGTATACAAAGTAATAATTTTAGCAGAGAAATATTCTTCTACAATGGACTTAAAAGTGGGGAATGTTTGTAAGACATCAGATTTACGTCGTAAAGGGAAAAACCAAACATACTTAGAAAAATGATCAACAAAAATGACATAATAATTAATTTCTTCATTAGAAATAATTGGAGAGGTCCATACATTAGAAAAAATAAGCTCCGGCGGAGCAGCAGAAGATAAACTTGACTCAGAAAAAGGTAACTTATGACACTTATGAAGTTTGCAAGAGACACAAGCAAAATCAGACACACTACTGGACGCTATACTGCTAGAAGACACTAAATGACGCAGGATTTCAGCTGACGGATGACCAAACCGAGAATGCCACAATGACGCAGGGAACTTTTGTGCCGTGAGGGCGGACGGTAGACGGGAAGCCGCCGGCCAGTAGTATGCGTCGTTCCCTACGTGGGCCGCAGACGAGTTTTGCCCACGTGCGACGATCCTTCACCTAAAAATCAGTATCAGAAAAAACAACATTAACATTATTGTGACGACATAATTGAGCAACAGAGATCAAATGTTTACGAATATGTGGAACACAGAGAGCCCCATGCAATATAAGAGAGGAATAACTGAAAAGTTGTCCAGTATATGCAATTTTTAAACCTAACGCAACATAATTACTCAGTTTGGCTTCGGCTTCGTCTTCGGTTTCGATCAACTGATTTGATTGACTTAATTTTTTTGACCAATAAATAAAACTAATTAAATAAATATTAATAATATTTTGAGTGACCGTTATTTGTAACGATAAATTAATTAATTTTCATCTTTAATTTTATTTCAATATTCCTATGTTAATTAAACAGCCACCAGAGAGGCTACATTTCATGAATAGCCACCTGCAGTGTGAAAAGCCACGTTCACACCCCTTCAATACAAAATTAGCTATAAATAAACAGTCATTCCTTCAGAATTTCTCATCCTGAAATCTTCTGCTTTATGTCCTTCTTCTTTTTGCATCATTACTTTCAAAACAAAGTAAGCCTGTCGTTTGATTTGCACCATTATTTAGTGATGTGAAGTGCCACTACTGCTAAGTTGGAAGTTCTGTTCTATCCTTTGGGAAGAATTTATCCGTTAACCTTGGGCAACATTGAGTAGATAAGATTCGTTAAGAACACATAAGGAATTTGTGGGCTCGAGACATAATTCTACCAATTTTTATTTATTTTTTCTGTTTTAGTTACTTATAAATTTAAATTATCTAACAGCATGCTGCAAGTATTGGTGGCTAATTCTACGGTTCAAACCATAACTTATAAATCACACAAAGATAACTTTTTTCAGTAGCTTCAAGACTTCTTCTATCCCATAAAAAATTGGTATTGCACATAAAAGTCATCCAAAAATTAATTACTTTAATACGTCGGCTACACTAATTGCGAGACCAATGTTTGTTTCTTTATGCAAACAAAGTACAGTACTCCATTATTTACCGTTGCCGGTACCCAAAGAATTCAAAGTATACACAATAATTTTTAGAAAGAATTACAATAAAATATACATGACTTCACACCATAATAAAAAAATAATTCATATTTTTAAGTTTTACCTCACTTAATTTATCCTGTACATATTTTGAAAGCATTAGCAAATTTAAAATCTGTTGCTTCTAAAAGCTATGGAGTTAATTTTTTATTCTCACAACCATTGCTTTCACTCTCTCTTCTTCTCACATTACATATGCTTCAAGGGAACTTGTATTTTTTTCTTCTCCTCTTGTGTCACTTGCTTGCAATGTAAGAAAATTGAAGAGTAGAGGTCCACCATTGAAGATCATTTGAAGCTTTGCTTTTGAAAATAATTTTTTAAATTTGTTAGTTGTTTGGATTGGGTGTTGTTCCAATTGATAGAGAATATCAAAAGGAGTTTAAATTTAAATTTGAAGTGATTTGGAGTAGATTTGAGAATGATTTGAGTTAAATTTCAGAAAAGATGCAAGGAAGAAGACGAAGTCAGTTTTTTGTATAATTATGTATAGTCTTGAATAATAGAGTATATGAGTATAGAAACACACCTTATACACTACAATATATCTTTATACAATCGCCCGTAGACGAACTTCTTTCACGAATTTCAGTTGCAATTCTTATTCAAAATCAGTCCAAATCTCCATTAAATGACTTCAAATTTTATATACAACATGCTTATACTATTTCTAACAAGTCTAAATAACACCCACTTTAAATTTCTTACAAAATAAAATTTTAAATTTAAACCCACATATTTAAGCTTGTTAAAAATTTAATTTTCACCACCCAAATGAGTTTGATTAGTTGAATTAATATTTGAGTTACAGTTATTGATTCGAAAATTAATTTAAAAGCTTGAGAAATTTTTCTAATAATTAAATAATAATTTCGAGAACATGTCACCTCCTTTTTCCTACACCCGAGGAGGGCAAAGGTTATAAGGGAGTTTTTCAATTAAAGGACAATCGAAACAGGGTTATGTATTAAAAAATTCAGAGTCGCCACTTGCGATAATTTTATGGTGTCCCAAGTCACCGGTTCAAATCCCAAATCGAGAAAAAGATTAACTCTATTTTACAGTCCACGAACTATAAATTCGGATAAAGGATTCTGTTAACTCGGGAGAAGGTGCTAGGCATTCCCGAGTTTCATGGTTCTAGCACGGTCACTCAATTGTTATAATTGGCCTATTATCTAATTTTAATTACATGTTTCAGCCTTTTGTTCACTTTTTAAGGAAGATTGCAACGTCATTTAAAATATGTCTTGAACCACGTCATACAAATGCACCCGCCGTCCGAACGCAGCTTATCTAACGTTGAGATTTGAATTTGAGTAAATGCACACCCAAGATTAGGAAGGTAAATTATTAAAATAACGCGTCTAAAGCAACTACGCATTTGTAGCTTTGCAAGGCCATGAGAATTCCAATAGATGGCACGCTTTCTAAGGACAAAACAAAATGGATTAAACATGGGACATGCAATTAAAGTTTTTGTTCGGCACGACACAAATCGATTTATTCTAACTTCTAGACTTAGCCATGAGAATCATAACTATTTGTTGTTAAATATGGCACACCTCAAGTTATTTTAGAAGGTATAATTAATTATGCTAGGAAGGCAACCCCAGGAGTTTAGAATATTTATTATGCTAAAAAAACCCGAGCTAAGTTTGATAACCATAAACCAGCAGGCCAAGGAACTGGGCCAATGAAATCAAGCAGGCCGAAATGATGTCAAATACTCCCTCTTGAATTTGGGCAAGCCGCTTCGTGTTCAGGCCCAATATGAGCCCGATTCATACAAAGCAACGCATAAGCTGGACATTCTAGGATTCCATATCAAACCCATACAATAGCGGAAACAATCAGATATGGAAATGTGACAACAAAGGAATTTTCGACATTAGTGATTTTGTAAACTTGACATTGAGAAGCAACCAAATTAAATTAACAGTTGCTGGGCGCTGAAAAACTGATTAGAATTAAACCAAAACCTTGTCTCAACTATTTAGTTAAAACACATTCAAATGTTAATCAATGAAACGCTAAAAGTTTGCAAATATTGAAAACCATGAAACTAAATAAACATGCTCATTCCTAATATTCACATTTAAACTGATTGAGCAGGCATTTCAACTTCTTTACTATTTTAAACTAAAATCATGCAACCCCTTTGACAATACATTAAACAAGATCTTGATTACCCTTAGCCTATTTAAAAAACATCTCGAACAGAAAATTATTATCAAGTATTGATAGTTATATTATATAAAGCTAAGGCTGATTCACAACATATTTAACTTTCCATCACTTCATTAGTCCCAAATTAAGTAGAGCTATGAGAATCCAATTATTCAAAATTGAAATTAGCTAGAATACATAAGGATTCGTGCGATCTAAGGTACAAACAATAAAAAATAAATGAAACTCAGATAAGTTTGCTGCCATGCTTTAACTTCTCATTTCCATCTTTAAATTGAAATTTACATCAAGTAAAGTTAAGAAAAAAAGTACCTGGAACTCAGAAACAAAATAGAAAAAATGAGGAATCAGCAGCAAAACAGTAGCAGGCCAACACCAGCAATACTAGTTCAACCAAAAAGAATATAAAAAGAATATAAGGCAGACTCACTCCAACAATAACCACAATAACTTCAAAATCAATCCTCAAATACCCAGCCTCAATCCATTTTAAAACTAGATCAATCAGAACATCTTTTCAGGAATTGAAAACTCGAGTAATCACAAAACGAGTTTCAATGAAACAGTAATTTTCATTCCAATTTTTTAATCGTTTGTGTTTTTTTAAACTTTTTATACTTAAGCTCTGACTTGAATAACAAGGTAGAATGCCTTTATAGGCAAGGAATTAAGGCAACAACTAAGAATCAGACTTTTCACTTTGATCCTTTTCTAATTTTCTTTTTTACTTAAGAGTCCTCAAGTTAAAATCAGATATTCCATTTAATTTCCAGCCTACCTTCTTAGAAGTTTCCCTAGGCTGTTACAATGAGATTCTCTTACCTAAACTACCCCTCAAGCCCTTTAATATTACTTCAGAGTTCCACATGGATCAACTTGACCAACCGACTCAACCCACACTAAAGAACTGCTCTTTGCAACAATGGCTAGAAACAAATCTAATGCCCAAACTAAATTTATAGACCTCTAAAAATGTAATAACCCAAATACTATAATAATTTTCACAAACAAACATCTAAATTACTGCAAATTGGTACAAATAAAGGGAATTAACTAAGTTAACAAACGAATTGATTAACTAATTAAGACAAGAATCCGAATTAACCAAGCATGAACAAATAAACTCCGGAATAAATAGAAATAATTCAAAAAGAGGAGACGAAGCAGAGAAATGGAAGAAGAAAAGTGAAGAAGTGAATAAACCGAGGGAAAGAAGAAAGTATCTATTAACAGCTCGGATAATGAAAAGTGGAGCTTGAGCCTTCAAATCCTCTGATTTTCTGGCCTAATTTGATGTAAATCGTGCTCTCTTACAAAAGCACATGACTAAAACCAGATTAAACCCGAAATCTCAACAACATCTTAACTTGGTTCATCTATGTGATTTAAGATTCGGGGGAGTTTAGAATGATTCGAAGGAAAAGGATCACAACTTGAGGAATAGGGGGAGGGGGATTCTATAGTATTAATTTTGTAGGCGCTTGGAGGTGGCACCGCCATCCTAAGGCAGTGGAGAAATAGTAGCGACTCTAGGGTTCTACAGGGTGTCTCTAAATAGAGAGTGAGAGAGAGGAGAGATTGGAGGGGGGGAGGGCATTTCAGACACTTTTATATCAAACGACTCCCAACTTCCTAACCGTTAGATCAAGTAACCTCGATAGTTGGGATCATCTGCTAGCTAAGCAGGGTTGTTTTGGTATAATGGGGAGATGGGAGTCGAGTAAGTGGGATTGGTCCGGTTCTGGGTGGGTGTTAGAACGGGTATGGGGGAACATTTGGGCTTGGGTAGAAAATTTGAAGACTTGGCCCAAATCTGTCCTTACACTCTTTGTTTTTTTTTTAATTTTTCTAATTTCTCTTAATTTAAAACTTATAAAAATAAACCTAAATTAAATCCTTATCACATTATGCTATCACATTAAATTAATTAACTCTAATTAACAATTAACGCAATTAATAAAAAACCAAATTAAAGGAAAACTACAAAATTTCAACAATTAAAATTAAAAGTGCAAAAATAAACTATTTTTGTAATTTTTCCATTTTCATAAAATAAAGAAATAACTACTAATCAATTCTTAAAAATTCAAAGTCAAATCCTGAATGCAAGTGTAACATATTTTTTATTTTCCATTAATTAAATAAAATCAACATGCACAAACAAAATGCAAACAATAACAAAAACAAATACCATAAAAATCGACAAAATTGCGAAAAAAGAAAAATATTATTTTGTTTTGAATTTGTGGGAGTAATTCATATAGGGGAAAAATCACGTGCTTACAGGTGCGCCTCTTTGCTCGGAAACACGAAGAGTTTTCGTGCAAAAATAAAGTGAGCCTGTACGAGCGAATTTTGCCCCTTTTAATACTCCGTGAAAAATATTTTTGAAAGATTTGACCGCACCCTACTTCAAGGTTTCCTACATATCTTTGGCTATAAAGGAATCGGGTTAGTGTAGTTCGGGAAGTTTTGGTAGTTGGGACTACCATGAAGTTGTGATTTCACTATTGCTGCTGCTACTACTACTTACTGAACCCTTTATTACATCATGAAAAAATAAAATAAAAATCTAGACTAAACTATGATGTATGAATTACCAAAATCTTATCTATATCTTCAAACTTGATCTTGTGGTTCCTATGGCCTTACTGACTTGTATTCTCCAGGTGAAGTTCCTTTCTTGCCGACTTAAGTTATGATTTTGAGAGGCTTTGCCTTTTCTTCAGGTGGGCGTCTGAACTGCCAAAAGTTTGAACTGTATTCCCTTGTTCTCCAGGTGGGCTCCTGATTGCCAAAAACTTGCACTATATCCCCTTGTTCTCCAGGTGGGCGTCTGATTGCCAAAAACTTGATTTCTATTCCCTTGTTCTCCAGGTGGGCTCCTGGTTTCCAAAATCTTGAACTATTTTCCCTTATTCTCTAGGTGGGCTCCTGATTTCCAGAACTTGAATTGTATTCCCTCGCTCTCCAGCTGGCCCCTAATTACCAAAACTTGAATTATGTTCCCTTGTTCTCTAGGTGGGCTCCTGATTGCCAGATCTTGCATTGTATTCCCTTGCTCTCCAGGTGGGCGCCTGATTGCCAAAAACTTGAACTGTATTCCCTTGTTCTCCAAGTGGGCGCCTGATTACAAAAACTTACTGTATTCCATTGTTCTCCAGGTGGGTTCCTGATTGTCAAAAGCTGGAATTGTATTCCCTTGCTTTCTAGGTGGGTGCCTGATTGCCAAAAAATTGAACTGTATTCCCTTGTTCTCCAGGTGGGGCGCCTGATTCTTGAACTGACTCCTCTGAAACTGCTACTTTTCCTTGTTCTCTAGGTGGATGCCTGATTTCCGACTCGAATTGTCCTCTTCTTGAAACTGCTTTTCTTTGAGTTGTCTTCCCTTATTTCTCCACATGGGTGCCTGATTGATTGAATCTGAATTGCTTTCTATTCTTGAAACTCGTGTTATCTTCCCTTGTTCTCCAGGTGGGTGCTTGATTTCAATAAAACAGACAAAAAAGAAAAAAATTTCCTCAGTTTGGTGGTTGGGCACATCTGTAAGTGTTAACTGAATCATGTAACCAAATACCATTAAGAATTTGAAAGCTAGATCCCAATGGCAATTTTAAAGCTAAATTATATCTCCTAAAGGTGTGACTTCCGCTAAATCTTATCATCTAAAAAGGTCTTAAAACTATGTCCCATTATCCGGTAGGGTCCTAAGAACTCCTAATTGAGTGCTATCTCAAGCAGGCAAACTTTGACACTAGCTTATATTCCTTTGGGGTATATTTAAGCTAACTTTTGCTACTCATGATTGTTTTGAATTTTAAACTAGGTCCCATTTTCCAGGAGGGTCCTGAGGGCTTCGAATTAGATCCCATTATCCAGGTAGGTCCTGAAAATTTATAATCAAACCTATCTGGTGCTTGCCCTTCCTTACGGAGGGTTCCTCCGAGACAATCAAAATTTTCTGCCCCTATTTCAATCAAAGAAAAATCTTGTTAGTTCAAAATATGGTGGTTAGTTTGTGGCATTCTTGCTGAAGGTGTCCTTTTCGCTACTTTGCTTTGTTTTGGCTGGTTTTCTCGAACTTGACTAAGAACCGCTTGACTTTCTAACTGACTTTCATCTACATGACCTTGGATGACCCGAGTATTCTATTCCCTAAACTATTGTGTTGCTTCTCTGATCCATCTATCTTAACCCATGTATATCCCATGAAATTACTAAACCATTCCACCGTTGGGCTTCTACTAACCTTGTATCCCATTTCACATTATACTATCTACCGCCCTGTGCTTTGTGCACTTTTAGGAGTTGGTAGTGAGCTTTGAAATCCTTTCTTATTGCTCAAAGGAATTGATATTGGAAACCCTTAGATAAATAAACCCAAAATAAATGAAATGCAATGACTTTTGAGACTTAGGGATAAGAAAAATCCAAAACTGGAAGACTGTTTGAATGGGAAAAAGAAAAGAGATTTATCTGAGTGGAGCAGCTGGCACCAATGAACATGACATGCATTTCGGATTAGTCAGCCCAGTCTATCCAACCAATCAACTTTCCGTTGTTGTACTTTATGCCCTGAAAACTTCAAACCCCAATTTCTTCACCAAAACCTTGTCCTTGTTCGGCCTGTGATGCCCCAAAAGGTTTTCACCAACAAACCTCTATCATTTGGTCATCTCTCAACTCACTTTCGCCTTAAGGTGCCCTTGAGGGTTTTCATCTATAAGACTATCTCATTTTTTATTTCTCTCAGCTTTCTATCGCCTTACGGTGCCCGTGAGGTTTTTACCAATAAGACTCTCTCATTTTTCATTCGCCTTGTTTGGCCCAGAGTGTTGCCCCTAATATGAATTTCCTTTACTTGCTCGACTTGACAACTCTCGGAGACTGACCGGAAAGACATTCTTTAGACCGTGATGTGAGCTTTTGGATAGGGTTAGACAGAAAGGGTATCAAAAAGGCTTAAAACAATTCAAATGGGTTCAATATTACAACTTTCGAAATCAGATTTCTTACAACAACCACAACTTCTGCCCTAGTTTCTTTTCTTGGGGACTTTGAATTTTTACTTTGATGGGACCGAACCGTGAGGCTGCCTAAGTATCCTTAAAAAGAATCAGGTTGAACATAGTTCATGTCATAGAAATTAATTTGTTGTTGTGATTTTCTCTTTTCTCTTTCTTTTCTTTCTCTTTTTGCTCTCTTTTTCTCTTTTGTTGTTTTGTTTTCTTTTGTTCTTCTCTCTTTCTCTTTTTCTCTCTCTTTTCTTTTCTTTTATTCTTTTTATTTCTCTTTTTCATTCCTTTTATTTTCTCTCTTTTCCTTTACTTATGTTTTACGCTTGTGTTTATGATCTTTGCTACTGATTCCGAAAGAGGGGTATGAAAGGAAATAAATAAGGCTCAAGGGGGTAACAAAGGATAAAGTGTTTAGATAGCAGAACAAAAATGTCATCGCCATTTCAATCTTCAAAGCATGTCAAGTACAAACAAATACAATTTAATCAAAGAAAATCATACATAATACCTCTTGACCGCATCGAAATTGATGGCCATTTCTACACAGTTGCCTTCTATATCTGCTAAATACAAAGCATCATTTGACAACACTCTAGTTACGATGAACGAACCATGCCAATTTGGGGCGAACTTGCCTTTGGCCTCACCCTGATGTGGAAGGATATGTCTCAACACCTGCTGACCCACTTCAAACTTTCATGGACACAACTTTATATTATATGCTCTTTCTATTCTCTATTGATACAACTAGCTATGACACACTGCTGCCAATCTTTTCTCATCAATCAAACTCAATTGTTCCAGGCGGGTTTTGACCCACTTATCATCATTAATTTTGGTTTTGCGGCAATCCGAAAGGATGGTATTTTAACCTCTGGGGGTATTACTGCTTCGGTGCCATACACCAACAAATAAGGAGTTGCCCTTATTGAAGTACGAATAGTAGTGCGATAACCCAGCAATGCAAAGGGAATCTTTTCATGCCACTATATGGAACCCTCCACCATTTTTCGAAGTATCTTTTTTATATTCTTGTTGGCTGCCTCGACTGCTCCATTTGCTTTGGGGCGGTATGAGGTCGAATTGAGATGCGTAATCTTGAACTACTGGCATACCTCTTTCATCAAATGACTATTGAGATTAGCACCATTATCTGTAATGATCACGTTTGGGACCCCAAACCGACAAATGATATTTCAGTGCACAAAATCGACCACCACTTTCTTGGTCACAGACTTGAAAGTTTTGGCCTCAACCCACTTGGTGAAATAATTGATGGCCACCAGAATGAACCTATGCCCATTGGATGCTGCTGGCTCAATGGGTCCAATGGAATCCATGCCCCATGCAACAAAAGGCCATGGTGCAGTCATTGTGTGCAATTCAAATAGTGGAGAATGAATGAAATATCAGTGCACTTGGCACTCATGACACTAGCACATGAAACAGATACAATCTCGCTCCATATTGAGCAAATAATAACCTGCTCGGGGAATCTTATTTTCCAGCATGTACCCACTCATATGCAGTCAACAGACTCTCGAATGTACTTCGGTCATGATAGTTGTGGCCTGTCTAGCATACATGCATCTCAACAATCCAAGATTTGGAGTCCTTTTGTACAAAACCCCTCTGCTAAAGTAAAATATGCTTGCCAACCACCGAATTGTTCTCTTTTGATCACCTGTGTCTTGTACTGGATACACCCCCATCATGATATATTCTTTGATATTGTGAAACCAAGGCTCACCATCAAGTTCTTCTTCCACCACGATATAGTAAGCATGCTGATCATGGACCTGAATATGCAACGGGTCAACATAAGCCTTGTCGGGATTATGTAACATTGACGCCAAGGTAGCTAAAGCATCAACAACCTCATTATGGATCCTTAAAATATGCTTGAAATCAACTGACTCAAACTGTTGACAAAGATCATGTAAAATTACCGGTACAGTATGAGTTTTAAATCTCAGGTTTTCCATTCCCCTGGGATATGGTGTACCAGAAAGTCTGAGTTTCCCATGACCAAGACTTCTTGGACAACCATGTATCTAGATAACCTCAAACCCAAGATGCATGCCTCGTAATTAGCCATGTTTTTAGTGCAATAGAAATGAAGCTGAGCCGTAACAGGGTAGTGATGCTTGTTTCAGAAATAAGTATAACCCTTATCCCAACGCCTTTCATGTTAGCAGCTCTATCGAAAAACAGTTTCCAACATGGCTCTTCAACTTGTTCCAACTCATCAATGTGCATTACCTATTCATCAAGGAAGTAAGTCTTCAAAGGCTTATATTCATCCACTAGATTCTCAGCCAAATGTTCAGCCAATGCCTGGGCTTTCATCATAGTCCGAGTCATGTAGACGATGTCAAATCCTGTGAGCAAAATCTGCCACTTTGCAAGCCTCCATGTGGGCATAGGCTTCTGAAAGATATACTTTATTGGATCCAAACAAGAGATGAGGTAAGTAGTGTAAGATGACAAATAATGCTTCAGCTTCTATGCCACCCAAGTTAGGGCGCAACATGTCCTCTCAAGGAAAGTGTACTTAACCTCATAAGACATGAACTTTTTGCTGAGATAATAGATGGCTTGCTCTTTTCGGCTGGTGATATCATGCTGACCCAACACACAACAAACAAATTGTCCAAAACCGTCAAATACAGAACTAAAGGTCTCCCTGGTTCTATTGGCACCAACACGAGTGGGTTTGACATGTACCCCTTTATCTTATCAAATGCTTCTTGACACTTATCTGTACACTTGACCGCACCATCCTTCTTTAACTGTTTGAAGATAGGCTCATAAGTTCTCGTAAGCTGGGCAATAAACCCGTTGATGTAGTTCAACCTCCCTAATAAACACATTACCCTAGTCTTGTTCCTCGGAGGTGGCAATTCTTGTATTTCTTTGACGGGTCCAACTCAATACCTCGAAAGGTTGACTATGAATCCTAACAATTTTCTAGATGGCACACTGAATGTGCATTTTGCAGGATTGAGCTTAAGATTGTACCTGCATAGCCTTTGGAAGAATTTTCTCAAATCTTTGAGATGGTCAGACTGCTTTCTAGACATTACGATCACATTGTCCACATAAACCTTGATCTCCTTGTGTATCATGTCGTGGAATATGGTCGTCATTGCCCTCATGTAAGTTGCCCCAATATTTTTCAAATCGAAAGGCATGACCCTGTAGCAGTATGTTGCCCTCGTCTGCATTCTCCTCATCCCTTAGAATTTGATGATAACCTGCATAGAAATCCACAAAAGACCTAATATCATATTTGGCACAATAATCAATCAAAATGTGGATATTTGGCGGTGGGAAATTATCCTTTGGGCTTGCCTTATTGAGATCACGATAATCAACACACACCCTGGTCTTACCATCCTTCTTTGGTATATGCACAATATTGGCTAACCAAGTGGGATACCGTGTGACTCGAATGACCTTTTCCTCGAACTGCTTTGTGACTTACTCTTTAATCTTTACACTCATGTCAAATATAAAATTCCTTGACTTCTGTTTGATAGGTGGACATGCCGGGTCAGTGGCAATTAGTGAACTACTAAGTCGGTGCTTATACCCCTCATGTCGTCATATGACCATGCAAAAATATCTTTGTACTCATACAATGCTTGATTATCTCTTTCATGAGTTTTGGTTCAAGATGGACACTTATCTTAGTTTCTCTGATATCATCATGGTCCCTTAAATTAATTGCTTCTGTATCACTCAGGTTAGGCCTGAGTTTTTCTTCAAAATGGCTTAATTCTTTATAATCTCTTCAAAGGCCTCATCCTCATCTTATTCCGATTCATCATCACACTCTATTTCTTGAATTATTATTTCAGAATTAGATTGTCTCTTAAGACTTGGCCAAAGATTCGTCATGCATGTCATGTCACTGAAACCAGCATAACAAGAACTATACAAGAAAGAAAAGAGAAACAAAAATAAAACTATCAGAAATGATGAAAAAGAAAAATTGCATTTCATTGAAATTGAAAGATAACAAGGTTTATATATCTAAACGGACGGAACATAGAATCTGAATTATAACCCTGGAATAATCCAAATACACTAAAAGAAAATCAAAGCAAACTGCCAAAACTCCTTTCTGGTGGGGAGAGGAGTAGCTTCCCAATTGTTGATCTTTGCACCGGTCCCACAAATTGCACATCCGCCTTTCTAGAACCCTCTCCAGCTTCCACCACATTCACATCATCAATAACTTCTCAAACCTTTCAAGCAAATCCTTATCAGGAACTACCACAGAATCGGGAACTGCTGTTACTACGTGTTTCTAGGTGCCGGACCTGGCAAATAATCTGGAGAGATGTGGGATAGGATTTGGGAGGACCCATGCCCTCTATTTCAACTTCTGGCTCTTTTCATGTCTGATTATGTGGGCTTGAATCCCAACCCAAATGTATCCAAGTTTTTGGAGAGAGACACCGGCTGTACGATACCTTGCAGAGATGTACCCAAACACTTGCCACGCACAAAACCATTTTCAACATTTCAACGGCTACCATGATTGATGCGGCAACTACCTTCGAAATTGGAACACACTTCTCTTCTGGAATTTTCTCCACCGACACTATGTCAAAAACTTGGTAGACCCATGGCCCCCTGTCATGCTCAACGTCAATTAACGGTACAATGGCATCACTGCTGACACACAAATTATTCTCGCCGTGCACTACGATTTCCTAACTATCCCATTCAAACTTTACCATTTGATGCAGAGTAGATGGAACTGCATTAGAGGCATGAATCTAGGGTCAACCTAACAGTAGATTGTAAGAAACATCCACATCTAGCACCTGGAATTCCAAGGTAAATTCAACTGGTCCGATTGTTAGCTCGAGCACTATGTCACCGACTAATCTGTCCCTCCACCGTCGAATCCTCAAACGTAGATATTGTTCTTATGAATTCTTTCATCATCCACTTTCAATTTGTTCAAAGTGGAAAGAGGTCAAATGTTCGCACTGGAACCATTATCGACCAATACCCGGGTAACCACAAAATCTTCATATTTCACTATAAGATAAATGGCTCTATTATGCTCAGTACCCTCCATGGGCAACTCATCATCAGAAAAAGTGACTCTGTTTACGTCAAATATCTTGTTAGCTATCTTTTTCAAATGGTTTACCGAGATTTTGTCAGGAACATACTCCTCATTCAATATCTTCATCAATGCCCGGCTGTGCTCGTCCAAATGAATTAACAATGACAACAGTGAAATCTGAGCTGGCGTTTTCCTCAACTGCTCCACAATGTAATAGTCTTGCACCTTCATCTTTCTCAAGAACTTTTCTGCCTCTTCTTCAGTCACAACTTTCTTCATTAACACTGGGTTATCTTTGGAGGTTTTGGCTTTTCTTAACTCCTCGGGGGCAAAGCATCTCCCCGAGCGAGTTAATCCATGGGTCTTATAGACTTCTTCTTAACTTATTTTCCTTTGTAAGTCACTGTCATCCGTTCATAATTCCATGAGACAACCTTGATGTTCACTATTGGTAGCTGGGTTACCAATTTGATAATGACAGGATCTGTGCGGGCACCTCCACCATTACAACATGCTTGTTTGCCACCCATGGCACCACCAGTTTTGGTTTTTCTTGTTTCACTGCAACATCACTTGAGGACTCCTTCTTGATTATTGTAGATAGATCACTGCTTTTCCCTTTCAACTTGAGCACTCGCATCTCACTTGTTAGTTTTTCAATCGGCTTTACCTTGCTGGAGTGTATTATCATGACAGTCTGCAAAGGCTCTTTGGGTTCCCCTTCTTTATGCACTATCTTAATCATGTTTATCTCTTGATGGGTTGGCAGTGGGTTTTGGTTGATATTGGGCATCTCCGGAGCTTGGGCGATGTGTATCATGAGCTCCTAGATAGCATTTTTCAAATGCTAGTATTTCTCTTTGTCATGCCCCGGAGCACCGAAAAATTATTCACAGCTTATAGAATAATCAAGATTTCTCGTGGGAGGATTTGGCAATTTTGACTCAATCGGCCTCAGCATATCCAATTGTCTCAATCTGTGGAACAAACTAGTATAGGACTCTCCTAATGGAGTGAAATTTTTCTTCTTCTGCAAGCTCTCATTCTTAAATGCTTGATTGGCTCGGAAAGCTGGTCTAGGAGGGTTTTGGTAGGCTCGATAGGGCGAGTAGGCATTTTATAGAGATGGGTAGGTATTTTATGGGGTTGGCGCAAGCTATTGTGCATGGACAGGAGGTTGGCTGTATGTTTGGGCATGGTGGACAGAAAAATGGGGATCTGGTGAGGGATAGTAGTATTGGGGTAGATTATACGAGGTATGGGAAATAGGCTTGGTGGCGGGGATGAAGCTGATTATAGTGGTGAGGTGAGCCTCTGGGTCTGAACTAGGCTCCTAAATCAATCATTGCTACATCCTCTTTCTTCTTCTTTCCAATTACTCCCCCAGTTCCACTTTGAATGATAGCCGAATAGCTCATGATTTTGTTTGTCTTGAGTCCCTCTTCTACCATACTGCCCATCTTTACCACTTCATTGAAGGACTTGCCTATAGCTAATACCAGATGACCATACTAAGTAGGTTCCAAGGCCTGCAGAAAATAATCTATCATTTCACTTTCTTTCATAGGAGGGTCAACCCTTGCTGCCTGCTCTCTCCACCGGAAACCATACTCCCTGAAACTTTTAGTGTGCTTTTTCTCAATCTTTGTCAATGAAAGTTGATCTGAAATAATCTCGAGATTGTACTAGAAGTGACAAGCAAATGCTTGGGCTAGATCATCCCATGTGTACCATCTTCTGTGATCATGTCGAGTATATCATTCCAGCGCTGAATACTTAGACTCTGACTGAAATACGCTATTAGCAACTTTCCCGCCAGATCCCCTCATTTTGATACAAAATCTCTCAAATATGCCACTGGATCACCGTGACCATAATACCCAATAAAACTTGGCCATCTTAAACCTTGTTGACAATTGCATATCTGGAAATAGACATAGATACTTGTAAGCCACACTTACTTGACCTCCCAACCCCCGCATGTCTCTGAATGATTGTTCCAAGCTTTTCACTTTCCTGAACATCTCCTCTTGTTCGGGATTTTTAGATGGTTTTTCGGTCTCCACAGGGAGATCAGAACGAGGAGTGTAGGAATAGGGTTTTCGGTCCCTAAAAGTGGGCTCGGGGGGGGGGGAGGGGTAATAATGGTTATCATAGGCTTAGAACAAAGGCTCATTGGAGGATCTGTGGAGTGTAGCGGGTGGGGGTGCCATGAAGACAGAGGTGGCTGGTGGACGAGGGTATGGAACTGTTTTGGGTAGTGGAGTTGGTGGTGTTTGGGAGATGGTGCTCTGGTAGTGCTGGTAAATGGGAAAGCTCGAGGACGAATCAGTAGTAGGAGGTTCCTGAGACTGAGCCAATGGCGGGATGAAGGCAGGGTTGGCAGGGTAAGCTAGTGGTGGTTTCCCTTTTGCCTATGCCTGATACATTTCGGCCATCTGTTGTTTCAGCTTATACATCTCTTCTTTCATCACATTAACATCCAACTGTTCCACCTCTCTTGAAAGATCGATGACACTCGCATCAAGCTCCTGGTTAGCCATGATCAACTTGTTTTTAGACCAGGTGTTGTATGGGTGAGTTGCCAGAATGCCACAAAACTAACCACCTTCATGTTACTTGATATCAACAACAAACTTGGTAGCGATCAGGGTTTAACAAATAGGCAACCGCACATTTGGGGAACAAATGCACCCAAGCAGTTAACCGTTTCTATTATGTATTTGATTGGTTGCTTGCGTCATCCCAGCTTTTCTTTATTTCTATTTGCAACTTCCATTCCTCTCTTTTTCACTTATGCCTTTCTCTGTTTGATTTCTCGTTGTTCTTTATTCTCTCATTTTGTTTTTCCATAGTCTCTTTTCTTTTCCCTTTTTTCTTTTTTCTTTCTTCTCTTTTTTCTTCCTGGTTTTTTCCTCTCTTTTCTTTTTCTTTTCTCTCTTGTTTTTCTTTTGGTTATGATCAAATTCTATGGAGATTGCCTACGTATCATGACCCCTTATGAATCATATCTTTGCGTAGTTATGGGAGATAAGTGTAAAAATAAATAAAACATTTTGGGATTTTAAAATTTATGAAATGAAAATGCATTGATTACAACGACTCAGAAATTAACTGACTCGCCAAGGAAGCTAACAGACTTTGATGAAAAGATGAAAATACATACTTGAAAACAAACTAACAGACTCCTAACAGAAAGATAAAAATACAAACAGACTAACAGACGCCCGACGAAAATTAAGAATACATCAATGCCTCTATTGCTCCTGGGGCCCGCGTGACATTATTCGGTCTCGCCATGGGCTTATCTGCTAAATCCCCTTGGAGGTGGTGGAGATCTTCCATTACCTGGTAGAAAAAGGTCATCATAGTGGCAAAGAACATAGATATAGTCATATCTTCAGAACTACTGCACTTCATCGCGATGTAGTCGGCGATCCTTTTTACTCTTTCTTTTATGACACCCTTTTCTTGCAACAAACGCCCAATCGATGGGTCATGGCTTCCAAAGTTTGTTCAGCTACTTGATTCTATTCTTGAAGTTATTGCAAATCTTTTCTAACTGTTCCATTGTTGTATAACAATGTTCTCTTTCAGCCTTAGAGGCTTTCGCCTACTTGACCGTTTTGTCCTCAACAATGATGACCCTTTCTTCAATATCACAACCTCATTGTCATATGTCTCTTTTAATTGTTTAACCAGGCATGCTCGTTCCTCCGCATTCTTAGCCAATTTTGTTTGAGCCTTGGATAGTTCACCTTCTGCTTTGTTCAAATCAAAACCATACTCATCCAACTCCTGCCTAAGGTTCTTTATAAGCTTTTCATCCTTTGCACTCATGGCAGGATTTTCTGCTGCTATTTTCATCTCTCGAATCTAGGCTCGAAGGGCCTCATTTTATTTGGATAGCTTTTTCTTTTCACCATCATCTGCCGCGGCTTGCAAACCATTCTCGAATTGAAGGTCCTTGACTTGCTTTTCTAGCTTGCTTATGGTAGCTCTATACTCATTTTCTTTGTCCAACCAATCCCATTGCGCTTGTGACGCCTCAACAAATTCTTGAAGATGGGGTATTTTGGCTAGCCTTCCAAACTCAATTTCCCTTTTTACCAAGCAAGGTACCCTGGTGGAACTTCACCATTGGATAGATCATGCATACAAGTATTTTCCATCAAATACTGACACTCGCTCCAAATCTGGCAGACTGTTGCTTTATGAAACTGATCATTAGAACCAATCTCGACTACCTAGGCACTAAGATCTTCATCTTTTGGCACTATTTGACATCTCCCCAGCTGTCTCAAAACCCGGTATGGGGCATAAGGCTGGATACTCCTAAGTCCCACAAAGAGTACATGAGGCCCAGTAGCTTGCATGTATATGATCTCATCTACAGGAAGCCATCCAAACGTCCGCTCTATTTGATTTGCAATTGTGGAACGAAGGTGTGATACCCATTTTGCGACCCCTTCTGGCAGGATAATCCCATCAAAAAGTTCCTCTATGCAGCTTTTCTCTATCGACCCATAACTCATGAATTGAGGACGAAGACACAGGTGTTCAATCATCCATATCTGCAGCAACAAGTTGCACCCTTAAAAAAGTCTTCTCCAGCTTTGCAGGCTGTGAGAGTGCGGAAGATTTCAGCTACTATCATGGGTGCGAGGGTGCTTTTGGCCTGAGTAAGCAAAGTGCTGACTAACCTAGCTATCTGTATGTCGATGTTCCCGTCTTTCCTAGGAAACACCACAAGACCCAAGAATATTACCATGAAAAGAGAGCACCGATGCTCTTCCCATTTGAGGCGATTCCTTTTGCTACAAATTTTGTTTTCTAGATTGTTAAACCCTCCTATGTGGCCATATCTCTGATATATAAACTGTAGAGTGGAAAAGCCAACTGCTAAGTTTGGGTTATGGACCCCCTTCTTATCTTTGAAGAATCTAGGAACCTGTGCACAACGATGACTCTTGGAGCAACCAAATACTTGTGTCTCAGAGGAACCTCAGTGCTCCCAATATATCCAGCAATTTCTTCTAAAGTTGGGGTGAGTTCAAAATCTGAGAAATGGAACACGTTGTGGGCCGAGTACCAGAATGTAACCAACGCCTTTATGATGTCTCCTCTAGGCCTAATCTTCAACAACCCGGTGATAACTCCCAAATATTGGTTGAGCTTATCTTGCCTTGCTTTACCCAAATCACTCCACCACATATGCAGCTTTAAAGGGATTTTATTCATGACTGTTATTGGCAAATTTCGACTCGTGCTCATTCTGCACATTTATTAAGGTGATTAGGCAAAATCATGATTCATTTGACTCAAAAAAAAGGGTGACACTATTTTTTTTTCAAATTTTCATTTCAAAATAAAATCCGGCTTTGCAAATACGACCGTTCAGCACTTTCGGGAAAAGATTTTAAGGCAGTGCTTGCTAACCGGCCTAAAAATTCGAAAAGGAGACCAAAGGCGGATGTTCTTACAAAACAGCCTTTCGGTGTCCTTTTGGTGGACATTCGGCTATTGTAGACAAGAATGGCATCACCGCTTAATTAAACAAATTTTTTTGTTCCTTTTGGGCTATTTTTATAAAAAGAGAAGTTGGACCCGATGGCGGTTGCCTACGTATCCCACATCCAATGAGAATCAAACTGGCGTAGTTCGGGCAATTTTGACAAAACAAAAACTAACTCTTTTTTTTTCTTTTTTTTTTCTAAAAACACAAATTTTTTTTTTTTTTTTTTTTACAAAATTTCGGTAGAGTTTCGGTATATTTTGGACATCTGTCTTTCGAAAAAACATAATTATCTCTCTCAGTCCTTACATTGACTTTCTTTCTCTCAACTTTTTCCTATAAGACGATCAACATGCCAATCCGAAATAAATGAATGCACAAGTAGCAAGTCAAATGCATTAGGATAGTCTTTTCATTTCGGGTACACCTGTCCTAGACAGACCCAACCCCTATGTTGAGTCTCCAAATTCAAATGCATATGATGCAAACAAACGATTCTACTAGGGATCCAGCATGAGGTTGAGTTATTTTAGGTTCAAATCCTGGGTATTTGTTCTAGACTTGTGTACCCGAGCGTACAACTCGAGCCGAGGAGGGGGGCTACGTACCGGGAACTGAAAGGCCATCCGGCTTCATAACTTGTCCGAACCTCTTTCTTATTTCAAGGTATGACACTAACAAAATAGGGAGTCACGATCAGCGAGCACATCCCCGAAGATGAGAAGAGAAGGGTTTCGCAGCAGTTTATATACAATTCAGATAATATCAAAGCAGTAAAAAGCAACATTTAACACATGTAATAAAATCAGATAATAAATAAAGCAAAATATAACAATTCATCCAAGCTTGAATTCTTAACCCTGAACTAGAGATTTTGCGTTCGGTCCCCAACGGAGTCACTAGAGCTGTCACACCTACTTTTTCCTACACCCGCGGAGGGCAAAGGGTATAAGGGGGGTTTTTCTAATTAAAGGAAAATCGAAACTAGGTTATTTATTAAGAAATTCAGAGTCGCCACTTGGATAATTTTATGGTGTCCCAAGTCACCGGTTCCAATCCTGAATCGAGAAAAATTTGACTCTGTTTTACATTCCGAGAACTAGAAATCCGGATAAGGAATTCTGTTAACCCAAGAGAAGGTGTTAGGCATTCCCGATTTCCGTGATTCTAGCACGGTCGTTCAACTATTATAATTGGCCTATTATCTGATTTTAATTACATGTTTCAGCCTTTTATTCACTTCTAAAGGAATATTGTAATATCATTTAAACTATATCTTGAACCACGTCACATAAATGCACCCGCCGTTCACAACTTATCTTATCTAACGTTGAGATTTAGATTTGGATCATATAAATGCACACTCGAGTTTAGGAAGGTAAATTATTAAAAAACGCGCCTATAAAACTACATGTCTGCAATTTTGTGAGGGCCATGGGAATTCCAATAGATGGCATGCCTCGATTTCTAAGGACAAAACAAAATTAATTAAACGAGGGACATGCAATTAAAATTTTTGTTCGGCACGTCACATCTCGAGTTATTCTAACTTCTAGACTCAACCATGAGGGCCATAGCTATTTGTTGTTAAATATGGAACACCTCAAGTTCATTTTAGAAGGTTTAATTAGTTATGATAGGGAGGCAACCCGAGGAGTTTAGAATATTTATTATGCAAAACAAAACCCGAGCTAAGTTTGATAACCATAAACAAGCAAGAAGGGAACTGGGCCAATGAAATCAAGCAGGCCCAAACGATGCCAAATACTCTCTCCTAATTCTGGGCAAGCCGTTTCGTGTTCCGGCCCAATATGAGCCCGATTCATACAAAGAAACGCATAAGCTGGACATTCTTTGATTCCATATCGAATCCATACAATAGCAGAAACAATCAGATTTGGAAATGTGACAACAAAGGAATTTTAGATACCAGTGGTTTTGTAAATTTTACACAGAGAAGCCACCAAATTAAATTAACAGTTGTTGAGTGTTGAAAAACTTATTAGAATTAAACAGAAACCTTTTCCAAACCATTTAGTTAAAACACATTCATATGCTAATCAATGAAACACTAAAAGTTTACAACTATTGAAAACCATGAAACTAAATAATTATGCTCATTCCTTACTATTTACATTTAAACCGACTAAGAAAGCATTTCAACTTCTTCACCATTTTAAGCTAAAATCACTCAACCCCTTTGACAATACATCAAACAAGATCATGATTACCCTTAGCCTATTTAAAATGCATCTCAAACACAAAACTATTATCAAGCATGGAAAGTTATATTATCTAAAGCTAAGGCTGTTTCAAAATATATTTAACTCATCACTTCAACAGTCCAAAATTAAGTACAACTATGAGAATCCTATTATTCAAAATTGAAATTAGCTAGAATACACAAGGATTCGTGCGATCTAAGGTACAAACAATAAAAAATAAATGAAATTCAGATAAGTCTGCTGCCATGCTTTAACTTCTCATTTCCTTCTTTAAATTAAAATTTACATCAAGTGAAGTTCAGAAAAAAAGGTACCTGGAACTCGAAAACAAAACAGAAAAAATGAGGAATCAGCAGCAAAACAATAGCATGCCAACACTAGCAACACCAATTCAACCAAAATGAATATGAAAAGAATAGAAGGCAGTCTCACTCGAACAATAATCCCAACAACTTCAAAACCAAGCCTCAAACACACAACCTCAATCCATTTTAAAATTAGATCAATCAGAAAATTTTTTCAGGAATTGAAAACTTGAAAAATCACAGAATGCGTTTTAATGAAACAATATTCATCATTCCAACTTTTCAGCAGTTTGTGTTTTTTTCGGACTTCTTATCCTTAAGCTCTGTCTTGAATAACAAGGTAGAGTGCCTTTATAGGCAAGGAAGTAGGGCAACAACTAAGAATCAGACTTTTCATTTTGTTCCTTTTCTAATTTTCTTTTTTGCTTAGGAGTCCTCAAGTTAAAATCATATATTCCATTTAATTCCCAACCCCAGCTTCCTAGAAGCTTCCCTAGGCTATTACAACGAGATTCTCTTACTCAAACTACCCCTTAAGCCCTTGAATATTACTTCAAAATTCCACATGGATCAACTTGACCCAACGACTCAACCCGTACTGAAGAACTGTACTTTGCAACAATGTCCAAAAACAAATCTAAAGCCCAAACAATAAATTAAGCCCACTAAATTTATAAACCTATGAAAAACGTAATAACACAAATAATAAAATGATTTTCACAAATAAATATCTAAATTATTGCAAATTAATACAAATAAATGGAATAAACTAAGTTAACAAACAAACTAATTAGCTAATTAAGGCAAGAATCAAAATTAACCAAGCATGAAAAAATAAACTCCGAAATAAATAGAAATAATTCAAGAAGAGGAGACGAAGCAGAGAAATGGAAGAAGAAAAGTAAAGAAGTGAATAAACCGAGGGAAATAAGAAAGTACCTACAAACAGCTCAGATAATGAAAAGGTGAGCTTGAGCCTTCAAATCCTCTAATTTTCCAGCCAAGTTTGATGTTAATCGTGTGCTCTTACAAAAGCACACGACTAAAACCAGATTAAACCCGAAATCTCAACAACATCTTGAATTGGTTCATTTATGTGATTTAAGATTCGGGGGAGTTTAGAATAATACGAAGGAAAAGGATCACAGATTGAGGAACATGAGGGGAGAGAGATTCTATGGTGTTAATTTTGTGGCATTTGGAGGTGGCGCCGAAACCCTAAGGCGGTAGGGAAATGGTGGCGGCTCTAGAGTTCTACAGGATGTCTCTGAAGAGAGAGCGAGAGAGATGAGAGATGGAAGGGGGGTGGGCATTTCGGACACTCTTACTTCAAACGACCCCCAACTTTCCAGCCGTTAGATCAAGTAACCTCGACGGCTGGGATCATATGCCAACTAAACAGGGTCGTTTTAGTGGGGAGATGAGAGCGGGGTAAGTGAGATTGGGCCGGTTCTGGGCGGGTGTTAGAACGGGTATGGGAACGTTTGGGGTTGGGCAGAAAAATTGAAGACTTGGCCCACATCTGCTTTTACACTCTTTGTTTTCTCTTTTTTTTTCTAATTTCTTTTAATTTAAAACTTAGAAAAATAAACCTAAATTAGATCCTAATCATATTATGCTATCACATTAAATTAATTAACTATAATTAACAATTAATGCAATTAATAAAAAATCAAATTAAAGGAAAACTACCAAAGTTCAACAATTAAAATAAAAGTGCAAAAGTAAACTATTTTTGTGATTTTTTCCTTTTCATAAAACACATAAATAATTACTAATCAATTCTTAGAAATGCAAAATCAAATTCTAAATGCAAATACAATATATTTTTGTATTTTCATTAATTAAATAAAATCAACATGCACAGACATAATGCAAACAATAACAAAAAAATGGCATAAAAATCCAATAAATTGCAAATAATGAAAAAAATTTATTTTGTTTTGAATTTGTGGGAGTAATTCATTAAGGCAAAAATCACGTACTCACAGAACTTATTGGAGTTGGATGTTGAATCTTAACCCATTATTTTTAAGCTAGTTGATTATAAATTGAAATATGGACTATAAAATTGAAAAGTATGAAACATAGTTGTTCTAATGTAAAATTTTCCCTAATTTTTATAATAATAAGTTAATTTTTCTTTAAGGATGAACTAAAGTTCGTGGAGAATCCCTTAGTTAGTCGTATTATATTATTTAATATATCAAATATCAATTTGATTTTAGTTGGTTTTAAATACAAATAGGTAGAAATAAACTATTGGTATTTGGAGAAAATTACAGAAACGTTATCTTTTGTTAAAATAGTCATTTAAATATACTCTAAACAATTTTGATCATTTAAGTTTATCAACAGTGATCACTTCTGATTTCACTGAAATCGTGAAAAAAAGGAAAGATTTGAGTCCTATCTGGAGGCGTAATATTTGTAATTTCTCTAATTCTTTTATCATCTATAATTAGCATTTATTGTAATTTTTATGATATATGTTATGAAATAATATAAAAGACAAGAACAATAACTCAAGAACAAGAGCAAATAGAGAGAAGAGTAGAGAGAGTTTTTCTTATTGATACTTAGAGAATGTTAGGAGTGATTTACAATGGTAGAGGGCACCTCTATTTATAGGGAGGAGGATGATTTAGCTACCAAGAATAGAACTCTAGAATCTCTCTAATTAAAGACATTCACCTTAAATAGAAGTGTATTTATAACACTCCCCCTTGAATGTCTATTCAATGATGTGCCTCGTTAAAACCTTAAAACAAAACCCAATGAGAAAAATTAAAGTAAGGAAAAAGAGTACACATGTTTGAATATGCATGCGCCTATTGGTTGCCTCGTTACCTTAAGTCTTCGCATCCCGATCTTGTGAACTAGCTTCTTGAAGGTTGACATTGGTAGAGATTTTGTGAACAAATCAGCCATATTGTCGCTTGAACGAATCTGTTGAACATTGATATCACCATTCTTTTGAAGATCATGTGTGAAGAATAACTTTAGTGAAATATGCTTCGTTCTATCTCCTTTTATGAATCCTCCCTTCAATTGAGCTATACATGCTGCATTGTCTTCATACAAAGTTGTGGGTAGTTTATCACACTTCAAACCACATTTGTCTTGGATATGATGTATTATCGACCTTAACCACACACACTCCCGACTTGCTTCATGAATAGCAATTATCTCGGCATGATTAGATGAAGTAGCCACAATTGATTGCTTAGTCGATCGCCAAGATATGATGGTTTCTCCACAGGTAAACACATAACCCGTTTGAGATCGAGCCTTGTGTGGGTCGGACAAATATCCAGCATCAGCATAACCAACAAGATCCGGGCTGCAATTCTTGCCATAAAATAAGCCCATATCGGTAGTTCCCTTTAGGTACCGCAATATGTGTTTGATCCCATTCCAATGTCTCCTCGTAGGAGCCGAGCTAAATCTTGCTAAGACATTAACTGAAAAGGATATGTCAGGCCTTGTAGTATTTGCAAGATACATTAGTGCGCCAATTGCGCTAAGATATGGTACTTCAGGACCAAGTAGCTCTTCATTCCTTTCTTGTGGTCGGAATGGATCTTTGTTCACATCAAGTGATCGAACAACCATCGGTGTACTTAAAGGATGTTCTTCATCCATGTAAAACCGTTTCAGTACCTTTTCTGTATAGGTAGATTGATGAACAAAAATTCCGTTTGCCAAATATTCAATTTGCAAACCAAGACATAGTTTAGTCTTTCCGAGATCTTTCATCTCGAATTCATCCTTTAGATAATCAATTGCCTTTTGGAGTTCTATAGGGGTTCCAATAAGGTTTATGTCATCGACATATACGGCAAGTACAACAAATTCCGATGTTGTTTTCTTTATAAAAACACACGGGCAAATGGCGTCATTTATATAGCCTTCTTTTAACAAGTACTCACTAAGACGATTATACCACATTCGTCCAGATTGCTTTAGACCATACAAGGATCTTTGCAATTTAATTGAGAACATTTCCCGAGATTTTGAATTGTGCGCGTTTGGCACCTTGAGTCCATCGGGAATTTTCATGTATATCTCATTATCAAGTGAGCCATAAAGATAGGCAGTAACCACATCCATTAAGTGCATGTCAAGCTTTTCATGGACAGCAAAACTTATGAGATAACGAAAGGTTATCGCATCCATTACAGGCGAATATGTCTCTTCATAATCGACACCAGGCCTTTGAGAAAAACCTTGTGCAACAAGGCGTGCCTTATATCTTTGTACCTCGTTTTTCTCATTTCTTTTGCGTACAAAGACCCATTTATAGCCGACAGGTTTAACACCATTAGGTGTTTCAACTATAGGGCCAAAAACTTCACGTTTTGCCAGCGAATTCAATTCTGATTGAATTGCTTCTTGCCACTTTGGCCAATCCTGTCTTTTTCGACATTCTTCAACAGATTGAGGTTCGAGATCCTCACATTCTTGCATAATGCTAGATGCGACATTATAAGCAAAGGCATTATCCACCACAATATCCATTCGATTAATATTTGCCTCAATATTAATTGGATTTAGGGATAGTTCCGTATTTTCAAGAGTCTCGGGCTCAATGGATTCTTCATGAATCTCAGAATTTGTTAAATCATGAATTTCCTTATGAGATTCTTTCGTGGTGTCATTTTGATCATTCTTTTTCCTCTTTCTAGGATTTCGATCTTTGGAACCTAATGGTCTGCCACGCTTCAGGCGTGCATTCGACTCATTGGATATGACACTAGATGATTGTCCAACAGGGACATCAATACGGATTGGAACATTTTCCACGGGAATGTGGGATTTCGTTATCCTTTTCAAGTCCGTAAATGCGTCAGGCATTTGATTTGCTATTCTTTGCAAATGGATAATCTTTTGTACCTCTCTTTCACAAATACAGGTATGTGGATCAAGATGAGATAATGATGCATTTTTCCACAAAATTTCCCGTTTGGTTTCACCAACTTCTCCCCCTAATTTTGGGAAAAGTGTCTCATCAAATCGACAGTCTGCAAAACGTGCAGTAAACAAATCTCCTGTCAATGTTTCGAGGTAGCGAATAATGGAGGGCGATTCAAACCCAACATATATTCCTAACCTTCTTTGTGGACCCATTTTGGTGCGGGATGGCGGTGCTATAGGCACATATACTGCGCATCCAAAAATTCTTAAATGGGATATATTTGGTTCATGACCCAAAACCAATTGCAACGGGGAATACTTGTGGTAATTCGTCGGTCTGAGACGAATTAGCATTGCTGCATGTAAGATGGCGTGACCCCATACCGAAGTGGGCAGCCTCGTTTTCATAAGTAATGGCCTTGCAATCAACTGCAGGCGTTTGATTAACGATTCTGCAAGACCGTTTTGAGTGTGAACATGAGCTACAGAATGTTCAACTTTTATCCCGATTGATAAGCAATAATCATTAAATGCTTGGGATGTAAACTCAGCAGCATTATCCAGTCTAATGGACTTGATTGGATTATCTGGAAATTGTGCTCGTAGTCGAATTATTTGTGCCATTAATTTCGCAAACGCAAGGTTGCGTGATGACAACAGGCACATATGAGACCATCTACAGGATGCGTCTATCAAGACCATGAAATACCTAAACGACCCACTATGTGGGTGAATAGGTCCACAAATGTCCCCTTGTATACGTTCCAGAAACGTGGGTGACTCAGTCCCAAACTTTGTTGGTGATGGCCTGATAATCAACTTGCCTTGATAACACGAAGTGCAAGGATATTCATTATTCGAAAGAATTTTGAAATTCTTTAACGGATGCCCATATGAGCTTTCTATAATCCGTCTCATCATGATCGATCCTGGGTGTCCCAATCGATCATGCCAAAGTACAAAGGTATTGGAATCAGTAACCCTTTGGTTTACTGTTGAATGTGCCTCAATTGCACCAATTCTTGTCCAATACAGGCCACAAGATAAAGACGGGAATTTCTCAATAACCCTCTTTTGGCCGGAGACATTCTTTGTGATGACGAGATATTCAAGATTATCTTCATCCATTGTCTCAATATGATAGCCATTACGGCGTACATCTTTAAAACTCAACAAGTTTCTCTTAGACTTGGAGGAGAACATTGCATTCTCTATGATTAACGTCGTGCCTTTGGGCAGAGTTACAATTGCTCTTCCGGAGCCTTCAATCAATTTACTACTTCCAGAGATTGTAGTAACGTTTGCCTTACACATATTTAGTTGAGAGAAATATTTCCTTTCTTTGAGTATTGTATGTGTAGTACATGAATCAAATAGGCAAATACTTTTACAGTTGGACGTTGATCCAAGTTCGCTTTGTGAGATATCCATATTTGCTATCCCATAGTTTGACATACAAAAGAGATACACGAACATAAGAATAAACAAGTTCAATTCGTTTGTGTCACATAATATTTTCAAAATCTGCTGCTAACAGTTGACTAACAAAATCAGATATGTTATCCATAATTGATTACTTTGCAGTTTGAAAGTTTCAGTTTAAACATTTTCTTCAAACAATCGATTGTTAAACACAAACAATCGATTGTTGAACATTGACAATCGATTGTTAAACACACACAATCGATTATTTGCTATTTTGAAAAACTTCAGATCATACTGTCTTAAGACAATCGATTGTTATGCATAGACAATCGATTGTTGGCTATTTTGAAAAATTCCAGAGCACACTGTTTTAAGACAATCGATTGTTATGCATAGACAATCGATTGTGGATGATTTTTGAAAAATTCCAGATTACACTGTCTTAACGACAATCGATTGTTAGACAAAGACAATCGATTGTTGATCAATTATTTTTCAGCTTTAATGCGAAAATAGTAGATAATCGACTAGTTTTTCAGGCTAGTCGATTACCCCTACTGGAAAATAAAAATATTATTGATATTTGAGCATATTGAAGATATTCTAAAGAACTACTGCTAACATTGCATCATGAACTAACTAATACGAGCTAATACTAATGACTATTAGTTTATTCACTAACTAATACAAATAAGTAGAATAAAATCAAATAACTCCATCTTCTTTCATTACGGATCCATCGCCGATTAGGTGGTCTATTTTCCCCTCGGGTTGCTCAAAGAAGTCTGCCACATCCAGGTGGGTGATGTCCGAGTTGTCGTCATAGACAAAATTTGTTTCAGGGCCTTTTCTCTTTCGAGATGCTTGATAAAGGTCAACCAAGTGTCTTGGTATACGGCAAGTCTTTGACCAGTGCCCTTTCCCACCGCAACGATAACATATAGTTTCTGAACCATTTGCCTTAGGATCTTCATGACTCCGTTTCTGCTTTCGGCGGTTATCTCTCCTTGGGGGTTGACGGACTTCATTGGAATTTCTTCCTTGTCTACGTCCCTGGCTATGACCCCGTTTACGACCATGACCATGGTCCTTTTCATGTTTGGCATAATGAGAGTGCACCTTATCTGCTTCAGGCAGTGGTGTAGACCCAGTGGGTCGATTTTCATGATTTCTCATGAGCAGGTCATTATTTCGCCCAGCCACTAGTAGAAGAGAAATCAGTTCAGAGTACTTTGTAAAGCCTTTCTCTCTGTACTGTTGTTGCAGTACCATATTGGAGGCATGCAACGTTGTAAACGTTTTCTCAAGCATATCATAATCAGAGATATTATCCCCGCATAGCTTCAATTTAGAAGTAATTCTGAACATTGCAGAATTATATTCAGAAACGGACTTAAAGTCCTGGAGCCTCAGATGAGCCCAATCATATCGTGCTTGTGGCAGAGTGACCAACTTCAGGTTGTCATATCTCTCCTTTAAGCCGTTCCACAAGATGAGTGGATCCTTGACGGTGAGATATTCAATCTTCAAACCTTCATCAATGTGATGGCGCAAGAAAATCAAGGCCTTCGCACAGTCTTGGGTGGATGCTTTTTCTCTATCTTTGATGGTGTCTCCGAGACCCATAGCATCTAAGTGGATTTCAGCATCCAACACCCATGTCATATAGTTCTTGCCCGAAATTTCAAGGGCAACGATCTTTCTTTTCGTAATGTCACACATAATCGAAAATTAAATTAGGAAGAGGGAAATACCTTAGATTTTTCGAGAATGGTTCTTGAGACGGTAGAGTCTCGTGTTGATAACGTGTTATGAAATAATATAAAAGACAAGAACAATAACTCAAGAACAAGAGCAAATAGAGAGAAGAGTAGAGAGAGTTCTTCTTATTGATACTTAGAGAATGTTAGGAGTGATTTACAATGGTAGAGGGCACCTCTATTTATTGGGAGGAGGATGATTTAGCTACCAAGAATAGAACTCTAGAATCTCTCTAATTAAAGACATTCACCTTAAATAAAAGTGTATTTATAACAATATAATATTTGTTTGCAAACTTTTATTTTTGGTTTATGCGATAAGACGAAGCTTCTTGTGCTTTAGATTAAATTTTTCTCACAATTTTTAAAATTTAACGATCAAAGTTTATTAAAGAGACAAAAAATACGCGTATTATTTTTATCACTTACTCACAATATTAGCAACCAAATAGGAAACATGAAAAATAGTTTGAACGCAGAGTAAGTACGAGTTACCAATAGTTAGGGTAACAAACCAAATCGAAAAATCTTGCTAAACTTAAAAGTCAAACCAAATTAATTAAAAATTTTGACTAGGTTTAATTTGATTTAGTTTGGTATTGATTAACAAAATCTGAAACAACATATGCATATAATTATCATATATACTTTTAAGACTTTATATAAAATTTTCTTTAAAAAGATTCTAGAAATATTTGGGATTCTCTTATGGGATCTAATATTTAATAGAATATGAAGTATTATATTTTTATTAACCTTAAATAATGTGTTATGATCACTTTCTTATCAAGTGTTGCTGAAATGTGTTAATTTTTTTGTTCTTCTATATTCATATGTCAATATTTATGAAATTCTTATATCTTTTTCGAATTTGAAGTGGTATTTCGACAATCTAAAATTAAATAAATTATATCATTAATTAGGGTGTTCAAAACCGATCCAAAACCGAAAACCGATCCAAACCGAAGCTTAACCGCTTACTGGTAACGGCTTAACGGACGGGGAACAGATTGAATTTTTTTTTATTAACGGCTTATCTGTTTGGGGATGGATTATTCAATTTTCTTAACGGCTAATCCGTTAACCCGTTAAGAATATAAATATTATATATATATATATAAAATTTATTTTTATTTATATATATTAAATATAAAAAAACTAAAATCCTTGAAAATGATTAACAAAAGTTTATTTCTACTTCTAAGCATTTTTAATCTCGGGATCTAGAAATTTTTTTGTTCTATTTTTAATTTATTTTTGGTTGTAATCCTCCTGTTTGGCAACATGCCGGAGATGGTAAAGCTAATTTCCTAATCACGGGAATCAAATTGAGTGGCTCTGCAAAGAAAATTGAATGCATCATATTGCCTCTAAAATATTATTTTTTATGGCAATTCATTATTTCTAAGACGAGGAGAATAAGAGATATTTAGTAAACATGTATGTTAGGCCGATAAGCCGCCCAATAACCGCCCTATAAGAGCTAACCCGATATCAATCCGCCCGATATCTATTCGGGTGGCTAACAGATTAATACATTTGCCGATAACCGTTAAGCCAAACCGTTAAGCCAAAAAATCGCCCAATCCGCCCGTTAAGCACCCCTATCATTAATTAGGTATCATATCAATTTTTATGTTTATTTAGTAAATTCATTTAACCTTAAACGTATATATCAACAAAAAATTATTGTAAGACGACTAAAAAATGCTATTAAAAAAATTCTCCTATAAAACTATTTTAATAGATTATATGTTTGTTAATTTTTTTAATAATTACAAAAAATATGCTTATTGATAAAAAATATTAACAAAATAAAATTGAGATAATATTCATATTACAAAAAAATTTAAAAATTCAGAAAAAATATCAAATCAAACCAATACAAATTGATATAGTGGTTTTTGTATCCTATCCATGTGCACACCTACCAATAGTGATAGAGCTTAATTAATATTCCTGAAACGTGTAATTAATAGAATGATGAATGAAATACGTATTATAGCATTTACAATTACAAAATGCAAATTTATAGAGTGGACTACTGCAAAACCCATTTATGTAATTGCGCACCATTTTTATATCGTCGCTCGGTCAGAATCCTATCCGCTCCACCTCTTTCACACTTCTGTAATAAAAAGTCTTTATCCCCAGTCGTTTTTCTCTCTCTTATTTCCTTTTAACCAACCTTCTGACATTCGTCAAACTTCCTTTTTCTCATTTCAGTCATTACAAAGAAAGGATAACAAGAGACACCTTCTTCTTCTCGCTACAAAAGGAAATTTGCCCTCGCTTTTACACCTTCAACTTCAGTAGTATCCTCCTCTCCATTTCGTCCTGTCACCGGTCTTCCGGCGACTTCTCCGATCATTTTTTCGCTGACTATGGAGGTTTCATGACATAATCCATTCAGTTCCTTGAGAGATTTTGTTATTGAAGATAGTTGAGTGGAGGAAAATGGATTTATTGGAAGGAGTAGGGGAGAGTTCGTCACCGCCAAGGAGTTTTGGGAACTGTGCGCTACTGTATGATATAAAGAACGATGTCTATAACCGTCTTGTCCAGAGCGGAAATGCGGAGGCCGTTGCTAATCCGGAGTTGCTTCGTGAGCAGTTGGATTCTCACTTCGCTCGCTTGCCTGCTAGGTTCCATTTTCTCTGCTTTAGCATTTTCCTTTTTTTGGCAAAATATGTATTGCCTTTACTTGCACCGTCAAATTAAATGCGATTTTTCAAGCTGAATTTTCTGTGCAATACCATCTGTTTTCTGGAGTGTGGAGAGTCGGTAATTTCGTCATCTTAGATAATGAGAGGATAATTAGGAATTTGTTTTTCCGTTGAGAGTGTACAACAACAACACCCCACTATGATACCACTAGTGGGATTTGGGGAGTATAGTGTGATGCAGACCTTACCATTATCTAGGGTAGAGAGGCGGTTTCCGATAGACCCTCTGGTATGCCTCCTTCGAACAACTCCCCTCCTTCCTTTTGGGGTCTCCTTGCTTTTGAGTTGACTCGAACTCACAACCTCTTGGTGGTAAGTTGAGGGTGCTTACCACTAGAGCAACATATGTTAAAAATATGAGAGGTTAAATTTTGTGTCTATCTGTGTGCCTCGGTGTTTTTTGCGGTATTATTTTTGTTTCAACCTGTATTTTCGAGCTGGAATGGGGAGGATTATGTGGTTACACACATACATATATATGGAAGCCATTATTGCTAGGTAGTATGAATAGTTATGCTATTTATGATATTTGATTAAAGTACTCAATAAAGTTATTAGCTCTATGTTTTTTCTGTATAATCATGGAACTCTGTTTGTGATTAATAAAGTAATTTGATTAGGAAAGTCAGATTACAGCATGTTAAATAATTTATAGCCTAAGTGCTTTTTTTTTTTGGCCAAAAGCATTTTTGGTCAAAAATTAAAGTGTTTGGCCAAGCTTCTGGAAGGAAAAAAGTGCTTTTAAGGAGAAGAAGCAGAAAAAAGTAGCTTCTCTCCAAAAACACTTTTTTGAGAAGCACTTTTGATAAAAATACACGCAGTTTTTTAATGCTTGGCCAAACACTAATTGTTGCTCAGAAGTGCTTTTCAAACTAATTAGCCAAACACAAACTGCTTCTCACCAAAAGTACTTTTGAGAAAAGCAATTTTGAAAAAAACACTTCTCAAAATAAGTTGATTTTCGCAGCTTGGCCAAACGGGCTATTAAACTAGCCTCAGGGCTTTGGTTTAATGATAAAGGTAGTGCGACACGTGATGTGTTGTAGGGGCATGCCATGAGTTTGAATTGTGTTGGTGAACCAAGTCTGCTAGTTATTTAACAGTATCTTTGATGCTTCAGTTATGGGTTGGATATTAATATGGATAGAGCGGAAGATGTGTTGTTGCACCAGAAGATTCTTGTTAGAGCAAAAGATCCCGATAATCAGCCTGCTTATCATGTCCGATGTTTAGAGGTACGAACTCCATTCATCATTTAGCTGCCAGTCTACTACCACTTTGGTACCATCAGATATTGCTAGTGGATTCTGTGCTGTTTAAGTGTATACTGTGCTTTTCCTAATTGCTGTAGTTGCTTTTGTAGCTTTAATGTTCCTTCATTAATCATCGTCAATTTCTCTCACATGCGTCTGTGGTTCTCTCTTTTACTGATTTGATTGCTTTATGTGTTATTTCAGACGTGAATGATTGTTAATATGCCATCTGATTTATGTATCTATTATTTGGATATCTTTTTCTATATGCACCCTTAAGATCACTATTCTTTTTTATTTGATCATTTCACTTGATGGCTTTGTTGATCCATTGGTTTTCATTGGCTGGATTCTCCGGGAGTTTTCAGCCATTATTATATGTTCATCTGCATTTTGTTGTTACCGTGGTTTCAAATATCTTTGGGCTGTTTTCCTCATTAATTAAAGGAGACATAGCTTTACTACTGAATCTTTCCTTCAGTTCTACGTATTATAGTTGAATTATCCTCTATAAGAGGCAGTTGAGGATTCGGTTGAATCATTGTTTATATGCCATCGGAATTAGGTTCTATTAGTTAAATAATCTGGCAAGATCATAGCTACGTCATGTTGGATATATATTACAGATGGATTCCTGCTCTTTGTAGATTACGTTATGTTTCATTGCATTGCATATTTCCTTATTTCAAACTTTATAGTCTTAATATGTGTAAGTTTCTTCTAGAAATTGGATTTTTCTTTGATGTAATCTCTATGGATAATTCACATGGCACTTATTTTCCATTTTGGTTTGCTTGACAGAATTATTGGACTAGATCCGATGATGTAGAAGGTCAGCATGAGTTCAATGATCTTCCGACTCAAAAGCCAGGTGGCAGCTTAAATAATGAAGGGATCAGGTACATTTTACAAGTTTGACAACTTTTACATGGTCATTTATTTTGACAAGGAACTTAGTTTTACCTATCGACTAATATGCTTTAATTTTCTTTCATCTGCCTTTTCATTGCTGCATAACAAAGTACAGGAAACATATGAGTGACTTTGAAACTTGCTCTAAGCTTGAAGACCTAAATTTGGAAGTTAGACAGAATTTTAATGGCAAAGAGGAAATTCCGGCAGAAGATTCTATCAGAAGGTAGTTTCAGAGCAAACTTCTATGATTATTTCTCCTCTCTATTTGTCTTTTATTTTTTATTTTTAAAATTTTCTTTATAAGTATCAAAGCTTCTAGAAAACGGAGGATAATCTAGTAAAATTTTGTTATGAATCTGAAGGTTTCTCTGAAAACGTTGGATGTAGCATTTATTTAACTTGAATTGTAGTATTTGCAATATTCCAAATACTGCATGTAATGTAAATCTAGAACAAGTTTGCATTTATTGAGTTCTTATGCATCCAAGATTGTTGAATGAGAAAATCGTGGTTCATTAGAGAAAATTGCGGCCGAAGAAATATGAATGTGATTCTCATAAAGTGAATTTTGCTATGTAGAGGGAGAATTAATTGTTCTAATCTGAAAGGTAAATCAAGCATTTAAGTTTAGGCAAATTTGTAATTCCAAAATCACCTGTAGAATCATATTGTTAGTCAAAGTCTCTTTGCTGTTAAAGCATGCAAATGAATCCATCCACTTTGATAGGCCAATTCGTATCTTCCGTTTGGTTAAAAAACCTGTGGTATGGATCATTTCTGCCACAGAAACGATCAACGATACTAGGCTCATGCTTTGTCAGTCTCTGCAGAAAAATACTGACAGGTCTTGCTTTCTTATGTTTCTTTCCAAGCTTTTTCGCGCTGCTTCTTCAACCTTTGTCCTCTTGCACTTCTATTTTCTTCCGACTTCAGAGAAAATTTCTTCCTCTACACTTCTACATTTAAGTTTAAGCAAATTTGTATTTCCAAAATCACTTGTAGAATCATATTGTTAGTCAAAGTCTCTTTGTTGTTAAAGCATGCAAATAAATCCATATACTTTGATCGGCCACAATTTGCATCTTCCGTTTGGCTAAAAAACTTGTGTTATGGATCAGTTAAGCCACAAAAAGGATCAACAATACTAGGCTCATGCTTTGTCAGTCTCTGCAGAAAAATACTGACAGGTCTTGCTTTCTTATGTTTCTTTCCAAGCTTTTTTCCGCTGCTTCTTCAACCTTTGTCCTCTACACTTCTAGTTTCTTCCGACTTCAGTGCGTTTTAGGCATTGTGCAAGTCATGGCTATTTTATAATTATTAAAAATCTATAGGATGTTGGCAATGATTTTGTCTGGTATGCTTTTACCTGTAATGTTTCTAACATCTGAATCTCAAAAAAGCAGATTGCAAGTACCTGCAATATATTCAGTAGTTGACCACCAGTAATTGTAGTGCAGGCATGACATTTCGCATATTCCAATCCATGAAGTTATCTTTTCCACCATTGACAAACCCAAGCTTCTTAGTCAGGTAACCGTAAGAGGGTTCATATACCTTGAACCTTTTTTAAAATCTTTTTTTTTTACCTAAAATACTGAATTGAAGGTCTGCTCAGTTCGATTGCTAGCTCTTTGATGTTGTTTTCTGTTATGTCTAGCTGTGTTTGCTGTAAGTGGAATACTGAAGGTGGAGATCACATAGAAGTGTTTGTAGCATGTTAATTCTATTGACCAACTCCTATTGCTAGATGATGGAGCTTTTGTAAGAAATTTGTAATACAGGTTGAGTTTCATAGAAGTTCTAAAAGACTTTTTACTATATTCTCTTCTTATTTTAGTCAATACTCATCCATATCTGTGGTTTGTGTTGCAATGAATCCTTGAACTTTCTCTTCACCAATTAAAGGAAACAAAGCTTTATGTTGAAGATATAATTAAGAAAGTGTGCTACACACTTCAACATGGTATCATATTTAGACTGGCCTTACGCTTTCAGATGAAATGGCCACACACTTCAATATGATACCAGAGCTGCATTCATCAATTCTTGGTTTACGCAATGTTGGGTCCCCAAGTCATGTTATCCACTTTCTAATTAATCAGGCTTGGACGTGTGGAGGAAGGATGGTAGATTGTTCCACATTGGCCTAGGGAATCGGTTGTTGTCTCCTTATATGGTCTTGGACAATTTTTACCTCATGAGTTAGCTCTTAGGTTTGAGAAGGCAACACACTTCACATTTTGCTTCTGGATGTTTCGCTTTGTACAATAAATTTTTGGTTTGATCCGATATAAAGACATATAAACATTCGATTGTGCATGGTTTTTGGGTTTTTTCCAAATATAACACTTCTGATGGTTTTTTTGTGTTCATATTCATTTTTTTGTCTTCACGCTAAAAGTCCTCTTTGAATGCATATGTGTGTGTGTGTGTGTATATATATATATATATATCCTGGCAATTTTGCATAATGTTATGATGAGATGGATGTGAGGATTCATTTTGTTATATTTCTTTTTCCCTGATTAATGTTATCTCATGTTCTCTGACTACTTTCCTACTCTAGCTCTCTGCTTTACTTTCTGATATAGGGCTTAACATCCGAGAAGCTCATGTGTTCTCAACAACTGATGGGTATTCATTAGATGTATTTGTGGTGGATGGATGGCCTGTTGAGGTATGCTTTGTGTTGCTCACCATTTTTTTACTAAGTTTGATGTACAGATTCTGACGTCTTTTTTATGTCATTTCGCATGGCCACTTTCTTTTTTGGTGTTTCCGGTAATAGCTCTTAATTCAATAGATCTTTGGGGTTTAAATTTAAAAGAACAAACGATTTAGGGGCTCTATGCTTATGCTCTTATTTTAGTCTCTCAATTTACTATTTCTCTCCTTAAAGTCTTATAAGTATGCTGAATAATGTCTTGGTATTGTTGTGGTTAATCATCATGAGATATAAGGAAAATCTTGCTCTTCGAAAATATAAAAATAATATACACACACTGACACACATGAGGAAAACCTTCCATATGGTCAATATAGGGTAGTGTAAACCTCAGTGAAAGTGAGCATTGTGATTATATTTCTTGCATGGCATGTGTCTGCTGTTTACAAAAGTTGCTGACTTTGCCATGTTATCGTCAGGATACGAAGGCTTTGCATAAAGAACTGGGGAAAGCAATTTCCAGAATTGAGGTGATTTATTTTGGTTTCTTCTTGTTGTGATGTTATTCAGTTAACCCTTTATTCTTTGCGGTGTTCCAATAAATAATCAATTTTTTGGGTTTGCTTGTTTGTTGCTATTCAGTTCTCCGAGGATAATAATCATTTGAGCTTATTAAAAAAAAGGATAATAATCATTTGATTTCTAGAACATAACTACACTAGATAAATGTGAATTATAGGGGGGAGATTTTTGGTTTATGTTTCAGATGCTTTTTTAATTATCTGGAGAAGTTCCGCCTCAAGCCTGTGCTGGGGCTGTCTCAACCTTTTCTATAATATTCCTTTTGGATACTCTAACAGAAAGACTAGAGATTCCTACATTAATAGGCATAAGAGGGGAAATTTATGAAAGCTCATGGGAAGGATCTTGCTCCTATTGTTTCAAGGCAAGCTGCTAGTTACACATGCCATCTCCCTAAATGGAAAAGGAAAAAAGTTTCAATAATTTAAGTTCCATTGGTGTAGCCTTTTCCTACTTAGGGTGGCATAGACTAGGCCATGAGTAACTTCAGAAAAAGGAAACTTATCTTGTAAAGAAGTAGGCCACGGGTAACTTTAAACAATACCTATATGGTATCATATTTATGTGGATGATATATAGCTGCTATTGAGGGCTTCATTTCCAATTAGCCATCATCAATGCCTTCTAGTTGATATGTGATGGATACCATTACTGGAATCTCCTCAGAATCTACTTTGTTGTTGTATTATTGAAGCTCATTTGTGTGATGTAATTTACTTACCAAGTTGTAAGGAGCATACTTTCTGGATGACACAGGGATCATGGTCTGGTTCGTCTCATTCAAAGTCAGCTGTTGAAAAATATATACTCGCACGATCAAAACCTGAAGATTGGGAAATTGATAGAAGATTACTGAAGATTGGGGAAAGAATTGCTTCAGGATCTTGCGGAGATTTGTGAGTTTTGGATTGTATTTCTGTGGTTTTGCATGAATTCTGGGTTCCCAGCTTTACAGGAACTTTATTCTATCCCTTCTCTTCTAAACTTTACTCATATGAAGGTATCATGGGATGTATCTTGGTATGGATGTTGCAATCAAGTTCATTAGATCTGAGCATTTGAATGACACATTGGAAGATGAGTTCGCTCAAGAAGTAGCAATTTTGAGGTGAGTGATCTGAGCTCTTATGTTGTATGAAGCTTATTTGGGCTGGGGGATGACACAAACGTTACTGGGTTGCTTCATCCTTGTCCTGTGCTTTGTGTTGCCTACTAGAGGAATTGTATCAACTTGTAGAGCAAGCTCGAAGTTAGTTCGAGGTTGAAGACTTGTGTGGTAAGGTACCAAGAGTACAGACCATTCCTTGGCGTGTAAATCAAGAAAAAAGTTCCAAACATTTATATGATGGATACATGATCCTCCTTATGTGTATTTCTGTATATTATATTCTTCAAATGCTAGTTACATTTGTTCTTTGGTGATACCGATACTAATACAATTTTATAATACAAAGCATAATGATACAAATCGGGCTTTATAAAGAGATGTGTTATGATTATTAATATTACGTGCTTTAGTGGACATATTACTACATTAGTGTTACGACCTCTCAGATACTCCTCCACGATCTTACGGTTTAATCTTATTGTATATAGGCAAGTTCAGCACAAACATGTTGTTCGTTTCATTGGTGCATGCACAGAGTCACCTCATCTGTGCATAGTTACAGGTATGATTAGTGCTGCGCAAAAAGTTGCGTGGTCTCTTCGAGACTATGATTATAATTATTTCATGGGTAAATTCATGTCATGGCTTTCTGGCTGTCCTTGTATTTAAAATCAAAGTTGTACATACTCAGCTGCATGGCAGAAAACTGAAGAGTATGTTTGGTCATTCATTGCTGCAATTTTTTCTGTACTTTATTTTTTTAATTTTATTGTACCATCTAGTTATTGTTGTTATACTTGCATGACGTTCGGATGGGGATACGTGTGATTTAGAGGAAATTTAGTTTTAGAGAACTCCTAATTTTGGTTAAAGGACAAATTACTCACCGGTATTGAATTGAGATTGTCCCAAATAGAGCGTAATATATAGAGGATTCATATGGTCAACCCCGACTAGCATGGTTAAGTGATGATGGATTGATAGCTGTTGCATGCTTTTGCAAAAAAGCAAAACATTGTCCGTTGCATGTATTTGTTTTCACAGTTTTTTTTATATCAATGCAAGGCTGTGCTCATAATGCTCTACTTTTGAAATATTCATATACCGTGGATGACTTTTCTTCAAAGGTATATGTGGACTTGTGTCAGCTGATGAAAATTATATTTATTGACTTGTTCTTGTGTTAATGCTGATCTTTTTTTGTAGAATACATGCCTGGTGGGAGCTTGTATGACTACTTGCATAAAAACCATGTCATATTGCAACTCTCACAATTGCTAAGCTTTGCAATTGATGTCTGCAAAGGAATGGAGTACTTGCATCAAAATAATATTATTCACAGGGATCTGAAGACAGCAAATTTACTTATGGATGCAAACAATGTAAGTTGCACAAACAATGAAGTAATTTCATCCTTAATCGTGCTACAACATGACTTCATGAGAATGTTCTTTAACTTCAGAAAGTAACTCCAGAAATAGACATTAGTCCTAATAAAACAAATAATATAAAAAAATTCGAATCGCCAAAAAATATTTCCAAATATTAAAAAGAAGAAATACTCTATGAATATGGAAATTCCATTATTTTCTAAAATTATACATTCAAAGATTATACATTGATCTATTTCTTCAGTTTCTACTTTTCAAAGAACTGCTATGTTCAGTGCTTACTCTATTGGACTGGAGGTTCGCTTTAACTGGTACTATGTTGTAGTGGGATTGGTTGTATTATAATGGATTGAAAAGGAATGTCCTATTATTTGAGATTTTTTCCGTAACGAATTCATACTGTTACTTTGAGGAAAGAGCAGGATTCTCTCTGTAAAAGCGCATGCTTTTGAATTTTTATGGATCTTCAGACCTGTCATGTTTTCTGGGAATTAATTCTTCCACCAATTTGTTTCTTTTTTTAAGTGCTCATGATTTGAATGCCTACCTATTTTATTTGCTTATGTTTTGCATTATCTACGCCACTCCTATTTCGATTGACTTTGTAATCTGTGATAAGGTTGTTAAAGTGGCAGATTTTGGTGTTGCTCGTTTCCAAAATAAGGGCGGTGTCATGACAGCTGAGACTGGAACATATAGATGGATGGCCCCTGAGGTCCGGCTATTTTCTTTGCTAAATTTGTGAATTATTTGATTCAGTACGGAATATCAGATATGCGTCTGTACCCAGATAAGCTAGTTAAACATACAAGTGATTTTGTTGTGGATGTAGCCCACTTAATTTAGGCAGTCAAATAGAAGGACTTGCCTGGCTTGTTGTGCAGCTGGAAGTAATTCTTGCTGCTGCTTGAGTGGAAAAAGGATGGTTCATATATGTTGATTTTGATTATATTTTTAACCCTCAGTTGGGATAACCATTTGAAGCTTCTCGTCCTTTTGTGCATAGTTTTTAATGCTCCAAAGATCCGTCTTTTATTCCTTCTGAATTTCATTAAATCTTTAACTGTATATAGGATTCTAATGCTTTTATGACAGTATTAATTAACTTCTATTTCCTATTTGTATTTGTTTGTTGCATAGCATAACATAGTTGTACAACAATTAAAAGAAAAATGACATGGTTGTACATGGGTGCTCGAGACACTTTGGGAAGTCTGCTCATTGGTGCTAATACTCCTTTACATGCAGCCGTCATCTGTTGGGCTCTTCTAGTTTTAAGCTATAATTTTCTGAAATTGCTTATAGCGATGAAGTTTCTAGGATTGATTCTTCATAGTTTTGTAATAATATGGCTTTCCTAAGATGAGGGATTATTCTGTAGTCCTGCACAAGTTCGCTTGTGATTCCATGCTTCTCTATGATGGAGGAGCCTACGTGCTTTCTTTGTCTCTCTCCACCCTGTTTGATGTTAGATAATTAAGACCAAGGCTGCGTTTGTGGTGTCTAACATATATGAAATACATTACCACATCCATAACTATCTACTACTGCATGCTTGGTCTGTTAAACTTTCCTTTTCCTTTTAGGTCATCAATCATCAGCCATACGATCAGAAAGCAGATGTGTTTAGTTTTGCTATTGTTCTTTGGGAGCTTGTAACAGCAAAGGTATTTGACTACTCGTGAAAGAAGTCACATGATGGCCATCAGAAGTTAAGGTTGTGCCTCCTTTGATTTATGTACTTTCTTATGCTACAGGTTCCGTATGACACCATGACCCCACTACAAGCTGCTCTAGGAGTGAGACAGGTCTGTATTGCAAATTGCTTTTAGCACGTGGAGCATGTTGTGAATCGTATTTTCCCGTTAAGCAAGCTAGTCTGTTGTTTTAGGCATTTGAGGGCTTCGCATTTTGGGAGTGGAAGGGCTCCTTGCATATTTGTGCTGTAAAACTTGAACAGATATGAAGTTTTGTGTAGTTCTATATAGTTGGTTAATGTAGCCTCATTACATGCTAACTATGCTTTATGAACCCCTAAGAACAAGTGAGATTCCTTTTATCTAAATGATAGTGTGCATAGCTAGATTTTTCCTGCAGGTGTAAAGTTTCAAGTACTTTAAACAGTCCTACGTCCTTGGATCTTGAGTAGATGTGCATAGTTGGAATTTAGATTAACATTCATGGACCAAATACTGATGCATGCAATATCTATATTATGTGCATGATTGTTCGTATAGCCATTATGATATTAATTAAGGATAGTGACTTTAGACAAAAAGGAACACTTGCAAAGTCAGATGATACTTTTCTCGTTCCATCTGTTGCATTTCATTCTAACTCGTCTCTGAGTTTGACCTTTATTATGTTGTCTCCTAGGGCTTCCGACCCGAGCTTCCAGAGAATGCACACCCGAGGCTGCTAGACTTGATGCAGAGGTGTTGGGAGGCCATTCCGAGTGATAGACCCAGCTTCTCTGAAATACAAGTTGAACTTGAACTACTCTTACAGGAAGTTGAGGTAAAAATATCTCTATACATTGTACTTCGTCCGATATCCCTCAATTAGATTACCATTTTTTAATGTGCGTCTTCTGATTAATGTTGTGATATTTCTATTATTTGTGTCTCACAGGATGCGGTAGAGGCACCAAATGAGAGATGAGCATGTGGTACATGTATTGGACTAATGATACACTTTTAACAGTAACAACAGAGGATTTTCTTTACCAGGCCATGTATACGCAGACCTTTATTTTTTGGGTGAGATCTATGTTACAAGCGAAAGATACAGGGGACTGCTGGCTATTTTTGGAGTTGATAGCAAAGTGACCCGATTTTCTGATCACACATTACTGCGTAAAAAATACCACTAACATCCTTGTAAAATTTCTTTTTCCCCTTTGAGGAAAACTGTGTAGTCTTTTTTTGTTTTTTTGTGAGAGGTGGGGTTTTGGTGGACGATAAAGGAGTTTTGGGTGAGAATTTCGCAAGTGTAGCAGCGTTTTCTGTTTTACGAGTTTGGTTCAGATCAACTTCTTGTCTGTTACTTTCTGTTCAATTGATTGCGCTGTTGATTCACTTACTGTGCAAGTTTGAGGAGAAAGCTCTTTGTTGATGCTACGTATAGCTGATGTATCAGTTGGCTTGAGAATACTTCAATTCATTTTTCACGTGGATCTGTTTGACTTGAGATGCTCCATATGAGATATTTTAGATGTTATAATTAGTGCCGTAGAGTCAGTTTACCTTGCCCTTATTTTGTTGTATTGATAGGGCGGATAAATAGGCCTCTTGTATCAAGTTTGAGCCTGTTAAAAATGTTTGAATCAATAATCATGCCATGATTTCACATACTAAAAAAAATTGGTTAAATTTTTTGACAAAGAAATAGTCTTTGTTGACATATGCATACCTACTTGAAATAATAACTTTAGTAACTAGGGATGGCAAGCGGTGCAGTGCGATTGCGGGGTAAATTTGCATAAATCAGCGAAGATCTCAACCTGCCTTGCCCCTCCCCGCATAGTATTTTTACCCGCGTCCACCTGCCCCACATAGACCCGTGTCCTCTCGCCCTGTCTCGTGCCGCATGTTTTTTTTTTCATTTTGTTTACTTATTTCCTTTTTATATTTTGGTTTCCATTTCCAATTTAATAAACCAAAAAATTCAAAGTTTTTTTTTCTCTGAAATTTTACTTAATTTGAATTTTTATGTAATAGTACACCCCTCTCATTCCTCAAGTCTTTGTTAGGACTTATGAAGGTTATTGAGCTGCATGACAAGTATATGGCATTTGTGACCAACTGTTTTGCAAATAATTATCTCTTTCACAACGTATATTCACTGTTGTTGGGGAGTTATGCTTTTTACCTTAAAAAATTTGGGATAGCATTCTGATGTCTACATTTTGAACTTCTATAGTCTCTGAAAGAGGCATTTGAGGTCTTCTATAGCAAAGTTGTTGAGAAGCAAGTTTTATGGCTCATATAGTGATTTCAGGAAACTCAGAATAAGAACAAATATCATTACACCTGCGTAAACCCACAACCTTCCCCGCATAAATTTTTATTAAAAGTATTTCAATCTGTCCCGTATCCTCTTCGCATAAATTTAAACCCGCACCACCTCGCATAATCTTAAACCCGCACCTACCCCACCGTCCCGTTTGCCATCCCTATCAGTAACATAATTTGAACTATATACAACTTAGTCTTTTCCTACATAGTAACCTCGATGTTATCGCTAATTACTACTATAAATTATTAATTTAAACTGTCAAGTTTAGTGTATTAATTTTTCTGTGAGCAGTGAGAATACGGCCATGTTGAGTTATGGGTGGTAATAGTGAGACGAGGTGAGATAATGACCTGCCCCATTTAACAAACTTACTGCCCCTTTTAACAAACTTACTGCCCAAGTCTCAAGTAACTGCTGTTTCCCTCTATCCCTGTTTCTTACAGCACCAGCGTAACCGCTCTTTACCTCTATCCCCTCTTTCTTACAGCACCCAAACACCAATTAAACCGTTCTCTTCTCTTTTAACTATAAACATTTACACAAGTTAAAACGGCGTACCTTTTCTTGAAATTCAAAGAAATATGGACAACCAAAATACCTATTGCACTACTATTTCCGATTTTATTCAACAGAGTCATGTAATTGGCGATCATCATCCTCTGGATAACACCCATGAAGAAGAAGCATCAAGAAGATTCACAATGTTTGATACAAATGTCAGGTACAAACCTCAAAATCCCAGAAACAAAAGAAGCAAATTGTTAAGAATTAATGATAACTCCTGTAGAATCAGTAGTACAAATAATCCTAGTACTTCAGGAGTTGTTAGTGAAACTGTTATTACTAAGCCTAAATGTGCCAAGAAACCACCAGACTCTAATGCCCCCAAAATTACTAGGCCTTGTACTGAATGTGGCAAGAAATTTTGGTCATGGAAAGCCCTTTTTGGTCACATGCGCTGTCACCCTGAACGCCAATGGCGTGGTATTAACCCTCCTCCCAATTTAAAGCGGCCAATTCATTCTTCATTTCCCCAACAATCCCCCAATTATTCCCTTTTACTAACAGACGAGGACCATGAAATTGCTGAGTGCTTATTACTATTGTCTAATCGACAGCCTCGTACTCCTTGTACTGGTAGTAGTCCTAATGTTTTGTTGGAAAATGACAACGTTGTTTGGGGCGTTGATCACATGGATATAGATGGAGCGGTTGGAGAAAAATGTGTAATTGAATCAGGGACATTTTCTTCAGGAGTGAATAACTGTTGTAAATTTGAGCGCACAAGTTGCAAGAAGGTGTTTGATTCTCGCCAGGCATTAGGGAGACATAGGACAACTCACAAGAATGTCAAGGGTTGTTTTGCAAATACAAGAAATTATGGGGAATGTAGCCAGCGATTAGAAGAGGGCAATATGGGAATTACGTGCCCCATAGAACAAGGGAGAGGCAGTGATAGTGAAGATACAATTAGCAATGACAACAAGAGGATGATGGTATTGGGACATAAGTGTAGTATATGTTTGAGAGTTTTCTCAAGTGGACAAGCTTTAGGAGGACACAAAAGGTGTCATTGGGAAAAACTCGGGGACGAAATAACAACAGCAACAACAACAACAATGTCAGCCGCTGAATCAGACTTAACACGAGCTGTCGTTGTCAATCCAAAGGTGCAAGGAAATAATGTCGCTAATTTGGATCTCAATTATCCTCCTGTTACAATCTCAGGAGATGATCAAGATGATTCTTCAGCTTCTTATTCATCTATTTCAGGATTGGAATTGGACTTGAGGTTGGGGCTTTAGTAGGAATTTGTAATGAAGAAATGTACAAAGGTTCTTGTGTTGTGTACTGATATTAGTGTTACCAATATTGGCTAGGAATATTAGCTAAGGTTTCTATGATATTAGTGATGTATATGAAGTAGTTGGACTAACTTTTGAAGGCTTTATTCCTTCTAATGGCTCCAAACTTTAGGAGTTATAAGTTTTGTTGTGATTTGGGGCTCCTTAATGACACTGATATATGTAATTGTATCTACTACACATTTGTGATAGGTATGAGTAATAATTTCTCTGTATGAAATAGCAGCATTAATTGTTACCCGTAAATTTGGAGTAGTTCATTTACTTGTATATCTTGGTTTATTTAATTTTTAGATCACCATTATTAAGTGATATTTGTTTTGTTTCGGTTATATTATTTTTCTGGCTATTGTTAGTATACTCTTTATTCCGTAGTTCTTTGTCAAAATTGATGTAATTTTGTTTTTGTTGAGCCGAGAGTCTATTGAAAACAGTCCCTTTACGTTTACAAGGTAGGAATAAGATCTTTGTACACACTATCAGATTCCACTTGTGGCAATATGTTACGTATATTGTTGTTGGTGTATCTTGGTTTATTTGATTTACACTGACATTATTGATTAATTTGGTTGTTGCGGACACAAGTGATGTGTGTGTGTTACTAAAAATAGGGATTTCGGTCAAAGTTTATTTTAGAAGAACTCGAGTTACTGATAATCAAGTAGAAATAGGAATCATTGATGTAAATAATAGCTGAATAGAAAGCAAAGTAAATAAGTATATTCTAATAGTATTTTGTATACTTACAAATGTTCATTCCTCACCTTTTATAGCTATTTCCAAGTAATATGTTTTTCTCCTTTCATAATGAAGTCATTATGGACAATTAATGACATTTGATGTAACATTATAATTGGCCATCATAACCGTTCAACACAGGTTCTATAACGTTTTCCATAATTAATGCCTATTAATCACCAATAATACGTATCTATACCCCTTTTGCTATTTAGGTTCATTCTACCGATGCCTCTTCAGAATATCAAGAGGTTCGAGCACCTATCTCTTCTGGCTTTCTTGGATCTCTGCCCGTGCCTGCTAAAGCTCGTGCCTCTTCAACTAATATTCGACAACTATCATTCCTTTACCAATTCACGTGTCATGACATGTCACCACATAATTACTTCGATACATTAACTTGAATTTTTCCAATACAGATAGTCCCCCCACTTGCCATTTATTCATCAATAGAATATTTAGGAAGTGGATCTCATTAAAGCGAGAATTTTTGCCGCCATTATACCTTCTTTAGAACTGACACTTCATATGTCACTTCCATTTAATTCTCGTGACGTGTGGCATCTTCTGATTGGTTTTGCAACTTTTCAGCATCTTTTAGGGTTTTTTTGCAGCTTCATCAATTACAAAGCGATAGTTTTCCATCATGACATTTTCATCATTACACTTTTTTCTTTGACGGTTGCTTCTAAATATAAATATAATTTTTGTCTTTGTCTTTCTCATAAAAAGTTTCATATCTTAGAATATTCACTCTTGTTATCTTCCTCCACGTACTATTATGTCTTCTTCAAACCTTAATTCTCGAAGAGTCCCCATTGTTGATGATCTTACTCTTGCTCCTGTTAGAAGGAGAAGAGGAGAAATATTACATAGTTTAGGGTCTTCATCTATACGGAATATTTCTTTATCTCCAGTGAGTTCTACTCCTTCTTCTAGAGCTAGGGGATCTCTCTCCCATAGACCTCATCTAGAAGTAAAGATTCTAATGAACCCGTTCGTGAGCCCTTAGTTGATGAAATTGTCATTGTTGAACTATCTTCTTACACTGATAGAGAATCGATACGGAATCAAGTTTCTTCAATGTCTTCTTTAGCTCGTGTTGATATTTACCCTTTTCAAATCACCGAAGGTCTGATCTCTGTTGTTCATAGGTATTGTTATTGGAGACCTAATTTTCCTATTATAATTCTCAATGCGAATCAAAGAATTACATCTTATTTGACCGGATTTTCTTTTGTGTATACATATCCTTTCATGCTGAAATTTAAACCCCCCATTGATCCTGTTATCATTGAATTATGTAAGTTTTTTCGACGCTTGTCTAGGACATAATGGACCCATTGTGTGGAGGGCTGTTGCCTGTTTAAGGAATTTAACAAGGTTGGCTAACTTGCCTTTTACTTTTTTCCATTTGTCTTTTTGATGTGTATTGATATTATTTTTTTATTTATAGGAAATTTGAAATGGACAAGACTTGGATGCGTTGTACAAATAGATTGAGCAATGAATATTTAAAAGGAGTTGAGGATTTTCTTCAATTTGCTTTTGAGCACACATAATTAGAAGGTGAAATTCCTTGTCCTTGCAAGAAATGCAACAATGTTTTCCATAAGACTAGAGATGAAGTCAGGGAAAATTTAATAATTTCTGGGATAGTCAAGGGGTACACTCGTTGGCTTTATCATGGAGAATTTGCACCTAAATAGCAAACCACCGACAATAATTAAATAAGACAACAAGAAGTAAGAAAAAAGCAAGGTGATGATATATTTGAAATGATTTATGATGTTGCTGGCCAAAATATCATGGATTCTTCTAGTGGGATTAAGCGCAAACATGTTGATACTTCGGAACCTGCTTCTGAATTTTCCAAATTGTTGGTGGATGCTGCATAACAGCTTTATCCTGGTTGGGAGCAATTCTCCAAGTTGTCACTAGTTGTGGAACTGTTCCAAATTAAGTGTCTTTTTGGGTTGAGTGATAAAGCAACTGATAGTATAATGAAGTTAATTAAGCGAGCACTTCCTTCTGGTGAAACTTTACCAGAATCATTTTATGGAGCAAAAAAATTGATTCAAAACTTAGGCCTTCATTATGAAAAAATACATGCTTGCGAAAATGACTGCATGTTATTTTGGAAACATAATGCAAAAGCTGAATCTTGCTTGGTTTGTGGTGAGTAGTGAAGGTCAAAAAGCTAATAAAGTTACTTCAGGAAATATTGAGAAGAAAGTTCCTCGAAAAGTTCTACGTTACTTTCCCTTGAAACCAAGATTGCAAAGGTTGTTTATGTCATCAGAAATAGCTTCAGACATGTCATGGCATCATAATCAGTGTTTGAAAGATGGGGTTCTTAGACATCCAGCTGACTCTGATGCATGGAAACATTTTGATACATCTAATCCGGGATTTGCTAGAGATCCTCGCAATGTTAGACTTGGATTAGCATCTAACGGGATAAATCCTTTTGGCAATTTAAGTGTTTCTCATAGCACTTGGCTAGTGATTCTTAGATTTTATAACTTACCCTCTTGGATGTGCATGAAGAAACCATATTGCTTCCTATCTTTTTGATACCCGGTCCTAAAGCTATTGGAAATGACATCGATGTTTATTTAGAACCTTTGATAGATGAATTGCAAGAATTGTGGTATAATGGAGTCAATGCATATGATGCTTCAAGAAAGGAGAACGTTTGTATGCAGGCTGCACTCTTATGGACTATAAATGATTTTCCAGCGTATGCATTCCTGTCTGGATGGAGCAAAAAAGGAGCTTTGGCTTGCCTTTCATGCAATAAAGAGACTCCTTCTACTCATCTAAGATATGGCTGTAAGTTCTCTTACATGGGTGCTCATAGATTTTATCATCTAATCATAAGTGGCGGGGTAATAAATGCGACTTTAATGGAGAAGTATAAAGTGACCTCCCCCTGAAATTCTCTCTGGTGATGATATTTTAAATCAGTTAGCTAGCTTGAAAGACATTAAATTTGGTAAGACCCAGAAGAAACAAAGGCATGGAAAGGGTAAAGCCACTCATAACTGGAGGAAGAAAAGCATCTTTTTCAGACTTCCTTATTGGAAAAATAATTTAATACATCACAATTTAAATGTCATGCACATTGAAAAAAATGTGTGTGACAATATTATTGGGACGTTATTAGATATGGAAGGAAAAATAAAAGATAATTTGAATGCTCGTCGTGATTTGAAGGAAATGGGTATAAGAAGAGATTTGCATCCAACTCAAAGAGATGGAGCGTGGCATTCTCCAGTAGCATGCTATATTTTATTACCAGAGGAGAAGTCAAAAGTATGCAAGTTTTTGAAAAATATTAAGGTTCCAGATGGTTATTCTTCGAATCTATCACAGTACATAAAGTTAAAGGATCGTAAAATTTATGGACTGAAAAGTCATGATTCTCATATTCTTTTGGAATAGCTGCTTCCTTTTGCAATCCGCGGAGTTGTGCCGAGTAATGTCTATGCTGCTATTACCGAGCTAAGTATTTTCTTTAGAGAGTTATGTTCGAAAACAATAAGAGTTGATGTATTAGATCAGCTTGCAACTCAAATTCCAATAAAATTGAGCAAATTAGAAAAAATATTCCTACCAACATTTTTTGATATTATGGTGCACTTGGTCATTCATCTTCCAAGAGAAGCTAAGATTGCTGGGCCTGTACAATACAGGTGGATGTCCCCAATAGATCAGTATGTTTTTGTATTTCATAATTTCAATTTATTTTGATTTATTAATTTATCATGCTAAGCGTTTTAACTGCCTATTATTATTATTATTATTATTATTATCATCATGTAGGTTCTTTCGGAAATTGAAATGTTATGTTCGTAATAGATGTCGAACTGAAGGATCTATTGCAGAAGGATATATTGTTGAAGAAAGTCTGATATTTTGTTCAAGGTATTTATGTGGAAGTGGGAAACAGAATAATCCAGTGGAAAAAAATTGTGAAGGTGATCAGGTTGAGCCATTCAGTAGATTATCAATTTTTGAACAAAAGGGTTGCCCTTTAGATACATCCAGAAATCTTGAAGAGCTTGAGCGAAAACAAGCTCATCTTTATATTTTTAGAAATTGTGAAGAAGTTCAATAATTTTTGCGGTACGTTTTTTTTATGCTATTGTATATTTTTGCTTGATTTTGTTAGCCTTTTCTCAATTATTATTGTTATTTTAAACAATGAGTACGAGAATGAGTACGAGCAGAATAATAGTAACATGAACTTCGATGATTGGTTTTTCCATCGAGTAAGTTTTCGCTACATTGTTAATTTTTATTTGTAATACTTCTTTAGCATCATTATTTTATTTATTTATTATTATACATATTGTGCAAATGCGCAAGAAAAGAAATTCACAAGTAAGTTGCAAGTTGTATTTTTTGGCTAGAGGTCCTTTTGATGGAGTCCAAAGATTCAAAGGGTATGAGATAAATGGTTTTAGATTTCATGCTAAACAACTCGAAGAAAATAGGGTGAAGCAAAATAGTGGTGTTTTAGTACGAGGAGTAATGAATGGCTAAAATATAAATTATTATGGTACTTTGACCGAAATAGTAGAACTTCAATATCTTGAAGGTAAACATATTGTTTTATTTAAATGTGATTGGTTGGATGTTGATCACATTGGAAATGGAGTGAAGATAGATAAACATGGCTTTGTTAGTGTCAATACTAAACGAAAGCTAACAACAAATGAGCCATTTGTTCTTGCATCTCAAGCAGAACAAGTTTTTTATGTCAAGGATAATCTTCATCCTAATTGGTCCATTGTCTTGAATGGTCATTCTACTTATTTTACTAGTGGTGCTCTTAGTGAAGAAATTTTTCAACAAAATGCTCAAGAGTTCTGGTGTACATTTGAGGAAGATGAAGACTTTATGAACTGGAAAAGAAATGATCTTGATGTTATCAGCACTAATATTACCTTTGATGATGATATTATTGAAGATATCGAATCAGAACCTGAAACTGACGATGAAGATTTATTACTGTAAAATATTTAGAAGTCTTATATACATAATTGTTTATCCTCAAGTAATGTTAAACTTTTACTTATTTATTTGAAGACAGTGTTTAGTTCTTTACTATTGTAAAGAATTTATGTATTACTTTATTATATTGATGAATCACTCTAATTGAATATGAGTTAATATTCAATAGTGTTGACTTGATAATTTTAGTTGGATTGAGTTGAGTGATCTTTTCTACTAGGTGTTATGTTGATGGATTCTTAGGTGAAACTATGGCGAATTTTTTAGTAAATTAATAAATAAATATTGTTAAACGTAGCATAGTTGTTTATAGAAATAGATTCTCGATGCATGACACTTGATTTAGGAATAACTATGTGATTATAAGAATTTTAATAAATTTCACACTTGAATTTATAAACTCTAACAAATTCAGCCAAAGTCCCTTTGCATTCGTTCCAACTAATGAATTAGTGACTATACCTTTGTCATCCTATTCTTTATAATTTTGTTTCATAATTGTCGCAAGGCGTGTAAAATGTTTGTCCTCTTTTTATAAATGCAAATGTATCTATATCTCTTTATAAGGAAAACCCCAATTAAGAAATTATCCATTATGAAGTTTTATAACTTTAGATGCTCTTCATGTGTCAAATTTTTAATGAGCTTCTAAAATAGATTTTTCATTGAGTTGTCTCGTGTAGGCTTTTTCTGAGCATATATGTCCCAACAGTTGCTACAAGTTTTGAAAATTGTAGCAAGACTATTTTTTTAACTATGAAATTATGTGCAAACAAATGTATCATGGCTAAAAGATTACAATTGCTACAGTAACTTCATATGCATAGCAAAACTTAGAATTAGCTACAATATTTATTCTAGCTATATAAATTCGTGGCTATTTTATTTTTGCCATGATATTCATCGTAGGTATTGTGCTAATTATTGCCACGACTTTTATAACTTGAAGCAAATATATTCGATATTTTATTTGACATAATTTATTGTGGCTAAATATTTATTATTGCTACAATAAATTAAATGCGTGACAAAACTAACAATTAACTACAGATTTATAATGTAGCAGTAAATGTGAAGCTATTTTCACACTTATTGACACGATACTAACCAACTATAGCAAAAAATAGGAATTAGCTTTGCCAATTTACTTTTTGTAGCTAAGAAATTTCACCAAATTGTGAACAGCCACGAAATGTTTATTTTTATGGCTATTGCTAGATAATAGCCATTCTTTTTTATTCGTAAAAAATTTGTAGCTGTAGATGCATAATGTTGTAGTGTTAGTTAAAAATCAAAACCGGACCAATTATGATCGGTTTTTTTTCCAACACCATACTAAATTAAACCAAACCGTAATCAATCTTTTCTTAAATTGTTAGATTGATGCAGTTTGTCGGTTGCCTTTGTACACCATAATAGTGACGAGGTGACAAACATGTAATACTGTAACAAGTTAAAGTATACTCCGTATGAAATGTTTTATTTTCAACTCATTTTTTTTGTTCCGCTTACTTTGGCCGAGTATATTACTTCCTCTGTTTTAAATTATCTAACATATTTTTCTTTTACACAGCTTTATAAAATTATTAATTAAAAGGGATTTTTGATGATTTTATTCTTATTTATGTCTTAAAATATAATCTATTTTTATTGTATATTTATTGTATTTATGTTTCATTTTCATCTTCAAAACAATTACTATTAAGAGTAAAATGAGAAAAAATAACTAATTTTGTCTTTAACTTTTAAAATAATAAATAATTTGAGACAAATATTTTTAAAAAATTTAATTTGAGACAAATATTTTTAAAAAATTACGATTGATAATCCGAGACGAATGAAGTAAAAATCATGATATTATTGATACTCATCTTTTTGTCTTAACACTAACTTTAGCTGTTTCTTACCTTCCCTTTTTTGACCGTTCTACTTAAATCTAAAACCAGAAAAAAAATTGCGTCCGACTAATACCACTTCAATTAATTAATAATGAGTTGGTGAACTTCTCCATTTTGTACAAGTAGGAGTTAGTCAACATCCAATCATACTCTCTTATTGTCAATCTTCTCAAGGTCATATATGCTTATTTCAAAGTGTCCCCACTGTTTTGCTGATAATTCTACACTTGTTAAATGATCTGGATTAAAGTTTGTATTAAATTAAGCATTCTTTTGGAATTATTATGGCCATAGGATGGGAATATAATACTTAAGTTAAGAGAACTTTCCCATAACCTTTCATGTTTGACTATTTTAATGTCTTTTCAACTTAGAAATTAAGAAGAGACACTTCATACTATTTTATTTATGTATAGTTTAAAGTGTTAAAAAGTGTACGCAGGATTAGAGATCAGCATAAATCGAATGAAGTATGTATATTCTTGTATCATAAGTTAAAAAAGTTAAATTACTTTTTCTCTTATGCCAAATTAATTGATGATAGTTAAACCCGAGAATTAGGTTAACTTTGAATAAGTAAAACCTATAACTAGAACGGAAAAAAAATAAAATGATACTTGCAAGAAGGAACATATACTTTTAAGATATCTACTTACACAAGATATTTACACTAACCAACATATATTTTTATATACATCTTTATTACTTAAGCATGATTAAAGGATATATATCTTCGAGTATATTAATTACTTATGTTAACATCGAGATTAAACCGATGAATCATGAAAATTATAGAGAGAGAAAGTAGAGAGAAGGAGGAGTAGGTGAGAAGTCTCTGGAACTTCACAGAGAGAGTTTATTAAACCGAGAAAGGAAAGATATACAAAATAAAGTCCGGGGGTCCCAAAATATCTAGGGACCCCAATATATACAAATACAATGGATCGGGTCAAGGACCCAAAATGAATGGGGCTCGGATATGGGCTCAGATATGACTCAAGTGAATTGGGCTCGGAGGGGCCCAAATAAGACATTCATCACTGCCCAGCTATTGTATACCAAAAATACAATAAATATACACTGTGTATACACTTTATATAATCATGTGACATCTTGTATCTCAACACCCCCCCTCCAGTTGGAGGGGGGAACCACCCGCAACTTGGTAAGCAGCGGAACCAGCAAAGTGCCCGGCAGAGGCTTGGTGAGCAAATCTGCCAGCTGACGAGAAGTAGGCACATGAATCAACCGCAAGAAACCAGATAACAATAAGTCCCGAACAAAATGGCAATCCACCTCGATATGTTTCGTACGTTCATGGAAAACAGGATTGTTAACAATATGAACAGCAGCCATACTATCACAATAAACAGAAACAGGAGATGAAACAGGGACCGCAATATCAGCCAACAAGCGAGAGAGCCAAGACAATTCAGCAACAACCTTGCTTAAGGCTCGGTATTCTGCCTCAGCAGAGGAAAGACTGCATAACAGATGTCAGGCCTGGTGTGAGTCAGGAAGAGCATCTTGCCAGTGAAGCTCCTGTACTGATCAGGAGAGGGCAAGAGGTCACCAGAATCAGCATGAAGTTTGACATTGATGTCCAAAGGGGACACAACAGAGGACACATTGACACAGTCAAACTGGTGCAGCAAATCAGAGGTATACTTGTGCTGATTGAGGTGCACCCCACCAGGGACAGCAGACACTTCAAGGCCCAAAAAATAATGCAAGGACCTACATCCTTGATTTTAAACTGGGCATCCAGAAAGAGTTTCAGAGCAGTCAGTTCATCACTGTCATCCCCAGTGATAATGATATCATCCACATATACAGCTACCACCACAAAAGATCCAGGTTTACCTTTGATGAATAAGGAGTAGTCATTCAAAGAATGAGTATACCCTCTGGAATAAAGAGCAGAAGATAATTTGGCATACCATTGCCTGGATGCTTGTCTCAGCCCATGCAAAGACTTTTTGAGTTTGCAGACCAGAGGAGGAGAAGAAGAAGGACCAGAACCAGTAGGAGAAGGGGAGACTGTCAAACCTGGAGGGAGTTTCATATAAACATCCTCATCCAAATCACCATGAAGAAAGGCATTATTGACATCAAGCTGAAAAAGGGGCCAGTGATTCTTGACAGCCACAACAATAAGGCACTTAACAGAAGTCATTTTTATCACTGGAGAGAAAGTTTCAGTAAAATCAGTCCCCTCAACCTGTGTGTCACCCCTAATGACCAACCTGGCCTTATACCTTTCAACACTGCCATCTGCCTTGTATTTAATTTTGTAAACCCATTTGCAACCAATGGTTTTCTTACCAGGAGGAAGAGGAACAACATCCCAAGTATGGTTTGTGTCCAAAGCTTCAAACTCCTGTCTCATAGCAGCTTGCCAAGCTGGAAAAGATGCTGCCTGAGAATAGTAGAGAGGCTCAGATTCCAAAGAGGAGGAAGATGAGCCAGAGAAGGCAGGGAGTTGACAGACATAATCATTAAGATAGGAAGGAGGATTATGTTGTCTGGTAGACTTTCTGGGAACAAGAACAGAGGGAGAAGGAATTAAAACTGGAGGTGAACCAGCAGGACTAAGAGGAGCAGAAAAGGGCACTTGCACAGGTGTGGCAGAAGAGGGAGGAGAGAGTGGAATAGGAGAATCAGAGATATCATCATGTTCTCCAGAGGGAATGAAAGGAAAAGAAGAAGCAGGAGGAGGAGTAACTGAGGGAGAGGCAAATTTCAAAGGAAAAACTGATTCATGAAATAGAACATCCCTGAAGACCAAATACTTCCTAGATGCAAGATCATATAGCCTATAACCCTTTTTTCCAAAAGGATAACCCAGGAAAACACAAGGAATGGCTCTGGGCTTTAACTTGTCCCTTTGAGGGATGGGAACAATGGCATAGGCCAGGCAACCAAAAGCCCTCAAGTGAGTATAGGAAGGAATTTTACCATACAAAATTCCATGAGGAGACTTATTATGAAGCAATCTGGTGGGTATTTTGTTAAGAAGATAAGTGGCAGTCAACAAGCAATCCCCCCCGAAGGATACTGGTAAGCCAGATTGAAAGAGCAATGCTCTACAGGTTTCAAGGAGAGTTCTATGCTTTCTCTCAACAACACCATTTTGTTGAGGGGTGTGAGGGCAGGAGGTCTGATGTATGATCCCCTGACTGCTAAAGAAAGAAATTCCCTCATTGCTAGAGCCCAATTCTAAGGCATTGTCACTTCTAATAGTCTGAACCACAGTATTAAATTGGGTTCTGACCATAGCAAGAAATGACTTAAGCATAGAAAAGGCATTACTTTTGGATCCCAATAGATGTGTCCAGGTTGCCCTAGAAAAATCATCAACAATTGTAAGAAAATATTTGCATCCAGATAAGGTAGGAGTATGATAAGGTCCCCAAGTGTCCACATGAATCAGTTGAAAAGGCCTAGAGGTTCTAATGGAGCTATCAGGGAAAGGAAGCCTAGTCTGCCTGGCCATGGGACAGATAGTACAGGGAAAAGGTTGTTTGGAAGCAAAAGGAAAAGACAGACCAGAAATGCATTTCATGTTTGCAAAAGGAATATGTGCAAGTCTTAAGTGCCAAATGTAATTCATATCAGATGTAAGATCATTATTACAAGTGGAATCATTTACATGAGAATGCAAAGAAACAACCTTGTTATCAGATAAGATATCATCATTACAAGAAGACACAGAAGGCAATGCAACAACTTTGTTATCATTACAAGAAGCAGATTCAGGACAAACAGAAGTAGAAGAACAATTAACAGAGGGAGAAGAGGAAGAAGGAACCCAATCTAGCTTATACAGGCCAGCACCTTCTCTACCAAGATCCAGTGGCCTCCTCAGAGAAGGGTCCTATATCATGTGTAGGAAGCAGGAATGTTCAGTGAACATAACTATACAATGTAACTGCCTCACTAACTTGTGAACAAAAATCAAGCTGTGTTTAAAAGAAGGAACTAGCAGTACATTGTGAAGAGTAATGGAAGGAGTTAAGGCAAAGGAGCCAGTGCAAGTCACTTTTACTTTATAACCATTTGGGAGAGTGACAAGATATGGTAGAGTTAGAGGTATAATATCAAAAAGTAGTTGTTTATCATGTGTCATGTGATTAGAGGCACCTGAATCTATAATCCAGGTGACAGAATTAATGTGAGTAAGCAAGCAAAGTTTGGAATCAGAAATAGGGTTCTCAGTTAACAAAGTACCAGCAAAGTTTGCAGCATATATGGGAGGAGGAGTTTGAGAAGTGGATTCTCCCAACTTGGTCTGGTGTAACAAGTTCATCAACTGGTCATAATCATGTTTGCTCAACCCTGGAATCACAGAGCTTTGACCATCTATGCTTGCAACAGACTGATGGTTAGCAGAAGGATTCCCTTGAGGAACAGACAACAGTCCATCAGAAATAGGAGAATCCAGACCAGTACTCAGATGGGCAGCAGCAGGCCTCCTTCCCTTGTTAAATGTGGGACTTTATGGATACCCATGTATCTTGAAGCACTTATCAATTAAGTGTCCAGACTTTTTACAGTATCGACAAAATAAAGGTCTCCTGGTTTGATCAAAACTGACTCTCTGTCTAAAAGGAGGAGGGGGAACAGACACTGTGGCCTTTTTAAATCCAACAGGCTGCCTGTTTGTATGCACATTGAAAGAGACAGAGGTTGGATCAAATTGAGAGGAAGACTGAACTTGTCTATGCTTCTCATCATTGAGGACAATAGTATAGATATTGTCAAGGGAAGGAGGGGGCTGCATCATCAAAATATTACTCCTGACTCCCATATACACCTCATTAAGACCCATTAAAAACTGAAAGACCTTATTATCATCACATTCCTAAACTATACCATCTTTTGCAGCACATATACACCTTAGACCATGATTAGCACACATAGACACACTTTTCAGTTTGTTGAAATAAGAAGCTACATCTGAGGACCCTTGAGAGGTGTGCGACATCTCTCTTTTCAGTTCATATATTTTGGTCCTGTTTGCAGTCCCATATCTGGTCTGGAGTTGAGACCATATGCTCTGTGCAGTGTCACCATACTGCACAGATTCAGCAATTGCAGGGGAAAGGGAAGCAATCAACCAAGAGATCACCATGCTGTTGCACCTATCCCACAACCTTTGTTGAGCCACATTGGTGGCAGGTCGGGTGTATGTGCCATCAACAAAACTGATTTTGTTTTGGCTGTTAAGGCAACAATCATTTTGCGTCTCCAGCCCCCATAACCACTACCCGAGAAGGGAGTGGGAACAAGTGATACCCCAGGGACATCAGACGAGTACATAAAAAGGGGACTAGAAGAATCTACAACAGTAGAGGCACCAATGTTTGTGCTAGAAGCCATAATGAAACGGCTTAAATGAATAACTTTTCAGCAAACAGAATACTACCAAAACAGGTATTCTAACAGAGCAACCAACAAACAGACTACAGTCAGGTTAAATATTCACAGACAACACCAGATGCTCACAATAACAGAGTCAAATAATCACATATAATATCAAAGATAAGGACAGAGTTACTCTCATTGTTTGCGACCGGAGAAGATCGGCCTTCAAACAGTAGAGAAACCCTAGGTATCAAACCCTAGGTGTAACTTTGAAAACAAATTTTACCGGAAATCTGGTCAGCAACGCCGGAAATGCACCCAAAGCGTCCTCAGAGTGATAATCGAGCCACCGGAATACAGTAAAACCTCAGGTTAGACCGTAAAAAAAAACCCTAGAAGCCGATAAGTCACCCAAAATCAACCAAGCCAATCATCATAAAATCTTTCCAGAATGTTCAGGAGATGAAAATACACTCGGATATAACGATGATATCCTCAGAAAAGTCTCCGATAGGTTGAAATCATCATCGATGAAGCGGTCTCAGAAATCACCCCTAAAAACCTCGAAACAGACTTCATCCAGGACCACGAAACACACAGAAACATAATTGGATCGTCGTCGAGGCTCTGATACCATGTTAACATCGAGATTAAACCGATGAATCATGAAAATTATAGAGAGAGAAAGTAGAGAGAAGGAGGAGTAGGTGAGAAGTCTCTGGAACTTCACGGAGAGAGTTTATTAAACCGAGAAAGGAAAAATATACAAAATGAAGTCCGGGGGTCCCAAAATATCTAGGGACCCCAATATATACAAATACAATGGATCGGGTCAAGGACCCAAAATTAATGGGGCTCGGATATGGGCTCAGATATGACTCAAGTGAATTGGGCTCGGAGGGGCCCAAATAAGACATTCATCATTGCCCAGCTATTGTATACCAAAAATACAATAAATATACACTGTGTATACACTTCATATAATCATGTGACATCTTGTATCTCAACAACTTATTACAAAACTAATTTAAAATTACAGTATGAAACCTTAATTATTTAGGATTTGCTTTATTTAATTCATGTCTAAATATGATTACAGTTATAATAAATATAGAAATAGACTTTCCTATATCTCTAGTTGAAATATGTTTCATACTATTATAAATAAGAGTATTAATAACTTATTTTATGTGTGAAGAAGTGTGAAGGAAATAAAAAATTGTAAAAATCATTAAAAAATTTTTAAATAAAATAATTTACTTCATTACTGAATCACAATAAAATACGGTTATTTGATATAAGTGACATTCTCGTCTAAAGATAAGAAATAAGAAATAAGACTTTAATCGTATTTGAGGGCCTTTTTTCTTTCATTTGCTACCTGATCCCCTCCCACTCCCAATCAATCATACTGTGTTTGATCAACATTGATGTTCAAATATAAGTTATATTATACTGCAATTCTAACTTTATTTTATGTTGGATTTAATATGTGATAACTTCTACGACGATTACCTTTGCAGGAATAAATATACCTAAAACACCAAAATAACCTTTAGTTCATCTTTTTTTTTCTTCTTTCTTTCTATTTACTATAAAACTTATATTATACGTTGGCTATCCAATTTTAAATGTAATGAACTAAACATCCAAAAAAGTACTCCTATATGCACAAAATAGTATGTATTAATCTCTATATTACAGTCATTGCATGCATGTGATGTAATAATCTGCCAACCAAGCGACTCCAAAGTTTAATAGTTTAACAGTCATTTATTATAAATATTACCGGCAAGTGATCGATGCTGCAACCAGGCGGCTTGACCTTATAATCTTTGAAAAATTGGTGAGTCATTTCCTCATAAACTAATATAACTCTCAAAGAGTGGGCGCAGCTTGACCTTATAACTTTTAAAATAATATGTATTAATATCTATATGTAGAAATGACCTAGCGAATTGGGGGTAATTTTTTAAAAATCCTCTCTCTAGAATGAGAGCTTCTATCAGTTTTGCTGATGACAAAAAAATCTAAATCTAAAGGAAGAGAAAATCAGAGCAATCAACCTCCAACAATAGCGAAATTAAGAGTTCCGGACTCAGCAAACGCAAGGAAACAACGAAGTATAAATGCAATTCAAGGCATCACACCACTGGACCTAACAGTAGCAACATCGGAAAGAACACCACAAAGGAACAGTACCATGCATGCAGAGAAGGAGAATGGATCTACAAGCTAGGGGAGGAAATTCAGGGCAGATTGTGAAGGAGAGGAAGTCAGAGAAAAGGGAAATGAAGGTATGTAGCTGAATTCAGCTACAAAGTCACGGAGTCGTGTAGCTGGGGAAGTTTCGAATACTGAGAGACTAGAGCTAAGTAATGGAGTAGAAATTCATGAGAATGTGAAAATGACATTAGAAGATATTAAAGAGGAGGTAAACTACTGGGCATCAGCAGTGGTTTGCTACATTATAGGGTCCAATCCTCTACAATCAGTAATGGATGGTTATTAGGAGAATTTAGGAAAAATTAAGAGTAGATAAAGTTATACAGACTAGTAGAGGGGTATTCATTGTGCGATTCCATAATATGGAAGACAGGAAAAAGTGATTGAGGATGGAGTCCAAATATTTGACAGAAAGCCAGTTATAGTCAGAGCATGGACACCAGATTCTAGTTTACAAAAATACAAATGGAGAATATACCAGTGTGGGCGAGACTGTCGAGGCTGGAAATAAAGTACTGGCCTGAAACTGCTTTAACAAAGATAGAAGGGATGGTTGAAAAATCTCTCAAAGCAGATAATGCAACTTCACAAAAGTAAAGGTTGACATATGCTAGGGTGTTGGTTGAGGTAGAGCTTTATAAAAAATATCAGAATTCACTAATGTTAGAGAATGAGCATGGGCAAATAATGGAGCAAGAGGTTGTGTATAAATAGATACTGGAAAACAAAAAGAAGCAGAGGTCAAAATCACTAAGGAAACAAGAATAGAGAATAAATAGAACAAGCAGATAGAAGGAAAAATGTAATCAACAAAGATACATGACTGGGGAATACATAGAAAAAGGAGTAACAATGCATACCACAACCCTTAAACTAGGGAACACCTTCTCTAGATTAATGGAGCAACAAATAACATGAACAAGCTCTAGAGAACCTAGTTCTTCTATCCATGTGAGCATATGATTTTTGCCCTGTTAAGACGACTCCTATAAGACTCTTAGGTTTCGAATTTTCCTTTTAATATTTGCTTTAGGATTTAATTGCATTTGCGCGTGTGTCTTCATGTTTGAGATCATTTAGGATTTAATTTCATGTGTTTGCTAAAATAATTGTTAATTAGGTTTATTTTTACAAATATAAAATTCAAAAAATATGCAACTGGTATTTTCTGGCATTTTAATCATTTTTGTTTAACTTTAGTTTCTTGCATTTTGTTTGTGTTAATTAGGAATTTTTAAAATAGAATTAGGAATTAAGGAATAAAACAAAAAGGAAAGAAAAAAGTAATAATACATATATATACAATCACCCATGCTGGCCATAATTAGGCCAGACATAGGTGGCCTAAATACTTTTGCCCTGTAAAACACACCTGTACCCAGCCCAAACATAAACCTCCGACCCAGTCCACATACAACTGCCCAAAATGACACTGTTTCAAGGATAGGATATCACAGTCGTTGATCAACAAACCATCCAACGAACATGAAACCCTCACCCTAAATTAAATAAATATTTCCAAATCTCTGTATAGATACAGAGACAAAATCATCATCTTCCTCGTACAAAATACATTGCTGTAATACCTCCCCATCTCCGCCCTTTGACCGCCCTTGACCACCCAGCAACCTTGCTAACGCCGTCGGCGGAAATCGCCTCACGACAGCGGCCGGTCACCAAATCACCCCAACTTTACACCACCATACCACCATTACCCCCTCTTCCCTTTTCTTTAGTCAGTTTCTTTCGAACAAACACCGATCTTCTCGAATATTCAAAACAAGGTTCGCCGGAACCACCGTCTCTGGCGACCCAATCTCAAACCACCCAAAATTTACACCATAGGACCACCTAGACCTCCCCTTCCCCGTCCTTCAATCCGTTCCTTTCAAACAACTCTCCATCGTCTCGAATCTTCAAAAGAAGGATCGCTGGAACCACCGTCTCCGACGAACCAACCCCAAACCCGTACAAAGTTACACCCCTGAACCACCTCATCTTCCTCTTTCCAACCGTCCATATCACACCCTTCAAATCCAAGTGAAGCGCCTCAAATATGGATTTGAAGTCTACCCTAAAACCTAAACCCCACCGGATTCTGGCCAAACTGACCTCAGACAATCCCCTTCCATCCCCCTCCCCAACCAGGCCATCCACAGCCCTCAAACCCTGCTAACCATAACAAAAACTTAGATATGAGACCTTGCTGGGTCTCAGAAGCACCAAACCCCCCTGAACCCTTGTTCTTCTTTAAACACTCGAGGCAAATGCCTTAGAGGTTAAAAAACCTCCCAAAAGAAGCCAAAAATTCATGGAATTGGAAGAATATATATTTAAGTCTGCATGAACCAAAGGCTATGTATTCTACGTTTAATCATCTTCGTTGCTTGTATATATTTTATTGCTTTGTTCTTTTGAATGTTAGTTGTTTTGTTTATTTTAAATTTTAGTTTGTTTTTCACGATCTCATCCTGAATTAGGTTAGGTAGTCGTCTCTACTTGCAATATGCCTTATTTCCTTTGGGTGTCACTGGTTTGAATTCATTCATCTTTTGAGTGGTCTGATATCATGCGGATCTTAGCCTTCTCATTCTGAAATTTACATGGCTTGTGATCCTGGCCTTTTGACTCTTTAGTAATGTGAACAGTGAAATTTATACATGGTTTGTTGATGCCCGTCTCTTGATTTTGCATTGGTTTCACTTCTGAGGTTCTGAATGATTTTGTGATCCTACCTGTGTTATATCATGATTCTGAGTAGGTGTCCTCTTTTAAGAGTTTCATACCAGTCATATTTCTTTCCTAGTGATTGTGATCTTCAGTATTTGCACATGTTAGGATAAATTGCTTTTCTGTATATTGTAACTACTGATATTAGCTTTGTTTTTATTTCTTGGTTTTACTTCTAAGTTTTTACTAACTATTATAGTTTGCCCATTGTTCATGCATAGTCAATTGGGTTTTATTTTTGATTGTTATGGTTCATCTTGACGTAATCATGAATATAGTCCTGAAAGTTGTGATAATTTTGTTTTCTTGAATCCATGAGGTGCATTGTTTGGTCCTTAAACTCTTTAAGTTTCCAAGTCCACATAGTATGCATGTAGCCCAGACCAAATTTGGCCCAAAATTGAACACAGTTGACCAGGGTCAAATTTCACCAAACCCAATTGAAAAGCAAGGGTAAACCTTAGGTTAGTCAATTAGGAAAGCAAATAGGGGTATAAGGGGTATTTGAGCATGAAAGAATCTTGTAACAACCCCTAGAACATTCTAGTGAGGGACATAGGAATAATTCCAGCCTCAAACTTGAGGCACAAGTTAGAAAACTAAGGACTGTTTAGGTACAAACTGAAATTTGAATAAGGGACTAAAAGGAAAAGTGTTTCTCTAAGGCCTCACTATAAAAAGGAGCAATCTGAACATTAGAAGGGGGGGGGGGGGGGAGTTTTTCTGGCTTTTGGAATATATGTTCGAGAAGACCTTTCTTTTGAAGCTAGAGTGAATTGAGATATATAAATACATATTAATTTCCTTTATACTCTGGAGAAGTCATTAGTGTTTCTCTTTTTCTTGTAGAAATTTGATCCCTTAAAAAGTCTTTCCTAAAAATCTGGGTGTTTACGGTTCGATTAGCTGCTGCTTGTTTGCTGATTACTTTCATTTACTCATAGGCTTTGTGTTACATTCCATATTTTCTTACGTGAGAGTACGTCGTAAACCAATAGATGTAAGTCAGAAATGAGATCATTTTCAAAAGTACATAATTTAAGTTTCATCTTGTTATCTTGGAGGTTACAAATATTTAAGATCATAAATAAGAAGTACCAAAAGGGTTGTAAATCTTAGACGCTAAACAAACAGAAGAACTTAAGTTTCATTGAAAGTCGACAAATTTGGAATGTTATAACATGTACTTTGGGGTGAGAATAGGGTTCTTAACATGATAACGAGGTTATTCTATGAGTTATTTTAGTCGTATGATATTCATTTTCTACATTTTGAAGGCAAGCAAGTTGTGGAACAAGAGTTGGCAAATGTCATCACAAGTTACATTCATAAATTTGCTGAACTTTAGGCCAAATGTAGATGCACTTCTCTCCCAATATGCTTGGAATCAAGGGATGATATATATATATATCAAATGGAATATATACAAGTATAGTTTCCAAATCATTAAACAGCTCATCTATACGACATCGGAGTAGAGAGATATTTGCGTTTTCGCGAGACTGCGCAAGCAGCTTCCAATGGGACCCACATAGGCGGTGGTTGAGCTACTTCAATCTATAAACGATTTGAATGCATATTTTTGCTCATTTTTCAACTCAAACTCATCTCCAAACTTCTCCAAACCCTTATAAACAGGTTCCACAAGGGTTTGAAGTGATTCCAAAGTGATTACACCATATTTCAACATCAAACCTAGTCCTAGGGAAGAAAAACACCTCTTTGAGGTTGTGTTGTCATTGAGGATTGTTGTGGTCTGTATTTGGATGAAATTACAAGTTTTTTCTGCTGTATAAGGTGCGTCTAACATCCTACTAATTGTGCTTAAGCTTGCTTGTATAATGATTAAGTTGTTAGGATGATAAACTACAAGATAATACTTGGATTAGCTTCAGTCACTTCTATGGTGTTGTATTGCCATTGAGGGTTATTGTAAGCTGAATATAACTTGGATTTCGGCTTGAAGTAACTGTAGGAGGTGGTATATTGTGTTCTTGCATGTGCCTAAGGTTATTGATGTTGATTAAGTTAAATGGATGGAGAAGACATGAACTAGTGAATAGAGTTACTAATCGAAGATAGTTAGAGTTGTGGATTGTTTACGTTGTTATAAATATATGGTATAAGGATGGAATCATTGATGAATGACTTCATTATCATGTTAATGATACTTTTAAGTTAATGTAAGAAGTCTGTAAGGTGTAGATGGGTTATACAGATTCCAATTGGAGCTTGCCGCTCGTCGTGAAGTACTTGTGACTTATTGTTGTTATGTGGTGTCTTGTTATTGACATTTATACATTGGTGGATTTCTCTAGTTGTTATTTTTGGTATATGGTATTGGTGGAGGCCCTTGTTACAAAGGATATGCTGCTCAAATTTAAGTAACACGAGCTACTAGCTTAAGTTATAGACTTAGCCTTTGATCAACACTGATTTTGAATCTCCTTATGCTATGATAGATCGAGTTGACTTGTTTGAAGAGTCACCTGGAAGGAATTAAGGAATCAACATGTTTAAGGTATGTTAAGTCTAAGTTCCGTCCTTTCTTTTAGCACGAATTTTGGGAAAGTGCTAAGACGTCAAATGTGATATTTTACTATTCTATTGCTAGAAAGACCTTCTATGGAAGGCATTGGGATCATAGCTGAAGTATTTTCATAACGCTATTAGGTTGATGTTCCACTCTTTCGGTTAAATAGGGTATTCGACATCTATATATGTCATTTTGTCTGCTTTCTTAACTATATGTCTATATATATATGAATTCTTATTCGTCCTTGGGTTGTGTAACTAAAAACAAAATAAAGGAATTATGTATTTGCGATCAGTATTTCTTCCTTGTTGGAGTGTATTTTAAAATTTCTTAAGTGACACGTCGATTTCCAGTAATCTCAAATATAAACTTTTATTTAAACTACTAAAACACTTGATATTTATTAAATACTTTCATTTATTAAATATCATGAAATCAGGTATAAGAACTAAGTGAATCACCTTATGCTTTTTATGAATATCTTCTGAGTTAAATTATCTTCCTAAAATTCGAGTTAAGTTTCAAGTTTATTCAAAAAAAAAAAAAGAAGAAAGATATGAGGTTCCACGAGACAATTGTATGCAATACAAAGGTGATTATGAGATCATGAGAATAAGGGTACCTATGAGCCAAGATTTGCTAAGTTCTTATTATGTACATTTAAAGATCATATAATACATGGCATATTATGCATGAATTTCGAGCTATAATCGAAGGTAAGGGGCCTATTTGCCCAAAAAACTATATATTGTATAGATGGCCACAGGTTGGCAATATGATACCGATTAGCTACCGGAAGAGACCACCACTGCTAGAATTTGGTTGGGTATGTCATGCATTTACATCAATATATATATGTATTAACGACATATGATTACACGAGCATACCATGCATATTTGATTACTATAAGGTCAGATGTCGTCTATGTAGGCTATTAGAGTTTCAGTGTCAGGTGGTATCTTTATTAATTTTTTTTTACATCAGCTATGTATGATTCTACTTTCTGCCTTACATACCAGTACAATTTTATTCGTACTAATGTCCCGTTGCCTAGGGACACTGCATTTTTGTTTCGTGCGTGAAGGTCTAGGTAGGGACTCTGATCAGCCACTCTGCTAGGGTTTCAAGGTTTAGCTGTGAGTTGGTAAGCTCCACCTCTTCATGGAGCTTTCATAGGATGGTTACTTTTGTTGTACAGTTTCGGTATAGTCGGGGCCTTGTCTCGACAATGCTTATGACACACTTAGAGGCTATTGTGGGAATAGTATTCTGGGTTGTTTTTGCTGCTTCCACTCTAGCCCATATGATTGGCATGTACATATATGTATGTAGGCATTTATGTATCCAATCGCGGCCTCGTCGGCCAGCTAGTACTTTATTATTTTGACTCGTCTACTTTTGGTTATATGGCGTATTGTTATTCAGGTCATGACCTTAATGGTCCAGGCTTAGTATTTCAGATGTTGTGCTGCCCAATCAGTAGGGCCCCCAGTTTAGTTAGCTAGTATGTTTAGTGGCTAACTCGGTCACATACAGTATCGAGGGCCACTCATGCCTCCCCTAGTTTGGGGCGTGACATACTTGGTATCAGAGCAGGTCGTGTCCCAGTGAGTCCACAAGCCGTGTCTAGTAGAGTCTTGTTTATGGGTGTGTAGTGCACCACACATATAAGTAGGAGGCTACAGGGCATTTAGGACTGTCACTCTTTCTTCTTACTCTAGATCATGTGCTAGAGCTTAGTTATAAGAACTCAATTTCCTATACTCTATGTTATTCATGATACAATGATGTCTATATCCAGAAAGACAGTTGGTGAGAGATTGAATGTGGACGTGGAAGAGTTTATCAGAGGAACTCGATTTTGCATCATGCTTATTATTCGTAAATGTTAAGTCTTCAGCAAATCATGTGTATACTGAGATATGTGAGCCTCTTGATAAGGAGCCCCAAGGCATGACTATCTATCCACCCATATGGTAAATAGCAACAAGAGAATTAGGAGATGGATAGACGTTTCAATAAGTGAAGGAAATAACATAAAAAGAAGAAGAAGTATGAGGTACCTAGACAATGAACATTATCAGTATTTGAAATTCAGGTAGAGAAATATAAGCATTATGAGTTACTTTCAACATTAACAAAGTTTTATACAATTGACCACATCCACCTCAATTATTTCCTATGGGGAACTGAAAAATATAGTTTAAGAGAATGATGTAATATCAGGATCAAGTTGGGGTTAGAGTAACAAAAATTTGTGGATGGATTATTATCGTTAGCTTACATTTTCGAAGGGTACTGCAAAGGTGGTAATAGATCTCCTTGTAAGGCACCCAGATGGTGATCTATAGAATAGTGCATTCAGATATGAATACTAGAAGATTCTGGAATTTCAGAAGATACGCGGTCCTAAAAGGGATAAAATATTTACCTTAGTATGACTCCCGCCCTAGAGAGAGAGAGAGAGAGAGAGAGAGAGAGAGATAGAGAGAGAGAGAGAGGGAGAGAGAGAGAGAGAGAGAGAGAGAGAGAGAGAGAGAGAGAGAGAGAATTTTAGGCATCACGAGGAGCCAGTGAGATGAAACAAGAGGAGCTAAAAGTGAAAGAAAGTTTTGTTGAAGTTTTCAGAATAAAGTGGTAGATAGAAGTATCAGTCAGAGAATAAGAAGAGAGTAACTAAAATATTATGAGTAAGGTGTGATAAATGGTATGACAGGATGACAAAGTCAACAGTCAACTGAAGAGAAAGACAAAAGGTGACATGCTGACGAAATAAAAATGTATAGCCCATAAAACAATATCCCTATTTTGAGAAATGAGTTGGTGACTCCGACATGATTACTAAAAGGAAAAAGGTGGACCCCAGAGTAATAGAAAGAAATATGGGCTGGTGAACAAGATAAACCGAGCATGAATTGGGAATAGAATGATTTGATAATAGTCGCCATCATCAGAATTTTAGAGATTGCGTTGCGGCAATAATAGAATGGACAACAGAAGAACAAACTTTAAAAGGTCACTTAGTAAGATTTTTCCCTAAGGCAAGTATTGTGAGCAGAGTTAATCATAAGGGACTAAGTGTGCTAGTTATACTAGGTATCGCCTTCATGCGTAAGATATTTAGTTATTCCTGGTACATATGATTACCATAAGGCAATTAAAGTTCATTGATGATGTGAGAAGTCACCAAAGATAAATAGATAAAACATCCATAGATAGATCGCCGTAGTACTAAATCTTGGTACTCCCCTAAAGGGGGAATATGGTATGATATGGCATTAAGTCGAAGTTAAGCGGTTCAAATAATTATATAATAGTGAAGAAGGAATATGGTAAAAAGGAGAGAGGGATGATGTTGCATTTATTCAATTCCTACAGATATGTTGCAATTCCAGAACATTATACAAGCACGACACTGGGGAGAGGCAGTAAAAGTTTCTGGCCAGGATGTTATTGATAAATAAGTGTGAATGGACACTTGATACATAAAGAGATAGTGGCTAAAGGTAATCTAAGATAAAGGATATATCCCAAGAGAGAATTCCACTAAGGAGACAATCAAAACATGAGCCTAGAAGTAACCCGACGAGTACAAGGGCACAAAGTTATGTAACTAAGGACTATTATAGGCGAGTAAGCACAACGAAAATTTCCTTCGGGGTGCATGATATAACAAGCTCACAACTTTACAAGATCCAGAAGGTCTCTCAAAATACTGCAACAATAGACTAGCTGAGGAAATAAGGGAGAAGGTTTCCACCTAAGCATAGCGAGCTTATGAGGTACAGGAAATTACAGTATTCGTGGGCGATAAGACAAGTCAAGTATTTAGGCAATAAGTGTTAGAACGACCAGGAAAAGTAATTGCTTGCATTTAAGGACAAGTGAGAAGGCATGAAAGAAAATTTATGGTACTAGCAAGTTAAAGGAAGGTTGCGAGTAGTATAAATAGATAGGTATAGGTCGTAATGTAATGTATCGTAGAGCAACAAGGTTTTAGGTAGATAGGGGTAAGGATAAGAAAAGACAAGTGAGAAGATAATAAGAATAGGTGAGTCCACAAGATTAAACCCATCACAAAAAGAGAGCTAATAACTTCCGTAACTTATTGAAAGCTCGCTATAGTCGGAATGAACTCAAAGGAGGAGTCTAAGACTAGGTGCATTTAGAAGAGATGGAGTGCTGCACTGGTAGTATAATGAGGGTGTAATTGTGATAAATGATAAGACATTTGGATTTATTCGCAAAACAGTTGCTTAGATTGCAAGGTGAGCATCAAAGTATTCGTAAGAGTTACAGTTTATGAAACTAATAAGCGCATCAGTCAATATTCGAGGACGAATGTTCCAAAGGAGGGAATGATGTTACATTCCATATTTTCGTACATGAGAGTACGTCATAAACTAATTGATGTAAGCTCAGAAATGAGATCATTTTTGAAAGTACATAAATTAAATTTCATATTGTTATCTTGGAGGTCACAAATCCTTATGATCATGAATAACAAGTACCAAAAGGTTTGGAAAGCTTAGACGCTAAACAAACAGAATAAAATAAGCTTCATTGAAAGTCGACAAATCTGGAATATTATAACATGTACTTTGGGGGTGAGACTAGGGTTCTTAACATGATAAGGAGGTTATTCTATGAGTTATTTAGTCGTATGATATTCATTTTCTACATTTTGAAGGCAAGCAAGTTGTGGAACAAGAGTTGGCAAAGGTCATCACAAGTTACATTAAATTTGCTGAAATTTAGGCCAAATGTAGATGCATTTTTCTCCCAATGTACTTGGAATCAAGGGATGATCTATACACCAAAATGAAGATATACGATTCTAGTTTTAAATGCATTAATTCATCTATACGATATCAGAGTAGAGAGATATTCGAGTTTTCGCGACACTGCGCAAGTGACTCCCAATGGGACCCACATAGGCGGTGGTTGAGCTACTTCAATTTATAAACGATTTGAATGCCTATATTTTGCTCATTTTTAAACTCAACCTCATCTACAAACTTCTCCAAGCCCTTCTAAACAGTTTCCTCAATGGTTTGAAGTGATTCCAAAGTGATTACACCATATTTTAACATCAAACCTAGTCATAGTGAAGAACAACACCTCTTTGAGGTTGTGTTGTCATTGAGGATTGTTGTGGGTTGTATTTGGATGAAATTCCAAGTTTTTGATGCTGTATTAGGTGATTTTAGCAGCCTACTAATTGTGCTTAAGCTTGCTTGTATGTTGGTTAAGTTGTTAGGAGGATAAACTATAAGATAATACTTGGATTAGCTTACTCACTTCTATGGTGTTGTATCGCCATTGACGGTTATTGTAAGCTGAATATAACTTGGAATTCGACTTGATGTTACTGTAGGAGGGTGGTATATTGTGTTCGTTTCTGTTCCTAAGGTTATATTGATGTTGATTAAGTTAAATGGATGGAGTAGACATGAACTAGTGAATAAAGTTACTGATCAAAGATAGTTAGAGGGATGGATTGTTTACTTTGTTACAAAAAAATGGTATAACAATGGAATCATTGATGAATGAATTCATTATCATGTTAATGATACTTTTAAGTTAATGTAAGAAGTGTGTAAGGGGTAGATGGGCTATACGGATTCCAATTGGAGCTTGCCGCTCGTCGTGAAGTAGTTGTGACTTATTGTTGTTATGTGGTGTCTTGTTATTGACATTTATACGTTGATGGATTTCTCTAGTTGTCATTGTTGGTATATGGTATTGGTGGAGGCCCTTGTTACAAAGGAGATGCTGCCCAAATTTAAGTAACACGAGCTACTAGCTTAAGTTATAGAATTGGCCTTTGATCAACACTGATTTTGAATCTGCTTATGCTATGATAGATCGAGTTGACTTGTTTGAAGAGTCACCTGGAAGTAATTAAGGAATAACATGTTTAAGGTATGTTAATGCTAAGTTCCGTCCTTTCTTTTAGCACGAATTTTGGGAAATTCCTAAGACGTCAACTGTGATATTTTACCATTCTATTGGTAGAAAGACCTTCTATGGAAGGCATTGGGATCATAGCTGAAGTATTTACATAACGCTATTATGTTGATGTTCCACTCATTCGGTTAAATAGGGTATTCGACATCTATATATGTCATTTTGTCTGCTTTCTTAACTATATTCCTATATATATGAATTCTTATTCGTCCTTGGGTTGTGTAACTAAAAATAAAATAAAGGAATTTAGTATTTGTGATCAGTCTTTCTTCCTTGTTAAAGTGTATTTTAAAATTTCTGAAGTGACCCGTCGATTTCCAGTAATCTCAAATATAAAATTTTATTTAAACTACTAAAACACTTGATTTTTCTTAAATACTTCCATTTATTAAATATCATGAAATCAGGTATATGAACTAAGTGAAGCACCTTAAGATTTTTATGAATATCTTGAGAGTTAAATTATCTTCCTATAAGACGAGTTAAGTTTTCAAGTTTATTCAAAACAAGAAGAAGAAAGATATGAGGTTCCACGAGACAATTGTATGCAATACGAAGGTGATTATGAGATCATGAGAATAGGATACCTATTAGCCAAGATTGGCTAAGTTCTTATTATGTGCATTCAAAGTTCATATCATACATGGCATATTATGCATGGACTTTGAGCTATAATCGAAGGTAAGGGGCCTATTTGCCCGAAAAACTATATATTGTACGTATGGCCACAGGTTGGCAATATGATACTGATTAGCTACAAGAAGAGACCACCACTACTTGCATTTGGTTGGGTATGTCGTGCATTTGCATCAATATATATATATATATATATATATATATATGTGTGTGTGTGTGTGTGTGTGTGTGTGTGTGTGTGTGTGTGTGTGTGTGTGTGTATGTATTCACGACATACGATTACACGAGCATACCATGCATATTTGATTACTATGAGATATATATATATATATATATATATATATATATATATATATATATATATATATATATATATATATATATATATATATATATATATATATATATATATATATATATATATATATATATATATATATATATATATATATATATATATATATATATATATATATATATATATATATATATATATATGTATGTATTCACGACATACGATTACACGAGCATACCATGCATATTTGATTACTATGAGGTCGGATGTCGTCTATGGAGGCTATTAGAGTTTCAGTGTCAGGTGGTATCTTTATTAAATTTTTTACATCAGCTATGTATGATTCTACTCTGCCTTACATACGAGTACATTTTTTTCGTACTGATATCCCATTGCCTGGGGACACTGCAGTTTTGTTTCGTGCGTGCAGGTCCAGGTAGGGACTCTGATCGACCCCTCTGCTAGGGTTTCGAGGTTCAGCTGTGAGTTGGTAAGATCTACCTCTTCCTGGAGCTTTCATAGGATGGTTACTTTTGTTGTACAGTTTCGGTATAGTCGGGGCCTTGTCTCGACTATGCTTATGACACTCTTAGAGGCTATTGTGGACATAGTATTCTGGGTTCTTTTTGCAGCTTCCACTCTCCAGCCCATAGGCTTGGCATGTAAATATATGTATGTAGGCATGTATGTCTCCAATCGCGGCCTCGTCAGCTAGCTAGTACTTTATTATTTTGACTCGTCTACTTTTGATTATATGGCTTATTGTTATTCAGGTCATGATTCCAGGCTTAGTATTTCAGATATTGTGCTGCCCGATCAGTCGGGCCCCCAGTTTAGTTGGCTAGTATGTTTAGTGGCTAACTCGGTCAAATACAATATCGAGGGCCAGTCATGTCTTCCTTAGTTTGGGGCGTGACACTTTGTTCCTTGCTGAATTTTAGTTATATTCTGATGTCCATTGATGTATGGAGCTTGATTTGAATATACCCCCAAATTTGAAGATCTATGTTCATTTTTTTCCCTTTGAACCCTCACCCTTTTTCCTCATCTTTTAGCTTTAATATAGTTCATGATAGAGATAGTTATCTTGTAATAATTAGACATTTGGACTGATTTGTCTTGTAATAACTGAATGTTCGGACTGATTTACCTTGCAATAATTAGACATTCGGATTGATATTTTGAATATGCACAATTAATAGTAAAATTAATTAATGATATGGCTAGTTCAGATGCCTGTTGTAGTTCATAACTCAAAGCTTGATAGCTATTCAAATGTCAAAACATTGTGTAGTGTTTTAGTTCATTCAAGTTTTAGTATATTTAGAAATAGTCTGTTCAGATTTGTTTAGCATATTGAAGCCAGAATTATAATTAAAGTTTGGAAACTGAATTTATATACTCCGACTGATGAGTATTATGAATTTTTTCATTCAAATTTAAGGCTGAAATCTGATACAAAATCATTCTCAGCATCTTCCTTGTGAATATTGTTGATATATTTCATAATAGTCATGTGTAAAATTTCAATAATTAAGGTATAAATCGAAAGAAGAATTGTTGTGACTTATTTATGATGGACTCATTCGTCCAAATATATCTGGGCCTAATTAAAAGGCCCATCAGCTGCCAGATATAACGTAGCACTACACGTTTCTGGGCTAATTAAAAAGGAAGCCCAAAGCAGCCACGAATGAGGCTAAAATGCGAATACTGAATTTCCAAGTGTGTTATTCATCTATAAATTATTAGAGGATCTCTAGATATAAGAATAATAGAACATTTAGTGTGCTTTAGGATGTCCTTATAAAATAAAGCGGGCCACGTTCACCTAATCAAACACCACGAGGCTCCTTAATTTGATAAAACACTTTGTAAAATTGGAAGTGCCGATTAGAAAATTTCACGGCCTCCCACGAATTTCAAAATACGTAGTTGCTATAGGCGCGGATTTATTAATAAAATACTTTACTAAATTCGGGTGCGCATTTATGTGACCCAAATCCAAATCTCAATTGAGTTAGAATACGTCTAAAATTGCATGTGCATTTATGTGACGTGATTCGCGATGTGTTTCATTGACATTGTAAACTTCCTAAAATATACATATTAAAGCGGTTATAACTTTAAAATCGCATCATAGGTTTGAAATGGTACTCAAATCAGAAATTTAGCCACTTATAGTAAGTCTAAGCGACGGTGTTAGAACCACGAGATCTGAGGGTGCCTAATACCTTCCCTCGAATCAACAGAATTCCTTACTCAAGAATTTCTCATTCGCAGACTCCAAATGGGCAATCAAAATTTCCTCGATTTAGGATTTTAAATAAACCGGTGACTTGGGACACCAAAATCCAAACATATCCCAAGTGGCGACTCTTAAATAAATAATAATCCTATTTCGAGTAATGTCGCTTTAATTGTAAAAACTCCCTTATACATTTACCCTTCGGGGTAGGTTTGTAAAAAAGGAGGTGTGACAGCTCTGGTGACTCTGCTGGGGATAGTAAGCCCAGAATCTCTAGTTCAGGGTTCAAGAATTCGAGCTTAATATAACAGTTATATTTGGCTTTATCTGATTTCATTACATGTTCCGTGCTATAGGTACTAAATTCTTTACCGCTTTGATATTGGATGAACTGTACATATAAACTGCTACGAAACCCTTCATGTCTCACCTCCGGGTATGTGCTTACTGGTTGAGAGTCCCTATTCTTTTAGCATCATACCTAAAAATAAGAAAGAGGTCGGACAAGTTACTAAGCCGGATGGCCTTTTTGTTTCCGGTACGTTGCCCCCTCCTCGATTCGAGTTGTCCGCTCGGGGTACATAGTCTAGACCCTATACCGAGGTTCCGAACTTAGTATAATGAAACCTCATGTCTGATCCCTAGTAGGAACGTTTATTTGCATCATGCATCTGACTTAGGGGACTCAACATAGGGGTTGGGTCCGTCTAGGACACGTGCCCTGAAATAAAAGGCCATCCTGATGCATTTTACGTGCTACTTGTGCATTTATTTGTTTTGGATTCGCATGTTAACCGGTTGTGAACAAAAGAGAATAAATTGAGGAAAACAATAGTGTTAGGGTGATCACTTGTAAAACCAAAGCTTAATATAGCACCGAAATGCTACCGGATTTTTCAAAAAAAATATCAAAACAAAAAGCAAAAACAAAAAAAAGAAGAGAATTTGGGAGTTTTTCAATAATATTTTTGGGTTTTAATAAATTATTTTGCCAATTCCAACCTCTTTTTCGCAAAAATGCCAAAATAAGAAAAGCGAATGTCCAAGATTATTCACTTGTTTTAAAATAAGTCGGATGGCGCCATTACTACTGGTAATAGCTGAATGTTGCTACAGAGAACGCCAGAAGGCTGATCTTGCACAAATGGCCACCTCTGAATTTTATTCTAACTGGCAAACAAGCACAACCTGGAAAACCTTCTCTCCGAAATGTTGAAAGGCCGTATTTGCAAAGTCGGTCCTGGTTTTTAAAATAAATTTCATAAAATGTCAGTTTTAATGTTTTGAGACTACTGATTCACATTTAATAAATGTGTAGAATGAACATAATAATGAATAAAATTCCCTTGGAGTTGCGACTATGGTGGAATGATCTTGGGGAAGTAGGACAGAAAAAGGTCGACACACATATGGGAGGCCTCACTGGTTTATTGAAAATTAACCCCAGGGGAGACATCATAAAGGCCTTAATCACTTTCCGGGACCCGACCCACAACGTCTTCCACTTCTCGGACTTTGAGCTAACCCCGACTTTAGAAGAAATATCCGGATATATCGGGACCCATACAATCCCTCTGAGATATCAATACTTGATCGCACCCAGAAACCTCGCTGTGCATAAATTCATGGATACCCTGAAAATCAGCAAAAAAGTTCACAATCCTGACTTATCGGTTGGCTTTTGCACCTTGCAATTTATATACCAAAGATATGGCCACATTGGAGGATTCTACAACCCTGAAAATCTTAGTTGTAGCAAGGGTAATCGGCTCAAGTGGGAGGAGCATCGATGTTTCGCGTTCATGGTGTCTTTCTTGGGTCTTTTAGTATTCCCACAAAAGGACGGGAACATCAACATACAGATAGCAGGGGTCGTTAGCACTTTAATGACCCAAGCCAAGAGTACTCTCCCTCCAATGATCTTGTCTGACATCTTCCGGGCCCTTGCCATCTGTAAAGCGGGAGGAGATTTCTTCGAGGGTTGTAACTTGCTGCTACAAATCTGGATGATTGAGCATATATGTCACCAGACTCGATTCACGAATTACGGGTCGCCAGCGAAAGGCTGCATAGAAGAGTTTGACAACAGAGTCGATGGCTGTAAATTTCCAGAAGGTGTCCCAGAATGGGTGGCGCATCTCCGGGTCATCACTGCAAATCAAATAGAATGGACATTCAGTTGGCTCTCTATGGATGAAATTGTGCATATGCCCGCCACCGGACCTCATTTCCTTTTGATGGGCATCTGAAGCATCAATCCCTATGCGCCATATAGAGTACTCAGACAATTGGTTAGATGCCAAATGATCCCCAAAGATGAGGATATTAGCCGCCATGTGGTTGAGATAAGAGCGAATAGCCAATTCCCCGAAGCTGCTGTACGCCAAATCTGGAGTGATTGCCAATATTTGACAGCCGATACTCGAGTACGTGACGTATCTAAGGGTGAGGTTGCGCCGGGTATGTTGCTTGATACAAGAGGATATAGAGCCTGGGAGGCCACCAAAGAGACCGCATCTCCAGGAATTTGCTGAGACATCACAAGAGCAGTGGGATTGGTTACCAAAAGAAAATGAATACTGGGCTATTATAGGAAGGCTGGAAAAGAAAATTCAAGAATTGCAATTTGAAAACTGTCTGCAAGCTGCAGCCATCGAGGGAGAAAAGAATGTATTGATTAAAGAAAATTAAGCCTTACGAGCCCATGTCCAAAAAATGAAGGCAGCCACAGAAAATCCTCCCAGGAGTGCAAAAAATGAAAAACTCATAAAGAACCTGCGCCGAAAAGTAACTAAATACGGGTTCGACCTAAATAAGGTGGAGGGTGAACTGTCTAGGGTTCAGAATCAATTAATTAAAAGTGCAGAATAAAGAGACCGCATACTGGAGAAGTTAAAAGAAGGAAGTGGCAATGAAAGCGCTGGTTTAAAATAGAGGGTTGTCATAGCTGAAAACAAAATGGCCAAACAAGCCAGGGATTTCAAAGCTGAGAGAGAGCATTGCTATATGGTAATAGAAAGATTGGAAAGGGATTTGCGGCAGTTCCAAAAGCTGAATCAAGCAGCTGAATGGACATTAGAAGCACGAGACGAACAAACAGGGCGTTTGCTACAAGAAAAAAGGGATCATCATAGAAAAGGTACAGGCAACCACATAATATATTACCATGAAGTGCAATCATTGTGAATACATGGCAAAATCTATGTTTTTTTCCGCTGCCATTACATTTGTCCATCAAGTAATGGAAGATCTCCACTACCTCCAGGGGAGTTTGGCGCGCAAACCTGCGATAATGCCGAACTATTCCCCGCAAGCCCCAAAGACATTTGAAGTTTTAATGTATTCATAAATTTGTATTTTTCCTAAAAATGAATCTGTCTGTATGTTCTGTTACTTGCCTTTCGAGTCTGTAAGAGCATTAAGTCCCAGTTTGGTAGCTACCTTTAATTCGGTTAGCCTTTGTAATCAAAGTTTATGTCTTTATAAAAATTGGAAATCCCAAATACTTTGTGTGTACATAAACTTTTTCCATGAACTACGCTCGGTCTGATTCATGCAAAGTCATGATACGTAGGCAATCTCTATTGGATTCGAACGTATTTTTTTAAAAGGGGAAAACTACAAAAGGGGAATAAGAAGTAGGAAACAAAAGGAAAATCCGGAATAAATGTCAGGATGCCACATGCGACCATTGCAAGCATATAGAAACCCATTATCTGCATAGGTGCATCATACCCAACATGTGATTTCCTATTTGTTTATCTGTCCCGAACTAACTGTTGAACCATGATTGGTTTGCGGTAAGCTGGCTTCACACGGATACTTTACTAGGTCAAAGGGAAGCACAAAGATGTCAACTGAAATGACTTTACCAGCAGTCCCTATCCCAGAGGACAACCCAATTACAGGAATCACAGCCTCAGAATCTGTAGTGGCTGAGGAGAACAGGATCCTACGGCTCCGAGTCATGGAGATGTGGGATGCCTGGACAAATGGGAAAGAACCTCCAAACGCCATCCCCAAATTTCCCGAGCTTTTTCCAAGGTCAGGGGTACCTCTACAATTCCTATCATTCACCCAAATATCCTCCTGGGGCAGCCCACTATATCAGCAAACTTTGTCGGGGCACCTTATGAAACCCGCCCCCTGATGCTTACATCCTGTCTAGTTCCTAATATTTTTACGGCCCCTCCGTGCGCAGCCACCACACAACCTGCGGTACCAAGGCCCATGTTTGACCCCACAACTTTTACATTCCAGACTCCTAACTACCAAACAGAGCCCCCCTCATACCCCTCATATAACTACCCTCAGCCAGCATACGAACTTACACATCTTCAAGATAACACCTCCAAAACACCCGAACAAGATGAAATCACAAGGAGAATTAAGAGTTTTGAACAAAGTATGTAAAACATGCAAGGATTAAGTGGTCAAAAGAGTGTATCTTACTCAGACCTATGCATGTTCCTACACGTACATCTTTCTTTGGGGTTTAAAACACCGAAGTTCGAAAAATACGATGGCCACGGCGACCCCATCGCTCATTTGAAAAGGTACTACAATCAAGTACGTGGAGCCGGTGTGAAAGAAGAACTCTTGATGGCGTATTTTAGGGAGAGCTTAGTGGGAATTGCATCTGAATGGTATATAGACCAGGATATTACCCGATGGCACATCTGGGACGACCTTGCACGGGACTTTGTAAGGCAGTTCCAGTACAACATTGATATTGCTCCCGATAGGAATTCCCTAGCCAACTTGAAAAAGAAACCCGCTGAAAGCTTCAGAGAATATGCTGTTAAATGGCGCGAGCAAGCATAGAGAGTATAGCCTCCTATGGACGAGACAGAGATGGTCATCATCTTTCTGCAAGTGCAAAAGGCAGACTATTTTCAGAATATGATGTCCGTAATGGGTAAGCCTTTTGCAGAGGCAATTAAGATTGGGGAAATGGTAGAGAATGTCCTCAATACATGGAGGATTCTGAGTCAATCCGCGATAAGAGAAACCTCCCAGGCCATACAAGGAGGGTTGGGAGGAATCCCAGGAAATAAGAAAAAAGAGGAATCATCCATGGCAGCCTCCGGGATGAGGAAACATCATGCTCATAGCCATGCATTCTCTGAAAGGGCACCTAAACATTACTATGCTCACCAAGACATGCACTATGTCCCTCAACCCTATGCAGTTATAAATGCTCAGCCCTTTGCTCGTCCTCAACAGGCGAACAACAGAAACCAAGCCCCAAGAAATCATCCTCCTCAGAATCACTACAATCCCCGCCCTCCACAAAATAATTATCGTCCCAGGGAGCCACCCAGGAGATAGAATTTCACTCCAATAGGAGAATCCTATGCCAGCCTATTCCCAAAGTTGGTCCACATGGTTCTCTTGCAGCCTGTGCCCCCAAATAGACGAAACCCCGAATCACCTTCTTATAAAAGGGGCGTACGTTTTGCTTACCACTCTGGGGCAGATGAACATGATACCGAAAATTGCTGGACCCTAAAGCAGTGGAGGATTTGAAATACCAAATGAAGATAGTACTAAGAGATGAAGAGATCCCAAATGTAACTGATAACCCGTTGCTGGCTCACAACAACGTGCCGGTCATCGGAATGATCTGCGAGGACAAAGAATTTTATCCATCCCTAAAAGCCATCATAGCCATCGCCAAGGCAGATAGAAAACCAAAAGTTACCCCCGAAAAGATTGAAGAAAAGAAAATGAATGAAGCCAAATGCCCAGAAGCAGAAAAGAAGGCTAAGGTCAAAGCTGGGAAGACCCCGACCAAGGAAACAATACTCAACATCCCACGAGGCGTAAAGAAAAGAAGCCCACTATGAGCCCCCCAAAAAGGTTCGAGCTTAACAAAACCATATATATACCCAAGAAAGCCTATGTGGAGGTATCGATTAAACCATCGGTGCTGAATGAGCCCGTGGTAATCGTCGCGCACCGCAGAAGCCCATGACCAACCCTTAAGCAGTCCCTTGGAATAATTAGGAAACCATCATTAAATACAAGGGGAAATAAGTCCCCGGGGAAGCTAAAAAAGGTTATCCCACAAAGAAATACTCAGATATGGAAGAGGTGAAACACTGCTACCAAATGACGGTTTCCACCTAAGAGGCCAGTGAATACTGAGGAGGCAGAAGCCTTCTTCCAAAAAATGAAAATGCCAGAGTACGAAGTGCTGGATCAGCTCTAAAGATTCCATGAGCAGATTTCTTTATTGTCACTCTTGATGAAATCTCCCGAGCATCAGCAGATGTTGGCCAAAACATTGAACGAAGCGTATGTACCGTCTGAGACCTCTGCAGAGCAACTAGAGAAAATGGCAGAGAGATTCTTCACTATTAACTATGTCTTGTTCAGTAAGATTGGCTTACCTCCGGAGGGAGCTACTCACAACAAAGCCATGCACCTCACTGTCAAGTGTGAGGGATATTATGTCAAAAGAGTAATAATCGACGGAGGTTCCGGAGTAGACATATGCCCAATGTTTACCTTGCATAGAATAGAGATTGGGACAGAGAGGATCCATCCTAACAACGTATATGTCCGAGCCTTCAATGGAATCAAGAGGGACACCTTAGGTGAAATTGATTTGATGCTCACCAATTGTCCAGTCGACTTCGAAGTAACATTTACATGGACACCTCCTATAACTACCTCCTAGGAAGGTCGTGGATTCATGCAGCAGGGGCAGTGCCTTCTACCCTGCACCAAATGCTGCGATTTGAACATGAAAACCAGGAGATTGTAGTTCATGGAGAGGACGAACAATTGATTTACTAGGACCCCTTTGTCCCCTGTCTAGAAGCCAAAGAAGGGAGTGAGCACATAGTCTACCAAGCTTTTGAAGTCGTAGTAGCCGATTAAGATGAAGAGGGCAAGCCGCTTCCCCAGCCTTTCCTGTCAAATGTTTCAATTATGGTGGCAAAGGAAATGACGCGCCAAGGTTTTAAGCCAGGCAAACGACTCGGAGGCTCCCTAAAAGGCATAACCGAGCCGGTTGCCTTGCCTGCCGCAGAAAAATTCTTTGGAATGGGCTTTCATCCAACCTCAGAAGATATAAAACTGGGCCAATCGCAGAAAGCGCAAGGGATGGGCCTTGCCACGACCCCTAACCCACTTGTACAAAACCTTTGGTAAACCAAAGTACAGTGAGGAGGAGGAAGAAGAAACCTTCACGGCAGAAGAAATTGATGAGATCTACGGAGCTATGAGGGAGTTGCTGTACGAGGTCAACATGGTCCAACCAGGAGAAGGTTCAAGCACCGCCGTTGTTCTCTATATAGGGCCATATGCCAAGCTTCAAAGTTGGAAGGCCACACCTTTTCCAGTGAGGCGGGAGGCCCGGTAGTCCCTCCTTGCTAGCTCTTCCTACATCACAAGCTATTTCGGGGTGTAGCTCTGTTGTTTGTTTTTCTTTTGCACTTTTTCCTTGAAATCTCAATTGTAAACCCTGTTTTCTTACAAGTCAAAGAAATAAAATAAATATTTCATCATTTGCACCTCTTTGTCTTTCTCTGATCTTTATCTTTCTTTTATTTTTCATCTTTTCAGTCCCAATAATGCGGCTTTAAATTAAATGACATGCTTGCGGATTTCATGCCATTACACAAACATGCTGCCCATCTGTGAAATAATGAACCAAGAACTGGAATACGATGAAGAATAGTCTTTTAGGAAAACCGAGAGTTGGAACACTTTGAAAACAAACCTAAGCTAAACTTAAACTATACTAAACCGGTTAACTTGGGCAATCCCGATAAAATCAAAGAAACAAAAATAAGCATCCACGTGAATGAAGAAATACGGGATTCATTGGTTCAACTCATGTTGGAATTCAAAGATGTATTTGCGTGGTCCTACAATGACATGTCTGGATTGAGTATGGATTTGGTGGTTCATAAGTTTCCTACATACCCTGAACGCCATCCGGTCTAACAAAAACAAAGAAAGTTCAAGCCTGATGTCAGCGATAAAATCAAAGAGGAAATTAAAAAACAACTAGAGGCAGGGGTAATATGGGTGGTCCGTTACACCACATGGCTGGCCAATGTGGTCCCGGTGCCGAAGAAGGAAGGAAAAACTCGAGTGTGTGTGGATTACAGAGATTTGAACAAGGTGAGTCCCAAGGATAACTTACCTCTTCCCAACATCCACATCCTTGTCGATAACTGCGCTAAACATGAGATTCAATCCTTTGTAGACTGCTACGTAGGATATCACCAAGTGTTGATGGATGAGGAAGATGCTTAGAAAACCGCCTTTACCACACCTTGGGGAACCTATTGTTATAGAGTTATGCCTTTTAGATTGAAAAACGCCGGGGAAACATACATGAGGGCTATGACCACCATCTTCCACGACATGATGCATCGAGAAATAGAGTTATATGTGGATGACGTGATTATCAAATCTAAGACTCAAGGCGATCATGTAAAGGACTTGAGGAAGTTCTTCGAAAGCCTCCGCCAATATGACTTGAAATTAAATCCAGCAAAGTGTGCATTTGGAGTCCCGTCGGTAAAACTTTTGGGGTTCATCGTCAGCCGGAGGGGAATCGAACTGGATCCAAACAAGATCAAATCCATTCGAGAGCTGCCCCCGCCAAGGACCAAAAGGATGTAATGAGTCTATTGGGAAGATTGAATTACATCAGTCGATTCATCACCCAGTTTACTTCCACATGTGAGACCATATTTAAGTTATTAAAAAGGGATGCGGCAGTCAAGTGGACAGTTGAGTGTCAGGAAGCTTTTGACTGAATCAAACAGTACTTGTCCAATCCACCAGTTTTGGTTCCGCTAGAACCAGGAAGACCACTATTTCTCTATCTAGCAGTCTTGGAAGGCTCTTTTGGCTGTATTCTCGGGCAGCATGACGCCACGAGAAAGAAAGCGCAAGCAATTTATTATCTAAGAAAAAAGTTTACCAGTTACGAGGACAAGTACACACTGTTAGAAAGAACTTGTTGCGCCTTGATGTGGCTGGATCAGAAGTTAAGGCATTATCTGCAAGCTCATACCACGTACCTCATAACCAGGCTGGATCCACTAAGGTACATATTCCAAAAACCAATGCCTACAGGGCGACTGGCCAAATGGCAAATCTTACTTATCGAGTTCGACATAGTTTATGTCACTCGTACGGTAATGAAGGCTCAAGCATTGGTAGATCATCTGGCTGAGAACCCCGCTGATGACGAATATCAGCCTTTAAACACCTACTTCCCCGATAAAGAAGTGAATTCATTGGAAGTAGCAGCTGAAGACACCCCTGTCTGCAAAATGTTCTTCGACGAAGCAGTAAACGCAAAAGGCATAGGGATTGGGGCGATTTTAATCTCACATACAGGCCAGTATTATCCATTCACAGCCAGGCTCCATTTCTTTTCCACCAATAATACAACTGAATATGAGGCTTTCATCATGGGCATGAACATGGCCATTAATAAAGATGTCGAAGAATTGCTAATCATGGGAGATTCCGATCTGATCATCCGACAGGCTCAACGAGAATGGGAGACAAGAGACATTAAGCTCCTCTTATATAGAAAGCATGTGGAAGACTTCAGCAAGCAGTTCAAATCGGTACAATTCAGGTACATTCCCCGTTGCCACAATGAGTTAGCAGATGCACTCGCAACCTTGGCCTCTATGTTACCTTACCCGGGAAATGCCTATATTGGTCATTTATAAATCCAAATCAAAGAAAGGCATGGGTATTGTAATGTGACTGAAGCAGAGCCCAGCACACAACCTTGGTATTACGACATCTACAGATTCCTGAAAATGCAGGAGTATCCCGAGCAAGCCACCAGGGTGAAAAAGAAAACCATCCAACGACATACAAGTAATTTTTTCTTGAGCGGTGATACTTTGTGTAAAAGGACTCCAGATCTTAAATTGTAGAGATGTGTGGATACCAAGGAAGCTGGGAGAACTATGCATGAAGTACATGGGGGAGTGTGTGGGCCCTATATGAATGGCTATGTACTAGCAAAGAAGATACTCCGAGCTGGCTATTACTGGATGACCATGGAGAAAGACTGATTTAGCTTCGTTCGAAAATATCATCAATGCCAGGTGCCAGTGATTTGATTCATGCACCTCCAAATGAACTGCATCCTATGTCAGCACCCTAGCCATTTGTCGCTTAGGGAATGGATGTCATTGGGCCTATTGAGCCAAAAGCCTCAAATGGACACAGATTCATATTGGTCACCATTGATTACTTCACAAAATGGGTTGAGGCCATCACCCTTAAGTCTGTTACCAAGAAAGCGGTAGTGGATTTTGTGCATTCCAACATCATTTGTCGCTTTGGGATTCCAGCTACCATCATTACAGACAATGCAACTAATCTAAAAAGTCGGCTGATGGGAAAGATATGTGAACAATTCAAGATAACACATAGAAACTCCACTCCGTACCGGCCCAAAGCTATTGGTACGGTCGAAGCAGCTAACAAGAACATCAAGAAGATCTTGAGGAAAATGATTCAAAGCTAAAGGAAATGGCACGAAAAGTTGCCTTTTGCACTGATGGGGTATCGTACCGCAGTACGTACATCGGTAAGAGCAACCCCTTATTTGCTGGTCTACGAGACTGAAGCTGTCATACATGCCGAGGTGGAAATCCCTTCGCTCCGAGTGATTGTCGAAGCATAAATTGAAGATAATAAATGGGTCAAAACCCGTTTGGAGCAGCTGGCATTAATTGATAAAAACCGAATCACCGTAGTATGCCGCAAGCAGTTGTACCAACAAAGAATGGCTCGTGCTTACAACAAGAAAGTGCGCCCCAGGAATTTAGAAGTCGGGCAGCTGGTATTGAGACGGATACTTCCTCATCATCAGGAAGCCAAAGGAAAATTCACTCCAAACTGGAAACGTCCGTACATTATCAGAAAGATATTGCCTAAAGGAGCATTGTACCTGGGTGACGTTGAAGGAGACGAGCCCGAGGCAGCAGTAAACATGGATGCAGTAAAATTGTATTATGTTTGAACCCCCTGCAACAACGGCCCCGGTTTATTGAAATGATGAAGGCTTTGCTTTCTCGCCACCCTCACCCTCTTTGTAACCCGGAAATGTTGTTAAAAAAAATTAAAAAAAAAGAAAAGAAAAAAAAGAGAAAGAAGAAAAGAAAAAAAAATGAAAAAAGAAGAAAAAAGGAATACAAACAAAATTGGTTACGGAAAAACTTCCTAATCTACGTCTGACTTGATTCCGAAAGGATACGTAGGTAGCCTCTCCCTGAGGTTCAGTCATATCAAAATAAAAACCCCATATACCCAAGAAAACCAAAACTGGGGCAGAAATGTATTGGTTCGGTTACAAATCCGTCCGAATGGTTCTAAAGTTTTAGATCCCCGGGGATGTGAAAAATACCGTTGTTGGGATTCGGCACAAATCAGATTTTGAGAGAAATAAAATGAGAGAGTCTTATCGGTGAAAACCTCCGGGCACCATAAGCTGACGGCAAGTAGATAAAAACAAAATGAGAGAGTCCGTTTAGCGAAAACTCCTAAAGAGCGCTATCGGGCGACGGGAGAAGATAAATGAGAGAGGCCGATTTGGCGAAAACCCAAATAGCGTGCCGTCGGCCGAAAAGAGGAAATATTGCTGCTCAAGTCTGAATCAGTTTCTTTGATCTTGAAAGAGCTCAAACCAGAAAGCAGAAATGGATCTGGCCGGGTATTCAGTCTAAGAATCATGTCTTTGCCATTTAAAGGCGACTCATATTTCCAGATGAGTCCCCTCTCTTCCTTACAAAAGGAACATATCTCTCTAAAATCCATGTTTCATTCCTTTCCACTTTTACTTTGATGTCTTGACTGTTCCTTAAGTAAGGTAGCAGGGATGGTCTTATGGGTTTCTCTTGGCAAGAACTAAAGGAATACCTGGCATCGTCAAGCGCGTTTAGCCAATCCCCGCTGATCATGATGGCTGATTCTTCAAAAGCAGGGAAATAAAAGAAAGGAAACTCAAAATAAAAGGTCCATGAAGGTGAAGCAAAATCAGAGGGCTTTTAGCCAAGTAGGACATTCGTTCTTATCAAAAGCCCCAAAAGCAAGCCCCGAAATCAAATCGGGGCAAAACCCATAACAGAAGGCCCAGAAAACAAAAACCAACCCGAAAATGAGACCCCCCTGGCCAACCTAAAAAACAAAGACTGGAAGTCAAGGGTTTAGTCCTCTGACATGAAGGAAGCTGAAATCAAGCGTGGAAAGGCTGCAAAACCAATCACTGTTCAAACTAACAGTTTGTTTTGTTTTTAAATTAAAATAGACACAGGTGCAACCTAGAAAAACAGAAGGAACGTTGGGAAAAACAACAAAAGGATTGGCGCAAGGACCAAAGATGGTGTTGCATCAATAACAAAATGGAAGTTTTCTTTTCATTTTCCTACGAGCTCGTAAATAAGCATGATAGCACGGGATTCCAATCCTTAGTTTCCCCTTGTGCAGCTTGTGGATTTCCTAGGCATGACCCAAGGATTGCATTCCACCCCTCCAGCATAGACCAAAAAGTCTCCTTCCTTCACATACAGGCATAACTCGGGAAGTTCCTCTTCACATCCCCAGCACAACCTGAGGATTCCTTTCCTACACTTTCTACTCCCCAGCGTAGTCTAAAAGTAATGCTACCCTATACTTAACATAACTTAAGGGTTGTTCCTTCCCCTCTACCCCTAGTATAGTCAAAAGGATCTCTCTGGTCCCTCACTTCCTGGTAGATCCTCCCTAGCATAACCTAAGATTTTTCATTCATCCCAGCATAACCCGCGAATTCCCCTAGCATAACCCAGGAATTTTCATTCATCCCGGCATAACCCGCGGATCTCCCTAGCATAACCTAGGAATTCTCTCTCAACCCGGCATAACCCGCTGATTCCCCTGGCATAACCCAGGAATTTTCATTTATCCCGATATAACCTGTGGATCTCCCTAGCATAACATAAGATTTTTTCATTCATTTTGGCATAACCCGTGGATCTCCCTAGCATAACCTAGGAATTTTCATTCATCCCGGCATAACCCGCGGATCTCCCTAGCATAACCTAGGAATTTTCCATCAATCCCAGCATAACCCGTGGATTTCCCTGCAATAACCCAGGAATTCTCTTTCCCCCCGGCATAACCCAAATTTCTTCATAACCCATGGTTCTCTTTCCATCCCCAAAAGGGACTTTTTCATTCCTATCCCGGCATAACAAACGATCCTCTTCTTATCCCCAGCAGGGACCCTGTCTCCTTCCCAACATAACCTGGAAATCTTTCCTAAGGATACACAATCCCGATTTTTATTGTTTTTAATAAAGAATAGCTTGGATTTTGTGTTGCAAATAACTCACGAAATTTTCCTAGTGAAAACTGGGGCAGAAAATTTCGTACGTTTGTCTGTATTGGTGTTCGAGCAGGGTTTACCTGGAAGCACAAAGTTTGAGATGACCAAAAGCATGAGTCTCAATCCAGAATAAAGGAAAAGAAGAAAAAAACCAAAAGAAGTAGAATTCAAAATGATGAATTGGATAGAGACGCGGACTGCTCAAAATTGAAATGAAGCCACCAACTCTGCATGTCCCGCTTTGTTTCAAAAACTGAAGAATAAACCAGCAGTTGCAGCTAATGGGCATCAAGATTCAGATCAAGGTTTACAGCAAAATCAGCTAAGATTCAAGATCGAGATCTTAGAGATTTACATATAGGAATCTTGTATACCGTAATTGACAGGCCTAGCCAGTTTAGCTTTTTTTTTTTAATTTTGTGTAATTAAGAGTTAGTAAGCAGTAGCAGCAGCAACAACAGTAAAATCACAACCCAATGTAGTCCCAGCTACCAAAACTTCTAGAACTACACTGACCTGATTCCTTTATCGCCAAGGATATGTAGGAAACCTTTGAAGCAAGGTTCGGTCAGAAAATTTTAAAATGATTCACACGGAGTACTCGGTCGGATGAAAATCGGTCATATTTGCTCACTTGTATTTTCACAAAAACTCTTCGTGTTCGCGCGCAAAGAGGGGCACCAGTGAGCATATGATTTTTGCCCTGTTAAGACGACTCCTATAGGACTCTCAGGTTTATGATTTTCCTTTTAATATTTTCTTTAGGATTTAATTGCATGTGCCCGTGTGTCTTCATGTTTGAGACCATTTAAGATTTAATTTCATGTGTTTGCTAAAATAATTGTTAATTAGATTTATTTTTACAAATATAAAATTCAAAAATATGCAAGTGGTATTTTCTGGCATTTTAATCATTTTTGTTATACTTGAATTTGTTGCATTTTGTTTGTGTTAATTAGGAATTTTTAAATAGAATTAGCAATTAGGAATAAAACAAAAATGAAAGAAAACAAAAAAAAATAAAAATAATACATATGTATACAACCACCCAGGCTGGCCACAATTGGACCAGAGCTGGATGGCCCACATACTTTTTTCCTGTAAAACACACCTGTGCCCAGCCCAAACATAAATCCCCGACCCAGTCCACATACAAACGCCCAAAACGACACTGTTTCAAGGATAGGCTATCACAACCGTTGATAAACAAACCATCCAACGTCCATGAAACCCTCACCCCAAATTAAATAAATATGTCCAAATCTTTGTATAGATACAGAGACAAAATCTTCATCTTTTTCCTACAAAATACACCGCTGTAATACCTCCCTATCTCCGCCCTTTGACCGCCCTTGACCACCTAGCAACCACCCTAACGCCGCCATCGGAAATCGCCTCATGGCGGCCGGTCACCAAACCACCCCAACTTTACGCCACCAGACCACCATGACCCCCTCTTCCCCTTTCTGTAGTTGGTTTCTTTCTAACAAACACCGATCTTCTCGAATATTAAAAAAAAAGGTTCGCCAGAACCACCGTCTCCGGCAACCCAATCCCAAACCGCCCAAATTTATACCATAGGACCACCTAGACCTCCCCTTCCCTGTCTTGCAATCCGTTTCTTTCAAATAACTCTCCATCATCTCGAATTTTCAAAAGAAGGATCGCCGGAACCATCGTCTCTGGCGACTCAACCCCAAACCCGTCCAAAGTTACACCCCTGAACCACCTCATCTTCCTCTTTCCAACCGTCCATATCATGCCCTTAGAATCCAAGTGAAGCGCCTCGAATATTGATTTGAAGTCTACCCTAAAACCTAAACCCCACCGGATTCTGGCCAAAGTGACCTCAGACAATCCCCTTCCATCCCCCTACCAAACCATTCCATCCACAGCCCTCAAACCCTGCTAACCACAACAAAAACTTAGATCTGAGACCTTGGTGGGTCTCAGAAGCACCAAACCCCCCCCCCCCCCCCCCCGAACCCTTGTTCTTCTTTAAACACTCAAGGAAAATGCCTTACTGGTTAAAAAACCTCCCAAAAGAAGCCAGAAATTCATGGAATTGAAAGAATATAAATTTAAGGCTGCATGAACCAAAAGTTAAGTATTCTACATTTAATCATTGTCGTTTCTTGTATATATTTAATTGCTTTGTTTCTTTTGAATTTTAGTTGTTTTGTTTCTTTTAAATTTTAGTTTGTTGTTCACGATGTCATACTGAAGTAGGTTACGTAGTCGTCTCTACTTGCTATATGCCTCATTTCCCTTGGGTATCACTGGTTTGAATTCATTCATCTTTTGAGTGGTCTAATATCATATTGATCTTAGCCTTTTCATTCTAAAATTTACATGGCTTGTGATCCTGGCCTTTTGACTCTTCAATAATGTGACCACTAAAATTTTTGTATGGTTTGTTGATCCTCATCTCTTGATTTTGCATTGGTTTCACTTTTGAGGTTCTGAATGGTTTTGTGATCCTACCTGTGTTATATCATGATTCTGAGTAGGTGTCCTCTTTTAAGAGTTTCGTACCAGTCATATTTCTTTCCTAGTGATTGTGATCTTCAGTATTTGCACATGTTAGGATAAATTGCTTTTCTGTATATTGTAGCTACTAATATTAGCTTTTTTTTTATTTCTTGGTTTTTACTTCTAAGTTTTTACTAAGTATTATAGTTTGCCCATTGTTCCTGTATAGTCAATTGGGTTTTCTTTTTTGATTGTTATGATTCATCTTGATGTATTCATGAGTATAGTCCTGAAAGTTATGACAATTGTTTGCTTGAATCCATAAGGTGCATTGTTTGGTCCTTAAACTCTTTAAGTTTCCAAGTCCACATAGTAAGCATGTAGCCCAGACCAAATTTGGCCCATAATTGAACACAGTTGACCAGGGTCAGATTTGACCAAACCCAATTGAAAAGCAAGGGTAAAAACTTTAGGTTTGTCAATTAGGAAAGGAAATAGGGGTATAAGGGGTATTTTTGCCTGAAAGAATCTTGTAACAACCCCTAGAACATTCTAGTAGGGACTTAGGCATAATTTCAGCCTCAAACTTGAGGCACAAGTCAGAAAACTAAGGACTGTTTAGGTAAAAACTGAAATTTGAATAAGGGACTAAAAGGAAAAGAGTTGCCCTAAGGCCTCACTATAAAAATGAGCAATCTGAACATTAGAAAAGGGGGGATTTTTCTGACTTTTGGAATATATTTTCGAGCAGACCTTTCTTTTGAAGCTGGAGTGAATTGAGATATATAAATACTTATTAATTTCCTCTATATTCTGGAGAAGTCATTAGTGCTACTCTTATTCCTGTGGAATTTTGATCCCTTCAAAATTCTTTCCTAAAATCTGGGTGTTTACTGTTCGATTGACTGCTGCTTGTTTGCTGATTACTTTCATTTACTCAACGCTTTGTTCCTTTCTAAATTCCAGGTACATCCTGACGTCCATTGATGTATGGAGCTTGATTTGAATATATCCCCAAATTTGAAGATCTATGTTCATTATTTTCCCTTTGAACCCTCACCCCTTTTCCTCCTCTTTTAGCTTTAATATACTTCATGATAGAGATAGTTACCTTGTAATAATTAGACATTTGGACTGATTTGTCTTGTAATAACTGAAAGTTTGGACTGATTTACTTTGTAATAATTGGACATTTGGATTGATATTTTTAATATGCACAATTAATAGTAAGATTAACAAATGATATGGCTAGTTCAGATGCCTGTTGTAGTTCATAACTCATAGCTTGATAGCTATTCAAATGTCAAAACATTGTATAGTGCTTTAGTTCATTCAAGTTTCAGTACATTTAGAAATAGTCTATTCAGATTTGTTTAGCATATTGTAACCAGAATTATAATTGAAGTTTGGAAACTGAATTTGTATACTCCGACTGATGAGTATTATGAATTGTTTCGTTCAAATTTAAGGCTGAAATCTGATACAAATTCGTTCTCACCATCTTCCTTGTGAATATTGTTGATATATTTCATAGTAGTCATGTGTACATTTTCAATAATTAAGGTATAATTTGAAATAAGAATTGTTGTGACTTATTTATGATGGACTCATTCGTCCAAATATCAATGGGCCTAATTAAAAGGCCCAGTATCTACCAAATACAACGTAGCACTACACGTTTTTGGGATGATTAAAAAGGAAGCCCAAAGCATCCACGAATGAGGCTAAAATGCGAATACTGAATTTCCAAGTGTGTTATTCATCTATAAATTATTAGAGCATCTCTAGATGTAAGAATAATAGAATATTTAGTGTGCTTTAGGATGTCCTTATAAAATAAAGTGGGCCATGTTCACCTAATGAAACACCACGAGGCTCCTTAATTTGATAAAACACTTAGTAAAATTGGAAGTGCCGATTAGCAAATTTCACGGCCTCCCACGAATTTCAAAGACATAGTTTCTATAGGCGCGAATTTATTAATAAAGTACTTTCCTAAATTCGGGTGCACATTTATGTGACCCAAATCCAAATCTCAATTGAGTTAGAATACATCTAAAATTGCGTGTGCATTTATGTGACGTGATTCGAAATGTGTTTTAATGACATTGTAAACCTCCTAAAATATACATATTAAAGCGGTTAATACTTTAAAATTGCATCATAGGTTTGAACATGTACTCAAATCAGAAATTTAGCCACTTATAGTAAGTTTAAGCGACCGTGCTAGAACTACGGGATCTGAGGGTGCCTAACACCTTCCCTCGGATCAACAGAATTTCTTACTCTAGAATTTCTGGTTCGCAGAATCCAAATGGGCAGTCGAAATTTCCTCGATTTGGGATTTTAAATAAACCTGTGACCTGGGACAAAAAAAACCAAACCTATCCCCAGTGGTGACTCTTAAATAAATAATAATCTCATTTCGAGTAATGTCACTTTAATTGAAAAAACTCCCTTATACATTTAACCTTCGAGGTAGGTGTGTAAAAAAAGAGGTGTGACAATCCCCATAGGAGTACAAGGAGCAAGGAAGCTAGGACTTGGGGGGAACCCCATCCTAATGGATACTTTAGGATTCTAAAATACCAGAGGACTACATAAACCCAGCCAAGAAAGAAGAGATACAAATTTTCATGCACAATTCTAGGGTGGGGGCATTTGGCCTTGTGGAAATAAAGGTGAAGCGAGCAACAGCACAACAATTCTCTCTACACCAATGCCAAGGCGGGTCATTCAGCACGAACTTGTCATTGCATCCAAAGGGGAAGATATAGCTACTATGGAATCCAATGATTTATGGAGTCAACATCATAAGAGCAACAACACAACTTATACACTATGAAATACAACATAGAGGAACTGGACACATATTTCATATGTCTATGATATATGCTTTCAATGATGCAGCATTGAGAAGGGAGTTATGGCAAACACTTAAGGAAATAAATGGACGGGTCAAAGGCCCCTAGGCAATAATGGGAGACATTAACTGTGTTTTACAGAAGGAGGAAAGAACAGGCAGCCCAATATCTATTGCAGAAATACATGATTTCAAGAGATGTATTAAGGAATGTGAACTACAGGATCTCAAATCTGCTGGAGCATTTTTCACATGGACAAAAAAAAAGTGGAGGGGACATGGTACTCAGTCGAATAGATAGAGTACTGGTAAATGATAAATGAAACATGCAACTTCATGCATCAAGCGTGCACTACAGAAACGAGGGGTTGTTTGATCATTGCCCAGCCATCATAATCTGGGAACAAGGGAACAAAGGGCAGAAGAAAATGTTTAAATATTACAACATGTGGAGTATGTTTACAGATTTCAAGGAGAAAATTAGAGATGGATGGAAGACAGAAAAAAAAGGTACTAAAATGTATGAACTAGTCGGGAAGTTGCATAAAATTAAACACACACTGCAACAACAAAACAAAGACTAAGTTCAATAAAGTATAGATGAAAGCAGATGAAGCTATGATGAGATTGCAAAATTATCATAGAAACATTCAAAAATATCCTTATAATATAGTACTGTAAAAGAGGAAAAGGAACTATCTTAGAAGTGTGGATCATGGTGCAAGGCTAGAGAGCAATACTTGAGGCAAAAGTCCAAAATATAGTGGCTGAAACAATAAGATATAAATACAAAAAAATTTCACAGTATGATGAAGGCATGGAGGGACTCCAATAGAATCCTAGCTATTTACAATATAGAAGGACAAAATGTTATAGACCTTAAAGAGATAGCCAAGACATATATAGCATTTTATGAGGGCATCGTGGGAACTAAACAACATGAGAGAGATCAAGTTAGAAGTCAACTAGTAAGACAAAGGTCAATAGTCTCAAGAAGCCATATCACAATGTTAATAGAAGACTTAACAGAGAAGGAACTGAAGGCAGCATTATGGGCCATTAATGGGGATAAGGCGCCAGGACCAGATAGTTTTGAAAGCCAGTTTTTCAAAGATAGATGAGAAATTGTAGGTAAGGAAGTGGTGAATGGTATGATGGAGTTTTTCAAAAAGGGGAAAATGCTCTAAATATGGAACAACACAGTAATTACTCTTATCCCAAAGAGTGCATATTCATCCAACGTAGGGGATTATAGGCCAATAGCATCCTGTAACACAATATATAAAGTTGTCTCTATGATGCTGTGCAACAAACTAAGAATGGTGTTGCTTGAGATCATATCAGAAAATCAAAGTGCATTTATAGCAGACAGAAGTATAGTACATAATATCCTTATTTTCTAAGATATAGTTAGCCTATAAAACATGAAAGCTACTACTCAGAGTTGTCTGATCAAGATAAATCTAAAAAAGCATATGACACAATTGAATGGGATTTGTAGAGGAGATGTTGCAGGATATGAAATTTCCTGGGAAGTTCATAAAATGGGTGATGAATTGTATAACAACCCCTCAATACAGTATAACTTTGAATGGGGGATTGTATAGTAATATTCAGGGGAAACTGGGATTGAGACAGGGGGGTCCTATTTCACCATTGCTATTTATTATATGCATGAAATACTTCACTAAAATAATGAAGAAGGTAGCAAGTATGCCATGCTTTGAATTCCACACTAAATGCAGAGGACTACAATTGAATCATCTATGCTTTGCTGATAATGTGCTATTGTTTTGCAAAGGGACATGTCAGTCAGTATTACAGATGCTAAGAGGGCTTCAAGCATTCTCAAAGGCGTCAAGACTCTGCACAAATACTGGGAAATCTGATATCTTTAGTACTAATGTGGAGAAACAAAGCTTGATTGATCTGTGTGAGCTAACTGGTTATCAAAAAGGAAAGCTACCATTCTAGTATCTGGGGGTTCCAATCTCAAATAAAAAGTCAAACAGTATTGACTGTGAAATACTAGCGGACAAGATGACAACAAGAATAAAAACCTGGGGGGTACTAAAAACCTCTTTTATGCAGGAAGAGTGCAACTCATCAACTCAGTATTACTGCATATACACACATACTGGGCATTCATCCTCCTATTACCAAAAGCAGTGATGAAAAAGATTAATACAATATACAGAAGCTTTCTATGGGATGGGAATAAGATAAGTAACAGAGCACCACTTATAGCATGGGATTTGGTTTGTAGACCAATAGAGGTGGGATGTTTAGGAATCACAAATGGAGTACTATGGAATGAAGCTGTTATAGGAAAACATGTCTGGAATATATGTAGGAAGGCTAATAATCTATGGGTAAAATGGATAAACCATATTTACTTAAAAGAGCGCCTTTGGTGACAGTATAAGCCTCCTAAAGATTGCTGCTAGTACTGGAAGAAAAATATGCTCAGTGAAAGACAAGCTTACAATGGGATATGTAGACCGAAGAAGGTTAGCGAAAAATGGCAAGTATAGTATCAAAAGTGGATACCTATGAAGATTAGAAAAAACAAAAAAGTGGCCTTTGAGTAGGTGGATATGGAGTAAAGGAAATGTACCTTGACATCGCTTTATATGCTGGCTGGCTGGACTTGTCAGATTACTAATAAGAGTGAGACCGTAGAAGATGGGGATAACACATGACACAATGTGCATAATATGTGATAGTGCACTTGAGACAATTGAACATCTATACTTTGAATGTCAATTCTCTAGAGCTTGTATGCACGCTATTATAAGCTGGTTAAACATTGGAATACATAACACTACATTACAAGGAGTGTGGAGAAGATTAACAAGAGGGGTCAAGGAAGAGAACTGCAGGAACCTGGTGAATTCAATACTAGCGACATTGGTCTATTACATATGAAAGTCAAGGGCTTAAGCACTATGACATCAAAGAGTACCTAAACCTGAAGTAATATGTGTACAAATCCAGCAGGAATGCAGAACAAGACAGGACAATAATGGCAGGAAGAAAGGAAGTAGTAGAGATAGAAAATGGATGGAAAATCTGCATAGGACGAAGATATAGAACTAAACAGTATAGGAAAGACGAATATGGAAGAATTGGCGGGAATACTCAATTTTGAGCTTGTATAGTCATTAAATGTAATCAGGTTATTGGGATTATTAATAACATATTTTCTTTACCAAAAAAAAATCTATATGTTTATGGGGGTGAAAAAGTTTGCAAGTTATTGAAGGCCATTTTCTCATAAATAGATACTTGATTATTAATAGTCTGTCTTTTCTAGTATGTTTAAAACAGTTTGTTTCTATTGATTGTGTACTAAACCTGACATGATTTTGTAGTATATTTTTATTTGAGTATACTAAATGAGAACTGAGCATGTATTAATCATTTTGTAATGTTTCAATATGTGCAGGATAACAGTATATGTCTCAACAAAGAGTCAGTTAATTAAAGATTGTGTATACGTTTACTTGAGCTATGACTTTCATTAGTGCTATATAAATTACTCATAGCATAACCGAGACGTTTGTGCAGAGGCGGAACCAGAATTTCAAACTTGTGGGTTCGAGATTCTAATCGTTTTATCTTATTGGGTAATAAAATTTTTAATTTATACTTATTCAATAGATTTTTAAGACAAATACAGGTTTGAACCAAAGCTATAGGGTTCGGCCGAACCTGCTAGCAACACTCTAGCTCCGCTCCTGCGTGTATGTGAATGTTTATGAGGTGACTTAATTGAATTATTGAGTTGATATGATTTATACCCGTTTATAAAAGGAAATGTCAGGCGAAATTTTCATTGACAGTTTAGACTTACTAGAAAAAATCATATATATTGTCCTATGCATCGGTCAAGGATCGATTTTTGATTGTGACAACTGAACAACTCCAAAGTATTCAGAGTAATAAGTTTAGACTTGAAAAAATATTGAAAGCACAATCTGTAAGTTTTTTCTGTCCGGTTTGGCCACCATGCTACCACTTGAATTTTCCCCACGGTCCAGTTTAATGGCGGCATTTAATAATTTTTTTCTTCAGGTTTCCTTAAGTGTCATTCTAGTAAGAAAAATGGGCTTACATTATTAAATATTTTTAAATATCCAAGTTTAATGGTATTACATAAACGTTAGCGTAATTATAAATATGGCAATTGGTTATTAGGTTATATAATTGTGAAGTTGGTGAATTTAGTGTGATGCTAAGTGTAGGCTCAACCGGATAAAGCCCGTAATGGAAAGACACATAAGAATTTCATTAATTGCAACTTGATTTCCTCTCTAGTCATTATATAAACACACATAATTATTTCATAATATTTGTTGTGTGTGATAGTTGTACCATTGACACCGTCATGTTGGAGAAAGGGTAATTGAGAGGAAGACTTAATCATTCGTCAATCGGTGATATGGCTCAAACAAATACGTAACTATTCTTGCTAATAAATTATATTTTGTTCTACTAATGTTTGATTTGGGTTATATTGTGTTAATATTCTTACAATTCTGTCTTCTATATTTTAGGTGATTCAAATAATATATCAAGTTATATCAACAATCCACCTGTTTCGGATTAAGGACAAATAATACTGTGAAATTCTTAATTAGGTATTCTACATAGAGGTAAAAGGAGGAAATGGATGGGTAAATTTCACTCTTATTGACCTCTGGTTGTCCCTTGTTGGTCCACAAAATTCATAAATTAGTTTGAAGTTGTGACTTGGTTAACTTCAGTTTTCTTCTTGCTTGATTGTGTTAAATTTAGTGATCATTCATTTTATGTAATTAGGTGAAAATTCTTTTAGTGTAGCAGTTAGGTGAAAATTCTTTTTAATAACATATGCCAGTTAGGTTTGATACTAAAATTTCTGTTTACTCTAACACTATGTTAATTTTTTAATCATATCATATAAAAGTTTAAATTTTTAGACACACACTTTATATTGAAGGTGCTTCTTGAAACTTGTTTACTTGTGGCATCAATTTATTTACCTAGTTACAATGCTTGTTCAAGAGTCCAGCTTCATGAAATTTAGTACTCCTATTAGGTAATTCGAGATCATTTAGATTTTAATTGATCGTCTTCTTAAAAAAGAATGTTACTTAATTTCAACGGTAGAGAATTTATATTATTAGGTATGTGACGTGAACTCAATAATATTTATTCAAACTTGATATTCATATTAAAAAATTCATTAAACATATAAAAATAGCTGGGAACCAAATATATATCAATTTAAGATCGTTGTATTAAATTTCAAAATAGGATTCTTCTCTACGCCTACTCATGTAAGGGTCTTTTAATTAAGAAATTTCATAGGAATAAATTGCAGATTAGCATCACCAATCTATTAATATATAGGGGTGTACAAAGTAAACCGACAAACTGCACTAACTCGAGAATTTGAGTCAAATCAAGGAAAAATTCCGACTATGATTTGGTTTGGTGTCGGAGAAAAACCCCGACAATACTTGGTTTGGTTTGGTTTTAACAAAAGAAAATCAAACCAAAACTAAACCAACCCTTTATCAAATATATAGATATTTTAGATATATTTAATATATAAATATATTTATTGTGATGTAATTTATAAGTATTTCTTAAAAATTTTCATAATTTTACCTTTTAAGATATTGTTTAAGGTTGGACTTAGAACTTTTGAATGTTCCAATAAGTTTTATAGTCATTAATATTAGTAACTTAAATAATTTTAATAAAAGCTCAAACTAAAATCAAATCAACGCTAATGCTAACACAAGACATTCAAATCAATACAACGGACGTCAATGCATTGAATATCATTTAAGTGCTTAATCTGACGTCAATACATTGAATATCTATTTATTGCTTTGCAATAATTTAGATAAAAAAATGCATAATCTCTTTTTATTTTTTCTTTAGCGTTTAGTCATGTAATTAATACGTCCTTATTAGTCTACTTATTTTAGCATGACTTAGTACTTTTAGATTATGTTTATTTTTATTATAGCTTTTTATTTAACAATATTTATATTACATTATTTTATTATCTTTATTGTTGAATATTTTAGGATAATGCTATGGCACATTTCATATTTTGTATTATTTTCTTGGAGAACACCTTATATAGGAGTATTTTATTATGATTAAAGAAATATTTTGAGCACAAGTGATATGTTTTGTGCTACAACGATTTTACCGGAAAAAATCTGAAAAAACCCGAAAAATTCAAGAAAAATCGAGATTAAAAAATCTAAGTTTTATTGTTTTGTTTGGTCTTTAAATTTAATAATCCGATACAATTAGTTTGATAATTATAAAATTTCGAATACACCCCGATATATGATCTAATGCACTCAACACAACCTAATATCAGTAACGAATTGAAAGAATCCTATTCCTACAATTGACAACTGCAATTTACAGAAAGAATAAAGTATTTATCACGTGCATGTAGTCATTTTCTCTTAATGCAAATCCAGCTAGGTTTGCTTCTTTTTTTTCTAATATAAAATTTTTCTCCTTTTTCCCCTTTATGTTTCTCCTTTGAATAGGTCTAGCACATGATGCTCGACAAAAGAGTCCGTAAAAAAAAAAATTGAAAATCAGAAGTATCTCTTGGAAACGGAAACTACAATATTATTCAATGAACTTATTGATCTTATTACAGAGAACCTTGGACATAATCCAACATGAAGTCAAAACTCAAAGCACATAAACATGTACGGCTCGGTACGTAAATAAATATAATACTTTCAAAACATATATAGTTCGAAAACTTCACGATATATATAACTAACGTGAAGTCAATGATGAAAAACACAAAACAAAAGGACACATTGTCAGTTGTGGCTTTAACTTCTCTTCTTCTTTAAAACACTCAATTTATTCTCTCGTGAGGCTTCTCCTTCTGCTTCCTCTTTTCCCTGCGTGGATCAAATTGTCCATAGAAGAGGTAAAATATACGAAGGTTTTCATTAATCAAATATTCTATTCAATGTGCTTAGTAGCATAGACAAAGACTGCAAAATATGATAGATATATTACCTTGATCTAGAGTGTAAAACGCATTTCCTAGTAGTGAGGAGGAGGTGGAGATGTGTAATAATAGTGGTAAGGGGGTGGTGGAGACTTGTAAACTGGGGGTGGTGGAGATTTATATACTGGTGGAGGAGGCGGCGGTGATTTGTACTTGTAAACGGGTGGTGGTGGGGATTTGTAGACGGGAGGAGGTGGTGGAGGAGACTTGTACTTGTAAATAGGTGGTGGTGGAGATTTGTAGACGGGAGGAGGTGGTGGTGGTGATTTGTATTTGTAAACAGGTGGTGGTGGAGATTTGTAGACTGGACGTGGTGGTGGTGGTGACTTGTACTTGTAAACGGGTGGTGGTGGGGACTTGTACTTGTAAACAGGTGGCGGTGGGAATTTGTGGACCGGAGGCGGTGGTGGTGGAGACTTGTACTTATAAACAGGTGGTGGTGGGGATTTGTCCATTGGTGGAGGTGGTGGTGGAGACTTGTACTTGTAAACGGGTGGTGATGGGGACTTGTACTTGTAAACAGGCGGCGGTGGAGATTTATAGACTGGTGGAGGTGGTGGTGGAGACTTGTATTTGTAAACGGGTGGTGGTGGTGGGGACTTATATTTGTAAACGGGTGGAGGGGGTGACTTATAAACGGGTTGTGGTGGTGATTTGTACTTATAAATGGAGGAGGTAGTGGAGGAGACTTGTATTTGTAAACAGGGGGTGGTGATGGGGATTTGTACTTATAAATTGGAGGTGGTGGTGATGAGTAGACGTACTTTTTGGTTGGTGGAGGAGGAGAACTATAGTAGTAATTTGCTTTGCATTCTAAAGGAAAACTAAGGGACAGTAAAGCCACTACAAGAGTGGCGAGAAGAGAGACTATTTTAGCCATTTTTGGTGTGCCAATGAATCCTCCCCAAAGCCTTCTTTTATAGCTCAACCTAAGGCTTCAACTCATCATTTATAATCATAAAGATATTAACTATAATTAATTGTGTTTATTATTTAAATATAGTAGTTTGAACTGGCACTCTTATATCAAGTAGTAAAAATTATAAAACTGGACTGACTTGGGAGGATACTTTATTAGGCAGAAAAATACAGGGAAACAAAAAAGAAAGCATTCATTAATTTTTGTCATCACAAGTGTGCTTGGAAGACTTTGAAAGTTTTGTGTGATTGCTTAATTTGCCCTTTTATTTCTTTCAAAATAATGAAAATCAAATGAATTTGATGACGAGAGACCTTACAGTTACATGACTACAATTTTCTTGTTAACCTATCAACTTCATTTTCGTTAACTCTCTTTTACGTGCATGTAAATTTAATTTCGAATGTCAATTTCACGTAACAGTTCTTTGGACCAATATACGACACATGACTCTTCCGCTCTTCGAAGATTTTTCGTTAGTTCCGTAATTCTTAGTCCACTAGAAATAAATAAATAAACCAATATATAGTTGTTCTAGAGAAACAAAATTTTATCACCTAAAAAAGGCAGGTAGATTAAAAAAAAAGTAGAGAGCATATGAGACTCTTTAGTAGGACGTGTCATTACATTGTTTTTTTAAATTTATATTTATCGAGTGTCCAATACCTGCGTTAGGACTAGCTAGATTAATCTGAATTCACTTTGAAAAGTTACATTTTGGGGAAAGGCTTACTATCACATATCCAAAACTTCAATCCAAGAACACTCCACCACAACCTGGTGTGTTGTTACATTGTTATCACCATGACTTTTCACATTATTATAAATTAATAAGACATTCCAGATTAAATACCCTTGATCAATATGCTCGAGAGGTTGTCCGAAATCTGAGTCCGGATAAGATTAAGTTCGAGCTCGAGGAACCACACTGATTATTGTTACACACGTTGTTGTTATACTTTTTCTTGTCAAGATTTGTTGATTTTCAAGCTGAAACATATTTACCTCACAAAATACACCTATTCATGACAACGAAGGTCTTGGAGAAAATAACAATGCAGAATTCGGTGTACCACCGATAAACCCAGCGGAAGTGCCAAATGTGGAACTGTTGATGTTAGTTCACACATTGCTTCGAATGCAAATCTAGGCGTGGACCTCGAAGCAGATATACACATGGAAGCCCGACCCGATAGCCAAAAAACATAGGGAATGGAAGAAGGGGGAGTCAGCCTCCAATTGATATTTGAGATGCTGCAAGCCCAACAAATCGCTATCGCTTAACTTAAGAGTCAGAATAGAACTCCAAACACAGCCGAACTAGTAAACACTCGGCGTACTGAACCAACGCTAGAGAGGCCCAATAAAAGCGGCTCGGGAACTAATCCCAAATTATGAAAACACTCAAGGAACTAACGAAGAGGATCGAGTCCGAAGAAAAGTAAATTGAAGAAAATGATAAGAAGATGGAAACTTGTAACTCCCGGGTAGAGCAGATACCGGGGGCACCTCCAATTTTGAAAGGTTTAGACGCCAAAAAGTTCATACAAAAACCATTCCCCCGAGTGCGTCTCCGATGCCCATTCCCAAGAAGTTTCACATGCTTAATATACCCAAATATATCGGGATAACCGACCGTGATGAACATATAACTTCATACACTTGTGGGATTAAAGGAAATGACGATGAAATCAACTCAGTTTTGTTAAAAAAATTTCTGGGAAACACTATCAAAGGGAGCCATGATTAGGTATCACAACTTAGCTCCTAACTCTATTAATTCATTTGCTATGCTAGGAGATGCCTCTATGAAAGCACATGCCAGGGCCATAAAGGTGGCCACGAGAAAATCGGACGTGTTCAAAATTAAGAAAAGGAATGATGACATTCTAAGGGAGTTCGTGTCATGGTTTCATATGGAAAGGATGGAATTGTCACCGGTCTCCGATGACTGGGCAGTTCAAGCCTTTATGCAGGGTCTGAATGAAAGGAGCTCGATCGTATCTCAACAGTTGAAACAGAACATGATCGAATATCTAGCTGTGACATGGTCGTACGTGCACAATTGTTACCAGTCTATAATCAGGGCCGATGACGACCAGTTGGTAGCCTCCTCATGCTCGGTTCATCCTAACAGATTCATATCCAAACCCCCGAGGAACACAGATCAGGAATCGGGATTCAACAAAGAATGGTACCAGCCATATGACAAACGAAGAAACAACGGCCCGAGCAATAATACTCCTCAGAACAACCGAGGTCAAAGTTCTCGGGGACTCATGAGTAAGAATGGGTTCGACAAACATACCGACCCTGCAGAGGCTCCTCGATTATCAGAATACAACTTCATCATAGATGTATCTAGGATTGTCTCAGCTATTGGGAGAATTAAAGACACCAAGTGGTCTCGACCAATATAGACTGATCCTTCTCAAAGGAACACGAATTTGATGTGCAAGTATCATGGCACGCATGGTCATCGAACAGATGATTGTAGATAGTTGATGGAAGAAGGTGGCTCGTTTGTTCAATGAGGGCCATCTTTGAGAATTCATAAGAGTTCAGGCTAAAAATCACCTCAGAGAAAGAGATGCAAGGAAAACTGACCATGAAAAACCACATCATGTAATCCACATGCTCATTGGTGGAGTCGATGTACCTCAACAGCTGGTATTCGAACACACCAAGGTGTCATTTACAAGAGAAAAATGGACTTGGAGCTATGTGACCGAGGACGTCTTATCATTTTATGACGAGGAAGCTGAAGGAATATCTCAGCCTCCCAAAGACGCCCTGGTAATCTCTATACTTTTAAACAAAATTCAAATTAAATGTGTTTTAGTAGATCCAAGTAGCTTAGCAAATATAATCAGATTGACAGTCGTAGAATAACTCGACCCGCAAGATCAAATTGTACCTACATCCCGGGTCCTGAATGGCTTCAACATGGTAAGCGAAACAACAAAGGTGGAAGTCATCTTTCCAGTAAACATAGCCGGGACCATACGAGATACAAAGTTCCATGTCATTGAAGGCGACATGAGTTATAACGCACTCCTCAGGAGACCGTGGATACACTAGGAGGGCATTACCTCCAACTCCTCACCAAATGATGAAGTTCCCGATGGAGGAAGGAGTGAACCGTCTACAGAGAGAAACATGCCATAAAAGTGATGTTTATGATTGAGGAAGTGGTGTCGATACCCAAGCCCTTTACCCCAGAAAAATTGAGCACCAAAGGTAAGCATACAACTAAATATCATCACAGCTCCAGCCTCAACAGAACCGGAATAACAGGTAAGACAACTTCTTAAAATAGGATCTGTTCCTGAGGTAAAGTATCCCGAGAGATTAGGCAACGTGGTTCTTTAAAAAGGAAACAAACTTAGAATGTGCATAGATCATAAAGACTTGAATAGAACATGTCCAAAAGATTCTTTCCCCTTGTCAAACGTCGATCACATGATCATGCCACAGCTGGCCACGAGGCCGTAATTTTCCTCAATGCTTATCCAGGTACAATCAGATTCAGATAAACACGAAGGACCAAGAAAAGACTTCGTTTATTATTAAATTTGGAACCTATTGTTGCAACGTAATGCCCTTGGGGCTGAGAAAATGCAGGAAGCTATATACCAATGCCTAGTTACCAAAATATTCGAAAAACTAAAAGGCAAAACAATGGAAGTTTATATTGATGATATGTTGGTTAAGTCCATGTGCGTAGAGGACAATTTATTTCATTTACAAGAAACATTTGCGATCTTGGGGAAATACTGCATAAAGCTTATCCCGGAGAAATGTGCCTTCAGGGTTGGCTCAGGTGAACCCCTCGACTTCGTGGCATCAAATCGAGATACCAAAATCAAGACTATCAAGGGTATCACTGATAGTGTGGAGGCCATGCAAAGGCTAACGGGGCAAATGGCTACCTTGGGTTGATTTTTTTCAAGGTCGTTAGATCGAAATCACCAATTCTTCTCTTTGCTCAAAAAGGAAAAGGACTTCGGATGGATCCCAGAATGTCAGCAAGCCTTAGAAGAATTAAAGAGACAATCCCGAACTAAAGCGACAATACTCGAGATAGGAATGAAGGAAAATTGGGCCCAAACTAGGAAAGGCTGTATTGAGTCCTAAGAATTGTTGGTAAGGGGACCTTACAAACTCATAACGATGAAAGGTGAACAACTGACAAACGATTGGAACATGTCACTACACAAAAGATACTACTGCTAAGGTATGTTTTTATCCTTTTTGACTATTTCGGTTTAAAACTAACCCATTACAGATACTATTGTTCATGAAAGGCATACGGTCTCGAAGGCATCTTTATTTACGCAAAGAGCTTAGGTTTTAAAGCATACGTTGGATAACTAACTAATCTAACCATGAAAGGGACGCTCTCGGCGCAAGTTAGAGCATCAATAGAACAGTGCTAGATCCGGCGCACAATAGCACGGCGGAATTGTCGCCGGAAATGGCTAGAAAGAGAAGGATTGTTGCTCTGATTGTTAATGCTGTCCCTCCAAAGCTCGTTACACCTGAGCATGGCATCACAACTACTCTAGAACCCCTAACATTTGGAAATTTTCTTCCTCTGAAGTACCAATCGAAGGATCAATTGGTACTGTAGGGTATTGATCCACAAAGGTATTGAGTAAGTTGGCAAGTGCGATTGGTAAACCATTGTACACTGATAAATATACTGCTCATTATGACAAAATGTCATTTGCCAGAATACTTGTAGAAGTTGATGCTGCTTATCAACTTCCTGATGAATTGGAAATTGATACACCTTATGGATCTAAGGTTCAGTCTGTCGAATATGACTGGAAACCTACTTTTTGTAACCACTGTCTCAAGTTTGGTCATGACACAATTGAGTGTTGGTACTCTACTGGGAATTCAGACAAGCATGAGGAGGAGGAAGAAGACATAAGGAAAAGGGGAATTAGACACAAACAGCAGGGGAAACAAAAGAAGAAGGAATGGATTGCAAAAAAAAAAAAAAAGTAGCAAATGATGAAATCCAAAAGCAATCTGAGGAAGCTGTTGATCCACCAGCCTCAGTAGTGCAGACAGATCAGGATTCTAGCAAGGTAGAGGAGAATCAAGTTAATTTGCAGCTGAATGAGCAATTGAATTCTGAAGATCAACTTAGTGAAGTAAACACTGTTAGCACTACAAATGATGAACAGGTGGCTAGTATGGGTATTAGAGGGAAAGGAATCATGGAAATTATGGGAAGAAGAGGGCAACAGTTTGATCCTGGGCCTTCTTACAGTCTACCAGATATTGATCCATGATTGTAGTCACATGGAACATTAGGGGACTTAACCAGTCCCCAAAGCAGAAGGAATTGAAACAATTCCTTACTGATAATAAGGTTGATGTTATTGGTATACTTGAAACAAGAGTAAAAGAGCATAAAGCCAAGAAAATATTTGACAGGATTGCAAAAGGTTGGCTGTGGCAGTGCAATTATGCAAATGCTGTTAATGAGAGGATATGGCTATTATGAAACCACATATACAGGTTCAAGGGGTGTCTCTTTCTGGTCAGTTTATTCATTGTCTAGTAGAGGATACTAGAAGTCTAGTCAGATTTCAGTTCAGTGTTATCTATGCTCAAAACACTACAGTTCTTAGAGCACAGTTACGGAGGGATCTCAGGACAATTTCTATTCCTCAGCAAGATGCATGGCTTATAAGTGGTGATTTCAATTGTGTATTAAGCTCAGATGATAGAATTGGTTCTCCTGTGACTGAGGCTGAAACAAGGGAATTCAAAGGCACAGTAGATGAATTACAACTTACTGCTTTAAGAGCAACTGGATGGCACTTTACTTGGACAAACAAACAAGATGCTGACTCTAGAGTATGTAGCAAGATAGACTGGGCATTTGGCAACTTTCAATGGCTGCAACAGTTTGGTCACTTGGAGGCTGATTATATGAATCCCTTGATTTCAGATCACTCCCTTATTCTAGTTAAATTTGGTGCATATAGGCCACTACATCCTAAACCTTTCAGACTATATAGCAATGTAATGGAACATGAGCAGTTTCATGAAATTGTGAAGCAAGTCTGGGAAAAGGTTTATCATGGCACTCATATGCAACAGATTTGGAGCAAATTGAAGACAGTTAAGCAGCAGCTAAAGGGGTTAAATGATCACTTAGCCAAATATAAACAGCAGATCATCAAGACAAGAGAAAGACTTGATATCCTACAGGTACAGATGCAGACAAACTGTCTTTCACAGGAGCTGATTATTGAAGAAAGAGGCTTGCTTGAAGAACTTGATAAATGGAACAATGTTGAAGAGCAGGGAATGAGACAAAAATCCAAAGCTACATGGATTGAATGTGGAGATGCAAATACCAAGTACTTTCATGCGCAATGGAGGATCAGGACAGCTAATAACATCACTTCTATTCATACTGACACGGGTATCAAATTAACTGAGCCTACTGCTGTAGAACAGGAGTTCTTAAAGGTTTTTCAATCTCTAATGGGAGAATCTATTGCTGAACTTCCCTGTGTGGATACTAATATAATGAGAGGTGGAAGATGTCTTACATTTGAGCAGCAAAGAATTCTTATTTGTCCAGTCACAATGGAGGAAATCAATGCAGCTGTTAATGAGATGACCAAGGATAAAGCTCTTGGAGTTGATGGTTTTCCCATTGAGTTCTTTACAAAAAACTGGAAGATAGTACAAGAGGATATATTTTCTGCTACTAAGGAGTTTTTTGAAACCTGTAAAATTCCTCATATGATCAATACTACTGCAATAGCCCTTGTTCCTAAAGTCAAATCTCCTACCACAGTGAAGGATTACAGGCCAATTGCTTGTTGCACTACATTATATAAGATCATATCCAAAGTTATAACCAGCAGAATGAAAAGAGTAATTGGAGACTTGATTGGACCTGCCCAATCTGCTTTTATGGAAGGGAGGAGTATCATGGATAACATTCTTCTTAGCCATGAAATCTTTAAAGGATACTCTAGGAAAGGGGTTTCACCTAGATGTGTTCTAAAAGTGGATCTCAGGAAGGCCTATGATACATTAGAGTGGGGATTTCTGAAGCAGATCCTTATTACTTTGGGGTTTCCTGCTAAATTTACTGACTGGATTATGGCCTGCATCTCTTCTGCCTCATACTCCCTAGTAATGAATGGTGGTCTTACTAAACCATTCAATGCTAAGAGAGGTATAAGGCAAGGGGATCCTATGTCTCCTTATCTATTTGTTCTAGCCATGGAATATTTGAATAGACTGCTGCAACAGCTTCATAAGGATGGAAATTTCAATTTCCATCCTAGATGCAGGAAGCTTAACATTTCTCATGTATGTTTTGCTGATGATTTACTAATGTTCTGTAGAGCTGACATAGTCTCCATTCAAATACTGCACGGCACATTTCTTAAATTCTCAAATGCTTCTGGACTTCAGGCAAATGTAGGCAAGAGTGCAATCTATTTAGCAGGTGTTCCACAGGATACTAGAGAGATGCTTATTGCTGCTTTAGGTTTCACTGAAGGACATCTGCCTTTCAGATATCTTGGAGTTCCTCCGGACTCTAAGAAACTATCTATTCAGCATAATTTGCCACTCATTGAAAAGATCACAGCAAGAGTTACTTGTTGGTCTGCAAAGCTTTTGTCCTATGCTGGCAGAACTCGACTAATAAAGGCTGTGATCTTTGGAATGCAAACTTATTGGGCTCAGGTGTTTAGAATTCCTAAGAAGGTATTGAAGGCTATAGAGGCAGTTTGCAGATCTTATCTATGGACAGGCACAGCAACTTTATCCAGAAGAGCACTTGTGGCTTGGGACAAAGTGTGTCAACCTATTTCTTCTGGAGGCCTCAATGTTGTGAGAATGGAAGTATGGAACAAAGCAGCTATAGCTAAATTGCTATGGGATTTGACAAGGAAGAAGGACTGTCTTTGGGTTAAATGGGTGCATACCTACTATATCAAAAATAGAACCATTGAGTCTGTGGCTGTGCCATCAAACTCATCTTGGGTGGTAAAAAAGATATTGGATAGTAGGACATTGGTGTTGGAGAATACTCAGTTGCAAGGTAATATATTCAACAGACTTTAGAGTGTTTGCAAGCTAGGAAAATTTCAAATTCATAAACTCTATATTGCACTGTTGCCTCTATTTCCTAAGATTGTATGGAGGAATGTAATGCTTGTGTCATCTGCTCTACCTAGACATAGATTCACTGTCTGGTTAGCTGCTCATCAGAAACTTCCTACCATTGAGAGGTTGCAGCTTATGGGCATCCAAATACCTTCCTTGTGTGCATTCTGCAAAAGGTATGATGAAGAGTTTAGCCATTTGTTTTTTGAATGTGACATTACCAGTAGAGTTTGGAGGAGAATCTGTATATGGTTGGGACTTACAAGAAGCACTGAATGCTGGGAGAATGAATTGAAATGGATTTGTAGCAATGCCAAGAGTAAAAACTGGAAGAAAGAGATCACTGCAGCATTTGTGACTGCTGTAGCATTGCTATGGAAGAATAGGAATCTGATCAGGTTTGAGAATAAGACTTTTGATGAAGGACAGTGTTGCAGAGAAGTAGCACTGCTATTACATGCAAGAAATAGGACTCGTAAAAGATGGAAGGATGAGTTACCAAAACTCAATTTCTATCCTTAGTTTTGGTTGAATATTAACTGCTAGGTAGTGATGTGTATATGAATTGAGTAGCTAGAATTCAAGTATAACTAGAATGAAAGTGTAAATGAGTAGTAGAAGTCCATACTACTACCTTAGGATTACATTGTATATTTTTTTGATATCAATACAAAATTGACAGTTAAGCTAAAAAAAAAAAAAAAGCATACGTTGTACTCTTTTTCTTCTTAGATTAGATTTTGTCCCAAATGGGTTTTACCGGCATGGTTTTTAACGAGGCAACAACTGCGTGCTACCTAAGAAGAAATCAATAGTATTCAAGGCTTATTTTCAATCAACCTCGAATACTGGGTGGTATCACCCTCGGAAGTTATATTTTCAAGTAAAATACTTCACGCCTAAGAGGTCCTTGATGGCAAAACCTTTTAATGGAATAAACAGTCAAATGAACCGTGTCCATATATAATATCGAGTCCTGATGGCAAAACAATGCATCGATTATTTGAAGAAGAATTCTGGTTATATCAAAAACACTTTGTGCCTTAAAGAAGTTTACTATCATACGATCTCTACACTTACTATCCTACGGGAAGCGGCTCAAGATCAAAAATTCAAATGCACCCTGAAATACTCGGGACTGTCACCAACAGTTAGTACATCCGATTAATCAAAAACTCGGATTCATAAGACCTCAAAGAGGCATCATCACGAAACAAAGGCCAACGCTAATATACTCGGGAACTAACTTTTCAGACAAGTTTGAAAAATCATCTGGAGAAAAGTCCAAGAGACATAACCAAAGGCTACGATCATATTAAAGACTACAATCATATAAAGGATACAATCAAAATAATGCAGCTTGGAGACACCCGACTTCCACCAAAAATTAAAAGGCCTTCAAAATATTGAAAAACTGATTAAATTAGGCCACCCTCGACAAAAGCAAAATATAATGGGCTTTGATAAATTCAGCCCCCAAATAATTTAATGGGCTTCGATGAATTCAACCCTCGAATAGTCTAAAGGCTTCGATAACATCTGCTCTCGATAAAACCTCAAGACGTATTCGATTATCAGTACACAAATAATGTCATGACAAGTCGAACCTTCGAAAAAATCCAACGGGTACAAAAACAACATGCTAAGGCGTAACTAAATTTTCACCAAGTCTTTTAGCTAAAATGACAAAACATCATATAGCCATTCTAGAGTCCGAATTGGCTAATTTAAAGAGCCTAAGGTCCGATATATATGGACCCAAGGGCCAACTTCGAAAGGCTCAAAGACCAAAAACTTATAGTTCGAGACTCCGTTCTCAATCGACCCACGATTCACAATATCCCAAGCTCACATCAGATAGATGTAAACTTAACTCGAGGATTATTATTGATAAGGATCTAACGGTCTATTATGTCCCAAGACCAAACCAATTCTCGGGCCAATCATTCAAGTGATACAAATGAAGTATTCCATAAATGAAGAAAATATGAAATCCGACACAAGTCAAAGATGAGATAAAAAAAAGTTCCTCTTGTATTTCCAAAAGATGATTACAAAAGATATTTATACATGGGATACGTACGCAAAAACAAAATAAGGAGACCTAATACTACTTCAGGGTCACATCTTCAGGAGACGTATCTTCGAGAGCCTTACCCCCGGGGACTTCATCTTTGTCTCCTCCAATCTCGTAGCCACTAGCTGAATCATCCTCATCTAAAAGTAGAGGGGCAGCCTTTTCTTCCAACATCTTCGCCCTTTCAATAAGAGATCGAAGCCACGAGTATTTACCTCTTTGAGCATTACCCTCGTCACATAGCATGGTCAAGTGCACTTGATAGCTTGACTTCTACTGCAAAAGAGATCTCTTTTGCCCAAGCATTAGCTGCTTCAGCATTGTCTTGGTACGAAGACATAATTGCCTTAGCATCAGTTTTGGCCTTGGCCAGCTCAACAGCGGATCTAGCTTTAAGCTCCTCAATTTTGCGGCCTCGAGCTAGTCTCTCCTCCTTCATACTTTGAAGCAAGCGTTCGAGTGAAGCTAGCTGCCTTCGAATAGTTTCCTTCTCAGAGACAAGATTGTCTATTCCTTGCCTCCACCCCAAGGTCTCGGCCTCCTTCATCTTAAGCTTCTCCCAAAGATACAACACTAATTATGCCTTCTAATGAAACTGCAAAGTTAAAAGTATTAGTAGTCAAAACAAACAAGTACATAACGGACCCTCGAAGGATATATTACTTTTTCAATGAATTCGGCTCGTTCTTGGTAAGCATTCATCAATTCAACTTGTAGATCACTGATCTCCCCTTCTTTCTTGGCATAGACCATTTTACGACTGTCCCTTTCGTCCGAGACTTTCTTAAGATCGGCTTTACATCGGGCAAGTTCAGTTCGATATGTGGCAAATGCTCATCGATAAAGTGACACAACCTTCTCACAAGAAAATGACGTCAGAATCAAAAAGATGGAGATTAAACCCGAAATAATGAAAGACAAAACTTACTTGTTTGAGGAGTTTCTCACCCTCTTCAATAATAAATAAGGAATCAAGGTCGGAACCTTCTTCGATTCCTGTGAGACACTCTCAAAGAATATCATTCTCTTTATGAGTCACTACCATATCAGGAGTCTCCATATCCTGGGCATCTTGGAGTTGCCCTTCAGAAAACACTAGGCCTGCAGCGAGTCATCTATGTTGATTACCCCAAATGACTCACTTAGGGTGTTATCCTGCCTTTGGAAAGCCTCCGAGTTAGGCTCTTCGAGCTCATTCACCAATCATCCCCCAGGATGATGTGCACCTCTTCTGCCTGATAGCTCGGGGACTTTGCTCGAGCTCCCATATGATTTTCTTCGATTCAAGATTGAACCGCCTCCATCAATGTCGGTTCATCGGTCTTCAGAGCATCAAAGCTTTCTATTTCCCGAGCTACCAGGAGGCAGTCATCCTCATCTTCCTCTACTTCTTGGCCCCAAAGTCATTGATTAACTTCCGAAAATAGGGCCACGGTGTCACCCTTGGTCTTTCGAGCTTTGCTTTTCTTTTGCCTCGGGGTATTTGTAGACGACCCCCTCTTTCTCTTCTTTTCTTGGGGAGACTTTGAGATCTCTTCTTCACCAGGTGGGGGCAACCACAGTTCAACAACTTCCTCGAGTGTTGCATAACAAAATTGAGTAAGTATTAAATTAAGAACACAACAAAGTAAACAAGAAAACTCTCCATGGTCTTTTGCCTCCCATCGGCCCTTGGCTAAATCGCGCCAGCAATTCTCTGCATATGAAGAAATAGAGGCCAGTTGGTGAACCCAACTCTCGAGGTCCTTGACTGCTCCAGGAAACTAAGAGATAGTTGCACCATCCGAAAGAGGTTATATTGATAATAAGACAAAACCAGGAAAGAAAAAGGAAAGCAAAGTGTAAAGTTATTTACATTTCATATTCTGTTCCTTGGGGAATGGCATTCTCTCAGCATGAATCAAGTCAGAGGTCCTTACTCGGACAAAACGGCTCATCCACCCTCGGTCTTTATCATCATCGATGCTGGAGAAAAAAGATTTCTAGGATCAGAGTTATAATTTTATCAAACCACCTTGGTATTGTCGAGGTTTGTACACCCGGATTAGATGGTCGAGAGTGAAAGGCATCCCCTCGACCTAGTTCGAGAAAAGTATGATCAGATGAACAATCTACCATAATGAAGGGTTGATCTTGCTAAGCGTCACTTGATAACATTGGCAGAAGTCGAGAATAACTGGGCCTGTAGAGTTGGATTCGCTGGGCACAGCGTAAATAGGTAGGTGTGCACGCTTAAGTACTCCGCTTTATGGGTTACAATGTATTCTTCTGGGGAAGGAATCACTACATCTTTATCATCCCATTTGCAATCCTTCTTTACTTGCTCAAGCTCATCATTGGTTATCAAACAAATATATCGAGACATGAGCTTGTATCAGCCTGGTGTCGATACAGGTTTTTCAATTTTAAGATCGGATGTTATTTCACACGGCAGGGGAATACACTCCTTGATACGAGCAACACCGCCGATTTACTTCTGGATTGCCGTGGTGACGAAAAGGCTTTTTCTTGTTAGGGAACGGTTTTGGATGTTTAGCCATTTTATTTCAAATGAAGAAGAAAATATTGTCGATGGAGTGAAGAATAAATTGGAAAAAGTGTCGTTTCAGGGAAATGGAAAGAACTAGCAAGATTTGGAAACTAATTGAGAAGTAAAGTTTGTAAAATTGTGAAGTTAGCCTATTTAAAAAGTCACTTAAGTGTATTGGGGAAGCCAAAAGGCCGACCATCAGCCTCCCCTAATTAATGGCATTGGAAACTGTGCAGACACAACCTCTCAATAACTTCAGACGTTGACACCACGAGATCGGCATCATGATCGAGACATTGAGGAGATCGAACCTCAAGTAATTTCTTGTCGTCTTATTCTGAGTTCGAGCAAGTGCTAGCTGGACTACTAAGCCCCAGGGCCACCCAAGTTTGAGAAAATTCTCACTCGGGAACTATAGAAAAAGGCCTAAGGGCTAACTATATTTCAACTTTGAACAAATGCTCTCTCGACTACTGAGCGCACGAGCTACCCAATTTTGATAAAATCCTTACTCGGGGATTGTCTACGAAGCCTAGGGGCTAACTTTAATTCAAATTCAAAACCTTGTTCTCACTCAACTAGGACTCAGGCGTCCCGACGTCCCGAGCTCGCATCTAATCAATTTAAGCCTAGCTCGAGGATTAACAAAAACCTTAAGGGATATTATATTGATCGATTAAGCCCTAAAGGTTTATTATGTTTCGAGTTTGATGTTCAGGCCAATCACCAAAGTTATGGCAATCAATTTTTTCTCAAATAAAGAAGAAATTAAATTCAACACGAGCCAAAAATGAGACTAAGAGATCCTTTAATATTTGCAAGGGATGGTTACAAAATATAAATATAACATCCATGAAGGGTACTCACACAAGAACAAAGAAGCAAGAAACAAAAGCCAAGAACCTAATCTACTTTTAAGGCCACATCCTCGAGAGCGTCATCTTCAGGAACCTCCTCTTCTGGGATCCCCTTTTGATCTTTGGAAATGTCTGTATGACCGAAGAGATTTATGGCAGAAAATCCTCGATAAATATAACTATATTTCCAGTAGTGGGGATTTAGCATTCCGTTGAAATTTTGGGCCATAATCTGTTAAAAAAAGAACAGCAAAAGAAAAAGACAAGAATGGAATACCATAATATGTAGCTTCATCTTTTATCGCAAGAAAAACCAAGAAGATTGCAAGATGCACGAGCAACAATCTAAGAATGTTCATCCTTGGGACATTGTTCCGGTATGGGATGCAAAAGTTAATAGATGATAATGCTACCCCATTTCATGGAAAACAAAAGGAATGAAGTGCTACACCAGTTTGAAGTTAAGAGAGATGAGCAACAGTGTAAATTTCGCATATTTTCTGGTGCGGGAAGGATCCGATGCCCTTCTCTCGTTGTTTCGAATCGAAGCTTTAAAAAAGGGAGCCTTAGCATAACTGATAAAGTTGTTTCTATATGAGCTTGTTATCGCAAATTCAAACCATGCAAATATATGATTAAAGAAGGAAGCAATGAAGGGGAAAGATCAAAAATAGATGAAGATGAAAAAAGTATAGTTTTTTGTTCAACACAGTAACCTCTTATTTATAGATAGGCAGCGACAGATCGGCAGTGCAAGTGGCCGAGCAGTGCTGAAGCGCATTTGATGATTTGGGGAAGCAAGCTAACATGACATTTCCGGTCACTTCAAGCGCCTATGTCACGGGCATGAGGTCATAATAAGAGGTTCGAGAAAATTGAGGTTCAAATCGTTTCTTATCATCTTACTCCAAGAAATGCGGGGACTATCTGTATACAGTCGAGATTGAATGCATTCGATCTATATGCTTGAGAGATCATCCGAAGTCCGGGTTCAGTAATATGATTTTACGATTCCATACTAGGTGGTTAGACAGCTATACCAAAAATATTCCTTACTGTAAATAGAAATATTCCTTATTTAGGACTCCCCTATTATATAAAAGGGACCCCAATCATTTATAAGACAACTATCGTCACTGAGAAAAGAATATACTCTCTACCCTTTCGCCTACTATTCATCAGCATTGTCCTTTAGCTCCATTATTCTAACTTTATTTTGTTATTTAACTGTTCTTACTGCCCTAAGCCACCTCGAGGTCACTAAGATCGGGGTCACCACTGCTAAGTAACATTGGTTTGATGCTCCTCTTTCTTTCACTTCTACTTCATATTAGTTGATAATCATTTGGTATTGAACTAAATCACATATCTTTAAAACCACTAATCAAATTTAATTGTTACTCTTATTTTCAAGGTAATCAGTGATCATTACTAAAATAATGCTACATATGTATCTTTTTGCACAAATTCATTTTATCATTATTTATCGAGAGTTGTCATCGGTTATTTTAGAAAATAGAAATTAAAAAGTTCAAAAGTATCGAGAAATTCCGTCAGAAAGTCCTTCGTAATAGTGATGGAAAAAGTCCGCCGGCACCGCTGCGTCGGTAACAACTATTGTTTTTTAGTAGTCTGATTGAATTTTTCTTAAGCTCTTGTTCTACGAGTTATATAAATAAGAATTCTATACATGGACAAACCCTATTCACAATTCACATGTGAAAATGTGAAGTAACTTTGTTTCTTGCCTTCTTCCCTAATATAAAATTCCAAAGTCCCGAGTGGCATAGACCTATTCCGAAACAAAAATAAAAATAAAAATAAAAATTCATTTGATTATGTCCTTAGATCGGGTAAACCTTTGAAATTACCAAATACCTAATTAAGTTTGAAATCTTACAATATTATATGGTGTTAACCTTAGAAACGTAGTACACTTATTATACGGAACTAAATTTTGCCGATAGACGAATTTCTTCACTCAAAAGGCGTCCTACCTTGAGGTAGAATAATACATTAAAAGCAATGGAACTCAATAAAGTCTCAAAATTGTTGGATTTAGAATAGTCTTAACCTACCTTATCAGCTAGCTCAATATATAGTCTCAATACTTTTGGATGTAATTGTTTGACAATTTCAAAAGTACTATAACTTGAAAATTTCAGGTTCTAAGCTAAACTACAAGAGGGGTTACTCTGATGGTAAGCAATCCCCACTTCCAACCGAGAGGTTGTGAGTTCGAGTCTCCCCAAGAGCAAGGTGGAAAGTTCTTGGAGGGAAGGATGCCGGGGGTCTATTTGGAAACAGCCTCTCTACCCAAGGGTAGGGATAAGGTCTGCGTACATACTACCCTCCCCAGACCCCACTAAGTAGAATTATACTGGATTGTTGTTGTTGTTGTTTAAGCTAAACCACCAAAATCCGTAAGATTTTATCCGCTCTAACATTATTGAACAGAGTTATTCGATACATATACTTATAAGGTAGTTAAGATATATACATGTGAATGATTCGATCACCACAACTATAAATTCAAAAAAGAAGAAGCTTAAGTACAGCAAAACAGAGGAATCCCGCGTTATAGAGTCAAGTGGTTTTTGGATCTTTCTAAAAAAAATTCCATTATTACTGCAATTTGGGCTAATTCACTTTACAAATCTTTATACATTTTTTTCTATCTTTTGTTTTGTGTGATTGTATAGAAGAGTCGAAATCTCACCTACTTTTTTGCATGTTATTGACGTCTACTTCTACGCGTTTATCCACTTGGAAACCACGTTCCTTAACAAGCAACAAAGATTCTGCTGGCTTTATTTACACTTATTACGTCCCTCTTCTTTTTCTAATTATTGCTTATTTTATCAAGTTAATTATATAATACTACTTGGCTTCATCCTAAATTATTTAGTATTTTCTGATTTAAATTTAGAAATTAATAATGTGGTTATATATATAATTTATATCGCACCGAACAGGTTCACCGGCAAATTGCCCTCAAATTTCATTTTTATCAGTGCTCGAAACAATACGATCATTTGTTAGTCTGTATCTGTGAGGAGGGAACAGATCTCCATTAATAAGTAGTAACTCCGCAACTTGTTCCTCTATAGGTCAAAATCGTACTAAAAAAATTGTCAATATACAGCCAGATTGGTTGTTGTTGTTATACAGCCAGATGGGTCGAGGTCGATCAGTGATCAATAGAATAAGCCACTGAATGGTTCGTCAGGCTGAGATCGAGCAGCACAAACAGAAGTAATGGTTAGTATAGTTTTGAAACCTTCAACGGGAATATTGAATATTATTTTTAGGTTTCTTTAGGAATATCTCATATAAATAGTATGAGAGATAATTATGCAAAAGATATGTAATATACTATTCCATATGATAAGAATACTTTTGAAAAGTAAGCTCTCTAGATAAATACAAAAAACTACTTTCCGATGGACATTCGATCCCTTTAGATTATCTATCGTCATTTCCACCAGATTCGAGAAAGTATCCCATATTCTCTTATATTGTTGTCATTCATCATTGTCAGAGGATAGAATTCTCCACCTCATTCAATATTGGGTGCTCCATATATATATTTAGTGTCATTTATTGTGTTTATTGCTTATTATTTTCCTCATTCTATTAACAACCGCAATATTTAATGTGTATCGTATTAAATCTATTTTAACAACGTCCCCACGTTATGCACATAAGCTTCTATTCATCTTTAACTATGACAATCCCCTTATCTTTTTATTTAATTAGTTTAGTAAAAAGTTTTATACTTTTTGGTCAAACAATTTGGCGCCATCTACAGAGATATTCTAGTTAAACTTTTAGTTTCCTCTGGATCTATAAAAAAAAGGAAAAAAACAGAATGCTTTTGTGCACACAAATCTATTATGGTAGGTAATGGAGAGGAAAAGACGAAAGCAATAGCCGACCTCAGCGCTAATTTCCTCAACACCACCAACAAAGTCGATGAAACGGAGGGTGAGGAGTAATACCGAATACATCTCCCTGGCAAAACAACTCACCCCCTCTCCATGGAAGCATCACAACATCACACGGTAAAGGGGCCTCTACGTCCACAATAGAAGAGGCCCCACCAGCAGTGAAAAACCTCCTCAAGGTGTGGTTGAAAAACACATTGACCAGCATTCTCGATAAGCCCACCCAAAGGATGAACAAAGAAACTGCGTGAGTCTGCGACACAAAAGTGATAGACGAGAAGCACAACCCTCATCTTGTGACAGGTATTACTTACAACATTAGTGATGTAGGTAACGACACTATCGCAACCATTTTGAGGAAGATGGAGGAGATGGAGAACGAGAACAAAATGCTTCGTGACCAAATGAAAGAGCATCAAAAAAGGATAGACAAAATACCAGGCACCCAGAAACTCTTACCAAAAAGGGACGCTGACTGGTTCGTTAAGCAACCATACAGTGAAGGCAACGATCTTGCCGAAGAACAAGTACCTTCCATATTACTGAAGAAGTTTGGCGAAACCCTCACCAGGGGAGCACTAACTTGGTAATCACACTTGCCTACACGCTTAATTGAAACATTTGAGAAAATGGTCGACAAGTTTGTGACTGCACATGCCAGGGCTAAGAAAGAATAGGCGAGGGTGAATGGCATATTTGCCATCAAACAATCACCCGGCGAAGGACTAAGAGATTTTCTCGCCCGATTCAACCGTGTGAGGATTACCTTACCAAATCTATCAGAGGGAATGCACGTAGCAGCATTCTAAAATGGGTTAATCAAGAATGGTTCAAGGGGACTAGAAAATTGTTAAGCCGACTCATGAAATATCCCCCAACCTCTTGGGACGAGATACACAATGCTTACTGCGCCGACGTGCAAGTTGACAAGGACGACCTCAATGGGCCAAATCAACGAATAACCTCAGTCCAAATGGAATCCAGGAAAGACCGAAAAAATGACAACAGAAAGGACCATGCAAGCCCGCAACTCAACCATGAAAAATATCAACCATATGTCTAAACCTCCATCATACCACATCCCCTTCATGGCGACGGCCTATGTAGGCCGCCAGCAGGGAATCACCGAAACAAAAGAGGTATGCCTCCATTTTTATATACTCACAATTTCAGTATTTCTGCCTCAGAAACAGTCTACGCCCTGGAGAAGCTCAATCCAAAAATAAAATGGTTGCAGAAGATGAAATCTGACCTATAGAAAGTCAAACGCCTTCTGCGAGTTCCACCAGCAACGGGGCCACAAAACTGAGGACTGTATTGTTCTCAGTCAAGAGGTTGTGAACATGCTTCACTAAGTACATCTGAAGGAACTTTTGAGCGCTCGAGGAAGGACAAACTTTGCACGAGGTTGCAAATAGCAGTAGGATCTACCAAAACCACCCTCCTCTACTCGAACCATCCAAATGATCATCGGAAGAGGCGATCATGCATCAATCAACAGCGTAATATTCACAACCACCCACAAGTTGAAACAGTCAATTACTCATTACCGGTATGATGAACTCGAAGAGAGTATCATCTTCGATAGGTCAGATACCCACGGTTCGGTCTTTCCTCATTATGACAACCTTGTTAGTACTTTACGCATCTTAGATACTGATGTAAAACATGTTATGGTCGATGATAAGAACGGTGTGTGCATTGTCCACCCTCTAGCTCTTACAAATGAAGCTCGAGGATAGGATAGTGCCATGTTGTATCACACTAATAGGTTTTAACAGTGCAGTTGAGCAGACATCTTGAGAAATCACGCTACCTGTTCTGGTCGGCGGCGTCACCTTGAAGACCATATTCCATATTATGGACCAACATATGGCGTATAACACCATCAAGGTCACCCTTAGATACACGCCAGGAGAGTTTTCCCTTCCAGCTTATATCAAGTCATCAAATTTCCTACCCTTTGGGGGTATTCAACATTCGAGTAGAGCAACGCACTGCCTAAAAATTCTATCGCATCGCCCACGACTGTACATACACCAAACAATTAAAAGGCAAAGTAGAGGTCACATAGCAATTAACAAGGTCGGGGACAAGTGATGACAAAGGAAAATATGTCATATGGGACCCCAAAATCATAGAGGCCATGGGATCGACTGTGGAGGACCTCAACCCCGTACAACTCGACGAAGACGATCATAGCAAAAAAGCCTACATCAGCCATAAACTTCAGGAACCAAGTATATTCCATCAACTTTTAGCTAACAACCGCAAATTTGTCCTTTTCCCGCGCAAACATGTCGGGCATCCCGAAAGAGATAGAAATACACAAATTGATACCCTCCAGTGCGACAAGTTAGGCAAAAATTCAACTCCACAATAAATGATGTGGTTCATGAAGAGGTCGAAAAACTGTTGGAAAGCGGCTATATCAGATAATCAAAGTACCCTTAATGGGTTGCCAACGTGGTCATAGTGAAAAAGAAGAATGACAAGTTGCGGATGTGCGTATACTTCACATAACTGAACAAAGTCTGCCCAAAAGACTCATTCCCACTACCCCATATTGACCAGCTCATTGATGCAACAGCTGGGCATGAGCTATTAAGCTTTTGCATGCCTACTCAGGCTACGACTAGATCCTCGTGGAGTAGGAAGACCAAGCAATGACCACCCTTATCACTCACTAGGGGATGTACTACTATAAAGTGATGCCCTTTAGACTGAAAAATGTGGGGCGACATATTAGAGGTTGGTAACAAAGATGTTCAAAGACCATCTCGGCAAAACCATGGTAGTCTGTATCGATGACATGTTGGTCAAGTCAAAAAGGAAAGAGGATCATATCGACTACTTGAAAGAGGCCTTTGACATACTCAGACATTACGGTATGAAATTGAACCCCTAAAAGTGCACCTTCGACGTAACCTCGAGAAAGTTCCTCGGTTTTTTTGGTATCACAATGAGGTATCGAGGTCAACCTCGACAAAATCAAACCTATAGAAGGAATACTACAAAACCTAACTGATAACTAGGGATTCTAGTTCATTTTACAGTCCATTTACTTGAGTTTTGGTTAAAAATGTATACAAATAGTCCCAAAGGCTTACATGTTGTGCTTATTTCCAGAGTTTGGTCAAAAAGTTAACAAGTAGTCAAAACCAGCTCAAAAAATAGTGAAACCTGCACAAGTACCAAGAACAAATCAAAGCACAACTGCAATAGACCCACTGCGGCCGCAATCTATTTAGTGCGGTCCACAATAAGGAGATTAAGAGAAGTGCAATTTTGGAAGCTCAAGCACTGCGACCGCAAACCATTTTGTGCGGACCGCAATAGTTTCACCACCCGCAATCGATTTTATACGGCCATATTCAGAGACCCAAAAGGTCAAGCCAAAAGCCTCATCGCGGTCCGCGGTGCATTGTATGCGGATCGCAATACCTCATCTTGGGTATTTTGTCCTGAAAATTCGGCCCTGTATAAATACTTTCTTTTCACATTTTTAAGGTATCTTTTGTAATCTAAATTTTAGTTGAGCACGTGAACGACATTTCTTGACTATTTTGAGTAATTTTACAGTGGGTTTATCATTGAATTTCAATTATTAACTTGTAATTAAATATTATGGGTTATTCTTCATCTATTTATTAGTTTTCTTCCATTATTATGAGTAGATAGACTCATTAGCTAGGATTGTGGCTCAGCCCTAGTGTGGGTATTTTATAGGTCTTGAGTTTTAAGGCTTAAATGTTTGTGGGTGTTTGGTATTTAGACTAATTTTTGTTTTTCATGTTGAATCAGTAGTTGCAAACACTAATTTGTGCCTTTTTTACTTAGGCTTTTCTTGAGAAAGAGAGTTTAAGTCTAGAAAAATTAGTCCAACAAGGAATTGGGCCTTATTCGATATATTGATAGCCCCAATTAAATGGTTATACCTAGAGATAGTAATACCCTATTTAAACCTATATTGCTTGCACAATTTCGATACCCAATTGGTCTTGAGAAAGGCAATTAGGATAAAATCACTCAAACTACCAAGAGGAATAGAGTGAGTAGATTCGTGCATTAGTTATATCGTAATCCCCAACATAATAATTTTTCCTCAGACTTTAGATCCCATCAAGTATTCACCTAGGAGAGAGTGACTTCTCTAGTGCATCATAAATCATTTAGAAAACCTTACAAACATTTCACTCTTAGTTTAATTTAGCATATTATTAATATTAGAAGTACCAAACAACCAAATATGATTGGAAGCGTAATTAAGAGCACTACGCATTACTAATTTAGATAGGTACCCAATTCCTACTTCTAGCTCCCTATAGATTCGATCCCGACCATCTCGAGTAAAAGTTGTTTCGACCACTATTGCCACTTTGTAGTGGTGTAGGGTTGGCCCCGATCACTAACCAGTAATAAATAGGTACATAAGTTGACTGGTCGCATAGGCGCCCTATCAAGATTCATATCACGGTCCTCCAACAAATGCCATAAATTTTTTGGCGTACTCAAGAAAGACAATGGACTCCAATGGAACTCCGAGTGCATCGAAGCCTTGAAAGAGTTGAAGGTGTACCTATCTTCACCCCTATTACTCGCTAAGGTGGAACCTGGGGAATGTCTCCTCATCTACCTAGCTGTGTCGATGTGGCTATGAGTGTGGTCCTGGTTTGAGTAAACAAAGGTACGCAATCACTCATTTACTATATTAACAAAACTCTAGTTGATGTTGAGAAGTGGTATCCACACCTCGAGAAGCTAGCCCTGACTTTGATCGTAGCTTCACAGAAGCCTAGACCCTATTTCTTGTGCCACCCTATCTCGGTAGTAACGACCTTTCCCCTGAGGTATATTCTGCTAAACCCTAGCTATCATGTAGATTGGACAAAATAGGCCATAGAATACAGCGAGCACGATATAACATGTCATCCACGAATGGTGATAAGTTCACAAGTGTTCGTCGGCTTCGTCACCGACTTTAACATAAATTTAGTGTCTGAAATCGAAAATGAATTCGGCCGTACTTTGGAAAAAATACACAACCTATGGGTTTTGTATATCGATGGCCCCTCTAACATGTTGGGATCGGGATTGGCACTCGTGATCGAGGTTCCAATAGGTGAATTAATTTCCTAATACATAAGATGCCTAGATATGACTAACCAGGAAGCCGAGTACGATGTCGTGATTCTAGGGATAAAGTTAGCTCTCAAGTATGGAGCAAAGCAAGTTGTTCTGTGGTGCTACTCTCAGCTCGTCGTCAATCAAGTTACAAGGACTTTCTAAATCAAGGAAAAATATTGCAAAAATACCAGGACAAGATCTGCAAGCTGTTACCTGAGTTAGATGAATGCTAGCTCGACCATATCCTTCAAGAATAGACTATCGAAGCAGACGACCTTGCCATACTAGCAGTGACCACTAAAAGCATAACCGAAAAAAGGGAACATGGTCTCTCTCCTCCACTTGTTGATTGATCAAATTGACGTACGAACTATAAACCTAACTTGGGAATGGCGCAACTATATTGTCACATATTTGCAGGATGGAGTGCTTCCAGGTGATAAAAAACCCAAGAAGCTTCGAATGCAGGCGGCTTGGTATAACATCATCAACAATGGCTGTACAAAAGAACGTATGGTGGCCCCCTAGAAAAATTCTTAGGCCACAACCAGATGTGGCGGATCCTGGAAGAAGTCCATGAAGGTCATTGCGGAGCTCATATCAAAAATCGAGCCCTACTCTGATGCGTCATACAAACATGCTACTACTAGCCCATAATGAAAAAAGAAGCTACTGACTAAGTAAAAAGTGTGAACAATGCCAAAGATACACCCTCATGATCCAGCAAGTGGACGAGTACCTCCATTCAGTCACCTTGGCTCAGCCTTTCATCAAATGGGGAATGGATATCGTCGGACCCCTCCTTGCGGGATGAGATAATGTGTGATTTCTTTTAGTTTAACTGACTATTTTTCCAAGTGGGTGGAAGCAGGTGCATTCGCTCAAATATGCAATCAAGAGGTGATCTCCTTCATATGAAGGAATATCGCGTACTGTTTCAGCCTCCCCAAAGAAATCAGTTGTGACAATGGGCCTCAATTCACTGGGAAAAAGATCACCGAGTTATTCGAGAAATGGCATATCAAAAGAATACTCTCTACGCCATATCAGCCCACAAAAAATGGGCAAGCGGAAGTCCTCCAACAAGTCAATATTGAATATCATGAAGAAGAAGCTCGAGAACGCCAAGGGACTGTGGTCGGAGTTGTTTCCGGAAGTGTTGTGGGCATATCGCACAATGCTGAAAACAAGCATAGGAGAAATACTGTACTCACTAGTCTATGGGATTGATGCAGTAATGATGGTTGAGGTCGATGATCCAAGTCTAAGGTAGTCACACGAATGCAAACCGGGAAATTATGAAAGCATGAGGTAAGACCTTGTTGAGGCTGAATAACAAGGAGACATGGCTTACATAAGGATGGCCTCTTAGAAACAACATGAAGAGCGATTTATAACAAAAAGCCAAGATCAGACCGCTCAAATTCGGAGACTACATACTTAAAGACAAAACACAAGCAAACATGGATCCACGAGAAGGAAAGCTAGGGACTAAATAGGATAGACCATACAAAATCACGGCGGCGGCAAGCAAAGGATCGTTCCAACTAGAAACAATGAAGGGAAAACTACTACCAAACAACTGGAACATTGCCAACCTTAAGTACTTCAATTTCGAAGGAAAGATGTTCACTAAGTCGTGCTATTTTTCCCTCACTTGAGTTTTGTCCCAATTGGGTTTTCTCACGGAGGTTTAACGAGGACGAGGAGGACATTTCGAAGTTAAGGATGTGCATGTGAGATTACAAGTTAGCAAGTTCATTGCTCGACCCCTTGAATACTTCTCCAAGTCGAACAATAAAAGGACTAGGTGGACTGGGACAGAGTAACAGCCCAAAAAATTTGTAAACTTTTCCATTGTATATATGTAAGCAAAGCATACAAGCACATGATGGTCGCCTATATCTCCACCAAGTTTTAACTCTGCACCAATCAAGATACTCACATTCAAACTCGTTTGAATTAATTAAGAGTAACACTCAACCTCGCTTGAATTAACTACGAGTAACATTCGACCTCGTTCGAATTAACTAAGAGTAACATTGATCTCGCTCAAATAAACTCACATTCGACCTCATTCGAATTAACTAAGAGTAATATTTGACTTCGCTTGAATCAAATCACATGAAACCTTGCTCGAATTAACAAAGAATAATATTTGACCTCGCTCGAATCAACTTATATTCGTAATTAACTACGAGTAACATTTGACCTTGCTCGAATCAACTCATGTTCGACCTTGCTCAAATCTAAGAGAACATTCGACCTCGCTCGAATCAACTTACATTTGACCTCGCTTGAATTAACTTGTTAAGCCCTGCTGTATTATGCCGATATTATGCCCTACAGTATTATATTACGAAAATGTTACGCCTCGCAGTATTATATTACGAAACGATGTTACATCCTATAGTATTATGCGTAAAACTGACGTAATATAATTGACCTCAGTTCAAGGAGAAAATTATTTGGATATTAGAAGTATTATGCTATTTCAAACAAGTGATGAGGAAATTCGTGAAGGTGAGAAGGTAAGCAAATTGAAGAAAAGTGTTGTACAATAAGGAAAAAGAGAGATGAAACCACTCGAAGCAGATAAGACTTGCATAAGATTACTCACCTCGTTCGTATTAGAGTGCCCAACCATCTGGTATGATTCTCTTCCTTCTCTCTCATGGTAGTAATTTATGATTCTTCCTCATTTTTTATTAATGATCCCCTAGGTTACTCTAACTAATGTAGCATTGTTGTGAGGATTTGGTTGAGTGATTGTGTGTGCTAATGTTTATATCACAAAGTGAGGGAATTCTGACTCATTGAGCTATAAGCCGCAATGAGGGATTAAGAATTTGATTCCTGAAATCTTTTCCCCTCCCCATTTCTTCTCAACACTTTAGTACGGGAATCTGGGTAGGTAATCATAGTAAAGCATGTGAGTGTGGTATGCATATTGTGTGAAGAACATGTGAGTTCGGTGTGCATATTTATTGAAGAAGCACCTTTAATAAAATGAAGAAGAAAATCTTTGTGGCCTATATAATTGGTTTGCAGTCCGCAAAGCCGTCATGAAAAGAACCCTAGGTGGTCTGTTGCAAAATGATTATGCGATCAGGTTTGCGATCACAAATCATTTATGCGGTCCACAAATGTGCCGCAAATAGAGACAATTAATATGCTCAACTAGTGAGATGAAACGCGACCACTTTGCGATCACATACCATAAATACGGCTACTTCTTTGATCACATAATCAGTGAAAAACTATGATGGGTTTGCAGATTGCATAGTTGTTATGCGATCGCATAACCCATTTTACAAGCTACTTACTTCATTACTTTTGTCTCAATATGATTACTATGTTATTTCACCCACTTACACAATGTTTCATTAACTGGAATGGCACCAAAGAAGTCTCTTTCAACGCAATCATCGCCCGCTTGTGGAATGAAACAGGATACTACTCTGAGCCAACAAGCACAATTGTCTAAACGTCAACGGGCTTAGACAAATCGCGGCACTTTTGAGCACTCCTCCTAATCTGAAGAGGAGGAGGCATACAGTGACCTCAGTTGACCTACAAGCTGAGGCACGATGAAAGATGGGAGAGGGTCTAAATCTCAGATTTGGAGTCACAGGCTCCATAAACCTATACAAAAGAAGGGCTAACAAAGAGAAAGATTCTCAAGAAGAAGTAGTTGAGTCTAAACAGGTTGAATGAGCACTAGCCTCACGTAATCGAGAATATTAAGCAGAGAAAATGGGAGTTCTTCACTAAGGTTCTGGATGAATATAACGAGACATTTGTACGGGAGTCCTATGTTTCTTATGGTGCATCAAGGAATGCAGAGCAAACGAGAAATAAGATATTTGCACAATCTATCCAAGTTCGAGGGGTCCAAGTACTCTATGATGACGCACCATTAATGACATGTACTTTGAGGATTGGCAGTCAGGCATAGCAAGTATGAAGCTAAAGTATCCAACAAGGACAACGAGCATTCCTGGATTGCATCTGTCATAGAAAAGGGGAGACCTTCCTGGATTGACCCTCGACACAAGAGTTACAAGCAATATCTCACACAAGAGGGTCAATATTGGCTCAGTTTTATCTGCTCCCGTCTGATGCCGACTAGGAATGAAACTTACATCTGCATTGACTAGGAACTCCTCATTGCATGCATCATGACAGATATAAAGATTTATGTGGGAGAGATTATATTCAGGGATATTCAGGGAGTTAGGATCAGAGCAAACGAAAAACAAACATCACTTCCCTTCCTATGCTTGATCAATACTATATGCAATGATGCAAGTGTACCTCCTATGCTAAAGCATGATCGACTTGAGGAACTCTCAAAGATATTAAAATTGCTTGGATTAGTGACACAATAGACAAGGAAATGCCTAATAAACCAGAGATTTCAATTCATCATCCATCAGACTCAGCAACACCTGAGACCCCAGCACTACCTGACACCTCTCAAGCCCCAACTACCTCCACAACCACTCCATAGCCTATCACTGCACAATTGCATGTTCCCGTACCAGCTCTTTCCAGGCTGGGTCTACTAGTTTAGTACACCAATGCTATAGTAGACTAGTTGATAAAAGAAATCCCAAACCTCATCTGGTAAGCATTGATCCTCGTCCAAGACTCAGTGAGTGTTCTTCAACAGTAGTATAAATCTTATGAGGATTACTTAAAGCACTTTGAAGTGCGTCTTGAGAATTTTGAGTGGGTTGAGGTTGGAGATATGCCTCAGCTCAAGAAAGATGTTGCTGAAATAAAATAAGAGCTGCAGAAGATGCAGAATTTGGAGTTTGACTTGACCCCTTCCTATCGAAGGAAGGTGAGCAAGGTACTGGCACTTTCATTCCGCGCTTGGAATTTAATTTCACCAACATGATGACAGCTCCAGAGGTAGAGTGTGTTGAGACCTCAAAGGCTTTCGCTCCCACTATACATATTGACATTCCTTTAGATGAGAGATCCGGAGAGACAAAAGTGGAGTCTGACGAGGGAGATTCAAAAGATGAGGAAACATGTGAGGATGCACTAGTAGAGGACACTGAGGGTCATTGGAGCAACATGGGTAAGCAAGTGGTTGTTTCTACAATTGCACAGGATGAAGAGGAAGCAAATGTGCAGACATCAATTGCACATTCTTTAGCAGATATGATCGCCAAGGCATATCCATTGACCACTCATCCTTCACTAAGAGATACTAGCAGCTCCCAGGCCCTAAACCCAGCCTCACAGCAGGTGGAGCTTTCTGTTCCAGCCTCACAACAAGCGGAGCTTCCTGCTCCAGCCTTGTAGGCCACCATACAGTCCGAGGTTCCACTAGTTGCTGCCACAATGCTAGCAGATGACCTCACAGCTAACTCATATGCTTTAGCTCCTCTGAGTGCCTAGTGAGCCCCAGGAAGTCGCTCAACTTCACTTTTACATTCTCTATGCGTTGGGGACAATGCATGATTTTTGGTTGGGGGTAGGTAGTCATTTTTTGTGTAAACATTGTACATAAAATCTTTACTCTAGTAGAATAGTTTCATAGTTAGCAATGAATTCCCCTAGGTTTTTCTCCGTCAGGTTCTTTTCCAAGGGTGTAATAGTATAACCACAGCAGTAGCATGAAATGTTTTGACTTGTTTGGTGTTGATTATTCTAGCTTCACGCATGTGATTAATTGTGTCAATAAATTGTACCCTTCTTTATATATATATATATATATATATATATATATATATATATATATACACACAAAATATTTTTGGTTAGTCATTCTTGTGAACTTAAGGCTCTCTCTCTAACTTTATGCTTATTCAGAATTAACGTATCTTGATATGAAAGTTTTAAGTTGCCATGTATTTACTTGAAGGCTGAAACTATGTTGAGTTGAATAGTTCATGCATTGTGAGTGAGTGAGAATTTGTATAAATAATGCATATGCTTAACTTGTAAAGTTTAGAACTTTATCGGTTGGTTTTCTAGTGCAACTCTCGGGTTAATGATTGGATGCTGAAATGATCTGAGGCTCTCTTTGCGACTACTACCTAATTTTGCCCAAATTGACCTCTTTGATACATAAATTATCCTAGTTACCCCCGTTGAGCCTTTAACTTTTAATTGGCTTCCATATTATAAACTTCACCACTTTTGTGAAATAATTTCTTCATTTGAACCCATCTTTCCTTGAACGGGTAAGAATGAGGCTAAAAGCCTAAGTTTGGGGTGCAGGTACAAAGTGAAAAGTGGTAAGGTTTACGACTGTGTGTAGAGAAAAAAAAAACAACCTCAAAGTTGTGTATATAACGAAATAAAAGCTCCAAAAAAGAAAATTAATTGTAAGTAAATAAATAAATAAGAGTAAGGAAGAGAAAAAGAATGAAGTCATATGGAAACTGAAGAAATACTTTGAGGTGGTTCTATGTCGGTAACTCGAGGACAATAAGTGTTACATAGCAAAGAGGCCAAATATATGTCGAGTTTAAGGAGGGTATAGCCACTGCATTCCCAAATATTCATCCAACCCGTCCCGAAGCCTACATTACAATTAGTGAAAATTCCTTAGTGATCTACAATCAATCTTTCCTGAGATAGAAACAAGTTAAGATAAGAACAAGCTTATGGATTGATACTTGTAGTATGTAGATTTCGTCCCGAGTGAAATAGTGTTTTGATTGCATCCCCTGTACATGTTTGTGAGTTGGGGATTTTCTTCGCTATGAGAGCACACGAACTACAAGATTTAGCAGAAGTTAGGTTCTTGAAGTAGAATAAAATGCACTAGTTGTGAATAGCATTTTGTCATTTTGGTTGAGGCTCTTTCACAAGTTGATTGATCGAATTGTTAGATGATAGTTGTTCTCCAGAAAAAGGAAATAAAAGAAATTACATGCTTGTTAGTTGTCAGCCAAAACCATTTACAATCACTAATATTTTGTGATTAGTATAGGATAGGATAATTTTGTTATAGTTGCTTGAGGACAAGCAAAAGTTTAAGTTAGGGGTGTTGATGTGCCGTAGAATTTCGGCACATTTGATATCAATTACATAGACTTTAGTTTGTCTATCAATGCATTTGTATTTAAATCTTATAGAGTTTTTGTGTTTTGAAGTGCATAATACTTGAAGATCCAAAATCATGGAAAATAAGTCAAAAGGCCACAAAAGAATAGGAAAGTTGCAAGTCTGTGATTGCAAAAGTGGTACGTGAACTGCATAATCACCGTAAACTAAAGCAGCTATTTTGCCAAATCAAGAGAAGATTGTGTGATCCATTATGCGACCGTATAACAATTTTACGAACTTCATAATGACCGCATAATTGCGATTGAAGAAGCTGCTCAACACTTTTACGATGAGAAAATACGGTCGTATAACAGATATGTGGACCGCATAATGCAACTGCGGTGGACTTTTGGGAGTGATGATTTGAAAATATGCGATGCAAAGGAAGATTATGCGGACGACATACTTGGTATGCGACCATTATACGGTCGCAGAAGGTGTTTGCAGGGACATTTTTATTCAATATTGGCCCCGACTTTTAGTCCACTATAAATAGATTTACTAGGGGTTTTGTGGGTCATTAAGTCTGAAAACAGGGACAAATTGAAGGCATTGAATACTCTATTATAGTGGAAGCTTGTGAAAAGAGAATCTAGCACTTTTGTAAGCTTTATGCCTTTATTTATTACTTTGCTTTTGTATTTTAGTATGAATAGCTAGTTGTTGGACACCAATGTACTCCTAAGTAAATGGCCTGACCCTTTCTTTAAAAGATTCCTTGAGATTTTTAGTCTCGATCAACTTCTATCTTTTTTAGCGTGCACTTGCAAATTTTTCGTTTCTCATATTTATCCAACAACAAACTTTCTCTTCAATTGTGATTTGGTTTCTTTGGGAAAGGACTCTGTCTTGACCTTGATTCTTCTTTTATTCTCAAACATAGAACTACAAACTTCATGATGCTATCCTTTAGTTCTCAATTGTAGAATTACAAACTCCATAATGTCGTCATTGAGTTCTCAATTGTAAAAACACAAACTACATGACTCTATCCTTGAGTTCTCAGTTACCAAACCACAAATTCTCTGATGCTATTCTTGAGTTGTTAATTACAAAACCACGAACTCTATGACGCCACTCTTGAGTTCTAAATTATAGAACCAAAAACTCCATGACTCCATCCTCGGATGTTTAATTATTGAACCATGGACTCCATGACTCTATCTTTGAGTTCTTAATTTTTGAACCATAAACTCCATGGTAGAATCCTTATGTTTTCAATTGTAGAATCACAAATTTATTACGGCAATCAGATAGATAAATTATGGCTTCCTTACTATCATCAAGCTCCCACGGGAGATGAACTGCTTTCGACTTCTTCATTGGATTGTAGCCATATCGTATAGAGTGAAAACTTCCTTTAAAGAGGAGTAGTTATATTCAAGCAAACATTCCAATGAAACCATCCTTTGACAATGGGGAACCACAAATTCTAGGACACCATTATTGAGTTCTCAACTGTAGAACCAGAAACCTTATGACTCCATCGCTAAGTTGTCAATTTTGGATCCACAAGATACATGACCATCCATTAGTTCTCATTTTTCGAACAATGAAACACATTATGCTATCCTTGAATTAATAAGTTTAAAACCACGAACTCCATAATCTTATCCTTGAGTTCTCAACTGTAGAATCACGAACTCCATGACTCCATCCTTGAGTTCTCGATTGTAGAACCACATAATCAATGATGCTATCCTTGAATTATCAATTGTAGAATTACAAACTCAATAACATCATCCTTGAGTTCTCAATTATAGAACCATGAACTCCAAACTTCATCTTTAAATTCTCAATTGTCAAACCACAAGCTCTATGAATCCATCTTTGAGTTCTCAATTGTCGAACTACGAATTTCATGACACCATGCTTGAGTTCTCAATTGTAGAACCACAAACTCCATGATCCGTCTTGAGTTCTTAAATGTAGAATCTGAAACTTCATGACTCCATCCGTGAGTTCTTAATTATAGAACCACGAACTCCATAATTCCATCCTTGAATTTTTAATTATAAAATCACAAACTCCATGACATTACTTGAGTTCTCAATTGTAGAACCACAAAATTCATGATGATATCCTTGAGTTCTCAATTAGGGATTCACGAACTCACTAACGCCATTTTTAAGTTATCAATTGTCTAACTGCGAACTTCGTGACCCCATCTTTGAGTTCTCAGTTGTCAAACCATGAACTCCATGATACCATCCTTGAGTTCTTAATTGTAGAACCATGAATTCCATGATGCCATCCTTGAGGCATCGATTATAGAACCACAAACTTCATGTTGTTGTCTTTGAGTTACTAATTGTAGAACCACGAGCTCAATGATGCTACCCTTGAGTTCTTAATTGTAGAATCATAAACCCTATAATCCCATCCTTGAGTTCTCAATTGTCGAACCACAAACTCTATGAAGTCATCCTTAAGTTTTGAATTGTCGAATCACAAACTCTATGACTCCATCCTTGAGTTCTTAAGTGTCAAACCACAAACTGCATGATGTCATCCTTGAGTTCTCAATTGTAGAACCAAAAACTCTATAACTCCTTTCTTTAAATTCTCAATCTTACAATTATGAACTCCATAACTCCATCTTTAAGTTCTTAATTGTAGAATCACAAACTCCATGGCATCATACTTGAGTCAACGTCATCCTTGAGTTCTCGATCGTAGATCAACGAACCCAATGATGCCATTTTGAGTTTTTAACTGTTGAATCACAAACTTCATGGCTTTTTGGATTAGACGAAATACATGTATTTAAACTAGTTTTGACAGCTCTACAAGTAAAAAACTTAATTAATCATAACCAATATTTTAAAAATTGCAGGCGCGGGGTGAGCATTTTACCTGATAAAGGTGATACATAAGCTTCTAAAAATCGAGCATAAGCCCCATGGATATTTAATTATAAATATTTTATAAACTAATATAGATATTCTTAAAAATATAACATAAATAAATAAAATATACATAGAATTGCTTCTTCTTAAAACACTCTAATTGAGTAAAGATCATAACTACTTCGTCTAAAAAAACTAATTAGATTTTTTTTTAATGATTAGAATTTATAAACTAACTTGAAACATCAAAATAATTTTGAAAAGAATGAAAAGCTAAGTAGAAATTTACTATCAAAATCCGAATCATATCAAGTGATCAAGGATGACGCATTTTGGCTTTGTAGTTTGTGAATTGATTATTTTTCCTTTACCTAGTATAAGACGAAGAAAAAATTAAGGCTAAGAACATAAAAATATTTTGACTTTATGTTTTTAACTTTTAAAAAATTAATAACAAGCTGCTTTTTATGCTTTTTGCATTAAAATAAGAATTTCAATTGTTTAGTAATTTTAATTATAATTTGAATAGATTTTGTTGGCTTACGCTCTAAAAGAAAAAGAAACTCGTTCAACACCTAAGTGAGTGCCCTAAAATACGCCTCGCAATACTTTCATCTCCCTGATCCCAGGAGCGTGTGCTTACTATGCCCCACCTGTGACTGTAGTTCATATATGGCCTTAATTAAGTATGAATTTCAGAAAATTTCTCTTGAAAGAAAAACTTGTGTTAGCTAGGTGTGAAATTATTCTTGATTATAAAAATTACATATATCATTCTGAACGAAAGAAATTTAATTTTTTAAGTGATATGCTTGCTAAAGATATACTGTATAAAGTCCTTCAAGCTTGAAGTAGCTGTGATGACTTTTCTAGGAAAGCAGATGTTGTCAATTCACTAATAATAGATATTTCATAAGTTTTTATCTCTAGTAATACATAATTAAATTTTAAAGAGCTAAATTCTATTGGACTTTAAAGCATTGGGAAGCATTGGGCTTCAAAGACTTTAAGCATTAGGCTTTAAAATTTAAGAGTGTGAATTGGAAATGGTGGGAAATAAAATGGAGGGAAATGAAAATTTTGAATGAAGTGAGCTTTTGTCTTGAATTTTGTTGCTCATTGGTAAGGGACAACTATATTTGTGTGTATATATAAAGAATCACTTCTTAAAGCTCTTAAAAGGAGTTGAAGAGAATGAACCATTGTACTGTTGTCGTCGCTTGGCTTCGGCTTCGGCTTTGTCTTTGGCTTTGGCATTGTCAAATGATCAATCGATAAGATTATTTTTGGATAAAATTTATTTAATTAGTTATTTAATAATTAATTAAATGTCAGATAGTTAGCTATTGTCCGGGCGTGACATTGCTTCAGAATATTTAGAGGAACAACATTGTTGCGGCAGGACGCGTAAACTTCTAAACAGACACCTTTTCCAGAACAAACATCACACCTCTTCTAATAATTGCCTATAAATTCTTAGGCATGGCTTCGTTTTTAATACACTGAAAGATAACAAAACGTTTTTTCCTTCTGAATACTGCATTTTAATTCGCAGTCTCTCTCTAAAATTCGTAAGTGTGATTTTGCTCTGTTCTTTGAGTTCGTTGATTATGCAGTTTGTATTGCCAGTGTTGCATGAAGGTTTATTCCGTTTCATCCTGAGAGGATTTAATCCATTACCTTGGCAACGTGTGAAGGGGTTAAAATTCCTTCAGAACGCACAAGCAAAATGTAGACTCGGAATATTTCTTATTCTTTACTATTTTTTCAGTTTTTGTTTATTCTTCTAATAGTTTTTCTGATTTTTGTGTTTTAACGCAGTAGCGTTCATAAGCTTAAGGAATTTTAACTAACGTTTCTATGTTGAAATATATATTAAACTATTACCTATATTTTGTATATTGCTTTGGAGACTAAAGCCTTCGTGCTCTCTACTCCAATAATTGTTCTATCCGGTTTAAAGTATATTAAAACTTTGTCAGAATAATAAACGTACGGGGTTGAAGTATATAAAAACTTTACCATTATTACGTGTTGTATGTTTGGTTTGTGTTCAGTTTGAAGATATCAAAACTTCACTGATTTAACAACGTTCGATTTTGTTTCCAACTCTATAGAAACATGACGAATGAAAACCAAACTAATAGAAATGTTGCAGGAACGGGTGCTACTGTTACGAATGTTGCTGCCTCGGCAAGCCGTTCAACTCCTGCTCATGCTATGGCACCAGCAGAAAAATGCGAAAAGTTTTCCGGTATTGACTTCAAATGTTGGCAAATGAAGATGCTCTTCTATCGTACTACATTGAGTTTGGAGCGTTTCATCGAGGTGGATCCTCCAGTCCTGGCAGAAGGCACTCCGGATGATGAACAATTTGTTGTAACTGAAGCATAGAAATATTCTAATTTCTTATGCAAAAACTACATTTTGAGTTGTTTGGAAGATAGCTTGTGCAATGTCTATAGTGTCATGGAAACTTCAAAATCATTATGGAATGCGCTTGAGAAGAAGTAAAAGACTGAGGATGCCGGACTTAAAAGTTCGTGGCTGCAAGGGTTTTGGATTTCAAGATGATTGACACTAGGTCGGTCATAACACAAGTCCAAGAATTACAAGTCATTGTGCATGACCTCCTTGCTGAAGGTATAACCCGAATCAATAATTTTATTAATAATATTTATCTTGTTATTAATTATGAATTTGTTATTGAAGGTATGGTCATAAACGAGGCCCTTCAAGTTGCTGCTTTCAGTGAGAAGTTACTCCGTTGTGGAAGGATTTTAAGAACTATCTTAAACACAAGCGCAAGGAATGACACTAGAAGACTTGATTGTTCGTTTGAGGATAGAAGAAGACAACAAAAATGCTGAAAAGAAGTCACGTGGAAACTCGACAATAATAAGGGAAAACATTGTTGAAGAGGCACCACAAAATAAGAAGAGAAAAAAAGCTTCTGGACCAAAGAATTACCCAAGCAAGAAAAAGTTCAAGCGTAATTTTCACAACTGTGAAAAATCTGGGCATAAGGGCGTAGATTGTCATGCACCGAAGAATGATAAGAAGAAAAAGAATCAAGCTAACATGGTTGAAAATGCTGAAGAAACGGAGGTGTGCCATGTTATCTGAATGTAACTTGGTAGGAAATCTGAAAGAATGGTGGATAGATTCTGGAGCTACCTACCATGTTTGTGCTAACAAGGAGTTATTTTCTTCTTATGCCCCCGCAGGACTCGACGAGACAATTTTCATGGGAAATTCGTCTACAACAAAAATTGAAGGAGTTGCCAAGATTGCGTTGAAGATGACGTCGGGAAAAATAGTGACTCTAAACCAAGTTTTTCATGTTCCAGTAAATTCACAAGAATCTTGTGCTTACCTCACTTCTTGTCAAGAATGGATTCAAGTGTATTTTTTATTTTTAATAGTGTTGTACTAAGTAAGAATAATGTGTATGTAGGAAAAAGTTACCTGAATGAAGACCTTTTTAAGCTAAATGTAATAGAAGTTCCTATCAATAAAGTTAATGCTTCTTCTTACTTACTTGAGTCAAACACTTTATGGCATTCACGTTTAGGTCACATAAACTTCAAAACATTGCGAAAAATGATAAATTTAGAAGTATTGCAAAAATTTAATTGCATTAATTCCAAATGTCAAACATGTGTCAAATCAAAATATGCTAAGCATCCTTATAAGTCCATTGAAAGGAATTCAAGTCCTTAAGACTTAATTCACACAGATATTTGCGACATGTAGCCAACACCATCTCGCGGTGGGAAAAAGTATTTTATTAATTTTATTGAAGATAACACAAGATATTGTTATGTTTATTTACTTAATAGTAAAGATGAGGCAATTGATGCTTTCAAGTAATACAAGAGTGAAATTGAAACACCACTAAACAAAAAGATTAAAATGATTAGAAGTGATAGGAGTGGCGAATATGAATCTCCTTTTAAAGAAATATGTTTGGAAAATGGCATTATTCACCAAACAACTGCCCCTCACTTTCCACAATCTAATGGAATTGCGGAGAGAAAGAATCGAACATTGAAGGAGATGCTAAATGCGTTGCTGATAAGTTATGGTTTACCACAGAACTTGTAGGGGGAAGTTATACTTACAGCTAACCGAATAATCAACTGTGTACCTCTTTGTAAAACACAGTCCATTTCGTATGAAAAGTGGAAAGGAAGGAACCCCACCTTGAAATACTTCAAAGTGTGGGGGTGTCTACCTAAGATACAAGTTCCTAAACCTAATAGGGTTAAGATAGCTCCAAAAATGGTTGATTGTCTATTTATTGGATATGTAACCAATAGCAAGGCATATCGTTTTCTGGTTCATAAATTAGAAAATCCTGAAATTCACGTTAGTACAATAATAGAATCAGATAATGCTGAATTTTTTGAAACTATTTATCCGTATAAACAGGAAAGTGAAGTGACCTACCAAAAGTCAAAACAACCTCGAGAGGAAATAACAGATGGTATGCCTAATTAGGAAAATCCAAGAAGAAGTAAATGTCAAAGGACATCTACTTCATTTGGTCCAGATTTTCTAACTTTTCTGTTAGAAAAAATGAGCCTCGTACCTTCAAGGAAGCAATGTCTTCCTCAGAAGCACAATATTGGAAAGAAGCTGCCAATAGTGAAACAAAATCCATATTGAGGAACCATACCTGGGAATTGCTTGATCTTACTCCAGGTAACAAAACACTGGGTTCTAAATGGGTATTCAGAAGAAAATGAAAGACGATGGTACTATTGACAAATACAAGGCTAGACTTGTTGTCAAAGGATTTAGACAGCGAATGGTCTTGACTATTTTGACACATCGCCAGTAACAAGAATTACATCCATTCAGATGCTAATAGCGTTAGCCGCCTTGTATGATCTTCAAATCCATCAAATGGATGTAAAAACGGCCTTCTTAAATGGTGATCTAGAGGAAGAAATTTACATGAACCAACCTGAAGGGTTTGTGATTTCGTGAAAAGAAAAGAAGGTGTGTCGACTTGTTAAGTCCCTATATGGACTAAAACAAGCACCCAAGCAATGGCATGCGAAATTTGACCAAACAGTATTGTCAAATGGCTTTAAGATTAATGAATGTGATAAATGTATTTACATTAAGAGCATCCCAAATTATATAGTCATTGTTTGCTTATATGTTAATGATATGCTAATAATGAGTAAAGACATTGCCGATATTCAAGCTACTAAGCGTATTCTTGCTAGTAATTTTGATATGAAAGACTTAGGAGTTGTCAATGTAATTCTAGGAATTAAAATCTAGAGGACTCCTCAGGATCTAGCTTTCTCTCAATCACATTACGTGAAAATGATACTTGAAAAATTCAAACATTTGGAATTTAGAAGTGCAAGAACTCCAATTGACTTAAACCATCATCTTATTAAGAATAGAGGTGAAAGTACGTCACAATTGGAGTATACTCATGTGTTGGGAAGCTTAATGTACATCATGAACTGTACACGACCTGATATAGCTTGTGCAATAAGTAACTTAGTCGATTCACAAGTAATCCCAACAAACATCACTGGATGGCAATGAAACGAGTTCCGGGATATTTGGAGTATACCCAAGACCACGCTTTGCACTACAATAAATATCATGCGGTTATCGAAAGATATAGTGATGCAAATAGGATAACCGGCTCAACAGAAATAAAGTCCACAAGTGGATATGTTTTTACTGCTGGTGGAGGAGCACTATCTTGGAAGTCTTCCAAATAGACGTGTATCGCTCACTCTACAATGGAATCAGAGTTTATAGCTTTGGATAAAGCCAGTGAAGAAGCTGAATGGCTTCGAAATTTCTTAGAAGACATCCTGTTCTGGCCAAAACCTTTAGCTCCTATTTGCATACATTGTGATAGTGAGGCTGCAATAGGAAGAGCAGGGAGCGTTATGTATAACGGAAAGCCTCATCATATACCACGAAGACATAACACTTTTAGGAAACTACTTTCTACTGGAATTATCACTATTGATTATGTAAGATCGAAGGATAGTGTGGCAGATCCGCTTACAAAAGGCTTAACTAGAGAGGAAGTTGAGAAATTATCTAGCGAAATGGGACTATGGCCAAGGACAAGTCAACATGCTGGTAACTCTACCTAGAATTTAGGATGTTCCGAGATCTAGGTTCAAGGAGCTCAAACAAAGTTGTGATTGACCGGTTAAACATTGTCAAAGTAAAATCTTTGGTCCCTTCTCTTGAGGAAGACAATGTTTAGTAACAAGGATAGAACTTTACGCGTTTTTTAATGATTACCTAAGTTTGATATGGTATTTATCAAATAGTGTCAATCTAAAGGATTACACATTTAGGAATCACCTATGTAAGTGTGAAGTAGAAGCCGATTCAATGAGAATTTTGTAAGACCAATTCTCTACGCACTTATGAAACCAGGCGGTATTCATGGCTGAAACGAACACAACAATAAGAACCAAAAGACGGTTAATGGTTGGTTGTGTGACATATGGTTGTCTAGGTATACACTAAAGTTCGACGGTTTAAAGATACCAAAACTACCAATTGACTGAGTATATCTGACATATGTTCACTACGGAAACGTCAAAGGGAAACCTACTTAATCCAGATGCAAATCACACAGCTTTCATGTATGATCATTCTTGCTTCAGTCATTCTCATTCATGTGATGGATTGTTGGACTTTAAAGCATTGGAAAGCATTGTGTTTTAAAGACTTTAAGCATTTGGCATTAAAGTCTAAGAGTGTAAATTGAAAATGGTGGGAAATAAAATGGAAGAAAATAAAAATTTTGAATGAAGTGAGCTTTTGTCTTGAATTTTGTCTCTCACTAGTAGGGACAACTACATTTGTGTGTTTATATAAAGAATCACTTCTTAAAGCTCGTAAAAGGAGTTGAAGAGAATGAACCCTCCCGCCGTCATCGTCGCTCGCTCCGCTCGACTTCGACTTCGTCTTCGGCTTCAATTTCGGCTTCGGCTTCAAATTTGGATTTGGATTTGTCAAATGATCGATCGATAAGATTATTTTTGGACAAAATTTATTTAAATAATTATCTAAATATCAGTTAGTTAGCCATTGCTGCAGAATATACATCACACCTCTTTCAGTAATTGCCTATAAATTCTGAGGCATGACTTCGTTTTTAACACTTTTTTCCTTATGAATACTGCATTCTAATTCGCAGTCCCTCTCTCTCTAAAAATCGTAAGTGTGATTTTGCTCCGTTCTTTGAGTTCGTTGGTATCCTGCAGTTTGTATTGCCGCTGTTGCAGGAAGGTTTATTCCATTTCATCCTGGGAGGATTTAATCCATTACCTTGGCAATGTGTGAGGGGTTAAAATTCCTTAAGGACGCACAAGCAAATTGTGGACTCGAAATATTTCTTATTCTTTACTATTTTTTCAGTTTTTATGTATTCTTCTAACAATTTTTCCTGATTTTTGTGTTTTAATACAGTAGCGTTCACAAATTCACTAACACTCTTGAAGATTTTAAGTCCAAATTAATACTGAATACTATTAAGTAATCCATTCTCGTACACTGCCAGACGGAGCCGAAGGAGTACTTTAATTTGCCTGGTCTGGCGATATCAATTTGAAAGTAGTCATAACTGTAGAAATGATTCCATTACAAAAAGAGATAAATCTCGACTTTAAATTTTTTCAGGAAAAGAAAAAGTTTCTTCTAATCTTCGTGTTTTACTGGCCCTCTCCTAAAATGGTTTGATACAAGGAAATTGAAATAAGAAAACAAGAGGCTAGCTAGAGAGAGGAGAAAATATATTATAATATAACTTACTTTATTCATCTCATAATCTCTGCATTTTGCAAGGAGATCGAAACTGAAGAAAACATACGTACCAAAGACGGAGAAATAAAATATAGGGTACAAACAATATCAATAGCTTAGACAACATGAAGCTACAAAAGAACCTCGCCTCCTGTGGGGCTTATTATTTACTCTCTTTTTTCTTTTTCTTCTTCTTTTCTCATTGCCTCTCGAAATTGGAAAAAAGCCTTTCTTTTAGCTCAACATTCTGCTTTTCCTGCGTAAGAATATACATTGTGTTATTAGGTTTTTAGTAATATCAAAGGATACTGAAAATTCTGAACAGCTAATAACTGATAAATGAAGCTAAGAAAACAAGAAGCAGAGAGCGCAGTTCTTTATAGTATTATATTAATGTTTTGCATAAACACAGTTATATATGCAATTTGCTTTGCATTCTTGACATATCATTTGGAAAATGTCTTAATTAATTTGGCTTAATTACCTTCAACATCGTGATGTCCCTTCTTAGTAGTGGTAGGGAGGAGGAGGAGAAGCGTAAAGATAGGGGTGGTGTGGTGGTGGAGACTTGTAGACCGGAGTTCGTGGTAGAGGTGACTTGTAAACAGGAGTTGGTGGGGGTGGAGACTTATAAATTGGTGCAGGATGGTATGGTGTTGGTGATGGATGATATGGCTTCACTGGTGGTGGTGGTGACTTGTAAACTGGAGTTGGTGGTGGTGGAGATTTGTAAACTGGTGCAGGATGATACAGTGTTGTGAAGGATGGTATGGCTTCTTTGGTGGTGGTGGTGACTTGTATACTGGAGTTGGTGGCGGTGGCGACTTATAGACTGGGGTGTGTGGAGGGTAGTATGGCTTCTTGGGTGGTGGTGGTGACTTGTAAACGGGAGTTGGTGGTGGTGGAGACTTATAAACCGGGGTGTGTGGAGGATAGTGTGGCTTCTTGGGTGGTGGTGGTGACTTGTAAACTGGAGTTGGTGGTGGTGGCGACTTATAAACAGGGGTGTGTGGAGGGTAGTATGGCTTCTTGGGTGGTGGTGGTGACTTGTAAACGAGAGATGGTGGTGGTGGAGACTTATAAACCGGGGTGTGTGGAGGATAGTGTGGCTTCTTGGGTGGTGGTGACGACTTGTAAACGGGAGTTGGTGGTGGTGGAGACTTATAAACCGGGGTGTGTGGAGGGTAGTGCGGCTTCTTGGGTGGTGGTGGTGACTTGTATACTGGAGTTGGTGGTGGTGGAGACTTATAAACCGGGGTGTGTGGAGGGTAGTATGGCTTCTTTGGTGGTGGTGGCGACTTGTAAACTGGGGTCGGTGGTGGTGGAGATTTGTAAACAGGGGTGTGTGGAGGGTAGTATGGCTTCTTGGGTGGTGGTGGCGACTTGTAAACTGGGGTGTGTGGAGGATAGTATGGTTTCTTAGGTGGTGGTGGTGACTTGTAAACCGGAGTTGGTGGTGGTGGAGATTTATAAACAGGTGCAGAATGATATGGTGTTGGTGAAGGATGGTATGGCTTCTTAGGTGGGGGTGGAGACTTATATACAGGGTGGTGGGGTGGTGATGGATAGATTTGCACCGGTGGAGGAGGAGACTTGTAGAGGTATGATTTCTTAGGTGGTGGTGGAGATGAGTAATGATAATTTGCTGAGCTTTCAGAAGCTAAGCTAAGTGACACTAAAACTACTAGAAGAGTGGCAAATAGAGAAGCCATTTTCCCCATCTTAGAAACAAATGAGAAAAGTTGTTGTCTTGTTCAGCTTCACTACGACCCCTTTATATAGCTTTCATTTAGACAATTACCCTTTTCAAGATTTTCATAAATGAAGGTAAAAGTCTCAATTAAAACCTACCAAAGTAAAGTAAAAAAGCTAGAGTATGCATTTTGATTTGGTTTTGTCATGTTGTCGGCTCAAATTGACCTGAGTTGGTATACTTATTTTGTTCGATAGATGCTGCAAGCTAAGCAAAGGAATAAACTATTATGGCAGCTATACTATTTCTGATGCAATAATTCAAAGAGAAAAGTCTCCTTTTACTTTCTATCTTTTTATAGACAGTACTGGAACTTTGAAAAACAGGTGTGGATGCCTCAACTTTGCACGATTTCAGTTACAGAAATCAGAGCAGCTAGCTTTTAACTTAAATTAATGTTCTATTCACATGTTATGACTAATTTCAAAAAGAAATACTATGAAACTTGACATTTACTACCCAAATCACCCAGAGTGAACTTAATTCACTTGTGTCAGACATTGATAAATTGAGTAAAGTTAATATTCAATCATGATTACTAGTGTCAATCATGAAGCTTGAAGAATTTATGTAAATTATGGCATTCTGGTGAAGAAATTTAGGTCTACAAGGTAATTTACTGGCACATGTGCTCAAGAAGCATATCAGCATCTTTTAGTCTATAAAATAGGGAATAGTAGAGAAATTCAACACAATACATCATATTAAGAGATATAATTCAATAACAAATTGATGATACTTTGATTGTATGCAAAGACCATTGTGCACTTTCAATCAACGTATAAGAGAATCAATAACTTAAACATAGATCATAAACTCCTATACTTTGGTGTAGGGGTGGCAAAATGGTTCAAAGAAAACAGTTAATTATCTATATTATCCGTTAAAGAATGGGTTGGATAATAAACTTTTTTAAAAAAGGGATCAAATATGGATAAGAATCGTATTATCCATTTAGAAAATGGATAACCAATGAATAACCAATGGTTCTAACTTTTACATTTGTAAAGCGTCAAATTGGGGGTTCAAGTTAGAGAGACTAAGAATTCTCTCAAAAGTGATCATATACAAGAAGTCATGGCGGTTAGCCCCTTTTTTATTTGTATTAAATATGGGTCAGGTCAGATAACTGATCCGTTTTTCATTACCCGTTTTCAACCCGAACCATATCCCACCCGACCCGCCCGTTTGTCACTCCTACTTTGGTGTTTTGTCGGAGGTTTTGGTTTTATGTCCCCTCCTTTTGTATTATCTATTTCATTATTAACTAATCCCTCCGTTTCATATTAAATGAGGTATCTTCCTTTTTCGTCTATTCCAAAATAAATCACACATTTTTAAATTTTTAAATAATTCAACTTTAAACTCTTTCATTTTACTTATTTACCCTTAATGAGAAGCTTTTATAATCATATAAATGTCATGGCCTCACAAACTTTTTACACCGCTTTTAAGATCACAAATTTCAAAAGTCTTTTTCTTTTTTCTTAAACTCCCTACCGAGTTAAACTACATTATTTAATATAAAATTAAAAAAGTATAAGGTAAGGGTGTTGAGTTGTCCCACATCGGAGGGATTTGAGTTCTTTGGTCTCCTTATATGGCTCCTCACCTCATAAGCTAGTTTTTGGGGTTGAGTTAGGCCCAAGGTCCATTCTTATCAAAGGGTCCAAATCAACCCCCAACCTTGGGATGCGTAAGCCCAGGTGGAGGGATTAAAAGAAAAAAGAAAAAGAAAAGAAACCCCACCCTCTCCCAACTTAGGAGGGGAGTGGGAAATTTTTATGTGCATGTGACCCACTTTTATTACCAAATAAAGGTATGACTTATTTTCTTTTGGGTTGGGGATAGGGAAAAATATTCAACGAGTTTTGTAGCTCAATATTGAAAATAAATTATAATTCAATTCAATATTTCTGAAACTGTTAGTTATCATAGTTTATCATCATGGGAACAGACAAGAGGTAGAAAAATCATGTTCAAGCAATGAACTAAAGTTGCAAACAGGTATCCAAAAGCAAAGAAAAATGGCATCCAGGAGGATTCAGACATTCAATATGCAATGCTCAAATTGTGCTAAGACCAATGTATTTAAGTATCACAATGATTACTTTTTAAAATAATTTGGGAGAGAGGAAAATTAACCTAGGAAATGTTGAGGATATTATTGACATTTATTTACTAAAGGTAAAATAAGAAGGTACTAACAACAGTCAGAAAAATGAGTATCCATTTGTATGGATGAGTAATGAAAGGAGTGTCTTGAAATAACAACAACAACTCAGTATAATTTTTTTTAGTGGGGTTTGAAGAGGGTAGTATGTACGCAGATTTTATCCTACCCTTGGGTAGAGAGGCTGTTTCCAAATAGACCCCGACATCCTTACCTCCAAGAACTTCCCACATTGCTCTTGGAAAAACTAGAACTCACAACTTCTCGGTTGGAAGTGGAGGTTGCTTACTATCAGAGCAACCCCTCTTGTCTAAGTGTCTTAGAAAGAAAAATATGGAAATTACACAAATATTGCATTTGATTATCATTTAATTTTACCTGTATAATAGTATATAGTAATTGATGCCTCCTGTCGTTGACATATGACTAGCTGAGAAGCTAAGGACCTTAATTAATTTTCAAAAAGAGATTTTTACGTATCTATACCATGTAGCAAATTTTATTATCAAAAATATTTATAATATTGTATTTACCCGCCTAGTCCATAATTTTGCTACAAAATATATACCAAACCAAAAATAGATAGATTCTACCCTAAAAAGACTCCACATTTGTAGGAATCAGATTTAATTTCGAAATTTAAAACGGAAGAAATCTATTGCAGCGTAATTCTCTCCTTCTCCATAATTTTTCCACCATTGATAGCCATTAAAAAGCTTGAAAGCTTAGAATTCAAATTTGGATTTTCAAAAATCATTATTTGTTTGGATTGGGTGTTGTTGTAAATAATTCGAAATATGTTTAGGAGTTTATATCTCAATTTTGAGGGGTTTTGGTGAAGATTAGACTTGGTTTTAACGGAATTTCAGATTGAAACTCGTCGAACAAGAAGACATATTTTTCAGAAATTATAGTTAAATTGTAGTTGAGTTGTAGTTAAATTGTAAAATTGTAGATAAATTGTAGATAAAATATTGATAAGTTGTAGATAAATTGTAGATTGGGAAGACTAAAACTTCTACAAGTCTTCTACAATTATGTCGAAAATGCCAATTATGCTACAATTGAAAATCCCTTGGATTGGGCATTGTTGTAAATAATTCAAAATATGTTTAGGAGTTTATATCTCAATTTTGAGGGGTTTTGGTGAAGATTAGACTTGGTTTTGACTGAATTTCATATTGAAACTCGTCGAAGAAGAAGAAAACATATTTTTCCAGAAATTGTAGTTACATTGTAGCTAAATTGTATAATTGTAGATAAAATGTAGATAATTTGTAGATTGGGAAGACTAAAACTTCTACAAGTCTTCTACAATTATGTCGAAAATGCTAATTATGCTACAATTGAAATGAGAATTGGAATATTAAAATTCAACGTATTCAGTTTGTAGATACAATTTCTACAAATAAACTACAAAATCAGTTTAAGTATTGTATAAAGTTGTATTGTTATATATATACTACAATTAAACTACAATAAAAAAATTTAAGCATACCAAATTTAATCAATTCTTAATATTCAAAATTTCAATTTTGAGAGTGCCGCAAATTTGGAAAGGGCAAGAACGATTTACATGTATTGGCTGTTGTTGTGATAATTTATTTTTCTCTTTGTTTTCTCGGAGGTGGGCGGTGAGAGGGCATGAGAAAATATACTGAAACCTTAGTGTTCTTATAATAACGATAATCCATAAACAGTGTAAAAGATGATAGTAACTAATTGAGACGGTTAATGCTCATAAGCGGTTCAGTGAGTTGTCATGCAAATGATTTAATACTCTCTATAAGAAACTTAAGGTTTGTTTCCTTGCTTAAAATAAGGTGAAACGACAGGAATATCCAATATCCTAGGATAGTCTTCAAGGTTCAGAGACTAAATGGAGCCAAATGAAGAGAAAAAAAATTAAATATGTAACGAAGAAGCTATGACTTTGGTGAAAGATATGCAACCAAACAGAACACTAGGAAAGAGAAGAGGAAAAAAAGGAAAAAGGAATATATGCTCCTAAAATCATGTCTAGAAATAAATGAAGCAATTATACCCTTAATTTGAATTATGGTACATAAATTGAAATTTTGTATGCTTAAATGTAATAAACACAAACCTTAAACATGGTTTGTAATAAGGTTTGCCATATGGTATACATATGTAAAAATCCCTTTTCAAAAGCGTGTACAGTTAAATTTTTGACATCTCTATAACAGTCTCGTTTATTCTGAATATTTTAGAATTTTATAGCAAATTTCTATTATAGAAAATATATATTATAATAAAATATGAGATTTGATTTTAGAAAATTTTGACTTTTATAAAGAAATATTGTTATAGGAAAACCTGACTGTACAAGTTTTTTTTTATAGTAATTTGGTGAAGGCAAAAACTAATGTAATAGGAATCCTATCACCTTAACTAGTGAACAATAATTTGTTAGCTTAAGGGTAAAGAGAATTACCACCAACAAAATAATCTATTTTTCTTCTCTCATTTTTTTATTTGGGCTTCTCGTTTGGGTCAATATAATGGTTTGGGGAAACGATGTGCACGCTCTTTTCTTCGGTTTTCTTTCAATTGAATTTGCAAATATGCTCAGTATTATCAAATACACTTTCATATGTTATTCTTTATTTTCAAAAGTATCCTATTTTTTGTTTTTTCTTTATTTTTCAAATTTTTTTTACTTTTTTCGAAACAATATTTTTTTTATAATTTCTAATTTTTACTTGAAGATGTATTTTGAAATTTTTCGAAAATTTGAAAAACTTCAAAAAATTATTTTTTAAAATTCTCACTCACAAAACTTCAAAAACAACTCAAAATTATATTCATGTTGAAACACAATTCTAATTTCAAATACTATCTTCACTTGCAAAAAGAAAAAATTATTTTTTTCTTGAAATTTTACAATTCTTATGTCCAAACGCCCATTTAATATGACTCATTTGTGAAAAATACATTTGACTTGTCAAAAGAGAGATATATAGGGCAATCAATTCACCACCAGATGAAGCAACATCTGATTCTAAGGGACCTGAAAAAATATAACACTTAATTTTAAACAGAATAAAATGAAATTAAGTACTTAGCTCTTCATGAGGATTACAACACCACTCCCTCCGATCCTTTTTATATGTTATTTTAGAAAATAAAAAATAAAAATTTCCCTATTTAATCTCTTTCGGCTCGATCTAATGCGGTATATAGTCACTATTTTCTCATTTAAGAAAGTGATAAACTAATTTCACCAAATGATTAATATTGTCAAATATATTTTTTAATGAACGTACCAAAACTTAAATAAACGGAAAATGACAGAATGGAGTAAAATACAAATCTCTGAAGAAGCACGAGGAAAATCAAATCTAGGTCCCAATATTGAACAAGCTTTAACCTAAAATTTAATGCAAAAGATAATTACAGTGCGATGGACAACTGAGAAGATGCCTCTTACGAATAATTTGGTGTATGATATGAATGAAAATAAATTGATATGGGCATGGTACAAATTTTGATTTAGACAGCTGATTCTTAAGGGTTCGGCGGAGCCCGATAGCTTTTGCTCAAATAATATTTTTTAGTGTTTTGAATTCATAAAATTTGTATGAATATTAATTTCAAAATTCAACCGTTAAATCTTAAAATTGTATTTTTAATTTAGAACACATAAAGTTAAAATTATAATTTTGCCTCTGTTAATTGAAACCTACCACGTCATTGATTTATACTAGTATATTGGTTTTGCTATCTCTGTTCGCCGAGTCAAGGAATCCAATCAATAATGATAGCTACACGTCCATAATCCCACTTTTCTTGTTATCAAAGAATTACTACCAACCAAAATAACTTGAGCATTTTCATGATGCAATTGAAAACTTATATGTAGCAATATAGTTAGTAAGAAGAAGTAACACCGGAAAAAAATAATACATACATATATAAGATGAAAAAGATTACTTTAATTTAGTTTTATGTTAGTAGTCGTGAGTCGCGACTTTATGATTTAAATTTCTGTTGTTGCAATATTTTTTTTTTCTCTTATGAGTTTTAACTTTTAAGAAAAGTAGAATCAGAAGAGTAGATAAAAGCTTGAATTGACTGTCTTAAAGAGTTCAAGGACTTTTCTTCATAATAAATTTCCAAATTTAGTGTTTTTAGAAGTAGAATTGCAAAATTCCTGTAATTATGAATAATTTTTTTTACTTTTTGATTTAGATTTTTAGCGGTATTTCTATGGGACCACGAATGATTCATTTAGCCCGGCAACACCCTTTCTTTTCCCTTTCTACTTTCATTTCTTCAAAATATTATACTCGTAATTTTCTTCCTTTTTTTGCTAATAATCCGAGCGAATAATTAATGTTTACATATTTCTTAACTCTTCTCTACCTAAACTATGATTGAATAAATGTTCGCCAAGTTGTCATACAAATGTAACAAACCAAAAACGTGCTTCTATTTTACTTAAATTTTTAAAGTAAAAAATTTACTAGTATTGAATAATTGGACAACCTAGATGGCTGACTCCATTTGGTTTATCCAACGACTTTGACATTTTATTTAAGTTATAACAATTAATTAATAACATAACTTAATCACCGACAAAGGTAAATGTCAGATCTCCTCATAGGATTCCATTACTTAAGCTATATTATTATTGTTAATAATAGTTCTAATATCTAAGAGAGATAGTTGATTTATTAACAAGTACAGATCGAAGCATCAATGACCTAGTCAAGAATTATTGCCGACAAATATTTTAGACAAAAACATTTGCCTAGACGTGTCAGAGATCTTCTATTCTCTTTTGGTTACTCTTTTATTTTAATTAACAGTATATATATATAATTAATTTTTGGTTTGTTTCTAATTTTTTATTACTGCACGAGTAACAAACCTTTTTTCTTTACATAGTAATGAAAGGGATGAACTCAAATTGGACAAAAATGATCGAGGATTAAACTCCCTAATCTTGTTCCTAGCATTCCTTTAAATAGCTAGTCTGAAATAGTGATCAAAATCAAAGAATTATAAATTTCGAAAGAACACAGAATTAATACTACGGAAAAGGGTCATAGCTGTCCCTAACGTATTCACTCCAGTTTAAAATTGCCCTCCGTTAACCTATTTTGAAAAAAATGCCTCTACCGTTAAATTTGTGGCATATTTTTGCCCCTAAATCTAACAGTTAACTTGTAATTATTTTTAAAAATTTTGTAATTCCACGTGGCTTATTCTGATTGGCCCTTCATTAAACCCTGACCCAAAACCGATTTTACCCCGCCCTTACCCGACGCTCCGACCCGACCCATCAGACAACCTTTTTACCCCCAAAACCACTTACCTAGGTCATTTCACCCGCTTCCATCTTCTCTAACCAAAGAATAGCGATTTTATAGGCGATTTTGGGGGCGATTTCTGCGATAATTTCTTACTGAAGTTGACGGATTAAAGTTGCTTAGTAAAGTTAAAGTCTTCTCTCCATTCAAGTAAGCATTTTTTACTGATATTCTGTAACTTTTTGCTTAGGATTTCTTGAAATAGACACAAATCTTGTTTCTACTGATATTTTATAACTTTTCAGTGTTGGGTTCAATGTTAGTACATGTCTTTATAGTATTTTGTTTGCTGCATGTGGTCCCGCTGAGATTTTTCTGACATCTGCTTACTTTATTCGTGTGGGGTTATATTTTTTACTCGATTTCATTTGTTTATTCAAAGCTTTCATGTTTGTTTACTAAATTTTCAACGAATTTTCAATTGCATGTGGTCCCTTCCCTTTTTGTTTTGATCTGGACATACGAGTTCTATTATTGTTGATGCCTGATTTCTTTATTCATATGAGGTCTACTTGTTTGTTGATTTCAGTTGTTTATTCAGTTGCATGTGGTCCCTTTCCCTTTATTGGTAGTAGTCATCTTTAAATTTTCTGTTTGTTTCTTACTAATGGGCCTTTTTTCTTATTTTTTCTATGGCTTGCATTTGTTTTCTTTGAAGAATGATTGAGAAGGTTGATTTGGTCTTTAATCATGGGGGTAAGTGGTTGTTGGAACCTCAAGTTGTGTATCTTAAAAGATGGAAGCATGTATTGATAGGTTATGATGTGGATTTGTTGTCTTATATAGACATTTGTTCTGAATATACTGAAAAGTTAGGTTTTAGTAAGGTGAAACAATTACTAGTAACAGGCCCTTCTGGTAGGTGCTTTCTAATTGAGGGTGATGCAGGCATTAGAATACTACAGTCTTTACTGTCAAACCAATTCAAGGAGATTCAAATATTTGCTGTAGATGAGGGTGAATTACATGTGGTAGCTCCTAGCATCACTCAACATGATGAACCTTATAATTTCACAATAAGAGTAGAAGTTGGAACTGATTGTGATTCATGTGATGAGGAGGAAACTAATGAAACTAACTCTAGTGAATATGATAGTGAAGAGTTAGAACTGTTTAGAAGAGAAATGAACAAAGAAGTTAATGACACACTTGACAAGTATAAAATCTTGGAGAAGGGTATGAGTTTTAAAGACTTAGCTGAAGCTAAGAGAGTTGTAGAGTACTATGCAGTTGCTAATAGGAAGGGCCTGAGAGTCAAGAAGAGTGATACAACTAGAGTTAGGTACAAATGTGATATTGGATGTCCTTTTGTGTGTTTTATATCCAAGGATAATAGAGATCAAGGATTTAAGATTAAGACTTTGAACATAAATCATGATTGTGGTCCAGCATTTCAGAATAGAAGAGCTACTCCTAATGCTTTAGCACACTATTTCATGAAAAAAGTTCAAAATAATCCTAAGTACAAAGTCAAAGATATTAGGGTGGACTTGGAGGATAGATTCAGACTTAGTGTTAGCTATTCAAAGATGAAGAGGGTTAAGAGAATGGTGATAGAGAAGTTGGAGGGTGGCTATATTGATGACTACAATAGGTTAGAGGCCTATGCTCAAGAGTTGAGGGATAGTAACCCTGGTACAGATGTGATTATAAACATATCAAAAGGTGCTTTAGAAGAGGGAAAGAGGAGATTTCTTAGAATGTATGTATGCTTCCAAGCTTTGAAAAGTGGATGCAAAGTAGGTTTGAGGCCTCTAATAGGTCTGGATGGCACATTTCTCAAAGGAAAATTCAAAGGAATTTTGCTGGTAGCAATGGCACAAGATTCTGCCAAACATTTTTATCCACTTGCTTGGGCAGTGGTTGATAGAGAAACAGGTAGTGGTTTCTAGGGCTGCTGAGAATTTCCGTAGAGTTGGGAGATGGTGAAGGAGTGACATTCATTTCAGACATGCAAAAGGTATCATCATTAACAAATCATAGTAGCTTTTCCAATGTTTTTTTTAATTTAACTACTAAATGTCTTTTTTGTTGTAGGGTTTATTGATGTTGTTGCAACTTTGGTTCCTAAATAACATCATAGATGGTGTGTTAGGCACATAGAAGCTAACTGGAGCAAGAACTGGAGGGGTGCAGAAATGAAAAAGTTGTTATGGTGGTGTTCTTGGAGCTCTTATGAAGAAGAGTTCAAGGATCATTTGAGGACCCTATGGGCTATTTCTGAACAAGCTGCTAAAGACCTCCTTTGGTACCCTCCACAAAATTGGTGTAGGGCTTATTTTGATACAACATGCAAGAATCAGATGGTTGATAACAACTTCACAGAATCCTTCAACAAATGGATTCTAGAGGCAAGACACAAGCCAATAATCAAGATGTTGGAAGATATTAAAGTCAAGGTAAACCAATAACTAACTGATTTTATGTATTGTTTAGTGTACTGTTACTGTTTAGTGTACTGTTTATTGTATTGTTTATTATGTACTGTTACTGTTTTGTGTACTGTTACTGTTTAGTGTTTGATTATTGGTTTGTGTCTTGTGTGAAAGGTAATGAAAATGTTAAAGGATCGTCAAGATGAATGTAGGGCTTGGAGAGATGAATTGAGTCCATATGCCATGGAGTTGTTGGATGATTTCAAAGAAATTGCACAAGGATGTGAAGTTGATTTTAATGGTTTGGTTATGAAGTGAATACAGTTCATTTTCAACTTAAAAAGTGTACATGTAGAACATGGGACTTGACAGGAATTCTATGTCCCCATGCAATTAGATGTATACTTGACAGGAAAGAAAACCCATTGAGTGAAATGCATTGGTGGTATTCAAAAGAAGCTTACATGGATGTGTATAATCACAAACTACAACCAGTTAGAGGTGAAATATTCTAGAAGGTAGGACCACATCATGCAATGGAGCCACCAGATATTGTCAAAATGGTTGGTCGACCAAAGGTAAAGAGAAATAGAGAAAAGGATGAGGCAAGAATGAGAGAGGGCGTTTGGTCATCTTCAAGAAAAGGACTTGTCATGACTTGTGGATCCTGTAGGGAGAGAGGTCACAACATTAGGAAGTGTCATATGGTAATGCTACTCATTCCATTCTTATAACTTCATACAATGTCATTTGAGTCTTATTAACTTCATACAATGTCATTTGGTAATGATCTTCTAGGTGAAAGGGAAAAATAGCAGATTCTTTCAACATGAAGGATCTTCTCAAGAAGTGCAAGATGTGCCCTTGACAGCACCCCAAGATAGTCAAACATCAGAACTTATTTTTGTTCCTACACCTGGTATGAGGCCAATGGCAACAACAACAGCTGCACCAGCAACAATGGCAACAGCAACAGCTGCACCAACAACAATAGTTGCACCAGCAACAACAGCTGCACCAGCAATACCAGAACCACCAATAGCAGAACAGTTGGATGGTGGCTATGACTGTGAAGATGTGGATGCAATCTCTGAAGATGATGATGAACAACCAGTTTTGAGACCTAAGGTGATTTCTGAAGCGAAGACTAGGCTTCAAAACAAAAAGATGAGGCAAAAGCCAACTTGTACAAGGAAGATTGCATTCAAGGGTGATGAATCTGGTGCCAATCTCCCTGCAAACTTGCCATATTCACCAAGGAAAGCTAGGTGGAAAGGAAAAGCAGCAATGACATCAAGACAACTAGTGGCAGAAAAGGAGAAAAATGTTGGTAAATTGAAGGCTAAGAAGATCAAGCTCTAGGGACTTCAATGTTGGTTAATGACTAATTTTAAGTTAAGAAACAAAACTATATTTTTGTCATGACTGATTCATAGCTAATTGTGTACTGTTTTGTGGTGAATCAGTTGTGGAAATTGTATTGATTCATCCCAAAAATCTTTTGTTGGGCTTATATTAGGGTGAAAGATGTATTGTTATGTATGTATTACCTTGTTGTTGGCTATATATAACTATGTCTTGTTATTATGGTGAAAGTTATATTGTTAACTCTTTGGTTGGAATTAAGGGCAGAATTCAGTCCCTCTTTATTCAGTGATTCTGGAAAAGCTTCTTGGTCACTTCTCTCTAGTTTTTTCCAAACAAATGGTCACTATAAGATACGAGCATCACCACTGCATACTGGTTTTAAACATTCCATCAAAAATATCCACTGACCAAATTATACTCTTATCATATTACATCAATACAATATTACAGAAACACACACATTCCTGGAAATTCCATTCACCATATTTGGACACTACTAACCAAAAGATAGGAAATTTGACACTACTAACCAAAATTATGTAAAAGATAGGAAATTGTAGCAAATTCCATTCACCATATTTGGACACTACTAACCAAAATACAACTTTACTACATAATTTTGTAAGCCACAAATATAACAAAAACAGCCCATGACCATTTAATAAACTTTTTCCATTGCTTCAATTTCAACTCCAAATTTAGAACTTTCTCCTCCAATGCAGCTACATTATTCAGATTTCCAGCTTTACTACCTACCATGTTATCGACCATCTTCCTAAACTTATTCCTTTCTTGGCGAAGAGCATCCACTGTAATTTTTTGCTTGTGGATAAATATTGATACATGAGGTGGAAGTTCTTTATCGCGCCATTCCCAATAACGACAACCATTACTCTCGTAACGAGGACATTTATAGAATTTACGACTACAATTCATAAGTGTCGTAGCAGTAAATTGAATGGCTACCAGTCCGCAATAACAAACACGAGCATCACCTACATCACGAGAAGAATTAGAAGAAGATTCTGCCATTTGAAGCTTAAAAATAAACGAAGTCCAAAAGATAGAAGAATTAGAGGAGAGCAGATGCTGAAATTATCGCCTCCAAAATCGCCTCCAAAGTCTTTGAATGGAGAGAAGACTTTAACTTTACTAAGCAACTTTAATCCATCAACTTCAGTAAGAAATTATCGCAGCAATTATCGCAGGAATCGCCTCCAAAATCGCCTCCAAAATCGCCATTCTTTGGTTAGAGAAGATGGAAGCGGGTGAAATGACCTAGGTAAGTGGTTTTGGGGGTAACAAGGTTGTCTGATGGGTCGGGTCGGGTCGGAGCGTCGGGTAAGGGTGGGGTAAAATCGGTTTTGGGTCAGGGTTAAATGAAGGGCCAATCAAAATAAGCCACGCGGAATTTAAAAAATTTTAAAAATAATTACAAGTCAGCTGTTAGATTTAGGGGCAAAAATATGCCACAAATTTAACGGTTGGGGCATTTTTTTCAAAATATGTTAACGGAGGGCAATTTTAAACTGGAGTCAATACGTTAGGGGCAGTTATGACCCTTCTCCGTTATACTATCTATAGTTTAAGAATTTAGGCAGGTGACTATTTGAGTTAATTTTTCTATAAAAAGAGGCAAACAATAGCTTACTCAACAATTTAATTAGGTAAAATTAACTTTTAATCTAAAGACAATATAGTAATTAGTGCAATTTCTTACATAATCTATTTGACCTACCTTGTGCAAAGACTTCAGTGTATTAGTAAAAATTAAATTCGTCACATGGGTATAATAAATGACGCCACGTATCAGCAAAGTTTGAATAATAGTAAAGAATGATATGTAAGATGATATGTGAAACACTTCGGGGACCAAACATACTCGTATATTGCCTGTTAGCTTCGGAATTGATCATCATGAAATAGTCGGATCAAGTGCGGGAGAATATCTCATAAGGAAAGAATCAATTAATCCCATATTACATGGGATTTATCATTATTGCACCATCTGTTACAAATCAATTATATAACGTACAATAAATGTAATAAATGATTGTAACGGTCAGAATAAGGTGATCAATTCAAGAGTGACTCAACATGCACGGGATATACTCAACAGGCACGAGATTGACTCAACAGGCACGGGATTGACTCAACAGGCACGGGATTGACTCAACAGGCACGAGATTGACTCAAAATGCATGAGATTGACTCATCCGTTACGAAATTAACTCATCATTTATGGAATTATTCATCAGTTACGGAATTAACTCACCAGTTACGGAGTTCCAGCATTTACACAGTTGTTACAAGTCTTCCAAAAGTAATGGATGGATTGAATAAATGCTCATAATGGACCCATAATTCAAGAAGAATGGTTACTTAGATTTAACCGTATAAATAGACATACTTTTACCACCATCAAGGGAATTTAGCTTTTTTCTCTATAATTATATACATTGTAATTTATAGCATATTGCTCTCAAGTTAGCCATAGTTCGGCCCTTCAAGCTTAGTTCGGCTCATTATCCTATTAAGGATCATTCAATAAGAATTCTTTCTTCTTTGTTTATTTTTATTATATTATCTGTCATTGAATTTATTTCTCGCATCTCTATCATGTTGTATTAACGAAATTTTATATCTTTCGGATTGAATCAGTGGCTTGTGGTCCGTCATATAAAATTATTGCTTTGACCTTGAAAATTATTTTTTGGGTTAAACAGTTTGGTTCTGTTACCGGGAACTCAAGCAAATTTGTTATTCATCCAAAGATAGTAACAATTTTTATTAATTTTTGCTTGTTTTCAGTTTAATCATTCATCATGGCCGAAAATTACCAATCAACACAGTTGAGGACAGCCAAGTTGGAGATGGCTTTATCATGCAAAATAAAAAGGAAAGAATATCTATGATAGTAATATATAAGCAACAAGCAGAGAAAAATAGAGAATGTATATCGATATATTGGTACCGTAACTATCAGTACGATAACTGATTATAATGGATCTGTACGAAATAGTTCCGGAACAAGAGGTTCAGAAACACAGGAACACATCAAGGAACAAAACGAGCAATAGAACACCTCTGGGAATTCCTATCTACCCTGCAAGAATGATATGCATAACCGTTGCAGCACCGAAATTTAAACAGAAGAAGACACAGTCCGAAGAACAAGTGGATGTGATCTTGGATGATTCGAATCTAAACGAAAAAATCTAAAAAAACAAGTCCGGGCAAAAAGATACGAGATTTTCTTCACAGGCTTGCAAAGATCTGAATCTACCCGAACGGGTAAGCAATTACCGTGCTTAATTGTAGTATTTCATAGGAGAAGAATGAAGATTAGGGAGAACCTGGGTAAAATACCTACGGGATTGTTTACAAAGATACCACACCTAACAACTAAAAAAAGAAAAGATAGTTGCAGGATAAAATAGCCCACGATGAAAGAAGGTTCATTAATAACCGTGGATAATTAAACAAATATTTTCGGAAGCAATCATTGAACCAAAGGCATCATAAGACACAAGGTCAAATGCTGAAGAATGACTTCCCAAATAGGAAGTTTGGTTAGTCGAGACTCGACACCAAATTTAAACGTAAGTTGATTAAAATTTTACATGCTAATAAAAATTGCTTTGCTTGCATCCATGCTAACATAACAGGTATACTACCGAAAGTAAAGATTTATATGCTCAATATTGACTCGTGGTATAATTCGATCAAGCAAAAGAAGAAACTAGAGTCAAATAATAAAAAAATAAAGTTACAAAACTTCGAAAGGTCAGTTTAGTCTGAAAAGTCGAATTATTTGAACTTGCTATCAAACAACAACACATCATTACTTTTAAAATTCTGAGGAGAAAGATGATTGCAACTACACAAAAAATTGTCTCGGATGTCTCGGTAAATGCAATTATAATTCAAGAAAATAAAGGTACATATTCTCCTATCTATTATAATATGCTCTTAGATACGGGAATTATATATCTACATTTTGATAAAATTGGCATTAATTGTAGTTGCCCTAAATCTAAGGCTTTATTTTTATTGTTATTTAATTCTCGTAGTCACTATATTTTTATTGCGCAATATTTTTCATATACACGGAGTGTCAGGAAGGCTAGCTAAATGAGTAGTCAAACTAAGTGAATATGATATTATTATCAGTCATGTACGGCGATAAAATTACAAATTAAGCAGATTTCATGATTAATCTTAGCTCAAAAATATTACCCGAACATGTTATTTCCGGGATAATTCTCGAGATTTGGACCTTCAACATAATTTGGTCCACAAGTACTAAATTTCTCCAGTTAGGGACAATGCTTAATGCCTGTCAGGAAAAGTAGTTAGATAATTCATAAAAGTTATTTTATTACTAAAAAAAGGCCAAGTATGAAGCATATGCTATAGGGCTTAAATTAGCTTGGGGACTCGAAGCAAAATTATGGATTTAACGATTGATAAAATCTAAGAAAATTACGCAGCCCAGGAAAATAGAACCGAATGTACTAGTCTCGGATATATTGCTGATATCATTGACTCCGAAAGCAACGTTGGGCACTTATTGAGAAATATTGTTTCCATATCAAACAATCTCTGGATTGAACCATCTCTTATTTAGGCGATCCCTAATCTATCATCAATTAGAATAAAAAAGAGGTAAACTTGACTAAATTAATTTGAATTGGCATAATAAATCATTTATTACTTGTAGAATGGAATTTTACCCAAAGACAGGCATGCTCTCGATAACTTTGAGTGTGTATCATCCCATACTACCTGCCTTGTTGAAGGAAAATTATATTTGAGAATATTCAAGGCTTCAAAAGCTAAAATGCCACATGGACCAATCTAACAAAATATATGATGCGAGAAATTATAAAGAAAATAGTAAAAGTTACTATGGTAATAAGACTTTAAATCAAAAACTCATCAAAGTTAGTATGAATATCTCAAATCAAGATATGACATGATCCTCGACAACATTTTGGGAAACTCTGTAGTTTTCAGCCAGAGTACAAAATATTTGATAAAAAGAACTTCGGTACCATCCCTATGTTGGAACCGGACCATTTGAAAGTCCATCAATATCGAAACTAACTATCCTACCAGGGACTATAAGACCGCGGATTGTCAAATTATGATTCCAATATTTGAGTTCTCATACCTCAAAACTCAAACACTAGGGAGATTACGTATACTTGAAGATTAGTCAATTTGACCTGAAATTATTTACCAGCTCAACTCAGTTAGTTATATTACTCATATCAAGCATAAACACTTTAAATAGTGTTGAATGAGTTCTTCAAAAATACATATACTAGACGTACACAAAAAGGATCGAGAACTCCATGTCAGAGTCAAGAATCCCACGATAAAAACCAGAGTTTTACATCTAAGTCAAGATAAAGGTATGCAAATATGCCACTAGAATAAAGTTCACTTTGAACAAACACGCAACTATATTTGGTCCAACAACGACCATTCAAGATAAATATATAAGTCTTTCTTAATGGCTAACTGTATTATGACTCGGATCGATTATCCCGTAAATCTCAAATATTATTTCAGACATGTGTCCCTATCTACTTGGAAGTATGTTCATACACTCCAATTAGATTCAAAATTCAGTCAGATTAAATGTCTCTTCACGGCAAATCTACTAAAATATATATTTATTTGGGATCAACACTCCCTCAAACTCAATGTCTTACCGGGATCAATATTCCCGTAAATATTAATGGGGTCAATACTCTTGTAAATCCTATCGGGATTAATAATCCCTCAGACTAAAAGTCTACTCAGATCAATTGATCCTATTTTACGCCCGAATGAAAAGGAGACGTCCTATTCATAGCGTTTAAAGTATATAAAAGATCCCTCTTTTATTTAAAACTTAGACCACCAAAGGTACAACTTTAGATATTGCACAAGTAATGATACATCAAAATATATATTTTAAGTCTAAAAAGTCTTAGTATGAGCACTCAAATAATTTTCTAAAGTGCCAAGAAAAACTTGTACTCGAATAAATTCCATAAAATGTCAAATAATGATTTTAGACTCGAAAGATACGAGGAACATCTTACGTTCTAGGTTACAACCCTTTTGATAAAAAAAGATTAAGCAATCATCATCTGAATATATACATTCGCGTCTCATATGTTTTTCCTTTTCAGAAAATGGACCACATAAAAAGAATAATCAAATGCTCGAGATTTCATACTTTATAGCTCGAATACTTTGGGGACTATATATATGGAAGGCAAAGAAGACTAGAAAAATTAAAATTCAAGTCAAGCCTAAGGTATACCTAACAAATCGAAGTTAAGAGCAAAGTCAAGAGCCAAAAACACAAGCCTGACTGGAAAACTTTGAAAATATATTCGCAAATACAAACGAATATTTCAAAAAAGGTTAAAGGCAGAATATTAGTTACGGGTAAAAATGCACATCTTTGTCCTTACTCAAAAACTGTTGTAACTGAAAACAGTTACGGATGAAAAAGCATTACCCTTGTATTCATTTGAAAACTGTTATCAATAAAAATAGGTATGAGTTAAAATTTATACATTTATTAAAACTGTTGTAAACAAAAATAGTTATTCCTTTGTACTAATTCAAAAAAAAATCTTGCAAAAAAAAAAAACAGTTACGAGTGCAAGCTTATATCAAATCAGTTAAAAGAATTAACAGTTTCAAAATGAGTTATAAACAGTACACAAGCACATGTGAAATGTTATGAAAGTTCAATGTAAAAACTTTCTTCAAAACACTGCTAAAGAAAAACATTTGAAAATTTCTATCTCTCTTTTGTATATTTGCACCACTATGGAGTTAAGACGCCTTCTTCCTTAAGCATCGTTCATAAAAGAGCTCTCTTTTGTAATTCGTGCTTATTCAAAAAAGTCACGGAGCATTAAAGCATTTTTAATGCAAAATAAAAGGGTAAAATAAAAACTCAAATATTAAAATAGGCAGAAAATAAAGCCAAAATATATATATCAAATTTTGCAAACATAAGACAAAGATTTGTCTTCAAACCCCGAAACAAGACACGGGTAAACCAAACGATTAACATAAGCGGTGGAGTTATCATTTGAATCTCTAAGTTTTGCACTTTTTTTCCTTCGTCTGTTTTTTGTCCCTACTGAATTTTTCCGGTAAGGTTTTTAATGAGGCAAAGGCAAGGATGAAAAGGATAAAATCTTCCACTTTTCGGTCACATCATACTGAGTAACGGAAAAATGGCGGACTATTTGTATTAATAAAATTAGACTAACCATGTATGTATATTAAATGGCAACATGTGTCAGCAAAGATTGAAGAAAAGTGAAGATGACATGTAAAGATGATATGTGAAATACCTCCGGGACCAAACATATTCTTATCGTGCCTATTAGCCTTGGAAATAATCATCATGAAATAGCCGGATCAGGTGCCGGAGAATATCTCATGGGAAGGAATCATTTAATCCCAGATTATATGAGATTTATCATCATTGCACTATCTATTACAAATCAATTATGTAACGTATAATAAATGCAATAAATGATTATAACGGTCAGAACAAGGCAATCAATTCAAGATTGACTCAACATACACGTGATTGGCTCAACAGGCACGGGATTGACTCAACAGGCACTCGTGCCTCAATAGGCACATGATTAAATCAACAGGCACGAGATTGACTCAATAGGCACGGGATTGACTCAACAAGCACAGGATTGACTCAACAGGCACAAGATTGACCGTTAGGAAATTAACTCTTCACTTATGGAATTGATTCATCAATTATAGAATTAACTTACCAGTATGGAATTCTAACATTTACATAGTTGTTACAAATCTTCCAAAAGTAATGGATGGATTGAGTAAATGCTCACCCATAATTCAAGGAGAATGGTTACTTAGATTTAACCCTATTAATAGACATGCTTTTACCACCTTCGAGGGAATCTAATTTTCTTCTCTATAATTATATACATTGTAATTTATAGCATATTGCTCTCAAGTTAGCCATAGTTCGGCCCTTCAAGCTCAGGTTGGCTCATTATCATATCAAGGATCATTCAATAAGAATTCTTTCTTCTCTGTTTTATTTATTGTATTATCTGTAAATGAATACATTTTCCACTTCTCTATCACATTATATTAACGGAATTTTATATCTTTCGAATTTAATCGATTGCTTGTGGCCTATCTTATAAAATTATTGCTTTGACCTTAAAAACTATTTTTTGGTTTAAAAATTCAGCACTTTTATGAAGCTATTCAAAAAGTATTGTACGAGAGTTGTCATTTGAAAGGTAATTATAGATTGATCTATATAATGAGCATTGATTAGTATCATGATAAATAAAGTAACTTGATTATTATAATAGATTAAACTAAACAATAGTATTTTAAATGTTTGCACTGTTAATACATACTAGTATAAAATAAGTTCACTGTTACTATAGTGAGAACAAATTTGTGACCATATGTCGTTTCATAGATGATGATTTTACCAATTGAATTTATACTTAATTAAGTGTTATGCATTACGAAATAAAAAGATATTTTTACTTGATTGAGTTATTCGACATTTGTGTTAGTAGAAATAATACGTACGCATAAATTAGTTGAGATATACAATAAATCGACGCGGACATTATTTAAAAAGAATAAGAAGGGGGAAGTATATGGTTAGCTACTAATAATACATATATTTATTTTTAAATTATTGTTTAAAATATTTTTATTCTTTAGTTATTACTTTAATAAATTTTAACTGCCCAGATTAAAACACATTTCTGCTCATGTCCTTAACTTTTGAATTTTATTTCAAGACTTCGGGATTACATGTCCTTAACTTTTGAACTTGGAACTCTAAGTTCAAGACTTCAAGACTATTAGCCCCTTTGGCCAAGTTGCATTTCAAAAGTGCTTTAATGTACTTTTGGTGAGAAGCAATTTGTGTTTGGCTAATTAGATTGAAAAGCACTTCTGAGCAGTAATTAGTGTTTGGCCAAGCTGTAAAAACCTGCTTCTAAGTGTATTTTTCTCCAAAGTGCTTCTAAAAAAAGTGCTTTTGGAGAGAAGCTACTTTTTTCTGCTTCTCCAAAACTGCTTCTGCTTCTCCTCAAAAGCATTTTTTTTCCTTCCAAAAAGCTTGGCCAAACACCTCAAGATTTGGCCAAAAGTGCTTTTGGCAAAAAAAAAAGTACTTTTGGCCAAAAAGAAGTTTGGCCAAACAGGCTATACATGTCCTTATCTTTTGAAGTTGTAATCCTAAGCTCAGGACTCCGGAATGTCCTTGACTTTTGAACTTGGAACTAAAATCAAGCAAAAATATGAAAACTATCCCATAAATAAATAACATGGGTTAAAACAGAGTTCGTTATGACTTGCGGTCTACTCTGTTCCTACACATTCTTCTACATAAATAAAAGCTTAAAATAATACTCCCTTCGGTTCACAATAAGTGTCCAATTTACTTTTAACACGCCTATTAAGAAAATACTAAATCCTATACAAAAACACCTAGTATGACTAAACTACCCCTAATTAAACATTTAATGTGAGGAGTAAGAAAACTTTTTAGGGATATGTACATATGGGTTATTTTGTAAAACGGAAAAGGGTCAGAACTACCCCTAACGTATTGACGCCAGTTTAAAAATGCCCTCCGTTAACCTATTTTGAAAAAAATGCCCCTACCGTTAAAATTCTGGCATATTTGTGCCCCTAACGTATTGACTCCAGTTTAAAAATGCCCCTACCGTTAACCTATTTTGAAAAAAATGCCCCTACCGTTTTAAATATAAGTACAGTCAGTTGTTATACTTAGTGGCACAAATATGCCACATTTTTAACGGTATGGGCATTTTCTTCAAAATAGGTTAACGGAGGGCATTTTTAACCTGGAGTCAATACGTTAGGGGCAGTTCTGACCCTTTTCCCTTTGTAATAACAATTAAATTTTTTCTTGATTACATAACTGGACACTTATTTTGAACCAAAATGAAAAAATAAATTGGACATTTATTGTGAACCGAATGAAGCACCAAATTTCATCTGATGGATTGAGTTTATGGTGAAGCTGCTGGTCAAGGAGGTTTCAGAAAAGTTAGTTTTGCAATACCCACAATGCAGAGTACTTCTTCCATTGATGGTAGTAAAGTCATCTTCGGTTTCCATCTCTGCTGCTCTTAGCAACAAGAGGAAAAGCATATTGTTGTTTGGGAAGGAATGGGTAACACTATCTTTTCATACTAATTTAAAGGCAAAATACCTTAAATCACCCCTAAACTTAGCTCAGATTCTTAGTATCTTCCCCAAATTATTCCTTGTCTTAATTACCCCCCTCAACATGGTCTTTTAAGGGTCATTACCCCCCCCCCCCCTCCCAGACGCTTATGTGGCAAAAAGTATGGGTGCACTTGCGTGCCACGTGAATTTTTCTACATATGTGACATTTGTTTTGAAATTTTTTTCTTTTACTTTTTTAACAATATTACTTTTTAAATAAATTTTTTCGAATATCATTATTTAGGCTAAATATTTTATACAACTCTAAATTACGGTGCTCTAATTTTTTTATATAGATTTTACCTAAAAAGTAAAAATACACAGTTAAAATAAATAGTCATTGCATCAAAAGAAGAAATAAAAAGAGTGTATATTACAAGAAATTACAAGTGCAAAGTACACAAATTTTATTTCTTCTTTTGAAGCAGTGACTATTTATTTCAACTGTGTATTTTTTATAAATTTTTAGATGCCTTAAATATTTATTTAATTGTATAAATCTTTATTTTCAAGTCAAATTAAAAGGACATTAACTAAAAATTTATTATTTTTGGTCAAATAAAAATATTTAGCATAAATAATGTACTTATATCCATATTTTATTATAAATTTTATTCAAAAAAATTTATCTAAAAAGTAATATTCTTAAAAAGGTAAAAAAAAATAATTTATTTTTCAAAAAATACCACATAAACAGAAAAATTCACGTGGCAGGTGGGTGACCCACACTTTTTGTCATATCAGCGTGTAGGGGGTTAATGACCCTCAAAACACCAAGTTGAGGGAGGTAATTAAGACCGGACATAGTTCGAGGAGGATACTAATAATCTGAGCTAAATTTAGGGGTGGTTTAAGGTATTCTGTCTAATTTAAATAAACTAGTGGTTATCTTTGTTCAAAATTAAAAATAGTGAATAAAAAGTAAATACTGTTATAAAATAATAAAAGAACAAGAGCAATATTGCGAAAAAAAAAAGAGAGAGAAAATTCTTATTGAATTTTGGGTGATTTACAATGGGGTAATACTCCTCTATTTATAGAAGGAAAAATGACTTAGTCTCAAAGTAAAATTCTCTACAAGATAGAAATTCACTCTAATTAGATTTCTATTCTAAACACTCCCCCTTGAATGCCTACTCAATAAGTAATGTGCCTCATTAAAACCTTAACTAAAATAAAGCCCAATGGTAGAAAAAATTCTAGAAAAGAAAAAAGAGTACACACGTTTAGAAATGTGCCTATTGGTTGCCTCGTTAAAAACCTTGCAAGGAAAACCCAGTGGGACAAAACCTTGTAAGGGAAAAAGAGTGCAACACACATTAACTCCCCCTGAAGAGAGCATCAACTCACATCCTTGAGCCTTCGCATCCCAATCTTGTGCACTAACTTCTTAAAGGTTGACGTCGGTAGAGATTTCGTGAACAAATCAGCCATATTATCACTTTAACGAATCTGTTACACATTGATATCACTATTCATTTGAAGATCATGTGTGAAAAATAACTTTGGTGAAATGTGATTTGTCCTATCTCCTTTTATGAATCCTCTCTTCAATTGAGCTATGCATGCTGCATTGTCTTCATACCAAATCGTGGGAATTTTGTCACATTTCAAACCACATTTGTCTCGAATATGATGTATTATAGACCTCAACCACACACATTCTCAACTTGCTTCATGAATAGCAAATATCTCAGAATGATTAGATGAAGTAGCCACAATTGATTGCTTAGTCGATTGCCAAGATATGGCTGTGCCTCCACAGATAAACACATAACCTGTTTGCGATCGAGCCTTGTGTGAGTCAGATAAATATCCAGCATCAGCATAACCAACAAGATCAGGACTGCAATTATTTCTATAAAATAAGCCCACATCGGTAGTCCCTTTTAGATACCACAATATATGTTTGATTCCATTTCAATGTCTCCTTGTAGGAGCAGAGCTATATCTTGCTAAGACATTAACTGAAAAAGTTATGTCAGGCCTTGTAGTATTTGCAAGATATATTAGTGCTCCAATTGAATTAAGATATGGTACTTCAGGGCCAAGTATATCTTCATTCTTTTCTTGAGGTCGGAATAGATCCTTATTCACATCAAGTGATCGAACAACCATCGGAGTACTTAAAGGATATGCTCCATCCATGTAAAATTGTTTCAATACCTTTTCTATATAGGCATATTGATGAACAAAAATTCCGTTTGCCGAATGTTCAATTTGCAAACCAAGACATAATTGTCTTTCCGAGATATTTCATCTCGAATTCCTTCTTTAATTAATCAATTGCCTTTTGGAGTTCTATGGGAGTTCCAATAAGGTTTATGTCATCAACATATACGGCAAGTACAACAATTCCGATGTTGTTTTCTTTATAAAACACATAGGCAAATGGCATCATTTATATAGCCTTCCTTTAATAAATACTCACTAAGACAATTATACAACATTCGTCCTGATTGCTTTAGACCATACAAAGATCTTTGCAATTTGATTGAAAATATTTACCGGGACTTTGAATTATGTGTGTTTGGAATTTTGAATCCATCGAAAATTTTCATGTATATCTCATTATCAAGTGAGCCATAAAGTTAGGCGGTAACCACATCCATTAAATGCATGTCAAGCTTTTCAAGGACAGCAAAACTAATGAGATAACGGAAAGTTATAGCATCCATAACGGGTGAATATGTCTCTTTGTAATCGATACCAGGCCTTTGTGAAAATCCTTGTGCAACAAGGCGTGCCTTATATCTTTGTACCTCGTTTTTCTCATTTCTCTTACGTACAAATACCTATTTATAGCCAACGGGCTTAACACCATTAGGTGTTTGAACTATAGGCCCAAAAACTTCACGTTTTGCAAGTGAATTCAATTCTGATTGGATTGCTTCTTGTTATTTTGGCCAATCAAGTCTTTGTCGATATTCTCCAACAGATTGAGGTTCAAGATCCTTACTTTCTTGCATAATTCTAGATATAACATTATGTGCAAAGACATAATCCACCACTATATCCACTCGATTAAAATTTATCTCAATATCGATTGGATTTATTGATAGTTCCTTATTTTTTTGAGTCTCTAGCTAAGTGGATTCTTCATGAATCTCAGAATTTATTAAATCGTGAATTTCCTCATGAGATTCTTTGGTAGTGTCATTTTGATCATTTGCTTTCCTTTTTCTAGGATTTCGATATTTGGAACCTAATGGTTTGCCACATTTAGGCGTGCTTTCGACTCATTAGCTATGACACTAGAAGATTATCCAATAGGGACATCAATACGGATTGGAACATTCTCTGCAGAGATATGTGATTTTTTTATCCTTTTAAAATCCGAAAAATGCGTTTGGCATTTTATTTGCTATTCTCTGCAAATGGATAATCTTTTACACCTCTTTTTCACAAATAGAGGCACGTGGATCAAGATGAGATAGTGATGAATTTTTCCACAAAATTTTCCGTTTGGTTTCACCAACTTCTCCCCTAATTTTGGGAAAAGTGTTTCATCGAATCGACAGTCTGCAAATCGTGCAGTAAACAAATCCCCTGTCAATGTTTCGAGGTAGCGAATAATAGAGGGCGATTCAAACCTAACATATATTCCTAACCTTCTTTGCGGATCCATTTTGGTGTAATATGGCGGTGCTACATGCACATATACTGCATTTAAAAATTCTTAAATGAGATATATTAAGTTCATAACCCAAAACTAATTGCAACGGGGAATATTTATGATAATTTATCGGTCTGAGACGAACTAACATTGCTGCATGCAAAATGGCGTGACCCCAAACAGAAGTGGGCAGCCTCGTTTTCATGAGTAGTGGTCATGTTATCAATTGCAGACGTTTAATTAAAGACTCTGCAAGACCATTTTGAGTGTGAACATAAGCTACAGGATGTTCCACTTTTATCCCAATTGATAAGCAATAATCATTAAATGTTTGGGATAAAAACTCAGCAGCATTATCAAGTCTAATAGACTTAATTGGATTATCGGAAAATTGTGCCCGTAATCGAATTATTTTTGCCGTTAATTTTGCAAACGCAAGGTTGCGAGATGACAATAGGCACACATGAGACCATCTAGAAGATGCGTTTATTAAGACCATAAAATATCTAAACGACCCACTAGGTGGGTGAGTAGGTCCACAAATGTCCTCTTGTATATGTTCCAAAAACGCAGGGGACTCAATTCCAACTTTTGTTGGTGATGGTCTAATAATTAACTTGCCTTGATAACAAGAAGTGCAAGAAAATTTATTATTTAAAAGAATATTTAAATTCTTTAATGGATGCCCATTTGAGTTTTCTATAATCTGTCTCATCATAATTGATCCAGGATGTCCCAATCGATCATGTCAAAGTACGAAAGTATTGGAATCAGTAACTTTTTGGTTTATGGTAGAATGTGCCTCAATTGCACTAATTTTTGTCCAATACATGCCACAAGATAAAGATGGGAACTTCTCAATTACCCTCTTTTTGCCAGAGACATTTTTTGTAATAATGAGATATTCAATATTTTTCTCATCTATTGTCTCAATATGATATCCATTTTGACGGATATCTTTAAAACTCAACAAGTTCCTCTTGGACTAGGAGGAGAACATTGCATTCTCAATGATAAGTATTGTTCCTTTACGCAGAGTTATAGTAGCTCTTCAAAAGCCTTCAATTAATTTACTTCTACCAGAAATTGTAGTAACATCTGCCTTACACATACTTAAATGAGAGAAATATTTCTTCTTTTTGAATATTGTATGTGTTGTACAAGAATCAACTAAACAAATATTTTTACAATTGAGCTTTGATCCAAGTTTGCTTTGTGGAATATCCATATTTGTTTAATCTTCTCAAAGAGCTTCTTGAGACGGTAGAGTCGCATGCTGATAACGTGTTATAAAATAAAAAGAACAAGAGCAATATTGCAAAGAAAGAGAGAAAATTCTTATTGAATTTTGGGGTGATTTACAATGAGGTAATACCCTTCTATTTATAAGAGGAAAAATAATTTAGCCTTCAAGTAAAACTCTCTACAAGATAGACATTCATTCTAATTAGAATCCTATTCTTAACAAATACCACTTTAAAAATAGTTATACCACATAATTTTTACGAATAAGAACACGCCAAATGAAGCCCAAATCAAAGATAAAGTACCGTTGTCATTTGTCAAACTGATTGTTAATTAAGAGATGTCCCCTTTGCCACATTTTTCTACCGTTAAACACGGAATTCAAAATTTGTGAATTATAGAAATCAGTCTCTATACTCTCAAACGAAAAGGAAAATAAATATATAATACTAATAAAAGCATCATTTGACTGGAATTCTTTTTCAATTAGATTTTTGTCAACTGTCAAGTAAGATAATGGTTTTTTTTTTGGGTAGGTATATGCGTTGAAGATGCCAGGCAAAAACAAAACATGGAAATGTGAATAGAAATATTAAATGCATGTGGGGTTTATGTTAGATATATCTAGCAAGATCTTTTTCTCTTTTACTTTACCTCTTTTGATTTACATTATTCATTTTCTTTTTTCTTCTCTGCCTTCATCTTTTGAGGGGGTTGTTTCTTGCTTCTTCTTTTTTTTCTATTTAAAAAAAAAGGAAGGAAGAAAATTATGATACACATTTCAATTATGATTCAATTTCTATTTTTGCTAATTTCAATTCCGAATTATGAAATTGTTGCATCAAAGAAAATGCACATACGCAGCTCCTTGGAAGAAAAGAATGAGAAATATAATGCAAGAGAATTATTGACTTTGAAATACCCATGAAAAGAATTGAACAAAAATTATTTTAAAAAAACAATTCAATGCATTAAGCTCTCGTTACGTGCGGAATCAAAAAGAGAGATCACATCACGCATCACTAGTTAGATCTAATCATCTCAGCTAGAAGTGGTAAATAGGTGGGTCCTGTTGGATCAGAACGGGTCAAAAATAAGTAACGCAAAAGTAGATATAATTATCCGTTTCCGAGTCATATTTAATATGGAAAGAAATGAGTTAACGACAGATAACATAGATATGCATATTATGCATGGCTTCTTGAATATGATCACTTTGGTAAAAATTCTTAGTCTCCCAAATTTGAAAAACTTTTATTTCGTGTCTTTGCAAATATAGAAGTTAAACTCATTGGTTATTCATTCATATTCATTTTTAAGTGTTTAAAATAGATTTTATCCATATTCGATTCATTTTAAGAAAATTAAATGTCCAAGTCATTATTTAGTAGATACTCTCTCCGTTCACTTTTACTTGGCAGGTATACTAAAAATAAATTTTGTTTTTACGTGACACTTTACGCTTATAAAAAAATCTGCTATACCCACAGTATTTATTAGTCATTACAAATTATTTTCTCAAATCCAATAAAATATGCATCAATTAATATGAATATAATGATAAATTAAGCACTTCATTTAACATTTTTTATAAAACATGAAATCTCAAAACAGGCCAGTTAAAGTGAACGGAGGGAGTAATATGGATGGGTAACTCTTTTTTTAATCTCATTTGAGATTTTTATATAGTTGATCACTTATTAAATATTATTATCATTAATAGAATCATTCTTTGTTTATTTAGTAAATAATACTTTATTCGGTTCAAAATAAGTAGTTTTTCTGAATGATAGATTAAATTTTTTTTTTTTTAGTATTAATTAGCAATAAAATTGACCATATTAACATTTATTATATCACATAAATACTCCTAACATATATTCCAATACTATTTATTTTAAGGACAAGTAGGAAAAAAATAATTAATTTATTCTTATTATCTAAAAAAATCACTCATTTTGAACCATAAAAAAAAAGATTAAAGATTTATTTATCTTGAACCGTAAGGAGCAGATTGTTTTTCGACTTTAGCATATTTCAAAACATACATATGCATGTTTAAAATAAATAGATTCCCCAAATTAAGGAATCGGGTTTATCATCATTAATATTCGAAATTTTCTCTCTCCTCATTGTACTAAAACTTTCGATTCTAAAGTCTTTCCTCTTTCTCTATCAAAAATTCTTTTTTTTTTTGAAGCCTTTTGCTTTCATCTATGGCTACTAACGGTGTAGGTGGCCATTGCTGCCGCTAGTCAAGTTCAAGAATTGGGAAAACCTAATATGACTAAATCGATTGTCAAGATTAATATTCTACTAAGACATATTCTTGATGCTTAAACGATTTATATTTGATGTATATTTTTAAAATTTTCACACATGTACTTAATGTATATGTGATGAATTTTTAACAGTGTTAACAAGACATATAATTTAGATATAAATTAGGTATATATGAAAATGAAGAGGGAAGTTTGTATATTCAAGATATAAGTGATGCTTATATGATGATGGTGATTTATATAATACAATTAATATTTCTTGGCAAAATACATATGTTACCACCTGAACTATAGGCCAAATCCCTGCTACACACTTTTTGACAGCAAAAATTATATTATATACTCAACCTTTCAAAAGTGTACCTGTGACACACCACTTTATTCAGCTGGCAGTCGCGTGTTATACACAGAAAAAGGGCGAGTGAACTCAAAAAATTACTTAAAATTTTAAAATAAAAATCTAAATTTAAAACTTTAACTAGGTTTTGAACTCATAAGAACTCAACAATGGAAGTTTAGAATGCCTCCTTCAATCCGTACATTCAGATGTTTTTATGCTTAAGGAATTAGTTCTTAATCAATTTCAAGCAGTAAAAAATCCACTTAAAGTGTTAGATGTCAAATTTGCACCAACCCAGAACCAAGTAATTATTTTTACATTTTGTTCACTAATAAAGTCTTTGAAATCAGTAGTTGATTTCGAAATCCAACCCTAACAATTGTTACCCAGTGATGTCAACTACAAATTCGAGTTTGAAATCGAATTTTATAAATTGTTCAAACAATGAAACCTAAATCTCAAATCTATTATATTAAAATCACTATTTTTTTTAAAACTATGATATCGTCGGGATCGAAAATTGAATTGCAATCACTGTTTGGGAAAGATTTGGGTAGAGTAATGCTGAAACCACCATTGTCGGCTAAGCTACAAAGGTTGAAGTCGAAAAATTATATTTTTTTATGTTCAAATTCAAGTGGGTGTTATATGTCCTTGATGGAAACACTTGCACAAAGTTGAATTTGATGTTTGGAATGAATAGAAAATTAAAATTGATTAGGGATGGATTTGAATTAAAAAAAAATACAATTAAATCCTAAAAAAAGTTACAGACCTAAGAAGGAAGAAGACGATGGTAGATTTGCAATTCTAAGTATTAATTTTTAAGTTGAAGACACGTGTCACAATTTTATTAATGCGTGACATAGAGATGTTTTATGAGACTGGTCAACTACAAAAGTAGTGTGTCATAGGTATATTTTTGAAAGCTTGAGCGCGTAATATAATTTTTATCGTCAGAATGTGTGTAACAGGGATTTGATCATAGTTCGAGTGTCAATCTATGTATTAATCCATATTTCTTTGGTGTATATGCCATATATCTTTTAATAGTTCCAAGATGTATTTTTGAGTGTGTGTGTGTGTGTGTGTGTGTGTGTATATATATATATATAGAGAGAGAGAGAGAGAGAGAGATTTATTTATTTATTTTTGAATCCTAAGTGAATGCCACTTCTGGACATTATATGTGGACCGCAGTCGCTTTTGTGCGATCCGCGATGCCCCAATGCGGTTTGCCGTATCATTTTGTTCGGACTGCACAAAAGAATCTCTGGGAAGCTGAATATTAGGCAGTATGGCCGTACTACATTTTGTGCGGAATGCACTGGCCCCCGTGCGGCTGCACTACTGTTTTGTGCGATCCGCACTGTCAAGATACAGAGGGTGGGTATTCTGAGCCCCACCCCTGTGCGGAACGCATGGCCATTTTGAGCGATCCGCACTGGCCCCAGTGCGCTCGTACTCCATTTTGTGCGGTTCGCATTGGCCATTTTTCTGCAACTGTCTGCAACTTTTCTTCTCTGATTCTGCAGCACTGTTTTTAACTGCTTCTCTTTTGTTGTAACTAATACTAACAATGTCACTTCAATTGTGTTGTAGACAATGGTTTAACAACGTGGCAAAAGGATCTAAACAACCCGGCAGATGTGAAATCTCCCGGGGAGGGAAGCAAAAGATGATTAAACTCACTCCCCAAGTTCGGAAAAATATAAAAAGAACAGGAAAGTTAATAAAGGCAGCTGACAAAGCTTGTGATCAATCAGGGAATGAGTACAAGCCTTCCCATGAGGTTTCTGCAGATTCGTACCTACTCATGTCCCTGACTGGCCGGGAAGATTTAGATTGGCAAACACCACTCCTCCACCATACCCACTGCCCGAGCTCCAACAAATGTGTATTCTTAGTCGTCTGAGGGCTTAGAAGCCGGTAGTGGAGAATACTCCACCTCTCTGACAACTTCATTATCCGGGGAGGGTGCAGACGGGGGTGGGGAGGATGTAGATAGAGATGAGGAAGGAGAAGAAGCAAGTGAGACTCAGGTGGGAGGTGTTGCTAGAATAAGGCTGTATCCGGTTCCGGTTCTGGGTCTATTTGGGTAAACGGTTCCGGTTCTGGCGGTTCCCGGTTCTGGCGGTTCCGGTTCTGGCGGTTCCCGGTTCTGGCGGTTCCGGTTCTGGCGGTTCTGGAGCCGGAACTGGAACCATACGGTTCCGGAACCACCCGGTTCCGGTTCTGGCGGTTCCAGGCGGTTCCCGGCGGTTCCGACCTTTTTTTTTTTTTTTTACATTAAATATCTTGTATAGTAGTGATTAGTATATTGTAGAATATATTTTTATATGGTGTACTATGTTGTTACTATAGCATATATTGTGTTTGGAAATTAGTATATATTCAAAATAAGTAGTGTATATTTTGTATATAAGTAGTATATGTTGTAGTAAAGTAGTATATATTGTATATAAATAATGTATATTGTGTAGTAGTTAGTATTAATAGTATTATGTGTTGTATGTTATATATTATATGTTATATAAATATTTTATATTCAAGGATTGATATAGAAGTAAAGACAAAGAAATATTGAGACAAATATGTTCAAGTATATGATAAAAAGCATATTTATTGACCAAAATGGCATATCTTTCTTAGTCTTCCTTCCCCCAATGGAATGAGCACAACATGGTACTAATACCACCATTAAAAGGAAAAAAAACTAAAAGAAGACATGCCAATGTACAAGTTACATCATAATTTATGTATTATTTCTAACAAATCTCATAAAACCTTCAAGGTTTGGAGGTGGTTGTGTTGGCGGTGGTGGAAATGAAGCTTGTTCATCACCACTTCCGGGTGAAGATGATTCTTGATCAATTTCTGCTAGCATTTCTTCATAGCACTCATCTATTTCGGGTTGAGATTCAGCTAGCCCAAAGTTTCTTCTTTCAGAGCGGATCCAATCTCGGAAGAGCACTGATTTTTCCAAGATGTCCCGCATCGACGCTCTATGATCTCCTATTTGTAGTCTGGCTTGACTAAATACGCTCTCCGATGCAACAGTTGACGCTTGAATGGACAGAACACAACAAATATTCTTAGCACGTAAGAGTTGAAACGAGTTTACCGGATTGACGAACAACTTCTTGAAAATTGACAATCGTTGTAATTGAACACTTGAAAACTTCAATTCAACAACTTCACAGTGTTTCACGAATTTGCAACAAAAATTAAGCACTTGCACAGAAAGATTGTAAGAGAGCTTGAGAGAGATTGAGAGAGATTGAGTAAGATTGATGAATTGGTGAATTAAAATGAAAGAATGAGGGGGTATTTATAGTTGAGAAATGGGAAATTGTGTAATTATATAAAGTTTGGGGTTAAATTAAATTTGAGGTGTCAAATGGCTAAATTTTAAAAATGCCAAACGGCTATTTCTGCAATACCAACGTTCTGATTTTCAGAATTTAAAAAAAAAAAAATTTTTTTTTTTAAAAAATGGCTGTTGGGAACCGGATAGAACCGTATAGAACCGGAACCGGACCGGTTCCGGCGGTTCTAAACGGTTCCAAACGGTTCCGCCAACGGTCCGAATTTAAAAAAAAAAAATTTTTTTTTTTAAATATCGGAACCGTTTGGAACCGTTTAGAACCGCCGGAACCGGTCCGGTTCTGGTTCTGGCGGTTCCGGTTCCACGGTTCTAAAGGGTGGAACCGGCCCGGAACCGCGGAACCGGAACCGTATAACCGGAACCGTTTAGAACCGCGGAACCGCCAGAACCGCGGTTCCGGTCACGGTTCCGGTTCGGAACCGTTATTCTTCCACCCTTATGCTAGAACTAGGAAACTCGAATTTTAGGAGGATAGGTTCATCAGTGAGGCAGCACACCATAAGTTTCGGGAGTGGTGGCTGGTGAGAAAACTGATCCTAGAAAGGAGCTTCATAGATAAAGACCTACTACCCCATAACTCCGACGTGCAAAGAGAATTTAGAGCTAGAGTGGGTTGGGAGCATTTCATGGATGAATGTGTAGACTCTAACGAACACTTGGTCAAGGAGTTTTATTGCAATATAGCCTACATCAAAAAGGGCTCCAAAGTGACCAAGGTTTGCAAGTTAAAAGTATTGTTTGACGGGAAGTCGATAAATGAGTATCTGGGCTTCAATGAGAAGGATGAGACATTGTATATGGTGAAGTTGGAAAGGGGGGAGGAGGTTTGTCCATGGCTAGCACTGTACCTGGCAATCCAAAGTACCGTCCCTGACTTGTTGACTGCTGGAGTCAAAATATTGAGAAGGATCTTGAACTTTGATGCACGGGGATGGGAGACTTTTGTTTGTAGCCGGTTGGACCTACCACTCATGACAATACCCTTTATCTCTACCGGGCTGTAACGGTTATTTTTTATTATGGTGGGGTACCCCATAAATGTACAGAATGTGATGTCAAGGATTATCTCCATTGTAGGTGCGGAGCATGACTGGAACTATCCATTCCCCAGCACCCTAACTATGTGTTTCCGGGACTTTCATGCAGACAAGAGGCCTAATTACATCAAGGTCAAGGTAAAAGCCCCGCTTTCTTGGTACAACATGCATGGGGATGATAACCCCAAGAGCAAGAACTTCAAGGGTACAGCTACTGCTCCAACTGGCTAGTCTGAAGAGCCAGTTGTGGTAGTGGATCCTTCTTAGCCTACCTCCACTTCCACATATGCGCCTCCCGGTCCTTCCACATCCAGAGCCACTCCTAGTGGTCCATCTACATCAACAGGTCCGGAGATCCCATCTTACCAGGCCCATCCTATCACTGCCCACCGACTGAACCTGGCACTTCTGAGTATCAACAACTGGATGCAGACTGCTTTATCCAAGTTGTCCATCTTGACACTACAATAGAGGCTCAGTCGGCACCTCCAACACCACAGGTTTCCCAATCGATCGAGGATGCTCTCAGAGAGATATTAGATAACCAGAAGAAAATCCTCGACACTCAGGAAGTAATGGCAAGGCATTTGATTCACACAGCAAGGCTCTCAAGGAGCTTTCTAAGGAGCATAAAAAGCTAAGGAAGACCAAGGCCTCCAAGGAGTCCATGAAGGAGTTGTGTGTAGGGGTGTGCATTCGATTTATCGATTCGATTTTGACCCTTATCGATAATTACTTATCGATTATCGATTTGTATATATGCTTATCGTTATCGTTTCAATAAGGTTTCGATTTTTTTGATTTCGATTTATCGATTTTGGGGTCTTATCGATTCGGTTATCGATTACACCAATAAAAAAATTTGCGGGATTTCACGAAAAGTATATCGCTATAAACGCGCCTAACTTATATGGATAAAAAGAAGCTAAAATAAGATGAAACCATTTATAACATAAAATTTGTATTAACAAGCACATTCAAGAAAACTTAAGTAAGGAATCAAATATATGCCACCAACACTCCACTGGTATAAAAAAATAAAACAAGATAAAATACATCATCATGACTAATTTTATTTTCCATTAATTTGAACTTCATTCCCTTGCTCTTTAAATATAATTATTCCTTAAATGTGGTAGAGGAAATAATAGGGTAAGGGACTTAGAGTAAATGAAAGGGTATACATTAGGGAAAAAGATATTGTATAGCCGCTTTCAAAATAGTAGCGGAATATATATACATTCTGTATGTTATACTAATCTACACAAATAGGTAATTATTCATTTTATAAGTGTCTACAGTGATAGGGGTGTGCATTCGACTTATCGATTCGATTTTTACCCTTATCGATAACTGCTTATCGATTATCGATTTGTACATATGCTTATCGTTATCGTTTCAATAAGGTTTCGATTTTTTCGATTTTGATTTTTGCGATTTCGATAACAGATAATCGATTCGATTTATCGATAAACCGATTCGAATGCACACCCCTAGTTGTGTGTAGATATTGACAGGCTGAAGGCAGATCACCTACCTTTAGACTTATTGCTTGAGGACCCAGTACCAGCAGCTCATCCACAGCCGGAGCAGTCACAGAGGCCTCCAAAGAGGAGGAGGATGATCCCTAGAGCTGGTGATGCCATATCCAGTTGGTGGACCTACCTGAGAATCCCTTAGGTCAGCCACAAGATGTGCCAGTTTCAGAGCCTGTCCAAGTCGAGGCCCAGGTCCCAGTAGCATAGAAATAGGCCACAAGGGACCAGTCTGAGGTCCTCGAGCACGGAGAAGACCCAGGGACCACACATGAGCTTATGCATATAGACAGGGCATAGAGAGTTTTCTATATCCTTTTTTCATTTTTTGTGCTTTATTTGGACTAGTTGGTGTTGGGGACAATGCCAACTTTCATTTGAGGATGTAGGCCCTAAATTTTGGATGACTGTAAATATTTATCGCATTTTGGTTTCACCTTAAATCTGTATATAAAGTTATATCCCATTATATATATTCATCTAATCCATTGTATATTCAAATCTCCTCTTGTATGTATTCATTCTATTTTCCCCAAAATTTTTTGTTTTAGCTTCTTATTTGTGATTCGTAGCTTTTTGTTTTCGGAGTTTGCAATAAGCCTTTGATTTTCTTAATGCCACAGTTCTTTCTAAAGGTGAAATATTGTGTGAACCGGGTGGCTCTTCCCAATGATGGATGGCGTGACAACCTTCTTAAAGGTTTGAGTCCATTTTTTCTTTTTCTTTTTGGTTTTTAGTAGTTAATAGTTAAGGGTGCCTCAAGCAAAGTTTCACTTTGGCCTAGCACATTTGCCTTTGATCTCATGGTCAAAAACAAATTGTTGTGTTTAGGATGGTGAAAGTCATGATTTTGAGACTCTTGTGTTGGCCGGTAATTGTCAAGTGTTTTTTCGGAACCATTGTATGCTCAATCGTATCTAAGGTCGTTGTGGGTCCTCGACTCTATGTCTTTAGCGATCCCTTAGCTTGTGTGGTGGGTAATTGAATTGCAAGTCCAAGTCTCAAGCCATTGATTTAGAACTTGCCCAGAATGTTTGTTGAGGTGAAATCCTAAGTGAATTGTTACTTGAGACATGACTATAGGCTCTCCTTAAACCAAATGATAGCTTGAACAATTCCATAGCCTACCAATGATAAGATCCCTAGTCAACCCTTTTGAGCCTTAGACCTTTCTCTTTAAAGAACCATGATACAAGCCTATACCCGTTCTAAAAGATACCCTCTCTTAATACCCAATCTTTCCTTTAGCACATGGCAAAATTATAAGTTTGGGGGGAGAGATGAGGAATGCAACAAAGTGGTAAAAAGGCACAAAATAAAGAAAAGGAAAGGCAATGAAAAAGAAAGAAAAACAATAAGACAAAAAGAATGTCAATGTGAAAAAGAATAAAAAGGGATTCAAGAAAAGCAAAGAATGAAAGGCGAGGAAAGTTAGAAAAAGGAGAAATGGTTTGAAAAGCATAAGAAAAAGTGACATTGTATCTATCTAACCCATTAGAAAGAAGTGAAAATGACTCAAAGAATCAAGTGAATGGATGCCAAATGAATCAAACGAAGTGCTTAAGGGAAAATGGAACCCACTTAGACCAAAACATTTCCTATCCTGAACCAAAAGCCTTCACTATATCTCCACAAAAGCCCTATATGATCTTGAGTTTTGAATGAAACTTACATTAGTGAATACTCACATAAGGGTCAAGCATATAGTACCTAGATCCGGACTTGTGACTTTTTATTGAGAGAGATGAATGAATTTCTATTAACCTCATTTTGCGTGCCACTATTCTAAAGGTGAGGTTTACTTAGGGAGAGTTGAGGATGTGTGAGTTTGGGTTCCACAATGACCAAAGTAATTGACTCTTTGATGTGTTGAGTCAACTCTCGATACTCTTGTGTCGCACTTGATTCATGGTTTTTCAAAGAGTAAATGTTGTTAATGATTCATTTATATTTAGGGAAATTGTTAGTCCCAGTTGATTCTAGTTGTGGTTACTTTAGGGCAGCTGAGAATTTCTTGGATTTTCCCTTAAGGGATGGATCTTATTTTGTTTGCTTGAGGACAAGCAAAATCTCAAGTTAAGGGGAGTTGATAACTTGGTATTTTGACGCATTTTATACTCTTTCTTACTTACGCTTTGATTATAAATTCATGCAAAATAGTCCCAAAAGGCTCATATGTTGTGATTGATTGTAGGTTTGATCAACATAGTGACAAGATGTCAACGATTAGGTCGAAAGGAGTGAAACTTGCACAAGTATCAAAGAAAAGACAAACTCAAGAAAAACAAGCCTGGAGCGGCCGCACTATACTTTGTGCGGCCTGCACTAGGGAGATTCAAAGAGTTGGTATTTCACGCATTAAAGCAGTGCGGCCAAAGAAGGTTTTGTACGGTCCGCACTAAAGGCAATGCAGCACTACCATTCTGTGCGTTTCGCAGAGCATGATTCAGAGAGGATGAAGTTTGAGCTTTCAATCCTATGTGGTCCGCGGTCGAGTCTGTGCGAACTGCACTAGAAGCATCCGCGGGCGCAGTCTATTTTGTGCGGTCGACTTTTCTTAATCATTTTGGGCATTTTTACTTACTTTTCATCCTTGAATCTTTGTATTTAGTTTAGTAATTAATTAATATGGGTTTATATTCATCTATTTCTTATTTTTCTTCTTTGAATATGAGTATCTAGACCCCATAGCTAGGGTTGTGGCTCAACCCTAGATGGGTGATTGATGGGTCTTACATTTTAGGGCTAAATTGACTATGGGTGTTTGGTATTTGGGTCAATTTCATGGTTAATTGCTGAACTAGTGATTACAAACACTAGTTTGTGTTTAGTTGACTAGGGTTCTTCTTGAGAAAGAGAGCCTAAGTCTCTGAAATTGATCCAATAAGGAATTGGGGCGTACTCAAGAGATTGATAACCTCAATTAAAGGGTTAAACCTCGAGAGAGTAACACCCGACTTAAACCTTAGTTGCCACTGTGAATTTGCATACCCAATTGGTCTTTAGAAAGTCAAATGGGAAAAATCACTTGAGTCGCCGAGAGGTGTAGAGTGGGTAAATTAATGCAACGTTATATCACATTCCCCAAATATGTCAAATATGCCTTAGATTTAAGTACCTGTCATTTGCCCACTTAGGAAGATGTAACTACCCCATTGCCTTTTAAACCCTTAGATGCAACTTGCAATATTTAACTCTTATCTTAATCTAGTTACATTTATAATTAGTAGTTTGATACAAGTAGAAATATAAAGGGAACCCAAAAAATGATTAGAAGTGTAATTTAAGAGCACACACACAATTCTAAACTAGATATACACTGAATTCCAGTCCTAGCTCTCTGTGGATTCGATCCAGACCTCAAATCGGGTAAAAGCTATTGCGACCCTGCTACTTATTAGTAGTGTGGAGTTGGCAGCGATTAGTATGTAGTGCTAAGCTTGTTTTCTTCTATTTTTATCAACAGCCACTAGATTTCTAAGCCAAAAACAAGTGATTAAGGGTAGAAAATTATGAATTTGGTTAGAATTAGGACCTTTTGATTATTTGGGAATTAGACCTCGTTTTGGGGTCGGATTTGAAAATAAATTATATATTCGGGATCATGGGTAAATGGGTTTGGTCTAACCTTAGCTAGAGGGATTAGGAGTTGTATCCTATTTGCTAGTTTCTTCTTGTTGAGTACGATGTATAAGCATGGTAACAAGTATCTATACGTTGATGTCAAGCATGATCGTGAGTCTTATATTGTGATTTTCATGGTTTCGTGGTATTATTCATGCCTTGGTGAAGATTTCTATTTTGTTGTGTAAAGTTGTGGAAAGAATTGTGACCTATGAACATTGAGGAGCGTTGACTCCAGTTGTATAATGAATTTTGAAAGTATAAGTGATAATTGAAACTCTAAAGTATTGGCTCGAGTTGTGAAGTAAAAGTGAGAAAGAGAAGAGATTACTATGTTCCACCTTGCCGGGCTATTGTTGAGTAGTGTTTCACTTCCATTGTATTCTTAGTTGATATTACGGATGCTTGGGTTGATGATTCCTTGTGTTAGGTATTGTAATAAGTTTAGATATAGCTGAGGTAGTTAGGTGGTAACAAGTTTGGTTATAGTTGTTTCTCCCTTGTCGGGATATTGCTGAGATATCATTGTTTCCTTACTGTGATGTTTGTTGATATTATTGTTCCCTTGCTGGGATTCCTTGTGATTTTCGTTGGCTTGTAAATGGGAGCGGATGGTAAGCCTACCACAAGATATTATAAAATTAGAGCGGGTGGTACGCCTACCACAAGATATAATGAAATATGAGGGGGTGGTATGCCTACTATGAGATATAATAAAATGGGAGCGGGTGGTACGCCTACCACCAGATACAATAAAATGGGAGCGTTTGGTACGCCTACCATATGATATAATGAAATGGGAGCGGGTGATATGCCTACCACAAGATATAATGAAATAGGAGCGGGTAGTACGCCTACCACAAGATATAATAAAATGAGAGTGAGTGGTACGCCTACGATGAGATATAATTAAATGGGAGCAGGTGGTACGGCTACCACGAGATACCGGAAATGCAATTGGGTTGCACCCATATAACAAGATGTGAAAAGAATGTAAAATCTGTCTTTGTTTTCCTTATTCTTGTTAGTGGTTGGATTTTGTTTTCTCTATAATTCTCTCGATATTTTATTTTTACCTATTATTCCCCGAAGCATGTTTCCCCCTCTCATCTTTACTTATTTATTCTTGCTTTACTTTTCGTTGTATATTATATAACTGCTCATTTTATTTGGTGGTCTGGAACTAGCCTCGTCACTACTTCACCGAGGTTAGGCTAGGCACTTACCAGCACAGGGGGTCGATTGTGCTAATACTACACTCTGTACTCTTTTGTGCAAACCCCAGTATTTTGAACTTCGTATCGTAGTGAGATTGATGATTCTTGATCATCAGGTGCCCCGAGGTAGTCCTACAGGCGTCCGCAGGCCTTAGTGTCTCCCTCTATCGGCTTTCCTGTTCCTTACAGGCATTTTCAAAGACAATGTTATATTTAATTCTTTCAGATCTTTATTTGTAATGCTTTTAGACCGTCAGTGAAACTGTGACACCAGTTTCAGATAGTCGAAATTCAAGAAGTTGTATTAGATAATCATGTTCAAATATTAAATTGTTACATTCTGCTTAATTATTTAAAGTCTCGTTGTTTTCATGTTATCGCCTTACATTTGTTATAAATAAGCAATATGATAATGAAGTAAGTAGCTAAGGATTGGCTTGCCTATCTCTCATTAGTATGCGCCATCACAACTCCCGAGGGTGGAAAATCAGGATCGTGACATAAGTACACTAGAATTCCCGTATAATATACTGGAGTTCCAGCAAGTATACCGGTCCAGTATAATATAGTGGAGTTTGGAGCACCGGTGCTCCAGTCTCCAGTATATTGTACTGGAGCCAGCAAAGCATACTGATCCAGCATAATATGCTGAAATTCATACACAGGTGCACCGAACTTCAATATATTATACTGGGCCAATCTCTCTTACAGCATCTATTTTTTATTAACTTGATAAATAATGGTTATTTTTTAATAAACAATCGAAAACTGATTATACCGTACTATTTTTACTTGAAATTGCCCCCACTAATCCCAATTGTCATTGCATTGTCCTATGCGAGATGTCAAGCAGTTGTTAGATTGGGCTTAGGCTTTTCCGCCATATAATTAGTGTTTTATTTTTTTTTAGCACTCTACTTAAAGTCGTACAACTTAATTATGTGAAAACTGACAAAAGCATAGTCATAAGGCTCTAGGCAACTTATGGAATTGAAGTTCCCCCACTGTTATCGAATTTCCTTTCCCACAAAGTTTTGAGTCTCAAAATCTGATGCACTGCATTATATTTTCATAGAAATCTTAAATAATACAGAAAGTTATATAATAGTCGGATATTTTGTTCTCATTTCTCCATTGTTCCGCTGTGGCGGGGTTTACCAGGTATGTATGATTCAACGGGACTCTATCATATTCTGTGATCCTAACAAAGGTTCTATCCTAAAAATAAAAGAGAGTCTTCACGAAGAAACGAAAAAACTTTTGTTTTCGTTGTATTCTTAAGACTGCCAAAAAAAATAAGTCGACGTCAAAAGAACAAAACTTTACGACAACTTTTTCATAAACATTTACTTGCATCACATATACAAGTGCTCTCTGATCGTAGGTATTAATTTATTAAGTTTTAGTGGCAATGTTGGCCAACAGGCTTAAAAACAAAAATAAAATGAAAATTATGTATAAGAAAAAAGATAGTGGTATACAACTAAGGATGGTGTGTTAAACATTTGGACTTATACTACATACATATGGACAATATATGGATTAATTATATGTTATGTGCTATCTTTGGTTTGGCCTAAATTAGTGGTCTTATGGACATTATTGTTAAGGGGGCCAGTCCATTGTCATATAAAGTGTAGGACTAATGTGTAGATACCCAAAAGAGTAACCTTAGTTAATGATGGGCTAACTAAGGTTACATACATATAACCAAGGTTACATTCTTGTGACCTTTGAGTTTCTTAACTCACATGTTATAATAAGGGGGGTTATGGTTCCCACAAGAATGCAAGACACATTCTCTTCTTCTTCTTCCCATTGAGAGAGAGAGCGCAAACTTGGTCTTGCATATCAAGTGGAAAGCCAACACCTTGAACAATCTTCAAGAAAGATCAAGGAGCTTTTAAAGTCAAACCTTGGGCAATCTTCAAGAAGGATCAAGGAGCTTCCAAAGGCAAACCTTGGACAATCTTCAAGAAGGATCAAGGAGCTTTCACCTATGGATTCAGGTACGCTTCCGCTTATGTTGTTGTTCCAAATAATTCGATATGAAGGCTAAAAGTGTTATAGTAGGATTTATTCCAACAATTGGTATGAGAGCCTCCTTCATATTGGATCATTTGGAAGTTCATGAAATCCATGTTATAAAGTTTCATGTTTAAATTAAGATAGAATTTTGATTATGAAATTCTAGTACCATGATATAGCATGTTTTCATGAATGATATGTTGATGATGAACTTAAGTATTTGATACCTTGTTATCACTAGATAAATTGAAATGTTGAAATTTGCATAATTTTTGGTTGTTGAACAACGTGATTCCTTGTTTAAGTTTCTTGTTGAAAGCTGTATTAAGTTGTTGGACAGATTGATAGGATAATCGATTATCCTATACAGATAATCGATTATCTTGAAAAGTTCACCAAAATTTTGCAAAACAGAAGCATCACATAATCGATTATTTTTTTGCAATAATCGATTATTGCATTTTGTTCGCCAAAAATTTATGAAACAGAACCTGAGGATAATCGATTTTTTTTATTTAAAATAATCGATTATCTGGAATTTCCAGAAAAACTGGAAATTCCAGAGAGCCAAGATAATCGATTATCCTATTAGGATAATCGATTATCCTAGTTTTTCAGCAAAATTAAAAATTCCAGAAGGCCCAGATAATCGATTATCAGGCTCAGATAATCGATTATCTGGCAATAAATTGCAGAAACGTTTTATTTTCTGGCAGTTTATTGAGGACATAATGTACTATTAATTAAAGAAACGTTTTTCATTATTAAAAGAAACGTTTTTTAAGTTTTCAGATTTTAATTGTACATTAATAATATGTCAATTAATATTCAGTTTTTTAATTATTAATGTTTTGTACATTAATATTCAGTTTTAAGATTAATTGGTTTTTTGTCCATCATGCTTCAGATTTTGTTTTGTCCAAATTAAGATTAAGATTTTAATATTCAGATTTTGCATGTCAAAACATGTAAATTTTCAGTTAAGATTCAATATATGGCTTAAAGAACTAATTAGTTTTGCATCTAATATTTTAAATTGGTCAATTGAAACATTATGTTACCAAAGTAACCTCTTTTGTGTAGATTGATTGATTTTGAAGTATAAGATGACTGTGTATGTTAGTATTCCATGCGTTTAACACCGGCCCAAAGGAAGGTTGTTATTTGGCAAGAATTCGAACATGCTTGTGGTGATAAATATGTGACAATTATTAAGTTTTCCATGTAAATATTAAGTCGGCCCAAAGGAAGGCTTGATATTTGACAGGAGTTTATTGTCAATATTTGATTACTACACCAAGAGTACCACTTACAAGTTGATTTTCTGTCCAAAGACTAAAATCAATGTTGTGCTAGGTATCTTGTAAGGGGATTTGCCTATTTTGAATCTGTATACTAAAGTTAAAATTCAAGTAACTGTAAGCATGTATTAAGTTGTCCTTGTTCTATTTTCAGTGAATTCTTTAGCTGCTACGATATCTGCAAACATTAACAGCATCCCTGTGCTTAACGGCATAAACATTAAGGAATGGAAAGAGAACATTATGATAGTTATCAGTTGCATAGATCTAGACCTTGCACTTCGGATTGAGAAACCTGCTTCTCTTGAGGATACATCTTCTTCTGATGAAAAGAAGGAGATGGAGAAGTGGGAACGCTCAAATCGCATGAGTCTTATGATCATGAGACGTGCAATTCCAGAATCTTTTAGGGGCACTATGAATGAAGAAAATAATGCCAAAGTTTTTCTTGAAAACCTTGAAAAGCGTTTTGCACAAAACGAAAAGGCGGAAACAATTACTCTTTTGAGTAAACTTGTTTCCATGAGGTATAAAGGTAAGGGAAACATAAGGGAGTACATTTTGGAAATGTCTCATCTTGCTTCAAAACTTAAGTCACTCAAGTTGGAATTACCTGAGGAACTGCTTGTGTACTTAGTTTTGATCTCTCTTCCTGCACACTTTAATCAGTTTAAGGTCAGTTACAACTGCCTGAAGGAGAGATGGACTCTTAATGAGCTCATTTCACATTGTGTGCAAGAGGAAGAGAGAATAAAGCAAGATAAGACAGAAAGTGCTCATTTGGCATCCTCTTCTAAAGACAATAAGAAGAGGAAAAATAAGGAAGTTGCGGTTGCAAGGCCCCAGAAAAAACAACATAAGGAAACTAAGGTTGAAACTACAGAATCAGGTTGTTTCTTCTGTAAGGGGACTAATCACATGAAGAAAGATTGTACCAAATACCACGCTTGGCGTGCGAAAAGGGTTGAAGTTGAGGCTATTGGAAAATTAGGCTATTGTTTAAGACTGGTTTTTATTTAGATTTGAATGAGACTTTTGTTGTACCGTCTTTTAGACGGAATTTAATTTCTGTTCCCAAATTGGACATATCCGGTTATTCATGTTCATTTGGTGACAATAAAGTTAGTCTCTTTCAAGGTTCAAATCTTATCGGTACTGGTCTTTTATCAGCATATGATAGCATATATTTGGTTGACATAATAACCTCACATAATGAAACTTTGCATACAAGTTCAAGTGGTACCAAAAGAAAATTAACTAATGAGAATTCTTTATCACTCTGGCACAAACGTTTGGGCACATATCCAAACAAAGAATTCAGAAACTCGTGTCAGATGGAATTCTTGATTCTCTTGATTCCTCAAATTCGGATATTTGTATTGAGTGTATCAAGGGTAAACAAACAAACAAGACGAGATTAGGTGCTAAGAGAGCTTCGGATGTCTTAGAATTGATACATACGGATATTTGTGGGCCATTCCCTACACCTTGTAGAAATGGCCAACAACACTTTATCACATTCATAGACGATTACTCTCGTTATGGGTACCTATATCTCATTCATGAAAAGTCCCAATCTATAGACGTGTTCAAATCATATAAGGCCAAAGTTGAAAATCAACTAAGCAAAAGGATTAAAACCGTTAGATCTGACCGTGGTGGTGAATACTATGGTAGATATGATGGTTCAGGTGAACAACGTCCAAGGCCATTTTCTAAATTCCTAGATGAGTGTGGGATCGTTCCTCAGTATACTATGCCAGGCAGTCTTACTATGAATGGTGTAGCTGAGAGACGAAATCGGACCCTTAAGGACATGGTAAGAAGTATGATTTGTCGTACTACTTTTCCAGACTCACTCTGGGGAGAAGCATTGAAAACCGCAGCTTATATTCTTAATAGATTTCCAACTAAAGCTACAATCAAAACCCTATATGAACTTTGGACTGGAAATAAATCCAGTATTAAGCACTTACACATTTGGGGTTGTCCAGCTGAGGCAAGGCCTTATAGGCCAAATGAAAAGAAACTGGATGCTAAAACGGTTAGTAGCTATTTTGTTGGATACTCTGAAAGATCCAGGGGGTATAAGTTTTATGATCCCACTTCTAGAACTATTTTTGAGACGGGTAATGCTCGGTTCTTTGAGGATATTGAGTTTGGGGGGTGGGGAGATAAAGTTGTTAGAGATTTTGTCTTTGAGGAAGAACATGTGTCTTTCTCTCCAGTTGTTGATCTTGGTCAGGGTGTTCTCATTCCTGACACGGATCACACAACTCCTGTTCAAGACAATCTCGAAAATCTCCCTAATCAAGTTCCTGATATTACTAATGAAAATCAAACTCAACAACCTCAAGAAACTGAAGTGCCATTAAGGAGATCCACTAGAGAGAGGAGATATGCAATTCCAGATGATTATGTTGTATTTCACCAAGAACAAGAAAGTGACATTGGACTTGAGGAACATGATCCAATCAACTTCCTTCAAGTCATTAAAGGTTCTAACTCTCAAAAGTGGATTGATGCCATGAATGATGAGATGAAGTCTATGAGCGATAACGGCGTTTGGGAGCTTGTTACATTGCCCGAAGGTATTAAACCAATTGGTTGTAAATGGATATTTAAAACCAAGAGGGATTCAGGGGGCAATATCATTAAGTATAAAGCTCGCCTTGTCGCAAAGGGCTACACTCAAAAGGAAGGCATTGATTATAAAGAGACTTTCTCTCCAGTTTCATCGAAAGACTCTTTCAGGACTATAATGGCACTAGTAGCACATTTTGATCTTGAACTTCATCAGATGGATGTTAAGACAGCATTTCTCAATGGTGACATTGAGGAAACAATTTATATGGTGCAACCTGAAAACTTTGTTTCGGGAGACTCAAAGAAAAGGGTTTGCAAATTAAAGAAATCCAGCTCAAGCAAGCTTCCCGTCAGTGGTATTATAAGTTTCATGAAGTCATTACATCTTTTGGTTTTGAACCGAATATTGCTGATGACTGTATATACCATAAGTTCAGCGGGAGTAAATATATTTTTCTGGTTTTATATGCTGATGACATACTGCTTGCCTGTAACGATATAGCATTATTGCATGAAACTAAGAAATTTCTTTCAAAGAAATTTGAAATGAAAGATCTTGGTGATGCCTCTTTTGTATTAGGAATTCAGATACAACGAGATCGCTCCAAAGGTGTTCTCGGTCTGTCACAAAAGGGCTATATCGATAAGGTTCTTAAAATATTTGGCATGCAGGATTGTAAACCAGGCAACACCCCTGTTGCTAAGGGATACAAGTTTAGTCTCAAACGGTGCCCAAATACTAATTTTGAAACTACGGAAATGGAGAAGACACCTTATGCTTCGGCTGTAGGTAGTCTGATGTATGCTCAGGTATGCACACGACCTGATATAGCATACATTGTTAGGATGCTGGGCAGATATCTAAGCAATCCGGGAATGGACCATTGGAAGGCAGCCAAAAGGGTCATGAGGTACTTACAGAGAACAAATGATTACATGCTTACATATCGGAGATCGGACCAGCTTGAGATCATCGGGTACACCGACTCCGATTTTGCTAGATGTCAGGATAGTCTGAAGTCTACATCATGCTATATTTACATGCTTGCTGGTGGTGCTATCTCTTGGAGAAGCATCAAGCAAACTCTTACGGCCACTTCCACCATGGAAGCGGAATTCATGGCATGTTATGAAGCATCCAATGAGGTATTATGGCTGCGAAATTTTGTTAGTGGACTGCGCATAGTAGACAGCATTGAAAAGCCACTCAGGGTATTATGCGACAACAGATCAGCAGTCCTTTATGCTAACAATAACAGTAGTTTGACGAAGGCAAAACATATGGACGTCAAATTTCGGGTTGTTAAAGAAAGAGTACAGAATGGACAATTGTGCATAGAACACATAAGTACAAACTCCATGATTGCGGATCCGCTTACTAAGGGATTGCCACCCAAAGTATTTCATGAGCATATTGCTTGCATGGGTGTCAAATCAGTTAAGGATTATGGATTTTAGTGGGAGTTTGTATTATACAATTATGTATTGTCCATTACATTCGGTAATTCAGTCTTTAAGGTTTTATCTGCAGATATTCAGTCTTAAAGTTTTATGTACTCTTAAGGTTTATGATTGATCTCAATAAAGAGAACCAGTTGGACATAGACATTCTATTTCAGACCACACTTTATGTTATTTCCATGCTACACACCTATACTTGATCCATGTCGTTGGTTATATTGATATACGTGATCTATGTTGAGTCTAGTTACGCAAGAGTAACTAAGATCTCTTAGATCCTATGTTGGTATGATTGATGGACCGGATTGTTCATGACAATTTTATTATGATAGCAATTCTGAGCTCATAAAGTCATAATGTAACATATAATGCTAAGGTTTGTACATATGCATGAGTATATAGTCCAAGTGGGAGATTGTTAGACATTTGGACTTATACTACACACATATGGACAATATATGGATTAATTATATGTTATGTGCTATCTTTTGGTTTGGCCTAAATTAGTGGTCTTATGGACATTATTGTTAAGGGGGCCAATACATTGTCATATAAAGTGTAGGACTAATGTGTAGATACCCAAAAGAGTAACCTTAGTTAATGATGGGCTAACTAAGGTTACATACATGTAACCAAGGTTACATTCTTGTGACCTTTGAGTTTCTTAACTCACATGTTATAATAAGGGGGGTTATGGTTCCCACAAGAATGCAAGACACATTCTCTTCTTCTTTTTCCATTGAGAGAGAGAGAGAGCACAAACTTGGTCTTGCATATCAAGTGGAAAGCCAACACCTTGAACAATCTTCAAGAAGGATCAAGGAGATTCCAAAGGCAAACCTTGGACAATCTTCAAGAAGGATCAAGGAGCTTTCACCTATGGATTCAGGTACGCTTCCGCTTATGTTGTTGTTCCAAATAATTCGATATAAAGGCTAAAAGTGTTATAGTAGGATTTATTCCAACATAGTGATCCGAAATCATACTAATCTGCAATCCAACAACTAATTATAGTAAACATGGAAACTCGTGATAATTGCAAATAAAATTATTTCTCTTTATTCTGCATGATAAGGTATTTTTTTATTTTTTTTAACATAGGGAATGAGGGAATGGAAAAGGAAAAGGAGGTCGTGGGAATCATGCCCACGCACATTATGTCGAAGACACGTTTTTATACTATTAAACTATAAGCTTTGGTGGTTTTATTTTGTCTAATGGAGTTAAATTCCTTATATCTAATTACTGATTTAAAAAGAGTACAAAAAGAAAAACTAAACCAAGGATAACAAATATTCCATTTATCCCCGATTTATATGACATTATTGAGTGGAAAGTAGTTACCTTAGACAGACTCATTATGCCCATTTTCCTTAAGATGTCAAACAGGTGTTCCGTTTTCAATTTTTTGTCCCTCACATCTCACACAATTTCTCCACATGAAATATAAATGTTCTGGTTATAGTATTTGATGACCTGCTATGCACATAATTTATATACTAATAGAAAACAAAAAAGAGAAGTTACCTCACTAGATAGACACAATATCTTGGTTTCGCTTGGAGCATTTATTGATCAAACAAGGTACCTACTTCAAGATTTCTATTTTAACTTTACATACACTGGACATGTTAAATTTTGTCTAAGTATATACATCAAATAAAAAAAAAATTATTTATGCGACGTAGCTTGATTTTGTACAAAGTTCAATAAAAGAAAGAAACTTTTTGAAGCTAGTATCTTCAAAGCTTAAATAGTAAAATTTTTATGGGATCATATCATATGTAGCTACAAAGACTTCTTATTAAGTGTAAAATGGTAAAATGAAAATTTTATTAAATAATAAAATGGTAAAATGGCTATAATTATTTCCCATTAAATGGTAAAATAAAAACTTTATCTTAACTTGAATGACATAATGGGTATTCATTACTACGATAATATTTTAAATCTTACTGGATAAAAATCCAAAATAAAATTTATAAATAGCTACCTGATAAAAATCAGCAGATCAACCCAATCTGAAAAGACTAGCGAGAGCAATTAATGTAGGACCCTGAACAATTGTGACCTCCTAGAATTTACTCTACGCGATTGCGGAAGGATCTATGCGATTGCGTAGCATAAAACAGGATCCCTAAAGTTTACATTATGCAATCGCGAGCTTTCCTATGCGATCGCATAGTACAAAATAAATGGACACAAGCAACGGCGGAAAAACCAAATTTTTCTAAGTCTAAGTCACCCAGACACCTATCCAAAACTCACCCGAGCCCTCAGGGACCTAAACCAAATATACACACAACCTCAAAAACATCCTACAGACTTATTCGTGTAATCAAATCACCAAAATAACATCATGAACATCGAATTAAACCTCGAAATCAATGAAATTTTTCAAAACTTCTTTAAACATCAAATTTTGCATCTAAATCCGAATCACATCGAATGAATTCTGTTTCTTACCAAACTTTACCGACAACACATATAAACCATATCAAACTTGTACCGGGTTCGAAATCGTAATATGGGCCTGATACCACAGATTTCACATAGTATTTCACTTTAAAAACCTTTATACTTTTCAGAAGATAATTTCTTTAAAAATTCATTTCTCGAACTCGGAACCTCGGAATTCGATTCCGGACATATGCCCAAATCTCATATTTTTTCACGAACCCTCCAAGACTGTCAAAACACTTATCCGGGTCTGTTTACCTAAAATATTGATCGAAGTAAATTTAAATGCATTTTAAGTCAAAATTTAAATATTTCTTTTATAGATTTTCACATAATAGCTTTCTGGCTATGCGTCCGGACTGCACACGTAAATTGAGGTAAAGCTGAAGAGGTTTTTAAGGCCTCAAAAGGTAAATTTTATTTTAAAAACAAGTGATGACCTTTTTGGTCATCCCATGATGTGAATGAGACATTAACTAAATCAGTTATAATCATGAAATCTACTAGCTTCAACAACTATGTACAATCGAAGTTAAAAAATTAGTGGACGGGGAGAAAAATAAACAAATCTTAGAGACTAAGTGTCATCACGATTCTTAAGGTGAAATTTTAGATCTTGACAAGTTAGTATCAGAGTTCTTCTCAGCTCTGATACAGCTCTAATACCAGGTGAAAAGCAAAAGAAAAATCGCTCCTCAGCTGGACTGCAAAACCTAACGAGTTTAGCAGTGTGAAAGTTGAAAAAATGACTAAGTTCAAAAAATATAATAGTAAGAGTGGTAGATCAAATATACCTATGAGAAAAGTAAATAAATATTAAAATGTGATCGCAGCTAGCACTATTTTCTGGATTGGAATTTCTTTATCTTTTTAAGGTTTTGGTTTTTCTTACGAAATTATAGTGGATATCAAAGCAGTTGGTCTCTTTCTTTATCTGTTAGAAATTGACTCATGACTCATGTTATTGAAAATTTATTAATTGAATAGAATCTTGCGTTAAGTGTTACATGTTATTTACTACTATTATTTTTGGATTTACTGTTTGTGTTGCATATATTGTTGGATCATTTGATACAAAAAATAACTCATACATAAATAGCTTTCTAAAATGTGGGGAGGGGGGAGGGGGAGTTAACATCCACATTTTCCATGATCTCTTAAATATGATCACTTTTGAAAGAATTCCTAGTCTTTCAAACTTGAGAAGCGCCCAATTTGAGGCTTTACAAATGCAAAAGTTAAACCTATTGGTTATCTATTTGTTATCCATTAGAAAATGGATAATACGGTCTTATCTTTTAGTGGATTATAGTTGACCCTTTTTTTAAAAGTTCATTATTCAAGCCATTTTTTAGTGGATAATATGGGCGGATAACTAATTCTTTTTAACTATGTTGCCGCCACTAATTATTAGTAAGTATTAAATGAAGATATATTATATCTTAAGATATAAATAAAGGTAAAAATAGTAATTAAAAAAACCTTTCTTATTTACTAATTTTTTATGAGGTTTATAAAAAAAATATGACAAATAATTTGAGATAGAGGGAATATATATTAGATGTTAAATTGTCACGGCCCAAAACTCGACCTGTCTTGATGGCGCCTATCATGGTACTAGGCAAGCCAACCACTCAAACATTACCAACACTTTCAGATTTAGAATATACTAAAATAGGTTTAAATAAGTAAAACTCTCATAAAATTGGATAAATAGCATAACTCAATATGGAAGTTCCCAAAACCAGGGTGTCACTGAGTACATGCACATCTATACAACTCAAGTCTGAAATATTATCTAAGAAAACTCAAACTGAATAAATAAGGATAAGGGAGGAGGGTGAAAGACTGCGAACGCTAGGGTAGCTACCTCGAATATCTCCAAAGAACAAAAGCTCTGATAATTAGCAACCACCGTGATCGAAAATACCAAGAGCTACATATAAAGTGCAAGGTGTAGCGTGAGTACAACCAACTCAGTAAGTAATAAGTCTAACTATTGGGATTAACGTAGTGACGAGCTTCACAGGTACAATTCAGTTACGAAATTAATATGGAATATGATCACTTTTGAAAGAATTCCTAGTCTTTCAAACTTGAGAATTACCCAATTTGAGCCTTTACAAATGTAAAAATTAAACATATTAGTTATCTATTTGTTATCCATTAGAAAATGGATAATACGGTCTTATCATTTAGTGGATAATAGTTGACCCTTTTTCAAAAAGTTCATTATTCAAGTTATTTTTAGTGGATAATATGGGCGGATAACTAATTCTTTTTAACTATATTGCCACCACTAATTATTAGTAAGTACTAAATGAAGATATGTTATATGTTAAGATATAAATAAAGGTAAAATAATATATAAAAAAACCTTTCTTATTTACTATTTTTATGAGGTGTGTAAAAAAATATGACAAATAAATTGAGATAGAGGGAATATATATTAGATGTTAAATTATCACGACCCAAAACTCGACCTGTCTTGATGGCACCTTTTATGGTACTAGGCAAGCCGACCACTCAAACATTACCAACACTTTCAACAACAACAACAACAACTACCCAGTATACTCCCACCAGGTGGGGTCTGGGGAGGGTAATATGTAGGCAGTCTTACCCCTACCCAAAAGGGCAGAGAGGCTGCTTCCATGCGACCCTCGGCGCATAGGACAGAATGAAAAGCTGCATTGGAAAACAAAGACAAAATTAGTAACCAAGGCAAGACCAAACAAAATAACAAAACAAAGCATAAGTAATCCTGCAGAAATAACGTAAATGGTTATGTAAACATAAAGAACATAAATACATTACCAACACTTTCAAATATAGAATATACTAAAATAGGTTTAAATGAGTAAAACTCTCATAAAATTGGATAAAATATCATAACTCAATATGGAAGTTCCCAAAACTAGGGTGTCACTGAGTACTGTTATGCGGCGCCTCCCTGAAATTTCTTGAGGTCCCCTCCGTACACTGAACTAGATTGCCAGTGCCGTACGGGAAAACCGATGTCAAAAGCAATTGAAAGAACATAATTGAGAATTGAGAATGAAAGAAAGCTTGATTGCATTAATTGAAAGCTATTAAAGAAAACAACGCGGTGTCGAGGGGGAGAGACACTAGTACATAGAATTGCCTGCTTGCTAGAATGTTTGATTGCTTGATCCCCCCTAATAATACTTAAAAAAAAATAATCCAAAGCTACAAGACTAAACTCGAATACTTTAGATAAATATAATGGAAGTACATGAAATAAAACTACTCTATTTACAATGAAAATGACTTAGTTTTCTATGAGGCAGCAATGGGTCCGTTGTCAACAACAGCGTCTCTGGCATCACGGTCTGCGCGCGCGATGTTGTCAGCGCGCGTGGCGCTGTTGAAATCTGCCCGCGGTTTGGCGCTGGCGAGGGATATCGGTTGGGCGACAGAGGCACATGCGCGCTTGTCACTTGGCGCGGCCGAGACCACGGGGCTGTCTGTGGTGCTAGGCATTGAGAGGTTTACTAGGACGCCACGGGGCGCGCCCAAAGGGTCATAGGGCATGGCTGGAAAGCCACCCATGACATTCTCCCCCACCTGAGTTGGCGACATCCTTGGCGCCTTGCTTGCAAAATAATATTCAATCACGTTCTTGTAGGCTTTGAGGTTTGTTCCCCTCTCCCAAGTATTCTCTTCTGCATCATAGCCCTGCCATTTTGCCAAGAATTCTTGGTGATCTTTCCTTGAGGCATGAATTACTCTGTCGTCAAGGATAGCTTCAACATGCCTTTTCCCAGTTGAATTGGGACCTTGAATGCTGGGTATTGTAAGCTGGCTCCTTGAAGGGTCCTCCGGGTCTTCCCGAAAAGGTTTCAGGAGATTGACATGGAAGACATGATGAATTTTCCACCAGGCTGGGTATCCACCCGATATGAAACTTTCCCAATACGCCTTTCAATGGACAAGGGTCCAATGTATTTTTGTAACAGGGGAGGATCATGGACCCCCACAAATAAGTACCGCTTTGGAATTTTGACCATCACTTTATCTCCTACTTGATATTCAACAAAGCGACGGTTCTGATCAGCATGTCTCTTCATCCGCTTTTGAGCTTTAACAAGATAGCTTCGCACTATCTCCAGATTCCGCTTCCACTCCTCTGAGAAACTAGTAGCTCAAGGAGACTTAGCTATGTTCGGGGCATTCAAAGTGTGTGAGAGTAGCGGTTGCTGCTCGGTAACAATTTCAGAGGCACTTTTGTTCGTGCTAGTGCTCTTTTGTGAATTGAAACACAGTTGAGCGTCATCCAGAAGCTTCACCCAAGTCTTTTGCGATCCTATTACAAAGTGGCGGAGATATTCCTCCAACATACCATTGAACCGCTCCGTCTGTCCATCAGATTGCGGATGAAAACTTGAGTTGTGACTCAATTTTGACCCCAGACACTTAAAAAGTTGGATCCAAAAATTAGTAGTGAAGCGTGAGTCGCGATCACTAACAATGTCTTTGGGCAGGCCCCAATATTTGATGACATGAGAGAAAAAGAGTCGAGCTGTATCTTCTGTTGATATATTATGGGGCTGCAATAAAGGTGGCATATTTGGAAAACCGGTCCACCACAACCAGGATAGTTGTGAGATCTCCAACCTTGGGTAATCCGGTGATGAAATCGAGGGAAACGCTTTCCCAAGGTCTTTTTGGAACAGCAAGTGGTTCCAAGAGTCCCGCTTATGTCAAGCGGCTCGACTTGTCCTTGTAGCATACTAGGCAAGTCTTCACATACTGAGCGACATTATCGGCCATTTGAGGCCAATAATAGGCACGGCGAAGTAACTCCATGGTTCGTTCTTCACCGGGATGGCCGGCTCACAAGGTGTCGTGACAATCTGCTAGAAGATTCCTCCACAGATCCCCTCCTTTCGGAACTTACAGTCGGTTCCCTTTGATTTTCAGAAAACCATCTTCCATGTAGAATTGGCGAGTCTTGCCCTATCCTACCAAATCAACCTAATATTGAACAACAGGATCCTTGGTGAGTAGATCCTGTATCTGGTCCTTGATAGAGGTGTCTACTTCGCTCCCCCTTAGGGTGGCGAGTAGGCACACCGATGCTAGATCAGCTCTCTTACTGAGTGCATCAGCAACATGATTGGTCTTTCCACTGCAATACTCTAGGTTGAAGTGGAATTCGGCTAGGATTTCTTCCCACCTGGCCTGTCGGCCATTCAAATTTGGCTGGGTCATGAAATGGCTAACAACTGTGTTGTCTGTCTTGACCACGAACGAGGTTCCCAGCAGAAATTGCCTCCAAAGGCGTAAGCAGTGAACAACGGCCAATAATTCTTTCTCATGGGCGGCATAGCGCCGCTTTACATCCTTTAGCTTCCGACTCTCGTAAGCTACAGGGTGCCCTTCTTGTATCAAGACTCCGCCGAGAGCACAGTCAGATGCATCCGTTTGTACCTCGAACGGCTTGGCCAGATTAGGGAGAGCCAAGACGGGGCTACTAGACATAGCCATTTTTAATATGTTGAATGCCTCCGCTCTCCTTGGTCCCCAATCCAAGGCACGACCTTCTTGAGGAATTCTGTCAATGGCACCGCGATAAGGGAGTAGTTCTTCACAAACCGCCGATAGAAATTGCACACGCCAAGGAATGCTCTTAGGGCGTGGACGCCCTTAGGCGGCGGCCAATCTGTGATGGCTTGTGTCTTTTGTTGGTCCATTTTGATGCTTCCTTCCTCGATGACATGCCCGAGAAAGTCAGTTTTCTTCTGAGCAAAGGAGCACTTGGATAGCTTCGCATATAGTTCATGCTCCCGCAAACGAACTAGTACCTTCCGAAAATGCACTGGATTCTCTTCCAATGCTTAGATATAAACCACAATGTCATCCAAGTAGACCACCACGAATTCATCAATGTATTCTCGGAAAACTTGGTTCATTAGAGTGCAAAATGTAGCCGGAGCATTAGTCAAGCCGAACGACATAACAAGGAAGTCGTACGAACCATATCTTGTTACGCAAGTCGTTTGTGTTCATCACCCTCTGCGATCCGAACTTGCCAGTAACCTATCTTGAGGTCTATCTTGGTGAATACCTTTGCACCACCCAGTCTATTGAACAAGTATTCCATTAAAGGAGTAGAGTACTTGTTTTCACGGTGATTTTATTTAGAGCTCGATAATCCACACAAAGGCGCAGGCTGCCATTATGTTTCTTTTGGAATAGAATAGGGGACCATATAGGGACATGGAGGGTACAATGATCCCTGTATCTAGCATTTCCGTCAAATGTCTCCGAAGCTCGGTGAGTTCGGGCTGTGACATTCAGTATGGTGCCCGGGCAGGTGGCTTCGCACGCGGCACTAACTCAATCTCATGGTCCACAGTGCGCCTAGGCGGGAGCCGCTTTGGCAGGTCTTATGGCATGACATCTTCAAACTCTAGTAATAACTCCTTAACGGGTTCAGGAATGGGACCCGAGAAGCGTTCCACATCTTCAATGCAGAGGGTTTCTTGGAACGTAGGTTCATTCCTTTTGACCCTCATTCTTCAACTGCAAGGCCGAGATGTTCTCAATGGCCATCTTCATGGGCAGGCACGGGATAATGCAAGGCTTGGCCTTATGGGTTCCCATCATCAGTAGCATGTCTGCAAATGGTACCGGCATGATGTTTGTTTGCCTTAGGAATTCGAGCCCAACTATCAACTCAAAGTCATCTATGATCACTACTCGCAAGTTGAATTTTCCCTCATAAGGGCCAAGCTTCACCGGTACCTCTTTGGCTATTCCACCCACTGGATGGGGAGTTGAGTTGATAGCTTTGACACTTCCTTTACCTTTCCCTACAAGTCTAACCATTGGGATGAAAGTAGTGACGAGCTTCACAGAATTACAATACAGAAATGTAGACGTACTTTCAAGTTCAAAATTTAAAACCCAAACGAGTAAATCATGTCAAATTTAATTGAAACAAGATATGGCATATCTTATTATCTACATGATAGTTATATATGCCAACTAAAGTACAAAAACAATAGTGAAATCACATGCATACTCTTAGAGAATCAAGCGCTCTGTCCTCTTATTCACTCCATCGTCACAGTCACTCGTTCCCCATAGTCACTCCATCATCACAGTTACTCAATACTCCTAATCGCTCGGCACTCGCACTCAGTAGGTACTTGTTCTCATGTGGATGTGTAGACTCCGGAGGGACAATTCTAGCCCAAGCGCTATAATAAGCCAATCATGACATCAATCAAATAAACATGTTGTGGCGTGCAGCCCGATCCCATAAATATCCTCACAATTAGGCCCTTTGCCTCACTCAGTCACAAATCTCTCCAGTATCTCGAGCTCACATGAATCATGATAATCAACAAATAATGATGATATAATGTATCAATAAAGGACAACAAATACTGAAATATAATATGCAAATAATAGTTGTGACTGAGTACACAATTAAAAATTAAGCAAATAATTCAACATTTAACATGACCTTTGTGGGTCCCAACTGTATTAACACATAGCCTAAGCGTGATTTCTAACATGACTGGTAGCTCAATTTCTAATACATACGGTAAAAATACGGATAACGACAAGATTAATCAACTATATAGTTTTATAGAATCAATCGAGTCACGGTTTCTATGGTGCACACTCACATGCCCGTCACCTAGCATGTGTGTCACCTCAACACCAATCACATAACACATAATTCGAGGTATTATACCCGCAGAACTAAGTTTAGAAGTGTTACTTATCTCAAACCGTGCCAAACTCTACTCCAACAAGCATTTGCCTCGCAAAACGTCCTCTGAATGCCTCAAATCTAGCCACAAATAATTCGATACGATCAATAGAGCTGCTCCAACTTTCGAAATCAAAATCTGATCTCGGTAACTACAAATTCAACTATCGGTCAAACTACTCAATTCCAAAACTTCAAATTTTTCAAATTTCGTTATTTCAAGCATAAATCAACTACGACCCGCCAATCACTATTCGTACACACTTCCAAATTCGAAATCACCCAACTAAGCTATCGAAACCATCAAAACTCTATTCCAGAGCGATTTATACATAAGTTAATATCCGGTAAACCTTTTCACTAAATTCTATTTCGGAGCCATATACACATAAATCAATATTCGGTGAACTTTTTCAACTGAAGCTCCCAACTTTGAGACTAAATGTCTCTACTCATTCCTAAATATTCCCAGAACCAAATCAATTATCCCGACAAGTCACATAGCAACTATTAAGCATAAAATAAGTAGTAAATGGGGAAACCGAGCTATAACTCTCAAAACGACCGGTCGGATCGTTACATGAATATTATACTTGCATTAAAAAGTATAATAAAATATTTATAGCTTCCGAGGCTGTATCGAAATCTTTTTGTAGACTTAGCAGAATTGACTTACAAAAAAGAGTTATTCTTAAAAGTAGTTGTTTATATATTTAAGGGATAGTATCTCTGATTGAAAAGTTTTCAAATAAGGAAAATAGCAAATACTCCATTACTTTTGCTTACGGATCTATCTAAACATTAAACTGACACAATTTTTAATTAAACTCATATCAAAATACGAGGAATATGATGACAATAAACAAAATTATTTGGCAAAATTTTATGCACCCAGTTCAGTCTGATATAATTTCTATTCAACTTTTTTTAAAATCATGATTTGTAAATGAGCTAAGTAATTAATAATATGAAGAAAAAAAATTTGTTTGGTTCTATTTATCTTTTTTTTTCTTGATCGAGTTTTTCAGTTTAGGAATATTCTGGATTTCTAGTTTGTTTACCTCATAATTATTGATTATCAAACTAGTAAGAGGCATGTTGCTTAAGAATTTATTAACCATTTTTATTTTACGAAGGAGTTCTAATAAATGGATTAGATATTTGTTGCATTGAGGCTTTGACTTATGAAATGACTTCTCTTGTTTTTTTTTTTTTTTTTTTTTTGGGCTTTTTCTCCAGAAAAAGAAATTGAAAAAACTAACTGAAACTACAAAAATAATCATGTTTTTAATCAATCTTATATCAGAGGTGAATGAATAGAAAAACGAACTAAAAAAGCATAAGTTTTTTCATATTTTGTTCCGAAAAGGAAAAAGAACATTATGATATGGGAGAAAAGATCAAATAACAAAAAAAAAAATATTTTTATTTTAGCTGATATAGTGTTGTATAAACACCTTTTTAAGTTAATGAAGATATATAAATTCTCTCCTCAGTATAGTTCTATATAGTATCAGAGCTATAAAAGGCTCACAAAAAATTTTTCTCCCCTGGGTGTTCCTGATTTCTCTTTGCCTATAACAATGGCTAGAACCAAAAGCTATCTCTACAACTCTACGAGCTCGTTTGGTCAAGTTGTCAAAAACTACTTATTTTTGTGAAGTGTTATTGTTCGAAAGTGCTTTTAAAAAAAGTAATTTGGAGAATAGTATTTTGTGTTTGACCAATTCATTTCAGAAATATCTTTTGTAATATTTGATAAATAATGTTTGGCCAATTTTTTTAAAAAGTACGTTTCGGTATCAAATCGATATATATATATATATATATATATATATATATATATATATATATATATATATATATATATATATATATATATATATATATATATATATATATATTAAAATTTTGATCAATATAAAATATAGTTATCCAAAAAAATATTATTGGGCATATAATATCACTTATATTTACATAAGTATTCAAATATATTAATAAATATCGTTAAATATAAATTTAATATCTGCTACCCAAGCTCTATATAAAATCAGAAAAAAATCTATTTATAATAGAGAGAATATTTCAAAGAAGAAAAATAAAAAAATGGATAGTAGAAACAAAAAGGAAAAGGAAAAGGAAAAGTTAAATTAACGAGGAATAATTTTAAAATTTAGTATTCTAGAAGCTTGGCCAAACAGGGGCTACCTATAGTGTTATTTTAAAGTGTTGTTATTTTAACTGGTGATTCTATTGCTAATACATAACTGTAAAAGTAGCACGGTTTAGCTAACTTTTGGACTGATCATTCAGAAATAGTCAGCATGTGCAAAGTCATTAAAAATAACCATTATTTGGCTGCAACATGAAAAATTCTAACATAATATACAGGAGATCGGTGCACCTCTGTATGAATTTCCAGCATATTATGGTGGAACTCCAACACATGGAAAGTTATTATACTTGAACTCCAATATATTATATTGGAAGTACAGTATATTTACGCTGAAACTCCAGTATATTATACCGGAGTTACAATATATTATGCTGGAGTATTTTCCGGATTTTGATAAATAATTTCATTCAAATTTATCTTTACATAAAAAGTAGCTTAATTTCGATTACTTTTGAAACTGTGGCTATTTTAAATGACCGCTTGTAAATCTAGCTATTTTTGAATCTCCAAAAATGACTACTAAAATTTTGGAACAGGTGAAACCTAGCCCGCAAGGGTGTTGCTAATTTATCTAACTCTTCCTAGCAGTGGAAAAAAAAGCACTTAATGCACTTGAAAACATATACTAATATATGCAACAAGTACATGAATTTGGGACACGAAATACATAAAAACCTTGGAACCTCAGCAGCTCTACATCCAAAATTCACATACAAACTGATCAATGTTGATAGTAGACCGACAACTTGCATATTGAATAGGCAACCATGCTCCTTCCCTAGACCCGACTTCACCTGGCCACCAAATGCATAAAAACGTCTGGATGCTGTCATATGTTATATTTCGTTCTCTTTTAACCACATTTCTCATGTGCTTCTAATCTATTGCTTTTAATTACATATTTAGTTTATCTTTTAAAATATAATTTCATTTAGCGTTTGAATATAGTCATTCAAATCTATTAAAATGACAAGCTTTATCGCCTGCTTTATCAAGGTTGTGTTTGTGGTGCAAGTCTTATGAGGCAACGAGTGTTATCAATACCAATTAGATCATTTTAGAATTCTACTTAATTTTCGGCCATTCTTCGAACCCCGAGCATAGAAAAAGCTCAGTGCACCAAACCATCCATTTTCCTTAAGATGCCATACAGGCGTTCCGTTTTCAATTTTGTCCCTTACATCTCTCACAAATTCTTTTTTGGTACACACGTTACACATGAAATATACATGACACTGAATGTCCTGGTTATAGTATTTGATGACCTGCTATGCACATAATATAATGGAAAACAAAAAAGAGAAGTCTCCTCACTAGATAGACACATATACTCTTCTGCCATCTATTATTAGCACAATGCCCAAGTTTGAAACTTGGAACTGTTCTTTGGAGGAACTAATGAACACCTTCAAGTTGCCATCTATTATTAGTAATGCGTATAATCCTTTTGATATTTTTTGTAAACAAATAAAAGCAAGATGAGAAGCACTTATCCAGATTTCTGTCACACTAACTCATAAAAATCCACTGTTTGGAATAGAAGTAAAAGCATTTCCTCAACTAGTACTACAACCTGCATCCGCCTATCAAGTTGTACATTCTTAGCAACAAAGTTTCACTGTCTTTTATAGGCTGTTGAAGTGAAAAACCTCCCACTTCAAAAACCAATAGCGTGCATAATACTGTAACCTTCGATACTGCCGGCTGTTGAGCCAATTGTGAGTTGCAGATCCTAGTTACAGTACATAACAGAAGTCTATTCAGACGGAGCAATAAAAAGTAAATAAAAAGCTGATGGATGTTATTCATCGCTTCCCACGACTCCCCGAGCCACCAGACCTCGGACCTGGAAACTTCGAGAACTGCAACCGCAAGTAGGCCGAATCGGGGTCATGTTCATCCATTTTGTAACCTGCCAAATTCATCAGCAGAGACCACCGATGAGATTGTCCCACAAGAAACCTCATACATGAAATTCCAAACAGTTGTTCTTTTAATCTTAGATATAGTAATAGTTTTTGTACACGCATATGTTGGGCCCTCGTAGACACCTTAAGAGAATATTTAGTAAGAGGAGTGATTTCACTAATTTATACTTATTAGTTCTTAAATCTTTGACCACACAAACCTATATTCAGTAAATAAGAGAACTCTATTTACATCCTCTTCATCTCTACATCAATTGTGAACTAATATCTATTTACATCAACGTGCATATTCAAATTGGGTTTAATAATCTAATAGATACACAATTAATGGAGAACGAACAATATACCCAATAAAATCCCAATAGTGGGGTCTGAGAAGGGTAGAATGCACGCAGACCTTACCCCTACCCGGGAGGGGTAGAGAGGCTGTTTCCGGGAGACCCTTGGCTTAACAGAAAAGATTATAATATGAGAAAGAAATAAAAGAAAAGGTCTATCACAGCAAAAGAAGCCAAAATGGTTCTCGATTGCCTATATTAGGGTGATTAAAGACATGTATGATGGAGCTAAGACTCGGGTTAGGACAGTAGGAGGGGACTCCGAGCATTTTCAGGTTGTTACGGGGTCGCACCAAGGGTCTGCGTTCAGCCCTTTCCTATTTGCCCTGGTGATGGATGCCATAACGCATCATATTCAGGCGGAGGTGCCATAACGCATCATATTCCTAATTGGCGAGATGCGACGCGGCGCCAACGAGAGGCTATAGCTTGGAAATTAGGATGTTACTGATCAGCTACTAATGCATAACTTTACCTGTTGGATATTAGTATACCTTCCATCTTTTTCGTATTTCCTATATTTCTTATATTGATGTTATTTTGTTATTTTATATTATGTTATGTATTTTATGTAATATATCGTTTCTTGTTGCTTTCTTGAGCCGAGGGTCTCCTGGAAACAACCTCTCTGCCCCTCGGGTAGGGGTAAGGTCTGCGTACATATTACCTTTCCCAACCCCCACTTATGGGATTATACTGGGTTGGTTGTTGTTGTTGTTGTGAGAGACAACAAATAAGTGAAAGGGCAATAATACAATACTATGCAAAACAACAAAATAACGTGGACAAAGCATAGACCGCTAATAGACCTAGATAAAACTCTATCAGACTATCAGGTACAAAGCGGAAAAATACCCCTAGCCTATAACCCTAATATAGTTTGCGGAATGGAGAACGAAGAAGCACGGAAATATAGTTCGCTTATCTACTATTGAAAATAGATTATACTGTTCAAAGATTAAAGAACTGATAAGGGTAGATTAGTCAAACTACTCCTCTTATCACTTCTTTCTTAAAGGGCATGTAAAAGCCTAACCTGAAAACTAAATGGGACCAGAGGAAGTATCCAATAACCAAAATAAGAGTGAGAACTTGCAGGAGCACTATGTCCTACAAATAACTGACCCAAAATGCAAGTATCACAAAAATAATAACGGGGAGTATTAGATATTTAAACCAAACAAAGTGAACGAAAAAATGTCACTTTTTATACAGCATCTAGAGAGTAACCCCATCCTCATAAACTGCAAGTATCATCATATTAATTATGTAAAATTTTAGCTATCTTAACCAAAGATTGGCATCATTCTAGAATGGCAGACCCAACAGCTGCCTTATAAGCCGGTCTGGATCTTTTCAAGAATAATAAGAGGAACTACAGGAAAATTTCTTCATAGATATGGATGCTTTATTTCAAATGTTTTTATTATACTTTACACAACAAATGGTTGAAGGAAATGGACAGATAGAATATAAGGACTACAAACAAAAGCAAGAAGATGCAGGGATTCTTGTCCAAGGTGCATTGCCCATGGGGGCTTTGCACCTGCACATAGAGGAGAGGTCATCAATGGATATACAGGTCTGCGGCCTTGCCGGGAAATAGCATATAAAGCAAGTGGGTTTTACTCCACAGATGACCCCACGATTCAACTTCATACTGGGATGAAGAATCAGAACTAGAGTATGCATGCATCCGAAACTAATTCAACTGCAATTATCTATAGTTTGAAAAGGCAAAGAGCAAAAATGACATTTAAAACACTAACAACACCCACGTACACTGAGCTATCATCATAGATCAGACGACTGCAGCAGAGATAACAATTCACTAATTGAAGTTGAGAGGGATTATTATTAATTTGAAAGAATCACCTTGCAATGCACTCAAAGCAGTAGCTGCACATGCTGGATCCATGAAATCCACAAAACAAAGGATAAGAGGATCTCCACCACGCTGCAAAATGAAGTTTTTATCAAAATACCACCTGGTAGATAAATACTATACCAATAGAAAAGGCATAAACATCAGCTTACATGTTTTGATTCCTTTCTAACAAGTCTGACTTCTTTGTAGCCCACAAAAGGGCGAAAAATATCTTTTTAAGTGCAGTTAGGGAACATGCAGAGTGAGACAGAAATATTTAGAAAATTAGCAGAACTGTCTTAATCAAGTAAATTATGTCTCAAAGGATACGGGCTACTTCTCTTCTGGAGCTGTCTGCAGGAAGTCCCTCTATATAGAGGGTGTTAGAAGCATCAGGAGGGAGAGGCAGTGTTTCACGAGGCCTTGGCAAAGATTCGACTGGCATTTGACCACTTAATACCATTGCTCTTCCATTTGGTGCTAGTTCTGGCCCACGAGCTGATGGAAGCGGATCACGTACAGGAAGGGAAGATATACCACCAGCACCTGCTCTAGCCAATCCAATTCCAACTCCCTTGTAACTATTAGCTTCTCCGACTGAAAGAGAAGAAAGTTGCTACAGGAGGAAGAGAGGAATATAGAAAATCAAAATTAGCACAAAATCTAATCGTGCCTGAGGAAACATAGGAGAATTGTCAGCTTCAGTGTTTACCGAACTCTGAAGATAACGATCATATGCTGATCCAATTGACTGTGTGTCCACTACTCGAGGTCCACCACGATCATCATCCCGTCCTAAGTAATGATGCATTTCATGAGCTGATGATATCCCAGATGGTGGAAGATCTGGAACTGCAAGAAATATGGTCAGACGATATATGCTTATCAAAAGTTCAAAAAGTATAACAAAGCGAGTGCACAATGTTGCTCGTGCAGCAGAGTTTGACCTCGAAAGTTAAATTTTCATTTCACCGACAGGTAAGGTCAAAATGGCCTTACTGCACATAAAAGCACTGCATACAGAGAAATCACAGTAAGCCTGAGATAAGAGTACAGGGCACCAGAAATATGTAAAGAGTAAAGGCAATTGCTAATGGGAACTCTTGTATCCAAAAGCATCAGAGACCTGAAAAGATATTGCCAATTTCAGCAATCAGTATCAGGTTCAAGGTAGAACTTGAGATTTGGTGCCATTAAGAGTCAGCAATCATTGTGGAACCAATACAAGGCGGATGTACATTCCAGTATTAACTCTCAAACCAAAGATAGTTCTTCAATAAACTAGTAAAGAGGAATGAGGTGAGATTGGACAACCATTCTCTCAAAAATGGGCTTCTGCAGTAATGAGAACTAATAAGGGGTGAAACTAAGACGATCAGAACTCTGCTTTAGCCAGAACATTACTCAACAAGATCCAACACCACAATAATCATATAAAGAACTAAGAGAGAGGAGGGGGCGACGAAACAACTTATAGAAATCATTGGGTTGGTTGGGGTCAGGTCAAAAGGGGTTTTTGAGGTTAAAGCCAATTGAAGTACACCAAAAATAGGAACAGAAGAACTTGGAGCTCAAACTCCTCTATACTTGGCACAAGAAGAACAAGTTCCTAGCCTTCCAGGTTTTCCACCCTTTAAGCTTCTTCTTCCTCTGTTTTGTTGTCCTTGCTTATAGTGAATTGTGAACATTAACTCTGTAACATTTTTCTTTCTTTTTTTTTTAAATCTTATTACGGGGGGTGGGAGGGTTTGGGTTTTTTGGTGTGTGTGTGGGGGTGGGGTGGGTGGTGGTTGGGGGGGTGTCTACATCTCGAAAGTTTGTTCGCTGCAAAAGTCTTGAACAGGAGAATCTCATAAAAGAAATGGTGCTTACTTTGCTCATAAAACAAACATTTTCTGCACAAGTTGATTTCTCAATCATGTGTGCCAAGGATGTTAAAAAGGAAGAGAATAAAGGATTACGTACTGAGGACAGCAAAATAGATCAAAATGATGATATCGATGAAAAAGTATAACAAAGAAGATCGGGAAGAAGGGGAATTAACGACCAATATAATACATGTGCAACCTAGGAATCTGTAACTGTATTTGGAAATTGGTATGCACAAACTAACCATGAAGTACTAGATGGTAGATGGTAGAAACTCAAGAGTCGAGACAAGTCCTTGCTAATTCTAAAAGTTTCTCCAGGAACTCAAATCGAGTTCTGTATTTCCTTGAGAAACCTCCACTCTATAAAACCATGATTAATTTGGCCATAAAGCTTAAGTAATTCATTAACATAACTTTTTTAAGTGCCAAATCTTACGAAAGAAAATATGGTCATGGGGCCACAACCTTATAATTGGGCAATACCACTAATACTGTTCAAGCCAAGAACACTTCAGCCAGGATTAGAACTTCCTACTTGTTCATTCACAAACCCCCCCCCCCCCCCATCTGTTACACCATTTCCAATAAAATGCTCTTCAAGCCTCCAGTCTACTCGATGTTTTTTTGCATTTCAAAACATGTACAAAGAACAACACAAAGGAGAGACACCACCAGAAGACATCATAATACAACCACTAGACTCTTTGGTCCAAGAATGCAACACTTTGGATTCATACTAGTGACTCAAAGCAATTTTAAACCCCTTTATCGCTACATTTGAAGTTCCCCTCATGTCAAGGGAATTCAAAAACTTACCCATAGAAAACAAAACAAAAATCCCTTTTAGCACATTATAACTTTTCGACGAGGGGGTTCAATTGAACCCCCCCCCCCCCCTTCATTGAACCTAGCTCTTCCACTTCCTTCAAAATTGGAAGGTCATGAAAACACAACTCATCCTACAACTATTTCAGGCTAACTTACAAAGACTTTCTCTTCTTTCTTTCTTTTTTTTTTCCAAAATATCACAGATCAATCTACAACTCGAAATATTCAGTGTAATTTTCCATGACGAAAAAAAATTAATTCTAGGGTTTCATACTTACACAGTATCTAGCAATTTATTCATAATCACAAGCCAATTTGGATGCAGCACAAATAATTACTATAGAAGAGTATTTTTCCGCCTCCCAACCATATATAAGCTACAAAAATCCTTTTTTCTCAGAAAGGAACGGATTTTTACCATATTCAGAGCGAGGTCGTTTGAGCAAACCGGCAGATTGAGGAAGCGGCGCTTGACGATGCTGATTCCAATAGGCATCTCCCATCTTTTCTTCTCTACTACTACGATGAATAATTTACTACCTCCAAATACCTAACACAATAAAAGAAACAAATTCGTATATTATAATCTATTCACACACACACACAGAGCATATAGAAAACAGAATAAAGTAGAAACCTTTGGAGAGTTTGAGCAAGAACACAAGCTCCGGTCAGGCGGTCACCCTTCTGGATGTGGATTGCGAAAGCAAAATTTTGGGGGTGAAGTTTAGGGCTTTATTTTCCTCTTTCTAGTGCACAGCTGGTGTATCTTTTGTCCTAGTACAACCAATAGTTAATTGACACGTAACTGAAGATGGACAACAACTGCTATTATGTTGTATTTTCTTTTCGGCGAAAACAATATTTGATTTTTCCTTTTGAAGAAAAAATAATTTTAAAATGATTGTTTTTGTTATGAAATAGAAGATTCTTACACTTCTATTTAAGGTGAATGTCTTTAATGTATCTAATTAGAGAGATTTTAGAGTTCTATTAGTGGTAGCTAAGTCTTCCTCTCCCCTATAAATAGAGGTGCCCCTACCATTGTAAATCATCCCTTGAGACCCCCTCTCAACTCAATAAGAAGAACTCTCTCTACTCTTCTCTCTATTGCTATTGTTCTTGTCTTTTGCTTTAGTTTATAACACGTTATCAGCACGAGTCTCTAACCAATTGAAATTTTCGATTGTCTTAACTTTTGTTTGTGTAGGGTTTTGCCTCAAAGAAAGAAAGCAAAAGAAGGAAAAGAAAAAAAAAAAAAAAGGAACGAGAAACAGAAAGAAAAAAGAACCAAAGGAAGAAAGAAAAATTTCTCTGGAAACAAAAAAAAAAAAAACGTGAAGAAAAAAGGAAAGAAAGAAAGGAAAGGAAGAAAATATTGAAAATATATTTTGTATACCTTAAAGGTAAGTAATTTACTTTTCCTTTTCAAATTCTTGGAATTCTATAAATTTTATATACAAAGTTTGATTATAACTCTAATGGAGTTTGTGAGAAATTATAACCACACGAAGTGGTAAAATCTCTATGTCCTGCCATGATTAAATTCATGTATGATTGTGGACGTGACAAAGAATTCCGTCCAATTGAATTTGCTCCATTCCCTTTAGAGAATGTGGTAGCAGCTTGTGTAAAGCACATGATTTTGATCCATTCCCTGAAGTGAATGTGATAATTGTAATAGAGCCCGTAAGTATGAACACGCTCTTGATGTAATTGTGTCATATGAAAAGAAAGTTCGTTGCCCTCGAAATTTCGGGCAAGAACTATGGTGTTGGATGATGAAATCCACTTTGATGCTATGGGTCTCGAAGACGCCATTAAAAACAGAAATAGTGCATCCACCCAAAACTATACTAAGGCCTTGATTCTCTTGCGCCATCACCTTGATGAAGGTTTGAACCTATGCTAAGGCCTTGATTTTCTTGCGCCATTACCTTAAGGAAGGTTTGAAACTGTATGAAGGCCCTGATTTTCTTGCGCCATCACCTTGATGAAAGTTTGAAGATTGAATATCTCAACATCAAGGATTCACCCATCTTGTGGAAAGGCTTAAAGAAGATGACAACCTGAAGTTGGTCACTCTGCCACAAGCACGATACGATAAGAATCCAAAAGCAAATAGTTTATAAACTATATATTATCGTTGCAGTGAAAACGGGCACTGGTCTAAGTCTTGCCGTATACCATAAAATTTGGTTGACCTTTATTAAGCATCTCGAAAGAGTAAACGCCCTGAAACGAATTTTGTCTCTGACGACAACTTTGACTTCACCCACCTGGATGTGGCAGACTTCTTTAAGCAACCCGATGGGAAGATAGACCACCTAATCGATGATGGATCGGTGATGAAAGAAGATGGAGCTGTTTGATTTATTTGTATTAGTTAATGAATAAACTAATAGTCATTAGTATTAGCTCGTATTAGCTAGTTCATGATATGATATTTGTATTAGTTCTTCAATATGCTCAAATATCAATAAAACTTTTATTTTCCAGTGGGGGTAATCGACTAGCCTGAAAAACTAGTCGATTATCAACTATTTTCGCATTAAAGTTGAAAAACAATTGATCAACAATCGATTGTCGTTGACTAACAATCGATTGTCTTGAAACAGTGAGGTCTGGAATTTTTCAAAAATCACCCACAATCGATTGTCTATATCTAACAATCGATTGTCGTTAGGCAGTGTAATCTGGAATTTTTCAAAAATCATCCACAATCGATTGTCTATGTATAACAATCGATTGTCTATGTTCCAACAATCGATTGTGTGGGTTTAATAATCGATTGTCTTATGAAAAACGCTGAAATTTTCAAACTGCAAAGTAATTGATTATGGACAACATATCTGATTTTGTTTGTCAATTGTTAGTAGCAGATTTTGAAAATATTATGTGACACAAAAGGAATTGAACTTGCTTATTCTTATGTTCCTGTATTTCTTTTGTATGTCATACCATGGAAAGTAAATTGATCGAAGGCTCCGGAAGAGCCAATGTAACTCTGCCCAAGGGCACGATGTTAATCATAGAGAATGCTATGTTCTCCTCCAAGTCTATGAGAAACTTGTTGAGTTTTAAAGATGTACGCCGGAATGGCTACAATATTGAGACAATGGATGAAGATAATCTCGAATATCTCGTCCTCACTTCAAAGAATGTCTCCGGCCAAAAGAGGGTTATTGAGAAATTCCCGTCTTTATCTTGTGGCCTGTATTGGACAAGAATTAGTGCAATTGAGGCACATTCAACAGTAAATCTAAAGAATACTGAGTCCAATACATTTGTACTTTGGCATGATCGACTGGGTCACCCAGGATCAACCATGATGAGACGGATTATAGAAAGCTCATATGGGCATCCGTTAAAGAATTTCAAAATTCTCTCAGGTAATGAATATCCTTGCACTTCGTGTTATCAAGGCAAGCTGATTATCAGACCATCCCCAACAAAGGTTGGGACTGAGTCACCCCAGTTTCTGGAACGTATACAAGGGGACATTTGTGGACCTATTCACCCACCTAGTGGTTAGTTTAGGTATTTCATGGTCTTGATAGACGCATCCTGTAGATGGTCTAATGTGTGCTTGTTGCCATCACGCAACCTTGCGTTTGCAAAGTTAATGGATAATAGATGAGAATAATCTTGAATTCTTCATGAAAACGTGGCTGCCCATTTCGGTTTGGGTTCACGCCATTTTGCATGCAACAATACTAGTTTGTCGGCTGCCCACTTCGGTTTGGGGTCACGCCATTTTGCATGAAGCAATACTAGTTCGTCGGCTGCCCACTTCGGTTTGGGGTCACGCCATGTTGCATGCAGCAATGCTAGTTCGTCTCTGACTGACGAATTGACACAAATATTCCCCATTGCAATTGGTTTTGGGTCATGAACCCAATATATCCCATTTAAGAAGCTTTGGATGCGCAGTATATGTGCCTGTAGCACCGCCATCCCGCACCAAAATGGGTTTGCAAAGGAGGTTAGGAATATATGTTGAGTTTGACGCGTCCTCCATTATTCGCTACCTCGAAACATTGACAGGAGATTTGTTCACTGCACTATTTGCAGACTGTCAATTTGATGAGACACTTTTCCCAAAATTAGGGGGAGAAGTTGGTGAAACCAAACGGGAAATTTTGTGGAAAAATGTATCATTATCTCATCTTGATCCACATACCTCTATTTGAAAGAAAGAGGTACAAAAGACTATCCATTTGCAAAGAATAGCAAATCAAATGCCTGACGCATTTACGGACTTGAAGAGGATAACGAAATCCCACATTCACGCGGAAAATGTTCCGATCCGTATTGAAGTCCCTATTGGACAAATATCTAGTGTCATATCCAATGAGTCAAATGCACGCCAGAAGCGTGGCAGACCATTAGGTTCCAAAGATCGAAATCCTAGAAAGAGGAAAAAGAACGATCTAAATGACACTATGAAAGAATCACATGAGGACGCTCATGATTTGATTAATTCCGAGATTCACGAAGAATCTATTGAGCCTGAGACTCTTGAAAATACGGAATGCAAGAATGTGAGGATCTTGAACCTCAGTCTGTGGTAGTACAAAATTAATTGAGAGCTCTCGAAGAGCCAATTATTACTATGTTGGAGAAACACAATTGAGTATTGTGCTGTAGTAAGTCTCAAAGAAACTTATTCAGTTTCCAAAAGTACACGCGAAGGCGATTGATGATATTGAGACTATAAATAAAGGAAGGCTTTGATTCTCCTATTACTACAACTTGTAGCGGGGTAATTTGTATATGAAAAGCTACCCGCTTTGTTCTCCAGTTTGTACTACACAAACGAAAGAATGCCACAATAAAGTGGATATCTATTGGTATAAAACACATGTCATAATAAACCCGAAGTTTATTGATAAGTGCACATGTCATGGTGTAAATTTGAAGTTTACCAATATTGATAATTTAGTCAGTTGACATTCGTGTTAGCCATCTCATTTGAAGTATGATGTGCAAATTCACATAGGTGAATATCAAAGAACTAGAAGTTCTTGTTCTCATTAATGAACTGACCAACTAAAGAGTTCGGGTTGAAGCCCCTTGATTCTGGAAATATCAAAGGTGAATATGGGCCCATTCACCTGCCATGTATACCACATATGATGCATCTATGATATGGTTACATGCGCCATTGTTATTAACCCGCAGCCTGGCAGTGCTTGCGAGGTAAATCGCTCAGTAATCTAACTTCGAGCATAGTTTCCAGATTCTCTACTCAAGACAGTTCATCTTGATAAGTTGGTTTATATTAAAGTTGGTTTAGCAAGATAATTATTGAGTGCTTCCACTTAATAGCTAAACTGTTTCTTATGAGAACAAAGTTATATATATATCAGTTTGATATAAGTTGTATACGAGAGTATATTCTCCCCTCACAAGTGGTTCAGGGTCAGGAACCAAATAATTTCATCTTATTATTAAGGTGCTGTGTATATTGACATAATGCACAAAGATGATTTCCCAAAGTTGAGGAAACATGTTAGCTTTACTAACATGAGGGGGAGACATGATAAACACTTGAGAAAGTGTTACATGGGATGAATTTTCATTTGTATATGTATATCCCCGAATATCATGATATGAACCTGAAGTTCATAAAAGGGATAATTCAATTGCAACATATTGCAAAGCATGCTATACGCATTTGCTGACTCAAAGAAAGTAACTAAATGGAAGAGATACAATTCAAGAAGAATTGATTCCATATGAAAGACATGTAGCTTTGAACCTATAGTTCATATGCTTGAAAGTATAAAGGCAAAGGTATGTATAGTCAATTTTTCGATATCTTATTTGTTTAGCATGACATGAAACTTTGATATGCAGCTAAAGTTTATTATGTGACTTACATGACTTAACTTGAAAGATTTAAGTTGCTTGAAGCATATGCAATTCGTGGTCCTGAAGTACCACATCCTAAGTGCAATTTGTGTACATATGTATCTTGCTATAACTATAAGCATGATGGCATTGAGAATGCATCTATGGAGATATTGAAGAGCTATTCCACGACATTATATGAAGATGTTCATATCTATCAAGAATGATGATTTCAAGATGATGCACAAGATTGGAATGCAAATGCTCAAGGATATAAATCAATGTACTCATTAGGGGGAGTCAATGCGCGTTGCACTCTTTTTCCCTTACAAGGTTTTGTCCCACTGGGTTTTCCTTGCAAGGTTTTTAACGAGGCAACCAATAGGCGCATATTCAAACATGTGTACTCTTTTTCCTTACTTTAATTTTTCCCATTGGGTTTTGGTTTTAAGGTTTTATGAGGCACATCATTGAATAGACATTCAAGGGGGAGTGTTATGAAATAGAAGATTCTTACACTTCTATTTAAGGTGAATGTCTTTAATGTATCTAATTAGAGAGATTTTAGAGTTCTATTAGTGGTAGCTAAGTCTTCCTCTCCCCTATAAATAGAGGTGCCCCCTACCATTGTAAATCATCCCTTGAGACCCCCTCTCAACTCAATAAGAAGAACTCTCTCTACTCTTCTCTCTATTGCTATTGTTCTTGTCTTTTGCTTTAGTTTATAACAGTTTTTCAATACTTCTTAAAATAATATTATTATGAATACTAGGTAAAATATGTATTTCATCTATTATTTACTCTATCCTGATTTCTAGACACAATAACATTGCTACTATTTTTGTTTATAATGCTCACAAGTTTCAATATTTCAATTTATTAAAGTAATTGTGATGTTATTTCTTTCTATGCCAAATAGTCGTTCATCCAATTAATTAAATTTAAAATAATCAGTAAAAATATAATTTATATATTATATATGTGTAAATATATATAATAAATGTACATTTTATGTATATGAAACAAAAGTAGTTGCTGTTGCTATATACTTTATGTATATGGTTGAATATTTGCGTAAAGAACCATCCAAGTGTGCTTTAGCAAACTAAAATCTTCAATTTTACTTTAAATATTATTTATATTGTTACTCATATAGTAGATTAAATTACATTTTAAATTATGTATTATAATTCAAAAGATAGAATATGACGGTCACTAAAAATATTGTCACCTTAAATTATTAAAAGTCAGTAATACAAATTCTGATCATAATTTCGTAAATATTAGGAACTCAAAAGTAAAACTCTAGTGTTAAATAGAATATGTGTTCTTTTATTGACGAATTCATTTGCACGTAATATTAGACAATTAATCTAATAGACTTAAAGTGAAAAGTTTCTAGCGTTTAAGAATTGAGTAGAAAATAACATTTGGATAATTCTTTAATCTTTAGCGCTGGTATGAATATAATTTTATTTGGAGTGAATGTCTATCTTGTAAAGAGTTTTATTTTATGGCGAAGTTATTTTTTCCCCTACAAATAGAGGGGTTTTACCCCATTGTAAATCGCCCCAAAATTCAATAAGAATTTTCTCTCTCTTTTTCTCTGCAATATTGCTCTTATTCTTTTATTTTTTCATACGTTATCAGCACGATTCTCTAACCAACTATTTCCTATTAGACATTAGATCAGCACAATTCCCTCTCTCTCTACTTTGCTCCGCAATACTCTTCTTTTTCTTTTATTAAATTTAGGAGGATGTTCATGAAGAATATTATGCTTTTCTCCATAAGAGGGGCTCACGCAAATCTTCAAAACTATGGCTTTGGATACATGCACGATGCTCAATTTTTATATAATATTTGAGCATAATGATTGGTAATCGTTCTATGAACTTCCTTCAAGATTAATTCTGGATTTAAGGTAAGTATTTTACTTTTCTCTTTCAAATTCTTGTAATTCTATAATTTGATTTTAAATACAAGCATAGACGGTAAATTTTGATTGCAACTTTAAGGTAGCTTGAAAGATATTATAACCACCCAACATGGTAAATTTTCTATGTCTTGCCATGATCAAATTCATGTATGAATGTGGGCAAAGAATTGATAACTCGTCCCATTGAATTTGCTCCATTCACATTTCCTCTAGAGAATGTAATAGCAGTATGTGATAAGTCTGAAAGAAGACAAAATTATTATCGTGAAGGTATTAATGGATGTGGACGTGACAATAGACGAAATTATAATCGTCATTATTGTGATATTGAGAATAATAAGGAGTCTCAAAATAATCCTTCACTATGTGAAAGTAATGTTTGTCATCAATTTGACATGAGATTTCGTAAAGCATGTCCAGATGACTAAGGGCCATACATGATATGAATGTGACAACATCTAATTTATGAATACATATTCATTCTTGGAAGATATGAACGTGCCAGTGGTAGTGAATATACCACACTTACCTCTAGAAGGAGGTTTGAGGGAAAATAAGAAAATAATGTCATTATTATGGCATGAATGGTTATTGATTACGTGCTTATTGTGATTAGCCAAAATATTATGGCAATGGAATTATTACATGGTAAAAGTAATAGAAGTAACATATCTTGCTTATAATGATTTTGACCATGATCATAATGGTATCACTTTCTCTTTAAAAGAGATATTCACCATATGGATATTGATGAATATGTGGTAGTACCAAATTAATTGAGAACTCTGTAAGAGCCAATTATATTATTTTGGAGAAACACAATTGATTACCAATAAGGTATTGTGTTGTAGTAAGTCTCAAAGAAACTTATTCAGTTTCCTATATGAGAAAGGAGTTGATTGTATTGAAACTATAAATAAAGGAAAGATTTGATATCTTCTATTACTACAACTTGTAGCGGAATAATATGTATGCGAAAAGCTACCCGCTTTATTCTCCAGTTTGTACTACACAAATAAAAGAATGCCACAATAAAGTAGAACTTTATTGACATAAAACTCATATCATGATAAACTTGGAGTTTATTGATATCTAGTTGGCATAACTGGTTTAGTCATATTAGTTAAAGTATGATGTGCAAAAATAAACGAGAATCTATATGGGTAAATATTAAAGAACTAGAAAGATATTTACGAATTCTCTTAGGTTGCTTGTTCTCGTTAATTGATAGACCAATTAAAATTGGGATTGAGTCCCATGAATGCTGGAAATATCAAAGGTGAATATGTGCCCATTCATCTGTCATGTATACCACATAAGATGCATATATGAGATGCTTACATGTGCGATTATTATTAACCCGCAACATGGTGTTTTGCGAGGTAACTTGCTCAATAATTCAATTTAGAGCACAATTTCCAGATTTTTTATTCAAGATAGTTTATCTTTATAAGTTAGTTTACATCACAGCGGGTTTAGCAAGATAATTTATTGAGTGCCTCCACTTAATAGCTAAATTATTTTCTTATGAGAACAAAGTTATCTATATTCGTTTGATATATGTTATATACGATAGTATATTACATTCTCCCCTCATAAGTGGTTCACGGTCAGGAACCAAATAACTCCATCTAATCATTATTGATGTGCAGTGTATATTAACACGATATTGCACAAAGATGGATTCCCAAAATTGAGGAAACAAGTTAGTTTTTCTAACATGAGGGGGAGAAATGATAAACAATTGAGAAAAGGTTATGTGGATCGGATTATCATTGGTATATATAGATCCTCGAATATTATAATATGAACTTGAAGTTCATAAAAAGATAATTCGTTTGCAACATATTGCAAAGCATGTCATACGCATTTATTGACCCAAAGAAAGTAACTATATTCTCATTGCAAATGCTCATATTAAGTCCTAGAAGGACAAAGTCTATGGTACGCTTAAAGCGTATATACAAATCGATTTCAAATAGAACTTCTTGATAAAGAAGATGAGCAAATGATCAAAGTGATCATAATAAAGGAGGCAGGTGATCTAGAAGATCACATGACATAACACTTCATAAAATCTCATGAGAGATTCAGGTACCTGAATATATGAATGAAGAGATCTCTATGTTATGTCTTTATGAAAATTTATTGGAACCGATATAGCATGTTCGTCGACGGCATCTATCATAGCGCTAAGTATAGATGAAGATCTTAAGTCTATCGAATATAGACACAAAAGTATTGGCCAAATGAAAGAGATACAATTCAAGTAGAATAGATTCCATATGAAAGACATGTAGTTTTGGACATGTAGTTCAAATACTTAAAAGTATAAAGTCAATGGTATGTGCAATCAGGTTTCGATATCTTATTTGTCTATCATGACATGAAAACTTGATATGCATCTATAGTCTATAATATGGCTTATATGACTTAACTTATATGACAATCCATGAAGGATTTAAGTTGCTTGAAGCATCTACAATTCTTGATCTTGAGGTACCACTTCCTCAGTGTAATTTATGCACAAATGTATCTTGCTGTAACTATAAGCATGATAATGTGATAGCGAGGATACCTTTATGGAGATGTTGAAGAGCCAATCCACGATATTTGTGAAGATATTATATATCTATCACGAGTTATGATTTCATGGTGCAAATATTCATTATAGTTAATATGACTGATTTATTTATCAAATATCTACCAACGATCTCTTGAAGATGGTGCACAAGATTGGAATGCAAAGGCTCAAGGATGTGAATTGATGCTCTCTTCAGGGGGAGTTAATGCGCGTTGCACTCTTTTTCCCTTACAAGGTTTTGTCCCACTGGATTTTCCTTGCAAGGTTTTTAACGAGGCAACTAAAATGTGTATTGTTAGTCATGTGTACTCTTTTTCCTTTTCTAGAATTTTTTTCCCATTGGGTTTTGTTTTAGTTAAGGTTTAACGAGGCACATTACTTATCGAGTAGACATTCAAGGGGAAGTGTTATGAATAGAATTCTATTTGGAGTGAATGTCTATTTTGTAGAGAGTTTTACTTTATGGCTAAGTTATTTTTCCCCTATAAATAGAGGGGTTTTACCCCATTGTAAATCACCCAAAAATTCAATAAGAATTTTCTATCTCTCTTTCTCTGCAATATTGCTCTTATTCTTTTATTATTTCATAACAAGCGCCACATTCTTGATTCAATTTAAATTTTAGCCGTTAAACTTCTAAGTTTTATTATTACTTTATAATATTCTATCCTAATTAACAATTGATCACAAAGAACTAGGGATTAGTGAAATTATTTTGTTATCAATATGAGAGCTTGAGGTCATGACATGATAGGTGCAAGATTGTTATTCTGGATTTGATATTGTTAAATTTCACTCTTAAGGTCCTATTGATTCTCACGAATTCAATAGGTTATTGTTTTATTATTCTGATTTAGATTCCTTCGCCGATTAAATCTATAACCATTCAAATAAGCTAATATGAAATGCAGTAAAGCTATGCAAGAATACGTTGGTAGGAATAGTTTAAGAGAACCGTCTCACGAATATTTCTCAATTTTAATTCAAACAACGGATCACAAAGTTCTTTCAACTACTTTAAAGAAATACTAAGAAAAATTAAGACATGTGTTGCACTAAGATTTACTATTATATTCCTCTTTCGATTAAACACGGTAATAAATAAAATAAAATTAAAGTTAAAGTTCCTCCAACAAATTCAAACAATACACAAATTTATGGACATTAATTAAGCCACCAAATCATGTCAAACCCTAATATAAACTACTGTATAATGGACAAAGCCATTAGAAATATAGTTAAAGAATATGAAAATATTAATTCAATGTTACAATCAAAAATCGTATATTGTATTGGTGGGAGGATGATGAAATCTTATGTATTGAGAAGCCTCCAACACTCTCCTTATCCTCTGTAGGTCAAAAGTCATCTCAAAATTATACTTTTGTATATTTATATCATGTAGATACGGGTCCTGACCAAACTATCTTTTTTGACCCGAAGTAGAAAAGTTAGGTAAAGAATTACACAAGCACTTAGCTCCCCATGCATCGTATTAGTGGAAAAATTTAGAGGCTTAATTTTTTTACTCTGCATGAAAATTTCACTAGCCCCGCGCGCCCATGCTACGCTATGCAGTGCATTAGTGTATTCTTTTGTGTTTCAGAATTTTCTTCAATCTTTGATATTCAAACTTGATCCTCGAACTTCAAATACGATCCCAATATAATTCCTTGAGCTTCTACTCAGACTTCAAAGCTCCAATTCATCCATCTTAGCTCCAAAATTATTTCTCAACCCAAAATCATATCCTTTACAGTAAAACATAAGTAATAAGTATAAAGTACTCGTAATTAGGCTCAAATATAATTAAAGTGCAGCAATTAGAGTGCGAAATATAGCAAAAACCTGAATTCCTAGCCTATCATCAACATCTCTTACTTAGATTATTGCTTATCCTCGAGCAATACAAACTACACTTCAATTAGAGACGACCTTTTCAAGCAACTCTCCTAACTCATCATACTGAGAATATTTAAAGTAGAGTAAGCACCCTAGCATAACATCCGCCTCAAGAGATGCATCAAAAGTGCTAATTTTTCATGACTCAACCACTTACTCAAATAAAGAAGCCAAAGACATTATCTTTCCTTGAAAGTCATGTGCCATCACGCATACAATAGATAGTAGTCTTAAACACAATAAAGTTTAAGAACATATAGGGACTCAAAATAGGAAAAACTCTCTCAAAATAAAACTCATGTGCCATTCGAGATGAACTACAAAAGGAATACTTGCATGCTTAACAGTCAACCCATTGATGATTTTCATAATATTTAAAACAAATAGCAGACTTGTGATAATATTTAGCTACTAACTCTGCAACCATTTTTTTTGGTTGGTTGTGCTCCATATTCACAATACTTGAGAGTTTAATATTAAGAATATTACAAAAGAAATCTTGAAAACAGGTTAACTAATAAATTAATTTAAAAGAAAAAGATTAATTTCCAAATTAGCACATACTAATCCTCGACAACGATGTCAAAATTTAACGAGAGTAAATATACTAAATATAAGCTCATGCTATGTTAAATATAATATAGAAAGTTATCGGCTCCATAGGAATTGGATTAAACAATATTCAAGTAATTAATAGTTAATTGCTATCCGAAAATACTTTGATTTGGGATGATTATGAATTATGATTAACTACTTAAAGTAAAGCAATTAACAATTGATTATGAAGAACTAGAGATTAACAAAATTATTTCGTTATCAGTGAGGGAAATAAGGCTCATAAAGTGATAGGTGCAAGATTATTATCCTGCATTGACATTGTTAAATTTCACTCTTAAGGTTCTATTCATTTTCATGAATTCAACAAGTGATTATCTTATTATTCTGATTCAGGTTCCTCTCTTGATTAAATATAAACCCTTCAAATAAGTAAATATAAAGTGCAGTAAACTTATGAAAGAATCTGTTCGCAGGACTATTATAAGAGAAATGTCTCAGGAATATTTTAGTCTTAATTCAAATAACGAATTACAAAAGCTCTTTCGATTATTTTAAACAACCATTAAGATAAATTAAGGCATGCGTTGCACCAATATTTACTATTATGCTCTTTTTCGATTAAACATGAAATGATAAAATTACAATTAATGTTAAAGATCATCCATAAACTCAAGCAATTAAACAATACTCAAATCCATAGGCAAATAATCAAGTCACCAAATCATATCAAACTGTAATATAAACTACTCCATAATTATGAAAAAAGTTATCCCAAGTAAAGTTAAAGAGTAAGAAAATATTCATCCAATGTTGCAATCCAAACTCACATATTGAATTGTTGGGAGATGATGAAATTTTGTATCTTGAAGCCTCTAATGCTCTCCTAATCCTCTATGGGTTTAAAGTCCTCTAAAAATTGCATTTCTATGTATTTATATCCTACATAAACGGGCTCAAACCAAACAACGCCCTCTGAGCTGAAGTGGGGGAAAGTTGGATGGAAAATTACACAAGCGCAGCGCGCCATGTCTCTTCCTTTTTTTCTAAAGAAACAAACCTCTAATTCACATAGATGGCTATAACAACATCAAAAGGCACGTTCAAAATATTGAATTTCTAAGAATTCACAAAAATCACATTTAACCTGCCTACCCAATAAACTAATCAACCCCACAATCTAGAATTTCTGTGATTTTGGGCTTTGGCTTTTGGTTTCCCCTTGCCATTCTTTTTAGGCAGCAAATTTGGATGAATTTTGGGCAAAACTCACCATTAGCAATTGTCACTTTCCCCAACAACGTACTGAGTTTCTCGTCATTTCTCACTGCAAGCTGTATATGCCTCGGAATTATCCTAGTCTTCTTATTATCTCGTGCAGCATTCCCAGCAAGCTCTAACACCTCAGCGACAAGATATTCAAGAACAGTAGAGAACCAGAGCCAATATGCAGAGCATAACGACCCTTTTTTAGATAACGAGCAATATGACCAACTAGGAATAGAAGACCTGCTTTTTGAGATCTAGAGACAGATTTTTTTGAACTTTTAGCTTTTTCTCTACCACCTACAGATTTTGTTTCTCCTGTATAACTCATAGTGATCAATGAAAATTAATGAGTTTTAAAAATTTTGATTGAAATAATCAAAGACGGATTTCCCGCTTATCACCACGTGTGTACTTCTGCGCCTCATTAATTGAAAAGTTCAAAGGTTTAATTTTTTCCACTTTACATGAAAGTTTCACTAGCGCGGCGCGCTATGCGATGCATTAGACCTTTTTGCTTCGGATTTTTCTTCAATCTTTAATATACAAACTTCATCCTCATATTCCAAACACGATCCTAATGTAATTCCTTTGGATTCTACTCAGACTTTAAAGTTTAAATTCATCTGTTTTAGATCCAAAATTATTTCTTAATTCAAAATCATATCCTACATTATTCGTGAGAGGGTGCGCGTGGCTCCCGTGAACGACAAGATGCAGGAAGCGCGACTTAGATGGTTCGAACACATGCAGAGGAGAATCCTAGATGCACCGGTTAGAAGGTGTGAGCTGTTAAATTTGGCATGTACGAGAAGAGGCAGATGATGGCCTAAGAAGTATTGGGGCGAGGTGATCAGGCAGGACATGGAGCGGCTTCAGATTTTCGCGGATATGGCTCTTGATAAGAACATGTGGAGGTCGAGCATTAGGGTGGTAGGCTAGGGGGTAGTGAAGAGTTCTTCCCTCTTTGTACTGGGTAGTCTAATAGAGTTTTGTTTAGGTTTGTTAGCAGTCTTTGTTTTATTCACATTGTTGTTTTGCATAATTTTGTGTTATTGTCCTTTTACTTATTTGCTTAGGTTATTTTCTTTCTGGTATCTTTTGTTGTTACATGTCTTTTCTCATATTTTCTTTTGATAGAATTGCCTCTCCTATTGAGCTGAGAGTTTTCCGGAAACAACCTCTCTGCCCTTTTGGGGGTAGGGGTATGGTCTGCGTACATTCTACTCTCCCTAGACCCCACTAGTGCGATATTACTGAGAATGTTATTGTTGTTGTTGAAATCATATCCTACATGGGATGACACACATGGGGGTGGTAAAAGTGTCCCAAACCCATTTGACCCGCCCAACCGCCTAGGTTTTAATAGGGTGGTGGGAGGTGAAAGGTGGGTTGGGGGTGGGTGAGAAGTTCTAATTTTTACTACTTTTTATTATTCTTATCTTTGTTAGTATTATAAGATAAAGAACTATCAAATTGTCACGAATCCAAATTCCCACCTCAGGATGTCGTGATGGCCACCTAGTCTCTAAGACTAGGTAAGCCTAACTGTCTTGATCTCAATCTCCATCGATAGGATGTCGTAATGGAACCTAGTCTCTAAAACTAGGTAAGCCTAACATACATGCAAATTTAGCGAAAATAATAATAAAACTCCAAATTAAACCAAAGATATCATAAAAAGGACTCCACAATAGAACTGAATGCCACACCCAAAATCTAGTGAGACCGAGTCACAAGCACAACACGAGTATATTGGAACATCCATATACAACAGTGTCTATAAAAGGTGAACAAAATAGAAACTAGATCGAAGGTGACTCCGAGGCCTGCAAATGCCGGCATGTATACTTTGAAGTCTCCGATCCACGCTCAACTCACGGGTTCCTAATCTGGCATGAAGTATCTGGATCTACACAAAAATATATGCATAACCCTAGTATGAGTATACCACAACGGTACTCAGTAAGTATCAAGTCTAACCTCGGTAGAATAGTGATGAGGTCAGGTCAGACACCTACTGGAATAAATAAAGAAACTTAACAGGTATAGTACAATGAAATAATAGAAACAATGGAAATGATACAATAAAGAAATATAACAAGAATAGCTACACTAAAATTAAGGTAATAAAGACATCGCAAAAGAAAACACATAATAAGAATGACAAGGAAACGATGCAAACAAAACATAAGTGATGTAAACGAAAGATATCAACAAGAATCACTACCAAGGTACCGCTTCATAGTCTCATTTCATAAATAAAATCACGACATTTCCTTATACAACTATGGGAGCCTTGCATTTAATTTTGAAAATTGTTTTTCCCAAAAAGTAGCTACCTATGTTTTAGCCGACCTTATCACACCTCGTGGCTTCAAGTAGTCTCCCTACTAGCAACACGCGTATCAAGCCCATCTTATTTCACGGCATGCATATCAACCTAAATCCTTATACCACCGCATGCATATCAATATAACAACATATCACAAATCATACCTCAAGTGCCCAAAATCACAACTTGCCAAAGAAGTCAACAAAAATAATATTTCCATAATAAATAGTTCATGGCTTAACCACAATATATACAAAAGTCTCCACAACAACAACCAAAAGTGAATATCTCATTAGGAATGGTATTTCAAAAATTTACAACTTTTCCATAATGTGAATTACGGCCTCTATAACTTCACACCAAAATTCAACAATAAGATATTCCAAGTAATAAAAGCCTCAAGTAAGGTAACTTAACAATTAAATATTTAACAAGGAAATAAGAGAACACTAACTTCAACTAAGCATGTAAAGGCAAATGACTAGTAAGAGATGAGACAAGTATTTATAATGTCAAGTAAATTACGTAACAATATATTAACAATGATGAAAATAACATGTTATGACAATCAATTAAAAGCATGAAAAAAAAATCTACATAACTTTATTCGGTCAACTATATTTAGCCCGTGTACTCACTTGTCACCTTACATACAGGGCCTTCAAGTACCACAATTAACACAAAACAACACCGATCCTAAGGAGTAATTCCCCCATACAATGTTAGGCAAGACACTTACCTCAAAACACACTAACTCAATCCGCTAGTAACACTTTTTCGTGAATATCCAACTTCGAAAGGCTCGAAACTAGCCAAAATAAAATTATACCATAAATACAAATCATAAAAAACTATTCCGGATAATAAAGTTCTTTAAAGAGAATAAAAAAGCCAACTCAAAAAGTCAACCCAGCGCGCGTCTCGGAACCCGACAAAAATTACGAAACTCGAATACCCATACGATAACGAGTCCAACCACACTAAGATTTCTCAATTCCAATCTCAAATCTACCTTCAATTCCTCAAAATATAGTTTATGAAGTTTTCACAATGCTCCCCAACTTTTCTAACCCAAAACACTAATTAAACGATAAAAATAGTGATGGATTCATGTATAATATCCAAATCCGAGTTAGAATCACTCACATCGACCAATTCCTTGAAAATCCCTCTCAAAATTGCCACAATCTGAGCTATCTAAGTCAAAGGGTGAAGAATGAAATAAAACCCTCGTTTTAGAAATTAAATACTGTTGTCCAGTTATTGCCTTTTGCGATCACGGACAACACTCACGATTAGGAGAACAAATCTTCCCCAGCTCACAAAACCTCCTTCACAATCACGTGAAGCTAGTCACGAGCGCATTGGCCAACATTCTCAACTTACATGATCGCCTCCCAGGCCACGCGATCGCGAAGGACATTGCGTGCCTCAACAGCCTCTCATTCCTTATATGCGAACGCGGTCCAACTCATGCGTTCGCGATGCACAAGCTCTTCAATCTTTGTGATCTCACCCTTAACTTTGCGAATGCGAAGAGTAAAATTCCATCAGTCCCTAAGGACTCTACGAGATCATGGGAGAATCTTAGCGAACACATAGAAGGAAACCAGAACAGGAAAAACCACCAGTCCTATTTCAAGAACAAAAGATCCAAATTCAATCCGAAACATGCACGGGGGCTCGGGGACCCCGTTCGAATATACCAAAAAGTCCTGAAACATGATATGAACTTGCTCAAAGCCTAAACTCACATCAAATAACACCAAAACCATGAATCACATGTCGATTGAAGTCTATTAAACTTATGAACTTCTAACTTATAATACTAATGCCTAAACATACCAGACCAACTCCAATTGACTTCAAATTTTGCTCAGTAGTCGTAATTGACACAACAGACCTATTCCAACTTCCGGAACCTAAATTCGAACCCAATATCAATACAGTCAACTCTCGGTCAAACTTCTCAACCTTTCAAACCTTCAACTTTTGCCAATTCAAACCGAAATGACCTACAGACCTCCAAATCCATATTCAGACACACTCCTAAGTCAAAAATCACCATATGGAGCTATCGAAACTATCAAACCTCTATTCTGGAGTTATCTATACAAAAATCAAAATGTAGTTAACTCTTTCAACTTAAGCTTCCAACTTTAGGACTAAGTGTCCCATTTCACTTCGAAGCTCACCTGAAGCCAATACCAAACACTCCGACAAGTCACATAACCACAATATAACATAGATAAGGCAATAAATAAGGGAACGAGACTAAAATACTCAAAATGACCAGGCGGGCCATTACATCCCTCTTCTTAAAACAAATATTCATCCTCAAAACGAGTATAGAGACATACATGAAGTGATAAAAAGTTGAGGTTAACGACTACGCATATATGCTCAGTCTCCCAAGTTTCCTCATCGACCGGTTGACCCCCCCGAACCTTCACTAAAGCAATTCTTTTTTATCTCAACTACTGCACCTGCCTGTCTAAGATGGCCATCATCTCCTCAACATAAGACAAATCCTTGTCCAACTGAACTAAGTTGAAATCTAACATATGGGATGGATCACCGTGATTCTTTTGGAACATAGAAATATGGAATATCGGATGAACTGCAGCTAGACTAGGTGGCAAGGCAAGCTTGTAGGACACCTCACCAATCCTCTTAAGAATATCAAAAGGTCTGATATACCTAGGTTTCAACTCGTCCTTCTTCCCGAACTTCATAAAACCCTTCATGGGTGAAACATGGAGTAAGACCCGCTCTTCAACCATGAATGCAATATGACAAACCTTCTGATCCACATAACTCTTCTGTCTAGATTGGGTTGTACGAAGTCAATCCTGGATCATCTTGACCTTTTCCAAGACATGTCAAACCAGATCTATTTCCTTATAACGTAGCATCTCGCGGCTCAAACCAATCAACTGTGGAATGACACCATCTCCCAAATAGAGCCTCATAAAGAGCCATCTGAATACTCAATAGGTAGTTATTATTGTAGGCAAACTCCGCAAGCGACATGAACTGATCCTAAGAACCCTCAAAATCTACTACATAGGAACGAAACATATCCTCCAATATCTGAATGGTGCGCTCGGACTGTCCATCCACCTGGGGGTGGAATGCTATAATACACTCAACCTTTATGCCTAACTCATGTTGTAAGGCTCTCCAAAACCGCAATGTAAACTATGTACCTCAGTCAGAGATGGTAGATACTGACACACCATAAAGTTGGACAATCTCACAGATATTTACCTAAGCTAACTGCTTTGAAGAATAAGTAGTCACCACCGAAATAAAATGAGCCGACTTAGTCAACCTATCCACAAACACCCATACAACATCAAATTTCTTCTGAGTCTATGGGATCCCAACAACGAAGTCCATGGTAACTCACTCCCATTTTCACTCAGGAATCTCAAGTCTTTGAAGCAACCCACCTGAACTCTGGTGCTCATACTTCAATTGCTGACAATTTAGGCACCAAGCTACATACTCCACTATGTATTTCTTTATTTTCCTCCACCAATTGTGCTGCCTCAGATCCTAATACATCATAACGGAACTCGGATGAATGGATTACCATAAACTATCGGCCTCATGAAGAATTGACTCCTGTAACCTATCCACATTTGGCACTATAATCATCTATCCATCCGCAATGCACCGTCATCTCTAATAGACACCTCCTTGGCATCGCTGTGCTGTACAGTGTCCCTAAGGAGAAGCAAATAGCGGTCGTCATACTAGTGCTCTCTAATGCAATCATATAACGAAGACCAAGAAACCCCGCAAGCCTTAGAACTCAAACTCGGCTCCGAAACATCAAATCTAACAATATGGTTGGCCAAGTCCTGAACATTCAATGCTAATGGCCTCTTCACTGCAGATTGATATGCTAAGCTTTCCAAACTCTCTGCCTTCTGACTCAAGGCATCGGCCACCACGTTGGCCTTCCCGGGATGATATATAATAGTGATATCATAGTCATTAAGCAACTCTAACCATCTCCGCTATCGTAAATTAAGATCCTTCTATTTGAACTAATATGGTAGACTCTAGCGGTTGATATAGACCTAACAATGAACACTGTATAACTAGTGTCACCAAACTTTAAGGCATGAACAATCACTGCTAATTCCAAGTCGTAGACATGATAATTCTTCTCATGAATCTTCAATTGTCTAGACGCGTACAATCATTATATTGTTTTACATCAACATCTAACGAAGGCTTACACGGGATGCATTGTAGTACATAGTGTAAGACCTGGAACATGTAGGCAATACCAATATTGGCGCTATTGTGAGAGCAATCTTGAGCTTTGAAATCTCTCCTCGCACTCTAGGTTCATCTGAATGGAGCACCCTTCTAGGTCAATTTGTTCATAGGTGCAACAATAATGATAAACCCTCTACAAAATGATGGTAATACCCGGCCAAACCAAGAAAACTCCAGATCTCAATAGCGTAAGAAGGTATAGGCTAACTCTACACTACTTCAATATTCTTCGGATCTACCTTGATCCCCTCTCTCAATACCATATGACCAAAAATGCTACCGAATCAAGCTAGAATTCACACTTTGAAAATTTTGCATACAACTTCTTTTCTCTCAAGGTGTGGAGCACAATCCTCAAATGATGCTCATGATCTTCCCAGCTGCGGGAGTATGCTAAGATGTCGTCAATAAACACAATGAAGAATGAATCAAGATAGGGCTGGAATACACAGTTCATTAGGTGCATGAATGATGTTGAGGCATTGGTCAACCCAAATGACATCACGAGGACCTCGTAGTGACAACACTAAGTCCTAAAAGTAGTCTTCGGAATATCTGGATTCCAAATCTTGAGTTGACGATACCTTGACCACAAATTAATTTTTTAGAACAATCTGGCACCCTGTAGCTGATCAAATAAGTCAGCAATGCGTGACAATGGGTATATGTCCTTCATTGCAACCTTATTCAGTTGCAGGTAGTAAATACACATACATATAGAATCATCCTTTTTCTTCACAAACAGAACTGGAGCACCCCCAAGGTGACATACTAGGCCGCTGGAAACTTTATCAAGCAACTCTTGCAATTGCTCCTTTAAGTCCTTCAACTCAACTGAAGAAATGGGCTGAGTGACCAATGATAAGTCAATACCAAAATCGATATCCCTATTGCATGGCCTGCCAAGAAAATCTAGTGGAAATACATCTGGATAGTCTCTCACTATCGCAACTGGCTCAATGCTAGGAGTATCAACACTGACATCTATCAGAAAGGCTAGATATGCATCACACTCCTTCCTAACCATCTACTGTGCCTTAAGGAATAACACAACCCTATTAGGAACATAATCCAAAGTACCACTTCATTCGAACTACAATAAACCTGGCATAGCCAATGTCACCATCTTGGCGTGACAGTCAAGAATAGCATGATAGGGTGACAACCCGTCCATGACCAAAATAACATTAAAGTCTATCATATTGATAAACAATAGATCAACTTTGGTCTCAAAACCACCAATAACAACTAAACACTACTGATACACATGATCAACAACAATAAACTCTCCGGCATGCGTAGACACATAAGCTTAATAACTCAAAGAATCATAAGCTATATCCAAATACGGAGCAAAGTAAGATTATACATATAAATAAGTGGAGTATGGATTAACTAAGACTGGTGCATCTCTATGACAAACCAAAACAATACTTGTGATAACTGCGTCCAATACAACTACTTTCGTCCTACCAGAAAGGCATAAAATCTGGTTTGTCCTCCTCCTCTAGGGAAACCCCTACCCCCTAACCTCCACCCTTACCTAGCTGTGCAGGTGGAGTGATGACCGGTGCTTGTAACCACAACCTGAGAAGTCTGTGGACCCTCTGGAATACCCTCGAGCTCGTATCTCGAATCCCGACCAAGCTTACAAATTTTGAATAAACCACACTAAAATTTCTCAATTCTGATCTCAAATCGACCTTCAAATTCGCAAACTATAGTCTACGAAGTTTTCATAATATTCCCCAACTTATCTAACCTAAAACACTAAATAATTAATAAAAATAATGATGGATTCATATACAAAAGCCAACTCCAAGTTAGAATCACTTACTCTGACTAATTCCTTGAAAATCCCTCTCAAAATCGCCAAAAAACCGAGCTCTCTATGCAAAAGATGAAGAATGAAATAAAACCCTCATTTTGGAAATTAAATATTGCTGCCTAGTTATTGCCTTTCGCGATCGCAGAGAACAAATGTTCCCTATCTCACAAAACTTACTTCACGATGTCGTGTGAAGTCAGTCATGTACGTGATAACCAGCTTCCTTAACTTTCACGATCGTGTCCCATGCCACGCGACCGCGAAGGACATCACATTCCTCAGCCCAAGCCTCTTTTTTCTTATACGCGAAGGTGGTCCAGCTCATGTGTTTGCGATGCACAAGCTCCTCAACCTTCACGATAGCACCCCTGACTTTGCGAACGCAATGAGTAAAATTCTATCAATCCGTAAGGACTCTACACGATCGAGGGAGAATCATCACGAACGCATAGAAGGAAACTAGAACAACAAAAACTAGCTGTCCTATTTCAAGAACAAAGGTCCGAACACAATCTGAAACACGCCCGAGGTCCCTGGACCCCATCCGAACATACTAACAAGTCTTAAAACATGATACGAACTTGATCGAAGCCTCAAATCATATCAAATAAAATTAAAACTAAAAATCACACATTGATTCAAGCCCAATGAACTTCTAACTTCTAACTTCTAAAACAAATGTCGAAATATGCCTAACCAACTTCAATTGACCTCAAATTTTGCACACAAGTCATAACTGATAAAATAGACCTATTCTAAATTTTGGAACCAAAATCTAGACCCGATATCTATAAAGTTAACTCTCGGTTAAACTTCTCAACCTTCCAAACCTTCAATGTACTAACTTTTGCCAATTCAAGCTGAAACGAACTATGAACCTCCAAATCCATATCCAAACACACTCCTAAGTCCAAAATCACCATACAGAGCTATAGAATTCATAAAAAATCTATTCTAAAGTTGTTGATACATGTCCAATCTGCACTCAATAGTGAGTGCAAATGGTCATTGGAAAGAAGTACCCAACAAGAGTCGGGGTCGATTTCCACAAGGATTTTAATATAGGCGTTAGGGTATACACTTGATGAGATCAAATGAAATAACTTAATTAAACTTCAATACAAGGGATTTTTTTTCTACTGCTAAATTAACATTAACGATTCTAAACTAAGGAGAAGAAATAAGAAAGCGAGTGACTGTTTTTGTTATTTTTACCAAATGGTTAAAAAGTATAGGGTTAAGAACTTTACCTAGTTATTCACCTAATGGTTTAAGTATGTTAACGCTTATTTTATTGATCGAGGTGTATTATAGCTCTCAACGCTAAGTTATCCACTCAATACCTCTCAGTTATAGAGTGATTTTGCCCAATTTTGCTTTTTAAAGCCCAAATGGGTATCATGCTAAATAGTTGATATAAGCTTAATTCAGGTTTTTCCTATCTCTAGTTCAAACCCTTTAATTAGGCTAGACAAATCCTCAATTAGCCCTATTTATTGTTAGCTAAGTTTCCCTAGACTAGGTCCCTCTTTCTCAAGTAAAAACCAAGCCAAAAAGGCATGAATAAGTGTTTGTAACCATTACTTGTAAAATTAAAGCATAAACAAGGCTAAATAATAAACACCCAATCATAAACAAGCATTAAATTAAATGGCCATGAGGTTTAAACACTAGGTCTAGGTCTCAACCCTTGTAAAAGTCTAGCTACTCATAGTAGAAAATGAAGAAAACAAAGAAGATATACTAGTTAAACTCATAATATAAAATTAAAATGATAAACTATGATGTTTTTATCGCAAAATGTTCCCAAATTTCCTATAATGAAAAACTACAACGGCTACAGCTGCTATAATTTCAAAACTTGACCTAAGAATGTGACTCTCATCTACTTATAGTGGCCCAAAATTCACTGACAAAAATACCCTCGGGAGGTTCTATGGCTGCACTATTTCATGTCCGGTCCGCACATTTCTTGGTCTTGCAAGGAACTAGATTCTGTAGTTGCACAATTTGTTCTATGGCTGTAATGCAGCTTCTGCGGCTGCACAATTCTTGTATGGGCTGCACTTCAGACAGAGCTTCATTTTGGTCATTTGCACACTCTCTAAACTTTTTGAATTCTTGTCAATGTAGACCATGTTCCGCGGCTCGTGCTTCTGCTTAAAGTATTGCCGGCTTATTCACCATTTCTGCAGCTGTAGAGGGAATTTTGCGATCCGCACTTCTTTTGCGGCCGCAGAAATACCTTTGCGGATCGCTCTTCTTGTGTGTTGTGCCTCTTTTTTCCTTCTGAATCGGAGTATTTCTTTTTGAGTAGGATTTCTTCATAGGAGCCCTAATTTAAAACATTCCTGCAATTTGCACACTTCCATTAGTTTTGAAAATATAAATCAACACTTTCAGACTAAAACAAAAGTAAAAAGGTACTAATAAGTGGTCAAAATCCACACTTACCAATTTCCCCAAACTTAAGTCTTTACTTGTCTTCAAACAAATAGATTAGTTCCCACCTCCTCAAAGTTAAAGGTCATTTTAGCGAGTCGATGGTATGCCATTCATAATCAGTTGGGAGTAATAATTACCCACACTACTCATGTTTTGTCAGCAAGGTGACAAGTCAAACATTATGCACATATAGTTCTAATGTGACATTTGAGCTTCAAGAATTGACTTTACTCATCAAGGTCTCTTGTTCTATTATGTAGGTCATGGTAGACCCCAAAAGCTTCCTCCTATACCTTCTATTTGCCAATGTCACTTAAAAAGTTAGCATTCAAACTTGAGATTCATGAAATATTACTCTTCACTCACAAGAGAATGTCACAAGTATGGCTTCAAGTACCATAGGCTTGCCACTCATGTAGATCACCACTAATGTATGCTCATTCGGTTTGAAATCAAGCAAGACTTCATTTAGGTTATAATGAAGGCATTTGGATTAGGGTTGGATACCATCTAGGTAAGTGGTTACACCTTTCCTTAAGCACTCTACATTTTTATTTCTCGACTCACAATTACCAATTTTAGAGGCATTTTTCTTTTTTTTTGGGCTAGAGAGACTTGACACCACTCTTTCTTGTTCATTTCATTTTTTTTCTCCCTTTTATTCTCATGTTAGGATAATTACCTCTTTTTGAATCTATCAACCGTTCCACTTATCTTTTTTTTTTTTGCTATTTTTAATTTTTTATTTTTTTTGTTTTTTTTCTTTTCTTGAATTTCTTTTCATAGAGATCATTTCTTTTATCTTTTTATGCCATGATAACTTTTTCAAATTCCTCATCTCTCCCCCAAACTTACTCTTTAAGCCACTTATTTTACAAGAGTGTTAAGAAAAGTCCGGGTGAGTAGAAAGGATCCCGACAAAATGGATAAAAGCTTATAACATGGTTAACAAATGAGAAAGGCTAGACGCTCAAAGGGGGTTGACTAGGTATAATGACATTGGTTGAAATAAAAAGCTCAAAGGGGCCAAAGAAAGTCTACAATCATTTCTCAAACATAGCAAAACTTTGGATTTCGCCTTGAAGCATATTCGGGGCAAGTTGTAGACCATTCACACGAATACTTGGACTAGCACCAATTCATCTAACACCTTATGCAATTAGATCGTAAAAGAGAATAGAGTTGAGAGCGTACAACAACCACACTCAAGTTTAAAGATAGCTATGGTCCAAAAGCTACTTGATGATTGCCAAAGTCAACTCAAGAGTATCAAAGTCACTAACTAGAGCTATTTTCTTTCATAAACCTTGTCTCTAACCATAAGCACATAGTTAAGTGTGCTAGTACCAAATGAAGCTTGATTATTCTTTGAGAATGAATTGATTAGGCCTTTTGTTCATTACTACTACTATTATTATTACCTAAATACAAAAATGGACTCATTTCCTTAAGAAGGTTGTCACACCATCTATCGTTATGAATCATCCGACTGACACAGAAACTATCTTAAGAAAGAACCGTGACACTAAGAAAACTAAAGGCTTATTATATACGAAAGCACAAAATAAAGCTACTTACCAAAACTAGAACTAAAGTGGAAAAATAAAGAAGCTAATGAACAATAACTTCTAAAGATAGATAATTACAAATTAGAAAAGAAAAAGAATCATCAAATTATTATAGTCCAAATGTATCAAAAATATTTCAATGTATTGAATACAATTCACCCCCTCGAATAAAAGTAAGTATTGTCCCCAATGCTTAGCAAAATAAGAGTGAAAGAAGAGAGGGTGAAGAAAACTCCCTAAAGAGCCTTAGACATCTCATTGTTCCCAACAATATCATCTCCCTCAGGATCAACCAATTGTATCTCACGATAGTCAAATCTAGGCATGATGGGAGCGGTGAACATCGCGCGCTACTGCCTCAGCAGTGTCGGTAGCAAGGTCTGGCTTCTCAGACTAGCCAGTTGGTGCTACTAATGCAGATGGTGATGATGGATCTAGGACGGACTGGTGTAGGTCAAGTAGCATATCAAAAGGTAGGTCCGCAGCCGTAGCAAGTCTAGTCACCTCCTTTCCGAGCTTTTGAACTGATTTCTTGCTTTCTTAGGACTTCCTCATCTTCTTCCCTTCTTTTCACAACTCCTCAATACATGTTGTACCAAGGTGTCCATAATCATCTTATGGTTGTTCAGAATTTTGTTGAGAGTCTCATCAATGTCAAAGGGGGCTTGTGGTGCCCGTATAGTGGATTGCGGTGCAACAGTACTAGATAAGTCAGACAACTTTAAAATAGTTATCTACATCCAGTTGTTCAGACTCGCCAATGTCTGGGAGACTCGTAGAGTGGATAATGGAGTTGTAGGTATGGCACTGGCCTCAAAACTATACCAGGGGCTGCCTTAGGGGTTGTGGTAAGAGATGAGGATAATGGTGGAGGCATACATCAACACCGGAAGAGGGCTCAACAGAGGCGTATGGAAGGTTCACTGTCGCAATAACTACCATGTTGGCTTATCAAACTGGCATATGGTGGTAGAAGGCTAGGTTTTCTTCTTTGGGTTGGCCTCATCCATAAGTGAATATCAGTAAAATGGCTTCTTTGGCTTCACTATAGTATCAAATGATCTCGGCTCTACCTTTGTATCAGTAAGGGACTCTGTGATAATACTGGGATAAGGGTAGGCCGAGCAAGCATGCCATACTATCAAATAAATGTTAGATGACACTAGGGCACCCACATTAATTAACCGACCATGATGGAAGACACAAGAACAACGCGAGGAATTGGTAGACGAGTCTCATTCTAGATTGGTCCCGTATGATGCGAACAAAGCTCTGCCACCCCTTCGAAGCTCAATGTGTTTTGCTAAACAGGAACCCCAGTGGTAATTCATGGTGGTGACGGCCCCATTGATGCTAAGATATCAGCCATCCAAGGTTGGACTTCTTCCTTCATTACACATTTCTCTCGATACTCCTTGGGCTTCACTTCCTCAAATTACAAGTACGCGTTTAGCGTATGTTGATCAAACCTTACCTTGAGGTTGCGTACTTTAGTCACCTTCGTCCACTTCTTTATGTTAGAAACATTAGCATATAACTCTCGGACGAGGCAGTACTTGTCATCCTCAACTCTTTTAGTTAACCACATCCATCCCCTTCTTGCTCTAAACTGCCTCAAGATCGCCGAGTTGTATTTCTCCAAGAATTTCTCAGGAATATCTCAAGAATCAAAGACCTCACTGGCCACCACATATGAAAATTAGTGAAGGCGGCCAAGCTTCCAAACCTATCCTCCCATGCCTCTTTCTTCTATGATCTCTCCACACCCATAGGTGCACCATCGTTCCCTTTACCATTATCAGGGATCTCCCGCATGGTCTGTGCTTTTATGTCTAACATAATGGATGGCTTAGAGGCCTAGTTAGTACTCTCTGAACCCTTGGAGGTTTTGTGAGATGAAGATGGCTCATCCCTAAGCTGGTATCTCCAACGTGGCCTAGATTGTGTGGATGTTTGCTCTCTTGAACAAAGGCTAAGTTTTCCTCTTGACACTTCCCTAGACGATACATAGGAACTAGACCCGAAGAGGTCTACACCGCTCCCTCTGGCTGCTGCAGCTTTCTTTTTTATGGTCATAGGTTAGCCAAAAGGGAAGGTACCTTTACCTCGACCCCTAGAAGATTCTCCAATTCCTTTGTAGTGATACATCAGCCTCTTGATTGAACCATTGTCTGCATCAAAGAAAAGAAAATTGTTAGTTGCAATTCATCATTCAACACATTCAGGACTTATGTAGGCAAGGGAGGAACAATTGGACACAATGCGGTTGTGAGTATAACACAAGTCTGCAGGTAATTGGTCCTGTAGTCAGCACATTTTAAGTTGCGGCCGCAGAAAGGAACTGCGGTCCGCAAAATTTGGTAGTGCAGTCACAAAAATCTCAAGAGTCTCTGAAGATGAGATGGTCAATCTTCAGCTGCAAGAGAAATCTGTGGTCCGCTTATTTTAAATTTCGATCTCAGATCCCCGCTTCACCGAGTTGCCAAAACTCCTAACATGGACCACACAAATTCATGTCCTGCAGCAGCTTTCAAAAGTTGCGAACTGTCATACTTTTCTCTACTTAGATTTTTCAATTTCTTGAAAAAATAGGCATGGAACAAGGTAAAAACATGAAATGTCACTAACCCAAACCTATTAGAGTGTGTATTCCCGTTCAAATATACCCCCACATAGATACCTAGTTCAACTCAAATAACAGATGGCATAAAAAGAACTAAAAATTAAACTAACATAAAAAATGAACATGAAATTGAAGCATACCAGATAGATTAAATGTAATGGGTGAATAATCACAAGTGGTTGCGTGTGAGCACAACTAAAATCTCTCAAGAAAATCAACAGAGCAACAATATTTGTTCAGGGAGGAAAAGTGTAAAATGATCTCTATTCCTCTATTTATACCAAATATTTACAAAGGGAATAGAGTCGATCGTGGTCTCATATTTTCATGTGCGATCCACACTTTGTCATCTAGGTTGACAACCTCAAATCTCAATGTGCGGTCCATACATTTTCAGGTGTGGCCGCAGATCAGCCTCCGCACTAACAAGCTCAAACTTCAGAGAGTTAGCATTTTGACACCTGTTCAGTATTTCAAATGTGTGGTCCACATGATAAATGTGCGGTCGCACTGCTCTTCTGTCATGGCACATAGAAATGTGCAGCTCGCACAAATAAAGTGCGGCCATAGAACTTTTAACACATTGACATACTTTTGTCCACCTTTCTTGTAAGTCACTCTCATCCCTGCAGCACACTTTAAATCAAGTTAGAAAAAAAAAACACCTAACTAAAAAAAACGAAAAGAACATGGGATTTCTCCCAAGAAGGGCCTGATTTGACGTTGCGACAAGACGCAAAATACTCTCAAGTGAAGTGAATAACCACCACTACATGGCTATCTCCAACCTTGCCCAAGTTGTGCTTCACTTGGTGACTGTTGACTAGGAATTCTCCATTGGTTTTGTTCTTCAATTCTAATGCACCAAAAGGCGTCACATCCATAATTTCGAAAGGACAATTTTATTTAGACTTTAGCTTTCCGGAAAACATCCGCAACCTTGAGTTAAACAACAATACAAGATCGCTTATCTTAAACTCGTTAATCCAAATGTTTTTGTCATGAAGATATTTCATATTTTCTTTGTACAAGGATGAACTTACATTATCATGGTACCGAAACTCATCTAGTTCATTCAAGTGTGCAAACCTCACGTTAGAGGCTATATCCTTATTAAGATTAGACTTCTTTAGCGCCCACATGGCTTTGTGCTCTAGTTCCATCGGACGGTGACAAGCTTTTCCGAACACCAACCAGTATGGTGATATTTTGAAAGACACTATACTTCTCGCCTCATTGTTGGGTAAAGCAATAGCCTCAACCCATTTGGACACATAATCCATCACGACCAAGATGTAACTGTTTCCAAAAGAACTCTCAAAAGGGCCCATGAAGTCAATACCCTACAAATCAATAATATCAATCTCCAAAATGGTTGTGAGGGGAATTTCATTTTTCTTTGAGATTGCATCGGCCCATTGACATTCATCACATCTTTTCACTAACTCACTAGCATCCTTGTAAAGAGTGGGCCAATAGAAACCACATCTAATCACTTTGACCACAGTTCTTGCTCCACCATGATGACAACCATATGGAAAAGAATGGCAAACCCGAAGAATATCACCTTGCTCCCCTTCCGATATACACATCCTAATCACCCCATCAGTACAAATCTAAAAAAGGAATGGTTCATCTCAATAATAATCTTGAAAACCCCTTTTGAGATTCTTCATTTGCTTTGAAGAGAACTCATCCTGAATGATTCCACACGTAAGAAAATTTGCTAAGTTCACAAACCATGGCACCTCTTTCATTGAACTTGTCAAAAGTTGCTCATCAAGGAAAGACTCATTGATCAAGGAAATCATGCGGTCTCCTCTCCTCCTCCAAATATGACAAGTGGTCCGCCGTTTGATTTTCACTACTTTCCTATAGGACGTACTTTGATCTTGTTTTTCCAATACTTAAATAAAGATCATAAAGGTGATCCGACCCTTGTAATGGGCAGATAACTTTAATATACAAGTTTAATTGCTCTCTCATCTCTCTACTACTCCTTCTCTCTCTCTCAACCTTCTATTATTGCCACTATATCGATTATCAAGATTATTCTAGGATTTATTATCTTCGATTACGATTTACCCTTCTTTAATTTTGATTGATTTGCTTAGATAGTGTTTACTTTTGAGTCAAACAATTTGCCTCGTCTATGGAGATTATGGTAGTCGAAATCATAGTTCACACCTAGGATATCAAAAACAATGTTCACTGTTCTTCATACCCCATACAAATCAACAATGGCAGAGAAAGAAGCAAGGTTGAAGATGATAGAAAATGTCTCAAATAACCTCATGACTCCCTCAACGAAGCCGGTAGAGAAGATACCGGGAATGTAACACCAAGAAATGCACCAGAGGGGGAGATCTCACTCTCTTCACTCGAAGATCTGATTATCTTGCGTGAAAGGGGAGCTTCTGCGTCCGCGGAAAAAGAAACACCCCCAACAGTAAAAAATCTGCTAGAGGAATGGTTAAGGAGCGCTCTAAGCAACATGCTCGAGAAACCCCCTCAGGGAAATACCGAAGATTCACCAATAGCAGAAATTTCTGCTCTCACCGATGAACCACGCGCTGTACGAACGAGCAACACTCGCACCATTATCAATGCAAGTGATGGTGAACTCGTAACCATCCTCACAAAAATGGAAGAAATGGAGAACGAGAATAAAGTGCTTCACGATCGAATGAAAGAGCATCAGGAAAGGGTTGACAAGATACTTGGCACCCCTAAGCTACTGTCAAAACGCGACGTGGGAAGGTTTGTCGAGCAACCAAATAGTGAGAAAGCTACTCCTCACCCCATCCCAAAACCTTCAAAATGCCTCCATACTTGAACATATACGACGGACCATCGATCCGGAAGATCACCTGATCTATTATGTCACCGCTGTAAAGGACAATGACTTGTCGAAAGAACAAGTGCCATCCGTGTTGCTAAAAAAGTTCGGTGAAACCTTAACAGGAGGGGCATTAACATGGTACTCTCAATTACCACCTCAGTCGATATCAATGTTCGAGCATATGAAAGACAAATTCGCCACCACTCATGTAGGAACAAAGAAGGCCGAATATAGGGTCAATGATATCTTCGCCATTAAGGCAAACGACGGGTGAAGGACTCCGAGACTTTCTGGCCCGATTCAACAAGGAAGAATGGGACTGCCAAATGTATTAGAGGGAATGGCAGTCGCAACTTTCCAAAACGGGTTGAACAGAAACGGATCAAAGGCGACGAAGAAGTTGCTCAACATACTCATGAAGTCCCCCACCACATGGGAAGAGATTCATAATGCCAATTGCGCTGAAGTAAGAGTAGATGAGACGATCTCAACGGTCCAACCAGTGACTAAAGTCAGTACAATCCGAGGTAAGGAGGGATCAATGTAATGATGGGTGAAGGGACCAAATCCCATGCTTCAATAGAGAAATGCATCAGCCCTATGTCAGAACTCCCAATCCGCCTCCTCCAAGGCATACAGATGTCGTGTCACAACACATCGCCCCGCTCTGATACGAAAGAGGTGTGCCCCTATTATTATCTGCTCATAACTTTTGTGTTTCCCCTTCATAAATAGTGTACGTGCTGGAGAAGTTAGGACGAAGGTGCAGTGCCAAAAAAAATGAAATCAGAACCAAGTGCAAGGAGGTCGAATGTCCTCTGTGAATTCCACCAGGAGAAAGGACACAAGACGGAAGATTGCATAGGCTTTCGACGAGAAGTGGTCACAATGCTGAACTAGAGATACCTGAAAGAACTGCTCAGTGATAAAGGAAGGGAAACTTTCGCCCAAGGACGCGACCAATCCCAAGGACCATTAAAACTTCCCATCGGCGACACGCACGATACATATGATCATCGACGGCAATGACGAATTGGCGATCAATCACGTAAAGTTCACCACCACACACAAGTTGAAGCGTATGATCACTCATGAATGGTATGATGACTTCGAAGACAATATCACCTTCGATAAGTCAGATACCGACGGTGTGTCTTTCCCTCATTACGATGCTTTAGTTATTACATTACACATTGCTGACACTGATGTGAAAAGAATCATGGTAGATAACGGAAACGGCGCGTGTATTATCCACCCGAGAGTTCTCATACAAATAAGGCTCGAAGATAAGATAATAATGTGTTGCATAACACCAACAGGGTTTTAACTATGCAGTAGAGAGGACATCCAGAGAAATATCACTGCTAGTTTTGGCAGCGGGAGTCATGCTAGAAAACACATTCCACATCATGAACCAGTAAACAGCTTATAAGGCCATCATAGGGCGTCCGTGGATACACGCCATGCGAGCCATTCCCTCGAGCGTCTATCAAGTAATCAAATTTCCCACCCCATGGGGAATATTCAGCATTCGAGGTGAGCCATGCACCGCCCAGAAATGCTACCAGATCGCCTAAGATTGCACGCATACCAAACAGTTGAAAGAGCAAGTGCAGAAACATATCAATCAGCCATGTCGGGAATAAAACCAACCCGCCGGTAGAGGTTATCAGAGACCTAGATGTCGTAGAAGCTTGCAAAGCAACTGTTGAAAACCTCGACCCAGTCCAGCTGGATGACACTGGCTGTCACACCTTCTTTTTACCTACACCGCAAGAAAGGATGTATAAAGGGAGTTTTTTCAAAATTAAGTGACAATCAAAATGGGATTATTTTATTAAAATTTCAGAGTCGCCACTTGGGATAATTAATGGTGTCCCAATTCACCGGATCTAAATCCCGAATCGAGGAAAGATTGACTCTATTTTATAGTTCGTGAACATAGAAATCCAGGTAAGGAATTCTGTTAACCCGAGAGAAGGTGTTAGGCATTTCCGAGTTCTGTGGTTCTAGCATGGTCGTTCAACTATTATAATTGGCCTATTATCTGATTTAAAAATATGTTTTGGCATATGGTTCAATATTAACTTTAACCGCTTTTATTTATTTATAGGAATATTGTAATGTTAATAAAATACGTCTTGAACCATGTCACATAAATGCACCCGCAGTCTTCGACATATTATAACATTGTTGGGATTGGATTTGTATGACATATATGTGCACCCGAACTTAAGAAAGTTAATTATTAATATAATGCGCTTAAAGCAACTATGCGTTTTCAATTTTGCGAGGGCCATGAAAATTAGCTAAATGGCACGCCTCGATTTTAAGGATAAAGAAGATTAATTAGATGAAGGCCATGCATTTGAGTTTTATGTTTGGCACAACGCACCTAAAAAAATCAAGCTAATTAATATCGTTTAATGAATTCAAAAGCCTTCTATGCCAAGTTAAACTCACGCTGCAAGAACAAATAATCAAAAATTCAATCCTCTTTCAAACTTGGGCCCAAAAAGGAGCCCAATTACTTATTGTGTATTCTACTAAATTGAAGATTTTCGGTGACTTAAATCGAATTACACATGAGGCCCAACATTAAAATGTAGGCAGCTACAATGCTGGGACCCAAGATCGAACCTCTGCGAGAACACAAGACTACACATATGCCCATTAAAATTAAACACTGATCTTATCCAACACATATGATAGCAAGGGCTGTTGTTACTTATTTTAAAATGCTTTCAAGGTTTTGGACCCAAGCTAAGCCCAAATCTAACAAGGGAGAGGGAGATGTTAGCGTGTGGAGGCTAGATCGAGCCCCTGCGAGCTCAAATTAATCCAGCTATAGGAATTTCACTCCATACTTATTATTCTAATTCAAGATGCTATTCAATTAACCAACAATCCTGTCTGTAAATTTTGATCACCTAAGCAGGGAACAAGTAAAGTTGATTCGTATGAAAACTTAAGGCAAACTGATAGGCAAATTCAAACTACAACTACCATGAAAACATGATTGAACCTCTCATGACAGCCACTTCTGCATTTAATGAAGTACCCCAATACTTTAAACATAATAGACCATATATCAATCACTTTTACCTCTAACTTATAGTTATAACAATAGTTTCTCTCATACAAAATTACATACAAATAAGAGCATGTATTTCAACTAGAATTGAAACTAAAACTCAGGTGTTTGAAGAAGCATACTGCTGCAGTTCCTTGATAGTTCCATAATACCATACACTTAGCTAGCATAGCTTAAACACAAACTTAGATAATGGTCAACATTTTATCAAGCAGTTCAAACCAGCTTTAACCTCAAAAATTTCAGAAGCAAGTAAAATTACTATAGGGCTATACTAACTCCAACAAATGCAAGTTGACTAATAGCTCCCATGTTGAACATACAACAAATTAATTAACTAAAAAAACTGAAATTAAACTAATGATTTGAACATGCAGAAATGTATCACAATTTCTGAACATGTGATTGAAACTTGATGAAGATGAAGATCATAATTGTGTCACAATTTTTACAAATGTATCGAGATTGTATTATAATTGTATATGTATCATAATTATTGCAGGAATTATACTACAAATGTATGATAATTATATATTCATTATATATTAGTACGAGCAGTTGTGCATTCGTGACGAATTCCAGAGTTTGTATCACAAGTATCATAATTGTACATTAATTTATTAGTATTGTATCAGATATTATTTTGGGTATTAATATATTGGATATAAGTTAGATACAATAGTGATACAAGTATGATACATTTATGTTCTAGGCATTGATGAATGTGATACAATTCAAATTCAATTATAACATTGTTATCATACAATTATCATAAAAGTTTAGAGTATTTTTTAATAATATAAAGTTGCAGGTAATAGTGAAAAGAGAAAAGATGGAGATTGGGGGTGTTGATTAAGGGATTTTGATGTTAAGCAAAAAGGAGAGAGAACCGAAGAGGAAAAAAAGGAAAGGATACAATTGAATCCATTAATTTAAGGCACTAATAATGAAGTGATAGTCTTTTAAGAAGCAATATATATAATTTGTAATAAAAATTTAGATACTTATTACAAACTTCAAAACATAGAGAACATAGGTAAATAAGTTTCTAATATAGTATATTTAGGTAAAAATCTCGTACATTTCTCCTTGTAGAAAGTTGATACTATGACCCCGTTTGGATTAGCTGGTTTGAAGTAGCTGAAAAGTACTTTTAAATGCTGAACTGATTTAATAAATAAGCAGCCACGTATTTGGATAAGAAGAAGGACCTACACATGGTGCTTATCGACTTGGAGAAGGCGTATGACAAGTTCCCAAGGGAGGTGCTATGGAGGTGCTTGGAGGCGAAGTGCGTGCCGGAAGCCTACATCAGAGTAATTAAGGACATGTATAATGGAGCTAAGACTAGGGTTAGGACGGTGGGTGGCGAATCAGACCATTTTCCAGTAGTTATGGGGCTCCATCAAGGATCGGCGCTGAGCCCCCTCTTGTTTGCCTTAGTGATAGATGCTCTAACCCGTCATATTCAAGGGGATGTGACTTGGTGTATGCTATTTGCTGATGACATAGTATTGATAGATGAGACGAGGGTCGGTGTTAATGAAAGGTTAGAGGTATGGAGACAGACTCTCGAGTCTAAAGGTTTCAAAATAAGCAGATCTAAGACAGAGTAGTGCAAGTTTAGCGCGAGCCAAGCGAAGTAGGCAGGGACGTGATGATTAGTTCTCAGGCCATCGCCAAGAGGGACAATGTCCGATATCTTGGGTCTGTGATTCAGGGGGACGGAGAGATTGACGGGGACGTCACTCATCGTATAGGAGCGGGGTGGTCAAAGTGGAGGCTTGCATCAGGAGTCCTGTGTGACAAGAAAGTTCCACACAAACTCAAGGGGAAATTCTATAGAGCCGTGGTTAGACCTGCGATGATGTATAGGGCGAAGTGCTGGCCCGTGAAGAACTCGCATGTTCAGAGAATGAAGGTTGCGGAGATGAGGATGCTTAGGTGGATGTGCGGACACACCAGGCTAGATAAGATTAAGAATGAAGTTATTCGAGAGAAGGTGGGGGTGGCCCCGGTGGATGAGAAGATGCGAGAAGCGAGGCTGAGGTGGTTCGGGCATGTGCGGAGAAGAAGTCCCGATGCCCCGGTGAGGAGCTGCGAGCGGCTGGAGATTGTTGGCGGTCGGCGAGGCAGAGGGAGGCCTAAGAAGTATTGGGGAGAGGTGATTAGGCAGGACATGACTAGAATGCAGGTTTCCGAGGACATGACCCTTGATAGGAAAGTCTGGAGGTCTAGAATCAGGGTTGTAGGATAGGGGCTCCTAGAGTTTTTCGTACGCCTCATCCGGGGTTGGGTGTGGGTCAGCAGGGTTACCCATAGTTGATTTGTGTTTTAGCTTATGTCCCCCTATGGCTGTTAGTTATGGTAGTTACTGTATGATATTATTGCATGCGATTGTATTTATGTTTCGTATGTTTAGATAATTATTTACGCTATTTACGCTATTTCTGCTGGAGTTACTAATGTTTTATTGTTTTTGTTTTTGTTTTTGTTTTACTGCTATTTTTCCTTTTATCCTATGAGCCGGGGGTCGATTGGAAATAGCCTCTCTGCCCTTTCAGGTAGGGGTAAGGCTTGTCTACATATTACCCTCCCCAGACCCCACCTGGTGGGAGTATACTGGGTAGTTGTTGTTGTTGTTGTTGTTGTATTTGGATATAAGTGCTGAAATTTATAATATGGTGCTGCAGTATTTGAGAAAAAGGTGTTGATAAGCTCATTTTCTGTTAAAATGACTTGAATAACCTTTGAACTGTTTACACTTATAAGGGAGTGATTTATTCAAAATTTTAGATTCGAGATCGATTCAAATACAAAATATTATGTTTGCCATTTTTAAATACAACTTTGATTAGATAAGATAATTTTTATGATAAGTATAATTTATTTTATGATAAATATATAATCAAAAATTATAATAATTACTAAATTGACTAAAGTTTCTCAGTAAAAAATAAACCTAATTAAGATAAAATATATGAAGAGAAATAATGTCTTCATCACCATAACACTTAAAGAATAATACACCAAAAATTTGATATGTCTTCATTTATTATATACAGTTCAAAGGTTAATACACAATCATATAGATAAAAATATGCAAAGGAATAGAGAATTTGCCTACCTCAAATAGTCAATAAGAATCGAAGGCTTGAAGATGTGGCAGGGGGCGGGATAAGTTGAAAAAATATGTGAGGTAGTGAGTACCGATGTAGGAGTTTTATTTTGAAAATGAATATTTTAAAGATAAAATAGTAAAAATCTTGGTCAAACTTAAGGTGATTATAAACTAAAAATTTATAAGTTGGGGGTGACCAGCTTATGACTTTTGGCTTATAAGTATTTTACTTATAAGTACTTTTAACTTTATCAAATACGTAGATAAGCCGAAAAATATTTATAAGCTGGTCAAACTAGCTACATGCTTAGTCAATCACCCTCTATATCGGGTTCATAAATAAAAGATTTATATGAGTTAATTATAAAATTATAAATAATTTAGATATTACAAATCGTGCAACTAATATTTTTATATGTTTGAATCTGATTTATTTGGCTACAATAATATAGGGCTAGGTGTAGAAATTGTTTTAGGGTTAGGCAGAGTTTACAATATTAGTGGGCTGGATATTGGCGGGTTTTTCGAGGGATTTATATCTATACTCATTCTTTGGGTTACGTTTTAATTTGTGCTCGTTTTGCAAAAAAATTACAAGCGTACCTACTTTTTCGCGTGCTTAGCATACGGGGTTGAAGTAGCAAAGGCAATCATGCAAAACCTTAGCATTCTAGTAGACGGGCCTAAAGTAGAAAGTGTGCTGAACCAAGTGTGTGGAAGTTTTTATTTGTAATTGCTTAACTTAAGCATAGTAGCTGAAGTTTTGTTCTCTATTTGCTGAAATTTTTGTTTGTAATTGTTGAATTTAAGCATAGTAGCTGAAATTTTATTCTCTTTTCGGTGAAGTTTTTATTTGTAATTGCACTAAAAGCTGAAGTTTTTTTGTCCTGGATTCACTAGTTTTATCATTAAGCTTTTTCAAAAACTTCAGCAGAAGATGTTGAAGTTATTTTGTTCATTTATAAAAGTTTCAGCACAAAATAAGCTGAAGTTTTTTTGTCCTGGATAAGTTTTATCAAAAATATCAGTAGAAGATGCTGAAGTTATTTAGTTTATTTGTAAAAATTTCAATACTAAAAGCTGAATTTTTTTTGTCCTGGATTCATTAGTTTTGCATTAAAGCTTTTTGAGAAACTTTAGCAGAAGATGCTGAAGTTATTTAGTTCATTTCTAAAAACTTCAGCACTACATAAGCAGAAGTTTTTGAAAAAAACTTTCTAATATACTAGATAAATAATCATATTGCCAACGATATATAAATCAAAAATTTTGAAACAATAAATGTGAAAATTACATAATTATCATTGTTTACTAACTTACGTACGTGGAAATATTCACAACTTATTGTCTATTAACTTACGTAATTATTTATAATTTATTTTTAAATAATTTGATAAACATATTTATGGCAATAATCCCATAAACTGAAGTTTCATAGCAGAACCAATAGCAGCATAAGAAAGAAGAAAAAGAAGAAGAAGGAGGAGAAGGAGGAGGAGAATGAGGAGAAAGGGGGCTGAAGTTATTAAAAAAATAAATACAAGTTATAACTTTATAAAAAAAATATAAATTAAATAAGGGCGACCAAATAGAACGCCTCATACAATTTTTACGTTTTTTTTTCTCTTGAACTAATGAAAATTGCGACGGAATAGAACAGAGGTGGGAAAATACTAACCAATACAAACGAACGACAAGAACTTCGAATAATATATGCCTTACGATAAATTTTTTCCTCCGTCTATTCTACAGTACTCGGTTCATATAACTTCTTTTCTCAAATTCTTGCACTTGCCTTAATCATAAAAGTATTTGATAAAAATATTATTTATCTCTTTAAATATCTCGTTTAGTTAATAATACATTAACTAGACAGTGACGATAAATTTAGAGAAATGTAATAAAAGATTCTTATTTTTCTAAAGTGTGAAATATTTTCGAAAGAATTTTAGTTTGTTAAAGTAACTAACATTTTAGACCAAATGAAGAGTATTATTTTGGTATAAAGTTTTTTTTAAAATTTAACAAACCCCAATGTTTGCCATTAAGTCGAGTACTTGTAACAAGAAAACATGGGATCCAAATGACATTAAAATAAAGACATCTTTATTGATCGATAGAAGCATTGAATGAAATAAATACAAACTCACGTGGATAATAAATATAGTTTAAATCAGTTAGTCGTATTTGGGTCCTAGGAATTTTAATTCTTCCATATACGATACTGTTTGGCATGAGGTGTCCTTACTGCTTGTTTTTTATTGGGGAATTTTACTGGATTATTCTATACTTTTCTGCAACCAATTAAAGTGATAACGTAACCCCATCATGTCCCATAAATTTGTACACATATATTTATTTCTTTGTCATAACTCCGCCACCATCTTCCTATCTTAGTTCCACCTTAAGAAATTGTGGTCCTAGAGAATACAATTATTATGTGTTTGGATTCATGCACCAAGCTATGTCAATATATCATCTAGTGATAAATTGAGATATAAAAATTACGATCAATCAAGTTCAGGCTATATATATAAATCCTTACGCTGAATGTAGAATTAATTTAAGTTATCTATCTATTCACTTTCTAACTTGTTTAACCAAACAATAAAATTTCAATTAAATCTAATATTTAGAAGAATACGGATTGCTGATAATCGAAAAAATGTGTATAAGAAAGTAATTTGAATAGCAAAATATAATTGAAAGAAAAATAAGTAAACTAAGGTATATTCAGATAGTGTTTCGTGTTTACAATTGATCAATTGTCTCCCTTTTATAGCTATTTGAGAGACATTCGTTTTGCCTTTGTCATAATAAGACTATTATAAGTAATTAAGGACATTAAATGCTCGTTACACAATCATTATATTTAATACATATTCTCTAACGTATTCAGTGTTCAATGCTCATTAAATATTGTATCTGCACTCTCATATATTGTCAGATTCATTCCCCTTGATTCGCAGATCTAAATGACGTGAATATGTACGAGTGATGAGTCTTTTGAATAACTACCCGTGCCTTTTATTTTTCCCTTGCAAGTGTCTGTTACTATTCGTGCCTCTTTGCCTGTAATAAATCTTTGACTATTCTACGTATCTTGACACATCATCTTTATATGTACACTCAATTTCTCCGAATACAGATAGTCTCTCCACTTGCCATTTATTCATCAGTTGAATACTTGGAAAGTGGAACGCGAATTTTTTTCACTATTAATGCTATGACAGAATTGACGCTTTAATTGTCACCTCCATTTAATGCTCTTCATACGCGTCACCATTTCATTAACTCTATTATTTTGCCGCCCCTTTTAGGCTTTTTACGGCTCCACTGTTCACGAGGCGTCAACTATCCTTATTATAGTAATTCCATCTTTACACTTTTCCCTTCGAAGGTTTCTTATCAATATAAATATAATCTCTTCCTTTGTCTTTAATATATAAAGTTTAATGAATACTCAATTTCCTGAATCCTTGCTTATTTCTTCATTGTATTTTTCTTCTTCATTATGTCTTCATCAAACCCTAACCCTAGGAGAGTTCCCATAGTTGATACCTTCCCTAATGCCCCGATCAGGAGTAGAAAAGGGAGGTAGACTTTGTAATTTGGGGTCTGCACGTGGTGGTTCTGATGTGCCTTCACCGAGTTCTAGCTCTTCTTCTAGAACTAGGGGTTCGCTATCTCAAAGGTCTTCCTCAAGAGGCAAAGAATCTTCTGAGCCTCTTCGTGAACCCATAGTGGAAAAGATAGTTCCCATGGAACTATCCTTTTACCATGACAGAGAATCTCTTAGAAATCAAGTCTCTAGTTTAGATCGTGCTGACATCTATCCTACTTAGATTACAAAAGTTTTAGCTCCTATAGTTCATAAAAACTGCCATTGGGGTAGTGATTTTCCTATTATCATCCCTAATCCAAATCAAAGAATCACTTCTTATTTAACATGGTTTTCTTTTGTTTATACATACCCCTTTACCTTAGGGTTCAAACAAGCTATTGACCCTGTCATTCTTGAATTCAGTCATTTCTTTGTTGTATGTACTGGCCCAATCATATAGAAGGGGTGTTGCCTCTTTGAGGCATTTAGCCAATACAGTCGACATTCCTTTCACTTTCCCTCATTTGATTTGCCTTTAATCCCCCAGGATCTTCCACAATGGCGTTTTCACACTAGTACCCAGGAGCAAGAGGGTCTTGGTGAGTCCCTAGGATGACAAAGACTGTGGTTGGTATGCCAGGTTTTTAGGCAACTACGGGAGTTGTGGAAAGTGTTCTCAACTTCTATGATTGGGTAAACCAGTTGCTGAAGACCACACCAATAGATAGCAGGTCTTGGAAGACACTTTCTAACCGCTTTGGTTGGAAAGTAAAAACTCATGGTAAGAATTTTTGTTTTATTCCATTTTTTATATAGTTTTTTACTAACTTCAATCTCTCCTTTTATCGGTATTTGCTATTCGAGAAGTTATAGCCGAGGCAGTTGTGGCTTTCCGTGGCTCTTCGAGTACCCGCATCTCTTTAAAAAGGGCTAAAGAAATATTTTTGGGTTCGTCGTCAAAGAGAAAAGCTACTGATGAAGACTCTGAAGAAGAGGAAGGCGGGGGCTCTTTGGTGACAATGCCACAAACCCGAAGACGCATCATTTCCGATGACGAAGCAGAGGCATCTCCCCGTCCTTCTATTCCTCTTGCCGAATCTACTGAAGCCTTGGTTGTAATTCCCGATGACGACATTGATCCCATCGATACTCATGAGTCTATTGAACTGCTTTTTGACAGTGGATTTGGTAGTGAATGCTTAGGGCCTGTTTTCGATGAAACCCCCTTAGCCTCCTTTTTGACACCCGTATCTATGACTTCTTCCATGCCTTCGTTGTCAACCCCAGCTGTTTCTATTCTTTCCTCTACCGTTTTTACCTTATCTGCTACTCCTCCTTTGACAATTCCTCCTCCAATCGTTCATCATACCGAAGCTATCTCTTCAAGTAGGAGCGCTGCTATGAGGAGAGTAGTCATTGAAGTTCCTTCGGAGAGTAGTCTCTTGAGGAAATCAAGTCAATCAGATGCATGGCTAGAGAATTTGATTGGCCCAATCGAAAAAGCAAAGCTTCAAAGCCACAGTTCATTGACGATGATGAATGATATCGTGCACGCCACTTTGAAGGTATTTACCTCCTCTATTTATTTCCTTTCATTTTATGGTTTTTCTATCTTTGGGATTCTTATTTCCTCCCCTTTAAGCCAACCTTATCGGCACAGAGATGATGAAAAGAGTTAGCTCCTCGGAGCATATTGCACGTGACTCTCAGCTGGAGGCATTCAATTGGAAGGAACAGTACGAAAGCTTGCAGATTGATATGGAATATTTGGAAGAAAGCAAGACTTCTTTGGAGCAGACGGCACGAGTTTTGACTTCAGAACTGGCGGTTGAAAAGGCTTCCTCGATCCAAGCAGATAAATAGAAAACTCGCCTCGAAACCTCCTTCTCAGAACAACTATCCAAGGTTAGTGAGGAAATTAGAGAGTTGAAAGCTCTCTTGAGTGAAAAAGAGACTTACACTCGGGAGCTCGTGCAAATTGACTCAAGAACAAGAAGACCTTCGAGCTTCTTTTGATAAGGTGCGTGCTTTAGAAAGCTCCCATGCCTCTCTTCAATCTTTTTACACCACTGCCTTAGCTGAAAATGAGAAGCTAAGGAATGAGATTGCTCATTGGGAAAGGGATTATTGGGTCCTTGATGAAGAAAATACTTTTGAGGTGAGTTGGGCATTTTTGAATTCACGACTTGATACCCTAATTGAAGCTGTCTAAGAAAATTTCAACTTAGAGTCTGAGTTGGCTAAGGTAAATGAAACCATTGAGAAAGCTAAGAAACTCAAGATTTTCCTTCTCTCATGGCTGAAGCTTCTGTGAATGCTGAAGTTGATATGGATATCCCAACTCTTTCAAGGCCAGTCAAGCATGTTGCTGCAAGTCAAGTTCAACCCGCAACTGTTGATACACTTGCCCAAGTTGAACCCGCTGTTGTTGATGCTCCTCCAACTTCTCAGTGATTAGTATTAGTTGTTTGACTGTCTTTGTTTTTTTTTATTTGGAAAATTGTGATCAAACCCTTAGTTTCATTTGAGGGTTTTATTTTGGAAATGTAAGTCCCCAGACCTTTCACGGGGCAATTTGTTGTTTTATGCTTATATTCTTACTTAGTCTTATGCTTTTTAATATTTTTTGAAGTTTTCTCGTTACTCACTTGAACTTCCATTTAGTTTATTCTTGCCTTTAATTTTAAGGGCGTATAGAATAATCTGCATTTTTATTCTTAGAAAATGCTTCTGGTAACTTCATGAAAAATTAGACATGAATTTTATTAAAGAGGGCCCTTTTATACTCGACACTTAATGAAAAATACTCATCAACTTCATAATTGTGTATAACATACGAATAAAAGAAATAGGAACACACATGTTTCTTTGAAATAATTTTGACAAGTTTTTATTTGAACCTTGTCTTGTTTTGAATGGTACTTTTCATGTATTTGAATTACATCTATAGCTTTCTCGTAACTGTTTTTCTTGTAACAGATTTAAAAAAGAAAAAAAATAAACACGAGTTTTTATTTATAACTCGTTTCATTACATAGCCTTTACCCTAACTATAAGGTTTTCTTTGGCCTTAGCTCATGACTTTTACTCTGCGTTTGACTTTTTCAGGCTTGATCTTTGATTTTTCTCAATCTTCATTTTTGCCTTCTTTATACACATGCCTATGTATATTACGTAGTCCCCCAACTGTTTGAGTGTTCAAGTATGAAGCCTCGAGCACTCGGTTATTCCTCTCATTTGGTCCTTTCCCTGAAAAAAAGGAAAAACATAGAAGACTCGGATGTACGATTATCGATCAAGACCGCTTAACCCTTTTGAATTTCTATCATAACTTTTGTAACCCTAGGCCGGGAAGTTTAACGTATTCCGCGCGCCTTACAGGTCGTGACTCATCATTTAGTACATGATAGTTTTTTGCCTATCATCTAAAATCATTAGTATAATTTTTTCAAGTCAAAAATAGAATTTTAGAACAAAGATACCTGACCGTGGGTGTCCCTTAGAAGTAATATCTCTTCAAATGAACAGTATTCCAATGTGAAGGTAGTATTTTGCCGTCCATTGTTTCCAATTCATATGCTCCTTTACCTACGATACCGTGAATCTTGTAGGGTCATTCCCCTGTTAGACTTAATTTACCTGCATTAGCTACCTTCATAGATTGAAAACCCTTTTTAAGAACAAAGTCCCCAATTTTAAATAATTTGAGGCGCGCTCTCTGGTTGTAATATCGTTCTATAACTTGCTTATGTGCTTCCATTCTTATTAATGCAGCTTCTCTTCTTCCTTCAGGCAAATCAAGATTTATACGCATCTCCTCATCATTAGACTCTGTTGTCTGAGTAAAACTTGTATATGGCTCTCCTATCTCAACGGGAACTAGAGCTTCTGCACCATAAACCAACGAAAATGGTGTTGCTCCTGTACTTGTTTTTGCTATTGTACGATATGCCCATAAAACACCAGGTAGCACTTCTGGCCAATTTCCTTTTGAATCTTCTAATCGCTTCTTCAAATTGTTGATGATGATTTTATTTGTGATTCTGCTTGCCCATTGTCAACCGGATGATAAGGTGTAGACGTAATCCTTTAATATTCCAACTTTGAAAGAATTTAGTGATTTGAGCTCCTATAATGTCACGACCCAATTCCATAATGGGTCATGAAGGTGCCTGACACCTTTTCCAGGCAAGCCAACACGGAAATATCTCTAATCCTCTTATGTTGATTTTTTTGGTTAGAATTTAAGTGAAATAAGTGCTACAATTTGAATTCAAAACCAAAAGTGATAGATAACGTAAACAATGTAATAGTACAACCCAAAAATATGTCTACTAATGTGTATGCCGGAACCTGGTGTCACAAGTTACGGGCAGCTAGTAGAATATACACAAAAGAATATCTCTATCCTACTGTCTGAAATAAAGAAAGATGGCAAAAGTAAAGGAAGACTCCATCCGACTGCTGAGCAGCATAGGAAGGAAGCAGCTCACCGTGGAAGTCTCTGCCACAAACTCAAAGGCGCGCTCCAGACTGGTAACCAGATGTATCTGCCTCAAATCCTATACAATTAAGTACAGAACGTAGTATGAGTATATAAAGAATATGTACCCATTGAGTATCCTGCCTAATCTCGAAGAAGTAGAGACGATAGGTCAACTTGATACTCACTAGGGTCGAATGGTATATCAAGGTAATTATGCAAACCATGAAGCATCACTAATAAGCAACACCTTATAACAAGACATAAAAGTCCTACTCTCCACTATATTACCAGCTAACCATTTAATTTTATTATATTTATCAATTTATGTCAAGCGATATTAATATTTAAAAACTCTCAGACAAACAACAATAGCATGCGCAAATATGCTGAGGCGACGACCCGATCCAACAGAAATAAACTGTGCACTTGTTGAGGGTCGACGACGCGCCTATAGATGCATCTATTCATACCGAGGTGTTTGGCCCGATCCAAAAATAATAAGAATTACCAAGTATACATACAAGGCATATCGATAGTCATTAATGCCAGGCAAGACTTCAACAATTATACAAGACGTTCTTATTCCCTTTTTAAGTCTCTAGCATATCCTAGGTGCTCGTATTAACAAGATAATATAGAGATTATATAAAATAAGCATGGTGTGGGTCCTAAACTACCAAGACAATTAACATAGTAGAAGCTACGCGCGGACTCTCGTCACCTAGCGCGTACTTAGCCCCCGCATTTAGCAACAATTACTCAGTTATTAATCGTATGAGGACAATTCCCTCTTACAAGGTTAGAAATGAGACTCACATCTCTCTAGAGCGTACTTCCAATATCAAGAACAAGCCCATGTCCTCAACTCGGAGATGAACAATCACAAACTAATTAAATATAGTAAACTCTAGTTAATATAAGCTCACAAGATCGATTTCTAACTATTCAAGCCATTTACCAACTATTTAGAAGGGTTTCCTAAATTCCAACCCCAGGCCCACGTGCCCGGATCCCGAAATTTTTCAAAAAAAGTTGTTCTCTACTACTTAAGGATCAATAATATACGATTTCTAGTTCATTTCATAACAAATTTCGTGGTTGAATCTTAGTTTTATTTAAATCCTAGGTTTAGTTGTAACCCTTTGATTTTACCTAGTTTTTTGTGTTTAATATACCTAATATACATGTATTTACGCTAAGGATGAATAGAAATGACTTACCTCATAGTGTTTTGTTGAAATCCCCTCTTTGGAAGCTCTCAAATCGCCCAAGAGTAGAGTGGAAATGAAATAAATGCTCTAAGTCCCATTTTTTAAAATAATGCCCCGTCCTCTGATTCGCAATTGCGACACCACGCTCGCAATTGCAAGGTTGAAATTGTGACAACACGCTCGCAATTGCAAGGTCGCAATTGCGACAATCCTTTGACGAATTCGAACGGCCCTCTTTCTGGCCTCGATCGCAAATGTGATGCATGGGTTGCAAATGCGGACCCTTCTGGGTTCGCATTCGAAGAGATGGTTCACAAATGCGAACACTGTACAGCCCGGCCAATATCACAAATGCGAAGAGTTTCTCGCAATTGCGATGGCCATCTCGCAATTGCGTAACCTACAACAACAACAAAGATACCAGCAAAACTGCTGTGTTTTCTTACCTCCAACCATGCCCCAATCTTACCCGAGCCCTCGGGGCTCAACTCCGAACACTCACATAACTCCAATGACAATGTGCAAACTTGCTCAAACAATCAAATAACCTAACCTAAAATCACGGATTTAACCCCAAAATGCATGAATCCCTCAAAAATACCCAAATTCCTATCTTTTCAACCGAACATCCGAATCACGTCAAATCCATCCCGTTTCTCACCAAATTTCATAGATAAAACCAAAATCTTATACCGAACCTCTACCTGGCTCCATAACCAACATACGGGTCCGATATCAATGTGATCAAGCATTTTTCCTTTTTATTAAACTTTGAGGATTTCACTTTAATAATTTTTAATAAAAATTCATTACTCGGGCTAGGGACCTCGGAATTCATTTTCGGGCATACGCCCAGGTCCCATATTTTTCTACAGACCCTCCAGGATCGTCAAACTACAAATCCTGGCCGTTTTCCTAAAAAGTTGACCGTGGTCAAACTTGGTCTTTTAAGAGAATCTTAAAGAAATAATTGGACATATTTTTACTCAAAACTTTTCCAACTCCCGAACCAACCGTCCCCGCAAGTTATAAATTAGCTAAAGCAAGTGCGAGAAGTTTTATTCAAGGGAACAAGGTTCAAAAATGAAAAACGACCAGTCAATTCATTACACTCTCCACCTCATTAACAAACATTCGTCCTCGAATGGACATAGAAGAGTACCTAGACTGCTGCATAAGTGGGGATATCTGCTCCACATGTCCTCCTCTGACTCACAAGTCGCCTCTTCAACCGTTGGCCCCTCCACTGGACCCTCTCCGTAGAAATCCTCTTGGATATCAACTAGCAATCCTCTCTATCAATAATGGCAGCTGGCTCCTCCTCGTACCCCTCAGTCTCATCTAACTGAATGGTGCTGAAGTCCAACACATAGGATCGGCCGGAATGATACTTCTGAAGCATCGAAAAACGAAAAACTGGATGGACTCCTGATTAACTGGGGTAAACCAAGCTCATAGGCAACCTCCCCAACCCGTCTCAACACCTCAAAGGGGCCAATAAACCTTCGGCTCAACTTTCCCTTCTTCCCGAACCTCATGATGCCCTTCATGGGAGATACCTTCAAGAGAACCTTCTTATCAACCATAAATGATACATCCCGCACCTTCTGATATGCGTAGCTCTTTTGTCTGGACTGAGCCGTGCGAAGCCTCTCCTAAATCAACTTTACCTTATCCAAGGCATCCTGTACCAAATCTGTCCCAAGAAACTTAACCTCACCAGGCTCAAACCACCCGAAGGGAGAAGGACAACGCCGACCATACAAAGCCTCGTACAGAGCCATCTCTATGCTGGACTGATAGTTGTTGTTATACGCAAACTCTGCTAAAGGCAAGAACTGATCCCACTGCCCTCTTAAGTCAATCACACATGCTCTAAGCATATCCTCTAAAATATGAACTGTCCGCTCCGACTTCCCTTTGATCTGAGGATGGAATGATGTGCTAAGCTCTATCCGAGTCCTCAACTCACTCTAAACGGCTCTCCTGAAATGGGAAGTGAACTGAGGGCCTTTGTATGATATGATGGAAACCAGAACACCATGCAATCGGACTATTTCCTGAATATAGACTTGAGCATATCTCTCCATTGTATAAGTAGTTGCCATTGGAATGAATTGAGCCGACTTGGTCAACCTATCCATAATGACCCACACTGAATCAACCTTCTGCAAGGTCTGCGGCAACCCAACTATGAAATCCATAGTGATGCGCTCCCACTTCCACTCAGGAATAGGCATATGCTGAAATAGGCCATCCCGCCTCTGGTGCTCATATGTGACCTGCTGACAATTCAAACATCTAGCTACATACCGACGATGTCCTTCTTCATTATCTGCCACCAATAATGCCACCTCAGGTCACAATACATCTTTGTGGCACCTAGATGTATGGAATACTGTGAACTGTGTGCCTCCTCTAGAATCCTCATCCTCAGACCATCAACATTAGGAACACATAGACGACCCTGGAGTCGCAAAACACTATCCTCACCAATAGGAACCTCTTGGGAACCTCCCTGAAGTATTGTCTCTCTAAGAACTGCCAAATGTGGATCTTCGAACTGCCGAGCCTTGATCTTCCCCAATAACGACGATTGAGGAACCACACATGCTAGAACTCGGCTGGGCTCTGAAATGTCCAACCTCACAAGTCTGTTAGCCAAGGACTGAATGTTCAAACCTAGTTGCCTCTCCTCTGCTGGAATGAATGCCAAAACTACCCATACTCTCTGCCTTTCTACTCAAGGCATCCACAACCACATTTGCCTTACCCGGATGCTAATGATTGGTGATGTCATAATCCTTTTGTAGCTCAAGCCACCTGTACTGCCTCAAATTAAGATCCTTCTGCCTAAACAAATGCAGGAAACTGGGATGATCGGTATAAACCTCACATGTCACCCTATACAAATAATGCCTCCATATCTTAAGAGCATGAACAATCGCTACCAATTCCAGATCGTGCACAAGGTAACTCTTCTTGTGAACCTTTAGGTGACGTGAGGCATATGCAATAACTCGTCCCTCCTGCATCAATACACATCCCAAGCCAATACGGGAAGTATCGCAATATACCGTATACATCCCTGAACCGGAAGGCAATACAAGAACTGGTGTCGTGGTCAAAGTCGTCTTGAGCTTTTGGAAGCTCTCCTCACAATCATCGGACCAACGGAATGGAGCACCCTTCTGGGTCAAACTAGTCAAAGGTGATGCAATAGATAAAAAGCCCTACACATATCCCCGGTAATAGCCTGCTAACCCAAGGAAACTCTTGATCTCAGTCACTAAAGTAGGACGTGGCCAACTCTGAACTGCCTCAATCTTCTTGGGATCCACCTTAATACCCCATCCTGACACAACATGCCCGAACAATGCCACTGACTCTAGTCAAAACTCACACTTAGAGAACTTAGCATATAGCTTCTGCTCTCGCAAGGTCTGAAGCACCACTCTCAAATGCTGCTCGTGCTTCCTAGGCTACGTGAGTATATCAAGATGTCATCAATGAAAAAGATAACAAAGGAATCAATATAAGGCCTGAATACCCTGTTCATCAAATCCATAAATGCCACTGGGGCATTAGTCAAGCCGAAGGACATCACTAGAAAGTCATAATGGCCATATATATTCCTGAATGCAGTCTTCCAAACATCTGAGTCCCGAATCTTCAACTGATGATACCCTAACCTCAAGTCAATCTTAGAGAACACCGTAGCACCCTGCAGCTGGTCAAACAAATCATCTATGCGAGGTATACTTATTCTTGATGGTGACTTTGTTCAACTGGTGGTAGTCAATGCACATCCGCATAGTCTCATCCTCGTTCTTCACAAATAACACTTGTGCACCCCAAGACGATACACTGGGCCTGACAAACCCTTTTGCTAGAAACTCTTCCAGCTACTCCTTTTACTCCTTAGGAGCCATACAATATGGTGGAACAGATATAGGATGAGTGCCTAGAGCCAAATCAATACAGAAGTCAATATCACGATTCGGAGGCATGCCATGAAGATCAGAAAGAAAATATCGGCGAATGCTCAGACAACTAGCATTGAATCAATTGTCGGAGACTCTGCGGTGACGTCTCAAACATAATCTAGATACGCCAAGCATCCCTTCTCAACCATGTGTCAAGCCTCTAGGAAATAAATAAGCCTGATAGGCATATCGATTGTGGAACCCTTCCACTCCAACCTCGGTGATCCTGGCTTCACTAGTGAAACAGTCTTGGCATGGCAATCAAGGACGTCGTGATATGGATATAGCCAATCCATGCCCAGGATGACCTCAAAATCAATCATATCAATCAACAAAATATCGTCTCTAGTCTCGAAACCACAGAAAGTGACCACACAGGACCGGTAGATCCGATCAACAACCACATAATCACCCACTGGAATAGACACATGAACAGAAGTGCCCAAAGGCTCAGGAGAAATAATGAGGAAACGAGCAAACAAAGGTGATACATATGAGTAGGTAGACCCCGGATTAAATAATACCGAAGCATCTCTACCGTTAACAGAAATAATACCTGTGATGACGGTATCTGAGGCCAATACATCTGGCCTGGCCAGAAGAGCATAGAATCTAGCTGGAGCGCTGGCCCTCTAGCCTTTACCTGACTGAGTAGTAGCTGGCTGACCTCTCCCTGTCTGGCCTCCACCTCTAGGACGACCTGTACTAGTCTGCCCTCCACTTCTAGGTGGCTCGGCAGCTGGTGCTGAAATCATGGGCTGCTGACCCTGCTGCACTGCCTTGCCCTAAAGTCTGGCGCAGTATCTCCTCATGTGATTGGGATCTCTGCACTCAAAACAACAGTGTGGGGCATCGACCTGCTGCCCTGATGGCTGACCCCGATAACTGGTATATCCGTTGGAAGAAGCCTGGATAGCCGGTGAACGACATGAACCCTCCAGGATGGCACTGAAATAAGAATCGGAAGGACTTTGGGGACTTGAATACCCACTGGAGGAACCCTGAATAGTTGGAAGGCGGTAGGAAGTCTCTGGCATAGCACTGAAATAGGGGCGTGGTGGAGCCTCCCCGCCAAGAGGTGGTGCTGAAACTGGTGGCCTACTAGGCTGGCCCCTCCCATAGTGACCTTTCCCCCTAGCTGGGGCACCTCTGAACCCACAGGAGAACCTAGCTATCTTGTCCTGTTGTATCTACTCTCTACCCCTCTGGCGATATCCCTCAATTCGACGAGCAATCTCAGCCACTAGCTAATACTCCATGCCCATCTCCACCTCTTGAGCCATACTAAACGGAATACCGGGCTGCAATCTAGTGACAAACCTCCGCACCCTCTCTACATCTATAGGAAGTATCATGAGTGCATGGTGGGACAACTCGAAAAACCTCACCTCATAATTAGTCACAGACATCTGACCCTACTCGAGCTGCTCAAACTGGTACCACGGCTCCTCCCTCTCAGAGGGCGGGATATATCTATCCAAGAACAACTGTACAAACTAATCCCAAGCGATGGGAGGAAAATCCACTAGCCAGCCAAGAACATAGACTGCCACCATCTGCGTGCCCTGCCCTCGAGGTGAAAAGTTGTGAAGTAAACTCTATGCGACTCCAATATCCTCATGTTGTGCAGTATGACCCTCCACCTGTCAATGAAGTCCTTGGCATCCTCATGATGCTCGCCCCAAATACCGGAGGATGAAGCTCCGTCCATCTGTCCGATAAATTTTGTGGATCACCATCCACAGCTGGCCTGGGCTGGGGTGCCGCTGCACCAACTTGATGAGCCCCATCTGCCGGTAGTGCACCCGTAGTCTGATATACTGTAGTTGTATAACCTGGGACCTGAGCATTAGGGGTCTGGGCTCCCCCTCTTGCCTGTGAAGTAGTTGGGTCCGCTGGAAATAAACCATCCTGAGTCATAGTGTCCATGAACCGTAGCATGCGGCCTATGACCTCCTGAAATCCTGGCACTGTCATGAAATTTTCCGGGGTAGGCTCAGCTGCGAGCACCTCACGCTGCTCCTCAATAATAGGATCATCCACAGGATCTGCCGGTGGTGCAACCGGAATGGCTCTGGGACGCCCTCGTACCTTACCATGGGGTAGTGCCCTCCCCCAGCTTCTACCTCGACCTCGAGCAACGGGGGGAGCATCTCCTCTCGGGTTCGGAATGTCAGTGGTGCGAGTTCTCACCATCTCTAAAGAATAGAAGAGGGAAATTTAGTACACTAAGAATGGTACAACAGGAAATGAATAAAGAGTATTCTTTCCTAATACCCCATAACCTCTCGTAGATAAATGCAGACGTCTCCAAACCGATCAACAAGACTCTATCAGGTTTACCCATAACTCAATAAACCTACGTGAACCTAGTGCTCTGATACCATGTTGTCACGACCCAATTCCATAATGGGTCATGAAGGCGCACGACACCTTTGCCAGGCAAGCGAACACGGAAACATCTTTAAACCTCTTATGTTGCTTTTGTTTTTATCAAAATTTAAGTGAAATAAGTGCTCCAATTTGAATTTAAAACAAAAAGTGATAGATAACATAAACGGCGTAATAGTACAACCCAAAAAATAAGTCTACTAATGTGTGTGCCAGAAATTGGTGTCACAAGCTACGACAGCTAGTAGAAAATACAAAAAATAATATCTCTATCCTACTGTCTGAGATAAAGAAAGATAGAAAAAGTAAATGAAGACTCCATCTGGCTGCTGAGCGGCATAGGAAGGATGCAGCTCAATGTGGAAGTCTCTGCCACAAACTAAAAGCCCCGCTCCGAACTGGTGACCAGATGTATCTGCCTCAAATCCTGTATAATTAAGTACTGAAGCGTAGTATGAGTACATAAACAATATGTACCTAGTGAGTATCCCGCCTAGTCTCGAAGACGTAGAGACGACACGTTGACTTGATACTCACTAGGGTCGATTGGTATATCAAGCTAATTATGAAAACCATGAAGCATCACTAATAAGCAATAGTTTATAACAAGACAGAAAAGTTCTACTCTCCACCACATCACAAGCTAAACATTTAATTTTATTATATTTATCAATTTATGTCGGGCCATGAAAGGTGATATCAATATTTAAAAACTCTTAGGGAAGCAACAATAGCATGCGCAAATATGCCGAGGCGATGGCCCGATCCAACAGAAATAAACTGTGCACTTTCCGAGGTTTGACGACGCGCCTATAGATGCACTATTCATACCGAGGCGTTCGGCCCAATAAAAAAATAATAAGAATTACCAAGTATACACACAAGGCATATCGATAGTAATTAATGCCAGCCAAGACTTCAACAATTATACAAGTACGTTCTTATTCCCTTTTTAAGTCTCTAGCATATTCTAGGTGCTCGTATTTACAAGATAATATATGGATTTAAATAAAATAAGCATGATGCGGGACCTAAACTACCCGAACAATTAACATAGTAGTAGCTAGGCACGGACTCTCGTCACCTAGCGTACGTAGCCTCGTATTTAGCAACAATTACTCAATTATTAATCCTATGGGAACAATTCCCTCTTACAAGGTTAGAAAGGAGACTCACCTCGCATCGGACCATACTTCCAATATCAAGAACAAGCCCAACTCCTCAATTTGGAGCCGAACGATCACAAACTAATTAAATAGAGTAAAATCTATTTAATATAAGCTCACAAGATTGAATTCTAACTATTCAAGCTATTTACCAACTATTTACATGGGTTTCCTAAATTCCAACCCCGAACCCACATGCTCGGATCCCGAAATTTTTCGAAAAAAGTTGTTCTCTACTACTTAAGGATCAATAATATACGATTTCTAGTTCATTTCATAACAAATTTCGTGGTTGAATCTTAGTTTTATTAAAACCCTAGGTCTAGCTCTAACATTTTGATTTTACCTAGTTTTTGGTGTTTAATCTACTTAATATACATGTATTTACGCAAAGGATGAATAGAAATGACTTACCTCACAATGCTATGTTGAAATCCCTTTTTTGGAAGCTCTCAAATCGTCCAAGTGTAGAGTGGACATGAAATAAATGCTCTAAGTCCCATTTTTAAAAACTATGCCCAGTCCCCTGATGTCGCAAATGCGACACCACGCTCGCAATTGCGAGGTCGCAATTGTGACAATCTTTTCGCAAATGCAAATTCCCCCTTTCATGCTTTGATCGCAAATGCGGACCCTGCTGGGTTCGCAAATGCGAAGAGATATTTCGCAAATACGAACACTGTCCAGCCCTGCCAATATCACAAATGCGAAGAATTTCTCGCAATTGTGATGGCCATCTTGCAATTGTAAAACCTGCAGCAGCAGTAAAACTGATGTGTTTTCTTACCTCCAACCATGCCCGAATCTCACTCGAGCCCTCGGGGCTCCACTCCCAACACTTAGGCAAGTCCTATCACAATGTACAAACTTGCTCAAGCAATCAAATCAACTAGCTAACACCTAAAACCATGGATTTAACCCCAAAATGCATGAATCCCTAAAAACATCCAAATTCCTATCTTTTCAACCGAACGTCCGAATCACGTCAAATACATCTTGTTTCTTACCAAATTTCACAGATAAGACAAAAATATTGTACTGATGTTGTACCGGGCTCCGGAACCAATATACGGGCCCAATATCAATGTGATCAAGCATTTTTCCTTTTTGTTAAACTCCAAGATTTCACTATAACAATTTTCAATAAAAATTCATTACTCGTGCTAGGGACCTCAGAATTCAATTTTGGGCATACGCCCAGGTCCCATATTTTCCACGGACCATTCGGGATCGTCAAACCACGAATCCGGGTTTGTTTTTTCAAAAAGTTGGCCGAAGTCAATCTTGGTCTTTTAAGAGAATCTTAAATAAATAATTGGACATATTTGTACTCAAAACTATTCCAACTCCCGAACCAACCATCCACGTAGGTTATAAATTAGCTAAAGTAAGTGCAGGAACATTTATTTGAGGGAACAAGGTTAAAAAATGCAAAATGGCCAGTCCGGTCATTACATATAAATTGAGGTCCATTATCACACACAATCTCCTTTGGTACACTGAATCGGCATATGATATTCCGCCAAATCAAATTTTTGACTTCCTTTTCTCATACCTGTTTGAATTCTCCTGCCTCTACCCATTTAGTAAGATAATCAGTAAGTATGCAAAATGCTATTAATCTTAGACTCCTTTGAGTTTATTCAGGCTATGCTGAACTTTCAATAACTTAGAGAAACCGTTATCTCTCTTGTTTCCATGGACTTAATCCCGAGGACTTATCCATTCTCGTCACCTTTTCACTTGCCTTTCCTCATCCTTACTCATGTTTCATTAAAACTTTATCGTTGTACCATACTTTAGCTTGCGACCTATATATTTATTTATACTACTGCAACCTTCCTTTAACTTGCTTGTACCATAGATTTCCTTATGTTATTTTGGATCATCAAGCGAGACATCACATTGTCTCCAACTTTTCTCTACTCTTTTAATTAGATCTCTCAATACTTAGAAACTATAGGCTGGAAGACATGCTACCGGTGATGCTGCTATCATTCCCAATTATTGGATTCCCGTACTTAAAGCCTTATATCCAAATTATGGACTATTCACAATCTTCTGCCTTTAAGTATCCGTACGTTGTTTGCCTTTACTTTACTTACCTTTTGAAATCTCGCATCATATCTTCTAAATATTTCCTGACCACCTTCCACCTAGGTGTAATTCTCATCCATAACTTGAATCTCTATTATAATACTCATATCTCTGGTATATACACAATCTGGTGGGAGCTTCGTACTGACTTTTTGAGGTTGGTACTTCTTCTAACTGGCTTCATTGTAGAGCTATTATAGATTATGATTGTTGTGTTATGTCTCTTGAACATTTGATATTAAGAGTGATTCTGTTATGTTCTCAAGCACAAACTATATTATTTTCTAGTTCCAATAGTTACACTCCTTATTTACTTGGGTGATGTAATTCTTTAGTTTTCTCTTCCTTTTGATCAGTCTTTACGTAGGCTTAAGCTATCTTCCGATCTGTGACTCATGGTATCAGTTATTACCTTATACTTTGATGGGCATTATGGGATATCCATTACAAAATCTTTTAACAGTTATATTTTTTATCTATGCCCTGGGCTCAATTCTTTCTTTCAACTTATATTGTAGTTCTCTTTGGCTATATGATTGTTAACAAATATGCTGCCTTGATAATGCTCCAGAATCTTGAGTGTATCCATAACGTACTAACTCTAAATCATTGATCGAATAATTCTTTTGTTCTATATTAGCTATCTTTCAACGAAAGCTATTGTTTTTCCTGGTCTTTCTGCCCCTTGTAGCTGTGAGCATGTGATTTTTTGCCCTGCTAAGACGACTCCCATAGGACTCTCAGGTTAAGGATTTTCTTTTTAATATTTGCATTAGGATTTAATTTTAGGATTAAATTGCGTGTGCCCGTGTGTTTTCATTTAGGATTTAGTTTCATATTTTCGCTATAATTATGGTTATTTTTGCATATATAAAATTCAAAAAAATACGCAAATAGTATTTCTGCCATTTTAATCATTTTTGTTTAACTTGTTGCATTTTTGTTTGTGTTAATTAGGAATTTCTTAAAAATAAAATTAGGAATTAAATAATAAAAAAAGAAGAAGAAAGAAAACAAAACAAAAATATGTACATATATATACAGCCACCGAGGCTGGCCACAATTGGGCAAGACCTAGGTGGCCCAAACCCATTTCCCTGTAAATACATACAGCACCCAGCCCAAACACCAGCCCCGACCCAGTCCACATACAACCTGCCCAAAACGACACCGTTATAAGAAGATCCATAACATCCATTGATCAGCCAATCATCCAACAGCCCTGAAACCTTGCCCAAGATCATATATATATGTGCAAACGCTGCTATACACTCAGAGACCAAACCAGCATCATTCCTCATACATACAATCCGGTGTATTACCTCCCCTTGACCTCCCCTTGACCGCCCTATGACCACCCTTGACCACCTAGCACCGTCCTAACGCCGCCGCCGGAAATCGCCTCATGGCGGCAGCCGGTCACCAAACCACCCCAACTTTGCACCACCGGACCACCATGACCCCCTCTTCCTCTTTCTGTAATTAGTTTCTTTCGAACACACACAGATCTGCTCGAATATTCAAAACAAGGGTCGTCGTAACCACCGTCTCAGGCGACCCAATCCCAAACCGTCCCAAATTTACACCATAGGACCCCCTAGACCTCCTCTTCCCTGTCCTGCAATCTGTTCCTTTTAACCAACTCTACATCGCCTCGAATATTGATTTGAAGTTTAACCTTAAAACCAAAACCCCACCGTATCCTGGTCAAACTAACCTCAGACAGTCCCCGTCTGTTCCCTTCCCCAACCATACCACCCACAGCCCTCAAATACCACTAACCACCAAGGAAATCCAGATCTGAGACCTCACTTGGTCTCAGAATCACAAAATACCATTCCTGAACCCCCAAGCCCATTATTCCAAAACTAGTTGTCCTAGAAGGTTAGAAGCCTCCACAGAAGAGGTGAGAAACTAACGGAATGGATTCAAGTTAGAGTTGAATGTGTAAAAGCTATGTATTCTGTGTTCCTTTCGTTGTTTGTATGTCTATTTGCTTTGTGTACTTTACAATTTTATTTGTTTTCCACAAATAATCTTCTTTCCTTGTTATATTAAATGACTCTTTGGGGTATTACTGGTTGGACTACATCTTTTATAATGGTCTGATGTTATATTGACTTCTCAGTTTGTTTTCACCTCTAAAGTTTTACATGGTTTGAAGTTTCATTTTTGAAATTTACATGTCTCGTTGATCTTCATCTCTTGATTTTCATTTTCACCCCCTGAGATCCTGAGTAGTTTTGCTAAATACTTTTTGAATCCTACTTGTACATGATTCTTAGAATATTCATTCTTGTTTGTCGTTCTGCTACTCACCATTAGTTCTATTGATTTTTTAAGTAGCATGATCTTGAGTGCATTCTTAGGGTTGGTTGATCATCTCTGAAAGTCTTAGAAATAATCATTTTGGCCTGCTTCATACCATGCTTAAAATTCTAGTTAGGACTCTTTGCTTAATTTGCATTTGTTGAGGCTAAGTTTGTGTGAATTTCTGATATTAGTCATGTTCTCATCTCCTTTCTTGCTTTTAAGAAGTATTGAGTTTTTGTAATTGGGTCACTTCTATAAGTCATGCACTAGTTGATTAGTGCCCTCTCCTGGTCGATTTCATCCATTTGTTTTGACATAAAGATGCATGAACATTTATATGATCCTAAAGTTATAATAATTATTGATTGATCAATCCATATTAGGATATGTAGTTGTATGGGCTAATTGTTAAACTTATCTAATGAGCTTGTTAATCCAGACCAAACTTTGGCCCATAACTTAACCACAATTGACCTGGGTCAATTTTAACCAAACCAAATGACAGATTAAGGTTAAAACTTCAGGTTAGTTAATTAGGAACGGAAATAGGGGTATAAAAGATATTTGAGCTTAATAGAATTTGGTAACAACCCCTAGAACATTCTAGTGAGGGACTTAGGTATAATTTCAGCCTCAAACTGGAGGCACAAGTCCGGAAACTAAGGACCATTCAGCAAAAAAACTGAAATCTGAATCAGAGACTAAAAGTAAAAACAAGGAAAAGTGTTGCCCTAAGGCTTCACTATGAAAGAGCAATCTGAACATTTAGAGGATGGGATTTTTTTTAAATTTTGGGAATATATTTTTTATCAGATATTTCTCTGAAGTTAGAGTGAATTGAGATATATAAATACATATTAATTTCCTCTATATTCTAAAAAATCCTTAGTGCTGCTCTCATTCCTGTGGAATTTTGGTCTCTTTAAAGCCTTTCCTAAAATCTGGGTGTTTTACTGTTCAATTGGTTGCTGCTTGTTTGCTGATTAACATCAGTTACTCATAGGTTTTGTTTCCTTGCTGAATTCCAGGTATATTCTGATGTCCATTGATGTATGGAGCTTAATTTGAATACCTTTCCAATTTCGAAGATCTGTATTTATCATTTCCTCTTTGAACCCTCACCCTTTTTCCTTCTCTTTTAGCTTTAGTATATTTCATGATAGAGATAATTACCTTGTAATAATTAGATATTTGGACTAATTTGTCTTGTAATAACTGAACATTCGAACTGATTTATCTTGTAATAATTGGACATTTGGATTGATACTTTGAATATGCACAATTAATAGTAGGATTAACTAATGATATGGCTAGATCATATGCCTGTTGTAGTTTATAATTCATAGCTTGACAGCTATTCAAATGTCAAAACATTATGTAGTGTTCTAGTTCATTCAAGTTTCAGTACATTTGGAAATAATCTGCTTAGATTCGTCTAGCATATTGTAACCATAATTCTAAGTGAAGTTTGGAAACTGAATTTGTGTACTCTGGCTTCTGAGTATTGTGAATTGTTTCGTGAAAATTTAAGGCTGAAATCTGATACAAAAATCATCCTCAACATTTTTCTTGTGAATATGGTTGATATATTTAATAGTAGTCATGTATAATATTTCAGTAATAAAGGTATAAATCGAGAACTAAGTGTTGAGACTTATTTATGATGGATTCACTCGTCCAAATATCTCTGGGCCTAACTGAAAGGCCTAGCAGCTGCCAGATACAATGTATGTTCCTGGGCTTTCCAAAACCTGAAGCCCAATCTGTATAATTAGCCATTAATGAGGCTAAAAATGTGAATATTAAGTTTTCGGGTGTGTTATTCACCTGTAAATTATTAGAACATCTCTAGATACGATAAAATAGAACATTTAGTGTGCTTTAGGATGTCTTTATAAAATAAAGTGGGCCACGTTCACCTAATAAAACACCACGAGGCTCCTTAATTTGATAAAAAACTTAGTAAAATTGGAAGTGCCGATTTGCAAATTTCACAGCCTCACACGAATGTCAAAAGACGTAGTTGCTATAGACGCGAATTTATTAATAAAATACCTTCCTAAATCGGGGTGCATATTTATGTGACCCAAATCCAAATCTTAATGGAGTTAGAATACGTCTAAATTGCGTGCGCATTTATGTGACGCGATTCGCGATGTGTTTTAATGACATTATAAACTTCCTAAAATATACATACTAAGGCGGTTAATATTTTTAAAATTGCATCATAGGCTTGAACATGTACTCAAATCATAACTTTAGCCACTTATAATAGTTTGAGCGACCATGCTAGAACCATGGGATCCGAGGGTTCCTAGTACCTTTCCTCGAGTCAACAAAATTACTTACTCAAGAATTCTTGTTCGCAGACTCCACTTGGGAAGTTAAAATATTTCATCAATTTGGGATTTTAAATAAATCAGTGACTTGGTACACCAAAAGCCAAACCTATCCCAAGTGGCCACTCTAGAATAAATGATTAATCCCATTTCGAATGATGTCACTTTAATTGGAAAAACTCTCTGATACGTTTATCCTTCGGGGTAGTTATGTAAAAAGAAGGTGTGACAGCTCTAGCGACTCTGCTGGGGAACGAACCCAGAATCTTGTTCAGGGTTCAAGAATTCGAGCTTGAAATAACTGTTATATTTGGCTTTTTCTGATTTTCTTACATGTTCTGTGCTAAATGCCACATGTTTTACCACTTTGATATTATCTGAACTGTATATATAAACTGCTATGAAACCCTTCACTTCTCACCTCCGGGGATGGGCTTACTGGTTGAGACTCCCTATTCTGTTAGTGTCCTACCCTGAAAAATAAGAAATAGCCCGGACAAGTTACTAAGCCGGATGGACTTTTGGTTCCCGGTACGTAGCCCACTCCTCGACTCGATTCGTTCGCTCGGGTACACAGTCTAGACCCTGTACCGAGATTCTCAACTTAGTATAACAAAACTTCATGTCGGATTCCTAGTAGGAACTTTTATTTGCATCATGCATTTGGCTTAGGGGGCTTAACACATGGGTTGGGATTGTCTAGGACAGGTGCCGTGAAATAAAAGAACATCCTGATGCATTTTACGTGCTACTTGTGCATTTATTTGCTTTGGATTCGCATGTTGACCAATTGTGATCAAAAGAGAATAAATTGAGGAAAACAGCAGTGTTAGGGTGATCGCTTATAAAATCAATGTTTAAAATAGCGCCGAAATGTTGCCGGATTTTTCTAAACAAAAACCAAAAAAAACAACAAAAAAACCCAAAAAAAATGATTTGGAGTTTTTTAAAAACATTTGCGGTATTAATAAATTATTTTGGCCAAGTCTAACCCATTTTCCAAAATGTCAAAAAAAGATGTCCGAGTTTATCCACTTGTTTTGAAATAAGTCGGGTGATGCCATTACTGCCGGTAATAAACAAATGTTATCCCAAGGGACGCCGGAAGGGTGATCTTGCACAAATGGTCACCTTTGAATTTCATTCTAACTGGCTAGAAAGCACAGCCTGGAAAACCTTCTCTCCGAAGTGTTGGAAGGTCGTATTTGCAAAACCGATCCTGGTTTTAAAATAAATTTCATAAAATGTCAGTTTTAATGTTTTGAGGCTACTAATTCACCTTTATAAATGTGCAGAATGAGCACAAAAATAAACAAAATTCCCTTGGAGCTGCGGCTATGGAGAAATGATCTTGGGGAAGCAGGACAGAAAAAGGTCGACGCACATCTGGGGAGCCTCAATGGTTTATTGAAAATTAACCCCAAGGGAGACATCATAAAGGCCTTATTCACTTTTTGGGACCCGACCCACAATGTCTTCCACGTTCCGGACTTTGAGCTAACCCCGACTTTAGAAGAAATGTCCGGGTATATTGGGACCCAGAATCCCTTCGAGACATCAATACTTGATCGCAGCCAGAGCTCTCGCTGTGCATAAATTGTTGGATACCCTGAAAATCAGCAGAAAAATTCACAATCCCGACTTATCGGCTGGCTTTTGCACCTTGCAATTTATATTCCAAAGATATGGCCACATTGGAGGATTCTACAACCCTGAAAATCTTATATGTAGCAAGGGTAATCAGCTCAAGTGGGAGGAGCATCGATGCTTCGCGTTCATTGTATCTTTCTTGGGTCTTTTAGTATTCCCGCGAAAGGACGGGAACATCGACATACGGATAGCAGGGGTCGTTAGCACTTTGATGACCCAAGCAAAGAGTACTCTCGCTCCAATGATCTTGTCTGGTATCTTCCGAGCCTTACCATCTGTAAAGCGGGGGGAGATTTCTTTGAGGGTTGTAACTTGTTGCTACAAATTTGGATAATTGAGCATATATGTCACCGACCTCGATACATAAATTGCGGGTTGCCAACAAAAGGCTGCATAGAGGAATTTGGCAACAGAGTTGATGGGTTTAAATTGCCAGAGGGTGTCGCAGAATGGGTGGTGCATCTCCCGTTCATCACCGCAAATCAAATAGAATGGACATTCTGTTGGCTATCTTTGGACGAAATTGTGTATATGCCCGCCACCGGACCCCATTTCCTTTTGATGGGCATCCTAAGCATCCAACCTTATGCGATGTATAGAGTACTCAGACAATTGGGTAGATGTCAAATGATCCTCAGAGATGAGGATATTAGCTTCCATGTGGTTGAGATAATCCCGAATGGTCAATTCCCCGAAGCTACTGTACGCCAAATCTGGAGTAAGTGCCAATATTTGACAGCCGATACTCGTGTATGTGTCATATCTAAGGGTGAGGTAGCACCAGGGTATGTTGCCTGGTATAAGAGAGATATAGAGCCTGGGAGACCAGCAAAGAGACCCCATCTCCAGGAATTTGCTGAGACATCACAAGAGCAGTGGTATTGGTTTGCAAAAGAAAATGAATACCGGGCTACTATAGGAAAACTGGAAAAGAAGATTCAAGAATTGCAATTTGAAAGCAGCCTGCAAGCTGCAGCCAGCAAGGGAGAAAAGAAGAAAATTGATTAAAGAGAACAAAGTCCTACGAGCCCAGATCCAGAAAATGAAGGCAACCACAGAAAATCCTCCGTGGAGTACAAAATATGAAAAACTCATAGAGAACCTGCGACGAAAAGTAACTAAATACGGGTTCAACCTGAATAAGGCAGAGGGTGAACTATCTAGGGCTCAGAAGTAACTAATTAAAAGTGCAGAAGAAAGAGCCTGCATACTGGACTAGCTAAATGAGGGAAGTGGCAATGAAAGCAATGGTTTAAAACATAGGGTTGTCATAGTTGAAAACCAAATGGCCAAACAAGCCAGGGATTTCAAAGCCGAGAGAGAGCATTGCAATGCGATAATAGCGGGATTGGAAAGAGATTTGCGGTAGTTCCAAAAGCTGAATCAAGAAGCTGAATGGACTTTAGAAGCACGGGCTGAGCAAATAGGGCGTCTACTACAAGAAAATAGGTTAACAGAGAAAAGGTTCGGGTAATCGCAGAATATATTACTACGAAGTGCAATCACTGTGAGGACATGACAAAATCTATGTTTATCGCCGCTGCCATGACATTTGTCTATCAAGTGATGGAAGATCTCCACTATCTCCAGGGAAGTTTAGCACGCAAACCTGCGGCAAGGATGGACGATGACCCGCAAGCGACAAAAGCATTTCAAGTTTTAACGTACTCATGAACCTGTATTTCTCTTGAAAAAAAAGAACAAGAAGAAGAAGTCAGGCTGTATGTTCTGTTACTTACCGTTCGAGTCTGTAAAAGTATTAAGTCCCAGTTTGGTAGTTGCCTTTCATTTCGCTAGCATATGTAATCAAAGTTTATGTCTTTATAAAATTGAAAATCACAAAAACATTTTGTTGTATGTGTATATAATATTTTTCTCATGAACTACGCTCGGTCTGATTCATGCAAAGTCATGATACGTAGGCAATCTCTATAAGATTCGACTGTATTGGAAACAAAAGGAAATTCGAAATAAATGTCGGGATGACATATGCGACCATTGCAAGTCTGCATAGGTGCATCATACCCAACGTGTGATTTCCTGTTTGTTATCTGCCCCGAACTAACTGCTGAATTCCAGCGTCCAGTTCAGGTGTATTTGGAATAGTGAGTGGTTTGCGATAAGCTGGCTTCACACAGATACTTCACTAGGTCAAAGGGAAGCACAGAGATGTCGAGCTAAATGACTCTACCAGCAGCCCCTATCACATAGGACAACCCAATTACAGGAATACCAGCCTCTGAATCTGCAGCGGCTGAAGAGAACAGGATCATGCGGCTCCAAGTCATGGAGATGTGGGATGCCTGGACAAATGGAAAGGAGCCTCCAAGCGTCATCCCCGGATTTCCCGAGCTTTTTCCAAGGTCGGGGGGTACCTCCACCATCCCTATCAGCCACCCAAAGATTCTCCTAGGGAAGCCCACCATATCAACCAATTTTTTCGGGGCGCCCTTTGAAGCTTGCCCTCCAATGTTTACATCAGGGCCAGTTTCCAACATCTTTACGGCCCCTCCGTGCGCAGTTATCACACAACATGCGGTACCAAGGCCCATGTTTGACCCTACAGCTTTTACATTCCAGACTCCTAACTACCAAAACGAGCCTCCCCCGTACCCTACCTACAACTACCCTCCGCCAGCATATGAACTTATCCCTATGCAAGATAAAACCCCCAACACGCCTGAACAAGATGAAATCACAAGGAGAATGAAGAGTCTTGAGCAAAGCCTGAAGAAAATGCAAGGACTAAGTGGACAGACGAGTGTATCTTACTCAGACCTGTGCATATTCCCACATGTACATCTTCCTTTGGGGTTTAAAACGCCGAAATTTGAAAAATACGATAGCACGGTGACCCCATCGCTCATCTGAAAAAGTACTGCAATCAACTACGTGGAGCCGGTGGGAAAGAAGAACTCTTGATGGCGTATTTTGGGGAGAGCTTAGTGGGTATTGCATCTGAATGGTACATACACCAGGACATTACCCAATGGCACATTTGGGATGACCTCGCCAGGTACTTTGTAAGGCAATTCCAGTACAATATCGACATCGCCCCGGATAGGAAATCCCTAGCCAACATGAAAAAGAAACCTGCTGAAAGCTTCAGAGAATATGCTATTAAATGGCACGAGCAAGCATCGAGAGTAAAGCCTCCTATGTACGAAACGGATATAGTCCCCGTCTTTCTGCAAGCGCAAGAGGCAAACTATTTTCAAAATATGATGTCGGCCATGGGTAAACCTTTTGCAGAAGCAATTAAGATTGGGGAAATGGTAGAGAATGGCCTCAAAACAGGGAGGATTCTGAGTCAATCCGCCATAAGAGCCACCTCCCACGCCATACAAGAAGGGGCGGGAGGACTCCCAAGAAACAAGAAGAAAGAGGAAGCATCCATGGAAGCCTCCGGCATGAGGAAGCATCATGCTCACAGACATGCATTCTCTGAAAGGGCACCTCAACATTACTATCCTCACCAAGACATGCACTATGTCCCTCAACCCCATGCAGTTATGAACGCTCAGTCCTTTGCTCAACCTCAATAGCAGAACAATAGAAACTAAGCCCCAAGAAATTAGCCTCCTCAGAATCACTACAATCCCCGCCCTCCACAAAATATCGTCCCAGAGAGATACCCAGGAGACAGAACTTCACTCCCATAGGAGAATCTTACGCCAGCTTGTTCCCAAAGTTGGTCCACATGGGTCTCTTGCAGCCCGAGCCCCCAAACAGATAAGATCCCGAATCACCTTCTTATCAGAGGGGCGTACGTTGTGCTTACCCCTATGGGGCAGAGGGACATGATACAGAAAATTGCTAGACCTTGAAACAAGCAGTGAAGGATTTGATAGACCAAAAGAAGATAGTACTAAGAGATGAAGAGGTCCCAAATGCAACTGATTACCTGTTACTGGCTCACTACAACGGGCCGGTCATCGGAATGATCTGCTAGGACAAAGAATTTGATCCCGCTCTGAAAGCCATCATAGCCATCGCCGAGGCAGACATAAAACCAAAAGTCACCCCAAAAAGATTGAAGAAAAGAAAATAAATGAAGCCAAATGCCCAGAAGTAGAGAAGAAGGATGAAGTCAAAGATGGGACGACCCCTACCAAGGAAACAATACTCTACATCCCACGAGGACGTAAAGAAAAGCAGCCCACCTTAAGCCCCCAAAAAAGGTTCGAGCTGAACAAAGCCATGTATATACCCAAGAAAGCCTATGTGGTACGGGGATCTATTAAACCACCGGTGTTGATGAACCCGTGGTTATCGGTCGCGCCGCAGAAGCCCATGACCAACCCTTCAGCCGTCCCTTATAATTATCAAGAAACCATCGTCACATACAAGGGAAAAGAAGTCCTCGGAGAAGCTCAAAAAGGTCGTCCCACAAAGAAATACTCAGATATGGAAGAGGTGAACGCTGCTACCAAACGGCGATTCTCTCCTAAGAGGCCAGTGAATGTTGAAGAGGCAGAAGCCTTCTTCCAGAAAATGAAAATGCCGGAGTACGAAGTGGTGGATCAGCTCCAAAAATCCCCTGAGCAGATTTCTTTATTGTCACTCTTGATGAAATCTCCCGATCATCAGCAGGTGTTGGCCAAAACATTGAACGAAGCTTATGTACCAGCTGAGACCTCTGTAGAGCAACTAGAGAAAATGGTAGAGAGTTTCTTCGTTATTAACCATGTCGCATTTAGTAAGAATGACTTACCTCCGGAGGGAGTTGCTCACAACAAAGCTTTGCACCTCACTGTCAAGTGTGAGGGATATTATGTCAAAAGAGTGATGGTCGACGGAGGTTCTGAAGTAGACATATGCCCACTATTTACCTTGCAGAGAATGGAGATTGGGACAGAAAGGATCCGTCCTAACAACGTATGTGTCCGAGCCTTCAATGGAATCAAAAGATACACTATATGTGAAATTAATTTGGTGCTCACCATTGGTCCAGTCAACTTCGAAGTAACATTTCAGGTGTTGGACATGGACACCTCCTATAACTACCTCCTAGGAAGGCCATGGACTCATGCAGCAGGGGCTATTCCTTCTACCCTGCACCAAATGCTGAAATTTGAGTATGAGAACCAGGAGACTGTAGTTCATGGAGAGGACGAACAATCGATTTACTGGAACCCTTCTGTCCCCTGTCTATAAGCCAAGGAAGGGAGTGAGCACATAGTCTATCAAGCTTTTGAAGTCGTAGTAGCCGATCAACATGAAGAGGGCAAGCCGCTCCCCCAGCCTTTCCTGTCAAATGCTTCAATTATGGCGGCGAAGGAAATGATGCACCAAGGTTTCAAGCCAGGCAAGGGACTCAGAAGCTCCCTACAAGGCATAGCCGAGCTGGTCACCTTGCCTGCCGCAGAAACGTTCTTTGGACTGGACTTTCATCCAACCTTAGAAGATATCACCTAGGCCAATCGCATAAAGCGCGAGGGATGGGCCATACCACGACCCCTACCCCATATGTACAAAACCTTTGTAAAACCAAAGTACAGTGAGGAGGAGGAAGAAGAAACTTTCACGGCAGAAGAAATTGTTGAGATCTGCGGAGCTATGAGGCAGTTGCTGTACGAAGTAAACATGGTCCAACCGTGAGAAGGTTCAAGCGCCGCTGAAGTGCTCTATATGGGGCCAGATGCAAAACTTCAAAACTTGAAGGCCACACCTTTTCCAGTCAGGCGGGAGACCCGGTAGTCTCCCCTTGCTACCTCTTCCCACATCACGAGCTATTTCAGGGTGTAGCTCGGTTGTTTTCTTTAGCGTTTTTGCTCTTTAAATCTCAATTGTAAACCTGTTATCTTACAAGTTCAAAGAAATAAAATAAATATTTTGTCATTCACACCTCTTTGTCTTTCTCTGATTTTTGTCTTTCTTTTATATATTTTTTAATTTTAACATTAGTTTCTATTGATATCAAAGAATGTACAAGAAGGTGTTCTTAGTGGTAGTGTAGACTAACTACCACTCACTACACAGACTATACTGCTATTACAATTCAAACTAATAGCTAAGGATAGTAATTAAGTTGTCTCAGCCCCTTTAACCATTTCTTGCATTTTCTGCCTCGTGCATGAATAAGAAGTGCAATCTCTCGGCAAACAAGGTTAGCATCAAAAGGTTTCTTCTCAAATCTGATAGCATTCCTGCATCTCCAAATCAACGATACTGTGGTAACAAAGGCAGTGGCTATCACAGCCTTTCTAAACTGTTTACTTCTGGCATTGTAACATATCCATGTCAACTCATCCTTCCAGCATCCTATCCTTCTATTGCAACCCAACCAGCAGCAAATTCTGAACCAAATTTTACTTGTAACTGGACAACTAAAATACGAGTGATCAAACTCTTCAATGTTCTGATTGCAAAATACACAGGTTTCTTCAACACTGATGCCAAATTTTATTAATCTGTCAACTGTTGGCAATCTATCATGAGCAGCCATCCACGCAGTAAACTTATGTCTAGGCAAGACATTAGTTGTAGCCATCAAATTCTTCCACTCCACTCTAGGACAAACTGGAAGCAAAGAATGGCATAAGGAATGAATTTGACACTTTCCAGTTTTACACAAACCTGAGAGTCTAAACAAAAGACCTCCTTGCAAACTGTTGACAGCCATAACATGAGCTCTGCACTCTATTATCTTTCTGATTACCCAAGAAGCATTTTTTGGATTAGCCATTGTTTCAATGTCATCACTCTTTATGTAATAGAAATGAATCCATTTGATCCAAAGGCAATCCTTTTTCCTTGCTAAATCCCACAGTAACTTAGATACAGCAGCTTTGTTCCAAGTCTGAATATCAATGAGATTTAATCCTCCAGCAGTAACAGGCCTACATATTTTATCCCAAGCTATCAATGATCTTTTGGATACTGTTCCATTACCAGTCCAGAGGAATGATCTGCAAATAGCTTCAATTGCTTTCACCACCTTCTTAGGCAATATGAAAATCTGGGACCAATAGGTTTGAACTCCAAATAATACTGATTTGATAAGTTGACATCTGCCTGCATAAGATAAGAATTTGGCAGACCAGCATGTAATTCTATCAGTGATTTTCTCAATCAGAGGCAAATAATGATGTATATTTAACTTCTTTGAGTGTAAAGGAATGCCCAAGTACTTGAAAGGGAGATGCCCTTCACTGAACCCCAAGTCCTCTAGGATAACCTCTTTTTCAATCTGAGAAATGCCAGCAAAATATACAGCACTCTTAGACTTATTGGCAGAAAGTCCAGATGCTGCAGAGAATGATAAGAATGCATCATGCAGTAATTGAATAGATGTTAGATCAGCTCTGCAGAATAACAACAAGTCATCTGCAAAGCAAATATGAGAACAGTTGAGCTTCCTGCATCTAGGATGAAAGTTAAAGTCACCATTCTTATGTAGCTGATTAAGGTTTCTGTTAAGATACTCCGTTGCAATAACAAATAGGTAAGGAGACATAGGATCTCCTTGCCTAATACCTCTTCTGGCTTGAAATTGTTTAGTGAGACCCCCATTAATCACTAAAGAATAAGTAACAGTTGAAACACAAGCCATAATCCAATCCACAAACTTTGCAGGAAATCCAAGATCAACCAACATCTGCTTAAGGAATCTCCATTCAATTGTATCATAAGCCTTCCTTAAATCAACCTTTAGTACACACCTAGGTGATATACCCTTCCTGCCATATCCCTTTAACAGCTCATGACTGAGCAAAACATTATCTAAAATACTCCTCCCTTCTATGAATGCTGACTGACCTTTCCCAATAATGTTGTCAATGACAGCTTTCAATCTTCTGGTAATGACTTTAGAAATAATCTTGTAAAGAGTGGTGCAGCAAGCAATGGGCCTAAAATCCTTTACTGTTTTAGGAGTTTTAACCTTAGGAACAAGAGCAATAGCAATAGTATTAAGCATGTGTGGCATATGACAAGTAGAAAAGAACTCCTCAGTGGCAGCAAATACATCATTCTTGACTGTCTCCCAGTTTTTAGTGAAAAATTCCACAGGAAATCCATCAACACCTGGAGCTTTATCATTTGGCATATCTCTAACAGCATCAGTAATCTCTTCCATAGCAACCTCTCTAATAAGAGCCCTTTGTTGATCAAGTGTAAGACAGATTCCTTTTTTAACAACAGCAGAGTTTAGACAAGGTAATTCAACAGGTCTATCACCCATCAGAGATTTAAAAACTTCAATAAATTCATGTTCAATAGCCACAGGATCATTAAGCTTAATACCTGTTTCAGTATAGATAGAAGTAATATTGCTTTGGCTGGACCTTATTTTCCACTGTGCATGAAAATATTTGGTGTTAGCATCACCACAATCAATCCAATTAGCCTTTGATTTCTGTCTCAAGACTTGCTCCTCTACATTACTCCACTTCTCTATGTTAAGAAGGGCTTCTTTCTCTGCACTGAATAGTTGTGTTGAACAAGGATCCATCAACATCTGGCTTTGAATAATATCCAATTGCTCCCTTGCATGAATCAATTTCTGTTGATAAGAAGCCATATGCCTATTGAGTCCTTTTAGCTGCTGCTTCATCTCCTTAAGCTTGTGCCAAATCTATTGCAATGATGACCCTTCCCCTACTTGGTTCCACACCTGCTGTAAAATAGTATCAAATTGAGGATCCTCCATAACAGTGTAGTAAAGTCTTAAAGGTTTAGGATGTAGAAGCCTTTGCCTTCCAAACTTAATAAAGATAGGGGTATGATCAGAGACTGAGTGATTCAAGAAATCTGCTTCCACATGACTGTACTGCTGTAGCCATTGAAAGTTTCCAATTGCCCAATCTATCTTACTATATACCTGTTTATTAGTCCAAGAATACTTCCAACCTTTTGAACTGATAGGAGTGAGATGAAGATCATATATCAATTCCTTGAAGTCCTTTACCTCTGCATCTGTTACAGGAGAACCAATTCTGTCTTCAGAGGATAAGACAGCATTGAAATCTCCACTTAACAACCATGCATCCTGGCTTGGAATGGAAAGACCTCTCAGATCACTCCAAAGCTGCTTCCTAAGTGAGATTGTATTGTAAGCATATATGACACTCAGCTGGAATTTAATTGCTGAAGCTGTATCTTCAACACTACAATGAATAAACTGATCAGTGGTACATATGATATGAACTTGTATATGTGACCTCCAAACTAACCATATCCTGCCATTAGTTGATTTGAGATAGTTGTGATGAAACTTCCATCCTTTAGCAATTTTATTAAAAATACTATGGGCTTTTGGTTCCTTTACTCTAGTTTCAATGCAACCAAGAATATCAACCTTATTCTTAAGCAATAAGTTTTTTAATTCTTTCTGCTTATGGGCTTTGTTAAGCCCTCTAATATTCCATGTAACAACAATCATGAAATACTAGACAGTATTCTTAAAGAAGGGCCAGGATCCTGCAGTTGGCCTTTCCTACCTTCATCCAGTATTCCATCATTAACCATCTCTCCCAATTGCTCCTGCATTGTTCCATCACTGTCCACAGTTTCTAATCTCCCATGATCACCCACAGCTCCAATACTAGCAGCCATATCAGTACCAATGGGGATCCTTTGTAAAGCATCCACATGCTGGTCAACACTTACTGTATTCCTATTAGCATTTCCTTCACTGACCAATGATACTGGATTAGGCTCAATATGCATTGGCAGATTAGGAATTACTGTTGTATTTACATCATCCTTAGCCAGAGTGTTTTTGGTTCCAATGTTTCCTTTTGGGATCCATTCCTGCCTTGGCTTTTTGCTTCTCACCTTATTTCTAGTCACTTTATTATGATCTGCCTGCTCTTGTTCTTTTTCATTGTGACTGTTATACCAACAGTCCATTGAATTGTGCCCAAACTTCAAGCAGTGATTACAAAATTCTGGTTTCCAATCATACTCAATGTCTTGGATTTTCAAACCAAGTGGAGTCTCAATTTCAATTTCCTCAGGTAAAGGAAATGCTGCATCAACTTCAACCAGTACCCTTGCAAAGGAAATCTTCTCAAAATGAGCTGTAACTTTATCGGTATACAGAGGTTTGCCAACAGTACTAGCTAACTTACTGAGTATTTCAGGTGACCAGTATCCCAAAGGCAGTCCTGGAAATCTCACCCAAATAGGGATAGTGCTGAGAATACCATTTTGCATAGAAAAATCTATATCCCAAGGCTTCAATATCATAGGCTTGTTCCTATATGAATAAGGACCAAATTGAAGCACTTGGTTCATATCCTCAGCAGAATTAAATCTAAACACACAGTAGCCATCTCTATGCATTAGAATTTGCGGCTTAGCCACAAAATTCCACACATGCAAAACAAAATTCTCCATGGCCTTCTCATTAGGGTTGTCACCAATGATATAGCCAATGAGAGAATTACTCCAATACTCAGCTTGTGGTTTCAGCTCATCAATGTTGATTTTAACAATCTTCTTCCCATCCTTATCAATAGGAGGAACAAATGTTAAAACCTTCCCCATATTATGTTTACCTCTAACAATCTCAGCCATAGTAGGAGGAGGTTGTTCAGCAACTGCAATGTCTGAGAATTGGAGCTTCCTCACAGCTTGACTATCACGATCTGCATCAATCACCTTCAATTGAGGCTCAGTATTCATAATTTGCTCTGCATGCAAAGGTAATTTGGACTGAAATTTCTCTGGCAAAAAGTTGCCAAAAGTCAGTGGTTCGAGTTCCTTTGTTACCCCTGGAGCAGGTGTAACGATCTGTGGTGTAGAGGGAGGAGGTTGTCGCCGGCGTCGCGCCATTATCAACGGAAAAAGCTTCTTGCTAACGTGCGCTGTTAGGCACACTGTTCCATTGTAACGTGCGCCGAGAGCAAATGAGAGCAAATAAAATTATCAGAGGGGGATTTCTTTTATATTTCTTCTTTTCTTTCAGTCCAAATAATGCGGCTTTAAATAAAATGACATGCTCTTGGACTTCATGCCACGACCCAAACTTGCTGCCCATCTGTGAAATAATGAACAAAGAACCGGAATACGATGAAGAAGAGGCTTTTAGGGAAATCAATCCAGAGTTGGAACACTTTGAAAACAAACCTAAGCCTAACTTTAATGATACTGAACCAGCTAACTTGGGCAATCCCGATGAAATCAAAGAAACTAAAATATGCATCCACGTGAATAAAGAAATACGGGATGTGTTGGTTCAACTCTTGTTGGAATTCAATGATGTATTTGCATGGTCCTACGATGACATGCCTAGTTTGGTGGTGGTTCATATGTTGCCTACATACCCTGAATGCCCTCTGGTCCAACAAAAACAAAGAAAGTTCAAGCCTGATGCCACTGATAAAATCAAAGAGGAGATTACAAAATAGCTAGAGGCGGGGGTAATCCGGGTGGTTCGGTACACCACATGGCTAGCCAATGTAGTCCCGGTGACGAAGAAGGACGGAAAAACTCGAGTGTATGTGGACTACAGGGATCTAAATAAGGCAAGTCCCAACGATAACTTCCCTCTATCCAACATCCACATCCTTATCGATAATTGTGCCAAGCATGAGATCTAATCCTTCATAGATTTCTACGCAGGATACCACCAAGTGTTGATGGATAAGGAAGATGCTGAGAAAACCACCTTTACCACACCTTTGGGAACCTATTGTTATAGAGTTATGCCTTTTTTGGATTCAAAAAGCCGGGGCAACATACATGAGGGATATGACCACCATCTTCCACAACATGATGCATCGATAAATAGAGGTGTATGTGGATGACGTGATTATCAAATCTAAGACTCAGGGCGATCATGTAAAGGACTTGAGGAAGTTCTTCGAAAGGCTCTGAAAATATTACTTGAAATTAAATCCAGCAAAGTGCGCATTTGAAGTCCCGTCGGGCAAATTTCTTGGGTTCATCATCAGCCGGAGAGGCATCGAATTGGATCCCACCGAGATAAAATCCATTCGAGAGCTGCCTCCGCCAAGGACCAAAAAGGATGTAATGAGTCTATTGGGAAGATTGAATTACATTAAACGATTCATCACCCAGTTGATTTCAACATGTGAGCCTATATTCAAGCTACTGAAGAATGCAGTTAAGAGGACAGCCGAGTGTTAGTAAGCTTTTGATAAAATCAAACAATACTTGTCCAATCCACCAGTTTTGGTTCCGCCAGAACCAGGAAGGCCACTATTTCTCTATCTAACAGTCTTGGATGGTTCTTTCGGCTGTATTCTCGGGCAGTATGACGCCATAGGAAAGAAAGAGCAGGCCATTTATTATCTGAGCAAAAAGTTTACCAGTTACGAGGCCAAGTACACATTGTTAGAGAGAACGTGTTGCGCCTTGACGTGGGTGGCCCAGAAGTTAAGGCATTATCTGCAAGCTGATATTATGTACCTCATAACCAGGCTGGATACGCTAAGGTACATATTCCAAAACCCAATACCCACAGGGCGACTGGCTAAATGGTAAATCTTACTCATCGAGTTCGACATAGTTTACGTCACTCGTACGGCGATGAAAGCTCAAGCATTGGCAGACCATCTGCATGAAAACCCCGTTGACGACGAATATCAGACTTTAGACACCTACTTCCCCAATGAAGAAGTGAATTCGTTGGAAGTAGCAGCTGAAGACACCCCCGTCTGGAAAATGTTCTTCGACAGAGCAGCAAACGCAAAAGGCCTAGGTATTGGGGAAATTTTAATCTCAGCCACAAGTCAGCATTATCCAGCTACAGCCAGGCCCTGGTTCTTCTGCACCAATAATACAGCTGAATATGATTCTTGCATCATGGGCATGAACATGGCTATTAACCAATATGTCAAAGAATTGCTAATCATAGGAGATTCCGATCTGGTCATCCGGCAGGCTCAAGGAAAATGGGAGACAAGAGACATTAAGCTCCTCCCATACAGACAACATGTGGAAGACCTCAACAAATGGTTCAGGTCGGTACAATTTAGATATATTCCCTGTTGCCATAATGAGTTAGCAAATGTACTTGCAACCTTGGCCTCCATGTTACCATACCCTGGGAACGCCTATGTTGATCCTTTACAAATCCAAATCAAAAAAAGGCATGGGTATTGCAATGCGATCGAAGCAGAGCCCAGCAACAACCTTGGTATTATGGCATCTTAAGATTCATGAAAAAAAAAGGAGTATCCAGAGCAAGCCACCGGAGAACAAAAAAACCATCTGACGGCATGCGAGTAATTTCTTCTTAAGTGGTGACACTTTGTATAAAAGGACTCCAGATATTAATTTGTCGAGATGTGTGGATACCGAGGAAGCCGTGATAATTATGCACGAAGTACATGTGGGAGTGCGTGGGGCCCATATGAACGGCTATGTACCGGCAAAGAAGATACTCCGAGCTGGCTATTATTGGATGACCATGGAGAAATACTACTTCGGCTTCGTCCGAAAATGTCATCAGTGTCAGGAGCACTGTGATTTGATTCATGCACCACCAAATGAACTGCATCCTATGTCAGAGCCCTGACCATTTGCTGCCTGGGGCATAGATGTCATGGGGCCGATTGAGCCAAAAGCCTCAAATTGACACAGATTCATATTGGTCGCCATTCACTACTTCACAAAGTGGGTTGAGGCCATCACCCTTAAGTCTGTTACCAAGAAGGCGGTGGTGGATTTCGTGCATTCCAACATCATTTGTCGTTTCGGGATCCCCGCTACTATCAGTACAGACATTGCAGCTAATCTAAATAGTTGGCTGATGGGAGAGATATGTGAACAGTTCTAGATAACACATAGAAACTCCACTCCTTACCGGGCCAAAGATAATGGTGCAGTCGAAGCGGACAACAACAACATCAAGAAGATCTTGAGGAAAATGATTCAAAGCTCGAGGTAATGGCACGAAAAACTGCCTTTCGCACTGATAAGATATCATACCACAATATGTACATCAGTAGGAGCAACCCCCTATTTGCTGGTCTGTGGGTCTGAGGCTCTCATACCCGCCAAGGTGGAAATCCCTTTGCTTAGAGTGATTGTTGAAGAAAAAAATGAAGATAATAAATGGGTCAAAACCCATTTGGAGCAGCTGGCATTAATTGATGAAAAACTAATGGTTGCGGTATGCCATGGGCAGTTGTACCAACAAATAATGGCTCGTGCTTACAACAAGAAAGTGCGCTCCAGGAACTTCAAAATCGGGTAGCTGGTATTAAGACGGATACTTCCTCATCATCAGGAAGCCAAAGGAAAATTCACTCTAAATTGGAAAGGGCCATACATTACCAGAAAGATATTTTCGAAAGGAGCATTGTACCTGGGCAACATTGAAGGAGACGAGCCCAAGACGGAGGTAAATGCAGATGCAGTAAAAAGGTATTATGTTTGAAACCCCTACAGCAATGACCCCGGATGATTGAAATGACAAGGGCTTTACTTTCCCGCTACCCTCACCCTCTTTGTAACCCGGAAATGCTATTAAAAAAAGAAAAGAAAAAAAATAAAAAGAAGAAAAGAAAAGAAAAACGCAAAAAGAAAATAAAAAAACACAAACAAAATTAGTTTAGGAAAACTTCCCGAACTACGTCTTACTTGATTCCAAAAGGATACGTAGGCAGCCTCTCCCTAAGGTTCAGTCATATCAAAATAAAAACCCCATTTAGCCATAAAAATCAAACTGGGCAGAAAGGTATTGGCTCGGTTACAAATCTGTCCGAATGGTTATAAAGTTATAGATCCCCAGGGATGTGAAAAATACCTTTGTTGGAATTCGGCACCAATCAAATTTTTGAGAGAAATAAAATGAGAGAGTCTTATCAATGAAATCCTCCGAGAACCATATGGCGACGGCAAGCATAGAAAAATAAAATGACAGAGTCTGTTTAGTGAAAACTCGCAAAGAGCACTATCGAAAGACGGGAGAAGAGAAATGAGAGGGGCCGATTGGCGAAAACCCGAAAAGGGCGCCGTTGGCCAAAAAGAGGAAATATTGGTGCCCAAGTCTGAATAAGTTTCTTTGGTTTTGGAAAAGTTGAAGTTAGAAAGCAGAAATAGATCTGGGCCGGGTATCCAGTCCAAGAAGCATGTCGTTGCCGTTTAAAGCCGATTCATACTCCTAGATAAGTCCCCTATTTTCCCTCAAAACGACATAACTCTCTAAAGTTCATGCTTCACCTCTTTCCACTTTAATTTTGATGTCCTGACCATTCCATAAGAAAGGTAGCAAGGCAGGCCTTGCGGGTTTCTCTTGGCAAGAACTAAGGGAATGCTCGACATCGTCAAATGTGCTTAGCCAATCCCGGTTGATCATGACGGTTAATGCCTCAAAAGTAGGGAAACAAAATAAAGGAAATTCAAATTCAAAGGTCCATGAAGGTGAAGAAAAATCGGAGGGTTTTAAGCCAAACATGATGTTGATTCTTATCAAAAGTCCCAAAAGTAAGCCCAAAATCAAATTCGGGACGAAACTCATAACCCAAGGCTTGGAAAACAAAAACCAACCCCAAATGAGGATCCCCTGGCCAATCAACAAAGTAAGGATTGAAAGTCAAGGGTTTGCCTTTGGACACAAAGGAAATTGAAATCAAGTGTGACAAGGCCGCTAAATCAGTCACTGTTCAAACTAACAGTTTGTTTTGTTTCTAAACTAAAATAGACGCAGGTGCAACCTAGAAAAGCAGAAGGAACATGGGGCAAAAACAACCAAAGGATTAGCGCAGGGACCAAAGATGGTGTTGCGTCAATAACAAAAGGGACGTTTTCTTTTCATTTTCCTGCAAACTCGCAAGTAAGCATGATAGCACGGGATTCCAATCCTTAGCTTCCTCTTGTGCAGCTTATGGATTTCCTAGGCATGACCCAAGGATTGCATTCCACCCCCTCCAGCATAAACCAAGCAGTCTCCTTCCTTCACATCCCGGCATAACCCCGGAAGTTCCTCTCCACATCCCCAGCATAACCTGAGGATTCCTTCCTTACACTTTCTACTCCCCAGCGTAGTCTAAAGGTTGACGCTACCCTATCCTTAACATAACTTAAGGGTTCTTCCTTCCCCTCCACCCTTCACTTCCTGGTAAATACCCTAGCATAACCTAGGAATTTCCATCCATCCTGGCATAACCCACAGATTTCCCCTAGCATAACCTACAAATTTCTCTTTCCATCCCGACATAACCCGTGGATTCCCCTGGCATAACCCAGGACTTCTCTTTCAATCACGGTATAACCCGTGGATTTCCCTAGCATAACCTAGGAGTCTTACTTTAAATCCCGGCATAACCCGCGGATCCCCCTGCCATAACCCATGATTTCTCTTTTAAATCCCGGCATAACCCGCGGATCCCCCCCAGCATAACATAGGAATTTCTCTTTCAATTCCGGCATAACTCGCGGATTCCCCTGGCATAACCCAGGCCTTCTCTTTCGATCCCGGCATAACCTGTGGATCTGCCTAGCATAAAGTAGGAGTTTTCTTTTAAATCCCGGCATAACCCGCTTATCCCCCTAGCATAAACTAGGAATTTTCATTTCCGTCCCGGCATAACCCGCGGATTTCCCCTAGCATAACCTAGGAATTTCTCTTTCCATCCCTGCATAACCCGTAGATTCCCCTGGCATAACCCAGGACTTCTCTTTCAATCCCGTCATAACCCATGGATATCCCTAGCATAACCTAGGAGTCTTATTTTATATCCCGGCATAACCCGCGGATCCCCTTGGAATAACCCAGGATTTCTCTTTCAATCCCGGCATAACCCGGAGATCCCCTGGCATAACCCAAGATTTCTCTTTCAATCCCGGCATAACCCGCGGATTTCCCCTAGCATAACCTACGAATTCTCTTTCATCCCAGCGTAACCCGTGGATTTCCCCTGGCATAACCCATGGATCCCCTGGCATAACCCATGAATTTTCATTCATCCAGGCATAACCCGTGGATCCCCTGGCATAACCCAGGAATTTTCATTCATCCCGGCATAACCCGGGGATCCCCTGGCACAACCGACAAATTTCTTCATAACCCATGACTCTCTTTCCATCCCCAGCAGGGACCCTTTTCCATATCCCGGCATAACACATGGATCTTCTCTTACCCAAGTAAGGACTTCGTTATTTCTATCCCGGCATAACCTGCGGATCTTATCCCCAACAAGAACCCTTTCTCTTTGCCAGTATAACTTGGCGATCTTTCCAAGGGATACACAATCCCAATTTTTATTGTTTTCAATAAAGAATAGTTTAGATGCGTGTTGCAAATATCTCACAAAATTTTCCAGTGAAAACTGGGGGAGAAAATTTTGTTTGTTTGTGTTGGTGTCCGAGAAGGTTTCACCTTAAGGCACAAGATTCGGAATGACATAAGGAATAATTCTTAATTCAAAACAGAAGAAAATAAGAAAAGGACAAATAAAGTGAATTCAAATGATGAAGCGGAAAGAAATACGGACTGCTCAAAATTTGATTGAAGTCATAAGCTCTGCATGTCCCGCTTTATTTCAAAACCTCAAGAATAATCCAGCGATTGCACCTAACAAGCATCAAGATTCAGATCAGGGTTTTCTACAAGAGCTAGCCAGGACTCAAGATCAAGCTTCAAGAGACTCATATATAGGAATCTTGTAACTCGTAGTTGATAGGCCTAGCTAGCTTAACTTTTGATTTTCCTTTGGTGTAATAAGAAGCTCAACAAGCAGAAACAGTAGCAACAGCAGTGAAATCACACCTTCCCAGTAGTCCCCAGCTACCAAAACTTCCAGAACTACACTGGCCTGATTCTTTTATAGCCAAGGATATGTAAGCAACCTTTGTACCAAGGTTCGGTCAGAAATTTTTGAAAATGCTTCACACGGAGTACTCAGTCGGATGAAAATCGCTCATATTTTCTCACTTGTCTTTGCACGAACACTCTTCGTGTTCCCGCGCAAAGAGGGGTAGCTGTGAGCATGTGAGTTTTTAACCTGCTAAGACGACTCCCATAGGACTCTCAAGTTCAAGATTTTTTTTTTAATATTTTCTTTTGGATTTAATATTAGGATTAAATTGCGTGTGCCCGTGCGTTTTCATTTAGGATTTAGTTTTATATTTTTGCTAAAATAATTATTAATTATGGTTATTTTTGCAAATATAAAATTCAAAAAAAATATCCAAGTAGTATTTCTGGCATTTTAATCATTTTTGTTTAACTTGTTCCATTTTTTGGTGTTAATTAGGAATTTCTTAAAAACAAATTAGGAATTAAATAATAAAAAAAGAAGAAGAAAGAAAACAAAACAAAAATATATACATATATATACCGCCACCCAGGCTGGCCACAATTAGGCCAGACCTAGGTGGCCCAAACCCTTTTCCCTGTAAATACATACAGCACCCAGCCCAAACACCAGCCCCGACCTAGTGCACATACAACCTGCCCAAAACGACACCGTTCCAGGAAGATCCATCATAGTCGTTGATCAGCCAATCATCCAACGACCTTGAAACCTTGCCCAAGATCATATATATGTCCAAACGTTGCTATACACTCAGAGACCAAACCAACCTCCTTCCTCGTACATACACTCCGGTGTATCACCTCCTTTTGACCTCCCCTTGATCGCCCTATGACCACCCTTGACCACCCAACAGCCTCCCTAACACCGCTGCTGGAAGTCGCCTCACGGTGGCGGCCGGTCACCAAACCGCCCCAACTTTACACCACCGGACCACCATGACCCCCTCTTCCCATTTCTGTAATTATTTTCTTTCCAACACACAAAGATCTGCTTGAATATTCAAAACAAGGGTCGTCGGAACAACCGTCTCCGGCGACCCAATCCTAAACCGTCCCAAATTCACACCATAGGACCCCCTAGACCTCCCCTTCCCCGTCCTGCAATCTGTTCCTTACAACCAACTCTCCATCGCCTCGAATATTGATTTGAAGTTTAACCCTAAAACCAAAACCCCACCAGATCGTGGTCAAACTAACCTCAGACAGTCCCTGTCTGTTCCCCTCCTCAACCATGCCACCCACAGCCCTCAAATACCACTAACCACCAAGGAAATCCAGATCTGAGACCTCACTTGGTCTTAGAATCATAAAATCCCATTCCTGAACCCCCAAGACCATTATTCCAAAACCAGTTGCCCTAGAAGGTTAGAAGCCTCCAAAGAAGAGGTTAGAAACCAACGGAATGGATTCAAGTTAGAGTTGCATGTGTAAAAACTAAGTATTCTGTGTTCCTTTCGTTGTTTGTATGTCGATTTGCTTTGTGTTCTTTACAATTTTATTTGTTTTCCACAAATAATATTCTTTGCTTGTTATATTCAATTACTCTTTGGGGTATTACTGGTTGGACTACATCTTTTATAATGGTCTGATGTTATATTGACTTGTCAGTTTGTTCTCACCTCTAAAGCTTTACATGGTTTGAAGTTTCATCTTTGATATTTACATGTCTCGATGATCTTCATCTCTTGATTTTCATATTCACCCCCTGAGATCCTGAGTAGCCTTGGTAAATACCTTTTGGATCCTACTTGTATTGCGTCATGATTCCTAGAATATTCATTCCTGTTTGTCATTCTACTAGTCACCATTAGTTCTATTGATGTTTTAAGTAGCATGATCTTGAGTGCATTCTTAGGGTTGTTTGATCATCTCTGAAAGTCCTAGAGATAATCATTTTGCCTGCTTCATACCATGCTGGAAATTCTAGTTAGGACTCTTTGCTTAATTTGCATTTGTTGAGGCTAAGTTTGTGTGAATTTCTGATATTAGTCTTGTTCTCATCTCCTTTCTTACTTTTAAGCTTTATTGAGTTTTTGTAATTGGGTCACTTCTATAAGTCTTGCACTAGTTGATTAGTGCCCTCTCCTGGTCGATTTGATCCATTTGTTTTGACATAAAGATGCATGAACATCTATATGATCATAAAGTTATAATAATTATTGATTGATCAATCCATATTAGGATATCTAGTTGTATGGGATAATTCTTACACTTATCTAATGAGCCTGTTAATCCAGACCAAACTTTGGCCAATAACTTAAACACAATTGACCTGGGTCAATTTTGACCAAACCAAATGACAGACTAAGGTTAAAGCTTCAGGTTAGTTAATTAGGATGGGAAACAGGGGTATAAAGATATCTGAGCTTAAAAGAATCTGGTAACAACCCTTAGAACATTCTAGTGAGGGACTTAGGCATAATTTCATCCTCAAACTTGAGGCAGAAGTCAGGAAACTAAGGACCATTCAGCAAAAAAACTGAAATCTGAATCAGGGACTAAAAGAAAAAACAAGGAAAAGTGTATCCCTAAGGCTTCACTATAAAAAAGCAATCTGAACATTTAGAGGAGGGGATTTTTTTTAAGTTTTGGGAATATATTAGAGTGAATTGAGATATATAAATGCATATTAATTTCCTCCATATTCTGAAAAATCCTTAGTGTTGCTCTCATTCCTGTGGAATTTTGGTCTCTTCAAAGCCTTTGCTAAAATCTTGGTGTTTACTGTTCGATTGGATGCAGCTTGTTTGCTGATTAACTTCATTTACTCATAGGTTTTGTTTCCTTGCTGAATTCTAGGTATATTTTAATTTCCATTGATGCTTGGAGCTTGATTTGAATACATTTCCAATTTCGAAGATCTGTATTTATCATTTCCTCTTTGAACCCTCACCCTTTTTCCTTCTATTTTATCTTTAGTATATTTCATGATAGAGATAATTACCTTGTAATAATTAGATATTTGGACTAATTTGTCTTGTAATAAATGAACATTCAGACTGATTTATCTTGTAATAATTGGACATTTGGATTGATACTTTGAATATGCACAATTAATAGTAGGATTAACTAATGATATGGCTAGATCAGATGTCTGTTGTAGTTTATAACTCATAGCTTGACAGCTATTCAAATGTCAAAACATTATGTAGTGTTCTAGTTCATTCAAGTTTCAGTACATTTGGAAATAATCTGTTTAGATTCGTCTACCATATTGTAACCATAATTCTAAGTGAAGTTTGGAAACTGAATTTGTGTACTCTGGCTTCTGAGTATTGTGAATTGTTTCGTGAAAATTTAAGGCTGAAATCTGATACAAAAATCATCCTCAGCATCTTCCTTGTGAATATGGTTGATATATTTAATAGTAGTCATTTATAATATTTCAGTAATTAAGGTATAAATCGAGAACTAAGTGTTGAGAGTTATTTATGATGGACTCACTCGTCCAAATATCTCTGGGCCTAATTGAAAGGCCCAGCAGCTGCCAGATACAATGTATGTTCCTGGGCTAGCCAAAACCTGAAGCCCAATGTGTATGATTAGCCATGAATGAGGCTAAAAAAGCGAATATTGAGTTTCCGGGTGTGTTATTCACCTGTAAATTATTAGAGCATCTCTAGATACGAGAATAATAGAACATTTAGTATGCATTAGGATGTCTTTATGAAATAAAGTGGGCAACGTTCACCTAATCAAACACCACGAGGCTCCTTAATTTGATAAAACACTTAGTAAAATTGGAAGTGCCGATTAGCAATTTTACGGCCTCTCACGAATTTCAAAAGACGCAGTTGCTATAGGCGCGAATTTATTAATAAAATACCTTCCTAAATCCGGGTGCGCATTTATGTGACCCAAATCCAAATCTCAATGGAGTTAGAATACGTCTAAAATTGCATGCGCATTTATGTGACGCGATTCGCGATGTTTTTTAATGGCATTATAAACTTCCAAAAATATACATATTAAGGCGGTAAATTTTTTAAAAATTGCATAGGCTTGAACATGTACTCAAATCAGAATTTTAGCCACGTATAATAGTTTAAGCGACCATGCTATAACCACGGGATCCGAGGGTGCCTAACACCTTCCCTCGGGTCAACAGAATTCCTCACTCAAGAATTTCTGGTTTGCAGACTCCACTTGGGCAGTCAAAATATTTCCTCGATTTGAGATTTTAAATAAATCGGTGACTTAGGACACCAAAAGCCAAATCTATCCCAAGTGGTGACTCTTGAATAAATGATTAATCTCATTTCGAATGATGTCACTTTAATTGGAAAAACTGCCTTATACGTTTATCCTTCGGGGTAGTTGTGTAAAAAGGAGGCGTGACAATTGCGTCCATATTTAGCTAATCTTAGTGCCCACACTTTCCAGAGTTTTCATACACCTCATATGATCTCGAATATTACTTTTAATTCTTACTTCCCATTCATTAGCCATGGTAGGTGTCATTTTCTATTGGAATGCTTACAATGTTGTTGTGAGATTATTATCACACGACCATTTCATCGTTAGGTCGTTCTGCTTAGATTGAAGCCTTCTTTATTATCTCCTCAACTAGTCTCTCGTTGTAGTACTTAGGGAGAACCCTCGACTCTAGTAAAGTTGTAAGCTTATTATGGACCTTTTTCGATGTCCTTACATGCCTATAATCATCTGTATTTGCGTACTTCTAAGCCCGTGTTCTTGTATGGTTGCTTCTGAAACAATATTTTGACTGCCTTTCCAGTGGCACTTTCTTTTATCCCCGTAGTACTCCTAAAGTACCTTTAACTACCCCGACTCTTGTTTGAATATATCTCAATTATTATAATGATAATATTTGAGGCTGAATTCTCTATGTTGGGCTCTATTATGTTTATCTTACATGATCTGATGTCTCATCTGCAACCTCCTGTTTAGCCGTAATTGGGATCATCCTGACCAATTACTAACTACTCGTTGGCTCATTCTCATGTCAGTATTCCTCGTAATATTTCTTTTGTTATTTCCTTTGTCTTAACTTACGTCTCGCACTGGCTCCTTATTTATTAATAACAATTGGGGAAGGAACCTTTACTGCCTCTTCATGCCGTCGTGCTTGCACAATATTCTTGAATCGTAGTGTATCAGTAAGATTCGGATAAGTGTCATCATATTCCTCTTTCATTTATTGCAGTCTTCCTTTACCATTCCATAGTCACTATAACTACTTAATTCTGACTTAATGTCATATCACTCCATATTCCTCCCTTTAGGGGTGTACTAAGAGTTGAAGCCACAAGGATCTATCAATAGATGTTTTACCTCTTCATCTTTGGCGTCGTTTCTCAACATCAATGATACTTACTCGCCTTGATGCAATCCTTCTGTACCAAGGATGACAAATCCCCTTACTCACGAAGGTGACACGTAATGTAACTGGTATATACAGTCCCTTAAGCTTAACTTTGCTAATTGCGCCCAAGTTGCAGACTTATTTTCCGAAATGAGGACATAACTGTATGGCCTATACTCTTTTGCTGTCCAAAGGCTTGTCACCTCTCGTCTCTTACTTCACTGGACTATAGATTTAGTAATATTGACCTCTTTTGATCTACCATTATCATCCAAGTGCCACATCTTACTCTTAATGCTTCATAACTCTTTTCTTATTTCCCGCTAACATTTATGCCTATAACTTTATTCTGAAAACTCTAAAAAGAGATTATTTTTCTTTTATATTCTCTTTGCTCTTTTCTATGGCTCTTCAAGTTGCTTAACGTACTTGTTTTACTAGGGACGTGAGCCATACTAAGGTAATATATATCCCTTTAAGGCTTATTTTGCATCTCTTAGTAGTACTCATATCTGTCTGCACTATTTTAAAGTATACCATCTAGGTGTCTCACAAGCAGATCTATTAGCACATTTACAATATCATTCGAAAATGTCAAATGTCACCAACAATTAATCCATCATATCTTCTTATACTACCACTATTAAACCTCATATGGCATAACTGGAATGGGTGCGACTAATTGTATGTACCTCCGTTACTATTGAATATAACTCGAAAAGCTTATGTTCCTCTGCCTCAAATATAAATGTTGTTAACCTTTATTAGCTAGGTATCTCATACTCTTTTTCACCTTGTTCCTTTTACATACTGAAACTTGTACTTATCCTCTTAATCTCTCATTGTCCTTCCCTATATAGATGGATAGGCATTCTTTCCTTAAGGCTTCTTATCAGGAAGCTTACACCTTTCAATATACCAATGATATTCTAAAGACCACATATTTATTATCGTAGGCATCATAAAAAAATTTGGTTCCTCTAACTCAGTTCTTCCACAACTATCTCTCTTTCCAACATTCTTTTCGGATGCGGGTATCGTCTAATTACTAACAAAAAAGAATTTCTGAATTTGAATTCCTATAAGTGAGCTCTACCACACGATCTAGAGTAAAAAGAAAGAGTGACAATCCTAAATGTCCTGTAGCCTCCTACTTATACGTGGTGCACTACACACCCATAAACAAGATTCTACTAGACATGGCTTATAAATTCCCTATGACAGAATTGCTCTGATACCACTTTTTTCACGATCCAAATCAATGGGCTGCAACGGGCACCCGGTACCTTACTCAACCGATTACCAACGTAATGTATCTTTCTTATTATATCACCATATACATGTGACATACGGGCCTAATAGGCTAACATAATCATTTATAAATTCAAAAGATAGGCCGACAAGGGCGTACAATCTTTCACGTATACGACATATGTCTACAAGCCTCTAAGAGTACATAAATGTTATAAAGGTCGGGACAAAGTCCCCCTATACCAAATAATACATGTCTGATTCATACTAACCAATCAAGCAACTCCGAAGAAAATAGAATGCACCAACATCTTTCGCTGAGCTGATAGCCTACTTGGAGGACTCTCGACCTGTCTATCAGAACCTGCGGGCATGAAACACAGCGTTCCCAGACAAAAGAGACGTCAGTACAAAATAATGTACTAAGTATGTAAGGTAATATATTGAAAACTAAAACTGAACTGATAATATAATAACTGCAAGTAGATGGAAGTCAAAGATAATCTGATTATATGCTTACCTGATACCGACTTAACTCTATCAATATAGTAAGTAAAATAATTGCCCTACCCTATAAGACTCGGTATATATATATATATATATATATATAAATATATATATATATATATATATATATATATATATATATATATATATATATATATATATATATATATTTAGCAAACCAATTCCTTAAGCCACTCAGTCAAACCTCCAAGTTGTTGATCAGAATAGAATTGGATGTGTCAGGTTTGGTTGCTTGCCCGAAGGAAGGGCTATCTGATCTGATCAACTACGTAAGTCGTAGCGCGCTAGCGCGTGTACTCTTCCTCAATGAAGAGACTGTATCCAGATCTATGGATCTCATCTCCCTAGCATCAGAGCGAGACTCCATCCAAATCTGCCACTCCTTGGGCAAAGCCTTCTGTTCTATGAACACCCCACCACTGAATGATTCACTTTCAAGTTCTCGCCTCCGACCCGGGAGAACACAGGGTCAAGCCAAGCCCTGACCCGCCTAAATGGAATTCATATCTCCTTCGTCTGGTCGAGAAGGGAGGGGAACTGGACTTTTCCTCTTTTATTACATTTACATTACATTACAGAGAAGTCCATTCTTGTCCTGATGGATCCACGTGCTTAGCAACCAAAGCTAGCTTACTAAGGTAGTTTACTTTTTAATTTTGAAAAAAGAAGGCAAAGGCACTTCCTCAGAGATTGAATTGAAAGTCGACTGAATGTGATGAAAGGTTATACGCTTAACACATGCAAGTCGAATATAGTACGAAGGCTTTCTCTTCCAAAGGCAGGGGTGAGGACTCCATTGCGGCAATAAGTAAGGAGTTGGAGGAAATCAAGGCGCATCCACTTCGTCATCTCAGTCTCTTTTTCTGCAAAGAGGTAGAAAAGACCGAAGGCTTTTTTCTTCAAAAGGACGGATAATAAATATCTTATTCATAATCTTATAGGCCCCGCACCGCTTCATTCAATTGCTCTCATAAAGAAAGGGAAGGAAATCTTTTTTTTATCAATCGCCTGAACCAGCCTTTCTTTCTTTGCCAGGAGGGGTGGCCCAATCACTAATAGATCTCTCAACGGGAGCCTCATTCTGTCTAGAGGAAATAGCTTCGGTGGATCCGGTTGATTAAGTCGTTGTGTCTGTCGATACCCACCTGTTTGGAGTGTGGGTAAGGGCTCACCTGTTGATCTAAATATATATACTCTGTCATAGTAGGCTTACTCATACGCACTTGGTCATATTAGGCTAGTTATATTGACCAACTGGGCTCGCTCATAAGCGCTCGGCCACAATAGGATCGGTATATAACTTACCATCTGATCAGAGCTTGCCCAATAGGGACCTGCCCATCAATTATAGCTCGATGAAAATGAATATACTTTTAATACTATATATATATATATATATATATATATATATATATATATATATATATATATATATATATATATATATATATATATATATATATATATATATATATATAGTATTAAAAGTATATTCATTATCATCGAGCTATAATTGATGGGCAGGTCCCTATTGGGCAAGCTCTGATCAGATGGTATATATATATATATATATATATATATATATATATATATATATATATATATATATATATATATATGTATAAACTTTCTACTCTCTTCACTGGAAGAGGGAAATACTCAATTGAATATGATGTCCCGATAAGGAGAATATTGTAACTTACAAAACTAGAAAAATATATATAAATTCCGGAATATAATTTTTTTTGCCTCGTTATCAAATTATATAATGACATCATATCAAAATAAATAAAGAGTTCAGATTTAACATATTTATTTTTGCGAAATATAAACGAAATTACGCTTGAATTCCTTGAACTTACTTTCTGCTTCTAAAGTTTGTGAACTGACGAATGAATCTTTAAGCCAAAACTTGATTCCAACGTTTTTTGAAGTTCTGTTTCTAACTTGAATGACATTTGGTTTTGGAATGAAAGTTTCTAACATTTGAAATCTAGCTTTTGAACTTACATTTTCTTGGTTTCAAGGCAAAGTAATAAAATTAAGTTACAGGCACTAAAATGAAGCTTAGTGACAGATTGTATATGTTTTACTAGTCTTTCAGAAACTTATCTTTAAGTCATTGCTAAGTGACTCATATGTAGCCACCTAGAATAGTGACTAATTAGTCATTGTTTAGGCCTTCTGGCTTTTGCCACGTGGGAGGGGGAAAATCATTAATTTTTATTAAATTATTAATTAACTGGATAATATTTTGTTATTCGATAATTAATTAATTACTCGTTAATTTAAAATTTATTACAAATTACTTATGATTTTATTTATATTTAAAATACTTCATATATAGTTTATATATTATACTAGCATGATTATGTAGTACCTTGCATGGTACTAATTCATAATTATCAGGTATTATCGCTTAACCCGTATTTTATTTCAAATTGACCACTTTCAACGAAACTTGTTTTCTTTAATTCATGTACCCTCTTATTCTTCATAACACTTATTTATTGCTTGCTAGAAATAGCGTAAGTACGTTAACATCAAGATGACCTCATCCCCGAGTCTACATCGGTTAACTGAAATTGAAATTTTAACGTACAATACTTCAGGGTGCAACATCATCGTAACTTAATACTGCGAAACATGAACTCTCCATTATGAAATATTATTGGGTGCAACATTGTCGTAATATATTAGTGTAGAGCATAACATCGACGTAATACTGCAGGGCGTAACAACTACATGCTTGGTCCCATTTGAAAGGGACACCTTTCTTCATAAGGCGACCAAATGGATGGCACCTCCCAGCTAGGTTTGAGATGAATTTCCTAAGGTATGTTAGCTTTCCTTGCAAACTTTTCAATTCATGAATATTCCGAGGCTCGGGCATTTTCAAGATTGCATATATTTTGGCTTGATCAATTTCAATCCCTCGATGTCGAACCATGAAGCCAAGGAACTTCCCGAAAATAACTCCAAAGCCATATTCAATGGATTTATCCTAAGTTGGTACCTATGGAGCAACTCAAACACCATTCTTAAGTCTTTCAAGGGATCACCCTTCTCTCTTGATTTTTCCACCAAGTCGTCAACATAGAATTCGCCATTTCTTGTGGAGAAGATCGTCAAAAATATTTTACATAGCCCTTTGGTAAGTAGCACCAACATTCTTCAAGTCAAAAGGCATTACCTTGTAGCAATAAATACCATTGGGGGTGCGAAATGCAGTAGGCTTTTCATCTTTTGGTACCATGCAAATGGTTATAGCCTGATGAACCGTCCATAAATGACAATGCCTCGTACCCAATAACAGCATGGATCATCAGTTTTGGAATAGGAAATGGGAACTAATCTTTTGGATATGCATTGTTAAGATCCCTAAAGTCAACGCGCACTCGAATCTGACCATTTTTCTTCCTTACATGGACAATACTTGAAACCCATATGGGGTATTTAACTTCACAAATAAATTCAGCTTCGATGAGTTTGTTAACTTCAGTTTCAATCAAGGGAACCAACTCCGGCCTAAAACGCCTTTGAGCTTGTTTAACAAGGCAGACACCATTTTTGACAGTAAAGTGATGGATTCTACTTTCGGGTCCAATTCAGGAATCTCTTTGTAACTCCAAGCGAAGACATCCATGAACTCCTTGAGTCACTCAATATAAGTGCTTTCTTCATCAACTTCTATTAAAGCACTTAGGTAGGTGGGTCTCAGTTCTTCATCAGTGTGAATGTTAACTTCTTTTAAGGCATCAATCGTTGCCTTCACCCCTTCTTCACGTTTTGGAGGAGCAACGTTTGCATCTTCGTCTTCTTAAGGGTCCCCATCATTGAAGGATATGTGATAACACGGCAAAACATCCTCCAATTCCGCATTATTTTCTATTGAAGATGGAATACCATTCTCGACTTGTACAGCAACATGATATGAAGAACCCACACTTTCTTCGTCTTCATCACGTTCCTTAGTATAAACCACAGTATATGGCTTTACCTTCAGTACTTCTTTGCATGAAACCACAACTTTTGTTTGTCACCTCATTCTAGAAGGAACCAAACTTTGGAAGTCATAAGAGATCTCCTGAATTTTGGGTGAAGCGATTGTTCTTATACATTAAAGGTTTCTCCGGAACTTGTTCCCCTTCTTTAGTGGATCCAATATTTCAAACACAAGGGTCCTCACAGTTGATTTTCTAAGTTGATCAAAGATAGGAGGCTTGTTATAAGCGGCTGACTCGTTTCTACAGTGATATAATTGCTGCTCACTCTTCTCATTGAGATGCGCACTGATGATGGTTTCTTGTATCCCAAACCTTCATATGGTTGCCTCATTGAAGGTTCTGATGGGAGCTTCCCTAACTTTGACGACTCATTTGGATTGTATCCAACTTTTGCAAATAGCTTGTGAATTAGGGTCAAAACCTTCATCTGTTCGCTTTATAGGGAGTGCTACATTCTGCAAACGATTTTGGGCTACAAACCCTACAAGCGGCATTGAGGAAGACTTTACTGCCTCAATTCGTTTGACCGAAATAGTTACCTCCTTTAGCATGTTAGCTTGGCGATTAGATGATTCACCTTCATCTTTCTTCCTTTTAGGGACATATTGGAACGTCGGACATACTTTCTTGCCATAAGACGTACTATTCCCTCCATAAGATTTATTCACGTTGGGTTGTACCTCCTTATTAACAGCTTTGGCTTCACCAGAAGTCACATCTTCTCTTTAAGATGAGGGATCTTTATTCTTGCTTTTCAAGACATCATTAACTTTAAGATCCTTCGCAATGCAGTTCTTCAAGTAGAACTTTGCGCCGGTGAAATGTGACTCAGTCTTAGTGAAGGGTTCATCATCAGCGACTATCGTCTTCTCGACTTCACCTTTGTAGTATTTTAAACATTGATGGTAGGTAGATGGAAATACTTTATTCTCATGTATCCAAGGCCTCCCAAGCAAAACATTATATGAAGTCTTCGCATCGATCACATGCAACCATGCACTTGATTGCATATCTTCAATAGTGATTCCCAGCTTGATTGCGCCTATGGCTCTTTGCTCCCCTTGATTGAATCCTTGGATCATCACACGACTTTCTAAGAGTTCGTTCATGGGAATACCAAGTTATTTCAAATGTGGATTGGCAAAATGATCACTGAGGATCCTCCATCAACCAAAATTCGATTTACCCTTCCACCGCACATATAGCTAACCAGGTACAATGAGTTGTTATGAGAGTTTCACCCAGCAAAAGATCGTCATTTGTGAACGTGAACTTTTCCTCACAAGTATTAACTTCATGAGGATTATATTCGATGGGTTTTTCCGAAAATGGTTCCAATAGTAGGTCATCATTCTTTTCTTCCCCTTTGCCAGCATGGCAACAAGAGGCAACGGTAGGTCATCACTCTTTTCTTCCCCTTTGTCAGCATGGAAACAAGAGGCATCAATGCCCTCATGGGAAATTTTTGTGTGGAACCAACTTGGTAAGAACTCCTCCAAGACTACTGGATGTCGTGGCTTTTGAGGATGGTGGACCTCCACTTTTGCTTTCTTTAAGTATTTAACTGGATTCCATCTCCTTGGTCTTTTCATCATCATTTTCCTTGTTGGTTGTTCTATTGATTCTTTCCATGGGCTCTTTTTGTGGTCCCTACGACGAGTCACCGATGTCCAACTTTCATCATCATCGGGTTGATTGACTTCAGCTTTTTCGCTCTCCGGTAATTCTTCATCTTTACTTTCTTTAAAACAACATATTTCATCCGGATTGAATGAGCCAAGGTGATAGAGACTTGGTTTGCACTTGCTTTCTCATTTTCAAGCACGATCTTCTTTTTGCAAGCCAAGTCCATGACTTTGTCCTTGAAGACAAAGCACTTCTCCAAAGGGTGTCTTATCAGTCGGTGATATTTGCAGTAATTCGGGTCATTTGTTTTCCCAACTTCATTTGGTCGCTTCATCTCCAGAAGCTCAATGAGAGTTAACTCGAGGAGTTCTTCAAAAATGGCAGGTACATCAGAATCTAGGAATAGGTACTCTTTCTCCTGCATTTCTTTTAGAGTTAACTTTCCACTTTGCTTATCTTGAAAAGAAGCGGATCACATACTTTGCTTCTTGCTTACCTTCGTCGTGAACTACATAGGTGACATTTTGACATTCATAGCTTTTTTGCTTTCAGACTTGGGTACGAACTTTCCCAACTTCCTGAATTCTTGCTTGTCATTCCCTTGCGAGGTTTATAGATGGGCAACCTTTCATTTCCAGCGGAGTCCATGCTCAATTCCATGTCATGGTCACGAGTTGAAAGTTCTTCGAATGTGCCAGGCTTGATACCTTGCAAGATGTAGCGCAATCCCAAATGCATGCCTTGGATGTACATCTCTATGACTGAAGCTTCACAAGCCTGTCTTTGAAGTTGAGGCTTGCATTCCTCCAACGATTGATAAAGTTGATAACTGGTTTCCCCTTTCATTGACGAGAATTTGTAAGTTCTATCATACTCACAGTACGTCTCATACTATAAAAGCGTTGAGGAACTGTTGCTCTAGTTGATCCCAGCTATCGATAGATCTAGTCTCCAGGTTCATGTACCAGTCAAAAGCATTTCCTTTTAGTAAGCAGATAAACTACTTGATGAGGTAATCTCCATAAGTCACAGCATTGTTGCACGTCTCCACGAAGTGCGCAACATGTTGCTTTGGGTTACCTTTACCATCGAACTGTTGAAACTTTGGAGGTTGATAGCTAGCAGGCATCTTCAATATATCGACCTTGCAATGTACGGATTTGCATATGCAAAGGAGAATTTGGCAGCGATTTCATATTTTTTCTTATTGGTTTCTTCAATGAACTCCTTCAGTTGATCGATTGGAATCATCCCTTCAGATGAGACAGGGATAGCCTTAGTGGATGCTGCTTGTCTTGGGGGAGAGTCACTCTCTAGAACTTTTTGGGAGCTTGCCAGGTGCATAGGTGGATCCTTCTTCTATCAAGATTCCCACCCTATCTGTTAGTTTGTCAATCCTATCTTGATTTTGAATGTATTTGGTCAAGCCAGCGATTGCTTCTGTCAAGTTTTCCAACTGCTTCTCCATAGATAAAGTGTTTGTCACAATGGCTTGCATGATTATCGTGGACGATGGAGAGTAGCATGGGTTTTCATACAGATTGATCCTTGATTGGGTTACGCTATGTGGTGTAAGTGGTGAGGATCCATCACTTGAAGCATCATCATCTTCCTTCACAGCATAGTGCTTGGATCCGGAGAGGTCAAGTAGAGCAAGAGTTTTCTTGATCTTTTCAGCAATATTGCTTCCTCCTTCATATGTGTTTGTGGAAGATATTTCTCCTTCTTGAGGATGAAGATATGAAAATATGGGTTGATGCGGACGACACTTGGGGTGTTTGTTGTCCTAAAGAGCTTGCTTTGCTCCTCGTAACTATTCTCAAGCTTCCGAATGTGACATCGAGGATGCTTTTCACATCAGCATAGAACTTGGAGTAAGCAGCTTTAGTGGGAGTTGAATCGAAGTTGATTTTCTTTGAAGCCATTTCAATGTTCTTGGACTTTGGTGATTAAAAAGTTGAGATGAGAGGTAGAGATTGTCCCACTAAGCGTGCCAATTTCTAGACAATAAATTTGGTTCGAGAAAATAAAATCAAAATCGAAAATATCGCAACAGTTATAGTATTTTATTTCGAATAATATGAGTGTACAATCTCAATGAATCCTCTAATTCTTCTTTTCAGCAGTAAATAAATTCAAGGGCTTTTGAACTTGATCTTGAATATATATTGTTGCCTCGAACGATGATCTTGTTCTTGAGCTTGAGCTTGATTGCTTGAACTTCACCTTGATTGGTTCCTCGCTCTTAACTTGAAATTGATTTCTTCGTCGTTCTTGAGCTTGAACTTGATTTCTTGATCTTGTTCTGAAACTTGTGGATGAATTTGCAACGTTTGATCCACAGCTCTTTCTTGCTTTTTGTTACAACTTCTGGTGTCTTTTCTAAGTTCTGAAGGCCCATATTTGTAGTTGCGGGAGGGAAGAGTTATGGTAAGAACAAACTCTTTCCGACCAACCAAATTGAAGTGTGACATGGCCATATTTGATTGGCCAGAATATGTCACTTGCACACGTGGTGTGATTTAATTGGTCTTTTAGGGTGGCTGGGCACGCCTTGTCATTTTGACACATGGCATTGGCTCTTCCGCTTGACTTGGCGCGCTATGTCATTTGACACGTGGTACCAAACTAGGCCTCTAGGAAGATGACATCTTGGGTTTAATGAAGTAGAGTCATCACTTTAGCCAAATTAAATGGGTCAGCCTAACTGATTAAGACTTATTTTTTATTTAATCCATTTATATTGGACTTTAATAATTAATTCAATTATATTAGCTCATATATTTATTTGGACTAATATATCTTGAATTTAGTCCAAATTATTTCATGGATTTAATTTTAATAAAATTTACATGCCTACAATTTGTAATAACAAAGTCACTAAACTATGCCTATTACACTCAGAAGATCACTCAACTAGATTTTTCAAATTTTGGATTGTCAAATATCTATTTTACCCTCAAAATTATAAATATTTATCTACTTTTATTTTTTGAACTTTTCAATATTATGATTTTTCCTTTTTAATTTATATTATGGACTACCTACAAAATAAATAAATATTTTTATAAATTGTAGAAATAAAAAATATTTAAGCATCTATAATGTTGGAATAACAAAATAATGAGAATAATAAAAAATTAACTAGAATAATTTGTCCGTAATAATATTAACAACAAAAATTTAAAAATTTATTTACATAATTCAGAATAAAAGAAAATAAATATTGTAATATATATATATATATATATATATATATATATATATATATATATATATATATATATATATATATATATATATATATATATATATATATGTATTCCATACATGTTATTTAAGTAATGGATTCTAAATATATATAAATTATTGATTTAAAACCTGTAATTTAGTATAATTTGAATCTCAAACTCATAAGCTTCAAATCATCTGATTACTTATTCTGCTATCAAAAATGATGCATTAGGGATATTGTAGTGGCACGATGAACTTGAACCGCATTAATACAAATTAATATGTATTTTTTTAAAGAATTTAGGTTATACATACCAATTGCCGATGTCATTATCATTCGTGCTGTACGTTGTCATATTTAGGCGACCAATCTCTCGTGATTTTTATTAGCTTTGCTGCTTACTTTTTCGATATCTAATTGTAATTTGAAATACTATCCGATCACTTCATGTTATCTAGCTCATATTTCCATAATACGTTGTTTTTACTATTTGAACTCTTTGTCTCCTCGCCACATTGACTCATCTAAAAATAGATAAACAATTAAAAATCTATAAATTAATTTCAAACTCTGGAGACAATTCTCCAGGATCAGATTTGGTCCTCCAGAGATGAAGAAATGATGATTTATGAAAAAGAACCATTCACGAAAATGATGCTTCTAAGTACTTAACTTTCAAGCCTTAGTTTTACCAGAACCCATCATTAATTTGATTACAAGCCATTTCATAATTTGTGATTATGAAAACGGCCATGACAATTGACCCCCCACTCCCCTACCCCTACCTCACTCCTAAAAAAATCAAAAAATAAAATAAAGTGAAAATCAGTATCAATCTCTACATAATAAGAAAGGTGTTTGTGTCAAGAATAGTGCAGACAAAAGGGTCCATTTCTTGAATCTACGTAGACACAATTCTTTTTCATGCCTTGATTACAACTTGGTTTATATAGTAACACCTAACTTGTATAAAATCTTCATACAGAAAAACTAAGATTTTGTTCTATTTGGAGTTAAAAGAGTGGTCCTTGTTTGCATGTTAGAGCTGCTACCATACAAAAAGAAAACCTACATAGCTAGGCTCTTCATTATGTAGGTTGGATTGAAAATGATATTAAACCTATAAAGAAAAAGTAGAACAAAGTCTTTAGAGGTCCTCTGATTTCAGTCCCTTTTCTATTACAAGGTGACTTCTTGTCTTAGCATTTGTGGTTTTTAACTTTTTAAATGTCCCTTGAACTAAACTCAATGTCGCAAGTAACTTTACATCTCAAGAATAAACAGCTGCAACACAATCTATTGTGAGTAATAACATGGAGCAAACTCTAAGATTGTAAAATACAACATAAAGTCTGATAACCTAAATGAGTAAAAAGACAGTATTTATGCAGTGTCTCCTACGTACTCTAACCGACGCATACAATTTAATGGTTATTTCATGGTCCGAATCTGTAACCTATAAGTCACGTCAAAACAATTTTATCGTTGCTCTAAGGCTCCTCCTCAATACAAAGAAATAGACACCCTTTGAAAAGGGGGTGGGGTTCATCAAAACTGTTGGCTCGTGCTATCTTATTCAAATTAAAGCTCGAGTCACTGAATCAAACTCTATTGATCATGAAAGCTTGTATGAAAAACTCATTATCTGATTTTGACCTTGAAGAAGTACTAAGGCAAGCTTATAATTATCTTGTCAAACTAATTTACAAATACTTTATGATCACGCGTCTATAAAACATGTTAAAAGCGGGTGTCTATATTGACTCACTGAATAATAACTTAATTTTATCATGACATGACCGCGACAATATATTAAATATGAAAGAAGGCTCAATGAAAAATACTTATGAATGCTAAATATATGAAAATATCAAATGATATAATTCAACTAATATTACATACTATGCTTAAATCTCTAATAACTCATACTTTAGAGGCTAACATTTTTTTGTTTTGTTCCATTGCGTCACTCTTAAGATACCCAAAAAAGAATGCAGTCTTGAGATCATCAATTTTCATTGTTGACTTTTAGCAACTATTAAATCATAATCTTTCTCGAGATGTTAATTAATCTTTTAAAATGAGAAAAAAATACTCATTGCCCCAATAACAGATCCTCCCAAAGGTCTATGCATGCATTATTATATGGGCTCCTGGGAAAAGAAATGAAACATTCTTCCTCTCCAGGAACATTATTAACATTATCCTCCCATTTTATTTAGCATTATTTTTGTGTATACTTATCCATGAAACACTCCTCTGAAAATAAAATTGTCTCACTTCAGCTTTCAATGCAATTTCACTGAGACGTAATATGTTTTATATTTCTCTATCCATTTCAATATAATATCTCAAGCTAGAATACTGAATAAAAAGCCATTGCAATGAAGGGTAATTAATTGGAATGTAGGTTATATCTCCTCTAATCGACAATAATAAAGACATTTCCCTGAAAATGAAAGAAATTAATCTTACCTCCCTTTCGGAAGTATTGTGTCAGAAATACAATGATATAATTAAATAGTATGATATGAAAATAATGAGAGAAGGAGTAGTATTTTAAGGGAGAATGAGAGACACGAAATTGAGGAGAAAGCGTTGAGATACAAGATGTTATATGATTATATGCAGTGTATACACAGTGTATATTTATTGTATTTTTGGTATACAATAGCTGGGCTGTGATGATTGTCTTATTTGAGCCAGTCCGAGCCCAATTCACTTGAGTCATATATGAGCCCCATTTGTTTTGGGTCCTTTGACCCGATCCAGTGTATGTCTATATATTGGGGTCCCTAGATATTTTGGGACCCCCGGACTTCATTTTTCTGTTTTCTCTTCTCGGTTTAATAAATGCTCTGAGTTCCAAAGTCTTCTCAAATCCTTCTCCTTCTCTCTACTTTCTCTCTCTACAATCTCCATGATTTCTCGACTTAACCTCGATGTTTTCAGAAAGAAACAATTTTAGCACAAATTAAAGGACATAAAATAGTTGGATTAAAACAAAGAACAGCATACTACGTAATAAATAAAGTGAAAGAAAAGTAGCATTGATATTTGCATTATGGCCCTCGTAATGTCATCCATAAGCCGACCAAACTGTAAGGTTGTGTCAAATCAACCTTTTCTTTCTTTAATGTTTGGCTTGTTGTCCCTAAAGTTAGCATTTTGCCCTTTCCAAAGTTAGGGTGTTTTTGGTAGAAAGGAAATTTTTTTTGTGGAAAATATTTTTTAGAAAATAAATAGTAATTTTATTTATTTTTTGATATTTAATATGTAAATTAAGAAAAATGACTTCTCAAGAATATTTATAAATAATTTAAATATAATAAATATGAAGGCATAAACTTTCAAACTAACAACCTTCCGGACCTACAAAGTCCATAAACTTTCGAACCGCTAAACTTTTAAAACTAAAAATTTCGAACCCATAAACTTTATAAGTTCTAAACCCGTAAAATTCCAAACACATAAACCTCCGAACTCATAATTCTGAAACTTGTAAAATTTTGAGCCTTTAAATCGATTGTAATAAAATTAAACTGAAAAATATATTTAAATTTAATTTTTCGGGGGATGGGGAGGGGGTGGGACAGGGGATGGGGGCGGGGCTGGGGGGCAGAAGACGAAAAAAATAGAATTAAGTTTAAAAAATGTAAATATTTTTTGTGCGAGGGGGGTGCAGAAAAATAAAAAATTTAAAATTACAAAAGAAAAAGGTACAAAAGTTTTTTTTTTTTTGCGATGGCAGGGGGAGGGGTGGAGGAGTAGTATGATGGTTGGTAACGGAAAAACTGAAATTTAAAAAAAAAATCTTTTTTTGAAGAGAGGGTAGGGTGGGTTGGTGAGGGTGAAAAGGTTGAGAAGGAGTTTTGGAAAATAATTTTCCTTCTCTTGATGAGGAAAATATTTTCCTCTAATTAAAGAAAAATGAATTGATAAAATAAATATTTTCCAAAATATTAAAGGCAACTAAATTAGAAAAAATTTAAAATATATTTTTCAAAAAATATTTTGGTTCGTACCAAACACACCCTTAATGTTCCCTTACTCCGATCATTTTTTCTTTTCTTTTGATATTTACATTTGATGATCTGATTAACTCATATTCTTATCAAATATTACCCTTTTAAAAATAGAACACTTTGTTATAAATAGAACTCTATTTAGAATGAATGTCTAAGAGTTTTAGTTTGAAGCTAAGTCATTTATCTTCCTATAAATAGAGGGGTCTTACCCCATTGTAAATCATCCCAAGTATCAATAAGAATACTCCTCTCTCTCCCTATTCTCTCTATATTGTTCTTGTCTTTTATATTATTTCATAACACGTTATCAGCACGAGTCTCTAACCAATTGAATTTGATCTCTTCCTTCAAATTCTATTGCTTCTCTTGTTGATTGCAGCTATCGGAGCAATGGCAGATTCACAACCCTCCATTGAAGCCAAAGTTCATATAGTATACACTGAGAAATTCCTACGTTAATTATATGTGCTATTACTTTGTGTGCTTTCTGTTGTTAGCCTGTGGTGTGGGTGCGTGGAATAAATATTCCTTATGGCACTTTGTTTTTCCTATCTAACTTTTACATATGCTCTGTTATAGTTAGAGTGATTAGTATTCTCGGTAGGAATTTCAAAAGCATGACTCTGAACTAATAAGGTCGCGTTCTCCGGTATCAAATTGGCCGCAGGAGTCGACCAAAGTTGCCGGAATTTGTTGCCACGGGATGGAAACTCAAGAGGTATATTTGATATCACAACATTTATTGGTATACCTTAAAGGTAAGTAATTTACTTTTCCCTTTCAAATTCTTGAAATTCTACGATTTGATTTTATATACAAACAAAGACAACAAAGTTTGATTATAACTCTAATGGAGTTCGTAAGAAATTACACTCACATGAAGTGGTAAAATTTCTATGCCTTGCCATGATCAAATTCATATATGATTGTGGGCAAAGAATTAAAATTCCATCCAATTGAATTTGCTCCATTCCCTTTAGAGAATGTGATAGCAGTATGTGATAAGTCTGAAAGAAGACAAAATTATTACTGTGAAGGTATCAATGGGTGTGGACGTGGCAATAGACGAAATTATAATCGTCATTATTGTGATAATGAGAATAATAAAGATTCTCAAAATAATCTTTCACTTTATGAAAGTAATATTTGACATGAGATTGTGTAAAGCAAATGATTATGGTCCATTCCCTGAAGTGAATGTGATAATTGTAATTGAGCCCGTGAGTATGAACACGCTCTTGATATAATTTTGTTTTATGTCTGACATTATGAAAAGAAAGTTCGTTGCCTTTGAAATTTCGGGCAAGAACTATATGACATGGGTGTTGGATGCTGAAATCCACTTAGATGCTATGGGTCTTGGAGACGCCATTAAAGAAAGAAATAATGCATCCACCCAAGACTATGCTAAGGCCTTGATTTTCTTGCGCCATCACCTTGATGAAGGTTTGAAACTGTGCTAAGGCCTTGATTTTCTTGCGCCATCACCTTGATAAAGGTTTGAAAATTGAATATATCACAGTCAAAGATCCACCTATCTTGTGGAATGGCTTAAAGAAGAGATATGACAACCTGAAGTTGATCACTCTGCCACAAGCACGATACGATGAGAATCCAAACGCAAATAGTTCATAAACTATATATTATCGTTGCGGTGGAAAAGGGCACTGGTCAAAAGCTTGCCGTATACCAAGACATTTGGTTGACCTTTATCAAGCATCTCGAAAGAGTAAAGGCCCTGAAACAAATTTTGTCTCTGACGACAATTTTGACATCACCCACTTGGATGTGGCAGATTTCTTTGAGCAACCCGATGGGAAAATAGACCACCTAATCGGTGATGGATCTGTGATGAAAGAAGATGGAGTTGTTTGATTTTATTTCACTTATTTGTAATAGTTAGTGAATAAACTAATAGTCATTAGTATCAGCTCGTATTAGTTAGTTTATGATATAATGTTAGTATTAGTTCTTTAGAATGTTTCAATATGCTCAGATTTCAATAATATTTTTATTTTCCAGTAGAGGTAACCGACTAACCTAACAGTTGGTCGATTATCTAATATTTCGCATTAAACTGCAAAACAATCGATTGTCTTAAGACAGTGTGATCTGAAGTTTTTCAAAATAGCAAATAATCGATTGTGTATGTTTAACAATCGATTGTGAATGTTCAACAATGGATTGTGTATGTTTAACAATCGATTGTCTTAAGACAGTGTAATCTGAAGTTTTTCAAAATAGAAAATAATCGATTGTGTATGTTTAACAATCGATTGTGAATGTTCAACAATCGATTGTGTATGTTTAACAATCGATTGTCTTAAGACAGTGTGATATGAAATTTTTCAAAATAGCAAATAATCGATTGTGTATGTTTAACAATCGATTGTGAATGTTCAACAATCGATTGTGTATGTTTAACAATCGATTGTCTTAAGACAGTGTGATCTGGAGTTTTTCAAAATAGCAAATAATCGATTATGTATGTTTAACAATCGATTATATTAAGACACAATCGATTGTGTATGTTTAACAATCGATTGTTTTAAGAAAATGCTTAAATTGAAATTTTCAAACTGCAAAGTAATCGATTATGGAAAACATATAATCGACTATCTGATTTAGTTAGTCAAATAACCTCAGCAGATTTCGAAAATATTGTTTAAGTATGAAACAAACGGATTGAATTTGTTTATTCTCATGTTCGTATATTTTCTTTTGTATGGCAAACCATGGGAATTAAATTGATTGAAGGCTCCTGAAGAGCAACTATAACTCTACCTAAAGGAACGATATTTTAGAGAATGCAATGTTCTACTCCAAGTCTAAGAAGAACTTGTTGAGTTTTAATGATATCAGTCAAAATGTTCTCCTCCAAGTCTAAAAGGAACTTGTTGAGTTTTAAAGATATCATTCAAAATGGATATCAGATTGAGCCAATACATGAGTATAATCTTGAATACCTCATTTACTCATGAAAACGAGGCTGCCCACTTCAGCTTGGGGTCACGCCATTTTGCATGCAGCAATGCTAGTTCGTCTCTGACTGACGAATTGACACAAATATTCCCCGTTGCAATTGGTTTTGGGTCATGAACGTAATATATCCCATTTAAGAATCTTTGAATGCGCAGTATATGTGCCTATAGCACCGCCATCCCGCACCAAAATGGGTCCGCAAAGAAGGTTAGGAATATATGTTGAGTTTGAATCGTCCTCCATTATTCGCTACCTCGAAACATTGACAGGGGATTTGTACACTGCACGATTTGCAGACTGTCAATTTGATGAGACACTTTTCCCAAAATTAGGGGGAGAAGTTGGGGAAACCAAACGGGAAATTTTGTGGAAAAATGCATCATTATCTCATCTTGATCTACATACCTCTATTTGTGAAAAATAGGCGCAAAATATTATCCATTTGCAAAGAATAGCAAATCGAATGCCAGACGCATTTACAGATTTGAAAAGGATAACAAAATCACATATCCCCGCAGTGAATGTGACAACATCTGATTCACGAATACATATTCATTATTGGATGAATATGAACATGAAATTGGTATAGAATATACCACACTCACCCCTAGAAGGAGGTTTGAGATGATACCACACTCACCCCTAGAAGGAGGTTTGAGATGATATATGGCATGAATGATCGTTGGTCACGTACCTATTGTACGCCAAAGTATTTTGGAAATATGACTATTAAAGGACAACGATAATGCAAGAAACATATCTTGCATATAAGTTTGACATGACCATAATGGTATAACTTTCTCTTTAAGAAAGATATTCACCACATGGATGTTGATGAATTTGTGGCAGTACAAAATTAATTGAAAGCTCTAGAAGAGCCAATTATTACTATGTTGGAGAAACACAATTGAGTATTGTGCTGTAGTAAGTCTCAAAGAAACTTATTCAGTTTCCAATGTACACGCGAAAGCGCTGATTATATTGAGACTATAAATAAAGGAAAGATTTGATATCTTCTATTACTACAACTTGTAGCGGGATAATTTGTATATGAAAAGCTACCCACTTTATTCTCCAGTTTGTACTACACAAACAAAAGAATGCCACAATAAAGTGGATATCTATTGGTATAAAAACCCATGTCATAATAAACTTGAAGTTTATTGATAAGTGCACAGGTCATGGTGTAAATTTGAAGTTTACCAATATTGATAATTTATTCAGTTGGCATTCGGGTTAGCCATCTCATTTTAAGTATGATGTGCAATAATAGAGAATTCACATGGGTGAATATTAAAGAACTAGAAAGTTCTTTACGAATTCTCTTGTATCACTTGTTCTCATTAATGAATTGACCAACTAAAGAGTTCGGGTTGAAGCCCATAAATTCTGGAAATATAAAAGGTGAATATGGGCCCATTCACCTGCCATGTATACCACATATGATGCATCTATGATATGGTTACATGCGCAATTGTTATTAACCTGCAGCCTGGCCGGTGCTTGCGAGGTAAATTGCTCAGCAATCTAACTTCGAGCATAATTTCCAGATTTTCTACTCAAGATAGTTCATCTTGATAAGTTGGTTTATATCAAAGTTGGTTTAGCAAGATAATTATTGACTGCCTCCACTTAATAGCTAAACTGTTTCTTATGAGAACAAAGTTATATATATCAGTTTGATATACGTTGTATACGAGAGTATATTCTCCCCTCACAAGTGGTTTAGGGTCAGGAACCAAATAATTTCATCTTATTATTAATGTGCTGTGTATATTGACATGATAATGCACAAAGATGATTTCCCAAAGTTGAGGAAACAAGTTAGCTTTTCTAACATGAGGGGGAGACATGATAAACACTTGAGAAAAGGTTACATGGGATGAATTATCATTTGTATATGTAAATCCCCGAATATCATGATATGAACCTGAAGTTCATAAAATGGATAATTCAATTGCAACATATTGCAAAGCATGCTATACGCATTTGCTGACCCAAAGAAAGTAACTATATTCTCACTACAAATGCTCATATTAAGTCCCAGAAGGACAAAGTCTTTGATACGCTTAAAGCGTATAGACAAATACTTGATTCCATATGAAAGACATGTAGATTTGGACATATAGTTCAAATACTTGAAAGTATAAAGTCAAAGGTATGTATAATCAGTTTTCAATATCTTATTTGTTTAGCATGACATGAAAACTTGATATGCATCTAAAGTCTATTATGTGATTTATATGACTTAACTTGAAAGATTTAAGTTGCTTAAAGCATACACAATTCTTGGTCTTGAAGTACCACATCCTAAGTACAATTTGTGTACATATGTATCTTGCTATAACTATAAGCATGATGGCATTGAGAATACATCTATGGAGATATTGAAGAGTTATTCCACGACATTATATGAAGATGTTCATATCTATCAAGAATGATGATTTCAAGGTGCGGAATATTTATTCAAGTCAATATGGTTGATTTATTTATCAAACTTCTACCAAAGATTGTTTTGAAGATGGTGCACAAGATTGGAATGCAAATGCTCAAGGATATAAATTGATGTTCTTATCAGGGGGAGTTAATGCGCGTTGCATTCTTTTTCCCTTACAAGGTTTTGTCCCAACTGGGTTTTCCTTGCGAGGTTTTTAACGAGGCAACCAATAGGCGCATATTCAAACATGTGTACTCTTTTTCCTTCTCTTTAATTTTTCCCATTGGGTTTTGGTTTTAAGGTTTTAACGAGGCACATTGTTGAATAGACATTCAAGGGGGAGTGTTATAAATAGAACTCTATTTAGAGTGAATGTCTAAGAGTTTTAGTTTGAAGCTAAGTCATTTATCTTCCTATAAATAGAGGGGTCTTACCCCATTGTAAATCATCCCAAGTATCAATAAGAATACTCCTCTCTCTCCCTATTCTCTCTATATTGTTCTTGTCTTTTATATTATTTCATAACACACTTCTTATTATAAAATTCTTTATTCTTATATATATATATATATATATATAAGTAAAAGTTAAAGAACTCCATTCATCTCGCCATAATTCTAACCTCCTCCATTTTGCTGTGCTCTATGATTATTACTTTTGTCTCGTTTTCTTTCTTTTTTTCTCTCCTTTTTGCATTCATATAATCATTTGCATTTACTCAACGACGGCTGTCAACTTATATCCTTTTTCCACTGTAATTGCCTTAATTGTACTATTTGGCATATTGTAGTCGCAAACTCTCACGTCCCCTTTTTATTTTTAAATTAGATATTGTGACCCTTGATTTAAATTTGTCAAATTATAGTCCCTCCATTTTACTTTTTACTAAAAAAACTGTTTTAATATTTTTATTTTAACTGTAATAATATACATTTTTTAAAATTTTGTAAGAGTAAAATCGAGGAGAATCAATCCTGATTTTTCAGTGAGAAGCGAGGAACAACATTACTCGTTAATAGCTTGAAAGATTGAGGGAGCTCGCAAATCAAAACCAAGAGCGAACAAAATCGAGCATGACTAAATTCGGAGGGACTCTAGATCGAGCAATACGAAAAATCAAAGGTAAACGAAAATACGATTAATGGAGACAAATGGAAAACCAAAATATCCACCATCATTCAGATTTAAATTTGTCAAATTATAGCCCCTCCATTTTACTTTTACTAACAAAACTGTTTTAATATTTTTATTTTATTTGTTATAATATAGACTTTTTAAAATTTTATAAGAGTAAAACTGAGGATAAAGGTTAATCTTGATTTTTCAGTGAGAAGCGAGGAACAACATTACTCGTCACTAGCTTGAGTGAGATTGAGGGTGCTCGCAAATCGGAACTAAGAGCGAACAGAATCGAGCATGGCTAAATCCGGAGAAACTCTAGATCTAGCAATACGAAAAATCGAGGATAAAGGAAAATACGATTGAAGAAGATAAATTGAGAGCCGAAATATCCACCATCAACTGAATATTACGGCATGGATCACACTCGGTATTGGATGTAGATCATATTTTCGTGAGATAAAAGGAAGGGATTTTGTTACCTTATTTAGACTTAGTGTTAAAATTCATCTATTACATAAAGAGGAGAACCTTTATATTTTTTGGCCACTGTTACGGGCACACACATCAAGGCAATAAAATTTACTTGGACTTTTAGCAATTATTTAAAGCCCGGTTAGACATAATTTTTTTTCTTTTTTTCGAATTAATGTATGGCTATAAAATTTTCAATTTTCACTTGAAGATGAATTTTAAAATTTTCCAAAAATTTAAAAAAACTCCAAAAAGCTATTTTTCAAAATTTTCGTTCAGATTACTCACAAAAAATCAAAAACAGCCCAAAATTATATTCATGTCGAAATACAATTTTAATACCATTTTCGGTTGAAAATTTTTTTAACTTTTTTTAAAAAATTTTGCAATTCTTATGTCCAACTGCCGACCAAGTATTATTCAGTGATTCACCTGTTTATTAGAATCGGAGCCCTATCTTGAAGGAGCAATCCAGACTGGCCATTGGCACTTAAGTTAAATCTAAGGCTTAATTCCTACGTCAAATCAGTTTGATCGTTTCATTTCGATTTAATTATTTATTGTTTTTTGATTATTTATATTAAATTAAATTATATATATATATCTTAAATTGAGTATGAATTTAATTGTTATTCTTTTTGAAGGTAAACAAAAATAATTCTTACAAAACAAAGAATGAGACATTGAATTAGGAGGTCGAGACATTTGACTTGCATTTTAGCTTAAGCATCTTCCGTAATCATGGTCAAGGACTTGGTTACTTAATCATGATATGTGAGAGTGTCCTATCTTGGTAGTTTTAAGGCACAAGTATAAAATCTTATTTTAAAGCACAATTAACTAATAAATTATCCTTTTCATTTTATACTTTACCTCGACCACAAAATGTTAGGTTTTTATTATTTTATGTGTGGCTCATTACACGTAAAGCTCATAACTAACATTTGATGAAGAATAATTTAATTACCAAGAAAAAGGTAATGATGAATAGTCTGTAGATTGATTACTTGATGAGCGTATCCGTTAATATCACGATATTTATAAATTGGTTCTCCCTCTAAACAATTGTCACGATCCAAATCATAGGGCGACAACAGGCACCCGGTGCCTTACTCAATCGAGTCAACATAACATATTTTTCTTATCATACTATCATCCGTAAGTGGACTATAAGGGTCGCCATGAGATAACTAGAGTAAAATATAAGGGAATACTCAACATAGCACAAGCCAACATGATATACAAACTTATACATGTGACATACGAGCCTATAGGATCGAAATGTTTATTTGTACACTCAAAACATAGGCTGACAAAGTCATACAATTATCGATATACATGACATATATCTACAAGCCTCTAAGAGTACATAAACGTCATAAATACCGGTACAGGGCCCCATCATACCAATCAATACATGTCCAATTCATACTAACAAAATATGCAACTCCAGAACAAGTAGAGTGTATCAACACCTTCCGCTGAGCTGATAGCTTAATAGGAGGACTGTCTACTTGTCTATCGGGACCTGCGGGCATAAAACGCAGCATCCCCAGACAAAAGGGATGTTAGTACAAATAAAGCACCCGAGTAGGTAAGGCATGAAAGCAGTATATAAAATACTTGAAAGAAACACGGGGTAAAGAATTCAACCTGTAAGTCTGAATAACTCTATGAATCATGAAATATTTGTAATGTCATGCAGATGCGCATAATATCATCATGCATAGGTACATGCATACATAATATCATTAAGACTCTAAGGGTGTCCCATCATATCTTGTCGGTCTCTATGGGCGAATCATCAATGTATACCAGCTGGTCAAGAGGTGGTGCGTATATAATGCCATAACCTTTCCCCATATCTCGTATACATATAATATACATGTATAACGCCATCTGGCCATAGGTCAATGTGCGTGTATAATGAATGCAATGTATAAAAAGAAAGTCAATAAGATCTATTGGGAAGTCATAAGATCAATACGCGTTAGGTTAATATCATAAAATAAACTTTATCAAATTACGTATTTCTGATACCCATGAACAGACAATGTAATAACATGACACATGGGGAATAAAAAACACAGGCATCCCTACTATTTCTAAGAATAGAGTTATTTGTGAAAGGTTCATGTTTGCTTGTTTCGTTTATATCATGTGAATCATGCCAAAAGGAAAGTTCCGCAACCCAAACTGATGGGGCGTGACGAGTGCCTGAGTTTTACCTATCTAACACACCTAAGCATACATCTAAGATAAAAACATGAAATAAGTGTAGGTCATGCATAATGCCTGACAATAAATACTAATTCATGTATAACATACGAAAAAAAAACATTTCCAAAAGATATATATACATATATATACGGAATACGGTAAGGCAAGCCGACAAGGACACATACTATCTAACTACACATGAATGTCTACAAACCTCTAATAGAGTGTACACTGTATAAAGGACAGGAGAGGGTCCCGTCATACCCATATGTATACAATAGTATCGTACCAAAACTCAATATTAGCTCTGAATCAAATGGAGCATACCAACTCTCGTTGAGCAAGGATTCTAAGAAGGGGGACCGTCAGTCTGTCTACTTGCACCTGTGGGCATAAAATACAGGCCCCCAGGCAATAGGGATGTTAGTAAGAATAATGTACCGAGTGTAGAAGTCATAAATATCAGTATATAAAAGACATGAAAGAAACATGGAGTAAAGGACTCAACCTGTAAGTCTGAATAGCTCTGTTAATCATGATACATTTATAATGTCATGCATATGCATGTAAATATCATGTCATGCATAGTATGCGGAGATAACATTATCAAGAATCTAAGGGCATTCCATCATATCAACTTAGCCTCAATGGAAGAAATCATAAATGTATGACACCTGATAAGGTGGTGGTGCGTATATAACGCCATAACCTTTGGCCATATCCCATATACATAAACTATATACGTATATAACGGCATCTGGTCACCGGTCAATATACATGTATAAATGGATGCAATGCATACTGAAATAAGTCAATAATATCTCTCAAAATGTCATGAGACCCATGAATAGATGATATGATAGTAGGACATATGGGGAATCCAGAACATAGGCAGCTCTAGTACTTCTAAGAATAGAATCATTTGTGAAAGTTGTGTGCTTGTTCGTTTCGTTGTATCATGTGGATCATGCCAAAAGGAAAGGAGGGATAGCATTAACATACTTCAAGTCATAAATGCAACTCCACAACAAGCTTACGATAACTAGCGCACCAATCTTATAACAAACAAATACATGTACGACTTAGATGGCGCTAGTGTATTACGTATCTCAAACAATAACTCGATTCTAAAATAAAACGGGCAGCATTTCCCCTGATTTTACTGCTCCCTCAAGCCTACAATGGGCGAGCTACAAATACAGTACAATCAACAACTCAAAACCAACCTAATTACAGTTCGGAACCTGCAATACAGCAAGAACCCCAAATATACCATAACATACCCCATCAACAACTTATCAATTAACCCGAAAATGCAACAATGAGAGACCAACCTACTACCCTACCACATGTGGTGTTTCTCCGTGCCTTTTTATCCTTCCAAAATCCATAAATTAGAAGAAAAATAGGCCAGCGCAAATGGATTTCAAAACAGCCCACTAAAAGTGGAAAAGAATCGATCTCACAGCTTCCAATCACCGTCCCGTGAGTTCTAACTATTAGGAAACTAATTTATCAACCTTCCTTGATATTTAAACACTTAATTACAGAAGTTACACGTTTCTTAACTATGAAGTATCTTGCAAAAATCGAACTGCAAAGAAGAAAGAGAGATGGTATAATGATACTTATGTCGTAGGGATCGTTCTGATGGTAACGCTTCTCGATTTGGTACCCTGGATGTTAGTATTCGTTGAAACCCTTTGGAGAGCTTAATAATAGGGTATTATGGTGTTCTCTGGTCGGGCCTATGTAAAATTGAAGAGATAGATGAGCTAAAGCCTATATATAAATTTTTGAAAAGTCAAAGAGGTTCTAGCTTAACGCCATCGCATTGGCCCATCTTCCAACACTTATATCTTTTATTTGGATGTTGTATGAACGAATGATGGAGTGCATTAGAAACTACACTCCAAGACCTTTAGTTTGGTATGTAATATGCCCCCAAAAGACCTCATATAGAACACACAATTTATTTCTCAAAAAGATTCGTACAAGGAAAATCCTTAGTCGGTTTTTTCGCAACATAAATCCGATTTTTCCCAAACTTTATATATTCCATCCAAATATCATATATAGTTATATTATTATTTTAAACTCATTTAAATAATTACTTACAAGTCTCATACATCACCTTGGGATGCACAGGGTGTAACATTCTTTCCCCCCTTAGAAACATTCGTCCTCGAATGTTAAACTCCCAGAGATCTATAGAATTTTGGTAGAGTCTCCTCTGTAATGGACCACTACCAACCTGTCAGGCAGAAAACCCAACAATACAAAGCCACACAGGCCACAATCATCAATAACACTAATAGCCTCAAACGACCAATGACAATAACTAACATAAGAATCAAGTACCATATACATACATAAGGTTGTGATATCTTAGTCTGATCGTCCTCCGGAAGCGGAAACAAGTGAGGATATCTAGACTTCATGTCTTCCTTAGCTTCCCAAGTCATCTTCTCCACATTATTGTTCCTCCAAAGTAGTTTAACTGAAGATACATCTTTAGTTCTCAATCTCCAAACCTGTCTATCTAGTATAGCAATGGGAGCTTATTCATATGATAGGTGCTCTGTGACTTGAACATATTTAAATGGAATGACTCTAGAAGGATCTCAGATACACTTATGGAGCATAGACACATGAAAAACTAGATGTACTTACTCCAGTTGAAAATCAAGTCTAACGCATATGCTACATGGACTACTCTGCGTATGATCTTATACGGTCCAATGTAACGAGGGCTAAGCTTTCATTCCTTACCAAATCTCATAATGCCTTTCATCGCCAATTCCTTTAGGATGAAACTCCAAGCCTTGTCATCAATTATCTGTATGTAACTTCTGATGACTCTAAGCTGCTAATAGCATTTCCCATATAAGCTTAATTTTTGCAACTGCATGTTGTACCAACTCAGGTCCTTCTAACTTAGTTTCCCCAACCTCGAACGATAGGTGACCTACACCTCCATCTGTGAAGAGATTTGTATGGAGCCATCTAAATGCTAGAATGATAGCTATTATTGTATACGAATTCAATAAGTGGAAGATAATCATCCCAGCTACCCATGAAGCCAATCACACAAGCCTGTAGCTTATCTTCCAATATCTGAATAGTACGTTCAGCCAAACCGTCTATCTGGGATGAAATATTGTACTAAGACTTACTTGAATCCCCAATTATTTTTAGAAAGACCTCCAAAAATTAGATAAACTGAGCACCCCTGTTCGCGCAAAAATCAGAAGACTTGATTCCTCGCTATCAAGACATTTCGGAAGCATGTCCCAGGACCCCGAGGGCGGGAGGCCGCGATCGAGTTCACATACTCAGGGCTCGTCGAAGCCCGACTGGAGGAAACGAAAAACGAAGCACATAGGGGAAGACCCCTAGGCACATGGCTACGTCTGACAGGCCTGGTCTATCTAGAGCCTATGTTGAGGCATCACGTCAAGCTATCCTTTCATCGTAATTTGCAATTAATCTCCACATACTTGTAGTCAAGTCTCCCGTCCTATATAAAGGGGACTCACCCCACCTTTTAAAGGGATGATGTAGCTTAATTTCTCCACAAGTGCAATAATATCTCTCTCTCTTCTTCTAAGTTGTTCATTCTCACTGGCCAGATGCCGCCTTAGCGTTTATCATTTTCTTATTTGTTCTTCACAATATTGTACAATATTGACATAATAGAGCCTTGCTTAATCATATCTCTTCTTCTTATCCCATTCCAGATTGCCCCGTAGCTCGATCTCGATTCGAGCCTTGGCCCCGAGGTCCCCATCGATCGGCCTTGCATATGGGCAACAAACCCCTTTAGTTTGATTACTACCTTGTTTTAGCTCGTGTTTCATCATTATACTTCATGTTTAGGATTAATTGATTTAACAACTAGCTCGGGAATAGATCACGTATTTTTAGAATTCCATTTACAAATTTAATTGTTGTTACCATTTTCATAATAAACAATTTAGTGTCCACCACAGTAATTATTTTCTTGCTAGTTTCGTCACACGAACGCACGTTATCTTTCACACTTTTTCTTGCCTAAGATCTTTTGATTTCAGGTTAACGTCTGGCTCGGTAAGAAAAAATCATAGAATGACTACCCCAAAAATCATAGAGAAACTAGTATGGCTACTCTAGCCGTTGGCTCGATACTGCAGGACCCCGATAACGCATCTGGATTGGTTCAAGCGGATGCGGACTTGCAAGGTGCACAACAGGTCAATTAAGCCTCGCGTACCAATGATGGCATACACCGTGCAGACAAATAGGAAGCCCAAAAAACCCTGACCCGAGTAGAACAGGAAGTTAGTCTTCATGTTATTTTTGAAATGTTGTAGGCACGACAGTTGGCTATCACTCCGCTGCAAAGTCGCCCGGAGACTACCAACGCAATAGCGCCAGAAGCATCTATTTACGTCGGGCTATACCTGAGAGATCAAGTAACGGCGGATCGGTAACCGACCCCACCGTAGTGAGGATGCTAGGGCATCTCTTGGAAAGAATCGAATCAGGTTCGTGGAAGCTCTGACAGCAACCGTCTCCCGAGGAAACGGTACCGGATACAAAAATTCAAAACGTTAACACTCCCTAGGTGTGACAGGATCTCGCATCCCAATGGGTGCACCACCACTTATGCATGCTCATTTAGAGGCAGCAACCTCCAAGATAATGAGTTCAAGCCCATCTCGTTGAGGAAATTTGAAGAAACTCTCTCGAAATAAGCCATGACGCAGCGCCACTGTCTGGCACCTAACCTCACGGACTCGCTTACCATACCAGCGTGGTCCTCCACGTAAGCACGTGCCAGTGCCATCAAAGTAGCACTGAGAAGGCCTGATACACCTGAGGCCAAACGAAGAAGAAATGAAATGCACCGGGAAATCGCACCCACCATTCCTTGATAGGACGAATGAGATCGCTTCCGGATTTGGATGATCGGGCAACACGAGCCTTAACTCGAAGCCTAAATGAAGCATGCTTAGAAACTCCAAGACATTTCAAGCGGAGCGTGATCAGATACCCAGCCGAGGACTAGTTGGATGTCCATACCCGGCACCAGCCCCGAATCGAGTCGTGGACAACCGTATGGGAACCTCCTCGGGTTCGGTATATCCAAGCAGATCCCGACAAAGAAGGTGATGCTAAACTGATGGAGGTATCATCCGCGCGCCGCAAATGTAAGGAGCGACTCAAGATGCAACCTACCTCGTAACAATAGTGAAATAGCCCGAGGAAAGAACCATCGAGGAACCTGCAATAGAACCAGATTCAATAAGGCATAGCTGGTAGGGAAACCCCACCCAGCCGAGGATGATTTTAGCATTGCTATACAAAACATCATGATCACTATAAGTGAAACCAGTAATGCTAGGCGTCTTAGACCTATTCGACCAAAACTCATTCAATAGAACCATGACTCGACGCTGGAACCGTGGTGCGCTCACAATCAATGGCTTAAAAGAACAACTATGTTATTTAATAGAGGTCACCACCAAGTATCATCGAGCGGTCAAACTTGAATCCAGATCCAAGGGAGGAAGGAGATAAGGAGAAACAAAGCTTACAAGCCATGGCATATTTCCACAACAGTAAAGGGGCGGTGTCACCCTTCAAATATCCATAAAGTATAGAGTAAAAGTGCTCATCGCCGGGAAAAGACGCGTCCAGTCAATATTCCTAAAGGACACTCTTGCGTCCAAGGAAAGGGATGACGAGACTTCGCCTCGGCCTCGTATTAACGCATTGGTAACCCCCTCCCTTATTTAACTTATTTCAAATAAAGCATGTATTCATGAGTCCAAATATACTGATGGTGTCAGGACAAAGCCAATAGGGCAGTTCGGACTAATGAACCAAATCAATCCCACGCCTCAAATCTTTGATGGATTCTAGACGACCAATCGCCACAACAATCACGGAGGTCGTTCCCTTTATACAGCCTACCTGAGCTCAGGATGGAATGTTGAGCCCGCGAAGAATAGAAATTTTATTCAGATGACAATTCCCACAGGAAACTTCGACCCCGCTCCGCCAAAGGGATGAAGCCCTACGACAAAGGTGGGACTAAAGTATTCGACAATGAGCTACATGCAACGAGAAGAAATCCATCACCCTATGACCCATCACTGGCATCGATGTCTCCACCCTCGAAGGGATGTAAGCAGAACCACATCTTCGGCCAAGCCTGGTTGAACATGGCAGAAGACTGTATTAGGGCTCGTGCCTCGAAACGTCTCCTACGTATCCCGCAGCAAAGAAGAACTATTCTGCTCGTTTGTCGTTTCTTTTAATTTACTAAATTGTATGCAAGCAGGCAGGCGAGGCATTCAGTAGTTCTGAACTCCACTCAAAGATCCGATGCTTGTGGGACCCGTCGAGCTCTCTTTCCTCAACCGGGTTTCCAACATAGAGAAGGTCCCACCTACAAGATTATTAGCGGAGCAGCATACTCCCTAGAAGGGGATCCAACGAGATCACTGTCCTTTCTTCTACAATCAAACGACGTGCGATGACCTCCGTTTAAAGACACCATCCTCGAAAGGGCCAATAAATGGCATGCTAAGTTCCAAAATGGAATCATATAAACATATCAGATAATTAGAGGAGCCGCACCTATGTGGGCCAACCTCACAACAACGGGACAGTATGTATATACAACATATATTTGTGCCAAGCAATGAAGAATACCTTTTCGGCATTTCATATTTTGGAAAAGGCAATTTCAGCATACTCGCAACAAATGTTTCTCCATCGAATGTGTCCCGAGGTAATCGGAGACTTAGCAAAGATAATTCGACAACGGCGCGACCCCAAGGCCAGAAATATGGGTTCATCAAGTACCTATAAGGCAACTCCAAGCACGAGAGAATAGTCTTTAGGATTAACAAACTCGATGGCTCAGAGACTTCCATTAATCGCCATACGACTAGAAAACCCAAAACTGTAAGACCCCTAGCGGGCAGCCTCGGCATAACCAAATCTATTCTACAAACTGTAAGACCTCAATAGGCATGACAAACTATAAGACCTCAATAGGCATGACAAACTGTAAGACCTCAACAGGTATGAAAATCCTGAAGTTTAGGCTATACATCACATTCGTAAGAATCTCTAAAGGCATACCCTCGATGTAGATGCCTAAGCTGTCACTTGGGATTAAAAGTGGCTACGGCCAAACGCATATGGCTACGGTCAAAATGGATGATACAACAAAAATAACATGACTCTGGGACACCCGACTATCGCTAAAATCGTAGTCCACTACTCCGTTAAAACACGTTTCCCTTAACTGGCAAAAAAGAGCTTCGACCACATCGGCTCCAAATTGCAAGAGCATCGATCTACTCAACCTACGAGATATGAACCTTATGAGGTGCTCAAAACATTGCGGACAATTACATGAAATTGAGGTTCTTATAGAACCGACGACGAGTCAGGAAAAAATTCTTTAAAAGACCTTAACAAGCGGAAACAAAGCCTACAAAAAGCCCACGGGCAAAAACAGCGTAAGATCCATTGTCGCCAGCTAAGCAAGCCTACGGACCTCATATTGAAAGGTGTCTACCAAACAACATAAGATCCATTATCGCCAGCTTGAAAATTGACAATTTGAGGATTAAAAAAAGCTCGAATTGTAACCCGATTTGGAGATCGGATCTAAAATTATTAACAATGCAAGCCTCTAGGCCACATACTAAAAGCTCTGAATGACCAAACGGCATAAGTGCCACTCTCACCGGCCAGAATCTCAAGGAAATTTAAGGGTCGATTACATCTTGAATCGCAACGCGACTCAGAGACTGGACCTGAAAATATCGATATGCCTAAGGGAACAACATAAATGCCACTATTACCGGCCAGAGAATCGTGGAAACTTAAGGGCCGATTACAGCTCGAATCGCGACATGAATCAGAGACTAGACCAATAAATAGTTAAACTGAAATATGCCTAAGGGCACGGCATAAATACCATTATCACCGAATAAAGAATCATGGAAACTTAAAGGTCAATTACAACTTGAATCGCATCACAACTCGGGGACTAGACCCAAAAATTGTTAAACTGCAATATGCCTAAGGAAACGGCTTAAATGATATCGTCCTTTGTCGATTAAATCTCCAGACTTCGCGCCCACAAGGTCACTTAAACCCAAAGCCCAAAGGGCCATCATCATCTGCCCATGCAGGTAGGAAAGATCTTGAGGTCAATTGAAGCTCGAGTCACAATGCGACTCGGAACTGGACCCAAAATAGTTGGAACAGCAAATCCCCAAGGGCAAAAGATGAAAATGACGACTACCTTCCCGTACGGGCACAAACAATTCAAGGACATGAAAGCCCGAGTCGGAGCTTGACTTGGAGACTAAGCCTAAAAATCCAGACCAAGCATGGAGGCCCCAACATCTGCTCACGCCAAGGAACACACTTAAGAGCCCCCGGGTTTGTCCGATTGATTTTGGGTCTATGAGGACCTTGCCTAACACCAAAACCAGTTTGCCCGATCGAAAGCAACGACAGAAAAAAGGTATAAGAGAAATAAAGCTTCAAATTGCTTCTTACATATTACATGCACGAAAAAGCGAATTCTCCGCCTACAAACATGCCCTACGTATATTAGAGACAAAGCAAAAAAATGGCAAAATTTACACTCTGCGGTAAAGGGCTATAACTTGCCAAATTTTCCCTCTGCAATGTCAACAAGAAGTGACAGAGCATCACGCTCGTCCGCTCTTGCTCAAGACAATTCCTCCAAGAGAACGAAGCCTCTTGTACCGTCCTCCTCGAGTACCTCTCTCCGGGATCTACAACGAATATATTCCTCGATCCTCCTCTCCCGGTCGAAGGCTTGCTTCAGCTTAGTTTGGGCATCAGGAGAATATTTCATACGAATCCCCATCTCACGCTCAGCCTTGGTTTGGCTTAATGCCGCTTCTGCCTGGGCATCAATTATCTCGGCTCTACCTACGAGAGATCATATTCAAGTTTCCCAATCATATCCGCTTGAACTTTGGCTTTGTCACGAGTAAAACTGATTTGGACCTCAGAGGGAGGGACCTTAGCCGAGGCGCTCATCTTCTATAAAGCACGAGCTTGCACTTGAGCGCTTTGCTCCTCTCAAGCAATTCTGATGTTGTTGACGTCTCCTTTGAGGTACTCTAAGGCCTCTGTCTTTTTCTGAAATTGATATGGCAAAAGGGAATTAGCCTTAAGGTTAGAAAGTACCGAAACATGTACTACAAGAAATTATCTGCCCCATCAAATAGATCTGATAATTTGAGCTCTCATATGCCTCATATCTCTAATACTACAACTCAACTTCCTTCTCCTTGCTAAGGAGCCTAAGGGATTCACCCTCATCCAAAAGTTTCTCGAGCTTGGCCCCTTGAAGGAGCAACTAAGATATAAGCTTATCACAGGCCTGCACAAAAACGATTCAATAGAGGGAGGGGGACACGGGGTACAAGGAAACTGTGCATAAACTCACCACAAAGTGAAGCCGACGGATTTCCTCGAAATCATAACACACTCTTGTTGATCCTGCCCCTAGGACTGCAGAAGAACCGACCTCGGGCATGGCATGTTTGCTTAAAAAATTGTTGGCCAATAATCAGGCACTCCCAGAGCAGCAGACTCACGCGATGCCCCATCCTCAGAAATGCGAGCCCGACCAGCACCACTAAAGTCTCCATCGCACCACGAGTGCCGATCCCTCTTACTGCCATCGTCCCTCAGCCTAGAAGCCAATGATTCTTTCCCCTGTTTGAAAAAACATTGCCTCAACCCAAGGAACCGCCCGATATCTGCAAACGACGACCGAGTATAAATAAAAAGGGAAAGTGTTACCTCGGGTATACGAAGGCAAGGGAAAGCAAACATACACACATACCTTGCTATTTTGCTCCCCATCTAGCACAAAACACAACTCGCCACCTGCTCTTGTCGCAAGACGAATGGATCACCAGCCTCCGGACACAGCCGGGTAGATCATAGACTTCACCCAGCATCTACGAAGTTGCTACAATAATGGATACAACATTGTTACTCAGGTGGTTTTTGCTATATGCGGAATCTAAAAATAGATCAAGCGCCTCACTCACGCTCATGATTCCACCCTTCAGGAAATGGCAAAAACTTCACATGGATAATATCGATCGTCCGAACCCGGACAAACCAATTGGAACACTCTCGATCCCCACCTTGTTCGTCATCAAAAATGAAGGTCTTGGACAAACGACATCTTAGAGTTAGCAGGCCTCGATGATGAAACGGCTGATATAGCTTGACAAGATAGCCAAGCATGAATTCAAGCGCGGCCTTCTCTATTAAGAATCTCATCGTCAATACCATTTGCCAAAATGATGGATGAATTTGTGCTAGGGTAACCTGATACTTCAAGCAAAAATCAAGCACAACCCTATCAGGGGGGCCAAATGTGAAAGGGTATAGGTGCACGCTTAAGAACCCATTAGCGGAGTCCGCAACGCCTTCATCTGGGGAAAGCGCTTGCAGTGTTACCCCCTCGCTCCACCCACAATGCCTCTTCGCCATCTGAAGGTGTTCCTCTCTTATTAAGGATATCGTCTCCAGAGCGAAATCCCTCGATTCCTGAGCACTAGGAACCTCTGTCGTCTGCCAGATCAGCCCCGAAGTGGTTCCCATGACTATGGTGAAACTAATAGGTCAAGGCAAGGGCACGCACCAACACTTTTTGCGCCAAAAGAAATGAAGTACCCCATGCCAAAGCAGAAATGCAGATATCTAAAAGTAGTGAAGTCTTGCCAAGGAGCTGAAAGGTTCCCATATATATATATGAGAAGTAGCGACAATTCGCCTGCCCGAGGCAAGCCCCAGGAAGCCACAGATTGATGGGTCAATTTTTGATCCAGAAAGCATCCTCCAATGAGAATTCAAGACTTAAGGGGTCGTTCGTGTTATCTCCATGCTCAAGGCAGCACTTTACGTCAAAAACCCCTGACCCAAAAAAGTCGGGCCTCGGTGAGCTTGAAACGGCAACACTTGACACAAGGCAAGCACCTCGTCTCGTGATCCCCTCTTCCTGGAAAGAGGAATAAACAGAGAAATATCCAATCGTTAAAGATCCACAAAGGTCCGAGGAAGCACCCAAATACAATAAAACTTCTTAGCGGAAGTCAATCCTATAAATTCAAAAAGGGTTATCTACATCAAGATCCATAGAGAACCCCGGGTACCTGAGGATGACCTTCATCCAGCATAACGTTCCCGAAGGCCCCGAAATTCGACGCATAATCTCAAAATAACTCGGAGGGCCTCGATAGACCGGACCTATCAGATCAATCCAAGATTTCTCAAAAGTACGACGATGGGTCGGAAGAGAGCCATGTCGATCAGCAGAAGATCAGAATGAACGCTCATGCTTAACTCAGATATTAGCGGTCAACAAATAATTGAAGGCATTCAAAGAGCCTCGAAGACCATGAGAGCATACAGAAACAAAGCAAGCAAGGAAGCAGAAGTCAGCAAAGTATTTTCTTATTCGTAAAAATTTGCGTACAAGCATTCGAGGGGTTGTTACATACAATTACACAAGCCTACAGGGGTCTACACCTAAAACGGAGGAATGGAAGGATGTAAATGTAATGAAACTCGAATGCCTGGTCCGCCCTCGAGAATCTATCTCTGGTATCAGCATCTTCGGGTGTCACACCCTGGAGCACGTATCCTCGAGGGTGACTCATTTGACCTCCACCTCCCATAGGTTCCTTGCTCAATCCACCGAGGGATCCTTGCCAGAGAAGATGAAGAAGAGGAAAAGGAGCGGACGTAGAGGAGGCAGAGAAAAGAGACATTTCCTACCGAAGCCAAAGGTTGAAGATTCAGCGGGCCCCAGCCTCAGCGGCCGGTAGCGCCACTTTATCCCTTAGGAAAGAGAAAACCTTGGGATGAAGTGCCACACCAGACCTGGGTAGGAGAGTCAGCAGCGGTACGTAATCCGGACAACTGTCTACATAATGGGGACACCGGCTCCCTGTCGCTCATCACCTCGGGCCAGCATACCGACAACTGTAGTAATAGCGGGACACCACGCTTATGTTCAACGCAGGGAGGCCCCAGTAGAAGGCCACGACAACAGTCTAAGGGAACTCTTTCAGAAGAAATTAAGATCATAAGCCCCTAACATGATGTTCAAGAGTTAAATAAGATGATAAGAAGGAAAAGGAAAGCAAGCCAAGAGAGGCATTGAGATAGGAAAAACAAAGCGGAGGCACCCCCATTTATAAAAGATTACGACACGGTCACCAAGGCTTTGGAAGATTGACCAATGGGCACGGTTAATGCATCCATGGAAAGTTGAACTGGCGGCGGTACCTGTACCTTGGGAAGAAAGAATTAGGGAGTGTAATGAAGGAGGTTAAAAAACACAAGCCCGCACATTCCCAATCACCGTGAAGCTTATGCTAGGGGTCGCATCATCGATATGGCATCACCAAAAGGAACTCAAAGAGTCAAGTGTCATAATCATTTCCCATCACTTCTGCATGGGAAATGCGGAGACTATCTGTACGCGCCAAAATCAGAAGATTTGATCTCTCGCTATCAAGACATTTTGGAAGCATGGCCCCGGACCCTGAGGGTGGGAGGCCGTGATTGAGTTCTCGCCCTCGAGTATCATCGAAGCCCGACTAAAAGGAAACAAAGAATGAAGCCAAGACAGAGGGGGAAGCCCCTAGGCACATGGCTACGTCTGATAGGCCCGGCCTACCTAGAGCCTATATTGAGGCATCACGTCAAAGCCATACCTTCACCGTAATTTGTAATTAATCACCACATACTTATATCTGAGTCTTCCCTCCTATATAAAGAGGACTCGCCCCACCATGTAAAGGGCTGATGTTGCTCCATTTCTCCACAAGTGCAATAATATCTCTCTATTTCTCTCTCTTTTCTTGTAAGTTGTTCATTCTCACTGCCTCGAGGACACCTTAGCGTTTATAGTTTTCTTATTTGTACCTCACTATATTGTCTAATATTGGTAGTATAGAGCCTTGATTGATCATATATTCCTGTTATCCCATTCCTGATTGTCCCGGTACCTCGAGCTCGGTTTGAGCCTTGGCTCCGGGGTCCCATCGATCAGTCTTGCATATAGGAAATATGCCCTTTGGTTTTGTTACTGTGCGACTTAGCTCGCATTTCATCATTATAATTCATATTTTTAGCATTAACTGTCTTAACAACTAACTCGGGATTAGATCACGTATTTTCAGAATCTCGTTTACAAATTTAATTGTTGTTACCATTGTCATGGTAAACAACCTCTATCTGAGATAATAGATATAGGGACACCATGAAGTCGTATTATCTCCTTAATGTAAAGCCTTGCATAATCCTCTCCTAAATACATAGTCGTGACAAGCAGAAAATAGGCTAATTTTTAAGTCTACCAACAACAACCCATATAGAATCAAACTTACACTGGGTTTGAGGTAAGCCTATGATGAAATACATATTAGTTACTTCCCATTTCCAAGTCGGGATCTCTAGAGCCGGCAATAATCCATCGAGTTTATGCTCAATCTTAGCCTGCAAATAATTAGGCACTAAGCAACAAACTCTGCTATATCCTTCTTCGTCTCGTCCCACCAATATATTTTCCTGATATCATGATACATTTTTGTCACTCCTAGATGAACCTAATAACAAGAATAGTGTGTTTCACCCATAACCTGCTAGCGTAGCATTGCTACATTAGGAAAATATAATCGGCCGATATCTCTCCGTCTCTTGTAATCTCAAATGGTGTCTTCTCCTTTTGAGGGGATGTATCTCTATAATGAGCTAGAACATGATCCTTATATTGGTATTCCTTCACTTCAGTTACTAAAGAGGATGTTTTTGTATTCTAGAGTCAAACTCCAAGATTAGCTAGCTGATGAATCTCACGGGCTATCTCACTCTTCTCTGGCTGTAAATATGATAGGCTACCCATAGATCTACAGCTGAGGGTGTCGGCTACTACATTCGAATTCCCTGGATGGTATAAAATATCAACATTATAGTCTTTTAGTAGCTCCAACCATCACCTCTAACATAAATTCAATTCCTTTTGCTTGAAGACATACTGGAGGCTCTTATGATCCATATAGATATCAACATGGATGCCATACAAATAGTATCTGCACATCTTTAGTACATGAATCATCGCGGCTAACTATAAATCGTGTGTCAGGTAATTCTTCTCATGCTTTCTTAGTTGTCTAGATGCATAAGCTATAACCTTACCATGTTGCATCAGTACACAACCCAATCTAATGCCCGAAGTATCACGATAGATAGCATAACATCGGTACCCTATAGGGGTTTCAGAACCGGCGCTGAAGTCAAACTATCCATCAATGCCTGGAAACTCTGCTCACAAGAATCATTCCACTAAAACTTAGTTGCCTTCTGAGTCAACTTTGTCAATGGTGCTGAAAGAGAAGAAAAGCCCTCTACAAATCTCCTGTAATAACCTGCCAAACCCAGGAAGCTACGAACCTTCGTTGGTTTCCTGGGTCTAGGCTAAGTCTTCACTGCCTCAGTCTTCTGTGTATCAACACGGATACCCTCATCTGAAATAATATGTCCAAGGAAATCTATATAATTCAACCAGAATTCACGTTAAGAAAATTGTGCGTACAACTTCCTTTCTTGTAGAACTCTTAGCGCAATACGCAAATGATCTACATGCTCAACCTATGAACAAGAATAAAGCAAAATATCATCTATAAATACAATCACAAACAGATCTAGAAATATTCTAAACACATAGTTCATCAAGTCCATGAATGCTGTTGGGGAATTGGTAAAGTTGAACGACATAACATGAAACTCAAAGTGCCTGTATCTAGTCTTGAATGTTGTTTTCAGAATATCTTTCTCTCTAACCCTTACCTGATGGTACCTCAACCTCAAGTCTATCTTCGAGAAACACCTGGCATCCTACAAATGATCAAATAAATCATCAATCCTCAGGAGCAGGTACTTATTCATGATTGTCTCCTTATTTAACTATTTGTAATCAATACACATCCGCAAATAACCATCTTTATTTCTCACAAATACATAGGTACTCCCCACGGTGATGTATTGGGTCTGATAAAGCCTTTTTCAAGCAAATAACTCAGTTGTTCTTTCAACTCTCTCAGCTCTGCAGGTGCCATTCTATAAGGAGGAATAGATATCGGCTGAGTATCTGGTAATGTGTCAATAGCATACTCAATCTCCCGCTCTGGCGGAAGGCTTGAAAGCTCATCGGGAAAAAAAATCAAGAAACTCATTAACCACTAGATAGATTGAAGGGTTGTTGACTCCGCTTTCACGTCTTGTACCCAAACTAAGTGATAAGTATAGCCCTTTCTGATTATCTTCCTTGCCTTGAGATAGGAAATAAACCTACCTCTCGGTGATGTAGTGTTACCTTTCCACTCTAGAATTGGCTCCTCTAGGAACTGAAATCAAACCATCTTTAATCTACAATCAATGTTAGCATAACAAGAAGCCAACCAATCAATATCCATTATAATATCAAATTCTACCATATCTAGATCAATTAGGTCTTCTACTACTTTAGAATCTCTATATACTCGTCTAGATTTTACTAGATCCCCAACAGGTGTAGACACCTCAAAAGGTTTAATCAACTCAGCTTCTATCCCAAACTTGGTATAAACCAATGGAGTGACATACATAAGGTGGAACCTGGATCAATCAATACATACTCATCATATGAGGAGATTGAAAAAATACCTGTAACAACATCAGGTGACGACTCCTGATCCTGTTGACCCAATAATGCATAAATGCAGTTCTGGCGATCGCTCGAGCTAGATGAACCACTTTTTCCTCTACCACAATTGGCAGGTGCCTCTGAACCTTGCCTATGGGCCGTACTAATTATGATGAACCAGCTACAGATCCTGTTGGCTGAACTATACCTGCACCACCTCTCATCACACAATCTCTCATAACATGCCCTATATAACCACAAGTATAACAAACATCCAACCCCACGAGGCACTATCCGGCATGCTGCTAACCATATTGAGCAAACCTGGCAAGGGTGACCTCATCTGACTTGAATCACCCCTATAATATGAAAAATAGTCCTTGGAACTCTAACTGGGCCTTGGATAGCTAGAACAATCAAATCTCCTACCAGCAAACTAAGGGGGTGCACTAGCCGACGGTTAGGCGGGATACATCGGGTATTGCTATCTATGAACACCTCAAAACTCACCAGAAGGACATGAAGATCTCGCTCTCTTACTCTATCCCATATCATACTTACGATCGGAGCTCTGCTTCTGCATATGCTCATCTGCACCCTGAGTGTATGCCTGAATACAAGAAATATCAATGCCTAGATAAAGTGAGGTTGACATATATTCATTAAGCAGGTACGGCTCCAACCGCATAACGAATCAGTGAACCTGATCCTCCATCTTAGCTGCAAATAGTGGAAGTATACTAAGCCAAATAATCAAACTGAAGGTTGTACTCCCGAACACCCATACTACCTTGTCGAAGGTTCAAGAACCTATCAACTCTAGCCCGTCTAAGCTGTGGTTGTAAATAATGATGAAGAAAATCCTCTGTAACTTATGTCATACTACTAGAAAGGCATCCTCACCTCTGGACAACTCCCAAGACTTGTACCAATTAATTCCAACATCCTGAAGTCTATAGGATGCTAGCTCAGCTGACTCAGTCGCATTGGCCTTCATTACCCTCAAAGTTCTCTGCATCCTATTGATAAATACCTGAGGGTCCTCGTATGGGTCTGCTCTAGTGAATATCAGACGGTCCAAATTAATGAAATCACAAACTCTCACACTGATGGCCGTATCTGCATGACCAATACCTACGTCCTGGCACCGAGTCTATTCAGCCAGTAATCGAGTAAAAAGCTGAATAGCATCTCTCATCTCCTGAACCGATGCATCTGGATGAGGAGTTGGGCGCACTGGAGTGGGTGATAGAGCTGGTGCACCTCAGATCTCATCTGGAGAAGGCAGGGTATGTGAAGTATAAGATGGAGTTTCACTATGCGACTTTCCGCAAGCCCTAGTAAGACGTGGCACTCGACTTGTAATCTCATCAACCATGGACTTGCCGTTCTGAATGGTTGTAGCCTTCTTGGGAATCGCTGAAAACATGATATTTTGTCAGGAAAATGAATCCTCATATTGCAGGATCTATAATAAAAAGGGAGGATAACATTTTAAATGTCATGTAGCCTCCTGTTTAAAAGTGTGGTAAACAAAATACTCATAAACAAGACTCTACTAGACACAATCTGTAGACATCCCTAGGATGAAACTGCTTTAATACCACTTTTGTCATGACCCAAATTTATGGGGCGTGACGAGTACTCAAGTTCTACCTATCGAACACCCCAAAGAATACGTCTAAGATATAAACATGAAATAAGTGTAGGTCATGCATAATGCCCGGTAATAAAATACTCATTCATGTGAATAATATACATGGTACAACATACCTAAAAGATATATATATATATATATTGAATACGGCAGAGCGAGCCGACAAGAGCACACACTGTGAGCATATGATTTTTACCCAGTCGAAACAAGCTCCTACAGGACTCTTAAAGTTTAGGATTTTCCTTTATAATATTAGGATTTTAATTTTTTAGGATTCAATTGCATGCGCATGTTCATTACTGCATGTTTAGGATTAATTAGGATTTAATTGTTAAATAAATTTGGTGTTACAAATAAAAATACAAAAAAGTATATACATGTCCAGAGTTTGAATTTATTTTTTTGTTTAATTTGTACTTGGTTTAGTTTTATTTGTGATAATTAGGAATTTGTGGTTGAAAATAAAGTTAGAAATTATTTCTAAATTAAAATAAAAAGACAAAAAATATATATGTATATATATATATATATATATATATATATATATATATACAGCCACTCATGCTGGCCACAATTGGGCTAGACCTGAGTGCCCCAACATGCTTCCTCCTTTAAACAATACACAACCCAGACCAAATAACCAGCCCTGATCCAATCCATATAGCACAAAACCAAACGACACTATTTAGAAGCCCCATCATCATAGCCGTCGATCTCACCTCAATCCAACGGCCATTAAACCCCATCCCAAACCATATATATATGTCCAAACGTCTCTAATACAAATTAGAGACCAAACCCCCCATCCTCGTACCATCTTCTCCGTATTGTAACGACTCCGTTGACCACTCCACTGCCACCCTTTGACCACCGCCCTAACACCCTAATGTTGTCTCCGAAAATCGCCTCACAGCATCGGCCGGCATCCAAACCTTCCAAAATTAACACCACCAAACCATCACAAACTCCCCTACCTCGTCCTGTAGTTATTTCCCATCGAATAAGCCCCCTCCTTCTCGAATCTTCAAAAATAGGATCGTCAGAACCACCATCTCCGGCAACCTTGTTCCAAACCCTTCCACCTTTACACCCTAGAACCACTAGGACACCCCATTCCCCGTCCTGTAACCGACTCCCCTCGAATCCCCTCCCCCCTAATCGTCTCAAATATTCTCCGAAAGGTCGTCGGAAACCCTATCTCCAGCGACCCTGTTCCAAAGCCCTCCAAATTTACACCCCTAAGGCACCTCAATGCCCTCTTTCCAACCATGTATGTCACCCTTCTCCAATCTTCTTGAAACTCTTCGAATTGCTAAGTGGTAACTTTCACTTACTTCCTAAGTTGATTCCTGAACTAAATACTCACCCCTTGTTGTGTGCTTCTCGTTTCTAAGTATTTATGAAGCATTTTGATCGAGCCATTTCTGACAATTAAGTGTTGATAACTGTATTCATTCCTCTAGTCCTTTGTTTTGATAGTTCTGTATAATGTTTGGATGTGGAAGCCTGTATTAAAGCATTTGTGTTGAACCTTGATCATTTTGGCTAATTCTAAATTTTCACAAGTCTGCTCGTCTAAGGCCAAACCTTGACCCATAACCCAAATACAATTGACCAGGGTTAAAGAATATCTAAGGTTAAAAAACTTCAGTTGGGTAATTCAGGAAAGGAAGTGAGGGTGTAAGAGGGATTTGAACCTGCAAAAAACCTGATAGTAATCCTTTGAACCTTCTAGCAAGGACTAAAACATAATTCTTGCCTAAAACTTGAGGCATAAGTCAGGAATTGAAGGACTATTTAGGCAATGTTCAAATTTGAGTTAAGGACTAAAAGAAAAACAAGAGAAAAGTCTGATGCCCTAAGGCTTTATTATAAAAAGAACCATCTGGGCATTTTTAAAGGGATCGAAAATCCTCTCTTTGAGTTCTAGAACTAAAGTACATACCAGTTTCTCCTATATCTGCAAAATATACCATTAGTGCTGTTGGATTCATTTTTTCTGAAAGTTTGGTTCTCTACAAACTCTACTTAACTCTGGATACACTGTTTGATTGGTCGTTGATTGCTTACCTGGATCTTTGCATTTACTCATAGGCTATTGTCCTTGCTGCATTACAGGTACAGTCGATGTTCACGTATATATGGAGTTCAAGTGAAATATATTTCCAAATGTGAAGATCTCCAGTTGTTATCTTTCTTTTTGAAGTATACCTCCATTTTCCCCTATTAGTTCATAATTTAGGCGTAATAATAGGATGATCATCATGTTGTAGTTGAATGTTAGACTGATCCATTTTTGTAGTAATTGGACATTTGGGACTATTTCCATGTGTAATTACTGGACATTCGACTCAATTTCTTCTTGTATATGTATAATTAATGGTCAGTTTCAATGTTTGGTCTGGCTAGTTCAAGTGTTGATCCTGTGCACTTAGAGCTACTGGACTTCGGAAGTAGTAGTAGTTTTAATAATCATGTGAAGATTAAAACGCTATGAAACATTTCAGTTCATCTCAGAATGTTTAGTAACAATTTGTTTTCAGATTTGTTCCATGTAGTGTAACCTGAATCGCACTTGAATTCTAAAGTTGGATTCGGATACTCCGACTGATGAGTATGCGAATCTTTTAGTTCGAGTCTAATACTAAAAAATGGATATGAAAATGATTGTTAATATTCTTTTGTAAATGTGTAGATATGCAATTGTTGTATATAATTTCAAACCAAAGAAGTTTTTCGAAATGGACTCTTCTGTCCAAGTCAAAACTGGGCCCAAATGAGAGGCCCAGTATGCATCAGTGGTACGTAACCCTATGTGCTTTTCTGGGTTGAGTCATTAAAAGCCCAAACCATTCACAAAAGTCACTAGTCGCAGCCTAAGCATTATATGCTCTTGGGCTGGCCCAAATCTGAAACAATATGTGTGATTGGCCATGAATGAGGCTAAGGTGCACATAATGTTTTACAATATACAGTCCATACATCAAAATAATTTGAGCATTTAAGCACCCCAAAAGTAGGGGATTTACCATGTGTTAAGATATCCTTGTAAATTAAAGTGAGCCATGTTAATTCAAGCAAATACTATGTGATGGCTTCTTAATTCATTAGAACACATAGAAAAATAGGAAGTGCCGTTTAGCAAATTTCACGGTCTTCCCATAAATGTCAAAGATGTAGTTGCTATAGGTGCGCGTGTTTAATAAAAATACCTTCCTAAATTCGGGTGCGCATTTATGTAACCAAAATCCTATTCTCAATGGAGTTAAAATATGTCTCAAATTGCGGGTGCATATATGTGACGTGATTCGCGACGTGTTTTAATAGCATTGCAAATTTTCCTAAAAAATGTTAAAAGCGATTAATAATCTAACATTACGGATTAACAGGTATAGCAAATCATATTTCAGCAACTTATAATAAGCTTAAGCGACCGTGCTAGAACCACGGGATTCGAGGGTGCCTAACACCTTCCCTCGGGTCAACAGAATTCCTTACTCAAGAATTTCTGGTTTGCAGACTCCGATTGGGTAGTCGAAATTTTCTTGATTTTGGATTTTAAATAAATCGGTGACTTGGGACACCAAAAAGTCAAATCTATCCCAAATGGCGACTCTCAAATAAAATAATTAATCTCATCTCGAAGTCACTTTAATTGGAAAAACTCCTATACACGTATCACCTTTCGGGGCAACCACGTGTAATGGGTAAAAAGGAGGTGCACACTCTCTAACTAGACATGATTGTCTACAGAACTCTAGAGTGTACAATGAATAAAGGACTGGACCGGGCCCTATCATACCCATATGTACACAAACATATCGTACCAAAACTCAATAGTAGCTCCGGATCAAATGGAGCACACCAACTCTCGCTAAGTAAGGATCCTAAGAAGGGGACTGTCAACCTATTTACCTGCACATCCGAGTATAAAACGCAGCCCCCCAGGCAATAGGGGCATCAGTAAGAATAATGTACCGAGTTAGGAAGTCATAAAAATCAGTATATAAAAGACATGAAAGAAACATGGATTAAAGGACTCAACCTGTAAGTCTGAATAGCTCTTTGAATCATGAAACCTCTATAATGTCATGCATATGTTATAAATATCATGGCATGCATAGGTTTATGCGGAGATAACATCATCAAGCCTCTGAGGGAATCCTATCATATCATCCCAGCCTCTATGGGAAAAATCATAAATGTACACCACTTGACCAGGTAGTGGTGCGTATATAATGTCATAACCTTTAATCATATCCCATATACATATATTATATGCGTATATGACGAAATCTAGTCATTGATAAATATACATCTATAAATGGATGAAATGCATACTGAAGTAAGTCAATAAGATCTCTCGAAACGTCATGAGGCCCATGAACAGATGATATGATAGTAGCGCACACAGGGAATCCAGAACATAGGCAACCCTAATACTTCTTAAAATAGAATCATTTGTGCAAGTTGCGTGCTTGCTCGTTTTGTTGTATTGTATGAATAATGCCAAAAGAAAAGGAGATATAGCTTAATACATCTCAATCATAAATGCAGCTCAACAATAATCTTATGACAACTAGTGCACCAACCCCATAACAAAGAAATACATGTAAAACATAGATGGCGCTAGTGTATTACGTATATCAAACGATAACTCGATTCTAAAATAAAACGGGCAGCATTTCCCCTAATTTACTACTACCTCAAGCCTAATATAGGCGATATACAAACACAATACAATCAGCAACTCAAAACCAACCTAATTACAATTCCAAACTTTAATATAGCAAAAACCCCAAATATACCATAACACACCCAATCAACAACTTATTAATTAGCCTGAAAATACAATGACGAGCGACCAACCTACTACCATACCATATATGGCGTTTCTCTATATATTATTATCCTTCCAAAATCCATAAATCAGCAGCAAAATAGGCCGGCACAAATGGATTTCAAAACAGTCCACTAAAAGTGGAAAAAAATCAAACTCACGATTTCTAATCACTGTCCTATGAGTTCTAACTATTAGGAAACTAATTTATCAAACTTCCTTGATATTTAAATACTTAATTGCAGAAGTTACATGTTTCTTCACAATGAAGTATCTTGCGAAAATCAAACTGCAAAGAAGAAACAGAGACGGTATAATGATACTTACGTCGTAGGGATCTAATGTTAACGCTTCTCAATTTCGTACCCTGGATGTTAGTATTCTTTGAAACCCTTTGGAGATCTTAAGTATAGGGTTTTATGGTGTTCTCTGGTCGGAATCTACGTAAAAGTGAATAGAGAGATGAGCTAAAACCTATATATAAAGTTTTGAAAAGTCAAAAAGGTGCTAGCTTGCACCCTAGCATTGGCCCATCTTCCGACGCTTATATCTTTTATTCGGATGTCGAATGAACAAACAATTAATTGAATTGGAAAATACATTCCAAGATTCAATTTGGTATATGATATGTCCCAAAAATACCTCATATATCACACGAAATAATTTCTCAAAAATCTCTATACAAGGAAAATCCTTTGTCGATTTTTTCGCAACATAAATTCGATTTTTCCCAAACTTTATATTTTCTATCCAAACATCATATATAGTCATATTATAACTTTAAAATCATGTAAATCATTAATAACAAGTCTCATATTCATTGTACTTCACCTTGGGATGCATAGGGTGTAACAAAAAAAAGGAATAGCCTTAACATACTTTAATTCCGATGAGTCCAAAATACCTTCCAAGCAATTCTTGAAATAACTCAACTAAATCTACCATAGCATTATGAGATTCAAAATCAGTGTTGACTAAAGGCTAAGTCTGCAACTTAAACTAGTAACTCGTTTATGTAAAGTTGGGCAACATCACCCCTGTAATAAGGTCCTTCTATAATACCACATACCATAACTGTTGAAACACGCTCTCAAGGCACTAAACTAAACGTGTGTTCATATTTGTAGGTTTTGATAAATGAGAAACGACGCGCAATTGACATATGACGAGGTCCAAGCACAAGCGTGCAATTGACACATAACGAGGCTCAAGCACAAGACGAACAAAGATCATGATCAAGCAAAGAAATAAAGTTATACATGAGTCGTTCTTTAATTGTGATCTTGATCCGGCAATTAACTCAAGACTTGGCTTCTCTCGTAAAATCTTTTTTATCAAATCATGCATATTTAATTTAAAGCAAAATGATTTTCAAATATTTTATTTTAGCCAAAATAATTTTTAAACATGCCTCTCAAATCTGGACAAAGATAATCGATTATGTACATTATGATAATCGATTATGTTAAGACAATGTACACCAGATTTACAAAGCTGAACAATAATCGATTATGAACCTTATGATAATCGATTATGTTAAGGCAGTGTACATTAGATTTTTCAAAGCTATAAAATAATCAATTATGCACATTATGATAATCGACTATGTTGAGGCAGTGTCTATCAAATTTTACAAGACTGTAAAATAATCGATTATGTACTTTATGATAATCGATTATGTTAAGACAGTGTAGTCCGAAGTTTTTAAAATATAAAAGATAATCGATTATCCTTATAGCATAATCGATTATGCAAATGACCGTTGCCAAAGTATTTTTAAACTCTGAAAGATAATCGATTATGCACAATCTGATAATCGATTATGCTAAGTAAAATCTGCATATGATTTTTTGAACGTTGTCAGGTAATCGATTATACACAATCTGATAATCGATTATGTTAAAGTAAAATCTGAATATGATTTTTCGAACGTTGTCAGGTAATCGATTATACGATTTGGATAATCGATTATTCTGCTTAAAATCTGGGAATGATTTTTGAACGATTGGAAAATAATCGATTATGCAAATCAGATAATCGATTATCTTAGCACAAAATCAGCAATTCTTGATTGGCAATTAGGCAACGGTTGTGGGGGTTTTGAACACTATAAATACAACTCAAAATCAGTCTTCTAAGTACAACAACTGATTATATTCTTGCTAAAGCTTGCATACTCTCATATTCATCATTTTCTATTCGTTTAATAAGTTTTTGAGAGCCAAACTCTTGACGAAAGTTGTTGTGTTCTTGAGCGTATTTATTTTACTCATATCTACTCTTAAAGAGAGTCTTGTCTTGAGTGCTAAGTGTTTGTATACACTTGAAGGGAAGTGTTAATCCCTTGTGGTTGTAAGAAGGAAACGTTTTCATTCCTTCGGTTAAAGTCTTGAAGTGTGGTATCTTCGAGCAAAGGTTGTTGAGGCTTGTGTGACTCAAGTTCTCAGTTTGTAACGGTTTGTTAAGCACCCGTAAGCTTAACAAAGTTAGTGGAATCTCGAGAGAGTCTCTCGGGGACAGGACTAGCCACAGGTTGTGGTGAACCAGGATAATTTCGGTGCGTTCGTTCCTTATTATTTACTTACCGCACTTATTTCAATCCTGCAATTTTTAATTCCGCAAGTTTATATTGTTTTTTATTATAACGCTATTCAGCCCCCCCCTTCCTCTAGCGTTAAGCGTATATTCTAACAATTGGTATCAGAGCCCAACTCTCTGAAAGACTTAACCGTTTGAGAGAAACAATCCATGGCTTCTACTCGTGACTTTAATGCAGGAATAGGTGAAGGACAATGCTCCACCAGACCACCACTGTTCGACGTCACAAACTATATGTACTGGAAGGAGAGGATGAGAATATTCATCCAATCGAATAATTTTCATCTATGGAAGGTTATAACGAAGGGAGAACAAATTCCAACCAAAAAGGTTGAAAATGAATGGGTTCCAAAATCCGAAGATGAATACGATGCGGATGATATCCGAAAAGTGCAGAACAACGCTAGAGCCATCAACTTATTATATTGTGCTGTAAATGCTGATGATTACAGAAAAATATCATGTTGCACAACGGCTAAGCAAATGTGGGATAAGTTGGAAATCACGTACGAAGGTACGGACCAGGTAAGAGAAGCTAAAATTGATTTTCTAACCCATGCATAAGAACTGTTTCACATGAAGGAAGGCGAGAGGATCGATGACATGTTCGAACGATTTTCAAAAATCGTCAATGACCTACATGCTCTTAAGAAGACCTTCACGGATAAGAAACTTGTCTGAAGAATTCTCCAAAGTCTCACTCCGGAATGGCGCTCCAAGGCCGACACGATTCAAGAGTCTATCGGCGTTTCAAATGTCACCATCGACAGACTAAGAGGTAATCTTAAAACCTATGAATCTACTATACTTAACCCTCCATTTAATGATCAAAGGAAACAAAGAATCGCCCTCAAGGCAAGCACGGCTCAACCTCAAAATGATGAGGACTCAAACAACGGAGATAACGAGTTCGGACTCGTTATTAAGAGGTTTCAAAAGTTCATGCGAAAAGAGTATGAACGAAAAGGCAAACAACAAGGAGATCAAGTAAAGTGCTATGGATGCGGAGAAATCGGGCACATTAAATCAAATTGCCCAAATGTCAAAAAGGAGAAGAAACCCTTCAAGAAACAACGAGCATATATATCTTGGGGAGCTCACTCCGGAGACGAATCAAGCGACGATGAAGAAGACGAAGCCGCAAATCTATGTCTCATGGCACACGAAGACAATCAAGAAGAGGTATGTCAAATTTCTTGAAAAAATTTCTTTTCTCTTGAGGAAATGCAAAATGCTTTTGATGAATTGTATAGTGAATTCATTAGAGCTTCCGAAACTGTTAGAGACATAAAGAAAAATTCTTCTTTGAAAGAAAAAGATTTTGAAAAACAACTCTCTTTGAAAGAAAAAGATTTGGAAAAATTGATTTTGGAAAATGAGAAGTTGAAAGAAGAAAACAAATTTTTCGGCAAGAGAAGCGCCGACAAACCCGAGAGTTCTAGTAAAAATTGTATTTCTTGCATGCATCTAAAAGATGAAGTAGAAAGACTTAAGGGCACCCTAGATAAGTTCAATTCTTCTCATAAAAATTTGAATGATGTTCTTGTCAATTTGAAATCGACCAAACATGGCATAGGTTTCAAAAACGAGCCTAAAGAAAAAGTTGAAGCCATCCCCCAACAACCCAAGGCTCAACCTAGGATAAATAAAATAAACATTCATCCTAGAAATAACCATCCTAGAATCAACATGCATCCTAGACCAAACACTAGAAGAAACTTTGAACATTTTAGAACGCCTAGAAATGGCCTTCAACAATCGCAACCTAGACATACTCGACCTAGAAACAATTATTCTAGAAACGCTGCATATCCTAGAACAAACAGTAGGAGAAATGATTTTCAAGGATTGCGCAATAGCCATATTGTCAAAAATAGAGCAAACGATTTTCGTACCTCCAACTACTACCAGCCTAGAAGAATGCATAATCCTAATGTCATTTGTCACTATTGTAGTCGAATAGGACATATTGCTCCTGCTTGTTTTACTAGACACAGACACTTAACTGCATGTCAAGCACAACAGCATTTTACACCTAACTCTCAAGGACCCAAAACAGCTTGGGTACCAAAAACTCATTGATTTTTCTTGTAGGTATGTTTTGAAGGGATCAAGTGTACTTTGGTACCTTGATAGTGGATGCTCCAAACACATGACCGGAGACGCATCCAAGTTCCTTCAACTAGAACACAAGGAAGGAGGAAACGTTATTTTTGGAGATAACAACAAGGGAAAAATTATCGGCATTGGCTCGGTCGGTAAGAATGAATCTTCTTCCATTAAGCATATATTGCTAGTTAAAGGTCTAAAACATAATCTCTTGAGCATAAGTCAATTATACGACAAGGGAAATCTTGTTTTGTTTGATTCGGAAGAATGCTTAGTTTTTCATCGTAGTGATTTTAAAATTATTCTTCGTGGTTTTAGAATTGATAACATCTATATGGTTGATCTTGAAAACTCTTCATCAGAGTATGTGAATTGTCTTATGAGTAAAGAAGACGATATGTGGTTATGGCATCGTAGAGTAGCTCATATCAACATGCATCATTTAAACAAATTGGTTTCACAAAATTTAGTTATTGGTCTTCCAAATTTGAAATTTGAAAATGACGCTATTTTTGATTCTTGTCAAAAAGGGAAGCAAACAAAAGCATCCTTTAAATCTAAGAATATTGTTTCAACTACAAGACCTTTGCAACTTCTTCACATGGATCTCTTTGGACCATCTCGCATTGAAAGTCTTGGTAGAAATCGTTATGCTTTTGTTATTGTTGATGATTATTCTAGATTTACATGGACACTATTTCTTGCTCACAAAAGTGAGGCTTTTCAAAATTTTAAATGTTTTCTTAAACGTGTTCAAAATGAAAAGAACACAACCGTCACTTCCATAAGAAGTGATCATGGGGGAGAGTTCGATCACAATCTCTTCACGGACTTTTGTGACGAACTCGGTATTGAGCACACCTTCTCCGCTCCACGTACACCACAACAAACTGGAGTGGTGGAACGGAAAAATAGGTGTCTCGAAGAGATGGCTAGAACCATGCTCGATGAGGCTAAGATTCCCAAACAATTTTGGGCAGATGCCGTGAGTACCGCATGCTACGTTTTAAACAGAGTAGTTATAAGGCAAATACTCATGAAAACTCCCTATGAACTCTATAAGGGAAGGAAACCTAATCTCTCCCATCTTAGAGTATTCGGTTGTAAATGCTTTATTCGTAACAACGGAAAAGATTATTTGGGAAAATTTGATGCCAAATCGGATGAAGGAATTTTTCTTGGTTATTCATCACGTAGCAAAGCATATAGAGTATTCAATAATAGAACCGAAACTGTTGAGGAATCCCCTCATATTGTGTTTTCCTAAAATAATGCTCGCTTGGCGAGAAAGGGTTCTGGTTTTGATCTTGCAGGTATTTTAAACACAATAAGTCCTCAAGACAAAGTACAAGAGGAAAATCCAAAGGAAATTCAAGATGAAATCTTGAAACAATTATCGGAGGAAGCGCCACCGCTGGTGAAAGAAACGAAACTGCCCAACGGTGGAGGACAATCAAAGACCATCCTCTCGACAAGGTAATTGGCGACATTGAACAAAAGGTAAGTACTCGAAACAATCTTAAGAACACCTTAGGACATACTGCTTTCGTTTCTCAAATTGAACCCTCAACCATTTCCGAAGCAATTGGGGATGAGCATTGGACCTTGGCAATGCAAGAGGAGCTTAACCAATTCAAACGAAATGACGTTTGGGAATTGGTGCCAAGACCCGACAATCATACCATAATTGGTACGAAATGGGTTTTTCGAAATAAATTAGATGAAAATGGTGTAATCACTAGAAACAAAGCTAGGCTTGTAGCAAAAGGTTACAATCAAGAAGAAGGAATTGACTATGAAGACACGTATGCACCCGTAGCAAGGTTAGAAGCTATTCGTTTATTATTTGCTTTTGCCTCTTCTATGAATTTCAATTTATATCAAATGGATGTAAAGAGTGCTTTTCTAAATGGTTTTATTCAAGAAGAAGTTTATGTTGAACAACCCCCGGGCTTTGAAGATTTTAAATCTCCCGATCATATTTTCAAACTTAAGAAAGCCCTTTATGGTCTTAAACAAGCTCCCCGAGCTTGGTATGAACGATTGAGCAAATTTCTTTTGGACAATGAGTTCATTAGGGGGAAAGTTGACACCACACTATTTATTAAGCATAAAAACAATAATATTTTATTAGTTCAAATCTATGTGGATGATATTATTTTTGGTGCTACTAACAATGCTTTGTGCAAGGAATTTTCTGATTTAATGACAAGCGAATTTGAGATGTCTATGATGGGTGAGCTAACCTTCTTCTTGGGGTTGCAAGTGAAACAAATGAAAGAAGGTACTTTCATTTGTCAATCTAAATATTGCAAAGAGTTGCTAAAACGATTTGAAATGAGCAACGCCAAAGCAATGGCCACTCCAATGAGCACATCCGATCATCTTGACAAAGATGAGAAAGGTAAGGAAGTAGACACCAAGAAGTATCGAGGTATGATCGGATCCCTTCTTTATCTTACTGCTAGTAGACCGGACATAATGTTTAGCGTATGCTTATGCGCTCGATATCAATCATGTCCGAAGGAGTCGCATCTAACTGCGGTTAAGCGGATAATGAAGTATCTTGTTGGTACTATAAATATGGGACTATGGTATCCCAAAGGTTCTTCATGCCAACTTGTTGGCTATTCCGACTCTGATTTTGCAGGTTGCAAATTGGACCGCAAGAGCACTAGTGGCACTTTCCATTTGCTCGGTAGCTCTCTTGTCTCTTGGTTTAGTAAGAAACAGGTAAGTGTTGCGTTGTCCACAACCGAGGCTGAATATGTAGCCGCGGGGAGTTGTTGTGCTCAAATCCTTTGGATGAAACAACAACTCTCGGACTATGGACTAAGTACCGATCATATCCCTCTTAGATGTGATAATACTAGCGCCATAAGCTTGACGAAGAACCCCGTTCTTCATTCAAGAACAAAACACATTGAAATTAGGCACCACTTTATAAGAGATCACGTTCTCAAAGGTGATGTCGAAATTGAGTTTGTTGAAACCAAATCTCAATTGGCCGACATTTTCACAAAGCCTTTAGAGAAAGAGTCCTTTTTCCGAATTCGTAGTGAACTCGGAATTCTTGACTCCATGTTGATCTAAGTCATGAATTGCATTCTTTTTCTTTTCATTACTAACTTGAGCGTCGGAGGCGCCTAATTCTGTTTTGCAGGCATCGCCCCAAAGACAGGGGGAATTATAAAGCACTGGTGCAGAAAAATCGATCTCTTTGAAGAATAATCGATTTCTCTTAAGTACATAATCGATTATCAAGTATCAATAATCGATTATGTTGACATTATATTGTCCCTTTTATAATTTCGATTTTGTGTTAATCAATAAACAAGTTATTTACTAATGTTTTTTTGCTAATGTCAAAAGGGGGAAGAATAAGGGCTATGCACATAATATTTATTGCATAAATTGAGGGGGAATTCATATGTTGAGGGGGAACTAATTGCATATCTATATACTTGTCTTGGATCGTCATTATGAATTATCTAATATGCATATCCCGATATTGGTTTGCCATTATCAAAAAGAGGGAAATTGTTGAAACACGTTCCCAAGGCACTAAACTAAACGTGTGTTCATAATTGTAGGTTTTGATAAATGACAAACGACGCGCAATGACATATGACGAGGTCCAAGCACAAGCGTGCAATTGACACATAACGAGGTTCAAGCACAAGACGAACAAAGATCATGATCAAGCAAAGAAATAAAGTTATACATGAGTCGTTCTTTAATTGTGATCTTGATCCGACAATTAACTCAAGACTTGGCTTCTCTCGTAAAATCTTTTTTATCAAATCATGCATTATTTAATTTAAAGCAAAATGATTTTCAAACATTTTATTTTAGCCAAAATGATTTTTAAACATGCCTCTCAAATCTGGACAAAGATAATCAATTATGTACTTTATGATAATCGATTATGTTAACACAATGTACACCAGATTTACAAAGCTGAACAATAATCGATTATGAACCTTATGATAATCGATTATGTTAAGGCAGTGTACATTAGATTTTTCAAAACTATAAAATAATCGATTATGCACATTATGATAATCGATTATGTTGAGGCAGTGTCTATCAAATTTTACAAGACTGTAAAATAATCGATTATGTACTTTATGATAATCGATTATGTTAAGACAGTGTAGTCCGAAGTTTTCAAAATATAAAAGATAATCGATTATCCTTATAGCATAATCGATTATGCAAATGACCGTTGCCAAAGTATTTTTAAACTCTGAAAGATAATTGATTATACACAATCTGATAATCGAATATGCTAAGTAAAATCTGCATATGATTTTTTGAACGTTGTCAGGTAATCGATTATACACAATCTGATAATCGATTATGTTAAGTAAAATCTGAATATGATTTTTTGAATGTTGTCAGGTAATCGATTATTCTGCTTAAAATCTGGGAATGATTTTTGAACGATTGGAAAATAATCGATTATGCAAATCAGATAATCGATTATCTTAGCACAAATCAGCAATTCTTGATTGGCAATTAGGCAACGGTTGTGGGGGTTTTGAACACTATAAATACAACTCAAAATCAGTCTTCTAAGTACAACATCTGATTATATTCTTGCTAATGCTTGCATACTCTCATATTCATCATTTTCTATTCATTTAATAAGTTTTTGAGAGCCAAACTCTTGACGAAAGTTGTTGTGTTCTTGAGCGTATTTATTTTACTCATATCTACTCTTAAAGAGAGTCTTGTCTTGAGTGCTAAGTGTTTGTATACACTTGAAGGGAAGTGTTAATCCCTTGTGGTTGTAAGAAGGAACGTTTTCATTCCTTCGGTTGAAGTCTTGAAGTGTGGTATCTTCGAGCAAAGGTTTTTGAGGCTTGTGTGACTCAAGTTCTCAGTTTGTAACGGTTTGTTAAGCACCCGTAAGCTTAACGAAGTTAGTGGAATCTCGAGAGAGTCTCTCGGGGACTGGACTAGCCACAGGTTGTGGTGAACCAGGATAATTTCGTGCGTTCGTTCCTTATTATTTACTTACCGCACTTATTTCAATCCTGCAATTTTTAATTCTGCAAGTTTATATTGTTTTTTATTATAACGCTATTCACCCCCCCCCCCCCCTCTAGCGTTAATCGTATATTCTAACAATAACAACAACAACCATGGCAATATAATAAGAACAACATCAATAATAGGATACAAAATATTTCATTAATAAGTCATCAACTAATCACGACTAGCGGCAAGCTCGGATTGAATCCCTTTAGCATCCTTCGACCCTATTATCATTCATTCTTGAACTTGGAAATATATCCAGTATAATAACCAATACCTTTTAAAGGATTTCCAACCTTGTACTAAATTTCAAAGTTACCTGAAATAGCCTAACACAAGATAATATCATTGTGGACAACTTCCAAGTGCTTTATAGTCATTTCTTTCTAATTACCAATTTTCTCAACAAAATTGACATGTAAACAAACATAATCATACTAAAAACATCATAGCCAACTTACTTTTCATAATTTATATCCACTTAAATTTCATAAGGAACTTTCAAATCAATCCATCAAGAACAATAACATCTCAAGTTGATTCAAGTATTATCTTGTAGTTTATCATCCTAACAACATAACCAACATACAAGAAAGCTTAAGCACAATTATTAGGCTGTTATAATCACCTTATCCAGTAGTAAAAACTTGAAATTTCATCCAAACATATCCCAAAATTATTCTTAATGACAACACAACCTCAAAGAGGTGTTGTTCTTCACTAGAACTAACTTTTGAGTTGAAATATGGTGTACTCACTTTGGTATGTTTAGGAGGATTAGGATGAGTGTAGGGACAAGTTTGGGTCGAAAAATTAGAAATAAAAGTCATCCAAATCGTTTTTAAAGTGAAGTAGGTCGGTCATCGCCTAAGTAGGTCCCATTGGAAGCTACTTGCGTAGTCTCACAAAAATACGAATATTTTACTCTGCTATCGTATTAACAAATGGTTTAACGCGTTAGAAACTAGACTCATATATCTTTAATTTGATATGTGGATTATATTTCAATTACAAGGATATAAGGAGAAAAGATCTGCTCCATTTAACCTAAGTTTTAGCACATTATGAATGTAACTTGTGATGACCTTTGCCAACTTTTGTTCCATAACTCACTTAACTTCATAAAGAAAGACATGTCTATCATACGAATGAAAGATTTCACTCACTCTTGCGAAGAAACTCATGTGCCTCCAAAGATCGTACCATAGGCTTGCCCGTAATGTAAGCCTCTACTAATTTAAGCTCGCAAAGTCTAAGATCAATTAGCTATTTATGGGTTATAATGTAGGTTAAGGGATGGGTACGATAGATATGGATAACAGTGACTAACCCTCCTAAGCATTTTAATATAATACACTTTAGCTTTTAAGCACATCCTCTCCATGATCACTCAACATATCGCTACAAAATCGTATATAACGTAACCATTGACTTTAAGCATATCTACATAAGCACTCGCACATATTAAATTTAACTGGAGAAATTTTTTATTTTGTATTTTCTTTTTCTTTCTTTCTTTTTTTCAAAATCTTTTCAACACCCTTCATAAATCGGTATTTGCAACTAGTGGCTCTGTCAATACACACATGCACCTTTTGGCCTTTCTATATTTTCACTCAAAAACTACCCAATCTATTTTCCTTCTCTTGTAGCGACTTAAATGCTTTCGGAGGTAAAGGTTCAATAAAATTTAATTAAGAACAAAAGGGATTCATCTTGTAATATAGGTACCAAATAAAACGTTTACTGGTCAAATGGGCTAACAAGGGATAATTTTATCACTAGTAGGCAAGTAGCTCAGAGCTCAATCAAAGAAACACCTATATTATTTTCTAAACTCGCAAAACTTACTTATTTAGATTCAACTCATACACAGGGCAAGTTCTAGACTATCAAGAGACGACACATAGTACAACCAAATATCTCACCTCATACAATGCACATGACTACTCAAGATGTCTTAGACTCGACTATCAAGTTAAGGCAACTAAGCACAGTCATAATATAATTCAATCACATATAATTTAAATAACATTAGTCAACAAATGAGCCCAAAGTCATATATACTCTCAAAGTATATAGTCACAAGAATCAAGAAGAGAGTACTCAACACAAATGCTCCAGCTCTAAGCCCCCATATAAAACATGTCAAAAAACATAGATATTCAAGTTCTTCCCATTCCATTATCAGTTCAAAATAAACAAGGGAATGAAAAAATAAATTTTTTATATTTTTCTTTAGATTTTATACTCTCAAAAAATGTCTAGGAAGTCCATCGTTGGAAAAAATCCAAAATTTTTTGAAAATTCTACTTAGATAAAAATTACTACCCGGTTGAAAGAGTCATCCCTTAAAATAGATTTGTGGTCATAAGAAAAAACAAGAGGGTTTATTTCTGCATAATTATTTTTTTCAACACATATAAAATACCACAACTAAAATAGCATATGAAATCCACCCAAATAGTCTCTTCACCCCACGCTTAAAATTGTGTATTTTCTCCAATACACACCCATAAATACAAGAGGGTAATGAAACTCCCTCATAGGCCATAGGCCGAAGCATTAGAAGCTGATGAGGTACTTAGACTTCTTATAGACCTGATTTTTTGTGCGGGCACCCCATACTTAGTTTTCACCATCTCACTTACTTTGCTTCCTTCAAATTGTTTTGCTTCTCATGCTCCTAAAAAATAAACAAGCGACACTATAAAATAATTAAAAAATAAAAATAATATTAAAAAATCAGGAAAGATAGGTAGCCTCTCAACAACCTCTTGATTTAACATGGCGTCATGACACGAATCACTTTTTGCTCCCACCTCGAGCTTATGAATTTAACCACAAGTTTTGCTTCAAGTTTTCGGTTATACTCCAGGGTGGTGGAATAAATCTAATTGTCAAAGAAAATAATGTAGCATTATGCTCTTCTTAACCTTTGCATGAGCCAAGAAGTATGTAATCCTTACTTTATGGCAAGAAGAATTCTAGAATGTAGGCACATTGTTCCTCATTCCTTGACTCCGCAACAGGTTTAGATGTGTCACGACCCTAAATCTAGACCAGATCGTGATGGCACCTCTCGTGAAGACAAGGCCAGCTGACACACTCCCAACTTATCTCAATGCAATTAAATATAAATACTAAGTAATTAACAGAATTAAATCCTAAAATAAGGCAACAAAATGGTTTGTGGAATAAAACACAGCCCGACATCAGGGTGTCACCAGTTATGAGCATAAAAAATAATACTATAAGTCTAAAAGTCTACTCCACTACTACATAACTGAAACTGAAGGAAATAAGGTAGAGGGATAATGCAATGGGTTGCAAATTTTCGAGCGGCTACCTAGTGAATCTCCGGAAATCTGCTGGACAGCTCTCAACCCTCACTAGTAGGACCTGTAGCGCCTCGAATCTGCACCACGGGGTTGCAGGGAGTAAAGTGAGTTCTCCAACTCAATGAGTAATAATAATAAATGAAGACTAAGTGATATAAAATCACGTTGAACACAACAATAAGCTATAAGAGGTAGGATAAAATCAGTAACGCAATTAAAGAGAAAAATCCCAAAAAATCACATGTTAATCAGTTAAACAAATACAGGAAATGTAGCTAGAAAAGGTAAACACATAAGAACTTCCCCCCGGGCATAATAACAATCGAATCAGCCCCTCGGGCAACAACATAGAACAATACCAACCTCTCAGGCTATATCTCATATCACAATGGCTACCCGCGCTCACTGAGGGTGTACTGACACTGAGAGGGGCCCCTTACGGCCCAAAATATCAATCCATCTCGTGGCATAATCAAATAGGCTCTCGGTCTCATATCGATCACAAGACACCTCGTGGCATACAATCTCAGGCCTTCAATCGCATAATCATACTTAGTATATCACCGCTGCGGCGTCCAGCCTGAAATAAAAGTATCCTTACAACACAAGCTCTCGACCTTACTCAGTTAGAATCTCATAAGCCACCTCAGGCAACAGTAAACGTGATTCTCATATCCAAATATCTTTTAAAATATCATTTAAAGGGATTACAGCAGAGTAAGCATGGCTGAGTTATGAAAACAGTAAAACATAGTAAGAATGAGTGCAGGTATAAAGTCAAAACCGTGAGGAAAATAGTAGTAAATAGCCTCTAAGGTTCCAAACAGTTCGCATGAAGCCCAAACATGGGAGCCCAAAACATAATGATATCGGACAATTTTTAATCAAACACACAGAAAAATAGTCATTCGAGATGGACCAAGTCACAATCCCCAAGGTGCACGAACCCACGCTCGTTATCTAGTGTGTGTGTGTCAACGCAAGATAGCCTAACGTTGTGTAATTCGAGGTTTCATACTCTCAAGATAACATTTAAAATCATTACTCAGTTTAATCTGGCCCAAACTCTTGCTCGCGATGCTTTAACCCTCGAATCGGCCTCCGAATGTCACGACCCAAATCGAAGGGCCGCGACGGGCACCTAGTGCCTTACTCAACCGAGTACCAACATAACAGATCTTTCTTATCATACTATCATGAGTCAATGAGCCAGGAAACCTGTCATGATATAACAAGAATAAACATAAGGGAATACTCAACATATGATGACCCAACATGATATACAAACTTATACATATGACATACTGGCTTATAAGGCCAACATGACCATTTTTAACCTCAAAGCATAGGCCGACAAGGCATACAAGTATCCATACACCTGACATCTGTCTACATGCCTCTAAGAATACATAAAATCATAAAGGTCGGGACACGGCCCTGCCATACCAAGCAATATATATATATCCAAAGCATACTGACCAAATAGGAAACTCCGGAGCAAATGGAGTGCACCAACACCTTCCGCTGAGCTGATAGCCTACTAGGAGGACTCTCGACCTCTCTATCAAGACCTGCGAGCATAAAACGCATCGTCCCCAGGGAAAAGGGATGTCAGTATGAACAAAGTACCGAGTATGTAAGGTAGGAAAGCATAAACAAGAACAGTAATGTAAAGAGAGATAGAGGAGATACAACCTGTAACATCTGAGTGCCTCTGGGGCTACTGATATAAAATACATAATAATATATATACATAAACTTTTAAAAACATACACCTATGTGGGAAGCACCATCAGAATATTGTACCCGGCCTCAGAGAGGACTCGGTAAAAATGTACCCGGCCATCAAAAGGCTCGATAGAATCATACCCGGCCATCATAAGGCTTGGTAGAATCATACCCGGCCATGTAGAGCTCGATAAATCCAACTGATCAGTGGTTGCACAATAGGTGCCATACCTGGCCGACTATAGCGCGGCTCGGTATAGTAAAATAGATACATATATATAATGCATACTCGACTCGTGGAATCACGTTCTAACCGTTCGGGAGTGATATAAGTTCATTGCACCTTCGATTAATATTATGGATATTCATGTTATCAAAATGACGCTTAGTAGGATTTAAATAAGCACTTGTTTAGACTAACTTCATAAGGAATGAACAACATGGACAACCTTAGTTTCTAGGAGTAGATCCGTAATGAATTAGCGTACCGTTTATGTTCATGTCACTTTAGATCATGCCAAAAGAAAGAAGTAAGTGCCTTAACACCTTAAACATGTTGAGTCCTTAATACCTTCCAAGCAACTCTTCAAACAAGTCAAATCGAGTTATCATAGCATAAGGAGATTCAAAATCGGTGTTGAGCAAAGGGTAAGTCTGTAACTTAAGCTAGTAGCTCGTCTACGTAAATACGGGCAACATTTACCTTATAACAAGGGCCTCCTACAATACCATATACCAACAACAACAGCCAGGGAAGTCCAACAACCTATAAATATAAATAACAAGACACCATATAACAACAACAAGTCACAGGTACTTCACAACAAGCGGCAAGCTCCGATTGGAATCCGCATAACCCATATCACCCCTTATAGACTTCTTACATTAATTTAACAGTATCATAAATATGATAATGAAGTCAGTCATCAATGATTCCATCCTTATACCATATATTTATAACAAAGGAAACAATCGTCAACTCCAACTGTCCTCAATTAGTAAATTTATTCACTAGTTCATGTCCACTCCATTCATTTAACTTAATCAACATCAAGATAACCTTAAGCACATGCAAGAAAAAAATAGGCACACCTCCTATTGTAACTTCTAGTCGAAATCCAAGTTATATTCAGCTCACAACAACCCTCAATAGCAATACGACACCATAGAAGTGACTTAAGCTAATCCAAGTACTATCTTGTAGTTTATCATCCTAACAACTTAACCAACATACAAGAATGCTTAAGCACAATTAGTATTCTATTATACTCACCTTAAACAGTAGCAAAAACTTGGAATTTCAGCAAAACACAGCCTACAACAATCCTCAATGACAATAAAACCTCAAAGAGGTGTTGTTCTTCTCTAGAACTAAGTTTTGATGTTGAAATATGGTGGATTCACTTTGGAATCACATAAAATCCTTGTGGTATCTATTTAGAAGGTTAGGAGAAATTTGGAGACGAAGTTGATTTGAAAATGAGTTTAAAATAGGCGTCCTAATCGTTTATAAAGTGAAGTAGGTCGACCACCGCCAAAGTGGGTCCCATAGGGAGCTGCTTGCGCGGTCTTGCGAAAACGCGTATATCTTTCTACTCTGATATCGTATTGACAAACAGTTTAATGCGTTAGAAACTATGCTCATATATATTAAATTCTATATGTAGATCACGCCATATTCCATTATATTATGACAAAAGATCATCTATATTTGACCTAATTTTAAGCAAAATTATGAATGTAACTTATGATGACCTTTGCCAACTCTTGTTCCACAACTTGCTTGCCTTCAAAATATAGTAAATGACAATCATACCACTAAATTAACTCATAGCATAACCTCCTTATCATGTTAATCACCCTAGTCTCATCCCAAAAGTATATTTTAAAACATTCCAAACTTGTTGACTTTCAACGAAACTTATTTTCTTTAATTCATTTAGCGTCTAAGCTTTCCAACACTTTTGGTACTTGTTATTCATGATCTTAAAGATTTTTAACCTCCAAGATAACATGATGAACTTATGTTATGTACTTTAAAAAATGATCTCATTCCCGAGCTTACAATAGTTGGCTTACGACGTACTCTCACGTTCGAAAACATGGGATGTAACATCATTCCCCCTTTGGAACATTTGTCCTCGAATGTTGACTGGTGTGTTTATAAGTTTCATAAACTATAGCTCTTACGAATACTTTAATGCATATCTTGAAATCTAGACAACTATTTTATGGATAACTCCAGGCATTCCCCCTTAAGCATCTTTCTCATGCCATGACATGTGGTCGAAATTCTTCCAATCTTGTACGGTATGTACGACTGCGTCCTTATATGAACGCCTAGAGACTCTTATCCCCTTTTTCCTCCATCTTTTAGCCAGTATCTAAGCCTCACTCTAGGAAGATATACAGAACTATGACAAGTTGTCCCTCTAGGCATCTATAAGTGTACTGAAGTTCTTCACTTTGTACTTTATTGAACTTACGACTATTAATATATCTTGTTTCATAGACTCAGATGTCCGTCCTTACAGCTTTGTTGCATCTATGCAGGTCAAACAATACCATAACTCTTACTTTTCTTTTATTATTATCGAGGTCTGCTACCCAACTCCAGGTTATCCTCTCGTTGCTTATCCTATATGTATAAATCTAAGTCTTTTAATTCTTCCTCATTATTGTTCATCTTAAGAATGATAACCTAATCTTCTCTCATACTTTTTAACTTGAATCCATCCATCATTGAACCAGTCTTAATGTTTGATCTTAATCTACCACTCATAACTTGAAACTTCTTACATAATACATTATCGTTGAGGCTTACGTCTCATTGGGGAACATCTTAAGTGATTTTACTTAATCCACTTAGGGACAACACTACACTGCAATGACCATATTTCATAGTATTCCAACATGATTCATCTTACGGGGGTATTCAAATCATGTGCAATTCATGAAATCCATTCTCTTTAAATCATTACTCAATCAAAGGCCTAAACTTTATTCTCTTATCATTTATGAGAATTACACCCTTATTCTACTACCAGTGCAGTATTCTAACTCTTCTAAATGCACCTAGTCTTAGACTCCTCTGAGTTCATTCAGGCTGTAGCTAGCTTTCAATAAGATATGGAAGCTATCAGCTCTTTTGTTATGATGGGTTTAATCTTGAGGACTCACCTATTCTTGTCACCTTCTCACTTGTCTTTTCTTATCCTTAGCCCTATCTACCTAAAACCTTGTTGCTCTACGATACTTTACCTTATGACCTACACTTATCAATTTATACTACTCGTAACCTTTCTTTTACTTGCTAGCACCATAAATTTCCTATTGTGCCTTCTTAGTTGTCCTTAAATGTAAGCAATTACTTTTCCTGGTCGTTCTATCACCTGTTACATGAATACTAGGCTTGTCTTATTGCCCACGAATGCTGTAATTTCCTGTACCTCATATAATCTCAAAGATCACCTTTGATTTTTTTTTTTCGTCCCATTCACTAGCCACGATATGTGCCACTTTCTTGTGGAGTGTGTACAATATTGCAGTGACATTGTTGTTACAAGATAATTTAGTCTTTATCTCACTATGTTTAGGTGGAAATATTCTCCCTTACTTCCTCAGCTGGTCTTTTGTTGCAGTATTTAGGGAGACCTTCTGGGTCTTGTAAAGTTGCGAGCTTGTTATATCGTGCACCCGAAGGAAATTTTCGTTGTTCTTACTCGCCTATTATAATTCTTAGTTACATAACTTTGTGTCGTTGTGCTCATAGGATACTTCTAGGCTCAAATTTTGATTGTCTCTTTAGTGGCACTCTCTCTTATTTTCATAAAACTTAAACGGTGCCTTTAACTGCCTCAAATCCTATTTAATTTTTTTTATAATTGCGATCTCATATTTAATAGAGTGAATTACCTATACTGCAGTTCACTACATTTATCTTGCATGATCTATTGATTTATCTTTGACCTCTTGTTTATCCATAATCGGGCTCATCCTCAATCAACTACTAATTACTCGTTGGTCCATTCTCATATATATATTCTGCATAATTTCTCTTGGGATATATCCTTTGTCTTAACTTACCTCTAGCTCCTCATGTATCAAGTGTCCATTCACACTTATTTATCAATAACATCTTGGCCGGAAACTTTTACTGCCTCTTCCTAGTGTCGTACTTGTATAATATTCTGGAGTCACAACATATCTGTAGGAATTTAATAAATGCAACATCATCACCCTTCTCTCCTTTTTACCACATTCCTCCTTTACCATTTCTATAATTACCCGAACCGCTTAACTCCGTCTTAATACCATATCACACCATATTCCCCTTTTAGGGGAGTACTAGGACTTAGTATTACGATGATCTACCTATAGATGTTTTACCTCTTCATCTTTGGCGTCTTTTCACATTATCAATGAACCTTAATCGCCTGATGGTAACCTTATGTACCAGGGATAACTAAATTGCTTACGTATGAAGGTGATACCTAGTGTAACTGGCACACTTAGTCCTTTATGATTAACTCTGCTCATAGTGCTTGCTCTAGGGAAGCATTTTACTGAATGACCTTTAAAGGTTATTCTTCTTTTGTCCATCCTATCATTGCCGGAACGTAATCTATAAAATTCTCATGATGGCGACTATTATCAAATCATTTGATCCCCAATTCATGTTCAATTTATCTTATTCACCAGCCCATACTTCTTTATATTACTCCAGGGTCTACCTTTTCCTTCTGGTAATCATGTTGGAGCCACAACCTCCATTCTCGTATGAGGATATAGCCTTTGGCCTATACTCTTTTATTGTCTCAAGGCCTGTCACCTCTGGTATTTTCCTTTACTTTACTATAGACTCTCTCATTCTATCATACTTTGATGTACTATTATCACCCATTTATCACATCTTACTCATAATATTTCACTTAGTCTCTTCTTATTCTCCGACTAGTATTTCTATCTATCACTTTATTCTGAAAACTTCAACAAAACGTTCTTTCACTTTTAGCTCCTTTTGCTTCATGTCACTGGCTCTTCGGGATGCCTAAAATTCTCTCTCTCTCTCTCTCTCTCTCTCTCTCTCTCTCTTTCTCTCTCTCTCTCTCTCTCTTTCTCCCTCTCTCTCTCTCTCTTTCTATCTCTCTCTAGGGGTAGGAGTCATACTAAGATAAATATTTATCCCTTTTTAAGATTCCACTGCCTATCTTCTGAAATTTGTGAATATTCTAGTATTTGTATCTAATTTCACTATTCCAGAGTTCACCATCTGGGTGTCTCACTAGGAGATCTATTACCGCATTTGCCCTACCCTTAATAAATTTAGATAATGATAACAATCCATCCACAATTTTTGGTTACTCTAACCCCAACTTGATCCTGATATTACATCATTCTCTTAAATTATATTTATCAGTTCCAATATGGCATAATTGAGATGAGTGTGGTCAATTGTATATAACTCTGTTACTGTTAAAAGTAACTCAGAATGCTTATATTTCTCTACCTGAATTGGAAATAATGATAATCTTCATTATCTGGGTACCTCGTACTTTTTTTTCATGTTATTTCTTTCACTTATTGAAACTTATATCCACCTCCTAATTCTCTTGTTGCTCTTTACCATATGGGTAGATAGATATTCATACCTTGGGGCTCCTTATCAAGAGGCTCACATATCTTAGTACACATAAGATCTGCTAAATACCTAACCTTTACGCATTATAAGCATAATGCAAAATCGACTTCCTCTGATAAACTCTTCCACGTGCATATTCAATCTCTTACCAACTATCTTTCTGGAAATAGGCATCGTCGTATTATGAATAAGATAGAGTTTAGGAAATTGAGTTTTTACAACTGAGCTTTACAACACGATCTTGAATAAGAAGAATGAGTGATAGTCTTAAATGCCTTGTAGCCTCATGCTTATAAATGTGGTGCACAACACACCCATAAACAAGACTCTACTAGACCCCGCTTGTAGACTCCCTAGGACAAAACCTTGGCTCTGATACCACTGTAGTCACGGCCCAAATAGAAGAGCCGCGACGGGTATCTGGTGCCTTACTCAACCGAGTAGAGCCATAATATATCTTTCTTATCATACTATCATGAGTAAATGAGCCAGGAAACCCGTCATGAGATAACAAGAATCAACATAAGCTAATACTCAACATATGATGACCCAAAATGATATACAAACTTATACATATGACATACGGGCCTATAAGGCCGGCATGACCATTTGTAAACTGAAAACATAGGCCAACAAGGCCAGAAAAGTATTCATTCACCTGACATATGTCTACAAGCCTCTAAGAGTACATAAAATCATAAAGGTTGGGACAGGGCCCCGCCATACCAATCAGTATATATCCAAAGCATACTGACCAAATAGGCAACTCCAGAGCAAGTGGAGTGCACCAACACCTTTCACTGATCTGATAGCCTACTAGGAGGACTCTCGACCAGTCTATTAAAACATGTGGGCATGAAACGCAGCGTCCCCAGGCAAAAGGGATGTCAGTACGAACAAAGTACTAAGTATGTAAGGTAGGAAAGCATAAACAAGAATAGTAATGTAAAGAGAGACCGAGAAGATACAACATGTAACATCTGAGTGCCTCTGGGGCTACTAACATGAAATGCATAATACATATATATACATAAACCTTTAACAACATACATCTATGTAGGCATCATGATCATCAAATCGTACCCGGCCTCAAAGAGGACTTGGTAAAAACCTACCCAACCATCACAAGGCTCGGTAGAACCGTACCTAGCCACATAGAGCTCGGTAAACCCATCTTATTAGTAGTTGCATACTAGGTATCATACCCCGCCAACTATAGCGTCGCTCGGTAGAGTAAAATAGATACAAATATATCATACATGCTCGACTCATGGAATCATGTTCAAACCCTTTTGGAGTGATATAATTCATTGAACCTTCGATTAACATTATGGAAATCCCTATCATCAATATGAACCTTAGTAGGGTTTAAAGATCGTATGCACTTGTTTAGAATAAATTTATAAGGAAGGAACAACACGGTCAACCTTAGTTTCTAGGAGTAGATCCGTTATGAATTAGCGTACAATTTATGTTCATGTCACTTTAAATCATGCCAAAAGAAAGAAGTAAATGCCTTAACATACCTTAAACATGTTGAGTCCTTAATAAAGTCCAAGCAACTCTTCAAACAAGTCAACTCGATATATCATAGCATAAGGAGATTCAAAATCAGTGTTGAGCAAAGGCTAAGTCTGTAACTTAATCTAGCAGTTCGTCTACGCAAATTCAGGCAGACTCTCCCTTGTAAGTAGGGCCTCCTACAATACTATATACCAACAACAACATTTAGGGAAGTCCAGAAACCTATAAATATCAATAGCAAGACATCATATAACAACAACAAGTCACAACTACTTCACGACGAGCGGCAAACTCTTATTGGAATATGTATAACCCATATCACCCCTTATAGACTTCGTACATTAATTTAACAGCATTATTAACATGATAATGAAGTCACTCATCAATGACTCCAACCTTATACCATATATTAATAACAAAGGAAACTATCCTCAACTCCAACTATCTTCAATAAGTAACATTATTCACTAGTTCACATCTACTCCACCGCCTAAGTGGGTCCCATTGGGAGCTGCTTGTGCGGTATAGCAAAAACGCGAATATCTATCTACTCCGTTATCGTATCGACAAACGGTTTAATATGTTAGAAACTAGACTTGTAGATATTCAATTTGGTAGGTAGATCACCTCATAATTTCAAGTATATTAGGAGAAAAGATCATCGTAATTGACCTAAGTTTCAGCAAAATTATGAATGTAACTTGTGATGACCTTTGCCAACTCTTGTTCCACAACTTGCTTGCCTTCAAAACGTAGTAAATGACTATCATACGACTAAATTAACTCGTAGCATGACCTCCTTATCATGTCAATCACCCTAGTTTCACCCCGAAAGTATATCTTATAACATTCCAAACTTGTTGACTTTTGAAGAAACTTATTTTCTTCAATTCGTTTAGCGTCTAAGCTTTCCAACCCTTTTGGTACTAGTTATTCATGTTCTTAAAGATTGTAACCTCCAAGATAACACAATGAACTTATGTTATATACTTTAAAAAATTATATCATTCCCGAGCTTATATCAATTGGCTTACGACATACTCTCATGTACGAAAATATGGGATGTAACACCAAATGCTTCGAATCTACCAAAATCAGAATGTAACCATCAAAATATGCTAAAGGGACAAAGCTCACTCGAAAATAGTCGAAAAACAATTAATTCTCAAAATTAACCAAAACCCGACTCTCAGGACCACATCTCAGAATTTGATAAAATCTACATTAGTAGATTCCTTATCTCCCCATGAGTTCATACATATCAAAAATTCCAAAATCCGACCACAAATGGTCCTTCAAATCCTCAATCAAATAGTCTAAGTTTTCAAGCCCTAGTTTCTTCAATTTAGGCTTAAATTCCATGATTAATTTGGTAGAATCCACAATAGAATCGAGTATTAAGTCCGAAAATCTTACCTCCAAGTGTCTCCCCTTGAATCCCTCTTCAATCCTCTTAAAAAACTCCAAAATATCTCAAAAATGGTGGAAGCTAGGTTCAAATTCATTGAACATGTCTTTTAAACATTCTACCCAGCAATTAAAATTCCTTAATCGCGAACGCGGTCAAAGCCTCGCGATCACAAAGCACAGTTGACGTTGACAATTTTTCCTCTTTTGCAAAATCAACCACTAAAACGCTATAGCTCCTGATACCTCGGAACGCCATGCACAACGATCCTAGCCCTTCGCGAAAGCAGAATCTCCCTCCAAACGTGAAGGCTAAATCTTCATCCTCACGTGCTAACCCTTCGCGAACACAAGGGTCCATTAACGAACGCGAAGCATTGCTGTCTGTAACACTTCAGCAGATGTTTCTGCAACTTTCAACAACTAGAAATGGTCTTTTTAACCACCCGAAACTCACCCGAGGCCCCCGATACCTCAACCAAACATGCCAACATATCCCATAACATCATTTAAGCTTGTTCCAATCTTTGTAACGCTCAAAATAACATCAAAACACCAAATTCTCATCAAGTCAAGCCTAAGAATTCCAAAATCTTCTAAATTACGCTTTTGATTAAAAATACCCAACCAAACCACTTCCAAACGACCTAAAATTTAGCACACACATCCCAAAGTACATAACGGTGCTACTTCAACTTCCAAAATTCCATTCTGATCCCTATATCAAAATCTCACCTATCAACCGAAAAAACGCCAAAAACTTAATTTCGCAAATTCAAGCCTAAATCTACTTCGGATAGTAGACCTCCAAAACACATTCCAATCATACTCCTAAGTCCCAAATCATCTCCTGAAGCTATACGAACCATCTAAACTCATATCTGAGCCTTCTAACACGTAAGTCAACATCCGATTGACTTTTCCAACTTAAGCTTTCTTAAAAGAGACTAAGTGTCTCAAACCTTCTCAAAACATTTCAAAACCCGAACCAACCAACCTGATCACATATAAAATCAATAAAGACATAAGAATCAAAAATAAGGGAAATGGATCAGTAACTCAAGAAACAACCAGCCTGGTCGTTACATCTTCCCCCTCTTAAACAAACGTTCGTCCTCGAACGAGTCAAGAAACATAACTGAAGCCTCAAACAGGTAAGGATATCTACTCCGCATCTCCCGCTCGATCTCCCAGGTAGCCTCCTCCATGGGTCGACCTCTCTACTGCACTTTCACTAAAGCTATATCTTTTAATCTCAACTTTCGAACTTGACACTCCAAAATAGCTTATGGCTCCACACCATAGGTCAGATCACCCTCTAGCTGAACCGTGCTGAAATCTAGAACATGAGACGGATCCCCAATATACTTTTGGAGCATAGAAACATGAAATACCGGATGCACACTCGACAAGTTGGTGGCAAAGCAAACTCATACGCCACCTCCCTAATCCTACGAAGTACCTCAAAAACCCCAATGAACCGCGGACTAAATTAACACTTCTTTCCAAATCTCATAACACCCTTCATGGGTGAAACCTTTAGCAGAACCTTCTTACCAACCATGTACGACACATCCCGAACCTTACAGTCAATATAACTCTTTTGTCTCAACTACATTATACGAAGCCTCTCCAGAATCACCTTCACCTTGTCTAATGCATCATGTACCAAGTCTGTACCCAATAGCCTGGCCTCGCCGGCTCAAACCAACTAATTGAAGATCTATACTGCCTCCCAAACAAAGCCTCACAAGGAGCCATCTGAATACTCGATTTGGGGCTATTGTTATTACCAAACTCAGTGAGCGGTAGAAAATGATCCCATGACCCTCTGAAATCAATGACACAAGCGCATAGCATGTCCTCCAGTATCTGAATAGTACACTTGGGCTTCCCGTCCGTCTAAGGGTGAGAGGCTATGCTCAACTCAACCTGACTACCCAACCCTCACTGTACAGACCTCCAAAACTGTGAAGTAAACTAAGTGCCCCAATCTGAAATGATAGAAACCGGGACACCATGCAAACAAACAATCTCCCGGATATATATCCCTACCAACTGCTCTGATAAGTAAGTAGTACAGATAGGAATAAAGTGTGCGCACTTGGTCAGCCGATCCACAATCACCCAAATAGCATCGAACTTCTTCAAAGTCCGTGGGAGCCCAACTACAAAGTCCATGGTGATCCAATCCCACTTCCACTCTGGAATATCCATTCGCTGAAGCAAGCCACCCGGTCTCTGATGTTTATATTTCACATGCTGACAACTGAGACACCAAGTTACAAACCCAGAAATGTCTTTCTTCATTCTCCTCCACCAACAATACTGTCTCAAATACTGATACATCTTTGCGGCACCTGGATAAATAAAATACCACGAGCTATGGGCCTCCTCCAGAATCAACTCCCGCAACACATCTACATTCGGCACACATATCCGGCCATGCATCCTCAACGTTCCATCATCACCGATAGTCACATCACCGGTATCATCATGCTAAACTCTATCCTTAAGGACAAGCAAATGAGGATCGTCATACTAGCGCTCTTTGATGCGCTCATATAAGGAAGACAGAGAAATCACACAAGCCAATACCCGACTGGGCTCCGAATTATCCAACCTCACGAACCAATTGGCCAAAGCCTAAAAATCAACTACGAGAGGTTTCTCCCCAACTGGAATATACGCCAAACTCCCCATTCTCAACGCCTTTCGTCTCAAAGCATCGGCCACCACATTGGCCTTTCTCGGATGATATAAGACAGTAATGTCATAATCTTTTAGCATCTCCAACCACCTCCGTAGCCTAAGATTGAGATCCTTCTGCTTGAACAAAAGCTGGAGGTTACGATGATCAGTATACACCTCGCAAATAGACCATGCAAATAATGCATCCAAATCTTCAATGTGTGAACAATTGCAGCCAACTCCAAATCATGAACAGGGTAGTTCTTCTCATAAGGCTTCAACTGACAAGAAGCATAAGCAATAACTCTACCCTTATACATCAGACCCAATATCAACTCTCGAAGCATCACCATACATAGTATAAAAACCTGAATCTCATGGCGACACTAACACTAGAGTTGCGGTCAAGGTATTCTTGAGCTTTTGAAAGCTCTCCTCACACTCATCAGACAATTAAAATGAAACACCCTTCAGAGTCAACTTCGTCAAGGGCGATGCAATAGATGAAAATCCCTGAATAAACCGGCGACATTAACCTGCCAAACCAAGAAAACTATGAATCTCTATGGCTGAGGACGGTCTGGGCCAACTCTGGACCCCCTCTATCTTCTTCAGGTCAACCTCAACACCATCCTTGCACACTATGTGCCCCAAGAAAGCCATTGAACTAAGCCAAAACTCACATTTGGAGATCTTTGCATAGAGCTTCTCCTCCCTCATTCTCTACAACACCACTCTCAAATGCTTTTTGTGCTCTTCTTAACTACGCGAGTGTACCAGAATATCATTAATGAAGACTATGACAAACGAGTCGAGATACAGTCAAAACACGATGTTCATCAAATCCATGAATGTTGCTGGGGCATTGGTCTGCCCAAAAAACATCACCAAGAACTCATAATGACCATAACGAGTCCTAAAAATTATCTTAAGTATATTTGAGTCCCTAATCTTCAACTGGAAATAACCTGAGCGGAGATCAATCTTGGACAACACTCTCGCTCCATGAAGCTGGTCGAACAAATCATCGATATGAGGCAGAGGATACTTGTTCTTAATCGTCACCTTGTTCAAATGCCTGTAATAAATGCACATTCTCATCGTGCGATCCTTCCTCTTTACAAAAAGAACCGGTGCACCCCATAGTGATAAACTAGGGCTAATGAACCCCTTGTCAAGTAGTTCCTGAAGTTTCTCCTTTAAGTCCTTCAACTCCATTAGTGCCATACGATATGAAGGAACAGAAATGGGCTGAGTGCTCAGCACCATATCGATACCAAAATCAATATCCCTATCCGATAGCATGCCTGCCAGGTCTGCAGGAAACACATCAGGGAAATCCCTCAGAACTAGAACAAAATGAATACTGGGAATCTCAACACAAACATCTCTCACAAATGCTAGATACAAAAGACAACCCTTCCCAACCATATGCTGGTTCATCAAGAAAGAAATCACCATACTGGGAACATAATCGGTCGAACCTCTCCACTCAATCCATGGAACACCCGACATAGCAAATGTCACTGTCTTGGAATGACATTTCACAATAGCCCGGCATGGAGATAACCAACCCATGCCTAAATTAACATCGAAGTCCACCATACATAACAATAATATATCTACTCGGGTCTCTAGACCCCCAATAGACATAACATATGATTGTTACACACAGTCTACCACAACTATATCTCACACCAGCGTAGAGACATGAACAGAAGAAATTAGGGACTCGCAGGGCATATCCAAATAATAGGAAAAATAAAACTACGCATAAGAGAAACTAGAACTAGGGTCTAATAACACATAAGCATCTCTGCTGTAGACTGAGATAGTACCTGCAATCACCGCATCTGAAGCAATCGGATCAGGCCTAGTTGGAAGTGCATAAAAGCAGGATTGACCACCACCGAATTGACCTCCCCCGAAGGGGCGACCCCTAGATGCATGTCCTCCACCCCAAGCTGGGTACAAGGTGGGGAAGTGCCTAGGGCTGAGGCTGATGGTTGACCCCTTTACTGAGATGAACCCACAAGACGACGAGGACACTGCCTCCACACATGACCCATCTCTCCGCACTCATAGAAAATCATGGGTGATGGAGATGGGGACTAATAGGGACCCCTACCAATGGAATGACTAGCCGACGCACATGGTGTAGAAGAATATTGAATTGATGGAGCACGGGATGAACCGTGGGCTAGACGTGCACTAAGTAAGGAATGACCCTGCTGAGAACTGTGAGAACCATGGCCGGATGATGCCCCACGATAACCTGGGCGAGATGACTAAGCATGCCTAAACTAACAGCCTCTACCGTGCTAATACTGTCCCCTCGAAGGAGCGCCCCCAAAACTACCATGACCTCGAGGATTCTTGGCCTCCCTCTCCTCACGCTCCTAGAGATGAAATGACTCGATCTCACAAGCAATATCCACAACCTCCTCAAACGTAGCACCTGACACTCTCTGACTAGTCATGAGAACCAGAATCTGGTCAGTGAGGCCATCAACAAACCTCTTAATCCTCTCTCTCTCTCTCTCTCTCTCTCTCTCTCTCTTCGTAGCAACCACCCAAGTAGCATGTCGAGCTAACTCTGAGAACATCATCTCATACTAAGTAACAAACATATCCTTCTCTCTCAACTGCTCGAACTGCCTATGGGACTATGGAACATACTTCTCCAAAAATAAAGCAGAGAACTACTGCCAAGTAAGAAGTGCCGAACCAAAAGGCCTACGCCTCCCATATGCCTCCCACCAAGTGAAGGCAGCTTCGGTAAACTGAAAGGTTGTGAATGAAACCGCGATGGTCTCCAAAATACCCCCGGTGCAAAGATTCCTCTTATATCTGTCTGAGAAACCCTAGGTATCCTCGCCCTCAACACCACTGAAAGTAGGAGGCTAGAGTCCGCCAAACCTCTCCAATCTACGTTGCTCGTCCTCCGGCAAAGCTAGAGCTACATAACCCTGAGCAGCTGCTACCGGCTAGGCTACCGGTGCCTCCAATGTCTGTAATCCCTGAACCACTTGATCAGGTGTATGGTCAGTGGGAGTCTGAGAGCCTCCCCCTGCCTGAGAAGTGGTTGCGACAGTAGAGACCGCGACCGCCTGAGCAAGATTCGTGAGACCTGCGTAACCTAGGCTATGATACCAACTTGTCATGACCTTAAACCCGGATCCGATAATGATGGCACCTCTCGTGAAGTCAAGTCTCTCTCTCTTTGTAGTAACCACCCAAGTAGCATGTCGAGCTAACTCTGAGAACCTCATCTCATACTAAGTAACAAACATATCCCTCTGTCTCAACTTCTTGAACTACCTACGAGACTATGGAACATACTTCTCCAAAAATAAAGTAGAGAACTACAGCCAAGTAAGAGGTGGCGAACCAACAGACCTACACCTCCCATATTCCTCCCACCAAGTGAAGGCAGCTTCGGTAAACTGAAAGGTCGTGAATATAACCGCGTTGGTCTCCAAAAGACCCGCAGTGTGAAGATTCCTCTTATATCTATTTAAGAAACCCTAGGTATCCTCGCCCTCAACACCACTAAAAGTAGGAGGATAGAGTCCGCCAGACCTCTCCAATCTATGGTGCTCGTCCTCTGGCAAAACTAGAGCTACGTAACCCTGAGTAGCTTCTACTGGCTGGGCTACCGGTGCCTCCGATGTCTGTGATCCCTCAACCACTTGATCGTGTGTACGGGCAGCGGGAGTCTAAGATCCTCCCCATGCCTGAGAAGTGGTTGCAATAGTAGAGACCGCGACCGCCTAAGCAAGACTCGTGAGACCTATGTAACCTAGGCTCTGATACCAACTTGTCACAACCTTAAACCCGGATCCGAGTGATGGCGCCTCTCATGAAGACAAGGCCAGCCAACATACTCCCAACTCATCTCAAAGAAATTAATATAACAAATACTAAGTCATTTACAAAATTAAATCCCAAAATAAGGTAACAAAATGGTTTGGAAAATAAAACACAGCCCGACATCAGGGTATCACCAGTCATGAGCATCTAAAATAATACTAAAAGTATGAAAGTCTACTCCACTAATACATAATTTAAACTAAAGGAAATAAGGTAGAGGGATAATTCACTGGGCTGCGAATCATCGGGTGGCTACCTAGTGAATCTCCGAAAATCTATTGGACAGCTCTCAACCCTCGCGAGTAGGACCTGTAACGCCCGAATCTGCACATAGGGGTGCAGGAGTAAATCAGTAAATTGAGTACTTCAACTCAGTGAGTAATAAAAATAAATGAAGATTGAGCGATATAAAATCATATTAAACACAAAAATAAGCTATAAGAGGCAGGATAACATTAGTAACGCAATTAAACAGTGAAATCCCATAAAAACACATGTTTAGCAGTTAAACAAATAAAGGAAATGCAGCTAGAAAAGGTATACACATAAGAACTGCCCCTCGGGCACAATAACAACCGAATCAGCCCCTCGGGCAATAACATAGCACAATACAGCCTCTCGGGCTATATCTCATATCACAATGGGTACCCACGCTCACTGGAGGTGTACAGACTCCGGGAGGGGACCCATACGGCCCTAGCGTAATATCAATCTATCTCTTGGCATGATCCAACAGCTCTCAGCCTCATATCAATCACAAGCCACCCCATGGTGTACAATATCAGGCTCTCAGCCTCATTATCATAATCAGTATATCACCATTGCGGCGTGCAGCCTGACCCAAAAGTATCCTCATAATACAAGCCCTCGACCTTAAATCAAAATCTCATAAGCCCCCTCACGAAACAGTAAATGTGATGATCAGCTCCAAATATCTCTTAAAATATTATTTAAAATGTTTAAAATAGAGTAAGTATGGTTGAGTTATGAAACCAACAAAATATAGTATGACTGAGTTCAAGTATAAAGTCAAAACTGTGAGGAAAATAGCAATAAATATCCCCTAAGGGTCCAAATAGTTAGCATGAAGCCCAAATATGGCATATAGCCCAAAACATAATGATGTCACACAATTTGTGATCAAATACGTAGTAAAATAGTCATTCGGGATAGACCAAGTCATAGTCCCCAATGGTGCAAAAACCCAAATTCGTCATCTAGCATGTGTGTCACCTCAACATAGCATAACGATGTGTAATCTGGGGTTTCATACCCTCAGAACAATATTTAAAACCATTACTCACCTCAATCTAGCCCAAACTCTAGCTCGCGATGCTTTTGCCCATCGAATCGGCCTCCGGATGCTCCGAATCTTCCAAAATCACAACGTAACCATCAAAATATGCTAAAGAAACAAATCCCACTAGAAAACAATCGAAAATAATGAAATTCCAAAATTAACCAAAACTCGACCCCCGGGCTCACATCTCGAAATTTGATAAAATTCACATCAATTGATTACTTATCTCCACATGAGTTCATACACAACAAAAGTTCCAAATCTAACACAAATGGTGCTTCAAATCCTCAATCAAAGGTCTAGGTTCCCACGCCATTGTTTCTTCAATTTAGGCTTAAATTCCATGATTAATTAGGTAGAATCCACATTATAATCAAGTATTAAGTCCTAAAATCATACCTCCAAGTGTTTCCCCTTGAATCCCTCTTCAATCCTCCTCAAAAACTCCAAAATTGCTAAAAATGGTGGAAGTTAGGTTCAAAGTCGCGGAACATGTCTTTTAGACATTCTTCCTAGCTATTAAAATTTTTTAATCGCGAACGCAGTCAAAGACTCGTGTTCACAAAGCACAAAATGACGTTGACCACTTTTCCTCTTCCGCGAATGCGACTACTGCAACACGGACGCGATGACTCCACAACTCAAACCATCACGAACGCGTTTGATACCTCCCGAACGCGATGTACAACGACCCTAGCCCTCCGTGAACGCGGAATCTCCCTTGTGAATGTGAAGGATAAATCTTCAGCCTCACCTGATAACCCTTCGCGAATGCGAGGGTCCACTCACGAACGCAAAGCACTACTGTCTACAACACTTCAGTAGATTTTTTTTGCAACTTTCAACAACTAGAAATGGCCCGTTTAACCAACCGAAACTCACCCGAGGCCCCCGGTACCTCAACCAAACATTCCAACATATCCCATAACATAATTCAAACTTGTTCCAACCTTTGGAACACTCAAAACAACATAAAAACACCAAATTCTCATCGGATTCAAGCCAAAGAATTCCAAAATCTTCTAAATTACGCTTTTGATCAAAAACCAAATCAAACCACGTCCAAACGACCTGAAATTTTTCACACACATCCCAAATAACATAACGGAGCGACTTCAACTTCCGAAATTCCATTTTGACCCCTATATCAAAATCTCACCAATCAACCGAAAAACGCCAAAAAATCAATTTCGCCTATTCAAGCCTAAATCTACTTCGGACCTCCAAAACACATTCTGATCATACTCCTAAGTCCCAAATAATCTCGTGAAGCTATACGAACCATCAGAACTCACATCAGAGACCAATAACACATAAGTCAATATTTGATTGACTTTTCCAACTTAAGCTTTCTTAAAAGAGACTAGGTGTCTCAAACCTTCTCAAAACCTTTCCGAACTCAAGCCAACAAACCTGATCACTTATAAAACCGATAAATAAAGCAATAAGAATCAAAAATGGGAGAAATAGAGAAGTATCTCATGAAACGATCGGTCGGGTCGTTACGTCTTCCCCCTCTTACTTTGAGGTGTCTCAAACTTTCATCCTCGAACGAGTCAAGAATCATACTTGAAGCCTTAAATAGATGAGGATATCTACTCCGCACTCTTGCTTGGTCTCCCAGGTAGCCTCTTCCACGGGCCAACCTCTCCACTACACTTTCACTAAAGCTATAGCTTTTGATCTCAACTTTCGAACCTGACGGTCCAAAATTGCTACTCCTCTACACCATAGGTCAGATCACCATTTAGCTGAACAGTGCTGAAATCCAGAACATGAGACGGATCCCCAATATGCTTCCAGAGCATAGAAACATGAAATACGGGATGACAACTCGACAAGCTGGGTGGCAAAATAAGCTATAAGCCACCTTCCCAATCTTAAAAAGTACCTCAAAAGTCCCAATGAGTCGCGGACTCAATTTACCCTTCTTTCCAAATCTCATAACACCCTTCACGGGTGAAACCTTTGACAGAACCTTCTCACCAACCATGTAGGACATATTCCAAACCTTACGGTCCATATAGCTCTTTTGTCTCAACTGCACTGTACGAAGCCTCTACTGAATCACCTTCACCTTGTCTAAAGCATCCTGTACCAAATCCGTACCCAATAGCCTGGCCTCGCCAGGCTCAAACCAACCAACTCAAGATCTACACCACCTCCCATACAAAGCCTCAAAAGGAGCCATTTAGATACTCGATGGGAAGTTGTTGAAATAAGAAAACCCTGCGAGCGGTAGAAACTGATCCCATGACCCTCCGAAATCAATGACACAAGCACATAGCATGTCCTCCAATATCTAAATAGTAAGCACGGACTGTCCATCCGTCTGAGGGTGAAAGACTATGGTCAACTAAACCTGGGTACCCAACCCTCGCAGCACAAACCTCCAAAACTATAAAGTAAACTGAGTGTCTCGATATGAAATGATGGAAACTGGGACACCATGCAAACAAACAATCTCCTGGATATATATCTCTGCCGACCGCTCTGAAGAGTAAGTAGTATAGATAGGAATAAAGTACGCAGACTTGGTGAGTCGATCCACAATCACCTAAATAGCATCAAACTTCTTCAAAGTTCGTGGGAGCCCAACTACAAAGTCCATGGTGATCCGATCCCACTTCCACTCTAAAATATCCATCTGCTGAAGCAAGCTGCCCGGTCTATGATATTCATATTTAACCTGCTGAAAATTGAGATACCAAGCTACAAACCCCAAAATGTCTTTCTTCATTCTCCTCCACCAATAATATTGTCTTAGATCCTGATACATCTTCGCGGCACCTGGATGAATAGAATACCGCAAGCTATGTGCCTCCTCTAGAATAAACTCCCGAAGTACATCTACATTGGGAACACATATCCGGCCCTACATCCTCAACACCCCATCATCACTGATAGTCACATCACTGGCATCATCATGTGGAATTCTGTCCATAAGGACAAGTAAATGAGGACCATCATACTGGCGCTCTCTGATGCACTCATATAAGGAAGACCAAGAAATCACACAAGCCAATACTCGATTGAGCTCTGAATTATCCAACCTCATGAAATGATTGGCGAAAGCCTAAGAATCAATTGCGGGAGGTCTCTCCCTAACTGGAATATAAGCCAAACTCCCCATACTCATCGCTTTTTGGCTCAAAGCATCGGCCACCACATTGTCCTTTCTCGGATGATACAAGACAGTAATGTCATAACCTTTTTTTTTTAAGTTTAAAGTTTGGCTTTCATTGATATCAACAGATTTACAATGAGGAGTTCTTAGTAGTAGTATAGACTAACTACTACTGTACAAAATCATACTATGCTATTACATTCCTTACACTAACGACTAAGGGTAATGATTGAGTTGTCGCAATCCCATTTGCCATCGCTTACGTTTCCTGCCCCTAACATGTATAAGCATTGCGACTTCACGGCAGACTGATTTTCATCAATGATTTCCCTCAAATCTAATGACATTCCTACTTCTCCAGATAAGTGAAACTGTGTTAACAAAAGCAGTAGCCACCACAGCCTTATGCCACACTTTGCTTCTGGCTAGGCAGCAAATCCACTGGATTTCACCATTCCAACTACCAATTGACCTATTATATCCCAGCCAACAGCATATTCCATGCCATAGTTTACTATTAACTGGACAAGTGAAGTATAGATGGCCAAAATCTTCTACATATTGTCGACAGAAAACACATTGCTCCTCCACATTCACTCCAAACTTCAGTAGTCTGTCGACAGTAGGGAGTCGACCTTGAGCAGCCAGCCATGTAGTGAATTTATGCCTAGGCAAGATATTGGTTGTCACCATAAGATTCTTCCATTCCACCCTAGGGAAGATTGGAAGCATAGTATGATATAGTGTCTGTATTTGAAATTTGCCTAATCTGCACATTCCTGCCAGTCTATACATAAGATCCCCTTGCAATCTATGATCAGCCAGTATAGGAGTTCTGCATTATATAATTTTCCTGACTACCCAAGAAGCATTCTTGGGAATGGCCATTATAGCATGTCACAACTCTTTATATAGTAGTAATGAATCCACTTGATCCATAGACAATCCTTTTTTCTTGCAAGATCCCACAACAGCTTAGTGATGGCAGCCTTGTTCCATACCTGTATATCAATAATATTGAGGCCTCCAGCAGTGATAGGTCTGCATATCCTGTCCCATGCTACCAGTGATCTTCTAGACACTGTTGCATTACCAGTCCAAAGAAAAGATCTACAAACAGCTTCAATTACTTTCACCACTTTCTTAGACAAGATGAATATGTGTGCCCAGTAGGTTTGGATCCCAAATATCACAGTTTTGATCAGTTGACTCCTACCTGCATAAGACAGCAGCTTGGCAGACCAACAGGTAATTCTGTCAGTTATTCTCTCAACCAGTGGCACGTAATGATGGATTTTAAGTTTCTTTGAATGGAGAGGAATGCCTAAGTATTTGAAAGGGAGTTGTCCCTCACTGAATCCCAAGGCCACAAGGATAGCTTCTTTGTCATTCTGGTGTATCCCAGCCAGATACACAGCACTTTTAGTGTTGCTAGCAGAAAGCCCAGATGCTGCAGAAAATGTAAGGAATGCTTCATGCAATATCTTAATAGATATAAAATCAGCTCGACAAAATAATAGTAGATCATCTGCAAAGCAAATATGGGCACAATTCAGCTTCCTGCACCTAGGATGGAAGTTGAAATCACCATTCTTATGCAACTGAGCCAATATTCTGTTTAAGTACTCCATAGCAAGGACAAATAAGTAAGGTGACATAGGATCTCCTTGTCGAATACCCCTTCTAGCAGGAAAGGCTTAGTGAGACCACCATTCATCACAAAAGAGTAAGTCACAGTAGATACACAAGCCATAGTCCAGTCAACAAACTTGGCAGGGAATCCTAGATTAATAAGCAGTTGTTTAAGGAACCTCCATTCAAGAGTGTCATAAGCCTTCCTCAAATCCACCTTTAACACACACCTAGGAGATATACCTTTTCTGGAGTATCCCTTGAACAATTCATGACTGAGCAAGACATTATCAATTATGCTTCTCCCTTCAATGAATGCTGACTGGGCTTTACCAACAATGTCATCAATAACAGCTTTCAGCCTCCTAGTAATGACCTTAGATATGATTTTATAGATAGTGGTACAGCATGCAATAGGTCTATAATCTTTCACTGTTTTAGGAATTTTGACCTTGGGAACAAGGGCAATGGCAGTAGTATTAACCATGTGAGGCAACTGAAAAGTAGAAAAGAAGTCCTTTGTAGCAGCATATGCATCCTCCTTGACAATCTCCCAGTTACTGGTAAAGAATTCCACAGGGAAACCATCCACCCCTGGAGCTTTGTCTTTAGGCATATCATTAATAGCATCAGAGATTTCATCCAGAGTAACATCCTTAATAAGTGATCTTTGTTGGGCTAAAGTAAGACATTGTCCTTCCTTAACAATAGAAGTGTTAATACAAGGTAATTCAGCAGCACTCTCACCCATTAATGACTTGAATACCTCAATAAACTCCTGCTCTACAGCCACTGGTTCTGTTAACTTCATAACTGCTTCAGTGTAAATGGAAGTAATATTATTCTGACTAGTTCCTATCCTCCACTGAGCATGAAAGTATTTGGTGTTGGCATCTCCACAATCAATACAGCTTGCCTTTGATTTCTGTCTCATGATTTGTTCTTCTACATTACTCCACTTCTCAATGTCATGAAGAGCTTCTTTCTCTTCTTTAAACAGTTGTTCTGAAAAAGGATTCTGCAGTAGCTGGCTCTGAATAATATCCAGTAGTTCTCTAGCATGGATCAGCTTCTGTTGATAAGAATCCATATGCCTATTCATTTCTTTTAAATGCTACTTCAAATTCTTCAATTTATACCATATTTGTTGAAGAGGTGAACCTTCACACTTTTGTGGCCATACATGCTGCAATATAGAATAGAATTGAGGATCCTCTATAATAGCAAAATATAATCTGAATGGTTTTGGATGCAATAACTTTTGCCTCCCAAACTGTATGAGGATAGGGAAGTGGTCAGAGACTGAGGGATTCATAAAATCTGCTTCCAGATGGCCAAACTGTTGAATCCACTGGAAATTACCAAGTGCCCAATCAATCTTGCTATATACCTGCTTATTAGTCCATGAAAACTTCCACCCTTTTGATCTGAGGGGGGTCAATTGAAGATCAGAGATAAGCTCCTTGAACTCCCTAAATTCAGCATCTGTAACAGGAGAACCAATCCTATCATCAGAGTGTAAGACAGAATTGAAGTCACCACTGATCAACCATACATCTTGACTTGGAACATTTATACCTCTCAGATCATTCCAAAGCTGCTTCCTCAGAATTGCAGTATTATAAGCATAAATGACACTCAGTTGCAATCTGATTTTATTTACAGGGTCCTCTACCAGACAATGGATAAATTGTTCAGTTACACAGGAAATATGTAATTGAATGTGTGGTTTCCAGATTAGCCAAATTCTTCCATTGACAGCATTGGTGTTGTTGTGTTGAACCTTCCAACCTTTAGCAATCTTATCTACAATCCTATGTGCTCTGTGTTCTTTGACCCTAGTTTCAAGGCATCCCAGAACATCAACTTTATTCCTAACCAGAAAGTTTTTAGTTCTTTCTTTTTATGGGCTTTATTAAGCCCTCTAATATTCCATGTAACTATAATCATGAGATATTAGGAAGAATACACAAAGAAGGACCAGGATCATGTTGCTGCCCCTTTCTGCCATCATCAATAAATCCAGCAACAGCCTTACCTTTTTTCTTGCTCCTTCAATATCCCACTATCACCACTGTCAACACTTTTCCTGGTTACCATGATCAGCATCAGACCTATGACTTGCAACCATATCAGTATTGATTTGTATCCTCTGCATCCTCTCAATATGTTGATCAGAATTCACTGGCATGCTAGACAATGAATTGGTATGCACTGCTTCACTAACCAATGAAACTGCATTGGATCCAGGTTGAACAGATTGCACTGGCAAGCTAGGCAATTTATTGATCATTGCTTCACTTACCAGAGTATCTATGTTAGCTTTAGGAACCCATTCCTGCCTTGATTGTTTCCTTAATTTCTTAACTCGAGGCATTTTCCTAAGTTCCTTACTTTGCTCTTTCAACTCCTGTTCCCCTTCATTATGGCCATTATACCAGCAGTGAAGGGAGTTGTGACCAAACTTCAAGCAGTGATTACAGAATACAGGTTTCCAGTCATACTCAATCACTTGAATCTTCATCCCAAAAGGAGTTTCAATTTAAATTTTCTCAAGCAAAGGAAAGGCAGCATCAACTTCAACCAGAACTCTGGCATATGAAATCTTCTCAAAATGAGCTGTGAATTTATCAGTGTATAGAGGTTTACCAACTGCACTAGCTAATTTGCTGAGAATTTCAGATGACCAGTAGCCCGCTGGTAAGCCAGGGAATCGAACCCAAACAGGAATAGTACTAAGAACATCATTTTGAAAAGAAAAATCTACATCCCATGGTTTCAACACCATTGGCTTGTTCCTATATGAGTATGGACCATATTGTATCACTAGATTCTTATCCTCAACACTGTTAAAACGAAATATACAATAACCATCAGAGTGCATTAGAATCTGTGGTTTAGCCACAAAATTCCAAACATGCAGAACAAATTGCACAGTAGGATTGTCACCGATGATGTAACCAATTAATGAAGCACTCCAGTACTCCGACTGGGGCTTCAATTCATCAGCACTGATTTTAACTACATTTTTCCATCCCTATCAGTTGGCGGTACAAACGATAGAGCCTTACCCATATTATGATTGCCTCTGACGACCTCAACCATAGTAGGGGATGAATGTTCAAAAGTAGCTATATCAGAAAATTGCAATTTCCTAACAGCCAAGTTAGCAGGATCTGCATCATTTACCTTTAATTGAGGCTCTACACTCACAATTTCATCTGCATGCAAAGTGATTTTAGCTTGAAATTTCTCAGGTAGAAAGTTCCCAAATGTTAACGGTTCCAGTTCTTTGGTTACTCCTGGAGCTGGAGTAACGATTTGCGAAGTGGACGGTACTGGTTGTCGCCGGCGACGCGCCATAATCGGCGAGAAAGCTTCTTGCTAACGTTCACCGTGAAGGCACTGTTACATTGCCTTATCGTGCGCCGAGAGCGTTTCTTCTTTCTTTTTCCTTATTCGAACTTATGTCATAACCTTTAAGCAACTCCAACCACCTCCGCTGCCTCAGATTGAGATCCTTCTGCTTGAACAAATGTTGGAGGCTATGATGATCGGTATACACCTCACAAGATACACCATACAAATAATGCCTCCAAATCTTCAACGCGTGAACAATGGAAGCCAACTCCAAATCATGAACAGGTTAGTTTTTATCATGAGGCTTCAATTGACAAGAAGCATAAGCAATAACTCTACCCTCCTACATCAGAAAAACATCTCAATACCAACTCTTGAAGCATCACCAAACACTGTATAAGAACCTGAAGCTGATGAAAACACTAACACTGGAGTTGTGGTCAAGGCAGTATTGAGCTTTTGAAATCTCTCCTCACACTCATCAGACCACTAAAATGAAACACCCTTCAGAGTCAACTTGGTCAAGGGCGATGCAATAGTTGAAAATCCCTTAACAAACCGGCGATAATAACCCGCCAAACCAAGAAAACTGTGAATCTCTATGGCTTAGGACGATCTGGGCCAACTCTGGACCGCCTCTATCTTCTTCGGGTCAACCTCAATACCATCACTGGACACTATGTGCCCCAAGAAAGCAACTGCACTGAGCCAAAACTCATATTTGGAGAACTTTGCATAAAGCTTATCCTCCCTCAATCTCTACAACACCACTCTCAAATGCTCTATGTGCTCCTCCTAACTACGTGAGTATACCAGAATATCATTAATGAAGAGTATGACAAACAAGTCAAGATACAGCCGGAACACATTATTCATCAAATACATGAACATTGCTGGGGTATTGGTAGCCCGAAAGACATCACCAAGAACTCATAATGACCATATCGAGTCCTGAAAGTTATCTTAAGTATATCTGAGTCCCTGATCTTCAAGTGGTAATAACTTGAGCAGAGATCAATCTTGGAGAACACTCTCGCTCCCTGAAGCTAGTCAAACAAATCATCGATACGAGGCAGAGGATACTTGTTCTTGATTGCCAACTTGTTCAACTGCCTGTGATAAATGCACATTCTCATCGTGCCATCCTTCTTCATTGTAAAAAGAACCGGCGCACCCTACGGTGACAGACTAGTGCGAATGAACCCTTTTTCAAGTAGTTCCTGAAGTTGCTCCTTTAACTTCTTCAACTCCGTTGGTGCCATATGATATGGAGGAACATAAATGCGTTGAGTGCTTGGCACCAGATCGATACCAAAATTAATATTCCTATCTGGTAGCATGCCCGGAAGGTCTACAGGAAACCCACTAGAGAAATCCCTCAAAACTGGAACAGAATCAATACTGGGAATCTCGACACTAACATCCCTCACAAATTCTAAATATGAAAAAAACCCTTCCCAACCATATGCTGGTCCTTCAAGAAAGATATCACCCTAGTGGGAACATAATCGGTCAAACCTCGCCACTCAATTTGTGGCACACCCGGCATAGCTAACGTCAATGTCTTGGCATGACAGCCCAGAATAGCCCGGCATGGAGATAACCAAACCATGCCTAAAATAACATCGAAGTCCACCATACATAACAAAAATATATCCACTCAGGTCTCTAGACCCCCAATAGACACAACGCACGACCTGTACACATGGTCTATCATAACTATATCGCCACCAGCGTAGAGACATGAACAGAAAAAATGAGGGACTCACAAGGCATATCCAAATAATGGGCAAATAAAATGGCACATAAGAGAAATTAGAACCAGGATCAAATAACACATAAGCATCTCTGCGGAGACCGAGATAATAACTGTAATCACCACATCTGAAGCAATCCCATCAAGCCTTATTTGAAGTGCATAGAAGTAGGCCTGACCACCACAGGATTAACCCCACCTATGGGGTGACCCCTAAATGACTGCCCTCTACCCCTAGTTGAGTGGTGGGTGGTGAAGTGGTTGGGGCTGAGGCTGATGGCTGACCCCTCTATTGAGATGAACCCCCAAAACGACGAGGACACTGCCTCCACATGTGACCCATATCTCCACAATCATAGCAAATCCTGGGTGCGAGAGATGGGGAATGATGGGAACCCCTAGCACCGGAATGACTAGCAGACGCACATGGTGTAGAAGAATCCTGAAATGATGGAGCATGGGGCGAAGCTTGGGCTGGAAGTGCACTGAGTCAGGAATGACCTTGCTGAGAACCATGGCCTGATAACGCCCCACGATAACCTGGACGAGCTGATTGAGCATGCTTGAACTATTGGCCTATGGCGTGCTGATACTGTCCCTTTAAAGGAGCGCCCCCAAAACTACCATGTCCTCTTGGCCTCCCTCTCCTCGCACTCCTGGCGACGAACAGACTTAATCTTATGAGCAATATCCACAACCCCCTCAAACGTAGCACCTGACACTCTCTACCTTCTAATAAGAACAAGAATCTGGTCAATGAGGCCATCAACAAACCTCATGATCCTCTCTCTCTCCGTAACAACCAGCCAAATAGCATGTCGAGCTAACTCTGAGAACCTCATCTCATACTGAATAATAGTCATATCCCTCTGTCTCAACTACTCGAACTGCCTGCGCAGCTCCTCCCTATGGGACTGTGGAACATACTTCTCCAAAAATAAAGCAGAGTACTACTGTCAAGTAAGAGGTGTCGAACCAACAGGCTTACGCCTCTCATATGCCTCCCACCAAGTGAAAACAGCTCTAGTAAACTGAAAGGTCATGAATGCAACCCCGTTGGTCTACAGAATACACGCGCTATGAAGAATCCTCTCACATCTGTCTAAGAATCCCTGTGCATCCTCGCCCTCAACACCACTGAAAGTAGAGGCTATAGTCTGCCAAACCTCTCCAATCTACACTGCTCGTCCTCTAGCATAATTAGAGCTACGTAACCCTGAGCAACTACACCCGGCTGGGCTAGTGGTTCCTCCGGTATCTGTAATCCCTGAACCACCTGATCGGGTGTGTGGGAAGTGGGAGTTTGAGAGTCTCCCCCTGCCTGAGAAGTGGTTGCGGCAGTAGAGGCCGCGACCGCCTGAGCAAGACTCGTGAGACCTATGTAACCTAGGCTCCAATACAAACTTGTCACGACCCTAAACTCGGACTCGGTAGTGATGGAGCCTCTCATGAATACAAGGCCAGCCGACATACTCCCAAATTATCACAAAGTAATTAAAATAATAAATACTAAGTCATTAACAGAATTAAATCCCAAAATAAGGTAACAAAATGGTTTTCGGAATAAAACACAGCCCGACATCGGGGTATCACCAGTCATGAGTATCTAAAATAATACTACAAGTTTGAAAGTCTACTCAACTAATACATAACTAAAACCGAAGGAAATAAGGTAGAGGGAGAATGCACTAGGCTGCGAATCATCGGGTGGCTACCTAGTGAATCTCCGAAAATCTGCTAGACAACTCTCAACCCTCGCTAGCAGGACCTTTAGCACCCGAATCTATACACAGGGGTGCAGGGAGTAAATTTATTACTCCAACTGAGTGAGTAATAACAATAAATGAAGACTGGGCGATATAAAATTATGTTAAACACAACAATAATCTATAAGAGGTAAGATAAAATTAGTAACGCAATTAAATAGTGAAATCCCATAAAAACACATGTTAAGCAGTTAAACAAATAAAGGAAATGTGTCCAGAAAAGGTAAACACATAAGAATTGCCCCTCGGGCATAATAACAACCAATCAGCACCTCGGGCATAATATAGAACAATACCAGCCTCTCGGGCTATATCTCATATCACAATGGGTATCCGCACTCAATGGCGGTGTACAGACTCCAGGAGGGGCGCTTTACGGGCGAAGAATAATAACAAGCCATCTCGCGGCATAATCCAACAAGCTCTCGGCCTCATATCAATCAGCCACCTCGTGGTGTACAATCTATGGCTCTCGGCCTCATTATCATAATCAATATATCAGCGCTGCAGCGTGCAGCCCGACCCAAAAGTATCCTCACTATACAAGCCCTCGGCCGTACTCAGTTAGAATCTCACAAGCCCTCTCGGGAAATAGTAAACACGATGCTCAGCTCCAAATACCATTTAAAGAGTTTAAAACAAAGTAAGCATGGTTGAGTTATGAAACCAGTAAAATATAGTATGACTGAGCGCAAGTATAAAGTCAAAACTATAAGGAAAATAGCAGTAAATATCCCCTAAGGGTCCAAATAGTTGGCATGAAGCCCAAATATGGCATATAGCCTAAAACATAATGATATCAGACAATTTGCGATCAAATACGCAGTAAAATAGTCATTCGTCATGGACCAATCCCCAATGGTGCACAAACCCACGTTCATTATCTAGTGTGTGTGTGTTACCTCAACATAGCCTAACGCTATGTAATTCTGGGTTCCATACCCTTAGAACAACATTTAAAATCATTACTCACCTCAATCTAGCCCAAACCCTAGCTCGCAATGCATTTGCCCATCTAATCGGCCTCCGAATGCTCCAAATCTACCAAAATAAGAACGTAACCATCAAAATATGCTAAAAAGACAAAACCAACTCGAAAACAATCGAAAACAATAAAATTTCTGAAATTAACCAAAACTCGACCCTAGGGCCCATGTCTCGGAATTCGATAAAATTCACATCAGTAGATTACTTATCTCCCCACGAGTTCATATATATCAAAAGTTCCAAAATCAGACCGCAAATGGTCCTTCAAATCCTCAATCAAAAGTATAAGTTTCCAAGCCCTAGTTTCTTCAATTTAGGCTTAAATTCCATGATTAATTAGGTATAATCCACATTAGAATCGAGTATTAAGTCCGAAAATCTTACCTCCAGGTGTTTCCTCTTGAATCCCTCTTCAATCCTCTTCAAAAACTCCAAAGTTGCTCAAAAATGGTGGAAGATATGTTCAAAGTCGGGGAACATGTCTTTTAAACATTCTACCCAGACATTAAAATTCCTTAATCGTGAACGTGATCAAAGCCTCACATTTGCGAAGCACAAATTGATGTTGACCACTTCTCCTATTTTGCGAATGCGACCACTGCAACACGAATGCGATGACTCCACAACTCAAACCATCGCTAACGCGTCTGATACCTCGCGAACGCGATGCACAATGACCGCAGCCCTTTGCAAATTGCGAATGTCAAGGATAAATCTTCAAACTCACCTGTTAACCCTTCGTGAACGTGAGGGTCCATAAGCGAACAAAAAGCATTGTTGTCTGCAACACTTCAGCAAATTTTTCTGCAACTTTCAACAACTAGAAATGGTCCGTTTAATCACCCGAAACTCATCCGAGGCGCTCTATACCTCAACCAAACATGATAACATATCTCATAACATCATTCAAACTTGTTCCATCCTTGGGAACACTCAAAATAACATCAAAACACCAAATTCTCATCGATTCAAGCCTAAGAATTCAAAAATCTTCTAAATTATGCTTTTGATAAAAAACCCAACCAAACCACTTCCAAACGACCTAAAATTTTTCACACGCAATTCAAATGACATAGCGGAGCTACTGCAACTTTCGAAATTCCATTTCAACCCCTATATAAAAATCTCGCCTATCAATCGGATAACGCCAAAAACTCAATTTCGCCAATTCAAGCCTAAATCTACTCTGAACCTCCAAAAAATATTCTGATCACGCTCCTAAGTCCAAAATCATCTCCCCGAAGCTATCCAAACCATCGAAACTCACATCCGAACCCTCTAACACATAAGTCAACATCTAGTTGACTTTTCCAACTTAAGCTTTCTTAAAAGAGACTAAGTGTCTCAAACCTTCTCAAAACATTTTCAAACCCTAGTCAACCAACCCGATCACATATAAAAACGATAAATAAAGCAATAAGAAGCAAAAATGGGGAAAATAGAGTGGTAACTCATGAAACGACCAGTCGGATCGTTGCAGGATGACTCTATTTCCATACTATCATCCAAACATAGTGTGAAAAATGCTTGGAGTGTGGACCAATGCGCTCAACTACATGAACATTGAGATCGTCAATATCCTCAACACCAATGACACTAGATCAACTAAATATGTATCCTCAATGTCCTTGGTTGACTCCAGTGTCTCTTCTACAACATCGACGTCTTCAAATTTTAGTTGGTTAGAGCATTAGTGTACTACTTTGGACCCCTCCATTGGCACCTAAATTTCTGTCTCTAATGCACATAGATTCTGGATACTATCCGTAATATTAACATGTTGAATATTAAAAGTTTCAACTAGTTGAATCACTTGAGCCTCCAAGTTGCGAATAGTTGCATCTTGCCTTTGTATATACAGTTGTGTTTCATTATTTTTTTCACAAGTCACCTTAGCATATACTTGATCTCTTTTAAGTTGTCATCCCCGGGTTGTTTGTTCCGGTTAACCTCACCAAAAGAAAAAACAGAACCATCATAGTAAGGGGTTGGGGAGGATAAAAAATATAAGCACAACCGTGAAGTGACCATCTTGACCATCACATATATCACATACATTCCACACATAAAATTGAACTGGTTCACATGCTTGCTCTCGGAAATATTTTGATAATTTTGCCATGGATGATTCCCTCCACGTATGCATAAGGAGGATCAAAACTAGAAGTACCAACATTGAAATTTTCATAATTCCAAGATTCTATGTTTCTCAAATCAACAAGTAACACAAACAAAATCAAATACTAGAAAACAAAATAAAAATTCAAATTTGAAGCCTAGCAATATGTACACCTGCAGCTACACCGTTAGTTTCTCGGAAACAGTGCCAAAATTTGATCACGCCCAACTCTAGTCCTAAAAATGATAAGCGGTCGCTGCAAATATATCTGGTCAAAAAGTCTGGAGTCAAATCTCACAGAGAACTAACCCTTAGCTACAAATGTTCAATATTGCTAAGCACTACAAGTTCAAATAATTTTCTTGTTATAATTAAAAAATTTATTTTAATCTAATTTTTTTAATAAATACTAAAAGCAGTAAAATTATCAATTAACAAGACTAAGGGTTGGAGATAACATTAAGGAGCTTAGAATTATGATTCTCCCAATTGTCGGAATCATTCACGCTATGTCTCTATAATTTCGTCTAAGTATTCACTATCGATCGTAAGTATTTCGAGTGTCGTAATTCTCTTCTGAATAACCTACAATTTACTAGAAGTATTCTTCCGAACTACGCTCGTTGGCACTAATTCACTACTAACTAAGATCTCACCAAGATTTCGTTATTCCTAATTCCACATCTAAACCCGAGGTATTGATTCCTCATATAGAAGTTATATTATACAACGACTACCTGAATATGTACCCTATCCCAAGTAATACAAAATAAATATGCACAGTCAATTGAGAGTTCTTCAATCAACTTAAATAAGCACGTAGTTAAACAAGTAAAATTCAGAGGCACAATTATATTTAAGCTTAACTAGAATTCATCCTCTAAATGGTTACATCAAAATACTAAATAATAAATTAGCTATTCATAATAGTATGTGAAAATACAACACTAAAATTTATAACCGACAATAGAAAATAGGAAGAAGAAAGAAAAAATTAGTGGTTGAATCTTCCTCCTTGCTCCTAGTGTATTATTATATCCAAAGGTGTTGTGTAACCCTACAGTAGTGTCCCCTCCTCCAAAATTCTGTAAAAATCATGTTTAGCGTGTGTTTATATGACCTATTTAGGGTGGAGGGACGTCCAATACAATCCAATCTCGGACATGAGAGCTGGAATCCGCGTCTTCCTTTGTGTCGTGCGCCCATGGACGCGGACTCAGCTTTTTCAATTTTTCAGTTTGCGAAGCGATCCGTGCTTGTGCTTCACTTTGCTATTTTGTGCCTACAATTTTCTCCTTTTTCGCGTCCGTTTTTGTGCCACGCACGAAATTGGACAAGCTCTCAATTCTTTCTATCTCTTCCTTTTTGTGTTAAATTATCATCTTTTGATTATTAATTATCCAAACTCATTCTTACATATAAAAATTACATAATAAGCATATATATGTCACTTCAAAAATCACGTAATCTCCCGCGACTCACTCAAAAATTATTATGCAAATATACTAATGCACTTTCTATCATTTATCACTGCTCTTTGTAAGATTTTCATGTTCAAAATCTTGATATATATTTACGTGTTACATGACTGCACAATCGTATATGCATAAAATATATTAAGTTTTACATATAAAAGCACAATTTAGAAAGAATATTTTCGTATGTATACGAATATGTGTAGGATTTGCATGATATATAATCAATTAATTGTATTTCCAAAAATAAAACCTGCTAAATAAATGTTTAGCGGTTCACAAAAAAGAAGAGTCGATGGAGTATAATACATTCAAGGATAGTATTCCAAAAGCATAGAAATATTCTTCTAGCAGACAAAGCATGGTATTTCTGACTGAAATTCCAACACTTGCGTCATTGAAGAAACTTTTGAAAATTCATAGGGAGCCATCATCGATGACGTGTGAATCTAGATAAAACTTTGTCTGCATCATTTTGTCTTCTTATATTATAGTAGTAACATTTTTTTCTCTGTTATATACTCCTATTTTTAATTTAAGTTAAGGAAAAAATTAAAAATCGAAAAGAATAAGCATAGAAGATCAAGAATCATTTTTACCGTTCGTACCTCGTAGTAATGTAAGAACTTTTTACATCGCCCGTGTAATTTTACATGATATAGCACATTGTTATTTTATTTATATTAGAAATTTCATTTGTTATAAATAATTGTATGTAAATTTTATCTTTTATGTAAATTTAATAGAATGAATTTTTATTATTATTAGTGTATAAAAAAGGTTAACCTCCTTTTTTTACTATGTGTAATTAAATCAGAAACTCACTAACCATTAATATAAACTAAGTGTTAAATTATTTTAATATTAAGAGACTCCATTTTTAAATTTCAAACCCGAAAACTTTGATTGTTGGGGAGGAATTTCAGTTATCTCATCATACTCGCTAACTGCAGAGTTACTCCTAATTAAAAATGAATTTAATTTATATGTATAATTGTCATGACGTAAATTTATGTTATCGATACCTGATATACTATCTGATTCGAGCGAATCAACCCATATGATAGCACCCAAATTATATGCATGAGAACCAATTAACCACAAAAGCCATTTGAAAACCATAGTATATATTTTCAAGTCAATTTTGTGAAACTTTTTTCAAATTCTGAAATAAAACATGAAGCTTTTCATAATTATTATGAAATTAAAATAAAATAAATGATATTTCATGAATATCGTATACAATCTCTTTACTACCGTCACGATCCCAATTCTCTTTACTACTGTCACAATGCAAACGGAACAGATATGAATTTAACAATTTGCGGAAAATAACTTAACAATATAAAAAATCCTCCAAAAGCAGAATCTCACAATTTCACACCTTAAAACTGATGGAACTGAGTCATAAGTTCAATAGAATGCTACTAGAGTGCTACTACATCATTGTCTGAAAAGAAAATACAACAGTAATGAAAGTAAAGAAAGGTGACTCTGAGGCCTGCCGATGCCGAGCAGGCATACCTTGAAGTCTCAGGTAAAAGCAGCTGGCAAAAATCTCTATCTACCGGCACGAGCTGACGTACCTGGATCTACCCAAAAAAAACATACAGAAGGGTAGAATGAGTACACCATAACGGTATTCAGTAAGTGTCAAGCCTAACCTCAATTGAGTAATGACGAGGCAAGGTCGATACACCCATTAGAATATAAATATGTAGTATAAAAATAAAATACAGATATAGAATGGAAGAAAGAAGTAACTAATACAGAACAAGGTGATAGCATGATTTAATACTAAAAAATCAACAGTAGAAATAATATAAAAAGCAACTAAAGGACTACAATGATCATGTACGGACAACAGCTGATTGTCAACAAAGAATGAAACAACAGATATATTTCCCACCAAAAAACTTTGCAACGTGAAATAAACACCAAGAATCACATCGAGGTTTTGTCTTGTGTATAATGAAATCAAACCAAGGTACCACTTCGTATTCACTTTTCTCAAGTTAAATCATAATCTTTCCTTATATTGCGCGTGAGCCTTACATATGAAAAATAGGTTTTGAAATTAGTTTTCGAAATAGCTTCATGCACTTTAGTCCACCTTATGATGTTGCGTGGCTTCACATAGTTCCCTACAAGTCACACCTCATACTGCCACATGTACATCAACCCAAGTCTTATACCGCTGCATGCGCATCAATGTCATATCACAAACAAGAAGTGCTCATATATCACAACTTTCCAACAACGATAATATCAATATTCCTATAAAAATAGTGCATGCCTCCACCACAACGTATACAAGAATATCAACAATAACAATGAATGATAAATTCTCAACAAGATAGATGTTCTAACCATGACCAACATCGTCATCAACGTATTAACGACTTTCACAACTTCAACTCTAATAACTCGACAATGAGAGAAATAATGTATAACTATAATTTTGGATAAGACTAACTTCACCATAAAGAGATAATATTCAACAATGAGTCTCAAATAATGAAATTCAACAAGTAAAGGGATAACAAGAACAATTACCTCAATAATGATAATCAACAATGAAGAAATAGCACGTGACAATAAAGGAGACAACAAGTCAACTAGAGTATGGACGCAATTTAGCATGTAGGAATTAGAACAAATACTAAATAAGTCAACTAAGTCATTTAAGGAGATTCTAACACAAATAAGGATAATTTGACTATGAGGGTTTAGAACATAATATGACATTTCAACAAAAGCATGAAAATAGTCTAAGCCGGTCAAATACTATGCACAACCTGTATACCCAATCGTCACCTTGTGTACACAGATTTCACCTAGCACAATTGAATTAAATAATACCAGTCATAAGGGGTAATTCCTTCACACGAAGTTAGGCAAGTCACTTACCTCAAATAAGCCAATTCACAACTCAGAAATAGGTTTTAACTTAAATTTCGCCTCCACATAGCTCAAATCTAACAAAAATCAACGCAATAATATCAAACAATGTTGGGGAATTTAATTGTAATAGATAAAGTAAGACTTTAATACTTTCTCTAAAAGCTCAACAAAAGTCAATCTGAAGTTCGTCTGGTCAAACCCGGGGTTCAATGGTAGATTCTATCTACCCATGACCCCATGAGTTCATATATGTGATTAGTTTCAAAATCCGAGTCCAAATCGACTTTAAAAACTCAATTTCCTATTTTTAAAATCTTGGCAAAGTTTCATAAGTTTCTACTTTGATTCACATAATTTTGATGTTAAAATCTAAGATAAGTTGATAGAATATGAATATAAATTGATAAAGATCACTTACCTAAGGTTTGTAGGTGAAAATCCCCTCTCTAAGTCGCCTCCTATCGAGTCTAGGGTTCAAAAATGAGAAAATACACTCAAAAATTTCGTCCTTCAACTATAAGTCCAACGCAAATATTGCACTTGCGACAAGGGGTTCGCAATTATGAATCCCGCAAATGCAAAGAATCGCTCGCAAATTCCAAGACCTTCTCACCTCTTCTATCATCTCAATCGCGATGCAACTGTGAAATTTGGACTTTGGCAATTGCGACAAAAATGATCGCAAATGTGAAAAAACCCTTTCCTAAATTTTTTTTTCAAAATACAAACACATGATTCGTAAATCATCAGGTTTGGCTCTGCTCCACAATTGCGAACTCAGACCTCTCAATTTCGAGATTTGAGGCTAGTGCAAAAACCAGCAAATCTTATCATTCTCAAAACCACTCTACTAATTGTATGAAACTCACACGAGCCCTCATGGATCCAAATCAGAAATCCACATAAGTTAAAAAACATCATACAAAATCGCTCACACAATCAAAACATAGAAATAATATCTAAAACTACGAATTGGACTCTAAAACGCATGATTATCATAGAGAATTTCAAGAACTTCTAAAATTACAACTACGCTTCCGATTCCAGTCAATTCAGATCCATATGACGCCAAATTTTGTAGACAAATTATAAATGTCTTAATGGATCTATTTCAAGTCCCTAAATCAATTTTCGAGCTCAATAGCTAAAAGTCAATCTATGGTCAAACTTTTCAACCTAAAATTGTCAAATTTCAGCAAATCAACCCAAATTAACCTACGGACTTTCAAGATCAATTTCGGGCATATACCTAAATCAAAAATCACGATATGAAATTATCAGAGTCATAAAAATATAGTTTTGGGATCATTTTCATAAAAGTTAAAGTTTGCAATGTTTTAAAATTTTAATTTTTAAATCTAGAATTAAGGGTCCAAATCAACTCGAATGATTCCCGGAAAGAAACTAACCAACGTTGCAAGTCATAAAAGCATAAACTCACATATGTCAAATAATAAAAGCGGTAAAAATTTTCAATTACATAAAACAACCGATCGGATTGTTACAACTATATTCTAAAATAAGTATCTACGGACCTTCTAATCAAAAAATAAAATAAAATACTTCATGTAATTTCTTACTAAAAACATAAGAAATAACATGATAGCACCACGTAATAAAAGTGGAACCTCATCATATATCTTAGGAAGAGAGAGTTATCATAGCTATGTCCGCACATCATGTGTCACATCTCATTTTGAAATATAAAAAGTAGGCGAGGTCCATATGGGTTGAGTACACAATCATCATACTCAATAAATGTCATAAACTCTCTTTAACTCAAATTCTTGCGTCAAGACTTAATAAAATATAATCAATATTTTTTTATAAACTTTCCGGAACCACCTGGGGGTGTTGTATTAACAAAAAGAAAGTTTGATGATACACCACAAGGGTAGAGGAAACCCTTCAAAAACCAAAGAGGAATAGGTGATTATAAATAGCGCCCCCTCAACCAAAAATTAGGCTAACTAACAAAAAAAATTGGTCTTGTCATATTTGTTCCTTATACTAGGAATCTGATCTTTGTCGAGCAAAAGAGGGCCTTTCGCTTGACTAGGTAGTTTATGATTAGAGTATAAGTAAGTTCGCTGCTTAGTTTTCACTGCCATTTTTGCCAAAATTATCTTCCAGTTGATTTGCCTTATGAAAGCAATGACTTATATATGTTGAAACTATTGATGGCTTCTTTGATCTTATTCACTATATGACTGAGTTTATAGTTAGTAGCACTATCTTTACGGAGGATCTCTATAATGTACAGAGAAACTAATTCAAGGAATGCTTGAGTGAAGCCATTTTGTATACATCAGTTGAGGCTAACTAAAGCTGCCTAAGGCTCTGCAATGTTGTAATTCTTAGCGTTAAACTAGAATTGAGAAGGCCGTGATAACGTCCTATTTCTCATCTCTGATAGCTTCTCCTAGCCCTGCTTTTCCATTCTCTTCAAGGAAGCTCCCATCAGTGTTGATCTTGACCCATTCCATATCAGGCTTGTTCCACCGAACCACCATACTTTTATGCACAGGTTGTAACCTTTTTAGGAGGTCACAAAAGGAGTTCCATGAAAGTTTTAGATCATAGTTTGGATGGGTTTTGTTGACTGCAATTTCAATACTCCAAGCTATTTGTTGCTTTAATCTATAAATGTTGAAGCTTTTTTTATCTCCATGCCTGCATGCACAGAAATCTTTCCAAATAGACCTGCAAATCATAATGGGGTGATATTTAAAATAAGTCTGTGGACATTATTGAGAGCAACAGAAGTCCACCATTTGTTAATTATATATCTAATAGGATAGGAGTGATACTGAAAGCCAAGAGCATTTCCAAAGAGTTTCAAAATGTAATTAGCAGTTTGGCCTTCTACAAATACATAATTTATGTTATTAGTAGTAGGATTCTGTCGCAGTTACATTTTGCCAAATTTAATAATCACATCATCAAAAGGAATTTTTCTATGCCATAGCTTCCAAACTAAAAATGACATCTTAAAAGAAATAGTATAGTTCCATACCTTGTCGATGAATTGAATAGATCTCCTTACCATATTTCATGCACTCTTGTTTGTGAACTTACCATTTTCTGAAAGTTTTCAAAAAAAATTTGATCTTCATTGTTTTGGTTGCCAATAGGAATAGTTTGGATTTGGTGAACAATATGATCTGGTAGGAGTTCCTTCCGTTTGTTGATATTCCATTGTCCATCAGAAATGAATTCTCTTACCAAAGTTTTGAAATTCTTTGGGGTATCAGGGAATAGTTTCGCCAGAGAACCTTTAAGAGACCAATTGTCCCACTAGAAGTTACTACAACTAGAATTCACCTGCCAAACAATATGACTTTCTGCAATATCCTTCACTTTGAGAACATGGCTCCAAGTATGGAAATTACCTAGAGCAAGCTTTTTTGAGACTAAGTGAGCTGACACATTATTTATTTCTAATAAAACTACCCCAAAGAGATGATGTGGACCTTATCCTCTACCACCTTTTCATTGTTAACATGTTACTAATACCTTCCATTTTCCTAATGTCAATGCCTCCTTCATTAATAGGACTGGCAAGGTGGTTCCAAGAACTCTAGTGGTACTTCTTGTTATCCTCAGAGGAGCCCCAAAAGAAATTAGCAAAATGCTCATGTATTAACCTAAATACTCCCTTTGGGTGAGTCATAACAGATAGAGTGTACACTGGAATAGACTGAAGCACACGTTTAATTGAAGTAGCCTTACCCCTATGAGAAAGCAGCTTACACTGATAGCCATTAAGCCTTTTAACAATTTTACTAATCATATTATCAAAAAGGTTAATTTTTTTCTTTCCACATACAATGGACATCCTAGATAAGTAAAAGGAAAGTTCTTATCCATAAAATCAGAGCATTTTTTAATCCTGTTAATTTTAGTGGCAGCAGTGCTAGGAGTAGTTAAGAAATAACTTTTATCCCTATTAACCAGTTGACCAGATTTCCATCATAGTTACATGAAAGAAGGTACCATTGAAGCCATCTGAACCTGTTGTGATGTGAGGGCTAAGGCTAAAAATTGTTTTCTTGATTTCATCTTCCTATGAGGCCTTGCAAAGAATTTTGTTGTCATCACCTTAAATGCACAAAGGAATACAATCCAGAATAGGATTGCTGATCATGGGAGGGGTAAGGTTAAAGATGGTTTGGAAATGTCTCACAGCTTTTTTGGCTATCTTCTCATCTCCCTTAATCCAATTCCCCATGCTGTTTTTTATGCGATTAATTTGTTGCCTTCTTCTCTTCTCTTTAAAGATAAAATGAATCTGGTATTCTTTTCCCCTTCTTCAAACCACTTTATCTAAGAGTTTTGTCTGAGCGTTGATTCTTGAAGACTGAGTCATTTGATATACTGGGCATGAGCCTTGTTGACATCTTCTCTACTCTTTTCCGAGTTATCTTCAATATCAATGTCCTCCAACTCCTTAAGTTTCTCTTCCCAATTGGTAACAACTTTATTAATGTTCCCAGTTTCATTACTATACCATTGGGACAACCTTTAACTCAGAGATTTGAGCTTACTTTGAAGATCCACATAGGATTGTCAACCACATCTATATTCCATGTTTCCTTAACTATGTCAAAGAAACCCTCTATCTTAACCTAACAATTCAGAAATCTGAAATACTTAATGTGTTGATGATTAGCATCCAAGTTCTTCATAAGAAGTGGTATGTAATATGAGGATGTCCTAGCCAAATGCTTAACAAAGCTTATTTGAAACAATTGATCCCAATGATCCCAATATTTGATATAAACAATAAATAAGATGCCTTTAAAATATTTAATCAATCCTTAATTTTAATAATATCATATAAAATTATTTTAATTGCATTAAGTCATTAAAATTATTTTAAGCTCATTAGACCTATACTTGAGAAAATCCTCTTTTACCTTTCACGGGGAATATTATACTGACATCGACATAAGAACAAGGTCAACTAGGTGATCAACATAACGATAAGTATTATATACCCTACTTGTTCAGATCGTCTTATCGTACTACCCCATGAATCGACTCGGCCACACTAATATAGTATATTTACCTCTCTTGAGGGGACTATACCACAAACATCGACTTAGCCTTAAAATTTATCCTTATGCCATCACATTTAATTTTATGGTACCGAATATATATTCAAATCAATCTCGATGGTCTTAACTAGTAACTCCCAAAATATTTGATATTTTAAAAATTAAATTTATAATTAATGTTATCCTCAAAGAATCTATTTTATTAAATTATGACATTTATAGACAATTCAAACTATTTAAACAAATCAATGAATAACATTTTTCAGGTAAAAGCCTCTAGCAATTTAATAATAATCTTTTAGAAATACATTGAGTACTATTACTTTATCAAGTTTCAAAACAAATACATTTCATGAAATTAGGTCTTTAGTACTTAAAATTTTTATATTCTTATCATACATAAGTTCTAAAATATTATAACATTTACCTCAAGTATCATTTGCCAACAAGTTTTCGAAAACAATATTTTATAAAATATAGCATTTTAATTACATACAATTCAACTTTAAAATGCTTGGTGACTTCTTTTCCCACTTGTCTCTATGGGTACGAATGCATATTTACAAACAATGTCACATACTAACTCAAAACATGCTTCTAGAAAAAATTCTTTCAAAAAAGTAAGCCTTAATCAACTTACATCGCTTTTGACTTACCAAACTTAAGCCCCCAATTCTTTTCTGACATTACAATATTGATTAAATGCTCAAATTGTTATGAAATAGAAGATTCTTACACTTCTATTTAAGGTGAATGTCTTTAATGTACTTAATTAGAGAGATTTTAGAGTCCTATTATTGGTAGCAAGATCTTCCTCCTCCCTATAAATAGAGGTGCTCTCTACCATTGTAATTCACCCCTCTCAACTCAATAAGAAGAACTCTCTCTACTCTTCTCTCTATTGCTATTGTTCTTGTTCTATTGTTCTTGTCTTTTGCTTTAGTTTATAACACGTTATCAGCACGAGACTCTACCGTCTCAAGTATCATTCTCGAAAATCCAAGGTATTTTCCCTCTTCCTAATTTAATTTTCGAGTATGTCTGACATTATGAAAAGAAAGTTCGTTGCCCTTGAAATTTCGGGCAAGAACTATATGACATGGGTGTTGGATGCTGAAATCCACCTAGATGCTATGGGTCTCGGAGACACCCTCAAAGATAAAGAAAAAGCATCCACCCAAGATTGTGCGAAGGCCTTGATTTTCTTGCGCCACCACCTTGACGAAGGTTTGAAGATTGAATATCTCACCGTCAAGGATCCACTCGTTTTGTAGAACAGCTTAAAGGAGAGATATGACAACCTGAAGTTGGTCACTCTGCCACAAGCACGATATGATTGGGCCCATCTGAGGCTACAGGACTTTAAATCCGTTTCTGAATATAATTCTGCTATGTTCAGAATTACTTCTAAACTGAAGCTATGTGGAGATAACATCTCCGATTACGATATGCTTGAGAAAACGTTTACAACGTTTCATGCCTCCAATATGGTACTGCAGCAACAGTACCGAGAGAAAGGCTTTACGAAGTACTCTGAACTGATTTCTCTCTTACTAGTGGCTGAGCGAAATAATGACCTGCTCATGAGAAATCACGAAAATAGACCAACTGGGTCTACACCACTGCCTGAAGCAGATATGGTGCAGTCGCATTATGCCAAACATAAAAGGGACCATGATCAGGGTCATAAACGGGGTCAAAGCCAAGGACGAGGACAAGGAAGAAATTCCAAAGAAGTCCGTCACCCCCCAAAGAGAGATAACCACCGAAAGCAGAAACGGGATCCCGAAGATCCTAAGGCAAATAGTTCAGAAACTATATGTTATCGTTGCGGTGGGAAAGGGCACTGGTCAAAGATTTGCCGTATACCAAGACACTTGGTTGACCTTTATCAAGCATCTCGAAAGAGAAAAGGCCCTGAAACAAACTTTGTCTATGACGACAATGAGGACATCACCCACCTGGATGTGGCAGACTTCTTTGAGCAACCCGATGGAAAAATAGACCACCTAATCGGCGATGGATCCGTGATGAAAGAAGATGGAGCTGTTTGATTTATTTGTATTAGTTAATGAATAAACTAATAGTCATTAGTATTAGCTCGTATTAGCTAGTTCATGATATGATGTTTGCAGTAGTTCTTTAGAATATCTTCAATATGCTCAAATATCAATAAAACTTTTATTTTCCAGTGGGGGTAATCGACTAGCCTGAAAAACTAGTCGATTATCAACTATTTTCGCATTAAAGTTGAAAAACAATTGATCAACAATCGATTGTCGTTGACTAACAATCGATTGTCTTGAAACAATGAGGTCTGGAAATTTTCAAAAATAGCCAACAATCGATTGTCTTTGTCTAACAATCGATTGTCTTGAAACAGTGAGGTCTGGAATTTTTCAAAAATCACCCACAATCGATTGTCTATATCTAACAATCGATTGTCGTTAGGCAGTGTAATCTGGAATTTTTCAAAAATCATCCACAATCGATTGTCTATGTAAAACAATCGATTGTCTATGTTCCAACAATCGATTGTGTGGGTTTAATAATCGATTGTCTTATGAAAAACGCTGAAATTTTCAAACTGCAAAGTAATTGATTATGGACAACATATCTGATTTTGTTAGCCAACTGTTAGTAGCAGATTTTGAAAATATTATGTGACACAAAAGAATTGAACTTGTTTATTCTTATGTTCGTGTATTTCTTTTGTATGTTAAACTATGGGATAGCAAATATGGATATCTCACAAAGCGAACTTGGACCAACGTCCAATTGTAAAAGTATTTGCCTAGTTGATTCATGTACTACACATACAATACTCAAAGAAAAGAAGAGTAATTGTGTAAGGCAAACATTACTACAATCTATGGAAGTAGTAAATTGATTGAAGGCTCCGGAAGAGCAATTGTAACTCTGCCCAAAGGCATGACGTTAATCATAGAGAATGCAATGTTCTCCTCCAAGTCTAAGAAGGACTTGTTGAGTTTTAATGATATCAATCAAAGTGTTCTCCTCCAAGTCTAAAAGGAACTTGTTGAGTTTTAAAGATATCATTCAAAATGGATATCATATTGAGACAATAGATGAGAATAATCTTGAATTCTTCATGAAAACGAGGCTGCCCATTTCGGTTTGGGTTCACGCCATTTTGAATGCAACAATGCTAGTTTGTCGGCTGCCCGCTTCGACTTGGGTTCACGCCATTTTGCATGCAACAATACTAGTTTGTCGGCTGCCCACTTCGGTTTGGGGTCATGCCATTTTGCATGAAGCAATGCTAGTTCGTCGGCTGCCCACTTCGGTTTGGGGTCACGCCATGTTGCATGCAGCAATGCTAGTTCGTCTCTGACTGACGAATTGACACAAATATTCCCCATTGCAATTGGTTTTGGGTCATGAACCCAATATATCCCATTTAAGAAGCTTTGGATGCGCAGTATATGTGCCTGTAGCACCGCCATCCCGCACCAAAATGGGTTTGCAAAGGAGGTTAGGAATATATGTTGAGTTTGACGCGTCCTCTATTATTCGCTACCTCGAAACATTGACAGGAGATTTGTTCACTGCACTATTTGCAGACTGTCAATTGGATGAGACACTTTTCCCAAAATTAGGGGGAGAAGTTGGTGAAACCAAACGGGAAATTTTGTGGAAAAATGCATCATTATCTCATCTTGATCCACATACCTCTATTTGAAAGAAAGAGGTACAAAAGATTATCCATTTGCAAAGAATAGCAAATCAAATGCCTGACGCATTTACGGACTTGAAGAGGATAACGAAATCACACATTCACGCGGGAAAATGTTCTGATCCGTATTGAAGTCCCTATTGGACAAATATCTAGTGTCATATCCAATGAGTCAAATGCACGCCAGAAGCGTGGCAGACCATTAGGTTCCAAAGATCGAAATCCTAGAAAGAGGAAAAAGAACGATCTAAATGACACTATGAAAGAATCACATGAGGACGCTCATGATTTGATTAATTCCGAGATTCACGAAGAATCTATTGAGCCTGAGACTCTTGAAAATACGGAATGCAAGAATGTGAGGATCTTGAACCTCAGTCTGTGGTAGTACAAAATTAATTGAGAGCTCTCGAAGAGCCAATTATTACTATGTTGGAGAAACACAATTGAGTATTGTGCTGTAGTAAGTCTCAAAGAAACTTATTCAGTTTCCAAAAGTACACGCGAAGGCGATTGATGATATTGAGACTATAAATAAAGGAAGGCTTTGATTCTCCTATTACTACAACTTGTAGCGGGGTAATTTGTATATGAAAAGCTACCCGCTTTGTTCTCCAGTTTGTACTACACAAACGAAAGAATGCCACAATAAAGCGGATATCTATTGGTATAAAACCCATGTCATAATAAACCCGAAGTTTATTGATAAGTGCACATGTCATGGTGTAAATTTGAAGTTTACCAATATTGATAATTTATTCAGTTGACATTCGTGTTAGCCATCTCATTTGAAGTATGATGTGCAAATTCACATAGGTGAATATCAAAGAACTAGAAGTTCTTGTTCTCAGTAATGAACTGACCAACTAAAGAGTTCGGATTGAAGCCCCTTGATTCTGGAAATATCAAAGGTGAATATGGGCCCATTCACCTGCCATGTATACCACATATGATGCATCTATGATATGGTTACATGCGCCATTGTTATTAACCCGCAGCCTGGCAGTGCTTGCGAGGTAAATCGCTCAGTAATCTAACTTCGAGCATAGTTTCCAGATTCTCTACTCAAGACAGTTCATCTTGATAAGTTGGTTTATATCAAAGTTGGTTTAGCAAGATAATTATTGAGTGCTTCCACTTAATAGCTAAACTGTTCCTTATGAGAACGAAGTTGTATATATCAGTTTGATATAAGTTGTATACAAGAGTATATTCTCCCCTCACAAGTGGTTCAGGGTCAGGAACCAAATAATTTCATCTTATATTAAGGTGCTGTGTATATTGACATAATGCACAAAGATGATTTTCCAAAGTTGAGGAAACATGTTAGCTTTACTAACATGACGGGGAGACATGATAAACACTTGAGAAAATGTTACATGGGATGAATTCTCATTTGTATATGTATATCCTCGCTCATGATATGAACCTGTAGTTCATAAAAAGGGATAATTCAAATTGCAACATATTGCAAAGCATGCTTTACGCATTTACTGACTCAAAGAAAGTAACTAAATGGAAGAGATACAATTCAAGAAGAATTGATTCCATATGAAAGACATGTAGCTTTGAACCTATAGTTCATATGCTTGAAAGTATAAAGGCAAAGGTATGTATAGTCAATTTTCGATATCTTATTTGTTTAGCATGACATGAAACTTTGATATGCAGCTAAAGTCTATTATGTGACTTACATGACTTAACTTGAAAGATTTAAGTTGCTTGAAGCATATGCAATTCTTGGTCCTGAAGTACCACATCCTAAGTGCAATTTGTGTACATATGTATCTTGCTATAACTATAAGCATGATGGCATTGAGAATGCATCTATGGAGATATTGAAGTGTTATTCCACGACATTATATGAAGATGTTCATATCTATCAAGAATGATGATTTCAAGGTACGGAATATTTATTCAAGTCAATATGGTTGATTTGTCAAATCTCTACCAAAGATCGTTCTGAAGATGATGCACAAGATTGGAATGCACATGCTCAAGGATATAAATCAATGTACTCATTAGGGGGAGTCAATGCGCGTTGCACTCTTTTTCCCTTACAAGGTTTTTTCCCACTGGGTTTTCCTTGCAAGGTTTTTAACGAGGCAACCAATAGGCGCATATTCAAACATGTGTACTCTTTTTCCTTACTTTAATTTTTCCCATTGGGTTTTGGTTTTAAGGTTTTATGAGGCACATCATTGAATAGACATTCAAGGGGGAGTGTTATGAAATAGAAGGTTCTTACACTTCTATTTAAGGTGAATGTCTTTAATGTACTTAATTAGAGAGATTTTAGAGTCCTATTATTGGTAGCAAGATCTTCCTCCTCCCTATAAATAGAGGTGCTCTCTACCATTGTAATTCACCCCTCTCAACTCAATAAGAAGAACTCTCTCTACTCTTCTCTCTATTGCTATTGTTCTTGTTCTATTGTTCTTGTCTTTTGCTTTAGTTTATAACACAAATACAGAAAACATAACCCAATATATTTATCAATATTCATTTAGGGCTCACAAGTTTCCTACAAGTTTTTATAACTCGAATCGTCCAATAGATTCACTCATTAAATTATTCAACCAGTCTTAATTCACCTAGGGTTATTTATAATATTACGCTAACTACCCGACATCATCAAGTCACTATTTATTATTTTTTTCAACGTATACTAGTTTATAAATACCCATTTTAATAATTAGTATTATTTCTTAACCAAATGGTGATTGTCATTTCAATTCATTCATAATTTAAGTTATCCCGTCTATTGGAATCATTAGAGACTTAAAATAATTTTAATTGTATCGGCTCATCATTGTTCATCTTCTTTTTCACCCAAAATATTATTTTCAAGGCCCATTCATAGAATTAATACAATATTCTTTTAAAACTTCAAATAACTCACAAATAAGCAACACATACTTCAATAAATCATATAAATGAAGTCCAAGTAAAGAGATTACCTCTTCGAGGAAGAATCTCATCTTTTTTCCTTTTAATGTTCTGGAAGATTTGGGAGAATTTAGCCGGCCCAAATAGTTTGATGTTAATATATGTCAATTAATTTTAATTAACATTAAATATGATAGAATATCACGTTGACTTGTATGAGAAAATCCTAAGTTATTCTCCTCTCCAAAACTCTTCAATAACTTTAGCCAAATATTGAAAATGACACAAAATCGAGTCTAAGGGTAATATATAGGTTTCGGCCAACCGTTGCCGCGATGGGGAAACCATTGGACAAGGTTAGATTTCCCATTTGGACCGTCGGCCACTACTAGCTCGAGGATCAAATTGTTGTTTTATTACCCTTTAGTAAAATAATTTTGAGTAGGAATACTCAAATGATGAACAATTTTAAATAATAAAAGTTATATTTATATACCTTTAATTTGATAGTAATTCACCATACAACTCTTTATATCTTGATAGTTGATATCGTTTGATTGATGTTAAATCGTATGCAAGCTCTTTGGAAACTTTAGTTCATTATATATATTTTTACTTGGCTTGGACTTAGAGTTTTTCTTTGATCTCAAATCACTTATAATATGCTTCATATACTTATTATAATATTTAATAGATATATCTCGTATTCTTAGCCCTCGTTTGCATACAAATTAATGTAGTTAGCACATGTTAAATTTTTTCACAATATATAAATACTTAAAATTTTGCGGGCCACTACACTAATAATGTAAAAATATGTAATATTAATATATTTTAACATGTATACCAGATAGCTTACTTTATTTTTTAACTTACTAGTTTCATATTTATGAAGAATTTATCTATAATAATTTTTTTGCGTGATTTTTATGCGATAACTTAATTATATAATACAAAATAAACAATTTAAAAGCACGTGGATATATGAAATGTAAGGGGACATTTGGTAGAAGATATTAAAAAAAATAATGTAAGCAGAGAGAAAGTACACCTTATTTCATACTATTTTTATACACCCTGCCAAACTGATAATCGATTATCAAAACTGTCTGCTTTTCGACCTATTTTAAAGTCGTCAAAGTTAATTGATTAACTTTAGAATAATCGATTAATCTATTCATCCAGAACTCAAACTATCACAAATTAATCGATTAACTTTTCAGATAATTGATTAACAACGGCCAGAATATCCCTAATAGAGAAAAAAGCCAGGTATAATCTTGCATTGAATGAGGGAGTTTGGTCATCTCCCGAACAAGGAGGGCCCACTTGATTTTTCTACTTGGTGGGACCCTTTGCTTTGATGCAACATCAGTAAGCCTACAATGGTTGCTCACCTATCAAATCCAAGATGGAGGGCTCATTCTCCAATAAAATAAAATTCTCCAATTTCTAGAAAAACTTCTCAAAAACAAAGGAAGATCACATTGGTGATTACCTTAATTTCCAACTTTTGTCTCTCAGTAAATTAAACTACTCCAATTTGTTACCTTAAAATCCACACCCTTTTGGCCTAAATTTCTGAGAATTTTAGATTTTGACCCTGGATCTTTATCCGATATATCCGATCTTGGGTTTAATTCATAAAAAGATTTGTTTCTTTTTTTTTCTTTTTTCTTTTCTTTTTTTCTTTCCCCCGCCCCTCCCCCTGCCAATGGGATGCTGAAATTAGAAGTAGCGATATTTGATATCTTTCATCATAGTTTATTCCAAACATTACAAAACGGGAACTCAAAGATAAGAAATTTGAGTTTATTAGTATTTATTTAGATTAGATGGGTTTGTCGATAAGCAGTGGTATTGTAATGCTTCATCGGTGATTAGTAAAAAAATTAATAATTACCGAGAAAAAAGGACAAGAAATTTGGAGTTTGAAACTTTTAACTACTGCCAAATACCTAATGAAGGAAAAAAGGAGAGTTCCTGGCTTAAAAGGGAGCAAGTTAGTTCTTTGTCTATGCCTTATAAAAAAGATTAAGCAATTTTTATAAATATATTTTGATTTACAAGTTCAGAGTCGAATCCAACAAAAAAATTAAAGCTTAGCTACAGTTGTTTATTATCACCAAGAATACAATTTGAACGATTTCTAATTTATAAACATTAAGATTCTTGTGTTTAACTAACCAACTAACAAATTAAAATAATAAATTAAAATTAAAGATACTACAGGTTGGAGAAAAGATTACGGAGGCCTAAAGTTAAGGTTTTTTTCAATTTTTAGAATCCTTCTCGTTATGTCTTCTATAATTTCACTTAAGTATTCTCTACCGATCATGAGCGGTCTACATGTTGTAATTCTCTCCCGAATAATTACGACAATTTACTAGACATACTCTCCCAAGTTACGCTAGCTGGTTTTAATTACAGCACACGTAGATCGCGCACAAGGTTTCGTTATCCCTAATCTCACCTTTATACCCTTGGTTATTGATTCCTTACATACGTCGGGAGTGATGTTGTTCAACAACTACCTAAATATGTACTTTCTCTCGAGTACTACATACTAAATAGGTACAGCTAATTGAGGGTCCTTTAATCAACCACATAAATAATATAGTTGAACAAATAGAGAAAATAGTACGGCTCAATTATATAAAAACATACCAAGAATTTATTCTACAAAAGGTTCCATCAAAACCCTAGATAATAAATTAACTATTCATAATAGTATGTAAAACTACAATACTAAAAGTCATAGAAGAAGAAGGAAAAACTCGTAGAATAATCATCGCCTATCTCCTATTGTGCCTCTGCTTCCTTAGGTCGAATCTGTGTCTCAAATTTGTCCAACTTCCTTTATAAGTTGAGTATTTTGCACAGCTAACCCGTGCGGCACTTAGACAACTTGCCAAAGGTTGCTAAGTAAGCCTAGAGTTTCTCGAACTAGAGAAGAAAGCAATGAAGCCAAATGAGAACTTGTATTGCACTTAAGAGAGAGTTACAAGGCTTGAGTTGCTTGTAGTAGTATTCTCTACTTGTTGTTGTGTGTTATGTGTTCTACAAATGCCAAATGCCATCCCATATTTATAGGGGAGGCTTGCCAAGCTCTAGAAAGTCTAGAGAGTTCTATCCTTTCCAGCTATGTACAAATGCAAGAATTCTAGAGAGTCTAGAGAATTCTACTACCTTCTAGCTAGGTACATGTGCTAGAATTCTATGGAGAATTCTAGAGTATTTCCAAGCTCAAATGTGCTAGAGTTCTCTAGAACGTTCCGAAATCTAGAGTTGCCAAGAACTTTCCGGAATTGGGCCAAGCTAGGACTCTTGGCCTTATTTGGCTCACTAGCCCACGATTGTGGATGATTGGGCTATCAAATTGGGCGGTCCGTAACATCCTCCCCCACCTAAGCTCGCGGCGTCCTCGTCACGCTCTCGTGCTTGAAATTCTGGATGTGCTGGCATGCACCTTCTCGAATCCACACGATCCGCAATGATGTGGTCCACATCTTTGTCGAATGCGGTGACAACGGCGGTTGGTGCACGGCTCGATTTTCCGCGACTTGGGTCTCCCATGTCTTCGTGATATGGCTTGAGAAGACTCACATGGAAGACCGGATGGATCTTGAGTCTTGGTGGAAGCTGGAGTTGATACGAGATGTTTCCTACACGTCGAACAACTTGGAAGGGTCCCTCGTAGCGTTTCACTAGCCCCTTGTTGACTTTCCGTAATGTCTTGAATTATTGGGGTAGGAGCTTGATCATGACTTGATCACCTTCCTTGTACATAACGTGCCGTCTCCTTCAATCCGCCCATTTCTTCATTTTTCCTGCGGCTTTGTCGAGGTAGGCTCGCGTGATGTCCGCTTCCTCATGTTCGGGTGGCGCCATGCGGTAGGGCGCCAAGGGCGCCTTGATCCAGCTCGATCGGATGATCTACCTCTCGCCGAGGTGGGATCTTCTTTGGAAGTTCTGGCGGCATCACATCCTTACTCATTAAGGATGGCTTGAATTTGTGGAGGGACTTGGCTTGGCGACATTCCGCTATTTCCTTCCTCGTTTAGTTCCCGATTGGAGACCAAGAAGCTTGGGTCCTTCTTGAAAGCCTTCTTGAATTGCATGGCGGAGAGTGTCTTCTCCTCGGATTTGCCTCTCTCCACGGGTACCATGCATGACTTTCTCCCGTCAAGTATGCTTAGGGAGTTTGTAGCAGGTAGCGGGAAGGCATGGGCTCGATCGAAGAATTCCATGCCAAGGACCATCTTAAAGTCATCCATGGGCACAATAGAGAAATTGAGCTTTCCACTCCAAGTTCCAAGTGTTAAGTGCACGCCTTGTGCAGTCCCCGCAATTGGCTTGGCGGGTGAGTTTACCGCCTTCATAATGCCTCCTTCCTTGGTGGCATTGAGGCCTAAGCGCTTGGCCTCGTCTATGGTCACAAAGTTGTCTGTCGCTCACGTGTCTAGCAGAGCGCGAACGGACTGGCTATTTATCTTGTCGCTTACGTACATGAGCCCTTTCTTGATGGGTGTGGGTTGTTGGCGATTAAGTGCGCCGAGGCGTTGGAGAGAACCCATGCAGAGTTGGGGTTCCTCCGAGGACACTGTGGGGTTGCTCTTTAGTTGGGCAGCAAGAGCATTGAGCGACTTTTTTTCCGGACAGTCGCGTACCCAATGAGGGCCATTGCATAAAAAGCATGGGCTTCGCGGTTTCGATGCCTCCTTCTTGCCCTCCGATTTATCTTGCCCACTCCTGTTGCTAGGCGGCTTTTTCTGCCCCCAATCTTTGCGGCTGTTGCCCTTGTCCTTGCGACTCTCTCCCCCACCTTTGCCTTGGTTGGCCTTTTTGTCTTTAGATTGGGTAGAGTATTCGGTGAGCGATTCCGCAACGGCGATGGCGTTGTCAAGCGTTTGAACGCCACGCCTATCAAGCTCTGTCTTGGCCCAATCCTTGAGGCCATCTTGGAAGTAGAAGAGCGAATCCTTGTTGGACATGTCGCTTTTTCCAACATGAGGGTAGTAAACTCATTGATGTAGTCCCGTATACTACCCGATTGTTTGAGGCAACGTAAGCGCGCTCGCGCTTCCTTTTCCGCATTGTTTGGGGCGAATTGCTTTCGGAGTTCTTGCTTGAAGTCGGCCCAAGTGTCGATGGTGCAGATTCCCTTGCCCATCTCGCCATGCTTGTGACGCCATCATAGTTGTGCAACGCCTCTAAGATAAGTGGGTGCAGTGCCCACTTTCGATGCCTCATCTCGTACACCAACTGCATCGAAGTATTGATCAAGTCCAAATAGGAAGTTGTCCACGATGTTGCATTTCGTGTGCCATCATAGGTGTCGGGCTTTGGCACGTCAATGCGGCGTGCATCACTCGAGTTGGTGGAAGCTGGACTTGGGGAGAGTGTGCGCTTGTGCCATGCCCAATCCGAGCGGATTTCATCCACTTCCGCACGGACAGCACGTAGTTCGTCCTGGACAAAACTACGAAGTTTTAGCAACTCGTCATGAAATGAACGAAACTCCCCTCGGAGAGTGTTCGCTTGTTCGTGGATGAGTGCCTTTGTTGCCACCGTGAACTCGGCATATTCCCCCTCGAGACCGTCCACTCGTTCCTCCAATCCCTCGAGGCTTTCTTGAGTGGCGGAGAATATATTTTCGTGAGTGTTCACACGAGGCTCCAACACATCCACAGATGGGGCCTTGGACTTGCTACGAGTCTTGCCTTGGCCTCGTTCTCCGTCACGGCCGCGGCTTGGCTCCGGTGGAACATCCACACCAACAACACCCTCTTGTGCTACCTTCGAAGTGTTGGCCATTGCTTGTGAGCTAACTTGCGTGGGTGCAAACCTTAACTCTTATATATATATATATATATATATATATATATAGGGTTGGGCCTAAATAATTATACCTTCTTCAATGTAAAAAATTACAAGTTTTCAAGGCATGGACTAGCGCGGGCGCGCTAGTGACCGCTCTAGTGGCCGCGCATATTAACAAGTGCACTGCCTCAGTCCGCAACCAGGTCCACGGTCATGTTTTCAATTGCATTTTTCGCCTTGTTCTGTTTGAAATTTCAAAAAATGTAAAACATGAAAGTTGTAGTCATTTGAGTTAGCTTTCCAACCATATATTATATAGTCCAAAATAGAGTTTTGAGCAAAGAGTTATATCTATTTAACTAGGCAATATATAATATGCCTACTCGAGTCTTGGTTTGTTTTTAACTATCAAAGTTGACCCCTGACACGATCCCGACTTAATTCCTTGGACTTTTATTCAGACTTCTGAGTTCATTCCATAACATCTATATAGCTCAGAATCACTCCTACAAGGCACAAAGCACACAGTTAGTGCAATACGCTAGCGGTTAAAGCTCAAACTCAATTAAAGTGCAGTAAATCATAGTGTAATAAATGATTAAAATACACAATTATAGTCTATCATCAACACCCCACACTTAAACCATCGCTCGTCCTCGTGCAAGCAAACTACACTTTATATAGGCACGACTTTCTTTAAACAATTCTCCTAACTCATCATACCAAGAATATTAAAATTAGACTAAGCACAAAATTCTAACATCTTCACCTAAAGATTTGATTCACCAAGTAACACGCATTATTCACAATTCATCCACTTACTTTAACATAGATATCACTGACATTATCTTTCCTTCATGAATCAAGTGCCTTCACACAACAAAAGAGAGTAATTTCACAAAATAAAATTTAAGAACACTTAGGAACTCAAGATAGAAATAATTCACTCACTCTCATAAACATTCATATGCCACAAAAATGCACCATAAGCTTGCCCGTAATGTACTAGTCTACCAATCGAGCTCGTTCAATCTATGATCAAGTAGAACTTTAATTGGTTGTAATGTAGGTTGTGGGGCGGGCAGGATACATTTAGATATAAGAGTGACTACACCTCCCTAAGCACTTTAATACATATGCTTTAATATTTAAACCCCATACTTATGTCAAACCATACTTCACCTTCACATCAGTATACATCAACTCCCAAATTATTTAAGCACAATTATCTCAAAAGTCACCACTATCAAAGAATTCTTTTTTTGCAGCAATACAACTATTTTTTTCTTTTCTTTTTCGATTCAAGTGGCTCTTGCCTTTTCAAATAGTGCACTTTTCTCCTTATTTCATTAGTTCACTCAAAATCCAAACCAACCACCCACACTTTAACATTTACAAAGTTCATAACAATTCAAGTGCTCACTAGAGGTGAAAAGTTCAAATATATGGTTAATTCAAACAAAGGGGTAAGGCCTGTAATGTGGTCGCAAAAGAAATTTGATTACAGGCTCAACGGGATTGACTATTATACATAAAAATTAGGCGGGTAAATATATATATATATCTGGCTCAACAAAGAAACGCTTATATCACTTCGAAGGCTGAACAAAGCTACTATTTCGCTTTGCAAACATACAAGGTAAGTTCTACGCATCAAATGTAATGCACAGAATAACAACTAACCTCACACGCACATGGCACATGACTCACTGAGGATTGGTATCATCAAGACACTCTAGTTAAAGCACTTAGGCAAAGTTAAGAACATACAATATAAAGGTCCTTATACTAGAGTCAAATATTGGCCTAAGCGTCACAGGCAAAGTACTCACTATTCTCAAGGCTGTTACAATCCATATTCACGTATGTTAGCTCGTTCCATAAGGTAGTCAACATAAATCCAAGAAGGAATTATCTGTTAGATGATAAGAAGTTAATCCTATTGGTCTTAAGTGATATAAGGATGTATAAGGGTGATTAACAAGTATTAGAAGTTGAACGAATCAAGGATGTTGTAACACGTATTTTCAGGTAAACCTAGAGGTTCTTAATACACTCAAGAGGTAATGTATTAAGGTATTTGAATCATATAATATCCATATCATAAGTCTTAAAGTCAAACGAGTTATGAAACAAAAGTCGACAAAATTTGTTGCAACTTAGGTTCATAATTTTACTTAAACATTAGGTCAAATGTTTCTAAGCTTTTCTCCCAATTTACAAGGAATTACGAGGTGATATACCCACAAAATTAAAGATCTATGAGTCTAGTTTCCAACGTATTAAATTATTTTTTGATACAATCTTGGAGTAGAGAGATATTTGCATTTTTGTGAGACTGTGCCAAATACCTCTCTATGGGGCCCATTTAGGCGGTTTAAGACATTTGGATCTATATAGGATGCCTCCAACCCGTTTTAAGTCATTTATTTTTACTATATTCAGACCTTAGAACCTTAGGAATATCCTCTCAAGGTTATCTCAAGATTCAAGACCCAAACAAAGGGCAAACAACACAAATCAAGTGTCGAGAATCCCATGGCGCTAGTAAGTTTCTTTTTCTTCTTGTTGTTGCTCATTTTTGTGTTGTTCCAACTCCTGTGGGAGGTTTTTTAGGGGGTTTATGTTTTATAAATACTCCATCAAGTTCTTAATATCAACCCTAGGTGATTGCAAGCCTTCTAAAGTGATTCTAGTGCCGAAAAACACTAATTGATTGCTAGTTTGGCTTTCTTGTTGTTGTGGCAGCATTGGAGGGATATTTCATGGAAAATTAAGGTCAAATTGGAGTTTTTCTTTCTGTATAAGGTTAAGGAACCTCTTATTCTATATGTATTTAAGATTATCCAGGTTGCGGCTAAGTCATTGAATCTAGAACTTGTGAAATATATATCGAAAGGCTTGATAGTAATATTATTGGTTGGTGGATTGTTTTGGGAGGTTTAATATGATTAATATTGATGTTTTTTGGGCTGTTTAGTGATTGTTTTCACTTGTGGGAAGTCATATAAATAGGGTAGGTGTAGTCCGTTTCATCGTAAAATAGGTTGTGGTCGATACATAATAGTTATGACGCTTAAATGATAACGATAGTATCGTTTACCTTATTGTAGACTAAGGAGTTGTGACAATTGCATAGCTTGAGGTTGGGCAGTGTATATAATGTATGTGAGGCTATCCCTTTCCTTCTTTTGCACAACTCCGATTGTACATAATGTAATGAACGAGCTTCCAAATATACTCTACTCTTAGAAGCTAGCAGTACTTACATTGTTTCTCCTCTTATGAAACGATTGATGTTGATGTTGCATTTCTTTTTCTTATGTTATCAATGTTGTTGGTACTTATTGATTCTTATAAGGTTCATGGTGAAGAGTTAGTCACAATAACGTGTACAGAGGATATCGACCTTACGTTACTCCGAAAGGTTTAGAATATGATTCCATGAGTCGAGCATGCATTATATATATGTATCTATTTTACTCTACCGAGCCGCGCTATAGTCGGCCGGGTAAGGGACCTATTGTGCAACCACTGATCAGTTGGGTTTTACCAAGCTCCACTGGCTGGGTACGATTTTACCGAGCCTTATGATGGCGGGGTACGTTTTTACCGAGCCTATTACGAGCGGGTAAGATATGATGATGATGATTCTCTACAAAGGCATATGTTTTAAAAGTTTATGTGTATATACATATGTATCATGCATTGCATGTCAGTAGTCCTCAGAGGTACCCAGATGTTACAGGTTGTATATTCTCTATCCATGTTTACATTACTGTTCGTACTTATGGTTCCCTGCCTTACATACTTAGTACTTTATTCTTACTGACGTCCTTTTATTTGTAGACGTTGCATGTCATGCTACAGGTCCTGATAGACAGGCAGGTGCAGCTCCCCAACCATAGTAGGCTTCATCGGTGATTGGCGAGAACCCTTTGCCGGACTTGTCGTGGTCTTGGTATGCATTTTTTTATACATATTATGGGTATGTCGGGGCCCTGTTCCAGCTATGTTGCAGCAGTTATGTTCCTTTAGAGACTCATAGATAGGTGTCGACTCATGTATAGTTTGGTATGCTTTGTTGGTTGATGTTTGTTGTATAGTCTTTCATAGTAGCGTGGTAGCTCGTACCGTATATATAGTTTCTTGGTTGTCTGGTCATCCCATGTTATATATATCCATGCCATCATTTTTATTGTTGGTTGTCCATGATCTATGTCTACCATTTATATTAATCTTGTCAGCCTAAAAGATAATAAAGAATGTTAGATAAAATGTATGTTGGTGCTCGGCAAGTATGGTCGGGTGCTAGTAATGGCCCTCCACTTTGAGTCGTGACAAAGGCACAATAAAGTAAAGCGATATTGCTTCAATTCAAAATACAACACAATGACTCTTACTGCAAAAAAGACTAACTACACCCGGTTCAAACAAAACCTTTGGAACGGAACCGCGACATAAAGAAAAACCAAGGGGTAATTGATACACTACCTAACAAAAGAAAATCTTTTTTTTTTGTCTTTTTTTCTTTAGACTTAAATCTCTCAAGAAAATTGTGTAATAGATGTATCGTCTAGAAAATTCCAATCTTTAAGAAGAATATTATTTAATTAACCTAACACAGCTAAAGTGGCATGAAAAGTCACCCAGACAATCTCCTCACCCTGGACTTAAAATTGTGCATTGTCCCAATGCACATCATAACTATAAAATGGTAAGAGAGACTCTCTAGTAACCCAAAGGCTGAAGCACGGGTATCTCATAAGGTACTCAGACTTCTTCCAGACCTGGTTCTTGGTGGGGTACCTCACACTTAGTTCCAACCATACCATCTGGTTTGATGTTGCATCCTTCCAATGGCTTTGCGTTCCATGCTACTAAAAATAAAAAATTGACACTACAAGAATAATACAATAAAAAAAACTAAATTAGAAATAAAAAGTAAAATAAAGTTGGATTGCCTCTTAACAAGCGTTTGATTTAACGTTGCGGCACGACATGAATCACTTTTTGCCTCCACCTCGAGCTTATGTATTGAATTCCAAATTTTGATTCAAGCTTATGATTATGGTCATGGGGTGGTGGAACGAATATAACTGGCCTAAGAAAATAATATAGTATTCTGCACTCTTTGGCCTTTATATAAGATATGTAATCCTGACTTTCTGGCAAGAAGAATTTCAGAATATATGCACCTTGTTCCTCATTCCTTGACTCTTTAATTGACTCGGATGACTCTATTTCCATATCATCTAAACATAATGTAAAAAAAATACTTGGAGTGTGGACCAATGCGCTCAAACATATGAACTTCAGGACTTTCAACATCCTCAACATCATTCACAATAGAGTCAACTAAATTTGTATCTTTAATATCCCAGGTTGACTCTAGTATTACTTCTTCAACATCGACATCCTCAAATTCTAGCTGGATAGATTGTTGGTGTTATGCTCTGACCTTCTCCTCTATCTCCTCCTCATATTTTTTAAATCCTCCAGTATAATGGCAATTTATGCAGCCAATTCATACTCATATTGGCTACTATCCACAATGTCAAGTTGTTGCGCTTTACAATGTTCAATTAATTTATTTTCTTGAGCCTCCAAGTTGTGAATAGTTGCTCCTTGACTTTGTACCTACAGTTGTATCTCATCATATTGTTCCCTAAGGCACTTTAGCATATCCTTGATCTATTTCAAGTCTTCATACCATGGTTTTTTGTTCCTATTAACTTCACAAGAAAAAGAAGAACCATCAAAGTAAGGGGTTGTGGGAAGATAAGAAATATAAGCACAACCGTGAAAGTGACCATCTTGACCACCACATATATCGCACATATTCCACACATAAGATTGAGTTGGTGTCCATAACTCGCTCTCAGAAATATTTTGATAATTTTGCCCTAGGTGGTTACCTCCATTAAACGCATAAGAAGGATCAAAATTAGAATTAGCATCATCAAAACTCTCAAAATTCCAAGATGCCATGTTTCTCAAATTAATAAGTAAAATAAAAAAACAAAAAATAATCAAATACAAAAAATAAAAATAAAAGTTCAAACTTGAAACCTAGCAAAATGTATACCTACAACTACATCGTTAGTTCCCCGGCAACGACACTAAAATTTGATCACGTCCAACTATGCCTTATAAAAATAACTAAGCAGTTGTTGCAAATATAATCCGGTTTATAAGTCCAGAGTTGAATCCCACAAAGAACTAAGGCTTAGCTACAGTTTTTCACTATCGCCAAGAATACAAGCTTGAACAATTCCTAACTTATACATACTAAGATTCTTGTGTTTAATTAACAAATTAAAATAATAAATTAACACTAAAGATACTGCAGGTTGGAGAAAAGATTAAGGAGGTCTAGAGTTAAAAAAATTCCCAATTTTCGGAATCCTTCCCGCTATGTTTTCTATAATTTAACCGAAGTATTCTCTACCTATCATGAGCGATCTACGCGTTGTAATTCTCTCCCGAGTAATTACGATTATTTACTAGACATACTCTCCCAAGTTACGCTAGCTGAGTTTGATTATAGCTCACAGTCACGGCCCCAACCCTAGTCGTGATGGCGCCCAACACACTGCTAGGCAAGCCCGACCAATTTAATCCAATTCGTTATACAGTTCATTATTAGCTAACACAATTAAATTACCAAATCAACATATTAGAAGCCTGAAATAAGTGTTAAACATGTGGAATCTCAAATGATAATCCTACAATGTAGCCCATCAAGATCTGGTGTCACAAGTCTGAGCCTTTAATACAGGTTTATCAACCAAATACATGTCAATCTAGGGAATACGAAATGAAACAAGGGATAAAAGGGAGAAATCAGAGTTGCGGCCGCCATGAAGCTACCTTGAAGCTCCTGGATATACGTCGCTCAATAGAAAATCCTCACTCAGCCTCAAATGCACCTAGATCTGCACACAAGGTCCAGGGAGGAATATGAGTATTCCGACCCAATGATTAATAAACATAAATAATGGCTGAGAATAAGAAATCATAGAAAAGCACAAAGTAACCTATACATCAGCAGCTTTAAACAAGTAATATGAAAGCGATAAACCAATAAAATCGAAATATGGAAATACTACAATAGAATAGCAGATAAATGACAGCCAAACAAAAGAATGTAACACATAGAACGGTACCCTATAGTACCCGCTGCGGCATGCAGCCCGACCCATTTATTTATCATCGGCGATGCTCACTGGGGGTGTGCCGACTCCGGGAGGGGCCCCTTACGGCTCAAGCACAAAAGTATGTAATTTCGTGGCAAATACTAGGCCCTCGACCTCATATCAATAACAATATAATACCGATGTTGCGCACAGATCGATTCCATACTTAGTCTAGAAATCACATAGCCTTTAGGAAATAATAGAATAGTGGTTCTCAGCCCAAAACATCATTTAATTTATCTTTTAGTTTCAAAAATCTGAGTAAAGATGGCTGAGTTGTAAAATAGTAGAAAACGGTATGACTGAGTTAAAATAGTAAATCCATACAGTGAGGATATAGTGATAAAAAACTCCTCGAAGGGTTCAAGTAGTCAGCACCAAGCCCAAATATGACAGTTAGTCCAAATAATGAAGATATTAAATAAGCTTCAATCACATACGCGGCAAAACATCACTCCAGACGGATCAAGTCACAATCCCCAATAGCAAACGATCTCATGCTCATCATCGAGCATGTGTCACACCTCAATATAGCACTACGATATGTAAATCAGGGGTTTCAAATCCTCAGGACATCATTTACATTCATTACTCACCTCAAGCCGGCCAAAACTCTAGATCGCTATGACCTTGCCTCTCAAATCGGCCTCCTCGCGCGTCGAATCTGACTAAAACCATAATAAATACGTCACAATAGGCTAAGGGAACAAAAACCAAGCGAAAACAATCGAAAATATCAAAAATCCCAAAATTAGCAAAACCCGAGCCCCGGTCCCACTTCTCGAATCTCAAAAATTTTCTCATCAACGGATTCGTTATCAGGTACGAGTCTACACATATAAGGAACACCAAAATCGGAGTCCAAAATGATCCCTCAAATACCAATTTTAGAATTAAAAATCCAAGCCTCGGTTCTTTAATTTTTGATTAAATTTCCATAAATTTCTAGGTTGATTCCACAATATAATCACGTTTTTGGTTCATAAAACTTATCTCCACTCAATCCTCTTCGAATCCCTCTTCAATTTCTCCCAAATAGCTCTCAAAATGCTCAACAATAGTGGAAAATGACTTAGGCTCGCGGATGATATGTTTTAAAACCCTTCAGCCCAGATACAATTCCTTATATGCGATTTCGGTCCCAGGCTCGCGAGCGCGAAGAACAAAATTCCGGCCTCTCAAAATAACTCTTCGCGAACGTGAATAAATCCATACGAATGCGATGCTTCAGCTTCCAATACTATGTGAACGCAACCCTATGGCCGCGAACGCGTAGAGCAAAAGCTGGCCTGCCCAAAACTCCTATATGCGAATGCTGGCATCCTTGTGCGAACGCGAAACACCAGCTCCCAGAACTATGCGAACGCGAGCCCATGGCCACGAACGCGAAGAGTAAACTCACGCCACCCAGATTCCTTCTATGCGAACGCGGGATACCTCCCACGATCGCGAAGCATTAAAACCTACAACTGCTAAGATGAAAAATCTGCAACTCCAAAGTGCCAAACATTGTCCGGTTGACCATCCGAAACTCACCCGAGGCCCCCGAGACCTCAACCAATAGTACCAACGCATCCTAAAACATCACTCAAACTTGTGCCAATCTTCAAAACACCTCAAACTACACCAAAACCATCAAATTACATCGAATTCAAGCTTAAGTTCTTCTAAAACTTTCGAAACACCCATTTGATCAAAAACCAGACAAAAATCACCTCTGAATGACATGAAATTTTATGCACACATCCCAAATCACATAAAAAAGCTACAAAAACTCTCGGAATTCCATTCTGACCCTAGGATCAAATCTCACTATCAACTGAAAACCGCCAAAATACTACCTTTACCAATTTAAGCCTAATTCTACTCCGGACCTCCAAAACCACTTCCGATCACACTCCTAAGTCACAAATCATACCCCGAAATTAACCGAACCATCGAAATTCACATCCAAGCCCTCCAACTCATAAGCCGTCTGGTTGACTTTTTTATCTTATGCATTCTTAAAATAGACTAAGTATCTCATTTCTTATCAAAACCAGTCCAAACCAACCCGATCACATAAGCAACGGATAATGAAGCATAAAGAAGTAGAAAACTGGGAAAACGGGGCTGTAACTCATGAGACATCAGGTCGGGTCGTCACATCCTCTCCACTTAAACAAAGCCTCATCCTCGAGCGAGTCAAGAAACATTTCTGAAGCCTCAAATAGGTGAGGATATCTGCTTCTCATCTCCTGCTCGGTCTCCCAGGTAGCATCCTCCATGGGCCGACCTCTCCACTGCACCTTCAATAAAGCTATGTCCTTTGATCTCAACATTCGAATCTGACGACCCAAAATAGCCACTGGCTCCACATCATAGGTCAAATCATCATCGAACTGAACCGTGATAAAGTCTAAGACATGAGATGGGTGCCCAACATACTTCCAGAGCATGGAAACATGGAATATCGGATGCACACTCGACAAGCTGGGTGGCAAAGCAAGCATATAAGCCACTTCCCCAATCCTCCTAAGTACCTCAAAAGGTCTAATGAACCGCGGACTCAACTTTCCTTTCTTCCGAAATCTCATGTCACCCTTCATGGGAAAAACCTTCCGCAAGACCTTCTCACCTACCATGTAGGACACATCTTGGACCTTCCGTTCCGCATAACTCTTCTGACGCCTGCGCTATATGAAGCCTCTCCTGAATCACCTTCACCTACTCTAAGGCATCCTGGACCAACTCGGTGCCCAATATCCTAGCCTCACTAGGCTCGAACCAACCAACTGGAGATCTACATAGTCTCCCGTACAAGGCCTCATACGGTGCCATCTGAATGCTGGACTGATAGCCGTTGTTGTAGGCAAACTCTGCAAGTGGCAAAAACTCATCCACGAACCTCCAAAATCAACGAAACATACACGCAACATGTCCTCCAATATCTGAATGGTATGATCGGACTGTCTGTCCGTCTGAGGATGAAACTTTGTGATCAACTCCACCTGAGTACCCAACTCTCTCTGCATGGCTCTCCAAAATTGCAAACTAAACTGATTTGCCTCTATCTGAGATGAAGGAAACCAGAACACCATGCAACTGAACAATCTACCAGATATAAATCCTTTTCAACACTATGAAGAATAGGTAGTACACACAGGCCTGAACATCAATTGTGAATGGCCTCTCCCCAACTAGAATGTACGCCAAGCTCCCCATACTCACTGCCTTTCAGCTCAAAGCATCGGCCACTATATTGGCCTTTCCTTGATGATACAGAATAATGATATCATAATCCTTATGCAACTCTAGCCACCTCCGCTGCCTCAAGTTAAGATCGTTTTGCTTGAATAAATACTGAAGACTGTGGTGATCAGTGAATGCCTCACAGGATATGCCATACAAGTAGTGCCTCTAAATCCTCAATGCATGAACTTGCAGCCAACTCCAAATCATGAACATGGTAGTTCTTCTCATGGGGCTTCAACTGACGAGAAGCATAAGCAATAACTCTACCCTCCCGCATCAATGCACAACCAATCCCAACTCTCCAAGCATTACAATATACGGTGTATGAATCGGAAGCTGATGGCAGAACTAATACTGGAGCTGTGGTCAGAGCTGTCTTGAGCTTCTGAAAGGTCTCGTTACACTCGTCCGACCACACAACTGAAACAACCTTCCGAATCAACTTGGTCAAGGGCAATGCGATAAAAGAGAACCCCTAAACAAACCGGCAGAATAACTTGTTAAGATGAGGAAACTACGAATCTCTGTGGCTGAGGACGGTCTCGACCAACTCTAAACTGCCTCTATCTTCTTTGGATCAACTGTAATACCCTCACTGGACACCACGTGCCTCAAGAAAGCCACTGACCCAAGCCAAAACTCACACTTTGAGAACTTTGCATAAAGCCTCTCCTCCCTCAATCTCTACAATACCACTCCCAAATGCTCCGCGTGCTCCTCCTAGCTACGCGAATACACTGGAATATCATGAATGAATACAATAATGAATGAATCCAGATAAGGCTGAAATAAACTATTCATCATATACATAAACACTCTTGGGCCATTGGTCAGCCTGAAAGACATGACAAGAAACTCGTAGTGACCATATTTAGTCCTGAAAGCAGTCTTAGGAATATCTGAATCCTTGATCTTCAACTGGTGATAGCTCGAACGGAGATCAATCTTGGAAAATACCCTCGCTCCTTGGAGCTGGTCAAATAAATCATCTATACAAGTCAGGGTATATTTTTTCTTGATGGTTACTTTATTCAATTGTCTGTAGTCAATGCATATTTTCATTGTGACATCCTTGTTCTTTATAAACAACACCGGCGCACCTCATTGTGACACACTAGGCCGAATGAACCCCTTATCTAGGAGTTCCTGAAGCTGCTTCTTCAATTCTTTTAACTCTGCTGTTGTCATACGATAGGGCAGAATAGAAATAGGCTCAGTGTCCGGCACCAGATCAATACCAAAATCAATATCCACGTTCGGTGGTATGCCCGGCAGGTCTGCAGGAAATACATCGAGAAAATCCCTCACGACTGGGAATAGAATCAATGCGAGTCTCAACTCCAACATCACGCACAAAGGCTAAATATGACAGACAACCCTTCCCAACCATACGATGGGCCTTCAAGAAAGAAATAACTCTACTGGGAATATAATCAGCCACATCACGGCACTCGATCCGTGGTATACCAGGCATAGCCAAAGTGACTGTCTTAGCATGACAGTCTAGAATAGCACGACACGGAGATAACCAATATTTGCAGAAAATCACATCAAAGTCCACCATGCTCAATAGCAATAGATCAACTCGGGTCTCTAAAGCCCCAATAGTCCCAATACATAAGTGGTACACACGGTCTACAATAATGGTGTCGCCCGCCAGGATAGACACATGAACATGAAAAGTAAGAAGCTCTTGGGTTGTATCCAAATGGCGAGCAAAATATGAGGACACATAAGAATAGGTGGAACCGAGATCAAATAATACGGGGGCATCTCTGTGGTATACTGAGACAATACCTGTAATGACAACATCTGAAGCAATAACATCTGACCTGTCTGGTAGAGCATAAAAACGAGCCTGCCCACCGCCTGAACGGCCTCCCCCTCTAGGGCAAACCCTGGCTTCCTGACCCCCACCCTTAGCTGGCTGGGCGGGTGGTGAAGTAGCTGGAGAAAAAGTCGAGGGCTGATCCCTCTGCTGAGACTGACCGCCACGAAGTCGAGGACACTGCTTCCTCATATGCCAGAATTCTCCGCACGCATAACAAATACCTTTTACTGGAGATGGGGACTGAAGAGAACCCCTCGCACCAAAGTGACTAGCAAATGTGCTCGGCGTAGAAGAACCCTAGCTGATGGGGCATGAGATGAACTCTGAGTTGGGAGGAAATTAAGTGAATACTAGACATGCTAGAACCCCTGATGAACACGGTCTGCAGAAGCCCCTCTGTACTCTGGACGGGTCGACTGAGCATGCCTGAAAGAACGACCTCTACCACGTTGGAACTGGCCCATAGACGGAGCACCACTAAAACTGCCCGATCCTCAAGGCCTCTTGGCCTCCCTCTCCTCTCGCTCCCTACGACGGACCGTATCAATCTCATGAGCGATCGACCACCTCCTCGAACATAGCACCCTGTGCTCTCTATCTAATCATCAGAATATGGAGATGGTAGTTAAGGTCATCCACAAATCTCCCGATCCTCTCACGATCTGTCGCGATCATCCAAATAGCATGATGGGCCAACTGCAAAAACCCCATCTCGTACTGGGTCACGGTCATATCCCCCTGCGTCAACCACTTGAACTATCTACGCGGCTCGTCTCTGCGGGACTGCGGTACATACTTCTCCAAGAATAGAGCGGAGAATTGCTGCCAAGTAAGGGGTGTTGCACCAACATGCCTACGCCTCTCAAAATCCTCCCACCAAGTAAAAGCATCCCCCGAGAACTAAAAGGTGGTAAATGCCACACAACTCGACTCAAGAATCCTTACTGTACGAAGAATCCGCTGACACTTGTCAAGAAAACCCTAGGCATCCTCGCCCTTAGCACCACTGAATGGCGGAGGATGGAGCCTACCAAACCTCTCGAGATGACGCAGCTCATCATCTGGCATAGTTGGAACTATGAAGTTCTGGACTGGTGCAACCGGCTGAACTAGGGGTGCTTCCGGTGTCTGTAATCCTTGAATTACCTGCTCAGGTGTGCGAGCAGTGAGGGTTTGATTGCCCCCCAGCCTGTGAAGTAGCTGCTGCAATAGTGGCTGAAACTGCCTGAGCCAGGTCAGTGAAAACTGATAAGATATGTGCCAAGGCCTCCTGAAGACCCAAGATCACGATGGGCACAACTGGTGCCTGAACTGGTGCTGCTGGAGCCTGATCTGGAGCTGGGGCAGCTGGTGGATCAACAGGTGCTGACTTCGCTACTCTACCTCTGCCACGGCCACGACCGCGTCTACGGCCTCTAGCGGCCTCAGTGGGTGGCACTGGTAGTCGTCCACCTCATCCGGTACCGCGAATCCTTGCCATCTACGAGAGAATAAAATAACAGGAATTTAGTTCTCGGTTCAACAAAGTTGCACGACAAGAATCTCAAGAATATGAAGTTTTTCCTAAAGGTTCTGCAGCATCTCGAGGATAAATACAAACGTCTCCATACCAATCTGTGAGACTCTACTAAATCGGATCATGACTTGCGTGACCAAGTAACCTAGGCTCTGATACCGACTTGTCACGACCCCAACCCCGATCGTGATGGCGCCCAAGACACTGCTAGGCAAGCTCGACCAATTTACAACCTTAACCCAATTCATTATACAGTTCAATATGAGCTAACTCAATTAAATTACCAAATCAACATATTAGAAGTCTGAAATAAGAGTTAAACATGCGGAATCTCAAATGATAATCCTATAATATAGCCCATAAAGATACGGTGTCACAAGTCTAAGCCTCTAATATAGGTTAATCAACATAATACATGCCAATCTAGGGAATACGAAATGAAACAAGGGATAGAGGGAGAAATCAGGGTTGCGGACGTCATGCAGCTACCTCGATGCTCCCGGATATGTGCTGCTTAACAGAAAATCCTCACTCAGCCTCAGATGCACCTGGATCTGCACACAAGGTGCAGGGAGTAATGAGAGTACTCCGACCCAATGTCATAAATAATGGCTGAGGATAAGAAATCATAGAAAAGCACAAAGTAACCTATACATCAACAATTTTAAACAAGTAATATGAAAGCGATAAACTAATAAAATCGAAATATGGAAATACTACAACAGATAAGTACATAAATGATAGCCAAATAAAAGAATGTAACACATAGAACTGTACCATATAGTATCCGCTGCGGCGTGCACTCTGATCCATTTATTTATCATCGACGGCGCTCATTGGGGTTGTGCAGACTTCAGAAGAGGCCCCTTACTGATCAAGCGCAAAATCAAGTCATCTCGGTGGCATCAACTAGGCCCTCGGCCTCATATCAATATCAATATAATATCGCTACGGCGCGCAACCCGATTCCATACTCAGTCCAGAAATCACACAGCCTTTGGGCAATAATATACTAGTGGTTCTCAGCCCAAAACATCATTTAAAATATCTTTTAGTTTCAAAAATCTGAGTAAAGATAACTAAGTTGTAAAATAGTAGAAAACAGTATGACTGAGTTCAAGTAGTAAATCCATATAGTGAGGATATAGTGATAAAAGACTCCCCGAAGGGCTCAAGTAGTCGGCACAAAGCCCAAATATGACAGTTAGTCCAAATAATGATGATATTAAGTAAGATTCAATCACATACATGGTAAAAACATCACTCGAGACGGACCAAGCCTCAATCCCCAATAGTAAACGATCTTGCGCTCATCATCGAGCATGTGTCACACCTCAATATAGCACTACGATGTGCAAATTCGGGGTTTCAAACCCTCAGGACATCATTTACATTCATTACTCACCTCAAGCCGCCCAAAACTCTAGCTCGTTATGCCCTTGCCTCGCAAATCGACCTCCTCGCGCGTCGAATCTGACCAAAACCGCATCGAATACATCACAATAGGCTAAGGGAACAAAACCCAAGCGAAAACAATCGAAAAATATCAAAAATCCAGAAATTAGCAAAATTTGAGCCCCTGGCCCACTTCTCGAATCTCAGAAATTTTTACATCAACGAGTTCCTTATCTCGTCACGAGTCTATGCATATAAAAAACACAAAAATCAGAGTCCAAATGACCCCTCAAATCCAAATTTTAAAATCAAAAAATACAAGTCCATTTTGGCTAAATTTTTATAAATTTCTTCGTTGATTCCACAATATAATCACGTTTTGGTTCATAAAACTTACCTCCAATCAATCCTCTTTGAATTCCTCTTCAATTTCTCCCAAATAGATCTCAAAATGCGCAACAATGGTGGAAAAATGACTTAGGCTCGCGGATGAAATAATTTAAAACCCTTCTGCCCAGATACAATTTCCTTCTATGCGATCGTGGCCCCAGTCTCGTGATCGCGAAGAACAAAATTCCGGCCTCTCAAAATAACCCTTCGCGAACACGAATAACTCCAGGCGAACGCGATGCTTTAGCTTCCAATACTATGCAAACGCGGCCCTATGGCCGCGAATGCGAAGAGAAAAAGTTTTCCTGCCCAAAACTTCTCTATGCGAACGCGGGCATCCTTGTGCGAATGCGGAACACCAGCTCCTAGAACTATGCGAACGCGAGTCCCTTGCCACGAATGCGAAGAGTAAACTCAGGCCACCTAAATTCCTTCTATGCGAACGCGGGAGACCTCTCGCGATCGTGAAGCATTAAAATCTGCAACTGTTGAGATAAAAAATCTGCAACTCCAAAGTGCCAAACATGGTCCGGTTGACCATACAAAACTCACTCGAGGCCCTTGGGACCTCAACCAAAAGCACCAACGCATTCTAATACATCATTCAAACTTGTGCTAATCATCAAAACACCTCAAACAATATCAAAACCGTTAAATTATATCGAATTCAAGCATAAGTTCTTCTAAAACTTCCGAAACACGCATTTGATAAAAAACTTAACTAAATCACCTCTTAATTACCTGAAATTTTACGCACACATCCCAAATCACATAACAAAACTACATCAACTCTCGAAATTTCATTCCGACCCTCAGATCAAAATCTCACCTATCAACCGGAAATCACCAAAATACTAACTTTGCCAATTCAATGCTAATTCTACTCCGGACCTCCAAAACCACTTCCGATCACACTCCTAAGTCACAAATCATCCCTCGAAATAATCCGAACCATCAAAATTCACATCCGAGCCCTCTAACTCATAAGTCAATGTCTGGTTGGCTTTTCCATCTTAAGCATTCTTAAAAGAGACTAAGTGTCTCATTTCTTATCAAAACCACTCCAAACCAACTTGATCACATAAGACACGGATAATGAAATATAAAAAAGTAGAAAATAGAGAAAATAGGGAGGTAACTCATCAGACGACGGGTCAGGTCATCACACTCACTTAGATCGCACTCAAGGTTTCGTTATCCCTAATCCCACTTTTACATCCTTGGTTATTGATTACTCACATACGTCGGGAGTGATATTCTCCCGAGTAATACATACTAAATAGGTACAGTTAATTGAGGTCCCTTCAATCAACCACAAGAATAATATAGTTGAACATATAGAAAAAAATACTATAGCTCAATTATATAAAAACATAACAAGAATTATCCTACAAAAGGTTCCATCAAAATTCTAGATAACAAATTAACTATTCATAATAATATGTAAAACTACAATACTAAAAGTCATAACCAACAATGCAAATTAGGAAAAGGAAGGAAATATTTGTAGAAGAATTTCTCGCGTTGTTCCTAGTGTGTCTTTTCTTCCTTAGGTCAAATCTGTGTCTCAAATCTGTCCAACTTCCTCAAAATACCATTTTTCCATATATATATATATAGACACTATCATGTTTACCAAAAAACAAGCAAGAAAAAGGTTTAAATAGGTTATGCACAGGAAAATGGTCGAAAAGTTGAAATATCATAAGATTTTCATATGTCCTATAAGCGATCAGACTAGTTTTGTGAGCAAGTTATTTCATATGAGAGATAATATATATATATATATATATATATATATATATATATATATAAATCAAGATACACGTAAGAAAATTCGAACCCACCATTACTAAAAAAAGATTATTCTAGATACGACAATGAAATATTTAGCAATAGGAACGATTTCTAAGAGGTTTAAAGTTCAAAATGATTGCAAATTTATATTATATTAAAAGTACGAAAATCCTTAGAGAATATCATTCGTCTTTTTTAACTTTTAAAATATATTTCACAATGAATAAAATTAAATTACTCTTCTAAAATTTAGGACTTTAAAATCAATTAAATCTTTGCATATCAAACCGTTTCTTATTAAGCTCGATTAGAAAAAATACATTAATATTAATATTACCTTATATAAATTGTAATATAATTAAATACGTACAATAACATCTAAATGTAAATTGCATGTCAACATGGAATAATAACGTGTAAAATACAGTTCAAAGTGGAGCAATTAAATATGAATTTTAATTTTTATAATTAATTATACAAAACTATGAATCCATATTCAATTAAACTAAAATGATTATTTGATAATAAATGTAATTATAATAAAATGTACAAGCTTAAATCGATATTATAAAGGCATGAAACCTTGATGAAAAACATTAGTTGGTTTTATCCTTAAATAGCTTTTATACTGAATATATAATTTAAATATTATACTAGTATTCGGGACTTTAAAATTAATTTGAGAATAACTTATGCAAAAAAATTGACTTTTTTTAAAGCTTGAGGCTATGTGTTTTTTGCTCAAACTAAAATGAAGCACAATAACTTGTGAACTTTAACTGATAAAATTATAAACAGAAAGAAAATTTAAAATGAATATATTAAATAATAATTGAGGATTTCTATGAACAAACTTTTTCTTTATTAAGTTAGCTATATAAGATCGATATTCATCACTTTTAGAAACTTACACTTTATTTATAATTCAAAACAATTTAAAAATATAAATATTTATTTTTTTTACCAAAAATTACTTTTTAAGATAGGAAACACGCGCATCGCGCGCGTAGACTAAGACTAGTCAAAACTAAAAGCAATAAGATCCTATTTAATTTGAATAACTGTACCATAACATATTTTCTTATAAATTAGTTTCAATAATCACAACTAGTGTTTTCCTATTGTCGACTAATATTTTAAAGTTACATATCGCATAATTTCTTTTATAAAACTGATTATTTTAGTCGTTTTTCCTCTAATCACCTTTTTCTTCAAAAATAAATCATAGAGCAGGTGAGCATGCTTAAACTTTCTCTCGGCGCACGATAAGGCAACTGTTACATTGCCATTATAGCGTAGGTTAGCAAGACGCTAATTTCGCCGGAAATGGCACGCCGTCGTCGCCCTCACCCACCCACCGCCTCACAGATGACTACTCCAGTCCCTACACAGACCAAATCACCAGCTCCACTCACGTTTGGAAGTTTCCTACCACCAACTTTTCGAGCCATTGAGAAATTGGGGAAGGACACTGAAGTGTGCATGCAAGTAGAGGAGAAGCCAAAGGAAGAGATCGTAAGGAAATTACAGTTCTCAAGTGTTGCTGATGATAAACCTACTCCCCTCTCGTTCGCGGAAGCAGTTCAAGGTAATCGACTAACACAAATGGGAAAAACACTGAAATTTGTACCACCAGTTAACAGAGAAGGGAAGATGATTGTTACAATTGAGGAGGAGGAGTTGAAGCCACAAGCAGAACAATGGAAGAATTCTCTTATTGGGTACATAATTGGAGACAACCCAACTGAAAAAGCGATGGAGAATTTTATCATTCATGTTTGGAATTTTGTTTCTAAACCTCGGATTCTAATGCATGCAGAGAAGGTTATTGTATTTTCCGATTTGAAAATAAAATGGATATGGATCTGGTATTACAATCAGGTCCATATTCTTATAGGAACAAACCAATGGTGTTGAGACCTTGGGAAACTGATTTCTCGTTTCAAAATGATGTGTTGAGTACGATCCCAGTATGGGTGAAATTCCCAGGGTTGCCAGTTGAATATTGGTCAGTTGATGTGTTGAGCAAACTTGCTAGTGCAATTGGTACACCTTTGTATTCTGATAAAATTACTGCACATTATGAGAGGATCTCATTTGCTCGTGTCCTTGTGGAAGTAGATGCCTCTCAACCTTTACCAGATCACATTGACCTTGAAACTCCATATGGTCACAAAATTCAACTAGTAGATTATGATTGGAAACCTGTCTTTTGTAATCATTGCCTCAAGTTTGGGCATGACACAAATGATTGCTGGTTCAATGATAAAGTTGATGAGAAAGCTCATATGGAACCCCAGGAACCTCAGGAGGATATTAGGAAGAAGAACAAACTTGCTAAAAATATTAGGCAGAGGTGGACAGTTAAAAAGGATCCTAAGGATAGGGTGATGCAAACTGATGTGTTAGATAAAGAAGAAGGTGGAAATATAGTGAAGAATACTATGGAGAATCAGCAGGGCACTATAGATGAGAGTCATAACCAACAGTCTGGTGCTAATGTACTAGTGAATACAAACAGGAAGGATGCAGCTATGGAGAGTAATAATGGTGGCACACCTGTTGCAGATATTGCCTTGATTGTGAATGGTGAAGTATCTTCTGTAGTACCAGCCTTGATGGTAAATGATAACAGGGGGAAAGCTAAAGTGGATGAGATAACTGCTGGTGATAACAGACAAGTTGATCCTGGCCCTTCTTTTTCATGATCATAGTCACTTGGAACATTAGAGGGCTAAATTTAGCCCATAAACAGAAAGAACTTAAGAACTTTCTGAATGTAAATAAAGTAGATGTAATGGGGTGTATTGAAACTAGAGTAAAGGAACACAAAGCTCAAAAGATCCTAGGGAAGATTGCTAAGGGATGGAAAGTTTGTTGCAATTATTCTGAGGCAGCAAATGGTAGGATATGGTTGATCTGGAAACCTCATATCCAGGTTACCACTTCCTCCATTACTGATCAGTTTATACAATGTCATGTTGAGGACTCAGTGGCTCATGTTAAAACTCATCTGTATGTTGTGTATGCTCACAACACTGGTACTCTTAGAGATAGATTGTGGAATGATCTTAGGAGTATCACTATCCAGGATCCTTGGCTTCTTTGTGGTGATTTTAATAATGTGCTGAATGCTGAGGATAGAATAGGCTCCATTGTCACTGAGGCTAAAGTTAGGGGATTCAAACAGCTTATAGAAGACCAACAACTTACTCCTCTCAAGAGAATAGGGTGGAATTATACTTGGAATAATAAACATGTGTATAGCAAAATAGATTGGGCTTTGGGGAACTTTCAATGGTTGCAAAATTATGGACATATTGAGGCTGAGTTTTTGAATCCTTCTGTTTCAGACCATACACCAATATGTGTAAGGTTTGGGAGTCAGAAGATGCTACATCCAAAACCTTTTAGATTTTATACTGGGATCATGGAATTCCCACAGTTCCATGACAAGATCTATGAGGTATGGCAGCAAGATTGTGCAGGAGGTCCTATGAAACAAGTTTGGACAAAATTGAAAATTCTGAAGAAGCAACTTAGGGAGGTGAATGGTTATATGGCTTCCTTTAAACAAAGACTTATACAAGCTAGAGAGAGACTTGATATTATCCAGGGCCAAATGAAGTTCCTACCTCATCCAGAGAATTTATTTACTGAGGAAAAGGAGACTTTGGAAGAGATTGAGAAATGGAGCAGTATTGAGGAGAAAGTTATGAGACAAAAATCAAAAGCTACATGGATTGAGTGTGGAGATGCTAATACTAAGTATTTCCATGCTCAATGGAAGATTAGGAATAGCCAGAGTAATATCAATTCAGTGTACACAGAAACAGGTATGCATTTAACTGATCCAGTTGAGGTTGAACATGAGTTCATCACTGTATTTCAGGACCTGTTGGGAGGTTGTGCTGAGGAGCTGCTCTGTGTGGATATTGCCATTGTGAAGGAGGGAAAGTGTTTGAATATTGTTCAACAAAGGAGGTTAATTAGAGAGGTCTCATTGGAAGAAATTACTGATGCATTGAAGGATATGCCAACAGACAAAGCACCTGGAGTTGATGGTTTCCCTGTGGAGTTCTTTACCAAGAATTGGGAAATTATCAAATCTGATGTCTTAGCAGCCACAAAGGAATTCTTTCAGTCGAGCATTATGGCACAATTCATAAATACTACAGCTATTGCCTTGGTTCCAAAAGTCAGTTCTCCTACTACTGTTAAAGATTATAGGCCAATTGCATGTTGTACTACTCTATACAAGCTCATTTCCAAGATCATTACCAGAAGGCTAAAGGAGGTTATTAGAGATATTGTGGGGCTAGCTCAGTCTGCATTTATAGAGGGCAGAAGCATTGTAGACAATATATTGTTCAGCCATGAGATCTTTAAAGGGTATTCAAGAAAGGGTGTTTCACCTAGATGTGTAATGAAAATAGACCTGAGGAAAGCATATGATTCTCTGGAGTGGTCTTTTCTTCATCAGATATTAGCAGCTTATGGTTTTCCAGCTAAGTTCTTAAGTTGGATCATGGCTTGTATTACAACTGTTTCCTACTCTCTAGTGATAAATGGTGGGCTTACAAAACCATTTAAAGCTAGGAGAGGAATAAGGCAAGGGGATCCAATGTCCCCATACCTATTTGTGTTGGCAATGGAATACCTAAATAGGATTCTGGGACAGTTACACAGGGTTGGCAACTTTAACTTCCATCCAAAATGTAGGAAGTTGAACTGCACACATGTATGCTTTGCAGATGACTTACTTATGTTTTGCAGGGCTGATACTATCTCCATTCAACTTTTGTAACAGGCATTTACAAAGTTCTCTAAGGCAACAGGAATGGAAGCTAATCCAAGGAAGAGTGCTTTATACTTAGCAGGTGTTGATAACTCATTTAAAGAAGAAATGTTGAATAAAATGGGATTCAGTACAGGTGTATTGCCATTCAGATATTTGGGAGTTCCTTTGGACTCAAAGAAACTTTCAGTTAATCAATATATGCCTCTAATTGAGAAGATCACAGCAAGGATCAATTGTTGGTCTGCCAAATTGTTGTCATATGCAGGGAGAGTCCAACTCATCAAGTCTGTAATTTTTGGTATTCAATCGTATTGGTCTCAGGTGTTCATACTCCCAAAGAAAGTGATTAAGGTTATTGATACAATGTGCAGAACTTTTCTTTGGACAGGGGCTACAAGCAAGTCTAAAAGAGCTTTGGTGGCTTGGGACAAAGTGTGCTCACCTCTTAATGCTGGTGATTGAATATAATGAACCTCTTTCTGTGGAATAAAGCAGCAGTAGCAAAGCTCCTTTGGGATATAGCAAGGAAGAAAGATTGTTTATGGGTGAAATGGGTGCACTGCTATTACATAAAGAAGAAGGATACTGAGGCAGCTACTACTCCTAAACAAGCTGCCTGGGTCACCAGAAAAGTTATTCAATGTAAAGATATCATAATGGAAACCAATCAGTTGGTGGGATCCTTATCTGAAAGGTTTGATGCTGTATGCCACAAAGGTAAGTTCCAAATTCACAAACTTTATGTAGCCATGATGCCTAGTTATGCTAGAGTAAGCTGGAGGAACCTGATGCTTGTTCAAAATACACTTCCTCGACATAAAATTACTGCATGGTTGGCAGCACAACAAAGGTTAAATACTGTGGATCGTTTGGAAAAAATAGGAATTCAAATTCCTGATGAATGTGTGTTCTGCAAACAACAGAATGAGACCTTCCACCATTTGTTTTTTGAATGTTGTATCACACAAAGATTGTGGGCTCGTATATGTTGCTGGTTGGGATTACATCGACACATTCATAGCTGGGAGGAGGAACTGCAGTGGATCTGCACACTGGCTCGTAGCAACACATGGAAAAAAGCTATAACTGCTGTAGCTTTTATCCATGTTGTAGCTCTAATATGGAAGGCAAGGAACTATAGTAGATTTCAGAATATGGCATACAATGAGGATGCAACTGCTAAAGAGATTGCAATGTTGATCCATATCAAAGGTAGAAGCAATAGAAAGTGGCAGCAGGGACTTAAACAATTGGACAGTTTTCCTTAATTGCTTATCTTCATTCAAACTGTTAGATTAGTGTAAATGTAACAAGGAGCATTCACTTCTTATGGCTAGGAGATTTATGTAATTAGTCTATAACTGGATGTCCAACCAGTTATTATATAGGATTCTGTATATGGTTTGATCATGAATACAATTACACAGTTCATTTAAAAAAAAATCGAAAAAACTTTTAATTATCCATAACCCAACATATAACATAAAGTAACCCAATTTATGTTTCGTGTGATGGGAGAATGAAAGTGTAGTTAGTATTCTTTCTTTACCACATGTAATACTCCTTAATATTTCAAGTAATTAAAATTGAAAAGCTGCTAAATTGTGAGTGAAAATTACCTTTTTCAAAGAAAGTATACCCTCCTTTTGTCCCAAATTAATGTTTTGGTCTTCATTGTGCGAATCAAATTTTATTACTCCCTCAAATCGTTTTATAAATGTTAAAAAAATAAAACACTCCTACGAAAATCAACTTAAAATATTTTTTTCAACTAAAATAATATTTAAACACCTATTGAACGTTTTAATTAATGGTTTAAATTTAGGACCCCTAATTGAGTCTACGTGGCATCACAAACCACTAAAATGGTCAAGGTTCCCGTCCCTACAAACAGAAGAAACCATAACATGCCACGTCAACATACTAACTGAAAGGGTCATTTCCGTCATTTTAATCCGTAAAAAAGAAAAGCCTTCCGCCCCGACCAGCATCCCTCGTCAGGTCCAAATCCGATGACATCGGCATTGCAACAGAGACAAATGTAGAATCAGTTTGACCCTCAACTTCTCTTTAAATTGTTTAGTTCACCCCTTCACTTTCTATGTTGACATCTTGATATAATTCTTACACTGTCAAACGTTAAATGACATTCTTGGTGAAATTTTGTACATATTATTAGTCTTTTATTGAAGCACGCTTATGAAGAATGACATTTCTCTTGATTTATGAGTTTGACTTGGATTATTGAAATTGTGAGTCTATTATTTATTTATATTTTTTATCAATTATGATGTCTTAATGCTAATTTGATGAACCATTTGTTCATTCGTATTTTTGTTGCAATTAAAAGATCATACTATATACATGTTCTTAGCCAACAACGTGAAAAAAAAATTGTATCACTCATATATGCGTTAAGACAAACTAATTTGGTTTTACGTTTATGTTAGTTACTGACTTGATTTTATAATGTCCACTAAATTGTCCTTCAAATTATTTTTCATTAAAAAATTAGGTTTAATGAAACTTTAAATTCTTTATTACTATGTATCTCAAATCTGACATATTTAGTTCCGTCTTTATGTCCTAAAATTAAAGTAATGTTATATTAATATTGTATAATTATCTAAATAAAAAATACTCTAATATTCTTTTCTTATAACATGTCACTTGAACATTTAAGGGCCACTTAATACTTTTTATTTATTTTGTTTTTCAAATTCTAAATTTTAAAATAAAAAAATAGACTAATAAAAATTAAGATTTGATGAAATGTGACTTATTCTTTTAATAACATTGTTGATAGCAATAGTACTTCTAAAAAAATTAACCGATATCCTAGAATATTATAAGTGATGATAAAGTAATCAATTCAAAGTTGACTTTTTTATTGGAGTAATATTCATATAGCAATTAGAAAAGGTCACTTTTTCATATAAAAATCAAATGCTAAATTTGACTAATGAACTCAGAAATTCCTGATTAAAAGAAGTGTTCTAGCATTCAAAAATAAATAAATAATTGTACAGTTAAAGTGAAGTGTAGAAATTATAAGTTTGAGGGGCATGAAAGAAACATTTTATTCTAATCAGAACTTAAATTCTAACTTTTGTTCTTTATGGGGTGTGAAACTCTGAATTATCTAGTTTCTGGTAAAACTGTTCAAGAAAAAAAAAAGCATTGGAAATGTCTTTCCTTTTAATTTTCTCGTCAGATAATTTGCTTGCCTTTTGTGTTCTTACTTTGACCCTCTCTGTACTTACGCGGACACCACCTCCTTCTTCGTGTTCTTCTTCTTCTTCAACAATCTCTCTCTCTCCCTCCCTCTCTCTCTCTCTCACACACATACAATTCTTCTTACGGTTTGTCAAAGTTTTCACTCCGCCAGCGCTGGTAACCGCTCCACTAGCGGGGCCACATTTCTCCGGTCACTGGAAAACGGCCGGAAAAATATAAAACCACGACGATTACTGTTTGACTTAGACGACTTTTGTTTGACTTGAAGAATTGACGGGTGAAAAGCGGTAAGCGGTGGAGTTGTTCAGATCTGTAAGGATTTAATCCCTAGGGTTTGCTGTTTAAAAGGTTTTAAGGTTGGAGAGTTTTTTTGAAAGAATTTTGAAGTGTGGATGGTAGTGTACGGACGAAGGAGGGCGGTGGTCGTCGGAGTAGATGATGAGCGGAGGAAGGTGGGGGAGGTGGCGGTGGTGGTGTAAAATTGGTTGCTCTTTCACATGGAATGGCAGATCTTGTCAGCTATGGTGATGCCCACCGTGATATTGACCAGGTCACCCTTTACTTTTTTTTTTATGATATTTTAGTTTTTAATCAGTTTGAAGATCTTTTTGACCTTTTTCATTTGTTTGGATACTTTAAAACACAGTAATACTAGAAGCCTATTACAATTTCACAAAGCTTTGACTAAACCTTCTTCTTTCGGTGCGTTATTGGAAGTAATTATCGGTATTGATCTCAGCTAGTTTGGGATTGTTGCTAACTTGCTTGATTGATTCATGATTGAATGTACCTTGAAGTAAGATAGGGTGTTTGGAGAGTTTTGGGCGTGGTGGCAGAGAAGAAATTCTGTAGGTACAAATGTATCTGTTTGTGCTTGTCGATGCTAATTCTGAGTTGTTAATATTTTTGAGGTTTGAGAATTTAGAGAAGGGGTGTACTTTAAGGACAGGAGTTAAAGCATTGGACAAAGGAAGGATGCTATTGGGTTATTCATCAAGATAACCCTATTCACATTTCCATGGTTCAAATTTACCAGCTTTATGTACAGTTCAGGCCCTTAGTTGGCTGTATTAAGAAGCAGTAACACTTATCTTACTCCGATCATTACCATTTGGTTGAAAAATGAATGTTAGACTGAAATCAGTATTTCCACCATTTTTTTAAGGTAACATAGTATTTCCACTGGAATTGCGTAAGATATCCATAAATTAGTTGCATATAGAAAGTCTAGGAAATGTGTCATCTGTTAAGATGTGATTCTTCTATTTTTAGCTACTATTCCGAAAGGGAGATAAAATTCTGATTGCAAAACTGTTAGAAGTTAGTGGCACAATCTCGCATATCACTAGTCTACTTGTTGTAAATTAGTGGCTGAAGCATGTGATTATTTATTAAATGATAATATGTTTAAAAGATAATTTTTTGTGCAACTCTCTTTTATTTAAAAAACTCATTTATTCATCTAACTCTTGCCCTTACTAATTCTAGTCATACATCCCACTGCATTATGATCTTGTCCAGAAGAAATGTTTTCTCTAGACTCATTTCTCTTACCATTGGCAGGCATTAATTGCTTTAAAGAAAGGAGCTCAACTGTTGAAATATGGCCGCAAAGGGAAGCCCAAGTTCTATCCATTTAGACTTTCTAATGTAAGTTGGCATTAGCACGGGTACACTTTTTTTATTAGGGCTTTATGAAGTAATACAGCTGAGTGTGTAGATTTAGTGGTGTGTCATGCTTGCTATATTGCATTTTATCGAGCTTGAGCTTCACCATGATCTTATGATTCTCTTGATGCTGTACAGTGTTTTTGTTTCAATAACAAGTCTCCTGCTATGTTATATTAGTATTTCCTGGGAACTTTCTACTTCTGTTTTGATTTAATGAATCAGAATAGACAAATGTTGGAACTTTAAGCAGTATGGGTGAGTTTTGTATGCGACTTTAAACCAGCAGTAACATTTTCAAAGGGAGTTCAAATGGTAAACCTAAATCCTAGGGAAAGCAGCGAAAGGTTAGTTTTAGGTTTCATAATTACCTCAATACTTATATGAATTTTACCTTTTTATGCTCTTTAATTTTTTACTATAATTATCTCGTCTCAAAAACTTCTATGCCCACCCGTGTTTCCTACCCACAACTTGATCTGGAAGCGGTTGCTTTCTTTTTCATGCTCTTTTTTCTGTTACTACATCAGCTGGTATATTATGACAGTCTGACAGACAAATTCAACATCAAATAAAGGTTTGAACTTTCATGAAAACCAGTAATATCTTCATCTTTCAGTTCATGGAATGGGAACTCTATTATTCTAAATGAGATCTGGTCGATGTGCTTGTTTAGGTCATGTCACAGTATATTTAATAAATTTTTATAGACTATTTAATTTCTCTAGTGAGAAAGAATCTAGAAGGTAATAGAATATGTGGGAGGAGATATCGTTGGAACCCCATTTTCTTAAAGTAGAGTTAGATATAGAGACGGCATTCTCACAATAGTTGGATATAGAGTCAGCTATTTTTTTCTATAAAAGAAAGAGAACTGGATGTATAGACAGAAAATACTGGCATAATGTGATACGAAAGGATAAGAATTTGAATTAACTAAGATTTGATTAAAACATGTAAACAATATGTGCGATAAACGTTCCAAATTAATCAAAAGGGCATTTCAAATTGATTTTGAATGATTTTCGAAAGGTAAGATTTTGTTTCACAATTTGGTAGGGGCAATGTTTTGGATAGCGCACGGCGACAAATAGCAATGAGGGCCCGCTTCACTGAGGCGAGATGCGCGCAGCGAAGCGCTCGCCTTTTTGATGTGAGGCGACAATTTATACAAAAACATAAGCCTATTCCTTTTCTTGGAGGCAAAATAGTGTATATATATATATATATATATATATATATATATATATATATATATATATATATATATATATATATATATATATATATATATATATATTGAGACGCGATATCTCAAGCCTATTCCTTTTCTTGGAGTGAATCTGCGCATAAGTTATTTAGATTGATTATAAATACTAATAATAATACAAAATAGAATATATTAATATAATGAATCTACTTGTTACATGCTCAAATACGCTTCAATTTCTCTCACGTCCAGATGCACTACAAGTTAGGCTTAATACTTCAATGGCAAACTTTTGCAAGTTTGGAGTTTGATGTCCAAATTGCTTCCACCATTCAACTATAGAAAAATATTTTAAAAGTTAATAAGTATAAATCTAATAAATTAAATTAAAGTTATAAGGATATCTATATCAAAGTTAGTTACCTGGCGACCTTTTGTCACTGGCTCTAATGGCAGCCGATAAACCAAATAGGCCCTCTGCTTGTGAGTACTTACTGAACTCCTCCCCGATTAGATATATCGTCGCTGAATTAGGGATTTACTTCTCAAGACTTGCATGGTATCCAATCCACACTTCCGAATCCAAGGTTTCATCTCTAGTGTTCTTGTAAAATAATCCCGGGTTCAGAAGATGGCCTGCTGCATGTAAAGATCGATGGAGTTGATTGTTCCACCTGGTATCAATTATCTCAAAAACATTCTCATATTTCCTAACATCTCTATCAAATGACGCTGCAATACTCTCTTTGGCTCTATCCATAGCTTCATAGAGATAGCCCATTGGTGGGTTTTTCTCCCTATCCACCATGCGGAACACCCTAATCAAAGGACCACCAACTTTAAGAGCCCGAACGACATCATTCCAGAATGATGGAACAATAAGAACTTTGGTTGTTTCTCTTACCGCAACTTCCTTTGTATATTTGTTATCTTTCCAATCAATCGAATGAACTAGCTTTCTCAAATTTGCCTTTTGCAAATAAACACTATGCAAAGTTAAGAAAGACGTTGCAAATCTGATCTTGGCCGGTCTCACCAAATTTTTTATCAAATTCAACAACAATGGCCTCTGACTGATGTAAGCATATGCCTTGACGGCCTTACTGAAACAATAACAATTTTATAGTTAATACTTAATAGGATATGATGTAAGTATAATAAAGTTAAAGGCTTTAAAGATAATTATATTAAAGTTATCTGAAGCATATGGGTTTTTCTTGAATATGTCACCAAACATCAAGTTGATACAATGGGCAGCACATGGAGTCCAATAAATGTTTGGATAGGTAGCTTCCATCATCTTCCCCGCACTAACATTCTCACTAGCATTATCTGTAACAATTTTTTACAACATTTTCCGTTCCAATTTTATCAATAGTATTTCTAAACAAGCGGTACATTTTGCTTCCATCCATAGAAGAGTTGCTAGCATCATGGGATTCAAGAAAAACACTCTCTTGGAGAGTTCACCAACACATTTATGATCATTTTTCCATTCCGTGTTGTCCATTTATCCATCATAATGAAACATCCAAAATTGTTCCATTTCACTTTATGCTCCTCAATAATTTGGTATATCTTCCTCGCCTCCTTTTTAAGATGAGTTACTTTAACTTCATGACAGCTAGGAGGCTTCATTCCTGGGCCATATTGTCCTACGGCCTTAATGAGTTTATCAAAAGTTTGGTAGTTGACACAGTTGAAAGGAAGCCCTGCATCGTACATCCATGATGAAAAGGCACTAACAGCGCGATCCCTCAAAAGCTTACTGGCTTCTAAACCTGAACCTTCTTTACCTTTTCCCCTTTCTTGTTGTTTTGCCGAGAAATAAAGATTGAAAGGGTCTTCTGCCACCGTTCGTGCCGTGGATGACCCACTAGATTGAGAGGGACTTTTAGAGGGGGGGGGGGGGGGAGGTCCCATTTCACCTTCTTCCTCCATTTCATCATCTTCATCAATTAGATTCACCGATGCTTCATAATTTTTTTGAGTTCTTACCATGTTTTTCTTTTCAACAAACGCTTTTGCTTCCTCCCTAACCTCGGGTGGACAAAGGGGACATTTTATTACATTTTTAAATCCACCTTTCAAATGTTGCTTGTGACGAGTTATCCCGCCATCATATGTTTTTCGCAAAATACACATTTAATTGCGAATCTTGACGAGCCTTGTATAGCATAATTCCAAGCTATATCTCGTTTAGTATTATCGGATGACGCTATTTTAATGCTGTTTTATAGTAAAAAATTATCAAGTCAATATGCAATTAATTCTACTCTATAATACTATAATTCTATGCTTGAAAAAACATAGCAAACAGAAAAAAAAGGCTGCTGCCTCTGAGAAAGAGCAACAAAGAAAAAAAAAAAAACAGAGCAAAAAAATAAAAGGTTACTGCCTCTGGAAACAGCAAAATAAGAAGAACAAAACTGAAGAAATTTCCTCTGATAAAACAACAAATAAAGAAGATGACAAACAGAGCAAAAAAAAAAATTAAGAGAATAAGAAAGAACTCAGTTTTTGCTCGAAAAATACAGCACGAAACGCACAAAAACAGACCTTATTGGCTTTGTTTCTTTTCGGAAAAAATAGAAAGGAGAAAGGAGAAAGGAGAAGAAGCATACCTGGGAAGCTTGAAGAAGACGAACGATGAAGAAGAAGACTGAGCCCTAAAAGTCTCTGTTGTTTTGTTCGCAAGTGAGAAAACTTGAAGACTTTTGTCAAAAAGCCCTAATCGCGAGTCCCCGACTTAAGTCTTGCCCTTTCTCTCTTTTTTTTTAAAAAAAATAGCGACGCAACAGTCGCCTCACGCTACATAGAGAGAGGCGAACGCTATATTGAATCGCTACGCAACAACCCATCTGTAGCGACACATGCTTTCCTCGCCTCGCCTCACGCTATTAGTGCTGAGGCGAGCGCTATTTACAACACTGGGTAGGGGACTAGTGAATTGTGGTATTTTGACTTCTGAGAATGACGGCATCTTCTGTTTATCTTTAAAATTAAAATTTAGTCCCAGAATGTTCTTGATCCCGTAAAGTATGGTAACATCGGTCATAGTTCACATGAAGAAAGAAAAAGAAGAAATGGTGGATAGCTTTCCCCCTCCCATGTTAAATCGTCGACCATATTCATTCTTTTGCTGCAACTTTCACCCATCATCCATTGAGGATTTGTTTAGCCTTTTAAGAGACGAGGGTCAATATACATAAAAGGCACCCTTTTGAGAGGAGCTTCCTCTGAATTTTTCTAGTATATTTTGGTTTTACTCAACATAGGTGAGAAAACACTGAACTTTCAAGAACTTGTGCGCGCGCTCATGTTGTGTTGCTAAAGATGTGCTTAAGCCCTTAAGGCAGGTGCAATATAGGCTTGGGACTTTGTTTAGTTGGCACTCCAGTATTGGTACCATGAGCTCTTCCTCTGCACGTTTTTTCACTAAAATGCGTCTTTAGTTGTTGCTCTGCCTCAGCAATTCCTGGTTCTTCTTTTTTGCTTTTTGTCTTTGAGAACACTGTACTCATGTTAGTCTTTATCGGAAATTTTCAGGATGAATCATCTCTAGTTTGGATCTCTAGCAGTGGCGAAAAGAGTTTAAAGTTAGCTTCTGTGTCTAGAATCATTCCCGGGCAAAGAACTGTGAGATTATCTTCATCCATTTTCTCTACTGAATAAATTTTGCTTTTCATTTATGTAGACTACTTTACTCGAAATAATGTTGAAATGTTCCACAAATGGGATTAGCTCTTAAATCTTGCCTGTGCTTTTAACTTATCAGGCTGTTTTTCGACGATATCTCCGTCCTGAAAAGGACTACTTGTCCTTCTCGCTCATATATAATTACGGAAAAAGATCCCTCGATCTGGTTAGTGACATAGACCAAGTTTACCCTTTAATGTGACCATGTTGTACATTTTCTGGTTTTCGTTGAGTTACACATGTATCTTGTTATTTCAGATTTGTAAGGATAAGGTCGAGGCAGAGTTCTGGATCACTGGTTTGAAAGCTTTGATATCTTCTGGACAAGGTGGGCGCTCAAAGGTTGATGGTTGGAGTGATGGAGGCCTCTACTTTGATGTAAAATTTACCTTCTAGCAGCTTCTTTGTCTAATTATGAGAGTAGTTTACCCTATTTCTTGTTTAATTCATATACTAAAGGATAGAGTATTCTGAACTGATATTTCTTATTGACCTTGAATCATTTTCTGGTGCATGATTCTGATTGGTATATTTTATATGAACTGCAAGTAATATTTCCATTCTGGTCTATAGTCAACCTTAGACTGTCATCTGCCAGTTTTTCATAACAGCAGTCGCTGAATATTACTCATTTTTGTTTGTTTGTTTGGACATCTCATTATAACGTGGTACAGAATCTACCTAATAAACAGTCATATGTATAAAAATATAAGATAGAAGCTCTCTACTGATTGCCCAATAGCAATGAATGCCATTGTCTAGTTCTCGATTTGGGTTTTGTGTTGGCAAACTGACTGGAAACTGGTTGTGTTTATCTGTTTCTTTGATGTGATGTTTATGCTAGCTTGTGATGATGTTTTCAGCATGAGATGTTCCTGCACAAAATTATAATAATATCTAAGAACTGACACTTGACAGAGATGGTGATATGTGTGAGGTGTGAATAATGAAGTGATTAACATTATATAGATTGTTGATTTGGATCTTGTATTTGCAATCCTGATTAGGAATATGTTTGATTTGTATTAGAACAGCAACAGCGAATACAAAGTAATCCCACAAGTGGGTATGGGGAAGGTAGTGTATATGCAGGCCTTACCCCCTCCTTTGTCACCTTGTGAAGGCAGATAGATTGTATAATTTGTATTGGTATTAATTAATGACTTGAATTGGTTTCATCTCATCAGATATCGATCCTCAATTGTCCCCCCCCCCCCCCCCCCACACACACACACACCCAAATAAAAATAAAAATACAAAGAAAGAGCGAAGACAAAAGAAAAATAATTGCAGTCTCCTTCAGTCGATTAGTATTTGGTACTCCGTTTGGGTGCATTAGACTTGCAACTAATGTCAAACTTCTAATGTCCTCTACAATCTGAAACTATTTTGCAGGATAGTCGAGATTTGACATCAAATAGTCCAAGTTCTAGTTCTGTTAGTGCTACAAAAGAAATTAGCTCTCCAGATGCTTCCTTAAGTTCCAACCCCAATACTTCTCCTAAGAGTTATCAACCTTATAGTTTTGTGCAGTCTGAAAGGTCACATGTAGCTTTGGATCAAGCAAATATGCAAAACATTCAAGCCAAAGGATCTGCTTCAGACGTGTTCCGAGTTAGTGTTTCCAGTGCCCCTAGTACTTCTAGTCATGGTTCTGCACCAGATGATTGTGATGCTTTGGGCGATGTTTATATATGGGGTGAGGTAATATGTGATAACATTGTCAAGGTTGGACCTGAAAAAAACTCCAGTACAGTGAGCACAAGGGCAGATGTGCTTCTTCCAAGACCACTCGAATCCAATGTAGTTTTGGATGTTCATCATATAGCTTGTGGGGTCAAGCATGCTGCCCTTGTCACCAGACAAGGTGAACTCTTTACATGGGGTGAAGAATCTGGTGGCCGGCTTGGCCACGGTGTTGGGAAAGATGTCACCCAACCTCGGTTTGTTGAATCCTTGTCCTTTTGCAGCATTGACTTTGTTGCATGTGGTGAGTTTCACACCTGTGCTGTTACAATGGCTGGTGAACTATATACTTGGGGGGATGGCACCCACAATGCTGGGCTTCTTGGTAATGGCACTGATGTCAGTCACTGGATACCAAAGAGAATTTCAGGCCCTCTGGAAGGACTTCAAGTTGCAGCAGTAACTTGTGGTCCATGGCATACTGCTTTAATAACATCAACTGGGCAGCTCTTCACATTTGGAGATGGAACATTTGGTGTTTTAGGCCATGGTGATAGGGAAAATGTATTGTTTCCTCGAGAGGTCAAGTCTCTGTCAGGTCTGAGGACAATTGCCGTTGCATGTGGAGTTTGGCATACTGCTGCTGTTGTCGAAGTTATTGTCACACAGTCTAGTGCTAGTGTTTCATCTGGAAAATTATTTACTTGGGGAGATGGAGACAAAAGTCGTCTTGGACATGGTGATAAAGAACCTCGGCTGGAGCCTACTTGTGTGCCTGCACTTATTGATTACAATTTTCACAAGATTGCTTGTGGGCATAGTTTAACCGTCTGTTTGACCACATCTGGTCACGTCTTTACAATGGGAAGTACCGTGTATGGACAACTTGGAAACCCTTATTCTGATGGGAAGTTACCTTGCCTGGTAGAAGACAAACTTTCTGGTGAAATTGTCGAAGATATTGCTTCTGGTTCATACCATGTGGCTGTGTTGACGTCCAAAAATGAGGTTTATACGTGGGGAAAAGGAGCCAATGGGAGGTTAGGTCATGGGGATGTAGAGGACCGGAAATCCCCTACTTTGGTTGAAGCTTTGAAGGACAGACATGTGAAATATATTGCTTGTGGTTCTAATTACAGTGCTGCAATATGTCTTCACAAATGGGTTTCTGGTGCTGAGCAGTCTCAGTGTTCAGCCTGTAGACAGGCTTTTGGGTTCACAAGGAAAAGGCACAATTGCTACAACTGCGGACTTGTGCATTGCCATGCATGTACTTCAAGAAAAGCAGTAAGAGCAGCATTGGCTCCAAATCCAAACAAACCGTATCGTGTATGTGACTCTTGTTTTACAAAACTGAGCAAGGTGGCTGAGATTGGAATCAATAACAGGAGAAGTGCTGGACCTCGCCTTTCTGGTGAGAACAAGGACCGGTTGGACAAGGCTGAGTTACGATCAGTGAAATCAGGAATGCCACCAAATCTTGATTTAATCAAGCAGCTAGATAGTAAAGCAGTCAAACAAGGTAGAAAAGCTGATACATTTTCCTTGGGTCGTTCCTCTCAAGCTCCTTTGTTACAGCTGAAAGATGTTGCTTTGTCGACCACTGGTGATCTGCGTTGGGCAGTTCCAAAACCAGTTATTACCCAATCGGGTGTTAGTTCCAGATCTGTATCACCTTTCTCTAGGAAGGCAAGTCCACCACGTTCAGCGACACCAGTACCTACCACAGCAGGACTGTCATTCTCCAAAAGTGTTGCTGACAGTTTGAAAAAGACCAATGAGCTTTTAAATCAGGAAGTTCATAAATTACGGGCCCAGGTATGTTAAGATCTCTGTGGGTGGTTTACGTTTTGCTTGATTTATATGGTACTTCCTATTTCCTTCTAACTGATGTAATTTTCTGTGACTTAGGTTGAGAACCTGAGACATCGTTGTGAACTTCAGGAGATGGAGCTGCAGAAATCAACAAAAAAAGCCCAGGAAGCAATGGTTTTGGCGGCAGAGGAATCTGCTAAATGCAAAGCTGCAAAAGACGTTATAAAATCGCTGACGGCACAGGTTTGCTCATACATTTCGTGTATTTTCACACACACAAATACATACTGTACATGTTTATGCATATGCATTTGTGTATATATATATACATGCACACATATATGCAGTCTTTTCAAATTGAAAAAATGTTGGTTCAAGTTTTTATTTAGGTCTATTGCTTAATGACCAATCATCTCTTCGGACCCTTGTTTTTTTGGCTGAATGCAAAGGTGCTTCTTTCGTATTATTTTCTCGTTTTACAGCTCAAAGACATGGCTGAAAGGTTGCCACCTGGAGCTTATGACGTAGAGAGCCTTAAACTAGCTTACCTACCAAATGGTGTGGACGTGAATTGCATTCACTATCCTGATGCAAATGGGGAACGCCATTCTAGATCTGATTCGATCGCTAGCTCTTATATGGCCTCTCAAACGAGCATGGACTTCAGTACATTTGGAATGCAAAGCCCCAGCAAATCGCAACGGGATTCTAGCAGTACAAGCAATCAAATTCTGACCTCCAATGGTATAGATGATCGAGCTGAAGTTAGACTGCCTAATGGCAGTGCGGAAGAGATGCGCATCAATAGTGCCTCTGAAGCCGTTGATAATAATAAAGACTCTGGGCCTTTACAAGACAATGAAAATGGACTGCAACCAAGAAATTCTCTGCCTCCCGGCAATCCTAATCAAATTGAGGCTGAATGGATTGAGCAATACGAGCCTGGAGTGTATATAACACTCGTAGCTCTTCGAGATGGCACTAGAGATCTGAAACGTGTACGCTTCAGGTAATTGACTTGGATCACTTTTCGTGACCGATTTTGCTTAATTTACCAAAGATATAAAGTGGTCCTCGTACAAAGAATTTCACATTTGCTTTCTACAACACCATTGGAGAAAAAATTGTATTCGATTGTTTTTGAAAAAGTAGCTATTATCTATTGATCAATGTATTTTATGCTCAGAAAACATTGCTTACAATGATTCTGATATAATAGTTCTTCTGTAATTGAATTCTACAGCCGCAGAAGATTCGGGGAGCACCAAGCAGAGACTTGGTGGTCGGAGAACCGGGAAAAAGTTTACGAGAGATATAATGTTCGTGGGTTAGACAAGTCATCGGTTACAGGCCAGGCTGGTCGGAGGTCTGTAGGGGCTCTCTCTCCGTCTTCCCAAATTTAGCAATTCGTTTAGATATACTTATTTTTAGCATTTTTTTCTTTTCTTTTCTTTTTCTACTTTTTGGTAATGGTGGGTGCTGATTGCACGTCAAATTATTTGGCGGGGGGGGGGGGGGGGGGGGGGAGCCAAAACCCTTCGACTTCCGTTATCACCATATTCCACAAATTCCTCGACCTTTCTTTTATGTGTTACTTTTTTGGTTCAATCTTAGTTCCTCGGGCGTCCCACCCTTTTAATCATTTGTTGTATTGTAGTGTATATAATAGTATCAATCAATTATATTTTTTGCCCAGCAGGACCCGACTCATTGCTCCTTTATTTTTCTTTTTTCTTTTAAGACGACCTGGACTGGGTTTGTTGTCGTCTTTTAGGCCGAAAACTTATCCTATAAGCACATGAGATCAATTTTGGAGAGTCGGATGGAAATGAATTTGGGAGTGATGATTTCCGTATCTGTTTGGATGAGTAGGGATAAAAAGAGGGATAAAATGCAATTTTACGACAAATTAATTTGGATTAGACACATTCCCGGTTTCATGGAATTTAGGAGCTGGACTTTTGCATAGAAATGCTATTGAGCTATGAGATCATGGCGCTTATAATTTAAAAACTTCAATTTTAGTATGGAAATATATACTCATAAACTATTGGAAAAGGTATAAAAATATTCTTTATCCACTTATTGGGATAAAAATATTCTTCGATTTACCTTTTTGGTTTACTTATGTCCTTTCACAATTAGGTCAATGTTGAATTTAAAATATTTTTTATTCTGTTTGTAAAATTTAAACAAAAATATTTTATAAAATATTTTTAATTTTTTAAACTAATGCACCACTAGTCTACTAATTTAGTAAAGTCTTCTTTTTTTTTTCCTTTCAATTTTTGCAAAATACAATTCAAAAAATTTTTAAAAAATATTTTTTTCCAGTTTTAAAGCATTTTGTATAAAAATTAAAAAAATTAAAGTAGAAAAAATGTTTTAATAAAATATTACGTTTTTGAAAGTTTTTTTTAAAACTTTTTTTTCTGTTTTTTTAAAAAAACGAAAATATTTTTTAGAAAAAACTGGAAAGCGAAAATAAAATGAAATTCTTTAAAAAACTGAAAAAGAAAAAAAGTTTTTGAAAACATTTTTTTTCTTCTATTTTTACAATTATTTTTTTCAAGATTTTACAGAAAAACGCTTAACTGAAAAAATGAGAAAAATATTTTTTTGTAATAACTAAATTATTTTTTGTAAAACTGGAAAAAAGAAGAAGACTTTACTAATTAGTGGACTATTGGTGCATTAATTTTAAAAAATAAAAATATTTTACAAAATAATTTTTTTTAAGTTTATAAAAAGAATAATAATTATTTTTTATTTAGCATTGACATAACGGTTAAAGGCATAAATAAACCAAAAAAAATAGATGAAGAGGTATTTTTCGTCTAATAGATAAATACATAATATTTTAAAACATTTTCCAATAAATAAGGAGTATTTTGAACCCTTTCCAATTTAATATCATAAATTTATTTTAATAGGATAAGCTTGTAGGAGAGAAAACACGCGTTGAACAAGTGCAAGTAACATCAAGGTCAAATCTTAAAGAATAGGTCAACTATTATTGGAGCATTTATTAGTAACGGGTACAATACTTTCAAGTTTCAACTCAATCTGTGCGCTAAATTCTACTTTTTTATTTATTCAAAATTTACCCATTATTATATTTTTCCAAGAGGTCATCCTACTACACGTGATAAGTTCTTAGTTGGGGAAGTTTAGCAAATACTCATGCAACAGAAAACAATTACTCGCCCTGCCCATCCTTTTTTTTCCCTGCCAACGTTTTTAAGATTAGTTATCTCTTATAACAGAGATTGATATTTTATTTATTTTAAATAAATATAATTTTAAAAAATTATATTTTTTAATTATTTTTAATTTTGTATAATCAAATATTTATTTATGATCATCTCCTACCTTTAGGTCATAAAATAAGCTTTATATTTTTTTCTCTCTACACTTAAATTGCTCATATTCCATCAATTTTTTGGTATCTCCTGCCCCATATTTTTTCTGCCTCTCTCTCATATCCTTTATTTTACTACCAGAACTCTCTGACAAAGCATTAGAATTAGAGTTCTCCGACAAAGATTCTGCTTCAACCTCACCACCACCGAAGACTACTTCAGAATTAGAGTATTCCGACGAAAAATTACTGATGCTGCTTCAACCTCAATCGATGATGGTAAAATTCCGGCGAAGAATTTTAACGTTTGTTTCAACAACATTAATAAACAATAAAATTGCGTGTGGTGTTTGATTCTGTTTTTGGATGGTAAAAGTACACCGTCACAGACTTGGCAAACCAGTGATTTTCTGTTTGGGCAAGGGAAATTGGACATGGATCTGGAAATTTTATTTGAAATACAAACTAATTAGCATAAAATATGTTTTATTTTTGTGTGAAATTTTCAGTAAGTTATCTTGTAGTTTCCACTTTGTTTCTAACCCATTCTTCATCGTCGATTCCTGCCTCAGCCATGATCAGAAGGGAGGGGTTTTCAATTTTAGCCGGGATTACTGCTTCTGTGCCATATACCAACAAATATGGGGTTGCGCCTACCGAGGTACGGACGGTAGTGTGATAGCCTAACAATGCAAAGGGTAACCTCTCGAGCACTGCCTGAACCCTTCTACCATTTTACGAAGTATCTTCTTTATGTTCTTATTGGCTGCCTCGACCGCTTCGTTCGCCTTGGGCAGTACGGGGTGGAATTTCGATGTGTGATCTTGAACTGCTGGCATACTTCTTTCATCAAGTAACTATTGAGATTTGCCCCATTATCAGTGATGAGAATCTTGGGGATTCTGAACCGAAAATGATATTTGCATGTACAAAGTCGACAACGGCCTTCTTGGTCACTGCCTTGAAGGTCTTAGCTTCAACCCACTTGGTAAAATAGTCAATAGCAACCAGGACAAACCTGTGTCCGTTAGAAGCTGCTGGCTCGATGAGCCTGATGACGTCCATGCCTCAAGCAATAGAAGGCCATAGTGCAGACATCGTATGCAATTCAGACGGCGAGGAGTGAATTAAGTCTCCATGCACCTGACATTGATGACATTTGCGCACGAAGATGATACAGTCCCGCTCCATAGTGAGCCAATAACATCCTGCCCGGAGAATCTTCTTTGCAAAAACATATCCGCTCATGTGCGGCCCGCAAATGCCAGTATGTACCTCATTCATGATGATTGTCGCCTGCCCAACATCTACACTTCTTAACAGACCAAGATCCATCATCCTTTTATATAATATTCTTGCGCTAAAGAAAAACCCACTTGACAAGCGACGGATTGTTCTCTTCTAGTCACCCGTGGCTTGTACTGGGTACACACCCCTTCTGATATATTCTTTGATGTTGTGGAACCAAAGCTCACCGTTAAGCTCTTCTTCCACCATGTTGCAATAAACATGTTTATCATGGACCCTGATATGTATCGGGTCAACATAAGCCTTATCCGGATGATGTAACATTGATGCCAAAGTAGCCAAGTCATCAACCTCCATTGTGAATTCCGTCGATGTGCCTTAACTCTATTGACCGGAATCGTTGACAAAGATCATGCAAGCATTGCCGGTATGGTATGAGCTTTAAATATCTCATTTCCCACTCCCCTTGAATTTGGTGTACCAGTAGGTCCGAGTCTCCCAAGACCAAAACTTCCTGGACGCCCATGTTTGCTGCCACTCTCAAACCCAAAATACATGCCTCATATTCTGCCATGTTGTTGGTGCAATAGAAGCGGAGTTGAGTTGTGACTGGGTAATGATGCCCTTCTTCAGAAATGAGCACTTCTCCTATCCCGACGCCTTTCATATTGGATGCCCCATCGAAGAACAATTTCCATCCCGACTTCTCACCCCGTTACATTTCATCAATATGCATCACTTCCTCGTCCGGGAAGTATGTGTTTAAGGGCTCATATTCTTCGTCTAACGGATTTTCAGCTAAGTGATCAGCCAACTTCAGTGCTTTCATGGCAGTCCTAGTCACGTAGATAATGTCAAACTCAGTGAGCAAGATTTGCCCTTTTGTGAGACTTCTTGTGGGCATGGGCTTCTGGAAAATGTGCTTCAAGAGGTCCAGACGCAAGATGAGATAAGTGGTATATGAGGACAAGTAATGATTTAACTTATGGGCTACCCACGTCAAGGCACAACATGTCCTTTTAAGATGAGTATACTTAACCTCATAGGCCGTGAATTTCTTGCTGAGGTATTATACGACCTGTTCTTTCCTCCCGGTGATGTCGTGCTGACCCAACACACATCCAAATGAGTTGTCCAAGACTGTCAAATATAAGATCAAAGGCCTTCCTGGTTATGGCAGAACCAATACCGGTTGGTTTGACAAGTATTCCTTTATCTTATCAAAAACCTCTTGGCACTCTCCTATCCATTTCATCGCAGCATACCTTTTCAATAGCTTAAAGATGGGCTCGCAGATGGTTGTGAGCTGAGCAATGAACCAACTGATGAAATTCAATCTTCCCAATAGACTCATCACTTCTTTTTTATTCCTCGATGGCGGTAGCTCATGTATAGCTTTGATACTTGATGGGTCTAGTTCAATGCCTCGTCAAATGACTATGAACCCTAGAAACTTCCCTTAGGGGACCCCAAATGCGCATTTTGCTGGGTTGAGTTTGAGGTCATACTTACGGAGCCTCTAGAAGAATTTCCTCAGATCTTTAACATGATCGCATTGCTTTCTGGAATTTACAATTACATCATCCACATATACCTCAATTTCTTTATGTATCATATCGTGAAAAATGGTTGTCATTGCCCTCGTGTATGTCGCCCCGGTGTTCTTCAAACCAAAAGGCATGACCTTATAACAATATGTCCCTCATGGTGTGATGAATGCTATTTTTTTCCGCATCTTCTTCATCCATTATGATCTTGTGGTAACCTGCGTAACAATATATGAATGACTCGATATCATGCTTCGCACAATTTTCAATCAGTATGTGAATGTTTGGCAGGGGAAGTTGTCCTTTGGACTTGCTTTATTTAGGTCACGGTAATCGACACACACTCTGGTTTTACCATCCTTCTTTGGTACGAGCACAACATTAGCTAACCAGGTGGGATATCGTGTAACTCGTATAACTTTTGCCTCTAACTGCTTGGTCACTTCCTCTTTGATTTTTCACGCTCACATCAGTTTTAAACTTCCTCAACTTTTGTTTGACGGGAGGGCATGCTGGGTCAGTGGGAAATTTATGAACTTCCAAGTTCGTGCTCAATCTGGGCATGTCATTGTAAGACCATGCGAATACATCTTTATATTCAAGCAATGTTTCAATTATCTCTTTCCTAAGCTGTGGCTCCAGATGGACACTTATTTTGGTTTCTCTAATGTTATCCGAGCTCCATATATTGACTGCCTCTGTATCGCTCAGATTTGGTTTGGGTTTCTCCTCAAATTGCCTCAACTCTTTACTAATTTCGTCCCATGCTCCTTCATCGTCGCATTCTAGCTCATCCTCATGTTCTATTTCCTGAATTATTATTTCTGAACTAGATCAATTTTTAAGACTGGGCCAAAGAGTCCTTATGCATGCCAAATCATTGGAACCAGCATAAAAATAACTGTACAAAAGAGAAAAGAAAGAGAAATAAAGAAAAAATGGGAACTATCAGCATCGCTGGAATGGAAATTGCATTTCATTAGAATCAAAAGATAATAGAGTTTACACATCCAACAACAACAACAACAACAACTACCTAGTATACTCTCACCAGGTGGGGTCTAGGGAAGGTAATATGTAGACAGCCTTACCCCTACCCACACGGACGGAAATAACAACTGAATTAACAACTCTGAAGCTAATCAAAGCCGACTACCACGACTCCCTCCGGGTGGGAAGAGGAGTGGCTTCCTAGTTATTGACTTTTGAGCATGCTCCCATAAACTGCACGTCTGCCCTGCTCGACCCTTCTCTTGCCTTGACCATATTTACCTCATTGAACAACCTTTCTAATCCCTTATCCAAATTCCTCATCCGCGTTGATCATCGGGCAGGGAATCTTTGGAATTGGGCACTTGCTAGTACTGGGCTTGACAAACGATCTGGACAACCTTGGGATGGGAAGGCCTAAGCCCTCTGCTTTAACTTTCTGGCTTGCCTTATGTCTGCAGCTGTAGGCTTGAACCCTAGACCAAAAGTGTCCAAATTTTTGGGGAGGGACACTGGTTGCACCATGCCTTGTAGAGAAGCACCCAACCCCTTGCCGGGCATGAAACCATTCTTCAACATTTCTTAAGCCACCATGACTAATATGGTTGCTATCATTGGGGTTATGACAACCTCACCTTCCAGGATCTTCTCAACTGACACCGTGTCGAATACCTGGTAGACCCGTGGCCCTTTGATGTCTTCAGATTCAATAAAAGGTACGATAGCATCACTTGAAACACACTGATTATCTTCACCGTGCACCATAATATCTTGCCTGTCCCACTCAAATTTGACCATTTGGTGCAAAGTAGATGGCACTGCCTTGGCTGCGTGAATCCAGGGCCTGCCCAACAACAAGTTATAAGAAACTACCACGTTCAGCACTTGAAATTCCATGGTGAACTCAACAGGCCCTATTGTCACCTCCAGCACTATATCCCCTACTAAGTCTTTGCCTCCACTATCGAACCCCCCAACGCAAATGTTATTCTTGTGGACCCTTTCATTCTCCACCTTCAGCTTGATCAATGTGGAGAGCGGATAAATATTTTTGCTGGACCCGTTGTCAACCAGAACCTGGGGACCACATCATCTTCACATTTCACAGTCAAATAAAGGGCCCGATTGTGCTGAGTTCCCTCCATGGGCAGTTTATCGTCAGAGAAGGTGACCCGATTTACCTCGAATATCTTGTTTGCAATTTTCTCCAAATGATTCATTTTTATCTTGTCAGTGATATGGGCTTCGTTCAAAATATTCATCAACGTCCGGCAGTGTTCATCTGAATGGATTAGTAGGGACAATAAGGATATCTGAGCTAGTGTCTTCCTCAATTGCTCTATGATGGAGTAGTCCTGAAGTTTCATTTTCTTCAGGAATTCTTCTGCCTCTTCTTTCGATACAGCTTTCTTCACTGATTCTAGGTTATCCTTAGGGATCCTGCTTTTCCTCAACTCCTCAGGGGCGAAGTATCTCCCAGACCGAGTTAAACCTCGGGCCTCAAAAACATCTTCCCTAACTTCCTTCCCATTGTACATCACTATTGCTTGTTCATATCTCCAAGGAACGGCTTTGGTGTTGACGACTGGTGGCTGGATTACTGGTTTTTCAATGACAGGCTCTATGCGGCACCTTCCACAACTACGATAGGTTCTCTAGCTGCCCAGTGTATTATCGCTTTTGCATGTTGTTTTGGCGCAATTGTGCATGATGAGCTTCCTTGAACTACAACAGGTTTTGTGCTTCTTCCTTTTACCTCGATCATTGACTTCTTCGCTGCTTGTATTCTCATTTTGCTTGACTTCACTGGATTTGATCATCATTACCATCTGTAAGGGCTTTTTAGGCTCTCCCCCTTTCTCTATGATCTCAATCATGTTGGTCTCATGATGGGCAGGCAGTGGGTTTTGGTTAATATTGGGTGCCTCTAGAGTCTGCACTTTAATCCAGCGGGAGTCGATAAGTTCTTGGATAGCATTATTCAAATGCCAACACGTTTTGGTATCTTTCCCCGATGCACCGGAATAGTATTCACAGCTAACTAAATAATCTAGATTTTTCGGGTGAGGATTTGGTAATTTTGCTTCGATTGGTCTCAACACATCCAATTGTCGTAGCCTGTGGAATAAACTAGTGTAGGATTCTCCCAATGGAGTGAAAGTCTTCTTCTTCTGCACCCTTTCATTTCTCAAGACTGGATTGGCTCGGAAGACAGGTTTCGGGGGTTGTTGGTAGGCTCTTGGGGGTGGGTAATGATTTTGTGGAGTTGGGTAGGTATTTTGTGGGGTTGGCGCACGCCAATGTGCGTGGGCGGGATGTTAGGTATACGTTTGTGCGTGATGGACTGAGAAGCGTGGTTCAAATGGTGGATAGTAATGTTGTGGTGGGCCATATGGAGCGTGTGGGTAGGTTTGGTGGTGAGGATGGGGTTGGGTGTAGTAGGATGGAGCCCGAGACCTGAACCAAGTTCCCGACTCCGTTGTTGCTACTTCCTCCTCCTTCTTCTTTCCAAATGTTCCCCAGATCCACCCTAGATGGACTGGGTGGTTGCCTTGATCGCAGAGTAGCTCATGATCTTGTTTGATTTGAGGCCTTCCTCGACCATACTCCCCATGTTAACTACTTTGTTGAAAGATTTACCTACTGCTGACACCAAATGTCCGAAATAGGTAGGTTGCACAGCCTGTAGGAAATAGTCAACCATCTCACTCTCTTTCATCGGCGGATCAACTCTGGTTGCTTGTTCTCTCCACCGAAAATCGTATTCCCTGAAACTCTCATTGTGTTACTTCTCCAGTTTCTTCAAGGATAGACGATCCGAGACAATTTCGAGATTATATTGAAAGTGACAAGCGAATGCTTGTGCCGGGTCATCCCAAGTATTCCACCGATTGTGATCCTGCCGAGTGTACCACTCCAATGCCGACCCACTTAAACTTTGGCTAAAGTATGCCATTAGCAATTCATCTTTTCCCCCTGCTCCTCTCATTTTGCTATAAAATCCCCTTAAATGCGCGACCGGATCGCATGTCCATCACATAAGTCAAATTTAGGCATCTTAAAACCTGGAGGCAACTACACGTCAGGAAATAAACAAAGGTCCTTGAACGCCACGCTCACCTGACCGCTAACCCTTGCATGTCCCTGAACGACTGTTCTAAGCTTCTGACCTTTCTGAGCACCTCTTCCTGCTTAGGATTTTTGACTGGCTTTTCGACTCTCACCGAGATTTCGAAACAGGGAGCATAGGAGTGAGGTTCATGAGCTTTGTAAGCGGGTTCTGGTGGATAGTATTGGCTGTCGTAAGTTTGAAGCAAGAGCTCACTTGAAAATCTATGGAGTGCGGGGGGAGGAGGTGCCACATAAATAGGAGCAATTGGTAGAGGGGGATGAGAAGCAGCTTTAGGTAGTAGAGCTGGTGGTGGTTGAGAGGTCGTACCCTGGTGCTACGAGTAGATAGGAAAACTTGAGGGTAGATCAGTGGTTGACTGGTCATGAGCTTGGGCCAACAGTGGAATGAAGGTTGGGTTAGCATGATAGGTTGGGGGTGGCTGTCCTCTTGCCCATGCCTGGTACATCTCAGCCATTTGGTGCTTCAATTCGTACATTTCCTCCTTCATGGAATTAACGTCCAATTCCTCTACATCTTTCGAGGGGTCAATAATGCTGACGTCGGTTTCCTTATTGGCCATGACTTGCTTGCTCTTAGATCGCGTGTTATAGGAGTGGTTTGCCAGAATACTGCAAGTACTAACCACCTGTTTAGTCGGGATGCAAAACACCAAAAACTGTTAATTGTTAGGTTTTGACATGCAAGTGACCACATATTGGCGGTGAATGCACCTAAACAATGATTGTTTACTATATGCGTCGGTCGATTGCATCATCCCTACTTTCATTTTCTTCATTTGCAATACACTTTTTTGGCTTTGTTCTCCTACTCTCTCCTGTTTTTTTTCTTGTTTGTTTCTTGCCTTCCCTCTGCTTTTCTCTCCTATTCTATCCCTCTTCGTTTCTTTTTTCTTCTCATTTTCTTTATTCGGTTATGGTCGAACCCTATGTAGATTGCCTATGTATCATGACCCTGCATGAATCAGACCGAGCGTAGTTCTGGCAAAAAATAAAAAGTGAAGAAACGATAAAACATTTTGGCATTCTCCGTTTTCATAATAACAAACTTTGGTTACAAAGACTCGAAGAACTGACAGATTTAAGCAAGAAACTAACAAACTCTGATGAAAGACGAACTACAGACTCGAAGAAAAGCTAACCTTACGCAAAAGAAAATACAGACTCCAAGACAAACTGTCAGGCTTTAAGGAAAATACAACTTTACGAATACATTAGGGCTTTGATTACTCCTGGGACCCACGACGCATCGTTCGGCCTTGTTGTAGGCTTGCGTGCTAAATCCCCTTGGAGGTGATGGAGGTCTTCAATTACTTGACGAACAAAGGTCATGGCGGTGGCGAAGAACATGGATTTTGTCATATCCTTGCAGTGGCTGCACTTTGTGGTGATGTAGTCTGCGATTATTCGTACTCTCTCCCTTATAGCACCCTTTTCTTGCAATAGTCGCCCCATTTGTTCGGCCCTTGCCTCCAGAGTTCGTTCAGCTACCCGATTCAGTTCTTGGAATTGCCGCAAATCCATCTCCAACCGTGCTATTGCTGCATAACAATATTCTCTCTCGACTTTGAAGTCCCTGGCTTGCTTGGCCACTTTGTTTTCAACCATGATGACCTTCCTTTTCAATCCAGCAACCTCATCGTCATGCCTTTCCTTTAATTTCTCAATCATGCGGGCTCGTTCCTCAGAATTTTTGGCCAATTGTTTTCCAGCCCCGAATAGCTCACCTTCTGCTTTATTCAAGTCAAACCCATATTCTGTTACTTATTACCTTAAATTGTCTATGAGCTTTTCATCCTTCACGCTCCTGGGGGGTTTTCCCGCGGCTGCTTTCATTTTCTGGATTTGGGCTCGCATTGATTCATTTTCTTTGGTTAATCTTTCTTTTCCCCTCATCTGCAGTAGCTTGCAAAACATTTTCAAATTGAAGGTCTTTGACTTGTTTTTCTAATTTTCCTATCGTGGCCCTGTACTTATTTTTCTTGGCTAGCCAGTTCCATTGTTCTTGTGACGTTTCAGCAAATTCTTGGAGGTGTGGCCTCTTAGCCGGTCTTCCAAACTCTATTTCTTTCTTGTGCCAAGCAAGATACCCTGGTGCAACCTCGCCTTTAGATATGTCACATACTCGAGTGCCCGTCGTCAAGCATTGACATTCGCTCCAAATTTGCCAGACGACGGCTTCGGGAAATTGACCATTGGGACTAATCTCGACCATATGGCAACTAATATGCTCGTCCCTGGGAATTATTTTGCACCTCCCTAATTGTCTTAGCACTCTGTACGGAGCATAGGGTTAGATACTTCGGAGACCCATCAAAGAAAATGAGGTCCGGTGGCTGGCATATACACGATTTTATCCATGGGGAGCCACCCGAACGTCCCCTATATTTGGTTTGCAGTGACAGTCCGAAGACGTGACACCTATTCTGTAGCACCCTCGGGTAATCTCAACCCATCAACCCTGTTGTAGAATTCCTCTATGCAACTTTTTGTTGACGACCCATAATTCATGAATTGAGGCCGATGGCACAAGTGTTTGATCATCTACACCTGTAACAACAGGTTACATCCTTTGAAGAAGTCTCCCCTTGCTTTATAGGCACGAAAGATTTCAGATAATATAATGGGAGCGAGGGTGCTCTTTGCTTGAGTTATTAAAGTGTTGACAACCCATGCTATCAGTATGTTAATATTTTCGTCCTTCCGTGGAAACACCAAAAGACCCAAGAAGAATACTATGAATGTGAAACACCACTGTTCCTCCCATTTGAGTTGATTCCCTTTGCTACAAATATGGTTTTCCGGGTCATTAAATCCCCCTATGTGCCCATACTTTGATATTTAAACTGGGGGGAACAAAAGCCGACTGATAAGTTTGGGTTGTGAACCTTCCTTCTGATCTTTAAAGAGTCCAAGAATTTGTGTACGGCGATGGCCCTTGGCGCAATCAAGTACTGATGCCTCAGGGGGATCGTAGGGGCCCCAATATATCCAGTTATTTTTTCCAATGCCGGCGTGAGTTCGAAATTCGAGAAATGAAATACATTGAGATCCGGGTCCCAGAATGTGATTAATGCCTTTATGATGTCTCCCCTCGGGTTAATCTTTAACAGCCTGGTAAGTCCTCCCAAATGCACATTGACCCTGTTTTGCCCCGCCTCACCTAGGTTATTCCACCACATATTTAGCTCCAAGAGAATTTTGTTCATGAATGTTATTGGCAAATGCTGATTCATGCTCATTCTGCATATTTATTAGGGTGATTAAGTAAAAATAAAGATTTATTGGACTCAAAAACAAAATTGATTTTTCAAATGTTTATTTCAAAGATTAAATCCCGGCATTGCAAGCACGGCTTTTCAGCATTTCCGGAGGACGATTTTAAGGGTGAGCCTACTACCGGCCTAAGGCGGCTGTTTTTGCAAAATAGCCTTCCGGCGCCTTTTTGGAGGCACTCGGCTAATTTCACAAACAAAACCTGATTCTTTTGGTAAGATAAAGTTGGGCCCGATGGGGGTTGCCTACATATCTCACACCTTGTGAGAATCAAACTAGCGTAGTTCGGGCAAATAAAACGAACTATTCTTTTGAAAACAATACTCTTTTCTTTTCATAGGCGAACAAATAAGCTATTTTTAAGACAAACTATTTTAAAAACAAGACTCTTTTTTCCCTTCTTGTTTATATTTCATAGGAAAATAAATAAGCTATTTTTAAAATGAAGTATTCTTGCAAATAAGACTTTGTTCTTTTCATTGGCAAGTAAAACAAACTATTTTTGAAGATAAACCCTTTTTCCTTTCTCTTTTTTCATTTTTTTCTCAAAAATTCGGTAGAGTTTCGACACTATTTGGACATTGGCTTTTTCGCAACAACCGATTAACTCTCTTTACCCTTATACCGCTACTTCTTTTCTCAACTTTTCCTAATATTCATAAGCCGGTCAACATGCAATTCCCGAATAAATGCACAAGTAGCACGCAAAATGCATGAGGATGATCCATTTTTAGGTACACTTGTCCTAGACGGACCCAACCCATGTGTTGAGTCCCCTAAGTCAAAATGCATGATGCAAATAAGCGTTCCTACTAGGGCTCTAGCATGTGGTTGATTTATTCTAGGTTTAAAACCCTGGTATAGGGTCTAGATTGTGCACCTGAGTGAACGACTCGAGGCCGGGAGGGGGCTACGTACCGGGAACCAAAAGGCCATCCGACTTTGTAACTTGTCCGAGCCTCTTTCTTATTTTCAGGTGTGACACTAATAGAATAGGGAGTCTAGACCAGCGAGCACATCCCTGGAGGTGAGAAGACAAGGGTTTCACGGCAATTTATATACAGTTCAGATAATATCAAAGCAGTAAAAGGAAACATTTAGCACATCCAGCCCAAACATGTAATAAAATCAGATAATAAACAAGCCAAATACAACAATTATTATAAGCTCTAACTCTTGAACCCTGAACCAGAGATTCTGGGTTCGATCCCCAGTAGAGTCGCCACAGCTGTCACACCTCCTTTTTGACATCCACAACCCGGCGAAGGGCGTGGATAAGGGAGTTTTTTCCAATTTAAGTGACAATCGAAATGAGATTAATTATTAAAAATCAGAGTCGCCACTTGGGATAATTTATGGTGTCCCAATTCACCGGTTTAATCCCGAATCGAGGAAGAGGATGACTCTATTTAACAGTCCGTGAACCAGAAATCCGAGTAATGAATTTTGTTAACCCAAGAGAAGGTGTTAGGCATTCCCGGGTTCCGTGGTTCTAGCATGGTCACTTAATTGTGATATTCGGCTTATGTTTGATTTTAACTTCTAGCCGCTTTTATTAGTATTTTAAAAGAGAATTGCAACGTTGTTAAAACATGCCTCGAACCACGTCACATAAATGCACCCGTGGTTTTTGACACATTTCAACTTCGTTGAGATTTGGATGTTGGTCACATTAATGTGCACCCGAGTTTAAGAAGGTAATATTATTAAACTAACACGCCTAAAGCAATTACACATATTATTAACTTTGCGGGAGGCCATAAAATTTGCTAAATGGCACGTTCCGAGGTCTAGATATTTAATGCACAATAAAAAAACCAGGATATCCTGAAAGGACTATGGTTTTCTATTAAACATTACTTCCACAAGGCCTAGCTAATCTATTGATGTCTAATGCAAATCAAATAACACCCGTGAAGTAAGTTCAAGCCATTGGGCTTCAAAATGAGCCTAAAGAGAAGAAACCCCTGTCCAGTTTTACAAAACTGGCCAGTCATGAGCCTTAGCCCAGGCCCAAAGTGAAGTGAATTAGAGCCAGACTTGGGTTGTGTATCAGTAGAGCAGAGGCCCAGCTTTGTCGAAAACGGACTGTTGAGCCTTGATCCTTCAATGGATCTAATCCAAATGGGATCTCAATTTGATTATAAACCTGAAACCTTACTTCCAATAACTTTTGTAAAGAAAAATGTACGTTTATTTCAGTCAAAAAAGCTGTTGATTATTTGATTTCATCGAATGCTTAAAGAATTCAAGGAATGAATACAAACCATTTACATTTACATTAAGTCATGAAACTCAAACTCATGTCTTCTAATTTGAAACGTAATCAACACTAAAATGTTCTCAAACCTGGACTGAGCATAGATATAAACTTACATACGGATTTTTTTTCAAACTCGACTACAAGTTATGTCACTTTTGGTCTTAAAGTAAAACTACCACGAGAACTAAAACTACACTATACTAAGGCTACTATCTTCAGATAAATCAACATAAATCCAAAGTCCAACAGTCCAACACAGTCCTATTATTATACATAATATAATGCTTAAATGAATATAAAGGTGAAATGTTCTAGCTAAGGTAAAATACTGAACATAAAAAACTCCCTGCTTTCATTATGTTCTTCCAATTCAATCATATTTTGGGATTAAATTGCATAAGTCATTTGAGGCTGGATGAATACCTGGAACTTGAAGAACAACAAAAGAAGAGGGAGTCAACAATTGAGTAGTAGCAGCAAAAGTTGTTTCAGCAACAATTGATCCTAGGAATACTCAAGGAAATAAACCATTTGAACTAAATAAAACCCACAATTGCAGCACCACAAGTCAGGATCAGAATACCATCAAATTTGAACCCCAAACCCTTGGACAACAAAAGAAGTCAACCCATTTTTGTTTCAGCCATTTGAGAATTTTATTGGAAGATCAAAACTAATAAATTTAAGAATTTTTAAGGGATTTTCCCAGAGTGTTTTAGACTTCCCAACCTCTAGGAATCTCTGCAGAACTCTAGCATTTAGAAATTTTTAGAATTTCTAACACTGACACATTTTTAGACTTTCTGGAATTATTTTCAGGATTTTTCATACCTCAAAAACCTTGTGAATGAAGGCATTAGGGTGCCTTTTTATATCCAATACTTAGGGCATCCCTTCCCTCTTGTTTTAACTACTAGTCCTCCTCTTATTTTCAGATTCACCTAACTAGTCCCTAAATTCTTAACTTGTTATCCAAGTCATAACAATTAAAGTCTAAATTTCAACTTTGACCCCCATTCTAGAAGCTTCCTAAATCAACTGATAAAGATTCCACAATGAACTACCCAAACCACCCTTGAATTACTTCTAAATTACCAACTGATGTTAACTATTCTAACCTTTCTAATTTACTACGTTTAACCCTATAATTTGAGTATCAATCAGCTAACACATTCCAAGCAAACTACTTATATGAATCACTAAAGAACAATTTCCATTAAAACAACAATGAAAATCAAACAAACCCTACATTAAGTCTAAAAGGAAATATAACACTGAGACGAACAAGATCAAACCGAATCAAATAGCTAATATGCACAAAGGAAGATTAGTTTTAAAAACAAAATCCATGCATAGGCAGAAATGCTATCCTATATAACTAAATTAATTAAAATAATGAAGCTTAAACAAGATTAATGAACCTACAACAAACATGATTGAACCAATTTACAAGAAGCATAATCCAAAACAAAAATAAAAATAAGAAAGGAACTTATCTGAGGTATGTGTGGAATAGAATCGAGCTTCGACATTCAAGGAAAGGCTTCCGTTCTGAACCCTCTAGGGTTCTGCAAGTCGAAGGTCAGAGATGTTATTTTGGGCGGGGTTGGTTGAAACACCATCGTACATGGACGAGACGACGGATATATTTTAACCTATTCGACAGGTTCAAGGGAAATTTGAGGAAAGCGGGGTTCAGATCTGCGTAGAGGATGGAAAGGAGAACCTGTGGTGTATTATTGGTGGCCGTTTGAGTTGGCGCCGCCGTGGACAGCGGACCAGTCGAATATTTGAACTAATATTCAAGATGATTGGTTAAGATTTGAGGGCTGGGGTTTAAGGGGTTGGAAAGAGGAGGAAAAGGACATCCAGGGGTGTTAATTTGCGCATCGTTGGAGATTTGCCGCCGCCGATTTCCGACCGGCAACGGACGGCGTAGAAGTGGTGGTTATGCGAAGGCAATATACTGGTGGAATCAGGGGTGTTTGAGAGAGGGTTTGGAGGGGTGGGGGGAATTCTGACATTTATATAGTTAAGAACCTAGGCAGTTCACATCCGTTGATAAATATCATCAACGGCTCTGATTGACCCCAAGGAAACGATGCCATTTTTAGTTCCTGAGGCTGGAACGGGTTTGGGTAAGGCGTATGGGTCGTTCAAAGGCACAAGGGGGTGGGCTTGGGTCGTTCAGATGCACAAAAGGCCCAAGTTTGTCTCAAACCCAAACCCACTTCAATTTTCTTTTATTTTCCTTTCCTTTTCTCTTTTTTCAAAATTAATATTAAAATAAAAACCTATACTAAAATTAAAAATTAACCTTTCCAATTGAATTAATTTCCTCATAATTTCCCAAACTAATAATAAAAAAAAACAAACTAAAGGAAAAACTACCAAAATTCAAAATCAAAAGGTGCAAAACAAACTTTCTTTTTGTGATTTTTCCTATTTTATAAAACAGCTAATTTTTGCTTAATCCAAAAAATGTAGAATTAAATCCTAAATGCAAAATGCAACATTTTATATTTTTTTCATTAATTAAAATGCACCAAACAAAATGCAAACAATTAACATCAAAGGACACAAAAATCTACAAAATATCAAAATAATGAACAAAATCATTTTGTTTGAATTTCTTGGAGTAATTCATATAGGGCAAAAATTACGTGCTCACATACCCACTCCTCCTCCTAGTCCTATCAAAAACAGGAACAAGGGAAAGACGGAAGATTTGAGCAACATCAGAAAGGAAAATTTGGTTGAACGGGTATAAATCACTTAGAGCTCCAAAGAAAGTGCATCCCTACTCAAGCAGAAGCTGTTGAAATTTCAGGAAGAACTGGATCAAGTCCGAAATTTGGCAAGTCTATCATTTTCCTTTGCCGCCCTAGAAGTTACTCATAATCCCATATCTCTACAAAATGTCCTAAACCTTCCCGCTCCTTACCACCACCATTGCAATACTTGTCGAACTCCCAACACACTCCGATGCTCATCCCCGAACCATTGAACTCCACAAATGACCACGGCCACAACCAACACAACATCCCTATCTATGTGGACACTGTGTCGCATCCTACTCAACCCATCTCAAGCACACCCGAGTCTGATAACAAAGACTTGCTCATCAGAAATTTGGCTAGAGAGCTTAAGAAGCTGACTACCAGGATCCAAGGTGTTGAAGGGAGAAAAGGAATTGAGGGGATAAACTATGAAGATATATGCATAAAACCCGATGTCGAACTTCCCGAGGGGTACAAAACTCCCAAGTTCAAAATGTGTGATGGCACAGGGTATCCCAAGGTTCACTTGAGGACATACTGCGACAAGTTGGTCGGAGTAGGAAAAGATGAGAGGATCCATATGAAGCTTTTCATGAGGAGCCTGAAAGGAGATGCTCTATCTTGGTACATCAGCCAGGACCTAAAGAAGTGGTCAAACTGGGTCAGTATGGCGTTCGACTTCATGGATAGGTTCAGGTTCAACATGGAAAATGCACTGGACGTGTTTTACATTAAGAATTTGAAGAAGAACCCACAGAAATGTTCCGCGAGTATGCCACTCGTTGGAGATCAGAGGCTGCTAAGTTTCGACCTGCTTTAGGGGAAGGACGGATGAATAAATTTTTTTTTCTAGGCTCAGGATTCGCAATACTATGAAAGACGGATGCTGATCGAGAACCCTAAATTTTTGACATCATCAAGCTAGGAGAAAGGATTGAAAAAAGCATCAAGAGTGGTATGGTTACTAACTTTGAAGCTTTGCAAGTCACCAACAAGGCCCTGCAGTCCGATGGTACATCCAAAAAAGGGACGTAAGTGCCGTAATGGCACAGAGAACCAAATCACTTTGAATTTCCAAACACCCGCACCTTCCTACCAAACTCCACCACCTAGATATTCCCAACCTGCACATGTCTACCAAGCTTACAACACTTAACCATCCCAGTATCAGTTACCTCCCACTCACCAAAACTTTCCTAGACCTCGACCAAATATTAACCACAGACCTCCCAAACAGTATACCGTCATTACCGAATCAATCGACCAGCTATATGAAAGACTTAAAGCTGCTGATTATGTCACCCCTATCCCCGCCATAACCCTTGAAAACCTTTCCCAATGGGTCAACCCAAATAAAACCCGTGCATACCATTCTGGCACGAAAGGGCACACCATCGATGAATGCCGCTCCCTGAAAGATAAGATCCAAGCTCTGATTGACAATAAGATCATCGTGGCCAAGGAGCCAGCTCCAAATGTCCGCAGCAACCCTCTACTAGACCATAAAGGTGGAGGTACTCATATGATCGAAATAGAGGATGATTGGGATCTCAAAGGATCAATCAATTTGATCATAGAAGGGGACGATCAGAAGAAACCAATTGTTACCCTTAATCTGATTGTAATTCCAATTCAGCCTTCTGAGGATGCCGAGGTGAACATGTCCATACCACTTGAGTTTGAAACACCAGCCTCTGCAAAGACACCAATACCAATTGAGGTCGAGTTTGGGTCCCCGAAGGCGCCTAAGCCATTTGAAGTTGCTGTATTGCCTGCCAAAGCAAGGGTGCCTATTCCAGTAGAAATGACAACTATAACAACATTCCATACAAAAGCAATACCATGGGACTACACCGCCGAGGCAAGAAGGAAGGGAAAGGCCATGTTCGGGGAAGTAGTTGCGGCTCAGGGTATGACAGGAACTAGCGTGTTTATACCTTGGAATATTTGGTTGAGTCAAGTAAGCAAACCTTTGGTCGACAAGCCATCATTGAAATGGGGCCTGGCGATCTCTGGAGAAAGATACAAGCAAATGAATACTCAATCATTGATTAGTTGAATAAAACACCACACAAATTTCTATCCTCGCTTTGCTACAAAGTTTCAATGCACACAAAAATGCTTTATTGAAGGTGCTGAGTGAGGCATATGTACCAAGAAACATCACCGGAGGAGAAATGGCAAACATGGTAAGTTAGGTATTGGAGAGTCACACCTTCCACGAAGATGAGCTGCCACCGGAAGAGTTGAGTCATAACAAGGCATTGCATATCAATGTGCAGTGTGAAGATTATTTTATTACCAGGATCCTGGTCTATGGATGGTCCAGCCTCAATATTTGCCCATTGATAACACTCAGAACATTAGGAAAAGAGCTGCATGAGATCAAGGATGGGGCCATCAACGTCAAAGCTTTCGAACGGTTCTCAAAGGTCCACTACTGGGGAAATTAGCTTACATTTGCAAATGTGTCCAGTTTGGTTTGATATTGATTTTCAAATGATAGACGTGCTGGCGTCTTACAATTTATTATTTGGACGACCATGGATTTATGCCGCTGGGGACGTGGTATCCACACTACATCAGGTAGTGTAGTTTGAGAGAAGTCAATAGGAGGTAATCCTTCATGGTGAAGGTAGCAATCCCATATATAGTATCCAGACCATCCCAACGATTGGAGGAAGAATAAGGATAGGTGGGGAAACTTACCACCACATCGAGCGAGTCAACATTGTCGATAAGGATAAATGGTAGGATAACAAAATTGAAAGCATATTGAACTGGAGAGGGTATGAGCCTGGCAAGGGACTTGGCAAGAATCTCCAGAGAATTGCTAAACCCATCGAGCTCAAGAAGCATGGCACCACCTTCGGATTGGGATATGAGTATACCTTAAAAGAATTCAAGGAATGGTCGCCACCCTGGTGCATTCCATACTATCTATTGGAGCAGTCGATACCTCGTCTGGAGCAGACTTTCTAACCAGCTGAAATCATCTATGGGTCAGTGTCACACCTCCTTTTGGCTATCTACAACCCGACGAAGGGCGTAGATAAGGGTGTTTTCCAATTAAAGGACAATCAAAACGGGATTCAATTATTTAAGAGAATTTTAGAGTCGCCACTTGGGAGACTTATGGTGTCCCAAGTCACCGTTTAGAATCCCAAATCGAGGAAAGAATTACTCTGTTTAACAGTCCGCGAACCAAAAATCTGAGTAAAGAATTCTCTTAACACGGGAGAAGGTGTTAGGCATTCCTGAGTTATGTGGTTTTAGCACGGTCACTCAACTGTATATTTGGCTTAAATTATCTGATTTTAGAACATGTTTTAACTTATATGCTTTTTAATTTTAAACTGCTTTTATTATTATTTTTAGAGAAAATTGCAACATCGTTAAAACATGCCTCGAACCGCGTCACATAAATGCACCCGTGGATTTTGACATATTTCAACTTCGTTGAGATTTAGATTTGGGTCATATAAATGTGCACCTGAATTCAGGAAAATAATATCATTAAAGAACGCGCCTAAAGCGACTAACGTGTTATAAAGTTCGCGGGAGGCCATGAAAATTCACTAGATAGCACGTCCCCAGTTTCTAAATATTTAAATGTGTAAGTATTTAAAGAGGGCCACGTAATTGGTGATTCTATTTGGCGCGGTGCACCTCACACATTTTTTAAAAGTCATCCTAAAGAGAAAACTATCATATTTCAAGTGGGATTGTTTCTAAGAACCTCATTAATTTGGGGTTGCAAGATGAAAATAATCAGAAGCCAGCCCGGGAACAACTTCAGCAAAGTGGGCTTTGAAACCGGCCCAAAAATCCGGCAAATTTCGTTTAACAAATTTGTGAAACACTTGGCTCTTGAGACTGACCCAACAAGTAGAGCTGCGGCTCAAATTTAATTCCCAAAAGTTCAAGGTCGGATCTGATAACTTAATATCTTCACATTAGTAATCCTTAGCGATTTGATCATTTCCGGAACACTCAAACTAATAGGTAAACGATATAAGTATTAATATTAAGTGATAAACTTGCTATTCTGGATTTTTAGTTCAAAATCTGATTGATGAACACACTTAAAATAATCGAAGGCACTGAATGGCTATCAACATTGACTCAAAGGAATATACTTATTAACAACTTGATCTACAGAATTCACAAATATCCGATTCATCCTTGCGACTATGCTCATCATGACCAAAGCATTTTGAAACAGCAAAGAAAAACTGCAGAGTCTTACTAAGCTAATCAACACTACTGATTACTCGAATAAGACTACACATTACTTTTAAAGTCCTGGCTACGAATTAACACATGACCAACATAGCAATGCATTCTAGACTACTCAAATCTAATGCTAATGAACACAATTCAATGGTTTTATATAGTCCCGGGCAGTCTATATATGTTCACATTCATAAAACTTAACCAAATCAGGGAATCTACTCAATATGAACAAAATTTTGCAACTGACTTCATCACAAATATCAACTGGACCTCTACATTTGCATCAGGCTTAGTAAGAATACCTGGAAATTGCGAATATGAAAGGAAAGTGATATCATAGTAGTAGATGGCAAAGCAACAGATCACAACCATAGTAAAACCATCTAAACCCAGCAGAGTACCAATATGGGCAAAGATGAACCCAGTAAACGACACAATCAATGAAACAAACACTTTAATTGTGCCAACAAAATCCTAGGACTCGACTTAATAGCAATTCTCAAACCTCTATCTAAACATGAAGCTTTTGGAAATAAACCAATCAATGGAAAAGTAACAATTTATGGATTTAGCTTCAAGATTTTAAGAGAATTATAGAGATACTTCTTCCAGATTTTTCCAGCCCCCTTTTCAGTGATTTTAACCCCTTTTTATAGCCAAAACTAGGGCATCATTTTTTATTATAATTTGCCCTTAAGTCCCTCTTTAATTTTCAGATATTACCTATTTGAACCCTCATTTCATGACTTGTTTCCCAAGTTACTGCATCAATATTGCTGATTTTGTATTGGGACCCCTTCTAGAAGGGTCTAAATGCTTCTACCATTTTCTAATCTTTAGATGGTACCTATATTACCCTTGTTTGTCCCCAATATTACCATTAACAACCTGAAAGGTCCATGTTGACCTTGATTGTCTTAAAATTATCAGAAATACCTGTACAAATCCTGTGCTACCCCTTAATTATCTATTTGCATTCTAAATTAACTCCTAAGACTAATTTCCTAATCCTAACAGCTACGACCAGTCCAAATGATACTACTCAAGGACAAGCAGTCCAAATTCAGCAATCAACTAGAAATTCAAACCCACTAAGTTTACTCAAATATTAGCAATTGGTTCCACAAAACATGCTAATAATTTATCGACCTTGTGAACTTAAAATGATCAATAAATCATTAATACTGTGAATAATTACTAGAACAGTCCAGACCCTTTTCTACTTACATTCAATTTCAAATGTAAATCATGGTATTGCTAGCATCAAACAAAATCTATCACCCAATTCCAGTAACACCCATTCAACAATTAAACCAAAGATGACAGGTCTGGGATTTGTTAAGACCAAATAATTTAACATGGAATAAATTGATTTCTAACAGGATCAACAAAACAAAATAATAAAAGACGAAAGGGGGAACAATGGACACACTGACTCCATGATAACTCTAACATTATTCATGAATTAGGTAAAACTATTTACACAAAACACCTGGATATACGAATTATGCAAACAAACACATGAATTAAAATTTTTGTTTCATAAGAATTGATTTCAGGAACAAACATGTTATCACTGACTACGGGGCACAATCATGAATGGAACTAACATACAATTCAGCCTAAGAAATCAAGAATTTACTAAAACCAATTAAAATTTGCCCTAATAGCCCTAACTTGTTCAGAACAGGCAAAAAACCAGAGAAACAATAACTAAAGCTAAAAGAAGAATGTAGACTTATCAGGTTTCTTCAGTCTGTCATTGCCGAAGTCAATAAAAATCCTCGAATGATTTCCAATCTTGGATTTGTCTTCAATCGGTTGGTGCCAACACTGAAGGAATTTGGGGACCATTTGAGTGAGATTAGATGGGCTTTTGGGTGGATGAAGGCTAGAAGAGGGTGGGGTGTGGTGTTTGTAGGGTACTGGGTGGCAGCCACCACCTTGCATGGCGGAGCTGCCATCTTCAGGTGAATATTTGGCGAGTTGTGGCCATGTTTGAGGGTAATTGTCGGCAAGGTTAAGGTGAGTAGGTTCATTGGTGTTGATTTGGATGTGGTTTGCCACCGGCCACCGCCGTAGACGGCGGAGCTACCGTATTTTAATCGATTATTCGAGCAAATCGGCGGTAATTCGAAGGGTGATCTTTATGGGATTGGGAAGAGGAGAGTGAGATGGTTCTATGGTGTAAATCTGGGAGATATTGGGGTCACGCCGGCGGCGGCGGCGATTTTCGACCGGCGACGGATGGTGGTGCTAAGGTGGCTCATTGGTTGCGTTACACTGCTGAGTGAACTGTACGAGGATGAAATGTTTTGTCTCTAATGTTATTGCAGAGTGTTCAGACCATTTTATTTGAAACGCAAGGTCTCACGTGAGCCGTTGGATGATGGGCGATGGACGGCCAAGATGAATGGCAACCAAACGATGTCGTTTGGCACCCCTCGGGCTGGACCAGGTAGGGGGACAATTGGGCGAAGCTGGGTCTTAATTGTTTGGGCTGGTTTTAATTAAAATTGGCCCTAAATGGGGTATTCTTTTTTTGAAATAAATTTTCAGGTTTTCCTTTACTCCCTCCTTTTTTTTTTATTCCAAATCCAAAATTATTTAAAACCCTAAAAAAATTCCTAATTAATCTATAAAAACCTAATTAGTCATACAATCATAAAAGATTAAAAGGAAAAACCAAAATTACCTCAAATCAATCTTACGTGCACATGCCTCATATATTTTTGTATTTTTTTGTTATTTAAAATGCACAAAAATGCAAACAATTAACAGAATAATGCCACGAAAAATCAAAATTCCAAATAAACAACGAAATTATTTTGTTTCGAATTTATGAAAGTAATCCGTATAGGGCAAAAATCACATGCTCACAGTCTGAAGAAGATGAAACATTAGCAGCACTGAGGAACTTGTTCTTGGAGGATGATGATATGAACTGCTGTGTCAATTTTGAGGAGGAGGGGGAGGAAGGCCCTTCCATACAGGCTGTAAATAGAGGAGCACGCCTCAACAACTCGACCGTCAGGACCACCAGAGCTCGTCGTGCCTCGGGGTATCAAGGTTGAATAAAGCACCACGCACCATTTTATTTTACTAGTTTATTTTCCTTTCGCATTATTTTTTTGCAAGAAAGAGCTCCAATGTTCAAAACATTTATGGAATTTATTAAAATATTTCAGTTTCTTATAAATTCTCCGCTTATTATTTCCCGTTACTTTATTCATACAGCATTAGTATTACCCATTTTGATGAACCAATGACTGTGACATACAACGAGACAACGCAACAAACAGACATAGATTTAGAGGAAGATGATATACCGGAAGAAATTGTTAAAGAAGTTGAGAATTTTGAGAATAAAACTAAGTACAACTTGGACGAGACTGAGATCATCAACTTGGGAGATGCAGTCAACATCAAAGAAACGCGAATCAGCATTCATTTGTCACTGTCAGAAAAGAAAGAATATATAGAGTTTCTAAAAGATTATGAAGATATATTTGCCTGGTCATACAATGACATGACTAGTCTAAGCATATCCATTGTGGCTCACAAATTACCGACTGATCCGGACTGCCTGCCAGTAAAACATATGCTCAGGAAATTCAAGCCAGATATGAGTTTGAAAATCAAAGAAGAGGTCACGAAGCAGGTCAAATCTAAGATTCTCAGGGTAGTAGAGTATCCGACATGGTTAGCCAATATTCTACCAGTACCGAAGAAGGATGGGAAGGTCAGAGTCTGTGTCGACTAACGGGATCTCAACCGGGCTAGTCCAAAAGATGACTTCCCCTTGCTGAATATGCACATCTTGATTGACAACTGCGCCAAGCATGAGCTGCAGTCATTCGTTGATTGTTTTACTAGGTACCATCAAATATGGATGGATGAAGAGGATGTTGAGAAAATAACTTTCATTATGCCGTGGGGGATGTACTGCTACAAAATGATGCCGTTTGGGTTAAAGAACGCATGGTCCACCTACATGAGGGCCATGACCACCATTTTTCATGACACGATACATAAGGAGATTGGAGCGTATATAGACAACAACGTCATTAAGTCCAAGAAAGCCGCTGATCACATGGAAGATTTAAAGAAAACTTTCAATAGTCTGAGAAGACACAGCCTGAAATTGAACCCTGCAAAATGTCCATTTGAGGTTCCAGGAGGGAAATCGCGTGGGTTCATTGTGACCCGCCGAGGGATAGAATTGGATCCATCAAAGGTCAAAGCCATTCAAGAATTTCCACCGCTAAAGAACAATAAAGAAGTAATGAGTTTCTTGGGGAGACTTAACTAAATCAACCGGTTCATAGCACAATCTACTATCATCTTTGAGCCAATCTTTAAGATGCTGAAGAAGGATGCCGCTACCAAATGGACCGATGACTGCCAAAAGACCTTCAATAGAATCAAGGAGTACTTGTCAACACCGCCATTTTTGGTTCCGACTGAGTCAGGTAGACCTCTGTTACTCTACCTTGTGGTGCTAAATGGAGCGTTTGGTTGTGCTATGGGGCAACATGATGAAACAAGGATAAAAGAGCATGCTTTCTATTATCTCAGCTATAAGTTCAACCTATACGAGGCCCGATATTCTCTGTTGGAACGTACCTGTTGTGCTCTAACTTGGGTAGCTCAGAAGCTGAGGCCCTATTTCTGTCTTACACTATGTATCTCATATCAAGAATGGACCTATTAAAGTACATCTTTCAGAAGCCCATGCCCACTAGCAAGCTAGTCAAGTGGCAAATCCTACTGAGTGACTTCGACATTGTATATGTGACTCAGAAACAATCAAAGGACAGACATTAGCAGATCACCTTGCAGAAAACCATGTGGATAGAGAATACTAACCCTTAAAGACGTATTTTCATGATGAGGAGGTATCATTTGTGGGAAAAGACATTGTAGAGTCCTATGACGGTTGGAGGATATTTTTCGACAGAGCAGCAAATTTCAAGGGAATAATATGGGCAGTCCTAGTATCAGAAACTGGCCAGCACTATTCGATATCTGCCAAACCTAGGTTCCCCTGCACCAATAATATGGACGAGACGAAGCTTGATCTTGGGGCTCAAGATGGCCATCGACATGAACATCCAAGAGTTGCTAGTGATTGGAGATTCAGATTTACTTATACATCAGGTCCGAGAAGAATGGATAACCAAAAACTCCAGGATACTCCCACACCTACATCATGTACAGGAGTTGAGAAAAAGGTTCACAAAAACAGAATTCTGGCATATTCCTAGAGTCCAGAATGAGTTTGATGATGCACTAGCCACCCTATCATCTATGATTCAGCATCCAGATAAGAATTTCATAGACCCTATTCTAGTGAAGATTCATGATTAGCCAACCTACTGTGCTCATGTCGAGGAAGAAATAGATGGAAAGCCTTGGTTTTACGACATCAAGGAATTTTTAGCTAGAGGAGAATATCCAGAGCTTGCAAATGCTACTCAGAAATGCACCCTTAGAAGATTGTCCAACAATTTCTTCCACAGCGGAGGAATCCTGTATAAGAGAACTCTGGATTTGGGTTTACTAAGGTGTGTTGATGCGAGGGAAGCGTCTAAACTGCTAGAGGAAGTTCGTGCCGAGACCTGTGGTTCGTGTAGGCATATGACTTTTTCACCCTCCCCAAGATTTTACCATTTTAGCGTAAAATATGTAGTTTAGGTCTAATATAGATATTTTAGTTAATTTTGACTCTTTTATTTTACCTCGTTACAAAATAAAAATTACAAAAATATTTATTCTTTTTAGTTACTATTAGTTTATATATTTTTCATAAATTTAAAAAAAATATATATAAAATAGTACCTTATTTTTATCTTTATATTAACTTTAGAAAAAACACAAAAAATAGTTTCATGTCTCAATATAGTTTAGTTTATCATAAAATTAGTTTTATATTTTTATATTATAATTATATATAATTTTAGAAGAAGGATTAGTGTCAGGTTGATTTATCTTGTCTTTATGAATTTTGCAGATTTTTTAGTATTTGGCCCAATTTGAAGGCTCACTAACACCAAACTCATACCTACTAAACCTAAAACCTTTCTATATAGCTACGCCCTATATGCTAAAACCTACATGAGAAGACCTAGATTAACACAGCTGGAGGGAATACGAAAAATCAGATCCGGCGCCGCAGAGACTAGGATAGACCCCATCGTCCTGCGTCTCCTTCTTCAATTGGAAACCCAGCGAGAACAACCAACCAAAGGCCCCTGAAGCTTGGTCTTCTCCGAACGCCCATATTCCTATAGTTTCATCTTCTCATCGCACCCCACCATCCCCAGAAATCAAACGGCGAAGAATACCCATCAGCCATCGATACCAAAACCAAATGACCCCTGTTCCTGATCTGCTTCGGCAAAAAACACGAGAGAGTTCCATCGCTACTTCCTCTACACGTCTTCTCTGCCTCACCTCTGTCTCCAAAGAGCCTTGCCAAAAACCAGTTAATTCGTCATCTTTTGTTCGAGTCTGTCGATTCCAATCAAGGTTCCGTGCGTCGTTCTTTGTTCGTTTTCAAATCCGTTCGCTTCCAACTGAGCTAATTTTTTGTAAGTTATTCGAATATAACTGTTACATCTACTTCATTCATTGTTGTCTATGCCATTTTTAGACCTTGCATCAGGTATGATACTGTAACGATTGGTCATAGCAGTTATCCTTTCGGTAATTCTGAGATCTGGGCACTTTTGTTACATTGTTGTTTTAGATTTTAAGGACCTTTTTTTAATCTCCCAATGGTGTCTTTACGTGAATACAGAAACTTGGGATCACGATAAGAGTGGTGTTAGTAATGGCTGTTTGTTATATGTGAATCTCGTGTCATAAAAATATGACAGATCTGATGCAAGGTCTAATTGTTTGAATTAATATTTTGTTGATGGTTGTTCCGTTTTGGTGGAAAGTCTAACTTTTGTAGTTTGTTCCAGTTTTGTGATTGTTTGGATTACAGTATGGGGTCTAGAGGTATGAATTCATTAGAAGAATGCATTATAAGAATTGAGATTAGAGATATAAATTTAAATTCATGCTATCTTTCATATCACGCCTGATTGTGTATTTTGGTCTTGTCACTCAATTGGATAATGCAGTCAATGAGAAACTTCTGCAAGTTCTTTAACTTATTAGTTAGTATATGGAAGAAAGTTTGCAGTAATTGTTTCATAATATCTATTTTACTTCCAAAATCACTTTCAATATCATTTGTTTTCGAACTATATTTTTCCTGAATACTCTTGTTGTTCATGGTAATAAACCTGTGGTGTCAGCTCTGTTTCCACTATTTAGAGACTTTTATTGTGGCATTCCTCCTGCTTTTAACCTTCACCTTTCTCAAAATTTTAGTATGTAGCTTTATCTTTTCTATGAAGCCATAACAACCGAGCAATGGTTGCTTCACATTTGTACGATTTCAGTAATGTAGTTGTGAGGCTTAATTTTTAAAAATTTGGGGTACATTTCATGTGATCCGATTCTTATTTCCAACAAGGTTAAATACAATGTGTTGTCAACCACGGGTGCATTTCATGTAGTATGGCTTGCGATATATTTTAAATAACCTCGAATTAATTTCTTAAATAAGTAAAAGCAATTTTAAAGCTAAAAATGCACATAGGTTTAAAAGTGTTTTAAAATCAGATAATTGACCCAAAAATAACAGTTGGACGACCGTGCTAGAACCACAGAACTCGGGAATGCCTAACACATTCTCTCGGGTTAACAGAATTCCTTACCCGAATTTTTAGTTCGCGGACTATTAAACAGAGTCAATCTTTTCCTCGATTAAGGATTTAAACCAGTGACTTGGGACACCATTAATTATCCCAAGTGGCGACTCTGAATTCTCTAATTAAATAGATCTCGTTTTGATTGTCACTTTAACTTAAAAAACTCGCTTTTACACTTCCTTCTGTGGGTATAGTGTAAAAAAAGGAGGTGTGATAGTCTGCATGTGAACGGTTTTGTCTTAGCCAAGATGATACTTCGAGCTGGTTATTTTTTATGACTATGGAGATGGACTGCATCCAGTATATCCGAAAGTGCCACCCTGTCGGATCCATGCAGACATGATAAATATGCCTCCAAATGAGCTCAATGCAACAAGCTCGCCCTGGCCCGTTCGCCACTGGGGAATGGATGTTATTAGACCAATAGAACTCGCTGCATCAAATGGGGCACATGTTTATCCTAGTGATAATTGACTATTTCACCAAATGGGTTGAAGTAACATCTTACAGAGCAGTGACCAAGAAAGTTGTGGCAGATTTTGTCCATGACCGTATAGTTTGTCGATTCGGGATTCCAGAATTAATCATTACTGATAATGATTCCAACCTCTATAATGATTTGATGAAAGATATGTGTGAAATCTTCAAGATCAAACATATGAATGGAGTTGTAGAAGCCGCCAACAAGAACATCAAGAAGATACCGAGGAAGATAGTAGAAAAGCATAAACAAGGGCATGAGAAGCTATCATTTGCTTTATTAGGGTATCTCACCACAGTTCGCACATCAAGTGGTGCAACTCCCTATGTGTTGGTTTATGGTACAGATGTGGTCATTCCCGCCGAAGTAGAAATTCCCTCCCTAAGGATCATACAAGAAGCAAAGATCGACGATGCAGAATAGATGAAGAGTATTACGAACAGTTAGCCCTCATAGATGGTAAGAGAATGAATGTAGTTTGCCATGGTCAGCTTTATCAGAAAAGAGCTTTCAACAAGAGAGTCAGACCAAGACAGTTCACACTAGCGCAGCTGGTGTTAAAGAACATTTTGCACATCAAGTTGAAGCCAAAGGGAAGTTATCTCCCAACTGGCAAGGTCCATACATGGTTCACCGGTTTCTAACAAGAAGAACCATCATACTTGCAGAAATGGATGGAGAAGTTTGGCCAAAGCCGATAAATTCAGAAGCAGTCAAGCGATACAATGTGTAACCATTTGTGATTTTCTTATGTAATTTGAACTACGGCTGACCTGATTCCCATTTAACAGGGGATACATAGGCAACCTTATAGATTTGGTCACAATTTAATAAAATTTTATTTCCCCCGCAATCGGAAACTAGGGCAGAATTTTGAAGAGGACCCTTAAAACTTCGAAAAAACCTCAACCGATCACCGCAAGTAGCCGTCAGAAGCAGTAACCTAATAAACTGGGGCAGAATTTTGAGGAGGACCCTCAAAATTCCACAACAGGGAAGGTTTCAATGCACTGAACCACGTCACAATCATTGGTTCATCTAAAAACTATTCCTTAAATACATACATATGTCATGTCTTTAACAAACTCATGCATGTTTATTATCGAAATTGCTTTGTTTAGCAACGCTACCCCAATGATACCCACTATATCAACAAATCAGAGCCGAGCCAGTCAAGCAAGTCAGCAGGGACACGAAATGGGAATACAACTCTCGAAATTTGCGCTTCCCATCCGTATACAATATCCCCACAGCCATAATATCACAATCTGTAACCAGCTATCAGCCATCAGCTAAGAAGTTTTCCTTTATTGTTCATCTTTTGCATAAGGCTACCTTTCTGCCTTCCGAGACAAAGCTCTGTCTCCATCTGCATCTTCTGCATTGCATAAGGCTACTATTCAGCCTTCTGATGTTAAGCTCTACCTCCATTTGCATTTCCTGCATTGCATAAGGCTACTATTCTGCCTTCTGAGGTTAAGCTTTGTGTCCATTTGCATTTCCTGCATTGCATAAGGCTACCTTTTTGCCTTCTAAGATTAAGCTTTGTGTCCATCTGCATTTCTTGCATTGCATAAGGCTATCATTCTGTATTCCGGGGTTGAGCTCTACCTCCATATGCATTTCTTGCATTGCATAAGCTACCATTCTGCCTTCCGAGACTAAGCTCTGTCTCCATCCACATTTCCTGCACTGCATATGGCTACTATCCTACCTTCCGAGGTTAAGCTCTACCTCCATCCCGCATCAGCTGAAAGATCGCCACTTCATTTACATTTTTTACATAGTTGAAATATCGCCACTTCATTTAAATCTTGCATCGGCTGAAAGATCACTATTTTATTTACATTTCTTGCACTATTGAAATATCGCCACTTCGTTTAAATTCTACATCGGATGAAAGATCACCACTTCATTTACATTTTTACATGGTTGAAATATGGCCCCTTCATTTAAATCCTGCATAGGCTTAAAGATCGCCATTTTATTTATATTTCTTGCACGACTGAAATATCACCACTTCATTTAAATCCTGCATGATTGAAATATTGCCGCTTTATTTTTGCATCGCCTGAAACATCGCCTGAAACATCGCCACTTTATTTAAATTTTTTACATGGTTGAAATATCTTCACTTCATTTAAGTCCTAAATCGGCTCAAAGATTGTCATTTTATTTACATTTCTTGCATCGCCGAAATATCGCCGCTTTATTTTTGCATGGCTGAAATACCGCCACTTTTTATCTTGTATCGGTTGAAAGATTGCCACCTTTTGCATATCATAGGCTGAAATATTGCCAAATCGTCCAAAGGCATCATTGTTCGGAGGAACGATCTTCATAGCCCATAACGCCATTCCATGGCTCTAAGACCCCACTTTTAATTCTGCATAGCATTATTCAAAGGCACCATGGTTCGGAGGCATCATTCTCATCACCCGAGAACATTATTTCATGGCATGTAAATCCTTTATTACATGCTTCATGGCCCAATACATCATGGTTCGAGGACGTCATCTTAATCGTCCACAGACAACATTCATGGTCCAAACGGGAACTTGTATCATGTTTAAGTTTATGCACCATATTTTGCGCTCGTATTATTTACTTGCAGTTAAACCGGCGAGCAATGGCCATTCCAGCAGGAGTGATCCCGGTCCAGTTTCCGCAGCCCTACTAAACTCATAACCACCACCCCAACCTGAATATCCCGTCCATTTTTGAAAAGATCTCCATCAGCATGTTTCGCCGATGGATCCCGAACTACAAACGACCCGATTCTTCTAAGACCAGGGATATGTAGGCAGTTCAGGAACCAAAGCTCGATTAAAATTTTTCAAATCATTTCGTTCAGTCAAATTGGTCATCATATCTTACCAGACAACTCTTTCATCCTTCCCAGGTAAAGAGGGGCAATTGTTGATACCCATTTTTTTACTATGTAAATTTTTGTACACAAAATGCTTTTAAAATAACATGTACATTCTATATAAGCATGCCCAAGTATTTTGGTATTTTTTCTAATTTTTAAAATATTTTTAAAATCAATTTATTGTTTGTTTTAGCGGTACAAAATCATTATTCTAAAAAAATTATCAATTTTGTTTAATAATCTATTTTATTCCCACCTTCATACAAAAACATAGTTAAGGTGATTTTTGTATATTTTTACAAATTTATTTAGTATTTTTAAAAGCTATATTGCATATAATTGCAACTCTAGCATATTTTAAGTTTAATAGCATTTTTAACAAGAAAACTGGGGTCAGCATTTTGAAATTAATATTTATATATTATTTACTAACTCAGTACTTTTATTTTGCTTTTAAAATCATCTTTACTATTTTTTACAAGTAAAAAAGGAAAAACTTGCTATTTAATATTTAGCCCTATTTCATTTCAAATATAGCATACTTTACATTTTAGTTTTAACCCTAATTGACCCAGTCCAAATTAGACCAACCCAATTTCATTTTTACCAAGTCCCAACCCAATTTATTAACCCGCTCGATTTTTATTATTAATCCAGGCCGTTGATCATTTTTGATCAACGGCCATAATTCCCCCTTACCATTTTAACCCCAAATGAACTACCCTAATCCCTCATTTCATTCTGATAGCCGCCTTTGAATCCCATTGTCTCTCAAACTTTCTCGAAGGTTCTTCGAACCATAATCGTCTCTGACCCTTTTTTAACCGTACTGCCAACAGAATCCATGGCTTCTCAAGCCATGGATGGTTTGTACTCACCCCTCTCCCCCATTAGACCATGTTTGTTCGAAGCTTTGAGACCTGACCTTGATTTTTCACCTCCAGACCTTCCTAGATCTATGGTTTTATGGCCTCTCCGGCCTGTGCTCTGGCACATTCAAGCATTAGATGGCCTGATTCTACCTCTCTAACCGAAGATCGGGCTTTCTTCCAAGCCTTTCTCATTTTTAGCATTTCTCCGAAACCCTAAGCTACTCGAGGTTTTTTTTCTCTGTTGTTTTCTTAGATCTATGTTGTGTTTGTGATTTACTCAACTTTTAAAGTGTTTTCCCCAAATTTTCTAAGCCATTTGTTTTTTATTTAGGGTTTCTAAAGGTTTTTCAAAACATCTTTCTGGTGTTCTTTCTTTATGTGTGTTTGTCAATATTTTGCTCGTATGTTTTCTTACCTACCACACATGTGTTTGCTCTTCTATTTTTTCTATCTATTATACATGGTTCTTCCATGCCTTTGTATTTTACTGTGCCTCTAGACCAGAATCGCATGATTATCTCTGCTATGTTTTCCTACATGATCTCCATCGTATGTGTTTCCATTTGAGTTTTTTAATTTTTGTTTGTTTTACTAGACTTTGACCAAATTTTGTTAAGCATGTTTCATCGACTTTCTTTCTTTGTTGTTTTAAACTTGCTATCATATCTGTTTTGTTTCTCGTGAGGCTTTGAAACAGACTTTTGAGTCTGTCTCAATGGCTTGCCTCCTCATCTCTATGTCTGATTCGATTTGAAATCCTAGGATTTGGGGGTTTCTTTGGCAAGTTTGATTAGGGTTCTTCTTTGAAACCCCAAACTCTCAGACTCATTCCGAGTCTATAGATTAGACCTGAGCCTTTTTATGACTATTTCAATGATAATCTTTTCTAACCAGCATGACAACTCCCTCTTGTTGATATTTGTGTGTTTTATATATGAGAAGTTCTTCTTTCAAAAAAGGTCTTGCCAATTATTGATTGATTTCAAATTCTTTTAGTAAGGTATAATTGATTGTTATTGATTTTCCTTAAGTAAAACCCTTTCCTCTCTTTTCCTGACTTGGTTCATTCGAACAAAGCCTATAATTTTGGATACTACTTACTGTTTGATTGGTTCCCTTTCCTTATTTGTCACAAACCCTGTACTACTAGATTTTTCCTTAAATAAACTCCTCTCTATTTACCCTTTTGTGTTACTTTGGAAAAGACTTCAATCAAACTTCTTTCTTTAGTTTCCTTCTACCCATTTGAAATCAGAATCGCTTAACTGAAGAAGAATTCTATGTGATTGATTGCAAACTATTTTCTTACTTTTTCTTACTAGTTTTCTACACTATAAAAGGGGTACAACTCTTCTACACTCAGACGACCTTGAACCTTCAGTTCAACACCTTCAGCCTACATTACTCACACACTTACAATTCAGCACTTCTTAGAGTTCAATACTCGAGCACACATTATTCACTTGCAATTTGAATACTCTTGCAACATTCTGCTCTCTTCTAAAATCCTTTGGATTGTTTGCTTGAAACTTGTTTTTTTAAGGCTATTGTTCTACTTGTTTGTTTCCTTGAAATTGGTATGTTCTAATTTAACTTTTCAGCTTCACCCTTATGTGTGTATTTTATAGTTTCAGCATTCTTGTTTACTTTGTTATTTATGTTCAATGTAGACTATGCATGTTCTTCTCTCGGCATCTATTGTTTGTTGTGAATCCCACATACCATTGCTCCCTTCTATATGTTTGAGTTAAGGCTTATGGCCTGGCAGTGTCTAAATTGTTGCCCAGGTCTAAACCCGATCCTCAATGGATCCTAACTCTTAAGATTTGGCTAACAGGCTGGTCAGGGGTGTGTCAACACTCCTAATTGCTGTGATGACCACCAGCCTGCCATGGCCTTCGCTAACTCCCCTCTATAGACTTACACTTACTTTTAGACTCTAAGTCATGTCCCCCTCCTATGAGCCTTGCCTTAGTATCTTGAGTTCCCTTTGAACTTGGATATTTGAGGGCTGGCCCTTCCACACTACATTATAGTCTAATTTTGCAAAATTTATTTGGGGTGTAAGCATTGCCTGGAGTCCCCTTGAGGCTCTTTGGAACTTTGACACATTCCAAACTAGAAAAAGGCTTTGGAAATCCTGATCTTCAGATTTGGTTCATCTCATATTTTAGAACTTGATTCTGAATTGGGCTCATTGGTTGTAGTTTAATTTCTGATATAATTTTACTTTTGGTCTGTAATAGTTTGTAATAACTTACGGGATTTTAGTAAAAAGGGGAGGGTCACTCATGTGTGCATATGGGTAGACATCATGTTCTTACGCATTTATTCCTGCAAATCTCATTTTGCTCTTCATCTATGCATTCCATGTAGAAATCCTGCCTATAAGTTGTTTCGTTACTGCATTAAAAATCCTGCTTATAAGTTATGCATTTCATTCGGAATCCTACCTATAAGTTGTTTCATTTCTGCATATAAGAATAAGTTTCAGCACTTCTGCATATAGAAATTATGTCTGTAAGTTTCTGCACTTCTGCATATAGAAATTATGTCTGTAAGTTTCTGTACTTCTGCATATACATATGTCATTAGGCAAACAGTCTATATGTTAAATTAATAACGATTGGCATCCTAGATACCATGCCTATAGGATTCCTGCATCCTAATAAATCATTTTAAAACCAACAACACTTAGAAATCATGCCTATAGGAGCAACCAATTGAATTTGATTCATCTCTTTCATCTACAAGTCTAAAATCAGTGGTAATATTGCCAAAAATCTGTAGAGTTTGTGTTTGTCTATAATCAGAAGCTTTCTCTAAAATCAGTATACTTTGTATTGTTAGATGTCATGCCTGCAGGTGTCACCTAGGCAAGCCATTAGGTAATTGATTAATTGCATCATTCTTTGATAATTACAACCAGGGTTAGGCTTAATTTGGACTTCTTATCAGATAAATATGTGATAAACCAGCTTGCCTTAATGTTAAGTTTAATTCAGGCCATAACCAATATATGTAAGTCATGCTAAAAGATTTGCTTCTTTAAATAGGGAGATCTGTTTGAGCCTTTAAACTGCTATATGTTTTTCCTTTACTGCTTTATGTGTTTTGTTTGTTGCATTAGAATTTTGTCCTTTTTAAAACTCTGAAAAGCCAAATCTCCCTCTCCTTTAGGATTAGTAGTCCTAAATGCCTCTGGGACTGATAGGACCGGGGCGGGTACTAGCATGCAATAAATAACAATACTATTCCGCGTTTAATACCTTAATAGAGTGGGTAAGGGTAGACATGGATATAATGACCACGCGATAACACCACGTGTATAAATGGTAACCCGGTGTTGTGTGGTGTGAACCATGTTATTTACAAACCTAGGACCCCTTTCCCTCTTTACTTGTTTACTTCTTTTTCCCAGAATTTTAAAGTTGCCTAGTTTTCAGTTCTTCAACTTCTTCTTTTACTTCAAGCACTTTTCTATTATGCAAAAATCTCTCTTTAAATTGTCTGATTTTTAATACTGTTTTTCCCAAAATCTCCGCCCCTTTGCTTCTTTTCTAATTTACTTGCATCAATTATTTGACCCCTTTCCCTTTACTTGTGCATCTTCTCTTTAATTATAAAACTACTTTCTTCCAACTTTCAGCACTCTTTAAAACTCATGTACTTCTTTTATTTGTGACCATTATGTGAAAGTACCAAGTCTTTACAATGCTTGCTTGTTTATTTGTTGTTTATATTCGAAGTCACAATTGTAGCATGGTAGGGAACCACACTAATGGATCTTGAGTGGTGCCTAACACCTTCCCCTCGAGATAATTTCAAGACCTTACCCATTTTCTGGTCCTTTTTTTTAGTTAAATTCCTCTTTTGTCCTAATGCACTTAATCATTAGGTGTCGGCTCTTCTAAATTGCAAAACCAATTCTCAAAAGGAAAAGAGTTGTCTGCTCAAATGTCATGAACCTGATTTCGCGAGAAATGAGGGCATCGTCAACACTCCCTGGATATGATCCATCGGAGCATGAAATTATTTAGTATTTTTGTCCATTCGTTCATTTATTTCTATCGTGAATCTCATGAGCTCGATTTTGAAAGGGTTGTTAGCTTTGTTGTCATTCCCAGACCCACTACCGGTACCATCCGCCTTGCTAAATTCGAACTCCTCCCTTGGGCATCATTCCAGTTCTTTGAATTGTTTGATTTGCAGGGACTCTAGGAGAAATCCGAACTCCTCCATTAGAATTATTGAAAGCAATGAAAAGCGCCTATTTCGATTCTCACATCACCCAATCTTGTCTTTAGAGGTGATTCATAATTTTTCTTTGTTGCCCCCTCAAGATTTTGACTATTTTAATAACGTGTTCATCATTCGCAGCATCGGGAGTTGTACTTCTGACATGATGAGGATTTTGACCTTCATGAATAGGAGTTGTTTAATCTCCTTTATTGTGAGTTCTCGCTAGTTGAATCATCACGTTGGAAAATATCCTCACGTTCGTTGTGTTCTCCAACATTATAGGAATTGTTCACATTGTTAGCTTTCATATCAGATTTTCCTTAAGTTAATAGAAAAGAATCAAACTTTATTAGTAACAGATGAATGAATCAAAGTAATTATACCATTGTCTATATCCACGATGAGCGCCAAACTATTTACCCATAAAACAATATAGTTAAATTTGTAATGTGATTTATAGATACGTGAATTAACTTAAATCTAAAATATAAAATAAACAAGTATAGATTCCATATTATTAAAATTACTTAAAATAAGTACAAGCCCGATTGTATGATGAGCATATCTGGAAGCAATAATATGAGCAATATTAAAAACAAAAGAAAGCAAGTAATTTTATAACATGAAAGCAAATTATAGCCTTTGAGTACAAATGATTTTTCGTGCTTTATAATAAATACCAATTCTCCTATTTATAGCTCTATTTAGGGAGACAAGATCTCCAAATTAATCCCCTCTTGAATAAGAATTAAACCATCATTGATAGCTACATAGCAGTTGGCTATAAATAGAAAGGTTTTTTGTAACAGCTTCTCGTTGAATGTTGTCTTTTCAAACATTGTTTTCCTTTTAAATCTTTGATATCAGTTCCCATGCTTTGTAAATTTACACAACACCGAGCTCATGCTTATAGCTGGTGTCAACTATTTGTGACTCACACCTTACCTATCTTCAGTTCCACGTGTCATCTCGTCATTCGTCCAACTATCGCTAACTAATTTTACCCCAGACAATTGGTAAATTGTATATCGACTTGTAATTAAGTTAAAACTTCAATAATGAGGGTAAATAAGTTTCAAATATAGTATACATAGGTAAAAATCATTTTTTTATCCCATAGCCCAACATTAAAGACCCATTAACAATTGTTTTTCTTTTCTTCTTTCTTATTCTCCTTTAGTGATTCCTCTTTTTTTTTTTTTAAAAAAAATGTAACATCTACTAATCCAAGACTTTAGATAAGTATTTAACATTTAATTAAGAAAGAATTAATAGAAAATATACATGACTTCACACCATAACAAAAAATTGTCCATATTTTTAAGTTTTACCCGCCTAGCCCATATTATACATATTCTGAAAACACTATCTCTTGCAAATTCAAAATATGTGTTCTTCGAACCATTGAATCTAAAAGCTATGGAGTTGAATATGTGTTCTCACAACCATTACTTTTGTAATGATCCGACAATTGTTTTGAGCTCTAATGCGTTATTTCCCGATTTGAGGCCATGAGCAGCTTCACGTCAGGTATTATGACTTGTACGCGTGGTCGGAATAGAAATTCGGGCAGTTCGGAGTAGATTTTGAAAGAGAATTCTCATTTCAGAAACCTTAAGTTGGAAGAATTGAGTAAGATTGAATTTTTGAGTAAACGACCTAGAAATCAGGATTTGAAGGTTCCAACAGGTTCATATGATGATTTCAGACCTGGGCGTATTTTCGGATCGGGTTTTGGATGACTCATGAGTGTTTCGGCGCCTACTGTCGGAGTTAGCATTTTAGAAAAATTTCATAAAATTTGGGTTGAAGAATGCTATCAATGTCCGTTGGGATTCCGAGCTTGGGAATAGCTTCGTGTGGTGATTCTGGTATTGGGAGCGCAATCGGAAGTGGATTTGGAGGTATATAGGTTATTGTGGAGTCATTTGGCGAAAGTTAGAAATTTGAAGGTTTTTGATAAGTTTGATCGGAGTTGACTTTTTTATATCGGATATGGATTCCGATTCCGAAAGTTGGATTAGGTTTGTACTGTCGAGTGTGACTTACGTGCAAATTTTGAAGTTATTTCGGATTGATTTGATATGTTTCGGCGCAAAATATAGAAGTTGGAAGATTTGAAAACTCATAATTTAATTCGATGCGCGATTCACGATTTCGACGTTGTTTGATGTGATTTGAGGTCTCGAGCGAGCTCCTATTATGTTTTGGGATATGCTTGTGGGGCTTAGGTGAATTCAGAAGGTTAACAGAATGGATTTCGGACAAAAACGAGCTGTTGAAATTCTGTTGCAGAAGTTGTTCACCAGAAAATTTCTGATACGAGGAGTCGAATGTGGAAGCTCATATCTTTCAATCTATAAAGAATCTGAAAATATGCAAAACATAAAAGTTGTAGCCCTTGCATTCTAGTTTCCAGAAAAATAAACCATTCATTTTTTGGATATTTATAAAGAAGGTTATAATCGATTGAAAGAAGACTAGTAAAGCTGTTTGCAATTTATCCAGAAATATCCGTTGCGAGGAGCCTACTTTGGAAGCTTATATCGCGAAATCTATAAGGAACCTGAAAATTTAAAAAACATGAAAATTGTAGATTTTTTATTCTAGTTTCCAGAAAGTTGAATCATTCATCATTTGAAAATTTGTACAGAAAGTTATGGTCTGTTGACTCAAGGCTGATAGTAGTTTATTTTTGCCCGAAAATCAGTCAAAGTCGCATTTCATACATGCGGCTTGCCTAGAAAGAATGTCTAAAAACGGGAGTCAGCCATTTTCTAATCATTTTTTAGTTTTGAGTATCAGATTTGGGTACTTTTTGGATCTTTTAGAAGAGGATTTTCAACTAGCACTTTGAGGTAAGTAATTTCGGGACAACATAATTTTGATACATAGATTATGGATAGAGTGACATGTAAAATTAGTGAAAACTTGGGGGTTTGGTAGAAAACATAGAAATTGATATTTTTGAGTTTTGACCACGAACTTAGGCATGAAATTGAGAGTAAATTATATATTTGAGTTCACGATGTTATGAGTAAAGTTTATCTTCAAAGAATTTCGGAATCCGTGTACGTGGGCTTGAGGGAGATTTTGTAAAATTTTTGATAGGGGTTAGAAATTTTTATAAATTGGATTATCTTGAGTAATTGATCATAGATTAATGGGTTTACATAATTATTCGCTCGTTTGGAGCATTATGCATCAATTTAAGTCTTCGGAATGGCGTGAAATTTCGATTATGGAACATAGGAGCGAGGTGAGTCTCCTTTCTAACATTGTTAGAAAGAATTATCCCTATAGGTAAAATAATCAAATATGGTCATCTATTTGTGGGGCTTACGTACACACGATGTGATGAGAGTCTGTGCGTAGCTACTATTATGCTTAAGTCCGGGTAGTCTAGGACTCGAAAGCATGCTACACATGAAATATTTGCAACCTTATTGACAATTAAATTGCTTAAATCAGTTCAAATTTGTAAATGAATTTTTTAAATAAACTAAACATCATTTTCTTGACTGTTAAATAGAAATTGCCATTTCTTTGGGTAATTGTTTCCCTGATGAATTCTTGATTGATTGTTTGATGTGTTTATTTATACTTGACCGCGTCGCATGTATGATTCACGAGTGGGGTAATAGATGCATCTATGGTTCGCACCATTCGACCCTCTAACGGTGCAAAATTTAATTATTGTTGGATCGGGTCCTACGAGCTCGGCATGATTTGCGCATGCTTGTATTGCTTGCCTTTAGATTTATAAGTGTTGATATTTTTTCTCCATGTCCTGAGATAAATTTAAAAATGAAGAAATAAATTTGGAAATTTTCTATTAAGAAAAGAATTGTTTACTTTCCTCATACTATTGAGTTAAAGTCATATTTATGAAAATCCCCAATTTTCTATGGTAGTATTATTATTGGACCCCTAGTAAGTATCAAAGTCGACATCTCGTCATTACTTCTCCGAGATTAGACGGGATACTTACTGAGTACACGTTATTTTAGTATTCATGCTACACTTGTTGTGCATTTTTGTTGCACATGAAAATGTATCTCATGTGGCCTAGTGGGCACAAAAACATGGTTGATATGGAGACTAAAGTGATCAGCACTTCTCGAGACGACCCACAGCCAGCAGAGTGTCTTTCAGATTACTGTATTTACTTTCTGTCCAATTTGTATTTCGGATGGTTGTTGTATTACATTATTTTCTAGAGATAGCTCAAGAACTTGTGACACTGGGTTCTGGGATGATTATGGAATTATTTAATATTAAGTTTGTTAAAACCTTCATGTTTATTTCTATGAATTATATTATCTATTTTTCAATGTATAAAGAAAATGATTTCAACAAATACTAAAATGGGAATTTAAATAACTTCTTGGTGTTGGATTGCCTGACATTGTGTCCATCTCCATCACGACCCTTAGTGATTTTGGGTCATGACAACATGGTATTAGAGCACTAGGTTCCCTTAGGTCTCACGAGTCATGAGCAAGCCTAGTAGATTCTTGCAGATCGGTAGGGAGACGTCTTTACTTATCTTCGAGAGGCTACAAAGCTCTTATGAGCACTTCCCTTATTATTTCCTCGCCATGCGATTTGGTTCCTTTGAGCCTTATGCCCTTATTTCCTTCCTATTCAATCATGCGTGGCGTGAAGTGCTTGTTATTAAATTGGGAACTGAGAAACTGTAATGATACTACAATTTGGTGCGGGATGTTCTCCCGACATAGTTGATTGGGCTATTATCGACGCCTTGTAGAGGGATATTTAGGAACTTCAGCTTGTTAACTGCACTTTTGATATTTTTATGGCTATGCACATGCTGTTATGATTCTCATGTACGGTTATCGCGCAATATTGATGTGATGGTAGGATACTGGCCTATGTATTGGGGCAGGGAATGACTTGAAAGGAGGTCTACTTAGTTCATGATTCAGAGATTCGGTATTTTATTTTCGGCAGGAGAAGGGCATTCAGACTATGAATGTTCAGGTTGGGTTAGTGGAGTAATGAGACTCAATTTTTTCAAGTGTAGTGGAAATTTCATCTGCGACGTGGTATCTTCGTCCTCGATTGAATATGTTAAGTTCACTAGTGTTAAGGTTTTCTACAATTCGTCTTGGGGAAGGATATTCTGAATAATATTGGAGGAGCAGTTGTTAGAGATAGATTTGACTTAAGGCAACAACTGGGCAGCGAAGGATGGGGAAGGACATATGGGGAGTATCATGCAGTGGTTAAACTTCTAAAAGGTCGGGTGCAGGAAGCAAAACTTGAGTAGCTTCTTAAAGTAGTGAGTTTTCCCAAAGTGGGAGAGTGGTAGCGTAGCATATGGGTTAAGTGGCATCACAACTTCACACTTTCAGGAAAAGATTGGAGCGATTTGGGAATTTTAGTGGATGGTCATGAGTCCATGGGCTTAATTTGAATCATCGGCTGTTATGCGGTGAGGATTGGATGCAATAGAAATGAGATGCTTGATATGAGAAGAAGAGCAATATAACTTTAAAATAGGGAGATTTTGTCGTGTATTTTAGTGGATGTCCATGAGGAATGAACGAATTCGTTCAGCTAGTGAATGAGCATGGGCTTATGATGGGTTACAGATTTCATAGTAATGGTGCATTGCAGTGTTGTTAGGAGATGACGGGATGTAATTTCTACAAGGGGTTATCTTCTGTGAGCAGATCAACAGTCGCGTGGTTGGCAAAGCTTCTGCGAAGAATCCTACTGGCTATCCAGTAAGAAGTCAAATATGTGAATATTGCTAGAGGTTCAGAGTGTTCATGAAATTCTAACGGAAGGATTTCGAGGAATTTGGCGGTGGATTGCGCAAGGTTATGTCAATGAGAGATAAAGAATCTTGGTGGGTTCCGAAGTTGTGTAATAGTGACTTGAAGCTAAGTGGAAGAGTCCCACCGCCTACGGTTGGATTTTATAGTCGTCTATTTGTGAGATTTTAGGTTATTAGCAAATGATAGGTTATTTTAGCTAAGAGAAAAGAACATAAGAGGTAATTTGAGCAACAAAATATTTAAAAGTGTGCTGTAGTTGGCCTTATTGACTTATTTCAGACTTGGGGAAGGGTACAGGATTTATGACTTGTGTAGATGCGGGTTTATAGGAAAGTGATTTGGCTGTGTGCTTCGTTGAGAGGGTGTTCATGTGCTAGAATATTCATGGAGTTGATCATATTTGGGACCAAATCATAGTGGGTGGCTCTCAACAATTGTCCTAGTGGATTCAAAAGTTATAGTGTGGTGCCTAATGATTTCAAGACCATAAGTATAGTTATGAATCGAGCTTTTGCCGCAGATTATGAAAAATGGCTTGGAATATTCTATGATATCTTCAGCTTGCAATGTAACATTTGGGGGAATGAGAGAAAATAAATTCAGATTCGTAGAGGAATTATCAAAATGAATATACCAGTTGAGATGAAAATATGCACAAGGGGAAGTTATGAGGTGGTTTGTGAGTTTTGTGACATCATGGTCTCGTGATACAAGGCCACTCAAGATGAATACAGATTGAGTTATTATGTATAGGCGGATCCTGGAAGGGTTATGGTGGTTTAACCACTACTTCAGGATTTACATGTTCTACGGTTATGAAGATTTACTTGTGTGTTATTATGGTTCTCTCAGAATTAGTTAAGTAAAACAGTATTATATGATGAAGTGTTTGCCCTATTAGTAGTTCAGGAGTTATGATGGAATTATAGCACTATCTCATATTGGCATGTTAGGTGAAGTTAGGGGTATGAAATCTGGAAGTAAAGATCAAGGTTACGGCTCGGTGTTGACAAGGATGTCATGAGCTCAAATGAGCAGGAAAGGAATTTGGATGTTTGGAGTAAGCTAGTATTGTCTTCAGCGTCACCTGAGATCAATGTAGGAGGCTTTGCATCCTGGTTATAGATTCTTGATTTGCTTTAAAACATTAGTTTGGCCTGTGGTAATCATTGAAGTGTATCTCACGGGAAGATTGTATAAGTGTCACATGTTGTCACTTGATTGATTAAATATTCAAACCAAGCATAAAGATTGTGGTAATATCACTAATTAGAGAATGTAATGGGAAAAAGGGGTTATTATGGCCTCTTGAAAGGCTATTCGCCTTGTACAGTGCGGTCAGAATCGGCTCGAAGCCGGTGGGTGGATTTAAATATGAATACGGGCTCTATATTTGGCCAGATGTATTCATTTCAGCATAGCAGTCCTTATGGAGGAGTATTCGAACATTGGATGTTATCTCATCGTTGGTTATTTCATATAATACTATATTGTGTCATGCGCGTTGTGAAACGGCTTGATAAATTCGTATGTGTTGAGGTTCCGCGTAAAGATGGTGTTATGTGAGAAGGATGGCTCTTGAGATTTAGATCATAAATTGCACCTCAATAGTGCTTGAATTTTGTAGTGTATGGAGCTATTGGTCTCCCCATGGATGGTATTATGCACTTAGCGTGCTTGTGATCGATATTCACTATTTTGTAGTAGTGAGTAATTTAGCTCGGTGTGTATCTCCTTGTGTGAATTTTATGTGTATTTCGGGTGGCACGCCACCACAGGTATGTTATTTGGATTGAGTTGCACGCTGCAATAGTATTATGTTGAGTATAGTTCCCTATATTTATTTCTATGTGTTTTCTTTCCCATTTTCTGAGGAGAGTTCATATTAGTTGCGTGTGTTGACTAGTCCCTTAAAGAGTTCTCTTTCCTTATGCACCACGTTCGAGTTTGAAGCTTATTGGCACATTGTGGCATCATATGAGACTTTTGGTCATGTCTGTAGTGACTGTTACCTGAGTAGCTCGTATAGGATGAGACGAGGTTATTAGATCAAGGATCAGCCCAATCGGATTATATGAAGTACATTTAAGGGCGATTACCATTATTTGATTCAGAATGAAGTAATGGTTCTTGTTAGGAGTATAGACTTAATGGTTTGTTGATTCGGCAGTTGATTATAAGGTTTTACACATCCCTTCTGTTGTGGCAGTATTGCAAAATTTGGGACAAGACTTATATATGTCAGGAGGTGCATTGGGAACATCAGATTCGGGAAATTTCAGCTATTGTTATCAGAGGATGTTATTATGGTCATATGAGTTATGCGATGCATTGTGTGAATTCAGTGAAGGTATGCAATCACGTATCGGTGCATTGTGTGGTGATTGGTACAGTTTTTGTATGTTGGAAGCAGGCCTGATAGAGAATTTCGGATGTTGCAATTGGGCTCTAAGCTTATTTGCTAGGATAAAGGATAATATCTTCAGATTTTATCGAGCTAATGTGCTCAATTGAGTTTTGGTAGCACGGGTATATGCACGAGGTGTTGAACAATGATTTCGAACAACTCCATAGTAGTTCTTAGAACGTTCGCAGACGAACGCATATTTAAGTAGGAGCGAATATAATTTCTCGATCGGTCGTTTTGAGCTCTAACGTGGCGTTTTCCTATTTGAGGCCATGAGCAGTTTCACTTCAAGTATTATAACTTGTACACGTTGTCAGAATTGAAATTCGGGAAGTTCCGAGTAGATTTTGAAAAAGAATTCTCATTTTGGAAATCTTAAGTTGGATGAATTGAGTAAGATTGAATTTTTTAGTAAAAGATCTCGGAATCGGGATTTAAAGGTTCCAGTAGGTTCATATGATGATTTTGGACCTGGGCGTATGTTTGGATCGAGTTTCGAATGACCCATGAGTGTTTCGGCGCCTACTGCCGAAGTTAGCATTTTAGAAGAATTCATAAATTTGGGTTGAAGTGCATTTCAATGCTATCGATATCCATTAGGGATTCTGAGTTTAGGAATAGCTTCATGTGGTGATTCTGTTATTGGGAGCGCAATCAGAAGTTGATTTGGAGGTCCGTAGGTCATTTTGAAGTCATTTGGTGAAAGTTAGAAATTTGAAGGTTTTTGATAAGTTTGACCGAGAGTTGACTTTTAGATATTGGGCATAGATTCTGATTCCAAAAGTTAGATTAGTTCTGTACTGTTGAATGTGACTTGTGTGCAAAATTTGAAGTCATTTCGGATTGATTTGATATGTTTCGGTGCAAAATATAGAAGTTGGAAGATTTGAAGTCATAATTCGATTGCATGTGTGATTCACGATTTCGACGTTGTTTGATGTGATTTGAGGTCTCGAGTGAGTTCCTATCATGTGTTGGGATATGCTGGTATAATTGTTTAAGGACCCGAGGGCCTTAGGTGAATTCGGAAGGTTAACATAATGGATTTTGGATAATAAAAAAAAGCTGCTGAAATTCTGTTGCAGAAGCTTTTCACCAAAAAATTTCTGATGCGAGGAGTCGAATGTGGAAGCTCATATCTTGCAATCTATTAGGAAACTGAAAATATACAAAACATGAAAGTTGTAGCCATTGCGTTCTAGTTTTCATAAAAATAAACCATTCATGATTTAAATATTTATAAAGAATGTTACGGTCAATTGAATGAAGGTCGGTAAAGTTATTTTGTAATATTTTCAGAAATATCTGATGCGAGGAGCCTACTTTGGAAGCTTATATCGCGAAATCTATTAGAAATCTGAAAATTTGCAAAACATGAAAGTTGTAGATCTTTGATTTTAGTATATAGAAAGTTAAATCATTCATCATTTGAGCATCCGTATAGAAAGTTACGGTTTGTTGACTCAAGGCTGATAATAGTTTATTTTTGCCGAAAATCGGGCAAATTCGTATTTTATACATGCGACTTGCCTAGGCAGAATTTCTAAAAACAGAAGTCAGCCATTTTTTACCTATTTTTGAGTTTAGAGTCTCGGATTGAGTGATTTTTGGGGCTTTTGGAAGAGGGTTTTCACCTAGCACTTTGAGGCAAGTAATTTTTACACAACATGAGTTTAATACATAGATTATGGATAGATTAACATGTAAAAATTAGTGAAAACTTGAGATTTTGGTAGAAAACCTAAAAATTGATATTTTTAAATTTTGACCACGAACTTAGGCATGAAATTGAGAGTAAATTATATATTTGAATTCGTGAGGTTATGAGTAAAGTTTATCTTCAAAAAATTTCGGAATCCAGGCACGTGGGCCTGAGAGTGATTTTGTCAACTTTTCGATCGGGGTTAGGAATTTTTATAAGTTGGATTATAATGACAAATTGAGCATGTATTAATGGGTTTGCATGATTATTGGCTAGTTTGGAGCATTATGCTTCAACTTGAGTCTTCTGAAGGGCGTGAAATTATGGTTATGGAACTTCGGAGCGAGGTGGGTCTCCTTTCTAACATTGTAAGAGGGAACTATCCACATAGGTGAAATAATCAAATATGTGCTTCTATTTGTGGGGGCTACGTATGCACGAGGTGACGAGAGCCTGTGCGTAGCTACTATTATGCATAAGTCAGGGTAGTCTAGGAACCGAAAGCATGCTACACCTGAAATATTTGCAACCTTATTGACAATTAAATTTCTTTAATCATATCAAATTGGAAAAATGAATATCTTAAATTAATTAAACATTATTTTTTTTGACGGTTAAACAGAAGTTGCCATTTCTTTGGGTAATTGTTTCCCTGATGAGTTCTTGATTGATTTTTTGATGTGTTTATTATACTTGACCGCTTCACATGTATGATTCGTGAGCGGGGTAATAGATGCATCTATGGTTCGCGCCATTCGACCCTCTAACAGTGCGCAATTTAAATAATATTGGACCGGAGTGTACCACCTAGGCATGATTTGCACATGTTTGTATTGCTTGTCTTGAAATTTATGTGTTGATATTTGTTCTCCTTGTCCTGAGAAAAATGTATAAATGACGAAAATAAATTTGAAAATTTCCTATTAATAAAAGAATTGTTTACTTGCCTCATGCTATTGAGTTAAAGTCATTTTTATGAAAATCCCTGATTCTCTATATTATTGGTATTATTATTATTATTGGACCCTTAGTAAGTGTCAAAGTTGCCCCTCGTCTCGGGTTAACAGAATTTCTTACTCGGATTTCTGCATAACAGATTCAAACCTTCCTCGGTTCGGGATTTTAAACCGGTGACTTGGGATACCATTAATTATCCCAAGTGGCGGCTCTGAAATCTCTAAATAAATAAATCATGTTTCGATTTTCCTTTAATTGGAAAAACTCCCTATATACTCCCTTACGGGGGTGTAGTAAGAAAAATGAGGCGTGACAGCTCTGGCGACTCTGCTGGGGATCAAACCCAAAATCTCTGGTTCAGGGTTCAAGAATTCGAGCTTAGAATAATTGTTGTATTTGGATTTGTTTAATATCTGATTTTATTACGTGATTGTGCCCAATGTGCTAAGTGTTATTTTTGCCGCTTTAATATGACTTGAATTGTATATGAAACTGCCGCGAAACCCTTCTCTTCTCATCTTTGAGGATGTGCTCGCTGGTCGAGACTCCCTATTTTGTTAGTGTCACACCTTAAAATAAGAAAGAGGCTCGGACAAGTTACAAAGCCGAATGGCCTTTTAGTTCCCGGTACGTAGCCCCCTTCTCGACTCGAGTTTTCCTCTTGGGTACACAGTCTATAACATATACCCAGGTTTTGAACCTAGAATAACTTAACATCATGCCAGATCCTAGTAGGAACACGTATTTGCATCATGAATTTGACTTAGGAGACTCAATAAAGGGACTGGGTCCGTCTAGGACAGGTGAACCCCAAAATAACAGACTATCTTGATGCATCTTGCGTGCTACTTGTGCATTTATTCCGAATTTGCATGCCAACCTGCTTTTTATAAACAAAAAAGAGAAAAAAATGAAAAGAGAGAAAAGGAAAAAAAGAGAGGAAAATTTTGACAGTGTGAGGGATAGGAAGGAATTTACCTGTTTCAAATATCGATACCGAAATGCTGCCAAAATTTTGAAAAAAAAAGAGTTTTTAAAATAAAAAAAAAAGGCAACAAAGAAAAAGATTTTATTTTCGAAATAAAAGAACAAAAAAGAAAGGAAACTGGTTTCTAATTCCGTCAAAATTGCCCGAACTACACCGATTTGATTCTTACAGGGCGTGAGATACGTAGGCAACCCTCATCAGGCCGAACTTCATTTTTTCAAAAATAGCCTCAAAAATCAAATTTTTTTTGTGAGAAATAAATAAGGCAGGTCTTGTCAAAATTAGCCGAGTATCACCAAAAGGGAGCCGGAAGGCTGTTTTTTCAAGAACAACTACCTCGAATTATTTTCTGAATTTTGGACGGTAGCAGGCACAGCCTTAAAACCTTCCCCTGGAAGTGCTGAAAGGTTGTTTTTGCGAAGCCAGGATTTTATTTTGAAATGAAAATTTAAAGAAAAATATTAACTTTGTTTTTTGAGTCCAATAAACCATGATTTTTGCTTAATCACCCTAATAAATGTGCAGAATGAGCACGAATCAAAATTTACCCATAACAGTCATAAACCAGATCCCTTAGTTACACATGTGGTGGACTATTCTAGATGAATTGGGGCAAAACAAGGTCAATGCGCACTTGGGAGGGCTTACCGGGTTGTTGAAAATTAATCCTAGAGGAGATATCATAAAGGTGTTGGTTACATTTTGGGACTCGACCCACAACGTATTTCATTTCCCAGACTTTGAACTTACCCCAACCCTGGAAGAAATAGCCGGATTTATTAGGGCCCTAAAGTCCCTCTAAGGCACCAATATTTGATTCTACCAAGGGCCGTCGTTGTACACAAATTCTTAGATTCACTAAAGATAAGCAGGGGGATCCACAATCCAGATCTGTCAGCTGGTTTCTGTACTCCACGGTTTATATACCAAAGATATGGACATATAGGGGATTTAACGACCCAGAAAATAAAATTTGTAGCAAGGAAAACCGACTCAAATGGGAAGAACACAGGTGTTTCACATTAATGGTATTTTTCCTAGGCCTATTGGTATTTCCACAAAAAGACGGGAATATTGATATACAGACAGCAGAGGTAGTCAACACCTTGCTGACGCAGGCCAAGAGTACCCTCACACCCATGATATTATCTGAAATCTTCTGTGCCCTCACAACCTGTAAAGTCGGAGGAGATTTCTTCGAAGAACGCAATTGTTGTTACAGATGTGGATGGTCGAACACCTGTGTTGTCGGCCTTAATTTATAAGGTATGGGTCATCGAAAAAGAGCTGTAGAGAGGAATTTTATGCCAGAGTTGATGGGTTCAAATTACCATAGAGGGTCACAGAATGGGTAGCATATCTCCGTACCAAAAGTGCAAGTCAAATAGAGTGGACATTCGGGTAGCTCCCCATTTATGAAATTATATATATGCCAGCTACCGGGCCTCATTTCCTTCTGATGGGTCTCCAGAGTATCCAACCTTATGCTCCATACAAGGTGCTAAGACAGATAGGAAGGTGCTAAATGGTTACCAGAGATGAAGATGTTAGTCGCCATGTGGTCGAGATTGGATGCAATGGTGAGTTTCACGAAGTAGCAGTCCGCCAAATTTGGAGCGAATGTCAGTACTTAACGGTGAACACTCAAGTACGAGACTTGTCTAAAGGCGAGGTTGCACCAGGGTACCCGTCTTGGTATAAAAAGGAAGTGGAGTTTGGAAGGATAGCTAAAAGATTACACTTTTAGGAATTTTCTGAGAAGTCACAAGAATAATGGAATTGGTTGGCCAAGGAAAACAAGTACAGGGCCACAATAGGGAAATTGGAAAAACAAGTCAAAGACCTTCAATTCGAGAATGGTTTGCAAGTCATGGAAGATGAGGGAAAAAAGAAAAGACTAGCCAAAGAAAATGAAGCTTTGCGAGCCCACATTCAGAAATGAAAGTAGGCGCAAAGAATCTCACTAGAAGTGTGAAGGATGAAAAGCTCATAGAAAATCTGAGGCGGAAAGTAGGAGAATATGGTTTTGACTTGAACAAAGCAGAGGATGAACGAGCATGTATGATTGAACAACTGAAAGAAAGATATGACAACGAGGTTGCGGGGTTGAAGAAGAAGGTCATCATGGCTGAAAACAAAATGGTTAATCAGGAAAAAGACTTCAAGGCTGAGAGAGAGCATTGTTACACAGCAATAGCACGGCTGGAAAGATATTTGCAACCATTTCAAGAACTGAATCGTATGTCCAAACAAACTTTAGAGGCCAGGGCCCAGCAGATTGGGCGATTATTGCAAGAAAGGGTGCTATAAGAGAGAGGGTACAGATGATCGCTGATTATATCACCGTAAAGTGTAGCCACTGTGAATACATGACTAAATACATGTTCTTTGCCACCGCAGTGACCTTCATTCATCAAGTGATGGAAGACCTCCACCACCTCCAAGGGGATTTAGCACACAAGCCTGCGACGAGACGGAATGATATCCTGCAGGCCCCAGGAGAATTAGAGGCCTTAATGTATTCATAATTTTCACTCAAGTCAGTTAGTTCATTTGCGAAGTCTGTATTTTCTTCTATTTTTGAGTCTATAATAGGGTGTCAACGTCAGTTGTTTTTATTTTTCTGTCAGAATCTGTTGATTTCGTTTGAGTCAAAGTCTGTTGATTTCTTTTCTTAAAGTTTGTTGGTAGTTGTAATCAAGTGTTTACTTTACGAAAATCAAAATTTTCAAAAATTTTCTGTCCTTAGCTGCCAAGAACTACGCTCGGTCTGATTCATGCGGGATGATGATACGTAGGCAATCTCCATAGGATTCGACCATAACCAAACTAAGGAAAAGAAAGAAAGAAAAAACAAGAAAGAAAAAAAGAAAGAACCATGAGGAAACAATGGTAAAATAAAGGAGAGAGTAATAAAACAAAATAAGGTAGGCAAAGCACAAGTTGAGCAAAAGAAAAGAGGGAGAAGAAAAGAAGACAAAGATAAAAGAAAAATGGCAAAGGATAAAAGTTGGGATGACTGCAAGCAGCCAATCCAAGTGCATAATAGAAACCGGTAACTTCTTAGGTAAATTCATCCCCGAATATGTGGCTACCTATATATTGAAGCCTAACCTCTAACAAGTTTTGGTGTTGCTTTGCTATAGTTCAGACAGGTGGTTTGTTTTTGCGGCATTCTGGCAACCCACCCCTAGAACACTCGGTCCAAGAGCAAGCTGACTTTGGCTAATCAAGAACTCGACGCAAGTATCATTGATCCCTCAAAAAAGGTGTAACAATTGGATGTCAACACAATGAAAGAGGAGAAGTACTAACTGAAGCATCAGATGGCTAAAATGTATCAGGCATGGGTACGAGGCAGCCACCACCAGCCTATACTGTTAATCCGACCTTCATCCCACCATTAGCCCAGTCACATAACCACCTCGCCATTGATCCACCCCAAGCTTCCCCATCTACCAATAATATTAGGGTACAACTTCCCAAACACCACCAGCTCCACCACCCAAAGTTGTTCCTCACCCCCCTCCACCAGTTGCTCCCATCTTTGTGGCACCTCCTCCCGCCGCACTTCATAGATCATCTAGTGAACCTTTTCTCCATGCTCATGATAACCAGTATTACCCAGCAGAACTCACCTTCAAATCCCACGAACCCTACTCTTACGCTCTCCATTTTGAAATCCGTGTTGAGGCTGAAAAACCAGTCAAAAACCCCGAGCAAGAAGAGGTTCTCAGGAAGGTCAAAAGTTTAGAGCAATCATTCAGAAATATGTAAGGTTTAGGAGGCCAAGTGAGTGTGGAATACAAAGACCTTTGTTTGTTCCAAGATGTACAATTGCCTCCGGGCTTTAAGATGCCAAGTTTGACTTGTACGACGGACATGGTGATGCGGTGGCACATCTAAGGGGTTTCTGCAGCAAGATGAGAGGGGCAGGCAGAAAGAACGAATTACTGATGGCATATTTTAGTCAAAGTTTAAGTGGTTCAGCGTTGGAATGGTACATCCAACAGGATCATGCTCAGTGGTAAACATAAGACGATCTAGCCCAAGCATTCGCTTGCCATTTTCAGTACAATCTTGAAATTATTCTGGATCGTTTGTCTTTGACAAAACTACAAAAGAAGCATAATGAGAGCTTCAAAGAGCATGGATTTCGTTGGAGGGAGCAGGCAGCAAGGGCCGACCCACTGATGAAGGAAAGCGGAATGGCAGATTACTTCTTGCAAACTTTGGAGCCTACATATTTTGATCACCTGGTATCAGCAGTGGATAAGTCCTTTAATGAGGTAGCAAAAATGGGAAGCATGGTAGAGGAGGGACTCAAATCCAACAAGATTATGAGTTATTCAGCAATTAAAGCAACCACTCAGGCTATCCAAAGTGGGACCCGGGGAGCAATTGGAAAGAATAAGAAGGAAGAGGTAGCGACTATTGATTCAGGAACTTGGTTCGGGCCCTGGGGTCCATCCTATTACAACCAGCCCCGACCTTATCAAACCTATCCGCACACTCCATATAGCCTACCACAACACTACTACCCACCTCCTGATCACCATTTTTCCGTCCATCATGCACAAGATATACTCAACCTCCCACCCACGCATAATGGCGTGCGCCAACCCCACAAAATAATTGCCCAGCTCTACAAAATAACTATCCTCCAAGAGCCTACCAACACCCCTCGAGACCAGCTTTTCGGGCCAACCAAGCTTTAAAAAAACAGAGAGAATGCAAAAGAAGAGAACCTTCACTCCAATTGGAGAATCATACACCAGATTATTCCACAGGTTGAGACAATTAGATATGTTGAGGTTGATTGAAGCAAAATTACCAAATTATCCTCCAAGAAATCTGGACTATTTTGTCAGTTGTGAGTATTGTTCTGGCGCCCGGGGGCATGACACATAAAAATGTTAGCATCTGAAGTGTGTTACTCAAGAACTCATTGATTCACATCGGATTAAGGTGCAAGCTCTGGAAGTACCCAATATTTATCAAAACCCGCTACCTGCTTATCAAGAGACAAATATAATTGAGATAGTGCACAAAGAGGGGAAACCAAAAAGCCTTTGCGAACTATCATGATGATCCGAGCTAGTGAACGGAAGATGACTGAGAATTTAACAAGCGAGATGTCGACATTTAAGTTAACTGGATCAAGCAGTGAGCCTTTTGTCGTAGTCAAGAAGGAATCTCCGAGATACGGGATGGTGAGACTAGAAAACACAAAAGTGGTTATACTAGGGGTGGCCAGCAAGCCTGTGGGTGTCGTGGAAGGCGCTTGCACAGAGTCTGTCATTATCAAACCTGTAACTCAGCTACCAATGATCAATAGCAAGGCAGTACCTTGGAATTATGACCTAGTAACAATGACTTACAAAGGGAATGAGGTTAGAGAAGAAGTTTGTGGGACTCATGGATTGACCCGATCAGGGAGGTGTTTTGCCCCCGAAGAACTGAGAAAATCAAAACTGACCAAGGATAATTCAGTGCTGGTGAAGAAAACTGTGAGTGAAAAGGAAGCAGAAGAGTTTCTGAGGAAGATGAAAATGCAGGATTATTCTATTGTGGAACATGTGAGAAAGACTACTCCTCAAATCTCGCTGTCATCATTGTTGATTCATTTGGACGAGCACCGTCGGGCATTGATGAAGATCCTGAGCGAGGCCCATGTTCCTGATAAAATCACAGTCAATCACTTGGAGAAGATAGCCAACAAGAGTTTTTAGGTGAACAGAGTCACTTTTTCCGACGATGAATTGCCCATAGAAGGCACCGAGCATAATAGAGCACTCTATCTCACAGTAAAGTGCAAAGATTCTGTGGTTACTCGAGTGTTGGTTAATAATGGTTCAAGTGAGAATATTTTCCCTCTTTCCATGTTGAACAAGTTAAAGGTGGATGATGAAAGAATCCACAAGAACAACATTTGTGTGCGATTGGTTTGATGGTGGGGGAAAAGACTCGGTTAGTGACATAGTGCTCGAACTGACAATCAGACCAGTTGATTTTACCATGGAATTCCAAGTGTTGGATATGGTTGTCTCTTACAACTTGCTGTTGGGACGACCCTAGTTCCATGATGCTAGAGCAGTCCCCTCTACTTTGCATCAAATGATGAAATTTGAATGGGATCGACAAGAAATAGTTGTGCGTGACGCGGACCATTTGTATGCTCACAGTGATTCTATTGTACCATTCATTGAGGCGGATGATGACAAGGGGCCCTGGGTGTGTCAGGTTCATGACTCCGTATCAATGAGAAAAGTCTCAGAGGGAGAGTGTGTTCCAATACCAAAATTAGTTGTTGCATCAGTCATGGTGATTGTTGAAATGTTGAAGAATGGATTTGTTCCAGGAAAGGGTTTGGGGCGTCACTTCAGGGTATCATACAACCAGTATCTCTACCTAAAAACATAGAAACCTTTGGTTTGGGGTTCAAACCCCCAATTGCAGACATAAAGAGAGCCAGAAAGATGAGGAAGAGGGTATGGGTCCTCCCCAAGCCTTTGCTGCATCTCTTCAGATCATTTATCAAGTCCGTCACCAAAAATCGCTCGACAATAACAAGTTCCAGTTCTGTGGTTGATCCTGATAAGGAATTGCTTGAAAGGTTCGATAGATTGTTTGAGGATGCGAATGTGGTAGAAGCTGGAGAGGACTCTAGCAAAACAGATGTGAAATTTGTTGGGCCCTACGTGAAGATCAACAATTGGGAAGCTACTCCTCTCCTGACCAGGAAGGAGTTTTGGTAGTTCGCTTTGATTTTTCTTTCATTTTCTTTTGATTATTCCAGGGTTCTAATTCAGAGTCTATGTTCCGTCCGTTTGGATGTGCAAACCTTGTTATCTTTCAATTTCAATGAAATGCACTTTTCCTTCTTCGTCAATGCTGATAGTTTTTATTTTTATTTACTTTTATTTTCCTTCTTGTATAGTTATTTTTATGATGGCTCCAATGATATGACATGCATATGGACTCCTCGGCCCAGTCTTGAAAGCCGGTCTAATTCAGAAGTAATAATCTAAGATAGAATATGAGGATGAGAATATGATGAGGAAGGGGCGTTTGAAGAAATTAGTAAAGAGTTGAGCCACTTTGAGGAAAAAACCAAGCCAAACCTAAGCGATACAGAAGCAGTCAATCTAGGGCACCCAGATAATATCAGAGAAACTAAAATAAGTGTCCACCTTGAGTCACAAATTAGGTAAAAAATAATCGAACCGCTGCTTGAATACAAAGATATTTTTGCATAGTACTACAACGATTTGCAAGGGTTGAGCACTGACTTGGTGGTTCACAAATTGCCCACTGACCCAGCCTGCCCATCTGTCAAACAAAAATTGAGGAAGTTTAGTATAAAGATCAAAGAGGAAGTAACCAAACAGTTTGAGGAAAAGGTCATCCGAGTCACACGATATCCCACATGGTTAGCCAATGTCGTGCCTGTGCCAAAGAAGGACGATAAAACTAGGGTGTGTGTCAATTATCATGACCTCAACAAAGCAAGTCCAAAGGACAACTTCCCTCTGCAGAACATCCACATATTGATTGATAATTGCGCAAAACTTGAGATTGGTTCTTTTGTAGATTGTTACACATGCTATCACCAGATTTTGATGGATTAGGATGATGCGGAGAAGACAGTGTTCATCACACCGTGGGGAGCATATTGCTACAGGGTTATGCCCTTCGGTCTGAAGAATGCTGGGAAACCTATATGAGGGCAGTGACAACAATATTCCACGATATGATACATAAGAAGATTGATGTCTTTGTGGATGATATAATTGTGAAGTCCAGGAAGCAATCCGACCATGACATAGATCTGGGAAAGTTCTTCCAAAGGCTCCACAGGTACAATCTCAAGCTCAATCTTGCGAAATGTGCATTTTGTGTGCCATTAGGAAAGTTGCTAGGATTCATAGGCATTGAGCTAGATGCATCAAAGATAAAAGCCATACGAGAATTTCCACCTCCAAGGAACAAAATATAGGTGATGAGTCTGTTGGGGAGATTGAATTACATCAGTAGATTTATTGCCTAGCTTATGATAACTTGTGAGCCTATTTTTAAGCTGCTGAAAAAGGATGACGCGGTCAGGTGGATAGAGGAATGCCAGGAGGCTTTTGATAAAATAAAAGGATACATGTCGAACCCACCGGAACCAGGGAGGCCTTTGATCATGTATCTGACAATCTTGGACAACTCATTTGGATGTGTGTTGGTTCCGCATGATACCACCAGGAGGAAGGAGCAGCCCATATACTACCTTAGCAAGAAATTTACAGCTTATGAGGTTAAGTATACTCATCTTGAAAGGACGTGTTGTGCCCTAACTTGGTTAGCACAAAAGTTGAAACACTACCTATCATCATATACCATTTACCTCATCTCATGCCTTGACCCATTGAAATATATCTTCCAGAAGCCTATGCCCATGGGGAGGCTCGCAAAATGGCAAATCTTGCTCACTGAGTTCAACATTGTCTACGTGACTAGGACTACAATGAAAGCGCAGGCACTGGATGATCATCGGGCCGAGAATCTGGTAGACGAAGAATATGAACCTTTAAAGACGTACTTCCCGGATGAAGAGGTGATGCATATTGATGAAGTGGATCAGAGCGAGAAGCCAAGATGGAAATTATTCTTCGATGGGACTGCCAACATGAAAGACGTCGGGATAGGAGCAGTACTCATTTCTTTGACAGTGCACCATTACCCCATTACAGCTCAGCTCCGCTTCTATTGCACCAATAATATGGTAGAATATAAGGCATGCATCTTGGGTCTGAGGTTAGCTACAGACATGGATGTCCAAGAAGTCTTGGTCTTGGGGGACTCAGACCTTCTGGTATACCAGATTCAAAAAGAAAAGGAAACACAAGATTTAAAGCTCATACCATACCAGCAACGTCTGCATGATCTTTGTCAACGATTTCGATTGGTGGAGTTCAGGCATATTCCAAAAATCCACAGCGAGGTTGCTGATGCCTTGGCTACTCTGGCATCAATGTTACATCATTCAGATAAGGCTTATGTTGACCAGCTGCATATCCAAGTCTATGATCAACAGCCTATTGTAATATGGTGGAAGAGAAGCTTGATGTTGAGCCTTGGTTTCACGACATCAAAGATTATATCAGGATGGGCGTGTACCCGGTACAAGCCACAAGTGATCAAAAAAGAATAATTCATCGCTTATCAAGCAGGTTTTTCTTTATTGGAGGGGTATTATATAAAAGGATGCCAAATCTTGGGTTGTTAAGATGCATAGATGCTAAACAGGCCACAACCATCATGACCGAGGTACATTCTAGAGTTTGCAGACCTCATATGAGTGGGTATTTTTGGCAAACAAGATTCTTCAGACAGGTTATTATTGGCTCACCATGGAGCGAGATTGTATCAGTTTCATTCGCAAATATCATAATGTCAGGTGCATGGAGATTTGATTCACTCCCTGCCGTCAAAATTACATACAATGTCTGCACCATGGCCCTTCGTTTCTTGGGGCATGGATGTCATCGGGCCCATCGAGCCAGCAGCTTTCAATGGACATAGGTTCATCCTGATTGCTATTGATTATTTCACCAAGTGGGTCGAAGCTAAAACTTTCAAGGCGGTGACCATGAAAGTCATGGTCGACTTTGTGCATTAAAATATCATTTCCCAGTTTAGAATCCAAAGATAATCATCACTGACAATGGAGCAAATTTACATAGTCATTTGATGGAAGAGGCATGCTAGCAGTTTAAGATTACACATTGCAATTCCACCCTATACCGCCCCAAGGCGAATGGAGCAGTTGAGGCAGCCAATAAGAACATAAAGAAGATACTCCGAAAAATGGTGTAAGAGTCCAGGCAATGGCATGAGAACCTACCCTTTGCATTGTTAGGCTATCGCAGTACTGTTCGCATTTCAGTAGGGGAAACTCCGTATTTGTTGGTGTATGGCACAGAAGTAGTGATATCGGCAGAAATTGAAATCCCATCCCTATGGATTGTCGTAGAGGCATTGATGATGACGAGTGGGTCAGAACCCGCCTGGAGCTATTGAGTCTGATTGATGAGAAAATATTAGCAACAGTGTGTCACGGCCAGTTGTATCAACAAAGAATCGCCAGAGCATATAACAAGAAGGTTCACCCAAGAAGGTTTGAAGTGGGTCAGTTGGTATTGAAGCGCATCCTCCCTGACCGGGCAGAGGCAAAGGGAAAGTTTGCCCCAAATTGGCATGGGTCGTTCATCGTGTCAAGAGTATTGTCCAACGCGGCATTGTATCTAAATGTGGAAGGCAAGTGCGGAGAAATGGCCTTTAGTTCCGATGTAGTTAAGAGATACTATGTATGATTTTCTTTGATCAAATCATATTTTTGTGTACTTGGCATGATTTAGAGATTGATATGACGAAGGCATTTTATTCGGCTATCTAAATACTTTATCCTTTGTTAACCCTTTCGAGCTTTAATTATTTTCTTGCATTCCCCTCTTTCGAAATCAGTAACAAAATCAGAAACGCAAGCGCGAAAAATGAGTAAAGGAAAAAGAAATGGAAATAATTAAAAGAAACAAAATAATAAAAAAAGAGAAAGAAGAGAAAAGAAAAAAAGAGAAAGAAAAGAAAATAAAAGAGATAAAGCAAACACAAAACAGCAAAACAACGAAAGGAAAAGGGAAGAAACAAAAGAAAAAGAGTGAAAAGAAAGAAAAGAGAAAATCACAATAAAAACAAAGCAATTTCTTAGATGAACTACATTTGACCTGATTCCTTTTAAGGATACGTAGGCAGCCTCACGGTTCGGTCTCATTAAAATAAATATCCCAAAGTCTCCAAGCATGAAACTAAGGCAGAAATTGTGATTGTTGTAAGAGATTTGATTCTGAAGGTTGTAATGTTGAACCCATTTGAATTGTTTTGAGCATGTAATAACCTTTCTTTCTAACCCTATCCAAATGCCTGCATTACGGTCTAAAGAAAAACCTTTTGATCAGTCTTTAAGAAATGCCAAGTCAAGCAAGAAGAGGTGATTCATACCCGGGGCAACACTCTAGTTCGAGCAAGAAAAGATGAAGATAAGAGAGTCTTATTGGTGAAAACCCTCACATGCACTGTAAGGCGACGAGAGCTAAAAGAAATGAAAAAGAGAGAGTCTTATCGGTGAAAACCCTCACAGGCACCGTAAGGCGACGGGAATTGAGAAAAGTCGAAGTGAGTGAGTCTTGTTGGTGAAAACCCTCACAAGCACTGTAAGGCGACGAAAGTTGAGAGAAATCAAAACCCTCACGGGCATCTTAAGGCGAAGGCAAGGCAAGAAATGAATAACTGGAAAAGGCTGTTGGTGGAAATCTGCTCAGAACACCACAAGATAAGCAAGGTCAAGGCTTGGTTAAACAAATTGGGTTATCGAGGGTTACAACAACAAAGCATGGAAACTGAAGGTCAGTCGTTTGGATATACTGGGTTGACTAAGCCGAAGTGCATGTCATGATCATTGGAACTAGTTGTACCTCCACAGATAGTTTCTCCCCTTTCCCCTCAATAGTCGCCAAATTCGAACAACTCAGAGTCATTGCATTTTATTTTCTTTCGGGTCTCCATTCTTCTAAGATGTTTTGAGAATCAATTTTGTTTAAGCAAGTAGGAGAGAAATTTCAAAGCTTACTAATAGCTCCCCAAATGGCAAAGCACATGCCTGCTAAAACATAACTATGACAACGAAAGTTAAAGTGGCAAAGGGAAGAATTAATGGAAGTTTAGTAAACTAGCTCTGCAATTTCGGGAATGATGTAAAGATTCTGGAAAGAGGGTCAGGAATGAAACACAATGATTGGGAAACAGAGCATTCACTTCATCTAAATGCCATAGGGTTCAGGGGTCAGCCGAACAAATCAAGCGACTCATAGTCAGTGTGGGAAAGTTGGACACAATGGAGCATGATAGTAGGAAGGCCATTTTCAGCAAGAATGCCGCAAGCTAACCACCACTTTTCAAACTGACAAAACTTTCTTTGATTGAAACAGGGGCAGGAAATTCTGGATGCCCCGGGGAAGTTCCCCATAAAAGAAGCAAGCACCCAACAGGTATGACTGTGAACTTCAGGACCCTCCTAGAAAATGGGACTTAGTTAAAACAAAACAATTGGGAATGGCATAGGAACATAAATGGACTTAGGAGTTTGCAAATTGGAATAGGATTCAGCTAAGAGTTATCAGGACCCTCCTAATAAATGGGACTCAGTTTAAAATTCAAATAATCACGGGTAACATAATCTGGCATAAATATTTCCCCAATGAATGCGAGAGATAGGATTCACATAGGAGTTGTTAGGACCCTCCTGGATAATAGGATGTAACTTTAATTGCCAAACCCAACAAGAGACAACCGAAATTGATATTTAAATTGAAATTCTCAGGACCCTCATAGATAATGAGATTTAATTAAGATTTGTCAGGACCCGCCTGGATAATGGGATGTAGCTCTAATTACTATTCCCCAGCAGATATAACTTAGATTTAAAATTGTCATCTAATTAAGAGTTGCGAGACCCTCGTGGATAAAGGGATATAGCTTTAATTACTAGTCCTCAGCAGATATAACTTAGATTTAAAATTGTCATCTAATTAAGAGTTGTTAGGACCCTCCTTGATAATGGGATTTAGCTTTTAAACTTATAGAAATATCGGTAACGGGATTTAAATAACACTCACAGATGCACCCATCACCAAACTGGGGCTAAAAATTTTCTCTCGTTTTGTTTGTTTTGTTGTAATCAGGTATAAAGCCAGCAATTTCAATGAATACATTTCAAGTTTTTGCAATCAGGTGCCCACCTGGATAACAAGGGAATAAATTTCAAGTTTTCAGTAATCAGGCACCCACCTGGAGAACAAGGGAATACATTTCAAGTTTTTGGTAATAAAGAGTCCACCTAGATAACAAAGGAATACATTTCCAGTTTTGACAATCAGGCGCCCACCTAGATAACAAGGGAATATATTTCAAGTTTCGACAATCCGGCGCCTACCTGGATAACAAGGGAATACATTTCAAGTTTTCGGTAATCAGGCGCCTACCTGGATAACAAGGGAATGCATTTCTAGTTTTCGGTAATCAGGCGCCCACTTGAAGAACACGGGAATACATTTCAAGTTCTTGATAATCAGGCACCCACATAGATAACAAGGGAATATATTTCAAGTTTTTGCAATCAGGCGCCCACCTGGATAACAAGGGAATACATTTCATGTTTTCGGTAATCAGGCGCCCACTTGGAGAATAAGGGAATACATTTCAAGTTTTTTGCAATCAGGTGCCTACCTAGAAAATAAGGGAATACATTTCAAGTTTTTGGTAATCAGGCGCCCACCTGGATAACAAGGGAATACATTTCAAGTTTTTGCAATCAGGCGCCCACCTGGATAACAAGGGAATACATTTCAAGTTTTTGGTAATCAGGCGCCCACCTGGAGAACAAGGGAATACATTTCAAGTTTTTGGCAATCAGGCGCCCACTGGATAACAAAGGAATATATTTCAAGTTTTGGTAATCAGGCGTCCACCTGTATAACAAGGGAATACATTTTTATGGCAATCAGGTGCCCACCTGGATAACAAGGGAATACATTTCAATTTTTATTCAAGTTTTGGCAATCACGCGCCCACCTGGAGAACAAGGGAATGCACTTCAAGTTTTTGGTAATCAGGCGCCCACCTGGAGAACAAGGCAATACATTTCAAATTTTGGTAATCAGGCACCTACCTGGATAGCAAGGGAATACATTTCAAGTTTTTGCAGTCAGGCGTCCACCTGGATAACAATGGAATACATTTCATGCTTTTAGTAACCAGGTGTCCACCTGGAGAACAAGGGAATACATTTCAAATTTTTGGTAATCAGGAGCCCACCTAGATAACAAGGGAATACATTTCAAGTTTCGGCAATCAGGTGCACACCTGGATAACAAGAGAATACATTTCAAGTTTCGGCAATTAGGCGCCCACCTGGAGAACAAGGGAATACATTTCAGTTTTTATTCAAGTTTTGGTAATCAAGTGCCCGCCTGGATAACCAGGGAATACATTTCAAGTTTCGGCAATCAGGCGCCCGGCTAGAGGACAAGGGAATACATTTCAATTTTTATTCAAGTTTTGGTAATCAGGCGCCCACCTGGATAGTAAGGGAATACATTCCAAGTTTTTTGCAATCAGGCGCCCACCCGGAGAACAAGGGAATACATTTCAACTTTTATTCAAGTTTCGATAATCAGGCACCCACTTAGATAACAAGGGAATACATTTCAAGTTTTTGTTAATCAGGCGCCCACCTGAATAACAAGGGAATACATTTCATGTTTTTGGCAATTAGGTGCCCACCTGGATAACAAAGGAATACATTTCAAATTTTTGGTAATCAGGTTCCCACTTGGATAACAAGGGAATACATTTCAAGTTTTTGGTAATCAGGCACCCACCTGGAGAACAAGGGAATACATTTCATTTTTATTCAAGTTTTGGTAATTAGGCGCCCACCTGGATAACAAGGGAATACATTTTAAGTTTTGGCAATCAGGCGCCCACCTGGAGAACAAGGGAATACATTTCAAGTTTTTTGTAATCAGGCACCCATCTAGATAACAAGGGAATACATTTCAAGTTTTTTTGGCAATCAGGCGCCCACTTGGATAACAAGGGAATATATTTCAAGTTTTTCGAAATCAGGCGCCCACCTGGTGAACAAGGTAAAACATCTCAGATTACAATTCAAAGCGGCAACAAAGGATTTTCACCGGGAGAATACAAGTCAACAAGGCAACAAGGAGTTTCACTGGGCGAATGCAAATCAACAAGGCAATAAGGTGTTTCACAAAAAGAAATACAAGTCAACAAAGCAACGAGGATCGAGAGCAATTTTGAAGACATAGATAGGTTCTTTTGTGATTCATAGGTCATAGCTTAGTATAGCTTCTTTTTATTTTTGACTAGATGTAATAAGGGGTCTACCAAGCAGTAGCAGTAGCAGCAGCAACAGTGAGATCACAGCTTTGGTATTCCCAACTACCAAACACTCCTGAGCTACACTGACCTGATTCCTTTTTAGCCAAGGATATGTAGGCAACCTTCAAAGTAGGGTGCAGTCAAGCTTTTCAAAAATGATTCTCATGGAGTAATCAAATGGGCGAAAATTTCTCATGTCTGTTCATTTATCTTTGCATGAAAACTCTTCGTGCTTCAGAGCAAAAAAGGGACAGATGTGAGCATGTGAATTTCCCCCTATATGAATTACTCCCATAGATTCAAAAAACCAAAATAGTTTCTTTTATTTATTTGTAATTTTGTGAATTTTGTGGCATTTTCCATTAATTGTTTGTATTTTTATTTGTGCATTTTAATTAGTGAAAAATACAAAAAAAGGTTTTCATATGCATTTAGGAGTTAATTTTGCATTTTTAGAATTTTTTAGTAATTAAGTTATTTTATAAAAAGAAAAATCACAAAAAATAATTATTTTGCACCCGTTAATTTAAAATTTTGATTATCGAGCAGTTTTTCTTTAATTTATTAATGATGTTAATTATCTAAGATTAGTTAAGTATTTTTAATGAGTTAGTTTGGTTTTAGATTTAATTTTAGATTCATAGTTTTAATTTTCAGAACAAAAAGAGAGAAAAGAGAAAAGAAAAGAAAACTAAAAAAAAATTTGATGAAAATAGAATTGGGCAAGTTTTGAATCAACGCACCAGCCCAAACGGATCCGCCTATCTTGGTCCATACCCTGCCCAAACCCGGTCCAGTAACCTCTAATAATTGAAAGGACACTGTTTCATTGGTCTTAATCTCAGCCGTCGAGGATCTTTGATCCAACGGCTGAGAACTATGGAGCCTTAAATATATATATATATATATATATATATATATATATATATATATATATATATGTCCACACAATACCCCAAACCCACCCCGTCTCTCACCTCCAGTAACCCTAGAGACTACCCCTCTCCTATCCCCACACCCCCCCGTCTCTGCCATCCACCGTCATGAGCTGCCGGCCGAAAATCGCCTCCACCGGCGACAGAGCTCCGATGACCGCCAAATTAACGCCACCACCTCTCCTCCTTCTCCTCTTCCCAATCTACCATCATCTTCCCTCAAAATCTAGCCCAACTCCTCGAATATCACCTGGAAGTTCTGAATCCTCCACCGGACACGACGGCGCCGCCACCAATCGACCCCAAATTAACAACGAAGGACCACCACTCTCCCTCATTCCAAATCTCCATACATAGTCCTTCGAATCCCAATAACTCGCCTCGAATATCAAATCAAAGAAGCCATGCCAGAACTGAGTTGCTCCAAACAACCTCAAATTGGTACGAGGTCACCCTTGTACCCTCATCTTCCCAAATTCATCCCCATTTCCGGTGAGTTTTGAACCTCCTTCCATCTTCGTTAGCCTCAGATTTTGAAATATTAATTGGCTTGGTTTTCTTCCTCTTTTCTTTTGTTTCTTTTTCTGATTTCTTTTGGTTGTTTCTAAAAACTTGCTCATCCGAATTTAATTAGATTTTGTTAGTAGAAATTTGCATGTGGTCAAACAGTGGTGTACTATCCAATTGTTGTTTATTTTAACTGTATGATGTTTTTTTTACCTTTTTTTAACCTATTTTTGACATTTGCATGTTCTATTTTTTAATTGCATGAATTAGCATAGTTTCCTTTTCCTCTTTAATTTTGATTATTTGAGCCAGTAGTAGTATTGAGGTTTATTTAAATCGGGTCGTATTGTAAAATTGAACCATGTATACTTACTGTGAACTTGGACATGATATGCAGAAGTACCTCATTGACTTGTGATTAGATTTAGTTTCAATTCAGGGTCTACTATATGAGTGGGTGGAGTTGTTGTATGAATAGGTTGTATTTCAGATAATTTGCAGTTATATCATTTCCTTCAGTGATCAGTAATTGTAGTTTTTTTTGGATGTTTATCTAATAGTAAGTTGACAGGGATCCGGGCTCTCTTGAGTCAATGAGACCACTTGTTGGTTATAAGGAGCTTTGCAGGGATTCGATCTTGGAGCTTTGAAATAAAAGACATGTGTATTAGTCAGCCTTTTTGGGCTGGTGTTTTTAAGCCCAATTACCTTGTCTCTTCGGTATTCTGCTGCACGGCACTTGGGCCGGTCTAAGAAGGAACGGGTGCCCCTTAACCCAAACCTTCAATAATCTCGCATTTAGGAGCTGAATAATACTTGAACTTTAGTTTGTCTCAAATTAAGTCTTTTATAAATTGAGTTAAGTCATATCAGCGGCATAACCCTCCGAGTTTAGTTATTAACCCATTTAATTAGAATCGAGGTGTGCCAAATAAAATTGAATAATTGCATGGACATCGCTGACTTTTATTTATTAGAAATCGAGACATGCCTCTTAGCAAATTTTCATGGCCCTCGCAAATCTGGAAATACATAAATGCTTTAGGCACAATAGTTAGAATATACCTTCCTAAATACGGGTGCGCATTTATGTTACCCATATCCCAATCTCAATGTTAGGTAAAATGTGTTGCGAACTACGGGTGTATTTATGTGACATGGTTCAAGACGCGTTTTAACAATGTTGCAATCTTCTTAAATTAAATAAAAGCAGTTAAAAATAAAAATTTGCATATAGGTTCATAATTGTATTAAAATCAGATAATTGAGCCAAATATAATGGTTGAGCGATCGTGCTAGAACCACATAACTCGGAAATGCCTAACACCTTCTCCCAGGTTAAAAGAATTCCCTTACTCGGATTTCTAACTCACAGACTGTATAACAGAGTCGAAACTTCCTCGATTCGGGATTTTAAACTAGTGACTTGGGACACCATCAATTATCCGAAGTGACGACTCTGAAATCTCTAAGTAAATAAATCTCATCCTGATTGTCCTTTAATTGGAAAAACTCCCTTTATTATACCCTTCTGAGGGTATAGTAAGAAAAAGATGGTGTGACAATAGGGTGGGTAGGTTTTGGTTTGAAATAGTTTGGGAGTAAAATGAACACTTAATCTCTTAGTTAGAAAGCTAAGCTAGAAAAGTCAATCGGAAGTTGACTTATGAGTAAAAGAATTCAAATTTGGATTTTTATGATTTGATTAGTTTTGTTGGGTGATTTTAGACTTAGGAGTGTGTCTGAATTATAATTTGGAGGTTCGTGATAGAATTAGGCTTGAATTGGCAAAAATTGGAAGTTTAGAAGTTCTTAGGCTTGAATTCGAGGTTGTTTTGGTGTTTTGGTATTGTTTTAGGTGTTTCGGAGGTTCGACTAAGTTTGCATAGTGATATATGACTTGTTGAAATTATTGGTCGAGGTCCCGAGGGCCTCGAGTGAGTTATAGGTTTGGGTTGTTTTGCGCTCGTTTTCTTATGTTTCGACGTTGTTTCTTCAAGCATAAATGATATCATATTGAACAAATGAGCTTCGGTTTTTTTTATTGAAGTATTAGATACGTATCATAATTACAGACTCGTAGCAAAAAGAATCATCGAATTTGGAGATCGTGTGAGGATTTTAAGGTCATTTTACTAAGAATTAGGTTGCTAGATTTTTCAGATCAATTACGAAATTATCACCGAGGGCGTATTTAATAATTTGCACAATTTTCAAATATTTAGACCAACATATCCCATTCATTATAAGGTCAAATTGAGCGATTCAAAAGCTTAACTTGACTAGAATTTTATAAGGAAATTGAAGGCATAAAAAGCGAGTTTCGAGATCATTTTACACGAGAAGCGAGGCAGAATAGATGGCAGAAAAATATAAAATAAAGGTTTGTTCATTCAGTCTTATTATGAGTTGGGGATCTCGGATTTAGACGGTTTTGGAGGCTATTTTCACCATATGGATTGGGGTAAGTGTTCTCTACTCTGTTTTGGTTATATTTCATGAATCCATCTTCATTTTTGGGATTTGATTGATGATTTCAAAGTGAAATTAAGGAAGCTAGGGCTTGAGTTTTGGAGAGTTTTAGGTAGGGATTTGGGGGACCAAACAGAATCCGATTTTGACAAATTTTATATGGTTAGAATCGGGAAAGAACGAGTTTATTATTGTGCCATTTTTTACTAATTTCGAGACATGGACCCCTTGGCCGGGTTTTGGCCGATTTTGAATTTTTGGCCTATTTATGTATTTTTTCTGTTGGAATTTGATTCCTTAGCCCATGTTGATAGTATTAATATAATTTTTGGTTAGACTCAGAGCTTTCGGAGGCCGAGTCCAGAGATGAGGGCATCCCAGAGTAAGATTTTATGCTGTTGAGGTAAGTAAATGTTTAACTTTGGCCTTGAAGGTATAACCTCGAAGAATTTGATATCATGTGATTGTTTGGAGGTGATACCCATGCTAGGTGATAGGCGTATGAGTGTATACCTAGAGGGAATGAGACTTGGTCCAGCCCATAAGGTTGTGAGGCTTAATAACTATTATCTGTGTTTATGCATTTATTTGTTGGTGAAATTGTCTGCCTTCATGTTAGAAATCATGTTTAGGCTTCATTCATGTTCACGTTGTTTGTACTCAGTCATAGAAATTAGTGTACATACTTACCTAAATCTCTGTTATTTTACTGATATGTTATGATACTTGATGTGGGTTGTGTACCCTTATTGGTGGTGCATTGTGAGGCTAGAGAGATACATGACTGAATGAGGCTGAGCGTCTAGTTGTGAGGATATTAATACCGTAGCGCGTGAGCTATCCGCATAGCATGTGAATTGACCGTGTGGGTTCAGGTATTGATACCAAAGCACGTGAGTTGTCCGAGTAGCACGTGGGTTGATCGTACGAATTCACGTATTGATATGCTGGCACGTGAGTTGTTCGTACTTAGCACTTAGACTTTGGGAGCCCCTCCGGAGTCTATACATAACCCAGTGAGCGTAGAGTGTTGAACGTATTAAGTGTTGAGTGTTGAGTGCGAGTGCTAAGTGATGGATGACATTGTTGTGAGGTTGCATTTCCTTTTGTTGTTGCTGCATTTTACTGGTTAAATTTCTTTGTGACATTTACTGAGTTATAGAATTTACCTATTTATTTTTAAATTGTGAAAATAATAATTGGACTGTTTTACTTAGCTCGTCACTAGTGCTCAATTCCTTAGTAGTTGTTGTTACTACTGAGTCGGTTGTACTCATATCCTGCACTTTATGTACAGATCCATGTGAGCTAGAGCGCGGCGGTCGTTGAGTTCAGGCCGGCTATCTGTGGAGATTTCAAGATAGTTGCTGGTGTCTGCGAGACCTTGTTACTCCTCTTGTCATTTCTTCTTTTTGACAGTTAGACAGTTTATATATCTTAATTTATAGTTTTAGACGCTCATGACTTAGTGACATCCTGATGTTTGGGGCTCATTTCCGTATTTTATATTGATTATATTCATAGTTGATTTTGTGAGAAATTTAAATATTGAAATATTTTATTAATTTCTTATAATCACTTTAGTATTGATATTTTGGGAAGTAGGCTTGCCTTATAACACGATAGGCGCTATTACGACTATAATTAGATTTTGGATCGTAATAGTTACAAACGGGATTCCCATCCATTTTGATTGAAATCTGCTACTGAATATTAATCTTTTGCTTCCATTTTTTGTTAACAACTCATTATTCTGTTAATATACTCTTCTATACTGCTAATACAGTATTTACATTTGCAATACTATATCATATACAAGGTTTATATATGTATAATATACGAAATATATACTGCTAATACAGTTTATCACATATAACATTGTTCCATTTTTTTTAGAAAAGGGAACGAATTAAACACACACTTAAAATTAGCATCCGTAGTTTCTACTTTGACTTTTGAGGCATGGGAAATGCCAAGAAAAAGAAAAAGGCATGGGAAATGGGCAAACAGCTATTTTCATGCCTGTTTTGAGGTATTTTTGAGACGGAAAGGGGATTATTTTTAGGGGGTATATGGCTGTAGTAGGTAATTTTGACAGTATGCTTTAATATTTAATACAGTATTAAATTGAATCAGCCATCAAAAATTTTGCATCAAAATTAGGTGCATGCTTCGAACATTAGTTTAGACATGAGCAACTAAATGTACTTGTCTTTTTATCCAAACTAAAGAAATTTTAGGACTTTGGGCTATGAATTTATTCAAAAGTTTTCGGGCTTAAACTTCGGCTACAAAATATTATGTTAATAAGTTATAGGCAGCACGAATTAAATTAGTCGAGCCTAACGTAGAATATCGAAGAGTGAGACCAACAAAGACCTCGTATTTCTTTGTTCGTTTTTTCTCCTTTATTCTTCATATTAATGATGCATGATATTATAAAATACCGATAAATAATATAATTTATCCAAATATTATATATATCAAAATGAATGCATAACATTATGAAACGATAATAAATAATACAATCTATGTAGAGAGCTTTGGGAGAAGTGATTTTCTCATATTGCTCACAAAGGTATATATAGAGTACAGAGAGGTATCAATCCTACCAACTATAGGATTGTACAATAATAAAAGAAATGAAATCCTACCAACTATAGGACTGTACAATAATGAAAGAATATTCTACCAATAATAAAAAGATACACACAATATATTCTAATACGCCCCCTCAAGATGGAGGGCCGGAGGACACGCCAATCTTGGACATCAGCAGAAGAAGCCGAGGACGAGATAAGTGCTTGGTGAGAGCATCAGCAAGCTGATTAGCAGAGGATACATGAGCAACACGAAGAGATCCATTCTGAACCAATTGACGAACAAAGTGATAATCAATGGAGATGTGTTTCATGCGCGAATGAAACACAGGGTTGGCACAGAGGTAAGTGGCGCCAATGTTGTCGCTGTAAATGACAGGAGCAGCCGGAAGAGGGACATGAAGCTCGTGCAGCAGGCAATGAAGCCAACGGACTTTAGCGGCAGCAGAAGCAATGGCACGATATTCAGCCTCAGTAGAAGATCGTGCAACGGAACGCTGCTTTTTGAAGCTCCAGGAAATAGGATTAGGCCCCAGAAAGACAACATAGGCACCAGTTGAGGAGCGGTCATCACAGTTTCCACCCCAATCAGCATCAGAGAAACAATGCAGAGGTATAGCAGATGAAGGACGCAGCCAGACTCCGAAGTCACGCATCCCATTCAGATACCGGAAGAGGCGCTTAAGTGCACCCCAATGAGTGACAGTAGGAGCGTGCATGAACTGTGAGAGTTTATTCACAGCAAAGGAGATATCAGGACGAGTGAAGGAGAGATACTGGAGGCCCCCAAGGGCCTGTTGATAGGCGGATGCGTCGGCAGGAGCCGAGACGTCAGCCAGATGAAGGCGGGTGGACGCCGTTGTTGGCGTCTGAACTGGGTTGGATTCCAGCATATTATGACGAGTCAAAATATTAACAACATACTTATGCTGAGAAAGAAAACACCCCTTGGAGCTGCGCAAAACCTCAACACCAAGAAAGTAGCTTAGATCACCCATGTCTTTAAGAGAAAATTTAGTCACAAGAGGGTCAATCACACGGTTCAAGAAGGCAGAGTCATTACCAGTCAATATGAGATCATCAACATATACAAAAAAATAGGTTGTAATACCAGAATGATGAAAGACGAAGAACGAAGTGTCAGAGGTAGTGTTGATGATACCCATGGCCAAAAGGCATTGGCGGAGCTCACTGTACCATGCCCGGGGTGCCTGTTTGAGACCATAAATAGTTTTCTGTAATTTACAGACATAAGATGGATAGGCTTTGTCAACAAAACCCGGCGGTTGTCCATATAGACATCCTCTGTAAGCCTCCCGTGGAGAAAGGCATTGTTCACATCCATTTGACGAAGAGGCCAGCCGTTGGATACAGCTAGACTGAGAACCAAATGCACAGTAGCCGGCTTAATAACCGAACTGAAAGTCTCATGGAGGTCGACACCTGGTCGCTGATGAAAGCCTTTTGCAACAAGTTGGGCTTTGAACTTATCCACAGTACCGTCAGGCTTTCGTTTGATACGATAAACCCACTTGCAGCCCACAACATTCTGTGAAGAATCAGGTGGAACAAGATCCCATGTGCCATTCGGTAGCAGAGCATCAAACTCCAATGACATAGCAGCGCGCCAGCGCTCATCATACATAGCACTAGACAAAGTCTGAGGTTCTGTAACAGCTGGAGAGGTTACAGCAGACATACCAAACTTCTTGTTGGGCGTAAAGATGTTATTTTTGCTGCGAGTTAGCATGTGATGACCACCCTAAGAGGATGAAGGTGGCGGCATAGTGGGTGTAGCGGCGGCAGTGGCCGCTGGCGGTGCCGTAGAAGGCGCTGGTGGCTCGGGGGTTGGCGCCGGCGGTGTGTCCGGTGAAGGATCACTAGTGGGAGCGGCGGCAGGTACTGGCGGAGGCAGCGGAAGGACTTCTAGGTTGACCGGAATGGGTACGGGTGGAGACTCGGGGTTAGACAATTTGGAGAACGGGAAGATATCTTCATGGAAGGTGACATGACGCGAGATGAAGATTTTAGATGTTGAGGGATCAAAGCATAGATATGCGCTTTGAGTAGATGAGTAGCCGATTAGGACACATGCACGAGATCTGGGTTCCATTTTGTGTGAGGTGTAGGGCCGAAGCCAAGGGAAGCATTGACAGCCGAAGACACACAGTTTGGCAAGGTTGGGGCGCCTATGGAAGAGAGACTCAAAGGAGGAGAGCATCGAGAGATTTGTCTTTGGAAGACGATTAATGAAATAGACTGCTGTGGCAAAGGCATAGAGGCCAGTAAATGAGAGGGACAGAGGCATAATGAAGGAGAGTGATACCAGTATCGACAATATGACGGTGACGGCGTTCAGCATAGCCATTGTGTTGAGGTGTATGAGGAGGTGAAGTGAGATGTGAGATGCCATGGGAGGCAAGAAAAGAGCGTAAAGCTAGGAATTCACCCCCATTATCAGTATACAGAGTAATGATTTTATCAGAGAAATATTTTTCTACAATTGACTTAAAAGTGGGGAAGGTTTGTAGGACATCAGATTTACGGCGTAAAAGGAAAAACCAAGCGTACTTAGAAAAATGATCAACAAAAATGACATAATATTTAAATCCTTCATTAGATGTAATTGGAGAGGTCCATGCATTAGAAAAAATAAGCTCCAACGGAGCAGTAGAAGATAAACTCTACTCAGAAAAAGATAATTTATGACACTTATGAAGCTTGCAAAAGACACAAGCAAAATCAGACACACTACTGGATGCTATACTTCTAGAAGACACTAATGACGCAGGATTTTAGCTGACGGATGACCAAACCGAGAATGCCACAATGACGCAGGAAGCTTTTGTGCCGTGAGGGCGGACGGTAGACGGGAAGCCGTCGGCCAGTAGTATGCGTCGTTCCTACGTGGGCCGCTGACGAGTGTTGCCCACGTGCGACGATCCTTCACCTGAAAATCAGTATCAGAAAAACAACATTAACATTGTTGTGACGACATAATTGAGCAACAGAGATCAAATTCTTACGAATATGTGGAACACAGAGAGCCCCAGGCAATAAAAGAGAGGAATAACTGAAAAGTTGTCCAGTATGTGTAATTTTTAAACCGTCACCGCCACCAATAACCACATCATCAAAACCAGTGTAAGGACTGTGAAGAGACATGTTGGCAAGATCATTGGTTGGACTGCTGTCCGGCGACGAAGGCAGCTGACGGAGCCAAATCAGATGCGGCGGAGGAGGCCGGCGCACGAGCAGTAATCTAAGCCTCCATGCTTGCTTGTCATGTAATTCAGCAAAAGAGATTGGAGATTCACGGGCTTGAATAGCATGAGAGAGCTCTATATACGGATCATAAAGACCATTGAGAACCTTAATGAAAAGATCCTCAGAATCAACAGTAACACCCAGGAGAGATAATTCATCCACAATTATGCGAATATTGTGCATAAAATCAGTAATAGATTTAGAACCTTTTACCGGATTATGGAGCTGCTATTTGAGAGCCATGATACGACCACGAGAAGCAGTGCCGTATGTGCACATTATGTGCGCACGAGGATGTCCCAGGCCTCTTTAGATATTTCCGCAGCGGCAATAAAGGAGATGATCGTCTGTGTGATCGACGAGATAATCGCACTGAGAATAAGATTGTCCTGGCGAATCCAGTAAGGATATGCTGGATTGGGGGAAGTTACCTCCTTGTCGACGATAGTGGCTGGTGGGCACGGCTTCGATCCATCCAAGAAGCCGAGGAGGTCGTAACCCGTAAGAAGTGTTCGAAATTGGAATTTCCACGCCAGGTAATTAGTGGAATCCAATTTGTGTGGGATCTGAGTCGATGCATTGATGGCAATCGGCTGGAGAAGATCGTTTGAAGTTGTAGCGGCCATGAAGCGCGAGGCAAAAGAGAAGAGGCACTGAACGACGTCGAGAGAGAGGGCTGCTGGTTAGTGCAGCGCCGGCGCAACAAGATTCCGGAGATAAGCTACTGGCGTATGATACCATGTAGAGAGTTTTGGGAGAAGTGATTTTCTCGTATTGCTCACAAAGGTATATATAGAGTATAGAGAGGTATCAATCCTAACTATTGGACTGTACAATAATGAAAGAAATCAAATCCTACCAACTATAGGACTGTACAATAATGAAAGAATATTCTACCAATAATAAAAAGATACACACAATATATTCTAATAATCTATTCAAAATGATACATTCAAACAATACAGCATAATGTAATATAATAAAATATTATACGGTACGTTAATGAAATAATACATAACATACATCCAAACAAGTTGTTAAATAAGCCTTTATATAGCGTGTAGGGGTGTTCATAAAAATCGAAAAATCGAACCAAACTGAAAACCAAACCAAACCGACCAAAAAATTCGATTCTTTTTTGTTTGGTTTTGTTTTGGTTTTGAATTTTAAAAATCGATCAAATTTGATTTGCTATTGATTTTAATAAAAAATTGTTAGAATATACGCTTAACGCTAGAGGGGGGGTGAATAGCGTTATAATAAAAAACAGCGTAAACTTGCGGAATTTAAAAATTGCAGGAATGAAATAAGTGCGATAAGTAAATAATAAAGAACGAACGCACTGATGTATCCTGGTTCACCACAACCCGTGGCTAGTCCAGTCCCCGAGAGACTCTCTCGAGATTTCCACTAACACTGTTAAGCTTACGGGTGCTCAACAAACCGTTACAAACTGAGAACTTGAGTCACACAAGTCTCAACAACCTTTGCTCAAAGTTACAACACTTCAAGACTTCAACCAAAGGAATCACAACGTTCCTTTTTACAATACAAGGGATTAACACTTCCCTTCAAGTGTATAAAAACACTTTGCACTCAAAACAAGACTCTTCTTAAGAGTAGATATGAGTAAAATAAATACGCTCAAGAACGCAACAACTATCGTCAAGAATTTGGCTCTCAAAAACTTATGTAATGAATAGAAAATGATGAATAAGAGAGTATGCAAGCTTTAGCAATAATATGATCAGTTGTTGTGCTTAGAAGACTGATTTGAAGATGTATTTATAGTGTCAAAAACATGCATAGTCGTTGCCTAATTGCCAATTAAGAGTTGCTGATTTTGTGCTACGACAATCGATTGTCAAGATGATACAATCGATTGTTTTCCAATCGTTCCAAAAATCATTCCAGATTTTACGCAGCACAATCGATTATCAAAGACATATAATCGATTACTGGCAACGTTCAAAAAATCCTTTCCAGATTTTACTTAAAACAATCGATTGTCAGACATATACAATCGATTACTTGGCAACGTTCAAAAAATCTTTTTCAAAGTTTACTTCAAGCAATCGATTATCAGAAATATACAATCGATTACTTGACGGAGTTTGAAAATATTTTGGCAACGGTCATTTACATAATCGATTATGCTATATGGACAATCGATTATTTATCAGTCTTTGAAAAATCAAATAGACACTGCCTCAATACAATCGATTGTCATAGGTTCGCAATCGGTTATTTTGTAGCTTTGAAAAATATGTTTGGATACTGCCTCAACACAATCGATTATCATAAGTTCACAATCGATTATTTTGTAGCTTTGAAAAATCTGATGGACACTGCCTTAACACAATCGATTGTCATAAGGTTCACAATCGATTGTCATGCAGATTTGAAAAATCTGGTGCACACTGCCTTAACACAATCGATTGTCATAGGTACACAATCGATTATCATGCAGCTGACTTAACATAATTGATTATCATAAGTACATAATCGATTATCTTAGTCCAGATTTTAGAGGCATGTTTAAAAATTATTTTGCTAAAATAAATATGCATGATTTAAAATCATGTTGCTTTAAGTTAAATATGCATGATTTGATAAAAATGATTTTACGAGAGAAGCCAAGTCTTGAGTTAAGTTGTCGGATCAAGATCACAATTAAAGAACGACTCATGTATAACTTTGTTTAGTCTTGATCTTTGTTTGTCTTGAGCTTGAACTTCGTTACATGACATTTGCGCGCTTGTGCTTGGACCTCGTCATATGTCAATTGCGCATCGTTTGTCATTTATCAAAACCTGCAACTATGAACACACGTTTAGTTTAGTGCCTTGAGAACGTGTTTCAACAAAAATAACCAAAAAAATCGAACCAAACCGACTATAGGAGTAGCTATTTCAAATTTATTATTATACATGTATATTTTATATAAAGTTTCAAAAATTTTATGGTGAACGTTAAATTGTTTGCACTATTAGTACAATTTTTTACCTTTTTATTCTAGTTTTATCGGTAGTTTTCTTTTTTAAGTGTAAGAAACAATTTCATGTTTAATAAAAATATTTTTAATTGAGTCCTTAAATTAGTCATCACTATTTAATTCAATTATCATCAATATTTTAGTAAATAATAGATTTCTCAAATGATAATTGATTTAATAGTGTTACGTTAAAAATATAATTACCGAAATACCGATAAAATTTAATATAAACCGAATAAAAAATTAACTTAACTAATTTGAGTTGATTCTACTATTTAAAACTTTAACTTACTTAATTTAATTTCTTTTCAAAAAAATCGATTAAACTCAAATAATGAATATTTTTGGCTAACCCCCTAGTTAAGAGATCCAACATAGTATTCTGTGAATAGTGATTCCGTCACTATTCATCGGCCATATTGCCGGAATCCGGCGGTGGATGGTAGCAAACGTGGTGTCAATATAACCCCCTTCTCATTGCGATCAATTCTCTCTTATTTTCTTATACAAATCCTTTACCATCTCTTCAAGATCTTAATTTGATTTTATATATCACTGTAGCTCAACGAGTTTTCCAGATTCTTCATCGATCTCTTTATTCTTGGTTGTGTAGAACAATGGATGAGCCTTTCTTCTATCACTAGGATTTTGTAGTCGTTGCGTGAGTTTGGCAGCCATGGCTTAAACTCTCCCCAGCCTTTGGCTGTGGGAGAGGTAATTCAAAATCTCATAAAAGCGGATCTAAAAGAAAATTCAAAGCAATCATATGCTACAACATTACAAGCAAAACAGCCTATGCCGACAAAAATAAAGCTCTGTCCGGTTAAATTTGATCATGGTGAACCAGTTATTCAATTCACAATGGATGATGTTAACAACTTCATTAGGGAAGAAGGATTGCATCAGGCAGTTGTTTTAAAATTCTCTTATGGCAGACCTGATCTATCGGAAATATGAAGAGTATTTTCGTCACAATTCGATGTTCAAGGTCAATGTAATGTTGGTCACTTGGAATTTCGTCATCTGTTAATCAGGTTTTATCTATTTAGTGATTATGTTGACTTCCTTTCAATGTCGGCTGGTTATCTTAAATCCAAAGCCGACGGATATTTCTTCAGAACATTCCCTAGGTCTTTGGGATTCAATCCGAAGGAGGAGACGTTCAGGGCAGTCGTATGGATTTCTCTTCCGGGCCTGCCACCAAATTTCTTTGCTAAGAGATCGTTAACGCCTATAGCCTCAGCTATAGGAAAACCTCTTGCTGTTGATAAGGCGACGCAGGATAGAACGAGACCTAGCGCGGCAAGAGTTAAGGTTATTCTTGATATTTTGGATAAACATCCTAAAAAGGTCATGCTACAGATTATAGATTCAGTCTCAGGCAAATCTGTCGAGTTCCATCAACAAATTGTGTATGACAACCTTCCTAAGTATTGTGCTTATTGCAAACACAAAGGTCATGATGAGAAGGCATGCAGAATTAAAAAAGAAACAACTGGAGCAGAGGTGAAAACAGATGATAATCTGGTTAGTGATTTGTTGGGAAATAATATGGATGGTGTTGACAAATTACAAGGGGATGCAAGGGATTACCTAAATGATAAAAGAGCTGGACAAGATGCTAAGGCTTTACAAGAAAAAGTGGGTAATTCAAGAGTTGAATCAACAAAAGTCGCGAAGAAGACTGTACAAATTGCAGGAGTGACTTTGCAAAATAATGCAGGATTGAAAGAGGTTGTTGGTCGAATGGATTCAGCTGTTCAACTTGTTATTGTAAAGAATGGTTCAAAACAGACTATTATTTCTAAGAATACTGTGAATGATAGGGGTGATGCAGATCAAAATGTAGCGGCTGCGACTGATGTGGTTGCTGGACTGAATGATACACGTATTGATGCAGCAGATCAAGTCGAGTCTATGGAAGAGGTATTGAAATTGAATAATCGACCTACTGAGCTTCATACAGATGTACATGCTTCTACAAGTTATGCATAGACATATGTTGACAATGCTGGCACAATGATGACTGCCGCAGATCAGTTTAAAACAAGTGCAAAGGCTGGTCAGGTGATTGATCTGGATGGACAGCAACACAAATGCAATGGGCAGCAGCTAGGAACTCAAAAAAACGCTTCTGCCACAAATGTTACATCTGCAGAATATCCTCCAACGCCAAAGAAAGATTCTGCCCAGTTTTCTAAAATATCATATACTGTTCCATTGCCTATTAGTAGTGTAAATGAAATGATGGTATCAAAGTTGACACCTATAGATCCATGTACTATACCAGAAATAGACAGTGCATATCAAAATATAGTGGCTAAGACTGTTGTGGCTGCTGGTCTTGATGCAGCAACTCCAGTGGAGTCTATGGAAGAGGTAGCCAAATAGGATAAAGGATCTCCTAAGTCTCCTACAGAGGTATCTGCTTCTACAAGATATGCACGATCATTTGTGGATACTGTTGGGACAATGCTGACTTCTGCAGATAATAGTTTTACTATTGAAAAGGCTGGGCAGCTGATTGACCTTCATGGACAGCACCACAACTACAATGGGCAGCAAATAGGAACTCAAAACAAAATAAATTGTTTCTGCTATAACTGTGACATCGGCAGAAGCTCCTCCAAAGCCAAAGGAAGATCCTGCCCATTTCTGTAAAATGCCAGATATTGTGCCTTTGCCTTTCAGTGCTGTAAATGAAAACAATAACTCAAATTTGAAACCTTCATATCCATCTACTATAACACAAATAGAAAAGGCAAAAAGCAACAAACAGAAGCTGAGCGAGCAGCAACAGATAATGAAAATTAGTAACAACCAAGACACTTCTCTGTTTGGTCAAGCAAATGGAACTAATTTGGAGGCCTCGAGTAATGTCACATCTGCTGCACATCACACTGTTTTGTTAGTGCAACCAGGGGGAAAATCGACAGATCAGGATCATACACTTCATTTGCGAAGTCCAGAGATTCGACCTATAACTGGGAATGATAATCACGATTCTGTGATTCAAATAACATCAAGGTGTACAGACGAGGAGTTTATACATAATACATCTCCACATGATACAGTTAAACAAAGCAGTGAGATTTCATCGACAGATACAGCTACAGTCTCTACCGAAGCATTATCTCATCGAGGGCTACATTCACAGCATACTGATGTTTCTAAACAAACAGTTCAAGTTACTCAACTTACTGCAAATAACTGCTTATCGATGTCCAACAGAAAATCAGATTCAAATTCCAAAATCAAAATGCACATCCCAGATAAGAGTCCAGCTATACTTTCAATTTCAAACTCATTTGATGCACTTAAAAAGATCAATTTTGAGGATGGAATCATCACTGGACAGAACTTGCAGAAGTCCAAGGATCATATTTCTCCAACCATTACGGTGAGGGACATGGTTATTAAATCAAAACTGTGGAAAGACCAACGAGAGTACGACGATGAAGAGGGATGGGGAGAAGGACTGACTGGTTATTCATCTTCAGAAGACGACCAAGACTTTGACGACGACAGTCAAGGAGAGGACATTGATGCTCAGGTCAAGCCAAAATTTCAAAGGATGTCAACGACAATCAACTGTCCTGCAACTCTGAAATCTGTAACAAACAAAAACAGCAACTTGAACCATAATGCTCCAGTATTTGTCCCAAGAATTACTACAAAATCAGGGGAAACATCAACTGCTGATCGAAACGCAACAACACTGTTAAAATCTGCCCAGAATCAGTTTGTACCAATAAAAACAATCAGTACTTTGGAGGAGACTAAATTGTCGGATGCAATGACTAACTTTCCTTCTGCCAATAACAAAACAGTTCATTTAAATCAGTCGGGGCAGAACCAGCGCATATCAATAGCTACAAATTTCACTCTAATGGATAAATATCTTCTGGATACGACAATAGGAAGACATATATATGAAGAAGGGGAAGAAGATGATATCTTAATGCAATGTCGGGCAGAGGCATCAAGAAAAGGTGACTTGCCACCAATGCATATTAAAACAAGTAAGAAGTCACGTGAAAGGGATAGAAGTTGGGACGGCATGATGGTTGAAGTAGCAAACATAAGAAGACCCCCAATGAGAAATGCAAAAGAAAAACAGGCATTCAAACAATTCCTTCAAAATCCAATCGATCGAGGAACAAAGCATGATTGTTGAAGCAATATTGGCATATATTGGGGACAAAGTCCTTACTCTGCAATTGAATTGTTCACAAAATGGGGAATAGATTCAACGTCTTATTTTTCATTTCATTAGTATTTCTATTTGTAATATCATCACAGAGCATGTTATAAACTCTGTCATGATCATATTTTTCTTAATTCTTTCTTCTTTTTTCTTTTGCAGGAGTGTTTCATCTTAAGGCCTCTTTGGCTGCAATAGCAATAATAAGGTAAGGTTGTCGCCGATTGTTGTTATATGGGTAACAATAACGGTGATAGTCTACCTTATGTTATTTTTTCTATTTATTGTAATTTTCCTTTTTATTATTAATAAAAATTAATCCTAGGTGCTTGCCTAGTGAATGCTAAAAAAAAAAGGATATTTTTGGCTCGAATCCAAATTAGCTAAGCCGTAAACGGCGAGGGACACCAAAAACGACCTCATATCTCCTTTTGTTTTTTTTTCCTTCTCCCCACCCCCCCCCCACCCCCCCCCCCACCAACCTCATATCTCCTGCTTACCAAAGGCCTCCATTTCGAAATGTTAACACAACTGTGCGACCAAAAAGCCAAAAATATCAGTGAGAAAATAACAATGGAAACTCGAATTGGAAATTCCCTTAACCTCATTCTGCAAGACCCTAATGACCTGAAAACTGACTTCAACTCCCTCTTCAACAATCTTAACACTTCCCTTTTATCTACCCCAACAACAACTCTACACCACAAGAATACCAAATCAAGAACCCATTTTTTCAGTCCCAAATTCAAGTTTTCCTCAACTTCTGTCTCAATTGAAGCACAAATCAAGAACCCCACTTCTGATTTTCTTAAACCTGCCAATAGGGACTCCCCAAAAGTTGAGGTTTTATTCAAGAATATTTCTGTTGTTGAAAGAGCACTTACTGGTGCAGCTTCTGGTGGCATTGCTGGTGCATTTACATATGTGTGTCTTCATCCACTTGACACTATTAAAACTAAGCTCCAAACTAAAGGGGCATCTGAGATTTACAGTGGAACAATTGATGCCTTTGTCAAGACTTTTCAAAGTAAGGGGATTCTTGGGTTTTACAGTGGTGTTTCTGCTGTAATTGTTGGTTCCGCTGCTTCTTCTGCTGTGTATTTTGGGACTTGTGAGTTTGGTAAGTCAATCTTGTCTAAATTCCCGCAATACCCTTCTGTGCTTATCCCACCAACGGCTGGTGCAATGGGAAATATAGTGTCATCTGCTATAATGGTACCAAAGGAATTGATTACTCAGAGAATGCAAGCTGGTGCTAAAGGGAGGTCTTGGCAGGTGTTAATGAGAATCTTGGAAAAAGATGGAATATTGGGATTGTATTCTGGATATAGTGTTACATTGTTGAGGAATTTGCCTGCTGGGGTCTTGAGTTATTCATCGTTTGAGTACTTGAAAGCTGCAGTATTGAGTAATACGAAAAGGGAACGTTTGGAGCCGTTTCAGAGTGTTTTTTGTGGGGCATTGGCTGGTGCAATATCAGCTTCAATAACAACACCTTTGGATGTGGTGAAGACTAGGTTGATGACTCAAGTTGTTCATTCTGAAGCTGCTAATAAGGCTGCTGCAGCAATGGTTACTGGCGTCTCTGCTACTGTTAAACAGATATTGAAAGAAGAAGGGTGGGTTGGTTTTACAAGGGGAATGGGTCCTAGAGTACTACATAGTGCTTGTTTTTCAGCTCTCGGGTACTTTGCGTTTGAGACAGCTAGGATTACAATTCTGGATCAGTATCTGAAGCATAAGGAGCTTGAGACTTTGGTTCCTGCAGATGCAGCACAAGCCGATTAGAGCGTATGAGTATGGTTCTTAAATATAGTTGCTAAAACCTTTGGTAAGTGCTCTTTTATCTTAAGATTAGTGTCTTCACTGGCTTAGAAGAATTTCTATGGATTCAGTTTGCTAATTTTAGACGGATATGTATAGCTGCTTGCCTGCTTCTTGTTATCTTATTCTGGCACTATATTACTACCTTAAAGCTTAAATGATATGAAGTGTACTTCAGTAAATTTCTGGTCGGAAACAGCAAAACTTTTACTTTTATTGGATCTTATACAGTCCATTTATTTCACAAATCAACTAACTAGAACCAAAATAAGCGTCTCTTCTAATTATGCATGTCACTTAAGGTGATAGTCTAGCATCGGTTTACCCGACTGAAAAAGTGAGAACATCGATGTACTGTTGAATCATTAATTTAAGTATAATTAAGTTGTCCAAGAGAATGCCTTTTATTTGAGCTACATATGTATGGATTGAAGGTCAATGAAAATAAACAACAACAACAACTACCCAGTATACTCCCACCAGGTGGGGTCTGGGGAGGGTAATATGTAGACGAGCCTTACCCCTGCCCGAAAGGACAGAGAGGCTGTTTCCAATCGACCCTCGGCGAATAGGATAAAAATGGGAAAGCTGCATTAAGAAACAGAGGTAAAATTAGAAACACGAGCAAGACAGAATCAAATAATAAAGCATAGGTGCTCCCACAAAAGTAACGTAAATAATTATGACAACATAAGCAACATAAATACAGTCGCATGCAATAATAACAAGCAGTACTACCATACTAAAACACTAATCACCTAAGAGCCCCTAACCTACAATCCTGATTCTAGACCTCCAGACTCCCCTATCAAGGGTCATGTCCTCGGTAACCTGCATTCTGGCCATGTCCTGCCTAATCACCTCTCCCCAATGCTTCTTAGGCCTCCCCCTCCCTCGCCGACCACCAACAATCTCCAACCGCTCGCAGCTCCTCACAGGGGCATCGGGGCCCCTCCTCCGAACATGCCCGAACCACCGCAACCTCGCTTCCCGCATCTTCTCGTCCACCGGGGCCACCCCTACCTTCTGCCGAATAACTTCATTCTTGATCCTATCCAGCCTGGTGTGCCCACACATCCACCTAAGCATCCTCATCTCCGCAACCTTCATTCTCTGAGCATGCGAGTTCTTCACGGGCCAGCACTCCGCCCCATACAACATCGTAGGTCTAACCACGGCTCTGTAGAATTTCCCCTTTAGTTTGTGTGGAATTTTCTTGTCACACAGGACCCCTGAAGCGAGCCTCCACTTTGACCACCCCGCTCCTATCCGATGGTGACGTCCCCGTCAATCTCTCCGTCCCCCTGGATCACAGACCCAAGATATCTCACACTGTCCCTCTTGGCGATGGCCTGGGAACCAAGCATCACTTCCCCGCCTACCCCACTCGGCCCGTCGCCAAACTTGCACTCCAGATATTCTGTCTTAGATCTGCTAATTTTGAAACCCTTAGACTCAAGGGTCTGTCTCCATATCTCTAACCTTTCACTAACACCGGCCCTCGTCTCGTCTATCAATATTATATCATCAGCAAAGAGCATACACCAGGGCACATCCCCTTGGATATGACGGGTCAGAGCATCCATCACTAAGGCGAACAACAGGGGGCTCAGCGCCGATCCTTGATGGAGCCCCATTACCACAGGAAAATGGTCTGATTCGCCCCCCACCGTCCTAACCCTAGACTTAGCTCCACTATACATGTCCTTGATTACTCTGATATAGGCTTCTGGCACACTCTTCGCCTCCAAGCACCTCCATAGCACCTCCCTCGGGACCTTTACATACGCCTTCTCCAAGTCGATAAGCACCATATGAAGGTCCTTCTTCTTATCCCTGAATTGTTCCGCCATCCGCCTGACTAGGTGAATCGCCTTTGTGGTGGAGCGTCCCGGCATGAAACCGAACTGGTTCCCAGATATGATTGTCGCCTCCCTCACCCGCGCCTCAATCACCCTCTCCCAAACCTTCATCGTGCGGCTAATTAATTTGAAGGTCAATGAAAATGAACCACCCAAAAAAAGAAAAGAAACATAGAGCAGTAGGGTAACACAATGAAAGATGGACATGAACACTATTGGCTGGCTTGCTTGTTGACAGAATGATTGTGTCACATACTTCTTCAGAGGAAATAAGAAACTTTTCAGATTGCTGGTTTTACTATATTATTTCCTTGCTTTTCATTTCATCGAGTGGAATATAATGGAACGTAAAGTAGCTCTACTGTTAACACAATACCAGTGTTTTTTGGTGAGCTGTTGTAGCCAAATCTTGCCTAGGAGGATGCAAGCCTTCCTGATTGACCTTTGAATCTGCGATGTGGCCAGCACATGCATTCATTTTGCATTAGTGGGTGACTGAATTAGTAATATGCTTAAATCGTTTTACACACTCTATTGCCCTACTCTGCTGTGTCTGATGCAGAGAATAGTTTTATCACTCTGTCAAGTTGCCTGAATGACATATGAAATTTGTCTTTTCCGGATCATCACCAGTCCCTTATAATTTGTTATTCAACTCTGCTATTAGGCTGTCTTTATGCGTGATTATCCTGCATACTGCATCATTGCAGAATGCATAAAATTCCTCCAAAGACAGCAGGTACTGATAACTGAGCATCCTTTTAGGAAATCATCTAATGAACTTGTAAAGCTGATCAATAGAAAGAAAAGAATAGAAAAGAACTACTATTGCCAGTCAAGAGAAATACCTTGGAATCCATTAAGGATGTTATTTAGGGGATCTTCCTCCAAGCCAATTATTGCTGTCCAGAATTGCCTGCTCGCATATATTTTGGTTTGTACTCACCTCAGGGTTGTACTTTTAATCCATTGTCAATTTCTAAGTCCCCATTAGTTCCATATGATAGCTGGAAAGAGGATATCCCTTCAGAACAGTCCCTATGTGATCAATCTAATATACGCAATTGCTAAAGCGTCGACTGCCAGCCTCTTTTGTTTTCCCTTTCTGCAGGGCATGAATGTTGTAATTAACATTCTCCTGTTTCCAAGTTTTATGCAAATGACGGTTGAAAATGCCTGACCTTTAGGGATCAGATAGCCTCTATTAGCATAGTCAAACTTATGATCAGTTATGATTCTTTTTCCAATAAAGTCTTATGATATGTTATGATAACTTGCTCTCAGAACAAAATAAGATTTATAGACTCTTGAAAGAAGTATCTCGATGCTCCCTGACATAAAAATTACAATCAAATGGCTAGTTCCATGAAAAGAATACCCAAAAGAAACATAACCTTGCATCCATCAATCCTTAAACTACATTTCGAGGGCTTCCGGATGTTGGTGTTATCCTTTCCCATTTAACCTGGTTCACTCTCTCTTTGACCTTCAATCTCTCCCCCCTCCCTCCTCCTACATGATTTGATTTTTGGGAATCTTGACTATTACAAGTTACCTTAGGGAATACTAGACATTACATTTTAGTATGTGTCGGAGTGCATCTTTTTCTGGTTGTGCATACTACAGCTTCATCTTAATGCTGTCTTTTGAGTAAAATTTCATTCTGCTGATTGAAAAGGAAAATAAAAGGCAAAAGTGCATCTTTGCGCAGTTGCTGTTGGAACTCGGCAAGTATTGGCTGCATTCGTATTTTATTCCCTTTAACAGTTGGACTTGGCAATTCAATTTGGTTCCTGAGACTGTCAGGAAACATTGCAATGCACGTTCTCATATTTCTCAACTTTGGGGTGCGTTTTCCAACATATGGGGACGAAATAGCAATATTTCTTCAAAATGGTCAAGGGATGAAGACCAAAAATCTTTGTTTATTGTTGCAAATCAAACAGGCCATTAACGGCTTAACCAGTTAGGAGATATTGCATCCACAACTTTTTGCTAAATGTTGCATCACTACCCCAATTTTGATGTTGCATCACCAACTTATATTACAGAACACAATGTCTCGTGACATTGGAGTTGACTGGGTCTCTGATCTGATGTCTATTGGTCCAACTATGATCTCTAAAACGCAATGCGTATCTGTGATGATTATATGTGTCAAGTGCTCTTTAATTAGCAGTAAAGAAAGAAGTAATTTCCTTTGCAGCTATGCATTTTCTTGAGATATCTAATAATTTTAACAAGTTCTGCAGTATGCTTTGGTTGGTTCTTACACTCTCCTATGCTGATTCATTGACTTTTTTTCTTCTTTTGTAGATGCATCAAACGAAGCACTAGCCCTGTTTGGCAATTGGCACTTCTATCTTCAGTTACCATGCCTGTTAATTCCAATCTCCTTATCGGTGGCAAGAATCCGACCTTGTAATTTCTGTAACTAGTTCAGAGGCTAAGCTATTTTAAGTCAATGAATAGGATACCATAAATAAGTTGGGCTAATAGTTGTGCTCCTCAGACTACAAAGAATTAAACTGCATGTTTTGTCAAGGAGGAAATTTTGTTTATAGCACCTGAACAAGGGATGCTTTTATCAGCTAGTTTCTTCTATCAATTCAACAATGATTTTCTTGGAGTGAGTCTCTAGCATTTGTTTTTGGCTTCAGCAATGTATGATGTATTGCAGATTCTTGATCTGAACATGGGGAAATAACTGTAAGGAGCATTAAACTTTTTTCCTTATACTTGAAGTTCTTTATGATTTCAGATAAAACTATTGTGTTGGATTAGAATGTCTCCTTCGTATTTGGTAGATGTACTAGGGGAAAATAATACTATGTATTAGCTTTGTCCCATGCAGTGCAGTCTAAGCTCAAAGGAGGTTCTATAAAATTGTAGGCTTGCAAATTTTATTAAAATTACATCCATAAAATAATTTGGACTATATTTTAAATTCAAGATATATTGGTCCAAATAAATATTATCGGCTAATATATAAATGAATTAATTATATAGGTCTAACATATATGAATTAAATAAATAAGTGTTGATCCATTGGGCTAACCCATTTGATTGGGCTAAAGTGATGAGCTCACTTTACTAAGCTCAAGATGGCATCTTCTTAGAGGCCAAATTTGGTGTCACGTGAGTCAATAGGATCATGCCACGTGTCAAAATGACAAGGCATACCCAGTCACACTAAAATGCCAATGAAATCGCGCCACGTGTGCAAGTGACATGTTCTGGCCAATCAAATACGATCATGTCACACTTCAATTTTATTGGTCGGAAAGAGTTTGTTCTTATCATGACTCCTCCCTTCCACAACTATAAATAGGAGTTTTCATAACTCAGAAAAGACACTGGAAGTTATAACAAGAAGCAAGAAAGAGCTGGTGGATCAAACACTGTTAATTTCTCCACAAGTTTCAAGTTCAAGCAATCAAGATCAAGCTTCAAGTTCGAGTTCAAGCAACAAGCTAAAGCTCAAGAACAAGATCACCGTTCATGGAAACAACTACATATTCAAGATCAAGCTCAAAGGCTCTTGAATTTATTTACTGCTAAAAATAAGAGTCAGAGGATTCATAAAGATTGTACACTCATATTATTCGAAATACAATACTACGATTGTTGCAATATTTTTCGGTCTTGATTTTATTTTCTCGATGCAATATTGTCTACAAATTCTGGCACGCCCAGTGGGACAATCTCTACCTCTCATCTCAACTTTTCAATCACCAAAGTTCAAGAACATTGAAATGGCTCCAAACAAAATCAACTCCGTTTCAACTTCCACCAAGGCTGCTAACTCCAGGTTCTATGCTGATATGGAAAGCATCCTCGTTGTTACCTTTGGAAGCTTCGGACCAGTTACGAGGAGCAAAGCAAGCTCTTTAGGACAACAAGCATCCCAAGTGTCGTCCGCATCAACCCCTGTTTTCGGATCTTCAACCACAAAAAGGAGCAAGATCTGCCACAAACGCATCTGAAGGAGGAAGCGATGTTGCTGAAAAGATCAAGAAAGCTCTTGCTCTGCTTGACCTCTCCGGATCCAAGCACTCTACTATGAAGGAAGATGATGATGCTTCAAGTGATGAATCATCCCCATTTACACCATGTAGCATGAGCCAATTAAGGATCAAGCTGTGCGAAAATCCATGCTACTCTCCGTCGTCCACAACAATCATGCCAGCCATGGTGACAAACACTTCATCTATGGAGGAGCAGTTGGCAAACTTGAAAGAAGCAATCGCTGGCTTGACCAAATACATGCAAAATCAAGAGGCCAGAATTGAAAAGCTAACAGACAGGGTGGGAATTCTGATGGAAGAAGAATCCACCCAAGCACCTGGCAAGCTCCCAAAGGTTCTAGAGAGAGACTCTCCCCCGAGACAAGCAACATCCACTAAGGCTATCTCTGTCTCTTCTGAAGGGATGATTGCAATCGATCAATGGAAGGAGTTCATTGAAGGAACCAGCAAGAAGAAATATGAAGTTATTGCCAAATCCTCTCTTACATACGCAAAGTCATACACTACAAGGGTCGATATGTTGAAGATGCATACTGGCTATCAACCTCCAAAGATTCAACAATTTGATGGTAAAGGTAACCCAAAGTAACATGTGGCGCACTTTTTTGAGACATGCAACGATGCTGGAACTTATGGAAACTACCTCGTCAAACAGTTTGTCCGCTCATTAAAAGGAAATTCTTTTGATTGGTACACAGACCTCGAGGCTGGATCTATAGATAGGTGGGATCAACTAGAGCAAGAGTTCCTCAATCTCTTTTATAGCACGAGACGCACTGTGAGTGTGATAGAGCTCACAAATACTCGTCAAAGAAAGGGGGACCAGTTATCAACTTTATCAATCATTGGAGGAATGCAAGCCTCAACTGCAAAGACAGGCTTAGTGAAGCTTCAGGCATAGAGATGTGCATCCAAGGCATGCATTGGGGATTGCGCTACATCTTGCAAGGTATCAATCCCATCTATGAACCATTACATCTAGCAACTCATGCCCATGACATGGAATTGAGCATGGCCTCCGCTGGAAATGAAAGGCTACCCATCTATGAACCTCGCAAAGCGAATGACAAGCAATAAGTTAGGAAGTGGGGCAAGTTCGTACCCAAGTCTGAAAGCAAAGAAGCTATGGATCTCAATACATCACCTATGAAGTTCATGACGAAGGTGAGGAAGAAGCAGAGTATGAAATCCACTTCTTTTCAAGACAGCCAAGTGGAAAGTTGACTCTAAAAGAAATGCAGGAAAAAAAGTACCCATTCCTGGATTCTAATGTGCCAGCCATTTTCGAAGAGCTTCTCGAGTTAAATCTCATTGAGCTTCCAGAGATTAAGCGACCAAATGAGCTGGGAAAACAAATGACCAAATTACTGCAAATATCACCAACTTGTAAGCCACCCTCTGGAGAAGTGCTTTGTCTTCAAGGATAAAGTCATGGACTTGGCTCACGAAAAGAAGATCGTGCTTGAAGATGAGAAAGCAAGCGCAAACCAAGTCTCTATCACCTTTGGCTCATTCAGTCCGGATGCATTATGTGATTTTAAAGAAAGTAAAGATGAAGAATTACTAGAGAGCGACAAAGCTAACGTCAACCAAACTAATGATGATGAAGGTTGGAGTTGGTGACTCATCGTAGGCGCCAAAAAAAGAGCCCACGAAAAGACAGTGGAACAACCAACAAGGAAGATGATGGTAAAAAGACCAATAAAAAAATCCAGTTAGACATTTAAGGAAAGCGAAAGTGGAGATGCACCACCCTCAAAAGCCACGAAATCCAGTGACCTTGGAGGAGTTTTTACCAAGTTGGTTCCGCACGAAGATTTCCCATGAGGGCATTGATGCCTCTTGTTTCTATGCTGACAAAGGAGAAGAAATGAGTGATGACCTACCGTTGGCACCACTTCCATCGAGCCCACTCCTCAAGAAGTTAATGCTTGTGAGTAGAAGGTCACGTTCACAAATGATGATCTTTTGCTAGGTAACACTCCTCATAACCGCCCATTTTACCTGGTTGACTATATGTGCAATGAAAGGGTAAACCGGATTTTGGCTGATGGAGCATCCTCAGTGAACATTTTTCCAATCCATTCTGTGAAAGAACTTGGTATTCCCATGAACGAACTCTCAGAAAGTCGTGTGATGATCCAAGGATTCAACCAAAGGGGTCAAAGAGCCATAGGCGCGATCAGGCTAGGAATCACTATTGAAGATATGCAATCAAGTGCATAGCTACATGTGATCAACGCGAAGACTTCATACAATGTTTTGGTTGGGAGACCTTGGATACATGAGAATAAAGTAGTTCCATCTACCTATCATCTATGATTAAAATACTATGAAAGTGAAGTCGAGAAGACGATAATTGTTGATGATGAGCCATTACCGAGGCTGAGTCACACTTCAACAATGCAAAGTTCTACTTGAAGAACCGCATTGTGAAGGAGCTGAAAGCTGATGATGGTATGAAAAGCGAGAATAAAGATCCCTCAACTAAAAAAGAAGAGGCGGCTACTGGTGAAGCCAAAGATGTTAGTAAGGATGTGCAACCCAACGTGAATAAATCTTATGGAGGAAATATTACACCTTATGGCAAGAAAGTAAGTCCAGCGCTCGAATATGTCCCTAAAAGGAAGAAAGATGAAAGTGAACCATCTAATCGCCAAGCTAGCATGCTAAAGGATTTAACTCTCCCGATCAAACGAATTGAGGCAGTAAAGTCATCCTCAAAGCCGCTTGCAGGGTTTGTAGCCCAAAATCATTTGCAGAATGTGGTACTCACTACAAAGCGAACAGATGAAGGTTTTGACCCTAACGCTTATAAGCTATTTGCAAAAGCTGGATATAATCCCAATGAGCCGTCAAAGTTAGGGAAGCTCCCATCAGAAGCTGCAACAAGGAAACCACGTGAAGTTTTGGGATACAAGCAACCGTCACCATTGCGCATCTCAATAAGAAGGGTGAGTAGCAATTATATCAATGTAGAAGACAAATCTGCCACTTCTAACAGGACTTCTGTCTTTAATCGACTTGGAAAATCAACTATGAGAACTTTCGTATTTGAGAGATTGGGTCCATTAAAGAAGGGAATAAGTTCAAGAGAAATTATCAAAATACAAGAACACCCGTTTCACCCAAAATTCAGGAGATCTCTAAGGATTTCCAAAGTTTGGTTCCTTCTAGAATGAGGCGACAAACAAAACTTGTGGTTTCATGTTAAGAAGTACTAAAGGTAAAGCCATATACTGTGGTCTACACTAAGGAATGTGACAAAGATGAAGAAAGTATAGGTTCTTCGTATCATGTCACCGTACAAAGCGAGAATGGCGTTCCATCTCCAATGGAGGAAAATGTAGAATTGGAACATGTTTCACCATTATATCACAATCCTCTAATTATGGGGATTCTCAAGAAGATGAAGATGCGAAAAATGATCCACCTAAACTTGAATAAGGAGTGAAAATGACAGTTGATGCCTTAAAAGAAGTTAACCTTGGCACTGATGAAGAACCAAGACCCACCTGCCTAAGTGCTTTACTCGAAGCTGATAAAGAAAGCACTTATATTGAGTTACTCAAAGAGTTCAGGGATGTCTTCGCTTGGAGTTACAAAGAGATGCCTAGCTTGGACTCGAAAGTAGCAGTCCAACACCTTGAAATCAAAAAAGGTGCTCGCCCTGTTAAACACACTCAAAGGCACTTCGGGCCGGACTTGGTTCCCCCGATTGAAGTTGAAGTTAACAAACTCATTGAAGCTGGATTTATTCGGGAAGTTAAATACCCAACATGGGTTTCAAGTATTGTCTCTATAAAGAAGAAGAATGGCCAAATAAAAGTATGCGTTGACTTCAGGGGCCTCAATAATATGTGTCCCAAAGATGAATTCCCGCTTCCTATTCCAGAGCTGATGATCGATGCTACTACTGGTTACGAGGCAATGTCTTTCATGGATGGTTCGTCGGGCTATAACCAAATTCGCATGGCACCAAAAGATGAAGAGCTTACTGCGTTCCGCACTCCCAAAGGTATTTGTTGCTACAAGGTAATGCCTTTTGTCTTGAAGAATGTTGGCGCTACTTACCAAAGGGCTATGTAAAATATTTTCGATGATCTTCTCCACAAGAATGTCGAATTCTATGTTGACGACTTGGTAGTGAAATCAAGACAGAAGGGAGACCACATGAAAGACTTGAGGATGGTATTTGAATTGCTCCAAAGATACCAACTTAGGATGAATCCATTGAAATGTGCCTTTGGAGTTACTTCTGGAAAGTTCCTTGGTTTTATTGTCTGACATCGAGGGATCGAAATCCAAAGTGGATGCCATTTTGAAAATGCTGAGCCTCGAGATATCTATAAATTGAAAAGTCTGCAAGGAAAGCTAGCGTACCTTAGGAGGTTCATCTCGAACCTAGCTGGGAGGTGTCAACCATTCACTCGCCTTATAAAGAAAGGTGTCCCTTTCAGATGGGACCAAGCATGCAGTAATGCCTTTGAGAGCATTAAATTCTACTTGATGAAGCCTCCAGTTTTAGCAGCCCCTGTACCTGGAAAGCCATTGATACTATACATTGTAGCACAAGAAAGGTCAGTTGGAGCACTGTTGGCCCAAGAAAATAGTGAGGGGAAAGAAAATTCTCTTTACTACTTGAGCAGGATGATGACACCAAACGAGTTGAATTATTCGCCAGTTGAGAAGTTGTGCTTGGCGCTAGTCTTCTCAATTCAAAAGTTGAAGCATTACTTTCAAGCTCATGTCGTCCGTCTTGTTTCTAAAGAAAATCCCATCAAGTTCATGATGCCAAAACTTATTCTTAGTGATGGGCTAGCGAGATGGTACCTCCAATTTCAACAATTTGAGATTTTGTGCATCCCTCAAAAGGCTGTAAAAGGACAAGCATTGGCAGATCATCCGATACCTGCTGACTGGAAGCTTACTAATGAACTACCTGATGAGGATGCAATGGTCGTTGAATTTCGACCTCCATGGAAGATGCACTTTGATGATGTCACGCATTGTGAAGGAGCTGGGGCTGGCGTAGTATTTAGCACTCCCAAATGTGAAGTCTTGCCCTACTCCTTCACCTTGAAACAATTCTGTTCCAACAATGTTGGTGAGTACCAAGCATTAATACTTGGGCTTGAAATGGCCGTTGATATGAAGCAGTTGCAATTGTAAGTCTTTGGTGACTCCCAGTTAGTGGTCAATAAGCTTTTGGGTAGTTACGAGGTTAAGAATCCTTAACTACGCCCATATCATGATTATGCTAAAATGTTGATGGGACGCCTCCGTAATGTGACTATTCAGCATGTTCCAAGGAAAGAAAATAAGAAGGTTGATGTTTTAGCGGCCCTAGCTTCATCTTTAACCCTGCCTGATCAAGCGCAAGCTACTGTCAGCCAAAAATGGGTAGTACCGCCGCCAAATGAGGCTGAAGGTGAAGAAAACGAACTCAAGCATCTTGTTGCTGTTTCTGAAGTTGAGAAAGAAGAATGGCGCCAACCCATTATCAACTACTTATGCTATGGGATACTTCCAGAAAATCCGAGGAGAAAGACTGAAATCCATTGTCATGCGCCTCGCTTCCTTTACTACAAGCATACTCTATACAGAAGGTCGTTCGATAGAGTACTCTTGCGATGCCTAGGAGAAGAAGAAGCTATCCAAGCTTTGCAAGAGGCACATTTTGGGGTATGTGGGTCACACCAGTCTAGACCAAAGCTCCACTTTCATATAAAAAGGGTGGGATATTATTGGCCAATGATGGTAAAAGATTGCTTGGACTACCCTGGAAGATGCAAGGTTTGTCAATTCCATGCAAATTTTATTCATCAACCTCCTGAAGTGCTGCACCCGACTGTTGAATCCTGGCTATTTGACGCTTGGGGATTGGATGTTGTTGGACCACTGCCAAAGTCCTCTGGTAGCCACCTATACATCTTGGCTGCAACTGGCTACTTCTCAAAATGGGCTGAAGATGTTGCTCTGAAGGAGGTAAAAAAGGAAAATGTTACAAGTTTCATCCGACTAAACATCATCTATCGCTTTGGCATTACCCGTTACATAATAACGGATAATGGCAAGCCGTTCGACAATAGGTTGATGAACAAGATTTATGAGCTCTTTGGCTTTAAGCAACGTAACTCTTCGATGTACAATGTTGCCGCCAATGGTCTAGCCGAGGCATTCAACAAGACTATATGCAACTTGTCAAAGAAAGTCGTCTCCAAATCTAAACGAGATTGGAATCACCATATGGAATAAGCTCTATAGGCATATAGGATGACTCACTGCACGCTAACACATGCAACTCCTTATTTACTCATTTATGGGGTCGAAGTCGTCTTACCACTTGAGCGTCAAATACCTTCGTTATGACTGGCTATTCAAGAAGGGATCACTGATGAAGAAAATGCTCGACTTCAATTAGCAGAGTTTGAAGCTCTTGAGACGTTTGAATATTCGCTCAGTAAATCCATTCTCTTATGACACCCTTACCTCAATTCCCTTCTTCGCCTCAACAGCTAAAGCATCCCTTTCTGCAGCTCCTGGAACAGCCGAAGAATCTGGACTTTATGATTCCAATCCTGAGGCAGGAGAGGGATATTTATAGCTCAGCTGGAGTTGATTATTCTACTATTTTTCAGTTACTTCCGCTACTGATAAAACTTTTCCAGTTGAATTAAGAGGACTTTCCGATACAACACCACCCTTGTTCTGACCCGGATTGGAAGAATTTTCCACATACTGAGGTTTTAGGTCTTCATGAGTAGTTCTTGTTGACAATCCCTTGAAAATAGTCCTTTGTTGAGCTGGCTTTCGCCCCTGACAAAGGACTTTCCCTGGTTTGGGACTCTTTGGACTGGACTAGTTGTTTCGATTCCACTCATGTCAGCTCATAACTTCGCTCCTCGATCCAAATGAGATTGGAAGCTCAACAGAGTCTTGAATGTTATCAAGCTCGATTATCTCGCGCCTTCAATAAAAGAGTTCGCCCAAGATCCTTTCAAGTAGGAGATCAAGTCCTTTTTGTACGAAGACCCATAATTACTTCCCATAAACCTGTAGGGAAGTTCACTTCAAAATGGGATGGGCCATATGTTGTACAAGAAGCTTACTCAAGTGGGTCTTACAAGCTGGTAAATGCAGATGGTATGAGCATTGGACCTATAAATGGCAAGTTTTTGAAGAAGTATTATCCTTGAAGTCATGATGCTCCTTGATGCACGAGCCTAAACTGCATGTTGCTACAATCCTAGCCCGCAAGAGTATAAACTGTGTACGGCCCAAAAAAAGAAGTCCGCTAGGTTGAAATCTCGAAAGAGGTGGCCTAGTCAAAATTTAGGACGTAAAAAAAAGTTCTCTAGGTTGAAAAGCTCGAAGGAGGTGGCCTAGGAAAAAGTTAGGACATAAAAAAAAAAATCACCCAGTCTGAACTACGGTATGACTTGATCCTCCTCACCGGGGTACGTAGGCAGCTTAAAGTTTCATTCTAAGTTCAGTCGCATAAGTTCAAAAGATACATATTGCCCCAATTGTTGTTCAAATGAAGTATGAAGGAACACAAGATCAAGCTGAAATGTCATCCTCCTATTGAACTTTGATCTCATTTGATTTAAAGGGGGCAACCCTCCTTGGTAAATTGATATCTTCAATGAGCCGATTTAGAGGATGTCAATTATTTGCATTTAAGTCCAGGATTCTCTATGTCTTTAGGTTCTGCAAACCTTCAAGTTTGTTGGTCTCCAAGTCCACCCTCTGCCTAAAAAAAAGGAAGAGAAGCGAGGCGTCAAAAGGAAACACAAGTATAAGAAAATGATTGCTTGGTGCAACGTTTAAAATTCAGTGAGATTTGAACTCCAAGATATTTGTGAGAATATGGTTCTTAAATTTCCATTTATGGCAAGTAAGACGTCTTCCGATCTCGAGGCATCCATACCAAGATACAAAATATTTGGTGAAGTCATGCAAATCTGAAATTGTCGGTGTATCAGAATTTAGTATTGACTTCGAACTATTTTTTAAATTTGTCTGTAAGGCATTAAAACTTGAATTTTTGATATGTTATATATTTGGAAGTTAAGTTTCCAGTGGATGAAATGGTTCATGATTTCGACGTTCCTACTTCAAGATACAAAACTTTTAGCGAAGTCGCGCAAATCTGAAATTTCCAACGTGGTGGAACCTAAAGTTGATTTCAAAATGTTATATGGGATGATTCTGAAGTTATTTGATTGAGAATTTTGGATATGTCAAGAAATTGAAATCTAGTTTTCAAGAAATCAAACGGTTCATAATTTCAATGTTCCTACACCAAGATATGATTTTTTAGAGAGACTGCACAAATCTGGAATTGATAGCGAGGTGCAACATAAAGTTGGATTCAAAATATTATTTGAGACAATTCTGAAGTTGTTTGACTTAGAATTTTGGATATGCTCTAGATCTTGAAGTCTAGTTTTCCTGAAATTAAACAGTTTGCAATTCCGATATTTTTCCACCGAAATATGATTTTTTTGTGAGACTACGCAAATCTGAAATTTTCAACATGGTGAAATCTAAAATTGGTTCCAAAATACTATCTGGGCAATTCTGAAGGTGTTTGATTCTGAATTTTGGATATATTTTAGATATTGAATTCTAATTTTTGAAAAATCAAAAGGTTCATTATTTGGACTCTCCCACGACAAGATATGAATCTTTCGTTACAAGTGCGTAAAGTAGAAAGTTATGCAACTAAGATAAATGTCGGGTAATGTAAAGCAAATGAGAAGCAATCTTATCTAATATGAAATAAATATCCACTAGGTTAACCTAATATAAAGATAAAAGGGGAGATAATGCGAAATAGCCTAATCTAAACAAAATTTGTAGTTGATCAATTCTTGACAGCTAGTCTTCAGGTTCTTCTTCTTCTCCTCAAAATTGGCCGAATCATCAACAGTCAACAAATTTACGTTGTCATATGAAGAGACCTCAGTCTTGGCAGTTGAAATATTTCATGAATCCCTTCAACCTCCTTTTGAGTAGCCTCTATAACACCTTCGAGGTTCTCCCTCTCTTGTTGTAATGTCTGCAACTTCTTCACGACTCTCTTCAATTTCTTTTCACTAGAGGAAACTTACTTGACTTTCTCACTTGCTTCAAGTTTGAACGATTCGAGACGCTCTTTTGCTTTGGAAATCAGCTCTGGCTTCTCATCTTCACTCGTCTTATCAGCCATATTGGATCGCTCTTGGTCATATGATGCGGCAAGTTCAAAAAGAGAATTCAGTAAATCTTCTAATGGAGAAAAATCCAGAATATTTGTCTTCTTCATATCCTCGAAAACCTTAATGATTTGCTCCCTATGAGAGCAATTCCGAATGAGTTTTGGAGAGCCTATTGCAAATATCCTCCCAAAGTCCCAAAATGAATTCCTTCTTGCGATTGAAAACAATGCTTTTTCCTTCAAATATAGATATTGTTGTATTTTTCATTAGGGAAATGCGAGTTATCTCATTTGGAGTTTGTCTTTTTAGGGATTCGTCATGAGGAAGAGACGACGCCTTTGACAATGACGTCACTTTACACGTAGGCTCTTAAATAGATTCATCACTCACTTGCCGCTTGTCGCATCGGGATACCATCGGATGCCCAATGGTGTTTAACTGCATTAAGAAAGGGCAAAGTAAGTAAGTAATTTATAAGTGAAGCTACTCCTAAAAAAGGGGGAATGAGCGAGGTGATTGTATTTTACCTCTTTGTTACAAGCTGATACGTTCTTGAGAGACTATCAACACTTTGCACCTCTACGATCTCTACTGGGTTAGGCCGTTTCTTTTTCCAATTTTGATCTTCATTGGTACTCTGGCTTGTATCTTGAGGAACATGCGTGTTTAATGGAAGAACTAGAGGGTGTTTCTCTATAGTTGTAAAAGTGCACACCACTTCTTTCAAAGCTGCCTCCGAGGATTTAAGCTTCCTTTTTTAGGTTGCATAGCTACTTTTGGTATTGGAGTTGATATTTTTTTAACTTTTGAGAGCGTCTTTCCAACGCCTTGATCTTCATCTCCTAAAGGGGTTGTAGACTTTAGCCCAACATTGTCTACCAAAGCTTGTAAGTTATTCTCGAGAAACTTCCCATGCGCTTTCTCCCACCAAGAAATATAATTAGTTGACAAAGGTTTCTCCATAGGATCTCCCGCTGGAGGAAAAATCGCATGTGACATTGATCGATATAGTGTGCAATTCCTCCAAAATCTGATTCCTTCATCTAGAGAGGTGTTATGGATATCGTTCTCCAAAAAGCCGGGGATGTTCTGGTAAAATCCAAATTGACGACCAAACTGATGTGAGCTATATGGCTCGATGATAAATGAGTTACCATACCTCAAAGGGAGGTAATTAAAATGTAAGCTCATGAAGTAATTTGATTCCAACTCTTGAGGGGCATTGTTATCTGTTGGAAATCATGTATATCTATGATATGTGCGCTTTGGTTGTATGAGCATGATTTTCAGGTATAGGTTTTGATGAATGACAAACAATGAAGTCAAGTGTCAAACAACGATATAATATGACAATCAATCAAATGGCGAGAAGCATACTGATGACGGAATTGCATGAACGAGCCAAAGAGTTCAAGACCGAAGACCCAAGACGTAGGTTGTTTGGTAGAACCAATGTAAGGACAACGTTTAAGTTATCTTATCCTTTGGCTCAACATTAGGTCATCATAAACATGCATAAAATATTTTATTAAATCATATTTATCATAAACATGCATCTTTGTGTTAAAACAAAATGATGTTGAAGGTTTTAAACATGTCTTTTAAATCTGGGCCTCAACAATCGATTATTTGAATCCTACAATCGATTGTATTAAGACAGTGTGATCTGAAGTTTTTTCAAAATAGCAAACAATCGATTGTCTACTTTTAACAATCGATTATTTTGAGACAGTGTGCAACCGAAGTTTTTAAACATCTAAACAATCGATTGTTCTTGTCATACAATCGATTATATTCATAAACAATCGATTGTCATTTTCATACAATCGATTATATTTTGACCGTTCCCACAGAATCAATTATATTTTGACCGTTCCCATAGAATCCTGAATTGATTTTTGAACGTTGAATAACAATCGATTATTTAGTCCATACAATCGACTGTTTAGCCTAAAATCAGGAATCTGTCTTTTGAACGTTGGTCAAACAATCGATTATCTACTCCAAACAATCGATTGTTTGAGCACAGAATCAGGGATTTTATTTGTCAATTAAGCAACGGTCAGCACCACTTTTTCACCTATAAAAAGAGGTCTTTTGAGCTGATTTTAAACACACAACTCCTCCATACATTGTTATACATATTGATCATTTTCAAGCATCATTTTAGAGCTTTTGTTGAGCCATTTGATAGACAACTTTGTGTTGTTCATAGAGCTTATTGTGTATCTCTTTATCCACTCTATTGAGAGAGTATTTGTTGTAAAAGAGAGGTGTTTGAGAAGAACATATCTTCTCATTTGTCGGGTTTGCTAAGTACCCAAAGTCCTAGTGGTTTAAGTCTTGGGGTGAGGTATCCTCAAGCAAGTGAAGTCTTAAGGTGTGGTATCCTTGAGCAACTGTAACGGTTTGTTAAGCACCCGTAAGCTTGACGAAGATAGTGGAAATCTCGAGAGAGTCTCTCGGGGACTGGACTAGCCACGGGTTGTGGTGAACCAGGATACATCGGTGCGTTCGTTCCTTATTATTTACTTATCGCACTTATTTCATTCCTGCAATTTTTAAATTCCGCAAGTTTACGCTGTTTTTTATTATAACGCTATTCACCCCCCCCCCCCCCCCTCTAGCGTTAATCGTATATTCTAACAATTGGTATCAGAGCCTAACTCTCTGAAAGCCTTAACCGGTTGAGAGAAATATATATTTTTCTGTTGAGAATATTGAACGCAGGAACGATGGATGAAGGACAGTCCACCACTTGCCCTCCACTATTTGACGGAACAAACTATACATATTGGAAAGAGCGGATGAGCATCTTCCTCAAAGCAAACAGTTTTCATTTGTGGCAAATCATCAAAAACGGTGAACCAATGCCAACAAAGAAAGTTGGAGAGACCACGGTTCCAAAGAAGGAAGATGAATATGATGCCGAGGATATCAAGAAAGTTGAAAATAATGCAAGGGCCATCCATGTATTATATTGTATGGTGAATTCAGATGATTATCGAAAAATCTCTTGCTGCACAACCGCCAAGAAGATGTGGGATAAGCTCGAGATCATTTATGAAGGTACGCCTCAAGTCCAAGAAGCCAAAATTGATTTTCTAACACATAAATATGAAATCTTTAAAATGGAGAAGGAACCCATTGGTGTTATGTTTGAACGATTTTTAAGAATCGTCAACGATCTCCATGCTCTGGGGAAAGTTTACATGAACAAAGATCTTGTTAGAAAAGTCCTACGGAGTCTCACTCCCGAATGGCGCTCCAAATCCAATGCCATCCAAGAGTCGATGGAATTCACGGATATCACAATTGATGGAATAAGAGGTAACCTCGAAACTTATGATAGCACAATTCTTAATCCTTATCTTAGAAGCAATTCGAATTTCGCCTTCAAAGCCTCATCCTCTAAAAGAGAAGAGGTAAGTGATTCGGAAAGGGATGATGATAATATTTCCAATGATAAAATTAAAAAGTTTTGTAAGTCTATGAAAAAAGACAAGAAAAAGAAGAAACACCATAGGCGCTTATCACGGGATTCGGACAGCTCAGGCGATGAAACCGCCGCATTGTGTCTCATGGCTAACGAAGGAGAAGAGGTAAGTACATCTAACTCTCACTCATTTGAAGAATTACAAAATGCCGATGATGAATTGTATGGTGAATTTGTTAATGCTTCCAAAACTATCATAGAATTGAAGAAAACACTTTCTTTGCAAGAAATAGATTTTCAGAAAACACGTTCTTTACAAGAAAAAGAGTTTGAAAAATCCTCTACTTTGAAAGAAATAGATTTTGAAAAATTGACTAATGAAAATGATGTTCTTAAAAATAAAATTGAAGTTTTAGAAAAAGAAAATAAATTTTTGAAAAATGACATTGTTGATTTTAAAAATAAAATCAAGGAATCGAATGAAGCCTCTTCTATTGATAAATGTTCCAATTGTTCTTCTTGTAGTTCTTTAATACTAGAGAACACAGAACTTAGGAAAGCACTAGAAACACGTAGTGTTGATAGTCCTAAAATTGAAGATATTAAAAAGGATGAAAGTAATGAGGTCGGACCATGTAGAAAGAATTCTAGGAACCTCACTAATGAGTCTAAGATTAATTGTTTTAGACCACCTAGAAACAACTCTAGGAATTTTGTTAATGAGTCTAGAATGAATAATTTTAGACCACCTAGACATAATTCTAGAAATTTTATAAATGAGTCTAGAATGAATAATTTTAGACCACCCAGACATGACTCTAGAAAATTCAACGCTTCTAGGGGGAACAACTTTAGATCACCTAGAACGCATTTGGCTCAACCTAGACATATGCACAATCCTAATGTTATATGTCACTATTGTAATCGGGTAGGACACATTGCACCCGTTTGTTTTGCTAAACATAGAGATTTATGTGTTGTTTATGACTATTGTTACCCTAACCCCCAAGGACCCAAAAGAAGTTGGGTACCAAAAACCTATTTTTAGATTATTTTTGCAGGTGTGCTTGAAGACTACAATATTGTAGTGGATGCACCAAGCACGAAACCTTAATGCATTAAGGGGGAACGTCGGTTAGTTATCGTATTTTGAATAAAAACGCAATAAGTTGATATGTGCAAATAATCTATATCAGTTTTGGTTGATACATGCTTTAATAAGTTTTATTTTTGAATAACAATTAGTATCAATTGGTTTTATAATAAATGATTGATTCATGTTTTGATGAATATTTTTAGTTTAAATAACAATTGGCATAATTGAGAAAAATGATCGTTATTATTAGTATGCCATTTACTAACTTTTTATAAGATCTTGTCTATAACGATTGGTATCGTCAATGGTTTAAATAACCTTTGGTATACTCTTTTTGCTAATGCCAAAAGAGGGAAGAATATGGACGATATGCATGCTTTAACTAAGGGGGAATTATATTGAATTGAATTGGTTGCATAAATTGTATGTTGAGATATAGCATCTATTTAAGGGGAATTCAATATGCATATCATCCGTTGTTTGTCATTATCAAAAAGAGGGAAATTGTTGGAAATCATGTATATCTATGATATGTGCGCTTTGGTTGTATGAGCATGATTTTCAGGTATAGGTTTTGATGAATGACAAACAATGAAGTCAAGTGTCAAACAACGATATAATATGACAATCAATCAAATGGCGAGAAGCATGCTGATGACGGAATTGCATGAAAGAGCCAAAGAGTTCAAGACCGAAGACCCAAGACGTAGGTCGTTTGGTAGAACCAATGTAAGGACAACGTTTAAGTTATCTTATCCTTTGGCTCAACATTAGGTCATCATAAACATGCATAAAATATTTTATTAAATCATATTTATCATAAACATGCATCTTTGTGTTAAAACAAAATGATGTTGAAGGTTTTAAACATGTCTTTTAAATCTAGGCCTCGACAATCGATTATTCGAATCCTACAATCGATTGTATTAAGACAGTGTGATCTGAAGTTTTTCAAAATAGCAAACAATCGATTGTCTACTTTTAACAATCGATTATTTTGAGACAGTGTGCAACCGAAGTTTTAAAACATCTAAACAATTGATTGTTCTTGTCATACAATCGATTATATTCATAAACAATCGATTGTCATTTTCATACAATCGATTATATTTTGACCGTTCCCACAGAATCAATTATATTTTGACCGTTCCCATAGAATCCTGAATTGATTTTTGAACGTTGAATAACAATCGATTATTTAGTCCATACAATCGACTGTTTAGCCTAAAATCAGGAATCTGTCTTTTGAACGTTGGTCAAACAATCGATTATCTACTCCAAACAATCGATTGTTTGAGCACAGAATCAGGGATTTTATTTGTCAATTAAGCAACGGTCAGCACCACTTTTTCACCTATAAAAAGAGGTCTTTTGAGCTGATTTTAAACACACAGCTCCTCCATACATTGTTATACATATTGATCATTTTCAAGCATCATTTTAGAGCTTTTGTTGAGCCATTTGATAGACAACTTTGTGTTGTTCATAGAGCTTATTGTGTATCTCTTTATCCACTCTATTGAGAGTGTATTTATTGTAAAAGAGAGGTGTTTGAGAAGAACATATCTTCTCATTTGTCGGGTTTGCTAAGTACCCAAAGTCCTAGTGGTTTAAGTCTTGGGGTGAGGTATCCTCAAGCAAGTGAAGTCTTAAGGTGTGGTATCCTTGAGCAACTGTAACGGTTTGTTAAGCACCCGTAAGCTTGACGAAGATAGTGAAAATCTCGAGAGAGTCTCTCGGGGACTGGACTAGCCACAGGTTGTGGTGAACCAGGATACATCGGTGCGTTCGTTCCTTATTATTTACTTATCGCACTTATTTCATTCCTACAATTTTTAAATTCCGCAAGTTTACGCTGTTTTTTTATTATAACGCTATTCAATCCCCCTATAGCGTTAAGCGTATATTCTAACATTATCCACGTAATAATAAGGACGGGAAATGGTTAACATTGTTGGTGCCCAAACTATATCCTCCACGTTGTGGATGTGTTTTCTTCCATCTTTCTCGTCAAAGTACCTTGCAGCCCCCTCTCCTGAGTATACCACCATCAAAGGGACGGATGGACCCTTAGCAAGTGGATAGCGGGTTTTGAAATAATGTGCAAGCCAGTCGTAAACATAATGAACAGGAAAAGAAACTTTGACCTTATCAAGTTGGGCAGAACGCGAAATCTTATTCAAACCATGATAAATACTCACCAAACCTGGGACTGTAAGGAAAATCTGTCGATCGACTGCCATCATGCTTGCCATCTTAAAAGTCTCAGGACAAATGGAGTTTTCTACCTTGGGGAACACAAAGGCACATAGCCAAACTGATAAGAATTCCGCTACATACTTCTCATCTTTCTTGTCAGACCTCACCCTAATCTTAGAGAATATTGTTTCTTGATTAGTCGACCACCTCGTCGTCTCGGGAATAACTCTGGTAGGATTATATGTTGACTTTAGGCGTGCAGATTTCTTTTCCTTCCGCGGCGGGGCATGTCTATATATTAAAATTTTTTTATACCAAAAACTTGTCCACTTATGAAGGAGACCTTTTGGGTAGGACCCCTACATTCCTTAAGATGATGAAATGCGGCAAATAAATACTCACAGGATCGAGGAATAAATCTGACTTGTTTTTCATTCAAACTGATGAGTTCTCTTGTCTCAGATACCACTTCTTCGTATGGAAAACCCGCAATGGGCAAACCCCCAAGTGGATATGTAAGTCCCACAGAGATATAGATAGCTCCCTAGGTGATGTAAGAAATGTGTTCGTCTTGGGACACCAAGCCTTATAAAATGCTTGCAAAATGTTCGAGTTTCGATCATAAGTGAAAAGTGAGGCATAGACAATATCTTAAATCTTTGTTGCACTCAAAGTTTGTTGGCTTCCACCAAGCACGTCTTCCGCCCATTCCCAATATCCTGGGATGTGACGATACTCGCCCTTGATTGTTGTTGTGTTTCCCCAATGTACTTTGCCTTGAATTATGCTACTTCCTAAGTTTGGAAGGATGCTAGTAATATATACATGACGATGGATTGGCACTCGGAGAGACCACATCTTGGATAATGAATTAGAAGTCGATTTGTGTTCCAAAGTCCAGTTCTCTACATGAAGGGAGTTCCTTAGAGGAGGCCATGAGGCTGCATATCGGCCGGCTTATGAGGTGAGAACCAAAAGCTTGGTTTGTTCTATGCCATCTTCAGTCTCGATGATGAGATATCTAAATTTTAAGGAAGGTGAGGTATAGTACCTGAAATTTGCCTTCTCTTCGTGCTAAAAAAAGGGAAATAAAAGAGGGGTTATCAAAGTCCAGATCAAGAATATTAGAATGGGTACAAAAGTCTGAATGGACGAAATGCTCTCCGGTAGTTGGGCCATTTTGAGAGTAATCCCTCCAAGAATCGGGCCATTGAGAGTAATCTCTCCAAGAATCGATCCATTTTGAGAGCAATATCTTCAAGAATCGGGCAATTTTGAGAGTAATCTCTCCAAGAATCGGGCTATTTTGAGAGTAATCTCTCCAAAAATTGGGCAGGAATGAGTACCCATCCCCTCAAACCCTAAGACCGCCTTCTTCATGCGTGAATACAACAAAATAAGAAAAGCACAACAAAAGAAGAATAAATTACCTTCACTTAATGCTTACGAGTCTACCAAACTAGACTCAAATAGCTTGCAAATACTATGAACTCATGCTCACAAGTTGGAGAGTAAGCACCTTTTATATAGATTTCTCAAGGCAGCATGTTAAGTGGCTTTGTCGATGTGGGATGGTTGTAATGAAACTCCAAAATGGATTCAGATTGTAAGAATTATTCTTCTAATCGGAAAAGGATCACCGTGAGGCAGTAATCACATCAAACTTTCATGTAAAGTTAGTTTGCTTGCTTTGTTTCCTAGAAGGATTCAAACTCTATGTGTAATGAGCTTAGAAGGAATAGATATCTAACATGGCTAGAAGTCTAGAAAGAATATAATATGATGGGCCATCATTTCAGTTGATAATCAAATTTAACATTGAGTTTACGCTTGGAAGTTTACCAAAAAAACATGCCATGAGATTCTTTTTTAAAAAAATGATGAATGTCAAAGGAACAAAAGAAGACAATTGGACTTTTTACGTGATTAAAGTTTTGAAAAGTTCAATGTTTAAGGTTTTTGGGAATTTTTAGGCTATGAAGTATGAAGGATTAAATCCTTTTGGGTTTTGTCACGAGGTGTCAAATTAAAAAGAAAATTGCTGCAATTATACTTCAAGCATGTCTTTAAAATTAGACAACTTTTGAAGTAGGAGCATTTGTAGGTATGTAAATTTTATTAAAATTAAATTTATAAAATAATTTGGACTATATTTTAAATTCAAGATATATTGGTCCAAATAAACATTATGGGATAATATATAAATGAATTAATTATATAGGTCTAACATATATGGATTAAATAAATAAGTCTTGATCCATTGGGCTAACCCATTTGATTGGGCTAAAGTGATGAGCCCGCTTTAATAAGCCCAAGATGTCAGCTTCCTAGAGCCCAATTAGGTTCCACGTATCAAATGACGTGGCACGCCAAGTCAAATGAAAGAGCCAATATGATCATGCCACGTGTCAAAATGACAACGCATACCCAATCACACTAAAATGCCAATGAAATCGCGCCATGTGTGCAAGTGACATGTTCTGGCCAATCAAATGCGACCATGTCACACTTCAATTTTATTAGTCGGTAAGAGGCTCCTCCCTTCCACAACTATAAATAAGGGTCTTCACAACTCAGAAAAGACACTGGAAGTTATAACAAGAAGCAAGAAAGAGCTGGTGGATCAAACACTACAAATTTCTCCACAAGTTTCAAGCTTCAAGCAATCAAGATCAAGCTTCAAGTTCGAGTTCAAGCTCAAGAACGAAGACCGAATCAAGGTCAAGTTCAAGCAACAAGCTAAAACTCAAGAACAAGATCATCATTCGTGGAAACAACTACATATTCAAGATCAAGCTCAAAGGCCCTTGAATTTATTTACTGCTAAAAATAAGAATCAGAGGATTCATAGAGATTGTACACTCATATTATTCGAAATAAAATACTATGATTGTTGTGATATTTTTCGGTCTTGATTTTATTTTCTCGACGCAAATTTATTGTCTAAAAAAAATAAAAGAAAGAACAAAAGGAAAAAGATATGCAAGATATTAGTAGATCCTCCGATTATAATGGCCTAATGATAAAGGTTAAACGCTAACTGAATTTTACACCGTTAGCCAAGATTTAACAAAGGACATGTCGAAAGAAAATTAAACGAGAATGAAGAAAGATAAAGGAATATGGTGAATCAGAGAAAGTCAACTTTATAATTACGATATTTGCATCATTTTCAATTTTTACAAAGATAATAGAGATGAGAAGAATTGTCACAATATGAGACTAAAATTTGTTATAAATAGAACTCTAATTAGAGTGAATGTCTATTTTATAGAAGAGTTTTACTTTGAGGCTAAGTCTTTTCTCTTCCTATAAATAGAGGGGTCTTACCCCATTGTAAATCATCCCAAAGTATTAATAAGAATACTCCTCTCTCTACTTTTCTCTCTATTGTTCTTGTTCTTATATTATTTCATAACACGTTATCAGCACGAGACTCTAACCAATTTGGAAAAGTGGCCGTAGTGCCGTCAGAAACTGTATTAAGGCTTTTCTTTTCAACAATTCAATTCATATACATCAAAGATTAGAAGATATACGTTTGGGCAAAAGAGATATTAGTGCTACACCCTATAACCAGAGAAGACAAATAGGAGAAGCTCATATTATTTCAGATTACAGTGATAAACTTCAGGTACAGATGCACAAACATGTGATTTGGAGTTCAATGTCCCAAAATTGGTAGACGATAACGCAGGCGACCAACCCATGAAATTTGCAACTGGAGCTCACCAGATCATGCAACTCAAACCCTGGCAAAGCACAGACAGTACCTTGAAATTCTTTCAAATTCAAGGTAAGTAATTTACTTTTCTCTTTCAAATTCTTGAAATTCTATGATTTGATTTATATACAAACATAGACAACAAAGTTTGATTATAACTCTAATGGAGTTTGTAAGGAATTATAACCACGTGAAGTGGTAAAAGTTCTATGTCTTGCCATGATTAAATTCATGTATGATTGTGGGCAAAGAATTGAAAATCCGTCCCATTGAATTTGCTTCATTCTCATTCCCTTTAGAAAATGTGATAGCAGTATGTGATAAGTCTGAAAGAAGACAAAATTATTACCGTGAAGGTATCAATGGATGTGGACGTGGCAATAGATGGAATTATAATCGTCATCATTATGATAATGAGAATAATAAAGATTCTCAAAATAATCTTTCACTTTATGAAAGTAATATTTGACATGAGATTGTATATAGCACATACAGATGATTATGATCCATTCCCTGAAGTGAATGTGATAATTGTAATAAAGCCCGTAAGTATGGACACACTCTTGATGTAATTTTGTTTTATGTCTGACATTATGAAAAGAAAGTTCGTTGCCCTTGAAATTTCGGGCAAGAATTATATGACATGGGTGTTGGATGCTGAAATCCATTTGGATGCAATGGGTCTTGGAGACGCCATTAAAGACAGAAATAATGCATCCACCCAAGACTATGCTAAGGCCTTGATTTTCTTGCGCCATCACCTTGATGAAGGTTCGAAACTGTGCTAAGGCCTTGATTTTCTTGCACCATCACCTTGATGAAGGTTTGAAAATTGAATATATCACAGTCAAAGATCCACCTATCTTGTGGAATGGCTTAAAGGAGAGATATGACAACCTGAAGTTGGTCACTCTGCCACAAGCACGATGCGATGAAAATCCAAAAGCAAATAGTTCATAAACTATATATTATCGTTGTGGTGGAAAAGGGCACTGGGCAAAAATTTGTCGTGTACCAAGACATTTGGTTGAGCTTTATCAAGCATCTCTAAAGAGTAAAGGCCCTGAAACCAATTTTGTCTCTGACGACAATTTTGACATCACCCACTTGGATGTGGCAGACTTCTTTGAGCACCCTGAGGGGAAAATAGACCACTTATGGATCTGTGATGAAGGAAGATGGAATTGTTTGATTTTATTTTACTTATTTGTATTAGTCAGTGAATAAACTAATAGTCATTAGTATCAGCTCGTATTAATTAGTTTATGATATAACGTTAGTACTAGTTCTTTAGAATGTTTCAATATGCTTAAATTTCAAAGATATTTTTATTTTCCAGTAGAGTTAATCGACTAACCTAACAGTTAGTCGATTATTTAATATTTCGCATTAAAACTGGATTTTTTCGCAAGCTAAGTTAGTCGACTATCTGATTTAGATAGTCGACTAACCTGATGACTGTTTACTAAGTTAGTCGACAATCAACTTAGTTAGTCGACTAACTAATATTTCGCATTAAAACTGGACTTTTCCGCAAGGCAAGATAGTCGACTATCTGATTTAGTTAGTCGACTAACCTAATGACTGCTTCCCAAGATAGTCGACTATCAACTAAGTTAGTCGAATAACCTCAGCAGATTTTGAAAATATTGTTTAAATATGAAACAAACGGATTGAATTTGTTTATTCTCATGTTCGTGTATTTCTTTTGTATGTCAAAACCATGGGAAAGCAAATATGGATATCTCACAAAGCAAGCTTGGATCAACGTCCAACTGTAAAAATATTTGTTTAGTTGATTCATGTACTACACATACGATACTCAAAGAGAAGAAATATTACTCTCATTTAAGTATGTGTAAGGAAGATGTTACTACAATTTCTGGTAGTAGTAAATTGATTAAAGGCTCCGGAAGAGCAACTATAACTCTGCCTAAAGGAACAACATTTTAGAGAATGCAATGTTCTCCTCCAAGTCTAAAAGGAACTTGTTGAGTTTTAAAGATATCATTCAAAATGGATATCATATTGAGACAATATATGAGAATAATCTTGAATTCCTCATTTACTCATGAAACGAGGCTGCCCACTTCGGTTTGGGGTCACGCCATTTTGCATGCAGCAATGCTAGTTCGTCTCAGAACGACGAATTATCACAAATATTCCCCGTTGCAATGAGTTTTGGGTCATGAACCTAATATATCCCACTTAAGAATTTTTGGATGTGCAGTATATGTGCCTGTAGCACCGCCATATTGCACCAAAATGGGTCTGCAAAGAAGGTTAGGAATATATGTTGAGTTTGAATCGCCCTCCATTATTCGCTACCTCGAAACATTGACAGGGGATTTGTTCACTGCACGATTTGCAGACTGTCAATTCGATGAGACACTTTTCCCAAAATTAGGGGGAGAAGTTGGTGAAACCAAACGGGAAATTTTATGGAAAAATGCATCATTATCTCATCTTGGTCCACATACCTCTATTTGTGAAAAAGAGGTGCAAAATATTATCCATTTGCAAAGAATAGCAAATCGAATGCCAGACGCATTTACAGATTTGAAAAGGATAACAAAATCACATATCCCCGCAGTGAATGTGACAACATCTGATTCACGAATACATATTCATTATTGGAAGAATATGAACATGAAATTGGTATTGAATATACCACACTCACCCCTAGAAGGAGGTTTGAGATGATATATGAAAATAATGTCATTGTTATGGCATGAATAGTCATTGGGCACGTACCTATTATACGCCAAAATAATTTGTCAATGTGATTATCAAAGGATAATAATAATGCAAGAAACATATCTTGCATATAATTTTGACATGACCATAATGGTATAACTTTCTCTTTAAAAGAGATATTCACCACATGGATGTTGATGAATTTGTGGTAGTACAAAATTAATTGAGAGCTCTAGAAGAGCCAATTATTACTATGTTGGAGAAACACAATTGATTACCAATAAGGTATTATGTTGTAGTAAGTCTCAAAGAAACTTATTCAGTTTCCAAAGTATATGCGAAAGCGATTGATTATATTGAGACTATAAATAAAGGAAAGATTTGATATCTTCTATTACTACAACTTGTAGCGGGATAATCTGTATGTGAAAAACTACCCGCTTTATTCTCCAGTTTGTACTACACAAGAATACCACAATAAAGTGGACGTTTATTGATATAAAAACCCATATCATAATAAACTTGAAGTTTATCGATAATTGCACATGTCATGGTGTAAATTTGAAGTTTATCAATATTGATAATTTATTCAGTTGGCATTCGGGTTAGCCATATCATTTTTATGATGTGCAGTAATAGAGAATTCACATGGGTAAATATTAAAGAACTAGAAAGTTCTTTACGAATTCTCTTGTATTACTTGTTCTCATTAATTAATTGACCAACTAAAGAGTTCGGGTTGAATCCCATAAAATCAAAGGTGAATATGGGCCCGTTCACCTGCCATGTATACCACATATGATGCATCTATGATATAGTTACATCTGCGATTATTATTAACCCGCAGCCTGGCCGATGCTTGCGAGGTAAATTGCTCAGTAATATAACTTCGAGCATAATTTCCAGATTTTCTATTCAAGATAGTTCATCTTGATAAGTTGGTTTATATCATAGTTGGTTTAGCAAGATAATTATTGAGTGCCTCCACTTAATAGCTAAACTGTTTCTTATGAGAACAAAGTTATATATATCAGTTTGATATACGTTGTATACGAGAGTATATTATATTCTCCCCTCACAAGTGGTTCAGGGTCAGGAACCAAATAATTTCTTCTTATTATTATTGATGTGAGGTGTATAATTTCATTAACACCATAATGCACAAAGATGGACTCTCAAAGTTGAGGAAACAAGTTAGCTTTTCTAACATGAGGGGGAGACATGATAAACACTTGAGAAAAGGTTACATGGGATGAATTATCATTTGTATATATAGATCCTCGAATATCATAATATGAACATGAAGTTCATAAAAGGATAATTCAATTGCAACATATTGCAAAGCATGCTATACGCATTTGCTGACCCAAAGAAAGTAACTATATTCTCACTGCAAATGCTCATATTAAGTCCCAGAAGGACAAAGTCTTTGATACGCTTAAAGTGTATAGAAAAATCGGTTTCAAAATAACTTCTTAATAAAGAAGATGAGCAAATGATCAAAGTGATCATAATGGGGAGGCAAGTGATCTAGAAGATCACATGACATAACACTTCATAAAATCTCATGAGAGATTCAGGTACCTGAATATATGAATAAAGAGATCTCCATGTTATGTCTTTATGAAAATTTATTGGAACCGATATAAAATGTTCGTCGACGACATCTATGATAGCGCTAAATATCGATGAGGATCTTATGTTTGTCGAATACAAACAAAAATATTGGCTAAATGGAAGAGATACAATTCAAGCAGAATTGATTCCATATGAAAGACATGTAGTTTTGGACATGTACTTCAAATACTTGAAAGTATAAAGTCAATGGTATGTGTAATCAGTTTTCGATATCTTATTTGTTTAGCATGACATGGAAACTTGATATGAATCTAAAGTCTATTATATGGCTTATATGACTTAACTTATATGTCAATCCATGAAAGATAGAAGTTGCTTGAAGCATATACAATTCTTGGTCCTGAAGTACCACATCCTAAGTGCAACTTGTGTACATATGTATCTTGCTATAACTATAAGCATGATGGCATCGAGAATACCTCTATGGAGATATTGAAGAGTCATTCCACGACATTATATGAAGATGTTCATATCTATCAAGAATGATAATTTCAAGGTGCGGAATATTTATTCAAATCAATATGGCTGATTTATTTATCAAATTTCTACAAAAGATCGTTGTGAAGATGGTGCACAAGATTGGAATGCAAATGCTCAAGGATGTGAATTGATGCTCTTTTCAGGGGGAGTTAATGCGCGTTGCACTATTTTTTCCTTACAAGGTTTTGTCCCAATGGGTTTTCCTTGCAAGGTTTTTAACGAGGCAACCAATAGGCGCATATTCAAACATGTGTACTCTTTTTCCTTTTCTTTAATTTTTTCCCATTGGGTTTTGTTTTAGTTAAGGTTTTAACGAGGCACATTATTGAATAGACATTCAAGGGGGAGTGTTATAAATAGAACTCTAATTAGAGTTAATGTCTATCTTATAGAAGAGTTTTACTTTGAGCCTAAGTCTTTTCTCTTCCTATAAATAGAGGGGTCTTACCCCATTGTAAATCATCCCAAAGTATTAATAAGAATACTCCTCTCTCTACTTTTCTCTCTATTGTTCTTGTTCTTATATTATTTCATAACAAATTCGCAATCTTCTTTGCACATTGAATTGTTGTATGTGGAGTGCAACATTCTAATTCAATTTTTTGATACAGTTTGACAAAATTTTTGGAAGGTCAAAAGATTTTGTCAAAAAAGTACTTCTTCCCTTTCAATTTAAATAAGGTATAGCATATTTGGCCAAGTATATTTTTGGAGAAATGGCTTTACTTTTTTTTCTTAAAAGCACTTTAGGCCAAAAATTGAGATGTTTGGCCAAGCTTCTGGAAGGAAAAAAGTGCTTTTGAGGAGAAGCAGAAGCAGAAAAAAGTACCTTCCCTTCAAAAGCACCTTTTTGAGAAACACTTTTGAGAAAAATACACTTAGAAGCAGTTTTTTAAAGTTTGGTCAAACACTAAGTGCTGCTCCGAAGTGCTTTGCAAACTAATTAGCCAAACACAAACTGCTTCTCACCAAAAGTCCTTTTGAGAAAAACACTTTTGAAAAAAAAACACTTCTAAAAAATAAGCTGATTTTTGGAGCTTGGTAGTTTGACTCAGCACGGAGTTTAAGAATAAAGAGGGATATTTTTTAAACTTGTGGTCTTAAAAGGTTAAGAAGTAAAAAAATTATGAGTCCATAGCACTTGTGTGGTTATAAAAGTTTCCCATTAAAGGTAAAAAAAAAAGATTAAAGTCAAATTATTTTCAATTATATAAACGTGTCATTCTCTTTTGTAACAATCTGATCGGTCATTTTAAGTTTGCACTTTACTCGGTAGTTTGGGGGCACGAGTAAATCTGTGTAATGTATTAGTACTTGTGTGCAAAATTGAGTTCATTTCGAGTTCATTTGATATGTTTTGGCGCGAGTTTTTGGAAGTTGAAAGTTCGAAAGTTCATTAAGTTTGATTTAGTTTTGCTGTTTCGATATTGTTATGCGTGATTTAAGGCCTCGAGTAAGTCCGTGCTATGTTATAGGACTTGTCGATATATTCGTATGAGGTCCCTATGGGCTCGAGTGAGTTTGAGATATGTTTGGGTTGTGTTGTACTCGTTTTTCTTATGTTTTGACGTCGTTTCTTCAAGCATAAATGGTACCACATTGAACAAATAAGCTCTGATTTCTATTTTGATTGAAACATTAGATCCCTATCGTAATTACAGAGCATAAAAAAATAATTGTCGAATTTGGACCCTATATAGGATTTTATAATCATTTTACTAAGAATTTGAGCTGCCAAATTTTTTTCAGATTAATTACGAAATTGTCACTGACCTCGTATTTAAAAATCTGCACTATTTTCAAATATTGAAACCAACATATCTCCTTCATTATAAGGTCAAATATAGTGATTCAAAAGCCTGACTTGACGGAATTTCACAAGGAAGAGGCATCAAAAGAAGGTTTTATGATTGTTTGGAATGCAAAACGAGGCAGAACAACTGGGCAAAAATACTTAATATTGAAGGTTGTTTATTTGGTCATATTTTGAGGTGAAGAGCTCGGATGTGGATAATTTTTAGAGGAATTTTTTACCATATAGATTTGAGTAAGTGTTCTATACTCGATTTTGGGTTATATTTGATGAATCCATCTTCATTTCTGGCATGTGATTGATGACTTCAAAGTGAAATTTGGGAGTTTTTCGTCGAAAATTTCATAAAGTGAATTTTAGAGTTTGAACATCAATTCAGAGTCAAATTTGAGTGAAACTAGTATGGTTGGACTCGTAATTGAATGGATTGTCAAATTTTTTATTTTGTCGGGTTCCGAGGTGCATGTACGGGTCGGACTTTTTGGATTATTTTGGGCTTTGATTAAATATTCAACATTTATCCATTGGATTTGTTTACTTTTGGCATTATTTGATGTATTTAAGTATCTTTTGGCTAGTTTGAGCCGTTCAGATGTCGGTATACGCGAAATGGCATTTCTGGGGCATCGATTGGCTAGCTCGGTATTGGAATTGGCTTGTTCGAGGTAAGTAACACTTCTAAACTTGGTGTTGAGGGTATGAAACCCCGAGTTACGTGCAATAAGACTAGTATTGTGGTGATGCACATGCTAGGTGACGGGCGCATAGGCGTGCAACATGTGAATTGTGGCTCTGTTATTTTTATGGTACTCTATAGTTACATGATCTTAACTATAGCCATGAAATTTCTATGTACTTTAGTTGTTGAGCTATGATTTATGTTAGATACTATATCTAGGATACATGTTTATCTTGTTGGGACCCACTGAGGTCATTTTTGTTGTTGTGTTATCTGTTTTCACTGCTTTATATACTCCGTCATATGTATTCATATGCATTCATATCTCAGTGTTTGTTACCATTTATTGACATATTATATTATCATTTTAGGCTAGTTTCATGGTATTGTGAACCCGAGAGAGCAGAGAGGTTGATGACGGAGTGAGGCCAAGGGCCTTATTATGAGTGACATTTATGGGATCGTGTTGCACGCCATAATGGTTATACTGATTTACGATAGCGCTTGGACTGTAGGAGTCCCTCCAGAGTCTGCACAGACCCCTAGTGAGCGCGGTTGATTGTATTGAGGGATAGATCCTCCCTGGACATGGATCTTGTTCGAAGCAATTATATACCTGGGAATGGATCTTCCCCATGAGCTAGATTTGGCCCTACTAAATACTAAATGACTGATGGCCAATTGATGTATATATTCCGGGATGGATCTTCCTTGGGCCGGATTGGCCATATACAGTACCGAGTGATTGAACACGATGAGTGAAAAGTGTGAGACAGTGAGAGCGAGTACTCTAAGGATGTGAGTACATGAGTTCATCTCTGAGATACATTACATTGACATGCACACAAGACATACAGGCATAAAGATACATTTTCCTCATGTTGTACGGTATCACGTCATTCATGACTTCTCATGCATATTGACATATGGGCATAAAGAGGTATTTTACACTTGCTATTTGGAAAGAAAATGAAATATCTTATTTATTATTGAAAGTATTTCTGGGAAAAAATATAGTTTTCAAACTTACACATATTTTCAACGATTTCGGTAAAGGACTTGGGTTTTCATTGATATACTTGAAGAGCGCAATTTTTTTTCGGGACACTATGAAAATGCTGAGCATTTTATCTCTGAGTTACTTCTTTTGTTACTTGTTTTACGTTGTTATAAACTATTGTTGGCTATTGGTGTTGGACCCGACCTTTGTTCCAGGTCGTCACTACTTTCAACCTCAGGTTAGTTTTATTACTTTTTGAGTACATGAGATCCGTTGTACTCGTACTACACTTATATACCTTGCGTGTAAATATTGACTGTTGATGTTGCTGTGATCAACGGGATTTAGAATTGAAGACGTACCTGCAATACGGTTGTAGCTGCCCCTTGTTCATGGATTAGAATATAAAAATCTATTTATGTACTTTCGAAAAGATGATATATTTATTTCATACCAGCTTTGTAAATTCAAAACTTAGAAGTCCTTGGGAAATGTATAGGATTCAGATATTTTCTACTTAGTTGTCTTATTTAATTGGAATTTGGTAGTTGTTAATTGGCTTACCTAGTGGATTGTGTTAAGTACCATCACGACTACTTGGATTTTGTGTCATGACAAGTTGATATTAGAGCTCTAAGTTCATAGTTTTTACAAGTCATGATCAAGTAGTAGAGTCTTGCAGATCACTATAATGACGTCCATACCTATCTTCGAGAGGCTACAAGGCATTTAGGATATATATTTCCCATCTTGTTTTCATTATTGTGTGGCATCGATTCAACTTGAAGTGTAACTCTTTGAATTCCTTACATGCATTCGTATGCATACATGAGCGCGCGTTATCGACTATGCATCGGCGTTTTGTGATTCCCTAGTTGAGGTGCGAGATTTGATTTGGGTGTGTTAATGATGAGCTAGTCTGGAGGACTTGAGGTTGGTTTTTGACTGTAGCTTGAGCACGGGGGTTTCGGTTGTATGAGCATGTGCTTTTGGACTTATACGTTCGATAGTGGAATTTGTGGTTTGATAAGTGGTTGGATGACTACGTGATGAGTATGATGTGACTGCGAGATGTGTTCAAATAGTTTGAATGGCGAGAATTGATTTGACGTATTGGCTCGAGTTGAGGGATTTTTCATGTTGTTTAATTATAGAGTGAAGTAGATTTTCATTTCCTGTTGTGAGTTCAGACTCAGGAAGGTTAAGTGATTGTGTATTAGTTGTGACTATGGAAGGGTATAAAGAGATGTTAGTTTGAGGCAAAGCAGGTGGGTTATCTCTTGCGGAGTGTCCTGAGGTTGCATGACCCCTATGTTGTTTTGTAGATAGTTCTCCTTTACTAGCGAATTATATGTGTTGCAATTTGAGTTTGGATCGCTTGTGGAGTTGGCTTGACTGTTACAAGGGTGAATGTGAGATTTGCAGATAGTTTGAAGTATTATATGGTTTGTGTTACACGTACTTATGAAGGATATAGTTGAATATCACTATAATAATAGGGTATAGTTATTGTAAGTTATCAGATATTTTATTTCATGGCTTTGTGACAAGTGAGGGAGTGTACTATCGATGATTTGATTGTATGGTTATGTGTCGTATAGGTTTCCACCTACAGCGTACTTTTAGATCGGTTATGACTTGTAAATATTGGTTTTGAGAATGAATTAAGCAAGGGAATTTCTGAATGCATGATGTATTACACGTCATGGGTTCACGTTATGATTTGAGTTTGTTATTCGTGACAGTTGTAGTGTGCATGGAGTAGGGATTCACTCGATTGCTTAGATATATGTATTACTTCTTAGGGTGTTAGTGTGCTAATGGGGAACATGTTGCCTGGTCCATTTGACTGTTTAATTGAGATTTGAGTAGAGTGGAAGACTCTTGAGAAGGTTCTAATGGGTTCAAGATTTATATTTAGCAATTGAAGAATTTTTCTAGATTTATATATGGCTAGGGTATGAGATTTGCATTAGATGTGTCGAGACGCGCGGTATTTTTATATCATTATGGAGTATATATTTCAGTATCAGGAAGGTAAAGAAAATGACTCTAGATTCGTAGAAGTCTCTTCAGAGTAGGTTTCTTGGTTATGGTACTTTTGGGGTGCTTAAGAAGGAATACAACAACTTATGGGCCTTAGGGCGGCGTGGTTTTATGCTAGGGTCTCATGTGGTGAGTTTTGGTTGAGGGCCGTGTGGTGTCCCAATCTGATAATACGTTTAGGTGTGAGTATTGCCCGGAGTTCCTTTGAGACTCTTAGGAACTTCAACACACGCAAATGGGAAAAAGGCTTTGGATATGATCTCATGGAGTTGGTTTACCTCATATTTCAGACATGAAGTCTGAATCAGGATCTCCTTGGTTGTACTTTTACTTATATTTTCTGAGGTATATTTTTACTTTATTTTGGCTGTAATAATTTGTAATAAACTCTTGGGGAAGGTTAGTAAAAAGGGGGGCAGGTAACTATGTATGCAAAAAGGGTAGATACCATACCTATAGGTATTTTTAAATCTGCATGCATATAGAAATCATGCCTATAGGTCTTTCTGAATCCTGTATATCCATTTTTTATCTGGAAATATGAATTCTGTATATGCATATAGAAGTCATGCCTATAGATCTTTCTGAATCATGTATATCCACTTTTATCTGGAAGTCTGAATTTTGCACATGCATATAGAAAATATGCCTATATGTCCTTCTGAATCCTGTATATCCATTTTCATCTAGATATTATGTTCATAGGCCTCAAACAATTTCGGCACTTAGACGTCATGCTCATAGGTCTTAAACAATCAACTGCACTTAGATAGCATGTTTAGATATCATGATCATAGGTCTTAATCAATCAACTGCACTTAGACAGCATGTTCACAATTTTTGCACTTAGATATCATGATCATAGGTCTTAAACAATCAACTGCACTTAGATAGCATGTTCATAATTTCTTCACTTACATATCATGTTCATAAGTTTAAAACGGGTCTTCTGCATTTTATGTTCAAAAATCAACTATGCGTAGAAATCATGCCTATAGGAACTCCTAATCGAATATGAGTCGCTTCATTCACATATGGAACTAAAATCAGTAAGAGCCGCTTCATTCACATATGCAACTAAAATCAGTAATAACAGGCACTGTTAGCTGTAGAACTTATAATCTTCATTAAAAACTAGCATGTCTTTTTACAATCTGACTACCCTTTACCGAGTACGTAGCCAGTTTACTTTAAACCTTGTTATTTCGTTGCTTTCTGAATTCAGTAGATACCATGCCTATAAGATCCTTGTCCAACACTTAGGCAAGCCTTAGGGTAAAGTTATAAACTAAATCTGTTTTTGTTAATAACTACAACCAGCAGGCAGGCCAGATTTGGGATTCTTATCTGAATTACGTAATAAGCCAGTCTACCTCAACCTTTAGGTTTTTTTTCATGCTTAGTACTTAATCATACCTTAACTAGTATGTGTAAGTCATGCTAATTACGTGCTTCTTTGTTAAAAGGGGTATATCTGAGCCTCTGCTTGTTATGTGCTTTCCCTCAACTTGCTATACATATTTTGTATGTCGCTTTAGAAATTTTGCCTTTAGAACTACAAATAAGCCTAACATCCCTCCCCCCATAGGATTAGTAGTCCTAAATTCCGTTGGGATTGATAAGATTGGGACGGGTAATAACATGCAATAAGTAAATAAGACCATTTCGTGCTTTAATACCTTAATGGGGTGGTAAGGGTAGATATGGATATTGATGTTCTAAACGTCAATACCATACAAGAAGAGGGGTGATATGTGTGGTACACAATTTTCTCTCTAGAAGAACTTGGTTCTTCCAGGTTTACTTACTACTACTATTTGTGGAATTAAAAGTATATAAAATAAAGAACACAACAATTTTTACGTGGAAAACATCTGGCTCAAAAGCTGAAAAAATCACGACCTACTACTCAGTAGGATTTTCTCAAACTTCCACTAAAATCACTGAGCCAAAACAGCATTCACAAAACTCTTGTAAACCTAAGGATTACACTCTAATCCTTGTTTAGCACACAGCCTCAACTGTTGCGACACCTTCAAGTTAACTCTAACTTGAATACTCAAAGTGCTCAGTACAAATGCTTCTATGGAAGTTGAAAGGTACTACTTTAAACCACCTATTCTAATTGAACTAGAATAAAAGAAAGACACAATGAAATTGGTTCTTCTATCTTGTCCAAGTAGCTTCAGGAATGCACACTCAAATCTCACATAAATTGCTTGCAAAATTGCCTCGCTTTTTTCTCTCAATTTAGTTTCACTTATATATTTGTGCAATGCTTGTAAAAGAGAACAATCTAATGAGATAGCAATTAGAGTTTTATTGAGACTCAATCGCTAATCTTCCATCAAATTTGAGTCCTTGAACAACACAAACTCCAACCCTATCCTTTATCCGGATTTGTGTTCTCTTCTCATAAGGAGACTTTCCCTCCTTATCCCATATGCAACCTTTTCGATTAGTTCAGTAGATATTGCTGCTGGATCAATGTGATATATCTCATTCACGTCCATCTCATATGTATAGGTTGACAAACATTGTGCTTCACCTGATGGACCTGGTCCATGACTGAGTTTAATTGTCACTCTTCAAAAACTACACATGTTCTTGGGCCATCAAATTCCCCCTGCAAACTCTGACCATTTACACTTTACTTAGAAATTTTTACTTATCATCAAAGAACATGTTTATTAGGTTATAAATATCACTTAATTCAGAACAACAAAATAATTATAAAGCACACATCTCTCCCCCCCCCCTTTTGGCATATTAAAAAGTTACATACATTGTGAATCCCATAATTTAATAAATACTCATGGCCACTGGGCAACTGCAAGCAAAAACATTGTGCAATTGTCAATAATCAACAAACATATTCAATCCATTAAGAACATAATCATCATTGAACAACAGAAAACAACAGTTTGTCGTTGATAGAGATATGCCTTCACAAACAGACCATAAAAAGAAAGAAAAACTTCCAAAATATGAGCACAAAAAAAACAGAAACATCCCTAATCTGGGTCACTAGGGGGTTACTAGATTGGTTCAAAAGACAAGTGCTGGTGACCTAGGGCTTGGAGGAACTATAGGGTTGAGGTTGGAAAAGGTTAAACATATTCTGAAGCATTCCATCGCTTTTCTCCTTTTCTTTTGCTAGCTTAATTCTAAGGCCATCTCTTTCAGTTTCCAATTCAGCCACACGTGCCTTAAGCCTATATATTTCATCATCCTTAGTTCCACACTTCTGAACCAAAGCCCTAACCTTGCTGTTGATGGGTGTCCTAAAAAATAAACCAGGTTTAACTAGGATAGCATTGACTGGATAATCACAAGCCAACAGAGTCTTAACACCAAAATGCTCTTTGCTTCATGCCATTTCACATTTCTTCAAAGGTACATTCAGCCTGTCCAACACACTAGTCAATATGAACCCATATGGAGTAGCATGTGCCTTAGAGCCATCGATAACCATGTCTATAATTTGACAATGAAAGTAGGCCAGTTGATTTGCATTCCTCTCTAGGCACTCCATAAGAACTAGGTCCACGTAATTTGCCGTGTGTCTTCTCTCTTGTCTGGGCAAGAGGCATTTGTTGACAAATTCAAACAAGACCTTGTGCTCAGGTCTCATTTCACTCTTCTGCATCAATCTGGGTTCAGACACATCTTCAGAATCACAAAGCCTTCTAGTGATTTCAACAGCAGTGGGAAGAGAATCTAGACATGGCCACCTTTTCCTTGTATAAGCATCATAACCTTCAGTAGGTATGCCTAGAATTTTACCCAGTTTGAGTGCATCAAACTCCACTTCCACTCCTTTCACCAGGCTGGTGACTACTCCATCCTTTATAGCAGCATTGGCCATAAATTCAATTAGCTCATTCCTGGCTAGCCTCTCATCCATTTCAAGGACCATTAACTTCCAACCTTGTGTAGCTAGAGCATCCAACAGTTTCATCATTCCCGGTTCACCCAGGTCCTTCAACAATCTTCCTTTTAGAATTTTTCTTCTGACAAAGATGGCAAACTTATCCTGCTCCTTCTCAAATTCCTCTTCTTCTGCTCCACTCCATTATTCATCTTCTTCAACAATTTTCTTTCGCTTTCCTTTCGTTGCAGATCTTGTCCTTTTGGCTAGTGAGGGTTCATCAGACAAAGGTACAGAAGGAGACTTCTTGGTAGAAGTCTTGGACTTATTAGGTTTTGGTTTAGAAACCTCCACTATAGTTCCCCATTCTTGATGGACCAGTTTCATCTCCTCCTCTTCTTCAACCTCAGAGGACTCTGCAACCTTTTTCTTTCCCTTCTCCATTTTCTTCTTCTTACTTTCTTCCAGAGCTTTTTGTAGGTCAGCTTCAACTTGTCTTACCCTGCTTCTTGTAGCCCTTCCCCTAGGTATTGAAGGGGCAGTAGATTTAGGGATGAAGTCTTTCTTTTCTTGGATAGCTTGGTAGCAATTGGGGCCTTTTGTAAGGTAGATTTGCGTTTCTTTGGGTCATAATTTGCCCCAACCCTTTTCAGAATGTTAGCTGGAGTTTCTTTAGCAGATGAACCAGGTTCATCTCTTTGTTTGCTTAGATGAACCAACCCTTCAGTTGCTTCCCCAAAGCCACTTCCCTTTGACTTTGTGCCACTCGTTTTTTCAACTCCGCATATAGCAAGAACTTCTCCTTTTCCTCTTTCTTTCCTACTCCTACTCGATTCAGCCACCTTAACATCTCTAACAGGTCCAAATAGAACAAACCTATTTTCTAAGTTTTCAACTACAGAAGAACTTATCTCAATAGGGGTTTGTTGAATTTTCTTAGTGTCAGAAGACCTATGTTCTTCACCTTCACTGGCAGATATAAAGGATTCTGACTCAGAAATGGAGTCAGATTCTTATTCTGGACTTTCTTTCCTTTGGCTAACTTTCAATCTCTCATTTAAAACCTTTCTCAGATCTCCAGATACTACAGTTTTTCTAGCCAACATTTTTTTCCTTCAAAACCTAGGTTTTGGGGACTCACTGGTAGGAGTAGATGAGGATGTATTTGAGGGATTTGGTGGTGGAGGAGTACCAAGATTGTCTTGGGGGTTAGACATGGTTCTTCGTTGCTTGATAAACTTTGGAAATTTTTGAAAAAGAGAATTTTGGGAATTCTGAAGAGGAGAAGCGATTTTAGAACTGGAGGAAATTTTGATGGTTATTGCATAATGAAGAAGATTAGAGATGTGGTGTGTATTTAAAAGAAATTAGACATTTACTCAGTAACAACATATTTTTAGAGGTCAAAGAGAAGTCTAATCAACATGTAATTCCAATCCTTTAATAATTTATTTGGCTTCCCTAGATTTTCGGAAAAAAGTCACGGTTTTAGAGTTCTAAATGGATGAAATTGGTTCAATGCCTCAATGGATAAAATTTTCTATGAATTTGGCTATGACCGGACTTCTGGTCATATTTGAATTGTTAATCTTTCTAATTATTCAAAGTATTGAAAACATACCTGTATTTTCACATGAACTCATACTGATAAACCGGCTCTTCATATAGAACACTCTTGAACATGCCTCAAATGTCATAATAGAAAAACATTGTAAGAGATTAGTGAATCATATATACACAAGTCACAGGAGTATACTAATTAAAGTATGAAGCTGAATAAGAATTAATCTAGTTATTTACACAAAGAATAGAACTCCTAACCAAAAGAATTTCATTTCATTGTGCATTCTAAACGGACCTATTAGGTGATCTTAACCATCCCTAATTCTAACTGGTTCCTCTCAAAGCTTTCTCTACTCAGTGCTTTAGTGAAGATGTCAGCAATTTGCTTATCAGTAGCTTAGAATTCTATAGAGATCGGTCCTTTCTCATGGTTATCTCTTATGAAGTAGTTTCTAACATCTATGTGCTTAGTCCTATTATGATGAACAGGGTTCTTTGTCATACTTATATCACTACTGTTATCCAAAAACATTGGAATACAACCAACTTCCATACCAAAATCTACCAGTTGTTGTTTGATCCAGAGTAATTGAGCACAACAAGATGCAACAGCATACTTAGCTTCAGCAGTAAATAAGGCCATTGAGTTTTGCTTTTTGGTAGCTCATGACACAAGACATGAACCAAGGAAGTGTTCCATACTTGAGGTGCACTTCCTATCCACTAGAAAACCTACATAATCAGCATCAGCATATCCTACTAGATCAAAATTGCTACCTTTGGAATACCAAAGACACATAGCAGTAAGTATCTTAGTATCCTTTTGACAGTAGTCAAATAAGACTCTTTAGGATTTGCCTGAAAGCGAGCACAAAGTCCTACACTAAAAACAATAGCATGTCTACTAGCAGTAAGATATAGAAGTGAACCAGTCATAACCCTATAAAACATTTGGTCAACAGATGAACCAAGTTCATCAACATCTAATTTAATAGCAGTTGCAATAGGTGTGTCTATTTCCTTTGATTCTTCCATTTTAAACTTTTTGATTAGTTCCTTTGCATACTTTTGCTGGTGGATCGTGGTTCCATTTGGACTTTGTTTGATTTGTAAGCCTAAAAAGAAGTTAAGCTCACCCATCATGATTATTTCAAAATCACTCCTCATTAATTTTGGAAAGTTCTTACTTAGCTTATCAGTAGTGGCCCCAAAGATTATGTCATTAACATATCTTTGTACAACAAGGAGACCCGTACCTTTTTCCTTTAAGAATAAGGTACTATCAATTTTACCTCTCTTATAACCATGCTCCAGCAGAATTTTTAACAATCATTCATACCATGCTCTTGGAGCCTGCTTAAGTCCATAGAGGGCCTTGTCTAACTTGTATTCCTCATTAAATTTGGAAATTTCTTACTTAGCTTATCAGTAGTGGCCCCAAAGATTATGTCATCAACATATCTTTGTACAATAAGGAGACCCGTACCTTTTTCCTTTAAGAATAAGGTACTATCAATTTTGTTGAAACACGTTCTCAAGGCACTAAACTAAACGTGTGTTCATATTTGTAGGTTTTGATAAATGATAAACGATGCGCAATTGACATATGACGAGGTCCAAGCACAAGCGTGCAAATGTCACGTAACGAAGTTCAAGCACAAGACAAACAAAGATCAAGATTAAACAAAGTTATACATGAGTCGCTCTTTAATTGTGATCTTGATCCGACAATTTAACTCAAGAATTGGCTTCTCTCGTAAAAATATTTTTATCAAATCATGCATATTTAATTTAGAGCAAAATGATTTTAAATCATGCATATTTATTTTAGCAAAATGATTTTTAAACATGCCTCTAAAATCTGGACAAAGATAATCGATTATGTACTTATGATAATCGATTATGTTAAGGCAGTGTCCATCAGATTTCTGAAATCTGCATGACAATCGGTTGTGTACCTTATGACAATCAATTGTGTTGAGACAGTGTCCATCAGATTTTTCAAAGCTACAAAATAATCGATTGTGAACCTTATGACAATCGATTGTGTTGAGGCAGTGTCTATCAGATTTTTCAAAGATACAAAATAATCGATTGTGAACCTTATGACAATCGATTGCTTTGAGGCAGTGTCTATTAGATTTTTCAAGACTGAAAAATAATCGATTGTCCATATAGCATAATCGATTATGTAAATGACCGTTGCCAAAATATTTTCAAACTCCGTCAGATAATCGATTATAGGATTTTAATAATCGATTGTTTGAAGTAAAATCTGAAAAAGATTTTTTGAACGTTGCCAAGTAATCGATTGTATATTTTTAATAATCGATTGTTTTACGTAAAATCTGAAAAAAGATTTTTTGAACGTTGCCAAGTAATCGATTGTATATTTCTGATAATCGATTGTTATAAGTAAAATCTGGAAATGATTATTTGAACGTTGCCAGTAATCGATTATACGTCTTAGATAATCGATTATGCTGCGTAAAATCTGGGAATGATTTTTGGAACGATTGGAAAACAATCGATTGTGCCAATTAGACAATCGATTGACGCAGCACAAAATCAGCAATTCTTGATTGGCAATTAGGCAACGGTTATGCATGTTTTTGACACTATAAATACATCTTCAAATCAGTCTTCTAAACACAACAACTGATAATATTATTGCTAAAGCTTGCATACTCTCTTATTCATCATTTTCTATTCATTACATAAGTTTTTGAGAGCCAAATTCTTGACGAAAGTTGTTGCGTTCTTGAGCGTATTTATTTTACTCATATCTACTCTTAAGGAGAGTCTTGTTTTGAGTGCAAAGTGTTTTTATACACTTGAAGGGAAGCGTTAATCCCTTGTATTGTAAGAAGGAACGTTGTGATTCCTTTGGTTGAAGTCTTGAAGTGTTGTATCTTCGAGCAAAGGTTGTTAAGGCTTGTGTGACTCAAGTTCTCATTTTGTAACGGTTTGTTAAGCACCCGTAAGCTTAACGAAGTTAGTGGAAATCTCGAGAGAGTCTCTCGGGGACTGGACTAGCCACGGGTTGTGGTGAACCAGGATAACATCGGTGCGTTCATTCTTTATTATTTACTTATCGCACTTATTTCGTTCCTGCAATTTTTAAATTCCGCAAGTTTTACGCTGTTTTTTATTATAACGCTATTCACCCCCCCTCTAGCGTTAAGCGTATATTCTAACAATTGGTATCAGAGCCCAACTCTCTGAAAAACTTAACCGTTTGAGAGAAACAATTCATGGCTTCTACTCGTGATTCTTTTGCAGGAATAGGTGAAGGACAATGCTCCACCCGACCACCACTATTCGATGGCACAAACTATACATACTGGAAGGAAAGGATGAGAATATTCATTCAATCGAATAGTTTTCATCTGTGGAAGGTTATAATGAAGGGAGAACAAATTCCAACCAAAAAGGTTGAAAATGAATGGGTTCCAAAATCCGAAGATGAATACGATGCGGATGATATCCGAAAAGTGCAGAACAATGCTAATGCCATCAACTTATTATATTGTACTGTAAACGCTGATGATTACAGAAAAATATCATGTTGCACAACGGCGAAGCAAATGTGGGATAAGCTGGAAATCACGTACGAAGGTACGGACCAGGTAAGAGAGGCTAAAGTTGGTTTTCTAACCCATGCATATGAACTGTTTCACATGAAGGAAGGCGAAAGGGTCGATGACATGTTCGAACGATTTTCAAAAATTGTTAATGACTTACATGCTCTTAAGAAGACCTTCACGGATAAGGAACTTGTCCAAAAAATTCTCCGAAGTCTCACTCCGGAATGGCGCTCCAAGGCCGACGCAATTCAAGAGTCAATTGGCATTTCAAATGTCACCATCGACGGATTAAGAGGTAACCTTAAAACTTATGAATCTACTATACTTAACCCTCTTGTTAATGATCAAAGGAAACAAAGAATCGCCCTCAAGGCAAGCACAAGCCAACCTCAAAATAACGAGGACGGAGATAACGAGTTCGGACTCGTTATTAAGAGATTTCAAAAGTTCATGCGAAAAGAGTATGAACGAAAAGGCAAACAACAAGGAGATCAAGTAAAGTGCTATGGGTGCGGAGAAATCGGGCACATTAAATCAAATTGCCCAAATGTCAAAAAGGAGAAGAAACCCTTCAAGAAACAATGAGCATACATATCTTGGGGAGGCGACTCCGGAGACGAGTCGAGTGAGGAAGAAGAAGACGAAACCGCAAATCTTTGTCTCATGGCTCACGAAAACAATCAAGAAGAGGTATGTCAAATTTCTTCCAAAAACTTCTATTCTCTTGAGGAAATGCAAAATGCCTTTGATGAGTTGTATAGTGAATTTATTAAAGCTTCCAAAACTGTTAAAAACATTAAGGAAAATGCTTCTTTGAAAGAAAAAGATTTTGAAAAACAACTCTCTTTGAAAGAAAAGGATTTGGAAAAACTGATTTTGGAAAATGAGAAGTTGAAAGAAGAAAACAATTTTTTCGGCAAAAGAAGCGCCGACAAACCCGAGAGTTCTAGTAAAAATTGTACTTCTTGCATGCATCTAAAAGATGAGGTAGAAAGACTTAAGGGCACCTTAGATAAGTTTAATTCTTCTCATAAAAATTTGAATGAGGTTCTTGTTAATTTGAAATCGACCAAACATGGGATAGGTTTTAAAAACGAGCCTAAAGAAAAAGTTGAAGCCAAACCCCAACCACCTAAGGCTCAACCTAGAATGAATAAAACAAATGTTCATCCTAGAAATAACAATCCTAGAATCAACATGCATGCTAGACCAAACACTAGAAGAAACTTTGAACATTTTAGGACACCTAGAAATGGCCTTCAACCTAGAAATAACTATTCTAGAAATGATGCATATCCTAGACCAAACACTAGAAGAAACGTTGAACATTTTAGGACACCTAGAAATGGCTTTCAACCTAGAAATAACTATTCTAGAAATGCTGCATATCCTAGAACAAATAGTAGGAGAAATGATTTTCATGAAATGCGCAATAGTCATATTGTCGAAAATAGAGTAAACAAATTTCGTCTGTCCAACTACTATCAACCTAGACGAATGTATAATCCTAATGTCATTTGTCATTATTGCAATCGAATTGGAAATATTGCTCCTTCTTGCTTCACTAGACATAGACACTTAACTGCATGTCAAGCACAACAGCATGTTACACCTAACTCTCAAGGACCCAAAACAGCTTGGGTACCAAAGACTCATTAATTTGTCTTGTAGGTATGTTTGAAGGGATCAAGTGTACTTTGGTACCTTGATAGTGGATGCTCCAAACACATGACCGGAGACAAATCCAAGTTCCTTCAACTAGAACACAAGGAAGGAGGAAGCGTTATTTTTGGAGATAACAACAAGGGAAAAATTATCGGCATTGGATCGGTCGGTAAGGATGAACCTTCTTCCATTAAGCATATATTGCTAGTTAAAGGTCTGAAACATAATCTCTTGAGCATAAGTCAATTATGTGACAAGGGCAATCTTGTTTTATTTGATTCGGATAAATGCTTAGTTTTTTGCCGTAGCGATTTTAAAATTATCCTTCGTGGTTTTAGAATGGATAACATCTATATGGGTGATCTCGAAAATTCTTCATCTGAGTATGTGAATTGTCTTATGAGCAAAGAAGATGATATGTGGTTATGGCATCGTAGAGTAGCTCACATCAACATGCATCTTCTAAACAAATTGGTTTCACAAAATTTAGTTATTGGTCTTCCAAATTTGAAATTTGAAAAAGACTCCATATGCGATTCTTGTCAAAAAGGGAAGCAAACAAAAGCATCTTTTAAATCGAAAAATATTGTTTCAACTACTAGACCATTGCAACTTCTTCACATGGACCTTTTTGGACCATCTCGCATTGAAAGTCTTGGTAGAAATCGTTATGCTTTCGTTATTGTTGATGATTATTCTAGATTTACATGGACACTATTTCTTGCTCATAAAGTGAAGCTTTTCATAATTTTAAATGTTTTCTTAAACGTGTTCAAAATGAAAAGGACACAACCGTCACTTCAATAAGAAGTGATCATGGGGGAGAGTTCGATCACAATCTCTTCGCGGATTTTTGTGACGAACTCGGTATCGAGCACACCTTCTCTGCTCCACGCACACCACAACAAAATGGAGTGGTGGAAAGGAAAAATAGGTGTCTCGAAGAGATGGCTAGAACCATGCTCGATGAGGCTAAGATTCCCAAACATTTTTGGGCGGATGCCGTGAGTACCGCATGCTACGTTTTAAACAGAGTAGTCATAAGGCCAATACTCATGAAAACTCCCTATGAACTCTACAAGGGAAGGAAACCAAATATCTCCCATCTTAAAGTATTCGGTTGTAAATGTTTTATTCATAACAATGGTAAAGATAATTTGGGAAAGTTTGATGCCAAATCCGATGAAGGAATTTTTATTGGTTATTCTTCACGTAGCAAAGCATATAGAGTATTCAATAATAGAACCGAAACTATGGAGGAATCCCCTCATATTGTGTTTTCCGAAAATAATGCTCGCTTGGCGAGAAAGGATTCAGGTTTTGAACTTGCAGGTAGTTTAAACTCAATAAGTCCTCAAGACAAAGTACAAGAGGAAACTCCTAAGGAAATTCAAGATGAAATCTTGGAACAATTATCGGAGGAAGCGCCACAACTGGAAAAAGAAACGAAACTGCCTAACGCGTGGAGGACAATCAAAGACCATCCTCTCGAACAGGTAATTGGCGACATTGAACAACAGGTAAGTACTCGAAATACTCTTAAGAACACCTTAGGGTATACTGCTTTCGTTTCTCAAATTAAACCTTCAACCATCTCCGAAGCAATTGGGGATGAATTTTGGACCTTGGCAATGCAAGAGGAGCTTAACCAATTCAAACGAAATGACGTTTGGGATTTGGCGCCAAGACCCAAAAATCATACCATAATTGGTACGAAATGGGTTTTTCGAAACAAACTAGATGAAAATGGCGTAATCACTAGAAACAAAGCTAGGCTTGTAGCAAAAGGCTATAATCAAGAAGAGGGAATTGACTATGAAGAAACATATGCACCCGTAGCAAGGTTAGAAGTTATTCGTTTATTGCTTGTTTTTGCCTCTTCTATGAATTTCAATTTATATCAAATGGATGTAAAAAAGTGCTTTTCTAAATGGTGTTATTCAAGAAGAAGTTATGTAGAACAACCCCCGGGCTTTGAAGATTTTAAATCTCCCAATCATGTTTTCAAACTTAAAAAGGCGCTTTATGGTCTCAAACAAGCTCCCCGAGCTTGGTATGAACGATTGAGCAAATTTCTTTTGGAAAAAGAATTCATTAGGGGGAAAGTTGACACCTCTCTATTTGTTAAGCATAAAAACAATGATATTTTACTAGTTCAAATCTATGTGGATGATATTATTTTTGGTGCTACTAACAATGCTTTGTTCTGATTTAAAAACAAGCGAATTTGAAATGTCTATGATGGGTGAGCTAACCTTCTTATTGGGGCTGCAAGTAAAGCAAATGAAAGAAGGAACCTTCATTTGTCAAGCTAAATATTGCAAAGAATTGCTAAAACGATTTGAAATGAGCAACGCAAAAGCAATGGCCACTCCCATGAGCACATCCGACCATCTAGACAAAGATGAGAAAGGTAAGGAAGTCGACACCAAGAAGTATCGAGGTATGATTGGATCTCTCCTTTATCTTACTGCTAATAGACCGGACATCATGTTTAGCGTGTGCTTATGCGTTCGTTATCAATCATGTCATAAGGAGTCTCACCTAACTGCGGTGAAATGGATATTGAAGTATCTTGTTGGTACTGTAAATGTGGGTCTATGGTACCCCAAAGGCTCTTCATGCCAACTTGTTGGCTATTCCGATTCCGATTTCGCTGGATGCAAATTGGACCGCAAGAGCACTAGTGGCACTTGCCATTTGCTCGGTAGCTCTCTAGTTTCTTGGTTTAGCAAGAAACAAGTAAGTGTTGCGTTGTCCACAACCGAGGCTGAATATGTAGCCGCGGGGAGTTGTTGCTCTCAAATCCTTTGGATTAAACAGCAACTCTTGGACTATGGCCTAAGTATCGATCATATCCCTCTTAGATGTGATAATACTAGCGCCATATGCTTGACGAAGAACCCCGTTCTTCATTCAAGAACAAAACACATTGAAATTAGGCATCATTTTATAAGAGATCACGTTCTCAAAGGTGATGTCGAAATTGAATTTGTTGAAACCAAAGATCAATTGGCAAACCTTTAGAGAAAGAGTCCTTCTTCCGAATTCGTAGTGAACTCGGGATTCTTGACTCCACATTGATCTAAGTCATGCATTGCATTTTCCCTTTCACATGATTACTAACTTGAGCGTCGGAGGCGTCTAACGTATTTTTGCAGGTATCGCCCTAAAAGCAGGGGGAATTACAAAGACTGGTGCAGAATAATCAATTCCTCTTTAGAATAATCGATTTCTCTTTAGTATATAATCGATTATCAAGTATCAATAATCGATTATGTTGACATTATTTGCTTTATTATCCCTTCTATGAAGTTGAAATTTTTGATTAATCAATAAACAAGTTATTTACCAATTTTTTTGCTAATGTCAAAAGGGGGAAGAATAAGGGCTATGCACTTAATACTTATTGGCACAAATTGAGGAGGAATTCATATGTTGAGGGGGAACTAATTGCATATATATATACTTGTCTTGGATCGTCATTATGAATTACCTAATATGCATATCCCGATTAAGGTTTGCCATTCTCAAAAAGGGGGAAATTGTTGAAACACGTTCTCAAGGCACTAAACTAAATGTGTGTTCATATTTGTAGGTTTTGATAAATGATAAACGATGCGCAATTGACATATGACGAGGTCCAAGCACAAGTGCGCAAATGTCACGTATCGAAGCTCAAGCACAAGACAAACAAAGATCAAGATTAAACAAAGTTATACATGAGTCGCTCTTTAATTGTGATCTTGATCCGATAATTTAACTCAAGACTTGGCTTCTCTCGTAAAACATTTTTATCAAATCATGCATATTTAATTTAGAGCAAAATGATTTTAAATCATGCATATTTATTTTAGCAAAATGATTTTTAAACATGCCTCTAAAATCTGGACAAAGATAATCGATTATGTACTTATGATAATCGATTATCTTAAGGCAGTGTCCATCAGATTTCTGAAATCTGCATGACAGTCGATTGTGTACCTTATGACAATCGATTGTGTTGAGACAGTGTCCATCAGATTTTTCAAAGCTACAAAATAATCGATTGTGAACATTATGACAATCGATTGTGTTGAGGCAGTGTCTATCAGATTTTTCAAAGATACAAAATAATCGATTGTGAACCTTATGACAATCGATTGTGTTGAGGCAGTGTCTATTAGATTTTTCAAGACTGAAAAATAATCGATTGTCCATATAGCATAATCGATTATGTAAATGACCGTTGCCAAAATATTTTCAAACTCCGTCAGATAATCGATTGTAGGATTTTAATAATCGATAGTTTGAAGTAAAATCTGAAAAAGATTTTTTGAACGTTGCCAAGTAATCGATTGTATATTTTTAATAATCGATTGTTTTAAGTAAAATCTGAAAAAAGATTTTTTGAACGTTGGCAAGTAATCGATTGTATATCTGATAATCGATTGTTTTAAGTAAAATCTGGAAATGATTTTTTGAATGTTGCCAGTAATCGATTATACGTCTTAGATAATCGATTATGCTGCGTAAAATCTGGGAATGATTTTTGGAACGATTGGAAAACAATCGATTGTGCCAATTAGACAATCGATTGTCACTGCACACAGCAATTCTTGATTGGCAATTAGGCAACGGTTATGCATGTTTTTGACACTATAAATACATCTTCAAATTAGTCTTCTAAACACAACAACTGATAATATTATTGCTAAAGCTTGCATACTCTCTTATTCATCATTTTCTATTCATTACATAAGTTTTTGAGAGCCAAATTCTTGACGAAAGTTGTTGCGTTCTTGAGCGTATTTATTTTACTCATATCTACTCCTAAGGAGAGTCTTGTTTTGAGTGCAAAGTGTTTTTATACACTTGAAGGGAAGTGTTAATCCCTTGTATTGTAAGAAGGAACGTTGTGATTCCTTTGGTTGAAGTCTTGAAGTGTTGTATCTTCGAGCAAAGGTTGTTGAGGCTTGTGTGACTCAAGTTCTCAGTTTGTAACGGTTTGTTAAGCACCCGTAAGCTTAACGAAGTTAGTGGAAATCTCGAGAGAGTCTCTCGAGGACTGGACTAGCCACGGGTTGTGGTGAACCAGGATAACATCGGTGTGTTCGTTCTTTATTATTTACTTATCGCACTTATTTCATTCCTGCAATTTTTAAATTCCGCAAGTTTTACGCTGTTTTTCATTATGACGCTATTCACCCCCGCTCTAGCGTTAAGCGTATATTCTAACAAATTTTACCTCTCTTGTAATCATGCTCCAGCAGAAATTATGAAAATCGTTCATACCATGCTTTTGGAGCCTGCTTAAGTCCATAGAGGGCCTTGTCTAACTTGTACACATGCTCAGGATATTCCTTGATCTCAAACCCTGGTGGTTGTTTCACAAACACTTCCTTTTTCAGGTAGCAATTTAGGAAGGCACTTTTGACATCCATTTGATGCAGAGTGAATTCCATGTGTGCTACAAAAGCTATAAGGAGTATGGTTGCCTCTAGTCTTGAAACAAGACCAAAAGTCTCATCATAGTTTGTGCCCTCATCTTGGCTGTAACCTTGGACCACCAGTCTTGCGTTGTTTCTTTTAACTGTTCCATCTTCATCAAGTTTCTTTCTGAAGACCCATTTTGTACCAATGACTGATTTGTCCTTGGGTAGTGGAACTAGATACCAAACTTGACTTCTTTCAAACTGATTGAGTTCATCTTGCATAGCAATCACCCAATCTGCATCCTGTAAAGCCTCAACAACATTTTTATGTTCAATAAGAGACATAAAGGCATCAAAAGCACACAGATTCTTTAGTTCTGATCTTGTTTTAACTCCAAATGTTGGATCAGTGATAACGTTCTCAATGGGATGCAAACTTTGATACTTGTGAAGTTTCACAACCAACTGGTTTCTGCTAGATGATTCTCCCATGTTCTGTTTCTGAGGAACAGGGTTATGAACAGGTTCCTTCAAGGGATTTATTTCAATTCCCCTTTGATTAGTTCTCCCTGTCAGGTTGCCCTAGATGGAAGAACCTGTTCCATAACCTGTTCGTGCCTCTTTGACCTGAGCTGAGGCTTCAATTAAATCCATTACCAATCCAATGGCTTCATCTTCAGGTTCCTGTCTCTCAGAAAGAATGTTATTTCATCAAATACTACATGAAGACTTTATTCTACACACAGAGTTCTTTTATTAAACACTTTATATGCTTTGCTATGTGAAGAATATCCCAAGAACACTCCCTTATCACTTCTGGGATCAAACTTACCTAGGGAGTCCTTTCCATTATTGTGCACATAGTATTTGCAACCAAATACCCTAAGATGGGATATGTTTGGTTTTTTTTCCCTTTAAGTAACTCATAAAGAGTTTTCTCTACCAGAGGTCTAGTCATGCATCTATTGATTATGTAACATCCAGTGTTTACCGCCTCTGCCCAGAAGCTGTGGGGAAATTTACTAGAAAGTAACATGGTTCTAGCCATGTCCTCAAGAGTCTTATTCTTCCTTTCAACTACTCCATTTTGTTGAGGAGTCCTAGGGGCAGAGAAATTATAATCTATACCATTTTCATCAGAGAATTCAGCAAACTTGGAATTTTCAAATTCAGTTCCATGGTCAAACCTAATGGATGCGAGTTAATTTTCTAATTATTTCTGAGTTTTTCTAACAAATACAGTAAACCTGTCAAATGCTTCGTCTTTGGAAGTTAGAAATAGAACCCAGGTAAATCTAAAGTAACCATCAACAAATACTATTACATATTTCTTTCCACCTCTGCTCATGGTTCTCATTGGACCACATAGATCCATATGGACTAGTTCCAACGACTTGGTTGTACTTACCATTTTCTTTCTTTTGAAGAATGATCTTAACTGCTTCCCCCTTGCACATGCCTCACAAACTTTGTCTTCCTTGAACTTGATATTAGGTAACCGTATCACCAAGTCCTTAGAGACTAATTTTTTTTAGATGATTTAGACTTTCATAACCAAGTCTTTTGTGACATAGGAGGGGATCATTATCCAACACACTTAGGCAAGTTAGTTCATTTTCTAGAGAGTGGACAAATCTACAATGTAAATATTGTAAACTCTATTTCCCTGCAAAACAATCTTGTCAGTGGTAAGATTAATCGCAAAGCATTTAGTAGAGGTGTATGCTACAAGGTTACATCTATCACACAGTTGTGACATACTGCTCAGGCTATATTTCAAGTCATCCATTAAGTAGACATTCTCAATTGAGTGAAGGTCTGTCTTACCTACCTTTCCAACCCTAATGATCTCACCTTTATTCTTATTCCCAAAGGAGACATTGCCTCATTTTAAGTCCTCAAGCGAAAGCAACTGGTCCTTGCTCCCAATCATATGTTTTGAGCAGCCACTATCCATATACAATATTTTGACTACTTCCTTTCACTTAGACATGTAAAAAGAAATCAGTGGTTAGTCTTAGGAACCCAAACTAGTTTGAGTCCCTTTCTATAGGCAAAAGGATGAATCAGATTCCTTCTTTCCCACCCAGGCTGCTTACATTTCTCTTGAAGAAAGGCTTCATTCTTTCGACTGGACTTTCCTTTAGAATTACACTCACTCTTGTAATGGCCCAGTCTTGCCACAATGTTGCAGATTTTATTTTCAGGAAGTGTGAGGTATTTTAGGGTCCCACTTTAGTGCTTGAGTCCCATAGCCAAGTTCTCTTTTGTTGCTACTGTGATGCTCTTGCAACCAAGAAAGTGCATCAGAAGCCTTGTTCCATTTGCAAGTTTTGTCTAGTTTATGTTTCACCTTTCCTAGATCTTCTTTTAGAACTTTAATCAATTCATCCCTCAGTTTTCCTAAGTTTTCTTCTAAAGTGAGATATGTGTGATTGGCTTTCTTCTGTCCTGTTCCTAGTTTCAATTTTATGTTTTCAGATCTAAGTTCTAAGACATTGGTGTCAAGTTCAAGAACATGGTTCTTCAACTCAGTATTTTTGCTATCACTCTCCTTAGCTCTAGACTATAGACTTTTGCATTTTGATTTTAGTATCATACATTCCCTAGACAGATCTTCCTTCTTATTGTTAATTATCTATGACTCATCAATGAAGTCTTGTAATAGCTCAGCCAGCCTTTCCTTAGACAGAAATTTAATCTTGTCTTTAAGATGAAGAATACTTACCTCTTGTTCATCATCTGATTCTCTGATGGCCATAAGGGCCTGTTCATCATTAGTTTCATCCTTTGAGTCCTCATCTGATGTTTCTCCCTAGGCAGCAACCATAGCCTTTATTGATCATTTGTTCCTTTTTGGTTGAACCTGTTCCTTCTTCTTGTTTCTCCGTTCAGCCCTTTCTTTCTTCCACTCAATTTACCATTGAGGGCAATTCTTGATCATATGATCAGTCTTACGAGACTTGTAACAACCCTCATTGGTTTGGTTCTTAGGAGACCTTGGTTTGTTGAAGGTTGTACCTCTTGAAGAACCCTTCCCTCTCATTAGGTACCTTTTGAAATCCCTTGTTATCATAGCCACTTCATCATCCTCCAAATCTGATCCTTCAGAAATTCTGAGAGCCAGACTTCTTTCCTTCTTAGGTGTGTCCATCTTCATGGTTTGCCTTCTCAGTTCATAGACAGTAAGATTTCCAATTAGTGCATCCAGCTTAATGATAGCGGTTTTCTTAGATTCCTGAATAGCAGTAATTTTGCTCTCCCATAAGACTGGTAAAACCCTTGTCAAGATTTTCTCAACTGTGTATTCTTCAAGAACAGTCCTTCCAAGTGACTTCAGTTCATTTGTCAATTTAGTGAACCTAGTATACATCGCCTGGATAGTTTCTCCTTCCTTCAAAGTAAGATTCTCATATTAAGAATACACTAGTGTCACTCTGGACCTTTTCACTTGAGGTGTTCTTTCATGAGCCACTTGCAAGGTGTCCTAGATTTCCTTAACAGTGGTACAACTTTGGATCCCGATGTACTCATCTGGACCAAGTCCACACACAAGACATTTTTTGGCCTTAGAATTTTTCTCCACTTTTTCAGGTCTTCAACAATGCAGTCAGCTGTTTTCTTTGGTACTTCCACTCCTTCCTCATTATTCTTTGTAGTTTCTAAAGGGCCATCAGTGACTATGTCCCAGAGTTCATAGTCCTCTCCAATGATATGATCTTTCGTCCTGTTATTCCACCAAGAATAGTACTGTCCATTGAAGAGTGGAGGCCTAGTAGTGGATTTCCCTTCCTAGTTCCCAGGTGGTGCACTCATGTTGATCTTTTCCTAAGGTGTTAGCCTCTTCAAGGATAACCTACTCTGATACCAATTGATATTCTAAACGTCAATACCACACAAGAGGGGTGTGATTTATGTGGTACCCAATTTTCGCTCTAAAAGAACCTGGTTCTTCTAGGTGTACTTACTACTACTGTTTGTGGAATTAAAAGTACATAAAACAAAGAACACATTAATTTTTATGTTGAAAACACCTAGCTCAAAAGGTGAAAAAATCACGACCTACTACTCAGTAGGATTTTCCCAAACTTCCACTAAAATCACTTAGCCAAAATAGCACTTATAAAACTTTTGTAAACCTAAGGATTAAACTATATTCCCTAGGTAGCACACATCCTCAACTGTTGCGACACCTTAAGTTAACTCTAACTTGAATACTCAAAGTACCTAGTACAAATGCTTCTATGAAAGCTGATAGGTACAACTTTAAACCACATACTATAATTAAACTAGAATAAAAGAAAGACACAATAAAATTGGATATTCTATCTTGTCCAAGTATCTTCAGGAATGCATACTCAAATCTCACATAAATTGCTTGCATAATTGCCTCACTTTTTGCTCTTAATTTAGTTTCACTTCTACATCTGTGCGGGGGTGATCCATATTGTTAATAAACCTAGGACCCCCTTTCCCTTATTTCTTGTCTCTTTTAAAATAATTTCAAACTCTTTCTTTTAATTAGATTTCTTTTAGTTCTTTCCAGCTTTGTTTATTTGTAAACCCTTATGTGAAAACACCCTCTTCTTTCGAGTTTTATTTTTCTACATATGGTTTGTATCTAAATTCACAATAAAAGTCTGGCCAGGAACCACACTAGTGGATTTTGAGGGTGCCTAACACCTTCCCCTTAGAATAATTTCAAGCCCTTACCCTATCTCTGATTACTCAAATCAAAACTCTCTTGGTGTCTTAATGCACCCTAATCATTAGGTGGTGACTCTTCGAATCAAACACAACTCCCAAAAGGAATGAGTTGTCCTCCTAAATGTCATAAATCCGATTTCGTAAGAAAAAGTGGGCGTGACAGTGATCCTCAATCATATGGTGTTGTCAGGCCTAGTTGAAATTAGGTGATGTAGGATCACCTGGGCATATGCATGGTAAGTTACAAGGTAGTTTATTGTCTTAGGAACAACTCTTGGCACGTTCGAGGACGAACGTATGTTTAAGTGGGGGAGAATGTAACGACTCGATTGGTTATTTTGAGAATTTGAAATTTGCTCGATTGTTTGGGTTCACGAGTAGATGTGTATGATATATTAGTAATAGTGTGAAAAATTTGAGCTCATTGTGAGTTAATTTGATACGTTCTGACACTAGTTCTTTGAAGTCGAAAGTTCGGGAGTTCATTAAGGTTGATTTGAGGTGCATTTCATCGTTTCGATGTTGTTATGCATGATTTAAGGCCGTGAGTAATTCTGTGTTATGTTATGGGACTTGCAGGTATGTTTATACGAGGTCCCTAGGGGCTCGAGTGAGTTGTGGATAAGTTTGGGTTGTGATGCACTCATTTTTCTTATGTTTCGACGTCGTTTTTTCAAGCATAAATGGTACCACATTAAACAAATGAGCTCCAAATTCTATTTTTATTGAAGCATTAGATATGTATTGTTATTACGAAGCCATAGAAAAAAAATCGTCGAATTTAGACGTTGTATGATGATTTTATGATCATTTTAATAGGAATTGGGTTGTTAGTTTTTTCAGATTAATTACAAATTGCCGCTGACTTCGTATTCAAAAATTTTCACTATTTCCAAATATTGAAGCCAACATATCTCATTCATTATAAGGTCAAATGGAGTGATTCAAAAAACTTAACTTGGCTGAAATATCAAGGAATCTATTGGAGGCACCAGAAGCAAGTTTCGGAATAGTTTGGCATGCAAAACGAGGCAGAACAACTGGTCAAAAATACCTACTCCAAGGTTTGTTTATTTGTTCATATTTTGAGTTGGAGAGCTCGATTTGGACAATATTTGGTGGCAATTTTCACCATATGGATTGAGGTAGGTGTTCTTATACTCGATTTTAGTTATATTTCATGAATTCATCTCCGTTTCTAGCATTTGATTGATGATTTCAAAGTGAAATTTGAGGGTTTTATCTAAAATTCATAAAGTAAATTTTTGGGTTCTAAACATTTATTCAGAGTTGGATTTGAGTTAAACTAGTCTGATTGGACTCATAATTGAATGTGTTTGTGAGTTTTGCTAGGTTCCGAGGTGCGAGCCCGGGTTGGACTTTTTGGATAATTCTAGGCTTTTGATTAAAGACTCAATAATTATCAGGTGAGTTTGTTTTCTTTGGCATTATTTAATGTATTTGAGTTATTTTTGATTTGTTTTGAGCCGTTCAGAGGTCGGTATGCGCGAGATGATATTTTGGAGCATCGCTTGGTTTTGTTTGGTATTTGAATTGGCTCTTTCAAGGTAAGTAATACTTCTAAACTTAGTACTGAGGGTATGAAAATCCGAATTACATGCTATTTGATTGGTATTATAGTGATGCACATGATAGGTGACGGGCGTGTCGGTGTGCATCGTATGAATTGTAACTTTGTTATTTCTGTGGTACTCTATAGTTACCTGATCTTACTTGTAGCCATGAAATTTCTATATATTTGAGCTATTGGGTTGTTGTCAATGTTAGAAACTATGTCTAGGATACATGCTTATCCTATTGGGACCCACTGAGGTCATTTTCGCTATTGAGTTATCTGCTTTCATTGCTATATATACTCAGTCATACGCATTCATATGCATATCATATCTCAGTCTCTTACCATTTATTGACACATTATATCATCATTTTGAGCTAGTTTATGGCATTATGAGCTCGAGAGATTGGAGAGGTTGATGACTGAGTGAGGCCTAGGACTTGATCATGAGTGACATTTATATAATCGAGCTGCATCACATAATAGTTATATTGATTTATGATAGCGCTTGGACTGAAGGAGCCTCTCCGAAGTCTATATGCACCCCAGTGAGCGCTGTTAATTATATTGAGGGATGGATCTTCCCTGGACATGAATCTTATCCGAATCATTTATATACCTGGGGATAGATCTTCTCCATGGGCTGAATTGGCCCTACTTAGGGGGGCTGATGGTCAGTTGATGTATATATCCCAGGATGGATCTTCCTGTTCCGAATTGGTCATATACAGTACTGAGTGATTGAGCATGATGAGTGAAAAGTACTCTGAGAGTGTGAGTAGATGAGTTCATCTCTGAGATACATTGCATTAACATGCACACAAGACACACATGCATAGAGATGCATTTTCCTCATGTTATCTGGTATCACGGCATTCATGATTTCTCACACATATTGACATATGTGCATAAAGAGGTAGTTGACACTTGGTATCTATCTCCAAAGAAAATGAAGCATCTTATTTATTGTTGAAAGGATTTTTGAAAAAATTACAGTTTTCAAACTTACTCGTATTTTCGACAATTTCATTAAAAGATTTGAATTTTCACTGATATACTATTTTTTTCGGGAAACTATGAAAAAACTGAGCATTTTATCTCTGAGTTACTTCTTTTGTTACTTGCTTTATGTTGTTATGAATTGTTATTGGCTATTGGTGTTGGGCCCGACCTTTGTTCCAGCTCGTCACTACTTCCAACCTTAGATTAGGTTTGTTACTTATTAGGTACATGGGATTCGTAGTATTCATACTACACTTCTGCAGCTTGCATGCAGATGTTGGCCATTGATGTTGCTATGGTCGACAGGAGTTGGAATTGAAGACATACCTACGTTCCATTTTTAGCTGCCCCTTGTTCATGGTAGCCTTAGAATATAAAAATATGTTTATGTACTTTTTCGAACAAATGATGTATTTATTTCATACCAGCTTCATAATTCTAATCTTAGAAGCTCGTGATTTGTACTACCATCCCTTGAGAAATGTATAAGATTCAGATATTTTCTTTTACTCAATTGTCTTATTTTATTAAAATTTGATAGTTGTTAATTGGCTTACCTAGCGGGTTGAGTTAGGTGCCATCACTACAAGTTGAATTTTGGCTTGTGATATTTTTAGAACGAACTAATAAAAATAGCGTGTCATCTAAATTGAAACGCGGGGAGTACTTATTTGAAAATATGAGGTGTTTGGGCAAACATAGAAAAGCAATAGCAGAAGCACTTTTTTGCGTTTGGGAAGGAGCTATAAATTTTACCTTCTTGCAAGAAGCAGAAGCAAAAAATTAATTTTTTCTAAAATAAAATATTTTTGCCATAAAATTATATTTTTTAATTTATCCCTTATTAATTTAACCTTTACTTTATTTTTATCTCTTACATATTTATTTTCTCTTTTTTTTTGTTTTTACCGTACTTTTGTTATTCATATCTTATTCCTATTTGGAATAGTTTCACTCTTATAAAAGATCTTTTCTTTTCTCTTCCACCATTTATTCTTTTCTTCATCTCCTAGTACTATTTAAAATAACAAGGCTAATCATCAAATTCAAAACTTTTTTTATAAAAATAATTTATTTTTCTGAATAGAAATAACCTTATCCTAAAATTATATTTTCTAAATTATTCCTTATTAATTTAACCTCTATCTTTTTTATCTCTCACATTTTTTTCTCTTTTTTATATTTACAGTATTTTTATTATTCTTCTCTTATTTTTATTTGGAATAATTTCATTACTGTAAATAGTTCTCTTCTTTTCTCTGATGCCGCTTCTTCTTTTCTTCGTCTCCTAATACTCTTTGAAATAATAAGGCTAATCGTTAAATTCAAGAAAATAAGGTTTGACTTCTTTTTCTCTTTTGCAGTAAACCAATATTATATAAACTCGAGTTTGTACTTTTATTATATATTTTTTGACGTGCATGCATATAATATAGTTGACATAATGCAATACTACCTAATTTATTATTTTCTCAAGAATAGATTGCGTTTTTCATATATGCAATTTGTAAGCACATATATTTTTATAAATATTATTGCTTTTATACTTATATTCTATAACTTTAATATATATTATCTTATGTGTTAAACTTTAATTAAATAAAAATGAAAAGATAATTAAATTCTTTTACAAATAATATTAATTTCTCTTTTAAATAATGTTAATGGTGAGCTAGACCTTTATTATCCTTTATTATATTATGACGCTCAAAAGTATTTTTTAAAAATATTTACAAACAATGTGTTTATCAAAAATATCGCAAAATGTATTTTCCAAACGAATGGGCCAAACATAAACGGCTAATCTCCAAAATATACTTTCACGAAAAACACTTTTAAACGAAGGTATTTTTTAAAATAATTAATTTTTAATAGCTTGCTAAACGGACTCTTAATATTTTCAAGATTTGTTTAAGTTAACATTCCAATGAAGGACTGCATTAATGTCAAACAACTCTTTTCACCTTTTTCAAAAATGTTCTTAGGGACACCAGCTCTTCATTTCTCTGGAGTCTTGGTGATTTTAAAAAATAAAAAAGAAATTGGAAAAATTTTAAGCCATGCTATCATAGTATAATTTGATATGAACATATTTTCACAAAAAGAAAAAAAAGTACGACCCAGTACAATACCACTCAGTGGTGTCTGGGGAGGGTAGTGTGTACGCAGCCTTACCCCTACCCTGGGGTAGAGAGGCTGTTTCCAAATAGAAACCCGGCATAAATCCCCAGAATTTGCTCCTGGGGAGACTCGAACTCACAACCTCTCGGTTATAAGTGAGGGTTGGTTACCATCAGACCAAGCACCTCTTGTCAAATACACAAAAAGAGTATAACCAAAATACACAAGTACTTATATATCTACCCGACCCGACTTCACCCGTTTAAGTGTACTAACCGTTCTATTCTCTCCCGCTCAGTTGATGCAATTCTGCAGGAGAAAAACCATCAAATACCGAAACTTTTCCTAAAAATACAAGAACTCTCTGCAAAAATCCACAAACCAAATTTCCAGAATTCATCGTCAAGAATGCATTTTTCTTTGCAAAAACTCTTAACAGTCACTCTGTTTCTCGTATTAACCATCAATTCACCTTCCCTTTCATCTCCTTTCTCCCCTCTTAACAATGTAACTGTTTACGGCGACGCTTCTTTCACCACCAACTCCATTTGCCTCACTCAACAACGCAACTGTTCATCAAATTCACCTTCCATTTCTGCCATTGGTAGAGCTTTCTATGTTTACCCAATTCGTTTTCTTGATTCTTTAACAAATAACACTGCTTCTTTCTTATGCACTTTCTCTTTTACTATTCTCCCTACTACCCCTTCTTGCCCTTTTGGTGATGGCTTTGCCTTTTTGATCACTTCTGATGTTGATTCCTTGTCCAACTCTAATGGTTACATGGGTCTTCCAAAGCAAGATTCTGATATGGGAGATTCATTCTTGGCCGTGGAATTTGATACAAACGATAATCATATAGGTATTGGTGTTAAAGAAGTTAAGTTTTTGGTTTCTGCTGATGTTAATTTGAAAAGTGGGAAAGAATTGACGGCTTGGATTGAGTATAAAGATTCTGAAAAAATGATGAGAGTTTGGATTGGTTATGAAATGCAAATTAGGCCTTTTAATCCTGTTCTCGCTACTAAAATAGACATTTCCAATCAGTTGAAGGAGTTTATGAGAATTGGTTTCACTGCAAAAGGCTCTGTAGTTTACAGCATTAATCGTTGGCGATTCAGAACTTTCGGATTGCTTTCCTCTCAAACGTCTTGGGATCATCAATCTGACGAAGGAGATTGCTTGATGTGTTTTCCTGAGGAAATAGGTGAGCATTCTTCTGCCCCGCATCATGGTAAAAGTTTACTGAAATTGATTTTTGTATATGGTGGCTTAGCTGCAGTTGTTACACTTGTTGTTGGTGTTCTGGCTATTGTGTCTGTTTTTGTGTTAAGGAGAAAAAAAAGGGATAGTAGTAGAGGGGATAATGAAGGCCAAATGTGTAGATTACAAGGAAATCGAGTGCCTCAAAGATTGTCATTATCTGAAATAAAATCAGCCACAGAAGGATTTAATAATGAAAGGATAATTGGTGAAGGAGGATCTGCTGTTGTATATGAAGGAGATATTCCTTCTAAAGGAGCTGTTGCAATTAAGAGATTTGTTCAAGGGACTAGATTAGGTCCTTCACGTATTCCATTTAATACTGAATTTGCTTCAATGGTTGGTTGCTTAAGACACAAGAATCTGATTCAGCTCCAAGGATGGTGTTGTGAGAGGAATGAGTTGGTTTTAGTTTATGAATTCATGCCTAATGGTAGCCTTAACAAAATCCTACACGAGCACTCGCATTTTGCTAAGTTTTTGACGTGGGAGCGAAGGCTGAATATAGTTCTTGGCATTGCGTCTGCTCTGGTGTATTTGCATGAGGAATGTGAGAATCAGATAATTCATAGAGATGTGAAGACTTGTAATATAATGCTTGATGCTGAGTTCAATGCTAAGCTTGGGGATTTCGGTTTAGCTGAAGTGTTTGATAATTCTAGGACAAGGGATGCTACTGTACCAGCTGGAACAATGGGATATTTAGCTCCTGAATACGTCTTTTCTGGCGTTCCAACTGTTAAAACGGATGTGTATAGCTTTGGTGTTGTGGTACTAGAAGTAGCATCAGGGAGAAAGCCTATCGATGAATGTGGGGGTTTGATTACTGATTGGGTGTGGGATTTGTGGGAAAAGGGGAGGATAACTGAGGCTGCTGATCCAAAACTAAATGGACGCTTTCAGAAGAACGAGATGGATAGGGTGCTCGTCGTAGGACTTTCTTGTGTGCACCCTAATGAGGAGAAGAGGCCGAAAATGAGGGAAGTTGCCCGTATGCTTAAAGAAGAAGCTCCACTGCCCATTTTGCCTCCAAAGAAACCAACTGTGAGAATTCAATCTGTTTTACCAGAGGGATGTGAAGAAATCATGAATTGTGCTGGAAAATTGGAGGATAGCCCATGGGCAACTCCAAGAACTCATTTTAGCAGGAATTAGATATTAGAAAAAGCTGAAGATCATAAGCAAGTTTTCTGAATACTTGCTACATTGAATTACACAACAGGTCGTGCAGATATTATTAGCTGAACTTTTACTTTGTTTTGAGACTCTAGGACTTTCAAAAGTCAATAATTCGGTAAAAACTTACTTTAGCTTGTGCCAAAACAGTGTGTGCTTCAGTGGTAGACATGCTTCAAGCATATTTTTGCTGTTATCATTATGCTGTACAATTGTTTTCTGCTAAACATGGAAGTTTGAAGGGAGAACAATGGGCATTTTAACCAATTATTGATTCATTTACAACTTTTTGTAAGGAAAAAAGAAGATAGTCATATGCAAATTAAGCTACTAACGAAATAATTCATAGTGTTTCACTTAAACCATATGTAGTAATTTAGTTATATCCATTGAATTTGGGCAAGATTCCTACTTTGAAATGGGCTCCTAGGGTGTGTTTGGTACGGATGAAAATGTTTTTCATGGAAAATGTTTTCCTAGACAATGTTTTCATGGAAATTGAGTGGTTTTATCACTTATTTTCTTTTGTTTGGTTGTTGAGTTAAAACCTTTTTCCAGAAGGTATTTTCTAATGTTTGGTTAGAGAGTATAAAATATTTTTTAGGAAAATAATTTTTTATGCTACTCCCCTCAACCCCCCTCCCCCCTTCCCCAAGTCCTTATTTTTTATGTGCTCTCCCTCCTCCTAAATACACAACATTTTCATGACCCTATTTTCTTTAAGAATTTAATAATTCTTCTAAAAATTCATACAAAAACTATGAAATTTGTGCTTTGTAACCAAAAAAGATACTTTTCTACATCATGAAAAAAAAAGAATTATGTATAGAGAGGAAGTAGCGGCTAAGAAATAAAAAAGGATGACGAAAGGGGAGTTAGCCTTCGTGGAAGTAGGGGCGGGAGATTCAATTAATCGAAATCTTGCTGGTTAAATTTAACCTCTACCTCAGAGGTAGATTAATAGCTTTGCCTTTCCTCATCTTTTTTTTTTCTTTGATCCTACACTCTTATCTTCCATTCGTTCTCTAAGCATCTCAGCCACTCTCCTAATTATCATTTCCATGATTCTCTTTTTCCCATTCATCTCAAACTTTCCTGTTCTTGAAAAACAGAGGATACTTTTTACAATATTATTTTGTTGAAATGAAAAAAAATATTTTTTACTATATTATTTTATTGAAAGGAAAGAAAACATTGATTCTACATCAACAGCAACAACAACCCAGTATAATCCCATTTAGTGGGGTCTGGGGAGGGTAGTGTGTACGCAGACCTTACGCCTACCCTTGGGTAGAGAGGATGTTTCAAAATAGACCCCCGGCGTCCTTCCCTCCAAGAACTTACCACCTCGCTCTTGGGGAGACTCGAACTCACAACCTCTCGGTTGGAAGTGGGGGTTGCTTACCATCAGAGCAACCCCTCTTGTTATAAAACATTGATTCTACATCATGAAAAGAAAATACTTTTTCGTTAAAATGAAAAAAAAAACTTTTTTATATTGCGAAAAGAAAATACTCATTTGTTGAAACTTAAGAAAATACTCTATCTATAAGATGAAAAGAAAGTATTAGTAATAATATTTCTATTTTGGGGTGGAGGTGGGCTGAGGTGGAGTAAGGGTGGGGCAAGGGTAGGGGCAGGTTGGGTGGATGGGGAATTGGAGCAAGGTTGGAAAAGAGTTTTGGAAAATATTTTTCCTTCTCTTGATAGAATTTTCCTCCAACTAGAGGTGATGAGAAAAATATTTTTTAAAACATTTAAATCAACGAAACATGAGAAAATTAAAAAATATTTTTCGAAAAATATTTTCCTTCGTACCAAACACACTCCTAATTGCAAATGTCTTTACACATGCAAAAAATGATTTATGTTGAACCATTTATAGTGATAGATTTAAATTAATAGTTCATCCATATATTAAGTGAGAGAAAATGTCTTTTTCTTTGAGATAATTTTAGTTTCAAAATAAAAATGACATTCTTGACATGTATTCTTTCAATTTTAAATCAATGTATATTTAAGTTATAGTGAGATAGTGAACTAATAAATTCAAGAGAAACTATCAATTATGTCCATTTATAAATAACTCATTATAGAAATAAGTCAATTCACAAATATTACTAATATTAGCCAATTAGCTATTTGTAACAAGAAAATAACAAATTTCTGCTTTCTTTTGAGTGGGTGTTATTAGAATAGATTGAGTACATCTAAAGAATCTTGAATCTCAGTTTTGGGATGATTTGATGAAGTTTTGAGGTGGTTTGAATTAAAAATTTGAAATAGAAATTGAACATGAAAAAAACAATACCTGTATATATCATACGTGTATCATTTGTGTATAAAATACGTATTAGACTTGTATCATTTGTGTATAAAATACGTATTAGACTTGTATCAATTGTGTATCATATGTATATCTATGTATACGTATGTGTGAGATACATGCGTGGTACATGTTTAATACATGTGTCACAGAAGAATTTTTTGAACTCGATTTAAGTACGAATTTTGATACAAAACCAGTCCAAATCATCTCCAATCTTCCTCAAATTTTGTATATTGACTTATCTATATGTGTTTCAATGAATTTTAACTATGCTCACCGAAAAAGTTCCTTTTTTTTCTTAGATTTTTAGAATATTGTATATTTTCTTTTGTATTTCATCACCTTATTTTTTAGCTCATCCATGAAATTTTTTTTTCGTCTTTCATATGATGTTGCTAATCATACTTAAAGATTTTTGCATGTGATTCTTTGAGAGAAAGAACCTTATTTTATTTGGTTTTTTAATTTTTATATGTGCTTGACTAGTTTTGGTTAGTCTATGACTAATGACTAGAGTATGGTAACTTTGAAACCTATTTGGGACATTTGCATAAATTTCCCTAAATTCAACTATATATACCCGACATGACAAAAAAAGGTTTAATTTCACTATACTAATTACTAAGAAACTTTAGGTTGACATACACTTGTATTCCTGAGGTTGAAAATAATACTAAAAAATAAGAAAAACACAACAGGTTTATGTTGGTTTAATTTTGATTTAAGATCTACAAACAAAAATTCATATGATTTTACATGATCCTCTCCTCCTATTTTCCATTACCTTTGATCTATCCCCTTGAAACCAAAAAAAAAAAGTCAAGAAAGGAAGAGTATATTTTATTTTTAGAAAAAGAAAGAGAGAGGAAAGGGCCAAAAAAAAAAAAAAAAGACCACCCGGGGATGGGGGGTGGGGGTAGGGTTGGGGGTGTGGGAGGCATCATCGCCACTGGAGGTGTAATTGGGAAATTTGGTGTATTTGTCTACCAAGATTACTGAAACTCATTTTCTCCTTTTACTTTATGCAATGATTTTCGAAACCCTAAACCCCCAAAAATTCTCTAAACTCACCCATTTCCGAAGCTCATCTTCAATTGGACAACTTCTTTCTTAACTCTGCTAAGTCAGGTGAAAATTTAATCTTCTTTTTAATATAGTACTTCTAAATAAAAATACTTGTATTTCTCAAGTTTATGTTTTTTTATTCCTAAAACTATCCGGATCAATTTCCTCTTTTTTATGGTACTATGCAATACACAGAGGAAGAAGAAAATAGAAGTAAATGGGTTTCATGACTTAGATTTTGGAAAGGAAAACAAGAGATTAAATATCATAGATTGGAATCTTCTACTTTCATCCGCAAGAGTATACTTGATATGCTATTTTGGGCCTTTTTTGTTACAACTAAAGAAAATGTTTAGTCTTCTTCTTTTGCTTTAAGTTTTGAGGCTTAAAACATCACCTATGTTGTATTATTTTTTTCTTTTTTTGCAGAAAAAATCTTTTAATCTAAACAAAGATTTTTTTTAAAGCTATATATTTCATTTTAAATTTATACAAACAGAAACCATCTTGAAATTTAGTCAAGTTTAACCCCCAAAAAAGCAATAGAAGACTTTTGTTCCTTTGGACAGTGGCAAAACATTTTGCTCTGTGTAATCTGAGATGAATTTTTATGGAGTAATATAGTCAGTTAGGATTCATATAGCTGACGCCAATTTGTTTGAATTGAGGTGCAGTTGTTGTTGACAGTGGAAAAAAGTTTTATTCTTGAAATAGCTGATGTTGAAGTTGCAATTTGTATATCTTTTATTTCTGTTTACCATATAAATAAAGCTGACATGTTTAGAGAGCAAAGATGACAGTGTAACATACAAAAACAGCAACAACTACCCAGTATAGTCCCACAAAGTGGGGTCTGGGGAGGGTAATATGTAGACGAGCCTTACCCCTACCCGAAAGGGCAGAGAGGCTGTTTCCAATCGACCCTCGGCTCAGTGAAGGAAAGGAAGACAAAAACAAAAGAGCATTAGTAACTCCAGCAGAAATAGCGTAAATAATTATCTAAACATAAGAAACATAAATAAAATATCATGCAATAATATAATACAGTAACTACCATAAATAACTACCATAAGGGAGACACAAGCCAAAACACAAATCATCTATGGATAGCCCTGCCAAGCCTCACCCAACCCCGGGTGAGGAGTACGAAAAACTCTAGGAGCCCATATCCTACAACCCTGATACTACAGTTTTTATGATACTTTATACAAAAAAAAAAAAAAAATTCTATGGTTACTGAGATTAACTCTCTTGCCTTGGGTTTAGTAAAATAGTTGATCAATTGAGGCTTATGCATATTAACAATCACAGACGGGATTAAAGAGGAAAAGATGAGGATGTGGAGATTGTATTATGGTTGACCTTTTCTCTTATGGTGTTAAGTATAGATGGTTGACATCTGATGAAAGCTTGTTGAAGTGAAAAAAGACAATCTTTACAGATCGAAAGAAAGAAAGTTTGCGTGGTAAAGATTAGCGCTCTCAGCTCACAATTGTGACATGGCTGCAAAACCTATTGCTGATACCATATGGCGGTACACTGCAAACCCTACTACTTTATCATTATTTTTCCATCCTACACCCCAATCTTTTGGAAGAGGCTACAACTAGTTCTTCTTAAGTTCAATGTATAAAATCTGGTTATTCTCATTTCACAGGGGTAGTTTCATGATCTCCCATCTGAAGGTGAGTTTGAATCTTACGGCCCATCTATCAAGTAAAGCATGCGCAAAAGTATGGCTGGCAGCTAAAGAGATGGCGGAGGTTCTGTGTTTTGAATTTCTTCCCAGGCTGGATGTCTGGCCTAAGAGTTTTAAAAGTTCTAAACTGATTGATGATAATATTGCCATTTATTTCTTTTCAGTTAAAGGCAGGTGCGGTAACCAACCTAGCCTATATCTCTGCTTCACCTGTTATACCACCTCTAATCTTGGTATGATTTTGTGTTTCAGAGATGATCAGGTTTTCGACAATCTGTTGTACAATTTAAGACACTACGACTTTGCTTTAAAAGCCTTGGTTGGTGATTCTGAACTCCTTATTTTTACCTCTGCTCAACTGCCAGAAAAGCATCAGAGTAATTATTACCATCCCAAAGTCTTGAATGCCTACAAGCTCTTTACATGTCTCAACTAATCACAGTAAATTTGCAGGATTTGAGGGTCAATTATATCTATGGGGCCTTTTCAATGGAAGACAAGCTCCTCCTCAACACTCATCCGATGATTGTTTCATTTATAATACCCGAGTGTCACAAGCTTCAACCCCAAAGTTAGCTAATGATGTTGTCATTGGGAAGGATGGAAGTTGCAATGAATTCTCCAATAAGAAAGACCCTGGTAAGTCTTTGAGTAACTAAACTTAATGGTTGCTTGCGCTCATCCATGCATGATAATACATATCACCTTCATCATCATATTTAGATAATGTGGATTTCAGCTATATTTATTTGCTCTGTGTGCATAAACTTGAAAGGAAGTTTTTTTTAAAGATGCTATTGGTTAAACTGAAGTTTAAAGATACATATTACTATGGGACATGTTGCGCACTATTGGTCAGAAAGATATTTTAATTCATTTTATTACCTTTAAAAAAAAATCTTTTCTGATCTTTTCAGTTATCATTGCAAAACTGATCACATCATCCTCTGAAGTTATGGTCATTTTATAGTTTGAAAAATTAGGGCCATCTTGAGGTGACGTGTAGTTCTTGTCCTTCACAATGAAAAATGCTTGCAAGTGTGCTTCATCAGATATTTGTTAGTGTTTCCTGTTGAACTTATCCGCATTAAGGTCTCAATCTTCTGAACTCTGACATTCCCCTTTTCCCTATACTGTAATCTGGTTTTGAGAAAGTGCAAAGTAGTAAAACATGTGAAAAGAAAACTTGTAGTAATATAAAGCTAGTAGAAATTGATAGACGATGGAAAGCAGAACTGAAGATCTAAATGGTTGGAAGCTTCTCTATGAGGAAATATCATATAGGACTTTTAAAGGCCAATGGAGCATGCAAGGGATCATTTAGTCACGGCGAGAGCTCACTAATCACTCAATACATTTGTAACATAGCTAATTGAAAATGACATTCCATCGATGTGATTTAATTCACTAGAAATCAGGAATTTGCTGCAGCGTTCCGGTATTTAAGTTAGATCTTGATAGTCCGTTTCCCTCTTTCTCAAAAGAAAGAAGCGCAGTTAGAAGTAAACAAATAAGGTGTTCATGGCCAGCAATGTACTACATACCACTAGTTTGACCAACCGTTTCCCGCTAATAGTTCAGGTCATTCGTTGTTGCTATTGGGGGCCAAAATCTCACAACAAGAAAGCTTCCTCTCAATCCAAAATGTTAGAAAGAAAATTAGATCATGAAGGACTAATTGTAATGTTTCAGAAAGATGTGGCCTAAAAAATGCCAAAACTTTCTTGTCATTTTCCATTTCTATATGAATCTACAGTACTCCATTGATTGTCCATGTGAAGTTGAAAGAAATTTCCATGAAACAGTATTGACATTCTTGTCCTTTTCTTATTCTTGTGTTTCTTTCTGACTCTATCTCGGAGGGGAATAGAAAAGTTTGTTTTAGGCATAGTGTTGAATGTGTGCCTTATATGCCTTGTGTTTCACTTTTTGATTGTTTAGTTTTTACCAACCTTTTCTCCTGATAAAAGAATACTAACCCTTTAAATTGCATCGGCGCACTGTCATAAAGAGTTGGCCTCCTCCTACTTGAGGGAATTGAAAATCCATGTTCAAAGTCAAAAGTTCCTTTTTATTTGATTTGTATCCATGTGTAGGCGTGTAGCATGAATACCCCAGTCTGCATGAATAGCTGGTTATGAAAATTTTATAATTTTTGGGATTTTAGGGCTTTGTATATGTTACATGATTATTGTATATTAACAGCTTCGGTGCAACATCGATAAGATTACTTTTAACAATTTTTTTGAAAGACAAAATTCAAGAATTTGGGTTTCTTACCAATTTGTTATTGTTTGTTTTAAACTTTTGTAGCGGTTCCATCATGCTCACTTACTAGTTTCTCTGCTTTTGTAACTTGCTTTTAGCACTTATTCAGTTCTAGGATGACCGCTGTTTTTATTCCATTTTATTCTTTGTCTTGAATATCCTCATCCCCAAATCTGTGAAGTGAAGATCTTTTACTTTGGACATCCTCCTCTTCCTTCTTTAAATAAGCAGCACCTGCCTCAAAAACAGCTAGAAAGGGAAGGCCACTTGATGATGCTTGGCACCATGCTACTCCAGTAGATGGAAAGAAACAGAGGACAATTTGCAAGTATTGTGGGTTTGTCTCTTCCTCTGGAGGCATTACTTATCTTAAGACGCATCTGGGTGGGGGTGATCCAACGGGATCGTTAAAGGGTTGTCCAAATGTGCCACCTGAAGTCAAAAGGGTGATGACAGAATGGTTACAAGGAACTATAAGAGGGGTGAAGGCACCGGAGCTAGAGGATATCAGGACTGACATGGAAGGTATGTTTCTGAAAATGTGGATGATTTTAAATATCCTCTAATGTGGAAGATTGTAACATCTTGACAGGAGTCTTTTGCTCCACAGAAAGATAATTTACTTCTATCGTTATAAGAGAAACTGAAATGTTTTCACTTTTCATGATGACCTTTCTTTCCTGTTACTTGGCTTAAAATCTGTATGACTCAGAACTCCATTTTTTTGGTTTGGGCCAGACCACATTGTGTCTATTATACACAACCTGTATTTATGCAAGAGGCTGTTTCCAAGGTTCAACCTGTGACCTCCTTTTGTGTATCAATCTAAAAGTAATTCGTTGTCCTTGTAAAAGTTGAAAAGGATTATCCCATGAAAACGGATATGTCTCTCACTCTTTTTCTGGGCCTGTTTGTTAGTTCAGTTTGCTGTTTGATTTGTCTTTCCAATTACTTAATTTTAGTTCCCTATCCGCGATTCCTGTTTTACTCTGTCTCTGGTATCTCAGAGGGGGAGGCTGGGTTGGGTTTACACTGCTGTACATCCGTGATTTTTGCTCACTATCTTTTGACCACCTTTAATTGCACTGCATATGGGAAGTGGTATTCTTTCCTGCAACTAGTGTCTTCTTATTGCTAAAATTTTGTGTTACAGGAACAATTTGCTATGGCTGTGTTTCTTTATCTTAGAAGTGCTTCCGTCACAGATAATTATTAATTTCCCCTTTACTATAACAAAGTTTCTGTTAATGTTACTTTGCTAGAAAGGCCAACTGTTTGCTCTTTTTCTTCCTTTAATTTTTTAAATACCCCCACCGTCAATTAAGATTTATTTCTGAATGCTGTTGTTTGTACATTCTCCTCTTGCTCCTTTAAATAGCAGCACATACGTCAAAAAAATCTGCTAGAAGGGGAAGGCCACTTGATGCTGCCTGGGAACATGCAACACCAGTTGATGCAAAAAGGCAGAGGGCTGTTTGCAAGTATTGCGGTTTCATATCTTCTTCCGGAGGAATTACACATCTTAAGGCGCATTTGGCTGGAGGTGATCCAAAAGGGCACTCAAAAGGTTGTCCCAATGTGCCGCCCGAAGTCAGAAGGGTAATGGCAGAGTCTCTGAACAGAACAGTGAAAGGGGTGAAGGCCATGCAGCCAGAGGAGATCAGGAGATACATGAAAGGTATGTTTCTAAGGATATAACAAATCCGGAACTTGCTTTGATGAGGAAGTATGCAAGATCTCCTCCAAGTTTTTTGACAGCTATAATACATCTTTTCCTCTCCAAGAAAAGAATGGTGTTGGAAAACTTTAGAATTACTTAACCCCTTGGTTTACATAGAACAGGAAGTAGCTAATGCAACTAGATAGTACTAAAGTACTTATCACCAGAAAAAGAAAAAAAGAATTTGCTAAAATAAGTGGACAGGTTAACTCACCATTTGTTAGCTAAGCAATTTGCACCTTTTCTTGCTGTACACATTTCTACTTTTTCTATCTGGATAACGTAACTATTTTTTCCCAAATGTTTCAGCGGAAAATGATTGGTCTCCTCCCAAGTCAGATGACTGTTCGTTGAATCAACATAGAATTGTCAAGAATGAGCAGTACTCAAATTTAGCTAGTGGGGGAAATTCTGTAAAGGATATGAACATGTCAAAGCAATCAGAGACAGCATGTGTTGATAGTTGTACGGAGGTTATAAGTTCTCATAATGCTTGTAAGTCGAGCTTTTTAAGCAAACCTATAACTAGAGTAGGTTTTCTTTAACATAATGGATCAGTAGATTGAGTACTAAGAGCTAGGAAGGATGACTGCTTAATCAAATCCTGAGAGCATGCTCCGTCAATTTATGTCATGACGAAATGTACACGAGTACAGATGATGAAGTTGATTCTGCTGATTTATCAGCAAAAAGGTTGGTTCTTTTGATGTACAAATCTGTTATGAATCATATCTTAACCCAATACTTGGCAACTTTGTGACATTGCTAGTGATTGTATCTATGAATTTGTTGCTATGCTCCGTCCATCTTGGAGTGATTTTGAAAGATCTATTAAGCAGGTTAAGTCCTCCATAGCAAGGGACACCATTTGAAAGCTCTGAAGTCTGCTCATTGCTGAGAATGCGAAACTGAAATGTCTTCATTAGCATCATGCGACCCTTATGGAGACTAAATCAGCAATGCTTTAGCCGATGTTAAGTGTTGCGAGGGTAAGAAATATAATATCTGAGTGAAGATGTGAAGGATGCTTCAATGTGAGATTGAGACCTCGGAAATTGAATTGAATTCGACATTAGCATACACTCGAGTACTGACCAATATCGAGGACAAGCTTGTGTTAATATGCAAACGCTCCTGCAAATCAGTTGCCGATAGACTGTAGATTTTCTGTGTATATGTTTCTGTATTTTTTGAGCTGCTTTGATATCACTAGAACTGTTTTCATATAATTTAAAAATATTTCCCGTCGTGCAAGTTCGTCTATTTGAACCTGCGTGCCAGTGTTTCATTTTGGTCAGGAGTCTTTGTTACTACTCTGTTGCTCCATTGTGTCAGCTATGTGAGACGCAACGTTATCTAACCTTGTTTATTCGGAAAGCACATCGCCTATGTACACTTCATTAAATTTCCTGTTCGTTATTGCGAACCAGATAATACGACAATCAATTTTTATGGTGCAGTAATCAATGTTAATGTTCCACAAAATTCCCATTGTAAAAACAGCGAACCTTCATTCATGAGTCCGGAACTAAAATGTGGTTTTTTTGGACTCAAAGAACTATAATGTGTGAGAAAAAAAAATTAGTGACCAATTTATATATAAAGATGCTATACCTTAACGATCATTTGCCTAGTTAAATATAGTGTTCTTTTAAAAGATACTATACATATAACATTCTTTATCAAAATGCCATATATAGCGTCGTCCCTTTCCCTTACAGAACAGAACACTGGTGCACCCCCCCCCCCCCCCCTCCCACATTGTTGATGAAAAAAGCTCGAGCGGAGCCCACCAATTCCACAAAAAGCATAGATTCTTGATCCCACGTCTAACTAAGGCGTTATCTCGGAGTGGGTTGCTCGTTTCGGCTCAAATAACAATAACTTCGACTTTCAAAAAATTTTAAATCGACGTATTCCGACTATATTTTTGTTAAAACTCGTACAAAAATTACATATTAATTTTTTTTAATGTGCTATATGTTATTTTGTGACTGTTTTGCGATTTAACTAAATTGTTATTTTTTATCCGGACTATAGTCTTAGTGGTGCTAAAAAAAGTAGTAAATTAGAGAAATTGTTATTAGTTGTTTAACAAAAATGTTAATTAGTTACTTTTTACTGTGGTTTATGTATTTTCGTGATTATTTTGTTATTAAATTGATTTGTTATTTTTATCCGATTTAGATTATTTATTTGTTAAAAGACTAGAAAACTAGATAAATTGTTACTTTAGTCCCTGTAATTGTATCTTGTGGCCTAATGCAGTGCTCGAATTTGTAATGTGGTGCCATTCTACCGTAGTAAAACATAATGTCCTTTAGCGCAGTATCCTAGTAGTTATAGAAATTAATCATTTAAGTATCTTTTATACCCAAAAATACGTCAAAAAACTGATAATTCAAACACAAACTATCTCAAATTCTAGTTAACAAACGATAGAAAATAATATGAGGAAACAACAATACTTGTCAAACTAAGTATTGTTATATGAATATTTAATAATTAAATCTTATATAGTTATGAAAATTACTTATTTAATTTTATTGTAGTAAAAAATAAATGAGTAACAAACAAACATATAAAATAATAAAACTAACAAATTATAAACTAATATATATATATATATATATATATATATATATATATATATATATATATATATATATATATATATATATATATATATATATATATATATATATATATATATATATATATATATATATATATATATATATATATATATATATATATATATATGTATGTATAATAAACTAACATATAAAATAGCAGACCTATTGAGTGGTAAATCGGGAAAATTTTCTCATCATGAATATCATAATCCAGGATACCTTGGTGCTTCTGGGCCTCAAATATTGTGTCCGGAACCAAAATATAAATATTTAATAATTAATTCTTGTATAGTTATGAAAATTAATTATTTAATTTTATTATAGTAAAAAAATAAGTAAATAACAAACAAACTTATAAAATGATAAAACTAATATATACAATAATTATCTAACATATAAAATAACAGACCGATAAATCAAAAATATTTTCTCATCATGAACATAAGAATTCAAAATGCCTTGGTGCTACTGGGCCTCAAATATTGTGTCTGGAACCCAAATATGAATATTTAATAATCAAAATCATGTATATTTATAAAAATTAATTATTTAATTTTATTATAGTTAAATAGTAATACAAACTAACCAAATATTGTGAAAGACCCCTCAACATCCCTCGGTGATGAGCCATAACTCAGTCGGTGCGCACTATCCACATCTCCTACCGGACGATCATCAGCAATTTTCGATGCCTCTGGAGGGTCAGGAAAATACTCATCCCAGTCATGTGAGGTAATGGTCGTGCTCGAGATCAACAATGGAGCTGACGGGGTCACCTGCAAAGTCATGGAGTAAGCCCCAAGCTAAATGACAACATATCACTAGGAGCATGGTGTGGCTCAGGGTGGTCATCCGGCTAATCAACTCTAACATCCTCAACATGTTCCTCAACGCCCCGTTGTTGGGACTACCTCATCGCCGACTCCCATGACCTCGTGGGTCACCCCTACCTCTCTGGGAACTTCTACCACGTCGACTGCATTCATGCTGCACGACTAGCCCATGATGGCATTGCTTTGGCGCCGTATAATCATCCTCATGTCCTAAGCTCTCATCATCTCGAGCTCGTTGCAATATTTAGACAGCCATATCTGTAACCTGCCGGCCATACTCATGCAAAGAGGCCACTCCCTCCCCGGTATGTTGTTGCAGCTGCAGTCCTAACTGGTAGAACAAATGTAGGCTAATATACTGCATAATATGTAAAACATTAATTACGGAATGGAAAGGTTAATGTTATAACTAAGTATATTAAATAATATACAAGCGCCTCACGCCTCCCAACGTATGAAACGAATCGACCAACAACGATGAACATGATTCCCGACAAAAAGTCGGGTAATGCTGCGGTACCAGTCCATATACTCATGCTTACCATCCATACACTCGGGGTGGAGGGGTGGTGGAATCAGGTCACGCCGCTAGTTCCAAATCTCGATCTGCAACTCTAGCCATGCTCATATGCCTGGTCAACCCTCAAACGATCATCATGCTGGTAATGTGTCCTAAGCCGAGCGTGCGGTGGAGGTACAAGCGGCGGTCAACCAAACTAGCGACGGAATCACTCAGTGGCATAATGCTCGACAATATCAAGACACATCAACAAGATGGAAGAGCTCCACATAAGTTGCACGGTCAAGCTAATCGGGCAAACCGGCTATTAGCTCGTCGCTATATGGCCTCCAAATGAACTATTACGTAAAAACATGAACTGTGAGTATGCACAACATATACAAATCCAGGCCAAGTACTTAAATATAGAATTACCTTTCGGCCTTCAGCAAATCCAACAAATCCCTGCAACATGGGAGATTATGTCGAGCCTCATACTCTCGTCCATACCCTTGCCTATCAATCCACCTACTAGATAAATGGAGAAACGATGGAGGTAGTGCATCCTGAGCTATGGGTGGTAGAGGTGATTACAACTATAGGAACCGCTCCCAGGCCCAAACCTAATATATAATTTGGATGTAAAATTTAAGGTTTTTTTCTATGATGTATGTTATAATGAAGAGAGTATTTGACTATGTTTTCACCTACAACAACGGCAAAAATCTTGCAACGTCTCACTGGGTGCCCATGCTCGTCCGGCACATATGCCTATACAAATAACCAAGAACAACATCACCCCAGCTGTAATCATGTAAATCATCTAGCTGCTCAAGATGATGAAGAAATGTCAAGCTGACTAGGTTTCCCGAAGTGTTCGGGAACAATACCCCTCCAAACATATGCAGCAACAACCTCGTATACCGGTTAATATAAAGATCTGGTGCATAATCCGTAATGTCAGCATGTATCGCCTCCAGATGCAGCCGGACGGGCATCAAATGCATACAACTAGCCCCAACCAATGAACCCTCATCTGCTTGCCGAAAACCGGTAAGCCGCTGCAATGTCTCCAGGTACTGATCTCCCATATACTTTCACATGGCATGCGGCAAAGCAACAGGAAGTCCATCAACCGGCAGCTCATGCCAAACCTCCGCATCCTGCAACGTGATAGTGGACTCGTCAATGGGCAAATGAAATGTGTGCGTCTCTAGTCGCTACCACTATATCAAAGTCGCGACCAATTACCAATCCAGCTGCAGATAGCCGATCTCAATAATCATATAGAAACCCGTATCCTGCAGGTATCTAACTATACGGGAATGGAGATGGCATGTCTTAAGATAGTCCCACATATCGTCTACTCTTCTATCATAGAAATTCCGGGCCAATAACTGCATGTCCCATAGTAGGAAGACCTATGCTCGGCCTGTGGCAATAGTAGCTCTAGCAAGACACGTTCGGGATGCAAAGGCGGAACCTCCATGACGACTATTGTAGATTGAACAATATTAATTATATTATTTTTCTTTTTTATTGCTTAAATATATTGCAATACCTTTAATATTAAATTATATTTTATATGTTTGTTTGTTATTCACCTATTTTATTTATATTTGTATTCATCTCATTGATTAATTAGAAATATCTAAATCCTAATTTTTTAAGCCATCATCCTCTCCTGTCACGAAGGTCACTTTATACGACACTGACATGGTAAGACATTTTAATTTTTTTATAGCTAATACGTACATTACTAATATATATTTCATATACTAAAATATCTTATCATTCTATAGGTTATTGCTAGACCGCCGACCCCTTCTACCGGGCTTGCCAACCTTATTGACGATTATGCTGCAGTGCATCCTCCGATAAAGAGGCGACTTGATGAGGATGATCCTGATAGTGTATCCGGGATGGGATGCACCTCAGGCTAGTTGTTGCTTTAATGCATAAGGGTTATGTGACACATTGATTTTTATTTTATTTTATGAACATATGACATTCAGTAAATAATAGCAACTTTATTTATGGTTTACATTATATGCGCATTATATTTTTATTTCTCGATTTCTTTGTTATTTTAATACTAAAACTAAAACAAATATAGCAACTTAATATAATCTAAATTCGGTACAACAAATAAAAATACATGACACGAAAAGTATAAAGATAAAGTACTACACTCAACACACACATGTATTTGTTTAGTCAATATCGCCCATTATTCTCTGCTTCAATCACTTAAATTACTCTTCCAACCTATTTTTTTCTTCTTCAGCCTCTTTTAGTTTTTCTTTGACTGCCGCAAGTTATATTGCATCTTAATATCTGGAGTTCGTATTTACCGATCATATTCCAAACATATTGCAAAAAGTGTTTGTAGTATTCCTGATAAATATGTTCATCATACCATTTTTAAGATTTATATTAGTTTCCATCCTACAAATGGGGATTATAAAATAACACTACTAATTAACATGTTATAGAAAAAATATTAACAAATATTTTTTGCAAAATAATAACTTAAAGATAAGGCTGTATTGTGGTCCGATTTCGGTCCTAAATGAGCTAAATGGACCGGGCCAAACAGTCCCGGGCTCAGACAGGCCAGGCTCAAGCGGTCCCTGGCCAAATGATCCCGGTCTTAATGGTCCTGGATAATGGAATCGGCCCACTATGGGCTGGGCTAAATGGACTGGGCTCACAGGCCTAAGTGTTCCAGGCTATTTTATAAAAAACTTTTTATCTAAAGAAATTACTTGTAAATTATATAATTGTGACTTAAATCTTCTAATTCAAATTTAAACGCAAAAAGATTGCAAAGAAATATTCAAGGGAATGCCCCAATAATATTTATAATTACGACATTAATAAAAAATGGCAATATCTTTCTTGGTCTTCCTCCCCCAATGGAATGAGAAAAACAAGGTGCTAATACCACCATTAAAAGGAAAAAAACTAATGAAGATGTGCCAAAATACAAGTTACATATTAGTCTATGTATTATCTCTATCAAATTTCATAAATCTTTCAAGGTTCGGAGGAATTTCCATTGGTGGTGGAGGAAAAGAAGCTTGTTCATCACCACTTCCGGGTAAAGCAGCATCCTCAGCAAGTTCCGTAAGGATTTCTTCATAAGTTCGTCTATATCCGATTGTGATTCAACAAGTGCAAAATTTCTTCTTTTCGAATGGATCCAATCTCTGAAGAGTACTGATTTTTCCAAGCTCTTCTTCATAGATGCTCTGTGATCACCATTTTGAAGTCTCGCTTGACTGAAAGCGCTCTCCGATGGCACTATTGAAGTTTGAATACTAAATACCTCTAGCCATACTTGAAAGAACCGGATAGTATTTTTCTTTGTCCTTCCACCATTCCAAAACATCAAAGGAGCTATCGAGGTTCTCTAATTCAAGTCCCTGCAAAAAATAAACTTGAAGATCATTTAGTTGTGAACTATCACCGATATTATCACCTTAAGAACCCCTCAACTTCGTCTAAGAATAAGTGTTTTTAGGCCAGCAGTTCTTTTAGATGATTGCGAACTAGACGAAGTAGGAGTTGGAACATTTGGTCTAGCATGATCTAAGGCAAGCTGATAAGCATTATAAATTATTTGAGCATTTATTTTAATTGAGGTTTTTGCATCTGCAAGTGCAGCAAATTCCTCATCTGAAAGTGATAAAGCTTTATAAATATTTGTATACCAAAAGTGCGGACTTCCTTTTATGGTAGGATTAACATGGAAGCAACACAAAAAATAGGGGGGATAGGGAAAAACTATTTTTTAAACATAACTTAGATAGAATTAATAGCAAGTTGATAAATTACCCCATCCTCTGAAAATAGAGTAAACAAATTTGCAAGTGCTGCAATATAAACTAAATAGTTAGAAATAGTAGGATAATATTGCCTAGATAGTTTATTTGTAGCAATATGAAATTATTCTAAAAAGTCTACAAGTATTTTAACATTAGTGCAATACTGATTTGTAAGGTGCTCATCCTCATCATCACCACCAACACGAGCATCATACGTTGCGTTTATTGAGTTTCTGTATTCATATGTAACAACTAAACTTTCATACATTGTAATTCCATCTAGCCGGACAAGGTTTAGGAAATTTTTTTTTTCTAAGGCATCATTTATCACATTTTTTAAAATCTTCTCTAAGTCTACTTCTACGGTTTGAATAAAAAAGCCAATTAAGAGCCATTTTAACCTTTTTAATTTCAACATTTAATATTTTCATACCATCACCAATGATTAAATGGTAAATATGGCAAATACATCTAACATGAAAAATATTACTAATGCAGGATTTAGTAGTTTTAAGCAAGCCTATAGCATTAGTGTTACTAGAAGCATTATCCATTGAAACTGGCATTATTTTATCTTTAATCTAAAAATATCTACAAATATCTGCAACTGTGTTAGCAATAAACTTACCTGTGTGACGTGAATTAATTATTCTATATGCAATAATGCGGTTTTATATTTTTCATTCCTCATCAATCCAATGAGTGGTAACAGTAAGATAACCACAGTCATCACCACTTCTACCAATATCATTAGTAATAGCAACACGGAAATTTATATGAGTAAATAAATAGCGCAAATATTGTTTATATTTATAACTATCTCTCTTTACGGTTGCACAAGGCCATCCTTAATATTTATGATTAAAAACTCTTCTAATATAATGCACAAAGTGAGGGTTAAAAGGAAAACTATAGGATAAGGACATAACAGTAACTATTTTTGCCAATTCTTCACGATCTTTATTTGGATCGTAATATAAAATGCCACCAGTAACAATGTTAATTTCTGTTTGAACTAGATTTGACCCGGTACTAGGATTAACCTGAGTACCCACACTTGTCCTCTCTTGCGCAGCTTTCATTTGAAAAAAAATCTAGCTTTATCTCTAGGGTGTGTCTTTATGTGGCCCGCCAAAGTACTACGATCTCCAGTATATTTATGAATCATAAAGACCCACAAATTTTACACTTAGCCTTATTTTGATCTTTTAGTTGAGTAAAAAAGTGCCAAACAAGAGATGTCTCGCACCATCTAGAAGGTTGTCTATTAAAAGTAGGGGTTACACTACATGAGGGTCAGGCGGGGCATCATTTGGATTATTATCAGTTTAGTTAACAACATGACTAGTAGGTGAAATACGATTGCGTTTCATGTAAATCATCATTTTCCTTATCATTTTCATCGATAGTTTGATTCCCATAAAGAGCATTCATATATTCATCATTTAATTGTTGACCTGGTGCAATATTATGAAAAAATTGACTATCGATAAATTGAAAACAAGGATTATCACTATTAATAATAATAGGTGAAGAGGACAGGTAATAGGTCTGCGTCGGGGAGCCGTAGTAGGAGCAGTTGTTTGGCCCCTAGATTCACCAATTTTAGATTTTTCCTTACCACCAAATTTTTTTTCAAAGAAAATGGCATATTAATTATAATTATACAAACTAAAACACAAAAAAGTATAATATTAAAACTTAAGAGTTGGAACGAGTTTACCGAATTAACGAACAACTTCTTGAAAATTGTATATCGTTGAAGACTTGAATACTTCAATTCACTAACTTCATAATTTTTCACAAATTGCAATTATAAAGTAAGGAATTATAGAAGAAAATTAGATAGAGATTGAGAGAAATTTTATTGATGACTTTGTGAGTAAAATGAAAGAATGAGAGATATTTATAGTTGAGAATAGGAAAAAAGTATAATTATAAAACGTTTGGGGTTAAAATAAAGTTTGAGGCCAAATGACTATTTTTTAAGAATCCAAACGGCTAAATTGGCAGGCCAGCGACTAATTTTTAAACTTCCAACCATTGACTAATTATTAAAAAAATAAAAAATAGTCGTTGGGCCCATTAGGCCCAGTTGAACCGGCCCAGCCCGCCAGCCGATCCCGGGCTCGCAGTCTCAGCATGGAGGACTGACCCACAGTGGGCTCCTAAGACCGCTTGAGACCGGACTGTTCGGACCGACCCGTTTAGCCCGTGGTCTCGCGGTCCTGGGCCGGTCCCGGGCTGGACCCGGGTCACAGTACAACCTTACTTACAAGTTGTTGACTTATCTAGCGTCTGCACAACACATAATCATTTGACTAACATGGCTTCAAAATCACAAGTGTGCCACAATAACAACTACGTACGTCATTGCGCCAAAACATTTCTTAATGTAAGACAAAATTAATGGAAAGTTTTTCTACTTGATGCAAATAATAACTAAATGCGCTAGGCTTTTATAGGTAAGAAAAGATATATAACGTGATATTTTACCGCACTATGCTTCATGTGACAATGAACATTTAGGACACGATACAGCTTTTTCAGGTCGACAAGACAATACACATAACGTGGTATTTAATCGCACTATGCTTCACGTACTAATGATTTTTTACGGTACAATAAAACTTTTCCAGAAGACAACTTTTCCATAACAACAATTTTTTCAGGTCTACAAGATAATACACATAACATGGTATTTAACCATGCTATGCTTCCTTTGCTAATGATTCTTTACAGTATAATACAATATTTTCAAAAGACAATTTTTCCATAACGACAGCTTTTTCAGGTCCACAAGACAATACACATAACATGGTATTTAACCACGCTATGCTTTGCGTGATAATGATTATTTCAGGTATAAGAAAGCTTCTTAATCTGAACCAAATCATATGTGTGAGAATGCATGGGAGAAAAATATTGGTGCATATTGGATTAGGGTTATTCACTCTTATTTACACTATTATTCTAACACTCCCCCTCAAGCTGGTGCATACAAATCATATGTACTGAGCTTGTTACATATGTAGTTAATACGAGGACCAGTGAGGGACTTGGTGAAAATATCTGCAAGCTGATCATTCGACTTCACAAACTTTATAGCAATATCTCCCAAGAGTATCTTCTCTCTGATAAAGTGACAGTCAATCTCAATGTGTTTAGTTCTCTCATGGAACACTAGATTTAATGCAATATGAAGAGCAGCTTGATTATCACACACAAGTCCCATCTGATTAATCTCACCAAATTTCAACTCCTTGAGCAGTTTTTGGATCCAAATTAGCTCATATGTTACCATAGCCATCGCTCGAAATTCTGCTTCTGCACTAGACCGAGCAATCACATTGTGTTTCTTGCTCATCCAGGACACCAAATTTCCTCCTACTAAGACACAATATCCAGATGTAGATCGTTTATCAGAAGGTGATCCTGCCCAATCAACATCTGAGTATCCAACGATCTACTCATGGTTGTGATCCTTAATCAATAAACCTTTTTCCTAGAGCTGATTTTATATATCGAAGAATGCGAACAACTGCTTCCCAATGACTATCACACGGAGAACCCATAACTGACTCACAACACTCACGAAAAAGGAAATGTCAGGTCTTGTCACTATAAGATAATTTAATTTACAAACCAACCGTCTATATATTGGAGGATTGCAAAGTGGCTTCCACTGTCCTTGCAGAAGTTTAGAATCGGATCCATCGAAGTGTCAACACCTGTCATTCCTGTCTCCTCAAGAATATCTAAGGCATACTTTCGTTGTGAGACCATAAACCTGAGCTAGACTGAGTGACCCCAATACCCAAAAAATACTTTAGTTTTCCTAGATTCTTAATCTGAAAGTATTGAAAGAGATATTGCTTCAATTTAGTAATACCATCATGGTCATTGCCGGTAATAACAATGTCGTCAATACAGACCATAAGATAAATACAGAGACTCGAAGCAGAATGCCGATAGAATACAGAGTGATCAGCTTCAATCTGAATCATGCCAAATTCCTAGATAACTGTGCTGAACTTACCAAACCATGCTCGAGGAGACTGCTTTAAACCATAAAGTGACCGGCGCAAGTGACATACAAGGCCACGAGACTCCCCCTGAGCAATAAACCCAAGTGGTTGCTCCGTATAAACTTCATCCTCAAGGTCACCGTGTTAAAAAGCATACTTAATGTCCAGCTGATAGAGGGGCTAATGGCGAACAGCAGCCATGGAGAGAAAAAGGCGGACCGAAGCTATCTTTGCCACATGAGAGAAGGCATCACTGTAATCGAGCTCAAATATCTGAGTATATCCCTTGGCAACAAGACAAGCCTTAAGATGATCAACCTTACCATCCGGACCAACCTAGATTGCATACACCAAATGACAACCAACAGTAGATTTACCTGAAGGAAGAGGGACAAGCTCTCAAGTACCACTCGTATGTAAAGCAGACATCTCGTCAATCATAGCTTGTCGCCATCCTGTATGAGACAATGATTTACCTGTAGACTTAGGAATAGAAACAGAGGACAAAGAAGATAGAAAAGCATAATAAGGTGATGACAAACGATGATAACTCAGACCAACATAATGGGGATTAGAATTAAGGGTGGTCCGTATATTTTTCTGAAGTGCGATCGATGTACTAGGAAGAGACAAGTCCGCAGTAGGAGCAAGGTCAGGTGTAGGACGTGAATCAATTGGGCCTGATGCTGGGCGCGGACAACGATGATATGTCAAAAGCGGTGTTCCTGTGACAGGGAGTCTAGGAGGAGCCACACTAGACTCCTCAAATGTTAGAATGGGTAAGACTTCAGTAGCGGAAGTTAAAGGAGGAGTTATAGTAGACTCGGGTTAGACTTCTGTGGCGGAAGATGAAGGAGGAGCTATAGTAGACTCCATAAAGGTCGGTATAGGTAAGGTCTCAGATATATCAAGGTGGTCAGAATGGTCAGACGGGGTAAAGAAAGGTTTAGACTCAAAAAAATGTCACGTCAGAGGACATAAAATACCTACAAAGATCAGGTGAGTAACAACGATATCCCTTCTGAACACGAGAATAACCAAGGAATACACACTTGAGAGCACGAGGAGCTAACTTATTTTTCCAAGAGGCTAAGTTATGAACGAAACAAGTGCTCCCAAAAACACGAGGGGGAACAGAGTATAAGGGTGATTGGGGAAACAATACTGCATACGATATCTGATTATATATGGGAGGAAGGCATCTGATTAACTAAATAACAAGTTGTGAGAACCACATCGCCCCAAAAATGCATCGGAACATGAGACTCAAGGAGAAGTGTGCGAGCAGTCTTAATGATATGCCTATTCTTTCTCTCTGCAACCCCATTTTGCTGAGAGTTATAAGGACAAGAGGTCTGATGAATAATTCCTTGAGAAGTCATAAACTGCTGAAATTGAGAGGATAAATATTCTAAGGCATTATCACCGCGAAAAGTACGAATAGAAACACCAAATTGATCTTTAATTTCAGCACAAAAATTCTGGAAAATAAAAAATAACTCAGAACGATCTTTCATTAAGAAAATCAAGTACATATTGAATGATCATTAATGAAACTAACAAAATAACGACAAGGTTGAACTGACTCTACTAGGACCCCATATATCAGAATGAACTAAAGAAAAAACAAACTCTGCATGATTCTTAAATACTATGAGGAAAGGAGGCTCGGGTATGTTTCCTGAGCTGACATGACTCACACTCTAATGTGGATAAATTAGACAAACAAGGCACCATCTTCTAAAGCTTGGATAAGCTTGGATGTCCTAAACGTCCGTGAATTAGGTCCGGAGGATCTGTAACTAGACATGCCTTGGAAGATTTTAGTAAGTTAAGGTAGTAAAGGCCTTCTGATTTAAGTCCTGTTCCAATCGTCTGTCCCGTACTGCGGTCCTGCATAATAAAGGAATCGTCAATAAAATATATACCACAATGGAGAGCACGAGTCAAACGACTAACATATGCAAGATTAAAAGAACAAACAGGGACATAGAGAACATAATCTAGAGTGACAGAGGGTAGGGGAGTCGTTTGTCCAACTCCTTTTGCTTTGGTTTGACCCATTGGCTAAAGTAACAGTGGGAAGAGACTGCAAATACGCAATATTTGACAAAAGTGATTTATTACCAGAGATATAATCAGAAGCGGTCGAGTCCGCAACCCATTGCCCAAGAGTTATTAGAAAACACAAGCAAAAGAATTACCAGCAACAGAAGTATTAGTCTGAGCAACAGAAGCTACTTGTGGAGATGTCTACTTACTTGCTCGATACTGAAGGAACTCATTATACTCCCCTTCAGATAAAGAAAATCCATGGCTGCCTGTAGTCTCAGTCTGAGCAACATAAGCATTTTTGGGTGGGCGGCCATGTAAAGAATAGCACAGGTCACGAGTGTGTCCAAGTTTATGACAATAAGAGCACTTGGGTCTAGATCTTCCAAAATGACCTCCTCCTCGTCTACTCTCCATAGTGTGAGACGCCCTGGGATACGATGACAGATGAGTCAAGTGTCTATGATGAGCTCACTGGGTGACTTGGTGCTGCAACAAGGCGAAGTAATTGAGAGAATAGTTCATCAACTGTGGGGACAGCCGGACTAGCCAAAATCCGGTCACGTACTGAATCAAGGTCATTAGGGTGTCCAGCTAGTGTAAGAACTAGAAACATCTTCTATCATTGCTCTTGTTGCTTTTCAATACTAGTAGAAACTGGAATCAGCGTCTCAAATTCTTCCATGACTGTCTGTACTTGTCCCAAGTAAGTAGACATATCCAGTTCCTGTTTCTTCAAGCATATCATTCGCGATATTACATCATAGAAATGAGATATGTCATTAGTGTATAAATTACGAGACTTTTCCCAAACTAAATAACATGTCTGGAATAGACGGAACAAGAGCATCAACATGGAATCAGTAGATCGCCACATGATACTACATAACTGAGCATCGACCTTCTCCCAAAGTGTTTTGGCGTTTTCATCACCTTTGCTAGCCTTTTTTGTTAAATGATCGTGAACTACTTGACCTTTACACCACAACTCAAAGATGAAGCCCAAGCTAAGTAGTTTGAAGCTCCCATTAAAATTTCTGAGATAATCACAATACTGGAACTGCCAGAACCCGGGTTTCTAGACCCGAAAGCATCGACTCCCAAAGACATCATTGGATTATCACCGAATAACAGAAAAATCAACTCACAATTTGCTGAAACAGATGAAGGAAACACTGTGTTTTTTTGGAAAAGTACTATAGCTGACGGAAAAATCAGTGTAGTCACCCGAAAAAACTCAAAGTGGTCAGAATCAAACAAAAATAGGATGGGTAAGCTCGGAATTAGTAGGCGACCCAAATGTTCTAAAGAAAAATTTTCAAATTCTGACCGGAAGGGGTCTCAGGCGACGGCACGTGGGACAGACGCGCCGGCTGCGGCAGATCTTCGACAGGCGCGTGACGGCGCGTGGATGGCTATTTTTCGGTGATTTTTTCTAGGGTTTGGTTGGATCTCTCTTGGGAACCTGATGGTGGTGTTGGATTTTGCACAACACTGATAATTAGTGACTTTGACGCAATTAGTCACTTAGGTCACCGAAATATTGCACGGTGACTTAGTTCTTTCTTCCCGGATATCGCTGGAATGACGCACAATGATAAATTTCTCACGGTTGCTCTGATACCATGTAAGAATGCACGGGGAGAAAAATATTATTGATATATTATTTACAATGCTACAATGAGCCCTATATATACACACATAACATATCCTACTCCTAATACATTGTGGATTAGGGTTATTCGCTCTTATTTACACTATTATTCTAACAGTATGTATTTCAAAGACATTTTGAATAACCATGACAACATCCATTTAAAAATTGCCACTAACATTTAATAAGTGGTCAAAAAGAGGCAAAAGGGCGAAGGTAGTTCAACATATCCCTATGGATCACGTCTTAACATTATTGATCCCTACCTTGAAAAAAATATGCTAGGTTGCTACACCGACTTGAGTGATGAAAAATGGTATGTTATTCTGTGTACCTTGAAAAACCAACCTATCAATAGACACACTAATCTCAAAGTTGTAGGGCACATTATTGAGGGTGAAATGCATTCTACAAAGTCTGAAGGTATGCGAATTTGGGGGCAAAAAACTACAGTGGGTTCCCTTTACTCAAAACGGTGTGATTACGAAGTACTATATCGCTGGCATAGGCTTGTTGTGCCACAAACACTATCTACAGCCTTCTAAACAAACATACACAAAGATGAACCAGAAATGATTAGGCATCTGATGGAGGAGATTATGAAGATGGAAATGGCACTTGATATTCATCATGCAATGGATGATCTTAACTTCTTGGGAAGAACGAAGGATCAGTACTAGGATTTATTAGAAAATGAAAAATTGTATATAGACAATAATTATCTTGTTTTCTCAACAATTGTCGAGTGGGAGGGACTACCTAATTTTATACCATAGACGTTGGACGTAGGTGTCCCATATTATCGTAGAAATCAAGCAAGTGGTCTTCTTGATGATCGTGATGAAATGTGAGAAATATGTGTCAACTGGGGCCTCGATTATGATGCTTTCGATCCTGAAGGGTACATACACGATGTTGACGAAGAAGTTGAAGACGGTGACAATGAAATAGTGCCAGACAGCAACGATAATGGTGAACGACAATTGTTTTTTTTCTTGGGGTGTATGTTAAATTGTTCTACTGAAGTATTAATGCTAAATATTAATAACATAATTTTATTTTATACATTCTGCAAGATGGACATGTACATACACTCATTACAATAAATTATTGGAACAAAACACTACGGGTATCCTTGATAATTGGGCACATTGGATGAACTTTCACCTAGAGCTAAACTACCACCGCAACCCAAACCAGCTGAAGGATGTTTATGATGGTTGTGTCCTGTTTGCGAGTATATGTCATATTTATGCGCATAAATCGTATCACCAATATCTATTTGGTTCTGTATACGAATTCTTTTTTTTCACTTGTAGCTTACGCAAGTACTCCTTATTACACGCCATTTTAAATGGTTCTGCTTGACAATAATGATCAGCACCTACTAGCTGCAACTATCCATTATTTGTGCTTAAGTATGCAGCAATACTATATTCCTTATCAACGTAGCTAGTAGTCGCGAAAGTTGGATGTTGAAAGTACTTCATGGCATGTGAGAACGTTATGTGGTAGATGGACCATTTCCTACAAGAACATAACCTTCTGACTTCATTTACAGTGTGTGTATTATTCCCCCGATTTTAATGGATAGCGGTGAAAACTTCAAAATATTTCGTTCGTTGCAATATTGTGTGAATGCCAATGTGCTCGCCTCCTGTATTTCTCAAATCTTGTCATTGGTATTGGCATAAATTCAGTACCTCTCTCCATCAATGATGATGCACATCTAGCCCTTTCAACAAACCTTCCCGCCATCTGCTTGAATGACATTCGCACCATGGTATTGACATGCAATCCAAGTGCAGACTTCAATAATCCGCTGACAGACTCTAACACATTTGTAGTCAGAATCCCCCATCGTCTGCCAGCATCCGCATGCAATGTCCATTGACAAGCTCATGTCGCATCAACCAATGATATGCTCTTTCGTCTTCCTGCGTGATCGATTCCATGCGCCTCCTGAATTTACACTCTTGGTGATCAGTTGCAGCCATCTACATTAAGTCATGCAAGTCCTTGTTAGGATGTGCCTTCTGGAAATTAGCCTTCAGGTGCCTCACATAGTAACGATGGTATATACGGTTCCTACCACGCAAGAAAATATTGTACATAACTTAAAATACCACTATGCCGATCAGATATTGGACAAATACCTTAACGTTTTCTGACAACGTGCTCTTTTAAGTGGTTCAAAAGTAGCGTCCACGTCTCTTGGATTTCATTGGCACAAATAGCAAAAGCTAGGGGAAGTATACCTCCATTACCATCTACTGCAACAATGATCAACAATTTAATATCATACTTTCTCTAGACATGAGTGTCGTCCATAGATATTACCGTCCAGCAATGCACAAAACTATCAATTGGTGGTTTAAATGCCCAGAACACATATTTGAACATATATACTGGTATTCCCCAACTCCGCTCAAGCTTCCATTCAACAATAGTCCTGGGGTTAAAGTGTTGCAATGCCACCGTATACCTGGATAGAGATGCAAATGGCTTATCACAGTTAGCATAAATAATTTCAAACGCACGTTTATGCCCGAGAAATGCCTTTCCTTTGGTAATGGTACACCCATATTTCTGGTGAACAGATGTAATACATTCTTTGATCCTATACCTTATGGAGACTTCAATGTGTGGAATCAATATAAGAGAAATCAAATTAACATCCAAGTTAATGTGATTCCCACTAAATGTGTCCATTTCACAATTGTGGGTGCGAATGTATTATCCACGACCCACATATATGTTTTTTTCTTCCTCGCATGCAACATCCAATTACGACCCGTAAACCATCTACGTTACCTTGTATACATCTGGAGATGACTCCCATACCATCATCTCACGATATTCTTTTACGCTGTACAGTTTCACCACCCTGCTTAGGCATGCTCTATAATGAAAAATCATGCCCTTTGACAACACTTTTGTATAGATTCATCCCACATTGCTATTCAAATTTCATCAATATCCCTTGTGAGGGCATCCACATCCGGCGTACTTGGCTAATGATCAAGATAGCGAATCTTCCTTGAATGAAACGGTACGTTGGACTCATACACTCTTGGTCTAACGGGAGGTGAAGCATGCCCCCTCGTCAAATCAGGTTCAGTATTATCTTCCTCATCATCATCACCCTTGTTAAGGAAGGGTATGTCATCTCTAGACTCATTGGTAATGTTATCATAATCACTATTCTCTTTCTGACTCTGGGCATCTGTCAAGTCCCGGTTAAATATGTCGTCTTCGAACAATTGAGTAAGGAAAGGACTATTAAGTTGCTCATTTTCGCTGCACAACTAATAAAATAATGAGTTACCCAAATTGGTCCAAACTTTACATATAACTTTATATATTCACTTACAAATCATAATATATTGATATCCTATGATGCACAATAGGATGGACCACCATGATCCAACATACCAAAATTAGGCATATTCCAATTAGTCGTTGGTTCATAACTTGTAAAATTCAAATCTGGTCGGTACCCCCTCTGAAATATGAGTATTAATACAAATTCAATACATAAAAGTATGCATCGTAACAGAAAGAAAAATGATAGTTTACGACTCGGCTTGTGGATTATGTAAACTATGGGAGAAATTATTTCATCGCTCCTCATTCGCCCATGTAGATAAGTTTAGATCAGGACAAACTCTTTCAGCCGGAACCTGTTCGGCTGAAACTGCTTCAAAATAACCACCCGATGATTGATGGATATCCCTACTTTGTGCAACCTCATTATTGCCAACGTCTTCAGCCTTGACGTACGTTTCCAACAATTTTTTCACAATAAATTCTCAATATTCATCCGGAGTACTTAAAAAATCTCTCAGAGGTTCATCGTCTTCGATGTTAAACTCACCATAATAAGCAACCCCTTGAGGAGTCACAGAACACGAATATCTTCCGATTACTTTTTCACTGAACGTTTGCTCACACTTTTTTTTTACATAACAATGATACCAATGTTCATACTCCATTCTAAGTGGCAACTTAACATGATATTGTGAGGATAAACTATAGTTTATTGAGTTATTCGTCACTACAACCTCACCCTCCTCCCTTCCAATATAATAAAACCTTAATTCTTCGTTCTTAAAACATTATGAGAAAATACAAAATAACTAAACGAAAAATATTTCAGAAGACTTGAAAATATTTATAAATGAACTTTTGCAAAGACCAGTCCAGAGGTTCAATTATTTGAGGTATAGCGTCTTAGTTAAGTCCAGAAGAATTATTTTTGTAGACACAAATAATATATATATATATATATATATATATATATATATATATATATATATATATATATATATATATATATATATATATATATATATATATATATATATATATATATATATATATATATATGTATATAGCGTCTTAATAAAGAACATTATATGTATAGTGTCTTTTAAAAGAGCGTTCTGGACAAATGACCATTAAGGTATAGCGTCCTTTGAAAAGACGTTATATATAAATTGGTTACCATATTTTTTACACATTTTGATTTTGTAAGTCCAAAAGAATTACATATTGATTCCGCACTCTTCGTTCATCAGGATTTCTTTCCCTTTTGTTTTAGCTTGATGTACCGTTTCGTCATCTGTTTAGAGTAGGGATTCTGTTTTTTTCAAGGCAGTAACAAGAGATGGAATACAATCATATGTATCTTGATTAAAAGAACTTATTAAAGTCATATTCACTAACGGTACAGGTTTAAAAGAAAATGGCATTACCTCTCTTCTATGTACCACCCTTAAAAGATAAAAATAATAGTCAGGTCATTATCGTCAAACTAAATCTCAAGTCATGTTTTAGTTAGGCCCCTTTTTTTGTTTTTTGTTTATAACTATTTTCAAATTAAGATATCTTGAGGACAAATCTGATTATCAAGCAATTGTCCTTAAATCTGAACATTGAATAGTAAAGATTGTTTTCTTAGCGACTGAGTGTGTATAATTTATCTTTATTTCGTTGTCTCTAATGTGATTCAATGTGTTCTTGATAGTCTCTCGCTACTATGCTATGATATGATAGCACATGTCAGTTCTTAATTTGATATGGTTTCCGATATGCAGGACCCTCGGACCCCAACTCTCGGGTTGACATGGCGACAATTTGGTGAATAAGAAGGCTTTTAGAAAGAAACGAGACAATGATAGACACTTCTAATCAAATTCTAATTCTGGTGGTCCTCCCTTAACATGCATTATTAGTCTCAGCATTCAATCAGTTTCCCTCCCAACTAATGAAGGAAAACTATTGAGGGCAGCAAACGAACCACGAAAGACGATTAGTTGCAAAATAACTAAAAATAAAGTAAACTGTCTAACAAATCATCGTACATCTAGCGTGTTAAATGTGGACAAAAACAAAGAGCCGAGACTTCGCGAAACGTGAACTGACACTCATTTAGCTTTGAGTACGCGAGAACGATATTCTCCCAGTGCCCAAATTGGGAAAATGTTCCTATATGCAGAATAGGATATCATGCAATTCCTGTTGAAGACCCCGCTGATATCCTGAGAAATATAAAGACAGTCGATAAGTAAACAAATTATCCAGCCACATATATTATTAGAGAGAAACAAAAAGTAGTAAGCGTGGCAATCATAGTGACTATAATGCTGGGAGTGTGGGACATTTATCCTTCAAATAAGATCATTAAGTTCCACATGCCGCATGACGAAGCACCTACATATAAAATTGAGATTTGAAAACAGCTCCACTACCAGTTTATCAAGTTTTATTACTTCAGAAATGTAATTTAGAAAGTGCAGTTCGAATAATTAAAAGAAAATATAATATATCACATTCAAGTTTCAATTTGTATAGAGGCCTGTAGTAGAAAGGACACCAAAGTTGTCATACGCAGAGAAAACCTTAAAGCAGAGGAAAACATATTGGACCCTTAAAATCATGAAACAAGGTAACGCCCCTTGCTTATCCAACACTGGATAATACATTGGAAAGGTACTATGGGATGACCATGCGACTAGTGCAAATATTATCCTACATTAACACTAAACCAAAATGCCATCATCTTCTTACCCAACCGTTGTACTCGAGTAGACTTCTTTAACCTTTTTTAAATAACTGATGAACTCTTGAGGGCCAGTGTGGCACGCAGTTTGAAACTCAATAGATAATGAGCCCACCTTTTTACCCATCTCCATTGAAATAAAAGATTTTTGTCAGCAGCAGGCTTTTTAAACAAGACGATTAGAAATATGAAAATTTTGACCTTATTTACTGAACCAGCCTCCACTAGTTCTTTCTCGCATAGCCAGGTACTCTTATAAGCTAACTCTCCCACGAAAGATACCCAACACTTAATCAGATTCTCTTGAACAATGTAGTTTATATTTACATACTTCTTCTCCCAAAACTGTATGCAGCTCTAAAGTCAATTTAAGCCCGAAACTCCGCCCAAGAGGCACAGCCAATTAAACCAAATCAAAACTCTGAGGCAAGCGCTTAGGCAACCTTTTAACTTGCAAGTCAAAAAGTAAAAGGAGGGTACGCTGTTTTCAATAATAGCCACCAGGCACTTGTTTGTATACACTACAGTACAGGCATTTTTAAGTTACAGGGACTGGAAGCTGCAGAATTACCTGCTGAGGGAAATCTCCATTTTCTAGCTGAGCATTAATTAATACTTTTGCTGCATGGTGTAATGGCGTGGGATTTCTCTCAGCCTGCGATTGATTAAAGGGAAAAAAAGTAAACTTCAGCGAAAGAGGTGGACATTTTGATGTATAGTTACACATCTCAGTAATTTATAAGGATGTGTTTTGTGCAGAAAGGGATGACAACCCTCAATTATAATCACTAAGCAGAAGACTCCAACATTTTCAAAGATGTACACAAATATTCAGCTGAAAGGTGTATGCAGATCCAACAATTTGGGATGTAGATAACACAAACATTCTGCTTGAACATTTCTCTGTCTCAGTATCTCAAATTAGGACCAACCATGTAAATCAACTTACTAGAAAATGCCAAATGCTTCATAAAGTTCTTTCAATATATCTTGTTAAAAAGAGCAATTTAAAAGTAAAGAAAAGTCAAGAGCAGAAGAAATATGTCCCCAGAAGCAAGGAGTATGCCTGCATGTTTCAACGAGAACACCCTAAAGCACACCATTGAAGACTCAACAAATAACAGTTCACTATTCATCCCAAAGCCACCCCAACACACACACACACACAAAAAACACCTTTCCTTCTCCCCCATAAAAAGAGGGAGAAGAGAAATGGGTAAAATATCAAGCATAATTCAGAGGAATGCCAATATTAGCAGTGGGAAAGTGTTTGGAAAAAATCGACTGAACCAAACCAACAATTATAGAAATCATTTGGTTAGTTTCACTGGGCTGTTGTTGTTGTTGTAGTATTTGGTTAGTTTCGGTCTTAAAAAAATGGGAAACTGCCAAATTTTGGTTTGATGCTGGTTTTAAAAATTAAATATCGCAAAGTTAAAACAAAATGATTGTTGGTATATATGTTCCAATGGAATTTCTTAATTTCATTGATAGGATGCTCAGGTGGATGTGCGGGCTCACCAGGTTAGATAAGATTAAGAATGAAGTTATTCGAGAGAAGGTGGGGGTGGCCCGGTGGATGAGAAGATGCGAGAAGCGAGGCTGAGGTGGTTCGGGCATGTGCGGAGGAGAAGTCCTGATGCCCCAGTGAGGAGTTGTGAGCGGCTGGCGATTGTCGGTGTTCGGCGAGGCAGAGGGAGGCCTAAGAAGTATTGGGGAGAGGTGATTAGGCATGACATGGCTAGAATGCGGGTTTCCGAGGACATGACCCTTGATAGGAAAGTCTGGCGGTCTAGTATCAAGGTTGTAGGATAGGGGCTCCTAGAGTTTTTCGTACTCCTCACCCGGGGTTGGGTGAGGCTTGGCAGGGCTATCCATAGATGATTTGTGTTTTGGATTGTATCTCCCTTATCATAGTTATTTATGGTAGTTACTGTATGATATTATTGCATGCTATTTTATTTATGTTTAGATAATTATTTACGTTATTTCTGCTGGAGTTACTAATGCTCCTTTGTTTTTGTTTTTGTTTTACTGTTGAGAAAAATTTAATCTCTGTGAGGTTTCTTTTACTAGAATATTGTGTGGTTGAAGGTATTGCATCTTATACATGTTATAATTGTCATCTTAGTGTAGGTTTCTGTTTCTACTTATTTTCTTCTATTTCCCCCGTTAAATATTACTACTGATTTTTAACCAAAATGTTGTTTAAAGAAGAAAACTTTCTAAGACCAGAAAACTGAACCAAAATCAGGAATTATTCATCTTTAACACTCTCGTTTTGGTTTTCGTCATTAGTTTTTGAAAGACTGTTAAACATGTTTTTTAAAACATGAAAGCAGGATGACCCAGACCATGCAGTGATCGTTTTAAACATGAAAGCAGGACGACCCAGTCCATGCAGACCACTAATCAATATGTCTCAAATCATTAGAAGTCTCAGTCACCATTGGGATCCAGTCAATTTTCTGAGGATATAAATTAGAAAATCACAGCTTGGTCCCTCCATCTTTTAATTTTCATCCATGAAGGTACATAGAAATATTCATGAGGTCTTCATCTCCCTCCAGAAAATTTCACAGGGCATTGGCAGAAGAAAGCAACAACTTAAGGTTTCAAACTGCTCATTTCATTTCCTCGGATTTCAAAATGAAAAATATCTATTTGTTTGTTAGCTTGAAGTGATATATTATTTTAACTATTTAATGTTACTTATAAGTTCTCATAATCATGTTTAGGTCAAAAACTTTATTAGTACCTGTCCAGCAGCAATTAGAGTCAGCATAGCCCATGATGTATTTACAACATGATATCTGTTGCCTTCAAGATTTGTATACACCTATTTGGAAGAGAAGGAAAAGAGAAGAGAAAAATGAATGGTAAGTTAATGGATATATAGAGAATAAAAGGCAAAGATAACTCTCCCTACTACATCTTATAGGAAATATGACAAGCACCTTGATGGTATGAAAAATTACTTAGCTATTTATGTCATATTGGTCTGTTTGCAAAAGCACTGCATCATAAATATGAAATCAGTAAGACAATACTCCTACCCCAAGAGTTCGTTCATTATTTTGTACGAATTTCCAACATACAGGTCCCTACATCGGAGCACTCTGCCTGATTCCCTGTAGGGGCAGATGTGAGTACTGCTAAATAAAAAGTGAGTCTAAGGGGCAATTTTTTTCATGTGGCCACAAAAGGTTTGGACTTAAATAAATAAAAGCATTATGGATTGAATAGTTCTACAGATAGCAGATTTCTTGTCAAGGATAAAAGATGGGTTTGTAGTACTCGCGTCAAAATTTGGTTTAGAACGGAATAAAGGTGCGAATAACTCTTCCTTCACTTAAATAAATGAATGACCTATAAGGCCATAACAATTAACTAATATTACAATCAACGTATATCAACAAGCAGATTGCTCTTCAAAAACATTTGTGAAACCAATATATGAAATTTTTGTCATAAAATTCATTAATTCAGTAGAAGAAGAATTTGAAGAAAGGTTAAGCATTCAGGGAAGAAACATTATGGAGAAACATGAAACAGATCTAATTAACAATAGGTGTAAGAGGCAATGGAGCGGAGAGAAATCTAAGGGACTGGAAAGAACACCTTATCCCATTGTTTTTTTTTTGTTTGGGGGGGGGGGGGGGGGGGAGGGGGAGAGAGAGGATAGTATTGCAGTTGCCTTCCCAATTCCAGTCAAAAATAGATGAAACAACCTAAAACTTTGATATAATGTTATCCAAACACATCTCACACCAAAATACACAAAGACCAATCAGTTTTTACTAATGGGTGTATAATATTGCAATTGCATTCCCAAACCCAATCACAAATAGCTGAAACAACCAAAAACATTGCCAATTTTTATCCCACACCAAAGTCCACAAATTAAAAGACCACTTAGATGTTTCGAACATAAAACTTGCTGAGGGACAAGTTCAGTTTTTACTATGCACAGAAAAATTATAAGATATTCAAGGAACCAGAATAAGAAGTAAATGAAATGAGATGAAAGTACCTTATTTTGACAAGACAGGTAACTCTCCCCCCAGCCACCAGATGAGATTTGTTTGGACAACAAAAAGTCACAAGCCTTACGGATGCTGGAAGAATTAGTGTAGTTCCTTCCTGCAGCTAGTAAGCCAAGCACCCCAAACCAAGTGCCATAGGTGAAGCAAACTGCCCAAGAGCCATACCTAAAAGGAAGTTCAGACGCTAAATACAATTCTTATGGTTTCAGGAGAAAACTATGGACATGAACCAAGCATCGACTGTTTCAATATACAAGGATACCAGATGCCCTCGCAGTTCTACTGCATGTTGAGAAAACAGGGATAACAAGAACTAACCAGGAGCCATCTGCTTCTTGAATCTTTTCAATGAAGGCAGCAGCTTTAGCAATGCAGCGTTCCACTTCTTCTTTGCGATGACCAGGGTATAATTTCTTAAATGCTGTTAAAGCTTGAATTGCAGCTGAGGAACACTCTACGTAACTGTATAGTGACAAAGCTGTGTGGTTAACAGGAATCTACAAATGTATTTGCACACATACATATACTGCTATACAAGAAACAAGTTAGACATAAATGCAGATGACTTACGGGTAATCAATAACAATATCTCCAAAAGTCTCAGCAGGATTGATTATCTGAACAGGGAAAAATAATTTCAAATCAACAAAGGATTTAAATACTTGCATAATGCACGTGCAATAAGCAGCAACCCAACATCCATGTAGCATCATGTCAATAAGATTAAACATGGAATGAACGTTTGTGCAAGAACTATTTTAATAATTTTCGCACATTCTCTAAGACATCAGCCCCAAAAACTTCTTCACTAACGACAAAGGAGAAAAGAAAACGACAAGAGGTTAAGAATGTCATTGTGGGAAAACTAGTCGTCTTCCTATTACACTTTGTCTGCTGGTCTTTAATTTTCCCCTTGCAATAGTGGTTAAGAGGGTGTTTGGCTAAGCTTATAAGCTGGTCAAACTGGCTTATAAGCACTTTTTGGCTTATCTACGCGTTTGGTAAAATTAAAAGTACTTATAAGTTAAGTGCTTATAAGCCAAAAATAAGCCAAAAGCCATAAGCTGGTCTTCCCCAACTTATCCAATTTCAGCTTATAAACACTTTAGGTTTGACCAAAATATTTACTATTCTATCCTTAGAATACTTCTTTTTAAAACAAAACTCTTCGTATACCCAATTCTTTAGCTACATATTATTAACTTCAGCACTTTTATCCAAATAAGTAACTGCTTATTTTTTAAATCAGCTTCAGCAAATGCTTTTCAGCACGTAATGCTTATCAGCTACTCTAAATCAGCTAAGCCAAACAGGCTCTAACTTTATTATGGTGTAGGTACTTTCTGCCAATTTGCTTTTTAGCAACCATTAGATACTTTTACTAGCATTTACAGCATTATCCCCTAGGTGCTAAAAGATAATGTTACAACATCAATTGTACTTACGGCAAAATCTAAATTGAAGTGCATAATTTGAACTTGTAACAAGCAACCTCATCTTGATAAGAAGTCTTCAATAAACACTATTATTGCAATTTAAAAAAAAAAAACACACACACACACACACAAGTATATAGTGTGAAGGAAAAGTATGGGATAAACCAGCAAGCAAGCAAACACAAGGCAGGTAACAGTGCTAAAGCACTCTATATTGCTAAACTAACCTAAATATAATTTTCAGTAAAGAAAAGCTCCGAGAAAATGAGAATAATAAGACCCATTCGGTGTTTTTTCAACCCTAGTTGGAGGGAACAAGATTCAGGCAACCTGGATGAGGGAAACTAATCCTGCTTTTCATTACTCAAACTATATTTTTTTACAAATAAAATATTCTTTTAAATTTATTTTTGGTTGAGAAAAGGTGACTTTTACTTATGTTATTAAGAATTTTAAGATTTTAAAGTAATTTTTCAATTTAATTTCAATGGGGATGCATTTTTTTTTCCTTTGGATTCTTTTCTGAATGTTACCTAGAGGAGAAAGGGGGTATCCATTTTTAAGCATAAGCTACCACCCTTGAGAAGACACAGCAAGAGAATTCAAATGACTTGTGAAATATTATTTTCAACAAAAAGTGATTACAGAGGTAAAATCCTAAATACAAAGGTATTAAACATGCGTAAACAGCATAACTTTTTGATAAAGTTGAAATTAAAAATTACTGACAGCAACATTTCAAGACAAATACTCTTTTCGAGAGTTAGCTGGCAGAGTTCCAAGCACAAAAGAAGGCGGAAAAAGAGGTAATGTGTATCTCTCATCTTTGCCAAGAAAGAGAAATTGTCTTTTTACACGACAAAGAAATTATCATCAATATTTTAAAATAACCAAAGCATCATTGAATTCTCTAAAGAGTTTGAAATGTCTTGACATATTAACTGATGATAAAAAGGAAAGTGACCCCAGGAAGGGCAGCATTGAAGGAACTTCCTAATGTGGGCTAAAGAGTCAGAATTTACAAGATACCTTTAATCTGCAAACGGGCCAAACGAGCCGGTCTTCTGGGCCGCAGTCCCGGGCTAAACATTCTTTTTGGAGGAACCGGCCCAGGACCAGGCCACTAGTTCATGTCCCTGGCTAAATGAGCCGGGCCCGCGGTCCAAACGGGCTAAATGGGCCCAGTGCCAGTGGCTATAAATTTTTTTAGGCTATTTTTTAAACAAATTTTCAGATTATGGCCATTGGTCCAAGGGTTAATTTTCAAAAATAGCTGTTGGGGCAAAATGGTCCTGTTAGAATAGTTATGTAAATAGGAATATGAGTAAATAACCCTAACCCCATATATATTAGGAGTTGGACATGTTACTTATATATATAGGACTCATTGTGCCATTGTTAATCAATAATAATATTTTCTCTCGTGCATTCTCACATGGTGTCAGAGCATTGGTGAGATAATTATCGTTGTGCGTCATTCCAACAACATTCGGGAAGAAATCAGTCGTCACCGTGCAATTTTCCGGTGACCTAAGTAACTGTTTACATCAAAGTCATTATTTATTAGTGTTGTGAACAAACCAACACCACCATAAGGTTCACCATAGCCCCACGACCAAACACCAATAAAACCCGCCGAAAAACTCATTGCCACGCGCCCTCACGCGCTGGACAGAGTAAAAAATTTTCCGACGAGATCTGTGCACGCGCTTGGCACGTGAGACCCCTTCCAACCATTTTCCGACGAACTTCCTTCAGGAAAGGTCACTCGCACCTCAAAGCCGAGTCGACGAGTGCTAATCCCTAACAAATTCCGACAATTTTGGAATTTTCCAGCGAGCTACAGTGTTTTCAGTCAGATTTTGAAAAAGTTTCTTGTTGGTCGCCTACTAATTCCGACCCTACCCATCCTGTTTTCGTTTGATTCCGACTACTTTGAGTTTTTTTTCCGACGACTACACTAATTTTTTCCGGCAGCTACAATACTTTTCCGGCAACACAGTGTTTCCTCCCTTCGTTTCAGCAAATTGTCAGATGATTCTTTTTGTTATTTGGTGATAATCCAACCATGTCTTTGGGAGTCGATGCTTTCAGGTCTAAAAACCCGGGTTCTGGCAATTCCGGTGTTATGATTACCACAGAACCTTTAATGGGAGGTTCAAACTATTTAGCTTGGGCTTCGTTTATCGAGTTGTGGTATAAAGGTCAAGGAGTTCAAGATCATTTAACAAAAAAGGCTAGGGAAGGTGACGAAAAGGCCAAAACACTGTAAGAGAAGCTCGATGCTCAGTTACGTAGTATCCTGTGGCGATCTATAGATTCCAAGTTGATGCCCTTGTTCCGTCCATTCCAGACATGTTATTTAGTTTGGGAAAAGGCTCGTAATTTATGCACTAATGACATATCTCGTTTCAATGATGTAATATCGCAAATGACAAGCTTGAAGAAACAAGAATTGGATATGTCTACTTTCTTGGGACAAGTACAGAATTTGAGACGTATATGCCAGTTTTTGCTAGAATTGAAAAGCAACAAGAGCAACGACATAAGATGTTTCTAGTTCTTACCCTCGTTGGACTCCCTAATGACCTTGATTCAGTAGGTGACCAGATTTTGGCTAGTCCGACTGTCCTTACAGTTGATGAATTATTCTCTCGATTACTTCGCCTTGCTACAGCACCAAGTCATCCAGTAAGCTCATCACAGACACTTGACTCATCTGTCCTCGTATCCCAGTCAGTGGACAATCGGGCATCTCATACTATGGAGAATAGACGAGGAGGAGGTCGTTTTGGAATACCTAGACCCAAGTGCTCTTATTGTCATAAACTTGGACACACTCGTGACGTGTGCTTTTCTTTATATGGCTGCCACCCAAAACTGCTTATGTTGCTCAGACTGAGACTACAGGTAACCGGGGATTTTCTTTATCTGAAGGGGAGTATAATGAGTTCTTTCAATATCGAGCACGTAAGCAAACATCTCCACAAGTAGCCTTTGTTGCTCAGACCGATACTTCTATTATTGGTAATTCTTTTGCTTGTGTTTCCTAGTCTAGTACTCTTGGACAATGGATTGTGGACTCAGCCGCTTCTGATCATATCTTTGGTAATAAATCAATTTTGTCAAAATTGCGTATTCACAGTCTTTTCTCACTATTACTTTAGCCAATGGGTCTCAAAGCAAAGCAAAAAGAGTTAGACAAGCGAATCCTCTACCCTCTGTCACGCTAGATTCCGTTCTCTATGTCCCTGGCTGTCTGTTTAATCTTGCATCTGTTAGTCGTTTGACTCGTGCCCTCCATTGTGGTATATATTTATTGATGATCCTTTATTATGCAAGACCGCAGTACGGGGCAGACGATTGGAACATGACTTGAATCAGAAGGCCGTTACTACCTTGACTCACTCAATTCCTCCAAGGCATGTCTAGTTACAGATCCTCCGGACCTAATTCACAAACGTTTAGGACACCCAAGCTTATCCAAGCTTCAGAAGATGGTGCCTAGCTTGTCTAGTTTATCTACATTAGAGTGTGAGACATGTCAGCTCGGGAAACATACCCGAGCCTTCTTTCCTCGTAGTATTGAGAGTCATGCAGAGTGTTTTTTCTTTAGTTCATTATGATATATGGGGTCCTAATAAAGTCAGTTCAACCTTGGGATTTCGTTATTTTGTTAGTTTCATTGATGATCATTCAAGATGTACTTGCATTTTATTAATGAAAGATCGTTCTGAGTTGTTTTCTATATTCCAGAATTTTTGTACTGAAATTAAAAATCAATTTGGTGTTTCTATTCGCACTTTTCATAGTGATAATGCTTTAGAATATTTATCCTCTCAATTTCAGCAGTTTACGACTTCTCGAGGAATTATTCATCATACCTCTTGTCCTTATACCCCTCAGCAAAACGAGGTTGCAGAGAGAAAGAATAGGCACATCATTGAGACTGCTCACACACTTCTCATTGAGTCTCATGTTCCGTTGCGTTTTTGGGGCAATGCAATTCTCACAGCTTGTTATTTAGTTAATCGGATGCCTTCCTCTCCCATCCAGAATCAAATGCCGTATGTAATATTGTCTCCCCAATCACCCTTATACTCTGTTTCCCTTCGTGTTTTTGGGAGCACTTGTTTCATTCATAACTTCGCCCTTGGAAAAGATAAGTTAACTCCTCGTGCTCTCAAGTGTGTCTTCCTTGGTTATTCTCGTGTTCAGAAGGGATATCGTTGTTACTCACCTAATCTTCATAGGTACTTTATGTTATCTAACGTCACATTTTTTGAGTCTAAACCTTGGTACATATGATTTATATGCACTAGCTTGAGGGAGAGTATTAGAATAGTTATGTAAATAGGAATAAGAGTAAATAACCATAATCTCATATGTTTAGGAGTAGGACATGTTATTTATATATATATATATAGGACTTACTGTATCATTGTTAATCAATAATAATATTTTCTCTCGTGCATTCTCACATTTTCGATTTGAATATTAAAATTCTCATACCATCACCCACAATAATTAAATGGTAAATATGACAAATACATCTAACATGAAAAATATTACTAAATGCAGGATTTAGCGTATTGGTAAGTAAGTCTATAACATTTGTGTTACTAGGAAAAAATAAGGAAAAAGTATAATAAAAAAAGCTTGGGTTAAAAATTAGTTTGGGGGGGGGGGGGGGGGGAGGGGAGGTAAATGTCTATTTTTTGAAGACTTTTTCATCATTTGGCCATTGGGAAAAAATCGCTTGGGCCCATTTGGCCCGCCATGGGACCGGTCCGGTCTGGTCCCAGGGCGGTCCAAACGGTCCTAAATGGTAAAACCAGCCCACGAGACCGTCACGAGCCCACCAACCGCGTGCCAAACGGTCCCAGCCCGTTTAGCCCATGGACCGGTCCTGGCCCAGTTGTCAGCCTTATGTGCAAATAAGACTAGGCAAAATGGTAGATGGGTGTCTACTGTGGTCTATGACACTAATGTAATTAGCTAAAGGAAGCAGAAAAGTAGGTTAACAAGGACACAAGCATTAAGTAGAAGATCCTACTGCAGCAATAGATAACCAATTGAACCCAATTTTCATGATTTACTCCACGTGAGCAAACAAGACCCGCTTGGTGATTCGCTCTTAACTTGTAGCCAAATAAGCAATCAACTCTAGTCTTAGCTGTAAAAGTTCTACATAGTTTTTTGTTTTTTATTCTTTTTATTTTGAATAGCATGAAGATTACCTACATACAAATTGGACCAACTAGCACTGTGCCACACTGGTGCAACATTAGCATTTCACCAGGTTTTACCATAACAGTGAGACTTGTGGGCAGAGTATAGTTGCAAAAACATATTAAGAAATAAAGGGGACCATAATTCTAGTGGATGTTAATAAGACCCTTAAAGAAAGAAGCCATTAAGAATCTGAACATCCCCAAGCAAAATAAGAAGAAAATATTAACTAATTTTTTTCTTTCATAGCAGGAGATGACTAGAGAAGTGAAAAACAAGACTGTGCTATCCTCCTAAGCATGAGCAGAATCACATTGAATAATATGGTGTACATAACTCCACCAGGTTGACAAAAATGTTTATATGTGTAAAAGCGTAAAAACAATGACATGGAAGAAAATATTTTCTACAGGGTAACATGCAACCAAATGTTAACTTTCAAAAGAAATACCTCTAACCACGGATATGACCTCGATAGTTCATATGTTGCAAAGCCACCACCACTATTCTGCACACATACCAGCAAAAAGTTTTCTCAGTGATTCCCAAGACTGCACTTTCAGGAACAACAGGACCAAACAATAACAAAAAATTGTCTTTATAACATCAGAAAGGCATAGATTTTATTTGGCTGGCTTTGAGGAAAGGACCCAGAGATGTTGCAAAAGTAAGATCACTATCAACTGGTCAGAAAACTGCAAGTTAATTTGCTTAGAGCTCACTTCGAAAAAGACATACTCTAAAGTTCTCTGCATTATGAGACCAGAGGCAAACTTTTGGAATTCCAACACCTGAATCGAATACAATCACATAGAAAAGCCACAAGAAGATGCAGATCATTCTCATATCCAGAACATGACGGTGCAGATATTCTGAATGACTTGAGAAACCAAAAGATGCCTCAAATCAGAATCTTCAGATTCTAATCCAAAGGAATCTTTTTTTGTCACTAGTCCCAGTAGTATCATTTTTCACTCCCAATCACTATCAATCTGGAACTACACCCATCCCATATGAATAGAATATGCAGAATGTTTAACAGATAAGTGGATAATAAACAAAATACAGACACACAAACACACACACACATAGAGAGAGAGAGAGAGAGAATAGTGGGAAGGGAAGAGGGAGTACGAAAGGACAAGAAAAATACGGAGCTTGTATAATACAGAGGGCAGCAGAGATCTATTTTATGTGAGACTACCTTGGGAGGTGGGAACTAATGTATAAGTTGTTTTACTTTTACATGAAGTTAATGAACGTCTAACAACCTAAATTTCAAAGGGAATGGTATCCAAGTTATCTACTACATGAGTTTGGAAAGCAATCCTGCTTCAAGTCAAACAAGTTATCTTGATTTAGCTTTTAAGAAACCAAATTAGGCCAGGTTACAGTAATTTATCTGCAAGCACAGTTGACAAATTCATAGCAGGTGTTCTTCCTGTGTTTTATTAGAATATGTACAGAAGCCAGAGGCAAAAACTCTACAAATGCCTCCTATCCTTTTTCAGTTGTCATAACTATAAAAAGACCAAAGTAGAGGCTTTCTGTCAGCTCCTAGTACACATTTTAAGATACTAGTTCTTTAGAACATTGTTGCCTAAAATATGATGTGCAACATGAATTTAGCTTACTTACAAAAGCCTCTAAATTATAAATTTAGCTTATTTTTCCGCCAGAATGCATAAAATCCAAACTTAACATCCAGCCGTCACATTAAGCGTTTTGGAGATGCAACTGAGAACCTAAAAGCATCAAAGAGAAATATTGAAGACACTCTTGTAATTGTCAGTTTGTTTACCACAAAATGCAGCCTTCAAGTAAACGTGACAGAAAGTGCAATGCAAAGTCCATACACAAAGAAGTATGGAAAATGATATGAAATAAGAAGGGGAGAATGCTATTACCTGTAATGAAAGCAAAACATTTACAGCATCATAGAAACGCTTAGCCTCCAATGGATCACCGACTATCTCTGAAGGTAGTTTTGATAATAGAAGACTTGCCTGGTAGAGACTCACTTAGGTTAGCAGAAATGGAAACATATCAATGGGTTGGGAACACTAGTTATAAATTCTTACTTTAAGTCCCTCTGCAGTACAATCTGAAATGGGCCATCCGTGATCTGCAGTTGAAAAGGGCCAAGCACCTTTTGAAATATGACGGTACCAGAAATCTAGATTGCCTGGGCAATCATCTAACACCTTCAAAACAAAGGAAGGAACTTGCAAGTTTAGATCAATATCAGAGGTAAAAATAGGGGTGTTCATGGTTCGGTTTGGATCGGTTTTTTCCTAAAAAGAAACCAAACCAAGTAAGTCGGTTTTTCAAATATTAGAACCAAACCAAACCAATTAAGTCGGTTTTTCTCGATTCGGTTTATGTCGGTTTTTTCGGTTATTTGTCGGTTTTTTCTTAAATATAAGACATACACTACCAAACACATATTACGACGACCACATTTTCAATGTAGCACTATCAAATCAATTGTCCTTTGAGAAATCTATTATTTGCCAAAATATATTGATGATAATTGAATCAAATAGTGATGAATAATTTAAGGACTCAATTAAAAATATATTATTTTTACCATGGAATGGATTCTTACACTAAACAAAAGAAAACTACCAATCAAACTAGAATGTAAATGTAAAGAACTATATTAAAAGTGCAAACTATTAATATTTACCATAAATACTTTGAAACTTTGTATAATAATATACATATATAAAGGTGTAATAATAAATTTGAAATAGGTACTCCTATAGTCGGTTTTGGTTCAGCTTTTTTCTGATAAAATTCAAAACCAAACGAAATTTGATCGGTTTTTGGAATTCAAAATCAAAACCAAACCAAACCACAAAGTATCGATTTTTTTTTTGGTCGGTTTGGTTTGGTTTGGTTTTTCAGGTTTCTATAAACACCCCTAGGTAAAAATCAAGAAACTAATACGGCAGGTTACACCATAGATGATACAACAACAACAACAACCTAGTATAATCCCACATAGTGGGGTCTGGGGAGGGTAGTATGTACGCAGACCTTACCTCTACCTTGGGGTAGAGAGGCTGTTTCCAAATAGACCCCCGGCATCCTTCCGTCCAAGAACTTCCCACCCTGCTCTTGGGGAGACTCGAACTCACAACCTCTCGGTTGGAAGTGGGGGTTGCTTACCATCAGAGCAACCCCTCTTGTCAAATAGAACTAGTTATGAGAAATGCACCAGTCTAGGCTCATGTACCCTAATGGCGAAGCGTTAAGCCCTGCGCCAGTGGCACCAAAGATGATATGACAGAGAAAAGGTTTTACCTGTGTATTTTTTATGAATGAATGCGCTTTTCTCAATGCTGAACCATATTCCTCGCCAAGCTCTGTTGCAATGATTGCTTGAATTGCAAATGAAGTATCCCAAGATTGACTTCCATTGTATCCCTGAAATATGACAACATATCATCTATATATCATCAGACAAACAGAAAACGAGGCTTATAAATGACCAACACCAGTATAACTAATGTAGTATATTAAGAAACCCATATTTCAAACAGTAAAACTGGGAATTGATATTTGTAGACCTTCATTTTCATGCCATCTTCAGCAACCCACATATAGTCATGAATTCTTGGAAGGTGCAACTTGAAAGCTTCTGAATGAGGATCTTCAACCCAGCAACAAAGCATATTTAAAATCTGCAAATGAAAGGTCAGGTTTTTCAGGAAACAAAGGAAGATTATACTCCATATTATTCATCTATCAGGAACAACTGAAACATGCAGACAAACAACAGAAGAATAAAAGAGTTGCCAAATAGATAACTCATTGGCCTAAGATTGAATGCAAGGAATTAAAGCTAAATAAATGCTTCAGAACAGAAAAGCTTATGCAAACTGTATTTTGACACAATTTTGGAAAGGATCATCAAATCTTATAGCTAGGTAGTTTAGAAAGACAATTACTATAGTGTGTGGATTAACAAAGACCAATACCTTGTTTACAGGTCCTATGCATATGTAACGAGTGTTTTCATCTTCATAATGAATGTGCTCCATCACTGTGCGGAGAGCTTTTTCTCTCAATCTTTTCCCTGGCCAATGCATCAGAATAGGTTCCACAACCTTGTGAAGTGAAGCCCACAGGATATCTTGTACTAGAGGGTGCGGGTAGTAAAGGTCTTCCTGCAGAGAGTTAGGTAAGTAACAGAAGGTACAAACCAGAAAAGGACAAACAGTATAAGTTGCAATCCACAGGTCTTAGTGATGCAGATGAAGAAGCTACAATTGGTCTTAATACTTTTGGCTGCCAAGATCAAGTTATTTGCCAAGTTCATACATGTGAACTTGCTTCAAGCCTTCAAGTGCAAGAAGCCCAATAGTACAAATTCAAAAGGCCCAAGTCGTCAAAGAAGTCCAAGAAATCCAAGTTTGAAGTTTCCTTGCAAACAAGATAAGGACTTTTTTCCTTCCAAGAATAGGAATTCTTATTTGTCGTTTCAGTTTCTTAGTATGTTTACCGGAACCCCAATATAATCCAGACTTTTTAACCACCAAGAAAGGATGAATTTTCACAAGCATGCATGGACAGAAGATCTCTCAATGACATTACCATCAACGGCTATCAATCTGGTTTGAACAATGTTGTGCATTATTAGTTTATTAATAGAACGTATGCTTGATCTTCGTGTTTATGTTTTATTATAACAGTGGCATCTGAGTCAGTATTCTAGTAACCCAAAAGATAGGTGGCAATTGTGTCATTTGCCAAAAACAAATGACAAAAGAAGTGAAATTAGTGGGCCATAGCCTATAATGCAGACATAAAACTGGAATAAAGTGTTTTAAGGGTTTGATAGCTGTCAGATTCTCCACAGAACCTTTATAAACCAAAGGCCATTCATTTGGCTTTACTCGAAAGTGGAGAGCTAACGAAGAGGAAGAGAGAGGGGAAGAAGAGAAAGAAAAGGGAAGTATTATGTGTTATATGGGATGTTGGGCTGCCAAAGTTCAACACATCCACAAGATGGGTGCCGTAGAGATGCGGATGCTAAGATGGATGTGCAATCAAACAATATTAGACAAGAATAAAAATCACAACATTCGTCACAAGGTGCAAATTAAACACATTTAGGATAAATGAGATAAGGTCGCTTGAGTTGGTTTGATGATGTTGTGCACCAACCTATGATACACTAGTCTATAGGTGTGAAATCATGGTGAGCGAAGGTGTTAAAAGGGGATAACATAGACCTAAAATCATACAGAAAAAAATTGCTCAAAAGACCTACGATCTTTGACTTAGCAAAGATAGGGCACAATGGAAGAAAAATATTTATATACGTGATACCAATAAGTTGGGAGTAAGTTTTAGTCATGTTAATATGTTTACTTTAGGTCCTATGCTTTCTAGGAGTCGTTTGATCATGCTATAGATTCTTATGCCACTATAATATAGAAAACTTCTAGTACTTTCATTTTTATTTTTATTTTTATTTTGCATAATGTTGTAAATGGGAAAAATGGATAGTGGGGATTGGTAAGGCCGACCCCAACTGGTTTAGGACTGATGTGCAATACTTATTGTTTATGCCCCACTATTTGAAGTTAAAAGGAGACATCTGTAGTTACTCTTCCAAATGAAAGCATTGAATAATAGTGTCTGTGAAGATTAAAAGAGAAAGGGCAAAAACCCTACATGGTAGGTTTTAGTGTTTTAAAAGAATGACTTAGGCGGTGTAGCATAAGCCCTGCGCATCGCCTCTCTTAGGCAGCAATTTAGTCAAATAGTAAGGAACTAAAGCTTGCCCCTGCTCATAGACTTCAACTTGAAGAGGGCGACATTAAACTGTCAATATATGTAAAGTATTTTTTTAATTATTAAGAGACGCTGTTAATATGTTAGTACTTCTAAAAAATTAACATTTTTGTCTTGAAAAATAGTAACTTCATATTTTTTATAGCTAAAGTGATCAACAGTCACTCGGTTAAGTCGAAGGTCTAACGGAAATAGTTTATCTGCCTTCTTAAAGGTAGGGGTAAGGTATGTGTACACACTACCCTCCCCAGACCCCACTTGTGGAGCTACACTGGGTATGTTATATTTAAAGTGATCAATAGTCACTAAATATTGATCAGAAATTTAAAAATACATCTTAAATAGCACTTCAACTTAGTTCACAGGAATTATACTTCATAAAATTCATTTAGATTTTTTTTTATATTTGGTATATAACTATTATTTATTTTTATAGTTGTTTTTTCTTTACATGTATGTTTTTCTATTTTTTTCTTCTTGGTTGATGCCTTTCTTCAACTCCCCCCCCCCCCCCCCCCTTAAATTGCATATGCGCTTTAAAACATAGGTAAAAGCTGATCTTAGCATTTTCTTTGCTTTTCACCTTTAACGACACCAGGGTTTACTTCTACGTAGATTTATAACGTCAATGAGATGATGATAGTTTCGCAAGATGTTGCATATTAGTTTCGATCTATGTTAGCATGATTTCGTTACAATTGGATGTTTCTAAATCTTTTCAAGATTGTCCAGGACAGAAGGAGAAAAGCAGTAAATGAACACGCGCAAATTACTGCTCCTACCAACCTTTGCGCACTCATTGCGTGCTTTATTCCAATCTATTTCATGATAAGGCACTGTAAAGAGCTCCTTTCTCAAAGATAAAACTGTTGGCGTGATTGGGCCAACGAACCTTTTACCATACAGGTAGCACATAGGAAGATAAACCATCCTGCAGTGGCACCACATTCTTCCTGAAAAATTGGATGAAACAAGAGTTTCCATTTCTTAGAAAAGACAAAAAGCATATATTCTTGAGAAACAAAATCAGCAATGCATTGAAATGCTCATAATACAGCTAACACCATGATTTGACTATTTAGCATTATTGCAACAAAGGCACCAATAACTAACACAAAAATGACAAAAAGACATGATGGATGACACAAAAAAAGTTTTTCCTGTGAAAATATTATATCTTCCAACCTGTTTTGTTTCAAAATTTATTTTTATGAAGACATTAGTAATGAGCTTATGTTTCACCCATTTATCCACTTTTCCACATTCACTGAACATGTTGGTTTTCCCATTATTCTACTACATGTAATGATTTTCAAAAAAGAAACAAATGTAAGATGTTAAAAAGTAATATAAGAAATGAAAGTGAAACTAACCAGGATGAATTGGAAGGAAGTAAGGAAGAAGCCATATCTCCGGAGGGAGTGGATTGTTCCCAGACCAGTCGAATGCTCCAAGCACCTTATATTAATTTACGAAGGAATATAAAGTTTATTAAAATATACAATTTATTCATCCATCTAAAAGACATGCTTTCAAACCAAAAAGTTGAGATCTAGAAGTTACTGAACTGCGAGCCACATTTTCCCCCATGAAGTAATGGCTGTGGCACTACCATGATCCAAAATCCATTTACGGCCCTTCTCCATGGCCCCTTCTCCGTCATTAGCTCCTTCTCCAAGTAACCTTAGAGTAACATAGCTCAAAACAGAACCAAACATGGTGCTGTGGCCCTCAATGTGCAAGCCCCATCCACCATCATTATTCTGCAATTCAACATTGTTAAGACAAAAGGTTTTTCGCCCACCTCCAAGATGTGAATGGTGAAGGAAATTTTTTAAGGAAATATAATCAGCAAACTGAAAACAAAAGCAGAGATGCTGTGTTATCAAAAGGACTATACTTGCCTGATGGTTATAAAGATATCGAATCATTTCACGTTTATGTTCGCTTGTTAATACTGCATTGAGTGCCCCCGTAACAGATAGAGCAATGACCTGTTACAGATATAAAAGAAAACAAAATAAAATCGTAAAACAGAAATTATGACCCAATTATAGAGGATAAGACAATTAGAAGTATCTCTTAAAGTTAGGCAGCAATAGAAACATGTACCATGCCAGGCATTAGAAACATCGGCCCTCCATAATCTCCAGCCCAATGACCATCATGAGTTTGTAGAGTGGAATAAAAACTTAGTGCTCTTCTGAGCGTGGTAGCTACAGTATCTTCTGTAATATCTTCATTGCCTTGTACTTTGACTTGGGGCAAAATAGTAATTCCTGGATTCTCCTTTGATAGCTGATATACAAAATCAAAAGAAAAGGGGAAAACTATGATGACATGAACAGGAAAAAGGACATATACTCCAAGGGCTAAGTTGTATTTGTTAGGTATTCTCCTATTTTATGCCTGTCCCCAAAAGATTAGCACCTTTCTATATTTAGAAACTATTTAATGCAAATATTATATTTTACCCTTAATGACATGCTAGGAATTATACCCTTAGACAAGAGGGGTTGCTCTGATGGTAAGCAAACCCCACTTCCAACTGAGAGGTTGTGAGTTCGAGTCTCCCCAAGAGCAAGGTGGGAAGTTCTTGGAGGGAAGGATACCGGGGGTCTAATTGGAAACAGCCTCTCTACCCAAGGGTAGGGGTAAGGTCTGCGTACACACTACCCTCCAGACCCTACTAAGTGGGATTATACTGGGTTGTTGTAGTTGTTGTTGTTGTTGACATGCTAGGAATTGATAGGACCTGTGGATGCAAACTTATTTTTGGTATTTTATGTATATTTAGCTTATATATCAGAAGTCTTTCTCTTTTTTTGTTAAATTTCGTGTCTAGTCAAACACCATCAAACAAACTGAGGAGTACAATTCTTCACAAACATCAACTTCTAAAAGAAGATATGAACAATGTGATTACCGAGAAACCAAACAGATGTAAAGCAATACATAAGGGATAACTTATTTTGCATTCTCCCAAAAGATAGCAAACTATGAAAAATAAGTCCTTTACTAGGGAGATTACACTTAAAATAAAACTACTATGAACAACTGATTTTTTGTTTCCAAATCCATTACATTTTATCGTACAACATACTCCCCTCATTCCTTAAAAAATGGCATTATTTCCTTATTAATCCATTCCAAAAAAGAATGGTACCTTTCTACATTTGAAAACAATTTAACTTGAACTTCTCAATTTTACCCTCTTATGGCCACACAAATGTTATGGTACATTTAAGACCACAAGTTGTGAAAATTCTTATAACCACACTAATGTTGTAACATATTTAAGACCGCAAGTCCTAAAGTCTTCCAATCTCAAATTCCGTGTCAGTCAAACTACCCATATAAATTGAAATAGAGTAATAATTTTCTCTCATTGATAAAAGGTACAGCATTTAGTCTTTTCATCACCGTTGATAAGAAACTTGCCGAAAACTAAAACTAAATGAAATTCGAGAATGACATCCCATCATAATGGATCTCTCCTATCACTACCTACTAGTAGATCGATTTAGGGAAGAAAGAAATGCCGATTCAGCAATTCTTCCCATCCAGATAAAGCAAGTCACCCGTGATTTGACAGTTACATATTCTGTTGATGCAGGCCACCAGGATCCTCGAAGTCAAACCATTATGTTCGTTCATCGTCTCCTTTCAATCAAATCCAGCTAATAAAGCTTAGAATGAAAACATGAAAGCTATAATGATAAACGTTTCTAGTCAATTCAGATGAGGAGGTTATCTTTAGATTTTTTACTTCTCCTTTCAAAGTACTGTGTCAAAGTCACTAGGATTTTCTAACAAACATTGCTCAGCAAGACATTCTGCCACAGATTCTCTCAAATATCATAAGCGGAAAGATACAAAGATTCGAGAGTTTGCTTTTTCTTTTTCTTTTTCTTTGTCCCTTTTTTTTTCTTCCTGTTTTGGTGTGTGCCAATGATGAAATAATAGGAAAGTAGAGACAGGTAGATTATATACTTTTATCACAGCCTACAACACCTTTTTGGTCTTCTATCTAATTCCCTCGAACAATTTTTTGGACGTCAACAAATCAATAAACACAATTCTTCAAAAAATCACAATAAAGTATAGGAAAAGGAAAGTCACACCTTATTAAAAAAAAAAAAGGAAGTCACTTTGTTGCAATCAATCAACTACAACTACACCCTCTAAATTCGTTGTGCTCTAACAGGCCCTATTAAGAGGATCATCATAGTTAGACTATTTTTACATTAGCTCTCAACCTACTACAACTTTTCTACTTTGTTAGACAAAGAAAATTTAAAAGAACAAACGATTTTACCTCAAATATCCTACTCCTTTTGTCCCAGATAATTTCATTTCTAATTCCATCCAACCATGCCCGCACACCCATCTCAACATTCTCATTTCAACCACATTCATCTTCTATACATGAGAGTTCTTGACCGGTCTAACACTCCGCCCCATATAGCATAGTCGGTCTGACCACATTCTTACCACACAGAACACCAGAAGTAAGCCTCTATTTCACCCATCCGGACCCAATACGAAGTGTAACATCCTCATCAATCTCCCCATTCCCTTGTAAACAAAATCAAGGTACTTGAAACTTTCTCTCATAGGAATCAATTGTGAATCAAACCGTCGTCTTTGTCCACAACCTGAGTCGCGCTACTGAGCTTGCACTCCCAGTATTTTGTTTTGGTCCTGCTCAACTTGAAAATTTTAGACTCCCGGATTTGCCTCCAAACCTTTAACCTCTTGTTAACACCACATTGCATCTTGTCAATCAGTACAATGCCATCTGCAAATAACATGCACCACGATACCTCCCCTTGAATGTGATGCGTCAGCACGTCGATTGCATGTCAAACAGAAATGGGTTAAGGGCTGACCCCTAATTTAACCTCATCACAACCGGGAAGTGTTCGAAGTCCCCTCCTACTGTCCTCACCCGAGTTTTAGCTCCATCGTACATGTATTGAATAGCCTTAATGTATGCAACAGGAACGCCGCTAACCTCCAAACATCTCCACAACACCTTAGTTCGCACTTTATTGTACATCTTCTCTAAGTCGATGAATACCATATGTAAATCCCGCTTCCTCTCCCTATACTGCTCCATCAACCTCCTAACAAGGAGAATAACTTCAGTAGTTGAACACCCGGCATAAATCCGAATTGGTTCTCTGAGATAGACACAATCTTCCTCACCCTCCGCTCCATCACCCTTTCTCATACTTTCATAGTATGACTCAGTGGCTTGATACCCCGATAGTTGTTGCAATTTTTTATATCACCTTGTTCTTATATAATGGGATCATCATACTACGTCTCCACTCCTCAAGCATCTTCTTCGTATTAAAAATGACATTAAAAAACCTAGTTAGCCATTCCAAGCCCGTCCTACCCACGCTCTTCCAGAATTCCACTGGGATTTCATATGGCCAGCCGCTCTTCCCCTGCTCATCTTACGCATAGCCCCCTCTACCCCCTCAACTTTTATACGCCTACAATACCCAAAGTCCTGATGACTTTTGGATTGTTCTAAGTCACCCAGCACAGTGTTCCTATCCCACTCTTCATTCAAGAGTTTATGGAAGTAAGTCTGCCATCTCCAACGAATAAGTGCCTTATCCATCAATACTCTGACGTCCTCATCCTTGATGCACTTCACTTGGTCCATATCACGGGCTTCTCACGCGCACCATGGCTCGCCTGTACAACTTTTTATCCCCTCCTTGCCTCCAAATTTTAATTTTCAAATATTGAGTTAATTTGTTTCAATTTAGCTTCAAAGATTAGTCAAATTGACTCTCGATAAGCGAAAAGTGCCACTAAATTGGGACGGAGGGAGTTCACTTCATTTGGGGAAAAGTCTTTTGCAAACCAATTATCCCATTACTTACCCTATAAACCAAATATGCAAAAAGTATAAAAGATATTTAGTTTCCGACACATTGCTAGTTAATCATTAAAAGTTCATGGCTCTAACATAATATTTCAAGGAATCCATGAGTCCAACAACAAAACAAACGAGCAGAAACGGATAGAAGAGACTGACTGGAGACATACATACATAAAACTCAGGAAGCAATCATACATATATTAGTTATTACTTATTAGTTCCAATTCATCAATAACCTGATGTGTATTACAAAGCTGAAACTTTCCAAATAAGACAGTCTTAGAAGCTGAACAATTGCCAACTCATAAAATCATTCTAATAAAAATATAAAAATAAAACCAGAAAAAACTTTCATTAGTCAAGTCTTAATCCTTTTGAAAGATTCTAGGCCCATCCTTGTAGATCAAAATGAGCCAGTTAGATAGTTAGCAACAGTTTAAACACAGACCACATTATTGTTGTCCTAATTACTTCCCGTTTAAATGTCAACTATATAGACTTTTTATCTTTAAGTCATGCAGTTCTGAACAAAGTTGAAAGCAAAGGCACCATAATTTCACATTAAAGTTGCACTAATTATCCATAAGCAATAGATCAACCAAGTACAAAAAAACTGCCAGAGCAACGAAATATGAAGAAACTGGCAGACCATATACAACGATGTACAATGGAGCATAGCGGGAATAGAAACAGGGAGTTAGTTGACAGAAAAGTTTGATCAATCAAGTCCATTGAAGGTCTCCAATTCGAGTCCTGAGTATGGAAAAAAAATACTTGTATGGAGCACTTCCCCCTTTAATGGGCCTTACGTGGTGCAAACCCAGATTAGGCGAACCCAAAAAAGATTCAAGTCCATTACAAGATCAAAGTCAAAAAGAAATTGCTCTGGCGTGGTTGTATTTTCCTCCAACATGTAAAGTAAATCAATCCTTTTTCAAAATGTACACAAAACACAGAGAACTTGAACAGTACAGCACTAGAAATACACAACATATCCATTATTCTTTGAAGCTGACACCTCTGTGCTGGCTATAGACGGACGTACAGAGCGTCAAGGACGGGCTATGCGTCCCTAAACTTCTGAAAAATATATTATCATACACTTTTTTTTATAACCCAAAATTCACTACTACAGAAATAATGGGTCCGCCCCTCTACCCTCTAAATGAATTAACAGACCTGCATTTTTCAACACCCCCTCCCAAATACTGGAAACCTTATTCGGTTAATGTTGGGTAAGCTGTTGCCATTTGTGTTAAGTTACTCCAAAATTTCCTTTTGTGTAATTTTCTTCCAGCATATTGTTTACTGTCAAACTATATAAATCATAGAAAACACAAATGTTTAAAAATGAAAAAATAGACTTATACATTAAGATTCGTACAGTAAGACTAACAGGATATGCTAGCTAAAAGTCCTAGATCCACCCCTACTGCAGTAGTGCGTGCAAACTAAGAACAACAGTTTTTGAGCCAAAATACATCTGCTAATTTACTTAAGGAGGAACTAGATTTCTTTTTACCTGATAACGCATAATGAGATCAGCACTATGCTTTTGCTCAAAACGATGTTTGTGGAAATGCTCGCGAAACCTCTCGATCTCCGCTCGATCTTCAGGAGATCCGAGTTCTGGATCAAACTCCCATAGTTCCCTACCTACATGATTGTTCGTTGTCCGTAGCCATGGATTCCCTCCTTCTGCTATCTTCAGCTTCCACATTCTTCTACAAATTCACTCTGACTACTACAATATCAATACATAATCACAAATCACATACTAAAATTTCGCATAAAAAGAGTTATTGGATTGTTAACCATATTGAGAATTGAGATAAAGCTAAATCGAGGACTTACAAACACCATGAGCTATGTGAAAATAACAGCCATTAAAACTACTGACAGTGATAGGAAAATGAAGAAAAAACTTCAGAAATGGGTAGACGAAAATAAATAGTGCTAATAACTAAAAATGGACAAAAATAAGAGCAAATGTATGTCGACTCCGAAAAAGCACGGGTTAAGAAGCAATAATTCAAATGTATATTTCTTTTAAGTGTATGAATTCTGAAAATTAAAGAAAAACAGAGCAGAAATCAATCGAATGATAGAACAGAAAAACAGAGGCGTGAGAATGCATTATGAAAATCGTAGTGAATCTGACGATGAATACAAGAAGTGCACACCTGTATGGATTAATTGAGAATCTGGAAAGAGATGGAGAGAGCCACGTGCAATTGCAAATGTCAATAATCAATTTTAAAAAAACTCAAATTGAATGGTAAAAACGGACGGGAGCCCACCAGCATATGAAACACCACGTAGGCAGGTACCCTAAGATTCAAAAGTAGGCACCCGTTTTGGACTCAAAATATCTTTTTAAATGTAAAAAAAATTATATTTCTATATAAATTACGTTTATGAACCATCGTATTTTACCTTAACAATCATTTAGAATGTAATCGGGGTTCATAACAGTATTTTATATAATACGCTTCAACATATTGTGTTTTACCTAGTATCTAAAAAGATAACTATATAAAACGCAGTTCAATATCGCATTTTATATAAAACATGATATTAAACCGTATTTTATGTATTCTGTGGGCCCATCAATAACTCTTATGCGCTTAACTGACATAACAATAATTCAAATATGTAAAAAGCCATTTTAAATCATGTTTTACTTCCAAAAATTTGACCCTCCTCCCCCCTCCCCCCGGATTGGGCATTGCCTTATTTAAAGGTGTTAAGGGTTTTGACAAAAATCATTCAGAAATACTCTAACTTCGTGATAAATTTCTCTTGTTGTTAAATTCTCAAACTTTTTTCATAATGTCTAAAGAGCGAAAAGTAAGGGTTTTATTATATTGGGAGGTGAGGTTGTGGTGGTAAATAACTCAGTGAGCTATAGTTTATCTCCACAGAGTCATGTTAAGTTGCCACTTACAATGGAGTACGATAGACTGGTATCGTTATTATGCAACAAAATGAGGTTGAGCAAGCGTTCGGTGAATCTTAAAATAACAGGAAGATATATGTATTCTGTGACTTCGCAAGGGGTTACTTGTTACACTGAGTTTAACACTGAGGATGATGAAACTCTGAGAGATTTTTTGGGGACTCTGGATGAATACCGGAAACTTATTTGGATAAAAATGTTAGAAATGTACGTGAAGCATGAAGATGTTCGCAATAATGATGTTTCGCAGATTAGTGATAACCCTCAATCATCGAGTGGTTATTCTGGATCGGTTGTAGCCCAACAAGGTCCGGCAGAAAGAGTTTGGCCAAATCTAAACTTATCTCCATGAGCGAACGAGGAGCGATGAAATAATTTCTCCCCTACTTCATATAATCCACAAGACGACTGGTAAACTTTAATTTTCCTTTGTGTTACGATGTTTATTTTTGTTATATTAAATTTGTATTAACACTCATATATTCCACGTGAGGTATCGTCCAGATATGAATTTTACAAGTTAGACCCCATGCTCAATTGGAACATGTATAGTTTTGGTGTGTTAGATCACGATGGTCCATCCAGGAATCATCACCAAAAGGATAATATCTATCATGGAATGTCAACACAATATGACTTGTAAGTGAAGTGATACAGCTATATGTAAAGTATTTATCAATTTAAGTGGCTTATCATTTTGTTGTTTGTGCAGTATAAATGAGCAACTTGATGGTCGTAACCTCGTTTAGTTGCCCATAGATGACGTATTTAGTCGGGATTAGGCAGATGCGCAGAGTCAGAAAGATAATAGTGATTATGACAATGCTGCCATGAGTCTATAGACGATGCACCCTTCCCTAACGAGGGTAATGATGATGAGGAAGTGAATATCGAACCTGAGTTGACCAGGGAGCATGCTCCACCTCCCATTAGTCCAAGAGTGTACGAGTCCCACGTTTCGTTTCATTCAATGCATATTCCCTACCTTGATAATTTGCCAAGTATGCCGGATATGGATGCCCTCACAAGGGGTCTTGACGAAATTCAGTCAGCAATGTGAGACGAATCTAGACCAACGGTGCTGGCAAAGGGCATATTTTTTCCCTATAAATCTCGCCTATCCATGGCTTGTAAAATATACAACGTAAGAGAGTGTCGTGAGATGATAGTATGGGAGTCAAGTCTGGATGTATACATGATTGCTTTCCGTAGATGGTTTAGGGGTTGTCATTGGATGCTGCGTACGAGCAAGAAGGAAATAAGATTGTGGAAAATAGGTAAATATATTAGCACTCACAATTATGAAATGGATACATTCAAGGGGAATCACTTCAACTTGGATGTCGACTTGATTTCTCTTTAACTAATTCCACAATTGGAAGTTTGCATTAGGTACAAGATCAAAGAGTGTATTACATCCATCAAATAGGAATATGGGTGTACTATCACCAAAAGGCATATCTCGGGCGCAAACGTGCAATTGAAATTATTTATGGTGATTGGGATTAGTCATTTACATCTCTATCTAGGTACATGGCCGCAGTGAAACACTTCAACCCCGGGACTGTTGTTGAATGAAAGCTTGAGCAAAGTGCAGGAAGATCAGAATATATATTCAGATATGTGTTCTGGAATTTGAACCAGCAATTGATGGTTTTGTGCATTATCATCCGGTAATTTCGATAGACGATACTCATGTCTATGGAAAGTATGATATTAAGATGTTGATTATTACTGCAGTAGATGGCAATAGACAAATATTTCCACTAGCCTTTATCACCTGTGCAAATGAAAGCGAAGAGATATGGATGTTATTTTTGAACCACTTGAAGCAGCACACTATCAAACAACGTTCAGGTATTTGTCTAGTATTTGATCGGCATGGTGGTATATTAAGTTCTGTAGAGTATTTTCCTGAATGGCAGGAACCCTATGCATCCACCGTTATTGTGAAGCACCTGAAGGCCAATTTCAAGAAGAAATATCCCAACAAGGACTTGCATGATTTAATGTGGATGGCTGCAACTAATCACCAGCAGTGCAAATTCAGGAAGAATATGGAATCGATTCAGTAGTTAGACGAAAGATCCTATCATTAGTTGATGGGACATGAGCTTCACAAGTGGATATTGCATGCGGATAGTGGTAGACAATGGAGAACCCTGACTACAAATGTGTCAGAGTGTTTCAACGGGTTATTAAAGTATGCACATGGATTCTTGTCATTACCTTGGTCCGGATGACATTCAAACAGATGACGAAGAGGTTTGTTGAAAGTCATAGGTGTGCATCGGAATTGATGGAGAGGGATGTTGAATTTATGCCAATACCGATGAAAAGATTTGAGAAATGTAGGAGGCGAGCACATTGGCATAAATATGTATAGTATGATCACAACCGGGGTATTTTTGAAGTTAGCACCACTGTCCATCAACACCAGGGGAATAATATACACACCATAAATGAAGCCAACGGGTTGTATTCATATGGGAAATGGACTATCTACCACATTTCATACTCACATGCCATGAAGTGCTTTCAACAAACAGGTTTAAGGCTAACCAATTATTTTGAAAGGCAATACAGTGTTGCTGCATACTTAAACACATCTAGTGGTCAGTTACAGTCAATGGGTGATGAGCATTATTGGCCGCTGGAACCATTTAAGATGTCGTTTATGCGAGCAAATGTGGCATATGCTCGTAAACATGACGCGACCGTCGTAAATGTCCTTCATCTAGTTTGGGTGACGGTAGTCCCAAGTAAATATCTAATCATGTAGCCATGCCAAATATACGTCGTTCACCATGGTACAATCATCCCGCTGGTAATGTGTGGCCTCCTAGGTGGGCGTTGTCGGTACGAGTTGCGGCCTGCCAAACTAGCAAAGTACCCACTCGGTGGCATGATGATCCACAATATCAAGGCAGAACAACGGGACGGAATAGCCCCACATATTACGGCCAGCTGAGCAAAAATCGGGCAAGCTATCTATCAGCGCGTCGCTGTATGGAGTCCAGATGAACTATTAAGGAAGAACACAAAACGTTAGTATACGCAACTTCTATTTGAAACATTGACAAGTGAACTTAGATATACATTTACCCATACGCCATCCAACAAATCCAATATATTCCTGCAAGAGGAAAGATTATGCCGAGCCTCGTACTCGTGTGTATGTCCCCATCGAAGTACCTATCTCCTAGCTAGAGGGAGAAACTCCAGTGGTACGTCTGGATCTAATGGTGGTAGAGGTGGTTGTAACTATAGGAACCGCTCCCAGGCTGAAACATAACATAAAAAGTTGACGTAAAAGTTAAGATATATTTTATAAGGTATGTTAAAATGAATAGATTATTCGAATATGTTGTCACCTGTAGTAGCAGCAAGAATATGCTGGGTGCCCATGCTCGCTTGACACATGCATTTATACAAGTATGCGAGAATAGAGAGCCCCATCTGTAACTAGGATAAATCATCTAGCCGCTCAAGATGATGAAGAAATCTCAAGCTGAATAGATTCCCCGAAGTGTTCGGGGACAAGTCCCATCCAAACAACAGGAGTTGCAGCAACCTCGTATATCAGTCAACATGATCATTCGGTGTAGCACCATCGATCTGAGGATGTAATGCTTCCAACCACAGTCGAGTAGTCATCAACGGAAAACGAATGGTCCCATGCAGTACAGTCTCATCCTCTGGCCGAGAAGTAGTGAGCCGCTGAAGCATGTCCATGTTCTATACACGTTTCATCTCTTTTCATGCCATTCGGTAGAGCAATAGGCAGTTCATCAACGGGCATCCCATATAAAACCTCCACGTTCGGCAATGTGACGGTGGCCTTGGCAATAGGCAGGCGGTGTTGATATCCAATTTTTTCTATATATTTTTTAATATGCAAAATACATTCAAAATAGCATATGTATGCATATATGAGTATTTTCTAAACATTTTCTTATTTTTCCTTAATTTTTAAAAGATTTTTAAATCAATTTATTGCCCTATTTTATTGAGAAAACCCCATTAATTATTCCCAAAATTACTATTTTAGTGATTTATTTATTGGACTCTCATATTTATACTAAAATATAGCTAAGATAATTTCTTTTTGTTCATATCTTTATAAATTTATTTAGTATTTTTAAGGTTAAATTACATATAATTGCAATTTAGCCTCTTTTAGATTTAATTACGTTAATGTCTATAAAATTAGCTCCAATATTTTTAATTTGATAATTATGTATTATTATTTTAATACCTTTAATTTATTTCCGAAAATTATTCTATTATTTTTTATAAAATAAATAAGGAAAAAGTGGCTATTTAAATCTAGCCCAATTGTATTCCGATTTTAGCCTTATTTGAACCCAATTTTAAATTCAATTACCCAGCCCAAATCCTAGTGATACCCGACCCTTGAACCAATTAAAACAATCGCCTGGATTCCCATTTAATCTCAGTCGTTGATTGCTCAGATCAACGGCTCACATTAATCCTTTTCTTTTTTAATCTCGACCTACCCCCTAACCCTAACCATTTCACACCCTCAGCCACCTCTAAATCCCTTTCTCTCTCAATCCTCTCTTAACCACTTCTCAAACGCTACCCGCCACCCTTGACTACCACCCTAAAATCGCCCAAATCAATGGCTTCCAAAGCCATTGGGGGCCTGTATCCACCGCCCCGGGCTTCTATGTGTTCAAGTATCACAGTTTCATAGTTGAATCCTAGAAAATCTTCGTCCAGACCTTGGTCGGTCTTAGCTTTATGAATGTATCCGGTCATCTTTGACCTTGCTCCGGCCAGCCATGGCTATTCGAATCTAATTCTTGACTCTCCCGCTTGGATCAATGATTTTCAAAGCCTTTCTCACTATTTGGGGTTCTTCTAAAACCCTAACTAGGGGTGGGCATATTCCAGTCGGAACCGAATAAACCGACCAAACCGATTTTTTTTTATTTCGATTTTGGTTATTCAGTTTGATCGGTCGATTTCAGTTTAAAATTTTAGTTTTTTTGTTCGGTTTTCGGTTATTAAGTTTTTTAATTTGATTAACCGAAAAATCGAATTATTGGCATATATGTTCTTTAAGTTATATAAAGGTTATGTCCATAGGTAATAAATTAATATTATAAGGTCCAATCCATCAAAGAATCAACTCAATTAAGTAAGTCCATCAACTTTTCAATCTTAAAGACATTCTGTCTATTAAAACTTCCATAGCATATGTGATAGTTACCTGGAGAATTTCACACAAAGTTGTAATTTACACTATTTTGAATTTTATGATCCATAATAGTGTGCAAAGTTTAGTCTATTTTTTTCTATAAACACAATATTTCTAATAATTTCCAAGTTTTGGGAAAAATCCACAAATTTTTCGGTCATATTATTAAATAGAAAGAGTCTAATATGATAATGTTCAAACTAAAAACCGAATCGAGATAACTGAACCAAAATTAGAAAAATCGAACTGAACCGAACTTATTTCAGTTCGGTTTCGGTTACTACTTTTACAAAACTGAAAATCGAATAACCGAATTGAATTTCTTCAAATCGAACCGAACAGAACGAATTCCCACCCCTAACCCTAATCTTTAAGTTTTTTCCGATTTCTTTTAGGCCTGTTTCAGACATGTGATTACTCTAAACTTCTGACCATTTTTTAAAAAGTTTCTTTTATAACTCCATCTTCAAAAACCCTTATTTTTCAATTTAGGTTTTTGTAAGTTATTTCGAAGCGTTCTCTGATTTTTTTACATGTTCTATTGTGTTTACTTATGTCGTTCTTCAGTTTTCATGTTAGGAGTCTTAGTTGCTTTTGAGGTTTTTGTATGATTTAGTTGTTCATCATCTCTGAATTTGATTGTTTTCAAAACCCTAATTTATTTGGGGCTTATTCAAGCTTCTGAAGCTGTTTCACCTGTTTGAAGTAGCTCGACTGGATTTGAAACCCTTTTGTTTTAGCATCTGTTTCTTTAAGTAATTTTGACTTCTTGCCACCATTATACTTTTCAGAAGGGCCTTTTCACTTGACTTTTTGCATCCTATTTGATACTCTTTTCTCTATTACTAAGTTACTGAAGTTGACCTATGTGACTATCATGTTTCGATAGTTCACTATCTACTGGCTTTGTGATTGTTATTGCATGATGCTTCTATTTGTCATAAGTTCTGCCTCGCATGCCTAATATTTGTGCACTCTTTTTATATGCTGAATTCCTCTTTTGAATGACATCCAATTCCGGACTAATTTCAAACCACTCCTTGTGAAATTTTGATTCTTTCTTTGTCTCACATTACCGATTTCTCTATTTCTTGGTCTAATTTGAACACTTTCCTTTGAACCATCGATCCCTACCTTTTCTACTCAATATGATTGATTCCCTTACCTTGGTTACATTAGTACTTAATTCTTACCGACACTTCCTTGATTAGAATCTGATGAACCTAGTCCTTATTGCATATTGAGTACTTGTACTATGCTGAAAATACTTCCTTATTGGTCATATTCAGCCTTATGTGATTTCTTTCCTTATTTTAGCATTTGCATGTTACCTTTTAAGTTTAACTCCTTAATTAAAGGAGGTACTTATACTAATTTGATATTAATTAGTACATAGTTCCATAATTACCACTAAACTATGATTCTTGCCTTATTTCTTTTTACCTATTTTCAAACTATAAATACCTTGCTCTTTCATCAACACACAGACGATCACTCTTAGTTCTAGAATCACTTACACTCAAAACATTCTCTCCTACTTTACTACTTCTAGTGTGACCTATTTAGCTGGCTGAAAGCCAAAGCTATATCTCAAAATCCTACTACCTTGCTTTATTGTTTGCTTCTTTGAACTGGTATGTTCTAATTAAAATTCCAGCATCACAATGATATGTTTACTTAATAATTTTGCCTTTTTGTCTGCTTACTACTTGTGTTTAATTCAGTACTTAATGCTAGCATGCTGTAATTTCTTTCTTCCTATTCTTAATCTATGTATTAAGTATCCTAAACCCCTACCCCAATGTGTTTGATATTGATGGTTTGTTTGAGGTATGACAGTATTAAGTTGATGTGCATGACTCAAACTTGATTCCCATAGGATCATAACCTCTATGTATTCTCTAGTATTGTATATTCTGGTGGGCTTATGGGCATGCCAAGATCTTCTATTGTTGTGCATGCCCAAAGCTGACCCTTGCCTTATTACATTGGCTCTTTGCACTTTCCCAACCTCTGAACCACTTTTGTATGAAATTATCAACTTGTTTATGGCTTTTTCCCAGCTCCCCTTTCCCTCTCCTTTATTTGCTAAGAACTATGTTTCTTAACTTGAACTCTCTCTTAAACTTAAGTTCAGGTCCGCTCTTGTAAGCCTTGTCTTGGGACCCATGAGCTCCCTTTTAAGTAGGACACTTGAGGGCTGGCATTTCCACACTGCACTTGTCCCTATTCTGGTGATACAATTTTGTGTGAGCATTGTCTGGAGTCCCATTAAGGCTCTTAGGGAACTCTGACACACTCATATTGGAGAAAAGCTTTGGATCAATGGTCTTTGAGTTGGTCTATCTCATAACTCAGACAGGAAGTCAAGAATCAGGCTTCCTCTGGGTGTACTTTTCTTTGTACTTTTCCGATGTAATTTATTATTCTAATTTGTAATAAGTTGTAATAAACATCTGGGGCTGACTAGTGAAAAGGGGTGGGTAATTATGTATGCAAGGGTAGAAGTCATGCCTATAGGGTGTTTTAACTTCTGTATATTCAAATTTCACCTAGAAACCATGCCTATAAGGTGTTTTAACTTCTGCATATTCAAACTTCACTTAGAAACCATGGCTATAGGGTGTCATTGCTTCTATGTATTCCAACTTCAACTAGAAACCATGCCTATATGAATACTTTAATAATTCAAACTGCATTTAGATAACATGTCTATAAGGTTTAAAATAATTTTCTACAAATACCATGTCTATAAGGTTACCGCAATTAGATACCACGTCTAAAATCAGTAATGCATAGAACTCATGTCTATAAGGATCCTTAGCAATTCTGATTTGTTTTCATTCATATTCAATATTAGAGACAAAATCAGTAATAGTAGATGCTATCACCTGCAGAACATGTAACCAATTCATTTAATTTTTGTACATTCCGCATCTCTTTTAATAATTTAAGTCCCTCATATAACAAGTTTAACAAGTATGCATATAAGACTTCAAATAATTCATTTTTTGCCTTACTATCTCATCACCTTCTAAGTTCAGTAGATATCATGTCTATAGGACCTCGTCTAAACACTTAGGCAAGCATTAGAGTAATAATTATAAACTAAATCTATTTCTATTTATCATTACAACTAGCAGGCAGGCCTGATTCAGACTTCTTATCTGAGTTATGTAATAAACCAATCTACCTCAATATTTAAACTCCCTCGTTTTTGGTATTTTTAATCAGACCTAAAAAGTATGTGCAAGTCATGCTAATTATATGTTTTCTTTGTTTAGGGAGGTTTATATGAGCCTTTGTTTGTTTATATGCTTTCTCCCAAAATATGCAATATATGTTTTGTATGTCGTCTTAGAATTTTTACCTTTAAAACTTCAAATAAGCCTAGTATCCCTCCCTTCTAGGATTAATAGTACTAAGTGCCTTCTGGACTGATGTGAGTGGGATAGGTAATAGCATGCAATAAGTAATCGAGAATGATCCACGCTTTAAATACTTTAACGGGGTGGGAAAGGTATATATGGATATGATGACCATACGATAATGTCACGTGTAACTCCTCATTGAGAAGTGATTACGGACATTGTGTGGGGTGATCCATATTTTTAATAAACCTAGGACCCCCTTCCTTTGTTCTTCATTTCTTCTCTTTCAGCATTTTAACTCCTTATTTTAAAAAGTCAGTTTTCTAATTGATCTTTCAAACTTTGTTTACTTTCAAACCATTATGTGTTGAAATCCCCTCTTATTTGAGCCTTATCTTCCTATATACTAATTGTACCTCAATTCACAATAATTATCTGGCCGGGAACCGCACTAGTGGATTCTGAGAGGTGCCTAACACCTTCCCCTTAGAATAATTTCAAGCCCTTACCCTATCTCTAGCTATTCAAATCAAACTCTTTTGGTGTCCTAATGCACCCTAATCATTAGGTGACGACTCTTAAAATGCAAACCTAGTTCCCTAAAAGGAATGAGTTGTCCCACCAAATGTCATAAACCCGATTTCACGAGAAAAATGGGGCGCAACAGCATAGCAACTCTACTGGGGAAAATTAGGCTTTTACCATTTCAGACTATTATTGTGAATCTATGCTCCTTTATGTGCAAATTATTTGTTTAATTCCTTTAAGTATTCAATTCCCTTTTCAATTGCACAACTGACTTGTCTTTAGTTTCTTCCCCTTTTCTACTTTCCTTTACTACTACTTTAAATTATGAAAACTGTTGTATTCACTGCTTTCTTAACATGCAAATACGTGACAACATGCCTCACGATTAAAAAAGTGGTTAACTATCTCGAAAAAATTCATATCGCCCATCCGAAAAACGTGTCTCAATTACAACCAACCCCCCCTCCCCTGTCTCTTTCCCTATCAAAAAACTAGCCCTACATATTTTGTTCTACAAATTCTAACGAAGTGACACACTGGGGTCATGGGTCATGAAAGAGGTTGAAATTGTTGCATAATCATGATCAACATCATATTCCACTCGTGCCAAACAAATAGCATAGCAATGCTTATAATAAGTGGTTGCGCTCTTCCGATATTATCACCCTCTAAATCCGAGAAAGGCATATTTGCAGTAAAACCATGACCAATGGTGTAGTCGACTGTTCTGTGCCTTGCCCCTTGAATTGTCTACTTAAGGGTACCAGCTAAAACCCCATAGCAACCTTACTCTGTTTAAACTGTGCATGCATCATGGTCAAACCTAGCCAAGTCAGTTATGTTGTCCCCATAATGACTCTTTAAGATAGCCTTGTCCAAAGTCCATTGGATGTCCCTAAAACCCAAACGAACATCATCATGTTATGTGCATTTATTTGGAGAACTAAATGCTTTAATGCCAATTATTGGCATTTAAATAGTCGAGTCCAGTGGGGGTAAGGGCCTAACCTTTTTTTCTTGCAGAAATATGAGGCACGAAGTCCCCAGATTTGGCATGGTCACCAACATCCACCCAAAATTGCTAAGTTGGTGTGAGGATCTTCACTCTAGTGATCAGACCCTTGTCCGAAAATATCTGGGAAACCTACCTTCTCTCCTGGAAATCCAACCCAACAACAAGATCATAGAAGTTGTCACTTTGTTCTGGGATTATGAGAGGTTCATATTTTGCTTCGAGGACATTAAAATAACACCCTTGCTAGAAGAGATAGAAGGATTGGCCGGTATAGCATGGGAGACTTTGGGTTTGTTAATGCCTGAGAACCATAAAGGCAGGGGTTTCCTCAAAATGATGGGTTTGAATAAGAATCCAGAACTGACACGTTTGAAGGAATCCTACATCCATTTTGATTATTTGTACGAGAGGTACAGTCATAGAAAATCCTACCGTACGTATCATGGCAAGTTTTCCATCACATCATTAGAGCATATTCACCGAAGAGTCTTTGTATTCATGTTTTGCTTCCTGGGATTGATCGTGTTTTCAATAAAGAAAGCAAGAATCCACACCAGACTAGGTATGGTAATCATTCAGCATTGTGCCCATAATCACTATGGAGATATACTAAGCCTTGGAAAAGTGTCAACAAGGAGCCAAACACTTTGAAAGCTGCAATTTACTACTTCAACGTTAGCTCGTAGAGCATCTCCAACAGGGTGAATACCGATAAGAAATTCAGCAAATGGACTGGGATGATTATATCACTTTTCATCACCCAAAGCAAATGAATTACATGCCCAATATGTTTTCCTAACTGGAGAATGCTAGAGAATGGGTCGAGCTCTTCGAAAATATGACTGAGGACCAAGTACAGTGGATGTTCGAGTGGTTTCCGACCGAGGAGTTCATCACCCGATCCAGAGATGCACCTTTCCTAATATTGATCGGTCTAAGAGGAACATACCCTTACGTCCCTCTTTGGGTTATGAGGCAAGCGGATATGAAACAGGTTGTACCTAGGGTTGACAAGATGGGTCACTTTCAGGCTGACTTCCAGGATGACAATAGTCCTTATAAGTGCCAAGCTCAACATACGTGGCACTGCAAGATCATCATGGAGAAGGATACCATAGAGCCAGATAGATATCATGCTGGTTGTGTGCCCTACTATTTAGGCTGGTTGGAGGATAAGCATGATGGCCTAGGCCAACCTGGGTTTGTTCGACGTCACAGGATCATAGATGAAAAGGCCGAAGCACAGGTCAAGTACAATCTACTATGCAGAAGGATGCGAGAACGCAAAAAAAAGCGAGCATCGTGAGTTATAAAAAGCCAATCAAAAGTTAATTGAGGAATGGAAGGACATGGCTGTTAGTGCCAACAAGCGTCTGGGATACTTGGAGTGAGGCATAATGAAGTTAGAGTAGAAATTTCTCAAGAGGGTCGAAGATTGCCAAAATGCTGGGGGAAACAAAGGCGTACATCTATCCAGAGCCTAGCTATTGCTGGGACTTCGCGAGTTGGGAAAGCTGTTCGATGGGAAGGTCCTTTTGGGACCAAATAGTTAGGAATTTTCTTCTTTTTATGAAATGTAATAAGGCCAATGGATGTTAGTGACATTTATTTTCTATTATTTAGTGTTGATTTGGGAGTTGTCTTTTTTTTTCTATCAATAAAATGAGGCATTTAGCATTCTGAGTTCTCCAAACTAGTTTGTCGCTAGGCCTACATCGGGCACAATGAGGTCCCCAAATTAGGACATGGTTTACATTCTGCACTATGTATTTAAATATCACAATGCTTTTTTTATTATCCTCACTAACTTGTTACCTTTTTGTTTATTTATTCCCCTCCCCAAAAGGTTAGTTCGTGTACTCTGGCAACGTCATCTAATTCCACGAGATCCAGGGGCCCTCCACCCACTCCTCATCTTAGTCCTGTCAAATATAAGAACAAAGGGAAGATGGAATATTTGAACAACGCTAGAAAGGAGAACTCAACTAAACTGGTAGAGGTCACTCATGGCCATGGTACTCTGGTTCCTAAGGAAAATGCATCCCAACTTGAAAAAAAGCTCCTGAAATTTCAAGAAGAACTTGATCAGGTTTGGAATCTAGCAAATCTGTCATTTTCCCTCACCACTAATTTCCCAAATTCTCAGAACCCCACACCGCCATAAAATATCCAAAATTCACAAAACCATCCCGTTCCTCACCACCACTGCAACACCTGTAGTACTTCCAATAATACCCTGCCGCTCATCCCAGAATCTCAAAACTCCACAAATGACCACTGCCACACCTACCATAATACCCTATCTACATGGAGACTATGCCACATTCCACCTAGCCCATCTCAAGCACACTCGAGTCTGATAATAAAGACTTGCTCATCAGAAACTTGGTCGAAGAACTTAAGAAATGGACTAGTCAAATTCAAGGCATTAAAGGAAGTAAGGGAATTGAAGGGCTGAACTAGGAAGATCTTTGCATACAACCCGATGTTGAACAGCCCGAGGGGTACAAACCTCCTAAATTCTAGATGTTTAATGGTACAGGGGACCCAAGAGTCTATTTAAGAATGTATTGTGACAAGTTGGTTGGAGTAGGAAGAGACAAGAAAATTCGCATGAAGCTTTTCATGAGGAGCTTGAAGGGAGATACTTTGTCTTGGTACATTAGCAAAGATCCAAAGAAGTGGTGGAACTGTGTGAGCTGGCGTTCAATTTTATGGACAGGTTCAGGTTCAACACGAAGAATGCACCGGATGTGTTCTATATTCAGAATCTAAAGAAGAAGCCTACAGAACATTTCGCGAGTATGCTACTCGTTGTAGGTCCACAGCTGCTAAGGGTAGACCTGCCTTAGAGGAAGAAAAAATGAATAAATTCTTTGTCCGGGTTCAATACCCATAGTATTATGAAAGGCTGATGATGATCGAGGGCCACAAATTTTCTGACATTATCAAGCTGGTAGAAAGGATGGAAGAAGGCATCAAAGCGGTATGGTTACGAACTTCGAATCCCTACAAGCCATAAATAAGGTCTTACAATCAGGAGGCGTGTCCAAGAATGGGACATAGGAGCCGAAATGGTGGCACAGAGAACCAAATCTTCCGTCAAATACCAAACCTAGCCAATGCCTCCACTCACATATCAGCCTACTCCAAACTACCAAGCACCCTCACCTCTTACCAAACCCCGCCACCCACTTGTCAGCCACCTCTACCTCCCACATATTAGCCTACTATACCCAGATATTCCCAACTCGCACATGTTTACCATGCCTACAATACTCAACCATCCCATTATCAATCCCCTCCTGCATGCCAAAACTTCCCTAGACCTCGATCGAACTTTGACCGAAGGCATCCGAGACAATATACAGGTATTGCTGAACCTATTGACTAGTTTTATGAATGACTAAAAGCTGTTAGTTATGTCACCCTTATCCCTGATGCTCTTGAGAACCCTTCTTAGTGGGTTAATCCAAATAAATCCTGTGCATACCATTCCGGCATGAAAGGACACACCATCGATTAATGTCGTTCCTTGAAAGACAAGATCTAGAGTTTAATTGATAATAAGATTATCGTGGTAAAAGAACATACTCTAAATGTCTGCAATAATCCTCTGCTAGACCACAAGGGTGGAGGCATTCACATGATTGAAATAGAGGATGATTGGGATCCCGAGTGATCGATCGGTTTGATCACAGAAGCTAACGACCCAAAGAAAGTAGTAGTCACTCTTATTCCGATCGTGGCCCAGATTCAGCCCTCTGGGAACGCTGAGGTAAATATGTCCATGCCATTAGAGTTTGAAGCAACATCGTCTGAAAATACACCAACATCAATTGAGGTCGAATTTGTAGCTCCAGTAAATACACCTATAGTGTTTGAAGTTAAAGTTTTACCTTCTAGGGCACATGCTCTATTCGGAGTAGAGGTATCCATGCCGATTATAGTGGTGATGTCGACCATGACTCCATTCCATACAAAGGCTCTCCCTTGGGACTATACAGCCGAAGCAAGAAGGAAAGGCAAGGTTAGGTTTGGAGAGGCTATTGCGACATAGGGTATGACGAGAACTGGTAGAGTTTATACCCTAGAACATCTGGCTGAGTCAAGAAAGCAGGCCTTTAGCTGGCCAACCATCACCGAGACCAGACTAGATGAGCTCTGTAGAAAGATACATGCCAAGGAATACTCGGTCATTGACAAGCTGAACAAAACACCGGCGCAAATTTCTATCATTGCTTTGCTACAAAGTGCCCTATTAAGGGTGCTAAGTGAGGCATATGTGCCATATACGAATTACTCCCATAATTTCAAAGCAAAATAATTTCATTTGTTTATTTATAATTTTGATTTTTCGTGGCATTATTCTGTTAGGTATTTGCATTTTGTGCATTTTTAAAATAACAAAAATACAAAAAATACATGAGGCATGTGCACTTAGGAGTAATTTTGAATTTTTAGGAAATTGATTAGTAATTGGGAAAGAAAATTCAAAAAATAGCTTAATGTGCACTTAAGATTGATTTTAAGTAATTTTGTTTTTCCTTTTACTCTTTTTATGTGATAATAATTATTCTATGGCTAATTAGGTTTTGATAGATTAATTAGGAATTTTTTAGGCTTTAAATAATTTTGGAATTGAAATAAAAAAAAATGAAGGGGAAACCTGAAAATTCAATTCAAAATATATACTCTCTGGCCATTTTAATATAAAACCCAGGACCCAAATGCCCAGTCCACCCGTCCCTCAACCCAGTCCAACCAACCCCTACCCAAACGACATCGTTGAGGGACATATAATCCCGACCTTCCATCGTTAAGGCTGTATCCGGTTCCGGTTCTGGGTCTATTTGGGTCTGCGATTCTGTTTCTAGCGGTTCCGCTTCTGGCGGTTCTGGCGGTTTTGGTTCTGGCGGTGCCGGAACCGCTAACATCCAGTTTTGGGTACCATCCGATTTCGGTTCTGGCGGTTCCGATTCCGGCGGTTCTGAAATTATTTTTTTTGTAAGATCAATATCTTGTATAGTAGTCATTAGTATATTGTAGAATATATTTTATATGGTGTACTATGTTATTAGTATAGTATATATTGTGTTTGGTAATTAGTATATATTGTGTATAAGTAGTGTATATTTTGTATATAAGTAGTATATATTGTATTTAAGTAGTATATATTGTATATAAGTAGTGTATATTGTCTTGTAGTTAGTATATTGTGTTGTATGTTATATATTGTATGTTATACAAATATTCAAGGATTGATATAGAAGTAAAGACAAAGTCATATTGAGACAAAATGATATTCAATATGATAAGTAGGGGTTGGAATATTAGGCCTAGCATGCTCTAACGCCTGTTTATAAGCATTATAAACGGTTTGAGCATTCACTTTAATTGATGCTTTCGCATCAGCTAGTGTAGCCATTTCTACTTCTGAAAGATCTAAAGATTGATAAATAGTAGAATACCAAAAGTGAGGACCTCCTAATTCATAGTAGGATTTAACATAGTAGACACACCAAATATAGGAGGGATTGGAAAAAAATATTTTTTAAACTTCTTTTTCATTTCAGTTATTGCAATTTCATAAATTTTCCCTCCCTCGTTAAAATCAACAAACAAATTAGCAAGTGCGGCAATATAAACTAAGCAGTCAGAACTAGTTGGATAATATTGGCCAGATAAAGCATTTGTAGCCACATGAAAATATTTTAAAAAATCTAAAAGAATTTTAACGTTAGTCCAATCTTGTGTAGTTAGCATGTCGTTATCTTCCTCCCCACAATCCCGAGAATTATACGTAGCGTTAATTGGGTTTCTATATTCATACGCTACTACTAAACTTTCGTACATGTAGTTCCACCTAGTCGAGCAAGGTTTAGGAACCTTTCTTTCTCTAAGGCCATATTCGTCACACTTTTTAACATATTCTCTAAGTCTACTTCTAAAGTTTGAATTAAAAACCCAATTAAGAGCCATTTTAACCTTTTCAATTTCTAAGTTTAATATTCTCATACCATCACCAACAATTAAATGATAAATATGACATATACATCTAACATGGAAAATATTAGTAAAAGCAGGATTAAGTGTTCTAGTTAGCATACCTATTGCACTAGTGTTGCTAGAAGCGTTATCCATGGAAATTGACATTATTTTATCACTAAAACAAAATATCTCATACATCTGAAACAGTGTTAGCAATAAACCTACCCATGTGCCGTGAATTAATTATCCTATATGCAATAATGCGTTTTTGCATTGTCCAGTCTTCGTCTATCCAATGACTGGTTACGGTTAGATAATCACAATCATTATTACTTCTACCAATATCAGTTGTAATAGACATACGATTAGTTATATGGGTAAATAAATAGCTCAAGTATTGTTCATATTCATGCTTGTATTTATAAATATCGGCCTTAACTGTGGCGCGAGGCCAACCTTTATACGTAGGATTAAATACTCTTCTAATATAATAAATCCATGCAGGATTAGAAGCAAAAGAATAAGGCAAACACATAACAGTAATTATTTTAGCTAATTCTTCACGATCCTTATTTGGATCGTAATATAATATACCTCCGGTGACTGTGTTTATTCCTGGTTGAACTAGATTTGAACCAGTACTTGGGTTAACTGTAGTATCAGGACTTGTCCTCCCCTTTTGTTGCGCTTTCAATTGGAAATATCTAGCCTTATCGCTAGGGTGTAATTTTATACGCTTAACTAAAATACCGGTGCCGCTACGATCTCCAGTATACCTATGAACAAGTAATTTCCCACAAGATTTACACTTAGCCTTATCTTGTTCTCTTAGTTGAATAAAAAATTGCCAAACTAATAATGTTTCTGAACGTTTAGGAGGTTGTCCACTAAAAGTGGGAGTTTGTACGGGTGGGTGTGCCGGTTCATCACCTAAGTTATGAGCAGGACTAGTAGGTGTATCATCTAAATCTACTGGAGCTTGGGTTTCATCATCATCATCATCCTCATTTCCCTCTAAGATAGGTGCATTAGGATAAAAAGCATTCATAATATCATCGTCTATTCTATCACCAACTGCTACATCATGTAGAAAATCAATATTGCTAAATTGAAAACACGGGTGATCACTATCAAGGATTCCGAAGGGTTCATTAGGATTTCTAGGTTGGCTACTACTTTGAACTTGCTTATCTTTTCTAGGTCGGGGAGCCGGGGGAGGGGTAGTATTTTGGCCACTACTTTCACCGGTATTAGCTTTTCCTTTACCGAACATATTTTTCAATGAAAATGCCATAATAATTATAATTAAGCAAAATAACAACACATAAAAATATTCTTAGCACGTAAGAGTTGAAACGAGTTTACCGGATTGACGAACAACTTCTTGAAAATTGAAAATCGTTGAAATTGAACACTTGAAAACTTCAATTCAACAACGTCACAATGTTTCACGAATTTGCAACAATAAATTAAACACTTGCACTAGAAAGATTGAAAGAGAGCTTGAGAGAGATTGAGAGATATTGATGAATTGGTGAATAAAAATGAAAGAATGAGGGGGTATTTATAGTTAAGAAATGGAAAATAGTATAATTATATAAAGTTTGGGGTTAAATTAAAGTTTGGGGGCCAAATGGCTATTTTTTAAACTTTCAAACGGCTACTTTTGAAAAAGAGCCGTTTGGAAATTATTTTAAAAAAGAATTTTTTTTAAAAAGAATTACCGTTACAGAACCGCCGGAACCGTTTGGAACCGCCAGAACCGGTCCGGTTCCGGTTCTGGCGGTTCCAACGGGTAGAACCGCCCCGCCACGGTTCCCGGGAACCGCCAGAACCGGAACCGCCGGAACCGGCAAAACTGCCAGGGCCGCGGTTCCGGTTCGGAACCGCGAAAAATACAGCCTTATCCATCGTCAATCATCCAACGGATCATGTGGAGCCTACCATTTGACATAAAAGTGTCCAAAGGCTGTGTAATAGCCTTAGAGACAAAACATTCATCCTCAAGCAGTTCACTCAATAGAGTAACACCACCGTTGAGCCACCCTGTCCGCCGCCGGCCGGTGGCGTAACCCTAATGCCTCCCAGACTTACACCCTAGAACCTCCTCACTCTCCTCTTCCCAATCCCATAAAGATCACCCCTCGAATCACCGCCAATTTGCTCGCATATTCGATTAAAACACGATAGCTCCACCGTCCACTGCGTCGGCCGGTGGCAAACAACCTCCAACTCAACACCAATGAACCTCCTCACCATCCTTACCCTAACCTTGCCAGTGATAACCTCAAACATGGCTACAACTCGCCAAATATAGGCCTGCAGATGGCAGGTCCTCCATGCACGGCGGTGGATGCCATCCAATACCATTCAAACACCACACCCCATCCTCATCCAGCCTTCATCCACCCAAAAGCCCATCTAAACTCACTCAAATGGTCCCAGAACTCCTCAAGTGTCGGCACTAACCAATTGAAGTTAAATCCAAGATTGGAAATCACTCGAGGACTTTGATTGACTCCAGTAGTGATAGACTGAAAAAACCCTGATAATTCCCCATTCTTCTTTTAGTTTTAGTTATTGTTTCTGTTGTGCCTTTGGTTTTTTGCCTGTTCTGAACAAGTTAGGGTTGTTAGTGCAAGTTTTAAATCGTTTTAGCAAAATCTTGATTTCTTAGGTTGATTATATGTTAGTTTCATTTATGATTATGCCCCGTAGTCAGTGATAGCATGTTTGTTCGTGAAATCAATTCCTATGAAACAAAAATTTTAATTCATGTCTTTGTTTCTACAATCCGAATATTTAGGTGTTTTGAGTAAATGGTTTTGCCTAATTCATGAATAATGTTAGAGTAATTGAGTTATCATGGAATCAATAAGTCCATTGTTCCCCCTTTCGTCTTTTATTATTTTGTTTTTGTTGATCCTGTTAGTAATCAGTTTATGCCATGACAATCTTAATTAATTGGTCTTAACAAATCTCAGACATGTCATCTTTGGTTTAATTGCTGAATGGGTGTTAATGGAATTGGGTGATAGATTTTGTTTGATGCCAGCAATACCATGCTTGACCTTTGAAATTGAATGCAAGTAGAAAAGGGTCTGGACTGCTCTTGTAATTATTCATTAGTATTAATGATTTCTTGACCATTTATGTTCACAAGGTAGATTAATGACTAGCATGTTTTGAGGAACCAATATCTAAGATTTGAATAAACTTATTGGGTTTGAATTTCTATTTGATTGCTGAATTTGGACTGTTTGTCCTTGAGTAGTATCATTTGGACTGGTCATAGCTGTTAGGATTAGGAAATTAGTCTTAGGAGTTAATTTAGAATCCAAATAGATTGTGGAAGGGTAGCACAGGATTTGTACAGTCATTTCTGATAATTTTAAGGCAATTAAGGGCAATACAGACCTTTCAGGTTGTTAGTGGTAATATTGGGAACAAACAAGGGTAATATAGGTAGCATCTAAAGGGTAGAAAATGGTAGAAGTCTTTAGACCATTCTAGAAGAGGTCTTTAATACAAAATCAACAGTATTGCTGCAGTAACTTGGGAAACAAGTCATGAAAAGAGGGTTCAAATAAGTAATATCTGAAAATTAAAGAGGGACTTAAGGGCAAACATAATAAAAAATGATGCCCCAGTTTTTAGCTATAAAAAGGGGTAAAAATCAATGAAAAGGTGGTGGGAAAATCTGGAAAAAAGCATCCTTATAATTCTCTTAAGATTTTGAAGCTAAAATCCAGAAATTGTTACTGTTCCATTACTCATTATAGTGGCTCTTGATCACATCATGTTTGGAGACCAATTTTGCCTTAGTTAGTATGGAAACAATCGAGTGTGGCTGATAGAAATTTGATTCTGAAGTTGTTGTGATTCTCGATTGTTTGAAATCTCATTCTTTCACTGTTGCATTGCTTTCCTGGGGTTTGAAAGTTGAAATCTGAAGTTGCTGGGGTTTCTATTGGTCTTTGGGGTATCAATCTGGGTATAAGCTGTATCTGTTGTTACATTGCTGTGGCTGAATATGCTGACCTCCATTTTTCTTTGCATTGTGATTCCAAGTACACTTACTAAGCCTGATGCAAAATGTAAAAATGCAGTTGATATTTGAGATGAAGTCAGCTGCAAATTTTGCTATAAATTTGTTGTCTATTGTTCTTACATTTTGAGTGAAATCCTTGATTTAGTTAAGTTTTCTGAATGTAAATAAACCTGGGACTGTTTGGACTATTGAGTTAGTTAGATAATTATTGTTAGTAGCTGTAATTTTGTTCTAGGTTTCCTAGGTGTTGGATAAATTTAAGAACTATTTGGACTGTTAAAATTCATTATATGATATTTGTTAGTAATGTAATTTCATCCGAGATTTCCTAAGTGTTAGCTAAATTTGAATTTGATTGGTGGTTTATGTTGAATAAATTTAAGTTGAACAGGTGATTTTGTTCACGTCTATTTTTTATATAAGCAGGCATGTAACAACTTTTTGTGTAATGACAAGCCTGTTTGGGCTGACTGGCCATCTAGCCCACCAACTTCAGTTGTTTACATGTACATTCCCTGTGGTTCAGCTTGGGTTAATGATAGGGCCCAAAAAATAGTAATAAATAATGATCCGTCTCAATTGAAGGTTTAAGTGAAAAGGTTGCCCTTGGACCCAAGGATAGGGCTGTCAAGTTGGGTCCCGTTGAGGCCCAATTGATATATGAACTCAGGCCACTCAGATGTGGTATCGACACTAAACTCCCATAGTCAACTATTAGAATCACTTTTAGTAGCAAACAATCCTTCAGGCTATCCGTTATAAAATGCTGAGTCTAAAACACTTAGAATCTAAGACAAGTCGTTTAGTAAACATCTATGGTTTCTCGCAAAGATAACAACGCGCCAGTCATCTTAGGACGCGTCTTTAAGAATTCACTTTTTATGGATGCACATTTATGTGACCCAAATCCAAATCTCAACAAAGTTGGAATGTGTCAAAACCCACGGGTGCATTTATGTGACGTGGTTCGAGGCATGTTTTAACAACGTTGCAATTCTCTTTAAAATAATGATAAAAGTGGTTTAAAGTTAAAAAACACATAAGTTAAAACATATTCTAAAATCATATAATTTAAGCCAAATAAAACAGTAGAGCAACCGTGCTAGAACCACGGAACCCAGGAATGCCTAATACCTTCTCCCGGGTTAACAGAATTCCTTACTTGGATTTCTGGTTCGCGAATTGTTAAACAGAGTCATTCTTTCCTCGATTCGGGATTCTAAACGGTGACTTGGGACACCATAAATCTCCCAAGTGGCGACTCTGAAATTCTCTTAAATAATTGAATCCCATTTCGATTGTCCTTTAATTGGAAAAACTCACTTATCTACGCTCTTCGTCGGGTTGTAGTAGCCAAAAGGAGGTGTGACAGCAAGAAACTCTAAGGAATCGCTAAGCCCATAAAACTCAAGAAGCACGACACCACTATCGGTCTGGGATATGAGTATACTTGGAAAGAATTGAACAACTGGTCGCCACCATGGTGCGGTCCTTGCTATCCATTGGAGCAGCCAATACCATGCTTGGAATAGACTTCCAACCACCTGATGTTATCTATGGGTAAAAAGAAGAGGACGCACTGGCAGCGGTGAAGAATTTGTTCTTAAAAGATGACGATATAGATTATTGTGTCATTCCCGAGGAGGAGGGTGTGGAAGGCCCTTCCATACAGACCGTAAGCAGAGGATCATGCCTCAATAACTGGACCATCAGAACCACCAGAGCCTGGCAAGCCTCGGGGTAGCAAGGCTGAACAAGCATTATACACTATCTTTTACTTGTTAATTTTTCCTTTTGCAGTTTATATTTCCGCAATAAGATCTTCAATGTTCAAAACTATTTATGGAATTTATCAAAGCATTTCGTTTTTTATAAATTAACACACTTATTATTTTCTCTCATACATTACTTAAATAAAATTACTATTACTTATCTTGATGAACTAATGACGGTGACATGCAATGATACAACGCAAAAAATGGACATAGATTTAGAGGAAGATGATATACCTAAAGAGATTTTTAAGGAAGTTGAGGACTTTGAGAATAGACCTAAGTCCAACCTGGACGAGACTGAAATTGTTAATCTGGGGGATGAAGAGAACATCAAGGAAACACGAGTCATCGTTCATCTATCGCCATCAGAAAAAAGGAATACACAAATTTTCTAATAGAATATGAGGACATATTTGCATGGTGATATGACGACATGACGGCCCTGAGTACATCTATTGTGGCTCACAAACTGCCGGATCGTTCGACATCTCCGCCGGTAAAGTAGAAGCTCAAGAAGTTCAGGCCTAACATGAGTTTGAAAATCAAGAAAGAAGTCACCAACTTGGTCAAAGCTAAGGTTATCAGGGTAGTTCAGTATCCGACATGGTTAGCGAACATTGTACGAATACCAAAGAAGGACGGGAAGGTAAGACCGGGCCAGTCAGAAAGACGACTTCCCTTTGCCAAACATACACATCCTAATTGACAATTACACCAAGCATGAGTTGTAGTCATTTGTAGATTGCTTCGCCGGGTATCATCAAATCTGGATGGATGAAGAAGACGCATAGAAAATGACTTTCATTATGCTGTGAGGAGTGTATTGTTACAAGATGATGCCGTTTGGGTTAAAAAGTGCAGGGGCCACCTACATGAGGGACATGACCACCATTTTCCATGATATGATACACAACGAGATAGAGGTGTACGTAGATGATTTTATTATCAATTCCAAGAAGGCAACTGATCATATGGAAAAGTTGAGGAAGTTTTTCAATAGATTGTGAAGGTACAACGTGAAACTGAATCCCGTGAATTGTGCATTTTGGCTTCTTGCTAGAAAACTACTCAGGTTTAACGTGAGTCACCAAGGAATATAGCTGGATCCATCTAAGGTCAAAGCTATTCATGAATTGCCACCGCCAAAAAACAAGAAAGACGTGATGAGTTTCTTGGGGAGACTCAACTATATCAGTCGGTTCATATCACAATCTACAGTTATCTGTGGGCCAATCTTTAAGATGTTAAAGAAGGACACTGCCACCAAATGGACTGATGACTACCAAAAAGCTTTCGAAAGAATCAAGGCATACTTGTCAACACCACCAGTTTTGGTCCCACCTGACTTAGGTAGACCTCTACTACTCTACATCGCAGTGTTAGACAATGCCTTCGGTTGTGTCCTGGGGCAGCATGATAAAACGAGGAGGAAAGAGTAGGCCATTTAGTATTTCAGTAAGAAGTTCACTCCGTACGAAAGCCCGTTATTCTCTGTTAGAACGCAACTGTTGTGCTTTGACTTGAGTGGCCCAGAAGCTGAGGCATTACTTTTGTGCCTATTCTACATACCTCATATCAAGGATAGATCCTCTAACGTACATCTTTCAGAAGCCCATGCCCACTGACAAGCTAGTCAAGTGGCAAATCCTATCGAGTGAGTTTGACATTGTTTACGTGACTAAAAAAGCAATCAAGTGACAGGCGCTAGCAGATCACCTTGCTAAAAGCCCCGTGGATGGAGAATACGAACCCTTGAAGACATATTTTTCTGATGAAGAGGTATTATTCATATGAGAGGACATTACAGAATCATATGATGGCTGGAGAATGTATGGAGCAGTAAATTTCAAAGGATCTGGCATTGGAGCAGTCCTAGAATTAGAAATCGGTCAGCATTATCCGGTGTCTGCTAAGCTCAGGTTCTCGTGCACCAACAATATGACTGAGTATAAACCCTCCATCCTAGGGCTCAAGATGGCTATTGACATGAACGTTCAAGAGTTTCTAGTTATTGGAGATTCAGACTTACTCATACATCACGTCCGAGAAGAATGGGAAACCAAGAACTCTAAGATACTCCCGTATCTGCATCACGTACAGGAGTTAATAAAGATTTTCACAAAGACAAATTCCGACATGTTCCCAGAATCCAGAATGAATTCGCCGATGCATTAGCTACCCTATCATCTATGATACAATATCAAGGCAAGAACTTCATTGATCCTATTCTAGTAAAGATCCATGATCATACAGATTATTGTGCCCATATTAAAGAAGAGGCAAACAGAAAGCCTTGGTTTTATATTATCAAGGAATATTAAGCAAAAGGAGAATACTGTTGGAAACACGTTTCAAATGCAATATACTAAACGTGTGTTCTTTTGTAGGTTTTGATGAATGTCAAACAAAGCAATAAGCGATATATAGCAGTGCTCAAGGACAAGCACAAAATGGATGCATTACAAGAAGCTCAAGACAAAGTTTAGAAATGTTATAATTGAGTCAATATTAATTGTGATCTTGATTCCTCAATCTTGGCTCATAACATGGCTTCTCTACTAAAATTATTTTTCCAAAATCATGCATATCTAACTTAAGTGTCAAATGATTTTAAACTATGCATATTTATATTTGTTAAAATGTTTTTCAAACATGCCTCAAAAATCTGGGCTAAGCTAATCGATTATGTACTTATGATAATCGAGTATCTCTAAGCCAAGACTGCATGACAATCGATTGTGAATTAATGATAATCGATTGTGAGTAAGTCAGTTAACATCAGGTTTTTGCAAACTGCATAACAATCGATTGTGTACTTTTGATAATCGATTGTTAACTGAGGCAAAGTTTTCAAAACTCAGAAAAATCGATTATGAACTAATGGTAATCGATTAGAATGAGAAAAATGTCTCCCAGTGTTTTTAAATAAATTAATAATCGATTGTGGCTTTTGATAATCGATTATATATGAGACAGAAAGTTTTGAAATTAATTAATAATCGATTATGGCTTTTGATAATCGATTATATATGAGACAGTAAGTTTTGAAATTAATTTATAATCGATTGTTCTATTTGATAATCGATTGTTGGAACTAACCGTTGTCACACATTTTCAAATTACCTTCAGGTAATCGATTGTTGATATTTAACAATCGATGTTTTGCGTAAAATCTGGAAAAGATTTTCTGAACGTTGTTAAAATAATCGATTGTTGATTTCCTGATAATCGATGTTTTATGCCAAAAATTGGAAAGGATTTTTTAACGTTATAAATAATCGATTATTGATTTGAAGTAATCGATTGTTGACGTAAAATCTGGGATTGAATTTTTGATCTGATAGGCAAACAATCGATTGTTTAGTCTTGACAATCGATTGTCACTGAGTAATTTCAGCAATCCTTAATTGGCAATTAGACAACGGTAAGACTGAGTTTTTCACCTATAAATACAGGCTTAACTCAGTGTTTTCACAACAACAACATATACAATTTAAGTATTTTCATTGCTAAAAGCTTTCTTACATTGATCATCATTTTCATTCATCCATAAAGCTTTTTGAAGAGCCATTCTATTGAGCTAAGTTGTTGTGATCTTGAGCGTACTATTTCTACTCATATCTACTCATTGAGGAGTACTTTGTAAAGTGAGTTTGTTTTGTGTTTGTAAGAGAATTGCGATTCTCGTTTGTTGAGGAACTTGTGATTCCTCAGTTGAAGTCTTTGGGATTGTTATCCCCGAGCAGTTGAAGTCTTTGGGATTGTTATCCCCGAGCAATTGAAGTCTTTGGGATTGTTATCCCCGAGCAATTGAAGTCTTTGGGATTGGTATCCCCGAGCAATTGAAGTCTTTGGGATTGTGATCCCCGAGCACCTAGGTGAGGCTTGTGTCCTCAGCTGTAACGGTTTGTTAAGCACCCGTAAGCTTGACAAGTTTAGTGGAAATCTCGAGAGAGTCTCTCGGGGACTGGACTAACCACGTTTGTGGCCAACCAGGATACATCATTGTGTAAGTTTATTTTACTGCACTTGTTTTAATTTCTGCAAAGTTTTTAAATTCCGCACTAAAACGCTTAATATTTTTAAAACGCTATTCACCCCCCCTCTAGCGTAAAGCGTTATTTCCAACAATTGGTATCAGAGCCATACTCTCTGAAAAACCTAACCGTTTGAGAGAACCATCCATGGCTTCTACTCTAAATTTCTTTGCAGGAATAGGTGAAGGAGAATGCAGCATGTCACCTCCAATATTAGACGAAAACGACTACTCAGTCTGGAAATATCGGATGCAAGTTTTTACAATGGCAAACGATTTGTATCTATGGCAAGCTATTAAACACAGTGATCAACTGACGACAAAAGTCGGGAAAGATAAGGTAAGTGAATACAACACTAAAGCTATGAATATATTTCATAACGCCTTGAATCAGGAACTTTGGCGAAAAATCTCCCACTATAAAACTGCTAAGGAAATGTGGGACAAACTTGAGGAATTGCACGAAAACACGCCTCAAAAAGCGGTCAGCACAAACGATGAATCAACTGGTCAGTGCCTCATGGCAGACGAAAAAGACGAGGTAAGTACATCTAACGATATACAAATTGCTTATAACAAACTGCATGATGAGTTGGTAAATGCTTCTAAGACTATTAAAGATTTACAAAGGACTCTTTCTCTACAAGGAGAGGATTTTCAAAAACAACTCTTTTTAAAAGACAAGGACTTCGAAGAACGTCTTTCTTTAGCTCAAAAAGGGGTTGAAAATCTGTCTCGTGATAACGAGAATCTTGCAAATGAAAATCAATTTTTGTTAAATGATAGTATAGAACTTAGACAAGTCATCAAGACCATGCATGAAGCCTCTTGTGTTGATAATTGTTTTACTTGTACTACTTGTGAGTCCTTAAAACTAGAAAACACAGAACTTAGGAAAACTTTAGAAACTCGTAGTAAAGAAGTTCTTAAAGTTGGTGAAAAAGAATCGCCTAAGAAAAATCAACGGCATAAAAACAAAAACTCCACTACACCACCTAGACATTATGCTAGAATGTATGAAAATAAGGGTAGAACTAATATCTTTAGACAACCTAGATCCAAATCTAGGATTCTTGCAAACAAGCCTACAAATAGTAATTTTCGGCAACCAAGAAATAACTCTAGGAACGAGCTTAGACCACCTAGACATGACACTAGGTCCTTCAACAAGTCTAGCACTAATGACTTTAGACCATCTAGATATTATACTAGAAATGGGAACAATATATCTAGTGTTAATCATTTTCATTCGCCTAGAACTTTGTTGGCTCAACCTAGGCATCAACACAACCCGAACGTAGTATGTCATTACTGCAATCGTATAGGTCATATTGCACCTATGTGTTTTACAAAGCATAGAGATTCTTCATATTATTATGGTCGTTATTTGCCTAACCCCCAAGGACCCAAAATGGTATGGGTACCTAAAGAATATTAATTTGCCTTGTAGGTGTGCTTGAAGGGATCAAGTGTACTATGGTACCTTGACAGTGGATGCTCCAGACACATGACAGGAGACGAATCCAAATTCCTTCAACTAGAGCACAAAGAAGGAGGAAGTGTTGTATTCGGTGACAACAATAAAGGACAAATTATTGGCATCGGATCGGTCGGTAAGAATGAAAAATCCTCTATAAAGCATATATTACTTGTCAAAGGTTTAAAGCATAATCTCTTGAGCATAAGTCAATTATGTGACAAGGGAAATCTTGCGTTGTTTGATTCAGATGAGTGTCTAGTGTTTAGACGTAGTGATTTCAAGATTATTCTACGTGGTTTTAGAGTTGACAATATTTACATGGTTGATCTTGAAAACTCCTCATCCGAGTATGTTGATTGTTTGTTGAGCAAAGATGATAATGTGTGGTTGTGGCATCGTAGAGTAGCTCATATGAACATGCATCTTTTAAATAAATTAATTTCTCAAAATCTAGTGATTGGCCTTCCTAACTTAAAATTTGAAAGTGATACTATTTGTGACTCATGTCAGAAGGGGAAGCAAACAAGAGCATCTTTTAAATCCAAAAATGTTGTTTCAACCTCTAGACCTTTACAACTATTGCATATGGATTTATTCGGACCATCCCGCATCGAAAGTCTAGGAAGAAATAGATATGCTTTTGTAATTGTTGATGACTTCTCTAGATTTACATGGACATTATTTCTTGCACATAAAAGTGATGCATTTCTTAGCTTCAAGCTTTTTCTTAAAAGAGTTCAAAATGAAAAGGAATCAACTGTCACTTCCATTAGAAGTGATCATGGGGGAGAGTTTGATCACAATCTCTTTGCGGATTTTTGTGATGAACTCGGAATCGAGCATACCTTTTCCGCTCCACGTACACCACAACAAAACGGGGTGGTGGAAAGGAAAAATAGGAGTCTCGAAGAGATGGCTAGAACCATGCTCGACGAAGCTAAGATTCCCAAACACTTTTGGGCAGACGCCGTGAGTACCGCATGCTATGTTTTGAATAGAGTAGCAATTCGGCCGATACTCTTAAAAACCCCATATGAACTCTACAAAGGTAGAAAACCTGACATTTCACATTTACGTGTTTTTGGTTGTAAATGTTTTGTGCATAACAATGGAAAGGACCAACTAGGAAAATTTGATGCAAAGTCGGATGAAGGTATCTTCATTGGCTATTCTTCTCGTAGTAAAGCTTATAGGGTTTTTAATAAAAGAACCCAAGTTGTAGAGGAATCTCCTCATATTGTATTTTCCGAAGATAATACTCGCTTGGCGAGAAAGGATTGTGGTCTTGATCTTTCAGGTATTCTGGAAAGCCTAAAGGACAAAATTCAAGAAGAACCACCAAGGAAAGAAATTGACAAAACGGTGGAACAACAAATTGAAGAAGCTCCTCAATCGGAAAATGAACCAAAAGAGCAAACAGAATGGAGGACAGTCAAAGACCATCCTCTCGATCAGGTAATAGGCGACGTTGGAGGAAAGGTAAGTACCCGGAGCTCCCTTAGAAATACCTTAGATCTTACTGCGTTTGTTTCTCAAATTGAACCCAAAACCATCTCTGAAGCAATTGGGGATGAATTTTGGACCTTGGCAATGCAAGAGGAGCTTAACCAATTCAAACGTAACAACGTTTGGGATTTGGTGCCAAGACCCGAAGGTCATACCATAATTGGTACGAAATGGGTTTTTCGAAATAAATTAGATGAAAATGGCATAATCACTAGAAACAAAGCTAGGCTTGTGGCTCAAGGCTATAATCAAGAAGAAGGGATTGATTATGATGAGACATATGCTCCGGTAGCTAGATTAGAGGCCATCCGTTTGTTGCTTGCTTTTGCATCTTCTATGAATTTCATTTTATATCAAATGGATGTGAAAAGTGCCTTTTTAAATGGTTTTATCCAAGAAGAAGTTTTTGTAAAGCAACCCCCCGGTTTTGAAGACTTTAATTTTCCCAATCATGTTTTCAAACTCAAAAAGGCCCTTTATGGTTTAAAACAAGCTCCTCGAGCTTGGTATGAAAGGTTGAGTAAATTTCTTTTAGAAAATAATTTTATTCGTGGAAAAGTTGACACAACTTTATTTGTCAAGCATGAAAACAATGATATCTTGCTAGTTCAAATATATGTAGATGATATTATTTTTGGTGCTACTAACAATGCTCTATGCAAGGAATTTTCAAACTTAATGACTAGCGAATTTGAGATGTCCATGATGGGTGAGTTACAATTCTTTTTGGGATTACAAGTAAAACAAATGAAGGAAGGTACATTCATTTGTCAAAGCAAGTATTGCAAAGAACTGCTTAAACATTTTGACTTGAACAATGCAAAGGAAATAGCAACTCCCATGAGCACATCCGATCATCTCGACAAAGATGAAAAAGGTAAGCAAGTCGACATCAAAAAGTACCGAGGTATGATTGGCTCTCTTCTTTATCTTACTGCTAGTCGTCCGGACATCATGTTTAGCGTGTGCGTCTGTGCCCGTTATCAATCATGTCCAAAAGAGTCTCACCTTACTGCGGTAAAGCGGATTCTAAGGTATCTTGTCGGTACTACCAATGTGGGTCTATGGTACCCCAAAGGTTCTTCATGCCAACTTATTGGCTATTCCGACTCCGATTTTGCTGGATGCAAATTGGATCGCAAGAGCACTAGCGGCACTTGCCACTTGCTCGGTAGCGCTTTAGTTTCTTGGTTTAGTAAGAAGCAAGTTAGTGTTGCGTTGTCCACAACCGAGGCTGAATATGTAGCCGCGGGGAGTTGTTGCGCTCAAATCCTACGGATGAAACAACAACTCTTGGACTATGGCCTACGTCTTGATCACATTCCTCTTAGATGTGACAACACTAGTGCCATATGCTTGACGAAGAATCCCATTCTTCACTTGCGAACAAAACACATTGAAATTAGACATCATTTTATTAGAGATCACGTTCTAAAAGGCGATGTCGAAATTGAATTTGTTGAAACAAAAAGCCAATTGGCAGACATCTTTACAAAGCCCTTAGATAAAGAGTCCTTCTTCCGAATTCGTAGTGAACTCGGAATCCTTGACTCCACGTTGATCTAAGTCATGCATTGCATTTTATTTCTTACATAATTTCTAACTTGAGCGTCGGAGGCGTCTAACATTTTTTTTGCAGGTATCACCCTAAAGAAAAGGGGATCATAAAAAAAAAAAAAAAAAAAAAAAAAAAAAAAGCATGACGCAAAATACTCAAGTATTCTACAGGAAAATCGCCGTCAAACAATCGATTACTGTATCAATAATCGATTACTTCCTCTATCTTAATTTTCCAATAAATAAACTTGTGTTTATTTCACATTTTTTTCATATTCTTCCCTTGTGTAAATTTTTGCTAATGGCAAAAGGGGGAAGAAACGGGATATCAAGAAGTATGCTATATCACTCTCAACTTCATTCATGCTTAAAGTGAGGGGGAACATGAATTGAGGGGGAACATCAAATTGCATACTTTACTCTTGTCTTGGATTATCAAAATAATTATTGCATATATCCCGCTTATGTTTGCCATTATCAAAAAGGGGGAAATTGTTGGAAACACGTTTCAAATGCAATATACTAAATGTGTGTTCTTTTGTAGGTTTTGATGAATGTCAAACAAAGCAATAAGCGATATATAGCAGTGCTCAAGGACAAGCACAAAATGGATGCATTACAAGAAGCTCAAGACAAAGTTTAGAAATGTTATAATTGAGTCAATATTAATTGTGATCTTGATTCCTCAATCTTGGCTCATAACATGGCTTCTCTACTAAAATTATTTTTCCAAAATCATGCATATCTAACTTAAGTGTCAAATGATTTTAAACTATGCATATTTATATTTGTTAAAATGTTTTTCAAACATGCCTCAAAAATCTGGGCTAAGCTAATCGATTATGTACTTATGATAATCGAGTATCTCTAAGCCAAGACTGCATGACAATCGATTGTGAATTAATGATAATCGATTGTGAGTAAGTCAGTTAACATCAGGTTTTTGCAAACTGCATAACAATCGATTGTGTACTTTTGATAATCGATTGTTAACTGAGGCAAAGTTTTCAAAACTCAGAAAAATCGATTATGAACTAATGGTAATCGATTAGAATGAGAAAAATGTCTCCCAGTGTTTTTAAATAAATTAATAATCGATTGTGGCTTTTGATAATCGATTATATATGAGACAGAAAGTTTTGAAATTAATTAATAATCGATTATGGCTTTTGATAATCGATTATATATGAGACAGTAAGTTTTGAAATTAATTTATAATCGATTGTTCTATTTGATAATCGATTGTTGGAACTAACCGTTGTCACACATTTTCAAATTACCTTCAGGTAATCGATTGTTGATATTTAACAATCGATGTTTTGCGTAAAATCTGGAAAAGATTTTCTGAACGTTGTTAAAATAATCGATTGTTGATTTCCTGATAATCGATGTTTTATGCCAAAAATTGGAAAGGATTTTTTAACGTTATAAATAATCGATTATTGATTTGAAGTAATCGATTGTTGACGTAAAATCTGGGATTGAATTTTTGATCTGATAGGCAAACAATCGATTGTTTAGTCTTGACAATCGATTGTCACTGAGTAATTTCAGCAATCCTTAATTGGCAATTAGACAACGGTAAGACTGAGTTTTTCACCTATAAATACAGGCTTAACTCAGTGTTTTCACAACAACAACATATACAATTTAAGTATTTTCATTGCTAAAAGCTTTCTTACATTGATCATCATTTTCATTCATCCATAAAGCTTTTTGAAGAGCCATTCTATTGAGCTAAGTTGTTGTGATCTTGAGCGTACTATTTCTACTCATATCTACTCATTGAGGAGTACTTTGTAAAGTGAGTTTGTTTTGTGTTTGTAAGAGAATTGCGATTCTCGTTTGTTGAGGAACTTGTGATTCCTCAGTTGAAGTCTTTGGGATTGTTATCCCCGAGCAGTTGAAGTCTTTGGGATTGTTATCCCCGAGCAATTGAAGTCTTTGGGATTGTTATCCCCGAGCAATTGAAGTCTTTGGGATTGGTATCCCCGAGCAATTGAAGTCTTTGGGATTGTGATCCCCGAGCACCTAGGTGAGGCTTGTGTCCTCAGCTGTAACGGTTTGTTAAGCACCCGTAAGCTTGACAAGTTTAGTGGAAATCTCGAGAGAGTCTCTCGGGGACTGGACTAACCACGTTTGTGGCCAACCAGGATACATCATTGTGTAAGTTTATTTTACTGCAAAGTTTTTAAATTCCGCACTAAAACGCTTAATATTTTTAAAACGCTATTCACCCCCCCCCCCCTCTAGCGTAAAGCGTTATTTCCAACAAATACCCAGGGCTTGCATACCCTATTCAGAAACGCACACTTCAGAGGTTATCCAGCAACTTCTTTCATAGAGAGGAATCCTATATAGGAGGAATCCCGATTTGGGATTATTGAGGTATGTCAATGAAAAGGAAGCGTCCAAGATACTAAAGGAAATCCATGCTGGGACCTGCAGTCCACAGATGAACGGTTTTGTCTTAGCAAAGAAGATACTCCGAGCTGGTTACTTTTGGATGACTACGGAAGCGACTACATCCAGTATGTTCAAAAATGCCACCGTTGTCAGATACATGCAGACATGATAAAGGTACCTCCAAATAAGCTTAACGCAATGAGCTCGCCATGGCCTTTCGCTGCCTGGGGAATGGGTGTCATTGGACCAATCGAGCTTGCTGCTTCCAAGGGGAACAGATTTATCCTTGTAGCAATCGACTATTTCACCAAATGGGTCAAAGCAGCATCTTACTTAGCAGTAACTACGAAAGTTGTGGTAGACTTTGTCCGTGACTATATTGTCTGTCGATTGGGGATTCCAGAGTGGATCATTACCGACAATGGCTCCAACCTCAACAACGACTTAATGAGAGCCATGTGTGAAACTTTCAAGATCAGACATAAGAACTCTACAGCGTAAAGACCTCATATGAACGGGCGATAGAAGCTGCCAATAATAATATCAAGAAGATACTAAGGAAAATGATAGAGAAGTATAGTTAGTGGCACGAGAAGCTATCATTTACTTTATTAGGATATCCCACCATAGTCCACACATCAACCAGGGCAATCCCCTATATGTTGGTTTATAGTACAGAAGCCGTCATTCCTGCTGAAGTAGAAATTACTTCCTTAAGGATCATACAGGAAGCTGAGCTCGACGATGCAAAATGGGTGAGAAGTCATTATGGGCAATTAGCCCTTATCGACAGAAAGAGAATGAATGCAATTTGCCATGATCACTTTTATCAGAACAGAATGTCTAAAGCCTCCAACAAAAAAGTCAAGCTGAGATAGTTTACACCGGGACAAATGGTATTAAAGAAAGTTTTCCTGCATCAAAATGAAGCCAAAAGGAGATTCTCTCCCAATCGGCAAGGACCGTACATGGTTCACCGGGTTCTAACATAGGGAGCCCTCATACTTGTAGAAATGGACGGAGAAGTTTGGCAAAACCAATTAATTCAGATACAGTCAAGCGTTACTACGTGTAATCTTTATGCTTTCTTATATGGAAAAGGGTCAAAACTGCCCTCAACGTATTGACTCCGGAATAAAATTGCCCTCCGTTAACCTTTTGCAAAGAAAATTCCCCTACCGTTAAATTTGTGGCATACTTTTTCCCCTAAAACTAACAGATGTCTTGTCATTATTTTTAAATTTTTTTAATTCCATGTGTCAGGTTTTGATTGGTCATTCATTAAACGTGACCCAAAATCGTTTCTACCCCAAGCTCCGACCCAACCCGACCCGACCCAACTTTTTTTACCCCCCAAACCCCCTCTTCATCTTCCTCACAACACACCCTTTCTAACCATAAACCACCAAGCGACCTCCCATGGCTACCCCGTTGCTTCATCTTCCCCGTCCATCCCGTCACCTTCACATCGCTGGAAAACTTCACAACTAAACAGCCCCCCTCCATCACGAACCAGGTGTCCAGCCCGTCCCCCATAACCAAGCCATGAAAAACCAGCCCCCCATCTCCATCATCGTCATCCCCCACGCCTGGAATCGTTGCTTCTGCTTCTTCGACCGAGCTAGATTAGTGGGTTCGGGGGGTAAAAAAAGGTCGGGTTGGGTCGGATCGGGTTGGGGCGGAGCTTGGGGTAGAATTGATTTTGGGTCAGGTTTAATGAATGGCCAATCAAAACCAGACACGTGGAATTAAAAAAAAAATTTAAAAATAATGACAAGGCATCTGTTAGTTTTAGGGGCAAAAGTATGCCACAAATTTAACGGTAGGGGCATTTTCTTTGCAAAAGGTTAACAGAGGGAAATTTTGTTCCGGAGTCAATACGTTGAGGGCATTTTTGACCCTTTTTCCGTTTCCTATATAATGTAAATTGAACTTAGTCTGACCTAATTCCCGCTTAAGAGGGGATACATAGACAGCCTTATGGGTTCAGTCACAATTCAATAAAATTTTCATTTCCCCCGCAATTGGAAACTAGGGCAGAATTTTGAGGAGCTTCTCAAATTTCCGAAGTAATTTTAGTCAATCATTGCAAACAACCGTGAGAAGCATCAACCCATCAAACTGGGGAAGAATTTTGAGAAGGACCCTCAAAATTCCGTAGCAAGAGAGGTCGCAATGTCTTGAGCCACGTCACAATCGATGGGTCATCTAAAAGTTGTTTCTTAATGATACACTTATAACATATTTTTACAAATTCATGCATATTTATTGTTAAAATGGACTTGTTTAGCAACGGTACCCCAATGATACACACCTTATCACCAGATCAAAGCCGAACAGGCCAACCGGATCCAATAGGGATGCGTACTAACCTCCCCCTCTACAAAACTCAAGATTTTTCTTTGAATGCAGACACCTGGATTGCAGAAGCATCCGACATACTATACACTCACGAGACAAACAATTTTCATGAATACAACTCTCAGAATTGTTGTCTTTACTAGTATTTGATATCCACACGCACCGGTGATATTCCCCATATCACAATGTCCCCAACAGTCACAATATCGCAACCTGCTATCAGCTAAAAAAACTCTACTACCGTTTGCACCTTTTATTTCTTGCATAAGGCTGTCATTCTACCTTTTGATACTAACTGTCTTTATTTGCATTTTTTCGCATAGCATAAGGCTACCATTCTACCTTCCGAGACTAAACACTATCTCCATCTGCATTTTTACTGCATGGCATAAGGCTACCATTCTACCTTCCGAGACTAAACACTGTCTCCATTTGCATTTTTCATCATTGCATAAGGCTTTACTATTTTGCCTTTCGGGACTAAACATTGTCTCCATCTGTATTTTTTTGCATTGTATAAGGTTACCACTCTGACTTTCGAGACTATACGGTTTCTCTATCCGTATTTTTTTCATTGTATGGCTGAAAGATCGCCACCTTATTTACACTTGCATGGCTGAAAGATCACCACCGTATTTACACTTGCATAGCTGAAAGATCGCCACTTTATTTACACTTACATGGCTGAAAGATCACCACCTTATCTATTCTTTCGTGGTTGAAATATCGCCACCTTATTTACATTTGCATGGCTGAAACATCGCTACCTCATTTACATTTGCATGGCTAAAAGATCGCCTCCTTATTTACATTTGCATGACTAAAAGATCGCCACCTACTGCATCTCATGGGCTAAAAGATTACCAAATATTGCATCTCATGGGCTGAAAGATCGCCAAATTATTCATTACTAAGTTACTGAAATTGACCTGTGTGACTAACATGTTTCGATAGTTCACTATCTACTTGCTTTGTGATTGTTATTGCACGATGCTTCTCTTTGTCATAAGTTCAGCCTCGCATGCCTAATGTTTATGCACTCTTTTTATATGCCGAATTCCCCTTTTGAATGACCTCCAATTCTAAACTAAATTCAAACCATTCCTTGTCAAATTTTGACTCTTTCCTTGTCTCACTTTACTGATTTCTTTCTTTCTTGGTCTAATTTGAACACTTTCCTTTGAACGTTCATTCCCTACCTTTTCTACTCAATATGATTGATTCCCTTACCTTGGTTACATTGGTACTTGAGTCTTACGACACTTACTTGATTAGAATCGGATGAACCTAGTCCTTATTGCATATTGAGTGCTTGTACTATGCCGAAAATACTTCCTTATTGGTCATATTTAGCCTTATGTGTTTTCTTTCCTTATTTTAGCATTTGTATGTTACCATTTAAGTGTAACTCCTTAATTAAAGCGGTACTTATACTGATTTAGTTTTAATTAGTACATAGTTCCCTTGTTTTTCATTTCTTTTCTTTTAGCATTTTAACTCCTTATCTAAAAAAGTCAGCTTTTCTAATTGTTCTTTCATATTTTGTTTACTTTCAAACCATTATGTGTTAAAATCCCCTCTTATTTGAGCCTTATCTACCTATATGCTAATTGCACCTCAATTTACAATAATTGTTTGGCCGAGAACCACAGTTGTTGATTCTGAGGGGTGCCTAACACCTTCCCCTTAGAATAATTTCAAGCCCTTACCCTATCTCTGGTTATTCAAATCAAACTCTTTAGGTGTCCTAATGCACTCTAATCATTAGTTGTCGACTCTTCAAATGCAAACCCAGTTCCCAAAAGGATTGAGTTGTCCCTCCAAATATCATAAACCTGATTTCCCGAGAAATATGGGGCACGAAAGGCAGAATGTTTGTGTTTCTGGTCGCCGCCGCTCTATCAGGACCGTGATCAAATACCAATCGATTTGCAACCACCCGATATCAATCATCTTGTAGAAACACGTGTCCCGCAGGCGCGTGACTACACGGTCATGGAGAACTCTAACATGTGTCACACCTCCTTTATACACGGCTACCCGAAGGATAAATTTATAAGGGTGTTTTTCCAATTAAAGTGACATTATTCGAAATGAGATTATTTATTTATTTAGAGTCGTCACTTAGGATAGGTTTGGCTTTTGGTGTCCCAAGTCACCGATTTGTTTTGAATCCCAAATCATGGAAATTTTTGACTGCCCGAATGGTGTTTGCGAAACAAAAATTCTAACTAACAAATTTTGTTGACCCGGGGGAAGGTGTTAGGCACCCTTGGATCCTGTGGTTCTAGCACGGTCGCTTAAATTATTATACTTGGCTAAAATTCTGATTTTATGCATGTTCATCCTATAATGCAATTTTAAATTATTTACCGCTTTTAAATTAAATTTTTAAGAATGTGAACGTCATTTAAAACATATCCTTCGGTTGTGTCACATGAAATGCACCCGGATCCGAAACACATTTTATCCAACGTTTTGGGATTTGGATTTGGGTCACATGAAATGCACACCCGTATTTAGGAAGGTAAAGTTACTAAAAGACGCGCCTCAAGTGACTAACGTATTATTATCTTTACGGGAAGCCGTGAAGTTTGCTAAATGGCATATCCCGAATTTCTAAACCTTTTAATAGGAGCATTTAAAGAGGGCCACGCAATTTACGGGTTTCGTTTGGTGCAGCACACCTTATTTTATTATTTAAAGTCCAGTATAAAGCATACTAGGATTTTCTATGGTGTTTGTCTCTAAAAGGACCTAGTTAATTAGCAATTATAGAATTCGGGCTTCAAATTCAAGTTCGAATTCAAACAAAATGATGAAACCTTTTAATTCAAATTCGCCACCTAACGTGAAAGCCCAATTTTAGATTATGTTACCTTACGAGTTAAAGACGTTAAATCAAATCCCAAAAAAAGACTTTTAGTAGAGTTTGGGTGAGGGTTTATCAAATCATGGGCCTGCTCATGGGCCAAAGGCAGGAGTGACTGGGAATTAAGGAACCTGGGGTAGGTCCTCATCTTGGACCGTCTGTGAAACTCAAACAATGAAAGCAAGTACTCAAATATTACAATCCCAATTTGATTTATGCAAACAAACTCTATTCTATAGATGTATTTAGATCAGATCTATTTTAGCCAAATGTCTATAACATCAAACTTTAAATTTGTAAACTTCAGGTTCGAATGCATAAGCGCATAACAGTCTATAATTGACTTTCCGGTTGGATACACAATTTAATATTTGAATTACTTCATCAAACGCAATGCCTAACGATTCATGACCTGATTTTTCATTTAGGAATATGCAATATTGCTCAAAGCTGTTTGAGTGTTGAGTTATTAACTACGAATGAAGATCTAAACTCAAATTTTGTATTTATGTTGTTACTAATATCGACAGTTGAACCTATCATTACATACAATCATACTAAACTAGTGAATATTAATAGTTCAATACAAATTAACAGTCCAACGGCCAGTGTTCAAATGAATACAAATTAAAAAAAACAAAACAAAACTACACTAAACAAGCAAATCAGTAGCGTCTATCCAACTGGAGTCATACAACAATCCAAACGAGCATGCATAAGAAAGCAGGCTGGTAAATGTAATTTATTCCATTTCAAATTCACAGCTACATCAACGCAGTTTAGTATATGTACCTGAATTAAGGCAAAGATGAAACACCTATGAGTAGGTAAACAATATACAATAACAACAACAAATTCACAGCAATAAACCAAGCTCGAAACCCAGAATCGAACAGAAGAATTTATCAAATAAACCAGGACATGATGTAAAGCCAGCAACACCTGTGAACCAACCAAAACAGCCTCGTTTTAAACCCAAACATACTCGAAATTTAGCCCACAAACTTCTGAAGGTTTACACCTCAAACACATGTCTTTCTGGTCGTTTTCATCTTATGTAGCTAGAAATTCAAATTGATGCTGAGAACTAGAACTAATCTGAGGAAAATACTCCAATGGAACAGTATTTGTTTTTTGAGATTTTTTTGGAGATTTAGGATTCAAATTTTCCAGAGATTTTCAGGGGCTAACCGGTGGGAATTTCTCAAAGTCTAACCTCTTTGGGAAGTTTTTAGGGATCAAAAGACTTATGGGAATTTTCAGAGTTCCAACCTTGTGAAAGAAGGAATTGGTATGACTTTTTATAGGCAAAACTTTAGGGAAACCCTTTCTATTTTATTTTACCCTAAGTCCTCCCTTATTATCAGATTTTACTCAATTAGTCCTTTAGATCCTGACTTGCTGGCCAAATTATTTGCATTATAGTTTTAGAATTCTGATTGGAACCCCATCTAGAATATTCTAGGGGTTTTCAAATCAGTTTCATGTAAGATTCCTTTCATAAAAAACATATACTAACCTTTTAATCCACTGAAATTACTATACCACCCAAACTAACTTTCAAAACTAATTATCCTTAGTTTTAACCAATATTAATCGATCAAGAGTTAACCTAATCAACTATATCCAGATCAATCTAAAAGAAATCCCAGCAGTTGAACTAAATTTGAACAAAAGTAAAATTTAACTCTGATTATGACAACTATTCTAAAACTAAGCATGGCAGTAAACTATCAACTAAAGGAATATGGAAAATGATATAGGAGAAACAGTAATACCCAAACAATCTACATTTAGTCAAATCTATTTTCTTTAAACCTAAATGAATCCCTATCAATTTAAATCAAATAACTACATGCATTTAATAGGTAATACTAATAAACTGCACTGATTCACAGACTTATCCTAACAACGATAAGCACAGAAGAGAAATCATAATATTGAAAGCTAAAAAAAGAAAACAAAAAAAACATAAATTATGGACTACTGCTAGAAAAAGAAAGAAGAAAGCATGATTGAATTAACGAAACTAAGGAAGACCATGTTCAGTCTAAAAAACGACTTACAAAGCGATAATCAAAACTAAAATTAAAAGAGAGACTAGAAGACTTAGCTTAAAATTCTTGAGGCTCAGGAATCTGCATGCATCACTTAAAAGGTTTCAGAAACCCTAACTTTTGAATTGGGGAGTTGTGGAGGTATTCAGGGGTAAATAACCATGGTTTTGTGGTGAAGGGGGTGGGGATATCTTAGGGTGTCATTTTGGTTTGGTTTAGAGATGGGGTGATTTTGTGGTCGGATTTCAAATTAATATTCGAGTCGTTGGAATGTGATTCGAGGGGAGCTGGTGTTAGATTCGTGACAAGGGTGGAAAGGGGATGCTATGGTGTATTTTTGGTGGCCGTCTGAGCCAGTGCTGCCGTAGACGGCGGAACAACAAACCTTTTGATCAAAGATTTGAGAAGAAGGGTTATGATTCGAGGGTTGATACTTGGGGCGTTGGAATGAGGAGGAGGAAGGGATTCAGGGGTGTATTTTTGGGGTTGATTGGAGGCCGACCGGCGGCAGCGGACGGCGGAGATAAGGTACGAGGAAGAGAAGGGCTGTCTCTAGGGTTCCATGTAACTTCAGACAGTTTTATTTGATCATGTGAATTAATGGGGACTGTTGGATGATAAACAAGGGACGGGCGAGATTAATCAAAGCCTGAAGATCTCAAAACGACATAGTATTGGCATGATACTATGTCGTTTAAGTGTCTAAGGGACTGGCAAATTGGACCGGGTAAAAGGATGCATTTGGGCCATTTTTGGCCGGATTTGGAGAGGGATTTTGGGGTTTGGGCTGGGATTTATGCAAGACTAGCCCAATTTTATTTGTTTTCTTCCTTTTCTCTTTTTAATTAGTTAGTTCCTTTTTTTTTGTTTTGCATTTTTTCAGATTTTATTAAGTATGAAACAAAATAAACAAGACCAATTTTAAGCTCAATTAAAATTAATTAATTTTTAGAATAGCCTAAATCCTATTTTTTTAAAAGAAAATAAGCAAATGTAAACATGACTATTTTTGTTATTTTTCCTTATTTTTTATAATGTCAAATGCTAATAAACCTAAGAAAATGTAAAATTGGGTCCTAAATACAAACGTATTATTTTTTGTATTTTTTATGAATTATATCAATTTAAATTGCAAACAATGCAAACAAATACAAAATCACGCAATTAATTCCTTAAAGTTTAAATACTAAAAGAAAAAACATAATTTTAATGAATTCTCTAGGAATATTTCAAGCGAGGTAGGAATCACGTGCTCATAACATGCAGAAAGTCTCACATGTCGTCCACTCTCCTGGCGCGGAGAGTCTGGATCAATAACTCACCCTCCCATATGTGGGCGGACCTATAATCGCCATATAACGAGAGTAGCGCATCGCTGGAATGTCTGGGATGAATAGACGTCTCCTACATGTCGTATACTCTAAAGTAAACAACATTAGTTACATGTTAGTTTTGTAAATTAAATAATTAATTTTTTTAAATAAATATTCACATAAGGATTTCATGCTCGATATTTGAGGCTCAATAGCACCAAGATATCCTAAATTCTTCTATGTGTTAGTTTTATTAAAGTTTTATATGTTAGTTTGTAAATTAATAATTAATTTTTATAACTAAATATTCACATGTGGCTTCAAGGCTCAATATTTGGAGCCGAGTAGCACCATGATATCCTAAATTCTTCCATGTGTTAGTTTTATTATAATTTTATACGTTAGTTTATAATTTAAATAATTAATTTTTATAAATAAATATTCACATAAGGGTTCCAGGCTCGATATTTGATATCCGGTAGCACTAAGATATCGTAAATATTCTTCTATGTATTAGTTTTATTATAATTTTATATGTTAGGTTGTAAATTAAATAATAGTTTTTACAATTAAATATTCACATATGAGTTCCAGGCTCGATATTTGGATCCCAGTAGAACCAAGATATCCTAAATTATTCAATGTATTAGTTTTAATATAATTTTGTATGTTAGTTTGTAAATTAAATAATTAATTTACATATGGGTTCCATGCTCGATATTTGGAGCCAGCAGTACCAATTTATTGTATGCGTTAGTGTTATTATTTTACATGTTAGTTTAATAATTTTATATTTTTTTTAAATTTAATTAATTAATTTTTATGATTATACAATATTTAATTATTAAAGATTCATATATGGGTTTCAAGCTCGATATTTGTAGCCCAGTAGCACAAAAATATATTGACTTTAATTGGACAAAGTTTATGCTTGATCTATAAGCTATTTTAACGAATTTTTGAGTATAAGTGATACTTAAACTACAGGGAAACTAACCTAAAAGGCACTACATTATACTGCGCTAAAAGGCACTACATTATACTACACTAAAAGACACTATATTTTACTACGCTAAAAGACATTATATTTTACTACTCTAAAAGGCATTACATTTTACTACCCGAAAATACACTATATTACTAGTCTTTAAGCAAATAAATAATTTAAACTAGATAAAATACGACAAACACATTGTAATCACAAAACTTTCAAAAATACATATAAATAGTAATAGTAATTTATTAATATTTTTATTAACAAATAATAACGATTTCACAATTTTTACATATTTTTTACAACATTAATATCTTAATCCGGATAAAAATAACATACCAATTTAATTAAAAAAACACAAAACAACATACAATACATTCAAAACAACTAATATGCATTATCATGTAATTTTTTATCATCCCCAAGATTTTTCATATTTTAGCACGTAATATTTAATTTACGCCAAATATAGCTATTTCAACTCATTTTGACGCTTTTACTTTATTGTATTACAAGAAAAATAAAAATTGCAAATTTTTTTTTACTTTATGTATCTTTCCGAAATTTAAAAAAAATTACAAAAAATAATACCACATTTTTATCTTTATATAATTTTGAAAATATAAAAAAAAATATAATAGTTTCATATTTTAATATAGTTTAGTTTAATTAATTAGGATTAACTTTTGTATTTTGTAATATTTTTATCTTATTTTAAAAGGAATCAATTAGAGTGTTTGATCACAATTTTAAGAGTTTTAGAGCCTAATTCTTAGCCCAATTCGGATTAACCCATTAAATCCAATACCCAATACCCATCAAGCTAACCCTAGAGATCCTTCGTAAAAAATAAATAAAAAGACCCTAAGGACCTAAGAGCAAATATACAAAATATAAACCTAGACTCTAGGACCTAGATATATAGACTAACACCTAAAAATGTGGAGGGGGACTGAGAAAAGCTGAGCGCCGCAATTTGCAAAATCGGACCTGTGAAGATCATCATCTTCATACCGCCCCAAACGACCTTAGCGATTTACCTTCTCTTCAAGAAGAAACCATGAAAGGAACCCAATAGCGAGAGGAAGCAGCTGCAGACCTAAGCTAAAAGGAGATCAGGCGCCGTTTTTGTCATAGAACCCCAACCCCATCAATCATCTCTTAAAAGAACAACAACAACAACAACAACTACCCAGTATAGTCCCACAAAGTGGGGTCTGGGGAGGGTAATATGTAGACGCGCCATACCCCTACCCGAAAGGGCAGAAAGGCTATTTCCAATCGGCCATCGGCTTAGTGAAGGAAAACAAAAACAAAAACAAAAGAGCATTAGTAACTCCAGCATAAAATAATTATCTAAACATAAGTAACTAGCATTAATAAATAAAATAGCATGCAATAATATCATACAGTAACTACCATAAATAACTACCACAAGGGAGACACAAGCCAAAACACAAATCATCTATGGATAGCCCTGCCAAGCCTCACCCAGCCCCGGGTGAGGAGTACGAAAAACTCCAGGGGCCCCTTTCCTACAACCCTGATACTAGACCTCCAGACTTTCCTATCAAGGGTCATGTCCTCGGAGACCCGCATTCTAGCCATGTCATGCCTAATCACCTCTCCCCAATACTTCTTAGGCCTCCCTTTGCCTCGCCGAACGCCAAAAATCGCCAGCCGCTCACAACTCCTCACCGGGGCATCAGGACTTCTCCTCCGCACACGTCCGAACCACCTCCGCCTCGCTTCTCGCATCTTCTCATCCACCGGGGCCACCCCCACCTTCTCTCGAATGACTTTATTCTTAATCTTATCTAACCTGGTGAGCCCGCACATCCACCTGAGCATCCTCTTCTCCGCAACCTTCATTCTCTGAACATGAGAGTTCTTCACCAGCCAGCACTCCGCCCCATACAACATTGCAGGTCTAACCACAGCTCTATAAAATTTCCCATTGAGTTTATGTGGGACTTTTTTGTCACACAGGACTCCTGATGCAAGCCTCCACTTTGACTACCCCGTTCATATACGATGAGTGACGTCCCCATGAATCTCTCCGTCTCCCTGAATCACCGACCCAAGATATCTGACATTGTCCCTCTTGCGATGACCTGAGATCCAATCATCACGTTCCTGCCTACTTCGCTCGGCTCGGCGCTAAACTTGCACTCCAGGTATTGTGTCTTAGATCTGCTTATTTTGAAACCTTTAGACTCGAGAGTCTGTCTCCATACCTCTAACCTCTCAATAACACCAACCCTCGTCTCATCTACAAGACTATGTCATCAGCAAATAGAATACACCAAGGTACATCCCCTTGAATATGTCGGGTAAGAGCATCCATCACCAAGGCAAACAAGAGAGGGCTAAGCGTCGATCCTTGATGGAGCCCCATAACCACCGAAAAATGGTCTGAGTCGCCACCCACCGTCCTAACCCTAGTCTTAGCTCCATCGTACATGTCCTTGATTACTCTGATGTAGGCTTCGGGCACGCTCTTCGCCTCCATGCACCTCCATAGCACCTCCCCTAGGACCTTTTCATAGGCCTTCTCCAAGTCGATAAGCACCATATGCAGGTCCTTCTTCTTATCCCTGAACTGCTCCACCAGCCGCCTGACAAGGTGGATAGCTTCTGTAGTGGAGCGACCCGGCATGAAACCGAACTGGTTTCCAGATATAGATGTCATCTCTCTCACGCTCGCCTCGATCACCCGCTCCCAGACCTTCATGGTGTGACTTATTAATTTGATACCCCTATAGTTGTTGCAGCACTGGATGTCCCCTTTGTTCTTGTACAAGGGCAGCACTATACTCCACCTCCACTCATCCGGCATCATTTTGGTCCTGAAGATCGCATTGAACAACCTGGAGAGCCACTCCACTCCTGACCTACCCATGCATTTCCAGAACTCTACCGGGATCTCGCCAGGCCCGGCCGCTCGACCCCTACTCATCATACGCAAAGCCCCCATGACCTCCTCCGCCCTAATGCGCCTGCAGTACCCAAGGTCTCTATGTTGCTCTGAATACCCCAACCCGCCTAGCTCTATGTTACGATCCCCCTCCTCGTTAAGTAAGTCTCGAAAGTACGCCTGCCACCTCTTCTTGACTCGAGACTCCCCCATCAGAACTCTACCATCCTCGCCCTTGATGCACCTAACTTGGTCAAGATCACGTGCCTTCCTTTCCCTTGCTTTAGCTAACCGGAATAACTTCCTGTCCCCGCCTCTCTCCCCTAGTTCCTCGTACATGCGACCAAACGCCGCATTTTTAGCTTCCGTAACCGCCAGCTTTGCTTCTTTCCTTGCCACCTTGTAGATCTCCCTGTTCGCTCTCCGTTCTTCCTCGCTTGTGCTCCCTGCCAACTTAGCAAACGCCGCCTTCTTCACCTCCACTTTTCCTTCGACTACATCGTTCCACCACCGTTAACCCTGATGTCTGCCTGAATAGCCCTTGGCTACCCCGAGCACGTCTCGTGCTACCTCCCTAACCAAGCTCACCGTCTCTGACCACATAGCGTCCGCTTCCCCATAACTTCTCCAAGCTCCGCCCTCAGCTAACCTCCTCTCCAACTCCTGTGCTTTCTCCTTAGTCAAAACACCCCATCTAATCCACGGTTGTCCCCGAGCACCCCTTCTCTTCCTCTTCACCCAGAGACCGACATCCATCACTAGGAGTCTATGAAGAGTCGAAAGGGACTCTCCAGGAATAACCTTGCAGTCCTTGCACATACCCCTATCGCTCCTTCTAAGGAGGATGTAATCAATCTGAGTCCTCGCCGCCGAACTCTTGAAGGTGACCAAATGCTCCTCCCTCTTCTGAAATGTCGAGTTCGCAATCAGGAGCTCGAAAGCCCTAGCAAAATCAAGCAGTAAAGTGCATCCTCCGTTCCTAACCCCAAAGCCGAAGCCACCGTGCACCTCACCATAACCACCAGCATCAGCCCCAATATGACCATTAAAGTCTCCTCCAATAACTAACTTCTCAGATTGGGGAATACTACTCACCAGATCATCCAAGTCCTCCCAAAAGCGCCTCTTAGCCTCCTGTCTAAGCCCGCTTACGGCGCGTAAGTGCTGATGACGTTGAGGACGCAACTCCCAATAACTAACTTAATAGACATTAACCTATCATTCACTCGCCTAACCTCGACCACAGACTCCCTTAGATCCCTATCTACCAAGATGCCTACTCCATTCTTACCTCTCACGACCCCAAAATACCACAGCTTAAACCCGTCTACAATCCTCGCCTTCGGCCCTTTCCACCTAGTCTCCTAGACACATGCTATGTTAACCCTGTTCTTCTGAAGAACCTTCGCCAACTCAATCGACTTACCCGTCAGAGTGCCTATGTTCCATGACCCAATCCTTAATCTATGAGCGTCCGCTACACTGTTCCCACCCTTACCTCCCGCCCTACCCGCATGACCACTCCCTGCCCCCTACTCACCCCCGCCACCACCCCCACCCCCTGAGGACATGACCTTACGCTATCATCCCCCGCCGCGGCCACTATCTCTCCAACCGACTATGGAGAATAGTGACACACACACACACACTATAGCGGAATACGCAAAAAGATGCAAACTAGATAGCAACAGAGTAAACCTCACACAGAATGCTAGCTAAAATACGTAAAAAGGTGTACAAAGTAAACAAGAGAGCGGGAGGTACCAACTCCCGATGGAAAAACCTGAAAGAAGGCTTTGATGCGCCCAAGGTCAGCTGCTACCGACTCTTGCACGTTCTGACCGGTGTTGCTTAGCTCTTCACTCCCAAACGCCGCAAACTAGCCTCACCGCCGCGACTAGTACCTGGGGCAAGTTTTCCTGAAGCTTATCGGAACGTGTAGTTCTATTGTGTCCTGCCGAAAGTCTGAACGGGAGTCTCCGAAGTACTGTAGCTTGCCGGAAATCCTCGCCGAAAATAAGGCACCTTCTTGTGGGCAAAGAACTGTAGCTTCGACCTCGAATCTACTATCTCGTTATGAGCAGATCCGAACCTCGAGCCAAAGGAATTCGAGCACCTCTATCCCGGCGTAAGACGGAAGTGAATCTGAATACTTGAAATTTTTTCAGATCTCTTAGCTCTAGCTAAGAAGAGCAGCTTGGACAAATGCCGGTACGGAAATGGCAGCGCAATCGAGCGGCGAAACCGGAAATCGAACGAGGAAAACTCCAAACTCAAGCAAACACCGTGATTTTGATCCCCAAAAATTGAAATGAAAAAAGAATGAAGAAACACAAGCTTTGAACAGATCTCACACAAAATCCAAAATGAGAGTCGCGTTCTCTTCAGAGCCACAAATAATATTGTTCAAAAGCTTCAAATTAATACTATTTTTTTTCAATAAAATGCCTTGAAGTGGATAAACGTTGTAACTTTGAGCAATATCCAAAGAGATTTAACAATAACACAGCACAGATAAAATTAAGAAAAAAAGAAAAATAATATTGAAGAAAAAAAGGAGTCAAAAAGTGTACATAACAGAAAAAATACAAAGGCAAAAAGATATGAGAATTCTTCTGCTTCGCTGTTGTTCTTCGACGTCTTAGCTGATTAAATAAGCTGGTAACGAAAAATCCCTCTTAAAAGAAGAAGCAACTATGTTCAATGGTTACTTCCTAAAAAAAACGACAAGCAACCCTAGAAGCTGCCGCAACAGCTATAAATACAAACAGAACACACTCACACGCATCTCCAAAGCTTCGACACCTTTCTTCTTCATACACCAAAAGCACAAAACAGACCCTTCAACCGAACTACCCGCTCCAGCGGTTGCTGCTTCGCCGGAATGCCAATCAGCCTCCCAGACGCACCCCTGAACTGCTTGATTTTGTTTTCGAAGTCGAGTACTCTGGTTTATATAGAAAGGGTTGAGCCGAGGTCAGTCCGAGATCACGTTCGTGGTTCTTTCTAAAATCCCGCTGTTGTTTTCATATTTTGCTGAAAGAGATTAATTACTGAAGCAAGCTATTATCATAATTCTCATATATCGAAGAAGCCTTCTCTATCGAGGTCCATTTCTATCTCTCTTCTCTAGTCTCATAAGATCTCGGGGAATTAGATAGTTGATGATGTCTAAATATCAAATTTAAGCAACCAAGGTGCTTATTTATGGCCTACTCTTTCTGATTCGTGGCCTCTGTTTGTGGTCCTTATTGTCACGTGAAGGATTTAGTATGCAATTTCTTCTTCTATTTATTTTGCTTGTTTCGATCGTTATATTTGATAATTTGTATAGCTTTCAAAATGTCCTGGTTTAGCTAACTTTCAATGGTATTGAATCATATCAGCTTCCTCCTAAGGTTGGATTACTAATGTGTTTGAGCTATATGCGAGCTATTTAAGCAATGTTTGTTTTCCCCTGCTCTATACCTTGGTGATATGGGAGTCGGAAGTATACGGACTACATAACTAATCTATTCCTCGGATTAATTGATGATCATGAATTTGGAATTTTCAATCTATTTGATTCTATGGGTTTGAAATTATCTTTAGCTAACCTTTTCTGTGATTTTAAGGTCTATGTCGGTTCTGTTAATGAAAGTTTTTCCTCTTTACTACTTTAAGTTTGGTATATGATATAGTGTGACTTAGATGAAATCTAAAACTCAACTTTGGTAGGAAACGGTTTTGGCAACTTTCTTTCACTGGACAAAGAAAACTCCATGTCTAATCGCTAATTAATTGTCAGATTTGTTGCTTATCAGTAGGGTTGGTTTGGTAAGGTCTCACAAAGAAGAGTCTGAGGTGTGTCATTAGCGAATTTTTAATGGCCCTCACAAAGCTTGTTATTAACTTGAAAGCGTGTAGTTGGGCGTGCTATTTTAAAAAATACCTTCCTAAACTCAGGTGTGCATTTCATATGACCCAAATCTAAATCTCAACAACGTTAGATAGAATGTGTCTCGGACTGCGGATGCATTTCATATGGCATGGTCTAAAGACGTGTTTTAGATGCCGTTGAAATTTTCCTTAAAATTAATTTAAACCGGTTTTAAAGTTAAAATGTACATATGTTTAAAAGTATATTAAAATAAGATAAATAGGCAAATAATAACAGTTGAGCGACCATGCTAGAACCACGGAACTCGGCAATGCCTAACACCTTCTCCCGGGTTAACAGTATTCCTTACCCGGATTTCTGTGTTCACAGACGGTAAAATAGAGTCAACCTTTCCTCGATTCGAGATTTAAAATCAGTGAATTGTGACACCATAAAATATCCCTAGTGGTGACTCTGAATTTCAAATAAACAATCCCGTTTCGATTGTCACTTAAATTAGAAAAACTCCCTTATACCTTATGGGGTATAGTAAAAAGGAGGTGTGACAGCTCTGTCGACTCTGCTGGGGAACGAACCCAGAATATCTAGTTCAGGGTTCAAGAATTCGAGCTTAGATGAATTGTTATATTTGGATTTATTTATTATCTGATTTTGTTACTTGTTTGGGCTTAATGTGCTAAATGTTGCTTTTACCGCTGTGATATTCCATGAACTGTATATAAATTACTATGAAACCCTTCTTCTCTCTGAGTCTCCTAAATAATTGTGAGAAGGGTGCACTTCGTGTGACTTCTCCTCTATCTAGAGTCTATCCAAGTTTAGAACGAGGTTCAGACAAGTTGCAAAGCTGGTGAAGCTTCTGTATTCCTGGTATGCTGCCCCTCCCCTCCTCCCGGTTTGAGTTGTTCGTTCGGGTAAGCCAGGTCTAGAACGATAAACCCAGGTTTTTTTAAACCTAGAATAACCTAGTCTTATGCCGGATCCCTAGTAGGAACGTTTATTTGCATCACGTGTATTTGACTTAGGGGACTCAAATCAGGGGTTAGGTCCGTCTAGGACAGGTGTACCCAAAATGACAGACTATCCTGATGCATCCTATGTGCTCCATGTTGAATTTCTCCAAGGATAAAAGAGTCATTTGGCAGATAAATGATAGTTGAACGCAAATGAAAAAGAAAAAAGAGAGGAAAAAAGAGAGAAGGTGAAGTGTGAAAATAAAGGAACCAGGGCCTAGTTATGTTTTTGTTGCATTTTAACTAAGAAAAAGACAAAAAAACGTGAAAAATTCAAAAGATTTTACACTTTTTTTTTATCATTTTTCAAAAAATCAAAAATTTAAAAAAAAAAATCCAAAAAGATTTTGCATGTTTCATCATTCAAGGAAAAGACAAAAAAATATATTTTTTCTAGATTAATTGTTATTTTTATTTCTCGCCCGTATCTAATCTGCCAGAACTACGCATACCTGATTCTCGTCTTTCAGGGCGTGATACGTAGACAACCCACATAGGGTCCAGTCTTTCTATTAAATCTTAAGTTCTTTGTTTTGCGGGGTCTCGGCCAAATTATGCACTTCTAGCCATTTGTTTTGCCAAATAAGCTATTTTGCAAAAATAGCCTAAATCATGTCTTGCATGTTTCCAAGAGGAAGGGTTATTGTCTCACATAGTATTCTTGGTCTTTAACCTATTTGGTTTTAATATTCTCATACATGTGTGACTTTATTTATCGGAGTTTGAGCATGCCATAGCCAAAGGACATCTAGTCAGGATCGCTCATTCAGAAGTGGATTAAAAGAAGATTTTCTTTTATTTTGTGAGTCTATTTTTTCTTTTTATGTTTTGTATAGTAATGTCGAGTTTTATTATTATTATTATTATTATTATTATTATTATTATTATTATTATTATTATTATTATTATTATACCTTCTATTTTACATTTGAAAATGTGTGTAATAAATTAAAAATTCAAAAAACGAAGAGATTTTGCATTTTATATTTCCGTTAGGAATTTTCTTTAGAATACTAATTGTAGAAGTGAAAAAATATATTTTTGAGGTGGTTTTTTCTTTAGGAAATTAATATCTAGAACTTAAACAAACACTGTTTTTATATTTCCTTTACTATATTCGGACCAAAAATTCAAAAAAAAAAGAAAATTTTCTTTTAGTACCTCTTAAATGTTTTCTTTAAGATATTAATTCTAAAAATCCAAAAAAAAATCTTTGGAGGTTTTTCTTCAGGAAATCAATGAAAATGGGAAAAAAATTCTTTTCTTTTTACTAGAACTTTTACGATATTGTACACAGAGGAAATACAGATATACTTTATCTTTAGGGTTTTTTCCTTAGGCAATCAAATGAAAATTCAAAAATATTTTGTTTTATCTTTTTTATTGCTTATTTCGAAATATTGCATCAGGATATCAAATGAAAATTTAAAATATTTTTCTGTGGTTTATTCTTTAGATTTTCTTTCTAAAAAGAAGAATAAAAAATACATCAAGTCTAGAAAATTCCAAGAAATGGATTTGCTTCATTTATTTCTCTTTTTTCATCAAAGTGGTTTTTAAGATAATAAAAAAATGAGAAAAAGAAAAGAGAACGTTAGTTTATTTCTTCCCGATCTCCCAAAACTACGCAAAGATCTGATTCATGCAGCGTCATGATATGTAGGCAACCTACATAGGGTTCTATCGAATCATTTTTTTATTATCAAAAGAAAAGGAAAAAGAAAAAAAGAAGAAGATGGTGAAATTATGGGATGTGAGAAATGAGAGGGAAGAAAGAGCGATATTCAGAAAGAAAAAAAGGAGAAGGAAGATCAGCGAGCTAAGAAAAGAAAACAGAAGATTCAAATAGACAAATTGGGATGATGCCAAGTGACCTTACGACCTCGAAATCATTCTATAACCATTAATTATTTTTTTGATAAACTACCATTTTCATTCATCAAAATTGTTCTGTACATAGTAGGATCTGCTGACCAGCTCCTTATCTCTTCTTAGACTATACTTAACTCCTACATCTCAAGGATTTCTCCCTATACTATACTAGTAAGCTATAATTGTTCATATCCTATGCATATGCTTCTAACAAATATAACTGAAATACACATAAGTACAAGATTCTCAAGGTCCTAGTTATGGATATCTATCTAAAGCTTATATATGATCCTTCCAATTGCTGTATATATGGCTCTTAATATGGATATATGAACTGATCTCTCGGCATATCTGCTCTGTTAAAGTACATCCACTTTGAAATCTGATTGCATTCCTGTCCCTCCATATGATGTGCAACAACATGCCAAAAACTGCTACAATAATATTGCCAATTCCTTTCTTCTTCCTAGCATAATAGGTCACCCAATGTATTTCCTCCTCCCAAGTGTGAATCTGTCTTTAAATTCCCATCCAGTTTAGCAATCTCTTTCGGATAAAACTTATGTATGAGTATTCAAAAAATAGATGTTCCAATAGCTCTTCTTCTTAACCATAGAATACACATAAGATTTACTTTAATTCCTATTTTTTTGCAGTTGATCCACAGCTTGTAGTCTTCTTTGAATGGCCAACCACATATTAAATTTCTGTTTTGGATGTATATGAGGGTGTAAGATCAAACTTTTCCAGTATAACTTCTGTCCCTGAGGAGTTTGCATGTTATATCGCTTCTTGATACTGAATTTTCCACTTATGTTGTGTAGAGATTCTAGTCTTTCTTGCACATTGCCTTGTAAAATTGGTATATTCAATATAAACTTCCTTTGCTTAATAATCTTCCTTATAACCCAAGCTACACTCTTAGGTATAGGCATGGTGTCAATACTTATGTTCTTTATGTAGTAGGTGTGGACCTATCGAATCCACAAGTAGTCTTTCTTCTTTGTGATTGCCCATAGATGCTTCATTATTGCAGTTTTGTTCTAGTTGCACAGATTTATCAGGTTCAACCCTTCCCATTGTTTGTGGTATACAGACTCTATCCCATGCTACCAAAGCTCTTCTAGATATGTCAGCTTGCCCAGTGCATAGGAAAGTTCTGCATACTGCCTCTATCATTTTGCTGATCTTCTTTGGTAATAAAAATACCTGAGCCCAATAAGACTGCATCCCAAAAATTACTGACTTGATGAGTTGCAATCTTCTAGCATATGACAATAGTTTTGAGGTCCAGTAGCTGATTTTTGCAGTAATCTTTTCAACTAATGGCCAACAATGATGATTAGACAGCTTTTTGGGAGCTAATGGAACCCGTAAGTATTTAAAGGGTAAGTTGCCTTTATTGTAACCCAACTCCTGCAAAATAAGTTCTTTTATCCTCTCAGATGTACGTATAATATATACCGAGCTTTTCTCAGGATTTGCTTGTAATCTTGATGCTTTTGAAAACTTCAGCAATGCATCCTACAGTAGCTTAATTGACTGTAAGACAGCTCTGTAGAACATCAATAGTTCATCAGCAAAGCACACATGCATTACTCCTATTTTTTTGCACCTTGGGTGAAAATGAAACTCTTTATTTGATGCCAGTTGACTAAATTCCCTTTGCAGGTACTCCATAGCTATCACAAATAAGTAGGGTGACATAGGATCACCCTATTTTATCCCTTTTTTTCCCTCAAATGGTTTTGTGAAGCCTCCATTTAAGGTCAAAGAGTAAGATACAGTTTTTAGACACTCCATAATCTAGCATACAAATTTGTGTGGAAACGCCAATCGTATCAATATCCTTTTCAAATAGAACCAATCCAATGTATCATAGGCTTTCCTAAGATCAACCTTGAGGATACATCTTGCAGATATGCCCTTCCTAGTATAGCCTTTGAAAAGTTCCTGAGTGAATAGGATGTTATCTGTAATATTCCTGCCTTCGATGAATGCTGATTGAGAGTCTCCAACTAAGTAGTTCATTACTGCTTTTAATCGCCCAATTATAATCTTTGTGATTATCTTGTAAATAGTCATGCATCATGCTATTGGCATGAAGCACTTAATCTGAGTAGGATTAGGGACTTTAGGAATAAGAGTAATAGCAATACTATTTATGGCCTTTGGAAGCTTTCATGTCTTAAAGAAATCCAAGACATCAGCAATCACATTTTCTTTGATCACCTCCCATTGGTTTGTGTATAATTCCACTAAAAAATCATCTAATCCTGGAGCTTTGTCAGTTGCATGCTTTTAATAGCTCCCATTATCTCTTCCTCCGTGATTGGCTTGATCATCTCTAGTTGTTGTGACCTTGTTAAGCAAGGTCCCTTTTTAATCACCTCAACATTCGGGCATGGGTGAACTGGGGGAGACTCACCCATTAGTGCCTTAAAGAATTCCAAAAATTGCTCCTCCACCTATTTAGGATCTGTTAGTTTAATACCTGCATCATTGTAAATAGAGACAATATCATTATTGTTAGTACGCATTTTCCATTGAGCATGGAAGTACTTGGTGTTGGCATCTCCATGTTGAATCCAAGTAGCTCTAGACTTCTGTCTCATCACCTGTTCCTCAATGTTACTCCATTTCTCCACCTCTAATAATACTTCTTTTTCTTCTTCTATGCATTCCTGTCTTAATGGCTGAACAGACAGTTGATGCTGAACCAGTTATAACTTTTTTATTGCTTGATTTAGTTTTTGGTGGTAAGATGCCATATAGTTGTTCAGTTCTTTCAATGCCTCCTTCAATTTCCTGATTTTATACCATGTCCTTGACTTTCCTGGGTCACACTCATTTTGCACCCATACTTCTTTCACTATCCTTGTAAAGTCAGGTTGGTGAAGAACAATATGGTACAATCTAAATGTCCTAGGATGCAGATGTTGTTGACTGATACCAGTCATGCAATTCATCTCTATAGGGGAGTGATAAGATACCCAGAGTTCAGATATTCTGCCTCAATATTCCCATTGTTCATCATCCAACTGAAATTCCCAAAAGCCCAATCTATTTTACTATATACTCTACATTTTTATCCCTTTTATTACACCATGTATAGTACCATCTTGTGCTTTTCAAGGGAGCGAACTGCATTTTGTCTAAGAACTCCTTAAACCTTTGCACCTCTGCCTGAGTTATAAGAGCTCCTATTCTATCATCTGAGTGCAAGATATTATTATAATCACCACTAAATAACCAATCACCAGTAATATTGGATCCTATACCAATAAGCTTATCCCATAACTGCTGCCTTGAATTCAATTCATCATAAGCATATACAACAATGAAAAGCCATTTCTTCTGACTAGTATAGTCTTCCACTTCACATTAGACAAATTGTGCATCAAACTTCAGGATCTGGATATGGATATGAGACCTCCACATTAACCAAATTCTTCCATTATATGCACAGTTATAGTTAAACTGTACTTTCCAATCCTTTACTATTTTCAGAGCTATTCTTTTTTCCTTATTCTCTTTCACCCTTGTCTCAACTAGCCATATTACCTTTACCTTATACTTCGTCAGAAAGAGCACCAACTCCTTCTGATTAAAGGGCTTATTCAGCCCTATAATATTCCAAGTACTAATTATCATGGAGGAGTAGGGTGGATTTGTCCACCCTGCCTAGTTTCAGTTGCAATACCACCTTGGTTCAGAACCTCAAACCTATTTGTGGTATTAAGTTGGCTAGTAGAACAACTTGGATCATCCACAGTATGCACTAGTGCTCTCTTATCATAATTCCTCCCACTCCTTGTTACTGAGAGTGGTGGGGATTCATTATTATCTAGCTGCCCAGCTTCCATTTGTGCTCCCAATATATTTTCCTGTGTTCTAGTCTCCTTTGCTACCAAAATGACCCTCAGACCAATATCTTGGAATCGAGTGAAACTTATATTTTCAGAAACATCATACTATCACAAGTCTATACATAACAAGAACACAAAAATCGGAGGTCAAATGACCTTTCAAATCTCAACTTAAAATTCAAAAATCTCAAACCCTAATTCTTCCCTTTTCAAATAATTACCTTGAATTTCTAGGCTAATTTCATAATAAAATTATGTTTTTAGTTCATAGAACTTACCTCAAATTAGTCCTCCTCTAGTCCCTCTTCAAGTACTCCCAAAAAGCTCTCAAAATACTCAACAATGGTGGAAATATGACTTAAGCTTGCGGATGAAATGTTTAAAACCTTCTGCTCAGGTCCGACCCTTCTTCGCGAACGCGGTCAACACCTTGCGTTCATGAAGCACAAAATTATGTTGACCATTTTTCTTTCTACGCAATCATGCCCAAGGCCTCGCGAACGCAATGCTTCACCCAGGTGACCTGACGCGAACGTGAAGGCCAAAATCGCACCTTCCTGCGGCTACTCTACGCGAATGCGGGAATTCCATCGCGTCCATGTAACACACAGTCCTTACCCATCACGAACATGTGACCCACATCAAAAACGCAAAGGCCAAAATAGCTAGCCTCATCATTTATTTCTTTGGGAACGCAAGAGCTTTCTCGCGAATGCAAAGGCCTAAAATGCCTGCTACCGCTGAAACCAAAATCTGCAACTTTCCCAAAACCAAAATGGTCCGTTTGACCACCCGAAACTCACCCAAGGCCCCTGGGACCTCAACCAAAAGCACCAACATATCCAAAAACTCATTCAAACTTGTTCCAATCGTCAAAACACCTCAAATAACACAAAACCCATCAATTCACATCGAATTCGAGCCCAAGTTTTTCTAAAAACTTTTGAAACACGCTTTTGATAAAAAAAACCCATCCAAATCACGCCCGAATGACCTACAATTTTTCACGCACATCCCAAATGACATGACATAGCTATTGTAACTTCTGAAATTCCATTCGACCTTCGGATCAAAATCTCGCCTATCAACCGGAAACTTCAAAAATTCAAACTTTAGCACTTCAAGTCTTAATTAGCTACGGACCTCCAAAACACATCCTGAACACGCTCCCAACTCCAAAATCACCTAACGAAGCTAAAAGAACCATTATATTTCTATTTTGAGGCTTTCTTCACACTGTTCCGACTAGGGATAACTTTCCAACACTTAAGCTCTCAATTAGGGACTAAGTGTCGTAAAACTCCTCGAAACTCAAAACCGAACATCCCGATAAATCAAATTAAAAGAAATAAACTTAGGTAAAATAGTAAATTAGGGATCGGGACGTAAAATCTTAAAACGACTGGCTGGGTCGTCAGAATAAAACTCAACAAGAAGTTGGGATTGAACCCAGGGAGCGAAGATGGAAATTAGTAGTATATATTCGGAGTGAGTACATGAAGTATCTAGATTGCACTTACACAAACAGGGTTTTGTTCTTACTTATAAAATTACACTAGGTATTGCAAATCTAAAAATATAAAACTAGAGAAGATTTTTTTGAATGTTTTTCAAAGATATAAAAAGGCCTAGGGTTGTGACAGGGCCTAGGTATTTACCTAATGGGATAAAGACTTTTATGTTTTTATGGACTAGGGTGTATATAGCTCACAACACTACATTGTGACGACCAAATAGGGTCATCACTTATTTATTCTCTCTTATGTGCTTTTGAGACCCTGAAAACCTCATCTGGGATTGCCTGGATTTGCGTATGCAGTCCCAGCGCGTAGCCGGAAAACTTAAATATGAATTTTGTGCGAAAAATAACGAATTTTGATATTAACTTGGGCAAATTTGACTTCAATCAACGTTTTAGGTAAACGGACCCGGACACGTGATTTGACGGTCCGGGAGGGTCCGTAGGAAAATATGGGACTTGAGTGTATGCCTGGAATCTGATTCCGTGGTCCCAAGTCAGAGAAATGAATTTCTATGATGTTATTTTGGTGATTTAATCGCACGGCCAAGTCTGTAGTGTATTTTTGAGGTTGTGTGCATAATTGGTTTGGAGCCTCGAGGGATCGGGTGAGTTTCGAGTAGGTCCCGGGAGTGTCTTAGACTTAAAACACCAGATGCTGCAGGTCAGGTGGAAGTTGTAGGTTCCAGCACGACCGCTGTCGTCCTTGCGTGGTTCGCGATGTCATCTTCAGAGAACCTGTAGTCTTCTGTCCTTCTAGCACGGTCGCCGTCGCTTTTGTGCAATCCGCGGCGTGAGCCGCTGTCACCCTTGCGCGGCCCATGCTGCCGACCTTAGATAAACCTTCAACTTTCAGCTCTACCAGCGTGGCTGCGGTCATCCCCGCATGGTCCGTGCTGGAGGTTCAGGGAATATATATACATAGGATTTTTCAGTAATTTCTCACCTTTCAAAAAACCCCAAAATTTAAGAAACGATTTTCTAAGAAATACTTCTTCTTCAAAGCGATTGGTAAGTGGTTTTTAACTCATTTTCATCACTCCTTAGCACCTTTTGTCAAAGGTTTTAACGGGTAAATTCGGGTAAATTGGGTAGGACCTAAGGTTTTGCAAAATTAGGGGTTAGACCTCAATTCGAGGTCTGATTTCAAAACTCAATTGGGACTACGGGTTGGCCTCTCGGGAGATCCCCCTGCACTTGATAATGAGGAAAACAAATGATCCTCGAGTTACCAAGAGATCCCTAGTGAATATGATGAGGATACCAAGAGATCCTCAGGATACCAAGAGATCCCTAGTGAATATGATGAGGATACCAAGAGATCCTCGGGATACCAAGAGATCCCTAGCGGATATATGAGGATACCAAGAGATCCCCGGTTATTATTTCCTATTGTGAGTAGTGTTCCTTGTATTGTTTTGTTCCGTTTTTCCTATTGTTGTTTCCCTTATTTATCCTGTTTAGATTCTCGCTGTAGATTTTACGTATACTGTGTTTTCTTTATATCTCATCATATAGTATATTTATCTCAATAGGGCCTTGACCTTCCTCGTCACTACCCAACCGAAGTTAGGTTTGGAACTTACTGGGTACCGCTGTGGTGTACTCATGCCTCTTCCATGTTTTCCATGTGCAGATCCAGGTTCCTCATCTCAGGCGCACTATCACCGCGGCAGAGAGATCTAGCCGAGACTCGAGGTATATCTGCAGCGTCTGCAGACCGAAGAGTTTCCTTCCTATTCTATCATGTAGTTAGCTAGTTGTTCCTATTTTTCATTAATGTTGACATTTCCAGAGTTAGAGCCGTACTTTATACTTTCTATAGCCTGGGATTCCCATGAGATTTTGGGTTTTGGGATTTTGCTTCATAGTTGTGGTGTGCAGTGTATGTGCCAAACGGCGAATTATATAAATTTCTTTAAGTTACTTAGTTTTAAGTTATTATTGTTATCGTGAATGTTGTTATTTCTGCACCGTTAAGCTTACCTAGTCCTCGTGACTGGGTGCCATCATGACGTGTTCACGGATGGTGAACTAGGATCGTGACAAGTTGGTATCATAGCTCTAGGTTCATAGGAGTCACAAAACATAGGCCGGTTTATTAGAGTCTCGCTGATCGGTACGGAGACGTCTGTACTTATCTACAAGAGGCTATGTAACCGTTTAGGAACAATCTTCACTTCATTGATTTCCTAATCGTGCAATATTTGACGTCAAATCTAAACTTCTATCTTCTATTCTCTCATAGATGGTGATGACACGTGCTAATCGCGATGCTCAAACAACCGCGCCCCCTACTGCAGCCGTCCAAGGCCGGGGTCGGGGTGGAGGTCGAGGACGTGCACGTGGTGCGGCTAGATCACCTGCGCGAGCTACAGTTGAGGCACCACCATTAGATCCAGCCGAAGCCCAGGAGCCTAGCATCCATACTACTGCCACTACTACGCCAGCCCTTCAGGAGACATTAGCTTAGTTCATGTCCATGTACACCACGTTGGCCCAGGTAGGGTTGGTTCTCCTTGCTGCAGCCACATCCCAGGCCGGGGGAGGAGCACACACTCCCGCCGTCCGCACTCCTGAGCAGCGAGTGAAGTTTGAGCAGGCCCTAGGGATCATTCCCGTCCCGCCTATAGTGTCAATTCAGCCCGTGGATGAGCACCGGAGGCTGGAGAGGTTCAAAAAGTATGATCCTCCGATTTTCCGTAGACTGGCAACAGATGATGCCTTGGGATTTCTGGAGGAGTGCCACTATACTCCTCACACTATGGGCATGGTAGAGTCCAGTGGGGTTTCCTTTACTGCCTTCCAGCTTCAAGGAGCTGCCTATGATTGGTGGCGCACTTATGAAATAGATAGTCCGGTCGAGGCTGCTTCACTGGCTTGGAACCAGCTCGCGGATATGTTTATGAGAGAATTTGTTCCCCAGATCCTTAGAGATACATGCCACGCATAGTTTGAGCATTTGCACCAAGGTACTATAACCGTTTCGCAGTATGCTATTCGTTATACCAGATTGGCCAGGCATGCACCAGCTTTGGTTGCTATAGTCCGCAAGAGATTTCGCAGGTTCATCGAGGGTCTTATCTCACCCATTAGATCTAGCATGTCTCGGGAGTTGGAGATGAACATCCATTATCAGCAGGTAGTGAGCATTGCTAGAAGGATCGAGAGTATGCTCAAAGGGTCAAGGGGAGAGGGAGGCCAAGAGGTCTCGAGAGTCGGGCCACTACTCTGGTACCTGTACAGGTCAACATGGTAGGGGTTTTGTGGGTCGCCCCGTTCATTCAGCCCTTCCAGCAGCCAGCAGTGCTCCAGCTCCGCCAGTACCTCAAGAGCCTGACAATGCACCTCCAGTTTCTAGCGCGCCTCCTACGCGGGGTGTTTTCGAAGGTCAGTCCAGCAGACCTAGCCCTATTCAGCCACATCCATCGCGCCTTCCCAAGGCCTGTTTTGAGTGTAGCGGTACCTGCCATGTGGTGAGAGATTGCCCTAGACTTGGGAGGAGTGCACCCCCGCAACTTTCTCAGTCCCAACGTGCTCAGTAGAGTTCTCAGGCCATGATCACAGCTCCAGTTGCGCCCCACCCACTCAACCAGCTAGAGGTGGAGTCCGGGGAGGTAAAGGTCGCCTTCGAGGGGGAGGCCAGGCCAGATATTATGCCCTTCCTGCTCGTGCCGAGGCTGTTGCCTCTGATTCTATTATCACAGGTATTATACTGGTTTGTCATAGAGAGGCATCGGTTCTATTTGATCTGGGATCTACTTATTCTTATGTGTCTTCTTATTTTGCTCTGCATTTGGGCGTGCCTCGGGATTCTTTGAGTGCCCTCGTCTATGTTTCTACTCTTGTGGGAGATTCTCCTGTTGTGGACCATGTCTATCGGTCATGTTTAGTTACTATTTGTGGCTTGAGACTAGAGCAGATTTATTATTACTCGGTATGGTTGATTTTAACATTATTCTGGGCATGGATTGGTTGTCTCCCCATTTTGTTATTCTTGATTTTCACACCAAGACCGTGACGTATGCCAGGTATTCCGCATATTGAGTGGAGTGGCACCTTAGACCACACTCCCAGTAGAGTTATCTATTTCCTTAAAGCTCAAGGGGTGTGCAATGTCAGTGTGGATACCCCTTCAGTTGATTCTGTTCCAGTGGTACGGGATTATCCCAATGTGTTTCCCGTTGGTCTTCTGAGCATGCCATCCGATAGAGACATTGATTTGTTGCCGAGCACTCAGCTCATTTCCATTCCTCCGTATCAAACGGCCCCTCCTGAGTTAAAGAAGACCAGTTACAAGAATTGCTTGATATGGGTTTTATCCAACCCAGTGTTTCACCGTGGGGTGCTCCTATTTTTTTGTGAAGAAGAAGGATGGTTCTATGCGTATGCGCATCGATTACTGCTAGTTGAACAAGGTTATAGTGAAGAACTGTTATCCATTGCCTCGTATTGATGATCTGTCTGACCAGCTTCAGGGCGCACGGGTGTTTTCTAAGATTGACTTGCGCTCAGGGTATAAGATTCGGGAGCCAGATATCCGTAAGACTGCCTTCAGGACTCGATATGGTGATTACGAGTTTCTTGTCATGTCATTTGGGCTGACCAACGCTCCAGCAGCTTTTATGCATTTGATGCACACTGTGTTCAGGCCATATCTCGATTCATTGCTTATTGTTTTTATTGATGATTTTCTAGTATATTCCTGGAGTTGGGAAGATCATAAGAAGCATCTGAGAGTCAAGCTTCAGATCCTGAAAGAGAAGCAGTTATATGCGAAGTTCTCAAGATGTGAGTTTTGGTTGGATTTAGATGCATTATTAGGCCACGTGATTTCGTGCAAGGGCATTCGAGTAGATTCGAGGAACATAGAGGCCGTGCAGAGTTGGCCCAGGCGCTTCTCAGCTGCAGATATTTGCAGTTTCCTTGGTTTGGCAAGCTATTACTGTCGCTTTGTGGAGGGATTTTCATCGATTACAGCCCCTATGACTAGGTTGACCCGGAAGGAAGCCCCTTTTCAGTTGACAGATGAGTGTGAGGCGAGCTTTCATAAGCTCAAGACGGCTTTGACTACAACTCCCATTTTGATATTACCTACCGGTTCGGGGTCTTACATTGTCTTCTGTGATGCCTCAAGAGTCGGCCTTGGAGCCGTGTTGATGCAGGATGGTAGGGTGATTGATTACACATTCAGACACTTGAAGATACATGAGAAAACTACCCTGTCCACGACCTGGAGTTGGCTGCTATTGTCCATGCCTTGAAGATCTAGCGGCATCACTTGTACGGTGTGCCTTGCAAGATTTATACATATCATAGGAGTTTGCAGCATTGGTTCAAGCAGAAGGACCTAAATTTGTGCCAGAGGAGGTGGTTAGAGTTGCTAAAAAACCACGATATCACTATTCTGTATCACCCAGGCAAGGACAATGTGGTATCGGATACCTTGAGTCGCCAGGCGGAGAGTTTGGGGAGGTTGGTGTATTTACCAGCTTCAGAGAGACCTATGCCTATGGATGTACAGGCCTTAGCCAGTCAATTCGTGAGATTGGATCTTTCGGAGCCCAGCCGGGTTCTAGCTTGTGTGGTTTCCCGGTCTTCCTTATTTGATCGTATTAGGGAGCATGATCCCCATTTTCTTGCCCCTAAGGAAAAGGTCCGGCGTGGTGATGCCAGAGATGTGACCATTGTAGATGACGGGGTGTTGAGGATGTAGGGCCGTGTTTGTGTACCCAATATTGATGGGCTACGGGAGTTGATTCTAGTAGAGGCCGATGGTTCACGGTATTCTATCCATCCGGGCACTGCGAAGATGTATCAGGACTTGAGGCAGCACCATTGGTGGAGGCGGATGAAGAAGGATATAGTTTGATATGTAGCTAGATGCCTCAACTGTTAGCAAGTGAAGTATGAGCACCAGAGGCCAGGTGGGTTGCTTCAACAGATAGAGATTCCGGAGTGGAAATGGGAGCGCATCACCATGGATTTTGTATCTAGACTCCCATGGACCTTGAAGAAGTTTGACTCCATTTGGGTCACTGTGGATCGGCTAACCAAGTCCGCTCATTTTATCCTGTGTACCACTTATTCATCAGAGCGGCTGGCGAAGATCTATATCTGGGAGATCGTCCATCTTCATGGCATTCAAATTTCTATTATTTCAGACAGAGGTACTTAGTTTACATCGCGGTTCTGGAAGGCTTTGCAGCAGGAGTTGGGTACTCGGGTGGAGTTGAGGACAACATTTTATCCCTAGACGGACGGACACTCCGAGTGCACTATCCAGATACTTGAGGATATGCTCCGTGCATGTGTTATTGATTTTGGAGGGTCATGGTACCAGTTTTGGCCATTAGCGGAGTTTGCCTACAACAGTAGCTACCAGTCAAGCATCCAGATGGCTTCTTACGAGGCTTTATATGGTAGACGGTGTCGATCACCGATTGGATGGTTTGAGCCGGGGGAGGCTCAGTTGCTAGGTACAGATCTGGTTCACTAGGCCTTGGACAAGGTCAAGATCATTCAGGACAGGCTACGTTCAGTTCACTCTGGCAGAAGAGTTATGCAGATTGCAAGGTCTGAGATGTAGAATTTATGGTTGGGGAGCAGGTGTTGCTCTACGTATCGCCGATGAAGTGCGTGATGAGATTTGGGAAGAACGGAATACTTATCCCTAGGTACATTGGTCCGTTCGAGATTCTTGATAGAGTGGGAGAGGTGGCTTATAGACTCGCATTACCGCCTAGCTTATTAGCCGTGCATCCAGCTTTTCATGTGTCCATGCTCCGGAGGTATCACGGTGACCCAGCCCACATGTTAGATTTCAACACTATCTAGTTGGATAAGAACTTGTCCTATGAGGAGAAGCCGGTAACTATCCTAGACCGGCATGTTCGTCAGTTAAGGTCCAAGGGATTTCCTTCTGTTCGTGTCCAATGAAGAGGTCAGCCTCCTGAGGCATTGACCTAGGAGTCTGAGTCTGATATGCAAGGCTGTTATCCTCACTTTTTTTGGACTCAGGTACTCCTTTCTTTTGTTTGTTCGAGGACGAACAATTGTTTTAGTGGTGGAGGATGTGACGACCCAATAGGTTCATCACTTATTTGTTCTCTGTTATGTACTTTCGAGGCCCTAAAAACCTCATGTAGGGATGCCTCGATTTGCGTGTGCAGTCCCTGCACGTATCTGGAAAGCTTAAATATGAATTCTGTTTGAAAAATAATGAATTTTCATATTAAATTGGGCAATTTTAACTTCAGTCAACGTTTGGGGTAAACAGACCCGAACCCGTAATTTGACAGTCCCAGAGGGTCCGTAGGAAAATCTGGGACTTGAGCATATGCCTGGAATCAGATTCCGAGGTCCCAGGTCTGAGAAATGAATTTTTATGTGAAATTATTTTTTGGAAAAAATTAAAGAAAATAGGAACGAGATTCGATTAGAATACTGAGGATCGGGCCTTTATTTTAGTTCCGATGCCCGATACAAGTCTTATATATGATTGGGGCTTTTCCTGTAAAGTTTGGTTGAAAACGGACGTCGTTTGACGTGTTTCGGACCCGAAATGGGAATCATGAGTTTTGAGGCTCAATCCGATCTTCATGATGTTATTTTGGTGATTTGATCGCATGGCCAAGTCCGTAGGGTATTTTTGAGGTTATATGCATAATTTGTTCTGAGCCCCGAGCGCTCGGGTGAGTTTGGAGTAGGTCCCGGGAGTGTCTTAGACTTAAAGCACAAGATGCTGCAGGTCAGGTGCAAGTTGCAGGTTCCAGCGCGGCCGCGGTCGTCCTCGCGCGGTCCGCGCTACCCGCTTAAGAGAACATGCAACCTTCTGTCCCTCTAGCGCGGCCGCGACCTCTTTTGTGCGGTCCGCGACATGAGCAACGGTCACCCTTGCGTGGCCCGAGCTGGCGACCTCAAATAAACTTGCAACTTTTAGCTCCACCAGCGTGGCCGCGGTCATCCTCGCGCGGTCCGCGCTGGAGGTTCAGGGAATATATATACACGAGATTTTCCAGTTATTTCTCACCTTTCAAAAAAATCCAAAACTTAAGAAGCGACTTTCTCAGCAATACTTCTTCTTTAAAATGATTGGTAAGTGGTTTTTAACTTATTTTATTCACTCCTTAGCACCTTTTTACATAATTTCAACATAAAATCAAAGGTTTTAAATTGTAAATTCGGGTATATTGGGTAGGACCTAGGGTTTTGCTAAATTGGGGGTTAGACCTCAATTCGAGGTCCGATTTCAAAACTCAATTGGGACTACGGGTTGGCCTCCCGGTATATCCCCCTGCACTTGATAATGAGGATACCAAGCGATCCTCGGGTTACCAAGAGATCCTCGGGATATCAAGAGATCCCTAGTGAATATGATGAGGATACCAAGAGATCCCTAGTGAATATGATAACTGGATTCGTGGGCGGATGGGTAACCGAATTGTAGTTTGAACCTTGGGTTTTTACCACGTTGGCCCGAGGGGCGTTTTGGTTATTTTACCTAAAATTTCGTCTTAGCTGTAAATTTATTAGTAGAATTAATTATTTGAGATGTTATTACAAGATGTAATTGAAATGAATAGATTTGGACCATTTGGAGTCAGGTACTCGTGGCAAAAGAGTGATTTCAAGTTGAGTTTGGGAGCCGATTGAGGTAAGTGGCTTGTCTAACCTTGTATTGGTGACCTTCCCCTTAGGATAGAATGTTTGTTAATTGAATGCCTCGTACGTGAGGTGACGAGCGCGTACTTGAGCAAATTGTTGGAAAATTCATTTTTACTTGAAGCATTTAAATTGAATTTCCTTGCTTACCTGTTCATTTTAAATTGTGAATTTATTCTATGCTAGATTAGAGAGGTATATTCGTTTGAGTTGCTGCCTAAGTATTAAATTGTCCCATTTGTATTTCGCGTAGTATGTTTGGCAAGTATTTTTTTTATCTCTTGTCCTGGGTTAGTATCTTTCCAAATGTTTGGGTGGCTATTGTGTGTTTTTAAATTAGAACTACGAGTTGGCCTCCCGGGAGATCCCCCTGCACTTGATAATGAGGATACTAAGAGATCCTCGGGATACCAAGAGATCCCTAGTGAATATTATGAGGATACCAAGAGATCCTCGGGATACCAAGAGATCTCTAGTAAATATGATGAGGATACCAAGAGATCCTCGAGATACCAAGAGATCCCTAGTGAATATAATGAGGATACTAAGAGATCTTCGGGATACCAAGAGATCCCTAGTGAATATGATAAGGATACCAAGAGATCCTCGGGATACCAAGATATCCCTAGTGTATATAATGAGGATACCACGAGATCCTCGGGATACCAAGAGATCCCTAGCGGATATATGAGGATACCAAGAGATCCCCGGTTATTATTTCCTATTGTGAGTAGTGTTCCTTGTATTGTTTTGTTTCGTTTTTCCTATTGTTGTTTCCCTTATTTATCCAGTTTAGATTCTCGCTGTAGATTTTACGTATACTGTTTTTTCTTTATATCTCATCATATGGTATATTTATCTCAGTAGGGTCTTGACCTTCCTTGTCACTACCCCAACCGAAGTTAGGTTTGGAACTTACTGGGTACCGCTGTGGTGTACTCATGCCTCTTCTGCGCATGTTTTCCATGTGCAGATCCAGGTACCTCATCTCAGGTGCACTATCACCGAGGCAGAGAGATCTAGCGGAGACTCGAGGTATATCTACAACGTCCGTAGACCGAAGAGTTTCCTTCCTATTATATCCTGTAGTTAGCTAGTTGTTCCTATTTTTCATTGATGTAGACATTTCCGTAGTTAGAGCTGTACTATATACTTTCTATAGCCTGTGTTGCCCGTGAGATTCTGGGATTTTGCTTCATAGTTGCGGTGTGAAGTGTACGTGCCAAACGGAAAATTATATACATTTCTTTAAGTTACTTAGTTTTAAGTTATTATTGTTATCGTGAATTTGTTATTTCCGCACCGTTAGGCTTACCTAGTCCTCGTGACTGGGTTCCGTCATGACGTGTTCACGGATGGTGAACTAGGATCGTGACATACATTGTCCACTTAATACTTCTCGGTAAGAGAGTGGGTTTTCCCAATTTGGCTGTCTCAAGTCCAAATGAGTATCTACCAAAGCGGTCGATAAGAGCTCAAGTCAGGTTATTACTATCTCTAGGTTGAACCCTTTAATTGGGTTAATCAATCTCCCAATTAATCCAATTCCTTGTTAGCTAATTTAACCTAGACTAAGACTCTCTTTCTCAAGAAGAAACCAAGTCAAATTGGCATAATTTAATGTTTGCAACCATTAATTTCATAATTGAAGCATGAACCTAGATAAATAACACACTCATTCATAAAAAAACATAACATTAATCCCCCATAAGGTTTACACACTAGGGTTGGGTCACAACCCTAGTAAAATTCTAGCTACTCATAGTGGGTATAGAAGAAAACAAAGAAGAAATATAATAAAAATCATATTGAAAGATTAAAATATAAAAACCCAATGTTAAATCACCAAATTATCTAAAGTTGCCTAAAGAAACAAGAAGAAATGGCTACAACACTTTGGATATTCTAAACTTGACCTAATTTTGTGAAACTATTCTAATTATACAAGGCTGAAATTTTCGGACAAAAATACCTTTTGCGAAGGTTTTGTGCCGCACACTTCTATGTGTGGTCTGCACAATTCAATATGTGTTTCGTACATTGCTTTAGTCTTGACATGATTTGAATATGCTGCTGCAAAATTGTGAGATGCTGCCGCATTTCTCATGTTTTGCGGTCCGGATATTTCTGGGTGTAGCCGCACAACGCTCTTCTACGAACCACACATTTTTGAGCATGGACGTGTAGCTGACTTCTGCGGCCGCACAATAATTGTACGACCCGCACTTTCTTTGAGCTTGAAATGAGGACTCTTTGAACTTCTGATCTTGCTTAACTTCTACGGCCGCACAATTCTTGTGCGGACAGCACTTTGCACTTTGCACTTGGCCTCTGATAAACTTTCCTTCACAGTCTGCGGTCTGCACTTTGAGCTATTGTTCTTGATTTTATCCTTGACTTCAGATCATTCTTGAGTTAGATTTCATCTTAATGGCTAATTTTTCAATACTCCTGCAATTAAGAATATTTCATCAGTTTTTGAGAATACACTTAAGCTTTTTGACTAAATACGAAAGCTAAAAGACACTAAAGGGCCATGGTGATATGATTAAATGCAACATTTCTGTCGATCGATCATATTATTGGCATATCATTGGCATTTATTGCACCTGGCTACAAAGTATTCTACTTCTTCTTCTATATTTGGCCAATAATATCCTGCTCTTATTAATTTCTTCACCAACGATCTTCCCCCGACATGATTTCCATAATTTCCCTAGTGTACTTCTCTCATTACATATTCCATTTGTGATGGTCCAAGGCATCATGCTAAAAGTCTACCAAATATTTTGCAATATAAATTTTCACGAATTAAGCAATACTAAGCATCTTTTAATTGCAACAATTAGGATTTTTTCTTATCCTCAGGCAAGATACCATACTGCAAAAGGTGCACAAATTTATTTCTCCAATCCCAAGTTAAATTATTAAAATTTTGCCTCACTCTTGGTTTGGTTCAGTGCTGAATAAACAAATGTACCACAACAACATTTTCTACGTTTGTTGCATTAGCGTAAGATGCGATATTTTCCTACGCGTCCGCTTATGCATTTTTCTTTTGGGTATTTGCACAACGTTTCATGTCTTAAATTGTCTAAGCAATTCTCGTACCTTTTAGAGGTATTGTTGCATTCATGTTTCTCTTTCCACGTAAGTCCCCGACATTTCATTGACTACCAGTTGTGAGTCACTTTTGATCATAATTTGTTAATATCAAGCTCTCGTGCGAGTTCCAAACCTGCAATGATAGCTTCATACTCTGCCTCACTGTTAGTAATTGGATAAAATTTTATTGCCTATCTTATGACTTCTCCCGAGAGCGGAATTAAAACAATACTCAAACCTGCTCCTTAAATATTTGAAGAACCGTCAGTAAATAGGGTCCAAGACCCTGGATTAGCTCTGGTAAATATATTTAGCTCTTATTTTGCTTCAAGAACTAGGTTCAGACTAAAATCTGCTAATACATGTGATTTTATTGCGGTTATAGGCTGATATGTAATTTTATATTCACTGAGTTCTATTGCCCATTTAGCTATTCTACCTGTTAGTTCTTGTTTATGCAATATGTTCCTTGTGGAAAAGCAGTTATACAAAAATAGGATGACACTGAAAATAAGTTTGTAACTTTCTTGATGCCGTAGTTAAAGCTAAATCAAGTTTTTCTAGGTGAGGATACTATGTCTCAGCATCTAGTAAAGACTTAATAACATAGTAAATTGGAGATTGTATACCTAATCTTCACTACCAATACTGCGCTTATCGCTACTTATGGCACATCGAGGTAAATGAGTAACCTCTCTCTGTTATCTGGTTTTACTAACATAGGTGGATTTGATAGGTATGCCTTTAAGTCCTTTAGAGCTTGTTGACACTCGTCATTCCATTCAAACTGATTTTGCTTTTTCAATATTGGGAAGAATTTAAAGCATTTTTCTGATGACTTTGATATAAACCTTCCCAAAGATGCTATTCTACCTATAAATCATTGCACTTCTTTCTTGCTCGTGAGTATATTTGGTATTTCCTCAATAGCTTTGATCTATTTAGAAGTATTTGTACCTCATCCTGGATCACTTTAGTTTTTAAGGCCCTTTGTTTCCTTTTCTTTTGCTGACAAGTGGGTGTAATGGATCCTCATTTAGCTTATGAGTCATTATCTCTGGTGGTATACCTATCATATCTGAATGTAACCTAATAAAGCAATCTACGTTAACACAAAATTCAATTAACTTACCTTTCATTTTGGGCATAAATTTGCTTCGATGTAAATATTCTACCTGGCTAGTGGACAAATAATATTACAGCTTTGAGCTCCTCCTTGTTGTTTTAATGTTCTCATTTTTCTCTGGCTCTAGAATCACATAAGGTCTTAAATCAACATCATTCCGTCCTTTCATTTTTCAGTTGAGAGATGAACAATAGTGTCCTCAACTGGATTATTTAATTGCTATTTTGCTACATAGTTGGCTATTGTGTTTGCAATCACAACCAAATTAATACTTTGTAAATCTTGTTGATCTCCGCGGATTTGTGGATTCCCCACTGTGAAGGGAATTTGATAACTTAATGCAACACAGACAGGACAATATCCATTTCATGAATCCATGGCCTTCCCAAGATTATATTACAGGTCATGTCCGCGTCTATTACCTGGAAATTTGTGTCTTTGATAACTCCTTCTACAAATATATCAAGTACAATTTCTCCTTTCGTAATAATGCTTGAATTATCAAATCCAGAAAAAGACAGTAGCTTTGGTATAACCTTGACATTAGCTTGCATTCATTTACCACCCTCAGTAAAATGATGTGTACTGAGCTACCTGGGTCAATTAAAAGTACTCGTTTTACATTAGTATCATGTACACGTAAAGATATTACTAATGTATTATTGTGAGGATTTATTAAGACGTTCGCATCTTTAACAATAAATGTTATACTTTCATTATCCAAGACTTGGCCAAGCCACTTCCCGTGAGTGATAGTAGCTATTATGTCTTTTTTACAGTTGTGTATGTTACTCCGTTAACTTCATCTCCTCCAATTATAACATTGACTGTTCTCTTTGGTGATGGAGGCTTGGGGGGGGGTTGTATGTTTTTCATGTATGATTGTCTTCCTTTCTCTCAGAACAAATCAGTAAGATAACCTTGCTTCAGTAAATGTTCAACCTTCCCTTGCAAAAGATGTGTTGTTCTATGGCAATGGTCATTGTGAAGCTTGCACCAGAAAGTACTTTTTCTTTGGATTGATCTCATTTCTTTAGGCCATCACACCTTATCACATATCCCACTTAGAACAACCGCAAATTCCGAGGGGCTAATGTTAAAGCTATAACCTCATATTCCTGCTCGAGTATCAAAGTCATTGGTTCGGGCATCTCGCTCATTTTTGAACTTGGATGAAGAACTCGCCTCTTTTTGCCTTGATCTTGAATAAAAACATGTATTATTTTGTTTAGATCGAGAATCTCGCCCCGCAGGTCCCATATAAGGCTTGTACATATTTTTACTAGACTTTCTCTCAAATTTTGAGCGTCTCGAACCTGGTATTTTATCAACCCTTGGTTTTGCAACCTTATCCTCTTCTATCTCAGGATTTGTGTTGTATCGATTGTATACATGTTCAAAATTTTTGTAGGAAATTATCGCACACTTTATTTAAACTTCTCGTAGATTATAAACTTTTCTCATTCAAGTTGCTCACAAACGCCATAGCCACCCATTTATCAGGTACTTGCAGCAGCATCATCCTCTCTTGTTGGAATCTATCTATGATTTGTCTAGGCAATTCTATACTCCCTTATTTAACTTTGAAGATATCTTCCATAATTGTTTTTAACTTTTTGAGCCTCCGAATGTGCCTTTATAAATGAATCTTCAAGATTAGTAAAAGAATCAATAGAATTTTCAGGTAAGAGAGAATACCATGTTAACACTCATTATGTGAGAGTTTCGCCAATTTTTTTAACCAAAACTGGTTCAATCTCCTGCTTGGTTAAATCATTGTCTTTCACGTCGGTAGTGAATTAAGTTACGTGATCCCGGGGGTCAGACATTCTATCATATTTGGAAATATCAGGCACTTTAAACTTTTTAGGAATCAACAAAGGTGTTGCACTTGGCTTCCAGGGTTGTTGTGAATATTTTTCAATATCCACACCTTTGATCATGAGAGGTACGCCGGGTATTTGCTCATTACGCTTATTTTTCTCCTTCAGTTATTTGTATAAAGTTAGCACTAAACTTCGTAAACTAGAATTATTTGGTGTACCTAACCTTCCATCGCGAGATTCATTGTGCATTTCTCCATTTCCTGAGTTATCATCCTGAACGTAGATTCTCTAATGTTGTTGTATTAATAGGTGAAGGATTTTGTCCTGCATTGGGTAATTCTCTAACAAAAGCCTGCAATGCATTATTCATATGCTTTGTAATAAACTGCTTCAGAGCATCATGCTCAATGGTTTGGTCGCCTCCATGTTGACTATCAGTGCGCGAAGCACACCTTTCAGGTGAACTTCAGGAGATCGCTTAGGATTTCATGTAGGTGTGTGATATAGTAGAGTTCGCCTTGATGATTCGCTGGTTGTTCTCGTTAGCGGTTGACATATTTTGTCGTTAAAAATAAAGTTTGGAAAGTGAACAGATTATCAGATTTTCGGTAACGAAACTAAATTTTTTTAACCCAAAAGTAGATTTCTTAGTCAAAGTCAATATCAAGAAGAAATCGGGTTATTGATGACGAAAATTTACTTCACTTTCTTAATAATTTGAAGAATAAGACAACTAATGGAAATAATTAACATGGAAATCTTTTTTGAAGTAGACTAGTAATCACTCCCATAACTGCGGTTAGAACCTTATGAATAAAGAAAAAAATACTGCATATATTTCAATAATAATTAGATACTGTTACAAATGAGGACTATGCCCTTATATAGGAATTCAAAATTATAACGGTTTCCTTACTTAATTCGGATTTGTTAATGGCATTAATTTCCTTTTACCCATTACCATATATAATTGCAACAGATGTATTTATAACTGAAGATTTCCCGTAACCACGATTAATGGCGATTTTCCTTCCTTATTTATAACAGATTCTTGCACTTTCCCTCTTTAATGGTCTGTACATTTCGCTCCTATTTTTTCTTTTCCAGTTGTCAGAGCATGTTCCTTTCCTAGAGAAATTTCGGGAGTGTTTCTTCCGTGCCTTCTTGAATTCTTTAACTCGTATAATTGGAAATTACACTTTTCACCTTGTTGATGGTCCATATGTCATGCATATTTTCCACCAATACATGTATAGGGTAAAATCGATTTATATTAAATGCTTGAATGATAGCATGACACGTAAAGTCAAAGGCAGCCGAAAGATGAAGCGAGTGGAAACTAAGACTGAGGACAACAACCTCAGTTGGCGCAAGGTAGATTCCGAAGGGAACATAATCAGCGAGAGCAAACGAATATTTGTCACTAGAGGATAGTTAATGGAGAACATTCCTCATTATTAAATACACAATCATTGCAGAGAATTATGGCATTCATGGCCTGCTATTCCATATTCATCAATGACCGCCATTATTGCCATTTAATAGGGTCTTGATCCTAAGATCTTATTCCCTAGGTATAGCTATAAATAGTGACTTTATCAACCATTGTAAGACACGAAAATTCTGACAAACTTATACTACCAACTAGTCCCAAGCTAAACTAAATTTTATTTTCTGTCTAACGTTATTCTTATTGCTGCTTTCGAAAGCCTTTCTCCCGGAATCAAGCTATCTGCTATTTATATTTATTTCAATGCTAAGTCTTGTATTTTATTTTATTTATTTATTATTTTGGGATAATCGATTCGCTTGTTTAAAAAACAACACTATAAAGTTAATAGTACCATTTTACGGGTCAACACTTACCCCTAAATAAATATAGAGAAGTTATTTCTATTATACACTCAGCACGAGGAAAAATAAATAAAGCAGCAGGAACACAAACTAACGGGAAAAAAATAAAACAAAACAAGGCGAAAGTAACAACATGAAGATAAAAATGTACAATATTAGAATATAAGACTGCCATCAATAACATTGCAAATGTCCGGAAACTTGCACTACTAGCTACTAACCCATGACCTTAATCCTCGACCTCCACATCTTACTATTAAGGTCCATGTCCTCAATCAGCTGAAGTCAAACAATATCTCGCCTAATTACCTCTATCCAATACTTTTTTGGCCTACCTATACTTATTTAAGATCCCATTAGGACAACCTCTCATACCTCCATACTAGGGTATCTGGCTTTGCCTCTTTACCTGCCTAAACAATCTAAGTCTCGCTTACCGTATTTCTCTTCCATGGAGGCCAATCTTACCTTGACCCAAATATCGTTATTCTTAATCTTTGGTATCCTAATATTCTCACACATCCATCTTAACATCCTTATTTCTGCTACTTTTACTTTATGGACAAGAAACTTCTTGACTGGCCAACACTCTGCCCCGTACAATATAGTCATTCTCACTACTACTTTGTAGAACTTACCTTTAAGTTTAAGAGGAACATTCTTATCATATAAGACACCAGATGCGGGCCTCCATTTCAAAGGTGTATTTATTAATTCGGAAGTCTTCCATGTGGCAGAGCAATGACTATTTTATTGGAAAATTACCAGTTATATCCGCGTATAAGTAAGTTATTACAGAAATTGATCAATTCATAAAATATTACCAATATTAGCCAATTAGCTATTTGTAGCCAAAAAAAGGTCAAGTTTTTATTTTCTTTTGAGTGGGTGTTTAAAGAGTTTGAATCTCAGTTTTGGGATGATTTTGGTAGAGTTTTGAGGTGGTTTGAATTGAAAATTCAAAGTAGACGATGAACATGAAAAAAAGATGATATGTGTATACATTATGTATCATTTGTTTATACATGTCTCATATGTCTATCACATGTATATCCATGTATGCCTGTGTGTGAGATACATGCGTGCTTAGGGGTGATAAAAAAACTCAAAAAATCGAACCAAACCAACAAGAAACCCGATACTTTTTCAGTTTGGTTAGGTTTTGGTTATGAATTTTAAAAACCGATCAAATTTTGTTTGATTTTGATTTTAACCAAAAAATAATCGAAAAGGATCGAACCAAACCAACTATGGAAATAACTATTTATGTTTTTATTATATATATATATATATATATATGTGTGTGTGTGTGTGTGTGTGTGTGTGTGTGTGTGTGTGTGTGTGTGTGTGTGTGTGTGTGTGTGTGTGTGTGTGTGTATATTTTTATATAAAGTTTCTAAGATTTTGTGGTGCATATTAGTCATTTGTATTTCTGGCCCAGTTCTTTGCTATTACAATAATCTAATTCTTTGCCGTTACATTCTAGTTTGATTAGTAGTTTTCTTTTGCTAAGTGCAATGATTTATTTCTTTCACGACCCCAACCCCGATCTTGATGGCGCCCGACACACTGGTAGGAAAGACCGACAAATTTCATAACCTCAACCATTTTTATAAAGCTCATATATTAATTAACACAGATAAACTAATCAGCCATCATACTAAAATTTTGAAATAGAGTTAAAACATGCGGAAATCCCAACTACCAATACTACTACATAGCCCGAAGAATCTGGTGTCACAAGTCTGAGCCTCTAATACGTGAGTATCAACCTACTACATATCGTTCTAAAGAAATACGAAAATGAATCAATAAGATAGAAGGGAAATCGGGACTGCAGACGTCACGTAGCTACCTTGATACTCCCGGATAAGCTGCTCGGCAGAGAAGTCCTCACTCAGCCTCAGATGCACCTGGATCTGCACACAAGGTGCAGGGAGTAATGTGAGTAATTCGACCCAATGAGTAATAAACATAAATAAAGGCTGAGAATAAGAAATTCTGAATAGGCACAAAGTAATTCTATAAATGCAGCAATGTAAACCAAGTAGTATAAAGTTTGTAAACAAATGAAAACAATTAAGGAAATACTGCAACAGATAAGCAAGTAAATAACAGTCACATATGAAATGCAACACATAGTCTGGTACTCTCTAGTACCCGTTGCGGCGTGCAGCCCGCTCCATTCATTTATCGTCCACGGCGTTCAGTGGGGGTGTGCAGACTCTGGGAGGGGACCCTTACAGCCCAAGCGCAATAAAAGCCATCTCGTGGCATCAACTAGGCCCTCGGCCTCATATCAATATCAATATACTACCGTTGCGGCACGCAACCCGATCCCATACTCAGTTCATAATCACATAAGCCTCTCGGGCACAATAATATATACATATATTCAACCCAAACTTCATTAGAAATATAATTTAAGTTTCAAGTTTGAGAAAAAAATGGCTGAGTTTGAAAAATAGTATTAAATACTAGGACTAAGCCAATAATCCGTAAAAATGGTAAGAAACCAGTAATAGCAATCCTTGAAGGATTCAATCAATTGGCACGAAACCCAATTATGACAATCTGCTCAAATCATAATGATAACAGGTTATATTCAGTCAAATATGTAGTAAATTCATCTATCAGGATGGACCAAGTCAGAATCCCCAACAGTGCTCTACCCCATGTTCGCTATGCAACATGCAAGTCACCCCTATGTAGCACTACAATGTGCAATTCTGAGGTTCCAAACCCTCAGGACATTATTTACATCTATTACTCACCTCAAGCCGGCCAAAATCCTAGCTCGTTATGCCATTGCCTCTCAAATCGACCTCATTGCGCGTCGAACCTGATCAAAACCACAACTAATACGTTATAATATGCCAATGGAACAATACCCAATCAAAAACAATTGAATAATAGCAAAAATCTCGAAATTAGCAAATCCTGAGCCCTGGGACCACTTCTCAAAACTCAGAAATTCTTAATTCAACGGGTTCCTTATCTCGCCACGAGTCTATACATATAAAGAACGCCAAAATCAAGGTCCAAACGACCACTCAAATTCCAATTTTATGTTCTCTTAAGTTCAAGCCCTACACCACCATTTTTGACCATTAATTTCTTAAGTTTTCATCCATAATCCATGTATTTGCACCATAAAATCGTAATTTAAGTCCAAAATCCTTACTTTATCGAAGCTCCTTGAAAACCATTTTCAAAATCGCCCACAATACTCCAAGTCAGAAGTTAGAATAAGAAAACCTTCAAAAATTCGTGAAGATGAACTTAAATATTTCTTCCCAGGCAAAACCGCATCTGCGGTACACTTCCGCATCTGTGACTTCCACTTCTGCGGACCCTGCTCCGCTTCTGCGGAAATTCCCTAAGGCCAAAACTCCACTTCTACGATTCCAATGCTGCATCTGTGGTATCGCATATGCGGCTCCTCGTCCGCTTCAGCAGAAATAGCTCCCCAAGCCAAACTTCGCATATGCGATCTCTCCTTCCGCATCTACGAGACCGCTTTTGCTGTCCCAAATCCGCAGATGTGAAAATATTAGAAGCAGCAACAATTTTTTCCAATTTCACAAGTCCAAAACATCACGTTAACCATCCAAAATTACCCGAGGCCCCCGAGACCTCAACCAAAAGAACCAACACCTCCTCTAACATCATTCAAACTTGCTCCAATCATTAGAACACTGCAAACAACACCAAAAGCATCAAATTACATCAAATTTAAGCCTAAGTTCTTCAAAAACTTCCGAAACACGCATTCGATTAAAAACCCAACCAAATTATCGAATGACTTGAAATTTTACTCACACAACCCAAATTACCTAACGAAGCTACAACAATTCCGACCCTCAGATCAAAATCTCACCTATCAACCAGAATTCGCCAAAGTAGTAACTTCACCAATTCAAGCCTAATTCTACACCAGACCCCTCCAAAATTACTTCTGATCACACTCTGAAGTCACAAATCATCCACCGAAGCTAACCCAATCGTCTGAATTCATATCCGAGCTCTCTAACTCATAGGTCAACATCCGATTGACTTTTCCAAACTAAGCTTTTTTAAAGAGACTAAGTGTCTCATTTCCTTCAAAAATCCATCCAAACCAACTCGGTCACACACGACAGTGATAACAAAGCATAAAGAAGCAGAAAATGGGGGAAGCGGGGTGGTAACTCATGAGACGAAGGGTCGGGTCGTCACATCCTCCTCAACAAAAACAAATGTTCGTCCTCGAGCGAGTTAAGAAACATACCTGAAGCCTCAAAACAAGTAGGGATATCTTCTCTACATCTCCCGCTCGGTCTCCCAGGTAGCCTCCTCCACGGGCCGACCTCTCCACTGCACCTTCATCGAAGCAACATCCTTTTACCTCAACTTCCAAACCTGACGATCCAAAATGGCTGCTGGCTCTATATCATATGTCAAATCACCCTTCAACTGAACTTTACTCAAATAAAAAACATGGGACGAGTCTCCAACATACTTTCGGAGCATAGAAACATGAAAAATTAGATGCACGCTCGACAAGTTTGGTGGCAAGGCAATCTCATTAGCCACCCCCAATCCTCCTATGTACCTCATAAGGCCCAATGAACCGTGGACTCAATTTCCCTCTCTTTCAGAATCTCATAACACCCTTTGGGTGGGTGAAACATTCAGCAAAACCTTCTCACCAGTCATATAGGATACATCTCAGACATTCCTGTCCACATAACTCTTCTGCCTCGACTGCACTTTATGGAGTCTCTCCTGAATCATCTTCACCTTTTCCTATGCATCCTAAACCAAATCTATCCCCAACAATCTAGCCTCACTGGGCTCGAACCAACCAACTGGATACCTACACAATCTCCCATACAAGGCCTCATATGGTGCCATCTAAATGCTGGACTTATAGCTGTTGTTGTAGTCAAATTCTGCAAGCAGTAGAAACCGATCCCATGAACCTCCAAAATCAGTAACACAGGCGCGTAGCATATCCTCTAATATCTAAATGGTGAGCTCGGACTGTCCCTCCGTCTGAGGGTGAAAGGCTGTGCTCAGGTGTACCTGAGTACCCAACTCTTGCTGAATTATCTGCCAAAATTGAGAGGTAAAATGAGTGCCCCGATATGATATGATAGAAACTGGGACATCTTGCAACCGAATAATCTCCCGAATATAAATCTCTGCCAGCCGCTCTAAAGAATAAGTAGTACAATCCGGAATGAAGTGCGCGGACTTGGTCAGCCTGTCTACAATCACCCAAATGGCATCAAAATTTTTCAAAGTCCGAGGGATTCCGATAACAAAATCCATAGTCATCCTCTCCCACTTCCACTCGGGAATAACTATCTGCTGATGCAAGCCACCCGGTCTCTAATGCTCATATTTCACCTGCTGATAATTAATACACCAAGCTACATACTCCACAATATCTCTCTTCATCCTCTGCCACCAATAGTGATGTCTAAGATCCTGATACATCTTTGCGGCACCCGGATGGATAAAATACCACGAGCTATGGGCCTTCTCCAATATCAACTGCCGAAGCCCATCCACATAAGGCACGCAAATCCGACCCTGCATCCTCAACACACCATCATCTCCAATGGTCACATCCCTTGACTCATCATGCTAAACCCTGTCCATAAGGACAAGAAAATACGGATCCTCATACTGACGCAGTCATACAAGGAAGACCGAGAAACTAAACAAGCCAACACCCGACTGGGCTATGAAATATCTAGTCTCACAAATCTATTGGCCAAGGCTTGAACATCAACTACAAATGGCCTCTACTAAACTGGAATGTACGCCAAGCTCCCCATACTTACCGTCTTTCGGCTCAAAGCATCGGTCACTACATTGGCCTTCCCCGAGTGATATAGAATGGTGATATAATAATCCATAAGTAACTCTAGCCACCTTCGCTGCCTCAAGTTAAGATCCTTTTGCTTGAACAAATGCTGAAGACTGCAATGATCAGTGACTACCTCACAAGATATGCCATACAAGTAATGCCTCCAAATCTTCAATGCATGAACTATAGCAGCTAGCTCCAAATCATGAACAGGGTAGTTCTTCTCATGGGGCTTCAACTAATGGGAAGCATAAGCAATAACTCTACCCTCCTGCATTAATACACAACCAATCCCAACTCGTGAAGCATCACAATATATCATATAAGAACCTGAAACTGACGACAAAACCAATACTGGAGCTGTGGTCAAAGCTGTCTTGAGCTTTTGGAAGCTCTCCTCACACTCGTTCGACCATACAAATGAAACACCCTTCCGAGTCAACATGGTCAAGGGCGACACAATAGAGGAAAAACCCTGAACAAACCATCGATAACAGCTTGCCAACCTAAGGAAACTATGAATCTCTGTGGTTGAGGACAGTCTAGGCCAACTATGCACCGCCTCTATCTTCTTCGGATCAACCCGAGTACCCTCGCTAGACACCACGTGCCCCAGGAAAGCCACTGAACTGAGCCAAAACTCACCCTTGGAGAACTTCGCATATAGCCTCTCCTCTCTCAATCTTTGCAATATAACATGCAAATGTTGCGCGTGCTCCTCCTGACTACGCGAGTATACCAGGATATCATCAATGAACATGATGGAAAACAAATCTAGATAAGGCCAAAGTACACTGTTCATTAGATGGAAGAACGCAGCTGGGGCATTGGTCAGCTCGAAAGACATGATAAGAAACTCATAGTGGCCACATCTAGTCCTGAAAGCAGTCTCATGAATATCTGAATCCCTGATCTTCAAATGGTGATAACCCGAATGTAGATCAATCTTGGAGAACACCCTCGCTCCCTGAAGCTGGTCAAGTAAGTCATCAATGCGAGATAGGGGATACTTGTTCTTCACTGTTACTTTTTTCGATTTCCTATAATAGATGCACATTCTCATTGTGCCATCCTTCTTCTTCACAAATAGAACTAGCGCACCCCAAGGTGACACACTAGGAGAAATGAACCCCTTATCTAGGAATTCATGAAGCTGCTTGTCTTAATTCTTTCAACTCCGCTGGTGCCATACGATATGACAGAATAGAGATGGGCTGAGTGTCTGGCACCAGGTCAATACCAAAATCAATATCCCTATTCGGTGACATGCCTGATATGTATGCATGAAATACATCAGGAGAATCCCTCTAAACTGAAATAGAATCAATGCTAGGAGTCTCAGTTCCAACATCCCTCACGAATACCAAATAGGAAAGGAAACCCTTCCCAACCACATGCTGGGTATTCAAGAAAGAAATAACTCTATTAGGAACATAATCAGTCACACCACGCCACACGATCCGCGGTACACCTGGAATAACCAAAGTGACCGTCTTAGGATGACAGTCTAGAATAGCATGACACAGAGATAACCAATCCATGCCCTGAGTAACGTAAAAGTCCACCATGCACAATAGCAATAGATCAACTCGGGTTTTCAAACCCCCAATAATCACAACACATGACCGGTACACACGGTCCAGAACAATAGTATTCACCGGGATAGACACATGAATAGGAAAAGAAAGGGACTCCCGGGGAATACTCAAATAATAAGAAAATATGAAGACACATAAGAATAGGTGGAACCGGGATCAAATAATACAGAGGCGTCTCTATGGCAGACTAAAACAATACTTGTAATGACAACGTCTGAAGCAATGGCATATGTCCTGCTCGGCATAGCATAGAAATGAGCACGGCCACCGCCAGATCAACCTCTACCTCTTGGACGACCCCTGGCTGCCTGATCTCCACCCCTAGCTGGCTGGGCGGGTGATAAAGTAATTGGAGCGAAAGTCGAGGGATGACCCCTCTGCTGATGGTGACTGCTACGAAGTCGAGGGCACTGCCTCCTCAAGTGACCAAACTCTTTGCACTCACAATAGCTGGTCGGTGCTGGAGATGGGGACTGAAAGGAACCCCTCGCACTGAAGTGACTAGCAGATGCACACGGTGCAAAAGAATCCTGAGCTGAGTGGGCATGAAATGAACTCTAAGCTGGGAGAACTCTGAGTGGAGACGGACCCTGCTGAGGCCCATAATGAACACAACCTGAATATCCCCCACAATACTCTGGACGGGCTGACTGAGTAGGCCTAAAAGAATGACCTCTACCATGCTGGAACTGGCCCCTCGAAGGAGCACCATTGTAACTGCCCGATCCACGAGGCCTTTTGGCCTCCATCTCCTCTCACTCTCTACGACAAACTAACTCGATCTCTCAAGCGATATCCACCACCTTCTCAAACTTAGCATCCAATACTCTCTCTAGTCATCAAAATACAAAGGTGGTAGTTGAGGCCATCCACGAACCTCTTGATCCTCTCACAATTTGACGGAACCATCCAAGTAGCATGACTGGCCAATCGAGAAACCTCATCTCGTACTGAGTCACTGTCATATCCCCCTGTGTCACCACTCAAACTTCCTATGAAGCTCCTCATCTCCTGGGCATCCTCGCCCTCAGCACCACTGAATGTCCGAGGCTGGAGCCTACCAGACCTCTCGAGACGATGCTGCTCATCGTTTGGCATAGCTAGAACCACGAAGCCCTGAACTGGTGTGACCTGCTGTGCTGGAGATTCCTTTGGTATTTGTAGTCCCTACACCAACTGCTTAGGTGTGCGAGCAGCGGAGGTCTGATTGCCTCTCCCGGCCTGTGAAGTAGCTATTGTTGCTGTTCTAGTGGCTAAAATGGCCTAAGCGAGGCTAGTGCCAACTAATAATATCTGAGCCAAGGCCTCCTGAAGACCCGTAATCACGATGGCACAAATGGTGCCTGAACAAGTGCTGCAACTATGTCTGCAGCTGGAGTGTGATCCTAAGCTGGGGAAACTGGTGGATCAGCAGGCACTGCCCTGGCTGCTCTGCCTCTGCCATGATCACGACTGCGTCCACAGCCTCTGGTGGCCTCAGTAGGAGGTACTGGTGGTCGTCCGCCATGTCCAGTAGCTCGTGTCCTCACCATCTGTCATAGAATAGAATAATAGAAGTTTAGTTCTCAGTTCAACAAAGCCGCACGATAAGAATTTCAAGAATTTGAAGTTTTCCTAAAGGTTCTACACCCTCCAAAAGATAAGTACGGGCGTCTCCATACCGATCCACGAGACTCTACTAAACCGGCTCATAACTCGCGAAACCAAGTAACCTAGGCTTTGATACCAACTTGTCACGACCCCAACCCCAGTCGTGATGGCGCCCGACACACTGCTAGGCAAGCCCGACCAATTTAATAACCTCAACCATTTTGATACAGCTCGTGACTTAATTAACACAGATAAATTACTAAGTCATCATACTGAAATTCTGAAAAAGAGTCAAAATATGTGGAAATCCCAACTACCAATACTACTACATAGCACTAAGAATCCCGTGTCACAAGTTTGAGCCTCTAATACATGAGTATCAACCTACTACATATCGTTCTAAAGAAATGCGGAAATGAATGAATAAGATAGAAGGGAAATTAGAACTGCGGATGTCATGCAGCTACCTCGATACTCCCGGATAAGCTGCTTGACAAAGAAGTCCTCACTTAGCCTCAGATGCACCTGTATCTGCACACAAGGTTTAGGGAGTAATGTGAGTACTCTGACCCAATGAGTAATAAACATAAATAAATGTTGAGAATAAGAATCCTGAATAGGAACAAAGTAATTCTATAAATGCAGAAATATAAACCAAGTAGTATAAAGTCCGTAAACTAATGAAAACAATTATGGAAATACTGCAACAGATAAGTAAGTAAATAACAATCAAATATGAATTGCAACACATAGTCCGGTACTCTCTAGTACCCTCGCGGCGTGTATCCCACTCCTTTCATTTATTGTCGACGATGCTCACTGGGTGTATGCAGAGTCCGGAAGAGTCCCCTTACGGTCCAAGCGCAATATAAGCCATCTCGTGGCATCAACTAGGCCCTCGGCCTCATATCAATATCAATATAATACCGCTGCGACGCGCAGCTCGATCCCATACTCGGTCCAGAATCACTTAAGCCCCTCGAGCAAAATAATATATAAATATTCAGCCCAAACTTCATTAAAAATATTATTTAAGTTTCAAGTTTGAGAAAAAAATGGATGAGTTTGAAAAATAATATTAAATACGAGGACTGAGTTCAATAATACTTAAAAATGGTAAGAAACCAGTAACAGCACTCCGTAAAGGATTCAATCAATTGACACGAACCCCAATTATGACAATCTACTCAAATCATAATGATAACATGTGATATTCAGTCAAGTACGCAGTAAATTCATCTATCGGGACGGACCAAGTCACAATCTCTAACAGTGCTCTAGCCCACGCTCGCTATCCGGCATGCAAGTCACATCAATGTAACACTATGATGTGCAGTTCTGGGGTTTCAAACCCTCAGGATATCATTTACATCTATTACTCACCTCAACTCGACCAAAATCCTAGCTCCCTATCGCCTTGCCTCTAAAATCAACCTCCTTGCGCGTTGATCAAAACCACAACGAATACGTCACAGTATGCCAATGGAGCAATACTCTATCGAAAACAATCAAAAAATAACAAATATCTCGAAATTAGCAACACTCGAGCCCCGAGCCCACTTGTCGAAACTCAAAATTCTTACATCAACGGTTCCTTATCTCGCCACGAGTCTATATATATAAAAAATGCCAAAATTGGGGTCCAAACGACCCATAAAATCCTAATTTTTTGTTCTCTTAAGTTCAAGCCCTAAACCACCATATTTTTCCATTAATTTCTTAAGTTTTCAGCCCTAATCCATGTAGTTGTACCATAAAATCGTGATTTAAGTCCAAAAATTCTTACCTTATCGAAGCTCCTTGAAAACCTTCTTCAAAATCGCCCACAATACTCCAAGTCTGAAGTTAGAATGAGAAACCCTTAAAAAATTAGCGAAGATGAACTTAAATATTTCTGCCCAGGAAAAACCGCATCTGCAGTCCACTTCTGCATTTGCGGACCAGCTCCGCTTCTGCGGAAATTTCCTAAGGCCCAAACTCCGCTTCTACGATTCCAATGCCGCATTTGCGGTATCGCATATGCGGCTCCTCGTCCGCTTCTGCGGAAACCTCTCCCCAAGCCAAACTTTGCATCTGCGATCTCTCCTTCCGCATCTGCAAGACCGGTTCTGTGGTCCCAAATCTGCATATGCAAAAATACCAGAAACAGCAACAATTTTTTCCAATTTCACAAGTTCAATACTTCCCGTTAACCATCTGAAATCAACCCAGGCCCCCGGTACCTCAATCAAAATCACTAACACCTCCTATAACATCATTCAAACTTGCTCCAATAATTAAAATGCTGCAAACAATTCAAAAACCATCAAATTACATCAAATTCAAGCCTAAGTTCTTCAAAAACTTCTGAAACACGCATTCGATGAAAAACCCAACCAAATCATCTCCAAATGACCTGAAATTTACACACATTCCAAATCACCTAACGAAGCTACAGCAGCTCTCGGAATTTCATTCCGACCCTCGAATAAAAATCTCACCTATCAACCAGAATTCGCCAAAATACTAACTTCACCAATTCAAGCCTAATTCTACACTGGACCTCCACAATCACTTTCGATCACACTCCTAAGTCACAAATTATCCCCCAAAGCTAATCGAACCATCGGAATTCACATCCGAGCCCTCTAACTCATAGGTCAACATCCGGTTGACTTTTTAAAACTAAGCTTTCCTTAAAGATACTAAGTGTCTCTTTTCCTTCAAAAATTCATCCAAACCAACTCGATCACTCACGACACTGATAATGAAGCATAAAGAAGCAGAAAATGGGGGAAGTGGAGCAGTAACTCATGAGACGACGGATTGGGTCGTCACAATTAGCTAAAAAAATTTTATTTTTAATTGAGTATTTAAATTATTCATCACTATTTGATTCAATTATTATCACTATATCATGGTAAATGATAGATTTCCCTAAAAGCAATTGGTTTGATAGTGTTACATTAAATGTAGTCGCCGAAATGTATTTGGTAGTGTATGTCTCATATTTAAGAAAAAAATCAATAAATAACAGAAAAATAAAAAAAAAACCACAAAAACTGAATCGATAAAAAACCGACTTAATTGGTTTTGGTTGGTTTGGTTCCGATATTTAAAGAACCAACTTACTTGGTTTGATTTCTTTTAGGGAAAAACCGATCCAAACCGAACCATGAACATCCCTATGCATGATACATGTGTCGCAAAAGAATTTTTTAAACTTGATTTTATCTACGGAATTTTAAAATTAACTAGTTCAAATTATCTCCAATCATGCGCATATTTATTATATTGCATTATCTATATGTTTTTAACGAATTCCAACTATACCCATGGAAAAAGATCCTTTTTTGTCTAATTATTTTAATATTTTATATCGTTGATGGTGAATTTGGACTTCAAACTAGTCTAATTCATCTTCAAACTCCGTCAAAATTTGTATTGCCTCATCTATGTGTTTTCAACAAATCTCAATAATAGCCATTAAAAAATCCTTTTTTTGCCTATGTTTTTTGAATGCTTTATATCATTGATAATTTTTTTTGGTTATGTTTTATGGCAAAACTAAAATGGTTAATTATTAGTGTCTTTTAGGGTACATTTTTGTAAGATTCCTTATTTTATTTTACTACAACCTCTTACTTTATCTTATTTGTATTCTTCATTAATCCAAAATTTTATAAATTCAATTATGGGCATAACCATTAAAAGGGCTACAACCTACGTGGATGCCGCAATATCCTTTGATAGTTATTATGCTAAATTATATTGACTTTTTCCTCCATGTGTCCTTTTCCTGTTTCCCACTTAACATTTTTTTTTTGGTGTTAAGAACTTTGTTTTAAATAGAAGAGAACAGAACATAGCAACAACCCAGAATTGCAAGATTAAAATTTAAACGAAAAAAATTTAAATACATATGTGACGATTCGGTAGATCATCTTATGATCTAAAACTAAATTTTATGTTTCGAGACCTTTAAAACTTTATTTTATCCCTTCTGGATTTACGTGCACAGTATATGATAATCCGATTCCTCATAAATAAGAATATTTTCTTAAAAACTTCATTTGAGTTGACTTCGATCAATATTTTTAGTAAACGGACCTAGATTTATATTTTGAAAGTCTAGGTGGGTCTGTATCAAAATATAGGACCTGGGGGTATGCCTAGAACCGAATTTGAAGGTCCCTAGCCCGAGTTATGAATTTTTGTCAAAAATTGAAATCTGAAAAAAAATTATTATTCGTTTTTAAGAAATACTTATGTTTGATCTTGATGGTATCGTGTCCGTATTTTGGTTTCGAAGTCCGGTACATGTTCATTATAATATTTAACACTTGTATATGAAATTTGTTTAGAAACGGAGTTGGTTTGACGTGATTCGGACGTTCGGTTGTGACAATAGAAATTTCAAAGTGTTCTTGAGAATTTCATGTGATTTGGTCCTAAATCCGTGGTTATAGGTATTATTTTGGCAATTTAACCGCATGGGAAAGTTCGTATGATATTTAAGACTTGTGCACATGTTTGGTTTGGAGTCCCAAGGACTCGGGTGAGTTTCGGATAGGCTACGGAGTGATTTTAACTTGAAAAAATTGCTAGTGTAACTGAGCAGGTTACAGGCCTCTTATCTCGCATTTACGAGATTAGTCATCGCTATTGCGACCTCTCAGTGGTCCGCATTTGCGAGCTAATTCTCGCATTTGCGAGGAGAAGCTAGGCCAGCAGTGTTCGCAATTGCGAACGTTCCTTAGCTTTTGCGAAGGGAGTCTTAGAATGGCAAGGATCGCAATTGCAATAAATTGGTTGCAGTTGCAGAAGGTTAAGATCGCATTTTTTCGAGACTTTCTTCGCATTTGTGATGAAAGCAAGAATGGGAAAACCTTTGCCTTTGCGAGGCTCGCATTTAAGAACTCCAGGTCGCAAATGCGACACCTACAACTGACCAAAATGACTTTTGGACGGGAGTTTTCATTAATTCTTCAAATTTTCAAAACCTAAAACACAAGAGGTGATTTTCCAAAGACTTCTTCTTCCCCAAATCATAAGTAAGTGATTCTTAACTGGTTTCTTTCAGACTTTCACTTTATTTTATAGGATTTCAACATAGAATCTAAGGTTTTTCACTGTGGGATTGGGGATTTTGGATAAAAACTCGGGATTTGGTAAATTTGGGAATTAGACCTTAAATTGAGGCGGATTCCAAAATCAATTAGATATCCGTGCTCAAGGTTTTCATGGAAGAATTGGAGATTTTTGATAGAAACTATGGATTTGATAAATTGGGGATTTAGATCTCAAATTGAGGTCAGATTCTAAAACCAATTATATATTCTGAATCGGGAGTGAAGGGGTAATCGGGGTTTGATCAGAATTTTGGGTTTGGACCAAACGGGCCCGAGTGTTGACTTTTTCAATAATGGCCTAAATTGAATTCTTATCGATCGTGGGTGAATCATAAGGTCTATTTTGAAACATTTGGTTGGTAATTTACTAGATATTGTTGGTTTGGAGGCGTGTTAGAAAGAAAAATCTGTGATTGAGCTTTAATTAGCCTTTGGAGTGAGGTAAGTATTGTGTCTAACCTTGACTTGAGGAAATTAGGAACTCTCTGACTTTGTTTTATGTGAATTCCATGTGAGTACTTATATGCAAGGTGACGAGTTCTTATACGCCCCCAAATGATCTACTTTCCCTGATTTATCGCTTTTCCTTAATTGTTTTCCCTGCTATCTTAATTGTTACTTGCTCTAAATGCTTTCTATGCTTAATTTCTACATGTTAATCAATGTTTCCTTCTGTTAACCATGTTAGCACTTTTCATATTTCCCATAAACCCTGCTATTTGCTTAGTTTGACTTGTTTGTACTTTTAAACGGTAAACTGCTATTTTGTTCTCAGTGTGTAGTATTACTTGTCTAGATTTTATATTGAACAAGGTTCCTTTTCTTGGTTTGGTTTGGTATTTATTTATCGTGAAGGCTTTGTGATTTAGCCCGTTGATTTGACTAAGTACATTGAGTGTTTGGTTCTAATATGGTGGGATCGGGTTGCACGCCATAGAAAGAGTAACAAAAGAAGATTGATACACTGGAATAAGGTTGAATATGTATGTAGATGGTCGAGTTGCCAGCCGCAATGGATGGAACAAGGGTTGAGTGTTATGGTGAAATAAGGGTGAAATTACAATATTGATATTGATATACGGTGGGATCGGGTTATGCGCCTCAACAAATATATATATTCTTGACTATTATTGATGTTGTTATGGTAGAATAAGAAATCATTATATGTTGTCTGGTGGGATTAGGTTGCGCGCCGCAACAACCTATATGTTTCATTTTCTTGAGCTGCGTGTTTTTCGATATTTTTATTTGAGCTAGTAGAGATTGGTAATTTTGGATGACAGTGGTTTATTTTCGAGGTTGTGGTTATCATCTCCTGCTGGTTGTTTAATTCTGTACCATATTTTAATTATTTTGTCATTATTATAGATTGCGTACATGTTTTAGCGTAAATGACCCGCCTTAGCCTCGTCACTACTTCCTCGAGGTTTGTCTCGACACTTACCTATACATGAGGTCGGTTATACTGAAACTGCACTCTATACACTGTGCAGATTTTAGAGACAATCCCAACGTCTATTATTATTGAGCTCAAATTGGACATTCACGGAGACATGAGGTACAGCTGTTCTGCGCCCATAGCTCCTGAAGGCCCCATCCTCTATCTATTTAGCTATGTACTTTCATTCAAACTGCTTGTTACTAATTTCAGACCCGTATTTGTATTAGTCTAGTAATTCGTCCGCTCGTAACACCGGGTTTAGCGAATTATAATAGATATTTGGCTAGTTCAACTTCCATATATTTATCCACTTATCTCAATTCTTCTTTAATATATGATTTAAACTGTTAAAAAGAGTAGATTGTTCTAACGTTAGCTTGCCTAGCAAGTGAAATATTAGGATCCATCGCAGTCCTGATGGTGGGAATTCTGAGTCATAACAAGTTAGTATCAGAGCGCTAGATTACATAGGTCTCACGAGTCATGAGCAAACTTAGTAGAGTCTGGACGATCAGTACAAAGACATCTGTACTTTTCCTACGGAGGCTATGGAGTTAGGAACATTTTCATTTCTATTCTTCTTTGTCGTGCGATTTTCATGTATCATTGTTGATTGTACTCTTCTATTCAGTTCTCCCGCAGATGGCGAGGACGCATACCCCATCTTCAACTAAGCCGCTGCCACTGCCCCCAGCAGAAGCTCCTACGGGGGGCAGGGGTCGAGGCCGAGGCCGTGCTAGAGGTCGAGGCAGGGGCAAAGCTCAGCCCCGAGCTCGACCAGCAGCACCAATAATGGAGCCTCAAGTAAAGTTTGATGAGTAGATTCCAACCTAGACTTTGCATGTCGTACCAGCTCAGCTCCTTGAGGGGTTCATCGCCACCCTAGTGCTTCAGGAGGCTTTGGTCCGTCTTATGGGCCTTATGGAGAGAGTTTCTCAGACCGGAACATTTCCTATGGCACCGGCCATCTCTCAGGCTAGGGAAGGAGTCCAGACTCCCGCTACTCACACTCCAAAGCAGATGTCTCCCCAACTTTAGACTCAAGCAGCCCAGCCAGTGGGGGAAGTTCCGCCGGGTGTTGCAGCACAGACCAGTGATGGATTAGCTATGTCTTATGAGGCTTTGTGGAGGTTAGATAGGTTTACCAAGATTTTCCCCGTTCACTTTAGCGGTGTATCTTCAGAGGATCCCCAAGACTATTTGGACATCTGTCATAAGGTGTTACGAAACGTAGGGATAGTGGAGACCAAAGGGGTCGACTTTGCTGTATTTCATTTGTCGGTCTCCTACAAGAAATGATGGAGGGGTTATATGTTGACCAGACCAGCTAGGTCGCATGCGCTTACTTAGGATTAGTTCTCTTAGTTATTTCTTGAGAAGTTCCTTCCTATCACTCAGAGAGAGGACTATCGGAGGCAGTTCAAGCATTAGCAGCAAGATTCTATGACTGTCACTCAGTACGAGACTCGATTTGTAGATGTTGATACCCAATTTTTTCCTCATATATTTTTTAATATGCATATATATATTTTCAAAAAGAATGCACATGCATTTACAAACTTGTACAAGCATTTGTATAATTTTTTCTATAATTTTAAAGGTTTTCAACCAATTTATTTTTGCATTTTTACTATACAAATATTCAATAATTATCCCTCATATTATCATTTATGACAATTTACTCATCTAGATTCATCATTTATTCCAAAATAGCACTTAAATAATTGCATTTCTTATAATTAATTTACATTGTCGAACTAGAATTGTACATTTTTGCAATAATAGCCAATGCATATGCATAATTATATTATCTATACAGAAATAAATTTTTATATTTTTATAATATTATTTTAAATTATTTTTCATCCACAAATGAAATTTTTACTATTTACTAACTGTTTTTATAATTTTTTTTACCGATAAGGTATTTTAAATCTAGCCCCTTTTTAATTAACTTTGGACCTAGCACAATTGTATACACCAGCTCAATACCCAATTACCCTTACCCAATTAACTTCCTAACCTGGGACCTCCCTTCAATCAGGACCGTTGATCTCTAAGATCAACTATCCACATTGCCCCAACCCTTTTAATTAGCCTAACATGTCTAAACCGTAATAACTTATCACCAAACGCCACCCCTAAATGTTCTTATCACCATGTCAAACCCTAATGTCACTATCTCACCCAAACACCCCAAGAATCCCTGTTTTAATGGGATTCTCCCATTACTCCTTTACCATTCTAGGTTTCTTCCTTTATTTTACACTCGATTCTGGAATAACTTAAGTACTTTCCTAAAGATGGCAAGTATCCCGATTTGGTTCCATATGAATCCGTGTTTTCCTTTTGAATCTGGACAATCTCAAGCCCAATCGCGTTATTTGTAATATTTTTCTCATATCTCTCTTGATTCGCTAATCCCTAATGGTTAGGGTTTCAGATCCTCTCTGATTTGAAACAAATCTTGTTCAAAACCTGTCTTTAAAAAAATTTCTCGTCTATATTTTCTCTATTATTTATGGATCTGTTGATCTTTTACCGATTCTGTGATTTACTCAAACCTAAAGTTTGGAATCCTTTCTTTACTCGAATTAATAATGATTCAACTATGAGTTTTCCTTTAATAAACTCTTATATATGTTTATTTCGAACAAATCTGTATTATTCTCTTTTTGGATGATTTGGTGTTTTACCCAAGAACTAGGGTTTCAGATCTTTCTATATCTAATTTGGCTTTCACTTTCTTAACTTCTTTTATTTAATACTATTGTTTATGTGTCTCTATGCACTCCATTACAACTCTTAATTACTGTTATTTCTAGCTCTAAGTTTTGGGGAGTTGATTCTTCAGAATCGAAACAAGTCTGTTCGATTCTAGTTTTCTTTTTGAATTCTCCTGTCTATATTATGTAACTTGTTCTACTGCTGATTTTTTGGTTTGCTGAAATTAGGATTTTTGAAATCTTTTACTGAAATTCCAATCTTTCCTTTCATGTACGATACTAATACTTTCCTTTTGTCCGATTTACCTGTTCTTATCTTATTTGGACTAATGTTTGACTAATAATTTATACTACTTCCCTTTGACTTAACCTTACTGGCCTGATTTTATGTTCTAGTTATTAAAGTCGACTTCTAATTGATTCTGGAAATATTCCTTACCTTATTTGACTACTGGTTGACTCTCATAGCTGATACTAGCCTGAATTTATGCCTGTTAATTGATCAATGCCGACCTTAGTTGATTGATTATCTGATTCCCTGCCTTATTTGTATACTATTGATTATCATACCTTACTGTATGCTATAAAATCCTTCATTGCTATGATTTTCAAAGACACGCTAAGACACACAAGCTCACATACGCTTACAGACTTACACGCACCCTTACACACTCTTACAATTTTCTCACTTCACAACACAATAGCTCTCTGATTTTCCTCAAAGGATTTGAGTTCTCTGTGTGTGGAACTACCTTGATTTCTATATTGTTTGGCCGGCTGGAAGCCAAGGCTGAACTCTTTGGATCCAAACTACCATTACATTCTTGTTTACTTTCTTCCTAACTGGTATATGTTAACCCCTGTTATTCTATTATGTTCTACGTGCTTATTTGGTTAGCTTATTTCAATCCTCAACATGTTTTTTGTTACTACTTTCCCAACTGGCAGGCTTTTGTCTCTGTTATTCTATTCAACCCTATGTGCTTATTAGTTTAAAATTTCGGCACAATCTTGTTTGTTATTTGACTATGTGATTCCACTTAGTGAAAATACAAAACTAATGTAGACATGTGATTTTTGAACCTCCCCAAGATTATTCATATTTTAGCAGATAAATATTTAATTTAGGCCTAGTATCGTTATTTCAACTCATTTTTACTCTTTTATTTTTAATATAGTACAAGAAAATAAAAATTACAAAAAATAGGTTTATCAATGTTTTGTAGCAATTTTTAATCTTGAAAAATACCAAAAAATAAAAATAAAAATAGTTTCGTTTTAATGATTAGTTTTATTTTAATAATTATTTTTACATAAGTAGAGCTAATTAATATTTTTAATAATATTTTTAGTTAATTAAGCTAATTTTAAATACAGCTAGTCATAAAAGCCAAAGTCTCTAGCCAATTCCTTAAGCTCAATATCCAATACTTATTATGTTAATTCCAATTATTCTTCTAGACTCTTCTTTAGAAAAAAATAAAAATAAAAAGACCCTAAGAACTTAATACAAAATGAACATATACAAACTGAGAGTCAGAGCAATGGCAAAGACCAAAACAACCCCCCCTCCCACCCCCAACAAACCAAACTCTGAAGGTCTTCTTCTTCAAGACCACCAAAAATCGGACAAACCCACCTGAAACCAGCGACCCCTACCAGTTCGTCCCCACCACAACCAAACCAACGACCCCTACTTCACCAAAAAACAACCAGCGGCGACACTTCTGAAAGGAGAGCTTCAGCCGCTGTTGTTGTTGGATTTTGTCACGGTTCCGGCGAGTTTTTGAGGTCTAGATCGAATGTCCTGTTTTGAGTTGCCGAGTTTTTTTCTTTTTCAATTTCGATAGAGGTCCTTGGTCAACGTCCCATTTAGACTATTTTTGGAAAAAAAATCTTCATCAATTGCAAAGGTTCAATTCCTCCTCTGATTTAATCTTTTTGTTTGTTGAAATGGCTTATAAATTTGGTGATAGATTCGTAGTTTATCGTCTATTTGTTAAGATGGAATTACTGGAGTTATTTCTTATGTTTGGTTTTTGATCTTTTGAATCTAGTTGTGATTTGGGTTAATTTGAGTGATTTTGATTGTTAAAGCATAGACTGAGCTAAGAATAAAGAAAATTCACTCTTTCCTTCATTAAATTTCCGCTCGAAATAAGTGCACTGTTAGCATAAACATTGACTAATTTGTTATCATTGTTAGGTGCAATCTTGTTTTTTTGTGTAATTTTTGAAATTTGCCCACTACTTAGATTATTGTACTATTTTTGAGGTTCAAGAATTCTTTTTGATCAGCGGTTAATGAATGTGAGTTTGTTGTGACGTGAGCAATTCGGAAAATTGGGAATGCGAATGGGGATGTGGTGCATGCGTTGTTTATCACTTCTTTATAATAGTCGGGGATGGTTTTCTAGTTTGTTTCTAAAAGAGATTGCAATACACAACTCTTCCTTCTGCATCCAAGATAATTTAAAATGGGATAAATTTATGTTAAAGGAAAGTGAGGAATAGGACGACAAATTTATTAAGTGAACTCCTTTTGATCCATTTAGTTTAAAGTTGTAATTGCATTACTAACTTTGTTGTTGAATGAGCTTCTTTATACTGCTGAAACATTTTCATAGAGACGGTACATGCATAGGATTGTATTTGTGTGACAAAGGACAGAGCATCTGTTAAACTTCTGAATTCGGAAATGCCTAGCCCATTGGTGATATACATGTTTAGGAATTGGGCTAGGTTGAATGCATGAAATCTTCTTTTTTTTATAGTAAAAGTACTTCATAATCCCGGGCCTTTCTTGCTCACAATCACCCAATTGAGAATTGCGCAATTCACAAACAATCGTTAGTTTGTTTTAGGTTCGATTTAGATTAGTATTCCGATTATGTACACGTTCGCGTAACATAATTGTAAATTTAACTCTAAAAAGGACTCGAGGGATGCGTTCGTACAACTTCAACCAAACTTTTCTTAATAAATCAACAAAAGCGTTATTAATTATAGATACGTTCGCGTGACATGATTTTTGACGCACCAAACAAATGGTATACGTATGCATAACCCGTTTCAAGATAATTTTATTAATTAAAAGTGGTGAAAAGGTAAATGCACATAGGTTCTAAAATTAGTAATTAAATAATTTAATAAGCCAAGTATGATCAAAGCAACCGTGCTAGAACCACAGAACTCGTGAATGCTTGACACCTTCTCCAAGGTTAACATAATTTTTACCCGGAATTATGTGTTTGCAGACCATAATTAGATTTGAATTTTCTCGATTTGGGATTTTAAACCAATGACTTGGGACATCATAAATTATCCCAAGCGGCGGCTCTGATTTTAATAAATAATTCCGTTCCGATTGTCACTGAAATTGAAAAAAAAATCCCTTATATCCCTTCCCAGGGGTGTAGTAAAAAATAAGGTGTGACAACTAAGCTATCTCCAATAATGTGAAACCATATCCAATTCAGTTTTATGCATCCTGTTCTAATCATTTATTAGATACTGCAAGCAAGGTATGGATAATCATGTATGTTAGCTTTTGTGATCACTTTAAGTGCTAGTATGAGTATCTAGTCTCAACCAATGTCAACTTAGTTGAATTATATGTTAAACCTGAGTTTGTTTGTGCAGTTCTATTACTATCTTGTATGCACTAGTTTATGAATCTATCCCTTTACCCTTATCCTGTTGAAAATTTTCTGTCTTCTAAACCTTTTCCCATACCCTCTACATAATGGATTTCAAACTTCTATTCTTAGTTACTCTAGGTTCTTACCACCCCCAGTGCGAGCACTGCTTAGGGTCCCTAAGACTTCTTGGCACTCTAACACATTGGGGATGAGTTTCCAATCTCTTTTGAATTCTGTGTTGAAAGTGTGGTTCTAGTGTGAGCATTGCCTGGGGTCCTTGAGGCTCTTTGGGATCTTTGACACAGTGGAATCTAGTTTACTATTGTTTCAGAGCTGTTGTCTTTGAAAGCCTGACTCCCAAGTTTATACTGGGCTTGCTAAGTCTCTCTATTGTGTAATGGTTACTGTTATAATTTATTTATTTTGGGTTGTAATAATCTTTGTAATAAATATATTTGGGGCTTACTAGTAAAATCAAAGAGGGAGGTTTTTCTTATATCTTTAAACTCGGGTAGAAATCCTGCCCATAGGTTCCTTAGTTTAATTATGTGAATGTTATTACTTGTTTAGATATCATGCCTATAGGATTATTCTGTTTGCGACTCCATATTTTCATATTCTTGGCCTACTAGAGATAGTGCCTCTAGGTCTTCCATTAATTCTGCCATAAGCAATCACGCATACGGGATTTACACATGTTTCAATTAAATGTGCGTTATTGACTATGCCTATATGATTTCTCAATTTGATTTTCTAGTAATCTGTATGATTTCTGCCCATATTCAGTTCATAGATATCATGCCTGTAAGTTTTTAAATCAATCGGTTAGATATCATGCCTATAGAGTTTTTAACTCAACCAGTTAGATATCATGCCTATAGGTTTTTAACTCAATCAGTTAGATATCATGCATATAGAAGGTAAAATCAGTTTCAATTAAGATACCATGCCTATAAGAACAAAAACAATAAGTTTCGTCATCTAGAAATCATGTCTATAGGAGGTAACTAATTCTGCAAATTATAAAGAATACTTATAGGGGATAAGGAGATAAAAATCTATTTTCATGAGATAAGAATCAGTAATTCGCTTAGAAATCATGTTATATGGGCTTTAATCAACTTTTAGATATCATTCTGTTCTGGTTATCAGTAGGCAAACCTGTATGTTTATTAAGAATTTGGGGCCAAAACTATGATCCCATGCTACTTGAAACATGCCTAGGTTAAGAGATTAATCAAATTAGTAGGCAAGACCCTAGGTCCCAATGCTCGTTTTAATAAAGCTATTGTATATTCTGTTCATGCTCATCTAGATATCTTGTCTATAGTATCCTACGCTATAAAAACTTTGTTTATTTGAACTGCGGGCATTGGTTGGCTATTTGTGGAGGTTAACATGAGCCCCCTTATTTTCTCCTTACATGATAGTCCTATCTGAATTTTGTTTGTCGCTTAGTTTTTCTCATTTTTTTAAGCAATGTAGGTGAGTCTAGATCCATCCTAAATAGAAGTCCTAAACACCATTAGGACTATAGGTAGGGGACAGGTAGTGCACGCACAAGATACGCATTAGAAGGTACTACAACGCTTAGATAACAACTGAAAGATAGTAATGGGGTAGTAAATAAGATGATGACCTGTGCGCTAATGCTATGCGTAACACCCAATTTGTGGAAAGTTACCAAGTATTGCATGGAAATGATCCCATAGGCTAAAAACGTAGGACCCTTTTAATTCTTGGTTTAATGTAATTATCGATTTATTTTTAAATTGTTTAACTCTCCCTTAAGACTAATTCACTTAATTGAGTTTGGCCTGGACCCACCATTGTGGACCTCGAGGGGTGCCTAACACCTTTCCTTCAAGGTAATTTCGAGCCCTTACCCAATCTTTGATGATGTAAACTACTTTCATGAGTTATTTGTTCTAGGTGCCCTAATGCACCTTAATACTTATGTAGCGACTCTTCAACTCTATTACCTAATTCAAAAAGGAAAGGAATTATCCCAAAATTTTGAAAGCTGAACTCCGTGAGGAAAAAGGGCGCACGATAGTAGATTTGGCCCGTTATGCTATTGTTCTTCTTCCTATCAAGACAAACAGGGTGAGGAGGTTTATTGAGGAAATTTCTTAGCCTATCAGATTGCAGATGGCTAAGGAGACTGAGAGCGTATTTCGTTTCAAGCGGTAGCCAATGTTGCCAGGCGAGTTGATATGGTACTAGCTTAGGGGAGTGGCAAGGGATGTGACAAGAGACCTCGTCATTCAATTGGTTTTAGTAGTGTCTTGTTTAGAGGCAGGGGTACTTTTAGTAGGGTCCATCCTCCCAGGCCATATCATTCAATGGTTGATACATCCCACAATGCTTTAGGGAGTCGTGTTCATTATGCGCCTTATTCTAGGTAGCCAGCCTACAATGCACCGCCAGCTCCTATCACTGCACCTTTTATTCAGAGTTATTACCTTGGTCAGCTATCCCGTTAGGTTAGTCTTAGTTTCTGCAAAACGGTACCAGGATGGTTGTTTTGAGTGTGGTGGTTATGGGCATATTAGGAGGACTTGTCCGAGATTATTGGGCGGCATGCCGTAGTAGAGTTCTCGTGCCATGATTCCGGTGCCAGTTGCATCACCGCCTGCTCAGCCAGCCAGAGGTAAGGGTCAGGGAGCTAGAGGTAGAGCTTAAGCCGCTAGAGATGGAGGTCAGGCCACTAGAGGTGGAGGTCGGGGTCTTAGATGTGGAGGCCGGGCTGTTAGAGCTCGTCCTAGAGATATGGTTCTGAGTGGTGGGGTCCAGCCCTAATGTTGTGCTTTTCCAGCCAGGCCTGAGGCTGAGTCATTTGACACAATTATTATAGGTACTTTTTCAGTTTGCAGTAGAGATGCCTCAGTTCTATTTGATCTGGGTTTTACATATTCATATGTATCATCCGATTTTGCTTAATATTTGGTTATTCCTCATGATTATTTGAGTGCTCAAATATATGTATCTTACCCTGTTGGAGATTCTATTGTTGTAGATCGTATCTATCATTTGTTTGTGGTTACTATTGGAGGTCATGAGACTATCGTAGATATTGTGCTTCTTGATATAGTTGATTTCAATGTCATTTTAGGTATGGATTAGTTGTCACCTTATCATGTTATATTGGATTGTTATGAAAAGACGGTGACCTTAGCCTTGCTGGGGTTACCTCGATTAGAGTGGTGGGGGACCCCTGGCCATTCTACCGGCAAGATTATCTCTTATATAAAGGTTCGAAATATGGTCGAGAAGGGGTGTCTAGCTTATTAGGCTTATGTCCATGATTCTAGTGGGGAGGTTCCTCCAATGGATTCTATGGCCGTGTTTGTGAGTTTCTAGTGGTGTTTCTAGTAGACCTGCTCGGGATGGCACCCGTTAGAGATATTGACTTCTATATTGATTTGGCTATGGGAACTCCGCCCATTTCTATTCTTCCATACAGCATGGCCCCGCCGGAGTTGAAAGAATTGAAGGAACAGTGGCAAGATTTACTTTATAAGGGCTTTATTAGACCTAGTATCTCGTCTAGGATGTGCCTGTATTGTGAAGAAGAAGAATGGGTTAATGAGGATGTGCATAGATTATCGGCAGTTGAACAAAGTCACTATCAAGAACAAGTATCCATTGTCGAGGATTGAAAAATTATTTGATCAGCTTCAGGGTGCCAAAGTGTTTTTGAAGATCGCTTTGAGGTTTGGATACAATCAGTTGAGGCTTAGGGCATCCGATATCCCTAAGACAGCTTTTGCGACTCGGTATGGACATTATGGGTTTCCAGTAATGTCATTTAGGCTGACAAATTCCCCTACAACATTCATGGATTTGATGAACCAGGTGTTCAAGCCTATCTGGATTCCTTTGTGATTGTCTTTATTTATGATATCTTAATCTTCTCCCACAGTCGAGAGGAACATGAACAACTGTTTTCGGATCCGAGAGACAACTAGTTATATGCTAAGTTTTCAAAACGCGAGTTCTGGTTGAGTTTAGTTTCTTTCTTGGGTCACGTCGTATAAGTAAAAGGTATCCAGGTGGATCCTAAGAAGATGAGGCAATCAAGGACTGGCCTAGACCCATATCAGCTATAGAGATCTAGAGTTTCTTAGGATTGGCGGGTTATTATTGTTGGTTTATAGAAGGGTTCTCATCTATATCAGCCCAATTGACTAGGTTGACTGAAAAGGGTGCCCCTTTCAGATGTTCAGATGAGTGTGAGGCAAGATTTCAGAAGCTCAAGACTACTTTGACTACTACGCCAGTGTTGGTGTTGCCCACAAAATCAAGGCCTTATACAATATATTGTGATGCATCTCGTATTGGACTCGGTGCGGTATTAATGTAGGGTGGCAGAGTTACTGCATATGCTTTATGGTAGTTGAAGGTTCACGAGAAGAATTACCCTGTTCATGACCTAGAGTAGGAATCCATTTTTTATGTGCTGATGATTTGAGGGCGCTATCTTTATGGCGTGTCGTGTGAGGTGTCATGAATCATCAGAGTTTGCAGTATTTGTTCAAGCAAAAACAACTCAATTTAGGCCAGAAGAGGTGGTAGATCCATTGAAAGACTATGATATCACCATCTTGTATCATTCCAGGAAGGCCAATGTGGTGGCCGATGCTTTGAGTACGATGTCATCTAGTATGGGCAGCCTTGTGTATATTCTAGTTAGAGAGAGAGAGACCGCTTGCATTAGATGTTCAGGCTTTGGCTAATCAGTTCGTGAGGTTGGATATTTCTAAGCCTAGTCATGTTTTAGCTTGTACGGTCCCTCGGTCTTTGTTATTTGAGCGCATCGGGAAGCGACAGTATGATGAATCTCATTTGCTTGTCCTTAGGGACAAAGTGCGGCACGGAGATGCCAAGTATGTTATGGTCGACGATAATGACGTTTTGACGAAGCAGGGTTGTGTTTGTATGCCTAATGTGGATGGACTTCATGAGTTGATTCTAGAGGAGACTCACAGTTCTCGGTATTCTATTTATCCGAGCGTCACCAAGATTTATCAGAACTTGCGAAGGAATTATTGGTGGAGGAGAATGAATTAAGATATAGTGGCATATATGGCTCGGTATCTGAATTGTGAGAAAGTTATGTATGAGCATTAACGACCTAGTAGTTTGTTTTAGAAGATAGATATTCATGTGTGGAAGTGGTAGTGAATCACTATGTATTTCGTTATTGGACTCTCACGGATTCAGAGGAAGTTCAATGCAGTTTGGGCTATTGTAGATAGACTGACCAAGTCAACGCATTTTATTCCTAAGGTAGTTTCTTATTATTCAGAATGGTTGGCAGAGATTTTGTATCTGCGAGATCATTCCTCTTCGCGGTGTGCCCGTGTCTATTATTTCTGATTAAGGTACAAAGTTTACCTCGCACTTTTGGAGGGCAGTACAACATGAGTTGGGCACACAGGTTGAGTTGAGCACAACATTTCATCCTCCGACAGACGGACAGTCCGAGCGCACTATTCAGATATTAGAGGATATGCTCCGCACTTGTGTTATTTCCTTCGGAGGGTCTTGGGATCAATTCTTACCACTTGTAGAGTTTGCCTACAACAATAGCAACCAGTCTAGCATTTAGATGGCCCCCTATGAGAAATTATATGGTAGACAGTGTCGATCATCTGTTGGATGGTTTGAGCCGGGAAGGCTCGATTATTGGGTACAGATTTGGTACAGGATGTCTTGGATAAGTTTAAGATCATTCAGGATAGACTTCACACAGCTCAGTCCAGGCAGAAGAGTTATGCTGACTGTAAGGTCCGTGATTCTGCATTCATGGTCAGAGAGAGAGTGTTGCTCCGTGTGTCACCCATGAAAGGTGTAATCTGATTTGAAAAGAAGGTAAAGTTGAGCCCTATGTACATTGGGCCTTTTGAGACTCTTGATCGAGTGGGAGAGGTGGCTAATTGTATTGCAATGCCACTTGGTTTAATAGAGGTCCATACTGTATTCCATGTGTCGATGCTTCGAACATATCACGGTGATCTATCTCACGTGCTAGACTTTAGCACTATCCAGTTGTACAAGGATTTGACCTACGAGGAGGAGCTGATAGTTATTCTGGATCGGTAGGTTCATCAGTTGAGATCAGATCCTTCAATTCGAGTGCAGTGGAGGGATCAGCCTATTAAGGTAGCTACTTGGGAGTTCGAGTCCAATATGCGGGGTAGATACTCCCACCTTTTTCCCATCTCAGATACTTTTCTATGTCCGTTCGAGGACGAATAGTTGTTTAGAGGTGGAAAATGTGATGATCTGGTATGTCATATTATGATTTAAAACCAAATTCTATGTTTTGAGTCCTTTAAAACCTCATTTTATCCCTCATTGATTTATATGAACAGTTCCGGCATGTTTTCGGAAAGCTTTTATGTTGAAAGTTGATAAAAATAAGGATTTTTTCTTAAAAACTTCATTTTTTACTTTGGTCATTATTATTGGTAAACGGACCCAAATTCATATTTTGACAGTCCCGGTAGGTTCTTACTGAAATATGGGACCTGGACGTATGCCCAGAATTAAATTCGGAGGTCCCTAGCCCGAGTTATTATTTTTTGTTGAAAATTGAAAACTAAAAAAATTATTGGTTTTTAAGAAATTACTTACGTTTGATCGTGTTGGTATCAGGTCCATATTCTGGTTTTGGAGCTTCGTACAAGTTCATTATAATATTTAAGATATGTCTGTGAAATTTGGTGAGAAACGGAGTTGGTTTGACGTGATTCAGACGTTTGGTTGTTAAAATAAAAATTTCAAAGTGTTCTTGAGAATTCCATGTGATTTAGTGCTAAATATTCTAGGTGTTAGTTTGGAGATTTGATCTCGCGGTTAAGTTCGTATAATTTAATACTTGTGAGTATGACTGGTTTAGAGCCCCAAGGGCTTGGGTGAGTTTTGGATAGGCTACGAAGAGATTTGAACGTGAAAAAATCTACTGGTGTAACTGAGTAGGTTGCAGGCCTCAGATCTTACATTTGTGAGATCAGACATTGCAATTACGACCTCTGAGGGGTCTGCATTTGTGAGCTAATTCTCGCATTTGCGAGGAGAAGCTGGGCCTGTAGTATTTGCAATTGCGAACTTCTCTTCGCATTTGCAAATGGAGTCTAGGAATGGCAGGGTTCACAATTGAGATCAATTGGTGGCAATTGCGGAAGGTAAGGCTCATATTTGCCAAACTTTCTTTGCATTTGCGATGAATGCAGGAATTGGGAGACCTTTGCATTTGCGGTTGGTTCTTCGCATTTACGGGGCTCGTATTTGAGAACCCCAAGTCGCAAATGCGACACCTGTAACTGATCAAAATGACTTTTAGACGTAATTGGTCATTCATTCTTCAAATTTACAAACTTAAAACACAAGAGGCAATTTTCCAAAGGCGTCTTCTTTCCCAAATCATAAGTAAGTGATTCTTAGCTAGTTTTTTTCAATCTTTTACTTTATTTTACAAGATTTCAGCTTAAAATCTAAGATTTTTCATGGTAGAATTGGGGATATTTGATAGAAACTATGGATTTGATAAATTGGGGATTTAGATATCAAATTGATGTCAGATTCTAAAACCAATTATATATTTCCGGATCGAGAGTGAACGGGTAATCGGGGTTTGATCCGAATTTTAGGTTTGGACCAAACGGGCTCGGGTGTTGACTTTTTCAATAATGGCCTAGATTGAATTCTCATCGATCGTGGGTGATTCCTAAGGTCTATTTTGAAACCTTTGTATGGTAATTTGCTAGATATTGTTGGTTCGGAGGCGTGTTTGAAAGATAAAGCTGTAATTGAGCTTTGAGTGGCCTTTGGCGCAAGGTTGTTGTGTGTAAACTTTACATGAGGGAATTAGGAACCCTCAAACTTTTTGTTATGTGAATTCCATGTGAGTGGCGTATACGCAAGGTGACGAGTGCTTATACGCCGCCAAATTTTCTGTTTTCCCTTATTTATCACTTTTCTTTAATTTTTTCTCTCCGATTTTAATTGTTACTTGCTCTAAATGATTTTCATGCTTAATTGCTACGTGTTAAATCAATATTTTCTTCTTTTAACCATGTTAGATATTTTCATATTTCCCCTAAACCTTGCCATTTGCTTAATTTGACTTGTTTGTACTTTTAAATGGTAAATTTCTGTTTTGGTCTCGTCGTGTAGTATTATTTGTGTAGATTCTACATTGAACAAGGTTCATTTGTTGGTTTAGTTTGGTATTTATTTATCGTGAAGGACGTGTGATTTAGCGTGGTTGTTTGGAAGAGTACATTGAGTGTTTGATTCTGATATGGTGGGATCGGGCTGCACGCCACAGCCGAAGTAACAAGGGATGATTAATATGTGGAATAAGGGTGAATATGTATGTATAAGGTGGGATCAGGTTGCACATCACAACAAGTAGAATAAGGGTGAATTTATATGGTGAAATAAGGGTGAAATTACAATACTAATATTGATATATTATTTTCTGTTGGCTGTTTAATTATGCACCATATTTGAATTATTATGTCATTATTATAGACTGCTTACATGTTTTAGCGTAGGTGACCTGCCTTAGCCTCGTAACTACTTTGTCGAGATTCGGCTCGGCACTTATCAATACATGCGATTAGTTGTACTGATACTACACTCTGCACACGGTGCAAATTTTAGAGACGATCCCAGCGCCGGTTATTATTAAGCTCAGATCGGACATTCGCGGAGACTTATGGTATGACTATTCAGCGTTTCTAGCTCTTGGAGTCCTCACCTCTGTCTATTTAGCTGGGTACTTTCATTCGAACAACTTGTTACTTATTTTTCAGACCCTTATGTTTATTACTTTAGTAGTTCGTGCACTTGTGACACCAGGTTCAAGGAATTGTAATAGATATTTGGCTAGTTCAACCTCCGCATTTTTACTTTAAATTTTATTCAGTTATCTCAGTTATTCTTTAATATCTGATTTAAACTGTTAAAAGAGTAGATTGTTCTAATATTGGCTTGCCTAATAAGTAAAATACTAAGCGCCATCACTGTCCCGATGGTGGAAATTCCGGATCGTGATAACATATTACAAGAATATTCATAAATGCAAAACGTCAATAATACAAGTAAAATAATTCACCTCTAAAGATGATAAAATTTAAAATACACAACAATCTTATAGTAAAGGTGTTAAACAGGTGGGTCGGGCCGGTTTATATTTTGGACCTGTCTGAGTTACGGTCCGGGCTGATTCTGGATTGGTTCTTAACAGGTTTAACGGGTTCGGCTTCATCCGGGTAAAAATTGAACCGTAAGGGTTACGGGTTGAGAGGGCTGGGCGGAGCCGAGTTTAGTGTATTTTTAATTTTTTTTTTGGAATTTTGTATAATTATTGTAAGTTATATTAGTACAAAGTATTAATAAAAAAAATACAAGGAAAATGAAAATAAATTGCACTTATAACAAGTGCTACATTTATTTCATACTTCAAAGTTTCAAACTTATAAATTGAAAGGTTTACATTTTTAACAACAAGTAAATTCAAAAGTTTTGCATTGCCTTAGTAAGTTCTTCATAACCAATATGAACTAATTGGCCTTCTTTTGGAGTGTTAAATTCGGATGGGTTACCATATGTTAATATATCTTCAAGTTCCTCGTCTTCTGGGCTATCAACATCTTCACATTCTTGATTTATTCGTTCCGATCTAATCCAATCTCAAAACATACTAAAACTTCCAAACATTGATTCCCAATGAGTGACAAGTGTCTCCAAGTTGTTGTTTTGTTTAGCTAAATGCACTCTCCGATGCAACAGTAGATATTGACAAATTCAGCATGTCCTGAGCCATAACGAAAAGAACAGGAAATTGCTTTCCATTATCATGCCAGCATCCCAATGGGAAAAATCCCTTTGTGTGAGGCTCTTTTTGCTTTTGCAAGTAGAATTGAAGGTCATCAATGTTCCTGCTACTGGTTTGAGTGTTAAAAAATGTAGAAAAATACTAAAACTATCAAGGCCTTCTTCATCATCCACAGTAGCAAAAGTGGTACAGTGCATAGTAGGTTTAACATTGCTTACAGCACGCGCAACATCATCAATTACATTTGCATAATAATTATATATTTGTTGTAAATAATTATTTAGCTTGTTATAGAAACATATAATATGGGGTTTCAGTTGGTCCAATCTCCATATAAGTATATAAAGTATTCATTAATTGGTGACAATCAGACATCTTAATAGAAGAATTTAAAACATCACCAATTAAGTAAATTCGATGAGTTGAATAGAGTTAATTTTTTGAATTTTGCTTGTATTTTTTCAACAACATCCTTATATTTTTCTTTCTTCTTAAATTCAGAGAGTAGAAAAGAAATTTCAGATATATGTACTAAAGCTATAGTAACAGTAGGGTAATATGCTACGGAAAACTCAAGATTAGCTATACAAAATTTATGTAAAAATTTAACAACATCATTAGTGTCCTCCCAAGTACTAGTTGTTAATATACGGTTTGGATCACTACAATGCGCATTAGTAACTTCAGCTATTATCTGTATTTGTAGCAGCATTTTAAAAATATACATGTATAATTCCATCTAGTAAAAATTTCGCCTGGCATGAATCTGGGTTTAAGGTTATACTGGACACACTTATTCTTAAATTTATTTATTCTAAATTGTCTATTATTTCCTTGAATAATACCAACTGCTCTTCTAACTTGAGTAATCTCAGTTGAAAATAAATCAAGGCCACTTTTAACAATTAAATTATAAACATGACATGCGCACCTAATATGAAAAATATCATGAAGAGTCGTTGCAAATGCAGTTTTAATATTGAAATTGCAGCATTATTGTTAGAAGCATTATCAAAATACACACACAATACTTTTTACTTTAGATTATAAGATTCAACAACTTCACAAATAGTACTACTTACAAATGCAGCACTATGACTATGATCTTCATCATATCTAAAAGCGATAATACGTTTTTCATACAAGTACTATCATCTATCCAATGACATGTAATTGTCAAATAATCATTTCATTAACAGCATGGCCAATATAAAAAATTAGAGAAACTCTACAAGGAAGGTGGCTAAACAAATAACGTATGTATGTTTGATATTGTCCATGAAGTCTAAAGATATCAGTCCTACAAATACTTCTAGGGATACCTTTAAATAAAGGATTGTAAATCCTTTGAATATACATAATAAGATATGATAAAGACGCAAAAGTAAAAGGTAGACAACCTAAAACAATCATTTTTGCTAACTCCTTACGATCCTTCATTTTATCATATTTCACTAGACTTTCAGTAGTAGGGTTAATAGTTGTTTGATTTCCATCACCATCAGCGTCCCATTCTATGGGATGCTCAGTTCTCATATGTCTATTAATTGTCCCAGTCCCCCTAAATTTCCTCCAATCAAAATTTTAAAATCACCGTTATAAAATTTGCATTTAATTCTATCAGTACCTTCGATTATCTCAAAAAAATTCCAAACCTTGCTTCTCTTTCTACGATTAGCAGTCGGAGTCACACGTGGTCTACTCCTAGTGCCACGACCACCACCCCTTGTAGCAACTCCAATGCTACCACCTCCAGCACTAGTAGGTGTAGCTGGTATCTCATGTTCCATTCCTATTCTATTATTTTCTATTCCAAAATCTTCTTGTAATTGTTCATAAGTTATATCTGTATTATCGGAAACATGTGTAAATAATAATGGGTTATTACTATTACGACCAAATGCTGAAAAACTACCTTTTTTATTTTTTTTACCAGTAACTCTTTTGCAACTCTTTTAGCAGCAGTAAATATATTATAAAAATTAAAGTATAAGCTAATGTTAAATGTGCAATTAAAATAGTAAATAAAAGAAAGAGTTGGAGGGAGTTCACCGAATTCGACAATAAATTGAGCACTTGATTACACAATTCCGATGTTACCACGAACAAATATCAAGCAAGTATTTCAAATTTGAACTTCAATTGTTCAAATTTCGAATGATTAAACACGATAAATTAAATTCAAGAAAAGAGAGCCAAATACAATTAGAAGATGAAATAATGAATTGAAGACTTGAAGTCTTGCAAATTGGAGAATGAGAATGAGAAAAATTGAGATTGGGAAATGAATATTGAGTGAAGAAATGAAGGGGGGGGGGGGGGGGGGGGATATTTATAATTTAAGAGAAGGTTAGTTTGTAAATTGAAAAATGGTTAAATTTTTAAAAAAAGGCTATTTATGCAATTTTTCGGTTGGCCAACGGACCAATTCAAGTTCTGACCGTTGTCAACGGTCAGTGTGGCCCACATATTTCGAAAATTAAAAAACAAAATTCTAGCCGTTGTATCGGGCCGGTTAACCCGGTAAGGGTTACTGTTCACTGGACCGAGTTCAACCGGTCCGGTTACCCGTTTTATTAAACCTAAACGGACCAACCCCCTCTATCTCTCCTACCCTACCCAGCCCCAGCCCCCTTTCACTGATCCGGGCTAGTTTCGAGTTTAGCCAGTCTGAGCCGATCCGGCGGGCTGACCCGACCCGTTTAACACCTTTATCTTATATCCTATTAGGCCAAGCGTTTTTCTTGGCCAATTTTTTGTCAAAAGTATGTTTTTAGTTCAAAAATTAAGGTGTATGACCAAGTTTTTTTAAACGAAAAAATATGCTTCCGAATAGAAGCAGAAAAAAGTAACTTCTCATCAGAAGCACTTTTTTTTAAAAGTATGTTTGAAATAAATACAAATAGAAGTACTTTTAAAAGTTTGGCTAAACACTAATTACTGTTTAAAAGTGCTTTTCAAATTAATTAGCCAAACATAAATAAATTTTCACCAAAAATGTACTTTTATGAAATCACTTTTAAAAAAAGTATTTATCAAAATAAACCGATTTTAAAAATTTGACTAAACATGCTATTAATTAATCTCTTATGGCTTCAAGCTTTCCTTTCTAACCCACTTATTTTTTTTAATCCATAGCGTTCTATAAACACGCAAGATTAATTTTAATTTGAAACTAATAAGATCCCCACCAAAATAGGTTCTGATAACTGAATCCCAACAACAGATGAATCATAAAACACGTAAACGTGTATTAGGTAGAGTAATGCATTAAGTATATTTTGTTAAAATTATTAACTTAACCTTTTCCCAGGTCATCTGTCATGCCCTACCAGTAGATAGCTTTCAATTTGCTGTCAATTTTACTACATTATCAATTGCATCTAAGGCATTTCCTTTACGTCTTCTTATTTTTTCACTTCTTACCCTTTTTTAATATCAGCATATATTCTTTTTTTTTTTAAAACTATATATTTAACTTTCTACATAAAAAGACGTGATGTATGAACCTAGTCTGCTCTTTGATAGTAAAAGACAAGGTAACAAACATGTATTGAGAAGTCATAACAAAGATAATGTGATTCATTTGACTTATCTCTTACTTAGAATAACGTGTTGTATATTAACGACAATTTAGAAAACTAAAGTGTTATCGTATTAACAGTTTATATTTTACATGAAGCATTTCACTTCTTTTACAATAACAATCTTTAATTTATTATTCTAAAAGTTGTTATTTAACGTGTCTGCTATTAATTCTTAGTTAAGAAGTACAAATATCAAAAATGTATTTGAGTAGTGTTTATCTACAGCAAACACAATGTTAAATACATTCCACAATTTTATTTCCCTCTTTATTTCTAGATCTTTTAATATCACGAAATAATGCCTTAAATTTTTAAATAAAAGATAAGAAAATAATTCCACAAAATTAATGATTCAGCTGAGACAAAATTCATGCAAAGAAAGAAGAGAAATAATATATATATATATATATATATATATATATATATATATATATAGGATAGTATAGTATAGGATAGTATAGTTTGTTTCATTTTTGAATGAAGGGGCGTAGCACCCTTGGAAGATGAAATGCGGGAAGCGAATGGTTGGGCATATCCAGAGAAGAAGCCTAGATGTCATGCGGGAAGCGAATGGTTAGGCATATCCAGAGAAGAAGCGTAGATATTTCGGTTAGGAGGTGCGAACAATTGGCCTTAGCGGGTATGAGAAGAGGTAGAGAACAACCTATAAGAAGTATTGAGGTGAGATGATCAGGTAGGACATGACGAAATTCTAGCTTACTATGGACATGCCCCTTGATAGGAAGTGTGGATGTCGGACATTAGGGTTGTAGGTAATATTATGAGCGTACATAGGTCGGGTCGGTTCGGATTTTACAGTTACCAAACCAAACTAATTGTGTCGGGTTATTAAATCTATAGGCCAAACCAAACCAATAAAACTCGGATTTTTCAATCTTGGGATTTTTGGTTTTTTTTTTTCCGGTAAATCTTTGTAGCACAAAACATTTCACTTGTGCTCAAAATATTTTTTTAATCCTAGTAAGATACACCTGTATAAGGTATTCTCCGAGAAAATAATAAAAAATATGCAATGTATCATAGCATTATCGTAAAGATAATAAAATTATGTAATATAAGTATTGCTAAATAAAAAGCCTTAATAAAAATAAATATAATCTGAAAGTACAAAATCATGTTAAAATAAGTAGACTAATAAGGAAGTATTTATTACATGAATAAACGCTATAGAAAAAATAAAAAGAGATTATGTATTTTTATCAAAATTATTGCAAAACAAAAAATAGATATTCAATACATTGATGTCCGTAGTATTGAATTAAATGCCTTTTGTTAGCATTAGTATTGATTTGATTTTGGTTTGAACTTTTGTAGCATTATTTAAGTTATTATATTAATGACTATAAAACTTATTGGAACATTCAAAAGTTCTAAGTCCAACCTAAAAATAGTACATTAAAAAATAAAATTATAAAAATATTTAAGAAATATTTATAAATTATATTACAATAAGAATATTTATATATTAAATATATCTAAAAATTTTATATATATAATATCGGGTTGGTTTAGTTTTGGTTTGATTTTCTTAGTTAAAACAAAACGAAACCAAGTATCGTCAAGTTTATTCTCCAACACCAAACCAAATCAAACCAAATCATAGTGGGAGGGTTTTTCTCGGCTTGACTCGAATTACTATGTTGGTGCGGTTTGTCGATTTCCTTTGTACATCTCTAGTTGGTAGGTAGTTGAGTATTTTTCTTCTCCGTTACGAGGTGTAAGGTTTATTGTCTCTTTTCATCTTCAGAGAATCTGTCGAAAACAGTCTTTCTATCCCATAAGTAGGAATAACGTCTACATATATACTATCTTTTCCAAACCCCACTTATGTAAGATTATACTGAATTGTTGTTGTAGGTTACTCATACTATCCATAAATGAGGTATCATCGGTGCTACATATAGCCGATAGCCTAAATCATCAAAATAACACAGTATTACGATGAGATGTTCTTATTGATCGGTGTTGGTTCAGCTGTATATAAACATGGCAGAGTTATAATCATGCAAGTATATACGGAAATTCCCAGTTAAGTAGAGTTATGTTCAATTAAGTTAAAGGCTTATTGGCACCATTTTCAGCGTAAGATGCTTTTAAATGCTTATCGTTTAAAATGTGTGAATTTTTGAAATATTTATGATACCTTGCTTTTTATACATGCTCATGTTTTACAAAGTTCCACTCTAACCTTATCAGATATCAGGAGTCAATGACACTTACCGAATATTATCCTCTAGGCATTATAAGAGATTACAGTAAGAGTCTCATATTGGTTGGGAGATGGGCTGCTAGTCTTCTTATATGGATTTAAGCAATCTCTCATGAGCAATATTTTGGCTATATGTCGCATGATATCATAACCAGATTCATTCACCTTTAGACCGTTATGTTATGTTGTTCATGCTCGAGTTGACGCTTTAGGTGTGCAATGAGGTGTTAAGTGAATTAGAGTTTCACGTATACGGATACCTTATATAGACTTGAATAATCCTCTCTTTATAAATTAACTTTTAGGATTGAATGATGCTGAATGGCCATATCTTCACCGGCAACGTTGCTATTTTTTGTCTTTAGTAGATTTAGTGGCACATAGTAGTGGCGAGACGAGCTAGGTCGTTTCTCATTCTTTAATTTGTGATAAGAATGGACCTTGGGCCTAACTCAACCCCAAAAGCTAGCTTAATGAGGTGAGGATTGCCCAAGACATATAAGGAGATCAAGGACCTCAAATTCCTCCGATGTGGGACAACTCAACACCCCCCTAACGCCCAGATCTCTGGAGCGTGGACAACATAAATGGGGGCCCAACATCGGTAACAAAAATTGGGATGGGCCTGGCTCTGATACCATGATAAGAATGGACCTTGGGCCTAACTCAATCTCAAAAGCTAGCTTATGAGGTGAGGATTGCCCAAGCCATATAAGAAGACCAATGACCTCAAATCCCTCCGATGTGGGACAACTCAACAATTTGTTGTTGAATCCAACTTCTTTACCACTTTACATTGGTTTAGGAATATTGGATTGTCGTGTATGAAATTGGACAATCCTTCCTTTATGAATAGTTTTTGGAGTCTGAGTCAAACTGAAGGACCATATATATTTTCACAGGCAACGTTGTTGTTTTTGTCTTGTGTAGATTTAGAGGCACATAGTGGTGGCAAGACAACTAGGTTGTCACTTCTCCTTCTTTAACATGTTTGGCGAGTCCAACTTTCCCTTACCAGTAGGATCCAGTCTTAGGCAATTATTCTTTAGTTGAGTGGGGATGTCCCGTGCCTCTATAATCTCATAATGTTTTTAACAGTGACGGAGACAGGATCTCTACGATGGGGGTTCAAAATTTTTTTTTTTGTAACTAGTGAAAATTGAACCTGTGACCTTATGAAAGTTTTGAATCCCCTGACCATAAAACTACACTTTTGAACTATGTTAAGGGGGTTCAAAACTTAATATGTAAAGGTAAAAAAGCAGATATTAACTAATATATACAGTATAATTTTTCGGCAAAGCAGATTCGAGTGAACCCCTTCCGCCCCTAAATCCGCCACTGATTCTTAGAGTTAGTTCCAAGGTACACAATTGGGGGTTTAGTTATTCACATGAGAATTCATATTTTTGAATTTCTCATTTTATGATCATATGTTATGATTATGCACTATATCTAAAGTCAAAACTTGTGTCTTAAGTTATAATGGAACTATTAAGCCATATGTTTTCTTAGGAAAGTTATGAATGTCTATGAGTGTCAATGGATAAATATATTTATATGATTCGTTCAGTGTAAGTTTAAAGCATTGATGAGTTCCGGTCATGTGATCCACCAGAATTGTGGTAGGACGTGACATTTGTCTCTTGTTAGTTTTGTACTAGAAAACTAACTTTGTACTAGAAAACTAACATGTACAAAATCGTCTTAGAGTTCTGCATACCCAGAGAGGGTCATAATAATTACTTGCATATGATAAAATGTTACCCTACCAGTTTGGATGCATTTTAACGAAACAAAAACAAAAAGGTAGAATAATTCTTATTCTTATCATATACAAAGGTAGCAATTCAGAACAACATAAAATTAGTTTCATGTAATTAAATTAATTACATGAAACCCTTGAAGTGAAAGATGTAACGACAGCTTCACTACTAGTCATTTAATGAAGATCCACCAATTACTTTAGTAGTGTACTAGAAGTCCTATCAAGTCATTATCGTACAATATTTGTGTAGTATTATACAAAGATAAACTTTTAGTTCAAGAGTCCCATGAAAGTGTCAAGCAGATGAATCTAATTCTTGCCAGACGACAAGTACATTAAACTTCATTTATACTTGAGCTGCCACTTGAAGAGAAAAAAGAAAAAGAAAAAAGAACTTTGTCTTGGGCAGAAGTGCTAACACAACATAAATGTCCGAAAAGGATAACCGATGTATACTATTGTTCCAATTTTATTTTCAAAATGATAAATTAGTGATGTTATTATGCTGAAATTACAAGCCAAATTGTGTAACAAAAATACGATGATATCAAATCACATATACAAAATCAAAAACTATCTTTGAGCCAAAATTCATTTAAAACAAAAAATCTTTGAGCCAAAATGCTGATAAAATGTCCCATAATTTTCAATACAAAGGGGCAAAATAGTAACAAAATAAAATAAAGAACCTCTTCACCTTTGAGAAACCCCCTTTGCTGCTGTTTTCTTTTTTTTTCTTTCTTTTTTTTTGGCCGTCCCAACTGCTGTTTGACCACCTTTCCAAAACATAGGAAGTTCCCTTTCTGTCCCTTCTTTTTCATCCTCTTTCATTGAAGAATTTGAAACTCAAAGACTAGTTTTTCTCTCTTCTATGTTTTATCTTTATATGGTAATTAAACGTCGAAGAGATTATTGAAAAGGTCTAAATATGGAGTACCTGGAGATAAGAATATTCTTGGAGAAATCATGAAATTATTATTCGAAGGGCTAGACAAGAAACTAGGTTCAAAATAATTCTTGTTACTATGTAACACAGGGCTTAAATCATAGAAAAATCCTAGAGGATTTGGATCTTGAGATGGTGGTGAGAAGAAATTTGGTGGTATAGGTGGAAGTGAAGACGGATTTGGCGATAAAATACCAGGAAAAAGTCCACTTCGTTCAATTTCTGACCCTATTTCTATACCTTCATGAACCACATTTGCCATATCACAAATTTGTGGTCTTTTCCCTTGTGGTGTCTTTGTGTTCTCTATGGATGCAAATCTAGCTGCCGGAGATATAGCGCCAGTGTTCACATTTTCTTGAAAAGGAAAATAAGAGGCAGAGGCAGAGGTCGTTGCAGTTGTTGAGGTGGAACATGTGGACGAATGATCTGGCCCGGTGAGTCTTTGGACTAACGTCATGAACTCGCTAGAGTTTGCATGGATAACCTTGGGGGACACGGTATATATTATGACTGGCGGCCGTGGCGGAACTTGTGCCGGCTGGTGGTGTTGCTGATGTGGCACTACCGGTGGTTTCCTGATCTTGTGTGAATCTTTACGTACTTTAAGTGGCGTTGGCCGGGGTCCTTGGAGCTCTCTTCTCGGTGACTTTCCGGCAGGGTATCCCGGTTGGTCGTCCATCGGAAACATTAAATTACTATTGATTGGTATTAGGAAAGAAGGATATAAAAATTGAGGAGATGGTGAAAAGGAGGAAAAATGCATTATATTTTTTTCTCCAAAAGACAAATTTGAGATAATATAAGGTGTGACCAGAATACTTAAAGAGAGCAAGTCAATGGAGTATTAAAGTTGATAATAATACAAGAGAAAAGTAAACAAATATATAGTTGCTTATAGTTTATTTCTTATAAAATACTTGCACATGATTGGTTGGTTACCTTGTGTTTTGTTTTTCTACAACTACTTAGGAGTTTTAGGATTTAAATAATTTGATTATCTGGTTTAGTAGTCATGTAAGACCAACTTTGAACATGTCCTGATAAAGAGAAGAAGCTGGTGGGAAATAGTCAATTTTGGTGATAATATGATGATGACTGATGACAATATATAGGTAAGTAGAAGAAATGAAGAGTATTATCCAGTGGCCAAGTGGGTGTAGAATGCATTTATATTACTCTATCAACTAGCAAGCAAATATTTAATGAATTTGGATGGTTAACAAAGGTGCATCTAACGTGTAATATATTAGTTCACGTAAACGGTATATGATAATTGTGAGTAGAGTTGTTATTGTATTTTAACTTAAAGATTGTTACAAAAATTCTTGGATTTTGATTTGCCCAGGTAACTAAAGGTTGTATTTCTTGGATGCAAGTAATAAAAAGAGTTTTTTTGTTATAAAATAGAAGTCTATTTAGAGTGAATGTCTAAGAGTTTTAGCTTGAAGCTAAGTCATTCCTCTTCCTATAAATAGAGGGGTCTTACCCCATTGTAAATCACCCCAAGTATTAATAAGAATACTTCTCTCTCTCCCTATTTTCTCTCTATATTGTTCTTATTCTTGCATTATTGTTCTTGTCTTTATATTATTTCATAACACGTTATCAGCACGAGACTCTACCGTCTCAAGAAGCTCTTTAAGAAGATTAAGCCGCCGTCAATTTCTCCGCATCGGAGCCGCCGTCGTCTGCATCAATGAAGAAAGAAGAAAAAGAAAGAATGAAAAAAAAAAAGGAAAGAAAGGAGTTTACACAAGAGGTATATTTGATATCACAACATTTATTGGCATACCTTAAAGGTAAGTAATTTACTTTTCCCTTTCAAATTCTTGGAATTCTATAATTTGATTTTATATAGAAACATAGACAACAAAGTTTGATTACAACTCTAATGGAAATTGTAAGAAATTGTAACCACATGAAGTGGTAAAATCTCTATGTCCTGCCATGATTAAATTCATGTATGATTGTGGGCAAAGAATTGAAAATCCGTCCCATTGAATTTGCTCCATTCCCTTTAGAGAATGTGGAAGCAGTATATGATAAGTCTGAAAGAAGACTAAAATATTACCATGAAGGTATCAATGAATGTGGACGTGGCAAAGAATTCCGTCCAATTGAATTTGCTCCATTCCCTTTAGAGAATGTGGTAGCAGTATGTGATAAGTCTGAAAGAAGACTGATTACCGTAAAGGTATCAATGGATGTGGACATGGCAATAGACGAAGTTATAATCGTCATTATTGTGGTAATGAGAACAATAAGGATTCTCAAAATAATCTTTCACTTTATGAAAGTAATATTTGACATGAGATTGTGTAAAGCACATGATTTTGATCCATTCCCTGAAGTGAATGTGATAATTGTAATAGAGCCCGTAAGTATGAACCCGCTCTTGATGTAAATCTGTTTTATGTCTGACATTATGAAAATAAAGTTCGTTGCCCTTGAAATTTCGGGCAAGAACTATATGACATGGGTGTTGGATGCTGAAATCCACTTAGATGCTATGGGTCTCGGAGACACCATCAAAGATAGAGAAAAAGCATCCACCCAAGAATGTGCGAAGGCCTTGATTTTCTTGCGCCATCACCTTGATGAAGGTTTGAAGATTGAATATCTCACTGTTAAGGATCCACCTAACTTGTGGAATGGCTTAAAGAAGAGATATGACAACCTGAAGTTGGTCACTCTGCCACAAGCACGATACGATAAGAACCCAAAAGCAAATAGTTTATAAACTATATATTATCGTTGCGGTGAAAACGGGCACTGGTCAAAGGCTTGCCGTATACCATGACTTTTGGTTGACCTTTATCAAGCATCTCGAAAGAGTAAACGCCCTGAAACGAATTTTGTCTCTGACGACAACTTTGACATCACCCACTTGGATGTGGCAGACTTCTTTGAGCAACCCGAGGGGAAGATAGACCACCTAATCGGTGATGGATCCGTGATGAAAGAAGATGGAGCTATTTGATTTTATTTTACTTGTTTGTATTAGTGAATGAATAAACTAATAGCCATTAGTATTAGCTCGTATTAGTTAGTTCATGATATAATGTTAGTATTAGTTCTTTAGAATGTATCAATATGCTCAAATATCAATAATATTTTTACTTTCCAGTAGAGGTAATCGACTAACCTGAAAAACTAGTCGGTTATCTCATATTTCGCATAAAAACTGCAAAACAATCGATTGTCTTTAAAACAGTGATCTGCAATTTTTCAAAAACAGTCAACAATCGATTGTTAATGTTTAACAATCGATTGTCGTTAGACAGTGTAATCTGGAATTTTTCAAAAATCATCCACAATCGATTATCTATGTCTAAAAATCGATTGTCATTAGACAGTGTAATCTGGAATTTTTCAAAATAGCCAACAATCGATTGTCTATATTTAACAATCGATTGTCTTAAAACAGTGATCTGGAATTTTTCAAAAATTGTCAACAATCGATTGTCTATGTTTAACAATCGATTGTCAATGCTCAACAATCGATTGTGTGTGTTTAACAATCGATTGTTTTATGAAAATGCTTAAACTGAAATTTTCAAACTGCATAGTAATCGATTATGGATAACATATCTGATTTTGTTAGTCAACTGTTAGCAGCAGATTTTTAAAATATTATGTGACACAAACGAATTGAACTTGTTTATTCTTATGTTCGTGTATTTCTTTTGTATATCAAACCATGGGAATTAAATTGATTGAAGGCTCCGGAAGAGCAACTGTAACTCTGCCCAAAGGCATGACGTTTATCTTAGAGAATGCAATATTCTCCTCCAAGTCTAAGAAGAACTTGTTGAGTTTTAATGATATCAATCGCAATGTTCTCCTCCAAGTCTAAAAGGAACTTGTTGAGTTTTAAAGATATCATTCAAAATGGATATCATATTGAGACAATAGATGAGAATAATCTTGAATTCTTCATGAAAACGAGGCTGCCCATTTCGGTTTGGGTTCACGCCATTTTGCATGCAGCAATGCTAGTTCGTCAGCTGCCCACTTTGGTTTGGGTTCATGCCATTTTGCATGCAGCATTTTAGTTTGTCGGCTGCCCACTTCGGTTTGGGGACACGCCATTTTACATACAGCAATGCTAGTTCGTCTCTGACTGACGAATTGACACAAATATTCCCCGTTGCAATTGGTTTTGGGTCATGAACCTAATATATCCCATTTAAGAATCTTTGGATGCGCAGTATATGTGCCTGTAGCACCGCCATCCCGCACCAAAATGGGTCTGCAAAGAAGGTTAGGAATATATGTTGAGGTTGAATCGCCCTCCATTATTCGCTACCTCGAAACATTGACATGAGATTTGTTCACTGCACGATTTGCAGACTGTCAATTTGATGAGACACTTTTCCCAAAATTAGGGGGAGAAGTTGGTGAAACCAAACGGGAAATTTTGTGGAAAAATGCATCATTATCTCATCTTGATCCACATACCTCTATTTGTGAAAGAGGCACAAAAGATTATCCATTTGCAAAGAATAGCAAATCAAATGCCTGACGCATTTATAGATTTGAAAAGGATAACAAAATCACATATCCTCGAAGTGAATGTGACAACATTTGATTCACGAATACATATTCATTATTGGAAGAATATGAACATGAAATTGGTATTAAATATACCACACTCACCCCTAGAAGGAGGTTTGAGATGATACCACACTCACCCCTAGAAGGAGGTTTGAGATGATATATGGCATGAATGATCGTTGGTCACGTACCTATTGTACGCCAAAGTATTTTGGAAATATGACTATTAAAGGACAACGATAATGCAAGAAACATATCTTGCATATAAGTTTGACATGACCATAATGGTATAACTTTCTCTTTAAGAAAGATATTCACCACATGGATGTTGATGAATCTGTGGTAGTACAAAATTAATTGAGAGCTCTAGAAGAGCCAATTATTACTATGTTGGAGAAACACAATTGAGTATTGTGCTGTAGTAAGTCTCAAAGAAACTTATTCAGTTTCCAAAGTACACGCGAAAGCGATTGATTATATTGAGACTATAAATAAAGGAAGGCTTTGATATCTCCTATTACTACAACTTGTAGCGGGGTAATTTGCATATGAAAAGCTACCCGCTTTGTTCTCCAGTTTGTACTACACAAAAGAAAGAATGCCACAATAAAGTGGATATCTATTGGTATAAAAACCCATGTCATAATAAACCTGAAGTTTATTGAGAAGTGCACATGTCATGGTGTAAATTTGAAGTTTACCAATATTGATAATTTGTTCAGTTAGCATTCGTGTTAGCCATCTCATTTTATGTATGATGTGCAAATTCACATAGGTGAATAATAAAGAACTAGAAAGTTCTTTACGAGTTCTCTTGTATCACTTGTTCTCATTAATAAACTGACCAACTAAAGAGTACGGGTTGAAGCCCATAAATTCTGGAAATATCAAAGGTGAATATGGGCCCATTCACCTGCCATGTATACCACATATGATGCATCTATGATATGGTTACATGCGCAATTGTTATTGACCCGCAGCCTGGCCGGTGCTTGCGAGGTAAATTGCTCAGTAATCTAACTTCGAGCATAATTTTCAGATTCTCTACTCAAGATAGTTCATCTTGATAAGTTGGTTTATATCAAAGTTGGTTTAGCAAGATAATTATTGAGTGCTTCCACTTAATAGCTAAATTGTTTCTTATGAGAACAAAGTTATATATATCAGTTTGATATACGTTGTATGCGAGAGTATATTATATTCTCCCCTCACAAATGGTTCAGGGGCAGGAACTAAATAATTTCATCTTATTATTAATGTGCCGTGTATATTGACATGATAATGCACAAAGATGATTTCCCAAAGTTGAGGAAACAAGTTAGCTTTACTAACATGAGGGGGAGACATGGTAAACGCTTGAGAAAAGGTTACATGGGATGAATTATCATTTGTATATGTATATCCCCGAATATCATGATATGAACCTGAAGTTCATAAAAGGGATAATTCAATTGCAACATATTGCAAAGCATGCTATACGCATTTGCTGACCCAAAGAAAGTAACTAAATGGAAGAGATACAATTCAAGAAGAATTGATTCCATATGAAAGACATGTAGTTTTGAACCTATAGTTCAAATGCTTGAAAGTATAAAGTCAAAGGTATGTATAGTCAGTTTTCGATATCTTATTTGTCTAGCATGACATGGAAAACTTGATATGCATCTAAAGTCTATTATATGGCTTATATGACTTAACTTGAAAGATTTAAGTTGCTTGAAGCATATGCAATTCTTGGTCCTGAAGTACCACATCCCAAGTACAATTTGTGTACATATGAATCTTGCTATAACTATAAGCATGATGGCATTGAGAATACATTAATGAAGATATTGAAGAGTCATTCCACGACATTATATGAAGATGTTCATATCTATCAAGAATGATGATTTCAAGGTGCGGAATATTTATTCAAGTCAATATGGTTGATTTGTCAAACGTCTACCAAAGATCGTTTTGAAGATGATGCATAAGATTGGAATGCAAATGCTCAAGGATATAAATTGATGTACTCATTAGGGGGAGTTAATGCGCGTTGCACTCTTTTTCCCTTACAAGGTTTTGTCCCACTGGGTTTTCCTTGCAAGGTTTTTAACGAGGCAACCAATAGGCGCATATTCAAACATGTGTACTCTTTTTCCTTTTCTTTAATTTTTCCCAATGGGTTTTGGTTTTAAGGTTTTATGAGGCACATTATTGAATAGACATTCAAGGGGGAGTGTTATAAAATAGAAGTCTATTTAGAGTGAATGTCTAAGAGTTTTAGCTTGAAGCTAAGTCATTCCTCTTCCTATAAATAGAGGGGTCTTACCCCATTGTAAATCACCCCAAGTATTAATAAGAATACTTCTCTCTCTCTCTATTCTCTCTCTATATTGTTCTTATTCTTGCATTATTGTTCTTGTCTTTATATTATTTCATAACATTTTTATTCTTTTTTTTCAGCTTCTTTCTGAAATGAATGGTAAAGTTTTTTTTAGTTGTCTGAAAAAAAACCGTAACCAAAGATTTAGAACAAGACGACAAACAAATAGCCCCAACGATTTATAGTTTTTTTTCCCTTGGCCTCTTTCGCCCGGGGTTAAGGGGACGTTCTTTGACTGGCGTTTTTTTGCCTTTTTTATCTCATTTTCTTTCTGTTGTTATAAAGCAAAAATAAAAAGAGTCTAACTAGCAAGAAGCATACATCAAGTTCATATGAATATATAAGTAAAGAGTATTAAAAGTTCTAATTAATATTAGACAAGTTCTTTCTCTAGAATGAAAATTTCCTCTCAGTAAAAACTGATCATGGGAAGGAAATCGAAAGCTGGAGCAGGAGAAAAACAATGGCAGAACAACAACACAAATGGAGGAAAACAAAGTGTAGCACAATCTGCAGATGCGAAGAAAAAAATAGTATAAATGTGCTACAAGGAACCATCCCGTTGGATCTAGCAAAGGAACAATGGATCAAACGCCAAATCGTGCAAATTGACAAATAAAAGTGGAAACAGTAACATGCAGAGCAGTGGGAAGAGCTCATGGGCTAATATGGTAGAAGAAGAAGCAATGGCGGAAATAGAGGCAGGGGAAGTGCAAAAAACTGGTAACTCATGGAGTAAGGTAATAGAGCCAATCCCTCAAACTGAAGGATTTGAACTGAGTAGTGTGGAATTAACACATCAAAATGTGATGATCACAATTGAAGATATCCATGAGGAGGTTGAATACTGACAAACAACAGCGATCTGTTATGTGCTGGGATCTAATCCCCCACTAGCAGTCATGGAAGGATATTCAAAAGAATTTGGGGAAACAGAGGTATCGATAAAGTAGAGTAGTGAATAAAGGAGTTTTCCTTGTTAGATTCCAATAGGAAGAAGATAAAAATATAACTGCAGAGGAAGGAGTCCAAATGTTTGATAAAAAGCCAATAGTAATTAAGCCTTGGAAGCAGGATATTGATATGAAAAAGGAGACAATTGACAGGATTCTAATATGGATCAGACTCATTGGATTGGACATCAAATAGTGGAGGAGTGCACTAACAAAAATTGCAGGAATGGTAGGGAAACCATTAAAGACAGACAGTGCAACATCACAAAAGGAAAGGCTCACATTTGCTAGGATACTTGTTGAGGTATCAATTAACTAGTAGTACCCATTAATCATGTTTGAAAATGAATATGGGATGATCATAGAGCAATAAGTAATGTATGAATGGAAACCAGTGCATTGCCCTACTTGCAATAACTTTGGACATGAACAAGAAGACTGCACGAGAAATGTGAAGAAAGAGGAAGCAAAGGAACAACCAAACCAAAAGCAAGATGAGCAAAAATTGATGATAAAGGGGTGCAGAATAAGGAGAGCATAGATAAAGTTGAAAATGATAAAAATAAAGAAAAAAAGATAGAGGTGATGGTGCAACAAAAGAAGGAAGGGAAAAGTAGTACATTAATAAGGGCAAGAGAGATGACTCTGTCACTTGGGAACTCTTATGTAGTACTATCAAAGAATAGTAATGAAAATGCAAGAGAAAGTGAAAGCATAGCAAGCTCATCTAACCCTGGAGATAAGCAAGCTAGTATGGGCCATGACACTGGAAAGGGAAGGGGAAACACCTACCCAATGGATAACATTGGATGCTGGAATATAAGGGACCTAAATAGGACATCTAAGCAGAAAGAAGTTAACCAATTTCTGCACAATGTCAAGGATGGACTATTGGGCTCTTGGTGACAAAGATTAAGAGAACAAAAACTCAACAAGCCTCTCTTAATCTTTGTAATGGGTGGTCATTCAGTACAAATCTGCACAAATATCCTAGGGGTAGGATTTGGTTATTATGGAAACCTCACATCTATGAGGTTGACATAATAACAGTAACTACACAAATGATTCACTGTCAGGTCAAGCATAGAGGAAGGAATGAGATGATGCACATAACTGGTGGTGTATGGATTTAATGATCAGGCACTTAGAAGAGATCTATGGGAGGAGATAAGGAAAATCTATAACCAAGTTCAAGGGCCATGGAGTGTAATGGGAGATTTCAACTGTGTACATCATAAAGAGGAAATGCTAGGGAGTCCTGTCACAATGGCTGAAATAAGAGACTTTAAGAGTTGTGTAGAGAACTGTGATCTACATGATCTAAAATCCACTAGTGCTTATTTTACATGGAATAACAAATAAGAAGGGGATGACAAGGTACTGAGTAAGATAGATAAAGTATTAGTTAATAGTGACCGGTTAACAATCCTACCTGCTTCCAAAGTTTATCATATAGAAGAAGGGTTGTATGATCATTGTCCTGCTATTATCAGTTGGGAAAAAAAGGGAAAAAGAAGGAGAAGCAGTTCAAGTACTTTAACATGCGGAGTATGACACCAGAACTCTCAAAGAAAATAGAGGAAAGATGGCAAGTAAAGATATCCGGATGCAAGCAATACCAAATAGTGGGGAAGCTGAACAGACTAAAAGAAGTACTACGGAAGATAAAAAAGAACAGATTTAGTGAAGTGGAAAAGAAAGCAGACCAAGCAAAGCAGGAACTTCAAGAATGACAAAATCCTATGGATCATGAGCTACATAAACATGAGAAGGAACTAGCAAAAGCATATAGTAGCTGAGAAGAAGCCAGATATCAGTATCTAAGGCCGAATAAAATACTTTAGGCAGAACAAGGGGATCAAAACTGAAGACACTTCCACAACAGTATAAAGGAAAGAAGAAACAATAACATAATCTTCTCTATAAAGGATGCTGATGGAGCTAATGTCATAGACATGGAAAAAGTTGCTACCACTTTCATAGATTTCTATACATCCCTACTAGGTACCAATAAGGATAATAGAGACCATGTGTATAGTAACTTAGTGAAGCAAAGAGCTATGGTGACTGAAGAGGATAGGAAAATGCTTGTGGAACCTTACTCAAAGAACGAAGTAAAGCAAGCTCTATGGGAAATTGCAATGGATAATAGTCCTGGTCCTGATGGCTATAGCAGTCATTTTTTCAAAGATAGTTGGAGAATAACAGGAGGAGGTGTTACTGTAGCAGTTTTGGAATTCTTCAAGAATGGGAAGCTATTGAAAATGCTGAATAACACAGTCAAACACTCATTCCAAAAGGAACACATGCAGATTCAGTAGGAGACTACAAACCAATAGCTTGTTGCAAATACACAAGGTGATATCAAATATACTATGCCAAAGACAAAGAAGGGTACTGCCTAGAATAATCTCTGAAAATCAAAGTGCCTTTGTAGAACGGAGATCCATTGTTCAGAAACCCTAATATGTCAAGATTTAGTGAGACTCTATAAAAGGAAGCATACTACTAAGAGCTGTATCATAAAAATTGACCTTAAGAAGGCCTATAACTCAGTAGAATGAGGATTTGTGGAAGAAATGCTATATGCACTGACTTCCCAAGTCAGCTCATAAGCTGGGTAATGAGGTGCATCACAACTACTCAATATACACTAGCAATCAATGGTGGCATGTATGGTTGCATAAAAGGAAAAAGGGGACTGAGACAAGGGGATCCAATATCCCCATTGTTGTTTGTGATATATATGGAGTATTTTACCCATATTATGAAAATGGTGGCTATCCAAGAGGGGTTTGCTTATCATACAAAATGTAAAGGGCTGCAGCTCAATCACTTATGCCTTGCAGATGATGTATTACTATTCTGCAAAGGGGAGTATCAAGCTATAGTTCTAATGTTGAGAGGAATACAAAGCTTCTCAAATGCATCAGGCGTAACCACAAATGCTGCAAAGTCTAATGTTTTCAGTGCAAATATAGATGACTAAAGTCTGCAGAACCTATGTGAACTAACATGCAATAAGAGAGGATCCTTACTATTTAGGTATCTTGGGGTACCTATATCACCAAAGAAGCTGGGAGCAATGGATTGTGAAATCTTTGTGGACAAGATGATAATGAAGATTAAAGGTTGGAGGACAAAGAACTTATCATATGCAGCGTGAGTACTATTAGTGAATGATGTCCTACTGCACATACACACTTACTGCGCATCCATCTTTGGTTTGCCTAAGAAAGTCATCAAGAACATCATAGAGATATGCAGAAGCTTTCTATGGGATGGGAATGTCTATACAAACAAGCCATCTCTAGTAGCATGTGACTTGGTTTGCAGACCAAAAAGACAGGGAGGCCTAGGGGTGAAGGACACTGCAGTTGGGAATGAAGCAGCCATAGCAAAATATGTATCGAACATAGCATCTAAAACTAACAACTTGTGGGTTAGATGGGTAAATCATATCTACTTAAAAGGAAGAGATTGGTGGCAATACAAGGCTCCTTCAGATTGCAGCTGGTACTGGAGAAAAATCTACTCTATATGAGATAAATTTGCTTGAGGAAACATACAAAATCACTGGCTAACAGCCAATGAAGATTATACTATCAGGAGTGGTTATGACTGGAAGAAAGGGACTAAGGAGGACTGGCCTTGGCGAGGGTGGGTATGGAATAAATTAAACATGCCAAAATACAGTATAATTTGCTGGTTGGTGGCACATAACAGACTTATGATAAACAAAACTGAAAAGAATGGGCATCAGCCAAGACAACCTTTGCGAGATATGTGGAAATGCAGAAGAAACAACTACGCATATGTTCTTTGAATGTCCACTTGCAAGGAGATGCATAGAAGACATACTAAGGTGGTTAAATGTTTATATCAGGAACCTGGAGGTGCAGGGTCTTGGGAGAAGAATGACCAGGAATATCAAAGGGAGAGCATGCAGAGCTGTAATGCTATCTGTTCTAGCAACAGTCATATATCACATATGGAAAACACAAGGTGGTACAACCTAGGCAGTTATACAAGCAGATTAAATAAGATTGCAAGCATAGAGAACTTGAAGCAATTAGAAGAAGCCATACGAGTAGTGAGAAAGACTGGATAGAAAATATTTATAGAGAAAATGTATAGACTTGATGTAAATAAAAGACAGGAAGGAAAATTAGAGAATAGTCTAATTGTATTTGAGATATAACTTGACAAGTGATATCTAAAATCTATTTTGTTCAACAAATAAAGAAGAAGATTAATATAATAGTTAACAAATTCAGTAGTAAGAACATAAATATGTAATTCATCAAATTTAAAAAGCGGAAGAAATGAGGAAAACAACCTTATTTCTGGCTTCTTGAGCCTTATTAATTTTGCAAGTTAATTGAATAGTTGACTCCATTTGGATAAACCACTGTACTTTAAAAACTACGAGTCTGATCATTTTTGTTTTTTATAAGTTCTCTTGGGTTGACGTGAGGGGCTGTTTTTTGGTGGGGGGGGGGGGTGAGAGAAGTATTCTGCTTTTGCTTTAATCGATTGATGTAAATAATGTAGAGTAGTTTTGAAAGAAGATTAAATGCAGTGTGCATTTAATGTTTAATGATCAGTAATAAAGAGGGAGTGTCAAGCAATAAATAACCATAAATGGCATTAAAGTAAATAAGGAGAATGATTAACCCAATATTGAATTAAGTGGATGATTCCTTCTTCTGATAATGATGAAAGATAGTCAAATACTAGAATATCGGGACCCTTCTCGGATCTGATGGAAAAAGTATGGAATTATAAACAATCAAATCTCTTTAGAAAGGTAGTATTTGTATTTTATCTAGAGAAAAAGTCTGCTTTTCAAAGTGTGTTTTTGTCAGAGATTATTACCTTCCTTTCACCTTATCATTTTTTTATTTATAAGAGACATTCCCCCAATTAACCCCAAAACTACAAGTACACAGAATATTCTCTTAAAGATCCTGCTACAAAACTAGTCGGTACTACCGCTTGTGATACTTGACCTCGGCCATGATTTACTACTCAGTAGTGAGCCCTATTGGTTACTAGTCAACCTTGGCCAAATTACTTTGGTAATGCCACTTCATGTTGAATATCCTTAGGCAAATTTTAACCCATATAGTTAGTCCTTTTTCTTATTGAGTCTGTCTCTCAGACGACCTTGGTGAGTGTATTTTGTTAATCGTAGTTAAGAGATTTAGGCGAGCAGGTCGAGTAGTCATGTTGTTGGGAAATGGTAACATGGAACTTCGTGAGCCATAACCTATTGTTATGTTAATTTAGAATGACGTCATGATATCATGCGTCATTATTACACGTTTTCCCGATGTGTTGCGTTATTTCCCGTACCTCTTTCGTTTTGATATTTGTGCTAGGCATCAAGGGATTGTATTCCCAATTATGGTGCCCTGGTTTTTATTAAAAGGGATAGAAGACCCTTTGCATGATCCTTGCGTTTTCAAATATTGAATCTCTCTCTTTCTTCCTTGTTCATTCAGTGTTCTTGCCTTTATTACCTTTACCCTTACATCCCCATTTTCATCGATTCCGATGACTTCTACTACTCACGACTCATTCGGGCTTGTATCTCCTTGATATATAGGCAAAGATAAACATATCTTTTAGTTCCTGCAGGAGTATTTGACCCTACACCCTAGGCATTGCGTGTGCCTCCCCTTGATGATGGGGCGGCCATTGTTGTTGAGGATGACAACTTTCCTATAAAGGAGGAAATAATTACGCGTAGGGAGAAGGCTAGGTCTTGTTTTTCGAAGCTGCCTGAGAATGACCCCAAAATCTCAAAGTTATTGATGAAAGAGGCGGCTCTTACTGAGTTTAGTACTAGACTCAAAATTCTCACCCATATAGACCTAATCCCTATAGGTCACGATGTGGTGTAAATACACTGCCTTGGGTACTGCGCTTTCTATGCATACCCCTTTTGTGTAGATTATTCTTCCCCTATCCTCCCCCAGCTGAAGACTCTGTTGCTATTATCGAGTGTGCCTTGCTAAACTTTCTCGCTACATTGACAAGCTCATTTATATGATCTCTAAGTTTTTGGAGTTAGTAGGTTTTGAGGTGACACTCTGTCACTTAATATATCTCTTGTCCCCTAATTTTCATAGGGGAACGACGTTACATCTTCGCCATCGAGGCAACAAATATCTAGTGGTAAAAATGGACGACAAGGCCAACCGCCAGTTCTGGCTCAATTATTTCTACATCTAAACTAAGGATGTAGTTGTTAATACAAGTAGGTTTCAGAGCTTTGGAACTACACCTGTGAGCATCTTTCTTCCTTTTTCCTCTATTGTACTTTGTGTTGGTCGACTTTGGTTATGTTGACTACCTTTTCTTCATTCAGCTGAGGTTGAACCCCCTCATTTAGACGAGGATATTCACGATTGGGTTTGCTGGGTCCTTCCTCATATGGTGGGGATTCGTGAATTGTTGGCCTTCCATAATAAGTTCGGACCCAGGCTTCCCCATAAGTTTGCTTATTTTAGGTCTTCGTTGTTGTATCTTTTATGATTGGCCACTTTTTATCATTGCGGGGATTGATCTTGAACTTCTTCTGTTGTTAGCATGGGGAGGAGGTCAAAAGCTCCTTCTTAGGCGTTTTCCAAGTGACCGCTACAATGGGATCTGCCCTAGCTGCGATCGCGACCAGTCCTGCCGGTCATCTAACCCCGTTTGGCCTCTGGCTTTAGCTAGACCAACTCGACCACTAGTGGCTCAACATCTGAAAACTCGGCTATTTCTATGCTGCATTTAGTAGATTGAGTCGTCACGGAGCAAGGAAGACTTGGTTCCACGTAAGAAAAGGTCGGTGCATGTCGGCGATGGGACAATTTGTGTAGTGGACTTTATGAGGGGCTATGAGCCGGCCATTACTACGCCTGAAAGTGACAAAAATTCATCATCCAAAGGTTCTCTTTTATTTGAGGTTGAGGTTGAAGTTAGAGGGATGTCTATGGAGTATACGAACACCATACTGAGAAATGAGTCATCATCCTCGGGACTGATTGATGTTCCCTCATCGGCTGAGGGGAGAGGAAAAGGCATTGCTGATGGCAGCTATGAAACCGGCTCTGACATTTATTCTGATGAGGTGCGAATGGTGAATGAGGGGTTCACTCGGGTGGAAGTAAGGTTAGAATGATCTACTCGTACCATCATGGTTCCTATGGATCGTAACCTATTGGTGAACATGGAGGATGCAATCCTTTCTTTACGTCCTCTTTGTTCAGAGTGTAGGAGCCAATAGGCATTGAACGATACCTCCCAATCAATGGGCATAACCGGTAGGACCCAACTTTGAGGATGCTCGTACTAAGGTGCGACTATGACCCCGCAGCCTCCATGGAGAGGAAGATGTGGATGGGATTAAGTAGAATTCCTGGTATGAGGACAAGTATGTTGATGGTGATGGATATGGTGGGACTTATGCTTTTGGGTCAGGTGGCGAGTAATTATTCTTCCTTTTGTTTGTAGGTTTTGTGCACATTTTTGTAGGCATCTATATTAGCCTTTGTAATGAATATTGAAGTATGAAATGTTATTTTCTTCTGTTCGAATCGTAACTTAGCTAATATAAGCGGCGTTGAACGTAACTTAATCTCAACGATAGCCGGGGTTTGTATGGGTGTTAATTCAAACGAAGTCGATTATAACCCGTAGTTAACTTGAATAAGGCCAAATGTAAATTCGAGCGAGGTCGCCATTATTTTATTCTATTGAGGCCAAATTTTATTCATTTCAGAAAGAGGTAAAATGTTATTTTACTCAAACAAGGTTGAATGTTATTTGATTCGAACGCGGTCGAATGCTATTTTATTCGAATGAGGTCGAATGTTATTGGATCTAATTGAGGTCGAATGTTATTTTATATTCGAATGAGGTTGAATGTTATTTTATTTGAATGAGGTCGATGTTATTTTATTCCAACGAGGTCGAATGTTATTTGATTGGATCATTCGATTCGAACGAGGTCGAACGTTATTCTATTTGAACGATGTCGAATATTATTTTATTTGAACGAGGTAAAATATTATTTGATTCAAACAAGATCGAATGTAATTTATTCGATTGTGGCCATGGATTGAGTAGATATTGAGGAAATGTTTTTCTGGAAACATGGGCAAATGTACATTTGTGCTTTGCTCATACTTGGAGAGATTTACATATTTTCTAGGCTGGCATTCTTGTCCCGGTCTATCTAGTCCCTTCATTGGGGGACCTGAATATATGTCGAGAGTTGGCTGATAAACTAGCCGTCCTGTGCCTTTTTCCGTCAGCACTTCAACTTGGAGTGTCCCCCTTGTCACCTTGTTAAAAACCTCCTTGAGAAAACCTAATTGGGACAAAACTAAAGAGAAGGAAAAAGAGTACGACTTGGAGGACACTTATTCTTAAAAGTTGAAGTAATTGAGGTGGGCGACGTTCCAGTTGTTCAGTAGAAATTATTTTTCAATTGTTTCTAGTTGAAATGATTTGTTTTTTGCTTCTGTTGTGATTTTGTATGGATCATCCATATTCGTTCCAAGTTTTCCCTCCCGCAGGTCTTTTCTTGCTTGTGTTTTGGCCTTGAAGATGTAGTTCTCAACTTTGAGTGGTCTAACCTTGGCTTTTTTGTTATAGTACCATTCTGCCTGGGATTTCTTTGGGCGATCATCTTTATTTAGGCCATATCTCTCTGTTCTTTGGCTTCGTCTTGTCATGCCTTCCGCTTTCGTTGTTCGTCAGCCTGCTCTTATAGGAGTATCTCAAACTGGGCTTTTCGACTTTGATTGGTGTTAATGCATTATTCCCATAGACTAACAAGTAAGGCGTCTATCTTGTTCTTGTCTTTGAAGTTGTGCGGTATGCCCATAGCACTTCTGTCAGTACTTTTAGCCGTAGTCCCTTGGCACTCTTGAGCCTTTTCTTCATGATGTTCAATATTCATTTATTGGATTACTCCGCTTGCCCGTTACCCCCAAGGTAGTATGGGGTAGAGAGTATTCTTTTGATATGCCACTTTTCGAAAAATTCGACTATCTTTTCTCCAGTAAATTGGGATCTGTTGTTGCAACTGATCTCTTTGGGGAGGCCAAAGCGGCACACAATATTTTTCGATATAAAGACAATCACTTCCTACTCACATATTTGAGTGAAGAGATCACTTCCTGCTCACATATTTGAGTGAATGCTCCCGCTTCTACCCATTTAGAAGAATAGTCAGTTAAAGCCAAAAGAAAACGTATGTTACCTTGTCCTCCGGGGAAGGGGCCAACGATGTCCATCCCCCACGTGATAAAAGAGCAATGGGAGGTGACTAACTGGAGTTTCTCGCCTGTTTGGGGAATCATCGAGGCATATTTTTGCATTTCTCGCATCTTTTCATGAAGTCCACTTCCTCTTTTTTCATAGTAGGCCAGTAATAAATTGCCCGTATGAGGCATCTCACTAGAGCTCAGTCGCTGAAATGAGCTCCGCAGTGGCCTTCATGGACTTCTTCTAGGATGCGCTGTGTTTTATTCGAGCCCAGGAATTTCTATAAGTTCTATTATATAGATAATTGTAAATGATGTTGTATTTGGCCACTTAGATCCAAACTTTATTGGCTTCCATTTTATCATCTGGGAGTACCCCATCCTAAAAGTACATCACAACACGGTTGCGCCTGCCCCAAGTGAGATTTATAGTCCTTACCTCAATTTGATCTATCGACGAGTGGAGGAGGGTGGCCACATTTCTTTCACCGGTTGTGCTTCGAGTGGCTGCCACTAATTTTTCGAGGCCATTATCTTCGGTGTTTTTTGACCAAGGGATTTGGTCGATCTGGTATTCAACGAACCAGGTAGTAATTTATAGATTTCAACTTGGTATATTTGCAACTGTTGCTCTTTTATCTGGAAAGTCCCTGTAACTTAGTTGACGACGAGCTAAGAGTTGTAGCATAGGATGACCCACCTCACCCAGTAATTAAGTTCTAGCCTTAGTTCTGTAATCATGATCTTATACTCTGCCTCATTGTTAGTCATGTCTGGGAACCTTATGGACTGGCGAATTACTTCACCTGTCGGGACCTCGAGCACGAGTCCTAGTCTAGACCCTAACATATTGGAAGCACTGTTGGTGTGCAAAACTGATTGATCTTGTGTTTGTGGAGAAGCATGGGCAGCTTCGTTTTCGACTTCGGGCATAATTTTTGCACTAAAGTTGGAGACGAAGTCGGCAAGAAATTGTGATTTTATCGCCATCTGTGGTTGATATGTGATATCATGTTCACTTAGTTCTATGCGGACTTAGCTAACCTTCCTGATAGCTCGGTCTTATGCATAATACTTCTCAAGAGGTAAAGTTTTGACTACCGAGATGAGGTGGCACTAGAAGTAAGGTCTAAGATTTTGTGAAGCTACAACCAAGGCCAGTGCCAGTTTTTTGAGGTGAGGTACCACGTCTCGACGTCGATTAAGCTTTTGCTAATGTAATAGATGGGAGATTCTGTACCTTTGTCTTCTCTGATTAGGAGTGCACTCACGGCTACTTCAGATATGACGAGATAGACGAGGAGACGTTCTGCAAGTTCTAATTTGGCAAGCAATGGGGGTGATGATGTATAAGCCTTTAACTCTTTTAGGGCTTGTAGGCCGTTGTCCTTCTTGAGCACGGAAAAAAATTTATGACACATGTCAAATGATCACGAGATGAATCTTGACAAGGCGGCGATGCGGCCGGTCAGCTTCCCTCTGTCGCTTTGATCTGGTTGGGGTTGACCTTGATGCCTCTTTTTGATACTAGGAATCTAAGAATTTTCCTGAGGTTACGCCGAACTCACACTTCTCAAGGTTTAGTTTCATCCTGTATCGTGCGAGTATGAAGAAGGCCTCTTTCAGGTGGCCGATATGATCTTCTTTCCTTCTGGATTTGACCAACATATCATCTATGAAGACTTCATGGTCTTGCCGAGTTGGTCTTTGAACATTATCATCACCAACCTTTGCTATGTCTCCACTGCTTTTTTCAGTCTGAAATGCATCACCCTGTAGAAATACGTACCTTAGTGGGAGATGAAGGTGGTTTTCTCCTGGTCCTCCTCTTCCATGAGTATCTGGATATAGACCAAGTAAGCACCTAGAAGCTTAGCAGTTTGTGCTCGGCTGTTGCGTCAATGAGTTGGTTAATATGGGGTAGCAGGAATGAGTCTTTTGGGCATGCTTTGTTAAAATCTATAAAGTCTATGCACATCCACCATTTTACGTTCTTCTTTTTACCATGAGCACATTGGAAACCTATTGGGGATATTTTGATTCCCTGACGGAGTCGTTTTCCAGCAATTTTTCAACCTCCTTGTAGACTGCATCGTATTTTGCAGAATTGAACTTTCGCCAAACTTGCCTTACCTGGAGGGGGGAGGGGTAGAATATGTCAACATTCAACTTGTGTGTCGCGACCTCCTTCGAGATACACTGCATGTCTGTATGGGTAAAAGTAAATAAGTCTGTGTTATTAATTAAGAATGACGGAATTTACCTGGTTCATGAAGCTTGCTGCCACTGTAGGCTTTTTCGCTATTGTCGTTATCATCAATTTGGACGGGTCGAGGTCTTATACTGTGATCCCACGGTCTCTATTTTTTTTAGGATCTTTGTGACGTCTGACCTTTCATTATTGCTATACCCCAACCCTGTTAATTCTTATGCCTCTTTTGCTTCGCCCTTCATTTGTTGGGTATATACACAATCCTTGGCAATACAATAGCACTCTCGAGATATGCATTGTTCTCCTCTTACGCCAAACTCTCCATGTAGGATGGGAATATTAATAACTTGGTAAAATGGAGGGGATGGCCATCATGGTGTGTATCCATGGCCAACATACTATGGTGTTTGTCACACCTCCTTTTGGCTACTACAACCCGGCGAAGAGCGTAGATAAGTGAGTTTTTCCAATTAAAGGACAATCTAAACGGGATCCGCTTATTCAAGAGCATTTCAGAGTCGCTACTTGGGAGATTTGTGGTGTCCCAAATCACCGTTTAGAATCTCAAATCGAGGAAATAATTACTCTGTTTAATAGTCCGCGAACCAGAAATCCAGGTAAGGAATTCTGTTAACCGGGAGAAGGTGTTAGACATTCCCGGATTCCGTAGTTCTAGCATGGTCGCTTAACTGTTATATTTGGCCTAAATCATCTGAATTTTATACAATTATGAGACTATGTGCATTTGAATCTCTTAACCACTTTTATTATTATTTTTTAAAGAGAATTACAATGTTGTTTAAACATGTCTCGAACCACGTCACATAAATGCACCAGTGGTTTTTGACACATTTCAACTTTGTTTATATTTGGATTTGGGTCACATAAATGTGCACCCGAATTTAGGAAAGCATCATTAAACACGCGCCTAGAGCAGCTACGCATTTTTAACTTTGCGAGAGGCCGTGAAAATTTGCTAAACGGCTCATCCCAAGTTCTAAGTATAAATTTAAGATTAAATCGATGGCAATGCAGTTGTTATTTGGTTCGGCATATCGCACCCCAATTCATTAATTAAAAGACCAATTCAAAGCAAACTATTGTTCTCTACTAAATTTGTCTCTAATAAACCTAATTAATTAATTAACATTGTACAACTCAGGCCTCAAGTTCAAGCCATTGGGCTTCGAAATGTGCCCAAAGAGGAGGAACCCTTGTCCAGCTTTATCAAACTAGCCAATCATGAGCCTTAGCAAATTAGAACTGATTTGGGCCGTGTATCAATAGAGCTGAGGCCCAGCTTGGTTAAAACGGGATATTCCTTCAATGGATTCAATCCAAATGGGACCTCAATTTGATTATAAACTTGCATCATTTTAATTCCAGTAATTTTAAAAATATCATGTACGTTTATTCCATTCAAACATGCTATTGATTTCTTGATTTCATAAGAAGCAACTAACATTTACATTAAAGCCCAAAATTCCAGCACATGACTTCTGAATTTTAAACGGCATTAACACTAAAATGCTTTCAAGCTAGGGCTAAGCATAGATATAGAGTTGCATACTTAATTCCAAGTTTCATGCCCCTGTCAATTTTAAAGTAAAAGTACCATGACAGCTCTAACTACACTAAGGCTGCTGTCTTTAGATAAATAAAAACATATCCAAAACCCAATAGTCTAATACAGTCCAGAATTAATTACATCAAGTATATTAAACAAATTAAAGACTACTCAACGCAACCAAATTTACAACAAAATTAAACGTCAAACTCTATTTTCATATCCTAAGTTTAGTTTTACATAGTGTCGAGCTTACGAAGTGTATTTGGCAAGAGGAGAAGCACCTATGAATAGGCAAATCAAAGAAACAATAGCAATAGCAACAATAAATCTTCAGCAAATGCAACAAATAGACCAAGCTCAATTCCCAGATTCAAATAGAACGAGTTGTCAAATAAATTAAGACATTGATTTGGACCAAATAACACCAGCAAACCAACCCAAAAACCTCGAAAATAACCCTAAAATACTTAGAATTACATCTACCCAAGCATATGGAATCCTAACACCTCAAACACACATATTTCGAGTCCTTTCCAGCTGATTCAAATTAGCAATTCAAATTAACTGTTGGGAATTTGAATTAATTATGAAGAAAATCACTCTAATGAAGAAGCATTTTGGGATGTTTTAGACTCTATACGTCTTTCAGGATTTGTGGAAATTTTAGGGAATATTTGTATGATTTTCAGAGTGCAGAAGTCTTGGGATGTTTTTCAGGGATTTCAATCTGCCCCGAACCTCTTTAATGAAGGTATTAGGGTGCCCTTTTATAGCCAAAGCTTAGGGCAACCCTCTTATTTTGTGTTTACCCCTTAGTCCCTCTTCCTATTTTAAGATTTATTTACTTAGTCCCCGAGTTATTAACTTGTTATCCAAGTCATTCGACTTGAGTCTTAGAACTATGACTTTAACCCTTTTCTAGAAGGGTATAGTATTTTTGTCCAATTCTATGTACCTAAATCACCCCTGGACCTATTGTGGAACTACAAACCCAAATTTTAACTGAACATCAACCATTTTACCTTAGTTTACAATAATCAGCTATAACTAAATGTCCTAAGATCTGAATCAATGGACCCAAATAATTCTATAGGACTTGAATTAATTAACTAGAGTTCAGATCAACAAACACTACTGATAATTCAAGAAAGAATCAATACAATCATGCATCAAAACTGTTCTAACCAAAATAAAGCTACAAAAAATAAAAACAATATCCAAACTAAAAAAAAATCAAAATCAAGGAATAAACACAGATTAACTACCAACAAACAAACTTAAGCTAATAAAATCAGCCAGGATAGAATAATAAAATAAATAGAATATATTCAAGAGAAGAACAAACACAGTGAGCTTATGTATTTAATCAGGTAAGACCAAAGAAACAACTATGGTTTATAGACTTATACGAATGGGATTTCACTATACTAGAGGCTAATCTTAACCTACCAAAAGAATGAAACATGGACTAGGCCAAACATAATAAGAAAGAAGAAATCATGAAAACTGACAAAACATATTTAAACTAAATAGAAAATGGCTTACAAAATGATAACTAATTAAAATTAGATAGATTGAAGGACTTAGCTTAAACTCTTGCACTTCAGGACTCTGCATGCGTTGTTAAAAGGGTTCTGGACGATTTTGATTTGATATTCAAATAAATGGGGACAATTCGAGGGCCATGGGTCGTAGATTTGGGATGAAGAGGGCAAATGGACTATATGGTATTGATTTGGTCGAGTTTGGAAGAGGTTATGCTTTGGTTGGATTTTTCGAATCAAAATTCGAGCAGTTTTATTATGATTCGAGGGAAAGGGGGTTCAGATCCTGGAAGAGGAGGCAAATGAGATGCTAGGGTATGTTTTTGGTGGCCGTCAAAGTAATCGCCGCTGTGGACAGCGGACCAATCGGATATTTGAAATGATATTTGAGGCAATTGGTTAATATTCGATGGTTGTGGTTTAGGGGGTTGGAAAGAGGAGGAGAAGGGGAGCAAAGGGTGTAAATTTGGGGTTCATTTGAGCTACGCCGCCGCCGTCGATGATTTCCAGCCGGCGGAAGGAGGGTGGAGATGGGTGGCGTTACATCGGAAGTATTAGGGGTATTGGAGAGACGGTTTGGAGGGGTGGGGGGTGTTTGGATAGTTTTATACTCGAGGGGGCTCAGTTCCGGACTGTTCGATCGCCTGAGGATCAACGGTCCAAATGGGATGTGTTTGAAACAGTGTCGTTTTGGTAATGGCAGGGGTAGACTGGGTCAGGGGAATTGATATGGGCTGAGGTTTGGGTAGTGTTTGGGCTAGCCTAAATATATTTTCCTCCTTGTTTTTTTATCCTTTTTTTAGATTTTATTTTTCATTATTATTATTATTATTATTATTATTATTATTATTATTATTATTATTATTATTATTATTATATATATTTTTAGATTTTTTTAAAAAATGCAAAATTAAAAATAACAAAGACCTATTTTAATTTCAAATCTCAACTAATGACTTTTCAAAAACTAAATCCTACGATAAATTCGAGAATTAAAAGCAAAACAATATAAAAGAACTGTTTTTGTTATTTTATTTCTTTTTCCCTCTTTTTTTGTTTTTTTTAAGTTAAATCCTACAATAAAAAATAAACTCCCAATAAAATCATTCTACAAAACTAAATTAATTATTTCTAAATAAAAATTATCACAAATAATTAAATATAAAAGAAAGACTGCAACAATTCTAAAAATTAAAATTAAAAGCAAAAGTAAACTATTTTTGTGATTCTTGTACTTTTGTAAACTCCTAATTACTGATTAATTCCATAAATATGTAAAATTACTCTAAATGCAATGCATATAATTTTGTATTTTTCATGAAATAAGATGCACAGATAAAATGCAAACAATTAACAGTAAATGACACAAAAATCCACAAAATTCCAAACAATAAAAGAAATTATTTTTTGCTCGAATTTATGGGAGTAATTCATATAGGGCAAAAATCACGTGCTCACAGCTGCCCCTCTTTGCTCGGAAACATGAAGAGTTTTCTTGCAAAGATAAGTGAGCAAATATGAGCGATTTTTGCCCGTTTGAATACTCTGTGTGTAGCATTTTTGAAAAGTTTGACCGCACCCTGCTTCAGAGTTTTCCTACATATCCTCGGCTAAAGAGGAATCAGGTCAATGTAGTTCAGGAGTGTTTGCTAGCTGGGACTATCGAAGTTGTGATCTTACTGTTGCTGCCGCTGCTACTACTGCTGCTAGACCTCTTTATTACACCTTGTGAGAAAATAAAGAAGCTAGACTAAGCTATGAACTATGCATTACAAAAGAACCTATCTATATATTCAATCTTGCATGTGATCCTTGTAGCCTTGTTTCCTTGTATTTCTTCATGTAACCTCCTTATTGCCTTATTGACTTCTTATTTTCTCCTCTTCTGTCTTTGTTGCCGAATTGTTGGACTTGAAATGTATGCCCTTGTTCTATAGGTGGGTTCCTGATTGCAAAAACTTGAATCTTGAGAAATATTCCCTTGTTCTAACAGGTGGGCGCCCGATTACCAAAGCTTGAAAATTGAAAAATATTCCCTTCTAACATGTGGGCGCCTGATTACCAAAACTTGAATCTTGAAAAATATTTCCTTGTTCTAATAGGTAGGTGCCTGATTACAAAAGCTTGAAACTTGAAAAATATTCCCTTGTTCTAACAGGTGGGCGCCTGATTAATCAAACTTGGATCTTAAAAAATATTCCATTGTTCTAACAGGTGGGCGCCTGATTACCTAAACTTGAAACTTGAAAAATATTCCCTTGTTCCATGTGGACGCTTGATTATCAAAGCTTGAAGCTTGAAAAATATTCCCTTGTTCTATCAGGTGGGCGTGTGATTACCAAAACTTGAAAAATATTCTCTTGTTCTAACAGATGGACGCCTGATTACCAAAGCTTGGATCTTGAAAAATATTCCCTTGTTCTCAGGTGGGTGCCTGATTACCAAAACTTGAATCTTGAAAAATATTCCCTTGTTGTAACAGGTGGGCGCCTGATTACCAAAGCTTGAAAAAATATTCCCTTGTTCTAGCAGGTGAGCGCCTGATTACCAGAACTTGAAACTTGAAAAATATTCCCTTGTACTAACAGGTGGGCGCATGATTACCAAAGTTTGGATCTTGAAAAAAATTTCTATATTCTAACAGGTGGGCGCCTGATTACCAATACTTGAATCTTGAAAAATATTACCTTGTTCTAACAGGTGGATGACTGATTACCAAAACTTGAAACTTGAAAAATATTCCCTTGTTCTAACAGTTGGGCGCCTGATTACCAAAACTTGAATTTTGAAAAATATTCCCTTGTTCTCCAGGTGGGCGCCTGATTACCAAAACTTGGAACTTTCATAATATTCCCTTGTTCTAATAGGTGGGCGACTGATTACCAAAACTTGAATCTTGAAAAATATTCCCTTGTTCTAACAGGTGGGTGCCCGATTACCAAAGCTTGAAACTTGAAAAATATTCTCTTGTTCTAACAGGTGGGCGCCTGATTACCAAATCTTGAAACTTGAAAAATATTCCCTTGTTCTAACAGGTGGGCGCCTGATTACCAAAACTTGAATCTTGAAAAATATTCCGTTGTTCTAAGTGGGCCCCTGATTACCAAAGCTTGAATGTTGAAAAATATTCCCTTGTTCTAAAAGGTGGACGCCTGATTATCAAAACTTGAATCTTGAAACATTTTCCCTTGTTCTAACAAGTGGCTGCCTGAATACAAAAGCTTGAAACTTGAAAAATATTCCCTTGTATTAACAGGTGGGCGCCAGATTACCAAATCTTGAAACTTGAAAAATATTCCCTTGTTCTAACAGGTGGGCACCTAATTACCAAAGCTTGAAACTTTAAAAATTTTCCCTTGTTCTAACAGGTGGGTGCTTGATTGCCAAAACTTGAATCTTGAAACATATTCCCTTGTTCTTCAGGTGGGCGTCTGGTTATCAAATCTTGAAAATTTGAAAAATATTCCCTACACTGCGGCTTGTGTACCCGATCACAACAAAACAAACAAAACAAGAGAAATATTTTCTGCCCTAGTTTGGTGCTGGATGCATCTGTGAGTGTTAATCAAATCCCATGACAACTTTAAAATTAGGCTGTGTTCTCAAATGGTATTATTTTTCACTATGTTTTTGTTATCTGAGTTATGTCTGCTGGGGATCTACTTAGGATTGGTGATTGAAGCTACTTCCCATTATCCGCAAAGGTCATGAAAACTCTTAATTAGATGGCCAGATGTGTCTGTTGGGGATTAGCATTTAGAGCTATATCCCGTTATTCAAACGGGTCCTGACGACTCTTGCTGGGGAGATATTTGTGTCTGCCCATGTTACCCATGCTTATTTGTGTTTTAGGCTAAGTCCCATTTTTCAGGAGGTTTCTGACAACTCTTAACTGAATCTTATTTCAACATGCAAGTCATTTTATGCCCTTCGCTATCCATGATTACCTTTAACCTTTAAATAAGTCCCCTTTTCCAGGAGCGTCCTGAGGGTTCCAAATTAAATGCCAATTTTAACTTCCTATTGTTTCTACCGGGGATCATTGTTCAGACGAGTTCCGACGAGTCTTACCGGAGAAGGTATTTGTGCCTGCCCAGGCCTGTACCTGTTTGAGTTTTAAACTGAGTCCCATTTCAACTTCCATGCCCTTTTTAACTCTCGGTTGTTTCTCCTGGGGGTTGTTAATTAAAGTTTTGTCCCATTATACTCTTGGTGGGGAAAATATTTATGACGGATTATGTTCCTTTTTGAGTTTTAACTGGGTCCCACTTTCAGGTAGGCCTTAAGATTTTGATCATACCTGCCATGTTCTTGCCATCCCCAATGGATGACCCCCTTTAGGCTCTACTGGAAATTTTCTACCCCCGTGTCAATCAAAGAAAACTTTTCAGTTTGAAAAGTGGTGGTTAGCTTGCGGCATTCTCGTTTGAAGCGGCCTTCTCACTATCATGTTCCGTTGTGTTCAAATTTCCATGTTGATGATGAGTTGCTTGAGTTGGTTTGCTGACCCCCAACCTTTATGGTTTTACTTTGTTTGCCCATTACTGTATTATATTCCTAGCCCTTTTGTCTGAATTCTTGAACTTTCCCGAGATTACCAAGTCAATGTATTACGCTTGTCTGACCCTCTGACCCTTGTGGCTTTTCCACCTTTATGTTGCACCTTTTCACTTTCCATGGCAACTTTGACTTTACCTTGAAAGATGTTGCTTGCTTATTGGCTAACCGGCTTTTCCGTCTCCGTTGTCACAGAAAATACCTCTTCCCCATTTAGACCCCATATCCTCTATTTGTTGCATTGCTTATGGACTGACATCCTCCCACCCTTTGTTTTTCACATGACCCTCAAAGCATGTACATCGCCCCCCACTTCGTGTGTATGTTATTTTTTATTGACATAAACCACTGGCCTTGACCTTAAGGTCTGTTTCTCCTTCACTTGTCATGATAATTGATTTTCATTCTATGAACTTCCTTGTTCCTTGACTAACCCCTTCCTTTGTAATCCTTAACCCAGAAGATACCCTTTCTCGTTCGAACCCAATACCTTCCGTCTATTGCATTGCTCCTGAACTGACATCTGCCAAACCTTTGTATTCCACCTGATCCCCAAAGCATATTAATTGTTACTAACCACATTGTGTATGATATTCTTTCTTAACCCAAATCACTGGCTCTGGCCTTGAGGTCTACTGCTCCATCGCTAGTCATGATAACTTTGATTTGTTCTTAGAAGATCTTACTTGTCACTGGCTTACCGTCCTTCTTGTCAATTATATCACGGAAAACACCTTTGATCCATTCACCCTGGCCTTCATTCTGATTCATTATCCATGATTTGATATATACCGATCCTTTGTATTTCAAATGAATCCCAAAGCATGTTGGTTGTTAACAGCTCAGTGCGCCTGTTGTTCTTTCCTGACTTATACTGCTTTGATGTGACAAACAGATCCCGTTTTGTGCAATTAGAAAGCTGGTGGAAGATTTTGAAGTCATTTCTCACTTGTTTTGACCCAACAGACTCAAGAGAAAGGAATAAACAAGACAAAAGGACTAGAGTAGAGGACAAGGAAAATAGGTGATTCCTAACAAAAAACCTAAAAAGTAGAAACCTATAAAATGCGGGTATCAACTCTAATGACCATGACATGTGCCTGCGGCCTCTTCTATTAACCAAATATGGTATTCAACTCTTGTTATACTTCCCAGACCGTGAAGCTGGGCTTTAATGCTCCGATTATATAATCTGATTCACAATCCTTATTCGACATGTAGCACCAAGGGTTTTCACCATCAAGCCTCTCTTATTTTGCTCTTTTCTCTCAACTTACAGTCGCCTCAAGGTGCTCATGAAGGTTTTCACCAATAATACTCTCTCATTTTTCATTATGTATTTTTTTATTTCTCTCAGCTCCCGTAGCCTTACGGTGCCTGTGACGATTTTTACCAATAAGACTCTCTAATTTTTATTATCTATCCTGCTTGGACCAGAGTGTTGCCCCTGACATAAATCACCTCTACTTGGCATCTGTTGAAGATTAATCAGAAGGTCTTATTTTGGAACGGAATGTGGGCTTTTGGATAGGGTTAGAAAGAAAGGGTATCAAAGGCTCAAAACGATTCAAATGGGTTTAAAACTACAACTTTCGGAATCAGATTTCTTACAAAAACCACCATTTCTGCCCCAGTTTCTTGCTTGGGGACTTTTGGATTTTTATTTTGATGAGACCGAACCATGAGGCTTCCTATGTATCCTTTTAAAAGGAATCAGGTCTAACGTAGTTCATGCCGATTCCTTGTTTTTGACTGTTTTCTCTTTTTTGTTCTTTGTTTTGTTTTGTTTCTTTTCCTTTTCTCATTTCTCATTTCTCATTTTTTTTCTTGTTTTTCTTTGCTTTTCTTTTGTTTTTTTTTCATTCTTTTCATTCTTTCCTTTCTTTTCCTTTCACTGCCTTCTCACACTTGCACTTCTGACTTTTATTGCTGATTCTGAAAGAGGGGTATGAAATAAAATAGTTAAAACTCAAAAAGGGTTATCAATGGATAAAGTGTTTAGATAGCGAAATAAATGCCTTCGTCATTCCAATTTTCAAAATATGCCAAGACAAGAAAGTACAATCAGTCAAAGGAATCATACATAATATCTCATGACTGCGTCAGCATTGATAGCCGTTTCTATACATGTCCCTTCCTCATCTGTCAAATCATCTGTCAAATATAATGTACCATTAGACAACACTCTAGCTACAACAAATGGTTCCTGCCAACTTGGTAAACTTGCTTTTAGTATTTCTTCAAGTTCTATCTACTCCTATTTCGTGGTTCGGGCTTCACAAGATCCCAAAGGGTCCAGATCTGTTCTTATCTCCCGCGAGTATCTCTATTGCCTTATGTGTAATCTTTTTAGGACCAGGCCTGGGGTTATGCATGCATGTCGTGTCATTAAATCCAATAAGTAATGAATTGTAAAAAGAAAAGAAAACTAAACCAAATGACTAGAAATAACGGAAAGTAGAAAATTACATTGCATAGATGGTGAAAGAGCTCGGACAACAAAAAAAGTAAAAGAATGAGGTTAAAACCCTGGAACGAACCTAGATAACACTAAACGCGTTACTGTGAAAAACAAAACTAGGGAAAATAAAAGGATAGAAGGGACAATATCCAGATTACAACCCTGAAAATAACCTGAGCAACAGAAATGAATACAAAATAAACCACCAAAGCTCTTCTGGAGCGTCTTTCCGATTACCAAGCCAAGCATTTAGCCACTGAGCTTCGCATCAATATTGCCAGACCTATCATTATCTTTAAATACCAAGTTTCTGGGAGGTTTCGCATGCCCCATGTCGCTACCGTTGACCACAATTGCCCTATCTTGTCTCATTCTTTCTATCTCCCTTTTTAAAGAGTGCAATTCTCAATGCAATTCCCCTGGACGTTAGAGTGGTACATGCATCATACAAAAGGGTCAATTCCTTTCACATATGGGTCTGGAGTATAACCAAGAAGCGGCTTAATCAAGTCAATGTGCTTTAACTTTACGAACAAACTCGCATAGGATTCTTCGATGGGTGTGAAAGCATTTTCTTTTTCCAGCAGCCTTTTCATCTTATACTCTTGCCTTGGTTGGAATATTTTGTAGGTTGGTAGTTTCCATGCCTGAGGGGGCGGGCAAGATCTTTGGAGAGGTGGTGCGGGCCATCGCGGGCCTCGTGGGTGTGGTACATATAGTGGCGCCCTACGGACATGATACTGGGGAAGTGAAGCACGACTCTGAGAGTTATTCCGAGAAAGGTAGTATTGGGAGGGGTCAAGTGGTGCAATAGGATGTCCACGAGACTGCTGTTGGGGCAGAGAATGGTTATCAAGGACGGCCACTGGACCTTGTTGTCGACGGGGCTCAACAATATCTTTTCTCTTAACGGGATAACTATCCTGAGCAACTTGTTCATTTCACTTGAGCCAAAGGTCCTTAAAACTCTCCTTGGGTTTCTTTCCCGTATGAGGTAGTGAGGAGCAGTTCGGGACGATGTCTATATCGTGCTTAAACTATTATGTGCTCTTCAAACTTCTAGAGATCCCATCCCGCCTTTCTTTTCCTATATCCTTATCATTTTTGGAGCCAGGCGGTGGCGGGGGCATTGCCCTCCCGGTCTTCCAAGCATGATACATGTTTGTCATATGTTGCCTTAGCACCCGTAGCTCTTCAGCCAAGCCATTATCCCGTTCAACTAACTGCTTTGGGGTACCGGTTGCAACCAACTCAGTTTTGGTATTGTCTACCATTGTCTTTGACATCGTGTTGTGGGGGAAAGAGTTACTGCTTCAGAGCCACAAACCGACCAACCTTCTGTAATTTAACACAACAAGCTGAAGCCATCACGTTAGCGCTAGGACATTTAATACAGGATAATTCCACTTCATGTGTAATGCACCTATCCGCAGTTATGATTTCTATTATGCACTAATTGGTGACATGCATCATCCCGTCTTTTGTTTTCACTCTTTTTTGTTTTTTCTTTGTCTTCTCTTTGTTTTTTTCTTTTTTTTTTTCTCTTTTTTTCAATTTGTTCTTCCTACATCTTTCGCTTCTTTACTTTACCCTATATTTTCCAACGGTTCCCTCATTTGCTTCCCCCTTTTCTTCCTTGTATCTTTTTATTTCTTTTATTTGGGTTGCGGGCGAATCCTGTGTAGATTGCCTACGTATCATGACCCTACATGAATCAAACTGAGCGTAGTTCTGGCAAATAAAAGTGAAGAAACAATAAAACATTTTGGCATTATATTTTTCCATAATAACAAACTTTGGTTATAAAAGACTCGAAGAACTGATAGATTTAAACAAGTAACTAATAGACTCTGATGAAAGATTAACTACACACTCGACGAACAACTAACTTGGCATAAAAGAAAATACATACTTTAAGAAAAACTGACAGACTCTAAGAAAAATACAATCTCAAGAAATCACGAATACAAGGGCTTTAATTGCTCTTGGGACCCTCGAGGCATCGTTCGGCCATTTTGCAGGTTGACTAGATAAATCCCCCTGGAGGTGGTGGAGATCTTCCATCACGCGGCAAACAAAAAGCATAATGGTAGCAAAGAATATAGATCTAGGCATATCCTCACAGCTAGTACATTTCATTGAAATATAGTGGGCAATTCTTTTGATTCTCTCTCGTATGACACCTTTCTCCTGCAATAACCGCCTGATCTGCTCAGTTCTGGCTTCCAAAATTCATTTGGCTACTTGATTTTTCTTTTGAAGCTATTGCAAATCCAATTCTAATTGTGCCGATGCTGTGCAACAATGTTCCATTTCAATTTTGAGCTTTTTTTACCGTTTGAGCATTTTATTTTCCGCAATGACGACCCTTTACTTCAACCCTGTCGCCTCACCGTCGAACTCTTATTTTAATTGCTTAACCAGATGTGCTAGTTCTGCCACATTTTCAGCCAACTGTTTTCGAGCCCTGACTAGTTCTTTTCTGCTTTGTTCAAATCAAAATTGTTGTCACTCACCTTCTGTCTCAAGCCATCTATAAGTTTTGTATCCTTAGCACTCCAGACGGGGTTTTCTGCTGCTACTTTCATTTTCTGAATTTGGGCCCGAAGGACCTCATTTTCCTTGACCAGTTTCTTCTTTTTGCCTTCATCTGCGGCGGCTTGCAAATCCTTCTCGAATTGCGAATTTGTGACCTGCTTTTCCAGTTTGCTTATTGTAGCCCTGTATTCGTGTTATTTAGCCAACTAGTCCACTGCTCATGTGATGCTTTGATAAATTCCTGGAGATGGGGCCTTTTGGCTGGCCTCTCAAACTCAATTTCTCTCCTGTTCCAGGCAAGGTATCCTGGCGGCACTTTGCCTCTGAACCGATCTCGTACGTAATTGTTTGCTATTAGGTATTGGCATTCATTCAAAATTTTACGGACCATTTCTTTGGGGAACTGACCATCAGGTCCAATATCGACCACCCGGATACTAAGATCTTCATCTTCTTGTACTATCTAGCACCTTTCGAGTTGTCTTAAAACCTGATGCATGGCATAAGGTTGGATGGTATTAAGACCCATCAGAAGGAAGCGAAGCTCCGTTGCCGGCATGTATATAATCTTGTCCACGGACAACCATCCCAGCGTCCACTCTATTTGATCGGTAGTGAGGGACTGGAAGTAAGATATCCATCCGGTTACTCCTTCGGGCAAACTGAACTCCTTGTGTAAAATTCTTCTATGCAAGTTTTCTCCGGTGACCCATGGCTTATGTATTGGGAACGATGGCATAGATGTTCGGTTATCCACATTTGCAACAATATATTGCACCCTTCAAAGAAATCTTTCCCAAGCCTTGCATGCTAGAAGAGCACGAAAGATCTCAACTACTATCATAGGCGCGAGTGTGCACTTGGCTTGGGTGCGTAGAGTGCTGACAACCTATGCTATTTTTATGTCAATATTCCCATCTTTCCTTGGGAATACCAGGAGCCCTAGAAAAGCCACCATAAAAGTGAAACGTCTATGTTCTCCTACTTGATGCGGTTTCCTTTGCTGCAGATTTTTTTCTATGGATTGTTGAATCCCCCTATGTGACCATATCTGGTATACAGGAATGGAAAAGTATAAAACCCTGCTACCAAGTTTGAGTCATGTACCACTCTACTTATCTTCAGGGTATCTAAGAATTTGTGTACTGCTACAATTCTTGGAGCAACTAAATACTTGTGCCTCAAAGGAAGCTCAGCATCCTCAATGTACCCGGCTATTTCTTCTAAGATAGGGGTAAGTTCAAAATCTGAGAAGTGGAACATATTATGCGCCGGGACCCAGCATGTGACCAACGCTCTTATGATGTCCCCTCGAGGTACGATCTCCAATAGTCCAGGAAGGCCTCCAAAAATATTTTTTCACCTCATCTTGCCCTTATATACCTAGATCATTCATCCACAGCCGCAACTGCAAAGGGATTCTACTTACAAATGAAAAAGGTTTGTTTTGGATTGTGCTCATCCTACACATTTATCAAGGCGAATTAGCAACTTAAGACTTTATTCTGTTTGACTTCAAAATAAAAAATCGACCCCTTTCTTTTATACCATTTGCCTTCTGAAATCAGAGCCCAGCTTTGCAGATACGACCTTTCAGCATTTTCGGAGGAAGATTTTAAGGTTGTATCTGTTAACTGGCCAATAATAATATAGAAACACAAAGGTGGCCATTTGTGCAAAATCAACCTTCCGGCGCCCCTTTCTGTAACATTCGGTTGTTCTTGATAACAACGACATCACCCTATTTTTTAGGACAACAAATAAGATTTGACATTTGTTTTCTTTGTTTTGGCTATTTCTGCAAAAGGGAGGTTGGACCCGATGGAGGTTGCCTACGTATCACGCACCTAACGAAAATCAAACCGGCGTAGTTCGGGAAAAACCATTTTTGAAAACAGGAGTATGCTTTCCCTTTTTCGTTTCATAAAAAACGAAACTATTTTTTGAAAACGAGGTTTTCTCTTTTCTTGGGCAAACAAAATAGACCCCCCTTTTTTCCCATTTTCCCCCTTTTTCTTTCAAAAGTTCGGCAGAGCTTCGGTAGTATTGGGACATTGGTTCTTTTACAGCAGGTGGTTAACTCTCCTTACCCACAAAAAGCTGGCCATCATACAAATCCAAAAAAAATAAATGCACAAGTAGGATGCATCACGATGGTCCATTATTCCGGGTACACCTGTCCTAGGCGAAGCCAACCCCTGTGTCGAGTCCCCTAAGTTAAATGCACGTGATGCAAAAAAATGTTCCTACTAGGGATCCGACATGAGGCTTTGTTATACTAGGTTTAGAACCTGGGTATTTGTTCTAGACTATGTATTCGAGCGAACAACTCGAGTCGAGGAGGGGGCTACGTACCGGGGACCCGAAAGATCATTCGGCTTAGTAACTTGTCCGAGCCTCTTTTTTATTTCAAGGTATGATACTAACAGAATATGGAGTCTCAACCAGTGAGCACATCCCCAAAGATAAGAAGAGAAGGGTTTCATAAAAGTTTATATGTATAGTTCAAATAATATTAAAACGGTAAAAGCATCATTTTGCACATTAAGTCAACATGTAAAAACAAAAATCAGATAATAAACAAAGCCAAATGTAAAAATTATTTTAAGCTCGACTTCTTGAACCCTGAACCAGAGATTCTTGGTTCCTTCCCCAGCAGAGTCACCAGAGCTGTCACACCTCCTTTTGGCAACTACAACCCGACGAAGGGCATAGATAAGGGAGTTTTTCCAATTAAAGGACAATCAAAATGGGATCAGCTTATTTAAGAGAATTTCATAGTCGCCACTTGGGAGATATATGGTGTCCCAAGTCACCGTTTAGAATCCCGAATCGAGGAAAGAATGACTCTATTTAATATTCGGCGAACTAGAAATCCGGGTAAGGAATTCTGTTAACCCGAGAGAAGGTGTTGGGCATTCCCGGATTCTGTAGTTCTAGCACGATCACTTAACTGTTATATTGTTATTATTTAAAGAGAATTGCAACGTTGTTAAAACATGTCTCTAACCACGTCACGTAAATACACCCGTAATTTTCGACACATTTCAACTTCATTGAGATTTGGATTTGGGTCACATAAATGTGCACCCGAATTTAGTAAAATATTATTAAACACGCGTCTAGAGCAGCTACACATTGTTAACTTTGCTAGAGGCCGTGAAAATTCGCTAAACGACTCATCCTGAGTTCTAAGTATAAATTTAAGATTAAATCGATGGCAATGCAATTGTTATTTGGTTGGGCATATCGCGCCCCAATTCATTATTTAAATGACCAATTCAAAAACAAACTATTGTTCTCTACTAAATTTGTCTCTAATAAAACTTAACTAATTGACATTGTACAACTCAGGCCTCAAGTTCAAGCCATTGGGCTTAATGTGCCCAAAGAGGAGGAACCCTTGTCCAGCTTTACAAAACTAGGCAATCATGAGCCTTAGCAAATTAGAACTAATTTGGGCCGTGTATAAATAGAGCTTAGGCCCAACTTGGTCAAAACGGGCTATTCCTTCAATGGATTCAATCAGAATGGGACCTCAATTTTATTATAAACTGGCATCATTTTAATTCCAGTAATTTTTATAAATAACATGTACGTTTATTCCATTCAAACATGCTATTGATTACTTGATTTCATAAGAAGCAACTAACATTTACATTAAAGCCCAAAATTCAAACACATGACTTCTGAATTTAAACGACATTAACACTAAAATGCTTTCAAGCTTGGGCTGAGAATAGATATAGACTTGCACACTCAATTCCAATTTTCATGTCACTGTCAATATTAAAGTAAAAGTACCCTGACAGCTCCAACTACACTAAGGCTGATGTCTTTAGATAAATAAATATAAATCCAAAACCCAATAGTCTAATAAGTCCAGAATTAATTACACCAAGTATATTAAACAAATTAAAGACTACTCAATGCAACCAGATTTACAACAAAATTAAACGTCAAACTCTATTTTCATATTCTAAGTTTAGTTTTACATAGTGTCGAGCATACGAAGTGTACTTGGCAAGAGGAGAAGCACCTATGAATAGGCAAATCAAAGAAACAATAGCAATAGCAACAATAAATCTTCAGCAAATGCAACAAATAGACCAAGCTCAATTCCCAGATTCAAATAGAAGGAGTTGTCAAATAAATTAGGACATTGATCTAGAGCAAGTAACACCAGCAAACCAACCCGAAAACCTCGAAAATAACCCTTATATACTTAGAATTGCATCTAACCAAGCATATGGAATGCTAACACGTCAAACACACATATTTCGAGTCCTTTCTAGCTGATTCAAATTAGCAATTCAAATTAACTGTTGGGAATTTGAATTAATTATGAATAAAATCACTATAATGAAGAAGCATTTTGGGATGTTTTAGACTCTATACGTCTTTCAGAACTTCCTGGAAATTTTAGGGAATATTTATATGATTTTCAGAGTGCAGAAGTCTTGAGAAGTTTTCAGGGATTTCAATCTTCCCCAAACCTCTTTAATGAAGGTATTAGGGTGCCCTTTTATAGCCAAAGCTTAGGGCAACCCTCTTATTTTGTGTTTACCCCTTAGCCCCTCTTCCTATTTTAAGATTTTATTTACTTAGTCCTCGAGTTATTAACTTGTTATCCAAGTCATTGGACTTGAGTCTTAGAATTATGACTTTAACCCTCTTCTAGACGCGTCTAGTATTTTTATCCAATTCTAAGTACCCAAATCAGCCTTGGACCTATTGTGGAATTACAAACCAAAATATTAACTGAACATCAACCTTTTTACCTTGGTTTACAATAATAAGCTATAACCAAACATCCTAAGGTCCGAATCAATGGACCCAAATAACTCTAAAGGACTTGAGTTAATTAACTAGAGTTCAGATCAACAAACACTACTGACGATTCAAAAAAGAATCAATACAATCATGCATTAAAACTTATCAAACCAATACAAGACTACAAAAAATAAAAACAAGATCAAAACTAACAAAATCAAAATCAAAGAATAAACATGGATTAACTTCAAACAAACGGACTTAAGCTAATAAAATCGGCCATGATAGAATAATGAAAAAAAATAGAAGATAATCAAGAGAAGAACAAACACAGTGGGCATATGTATTTAATTAAGTAAGACCAAAGAAACAACTATGGTTTACAGACTTATATGAACGAGATTTCACTATTCCAGAGGCTAATCTTAACCTACCAAAAGAATGAAACATGGACTAGGCCAAACATAACAAGAAAGAAAAAATCGTGAAAACTAAAATAACATATTTAAACTAAACAAAAAATGGCTTACAAAATGATAATTAATTAAAATTATATAGATTGAAGGACATAGCTTAAACTCTTGAGCTTCAAGAGTCTGCATGCATTATTAAAAGGGTTCCGGGCGATTTTGATTTTATATTCGAACCAAATGGGGACGATTCGAGGGCCATGGGTCACAGATTCAGGATGAGGAGGGCAAAGGGACTACATGGTATTGATTTGGCAGAGTTTGGAAGAGGTTGTGCTTTGCCTGGATTTTTCGAATCAAAATTTGAGGAGTTGTATTATGATTTGAGGGAAGGGGGGTTCAGATCCGGGTAGAGGAGGCAAAGGAGATGGTAGGGTGTGTTTTTGGTGCCTGTCTAAGCCATTGCCACCGTGGACGGCGGACCAGTCGGATCTTTGAAATGATATTCGAGGCAATTGGTTAATATTCGAGGGTTGTGGTTTAGGGGGGTGGAAAGATAAGGAGAAGCAGAGAAAAGGGTGTAAATTTGGGGTTCATTTTAGCTACGCCACCGGCGGTGGACGACGAAGGGAGGGTGGAGATAGGTGACATTACATCGGAAGTATTAGGGGTGTTGGAGAGACGGTTTTGAGGGGTGGGGGTGTTTGGAAAGTTTTATACTCGAGGGGCTAAGTTCCGGACCGTTTGATCACCTTGGATCAACGGTCCAGATGGGGTGTGTTTGAAATGGTGTCGTTTTGGTAATGGCAAAAGTGGACTGGGTCAGGGGAATTGATATGGGCTGGGGTTTGGGCTAAGCCCAAATATATTTTCCTCCTTGATTTTTTTATCCTTTTTTTTCAGATTTTATTTTTCATTATTATTATTATTATTATTATTATTATATATTTTTAGATTTTGTTAAAAAATACAAATTAAAAAATAAGAAAGAATTTTTTAATTACAAATATCAACTAAATGATAAGTTCGAGAATTAAAAGCAAAACAATACAAAAGAACTGTTTTTGGTATTTTCTTTCTTTTTCCCTCTTTTTGTAAATTTAAATCCTAAAATCAAAAATTAACTCCCAATAAAGTCATTCTACCAAATTAAATAATTAGTTGTAAATGACAATTATCACAAATAATTAAATGTAAAAGAAAGACTGCAATAATTCTAAAAATTAAAATTAAAAGTAAAAGTAAACAATTTTTGTGATTTTTGTACTTTTGTAAACTTCTAATTACTGATTAATTCCATAAATACATAAAATTACTCCAAATGCAATGTAAATATTTTGTATTTTTCATGAATTAAGATGCACCAATAAAATGCAAACAATTAACAGAAATGCCACAAAAATCCACAAAATTTCAAACAATAAAAGAAATTATGCTTTGCTCGAATTTATGGGAGTAATTCATATAGGGAAAAAATAACGTGCTCACAACGTTATATGTCGTTTCCTGGTCCATGATGTGGAATGTGGTTTCCAAAGTGAAACCACTGGCCAGGACGGGGAGTGATTTCTCCAGATGTTTGTTTAACTTCATTGTTAAAACCAGCTAGCATGATAAGAGTGGCACTATCTTATCCTCGAGTTTTATCTGTGCATGTATTTGATGGTGGATAATGCACACACTGCTCCCATCGTCCACCATAATGCGTTTTATATCTATGTCTAATATTCGTAAAGTGATAACAATAGCATCATAGTAAGGGAAAACTAAACTGTGAGTACATAACTTATCGAAGATGATACTTTCTCCGAGTTTGTCATACTGTTTATGAGTGATCGACCGTTTAAGTTTGTGGGTCAAGGTGACCTCTACGCAATTGAGCGATGCTTCGTCACCGCCTCCGATGATCATTTGGATGGTGGGAGTTGGTAAAGGTGGTTTTGGCAACTCCTGGTATTGTTTATGTCCTCGGGCAAAGTTGGCCCTTTCTCGGTCGCTCAGCAACTCTTTCAAGTGCCCCTAGTAAAGCATGTTCATGGCCTCTTGCCATATAGCGATACGGTCCTCGATTTTATGAACTCGCTCTTGGTGGAATGCACAGAGGGCATTTGACTTCCTGATTCTTGGGTCGGGCCTCATCTTTTGTGGCCACTTCACTTTTGGGTGGATCTTCTCTAGCGCGTAGACTATTTCTAAAGGTGAGACACAAAAATTGTGAGCAAATAGTAATAGGGGGCATAACTCTCTCACTCTGGTGAATCCCTATCTTTGGTCTGGATGGACCTTCTTCGTGACGGGAGGTGGGCATGATGGCGCCCCTGATATATGGTTAATGCCTTTCTCGGTTGGGCCGTGGAGCTGCTAGATCTCTTCTGGCATCGTTGCTTTGGTCTTTCCTGGACTCAGCCTGCATCAAGGTCAACCGTTGAGTTGGCCCATTTAGGTTGTTGTCTTCGTCAACACGGACTTTGGTACAATAGGCATTGTGTATTTTATCAAGTGTTTGGGGATATTTTATAAGCCAGCTTAGCAACTTTCTAGTCGCCCTCGAACCATTTCAGTTCATCTTATTTAAGAAAGCTTCTACAACCATGCCCTCTGATTCGTTTGGTAAGGTCATCCTTACACGGTTGAATAGAGCGAGGAAGTCCCTTAATCCCTCCCAAGGTGATTGTTTGATGCAAATATATCGTTAACTCTTTCCGCTGCCTTTTCAGCTCCGGTATGGGTGTTACGAACTTGTCAACCATCTTTTCAAATGTTTCAATGAAGTGCTACAGGCAGCTACGAATACCAAGCTAATGTGCCTCTGGTGAGAGTTTCGCCAAAAATTTTCAACACGATAGAGGATACTTGTTCTTTGGTGAGATCGCTACCCTTTAGCGTGTGACATAATGAGTGACATGATCTTCAGGGTCGGTCATACCACTGTATAGTTTTAGGTAAGGCAAAATTTTGATGGTTTTGGGTATGGTATGTGGGGAAACTTCATCACTTTATGGTAGTTCCACGAACCGACCTTCATCTACTTATGGTAAGATTTTTGGGGCACTCGGTATTTTGTCTACCCTTTCTGGATTCTCTTTCATTTGATCTTGAAGAATTTTGTTTTCGTTATCTATTTCTTCCATCTTTCTCAGAATGGTTGTGAGGGTGTTGTCACCTGCATTACTAACAATGTGAGTGATACCTATTGTTGGAGGGAAAGGGACTTGCTTCTCGGCCGTCATTGGTGCAATGCAAGTTCTTGCCTTCTCTCTGATTGATTTTTGGGCGGGCTTGTCAAGGATGCCAGTCAGCATGTTTGTCAAACCTCAAGTCATTTCTTCACTGTTGGTGGCACCTCTTCCTTTGCGGATATGAAATCCCCTTTACTGTGGGAGATTATGATACTACCATGAGGGAGGGGTGAGTCACTTCTCCTATGAGAGGCATTTGGCGTTACATCTTCAACCTCCATTTCAGAAACCTCATTGATGGCGTTTGGTGGTGAGATCGGCCATTGCCTTCATTCTTTCTTCCCCATTCCCTGTCATGTTAGATCTATGTGTACAAGAGATTAAGGGTTTTGCATTTTTGTGTGTGTGTGTGTTAATTATAGATCTAGAAAAAACAATAATTTTAACTAGGAAATCCCCACAGATGGCACCAAATTATTTGACCAAAAAATACTAATCTTTGATTAAACTAATTAATTTTAAATAAGAAAGGTTTAAACCTAGTTAATGATAATAAATTCATATCTATAATCTATTATGTAAATAATGTAGAGCAGCATTGAAAGAAGATTAAATACAATGTGATTTTGATGTTTCTGATCATTAATGGGGAGGGAGTGTCAAGCAATAAATAACCATAAATGGAAATAAAGTAAATAAGGAGATTAATTAACCCAATATTGAATAAGGTGGATGATTCCTCCTTTTGATAATAATGGATGATTGTCAAAAACTAGAATATTGGGACCCTTATCGGATCTGATGGAAAAAGTGTGGAATTATAGACAAACGAACCTCTTTAGAAAGGTAGTGTTGGTATTCTATCTAGAGAGAAAGTCTGCTTTTCGAAGAGCATTCTTGTCAGAGAATATTACCTTCCTTCAGTTTATCTTTTTTTCCTATTTATGAAGGACATTCCCCCGATAAACTCTAAAAGTACAAGTACAGAGAATATTTAACGGAATATTCTCTTAAAGATCCTGCTACTAAACTAGTCGTTACTACCGCTTCTGGTACTTGAACTCTGCCATGATTGACTACTCGACGGTGAGCCCTATTGGTTACTAGTCGGCTTTGACCAAATTATTTTGGTAATTCCACTTTGTGTTTAATATTCTTATGCAGATTTTGACTCATACATTCTGTGATGGAGGTTTTCTTTCTTGAGATTTTCCTTCTACTATATCCATTCAATTCGAATAAGAAAACAAAGTTATTGACACCCCAATAATATAACTTTATATAAATACTAAATGTATGTATGTCTTTTATTCCCGTACTCTCGCATTAATATTTTCACGATCCAGAGTTCCCCACCCTTGAAATCGTAATGTTGCACAACATTTAACTTGCAAGGCAAGCAAATATTAGAATAGTTTTAAGCCATTTTAAACAAATCAAATTAACTGATGTCAATTAAGCTGAAATAAAACTAAAATCAAGTGTGAAACATCATAATAACCGAGATATACAACAACAACAACTACCCAGTATAGTCCCACAAAGTGGGGTTTGGGGAGGGTAATATGTAGAAGGGCCTTACCCCTACCCGAAAGGGCAGAGAGGCTGTTTCTAATCGACCCTCGGCTCATTGAAGGAAAGGAGAAACAAAAACAAAAACAAAGAGCATTAGTAACTCCAGCAGAAATAGCGTAAATAATTATCTGAACATAAGAACCATAAATAAAACAACATGCAATAATATCAGACAGTAACTACCATAAAAACTACCATAAGGGAGACACAATCCAATACACAAATCATCTATGGATAGCCCTGCCCAGCCTCACCCAACCCCGGGTGAGGAGTACGAAAAACTCTAGGAGCCCCTATCCTACGACCCTGATACTAGACCTCCAGACTTTCCTATCAAGGGCCATGTCCTCGGAATCCCGCATTCTAGCCATTTCATGCCTAAACGCCTCTTCCCCAATACCTCTTAGGCCTCCTTCTGCCTCGCCATACCCCGACTATCGCCAGCCGCTCACAACTCCTCACCGGTGCATCAGGACTTCTCCTCCGCACATGTCCGAACAACCTCAGCCTCGCTTCTCGCATCTTCTCATCCACCAGGGCCACCCCCACCTTCTCTCGAATAACTTCATTCTTAATCTTATCTAACTTGGTGAGCCCGCACATCCACCTGAGCATCCTCATCTACGCAACCTTCATTCTCTGAACATGAGAGTTCTTCACTAGCCAGCACTCCGCCCCATACAACATGGCAGATCTAACCACAGCTCTATGAAATTTCCCCTTGAGTTTCTGTGGAACTTTCTTGTCACACAGGACTCCTCATGCAAGCCTCCACTTTGACCACCCCGCTCCAATACGTTGAGTGACGTCTCCGTCAATCTCTCTGTCCCCCCTGAATCACCGACCCAATATATCTGACACTGTCCCTCTTGGCGATGGCCTGAAATCCAATCATCACGTCCCTGCCTACTTCGCTCGGCTCGGCGCTAAACTTGCACTCCACGTATTCTGTCTTAGATCTGATTATTTTGAAACCCTTAGACTCGAGAGTTTGTCTCCATACCTCTAACATCTCAATAACACCGACCCTCGTCTCGTCTATCAAGACTATGTCATCAGCAAATAACATACACCAAGGCACATCCCCTTGAATATGTCGGGTTAGAGCATCCATCACCAAGGCAAACAAGAGAGGGCTAAGCGCCGATCCTTGATGGAGCCCCATAACCACTGGAAAATGGTCTGAGTCGCCACCCACCATCCTAACCCTAGTCTTAGCTCCATCGTACATGTCGTTGATTACTCTGATGTAGGCTTCCGACACGCTCTTCGCCTCCAAGCACCTCCACAGCACCTCCCTTGGGACCTTGACATACGCCTTCTCCAAGTCGATAAGCACCATGTGCATGTCCTTCTTCTAATCCCTGAACTGCTCCACCAGCCTCGTGACAAGGTGGATAGCTTCTGTAGTTGAGCGATCCGGCACGAAACCAAACTGGTTCACAGATATAGATGTCATCTTTCTCACCCTCACCTCGATCACCCGCTCCCAGACCTTCATGGTGTGACTTATTAAGTTGATACACCTATAGTTGTTGCAGAACTGGATGTCCCCTTTATTCTTGTACAAGGGCACCACTGTACTCCAGCTCCGCTCCCCCGGCATCCTTTTGGTCTTGAAGATCGCATTGAACAACCTGGAGAGCCATTCCACTCCTGACCTGCCCATGCATTTCCAGAACTCCACCGGGATCTCGTCAGGCCCGGTCGCTCAACCCCTACTCATCCTACGCAAAGCCCCCATGACCTCCTCCGCCCTAATGCGCCTGCAGTACCCAAGGTCACTATGTTGCTCTGAATGCCCCAACTCCCGTAGCTCTATGTTACGATTCTCCTCCTCTTTAAGTAAGTCTCAAAAGTACGCCTGCCACCTCTTCTTGGCTTGAGACTCCCCCATCAGAACTCTACCATCCTCACCCTTGATGCACCTAACCTAGTCAAGATCACGCGCCTTCCTTTCCCTTGCTTTAGCTAACCGGAATAACTTACTGTCCCAGCCTTTCTCCCTTAATTCCTCGTACATGCGACAAACGCCACATTTTTAGCTTTCGTAACCGCCGGCTTTGCTTTACCTCGTACATGATGTGACAAGTGTACGAACTACTAAAATACTATAGTTAATGGTTTGAATAAAAATAAAGCTATATGAAAAAAATCTAGTATAAGGTAGAAAGGGACTTCAGGGCTGCAAACACTGAGCAGTTGCATTTCAACTCTCCGTTCAATAGTCAATCTAAGCAATCTACTGACTGCCGCTGGGAACGACTCTAAAATCTACATAAGAAGTAAAAAGTGTAGTATGAGTACAATTAACCCTATTTACGTTGTATGTGTCGAGCCTAACCTCGATGAAGTAGTGACAAGGCTAAGGCGGAGCTCTTAAAATAACCTGAGGCAGTACAATAATAATGACAAGAAAAGCTAATACAAAAAATAAAGCAGTTAACTCATAAAATAACTTAATCCTCGAAACAAGTAAAACCAGAAATACCAATCCTCATAAGCTCATATGAAAACACTAAAAGCTAACACAATGTAATAAGGAATATAAACACACAAAATCGTTGCAACGCGCAACTCGATCCATCTGTATAAATACGATCATCCCTTATTTCACTGTGTAAATATCAAAAATAAAAGTAAAATATGTTGCAGCGCGAAATCTGATCCTACCATATAATCAGAGTCAATATCCCGTATTTCACCATATCAATCCTCCCTTATTTCACCTGCTGCGCCACGCAATCCAATCCCGCCATATCAATATCAATCCTCCCTTATTATACTTTTTGCAGCATGCAACCCGACCCATAAATAAAAGCAATAAGTGTAATCAATTTAACAACTCACATCACAAGGATCTCTATGATTAACGAATATGAAAGCAAAATCGTAAAAGAATCTCGTACAAATCAAGAAAGACCACAACCAACACTGAGCAACAAGAAAAGTCAAATATATAATAGTTAAATGGTACAAGTAAACAATTAAGGCAAGTAGCAATTAATCATAGAAGCATGGAAGAGATTAACATTTTTAGTGCGAGAATTACAAAAGACAAGTAGCAAGTAATGGAACAGGAATAATTAATGCATGCAACAATCAAGACATGAAATAAGATAGTTAATAAAATATGGGCAGACATGGAAATAAGTAATTAATGGCATATATACACTTGTCACCTCACATATATGCCACTACACATGAAATTCGCATAGCACATAGCACATAGCTCAAGAGTTTCTAATACCCTCAAATCAAGGTTAAACTCAATACTTACCTCACTCTGCAATCAACTCAAAGTTTTATCACGACCTTGCCTTTCGAACAAGCCTCCATAATAACCAAATCTAGCAAATTATTAACCAAATGATTCAAAATAAGCCTTTGAGACTATCCACGAATGAAAGAGGTTAAATTTAGATCATTATTGAAAAAGTAAACAAAAGTCAACTCCGGCTCGCTTGGTCAAAATTCGAGATTCAGACAAAAATCCGATTACCATTCACCCCAAGCCCTATTATGTATTCTGTTAAATTCAACCACAATTCGAGGTCTAAATTTTAAATTTATTAAAATTCCTAATTCTACTCAAATCTTAATTTCTACCATTGAAATCCTATATTTAAGGTTGAAAAGTTATGAAGTATAATAGTTTAAAAGAAATGAGCTAAATTCTATTTTTTCCTTCTTCTGTGCAGGCATAGATGTTGCAATTACGACCTGGGGTTCGCAATTGCAAAACCCGCAAATACGAAAGAACCATTGCAATTGTGAAGGACCCCATCTCTCTTTCATCGCATTTGCGATGAATTGTTTGCAAATGCGAATTTGGACATGTCGCAAAAGCGACCAAGTGATCGCAATTGCAACAAACTCCAGGCTAGGCCATCATCGCAAATAGGATGGGATGTTCGAAAATGCGAACTCTTCAGACTACTGTGCTCTTCACAAATGTGAACATGAAGCTCGCAAATGTGAGACCTGAGCACTAGCAAAAATCTGATCTTTCCTGAACTATCCGAAAAACGTCTGAAACTTACCCAAGCCATCAGACTCCAAATCAAACATGCATGCAAGTATAATAACATCATACGAAATCACTCTCGCAATCAAAGCACTAAAATAACAACATGTAGAACAATAAATCAGACTCCAAAATAAATAATAGTTTCAAAGAAACTTAAGAATTTTCAATTTCAACAACCGGACATCCGAATCACGTCAAATAAATTTCGTTTTTATATTAAATTTTGCAGACAAATCATAAATACTGAAATGAAACTATACCAAGTTTCGGAACCAAAATTCAAATCCGGTAGCAATAAAGTCAAACTATTCTCAAACATAGAAATTCTTTAAACCTTTAAACTTCTAGTTTTCAAAAAATTGTGATAATTCAAGCTAGGGACTTCGAAATTGGATTCCAGACATATGCCCTAGTTCCAAATCACGATGCGAACCCATTGGGACCGTTAAATTACTGATTCGGGTCCATTTGCTCAAAAAGTTAACCAAAGTCAACTTACATGAGTTTTAAAGCACAATTTCATATTTCATCATTTTTTCACATAAAACCCTTTCGGAAAAAGATACGGACTGGGCTCTCAAATCAAGAAAGACTAAACAAAGCTACATGAGATTTCGGAACACAAAAATAAAGAGTAAAATTATAAAAGACATATCGGGTCATCAAAAATATCACGTCTAGAACTATATGATTAACCCTTATCTCTTCTGAATAATTAACACTCAGCTAAGGTGATCAATTTGAAGCGGAAAAAAGATAACTTTATGTCCACCTTAGATTAAAGTAAGTTTTTCTGCTATAGGGTGCATGCTTGTGATTTCCGTTCGATGGAAACACATTATTGTAATGTACTCACAGCAATAATTAATCAATGAGTACTTATTTGACTACTTTCTTTTGTAGTACAACTTATTTTATTCTTTGAATTTTTCATGGTTCGGTTTATAGTCATTATCTTTGTTAATTATATGCTCCCTCTATTTAAGTTTATATAAATTTATTTTCTTTTTAGTTCATTTTAAAAGAATAAATCTTTTTTAAATTTGATAATAATTTAGCTTAAACTTACAACTCTACCCTTAATGGGAAGCATTTATAACCACACAAATATTTTAGGCCCTATTTGAACTTTTTTAAGATCATAAATTCCAAATTTTTTTATTTTTTGCTTAAGCTCTATATCCATCTAACAAATTAATATAAATTGAAACGGAGGGAATAATTGATAACTTGATCATTGGATTTGTACCTCTCATGTACCAAAAATTGATAACTTTACGTACTCTCATAATCTCTTAGGAAGAATTAAAGATGTTAAATTAATGGTTTCTAGAACCACATATGGTGTTTGGCTCGTGGTGGAAACGTAAAATGTTTTAATTTGTTAAAGAATTTGAGCACATCCAAACAAAAGTTCTAGTGCAATGATTGGAGTGGTCTATTAATTATAAATATGGACCTCTTTGAAAGACCTTACACAACGAGAAACTAACATATGTATCCTTCAATAAACGGAAAATGCAAAAACTACCCTTGGACTATTTGGTTCGGTACAAATGTATCCTCTATTTATCTATCGAGTCAAAAATGTCTATATCGTTTTTTTTATGGTTCACTTATGTCCCTAGACTAACGGTCAGGCCAAATAAAAAAAAATATTTAAAATATACGTGACTAATTTTTATTGGTTCAATTTTAAATTATGACCCTAATTAGATAAACTCACCCTTAACTCTCTTTTTTCACCCAACAAATTCTGACCCATCTAAAGAAATGGCCAAACTCTGGCTTGTTAAAAAAATTAAATTCTTTTAACTCTACCATCACCATGCCATCACCCCCTTTCCTCCATAACAATCAATATTGTCATCACAACCATGATTATGATGTTTTCTCCATTCCTCCATTTTCGGACAATCGCAACAAGAATATTATGCTAATCGAAAGGGTCCAATAAGAATATCTTTAAATACTTTTGATTTGATGTCTTTCTGGGTTATAAAATTAGGATTTTGTTCGAGAAGGAGTACCTAGGCTATAAAAATTTTATTTTCTACAATAAATTACCATTTGGGTCTAATAACTTATTATGAAATTGCAAAATTTACAAAAATTGTGAAGAAAAAGCTTGACTATATATTTCGGAATTTAATGCTCATGAATTCATAATGGGCTTTTTGTTCATCTTTGTAAATACCCAATTTTTGCTCATCTTTTTCTTCTTCATTATATATAGTTTATGTGTGTTTTTTCTTATTTGTGTATGTATATGTTTTGAAGAGTTGATTAATGGTTTGATAAACGGGGTAGGGATCGAACTAGTATATATTGATTAAAATTGAGCCAAAATTGGTTCGAACTTTGAGCCCGTTTCGTCCAAAACCCGGTCCACAAGGGGTTGCCAGGGGAGGGTCCAAACGACGTAGTTTTGGATCAAAACTACGTCATTTCATTTAGTAGTCTAAAGTTTTGATCTCATCCATCCATAATCCTTGATCCAACGGCCTTGATTTGATATCCCATATCAAATAAGACACCTAAAAAATCAGATTTTTTGCCATTTTCCTAACCCTAATCTTCCTTATATCTCTCATCTCTCTCTAACCCCTCTCAAGAGCCGCCGCCTCCTCCACTGCCACCACCATGCTCCGCTGCCGGTGATGCTCCAAACACCACCTAACTTACAGCATTCCCTTCATCTCACTACCCTATCTCCGAATCCAAGCCCCATATCCTCCAAATCTCCACCAATCTCCATAAATCTACAAAAATCCGAAAAAACCATGGCTTTTTTATTTCAAAATTGATGAGGTTCCACACCCTATTTTAACATAAGACTTCCATATATATATATATATATATATATATATATGTATGTATGTATGTCTTTCTTGGTTCTATCTCTTTGTGTTTGTTTCAAGTCCAAAATCCGGCGAACGGACTTCTATCGTACTCCATTGCCACGACCACCACTTACCTCCGTCCACTACCTCCAGCGTCCTTCCCGTTCTCACCTCCAATCGACTCAGACATGATTTTATTGTCAATTATACAAAAATCGAGATTCGACTCACCGCATTTAGTATTTTGGTATCAATCAACAATAAAACCATGTCCGGGTTGAATCACCACCATCGCTGCCTTTGTCTCACTGCTGCCTGTGTACTCGAGTTGTCGGTAAATCTTCAATCTGTCACCCCTTTCTCATTTCTGATTTTAAGCTTGTGCTTTAAATTTAATTTTAAGGTTTAATCTTTATACTTTTTTTAGTAGTATTTATAGGTTAACTAAACTATTGTAATGTTAGTTGTTAATTTCTTGTTATTCCATAGCATAAGAGCTCGCTGTCTTAGGCATCAACTTCCCTTATTTAGTATAACACTCTTCTTTTTTCTTTATTTTTCTGATTTTTGGTTCGTTATCAAGACTAGGATCATTTTTTAGTTTTCATCTTGTTTAATCTCGCTGAATTGTGCAGTATTCCATTTCAATTAGTGTCAAGTTTGCTTCAATATCGTTTATATCTTTTATAGGTAGTTTTAAGTGTGGTTTAGGATCATTTATATTAGTTTGAATTATGCATTTTGTTTAAAATTATTAATTTTTTGGTTAATATGAACTTGTGTAGTCTTGTTTGTATTGGCCATATTATCCGTTTTGATTGGCATATCCTGGGAAGCATGATCAGTTTTGCTAGTTTACCTCGTTTTATCTTTTAATGTTTAACTAGATTATATTTGCTAGATTCAAATCGTGTTTTGGTTTGGGGATTATCAGTTGATAGTTGGTTTGTTTCATGTTAGTTCAGGACCATCGTTTGATAGTTAGATTGATTAGCTTCTAGTCCATTTGTTAGTTCTTTTGCTAACTGATTAATACAGGTTATATGAAGTTCATTTAACTTTTCTATTTGTGTTTATTGATCATCGTTCAAAGGCATCCGTGATCTTGATTCATTCTGAAATGGTTAAATTGTTTAGTTGAGTCATTGATCTTTTCAAGGCACGAGTTCATTTATTCCAATGAAGTGATAATCTATAGGTTGAATGCTTGATGATAACTTGTGTTGAAATACTTAGTATATTATCACTTCACAGTTATGAGTGCATATTAGTAAGATTTCAGTAATACGAGTCATGTGTTTGGTTTAAACATAGAATCTGGTTTGAGAAATTAAAAGGAAAGGGAAAGAAAATAGAGTACTTGAGTGTAGGGTCCTTTGTTTGGTTGCTTTTACTGTTGCGGAATGTTTTGGAGCACAATGCTCCAAAAACTAGGGACTTAGTGATCGATTCTTTTTTTTTTATATAGATAGGGTGGTGGGTGGGGTAGAGCCTCTAGCGCCAATGTCGATGAATTAAAGGTGTTTGTTTATGGCATGGAATAGGTGGAAAAGGAAGAAGGAATCTCCGTCCAATGACGATCGACGAATTGCAAAAGATTTTCTACCGCCTAGAGCGTGATGGGAAAAAGCTGCTGGGCTAAGGAATTGCACAGGAGGATAGATACCTGGACGTGGCAAAATCCACGCGGTTCTTCTCAAATAAAAGGTGAAAAAGAAGAAGGCCTTCTATATTATTATTAATTAAGGCTTTGTAAGGATGTGTCTATTTTCTTTCTCTTAACTCAAAAGTTCGTTCTATCCACATTTGTTGGGAACAACAGTTCATTGGACATAAATTTTGTTTTGGACAGATTTTTGGTCAAAAATCTATCATTTTGGACATACTTTTGGCCAAACAAAATTTGTCCCAAGGTCATTCCTCCCCCTATAAAAAAAGGAGCTCTTTCCTCATTTCGGGAGGGGGAGGGGGGATAAAAAAAGACGCACTCTAACACACTTAGACATTATCTTTTACACTCAAGAAAGCATAAAACCTTGAGAGAAAAATAAGAAACTGAATACATAGGGAATAAGCAGAAAATTGTGAGTTTTTGGTTGAGTCTTAGAGTGCAAAATCTTTCAGAAACTTATAAGAGTCTTAGAGTTTTATTCATGGTTCATTCTCTTGGAGAATTGTTGGTTTTAGTAAGATCTAGGCTGTTTTAACATGGATTCACTACAGGCTTATTGTTGTTTCTACTGTCACTATTGGTGGAATCTTTGTTTCTTTCATCATTGATCTTCACTTTTTCTCTTATCTAGGTATTCCTGATATACTTCTACAATTTTGGGTTAAAAGTGAATGGACATGAAGTTATTTATTTCTCTTTAGTTTATTAGGAGTTATTAAACTTAGAAGCAATCTGTTTCTCGCATGGCCTTGGGCGATGTAAGCATGTTTAATAAATCCTTGTAGTTTTATTCACGGTCAAAGTCTTCTGATGTTCGGACTTACGATTACTTTATGTTCTTGAGGACTCACTTTGTTAATTTTAGAAAGGTTATCATGTTCTTCAATTTGAGCTGTTACAGTTGTTTGTCTTTCCAAATCTTTGAATGTACTGTTTCATTTCTTTTTGGGCCACAAATACACAGAATATGAAACGTAGCTTGGTAGATGGTATTTGTTCTTAAGTAAGTTTGGCTCAATGTTAGATCCTTAATTGTGTGTGGAAGTCAGTAGTGATTTGCATGTTCCATGCCTCATATTTCAGCTTATTTAAGCTTTTCCATGTAAGAAACAATGGTCATTGAAAGGAAAAAGGTATTAGAACAAGTGAAACTCTTTATTTTAACTGAGGCAATCTACTGCTTTATTCTTAAGCTCACAAATTTGAAGTTCAACTTTGTTCACACATTTGAAGTTCTTCAGTTTAGTTGTAGGTGTTAGTTATGTGTTTGGATCATTAATTTTGAATATTGTAGGTATGGGAATGGAGTTTTAATTTAGTTGAGAGACCATTTGAGGTCCAAAATGTTTAGTTGCGAGATTAAATAGATTTCTGAAATGTAGTAAAATTCTAAAATTATTACAAAATCTTGATTTCGGATTTACTAGCGAGGCACAGTTATGATAAGTCAATTAATTTTATTTTTTCAAGGACTTGCTTGCGTAGCGTGATGCTTAATATTTAATAAGTCAATTCATTAATTTCATATCATATTCAATAGTTTTTAATTGATTTATAAATCTTTTTTCATAATTGCGAATTCACTTGCGTAGCGTGGTAGCAACATTTAATAAATTTTCAAAAGTTAATTTTTCCTCAAAAGCACAATTTTAGTGATTTTTCAAAAGTAAATGATGTACTAATAATTGTTTGCCGTAAGTGTGGATTCGCTTGCATAGCACTATTATGATTAAATAATAAATTTCATCGATCACGCATTGCGTAGTGTGGTCATGATTCTTATTATTCAAAAATGTTCTTTAATGTTTCTAATAATCAAGAGATAAAAGCAAACAGGTAAAACATGAAATCGTATAAATCACAGTTTATCCAAAATTAACTTAAGCTAAATTTTAAGTAAATAAAGCGACCATGCTAGAACTACGGGACTCGAGGAACGCCTTGCACCTTCTCCCCAGTCAACATAATTTCTTACTCGAACTTTATTTTCGCGGACCGATAAATATATGAGTCAAACGTTCCTTTGACTAGTGACTTAAATAAAAGGTGACTTAGAAACCCGAAAATCTATCCCAAGTGGCGACTCTGAACAATGAAATAATTCATATTTCAAAATTATCACTTTAATTGGAAAAACTCTTTAACCCACAAATCCATAACACACATATATCTTCGGAGGGGTAAAAAAGGGTGTGATTGCTCTGGCGACTCTGCTAGGGACTATCAGAATTCGAGCTTGTACATGTTGACCTTTTGTTTGGCTTTATTAAGTTTGTATATATTGTGATTTATTTGTGCAATGTGCTACTTGTTCAATTTTTACCGCTTTGATATTGTTGAACTGTACATATAAGATTTTCTTCTCGCACACCCCCTCTCAATCTTCTTGAAATTAAAATTGGGAATATGCTTGACATAGCTTGCTTTCTTTTAGATAGCCAAGGTGCTAGTCATCCGGTGAAGGATTTTAGTCACACATATTTTAGGCGGGGGCACCACCAGTTAAGCCGGAAAGCAATGCTACCAGTACACTGACCCTCTTCGACTCGAGTTGTTTGCTTGAGTAAGCCAGCATAGATACCTTCTTCACTAGGATTTAAACCTAGAAGAATAAACCTCATGGCGAATATCCCTAGTAGGTTCGCTTTATGTGCATCACGTGCATTTGACTTAGCGAAACTCGGCACAGAGGCCGGGTCCGTATAAGACAGATATCCTCTTTAAGACCCTCATGTTCATTTATGTGCTACATCATTTGGAAGAACTGCTTGCATTGTTGACCGGCTTTAGGAAATTAGTTTGCTCCTGAATTATTTAAGAAAAAATAAATTATTCTCGTAGTTTAGTGCAAATAAACCTTTTTTTTAAATAATATATATATATATATATATATATATATATATATATATATATATATATATATATATATATATATATATATATATATATATATATATATATATATACACACACACACACACATATATATATATCTGTATTGTAGTAGTAGTTTAGTGTGAGTTGTAAAAATTAAATTTCATAAAAAAAGGGAAAAAGTACACAGTTTTATCGAACTATGCAGGTTTGATTCTCACCGGTTGTGAGATAGTAGGCAACCCCATCGGGTTCAGCCCACATATCTCAAAAAAAAAGGGGAGCATAAAATTTTGCATGTGCATAAATGTTTTTTGAAAAAGCCTATTTTTGTTACCTTTTTACTGTCTTACCCTCAAGTTCCGGCTGTTTTGCCATGAAAGCCTTTAAATCTTCCTAGAAAGTGCTGAACGGTCATTTTTGTAAAACAATAGTTAATTTATCCATATTATTCACCTTTTACCATTTTGCCCTTTTGTCTCGCATTTTTTTCTCGAACCAGCTTTAAACCTTTCCGGAAGTACCGAAAGACTGTTTTTGCAAAAGTAGCCATTTTTATATGGTTTTTTCTAATTATATTTGTTGAGACAACTTTTTAACCCTTCTAGGATTAGAAAAGGATAGTTTTCGTAAAAAGAAGTTTTTATTTATTATTTTGTTCCTATGTTTGGCTGTTTTTGCCAAGACATTCTTTATGCCTTCAATTGAAGTATCAAAGGGTCGACTTTGTAAAAATAGCTATTTTTTCTGCTTTTGTGTCCGCTAATTTCAAAATATATATTGCAATAAAAAATAGATCGAGTCCTAAATTGGCGAAAAATAAAATAAAATAATGAATGACCATAATTTGCATATAGTTTAAGTAAGCCCTAACCCTTTTTATCTTATTCTTAGGATCACCATGAGTTCTCCACAAAGAAACAGTCAAAAAAGGGTAAGAGATGAGATACCTCCTATGTGCTTGATCAGAGATAGGACCCCGAGTAGGCTCTGTAATTGGTGCGCTAGTTTTGCTATATGGGAACATAATCAAGTATTTAAGCACCTCAAGTTCCTCACAAACATCATGGGAATTAAGACTAACAAAGATTTAATCGAGGCTCTAGTAGGTTTTTGGGACCTCGCGAACAACGTCTTCAGGTTCAAAGATTGTGAAATGACGCCTATATTGGAAGAATTAGGTGGGTTCACCGGATTAGGGAGAGACCTTTGTGGGAAAAATCCTGTTGCCCAGAGAAAAGTTGGTGTGAACAACTTTTTAAAGAAATTATGCCTCCGTCGAATCCCCATAGCTTGTTTAAATGAAGTTTAGGTTCCACTGGAATATCTCTATGACAGGTTTGGGGACAAGAAAGGGTTTGAAAATTTCTCGGGCATAGAATTTATCAACAAATTGAGTTACGATGCTTGGAGAGAGTTGAGAATCTTTGCGTTTAGGATATCATTTCTAGGGATCATGTTCTCTCTAGAGCGTGGTGAGTGCATAAAATTCGATTGGCTGCGGTAGTTTTGTATTTGCAAAGTAGCGGGGATCATACCATTCTTCCCATAATTTTGGGAGATATTTTTCGTGCTTTGATCTGTTGCCAAGAAGGTGAAGATTACTTTGAGGGATGCAATATTCTACTGCAGATGTGGTTTATAAAGCACCTTTATCACTATCCAATAGTAATAAATTTCAATGAAAACTGGCCGAATTACATTGGATGTCACCCAGACAAGGCCACAAGTTGTAATCTTCCGAAGGGGGTGAGGGCCTAGTTGAAATTACTTGGTTCACTGAATGCTGATAGAATCACTTGGAACTATTATTTGTTCCCTTCCGCTAGGGTCATGCACATTTCGACGTATCGCCCATTCTTCATACTCATGCATTTAGAGGTTTCCAACCCTACGCATCCTACGCGTCATGCACCAGCTAGGGAGAGAGCAAAAGAGGCCTCTGATTAAGGACATGCATCCGTTCGTGTGGGAATTCAATGGAGAGGAACCTCCAAGGGAATCTTATGCACAAAAGGTTTGGTTTGGTGGTTGATTTTCTGATTTGGAGGATATTGTAGCTGATCGTGAACGTGGGGAGGTAAGCTTTGCATACCTTGAGTGGTTTCACAACTAGCTATCTCCGAGCAAAGGCCAGAAAGATCCATACGACATGCAGTTTATTGAGAGGAAGAGATCGAGGCCAGAGATAGGGAAACTAGAAGGGAAGTGGCACAAGAGTTCCAATCTCGTATTGACACTTTACAAGAAGATAAGGGCATTCTGGAGATAGCCATAGACATACAACATGCTGATTTTAAGCGAGAAAAGGATCAGTGGGCATGAGAGAAGCAGGAACTCAAAGCCCAAATTCAAAAGAAGAACATAGTCCAACTTCTCAGTAACAAGAAGAGAGAGAATCCCAGTTCAGGGTAATCCGTGATCATGAGCATAGAAGTTTTGCTTCGTTAATCCAAGGTCTGAGGGTTCAGATAGAGAGAGTTGAGTCAAGCAAGGAGAATCAGGTTGCAGAGTTTGAAATAGAAAGACATCACTACTAGAGTATGGTCAATTGGTTGGAAAGGGAGTTACTAGAAAATCGGCACCAGAAAGATATGGCCTTGGACCGCGAGCATGATGCCCTTGATCTAGCTGAGACTCGTGGTCTGCAAAATCAAGAGTTGCATGTGGCACAGGAATACATTAAAGGAAATATTCTCGAGGTAGCCACATATACCTTAAGAGCATGCAAGAGTTGACAGGGAATGACACCCGAGCGGTTTGCAGAAGTATCATTGAACGTTGCTCATCATATATCTGCAGACTTGGAGAGGATATACCGCAATGTTGGGGTCAGCCACAGGAATAAGAGCCTGTATTACAGTGTGGCTGGTAGATTCTATTGGACAGATCAAAGTCTTCTTTTAGTTATTGGTCCTTTTTCATTATCCTTTTGTTGTTTTTGAGTCTGTAAGTGTCTTCTGGTGTTTTGAGTCTTGTTGTTTCGCCTTTTATACTAAATTAGTCAGTTTGAGTCAGGCTTAGTCTTGTTCTCCTTTACGTAATTCTTGCTTTTGAGTCTTGTATCATAAAATTATATTGAAAATCAACGAAAAAGATTTTTGTTTAGAAAAAATCTAAAATGAACCCAGAAAAAAAGTTTGTATTGTAAAAAAAATAAATAAAAAGGGGTCATGTCCTTGAACTACATAATGATCTGATTCATGCAGCGACATAATACGTAGGAAACCCAAAAAAGGTTCAATCAAATATTGTTTAAATGACTCTAAAGTGAGGGATAAAAAAATGTAAAGAAGGAAATGACAGTGTCAATCAGCAACAAGCTGATAAGCCGAAATGAAACATGAATCCAAAAGCATGTTAGAGGTTGTGATATTTTCAGGAGCATAGAATATCTATGTGTGATTCCAGTCTGTAAATTGCTTAACCCTAACACGTTTGTTACCTCTTAATCTACAAGCTTAAGGTAGTTGGTTTGTGGTGAAACTGGCAACACATCATTACTTCCCAAGATCTAACGGAGTAGTGGTAATGGATAACAATGATAAAATCAACTTGGTCAGTGACAATCTGCAAGGTCAATCGGTTGAGCAAGCGCGGGAGGAGATAAGAAAATTGAGAGAGCAGCTGTCAGATGTATATCAGGCTTGGGTCTCCGATCGACCTCCACCCCAAGGTCCATCCGAGGGAATTTCCTTCATACCTATGGCTACTCAAACACCACTCCATGCAACAAGCAATTACATTCTACCACCAGAGTATGTGCCAAACTACAGCCTCCATACTGCTCCCGGTGCCTCTAACATGAGACCTCCAGTCACACCAGTCAAGAACACCCCTCTCGTCGTGTTTGGCGCATCGGTATATAAAATCCTGCCACCACCTCCTCCTGTGATGAGGCCAAATAATGAGCCACCAACTCATGTTTATAATGGCCAATACTGTTCTTCAAATATGTCTTTCGGGGTCTCGGCTCCATGCAATCAGACTCCACAGTATGAGTCACAAGTGGAAAATTAAAAGCCTGCCAAAACGGTTAAGCATGATGAGATGACTAGAAAGATAAGAAGTCTTGAATAGAATAAAAAGAATATACAGGGACTGGGCGGTCACAAAAGTGTTTTATTTAGTGATCTATATATGTTCCCTCACATCCATTTGCCACAAGTGTTTAAGACCCAAGAATTTGAGAAATATGATGGACATGGCGACCCTATCACCCACTTGAAAAGGTACTGCAATCATCTGAGGGGTGCAGGAGGAATGGAAGAGCTGCTGATGGCTTACTTTGGGAAAGCCTTGTGGGTATAGCTTCTGAATGGTTCATCGACAAAGACATCTCTCATTGGGATGTTTGGGATGACATGGCCCAAGAGTTCGTCAAATTGTTTTGCTACAACATTGATATTGGGCTGGATCGTAATACCTTGTCCAACATGAAGAAAAAGCCGACCGAAAGTTTTACGGAGTATGCCATCAAGTGGAGGGAGAAAACGGTTAGAGTTAAGCCACCCATGGATAAACACAACTTGATTAGTGTTTTTCTGGAGGCACAAGAGCCTGATTACTTTTAGAACATGATGTCCACGATGGGTAGACCTTTTAGCAGAAGCAATCAAAATAGGGGAGATGGTCAAAAATGGCAGAATTGTAAGCCAAGCTACTCTCAAAAACAACCACCCAAGCTATCTAAAATGGGTCGGGAGGTTTGGCAAATAGAAAGAAGAGAGATGAAGTGTCCATGATGGCTTCGGGATCTAGGGAAGTTCAAAGAGGGGCATCACACCCTTATGTTCAAGTTCAGTAGGGGCAATCCAGCTACCCTCAACATTACTATCCCTTGCCAATTCCTCAATGCTATGTGGGACCACCACAATATACAATTTTCAATGCTCAATCATATGCTCGGCCTCCCAATCAGCAAGTACCGGCACCAGCTCCAAGGGCCCCCCGACCTCAACAGCAAAATTTTCGGGCACCTTACAACACTTCTCCCAGGCAGGATTATGGTCGAGAGAAGAGGCTAGCAGAAAAAAAATTCACTTCATTGGCCTAATCATACTCTAGTCTATTCTAGAAACTGAAGTAAATGGGTGTGATTGGACCAATCGCTCCCCACCACATGCATCCTGATTCGCATGGATTTAAAGAAAATGCTAGATGTGAATATCATTCAGGTGCTCCGGGGCATAACACTGATGACTGTTGGACTTTGAAAAGAGCCATAGAGAGGCTCATTTCTAAAAAATTGATTGTAGTATCAAATGGCGAGGACCCTCATAATGCGACAAATAACTCGTTGCCAACACACAATGATGAATTCATTTTCTGGGAATGATCGGATGAGATCAATAATACAAGCCGGTCGGTTGAGAAAAAATGATAGTGGGAGTAATTCAAGAAGGAACAAATTTGGAAGTAAGTCCAAGCCGAGATGTGCCGTAAATTGTGAAAGGCGACCCAAACACAGAAAAGGTAACCTTATGTGTACCTAAGGTACCAAGGATGGAGGTTCGCTCCAATGTTCCAAGCCCAATGTTGTATGTCCTTGGAGGCCACCCCATCACAATGCAGAATCAGGGAGGTACGAATGGTATAACAGAGCCAATCATAATCAAACCCATCGTGCAACCCCCTTGGACAAATATGAAAACCATTTCTTGGAACTATAAAAAAATTGTGATGACCTACAAAGGCAAGGAAATCATAAAGGAAGTGGCGGAAACTGGAGGTTTGATCCGGTAGGGAAGGTGTCACTCTCCAGACGAGTTGAGGAAGGCCAATTTGCAATAAAGAAACCCATCACTAAAGCAGAGGCGGAAGAGTTTTTGAAGAAAATGAAAGTTCAGGATTACTCAATCATTGACCAACTAAGAAAGACTCCTACCCAAATCTCTCTACTATCTCTGCTCATACATTCCAAAGAGCATGCCCGTATACTAGTAAGGTCCTGGACGAGGCACATATCTTAGAGGAGACCACATTGAATAAGTTAGAGAAGATGGCCAACAGATTTTTTGAGGTGAACAGAATCTCCTTTACTGATGATAAACTTCCCGAGGAGGGAGCTGGGCACAATAGGGCTTTGAACTTGATGGTGAAATATGAGGGGCATTATGTAAAGTGAGTCATGGTTGATGGAGGCTTAAGTGTAGATGTATGGCCTGTCTCTACCTTGCAAAGCATAAAGATCAATACAGACAGAATCCGACCTAGTAATGTTCGCATCCGGGCTTTTGATGGCTCAACTAAAGATACCATTGGGGAAATCAATCTCACCATGATGATTTGGCCGGTTGACTTTGAGATTGTCTTCGAAGTAGTGGACATGGCCACTTCTTATAACTTTCTTCTTGGAACGCCATGGATCGATACGGCCCTAGCTGTGCCATTCACCTTGTATCAGATGCTTAAATTATAACATGACAGGTAAGAAATTATTTGTTCACGGGGAAGAATAGTCTTCCATTTATGAAGACCCGTTAATCCCCTACATTGAGGCTAATGAAGGGTCTGAGTCCATTATCTATCAGGCTTTTGAAGTGGTTGTTGTGGACCATGTCAAGGAAGGAAAGCCCATTCTGCACCCTCATCTTTCCTCTACATCAATACTGGTGGCTGCAATTATGATAAGACAAGGTTATGAACCAGGAAAAGGCTTGGGGAATCATTACAAGGAATTTCAGAGCCTATTACCCAAGAAGATGAAAACAAAGCGAAGCACCGCAAAAAGTATGGATGGGTCTTATAACAACCTATCCCTCATATTTTCTACACTTTTGTCAAGCCACCGACTCCAAGAGGGTCAAAATTCCTCTGCGCATGCAAACATTGATAAAATTTGCCATGGCCTCAGCCAGATGTTTTCTGAAGTGAATATGATCCAGGATGGTGAAGGCACTAGTCGTGCCGATATGCAACTAACTGACCCAGACACCATGCTCACCAACTGGGAAGCAACTCCTCTCCCCACAAGGAAGGAGTCTTGGTAGTTTGCTTTTGCAGCTTTTTTTGTGTTGTATTTTGTGTTACTTTCAGGGTTGTAATCCAAACATCTCAATATAATTGTTTTATTATGATGTTAACCCTTCTATCTTTCGAATTCAATGAAATGCAGTTCAGTTTCCATTAAGTTTTCAATATTTTCCTTTTCCTAATTCCTGTCATTTTATTTCCATTTTAGTTTTTTTAATGCCTGCTTTAATAACATGACATGGATGCAAAATTAACGACCATATCTTAAAAAGCTGTCTAATATCAAAATAACCCATCAAGAGGTTGAATACGATAAAGATGAGGTTGTTGAAGAAATAAAAAGAGAATTGGAAAAATTTGAAAACAAGCATAAGCCAAACCTCAATGAAACTGAGCCGAATAATATCGAAAGTCCATAAGAAGTTAGAGAAACAAAGATAAGCATTCACACCGAGCAAAAAACTAGAGATGCCTTGATTCAACTTTTATTTCAATATAGAGATGTGTTTGCTTGGTCTTACGATTATATGCCGGGTTTAAGTATTGATCTGGTGGTTCATAAGCTTCTTATGTATATTAATTCTCCACCAGTACAACAAAAAAAACAAAAAATCAAAACATACATGAGTGACAAAATCAAAGAGGAAATAATGAAGCAATCGAGCGCCAATGTGGTCAGAGCTGTCTGATACACCACTTAGGTGGCGAATGTTATCCCCGTGCCGAAAAAGGTTGGAAAGACCAGAATTTGTGTTGACTATAGGGACCTGAACAAAGCAAGTCCAAAGGATAATTTTCCTTTACCAAATATCCACATTCTTGTTGAATGTAATGTTTCCTTACTTCATCTCGTATTCTAGGGTTATAGTCAGAAATAGGTATTCTTGCTCCTGGATCGCTTTTAAGTGACCCCAGATCGAGTTTATTTATAAGATAGGAAAGATTGGCATTCGCTTGGATCAAGGACAACTAGGACTTGGTTGAGAATGATCCAATCTCGTGACAAATTTATCCATCTCAATTCAGTTCCTATAAAATAGAAGTTCATTTCTGTGAGAAATATAGATCAATTTCGACTAGGTCATACCAGCAATAAGTTTAGTTATTTTAAATAACTCAACCTTCCCTAATATCTTAGCCATCGTTAAAATAGAGTTAATTTTGAATTTTCCTTGATCAAAATTATTTGGGATGTTCTTTCCATGATACTAAATTCTACAGTGAAACCAGGTAAGAGGCATTTGATTTTCAAACACACACAAAGAAATACATAACAAAAAAATCAAAATAGTGACAATAAAATTTAGCAAGAACACTGAAATTCAACTAAATACAAAATCAAAATAGAGCAAGAACATATATTTGATGGGGAAAAAAATCACATAGGTTAAGAAATAAACATGAGGAGGTGAGAAAACTTTACAATGGTGGGCGTAGAGCAATGGCCAGTGAGGTATGGAGCATCCGCAGAGATAAAGAAAAATAAATGCTACAGTCTAAGGGATTTGGGGAAAGTGGCGTGAAGAAGCATCGAGAATTGAAGCGAGAAGAAGAATTGAAAAAATAGTGGCGTGAAGAAGTGGGGAAGGGGAAAGTGGCGTAAGGTAAGGGATATGTGAATTGGGGCATTGTTTTACCTTTTGAAAATTAAAATTTGGGAAAGATCCTTAAAAAGGATTTTAACTTTCTATTATTATTATTTTATCTTATTTTTTATACTTAATTAAACAAACAAAAAAGTCAAACATTTAATATAAAATATAGAAGAGTGTGCTTTATAGTGTATTTAATCTCCTTAAATTGCAACTCAATGTAAGCCAAAACATTATTTGCTCCCACCAGGATTTGAACTCTTTCCCTGCTGAATGAAAAGGCGGACCTTTACGCTGGCACCTTTGCCACTTTTTTTCTATTGGGTGGCACATTAAATATATATCCTATTTATTATACATATATACATATATAAATATATGTTGGATAATACGCTTAACGCTAGAGGGGGGGTGAATAGCGTTATAATAAAAATTAGCGTAAACTTGCGGAATTTAAAAACTTGAAGGAAAAATAAGTGCGGAAATTAAATGCAATAAAGAACAAACGCACCGATGTATTCTGGTTCACCACAACAAGTGGCTAGTCCAGTCCCCGAGAGACTCTCTCGAGATTTTCCACTAACTTGTCAAGCTTACGGGTGCTCAACAAACCTTTACAACTTAAGGACACAAGCCTTAACACCTTTGCTCGGAGATACAACACTCAAAGACTTCACTGTTAAGCTTACGGGTGCCTAACCAACCTTTACAACTTAAGGACACAAGCCTTAACACCTTTCCTCAGAGATACAACACTCAAAGACTTCACTGTTAAGCTTACGGGTGCCTAACCAACCTTTACAACTTAAGGACACAAGCCTTAACACCTTTGCTCGGAGATACAACACTCCAAGACTTCACTGTTAAGCTTACGGGTGCCTAACCAACCTTTACAATCTGAGGACACAGGCCTCAACAATCTTGCTCGGAGATACAACACTCCAAGACTTCGACCAAGGAAACAAAAGTTCCTTACAACAAGAGAATCACAATTCTCTTCAAGTGTACAAAACACTAAACACTCAAACAATACACTCCTTTATGAGTAGATATGAGTAAAAGAAGTAAGCTCAAGATCACAACAACTATGGACAAGACTTTGGCTCTCAAAAGCTTTATGGAATGAATATAAAATGATAAACAATAGTATGCAAGCTTATAGCAATAGTATGATCAGTTGTTGTGTGTTATTGTGTTTAAAACACTGAAATGAAGCTGTATTTATAGTTGAAAAACTTGGCATTACCGTTGCCTAATTGCCAATTAAGAGTTGCTAATTTTACTGAATGACAATCGATTGTCAAGAAGCCACAATAGATTGTTTGCCAATCGTTCCAGAAATCAATCCCAGATTTTACGCGTGACAATCGATTATCCAAGATCAACAATCGATTATTAGCAACGTTCAAAAAATCATTTCCAGATTTTACGTAAAACAATCGATTATACAAAATCAATAATCGATTATTCAGCAACGTTCAAAAAATCCTTTCCAGATTTTAATTTCATCAATCGATTGTACAAAATCAACAATCGATTACCTGACGGTATTTGAAAACTTTACGATAACGGTCAGCTTCACAATCGATTGTGCAATGTTAACAATCGATTATTTATCAGACTTTGAAAATCATTTTAGACACTGCCTCTTGACAATCGATTGTTATATACTCACAATCGATTATTTAATAATTTTGAAAAAGTCTGGAAGACACTGCCTCAACACAATCGATTGTCATATGTTCACAATCGATTATTTTGTGACTTTAAAAAATCTGATGGACACTGTCTCTTCACAATCGATTGTCATTAACTTCACAATCGATTATTCTGAGTTTTGAAAAACTTTGATGTACACTGCCTCATCACAATCGATTGTCATAAGGTTCACAATCGATTGTCATGCAGGTTTGAAAAACCTGATGCTCACTGCCTTAACACAATCGATTGTCATTAGTTTACAATCGATTGTCATGCAGTCTTGGCTTAACATAATCGATTATCATAAGTGCATAATCGATCATCTTAGTCCAGATTTTAGAGGCATGTTTAAAAATCATTTTGACTAAAGTAAATATGCATGATTTAAAATCATTTAGCATTAAATTAAATATGCATGATTTTGTAAAAATAGTTTTACGAGAGAAGCCATGTCATGAGTCAAGTTGTCGGATCAAGATCACAATTAAGAACGACTCATGTAAAACTATAAAATTTGGTCTTGTGCTTGAATCTCGTTATATATATATATCAATTGTGCGCTTGTACTTGAGCTTCGTCATATGTCAATTTGCGCTTGTTTGTCATTCATCAAAACCTACACATATGAACACACGTTTTAGTATAATGCTTTGAGAACGTGTTTCCAACAATATATACATAAAGTTTTTGCCGAAGCATGCGGGTGGCGTACCACCCCGAACCGTATACATAAATCCACGTGTCTGCCACCCCCAAAGAATAAAAAGGAAGTCATGAGTTTTCTCGGGAGGTTGAACTACAGTAGTAGGTTCATTGTTTAGCTCATAGCCATGTGCGAGCCCATCTTTAAGTTGGTGAAAAAAGATGCCGCTATCAAGTGGACAGACGATTTCCATAAAGCTTTTGACAGGATCAAAGATTATCTGTCAAAACCCCATGTACTAGTCCCACCGAGCCTGGTAGGCCTTTGTTTTTATATCTATGGGTGATGGATAATTGCTTTGGATGCGTTGGGGAAACATGATGCAATAGGAAAAAAGGAACGGTCAATCAATTATTTGAACAGGAAGTTCACCAATTATGAGGTTAAGTACACCCTTTTAGAAAGGACATGTTGAGCCTTGACTTGGGTCGCTCAGAAGCTGAGACATTATCTTTTGGCCTACACTACTTACCTCATATCTAGAATGGATCCTTTGAAGTACATCTTCCAAAAGCTAATGCCCACTGGCAGGCTCGCAAAATGGTAAATCCTGCTCATAGAGTTTGACATCATCTATGTCACTCGCACCGTGATGAAAGCACAAGCTTTGGCAGATCATTTGGCAGAAAATCTAGTTGATGATGAGTACATGACACTTAGTACATACTTCCCAGATGAAGAGGTCAACTCAATAAAGGAATTGGTTCCAGATGATCACCCTATATGGAAACTGTATTCTGATGTGGTTGTCAATATCAAAGGAGTTGGGATAGGGGAAATACTCATCTCACCTATTGGAAATCATTATCCTGCAATAGCCTTACTTTGGTTCTTCTGTACAAATAATACGGCAGAATACAAAGCTTGTATCATGGGTTTGAAAATGGCCATCGATCTGGATGGGCATGAACTATTGGTTATGGGAGATTCTAACTTGCTTATCCATCATTCCCAAGGCGAATGGGAGACTCGAGACATCAAGCTTATTCCGAATAGACAATGTGTGCAAGACTTGAGCAAAAGGTTCAAATCCATCAAGTTCAGGTACATTCCAGGTTTCACAACGAGCTAGCCGATGCCTTGGCTACTTTAGCCTCGATGCTCCCTTATCCAGGGAACACTTATATTGATCCACAAGAAATCCATGTTCGGAATTAACACAGTTACTGCAATATAATTGAGACAGAACCAAATGGTGAACCATGGTATCATGACGTAAAACGATTCCTAAAACAAGAGAATATCCAAATCATGCTAAAGAAGATCAAAAAAAGAATTATAAGGTGGCTCGCCAGTGGTTTCTTTTTGAATGGGGAAATTCTATATAAGAGGACCCCAGATTTAAACTTGTTGAGATGCATAGATGCTACAGAAGCAGAGTGGATCATGAGTGAAGTAAATTCGGGGGCCCTCATATGAATGGATATGTTTTGGCAAAGAAGATTCTGTGGGCAGGGTATTATTGGATTACTATGGAGCGAGATTGCTTCAGTTATGTTCGTAAGTTTCACCAATGCCGGATTCATGGTGACCTGATTCACTAGCCTCCTTCGGAGTTTCATCCCATGTCCTCTCCTTGGCCTTTCGTTGCTTGGGGAGTGGATGTCATTGGGCTGATCGAGCCAAAGGCTTTAAGTGGGCATAGATTCATTCTGGTTGCAGTTGATTACTTCACCAAGTGGGTGGAGGTCGTTACTTTCAATGTAGTCACCAAGAAAGCAGTGGTAGACTTTGTTCATTCCAACATCATCTGTTGCTTTGGTATCCGAAAGACCATCATCACTGATAATGCACCCAATCTGAATAGTCATTTGATGAAGGAGGTATGCGAACAATTTAAAATCTGGCATCGCCAATCTACCCCTTACCGGCCAAAAGCCAATGAAGCTGTTGAAACAGCGAACAAGAACATCAAGAAGGTTCTTAGGAAGATGATCCAAGGTTCCAGTCACTAGCATGAAAAGTTGCCATTTGCTCTTTTGGGATACCGCACGACTGTTCGCACATCTGTTTGTGCAACTCCGTATCTGCTTGTATATGGAACTGAAGTTGTTATACCCACTGAAGTCGAAATTCCCTCTCTCTAAAATATTGTGGAATCAGAGATTGAAAACACTGAGTGGGTCAGAACCCAATTTGAACAACTAATGTTGATCGATGAAAAATGGCTAGCAACAATGTCTTTTGGCCAGTTATATCAGCAAAGAATGACACGCGCTTATAATAAGAAAGTGCGCCCAAGGCAGTTGGAGGTAGGCCATCTAGTTTTGAAATGCATCCTTCCGCACCAGGTCGAAGCTAAGGGAAAGTTTGCACCTAATTGGCAAGGACCCTACATCATCAAGAAAGTGTTACCAAAAGGGGCCTTGCACTTGGTGGACGAAGAAGGGCGGGTACCAGACATGACTATTATTGTAGATGCAATTAAAATATATTATGTCTGATATATACCCACTGTAGAATTTTCACCGATTTTCTCACATCAAGATGTTGAAGGCTATCATTTGCTCGCTATTCCATATAAGATGCCACCCTTTTGTTAACTCTTTTTGAGATGTATTTGTCTTATTAATTTTTGGAAAGTGTGTACTTATAAAATAAAAAAAAAGCCAAACAAGAAATCTCCGAGTCATTGAACTATGTCCGACCTGATTCCGAAATGATACGTAGGTAGCGTTACCCTGGGTTCGGTCCCATCAGAACCAAAAATACATATTCCCAATACTCCAAAACTGGGGCAGAAGTTTGTTTTATTTCACGATTTTTTGTAAAAACGGTTCCAAAAGTTGTAATTCAGTTCAAGGTTCATTTCGCATTTTTACCTTTCAAGAACTTCTTATCGATGTTTATTTAGAATGTTCGAAGTCCCCATGCCAAAGTAATTGGGTAACCTACCTCATGCACTATCTTATTCAAAAAAAAATGAAAGAAAAAAAAAAGAAAAAAAAAAGAAAAAAAGGATAAAAAATAATAAAAGAAAAAAAGAGAAAAAAAGGAAAAAGAAATGAGAGAGTCTTATCAGTGGAAACCCGTACGGCACAATAAAGTGACAATGAGCAGAGAAATGAGAGATTCTTATTGGTGAAAACTCAGATGGGCACCATAAGGTGACAATTAGTAGAGAAATAAGAGAGGTTAGGTAGCGAACACCTGCAAAAGGCGCTACTAGTCGAATGAGGGTCCTTAATTCTCCTGCATGAGCACAACCAAGACAAATTCAAGATGAACGTTCGCGGCGGATTTTGAGGATTAGACAGCTTAGACGGATCAGGTGTCCAGTCCAAAATACATGTCATGATTCATTGAAGTCGGCACATACCTCTAGATAAGTAGCCTTTCCCGAAAGGGACACCTTTTGTTTAAGCATTTTTTTTCAGTTCCAATTATTATTCTATTTTAACCATTATTTTTCATTGAGTCCCTTTCGGTCTAATCCTGCATCAAAAGCGAAGCAAAGCAATGGCTGCAAAACCATCTACAATTTTCCCGCAAGGTCGAGCACAATTTGAGGCATATATGGCATTGACGAAGGCATGAATCAATCTGTGATCTCATTCAATAAGACAAAACAAAATATTTCAAAGAAACTTAAGAGTCGTATGGGTGGGACCTGCTTCATACGTAAAGTAAATAAGCACTACAGACGTAAACTGATACTGGGTGCAAAACAACTGAGTTTGATCTTAAAGAAAAATAGTCTTGACTTAGAGACAAGGGTAGAGGTGCCATGGACACCTCGGTATAAAATAGTTGGGGGCAACATTGGAAAGCCAAGGTCTCCAGAAAATGATATAGAGTGACCGAGCATTTCAGTACCGCGCTGACGGAATCGGTTCTTCTACAGTAGTGGCCGTGAATCAAACTTCTCAAGGCATCAGGAGATTAAGGCCACAGACAATTCACCACTTTGAAAACTCATAAATTTTTCTTTGATTGAAGAAGGTGCAAAGCAGTGCATAATGGAAATTCTAAAAGAACAAATGTCACCAAACGTAAGCTCTTTAAAATCTCCATATTTTCTTTTTTCAGCATGCATCACTATTGTTCACACGTCCCAATTTTGTAGCTTAACTCAGGTAGAATCCTTTCTCATAGGGGGATCTAGCTCATAGTTCCAGGTAGAAGTAATCTTCGCTCAGGGTGCTTTATGTAGCTTAACCCAGGTAGAATCCTATCGTCTAGGGGAATCCAGATCATATTTCCGGGTAGAAGTACTCTTCGCTCAGGGTGTCTTACGTAGCTTAACTATATAATCCTTTAACCTAGGGGGATCCAGATCATAGTTCTGGGGAGAAGTAGTCTTCGCTCAGGGTGTTTTACGCAGCTTAGCTCAGGTAGAATCCTTTTGCATAGAGGGATCAAGCTCATAGTTCCGGGTAGAAGTACTCTTTACTCAGGTTGTTTTGCGCAGATTAACTCAAGTAGAATCATTTTCCCTAGGGGGATCCAGCTCATATTTTTGAGTAGAAGTACTCCTCGCTCAGGGTGTCTTACGTAGCTTAACTCAAGTAGAATCTTTTCTCCTAGAGGGATCCAGCTCATATTTCCGAGTAGAAGTACTCTTTGCTAAGGTTGTTTTACATAGCTTAACTCGGGTAGAACCTTTCTCCCAGAGGGATCCAGCTCATAGTTTCGTGTAGAAGTACTTCTTGCTCAGGTTATTTTAAGTAGCTTAACTCAAGTAGAATCCTTTCACCTAGGGGATCAAGCTCATAGTTCGGGGTAGAAGTAATCTTTGCTCAGGTTGTTTAATATAGCTTAACTCAGGTAGAACCATTTCACCTAGGGGGATCCAGCTCATAGTTCCGGGTACAAGTAGTCTTCACTCAGGTTGTTTAATATAGCTTAACGCAGGTAGAATCCTTTCGCCCAGGGGGGTCCAGCTCATAGTTCCGAGTAGAAGTAGTATTCGCTTAGGTTGTTTTACGTAGCTTAACGCTGGTAGAGTTCTTCCGCCTAGGGGGATCCAGCTCATATTTTCGAGTAGAAATACTCATCGCTCAAGGAGTTTTAATTAGCTTAACTCAGGTAGAATCCTTTCGCCTAGGGGGATCCAGCCAATAGTTCAGGGTAGAAGTACTCTTCGCTCAGGTTTTTTTACGTAGCTTAACTCTGGTTGAATCCTTTCACCTAGGTGGATCCAGCTCATAGTTCCGGGTAGAAGTAATCTTCGCTCAAGTTGTTTAAAACAGTTAAACTCAGGTAGAACGTTTTCACCTAGAGGGATTCAACACTTTATCAACAATACATGGTTCTAACACCTGATGCCATTTCCTTCCAATAAGATAGTGTACCAGCCCCTGGTTAGATTTCCTTTCACTACTACAGGGTACCGATCCCTGGTTGCACAGTCATTCGTTACCAAATTCTATATCTCTTAGCTAGTTTATACTACTATTTCTTTCTGTTTTTTCAACTAATTAGATAATTTACAGGTTTCTCTAATAACTCAAACAATTTTCCTAGTGGTAGACTAGGGCTGAAAAAATTTTGTTTGTTTTGTTTGTCTTTGATGGCTTTGCAAGCTATGTCGTACAACACAAGTGACGATTAAAGCTTGCAGTTTCAGTTTCTCATTAGAAGAAAGAAGCTTTGATCACAAGATAGTCGGAGTTATCTTTGATTATGTGTCAGCAACCCAGCTTCTCAAGATTCCTCTTCTCAAATTTGATCCAGAAAGCAAGAAATCGAGATTGAGGCATAATCTTTTCTTCAAAGAGAATCAAGATCCAATCTAAGGTCAAAACAAGCGAGCGAGTCAAGAATCAAGATTTGACTCCATAAGACACGTAGATAGGAATTTTGTACTCTTAGTTTGCAGACATATATAGTGCTTTTCTCTTTTTCTTTTAATGTAAGAACCGAGTAACATCAACAGCAACAACAGTAACTACAGTCTTAACTCTTTTGTATGGTAGTCCCAGCTACCGAAACATCTCCCAGAACTACACGGACCTGATTCCTTTATAGCTACCTTAGAAGTAAGGCTCGGTCACCACCTTTTTCAAAATGCTTCCACTAGAGCGAATGTGAGCAAAAATCATCCATGGCATTTATTTGTCTTTGCACGAAAACTCTTCATGTTCTCGAGCAAAGAAGGGCCGCTGTAAATGCCCAATTTTTTCCCCATCTTTTTCTTCTACATTACATATATATATATATATATATATATATATATATATATATATATATATATATATATATATATATATATATATATATATATATATATATATATATATATATATATATATATATATATATATATATGATTTAAGAGTTGATTAATTGTTTGATAAATTGGTAGGGATTGGATTAGTATATTTCAATTAAAATTGAGCCAAAATTGGCCCAAACTTTGAGCCCATTTCTTCCAGAGCCCGGTCCACAAGGGGCTTGCTAGGGGAGGTCGTTTCATTTAGTAGTCTAAAGACTTGATCTCATCTATCCATAATCCTTGATCCAACGGCCTTGATTTGATATCTTATATCAAATAAAACACCTAAAAATCAGATTTTTTTCCATACTCCTAACCTTAATCTTCCTTATCTCATTTCCATCTATCTCTAACCACTCTCAAGAGTCGCCGCCTCCTCCACTGCCACCACCGTGAACCGCAACTGGTGCTGCTCCAAACACCACCCAACTTACACCATTCCCTTCATCTCAGTACCCTATCTCCAAATCCAAGCCCCATATCCTCCAAATCTCCACCAATCTCCATAAATCTACAAAAATCCGAAAAACCCCTAGCTTTTGTATTTCAAAATGGATGAGTTTCCACACCCAGTTTTCATATAAGACCTCCATATATGTGTATGTCGTTCTTGGTTCTTTCTCTTTATGTTGGTTTCAAATTTACAATCCGGCGACCGAAGTTCTATCGTCCTCCACTGTCGCGATCACCACTGACCTCCGTCCACTACCTCCAGCGTCCTTCCCGTTCTCACCTCCAATTGACTCAGAGACGATTTTATTGTCGATTATACCGAAATTGAGATTGAACTCACCGTATTTAGTATTTTGGTATCAATCAACAATAAAACCATGCCCGGGTCCAATCATCACCATCGCTGCCTGTGTGCTCGAGTTGTCGGTAAATCTTCAATCTATCTCCCCTTTCCCGTTTCTGATTTCGGCTTGTGCTTCAGATTTAATTTTAAGGTTTAATCTATGTAGTTTTTATAGTAGTATTTATAGGTTAACTAAGCTATTTTAATGTTAGTTGTGAATCACTTGTTAGTCCATAGCATAAGAACTCATTGTCTTTGGCATCGACTTCCCTTGTTATGTATAACACTATTTCTTTTTCTTCATTTTTCTGATTTTATGGTTCGTTATTAAGACTAGGATCATATTTTATTTTCCATCTTGTTTAATCTCACTTAATTGTGTAGTATTCCATTTCAATTAGTTTCAGGTTTGCTTCAATATCATATATATCATTTATAGGTAGTTTTAAGCATTGGTTTCTGCTCATTTATATTAGTTTGAATTATGCATTTCGTTTCAAATTTTAAGTCTTTTGGTTAATACGCACCTGTTTAGCCTTGTTTGTATTGGCCGTATTTATCCGTTTTGATTGTCATTCCTAGGAAGCATGATCAGTTTTGTTAGGTTACCTCATTTTATCTTTTGATATTTAACTAAATTATATTTGCTAGATTCAAATTGTGTTTTGGTTTGGGGATTATCAATTGGTAGTTGGTTTGTTTCATGTTAGTTCAGGACCATCGTTTGACAGTTAGATTTATTAGCTTCGAGTTCCATTTGTTAGTTCTTTTGTTAACTGATTAATACAGGTTATATGAAGTTCAGTTAGCTTGTTTATTTGTGTTAATTGATCATCGTTCAAAGGCATCAGTGATCTTGATTCATTCTGAAATGGTTAAATTTTTTAGCTGAGTCAGTGATCTTTTCAAGACACGAGTTCATGTATTCCAATGAAGAGATAATCTATTGGTTGAATTCTTGATGATAATTTGTGTTGAAATACTTTGTATATTATCACTTCAAAGTTTTGAATGCATATTAGTAAGATTTGAGTAATACGAGGTATGTTTTTTGTTTAAACATAGAATCTAGTTTGAGAAATTAAAAGGAAAGGGAAAGAAAAGAGAATACCTGAGTGTAGGGTCCTTTGTTTGGTTGCTTTTACTGTTGCGAACTACTTTGGAGCACAATGCTCCAAAATTCTGTCCATATTTGTTGGTAACAATTGTTCATTGGACAGAAATCTTGTTTGGAATAGATTTTTGGTCAAAAATCTATAATTTTAGACATACTTTTGGCCAAACAAAATCTGTCCCAAGGTCCTTCCCCCTATGAAAAGAGGAGCTTTTTTCTCATTTCGGGGGGGACTAAAAAAAGACACACTCTAATACACTTATCCATCATTTTTTACACTCAAGAAGCACAAAAAATTGAGAGAAAATGAGCAGCTAAATACATAGGGAGTAAGGTGAAAATTGTGAGTTTTTGGTTGAGTCTTAGAGTGCAAAATCTTTCAGAAACGTATAAGACTCTTAGAGTTTGATTCTTGGTTCATTCTCTTGGAGAAAATTGTTGGTTTTAGTGAGATTTCTGGGCTGTTTTAACACGGATTCGCTACTGTTTTATTGTTGTTTCTACTGTCACTATTGGTGGAATCTTTGTTTCATTCATCACTGATCTTTGCTTTTTCTCTTATCCAAGTATTCCTGACATACTTATGTAATTTTGGATTAAAAGTGAATGGACATGAAGCTATTTGATTTCTCTTTAGTTTATTAGGAGTTAATAAACTTAGAAGTTATCTGTTTCTCACATGGTCTCGGGCGATGTAAGCATGTTTAATGAATCCTTTTAGTTGTATTCACGATCAAAATGTTCTGGTATTCGGACTTGCGATTACTTTGTATTTGTGAGGACTCACTTTGTTAATTTTAGAAAGGTTATCATGTTCTTCAATATGAGTTGTTACAGTTGTTTGCCTTTCCAAAGCTTTCAGTGTACTGTTTCATTTCTTTTTGGGCTGCAAATACACAGAATATGAAACATTGTTTGGTAGATGGTATTTTTTCTTAAGTAAGTTTGGCTCAAAGTTGGATCTTTAATTTTGTGTGGATGTCGGTAGTAATTTACATGTTCTACGCTTCATATTTTAGCTTATTTAAGCTTTTCCATGAAAGAAACAATGGTCATTGAAAGGAAAAAATATTAGAATAAGTGAAACTCTTTATTTTTTCTGAGGCAATCTACTGCTTTATTCTTAATTTCACAAATTTCAAGTTTAACTTTATTCACATATTTGAAATTCTTCAGTTTATTTGTAGGTATTAGTTATGTGTTTGGATCATTAACTTTAAATACTATAGCTATGGGAATGGAGTTTTAATTTAATTGAGAGACCATTTGATGTCCAAAATGTTTATTCGTGAGATTAAATAATTTTCTCAAATGTAGTAAACTTCTAAAAGTATTACAAATAATTGATTATCTTGATTTCGAATTTACTAGCGAGGCACAATTATGATAAGTCAATTAATTTTATTTTTTCACGGACTGGCTTGCGTAGCCTGATGCTTAACATTTAGTAAGTTAATTCATCAATTTCATATCATATTCAATAGTTTTTAATTAATTTATAAATCTTTTGTCATAATTGCGTATTCGCGTAGCGTGGTAGAGACATTTAATAAATTTTCAAAAGTTAATTTTTCCTCAAAAGCACAATTGTAGTGATTTTTCAAAAGTAAATGATGTACTAATAATTGTTTGTCATAACTGCGGATTCGCTTGTGTAGCGCTGTTATGATTAAATAATAAATTTTGTCGATCACGTATTCGCTTGCATAGTGTAGTCATGAATCTTATTATTCAAAAATGTTCTTTAATTTTTCTAATAATCAAGAGATAAAAGCAGACAGGTAAAACATGAAATCATATAAATCACAATTTTTCCAAAATTAATGTAAGCTAAATTTTAAGTCAATAAAGCAATCGTGCTAGAACCATGAGAATTGGGGAATGCTTTGCACCTTCCCCCGGCCAACATAATTTCTTACCAGAACTTTGTTTTCGCGGACCAATAAAAATATGAGTCAAACTTTCCGTTGACTAGGGACTTAAATAAAGGTGACTTGGAACACCGAAAATCAATTCCAAGTGGCAACTCTGAACAATAAAATAATTACTATTTCAAAATTGTCACTTTAATTAAAAAACTGTTTAGCCCATAAATCCATAACACACACATATCTTCGGAGGGGTAAAAAGGGGTGTGACAATCTTATGTGAAAAGAAAGAAATAAAAATTCACCATTGTGAAAAGATAATGATTGAGATATTTTTAGCTCAATAAATGGATGTAGAGTATATTTATATCAAATCGAATAGTATAAGAATAGTTTTGATCCTTTTCAAAAAAATACACCGGAAATGAAGGAATAAAGAACTTGCTTTAATTTGACAAAAACGATAAGTTGTCGAACCTTCTATAACCAAATCAAGATCTAGGGCAAAAACTATCTAACATTGACACATTCCCAAGTTATTTTTTCTTAATTCTTCTAGAATGATATGTTCTTATGTTATGTGTATTTTCATTGCTCCTTATAAGTCGTAACTAAAAACCACCGAGTGTTGATTAACCATTCGAAGTTTACTTCGTCCAAGTTGTTGCTTTGGTTCGTCCAACAGATACTAAGACCTCTAATTTAAACGCTCCAAACTAACATGACATGTATAGTTGTTTTCGAAAATAATAGACCTAATATTCTTATAATATGGTCATGGATTCAGACAAAAGTTATACAATTTCTCCTCTTTTGTGTGTCTGTTATTCTCTACGAAACAAAATGCCCGTTGTAGTTTATATATTCAATGGTATTAGTTACTCACCTTTTATATTGAACAACTAATTCTATCATGTACTAAATGGTTTCAGGAACTAATTAATACCCATAACCAACAACAACAACAACAACTCAGTATAATCCCATTTAGTGGGGTCTGGGGAGAGTAGTGTGTACGCAGATCTTACCCCTACCGTAGGGTAGAGAGGCTCTTTCCAAATAGACTCCCGACATCCTTTCCTCCAAGAATTTCCCTCCTTGCTCTTGGGGAGACTCGAACTCACAACCTCTCGGTTGGATGTGGGGGTTGCGTACCATCAGAGCAACCCCTCTTGTCTTAATACCCATAACCAAACGCCTAATAAAATAACCCATCATTTTATTATGGGACTGTTATCTCTATCCCACCAACCAAACGATCCCCAGCAGTAGAATGTGATATTTTATTAACACGTTCATATTTACTTTTGGGTGTTTACGGATTAACGCCTTAATACGATTAATAATTGCAGAATATCAAAAAAGATACTTATAATAGATTGATTATTATAATACAGTAAAAATATCATCTCGGAAAAGCTTCTGCTTGATATATTATTTGTTTTAAACCTGACTTCTCAAATTTAAACTGATGAACAACCGAGGGCGATTTTGGTAGGATGGAGGATTCCTGATAAATGTTTTCTACCTTGAAATTATTTTTTCAGGTTTAGATCATTTTGCATCGTTGAAAACAATCTTTTCTCAAGGAAAAGATATTTCAGTGAACACTTAAACATTATATTGTTGAGAAATAATAGTGGTTAACTAGCATAAAATCACACATAAAATAAATAAGAAAAAGTAAAAATAACACAAAGATTTAACGAGCATAAGCGTAGTAGATCATACCTATATACTCGATGAGTTTGAACCTTTCCACGAGTAAAAACGTAGTATTTATCAAAACATAGTAGAGGTGTGGATCAAATTTCAAATCCTGTGCGGGTCTGGAGAATTGCTCAATTGGCAAAACAAAAATTTACTCAATTTGGTCTCAATCCCATTCCCTTAAATGTATCCAAAATCTATTTTCCACAAGGTTTTAATGGTTTAACTTTTTTTCTACTATAATTGGCCGTTTGACAATCATAATAATCGGCCGAAGAAGTGTTAATTGACACCTCTGGCATGCATGTAGATCAGATATCGATCACAATGCGCAAGGTGGTAGAAGCGTTGGCTTGTTATACAGTAAAATATCTGCTAGCAGGGGTTTTTCAACTAATCAGCCTGGCAATTAAAGAGTAGTAAACTTTATTTCTCAAATTTTCAAACCCTAGTTTAGATCGTATAATTAAAGACTTCACCAGCCTTCACGCTTATTCTCTTTTCATAAACAATGAGGCCTTCAAATAGTTCCATGTGAGTCTCTTCATTCAAGTCTCAATTTAAAAGTACAGTTTAATTTTCATATTCATGAAATGAATAAAGCATGTATACATGCAAGTACAATCAAAACTCTCGTTTTCTTTCTAAAGATCCACTCACACCCAAGAGGTTTATTAGGACTAATAGAAAAAGAAGAATTATATCCAATAGATACTGTTTCTATATTATATTGTTTGCTTTGCCTCCTGTATATTTCCTAAAATTACATTTTCCAATTGTTATATATCTCCCTCTTCCTTTTAGAATCCTCGCTCTCCACGACTATTACTTCATCCGTTTCAATTTATGTGAACATATTTTACTAGACACATAATTTAAGAAAAAATAAAGGTTTTTAAAATTTATGGTCCTAAACAAGTCAAAAAGGAGGTCCAGAATATTTATGTACTCGTAAAAGCTTCTCATTAAATATAGAATTGAAAGTTTAATCATAATTGTTTTCATTTTTAGAAAAAGTTTATCTTTTTAAAGTAGATCAAATAAAAAATAAATTCACAAAAATTAAAAAATAAAATCAAGTACATGAAAGTAATTAGTAGGTTCACAAAGTCAAAAAAAAAAAAAAAAAAAGAGTACGTAATATCTAAATGGAATAATGGATAATGCTCATTCACTTTGTAGTAAAGTGCACGAGTAATGCCTTTCAAGTCGTTTCCACGAGAATTAGTCGGACAATACATCATTTGACAAACCCCTTTTGTCCTTTGTATGACTCTTTAAGGCTTTAAAGATATATATTACTTTTAAGTGACAATAACATATGCACGTCAAATTCAATGCATAGATATTATATGATCACGCCTAACTTCTTTCTAAAAATAAGTTACCCAGTTAGAAGTTCTGGGCTATGTTGTATTTCACAAAAACGAACACAAGGGGGCATGAACGTAGACAAAAATGCATAGGTCCTCACTCCAAGCGCTATATACAAATCTGACTAATAAAGAAATTAAATTTTGCATACATTGGGCAGCTTCCATTTATCAAGAAGAACACTTTTAACCATGCTTGGGAGTTGTTGGAAGTTCTGGAAGATCTTGACCTGATTGGAAGTAGTTGCAAGTTTAGCCAGGCAATCAGCTACTTGGTTAGCCCGCCTTAGGCAATGATGCACGCATATATTAGCGTCAGTTATGGAGTTGATGGTGTTGTTCACAATCTGCTTAATCTTGAGGTTGTTGGCCTCTTTCTTTGTCAACATATTTGCAATTATCAAAGAATCAAGTTCAAGAACAAAGTTAGTGAACCCATGTTGGCCACACCATTTCACTCCAAATTCAGCTGCAAGAGCTTCAGTCATAACCTCGCTATTACTCTGTACATTGACGGAGAATGCCATGATTAAATCACCATTAATGTTTCTCACAATACTCCCAATACCTGTTGCACCAGTTTCTTTGATAAAGCTCCCATCGATATTGACCTTGATAGTATATACCGAGGGGGTTTGCCATCTAACTTGCTTCCAGGTTTGAACCGGCTTGAGTCTCTCTATCTAATCACAATAAGGAGGCCACCGTACCTTGCTATCAATATCAGGAATTACCTTCGCAACGGCTTGCTTTATGAACCAGACTACCTGGTACTTCATGGTGTCATGGCTGAACTTGTTCTTGTAGCCATATCTACATGAAGTCCACTGCTTCCAAAGTTCCCAAGATATGACAGTAAGTGCAATTTGCATGATCTGTTTGTGCATTGTGTTGAAGGTTTTAGTCTCCCACCATCTCTTGAAGGTTCCAAGGATAATTTCAAGTTGATGTTTCATTCCCAATAGCTTGCCTATTTCATTCCATATGAACTGTGCTGCGTCACTTCCATTGAAGACATGCTGCATGGTCTCAATTTGTGCGCTGTTACAACAAAAACATATAGAGACAATGTTAGTAAAAAAATTTCTAAGAGTGTTATCAAAAGGAGGTCTTTTCTTGAAAATCCTCCAAGTTAAGAAAGAGTATTTAAAAGGGATAGAATTATACCAAACCTTACTCATGTAACCCTTTTTTTTGCCTACGCACTCTAATAAAGGGCCAAATAGAGTTATTGGAGGACAGACTATTTTCGGAAATCTTCCAAATTGGGAAATCATCAGTGCTACTGTAACCCACTGTGATCTTAGAGATAGTGTCAATAATATGGGCAGGAAAGGTATCATTCAGCTTTATATTATTCCATGTTCCATTGCAAATATAATGCTTGACTTGATCTTTAGGAGATTTACTTTGATCCTGAACAACCATGGCCAAAGCCCCATAACTTGTCCAGTTGTCCCACCAAAAGCTCGAGTCTCCTACTTGAATTTTCCATATGATGTTGTGCTCAACCTTCCTCTTAATATTCATCATAGTTTTCCAGGCGTGAGAGTCAGAGGAGATAGGAATTTTTGCCACAACATTACAATATTTATTCATAAAGAAAGTAGCCCAAAGAGAGGGTTGGGTTCTAAATCTACACCATCTTTTAATGTTAACAGATTCTGTAATATCTTCCGTCCTTCTAATGGCCACACCACCTTCTTCTTTAGGTAAACAAAGGTTCTTCCAGGCACTCTAGTGACAGTTATTTTTTTCTTCAGTGATACCCCAGAAGAAATTAGCAAAATTCTTCTCCATGAGTTTGGTTATACTTTTTGGGGAATTCAAAGCAGATAAAGTATATACAAGAAGCGATTGCATCACATGTTTAATAAGGATAAGCTTGCCCCCATAGGAGAGCATTTTTCCTTGCCAAGCATTAAGCCTCTTCACAATATTAGATAACATACCATCAAATAAAGTAGTATTTTTCCTTCCTTGATAAATAGGAAACCCTAGGTAGTTGAAAGGGAAGCTTTGATCCATAAATCTTGAAGCATTTTTTATCCTGTTAATCCTCCTAGCTGAGGTGTTAGGGGCAGTGATGAGAAAACTTTTTGCTTCATTAACTTTTTGGCTAGACGCATTCTCATACCTCCTAATCACCTTCTTCATAAGCTTAATGGTATTATTGTCCCCTCTACTAAAAATAACAATATCATCAACATAAACTAGGCGGTCAATAATGGGGAATCTACAATCCGTAGTGAAAGGAGCGAAGTTGGTCATACTAATGAGACTATTAAGAGATCTGGATAAAGTTTCAGCTCCAATAATGAAAAGAGATTGGGATAAAGGATACCCTTGTTTGAGCCCTTGAGAAGAGGTGAAGAAGCCTTTTTTAGCACCGTTAATAATAATAAAATACCAGACATCATCAACCAATCTAAAGATTAGGTCAATCCATTCTTTATTAAAACCAAACCTCATAACTACCATTAGAAAGGTCCGTGACAATTTGTCGTATGCTTTTCCTATGTCAAGTTACATAATAATGTTTCCACCAGTGTTAACCTGTTTAATATTCTAGACAATCTCTTGAGCAAGTAGAACATTTTCAGTAATCATTCTCCCTTTGATGAAGTCGCTTTGATTCTCAGATATGATCTTGTTAAGCAAGGGGTTTAGCCCTCTAGATAGAATTTTAGAGACAATTTTGCAAGAGAAATTACTCAGACTAATTGGCCTCAGGTCAAAGAAGATCGTAAGAAATTTCACTCTTGATATAAGAACCAAACAAGTATGTGAATAAAATTAGACAAGCCTCTACCATTGAAGAAATCATGGATAAAATCATGCACATCATCTTTGATAATATTCCAATAATTGAGATAAAAGGTCCCATTTTAGCCATCTGGCCCTGTTGAGCTCCAAGAACTCATGCTAAACACGACTTTCTTAATATCCTCATGTGTGGCACTGAGGTTGGCATTGTCCTCCTCACCAATGAAGTTGGGGATGTAGTTAAGAATGTCTTGATATCTGAAATCATGATATAAGTTGAAAAGGTGGTTGAAGTGGTAGACCACAGCTTTGGCAATGTTATCTTCCCCTTGGATCCAGTTGTCTCTATAGTTTTTAATTCGATGAAGCTGACTTTTCCTTCTCCTATCTCTGATCACATTATAAAAATAAGTGGTATTGGAGTTTCCATCCTCAAACCATATTATTTTAGCTTTTTGTTTCAGTAAGTTGTCTTGCATTCTTTGCCACCTGATATACTCAACATGGCCTTTGTTTATCTCTTCTCTGGATTGAGTATTATTGTTGAGAACGTCAAGTTCCTCTAGTTCTTGCATTTTTACTTCCCAAATATTGACTTGATCGAAAACATTACCAATAACTTCTTTAGATCAGTGGATAAGCTTCCTACTTAAGAGCTTCAATTTCTGTTGTAGCTTCTTATAGAGGCCAACCCTACACTATTATTGAGTAGCGAGAGAGGTCGAAGCAGCTTTTACCTGATTAAGGTCGGGATCAATTTCAACAGGGAGCTAGATATGGAGTAGGGTGTCTATCTAAAGCGAAATTGTGTATTTTCTCAAAATTGCACTTCTACTCATTTTTGGTTTTGGTAATGATTCTAATTTTATAAAACTACAATGCTCAATTAAACTAAAATAAGCTAAGGTTAAACTATTTCAAGTTGTTCAAATGATTAAAAGGCACTAAGGTAGAAACTTTCGCCTAGATGGCCAATTGATGGATTCTTGAGTCTAAAACTAAATTGTCACATTTGGGGAGTATGATATAACTATTGCTTGATTGTACTTACTATATACCTCTCGGTAGTTCGAGTGATTTTGCCCAAATTGACTTTCTCAAGACCAGTTGGATATATTAATTTGTACGAGCAATTAAGGTTTAAGTCGGGTATTACTATCTCTAGGTTTAACCCTTTAATTGGGGCTATAAATCTCTTGAGTACGCCACAATTCCTTGTTGGACCAGTTTCAAAGACTTAGGCTCTCTTTCTCAAGAAGAACCAAAGTCAACTAAACACAAACTAGTATTTGTAACCACTAATTCAGCAATTAATCATGAAATTATTCCAAATATCAAACACCCATAGTAAATCAAGACCTAAATCATAAGACTCATTAATTACCCACACTAGGATTGCACCATAACCCTAGCTTATGGGTCTAGCTACTCATAATTAGAGAAGAAAATAAAGAAATATATGAAGAAAAACTCATATTAATTATTTGCTAAATTAAACTTGAAGATTCAATGTTGAATGAAGCTAAAATTACTTAAAATAGCTAAAACAAATGAAGTCACGAGCGCAACCTTCAATATAAATTATCTGATAACCTAAAAATGGGAAAATAATCTATTTATACTAGGCTAAAAATCTCGGACAAAGTACCACTGCGGGGCTAGTGCGGACCTCACAAAATGCAGTGCGCCCGTACTAAGGCTCTTGGGTTGAATATCCAGCTCTCAGAACATGGGCAATGCGGACCGCACAAAATCGAGTGCGGCCACGGCTTCTAGCGCGGACCGCATGAAATCGAGTTTAACTTGGGGATTTGAGTGACGATTTGGTGTTGGATTTTGGTAAATTTAGTATGGTTGGACTCATGGTTGAATGTGTTTCCCGATTTTGTCACTTCTATCAGATTTTGAGACGTGGGATCGGGGGCCGACTTTTGAGTTGACGTTTTTTACTTTTGATTAAGAACGCAATATTTTCTTATGGAATTGATTCCTTTATCCCATGTTGATTATATCGAGCTAATTATGGCTAGATTAGGGGCATTTAAGGGCCGGTTCGCGAGGTAAGGGCTTGTTTTTGCATAGTTTGAGGTAAGTAACACTCCTACACTTGGTTATGAGGGTATCAAACATCGACATACGTGCTATGTGATTGATATTGAGGTAACGTGCATGGTAGGTGACGGGCATGTCGACATGCACCGTAGAAATTGTGATTTAGTCAATTCCATAGAACTGCATAGTCGTCTTATCTGAACGTTTTTGCTTTACTCTATGTGTTAGAGAACTTGAGTTGTGATTTATACTTGAAATCATGTTTAGGCTATATACTAGTACTATTGGGATCCATAGCGATCGTTCTTTGTTTTTGAGTTATTTGCTTCATTGCAGTTATGTGCTCTGTCGTATTCATTATTATGTGTCATATCTCAGTCTCTGTTATCCTATTTTGTCACATCTCATATCATTGACTAGGGTTTCTTAGCATGACTTTTGTGAGCCCGAGAGACTGGAGAGATTAGTGACTATGTTAGGGCTAGAGTGCCATATTGTGATATACATATATATATATATATATATGTGTGTGTGTGTGTGTGTGTGTGTGTGTGTATGTGTGTGTGTGTGCGTGTGCGGGAGGGGGGAGGGATCGGGTTTCACGCTGTAACAATCCTTGTAGCTATATATATGTGGATCACGTTGACGTCGCAACAATCCTTATAAGTATATATGTGGATAAGGTTGTGCGCCTCAACAGGCCTTATTGATATATGTGGATCGGGCTTTACGCCGTAGCAGGTATTGTACAATGCTGAGTGACTGAGCTTGATGTACGAGGATTGAGACAGTCAGATTGAACACTCTGAGAGTATGAGTGCTCATAATTTCATTGTGTTGTATTTAATACGGTATTCTTATTGGCATGTAGATATAAAGATGTCATACTCTTTCTATCAGTCACACTTGGCATATTTTATCTTTAGTGAATTTAACTGTTGAACCTAGAAGCATGTCTACTTTTCTGAATTGTTAATCTCTGTATTTTTATCGTATAATTTGAGTTTGTTACTGCTTTTAGACCACATGTTAGACTTTTTACTTATTGAGTTTGTTGTACTCATACTACATCATGTATTTCCTGTGCAGATCCATATGTTTTCAGGCACAACGGTGGCTGATTTCTGGCATTTCATCAGTTTAGAGATCATCGAGGTAGCTTCCTTGGTATCTGCAGACCTTGAATCTCGTCATTATCTTTTAGTCTTATTTATATTGTCCTACTTTCCTAGACAGTGTTCCATTAGTTAGACCATGTTGCTATGTAGATGCTCATGTATTCCATGATACCCAATTCTTTTTGAAGAATTTTGTACTGACTTACGATGTTTATATTCAATTTTACGAGATTCTTACTTATTTAAACATATTTTCGTATATTTAGTATTTAAAAATGTTGGTATATGTGAGATGTTACTTGACTAGTATCATGATAGGCGTCATCGCGACATGTAGGGTTTTGGATTGTGACAGCAAACTCATTACTACAATCCAATGCAATTATCTATAGAGCCTCCATACCGAGGAATATAACTAAACATTGAGAGAATGCCCAACTAATATACAAACCAACATGATAGCTACTATGGAATAAAAGTGTAGCATCACCATTGACAAATGCAAAATACAACCCGAATATTAATGCTCGCTACTCAAAGTATAGTAAAATATCATCTCCATAGAGATTGAATTTAAATAATATTCTAGTAGTTTTTGGCTGAGTGCTATCCATGACGATTAATACTTGAATTCGGTTATTTGGGACTGCATTTAACTACTTGAATAAAGATTACAGAGAATGAGAGTTGAACTAAAAAGTATTGTAAGCAATATAAGAAGTAAGGGTCATGACATGATAGGTGTAAGATAGTTATCTGGGATCTAATTCTGGTTGAATTCACCTCTAATGTTCTAATGATTCTCATAAATTCAATCGATAATTAGCATAAGGTAAGGTTAAGATTCATCTCTTTAATAAATTTGAATTCTACAAAATAAATCAATATGAATCACTATGAAAATAAGTAAGAATACGTTAATGGGCAAGTGTTTATGTAACGACCCAACTGGTCATTTTGAGCAATTGCGTCCAGCTCGGAAGTTTGAGGCCTCGAGTAGCTTCATATTATGTTAATCGACATGCGCGCACAGTTCGGGCGTGAAATCGGAAAGCTTTTATGTGAAAATATGAAAAAACAATAGTAATTTTTAGAGTTAAAACTTGGTTTTTAGTTGACTTTGGCCAACATTTTTGGTATATGGACCTGGATCTGTGTTTGGATAACCTCGGGAGGTCCATGGTAAAATATGAGACTTGGGCGTATGCCCGAAATTAAATTTCGAGGTCCCTAGCCTTAGAAAATAATTTTTGAACAAAATTGTTGGGCTAGTTTAAAGGAAATAAAGAAATGAATTAATATTTGAACTCATTGGTATTGGGCTCGTATTTTAGTTCCGGAGCCCGGTATAAGTTTGTTATGACATTTAAGTCTTATCTGTAAAAATTGGTGAAAACTGGAATTTATTTGACGTGATTTGGACGTCCGGATGAAAAGTTAGAAAATCATGAGTTTTGAGGTTAAATCATAGTTTTTGATGTTATGTTGATGATTTAATTTTACGAACAAGTTTGTATGATATTTGTATACTTGCGTGCATGTTTGGTTCGGAGCCCCGAGAGCTTGGTGAGTTTCAGATAGGCTTAGGCAATGTTGCGCTTGTTTTTGGATGCTTCATCGTCGTTTCTTCAAGCAAAATACCATATTGAGCAAATGAGATTCGAATTCAATTTTGTTTAAATGATTAGATTTGTATCAAATTACAGATCCATCGGAAAAGGAATCATCGAATTTGGACGTCGTATGAGAAAGTTATGCTTATTTTTATGTGAAGAAAAATTGTTGGTATTGGTGTGGTCGCAAATGCGAACTTTATATCGCATTTGCGATGCCCTGTTGCAAATGCGAGATTCTTGTTGCAAATGAAAATTTTGTCAACCCTACGTTGTTTGTAATTGCGAGGGGTTTGCAAATGCGAATCCTGGGTCGCAAATGCGACATCTGAGACCTGTTAAGTGAGGGTTTTTACGAGATTTTCACCCATTTTTCAATTTTCTCAATCCCTAAACCTCCGTGGGAGATTTTCCAAGGACACAAGCTTCTCCAACTCACTAGATAAGTGTCTCTAATATTTTTCCAACTTAATCTTGTGATTATATCTCAGATTTAACATCAAATTCATGAGAATCAAAAGGAAAATTTGGGAAAATTGTGAAATCTTTCAAAAATGTAAAATGATATTTGAGTGACCAAATGGTATTGAAATTAGATATTTCTCTATGGGTGAACTCGTAACGGAATGGGTATTCGATTTTTGTAAATGTTATAGGGTTCCAATGTTCGGGCCCGGGGAGTTAACTTCTGTTGATTTTTTGCAAATTGTATACGAATCATGGTTTTGTCAATTAAAATTATTTTATCTTGCATATTGTGATATATTCAAGTCATTTTTGGCTAGATTGAGCTGAACGTTGATGAATTGGTAAAGGAAAAATTAAATTGAGTATTGAATTGGCCGGATTGAGGTAAGTATCTTGCCTAACCTTGTGTGGGGGACTTCTCTTTCGGATTTGAGTCTTCTATGCTAACTTTGTAGTCCGTGCATGCGAGGTGACGAGTGGGTGCTCGGACTTATCTGCGGGAAATTTGGTCTAGGATTCGTAGGTCCTTATGTGGAAAGTATCATGTTATGATTGGATTTCCTAGTTGCTTAAATTACCTCTACATTAGTTTTCCTTTAATTCTAACGTGTTACACTAACCCTTAATTATTTTAATTGAAGTGATTGCCTTCCTTATTGTCTTGATACTTCTTGATTATGAGTTCCTCTATGACTTTGTGTGAATATGTTACATGTCCAATTGTTGTGGTTACCAGTGTAGTTATCACGTGCTTATTATGTCTGGTTGTTTTGTTGAGGTTATACTGCTTCTTGATTTTTCCGTGACCCTTATTATGTACTTGTTAATTCCCTTGTCAGGACGTTATTGCTTATGATATTGTTTCCCTTGCCGGGATATTCTTGTTATACAATTGTTTCCTTGTCGGGATGATATTGTTTATGATCTTGTCTCCCTTATTGGGATGTTTTTTTATACTTTTGTTCCCTTGACAGGATTCGTTTATGATTGATGATTATTTATAAATGGGAGCGGGTTGCACGCCTGAAACAAGATATCTGAAATAGGAGCTAGTTGCACACCTGCAATGAGATATATGAAATGGGAGCGAGTTGCATGCCTGTAATGAGATATATAAAATGGGAGCGAGATTACACGCCTGCAACGATATATATGAAATGGGAGCGTATTGCACACCTACAACGAGATATATGAAATGGGAGCGAGGTTGCACGCCTGCAACGAGATATGGGAAATGGGAGCAGGTTGCACTCCTCCAACGAGATATGTGAAATGGGATCAGGTTGCACACGTGCAACAAGATATGAAATGAAAGTGAAATTTTGTGTTTGTTTTCCTTATCCTTGTTAGTAATTGGATTTTGGTGCCGTGCACTTTCTATTGCTATGTTTATTGTTGTTATCAATTCAAGTATTTTAACTGTTCAGATTCCTTTACCGCTATGATCCTTTGTGAAGGGACCCCATCATGCTTTCAATACTTTCCCGTATTTATATACATTTTTTTCAGTACTTCAAATTTTAATAATTGTTTCACCTTCAATTCATTTAGTTACTCAATTAAATTTTCTTAAACCGTCTGCGATTGTATTTTACTTAAAATAGAATTTCTACTCAGATAATTTATTAAATTTCTTGTTAAAGGTAATATTTGATTCGATATTGTACTTTAATTGAAAATAGTACTTTCTTTATTTAAATGATTTCTAAAAATAACTTCATCTTTTCTTACTGAGTTCTTAATTGGTTTAGAAGTTGTACTCCACTTATATTATGTAAATTAGACTCCTTGAACATCTTTATTGTATTGGTTACAGATGCTATAAACCGAGTAACATGTGAACGTTGTTATGTAAAGTGAGATAAAAATATATGGGCATGAGGTGCTGAGTGTGCTAAAAGTTTGGTAATTAAGGTTATGATATGAGACATGGAGTTCGAGATGGCTGGAAATTGTGCATTAGAAACGATATGATTTATTTAGCTAGCATCCCCTTCCTTGTTTGAGTACATTTTTATTTACTTGTCTGTGTTCTGGCTATGTTGGTGTTAATTTATCTGGTTATCTTTGTTTCCACCCGTATTTCTCTTTATTATTTCTACTGATTGTAGTTTGTTCTATCCCTGCTGTTGATATTATATGTCATTTTTAGATTGATAGTTTATTATCAAATCCTATTCAATTTATTTGACCAGTAGGTGTCTGAACTGTTCCTCCTCACTACCCCACCGAGGTTAGTCTTGATACTTACTGGGCACTGCCGTGGTGTGCTCATACTATACTTTTGTATATTTTTATGTGCAGATCTAGGTGTTTGATTGGTAGTAGCTGTGCGGGTCATTACGGTGGAGATTCAAGGTAAACCTTCTACAGCGTTCGCAGGCCTCAGAGTCACCTTAATTTGTACTTATTCCCATTTGTTCCTTTTGTATCGGAACAGTGATGTATTTACTTTTTATAACTACTCTTAGAAAGGCTTGTGACTTGTACTGCCGGTTTTAGGAATTGTACATTGTTAAGAGTTATTCAGATTAAAGTTAGCAAATATAAATGTTATCTCAGTTAATGTTAGGCTTACCTAGTCTAGAGACTAGGTGCCATCACGAGTCCTTTGGGTTCTACGAGTCACAAACAGCTTTAGTAGAGTCTTATGGATTGGTACAGAGACGTCCGTAGTTATCTTCAAGAGGCTACAGAACTATTAGGAAATTCCCCTTCTTTCATTCTTTATTGCGCGACACTAATTCAGATCGAAGTATATAACTTATGTTCCTTTTCATCCACTCATGTATAATATTATGCTCTCTGCGTTCAGCATGTGCCAGTGGTTCGTGATGCTACAGATGAGATATAAAGGAGTCAGTGATGCTTAGGCCTTGCCTCGACGTGTTGTCCAGACTAAAATACAAAGGTGTTGAGGGACTATTCAGTTTTTTACATGGAGGCGCATCGGAAGCATGGTGGGTGTTGATTAAGATAGTTGGCGGTATTGGAGTACCTTGTGATTTCTGTTGTACAAGCTGTGAAAGTTAGCTATACGGATCATCAGACGTCATTTTCTATGGTTTTGCGCTAAGTGGAGGAGTCCAATAGCGACATTCAAATTGTAGAGTCAGATTTATGTCAGTTTTAGCCTAAGGAATGTGTAAATGTGGTATTGGTAAGTTCCCCGATTCGGAGTATGACCAGGATCTGAGATCTCGAATGGGCTGATGTTGAGGCTTGCATTATTTCTACGTCAATGATGGATTTACATTTCGGCATCAAGGGGAGTCGAAGGAAAAACTTCAGATTCACAGAAGGTCTATTTTTTGTCGGCATCGTGGGTACGGTAGGACAGGGTGCCTCAGAGAAATGGGGTAGTTTATGAGCTTCTAAGCTACGTGATTCATGCCAGGTTATCTCTATGTGGGACTTTGATGGGATTTATTGCATATCGACTATCCGAAGGTATGAGTCAGTTCACTAGTGTTGGGGCAGCATAGCTATGGAAGTAAATGTTCCTTTTGAATAGGAATTCTCTACTGGCATTACGGAAACACTCTTGGATTGGACGGTTTGTGCGACTCGGCTAAGTTAGAGAGGTGCAATTCTGATGACTTAGTTGCGTGTGTGCGAATCTCGATGGTTTGAATACGTCCTAAGTTGAGTTTCTACTATGGGCATAAAGAATATGTGGCACATTGAGGTTTCTCCTGAATCGGTATCTGAAGCTAATAGAGTGTTGGCATCATTGGCTACCATATGAGAAGAGTGTGCATTTTTGGAAAGGACCTTGAGTTTTGTTTTGTAGTGTGCTGCTGGTAGCTCGGTGATTACTGGGTTTTGAGGCTTTCAGGGTTCATGTTTTGTTACACTGCCAGAAATCCTATATTGGTGCTTCAGTAGAATAATAGGGTGTGAGTGATATATGATCCATTTGATTTGCGTAGTTGAGTTGGGTATGGAAATTTCGGCATTCCTGAGGTTTAGGGCTAGATTCCCTCATGAATGGACTATTTCCTGTTTGCGGATCTTGAAGAAATGTTGAGAATACAATAATTAATAACATGTATTATCGATAAGTTGTTGTTGATCTTTTTGAAGCATACTTACCAATTTGGAAAATAATCAGAATTTGGGTTTGGGGGGGGGGGGGGGGGTGCAATTTGAAAGCTCAATGAGAATATGTATCTTGTATCAGATTAAGTTTAAGCGCTTCTGTGAGATTGTCATTATAGTTATATTACCGGGTAGAATGGATGTCATTTGTGCCCATAGCCTATGTTATATGCTACGCTTTTACACTGATTTAGGCAGTGAGGTTGTATGATTATTTCCGACACATGTTGTAATTTCGTTCAGGCCTTATGGCGATGCATGCAAGATAGCCCTCGTGATGTTGATTTGTTAATTGCACCTTAGTTGTGCTTGTTTCTTTCATGTTCTAGCACTTCTATGCATTGTTCGCGCAGTTTTACTTGTGCACTCTATTGTGCCTGATATCAATATTTATGTGATCAATGGACCAGAGCATCTTGGTTTGATGAGTATTTGGGAGCGGGCTATGCGCCGTAGTAGATGTTCTATGAGATACCCTTTCGTTGTGTTTATTTGGGGTTCTTCTTTTCCTCTGTGTAACAATTTGATGAAAACTGTATTTTTGTTGTTTATACTTGTTAGAAAATTCTTCTACTTTGCTTTTCCTTATTTGTGCTACCATTTTCGCGATGCACAAATTCCTCGCTAGCTCCAGCTACCTTTCGTGATCGCGTCTCCTTACCCCCGATCGCGACGCTCACCAGGAACACTAGAAACCAACAATGATAAAACAAGGAGAATTGTCTGACGCTATATTGAAACACACCGAAGGCCCCCGAGACCCCGTCAATTACACCAACAAGTCCCAATACTCTATTCACACTTATCCAAAGGCTCGAAATGCCACAAATAACATCAAAATCACGAGTAGACGATCAAAATCCTTCTTTCAACTTTCAACAGTCAAACTTCGACGAACTCATCGAAATCGTATCTAAACAAAATGACTTCAAACTTTACATAAAAGTCATAAATCATAATACGAACCTATTTCGAGGCTTGGAATCCCAAACAGACATCAATTACATCAAATTCCACTGTAAATCAATCTTAGGAAATTATATAATCTTCAAAATGCCAACTTTTCATAATAAGCGCCGAAATATTCCCGGTGCACCCAAAACCTGATCCGAACCTACACCAAAGTAAAAATCATCATATAGAGATATTGAAACCTTCAAATCCCGAGTCCAAGGTCATTTACTCAAAAGTCAAACCTTGGTCAACTCTTCCAAGTTAAAGCTTCCGATTTGAGAATTTTCCTTTCGAATCTACTTTGAATTTAACGAAATTCAATTCCAACTATGCGTACAAGTCATAAACCATGAAGTGAAACTACTGAAAGTATTAAATCGCAGAACAATATTCTAGATTTCAAAACGAATGATCGGGTCATTACAACCATTTCTTGAGAAGTTGTATATATTTTTGTAATTTCACTTTTTTGGCTTCATATTAATTTCAGTAGAATTCTGTTAATTGTATTTTGCTTGCCTAGCGGGACGGATTAGGTGCCGTCAAGACTAGGTGGATCTTGGGTTGTGACACTAATTATGTTTATCTTGTTCATGTACAATGTCTCATCGTGCAAGCAAGTGTGCTAACACCGGGTACTATGAAGTTTCTTCTAGAAGCTGGAGCAGGTAGGTGGGTAGAACTCATTGCCCAAGTAGACAAGGAGATGGATCAGATTGATCCATATGCCGATGTTGTTCCGGAGTATAGGTTAGGCATTCAGGCTATGTCGATTAATGCTAGATAATGGTACAAGACCTTTATTCTTGTAGTGAACCTGAATTCCGAAGTGGCCATTAGAAATTGTACCGCAAGTACCCTGTGATCTATCAAAATATTCGGGCCTTGCGTTTGCAGAACTTTCTCTATCCTGGTGATGCTATGAACGTGAATATGATAAAGGAGTTTTATGCCAATCGGAAGCTTGAGGAGAATTTATATGTTGTATATGAGGTATAGGTTTGAGGCAAGATGATTCCATTTTCCTCAAAAGTGATCAACTGGGTTATGGAATTTCACAAAGCACTCCCATAAGGTATTTTAGATGTTTATTCGTAGGCCCGACTATCGGGATATCACTTCTCGTCTATGTTGGCCGAATGATTTGGCTACTTGGTCAAGGGACATCAATGAAAGTCACAGTGACATGAAGAAGGGTACATTTAAATATCCGAACAAGGTTCTTTTGCTTTTGCTTAACACAAAGATAATGCCTACTATGAGTGGGACGGATGTGCCGAGGGTGAAGTGTGTTTGATTCATGATTTCTTGACTCGGATAGAGTTTGATCTCTGGAATATTATGTTGGAGCATATGGCTAAGGTGCAGCCTTATGGGGCCCACCAACTATTTTACCCGAGTATGATCACTCAACTGCAGAGGATATATCACGTGGAGGAGGAGTATCACTATGATCGGATGATTCCAGTCTCACGGATTGTTAAGACATTTGATTGGTGATTGACCCTCCTCATGTTGTTGCTGCTGCTACTATGGACCAGAGGATAGTTTGTATTGGGGAGAATTACATATGATGCTTTATGATATGTGCTTTCACGCCAAGAGAGGGAAGGTTGACTTGGTTGAGCTGCAACAGGAACATCCTTTTTCTGTTATTACACAACAATGGTCGGGTGGGTGGTAGGCTGCCACCAGATATGGATATAAACTTTTTCCTACCATATGACGATGAGTATTTTCGCATTTTCGAAGGTGTTAATGATTAGGCCTTAGGCCTCAGGGAGTTATCTTTTCACCCTTGTTTCTGCTGCTTTGCATTAGGGACAATGGTTTTCTTAAGTATAGGGTGAGGTGCTCCTTTTTTATTGTACTTGTTTTATTTTGTCTTTATCACTTTGTGTTGTTTGATTTATTGCTTTCTTCAATAGTTTGTCCTGTACTAGTAGTGTTTAGTTTCGACTTCAACAATATCAAATCCTAAGGGGAGTTCGCCGACACACGATAAGGCAAGTCACTTACCTCAAACCAACTCCATCAACTCGAAATTATGTTCTTGCCACGAGTACTCGGCTCCAAATAACCCAAATAAATTCAAATTAATTGCATAATATAAATATAACTTCAAGTAATCAATTCAATATTCGAAGCTAACACGCGAAATTAAGAAAATCTCCCAAAAAGTCTCATGGGCCCACGTCTCAGAATCGAGTAAAAGTCTCCAATTTAGAACATCCATTCACTCGCGAGAACACTCGTCCAAATATTACTCCAATCTGACGCCAAAATCTCGATCAAAATTCCAAAATGAGGCCTAAGAATTTTTCTCAACTTTTTCCCAATTTTTCATCCAAATCCTGAAATTAAATGTTAAATTAATAATAGGTTAATGGAATACAACTATAAAGGAATTAGTGATCATTACTCACTGATTTTCTCTTCAAGTTCCTTCCAAAATCGCCCTCTGCCGAGCTCCAATTTAATTTTCCAATTTATAAACTCAAACCCTTGATTTTTTCTTTTTCTGCCCAGCGATTTCTGCTTCTGCGGAAAATAAATTGCACTTGCGATAATTCATTAAAACCCAAACTTCCGCACATGCGACCAACTTACCGAATCTGCGGTTGCGTAGGTGCGTGCACCCTTCCGCACCTGCAGCTTATGGCTTTCCCTCATCTAGCCGCATCTGCGACTGACCGCATGCTTCTGCGGTTCCGAACCTACGGTCCCCAATCCGCAGGTGCGGTTATGATAGTAATTCAACAGCTTCAACTGTACACTCTAACTCCCAACTTCCCGTGAACCACCTGGAATCATCCTGACCCACCCCCCCCCCCCCTAGCCTCAATTAAAAGTAGAAACAAGTCATATATCACTATTCAAACTTGTACCAATTTTCGAAACACTCAAAACAATATTAAATCGTCAAAACATCCTCGGATTCAAGCCTAAGGATTCCAAAACTTCCGCATTCGATCAAAAAGTCTATCTAATCTTGTCAATGACCTAAAATTTTGCACACACGTCTCGAATGACACCACGGGCCTACTCAAATTTCCAGACTTCCATCCCGACCCTTATGTCAAAATCTTAGTATCGAACAGGAAACTTCCATATTTCAACTTTCAGCATTTCAAGCCTAGATAAGCTAAGGATCTCCAAAACACAATCTTAACACCCCTTAAGCCCAAAATCACCCAACAGAGTTAATGTAATCAACGAAATTCCATTCTGAGGCCGTCTTCACACTCTCCGACTACGATCCAAATTCTAAAGCTTAAGCTCTCATTTTGGAACTAAGTGTTCCATAATACTCCAAAATCCAAAACGAATCCTCCCGGCAACTCATAATAGCTGAAACAAATACGGGAAAAGCAATTAATAGATGATGTGGCGTAAATTCTTAAAATAATCGATCGGGTCATTACAATAATAGTACCATTCATAGGGGTACTCTGTCATAGTGTATACTAGAAAGTGACAACCTACACCTACACAGGCACGTGTTATTTCATAGCAACGAACACAATATATCTAAAGCCAAACTCAATGAACACAAATAACTACTAAAATATTTGATATTCAAAAGCAGACTCATAGCTTTGTGGCCACAAATGATCCATTTTGATTAAATCATAGCTCTTGGCCGATTCAAACTATTTGAACAAAATCAAGCACATAACCTTTTTTCTAAAAGAAATTATTTTCATGAAAATACATCCCCGATGCTCAAATATCTTAATCGTATATCAACAACCTAATTTTTAATAAATTATATCATTTGGCTAAAGTGTCATTTGTTATCTAGTCTTTGAAAACAATATTTTTCTTCTATAAAACAATAAGATCCTTTATATTCAACACAACTCAAGATATATGGTAACATCTTTCTTGGCTTGTTTCCAAATAAACAAATGCACATTTACAAAAATTTTATATATTAACTCAAAGTATAATTTAGAGAAATTTTCTCAAGAAAATTAAGTTTTAATCAACCCAACACGTTTTACTTAATACCATTCGTATGCTTTCCATCCTCTTTTGACATCCTAACATTAAGCAAAATACTCAAACACTACAATTAGATATCCTAAATACGTCACAATACATCCAATAATATCCATTGATACTCATATAAGGCTCACAAGTTAGCTTTATGCCTTCTACAACTCGAATCGTCCTAGGTTCACACATTAACCTATTTGATTCTATTATTGAATGCACAATTGGAGTCAATCTACTTAATGCAGTGGGCACTTGCTTAATAATCCTATTTGGTTCTTCATAAGCCCAATTCAAATAATAAAAATATTTCTTTTCATATTTTGGTTTCAAATCTCGTAATTACATCTTAAGTTACCCCTTTAGTATTATGAAAGTCAACCAACCAATTAGCATACCCAATTCTATTATTTACCATAGCCCAATATTATTCATCGTCCTCTTTATCATAAATCCTTGTTCATAGTTTCCCATTCAAGAACTTGCATAACTACTTAATTAAATACGATTCTTACTCCAATATATATCTCAAATAATTATCTCATACTTGTATTAAAGATGGGGTAGAGATATTACTTTTTAAGTTCAAAATCCTAGCTATCATGATTTGTACCAATTCTTGGAAATGGAAGGATTCCTGTGAATTTTGATCCATAAATATATTAGATCTTACATTAATATATGTTGTATCATCAGTAATGTACCAAGGAAATTCACTTTGAAATGTGTTGATGAGAGAGATGCTCCTCATTCTCTCTAGAATTCCAAAACTTGCCCAAACTTATATCTTTTTCTCTCTCTTTGTATTGATCTTAAAAGGCTTCAGGGAGACCCTTGATGCAACATTGAGGAAACCGTGTGACACGGTTTGGCCCGGACCAAGCATGTATGCCTATTTCATGCCTACTAAAAATCGACACAGTCTGAACTTGTGACACAGTTGGTTTAATGGTCCGATCGGTCGCTTTGAACTTTAGCGTCATATTCAGTGATTTAAGGTATTTAGTGGCTTCATATTATATATTATGACTTGAGTGTATCGTCGGATTTGATTTTTGAATGTTTCAGAATATATTTGGATGAGTGATTCTTAGTTTAGAAGTTTAAGTTGGAAATATTAACCGAGGTATGACTTTTGTAAAAATAATCACGGAGCGGCATTTTGATTGCTCTGGCGGGGTTGTATAGTAATCTTGGACTTAGGCAAATGTTATAAATTGAATTCGGAGGTTCCTAGGTTGATTTGACTTTATTTTATCAAAAGTTAGCAATTTGAAAGTTTAGAAATTCCTTAGGTTTGACTGTGGTTTGGTTTTATGACTATCTGGTTCAAATTTTGGTTTAGGGACTTGAATAGTTTTGTTTTATTATTTAAAAATATTTTGCAAAGTTTGGCGTCGTTCCGATTTTTTTATGAGAATCGGACGCGTGGTTGTATTTTTAGAAGTTCTCGAGCTTCAATGCTAATTTCATGCATTTTGATGTCCATTCGTGATTATGGATATTGTTTTAATATTTTGATCGTGTGAGCAAGTTTGTATGATATTTTTAGACTTGTGTGGATATTTGGTACGGAGCCCTAAGGGCTCGGGTGATTTTTGATGTATTTCAGGGTGTTTAGAAGAGTTTCAGTTTCGCTGATTTTGAATAGGTACCTAGGTCTCAAAAATGCGAGATTTTGTTTGCATTTGGAAGGTGGGAGTCGCATCTGTGAAGTTCCACGGGCTTTTTCATGTTTGCATTTGTGAATACATTATTCAGTCTGTGCCGGGTTGGGCTAAGATTTCTCACGTTCGCAATCATGATGGTCACTTTTGCCAAGTTTTCATCATTCGCATTTGTAGATTGTAGCATTTGTAACATTAGTTGGATTGTGATGGATCTCTTTTGCGATCATTCTTCGCATTTGAGGGGTTCATATTTGCGAACCCCAAGTCGTGTTTAGCGCCTGAACATAAGGGCTGGAAGTCAAGATTTCACCTCATTATTTAATTCTAGACTCGGTAAGAGAAGATTTTCATCTACAATTATAGGGCAAAAGATTTTGATCAATTTCTAACTATATTACATGATTATATATGAGATTTAACATCAAAAGTTTAAGAATCAAAGTGAAATTTTGGAATATTTTGCCTATGGTTTGAAAATAAAATTTGGGATTTGAGAGTTGAGTTAGATTCAGATTTTGAAACCAAATACATATATGGGCTCGTGGGATCACGGGCAGTCAAGATCTATTCTTTGACCCAGATTTTGACTGAGCAAGCCTAGGATTGATTTTTGAGGAATTGTATAGAGATCATAGCTTTATTTATTGGAATTGCTTTGTCTTGCATTATTTGATGTTATCAAATCAATTTTAGTTAGATTTGACCGAGCGGGGGTGAATTATAAAGAAAAACTATTTTTGAGTATTGATTTAGCCCAGTTGAATTAAGTATCTTGCCTAACTTTGTGGGGGGGAACTCCCCTTTAGGATGAGGTTTGATTCTACTATTTTATTATGTGAAAGATGTGTACATGAGGTGATGAGTTTTTATACGGACTTATATGTGCAAATTGCTCGGTTTAAACTCTTAGGCTTCTTTCATGCATTAAATTGAACTTGTTATCTTTTTACTGTCGTGCTACCTCTTTTATTGCCGAGTTATTCTTAATTGAAGTTTCATTTCATGTTACTCCTTTTATTGTTGATTTATTCTTATTTGAAATTATTATTACATTTTATCTCTTCATTGCTGAGTTTATTTTTCGTTTCGTTGTGTTGTTATAATCCTTGTGTTAATCTATTTATCATACTCTCTTGTTATTATTGTTGTTGTTGCACTCAGTATTGTTGAGTTGTAAGCTATGTATTATTTTGGTACTGATATTATTGTTATGGAAATATTGTGGCATATGGGCACGTGTGGTGAGAGTTATTGTCATGTGGTATTGTTGTATTTTGGCGTATGTGAAATTGTTGAGAAAATTATCGAGGTATTTTCATGTGAGTTTTCTGTGCTATTGTTATTATTGATATATACACATGCAGCGAGCCAAGATGGGGGATATATGTTGGGTTTGTACATATGACGAAACAAGGTGATATAATTATTGATACGTATATGGAGAAACAAGTAGGGCATTTATTTTATCACCACGCCCGAGGCAAAACAAGTTGAGCTATGTGGGGGATGATTTGTGATGGCCTGGGGGCATTGTTATCGATGATGTGGTGGTGTGACTCTCTTGTGTGTGCCATGCATACTATGGGTTTTATTATGTTGTTTTCAATGTGCTACTCGATGTCTCTAATTTTACCTATTGACTTGAGCTGTGATTGTACACTTACACTAGCATACACCGTAAAATATCACCTATATTAGTCCAGGGGTATGAACCTTGATGTTTATTGAACATGTACAAGTATTATTGTATACTTGCTTTCTGTATATGGGTTGGACTGGCGACATGCGAGTTTTCTGTGCGAGTATGAGATATCTAGTATTGGCACGTGAGTTGTCCGTGCAGTTGTGATTGATAATATGGGCACAAGGTGCTATGTGATTATGATTTCGTGATCTAGGACTCGTAATTTGTGATTATGACATATGGAGCCTTAGGATTATTCTTGCGTAAACCTTATGATAGAAAAGTTGATTATTTTGGTTGTCATTTGTTTCCTTAATTGGTATCACTTGTTCACTCTTTGTGGCTACTTGCCGTTTCCATTTTCCATTGCTAGCGTTATTTTGTTGCTCATTCTATATTAGCTACAGATTGATAGTAGTTGTCTTGACTTGAACCTCGTAATTGCTTCACCGAGATTAGTCTTGATACTTACTGGATACCGCTGTGGTGTATTCATGCTACACTTCTGCACATTTTTTATGAAAATTCAAGTACCTCAGAGCGTGTCAGATAATAGTTAGATGATTGTGAGTTGTGCGTGAAGACTTTAATGTATACCTGTCGGTGCGTCTGCATGCCTCGGAGTCACCTTTTGGAGTTTTACTTTATTACTGTTTATTTCCATTTTAAATAGTGATGTGTTAGTTATTCTTAGTTACTATTAGAAGAGCTTAGGACTTCGTATACCAGTTTTAAAATACTGTATATCTATTGTGGTTGTTGACTATGTATGATAATTACTGGCCATGTATAATAGTTAAATGGCTTAAATCTATTAATAACTCAGCATATATTAGGCTTACCTAATTTTAGGGATAAGTACCATCACAACATCCGAAGGTAAAAAATTAGAATCGTAACAGTTCGATTTAATAGTTCCAACCTTTGGCCACGGTTGGCTCCGAGGCTCAATTTGCAACTCTGTGATCCTTTAGTATAAAAGTTATAAATTATTGTAGGAATATTGAAATTACAAATGATTTAAATTGTTAGAAACTAGATATAAAGACAATCAAATTAATAGGTGGTTTACTATTTAATTTTTTATATTATGGGAGTTGTACTTGTTTGAAGTCGTGTCCTGTATAAACATATTTGGAAACTTTAGTCCATCGCACAATTTTCAACGTAAAAAATTGCACGGGACGTCCTATTTGGTCCCCTCTTTAACATATACCTATTTTTTTAAAATTTTTTAATTTGTACCCACTTTTTAAATAACTTTAGTCCCCTTTCTCCCCCTCCGTCTCCTCCCTCATTTTCTTCTTCTTCTTTTTCTTCTTCTTCTTCTTCTTCTTCTTCTTCTACTTCTTCTTGTTACTGTTGGTGCTGCTATGGAACTTCAGTTATTAAAATTTTGTGTACAAATATCTGGATGAAAGATAAGACGAAAATTTTCTTACACTATTGTATTCCAGTCAAAAAGTACGAATGGATCTGCAAGTGGTCATTGTTTGGCACGATGTCCTTTTTCACCCTTAACTTCAGGCTGAAGTGAAAGAAATTCACTAATTTAGCATCATGCAAGTTACTTGTATAGTTGTATGCAATAAGGTTGTTAGTGTTGCGGTTCCAAATCTGAATCGGACCGAACCATGGCCCTGCCGATTCTACCGGTTCCGGCGGCCCGGTTCCGACGGTTCCGGTTCTACCGGTTCCAGGGAACCGTGATGGGGCGATTCTACCAGTTGGAACCGCTAGAACCGGAACTGCCAGAACCAGAACCGGCTCGCGGTTCTGGACCGGTTCTGGCGGTTCCAAACGGTTCTGCCGGTTCCTAACGGGCATTGTTCAAAAAAAAAAATTTTTTTAATTATTTCAGCAACGGCTCTTTGCAAAAGTAGCCGTTTGGAAGTTTAAAAAAATAGCCATTTGGCCCCCAAACTTTATATAATTACACTATTTCCCATTCTCAACTATAAATACCCCCTCATTCTTTCATTTTTATTCACCAATTCATCAATATCTCTCAATCTCTCTCAAGCTCTCTTTCAATCTTTCTAGTGCAAGTGCTTAATTTATTGTTGCAAATTCGTGAAAAATTGTGAAGTTGTGAATTGAAGTTTTCAAGTGTTCAAGTTCAACGATTTTCAATTTTCAAGAAATTGTTCATTAATCTGGTAAACTCGTTTCAACTCTTACGTGCTAATAGTAATTTTTTGGGTTTTTTTAGTTTGCTTAATCCTAATTATTGTGGCATCTTCGTTGAAAAAAATGTTCGGTAAAGGAAAAGCTAAAATCGGTGAAAGTAGTGGCCAAAATACTACCCCTCCCCCAGCTCCCCGACCTAGAAAAGATAAGCAAGTTGAAAGTAGTAGCCAACCTAGATGTCCTAATGAACCCTTCGAAATCCTTGATAGTGATCACCCTTGTTTTCAGTTTAGCGATATTGATTTTCTACATGATGTAGCAGTAGGTGATAGAATAGACGATGATATTATGAATGCTCTTTATCCTAATGCACCTATCTTAGAGGGAAATGAGGATGATGATGATGATGATGATGAAACCCAAGCTCCAGTAGATTTAGATGATACACCTACTAGTCCTGCTCATAACTTATGTGATGAACCGGCACACCCACCTGTACAAACTCCCACTTTTAGTAGACAACCTTCTAAACGTGCAGAAACATCATTAGTTTGGCAATTTTTTATTCAACTAAGAAAACAAAATAAGGCTAAGTGTAAATCTTGTGGGAAATTACTTGTTCATAGGTATACTGGAGATCGTAGCGGCACGGGTAGTTTAGTTAAGCATATAAAATTACACCCTAGCGATAAGGCTAGATATTTGCAATTGAAAGCGCAACAAGAGGGGAGGACAAGTGTTGATTCTATAGTTAACCCAAGTACTAGTTCTAATCTAGTTCAACCAGGAATAAACACAGTCACCGGAGGTATTTTATATTGCGATCCAAATAAGGATCGTGAAGAATTAGCGAAAATGATTACTGTTATGTGTTTGCCTTATTATTTTGCTTCTAATCCTGCATGGATTCATTATATTAGAAGAGTATTTAATCCTACTTATAAAGGTTGGCCTCGCGTAACAGTTAAGGCCGATATTTATAAATACAAGCATGAATATGAACAATATTTGCGCTATTTATTTACTCATATAACTAATCGTATTTCTATTACAACTAATATTGGTAGAAGTGAAAATGACTGTGATTATCTAACTGTAACAAGTCATTGGATAGACGAAGACTAGACAATGCAAAAACGTATAATTGCATATAGAATAATTAATTCACGGCACACGGGTAGGTTTATAGCTAACACTGTTTCAGATGTATGCAGATATTTTTGCTTTAGTGATAAAATAATGTCAATTTCTATGGATAATGCTTCTAGCAACACTAGTGCAATAGGCATGCTAACAAGAACACTGAATCATCCATTTACTAATAGTTTTCATGTTAGATGTATTTGTCATATTTATCATTTAATTGTTGGTGATGGTATGTGAATATTAAACATAGAAATTGAAAAGGTGAAAATGGCTCTTAATTGGCTATTTTATTCAAACCGTAGAAGTAGACTTAGAGAATATTTTAAAAAATATGACGAATATGGCCTTAGAGAAAGAAAGGTTCCTAAACCTTGCCCGACTAGGTGGAATTACATGTACGGAAGTTAAGTAGCGTATGAATATAGAAACCCAATTAACGCTACGTATAATTCTCGGGATTATGGTGAGGAAGATGATGAAATGCTAACTACCCAAGATTGGACTAATGTTAAAATTCTTTTAGATTTTTTAGAACATTTTCATGTGGCTACAAATGCTTTTTCAGGACAATATTTTCCGACTATTTCTAACTGTTTAGTTTATATTGCCGCACTTGCTAATTTGTTTATTGATTTTAGCGAGGGAGGGGACATTTATGAACTTGCAATAACTGAAATGAAAAAAAAAATTTAAAAATATTTTTTTCCAATCGCTCCTATTTTTGGTGTGTCTGTTATGTTAAATCCAACTATGAAATTAGGAGGTCCTCACTTTTGGTATTCTACTATTTATCGATCTTTAGATCTTTCAGAAGTAGAAATTGATACACTAGCTGATGCGAAAGCATCAATTAAAGTTAATGCTCAAACTGTTTATAATGCTTATAAACAGGCGTTAGAGGAGGCTAGGCCAAATATTCCAACCCCCTACTTCGTCTACATCACAATCGTCTAAAAGAGCTGCTGGCTTAACAGCTCTTAAATCGTGGACGGAGTTCAGGGGTACTCAAGGTGATAATTTAGATGAATTTTCCCATCTAAATGAGCTTCAAGTTTATTTGTCACAGGGACTAGAAAAGGAGAATCCAGACGGCTCTTTCGACCTTTTTGGAATGGTGGAAGACAAGGGAAAAGCATTTTCCCGTTCTTGCAAGGATGGCTCGGGATGTTCTGTCGATTCAAGCATCAACTGTTGCATCGAAGAGCGCTTTTAGTCAAGCAAGACTACAAATAGGTGATCACAGAGCGTTGATGCGGGACAGCTTGAAAAAATTAGTGCTTTTTCGAGATTGGATCCGCGCAGAAAGAAGGAACTTTGGCCTAGCAGAATCACAACCAGAAGTAGATGAGGCGTATGAAGAATTGATAGCAGAACTTGCTCAGGAAACAACTTCACCCGGAAGTAGCGATGAACAAGCTTCATTTCAACCACCGCCAATACAACCACCTCCCAACCTTGAAGGTTTTATGAGATTTGTTAGAAATAATGCATAAATTATGATGTAACTTGTACATTGGCACGTCTTCTTTTAGTTTTTTTTCCTTTTAATGGTGGTATTAGTACCATGTTGTGCTCATTCCATTGGGGGAAGGAAGACTAAGAAAGAATATGCCATTTTGGTCAATAAATATGCTCTTTATCATATCCTTGAATATCTTTTGTCTCAATATTTCTTTGTCTTTACTTCTATATCAATCCTTGAATATTTATATAACATACAATATATAACATACAACACAATATACTAATTACAACATTCTTTTATCAATATATACTACTTATATATAATTTATACTAATTACTAACTACAACGCAATATACACTACTTATATACAATATATACTACTTAAATACAATATATACTACTTATATACAAAATATACACTCCTTATACACAATATATACTAATTACCAAACACAATATATACTATACTAATAACATAGTACACCATATAAAATATATTTTACAATATACTAATGACTACTATACAAGATATTGATATTAGAAAAATAAAATAAAATTTCAGAACCGCCGGAACCGCCAGAACTGCCGGAACCGGAACCGCCGGAACCGGAACCGCATGGTACCTGGAACCATCACGGGCCGGTTCCACCTTCAGAACTGCTAGAACCGGAACCGCCAGAACCAGAACCGCAGACCCAAATACACCCAGAACCGGAACCGGATACAGCCTTAGTATGCAATAATAAATAAAATGTCCATTTTTTTATTATGTCGAAGTTTTTACAAATGAACTAAATCTTCGATAGTTACAAAATAAAATTTTCAGCTCTAGAGCTGAAGTTTGCCAGTTATATAATAAAAATTTCAGCTCAAGAGCTGAAGTTCGCCAGTTATAAAAATAAAAACTTCAGCTCTAGAGCTGAACTTCGCGAGTTACAAAACAAAAATTTCAGCTCTAAAGCTGAAGTTTACCAGTTATAAAAACAAAAACATCAGCAATACAAATAGAGTTCAAAACTTCAACTACTATACTTAAGTTCAGCAATTACAAACAAAAACTTCAACACACTTGGTTCAGCAATATAAATAGAGAATAAAACTTCAGCTACTATGCTTAAGTTCAGCAATTACAAATAAAAACTTCAGCACACTTGCTACTTCAGACCCGTCTACTAGAATGCTGAAGTTTTACTTGATTGCCTTTATTACTTCAGCCTTGTATGCTGAAGTTATGAAAAAAACGAGCACACTTGCAATTTTTTTTTACAAAACTGACATTAATTAAAACATAACGCAAAAAACAAATATAAATGCAAATCCCCCATTTCCAACTTGGGTTGTCCGTAGGGATCTTCCTATACCCTAGGCCACTTTTAAAACGCCTGATATGCCCATTATCATGTTTAAGTGCTATCCTTCATATATTAGTCCTTGTTTACACGTATTAATGTATTTAGCGCATGTTAAACTTTTTAATGGCCTTTTAATATTTCAAAAAAATAAAAAAAATGGGGTGCTCAATTTGTTAATAAAAAGAGAAAATTACAAAAGCAGTATATTATTCTTTTGTTTAAAAATAGCATCAGCTTATTAGAAAATATTAGATTAAAATATAATTAAGTATATAAAATCGTATTCTCTATAACATCTTAAACTTTTGGACGAGATGTTATATAGTTTAACAACTCTTTATATTTTCATTATTATAAAGTTGATCAGTACTTAATTGGTTACTAAATATAGGAGGATTAATTTCACTGATGGTCATTGAACTATTTTTTAATTTCAGTAAAGTCGTTCAACTATGTTTTGTCACTTAAAAGTAACTAAACTTTATCATTGTCACCTAAATATCATTTTGTCTCAAACTTCCACCATAAATATGATATGACATATATTTTAGTAAAAAATTTCAAAAAAAAATGCCACATATGCTTAAATGGGTCATACCCACATTAAGATTCATGTCTCCTTTAATATGACTTAACCCAAGCTCCAAATGAGTTTCAATAGGTAAAAAATCGAACATAGAATCACTCAATCATTACCGATGTGATTCTTAACTTTTAATATTGTTTGATTGCATCTTAACCCACAAACTAAATCTTCTTTTTTCATTAGGGACCAATTCAAGACTTTAGTGCATCTAATGATGTTGTTGCTCCTCCAACTTAAGTTAATTATTGTTCACAATTTGATGTTATCCAACCTCTAGATGTTGTAGTTGTTTCAAAGAGAGGCAGGAATGTTAAATGAAAAATCATGTATGATTTCGTGGTTGATGTGCAAAAACAGAAGTCTAGGGAATTTAAGAATAATTAGGTTTTGTAAATATTTTTTGGATTTTGATCACGCTGATACAGTCTTAGTGACGGAGTATGTTGTGTTCTTTGGTCTAAACAATTGCTATAGATTCTCTGTAATGGTATGTATATTGACAATTTTTATTATACACTTTAATTTATTAGAGCCTTACTAAGCAGGTTATTTGTATGCTAGTGTTGCTTAATAAGCAACATTTTAAAATTAATAGAACGGTATAAATATGTTACGTGAGTTGGATACAGTAGTATTTTTGCTTCAATATAGTTATAAAATGACATGGATAGGACATGCAAACAAATTAGAATTTTCTAGCCTAATTTATTTTAGTATGGAATAATTATGAATGTGCATTATATAATAGAAAAGGTAAAATTTTTATAGTATAGGATAATTATTTTAAATTAATGTGAAATTTGATATCTTTTTTTTAATCGAAACTCATTTGGAGTTTGGGTCAATTCATATTAAAGGAGACGTGGATCTTGAAATGGGTATGACCCATTTAAGCTTATGTGGCATATTTTTGGAATTTCTCTTATTAAAATGTATGCTATGTCATATTTATAGTGAAAGTTTGAGGCAAAATGATTTTTAAGTGTTAATAATAAAGTTTAGTTACTTTTAAGTGACAAAAAAAATTAAATAACATTTACTGAAATTAAAAGATAGTTCAATGACCATCAGTAAAATTAACCCGATATAAAAATATTTACCTATCTATATTATATTATAAACTTATTTACCCCTCATAGAAAGGCTATCACTTAATAACATTAGCATATATAATTTATCATTTACATACAAAATGATCTATTAGACTCCAATCTTACCCATTTTAGGTGTCATTCTTCTCTATTGTTCTTCTCCGTATAGACATTTCTCTTTGTTCCTCTTCTATTCGACTTTTGTATATGAATATTCTCGGAGCTTTGAATAATGGTGAAGAAAAATGATTTAACTGTTAAAAATCATAAAACACATACATGAAGCACCAATATAAATGGGTTACCATAAGTTTCTTTAGAAGAATAAAAAAGAAATTATCAACAGAATCGATGTTTGAAACTAAATTGAAACTAATTGACAATGTAACTGAAACTAAACTGAAGTTGGTTGTGTATACATATTCATACATATTGATAGCGATTTAAAAAATTTAGAAGTTTTGAATTCGAAAATCAGAATTTATTAGATTATTTGTTGTTTGGATTGGTGTTGTTACAAATGATTGAGACTGTTCTTTGGAATTTATATTTCAACTTTTGAAAGAATATGGTGAAAATTCGAGATGGTTTTGGTTGAAATTAAATATTTTGTATGTCGAGTGTAGAAACAGTATACACAATTTCTACAACTTACATAATATAGTTGTATATAAATTGCATGTAAATTATAGTTGTTGACCACATTATGTACACAAAAATTGTATTTAAGCCAAAAAAATTTGTTGTTTTTGACCCGTTCTCTATTTATTTTAAAAAAAACTTTACTTACTTTCTGAAAATATAAAAAATTAGATGAATCAAATAAATAAGTTTAAAATCTTGTATATATACAAAAAAAAAAGTCCTTAAGATACACTTTATGCGATGTTATTTAAATGCCTTAATGGTTAAAGCAACGAGCAAGTCACAAAATTGAAGAAGAGTAAGAAATATAAAGAAAAGATTACAAGAATTGTCTAATGTAACAACAATAACATTTTTTTTTTAATTAAGGCTTTTCATTAATCACCAATGAAATAGCATTACAAAACCACATTCGAGCTTCAACCCAACTGACTGTCTGAGAACTAACATATAAACTATATCTACTATCCTAACTATCTAACACTACTATATTCGAAGGTGTTATAATTATTGTATAATTCATGGGGTACCTCTAACATTACAATTATACACTATGTCTCTTAGTAGGGCAATGTTACATCAAAATATTTTGTTGAAGACTCTTGCATTCCTTTCCGGCCAACAATAACAACATTGTAGATAGATGTTTGAACTATGCAATCGAACAATGATCTGGACTTTCAAAACAAGATGAGAAAAGAAGAATAAAAGGAAGAAGTCCAAAGGAAGGGCTAAGGACCGAGCCACACGAGTTGACCTATCAAGATAGTCATTAAAGAGCTTATGAAAGTGAAGAATTTGACAAAAATGTTTGGACTAAGCCCTTCACACAACACTAGGATATTGCAATTGTTATTTCCAACACCGACGTAGAGTTAAATATTAAAAATTGCATTGGTTTCTTGTTCTCAATCTGTGTGCTTAATGGAAGAACTAGACATATTCTCCTCCTTAAAAAACTAATACCTGCCTAAATTTTTTCTTCTTCGGCTAATCCTGTTAGTTAATTAGCTTTAGTGTAAAATTTTCAAGATTAAAAAATTTAAAGGTAAGACTTTTGAGCTTATGAAAGTTGTGAAGAATTATTTTTCCCAGCCAATTGCCACTTTTCTTGAGAATATTACCTGCTTGATTTACTTGCTTTAATTTCTTTAACTTTTTGTTTGTTGAATTGTGTTTAGTGATGACTTATTGTGAAGTCATAAGACTTCTTGGACTCCACCATTTAGTGGTTGGACCCTTCTTTTTTCTTTCTGAGTTTTCTATTTGAAGGCCGGCCGGATATAACAGAGAAAAATTCGTACACCAAAGATTAGGTATATTAATTTTAAATAGCAAATACTTTTCACTTTTGAAATCTATGTTTTCTAAAATATTCACTGAAAGTGTAAAAAAGCTCTAGTAACTAAGAAAAGAGGGAACCACATACACACTGGCAGGTACTTATCCTCTGCTATTGAATCTTGGACTAGTTTCTTGTATAAATTTCCACTATTAATCATACTTGCTGGTGTTAGTAATCATAACTATAAACTTTTTGGTGCTGCTGTTGGAATATGAGACCAGAAAAGCTTGCAAGTGGTATTGAGTATGCTTTTGCTTTCTATTTGTTTCAACAGAACATACACAATCAGAGATAAGTAAATAATACAGCAGAGTTTTATGTGAAAAACTCCTAGCTTATGGGATTAAAAATAACAACCTTCGTAGGAATTCAACTTTACTAATTGAGCAAACATCATATCACAAATTATTCTATCCTCATTTACTTGTAATAACTCTATTACATATCTCTTTGTAATAATTCTATTACAAAGCTCACAATTCGACTAACTGTAGCTAAGATACAAACACAAGGTTTATAGTTTTACATATAGTTTCCTACACTAATATTTCTAGCTAAGCTAAATAGGAATTACAAGTAGATCACTCTAACAAAGGTACAACACAACTAAGGACATATGGTAAGACAATGTTGGAAACTGGTCCTTTGTTATATTGTTCTTCGTCCTTGAAGCCTTCAAGTCACTTGAAAGATGGCGACACCCTTAAGAGAGAAACTTGATGATTTTTGTATTGTTCAAGTGTATGTTTTTCCTTGCTTCATGTTGATAATATACAAGTGATATCACTTGGATGATGCAAGCAATTATTCGGTACAAAACATGCTGCATAAAGTAACTGTTGCACAATTTGCACTGTCGCGTGTATGCAAAGAAAACACAGTGCAGTGACTTTACAACTATAGGAAATTGACTTGTAGCTGTCAGCAAGAGAACTGATGTCCATCTATTTTCCCTATCGTCTCTTTGACTCTAGTGGTTTGAACTTTTGCGAGACTTCAGACTTGTTGTTCTTGCATGATAAGGATGTATAATAGGTTCCTGATATGATTCTTATCATAAAGTTTGTTAGATCATCAAAATACAAAGAGGCACATAACTTATAGATTTTTTCCCTTTTTGATGGTGACAACTTATAATGGAAGTTCCCCTAGAGAACCAGTTCTCCATACAATATTCCGTGTAATAAGACGCTTATTCCCCTTGAGAACCTGTTCCCCCTCTCAATTTAATTTTCTTCCTCCTTTTGGCATCATAAAAAGATTATACACAAGTAATAGGCAGAAAAAGTCTAACAAATTTAACTTATGGCTACATGTGTTCACACTACATGGCTAAAAACAGAGCACAAGAGTATAAAATGCATAACAAAAGATGAGATGCTCATTAATTTGAAAGAGAAGAGAACAAAAATAGTAGTGCCATTGTTACACAACCATTCACACAAAAATAACTTAAAAGTACCAGTCGTAGAAATAGTAAAAGAAAGACTAAGGTGGGACATACACCATTCAACTTGACACTGGGAAGGGAACTATTTTAAGGAGCATTAGAAGGGGGAGACAGGGATGATTAAGTAAGGTCTCTGAAGAGAATATCTATTCGAGCATTTGTAGACATTGTTTGTTAACAAAATTCTCATTCAGGTCCTCAAACTATTTCCTTATATCTGTATTTTGTTTGGTTAGGCAAAAAAGCCTACGTACCTTGTGCACTGCTGGAATCAAGTGCCTCTTAGGCCTAACTAAGAGGCCCTTTAAGAATATCATTTTGTGCCTTCAACCTCCTTATCTCCTTATTTGTAGCATTCTGATCATCAATCAACTGAGAGATAGTGGGATTGCTGCCAACACCTCCTTCCTTATCAATACACTCACATTCCTTCAAGATTGTCTTTGAGAAGGTTTGTTTCCGAGTTTCCACTGTTGCTTTTTCCAAAGGAACCTTGAACAAGTTATGCACTTTAGTAAGAAAAAAACCCATAAAGCAAGCCATGATTGTCGTACTTGAAGTCTGCCACTTTTTTCAAATGCTCAATCAAAAGACCATGCATATTGATGGTAGTGTAGGCATCCTGTGCTTCCACGAGAAACATCTCTACTTTTGAAGTAATAGATCGTATTTCTGGGCTTGGAAGCAAGACCTTATTCATCATCTTAAACAAAATTGATACACTTAAAGGAGGGCCTTCTTGTGCACATGTTCCCCCTGTTGCACAACATCATCCTTCAGAATGGATCTTTTGATGTTAGGAGAACAGGTCCCCTCAATAGATGAAATCCCTTCAGTAAGCACTCCCAAAACATCCCCTAAAACACTTTGTCTATCACAAACTCTACTCTGTTGACCTTCAAGAAAATGCTATCTTCTTCCACTGTAAACGTATCTTCATAGAAGCTACGCACCTCTTCCTCACACACCGTGGGGCTCTCATTAGTGAACAAGTGTGTCCACTTTTGAAACTTACAAATGTCAAACAATTGTCTCATCCATGTTATGTCAAGAATGTCAGGTGCAAAGGTTCTACCCTATAGCCTCATCTACTTCCTAAGGGCTTCTCTGCCTCTATCCTTTTGCAGTCACTTTGACGTTCTTGGAGGAACTAGGTTCCTCGTTATCACTAGCCTTCTTCTTCATAGACTTCCTCACATTTTCTCCTTCTTTTCATACTTATCAGAAGAATTTTCACCAAACTTCTTTCCCTCGACATTTTTCACTTCAACATTTTTCATAGATGACTCTCTCTTGGGTTTTGGAATCACAGGTTTCTTAGAGGATATACGAATTAAGGAAGCAGGTTCCTCATTCACCTCTTCATTTTTTACATCAACAACAAGTTTTGGAGGCACCTCATCCTTATTCACTACCTTTCCCCCTTTTCACCAATCTCTTCCTTTTCTTTTATTTTTGTTTTTCTTCAAATAGTTTGAAGGGCTTCCTTCTTTTACAGCCTAGTAGTGGGTCTTTTAAGAGTGGGCACTCTAGGAACTGCCCTTCCACTTCTAGCAGTAACAAAGCTTAACATTATCATAGTCTTCCTCACTATTTTCATTTTCATCTTCATATAGAGTTCTCATATCAGGAATGACAATGTTCAACTACTCAATATCGAAGTGAGGAGAAGGAGCAAGATCGTTACTGACTTGGGGCTCTTTTGAGGAGCAAGGGTTTTCATCCCAAGTAGGATCAAAGTGATGTTATTAGGCTGAGGGATCAGGTCCCTCTGTTGAATCCCCAATAGTACTGACAGGTGCCAAATTTTCAAATGGTACTAGTTCCTAAGCCTCATCTTTATGACTTTCACCTTACCCCTGAGACCCAATAGTCTCGTTATCACCCTCATAACCACCAACCAAACCTCCCTATGCAGCAATCAGCAACATTTTCTTAATGACTTCTTTCTCATTTACCCCCAAAATAGAATCAGAGGATGTAGGAGGAACATTACTTGTATATTTGGCAATATTCAGATTAAAGCTATGAATGGCCACTGCTGAAATTTACCACTACGAACCACATCTTTTTGGGTCTCAAAACTTTTCCCAACACTCTGACTAGAAACTTCTTGTCCTTTATCTCCGTCTACTATTTCATCTTTTGCCATTTTTTCCAGGGAGATAGAAAAAGAGGTCACAACAGTCAACCTTTTGGGGTTCTAAGTCTTACAACTGCGGTAAGAACAAGAACACGATTGGGTTGGAGGGGAAGAAGTAGGTGGTTGTTGGTCTAGTTTGGGGTTTTGACTGGGCAACTATTGGGACTCAAACTCTCACTCCAGTGCTTCGTAAGAAGAAACCACAGTGGGGACGGCACTTGAAGTGTTTAATTTTTTGGATTCTGAGACATAGTGGGGATTAGAAGTAAGGACACGAGAACAAAAGAGTTCTCTTTGAGAGAGAAAGGGAATTTATGTCTTTGATATGGAAAATGGGGAAAGAGATATCTTTTGGTGTTATTTAGAAGAAGTGGAGGACCGGTTACAAACAGGTATGAATTACTAGGTAGACGGGTTAGTTAGTAATGTGTGTGATGCTTGAGTTCTAAAGAGATATGAGAGAGAGAGAGAGAGATACCGAAACATTTAATGACATGACACTTTTATAGCCGTTTAAAATATGCATTAGAGTACAACTAAACTACTAACCAGAGTCAAGGGAACCAGGTTCCATGACTTAGTTTTGTAAATGTGAGACTCACCCTTGTACCAAGATGCAACGTTATTAGCTGCTTGTTTGCTTTGTAGTTACCATGCGTGTTTGCCTATAACGGTATAGAGATGAGTTAAAACTTTCCAGAAAATACTTTTTAGTAGTTTTACCTATTTATTCTTTCATAGCCAATTATTGAGGGACCTGGGTGTCAGTTTGATTTTAACAACCCCAATGCCAATCGATTCTTTTCAAAGTTCTCTCTTCTAAGTGATTTGGTGAAGATATCTGCTACTTAGTCCTCTATTTTGCAGAACTTCATACAGATAAGACCTTTTTCAGCATTGTCTCTAAGAAAAAATGTCGCACCTCAATGTGCTTTGTTCTCTTCTGCTGAACCGGGTTCTTTTCCATGTTGAGAGCACTAGTGTTCTCATACATTAATGTAACACAATCAGAAAATACACCAAAATTCAATCGTTGTTGCTTGATCTATAGCAGTTGCGTACATCAAGATGCAGCTTCCACATACTCAGCTTCTGTAATTGAAAGAGACATAGAGTTTTGTTTCTTTGTACCCCATGAAATCCAACACGACCCCAGAAAATGTCCCATGCCAAATGTGATGTTTATATCCACCAGATAACCAGCATAATCAACATCAGCATACCAAATTAAGCTGAAATTGTCTCCTGAATGATAGTAGAGAACCAATTCCTACATTTCTTTGAGATACCTTATAATCCTCTTGGCAGCTTTCAGATGAGATTCCTTAAGATTGTATTGGAATCTAGCACATAATCTCACTTTGAATACGACATCGGGTCTACTAGTTGTGAGATACAAGAGTGAACCAATGATACTATTGTACATGGTTTCATTCATAGGAGAACTAGATTCATCCATGTATAGACGAGTGGTAGTGGCAATAGGAGTATCAATGGTCTTTGAAATTTGCATCTCAAATCTCTTTACGATCTCTTTAATGTACTTTTGTTGACTTCTCATCATACCCTTAGCGATTATTTTACTTGCTATAATGACCCAGCTGGTCGTTTTAAGAATTAACGCCTTGATACCTTATTAACTGCTCTTCCCGTGTTTGTTTCTGCTATTTTGATTCGCTGGGATGTTTGGTTTTGAGTTTCGGAGTATTTTGGGATACTTAGCCTCTGAAAGAGAGCTTAACATTTAGAATTTGGACCGTAGTTAGAGTAGTGTGAAGATAGCCTTGGAATGAAATTTTGTCATTTTCTTTAGTTTCGTTGGGTGATTTCGGGCATAGGGGCATGTTTGGATTGTGTTTTGGAGATCTGTAGCTCATTTAGGCTTGAACACAACAGTTGAAATTTTGAAGTTTTTGGTCCGATAGTGACATTTGAATATCGCGATCGGAATGGAATTACAGAAAATGGAGTAGCTCCATAGTATTGAATGTGACATGCTTGAAAAATTTCAGGTCATTCTGACGAGGCTTGATAGACTTTTTGATCGAAAGCGTAATTTGAGAGTTTTCGGAGTTCTTAGGATTGAGTCCAATGTTAAATTGGTGTTTTGATATTTTTTTGAGCGTTCCGAAGATTGAAAAGAGTTTGAATGATGTTTTAGGATTGGTTGGCATATTTGGTGGGGTCTAAGAGGCCTCGTGTGTGTTTCAGATGCTCAATGAGTCATTTTCGGAACTTAGAGAATTGCAAAAAAAGTTACAGCAATCAGTTCTAGTTTCCATGTTCGCGAGTGAGGTCGCATGTTCACGAAGAGGAGCTGGGGCTGGTGTAGGTTTAATGCTTCGATTCACAAAGGTGTTCCCGCATTCACGAAGCTGGGAGTTCTTATACCTACGCGTTCGCATAGGAGCGGGAAATTGGTCATCTCGTTCGCGACAAGGGGATCACATTTGTAATGAAGGAAAACTGGACCCAATCAAAGTTGTGCTTTGCAAACTCAAGGGTCCTTCCGCGTTCGGAAGAATGATTTAGTTGGGCAGAATATAAAATTTCAAAGTCGAGGGTTTAGCAAGTTTTGTGAAAACTAGATCTTGGGAGCTCGGATTTGGGCAAGATTTTGAGGAATTTTCAAAGATATCGATTGGTTAATGATTCTTAACTTCATATTGATTATAACCATTAATCTAAACATGAATTCATCATTTAACTTTGGAATATGGGATGAAAATTGGGGAAAAGTTCTTGGACCAAATTTGAGTTTTGATTGGGGATTTAACATTGGATTTGGATAATTTTGGTATATTTAGACTCGTATGAGTACAAATATTCTTAAAAACATAAATTTTACCCGATTCCGAGACGTGGGCTCGAAGGGGATAGTGGAATTAGTTAGTTGAAGTGTTATTATATTATGCAATTGATGTGAATATATTTGGGCCATTTGGAGTCGAGTACTCGTGGCAAGGACGTGATTTCGTGTTGATTTTTAGCTAGTTCGAGGTAAGTAGCTTGCCTAACCTTGTGTGGGGGAGAACTCCCTTAATATTTTGTATCAATCATATTTGAAATGCCTTGTATGTGAGGTGATGAATGTCTACTTGTGCTAATTTTTGAAAAATCCGGTTTTCATTAAGGAATTATAGTTATGCTCTTTTACTATTTATACTATTTGGAATTTAAGCTTGTTGTTAGCTTAGGGAAGCATGTCCGATTGACTTAATTACTTTACTTGCTCAAAGTGCCTTATTTGGATTATGTGTAACATGCTAAGGTAGAAATACCTATTTTACCTTGGTATGGAATTTGAATTGAATTGTTTATTCTTCATATTGTTGTTGTGTGTCTACTTTGAGACTACGGGATAGTATCCCGGGAGATCACCTTGCGTGTTCACTTTGGGACTGCGGATTGGTATGCCAGTAGATCCTCTATGCATTTACATTGGAAATACGGGATTGTACCCAGTAGATTCTCCCTATACTGGATATTTACATTTGGGACTACATATCAGATGTTCAGTAAATCCCCATGTATTATGTGTTGGACTACGGGACTGCACCAGAGAATCCACTAGATATTTGTATTTGGAGACTACAGGACGGTATCCTGGGATATCCCCAATTGTTATCTTTGTATTGAGCTGTACTCCTTTCTTAGATTATTTTTCCTCTATTATAGTTGATGTTGTTCTTTATATTCGATGTTATTTCTTAGTGTTGCGCTTAATTATATTGTCTTATTCTATACTGTTATATCATATATTTCATTTAACCTCAGTAGAGCCCTGATTTTCATCGTCACTACCCGACCGAGGTTAGGTTTGACACTTACTGAGTACTGCCATAGTGTACTCATGCCCTTTTTGCACATGTTTTCATTTATAGATCCAGGTACTTCCACTCAGTATTATCACACTTGAGGCGAGGAACTTTCATAGAGACTTCGAGGTATATCTTCCGTGCCTACAGACCGAAAAGTCCCTTTCTATTCTCAGTACTAGTATAGCCCTTCTGTATTTTTCCTTGTTGATAAATATATCTGGAGTTAGAACTTTTTATGTTAACTCTTTGCTTGTGATTCATGGGGTTTCGAATTTTGGGAGTATTAGATTGAGATTCTTGTATTGTTATATGTATGGAGGCATCTTCAACACTATTTTATTGTATTATCTCAATTATTAATTATGTTGGTTTTTGCAATTCTTTCTTTCCGCATTTGCTAGGCTTACTTAGTCGTAGAGACTAGGTGCCGTCACGATAATTCATAGAGGACGAGTTGGGGTCGTGACACTTGCAACCCTCAAAATAAATTCAATTCCCATATCATGCTCAATTCGAACTCGCTTCCCATAAGTTTTGCAAACTCCCCACACAAGGAATCATTTATTGCACCAAAAATGATATCGTCAACATAGACTTGCATGATGAGCTGGTTCCTCCCTCGTTTCTTCATAAATAGGGTCTTTGTCGATTTTTCCTCTTGTAAAGGAATTCAAGAATGAACTTGGACAACCTTTTCATACCTTGCATGAGGGGCCTGCTTCACTCCATATAATTCCTTGTCAAGTTCGAATACGTGTTCGGGATGCTCATGCCACTCAAAACCAGGTAGTTGTTTGATGAAGACTTCTTCCCTTAAATATCCATTCGAAAATGTATTTTTCACATTATTTGGAACAATTCTGATGGCTTCCATTCGAGCAACTTGGGCAAAAGTCTCATCATAGTCGATCCCTTCTTCTTGATTGTAGTTGTCCTTTTCCTTATTGTATTCCTAAATTAATCAAGCTTGTTACTGAACACCCACCTAGTTCCTATAACATTTCTGTCCGAGGGTCGAGGAACCAGGTGCCATATGTTGTTCCTCTCAAATTGATGTAGTTCATCTTGCGTAGCAATAATTGAGTCAACATCTTTAAATGCTTCCTTGATATTTTTGGGCTCAATTTGAGAAATGAAAGCTGAGAAGGCAAGTGAACTTCTTGTCTTTGATCAGGTTTGAATCCCTAAGTTAAGAGGAGTGATCACATTTTGGAGAGGATGTGAACTTTTGTGCTTCCAGTTAGATACCTGAATCTCATTGTGAGAAGACACAGGTTCCTATGAATGGAATCCATTATTGGCATTAATAGAGGAGTGAGTGCCCTTTCTCAGCTCAGCATCCAGAGTTCCTGGCATGGTATCAGAAACTCAGTACTTTGCTTCAGCTGTTGTGATAGAGGAAACAGGTTTCTCTATTTCAGCTGGAGATTCTAATGCATCTTCTTCGTTGGATTCCTTGACTTGCATGTTAGTATTTCTATTTTCCTTATCAATGACTTCATCAGGAATCCTTGAGTACTCTCCATCTTGATCAACCTTATCATGTGAATCTTTCCTACATAAGTGATGTGATTCATCAAGGATCACATATTTGCTTTCATCAACATATTAAGTTCTTTTGTTGTAACAAGGTCCATGTGAATATTGAGTATTCATCTACTATGACAAAAATATACTTCTTTCCTCATTTACTAAGCACCCTCATAGTTCCACCCAAATCCATATGGAGGAGATCAAGTGTTCTTGAGGTACTTACTTCCTTTTACGGCTTGAAGGGGGATCTAACTTACTTTTCTCTTACACATGCATCACACAACTTGCCATCTTTGAATCTTGACTTAGGCAGACTACGAACCGGGTCCTTCTTAACCAACTTGTTCAGGAATGAAACTTGAATGTCCTAATCTTTTGGGCCACAGTGCAACATCATCATTAAAAACACTCAAGCATGTAAGATCCCATTGTTCAAAGACTCAAAATCAGCAACATATATATTTTTGAATCTTTTTTCCACCAGAACCACTTCAGTAGTTACAAGATTTGTAACAATGCAAGTCTTTGATAAGGATTCCACCTTATTTCCTTTGTCGCATATTGGAGAGACACACAGTAGGCTATTTTTCAAGACATTCACATTGTACACATTTTCAATTGAAAGAGTTAGTGACTTCCCAACTCTTCCTACTCCCAGAATGTATCCCTTTTTTCCAGCGGCAAAGGACACACTCCCACCTTGTAGGGCTTCGTTGAAACCAATTTTCCCCTATGTATTTAAATATGCAAAAGACCTTCAAAATAGCATATATATATATATATATATATATATATATATATATATATATATATATATATATATATATATATATATATATATATATATATATATATATATATATATATATATATATATATATATATATATATATATATATATATATGCATGTCCGAGGTTTTTATTATTTTTTCCATAATTTTAATGGTCTAAATTGATTTATTTTCTCCATTTTTATCCATAAAATCCCCAATAATTATTTCCAAAAGTATAATTTTGATAATTCATCAATTGGATTTCTATATTTGTGCAAAAATATAGCTAAGGTAATTTTTAAAAAATTTTGTAGTTATATTTAGTATTTTTAAAGCTAAATTGCGTATAATTGCAATGTTAGCCCATTTTAAGATGTAATTATGTTTTATATTCATAAAAATTGAATCGTATGTTTTAAAATTTCTAATCATGTACTATAAATCATTTTAGCACTTTTATTCTTAGAAATTATCTACTATTTTCTATAAATTAAATAGGAAAAATCTTGCTATTTAACTTATAGCCAAAATTGCCTTCCAATTCTAGCCTAAATCAAATGGAACCCCAACCCAATTAAAAAAAACCACCCGACCCAAGCCCAAATCCAAGCCATACCCGGTCTAGACCTAAGTTAATCCTGGTTGTTGATCAATTCTGATAAATGATCCGGATTCACTCTTACCATATTAAACCCTAATGACTACCCCCCCCCCCCCCGCCAATCTCTCATTTCCACTTCTCATTCTCTCTCAACCAATCCCTCATCTTTCTCTATCTCTGGTTCTCTCTAGAACCTTCTCCTCTCCCTTTCTCTTCACTGAACCTTATCCACCTTCCCCGGCCATCTCCCTACTTGAATCCATGGTGGCCTCTCCACCTACTAGCCTTATGGCTCCCTCTTGAACGTGTGTCATCTTTTTGAGGACTTCAAGTGAAAAATAGGTGTTCACTTGCCTTCCATGGTTTCTCATACCATTTTCCGGTCATCCATGGCTATTCGAGTAAGATCTATGACTTTTTCGGCTAAAATCGATAACGTTTCCAGCTTTTCTCACCTTTTCTGGGTTCTCCAAAACCCTACCAACTATAAAGATTTTTTTGATCCCTTTTATACATGTCTTAGATCTGTGTATATTATGAGCTTTTGGTGTTTTCCTCAAAGGTTTTTTCCGATTTTTTCAAATTGACTTTTCGTCTTCAAGACTAGGGTTTCTTAGCCCCTTTTTTAAATAACATCTCCTCTAATTTTTAGTACTATCATATGATTTTACTATGTTTAAAGGGTTTATATATTTTTTTTCTTCTACCTGATTCATCACGTTGAAAAACCTAATTATTTTGGTTTTATCCGCAGTTCTGAAACTGTCTTTATTTATTTGATTTATATGTATACACGTTTCAATCGATTTCTTTATGGTTAGACCCTTTTCTTTGTTTATCTTGACCGATTCTATGTTCTTACAGCTTTTATCTCAACTTTGTTAAAAATCCTAATTTCTTAAAGATTTTCTTCACTTGTTACTGTGAGTTTAAAAGACTTTCTTTACTTGGTTTTGTGTGTTTGCCTGATCTTCTTTACCTGTAGTTGTATGTTAATTTTTTTCTTCATTCTTGTTCTATGTGTTAGCCGTGACTACTTGACTTTGTTAAGTTTCTGATGATTAACATGCTTTGAGTGGGTTCTTTTAACTACTGAGTCCTTAGCCTACTCGTGTCACTTCTGTATGATTGTGTTCATCTAGTTTGTTCACTCTTGATTCCTTTTGTGATATGGCTGACCTTGCATGTATGATACTCCAGTTCACTCTTCTCTATTTATATTTGAAGGGAAAAATCATGACTCCCTCTTGATTGGTCCCGATTTCCTTAAATCAAGGTTTGATTTAGAGGTTTTCTTATAAACCCCTAAAATTTAACTCGTTTGCTTAAGTTGATTGATTCCATTCCCTTATTTGTTGTGGTGCTTCATTCTTGCTGAATCCTTTCCTCAAATTAGCATATTCTGTACTAAGACTCAATCATATGCTCTACACTTTTACTACTCCTTATATGGTAAAAACCGATCTTTCTCAACTGATTTTCTTTCCTTAGTTATCCCTGTTAGTATCTGTTTAAGCTGTAATTCCTTGATTAAAGGGAAGTACTTGTATTAATTGGATTCAAATTGTTATTACTTCCATAATTATGCTAAACCTTTACTTGTTATCTTATTTTCTACCTATTTTCAAAGCTATAAATACCCTAAGTTGTTCATTAACAAGACACAAGACTCGGCTTTCAAAAAACCCCTCTCTTACTTAAAGAAAGATTATGTGTTCTAATACTACTATTGGCCGACTGCAGCCAAGGCTAATCATTTATAGACCTTGGTCCTTTCATTTTTCTTACCTCTATCTAGACTGGTATGTTCTAGTTTAATTTAATGCCTCAACAACAACATATTTCTATTCCTGCTTCAGTTTCTTTTGTTTCTGGCCTGGTTTTACTTGTGGTAATGTGGTGATGTTTGTATCTAAGCATGCCGATTTGATTCCCCTCCCTTTAAATTCATGTGATTCAATTATGCCTGGACGATTGTATTCTTTTACCTACTGTGCAATTACAATTTTGTGAATCCCTAATCCCATATCTCTCATCTATATGTTTCATGATTGGTTTGTTATTATGCCAGCGTCCAACTATCTCTGAACATGTCCCCAACAGTCCTAATACTCCTTTCGAGGTCAATTGTCTGCAGTCAATATATATGTATCCCTAAAATCCCTTTTTACCTCCATGTGTGATTACTAAATTCATTCACTTGCTATGTGTGGTCTTACTATGAAGTGTTTAAACTTTGTCGTACTAATACAACTGCATTCAACCTTTTCAAAAATAGACCTGCCAGATCAGTTTTTAAACAAACTATTTTCAAACATGTGTCATGCACTTTCACTGTACTCCTAAACCACTAGGTTCTGCCCTTTTTTGTGTGAACCTTTCCTTGGGACCCTTGAGCTCCCTTTGAACTTGGAAAAATAAAATTTGGCCTTTTCACAGTGCACTTACTTTGTCTTGGCTATGAAATCTGGGTGTGAGCACTGCCCGGGATCCCCTGAGGTCCTTAGGGAACTCTGACACACCTGGATATGAGGAAAAGATCTTGGCACTTGAGGTGATTGATTACATAACTTAGAGAGGAAGTAACTTCTTATTTTCATTGCTACTTATGTAATTTTTTTTAATGTTGGTTTGTAATAAGTTGTTGTAAACAAGTATTGGGGTTGGCCACTCAAAAGAGGTAGGGTAAATATGCATGTTGTAGTTGTTACGGGTATAAAACATGTTATTAGATTTATATTCCTAATTGCGCAATAGAAATCATGCTTAGGGTTCATACATGCATTAGAATTCATGCTCTTAGGTCCCATATTTATTGTTTCAACATGTGCATCCTTACAAAATCATATGTTAAAAATCTGCAATAACACTGTGCATTTAGAAATCCTGCTCTTAGGAAATTCTTCAATCATGTTGTGCATTTAGTAATCTTGCTCTTAGGAAATTCTGTAATCATGCTGTGCATTTAGAAATCATGCCTTAAGAATTCTGTTTTTTAACAATCCTGCCATTTTCATGTGCATATTAGAAATCATGTTCTAGGATCTTGTTTGCATTTTGTTTAAGACGCTTAGTTAATTACTGATTCATGAAAAGATAATAAAAAATATTCCCACATTGTGATGCAATCTGAATATAACTGGTAATAATATCTGCATTTATATCAACTAGAACAACATGCTCTTAGGGTAAAATAATTTCCATACTATTTTAATAATTCTAATTAACTGTTGCATACAATTTTATACCTAGGTAAGCTTTAGGTAATAACCTTAAATAAAACCAGAACCATCTTTGTGATTAGTGTTTAATTATCAACTGCTAAAATCAGTAGATAAGCCTGATTCAGACTTCTTCTATGAGTCATGTTATAAGTTTGGTTCTACTGTTATCATTTAGATACCATGCATAAGATTTAAATTCATACGTTAATTGTGTATGAGTCATGTTGTCTATGTGCATTACTTGCAGAGATATATTTGAGCCTTTCATTTTTCTTCCATGCTCCCCTTAATTTATGTCCTCCTAATTTCCTTTGGGTCTGGTAGGAAGGGACGGGTAACAGCATGCAATAAGGGTCGAGACCAACCCTCTCTTTAATTACCTTCATGGGGCGGGAAAAGATAGATATGGATATGATGACCGGTGCGTTATTTTCATATGTAGCCCCTCTTTGAAAAGTGTCATATCGGGTATTGCATTGATGTGATTTATATTACAAACAAGCCTAGGACACTCCTTTTTACATTCATAAGCATGCTTAGATTGTAATTCTTTCCAAAATCTTGATTTTCTTTATTAATTGTCCTTTTCAGACACTTGTGTATTTGAACTTAAATCCCCTATTATTTGAGCTATAGTTGTTTGTTTGCTACTTGTACAAATTAACAAAAACCTGTTTGGCTGGGAACCACACTAGTGGATTCTAAGAGTGCTTAACACCTTTCCCTTAGGATAATTTCAAGCCCTTACCCTATCTCAGGTTACCAAGCATAGTTATCAATAAACCTTTTAGGTTCCCTAACACATCTTAAAAATTGTCAGGTGGTGACTCTCCAAAATGCAACCCCCTTTACCAAAAGGAAAGAGTTGTCCTAACCAAAATGTCATGAACCCAATTTCGGGAGGAAAAAAGGGGGCGCAAAAACATGGTGACTCTGCTGGGGATATTTAGGCTTTTACCATTTCATAGTGTTTCTTTGAATTTGTACCCTTCTTGTGTACAATTATTTGTTTAGTTTCTTTAAGCATTTAATTTATTCTTCAAAAGCAAAACTGGTATATCTTTCTTGTTTCTTTTCTTTATAACTGCTTTAAATTATTCAACTGTTGTATTTATCGCTTTTTAAATGTGCAAATAGATGTAAAAATGAATTTAATTATTGCATAATCATGCTCAACATCATACTCCATTTGTGCCAAACAAGTACTATAGCAACACTTGATGAGTGTTTGCGTCCTTCTTATATCATTACCCCTAAATTCGGAAAGGGTTATTTGCGGTAAAACTAGTCGATCAACAGTGCAGTCAACAATTTTGTGCCTTCCCCCTTGAGTTGTCCGCTCAAGGGTACCGGTCTAAAACCCTATTGAAACCTTACTCTGTTTAAATTGTGCATGCATCATCGTCAAACATAGTCGGGTCAGTTATGTTGTCCACAGAGTGACTCTTTCAGATAGCATTGTCTAAAAGTCCACTGGGTTTCCCAAAACCCAAACGAACATCATCATATTCTTTGTATTATTTGGAGAACTAAATGCTTCACGCTAATTGTTGATATTAAATAGTCGAGTCTAGTGGGGTAAGGGCCTAATATTTTTTGTCTTGCAGAAATATGAGGCATGAAGTCCCTAGATTCGGGATGTTCGCCAACATCCACCCAAGGTTGCTAAGTTGGTGGGAAGATTTATATTCTAGTGACAAAACCCTCGCCAGAAAATATCTGGGTAATCTACCATCCCTCTTGGAGATCCAGCCTAACAACATGATCTTAGAAGTTGCTACCTTATATTAGGATTGTGAAAGGTCCCTGTTTCGCTTTGAGGACATTGAGATGATGCCTTTGCTAAAGGAGATAGAAGGACTGGCTGGTCTAGCGTAGGAAATCTCGGGTTTGCTAATGCCTGAGAACCGCACAAGCAAGGGTTTCCTTATCGTGTTACAAATGAAGAAAGGAAGAATCCATACTAGGCTGGCAAGACCCTGATGGAGGGGATCGGTGGGCAGACATACATCATTGTACCCATGATCATCATAGACAAATACCGAGCCTTGGAGAAGTGTCAATGAGGAGCGAGACACTTCGAAGGCTGCAATCAACTACTTCAGCTTTGGCTCATGGAATATTTCTAATAGGGCAAATACCGACAAAAAATTCAGCGAAGGGTATGGGATGACCACATTGCCTTCTACCACCCAAAGCGAATGAATTACATCCCCAACATGTTCGCTTAGCCTGAGAATTCCAAAGGAAGGGCTGAGCTCTTTGATAATCTGACTGAAGAACAGGTTCAATAGATGTTCAAATGATTTCTGACAGAGGAGTTCATCTCCCGATCCAGAGATACACCTTTCTTCATACTGATTGGTCTAAGAAGAACATACCTTTACGTCCCTTATTGAGTTATAAGGCAAATAGGTAGGAAGCAACTCATACCCAAGTTCGACAAGACGAACCATTTCCGAGCTGACTTCCAAAATGGTGAGAGTCCCCACAAGTGCCAAGACCACCACATGGGGCACTGCTATATCGTAATGGGGAAAGACACCATCGAGCCAGACATATATCATGCCAGTTGTACTCCTTTCTATTTAGGTTGGTTGAAAAACAATTGGGATGGTCAAGGCCAGCCAGGGTTCGTTCGAGATCACAAAATTATAGATAAAAAGGTCGAGGAGCAAGTCAAGTACAACTAGCGGCACAAAAGGATCCGTGAATGCCAGATATAAGAGTCCAACTAAAAGATGATTTAGGACTAGAAAGACATGGCTATCACTGCGAACAAGAGGCTAGGATACTTAGAGCGAGGCATAGTAGAACAATAGAAAAGGGTTGAAGACTGTCAAAAAGCTTAAGGGACTGAAGGTGGACATCTAGCTAGAGCATACCTGCTATTGGGACTTCGCGAATTGGGGAAGCTATTTGACAGAGCCAAGGATGTTGAATCTGGGAGTCTTTCTAGGACCAAATAGACATGAATTTACTGTTTTGCCTTTTGAATGTATTAAGGCCAATGGCCATTAGTGACTTTTATTTCTTGCTTATTTAGTGTCATTTTGGGATTCACCTATTTTTATCTATTAAATGAGGCATTTTGCATTAAACGTTCTCCAAGTCGACTTGTCTCCAGACCTACCTCGGGCACAAAGAGGTTCCTAAATTACGGCGTGCTTTACATTCCTGCACTATGTGTTTAAATATTGCAATACTTTTTATAATCCTCACTAACTTAATTACCTTTTGTTTTATTATTCCCCTCCCCAAAGGTTAGTTCATGCACTATGGAATCATCATCTTATTTGACAGACCTCCACCCACTCCTCCTCTTAGTCCTATTAAAGGCAAAAGAAAGAATAAAATGGAAGATTTGAGCAACACAGCTGAACGGGTAGAGGCCACTGACGGCCATGGTATTCGGGTTCCAAACGAGAATGTGTCACAACTTGAACATATACTGTTGAAATTCCAGGAAGAACTTGATCAGGTTTGGAATTTGGAAACCTGTCATTTTTCCTCGGCACCCCAGATACGAACTTCCCCTACACTCAAAACCCTACACCTCCTTAAAATATCCCAAAACAATAAGATCATCCCACCCCTTAACATTATGTTGCTCCATCGAAGAACCAATACAACACCTCCCATACCACAAACAACACTCCACTACTCATCTTAGAACCTCAAAGATCTACAAACGACCATTTTCGCACATGTGCACTGGGCCACTATAACACTCCTATCTACATGGAGACCATACCAAACTCCATCAAACATATCTCAAGCACACCTGAGTCTGATGAAAAGGATCTGCTTATCAGGACCTTGAGCGAGAAGCTTAAGAAACTGACCCGTCGGATTAAGGGCATTGACGGAAGCAAAGGAATCAAGGGGTTGAACTATGAGGACCTTTGAATACAGCCTGATGTCGAACTGCCTAAAGGGTACAAACCTCCTAAGTTCGAAATATTCGATGGTACGGGTGACACAGGGTCCACCCGAGTACATATTGCGACAAGTTGGTTAGAGTAAGGAACGCGTAAATATGGATATGATGACTGGTGCGTTAATACCATGTGTAGACCCTCTTTGAGGAGTGTCCTACCGGGTATCGCATTGATGTGATCCATATTACAAGCAAGCCTAGGACACTCCTCTTTTCATTCATAAGCATGCTTAGATTGTAAATCTTTTTAAAATCTTTATTTTCTTTATTAATTGTCCTTTTTAAACACTTGTGTATTTGAAATTAAATCCCCTATTATTTGGCAATACTTGTTTGCTTGCTACTTGTACAAATTCACAAACAAACTATTTGGCCGGGAACCACACTAGTGGATTCTAAAGGGTGCCTAACACCTTCCCCTTAGGATAATTTTAATCCCTTATCCTATCTCTGGTTACCAAGAGTAGTTATCAATGAACCTCATAGGTGACATAACGCATCTTAAAAATTGTTAGGTGGTGACTCTCCAAAATGCACCCCGTTTCCCAAAAGAAAAGAGTTGTCTTAACCAAAATGTCATGAACCCAATTTCGCGAGGATAATAGGGGCGCGATAGTTTTTGAGTGAAAGGAAATCATCAGTGCTTCCAGTCATATGCCTAAAGCAGCCAATATCCATATACCATCTTTGATTGCTTTCTTTCACTACTCCCTGCACAAGAAATCAAGGATTATATTTAGGGATCCAAATAAGATTGGATCCCTTGAAGTGAGGAAAAAAGGTGAATAAACTTTTTCTTGTCCAAGCAGGCATCACATATTTTTTTATTAAAAGGTACAGGTTCTTTACCAGTAGTTACTTTCTTAACAAACAATTTGTTTCTCTACTGAGATTGAAATCTAGCTTTACAGGTTTCTTTAAAGTTCCTGGTGTGAGATACTTTCTATGTGGGTAGTAGAGAGTATTTTCCTTTTGGAAACTGATTCCCTATATGTTCCCCCATATTTTTATAGATGGAATTAATTTCATCAGAGGACCTGGTCTATTGTAGATATTTTTCTAGGTCATTTTTAACTCTACTTAGATCTTTCTAAAATTGTCAGTTTCTTTCAAGTTCGGCACATAAACTGGATTTCACCATTTTTAGCTCATTTTCAAGCTTAAGATATGCCTCATTCGCATATTCCTTTCCCTTTTGAGTATTCCCAGAACTGTTTTCCCTCGTTAGTTCCTCAACTATTTCTTTTAGATCCACAACTACTACTAACAAGTCATATCTCTCTTGCTCTATGTTTTTAATTTTTTCAGTTAATGTATCCTTTTTTCCTTTTTAAATACCCTACCTACCATGATAAGTTTGCCATCACGTTGTTAGGACATCTCCATCGTAGGGGTTTGTCATCATGTTTTGCTTCTTTGGTCTTATCGTGTTACTAATGAAGAAAGGAAGAATCCATACTAGGCTGGCAAGACCCTAATGGAGGGGATCGGTGGGCAGACATACATCATTGTATCCATGATCATCACAGACATATACCGAGCCTTGGAGAAGTGTTAATGAGGAGCGAGACACTTCGGAGGCTGCAATCAACTACTTCAGCTTTGGCTCATGGAATATTTCTAATAGGGCAAATACCGACAAAAAATTCAGCTAAGGGTATGGGATGACCACATTGCCTTTTACCACCCAAAGAGAATGAATTACATCCCCAACATGTTCGCTCAGCCTGAGAATGCCAAAGGATGGGTTGAGCTCTTTGATAATTTGACTGAAGAACAGGTTCAATAGATGTTCAAATGATTTCTGACAGAGGAGTTCATCTCCTGATCCAGAGATACACCTTTCTTGATACTGATTGGTCTAAGAAGAACATACCTTTACGTCCCTCTTTGAGTAATAAGGAAAATAGGTAGGAAGAAACTCATACCCAAGGTCGACAAGACGAACCATTTCCGAGATGACTTCAAAAATGGTGAGAGTCCCCACAAGTTCCAACCCCACCACATGGGGCACTGCTATATCGTAATGGGGAAAGACACCATCGAGCCAGACATATATCATGCCAGTTGTACTCCTTTCTATTTAGGATGGTTGAAAAACAATTGGGATGGTCTAGGCCAGCCAGGGTTCATTCGAGATCACAAAATTATAGATAAAAAGGTCGAGGCGCAAGTCAACCACAACCAGTGGTACAAAAGGATCCGTGAATGCCAGATATAAGAGTCCAACTACAAGATTATTTAGGACTAGCAAGACATGGCTATCACTGCGAACTAGAGGCTAGGATACTTGGAGAGAGGCATAGTAGAACAATAGAAAAGGGTTGAAGACTGTCAAAAAGCTTAAGGGACTGAAGGTGGACATCTAGCTAGAGCATACCTGCTATTGGGACTTCACGAATTGGGGAAGCTATTTGACAGAGCCAAGGATGTTGAATCTGGGAAGGTCTTTCTAGGACTAAATAGACATGAATTTACTTTTTTGCCTTTTCAATGTAATCCAATGGCCATTAGTGACTTTTATTTCTTGCTTATTTAGTGTCATTTTGGGATTCACCTATTTTTATCTATAAAATGAGGCATTTAGCATTAAAAGTTCTCCAAGTCGATTTGTCTCCAGACCTACCTCGGGCACAAAGAGGTTCCTAAATTACGGTGCGCTTTACATTCCTGCGCTATGTGTTTAAATATTGCAATACTTTTTATAATCCTCACTAACTTAATTACCTTTTGTTTTTTTTTTATTCCCCTCCTCAAAGTTCATGCACTATGGCATCATCATCTTATTTGACAAGATCCAGGGACCTCCACCCACTCCTCCTCTAGTCCTATTAAAGGCAAAGGAAAGATTAAAATGGAAGATTTGAGCAACACAGCTGAACGGGTAGAGGCCGCTGATGGCCATGGTATTCGGGTTCCTAACGAGAATGTATCACAACTTGAACATAAACTGTTGAAATTCCAGGAAGAGCTTGATCAGGTTTGGAATCTGGCAAACCTGTCATTTTCCTCAGCACCCCAGATACCAACTTCCCCTACACTCAAAACCCTACACCTCCTTAAAATATCCCAAAAAAATAAGATCATCCCACCCCTTAACATTACGCTGCTCCATCGAAGAACCAATATAACACCTCTCATACCTCAAACAACACTCCACTACTCATCTTAGAACCTCAAAACTCTACAAACGGCCATTTCCACACATGTGCACTAGGCCACCATAGCACTCCTATCTACATGGAGACAATACCAAACTCCACCAAACAAATCTCAAGCACACCTGAGTCTGATGAAAAGGATCTGCTTATCAGGACCTTGAGCGAGAAGCATAAGAAACTGACCCGTCGGATTTAGGGCATTGACGGAAGTAAAGGAATCAAGGGGTTGAACTATAAGGACCTTTGAATACATCCTGATGTCGAACTGCCTAAAGGGTACAAACCTCCTAAGTTCGAAATATTCGATGGTACGGGTGACACAAGGGTCCACCCGAAGACATATTGCGACAAGTTGGTTAGAGTAAGGAAAGCGTAAATATGGATATGATGACTGGTGCGTTAATACCATGTGTAGACCCTCTTTGAGGAGTGTCCTACCGGGTATTGCATTGATGTGATCCATATTACAAGCAAGCCTAGGACACTCCTCTTTTCGTTCATAAGCATGCTTAGATTGTAAACCTTTTCAAAATCTTTATTTTCTTTATTAATTGTCCTTTTTAAACACTTGTGTATTTGAACTTAAATCCCCTATTATTTGGCTATATTTGTCCGGGAACCACACTAGTGGATTCTAAAGGGTGCCTAACACCTTCCCCTTAGGATAATTTTAATCCCTTATCCTATCTCTGGTTACCAAGAGTAGTTATCAATGAACCTCATAGGTGACATAACGCATCTTAAAAATTGATAGGTGGTGACTCTCCAAAATGCACCCCGTTTCCCAAAAGAAAAGAGTTGTCTTAACCAAAATGTCATGAACCCAATTCGCGAGGATAAAGGGGCGCGATAGTTTTTGAGTGAAAGGAAATCATCAGTGCTTCCAGTCATATGCTTAAAGCAGCCAATATCCATATACCATCTTTGATTGCTTTCTTTCACTACTCCCTGCACAAGAAATCAAGGATTACATTTAGGGATCCAAATAAGATTGGATCCCTTGTAGTGAGGAAAAAAGGTGAATAAATATTTTCTTGTCCAAGCAGGCATCACATATTTTTTTTATTAGAAGGTACAGGTTCTTTAGCAGTTGTTACTTTCTTAACAAAAAATTTGTTTCTTTACTGAGATTGAAATCTAGCTTTACAGGTTTCTTTAAAGTTCCTGGTGTGACATACTTTCTACGTGGGTTGTAGCGAGTCTTTTCCTTTTGGAAACCAATTCCCTATCTGTTCCCCCATTTTTTTATAGATGGCATTAATTGCATCAGAGGACCTAGTCTACTTTAGAGATTTTTCTAGGTCATTTTTAACTCTACTTAGATCTTTCCAAAATTGTCAGTTTCTTTCAAGTTCGGCACATAAACTGGATTTCACCATTTTTAGCTCATTTTCAAGCTTAAGATATGCCTCGCTCGCATATTCCTTTCCCTTTTGAGTATTCCCAGAACTGTTTTCCCTCTTTAGTTCCTCAATTATTTCTTTTAGATCCACAACTACTACTAACAAGTCATCTCTCTCTTGCTCTATGTTTTCAATTTTTTCAGTTAAAGTATCCTTTTTCCTTTTTAAATCCTTAATGGTTTCTTTTAAATAAATTATTAAGACTACAAGATCATCTCTCCTACTCCCATAGTTAAATCATTTTTATCATTAATGAGATTATGATAAGCATCAATTAACAATTTTTCAAATGATATAAGTTTCTTTTAAGAATAAGGCATCAAATATCTTTGAAAGTCCAGGATGTTTATCTCATTTTCACCCTCATCGGATTTTTCCATTAGGACAAAAATAGAGTCATATTCAGCCAATTCTTTGTCAATGTCTATTATGAAGGTGTCACCTTGTTCATCATCTCCTTAGATTTGCGGGAAAAGTATCCCCATCCAGCAAGGGCTTGTTTCACAACATTATTAGTGGCATCTTTTTTCTTGAATCTCCTGTCAGGAATTGGATTGCTCTTGGCTGTTTTGTCTGTGTTGTGCTTGCCGTGATATTGCTTGTGCAGAGGACAATCTTTGATGACATGTCCCGGCTTCCCACATTTATGACACAGGTCATAACCTTTTGGTTTGCTAGAGCTACCTCTTTTTGGAATGCCTCCATTTTTGCATATCATTTTCTGAAATCTTTTTGTATTATAAGCCATGTCAGCATCCTTGCCACTTAAGTCACTCTTGTCTGCCTTGACGACCAAGTTCTTCTCCTTTTTTGGGTTCTCTTCTTTCATGGTCCTTCTTTTTCTTCATTTCATATGTCTTTAGATTCCGATGAGGTCATCAAGGGTCAACTTTTACAGATCATTTGCCTCTATGATGGCATTGACTTTACTTTCCCAGGAATCAGGTAATACACTAAGTATTATTTTGACAAGTTGTTCCTTGGGATGATCTCTCCTAGAGAGTGAAGCTCATTGATGAAGGAGGTGAATCGTGTGTGCATGTTCTAAATGGACTCATCATCCTTCACCTAAAGAGTTCATACTCAGTGGTGAGCATGTCGATCTTTGACTACTTGACTTGAGTTGTTCCTTCATGTGCTGTTTGGAGAGCTTCTCAAATCTCCTTGGCAGATTGACAGGTAAAAGTTCTGTTGTACTCGTCTAGTCAAATACCACAGGCAAGGATCTTTTTTTCTCGGAAGCTCTTCTCTATAGCTTTGCGGCCAGCATTATTGTATTCCTTCATTGTATTTGGAACTGTCATGGCTGGCTTGCCAATGGGTTTTATGGGGATGAAGGGTCCATCACATATAACATCCTAAAGCTTTGAATCTTCAGCCATGATAAAATCATACATCCTTGTCTTCCACCATCCGTAGCATTGTCCGTTGAATATTAGTGGTATGTAGGTTGATTGACCTTTTTCATACACTTGGTGGATCAGCCATGAAGATCTTTTCTAGGTATTAGCCCAATAGAAAGAACCTGCTCTGATACCAATTGTTGGAAACTTAGGGTCCATCGAACTGTAGAGAGAACCTGGTTCCCTATCAGTTCCCATAGAACACACACAATAAGAGATAAGTAAATGACACAATAGAGTTTTACGTGAAAAACTCTCAACTCGTGTGATTAAAAACCAAGACCTACACTTGTAGGATTTCAACTTCACTAATTGCGCAAACTTCAGATTACAAACTATTGACCTAGGAATTAACCTCATAATCTCTCACTTACTTGTAATAAGTCTATTACAAGCCTTTTGTAATAACTATGTTACAAAGCTCACAACTCGACTATCTCTAGTCAAGATAAAAATACAAGGTTTATGATTTTATAGATGGTTTCCTACATATTTCTTCATGTTAAGCTAAGTAGGAATTACAAGTAGATCACTCTAACAAAGTACAACACAACTAAGGACATATGATAACACAGTACTGGAAACTGGTCCTTAGTTCTGTTGTTCTTCGTTCTTGAACCCTTGAAGTCTCTTGAAAGATGGCAACACACTTGAGATAGAAACTTGATGATTCTCGGATTGTTCAAGTGTGTATTTTTCCTTTGTTTCATGTTGATAATATACAAGTGAAGTCACTTGGATGATGCAAGCAATTATCCGGTACAAGGCATGCTCCATAAAGTGATTGCTGCGCTGTTTGCACTATTTCACATGTGCAGAGAAAATAGTGCAACGACTTTACAGTTTTGGGGAGTTGACTTGTACTGTCAGCAAAGGAATTGATGTCCATTTGTTCCCTCTATTGTCTCTTTGCCTCTAGTTGTTGGAACTTCTGCCAAACTTGAGACTTGTTGTTCTTGCGCACGTTGAGGATATGTAACTGGTTTTCAGGATCTGATTCTTGTCATAAAGTTTGTTAGATCACCAAAATATAAAAATGCACCTAACTTATCAAAAGCAACGAATAATAACATACAGAAGGCCTTTAACTGTTGTGATAGATGGTAATGAATTATTACAAGGTGCATCAGAGAGATTTTACCTGATGCAAGAATTCTGACTATGCAAATAGCATTTAGAAGGAAATGCAGCCAAAACTATCAGAAATTAAACACTGTAGGAGGAAGAATGGTGCATAGTTATGTTGTTGAAAAATATACTGGCTGGATTGTTGATATTTACGAGAAAGGACATATGTGGGCAGAAGCATGTATTGGGGCCAATTTCGTTAGGTACTAGGAGTGTGTGTTAGATGGTGTTGAATACTTAACTGCTGGTAGTGAATAGCTGTTAGATTTTGACATACAAAAGTTTAATTAGAATGCTACATTGATCTCTCAATACTAGAAGAAACTGCATATAGTGTGAATTGCTTGAGGAATTGTGCAACTCTGATTGAAGGTTGCTATACATAAAACCATGAATAGTCAGTGCAGGCCAAGGAAACAGGTGTCTTAGTAATGAAAATGACTTACGGGAGTTCCGGTTACGGCCTAGGTGTGTCCACAAGGCATGCTCTTTGATCGGTCAATTTGAATAGGCTAGCTGAAGATGACAAGGTAGTTGCTGGACATTAACTTCAGTGATTTTTTTTTGGATTTGGTCTATTTTATGTGAACGTTACTCCCTCTGTTTCATATTAAATGAATCATTTTCCCTTTTAGTCTGTTCCAAAATAAATGACACATTTTTAAATTTAGAAATAATTTAACTTTAAACTCTCATTTTATCATTTTTGCCCTTAATGAAAGCTTTTATAGCCACATAAATGGCATAGTACCGCAAACCCTTTATCCCTTAATTTTTTAAGACCACAAGTTTCAAAACTCTTGTTTTTTCTTAAATTTCGTGCCGAGTCAAATAATATGAAACAGAGGAAGTACAATGTAAAATCTAGACATTACAGAGCATTTCTCTCGACTATACTAGGTAACTCTCGATTCAAATTTGAACATTGGCTCGACCACGACTGGTTTTTCCACAGGAAAATCTGTGGCTATTTGAGAAGAGTTATATGACGAAAAGGTGTAGCACATTTCAAAACAGGTAGTACTATAATAACAATTTAGTAACAAAAGATAATTTAAAAAAAAGATATGCAACAGAAGGTACACATCCGGACAGACAGCTACTGCTTGCTGACATGAGAGCAATATATGAATGAAACTACCTCATCTATGCATGCTCTAATTAACCAAAACACTCTGAAAATGTACCATTGATCACTGCTCTTCCTTTGCCCTAGCTTAAAGGGCACCGGCCATGGCCTCGCCTTCTTCTGACTCTCTTTAATTTTAGCTGTTGTACAATTAATATACTCTAACTAACAAAAGAAAATCAACCTAGGGATGAAGAGGCTTTTCTGTTAAAACACTTGGTTAAAATTTTGACTGTTTCTTTTATACACCGATAGTGTAGTTCTTTTTTATGCTGCATTGTCACTATAATAAATGACGTAGGGGTTACTTCCAACTGAGAGGTTGTGAGTTCGAGTCTCCTTAAGAGCAAGGTGAGAAATTCTTGGAGGGAAAGATGCCGGGGGTCTATTTGGAAAAAGCATCTCTCTCTACCCAATGGTAGAGGTAAGGTCTGCGTACACACTACCCTCCCCAGACCCCACTAAGTGGGTTTTATACTGGGTTGTTGTTGTTGTTGTTGTTATTGTCACTATAATAAATGAGTACTAACTTGTAAGAATTGATTTGTGGACAAAAGTTTGGGCTATACCTGTACGTCTCAGGAAGGGCTGGAATGGTGCATTCCAGAAAAATATCAAATTACAGTTGGATCGACTTGCTTTTGGATATTGGAATGGCCAATACGAAACATATTTAGGGTAAAATTTCATGTCATCATTATTCAGTTAAAATTGACGTGACAAAATTGTAATTGTATGGTGATTCTGTAAGCCAATTACTGTTGAATTACTTTAGCTTTAGGGAATTCCAAATGACGCCAACTGACCAAATGGAAGAACCAATCAAAATGTACATTCTAGACACTGTGAAAAAGAAACGTCAATGTACTAGTAGAGTTCCAAATTCTACTCCTGAACGATTGAAAGATGCATTAATTGAGACAACCATATGATATGTCAATGTTGTCACCACCATTGGCACTTCAAAAAAGGTCTATATAAACTTATGACAAGAAAACTCAAGTGTCAGTAAACCTTCTAATTCAACAAATATTGCTCAGGTTGCTCTCTTTCTCTTCTGCAAAACTAACTCACTCTTTCATTTTGTCCTAGATTGTCTTAGACATATCTTCACTTTTGTTGTTAATGTTGTAATGAAAAGAGTTTTTATTAAGTTTATAAATAACTCTGCATTATATTTTTTATCTGATACATTATCTTTCTTCTTTAATAACTTTATGCAGTTGAGTTCACAGTTTGAAGGCTAACCAACCACAAGATATGGAGCAACAACTAGTTCTCTCCAAGAGCATTGACAATGATGAAGCTGGTATCATGCAGAATGTCGATGAGGATGAGATTTTCCCATCTGAAAAAACCAGCAATGTATTTTGCACAAGTAAAATAGAAGGCAATAAAAAGATTAAGAAAGGCTTAATAAAGATGCGAAGCCTGGACTTCGCAAAGGAATCACCAATACACGGAAAATCTCTGCGTCATGCAAGATCATTTAGTTCTCATTTTCTAATAAACATAGATGAGATAATGAGCGATGATGATAATGAAAAAGGTGCACTTATAAGCAAGACTTCAAGTGGAAATATGGGAATTTTCCCCTACGTCCAATCCTCCATTACCTCACAAAGCATCTCTGATGACGAGACATTAGAAAACACGCGAAAAAGTAAGAAAATTATTAAGGCATCAGAACATAAAATATAGCAGCCTCAATAGCGGCTAGGTTGCCTTTTTATGTATGTGATTTTTTTGACAATTTTTGCTTTTCAGAGAAAAATATCTTGGAAGTGAAGACATCATGCCCTATGGATCAGGAGGATAAAGATTCATGCAGCTGGAGAAGAATACAAATTGAGCCAACATTATGTATACGTCTTAAGGTGGTTAATGCATGGATCTGTTATGAACATTCAACTGCTTATATATAAGGATTAAGAATAAAAACATTTTTCTGGTTGTTTTGCAGTTTCAAGATGTGAAGTACACAGTGGCATTGAAGGGAGAAAAGCATTCTGATGCAGAAAAGTGCATACTGCAAGGAGTGAGTGGTTCAGCCTGTCCAGGTGAAGTTCTTGCTTTAATAGGACCTTCAGGTGGTGGTAAAACAACTTTACTCAAGCTTCTAAGTGGAAAGGTAAAAAATGATAGTGGAATGATTACTTACAATGACCAGCCATATAACAAGTCATTGAAACAAAGGTAAATGCACTAACTACTCTTGATAAAAATTCCATCCTAATATTATAGTTCAAAGGGAGAATTATTGATAATCACTCAACAGGATCGGGTTTGTGCTGCAAGATGATGTTGTTTTTCCCCATCTCACTGTGAAAGAAACCTTAACATATGCTGCTTTGCTTCGTCTACCCAATACGCTATCTAAAGAACAGAAGAAAGAGAGAGCTATTAGTGTTATAAATGAGCTTGGCCTAGAAAGGTAACTTCTTCATTTTCTATTGACAAATGTATGATGGTTCTTCGTTCCACTTCTAAGGGTGATACATTCTATCTTAACCAACAAAATAAGCTCTTTTCATTAGGGTGTTGCTTTTACGATTATACCACATAAAAAGAAAAGAATTATTAGTCACATGAACAGTCTTGTCATGTCAAGTTGTCTCTAGCTTAACTTTCTTGATGCTTCTAAGATTGTAATACCTTGTAAAGTTGGACACTGAAGTTGTTATTTCAGGTGCCAAGACACAATAATTGGAGGGGCATTTGTTAGAGGAATTTCAGGAGGCGAAAGAAAACGAGTTTGCATTGGAAATGAAATTCTACTGAATCCATCACTTTTGTTCCTAGATGAACCAACATCTGGTTTGGATTCAACCACAGCACTTCGAATCGTGCAGATGTTGCACAACATTGCCAGGGTACTCATTGTCAAAGAGTAGTCTCATTTTTAGACTAGCTTTCAAAAGTCTCATTGAGCAAAACATCTTTTTTTTTATAGGCTGGCAAGACAGTGGTAACGACAATACATCAACCATCGAGTAGATTATTCAGCAGATTCGATAGGCTGATTCTTTTGGGACAAGGCTGCTCACTGTATTCTGGCAAAGCCTCTGAAGCAATGCTATATTTCTCTTCAATTGGTTGTTCTCCCCTCATAGCAATGAATCCAGCAGAGTTTCTTATTGATCTTGCAAATGGAAATATAAAAGACAAGTCTATTCCTTCAGATCTAGAGAACAAGTTTCTACCAGGAAACCATCATTTTAAGAACAAAACTGAAGGACCTTCCTCAGCTGATGTTCATGAGGTATAACAGATCGCCTTCTTTTCTTCTATGTGATAACCATATGATATTATATATATCTAAAAGAACCAAGAATTTCAGTATTTTGTTGGGGCTTATGAGTCAAGGGTTGCCAACGAAGAGAAAATAAAGCTCCTGAATCATCGCCTAATAGAGGAAGATTCAGAAGTGCAGAGTTGGCCTAATTTAAGAGATTCGGGTGCAACATGGAACCAACAGTTTTCAATTCTTTTCACAAGAGGTATTAAGGAACGAAGCCATGAGTACTTCAGCAGTCTTCGGATAATTCAAGTCATAGCTACAGCTATTATTGTTGGCTTATTATGGTGGCATTCAGATACTTCATCTACTAAAATGATGGCAGATCAGGCAAGTAATGCTTATTTTGTTTTAAACTAACATGTTTATATCTTTTTAGTTCTTTAACAAATTTGGTATGGAAAATTTGCAGGCAGGACTATTGTTCTTCATTTCAGTATTTTGGGCTTTCTTTCCTCTATTTGCAGCAATCTTCACATTCCCACAAGAAAGGGCAATGCTGGTTAAAGAGAGATCAGTGAACATGTACAAGCTTAGTGCCTATTTCGTAGCCAGAATTACTACTGATTTGCTTCTGGACCTAGTTTTGCCTGTAATATTCTTGGTGATTGTCTATTTCATGGTTGGGCTGAAGCTGACATTCCCTGCATTTTCTTTAACTTTGGTCACTGTTTTACTCAGCATAATTGCTGCTCAGGTTAGAGTTTAAACATTTTGTTGCCAATTACCATATTGAAGCATGCTATAGTTGAGCTTGATATGACATTTTGGGTTCACTATGTTCAGGGCTTAGGTTTGGCTATAGGTGCAGCATTCATGGATGTGAAAAAAGCAACAACTTTTGCTTCTGTTACTCTCATGACATTCATGTTGTCTGGAGGATTCTTTGTCAAGGTAATTTACTTCCTCCGCTTCATAATAAGTGATATTTTTGCCTTTGACACACTCGTCAAAAAATATTAACTCCTATACAAAATAAGCATTTGACTAAATTACCCATAACTAAATATGTTGCTAACTTGGCACTTTGGGATCGGTAAATAAGGTCAAATTTTGGAAAAACAAAGTTGTCATTTATACTAGACCAAAATAAAAAGACAAAAATTTACTTTTTATGGACCGAAAAAAATAATGTCTTATCATCAGATACAAGTGGATAAATCAACGTTAATGTTAGATTTATTATAACTGTCGCTAACTTAATTACTGAGATGCTTTTGTTATGTCAAAGAGATTCAATAATTTCTCTATGTACAAAAAATTTGGATAGTGTAATTTTTCGACATAATAATTCAATTAACCCCCTATTTGAATGGTCTAGATCCCATTAGGCTGTAGAGAAAAGGAACTCTAAGTTTTCAGGAACAATAAATGGAGTAGGACAAGAAAGAGTTTGTCAATATCAGCTGCAATGTGTACCTTAAAAAAAGGTCATCACATCAAACAATCATAATGAATGATTTTAGTTGTTTAAAAGGCAGCGTGATGAACTTTCGCTATAATATAAGGGTCTATTGTATGCATTCTTACCTTGCATTTCTGCAAAATTTATTTCCACGACTCAAACTCATGACCTCTTAATCACATGACAGCAACTTTACCCCTTCAGTAAATTTTAATTGTTTGTGACATAAATTTTGTGATTGCAGGAAGTTCCAAGATTCATTTCATGGGTTCGGTATATCTCTATTAACTATCACACATACAGACTTCTCTTAAAGATTCAGTATAACTTATTGGGAAGTTCAAAGTATGGATCAGTTGTCCCCGAGTCTGGTGGAGTTGAAGTGGAAGCAATGTTGGTGATGATCATTGGATATAGGTTATTAGCCTACTTCCTCCTTAAAAAAATGAAACTAAGAACAACGACATAATTGTATTTTCTTTTATCATTCAAGCTCCAATTACTACCAATAAGTTGTACTACAACATTTTGTACTATGTTCTTTCTTAATTAATTTCATATGTTTCCTACTTTATATTTATTTTTTGGTTGCGGAGATAGAGAATTTTTGGACTACATATTTTGAACTTTTAATTTGCATCTAAGCTCGATGTCTTCTTTTTCCTGGTTGTTCACGAGTGGAGGCACATGGTAAGGTGTTATACCTACTATGAGACGACAAAAATTATTTTTTAATTTTTAATTTACCTGAAAATAAAAATAATATTAGAAATTGAAGAAAGTAGAATGAAAATGTGAGATTTTTAATTTAACTATCTAAGCATATATGTGATTATTCATATGATGAGTCACCAATTCTTAATATATGTTGAACAATACAGTATTTAAGTTGTATATAATCAAATAGAGACTAATCTGAACATCTAAGTTGTGTGAGGCGGGCGCATAATTCAAGACGTAAAATATGCACAAGACATTTTGGGGCATATGGGACAACCAACAATTAGGAGCGGCTCAACGGATGTCGGGTCTTTAAGGTGAAATTATATTGAGAGACCCTTAAATTTATATAAAATACATACACTAATACTAAAATTTACTTTTTAAATAATAAATTAATTATTAAGACAAAAAAGTAAATTTTCAAAAAAAGAAAAGGAAGAAGAGCACAAAAAATAAAGTGATGGACTATCCTATGTTAAGTCCACAATTCAAAGTGAAAATTTTGATTTGGGTATCATCACAAACAAGAAAGAAAAGTAAACGTAAATAACGTAATAGCTTAAGTTTTGAGCATTAACGGTGTCAAAAATATTTACTCCTTCTGATCAATTTAAAGGGTGATTTTAGTTCATTATATTAAGTAGCATTTACTGGTAAATACCTAAAATAAATTATAAATAACTTAATATAATATATTCAATTACATTAAGAGAAAATCAGTGCTTGAATGCTTTTGTGTTCATGTAGTTTCAAAGAACATTGTAAAAAAAAATTATGATGTTGTCGATATATATGACTTATTTACTATATAAAAAGGGTAAAATTAAAACTGAAGAGTGAAGCAAATATATTAATTAATAAGGGAATAAATTATCACGATTTCTAAATTTATTTCATAAAATACCTATATCAAGTAAAAAAAAATATACTGTACACTTTTATTTATACTAGTTATTTATATAAATTATTTCATATATAACTATCACGATCCGAATTTCCCACCCACTCTGAATTATATCTCTAGGACGACCTCCTGCTGGCTAGCCTCCACCTCTAGCGGCATAGCCTCCACCTCTAACTGCCTGACCTCTACCTCTTGCGGGCTGAACCCTACCTCTAGTTGGCTGGGCAGGCGGTGCAGGAATCATGGCACCAAAACCCAGCTGCTGCGTTTGAGCACCTGCTAATCTCGGACAAGCCCTCCGAACATGCCCATACTCACCACACTCAAAACATCCATCCGAATAATACGGTTGAGGAAACTGAGACTGACCCTGACGGGCCGACTGACCATGATAATAACTCTAAAAAGGAGGTGCTCTCGTAGGAGCTGGCAGTGCACTATAAGCTAGCTGTGCTGAAGGAGGTACATAAGGTCCACGAACCCCTGAAGCTCCATCGGATGTCTGAAGTGCTGAATGAAATGGCTTGGGATAATGGCCCCTACCAAAAGAATCCCTGCCTCCAGACGAGGTACCACTAAACTTACCAGAATGACGATGCCTCTTGTCAGACCCCTGACCACTCCCCTAAGATAGAACTACCTCAACTCGCCAGGCCATATTAGCCCATCCTGGAAGGAAATCTCGCTCCCTATCTCTTTATCCGTATGTCATTTGATAGATTGAGCGAGTCCCTCAATAAACCTCCTCATCCTCTCTTTCTCGGTGGGAAGTATAAGAAGAGCACGATGGGCCAAATCCACAAATCTGGTCTAGTACTGAGTAATGCTCATTGAACCCTATTGAAGACGTTCAAACTACCTCGGATAATCCTCTATCTTAGTCCCGTCTTTGTATAGTTATATTTCTATTAGAGGTCTGTAGAAAGTATATCTAGTTGGATTGTTTGTGGCCTTGTCGGCTTTCAGTTTTGGATGTATAATTGTTTGTAATGGCCTTGCCAGCTCGCTCACTTTATTCTGCATGTATATATACATATGCCTTGTTGGAAGGTTTACTTCATATATGATATTCTCGTAATTCAAAGTTGTTATTCAGGTTCATATCTTAGACGCATTCTTAGAGGTGGTTGACAGGTAGGACCCCGGCACCCATCGCAACCCATCGATTTGGGTCGTGATAAAAGTGGTATCAGAGAACTTCTGTCCTAGGGTTATCTACAGATCATATCAAGTTCAGTCTTGTTTATGGGTGTGTCGTGCACTACACTTATAGACAGGAGGCTACAGAACATGTAGGATGTTGTCCTCTCTTTTTATCTCAGATTGTACGATACATGAATTCATGTACCTAAAAATATGCTATATTTTAGCAATATCTCCAAAGAGTACGGCTGCCTAGAAGGGAAAGTCCGTGGTTTGTGAGACTACTATTCGAGCGCCACGAGTTACCAGGTCTCAGGGAGAGTCTCATGGTGAGGTTCCATCTGACACATCACATACCCCGCCCTTTCTAGAAGAGCTCTGAGGGGCCCCAGCTCCAGCGCCCGCCCCTGTAGATTCAGCACTTCAGTCGGATGCACCGGGTCATGAACTGAGAGATGATATTCAGTTATTGACCCAATTAGTAGCTGCACAGGCTCGGCCTCAGGAAGTAGGTATTGGTCATGCAGATAGATCCGTGAGTGCGGGAGTTCATAACTTTATTAATTTAGACCCTTAAGTATTTACTGGAGCAGATCTAAACGAGGACCCTCAGGCATTTATTGATAGAGTGTAGAGGACTTTATGGGTAATGAAGGCCGTTGCGACTAAGTCAGTTGAGCTAGCTTCCTACAAACTCTAAGATGTTGCAATTAATTGGTATGAGTTTGGGAATAGTACAGAGGTGAGGATGTCCCTCCAGCAGTATGATAGTAGTTTGCAATAGATTTTTTTTTTGTCATTATCTACCACCAGAGCTTAAGCGAGCTAGAGTTGACAGGTTTTTAATCCTTCGACAGGGTAACATGAGTGTTCAGAAGTACAATCAATTTTATTCATTGGCTAGGTAAGTTCCCACTATTGTATCTAAGATGGAGGATCGGGTTCGCCGATCATGATGGGTTAGAGCCTCACTTTATTAAAGATTGTATGTTGGTTTTGCATCAGCCAGGCATGAATATTTCTCATATTCAAGCGTACGCTCAGGGTGTATAGGAGTTTAAACAGACACAGAGGGTTGACTGTGAGCATGATAGGGCCCACAATAAGAAAGCAAGGTCTTCAGGTCCTTCTGGTGAGTTTCAAGTTGGTCAGAAGTAGCAGTACTCGAGGTATCCAACCCAGACATCAGCTAGCACAACCCTTAGTTTGGTGATAAGAGATTTGATCGTTCTAAATATTCACGATCTGGTTAGAATTTTAGGGCCTCAGGTTTTTAATATATGGGTGAGTCAAATTAGATGAGGCGATCCTTGCCACGAAGTACTCAATGTGGTAAGCAGCATACCGAGCACTGCCATATGGGATAAGGTATTTATTATTCTTGTGGTTATCCAGGCCACGTTATGGGGGATTGTCGAATGAAAGATGATTCAAGCATAGCTCAGCCAGCAGGATCTGTAGCTGGTTCGTCATCTTCAGTACGCCCCCTGGGAATAGTCCCCAAGAACTAATGAGTCATGGTAGAGGCAGAGGCGAAGCATCTAGCTCAAGCAACCCTCAGTATTGTTTACATGACACATTTTTTGAACAAGCCGAGATCGGCACTCGATCACTAAACATGACCAAGCGAACCATCTCTGCTTATCAAATCTATTATAACTCAAAACTTTATATGCAACAAGGCAATACTCTAACCAAATACTTTTTATTAATTCAACTATCTAAATAAATCAACTCCAAAATTTTATTCGTGGTATCTATACAATTACTGCTAAGTTATTATCAAAAACATCTTAATCTCAACCCAACGATAATATAAATAATGCCTCTACTGATAACTAACGCACTGTTCAGGATATGAGATTTGCTGGGCAGTTCTCCAAGTAACAAAGAAATAACTAAAAAAAGATGACTGTTAGTAATACTCCACGAACAAAAGTGGAGCTCACCAATAGCACTGGAAGAGAAGGAAGTCCTACCCGGTAGCTTGCTCGCCAGCAAAAATGGTTCATCGTTGTACCGCAGACCAACGTAGGTTCCTAAAAGAGAACGTCAGTACCATCCATTGTACTTAGTGAATCTCAACAACAGGGGATGAAACTTTAATAATATATGCATTACGAGCAAAAGTTCTAAATGCATCTAAAACATAAAGCTTATAAGAATAATTGCATAGCAGAATTTTATGAATATTCTAAAAGAAATTCTTTTTTTTTCTTTCTTATAAAAAAAATACTTCACTTTATACTTTGGGAGTTCCAACTATCCTGACTTAATTCTGTCTCAGTCACCGTGTGATCGGCACCGGTTCGATCCCAGCCTGATCGAAAAGGTTTAATCCACGAGGTGCTACTCGTCTCAAGATTCTCAGTGCTCATGTCTCATACCTTAGCATTGCTAAGTAAATTCTCAGCAACAAGACCCTCGGCTCGTGTGCTCCCTACTTTGGCACAAGTAGTTTCGGGAAGTCAACGCCTTGGTCAGGACCCTAGGCCTGGACAACTACCCTTCTCAGTATAAAGGATACTCCCAAAAATATGTTCTTTCTAATTATGACTTTTTAAGTCTAAATCTTTTATACATACTTATACTTGTATCCTTAAATGTAAGGCATGATATATGAATGAACTAAACATGTAAAAGTATTTCTAAAGATTCTTTCTTCTTCATAAATCTTCAACATGAAAATAGCATATAAGAATAACACATTATGTGATGATTTTGACACCAATAAATTAACATCTGACCATCTAACAAAAATGCGAAAGAAGCACATTCCAAGAATCTTACGTATTAAAATTAGTTTAAATAATAAAATATTAATATTTATATTAGAAAAGACATAGTACTATTCAACGTTATAGAAAAAGAAATTAAAGGTGATAGCGTAAACTTTTTGTTGACCTGTTCCCACCTGCAATTTGTGTTAAATTTGCTCTCCGTATAGAAAATTTTGCTATTGATGATATTTTACTGGAAGTTGATAACAAGGTCTCCAACTAGCTCGAATTATAATCTAGCATTAATGTTCTTGTTGGCCAATTTTAGAATATAGAAATCCTTAACTATAGTTCTATTTGCTTTTAAGGTGTCACACGGTTAATTAAAGATTGCTATTAAAAGATTGCTTGACTAGTTAGAAACATTTATTTGTTTCTTGCTAGACTTTTAAAAATAATAAATTTATGCACATATATCATAATAAGTTATCTAAACTTTTGCTAAAAATTTTTTAAGTTAATAGGTACTCATTCGCTCCAATTAACCAAATATAAACTCTTTTAAGAAATTCGTCAAACACCTTGTATGCTTGCTTTTGTGAGTTAAATCACTTTAGAAAAGGATTATATCAACTCGCCTTAAAATTTCTCGAACAAATACATAGACCACAATCCAATTTATACCTGTCAAACAATTAATTCTACAACAACCAATGCATTTCAATTAATTTTAAGGTTTCGCACCTACACACGAAGCTATATTGTTGATATAGACTGTGAGCACGTGATTTTTGACATTTATGAGAATAACTCCTAAAAAATAGACAAAAAATAATTTTTATTAATTTTAAGAATTTTTCTTCGTTTATTTGCATTTCATGCATTTTAAAGCTTTTTAAATCATAGAAAAATCTTAAAAAATGGTCATTTTACATATTTATTAAAAATAAATAAAGAAGTTTTAGTTTCTACAAAAAAATAGATTAATTTAGAATTTTTAATTTCTATGGTTGTTAATTAAAAAAAAAGAATAAGGATTTAATTGCAATGAGATTTTGATTTAAGCAATTGGCCCATTTTTAAAATCAAACTAGCCCAAAACCATAAATTTTTCTACCCAAACCCACATAACCCAAATCTGTTGCCTATCCCATAATCCGTAGGTCCATACCTCTAATTTAATCTCTACCTTATATAATAGGGATTTTTACCTATCTATACCATATAGCAAACCTCATTACCCCTCATGTTTAAGGTTTGTGTTTATGACATTTAAGCATACCAAATTTCAATTTATATACCATAATTCAAGTTAAGGGTATAATTATTGCTTCATTTATTCTACGCATGATTTTTGGAGCATATATTCATTTTCCCCTTTTTTCATCCTCTTCTCTTTTAAAAATCCCATGTAAAAATCCCTCCCCTCCCTAGAACATTCTCACCGTACTACTCGGCTCATATATCTGAATTCATTAGCTATTTATCTTGAATGAATTAGCTTGATCAAGGGCAAAAATCAACCGAAACGATTGAATATTTTAAGGCTAAAGAGTGGAAAACTAATCAAAATAATGTGCTAAAATCCGTCTCACAAAATCATATATAAAAAAAGAACAATTTAGAAGTTCTATAGTTTTATAGAGAGGTACAGATTTTCATGATGAATTAATGATACTATCAATGAATATATATATATATATATATATATATATATATATATATATATATAAAAGTTTTCCTTCTCATTTAGCCAATTGGCAACCTATTAAAAATACACATGGCAACTTAATTTAATAAAACTTAATTTAATAAATATTTACAAATTTGTGACTAAGAATCCAATTGTTATTATAGAAATCAAATTGAAGGCGTTGTAGAAACTCATACACTTCAAACTCATACAATACTTCTTCAAGTATTGTATTTAAAGAAGATTTTTTCAAAATTGAAAATTTGAATATTAAGAATTGATTAAATTTGGTATGCTTAAATTTTTTTGACACAAGATTGCAGTTTAATTGTAGTATAAATGTAACAATACAATTTAATTATAATTTACAATTTATCTACAATTATCTACAATTCTATAATTTAACTACAATTTAACTACATTTTAACTACAATTTCTGGAAAAATATGTCTTCTTCTTCTTCGACGAGTTTCAATCTGAAATTCAGTCAAAACCAAGTCTAATCTTCACCAAAACCCTTCAAAATTGAGATATAAACTCCTAAACATATTTCGAATTATTTACAACAACACCCAATCCAAGGGATTTTCAATTGTAGCATAATTGGCATTTTCGACATAATTGTAGAAGTTTTAGTCTTCCCAATCTACAATTTATCTACAACTTATCTACAATTTATCTATATTTTATCTATAATTTATCTACATTTCTATAATTTAACTACAATTTCTGGAAAAATATGTCTTCTTCTTCTTGTTCTTCTTCGACGAGTTTCAATCTGAAATTCAGTCAAAACCAAGTCTAATCATCACCAATACCCCTCAAAATTGAGATATAAACTCCTAAACATATTTCGAATTATTTACAACAACACCCAATCCAAACAAATAATAATTTTTGAAAATCCAAATTTGAATTCAAAGCTTTCAAGCTTTTTAATGGCTATCAATAGTGGAAAATATATGGAGAAAGATAGAATTACGCTGCAATAGATTTGCTTCCGTTTTAAATTTCGAAATTAATGGTGATAGAATCACCATTAAATCTGATTCCTACAAATTTGGAGCCTTTTTAGGGTAGAATCTATCTATTTTTGGTTTGGTACATATTTTGTAGCAAAACTATAGACTAGGCGGGTAAATACAATATCATGAATATTTTTGGTAATTTTCTATATGGTATATATATATATATATATATATATATATATAAATTCCTATATAATACTATGTGCACAAACACACAAATCACACACTCTAATACACAAACAAAAATGAAAAAGACCCTACACTCTAATAGAGAGGGAGCCGCAACAGTGCAAGAGAGAGACTCACCCCCACGTCTCTTCTTCTTCGAACCACCCCTTACTCAAACAAACCCCTGAACTTCTTCTTCTTCATTTGAAGAAACGGAGCAGCGGCGCTCAGAGCAAAGGAAAATGGAAGCTCCTCATCTTTTTCTGGACAGACGAGCAGACCCAAGAGTTCTCGCTACTCTCCACTCTAAATTCCCTCCTCTTTTTCTTCCACACTCGCTCACACACATACAATCAAGTGACATTTGGGTTTAGAGCTTCGAATTAAGGCATTAGCTAAGAAATCTGGCGGATTGAACCGTTATCCGCTGGCATCGAGTTGAACTCATTTGGCCGCTGGTTTGTCTCTGTTTCTGCTGCTGGACTTTGCCCTCTATTTCAGAACTGTGTTGATTATCTTCAGTTTATTTTCGGTGTCCGGTATGTTTACATTTGCCCGAAATCTTCTCTTGAATATGAATGAATATTTGGATTGTTGAATGTGTTCAATCTTCTGTACTCCTTATGTTCAATTTCTAGATTTGTCAGCCTACTGTTATCTGTTAATAAATTTTTTTCCCTTTCAAAAAAATGGAATTAGTCATTAACTAGTTTGGTTCTATTGCTGCTGTTTCGTCCAAAAGTAGCATGTTAGTGGCTAAATATCATCATGTGTGGCATTGCATTGTTAATTGAGCACTGAATTAGATTGATTGTTGTTGAAATTCTCACTCGCTGAAGATAGAGGTATGAATGTTGAGACCAAGCATAAATTGATATGAATCATTTGTTTACGACTTGTTGGCTGCAACTCGTATGGACACTCCTCATTGCCGAAAGTTCAGAGAGAATGAATAGATTTGTTTGTTATTTTTATATATTAGTTCATTTCTCTCCATATATGGTTTAAAAAGTGCTCTGTTTTATATTATTTTCTCTAGTTAAAAACGCTTGTTTTGGTTGGTCCCGTGACTTGTTCTTGAGATAGTTTTTCCTTAACTGTTTCATTATTCTTTTGGTATCTTTATTTTATTTGAAAATACTTCGACGAAAGTTTGGGATGGCAAGCTTGCATATTTACGTTGATGATTTTCTTTTAACTCATGAGTTTTATTAACATTGGCAATTGGAGTGTAAACTTTAGTAATTAAAAAAATTTAAGAAGTAGTTGACTTAGTTCGTTGCCCTCGCTTAATTTATTTTAATCCTTTCAAAATCGAGTTGTACCATTTAATTGAATTTTGGATGACCCTCGCAAACTTAAAAGTGCGTAGTTACTTTAAGCACGTAATTTATATTAACTTTATTAAACTCGGGTGCGCATTCATGTGACCCAAATCCGAATCTGAATAATGTTAAAATATGTCGAAAACTGCGGGTGCATTTATGTGACATGGTTCAAGCGTGTTTTCATAACGTTGCAATATTCCTAAAAATGAATAAAGCGGTTAAAATTAAACAATGCTCATAGGATGAACATGTATATGTTGGAAACACGTTTCAAATGCAATATACTAAACGTGTGTTCTTTTGTAGGTTTTGATGAATGTCAAACAAAGCAAAAAGCGATATATAGCAGTACTCAAGGACAAGCACAAAATGGATGCATTACAAGAAGCTCAAGACAAAGTTTAGAAATGTTATAATTGAGTCAATATTAATTGTGATCTTGATTCCTCAACTTGGCTCATAACATGGCTTCTCTACTAAAATTATTTTTCCAAAATCATGCATATTTAAATTAAGTGTCAAATGATTTTAAACTATGCATATTTACATTTGTTAAAATGTTTTCCAAGCATGCCTCAAAAATCTGGGCTAAGATAATCGATTATGTACTTATGATAATCGAGTATCTCTAAGCTAAGACTGCATGACAATCGATTGTGAATTAATGATAATCGATTGTGAGTAAGTCAGTTAACATCAGGTTTTTGCAAACTGCATAACAATCGATTGTGTACTTATGATAATCGATTGTTAACTGAGGCAAAGTTTTCAAAACTCATAAAAATCGATTATGAACTAATGGTAATCGATTAGAATGAGAAAAATGTCTCCCAGTGATTTTAAATAAGATGATAATCGATTGTGGCTTTTGATAATCGATTATATATGAGACAGAGAGTTTTGAAATTAATTAATAATCGATTATTCCATTTGATAATCGATTGTTGAAGCTGACCGTTGTCATATATTTTCAATTACCTTCAGGTAATCGATTGTTGATATTTAACAATCGATGTTTTGCTTAAAATCTGGAAAAGATTTTCTGAACGTTGTTAAAATAATCGATTTTTGATTTCCGGACAATCGATGTTTTATGCCAAAAATTGGAAAGGATTTCTTAACGTTATAAATAATCGACTATTGATTTGAAGTAATCGATTGTTGACGTAAAATCTGGGATTGAATTTTTAATCTGATAGGCAAACAATCGATTGTTTAGTCTTGACAATCGATTGTCACTGAGTAATTTCAGCAATCCTTAATTGGCAATTAGACAACGGTAAGACTGAGTTTTTCACCTATAAATACAGCTTCAACTCAGTGTTTTCACAACAACAACATATACACTTTGAGTATTTTCATTGCTAAAAGCTTTCTTACATTGATCATCATTTTCCATTCATCCATAAAGCTTTTTGAAGAGCCATTCTATTGAGCTAAGTTGTTGTGATCTTGAGCGTACTATTTCTACTCATATCTACTCATTAAGGAGTGCTTTGTAAAGTGAGTGTGTTTTGTGTTTGTAAGAGAATTGCGATTCTCGTTTGTTGAGGAACTTGTGATTCCTCGGTTGAAGTCTTTGGGATTGTTATCCCCGAGCAGTTGAAGTCTTTGGGATTGTTATCCCCGAGCAGTTGAAGTCTTTGGGATTGTTATCCCCGAGCAGTTGAAGTCTTTGGGATTGTTATCCCCGAGCAGTTGAAGTCTTTGGAATTGTTATCCCCGAGCAATTGAAGTCTTTGGGATTGGTATCCCCGAGCAATTGAAGTCTTTGGGATTGTGATCCCCGAGCAACTAGGTGAGGCTTGTGTCCTCAGCTGTAACGGTTTGATAAGCACCCGTAAGCTTGACAAGTTTAGTGGAAATCTCGAGAGAGTCTCTCGGGGACTGGACTAACCACGTTTGTGGCCAACCAGGATACATCATTGTGTAAGTTTATTCTACTGCACTTGTTTTAATTTCTGCAAAGTTTTTAAATTCCGCACTAAAACGCTTAATATTTTTAAAACGCTATTCACCCCCCCTCTAGCGTAAAGCGTATTGTCCAACAATTGGTATCAGAGCCATACTCTCTGAAAAACTTAACCGTTTGAGAGAACCATCCATGGCTTCTACTCTAAATTTCTTTGCAGGAATAGGTGAAGGAGAATGCAGCATGTCGCCTCCAATATTAGACGAAAACGACTACTCAGTCTGGAAATATCGGATGCAAGTTTTTACAATGGCAAATGATTTGTATCTATGGCAAGCTATTAAACACAGTGATCAACTGACAACAAAAGTCGGGAAAGATAAGGTAAGTGAATACAACACTAAAGCTATGAATATATTACATAACGCCTTGAACCAGGAACTTTGGCGAAAAATCTCCCACTATAAAACTGCTAAGGAAATGTGGGACAAACTTGAGGAATTGCACGAAAACACGCCTCAAAAAGCGGTCAGCACAAACGATGAATCAACTGGTCAGTGCCTCATGGCAGACGAAAAAGACGAGGTAAGTACATCTAACGATATGCAAATTGCTTATAACAAACTGCATGATGAGTTGGTAAATGCTTCTAAGACTATTAAAGATTTACAAAGAACTCTTTCTTTACAAGAAGAGGATTTTCAAAAACAACTCTTTTTAAAAGACAAGGACTTTGAAGAACGTCTTTCTTTAGCTCAAAAAGGTGTTGAAAATCTGTCTCGTGATAACGAGAATCTTGCAAATGAAAATCAATTTTTGTTAAATGATAGTATAGAACTTAGACAAGTCATCAAGACTATGCATGAAGCCTCTTGTGTTGATAAATGCTCTACTTGTACTGCTTGTGAGTCCTTAAAACTAGAAAACACAGAACTTAGGAAAACATTAGAAACACGTAGTAAAGAAGTTCCTAAAGTTGTTGAAAAAGAAACGCCTAAGAAATATCAACGGCATAAAAACAAAAACTTCACTACTCCACCTAGAAATAACTCTAAGGTATTAAACAAGCCTAGAACAAATTCTTTTAGACCACCTAGACATTATGCTAGAATGTATGAAAATAAGGGTAGAACTAATATCTTTAGACAACCTAGATCCGAATCTAGGATTCTTGCAAACAAGCCTACAAATAGTAATTTTCGGCAACCAAGAAATAACTCTAGGAACGAGCTTAGACCACCTAGACATGACACTAGGTCCTTCAACAAGTCTAGCACTAATGACTTTAGACCATCTAGATATTATACTAGAAATGGGAACAATATGTCTAGTGTTAATCTTTTTCATTCGCCTAGAACTTTGTTGGCTCAACCTAGGCATCAACACAACCCGAACGTAGTATGTCATTACTGCAATCGTATAGGTCATATTGCACCTATGTGTTTTACAAAGCATAGAGATTCTTCATATTATTATGGTCGTTATTTGCCTAACCCCCAAGGACCCAAAATGGTATGGGTACCTAAAGAATATTAATTTGCTTTGTAGGTGTGCTTGAAGGGATCAAGTGTACTATGGTACCTTGACAGTGGATGCTCCAGACACATGACAGGAGACGAATCCAAATTCCTTCAACTAGAGCACAAAGAAGGAGGAAGCGTTGTATTCGGTGACAACAATAAAGGACAAATTATTGGCATCGGATCGGTCGGTAAGAATGAAAAATCCTCTATAAAGCATATATTACTTGTCAAAGGTTTAAAGCATAATCTATTGAGCATAAGTCAATTATGTGACAAGGGAAATCTTGCGTTGTTTGATTCGGATGAGTGTTTAGTGTTTAGACGTAGTGACTTCAAGATTATTCTACGTGGTTTTAGAGTTGACAATATTTACATGGTTGATCTTGAAAACTCCTCATCCGAGTATGTTGATTGTTTGTTGAGCAAAGATGATAATGTGTGGTTGTGGCATCGTAGAGTAGCTCATATGAACATGCATCTTTTAAATAAATTGATTTCTCAAAATCTAGTGATTGGTCTTCCCAACTTAAAATTTGAAAGTGATACTATTTGTGATTCATGTCAAAAGGGGAAGCAAACAAGAGCATCTTTTAAATCCAAAAATGTTGTTTCAACCTCTAGACCTTTACAACTATTGCATATGGATTTATTCGGACCATCCCTTATCGAAAGTCTAGGAAGAAATAGATATGCTTTTGTAATTGTTGATGATTTCTCTAGATTTACATGGACATTATTTCTTGCACATAAAAGTGATGCATTTCTTAGCTTCAAGCTTTTTCTTAAAAGAGTTCAAAATGAAAAGGAATCAACTGTCACTTCCATTAGAAGTGATCACGGGGGAGAGTTTGATCACAATCTCTTTGCGGATTTTTGTGATGAACTCGGAATCGAGCATACCTTTTCCGCTCCACGTACACCACAACAAAACGGGGTGGTGGAAAGGAAAAATAGGAGTCTCGAAGAGATGGCTAGAACCATGCTCGACGAAGCTAAGATTCCCAAACACTTTTGGGCAGACGCCGTGAGTACCGCATGCTATGTTTTGAATAGAGTAGCAATTCGGCCGATACTCTTAAAAACCCCATATGAACTCTACAAAGGTAGAAAACCTAACATTTCACATTTACGTGTTTTTGGTTGTAAATGTTTTGTGCATAACAATGGAAAGGACCAACTAGGAAAATTTGATGCAAAGTCGGATGAAGGTATCTTCATTGGCTATTCTTCTCGTAGTAAAGCTTATAGGGTTTTTAATAAAAGAACCCAAGTTGTAGAGGAATCTCCTCATATTGTATTTTCCGAAGATAATACTCGCTTGGCGAGAAAGGATTGTGGTCTTGATCTTTCAGGCATTCTGGAAAGTCTAAAGGACAAAATTCAAGAAGAACCACCAAGGAAAGAAATTGACAAAACGGTGGAACAACCAATTGAAGAAGCTCCTCAACCGGAAAATGAACCAAAAGAGCAAATAGAATGGAGGACAGTCAAAGACCATCCTCTCGATCAGGTAATAGGCGACGTTGGAGGGAAGGTAAGTACCCGGAGCTCCCTTAGAAATACCTTAGATCTTACTGCTTTTGTTTCTCAAATTGAACCCAAAACCATCTCTGAAGCAATTGGGGATGAATTTTGGACCTTGGCAATGCAAGAGGAGCTTAACCAATTCAAACGTAACAACGTTTGGGATTTGGTGCCAAGACCCGAAGGTCATACCATAATTGGTACGAAATGGGTTTTTCGAAATAAATTAGATGAAAATGGCATAATCACTAGAAACAAAGCTAGGCTTGTGGCTCAAGGCTATAATCAAGAAGAAGGGATTGATTATGATGAGACATATGCTCCGGTAGCTAGATTAGAGGCCATCCGTTTGTTGCTTGCTTTTGCATCTTCTATGAATTTCATTTTATATCAAATGGATGTGAAAAGTGCCTTTTTAAATGGTTTTATCCAAGAAGAAGTTTATGTAAAGCAACCCCCCGGTTTTGAAGACTTTAATTTTCCTAATCATGTTTTCAAACTCAAAAAGGCCCTGTATGGTTTAAAACAAGCTCCTCGAGCTTGGTATGAAAGGTTGAGTAAATTTCTTTTAGAAAATAATTTTATTCGTGAAAAAGTTGACACAACTTTATTTGTCAAGCATGAAAATAATGATATCTTGCTAGTTCAAATATATGTAGATGATATCATTTTTGGTGCTACTAACAATGCTCTATGCAAGGAATTTTCAAACTTAATGACTAGCGAATTTGAGATGTCCATGATGGGTGAGTTACAATTCTTTTTGGGATTACAAGTAAAACAAATGAAGGAAGGTACATTCATTTGTCAAAGCAAGTATTGCAAAGAACTGCTTAAACGTTTTGATATGAACAATGCAAAGGAAATGGCAACTCCCATGAGCACATCCGATCATCTCGACAAAGATGAAAAAGGTAAGGAAGTCGACATCAAAAAGTACCGAGGTATGATTGGCTCTCTTCTTTATCTTACTGCTAGTCGTCCGGACATCATGTTTAGCGTGTGCGTCTGTGCCCGTTATCAATCATGTCCGAAAGAGTCTCACCTTACTGCGGTAAAGCGGATTCTAAGGTATCTTGTTGGTACTACCAATATGGGTCTATGGTACCCCAAAGGTTCTTCATGCCAACTTATTGGCTATTCTGACTCCGATTTTGCTGGATGCAAATTGGACCGCAAGAGCACTAGCGGCACTTGCCACTTGCTCGGTAGCGCTTTAGTTTCTTGGTTTAGTAAGAAGCAAGTTAGTGTTGCGTTGTCCACAACCGAGGCTGAATATGTAGCCGCGGGGAGTTGTTGCGCTCAAATCCTATGGATGAAACAACAACTCTTGGACTATGGCCTACGTCTTGACCACATTCCTCTTAGATGTGACAACACTAGTGCCATATGCTTGACGAAGAACCCCATTCTTCACTCGCGAACAAAACACATTGAAATTAGACATCATTTTATTAGAGATCACATTCTAAAAGGCGATGTCGAAATTGAATTTGTTGAAACAAAAAGCCAATTGGCAGACATCTTTACAAAGCCCTTAGATAAAGAGTCCTTCTTCCGAATTCGTAGTGAACTCGGGATCCTTGACTCCACGTTGATCTAAGTCATGCATTGCATTTTATTTCTTACATAATTTCTAACTTGAGCGTCGGAGGCGTCTAACACTTTTTTGCAGGTATCACCCTAAAGAAAAGGGGATCATAAAAGCATGACGCAAAATACTCAAGTATTCTACAGGAAAATCGCCGTCAAACAATCGATTACTGTATCAATAATCGATTACCTTTGTTATCTTTATTTTCCAATAAATAAACTTTTGTTTATTTCATATTTTTTTTTGCATATTCTTCTCTTGTATATATTTTTGCTAATGGCAAAAGGGGGAAGAAACGGGATATCAAGAAATATGCTATATCACTCTCAACTTCATTCATGCTTAAAGCGAGGGGGAACATGAATTGAGGAGGAACATCAAATTGCATACTTTACACTTGTCTTGGATTATCAAAATAATTATTGCATATATCCCGCTTATGTTTGCCATTATCAAAAAGGGGGAAATTGTTGGAAACACGTTTCAAATGCAATATACTAAACGTGTGTTCTTTTGTAGGTTTTGATGAAAGTCAAACAAAGCAAAAAGCGATATATAGCAGTACTCAAGGACAAGCACAAAATGGATGCATTACAAGAAGCTCAAGACAAAGTTTAGAAATGTTATAATTGAGTCAATATTAATTGTGATCTTGATTCCTCAACTTGGCTCATAACATGGCTTCTCTACTAAAATTATTTTTCCAAAATCATGCATATTTAAATTAAGTGTCAAATGATTTTAAACTATGCATATTTACATTTGTTAAAATGTTTTCCAAGCATGCCTCAAAAATCTGGGCTAAGATAATCGATTATGTACTTATGATAATCGAGTATCTCTAAGCCAAGACTGCATGACAATCGATTGTGAATTAATGATAATCGATTGTGAGTAAGTCAGTTAACATCAGGTTTTTGCAAACTGCATAACAATCGATTGTGTACTTATGATAATCGATTGTTAACTGAGGCAAAGTTTTCAAAACTCATAAAAATCGATTATGAACTAATGGTAATCGATTAGAATGAGAAAAATGTCTCCCAGTGATTTTAAATAAGATGATAATCGATTGTGGCTTTTGATAATCGATTATATATGAGACAGAGAGTTTTGAAATTAATTAATAATCGATTATTCCATTTGATAATCGATTGTTGAAGCTGACCGTTGTCATATATTTTCAATTACCTTCAGGTAATCGATTGTTGATATTTAACAATCGATGTTTTGCTTAAAATCTGGAAAAGATTTTCTGAACGTTGTTAAAATAATCGATTGTTGATTTCCGGACAATCGATGTTTTATGCCAAAAATTGGAAAGGATTTCTTAACGTTATAAATAATCGACTATTGATTTGAAGTAATCGATTGTTGACGTAAAATCTGGGATTGAATTTTTAATCTGATAGGCAAACAATCGATTGTTTAGTCTTGACAATCGATTGTCACTGAGTAATTTCAGCAATCCTTAATTGGCAATTAGACAACGGTAAGACTGAGTTTTTCACCTATAAATACAGCTTCAACTCAGTGTTTTCACAACAACAACATATACACTTTGAGTATTTTCATTGCTAAAAGCTTTCTTACATTGATCATCATTTTCCATTCATCCATAAAGCTTTTTGAAGAGTCATTCTATTGAGCTAAGTTGTTGTGATCTTGAGCGTACTATTTCTACTCATATCTACTCATTAAGGAGTGCTTTGTAAAGTGAGTGTGTTTTGTGTTTGTAAGAGAATTGCGATTCTCGTTTGTTGAGGAACTTGTGATTCCTCGGTTGAAGTCTTTGGGATTGTTATCCCCGAGCAGTTGAAGTCTTTGGGATTGTTATCCCCGAGCAGTTGAAGTCTTTGGGATTGTTATCCCCGAGCAGTTGAAGTCTTTGGGATTGTTATCCCCGAGCAGTTGAAGTCTTTGGGATTGTTATCCCCGAGCAATTGAAGTCTTTGGGATTGGTATCCCCGAGCAATTGAAGTCTTTGGGATTGTGATCCCCGAGCAACTAGGTGAGGCTTGTGTCCTCAGCTGTAACGGTTTGTTAAGCACCCGTAAGCTTGACAAGTTTAGTGGAAATCTCGAGAGAGTCTCTCGGGGACTGGACTAACCATGTTTGTGGCCAACCAGGATACATCATTGTGTAAGTTTATTCTACTGCACTTGTTTTAATTTCTGCAAAGTTTTTAAATTCCGCACTAAAACGCTTAATATTTTTAAAACGCTATTCACCCCCCCTCTAGCGTAAAGCGTATTGTCCAACAGTATAAAAATAAGAACTTTAGCCAATTGTAATAGTTTCTAGAACTACGGGATCTGGGGGTGCCTAACACCTTCCCTCGGATCAACAGAATTCCTTACTTTGAATTTCTGGTTCGCAGACTCCATTTGAACAGTCGAAAAATTTTCTCGATTTGGGATTCTAAATAAACCGGTGACTTGGGACACCAAAAGCCAAACCTATACCAAGTGACGACTCTAAATAAATAATCTCATTTCGAATAATATTACTTTAATTAGAAAAACTTCCTTATACGTGTTATCCTTCGGGGTAGCCGTGTAAAAAAGAGGTATGACAAAAAGAAGAAAATTAACTTTTCTATCTTATTTATTACTATTGTAGAGTAATTGATAATAGAGAATTTTATATACCTAAAGTTCAAAAATTAGTGATTTGTATAAAACCCTAAAAAAAATTCCATTCCTGCATGCTTGCGATTGCTGTGTAAAAAGACACGTCGATTTTTGGTTTTTGGTATAAGGTGCGTTCTGTCTTGTTTTCATGCAAGACTTTGCTTAAAGTCTTGCATTCCACGCGGCACGTGCTCCCCTTTTTTTATTTGTTTTGTTTCCCCCCGCCCCCCCCTTTTTTTTTTTATTAACTTAACTAATAATTAATGGTATCCACCTTTAATTATTCATAATATTAAAACATTAATATTTTCCTAATTTATATATATATATTCCTATATGGAAGATAAAAATAATAAAAATGATAATAATTTATCTCTATAGTTAGTGTGTCTCGAAACTTTAAAAATTTGAGGAGTGCTATAATCTTCCCTCCTTAAAAACATTCGTCCTCAAATGTTGCCAGGGCCTTATCCTTAAGGTAACAATCATCGATTAGGTCCTTGAAGCTCTTAAGTTTTTTAGCGCTACTGACTCTTCCGAAGGACTTAAAATTTTGGCTAACTCCCTAAAATATTAAAACTTTCGGTAGAGTTTCCCTTGTAAATTGGACTATCTAAAAAAATATCCCTGTTACAAATACCACAACTACCTTAACAATAACCAAATATACCATAACAAGCCATTCATACGCACCATGCGCGGCTCATAGATTAATTACTCACACTCCAGCAAGGAGGTACCACAATAACTAACAATTATCTAAAGCACAACACTTTAGCAAAAGTAAATCACTTTAATGAATTAAATACACTACGAATAAGCTAAATTACTACAACAACTAAGTATAATCTAGGAATGACAGAAACACTTGCTGACTTGTATTTAATAAATGAAATATAAATGTCAAAACAAACTTAGATTCGCATACCTTTTTCCTCAAATAAATATGGATATTTCTTTCTCATATCTTCCTCGACCTCCCATGTAGCCTTATTTGAATCATGATTACTCCACAAAATTTTTACCAATGCTATATCTTTTTTTCTCAACTTTCTTAGTTGTCTATCGAGAATTTCTATAGGTACCTCTTCATAAATAAAATATTCTTTAAATTTCTATGGTATCGGGAGGTATTATATCTGACTCATCATGAATGTACTTTCTAAGCATAGACACATGAAAGACAGGATGAACAGAGGACAATTCAACGAGTAGCACTAGCTCCTTTCATTGGTGAAACTTTCAAAAACACCTTATCACCAACCATGAACTCTAACTCACGATGCCTCTTGTCAGAATAAGACTTTTGACAACTCTGAGCGGCTTTAAGTCTTTCTCTAATTAGCTGAACTTTCTCCAAGGCCTCACAAACAAACACTGGACCAATTAACGGCACCTCTACCGGTTCAAACCAACCCACTGGATCTCCGCCCATACAGCACTTTATAAGTAGCTATACCAATGCTGGCCTGATAGCTGTTATTGTAAGAAAATTTTATAAGTGGCAAGTGATCATCCCAATTACCTCCAAAATCTATAACACACGCACGCAACATATCTTCGAGAGTCTGAATGGTTCTTTTTTGCCTAGACATCAGTATGTGGAGGGAAAGCACTGCTTAAATTGACCTTGGTACCTATCTTTTCTGAAATGCCTGCCAAAAATGCGCCATGAACTGAGGGCCTCTGCCAGATATGATTGAAATTAGAGTACCATGCAATCAGACTATTTCTTTAATGTACAACTGCGCATACTGCTCTGCGGAGTCTATCGTCTTTACTAGTAGGAAATATGCGGACTTTGTCAGTCGGTCTATAATAACCCAAACTAAATCATGTTTACGGTATGTGCGAGATAGACCTACTGCGAAGTCCATATTAATCATCTCTCACTTCCACTGTGGTGTCTTTATGTCTTAAGCTAGGCCACCAGGCCTCTGATGCTCGGCTTTGACTTGTTGGCAATTTAAACATTTAGCCATATGATCTGTTGCTTGTTTCTTCATGCCTTTCCACCAATACAACTCTTTCAAATCTAGATACATTTTGGTAGCACCTGGGTGGATAGAGTACCTCAAACTATGAGCTTCCTCCATTATGGCCTTCCTAAGACCATCTACATCAGGAACACATAATCGATCATTCAACTTCAAACTCCGTCACTTTCTAGAGTGAAAGAAGTGATTTCTTTGTTTCTTACTCCTTTTAATTTCACTAAGTACGGATCTGTGTTATGATTAGCCTTAACATGCGCAACAAGGGAGGATTGCTAAAGCATAAGTAGTTATATCTCCTTCTTCGGTATCGTCCAATCTAATTCTATCATTTGCTAGTTTTTGAATTTCTCAACCCAAAAATCGCCTTTGTACTACAAGATGGGATAAGACACACATTGACTTCCTACTAAGTGCATCTACTACCATATTAGCTTTCCCCGGGTGATAAAGGATATTGATGTCATAATCTTTCAATAGCTCGAGCCACCTTCTCTATCTCAAATTTAGTTCTTTTTGCTTGAAAATGTACTGGAGGCTTTTGTGATCAGTAAACGCTTCAGAATGCTTGCCATAAAGGTAGTGTTACCATATTTTTAATGCAAACACCACTGCTGCAAGCTCTAAGTCGTGTATGGGGTAGTTATTTTCATGATTCTTTAACTGCCTGAAATCATAAATAATAACTTTTCCATTTTGCATAAGAACACAACTAAGGCCCACGCTTGAGGCATCACAATACACTGTGAACCCACCTCAACCTGTCGGCAAGGTTAACACAGGTGCAGTGGTCGACCTCTTCTTTAACTCTTGAAAACGCTTCTCACAAGCGTCTGACCATTGGAACTTAACTGATTTCGGAGTCAACATAGTTAATGGAACTACAAGTGAGGAAAACCCTTCCACAAACCTTCTATAGTAGCCAGCTAGCCCCAAGAAACTCGTGATTTCAGTTGGCATTGTCGGCCTAGGCTAGTTCTTGACTGCTTCTGTCTTCTGAGGGTCTACTTTTACTCCTTCACTAGATACCACGTGGCCTATGAATGCCACTGACTGCAACCAGATCTCAGATTTTGAAAACTTGGTATAAAGCTCATTTTCCTTCAAGGTCTGCAAGGTTATTGTGAGGTGTTCTGCATGATCTTCCTTGCTCTTAGAGTACACTAATATATCATCTATAAACACAATAAAGGTATCCCGGAATGGTTTGAAACTCTGTTCATATGGTCCATGAATGCAGCTGGAGTATTTGTCAACCCGAAGGACATCACTAGAAATTCATAGTGCCCGTAGCGAGTTCTAAAGGCTGTTTTAGATATATCCTCTTTTCTGATTCTCAACTGATGGTATCCTGACCTCAAGTCTATTTTTGAAAAGTACTTTGCACCCTGAAGTTGATCAAATAAATACTCAATTCTTGGCAGTGGGTACTTGTTCTTAATGTTAACTTTATTCAACTGCTGATAGTCGACATACATTCTGAGAGACCCATCTTTCTTCTTGACAAACAGGAATGAGGCACCCCACCGTGAAATACTCGGCATGATGAAGCCTTTTTCAAGAAGGTCTTTCAGTTGTTCTCTCAACTTATTAAGTTCTACTGGAGCCATCCTATAAGGAGGTATAGATATGGGCTGAGTGATTGGAATGAGATCAATGCCAAAATCTATGATTCTTTCATGAGGAAGTCCGGGAAGGTCATCTGGGAAAACTTTTGGAAATTCTCTAACAACTGGCACTGACTGAAGAGCTGGTGGTTCTGATTCTGGATTAATGATGTGAGCCAAATAGGCGAGACACCCTTACCGATCGTTCATTGTACCTTAAGGTAAGAAATAAACTTACCTATAAGCGATGCTGAACTACCCTTCCACTCTAAGACTTCTTCATTTGGAAATTGGAACCTGACTATCTTGGCATGGCAATCTAATATGGCATAGCAGGAAGACACCAATCCATACCCATGATCACATCAAAATCCACCATTTCTAACTCATGAGATCAGCTTTCGTGTTGCGACATTGGACTGAAAATATACAACTTCTATCGACTCTGGTGACTTTCACTAACTCGCCAGCTAGAGTAGATACTAGGAACGGCTCACTAAGTTGTTTAGGTTCTAGTCTGAGGTTAAATGCAAAGTATGGAGTCACATATGAAAATGTTGAACCTGGATACATTATGGCATAATCATTATGTGAGCAAACTAAAAGTATACATGTAATAACTTCTGCAGATGCCTCTGCACTCTGACGATCAAGTGTAGCAAATAAACAGGTTGTCCCCCTCCCTAAGTAACTCGGTCTGCACCTCTGCCTGCTCCATGCCTGGTCTAATTATAAGAACCATGAGCCTGAGGTGGTGCAACTGCGGTAGCTAAGGAACTAGGAGAACAATTTGACTCCACAGAAATTACGTCGCAACTTTGGGCAGTTGGCCTTTATATGACCAATGTCTCCACAATGGTAGCAACCATGAAACCCGAGCTTGCACTGACCTGAATGTTGCTGCTTACATGTTCCACAAAGACCTTGTAGGTTTGAATGTCGCTCAGCATGACTCTGTCTATGTGAGGATTATGTCCTAAAATTATGATTCTTGCGAGAGTGATTTCCATTACTCTGAGTACATCTGAAGGAAGACCCACCACCTGACTGATGACCGGACAGGGCTAGTGATAATGACTCCTTATTAGAGGAATCCCTTCCACCTCAACTGGATATACCATTAAACCTGCACGTTGTCCGGACTTTCTTGTTATGCTCTTTTTCTTGTTTCATTTATTGTCTGTCTTTTTCTAAGTTCTTGGAAAATCCCACAATAGAGGAGAAGGATGTCATCCCTACTGATGTAGTTGATGTCGTATCCTTAATGTGGTAAGATAAACCGCCAATAAACCTGCAAATCTTTGTTCATTATATCTGAAACATATGAGAAGCCTACTTAGCCAACCTTATGAATTCTATGTAGTACTCTTACACAATTTTATTCCCTTGCTTGAGTTGTTCGAACTCTGAAGCCTTAACTTCCCTATCCTCTTCTGGGATAAAGTTAGACATGAAGGCCTCTTCAAATTCTTCCCAAGCAGGTGGACGATCATCTTCTTCTCTTTCATTTTCCCACATCTCAAACCAAGCGCCGACCACATCTTTAAGCTGGTAAGCAGCTAGCTCCACTACTTCATCATCAAATGTTTTCATCACTTGGAGGGCTTTCTTGACACCCTCCAACCAAAACATCAGATCTTCATCAACTATAGAACCATGGAACACTGGAGGACTCAACTTTATAAGTTCATTTACTCTTGAGGACTCAAAATTGTCATGTCTATTTGATTGAGGTGGAATCTCATCTCTTCTCTCATTCTGGTTGGCCATAAAGGCTTTAAACATCTCCATAGCACTATTGACTGCATTAAACATCTTACCCACCTCCGGGGATATAGTTTTCTGAGCCAGAGATGCTATTGGGGGCGGTACTGGATCCTGAGGTACTGGATCATCATACTCCACCCCTTTTTCATATTCAACTCAGGGTACTTAAACCCCATTTGTAGATTTATCCTTCATTTTTTGAGTTGAAGCCTTTTTAGTTCCCCCTTGAGTCACTATAGTAGCAATAGTTTCTTGAGCAGCATCTTGAGTGTCGGTGTCAGGGTTGCGAGTACGAGCTATTTCTGCGAGTTTTAAAGAAACAAATACATTAGATAGTTTCTTAGAGATAGGCTCTACCGCAGGATCTAAAGTATGAAAAAATGAGATTTTTCATAAATTGTTGTAGCTTCCTGTTTATAAGTATGGCGCGCTTACTAACACAGTTTCGTAGACCCCTAGGACTCTATAAACTTGAGGCTTTGATACCAAGTTTGTCACGATTTTCCGAACAAGCCGAGACCGGTACTCGATCGCTAAATATGACCAAGCAAACCATCTCTGCTTTTCAAATCTATTATAACACCAAACTTTATATGCAACAAGGAAATACTCTAACAAAATACTTTTGATTAATTCAGCTATTTAAATAAATCAACTCGAAAACTTTATTCGTAATAACTACTGATTTATTTCTAAGTTATTATCAAAAACATCTTAATCTCAACCCAACAACAATGTCTATGAAGCCTCTACTGATAAACTGATACACTGCTCAGGACATGAGATTTTCTGGCCAGTTTCCAAGTAACAAAGAAATAATTAAATAAAGATGACTCAACAGAATATCCACGAATAAAAGCGGAGCTCACCAATAGTACTTGAGGAGAAGGAAGTCCTACCCAGTAGCTTGCTCGCTTGCAAAACCAGTTCCTACATTGTACTGCAGACCAATATAGGTTTCCAAAAGAGAACGTCAGTACCATCCATTATACTCAGTTAGTCTCAACAATATGGGGCAAAACATTAATAACATACATTACGAGCAAAAGTTCTAAATGCATGTAAAACATAAAGCTTATAAGAATAATTCTAAAATAATTGCATAATAGCATTTTATGAATATTCTAAAAGAAATTCTTTTCTTTTTCTTTCTTATAAAAAATACTTCACTTTATACTTTGGGATTTCCAACTATCCTGACTTAATTCTGTCTCATTCACCATGTGATTGACACGGGTTTGATCCCAGCCTAATCGAATAGGCCCAATCTACGAGGTGCCACTCACTGCATGATTCTCAGCGCTTATGTCTCATACCTTAGCATGACTAAGTAAATTTTATGCAACGAAACCCTCGGCCCGTGTGCTCCCTACTTTGGCACAAGTAGTTTTAGGAAGTCAACGCCTTGATCAGGACCCTAGGCCTGGACGACGACCCCTTATCAGAATAAATGATACTCCCCAAAATTTTTTCTTTCTAAAACTTCTTCTTGTGACTTTTCAAGTCTAAATCTTTTATACATACTCATACTGGTGTCCTTATATGTAAGGCATGGCATAAGAATGAACTAAACATATAAAAATATTTATAAAAATTCTTGCTTCTTCATAAATTTTCAACATAAAAATAACATATAAGAATAATATATTATATGCTGATTTTGACACCCATAAATTAACATCTCACCATCTACAAAAAAAAAAAAAAAAGAAGCGAAAGAATCATTCCGAGAATCTTACGCATCAAAATTAGTTTTAAATAATAAAACATTACTTTCTTATATTAGTCAAGATATAGTACTATTCAACTTTATCGAAAAAGAAATTAAAGGTAACAGTGTGAACTTTTTGTTCGCCTGTTTCCACCTACAATTGGTGTTAAATTTGCTTTCCATATCGCAAATTTAGCTATTGATGATATTTTACTAGAAGATAATGAGGTCTTTGGAATTATAATCTAGCATTAATGTTCTTGATGACCAATTTTAGAATATAGAAATTCATAACTATAGTTCTATTGATGTTTAAGGTTTTACACGGTTAATTAAAGATTGCTTGACTAGTTAGAAATATTTATTTGTTTTTTGCTAGACTTTTGAAAATAATAAATTTATGCACATATATCATAATAAGTTATCTAAACTTTTGCTAGATAAATTCTAAGTTAATAAGTACTCACTCGCACCAATTAATCAAATATAAACTCTTTTAAGCAATTCGTCAAACACCTTGTATGCATGCTTTTGTGAGTTACATTACTTTAGAAAAGGGTTATATCAACTCACCTCAAAATTTCTCGAGCAAATACATAGACCCCAATCCAATTTATATCCGTCAAACTATTGATTCTACAACAACAAATGTATTTCAATTAAATTAAAAATTTTATACCTAAACACAAAACTTTACTGTTGATATAGAGAAAGAAGGAAATTAACTTTTCTATTGTTAGTTATTACTATTATAGAGTAATTGTCGATAAGAAATTTTATATAATTCAGTTCAAAAATTAGCGATATGTATATAACCTTAGAATTTTCTTTCTGTTTCTACGTGCTTGCGATTGTTGCGTAAAAAGACGGTCGATTTTTGGTTTTTGATATAAGCTGCGTTCTGTCTTGTTTTCATGCAAAACTTTGCTTAAAGTCTTTGCATTCCACGAGGCACATGCTCCCCTTTTTTTATTTCTTTTGTTTTTTCCTTTTTTTGTGGTTAACTTAACTAATAATTAATGATATATCTTTAATTATTCACAATATAAAAATAATTAATATTTCTCTAATTATATATATATTCCTATAGGCAAGATAAAAATAAAAAAAATTGTAATAATTTATTTTTATAGTTAGTATGTCTCGAAATATGTAAAATTTTGAGAATTGCTACAATCATATTTATGCATTGGCAGGATGACACGACTAGCAGTCATTGACTCATATTGTTACAAGTATATTATCAATCTCCTCATATGATATATTTGCACTTATTGACCCAGGTTCCACCTTATCATACGTTATTCTGTTAGTTGCTAGTAAGTTAGAATAAAACCCGAATTGGTTAAACCTTTTGATGTATCCACACATGTTGGGGACTCGGTGATAGCTAAGCAAGTATATGAGGTTGTATACAGTAGTTCATGGTCGATCTACCATAGATGACTTAATCGAGTAAGATATGGTAGAATTTGATGTTATAATAGGTATGGATAGTTGGCTTCTTATCATGCCAATGTTGATTGTAGATCAAAGATAGTGCAATTTCAATTTCAAAGGGATCCTATTTTGGAGTGGAAAAGTAATACGACATCGCCAACAAGAAGATTCATTTCCTATCTCAAGGCACGAAAAATTATTAGACCGGGCTGTATTTATCACTTAGTTCTGGTTCAGGATGTTGAAGTGGAGTCACCAACCATTCAGTCCATCCCTGTGTGAATGAATTTCTCGATGAGCTTCTAGTCTCCTGCCACAGCGAGAAATTGAGTTTTCTATTGACCTACTACCGGATGCTCATCCAATATCTGTTCCTCCTTATAGAATGGCTCCCGTAGAGTTGAAAGAGTTGATAGAACAATTAAAGTACTTATTTGAAAAAGGCTTTATCAGAACTAGTACGTCAAAGTGGGGAGCACCTATGTTGTTTGTGAGGAAGAAAGATAGTTCCTTATAAATGTGCATTGATTATAGGCAACTGAATAAGGTGAAGATCAAGAATAAGTACCCGCTCTCGAGAATTGATAATTTATTTGATCAGTTACAAGGTGCCAAGTATTTTTCAAAGATAGACTTGAGGTTCGGGTATCATCAGATAAGGGTTAAGGATGAAGATATTCCAAAGACAGCATTCATGACAGGATATGCGCACTTTGAGTTTTGGGTTACGTCATTCAGTCTGAACAATGCCCCAGCAGTATTCATGGATTTAATAAACGTATGTTTAGTCCTTTTTTAGATATGTTCGTAATTATATTTATTGACGATATATTGGTATATTATCATTCAGAGACTGAGTGTGCAGATCATCTGCGTACTGTGCTTAGTGTTCTACAAGAAGGGAAGTTGTATGCAAAATTTTCTAAATATTAATTATGGTTGAACTTTGTAGCTTTCCTTGGGCATGTTATTTTGGGTGAAGGTATCCGGGTGGATAAGCTAAAGAGTAAGGCGGTAAAGACTTGGCCTAGACCCACAACTCCGACGGTGGTTCGTAGTTTTGTCAGTTTGACAGGTTATTGTAGCATACTTATGGAAGGATTTTCTTCTCTTTCAGCACCTTTAACAAAGTTGACTCAGAATGGAGCAAAGTTTCAATGGACTAATACTTGTGAACAGAGTTTCCAGGCATTAATAGACATATTAACTCCAGCACCAGTTCTAATGCTCCCAGAAGGGACCGATGGTTATGTTATCTATTGCGACACCTCAGACATTAGATTGGGTTGTGCGTTGATGCAGCAAGGTAAGGTTGTGGCTTATGCTTCTAGACAACTAAGAAATCATGAGCAAAACTACCCGACTTACGATTTAGAGTTAGCTACGGTGATTCATGCACTAAAGATGTGGATGCACTACTTGTATGTCATTCATGTTAATATCTATATGGACCATAGGAGCCTCCAGTACATCTTCATGCAAAAGGAATTGAATTTTCATAAAAGGCGATGGTTGGAGCTACTTAAAGACTATGACGTTGATATTTTATACCATCCAGGGAAGGCGAACGTAGTAGCCGACGCTCTTAGACGTAGATTTATGGGTAGCCTGTCGTATTTACGGCCAAAAAAGAGAGAGATAGTCCAAGAGGTTCATCAGCTAGCTAGTCTTGGAGTTTGGTTATTGGACTCAGGTGATATTGGGATTACTCTTCAAAATACGGTAACATCCTCTTTAGTAACTAAAGTAAAGGAACGCCAGTACGAGGATCCTATGTTATTCATTATAGGGATACCACCATTAACAAGGAGAAGACGCCATTTAAAATTGCAGGGGATGGGTTTCTCAGATATTGTAAGGCCCCGTGAAAACTTGTCCTCAAAACCTAGTAGCTTGTAGTGCCAAGTTTCAAATATGTATTAAGAATGTGTAAAATTCTTTGCGGCGAGATTGTTCGACGTGGTTCAAACCCCTTTCTACTTATCTAGCATTTAAAAATCAAGAATCAAAGTTTTCCAGAAAAGTGCTATCATGCGGTCCAGAATATGGTCGCAAATCAAGTATGCAGACCGCATTTCTATCGCAAAGTGAGTCAGGGTGTTAGTCAAAATTGCGGTAGAAAATGCGGTCTATTATCCAATCACATAACTAATATGCGGATCGCATACTCGTTGCATATTCATCTTGGGGTTTTATAAAGGGGCAGTTCTCCAGTGCATTATGGATCACATAACAGTTATGCAGTCCGCATTTCTGCCGCAAACCCAAACAGAAATGTTCAGAGTTTTAGAGCACTTTTGGTGTCCATTCTGCAGACCGCATTTCCTCTTTTCGATCGCAAATACAATCGCATACCTGACTCGGGGCTCTAATTTTTCTAACTTTTAAACCCGACCCTTTCATCAATAAAACATCCCAACCCTTCATATTTACACATTTTCTGAACAAAACTAGAGAGAGGGAAGAGAGGGTTCTTGAGAGAGAAAGTCATATCTTCATCAATTTAATTTTCAAAGTCACCCATGCACGAAAATTTCAAGTAATTGCCTTCATCTTCGTTCTTGCAGGTAAAATCCCCAACTCTTTTTCATTAGTTTTCAGATTTAAACAAAAAGGGGGTACACATGAACTAATTCTTGAAAATATTAGTTGAAACGTACATGCATGGTCTTTAATACCTAAAATCTACAAAGACGAATTGGGTCGGAGTAACGATTTGCAAAAAGGAAGGATTGATAACCTAAGCAAGTTCGGGCTGTATCTGTGAGCTTCAATTCTAAGTTATATGTATTAACTTGTGAACTAGATTGACGGTACTAGGCAGTTTGGTGAATTGAAATTAGGAGTTAAAAAGGAAATTCGACTCCAGGTATGTACGAACTTTAACCTTTGTATAGTCACCCTGTTTGGTGTACGAGTAATTGATACGTTTTATTTATATGAACCATTTGTGAAGTTTGGTTGTTTCACCGGTGTTATGGCAAGATGGCCTATTTCATGAATTCTTGTGATTTATATGCCTTGAACATTGTTGATTATACGTTCCGATGTGACTGTGTGAATAGATGGCAACAAACTAAGTGTGTGTGTGTGTGAATGTGTTTATATGGTAAGGGCTGTGTAATACATGATGGAAAGAAGTCATAGCTGGTGTAATTGAAACAACTGTGGTAATATCATGTGTAGCTTGTCGTGGGCAATTATCGTTATGACTTAAATTGTATACGGGCTGTTGGATATGATGGAAATGGTACTGAGGTTAATGAAAACCCGTTGTGAAATTGTTATTGTTGTTGTGAAATGATATTTTGGATGGCCTGAAGCCATGTGATTGAACTGTGAACTATTGTTATTGTATGAAATGTTGTTGTCTGGTGGGACCGGGTTGCACACTGTAACACTAAGTTATACGGTGTGGGTTGTGGTGATAAGGGTGGCCGAGGTAATAAGGGTTGAGAAGTGATCATAATTACTATTAAAATGAAAATATAGGAAACTCCTGAGTATGAAATGATGTTGAAAGGGGAAAATGAGAGATTGTGAAACTTGTTGGCTTTGGTTGTTCCTTTCATGTGCATTTGATTGTTGATTATCTTACTGTTTGTGATCTGTGAATTGATTGATTTTACTTGGGGTAAACTTTATTCATACATACCATTACAATTCAAATGCACTGACATCCCTTTTGCCGGGGGCGCTACATTCTTGTTACGATTGTAGGTGGTTCTATAGCAGGTACTCCAGTCCACCGATATAGCCCTCCTCCACTTTCCGTCAGCTATATTGGTGAGCCCCTTTCCTTTCTGGGCCCTACGTAGCTCATGCCGCTTTTCTTTCCGGAGTCTTTTTTTTGTATTTATATAAGGTATAGCCGGAGCCTTGTTGCCGGTAAGTATTGTAAAAATCTTTTGTATTCCAAAAGGCTCCATAGACAGGAAACATGAGTTATGTAAGTATGAATCTATGTATTTGGGCAGTATAACTTGTAAACCACGCAAAGTAACCATGTATGCTTTTTATATCTCATAAGAATATGTTTAATTATAAATAACTATTTCACTTGAATAATGAGTAATGAAATCACGGGGTAACACGTGGGATAGGAAAGGTACCTATGTCTGCTTGACTGGGGCTACCCGGTCGAGCGCCGGTCATGTCCCTCAGTTTTGGGGCGTGATAGATATCGAGGACGATTATGTGTTCCTAATGTTGTAGGGCAGCATCGGCAGGTTATGGGAGAAACTCTCTATTCTCATTATTCTAGTCATCCAAGAGCAACAAAGACATATCATGATATCAAGGAAGTGTATTGGTGGGATGGAATGAAAATAGATATAGCACTGTTTGTTGCTCAGTATCCTAACTATCAGCAGGTTAAAATTGAGCATCACAAACATAGTGGATTATTGCATGCTATGGAGATTCCGACTTGAAAATGGGAAGTAATCAATATGGAGTTCATTGTAGGCTTACCTCGTACCCAGCGTAAGTTCGATTTGATATGGGTGATTGTTGATAGGCTTATAAAGTCAGCCTATTTTCTTCCCGCTAGAATGACATGTTCCTTAGAGGATTATGTGAGCCTTTGTATCAAGGAGATAGTACGAATGCATGGTGTCGCTGTATCTATTATCTCATAGAGAGGAGCTCAATTTACAGCTAACTTCTAAAGGTCCTTCCAAAAAGGATTGGGGACTCAAGTTAGTCTTAATACATTATTTCATCCCTACTGGAGGATTTGTTATGAGCTTGTGTAATAGACTTAAAATATAGCTGGAATGATCATCTGCCACTTATTGAGTTCCCGTATAATAGCTACCATTCCAGTATTCAGATGGCACCATACAAAGATCTTTACTAACGAAACTATAGGCCGCCAATCAGGTGGTTCGTCATTGGAGAATCTGGATTATATGGGCCAAACATGGTTCAACAAACCATAGAGAAAGTAACGTTTATTCAGGATTGACTATTGACAGCTCAGAGTCGTCAGGAGTCATATTCTGACGTACAACGTTGAGATTTAGAGTTCAAGCTTGATAGGATATTCTTAAAGGTGCCACCTATGAAGGGTGTGATGAGGTTTGGCGAGAAAGGAAACATAGACCATACTATATTGGGCCTTACAGGATCATTTGGAGAATGGGCCAAGTAGCCTATAAGTTAGAATTGAGCTCAGAATTGGAGTCTGTCCATCCAGTCTTTCACATATTTATGTTACAAAAGTACATTGGCAATCCTGCCCGAGTGGTGCCCATTAATGATTTACAGATTATAGAAGACTTATCATAGAGGAAGTTCCGGTTGTCATCCTAGACCGACAAATCCACAAGCTGCGGAATAAAGAGGTAACCTCCGTGAAAGAATTTTGGAGAAACAAAAATGTGAAAGAAATGACTTGGGAGGCAGAGGAAAACATGAAGTCTAGATATCCTTATTTCCTCCTCTAGAGAAGGGTCGCTGAGACGTCATAATTATAAGATATGTGAACAAATTCTTTTATTGGTTATTGTCGTTGGTCATATGATGCCATTACCGTTGTTCATAATTATTGTCCTGTGTGGCGTTGGGTTGTTAAACTTCCACAGGGAGAGTTGGTAGTGGTGTTGTTACAAAGGTGACCCTACAAAAGTTATACAGATTACGATGAGTTGAACATTCGAGGATGAATGTTTTTAAGGGGGGAATGATATAACATCTCGTGTTTTTGTATGTTAAAATTTTGTTTTCAGTTAACCAACATGGACTCGGGGATGAGATTATCTTGACGTTAACGTATTTACACTATTTGTAACAAGCGGTAAATAAGTGTAACGAAGGGTAAATGGTACACGAATTAAAGAAAACGAGTTTAGTCGAAAGTGGCCAATTTAGAATAAACTATGGGTCGAGCGAAAATATCCGATAATTATGATCTAGTACCATGAAAGGTACCATATTTCCATAGTAGTATAATGTGTAACGTATATTAAAAATAAGTTATATTTTAAGTAATTTGAGGTAATTTTAAAATTATGCTGACAATTAGTTTATTATTGAATAATAAGACATTATCTGATTAACTAATAAATGAATAAAAACTTAATAATTATCCCACAAATTATGAGGCAAGCCACTAAGTCAAGAAATGACTAAGAAGTCACTTATGCCTAGGTGGAAAACAAGGCATAAATAAGAATGGATAACTATCTAGGTTGTCTGTTACAAATCGAATGTATGAATCAAAAGGAATCCAAACGTTATTCCTTCCAAACTTCAAAGAACCAGAAAGTTTTCTTCTCAATTTCAAGGAAACCAAAATTGTTATTTCGTTCAAAAAATTTTAGGAACCAGAAAACAAATTTCGTCCATGAATTTCTAAGGATCAGAGGCAAATTTCGTTCAATCGACGAAGATTCTTCTAACGAAATATTATACGGAGTTTTTCCTACTTTAGGTATATTAAGGCCCTCCCTTCTTTTTTTTGTATGTTCAAAATTATACTGAAGAGACGAATAAACACACAGTTTTCGTAAATTACTAGAAATAGTATGAGTGTCTATATTCTTGATTCCTTATGAAAAGTATTATTATCTTTTGTTCGTGGGAATGAGAATAATACACAGTTGAAAAAGTTTCTCCGGAAGGAATATTAAGATTATTACCTATTTTTCGTGCATTTTAATCAGTTATACATGTGCATTGACCCATGACCAGATGGTGTTATATATCCATATACATACATACATATATAACTCTCTCTCTCTCTATATATATATATATATATATATATTTATATAGAGAGTGTAAATACGTTGATGATGTTATATGTTGATGATGTTATATGTTATATGTTGATGATGTTACTACCACCTGATCAGATATTATATGTTGATGATGTTACTCACAATGGCCCAGATGATATGATGGGATGCCCTCAATGGCTAGATGATATTATGTATACCCATACCTATAGATAGAATGATTTTTATGCACACGTACATGCCATTATAAACGTTCAGAATTACAAAGCGATTCAGATTTAAAGATGTGTTTCCTTATTCCATCTTTCATCTATGTTTTAAACGTACTAATTTTCATGCCTTACATATTCAGTATTTTTTGTACTGACGCCCTATTTCACGGGGCATACATTTCTTGCGCGCATGTGCAGGTAGAAAAGCTGACAGTCCAACTTTTTAGGATCCCTGATCCCCGAGAGTTGGCGTGCTCCACTTGATCCAGAGCTGGTTTGATTTTGGTACGATACGTTTGTGTGTGTTTATATATATATGTATATATATATATATATATGTATATATATATATATGTATATATATATATATATATATGTATGTATATATATATATGTATGTATGTATGTATGTATGTATATATATGTATGTATGTATGTATGTATGTATGTATGATGTGGATTAGTCTCATCTTTGTACCGCTATGTTTTATTAGAGATCTGTAGACAGTATGTCTAGTTGGGTTGTATGTGACCTTGTCGGCTTTCAGTTTTGCATGTACAGTTGTCTGTAGTAGCCTTTCCGGCTCGTCCACTGTATTCTGCATGAATACGTACATATGACTTGCTGTAAGGTTTCCTTCGTATATGTTATTTTTATAATTAAGCAGATGTTATTAGGGTTCATATCTTAGACATATGCTTAGGGTTGGTTGACAGGTAGGACACAGGCGCTCATCGCGGGCCATCGGTTTTGGTCGTGATAAGAAGATCGAAGCCAACAATGAAAAAGTGGAGACCTATAACTCTAGGGTTGATCAAATCCTAGAAGTACCCCCAATATTGAAAGGTCTGGATTCTAAGAGGTTTATCCAAAAGACTTCCCCTTTGAGCGCGGTGCCGAAGCCAATTATGAAGAAGTTTCGTATGCCTAATATCCCAAAGTATAATGGAACGACGGATCCAAATGAACATGTGACCTCTTACATGTGTGCCATCAAGTTGAATGACTTAGAAGATGACGAAATTGAGTCTGTTCTGCTGAAAAATTCAGTGAAACCTTGTCAAAAGGAGCTATGATATGGTACCACAACTTACCCCTAATTTTATTGATCGCTTTCTATGCTTGCAGATGTCTTTATAAAGGCGCACGCTGGGGCCATCAAGGCCGAGACCAAGAAGTTAGACCATTATCAAAGTAAAGCAAAGTGATAATTAAAAGATCAGGGAATTCGTGTCGATGTTTCAAATGAAACGAATGGATCTACCTCCGGTTGCGGATGATTGGGCCGTTCAGGCATTCACCTAAGGATTCAACCCCAAAACTCTTTGGCTTTACAAAAGTTGAAACAGAATTTGATCGAATACCCAGTCATAACTTGGGCTGATGTCCATAACAGGTACCAATAAAAAATAAGAGTCGAAGATGATCAGCTCGAGCCCCATCTGGATCTGTGTATCCCATAAAAACTAGTGATAGATCTAAAAGACTCGTCGATCATAAACCAAGACTGAACATAGATCTGTATCAATTGTATAGAGGAGATCAAAGGGGTAATAGGTTTGTATGTAAACCTAAAAAGAGTGAAAAAGATCGATCGAGGCCACAATAGCTAGAGACTCATGCCAAAACACGTTTTTACAGGGCACTTAGGTCTAGTGAGGAACCGAGATTTCAGCATTGATGCTGCCAACATCGTATCTTACATCGGACACATTAAAAATACCAAATGACCTCGGCCATTGTAATATGATCCTGCCCAAAGGGACCCCAGTCTGATGTGTAAGTATCATGGCACTCACGGCCATAGGCCGACAATTAAGGGAAAACGTGGCCTGGTTATTCAATAACAGACACCTCCGGGAATTTCTGAGTGATCGAGCAGAACATCACTTCAAGAAAAGGGATTCTAACAAGCAGACCGAGCAAGAGAAACCTTAGCACGTCATTAACATGATCATTGATGGAGTCGACATCCCCTAAGGCCAATGCTAAAACCCACTAAGGTGTCCATTACAAGGTAAAAGAGAACTTAAGACTATATACCAAAGGGTACCATATCTTTAAAAGACTAGGACACTGAAGGCATCGTGAAACCAAATAATAATTCATTGGTAATATATGTACTCATATATAAATCTCGAGTTAAGTGTTTGTTAATTGATCTAGGTAGTTCGGCCAATACCATCAGATCAAGGGTTGTGGAACAGTTGGGTCTACAGGACCAAATAATGCCTGCATTCCGATTTTAGACAGATTCAACATGGCATGTGAAACAACTACAGAGGAGATAACTCTATTGGTGAACACAACTGGAACCATTCAGGAAACAAAGTTCTACATCATCGAAAAGGATATTAGGTATAACACTGTATTAGGAAGGCCATGGATTCATAACATGAGGGCAATACCCTTGATAATACACCAGGCATTGAAGTACAATGGAGGGATCAAGACAGTTTACGGAGAACAACTTACCACAAAAGAAATGTTTGCGGCTGATGAGGTGATCCCGATGTTCGCACTCTTGACATCAAAGAACCTGAAACCCGTTAGGAAGGAAGAAACTAAATAGCAATCACCAACGCCGGCCCTGACTGAACCGGAGAAACAAGAGGTAGGCAAGGATGCTGATTACTATGTTCCTAGGTCATCACCACCCCTGAATAATCCGATGCCACCAAATCGACAGTTGATAAGCTCGAATTGATTGAACACTTGCCAGATTGGAAGGTATACCTGAGAACGGGGTTGACTCCCAAGATCAGGAAAAAACTCATTAAATTTATTATGCTAACATGGGTTGTTTTGCTTGGTCCCATCTAGATATGACACGGATTCCACCAAAATTAACCATTCATAATCTAAGCTTGGACCCGAAGTTTCATTTGGTTAAACAGAAAAAGAGGCCTTATTCCGAATTCAAGCATACTTCATCAAATTCGAGGTATCGGAACTCCTTAAAATAGGTTCTATTCGGGATGTTAAGTACCCAGATTGGTTGTCTAATGAAGTAATGGTGCCTAAAAAGAGAAATAAATTAAGAAGACTTTAACAAGGCGTGCGCGAAAGATTCTTTTGTTGACCAACATTGATGGCACAATCAACACAATAGCAAGGCACAAGATACTCAACTTTCTCGATACCTATTCTAGGTACAACAAAATCCAGATGGACTCGAGCGATCAAGAAAAAACTTCCTTCATCACTAAATTTGGCACCTATTGTTCTGACGTAATATCGTTTGGAATAAAAAATATTAGTGCTACTTATCAACGCTTAGTAATCCCGATGTTTAAAGAATAGATAGGAAAAACAATGGAAGTTACATTGATGACATATTAGTTAAGCCCAATGCGAGCAGATCACCATTTTAAATATTTGTAAGAAGCCTTCAACATACTTAAGGAAAATAATATGAAGTTGGACTCAGAGAAATGCGCATTCGGAGTCGGGTTCGGAAAGTTCCTTGGATTAATGTATCCAATCAAGGGATTGAGATCAACCCTAATAAAATTAATGCTATAGAAAATATCATCATGGTAGATAGTGCCAAGGTCATTCAGAGGCTGATCGAGCGCATTGCTGCCCTAGGCCGATTCATATCAAGGTCCTCCGGCTGAAGCCATCGGTTCTTCTCGTTATTGAAAATGAGGAATAACGTTTTGTGGACCCCAGAGTGCTTGAAAGCTTTAGAAGAACTCAAACGATACCTTTCAACTCCACCCTTACTCCATACTCTAAAGATAGACGAGATACTATACCTGTACTTAGCAGTATCTGAGATAGCAGTTAGTGGAGTCTTAGTCTGGGAAGAGGAAGGTATGCAATTTCCTATCTATTATGTTAGTAGCGAGGCTAAAACAAGGTACCCTTACCTAGAAAAATTGGTACTCACTCTTCTAAGCACCTCTAGAAAGTTGAATCCATACTTTCAATGTCATCATATATGTGTTGTAATTTAAAGCTCTCGGGCTGGTTGGCAAAATGGACCATAGAAATTAGTGGGTACGATCGAATATGTTCCCTGGACCGCCATCAAATTTCAATTCTTGGCAATCTTTGTGGCCGACTTCATGCTAGCCTTAATACCCGAAGTCGAAAAGGAATTGTTGATAACCTTGGGGATTTCCTCAGGAATTTGGACCCTCTTTATGGGCATGCCTCGAATGCAAAGGGGTCGGGACTTGGAGTCATACCGAAGCCGACTACGACTAACATAGTTAGGCAATCCATTAGAACCGTAAAATTGACTAACAGTAAGGCCGAGTAAGAAGCCATGATTGCAGGTCTCGAACTGGCTAAAAGCCTGGGCGAAGTGGTTAAAGCTAAGTGCGACTCCCTCCTTGTGGTAAATCAAGTCAATGGGACATTCAAAGTAAAATAGGAATGAAAGCAAAGGGACTTGGACAAATTATAGGTAACTCTACATTGATTCAAGGAATGGACCAACAACACGTACCCAGGGGTCAAAATAGCGAAGCTGATGCTCTAGACAACTTGGGGTCATCGATCAATGACTATGAATTCATCTCATAAATGGTTGTTCAATTCATGAGATCGATAGTGGAAGAAGGAAATAGTGAGATAAACTCAACAAACTTGACTTGGGACTTGAGAAATAAGTATATAAAGTACTTGAAGATTGGAATGTTTCCCTTAGATCCTAAAGACTCGAGAGCTCTGCACACGAAGGAAGACATCTTTGGCTTGTCATACGTTACTTTGCACATATGAACATTCGATAGCCCTCTCATCATATGCTTGGGGCCGGGATACACTGAATAATATTTTAGAGAAGTTCACGAGGGCACATGCGGAAATCATTTGGGGGCAAATTCTTTGGTTTGAAAGATAATCAGGGTTGACAATTATTGGATCAATATGCAGAATGATGCCAGGGACTTTGAAGGAAGATGTGACGGCTATCAAACACATGCACCGATGATCCATCAGACAGAAGAGCTATTAGATTTGGTCTTCTCACCTTGACCACTCATGAAACAGGGAATAGACATTGTCAGTCCCCTGACGTGGGCACCTAGTAAGGCTCAATTAATATTATTTATGACTGGGTGAAGCTCAAGCGTTATAGAAAGTCCAAGAAAAAGAAGTCATTGATTTTATTTTGGGACCATATAATATGCCGATTTGGGAACCAGCCGAGATCGTACGTGATAATGGGAAATTGTTCATCTGTAGCAAGGTAAGCAAGTTTTTCTAAGACCATGAGATTAAAAGAAATCTATCCACCCCATATCACCCTAATGGAAATATACTAGCAGAGTCTATAAATAAGACCATACTTCAAATTTTAAAGAATAGGATGATCGATGCCAAAGAAAAATGGAAGGAAATTCTGGCCGAAGTTGAATAGCTTTATCGTACAACTTTGAAATCCAGCACCGGAGCCATCCCATTCTCATTGGTTTACGATGCCAAAGTGCTAATACCTGTCGAACTGGGAGAACTGAGCTTGGGTTCCAATATGTGGTAGAAGAATTAAACGGAGAGGCCATGAACACGAGCTTGGAGAAATTGGACGAGAGGCATAAGGCCGCCCTAGTCTGGTTGGTCACCTTAAAGCATCAGATAGAAAGATATTACAACCGAAGAGCCAACTTCCGACACTTCAATATCAGGGAATTGGTGCTAAGAAACTTTACAATGTACACTTGAACCCTAACTAAGGGAAGCTGGGACCGAATTGGGAAGGACCATATAGAGTCGTAGATATCATCAATAAATGTTCATACAAACTCGAAGCAGGAAATGATGCACAACTACCAAAAAACTAGAACATGGCACACTTAAGGTGATATTATATCTAAGGTAAGTTTTCATTTACCCTTTTATAATATTATCAGATTAACACTTGTAAGAAATGGCTAAGGGAAAGTACCACTATTAGGTTTGAAAGCACGCGTTGCGCTCTTTTTTCCTTGAAATAGTTTTGTCCCAAATGAGTTTTAGGCAAGGTTTTTAACAAGGCAACAGTGAATCGTCCTAACTAAGATTCGAAGACTAGTTTAAAATGGGGTATATAATTGCATCAACAGTTTCATAGCCACATCAAATATTGACCTTGAATACTGGGGGTCATCGCCATCAGGTTAGACTTCTTAGCAAGGAAAGAAGAGAATTTTGTACTTGAATGGCGTAGGCCCGGTTGTTAGGATTTATTGTATGTTACAAAAAGCCAAACGAACCATTGCCTTATAGATCACCATAGCCGAAATACAAGCTTTTACTTGCCTTTGATCATGTATTTTACATACAGCACATCTTGCTATTACATATTTTTGCCTTTTAAAGCATAGAGCCTAAGGGCTATCTATGTTTAGAGACTATCGACCCAAGGGATACCTTCACTCGGGGAGTGTCGTCCAAAACGAATTCGGGCATCCCAGGCCATCAAATTGCGGAGGCACAAAATCTATTAGGTTGTGCCTAAACCTAAAGGGCTACAACCACTATAAAAAAATGGCCCCGAGATGTCTGAAACCTTCTATCAAAACCATAAGGCCTTCAATAAAAATTGAAAACTTTCCAAAAGGTTAACCTCGGACAAAGCATCGTATAAGAATACTTAAGCATTTTTGGGAAACTCCCGGTCACTTTGAGTTTTCGAACCTTCGAGCAAATAAAAAGAATTTCGTCAAGGTTAAGTCCTATTTTTGGACCTCTGAAAAACAAGTGACTTGTTACTATATTAGATTCTATGCTAAGACACTGAAAATATTTGCGTGAATGGAAATTGCGAAAAGATGCTAAAATATTTGAAATATCAAAAAAAATGGGAAATTTTGTATATTCCGGAATATCTTTACAGAAATGACCTCAACAATATATATGTACATGATACAAAAACAAACAAAAACATCCTATGGCATCTATGCCTAATCTTCATTGGAACCCGACCCATCACCAGAACGGTTGGGGCCTTCGAATTCTTTAGAGCCATCAGAGGCCTCTTGACCTTTGGGTTAAGCTGGATTCTTAGCCTCGACCTCAAGTACTTTTGCATCCTCGATCTTGGTAGATAAGTTGAAGCCTCGGGTATGGATCTCTTTGAGGTGCTCCGTCAGGGATAGTCGTATCACGTAGTCAGTACTAGTGTTCAGGCAGGCGTCGACTGCTTAGACGTCGATCTTATACTAGGCCACTATCTCTTCAGCATGGGTAGAGGTTGTGTGCAGCTGAGACTTTATAGCTTCATATTCATTACTGAGGGCATCCCGCTTTTCTAGATCCGAGCTCAATTACGCTTAGCTTTCCTTGTTCAACTGGGACCACTTATCATCTTTCTCTTACGCTACCGAAGTCGAACCTCTACTAATGCCAGTTGTGCCTGGGTGGTTTCCTTCTCTGAGCCAAATGATCTAATTTGATCTTTCAATCATCAACCATAACTTGTACCTCGTTCATGTCAACTCAGAGTTAGTCGATCAGGTTGATCTTTTATTGGACCTGCGAGGTTTGGTCGTTAGTCAACATGACTAACTGCTTATTTCTAACTTCAAAAACCATTACCTTTTCAACCAGACCGGCATGTTCCCGCCTCAAGGTCAAAGCCTCTTTTGAGCCTCATCCAACTCGTCCTGAAGGTCCTTGATGACCCTCTCGTGCTGCTCGTAGAGAAGCTTGTACATATCCCTTTTCTGGGCAAGCTCCCTAACCTCAAGCTAGAGCTAGTTGACCTCAGTCAGGTATTGAAGGAATCTCTTGTGGTGAAGTACCCAGGCCTACAAAAAGGTGAGAAAACATGATAAATATAAAAACCTAAGTAAAATTTTGACGGATCATAATGATGCCTTATCCGATCCAGCGCTTGTTACGCCTCATTTAATAGGCATGCCACGTCCACCTCATTTATCTTCACTTGATCCTCCTCGGTCACTAGGCATCGAAGGTAGCTCACTACTTCCATGGGAGCAGAAAGAACTGGGGCATCCTCCGAGACACTAATGATTATCGATCTCTTACGAATGAGATCCACACTCGGGGTAGGGAACTGGTTGATTAACTTTGGGCTCGGATTGAACATGCCAACTTTTGAAGACAGATCCTTCCTCGGCACTTTCAGGTCTCCCAGCCCAAAAAAGTCTCCCAAAATGGACGAGTCCATGTCGCCAAAAAAGGAACAAAAGGGGAACGTCCGTGCCATGACCACCTTCATTAGACATCTCCTTCCCTGTTTGGGCCTCCTCGAGCATGGATTCAGAGTAGGAGCGCATCCTAAATCTATTATACTGGGTGAAGCATAGCCGATGTCGTGGGGGTCTAAGCCTCGATCTCCATATTGATCTCTCGAGCCTGGGGGGATCAGCCTACAGTATCTCCCCCTCGGTTGCTGCCTGCTCTCTAGGAGAGATTGACCTATGGGCCAAAAAAATATCATCTTTTTCAGGCTTGTCCCTGAGCCGAAGAAGTGAATATGAGCCTAGTGCTCAGGAACCAGAGCCTCTCTTTGGCTTACGAGCCAATCATTTTTTTTTTGCTTCGCAGCGGAGCTCAGGTAGCCCGAACCCTTCCTTTTCTTCTTCTTCTTTTCCCCCGCTGTAGCCCCGAGCTACCCCAAAGTGGAAGGATGAATACACAAGGATGCATCCTCGTCTCCTTTTAAAGGCCTAAGTTCAGTAGTCTTAAGAAACCTGCAAAAAGAAAAGATAGGACATGAGAATGAGTATGATTTAAATAAGTGAGCCTAATGTTACCTATTCAGGAGAGATACCTTACCATGAGAACTGGCCTCCACTCAGCTCTTCGAGAGTCTGCGCCATGTGCGCTAAATTCCGACATCTGAGTATAGATGTCCTCGATCCATTCCTTTAGCTGAGGAACCGCATTAAAAACCTGAGCGACATCTACACGATTAGAAACATAAATGAGAAAAGAGAAATTGAAGAAACATAATCTTGGAATTTAAAAAGAGATTGAACCTACGAGATGTATTCCACTTCATAGGGAATGGCATGTATTCCCCGGGGATCAAATCCTCGGTCATTACTCGGACAAAGCGTCCTTGCTAGCCCCGGCCTCGATGCTTATCAATGCTCGAGAAAGGGGCTTTGTTGGCCCAGCGAGTAAGCTTGATTAAGCCCCCTTGGAACATTGGACTGTATAATCAAAGCAGATCGTAAGGTGACGAGGTTTAGTGTTGTTCACGAAGTATCAGTGAAGGATTACGATCCTCCACAATGATGGATAAATTTTCCCAAGGCACACCTTGTACCTCTTGCTAAAAATTAGTACATCCGGGTCCAGTGGGATCAATATGAAGGGGTAAGTGTAAACTCTTAAATACCCCTCCACGTAGATAGTAACGACGTCATCGGGCTCGGGGAATACTACATTCTTGCTCTGCCAATTCGAGTCCTTACAAACTATGGGAAGAACATCTTCAGCCACAGAACATATATACATCGAGACTCCTTCACCTCGGTCCTATTTGCGCGAAGGCTTCTCTACTTTAAAGTCATCTGTAATTGAGCAGCTCCCGGGAAGGAATGTTATAAAGGGAGGCTCGGAGACCGGTTCGTTAACAACCACCATGGGGGAAGTCATTTTGAGAAAGACCACTACAAGGGTAACTGCATTAGTGTCAGCGGCCAATTATGAAGAGGAAGAGGCAACTTGTTGGGGGTTTGGCCAATGTCATTTGGTGGAGTTTTTGAAAATTTTACGAAAGAATTTAGAGTTTTGGAAAAATAAGTTTTGATGATGAAGATTTAAAGAAAATCTAGATAAAAACTTGGAAATTACTAAGAAATCTTGAAGAACATGGGTGAAGATATGAAAGTTTGAAGAAGGGTTATAATAGCTTGAAAACCTCGGTGGTAGAAGCTTGGTCAAAAGGTGAAAAATGAATGAATCATGGAAGCTTTTATAAGATTTCGTGTCGCTTTGCATTTAGAGGTGACCTATCAGTGACTGCCATGTGCTCGAAGTTCGAATGATACGATTGACGGGACGCTCCGACTTATTTGTCGTTTATGTCACGTCGCATTGAAGAAAGAATCAGAAAGCATCTGTTGCTTCTCATCGTTTCGGTAAACCTACTCTTTAAGGAACAAGGGGCTATCTGTATACATGTAAAATCGAGCTCGTTGAATACCTAGGTTTCCCGCTAAGGAAAACGAAGCAGGGATGTGTTAGAAAGGAACCGGAATCTGGGCGAGAAGCCCCTCGTATTGGAGTTCGAGCAAGCACCTGCCCTCGAGGGCATCAGAACCATGTCCTCCGGGTCTGGTTCGAGTCTCAAGACTTCGTAGAACATCATCAAATGGCTGCAAACGACTAACGAAGAGCCGTGATGTCCGTACCCAACCGGATATCATGGCGTGAATCTTGGCCTGTACCGGCAGAAAATCAATGATTAGCGAAACGGAAGATTTTTACCTTTCTTAGAATTGTACTTACGGTAAAATTCCCTTGCTATATAAAGGGGGAAGCTTATTATTCATAAATTACATTGTAACACGCATACCAATGTAATTTATCTCTACTTTCTCTCTTATTCAAAGTTCTTTTTTTTGTTCATCAGTTCTTCATAAGGGTAAGCTCAGGATCAAATGCAGGTTCTTCATTGAGCCATTAACCGAGCACAAGGTCATTCTTACTACTGATTTGGATGTTTATTATGTCTTTTATTTGTTTAATCTAAAATCATTAATTATTTGTATTGAATTGATTCTCATATCCTTAAAGTCATATATAAATTTAATTATTATCCCTTTTTTAGTGTAAATAAATTAAAGTCAATTCACTAAACTTATAGCTACTCTAGGATATTGTTGTAGAACCTTTTTCCAGCATTCACATGAGTCCAAGCGGTAAAGTCGTGAGCAATCAATCCCAAATTGCATTTCCGACCGAAAGTTTCCAGTAACTTAGCAACTAACATATGCCTCCATAGTGGGTTTATTTCAACAAATTAAAGATAAGATTGATATAAGAAATCAGTGAGCGAGGGGACTTTTAAGATGGCCTAAGCCGAGCAGGATAAAATTTTCGAAAATTAATTAGGAGTTGGGTGGAATAATGTTATTGATTCATGTATGTATTTTATTAGATTTTTAATCTCGAACATATACGCGGACAAATTAAAGTTGTCTATTTTCAAATAATTCAGACGCGAAACTGATCATTTCCGCTTATCAGAGCTCGAGCAACTGTTAATGATGTGAGTAGGACATTTTTAAACTACTTGATTAAGAGAAATAATTCTTTTGGACAAAGAACGAAACGGATGACAAAATTATCCATTTTGGATAGCTCAGGAGCAAATTGACAAATTAGGTTAGATGATAAATAAGCATCCTTTACCACCTAGCTATTGCGTAAAGAGTAATTCTCACATCTACAAATTAAGAGGACGTGGGGTATATGGGCCTATATTCTGCAGATTTTCAAATAAGTTTTGACAGGAGAGGAAAATTTTAATTTGGAGTGAAGTATAAACCGTTATGTTTTGACATCTTAGATGGACATTAATACATCAGCAAATTTGAGACGTGAAGGCTATTGACACTGAGGTAGATCACGTATTCAAGTAAAAATAGTACACTATAGTCAGTTTTCGGACTAATTATTCAAAAATAGTCAACATTTATCAAGTCAATAAAAATAGCTATCATTTTGCTGTAACAGATACCAGTCCAACATAATATACTAGAATTTGGTGCACCTGTATATAAACTCCAGCATATTATGCTGGACCGGTATATTTTGTTGGCTCTAGTATAATATATTGGAGACTGAAGCACTGGTGCTCCAAACTCTAGTATATTATACTGGACCAGTATACTTGCTGGAACTCCAGTATATTATGCTGGATTTCTAGTGTACTTATGCTGGAACTCCAACATATTATGCTAGAGTTCCAGCATACTTATCCTGGAACTCCAATATAATATGCTGGAGTTCAAGTATACTTATGCTCGAACTCCAACATAATATACTAGCGTATGTTTCGGCTTTTAAACAATATATTCGCTATTTTTGAATGACTAATTGTAAATCTGGCTATTTTAAAGTTTCACCACGTATTCAATGAAGCCGATGATCTTTCGGAAACAGTCTCTCCACGCATTCGAGGTAGGAGTAAGGTCGGCTTACATGCTACCCTCCCCAGACCCTACTTGTAAAATTTTACTAGGTTATTGTTGTTGTATTCAATGAGTTCAACTGAACTAGTATTTTATATTATACGAAAGTCAATTAATATGTATATAAAAAATCACTAAAATTTTAGTAAATATTAAATTTTAAATTTATAGTATTAAAAGTGTAATTCATTTACAACAATTCAATATAATCTCATATATGAAGTGCGAAAAGGATAGTTTACATATATCTTATCCCTACGTTTATAAGATAGAAAGACTGTAATTCATTCAATGATAAGAATATTAAAAATTGACACTAATCAAATTTAAATGATGAATGTGATGCACTATGTTATCTTCCATCTTCTCTTCTCCTTCTCCTTCACATAATTTCACGAAAAGGATGCACAACATCCCACGTGAATTTATTTTCCTCTCCAACAGAAGACTATAACAAGTAACTGAGTCACCACCCGTACTTTCGAACTTCTTTTGTCCGGTTTTATTTGCTCATATAATTTTGTATATTTGATGGGAATAATATAAGAAGGTTAATGAAATGGAACATGCGGATTAAGGAAATAGTTAAACAAGCTAGGTGTGTAGCAAATTCGGAAATAATGAGATTGCCGGTGTATTTGGTATGAAGCAAAATATTTTTTGCAAAAAATATTTTTTTAATTTTATCATGTTTGATTGGCTAAATTGTTTTGAAAAATATTTTTCTCATGAACTCATTTTTCTTCAATTGAAAAAAAATATTTTTTCGATCAAGAGAGAGAAAATATTTTTCAAAACTTCTTCTCAACCTTCCCCACCGTATTCCCCATCCTCACCAACCCACCCCAACCCAACCCCGCCCTCACCTATCCAACCTACCCCCTCACCCCCACCCTCACCTTAAATAAAAATATTATTAATAATACTTTCTTTTCATTTTATTGAGTTTTTTTCATGAAATAATTTTTTTTCTTTTTATTTTAACAAAAAAGTACTTTTTCACGATGTTGAAAAAGTATTTTTTTTATTTTAACAAAAAAAGTATTTTCTTTTCGTGATGTAAAAAATATTTTTTTATTTCAAGAAAATGAGTATTTTCTTTTCATGGCGTAGGAAAAAGTATTTTGTTTTAATTTAATAAAATATGTATATTATTTTCATATTGTAGAAAGAGTACTTTCTTCTTCAACCGAAAAAAGAGTATTTTTTTAGTTATGGAGCACAAAGTTTAACGTTATGTTTACGTAAAAAAGTAAAGCAGCACATCAGTTCCTTTAGGTTTATGTGAATTTTTAGAAGAATAATCCTGAAAACATTGGATATTTTGAGGGAGGGGGGAGGGGGAAGGAATACCAAGAAAATATGAGGACTTGGGGGAAAGGGGGGGAAGAGAGTAGCATAATAATATATTTTCTACTCACTAATCAAATATTAGAAAATATTTTTCAGAAAAAGTTTTCCACTCACCAACCGATCAAGGGAAATATTAAGTGATTAAATCACTCATTTTCCATAAAAATATTTTTCCCCGTACCAAACACACCCTGAATCTATCATCAAAATCCCACAACTTAACAACTGGTTTTCATAAAATTGGGGTTTGTTTAATAAACCAGGTGATATTAAGAAATGTAGCTCAAAGTAACAATATAAAACAAGAAGATAAGTAGAATAAGAGAAGAAGAAATAACTTTCTTATTTCATCAAGTGTTCAAGTGTATCCCATCTCACATTTCATGCCTCTATTTATACTATTACATATGAAGGTTACAAAATAATTATTTTAAATATGGCATTAACAATTGAGATCATGGGGATGGGTTATAGAGGTGTGAAAATTACAATCATAATGGTGATGAGTAGTCAGAGGTTATTTACATCATGAATGAAAGTAGTGGGCGTAGTGGACATTCATATTTACTAAATATTTTATAACACTCCCCCTTGGATGTCAAAAAAAATTGATAATATGCCTCGTTAACGTCTTAGTAAGAAAACACCCTCTGGGAAAAAATCTTAGTGAAGGAAAAAGAGTACACATATCTGTAATACGCTTTATTGGCTGCCTCGTCAAAAACCTTACCAACAAAACCGAGTAGGAAAAACCTAGTCTAAGGGAAAAAGAGAACAGCTCGTATGTTACTCCCCCTTATGAAAATATCACTTTATTTCTCGAAGACTTCGCATTCCAATCTTCTGTCTCAACTTCTCAAATGTTGAGGTTGGTAAAGCTTTAGTGAACTGATCAGTAAAATTTTCACATGAACGAATCTGTTGAACATTAATTTCACCATTTTGTTGAAGATCATGCGTGAAAAGAACTTTGGTGAAATATGCTTTGTTCTGTCTCTTCTGATGTATCCTCCTTTAGTTGAGAAATACAAGCAGCATTGTCTTCATATAGTGTTGTTGGATTATCCTTTTTCAGAAGAAAAGAACACATTTTCTGGATATGCTGAGTCATTGATCTTACCCAAACACATTCCTGACTAGCTTCATGAATGGCTATTATCTCAGCATGATTTGAAGATGTGATAGCTATTGTTGTTTCATTGAACGCCATGATATATCAGTACCTCCATATATAAATAAATAGCCTGTTTGAGATCGGGCTTTATGTGGATCAGACAAATAACCTATATCGGCATAGCAAATCATTTCTGACCTGAATTCATTAGAATAAAATAATCTCATATCTATTGTTCCCCGAAGATATCTAAATATATGCTTAACACCATTCCAATGTCTTCTTGTTGTGGAGGAGCTAGATCTTGCTAATAAGCTCAAAGCAAAAGCAATATCTGGTCGAGTATTGTTGGGAAGATATATCAGTGCCCCAATTACACTAAGATATGGAGTTTCATCACCAACGAGCTCTTCATAATTTTCTTGAGGCCAAAATGGATCTTTATTTATATCAAGTGATCTCACAACTATTGGGGTACTCAATGGATGTGCATTATGTAAAATTGCTTTAAAACCTTTTTAGTATATGTTAATTGATGGACAAAATTTTCATTTGGTACACGCTCAAATTGTAGGCCAAGACAAAATTTTGTCTTATCAAGATCTTTCATTTCAAACTCTTTCTTTAAAAACTCTATAGCCTTTGGAAGCTCTTTAGAAGTGGCAATGATATTCAAGTTATCAACATATACAGCTATGATGACAAATTCAGATCCAGACCTCTTAATAAAGTTACAAGGGTAAACAGGGTGATTTTTGTACCCTTCCTTTATCAAATATTTGCTAAGGCGATTATACCAGTTCCTCCGTGATTGCTTCAATCCGTATTAGGTTTTCTGAAGCTTTATTGAACAAGTTTCTCTTGAAATTTTATGTGCTTTAGGAACTTTAAATACTTCAGGGATTTCCATAAAAATTTCATTATCCAGGGAGCCATGTAAGTAGGTTGTAACAACATCCATCAACCGCATATCAATCTTTTCATGGACTGCCAGATTTATTAGATACCTGAATGTAATTGCATCTAGCACAGGAGAATATGTCTCCATATAATCAATGTTAGGCCTTTGCAAAAACCCTTGTGCAACAAGTCGTGCATTATATCTTACGACTTCACCTTTCTCATTTCATTTTCACACAAAAACCAATTTTTACCCCACTGGCTTTACACCTTCAGGCGTTCAGACTATCTGTCCGAAAACTTCACTTTTTTCGAGTGAAGCCAATTCTGCTTGAATTGCATTTTTTCATTTGGCCAATCATTTCTTTGTCTACATTCATCGATTTATTTTGGCTCAAGATCCTCATCTTGTTGCATTATTTCAGCTGCAACATTATATGCAAAATTATTGTTAACAACAATGTTATTTCGGTTCTACCTTTTCCTGTAGAGACAACTTATTGAGGTCTCTTCATTTTCATCATTTCCAGCTACTAGAACCTCCTGGGAATCTTATCAATTCTTATGTCTTTATGTTCCTCTTGAGTAATTGCCTCCATGTTATGATCAACTTGGTCATTTGCTCCTTTCCTTTTTCGGGGATTCTTATCCTTAGAACCAAATTGTCTACCACGTTTAAGGCGTGGCCTAGACTCATTTGCATCATCATACTGTACAGCTGGTACATCAACTCGAATTGGAGCATTTACAGCTGGAATATGCGATTTAGTAACCTGTGGAAGATTAGTAAATGCATTGGGCAATTGATTTGCAACATTTTTCATATAAATGATCTTTTGAACTTCTTGTTCACATTGATTTGTACGAGGATCCAAATGAGATAGAGATAATACGTTCCAATCTATCGCTTTTTCTAGTTGTCTATTTTCTCTGCCTAATGTTGGAAAAACTGATTCATCAAAATGACAATCAACAAATCTAGCTGTAAACAAATCTCCTATCATAGGCTCCAAATACTTAATAATAAAAGGAGATTCATAACCAACATATACTCCCAACCTTCTTTGGGGATCCATTTTTATTCTTTGTGGGGGAGCAATTGGAACATATACCGCACATCCAAAAATTCTTAGATAGAAAATATTTGGCTCCTCACCAAAAGCCATTTTTAATGGGGAGACATTAAGATAACTGGTTGGCCTTATGCGCACAAGTGATGCTCCATGCAAAATAGCATGTCCCCACACTAAAAGGGGAAGTTTTGTCATTATTAACAATGGTCTAGCTATTACCTGAAGTCGTTTAATCAATGATTCTGCTAGACCATTTTGAGTATGAACATGAGTAACCGGATGCTCAACTTTTAGTCCAGTGTCCATACAATAATCTGTAAAGGCCAGAGATGTAAATTCACAAGCATTATCAAGACGAATTGTCTTAATTGCATAATCTGGAAATTGTGCTCTTAACCTTATTATTGTTGAAACACGTTCTCAAGGCACTATACTAAAACGTGTGTTCATATTTGTAGGTTTTGATGAATGACAAACTATGCGCAATGGACATATGACGAGGTCCAAGCACAAGAGCGCAATTGATATATAACGAGATTCAAGCACAAGACCAAGATCAAGCAAAGATATAAAGTTATACATGAGTCGTTCATTAATTGTGATCTTGATCCGATAACTTGACTCAAGACTTGGCTTCTCTCGTCAAAACATTTTTATCAAATCATGCATATTTAGTTTAAAGCAAAATGATTTTAAATCATGCATATTTACTTTAGTCAAAATAATTTTTAAACATGCCTCTAAAATCTGGACTAAGATAATCAATTATGTACTTATGATAATCGATTATGCTAAGTCAGCTGCATGACAATCGATTGTGAACTTATGACAATCGATTGTGTTAAGGCAGTGTGCATCAGATTTTTCAAATCTGCATGACAATCGATTGTGAACCTTATGACAATCGATTGTGTTGAGGCAGTGTACATCAAAGTTTTTCAAAGCTACAAAATAATCGATTGTGAACTTATGACAATCGATTGTGTTGAGGCAGTGTCTATCAGACATTTTCAAAGTCATAAAATAATCGATTGTGTACCTTTGACAATCGAGTGCATTAAGGCAGTGTCTAATTGATTTTTCAAAGACTGATATATAATCGATTGTTCTCATAGCATAATCGATTGTGTAACTGACCGTTGCCAAAATATTTTCAAAAACCGTCAGGTAATCGATTATAGATTTCTAATAATCGATTGTTTTAAATAAAATCTGAAAAAGATTTTTTAATCGTTGCCAAGTAATCGATTGTAGATTTCTGACAATCGATTGTTTTAAGTAAAATCTGGAAATGATTTTTTGAACGTTGCCAAGTAATCGATTGTAGATTTCTGACAATCGATTGTTTTAAGTAAAATCTAGAAATGATTTTTTGAACGTTGCCAGTAATCGATCATTGATCTTAGATAATCGATTGTTAAGCGTAAAATCTGGGAATGATTTTTGGAACGATAGGCAAACAATCGATTGTGGCATTTTGATAATCGATTGTCACTGAGTAACATAAGCAATTCTTAATTGGCAATTAGGCAACGGTAATGCATGGTTTTGCAACTATAAATACAGCTTCAAATCAGTCTTCTAAACACAACAACTGATCATATTATTGCTATAGCTTGCATACTCTATTGTTCATCACTTTCTATTCATTACATAAGTTTTGAGAGCCAAAATTCTTGGCGAAAGTTGTTGCGTTCTTGAGCGTATCTGTTTACTCATATCTACTCTATTAAGAGAGTCTTGTTTAAGTGAGAGCTAAGTGTTTTATACACTTGAAGGGAAGTGTTAGTCCCTTGTATTGTAAGAAGGAACTTGTGTTTCCTTTGGTTGAAGTCTTGGAGTGTTGTATCTTCGAGCAAAGGTTGTTGAGGCTTGTGTCCTCAGTTTGTAAAGGTTTGTTGAGCACCCGTAAGCTTAACAGTGTTATTGGAAATCTCGAGAGAGTCTCTCGGGGACTGGACTAGCCATGGGTTGTGGTGAACCAGGATACATCGGTGCGTTCGTTCTTATTTATTTACTTATCGCACATATTTCTTTCCTGCAATTTTTAAATTCTGCAAGTTTACGCTAATTTTTATTATAACGCTATTCACCCCCCTCTAGCGTTAAACGTATTTTCTAACAATTGGTATCAGAGCCCAACTCTCTGAAGACTTAACCGTTTGAGAGAAACAATCCATGGCTTCTACTCGTGATTCTTTTGCAGGAATAGGTGAAGGATAATGCTCCACCCGACCACCACTATTCGACGGTACAAACTATACGTACTGGAAGGAGAGGATGAGAATATTTGTTCAATCAAATAGTTTTCATCTTTGGAAGGTTATAATGAAGGGAGAACAAATTCCAACCAAAAGGGTTGAAAATAAAGATGTTCTAAAGTCCGAAGATGAATACGATGCGGATGATATCCAAAAGGTGCAAAACAACGCTAAAGACATTAATTTATTATATTGTGCTGTAAATGCTGATGATTACAGGAAAATATCATGTTGCACAACGGCGAAGCAAATGTGGGACAAGCTGGAAATTATGTACCAAGGTACGGACCAGGTAAGGGAAGCTAAAATTGATTTCCTAACCCATGCATATGAATTGTTTCACATGAAGGAAGGCGAAAAGGTCGATGAGATGTTCGAACGATTTTCAAAAATCATTAATGATTTACATGCTCTTAAGAAGACCTTCACGGATAAGGAACTTGTCCGAAAAATTCTCCGAAGTCTCACTCCGGCATGGCGATCCAAGGCCGACGCGATTCAAGAATCTATTGGCATTTCAAATGTCACCATCGATGGATTAATAGGTAATCTTAAAACTTATGAATCTACTATACTTAACCCTCTTGGTGATGATCAAAGGAAACAAAAGATCGCTCTCAAGGCAAGCACAAGCCAACCTCAAAATGATGAGGACAGAGACAACGAGTTCGGACTCGTTATTAAGAGATTTCAAAAGTTCATGCGAAAAGAGTATGAACGAAAGGGCAAAAAGCAAGGAGATCAAATAAAGTGCTATGAGTGAGGTGAAACCGGGCACATTAAATCAAATTGTCCAAATGCCAAAAAGGAGAAGAAACCTTTCAAGAAACAACGAGCATACATATCTTGGGGAGGCGACTCCGGTGACGAGTCGAGTGAGGAAGAAGGAGACGAAGCCGCAAATCTTTGTCTCATGGCTCACGAAAACAATCAAGAAGAGGTATGTCAAATTTCTTCCAAAAACTTCTATTCTCTTGAGGAAATGCAAAATGCTTTTGATGAGTTGTATAGTGAATTTATTAAAGCTTCCAAAACTGTTAAAAGCATAAAAGAAAATGCTTCTTTAAAAGAAAAAGATTTTGAAAAACAACTCTCTTTGAAAGAAAAGGATTTGGAAAAACTGATTTTGGAAAATGAGAAGTTGAAAGAAGAAAACAAATTTTTCGGCAAGAGAAGCGCCGACAAACCCGAGAGCTCTAGTAAAAATTGTACTTCTTGCATGCATCTCAAAAATGAGGTAGAAAGACTTATGGGCACCCTAGATAAGTTTAATTCTTCTCATAAAAATTTGAATGAAGTTCTTGTTAATTTGAAGTCGACCAAGCATGGCATAGGCTTTGAGAATGAGCCTAAAGAAAAGGTTGAAGCCAACGCCCAAAAACCTAAGGCTCAACCTAGGATTAATAAAACAAACGCTCATCCTAGATATAACAAACCTAGAAATAGCTTTCAACAATCGCAACCTAGAAATAATCATTCTAGAAATAATGCATAAGGAATTTTGAACCTTGTAGAACACCTAAAAATGGCTTTCAACCTAGAAACAACTATCCTAGAAATGTTGTATATCCTAGAACAAATAGTAGGAGAAATGTTTTTCATGAATTGCGCAATAGTCATATTGTCAAGAATAGAGTAAATGAATTTCGTCCGTCCAATTACTATCAACCTAGACGAATGCATAATCCTAATGTTGTTTGTCATTATTGTAGACGAATTGGACATATTGCTCCTGCTTGTTTTACACGACATAGACATAACATTCAATCACATCACTATGATTTGCCTGACCCCCAAGGACCCAAAATGGCATGGGTACCTAAAACTCATTAATCTGTTTTGTAGGTGTGGTCAAGTGTACTTTGGTACCTTGATAGTGGATGCTCCAAGCACATGACTGGAGACGAATCCAAGTTCCTTCAACTAGAACACAAGGAAGGAGGAAGCGTTATTTTTGGTGATAACAACAAAGGAAAAATTATCGGCATTGGATCGGTCGGTAAGGATGACTCCTCTTCCATTAAGCATATATTGCTAGTTAAGGGTCTAAACCATAATCTCTTGAGCATAAGTCAATTATGTGACAAGGGAAATCTTGTTTTATTTGATTCAAATGAATGCTTAGTTTTTCGCCGTAGCGATTTTAAAATTATTCTTCGTGGATTTAGAATGGATAATATCTATATGGTTGATCTCGAAAATTCTTCATCTGAATATGTAGATTGTCTTATGAGCAAAGAAGATGATACGTGGTTATGGCACCGTAGAGTAGCTCACACCAACATGCATCTTTTGAACAAATTGGTTTCACAAAATTTAGTTATTGGTCTTCCAAACTTGAAATTTGAAAAAGACTCTATTTGTGATTCTTGTCAAAAAGGGAAGCAAACAAAAGCATCTTTTAAATCGGAAAATATTGTTTCAACTACTAGACCTTTGCAATTACTTCACATGGACTTATTTGGACCATCTCGCATTGAAAGTCTTGGTAGAAATCGTTATGCTTTTGTTATTGTTGATGATTATTCTAGATTTACATGGACTCTATTTCTTGCTCATAAAAGTGAAGCTTTTCATAATTTCAAATATTTTCTTAAACGTGTTCAAAACGAAAAGGACACAACCGTCACTTCAATAAGAAGTGATCATGGGGGAGAGTTTGATCACAATCTCTTTGCGGACTTTTGTGATGAACTCGGTATCGAGCACACCTTCTCCGCTCCACGAACACCACAACAAAATGGGGTGGTGGAAAGGAACAATAGGTGTCTCGAAGAGATGGCTAGAACCATGCTCGATGAGGCTAAGATTCCAAAACATTTTTGGGCGGATGCTGTAAGTACCGCATGCTACGTTTTGAATAGAGTAGTCATAAGGCCAATACTCATGAAAACCCCTTATGAACTCTACAAGGGAAGGAAACCAAATATCTCCCATTTTAGAGTATTCGGTTGTAAATGCTTTATTCATAACAATGGAAAAGATCAATTGGGAAAATTTGATGCCAAATCCGATGAAGGAATTTTTATTGGTTATTCCTCACGTAGCAAAGCATATAGGGTATTCAATAATAGAACCGGAACTGTTGAGGAATCCCCTCATATTGTATTTTCCTAAAATAATGCTCGCATGGCGAGAAAGGATTCTGGTTTTGATCTTGCAGGTATTTTAAACTCACTAAGTCCTCAAGACAAAGTACAAGAGGAAACTTCGAAGGAAACTCAAGATGAAATCTTGGATCAATTATCGGAGGAAGCGCCACAATTGGAAAAAGAAACAAAAATGCCTAACTCGTGGAGGACAATCAAAGACCATCCTCTCGAACAAGTAATTGGCGACATTGAACAACATGTAAGTACCCGAAACTCTCTTAAGAACACCTTAGGACATACTGCTTTTGTTTCTCAAATTGAACCCACAACCATCTCCGAAGCAATTGGGGATGAATTTTGGACCTTGGCAATGCAAGAGGAGCTTAACCAATTCAAACGGAATGACGTTTGGGATTTGGTGCCAAGACCCGAAAATCATACCATAATTGGTACGAAATGGGTTTTTCGAAACAAATTAGATGAAAATGGTGTAATCACTAGAAACAAAGCTAGGCTTGTAGCAAAAGGCTATAATCAAGAAGAGGGTATTGACTATGAAGAAACATATGCTCCCGTAGCAAGGTCAGAAGCTATTCGTTTATTACTTGCCTTTGCATCTTCTATGAATTTCAATTTGTATCAAATGGATGTAAAAAGTGCTTTTCTAAATGGTGTTATTCAAGAAGAAGTTTATGTTGAACAACCCCCGGGTTTTGAAGATTTTAAATCTCCAAATCATGTTTTCAAACTTAAAAAGGCTCTTTATGGTCTTAAACAAGCTCCCCGAGCTTGGTATGAAAGATTGAGTAAATTTCTTTTGGAAAATGATTTCATTAGGAGGAAAGTTGACACCACTCTTTTTGTTAAGCATAAAAACAATGATATTTTATTAGTTAGAATCTATGTGGATGATATTATATTTGGTGCTAATAACAATGTTTTGTGCAAGGAATTTTCCGATTTAATGACAAGCGAATTTGAGATGTCTATGATGGGTGAGCTAACATTCTTTTTGGGGCTGCAAGTAAAGCAAATGAAAGAAGGAACTTTCATTTGTCAAGCTAAATATTGCAAAGAATTGCTGAAACGATTTGAAATGACCAACGCAAAAGCAATGGCCACTCCCATGAGCACATCCGATCATCTAGACAAAGATGAGAAAGGTAAGGAAGTCGACACCAAAAAGTATCGAGGTATGATTGGATCTCTCCTTTATCTTACTGCTAGTAGACCGGACATCATGTTTAGCGTGTGCTTATGCGCTCGTTATCAATCGTGTCCGAAGGAGTCTCACCTAACTGCGGTAAAACGGATATTGAAGTATCTTGTTGGTACTGTAAATGTGGGTCTATGGTACCCCAAAGGTTCTTCATGCCAACTTGTTGGCTATTCCGATTCCGATTTTTCTGGATGCAAATTGGACCGCAAGAGCACTAGTGGCACTTGCCATTTGCTCGGTAGCTCTCTCGTTTCTTGGTTTAGTAAGAAACAAGTAAGTGTTGCGTTGTCCACAACCGAGGCTGAATAGGTAGCCGCAGGGAGTTGTTGCGCTCAAATCCTTTGGATAAAACAACAACTCTTGGACTATGGCCTAAGTCTTGATCATATCCCTCTTAGATGTAATAATACTAGCGCCATATGCTTGACGAAGAACCCCGTTCTTCATTCAAGAACAAAACACATTGAAATTAGGCATCATTTTATAAGAGATCACGTTCTCAAGGGTGGTGTCGAAATTGAATTTGTTGAAACCAAAGATCAATTGGCCGACATCTTTACAAAACCCTTAGAGAAAGAGTCCTTCTTCCGAATTCGTAGTGAACTCGGGATTCTTGACTCCACGTTGATCTAAGTCATGCATTGCATTTTCCCTTTCTCATGATTTCTAACTTGAGCGTCGGAGACGTCTAACGAATTTTTGCAGGCATCGCCCTAAAGGCAGGGGGAATTATAAAGATTGATGCAGAATAACCAATTTATCCTAAGGATAACCGATTTCTCGTTAGTATATAATCAATTATCAAGTATCAATAATCGATTATGTTGGTATTATTTGCTTTATTATGTCTTCTTATGCAACTTTTGCTTAATCAATACAAGTTACTCACCTTTTCCATTTTTGCTAATGTCAAAAGGGGGAAGAATAAGGGATATGCACTAATTTTTTATTGGCATAAATTGAGGGGGAATTCATATATTGAGGGGGAACTAATTGCACATCTAGAGACTTGTTGCATATTGTTGCATATCTTTACTTGTCTTGAGTCGTCATTATGAATTATCAAATATGCTATCCCGACTAAAGTTTGCCATTATCAAAAAGGGGAAAATTGTTGAAACACATTCTCAAGGCACTATACTAAAACGTGTGTTCATATTTGTAGGTTTTGATGAATGACAAACTATGCGCAATGGACATATGACGAGGTCCAAGCACAAGCGCACAATTGATATATAACGAGATTCAAGCACAAGACCAAGATCAAGCAAAGATATAAAGTTATACATGAGTCGTTCTTTAATTGTGATCTTGATCCGATAACTTGACTCAAGACTTGGCTTCTCTCGTAAAAACATTTTTATCAAATCATGCATATTTAATTTAAAGCAAAATGATTTTAAATCATGCATATTTACTTTAGTCAAAATGATTTTTAAACATGCCTCTAAAATCTGGACTAAAATAATCGATTATGTACTTATGATAATCGATTATGCTAAGTCAGCTGCATGACAATCGATTGTGAACTTATGACAATCGATTGTGTTAAGGCAGTGTGCATCAGATTTTTCAAATCTGCATGACAATCGATTGTGAACCTTATGACAATCGATTGTGTTGAGGCAGTGTACATCAAAGTTTTTCAAAGCTACAAAATAACCGATTGTGAACTTATGACAATCGATTGTGTTGAGGCAGTGTCTATCAGACATTTTCAAAGTCATAAAATAATCGATTGTGTACCTTTGACAATCGAGTGCATTAAGGCAGTGTCTAATTGATTTTTCAAAGACTGATATATAATCGATTGTTCTCATAGCATAATCGATTGTGTAATTGACCGTTGCCAAAATATTTTCAAAAACCGTCAGGTAATCGATTATAGATTTCTAATAATCGATTGTTTTAAATAAAATCTGAAAAAGATTTTTTAAACGTTGCCAAGTAATCGATTGTAGATTTCTGACAATCGATTGTTTTAAGTAAAATCTGGAAATGATTTTTTGAACGTTGCCAAGTAATCGATTGTAGATTTCTGACAATCGATTGTTTTAAGTAAAATCTGGAAATGATTTTTTGAACGTTGCGAGTAATCGATTATTGATCTTAGATAATCGATTGTTAAGCATATAATCTGGGAATAATTTTTGGAACGATTGGCAAATAATCGATTGTGGCATTTTGACAATCGATTGTCACTGAGTAAAATCAGCAATTCTTAATTGGCAATTAGGCACGGTAATGCATGGTTTTGCTGTTGGAAACACGTTTCAAATGCAATATACTAAACGTGTGTTCTTTTGTAGGTTTTGATGAATGTCAAACAAAGCAAAAAGCGATATATAGCAGTACTCAAGGACAAGCACAAAATGGATGCATTACAAGAAGCTCAAGACAAAGTTTAGAAATGTTATAATTGAGTCAATATTAATTGTGATCTTGATTCCTCAACTTGGCTCATAACATGGCTTCTCTACTAAAATTATTTTTCCAAAATCATGCATATTTAAATTAAGTGTCAAATGATTTTAAACTATGCATATTTACATTTGTTAAAATGTTTTCCAAGCATGCCTCAAAAATCTGGGCTAAGATAATCGATTATGTATTTATGATAATCGAGTATCTCTAAGCCAAGACTGCATGACAATCGATTGTGAATTAATGATAATCGATTGTGAGTAAGTCAGTTAACATCAGGTTTTTGCAAACTGCATAACAATCGATTGTGTACTTATGATAATCGATTGTTAACTGAGGCAAAGTTTTCAAAACTCATAAAAATCGATTATGAACTAATGGTAATCGATTAGAATGAGAAAAATGTCTCCCAGTGATTTTAAATAAGATGATAATCGATTGTGGCTTTTGATAATCGATTATATATGAGACAGAGAGTTTTGAAATTAATTAATAATCGATTATTCCATTTGATAATCGATTGTTGAAGCTGACCGTTGTCATATATTTTCAATTACCTTCAGGTAATCGATTGTTGATATTTAACAATCGATGTTTTGCTTAAAATCTGGAAAAGATTTTCTGAACGTTGTTAAAATAATCGATTGTTGATTTCCGGACAATCGATGTTTTATGCCAAAAATTGGAAAGGATTTCTTAACGTTATAAATAATCGATTATTGATTTGAAGTAATCGATTGTTGACGTAAAATCTGGGATTGAATTTTTAATCTGATAGGCAAACAATCGATTGTTTAGTCTTGACAATCGATTGTCACTGAGTAATTTCAGCAATCCTTAATTGGCAATTAGACAACGGTAAGACTGAGTTTTTCACCTATAAATACAGCTTCAACTCAGTGTTTTCACAACAACAACATATACACTTTGAGTATTTTCATTGCTAAAAGCTTTCTTACATTGATCATCATTTTCCATTCATCCATAAAGCTTTTTGAAGAGCCATTCTATTGAGCTAAGTTGTTGTGATCTTGAGCGTACTATTTCTACTCATATCTACTCATTAAGGAGTGCTTTGTAAAGTGAGTGTGTTTTGTGTTTGTAAGAGAATTGCGATTCTCGTTTGTTGAGGAACTTGTGATTCCTCGGTTGAAGTCTTTGGGATTGTTATCCCCGAGCAGTTGATGTCTTTGGGATTGTTATCCCCGAGCAGTTGAAGTCTTTGGGATTGTTATCCCCGAGCAATTGAAGTCTTTGGGATTGGTATCCCCGAGCAATTGAAGTCTTTGGGATTGTGATCCCCGAGCAACTAGGTGAGGCTTGTGTCCTCAGCTGTAACGGTTTGTTAAGCACCAGTAAGCTTGACAAGTTTAGTGGAAATCTCGAGAGAGTCTCTCGGGGACTGGACTAACCACATTTGTGGCCAACCAGGATACATCATTGTGTAAGTTTATTCTACTGCACTTGTTTTAATTTCTGCAAAGTTTTTAAATTCCGCACTAAAACGCTTAATATTTTTAAAACGCTATTCACCCCCCCCCCCCTCTAGCGTAAAGCGTATTGTCCAACAATTGGTATCAGAGCCATACTCTCTGAAAAACTTAACCGTTTGAGAGAACCATCCATGGCTTCTACTCTAAATTTCTTTGCAGGAATAGGTGAAGGAGAATGCAGCATGTCGCCTCCAATATTAGACGAAAACGACTACTCAGTCTGGAAATATCGGATGCAAGTTTTTACAATGGCAAAGGATTTGTATCTATGGCAAGCTATTAAACACAGTGATCAACTGACGACAAAAGTCGGGAAAGATAAGGTAAGTGAATACAACACTAAAGCTATGAATATATTACATAACGCCTTGAACCAGGAACTTTGACGAAAAATCTCCCACTATAAAACTGCTAAGGAAATGTGGGACAAACTTGAGGAATTGCACGAAAACACGCCTCAAAAAGCGGTCAGCACAAACGATGAATCAACTGGCCAGTGCCTCATGGCAGACGAAAAAGACGAGGTAAGTACATCTAACGATATGCAAATTGCTTATAACAAACTGCATGATGAGTTGGTAAATGCTTCTAAGACTATTAAAGATTTACAAAGAACTCTTTCTTTACAAGAAGAGGATTTTCAAAAACAACTCTTTTTAAAAGACAAGGACTTTGAAGAACGTCTTTCTTTAGCTCAAAAAGGTGTTGAAAATCTGTCTCGTGATAACGAGAATCTTGCAAATGAAAATCAATTTTTGTTAAATGATAGTATAGAACTTAGACAAGTCATCAAGACTATGCATGAAGCCTCTTGTGTTGATAAATGCTCTACTTGTACTGCTTGTGAGTCCTTAAAACTAGAAAACACAGAACTTAGGAAAACATTAGAAACACGTAGTAAAGAAGTTCCTAAAGTTGTTGAAAAAGAAACGCCTAAGAAATATCAATGGCATAAAAACAAAAACTTCACTACTCCACCTAGAAATAACTCTAAGGTATTAAACAAGCCTAGAACAAATTCTTTTAGACCACCTAGACATTATGCTAGAATGTATGAAAATAAGGGTAGAACTAATATCTTTAGACAACCTAGATCCGAATCTAGGATTCTTGCAAACAAGCCTACAGATAGTAATTTTCGGCAACCAAGAAATAACTCTAGGAACGAGCTTAGACCACCTAGACATGACACTAGGTCCTTCAACAAGTCTAGCACTAATGACTTTAGACCATCTAGATATTATACTAGAAATGGGAACAATATGTCTAGTGTTAACCTTTTTCATTCGCCTAGAACTTTGTTGGCTCAACCTAGGCATCAACACAACCCGAACGTAGTATGTCATTACTGCAATCGTATAGGTCATATTGCACCTATGTGTTTTACAAAGCATAGAGATTCTTCATATTATTATGGTCGTTATTTGCCTAACCCCCAAGGACCCAAAATGGTATGGGTACCTAAAGAATATTAATTTGCTTTGTAGGTGTGCTTGAAGGGATCAAGTGTACTATGGTACCTTGACAGTGGATGCTACAGACACATGACAGGAGACGAATCCAAATTCCTTCAACTAGAGCACAAAGAAGGAGGAAGCGTTGTATTCGGTGACAACAATAAAGGACAAATTATTGGCATCGGATCGGTCGGAATTTTCAAACTTAATGACTAGCGAATTTGAGATGTCCATGATGGGTGAGTTACAATTCTTTTTGGGATTACAAGTAAAACAAATGAAGGAAGGTACATTCATTTGTCAAAGCAAGTATTGCAAAGAACTGCTTAAACGTTTTGATATGAACAATGCAAAGGAAATGGCAACTCCCATGAGCACATCCGATCATCTCGACAAAGATGAAAAAGGTAAGGAAGTCGACATCAAAAAGTACCGAGGTATGATTGGCTCTCTTCTTTATCTTACTGCTAGTCGTCCGGACATCATGTTTAGCGTGTGCGTCTGTGCCCGTTATCAATCATGTCCGAAAGAGTCTCACCTTACTGCGGTAAAGCGGATTCTAAGGTATCTTGTCGGTACTACCAATATGGGTCTATGGTACCCCAAAGGTTCTTCATGCCAACTTATTGGCTATTCCGACTCCGATTTTGCTGGATGCAAATTGGACCGCAAGAGCACTAGCGGCACTTGCCACTTGCTCGGTAGCGCTTTAGTTTCTTGGTTTAGTAAGAAGCAAGTTAGTGTTGCGTTGTCCACAACCGAGGCTGAATATGTAGCCACGGGGAGTTGTTGCGCTCAAATCCTATGGATGAAACAACAACTCTTGGACTATGGCCTACGTCTTGACCACATTCCTCTTAGATGTGACAACACTAGTGCCATATGCTTGACGAAGAACCCCATTCTTCACTCGCGAACAAAACACATTGAAATTAGACATCATTTTATTAGAGATCACGTTCTAAAAGGCGATGTCGAAATTGAATTTGTTGAAACAAAAAGCCAATTGGCAGACATCTTTACAAAGCCCTTAGATAAAGAGTCCTTCTTCCGAATTCGTAGTGAACTCGGGATCCTTGACTCCACGTTGATCTAAGTCATGCATTGCATTTTATTTCTTACATAATTTCTAACTTGAGCGTCGGAGGCGTCTAACACTTTTTTGCAGGTATCACCCTAAAGAAAAGGGGATCATAAAAGCATGACGCAAAATACTCAAGTATTCTACAGGAAAATCGCCGTCAAACAATCGATTACTGTATCAATAATCGATTACTTTTGTTATCTTTATTTTCCAATAATTAAACTTTTGTTTATTTCATATGTTTTTTTGCATATTCTTCCCTTGTATATATTTTTGCTAATGGCAAAAGGGGGAAGAAACGGGATATCAAGAAGTATGCTATATCACTCTCAACTTCATTCATGCTTAAAGTGAGGGGGAACATGAATTGAGGGGGAACATCAAATTGCATACTTTACACTTGTCTTGGATTATCAAAATAATTATTGCATATATCCCGCTTATGTTTGCCATTATCAAAAAGGGGGAAATTGTTGGAAACACGTTTCAAATGCAATATACTAAACGTGTGTTCTTTTGTAGGTTTTGATGAATGTCAAACAAAGCAAAAAGCGATATATAGCAGTACTCAAGGACAAGCACAAAATGGATGCATTACAAGAAGCTCAAGACAAAGTTTAGAAATGTTATAATTGAGTCAATATTAATTGTGATCTTGATTCCTCAACTTGGCTCATAACATGGCTTCTCTACTAAAATTATTTTTTCAAAATCATGCATATTTAAATTAAGTGTCAAATGATTTTAAACTATGCATATTTACATTTGTTAAAATGTTTTCCAAGCATGCCTGAAAAATCTGGGCTAAGATAATCGATTATGTATTTATGATAATCGAGTATCTCTAAGCCAAGACTGCATGACAATCGATTGTGAATTAATGATAATCAATTGTGAGTAAGTCAGTTAACATCAGGTTTTTGCAAACTGCATAACAATCGATTGTGTACTTATGATAATCGATTGTTAACTGAGGCAAAGTTTTCAAAACTCATAAAAATCGATTATGAACTAATGGTAATCGATTAGAATGAGAAAAATGTCTCCCAGTGATTTTAAATAAGATGATAATCGATTGTGGCTTTTGATAATCGATTATATATGAGACAGAGAGTTTTGAAATTAATTAATAATCGATTATTCCATTTGATAATCGATTGTTGAAGCTGACCGTTGTCATATATTTTCAATTACCTTCAGGTAATCGATTGTTGATATTTAACAATCGATGTTTTGCTTAAAATCTGGAAAAGATTTTCTGAACGTTGTTAAAATAATCGATTGTTGATTTCCGGACAATCGATGTTTTATGCCAAAAATTGGAAAGGATTTCTTAACGTTATAAATAATCGATTATTGATTTGAAGTAATCGATTGTTGACGTAAAATCTGGGATTGAATTTTTAATCTGATAGGCAAACAATCGATTGTCACTGAGTAATTTCAGCAATCCTATAAATACAGCTTCAACTCAGTGTTTTCACAACAACAACATATACACTTTGAGTATTTTCATTGCTAAAAGCTTTCTTACATTGATCATCATTTTCCATTCATCCATAAAGCTTTTTGAAGAGCCATTCTATTGAGCTAAGTTGTTGTGATCTTGAGCGTACTATTTCTACTCATATCTACTCATTAAGGAGTGCTTTGTAAAGTGAGTGTGTTTTGTGTTTGTAAGAGAATTGCGATTCTCGTTTGTTGAGGAACTTGTGATTCCTCAGTTGAAGTCTTTGGGATTGTTATCCCCGAGCAGTTGAAGTCTTTGGGATTGTTATCCCCGAGCAGTTGAAGTCTTTGGGATTGTTATCCCCGAGCAATTGAAGTCTTTGAGATTGGTATCCCCGAGCAATTGAAGTCTTTGGGATTGTGATCCCCGAGCAACTAGGTGAGGCTTGTGTCCTCAGCTGTAACGGTTTGTTAAGCACCCGTAAGCTTGACAAGTTTAGTGGAAATCTCGAGAGAGTCTCTCGGGGACTGGACTAACCACGTTTGTGGCCAACCAGGATACATCATTGTGTAAGTTTATTCTACTGCACTTGTTTTAATTTCTGCAAAGTTTTTAAATTCCGCACTAAAACGCTTAATATTTTTAAAACGCTATTCACCCCCCCCCCCTCTAGCGTAAAGCGTATTGTCCAACATTTGCAACTATAAATACAGCTTCAAATCAGTCTTCTAAACACAACAACTGATCATATTATTGCTATAGCTTGCATACTCTATTGTTCATCACTTTCTATTCATTACATAAGTTTTGAGAGCCAAAATTCTTGACGAAAGTTGTTGCGTTCTTGAGCGTATCTGTTTACTCATATCTACTCTATTAAGAGAGTCTTGTTTAAGTGATAGCTAAGTGTTTTATACACTTGAAGGGAAGTGTTAGTCCCTTGTATTGTAAGAAGGAACTTGTGTTTCCTTTGGTTGAAGTCTTGGAGTGTTGTATCTTCGAGCAAAGGTTGTTGAGACTTGTGTCCTCAGTTTGTAAAGGTTTTTTAAGCACTCGTAAGCTTAGCAGTGTAGTGGAAATCTCGAGAGATTCTCTCGGGGACTGGACTAGCCACGAGTTGTGGTGAACTAGGATACATCGGTGCGTTCGTTCTTATTTATTTACTTATCGCACTTATTTCTTTCCTGCAACTTTTAAATTCCGCAAGTTTACGCTAATTTTTATTATAACGCTATTCACCCCCCCCCCCCTCTAGCGTTAAGCGTATTTTCTAACAATTGTTTGGGCCAACAATCTCGCAAATGCCATATTATGAGTTGATAATAAGCACACATGTGACCATCTTGTATATGCGTCTATCAGGACCATAAAATACTTGAATGGTCCACATGGAGGGTGTATAGGCCCACATATATCACCCTGTATACGTTCCAGAAATACTGGGGATTCAATCCCAACTTTAGCTGTTGATGGTTTAGTAACAAATTTTCCTTGAGAATAAGCAACACAAGAGAATTCCTTAAATTGAAGAATCTTCTTGTTCTTTAATGTGTACCTATTTGAATTCTCTATTATTCTGCGCATCATAAGGCATGAAATCAATTCAGAATATTTTTTAAAACCCCTTTCACGGTATTGCTGCTATAATACCATATTTGAGGCATGAAAAGTCGTAAGAGTCTTTTTCAGCAAATCCTCATCATTCACAACTTCCCCACATAATTTTAATTGGGAAGTTTTTCGAAATACAACAGGGTTATACTCACTTACAGTCTTAAAATCTTGCAACCGTAAGTGCATCCACTCATATCGAGCCCTTGGCAATATTGTAGACTTAAGATGGTCATACCTTTCCTTCAGGCCAGTCCATAATTCAAGTGGATCTTTTACTATAAATATTCAACCTTCAAAGCTTCATCCAAATGAGGATGAAGGAAAATCATAGCCTTCGCTTTGTCCTGGCTTGATGCCTCATTACCCTGTGTAATGGTGTTATCAAGGCCTTTGGCGGCTAAGTGAATTTCAGCATCGAGAACCCATGATAAATAATTCTTTCCAGAAATGTCAAGTGCCACAAACTCAAGTTTTGACAAATTCGACATAGTAAAGACTATCAAAGAAAATAAATGAATTAGAAATGATAAGAAATATTATCCAAAGTTGTAATGAGATATATTCTTTTCCAGTAGCACGCAATCTTAATCATTATTACCAACATATTCTATATTTACAAAAAAAATTTCCAATATACCAACTAGACATAAATCTCGATAATAATACTTTCCGTAAGTATTAGTAAATGCACACTGCACCTAGTAGTGGAGTAAATATTTTTAAATTATTGGCTCATATATATGAAAAATATTAAAGACTATTGTAATCTAACACGTACTGTTTCGTGCAAATAAAATGTGATAGGAACCAGATAACACAAGCATCTGACTAGTAATTTTGAACAGAACTAAAAATAATTAACAATATCCAGCTAGTCATCTCATTATTCATACAAAAGAGAACCCGTTCATATCTAGATGAGAAAGACATTGACTTACTCTTTTAAGAAGGAGATAATACCCGTTTAAAATAGATATCTCAACTAGGCAGAGACTCGTGTTTATAACATATTAAGAAATATAGCTCAAAGTAACAATATAAAACAAGAAGATAAGTAGAATAAGAGAAGAAGAGATAACTTTCTTATTTCATCAAGTGTTAAAGTGTATCCCATCTCACATTTCATGCCTCTTTTTATATTATTACATATGAAGGTTACCAAATAATTGTCTTAAACATGGCATTAACAATTGAGATCATGGGGAAGAGTTATGGAAATGTGGGAGTTACAATCATAATGTTAATGAGTAGTGAGAGGTTATTTACATCATGGATGAAAGTAATGGGAGTAGTAGACATCCATATTTACTAGATACATCCATATTTACTAGATATTTTGTAAAACAGGTGAAATTTTCTTCGATTTTTTTTATTTTTTGAAAAAACTAAAACTACAAAATTATTTTTGGTTTCTTTAAAAAGTTTAAAAAAAAATCTCTAGTACATATATTTAGTAGAAAAAAATGAAAAATAAAGAAAAGTTTTTGAGTAGGCAATATCATTTTATATACTTATTTTTTGGGGTGGGGGGTTGGGGGAAGGGATGGTGGGAGCTGGGGTGGATTCATGGAAAGAAGAAAATATGAAAGTCGCATATTTCCCAAATTCGGGAAATTCTTTATAATTGTTTATTACTTACATACGTGATATATTATTAGCGATATTATATTTTGTGGTATTTAATTCTTAGATTTTATGCGCTTTATCAGCTTATATGATACTATTCTTTTTATTAATTTTGGGATGTACAATTCCAGTTGTAACAAGCACGAGATATAGGTGTAATATAACTTGATAGTATTCTTACTAAAATATACATGATTTAGTAGTTTGAAATATCCTTCGAAATAACCTAAAAGAAAAGCGATTTCAAATGGAATGCTTGTACCCAACGTGGTTCCTACTTTATATACTTGTAAACTAATCAAAAACAATTTCAAACCTATTGTATTCTTTTACTTGGAATGCATCTTATAATAACATATAAAACTTGAAGTGTTAATGTTTTAAGAAAATATAGCATTACTTTTTGAATTTTCATGAAAGGGTTTAGAGGGATAAAGGACTAGATATTTTCTCACAGGGAATTAGTTACCAAGCAACAATGTTGGAATATTTACTCCATTAGTTCCAATATTAAACATGATATATCCCAAATTACGTCCATTTCCCTAAAAGGTAAATTTAGATCATGACAAGATATTATTATGCTCCATTTTTAAAAATGTTTGAGGATATGACATGCATGTTTATATTCAAAGGGATTCCATTCCAACAAATCGCTAAAGCTAGTAATTGATCAGAACTGGCGTCTAATGATGGGAAAATCACTCACTAATATTAAGTTCTCTGATCTAATTTTTCCCAAGAATGGTTTAATTTTTCCCAAGAGTGTTTAAATTTTTTCTCAAGATATTTTTATCGGCACTTTAGACCCTCTTTTGTAAGATATATGAATTTATATCTAGATATATGGACTTATATCTACACACATATGAACAATATATGGTTAAATTATATGTTATGTGCTATCTTTTGGATTGGCCTAATTTTGTGGTCTTATGGACATTATGTTAAGGGGGCCAATGTATTGTCATATAAAGAGTAGGACTAATGTGTAGATACCAAAAAGGGTAACCTTAATTAATGATGGGCTAACTAAGGTTACATATATGTAACCATGGTTACATGCTTGTGACTCTTGAGTTATCTAATGCTTGTGACTCTTGAGTTATGTAACTCATTTGTTATAAAGTGGGGGTTTGGTTCCCACATTAGTGCAAGACAAGACTCTTCTTCCTCCCATTGAATCAAGAGCCAAAATACTCCATTGTTGTCTTGCAAATAGTGTGGAAAACCATAAACCATTTTGATCATTGTCATTACATTGTTATTGTTGTGAAACCACACATATTATTTAGTCTTGTGAAGAATCTTGTGGATACACATACCATCAAGAACAAACTTGAAGGAAAGGATTAAGGAGCAAACTTCATAGAGACATAAGGACAATCATCAAAAGGAGGTTCAACAATTTCCACATATGGATTCAGGTTAGCTTCCGCTCATGTGGTTTAATTCCGGATTATTCAATATGAAGGTTGTATATTTAGTTGGAATCATAATCCTAACAATTGGTATTAGAGCCACCCTTCATTTTTTGATAATTTGGATGTTCATAAGATTCATGTTATGTTAGGATTCATGTTTAAGTTTAATTAGAATTTTGTTTATGAAATTCTACCATGAAATAGCATGATCTTATGAATGTTATGTTTTGATGTAATTTGATGTTTTAATATCATGTTAAAACATTGTAAATAACATGATTTTAGTTGGTTAATAACATGTTTTTTATGTTTAAGATTCATGTTGAAAATCATGTGTTATTCAGAAAAAAAAATTTTGGTCACAGCCTCAATACAATCGATTGTTTCCTTACACAATCGATTGTCTTTGACGTTTAAAATTCTGGCAGCTTTTTGGAACAGCAGAATAATCGATTGTATATTCTATACAATCGATTGCTCTGGTCCAGTGAGTTGAAACGTTTTTTAATTGTACCATACAATCGATTATCTATTGTAGACAATCGATTGTAATGGTCCAGAAACTTAAAATTTTTTTTATCAAAACCAAAATAATCGATTGTCTGGTTTTGACAATCGATTATATTGGTCCAGTAACTTATAAAATTTTCTTAAAACCAGCATAATCGATTATATGGTTTTGACAATCGATTATGTTGGTCCAGAAACTTAAAAAAATTTTCTCAAAACCAAAATAATCAATTGTCTGGTTTTGACAATCGATTATATTGGTCCAGTAAATGAAAATTTTTTTTAAGCCAAAGATAATCGATTGTCTATTGCTTACAACCGATTGTTTTTGTCCAGTAAGGTTAAAAACGTTTCAACTCTCTTAAGTTTCAGTGAATGTTAATTGTTTTTAAAGTCCATCAATTTTAATATTATATGGAATTGTCCTATAAAGTAAACAACAATTAATATTCAAGTGTTACATATCAACATATGTAACATATTAAGTTGAGATTCATAATAAGGCTTAAGGAACTAAAGTTTATATCATCTAATATTTTAATTATTCAATTGAAGCATTAAGTTGCCAAAGTAACCTCTATTGTGTAGATTGATTAATCTTAAAATATAAGATGACTGTGGATGTTAGTCTTCCATGCGTTTAACACCGGCCCAAAGGAAGGTGTTATTTGGCAGGAATTCGAACATGCTTGTGGTGGTTAATATGAGACAATTATTTGGTTTTCCATGTGAATATTAAATCGGCACAAAGGAAGGTTTAATATTTGATAGGAGTTTATTGTCTATGTTTGATCACTACACAAAGAGTACCACTTACAAGTTGTTTTTCTGTCCAAAAACTAAAATCAATGTTGTGCTAGGTATCTTGTAATGGGAAATGCCTAATTTTGAATCTATAAAGTTAAAGTTCAAGTATTTGTAAGCATGTATTCGGTAATCCTTTTTTCTATTTTCAGTAAATTCTTCTGCTTCTACGATCTCTGCCAACATCAATAGCATCCCTGTGCTTAACGGCACTAACTTTAAGGAATGGAAAGAGAACGTCCTAATCGTTCTCGGTTGCATGGATCTTGAACTTGCTCTTCGGATTGAGCAACCTACTCCTCTTGAGGATACATCCTCTCCTGATGAAAAGAGAGCGATGGAGAAGTGGGAACGCTCGAATCGCATGAGTCTAATGATTATGAAACGTGCAATCCAGAGTCATTCAGGGGTACTATGAATGATGAACCTAATGCCAAAGTTTTCCTTGAAAACCTCGAACAGCGTTTTATTCAAAACGAAAAGGCGGAAACAAGTACACTATTGAGTAAACTTGTTTTCATGAGGTATAAGGGCAAGGGAAATATTACGGAGTACATTATGAAAATGTCTCATCTTGCTTCGAAACTAAAGTCACTCAAGCTATAATTACCTGAGGAACTGCTTGTGTACTTTGTTTTGATATCTCTTCCTGCACACTTTAATCAGTTTAAGGTTAGTTACAACTGCCTGAAGGAGAAATGGACTCTTAACGAGCTCATTTCAAACTGTGTGCAAGAAGAGGAACGGATAAAGCAAGATAAGACTGACAATGCTCATTTGGCATCCTCTTCTAAGGAAACTAAGAAGAGGAAAGGTAAGGAAGTTGCGGTTGCAAGGCCCAAGATTAAGCAACATAAGAAACCTAAGGTTGAAATCACTGAATTAGGTTGCTTTCTCTGTAAGGGGACTGATCATGTGAAGAAAGATTGCACCAAGTACCATGCCTGGCGTGCGAAAAAGGGTACATTTCTTTCTCTTGTTTGTTTGGAAGTTAATTTAATTTCGGTACCTAAGGATACTTGGTGGGTAGATTCTGCTGCTGCTACTCACATAAGTGTATCAATGCAGGATTGCCTGAACTGCCGAAAACCAAATGATGGTGAAAGATACATCTATGTGGGTGACGGCAAGAAGGTGCCAGTTGAAGCTATTGGCAAATTTAGGCTGTTGTTTAAAACCGGTTTTCATTTAGATTTGGATGAGACTTTTGTTGTACCGTCTTTTAGACGGAATTTAATTTCTATTCCCCAATTGGACATATCCGGTTATAAATGTACATTTGGGGACAATAAAGTTAGTCTCTTTCAGAATTCAAATCTTATTGGTACTGGTGTATTATCAACATTTGATAGCTTATATTTGGTTGATACAATAACTTCAAATAAAGAAACTTTGCATACAAGTTTAAGTGGTACCAAAAGAAAAATAACTAATGAGAATTCTATTCCACTCTGGCATAAACGTTTGGGTCACATATCCATTCAACGAATTCAGAAACTCGTGTCAGATGGAATTCTTGATTCTCTTGATTCCTCAAATTCGGAAATTTGTATTGAGTGTATCAAGGGAAAACAAACAAACAAGACTAGATTAGGTGCTAAGAAAGCTTCGGACGTCTTAGAATTGATACATACGGATATTTGTGGGCCATTTCCTACTCCATGTAGGAATGGTCAACAATACTTTATCACATTCATAGACGATTACTCTCGTTATAGGTACCTATATCTCATTCATGACTAAGCATTAAAAACTGCAACTTATATTCTAAATAGAGTTCCAACTAAAGCTACAATCAAAACCCCATATGAACTTTGGACTGGGCATAAACCCAGTATTCGGCATTTACACATTTGGGGTTGTCCAGCTGAGGCAAGGCCATATAGGCCGAATGAAAAGAAACTGGACGTTAAGACGGTTAGTAGCTATTTTGTTGGATACTCTGAAAAATCCAGGGGTTTTAAGTTTTATGATCCCACTTCTAGAACTATTTTGAGACGGGTAATGCTAGGTTCCTTGAGGATATTGAGTTTGGGGGGGTGGGGAGATAAAGTTGTTAGAGATTTTGTCTTTGAGGAAGAACATGTGTCTTTCCCTATTGTTGATCTTGGTCTTCCTGGCTCGGATCACACAACTCCGGTTCAAGACAATCTTGAAAATCTCCCCCATCAGGATCCTGATATAACTAATGAAAATCAACTCAACAACCTCAAGAAACTGAAATGCCATTAAGGAGATCCACTAGAGAGAGGAGAAATGCAATTTCGGATGATTATGTAGTATTTCTCCAAGAACAAGAAAGTGATATTGGACTTGAGAAAGATGATCCAATCAACTTCCGTGAAGTCATTAAGTGTTCTAACTCTCAAAAGTGGATTGATGCCATGAATGATGAGATGAAGTCTATGAGCGATAATGAAGTTTGGGAGCTTGTTACATTGCCCGAAGGTACGAAACCTATTGGTTGTAAATGGATTTTTAAAACCAAAAGGGATTCAGGGGGCAATGTCATTAAGTACAAAGCTCGTCTTGTCGCAAAAGGCTACACTCAGAAGGAAGGCATTGATAATAAAGAGACTTTCTCTCCAGTTTCATCGAAAGACTCTTTCAGGACTATAATGGCATTAGTAGCACATTTTGATCTTGAGCTTCATCAAATGGATGTTAAGACAGCTTTTCTCAATGGTGACATTGAGGAAACAATTTATATGGTGCAACCTGAAAACTTTGTTTCGGATGAATCAGAGAAGAAGGTTTGCAAATTAAAGAAATCCATCTATGGGCTCAAGCAAGCTTCTCGTCAATGGTATTATAAGTTTCATGCAGTCGTTATATCTTTTGGTTTTGAACCGAATATTGCTGATGACTGTATATACCATAAGTTCAGTGGGAGTAAGTATATTTTTCTGGTTTTATATGTCGATGACATACTGCTTGCCTGTAACGATATAGCATTATTACTTGAAACTAAGAAATTTCTTTCAAAGAAATTTGAAATGAAAGATCTTGGTGAAGCTTCTTTTGTATTAGGAATTCAGATACTACGAGATCGCTCCAAAGGCGTTCTCGGTCTGTCACAAAAGGGCTATATCGATAAGGTTCTGAAAACATTTGGCATGCAGGATTGTCAACCAGGCAACACCCCTGTTGCTAAGGGAGACAAATTTAGTCTCAAACATTGCCCAAATAATAATTATGAAATTTCAGAAATGCAGAAGACGCCTTATGCTTCGGCGGTAGGTAGTCTGATGTATGCTCAGGTATGTACATGACCTGATATAGCATACATTGTTGGGATGTTAGGCAGATATCTAAGCAATCCGGAAATGGACCATTGGTTGGCAGCCAAAAGGGTCATATGGTATTTACAGAGAACAAAGGATAACATGCTTACATATCGGAGTTCAGACCAGCTTGAGATCATCGGGTATACTGACTCCGGTTTTGCCACTTAGTCTAATAACAACAACAGTAATTTGACGAAAGCAAAACATAAGGACGTCAAATTTCGGGTTGTTAAAGAAAGAGTACAAAATGGACAATTGTGCATTGAGTACATAAGTACAAACTCCATGCTTGCGGATCCGCTCACTAAGGGATTGACACCAAAAGTATTTCATGAGCATATTGCTTGTATGGTGTCAAATCAGATAAGGATTATGTATTTTAGTGGGAGTTTGTATTGCACATATATGTATTGTTCATTATATTCAGAAATTTAGTAATTCAGTTATATCTGCGCAGATATTCAGTTTTAAAGTTTTTGTACTCTTACAGTTTATGTTTGATCTCAATAAAGAGAACCAGTTGGAAATAGACATTCTATTGACCACACTTTATGTTATTTCTATGCTACATACCTACACTTGATCCATGTCGTTGGTTATATTGATATACGTGAGCTATGATTGGTTCTAGTTACGAATGAGTAACGACGAGCACTTAGTTCCTATGTTGGTATGATTGATGGACCGGATTGTTCATGACAATTTTATTGTGATAGCAATTTTGAGCTCCTAAGGTTATTTTGTAACATATAATGCTAAGGTTTGTACATATGTATGTGTATCTCATCCAAGTGGGAGATCGTAAGATATATGGATTTATATCTAGATATATGGACTTATATCTACACACATATGAACAATATATGGATAAATTATATGTTATGTGCTATCTTTTGGTTTGGCCTAATTTTGTGGTCTTATGGACATTATGTTAAGGGGGCCAATGTATTGTCATATAAAGAGTAGGACTAATGTGTAGATACCAAAAAGGGTAACCTTAATTAATGATGGGCTAACTAAGGTTACATATATGTAACCATGGTTACATGCTTGTGACTCTTGAGTTATGTAATGCTTGTGACTCTTGAGTTATGTAACTCATTTGTTATAAAGTGGGGGTTATGGTTCCCACATTAGTGCAAGACAAGACTCTTCTTCCTCCCATTGAATCAAGAGCCAAAATACTCCATTGTTGTCTTGCAAATAGTGTGGAAAACCATAAACCATTTTGATCATTGTTATTACATTGTTATTGTTGTGAAACCACACGTATTATTTAGTCTTGTGAAGAATCTTGTGGATACAGATACCATCAAGAACAAACTTGAAGGAAAGGATTAAGGAGCAAACTTCATAGAGACATAAGGACAATCATCAAAAGGAGGTTCAACAATTTCCACATATGGATTCAGGTTAGCTTCCGCTCATGTAGTTTAATTCCGGATTATTCAATATGAAGGTTGTTATATTTAGTTGGAATATTATCCTAACATCTTTTACTCAAATAAATGCAATAAAATCTTCTGACTTCATAACGCTATACTAATGAATTAACCACAATGGGATAAATGGAGTTTTTCTTTCGTTTCCAGAATCACCATTGTTTAAAAGAATTAAAATGTCTGCGTTCAACGGTTGTCCCAAGATCTATATTATATTAAAAGGAGAGCAGATTGTAATATGGTTAAGCCAAGTAGCAAATTAAAATGAAGTCACTTGACAATTTTAAGACAACATAAAAAATTTGGATTATAAATGAAAAAATATTTATCTTCTATATCTATATCTGTCTTATATTAAAAGAAGAGTAGTGAAGCATGAGAATAAGCCAAGTGGAAAGCTAAAAAAAGCCATTTGACAATTTAAAGATAACATTAAAAACTTGACTTATAAATGGAAATATAATTAATGATGATAGAAAATACACTTAACGCTAGAGGGGGGGGGGGGGGGGCGAATAGCGTTATAATAAAAAACAGCGTAAACTAGCGGAATTTAAAAATTGCAGGAATGAAATAAGTGCGATAAGTAAATAATAAAGAACGAACGCACCGATGTATCCTGGTTCACCACAACCCGTGGCTAGTCCAGTCCCCCAGAGACTCTCTCGAGTTTTCCACTATCTTCGTCAAGCTTACGGGTGCTTAACAAACCGCTACAGTTGCTCAAGGATACCACACCTTAAGACTTCACTTGCTTGAGGATACCTCACCCCAAGACTTCAACCACTAAGACATTGGGTACTTAGCAAACCCGACAAATGAGAAGATATGTTCTTCTCAAACAACTCTCTTTTACAACAAATACTCTCTCAATAGAGTGGATAAAGAGATACACAATAAGCTCTATGAACAATACAAAGTTGTCTATCAAATGGCTCAACAAAAGCTCTAAAATGATGCTTGAAAATGATCAATATGTATAACAATGTATGGAGGAGTTGTGTCTTTAAAATCAGCTCAAAAGACCTCTTTTTATAGGTGAAAAAGTAGGGCTGACCGTTGCTTAATTGACAAATAAAATCCCTGATTCTGTGCTCAAACAATCGATTGTTTGGAGTAGATAATCGATTGTTTGACCAACGTTCAAAAGACAGATTCCTAATTTTAGGCTAAACAATCGATTGTATGGACTAAATAATCGATTGTATTCAACGTTCAAAAATCAATTTAGAATTCTGTGGGAACGGTCAAAATATAATCGATTGTATGAAAATGACAATCGATTGTTTATAGATATAATCGATTGTATGACAAGAACAATCGATTGTTTAGATGTTTAAAAACTTCGATTGCACACTGTCTCAAAATAATCGATTGTTAAAAGTAGACAATCGATTGTTTGCTATTTTGAAAAACTTCTGATCACACTGTCTTAATACAATCGATTGTAGGATTCAAATAATCGATTGTTGAGGCCCAGATTTAAAAGACATGTTTAAAACCTTTAACATCATTTTGTTTTAACACAAAGATGCATATTTATGATAAATATGATTTAATAAAATATTTTATGCATATTTATGATAAATATGATTTAATAAAATATTTTATGCATGTTTATGATGACCTAATGTTGAGCCAAAGGATAAGATAACTTAAACGTTGTCCTTACATTGGTTCTACCAAACGACCTACGTCTTGGGTCTTCGGTCTTGAACTCTTTGGCTCGTTCATGCAATTCCGTCATCAGTATGCTTCTCGCCATTTGATTGATTGTCATATTATATCGTTCATGCAATTCCGTCATCAGTATGCTTCTCGCCATTTGATTGATTGTCATATTATATCGTTGTTTGACACTTGACTTCATTGTTTGTCATTCATCAAAACCTATTCCTGAAAATCATGCTCATACAACCAAAGCACACATATCATAGATATACATGATCTCCAACAATTTCCCCCTTTTTGATAATGACAAACAACGGAAGATATGCATATTGAATTCCCCCTAAATAGATGCTATATCTCAACATACAATTTATGCAACCAATTCAATTCAATATAATTCCCCCTTAATTGAATATTCCCCCTCAATTAAAGCATGCATATCGCTCATATTCTTCCCCCTTTTGGCATTAGCAAAAAGAGTATACCAAAAGTTATTTAAACCATTGACGATACCAATCGTTATAGACAAGATCATATAAAAAGTTAGTAAATGGCATACTAATAATAACGATCATTTTTCTCAACTATGCCAATTGTTATTTAAACTAAAAATATTCATCAAAACATGAATCAATCATTTATTATAAAACCATTGATACTAATTGTTATTCAGAAATAAAACTTGTTAAAGCATGTATCAACCAAAAATGATATATATTATTTGCACATATCAATTCAATGCGTTTTTATTCAAAATACGATAACTAACCGACGTTCCCCCTTAATGCATTAAGGTTTCGTGCTTGGTGCATCCACTACAATATTGTAGTCTTCAAGCACGCCTGCAAAAAGAACCTAAAAATAGGTTTTGGTACCCAACTTCTTTTGGGTCCTCGGGGGTTAGGATAACAATAGTCATAATCAACACATAAATCTCTATGTTTAGCAAAACAAACGGGTGCAATGTGTCCTACCCGATTACAATAGTGACATATAACATTAGGATTGTGCATATGTCTAGGTTGAGCCAGATGCGTTCTAGGTGATCTAAAGTTGTTCCCCCTAGAAGCGTTGAATTTCCTAGAGTCAAGTCTAGGTGGTCTAAAATTATTCATTCCAGACTCATTTATAAAATTCCAAGAATTGTGTCTAGGTGGTCTAAAATTATTCATTCTAGACTCATTAACAAAATTCCTAGAGTTGTTTCTAGGTGGTCTAAAACAATTAATCTTAGACTCATTAGTGAGGTTCCTAGAATTCTTTCTAGATGGTCCGACCTCATTACTTTCATCCTTTTTAATACCTTCAATTTTAGGACTATCAACACTACGTGTTTCTAGTGTTTTCCTAAGTTCTGTGTTCTCTAGTATTAAAGAACTACAAGAAGAACAATTGGAAAATTTATCAATAGAAGAGGCTTCATTCAATTCCTTGATTTTATTTTTAAAATCAACAGTGTCATTTTCCAAAAATTTATTTTCTTTTTCTAAAACTTCAATTTTATTTTTAAGAACATCATTTTCATTTATCAATTTTTCAAAATCTATTTCTTTCAAAGAAGAGGATTTTTCAAACTCTTTTTCTTGTAAAGAAAGTGTTTTCTGAAAATCAGTTTCTTGTAAAGAAAGTGTTTTCTGCAAAGAAAGTGTTTTCTTCAAAATCTTTTATCATTTTGGAAGCATTAACAAATTCACCATACAATTCATCATAGGCATTTTGTAATTCTTCAAACGAGTGAGAGTTAGAAGTACTTACCTCTTCTTCTTTGTCGGCCATGAAGCATAATGCGGCAGTTTCATCGCCCGAGCTGTCCGAATCCCGTGATACGCGCCTATGGTGTTTCTTCTTTTTCTTGTCTTTCTTCATAGACTTACAAGACTTTTCAATTATATCATTTGAAATATTATCATCATCCCTTTCCGAATCACTTCCCTCTTCTCGTTTAGAGGATGAGGCTTTGAAGGCGAAATTCGAATTGCTTCTAAGATAAGGATTAAGAATTGTGCTATCATAAGTTTCGAGGTTACCTCTTAGTCCATCAATTGTGATATCCGTGAATTCCATCGACTCTTGGATGGCATTGGCTTTGGAGCGCCATTCGGGAGTGAGACTCCGTAGGACTTTTCGAACAAGATCTTTGTTCGTGTAAACTTTCCCGAGAGCATGGAGATCGTTGACGATCCTTAAAAATCGTTCAAACATAACACCAATGGGTTCCTTTTCCATTTTAAAGATTTCATATTTATGTGTTAGAAAATCAATTTTGGCTTCTCGGACTTGAGGCGTACCTTCATAAATGATCTCGAGCTTATCCCACATCTCCTTGGCGGTTGTGCAACAAGAGATTTTTCGATAAACATCTGGATTCACCACACAATATAATACATGGATGGCCCTTGCATTATTTTCAACTTTCTTGATGTCCTCGGCATCATATTCATCTTCCTTCTTTGGAACCGTGGTTTCTCCAACTTTCTTTATTGGCATTGGTTCACCATATTTGATGATTTGCCACAAACGAAAACTGTTTGCTTTAAGGAAGATACTCATCCGTTCTTTCCAATATGTATGGTTTGTTCTATCAAATAGTGGAGCACAAGTGGTGGACTGTCCTTCATCCATCGTTCCTGCGTTCAATATTCTCAACAGAAAAATATATATTTCTCTCAACCGGTTAAGGCTTTCAGAGAGTTAGGCTCTGATACCAATTGTTAGAAAATACGCTTAACGCTAGAGGGAGGGTGAATAGTGTTATAATAAAAAACAGCGTAAACTTGCGGAATTTAAAAATTGCAGGAATAAAATAAGTGCGATAAGTAAATAATAAGGAACGAACGCACCGATGTATCCTGGTTCACCACAACCCGTGGCTAGTCCAGTCCCCGAGAGACTCTCTCGAGATTTCCACTATCTTCGTCAAGCTTACGGGTGCTTAACAAACCGTTACAGTTGCTCAAGCATACCTCACCCCAAGACTTCAACCACTAAGACTTTGGGTACTTAGCAAACCCGACAAATGAGAAGATATGTTCTTCTCAAACAACTCTCTTTTACAACAAATACTCTCTCAATAGAGTGGATAAAGAGATACACAATAAGCTCTATGAACAACACAAAGTTGTCTATCAAATTGCTCAACAAAAGCTCTAAAATGATGCTTGAAAATGATCAATATGTATAACAATGTATGGAGGAGTTGTGTCTTCAAAATCAGCTCAAAAGACCTCTTTTTATAGGTGAAAAAGTGGTGCTGGCCGTTGCTTAATTGAAAATAAAATCCCTGATTCTGTGCTCAAACAATCGATTGTTTGGAGTAGATAATCGATTGTTTGACCAACGTTCAAAAGACAGATTCCTGATTTTAGGCTAAACAATCGATTGTATGGACTAAATAATCGATTGTATTCAACGTTCAAAAATCAATTTAGGATTCTGTGGGAACGGTCAAAATAATCGATTGTATGAAAATGACAATCGATTGTTTATAGATATAATCGATTGTATGACAAGAACAATCGATTGTTTAGATGTTTAAAAACTTCGGTTGCACACTGTCTCAAAATAATCGATTGTTAAAAGTAGACAATCGATTGTTTGCTATTTTGAAAAACTTCTGATCACACTGTCTTAATACAATCGATTGTAGGATTCAAATAATCGATTGTTGAGGCCCAGATTTAAAAGAAATGTTTAAAACCTTTAACATCATTTTGTTTTAACACAAAGATGCATGTTTATGATAAATATGATTTAATAAAATATTTTATGCATGTTTATGATAAATATGATTTAACAAAATATTTTATGCATGTTTATGATGACCTAATGCTGAGCCAAAGGATAAGATAACTTAAACGTTGTCCTTACATTGGTTCTACCAAACGACCTACGTCTTGGGTCTTCGGTCTTGAACTCTTTGGCTCGTTCATGCAATTCCGTCATCAGTATGCTTCTCGCCATTTGATTGATTGTCATATTATATCGTTCATGCAATTCCGTCATCAGTATGATTCTCGCCATTTGATTGATTGTCATATTATATCGTTGTTTGACACTTGACTTCATTGTTTGTCATTCATCAAAACCAATACCTGAAAATCATGCTCATACAACCAAAGCGCACATATCATAGATATACATGATTTCCAACAAATGAAAGTAGTAGTTCAAAATTTTCTGTAAATTAAATTTCATTCTTTAATTAATCAAAGATGTTATGAAATAATACAAGAACAAAAACAATAATACAAGAACAAAAACAATAGAGAGAAAAGTAGAGAGAGGAGTATTCTTATTGATACTTTGAGATGGTTTACAATAGAATAGTGCCCCTATATTTATAGGGAGGTGGTGACTTAGCCACCAAGTAGTAAACCCTAGAATCTCTCTAATTATGGACATTCACCTTAAATAGAGTTCTATTTATAACACTCCCCCTTGAATGTCTATTCAATAATGTGCCTCGTTAAAACCTTAACTAAATAAAACCCAATGGGAAAAAATTTATAGAAAAGGAAAAAGAGTACACATGTTTGAATATGCGCCTATTGGTTGCCTCATTAAAAACCTTGCAAGGAAGACCCATTGGGACAAAACCTTGTAAGGGAAAAAGAGTGCAACGCGCACTAACTCCCCCTGAATAGAGCATCAATTCACATCCTTGAGCATTTGCATTCCAATCTTGTGCATTTGCATCAATTCACATCCTTGAGCATTTGCATTCCAAGACCCATTGCATCCAAATGGATTTCAGCATCCAACACCCATGTCATATAGTTCTTGCCCGGAATTTCAAGGGCAACGAACTTTCCTTTCATAATGTCAGACATAAAACAAATTACATCAAGAGCGTGTTCATACTTACGGGCTTTATTATAATTATCACATTCACTTTAGGGAATGGATTATAATCATCTGTATGTGTTATATACAATCTCATGTCAAATATTACTTTCATAAAGTGAAAGATTATTTTGAGAATCTTCATTATTCTCATTATCACAATGATGACGATTATAATTCCGTCTATTGCCTCGTCCACATTCATTGATACCTTCATGGTAATAATTTTGTCTTCTTTAAGTCTTATCACATACTGCTACAACATTCTCTAAAGGGAATGGAGCAAATTCAATTGGATGGCTATTTCAGACTTATCACATACTGCTACCACATTCTCTAAAGGGAATGGATCAAATTCAATTGGACGGATTTTGTCTTTGTTTGTATATGAAATCAAATCGTAGAATTTCAAGAATTTGAAAGAGAAAAGTAAATTACTTACCTTTAAGGTATACCAATAAATGTTGTGATATCAAATATACCTCTTGAGTTTCCATCCCGTTGCAACAAATTCCAGCAACTTTGGTTAACTCCCGCGGCCAATTTGATGCCGGAGAACGCGACATATTTTCCGTATAGAAATTCAAGATTGCCATTAGACCTCCAAACTATCAGCAAACTTTAAAAATCCAAAAACCCATTGTTTGCATAATTGAACAGAAACGTTCCACTATACAACTAAATTAAACCAGTCATCAATTCAATTGTAACAAAGAAAGGAATAGCGGAAGTAAATAGCTAGGATCACTTGTATGTAATATAGACAACACATAATTATTGATTTTAATCGAACATAAAATCGATACTTATCTCTTGAAGCGTGACCCGGATAATGCCCGGAATTAGCGAAATTCGTATGGGCGAATTACTCCTTAATCTTCTCAAAGTGCTTCTTGAGACGGTAGAGTCTCGTGCTGATAACGTGTTATGAAATAATATAAGAACAAGAACAATAGAGAGAAAAGTAGAGAGAGGAGTATTCTTATTGGTACTTTGGGATGGTTTACAATAGAATAGAACCCCTATATTTATAGGGAGGTGGTGACTTAGCCACCAAGTAGTAAACCCTAGAATCTCTCTAATTATGGACATTCACCTTAAATAGAATCCTATTTAAGGTGAATGTTTATATTTAGAGAGATTCTAGGGTTTACTACTTGGTGGCTAAGTCACCACCTCCCTATAAATATAGGGGTTTTATACCATTGTAAATCATCCCAAAGTATTAATAAGAATACTCCTCTCTCTACTTTTCTCTCTATTATTCTTGTTCTTGTATTATTGTTCTTGTTCTTATATTATTTCATAACAGCTTTGATTAATTAAAGAATGAAATTTAATTTACAGAAAATTTTGAACTACTACTTTCATTTGTTGGAAATCATGTATATCTATGATATGTGCGCTTTGGTTGTATGAGCATGATTTTCAGGTATAGGTTTTGATGAATGACAAGCAATGAAGTCAAGTGTCAAACAACGATATAATATGACAATCAATCAAATGGCGAGAAGCATACTGATGACTGAATTGCATGAACGATATAATATGACAATCAATCAAATGGAGAGAAGCATACTGATGACGGAATTGCATGAACGAGCCAAAGAGTTCAAGACCGAAGACCCAAGACGTAGGTCGTTTGGTAGAACCAATGTAATTATTTTGATATATAAACTAAAAATGTTCTCTTTTGAAGAATATGTTAGACGCACACAAAGAGGGATGCAACTTTCATTAGGCAAACAAATATATTATAGCTATAGATATTTTTACTTAAATTTGTGTATAATTCAGTTATGGTAGGTATTTTTTTCTTAGAAAGGATCAATTGAAAATTCATTTTGTATCTTACACATTAATTTTAAGTTGAAATAATAATTCTATATTTAGTAAAAACTTTATATATGACCTTATTTGCGAACAATATATTTTAATATAGGTATAATATACATTACTATAAGTATTTTAATTACATTTTGTGTATAATTTATTCTTTTTAAACTAAATTGTTCTCTTTTTGAGAATACGTTGGACATACACAAAGAGGGTTGCAATTTTCATTAAGCAAATAAATATATTATAACTATTTGTTTCTTTATTTAATTTGTGTATAATTTAGCTATAGCAGGTATTTTTTTTTTTTGAGAAAGAATTAATTAAAATTTCTTTTTTTGTATCTTACACATTAATTATAAGTTGAAATAATAATTTTATATTTAATACAAGCTTCGTATAGACATTATTAGCGAACAATATAAATTAGTATTGGTATTTTATACATTATTATAGGTATTTTAATTAAATTTTTTGTATAATTTAATTATGATAGGTAGTCCTTCTTAAGAAAGAAATAATTAAATAAATATTTTTATTTATGAGTTCAATTAAATTTGTGTATAATTCAATTATGCTACGCATTTTTTTTATGAATGAATCAAATAAAATTTTGTTTTGTATCATACACAATAAAATATATAAATTCTTTATAATATAAGAAAAAGTAATCAGTAAAATATATTTAATAACAAGAATAATAAAGTCATAGTAATATTGACAAACCGAGCAAATGAATACTTTATACATAAATAAATATTGTTTATATAATTATAAAATTTAAACATAAAGAAGAAATCTTAACCACTCGAATAAATAGCAAATATATTACTATGTGAAAGAATATAAATATTTCTCTTTCTCCCCCCCCCCCCCCTCTATATATATATATATATATATATATATATATATATATATATATATATATATATATATCTTTCAAAACATGTGCTAAAAAGAAGGTAGTAAAACTTAATATTAAGGCAACCGGCATATTGAAAAAAGTCACTTAGTACTTTTCGGACGAAATCTATAAATATTTACAAAAATCTAATAAGAATTAAGTCAAATCAAATTTGATCAAATTTAATTTATAGGTATAAATCAACTAAGATTGATTCATATTTTCATTTTTAGATTCCAAAACTTTCTAACAATAAAATTTGAAACATTACAAAGGAACTTATGTAATAATTTTAGACTAATTCAAAGTTATATTTAAAATTAAAATGTGATATTATTTTGGATTTAGGTCAAAAATTTTGTGTAAAAACATAATTAAAATTTCTTAGTAGGGAAGAGAATATATAAAGAGGAAAATAGAGATAGCGCAATAATACTTATATTTTAATTTTTTAAAAAATATATAAATTAAATTATTAAATAATGCTAAAAAATATGATATATTTAAATGAGGAAAGTGTTTCGAGTAAGAGAATGATAGTGTCAAAATACCTTAGATTCTTTCTCTCTAACTTTTACTGGTTCATCTTCTTCTCTGCTTCCTCTGCGTATGTAGGTTAACCTGCGCTGAGGGTGCCATGGTGAGAGTGAGAGGCCGACCTAAGAAAGTTCTGGTGCCAATCTATGCAAACAACATTGTTTCCCCAAAATCTGTTAACACTGTGCCACAGTCGGTTAACACTGTTCCATTGAAGCCCACTGAAGATACTGTTTCATTGCCTCATGCAACTGTAGATTCGCAGCCATCTGGAGTTCCCGTACTTCCAACAGTAGCTGATATGATTGATAGCAACTCAGAGCCTCAATCTGGACCAGTGATTCCACCTGCAGATTCTCAAAGTTTACCTAGAAGTCAAGGACCTCCCGATGTACCATTGATTCCGATGGTACAAGCTAATAGTGGAAGCGAGTACATGCAGCACCATCCACAAACAATTTGTGCAGATCTAGAGAAGGAGACCAAAGAGGAACCAAAGGTATGGGCAAATCTGTTCCAGAAAAATAGACTTGCTGCTAATGGCATGTCCCTAGAGTATATCCCACCGACGATTATCAACGGTAAACCAGTGGGTCAGTTGCTCAAAGAAGAAGTCGTGGAAGAGGAACAAAAATGGAAATGTGCTCTAGTTGTTTTTGTATTAGGAAATATTCCTGGATATAATGCTATGAAGAGGTTTATAAATCTTCATTGGTCTCATGTGCCAGATCCAGACCTTTATTATCATGAAGAAAGTTATTACATTGCAAAATTTCGATCTCTGGATGATGCTAATGAAGTACTATGCTCAGGACCATATACTATTGAAAATAGGCCAATAATCTTAAAACAATGGTCGGCTGATTTTGATTTTAAGGCTGCATTTCCATCAGATATTCCCTTGTGGGTTAAATTTCCCAATCTGCCTGTCTTGCTGGGGTAGTAGGACTCTTAGTCGAATTGCTAGTGTGTTGGGTAAGCCCATCTTTGCTGATGAATGTACTACTAAACAAACCAGAATCTCATATGCTCGGATCCTTATTGAGGTGAATGTTTCAAAAGAGTTACCTAGTGAAATTGAGATAATGGATCCAGATGGGAAGCTTTTCCTACAGGATGTAGCCTATGATTGGAAACCTTCTTTTTGTGGGAAATGCCTTACAGTTGGGCACAGTTGTCTGGCTAAGCCTACCCAGTCTAACAACATACAGAAGCCTAAGGTGATTCAGGAATGGAGAGCAAAGGCCCCAATTCATCCTGTTCAAGATACGCAGAAAGCTCATATCCAGCAACCAGCTCAGAAGGAACAATGTACCACTGAGGTTACATTTGAGGAAGTGAGAAAACAGAAGGGTAATGCTACTCATTCAGCTCCAGTTTTTAACACCGAAAACTTTCCACCCTTATCTCCTGTTGTGATGGCAAATAGATTCGAAATAGGGTCAGTGAGTTGGGCAGATCACCCCTTAGATGAAGGGGGAACAAGTTATACCCAATGAAGTGGATAGTTTGGAACAATAGGGGTGTAAATAAAAGGTTCAAGCAGAAGGAAGCTAAAGAATATTTTAGAGTCAATAAAATTGACCTTGTTGGTCTAGTAGAAACAAAAGTTAAACAGAAAAATGCAACAAAAATAGCTGGTTTCTTACTGCCTAACTGGGGTATGCTTGCTAACTATAGCAGTGCCATAAATGGTCGAATTTGGTATTATGGGATACAACCAAGCTCTTGGTCACCGGTATTCAGGAAGAGGCACAATACATCCAATGCATTGTTAGGAAGGTCACTGATGAACTAATCTGTTGCCTTACAGTAGTATATGGCCACAATGACATTATACAAAGGAAATCACTGTGGACAACTCTTCAGAATCTTGCTCCTACTATCACTGTCCCCTGGCTGATAGCAGGGGATTTTAATGCTATTCTGTCTAGCTCTGATAGAGAATCTTGTCATCAAGTAAGACTAGCTGAAGTTACTGAATTTCTACAATGTCTGCAGCATGCTGGCCTAACAGAACTGCCATGGAAGGGAGACTTTTTTACCTGGACTAATAAGCAAAGTGGAAATGATAGAGTATGCGGTCGGCTGGATAGAACTTTTGGTAATTGTGAGCGGATGCTGAAATGGAGCCATGTGCAAACTGTATATGGAGCCCCATTAATCTCTGATCATAACCCCATGGTTCTAACCTTGACAGATGATATTTCAATCAGGAAAACACCCTTTAGATTTTTTAATGCATGGATACAGCATAAAGATTTCCAACAACTAGTTAAAACTTCCTAGAATGCAAATGCTCAGCCTACCCTGCAAGGAGTGTGGAACAAGCTCAAGTCCCTGAAAGCAGTCTTGAAATCTCTAAATACCCGAGAATTTAAGACAATTTCACAAAAAATTGAGGTCAACCGTAAGGAACTGGAAGCTTTACAAAACCAGATGTCTAGTGCTTATTCTGATTCATTACAACTAAGAGAAAAAGATCTGATACTCCAACTGGAAAAATGGTCTATGCTGGAAGAATCAATATTACAACAGAAAGCTCGAGCCAAATGGATTCAACTAGGTGATGGTAACAACAAATACTTTTCTGCTGTAATGAAAGAGAGAAACTAACACAAGAAGATTACTGAATTGATCACAGAGGAAGGCCTGAGGATTACACAGCCAGATGATCTGAAGAAGGAAAGCACTGCTTTCTACAATCACTTATGGGGACTTCGGCTCATTCTCTTCCAGCTTTTAATAGACTTTACATGACAAATGGACCTTCCTTATCTCCCCAACAGAAACTGGATTTGGCTGCTGACATCAGTGACACTGAGATCTTGGAAAGCATAAAGGCAATTGGTAGTGATAAAGCCCCAGGTATTGATGGTTTTAATGCCCTATTCTTGAAACAAACTTGGCACACTACAGGGTCACAGGTAATGCAAGTAGTTAGGAATTTCTTTGCATCCACCAAAATGCATAGACCAACAAACTGTGCCTCCCTTACTTTGATTCCTAAAGTCCCCAACCTACAAACAGTCAAGGAGTTTCGACCAATAGCCTGTTGTTCAGTTGTATATAAAATTATCTCCAAATTACTGGCCAACAGAATGCAAAGAGTTATAGCCAGCATCATATGCAATACAGAAGCAGGTTTCATCCCAGGGAGAAGAATTGCTGATAATGTCATTTTGGCTCATGATCTCATCAAGCACTATACAAGATCTCATATACACCTAGATGTATGGTCAAGATTAATCTCCAGAAGGCCTATGATTTAGTTGAATGGTGTTTCCTACAACAAGTATTGGAGGCTATGGATTTCCCAACCAGGTTTACAAATTGGATTATGGAGTGTGTGTAAACTGTCAGCTATACAGTGATAGTTAATGGAGAAACTACAGAACCCTTCCAGGCAGCCAAAGGTCTGACAAGGTGATCCTATATCACCATTCTTATTTTCTATAGTGATGGAATACTTAAGTCGATCTCTGGCAGAACTGAACAAAACTAAGGGGTTCACTTTTCATCCTGGATGCAAAAGGCTGAGAATTACACACCTTAGTTTTGCTGATGACCTCTTATTATTCTCTAAAGGTGATACCCAAGCTGTGCAGGTCATGTTTTTTGACCACTTCACTGCAGCATCTGGAATGAAAGCTAATATGCAGAAGAGTGTTGTATACTTTGGAGGAGTAAAACCTGAACAACAACAACAAATCCTTACTCATCTTGGTTATATACGCGGGGAGCTTCCCTTTAAATACTTAGGGGTTCCACTGAAAAAACTAAGAAACTATCTGTTCTCCAGTGGCAACCACTAATCGACAAGATCACAGCTAGGATTACATCCTGGACTACTAGACAGTTGTCTTATGCTGGTCGAATACAGCTAGTACAAGCAGTTATTTTTGGTATCCAGTCATATTGGGCTCAGCTGTTTCTCTTCCCATCCAAGGTCACTAAACTGATAGAGGCAATGTGTAGATCATTCATATGGTCTGCCTCAGTTAACATTACTAGGAAAGCATATGTGGCATGGGACAAGATCTGTCAGCCAAAGTCTGCTGGAGGCTTGAACCTAATCAACCTTCTACTGTGGAACAAGTCAGCTGTTGCAAAACTAGCCTGGGATTTGGCTCACAAGAAAGACCTATTATGGGTAAAGTGGATCCATACAGTGTATATTAAACATCAACAACTGGAAAACATGAATATTCCTGCACAAGCAAGTTGGATAGTCCGGAAGATCATTGAAAGTACTAGGCTACTGCAACAACACCAGCTGCTGCATACCAATACATGTTCTATCAGATTAATCTATCTTCAACAAATTGGTCAATTGCCTAGAGTTCCATGGAAAAACCTAACCATGCAGAATGCTGCCCGACCTAAAGCACTCTTCAACCTCTGGCTGCTGCTCCAAGACAGGCTTCCTACCAAAGAGAGGTTGATCAAATGGCATTTAAGTGTTGATGGTAGCTGTATTATGTGTCAGCACACAATGGAGACTAGAGACCATTTGTTCCTGTACTGCCCCTTTGCTGAACAACTGCGACACCTCACTTTGCAATGGCTAGGCATGTCCCAACCCCCTGGACAGTCTTGGCCACAATACGTTAACTGGATCACTGAGAAGTCTAAAGGCAAATCTCCCCAAGCTCATGTGTTCAAAATGGTATTTGCAGAGATGTCATATGCCATTTGGTTGGAAAGAAATGCACGTATATTCAGAAACACTTACTGTCCCAGTGAAGTTTTAGTTAGGAGCATTGCTTACATTTGTAATATTAGAGCAACCCCTAGAGTTAGGACATACCTCCAACAATATTTGTTGTAAGTCTAGAACTCTAGTTATAGTCAAGATAGTTAGCTTTCACCGGAATTTTTGATAGGCAGTTTGAGTATGTAACTGACCTATGGGATTGTACTGAGAAATACTTTGGTGATTAATATAATCTTTAATTACCAAAAAAAAAAGTTCACGCTATAGTATAACAATAGTAAGTGACAAACAATGCAATAACTATGGCAAAGAACAAAAAGAGAGAAATTGTGCCTAAAAATGTAGAAGGATGAGATTTATTTGAATTTGAGATGAATAATAACGTGATAGAAAGATTTTTTTTTTTCAAAATTATATTATTTAATATGCTCAAACAAAATAGACCACAATGTTATATGTTGAGTATTCTTTAATATTGACTATAAAATAAAATACAAATGGCAAATCAAGGGGTTGAATTATTACAATATAACGAAATACAGGATATCTGCTATGAACTTTAAGAAATAGTTTCATTTCCTGCTTCTTAATTAATTTCTAACAATTATTTATAATTTCTATATAGAAGGTTTAGTTTTAAGATTGTTTGCACATTATTCAAATAATTCAAATCATAACTTGATATGGTTTACGTTGTGCATCGTGCAAGTACTAATACTCGTATTAAGTTAAACCATCTTATTTAAGAACAAAATATATATAATCCTATGTAATGATATATCCACAAAACAAATTTTTCTAATGGCTGTCTTCCAAAGCTAACCCTCATGTATTTCTCTGCTATAGAGCCATATATGCTAAACAAGACTTACAATGGCAATACTTGTTTGGAAAAATAAACCCTCCCTGTTTTCTTCATTAAAATCCTCTTTCATTCAAAATATATCCAAGTATCATGGCATTCTTAAAAAACCAAAAAGAAACCTACTATTTTTATTTTTTATTTTTTACTCCAGGCTGATGAACTAAAAATCTAGTATCGATTTTCTCCCAAATCTCATCGATTAGAGTGTAGATACCAAGATCATTAGCATTTCTTGTAGGTTCTTCTTGTTTTCAACAATTTCTTGTCGAATTTGAAGTGTAAAAAAATATTTACGGACGTTTTTCTTGTATGCTAATTTCAGTTCGAAGAAATGACTTTTGAGCTCAACACAATGAGAATATTCCATGGAGATCAATTACAACAGTATCCTATCAACTAAAAGAAGGTATTATGACAAAGTACTTTGATATTGATGTTGACAAATTTTCATAATTTGATTTTGCAGACTATGTGAAAGAAAATGGGTATAATTGTGAAACAAGTGACATTTATGTGAGACTACCCAATTCTAGCGCTTTGGCAAAACATTTAACTGATAAGAATATTATGGATATTGCATGCCCCTATTAAAAAAGAGAATATATTTAAAATACATGTGTCCCACTATGTTGATGAAGCACTAATGGTTCCACCAGCTATTGAATATATAAAAATCATATGTGTGGTGAATCTAATATGTCTTTTGATAAAGGGATAAATCAAAGTGTTGGGCTAGTGAATGTGTAGGGCTTAAAGAAATACAAAATAGTGTCGCTGCTGCTAATAACGTGCCTGCTGGGGATGAGGGTGGTCCTTCTATTCTTGATAATACTCCATTAGTTGAAACTGATGTAAAAAGCAGTGACCCTAGTACATATTCAAAAATTGAAGAGCTGTTTGAGGAAGGGGAAGAAGAAATGAAGAATGTAATAGTGATGTTGATGAGGAGTATAGGAATTTAAGAGAATAGAGGAAAAAAGGTGCATAGAAGGAAGAGAAAAGAGAAAGAGGTTTAAACTAGACATGCCAAGTTAGGTAAAAGGGATTCAGATGTAGGATATGATAAGTATGCAGCTAGGAACAAGACATCTCTAGAGGGTAAGATTGTTGTAGATGAGCCATATTATCTCTCAGATGAAGCTTCTAATCATGATAACACTGCTTATGATGAAGCTAAAGATGAAGTCTAACAGCCAGTAAAAGCAAAAAGAAAGTAGCAAAATAAGGGTATCTTTGATCCTAATTATAACTTAATTATTTGGAAAACTCGCCTTTCTTTTGAGAGTGTTAGATAGTTTAGATAAACACTTAATAAGTATGCAATTGATGAATCTGTAGAGTTAGATAAGTATGTTATTGAACCAACAAGAGTGAGGGTAAAGTGTTATGGTAGCTGTCCATGGCTCTTGTTTGTTAGTTATGATTCTAAGGAAAACGATTTTGTGGTGAAAAATTAAAGTCCACTTCAGAAGTGCAATGGTACTACCAAGAAAAAACTATGCAACTCCAAGTACTTAGCAGAATGATACAAGAACAGAACAACAACAACAATTACCCAGTATATTCTCACCAGGTGGGATCTGGGGAGGGTAATATGTAGACGAGCCTTACCCCTGCCCGAAAGGGCAGAGAGGCTGTTTCCAGTCGACCCTCGGCGTATAGGATAAAAAAGGGAAAGCTGCATTAAGAAACAAAGGTAAAATTAGAAACACAAGCAAGACAAAACAAAATAATAAAGCACAAGTACTCCCGCAGAAATAACGTAAATAATTATGGAAACATAAGCAACATAAATACAGTCGCATGCAATAATAACAGGCAGTAACTACCATACTAACACCCTCTGGGGACATAAGCTAAAACACTAATAACCTATGGGTAACCCTACTATCCCACACCCAACCCCGGGAAAGGCGTACGGAGAACTCTATGAGCCCCTAGCCTACAATCCTGATTCTAGACCTCCAGACTCCCCTATCAAGGGTCATGCGCTCGGTAACCTGCATTCTGATCATGTCATGTCTAATCACCTCTCCCCAATGCTTCTTAGGCCTCCCTCTCCCTCGCCGACCACCAACAATCTCCAGCCGCTCGTAGCTCCTCACCGGGGCATTGCCCGAACCACCTCAGCCTCGCTTCCCGCATCTTCTCGTCCACCGGGGCCACCCCTACCTTCTGTCGAATAACTTCATTCTTGATCTTATCCAGCCTGGTGTGCCCAGACATCCACCTAAGCATCCTCATCTCCGCAACCTTCATTCTCTGAACATGCGAGTTCTTCACGGGCCAGCACTCCGCCCCATACAACATCGCAGGTCTAACCACGGCTCTGAAGAATTTCCCCTTGAGTTTGTGTGGAATTTTCTTATCACACAGGACCCCTTAAGCGAGCATCCACTTTGACCACCCCGCTCCTATCCGATGGGTGACGTCCCCGTCAATCTCTCCGTCCCCCTGAATCACAGACCCCAGATATCTTACACTGTCCCTCTTGGCGATGGCCTGAGAACCAAGCATCACTTCCCTGCCTACCCTACTTGGCTCGTCGCCGAACTTGCACTCCAGATATTCTGTCTTAGATCTGCTTATTTTGAAACCCTTAGACTCGAGGGTCTGTCTCCATATCTCTAACCTTTCACTAACACCGGCCCTAGTCTCGTCTATCAATATTATATCATCAGCAAAGAGCATACACCAAGGCACATCCCCTTGGATATGTCGGGTTAGAGCATCCATCACTAAGGCGAGCAACAGGGGGCTCAGCGCCGATCCTTGGTGGAGCCCCATTACCACAGGAAAATGGTCTGATTCGCCCCCCACCGTCCTAACCCTAATCTTAGCTCCATTGTACATGTCCTTGATTACTCTGATGTAGGCTTCTGGCACACCCTTCGCCTCCAAGCACCTCCATAGCACCTCCCTCGGGACCTTATCATATGCCTTTTCCAAGTCGATAAGCACCATATGAAGGTCCTTCTTCTTATCCCTGAATTGTTCCGCCATCCGCCTGACTAGGTGAATCGCCTCTGTGGTGGAGCGTCCCGGCATGAAACCGAACTGGTTCCTAGAAATAGTTGTCGCCTCCCTCACCCGCGCCTCAATCACCCTCTCCCAAACCTTCATAGTGTGGCTTATTAATTTGATGCCCCTATAGTTGTTGCAGCACTGGATGTCCCCTTTGTTTTTGTACAAGGGCACCACTGTACTCCACCTCCACTCCTCCGGCATCCTTTTAGTCCTGAAGATTGCATTGAACAGCCTAGAGAGCCACTCCCCTCCAGCTTTACCCATGCGCTTCCAGAGCTCCACCGGGATCTCGTCAGGCCCGATCGCTCGACCCCTACTCATCCTACGCAACACCCCTAAGACCTCCTCCACCCTGATGCGTCTGCAGTACCCAAGGTCTCTATGACGCTCTGAATGCCCCAACTCCCCTAGCTCTATGCTCTGATCCCCCTCCTCGTTAAGAAGGTCCCGAAAGTACGCCTGCCACCTCTGTTTGATTTGCGATTCCCCCATCAGAACTCTACCATCCTCGTCCTTAATACACCTGACTTGGTCTAGATCGCGTGCCTTCCTCTCCCTTGCTTTAGCCAACCGGAATAACTTCTTATCCCCACCTCTTTCCCCTAGCTCCTCATACATGCGACCGAACGCCGCGTTTTTAGCTTCCGTGACTGCCATCTTATCTTCTCTTCTCGCCTCTCTGTAGACCAACCTGTTCGCTCTCCACTCCTCCTCGCTTGTGCTCCCTGCCAACCTAGCGAACGCCGCCTTCTTCACCTCCACTTTTCCTTTGACTGCCTCGTTCCACCACCAATCACCCTGATGTCTACCTAAATATCCCTTAGCTACCCCGAGCACGTCCCGTGCTGCCCCCCTAATCAAGTTCGCCGTCACTGTCCACATAGCGTCCGCTTCCCCATAACTTCTCCAAGCTCCGCCCTCCACTAACCTCCTTTCCAACTCCTGTGCTTTCTCCTTAGACAAAGCTCCCCATCTAATCCGCGGTTGACCCTGGGCGCCCCTCCACTTCTTCTTCACCCAGAGATCGACGTCCATCACTAGTAGTCTATGAAGAGTTGAAAGAGACTCTCCCGGAATAACCTTGCAGTCCTTGCACAAGCCCCTATCGCTCCTTCGGATGATGATGTAGTCAATCTGAGTCCTCGCCGCCGAACTCTTGAAGGTGACCAAATGCTCCTCCCTCTTCCGGAATGTCGAGTTCGCAATCAGAAGCTCGAAGGCCCTGGCGAAATCAAGCAGCGAAGTGCCTCCTCCATTCCTGACACCAAAGCCAAAGCCCCCGTGCACCTCGTCATATCCGCCAGCCTCAGCCCCAATATGACCATTAAAGTCCCCTCCAATAACTAACTTCTCGGACTGGGGAATACTCCCCACCAGATCATCCAAGTCCTCCCAAAAGCTCCTTTTAGCCTCCTCGTCTAAGCCTGCGTGCGGCGCGTAAGCGCTGATGACGTTGAGGACTCCACCCCCAATAACCAGCTTAATAGACATTAACCTGTCATTCACTCGCCTAACCTCGACCACGGACTCCCTTAGGTCCCTATCAACCAAGATGCCCACTCCATTCTTACCCCTCTCGAGCCCAGAGTACCACAGCTTAAACCCATCAGCATCACGTGCCTTAGTCCCTTTCCACCTAGTCTCCTGGACGCACGCTATGTTAACCCTTTTCTGCTGAAGAACCTTCGCCAACTCAATGGACTTACCCGTCAGAGTGCCTATGTTCCAAGACCCAATCCTTAATCTATGGACCGCCGCCGCCCTCTTCCCCGCCTTACCTCCCGCCCTGCCCATAGTGCCACCCCCTGCTCCCCTACTCACCCCCGCTACAACCCCCACCCCCTGAGGACATGACCTTACGCTATCATCCCCCGCCGCGGCCACTATCCCACCAACCGATATGGGGTACAGTGGCACACACACGCACTATAGCGAAAAACGCAAATGTAGCAAATTAGATAACAACAGGATAAACCACGCTCGGAATGCTAGCTAAAATACATAAAAAGGTGCACAAAATAAACAAGAGAGCGGGAGGTACCAACTCCCGGTGAAAAAACCTGGAAGTGTGCGTTGCTGCGCCCTAGTTTTCCTGAATCTTAGCCAAATGTGCGGCTCTATTGCGTCCTGCCGCGAGTCTGAACGAGAGTTTGAACGATAGTTGTCGGAGATCCTCGTCGGTGAAATAGGGACCTGGCCAAGAAAACAAAACAAAATACACCCACAAAAGCAGAGGAGAGATTAAAAAGGGACAGTGCAAGACCGCTGAAGAGAAATTAAGTATTTAAAAAGAATTTTTGGAAAAGGACAAACTCTTAAACCCTAATAAAACAGAAGCTACAACGTGAATCGATATGCTCCAGTTTTTATCAGTATAAAGACGGAAAATTTGCAGATGGGTTTGGATAGGAAAGCAAGATTTCATCAAAGAGTAACAAATTGCACAAACAACAACAATAACAAGAAAGAGGATAGAAAAAGAAGAACTTAAAGAGTGTAATTTACTTAAACAATAGCAACTGAGTGCTGCAGGTGAAATGAAGTTGACGTCCAAAGCTGCAGTTAGGCTAACAAAGAGAAGCGACCATATGTCTCCTCGGGGGCGCAATTGAAGTGATGAGAGGCAAGGGTGTAAAATGAAAGTGAGCAGGGAAATATTCCGAAAGTACCAAGTTGGTCGGAATTATAAGGGGAAAAAACTGTCCAAAGGAAGCCAGTTGAAAAAGTGGCCAGAACACTGTCCACGCGCGTGGCGCGTGGGTTCACTGGCGGCGCGTCGGCGGCGCGTGGGGCAGCTGCCGGCGACGAAATTTGCAGGCAGGGTGCGCCTGACGTTGTGTGTCTCGATGGTGTCGGAGGTGTCGAAGAGAGACCACCGGAAGAGACAGAAACTCGTCGGAACAGTGTTCCAAGAAGAGAAGAGAGAGAGAGAGATGGGGGTACTTACCTGTGCTGCCGGCGGCTCGTCGGTGGTGCCGATGGTGTTTACCTGAGAGAGGGAAGTGGAAGTCGCAGGGAGAGAGAGAGAGGGGGGGAGGAAGAGAGAGATGATACAAGAACAGAATAATTTCTAAACTAAATATAAGAATATTTAAGTTTCACGAGTTAGTTCAACGAGAGTTAGAAGTGTATATTGGAAGGACTATTGTAAGAAAACCCAATAATATTGTGTTAACACTGATTATGAGAGACCATGTTAAGGAGTTTGACAGTTGAAATATAGAGATGAGGGATTAAGGACTAATCCAAGCAACACATTATCACGCCTCGAGCCTGAATGGGCTGCGACGGTCACCCGATACCTTACTCAATTGAGTACCCGCATAACATATCTTTTTATGTCATTCTATCATAGATAACTGAGTCGGAAGGTTGCCGTAATATAGAATATAACATGTGATACTAACTTATATACAAGGCATACGGGTCTATAAGGCTAAAATAACCACTCGTACACTGAACATAGACCGACAAGGCCATGCAATCTTTTACGTCGGTGACATATATTTACAAACCTCTTTGAATACATAATTTTCATAAATGACAGGATATAGTCCTGCCATATCAAACAATATGCATCTAAATCATACTAACCAAACAAGTAACTCAGAAGCAAATAGAGCACACCAACATCTTCCGCTGAGCTGATAGCCTACTTGGAGGGATCTCGACCTGTCTATCAGGACCTACGGGCATGAAACAAAGTTTTCCCAGGAAAAAGGAACGTGAGTACAAATAATGTACAGAGTATGTAAGGAATAAAAATTAGTAAACAATGGACATGAGAGAAACATGGAGTAAAACACTTGACATGTAAATCTGAATAACTCTGTGAATTATTAATATGTATAATGCCATCCACATGAGCATAAATATCATGCCGTGCATAGTTACATGTGTTTACAATAACATCAAGTCTCTGAGGGCATCCCACCTTATCATCTCTGCCATTGGGGGAAAACCATCAACGTATACCAGCTGATCAGGTGGTGGTGCATATTTAACACCGTAACTTTTTTCCATATTCCGTATACATATATATCTCACCTTATCATCTCTGCCATTGGGGGAAAACCATCAACGTATACAAGCTGATCAGGTGGTGGTGCATATTTAACACCGTAACTTTTTTTCATATTCCGTATACATATATATATATATATATATGTGTGTGTGTGTGTGTGTGTGTGTGTGTGTGCATATACAACACCATTTGGCCATGAGTCGATGTACATGAATGCAAGCATGAGAAGTACGTCAGTAGAATCTCTTGGAATGTCATAAGACCACTATACCTTTGAGTAATATCATAAAGTAAACTTTTTCAAGTTACGTATTTTTTTGAGACCCATGAACAGATGATAGAATAATACGATACATTGAGAATCAAGAATATAGACATCTCTAGCATTTCTATGAATAAAGTCATTTATGAGAATTGTGCATTTGCTCATTTTATTTGTATCATAAATCACGCCAAAAGAAAGAAAAGATTGCCTTACATACCTGGAGTAGAAAAAAATCTGTATGATATTTTTGAAAAAGTTTACACCCCACTATGAGCTGAAGCAACATGTACACTACCCAATAACACAAATATCAACTTTTCAAGGCATAGAATACTCTTCATTCTTTCACTCATTGAATCACGGAGTGAAACAAGTGCTTCCTTTTACTTATCAGGAATCCAAGAGAGTCAGTGGAATTACTTTATTTGTTAGTCAATATGAGAAGTAGGTACATAAGATTTCAATTTAGAGATTTTAGCAAAAGTCGCCGTCTTTTGTATGAAGATTCCAAGAATTATTCCAATTATGGTAGTTCACTTAAGTATGTCCACCTAATTCAAATTGAGTTGTCTTGAGATTAATATATTATGTTACCACCTAATCCAAATTGATCAAGAGTCATTTGGTGGGTTAATATCTTGCTGCCACGTGGGGGGTTGGGAGGGGTTTTAATCTTATCCTATAACTAATTAATTAATTAGGTAATATTCTGTTACCTGGTAATTAATTATTTATCCGCATATTTAAGAATTGTCTCAAATTACTTAAAAATTTACTTACTTTTAATACCTTTTTATATATCATACTACCATGATTATATGGTTTCTTGTATGTACAAGTCCATAAATCGGGTATTAACGCTCGGCCCGAATTTTATCCAAACGTGCCAAACTTGGATAAAAATTTAGTTTTTTTGCTTTCTTGCCCTTTCACCTTCACGAGTTTACTCAAATTTTTTGAAATATCACAATACTTATAATCTCCAGATAATATTTTCCTTGGATTGATGTCAAATACCTTACGATAAATTCAACTTACATTACTACTGGGTGGAACATCATAGTAATTTAATACTGTGAAACATAACATCATCGTAATATTGCGGGGCATAACATCATTTTTTCCTTTTGAAATATTCGTCTTCGAATGTTGACTGATGCTCTTATCATTGTGAAAACCTTAATACTCTCCTTGCCATTTTGGTAGTTGTCCTATGAAAAAATCCAAAGGCAAGGGCATTCCCCCAATTAGGCCTCTTTCGCATGCCATGACTTGTGATCGAATTCCTTCCAGTCTCGTAAGTGTTGCTACCTTCTATCATGTAGCATCTATGATACTGACTTGTAAGTGTGCCAATGAGACTCTTCTCTTCTTTTTCTTCCAGCTTTAGCCAATCTCTAGTCTTACTTTGTAAACATATACAAGGCTTAATAGGATGCCTCTCTGGGCATCTATCGGTGTACGAAAGTTCTTCGCTCGGTAATTTGTAGAACTTGCGAATATGGATATATCTTATTTCATAGACCTAATTATCCATTTGTATGTCTTTATTGGATCTACATAGGTCATACTATACCATAATTCTTACTTCAGTTTATCACTACTAAGGTCTGCAACCAACTCCAAGTTACTTATCCTTAAGACAAATGGTCTAATCGTATCTCGGAATTTTGAACTTTTATCCATCTATTGTTGATTCACCTTAATATTGATTCATCACCTACCATTGATAACTTGATCTTTTATATAACACCATTGCTAAGTATCATGTCTTATTGGGGACATATGGAGTAATTAGACTGATCCACCTAGGGGTGATAGTACACTTCCATAACCGTACTTTATGGCATACCAATGTGACTCACCTTATATGGGTATTTTAGTCCCTTACAATTCATGAAATCCCCTTCCCCTATTTTTTCTTTAAATCATTACTCAAGCAAAGGCCAAAACGTCATCCTTTATTTGTCACAATTACACCCTCATTCTGCTACCAGGGTAGCATTCTATCTCTTCTAAATGCTACTAGTCTTAGACTCCTCTGAGTTCATTTAGGGTATATTGAGATTTCTATAACTTAGAGGAACCGTCAACTCCTTTTTTCATGGACTTAATCCCGAGGACTTATCCATTTTCGTCACCTTATCCCTTGCCTTCTTCTTATCCTTACTCGTTTATTTGTAAAACCTTGTCCTTCTATCATACTTTAGCTTGCGATCCATTCCCTTATGATTTTATGGAACATCAAACGAGACATCGTATTATCTCTAACTCTTCTCTTACACTCTAATTAGACCTTTCAGTACTTAGAAACCATAGGATGGAAGGTATGCTGCTGATGACGCTACTATCATCCCTGGATACTGAATCCTAGCGATTCTAGTCCTTTACCTGAAGTAGGACCACTCTCATCCTTCCATACTTGAGTATTTCATACGTTGTTCGCTTTTACCTTTCTTACTTTAAAATATCACCTTACATTCTTCTATCTTTATTCATAACTTCCCTTCAACATAGGTATAAATCACATCCACCATTTGAAGCTCTATTATAATACGTGCATCTTTGGTGTCAATCCGGTGAGATCTCCATACTAACTTCTTATGAGACTGGTACTTCTTCTAACTGGCTTTATCATAGAGCCGTTATAGAATATAATTGTGGTATCGCTCTTCCACTTCTAATATTAAGAGTGATTCTGCTATGTTCTCAATAATGATACCTATAACTTCTGGTTCCAATAATCAAATTTCCGATTTACTTTGTTGATGTAACTCTTTAGTTTCCTCCTTCTCCTAATCGGCCTTTATGTCGGCTTAAGTTATTTACCGATCTGTAGTTTGTGGTATTAGTTATTTGGTTTAGCCTTTCATGGGCGCTGAGGAATATGCATGATAAAATCATTTAACAATTTAATATCTTGTCTAAGACCTGGACACAATTATTTCTTTTAACGTATACCAGAATCTTCTACGACTATATATGCTGTATGTATAATACTCTAAACCCTTAAGTGTATTCATAACTTAACCCACTTTGGATCATTGATCGAATAATTTCTTTCTTTCCATCCTAGCTTTCTTTCAATATAAGCTATTACTTTTCCTGGTCTTTCTACCCCTTATTGCGTCCATACTTAGCTTATCTTAGTGCCCCCACATGCTAAATTTCCATACAATTCATATGATCTAGAATATTACTTTTAATTTTACTTCTCGTTCATTAGCCACGGTAGGTTCCACATTCTTTTCGAGTGATTACAATGTTGTTGTGAGACTGTGGTTACATGATCATTTTCTCTTTAGGACATTGTGCTTAGGTTGAAGCCTTCTTCCTTATTTCCTCAGCTAGTATTTCATTGTAGTAAATAGCGAGAACGATTGACTCTCATAAAGTTGTGAGCTTATTACAGACCTTTTTGTTGTCCTTCCTTTCCTATAATCATCCGTAGTTGCTTACCTTTGTGCCCTTGTGCTTGTAGGGTTGCTTCTGATTTGATATTTTGACTGCCTTCCTGGTAGCACTTTCTCTTATCCTCGTAACATATATACGGTACCTTTAACTACCCCAATGCCCATTTTAATATATCTCAAGTATTATAATAACATTATTGGGAGACTGAATTCTCCATGTTGGGCTTTACTTCATTTATCTTGCATGATCTGCTGATTTGTCTTTAAATTCTTATCTGATCATGACTAGGCTCTTCTTGAATCAACTACTAACTACTTGTCGGTCCATTCTCACATCCATATTTTGTGTTCTTAGGTTATTTCCTTGTCTTAACTTACCTCACATACTAGCTTCTTATCTATCAATAACATCCCAGACATGAATCCTTACATCTTTTTTCTGACATTGTGCTTGCATAACGTTCTAGAATCATAGTATATCTGTAACATTTGGATAAGTGCAATCTCACCCCTTTCTTATTTTTATTACATTCGTCCTTTATCATTCTATATTTCCCCTTTAGGTGAGTACTAAGACCTGGAGTTATAACCACCTGCCATAGATGTTTTTCCTCTTCATATTTGGTGTCCTTTCACATCATCAATGACCCTTAATTTCCTTGTAATAATCCTTCTGTACCAAGGATAACAAAACTCCTCACTCGCGATGGTGACAGTAAAAATGCACATACGGTCCCTTAAGCTTAACTTTTCTCGTATTTCTTGCTTTAGGGAAACGTCTCCTGAATGACCATTCTCTGAATTCATCATAGATCTTCTTCTATTGTCCATTCTATTGTTGCCGGAATGCAATATGAAATTCTCATGATGCTAATGATTATCAAATCACCCAATTCCAAATTCATGTTTATTTTACCTTGTTTACCAATCCATTCTGATTTCTATTACTCTGGGGTCTAACTTTTCCTTCTGTTAATCACGTTAGAGTCGCGAACTTATTTCTCGAAATGAGGATGTGACTGTATGGCCTACTCTTTTTTTGTCGTACGGCCCATCACCTCTCGTCTTTTTCTTCATTTGACTCTACTGTTGCCATCAATGTGTCACATCTCACTCATAGTGCTTTATATCCCTCTTCGTACTTCCCTACTAATATTTCCATCTATCACTTTATCTTGAAAACTATAACAAGACATTCTTTCACTTTAACCTTCCCTTGCCCCATCTACTGGCTCTTTGGGATGTTTAACATTCTCCCTCTACTAGGGACATGAGCCATACTAAGGTAATATTTATTCCTTCAAGGTTTCTAGTTCCTATCTTTGTTATACTCTTATTTAGCTGTACTATTTTAGTGTGCACTATCTCGGTGTCTCATAAGGAGATTTATTAGCACATTTACAATATCCTTTGGAAATGCCAACTAACACAAATAATTCATCCATCATTTTTGGCTCACTATAACCCCAGTCGAATCTTGATATTATGTATTTCTCTTAAAACATATTTGTCAGTTCCTCTAGAGCATAACTTAGATAAGTGTAGACAATTATACATACCTCTATTACTATTGAAGGTAACTCCAAATACTTATATTTCTCTTCTGGAATGGTAAATAAGGATAATCTTCATTAGCTGAGTACCTTGTACCCTCTTTCACCTTGCTTCCTTTAATTGTTGAAACTTGTATTTATCTTCTGAATCTCTCATTGTCTTTCACCATACAGGTGGATATATATTCTTGCCTTAAGGCTCCTTTTCCAGAAGCTCATCGAGTTCTTCTAACTCAACTTTTTCCCAACCACATTCAATCCCTTACCAACCATCTTTCTAAATGCTGGCATCATCGTATTATGAATAAGATCAAGTCTAGGAAATTGTGTTCTTCCAACTGAGCTCTACCGCACAATCTAGAGTACGAAGAAAGAGTGACAGTACTAAATGCCCTATAGCCTCCTATTTACCTACTTATAAGTGTGGTATACGATATACCCATAAACAAGACTCTACCAGACACAGCTTGTAGACTCCCCAGGACAAAACTACTTTGATACCACTTTTGTCATGCCCCAAGCCTCGATGCGCCGCGATAAACATCGGTACCTTACTCAACCGACTACTAACATAACGTATCTTTTCATGTCATTCTATCATATATAAATGAGGCGGAAGGCTACCGCAAGATAAGCAAAATAAAACATGTAATGCAAACTTATACATAAGGCATACGGGCCTATAAGGAAAAAATAACCACTCGTACGCCGAACATAGGCCGACAAGTCCATACAATATTATATGTGCATGAAATCTGTCTACAAGCCTATACAAATACATAATTTTCATAAAGGTCAGGATAGATTCCTGCTATACCAAACAATATGCACCTAAATCATACTAACCAAACAAGAACCTCTGAAGCAAATGTAGTGCACCAACATCTTTTGTTGAGCTGATAGCCTACTTGGAGGGCTCTCAACATTTCTATTAGGACCTACAGGAATGAAACACACCGTCCCTAGGTGAAAGGGACGTCAGTAAAAATAATGTATCGAGTATGTAAGGAATGAAAATTAGTAAATAATGGACATGAGAGAAACATGGAGTAAAAGACTCGACATGTAAATCTGAATGACTTTATGAATCATTAATATGTATATTCCATGCGCATGAGTATAAATTTCATGCCGTGCATAGGTACATGTATTTACAACATCATCAAGCCTCTGAATGCATCCCATCATATCATCTTGGCCACTGTGGGCAAATGATTAACATATACTAGCTGATCAGGTGGTGGTCTGTATATAACGCCGTAACCCTTTTTCATATCTCATATATATATATATATATATATATATATATATATATATATATATATATATATATATATATATATGCGTATATAACGCTATCTGGCAGTGATTTGATGTACATTAATGCAATATATGAGAAGCACGTTAATAAAATGTCTTGGAATGTCATAAGACCATTATGCCTTTGAACAATATCATGAAGTAAAAATTTTCAACTTACGTATTTTTCTAAGACCGATGAACTGATGATAGAAAAATAATACACATGGACATAATCATCTCTAGAATTTCTATGAATAGACTTATTTATGAAAGTTGAGTATTTTCTCGTTTCATTTATGTCATATAGATCATGCCAAAAGAAATATAAGAGAGCCTGAACATACCTGGAGTAGGGAAAAATCCATATGATGTTGTGGGAAAAGGTTGTACCCCACTTTGAGCTTGGAATGGAGATGTGGCATGGAAGAAGCGGTTGAAGAACCTCAGGTACGGTATGAGGCAGAATTGGATCAGGCCATAGATACGGCCCAGGCACCGCACTAGTGGCATTGCATCTGCGGAAATGGAGGTCGCAGGTGTGTAAGTTGTTGTTTACTGAAAAGTCATAGGTGCAACTTGGTCTACGTAGAAGTGGCACCACATTCCACTGGTCAGAAAAAGGCAGAAACAAGATAAATTGTTTAGGGAGCTCGAGATTGGCGATTGTGGGAGAGATTTTCACCTGGATATTTTGGGTAAGTAATTCTTACTCGATTTGGATTAATTTCCATGAATCGGTAAATTCATCCATTAAATTCGAAGTTAGGGTGAAAATTTGGAGACTGGAGTTCTTAGGCATAATTTTGGTGTTATGATCAAGATTTTGATGTCGTATTGAAGTAATGTTTGCATATATGAACTCGTGAGAGTGTGAGGATTCCGAATTTATAAAGTTTACCTGATTTAAAGACGTGGGTCGGGGGGCTTTTCGGGCGATTTTCCTAATTTCATATATTAGCTTCGAATTAATTAGTTGAATTAGTTGCTTGAAGTTATATTTACATTTTGCAATTACATTGAATAGATTTAGGGGATTTGGAGTCGGGTGCTCGTGGCAATAATGTGGTATCGAATTGATTAAGCTGGTTTGAGGTACGTAGCTTGCCTAACCTTGTGGGGGGAACTCCCTTAGGATTTGGTACTGTAATATATGAAATGCTTTGTACGTGAGGTGACAGTGTGTACATGTGCTAATTGTTGAAAATCCAATTTTCATTAAGTAATTATAATTGTGCACTTCTTCCCTGTTTACATTACTTTAAATTTAAGCCTACTGTTAGCTTCGAAAAGCATGTTTAAATGACTCAATTGTTTACTTGCTCAATTGCTTTATCTAAAATCTGTGCAGCATGCTAGGTTAAAATTTCCTGTTTACGTTGGTATAAAATTGGATTAAATTGAATATTCTTGTGTTGTTGTTGTGTATTTACATTGGGATTATGGACATTTTCCCGGTAGACCTCCCTTGCCTATTTATTTGGGACAATAGATTGATATTCCGGTAGATCCCTCCTGCACATCTATATTAGAACTATGGGACTGTACATAATAGATTTCCCAGTACTGGTTATTTATATTTGGGACTACGGATGTGGTATTCCGGTAGATCCCCTGCCTATTATGAGTTAAACAATGGGACGACACCCGTGAGATCCACTAGATATTGATATTTGGGGACTACTGGACGGTATCTTGGTAGATCCACATTTGCTATCTCTGTGTTGAGTTGTATTCCTTCTGTGATATTTTTCTCTATTGTAATTGATATTATTCTTATTATTATTCTGTGTTACTTCATACTAGTTTCGTTTCCTTAAACATATGTATATGACCGATAGGGCCCTGGCCTTCCTTATTACTATTCAATTGAGGTTAGGCTTGACACTTACTGGGTACCGCTGTGGCTTACTCATGCCCTTCCCTACACATGTTTATTGTGTATAGATCACGGTTCTTTGACTTAGCCCTACGATGCTTGAGGCGAGGCGATCCATCAGAGACTTCGAGGTATATCTGCTGCGTCCGCAGACCGATGAGTCCCTATATATTCCCTCTTTCAGTTATATCCCTTCTGTACTTCTCCTTTATTTAGACATTCTAGATTTAAAATCTTTGTAGTTACTCAACAACTTATGAATTCTTGAGATTCTCGATTTTGGGAGCTGTTCAGTTTTGAGATCTTGTATTGGTATATGCCAAGTGGCATCTTAAACACTGCTATATATTTTATCTTCAGTTTTTATTAGCTTTTCCATATTTGTTTTCTTTTCCACAAATTGTTAGGCTTACTACCGTCACGACAGTTCACGAAGGGAAAACTTGAATCGTGATAAATTGATATAAGAGCTCTAGGTTCTTAAGAGTGATTAATCACAAGCCGGTTTATTAGAGTCTCATAGATTGGTACGGAGATCTCTGTACTTATCTAGGAGAGGCTATGCAACTGTTAGGAAAATTTCACTTCATTTGATTTCCTTCTCGTGCAAGATTTTTGATATCACAATTGTAAACTTCTGTCATTTATTCTCTCACAGATGGTGAGACACGTGCTACCAATGATGATCAGGCACCTGCACCCCCTACTGGAGTTGCCAGAGGTCAAGGCCGGTGTAGAGGCAGAGGATGCGCACGCGATGCAACCAGAGCACCCGTGCGAGCTGCCACCGAGGAGTCATCAACAGCTCCCACCGGAGCCCAAGCACCTCATACGCCTACTGGTGCTTCTACTCTCGCTTTCAGGAGACTTTTACACAGTTCATGATCATGTACACCACTCTGGCTTAGGCAGGGTTGCTTCCCCTTACTGTAGCCACATCCCAGGCTGGGGGAGAAGCATAGATTCTCACCGGCCAAACTCCTGAGCAGTGAGCACATGTTGATCAGGTCCCTGAGATTATTCATGTTCAGCTTGTAGCCTAGTTCAACCCGAGGATAGGGAAGCGGCTTCCAAGGATGCCAAGTAAAGGCTTGAGAGGTTCAAAAAGTAACATCCTATATTTAGTGGTTTAGCATTAGATAATGCCCTGGGATTTCTGGAGGAGTTCTATCGTATCCTGCGCACTATGGGTATATCGAGATCAAGTGGGGTTTCTTTCACTGCCTTCCAGCTCGAGGAGCAGCCTATCAGTGGTGGCACACTTATGAGTTAGACAGTCCAGATGAATCAGCTTCCCTGACTTGAACACAATTTTCAGATATGTTCTTGAGAGAGTTTTTCCCTAGAGCCTCAAGGACGCATGGCACGCCGAGCTCGAGCATTTGCGCCAGGATGTTGTGACTACTTCGAAGTATGCTGTCCATTTAATTGATTTGGCTAGGCATGCACCAGCCTTGGTTTCCACAATTCATGATACAGTTTGCTAGTTTATTGAGGGGCTTATTCCCAACATCAGGTCTAGCATGGATCGGGAGTTGGAGATGAATATTTCTTATCAGTAGGTGGTGAGCATTGTTAGGAGATTGGAGGGTATGCATGCTCGAGATAGAGAGGAGAGGGAGGCCAAGATTCTCGAGAGTCGGGCTATTATTCTGGTGCCCGTGCCCCAGCTTCAGTTCCTCATGGTAGGGGTTATATGAGTTGCGCCGTTCATTCAGCTCTTCTAGCAGACAATGGTATTCTAACTCCTCCTAGGCTTCAAGAGCCTTTTTATGCATCTCGACTATCTCGTATGCCTCCTAGGCACGAGGTGCTTTTAGTGGTTATTCCAGCAGACCTGACCCAAGCCAGTCACATCCGCCACATCCTCCCATAGCTTGTTCTTAGTATGGTGACACACGCCATATGGTAAGGGATGCCCCAAAACTTAGGAAGGGTGCACCTCCATAGGCTTCTCATCCATAGTTCTCTCCATAGAGTTTTCAGGCTATGATCACAACAGCAGTTGCTACCCCACCTGCCCAAACAGCTAGAGGTGGAGGTTGGAGAGGTAGAGTTCGCCCTAGAGAGAGAGGCCAGGCCAGATATTATGCCCTTCTTTCCCGTGTCGAGGTTGTCGCCTCCGATTCTATCATCACGGGTATTGTCTTAGTTTGTCATAGAGACATATCAGTTTTATTCTATCCAGGCTCCACTTATTCTTATGTGTCTTCTTATTTTGCCCTGTATTTGGGCATATCTCAGGATTCTTTGAGTTCCTCTATTTATTTTTCTACTCATGTGGGAGATTCTCTTGTTGTGGACCGCGTTTATCGGTCATGTTTGGTTGCTCTTAGTGATTTTGAGACCAAAGCCGATTTTATAATTGCTAGCATGGTAGATTTTGATGTTATCTTGGGCATAGACTGGTTGTCTCACCATTATACTATTCTTGATTGTCACGCAAAAACCTTAACGTTGGCTATGCCAAGTGTACCGCGAGTAGAGTGGAGGGGTAGTTTAGATCATACTCCCAGTAGAGTTATTTCTTTCTTTAAAGCTCAACAAATTGTTTGGAAGGGGTGTGACGCGTATCTGGCCTATGTGACAGATGTTAGTGTTGATACTCCTACAGTAGTACGGTATTTTCCTCTTGTGTTTCTAGTTTATCTTCCGGGCATGCTTCCTGATAAAGATATTGATTTTGTCATTGATCTATTGCCGGGCACTCAACCCATTTCTATTTCTCCGTCTCGTATGGCTCCTCCTTAGTTGAAGGAGTTGAAGGATTAGTTACAAGAATTGCTTGATAATGCTATCACTTTGGGGTGATCCCGACTTATTTGTGAGGAAAAGGGATGGTTCTATGCGTATGTGCATTGATTATCACTAGTTGAACAAGGATACAGTGAAGAACCATTATCATTTGCCTCGTATTAATGACCTATTTGATCGAGACAGGGGGCTCGTGTGTTTTATAAGATTGACTTGGATTTTGGATATCACTAGTTGAAGATTCGGGAGCCAGATATCTCGAAGACTGCCTTTAGGTCTCGGTATGGTCATTACGAGTTCCTTGTTATGTCATTTGGGATGACAAATGCCCCAGCAAGCTTCATACATTTGATGCGCTGTGTGGTTTTGCCATATCTTGTCTCATTCATCAGTGTCTTTATTGATTATATTCTGGTATAATCCTAGAGTCGGAGGATCATGAGCAGCACCTGAGACAGTGCTTCGGACTTTAAGAGAAAAGAAGTTATATGCAAAGTTCTTGAAATGTGAGTTTTGGTTAGATTTTGTGGCATAGTGGAAGCAATGCAGAGTTGGCCCAGACCATCCCTAGCTGCAGAGATCCATAGTTTTGCTGGCTTGGCCGGTTATTACTGTCGATTTGTTGAGTGCTTTTCATTTATTGCAACACCTATGACCAGGCTGAACAGAAGGGTGCTCCATTCCAGTGGACGGAAGAGTGTGAGGTGAGCTTCCAGAAGCTCAAGACAGCTTTGACTACAGCTCCAGTTTTGATATTGCCTACAAGTTCGAGGTCTTATACTATCTATTATGATTCCTCGATGAGTGGCCTTGCAGTGATATTGATGCAGGACGATAGGGTGATTGCCTAGGTGTCCAAACAGTTGAACGTAAATAAGAAGAATTATCCTGTCGATGATCTTGAGTTAGCTGTCATTGTTCACGCCTTAAAGATCTAGCATCATTATTTGTATGATGTGCCTTGTGAGATTTATGCTCATCATCAGAGTTTGTAGCATCTATTCAAGCAAAAGGATCTTAATTTGTGCCAGAGAAGGTGGTTAGAGCTGCTGAAGGACTATAATATCATTATTTTGTATCGCCTAGGAAAGGCCAATGTTGTGGATGATGCTTTGAGTCATCATGCGGAGAGTTTGGGGAGTTTGGCTTACTTACTCATAGCGGAGAGGCCCATGGCGATGGCTGTTCAGGCCTTAGCCAGCTAGTTAGTGATATTGGATCTCTCGAAGCCCAGTCGGGTCCTTGCTTGTGTGATTCTTGGTCTTCCTTGTTTGATCGTATCCGAGAGCATCAGTTTGATAATCCTCATTTGGCTGTCCTCAAGGACAAGGTCCTGCATGGAAATGCCAGAGATGTGACTATTGGTGATGACGGGGTATTGAGGATGTAGGTTCGTGTCTGTGTACCCAATGTTGATGGTCTTCTAGAGTTGATTCCAGGGGAGGCCCATAGTTCACGGTATTCCATCCCTCCGGGGGCCGCAAAGATGTATTAGCATTTGAGACAGCATTATTAGTGGAGGCAGATGAAGAAAGATATTATTGTGTTTGTAGCTCGATGCCTCAATTGTCAGCAGGTGAAGTGTGAGCACCGGAGACCAGGTGGGTTGCTTCAGCAAGTAGATATTTTAGAGTGGAAGTGGGAGATGATCACCATGGACTTTGTGGTTGGACTCCCACGGACTTTGAGGAATTTCGATGCTATTGGTTGATTGTGGATCGGCTGACCAAGTCCGTACACTTCATTCTTGTGTGTATTACCTATTCTTCAGAGCGATTGGCAGAGATTTATATCCGGGAGATTGTTTGTCTGTATGGTTTCCAGTTTCCATCATTTCAGGCAAAGGTACTCAATTCACATCACAGTTCTAGAAGGTCGTAAAACATGAGTTGGGTACTCGGGTGGAGTTGAGCACAACATTTCACCACTAGACGCAAGGAAAGTCCGAACGCACTATTCAGATTCTTGAGGATATGCTCCGTGTGTGTGTGATTGAGTGTGGAGGTTCTTGGGATCAGTTCTTGCCATTGGCAGAGTTCCTACAACAATAACTATCAATCCAACATTTAAATGGCACAGTATGAGGCCTTGTACGATAGGCAGTGTAGATCCCCAATGGGTTGGTTTGAGTAGGCGGATGCTAGATTATTAGGCATAGACTTGGTACATGATGCTTTGGAGAAGGTTAAGGTGATTCAAGATAGACTCTGTACATGTCAGACCAGACCAAAGAGTTATGCCGACCGGAAGGTTCATGATGTTTCCTACATGGTTAGAGAGCGGGTCTTACTTTGGGTTTTGACTATAAAGGGAGTTAGGAGATTTGGGAACAAAGGTAAATTGAGCCCGAGTTTTACTGGTCCTTTTATGATATTGAGACATGTTGGGGAGGTTGCCTATGATCTTTCCTTACCTCCTAGCCTTGCAAGAGTTCATCCGATATTTCATATTTCGATAATCCGGAGGTATCAGGGTGATCCGTCGGATGTGTTGGATCTCAGTTCAGTCCAATTGTACAAGGATTTATCTTACATTGAGGAGCCAGTGGCGATATTGGACAGGCAGGTTTGAAAGCTAAGGTAAAAGAACATTGCATCCGTGAAGGTTCAGTGGGGGTCAGCCGGCCGAGGAGGAAACTTGGGAGACCGAGCAGGATATGCACAACCGTTAGCCTCATCTTTTAACTACTTTTTGTATGTCTCTATGCTCGTTCGAGGATGAACGAATGTATTAGAGAGGGAGGATGTAACGATCCGGCCGGTCGTTTTAAGAATTAACGCCCTGATCCCCTATTAACTACTTTCCTCGTGGTTATTTCTGCTATTTTGAGTTTCCGGGAGGGTTTTTTTTTGTGTTTCGGAGTGTTTTGGGACGCTTAGTCCCTAACTGAGAGTTTTATCCTTAGAAATTTGGATTGTAATAAGAGCAGTGTGAAGACGGTCTCGGAATGGATTTTTGTTGGTTTTTTTAGCTCCGTCGGGTGATTTTAGGCTTAGGGGCATGTTCGGATTGTATTTTGAGGGACTGTTGAAATGCCGAAAGTTGAAGTTGTAATGTTTCTGATTCCATAGTGAGATTTTTATATCGCGGTCACAATTGAATTTTGGAAGTTTGAGTAGGTCCACTGTGTCATTTGGAACATGTGTGCAAAATTTTAGGTAATTCGAACTAGAATTGATAGACTTTTTGATCGAAAGCGGAATTTGAATGTTTTAGAAACCTTAGGCTTGGATTGGAGAGTGATTTTTTTGTTTTAGCATTGTATGATGTCATTAAGGGTTAGAATAAGTTCGTATGATATTTTAAGATTGGTTGGCATGTTTTGTTAAGGTTCTAAGGGCCTCAGGTGAGTTTCGAGTGCTTAATTTTAGTGGAATTGGACTTCGGAGAAATATGAAGTTGGTTGAACCTGTCATAACCAAACCTACATCAATTGGACTGCAGATGCAGCATCGTAGAAGCGGTTAAAATACTGCAGGTGCGCTCTGAGGCGGAATTGGATCAGGCTGCAGATGCAACCAGGCACCATAGAAGCGGCACCGCATTTCCGGAAATAGAGGTCGCAGGTGCGGAAGTTGTTGTTTATTGAAAAGTCGTAGGTACGACTTGGTACACGCAGAAGCAGGACCGCAAGTGCAGTCCAAGAGCTGCAGATGTGATTCCACTGGTAAGAAAAAGAGCAGAAATGAGGGTTTTGTCTCCAAACCTTATAAACTGATTTGGGAGCTTAGGATTGGCTATTTTGGGAGAGATTTCACCTGGATGTTTTGAGTAAGTAATTCTTACTTGGTTTTGATTAATTTCTACAAATCTATCCTTAAGTTCATCCTTTAATTTTGAATTTAGGAAAAAGTTGGAGAAGTTTTTCGGCCTAATTTTGGATATTAGATCAAGATTTTGATGTCGGATTGGAGTAATTTTGTATATATGAACTCATGAGAGTGTGAGGATTTTGAATTTCGAAATTTCACCCGCTTTCGAGACGTGGGACCAGGGGCTTTTCGGGCGATTTTCCTAATCTCGCATATTAGCTTCGAATTAATTAGTTGAATTAGTTACTTGAAGTTATATTTACATTATGCAATTACTTTGAATAAATTTGGGAAATTTGGAGTCGGATACTCGTGGCAAGAACGTGGTATCGAGTTGATTGAGTTGGTTCGAGGTAAGTGGCTTGCCTAACCTTGTGTGGGGAAACTCCCTTTAGGATTTGGTACTGTGATATATAAAATGCTTTCTAAGTGAGGTGATGAGTGTGAACATGTGCTAATTGTTGAAAATCCGATTTTCATTAAGTAATTATAATTTTGTACTTCTTCCCTGTTTACACTACTTGAACTTTAAGCCTACTGTTAGCTTACGAAAGCATGTTTAAATGACTCAATTGTTTACTTGCTCATCTGCTTTATCTAAAATCTGTGCAGCTAGGTTAGAATTTCCTATTTACCTTGGTATGAAATTGGATTGAATTGAATATTCTTGTGTCATTGCTGTGTATTTACATTGGACTATGGGCGGTTTCCCGTAGATCCCCCTTGCCTGTTTATTTGGTACTACAGAGTGATATTCGGGTAGATCCCCCTGCATATTTATATTGGAACTACGGTACTGGATCCAATAGATTCTCCCAGTACTTGATATTTATATTTTGGACTACGGATGTGGTATTCCGGTAGATCCCTTGCACATTATAAGTTGGACTACGAGAGGACACCCGGGAGATCACTGGATATTGATATTTGGGGACTATAGGACGCTATCCTGGTAAATCCATGGTTGCTATCTCTGTATTGAGGTGTATTCCTTATGTGCTATTTTTCTCTATTGTAATTGTTGTCATTCTTATTATTATGCTGTGTTACTTCATACTGTCTTCGTTTCCTTAAATATATGTATATGACTCAATTGTTTATTGCTCAACTGCTTTATCAAAAATCTGTGCAGCATGCTACGTTACAATTTCCTATTTACCTTGGTATGAAATTGGATTGAATTGAATATTCTTGTGTTATTGCTATGTATTTACATTGGGACTATGGGCGGTTCCCCGTAGATCCCCCTTGCCTGTTTATTTGGTACTACAGAGTGATATTCGGGTAGATCCCCCCTGAACATTTATATTGGAACTACGGGACTACATTCAATAGATTCTCCCAATACTGGATATATATATATATATATATATATATATATATATATATATATATATATATATATATATATATATATATATATATATATATATATATATATATATATATTTGCGACTATAGATGTGGTATTCTGGTAGATCCCTTACACATTATGAGTTGGACTATGGGACGACACCCAGGAGATCCACTGGATATTGATATTTGGGGACTACGAGATGCTATCCTAGTAAATCCATGGTTGTTATCTCTGTGTTGAGCTGTATTCCTTATGTGATATTTTTCTTTATTGTAATTGTTGTCATTCTTATTATTATGTTGTGTTACTTCATACTGTTTTCGTTTCCTTAAATATATGTATATGACTAGTAGGGCCCTGATCTTCTTCATTACTACTCGACTTAGGCTAGGTATTTACTGGGTACCGCTGTGGTGTACTCATGCTCTTTCCTGCGCATGTTTTTCGTGTGCAAATCTAGGTTCTTCGACAAAGCCCTACCATTCTTGAAGCGAGGCGATCCATCAGAGACTTCGAGGCATATTTGTTTCGTCCTCAGATCGAGAAGTCCTATGTATTCCCTCTTTTAGTTATAGACCTTCTGTACTTCTCTTTTGTTTAGATATTTTGGATTTAGTACGCTTTGTAGTTACACAACAGCTTGTGAGTTCATGAGATTCCAAGTTTTGGGAGTTCTTTTTTGAGATCTTGTATTGGTATATCTCGAGCGGCATGTTAAATACTGCTATATTCGTTTATCTTCGATTTTTATTAGTTTTTTCGCAGTTTTTTCTTTTCTGCAAATTGTTAAGCTTACCTAGTTATAGAGACTACATATCGTCATGACAGTTCACGAAGGGCGAACTTGGGTCGTGATAGAGCTGAGGCAACATACAAACTAGCCAATGACACAAATATCAACTTTTCAAAGCATAGAATACTCTTCGGTTTTTCACTCAATTGAGACATAGAGTGAAACAAGTACTTCCCTTTACTTATCAGCAATCCAAGAGAGGCAGTGGAATTACTTTATCTGTTAGTAAATATAAGAAGTACGAACTTAAGACATCAATTCAGACATTTTAGCAAAAGTCGCCGGCTTTCGCGTGGGGATTCCAAGAATTATTCCAATCATGGTAGTTCACTTAAGTATGTCAACCTAATCCAAATTGAGTTGCCTTGAGATTAATACACTATGTTTCCACCTAATCCAAATTGATCAAGAGTAATTTGGTGTGTTAATGTCTTGCTGCCACGTGGAGGGTAAGGAGGGTTTTAATCTTATCCCATAACTAATTAATTAATTAGATAATATTTTATTACTTGGTAATTAACTAATTACCCGCATAACTAAGAATTACCTCTAATTATTTAAAATTTTACTTATTTTTAATACCCTTTTATATACCATTCTACCATGGTCTTATGGTACTTTGTATGGTAGTAGTTCATAAGTATCGGGTATTATCACTAGGCTCGAGTTTTATCCCAACATGCCAAACTTGGACGAAAATTTATTTTTTTTGGCTTGCTTCCCCTCTAACTGTCATGAATTTTCTTATTACTTGTGAAATAGTATAACCCTTGTAATCTCCGGATAATCTTTTCCTTGTACTGATGTCAATTACCTTATGACAAATTTAACATACAATACTATAGAATATAACATCATAGTAATTTAATACTGCAAAGTGTAACAGAATTATAATGTTGCGGGGCATAGCACACATGTGTTATGAGACTTAGCTTAGTGAAGAAATACATGAAAAAGGTAGGAAAGAACATAGGATGTGTGCAGGTACATCCTAGCAAACTGATCAAAAAGATAAAAAAGGCATTGAGAGAAAGAACTGTTTTGCAGATGTGCTTGGTTAACTTATGAACAAGAGTTAAAGAAAAATCTTGAGCACATGGAGAAACTAGGGGATAAAATAGTTGAGGACCTGCTATACTATAACAAAAAGAGGTGGTGCAAGGTATATTTAAAGTATTTCAGCAATTGTGAAGTTGTTGACAATAATATGGCTGAAACTTTTAATTCTTTGATATTGGGCCTTTGGCACAAGACAATTTTCACAATGCTTGAAGATATCATGGTGATGATGATATAAATTGCACAAATGAGGAATTTCTGTGATACTTGGATCAATGTCATTTCTCTAATAGCACTGAAGATATTGCAAGAGAACGCAACAAAATCAATAAAATGTGTGGTGCACTGGAATTGTCAATATGGTTATAAAGTGCAGGAAGGACACACCAGTAAGCATATAATGAATCTGACTATGCTAAGCTGCACCTGTAGAGCTACGATGCTAAAGTATATACCATGTGCTTATGTTGTAGCTGTTATTCATTTTATGAAATTAGATCCAGTTAACCACATTTCACATTGATAACACAGGAAGACTTATATGAATACCTACATCCACTATTTTTAGTTTGTACAAAATATGAAGATATGGACACAATCACAAAATCTTTTAGTTATACCACCAAAAGTAAGAGTAATGTTTTGGCAGGCCCAAGAAAGTGAGAAGGAAGGAACCAATTGAAATAAAATAAGAAAGCTTTTCAGAAGAGGTACTTAGATGTCCTGCAACAACTGTTATGCTAGAGGCCATAATAAGAAAGGTTGTCACAAGTCTAGTGAAGTAAAGTCATCAAGTGTTGGTTCTTCATCAGCACCTTCATAAATTTGCTGGTAATATGCAGTAGTAACTACAAAGTTGTTAGTCTATTTTTCTGCATAAATATGTTGCTAATATGTAGCAATGACTGTAAATTTTGAAGTCAATATAAAGTCTGCATTTATAATATACATATTGCCTATTTTCACAACACAAACTATATCAACAAGGCACATTATATTACGACAAAAGTTACACAAAATTTTTACAAAATATGCTACAATTTTGTTAAGCAACACTAAAGCTACTACTGCCGCAATAGATCCTAAGGTAACTTCATTGAATGATTCTTTACATATACAAAATGAAACCAATAGCTTGTAGCTATACCACATACACACAACACAAAAAATAAAGTACTTTCTCTATAATATTTGACTTAACCAAACTGATCCTCCACTTCTTCTCCCTTCCTTTCATCTTCTCGATCTCTCCCTCCAACTTCTCCAATTGCATCTTTATTTTTCTTTCCATTTATTTTTTCCCTAGGCTTCTATAGACTTTCATACATTTCCAATACACTTTCAAGTTCACCAGTTTAGGAATAACTAATTTCGATCTTGGATCAATTTTTGCATCTTTCAAATGCCAATAATCGTAAAATCTTGGACCCTACAATGATGAAACACATGGAATTAATTAATGGTTAATGAGTGAAAGTTTCAATCAATTTACAAAAAATTAACTTATCCCGTAGTATAGACACACCAATATCTTCTGTCTGTGTTCCGAGTAGTCCAAGAGGTCATTACCGGCAACACATACCCATGGTTGCAGCTCACTTCTTTATTCAACTCAGGATCATCATCTTCCATGCAAACCCCAGCCAAGTTAGTTGATCGCACTATCGACTAAGCCCTAAAATCAGATGAATCCTTCAAATAAGCAGAAATTTGAAACACCCAATAAGCCCTAAAATCAAATGAACCAAAAGATTATAGAGAAGAATAAGACTTTGATTAAGATAAAAGGATTCAAAATTGTAGGTCTTGGACAAAATTTGTGAGTAATTGAAATGAAGGACATTTAGGGTTTTTGAAGAGGAGAAGAAGAATTGGACCGGGTAATTGGAATTTTATTGTTGGACAAATTTAATGGGATATTTATGTTGTTATAAATAGAATCATATTTAAGGTGAATGTCTATATTTAGAGAGATTCGAGGGTTTACTACTTGGTGGCTAAGTCACCACCTCCCTATAAATAGAGGGGTCTTACCCCATTGTAAATCATCCCTAAGTATCAATAAGAATACTCATCTCTCTACTTTTCTCTCTATTGTTCTTGTTCTTGTATTATTATTCTTGTTCTTATATTATTTCATAACACGTTATCAGCACGAGACTCTACCGTCTCAAGAATCGATTCTCGAGAAAAACTAAGGTATTTCTCTCTTCCTAATTTGATTTTTATTTTATGTCTGACATTATGAAAAGAAAGTTCGTTGCCCTTGAAATTTCGGGCAAGAACCATATGACATGGGTGTTGGATGCTGAAATCCATTTGGATGCAACGGGTCTTGGAGGACGCCATTAAAGACAGAAATAATGCATCCACCCAAGACTATGCTAAGGCCTTGATTTTCTTGCACCATCACCTTGATGAAGGTTTGAAACTGTGCTAAGGCCTTAATTTTCTTGCGCCATCACCTTGATGAAGGTTTGAAAATTGAATATATCACAGTCAAAGATCCACCTATCTTGTGGAATAGCTTAAAGGAGAGATATGACAACCTGAAGTTGGTCACTCTGCCACAAGCACGATGCGATGAGAATCCAAAAGCATATAGTTCATAAACTATATATTATCGTTGCGGTGGAAAAGGACACTGGGCGAAAATTTGCCATGTACCAAGACATTTGGTTGAGCTTTATCAAGCATCTCTAAAAGGTAAATGCCCTGAAACCAATTCTATCTCTGACGACAACTTTGACATCACCCACTTGGATGTGGCAGACTTCTTTGAGCACCCTGAGGGGAAAATAGACCACCTAATCGGTGATGGATCTGTGATGAAAGAAGATGGAGTTGTTTGATTTTATTTCACTTATTTGTAATAGTTAGTGAATAAACTAATAGTCATTAGTATCAGCTCGTATTAGTTAGTTTATGATATAATGTTAGTATTTGTTCTTTAGAATGTTTCAATATGCTCAAATTTCAATAATATTTTTATTTTCCAGTAGAGGTAATCGACTAACCTAACAGTTAGTCGATTATCTAATATTTCGCATTAAAACCGCATAACAATCGATTGTATTAAGACACAATCGATTGTGTATGTTTAACAATCGATTATATTAAGACAGTGTGATCTGAAGTTTTTCAAAATAGCAAATAATCGATTATGTATGTTTAACAATCGATTGTATTAAGACACAATCGATTGTGTATGTTTAACAATCGATTATATTAAGACAGCGTGATCTGAAGATTTTCAAAATAGCAAATAATCGATTATGTATGTTTAACAATGGATTATATTAAGACATAATCGATTATGTATGTTTAACAATCGATTACAGTGAAACAAACGAATTGAATTTGTTTATTCTCATGTTCGTGTATTTTCTTTTGTATGTCAAACCATGGGAAAGCAAATATGGATATCTCACAAAGCAAGCTTGAATAAAATATTTGTTTAGTTGATTCATGTACTACACATACGATACTCAAAGAAAAGAAATATTTCTCTCAACTAAGTATGTGTAAGGCAGATGTTACTACAATCTCTGGTAGTAGTAAACTGATTGAAGGCTCCGGAAGAGCAACTGTAACTCTGCCCAAAGGCACGATGTTTATCATAGAGAATGCAATGTTCTCCTCCAAGTCTAAGAGAAACTTGTTGAGTTTTAAAGATATACGCCGGAATGGCTATCATATTGAGACAATAGATGAAGATAATCTTGAATATCTCATCATTACAAAGAATGTCTCCGGCCAAAAGAGGGTTATTGAGAAATTCCCATCTTTATCTTGTGGCCTGTATTGGACAAGAATTAGTGCAATTGAGGCACATTCAACAGTAAACCAAAAGGTTACTGATTCCAATACTTTCGTACTTTAGCATGATCGATTGGGACACCCGGGATCGATCATGATGAGGCGGATTATAGAAAGCTCATATGGGCATCCGTTAAAGAATTTCAAAATTCTTTCAAATAATGAATATCCTTGCACTTCTTGTTATCAAGGCAAGTTGATTATCAGACCATCACCAACAAAGGTTGGGACTGAGTCACCCACGTTTTTGGAACGTATACAAGGGGACATTTGTGGACCTATTCGCCCACCCAGTGGGTCCTTTAGGTATTTTATGGTCTTGATAGACGCATCCTGTAGATGGTCTCATGTGTGCCTGTTTTCATCACGCAACCTTGCGTTTGCGAAATTAATGGCACAAATAATTCGACTACGAGCACAATTTCCTGATAATCCAATCAAGTCTATTAGACTGGATAATGCTACTGAGTTTTCATCCCAAGCATTTAATGATTATTGCTTATCAATTGGGATAAAAGTGGAACATTCTGTAGCTCATGTTCACACTCAAAACGGTCTTGCAGAATCGTTAATTAAACGCCTGCAGTTGATTGCAAGGCCATTACTCATGAAAACGAGGCTGCCCACTTCGGTATGGGGTCACGCCATTTTGCATGCAGCAATGCTAATTCGTCTCAGACCGATGAATTATCACAAATATTCCCCGTTGCAATTGGTTTTGGGTCATGAACCCAATATATCCCATTTAAGAATCTTTGGATGCGCAGTATATGTGCCTATAGCACCGCCATCCCGCACCAAAATGGGTCCGCAAAGAAGGTTAGGAATATATGTTGGGTTTGAATCACCCTCCACCATTCGCTACCTCGAAACATTGACAGGGGACTTGTTTACTGCACGATTTGCAGACTGTCGATTTGATGAGACACTTTTCCCAAAATTAGGGGGAGAAGTTGGTGAAACCAAACGGAAAATATTGTGGAAAAATGCATCATTATCTCATCTTGATCCACATACCTCTATTTGTGAAAGAGAGGTACAAAAGATTATCCATTTGCAAAGAATAGCAAATCAAATGCCTGACACATTTACGGACTTGAAAAGGATAACGAAATCCCACATCCCCGCGGAAAATGTTCCAATCCGTATTGATGTCCCTGTTGGACAATCATCTAGTGTCATAACCAATGAGTCGAATGCACGCCTGAAGCGTGGCAGGCCATTAGGTTCTAAAGATCGAAATCCTAGAAAGAGGAAAGCAAATGATAAAAATGACACTACGAAAGAATCTCATGAGGAAATTCATGATTTAACAAATTCTGAGATTCATGAAGAATCCATTGAGCCCGAGACTCTAGAAAATACGGAACTATCCATAAATCCAATCAATATTGAGGCAAATTTTGATCGAGTGGATATAGTGGTGGATAATGTCTTTGCTTATAATGTCGCATCTAGCATTATGCAAGAATGTGAGGATCTCGAACCTCAATCTGTTGAAGAATGTCGAAAAAGACATGATTGGCCAAAATGGCAAGAAGCAATTCAATCAGAACTGAATTCGCTGACAAAACGTGAAGTTTTTGGCCCTATAGTTGAAACACCTAATGGTGTTAAGCCCGTTGGCTATAAATGGGTCTTTGTACGCAAGTGAAATGAGAAAAATGAGGTACAAAGATATAAGGCACGCCTTGTTGCGCAAGGTTTTTCTCAAAGGCCTGGTGTCGATTATGAAGAGACATATTCGCCTGTAATGGATGCTATAACCTTTCGTTATCTCATCAGTTTTGTTGTCCTTGAAAAGCTTGACATGCATTTAATGGATGTGGTTACTGCCTATCTTTATGGCTAACTTGATAATGAGATATACATGAAAATTCCCGATGGACTCAAAGTGCCAAACGCTCATAATTCAAAGTCTCGGGAAATGTTTTCAATTAAATTGCAAAGATCTTTGTATGGTCTAAAGCAATCAGGACGAATGTGGTATAATCGTCTTAGTGTGTATTTGTTAAAAGAAGGCTATATAAATGACGCCATTTGCCCGTGTGTTTTTATAAAGAAAACAACATCGGAATTTGTTGTACTTGCCGTATATGTCGATGACATAAACCTTATTGGAACCCCCATAGAACTCCAAAAGGCAATTGATTATCTAAAGGATGAATTCGAGATGAAAGATCTCGGAAAGACAAAATTATGTCTTGGTTTGCAAATTGAATATTTAGCAAACGGAATTTTTGTTCATCAATCTACCTATATAGAAAAGGTACTGAAACGGTTTTACATGGATGGAGCACATTTAGTACACCGATGGTTGTTCGATCACTTGATGTGAATAAAGATCCATTCCGACCGCAAGAAAGGAATGAAGAGCTACTTGGTCCTGAAGTACCATATCTTAGTGCAATTGGCGCACTAATGTATCTTGCAAATACTACAAGGCCTGCCATATCCTTTTCAGTTAATGTCTTAGCAAGATTTAGCTCGGCTCCTACAAGGAGACATTGGAATGGGATCAAACATATATTGCGGTACCTAAAAGGGACCACCGATATGGGCTTATTTTATGGCAATAATTGCAGTCCTGATCTTGTTGGTTATGCTGATGCTGGATATTTATCCAACCCACACAAGGCTCGATCTCAAACGGGTTATGTATTTACCTGTGGAGGCACCGCCATATCTTGGCGATCGACTAAGCAATCAATTGTGGCTACTTCATCTAATCATGCCGAGATAATTGCTATTCATGAAGCAAGTCGGGAGTGTGTGCGGTTGAGGTCTATAATACATCATATTCAAGACAAATGTGGTTTGAAGTGTAATAAACTACCCACGACTTTGTATGAAGACAATGCAGCATGTATAGCTCAATTGAAGGGAGGATTCATAAAAGGAGATAGAACAAAGCATATTTCACCCAAGTTATTTTTCACACATGATCTTTAAAAGAATGGTGATATCAATGTGCAACAGATTCAAGCGATAATATGGCTGACTTGTTCACAAAATCTCTACCAACGTCAACCTTCAAGAAGCTGGTTCACAAGATCGGAATGCGAAAACTTAAGGATATGAATTGATGCTCTCTTCAGGGGGAGTTAATGCGCGTTGCACTCTTTTTCCCTTACAAGGTTTTGTCCCACTGGGTTTTCCTTGCAAGGTTTTTAACGAGGCAACCAATAGGCGCATATTCAAACATGTGTACTCTTTTTCCTTTTCTATAATTTTTTCCCATTGGGTTTTGTTTTAGTTAAGGTTTTAACGAGGCACATTATTGAATAGACATTCAAGGGGGAGTGTTATAAATAGAATCCTATTTAAGGTGAATGTCTATATTTAGAGAGATTCTAGGGTTTACTACTTGGGGCTAAGTCACCACCTCCCTATAAATAGAGGGGTCTTACCCCATTGTAAATCATCCCTAAGTATCAATAAGAATACTCCTATCTCTACTTTTCTCTCTATTGTTCTTGTTCTTGTATTATTGTTCTTGTTCTTATATTATTTCATAACAGTTTACCTATAATAATATATAACTGGATTCACAATTAGAATTTTTTAAATATTTAATAAATTAATACACATATAAATTCTGAATAAAAGCTATTAAATTCGTATGATACTGAAATTAATCTTCCATTTTAGATCCGCCACTAATTACCCTGAAAACGTTAACGCAAAAAAAAAAAAAAAAAGATACACAAAGGTTGACTTTCATATCAATACTCTAATTGACGTTGTATGAGTAGTTTGACTTTATCAAAAGGCAGATCTGAGTTACCAACTTTTGAGAATGACTTCTAATGAAAAACTTAATTTTTAATTTGGTGCAATATTAAATAAATACTCCTATTCGATTAGGAATTAAAAATAATAATTAAAGAAAAGGAAGACGTTACTTAGCAGATCCTGCACGTGCAATACAATATGCTTTCCTCTGCATTAATTCTTCGTTGATCCTTCCCATGCATGCTGAAAAGTGCGCTGCATTTAGCCCTTCCTACGTGCCGACGTGGTTTTCCAAATTTGCCCCTATGTTAATCATCATAGATTACTAGATCTAGTAAGTCTATTTCTGCTAATGATAGTGTACTAAAAATAATCCATTCACTCCTTATGTTCATTAAATTAAAAATATAATTTTCACTTTTCCTTATCTATTTTATCAAATTAAAAGAAAGATATTTTTTTCTAAATCTTTAATATTTCCTAAATCATTTTCCAAAACTTTTTGAAATGATATTATTATTATTATTTTTATTATGAATATTATAATAAAATTTATACTTCATTTATTATTTTTTAAAGAGAGTATAAAGTTCATTGTTGACACATCAAAGTGCACGAGAGGGTATCTTTTAGGTTTAAGAAACAATACATTTGTTCATCTTCTTAAAAATACAAATAATCCCTTGATTAAATGATTAATGATTATTAACAAGACTCAGCTATTAGATTAAGTATATCATTCTTCGTAACATTTGAGGAAAAGCAGTAAATTAAAATAGAAGTTTTAAATTATACCGGGGGTAGTCGTGCACATAAACACAATGTATCGATACAATCAATTAGAGTAAGTTATTTAGTACTACCTTGCTACCCTTTACTATTTATAAAGAACTAGGCCATTTAGAATACAATTGATTAGTGTCATGAATATTTTGAGAGCTTAAACAAGCCGGGGTCTAAAGTAGTTAATATGTGCATCGATGTTATAAGGCTATTATATGACTATAATAATATTAATATTGCTAGTTGAAGGGGAGTAGGAGAGATTGGGAAGGCTATTTTGGTAAAAGCCTCATTAAATTTCTACAGTAACCCTATAACTTAATAATTTGCAGGCCAAGGTGAAATTTTCAATCATGACATCAGTTCTGTAAAAGGTTCTTTATGCAGTAGTAAAATTCACTTACTATCGAAATCATTGCAATGAATTGTCTCATCTTCTCCGCCTGCCTCGGCGCACGTTAGTTAACGTCGCCGAGCTGGTTTCCATGGCAAGAGGAAGAGGTCGAGGTAGGGGTAGGCCACGTAAAATACCAATTGCAACAATCGATCGCATCATCTCAAAAATCAATCCACCACAAGCTATTACCAGTGATGAAGATCCGGTTACTGTTCCATTAATTTCAGTCCCATTGAAGCAACCAGAGGAGGTTCCTGTACAATCGGAAGTTACAGAGCTTCCTCAACCTCAGATTATACAAGGTAATGGTAAAAATACACACATGCAGACATCAACACAACCATCTGACCCTGAAGCTGTGAAGGTGACAAATGAAGGAACCAAAGTGTGGGCAAATTTGTTCCAGAAAAACAGATTTGCCTCAAATGGGATGTCTCTGGAGTATATACCACCTACTATCCTTGATGGCAAAACTGTAGGTCAATTACTGAAAGAGGAAGTTGAGGAGGAAGAGCAGAAATGGAAGTGTTCTATGGTGATTTTTGTTTTGGGGACTGGGCCAGGTTATAATGCTATGAAACGATACATTAACCTACACTGGTCTCATGTTCCAGAGCCAGATCTATACTACCATGAGGAGGGGTATTACGTAGCTAAATTTCAAACCATGGAAGATGCTAAGGAGGTCATATGTGCTGGTCCATACACCATTGCTAACAGACCTATGGTCTTGAAGCAATGGACTACAGATTTCGACTTCATTGCTGCTTTCCCTAATGACATTCCTTTATGGATAAAGTTTCCTAGGCTACCTATGTCATGCTGGGGAAATAGGTCTTTGAGTAGGATTGCATTGTTCTTGGCAAACCTATTTTTGCAGATGAGTGTACTACCAATCAGGCTAGGATCTCCTTTGCAAGGATGCTTATTGAGGTTAATGTGTCTAAGCCTCTGCCAAGTGATATTGAGATTATTGATCCTAATGGCAAGAAGTTTTTCCAAGAAGTGACATATGACTGGAAGCCAACATACTGTGAGAAGTGCCTCATGGTAGGTCATAATTGCATGTCCATTCCTAAACCCCCTCAACCTATACAAAAACCAAAAATTAACCAGGAGTGGAGAGTCAAAGGAGCAGTGCAGAATGATATACAACCTAAGGAGAACACCAGCCAGCAGGTAGAACCAAGGCAGACAGCAATACCTCCTAAGGACTGATCCTTTGGATGTCACAGAAGGGTTCACTCTGGTAGATAAAGGCAAGCAGGTGCAATCACCAGTTTTTAATCTCACAAATTTTCCCCCATTATCTCCTATGGTATTGAGTAACAGATTTCAAGCAGTGTCTGCAAGCAGAACAGGTCACCCCCCTGATGCAGGGGACCTAGCTTTACCAAATGAAGTTAGTAGTTTGGAATATTAGAGGGATAAATAAGAAGTATAAACAGAAAGAAGCTAAAGAATCTTTAGACAGAATAAATTTAGTCTTATTAGTTTAGTAGAAACAAAGGTCAAGGAGAATAATGCAGGGAGAATTGCTAATACGGTGCTCCCAGGTTGGGATATGGTAGCTAACTATAAGGAGTCTCCAAGAGGTAGAATCTGGATTTTATGGGATCCTCAGAAGATTAGTGTCACAGGAATTCAGGAGGATGGCCAATTTCTTCATTGCAGTGTTCATAATCTTATTGGGGGTCTGACTTGCCTGCTTACTGTGGTTTATGGTTCAAATGGTTTGGACCAGAGAAGAACAATGTGGCTACACATACAAAGTCTTGCTTCTGGTATTACTGATCCTTTGCCGGTTGCAGGTGATTTCAATGTTGTGATGTGTGTCAATGACAGACAGTCATGTACTCAAGTTATGCAAGCTGAGACTCTGGATTTATTCAATGCATCCAATTGGCTAAATTATCAGAACTTCCTTGGAAAGAGAATTTCTTCACATGGACTAATAAACAGACTGGTAATGAAAGAGTTTGTAGTAGATTAGACAGAATATTTGGTAATTATGAATGGATGATTAAATGGAGTCATGTACAGACTGTATATGACCCTCCTTTAATCTCTGATCATAATCCAATGGTCCTCACTTTGATGGAAGATGTTACTGTCGGGAAGGCACCCTTCAAATTCTACAATGCTTGGGCTAATCACAAGGATTTCCAAAACATCATGAAGGTACATTGGAGGAGTTCTGAGCAGGGCACTCTTAAGTTGATATGGAACAACCTTAAGGCTCTTAAACCTATTCTAAAATCTCTAAATGTTAAAGAATTTAAGAACATCACACAGAAAATAGATTCTAGCAGGGAGGAACTAAAGTACATCCAGCACCAGATGAGCTCACAATATACAGATGATTTGAAGGCAAAAGAAAAGCATTTATTATTGAAGATTGAGAAGTGGTCATTGATTGAAGAAAGTATCCTCCAGCAGAAATCTAGAGCCAAATGGATACAATTGAGAGATTCAAACAATAAGTATTTTCATGCTGTGTTAAAAGAAAGGAAGCAGTATAAAAGCATTACTGAACTGGTTACTGCAGGAGGCACCAAACTCACTCATCCGGATGACATTAGAGTTGAAATCAGGAACTTCTATAAGGCTTTAATGGGGTCATCAGCTCCCTCCCTTCCAGCAATTAATAGATCATATATGGATAATGGCCCAAAGCTCACTCATTATCAGCAGCAGCAGCAGCTAATTGCAGATGTGTCTATGGATGAAATTGTAGATAGCCTAAAATTCATTGGTGATCATAAAGCACCTGGGATTGATGGCTATAATGTTGTTTTCTTTAAACAGACCTGGTGGCTTACTGGAAATCAAATTACCAGGGCAGTCCTAGAGTTCTTCCAATCTGGTAAGATGTATAAGCCAGTGAACTGTGCTTCTCTTACACTGATACCTAAAGTTCCTAACCCTCAGGCAGTCAAGGAATTTAGACCAATTGCCTGTTGTTCCGTCTTATATAAGATAATATCTAAGATACTGGCTAACAGATTACAGAAATGCATGGCTTATATCATCAATGATTCCCAATCAGGATTTATACCAGGAAGGAAGGTGGCTGACAATGTTATCTTAGCACATGAGTTGATCAAACACTATGCTATAACACATGTGTCTCCTAGGTGAATGATTAAAATAGACTTACAGAAGGCTTATGATTCTGTTGAGTGGATCTTCTTGCAGCAAGTGATGGAATCCTTACACTTCCCAGGCAAATTCATAAGGTGGATTCTGGAATGTGTCCAGACAGTGAGCTATACAATCATGGTTAATGGGGAAACTACTGAAACCCTTTCAAGTAGCTAAAGCATTGAGGCAAGGTGACCCAGTCTCCCCCTTCTTATTTGCTATAGTGATGGAATATCTTAGCATGGCTTTTATGGAGTTAAAGAAAGATCCAGATTTCTTATTCCATCCTGGATGTAAAAGGTTAAATATCGCACACCTTAGTTTTGCAGATGATCTACTGTTATTTGCAAGAGGAGATTTGACGGCTGTCACAACCATGTTCAGATATTTTTCTTAATTCACTGAGGCTTCTGGTATGACTGCTAACTTGAGTAAAAGTTCTGTCTATTTTGGTGGTGTCTCTCCTGATAAACAGCAGCATATTGTCAACCATCTTGGTTATGTATATAGAGAACTACCCTTCAAGTATTTGGGAGTTCTATTAACTGTCAAGAAAATATCATTACTTTAATGGCAACCATTGGTAGATAGAGTTACAGCCAGGATTACATCCTGGACTGCTAGGAAATTATCCTATGCAGGGAGAGTCCAACTGGTACAGTCACTCATCTTTGGTATACAAGCATACTGCGCACAACTTTTTCTGATTCCTGCAAAAATTTTAAAGATGCTGGATGCAGTTTGTAGATCCTATGTTTGGACAGGTTCAGCCAACATATCCAAAAAATCATATGTAGCTTGGGACAAGGTCTGCTTACCTAAATCTGCTGGGGGTTTAAATATTATGAATCTGCTATTATGGAACAAAGCTGCAATCATGAAACTTGGATGGGATTTGGCCAAGAAGAAAGATGTGTTATGGATAAAATGGATTCACTCAGTATACATAAAGCAGCAACAATTGCAGGATCTAACCATTCCTATCCAAGCCAGTTGGATGGTTAGGAAGATCATTGCTGCCACTGTTACATTGCAGCAGTCACAGATGCTACAACAACCAGTTTGTTCTATCAAGAAATTCTACTTACAATAGGTTGGACAATTGCCAAGAGTAGAGTGGAAGAACCTAACTATCCAAAACTATGCTCGGCCTAAGGCAGTCTTTAATCTCTGGCTTACACTACAGAACAGGCTGCCCACAAAGGATAGACTGGAACAATGGACACTCACAGTGGATAACACATGTGCACTTTGCCAACAAGATAGAGAGACTAGGGATCATCTATTCTTCTCATGTTCATTCACCTCCTTACTGAGACATCACACTTTACAGTGGATTGGAGTTACCCAAGGCTACTACCAGAATTGGGAACAATTCATTCAGTGGATCATCACCAAGTCTAAAGGCAAAACTGGTCGAGTTCAAGTGATGAAAATGGTCTTTGCTGAAATGCTTTACAGTGTTTTGTTAGAAAGAAATTCCAGATTGTTTAATCAAACTTCATGTTCCAGTGGACAACTACTAAGAAGCATTGCTTATGTATGTCATGTTAGGAGTCCTCCTAAAGTCAATGTATACCTACAGCATTATCTCCTGTAATTAGACACATAGGTATAGTGATGTAGATGCTAGCTAGTTTTATCATAGATGATAGTCAGCTGTGTATAGCTGAACTATGGCTTTGTAAAGACAGACCTTTGGTGATTAATACAACCAAAAATTCACTTACTATCTAAGGAGACGACAATGCTACTGGAGTAATACATATTAATGTCTTACAAAGTAATAAAGAATAACTTTTATACAAAATGTATTGGTCAAAATCTGACCACACGACCACGGCGGCAGTAATCTCATTTCGACTTCCTACAGAGGTAGTCAAAAAAACTCGACTTCGACTAATCAGCGTCTCTTTCGATATAATTGTCAAGGTCAAGTCCTCACCACGAAAAGAACACCCCCTCCTCCCCCAACCCAACCAGAATAAAGCATGATATGCATGAGAGCAGTTCGACTATAAAGGGGGGGGGGGGGAGGAAGAGCCCAAAAAGGGGCTCCCCTTTTTCCTTTTCCCGGGAGGGGGATCATCCAAGAACGTGAGAGGGAGGGAGAGGAACTTCAAGAGGAACCCATGATTGTAATTCCCTGAACCTCTCCAAAGAGAGGCAGGGTAAATTTCTATATGAATAAAACCCCTGCAATATAATTTCTATCCATTTCTTCGATTTCGACTATATCTTTAGATCCAACATTAATTAGGATTGACTACGATTTACCTATTCATCTTTATTGATTGATTTTCTTAAAAAATGTTTAACTTTTGAGTCAAACAATTTGGCGCCATCTGTGAGAATTTTCTAGTGATAACACCAAGTTCTTCCTGGATCGAAGCCAAAGAAACACCCAACAGAAAAGAAGAAGAATCACATGTGCCAATGATGTCTCAAGACTTCTACCTTACTGATCTCGAACAACTCAAGTGAGGAGATAAGTGATGCAAAGCATCCCCTCTTCCCCTCTTAATCGTCGGGCGGAAGTATAGAGAATTCCCCCCTCATCCACAATATTGAGTCAAGCTGGGAAACGGCGGAGAGGTGTTCCAAACGAAGAATCGAAAGTCATCTCAAAGCAGCCTGAATATCACAGGTCAAAACAACGTCGACGTTTAACGCTCCCAGCGTTGAACCATCGGTGAGGACAACGGACTGGGACTCAAGCTAAGCTCCTCCACCATCAGTTTAAAAAGTTCGACCTTGCTCGAACTAAGGCTAAGCGCCTTCTCCGTCAAAAGTTTGACAGTTCGACCTCGCTCGAACTAGGACTCAGGCTAAGCGCCTTCGCCATCAGTTTGATAAGTTCGACCTTTCTCGAACTAAGGCTAAACGCCTTCACCATCAGTTTAAAAAGTTTGACTTCGCTCGAGCTATGGCTAAGCGTCTTCTCCATCAAAAGTATGACAGTTTGACCTCGCTCGAACTTGGACTCATGCTAAGTGCCTTCACCTTCAGTTTGATAAGTTCAACCTCGCTCAAACTAGGACTCAGGCTAAGCGCCTTCTCCATCAAAAGCTTGAGAGTTCAACCTCGCTTGAACTGGAACTCAGGCTAAGCGCCTTCTCTATCAAAAGTTTGACAGTTCGATCTCACTCGAACTGGGACACAGGTTAAGTGCCTCCTCCATCAAAAGCTTGATAATTCGATCTCTCTCGAACTGGGACTCAGTCTAAGCGCCTTCTCCATCAAAATTTTGATGGTTCGACCACGCTGGAACTGGGACTCAAGCTAAGTTCATTCACCATCAGTTTGAAAAGTTCGACCTCGCTTGAGCTAAGGCTAAGCGCCTTCTCCATCAAAAGTTTGACTGTTCGACCTCGCTCGAACTAGGACTCAGGCTAAGGGCCTTTGCTATCGGTTTGATAAGTTCCACCTCGCTCAAACTAAGGCTAAGCTCCTTTGCCATTAGTTTGAAATGTTTGACCTCGCTCGAGCTAAGGTTAAGCGCCTTCTCCATCAAAAGTTTGACAGTTTGACCTCGCTCGAACTGGGACTCAGGCTAAGTGCCTTCACCATCAGTTTGATAAGTTCGACCTTGCTCGAACTGCGACTCAGGCTAAGTGCCTTCTCCATCAAAAGCTTGAGAATTTGACCTCACTCAAACTAGGACTCAGGCTAAGCGCCTTCTCTATAAAACTAGGTTTAGCCTCGGCATAGACCAAGTGTTCATGAGCCTAGTAGGGAAAAACAGCAAGGGATGGTCTAGCCCGGGCCCTCATTTACTGATTCTCCTCCTCCAAGGCTGCGACTCGATCCGTAAAGGTTAGGGCCTCCTGATCAATGGCGCTAATCCGCTCCTCGAGCCTCGCCTCCCTCAGAGCCGCAGTAGCCCTCTCAGACTCTCGCTAAGACTCGTGCATGTGAACCGCCTCCTCCAAGGCCGCTGCCCTCGTCGAAGCATCTAATGTGCTCTTTACATGTGCTTTAAGATGGCAATATCATTCTCCAGTGCAGTCGACTTCCCATTCTAGTCAGCAGTCACTCCACCACTCTAGCCTGGCTCTGCTCCATTTCAAACTGCATCGTCCTTAACTTTCCTTGCAGGTGCTCGCATTCTTTAGCAACCCCTTTACTTACCTCAAGCTCCTTGTCTTTGAGGCGGATCTACTCTTCAAGCTCGCTCTTGCTATTGAGTGCCTGCATTAGCTCTTGGTCCCTCTTCTCTAACTCCTCGCCCAAAGCCTGATTGCCAGGGTCGGTCCACAACCGTTCATGCAACTCATGGCATCTATCGCGAAAGTGATGATACTTTCCCAGTATCTGCAAGAAGATCCTCGAACGGATATTAGACCTGCGGATGTTCTCCACCTCCAGCAAGTACCTCTACAAAACAAAAGAGCAGTTAAACTAATGCTCATTTTGCGACAGAGGATAAACAAATCAAAATCATATATAACATAACTGTAACCCCATCACAACCACTTCGTCCATCATTTCGACATCCGAGATACCCATTAGAGACTCGTTCTCGGCCTCCGAACATAGTAAACTGAACTGCGATACCAAGTCACCTCTAAATGTCAACAAGTTCACATAGGAAGGGATCTCTATATAGTGGGCCGGGCCCTCCACATGAACCACCGAGAAAGTAATTCCCTCCTCGAACATCCGAACATCATCAGGGTCCAGGTCAGACTCGTACTCGTATCCATCAATCTCTACACTCTTTCCTCTATCCACTGTCGATGATGTGGCAAGACCCGCTGAAGGCGAAAAAGGCGCACTTAAAGTCACGATGGCAGCATCAGGGGTTCGATTATCCGCCACAGTAGCAGGAACTCCTGATTGGGTCGCAAAAATAGCAAAATTTTCCTGGCTTCGATTGACAGGGACAACTCCGACCAACCACTCCGCCTCAGTGGAAGATGCCGCAACAACACCTTCCTCTTGGTCCATCGAAGGGAATCCAAGTTGACCACTATTAGAGGAGACACCTCGAACACTTCCCTACGTCTATTCAATGACTCTTCTTCCTCTCCAGTCAATGAAAAGTCATTTTGTGGATGAACAGTACAAGATAGGATTTTGTTCTGAGATGTAGTTCGAGTCGGAGTGGCCAACGCCACAGATTCTACCGACACTGCCCTCGATGAAGGACGAGCCGCAAGTACTATGTCAAGACGAGCAGATGTAGCCGGTCGACGAAAATCTAACTGAGGAGCTTTGACTCTACGAATTCTCCATGACCACGACAAAAGAATATTTGGTTGATAAGATCGAAACAGAAGAGAACCGAAAAAAAATAAGGGCGTTATTTCACCCGTGAGGGGCCTATGTCCGAATCTCTCATGAAACACCGACCATGTGCAAACTTCCGCAATATGGGGAAGGACGGCCTCGACCCATTCTCAAATCCCCTCCAAAGGAGGCGGGGGTAACTTCTCGGCTGCAAAGCGTCGAAGTAGATCAGTAATCATAACATGAGATATAAAGACGATAAGGACAAAAGTGGGTACTCTACTAGTCAGGACGAGGACTTACAGGAAAAATTCCATACTTCTAGGAACCCAATTGGATCCGCCACGAGGAGCTCGGTCCTCACATAGAAAAAATTTTCAAAAAAGCAACGATTGGTCCTGTTGTCCATCTTGACCACCAAACCTTTTGAACCTCGAGGATGCACCTGGATCATAGTGCCACGAATATTGTGAGGATCAAAAAGACTGAGCATGTGTCTTAGAGTGACTTCCTGACCAGCCGGCTTCGCGTATTTAATAAACATGGGGAATAACTTGTACAAGCAAGGAGCAAGTTGGGCAGGACACACCTCGTAATAGCAGCAGAAGTCGACCACCAACATAGGGAGTGGGAACGTGTATCCCATAAGGAAGGGATAAGCGTAATAATCTGGGGCGATCGATCTGGATCCTGTCGTCTCTCCCTGCTGGTATAATTTTGACGTAACTGGGAATACCCCATCACTCCTTTAAGTCCACTATCCCAATTTCCCCCATAAAGAGAGGAATATTTACCTGCTTTGCACCGCCATCGGCGCTGAAATCTACCACCACTACCATCCTCGGGGGGGGGGGGGGGGGGTAGGGGGTACATAATTTCCTCCACTAAAGGAACATCTTCACATTCCATCGGCTCTAAGTCTCCGGCTACCGGAGCGGGATCCTCAACTACCGGAGAGATAGCTGGAAGATTATCACGAGAGGAAGTTCCTGCCATTCTAAACACACCAAAAGAGGAGGAAGAAACTTTTCTGTAGAAGTAAGAAAATTGGAGATTACTGCGAGCAAGGAAGTAAAGAAGAACTCAAAATAATAGAAAGAGAAATGCCCTGGGATATCTCTCGAAGATGAATAATTGAATGCGGAAAAGGAATGGAAGATTCCTTTAATTTATAGGGTGCAAATTCTCCAGGGCACGAAAATCAATAGTCGCCACTAAAGCCTAACCATGTGTGAAATGACTCAGTTTCCCAGAAACGTGTGCCATTATGACTTCCCCTATGAAGTGACACTTCTTTTAGTGACCGACCGCTTCAATTCCGAATCCGTCATAACGGTACGCGAGCATTAGAAGGACGCCTCAAGGAGGTTTTAAAACTCGTAATGAGACTAAAGAACGAAGTGCAGGTCCAACCCCCCCCCCCCCCTCCCGATTGAGCCATGCACATTATCCGTTTGCCGAGGTCAGTAGGACACGACCTCAACAAACGGAAGGACTAAATGTATTGGTCAAAATCCGACCACGCGACCACGACGACAGTAACCTCATCCCGACCTCCCTGCAGAGGTAGCTAACAAACCCTACTTCGACTGATCAGCATCACTTTCGATATAATTGTCAAGGTCAAGGCCTCACCACGAAAAAAGAATACCCCCCCCCCCCCCCCCGACCCGACCAGAATAAGGCATGATAAGCACGAGAGTAATTCGACTATAAAAGGGGGGGGGGGGGGGAAGAGCCTAAAAAGGGGCTCCCCATTTTTCCTTTTCCCGGGAGAGGGATCATCCAAGGAACTTGAGAGCGAGGGACAGGAACTTCAAGAGGAACCCCATGATTGTAATTCCCTTAACCTCTCTAAAGAGAGGCACGGCAAATTTCTATAATGAATAAAACCTCTGCAATATGATTTCTATCCATTTTTTCGATTTTCGACTATATTTTTCGATCCAGCATTAATTAGGATTAACTATGATTTACCCCTTCATCTTTATTAATTAATTTGCTTAAAAGTATTTAACTTTTGAATCAAACACAAAATATTGATGCAAGATCAAAAGAGAAGAATATTACAGCACATCAAGTAAAGGATTGATAGTTCTAGGGCGTAGCTAGACAAGATATAAAATGTGATCAGTCATCATATATGTATTTAATTATCCAACTACTTAACCATACGATGTAACTGCAAAATATATCTTAATTACTATAGTTGTGTTTCATAAATGTATCCTTGAACTCATGCATTGATGTTTGCAATCAATATTTGTGTAGATGATTGCTTCCGCCTTGTTTGTTGTTATTTTCTCAATTCATTTTTACTTCTTCACTATATTAAAAATATTTTTTTATTTTTATTTGTTCACAATACTAAATCAAGAGAAAGATAATTTCTTTCTTTTACCTTTGTCATTAATTGCTCATTTTCAAAATTATTTTTTAAAATTTTTGAAATGCTATTGTTATTAAGTGCTATATGGTAAAATATATATTACAATTATTATTTCTTAAAAAATATAAAAATATTGAAGTAAACAAGTATAAGTGAACGAAAAAAATAATTACGAAGACAATTATTAATCCTTGTGTTAATATAGCCTACACAAAACCTAAAGTAAAGCGTCTAATATTAAAAGGCTGCCTTTACCTAATTTTGAAAGTTGAAAAGAAGCGGGATAGGGGCAAATGAGTCAATCGAGGGATGAATGGTGAGAAAGGGTAATGACAACTAGGAGAAGTTTTGACTATAAACATCAATCACGCTCATAATCACCCAATAAGGGAATGACACACAAGTACCACCAATTTTGAAGAAAAAAACGTATAGATATCTACTAATAATCCGCCTATGAAACTGTGAAATATCTTCCTTCTTTTGTCAAAAAACCACGTAGAGTACTGAGAGTGGCCCTTGTGAATAATTCACATATTCACATGGGGGGTTAATACACTCTTTCTTAAACCTAACGGCTCGCAAACTCAAACCGCCCACGATCTGTTTACAGCCTTTCTACTCTACACATGCATCACTTCTTCTTTTTTCTTTTGTATTTTCTTTTCGATATTTGATATTTGTATTGGGATTCATTTAAAGACAATAGGGGTTGATCTGATGGTACGCAATCCTCATTTTCAACCGAGAGGTTGTGAGTTCGAGTTTCCCCAAGAGCAAGGTGGGAAGTTCTTAGAGGGAAGGATGCCGGGGGTCTATTTGGAAATAGCCTCTCTACCCCAGGGTAGGGGCAAAATCTGCATACACACTACCTTCCTCAGACCCCACTAAATGAGATTATACTAGATTGTTGTTGTTATTATATTGGGATTCAGTTAAGTTGCTCTAAAAAGATTAGCGATAATAGATAGATTGTTTCCATAATAAAAATAATCTCATATTTAAAGCTCAAATTTAAAATTTTTAATTAATGATAAACAAATACTTACAACTCTACTACAAATTCCTATTTGTTGACACATAACCTTCTTCACCCACACTCTCTCACTTCCTCCTTCTCCTAAAACATTCTCATGCAGCTGTAGGGGTCCCGTTCACAATTCTCGATCGGATCCCTATTCTAAACCCCACCAAGTGGGAGCATAACCTATACTACTAGTATTTCCTTTTACCCCCTGAAGTTTTATTTAACATCCAATTTGGTCCTAAAATTCACGTTGTATCAGTTAATTTCTCTCTCGGTATTTTATTTTATGTGGCACCGTCAACTTTGGGGAATCAAAGTTCTTTTTTTTTAATCGTTGACGTTTATATATTTTAAAGTTATATAATTGTTGTGAATTATAACGTTTATTATGTAGCTTCAGATATATGCTTTGGAAAAGTTGATGAATTCAAATTCGAATTCATAAAAATGTTAAAATAGTTTGACATCCGTAATTAGGAAACCGCCACGTGAAATAGAACGAGCAGAGTAGTTATGAGCGTAAAAACCATTTCCTTCCTTCCACTTTGTATTAAAAATGAACTTTCTCTTCCAACTTAAGATTAAATAATTCTTCCTGTATACTTCCTCCGTTTAATTTATATGAACCTGTTTGACTGGACACAGTTAAAAAAAGACTTTTGGAATTTAAAATTCTAAGCAAGTTAAAAAGTGGTCCAAAGTATTTGTATGATTATAAAAGTTTCTCATTAACAATAGAATTGTAATTTTAAACTAAATTGTTGTCAAATTTAGAAAGAAATCATACTTTTTGGAACGAAACAAAAAAAACAAGTTCACATAAAATGAAGTAGAGTGAGTATATTATTTCAAACATGATGGACTGCCAATAAATTGCAGTAATATCATGGAGTGAGAAGTGTGCAAGTTGGACACAACCCAAACATGATGGACCAAATATATTATAAGCCAAACTTCGATGACCAAGTCGTGCAATTTACTCTCTAGCTAAATCTATATATAACCCCACTGCCACTAGTCAATCCCACATACTCTCTCCCTCTCTTTCTATCTCTCTGTATCTAAATTTTTTTAATCTTTGAAGAGTGACATTTTTCACAAATTATCATGCTAGCGTTCCCCTCAAGGCCAATGATCATGATGGAGAGAAACCGAAAGTCCAACGTTGAACATGCACCAAATTGTCCTAGGTGTGCCTCTACCAACACAAAATTTTGTTACTACAACAACTATAGTTTGTCACAACCTAGGTATTTTTGCAAAGCTTGCCGGAGATACTGGACTAAGGGTGGTTCTCTCAGAAACGTCCCAGTTGGCGGGGGCTGTCGGAAAAGTCGACGTTCAAGATCCACTAGAAAAGACGATAATACCCTTCTAACACCAAATCCCCCCCTCTCCGGCAATGAAGCTGCCGGAGCTGACATTGATCTAGCCGATGTTTTCGCCAAGTACTTGAACCAAGGTACAACGAATGATCATGATCATGATCATGATCAAGATAATATTCTTCAAGAATCTCCCTTGGCTGATCAAGATTATTGCTCTATTGGAGCAAGCTTATCTAATTCTCCTTCATTAGATAGCTTGGTTAATCCAAGTTCTTTTGAGAATGAGAGTCAATTGGATGAGGCCATAATAATGGGTAGTTATCAAGATTATCCTTGTGGTTTCCTTCAAGAAGAGCAGATACACGAAGGAGGTTCAATTCAAGAAGTAAGTGGACAAGATTTTCTTGATTTTAACCCAAGCTTTGTTGAAATGCAAGCCATGCTCGGGGATGAAATAATGGGGCAAGGGGAAGAATTTGATTATAACACAAGTTTTGCGTGGCAACCAACGATGCAGTTTCAAGAATTGGGATCCATTTTAGAATATGATGATCAGCTGAAGATTTCGACAGCAAATTTAGCCAGTGACAATAACTACGGTAGCTCATTTGATCTATCTAGCTATGAAATTTTTACTAGACCTTGAAGCCTAATTTAATTCTAAGGTGTAAGGGTCTTATTCTTTCTCTTTTTTTTTTGTGGGGGGTTTGGGGGTGGGGGTGGGAGGTTCTATACTTCGTCTTACTTAAAAATGGCAGTTAGCTGTTAGCTGTCACATTATCACTGAAAGAGACTATCACAGATTATAATACATGAGAATATACGTAATAAAGAGAAAATAGAACAAAAAAAAAGAAGATACAATTGCATTCTTTATGGACTGAATACACTTCTTTTTCCTTATTTCATCGATCATGCATTAAGTACTTGTCCTGGAATGATATGTTATTGCTTGTAAAGTCAAAAATAGTTCAGAATCAGACAATTATGACACATGGGGTACTTTGACATATATACAGTGACATTCATAGCCAATATGAGAGGGTGGGATGGACGAAGGGTTCGAATAGGAATGGATGCGCTAAAAGTATAACGTAACTATATATCTTATAAAATTAGTGTTACATATAAAAGCATATGCAAGGGGGGAGAGTGAGACTTTAGCTCAAACCCTATATATCTGTTCGAATATTAACTAAATGTGTACAAACATAAATTTATTTTAGAACATATTTATTAGCATCTAAAGCTATCTTAAAATTCTGAATTTATAAAATTTAAATTTTGACCCCGCCTTAGTACAAATGCATCATACTTTAACCCTGGATTGGCTATATTACCAAATTAGAGATAATTATCACTCTGTAATTTAGCATAAGCAATAATAAAGGGATTTTTACAAACACATCCCATATAGCAAACCTTATAACCACTCATGTTTAAGGTTAGTGTTTATTACATTTAAGTATACCACCTTTCAATTTATGTACCAAAATTTATCTTAAAGGTTTAAGGATCAACTATTAATTAGAGGCTTGATTTGTGGAACAAAATCTTTTCATATTTTTTTTTAGACGTTTTTCTCTTTCTTCCAACCAAAACCAATGCATTTCTCCCCTTTTTTAATTACACCCCCCTCCCCACCCACGTTTATTTACCAAGACATTATTCTCTGATTTCTCTGGTTTAATTTCATCCTCCATTGTCATCCTCCATTGTCGAAGGTTGCCATTGTTTCTGATCGAGAGTTTCATCCGCCATATTTTCAGTCCTACGGTTGCATCAAACTCCCAAACCCTCTACAAAACAATTTTCTCTCTCTCACTGCTTCAATTTCATCCGCCATTTCCGAACCCTCTTCAAAGTTTTCTCAAGAAAACACATATTCAGTCACTGTGTTGTAGTTTTCTCAATTTCATCCGCCACATTTCTCCCCTTTTTTTTCTCCTCAATGTGTTGTAGTTTAATATTTTTTGCCAAAAAATAGAATGCAAGTGTTTGTTTGGTGTTTAAGTGTTTTTTGTCTAAATGTACTGTATTATTGCATACTAGGGTTGTTTATACGAATTGTAGTTTTTTGGAGTTAATTTGTAGTTAATTGGCAAAATATACTGTTGAATCAAATTTATAGTTAATTGTAGTGTTTGTAGTTTAATGTAGTTTAATGTACTTTTTATTTGGAACTGTGACTTGACTCAAATTTGTAGTTAATTATAGTTTTTGTAGTTTAATGTAGTTTACTGTACTTTTTATTTGGAACTATGATAAAAATACAGTGTATAAAAGTAGTTACATTGTACATGCTCAATAATTCTCTAGTTACAGAATAGTTGCTTGTAGTTATAATGTAGCATATGTTGTCTGTCACAATGTAGTTGATATGTGGTCTGCAATTTTATAGTGTTGTTTGGAACTGTGATTAGAAGATATGATATATATGTTAGTTACAGTCTAGTTGATTTGTAATTTGTAAAGTAATTTTTACAAATCAGCTACAAACAAACTGCATATAAACGTTAACTACATTTACCCACATTTGACTACATTTTAAAAACACACTGGAAACACTATATATAAACGTTTACTACATTTACCCACATTTGACTACATTTTAAAAACACACTGGAAACACTGCATATAAACGTTAACTACATTTACCCACATTTGACTATATTTTAAAAACACACTGGAAACACTGCAACATCTACTGTTTTTTTTGTTTTTTTTCCTGCACCAAACAAGAATATATCCGATGTGCAACGGAGGACAATTATCTGCAACGGAGGACAATGATCATTCACAATATATTTTATTTCTATAATTTTATCCGATGTATCAATCGATAATTGTTCTGCAATTGTAGACTGGAGAATTTCGTAGCTTGCATTATCATCAACCAAAATGGAATCAACTTCAAAATCTCAGAATCTGCCATAGTTATCCCAATAACCATTACATTTCAGCATTATCGGAATTTTTGACACTGTAGAATAATGAGTGATTTCCGAAACTGAAATCTGGAAGAACTACAATTTTATTGATATTACGCTGTAAATTCTGATTTTCAGTATTTGATGTAGAAAAATGAAAGATTTTTGAAACAGAAATCTGGAAGAACTACAAAATAGAAGAAGAATGAGTGATTTTCGAAACTGAAATCTGGAGAGATTCACGCTGGCTAAGATTTTTTACCGTTTTTGATTGATGCTTTAATTGGGACAGAATCAAATATTAATTGGGAGCCTTAAAACGTGACACAATTTTAGGCCATTTCGCTAATTAGATATATGCAATTTAACTATATTTAAAAAATGTCTAATTGCAAAAGCCTTTACTTACAAATTTAAATAAAATTTGAGATCTCTTACTTAATTACTCCACTTAAATATGTATATAGGATATTCATTTTCGAGCATTAAAATAAGTACAAAATATATATACTTATTCTTTTCTTTGTTCTCTAACCTAATATCAGTGATATAATAGGAGAGTTATTTAAGTCTCATCACTAGTTATATACGCAATTTTGGTAAAAAGGTGTCAGTCTAGTTGATTTTTAATTTGTAAAGTAATTTTTACAAATCAGCTACAAACAAACTGCATATAAACGTTAACTACATTTACCCATATTTGACTACATTTTAAAAACACACTGGAAACATTGCATATAAACGTTAACTACATTTATCCACATTTGACTATATTTTAAAAACACACTGGAAACACTGCATATAAACGTTAACTACATTTACCCACATTTGACTACATTTTAAAAACACACTGGAAACACTGCATATAAACGTTAACTATATTTACCCACATTTGACTACATTTTAAAAACACACTGGAAACACTGCATATAAACGCTAACTACATTTACCCACATTTGACTACATTTTAAAAACACACTGGAAACACTGCAACAGCTACTGTTTTTTTGTTTTTTTTTCCTGCACCAAACAAGAATATATCCGATGTGCAACGGAGGACAATTATCTGCAACGGAGGACAATTATCATTCACAATGTATTTTATTTCTATAATTTTATCCGATGTATCAATCGATAATTGTTCTGTAATTGTAGACTGGAGAATTCCGTAGCTTGCATTATCATCAAGCAAAATGGAATCAACTTCAAAATCTCGGAATCTGCCATAGTTATCCCAATAACTATTACATTTCAGCATTATCGGAATTTTTGACATTGTAGAATAATGAGTGATTTCCGAAACTGAAATCTGGAAGAACTACAATTTTATTGACTATCACGCTGTAAATTCTGATTTTCAGTATTTGATGTAGAAAAATAAAAGATTTTGAAACAGAAATGTGGAAGAACTACAAAATGGAAGAAGAATGAGTGATTTTCGAAACTGAAATCTAGAGAGATTCACGCTGGCTAAGATTTTTAACCGTTTTTTATTGATGCTTTAATTGAGACAGAATCAAATGTTAATTGGGAGCCTTAAAATGTAGTGCAATTTTAGGTCATTTCGCTAATTAGATATATGCAATTTAACTATATTTAAAAAATGTCTAATTGCAAAAGCCTTTACTTACAAATTTAAATAAAATTTGAGATCTCTTACTTAATTACTCCACTTAAATATGTATATAGGATATTCATTTTGAGCATTAAAATAGGTACAAAATATATATACTTATTCTTTTCTTTGTTCTCTAACCTAATATCAGTGATATAATAGGAGAGTTATTTAAGTCTCATCACTAGTTATATACGCAATTTTGGTAAAAAGCTGTCAGTCTAGTTGATTTGTAATTTGTAAAGTAATTTTTACAAATCAGCTACAAACAAACTGCATATAAACGTTAACTACATTTACCCACATTTGATTACATTTTAAAAACACACTGGAAACACTGCATATAAACGTTAACTACATTTATCCACATTTGACTACATTTTAAAAACACACTGGAAACACTGCATATAAACGTTAACTACATTTACCCACATTTGACTACATTTTAAAAAAACACTGGAAACACTGCATATAAACGTTAACTATATTTACCCACATTTGACTACATTTTAAAAACACACTGGAAACACTACATATAAACGTTAACTACATTTACCCACATTTGACTACATTTTAAAAATGCACTGGAAACACTGCATATAAACGTTAACTACATTTACCCACATTTGACTACATTTTAAAAACACACTGGAAACACTGCAACAGCTACTGTTTTTTTGTTTTTTTTTTCCAGCACCAAACAAGAATATATCCGATGTGCAACGGAGGACAATTATCTGCAACGGAGGACAATTATCATTCACAATGTATTTTATTTCTACAATTTTATCCGATGTATCAATCGATAATTGTTCTGCAATTGTAGACTGGAGAATTCTGTAGCTTGCATTATCATCAACCAAAATGGAATCAACTTCAAAATCTCGGAATCTGCCATAGTTATCCCAATAACCATTACATTTCAGCATTATCGGAATTTTTGACATTGTAGAATAATGAGTGATTTCCGAAACTGAAATCTGGAAGAACTACAATTTTATTGACTATCACGCTGTAAATTCTGATTTTTAGTATTTGATGTAGAAAAATGAAATATTTTTGAAACAGAAATCTGGAAGAACTACAAAACGGAAGAAGAATGAGTGATTTTCGAAACTGAAATCTGGAGAGATTCACGCTGGCTAAGATTTTTTACCGTTTTTGATTGATGCTTTAATTGGTACAGAATCAAATATTAATTGGGCGCCTTAAAATGTGGCGCAATTTTAGGCTGTAAAATCTGTCATATCCGTTTTTGATTGATGCTTTAATTGGGACATAATCAAATATTAATTGGGAGCCTTAAAATGCGGCGCAATTTTAGGCTATAAAATAAGCCACATATGGTTTGGTACATATTGGGTAACGAAAACATGAAATATGCGGGTAATAACCAAACAAGGTACAATAATAGTAATAAGGTTTGCTATATGGGATGTATATGTAAAAATCCCAATAATAAATGTATGGTTGGGCTCAACATTTTGGTGAATTAATGTAGCGTTTGATTGGCCCAACAAGAAAAAATTACACTTCCTAACTAATGCAACACTTAGTTGGTGTCATTGAACTAATTAAATAATAACACAAATATGAGAGGATTATTATTATATGGGAAATACAATTGACATAAGTTAAGAATATACATCGATAGGAGTATTTAAGACAAAAATGCCTTTAAAATTATTAGTATGTGCACAACATTCGACGATTTTTGGTGGGCCCCATTAGAAAATATAGTTCGTGCATAAAATTTTGCATTTGTAGCAATCGGTATAATTTGATTGACGTAATATTCCCACCCGTTAGTCATTTTCTCGTATTAATGTTTTCAATAGGATGAGAACTTTGATACTTGCGAGGCCTCACAACGAACTAGTTTTTGCTAGATATTTCTCCCATGTTCTGTTACTGAGAAAAAAGATCATGAACAGGTTCCTTTAAGGGATTTATTTCAATTCCTCTTTGATTAGTTCCCCCTGTCAGCTTGCCCTAGGTGGTAGAACATGTTCCATCACATGTTCCTTCTTTTAGTGCAACTTTGACTTGCGTTGAGGCTTTAGTCATGTCCTTTACCAATCTAATGGCTTTATCTTCATGTTCCAGTCTCTCACTTGGTTCAATATGCTTTGGACAAGGATAAGTTGATTCAGGATTGGCTTCGCATGACGCAGTCTTAGATGAAGAGTTACATTGATAGGAAGGTTTGTAATGTTGCTTACATGGTAGGAGATAAGGTACTACTAAGAGTTTTACTCATGAAGGGTGTTATGAGGTTCGGGAAGAAGAGAAAGTTGAGTCCTTGGTACATCAGGCCTCTTAAGGTGCTTCAGAAGATTAGAGAGGTGGCTTACAAGCTTGCCTTGCCACCTAGTCTGTCGAGTGTTCATTAGTGTTTCATGTTTTGATGTTTTAGAAGTATGTCGGCGATCCATCTCATGTTTTAGACTTCATCACGGTTCAGTTTGATGGTGATTTGACTTATGATATGGAGCCGGTGGTTATTTTGGATCAGCAGGTTCAAAACATGAGGTCAAAGAATAGAGCTTCAGTGAAGAGATCAGCCAATTCAAAAGACCACTTGGGAGATCGAGTGGGAGATACGGAGTAGATATCCACCATTTGAGACTCCGGGTATGTCTCTAGACCTGTTTGGGGATGAATATTTGTTTAAAATAGGGAGGATATAACGACCCACGCAGTCGTTTTGAGTATTGTGTCCCCCTTACCTCATTTACTACTTGTTTTATTCTCAATTTTTATCATATGACTTACCAGAGTAGTTGGTTTGGTTCCGTGGATGTTTCAGAATGAGTTGAGACACTTAGCCTCAAGGTTGGAAGCTTAAGTTGAAAAGGTTGACCGGATGTTGACTTAGATGTAAGTGATTTCGGAGTGGAGTTTTAACAGCTGCATAAGGTGATTTTAGACTTAGGAGTGTGTTCGGATAGTGATTTCGAAGTCTCTAGTTGATTTTGGCTTGAAATAATGAAAGTTAGAAAATTAGAAGTTTTGGAAATTGAGAGGTTTCATAGAGAGTTAACTTTGTGGTTATCAGGCTGGTATATTGGTTTAGGAAGTTGGTATAGGTCTGTTGTGTCATTTATGACTTACTTGCAAACTATGCGATCAATCTGACTTGATTTGATGGGTTTCATTATCGAATGTAGAAGCTAGAAATGCATAAGTTCATTAGGCAAGAATTGATGTGTGATTCATGGTTTTAGAATTATTTGATGTAATTTGATGCTCCTAGCGAATTCATATCGTGTTTTAGGGCTTGTTGGTATCTCTGGTTAAGGTCCTGGGGGCCTTTGGTGGAATTCGGATAGTTAATGGATCGTAGTTTGGACGTAAGGGAATGCTGGAGTTTCAGTTCTGGTGCGATCGCACCAGCGATATAATTTGTCACTTGTGCATAACTACAGAAGCGACAGAATGATCGCAAAAGTGGTTTGAAGGAAGCTATGCAATGATCGTAGGTGCAATGACTTCGTCCACACTTGCGAGATCGCAGATGCAGGCTAAGGTCACATGTGAGAAGGGGCATGTGTCAGCAGTCTCCGTAGAAGCGGACGATGCCTTACAGAAGCGCACCCGCAGATACATAGAATTGGTCGCATGTGCACATGATTGGGGGTTGAGTGGGAATCGTTGAAACAAAGTTTTGTCGCGACTTTGAGACCGCAAATGAGAGTTAATGGCTGGTGGAAGCGAAGACCTCTAGATAGAGTATTAATTCGAGGGTTCCGAGGTTATCAATCATTTTGGACATTTCAAGCTCGAAGTAAGGAGGTTTTTGAGAGGGATTTTGAGGGGTTTCTTTAGGTAAGTCACTCTTGATCACTTTTACATAATAATATTGTCTACCTATTGATTTTCCCTCCTAGTTTGTGTGTTTTTGAAGTGGAATTTTGAGAGTTCATGAGAGTATGAGGGTATGAATCCTTGAATTATATTTTATGTGGTCGATGTTAATGTGACTCATATGCTAGATGACGGGCATGCGAGCGTGCACCGTAGGAATTGTGACTCAGTCGATTTTATGGAACTGTATAGTTGAATAATCTCATTGTAAAGAAATTGAGCTACGATTCATGTTAGAAATCTTGCTTAGGCTATATGTTGGCACTATTGCGACCTACAAAGGTCGTATTACTATTAAATTACTTGCTTAATTTGCAATTATGTACTCAGTCACATCTATCGTTCGCATATCAAATCTCAGCCTCTATTGCTATTTATTAATATTTCATATCATCATTGTTTGGGATGATTTTTATGACGTTGTGATCCTGAGAGACCGAAGAGAATAGTGGCTGAGCGAGGTCGAGGGCCTGATTGTGAAGATATTTATAGGATCTGGTTGCATGCCAGAACAGAATTTATTGATTGATGCCATGATTGGCTTGTTATAGCGCTCGGGCAGGATCCACCCCTTCGAAGTTGACTTATTATCACTGAGCGTAGGTACCTATAAGTGCGGGTGTGAATGCCGAGTGAGTGCAGCGCGATTGGGAGGATTAAGTAATTTTAAGGAATAAGTGAATGTGAGGATGAAGTGAATGGGAGGACTGAGTGGTTGATACTCTGAGAGTGTGCATATGATTTCATCTCTGCTCTATATTATAGTTGGCGTACGTAACTGACATGTAGATATCGAGATGTATCATTCCTCATTTTAGTTACAATTGGCATATCTTGCCTGTTTGAGCTTTAACTATTAAATTTGAAAGCATGTCTATATTTACGTCATGTATTTCTGTAATTGGATTGTACCTGTGAAGCTAGTCGCTGCTTTCATCCCTAAGTTTAGATTTGTTACTTATTGAGTTGGTTGTACTCGCACTATACGCTGTACTTTTTGTGCAGATCCAGGTATTTCGGGTACGGTGGTTGCTAACTTTGGAGCTATTATTTAGTTCGGAGATCCTTAAGGTAGCTACTCTGGCGTTCGTCGTCCTTGACTCTCATCCTTTATCTCTTAGTTTTGTTTATATTGTTCTACTTTCCTAGACAGTGCTTCATTTGTTAGACCGTGTTATTATATAGATGCTCATGCACTCCATGACACAAAATTCAATATACTAGTTCTTTTTTGTTGCAATTTGTATGATTTTTCTGTTTGTCCAAGTAAAATTTCAGTCTTTGAACACTAAACGAACACAAAATTGAAAGAAATAAAGTGTTCAACCTGGCAGAAACTTTTTTTCCTCTCCTTTCCTTTCCTTTTCAGTTTCCTCTGTGACCAATCGATCCATTCATAATTCGAATCTACTTTCCTTTTTTCCAATTTGCTTCTTTCTGCCGGTGCCGACTTGCCGCTTAGGTTCCTAACGGCATTCTTTATTCAACTTCTCAGGTGATTTTTTTCGCCTTTTCAAAATTTCAAGATAAGGGTTTCAAAATAATTTCTTCAGACTATCAAACCAGAAAGAAGTTTTGGCTAGATGTGTTTCAGATCTGTTTATGTAAACTTCTGGTAAAGAATTTGTTTTACCATTGTATTTTTTACATATATATTCAGCTATAGATCTGTGTTTACAATCTGTGTATCACTTTTTGGTATAGAAACCCTCCCCCCCCCAAAGCCTGGTATTTTACCGATCTTTTCATTCTCTATTCAAACTCTGGTATTTACTTACTGATTTTCTAATCAATTTTCTGTTCAAACCTGGTAATTTTCCTGATTTTCTTTTCAATTTACCTTCAAAATCTTGTCAAATTGAATCCAGATTTTCTTCACCATTTCCGCGGACCATCTACTTTTTTATTTTCTTCCTATTCACTCTTTTGCTTTTTGTGGGTGTGTGTGGGTGTGTTCTGTTTTCTTGGACAGGTGCGTTATTTTTCCGGCGAGGATTTTCGGTAAGCTACAGTACTTCCGGCGACTCCCGTTCAGATTTTTGGCAGGACCCAGCAGAACTACCTGTTCCGATAAGCTTCAGGAAAACTTGCCCCAGGTACTAGTCGCGGTGGCGGCGTGCGGGAGTGAAGAGCTAAGCAACACCGGCCGAGACGTGCAAGAGTTTGTAGCAGTTGACCTCGAGCGCATCAAAGCCTACATTCAGGTTTTTCCGCCGAGAGTTGGTACCTCCTGCTCTCTTGTTTACTCTGTACACCTTTTTACGTATTCTAGCTAGCATTCCCTGTGAGGTTTACTATGTTGCTATCTAGTTTGCATCTTTTTGCTTATTCTACTATAATGCGTGTGTGCATCACTATTCTCCATAGTCGGTTGGAGGGATAGTGGCTGCGGCGGGGGATGATAGTATAAGGTCATGTCCTCGGGGGGTGGGGCGGTGGAGGGGGTGAATAGGGGGCAGGTTGTGGTCTTGCGGGTAGGGCGGGAGGTAAGGGTAGGAGGAGGGTAGCGGATGTTCATAGATTAAGGATTGGGCCATGGAACATAGGCACTCTGACGTGTAAGTCCATTGAGTTGGCGAAGGTTCTTCAGAAAAGTAGGTTTAACATAGCCTGTGTCCAGGAGACTAGGTGGAAAGGGTCGAAGGCGAGGAATGCAGACGGGTTTAAGCTGTGGTATTCTAGGGTCATGAGAGGTAAAAATTGAGTGGGCATCTTGGTTGATAGGGATCTAAGGGAGTCAGTGGTCGAGGTTAGGCGAGTTAATGATAGGTTAATGTCTATTAAGTTGGTTATTGGGGGTTGCGTCCTCAACGTCATCAGCGCTTACGGGCCGCAAGCGGGCTTGGACGAGGAGGTTAAGAGGCGCTTTTGGGAGGGCTTGGATGATCTGGTGAGTAGTATTCCCCAATCTGAGAAGTTAGTTATTGGAGGGGACTTTAATGGTCATATTGGGGCTGATGCTGGTGGTTATGGCGAGGTGCACGGCGGCTTCGACTTTGGGGAAGGAACGGATGAGGCACGTCACTGCTTGATTTCGCCAGGGCTTCCGAGCTTCTGATTTCGAACTCGACATTTCAAAAGAGGGAGGAGCATTTGGTCACCTTCAAGAGTTCGGCGGCGAGGACTCAGATTGATTACCTTCTCCTCAGAAGGAGTGATAGGGGTATGTGCAAGGACTGCAAGGTTATTCCAGGAGAGTCCCTTTCGACTCTTCATAGACTCCTAGTGATGGATGTCGGTCTCTGGGTGAAGAGGAAGAGGAGGAGTGCTTGGGGACAACCGCGGATTAGATGGAGTGTTTTGACTAAAGAGAAAGCACAGGAGTTGGAGAGGAGGTTAGCTGAGGGCGGAGCTTGGAGAAGTTCTGGGGAAGCAGACGCTATGTGGTCACAGACGGGGAACTTGGTTAGGGAGGTAGCACGGGATGTGTTCGGGGTAGCCAAGGGCTATTCAGGCATACATCAGAGTGTGTGGTCGTGGAATGATGTAGTGAAGGAAAAGTGGAGGTGAAGAAGGCGGCGTTTGCTAAGTTGGCAGGGAGAACAAGCGAGGAAGAACGAAGAGCGAATAGGGAGATCTACAAGGTGGCGAGGAAAGAAGCAAAGCTGGCGGTTATGGAAGCTAAAAATGCGGCGTTTGGTCGCATGTACGAGGAATTAGGGGAGAAAGGCGGGGATAGGAAGTTATTCCGGTTAGCTAAAGCAGGGGAAAGGAAGGTGCGTGATCTTGACCAAGTTAGGTGCATCGAGGGCGATGATGGTAGAGTTCTTATGGGGGAGTCTCAAGTCAAGAAGAGGTGGCAGGCGTACTTTCGAGACTTACTTAACGAGGAAGGGAATCGTAACATAGAGCTAGGGGAGTTGGGGCATTCAAAGCAACATAGAGACCTTGGGTACTGCAGGCGCATTAGGGCGGAGGAGGTCATGGGGGCTTTGCGTAGGATGAGTAGGGGTCGAGCGACCGGGCCTGACGAGGTCCCGGTGGAGTTCTGGAAATGCATGGTTAGGTCAGAAGTGGAGTGGCTCTCCAGGTTGTTCAACGCGATCTTCAGGACCAAAAGGATGGCGGAGGAGTGAAGGTGGAGTACAGTGGTGCCCTTGTACAAGAACAAAGGGGACATCCAATGCTACAACAACTATAGGGGTATCAAATTAATAAGTCACACCATTAAGTTCTAGGAATGGGTGATCGAGGCGAGGGTGAGAGAGATGACACCTATATCTTTGAACCAGTTTGGTGTTATACCGGTCGCTCCGCTACAGAAGCTATCCATCTTGTCAGGAGGCTGGTGGAACAGTTCAGGGATAAGAAGAAGGACCTGCACATGGTGGTTATCGACCTAGAGAAGGCGTATGAGAAGGTCCCAAGGGAGGTGCTATGGAGGTGCTTGGAGGCGAATAGCGTGCCGGAAGCCTACATCAGAGTAATCAAGGACATGTACGATGGAGCTAATACTAGGGTTAGGAAGGTGGGTGGCGACTCAGACCATTTTCCAGTGGTTATGGGGCTCCATCAAGGATCGGCGCTTAGCCCTCTCTTGTTTGCCTTGGTGATGGATGCTCTAACCCGTCATATTAAAGGGGATGTGCCTTGGTGTATACTATTTGCTGATGACATAATCTTGATAGACGAGACGAGGGTCGGCATTATTGAGATATTAGAGGTATGGAGACAGACTCTCGGGTCTAAGGGTTTCAAAATAAGCAGATCTAAGACAGAATACCTGGAGTGTTAGTTTAGCGCCGAGCCGAGCGAAGTAGGAAGGGACGTGATGATTGGATCTCAAGGAATCGCCAAGAGGGACAGTGTTAGATATCTTGGGTCGGTGATTCAGGGGGACGGAGAGATTGATGGGGACATCACCCATCGTACAGGAGCGGGGTGGTCAAAGTGGATGCTTGCATCAGGAGTCTTGTGTGACAAGAAAGTTCCATAGAAACTAAAGGAGAAATTTTATTGAGCTGTGGTTAGAGCTGTCATATTGTATGGGGCAGAGTGTTGGCCAGTGAAGAACTCTCATGTGCAGAGAATGAAGGTTGCAGAGATGAGGATGCTCAGGTGGATGTGCGGGCTCACCAGGTTAGATATGATTAAGAATGAAGTTATTCGTGAGATTGTGGGGGTGGCCCCGGTGGATGAGAAGATGCAAGAAGCGAGGCTGAGGTGGTTCGGGCATGTGCAGAGGAGAAGTCCTGATGCCCCGGTGAGGAGTTGCGAGCGTATGGCGATCATCAGCGTCTGGCGATCGTCGGCGTACGACGAGGCAGAGGGAGGCCTAAGAGGTATTGGGGAGAAGTGATTAGGCATGACATGGCTAGAGTGCGGGTTTCCGAGGACATGGCCCTTGATAGGAAAGTCTGGAGGTCTAGTATTAGGGTCGTAGGATAGGGTCTGCTAGAGTTTTTCGTACTCGTCATTCGGGGTATTTATGGTAGTTATTGTCTGATATTATTGCATGCTATTTTATTTATGGTTCTTATGTTTAGATAATTATTTACGCTATTTCTGCTGGAGTTACTAATGCTTTTTGTGTTTGTTTTTGTTTTTGCTTTCCTTCACCGAGCCGAGGGTCGATTGGAAACAGCCTCTATGCCCTTTCGGGTAGGGGTAAGGCCCGTTTACATATTACCCTCCCCAGACCCCACTTTGTGAAACTATATTGGATAGTTATTGTTGTTGTTGTTGCACTCCATAGCACCCAGATCTTTTGGGAAATTCTTTAACGAGTTGTGGCGTTTTCATCCAATTTTTATGAAATTTTACTTACTTAAACATGTTTTGTTATATTTTTAATCTAAAAATGTTGGCATGTGTGAGTTGTTGGCTTCTCTAGTATAATGATAGGCATATCACGACATGTTGTGCTTTCGGTCGCGAATTCAATTCTTGAAGGTTTCCCTTGATTCCTTACATCGAGGTTGGGATTGTACTAGGGCATGTTTTCTCCTTCAAAATGCTCTCAAGTATGTAGTTAAATGTTTTGGTTTCTCTCTCCCCGAAATCTCTTGGTTTTTACACTTTTGTGGACCTCGATCCAGGCATCGTCCAGCTGGCAGGCGCTGCGCCAGGCACAGCACGCCAAGCCACTTATCGTGTGCACACTGGCATTTTTGTCGCACCTCTTACCGTGCGAAAGCTGGTTAATTAATTTAATCACTTTATGAACTTCACAAGTTCCAAATTAGTAATTAATGTTACGTGGTATTACATGATATAGTTTGGACAAGAATAGGGAGTAAAATTCGCCTAGAAATTTAAGTGTGAAATGGATATTCAGGACAAGCTTAAGGGGAAAATTTGTATTTTTCCTTATAAGGAAAAACATTAAATTGTTTTACATTCAAAACAAATAAAGAAAAAGCTCACTTAATTTGACTTAATCTCCTCATGATGCACTCTAAAGAAGGATATATTTTCTTAATGTTTTTAGAGATGTTTAAAGAAAATGGAAAATTTGGATAAGCTTGTAATGATAATCTGTTTATCCAAAGGATTGCATTTACCTCCATAGTCAAAGTCTAGAGGATTATATATACCTCCCAAAGTCAAAAATGATATGTCCAAAATATGCAAAATGTTCTGGAAGAAAGGCAAGAGTAAAGTTGATAGTGAGTTTCCTTTAGTGAAATGGCTGACGAAGGATTTTAGAGGTATAAGATTTAGTGAAAGTGATTTGGAATACCTTTTCGAGAACTTAGATCCTGTTGTGGCTGTGATTGTAAAGGAAGAAGACGAAGTCATGATTCCTCTTTGGGATCAAGACACTGGAGCTAACCATATCTTCAAGTTGAAAAAGGACATCAATGGAGTTTTCGGATTTTATGAAGATTGGATAGAACGTGTTGCTCAACGACGAGGATTTGCAGGCAACGAGCTAATTGGTTTCTATGTCAACCGCCTGAATTTGGAATTAACATTTTCAGTGATTGATACAAGAGATAGTACCGCAGAAAGTTCTAAATAGAAAATTTTAGTATTTGTCATGATTTTATTCTCGAGTGCATGTAACTATAAGATTAGATATCAAGAATATAGACCATCTGTTTGATAAGATATAAGGTATCTTACTAGAACAATGTTGAATAAAACCATCTCATGAACCCATTCTTTAATCAAATATATCATATCATATCAAATCTTTTCAATTCTCATGGTATATAGACCATCTGTTTGAGTAGATATAACATATATTACTAGTATAATGTTGAATAAAACCATCCATCCCATGAACACGTTCTTTAATCAAACTATATCATATCAAATTTATGTTGCACCACCAAAAAGGGAGTCAACGAATAAAGACAATATATAGCCGACATATATATTCAACATTTCAATTTAGATGATGTGTTATAAAATATAAATAACAAGAGCAATATTGCAGAGAAAGAGAGAGAATTCTTACTGAATTTTGGGGTGATTTACAATGGGGTAAGACCCCTCTATTTATAGGAGAAAAAATGACTTAGCCTCAAAGTAAAACTCTCTACAAGATAGACATTCACTCTAAATAGAATTCTATTCTTAATACTCCCCCTTGAATGTCTACTCAATAAGTAATGTGTCTCGTTAAAACCTTAACTAAAACAAAATCCAATGGAAAACAAATTCTAGAAAAGGAAAAAGAGTACGCATATCTAACAAAATGCATTTTTGTTGCCTCGTTAAAAACCTTGCAAGGAAAACCCAGTGGGACAAAACCTTGTAAGGGAAAAAGAGTGCAACGCGCATTAACTCCCCCTGAAAAGAGCATCAATTCACATCCATGAGCCTTCGCATTTCAATCTTGTGTACCAGCTTCTTGAAGGTTGACGTTGGTAGAGATTTGGTGAACAAATCAGCCATATTATCACTTGAACGAATCTGTTGCACATTAATATCACCATTCTTTTGAAGATCATGTGTGAAAAATAACTTTGGTGAAATATGCTTTGTTCTATCTCTTTTTATGAATCCTCCCTTCAATTGGGCTATGCATGCTGCATTGTCTTCATATAAAATCGTGGGTAGTTTGTCACATTTCAAACCACATTTGTCTCGAATATGATGTATTATAGACCTCAACCACACACACTCTTGACTTGCTTCATGAATAGCGATTATCTCAGCATGATTAGATGAAGTAGCCACAATTGATTGCTTAGTCGATCGCCAAGATATGGCAGTGCCTCCATAGATAAACACATAACCTGTTTGAGATCGAGCCTTGTGTGGGTCAGATAAATATCCAGCATCAGCATAACCAACAAGATCAGGACTGCAATTATTGCTATAAAATAAGCCCATATCGGTAGTCCCTTTTAGATACCGCAATATATGTTTGATTCCATTCCAATGTCTCCTTGTGGGAGCAGAGCTATATCTTTCTAAGACATTAACTGAAAAAGTTATGTCAGGCCTTGTAGTATTTGCAAGATACATTAGTGCGCCAATTGCACTAAAATATGGTACTTCAGGACCAAGTAGCTCTTCATTCTTTTCTTGCGGTCGGAATGGATCATTATTCACATCAAGTGATCGAACAACCATCGGAGTACTTAAAGGATATGCTCCATCCATGTAAAACCGTTTCAATACCTTTTCTATATAGGCAGATTGATGAACAAAAATTCCGTTTGTCAAATATTCAATTTGCAAACCAAGACATAATTTTGTCTTTCCGAGATCTTTCATCTTGAATTCCTTCTTTAAATAATCAATTGCCTTTTGGAGTTCTATAGAAGTTCCAATAAGGTTTATGTCATCGATATATACGGCAAGTACAATAAATTCCGATGTTGTTTTCGTTATAAAAACACATGGGCAAATGGCATCATTTATATAGCCTTCCTTTAATAAATACTCACTAAGACGATTATACCACATTCGTCCTGATTGCTTTAGACCATACAAAGATCTTTGTAATTTGATTGAAAACATTTCCCGGGACTTTGAATTATAAGTGTTTGGCATTTTGAATCCATCGGGAATTTTCATGTATATCTCATTATCAAGTGAGCCATAAAGATAGGCAGTAACCACATCCATTAAATGCATGTCAAGCTTTTCAAGAACAGCAAAACTAATGAGATAGCGGAAAGTTATCGCATCCATTACCGGTGAATATGTCTCTTCATAATCGACACCAGGCCTTTGAGAAAATCCTTGTGCAACAAGGCGTGCCTTATATCTTTGTACCTTGTTTTTCTCATTTCTCTTGCGTACAAAGACCCATCTATAGCCAACAGGCTTAACACCATTAGGTGTTTCAACTATAGGCCCAAAAACTTCACGTTTTGCAAGTGAATTCAATTATGATTGGATTGCTTCTTGCCATTTTGGCCAATCAAGTCTTTGTCGACATTCTCCAACAGATTGAGGTTCAAGATCCTCACTTTCTTGCATAATGCTAGATGCAACATTATATGCAAAGACATAATCCACCACTATATCCACTCGACTAAAATTTGTCTCAATATCGATTGGATTTATTGATAGTTCCTTATTTTCCTGAGCCTCGGGCTCAATGGATTCTTCATGAATCTCAGAATTTATTAAATCGTGAATTTCCTCATGAGATTCTTTCCTAGTGTCATTTTGATCATTTGCTTTCCTTTTTCTAGGATTTCGATCTTTGGAACCTAATGGCCTGCCACGTTTTAGGCGTGCTTTCGACTCATTAGATATGACACTAGAAGATTGTTCAATAGGGACATCAATACGGATTGGAACATTATCTGCGAGGATGTGAGATTTTGTTATCCTTTTTAAGTCCGTGAATGCGTCAGGCATTTGATTTGCTATTCTTTGCAAATGGATAATATTTTGCACCTCTTTTTCACAAATAGAGGTATGTGGATCAAGATGAGATAATGATGGATTTTTCCACAAAATTTTCCGTTTGGTTTCACCAACTTCTCCCCCTAATTTTGGGGAAAGTGTCTCATCGAATCGACAGCCTGCAAATCGTGCAGTGAACAAATCCCCTGTCAATGTTTCGAGGTAGCGATTAATGGAGGGTGATTCAAACCCAACATATATTCCTAACCTTCTTTGCGGACTCAATTTGGTGCGGTATGGCGGTGCTACAGGCATATATACTGCGCATCCAAAACTTCTTAAATGGGATATATTAGGTTCATGACCCAAAACTAATTGCAACGGGGAATATTTGTGATAATTCGTCGGTCTGAGACGAACTAGCATTGCTGCATGCAAAATGGCGTGACCCCAAACCGAAGTGGGCGGCCTCGTTTTCATGAGTAATGGTCTTGCAATCAACTGCAGACGTTTAATTAAAGATTCTGCAAGACCATTTTGAGTGTGAACATGAGCTATAGGATGTTCCACTTTTATCCCAATTGATAAGCAATAATCATTAAATGCTTGGGATGAAATCTCAGCAGCATTATCTAGTCTAATAGACTTAATTGGATTATCAGGAAATTGTGCTCGTAATCGAATTATTTGTGCCATTAATTTTGCAAACGCAAGGTTGCGTGATGACAATAGGCACACATGAGACCATCTAGAGGATGCGTCTATTAAGACCATAAAATATCTAAAGGACCCACTAGGTGGGTGAATAGGTCCATAAATATTCCCTTGTATACGTTCCAAAAAAACGTAGGTGACTCAGTTCCAACCTTTGTTGGTGATGGTCTAATAATTAACTTGCCTTGATAACAAGAAGTGCAAGAAAATTCATTATTTAAAAGAATCTTTAAATTCTTTAATGGATGCCCATATGAGTTTTTTATAATCCGTCTCATCATAATTGATCCAGGATGTCCCAATCGATCATGCCAAAGTACAAAAGTATTGGAATCAGTAACCTTTTGGTTTACTGTGGAATGTGCCTCAATTGCACTAATTTTTGTCCAATACAGGCCACAAGATAAAGATGGGAACTTCTCAATAACCCTCTTTTGGCCAGAGACATTCTTTGTAATGATGAGGTATTCAAGATTATTCTCATCTATTGTCTCAATATGATATCCATTTTGACGGATATCTTTAAAACTCAACAAGTTCCTCTTGGACTTGGAAGAGAACATTGCATTCTCTATGATAAATGTTGTTCCTTTAGGCAGAGTTATAGTTGCTCTTCCGGAGCCTTCAATCAATTTACTACTACCAGAAATTGTAGTAACATCTGCCTTACACATACTTAAATGAGAGAAATATTTGTTCTTTTTGAATATTGTATGTGTGGTACATGAATCAATTAAACAAATATTTTTACAATTGGACGTTGATCCAAGTTTGCTTTGTGAGATATCCATATTTGTTTCCCATGGTTTGACATACAAAAGGAATATACGAAAAATATTAGTATGTCGATGAACAGGCAACGGACATAAGGTTAATCGATTAACTAAAGTGATAATCGATTAACTTAGGCAACGGTCATTAGGTTAGTCGATTAACTAAATCGGATAAGCGACTAACATGCCTTGCGGAAAAGGTCCAGTTTAATAGAATATATTGGTTAATCGATTATCTGTTATGTTAATCGATTAACTTACTGAAAAATCATTATAAATAAAGCATAAAATGAATGTGTAATCTAAAGTTATAAAACTTTAGATTATTACTAAAATAATATTTATAGTAATAAACAAAAAGATATTAATAAAGCATAAGATAAAAGATAATTATCACAAATATTCTTTACTAGCTTAAAGCAGAAAATATAAAATTTGAACCATATCACAATAATAGATAACTTATGTAAACTATGATAATTGTTTATTCATTAACTACTACGAATAAGTAAAAATAAAAATATCAAACTGCTCAATCTTCTTTAACCATGGATCCATCACCGATCAAGTGATCTATTTTCCCCTCAGGGTGCTCAAAGAAGTCTGCCACATCCAAGTGGGTGATGTCAAAATTATTGTCAGAGACAAAATTGGTTTCAGGGCCTTTACTCTTTAGAGATGCTTGATAAAGCTCAACCAAATGTCTTGGTACATGGCAAATTTTTGCCCAGTGCCCTTTTCCACCGCAACGATAACATATAGTTTCTGAACTATTTGCTTTTGGATTCTCATGATTCCATTTCCGCTTTTGGTGGTTATATTTCTTTGGGCTAACACAAGGAAAATTTCTTCTTTGTCCACGTCCACGGCCATGACCCCGACCACGACCATGATTAAAGCCATAGCCTTTTCCACGCTTAGCATAATGGGAATACACCTTATCTACTTCAAGCAATGGTGTAGACCCAGTGGGTCGATTTTCGTGATTTCTCATGAGCAGGTCATTATTTCGCTCAGCCACAAGGAGAAGAGAAATCAGCTCAGAGTACTTTTTGAAACATTTCTCTCTGTACTGTTGTTGTAGAACCATATTGGAGGCATGAAACATTGTAAACGTTTTTTCAAGCATATCATAATCAGTTATAGTATCTCCACAGAGTTTCAATTTAGAAGTAATCCTAAACATTACAGAATTATATTCAGAAACAGACTTAAAGTCTTGGAGCCTCAGATGAGCCCAATCATATCGTGCTTGTGGCAAAGTGACCAACTTTAAATTGTCATATCTCTCCTTTAAGCCGTTCCACAAGATAAGTGCATCTTTGACTGTGAGATATTCAATTTTCAAACATTCATCAAGGTGATGGCGCAAGAAAATCAAGGCCTTAGCACAGTCTTGGGTGGATGCATTATTTCTGTCTTTAATGGCGTCTCCAAGACCCATTGCATCCAAATAGATTTCAGCATCCAACACCCATGTCATGTAGTTCTTGCCCGAAATTTCAAGGGTAACAAACTTTCTTTTCATAATGTCAGACACGATTAAAACAAAATTAGGAGGAGAAAGAAAATACCTTAATTTTCCCAAAAAGATTCTTGAGATAGTAGAGCTTCGTGCTGATAACGTCTTATAAAATATAAAGAACAAGAGCAATATTGCAGAGAAAGAGAGAGAAAATTCTTACTGAATTTTGGGGTGATTTACAATGGGGTAAGACCCCTCTATTTATAGGAGGAAAAATGACTTAGCCTCAAAGTAAAACTCTCTACAAGATAGACATTCACTCTAAATAGAATTCTATTCTTAACATGATGCATATTCCTTATTAGTCCGTTCAAAAAAAATGATGCATTTTTATATTTGGAAGCAATTCACTTTAAACTTTTCATTTTAGAAACTTTACCCTTAATAAGAACTTTTAATAGACGCACAAATATAATGGTGCCACAAAGTTTTTTGCACTTAAGCTTTAAGAATCACAAATTTTAAAAATTTTTATTTTTTTCTTAAATTTTGTGTCAAATCAAATTAATTCATCTAAATTGTAACGGAGGAACTAATATATAACACGATGATCGTGAACCGTGTGATATCAGCATCCAAATTAGTACATATAGAATTGAGATTTTTCTTCAACCCATCAACACAGAGAATTAGATTTCATGTACCCAAATGACGCACACAAAACATATCGGATACCATGTGGACATCTTGGGATATTTTGTGGAAAACCAATTACTATATTACACTTTGTACTTTTTTTTTTAGTTGTCATAGTGACATGCTTTTAACACGATATTTTTCATTACTGATTTTGGAAGTATTTACATGTTTTGGTATCATTTATTCCATAATTTTATATCCTTTGAATGTTAGCGGTTAAATAACCAAATCAGGCTGAAAGTTGATTTATGATGTTTAAGAAGCGGTTAAGGTGAAAAGAAGCAATTTAGATGAAAAGAAACAATTAGGATGATTTTGACTAAATTGAAACTCTGGGAAAGCAAAGTGGGAGATTCTTAAGGGTTCAAGAGGCTTCTCGCGACGCATGGCCATCACGGGAATGTCTTAGCCAATTGCATGGAAATGTAACTATACTAAAAATAAGGGTATGTTTGGAAAGCCATCTTATAATTAGATTTGGATGTAACTTAGTATAATTATACAATTTTATCATGTTTGTATGACCATGAATATATGATATAGATCGAATGCCTTCGATCTATACACTTAAGAGGTCGTCCGAAGTCCGAGTTCGAGTACGGCCAGGTTTGAGGCCCGATGAAAGTGTCTCAAGGACTGACCCCACGATTATAAAAATTCTTGAAGAACTCACTAAGAGGATCGAGTCCGGAAAATTGAAGACAATGATAAGAAGGTGGAGACTTATAACTCCTATGTAGATCAAATACCGGGGGAACCTCCAATTTTGAAAGTTCAAGATGACAAGAAGTTCATAAAAAAACCATTCCCTTAGAGCGCAGCTCCGATGCCCATCCCAAAGAAATTTCGCATGCCCGATAAAAGGTATTCCTGGGAACGGGATTAAACCCCAAACTCAAGAAAAAACTCATTAAATTTCTTATAGATAATATGGATTGCTTTGCTTGGTCCCACTTAGATGTGATATGAATCCCGCCAGAAATCACCACACATCGGTTGAGCACCGATCCTAGGTTCAAACCAATAAAACAAAAGAGGAAGCCTTAGACCAAGGTAAACAATGCCTTCATAAAAGACGAGGTAGCCAAATCCTTAAAATAGGATCCATTCGAGAGGTAAAGTATCCCGAATGGTTATCCAATGTTGTTGTAGTTCCTAAAGAAGGAAATAAGCTTAAAATGTGTGTCGATTATAAGGACTAGAACAAAACATGTCCAAAAGATTCTTTCCCGTTGCCAAAAATTGACCGAATGATTGATGCCACTGCTGGCCATGAGACCTAACCTTTCTTGATGCATACTTTGGATACAATCAAATTCAGACGAACCCGAAGGACCAGGAAAATACTTCATTTATAACTAAGTTTGGGACTTATTGTTTCAATGTAATGCCCTCGGAGTAAAAAATGCAGGAGTTACATACCAATGCCTAGTTAACAAAATATTTGAAGAACAAATAGGTAAAACAATGGAAGTCTATATTGATGACAGGTTGGTTAAGTCCCTACACGCAGAGGGCCATTTAGTACATTTGCAGAAACATTTGCAATTTTGAAGAAATACAACATAAAGCTTAATCCAGAGAATGTGCCTTCGAATTTGGTTCGGTAAGTTTCTCTGCTTCATGGTATCAAATCAGGGTATCGAAATCAATCCTGATAAAATCAAGGCTATCAGGTATATCACGATTGTGGATAGTGTGAGGGCCGTGCAAATATTGACAGGGAAAATAGCTACCTTGGGTCGACTCATTTCAAGGTCGTCGAATCGGAGTCACCGGTTCTTTTCTTTGCTCAAAAATTAAAAGGGTTTTGCTTGGAACCCGGAATGTCTGCAAGCCTTGGAAGAGTTAAAGCGATATCTGTCGAGCCCGTTTTTGCTTCATACCTCAAAGGATGACGAAAGGATTTATCTATACTTGGCATTGTCCAAGATAGCGGTAAGTGGGGTACTAGTTCAAGAAGAGCAAGGTACATATTTTCCTATTTATTTCGTTAGCCGAACTCTTGGAGATACTGAAACTAGGTACTTCACTTAGAAAAATGAGCACTTGCATCGATAGATCATCTCAAAAGTTTAAACCATATTTTCAATGTCATCTTATATGTGTATTAACCACTTACCCTCTTCGAAACGTTTTGCATAAGCTTGAGCTATCGGGTCGATTGGCCAAATGGGTCATCGAACTTAGTGGGTACGATATCGAATATCAACTCTGAACGGCCATCGAGTCTCAATTCCTAGCTGACTTTGTGGTCAATTTTACGTTGACCCTCCTACCCAAAGTGGAGAAGGAACTCTTGCTAAACCTCGGTACAACATCGGGGGTATGGACCCTTTTTCACAGACGGTGCCTCGAATTTGAAGGGGTCCGTGCTCGACATTGTCTTAAAGCCTCCCACTGATGATATTATTAGCAATCTATCAAAACTCAAATATTAACTAACAATGAGGCCGAGTATGAGGCCATGATTGCAGGTCTTGAGTTAGCTAAAAGTTTGGGAGCAAAAGTCATCAAGGCCAAGTGTGATTCCCTATTGGTTGTTAACCAAGTAAATAAAAGCTTCGATTTTTGAGAAGATAGGATGCAGCGGTACTTGGATAAGCTGCAGGTAACCTTACATCCCTTAAAAGAATGGACTTTAGATCATATCCCTCGAGAACAAAATAGTGAGGCCGATGCACTTGCCAATTTGGCTCTTCGATCGAAGAAGATGCCATCATCCTGAGGACTTGTCCAATTATCGAGGTCCGTGGTTGAATAGGGTCATGTCAAAATAAATTCAACAAGCCTGACATGGTGGAGGAATAAGTATATTGACTACTTGAAGAATGGAAAACTCTCGTCGAACCACAAAGAATCGAGGGCCTTACGATACAAGGCTGCTATGTTTGCATTGGATGAAGATGGAACATTGTATAGGAAAATGTTCGATGGGCCATTGGCAGTATGTTTGGGGAGAGGAGACACCGATTATGTCCTTCGAGAAATCCATGAAGGTACTTGTGGGAATCATCTAACGCCGAATCTTTTGTCCGTAAAATTATTAGAGCATGTTACTACTGCGATAGCATGGAAAAGGATACCAAGGTATTTGCCAGCAAATGTGATAAGTGTTAATGATTTTCACCGATGATCCATCAGCCTAGAGAACAACTTCACTATGTCCTATCCCCATGGCCTTTCATGAAATAGGTAATGGATATAGTCGTCCCTCTACCAACGGCTCCAGATAAAGCTAAATTTATCCTATTTATGACTTATTATTTCTCTAAGTAGGTAGAAGCACAGGCCTTCGAGAAGGTCCGAGAAAAGGAAGTCATTGACTTTATCGGGGATAACATCATATGTCGATTCGGAATACCCCCGAGATTGTGTGTGAAAACGGAAAGCAATTCATCGGTAGCAAGGTAACGGAGTTCCTCGAAGCGGATAAAATAAAGAGAATTTTATCAACGTCGTACCACTCAATTGGAAACGGACAGGCCAAGTCAATAAATAAAATTATCATTCAAAACTTGAAGAAAAGACTGGATGATGCAAAGGGGAAATGGAGAGAGGTTTTACCCCAGGTCCTTTGGGCATATTGAACTACATCAAAGTCCAGTACAAGGGCTACCCCGTTCTCTCTAGTGTATGGCTCTGAGGCCCTCATCCCCGTTCAAGTTGGAGAACACAGCACAAGGTTTCAAAATGCATTGGAGGAGTCAAATCACGAGGCTATGAGTGCCAGCCTCAAATTATCAAACAAAAAGTGCGAAACGACGCTCATTCGGATGGCTGCACAGAAGCAAAGAATTAAAAGATACTACAATAGAAGAACCAACCTTCGATATTTTAGAATCAGGGATTTAGTCCTATGTAAAGTCGCTCTTAATACCTGAGACACAAATGAATTTCCCGAATTGGGAAGGACCGTATTGAGTTCTCGGGGTTGTCAGAAAAGGGTCTTACAAACTCAGCACAATGGAATACCAACAAATGCCAAACAATTGGAACATATCACAACTCAAACGGTACTACTGCTAAGGTATGATCTTACCCTTTTGTCCTTCTGAGTTTAAAACTAACTCATTACAGGCTTTCGATCGAGGTCATACGATCTCGAAGGGATCGTATTTCTACACAAAGACCTTAGGTTATAAAACATGTATTACGCTCTTTTTCCCTTGGATCGAATTTTGCCCCAAATAGGTTTTACCGGCAAGGTTTTTAACAAGGCAACAATTATGTGCTATCTAAGGAGAACTCAACAGTATCCAAGGTCTTTTTTTAATCAACCTCGAATACTAGGGGGCATCACCCTCGAAGATTATATTTTCAAGGAAAATACTTCACGCCTAAGAGGTCTTCGATAGGAAAACTTTGTAATGGGCCAAGTGAGATGAACTGTTTCCATATAGAATAGTCAAGTCCCCATGGCAAAGCATATACATGTGTATCAATTATTTGAAAGAAGCATTCTGTTAATACTAAAAACTCATCGTGTCTCGAAGAATTCTACTATTACACAAATCCTACGGGAAACGGCTAAAGAGCCAAAGCATAAAAATCATCTCTGAGTACTCGGGGACTATCATCAATAGTAAATACATCTGAGACATTGAAAACTCAAACTTATAAGACCTCAAAGGGGAACCTCCTCGAAATAAAGGTCAAGGCCAATATACTCGGGACTAACTTTTCAACAAATTAGCAAGTTATCGGGAAAGGTGATTAGGCAGGACATGACCAGATTGCACGTTACCGAGGGAATGACCCTTGATAGGGGCGTTTGGAGGTCTAGAATCAGGATTGTAGGCTAGGGGCACCAAGAGTCCTTCATTCTCATCTCTCGGGGTTGGGTGTGGGATAGTAGGGTTACCCATAGGTGATTAGTGTTTTAGCTTATGTCTCCATATGGTTGTTAATATGGTAGTTACTGTTTGTTATTATTGCATTATTGCATGCGACTGTATTTATGTTGCTTATGTTTTCATGAGTACTTACATTATTATTGCAGGAGTACCTATGCTTTATTATTTTGTTTTGTTTTGCTTGTGTTTCTAATTTTACCTTTGTTTTCGTAATGCAGCTTTCCCTCTTTTTATCCTACACGCCGAGGGTCGTTTGGAAACAGCCTCTCTGCCCTTACGGGCAGGGGTAAGGCTCGTCTACATATTACCCTCCCCATACCCCACCTGGTGGGATAACTAGGTAGTTGTTGTTGTTGTTGTTGTTAGCAAGTTATCGGGAAACAAGTCCAAATGATATACCTAAAGGCTATGGCCATACTAAATACTACGATCATATAAAGGCTATGGACAAAATAATGCGGCTCAGAGACGTTCGACTTCTGCTGTAAATTTAAGGCCTTCAAACACTTTGTGAAAACCAATTAAATTAGGCTACCCTCGGCAAAAGCAAAACATAACGGGCACTGATGAATTCAGCCCCTGAATAATTCAACGGGCTTCGATATATTCAACCCTTGAAAATATTTAAAGCCTTCGATAACATGGACTCTCGATAAAAACCTAGGGAGGTATTCAATTATCAATACACAAACAAGCTCCAGACACGTTGAATCTTTGAAAAAACCCAACGAGTACAAAAAGCACATGCTAAGGCATAACTTAAATTTTCACTAAGTCTTTTAGCAAATTAAGTGAAAAGTTATATAGACATTATAAAGGCCGAATCGGCCCAAAGAGACTAAGGGCCAACCTAAAGAGCATAAGGGCCGATTTAAAGAGCCAAAGGGCCATCTTAAAAGAGCTTAAAGGCCAAACCATTTCGAATTCAAGATCTTGCTATCACTCCACTCGAACTCAACAGCCCAATTATCCCGAGCTTGTGTCGAATTAATTTAAGCTTGACTTGAGGATTAACAAAATCCTAAGGGATATTTTATTGATCAACAAAAACCTAAGAGTTTATTATATTCTGAGTCCGAATCAAATCTCAAACCGGATGTTAATTATCAAAGGCCTTCGACAAATGAGAACAAAATAAAATCTAACACAAGGATAGAGAGAAACGATACTTTGTATTCTTGGAGAGTATTTTACAAAACGTATTTACAACACCTACGAAGGTCATTTACATATAAAGAAAGTGAAAACCTAATATAATTTCGGGGTCACATCCCCGAAAGCATTGTCTTAAGAAATTACACATTCAGCAGCTATATATTCGGGAGCCTCCTCTCCCTCGGGAACATTTTCTTCACTTTCCCCATCCCTAAAGCTGTTGGATGCGTCCTGGCATCGATTTTTCATGCCTTTGCCTCGATTACAGCATTGGCAAGATCGAACCCCCGGGCATGAATTTCCTCGAGAGTCTCATTCTAGGCTTGGCACCTAGCCAATTCATTGCTCCGCTTTTCCTGGAAGGAGGCCTCTCTCAAATCAACTTGAATATCTGCGGCATCCCTTAAGTACGTGGAAATGGATTTATTAGCCACGGCCTTCGTCTTCTTAGCTTCAGCCTTAGTTTGAACAGCTTCAGCCTTGGCATGTATCATTTCGGCCCGGATTGTAGCGAGTTCGTCCTCTAATTCCTCGATCTTCTTGGCCTGAGCCAGACCCTTCACTTGAATGCCCTGGAGCTGGGTTTTAGCCAAGGCCAGCTGGGGCGTAATAGTTTCTTTATCGGCAGCAAGTTTATCTGTGTTCTTCATCCACTGATGACAATTAACTCTAACTTGATCGACCTCACTCCGCAGCTGCCCAATCATCTATTGATTTTGTTGCAACTGAGATATCAAAGTATTAGCCTCCAAAGTAGGGAGCCGTACTCTAATAAAATCATAGTTACATGCTCGTCTAGCTTAGACTTGCTTTTTTTTTTATCTTTGGCTAATACGGTCTGATTATCCTTGAGCTCCTCTTTCTTTTGTCTACAGAGGAGCCTTAGGGCCTTCTATTCACCGAGACTTTCTTGAGCTAGGCCTCACACTAGCTTAGCTCAGCTCTTAATTTTGCAATGGGCATGTACATGAAATGAAGATATGTCATCCAATAAAAAAGAAAGAAACGAGAAAATTACAATAATTAAAGTAAAAACTTACCCAGGAAAGGAGATATTGAGACTCATCAAAAATGGCGGAAGCATCATTCAGGTCGTGGTCATCCTAAACCCCACCGTAGCAACCTTGAAAGGGATCTTCCTCGGGGAAATAGGTTGGATCGGGCATTCGCAAAGAGTTGGATTCCTCGATTGCCCCCTCGGAATACGTTGGCAAAGAAAGGGAATGACATATTGTCGCGGCCCCGAGCTCTTCACTCGGGGCGTTCTCATTAGCTTCGGGGATCTCAATATTTGTCACCTCCCATATAGTTGTTCAAGACGGAGGGACAATCCCAACCTCCAAGGACATGGGGGTATCGCCCGCATCTTCTTTCGAGATTAACTCACCATGAGATCAAGTCTCCGGCTCGGGAGGTATGATGGCCTCGGTTGGTTTCCTGGTTTGATGCACCAACGTTGACTCTTCGCCATTATTTTCCTCATCATCCTGTGAATCATGGGCCAAATTTGTGCCCATTTGAGCAAATCTTTTTTGCAGCCTTCGAGTGGGAGTTTTATTGTCTTGAGGGTCTTCGGGCTTTGAAACCCTCTTCCTTTTATTGACCTTCTCTGATTTCGAAATCGAAGGCTTGGTCTTCTCACCAGGCGGAGTCAGCCTCATCTCAGAAGCATCCCTATGGCGTGCACAAATAAACATGAGTAAATTGACACCACCAGTGTATGAAAAGTAATTGAAACTCGGGAAAGCACTTACTATGGTTCTTGGCCTCCCACTGGCCTTTCGCTAATTCATGCTGCTTACGCTTATCATAGGAAGAGGTGGCAGCTAACTCTCGGACTCAATCCTCCAGGTCCGACACCACGAGGGGCAACCAAAGAGTGATTGTCAAAAGAAAGGTAAAGATATTATAAGATGAAGAAGCAGAACATGAATAAGATACTAGGGAAAGAAGCTCCACTTACATTTAAAGTTCATATTTTGGGGAACGGCATTTTGTCCCCGGGGATAACACTCGAGGTTCTTACTATGAAAAACCATCTTATCCAACCTCGATCTTTGGCTTAGTCAATACTGGCAAAGATGGATTTTGTTGTTCGATGCTGCAACTTGATGAGCCCTTGAAATACTTAGGGTCGATACAATCGAATAAGATGGCTTAGGGTGAATTCTAACCCCTCAAACTTTTCATAAAAGAAGCGGAACATAATCACGATACGCCAAGAGGAGGGGTAATCTGAGAGAGGGTAACTTCGTATATTTTGCAGAAATCAATCACCACTAGGTTGGGGGGACCTAGAGTGAAGGGATAAATGTAAATACTTAGAAATCCTTCCACGTAGGAAGTAATACTTTCCTCGAGGCTTGAGATTTGGATCACAACCTCGTCTACCTAGCCACAGTCCTTCCTTACATCGTCAATAACCTTCACTGATATCAGGATAATATATCGAGATGCATGTTCACATTAACCTGGGATGCTGAGGGGATTCTCAATGCTAAGGTCCTTGATTATGCTAGGATCGGGGTTCATTTCCTCAAGAGTCAGCGACATCACTAGTTTGGCCGGCCGGGAAGTAGAAGAAAATGATGATTTATCCCTTTTAGGGACCGTTTTGGAAGTTTTAGCCATGGTTGTAAGCTAAAGAATATGAGTTGCACAGGAATGTAGTGTTTCTTACAAGAACTTAGCTTTTTCCGGCACTTAAAGAGGTGGTGAAAATTGGCGATTGGAGAAAGTTTTGAAGATAATGAAAATGTAAGGAAAAGGTAAAGTTCTTTGCTAAGAGGAATCACCTTATATTTATAGAGGGGCAACGACGGTTCGGCGGCGCTAGTGGACGACCAATGCTGGAGTGAATTCAATATTTTTAATAAGCGGACCGACGGGACGTTTCGGTCACTTTGAACACATGAATCACAGAAATAATGTCATCACTAAAGGCTTGGGGAAAAGATAATAAAAAAATATTTCTTATCATCTTACTCTAAGAAACGCAGGGACTATCTAGGAGGTCGTCTACAGTCCGAGTCCGGGTAAGGCCAAGTTCAAGCTCATGGGACTAGATCTGAGTTAAAAGGAGAAGCATGATGTACACTGAGGCCATGTGTGTTCGGTCGTGATATAGCACCGTTGTGGATTTGTACTAAAGCAAGCTAGATTCCTACCACATCCCCTAGGTCATGGCATAAATTACAGAATAGGGTTGTACGTACTAGACAGTTAGACAATTGTACCAAGAATATTCCCTACTGTAAATGGAAATATTCCTTATTTGTAAGATCATCTTTTTATTGAGTAAAGAATATACTCTCTACTTTTTGCATGTTATTCATAAGAATTATCCCTTAGCTTAATTGTTCTTACTTTGATCTTCTTATTTTATTGTTCTTATTGCCTTAAACCACCTCGAGATCACTTTCTCGATGTCACTGCTGCTAACTAAAATTGGTTTGATTCACTTCTATTGTTAATTTTTACTTTATATTTCCTAATTATTAATTGGTATTGAACTAAATCACTTATCTTTGAAACCACAAATCAAGTTTAACTGTTACTCATATTTTCGAGGTAAACGCCAAATAATTACTTGATTAGCATATAATTGTTGTTGTTAATTTGCAAGGGGGACTGAGAATGGTTGTTATTACCTGGTGTAATTACAAGGCTTTTTTATTTTTAATCTCTTTTCTTTTATTTTTAATTTTTATTGTTCTTGCTTTTGAATTTTTAAATACTTTTTTTCAATTATTATTCGTTTTATATTATTTATCTTTTTGTTTCTTGTTTCTCGTTTCCCAATCTTACTTAACGTGGTTTCACATAATTTTCTTTCTTAAATATTTTCTTTATTTTTTTATGATACTTAGATATGTTATTATTCTAGTTTTTTTCTTAAAAAACACTATACCCTATAATTCTAGAAAGAATAAGTAATTCACAAACTTGATTTATAATGAGGGATAGCATTAAAGCTGAACTTTGTTATTAGAAAAGGTTATATGTAAATTTAACTATATTAAAATGATAGAGTACTTCTTAATATTTAAATATTATTGTCATTTTTAGCATTTATTTATTGTGATTCTATGTTGTTTCTCATAAAATATTCTAGTTTTGAAATTATACCTCCTGATATTAGAAATAATGAGTCATTAATAAACTTGGCATATAATAAGTGATATCATTAAAGTAGATCATTGTTGAATGAAGTTACAGACTTACATTTTTCTTTTTTTTTTTAGAATTATATCACTTAAATTATGTTGAAACTTATTTTATGTTATGTCATAATTTTACATAAGAGTATTATTTTTATTTTTTATATTTTAATTTTATGTTATATTTTTTATTCCATTTTATTTGCTTTAGTAGTATTGACTTAATAATTCAAATTGCATGCCATTCATTTTCAGCTAAAATTGATAGATTTTTTTTTTTTTGTAAAACGTTTGAGTAATGATATGGAGTTATATTTATAAATATTAATCACTTAGCAAGCATGCAGTCGATATTGTTCTTACAAAATATATACTTTTAGTTCTTATAATTAATTAAATTAAAATATTATTAACTATATTATTAACTATATATATATATATATATATATATATATATATATATATATATATATATCAATTGATTTTTTATAGTATTAGTCACAAATATATAATTAGTAATTAATATTATTAAGGCATATATTTGATAAATTCTCATTTTCAATATTTGATAATTAATTTTATATTTAAAATTTAATCTAATAATATAATCTATGCAACCGAACATTACACTTGTAATTACATTACGATAAATAAACAGGTCGTCATAACTATAATATTGTGTAATTACTAAGTTGTGTAACTGATACTTTAGTAATTACATCAATTCTAATTATTTGATGGCTTTTTAGACCCTAAATATTCACTTCTGTTTGTCTAGTTTTGAAAACTAAAGGAAAATTTACCATTTTATACCTACTTTATCCTTAGAATTTCCCATCATTTTACATTTATAATAGTCTAAGTTAATTTTTCAATAATGATAATTCGGAGTGATTTAGTAAAATTATCATGCTATTTATTATCTCTTAAGAAAGAGGAACCTCGTTGTTCAGTATTAAAGAAATAAATGAAGGAGGAACCTTGTTGGTGGATTTCGCTAAAGCTTTCGATTTGGTTATAGATAGCTCGTATTTTCAGAAAAAGTGAGGAGCATCACCTTCAACGTTCGACGGTGTAACTATCCAGCCGGTCATTTTGAAAGTTGCACTCATGTTCCCTCATTTACTGCTTCTTTTGTGTTCTACAGCTTTTATATGACTTACCGGGTTAGTTAGTTCGGGCCGGAGAGATTTCAGGGCAAATTGAGACACTTATTCTCTTGATGGAAAGCTTAAGTTGGAAAAATTAACTAGATATTGACTTATGTGTAAAACCTCATTTTTGAATTTTGATGATTTTTTTATTTCCGTTAGGTGATTTTGGACATACGCGTGCTTCCGGATTTTGATTTGAAGGTCCGTAATAGAATTAGGTTTGAAATGGCAAATGTTGGAATTTCAGAAAGTTTGGCCAAGAGTGGACTTTTTAATATCAGAGTCGGATTGAATTTCCAAAAGTTGGAGTAGGTTTGTGGGTCATTTTTGACTTGTATGCAAAATTTAAGGCCAATTGGATGTGATTTGATAGGTTTTGACGTCGTTTGTAGAATTTAAAATTTTTAAAGTTCATCGGGCTTGAATCCATGTGTAATCAGCTTTTTGATGTTGTTTGAAGTGATTTAAGGGTTCGACTAAGTTTGTATGATGTTTTGAGATTTGATGGTATATTTTGTTGAGGTCCTGGAGGCCTCTGATGAGTTTCTGATAGTTAACAGATCATTTTTGGACTTAGCATATTGATTGAAGACTACTGGTTCAATTTTATGATTTCCACTTACGCGTTTGCGAAGGGTGTCTATGGGCTGAGGAAGTTCGCAAAGGAGAGGAGGCAAACGCGGAAGTGATGACACGTTCGTGAAGAGGTGTTAAGGCAGCTGGGAACCCCAAGCTATAGGTCTACGAGTTTGCGGGGCAGTGGTCACGATCGAGAAGGGTGGGGTTAGCAAAGCTTTGCATTCATGAAGCTGGGGTCGCGTTCGCAAAGCTGGGGTTGCGTTCGCGAAGCTGGGGTTGCGTTCGCAAAGGGCTAATTTGTGGGGCTGTCAGAATGGTCTACGCGAATATGAGAGGAAGGTCGCTTTGTGATGAAGGTATTGTATTGCAAATTTCGGAGCTCAGTAGAAACCGATTTCGGAGCTCAGTAGAAACCGATTTCTGGAGAGATTCTTGCGTGGGTATTTGGGGTAAGTGATCCTTGTCTTATTTTGGTCAAATTTCATGATTATGCCTTTAATTCCATCATCTAATTTGTAATTTGGGATAGAAAATTGAGGAAACTAAGGAAGGGTTCTTGGGCTAGATTTTTGAGGTTTTAAACGAGATTTTTGTTATAAGATTTGACTAATTTGGTATGGTTGGACTCATGAGTGAATGAGCTTTCGGGAATTGGGACTTTTGTCAGATTTCGAGACGTGGGTCGGGTTTTAGCCGATTTCAGATTTTGGCTTATAAATTCATATTTTTCTTGTGAAATTGATTCCTATAGCCTATATTGATTGTATTGTATTTCTTGTGGCTAGATTCGGGATGTTTGGAAACCGATTTGAGAGGCAAAGGTGTTTTGGAGTAGAGTTTTGCCCAGATTGAGGTTTGTAACACTTTCAAACTTGGTTCAAAGTGTTCAAAACCCCAAATTATGTGTTATGTGATTGGTATTGAGGTGACGCACATACCAAGTGATGGGCGTGCGGGCGTGCACCGTATAAATTGGGACCTAGTTGGTTCCATGGCACTAAAGTGATCCTATTTTGTTGATATCAGTATTTTTACCATGTGATAAAATAACTCAGCAGATCATCATGATAGATATCATGTTTATGCTATATGCTGATACTGTTGGGACACATAGTGGTTGTTTCTTGTTGTTGACTTATTGATCTCATTGATATTTCGTACTCATTCATGTTCATTCATTTCATATCATATCTCGATCTCTGTTGTTATTTGTTGATATATCATATTATCATGTTCGGGCTAGTTTCATGACATTTGTGAGCCCGTGAATGAGTCTGGAGAGATTGATGATTGAGTGCGGCTGAGAGCCTGATTATGAGTGATATTTACGGGATCGGGCTGCACACCACAGCGGTTATACTTAATTATGATAGTGCTTATGTTGAAGGAGCCCCTCCGGAGTCTGCACACACCCCTAACAAGCGCGGTTTGATATTATTGAGGGATGGATATTTACTGGACAAGGATCTTGTCTGAAGCATTATAAACCTGGAGATGGATCTTCTCCACGGGCCAGATTGGCCCTACTCGCTACTAGGTGACTGGTGGTCAGTGATGTATATATTCCGAGATTGATCCTCCCTGGGTCATACGGGCCATATACAGTACCAAGTGATTGAGCATTTGAGAGTGTGAGCACATGAGGTTGTATAGCATGGTGCATTACATACAACATATGCATTGACATGTAGAAGTAGAAGACTTATATTCTTCATATCATTAATATTTGATCTATTTTACTATTTTGTGCTATCTATTAAACTTGAATGCATACCTTCGTTTTTATACAATTATTTCTATTTTGAACGGTGTCAGTTGAATTCATCACTATCTTTTAGTCCAATGGTTTTATTTGTTACTTATTGAGTTGGTTGTACTCATGCTACACCCCCACCTCGTATGCAAATCCAGGTGGTTCCAGTCACGGCCGCTTCTGATTGAGGAGTCAGATCCCGGAGACTATTAAGGTAGATGCATGGCGTTCGAAATCCTTGACTCTTCTTCATTATCTTTATTTATATTTCATTTCTAATTCCCTAGCCATTGTAGTAGACTGTATTCTGAAATAGATGCTCATGTAGTCGGTGACACCCCAGCTTTGGAATAGACTATATTGTATTGCAAATTTATTTCTGTTTCAAAAAGGTTTTTCTTAAATATTAATTGCTTCAGTCTTTATTTTCAAAGATTTTACTGTGTTGAGATGGTTGAGTAGTGGCCTGCCTAGTTCCACGAGAGGTATTATCACAATGGTTGGTTTTGGTTCATGACAGTTGGCCAGGTCAAGATTGATAGATTCTTTTCGGAAGGTGTAATAGATGATTATGCTCGAATTGCAAGGTTATTCCAAGCAAGAACAATGTGACCTAACATTGGCTCTTGGCTATGGACCTAGAGATTAAGAGGTGGAGGAATAAGAGGGCAATATATGGCATGCTAAAGAACAAGTTGGGAGCCTTGACTAAGGATTTAGCCCGACAATTGGGAGAGAAGTTGCAGGCTATTGGGGCTTGGAGAAGCAATGCAGACACGAGTAGTATGTGGAACTTGATAGCGAATTATATTCGCGAAGCTGCTATATAGGTCTTTTGAGTCTCGAAAGGTTATCCTAGTGGTCACAAAGGGGTCTAGTGGTGGAATAGAAAAGTTCAAGAAAAAATAGAAGCCAAGAAAACGGTGTATTTGAAGTTAGTAAAGAGCAAAAATAAGGAGGAAAGGAAAACAAATAGGAAGTGGTATAAGAAAAAAAGGTGTCCCGATCAAAAATTCCACCAAAGGCTGTGATGATGCCTAACTCGCTCGCTAGGCAAGAGAGCACTCAACAATATCAATAAAGTTCAATTATTAAGCCATTAACTGATTTGAGATCATAAAATAAGGGGAATAAGTCATAACTCAAACATCAATATGCAAAAATCTCATACAGGTTCTACATGACCACAACTATCTCAAATGTTCTTCTTAAAATCTCACAACTAGCCAAAAGCATCTAATAAAAGAACAAGAATATCAATCAGCATACAAAATCTCTCCGAAAATGAAAAATAGTGACGACCTGATAGGCCGTTTTGAGTACTAGCCTTTATTTCCATGTTTCGAGACCTCTATTATCTCCATTTAGCGATTTGCTTGCACAGTCCATATCTATTTTCGAAAAGATTTTATGTTAAAATTTAGATAAAAAACATTTTGCTATAAAAGTAATTTGAGTTGATTATGGTCAATATTTTATGTAAACGATCTCGGGTCGATTTTTTGACGATCCTAGTGGGTCTATATCATGACTTTGGACTTGTGTGTATGACAATTCAGAATTCCCTAACTTGATTTGACTTGTTTTGACGAAAGCTGGTTTTTTATTTGAAGGTTTGTAAATTTCTTAGGCTTGACCATAGTTTAACTTTATGGCTATCGGGTTTGGATTTTTATTCTGGGACCGGGTATAGGTTCATTTTTCTATTTGAAACTTTTCTGCAATTTTGGTACAAAATAGAGTTGGTTTGATAGGATTCATATGCTTAGTTGTGATTCTAGAAGTTCTTGGGTTTCTTTGAAATTTCATGCATTTTGACGTCCCATTCGTAGTTCTAGATGTTATTTTGGTATTTTGATCGTGTGAGCGAGTTTATATGATGTCATTACACTTGTTTCCATATACGGTTTTGACCCCCGGGGCTCGGGTGAGTTTCAAATAGGCGAAGCAGTGGTTGGAATACCCTTTATAAAGACGACCTTCCTCACGCAAACGCAAAATGATATGGGATTCTTAGGGGCGGAGGCAGCTAGTTACTCTATGTGAGCACGAAGGCAAGGGAGCAAGCCTATGTGAACATAAAGCGTAGCTTGCGAAGCGAAGGTCTTTTGGCTATTGTGCTTCGCGATCGCGCCAGGTGCTTCACGAACCTGAAAAACACCTGACGCCCAGTGATTAAACATTCCAAAGTTTAGATTTTCTTCACTTTTCACTACTTTCAAGTTTGAGCTCGGCCTAGAGGGGATTTTGAAGAGGCTATTCATCCCCACTTCATTTGTTAGTAGATTTTAACTTGTTTCATTACATTTCCATTAACATCCATCAATTTTAATCTTCTAAGATTTTCATGGTATAAGCTAGGGATTTAGGTAGAAATTAAATATTTCGAAATATTGAGATTTAGAACTCAAATTGAAGTGAGATTTTGAAACTAATTACATACCATGTTTGGGGGTGAATGGGTAATTGAATTCGTTCTGAATCTCTAATTTTGACCAAGCGAGTTCAGGGTTGACTTTTTTCAAATTCATTAAAATGGAATATTTTTTACTCGTGAGATTGAATTATTTAAATTTTATTTGGCTAGATTTGATTGGTTTGGAGGCTAACCAAAGAAAAAGTCACGGTTGTACCTTGATTTGGTTGCAGAGAGAGGTAAGTGCTGCGTAAACCTTGACTTGGGATTTGGACTTGTTGGTCTATTAGATACGTGTGTTATGTGTGGGGACGACATATATGTGAGGTGAAAAGTATATATGCATTGTCATTTGGTTAAAGCATGCGGATGAAAACTATTTTTTTGTATTATATTATTTCATTGACTATGTTCTCCTTTCTTAGGTTAGAATATTATATTTTAGTTACTCGCCCCATATTTATTATCTTTTATGAATATGTTGGAAATTTCGGAAGTTGAGTTAGTGAGCTTGGCGCAATAATTTAAGTGAAATTGCTTTCTGTCTTCCCTTTGTTGTTCGGTTTTACATTGTTGCTTGGTGAGTAAGAGTGAAAAGCACGAATGGTGTTGCCATAACTTATTTACATCCTTTATCCTCTATTGAGAGATCGTGAGGATTTAAAGCACAAAGAGCTATGCAATGTCATTTTATTTACAATACTACATGGTGAGGATAAGAGTAAAAGCACGAAGGGTGATGCCGCGCCATCTTTAATTAATTGCCTTACTTGATTCCAGGATTGGTGTTTTACTCGGTTAAATTGTTTCTTATTTTGAAAGATGTTATTTAGTGACCTCGTTCTTGTCGTTCTTATGATATTTTCCCTTTCGTATGTCCTCTCGCATTTAATATTTTATTGTTCTACTTGTAATTTTTTCCTTTATATATATATATATATATATATATATATATATATATATATATATAGGTGTCTTGTCATAGCCCCGTCACTACCTCATCAAGGTTAGGATCGACACATACGGAGTACATTAGGTCGGTTGTAATCATGCTACACTTATGCACTTCTTGTGCAGATATCGGTGTTGGTCACAGCGGCGTCTAGTGGTGTTCAGCTCGGATCCAACGACATTTAGAGACTTGAGGTATAGCTGCATAGCATCTGTAGCCCTAAAATTGCCTTCTTTCTCCATTTTATAATTTACCTGGTCTCAGACAGTTGTACTTTGTTTCAGACCATATATGTAGTACTCTAGTTGCTCATGTCTTTGTGACTCCAAATTCCGGGAGATGTTTGGATATCATCATATGTATTTATTTAGTCCACTTCAAACTATTTCGGTTTATCTTCATTAATGTGTTATTTTGAATTGGTAAAATTGGTTAAATATTCTAGCTAACGTTGGATTGCCTAGCAAGTTAAATGTTCGGCGCCATCATTGTCCTGAAGGTGGGAATCCGGGTCATGACACAAACATAAGGACAGATGTAAAGAGTAGGGAAGGGAGGACTCCATGTGTTGTGGATCGAATCAAGTAAGCAGCTCACCTTGAAGCCTCTAAATAACACTCAGAATATGCTGGGTGTATGCCACCAAAGCTAGCCTCCAAGACTATACAATATACGCAGAAATGTAGTATGAGTAGTAGAAATACCGTACCCAGCAAGTATCAAGTCTATCTTCAAAAACGTAGTGGCGAGAGGTCAATAGTCAAACCTACTATCAGCTCGGTAATCATAAGAGACGTGGACAATACATGAAATAAAGTGTGATAGCATCAGCCAAGTCTACCAATAACAACACAATAATGCCAATATCTAGACATGCTTTTAAGATAGGAGATAGCACATAATTTCAAGTATATCAAATCTTTCACAATCAGGATATGAGGCTAACAACATAATCACAATTTACACTACATGAGTCTAAGCTTCCAATGCAAGCTCACATTCCAACACCAATTCTCTACACAAATCCATATAACTGACACATACCGAGTGTCCAAATCAACACCAATCTCAATATCTTGCATTTACATGGCCCAGCAGCCCAGGATAACAGGGGTTATCACCTAACTCTAGATGGACAGTACCAAATCCAAGTGACGTTGCAGCGTGCAACACAACTCACTAATAAATAACATAATATTACAGCGTGCAACCCGATTCATATTCATATTCTCGTGGTGGTGTGCCACCGGATCCATACATGCACCCGTGGAGGTGTGACACATGATCCACATATGATACCCATGTCGACTTGTCACCCGATCCACAACAATCTCTTCAATAATATTACATCCCATGTTTTTGTACATGAGGTACATCGTAAGCCAATTGATGTAAGCTCGGAAATGAGATCATTTTTGAAAGTATATAAAGTAAGTTCATCAATTTATCTTGGAGGTTACAAATTTTTAAGATCATGAATAACAAGTACCAAAAGGGTTGGAATGTTTTGTCGCTAAACGAACTGCAGAAAAATAAGTTTCATCAAATGTCGACAAGTTTGGAATGTAATAATATATAATTTTGGGGTGAGACTATGGTGATTAAAATGATGAGGAATTTAATTTATGAGTTATTTTAGTCGTATGATATTCATGTGTTACGTTTCTAAGTCAAGTGAGTTGTGGAACAAAAGTTGACAAAGGTCTTAACAAGTTGCATTCATAATGTGCTGAAATTTTGGTCAAATGTAGATAGAATTTTCTCCCAATATACTTGGAATAAATATATGATCTATATATCAGATTTAGTATCTATGAGTCTATTTTCTAGCACATTAAACCTTTCATTGATACGATATTGTCCTAGAGAGATATTCGCACTTTCGCGAGACTGCACCAAGCAACTCTCAATGGAGCCCACATAGGCGGTTTAAGATATATGGATATATATAAGATGCCTCAACCCCATTTTAAGTCATTATTTTCAGTATATTAAGACCTTAGAACCCTAGAAATGCTCTCTCGAAGTTCTCTCATGATCCAAGACCCAATCAAAGGGAAAACAACACAAATTAAGTATTGGAAATCCCGTGGCGCTAGTAAGTTTCTTGTTCTTCTTGTTGTTGTTGATTTTTGGATGGTTCCAGATCTAGTGGGAGGTTATTTTAAGTGGTTTATTTTCTTTATAATATTCTCTCATTGTTTTTATATCAACCCTAGTTTATTTCAAGTCTTTTAAATGGATTACGCCATATTTCAACATCAAAAGTGAAGAATAACACCTCTTTGAGGTTGTGTTGTCATTAAGGATAGTTGTGGGCTGTTTTGCTCTGAAATGTCAAGATGTTTCTACTGGCTAAAGTGAGTATAATAGCATACTAATTGTGCTTAAGCTTTTTTCTATATTGATTAAGTTGTTAGGATGATAAACTGCAAGATAATACTTGGATTAGCTTCAGTCACTTCTATTGTGGTGTATTGCCATTGAGGGATGTTGTAAGCTAAATATAACTTGGATTTCGATTTGAAGATACTTTAGAAGGTATTTTTATTGTGTTCTTGTAGGTTCTTAAGGTTATCTTTATGTTGATTAAGTTAAATGGTTGGACAAGAGATGAACTAGTGAATAAAGTTTCTAATAGAAGATAGTTGGAGTTGTGAATTGTTTCCTTTGTTATAAATATATGGTATTAGGGTGGAATCATTGATAAACTAATTCATTATCATGTTAATGAAATTTTTAAGTTAATGTAAGAAGTCTATAAGGGGTGATATGGGTTATACGGATTCCAATCGGAGCTTGCCACTCGATGTGAAGTAGTTGTGACTTGTTGTTGTTATATGGTGTCTTGTTATTGATATTTATATGTTGATGGATTTCTCTAGTTGTTTTTGTTGGTATATGATATATGATTAGGCCCTTGTTATAGGGGAGCTTCTCCCCGAATTTACGCAAATGAGCTACTAGCTTAAGTTATAGACTTATCCTTTACTCAGCACTAATTTTGAATCTCCTTATACTATGATAGATTGAGTTGACTTGTTCAAAGAGTTGCTTGAAAAGATTAAGGACTCAATGGGTTAAGAGTATGTTAAGGCACTTCCTTCTTTCTTTTAGCATGATCTAAAGTGAAATGAATATACTATTTTATAACGGATCTACTCCTAGCAACTAAGGTTGTCCATGTTGTTCTTTCCTTATAAAGTTATGCTAAGAAAGTGTGTATGATCCTCGACTCCTAGTAAGGTTCATATTGAGGTTATGGATATCCATAATGTTAATCAATGGTGCAACGACCTTAAGTCACTCCGAAAGGTTTAAAACATGATTCCATGAGTCTAGCATGCATTATATGTAGTATCTATTTTGCTCTACCTAGCCGCACTATAATCGGCTGGATACGGAACCTATTGTAAAACCACTTATCAGTTGGGTTTACCAAGCTCCACATGGCCAGGTACAATTATACCGAGCCTTATGAGAGTCGGGTAAATTTTTACCGAGTCCTCTTTGTGGCCGGGTATGATATGATGATGATGATGCCCACAGAGACGTATGTTTTCAAAATCTTATGTATGTATATGTATTATGCATTTCATGTCATTAGCTCCCAGAGACATTCAGATGTTACAGGTTGTATTTTCTCTATCACTTTTTACATTACTATTTTTGTTTGTGCTTTCCTACCTTACATACCCGGTACTTTATTCGTACTGACGTCCCTTTTTCTTGGGGATGCTGCGTTTCATGCTCGCAGGTCCTGATTGATAGGTTGACAATCCTCCTATTAGGCTATCAGCTCAATGAAGGTGTTGGCGCACTCCACTTGCTCCGGAGTTACCTATTTGGTCAGTATGCTTTGGATATGTATTGATTGGTATGGCGGGGCCTTGTTCTGACCTTTATGACTTTATGTACTTTTATAGGCTTGTAGGAAGATGTCAGGTGTATGGATACTTGTATGGACTTGCCGGCTTATGTTTTGAGTTTACAAATGGCCATGTATGCCTTATTGGCTCGTATATCATATGTATAAGCTTGTATATCATGTTGGGTCATTATATGTTGAGTAGTCCGCTATGTTTTATTCTTGTTATCTCATGATGGGTTTTTTGGCTCATTTACTCATGATAGTATGACAAGAAAGATATGTTACGTTGGTGCGCAGTTGACTAAGGCACCAGGTGCCCATCGCGGACCTTCGGTTTGGATCATGACAAATAATAAAATTCGTGGTGATAAAATTCTCATCTTTTCACAATATTCAGCTCTCAAACTCATGGAGATATGTATCAAACAATATAATTAAAGACATCGTATCACAATAACATAAATATGGATAAAAGACAACAAGGCTAGAAAACAGCTATGGCTAATCATATAATTCAGTACATCTCAACATCAATAAGAAATTCAATAGTTCAGAAGTTTTATCATAATATTTAACATGAACGAAATAAGCCATATAACCATCAAGTGACGACTTAACAGACAAGTATATGACTACAGCTCGACAAAGAAGCTCAATGTGGCACAAAACTATATTATGCACAAATCACAAGTCATAACCTATGCATGTTTCTAATCAACAATTACAAGTCATCATGTAGTCATAGAATCAGTAAAAATATATAAATAAAAATTTCACATAGTAAAAATGGGGCATAATCTTAAGTCAAACATCTACCGGATATGGCCAACTTAGCGTATATACACTTGTCACCTTGCATATATGTGGCTCCTAAATTAAGAAACAAGTAGCAAATATGTCACTTATAGAGAGAATCTCCTCTTATAAAGACATAGAAGAGACTTACCATACCTCGGTAGTATTCAACCTTCTAAAATGGTCTTCCCTTTAAAATCAATCTCCAAACGGATCGAATCTAGTCAAAAATAATCTGATAACGTAAAAAAAATCCACGGGAATCAATTCCAAATAATAAAGTTTCAATTTTTAATCATATCCCCAAAAGTCAACCTAGGCCCTCATGGTCCAACACAAGTCAAGCAGTAGATCCCGACTATCCATAATCCCACGACTCCAAATATGTGATTAGATTTTATATCAATTCCAAATTGACTCCAAAACCTCAATTTTTACTCTCTTAAGTTGTAGGAAAAGCCCCCAAAATTTTCCTCAAAATTCCATATTTTAGATGCTAATAATCCATGTAGATTATTGAAATAATACCAAAAATGAGTTGAAATAACTTACCCCAACGTGTTGTATAAGTTTCCTTCAAAAATCACCCATCTCCAAGTTTAGGGCTCAAAATATGAGAGAAGGGCCAAAATCCTGAAATATAACACTTAATATTCTGCCCGAGATGCCCTTCGCGAACATGGCCATGTCTCGCGTTCGCGAAGCAAAAATAGTTACAGCTTCCAAAAGACCCTATGTGAACCTGGTATTCACCTTGAAAACATGATTCTGAGACGCCACTGGCCTACACAAATGCGAGCCACTTCCTGCGATCGCGAACGCGAACCTCTAGACAACTCCGAACCTACTTCACCTCAATGCGAATGTGACATATAAGGCACGAAGACCAACAGCCACAACCCATCACAAAGGCAACCTCCTATCCTGTAATGCAAAGAACTAAATCAACCTGCCTCATAATAAACATCCATGATTGTGTGACCTACTCCATCACTGCGAAGCACACCAGGCAGCATAAAAAAATCTACAACCTCAAACAAGCTCCGGATGGTCCGAAACTCACCTAAGTCCCCTTGGACCTCATCCAATCACCAACAATTACATAAACACTATTTGGACCTATCCAAAGCCTCCAAGTACATATAAAATCATCACACCCACGAATCGAAGATCAAACCACAAATTGAACTTCACTTAAGTTCAAGAACATCCAAAACATCAATCCAACCATCTAATTCAAGCCTATCCAATACGAATTACAACCAAATGTTACATACAAGTATCAGATAGAAAATCGAGCCTATTCCAGGTTTCAGGACAATAATCCAAACCCGATATCATCAAACTAAACCTATGGTCGAACTTATGAACTTTTCAAACCTTCAAACTTCCAACTTTCGGTAACTAGAGCCAAAACATCATAGGAACATTTAAATACAAATCCGTACATACACCTAAGTCCAAAATTACTGTACGAACCTATTGGAACCATCAAAATACCAATCTGAAATCATTTACACAAAAGTCAACCTTCGTCAACTCTTACAACTTAAGCTTTCATGAATGGAACTAAGAGTTCCAATTCGCTTCAAAGACTCCCCAAAACCAAATCAACCATCTCCATAAGTCACAATACAACAAAAAAGCATACGAAAAGCATCATATAGGGAAATAGGGATCAAATACATTAAATGATCGGCTGCATCATAACATTCTCCCTCTCTTAAACAAAAGTTCATCCTTGAACATGTTTAGGATCATAAATGGGATGTCAAAAAGAATAGGGTATCTGCTACACGTATCATTCTTGGTCTCCCAAGTTTCCTCCTTAACTGATTGACCTTTCCATTTAACATTCAGTGGTGCAATATCTTTAAACCTCAGCTTTCGGACCTGCCTATCAAAATGGCCACAGGATCTTCTATATAAGCCAGATTCCCATCCAATTGCACTGAAGTGAAATCCAACACATGTGACTAATCCTCATAATAATTCGATAGCATGGAAATGTAAAACACTGGATGAACTCCCAACAAGTTGGATGGCAAAGCAAGTCAGCCGGGATACCTCAATAACTCTCGCTAATACCTCAAATGGAATAATATGAAGGCTCAACTTGCCCTTCTTCCAAAATCTCATCACGTCCTTCAGATGTGAAACTTGAAGAAGAGAATTATCACCCTCCATAAAAGTTACATCATGAACCGTCATATCTACATAACTATTTTTTTGGACTGCATTGTATGAAGCCACTCCTCAATTAACTTCGCCTTCTCCATAACATCACAAACCAAATTGTGCCCAATAATCTAGCCTTAGCAGTCTTAAACCAACCAACCAGAGAATGACATCCCCCCCATACACAAGCTCATACGGAGCCATCTTGATACCAGACTGATAGTTGTTGTTTTATGCAAACTTCACAAATGGTAGAAACTAATTCCACTAGCCTTCGAAATCAATAACATAGGCTCTCTACATATTCTCTAGAATCTAAATGGTCTGTTTGGGCTGCCCGTTTGTTTAAGGGTGAAATACAGTACTCAACTTAACAAGCATGCCCATCTCACGCTGAACAACTCTCCAAAAGTGTGATGTAAACTATATGCCTCGGTCACAGATGACAGGCACAAGCACACCGTGCAGGAGGATAATTTCTTTGATGTACAGCTTAGCCAACTAATCTGAAGTATAAAAAGTTGGTTAGTCTGTACATAATGATCCAAAAAATGTTAAATCTCCTCAATGTCTGCGGAAATCCTGCCACAAAGTTCACCCCCACTTCCACCTAGTATCTCAAACTTATGAAGCAAACCAACCGATCTTTGATGCTCATACTTGACCTAATGTTAATTAACATATTATGCAACATATCCAGCACTATCGTTCTCTACCCTCTGCCACCAATAATGCTGCTTCAAATCACGGTACATCTTTATAGCACCTGGATGAATAGAATACCGCAAAATGTGAGACTCCTCAAGAATCAGCTCCCTTAACCCATTGGTAAGGAACATATATTTGACCCTGAAGTCACAATACACTATCATCACTGATAGCCAGCTCCTTAGCACTGCCTTAGAACACTATGTCCTTAAGGACAAGCAATAGGGATAATCAAGTGGTGAGCCTTGATGCTCTAAACAAGAACAACTGCATAAGAACACAAGCAAGAACCCTGTTAGGTTCAGACATGTCCAATCTTATAAATATGATAGGCAAAGCCTAAACATCCATATCCAACAATCGCTCTATAGCTAGAATAAATTCCAAAGTCTACGTACTCTCACCTTCATACTCAATACATATGTTACCATATTTGTCTTCCTTGGTTGATACAGGATAGTGATATATAAGCGTTCAAATAACTCCAATCATTTTTAGTTCCTTGAATTCAAATCATTTTGTTTGAATATATGTTGAAGACTCTGATGATCTGTATACACCTCACAAGACACATCTTGAGCATGTGCACGGTAGATGCTAACTCCAAATCATGTACTGGAGAGTTCTTCTCGTGGTTCTTCAACTGGAACCATAGATAAGCAATCATCCTACCATCCTACATCAACACACAACCAAGGCTAATGCAAGAAGCATCACAATATATAGGATACATCCTCTCTCTTTAGCGCAACACTAAAACTTGAGCCATAGTCAATGTAATCTTGAGCTTCTGAAAGTTTTATCATACCCATCACACCATCTGAACAAAGTGCATTCGTAGTCAACTTGGTCAAAGGAGCTGCAATATATGAGAACCCTTCCACAAAACGATGATAATAACTATCCAAAACTATTAACTCATGCTCTTTATAGCAATAGTAGGTGTAGGCTAACTCTAAACTGCCTCAATATTCTTTTTATCCACTTTGATCCGATTAGTAGACACCGTATTGTTCAAGAATGGCAATGAGCTCAACCAAAACTCAAACTTAAAGAACTTAGCATATACTTATTCTCCCTCAAAATCTGAAGCACAACCCTCAAATGTTGCTCATGCTCCTCACCACTGCGACAATACACCAATATATCATCAATAAACACAATGACAAAAGAGTCCAGATAAGGACAGAACATACTATTCATCAGATTCATGAAAGCTTCTAAGGCATTAGTCAAACCAGAAGACATCACAAAAAACTTGTAATGCCCATAACAAGTCTGGAAAGTCGTCTTAGGGATGTCAGAAACCCTGATCTTCAACCGATGATAACTCATCTCAAGCAAATCTTTAAGAACACCTTAGCACCCTAAAGCTGGTCAAACAAATTTCTGATGCGGGGTAATGGATATTTATTCTTGGTGGTAACCTCATTCAACTTCTCGTAATCAATACACATTCTCACGGACCCATCCCTCTTATTTACAAACAATACCGGTGCACCTCAAGGTGAAACACTAGGTCTGATGAACCCTTTATTCGACAACTGCTGTAACTACCCCGTCAATACTTTCAACTCAGTAGGATCTATGTGATACAATGGAATAGATATGGGCTGAGTGTTTGGCATCGAACCAATACCAAAATCGATATCCTTATTGGGTGGACTGTTCGGTAGGTCTATGGGAAATACATCCAGAAAATCCCACACTACTAGGACTATCTCAATAATTGGAGTAGCATCACTAACATCTGTGACAAACTCTAGATATGCCAAACATCGTTTATCAATAATCCATTGGATGCTTAAGAATGAAATCATCTTGCTAGGAGTGTGACAAAAAAGACCCTCCATTCCAACCTTTGTAACCCCGGCATAGCTAACGTCACATGCTTAGCATGACAATTAAGAATAACATTGTATGGAGATAGAAAATGCATAAACACATCAAAGTCCACCATATTAAGCAACAGAAGATGAACCCTAGTCTCATAACCCCCAATAATAACCATACAAGTCATATACACACGATACACCATAATAGAATCACTAGCAAGTGTAGATACATGAACATGAATGTCAAGAGAACCACGAGACATATTCAAATAAGGAGCAAAATATGATGACACATAAAAATAAGTATACCCAAATCAAACAAAGCAGAAGAATCTCTATGACAGACCGAAACCATACCTATAATCATTGCATTTAAGGTCATCGCCTTGGGTCTACTTGAAAAAGCATAGAACCGAGTCTGACCACAACTAGTAGAAGTTCCTCCAACCTGTCTTCCCCCTATTGGGCGATCTCTAGTTGTACGTCCTCCCTCTCTAGTTTTCTGGGTAGAGGTGGAGCAAACAAATGGTGTCGAAACAGCTAGTTGAAAAAGTTGTGGAACTGTACCCCTAAAAAACTTGGGGCAATGCCTCCTCATGTGGCCACTCTCCCCACACTCATAACAACCTCTAGCTGACAGAGGCTTTTGGACAGAAATCTACCCCTAATGGCTTGAACATGCCCTAGAGGGACCCTAAATATACAAAACAATATAAACTCGATAGGAGAGCACTAAAAGATTATGGAGCTGGAGTACTGAAAGAATGTCAAGTCACTACTTAATGATCTATATGCAGTGTAGAATAAACTACCCTACCATTATGGCCTCTGCTAAACTAGCCTCTACCTCCAGATGAGGTACCATTGATTCTACCAAAATGATGACGCCTATTGTCTTGCTCCATAGACTAGCGCCCACAACTGCAAATACGCTCGACCCTCTAAGCTTCTCCATAGCCTGGTGGAAAGAAGTCCCAATCTATGACTCTCAAGTAATAGAAACACTAATGCCATAGTTTAAACCCTCAATGAATCGCATCACCCTCTCCGCCTAGGTGGGGATCAAAATAGTAGCATGATGAGACAAATCTATAAATCTCGCCTCATACTCGATCATGGTCAATCGATCCTGCTAAAGTGCTTAAACTGGCCCCTCAACTCATCCCTCATGGTATTTGAGATATACCTCTCAATGAGAAACTACAAGAACTGAGCCTAAGTAAGTGGAGGTGAACCTACTAGTCTTCCCAGCTCATAAGTCTGGCACCATCTTCAGATAGCTCCTCTAAACTAAAAAGTAGTAAGTTCACCCCATTGGACTCTACTAAGACCAAATTGCAAAACATTTGATGAAATTGGTCTACAATATCATCAGCATTCTCTGTAACACCACCGTCAACGTGTGGAGGAAACAACCTCTGAAACCTCTCCAATCTATTTTGATTATCAATGAGACTGACCATTTTGGACATGGCCTCCTGGGATAATGGTGAAACAATGAAACCTTCTGGGGGTCAAATGGGAACTAGGGACTCAATGTAAACATCATCAACTAATCCTTGGCCTAATCGATGAGTGGTCCACAGATACTACCCTAGCATGCTCCTGGGCTCTAGCAGGTGCTTTACCCCTAAATGCCATTGTGCAACCCCTGTTGGGAGCCTTAGCCTGACCCCGGCCTCTACCTCTCCATGATACGGTCCTCGATGTAGCCCTTCCGAAACCCATTGATGATGCCAATGCCCTTGTTCTCACCATCTATGAGAGAATATATGAGAAAGATTTACATTCAAGATTATATCTATGCACGAAAGGGAATCAAGAAAAAGGAAGTTTACCAAAGTCCTATAGCCACTCGCTGATATACACTAACGTCTCTCTATTGATCCACAAGACATTCCTAGGACCCAAAATTCCACCAAAGCTTGTGATGGGGCTTAACCCGCTCGCAAGACAAGCAAGCACTCAACAACATCAATAAAGTCCAATTTTTAAACCATTAAGTAATTTGAGATCATAAAATAAGCGGGATAATACATAACTCAAACATCAATATCCATAATCTCAAACATGGTATGCATGACCACAATTGTCTCACGGATTCTTCCCAAAACCCCGGTGTCAAAACTAGTCACAAGCATCTAACTAGAGTATAGAAACCTGAATTAAGTTTGTCTGGAAATGACAAATACAAAGACAAATGAAAAGAGTAGGGAAGGGAGGACTCTATGTGTTGTGGAACAAATCAAGTAAGAAACTCATCACGAAGTCTCCTGAAAGAAATCCTACTCCACTAGGTGTATGCCACCAAAGCTAGCCTAAGATACTATAAAAAATATGCATAAATATAGTATGAGCACAAGAAATAGGTACCCATTAAGTGTCAAGTCTAGCTTCGAAGAATTAGTGGCGATAGGTCAATAGTTGGACTAACTATCAGCTCAATAATCATAAGAGGCATTAACAATACATAATATTACCAGTCAAGTCCATCCATTTAACAACACAACAATACCAATATGTAGATAAATTTTTTTAATATCGGGTATCTCAAATATTTCAAAATCATAATATGAGGAAAACAACAATAAATAATTATAAGATGCACTGCATGAGTCTAAGTTACCAATGCTAACTCAACATGTTATACAAATTCTATGCACGGATCCATATAATTGACAAATCGAGTTGTGCTCATAGGGCCCAAGGTAACATAGGTAATTACCTAACTGGGGATTGACAGTAGGGAATCCAAGCGACGTTGCAGCATGCAACCGCTTAACTAGTAAATAATATAACATTGCAATGTGCAACCTGATCTATACATATATTCTAGTGGCAGTGTGCCACCCGATCAACACATGTACCCATGTGGCGTGCCTCCTGTTCCGCACATAATACCTATGGCGACGTTCCACTCTATTCACAACAATCTCAACAATAATCAATATGCGCTTATAAAATACGTGGTACCAAAATTCAAATATTTGCACTATATTCAACTCTCATACTCATGGATATATGTATGATACAACATTGCTAAAGCCATCAGATCATAGTAAGAGAAATACGGATAAAAGCACACAAGGCTAAAAAGATGGCTATGGCTAATTATATAATTCATTCGTCTTAACAAATCAATAAGCAATTCTATCGTTCAAAAGTTTTATCAGAATATTTAACATGAACGAAAAAATCTATTTAACCATCAAGTCATGAATTGACAAGACAAGTATATTAATATGGCTCGATAAAGAAGCTCAAGATGGAAAAATAATTATTTATTCCCAAATCACAAGTCATAGCCCTAGGCATGCTTCTAAGCCACATACAAGTCATCAGGTAGTCATAGAATCAATAACGCATAAATGAAAATTCCACAAAGTCAAAATGAGGTATAATCTTAAGCCGACATTTACCGGATATGACCAACCAAGATATGCATAAACACTTGTCACTTAACATATACATGGCTCCTAAATTGAGCAACAAGTAGCAAACAGATCACATAAGGGGAGAATTTCCTATTACAAGGATTGACAAGAGACTTACTCCACTTGGTAGTCTTCAACCTTCCAAAATAGCCTTTCAAATCAACCTCCAAACAAGTCAAATCTAGTCAAATACGACTTAATAATGTCAAAAAATTTAGGAATTAATTCAAAAGAATAAAGCTTCAATCTTTAATCTAATCCTCAATAGTCAACATGGTGATTAAAACCCGAGCCAAAGGGTAGATCCCGGCTACCCATAAATCCATGATTCCAAAATGTGATTAGATTCCAAAAGCAAGTCTAAATAAACTCCCAAAACATTAATTTTCACTCTTTTAAGTTGTAGGAACCATCTCCCACCCGCCCTCCTCCCCAAAAAAATAATTCCCTCAAAATTTTATATTTTAGGTGTTAATAATCCATGTAGATTCTTGAAATAATACCAAAAATGAGTAAAAATCACTTACCTCAAGACTTGTGTAAACGTTTCCTTCGAAAATCTCCCCTCTCCAAGTTTAGGGTTCAAAATATGAAAGAATGGACTAAAATCCAAGACTAGAGCACTTAATCTTCTACCCAGTGATACCCATTGTGAATGCAGCCAATGGCTCGCGTTCGCGAAGCAGAAACAACCACAGCCTCCAAAAGACCCTATGCAAATGTGATAGTCACCTTGAGATCACGATGCTCAGGCGCCTCAGGCCTACGCGAGTGCAACCCCCTTCCTATGATTGCAAATTCCAACCTCCAGACAACTCCCAACTTGCATCACCACTATGCGAATGCAACACAAAAGCGTGAACGCGAAGACCAACTAGCATAACTAGTCGCCAATGCGACCTCCTGTCTGCAAATGCGATGAACTAAATCATCTTGCCTCAAAATAACCCTCTGCGACCGTGAGACTTACACCGCAATCACAAAGCACACCAGATACTAGTAGAAAATCTACAGCTCAAACAAGCTTCGAGTGCTCTGAAACTCAACCGAGCCATTAGGGACCTTATCCAATCAGATTGGAGCGAGATGGATGAAATGGAGGCTCACTTTTTATTACACCACATGTTTTCGTACTATTCTTAGAAATGAGATCATATTTGAAAGTACATAAAGTAAGTTAATCATAGTACTGTGAAGGTTAGAAATAATTAAGATCATGAACAACAAGTACCAAGAAGGTTGGAAGGCTTAGAAGCTAACTACTTGGAGAAAATAGGCGAAAGTCGATAAGTTGGAAATGTTATAACATATACTTGTGGGGTGTGACTAGGGTGCTTAAAATAATATGGAGGTTATGTTATGAGTTATTTTTATCATATAATAGTCTTCTATTATGTTTTGAAGTCAAGTTAGTTGTGGAACAAAAGTTGGCAAAGGTCATCACAAGTCATATTCATAATATGCTGAAAATTTGGTCAAATGTATTTGAGTTTTTCTCCTAATATACTTGGAACTACAGAATTAAACACCTACCAAATTGAAGATATACGAGTCTAGTTTCTAACTCTTTAAATAGTTTGCCGTTATGACATTGGAGTAAGGAGATATTTTCATGTTTGCAAGACTGTGCAGACTGTATAGGTGACAAGTAGGTATATCACCTACTTGCTCAAAAGGAAGGACGAAATATGTCCAAAAAGGGGCTAGTTTGGGTCGGCCAAAGAGCCATTTTTAAAGTATTATTTCCTTAAGATATTACACTCATTATAGAGCAAAAAAATCAGAGATAATCCCCTACAAACGTCTCCCAAACATTTAACACAAAACCCTAAATAATTTTCTTTTCTTTTCAAGTTCTAATTGGAGGAAACCTATGGATTGAAGAATCAAGATAGAACTAAGATACTCACCAAATAAGGTAAGTATACTGACCTCTTCCATCCATTTTTTATTCGGTAAAAGTAGAGAAATTCGTTCAATAATTGTAGAACTCATTGGATGGTGATCGGAAGCCGTGTGTTCGAATTATTCAACTTGTAGCGGAATGTTTTGTGGGTGGTTTTGTGTTATTGTTAGGTTTTCTATTTTAATACTATTTTATAGAGTTTTATATGATAAAGGTGTGGAAAACACCACATAATAGCGGAAAGGTGGGTTGGTCATTCGTTATTACATTTTCAGGTTGTTTGATACTACTATGGTGGTCGTTCTGGGTATGAAGTTATTAAGGTGTGTGGGTTATTTTATGGTATTTTATTATAGAGTTAAGGTTGAAAATTATATATACATGTTGTTATTGTTTTTTTCTTCTTTTTGTTGGTGCTATGTCGAATTGGGAAGAATTAAAGATTATAGGGGAGATTATGCCTATTTTATTAGAAAAATAAACTTGTCGTTTGTTGTGCAATAGTTGTAGCTTTCATAACTTAGTGATAGTATTATTATCGTTGTTGTAGAATAAGGTGCGACGAGACAAGTTCAACATGGTTATTGGACAGATTGTGGTAAGGTATGTTAAGGATATATCTTTTCTTCATTTTGGCATGATCCCGTAAATACATGCGTTTGATAACGAGACATAAATAAAATTTCATATTTCTGAACTTATGTACATTATCCTAGTTTCATAAGTTACAATATTCTCCCTTATCAGGATTGTATATTAAGATAAGTATTATCTTCTTCTAGTTAAGAGAGAAGAGGGTCTATATATACAATAATACAGTATTTTCATCGCAATCAAGCTATGATTGGTGGATAGGCCCCTATTGGATAGTATTAAAGTATTTTCACCACCATCAAACTATAATCAATGGGCAGACCCCTATTAGGCAGCCTTTAATCAAATGGTAAGTCATACCGATCCTACTGTGGCCGAGCGCCTATGAGCGAGCCCAGAATGGCAAAGATACAGAGTCTAATATGGTCGAGAGCATATGAGTGAGCCTACTACGGTAGGGCATTTACGCATACCGATCCTTATAGGGTCGGGCAGCTATTTTACCTACCATATTGAGAGAGTTGAGTCAATATGAGTAGGTAAGCATATCTTCAGATTATATTTGACTCCCAGTTACTTTCAGTTATTATATTATCATTTTAGTTTTAGCTTTCAGTTATTCTGTTGACTTACATACTCGGTACATTATTTCATACTGGCTTCCTGTTTGTTAGGGATACTGCATTTCATGCGTATAGGTCCTAATAGACAGCTGGATAGACCTTTCCAGTAAACAGAGTCAAATATCATATTGGTTAGTAAGCTCCACTTCCACGGATTTACAAATTCTATACCTTGAATTCAATCTATATATACAAATTTGATGGGTAGGTTGAGGCCCTATCCCAACCATGATACAGTTCAGTTATCTCTATAGGTTTGTAGGCGAGTCATGTGTATTTTGTATGTTACTATTCTGGCCTTTCCAGCCTTGTGTACGTGTTCAGTTTGTATTGATGGTTGTAGACGTTCATGGAGGCCTTGTCGGCATGCATAGTTATGTATATGAGCTTTTGGGTATGTTTACCCCTCGTGTGAGAGGGACGTTATTTTCAGGTGATTCAGAATATGACCTCATTGGTCTAAGTTGAGGGTTACCCCACCAGAGTTCATAGTTATTGAGTAGTACGCTCGGGCCAAGTATGACACCGGTGTCGTCCATGCCTTCCAAGGTTTAGGGCGTGACCCTTTTAGGTTTTGTGCAATAAGAAAGTGCCCCCAAGACTTAAGGGTCAGTTTTACGAAGTGGTAGTTATACCGACTATGTTGATGAAGTGGAGTATTAGCCTGTCAAGAACACCCATGTCCAAGAGATGAAAGTAGAAGAAATGAGAATGATGAGATAGATGTGTAGAGATACCAGGGGAGATAAGATTCGAAATAAAGTTATTGGCAACAAGGTAGGAGTGGCCCTCGTAGAGAATAAGATACGAGAAGATAGGTTGAGATAATACGGATATGTGAATGAGCATAGATGACCCAGTGAGAGGTGTGAGAGGTTGTCCATGGTGGAATTGAGGAGAGATAGAGGTAGGCATAAGAAGCAGTTAGGGATAGATAATTACGCATAACATGGCTCAACTTTAGCTTACTGAGGACATTATCCTTGATAAAAGGTATGGAGGTTGAGAACTAGGATAGAAGGCTAATGAATAGGTGAGAGTATCTCCTTTATAATTCGGTAGCATCAGTATTAGTCTCTTATTTTTGTACCTTCTTATCCGTAGATTTTTTTACTATATGTCGGTTCTTTCTCTTTGATTATTCTATTAACTTATCACCTTACCTTGTTGTTATTACTACTTGTTAATTCTGCTTCTTTTTTACTTTAATCTTTGATCTAGGGGTCTATCGGAAATCTAATAGCTTCTCTGCTTACACAAGGTAAGGGTCAGGTTTGCACACACTCTACCCCTCTCAGACCCCACTTTATGGGATTACACTAAATTTTTTATTAATGTTGTTGGGTGTGGAACGTCAATAATGGACAAGCAAACTTGAACATAAGGAGTACTCATTTCGTGCTAATTTACGTGATGATGTTTGATTGGGCACGAAATTTAAGAAAGAAAAAAGGGCTTTTAAAACTCATAGTCTAAAACAAGACATAGATATTTGTATAATTATAAATCGTCTTAGAAAGAGTAATATAAGAAGTGGAAAGTTAAATTTTTGTACTGAATATAAAAAATTATCATTCTTTTTGTAATTAACTAAAAGGGGAAGGAAGTTACTTGAATTGCGATAGAAGAAATTAGTTTAAAAGAATTATAATGGAAAATTAAAATAAGAGAGGTACGTGTAATATCGTAAACTATAAGGGAATTAGTATCAGAAAGCAAAACCCAAAAAAAAGTGGTCTATGGACCATGCAAGTGAACCAGAAGGCGAGATCAAGGGCAAAATTCACATTAAATGCCAAAATTACGGATACAATGATGTTATCGAAATCGTAAGGGATATTCGAAACAAAAATTCGAAACAAAAACAATATTTGTTAAGAATAGAATTCTAATTAGTGTGAATGTCTATCTTGTAGAGAGTTTTACTTTGAGGCTAAGTTATTTTTCCTCCTATAAATAGAGGGGTCTTACCCATTATAAACCAACCCAAAATTCAATAAGAATTCTCTCTCTCTCTGCAATATTGCTCTTGTTCTTTTATTGTTTTATAACACGTTATCAGCACGAAGCTCTACTATCTCAAGAATCTCTTTGAGAAAATTAAGGTATTTTTTTTCCTCCTAATTTTGTTTTAATTATGTCTGACATTATGAAAAGAAAGTTCGTTGCCCTTGATGAAGATTGAGCAGTTTGATATTTTTATTTTTACTTATTCGTAGTAGTTAATGAATAAACAATTATCATAGTTTACATAAGTTATCTATTATTGTGATATGGTTCAAATTTTATATAACTTTAGATTACACATTCATCTTATGCTTTATTTGTAATGATTTTTCAGTAAGTTAATCGATTAACATAACAGATAATCAATTAACCAATATATTCTATTAAACTGGACCTTTTCCGCAAGGCATGTTAGTCGACTATCCGATTTAGTTAATCGACTAACCTAACGACCGTTACCTAAGTTAATCGATTATCACTTTAGTTAATCGATTAACCTTATGTCTGTTGCATGTTCATCGACTAGTTTTTTTTAAACGTTGAAACAGGTTAGTCGATTATCTATTTGGTTAATCAACTAACCTCAGCAGATTTTGAAAATATTGTTTAATTATTAAGCAACGGATACAAGAGTATTAAAAGGAGAATAACTATGATAAAAGATTTTTTTTTTCATAATGACTGCACTGAAACTATTATGTTGAATCATAGACTTAAATTTTCGTATATTTCTTTTGTATGTCAAACCATGGGAAGCAAATATGGATATCTTACAAAGCAAACTTGGATCAACGTCCAATTGTGAAAATATTTGTTTAATTGATTCATGTACCACACATACAATATTCAAAGAGAAGAAATATTTCTCTCATTTAAGTATGTATAAGGCAGATGTTACTACAATTTCTGGTAGTAGTAAATTGATTGAAGGCTCCGGAAGAGAAACTATAACTCTGCCTAAAGGATCTTGTTGAGTTTTAAAGATATCCGTCAAAATGGATATCATATTGAAACAATAGATGAGAATAATCTTGAATACCTCATCATTACAAAGAATGTCTCTGACCAAAAGAGGGTTATTGAGAAGTTCCCATCTTTATCTTGTGGCCTGTATTGGACAAAAATTAGTGCAATTGAGGCACATTCCACAGTAAACCAAAAGGTTACTGATTCCAATACTTTTGTACTTTGGCATGATCGATTGGGACATCCTGGATCAATTATGATGAGAAGGATTATAGAAAACTCATATGGGCATCCATTAAAGAATTCAAAGATTCTTTTAAATAATGAATTTTCTTGCACTTCTTGTTATCAAGGCAAGTTAATTATTAGACCATCACCAACAAAGGTTGGAACTGAGTCACCTACGTTTTTGGAACGTATACAAGGGGATATTTGTGGATCTATTCACCCACCTAGTGGGTCCTTTAGATATTTTATGGTCTTAATAGACGCATCCTCTAGATGGTCTCATGTGTGCCTATTTTCATCACGCAACCTTGCGTTTGCTAAATTAATGGCACAAATAATTCGATTACGAGCACAATTTCCTGATAATCCAATTAAGTCTATTAGACTAGACAATGCTGCTGAGTTTTCATCCCAAGCATTTAATGATTATTGCTTATCAATTGGGATAAAAGTGAAACATCCTGTAGCTCATGTTCACACATAAAATGGTCTTGCAGAATCTTTAATTAAACGTCTGCAGTTGATTGCAAGACCATTACTCATGAAAACGAGGCTGCCCACTTCGGTTTGGGGTCACTCCATTTTGCATGCAGCAATGCTAGTTCGTCTCAGACCGACGAATTATCACAAATATTCCTCGTTGCAATTAGTTTTGGGTCATGAACCTAATATATCCCATTTAAGAATTTTTGGATGCGCAGTATATGTGCCTGTAGCACCGCCATACCGCACCAAAATGGGTCCACAAAGAAGGTTAGGAATATATGTTGGGTTTGAATCGCCCTCCATTATTCGCTACCTTGAAACATTGATAGGGGATTTGTTCACTGCACGATTTGCAGACTGTCGATTCGATGAGACACTTTTCCCAAAATTAGAGGGAGAAGTTGGTGAAACCAAACGGGAAATTTTGTGGAAAAATCCATCATTATCTCATCTTGATCCACATACCTCTATTTGTGAAAAAGAGGTGCAAAATATTATCCATTTGCAAAGAATAGAAAATCAAATGCCTGACGCATTCACGGACTTGAAAAGGATAACAAAATCTCACATCCCCGCAGAGAACGTTCCAATCCGTATTGATGTCCCTATTGGACAATCTTCTAGTGTCATATCTAATGAGTCGAAAGCACGCCTAAAACGTGGCAGGCCATTAGGTTCCAAAGATCGAAATCCTAGAAAAAGAAAAGCAAATGATCAAAATGACACTACGAAAGAATCTCATGAGGAAATTCACGATTTAATAAATTCTGAGATTCACGAAGAATCCATTGAGCCCGAGACTCAGGAAAATAAGGAACTATCAATAAATCCAATCGATACTGAGACAAATTATAATCGAGTGGATATAGTGGTGGATTATGTCTTTGCATATAATGTTGCATCTAGCATTATGCAAGAAAGTGAGGATCTTGAACCTCAATCTGTTGGAGAATGTCGACAAAGACTTGATTGGCCAAAATGGCAAGAAGCAATCCAATCAGAATTGAATTCACTTGCAAAACGTGAAGTTTTTGGGCCTATAGTTGAAACACCTAATGGTGTTAAGCCTATTGGCTATAGATGGGTCTTTGTACGAAAGAGAAATGAGAAAAACAAGGTACAAAGATATAAGGCACGCCTTGTTGCACAAGGATTTTCTCAAAGGCCTGGTGTCGATTATGACGAGACATATTCACCCGTAATGGATGCTATAACTTTCCGTTATCTCATTAGTTTTGCTGTCCTTGAAAAGCTTGACATGCATTTAATGGATGTGGTTACTGCCTATCTTTATGGCTCACTTGATAATGAGATATACATGAAAATTCCCGATGGATTCAAAATGCCAAACACTCATAATTCAAAGTCCCGGGAAATATTTTCAATCAAATTGCAAAGATCTTTGTATGGTCTAAAGCAATCAGGACGAATGTGGTATAATCGTCTTAGTGAGTATTTATTAAAGGAAGGCTATATAAATGATGACATTTGCCCATGTGTTTTTATTAAGAAAACAACATCGGAATTTGTTGTACTTGCCGTATATGTCGATGACATAAGCCTTATTGGAACTCCCATAGAACTCCAAAAGGCAATTGATTATTTAAAGAAGGAATTCGAGATGAAAGATCTCGGAAAGACAAAATTATGTCTTGGTTTGCAAGTTGAATATTTGGCAAACGAAATTTTTGTTCATCAATCTGCCTATATAGAAAAGGTATTGAAACGGTTTTACATGGATGGAGCATATCCTTTAAGTACTCCGATGGTTTTTCGATCACTTGATGTGAATAAGGATCCATTCCGACCGCAAGAAAAGAATGAAGAGCTACTTGGTCCTGAAGTACCATATCTTAGTGCAATTGGCGCACTAATGTATCTTGCAATACTACAAGGCCTGACGTAACTTTTTCAGTTAATGTCTTAGCAAGAAATAGCTCTGCTCCCACAAGGAGACATTGGAATGGAATCAAACATATATTGCGGTATCTAAATGGGACTACCGATATAGGCTTATTTTATAGCAATAATTGCAGTCCTGATCTTGTTGGTTATGCTGATGCTGGATATTTATCTGACCCACACAAGGCTCGATCTCAAACATGTTATGTGTTTATCTGTGGAGGCACTGCCATACCTTGGCGATCGACTAAGCAATCAATTGTTCCTACTTCATCTAATCATGCTGAGATAATCGCTATTCATGAAGCAAGTCGAGAGTGTGTATGGTTGAGGTCTATAATACATCACATTCAAGACAAATGTGGTTTGAAATGTGACAAACTACCCACGATTTTATATGAAGACAATGCAACATGAATAGCCCAATTGAAGGGAGGATTCATAAAGAGACAGAACAAAGCATATTTCACCAAAGTTATTTTTCACACATGATCTTCAAAAGAATGGTGATATCAACGTGCAACAGATTCGTTCAAGTGATAATATGGCTAATTTGTTCACAAAATCTCTACCAACGTCAACCTTCAAGAAGCTAGTACACAAGATTGGAATGCGAAGGCTCAAGGATGTGAATTGATGCTCTTTTCAGGGGGAGTTAATGCGCGTTGCACTCTTTTTCCCTTACAAGGTTTTGTCCCACTGGGTTTTCCTTGCAAGGTTTTTATCGAAGCAACCAATAGGCGCATTACTAAATATGTGTACTTTTTTTCCTTTTCTAGAATTTTTTTTCCATTGGGTTTTATTTTAGTTAAAGTTTTTAATGAGGCACATTACTTATTGAGTAGACATTCAAGGGGGAATGTTAAGAATAGAATTCTAATTAGAGTGAATGTCTATCTTGTAGAGAGTTTTACTTTGAGGCTAAGTTATTTTTCCTCCTATAAATAGAGGGGTCTTACCCCATTGTAAACCAACCCAAAATTCAATAAGAATTCTCTCTCTCTTTCTCTGCAATATTGCTCTTGTTTTTTTATTGTTTTATAACAATATTCGAATTACTGTAAATCATAAGATGGTTAATTAGTGTTACGGAATCCATTGGGAGGTCCGTAGACCATGTGAATGAACCAGAAGGCAAGATCAGGGGCAAAATTCGCATGAAATGCCAAATGGTAAGGATCCAATTGAACTTATCAAAACTCTAAGGACCAATTTGATGATATACAAAGGTTTGAGGGGGGAGGGACCATTTGTGCATTTTTCACTCTAATATCCTTAAGTCCTAACCTTCCCCTGCTTTGTTGACGATAACGTAACGTGTGCTCATTTCCCATCTTCTCTGTCTGAGAGCCATCAGATATGGCTATATCTTCCCGTATTCCCAGGCCACCTCAATCCATTGGTAATTTCCAGTTTCTTTATACTCTAATTTCAGTTCATTTGTATAAAAATAAATAAAACTTCAGCCTTTATTGATTGCTCTCTCTTTCTTTCCCTTTTAGGATACCCAGCTGCTTTATTACACCCACATATGAATGGGACTCCATGTGACTATGTAAGTTCCTTCACTACCTCTTTCACTCTGTGTTTGTGTGTGTGTTTTGTGGGAGGAAGGGCATTGCTGTATTATGTGAATGAGCTTATTTGAGAGTTTATGTTCTGTTAATCTATTTACAAATTTTAGCAAGCAGAATAATTCATGCTTAGCGAGGGAAAATTCTATACTGAAAATACATGGCGTAACCTAAAAACTCTTTTTCCTTTAACCAAAAAAAGAAGAAGAAGAAACTATCCAAAGGAAATTTTGCTCCATTCCAATGAAACTTTTCCAGTGCTAGCATAAACTGAGAAGAAAACGGCCAATTCTTCCAACACAGCTTTGAATGAAATTGGGAATATCTCATGATCTACTCAACGTAGCTGAGGATTTTGATTTTATTCCAAAATGGAACAAAGAATAATATTGTTATGCTTTTTGTTCTATATAAGAATAAATTTGTGATTTGTTTCTGCGTATAATAATTACAAGATTTGATATTCGATAATTTTTATAATCTTATGATAGATTTGAGGTCTTTAGGCTTTCTCGGGTATTTAGTTTGTTGAATTCAAGCTATCACCTCTCTGAGTTTCCTTCTTTATTTTGCTTTAATACCTATTGTAGGTATGGTTTATGCGTTGATCGTAGGAATGACGCATATGTCATTCCATTTCTTCTCTTAACCATTGTTACACATAATGAGAGTATAGATTGAATTCGAGCTTGTCTTTATACTGTCAAATGTAAGTATTTCACAATGATGGGGTGAATTGGCTTTCATTACCATTGCCAGGATTATTAGGAAAAAATATATCCATTATGGTTATAGAGGTCTACAATACTAGTCTATGGTTGACTGTTCAATTTTTTTGAATATCTTGTTTGGTTGATCACTGAGATGCAACACATACCCTCGCTTTACTGGACCTGGTTGTTCCTTGCTTTTTGGGGCTGCTTGCAGAGGTGGATCTAGAGCACAATTTAGAGATGCATGGGAACCCAGTAACCTAATAGCTTTTTTCCTACACTCTGTATTTATATTAAAAAATCTACTGAATATGTACAAATATTTGACTGAGAACCCAATTGTCACCGTATATTAACTTGAGATCGTAGTAGGAACCCATAACTTCAAATCCTGAATCCACCTCCCGCTGCTTGTCTCAATAACATCTGACTCATAGTTACTCTACATGCTCAGTAAATACCAATAATTGCTTTAGGGACTTTATACATAAGCTTCAGATTTTTTGTTGTATCAGTCGGTTGAGCACTGATGACTTCTCAAAAGCAGAGGGAGGGACTTTTCTGTGAAAGATATTTTAGGCTCAGATGCTAAAACATAAAGATGTTCTTGTAATGTATCTAACATTTACTCCCTGTTTAGGTATTTCTACGTGTTAATGTTCAGAACTCTTGTCCTTTCTGTTGGCTGCGACTTATAAACTTCAACTTTTGTTCCAAATTGATAGCTCTGTCAAGGAATTACTAAACAGTATTATTTCTAGAAAATCGTAAGTAACTGTCATTTGGCTGAATCTTTTATTCTTACGTCCTAGTAGTCTATAACTTACTACTTAGGAAGAACTTCCCACCTAGCAAACCGGTTTAAGTCTAAAGTATGCAAGACTTGATCACATGTAATTCAATTGTAGGTATGCATCATTGTTCTCGTATAGAAGAAGAAGAAGAAGAAAGAGTGATATTAACTCTAGTCAGTATATACCAATTAGCTTAGATCTCATTTTGTTTCTGTGACTGCCATTAACTTTTCCACAGTTGATGAACTTCGGACCTTTATCTCTTGCAGGGAAATTTCCTAATACCCATGAGAAGAAAAAATATACAAAGCTGTCGAGACACAAAATTCAGAGCATGTTCTTATCTGGACGGCTCAGTGTCTGCGACTATTGAATTGGTGCAGTCAAATGGAAACGTTCCGATTAGTCCTTTCAATTCACAAGAGGTTGTTAAAGTACTGACTAGCAGCGCAACTGAGACCTCAGGTGCTTCATTGCCGCTGATGCAAAGATTGGTACTGTTAGATTTAGACCCTGCCACAGCAAAACTTGCAATCAGCTTTCTTGGCCCCTTCCTATCAGCATTTTCGTTTCTGTTCATTTTGAGAATAGTCATGTCCTGGTATCCTAAGCTTCCAGTTGGAAAATTCCCGTATGTCATAGCTTATGCACCCACAGAGCCCATTCTTGGTGCAACACGAAAATTGATTCCTCCTCTCGCTGGAGTCGACGTAACTCCTGTCGTTTGGTTTGGACTAGTCAGTTTCATTAATGAGATTTTGCTAGGCCCTCAAGGGCTGCTTGTCCTCTTATCTCAAAAACAGGTTTAGCTCTTGTGCAATTTGCAAATCTTTTTTCTCCTTCAGAATTTCCCATCACCAGTTCTTTACTGGAGAGGGTCCTTAATCCTGTGGCTTCATATATTACTAAGGTCATGCCTCCTTTGGTTTGCTGGGAGCTGTGGGTCCAGGTGCAGCAATAAATATGGTTCTGAAAAACCATCACTCAATAGTGATATAGAGAAATCCTTCTGTATTGCAGTTATACAATTTTTATGTATGATCTCGTATGTTGTAGTTTTAAAATCCACCTGAAAGTTAATAGGATCATCATTTTGTACAATCTGAGCCGGTGCAGCTAATTGTATATTATGGTTCATCCATGTAATTATGTACATTCTTCTGAGCTCGTAGAACATATTCTTTTAAAAGATCCTTTGTCTCTGTCAATGCCTTGTATCTTAGTGTTGTATGCCAATTTTCTCTCATTGATTGAAGAGGGAAATACTAAAGGGTTTACAGGACGAATGGGCTCTCCCACCTAATAAAGGGCTATTTGCCGTCGTATCCTATATTTGTTACACATTTTAACTTTGTACCTTATTTCAAAAAATTTTGAATTGATAGCAAGTCAACAAAAAATATATAATAATATGACAATAATACCCTTGACCACTTGGCATGACCCCAAATTCTTACCTTCGGATGTCGTGATGGCACTTAGTATCTAATACAAGGTAAGCCTAACACATTAACAGATCTAAGTCATTTAACAATTAAATAGGAATCAATAATTGTCATACATAGCCAACAATCATAAATGTATTTATAATATTTCAAAACCGGTAGTACGAAGTCATAAGTTTTCTTTTAGAGTAGCTAAGAATATCAAATCCATCACTGTTGCGAATAGAAGTAAACAGTAACAATGTGAAGCATCTAGAAGGTGACTTCGATACCTACGACTGCAGTGGCAGGTATACCTTGCTCTATAGCAAATTCCAACATCTAGCTAATGACCGGCACGTTCAGAGGTACCTGATTCTACAATAAAATTGTGCAGAATTATAACATGAATACACCACAACGATACCCAGTAAGTATCAAGACTAATTTCGGTGATGCAGTGAAGAGGTACAGTCGAGACACCTACTAGACATCATAACCTATGCAAGTACTAATCTAAACTAACATAGGAACGAATATCAATATAAAGCTAAACATGGAAAGAATAAAAATATAGCACTAGCAAACGAAAAGTAGAAGCAACCAATAACAAAGAAGAGTAAACAAGTGATAACGCCTCAAAGTAATCAGGACACAATTAAGGAAAATAAATGACAACCAAATAATCAATTGTTCTTTCGTAATGTTTACAAGAATCAGCGCCAGGTAGTACACCTCATTATCACAAGTCATGGGTCCCAAATCACGACTCCTAATCACATAGCATTTCGTGCCCACATTACCAATCCGTACAGACAACTCATATGTTGTCCGGAGCATTCACACGCCAATACCATTAATACCTCAATTGTGCATGGACAACTCATGTACTAATAATAATAATACATCATATCCATATAGGCAACTCAAGTGCCAACAGTCCAATCCAAGCACAGAAGGCATGCATACAAGAATACAAGTACATGATCGATAAACATCAACATTCATGCTTTTGGACTAACATAGGTGACATTTCATGGTGTATTCTTGTGCAAGTAAACTATCAAAGTTCAAGTCAACAGGTAAAATCAGAGACATCGAGTAACGCATTGGAAATAACACCACAAAACCCATAATGCATGACACACACAAGAAGGTCACACCACTGCACAAATGTCATCAATAACAATGCCCTCAGGCTATCACAATTATCCCCGATATAGCCCCCTTGTCTCGCCGCATGCGCAATAATAAATTAAATGTCCACCTTGTCTCATCACACACGCATAGATAATTATCCCACTTCGTCATCACATGTGCAAACCCAACATATATGTCACTCCGCATGTGCAAATATCAATAATAACAATAGCATAGACAATTCACGTGCAAACACCACGACAATCCTCTCAACAATTCCACATGTGCCAAAGGAAAACATAGCAACACAATATAATAACTCGCTCCACATGTGTTCATATTCCATAACATTTCCATAACAATAATTCCAATACCACAACCACACATAGTCTACGGCTCAACAACATTGAGTACATCAACAAAAATAATAACACGAGAGTACGTCAAGTAAATCAACACAAAAATTACAACAACACAATGAAATGGAAGAGTAAGCTCAACAATGAAAGACATAACAAGTAATAGTGACTTCAAATAAGAATAACTCAACAATGAGAGAGATAACGTGTAACAACGACTTCAAATAGTAGTAAATCAACCATGGAAGAGATAGCATGTAACGATGACTTCAAATGAGAATAACTCAAAATACGAAAAAGATGACATGACAATACAAGAGGCAAAAATTTCAATTAAAGCATATAAGAGTATATTCAATAATAAAAGATATAACATGAACTAACAACTTCAAATAAAGCATGTAAGGGTAATTTAACAATGGAAGATATAGCATGATAGGGCAACTTAAATTAAATTTACATAAGAAGACTAAGGGTTTACACCGGTTGCGTTTCCATATATAAGGCCGTGTACACAGTCGCAGCCTCATGTACACTTTATCCACGTAATTCAAATAGTGCAATCAAATCAATCCTTAAGGAATAGTTTCCCCCACACAAAGTTAGGCAATACCTCAATTAGGCCAAATCATCACTCAAAGATAGCTTTTCCCTTAAAAATCACCTCCACATGGCTCAAACCTAATCAAAAATGACTTAATCATATCAACCAATACAAGAGAAAATAATTATGATTAATAAAGCCATGATCTTTACACAATTCCCTAGAAGTCAATGAAAGTCAACACTGGGCTTGCCCAGTCAAAACCCGGATCCAAGGGTAGATTCGGACTACCCATAATCCCATGAGTCTATATATGTATTTTTTTTAAACCGAGTCCAATTCGACTCTCAAATCCCAAATTTTGTTTTTCAAAACATAGAAAAATTTCACTTCGTTTCTCACAAAATTGATGTTAAATCTCATAAATAATCATGAAATATAGTTGGAAATTGATTAAACTACTTACCCATTGATTGTAGGTGAAAATCCCATTTTCAAATTTCCTCCTACTGAGATTAGGTTCAAAGATATGAAAAATGAAACCAAAATCTTGTAATTCAACCCTTATGTTCATCTGCAGAAGTCGCATTTGCGACCCAGGATCGCAAATGCGACCCCGGGTTCGCAATGCGACCACTGCAGAAGCAACCCACTGTTCGCAAAAGTGAACATTGCCAAGCCTACCCAAACGTCGCAAAAGAGACAAAATCTTCGTAAATGCGAAGCATGGCCCATCTCAAATACGACAGAAAGCTCGTAAATACGAACTAGCCACTACATATCCATTATTGTAGATGCGGCTAAGGCTTTGCAAAAGCTACATCACAAATGCGGAGTCCTTATCGCAAATGCAAAGCAACTAATATCCCAGACCTCGCAAAAGCTATGCCCCCTTGCAAATGTGAGGTCCGCAAATACTAGTCATATCTCGCATTTGTGAGACCTGCCGCACCTGACCAAAAACCAACAATCTGAAACTCTTCTAACACCCTGAAATGTATCCCGAACTCACCCGGGACCTTGGGGCTCCATGCCAAACATTAACACAAGTCTAAAAATATAATTCAAACTTCCTCACGCGATCAAACCACCGAAATAACAACTGAAACCACGAATCGCACCTCTAAAACACACAAAACTAACATTGAAACTCAAGAACTTCTAATAATACAACCATAAGCCCAATTCCTATCAAATTAACTCGGAATGACACCAAACTTTTCGAACAAGTTCCAACCAGCATAACGGACATATTCCTTCCGAAAACCAAAATCGTAACCCGATAGCCATAATGTCAAACCATAGTCAAACCTAAGTAATTTCTAAACCTTCAAATTACCAACTTTTTGCAAAACATTCCAAATCAATGTAGGAACCTCCTAATTCAATTCTAGAAATACGCCCAAGTCAAAAATCACTCATCCAAATCAATCCCCAAAATATCTGAAGATCGAATCTGACCGTACACACAAGTCATAAAACACAATATGAAGCCACTCAAGACCTCAAACCACTAAATGGAATGCTAATGTTCAAAATAACCAGTCGAGTTGTTACGTCCTCTTAAACAAATTTTTGTCCTCGAACGTGCCAAGAGTCTTTCCAAAGCCATTAAATATCCATATAGTCTTCATACACATACACGCAAGTGATCCTATGTCACCCCAATCTACATAAGTCCTATAACATCATCCCAATCGAAGATTATTCCTTCCGTTCATGCCGATAATCCTTAGAATCAATATTCAAGGGACCTATTTTAACACAAACACAATGTAAAATCATCAAATAGTTGTAATGGCTCATTCATATATCTAAAAGATATAACCACAGCCATAGAAATAACTCTGACCATAATAACTACCCATTACCAAATCGGGTACTGGTAAATAGTCTCATATCGACTAGAACCTTATTCCAAACCTTCCCAATACTGACAATGGTGAAAGAAACATGTGAAACTCATAACTACTCACTTGACCAATAAGTTACATCAAGCACAACTTAGGCACATACATCGCAATCCAATCCCAACAAGAACAGCCTAACTTTGACTGAACATGGAAAAACAAACATATGAGATAACTATCAAACAAGTCCATTAGGTATAAATCCCCATCAATACATACTACGAATCCAATTCACAAAGAAGAAACAAGACACACGCAACAGCCACAACAAATCTTACCATAACATAACCTTACTTCTCGTATATAGCAAGGTACAAACACGGCTATCCATAAAGAACACCCTGAAATTGTAACGACCCGGCCGGTTATTTTGAGCTCTAGCGCATCATTCTGCAGATTGAGGCCATGAGTAGCTTCACTTCAGGTATTATGACTTGTACGTGTGGCTGAAATTGAATTTTGGGAACTTCGAAGTTGATTTAGAGAGAAAATACTAAATCATAAGCCTTAAGTTGGAGGATTTGACTAAGGTTTGACTTCTGAGTAAAAGACCTCAGAATCGGGATTTGAAGGTTCCAACAGGTTCCCATGAGGATTTTGGACTTGGGTGTATGTCCAGATCGGGTTTTGGATAACCTGGGAGAGTTTCAGCACTTATGATGGAAATTTGACATTTTGGAATATGATCATGCGCAACTCTATTCCTGAAAAGAATAAGCGATCGCCGAAAATATAATTCGGTCTATGAGTCCGGAGTCGAACTCCACAGAGAACTCAGGTTTCGCTATAAATGTTCAATATCACTAAGAAGAAAAGCTCAAATAAATTCCTATGTTATAAAGATTAATATTCTTAATAACAAATTAAAGTAATAAATTAACAACTAAAGATACTACGGGTTTGAGACAAGAATAAGGAGGACTAGAGTTATGATTTCCCCAAATTCTGGAATCCTTCCCGCTACATCTTCTATAATTTCTTCTAAGTATTCTCTACTGATCATGAGCACTCGATTTATCATAATTCTCTCTCGAGAAAACTACAATAATATACTAGTCATACTCTCTCAAACTATGCTAGCTCGCGCTTTTTCACCGCTCACTAGGATCACGTCAAAGCATTATTATCTATAATTCCACTTTTAGACCCGCCGTATTGATCTCTCATATAACTTAGGAGTGACTTTGTTCACAACCACCTAAATATATATCCTTTCTTAAGCAACACTACTAAATAGGAACTATCAATCGATGGCCATTCAATCAACTGAAATAAGCACGTAGTTGAACAAGTAGATAAAATCAAAGGTTACATTATATTAAAACATAACAAAAATTCATCCTCCAAGAGGTTCCATCAAAACTCTAGATAATAAATTAGCTATTCATAAAAGTATGTGAAAACGTAATATTCAAATTCATAACCAACAATAAAAATAGGAAGAAGAATGGGGAAAGCTCGTGGTAAATCTTCCTCCTTGCTCCTAGCGTGTTCTTGCCTCCAAGGGTGTTGTCTAACCCTAAAGTAGTGTCTCTTCCTCAAAAGGACGCTTTATGAGTATTTATATCTATTAGGGTTGCTTTGGGGCGTCCTTGATCTCTCCGAATTTGAAAGGACACGCTGAGTCGCGTGCCAGAGTTGGTGCAACACGCGACTTCTTGCACGCTCCAGTTATTTCTTGTTTTTCTTTGTTCTTTCGCATGCCAGGTCCATTTCCAACGTCCATAATTTACTGTTTTTTATTTATTTTCTAAGAAATTTCTTGCCTACTTTCATGCAATGCACCAATAGTGGCACGCTCCTAGATCTTGTTTCTCTACTCTTTTTTGCATCAAATCATCCAATAGTGCAAGGTTTGATCCAAATTCATTCCTACACACAATAAACATGAAATGAGCATATTATATGTTTATAAACATGTAATTTCCCACAACTCACATTAAGAAATAATTTGCAAACATACTCAAAAATATGAATTTTTCATCATTTATCACTACCCCACACTTAAGCTCCTTCTCGTCCTCGAGTAACTTAAAATTAAGCACATCGACAAGTAACACACTTCATTCTTATTATTAGACTAATTCCAAGGCTATTTAAAATATTTGTGTGACTCTTCTAATATCCTAGCCTCAAAAATTGACTCCACTACATTCTACACTATAACTTACTTCTTGTGCCAACCAAAACCAAGGACTTTTCCAATCCTTTGCAAATCATGTGCCCTCACCAGCAAACCACAGAGACAAATAGTCCACATACTCAAATATAAGTTTAAATATAATCTAAGGACTCAAATATTGAAAGATTTTACTTGCTCTCACAATGAAACTCATATGCCTCCCAAATTTGTACCATAGGTTTTCCCGTAGTGTAAGATTCGACTAATTTAAGCTTGCAAAATCTAGGATCAAGTAGGACTTTATAGGTTTTAATTTAGGCTAAGGGACAGATATGATATCTATACAAAAATAGTCACTAACCCTCCTAAGCACTTTAATACACCACACTTCACTTTTAAGCACATCTTCTTGTGATGACCAATTAAACTACACACAATTAAGCCCTTCTTCATTAATCACATTAAAATATAGATAATCACACCCAAAAATACACCTTGTTGGAGTTTCTATAGTTCCACTCAAAAGCTACCAATCTCTTTCTTTATTTTTTCATCAACTTAAGTTCTTTAGGAGGTAAAGGGTGAGCAAGATACGATTTAGAACAAAATAAGGAATGGCTCGTAATATGGGTGCCAAAGAAAAAGGTCTACAGGCTCAAAAGGGTTGATTACGGATAATGTTATCAATAGAAGGCAAATAAGCTCAAAGGTCAATCAAAGAAATGCCTATATCATTCTCTAAACTCACAAGACTTAATCATTTCGCTTCGACTTACACTCGGGACAAGTTCTAGACTAACAAGGGATGGCATGGAGTATAACTAAAATCTCACCTCATATAATGCATATCAATTACTCAGGAAGTCTCAGACGCAACTCTCACGTTAAAGCAACTAGCACAGTTATCATATAATCCAACAACTAGGAAGTAGCAACAGGAGTCAATAAACGAGCCCAAGCATCAAAAGGAAGTCACACATATTCTCAAGGCATATAGTCACAATAATTAAGAAGAAAGTACTCAGCACAAATGTTTCACCTCTAAAGTATCAAGAATCTCTTGGGATGGCGATTCAAAGTCAATTTATTTGGTGAAGAAGTCATTTTTTTTAAAAAAATATTTAATTATTTATTACAACCTATTGATCCGACTAATTCAGACTCGTATAAGATATGTCACAATAAAGGAAGAAGGGGCTCTTTAATAGAAAATTCATTATTTTAAGGACTCTCAAACTCAAGACATCTAGTTATGGTTCGAGCAATCTCATCCAATTCCCGACACACCTATTATGGTTTTTCATAATACTCCCTCCGGTCTACAATATGTGACTTTTTTGTCTTTGGAACACCCCTTAATAAAATACAAACTCCTAAAATATTTAAGCATTTTGACTAAATTATCCTTAATTAAATTTTGTATATCGTTAACTTGACACATTGAGATATGTAAATAGGGGAAATTTTGAATAACTACAGTTAATTTATCCTTGATTATGTCAAAAAAATATTTATTTTGGACCAAAATAAAAAAGGAGAAAAAATTACTTAATATGGACCAAAGAGAGTAATACTTCAGTAAATTATAAAACTCAAAATATTTTAAAAAACTATTTAATTTGTGCGTGGAAATGAGAATAAACTATATATTTGAGTTCATGAGGCTATGTGTAATGTTTATCTTCAAAAATTTTCAGAATCCGGGCACGTGGGCCCGAGAGTGATTATATCGACTTTTCGAGCGGAATTGGAAATTGTTGTAAATTGAATTATAATGAGTATTAGAGTCACATTTATGGAATGTCACATTTATTGACTAATTTTGGAGAGATGGGCATCAGTTTGAGTTGTTGGAAAGGCGTTGGGAGCCGGCTATGGAACTTCGAAGCGAGGTAAGTCACTTTTGTAACCTTGTAAGAGGAAATTAACACCATGGGTGAATTGAATTCATGTGTGCAATTATTTGTGGGGGGATTCATAAGCACGAGGTGATGAGAGTTCGTATGTAGCTACTATTTATGCTTATATCCGGGTAGCTTTAGGTTTACATCATACCTTATTGATACCGTTATTTGATTATGTTTATTATTCGTCTTGAAAGCAACTGAGATTGAGTATGCTTGTGAATTGCCTTGGAAAAAGTTGAAATTGAGGATCTTTGCGATTTTAATGTTTTCATTTGAATTTCGTACTTTTGAAAATAATTAAGGAATATTATAGTAACTTAAAAAAAATCTATGTTCAACCGCGTCGCAAATTTATGTACTCATACTACACATGTTGTACATTTTTGTGCAGGTACATATATGTTTAGTGGTCTTGTGGGAGCATAGGTATGGTTATTTGCATGGACTTAGGTGGGCTACATTCCATATTACGATCCGCAGCCAGTTGTCTTCTTCAAAGTTATTTATATTTTTCCTATCTAATTTTTATTCTAGACGGATGCTATATTTTATTTTATCTTCCTAGTTGATGCTTATGCACTTGTGACACCGGATTTTGGGGGTACTTATGAGTTTTTCAATAGTGTATTTGGGAGAATATTATCATTTACTCTATAAATTTTATCTCTTATTATTTAATTGAAGATAATTACAACAACAACAACCCAGTATAATCCCACTTAGTGGGGTCTGGGGAGGGTAGTGTGTACGCAGATCTTACCCCTACCCTAGGGTAGAGAAGCTGTTTCCAAATAGACCCCCGACATACTTCCCTCCAAGAACTTCCCACCTTGCTCTTGGGGAGACTCGAACTCACAACCTCTCGGTTGGAAGTGGAGGTTGCTTACTAATTGAAGATAATTATGATTTTAAAATACTAAAATAAATAATTAAGTTTATCAAATATTATTGGTTTGCCTGACAGCAGTGTTAGGTGTCATCAAACCTTTAATGGATTTTGGGGCGTGACAAAAGTACTCTACTAACTCAATCCCGTGGAACCAAAACCACAACACGTAATAGATTTCACATACCTGTAGAGCACCCTAATCACAAGTCGTGGTAAAACCACCTAGAAATCACATCAAAACCCATTGTATTAACACACACGAAGTCTGCCTCAAGCCGTATGACCCTCAATAGCGACCAAACCAAAAAGATAAACACAAGCTATCATAATAGAATTCCTCAACTGGCATAAACACATAAAAAGAGTACAAGAATCATAAAACACAACCATACATGAAGCAAGGTAGGAGAAATCTTACCAATAAATGGGACTGAATCAAAATAATACTAATGCATATCCATAACCAAATGAAACCACACCTATAATGACATCATCTGGTATACCAGACTCAGTCTAACTAGGAATAGCATAATAATGGGCTTGTCCTTCTCTTTTAGGATGACCTTTACCCGTTTGACCCCCACCCCTAGCTAGTGGTGCACATATAGCAACTGGAGTGGAACCCATAGCCTAAATACTCTGTTGTGGTATAACTTACCAAAGTTTAGGACAATCCCTCATCATTTGCTTGATATCCTCACACTCAAAGCAACATCTTTGATGACGTGGCTGTGGAAACTGTCCAGAATAGGTACTTTGGGACCCATAGATATCTGAAGTGCCACTTGAAACCTGAAGTGTAAACTGAACTGGCTGAATCACAAAGACTCTAGCATGATGCTTCATGCCTCCAAAATAGGGATCAATACATCCTCCTAGACCACGAGGCCTCTTAGTATCCCTTTCGTCCCTCTCTTAGGCCTGCACCTCCTCCATCCTTCGAGCGATCTATGCAACCAATTGAAATGGAATGCTTGTCTCCAAATATCGAGCCATGCTAAATCTAGGACCATAATTGAGCCCCTTGGTAAATCTGCGGACTCTCTCTCTTTTACTATAAGAAGCAAGGTAGGTGTATGTCGAGACAACTTGCTGAATCTATACTTTGACATTGTCATAGTGCCCTAGTGCGCTTCTCGCTCTGTGCTCCACGTATTTCAAAAGGTCTGAGGAACAAACTCCCTCAAAACATCTCCAAAAGTTGAGCCCAAGTGAGTGGGTCTACATTAGCTGGCCTACCCTCCTCGTAAATTTTCCACCAACGATACACTGCTCCTGAGTGCTAAACTACAGTAAAAGCAACTTCGTTCACCTCCACAATACCCATGGTGCAGATAATTCAGTGGCACTTCTCTAGAAAACCCTACGCATCATAGGTAGATGTGACACTGAAAGCAGAAGTATCATACTTCTTGAATCTCTCAAGCCTCTTCTGCTCCTCCTCTGATGCCTCTATCCAAACCTCAAGCTTAACCAGAATAACAGGCTATACCAGTATAACACGCCACATCTGACCAATATGAGCCTACTGCTATGGAGCACGAGTGGAGAGAGTCTGAGATCCTCCCCTATTTTGTGGAATAGCTAGCGCAACTAGGACAAATCCTTCCTGAGACAATGTACTAAACACGCTCAGAAACTGCGTGTAATGACCCAACTAGTTGTTTTGAGCATTTGCATCCAGTTTGGCAGTTTAAGGTCATGGGTAACTATGCTTGGTGTATTATTAATTGCATGTATTGTCGACTTTGGTTTTCGAGTGGTTCGGGACTGATTTTTAAGGATGACTCTCGCTTAAGAAGCTTGAAGTTGAAAGAGTTAACCAATTTAAATTTTTGTGTATTTGATCTTGGATCGGAGTTTTGATGATCTGTTAGGCCTGAATGGTGATACTGGACTTGGGTGTACGTCCAGATTTCTGTTCGGATATTTCTAGAAGGTTCTGGAAATATTTGGCAAAATTAGCAATTTGAGGTTTAGAAATTTCCTTAGGTTTGACCATGGTTTTATTTTAAGGATATCTGGTTCGAATTTTACACTCTATTTGGATCATTGTTCCCCATCGTTTTATAATATATTGTATTGTATTGTATCGTATCATTTTATGAATATAATATTTGGATAGATTGTATTCTTTATATTGTCAAATAATATTTTGCTATTTGGTTTGACTGTATCGTATTGTACTATAACTAATAAATTTACCAAAATACCCTCAACTATTTAACTATTTAATTTATCAAAAAAGGCATAAAAATAAATTTAAAAAAACAAAACAGAAGAAGGAAAACTTCCTTAAGAAAGTAGAACAAAAGAGCAAGGCAGAAGAAGGCAAAACAAAGAAGCACAACTAATTAGAATTAAGTTAAAAGCAAACTAGGAGAAAAAATAAAAGAAATAGCGGCCTTTAACGTTGGCGGAAAAAGTTTTGAAAAAAAAAATAAAGTAGGTTATAGGTTGGAAATTTGGAGTTAAAATAGAAAAGAAAAAAAAAGATAAAGGGTAAAACAAAATAGTTGAGTAATAAATTAGGGCATAATTGGCACACCAAATCGGTTGTTTCAACAAAGGGGAGTTTTCGTTGTTCCAGAATAATAGATTTAACAATGCAATACAATCAAATTTAATGAAACAATCAAAACAAATATTATTTTAGAATAACAATATAATATAATACAATAGGGAGCAACCATCCAAGCAATTTGTTAGTTTCAGGACTCGGGATATATCTATTTTGTCATTTAGAACTTGTCTGAAAAAGTTGATGTCATTTAGAGTCGGTTTGATAGAAATCGGACGAGTGGTTGTGTTTTTAGAAATTCTTGAAATTCATTATGATTTTCATGTGTTTGATGTTCGATTTGTAGTTATACATGTTATTTTGGTATTTTGATTGCACGAGGGAATTTGTATGATATTTTTAGATTTATGTGAATGTTTGGTGTGGAGCCCTGGGGGCTCGGGTGAGCTTTGGATGGATTTTGTAGAATTTTGAGTGTTGCTGCCGCTTCCATCGCAATTGAAATGTTTTGGTCGCAAATGCGACAACTGCATTTGTGAGTCCATCCTTGATTTTACTAATGGGTTGCTGGGTAAGGGACCTCGCATTTTCAAGGATTGTATCACAATTGCGGATACTGGAGGCTCGTTTTTGCGGCACTAGATTTGCATTTGCGAAGTTTATTGTCGCAAATGCGCCATTAGCAAGTCTGGATGGCTTCGCTTTTGCAATCCCTTTTTCCTCAATTACATTTGTGAACCCTAGGTTGCAAAAGTGACAGTCGTACCTGGTTATATATTTTGTATTTTGGGACTTAGTCTCATTTTATCATATTTTGAGCCCTAGACTCAATGAGGGGCGATTTTGTGAAGAGATTTTTATATCAAACTATTGGGTAAGTGGTTTTATTTAATTTTTAATTATATTACATTATTATATACAAGATTTAGCATCAAATTCATGAGAATACAAGAGAAAGTTTTGGGATTGGTCTATGTTTTGAAAAATAAAATTTGAGATTTGAGGGTCGAATTGGACTCGAATTTGAAAACAAAACAGAAGAAGGAAATCTTCCTTAAGAAAGTAGAACAAAAGAGCGAGACAGAAGAAGGCAAAACAAAGAAGCACAACTAATTAGAAATAAGTTAAACGCAAACTAGGAGAAAAAAATAAAAGAAAGAGCGGCCTTTAGCGTTGGCGGAAAAAGTTTTGAAAAGAAAATAAAGTAGGTTATAGGTTGGAAATTTGGAGTTAAAATAGAAAAAAAAGATGAAGGGTAAAAAAAATAGTTGAGTAATAAGTTAGGGAATAATTGGCATACCAAATCGGTTGTTTCAACATAGGGGACTTTTCGTTGTTCCGGAACAATAGATTTAACAATACAATACAATCAAAATTAATGAAACAATCAAAACAAATATTATTTTAGAATAACAATATAATATGATACAATAGGGAGCAAACATCCAAATAATTTGTTAGTTTCGGGTCTTGGGATAGATCTATTTTGTCATTTAAAACTTGCCTGAAAAATTTGATGTCATTTAGAGTTGGTTTGATAAAAATCGGATGAGTGGTTGAGTTTCATGTGTTTGATGTTTGATTTGTGGTTATACATGTTATTTTGGTATTTTGATTGCACGAGGGAATTTGTATGATATTTTTAGATTTATGTGAATGTTTGGTGTGGAGCCCTGGGGGCTCGGGTGAGCTTTGGATTGATTTTGTAGAATTTTGAGTGTTGTTGTCGCTTCCATCGCAATTGAAATGTTTTGGTCGCAAATGTGACAACTGCATTTGTGAGGTCATCCTTGATTTTACTACTATAGGTTGCAGGGGAAGCGACCTCGCATTTTCATGGAGTGTTTCATAATTGCGGAGACTGGAGGCTCGTTTTTGCGGCTCTAGATTCGCATTTGCGAAGTTTATTGTCGCAAATGCGCCATTAGCAAGTCTAGCTGGGTTCGCTTTTGCAATCCCTTTTTCCTCAATTGCATTTGTGAACCCTAGGTGCAAAGTGACAGTTGTACCTGGTTATATATTTTGTATTTTGGGACTTAGTCTCATTTTATCATATTTTGCCTTAGACTTAATGGGGGACGATTTTGTGAAGAGATTTTTGTACCAAACTATTGGATAAGTGGTTTTAATTAATTTTTAATTATATTACATGATAATATACAAGATTTATCATCAAATTCATGAGAATACAAGAGAAATTTTTGGGATTGGTCTAAGTTTTGTAAAATAAAATTTGAGATTTGAGGGTCGAATTGGACTCGAATTTGAAAACAAAATACATAAACGGACTCATGGGGCGATGGATAGTTGAGCCTACTCTTCAACTCGCGTTTTGACTAGGCATACCTGGGTTGACTTTTGTTGACTTTTGGAAAATTGTATAAACTTCATACCTTTATTAATTGAAATTGATTTATATTGCATTATTTGATATTAGTAGGTCATTTTTCGCTAGATTTGAGCCGAATGGAGGTAAATTTTAAAGGGAGAAACTATTTTGAGTATTGATTTGACCTAATTGAGATAAGTATCTTATATAATTTTGTTTGAGAGAAGCTACAATTTACGTTTTGGGTTGATAGTACCATTTGAATTATGTGAAAGACGTGTACACGGGATGACGGGTGTGTATATGAGCTTATAGGTTATATTTGACCAGTTTAGAGTTTTAGGCTTTTTCATGCATTTAATTGAAGTTGTCATTTCATGTTATATCTTCTATTCTTAGGCTTGCTCTTACGTGCTCTTCTTGAAATTGTTAGTACATGTTTTATCTTTTATTGTCAAGTTTACTCTTATTTGCTTTAATTATTACTTGTTCAATTCACGCCTTATCCATTACGTGCATTAATTGTTAATTGATTCTTTGTAACCGTGCATTTTATTTATGAACTGTCACTACTTGCTACTTGATTTAGTGAGTCATCATGTAACTATTTTATCCGCTTGTGACTTTTTTTGTTTAGCTTCTTTATTGTGTTTAATTTTGTGATATGGCGTTATTACTTGTAATTTGTTTGTTCAATTTATATTATTTGGGGATCGGTTTGTATGTCGCAACGGTATTAAAATTATATGATATGAGATGACAAGATAAGGACGAATGATATAATATAGGTGGGATTGGGTTGCACGCCGCAACAGATTGATATATTTTAATTGTTGTGTTGGTAAAGCTATCCTCAGGTTGTGATTCTCATGGTAAATTCTACATTGGAGTGATTTATCGTTTGAACATTTATTATTTTTCCTCAAATCATTTCACTTATATGTTGATCACATTTGGTTGACTGTTGTTATTCTAGTATTGGAAAGATAGTGACTTCTTGTGTGAGCTATGCGTTCTACGTGGTTTGTTATATTATTTTAATGTGCCTATTTGTGCCTCCGTCGTTACTTGGTGAACTGATTGCCAAGATAAATTTATTGTGGGGAGTCATCATCTCATAATATTTTGAGTTATTGGTAACGTAGCGGTTTTAAATAAAGAAATAGTCAATATGCTTTACTTTATATGACTCTTAAGACAAAACTTGATAACTCACTCAGTACTTTAATATATTTAAATTGTTATCAAGACAATTATCATTACCATATTTATGCTTTACTCTAGTTATATTTTTATTACGCTTTACTATAAATAATTCCACATTTAATTTGCCAACTTATCGGATATTTTAATTTATTTAAAAATATCATTTTACTTTACCTTATACGATTTTTTACTAAATTCATCTGACACTCTATTTTGTATGAACTGCATGAATACTATATGAAAGACGAAAGAATCGACAAGTTTTGCCGTTTGTGTTTCTATGCCTTAGCCTAACCAACCCTTCACTAATAATGTTTCGGGGTATTTATATGCTAGGGTCGGAGTCCCCAAGATCAAAACCAAGTGGGAAATGTTGAATGTACGGAATAGGAAAGGTACAGGCCTCAGAGCTCTTGCGACCCGCCTTGTAACGCACCCCAGTGCTCGCGAGGCCTGCTCTAACGCGTGGTCTAGCTCGCCTGGAGCCGGGCTTCGCTTTTCCTCGCGCCTGGTTCGAGGACTTGTCCGATTTTTTCCTTTTCGTGTTCTTTTAGTGTATTTTTGACATCCTTGTGTGTAATTTTCACTCGTTTTCATTCTTCAATGATCCCACACATAAAAACGGCACAATTAAGCTCGAATGTCACATATATTAAAATTAAAACATCAAATGTACAGCAAGTAATACACTACAAATATACATGTATAATCAATTTGTTGAAACACGTTCTCAAGTCTCTAAACTAAACGTGTGTTCATATCTGTAGGTTTTGATAAGTGACAAACCGACGTGAACGGAACATTGACATATGCCGAAGTCCAAGCACAAGAGAAACAAAGATCACGATTAAGTAAAGCAACAAAGTTATACATGAGTCGTTCTATTATTGTGATCTTGATCCCACAATTGATTCAAGACTTGGCTTCTCTCGTAAAATCATTTTTATCAAACCATGCATCTTTAATTTAAAGCAAAATGATTTTCAAACATTTCATTTTTGAATTCTAAACATGTCTTTCAAATCTGGACAAACAAAATCGATTATGTACTTTATGATAATCGATTATGTTAAAGCAGTGTACACCAGATTTTACAAAGCTGTAAGATAATCGATTATGTACCTTATGATAATCGATTATGTTAAGGCAGTGTACACCAGATTTTACAAAACTGCAAGATAATCGATTATGTACCTTATGATAATCGATTATGTTAAGGCAGTGTTTACTAGATTTTTCAAAGCTACAAGATAATCGATTATATACGATTTGGATAATCGATTATTCTGCTTAAAATCTGGGAATAATTTTTAGACGATTGGCAGATAATCGATTATGCAGAATCAGATAATCGATTATCCTAGCACAAAATCAGCAATTTGTGATTGGCAATTAAGCAACGGTTTTGGGTGCTTTGAGCACTATAAATACAACTCAAATTCACTCTTCTAAGTACAACAACTAATTACATTCTTGCTTAAGCTTACATACTCTCATTCAATCATTTTATATTCATTTCATAGCTTTTTGAGAGCCAAACTCTTGACCAAGTTGTTGCGTTCTTGAGCGTATTGTTTTTACTCATATCTACTCCATAAAGAGAGTCTTGTCTTGAGTGCTAAGTGTTTGTACACACTTGAAGGGATAGTCTAATCCCTTGTTGTAAGAAGGAAACGTAGTTCCTTGGATTGAAGTCTTGAGGTGCGGTATCCTCGAGCAGGTTGAAGTCTTGTAGAGTGTATATCTACGAGCAAGTGTAACGGTTTGTTAGGCACCCGTAAGCGTAACAAAGTTAGTGTAAAACCCGAGAGAGTCTCTCGGGGACTGGACTAACCACACGTTGTGGTGAACTAGGATAAACTTGGTGTGTTCTCTCCTTACTTCTTTATTTACCGCACTTATTTTACTCCTGCAATTTTAATTCCGCAAATTTACATTGTTTTTTATTATAACGCTATTCACCCCCCCCCCTCTAGCGTTAAGCGTATATTCTAACAATTGGTATCAGAGCCATACTCTCTGAAAGACTTAACAGTTTGAGAGAAACTTTCCATGGCTTCTACTCGTAGTGTTTATGCAAGACTAGGTGAAGGACAATGCTTCACAAGGCCACCACTATTCGATGGCACAAACTATACTTATTGGAAGGAAAGGATGAGAATATTTATTCAATCAAATAATTTTCTACTATGGAAAATCATCAAGAATGGAGAGCAAATTCCAACCAAAAAGGTAGAAAATGAAATGGTGCCAAAATCGGAAGATGAGTATGATGCAGACGATATTAGAAAGGTGGAGAACAACGCAAAAGCCATCAACATGATGTACTGTGCTGTAAATCCTGATGATTATCGGAAAATCTTATGTTGCACCACGGCTAAGCAAATGTGGGATAAATTGGAAATTACCTACGAAGGTACGGACCAGGTAAGAGAAGCTAAAATAGATTTTCTAACCCATGAATATGAACTTTTTCATATGAAGGAAAACGAGAAGATAGATGATATGTTCGAACGATTTTCAAAAATCGTTAATGATCTTCATGCTCTTAAGAAGACTTTCACGGATAGGGAACTTGTTCATAAAATTCTTCGAAGTCTCACTCCGGAATGGCGCTCCAAAGCCGACGCTATTCAAGAGTCAATCGGCATTACAAATGTCACAATCGACGGGCTTAGAGGTAATCTCAAAACCTATGAATCTACTATTCTTAACCCTCCTTTTGATGATCAAAGGAAATGAAGAATCGCCCTTAAAGTAAGCACGGCTCAACCTCAAAATGATGAGGATTCAAGCGACGACGATAACGAGTTCAGACTCGTTATTAAGAAATTTCACAAGTTCATGCAAAAGAAGTATGAACGAAAAGGTAAGCAACAAGGAGACCAATTGAAGTGCTATGGAGGCGGAGAAATCGGGCATATCAAATCAAATTGTCCAAATATCAAAAAGGAGAAGAAACCATTCAAGAAACAAAGAGCATACATCTCTTGGGGAGGCGACTCCGGAGACGAATCAAGTGATGGAGAAGGAAACGAGACCGCAAACTTGTGTCTTATGGCACACGAAGAAACTCAAAATGAGGTATGTACCACTTCTAAGAACTATTTCACTTTAGAAGAATTGCAAGATGCATTTGATGAGTTATATAAAGAGTTTATTAGCGCTTCTAAATCTATAAAAGATCTAAGAAAACAATTCTCTTCAAAAGAAAAGGATTTTGAAAAACTTACTCTTGAAAATGAGAAATTAAAAGAGGAAAACAAGTTTTATGGAAAAAGAAGTGCCGATAAACCCGAAAGCTCAAATAAGGATTGTACTTCTTGCAAATATCTAAAGGAAGAAGTAGAAAGTCTTAAAAGCACTTTGCGCAAATTCAATTCTTCACACAAAAATCTCAATGAAGTGCTTGTAAATTTGAAATCCACTAAGTACGGTATAGGCTTTAAACACGAGCCAAAAGAAAAAGTTGAGTCCACTCCTAAACCACCTAAGGCTCAACTTAGGCAAAATAAAATAAATGTCAACTCTCAACCTAGAAATCCTAGAATTGCAACTCATCCTAGAACAAATGCTAGAAGAAATAGTAGCATGTATAGACCACCTAGACAAGATTTTTGAAAACCACATCAAAACTATATTCCTAACAATAGAGTAAATACTAGAAGAAATATTGGCATGTATAGACCACCTAGACAAGATTTTCGAAAACTACATCAAAACTATATTCCTAAAAATAGAGTGAATAAATTTAGACCTCTAAATTATTATCATCCTAGAAGAATGCACAATCTGAATGTCATTTGTCATTATTGCAATAAAATTGGACATATTGCTCCCGCATGCTTCACTAGACATAGACATTTCACCGCAGGACAATCACACCAATATGTTGCACCTAACGCACAAGGACCCAAAATGGCTCGGGTACCAAAATCTCATTAATTTGTTTTGTAGGTGTGTTTGAAGGGATCAAGTGTACTTTGGTACCTTGATAGTGGATGCTCCAAACATATGACCGGGGATGCATCAAAATTCCTTCAACTAAAACCCACAGAAGGAGGAAATGTTATTTTTGGAGACAATAACAAAGGAAAGATTATCGGCATTGGATCGGTCAGTAAGGACGAATCCTCCTCCATTAAGCATATTTTGCTAGTTAAATGTCTTAAACATAATCTCTTAAGCATAAGTCAATTATGTGACAAGGGAAATCTTGTATTGTTTGACTCCGAAGAGTGCTTAGTTATCCGTCGTAGTGATTTTAAAATTATTCTTCGTGGTATTATAATGGATAATATCTATATGGTTGATCTTGAAAATTCTTCATCAAGTTATGTGAATTGTCTTTTGAGTAAAGAAGACGACATGTGGTTATGGCATCGTAGAGTAGCTCATGTAAACATGAATCTTTTAAACAAACTAGTTTCACAAGATTTAGTAATTGGTCTTCCAAGAATGAAATTTGAAAAAGACTCTATTTGTGATTCATGTCAAAAAGGGAAACAAACAAAGGCTTCTTTTAAATCCAAAAATGTTGTTTCAACCACTAGACCTTTACAACTTCTACACATGGATCTCTTTGGACCATCTCATGTTGAAAGTTTTGGTGGAAATCTTTATGCTTTTGTAATTGTTGATGACTTCTCTAGATTCACATGGACGTTATTTCTTGCTCATAAAAGTGATGCCTTTCATGCTTTTAAAAGTTTTCTTAAACGTATTCAAAATGAAAAGAACACAACCGTCACTTCCATAAGAAGTGATCATGGGGGAGAGTTCGATCATAATATCTTTGCGGATTTTTGTGACGAACTCGGTATTGAACATACCTTCTCGGCTCCACGTACACCACAACAAAATGGAGTGGTGGAACGTAAAAATCGATGTGTCGAAGAGATGGCTAGAACCATGCTCGATGAGGCTAAGATTTCCAAAAAGTTTTGGGCGGACGCCGTGAGTACCGCTAGCTATGTTTTAAACAGAGCTGTCATAAGACCGATACTCATAAAAACTCCCTGTGAACTCTATAAGGGAAGGAAACCAAATCTTTCTCATCTTAGAGTCTTCGGTTGTAAATATTTTATTCACAACAACGAAAAAGATAACTTGGGAAAATTTGACGCGAAAATCTGATGAAGGAATTTTTCTTGGTTACTCATCGCGTAGCAAAGCATATAGAGTTTTTAATAATCGAACCAAAACTGTTGAGGAATCTCCTCATGTAGTATTTTGTGAAAATGATGCTCGCTTGGCGAGAAAGGATTCTTGTGTTGATCTTGCAAATGCTTTAAAGAAAATCAATCTTCAAGACGAGGTACAAAAGGAGGATCCAAAGGAAGTTCAAGATGAAGTCATGGAACAACCTTCGGAAGAAGTACCACCACAAGAAGAAGAATCGATGATGCCTAAGGCTTGGAGGACGTCTAAAGACCATCCTCTTGACAAGGTAATTGGCAACATCGAGAAAGGGGTAAGTACACGAAACCTTCTTAAAGACACCGTAGGGCATATGGCTTTTGTTTCTCAAATCGAACCTAAAACCATTTCCGAAGCGATTGGGGATGAGCATTGGACCTTGGCAATGCAAGAGGAGCTTAACCAATTCAAACGTAATGATGTTTGGGAATTGGTGCCAAGACCCGATAATCATACCATAATTGGTACGAAATGGGTTTTTCGGAATAAATTAGATGAAAATGGCATAATCACTAGAAACAAAGCTAGGCTAGTTGCTAAGGGTTATAATCAAGAAGAAGGAATTGATTATGAAGAAACCTATGCAACCGTTGCACGCCTAGAAGCCATTCGTTTATTACTTGCATTTTCATCATCTATGAATTTTAAACTATATCAAATGGATGTCAAAAGTGCCTTGCTAAATGGATTCATTCAAGAGGAAGTATATGTTGAACAACCCCCGGGGTTTGAAGATATTAAATCTCCCGACCATGTCTTCAAGCTTAAGAAAGCTTTTTATGGTCTCAAACAAGCTCCTTGAGCATGGTATGAACATCTAAGTAAATTTCTCTTAGAGAATGAGTTTGAAAGGGGGAAAGTCGACACCACACTTTTTATCAAAAATAAAAACAATGACATCCTGTTAGTTCAAATCTATGTCGATGATATTATTTTTGGTGCTACTAATGATCTTTTATGCGAGGAATTCTCTAAGTTGATGACTAGCGAATTCGAAATGTCAATGATGGGTGAGCTAAACTTCTTCTTGGGGTTGCAAGTGAAACAAATGAAAGAGGGAACTTTCATTTGCCAAACTAAATATTGCAAGGAGTTGCTAAATCACTTCGAAATGAGCAACGCCAAAGCAATGGCCACTCCAATGAGCACATCCGACCATATTGACAAGGATGAGAAAGGTAAGGAAGTAGACACCAAGAAGTATCGAGGTATGATCGGATCCCTTCTCTATCTTACTGCTAGTAGACCGGACATCATGTTTAGCGTGTGATTATGCGCTCGATATCAATCATGTCCGAAGGAGTCTCACTTAACCGCGGTAAAACGGATTATGAAGTATCTTGTTGGAACAATAAATGTGGGACTATGGTATCCCAAAGGTTCTTCATGCCAACTTGTTGGTTATTCCGATTCCGATTTTGCGGGATGCAAATTGGACCGCAAGAGCACTAGTGGCACTTGCCATTTGCTCGGTAGCTCTCTAGTTTCTTGGTTTAGCAAGAAACAGGTAAGTGTTGCGTTGTCCACAACCGAGGCTGAATATGTAGCCGCGGGGAGTTGTTGCGCTCAAATCCTTTGGATGAAACAACAACTCTCGGACTATGGCCTTAGTATCGATCATATCCCTCTTCGATGTGATAATACTAGCGCCATTAGCTTGACGAAGAACCCTGTTCTTCACTCAAGAACGAAACACATAGAAATTAGGCACCACTTTATAAGAGATCACGTTCTCAAAGGTGATGTCGAAATTGAGTTTTTTGAAACAAAAGATCAATTGGCCGACATCTTTACAAAGCCTTTAGAGAAAGAGTCCTTCTTCCGAATTCGTAGTGAACCCGGGATTCTTGACTCCACGTTGATCTAATTCATGCATTGCATTTTTATGTTGTAACGATTACTAACTTGAGCGTCGGAGGCGCCTAATTCTTTTTTGCAGGTATCGCCCCAAAGACAGGGGGAATTATCAGACACCCGTGCAGAATAATCGATTTCTCTAAAGTCAATAATCGATTATTCCCCATTTACGTTTTATGTTTATTATGCTGGAAAATTGACATAATCGATTATACAACACTACGTTATCTAAAAGTTTTGGCTTTGCAGGATTTTAGCTGTTAAATATAAAATCGATTATCACATATCCCTAATCGATTATGTTGACATTTATTTTCAGGTGTTAAGTCACTGTGTGACAATAATCGATTATTTAAAACAGCATAATCGATTTTCCTATTACCGTCTCGGATGTCCGTTACTACATTTTCAGAAATAATCGATTATCTCAAAAGCACAATCGATTATTCCCTGAGTCAGAAAATCACTGGGCACACTGTGTCAGAATAATCGATTACCATAGTTCCATAATCGATTATTCTCAGTCAGTATTTCAAAATAGTTACCGTTTCTGACCGTTTGCTCCTTAAATTTTTGCAGATTTCTTAACTTTAATGCAATTTCATTCTTCACATTATAAATAGGTGCATTATATCTTCAATGTCTTCACTCAAACATCAATCTTAGCTCCCAAAACTCTCAAAAATCTCTCACAACTCTTCAAAGGCTATTACTATTTATTCAAAATGACGGGCAAAACTTCCAAACGAGCTCGTTCCGCCAAAAATGTTGCCTCCTCTTCCGTCACTCGTCCACTAGTTCATTGTTATAAAGATGGTTCTTATTTACGATTCAATAGTGAAGCCGAACTTATGCGCTTCATTGAAAAATTTAAAAATCGAGAAATCCTTCCTCCTCGATTTTCCACGGATCGTTTCCTTAATAACAGCGCCCCTCCATCCACAGCAAATATGCTTATGCAAAGCCAACTCCTTGAATTCCTATATCTTCACACTCCTTACATTCACCCTCCTCTAATTCGGGCCTTCAATTCAAATCTCGAGAAGGACGAAGATGGTGAAATTGTCTCGAACATCAATGGAACTTCAATTCCTCTATCTGAGGCAAATATTCAAGCCCTCACTAAACTCCCGCGCTATGGGGAAGACATTTCTCTCTATACTAGGGAAGAAGGCGCGTTATTTAATGAACAACTTCTCTTCACCCAAATTGGCATCGGTGAATTTATTGCAACTCCGGACCATCGTCGTCCAACCATTACAAACATGCTCCCGGAATATCGTCTAATTTTTTATTTCATCACCAGCGTTCTAAAACCGCGAAAATTCAATCACACAACTATCTCTCATGAGGATTCAAAACTCATGCATGCCATTATCACCGGGGCTCGCATCAATTGGTGCAAGTTCGTCATGACTCACTTATATGATGCAATTGGGGAAGATAAGCCACTCCCCTATGCTTTTGTCGTTATGACCATTCTTGTTGCTTCCGGTATCGACACCTCCGTCGGTCCTCACAAAAAGGCGACAAAACATTGGGAAATTCAAGAATCTTCATTTCCCCATATCGGCGAGCATCCGCCTCCTCCTCCACCTCAAAGACGTCGTCATCCGGCCCCGTCCGATGCATCCCTCCAATCTATTTCCGAGCAACTTGCCTCCATGTCCACATCCATAAATCGTATTGATATGAATGTTAATCGATTGACTCACGAGCTCCATGGATATTTTGATCACGTCCATTATCCATATGCCCAAATTGTCCTTCGGGAAGATGTACCGGATGTCGAGACGGAAGTCAATGATGATAATGAATAATGTCTTGTCTCTTTGTTTTTCTAGTTTGCATAATATTCTGTCTTTTATTTTTATGTATTTGCAATATTGTTTAATCAATAAAGAGTTAGTTATTTTTTGCTAATGTCAAAAGGGGGAAGATATGGGCTATGCACACTAATACATATTGGCATAAATTGAGGGGGAATTCATAACTTGAGGGGGAACTCGTTGCAAATCTATATACTTGTCTTGGATCGTCATTATGAATTAATTAATATGCGTATCCCGATATTGGTTTGCCATTATCAAAAAGGGGGAAATTGTTGAAACACGTTCTCAAGTCGCTAAACTAAACGTGTGTTCATATCTGTAGGTTTTGATAAATGACAAACCGACGTGAACGGAACATTGACATATGCCGAAGTCCAAGCACAAGAGAAACAAAGATCAAGATTAAGTAAAGCAACAAAGTTATACATGAGTCGTTCTATAATTGTGATCTTGATCCGACAATTGATTCAAGACTTGGCTTCTCTCGTAAAATCATTTTTATCAAACCATGCATCTTTAATTTAAAGCAAAATGATTTTCAAACATTTCATTTTTGAATTCTAAACATGTCTTTCAAATCTGGACAAACAAAATCGATTATGTACTTTATGATAATCGATTATGTTAAAGCAGTGTACACCAGATTTACAAAGCTGTAAGATAATCGATTATGTACCTTATGATAATTGATTATGTTAAGGCAGTGTACACCAGATTTTACAAAACTGCAAGATAATCTATTATGTACCTTATGATAATCGATTATGTTAAGGCAGTGTTTACTAGATTTTTCAAAGCTACAAGATAATCGATTATGTGCCTTAGACTAATCGATTATGTTGAGACAGTGAGCATCAGATTTTACAAAGTAGCAAAATAATCGATTATGGCTTTTCTGATAATCGATTATATTAAAGACCGTTGCCAAAGTATTTTCAAACACTGAAAGATAATCGATTATGTACAATCAGGTAATCGATTATACGATTTGGATAATTGATTATTCTGCTTAAAATCTGGGAATGATTTTTAGACGATTGGCAGATAATCGATTATGCAGAATCAGATAATCGATTATCCTAGCACAAAATCAGCAATTTGTGATTGGCAATTAAGCAACGGTTTTGGGTGTTTTGAGCACTATAAATACAACTCAAATTCACTCTTCTAAGTACAACAACTAATTACATTCTTTCTTAAGCTTACATACTCTCATTCAATCATTTTATATTCATTTCATAGCTTTTTGAGAGCCAAACTCTTGACTAAGTGTGCGTTCTTAAGCGTATTGTTTTTACTCATATCTACTCTATAAAGAGAGTCTTGTCTTGAGTGCTAAGTGTTTGTACACACTTGAAGGGATAGTCTAATCCCTTGTTGTAAGAAGGAAAAGTAGTTCCTTGGATTGAAGTCTTGAGGTGCGGTATCCTCGAGCAGGTTGAAGTCTTGTAGAGTGTATATCTACGAGCAAGTGTAACGGTTTGTTAGGCACCCGTAAGCTTAGCGAAGTTAGTGTAAAACTCGAGAGAGTCTCTCGGGGACTGGACTAACCACACGTTGTGGTGAACCAGGATAAACTTGGTGTGTTCTCTCCTTACTTCTTTATTTACCGCACTTATTTTACTCCTGCAATTTTAATTCCGCAAATTTACTTATAACGCTATTCACCCCCCCCCCCTAGCGTTAAGCATATATTCTAACACAATTATCAAGAGAGGAAAAAGGAAATATGGTAAAAAGTTTATTGATATAGAGAGATTCTCGCCTGGGACTTTGTAAGGCAATTTCAGTACATTTTTTATATTGCCCCGAATAGGAACTCCTTAGCCAACTTGAAGAATAAACATGCAGAAGCTTCAGAGAATATGCTGTTAAATGGCGCGAGCAATCATCAAGAGTAAAGTCTCCTATGGACGAGACGGAGATGGTCACCGTCTTTCTATTAGCGCAAGAGGCAGATTATTTTCAGAATATGATGTCGGCCAATTTTAGAAGGATGACTCTCGCTTGAGAAGCTTGAAGTTGAAAGAGTTAACCAATTTAAATTTTTATGTATTTGATCTTGGATCGGAGTTTTGATTATCCGTTAGGCCTGAATGGTGATACTAGACTTGGGTGTACGTCCAGATTTTTATTCAGATATTTCTAGAAGGTTTTGGAAATATTTGGCAAAATTAGCCAATTTTAGGGTTAGAAATTTCCTTAGGTTTGACCATGGTTTTACTTTAAGGATATCGGGTTCGAATTTTACACTCTATTTGGATCATTGTTCCCCATCGTATTATAATATATTGTATTGTATTGTATCGTATCATTTTATGAATATAATATTTGGATAGATTGTATTCCTTATTATTGTCAAATAATATTTTGCTATTTGGTTTTACTGTATCGTATTGTACTATAACTAATAAGTTTACCAAAATACCCTGAGCTATTTAACTATTTAATATATCAAAAAGGCATAAAAATAAATTTAAAAAAAAAACAAAACAGAAGAAGGAAAAGTTCCTTAAGAAAGTAGAACAAAAGAGCGAGACAGAAGAAGGCAAAACAAAGAAGCACAACTAATTAGAATTAAGTTAAAAGCAAACTAGGAGAAAAAATAAAAGAAAGAGCGGCCTTTAACGTTGGCGGAAAAAGTTTTGAAAAAAAATAAAGTAGGTTATAGGTTGGAAATTTGGAGTTAAAATAGAAAAGAAAAAAAAAAGAAAAAGGGTAAAACAAAATAGTTGAGTAATAAGTTAGGGCATAATTGGCACACCAAATCGGTTGTTTCAACAAAGGGGACTTTTCGTTGTTCCGGAATAATAGATTTAGCAATACAATACAATCAAATTTAATGAAACAATCAAAACAAATATTATTTTAGAATAACAATATAATATAATACAATAGGGAGCAACCATCCAAACAATTTGTTAGTTTCGGGACTCGGGATAGATCTATTTTGTCATTTAGAACTTGTCTGAAAAATCTGATGTCATTTAGAGTCGGTTTGATAGAAATCGGACGAGTGGTTGTGTTTCTAGAAATTCTTGAAATTCATTATGATTTTCATGTGTTTGATGTTCAATTTATGGTTATACATGTTATTTTGATATTTTGATTGCACGAGGGAATTTGTATGATATTTTTAGATTTATGTGAATGTTTGGTGTGGAGCCCTGGGGCTCGGGTGAGTTTTGGATGGATTTTGTAGAATTCTTAGTGTTGCTGTCGCTTCCATCGCAATTGAAATGTTTTGGTCGCAAATGCGACAACTGCATTTGTGAGGTCATCCTTGATTTTACTAATATGGGTTGCTGGGTAAGGGACCTCGCATTTTCAAGGATTGTATCACAATTGCGGATACTGGAGGCTCGTTTTTGCGGCACTAGATTTGCATTTGCGAAGTTTATTGTCGCAAATGCGCCATTAGCAAGTCTGGCTGGGTTCGCTTTTGCAATCCCTTTTTCCTCAATTGCATTTGTGAACCCTAGGTTGCAAAAATGACAGTTGTACCTGGTTATATATTTTGTATTTTGGGACTTAGTCTCATTTTATCAATTTTGATCCCTAGACTCAATGAGGGGCGATTTTGTGAAGAGATTTTTATATCAAACTATTGGGTAAGTGGTTTTAATAAATTTTTAATTATATTACATGATTATATACAAGATTTAGCATCAAATTCATGAAAATACAAGAGAAATTTTTGGGATTGGTCTATGTTTTGAAAAATAAAATTTGAGATTTGAGGATCGAATTGGACTCGAATTTGAAAAAAAAAATACATATATGGACTCATGGGACGATGGATAGTTGAACCTACTCTTCGACTCGGGTTTTGACTGGGCATGCCGTGGATGACTTTTGATGACTTTTGGATAATTGTATAAACTCCATACCTTTATTAATTGAAATTGCTTTATATTGCATTATTTGATATTAGCAGGTCATTTTTCGCTAGATTTGAGCCGAATGGAGGTAAATTTTAAAGGGAGAAGCTATTTTGAGTATTGATTTGACCTAATTGAGATAAGTATCTTATATAATTTTGTGTGAGAGAAGCTACGCTTCACGTTTTGGGTTGATAGTACTATTTGGATTATGTGAAAGACGCGTACACGGGATGACGGGTGTGTATATGAGCTTATAGGTTATATTTGACCAGTTTAGAGTATTAGGCTTTTTCATGCATTTAATTGAAGTTGTCATTTCATGTTATATCTTCTATTCTTAGGCTTGCTCTTACGTGCTCTACTTGAAATTGTTAGTACATGTTTTATCTTTTATTGTCAAGTTTACTCTTATTTGCTTTAATTATTACTTGTTCAATTCACGCCTTATCCATTACGTGCATTAATTGATAATTGATTCTTTGTAACCGTGCATTTCATTTATGAACTGTCACTACTTGCTACTTGATTTAGTGAGTTATCATGTAACTATTTTATCCGCTTGTGACTTTCTTTGTTTAGCTTCTTTATTGTGTTTAATTTTGTGATATGGCGTTATTACTTGTAATTTGTTTGTTCAATTTATATTATTTGGGGATCGGTTTGCATATCGCAACGGTATTGAAATTATATGATATGAGATGACAAGATAAGGACGGATGATATAATATAGGTGGGATTGGGTTGCACGCCGCAACAGATTGATATATTTTAATTGTTGTGTTAGTAAAGCTATCCTCAGGTTGTGATTCTCATGGTACATTCTACATTGGAGTGATTTATCGTTTGAACATTTATTATTTTTCCTCAAATCATTTCACTTATATTTTGATCACATTTGGTTGACTGTTGCTATTCTAGTATTGGAAAGATAGTGACTTCATGTGTGAGCTATGCGTTCTACGTGGTTTGTTATATTATTTTAATGTGCCTATTTGTGCCTCCGTCATTACTTGGTGAACTGATTGCCAAGATAAATTTATTGTGGGGAGTCATCATCTCATAATATGTTGAGTTATTGGTAACGTAGCGGTTTTAAATAAAGAAATAGTCAATATGCTTTACTTTATATGACTCTTAAGACAAGACTTGATAACTCACTCAGTACTTTACTATATTTAAATTGTTATCATGACAATTATCATTACCATATTTATGCTTTACTCTAGTTATATTTTTATTACGCTTTACTATAAATAATTCCACATTTAATTTGCCAACTTATCGGATATTTTAATTTATTTAAAAATATCATTTTACTTTACCTTATATGATTTTTTACTAAATTCATTTGACACTCTATTTTGTATGAACTGCATGAATACTATATGAAAACGGAAGAATCGACAAGTTTCGCCGTTTGTGTTTCTATGCCTTAGCCTAACCAACCCTTCACTAATAATGTTTCGGGGTATTTATATGCTAGGGTCGGAGTCCCCAAGATCAAAACCAAGTGGGAAATGTTGAATGTACGGAATAGGAAAGGCACAGGCCTCAGAGCTCTTGCGGCCTGCCTTGTAACGCGCCCCAGTGCTCGCGAGGCCTGCTCTAACGCATGGTCTAGCTCGCCTGGAGCCGGGCTTCGCTTATCCTGGCGCCTGGTTCGAGGACTTGTCCGATTTTTTCCTTTTCGTGTTCTTTTAGTGTATTTTTGACATCCTTGTGTGTTATTTTTACTCGTTTTCATTCTTCAATGGTCCCATACATAAAAACGGCACAATTAAGCTCGAATGTCACATATATTAAAATTAATCATCAAAATGTACAGCAAGTAATACACTACAAATATACATTTATAATCAATTATCAAGAGAGGAAAAAGGAAATATGGTAAAAAGTTTATTGATTTAGAGAGATTCCTTATTTACGGGAGTTACCCAAGGGAAACTGTTAAAAATATCTAAAAGAATATTATTATTTTTTCAAGGAAAAAGGGTCAAGAATATCCTTAATATATTAGAAATGGCTCTAAAAAAGTATCCGTTAACTTTTGATCTTGTTATGAAATAATATAAAAGACAAGAACAATAACTCAAGAACAAGAGCAAATAGAGAGAAGAGTAGAGAGAGTTCTTCTTATTGATACTTAGAGAATGTTAGGAGTGATTTACAATGGTAGAAGACCCCTTTATTTATAGGGAGTGGGATGATTTATCTACCAAGAATAGAACTCTAGAATCTCTCTAATTATAGACATTCACCTTAATAGGAGATTTCATAACACTCCCCCTTGAATGTCTATTCAATAATGTGCCTCGTTAAAACCTTAAAACCAAAACCCAATGGGAAAAATTAAAGAAAGGAAAAAGAGTACACATGTTTGAATATGCGCCTATTGGTTGCCTCGTTAAAAACCTTGCAAGGAAAACCCGGTGGGACAAAACCTTGTAAGGGAAAAAGAGTGCAACGCGCATTAACTCCCCCTAATGAGTACATCAATTTATATCCTTGAGCATTTGCATTTCAATCTTGTGCATCATCTTCAAAACGATCTTTGGTAGACGTTTAACAAATCAACCATATTGACTTGAATAAATATTCCGTACCTTGAAATCATCATTCTTGATAGATATGAACATCTTCATATAATGTCGTGGAATAACTCTTCAATATCTCCATAGATGCATTCTCAATGTCATCATGCTTATAGTTATAGCAAGATACATATGTACACAAATTGTACTAAGGATGTGGTACTTCAGGACCAAGAATTGAATATGCTTCAAGCAACTTAAATCTTTCAAGTTAAGTCATATAAGCCATATAATAGACTTTAGATGCATATCAAGTTTTCCATGTCATGCTAGACAAATAAGATATCGAAAACTGATTATACATACCTTTGACTTTATACTTTCAAGCATTTGAACTATAGGTTCAAAACTACATGTCTTTCATATGGAATCAATTCTTCTTGAGTTGTATCTCTTCCATTTAGTTACTTTCTTTGGGTCAGCAAATGCGTATAGCATGCTTTGCAATATGTTGCAATTGAATTATCCCTTTTATGAACTTCAGGTTCATATCATGATATTCGGGGATATACATATACAAATGATAATTCATCCCATGTAACCTTTTCTCAAGCGTTTACCATGTCTCCCCCTCATGTTAGTAAAGCTAACTTGTTTCCTCAACTTTAGGAAACCATCTTTGTGCATTATCATGTCAATATACACGGCACATTAATAATAAGATGAAATTATTTGGTTCCTGACCCTGAACCACTTGTGAGGGGAGAATATAATATACTCTCGTATACAACGTATATCAAACTGATATATATAACTTTGTTCTCATAAGAAACAGTTTAGATATTAAGTGGAAGCACTCAATAATTATCTTGCTAAACCAACTTTGATATAAACCAACTTATCAAGATGAACTATCTTGAGTAGAAAATCTGGAAATTATGCTCGAAGTTAGATTACTGAGCGATTTACCTCGCAAGCACCGGCCAGGCTGCGGGTTAATAACAATTGCGCATGTAACCATTTCATAGATGCATCATATGTGGTATACATGGCAGGTGAATGGGCCCATATTCACCTTTGATATTTCCAGAATTTATGGGCTTCAACCCGAACTCTTTAGTTGGTCAGTTCATTGATGAGAACAAGTGATACAAGAGAATTCGTAAAGAACTTTCTAGTTCTTTGATATTCACCCATGTGAATTTGCACATCATACTTAAAATGAGATGGCTAACACGAATGCCAACTGAATAAATTATCAATATTGGTAAACTTCAAATTTACACCATGACATGTGCACTTATCAATAAACTTCAGGTTTATTATGACATGGGTTTTATACCAATAGATATCCACTTTATTGTGCCATTCTTTCGTTTGTGTAGTACAAACAGGAGAACAAAGCGGGTAGCTTTTCATATGCAAATTACCCCGCTACAAGTTGTAGTAATAGGAGATATCAAAGCCTTCCTTTATTTATAGTCTCAATATAATCAATCGCTTTCGCGTGTACTTTGGAAACTGAATAAGTTTCTTTGAGACTTACTACAGCACAATACTCAATTGTGTTTCTCCAACATAGTAATAATTGGCTCTTCCAGAGCTCTCAATTAATTTTGTACTACCACAGATTCATCAACATCCATGTGGTGAATATCTTTCTTAAAGAGAAAGTTATACCATTATGGTCATGTCAAACTTATATGCAAGATATGTTTCTTGCATTATCGTTGTCCTTTAATAGTCATATTTCCAAAATACTTTGGCGTACAATAAGTACGTGACCAACGATCATTCATGCCATATATCATCTCAAACCTCCTTCTAGGGGTAAGTGTGGTATCATCTCAAACCTCCTTCTACGGGTGAGTGTGGTATATTCAATACCAATTTCATGTTCATATTCTTCCAATAATGAATATGTATTCGTGAATCAAATGTTGTCACATTCACTTCGGGGATATGTGATTTTGCTATCCTTTTCAAATCTATAAATGCGTCAGGCATTTGATTTGCTATTCTTTGCAAATGGATAATCTTTTGCGCCTCTTTCATAAATAGAGGTATGTGGATCAAGATGAGATAATGATGCATTTTTCCACAAAATTTCCCGTTTGGTTTCACCAACTTCTCCCCCTAATTTTGGGAAAAGTGTCTCATCAAATTGACAGTCTGCAAATCGTGCAGTGAACAAATCTCATGTCAATGTTTCGAGGTAGCGAATAATGGAGGGCGATTCAACCTCAACATATATTCCTAACCTTCTTTGCAGACCCATTTTGGTGCGGGATGGCGGTGCTACAGGCACATATACTGCGCATCCAAAGATTCTTAAATGGGATATATTGGGTCCATGACCCAAAACCAATTGCAACGGGGAATATTTGTGTCAATTCGTCAGTCAGAGACGAAGTAGCATTGCTGTATGCAAAATGGCGTGACCCCAAATCGAAGTGGGCAGCCTACGAACTAGCATTGCTGCATGCAAAATGGCGTGAACCCAAACCAAAGTGGGCAGCCGACGAACTAGCATTGCTGCATGCAAAATGGCGTGAACCCAAACCGAAATGGGCAGCCTCGTTTTCATGAAGAATTCAAGATTATTCTCATCTATTGTCTCAATATGATATCCATTTTGAATGATATCTTTAAAACTCAACAAGTTCTTCTTAGACTTGGAGGAGAATATTGCATTCTCTAAGATAAACGTCGTGCCTTTGGGCAGAGTTACAGTTGCTCTTCCGGAGCCTTCAATCAATTTACTTCCCATGGTTTGACATATAAAAGAAAATATACGAACATGAGAATAAACAAGTTTAATTCTTTTGTGTCACATAATATTTTCAAAATCTGCTGCTAACAGTTGACTAACAAAATCAGATATGTTATCCAGTACTTTGCAGTTTGAAAATTTCAGTTTAAACGTTTTCTTCAAACAATCGATTGTTACTTACAAACAATCGATTGTTGAACATTGACAATCGATTGTTAAACACACACAATCGATTATTTGCTATTTTGAAAAACTTCAGATCACACTGTCTTAAGACAATCGATTGTTATGCATAGACAATCGATTGTTGGCTATTTTTGAAAAATTCCAGAGCACACTGTTTTAAGACAATCGATTGTTATGCATAGACAATCGATTGTTGGCTATTTTGAAAAATTTCAGAACACACTGTTTCAAGACAATCGATTGTTATGCATAGACAATCGATTGTTGGCTATTTTGAAAAATTCCAGAACACACTGTTTCAAGACAATCGATTGTTATGCATGGACAATCGATTGTTGGCTATTTTGAAAAATTCCAGATTACACTGTCTTAACGACAATCGATTGTTAGACAAAGACAATCGATTGTGGATGATTTTTGAAAAATTCCAGATTACACTGTCTTAATGACAATCGATTGTTAGTCAAAGACAATCGATTGTTGATCAATTGTTTTTCAGTTTTAATGCGAAAATAGTTGATAATCGACTAGTTTTTCAGGCTAGTCGATTACCCCTACTGAAAAATAAAAATATTATTGATATTTGAACATATTGAAGATATTCTAAAGAACTACTACTAACATTGCTTTATGAACTAACTAATACGAGCTAATACTAATGACTATTAGTTTATTCACTAACTAATACAAATAAGTAGAACAAAATCAAATAACTCCATCTTCTTTCATTACGGACCCATCGCCGATTAGGTGGTCTATTTTCCCTTCGGGTTGCTCAAAGAAGTCTGCCACATCCAGGTGGGTGATGTCCTCATTGTCGTCATAGACAAAATTTGTTTCAGGGCCTTTTCTCTTTCGAGATGCTTGATAAAGGTCAACCAAGTGTCTTGGTATACGGCAAGTCATTAACCAGTGTCCTTTCCCACCGCAACGATAACATATAGTTTCTGAACTATTTGCCTTAGGATCTTCATGACCCCGTTTCTGCTTTCGGCGGTTATCTCTCCTTGGGGGTTGACGGACTTCATTGGAATTTCTTCCTTGTCTACGTCCCTGGCTATGACCCCGTTTACGACCATGACCATGGTCCTTTTCATGTTTGGCATAATGAGAGTGCACCTTATCTGCTTCAGGCAGTGGTGTGGACCCAGTGGGTCGATTTTCATGATTTCTCATGAGCAGGTCATTATTTCACTCAGCCACTAGTAGAAGAGAAATTAGTTCAGAGTACTTTGTAAAGCCTTTCTCTCTGTACTGTTGTTGCAGTACTATATTGGAGGCATGAAACGTTGTAAACGTTTTCTCAAGCATATCATAATCGGAGATATTATCCCCGCATAGCTTCAATTTAGAAGTAATTCTGAACATAGCAGAATTATATTCAGAAACGGACTTAAAGTCCTGGAGTCTCATATGAGCCCAATCATATCGTGTTTGTGGCAGAGTGACCAACTTCAGGTTGTCATATCTCTCCTTTAAGCCGTTCCACAAGACGAGTGGATCCTTGACGGTGAGATATTCAATCTTCAAACCTTCATCAAGGTGATGGCGCAAGAAAATCAAGGCCTTCGCACATTCTTGGGTGGATGCTTTTTCTCTATCTTTGATGGTGTCTCCGAGACCCATAGCATCTAAGTGGATTTCAGCATCCAACACCCATGTCATATAGTTCTTGCCCGAAATTTCAAGGGCAACGAACTTTCTTTTCGTAATGTCAGACATAATCGAAAATTAAATTAGGAAGAGGGAAATACCTTAGATTTCTCGAGAATGGTTCTTGAGACGGTAGAGTCTCGTGCTGATAACGTGTTATGAAATAATATAAAAGACAAGAACAATAACTCAAGAACAAGAGCAAATAGAGAGAAGAGTAGAGAGAGTTCTTCTTATTGATACTTAGAGAATGTTAGGAGTGATTTACAATGGTAGAAGACCCCTTTATTTATAGGGAGTGGGATGATTTATCTACCAAGAATAGAACTCTAGAATCTCTCTAATTATAGACATTCACCTTAATAGGAGATTTCATAACAGATCTAAAATTATCCCAAACCTTTTGTTTTGGGTTCAAACATATCCTAAAACTAACGAAACCAACCTGAGTAAAATTTGGATTTTAAAAATAGCCACGTGGCATTTTCTAAGCTTGTCACATGTATATTAGCATTAATTTAAAATCCACTTATTTATTAAATAAAAATAAGTGGATTAACTAAATAAAATAAGTGGACCCATCGTTCCTTCTTCCTAATTAGAAGAGTTCAGCAACTCTATTTTTCTTCTTCAGTTACCTTTCGCCTTTCAAATGGCAATGCACGACGTGTCAAGAACATAAATACAATAAATACATCAGCAATCGAACAACATAACTAGTTCATATAGTAGATATACCCTGATCCAATATCATATTTAATAACTTGAATATATTTTTGTGAATGTCATTTGATATAAAATATATGACATCTGATATTCTTTTATCAAAATTATTAATTGTTTGATTAATTTGATAAGGTCCTTGATTTAATTTTGAGAATTGTCATCGTGATAGAGATCATGATAATGAGAGCAAAGTCTTTTACAATTTAATCTAAATTTTGTTCTTGATCATAGGATTATTGATTTGGACATTAGTACTCCGGTTAGATCAATATTTATGTGATCGTCTTTATCGGATAAAGATTAGTTGATCTCATTAACTAAATCAAATAGATAGATGATCCATATAGAGATATGATCATTGAACCGACTCATTGGATAACTTCTAATGGTTAGAATTACCATAATTGTCAATAGGATATTTTCTTGAAGAATGTGATGTAACCGTTTCCTTTGACTTGAGATCGTCATATTAATAGACAAGTTATTTATTGTGCTTTGATACTAGACTCCTATGGCCCTAGGGCGATAGTTGAAAAGATATTGGGTACGATTAAATACTTGTAGAATTAGTGATTGATCAAGACAAAATCTGTCAACTCTTGGTAATAATTTTAAGCTCCATGTTGTCATGAATTATAAACGACCAAACTAAGACCTTGGCCAGGGCAATTGAATGAAAGAAGAAATGAGTTTCTTAGGTCATTCAATGGTCGATTATATTTGACGTGAACACATAGTTGATCGCCTATTGGGATTTGACAATTGAACCATACCTAGGGTGATCCAGAGCTATAAGGACAGAAGGAAAAAATACATTATTCTTTTACTGGTTCTTGAGAGTAAATTGTATACTTCATGCTATCCGGTCATTAAGGAGCGTTATAAACGTCACCCTTGATTAGTATATTGATATGATCAATTTACTACCGGTTTAGTATTGAACATATGGGGTCGCACACTAACAAGTGTTCTGATCTTTGCTAAAGGATTAATTAATTTATTATTTGATAATTTATTAAAGAATTTAATTATTCAAATAAATTTAGTTATTAGTCCAAATGAAATATTGTTATATTCTTTGCTAGCACAAAGATTATAATTAATATTGTGAATAAATTGAAGTTTCTATTTGGAATAGAAATTAAATAATATCTCTTGATTGAAATATTGTGATATATATAATTAATATTATTTTATATAATAGAAGTATATAAAATATAATATTAATAAAGGTTTGTTAATAAATCCAATTTTGAATTGGATTATTAATGTGTAATTGAAGTTTTATTCTATTTGGAATGGGATTAATATTTTCAATAGGAAAATATTATATTAATATAAAAATTTTATGAATTTGAATCCAATTGAGAATTGGATATACTTTTATTAATTTTCCATGAAAGACTTGGGAAAAGGGTATTTCCATGAAAGACTTAGGAAAAGAGAATTGGATATCTAAAATTTTGAATCCAAAAATTATCAGTTTTTCGACACTTCTCTCGGCAACAAAAGAAAAGGAAATTTCGAAATTTCCTTACAAAATTTTCCAAAGAAAGAAAATTTGGAATTTCATACAAAAATTTTCCATGAGTTTATTTTTGGAATAAACTTTTACCCCAAAATAAATATTACCTCAACCAAATAGGAAAAGGTTTTGTAGGTGATGTTATATAAAGGCTGATGGAGAAAATTTGCAAAGTTTTTTAGTTTTAATTTTTCTTGAGAAGAAAACTTACTTTGTGAAAGTGAGAGTGCAATATAAAGCCAAGAGAGAAAATACAATTACAAGAAAAGTATTTCTTGTTCTTCTAATTTGAGTTGAAATTTTTGAGAAAATTTCAACACAATATTCTTCGTTCAATTTGTTCGCGGGTTTCATTGATCAAAGAGTTGATAGCAAGGATCGGTCTCGGTGTGGATACGCATAGAGTCTTCGCACTATCGAAGAAATTCTGAATAAGAAACTCCCTTCACCAGGTAAGTCTTAGATCCGATCTTTGACACGTAAATAAATGTTAAACATGAAAAATCTACCTAGGATTGTAATTGTCTTCCGCTGCGTGTTACGAACACCTATAAGCAATCCTACAGTGGTATCAGAGCCGTGGTTTATTGTGTTTAAAATTTATTTGTAAAATATTTTAATATTATATTTGAAGAGTTCAAACCATAATAGATGTACCTTGTGCAATAGTCAAATCGTTTTAATGTTGATATTATTTTATTGTGGATAAAATATGCATTCATGTAACTATTGAGATCGTTCATTACTTGAATTTGAAATTTTGTCTTAGATACAACGGGAATCTATAATATTTTACATGATTCTATTGTTATTTTAATTGTTATTAGTTCATGAGATGTTAATTAATAATAATATTCTAGCATGAATTCTTTTTATGTGATATATAAGATAAATATGTTAAAGGATGTTGAATTGTGTTTTATGCCATGTGCTTGTCCATTATATAGTTTAGTTATTTATTACATATGATGTAAATTAATTTAGGACTAAGCATGTAGACTAAATTCACATGCTATAAAAGATTTGATCTGGTGTTATTAAAAAAAAAATTGTTTTTGTAACAATTCCCTCTTACTAAAATTTGAGTTCTTAAATAATAAAATATAAGATATTTTATTATAGAGCTATCCATCAAGGTAAATAATTTTACTTATTTCTTATTTATAAGGAGCGGCCTGACTACTAGGAGACTTATAGTTCGAGAATATGTTAAAATTATTTATTGCATTAGATGTGTGGATTGAAAGTTATTCAATTTTACACTAGACGTCTGGACTACCGAGGGAGTATAAAATTTAATAAGTTCTTTGCTATCATGATGGTTGAACTCAACTATGCCAATAGGATCGACGTGACTACCAGGGGACTATTTGACATAGAGCTATTTAAGAAAATTGTATGGGGATACAACTGGTAAGAGTACTTACCTTTAAAATATATGTGAGAAACGACTTGATTTTCAAGGGGCTCATACATATTGTTAAAGGATTCCTTTACTCCACTAAAAGAAATAAATATTTCGTAAACTCTAATGAGGGTAAATAGTTTAAAATAATTAGTGGAAACATCATTTAGATAAAAGTCCATGTCTTTATGATATATGCAAATATGTTCTTATATTACTGCTTTTTATTTTCTATATTTTAGATTTCTCAATATGTCTGTTATATCACTGTGTGAAATACTTGAGACTAACAAATTGGTGGGACCAAACTTTGATGACTGGTATAGAAATTTGAGAATTGTTCTCATGCATGAAAAGCTTATGGATGTGATCGATAAGCCTGCAAAGATAATCCCTCCAGAGAATGATGTTCAAGGAAACAAGGTTTATCATAAATAATTGAAAGAAAAAACTGCAAGGAGTATCTTGCAACTCTAAAGGACAAGAAACAAGGTGAGACATTAATGAAAAATGTTTTCAAGGTTTCTTCAGCTACCACTAATTCTTCACTGTGGGTATTAGATACTGGCAGTGGTTATAACATCTGCAATATGTTGCAAGAGTTTAAGATAAGTAGGAGGCTAAAGAAAGGAGAAATTAATCTACAAGTTGGAAATGGTGCAAAAGTTGTAGCCGTAGCCATAGGATCAACAATGCTACGGGAAAAGTACTTATGTTGGATGATTGTTATTATGTTCCTAAATTTGTTTTGAACATAATTTCAGCTTCTATGTTAGACAAACGTGATTTTCACATTAATATAGGAAATGGTATTTGCTCTATTTATTATAGTGATCATTTATATGTGAATGGCTATCTCCAACATGATGTTTATGTCTTACCTAGTGTGAATGCTAATTCGATTATGTGTGTTTCAAGTCTTAAGAGGAAAAGAGATGATCATGTAAATCAAACATACCTTTGGCATTGTAGGCTTGGTCATATTGGAGAGAAAAGAATCAACAAGTTGCACAAGGAAGGGTACCTTAACGAGTATGATTTTGAATCATATCCAACTTGTGAATCTTGTCTCAAAGGAAAATTGACCAAATCTCCATTTACTGGAAGTGGAGAAAGAGCTTCTGAATTATTGGGACTAATTCAAAAAGATGTTTGTGGGCCCATGAAAATTCAAGCTAGAGGTGGATATTCTTACTTCATTACCTTCATTGATGATAGTCAAGATGTGGATTTGTATATCTTATGAAACACAAGTCTGAATCTTTTGAAATGTTCAAAAGATTCCGTAGTGAAGTTGAGAAGCAGACTGGTAAAAGTATCAAAGTACTAAGGTCTGATAGAGGTGGAGAATATCTTAGTGAAGATTTTACCAGATATCTCAAAGAGAATGGGATTCTCTCACAGTGGACACCTCCAGAAACACCACAACACAATGGTGTGTCTGAAAGGAGAAACAGAACCTTATTAGATATGGTGAGATCTATGATGGGGTTCACTGATCTTCCAATAAATTTATGGGGATATGCTTTGGAAGCAGCAACATACTTACTTAATAAAGTTCCCACTACGTCAGACTCTACAATACCATATGAGATATGGAAAGGATGTAAGCCTAACCTTAAACATATTAAAGTTTGGGGTTGTCTAGCTTATGTTAAGAGACTACAGTCTGATAAACTTGACTCAAGATCTGATAAGTGTAGGTTCATTGGGTATCCCAAGGAAACAAGGGGATATTATTTCTATCACCCTTCTGACCATAAATTGTTTATGGTCAGAGGAGCAACCCTTTTGGAAAGGGAATTTCTTTTGGAAGGAAATTATAATGGAGAAATAGAACTTGTTGAATATCAAGAAACTAATGAATCAACACAATATAAAGATCATGAGACCCAAGTTGAAGAACCTTTATTGGATGTTTTGAAATTGCCAAGGAAATTTCCATCTTCAACGGTTGAAGTTCAAGAACTAAATGAAGTTCAAGAACAGGTTAATGAACCTGTTCCAAACCAAATTGAGCAACAACAAAATCCAACACAAGGTGAACAGGTTGTACAAGTACCTCTTCGAAGGTCTGCATGAGAACGTCATGTACCAACTAGATTAAATTTATTGGTACAAGATGATTTATCAAATGAGGTTCATCATAATGATGATGACCCTAAGACCTATGAAGAGGCTATACAAAGTTCTGAATATGAGAAGTGGCAAAAGGCCATGGAATCCGAAATAGAATCCATGAAGGAAAATAAAGTATGGACTTTAGTTGAACCTTCAAAGGATATAAAACCAATAGGTTGTAAATGGGTTTTTAAGAAAAAGATTGGAGAAGACGGAAAGGTGGAGACCTACAAAGCACGTCTTGTTGCCAAGGGATACCGTCAGAAAAAAGGAGTCGACTATGACGAGACTTTCTCTCTCGTGGCAATGCTCAAATCTATTCGGATTTTGCTTGCCATAGCAGCATACTATGATTATGAAATATGGAAAATGGATGTGAAAACAGCTTTCCTTAATGGTAAGCTAGAAGAGGATGTGTACATGACACAACCTGAAGGTTTCACATCTTCGTCTGATCATAATAAAATTTGTAAGCTACAAAGATCTATTTATGGATTAAAGCAAGCTTCTCGAAGTTTGAGTATTCGATTTAACAAAACAATTGAAAAGTTCAATTTTGTTAGATGCAAAGAAGAACCTTGTGTGTACAAAAAGGTTAGTGGGAGCACAATTATATTTTAATGTTGTATGTTGATGATATATTGCTCATAGGGAATGACGTACCAGCATTGGAAAATACCAAGATTTGGCTATCTGAACAGTTTTCCATGAAAGACTTGGGAGAAGCAGCTTATATATTAGGAATAAAGATCTATAGAGATAGATCTAGGAAGCTACTTGGACTTTCCCAGTTTTTGTACATTGATACTATCTTAAGGAGGTATAACATGGATAATTCCAACAGAGGCTATCTACCGATAGGCACTGGAATTTCTCTCAGTAGGGAGGATTGTCCTAAAACACCTGAAGAGAGAGAACGCATGAGTAGGATCCCATACGCTAGTGCAGTGGGAGCTATCATGTATACCATGACATGTACACGTCCTGATGTGGCTTATGCACTTGGACTGACTAGCCGATATTAGGAAAATCCTGGTGATGAACATTGGAAGGTGGTGAAGACCATTCTTAAGTACTTAAGAAGGACTAAAGACCAATTCCTCATCTATGGGGATTTTGAGTTGAAACTTGAAGGTTATACTGATGTAAGTTTCTCTTCAGATAGGGATGATAGCAAATCTATTTCTGGTTATGTATTCACCTTAAATGGTGGTGCAGTGAGTTGGAAAAGTTCCAAACAAGCTACAGTAGCTGATTCAGTGACTGAAGCAGAATATATAGCAACTAGTGAAGCTGCTAAGAAAGTTGTATGGATGGAAAAGTTCTTAACTGAACTTGGTGTGGTTCCTTCAATAGAAGGTGCGGTTCCATTGTTGTGTGACAATACTGGAGCCATTGCTCAAGAAAAAGAACCAAAATCACAACAAAAGTCCAAACACGTTCTGCGAAGGTATCACTTGACAAGAGAAATCATTGAACGTGGAGACGTCGATATTCAAGGTTGATGGAAACGAAGATGTTGCAGACCCATTCACTAAAGCGCTTGGCACAAAGGAGTTTGACAAGCACAAGTGGAAATTGGGGATGAAGTACAAGAGCGATTGGCTCTAGTGCAAGTGGGAGATTGTTAGGGATATAGTAGATATACCCTAGATCCAATATCATATTTGATAACTTGAACATATTTTTGTGAATGTCATTTGATATAAAATATATGGCATTTGATATTCTTTTATCAAATTTATTAATTGTTTGATTAATTTGATAAGGTCCTTGATTAAATTTTGAGATTTGTCATCGTGATAGAGATCATGATAATGAGAGCAAAGTCTTTTACAATTTAATCTAAATTTTGTTCTTGATCATAGGATTATTGATTTGGACATTAGTAATCTGGTTAGATCAATATTTATGTGATCGTCTTTATCGGATAAAGAATAGTTGATCTCATTAACTAAATCACATAGATAGATGATGCATATAGAGATATGATCATTGAACTGACTCATTGGGTAATTCCTAATGGTTAGAATTACTACAATTGTCAATAGGATATTTTCTTGAAGAATATGATGTAACCGTTTCCTTTGACTTGAGATCGTCATAGTAATTGACAAGTTATTTATTGTGCTTTGATACTAGACACCTATGGCCCTAGGGCGATAGTTGAAAGGATATTGGGTACGATTAAATACTTGTAGAATTAGTGATTGATCAAGACAGAATCTGTCAACTCTTGGTAATGAGTTTAAGCTCCATGTTGTCATGAATTATAAACGACCAAACTAAGACCTTGGCCAGGGCAATTAGATAAAAGAAGAAATGAGTTTCTTAGGTCATTCAATGGTCGATTATATTTGACGTGAACACATAGTTGATCGCCTATTAGGATTTGACAATTGAACCATATCCTAGGGTGATCCAGAGCTATAAGGACAGAAGGAAATACTACATTATTCTTTTACTGGTTCTTGAGAGTAAATTGTATACTTCATGCTATCCGGTCATTAAGGAGCGTTATAAACGCCACCCTTGATTAGTATATTGATATGATCAATTTACTACCGGTTTAGTATTGAACATATGGGGTCGCACACTAACAAGTGTTCTGATCTTTGCTAAAGGATTAATTAATTTATTATTTGATAATTAATTAAAGAATTTAATTAGTCAAATAAATTTAGTTATTAGTCCAAATGAAATATTGTTATATTCTTTGCTAGCACAAAGATTATAATTAATATTGTGAATAAATTGAAGTTTCTATTTGGAATAGAAATTAAATAATATCTCTTGGTTGAAATATATGTGATATATATAATTAATATTATTTTATATAATAAAAGTATATAAAATATAATATTAATAAAGGCTTGTTAATAAATCCAATTTTAAATTGGATTATTAATGTATAATTGATGTTTTATTCTATTTGGAATGGGATTAATATTTTTAATAGAAAAATATTATATTAATATAAAAATTTATGAATTTGAATCCAATTGAGTGGATATGCTTTTATTAATTTTCCATGAAAGACTTGGGAAAAGGGTATTTCCATGAAAGACTTAGGAAAAGAGAATTGGATATCTAAAATTTTGAATCCAAAAATTATCAAATTTTCGACACTTCTCTCGGCAACAAAAGAAAAGGAAATTTCGAAATTTCCTTACAAAATTTTCCAAAGAAAGAAAATTTGAAATTTCATGCATAAATTTTCCATGAGTTTATTTTTGGAATAAACTTTTACCCTAAATAAATTATTACCTCAATCAAATAGGAAAAGGTTTTGTAGGTGATGCTATATAGAGGGTGATGGAGAAAATTTGCAAAGTTTTTTAGTTTTATTTTTTCTTGAAAAAAAAACTTACTTTGTGAAAGTGAGAGTGCAATACAAAGCCAAGAGAGAAAATACAATTACAAGAAAAGTGTTTCTTGTTCTTCTAATTTGAGTTGAAATTTTTGAGAAAATTTCAACACAATATTCTTCGTTCAATTTGTTCGCGGGTTTCATTGATCAAAGAGTTGATAGCAAGGATCGGTCCCGGTGTGGATACGCATTGAGTCTTCGCACTATCGAAGAAATTCTGAAAAAGAAACTCTATTCACCAGCTACGTCTTAGATCCGATCTTTGATACGTAAATAAATTTTAAACATGCAAAATCTACCTAGGATTGTTATTATCTTTCACTGCGTGTTACGAACACCTATAAGCAATCCTACACAAGACCCGTTTGAGCTGGGTATTGAATACAGAGTTAGCAAATCATACTCAAAACTCAGAATAGTCATTCTTGTATCGATATTTTAAGAAGATACAGGTGAACGTGAAACAGAAAATGACGAAACAAAGCCCTCTCACAAGCACACTAATTTTCATAACTTTATTACATTAGTTGAAAAAGAACATAAATTCTCTAGTCTGAGATCACTCTTGCAATATTCTGCACACTCTCCATCACGAACCAACACAATCTGCTTAGCAACGCTTTTTGTCCTGTAATGCAAAAATAGCTTATTACAATTTATTATAGGTCAAATAAACAAAGAAATGATAAGGTAAAACATAAGTTTCATCAAATGTCAATTACCAATAATTATTGATCTGATTTTCTCACAAGAACTTCAATTAAACCACAACAGTTCATCCATGAAGTCTTAGTCTGAGGGGTCACTCCAACAAGTGGCTGCAAAAGTGACGGTAAAAGGAAAAATTGTAAATTCGTTAGTACGCCGTACTATATCATGAAATAATACTAAGCTGTAGTTTCTACGCAGCAGAAAACAACACCAAATGATAAGTGGTATTAAGCTTGAAAAAACCCACTTCCCGCTAAGTTTCCATTGGAGGCAGACGGAGCTCGGTTGCCGGCAATGGTGGAGCCATGATTTACATTAAGGGAGTCAAAATGTAAAGGATTAAACTCACCAAGAAGTCAAGGCGTGTCAATATATAATATATATACATTTAAAAAAAAAAATTACCCAGCTACACAATATAATTTTCCAACGAAGGGGCGTCGGCGACAATCCTTGGGAGCATGTGGCTCCGCCCCTGGTTGCCTGATTAAATTGAACTTTAGTTTTTTTCAAAATTTAAATATATATGAAAACTTACTAAACATAGCAGATACTCCCTTTGTTTCAATTTATGTGAACATATTTGATTTGGCACGAAACTTAAGAGATTTTTTTTTAACTTATGGTATAAAATGAGACACATATATTTTATGTAGCTATAAATTCTTGCCAAAAAGGTAGATTGTTTGCAAATATGGGAAGAAGTCATTCTCTTCGGCACGGACTGAAACGGAAATATGTTTACACAAATTGAAACGGTGGAAGTATTAAATTATGAATTCATTAATTTCAAGATTGTACTGAATTTAATGGTACGAAATTACATATTGAACCCATGAGAGATTAAATTTTGGATCTGCCTTTATATTCAATTTCAATTAGTCAGACACAACGGGTGGATCCACAATTTAATCTTAATAGCTCCCACATCCAGAGGATGGAAGTAGCAGAAATGCGGATGCTGAGATGGATGTGCGGGCACACTAGGATAGACAAGATTAGGAATGAAGATATTTGGAAGAAGGTGGATGTCGCCCCTGTGGATGACAAGATGCGGGAAGCGAGGCTCAGATAGTCCGGGCACGTGCAGAGGAGAAGCCTTGATGCACCGGTGAGAAGGTGTGAGTGGTTGTCCGTGGTGGGTATAAGAAGAGGTAGAGGGAGACCTAAAAGTATTGGGGAGAGGTGATCAGACAGGACATGATACGAATGCAGATTTCCGAGGACATGGCCTTAGATATGAAGGCCTATAGGTCAAGCATTAGGGTTGTAGGATAGAGGTAGTAGAGCTTTCCTTACTTCATACCTGGGGTGAGACGGGGTTGGATTAGGGGTGATCTTAAATGGCTTGCAGTTTATGTTGAACCCGCACTATTCTTGTTGTTTATCTTAGCCCCGGCCTTAGACCCTGGTTACTGTTATTGCATGTCATTCATCTTTGGGTTTTAATGCTTTTGTTACTATTACGGCTTCTGCTGGAGTTACTAATGATTTTTTTTCTTATTTTTTTATTTTCGCTCTTTCTGAACTGAGGATCTATCGGAAACAACCTCTCTGTCCTATCGGGACAGGGGTAAGGTCTGCGTACACATTATCCTCCCTAGATCCCACTATGTGAGATTTTACTAGTTAGTAATTGTTGTAGTTGAAGGTTCGACATTTAAGGCTCTTAACATTGAATTTTTAAAATTATGAGTTCAGACTAATATTTATTGAAATTTTGTGACTTTTCACAATATATTGAAATATTTGGTTGGAATGATTCCGTTGCCAAAGAGCTAATGAACGCATTACCTGATTCTCAGTGCTTCTAGGAGTTTGCTCATGATCCCCATTATTAGCATTATCATTCGGATAGATTTTGGGCTCTGGAACTTTGACATATTTCTCTGTGTCTGCTGCTGATGACTCTCCAACATGTCCATCTGAAGTAGGCAATGAATCAGTCTCCTCAGTCCCATTTGTCTTCTTCTTGTGTAGTAAAGAGGACCATGTCTCAATCTTGCCCTCTACTTTATTAACCAAACCCTTTGCAGATTGTGTGAAGCCTTGTGCCAATGATACCACAGGGTTAACTACTGTTGATTCAATGGTAGCCTTGGTTTCATCAGAATTCAGCTTTTCCACCACCATTTTTTCTAGACTGTCCAATTCGTTTTTCAACAAGTCTGAACTCTTTTCACCACCGGCGGCAGTAGCATCAGCAGGAGTCTCCTTAGTCGTGGTGGTTTCTAAATTCTGGCTTTCCTCTTGGTTGGAAAGTTTCTCAGATTCATCCATATTCTCGCAGAAAAATCTTTCCTTAAATATTCTTGTTCTTTTTTCTCTCTTTGTTGGCTTACGATTTTAGTTCCCAAGAAAGTTGTGAACAAAGTGTGTTGATATAGGATCATGACTTAGTGTAGACGCAGATATTACTAAAATATAAAATTAATAATAATAGCTATAACTTTTTAGGTTTAGGTGGATGACCATAAACATGTTACTAACAGTGGTATTAGTTGTCGACAGAGTAATGAGCTAAACGTGATCATAAGTTAGTGATAAACAGATTACCAAGATACAATAGTAGGTAGTAGTGTTTTAAAAAAGGAGGATGAGAATGTCATGGAGGACCAAATAAAATAAAAAAATTGAATGCCAGGTCAAAAAATGAGGTCTACACGTCTAATTGTTTAAAGGTTAAATTAGTGCTGGTCGGAGAAACGCGGTCCTGGTCGTCTTGGACCAGTCTGGCTATTTAGAGGCGAAAAGTACATGTTAATGATGAACAGGATCAATGAGGATTTATACAGTCGACTTCAATAGGATTGAGGCAAATAATTATGGGATTTTTACATTTATATATATATATTCCATATAGCAAACATTATTACCAAAATTGTGTATGGTTTGGTACTTACCCGCCTATACCATGTTTTGTTTACAAAAATTGTACCAAACAAAAAATAGATAAATTCTACCTTAAAAATGCTCCAAATTTGTAGGAATCACATTTAATGGTGATTCTATCACCATTAATTTCGGAATTTAAAACGGAAGAAAGTCTATTGCAGCATAATTCTCTCCTTCTCCATATATTTTCCACCATTGATAGCCATTAAAAAGCTTGAAAGCTTTGAATTCAAATTTGAATTTTCAAAAATCATTATTTGATTGGATTGGGTGTTGTTGTAAATAATTCGAAATATGTTTAGGAGTTTATATCTCAATTTCGAGGGGTTTTGGTGAAGATTAGACTTGGTTTTGACTGATTTTCAAATTGAAACTCGTCGAAGAAGAAGAAGACATATTTTTCCAGAAATTGTAGTTCAATTGTAGTTAAATTGTAGAATTATAGATAAATTGTAGATAAAATATAGATAAATTGTAGATAAGTTGTAGATAAATTGTTGATTAGGAAGACTAAAACTTCTACAAGTCTTCTACAATTATGTCGAAAATGTCAATTATGCTACAATTGAAAATCCCTTGGATTGAGTGTTGTTGTAAAATTTGAAATATGTTTAGGAGTTTATATCTCAATTTTGAGGGGTTTTGGTGAAGATTAGACTTGGTTTTGACTGAATTTCAGATTGAAACTCGTCGAAGAAGAAGACATATTTTTCCAGAATTTGTAGTTAAAATATAGTTAAATTGTAGAATTGTAGATAAAATGTAAATAATTTGTAGATAAATTGTAAATAAATTATAAATTATAGTTAAATTGCATTGTATTTATACTACAATTAAACTACAATCTTGTGTCAAAAAAATTTAAGCATACCATATTTAATTAATTCTTAATATTCAAAATTTCAATTTTGGGAGTGCCGCAAATTTTGAAAGGGCAAGAACGATCTATATGCATTGGTTGTTATTGTAATAATTTATTTTATAATATGTGTTATTGTGCTCTTTGTAAAAGAGAATTTTTTTTTTTTTTTACTATTTAGTGTAAGCCATATAATAAAGTCATTGGCAAATTTAGTTCTTTCCAATTGTTACGTGCATACACACAGTGAAGTAGAAGAGAAAAAAAATTTACTATTTAGTGTAAGCCATATAATAAAGTCTTCTTATTTTATTTTGGTGAAAGATATGCAACACTAGGAAAGAGAAGAGGGAAAAAAGGAAAAAGGAATATATGCTCCTAAAATCATGCCTAGAATAAATAAAGCAATAAATATACCCTTAATTTAAATTATGATACATAAATTGAAATTTGGTATGCTTAAATGTAATAAACACAAACCTAAAACATGGGAGGTAATAAGGTTTATATATATATATATATATATATATATATATATATATATATATATATATATATATATATATGTAAAAATCCCAATAATTATTATTGTTGTATGTAGGCCTAGATGACAACCTGGAGATGGGAGACGGCCTGGCCTGTAACAGCTAGACGTAGGATAATGCAAAATTTTAATGTTCCAACAGCATCTTAGTTGCAGCATCCTCATGACAATTCACAAACATCAAGTGTTCTCTTTATTTGTAACCAAAAAATACCTAAGGGCCAACTGGTGTAGTTCGTTAATCGGTGGATAATGAACCCGGACCTCTACCGGCCAACTGGTGCAATTCGTAACTCGGTGGATAATAGACCGCCCCTCTACCCTACTTCAGTTCGTAACTGTGGATAATAGACTGCCCCTCTACCCTATTTCATTTAAATACAACGCTTTATTTATGGCAAACTCAAACTGGTGATGCGCGCCTAAGCCCACACATTACATGCACGCTTTTATCATTGAACCAAAGCCCTAGGGGCAAGCACCAAGTGATATACTGTCTACATTTTCCTAAAGTTATATGTTGCTCAACTGATTAATCCTCAAACTCCTACAAGCTATTTTGACAAACGCTGCTTTGAAACGGAAGTTCCTTTCCCTTTTCGAGCGTCCTTTCAAAAATATTTCAAGCAGGTCATTCAGAAATACAGGATGCAAAATAGGCTCCAGAATGCATAAGTTACAAATGTCTACCAGGCTGTTTATACTAGGACAATTCAATGTAGGGCAAATTATATACAACAACAACAACAACAACCCAATTAAACCCCACAGCGGGTGAGACGTACGCAGCCATACCCCTGCTCTAGACAGGCAGAGAAGTTGTTTCCGGATACCCCTGCTCTAGACAGGCAGAGAAGTTGTTTCCGGATACCCTTGCTCTAGACAGGCAAAGAAGTTATTTCCGGTAGACCCTCAGCTCAAGAAAAGATGAAAGAAGCATTGACAGCAAGTAATAACAGTACAAGATATTTAGAAAACTGAGTCTAAGATAGCAAAATACAATATGAAAGAGGCACTGATAACAAGTAATACAATATAAGATATGTGATAATACTACTAAAACAAGGCAAGGGGAAACACTCGACTGCCTACTAACTTTCTTCCCAAATTCTCAACCTCCACACTATCCTATCAAGATCATGTCCCCGGTTAGCTTATTGCTTAAGAAAATACGTGCACAAAGAGAAGTTTCTGTCATTAAAAGAAAGAGATGGCAGAAGAAAATGCAGAAAAGGTTATTTTGTATGAGAATCTTTTAGAGAATTCATATGAGATTGACGACCCCTTCTACATCAGTAAAATATTATCTTATAAGATGTATAGAGATATGCTTCAATCACTAAGAGAAGCATAATATCCATGAATCATGATCACAAATGAAGATTGAAGCAGAGAGAAAGGGTTAATGAAGCATCCAAGCATCCACAAAGAGAAAAAGACATCAATATCTAAATGATATTTCTAGGTCTTTAGTATACAACTTGTGTACGGGGATTTCCCCAACATATCAAAAATGATTCCATGATGATTTGGGAACTACTAAATGGATTAGATACAGACGTTTCATTGATTTCTCAAACTTATCAACCCTAATGCTGTCAATACTTCATAACCCACATTTTACCTACATTTAGCAAAGCAAACCCAGAATCGCTAAACTTGTCAAGGCAATACCATGAGTAGACATTTTTAATCCTATTTCTGCAGTTAATCATAACATAGCAGCATTATTCACAAAGTCCTATATTCTCTAGCACTCCCATGTTTGCTCCATATAGAACTACTATGCCGCAATTCTATGTTCGCTCTGAGTGGAGGAAATAATACAATAGTAAAATGCTAAAATCGGACAAAAAATTCATGCTAATAATGTACAAGTACATCACTAGTTATTTTGACATTTCATCAGGCAGGTCAAATGTCAACTTCCAACAGCCGCTCGAAATTAAAAAGCATCCTCTTACAAGAACCAATGTAGAGTAGAATATCCCTCTTTTCCATATAAAGTGAAATTTTTAACAGCATATGCTGAAGAAGGGACAATCTGTCTACTACATGTCAACCGCTAAAGGTTGTAAAACTACTAACAAGCTAGTTGAAAAAAATAGTCAAAATGGATTACAGCTCTTCATCCCTACTTATGAAATTGAAAGTCAGTATAAATATCAAAATCGGACATGATACTCACATCAAGAAAGGCAATTAGAAAACAGAAAATCATGCTCCAGAATCTCTAAACATCATTAAAGACTAGAAGTGAGAGCTTTAAATAAAATAACATATCTTTGATGAACATAGATGAGCCAGTTACTCACAGCAGGTCAGTATTTGAACTACAGATTCCTTCAAAATCAAAATTGATAACAAAATAAATACCAAAAGTAAAACAGGAGAGCCAAGAAAGAGTCTGAGGGCAATGCCTGTTGAAGACGTCAGGATAGAAAGAATTAGCTGAAGCTTAGGTGACGCCCTGTTAAATACTCCAGGATAGTAGGAGTATGGTATCAGAAAAACTGCTAATTGATTATTCTTATGCTCTAATCTTGTTTCTCTTACTCTTTGCCGACCCATCTTTCAGTTTTCTCCCAACCTCACTAGTCTTCTTATTCTTTTTTCCATCTTTCAAAGACAACTTACTTTTCTTCTGTTTCTCAGCACTTTTCAACTTCTTGGCCTTCTTCTCACCATTCAACTCACTCAGAACATCACCACGCTTCTCACCATTTTTCAACTTTTTGGCGTTCTTCTCAGTTTTCCTCTTCTTTACTTTCTCAACTCCATCATCCTCCCTCTCCTCCATATCTTCATCATTGTTGTCCTCTTCTGCATCGTTGCCAACATTTTCTGCAATAATACCAACATCATCATCACTCTCCAATTCATCTACACCAGTGTCAAAGTCCATATACCTAACTTCATGAATCCTCCCTTTATTCTTCTTCCCCTTCTTATTCCCTGACCCGTCATCAGCTTTCTTTTCACTCTCCTTAACCTCAACGAAACCACCACTTGTAAGATATATGGATTTATATCTAGATATATGGACTTATATCTACACACATATGAACAATATATGGATAATTATATGTTATGTGCTATCATTTGGTTTGGCCTAATTATGTGGTCTTATGGACATTATGTTAAGGGGGCCAATATGTTGTCATACTAAAGTGTAGGACTAATGTGTAGATACCCAAAAGGGTAACCTTAGTTTATGATAGGCTAACTAAGGTTACAAATGTAACTATGGTTACATGAATGCTTGTGACTCTTGAGTTTTGTAACTCTTGCAAGACATAACTTTTGTCTTGTAACTCTTGTCTCTTGGGTTATGTAACTCCTAGAGTTATAAAGTGGGGTTATGGTTCCCATTCTTTAGCAAGACAAGTTCTTCTTCTTCCCATTGAATCAAGAACCATATTGTCCATTGTCTTGCAAATAGGGTGGAAAACCATAAGCCAAATTTGATCGTTGTCATATTATTGTTATTGTGTAACAATTCTCATACTGTTAAATCTTGTGGATTCATTCTTGTGGTAACATACAAACTTCAAGAAACTTGAAGAAAGGATCAAGAGGTTCAAAAGGAATCAAGGACAATTATAAAAGGTGGTTCATAAAATTCCACACATATGGATTCAGGTTAGCTTCCGCTCATGTAGTTGTAATTCCGGATTATTCAATATGAAGTGTTGTCTTTAGTAAGAATCATAATCCTAACAATTGGTATCAGAGCCACCCTTCATTTTGGATAATTTGGATGTTCATAAGAATCATGTTATGTTAGGATTCATGTTTTAGTTTTATAAGAATTTTGTTTATGAAATTCTACCATGAAATAGCATGATCTTATGAATGTTATGTTTTGATTTGATGTTTTAATATGATGTTAAAACATTGTAAATAGCATGATATTAGTACGTTAACAGCATGTTTTTTATGTTTAAGATTCATGTTGAAAATCATGTGTTATTCAGAAAAAAAATTTTGGTCACTGCCTTCTGACAATGGATTGTTGCCTTACACAATCCATTGTCTGTGACTTTTAGTATTCTGGAAGTTTTTTGGAACACCAGACAATCGATTGTCAGCTTCTGACAATCGATTGTTCAAGGTCCAGTGAGTTGAAACTTTTCCAGTAACTGAAAAATTTTCATAAAACCAAACAATCGATTGTCTGGCTTTGACAATCGATTGTGGATGGTCCAGTAACTTAAAAATTTTTCACAAAACCAAACAATCGATTGTCTGGCTTTGACATTCGATTGTGGATGGTCCAGTAACTTAAAATTTTTTTCAGAAAACCAAACAATCGATTGTCTGGTTTTGACAATCGATTGTGTTGGTCCAGTAAGGTTAAAAACGTTTCAACTCTCTTAAGTTTCAGTGAATATTAATTGTTTTAAAGTCCATCAATTCTTATAATATATTTAGAATTGTCCTATCATGTACACAACGATTAATATTCAAGTGTTACATATCAAAATATGTAACACATTAAGTTGAGATTCATAAAATGGCTTAAGGAACTAAAGTTTATAGCATCTAATATTTTAGTTATTCAATTGAAGCACTATGTTGCCAAAGTAACCTCTATTGTGTAGATTGATTAATTTTAAAATATAAGATGACTGTGGATGTTAGTCTTCCATGCGTTTAACACCGGCCCAAAGGAAGGTGTTATTTGGCTAGAATTCGAACATTCTTGTGGTGGTAAATATGAGACGATTATTTGGTTTTCCATGTGAATATTAAATCGGCCCAAAGGAAGGTTTAATATTTGACAGGAGTTTATTATCTATGTTTGATCACTACACCAAGAGTACCATTTACAAGTTGTTTTTCTGTCCAAAGACTAAAATCAATGTTGTGCTCGGTATCTTGTAATGGGAATTGCCTAATTTTGAATCTATAAAGTTAAAGTTCAAGTTTATGTAAGCATGTATTCAGTAATCCTTTTGTTCTATTTTCAGTAAATTCTTCTGCTTCTACGATCTCTGCCAATATCGATAGCATCCCTGTGCTTAACGGCACAAACTTTAAGGAATGGAAAGAGAACGTCATGATCGTTCTCGGTTGCATGGATCTTGACTTAGCACTTCGGACCGAGCAACCTACTCCTCTTGAGGATACATCCTCTCCTGATGACAGGAGGGTGATGGAGAAGTGGGAACGCTCGAATCGCATGAGTCTCATGATCATGAAGCGTGCAATCCCAGAATCATTCAGGGGCACTATGAATGATGAACCCAATGCCAAAGATTTCCTTGAAAACCTCGAACAGCGTTTTATTCAAAACGAAAAGGCGAAAACAAGTACACTATTGAGTAAACTTGTTTCCATGAGGTATAAGGGCAAGGGAAACATTAGGGAGTACATTATGGAAATGTCTCATCTTGCTTCGAAACTAAAGTCACTCAAGCTGGATTTACCTGAGGAACTGCTTGTGTACTTTGTTTTGATATCTCTTCCTGCATACTTTAATCAGTTTAAGGTCAGTTATAACTGCCTAAAGGAGAAATGGTCTCTTAACGAGCTCATTTCACACTGTGTGCAAGAAGAGGAAAGGATAAAGCTAGATAAGACAGAAAGTGCTCATTTGGCATCCTCTTCTAAGGAAACTAAGAAGAGGAAGGGTAAGGAAGTTGCAGTTGCAAAGCCCAAGAATAAGCAACATAAGGAACCTAAGGTTGAAATCATTGCATTAGGTTGCTTCTTCTGTAAGGGGACTAATCATGTGAAGAAGGACTGTACCAAGTACCATGCCTGGCGTGCGAAAAAAGGTACACTTCTTTCTCTTGTTTGTTCTGAAGTTAATTTAATTTCAGTACCTAAGGATACTTGGTGGGTAGATTCTGCTGCTACTACTCATATAAGTATATCAATGCAGGGTTGCCTGAACTGCCGAAAACCAAATGATGGTGAAAGATACATCTATGTGGGTGACGGCAAGAAGGTGCCAGTTGAAGCTATTGGCAAATTTAGGCTGTTGTTTAAAACTGGTTTTCATTTAGATTTGGATGAGACTTTTATTGTACCGTCTTTTAGACGGAACTTAATTTCGGTTCCCCAATTGGACATATCTGGTTATAAATTTTACATTTGGGGATAATAAAGTTAGTCTCTTTCAGTGTTCAAATCTTATTGGTACTGGTGTTTTATCAACATTTGATAGCTTATATTTGGTTGATACAATAACTTCAAATAAAGAAACTTTGCATACAAGTTTAAGTGGTACTAAAAGGAAATTAACTAATGAGAATTCTATATCACTCTGGCATAAACGTTTGGGTCACATATCCATTCAAAGAATTCAGAAACTCGTGTCAGATGGAATTCTTGATTCTCTTGATACCTCAAATTTGGAAATTTGTATTGAGTGTATCAAGGGAAAACAAACAAACAAACAAGACTAGATTAGGTGCCAAGAGAGCTTCGGACGTCTTAGAATTGATACATACGGATATTTGCGGGACATTTCCTACTCCTTGTCGGAATGGTCAACAATACTTTATCACATTCATAGACGATTACTCTCGTTATGGGTACCTATATCTTATTCACGAAAAGTCCCAATCCATAGACGTGTTCAAATCATTTAAGGTTGAAGTTGAAAATCAACTAAGCAAAAGAATTAAATCCGTTAGATCTGACCGTGGTGGTGAATACTATGGTCGATATGATGGTTCCGGTGAACAACGTCCAGGGCCTTTTGCTAAATTCCTAGATGAGTGTGGGATCGTCCCTCAATATACTATGCCAGGAAGTCCTACGATGAATGGTGTAGCTGAGAGACGAAATAGGACCCTTAAGGATATGGTAAGAAGTATGATTTCTCGTACTTCTTTGCCAGACTCACTCTGGGGTGAAGCATTAAAAACTGCAACTTATATTCTAAATAGAGTTCCAACTAAAGCTACAATCAAAACCCCTTATGAACTTTGGACTGGGTATAAACCCAGTATTCGGCATTTACACATTTGGGGTTGTCCAACTGAGGCAAGGCCTTATAGGCCGAATGAAAAGAAACTGGACGCTAAGACGGTTAGTAGCTATTTTGTTGGATACTCTGAAAAATCCAGGGGTTTTTAAGTTTTATGATCCCACATCACGAACTAATTTTTGAGACGGGTAATGCTAGGTTCTTTGAGGATATTGAGTTTGGGGGGTGGGGAGATAAAGTTGTTAGAGATTTTGTCTTTGAGGAAGAACATGTGTCTTTCCCTCAAGTTGTTGATGCAACTCCGGTTCAAGACAATTTCGAAAATCTCCCCCATCAGGACCCTGATATAACTAATGAAAATCAAACTCAACAACCTCAAGAAACTGAAATGCCATTAAAGAGATCCACTAGAGAGAGGAGAAATGCAATTTCGGATGATTATGTTGTATTTCTTCAAGAACAAGGAAGTGATATTGGACTTGAGGAAGATGATCCAATCAACTTCCGTCAAGTCATTAAGTGTTCTAACTCTCAAAAGTGGATTGATGCCATGAATGATGAGATGAAGTCTATGAGTGATAATGACGTTTGGGAGCTTGTTACGTTGCCCGAAGGTACGAAACCTATTGGTTGTAAATAGATTCTTAAAACCAAAAGGGATTCAGGGGGCAATGTTATTAAGTACAAAGCTCGTCTTGTCGCAAAAAGGCTACACTCAGAAAGAAGGCATTGATTATAAAGAGACTTTCTCTCCAGTTTCATCGAAAGACTCTTTCAGGACTATAATGGCATTAGTAGCACATTTTGATCTTGAGCTTCATCAAATGGATGTTAAGACAGTTTTTCTCAATGGTGACATTGAGGAAACAATTTATATGGTGCAACCTGAAAACTTTGTTTCGGATGAATCAGAGAAGAAGGTTTGCAAATTAAAGAAATCCATCTATGGACTCAAGCAAGCTTCTCGTCAATGGTATTATAAGTTTCATGCAGTCATTACATCTTTTGGTCTTGAAATTGCTGATGACTGTATATACCATGAGTTCAGTGGGAGTAAGTATATTTTTCTGGTTTTATATGTTGATGACATACTGTTTGCCTGTGACGATATAGCATTATTACTTGAAACTAAGAAATTTCTTTCAAAGAAATTTGAATTGAAAGATCTTGGTAAAGCTTCTTTTGTATTAGGAATTCAGATATAACGAGATCGCTCCAAAGGTGTTCTCGGTCTGTAACAAAAGGGCTATATCGATAAGGTTCTGAAAAGATTTGGCATGCAGGATTGTAAACCAGTCAACACCCCTGTTGCTAAGGGAGACAAATATAGTCTCAAACAGTGCCCAAATTATAATTATGAAATTTCGGAAATGCAGAAGACACCTTATGCTTCGGCGGTAGGTAGTCTGATGTATGCTCAGGTATGTACACGACCTGATATAGCATACATTGTTGGGATGTTAGGCATATATTAAGCAATCTGGGTATGGACCATTGGTAGGCAGCCAAAAGGGTCATGAGGTACATACATAGAACAAAGGATTACATGCTTACATATCGGAGTTCGGACCAGTTTGAGATCATCAGGTATATCGACTCCGATTTTGCCATTTATGCTAATAACATATGTAACCATGGTTGCATATGTTAATAACAACAGTATTTTGACGAAAGCAAAACATAAGGACGTCAAATTTCGGGTTGTTAAAGAAAGAGTACAAAATGGACAATTGTGCATTAAGTACATAAGTACAAACTCCATGCTTGCGGATCCGCTCACTAAGGAATTGACACCAAAAGTATTTCATGAGCATATTGCTTGTATGGGTGTCAAATCAGATAAGGATTATGTATTTTAGTGGGAGTTTTGTATTGCACATTTATGTAATTTTTCATTATATTCAGAAATTCAGTAATTCAGTTATATCTGCAGATATTCAGTTTTAAAGATTTTTGTACTCTTACAGTTTATGTTTGATCTCAATAAAGAGAATCAGTTGGAAATAGACATTCTATTGACCACACTTTATGTTATTTCCATGCTACATACCTACACTTGATCCATGTCGTTGGTTATATTGATATACGTGATCTATGACTGGTTCTAGTTACGAATGAGTAACGACGAGCACTTAGTTCCTATGTTGGTATGATTGATGGACCGGATTGTTCATGACAATATTATTGTGATAGCAATTTTGTGCACCTAAGGTTTGTAACATATAATATTAAGGTTTGTACATATGTATGTATATCTCGTCCAAGTGGGAGATTGTAAGATATATGGATTTATATCTAGATATATGGACTTATATCTACACACATATGAACAATATATGGATAATTATATATTATGTGCTATCTTTTGGTTTGGCCTAATTATGTGGTCTTTTGGACATTATGTTAAGGGGGCCAATGTGTTGTCATACTAAAGTGTAGGACTAATGTGTAGATACCCAAAAGGGTAACCTTAGTTTATGATGGGCTAACTAAGGTTACAAATGTAACTATGGTTACATGAATGCTTGTGACTCTTGAGTTTTGTAACTCTTGCAAGACATAACTCAAGACATAACTTTTGTCTTGTAACTCTTGTCTCTTGGGTTATGTAACTCCTAGAGTTATAAAGTGGGGTTATGGTTCCCATTCTTTAGCAAGACAAGTTCTTCTTCTTCCCATTGAATCAAGAACCATATTGTCCATTGTCTTGCAAATAGGATGGAAAACCATAAGCCAAATTTGATCATTGTCATATTATTGTTATTGTGTAACAATTCTCATATTATTAAATCTTGTGGATTCATTCTTGTGGTAACATACAAACTTCAAGAAACTTGAAGAAAGGATCAAGAGGTTCAAAAGGAATCAAGGACAATTATCAAAGGTGGTTCATAAAATTCCACACATATGGATTCAGGTTAGCTTCCGCTCATGTAGTTGTAATTCCGGATTATTCAATATGAAGGTTGTTGTCTTTAGTAGGAATCATAATCCTAACACCACTCACTTCTTCTTCGGCTTGTTTCTCCTTAAACCCCTCAATCTTGAGCTTGATATCAGGCAAAGCTTGATACAAAGGCAATGCAAGAGAATCAGAAAGTCTCAAGTGCAAGCTCCTCACACCGCCCCATTTCTTGGGAACCACCTGAACAACACCCTTTATTGCTTCCACCACATTCTCCACAATCTGCACACTCTCCATTGAAGACTTACCAACCCTCATCACACAACAAGTCCCAGTCCTCAAGTAAAACAACCCGGACCCACAAGCCCTCTCCACTTGCTCCTTCCAATTTTTGTGAGTCAAATCCAAGGGCAAAGGCAGCTTCTTTTTCTTGAAAAATTGCCTCCCTAAAAGCTTAGGAAGCAAATGAACAATCCTCCTATCGACCAAGAAAAGGTCGTAAGAATCACAAAGCTTTCTTTTTGCTTCAAAGGGTTTGAAGTTGGTTTTAAGCTTCGAGAGCTTAATGACTTTACTGATGGGTATGTTTTGGGATTTGATGATCTTTTTGGAGGCGTCCGAAGTGAGTTTGGAATTGGGTCTGTCATCGATGATGAGGCAGATCTCGGAGGAGGAAGGATCGTGAATAGGGTTAGGGAAAGGGATTTTGAAAGCGTTGGTACGAGTCTTTGGTGGGATTTTCTTAAGAGTGAGGTTGAGGTAGATGAAGTCGTCTTGTGGGAACAGTTGGGCTTTCTGGAGTTTGGATCAGGATTCTTTCCATTTGAGGAGGGCGCTCACTGCCATCTCTATGGTGGCACGGCCGACCTTGGAGGCGGAGGGTGGTGAAGATTCCATTGGGGTTTTTTTGGTGAGAATGGAGAGGGCGGGAAAGGAGACGAGGCTGGGTTTAGGGATTTTAGGTTAAGCAGGCTCGACGGGATTTCGTATAAAGACTATGTATATTATTAATTTAAAAAAAAAAAAAAACTTTTGCACTTCATAAGTGGCAGTAAACTTTTTTTTTGAGTGAAATTTAAAAATAGCCATATTTATAACTAGTATTTCAAATATAGTCCAATTTCAAAAGTAATTGAAATTTAGTTACTTTTTATGTAAAGATAAATCTGAGCAAAATTACTATTCAAAACCCAAAAAATACTCCAGTATATTATGTTGGAGTTCCAACATAAGTATAATTGAACTCTAGCATATTATACTGGAGTTCCAGGATAAGAATGCTGGAACTCTAGCATAATATACTGAAGTTCCAGCAAGTATATTGGTCCAGTATAATATACTAGAGTTTGGAGCATCGGTGCTCCAGTCTTCAGTTATTATACTGGAGCCATCTAAGTATACCGATCTAGTATAATATGCTGGATTTCATACACAGGTGCACAGAACTGTAGTATATTATGTTGGATCGGTCTCTATTGCAGCAAAATAGTGGCTATTTATTATTGACTTGGTAAACGCTGGCTATTTTTGATTGACCGGTCCGAAAATTAGATATGTCGTGCTATTTTTACTTTTTTTCATCCCACCATACCCAAACCAAGCCTCTAAAATCTCACTTTATACTCATTAAGCCCAAATTATTTATCCTTAAATACTCAAACCTAAACTATTTACTTTTTCTACCTTTGCAATCAATACTATTTACCCGGCCTACGTGGTTTCTTGATATGTGATCCAAGTCACATTAGAAAGAACTGTGATTTGGCTTATTTACTTTCTTTTCTTGGTAATAACACTTTTTACTTTTCTCCACTTTGAATTTATCTCTAACGTGTTTAGCCAACAATAACATATATTAAACGGAAAATGGTCAAATATGCCCATATACTATTGAAAGGGGTCTAATATTGTCCTCGGTTATACTATCAGTCCAAATATACACATAACATCATACTATCAGTTCAAATATATCCATGACATCACAAAAGTGGTACAAACCTACCCTTCCCCCGTTAACTACCTCCCTATGACAATATTCCATTGCCACCTCACCATTATACTCCCATTTTCATCTCTTCCCCACAACTTTTCTTTTCCTTTTATTTGAAGAAAAACAACAGATCATAGATATACAAAACTATATCAAAAGAAATGCTAACAACTAAATATAATATGAAACAATGTGAACCGAGAAAAATCTGATTTTGCTATTCAAAATCCATGCTTATACGAACGAAAATATATTTTGTTTTATATAAAATATTAAGCAAAGATATTGTCAAATTAGTTTAAGATTTCAAAATTGACCATGATGAGAAAGAAAAACAACCTAGGCAGGAGAGTTAATTTTTTTTTTTTTTGGGTCTCTTTCTCTTCAAGCACATTTTTGGAAGGCTGCCATTTTTTCTCTCTTTACATTTTATGTTAAAATAAAAGTGCTACTAAATTTTTCCTAAATAGGTCTTACAAATCCAGTGGCCACACAAGGAAATGCAAAATAAAACACAAAATTGTAAGGTCAAGTGAAAGGTACGTAAAATACCAGGATCGGTCGGATAAGCAACAGGAAGTAGAGGCAGTGAAGTCTTCAAAATAATGATAAAACTTCAAAGTAATTGAACTTGGTAACTGCAAACAGAGAGAAAATGGTGAGGTAGCAATAAAATGTGTTCATATTGAGGAAGGGTAGATTTGTACTACTTTCATAATACCAGGGATATATTTGGACCGATAGTATGACGCTAGAGATATATTTGGACTGATAGTATAATGAAGGTCAATATTAGACCCTTTTCAATAGTATAAGGGTATATTTAACCCCTTCTCGTATATAGAAAGACTATCAAGTATGCATAGTCTTTCTTATTCAAAATTTTAATTTTTTTCCATATTTTTTTGTCGTCACCTAATTAATATTAAAAGAGCACAACCATGAGGGACATTTTCCAATGTTGTGATGTTTACTTCTTGCCTTTTTTCAATCAAACTGACCGTCTCGGTTATGGTAGAAATGTGATAACTTGGTCAGTCGTCTTATTTTTGATATTTTGATTTGTCGAACGTTCGGTTTTGAGTTTCGGAGAGTTCTGGGACACTTAGTCCCTAAATGAGAGCTTACGTTTTGAAGAGTTGACTAGTCAGAATAGTGTGAAGATGGCCTGGGAATGGAAATCCAATGGTAGCTCCGTTGGTGATTTCGGGCTTAGGGGCATGTTCAGATTGTGTTTTGGAGGTTCGTAGCTAATTTAGGCTTGAAATGTCAGTGAGCATATGATTTTTGCCCTATTAAGTCGAATCCTACAAGACTCTCAGGTTTAGGATTTTTCTTTTAATATTTGTTTTTGGATTTAATTGCGTGTGCCAGTGTGTTTTCAATAATGCACGTGACATTAATTTCATGTTTTTGCTAAAGTAGTTATTAATTAGGGTTATTTTTACAAATATAAAATTCAAAAATAAATAAGTAGTATTTCCTGTATTTGAATTGTTTTCTTTAATTTTTAATTCTTGTGTTGCATAAATAGACAATTATTAGGTTAATTGGGAGTTTTGAAAAAAAACATAATTAGGAAATATATTATAAAAAACTAGAAAAGGAAAACAAAACACAAAATATATATATGAATAATCACCTAGGCTGGCCACAATTGGGCCAGACCTGGGTGGCCCAAATTCCTTACCCTGTAAAAAATACCAGCATCCAGCCCAAAAAATAAGGTCCCCGACCTAGTTCACATACAAGAGCCCCAAACGACACCGTTTCAGGGAAAGGCCATCACACCCGTTGATCAACAAACCATCCAACAGCCTTGAAACCCTCACACAAATTAAATATATATGTCCAAATGTTTGCATAGACTCAAAGACAAAACTCTTCATCTTCCTCGTACAAAATACACCGACTGTAACACCTTCCCTCTCCGCCCTATGACAACCTTTGACCACCCAACAACCACCCTAACGCCGCCGACGGAAATTGCCTCACGGCGGCGGCCGGTCAAAAAACCACCCCAATTTTACACCACAAAACCACCAAGACCCCCTCTTCCCCGTCTTGTGATCAGCTTCCCTCGAATAAGTCCCCCATCTCTTTGAATATTCAAAAGAAGGATCGCCGGAACCACCGTCTTTGGTGACCCAACCCCAAACCAACCCAAAGCTACACCCCTGAACCACCTCACCTTTCCCATTCCAACCATCCATACCACACCCTTCGAATCCAAGTGAAACGGATCGAATATTGATTTAAAGTTTACCCTAAAACCTAAACCTCACCGGAATCCGGCCGAATTGGACTCAGGTGAGCTCCTTCTGTCATTCTCCCCAACCATGCCACCCACAGTCCTCAAAACCTAATAACCACAAAGAAAACTCAGATCTGAGACCTTATTTGGCCTCAGAATCACAAAACCCCCCTCTTGAATCCTTTGGCCCTCTCCGGTACTCAAGGCAAATGCCTTAGAGGTTAAAACCTCCCAAAAGAGGCCAGAAACTCATGGAATTGGAAGAATATCAATTAGGGTTGCATGCACACACAAAAGCTAAGTACCTTGTTTTCATTTTTGCATAAGTCTTTTCTTTAATTGCTAATTTCTTTTAACTTTTACATGTTTGCCATGGTCTCATTCTGAAATATGCTTGTTATATTCTATGGTTGTCACTTGTGAATTCATTCCTTCTATAATCTTCTGAGTTGTTTCACATCTGAAATTTCACATCACTAGTTGACCTTTGCCTCTTGGATCTGAAATTTGCATGATTTGTCGATCTTTGCCTCATGATTTGTCACTTGCTTTACCTCTGAAATTCTGAATGGATATTGATCCTTGTCTCCCGATTTTCATTTTTTTCACCCCTGAGATCCTGATTAGTTTTGTTAAATGCTTATCTTTTGGACCATACTTGTGCTACGTCATGATTCTGAGTAGTTGTTTTCATTTTAGAATCGCATACCCGTCATAGTTCTTTAGTACCTTCGATCTTCAATATTTGCATGTATTAGGGTAATTTGTTTTGCTGAACTTTTAACTGCTGATATCAGCCTTTAGTTTCTTGTTTTTATTCATGTATATGCTGAGTGATCAATCCCTGTTATTCATTTCTCACTTTTAAGTTTTACTGAGTGTTTTAGTTAGGTTATTTTTGTAAGTTAAGCATCAGCTGATGGGTTTCCTTTTCTGGTCACTTTAACTCATTGGTTTTGACAAAAAAATGCATTGAACATTCATATAATCCTGAATGATAATTGTTGCTGAAAAATCCACATTAGGATACTTGTTTAAAACTTGAGTTATATTGGCTAACTCTTAAACTTTTTAATCAAGCCTGTAGTCCAAACCAAATTTTTAGCCCATAACTTGAATACAATTGACTAGGATCAGGTTCGACCAAACCAAATGAAAATCAAGGGTAAAAAATCTTAGGTTAGTTAATTAGGAAAGTAAACAGGGGTATATACGGTATTTAAGCCTGAAAGAATCTTGTAACAACCTCTAGAACATTCTAGTAGGGACTTAGGCATAATTTCAACCTCAAACTTGAGGCTCAAGTCAGAAAACTAAGTACTATTTAGGTAAAGCTGAAATTCGAATAGCGGACTAAAAGGAAAACAAGGAAATAGAGGTTGCCCTAAAGTTTCAAATATAAAAATGGGCAATCTGAACATCTGAAGGGGAATTTTTTGGACATTTTTTAGCAGAGAATTTTTTTTTAAAAGCTTGAATTAGAATACAAAAATACATATTAGTTTCCTCTACACTCTTCAGAAAGCATTAGTGCTATCCAATTCCGGTTGAATTTTCTTCTCCATTTTCTCAAAACCTCCCTGAATTTCTGGTTATTTCATTGGTTGATTGATTGCTGGCTCTGGCTTACCATTTGCGTCGCTTTAATTATAGGCTTTTGTCTTGTTGACATTCCAGTTATATTTTAGACCCATGGATCTCATACGAATGTAGAAGGAAGCTTTGCTTTTCGAAATACAATTGTTTAGCTATTTAATTTCTTTCCCTTGTCTTCTCCATCTGTTAAATTTTGTGCAATGTATAGCTATGTACCCTATTTACAGGACTTCTAACTAGGAGTCCCTTTATTTCAGTTAATTCTACAATTGGTCCTTGTGATGTAATACTAATGTAGTAAATGGCTTCTCAATTTTGTGTTTAGGCTTAGCACGAATTCTGAAGTGTCTGTGAGTTGTAGGTTCACCTGTAATCGTGATGAAAAAATGTTAATTCATTAGGACAGTGGTGTGGTGATAGTTTAATCAGTCGTGAATATAGTCTTCATGTTTATTCAATTTATGTGTGTTTATAAACCGACTCAAAAGAGTGTGTCTCAGCTAGTGATAGACTAACAAATGTGAGCCAATTTCTATTCTTATTAAGACCAGGATAAATCTGATGAGTTTTTGGACACATGATGCTGTTTAACAATATGCCTTGTGTCCAGAACTCCAATTACTCGTGCAAAATTAAGCCTATCTGGGGCTGATCGGGCCATTGGGCCCATTAACTTCAACAATTTATATATGGGTGCAATCCTTGATACCCAGTTTGAATTTACGACCCCAAAGTGTAGTATTAAATAGGGGCCCTATCCTTTGAAGTTTAAGTGATTGGGCTGTTAAGCCCACTAAGTTCAGCAGTCTGTCCATATGTGCAATTTCACTTGTGGTGTAAATATGAGAGACTGCCTTTGGGTCCCAAGGCTTGGGCTATCAAGTTGGGCTCTATTGAGGCCTAACTGATGCATGTACCCAGGCCATCCGGCATGGAATTCAAATAAATCTTTGTAATTACTTTTAGGATCAAGTAGTCTTAACATCAAGTATTATTTGGGTTCATCTCCTGTAAAATATGGAACTCAACATGCTTAGAATCTGAGACGAGTCGTCTAGCGAATATTCACGACCTCTCACAAAGATAATAACATGTCAGTTGCTTTAGGGAACGTCTTTAATAATTCACCTTCCTTAAATACGGGTGCACATTTATGTTACCCAAATACAAATCTCAATGCAGTTGAAATATGTCTAAAATTGCGTGCGCATTTATGTGACGTGATTCACGATATGTTTAATGACATTGTAAACTTCCTAAAAATATATATTAAAAACGGTTAATAATTTAAAATTGCATCATAGGTTTGAACATGTACAACAAATCAGATTTTAACCACTTATAATGGTTTAAACGACTGTGCTAGAACCACGGGTTCCGGGGGTGCCTAACACCTTCCCTCGGGTCAACACAATTCCTTACTCAAGAATTTCTGGTTTCCAGACTCCATTGGGCAGTCAAAATTTCCTCGATTTAGGATTTTAAAATAAACCGGTGACTTGGGACACCAAAAGCCAAACCCATCCCAAGTGGAGACTCTTAAATAAATAAATAAATAATTCCATTTATAATAATGTCACTTTAATTGGACAAACTCCTTTTACGTGTTATCCTTCGGGGTAGCCGTTGTAAAGCCAAAAGGGAGGTATGACAGCTCTGACGACTTTACTGGGGACTAGAACCCAGAATCTCTGGTTCAGGGTTCAAGAATTCGAGCTTGCAATAACTGTTATATTTGGCTTCTTGTGATTTGATTACATGTATTATGCCAAATGCCACATGCTTTACCGCTTTGATATCATCTGAACTATATATAAACTGCTACGAAACCATTCATTTCTCACCTCCGGGGATGTGCTTACTGGTTGAGACTCCCTATTCTGTTAGTGTCTTACCCTGAAACAAGAAAGAGGCTTAGACAAGTTACAAATCCGGACGATCTTGCGGGTCCCCGGTACGTAGCCCCCTCCTCGACTCGAGTTGTCCGCTCGGGTGCACAGTCTAGACCCAATACCGAGATTCTCAACTTAGTATAACAAATCCTCATGTCGGATCCCTAGTAGGAACGTTATCTGCATCATGCATTTTGACTTAGGGGACTCAACACAGGGGTTGGGTCCGTCTAGGACAGGTGCCCTGAAATAAAAGACTATCCTGATGCATTTTTACGTGCTACTTGCGCATTTATTTGCCTTGGATTCATATGTTGACCGGCCTGTAAACAAAAAGAATAAATGGAGGAAAATAGCAGTGCTAAGGTGATCACTTGTAAAACCAATGCTCAAAATAGCGCCGAAATGCTGCCGGATTTAAAAAAACAAAAAAACAAAAAAAAAACAAAAAAAATTGGAGTTTCAATAATATTTGCGAGTTTTGATAAAATATTTTGGCCAAGTACAACCCCTTTTTTCAAAAAAAACAAAACAAAAAATGCCCGAGTTTATTCATTTGTTTTGATATAAGTCGGGTGGTGCCACTTCTGCCGGTAATAGCTGAATGTTGCTACAGGGGACGCCGGAAGGCTGATCTTGCGCAAATGGCCACCTTTGAATTTTATTCCGAGTGATAAGCAAGCACCGCCTGAAAAACCTTCTCTCCGAAGTGTTGAAAGGCCGTATTCTCAAAGCTGGTCCTGGTTTTTAAAAATAAATTCCATAAAATGTCAGTTTTAATGTTTTGAGAATACTAATTCTCCCTAATAAATGTGCAGAATGAGCAAAATAATGAACAAAATTCCCTTGGAGTTGCGACTATGGTGGAAGGATCTCGGGGACAGAAAAGGGTCAATGCACATCTGGGAGGCCTCAGTGGTTATTGAAAATTAACCCCAGGGGAGACATCATAAAAGCCTTAAATCACTTTCTGGGACCTGGCCCACAATGTTTTACACTTCTCGGACTTTGAGCTAACCCCAAATTTAGAGGAAATGATTGGATATATCGGAACCCATACAATCCATTTGAGACATCAATGCTTGATCGCACCCAGAGCCCTTGCTGTGCACAAATTTCTGGATTCCTTGAAAATTACTAGAAAAATTCACAACCCTGACTTATCAGCTGGCTTCTGCACTCTGCAATTTATTTATCAGAGGTATGGCCACATTGGAGGATTCAAAAATCCTGAAAACCTTATTTGTAGCAAGGGTAATCGGCTCAAGTGGGAGGAGCATTGATGTTTCGCGTTCATGGTGTCTTTCTTGAGTCTTTTAGTATTCATGCGAATGGACGGGAACATCGACATGCGAATAGCGGGAGTCGTTAGCACTTTGATGACCCAAGCTAAGAGTGCTCTCGCTCTAATGATCTTGTCCGACATCTTCCGTGCTCTCACTGTCTGCAAAGCAAGGGGAGATTCTTCGAGGGTTGTAACTTGTTGCTGCAAATATGGATCATTGAGCATATATGTCACTGGCCTCGGTTCATGAATTACGGGCCGCCAACTAAAAGCTGCATAGAATAAGTTGGCAACAGGGTCAATGGGTTTAAATTACCAGAGGGTGTCGCAGAATGGGTGTCGCATCTTCGGACCATCACTGCAGATCAAATAGGATGGACATTCGGTTGGCTCTCTATGGACGAAGTTGTGTATATGCCCGCAACATAACCACATTTTCTCTTGATGGGCCTTTGGAGCATCCAGCCTTACGCCCTGCACCGAGTCTTGAGACAACTCGGAAGATGCCAAATAGTGCCAAAAGATGAAGATCTCAGCATCCGGGTAGTCGAAATTGGGCATGGTGGTCAGTTCCTCGAAGCAATGATTCGCAAAATCTGGAATGAATGCCAATATCTAATCGCTGACACTTGTGTACAGGATCTTGCCAGAGGTTAAGTGTCACTGGGATACCTCTCCTGGTACAGGAGAGAAATTGAGTTTAGGAGACCATCCAGAAGGCCTCACCGCAAAGAGTTCATTGGAACATTGCAAGAGCAGTGGGATTGGTTAGCAAAAGTGAATGAATACCGGGCTACCATAAGAAGGTTGGAAAAAAAATTCAAGAATTGCAATTCAAGAACAGTTTGCAAGTTGTAGTCAGTGAGGGAGAAAAGAAGGTGTTAACCAAAGAAAAATAAGCCCTACGAGCCCAGATCCAGAAAATGAAGGCAGCCGCAGAAAATCCTCCGAGGAGTACAAAAGATGAAAAGCTCATAGAGAACAAGCGATGAAAAGTAACTGAATACGGGTTTGACCTGAATAAGGCGGGGGGTGAACTGTCTAGAGCTCGGAAGCAATTAATTAGAAGTGCAGAAGAAAGAGCCCGCATACTGGAGCAGTAAAAAGAAGAAAGTGGCAATGAGATTGACGGTTTAAAACAAAGAGTCGTCAAATCTGAAAACAAAATGGCCAAACAAGTCAGGGATTTCAAAACCAAGAGAGAGCATTGCTATGAGGTAATAGCGGGATTGGAAACAGATTTGCGGCAGTTCCAAAAGTTGAATCAAGCAGCTGAACGGACATTAGAAGCACGGGCTGAGCAAATAGGGTGTCTACTACATGAAAAGGGGTTATCAGAGATAGGGTGCTGGCCGTCGCGGAATACATTACCACAAAATACAACCAATGTGAAGACATGACAAAATCTATGTTCTTTGCTGCTGCCATGATGTTTGTCTGTCAAGTAATGGAAGATCTCCATTACCTCCAGGGAAGTTTAGCGGCAAACCGGCGGCAAGGCCGAACGATGCCCCGCTAGCCCCAAAAACATTTGAAGTTTTAACGTACTCATAAATTTGTATGCTTCTTAAAAAGAGTCTGTTTGTTTGTCTTTTAGAGTCTGTAAGGTTATTCTCCCAGTCCGGTAGCTACTTTTCATTTTGTTAGCCTTTGTAATCAGAGTTTATGTCTTCATAAAAATTGAAAATCCCAAAAAAATTTGTTGTATACAAAACATTTTTCCATGAACTACGCTCGGTCTGATTCATGCAAAGTCATGATACGTAGGCAATCTCTATAGGATTCGATCGTACTCTTTAAAAAGGAAAACAATGGGGGGAATAAGAAGTAGGAAACAAAAGGAAATTCGAAATAAATGTCGGGATGACACATGCGACCATGGCAAGCATATAAAACCCATTATTGCATAGATGCATCATATCCAATGAGCGATTGCTTGATTGTTATTTGTCTCGACCTAACCGTTGAATTCCAGTGTCCAGTCCAGGTGTTTTAAGAACAGTGATTGGTTTGCGATTAGCTTGCTTCGCACGGATACTTCACAAGATCAAAAGGAAGCACAGAGATTTCGACCAAAATGACTCTACCACCAGTCCCTATCCCAGAGGACAACCCAATTACAGGAATCCCAGCCTCTGAATCTGCAGCGGCTGAAGAGAACAGGATCCTGCGGCTCCGAGTCATGGAGATGTGGGATGCCTGAAAAAATGGGAAAGAACCTCCAAGCGCTATCCCGGATTTCCCGAGATTTTTCCAAGGTCAGGGGTTACCTCCACCATCCCTATCAGCCACCCAAATATTCTCCTGGGGAAGCCCACCATGTCAACCATTTTTGTCGGGGTGCCCTCTGAAACCCGCCCTCCGATGTTTACATTCGGTCCAGTTCCCAACATTTTTACAGCCCCTCCGTGCGCAGCCACCACACAGCCTGCGGTATCGAGGCCCATGTTTGACCCCATAGCTTTTACATTCCAAACTCCTAACTACCAAACCGAGCCTCCCCCATACCCCAGATACAACTACCCTCAGCCGGCGTACGAACTCACCTATGTACAAGACAAAACCTCTAAAACACCCGAACAAGATGAAATCACAAGGAGAAGAGAGTCTTGAACAAAGTCTGAAAAACATGCAAGGATTAAGTGGGCAGAAGAGTGTATCTTACTCAGACCTATGCATGTTCCCATACGTACATCTTCCTTTGGGGTTTAAAATGCCGAAGTTTGAAAAATACATGGCCACGGCGACCCCATCGCTCATTTGAAAAAGTATTGCAATCAACTGCGTGGAGCAGGTGGGAAGGAAGAACTATTGATGGCATTTTTTGGGGAGAGCTTAGTTGGCATTACATCTGAATGGTACGTAGACCGGGATATTACCCGATGGCACATCTGGGATGATATTGTCTGGGACTTTGTAAGGCAATTTCAGTACAACATTGATATTGCCCATGATAGGAACTTCTTAGCTAACTTGAAGAAAAAACCTGCAGAAAGCTTCAGAGTATATGCTGTTAAATGGCGTGAGCAAGCATCAAGAGTAAATACTTCTGTGGACGGGACGGAGATGGTCACCGCCTTTCTACAAGCGCAAGAGGCACATTATTTTCAGAATATGATGTCGGCCATGGGTAAACCTTTTGCAGAGGCAATTAATATTGGGGAGATGGTAGAGAATGGCCTCAAAACAGGGAGGATTCTGAGTCAATCTGGCATAAGAGCAACCTCTCAGGCCATACAAGGAGGGACGGGAGGAGTCCCAAGAAACAAGAAGAAAGAGGAAGCATCCATGGCGGCCTCCGGGATGAGGAAACATCATGCTCATAGACATGCATTCTCTGAAAGGGCATCTCAACATTACGATCCTCATCAAGACATGCACTATGTACCTCAACCCTATGTAGTTATGAACGCTCAGCCCTTTGCTCAACCACAACAGCAGAACAACAAAAACCAAGCCCTTAGAAATCAGCCTCCTCAGAATCACTACAATCCCTGCCCTCCGCAAAATAATTATCGTCCCAGGGAGCCACCCAGGAGATAGAACTTCACTCCAATAGGAGAATCCTATGCCAGCCTATTCCCAAAGTTGGCCCACATGGGTCTCCTGCAGCCCGTACCCCCAAACAGAAAAAATGCCAAATCATCTTCCTATCAATGGGGCGTACGTTGTGCTTACCACTCTGGGGCAGAGAGACATGACACCGAAAATTGCTGGACACTAAAACAAGTAGTGGAGGATTTGATAGACCAAAAGAAGATAGTACTGAGAGAAAGAGGTGCCAAACGTAGCGGATAACCCGTTGCCGGCTCACAACAACGGGCCGGTCATCGGAATGATCTGCGAGGACAAAGAATTTGATCCCGCCCTGAAAGCCATCGCCGAGGCGGACAGAAAACCAAAAGTTGAAAAAAAGAAAATGAATGAAGCCAAATGCCCAGAAGCAGAGAAGAAGCCTGAAATCAAAGTTGAGACGACCCCTACCAAGGAAACAATACTCTACCTCCCACGAGGGCGTCAAGAAAACCAGCCCCCTTTGAGTCCCCCAAGGAGGTTCGAGCTGAACAAAACCATGTATGTACCCAAGAAATCCTATGTGGTACGGGGATCGATTAACCACCGATGCTAAATTAGCCCGTGGTAATCATTCGCGCACCACAGAAGCCCATGACAAACCCTTCGGTCGTCCCTTAGAATTACCAAGAAACCATCGTTACATACAAGGGAAAAGAAATCATCGGGGAAAATCAAAAAGGCTATCCAATAAATAAATACTCAGATATGGAAGAGGTGAACGCTGCAACCAAACGGCGATTCCCACCTAAAAAGCCAGTGAATGTTGAGGAGGCAGAAGCCTTCTTCCAGAAAATGAAAATGCCAGAGTACGAAGTGGTGGATCAGCTTCGAAAATCTCCTGAGCAGGTTTCTTTATTGTCACTCTTGATGAAATCTCCCAAGCACCAACAGATGTTGGCCAAAACATTGAACGAAGCTTATGTACCGGCTCTGTGGAGCAACTAGAGAAAATGGCGGAGAGGTTTTTCGCTATTAACCAGGTCTCGTTCAGTAATAATGACTTACCTCCGGAGGGACCTGCTCACAATAAAGCCTTGCACTTCACTGTCAAGTGCGAGGGATATTATGTCAAAAGAGTGATGATCGATGGAGGTTCCGGAGTAGACATATGCCCATTGTCTACCATGCAGAGAACTGAGATTGGACAGAGAGGATCTGTCCTAATAACGTGTGTGTCCGATCCTTCGATGGAGTCAAGAGAGACACCGTAGGTGAAATTGACTTGGTGCTAACCATTGGTCCAGTCGACTTCGAAGTAACATTTCAGGTGTTGGATATGGACACCTCCTATAACTACCTCCTAGGAAGGTCGTGGATTCATGCAGTAGGGGCAGTACCTTCTACACTGCACCAAATGCTGAAATTTGAACATGAAAACCAGGAGATTGTAGTTCTTCGAGAGGACGAACAGTCAATTTATCGGGACCCCTCTGTCCTTTGTCTCGAAGCCAAGGAAGGGAGTGAGCACATAGTCTATCAAGCTTTTGAAGTCGTAGTAGCAGATCAACATGAAGAAGGCTAGCCAGTCCCCTAGCCTTTTCTCTCAAATGCTTCAATTATGGTGGCAAAGGAAATGACGCGCCAAGATTTTAAGCCAGGCAAGGGACTCGGAAGCTCCCTACAAGGAATAACTGAGCCGGTCACCTTCCCTGCCGCAGAAAAGTTCTTTGGACTGGGCTTTCATCCAACCTCAGAAGATATCACCTGGGCCAATCGGAGAAAGCGCCAGGGATGGGCCTTGCCACGACCCCTACCCCACTTGTACAAGACCTTTGTAAAACCAAAGTACAGTGAGGAGGAGGAAGAAGAAACCTTCATGGCAGAAGAAATTGATGAGATCTGCGGATCTATGAGGGAGTTGTTGTAGGAGGTCAACATGGTCCAACCGGGAGAAGGTTCAAGTGCCGTCGAAGTGCTCTATCTGGGGCCAGATGCCATCTTTAAAATTGGAAGGCCACACCTTTCCCAGTCAGGCGGGAGGCCCGGTAGTCCCGCCTTGCTACCTCTTCCTACATCACGAGATATATCAGGGTGTAGCTCGGTTGTTTGTTTTTCTTTAGCACTTTGTCCTTTAAATTTAAATTGTAAACCCTGTCATCTTACAAGTCAAAGAAATAAATTCAATATTTCATCATTTGCACCTCTTTGTCTTTATCTTTTTCTGATTTTTGTCTTTCTTTTATTTTTCATCTTTTCTTTCAGTCCCAATAATGCGACTTTAAATAAAATTACATGCTCGTGGACTTCATGCCACGACCCAAACTTGCTGCCCGTCTGTGAAATAATGAACCAAGAAACGAAATATGATGAAGAAGAGGCTTTTAGGGAAATCCACCGAGAATTGGAACACTTTGAAAACAAACCTAGGCAAAGCTTAAACGATACTGAACCGGTTAACTTGGGCAATCCCGATGAAATCAAAGAAAATAAAATAAGCATCCATGTGAATAAAAAAATACGGGATTCATTGGTTCAACTCCTTTTGGAATTCAAGGATGTATTTGCGTGGTCTTATGATTACATGCCCGGTTTGAGTATGGATTTGGTGGTTCATAAGTTGCCTACATACCCTGAATGCCCTCCGGTCAAACAAAAATAAAGAAATTTCAAGCTTGATGTCAGCGATAAAATCAAAGAGGAGATTACAAAATAGCTAGAGGCGGGGGTAATCCGGGTGGTTCGGTACACCACTTGGCTGGCCAATATGGTCCCGGTACTGAAAAAAGACGGAAAAACTCGAGTGTATGTGGACTACAGAGATTTAAATAAGGCAAGTCGCAAGGACAACTTCCCTCTAACCAACATTCACATCCTTGTCGATAACTGTGCCAAGCATGAGATTCAATCCTTCGTATATTGCTAAGCAGGATATCAACAAGTGTTGATGGATGAGGAAAATGCTGAGGAAACCGCCTTTACCACACTTTCGGAAACCAATTGTTATAAAGTTATGCCTTTTGGATTGAAAAACACCGGGGCAACATACATGAAGGCTATTTCCACCATCTTCCACGACATGATGCATTGAGAAATAGAGGTATATGTGGATGATGTGATTATCAAATCTAAGACTCAGGGTGATCATGTAAAGGACTTGAAGAAGTTCTTCGAAAGGCTTCGCAAATACGATTTGAAATTAAATCCAGCCAAATGCGGATTTGGAGTCCCATCAGGCTAACTTCTAGGGTTCATCGTTAGCCGAAGAGGCATCGAATTGGATCCAACCAAGATCAAATCCATTCGAGAGCTGCCTCAGCGAAGGACCAAAAAGGATGCAATGAGTCTATTGGAAAGACTGAATTACATCAGCCGATTCATCACCCACTTTACTTCCACATGTGAGCCCATATTTAAGCTACTGAAAAAGTATGCGATAGTCAAGTGGACAGTCGAGTGCCAGGAAGCTTTTGATAGAATCAAACAATACTTGTCCAATCCACTAGTTTTGGTTCCGCCAGAACCTGGAAGGCCAATATTTCTCTATCTAATAGTCTTGGAAGGCTCTCTTGGTTATATTCTCGGGCAGCATGACGCCACGGGAAAGAAAGAGCTAGCCATTTATTATCTGAGCAAAAAGTTTACCAGTTACGAGGCCAAGTACACACTGTTATAAAGAACTTATTGCGCCTTGACGTGGGTGGCTCAGAAGTTAAAGCATTATCTGCGAGCTCATACCACGTACCTCATAACCAGGCTGGATCCACTAAGGTACATATTCCAAAAACCAATGCCCACAGGGCGACTAGCCAAATGGCAGATCTTGCTCACCGAGTTTGACAATTTTTATGTCACTCATACTGCGATGAAAGCTCAAGCATTGGCAGATCATCTGGCTGAGAGCCCCATTGATGATGAATATCACCCTTTAAACACCTACTTCCCTGATGAAGAAGTGAATTCGTTGGAAATAGCAACTGAAGACACCACCGTCTGGAAAATGTTCTTCGACGGAGCAGTAAACGCAAAAAGCGTAGGGATTGGGGCAATTTTAATATCACCCACATGTCACCACTATCCAGCTACATCCAGGCTCCAGTTCTTCTGCACCAATAATACAAATGAATATGATGCTTGCATCATGGTCATGAACATGGCCATTAATCAAGATGTCAAAGAATTGCTAATCATGGGAGATTCCGCTCTGATCATCCGACAGGCTCAAGGAGAATGGAAGACAAGAGACATTAAGCTCCTCCCATACAGATAGCATGTGGAAGACCTCAGCAAACGGTTCAGGTCGGTACAATTCAGGTACATTTCCCGTTGCCACAATGAGTTAGCAGACGCACTCGCAACCTTGGCCTCCATGTTACATTACCCTGGAAACACCTATGTTGACCCTTTACAAATCCAAGTCAAAGAAAGGCATGGGTGTTGTAACGCGATCGAAGTAGAGTCCAGCACACAACCCTGGTATTATGACATCAAGAGATTCATAAAACACAGGAGTATCCCGAGCAATCCACTGTGGAACAAAAGAAAACCATCCGACGGCATGCAAGAAATTTCTTTTTGAGTGGTGATACGTTGTATAAAAGGACTCCAGATGTTAATTTGCTGAGATGTTTGGAAACCAAGGAGGCCGGGAGAATTATGCACGAAGTACATGCGAGAGTGTGTGGGCCCCATATGAACGGCTATGTACTGGCAAAGAAAATACTCTGAGCTGGCTATTACTGGATGACCATGGAGAAAGACTGATTCAGCTTCATTCGAAAATGTCATCAATGCCAGGTGCACGGTGATTTGATTCATGCGCCGCCAAATGAACTGCATCCTATGTCAGCACCCTGGCCTTTCGCCGCCTGGGGCATGGATGTCATTGGGCCGACTGAGCCAAAAGCCTCAAATGGACACAGATTCATATTGGTTTCCATCGACTACTTCACAAAATGGGTTGAGGCCATCGCCCATAAGTCTGTTACCAAGAAGGCGGTGGTGGATTTTGTGCATTCTAACATCATTTGTCATTTTGGGATTCCCGCTACTATCATTACAGACAACGCGACTAATCTAAACAATCGGCTGATGGGAGAGATATGTGAACAGTTCAAGATAACACATAGAAACTCCACTCCTTACCGGCCCAAAGCTAATGGTGCAGTCGAAGCGGCTAACAAGAACATCAAGAAGATCTTGAGGAAAATGATTCAAAGCTCGAGGAAATGGCACGAAAAATTGCCTTTCACTTATGGGATATCGTACCACAGTACGTACATCGGTAGGAGCAACCGCCTATTTGCCGGTCTATGGGACTGAGGCTTTCATACCCGCCGAGGTGGAAATCCATTCGCTCCGAGTGATGGTCGAAGCAGAAATTGAAGATAATGAATGGGTCAAAACCCGTTTGGAGCAGCTGGCATTAATTGATGAAAAACGAATGGCTCCGGTGTGCCACGGGCAGTTGTACCAACACAGAATGGCCCGTGCTAATAACAAGATAGTGCGCCCCAGGAATTTTGAAGTCGGGCAGCTGGTATTGAGGCGGATACTTCCTCACCATCAGAAAGCTAAAGGAAAATTCACTCCAAACTGGAAAGGTCCATACATTATCAGAAATATACTGCCAAAAGGAGCATTGTACCTGGCTGACGTTGAAGGAGACGAGCCTGAGGCAGCGTTAAATGCAAATACAGTAAAAAGGTATTATGTTTGAACCCCCTGCAGCAATGACCCTGGTTGATTGAAATGACGAAGGCTTTGCTTTCCGCTACCATCACCCTCTTTGGAACCCGGAAATGATGTTCAAAACATAAAAAATGAAATAAATAAAAAAGGAAGAGGAAGAAAAAAAGAGAAAAAAAATACAAACAAATTAGTTTAGGAAAATTTGTTGAACTACGTCAAGACTTGATTCCGAAAAGATACGTAGGCAGCCTCTCCCTGATGTTCAGTCATATCCAAAATAAAAACACCATTTACTCAAGAAAACCAAAACTGGGACAGAAGTGTATTGGTTCGGTTACAAATCCGTCTAAATTGTTCCAAAGTTAGAGATACCTAGGGACATGAAAAATACTTTTGTTGGGATTCGGCACCAATCAGATTTTTGAGAGAAATAAAATAAGAGAGCCTTATCGGTGAAAACCTCCGGGCACCATAAGGCGACGGCGAGCAGAGAAAAAAAATGAGAGAGTCCGTTTAGCGAAAACTCGCAAAGAGCGTTATCGGGCGATGAGAGAAGAGAAATGAGAGAGGCCGATTGGCGAAAACCCGAAAAGGGCGCCGTCGGCTAAAAAGAGGAAATATTGCTGCTCAAGTCTGAGTGAGTTTCTTTGATTTTGAAAGCTGAAATCAGAAAGCAGAAATGGATCTGGGCCGGGCATTCAGATCCAAGAAGCAAGTCGTTGTCGTTTAAAGCCGGTTCATATTTCCAGATAAGTCCCTTCTTTTCCCTCCAAAGGAACATATCTCTCTAAATTTTGTGTTTCATTCCTTTCCCCTTTAATTTTGATGTCTTGATCATTCCTTAAGAAAGGTAGCAGGGCTGGCCTCATAGGTTCCTCCTGGCAAGAACTAAGGGAATACCCGACATCGCTAACTGCGCTTAGCCAATCCCGGGTGATCATGATGGCCAACGCCCAAAAAGCAAGGAAATAAAGGAAAGGGAATTCAAAATCAAAAGGTCCACGAAGATGAAACAAAATCGGAAGGTTTTAAGCCAAGCAGGACATTGGTTGTTATCAAAGGCCCCAAAGGCAAGCCCTGAAATCAAATCGAGACAAAACCCATAACAAAAAGCCCAGAAAACAAAAACTGACCAGAAAATGAGGGCCCCCCGGCCAACCTACAAAGCAAACATTGGAAGTCAAGGGTTTGTCCTCCGACAGAAAGGAAGCTGAAAGAAAGCATAACAAGGCCGCAAACTCAATCGCTGTTCAATCTAACAATTTGTTTTGTTTCTGACAAATTGAAATAGATGCAGGTGTAATCTAGAAAAAAAACACAAAAGGAACGCGGGGCAAATACAAGGAATGGCACAAGGACCAAGAATGTTGTTGCAGAAATAACAAAGGGAAGTTTTCTTTTCATTTTCCTGCAAACTCGTAAATAAGCATGATAGTGTGAGCACATGATTTTTGCCCTGCATAAAAATAACTCCTAAAAATAGACCAAAATAATTTTTATTGATTTTAGGAATTTTTCTTTATTTATTTGCATTTCATGCATTTTTAATATTTTCGAATCATAGAAAACCCATAAAAATATCGCATTTTAATTTTATGCCACCTTAGGTTCAATTGGTATTTAGAAATTAATTACATTGAATTAGTTATATTTAAAAATAAAAAAGAAGAAGAAAACCAATACAGAGGGACACGCCTAAATTGAAGAAGGCTGGCTGCTAGCTTCATCTGAAGAATACACACAATGGACGCTAAGCTGCACAGCTTTGCTTTCTTGTCAATATTCGGATTAACCGAGTAAATCACAAAGAATTTAGAGAGAGAAAGTAGAGAGAAGGAGGAGAGATTGAGAGAACCGAAGAGTCGGTATTGGGAAAATGAAAAAATGAAAAATATCTCAAGTCTGGAACCTTCCAACCTAACCTTTACAAATATACTTACAAAATAACAACCGGACCGGGTCGGGTATTGGGTCAAACAACCCGGGCTCAGATATGACCCATTAGGCTCATGAGTGTCAGTGGCCCAACACATGAGCCCAGAACATATATCATCATAGCCCATCATATACACTCAATATACATCAAATATACATAATCAATATACAATTATACAACTACTGAAGCTTGTAAGTCAACACCCCCCCCCCCCTCAAGTTGGAGGGGGACACCACCTTCAACTTGGACAGCAGCGGATGCAGGGCAGTGCCAGTAAGAGGCTTTGTGAGTAAGTCAGCCAGTTGCCGAGAAGTAGATACGTGAAGCAACTTAATGAAGCCAGCGTTGACCTGATCACGCATAAAATGACAGTCCACCTCAATGTGTTTTGTGCGTTCATGGGAAACAGGATTAGTAGCAATGTGTATGGCAGATTGGCTATCACAATATACAGAAATGGGAATGGAAACAGAAACACCAAGATCAGACAATAAACGAGATGACCAGGAGAGTTCAGCAGCGAGTTTGCTCAAGGCTCGATATCCTGCCTCAGTAGAGGACAAAGATACAACAGGTTGTTTCTTAGACTTCCGGCTGACCAAGGAACCACCCAGAAGAACAGAAAACCCAGTAACAGACCTTCTGGTATCAGGGCAAGCAGCCCAATCACTGTCAGAATAACCACTCAAAGAGAAATCATCATTGGCAGAGTAGAAAAGGCCCATAGAAGAAGTCCCTTTAAGATATCGCAACACATGTAGAGCAGCAGTCATATGAGGGAGTCGGGGGCACTTGAGAAACTGACTCAGATGTTGCACAGCAAAACAGATATCAGGTCTAGTATGTATCAAAAATAAGAGCTTACCCACTAAACTCCTAAACTGATCAGGAGAGGGTAAGAGGTCACCACAATCAGCAAGACGTTTGACATTTGTATCCAAAGGACAGACAACAGAAGATACATTAGAGCATTCAAACTGATGCAACAAGTCAGAAATATATTTCTGCTGATTCAGGATCATTCCACCAGGAACAGGAGACATCTGAATACCCAAGAAATAATGCAAGGACCCTAGGTCCTTGATTTTAAACTGATCATCAAGAAACAATTTCAGGGCAGTGATTTCATCATTGTCATCCCCAGTGATAATAATATCATCCACATACACTGCTAGAATCACTAAAGACCCAGGTGTGCCTTTGATGAATAAAGAATAGTCATTCAAAGAGTGTTTATATCCTCGGAGAGAAAGAGCATGAGACAATTTGGCATACCATTGTCTGGAAGCCTGTCTCAGCCCATAAAGAGATTTTTTGAGTTTGCAAACCAGAGGAGAAGAAGAAGGAGAAACAGAATCAGAAACAGTAGCAGAGACAGTCAGGCCAGGAGGCAATTTCATGTAAACCTCCTCATCCAAATCACCATGCAAGAAAGCATTATTAACATCAAGTTGAAACAGATTCCAATTCTTTTTCACAGCAACAGCAATCAAACATTTAACAGTGCACATTTTGACCACAGGAGAAAAAGTTTCTGTGAAATCAACCTCTTCAACTTGAGTATCCCCTCTAATAACAAGTCTGGCCTTATACCGTTCAATAGACCCATCAGCCTTGTACTTAATTTTATAAACCCATTTGCAACCAATGGGTTTCTTACCAGGAGGAAGAGGAACAACATCCCAAGTTTGGTTGGTGTCCAAGGCTTCAAACTCCTTTCTCATGGCATCCTGCCAAGCTGGAACTGAAGCAGCCTGAGAGTAATATAGTGGTTCAGATTCCAAAGAGGAGGAAGAAGAGCCAGAGAAGGTAGGGAGTTGGCAGACATAATCCTTAAGGTAGGAGAGGATTATGTTGTCTGGTAGACTTTCTGAGGACAGGACCAGAAGGAGATGAAGGCATAATGGGAGGAGAAGGAAGAATAGAATCAGAAGAGGCAGAGGCTGGAGAAGGTTGATGCAAAGATGAGGGAGAAGGGACAGTTGGAGAATCAGGCAAATCATCATTTTCTCCAGAAGGAAAATAAGGTAAGGAGGAAGTAGTAGGCATGGGAGAATCAGTCAGATCATCATTTTCTCTAGAAGGAACATAAGGAAAGGAGGAAGCAGAAGGAAAAACAGTAGGAGAAGCAGACTTAAAAGGAAAACATGATTCATGAAATATGACATCTCTGGAGACCAAACATTTCTTGGAAGTAAGATCATATAATTTGTAACCCTTCTTGCCAAAAGGATAGCCCAAGAAGACACAAGGGATAGCTCGAGGTCTCAATTTATCCCTTTGAGGGATTGGTACAGTGGCATAGGCAAGGCAGCCAAATGCCCTTAAATGGTGAAAAGTAGGGGGCTTCCCATACAAAAGTTCATGAGGAGATTTGTTATGTAGCAATCTGGTAGGTATTCTGTTAAGTAAATACGTAGCAGTTAATAAACAATCCCCCCAGAAGGATGTAGGTAACCCAGACTGGAAAAGCAAAGCCCTACATGTCTCAAGAAGGGTTCTGTGTTTTCTTTCAACAACCCCATTTTGTTGGGGAGTGTGAGAACAGGAAGTTTGGTGAATGATGCCCTGGCTGCTAAAGAATGCAATACCCTCATTGCTAGAACCCAACTCCAAAGCATTATCACTTCTAACAGTTTGAACCACAGGATGAAACTGGGTCTTAACCATAGAAATGAAGGATTTAAGCATAGAAAAGGCATTGCCTTTAGATCCTAGTAAGTGGGTCCATGTTGCCCTTGAAAAATCATCAACTATGGTCAAGAAGTATCTACAACCAGAAGAGGTTGGAGTGTGATAAGGTCCCCAGGTGTCTACATGAATCAGTTGGAAGGGTTTAGATGTTTTAATGGAACTATCACGGAAGGAAAGCCTAGTTTGTCTGGCCATAGGACAGACTGAACAAGGGAAGGGCTGTTTGGAAGCAAAAGGGAAAGACAGACCAGAAATACATCTCATATGTGCAAAAGGAATGTGACCAAGTCTTAAGTGCCAAAAGTAATTCATATTAGAATTCAAATCATTATTATAATTGGAACTATTTACATGTAAAGATGATGAAACACTTTTATTGTCAGACAGAATGGTATCATTACAAGAGATAGGCATGGAAGACAAAACAGTAACCTTGCTAGCATCACAAGAATTAGAAGCAGAACAAACAGAACTAGTTGGAGATAGAGAAGAGGGAGGAGGAACCCATGTCAGCTTATACAAACCAACAGTTTGTTTACCAATATCCACTGGCTTCCTCAGAGAAGGGCCCTGTAGCATGTGGAGTAAACATGAATGTTCAGTGAACATGACTATACAATGTAACTCCTTTACCAACTTATGGACAGAAATTAAGTTGTGTGTGAAAGAAGGAATTAACAGTACATTATGAAGAATAATAAAAGGAGTCAGTTGAAAGGAGCCTGTGCATGTTACTTTTACTTTGTATCCATTAGGAAGATTCACAAGATAAGGGACAGATAAAGGTGTAAGGTTAAAAAGTAATTGTTTGTCATGGGTCATGTGATTAGAGGCACCGGAATCTATTATCCAAGATACAGAATTAATACTAGTAAGCATGCAAACTTTGGAATCAGAAATGGGGCTCTCAGTTAGGATAGTACCAGCAAAATTGACAGCACACATGGGAGAGGGATTTTGAGCATTGGAACCCCCTAACTGGGTTTGTTGTAATAGATTCATCAGCTGATCATACTGTTGACTACTCAACCCAGGTATCACAGAACACTGACCATCTGTTTGTGAGACAGATTCATGGCTGGCAGGGGGATTCCCTTGAGGAACAGACAAATGACCATCAGAATTTGAAGCAACAATATTAGCAGCACCAGATTTCCTCCCCTTGAAAGTTGTATTTTGTGGATACCCATGAAGTTTGAAGCACTTATCAATTAAGTGTCCAGACTTCTTACAGTATCTACAGAACAATGACCCTCTACCTTGATCAAAATTGACTCTTTGTTTGAAAGAAGAGGAAGCATTGGGCATTGCAGCCTTACTAGAGTCAACTGGCTTCCTCTTAGTGTAGGCATTGAAAGATACAGAGTCCGGATTAAAATGAGAGGGAGACTGGACATGCCTTTGCTTTTCATCATTCAGGAGCAAATTATACACACTGTCAAGGTTTGGAGGAGGCTGCATCATTAGAACATTGCTCCGCACCCCCATGTATGTGTCATTGGGCCCATTAAAAACTGAAACACTTTATTTTCATCATTTTCCTTTATTATACCCTCTTTGGCAACACACACACACCTTTGGCCATGGTTCACACACATAGATTCAAGTTCATCCCATAGACCTTTGAGTCTATTAAAATAGGATGCTATATCTAAGGACCCTTGAGAGGTGTTGGGCAGCTCTCTTTTCAATTCATAAATTTTGGTCCTATTGGCAGTGCCATATCATGCCTGAAGTTGTGACCATATGCTTTCAGCAGTATCAGAATAATGCACGGACTCAGCAATCGCAGGAGAAATAGAAGCAGTTAGCCATGAATTACCATACTATTACACCTATCCCATAACCTTTGTTGAGCCACATTAGTGGCTGGTCGAGGACAGGTTCCATCTATAAAACCAATTTTATTTTTGGCAGTCAAAGCAATAACCATTTTTCTCCTCCATCCCCCATAACCATCACCCGAGAAGGGGGTGGGGACAAGAGATACCCCAGGAACATCGGAGGAGTATAGAAATAGAGGACTGCTAGAGTCCAAAAGACCAGTATTGGTATTGACAGCCATGACACATCAACAAAGAAAACAGGTTCAACAACCAGAGTGTAACAAATCAAGCAACTACACACAAAGCCAACTACTCAGATACAAAACCAATTCTGTACACACAAATCAGGTAATATTGAATTTTAAGACAAAGTTACCCTCCTTCTTCGCTACCGGAAGAAGATCGGCCTTCAAATGATAGTGAAAACCCTAGGTATGAAACCCTAGGTTCAGACGTCGAATCGGTCACCGGAAATATGAGAAACAATGTCGGAAAGGTACCCAAACATCCACGATATGAGAATCGGACCACCGGAAGACGGTAAAACAGCAAGTCAAAACCACCGAAAACCCTAGATACCGATGACTCACCAAAAATCACCCAAAACCGACAGAGGTTCTTAAAACGTTGAGGTCACGAAGATACACCCGGATATCATGATGTAAAACACTCTGAACCATGTCCGATCAAAGTCGGAATCATCATAAACCATTCGATCTCAGATAAAACCCCAAAAACCGTCAAACAAATGTTCAAAAGAGACACCAACATGCAAATGAACATGATCAGATCGTTGTAAGGCTCTGATACCATGTCAATATTCGGATTAACCGAGTAAATAGAATTTAGAGAGAGAAAGTAGAGAGAAGGAGGAGAGATTGAGAGAACCGAAGAGTCGGTATTGGGAAAATGAAAAAATGAAAAATATCTCAAGTCTGGAACCTTCCTACCTAACCTTTACAAATATACTTACAAAATAACAACCGGACCGGGTCGGGTATTGGGTCAAACGACCCGGGCTCAGATATGACCCATTAGGCTCATGAGTGTCAGTGGCCCAACACATGAGCCCAGAACATATATCATCATAGCCCATCATATACACTCTATATACATCAAATATACAGAATCAATATACAATTATACAATTACTGAAGCTTGTAAGTCAACATTCCCAACAATACACAAACGCACACAATACGCAGAACGAAAAAACAACGTCCAAATCGCCATTCCCAGTCTTGGAGTTTGACAACTTCGTTTTCCTGGTTTAGTTTGAGTTCTCCAGCGAGTTTCGAGTTTGCCGTCGGCCAGTTGTTCCCGTTCGTGGTTTGTGGTAGTGTTCCTGTGGCCATATTAGTGTTTAAGTTGAGTTTGAGCCACTTTGTTGGCTTGTATTTGCTTCTGAAAGGATTAATAAAACAGATTGAACATCATTTAGCACTTTTCGAGTTTGAATCGTTGTAGTTTCGCTGTCGAGGTCGCCATTTGAGAATCGAGGTCGATTGCAATGATATTTTGTTCTGACCGAATCGGGTTCGCTGCTTTCGTTCCGGCTACTTTGGAACAGGAGGTTTACATATAGATCTCAGGTTAGCTTCAACAGTTGGTGCAATTTGCAGTATATTCGGTCTCTCTTTGCATGCCAGTGAATATTACAACCAAACCTATGGTTTTACATGCTCCAACAACTTGCTGAGGTGACGTTTACACCCTCTGTTCCTTTAAGCTTCAAAATATGTGCTTCATTAACTCATGGAATGCATGGAATTGGTTTTAAAATTGTTAAAAGTTTCTTTTGTTTTTCTATATTAAAAATGAGAGTGATATGGGATCTGTTAGGCCATTTTTATTTACAGCAGCTTAACTTTGTCATGGCTTTGGTTTCCTTTTGTATGTTTCTAAATAGATTGGGTTCAAGATGATTATTTATAGAAAAGAAGTTAAGCGTGATTAATTATATCATTGTAGTTGCGAATATGTCCGCGTGACACAATTACGATTCTTTAAGGATAATTTGAGATATGCTATATTAGCCAAAAGACTTAGTTTATGGCCCTTAAAGTTGAGTTTTGAATTTCCTTGAAAATAGGTTGGAGGTGTGCCATGCCAAATAAAACCCCTTAGCTCATGGCCCTCATTTAATTAATTTTGAATCCTTAGAAATCGAGGCGTGCCATTTAGTGAAATTTCTATGGCCCTCGCAAAGCTGCAAACGCATAATTGTTTTAGGCGCGTGTTTAATGATATTACTTTCCAAAGTACGGGTGCGCATTTATGTGACCCATCCAAATCCTAATGAAGTTGAAATGTGTCAAAAACCAGGGGTGCATTTATGTGACGTGGTTCGAGGCATGTTTTAACGACGTTGCAATGTTCTTCAAAAAATAATTATAATGATAATAATTATAATAAAAGCGGCAAAAAATTGAATTTTGCACATAGGTTCATAATTGTTTCAAATCGGATAATTTAAGTCAAATACCAATTGATTTTAGGAATTTTTCTTTATTTAGTTGCATTTCATGCATTTTTAATATTTTCAAATCATAGAAAAACCATAAAAAATGTCGCATTATAACTTTATGCCACCTTAGGTTCAATTGGTATTTAGAATTAATTACAGTGAATTAATTGTGTTTAAAAATTAAAAACAAGAAGAAAAGAATCATAAAAATGGTTAATTTTGCACGTTTAATTTTAGTCTTTGAATTTCGGTAATTTTTCGTTTAATTTGATTTTAATTAGTTGCAATAAGTATCAGTTGTAGTAATTAGTTTAACTTGAAATAATTTGACTAGTAATTAAGTTAGGTGTTATTTTTAGTGCCTGCACATAACAAGCGTCAAGGTTGAAATCTAAAGTCGGATTGAAGAACCACTCAAGACTCAAGATCAAGCTTCAGAAGACTTATAGATAGAAACCTTGTAACTCATAGTTGACAGGTTTAGCTAGTCTTTTTCATTCTTTTGATTTTGATGTAATTACATGGCCGCGGACCGGAACCTCGGCGGAACGGCACCTCGACCCGATCTTCGTCTCGGCATACTTTTTCATCTCGCTCACTTCTGAACTACACTGACCTGATTCCTCTTTAGCCGAGGATATGTAGGCAACCTCTGAAGCAGGGTGCGGTCAAATATTTTCAAAATGCTTCCCATGGAGTATTCAAATGGGCAAAAATCACTCGTATTTGCTCACTTATCTTTGCACAAAAACTATTCATATTTCCACGCAAAGAGGGGCAGCTGTGAGCACGTGATTTTTTTCCTATATAAAAATAACTCCTAATAGACCAAAATAATTTTTATTGATTTTACGAATTTTTCTTTATTTAGTTGCATTTCATGCATTTTGAATATTTTCAAATCATAGAAAAACCATAAAAAATGTCGCATTTTAATTTTACGCCACTTTAGGTTCAATTGGTATTTAGGAATTAATTATATTGAATTAATTGTGCTTAAAAATAAAATAAAAAGGAGGAAGAAAAGAATGATAAAAATTGTTAATTTTGCACGTTTAATTTTAGTCTTTGAATTTCGGTAGTTTTCCGTTTAATTAGGTTTTAATTAGTTGCAATAAGTATCAGTTGTAGTAATTAGTTTAATTTGAAAATAATTTAACTAGGAATTAATTTAGGTGTTATTTTTAGTTTTAATTTAAAAGAAATTAGAAAAATATGAAAACAAAAAAGAGGAATCCTATTTTTGGGCTGATCTTTACTTCCATTTTCAAGCCCAATACAATTTCTCTTTTAAACCCAATCCAAATTAGACCCTACCCAATACCAAATCGGATCGACCTGACCCAACCCAATACCTAAACCTATTTCCCCACCTAAAAACCCTAACACACACATACACGGATAGATACAGAAAGGGAGGCTTGGAAAAATTCAGCGCAGCTTTGACAGAACCCTTTCCATCATTCAATCTTCTTCTTCAGGGAAGGGCCAACGTCCATGGCTTCCCTTTAAGCAACAACAAACGACACTCAAACCCCCCCCCCCCCCCCCCAGCGTAGCTTATGATCTTCCTATGAAGAATGAATATCAAGATCGCTAAAGACCATCTCCATAATCAGCTGAAACCAGCCGCTGAACTCAAAACAGACCCACCCCCACACGACCCCTGAACGTTAATCACCAACGATCCCATCTCCGCCAGCAACAAAACCAACGTCCACCCTTCAACTTGCCGGAAAACACTCACACAACATACACAATACAGAGGGGACACACCTAAATTGAAGAAGGATGGCGGCTAGCTTCTTCTGAAGAATACACACAATAGACGCTGGAAGCTAAAGCCACACACAATACGCAGAACGAAAAAACAACGTCCAAATCGCCATTCCCAGTCTTGGAGTTTGACAATTTCGTTTTCCTGGTTTAGTTTGAGTTCTCCAGCGAGTTTCGAGTTTGCCGTCGGCCAGTTGTTCCCGTCCGTGGTTTGTGGTAGTGTTCCTGTGGCCATCTCAGCGTTTAAATTGAGTTTGAGCCACTTTGTTGGCTTGTATTTGCTTCTGAAAGGATCAATAAAACAGATTGAACATCATTTAGCATTTTTCGAAGTTTGAATCGTTGTAGTTTCGATGTCGAGGTCGCCATTTGAGAATCGAGGTCGATTGCAATGATATTTTGTTCTGACCGAGTCGGGTTCGTTGTCTTCGTTCTGGCTACTTTGGAATAGGAGGTTTGCATACAGATCTCCGGTTAGCTTCAACAGTTGGTGCAGTATATTCGGTCTCTCTTTGCATGCCAGCGAATATTACAACCAAACCTCTGGTTTTACATGCTCCAACGACTTGCTGAGGTGACGTTACACCCTATGTTCCTTTAAGCTTACAAATACGTTCTTCATTAACTCATGGAATGCATGGAATTGGTTTTAAAATTGTTAAAAGTTTCTTTTGGTTTTCTATATTAAAAATGAGAGTGATATGGGATTTATTAGACCATTTTTATTTACAGTAGCTTAACTTTGTCATGGTTTTGGATTCGTTTTGTATGTTTCTAGATTGGGTTCAAGATGATTATTTGTATAAAAGAAGTTAAGCGTGACTAATTATATCATTGTAGTTGTGGACATGTCCGCGTGACACTATTACGATTCTTTAAGGATGGTTTGAGATATGCTATATTAGCCAAAAGGCATAGTTTATGGCCCTCAAAGTTGAGTTTTGAATTTCCTTGAAAATAGGTTGGAGGCGTGCCATGCCAAAGTAAAACCCCTAAGCTCATGGCCCTTATTTAATTAATTTTGAATCCTTAGAAATTGAGGCGTAAAAATTAGTGAAATTTTTATGGCCCTTGCAAAGCTGCAAACGCATAATTGCTTTAGGCGCGTGTTTAATAAAATTACTTTCCAAAGTACGGGTGCGCATTTATGTGACCCAAATCCAAATCCTAACAAAGTTGAAATGTGTCAAAAACCAGGGGTGCATTTATGTGACGTGGTTCGAGGCATGTTTTAACGATGTTATAATTTTCTTTAAATAATAATAATAATAATAAAAGCGGCTAAAAATTTATTTTTGCACATAAGTTCATAATTGTTTAAAATCAGATAATTTAAGCCATATATAACAGTTGAGACATCGTTCTAGAACCACGGAACTCGAGAATTCCTAACATCTTCTCCCGAGTTAACAGAATTCCTTACTCGGATTCCTGGTTCGCGGACTGTTAAACAGAGTCATCCTTTCCTCGATTCGGGAGTCTAACTGGTGACTTGGAACACCATAAATCTCCCAAGTGGCGACTCTGCAATTCTCTTAAATAATAGAATCCCGTTTCGATTGTCCTTAAATTGGAAAAACTCCTTTATCCAAGCCCTTTGTCGGGTTGTGGATAGTCAAAAAGGAGGTGTGACAGCTCTTGCGACTCTGCTGAGGAAGGACCCAGAATCTCTGGTTCAGGGTTCAAGAATTCGAGCTTAGAATAATCGTCATATTTGGCTTTGTTTATTATTTGATTTTACATATTGACTTAATGTACAAAATGATGCTTTTACCGCTTTGATATTACTTGAATTGTATATAAAATGTTACGGAACCCTTCTCTCTTTAACTTCGGCGATGTTCTCGCTGGTCGAGACTACCTATTCTGTTAGTGTCATACCGTAAAATAAGAAACAGGCTCGGACAAGTTACAAAGCCGGACGATCGTGCGAGTCCCCGGTACGTAGCCCCCTCCTCGACTCGAGTTCTCCGCTCGGGTACACAGTCTAGAACAAATACCCATGCTTAAACTTAGAATAACAAAATCTCATGCCGGATTCCTAGTAAGAATGCTTATCTGCATCATGCATTTGACTTAGGGGACTCAACACAGGGGTTGGGTCCGTCTAGAACAGGTGTACCCAAAATAACAGACCATCCTGATGCATCCTAATGTGATACATGTTGCATTTCTCCAAGGGTAAAAGGGTCATTTGGCGGACCAATGATAGCTGAGGGTATGAAAAAATGAAAAATAAAAGAGAAAAATAATGAAAAGAAAAGAGGGTGAAGTGTGAAAATAAAGCAAGTAGGATTTAGTTATGTTTTTTTTATATTTTTTTATTAAAAAAGAGACACGGGATATGTGAAAAATTCAAAAAAAATATTTCGCACTTTTCATTATTTCCTGAAAATAAAAAAAAAAAGAAAAATAGAAAATCCAAAAATAGTTTACATATTTCATCATTTTTCAAAAAGAGACAAAAGAAATTGTTTTCTTTAAAAATTAGCTTTTTTTAATTTTTTGCCCGTATCCAATTTGCCCGAACTACACGAACCTGATTCTCGTCTTTCAGGGCGTGATACGTAGGCAACCCACATAGGGTTCGATTTTCCTTGTAAATCTTAGATTATTGGCTTTGCGGGGTCATAGCCAGATTTTTCACTTCTAGCTACTTTTAGCCACATAGGTTAGTTTTAGAATTCAGAAGTTGCTTTGTGTGAATTTAGTTGTGTCAATGGACTCTACTATTGAAATTCTTAGAGTTCGAGTTGGAATTCTCTTGTCAAACTTTTTATGCTGGTGAAAGTTCTGTTGAGATCAGTCTTTGTTTGTTGGACTATTGTTTGGTAATTTTAATTCAATCTATGAATTTTTCTTGGGCCAATGTTTGAAAGAAAATCTTGCATTAAATACCAATTATCTTTGTGCTAAGGCTGTGGTGTTCTGAAGCTTGTCTTGTTGAAGTTTGCCACTTTGAGAAGTTAATTGAGTAAATTGATAGCTAAAATTCTCCTAGTTTGAACTTGTTATCACTGATTTTTAATAAGTTGTTGTTATTGTTGAGTTTAATAGTGGAGATTCAGTTGGACTAAAGTCTGAGCATGCTTGAATTGTGATTTGGTTGAGCATACATTAAGCTTACTCTTTCGAAATTTTATGTCCGTTGAGATTTATGTGTGAGTTTAGCAGTGATAGTTTGAAATACGATTTTTACTTCTAAAATTTGTCTTTGTTGGATTAAGTGCTTTTGTTACATAAGCTTTATGGTTATTCTGACTCAGTATTACTATGATTCTAATGCTTTGTTTCTACAGTTGAAGTCGTCACTCTGGGCTGAAAATTTCTGTGCCTATTGCTGCTGAATTTAATGCTCAAGGTGTTGCTGAAGTTTGAGTTTGGAGAAGCAATTGAATAGCGAACCTGCCAGCTCATTTGAATTTTACAATTTTGCATTTAAATGAAAGTTGTTGATGTAATACAAGTTTCCTATGCATTATTTATATTTTTCTACAATATTTTGTAAACCTGAAACTGGGTGTGGACATTAGAACTTGTTTGAAGAATTTTGAACTCAAATAAGAGTGTTTTGGACTGTTATTGAAGGTTGTTGAAACAACCTTGAAAATTTACACTTTTTGCACTAGTTGTGTAGTGAGTGCAAGCTGATTTTTCTGCACAATTGAGTTCAGTTTGATTACCAATATTTTCGTGATTCAGTTAACAGGGAATTACAAGCTGAAAAATATTGCCTAAAGTTACTTTGTTTTTTGCTGCTAGTTTAGGTTGGTGTTAGTTGGTCGAGCAGGCTATAAATGTGAATCTGTAGAGTTGTCTGTAGCACAATTTTTTGCTTGGTTCTAAATTTTAATTACATTTTGAGTTTGATCGTGCACAGTTGCTGAGTTTTAATTAGCAGTCAAGTTACAACATGTTATTTGGATTTCACTCACTTTTTAGCATGTAAATATATTTATTAAGTTTAATCCCGATATTTTAGGCTTTGTTTCACTTTGTAGTTGGTTTATTTAACAAAATCTATAATAAAAAAAACAAGAAAACGAAACTACAAAAAGAGTTACATTTTTGGCGTATTAATTTTATTTTCATTTAAAAAGTACAGTTTCCAAAATATTGTTTTAACTAATATATTGATTTTTGTTAGTTGTAGGCCTTAGGAAATACTTAGTAATAGTAGTAGTTAATTTTTTTAAATATAGTTACTATATTTTTCTGTCCAATTTTTTGTATTTAAATTTAGTAGTATTTAATCTTTAGTTTTGTTACTTTGGATTGTCCTTAAAACAAATTAAAAAATGATGAAAAAGAAGAAGAGAAAGCAGAACGTAGAGAATGAAAAGAAAAGTTTTTCTTGGGGATTATTACTTTTGGTTGATTTGTTGAGATTTACTAATGTTTATGGAAATTGTTTGAAGTGTATTGGAGCTGCAAAGTTGTTTGGTTGAATTACCATTGCTTCAATTGTTCAGGAACATGGCTCGGAAGATTATCATTAGGCTGCAACTTTGTCAGTTATTGTATGGATATCCAGAATTGCAGAATTGACCAAATTTGAATATGTGACCATCTTTTATAAATATTTTGGCCGTCAGTTTTTGTGGTATTGAAATGGTTTCAAGTTTATTTATTTATTTATTTATTTATTTATTAATATTTTTAATATAAAAAGAGAAAGAAAAATGTTTTTTCCTTTTGTTTCTTAGAGCATTTCATAGTTTGATTGTGTAAAGAATAAACAAAAAATGAGTTAGTTTATTCGCTCCATTTTCGATCTTCAAGAACTACGCTCAGTCTGATTCATGCGGGGTCATGATACGTAGGTAATCTACATAGGATTCGACCATAATTGAATAAAATTGGAAACTGAATAAATATGGGAAGGAGAGAGCATGTGGCCAAAACAAATGAGAGTTTCGCACACAAAGCTGGGATGACGCAAGCAACCAACGCATGTAGGAACCAATTGTGCATACATATCCAATGTGTGGCCACGTGTGTATCAAGAATCTAACCACTAACGATTCTCTGGTATTGTGATCCAGTTCAAAATTAGACAGGTGACTGGTGCTCTTGGCATCCTGGCAACTCACTCCTACAACACGCGGTCAAAAAGCAAACAAGTCATGGCCAACCAAGAAGCTGATGTCAGCATTATTGACCCCTCGAAGGAGGCAGACGAATTGGACGTTAACGCTATGAAGGAGGAAATGTATAAGCTTAAAAACCAAATGGCCGAGATGTACCAGGCATGGGCAAGAGGACATCCACCCCCGGCCTATCCTGCAAACCCAACCTTCATACCGCCACTAGCTCAAGCACCTCACCAATCCGTCGCCAATCCGCCCCCAAGTTTTCCTATATACCCACAGCATCAGGGTGCTACCTCTCAGCAACTAGTCCCGGTACCCAAATTCACTACTCACCCTCCCTCGCCAATCGCCCTCATCTATGTGGCGCCTCCGCCTCCTGCACTACATATGTCATCCAGTGAACCACTGCTTCAAGCCTATGACCCTCAATACAATCCCCTAGAACCCGCCTACAAAACCCAGGAGCCTTACTCTTATGCTCCTCGTCTTGAAATCCCAATGAGAGCTGAAAAGCCTAAAGATTCCGAATAAGAAGAAATGCTCAAAAAGGTCCGGAGTCTGGAACAATCGTTTAGGGAAATGCAGGGATTAGGCAGCCAAGTGAGCGTGTCCTTTAGAGATCTTTGCTTATTTCCGGACTTGCAGTTGCCTCCGGGTTTCAAAATGCCCAAATTTGACTTATACGACGGTCACGGCGATCAAGTCGCGCATTTGAGAGGGTTATGTAGTAAAATGAGGGGAGCAGGAGGAAACGATGAGCTGCTAATGGCATACTTTAGCTAGAGTTTGAGCAGATCGGCGTTGGAGTGGTGTACCCGACAGTATCCCAATCGATGGTACACCTGGGATGACTTGGCGCAAGCATTTGCAGGCCATTTCCAATATAATCTCGAGATTGTCCAGGATCGCCTATCTCTGACAAAGATGGAGAAGAAACACAGTGAGAGTTCCAAGGAATAGGGTTTCCGTTGGAGGGAACAACCAGCCAGAGTTGATCCTCCCATGAAGGAGAGTGAGATGGTTGACTATTTTCTGCAAGCTCTGGAACCTATCTACTTTGGGCATTTGGTGTCGGCAATAGGGGAATCTTTTAATGCAGTGGTCAAGATGGGTAGTATGGTTGAGGAAGGTCTCAAATTCAATAAAATCATGAGTTACTCGGCTATTAAGGCAACTACGCAAGCCATCCAGGGTGGAGCTGGGGGAGATTTTGGAAAAAAGAAGAAAGAGGAAGTAGCGATAGTGGAGTCAGGAACCTGGGTGGGGCCTTGGGCACCATCTCATTACGGTCAGCCTTGTCCTCACCACCAGACTTACCCGCATCCTCCATATGGCCCACTGCAACATTACTATCCACCACCAAAACCTCGTTTCTCAGTCCATCATGCATAGGCATATACCCAACCCCCCACACAATGGCGTGCGCCACCCCCTCAAAACACTTACCCAAATCCACAAAATCAATACCCGCCTCCAAGAGTTTACTACCAAACCCCGAGGCCCACCTTCCGAGGCAATCCTGCCATGAGAAATGGGGGGTGCAGAAAGAGAAGACTTTCACTCCGCTAGGAGAATCTTACACCAGCCTGTTCCACCGGCTGCGACAACTAGATATGCTAAGACCAGTTGAGGCGAAGCTGCCGAATCCTCCCCCAATGAATTTAGATTATTCGGTCAACTGTGAATACTGTTCCGGTGCAACAGGGCATGACACCGAAAAATATTGGCATTTAAAGAACGCCATATAAGAACTCATTGACTCTCACAAGATCGAGGTGCAGACTCCGGAGGTGCCAAATATCAACCAAAACCCACTGCCTACCCATCAGGAAACCAACATGGTTGAAATTGAAGAGGGAAAAGGAGAGTTCAGAAGACCTTCACAAACGGTGATGATGATCAAAGCCAGTGAGCCAACCAAGGTCGCAAGCAGTAAGAATCCGGCAACCGGAGCAAAGGAAGGCAGTAAAACTGTCGTAGCACGAGGGAATTCAGCATGTGCACCAAAGCAAGAACAGGCAAAGGTAACAGTACAAGCGGCTGCTAAAGAACCCGTCGTGGTTGTGGAAGGTGTCCGCATAGAGCCAGTTATTGTGAAACCAGTAATCCATCCACCAATCATCAACAACAAAACCGTTCCTTGGAGATATGAACAAGCTATAGCACTGTACTAAGGGAAAGAAATTAGGGAAGAAGTATGTGAGGCACGAGGCCTAACTCGATCAGGAAGGTACTTCGCCCCAAAAGAGTTGAGAAAGGGCAGAATTTCTAAAGATAACTCAGAACCAGTGAAGAAAGCTGTATCAGAAGCAGAGGTAGAAGAATTCTTGAAGAAAATGAAAATGCAAGACTACTCCATCATAGAGCAGTTGAGGAAAACACCAGCCCAGATCCCTTTATTAGCCTTACTAATTCACTCAGATTAGCATCACCGGGCGTTGATGAAGATTTTGAATAAAGCTCATGAAAAGATTGCAAACAAGATATTCGAGGTAAACCGGGTCACATTCTCCGATGATGAATTTCCAATGGAAGGTACAAAGCACAACCGGGCTCTTTATCTGACTGTGAAATGTGAAGATGTCGTGGTCACCCGAGTTTTGGTCGACAACAGGTCCAGTGCAAATATTTGTCCATTATCCACATTGACCAAGCTAAAAGTGGAAAATGAAAAGGTCTACAAGAATAACATCTTTGTTCGAGGCTTCGACGGCGGAGGTAAAGACATCGTTGGGGACATAGTGCTGGAAGTAACTATAGGGCCCATCGAGTTTATTATGGAATTCCAAGTGTTGGATGTAGCAGTCTCCTACAATCTGCTATTACACAGACCATGGATTCATGCAGCCAAAGCAGTACCATCTACGCTACACCAGATGGTCAAATTTGAGTGGGACAGGCAAGAGATTATCGTACATGGAGAAGATAATCAGTGTACCTTGGGTGATGCGATCGTGCCTCTCATTGAATCTGAGGACAACAAAGGGCCATGGGTTTACCAAGTGTTTGATACGGTGTCAGTCAAGAAGATCCTAGAAGGTGAAAGCATTGTAACCCCAAAGCTAACAACTGCATCCATCATGATGGCTTCAGAAATGTTGAGAAATGGTTTCGTACCCGGAAGAGCGTTGGGAGCTTCTCTGCAAGGCATTGCGCAACCAGTATCCCTTCCCAAGAATCTAGATACTTTTGGTCTAGGGTTCAAACCCACTGCCGCAGACATAAGGCGAGCTAGAAAGCTCAGACTGAAGGACTGGGCCCTCTCGAAGCCTATCCCGAGGTTGTCTAAATCATTTGTCAAATCCAGTAATGGCCCCAAACCTAAGATTTCCGGCCCACTGATCGACGCGGATGGAGATCTTGATAAGGGGTTAGCAAAACTGTTCAATGAGGTGAATACGGTAGAGGCAGGAGAAGGATTCAGCAGGGAAGATGTGCAGTTCATGGGAGCACATGCAAAAATCAATAACTGGGAAGCCACTCCTCTTCCCACCCGGAGGAAGTCGTGGTAGTCGGCTTTGATTTTCCTTTTCAGTCTAGTTTGTATTAGCGTTACTCAGGTTTATTTTCGTCCGTTTGGATGTACAAACTCTGTTATCTCTGATTCTAATAAAAGGCAATTTCCCCTTTCAGCAATGCTGATAATTTCCATTTTTCTCTTTGCTTTTCTTTCTTTTCTCTTTCTGTACAGTTATTTTTGTGTTGGTTCCAGTGATCTGACATGCATAGCGACTCCTCGGCCCAATCTTTGCAATTAACCTAGTCCAGAAATGATAATTCAGGAAATAGATCACGAGGATGAACCACGGTACGATGAGGAAGGGGCATGGGATGAGATTAGCAAAGAGAAGACCCAATTCGAAGAGAAACCCCAAGGAAAGGTGAATGATATAGAGGCAATCAATCTAGAAAGCCCGGATAATATTAGAGAAACAAAAATAAGCGACCATCTGGAGCCACAGCTTAAGAAGGAAATAATTGAGGTATTGTTGGAGAATAAGGATGTCTTTGCATGGTCCTACGACAACATGCCCAGATTGAGCACTGATTTGGTAGTCCACAAATTACCTACTAACCCAGCCTGCATTCCCGTCAAACAAAAGTTGAGAAAGTTAAAAACTTATATGAGCGTGAAAATCAAAGAAGAGGTGACCAAGCAGTTTGAGGCAAAAGTTATCCAAGTCACACGATATCCCACCTGGTTAGATAATGTCGTGTCGGTACCAAAGAAGGATGGTAAAACCAGAGTGTGCATTGATTATCATGACCTCAACAAAGCAAGTCCAAAAGACAACTTTCCCCTGCCAAAAATCTACATATTGATAGAAAATTGTGCGAAGCATGAGATCGGGTCATTCGTGGATTGTTATGCAGACTACAACCAGATCTTAATGGATGAAGAAGATGCGGAGAAAACAACATTTATCACACTGTGGGGGACATACTGCTATAGGGTCATGCCTTTTGGCTTGAAAAACGCTGGGGCAACATACATGAGGGCAATGACAACCATTTTTCACAATATGATGCATAAAGAAATCGAGGTCTATGTGGACGATGTGATTGTGAAGTCCAAAAAGCAATCCAATCATGTCAAAGATCTGAGGAAATTCTTCCAGAGGCTCCGCGGGTATGATCTCAAACTCAACCCAGCAAAATATGCATTTGGGGTTCCCTCGGGAAAGTTGTTAGGGTTCATAGTCATCCACCGAGGCATCGAGCTGGACCCATAAAAAATCAAAGTGATACAGGAGTTGGCGCCACCCAGAAACCAAACAGAAGTAATGAGTCTATTGGGAAGGCTGAATCATATCAATCGATTCAACGCCCAGCTCATAACCATCTGCGAGCCCATCTTTAATCTGTTAAAGAAGGATGCTGCGGTGAACAGGAGAGTGCCAAGAAGCTTTCGATAAGATAAAGGAATATATGTCAAACCCACCAGTACTTGTCCCGCCAATCCAGAGAGGCCCCTGATCTTATATTTGAAAGTATTGGACAATTCATTTGGATGCGTGTTGGGTCAGTACGAGGTTACTGGGAGAAAAGAGCAAGCCATATACTACCTCAGCAAGAAATTTACGACCTGTGAAGTTAAGTACAATCATCTTGAAAGGACGTGTTGCGCTTTGACATGGGTAGCCCAGAAGTTGAAGCATTACTTGTCATCATACACCAGTTATCTCATTTCGCGACTGGGACCCGCTGAAATACATTTTCCAGAAGCCCATGCCCACAGGGAGGCTCGCGAAATGGAAAATCTTGCTTACTGAATTCGACATCATCAACATAACTAGGACTGTTATGAAGGCACCTACATTGGCAGACCATTTAGTAGAGAATCCCATAGATGAAAAATATGAACCCTTGAACACATATTTTCCGGACGAGGAAGTGATGCACGTCAATGAAATGGAACGGGACGAAAAGTCGGGGTGGAAATTGTTCTTTGATGGGGCTGCCAACATGAAAGGCGTCAGGATAGGAGCGATACTCATTTTGGATAAAGGGCATCACTACCCAGTCACAACTCAACTCCGTTTCTATTGCACCAACAACATGCTTAAGTATGAAGCATGCATTTTGGGTTTAAGATTAGTAGCGGACATGGGTGTCCAGGAAGTCTTGGTCTTGGGGGACTCGGACCTTGTGGTACACCAGATCCAAGGGGGTTGGGAGACAAGAGATATAAAACTCATACCTTACCGGCAATGCTTGCATGATCTTTGTCAACAATTCCAATCAGTGGAGTTCAGGCATATTCCCAGAATTCACAACGAGGTTGCCGATGCATTGGATACTTTGGCATCCATGTTACATCACCCGGACAAGGCTTATGTTGCCCCATTACATATCCGGGTCCATGATCAACATGCTTATTGAAACATGGTGGAAGAAGAGCTCGACGGCGAACCTTGGTTCCACGACATCGAGGAATATATCAGGAAGGGTCTGTACCCAACGCAAGCCACGAGTGACCAGAAAAGAACAATCCGTCGTTTGTCAAGTGGGTTCTTCTTCAGTGGAGGGGTATTATACAAGAGAACGCCAGATCTGGTTTGTTAATATGAGTAGATGCTCGGCAGGCGACGATCATCATGAATGAGGTGCAAGCTAGCGTCTGCCGGCCGCATATGAGCGGATGTGTTTTGGCAAATAAGGTTCTCCGGGCAGGGTATTATTGGCTCACTATGGAACGGGATTGTATCAGCTTTGTGCGCAAATTCCACCAGTGTCAGGTGCACGGAGACCTAACTCACTCTCATGTCATAACTGCGCACAATGTCAGCACCTTGGCCTTTCGTTGCTTGGGGCATGGATGTGATTGGACCCATCGAACTAGCAACTTCCAATGGGCACATATTTATCTTGGTCACTATTGACTATTTCACCAAGTGAGTTGAAGCCAAAACTTTCAAAGCATTGACCAAGAAGGACGTGGTCGATTTCATTCATACAAATATTATTTGCCGGTTCGAATCCCCAAGACTCTCATCACCGATAATGGGGCAAATCTCAACAGTCACATAATGAGAGAGGTATGTCAGTAGTTCAAGATCACACATCAAAACTCTACCTCGTAGCGCCCCAAGGAGAATGGAGCAGTTGAGGCAGAAAATAAGAACATAAAGAAGATACTTCGTAAAATGGTGGAAGGATCCAGGTAGTGGCATGAGAAGCTGCCTTTCGCATTGTTAGGTTATCGCACCACTGTCCGCACTTCAGTGGGAGACACTCCATACTTATTGGTATATGGTACGAAGGCGGTAATCCCGACCGAGATTGAAATCCCCTCTTTTAGAATCGTGGCCGAAGCAGGAATCGACGACGAAGAATGGCTCAAAGCTCGGTTGGAATAGTTGAATTTGATTGATGAGAAAAGATTAGTGGCGGTCTGTCACGGCCAGTTGTATCAACAAAGAACGGCCAGGGCATATAACAAGAAAGTGCGCCCCCAGGAAGTTTGAAGTAGGTAAATTGGTACTAAAGCGCATCCACCCTCACCAGGCCGAGGCGAAGGGCAAGTTCGCCCCAAATTGGCAAAGTCCATTCATCGTAGCAAGAGTACTGTCCAATGGGGCATTGTATCTGACGGATGTGGAAGGGAAATGTGCAGAAATGGCCATCAATTCGGATGCTGTCACAAGATATTATGTATGATTTTCTTTAGAACATTGTTTACACTTGGCATCTATTTGTACTTGGCAAATTTTGAAGATTGAAATGACGAAGGCATTTTGTTCTGCTACCTAAATACTGTATCATTTGCTAACCCTTTTGAGCTTTAATTATTTTCTTTCATACCCCTCGTCCGGAATCAGTAACAAAAGTCATAAACGCAAGTATGAGAAGGCAGTGGAAGGAAAGGAACGGAAAGAATGAAAAATGAAAACAAAAGATAAGAAAAAGAAACGAAAAAAACAAGAAAAAGAAAACAAAACAAAGAAAAGAAAAACAAGAAAACACAACAAAACAAAGGAAAAGAAAACAAAACAAAGAAAAGAAAAGGAAGAAAAGAAAAACATGAAAAGAAAAAGGGGAGAAGAAAAACAACAACAAAAACAAGGAATCATTATGAACTACGTTTGACCTGATTCCTTTAAAAGGATATGTAGGCAGCCTCATGGTTCGGTCTCATCAAAATAAAATCCAAAAGTCCCCAAGCAAGAAACTGGGGCAGAAGTTGTGCTTGTTATAAGAATGTGATTCCGAAAGTTGTAATTGAACCCATTTGAGTCATTTTTGAGCCTTTGATACCCTTTCTTTATAACCCTATCCAAAAGCCTACGTTATGGTCCAAAGAAAGACCTTCCGATTAGTTTTCAAAAATACTGAGTCGAGCAGGTAAAGGGTATTCATGTCAGGAACAACACTCTTATCCAGACAAGAGAAATAATAAAATGAGAGAGCCTTATCGGTGAAAACCCTCATGGGCACCATAATTCGACGAGAGATTGAGAGAAAATAAAATGAGAGAGTCTTATCGGTGAAAACCTTCACAAGCACCGTGAGGCGAAGGTAAGGCAAAAGCAAAACTCAGAAAGGAGTTATTGGTGGATGAAAACTCTAGAGCAGGTCGAGCTAGGGTTTGGTCAAAAGAAGTGGGTTGGAAGGGTCACGACAACAAAAGCACGGCAACGGAAGGGCGGTCATCGAAACAGATTGGGTCGACCGAGCCGAAGTGCATGTCATGATCATGAAAATCAGTTGTTCCTCTTCAGATAAGCCTTCTTTCTTTTCAATAGTCAGTGAGTCTGGAATTCTTTACCCTAAATAGCATTTGGAAGTATTTGCATTTCATCTTTCTCCCAAATCTAGAGTTTTTTTGTTTAAGCAAGCGGAAGGAATTTCAAAGCCGATTGTCAACTCCCAAAGGGACAAAGCACATGACGCCCAAAGGCGTAACAAAGATAACAAGTGTGGAACAGCAAAGGGAAAGATTCATAAAACTGTAATTGATGGAAGAGACAAGAATCGTCAAAGTTGAAGGAATACCACACAGGAAAAGGTATGCAAACGGAACCACAAAGATTCGGATGGAACGTAAAGTTGGCACAACACAAATATGGGAAAGTTCAAGGGTTGACCCAGCATGACACACCAACTCATCAATCGTTGGGGAAAGGCATAAAGAATTCCAGAAAAGGGGTGGAAGTGTAACAGAAGATGGGAAGCAAAGTAAAGACATAAAGGTCCAGGGCCAGTCAAACATCATAAGCAGACCGAGTGATCTAAGGAGAGGGTGTAGGGATTTTAGCAAAGGCTCGAAAATGTAAGCCACAAAGGTCAGAGGGTCAGCCAAGCATGATACATTGACTTGGCGATCATGAGAAAAGCGCAAAGATTCTGGAAAAAGGACTAGAAATGTAACACAATTATAGGGAGCAAAGGAAAGCCATAAAGGTTCAAGGGGTCAGCTGAGCAGTTCAAGCAACTCATCATCAACGTGGAAAATGGAACACTACGGAACACGACAGTGGGGAGTCCGCTTTCAACAAGAATGCCGCAAGCTAACCACCACTTTTCAAACTGACAAGTTTTCTTTGATTGACACAAGGGCAGAAGAATTGCGGAAGAGCCTAAGGGGGAGGCCGCTCACAGGAGAAGGCAGGCACACGACAGGTATGATTGAAATCTCTGGGCCCACCTGGAAGTGGAACTCAGTTAAAACTCAAAAGAGACATGGTCGGTCATAAACACCCTCCCCGGCAAAGAGCACAATGAGACAAACTTTGACTAGCCAAACCCAATAGAAATAACTAAAGGTTAAACTAGGCATGGAAGTTAAGATGAAATGCAGTCTAAAGCTCAAACGGGTGTGGGTAACATAGGAAAGCTTCACACCTCCCCAGTAAGAGTCGCAGAAACCACCAGAAATTAGAACTGGCATTTAAGTTGGAACCCTCAGGACCCTTATGGAAAATGGGACTCTTTTAAAGGATAGAGGCAATCATGGATAGTAAAGGGCATAAAATATGACTTGCATATTGAGTAGGATTCGGTTAAGAGTTTCAGGACCCTCCTGAAAAATGGGACTTAAATTAGAACACAATAGCTGGGCGGCATGGTCAAACCCAGATACTTCCCTAGTTGAGTCAGCAAGAGTCATCGGACCCTCCTGAAAAATTGGACTTAGAGCCAAAATCTCCCCAGCTAGAGTCAACAAGAGTCGATAAGAGTCATCAGGACCCTCGTGAAAAAAATGGGACTTAGAGCTAATATTCCCCAGCTAGAGTCAATAAGAGTCAAGAAAAGTCATCAGGACCCTCCTGAAAAATGGGATTTAGAAGGAAAATTCCACAATTTACCCAGCTGAGTCAGCAAGAGTCATCAAGACCCTCCTGAAAATGGGACTTAGATTAGACACTTCCATAGCAGGAGTAAACAAGAGTCGTTAGGACCCCCCCCCCCCCTCCGGGTAATAGGATGTAGCTCTAAATACTAACCCTAGCTGTCACCGTTTGTCATCAAATTAAAGGATGTCAGGACCCGCCTGGATAATGGGAGGTGGTTTAATCATTAGTCACCAGTAGATCCCCAGCAAATAGAGCTCGTAGTAATACACAGTGGAAAATAATACCTTTTTAGAAACACGGCATGGCCTTGAAGTTGCCAGCAGTCGAGAGTTGTCGGGACCAATTTTAACAACAAGGCGCCCACCTGTAGAACAAGGGAGTATTTTTCAAAATTTTAAGTTTTGGGTAATCAGGCACCCACCTGTAGAACAAGGGAGTATTTTTCAAATTTCAAGTTTAGTAATCATGCATCCACCTGTAGAACAAGGAAATATTTTTTAAATTTTAAGTTTTGGGTAATCAGACACCCACCTGTAGAATAAGGGAATATTTTTCAATTTTCAAATTTTGATAATCAGGCAACTACCTGTAGAACAAGGGAATATTTTTCAAAAAAATTCAAATCTTGAAATCAGGCACCCACATGTAGAACAAGGGAATAATATTCAAAACATTTCAGGTACCCACCTGTAGATAGGGGAATATTTTTTTATTTTAATCAGACGCCCACTTGTAGAATAAGGGAATATTTTTCAAATTTCAAGTTTTATAATTAGGTGCCCACCCGTATAACAAGGGAATATTTTTCAAAAATGCAAGTTTGGTAATCAGGCGCCCACCTGTAGAACAAGGGAATATTTTTCAAGTGTTACGCATTGATAATCAGGCACCCACCCAGAGAACAAGGGAACACAATTCGAGTCCAACAATCAGGCATCCACCTGGAGAAAGGAAAAACACCTCAGATTACGATTCAAGTCAGCAACAAGAGAAGCTCGTGGCAAGAATGCAAGTCAACAGTCCGAGGTAATCAACAAAAGTTAGTGACAATAAAAAAAGGAAACAGAAGAAAAAGGAAGGCAAGCACGCAGTTAATCCAAATAAAAGCATATGAAAGATGTGAATTTCTCAAGGCATGGTTGAGGTCGCAAGCGATACATGTCCGGTCCTAATAAAGAAAAGCTAAGATGAACGAGCTAGTGCCTGCACATAACAAGCGTCAAGGTTGAAATCTAAAGTCGGATTGAAGAACCACTCAGCTAAGTTGAACGAGCTAGTGCCTGCACATAACAAGCGTCAAGGTTGAAATCTAAAGTCGGATTGAAGAACCACTCAAGACTCAAGATCAAGCTTCAGAAGACTTATAGATAAAAACCTTGTAACTCATAGTTGACAGGTTTAGCTAGTCTTTTTCATTCTTTTGATTTTGATGTAATTACATGGCCGCGGACCGGAACCTCGGCGGAACGGCACCTCGACCCGATCTTCGTCTCGGCATACTTTTTCATCTCGCTCACTTCTGAACTACACTGACCTGATTCCTCTTTAGCCGAGGATATGTAGGCAACCTCTGAAGCAGGGTGCGGTCAAATATTTTCAAAATGCTTCCCATGGAGTATTTAAATGGGCAAAAATCACTCGTATTTGCTCACTTATCTTTGCACAAAAACTATTCATATTTCCACGCAAAGAGGGGCAGCTGTGAGCACGTGATTTTTTTCCTATATAAAAATAACTCCTAATAGACCAAAATAATTTTTATTGATTTTACGAATTTTTCTTTATTTAGTTGCATTTCATGCATTTTGAATATTTTCAAATCATAGAAAAACCATAAAAAATGTCGCATTTTAATTTTACGCCACTTTAGGTTCAATTGGTATTTAGGAATTAATTATATTGAATTAATTGTGCTTAAAAATAAAATAAAAAGGAGGAAGAAAAGAATGATAAAAATTGTTAATTTTGCACGTTTAATTTTAGTCTTTGAATTTCGGTAGTTTTCCGTTTAATTAGGTTTTAATTAGTTGCAATAAGTATCAGTTGTAGTAATTAGTTTAATTTGAAAATAATTTAACTAGGAATTAATTTAGGTGTTATTTTTAGTTTTAATTTAAAAGAAATTAGAAAAATATAAAAACAAAAAAGAGGAATCCTATTTTTGGGCTGATCTTTACTTCCATTTTCAAGCCCAATACAATTTCTCTTTTAAACCCAATCCAAATTAGACCCTACCCAATCCCAAATTGGATCGACCTGACCCAACCCAATACCTAAACCTATTTCCCCACCTAAAAACCCTAACACACACATACACGGATAGATACAGAAAGGGAGGCTTGGAAAAATTCAGCGCAGCTTTGACAGAACGCTTTCCATCATTCAATCTTCTTCTTCAGGGAAGGGCCAACGTCCATGGCTTCCCTTTAATCAACAACAAACGACACTCAAACCCCCCCCCCCCCCAGCGTAGCTTATGATCTTCCCATGAAGAATGAATATCAAGATCGCTAAAGACCATCTCCATAATCAGCTGAAACCAGCCGCTGAACTCAAAACAGACCCACCCCCACACGACCCCTGAACGTTAATCACCAACGATCCCATCTCCACCAGCAACAAAACCAACGTCCACCCTTTAACTTGCCGGAAAACACTCACACAACACACACAATACATATGGGACACACCTAAATTGAAGAAGGCTGGCGGCTAGCTTCTTCTGAAGAATACACACAATGGACGCTGGAAGCTAAAGCTGCGCAGCTTTGCTTTCTTCCGAACAATACACAAACTCACACAATACGCAGAACGAAAAAACAACGTCCAAATAGCCATTCCCAATCTTGGAGTTTGACAACTTCGTTTTCCTGGTTTAATTTGAGTTCTCCAGCGAGTTTCTAGTTTGCCGTCGACCAGTTGTTCCCGTCCGTGGTTTGTGGCAGTGTTCCTGTGGCCATCTCAGCGTTTAAATTGAGTTTGAGCCACTTTGTTGGCTTGTATTTGCTTCTGAAAGGATTAATAAAACATATTGAACATCATTTAGCATTTTTCGAGTTTGAATCGTTGTAGTTTCGCTTTCGAGGTCGCCATTTGAGAATCGAGGTCGATTGCAATGATATTTTGTTCTGACCGAATCGGGTTCGTTGCCTTCGTTCCGGCTATTTTGGAATAGGAGTTTACATACAGATCTCAGGTTAGCTTCAACAGTTGGTGCAATTTGCAGTATATTCGGTCTCTCTTTGCATGCTAGTGAATATTACAACCAAACCTATGGTTTTACATGCTCCAACGACTTGCTGAGGTGACTTTTACACCCTCTCCTCCTTTAAGCTTCCAAATACGTGCTTCATTAACTCATGGAATGCATGGAATTGGTATTAAAATTGCTACAAGATTCTTTTGGTTTTCTATATTAAAAATGAGAGTGATATGGGATCTGTTAGGCTATTTTTATTTACAGTAGCTTAACTTTGTCATGGATTTGGATTCCTTTTGTATGTTTCTAAATAGATTGGGTTCAAGTTGATTATTTGTAGAAAAGAAGTTAAGCGTGATTAATTATATCATTGTAGTTGTGGACATGTCCGCGTGACAAAATGACGATTCCTTAAGGATGGTTTGAGATGTGCTATATTAGCCAAAAGGCATAGTTTATGGCCCTTAAAGTTGAGTTTTTCCTTGAAAATAGGTTGGAGGCATGCCATGCCAAATAAAACCCCTAAGCTCATGGACCTTATTTTATTAATTTTGAATCCTTAGAAATCGAGGCGTGCCATTTAGTGAAATTTCTATGGCCCTCGCAAAGCTGCAAACGCATAATTGCTTTAGGCGCATGTTTAATAATATTACTTTCCAAAGTACGGGTGCGCATTTGTGTGACCCAAATCCAAATCCTAATAAAGTTGAAATGTGTCAAAAACCAGGGGTGAATTTATGTGACGTGGTTCGAGTCATGTTTTAACGACGTTACAATTTTCTTTAAATAATAATAATAATAATAATAATAATAATAATAATAAAAGGGGCTAAAAATTAATTTTTGCACATAGGTTCATAATTGTTTAAAATCAGATAATTTAAGCCAAATATAACAGTTGAGTGACCGTGCTAGAACCACGGAACTCGGGAATGCCTAACACCTTCTCCCGGGTTAACAGAATTCCTTACTCGGATTTCTGGTTGGCGGACTGTTAAACAGAGTCATCCTTTCCTCGATTCGGGAGTCTAACTGGTGACATGGGACACTATAAATCTCCCAAGTTGCGACTATTAAATTCTCTTAAATAATAGAATCCCGTTTCGATTGTCCTTAAATTGGAAAAACTCTCTTATCTATGCCCTTTGCCGGGTTGTGGATAGCCAAAAAGGAGGTGTGACAGATAACATGGGATTCCAATCCTTAGTTTCCCCTTGTTCAACTTGTGGGTTTCCTCAGCACGACCCAAGGATTGCATTCCACCCCCTCCAGCATAGACCAAGAAGTCTCCTTCCTTCACTCCCCGATATAACCCGGGAAGTTCCACTTCACATCCCCAGCATAACCTGAGGAATCCTTTCCTACACTTTCTACTCCCCGACGTACTCTAAAAGTTAATGCTCCCCTATCCTTAGCATAACCTAAGGGTTGTTCCTTTCCCCTCTACCCCAAGCATAGTCAAAACGATCTCTCTGGTCCTTCACTTCCTGGTAGATCCTCCTAGCATACCTAAGAATTCCCTTTCAATCCCGGCATAACCCGTGGATCTCCCTAGCATAACCTAGGATTTTTCATTCATCACGGCATAACCCGTGGATCTCCCTGGCATAACCCAGGATTTTTCATTCATCGCGGCATAACCCGTAGATCTCCCTGGCATAACCCGTGAATCTCCTTGGCATAACCCAGGAATTTTCATTCATCCCGGCATAACCCGCGAATTCCCCTGGCATAATCCAGGAGTTTTCATTCATCCCGGCATAGCCCATGGATCTCCCTAGCATAACCTTGGAATTCTTCTTCAATCCCGACATAACCCGCGGATTCCCATGGCATAACCCAGGAATTTTCCATTCATCCCGGCATAATCCGTGGATCCCCTTGGCAGAACCCAGGAATTTTAATTCAATCCCGGCATAACCCGTGGATCCCCCAGGCATAACCCACAAATTTTCATTCAATCCCGGCATAACCATCGGATTCCCTTGGCATAACCCAGGGATTTTCTTTTAATCCGGGCATAACCCGCGGATTCCCTTGGCATAACCCAGGAATTTTCATTCACCCCGGCATAACCCGTGGATCCCTTAGCATAACCCAAAAATTTCTTCATAACCCATGACTCGCTTTCCGTCCCTAGCAAGGACCATTTTTCCATCCCAGCATAACCCGTAGATCTTTCCGTACCCCCAACAGGGACATTTTTCAGTCCTATCCCGGCATAACCCGTGGATCCTCATCTTATCCCCAGCAGCATAACCTGGCGATCTTTCCAAGGGATACACCGATTTTTATTGTTTTCAATAAAGAGTAGCTTGGATTTGTGTTGCAAATAACTCGCGGAATTTTCCCAGTGAAAACTGGGGATGGAAAATTTCATTTGTTTGTATGTGTTGGTGTCCGAGCGGGTTTCACCTTAAGGCACAAGATTCGAAATGACCGAAAGCATGAGTCTCAATCCAGAATAAAAGAAAAGAAGAAAAGAACAAAAAGAAGTGAATTCAAAATGATGAAGCGGACAAAGATACGGACTACTCAAAATTGGAATGAAGTCACAAACTCCGCATGTCGCGCTTTGTTTCATGAACTGAAGAATAAACCAGCAGTTGTAGCTAATAGGCATCAAGATTCAGATCAAGGTCTACAGGAAAATCAGCTAAGATTCAAGATCGAGATCCTAAAGATTTATACATAGAAATCTTGTATACCGTAGTTGACAGGCTTAGCCAGTTTAGCTTTTCATTTTCTTTTTTGTAATAAAGAGTTGGTAAGCAGTAGCAGCAACAATAGCAGTTAAATCACAGCCCATGGTAGTCCCAGCTACCAAAACTTCCAAAACTACACTGACATGATTCCTTTATCTCCAAGGATATGTAGGCAACCTTTGAAGCAAGGTTCGGTCAGAAAACTTTCAAAATGCTTCACACGGAGTATTCAGTCGAACAAAAATTGCTTATGTTTGCTCACTTGTCTTTGCACTAAAACTCTTCGTGTTCCCGCGCAAAGAGGGGCAGTTGTGAGCATATAATTTTTGCCCTGTTAAGTCGACTCCTACAGGACTCTCAGGTTTAGGATTTTCCTTTTAATATTTGTTTTGGGATTTAATTACGTGTGCCAGTGTGTTTCATTAATGCACGTTTAAAATCGTTTAGGATTTAATTTCATGTTTTTACTAAAATAATTATTAATTAGGGTTATTTTTACAAATATAAAATTCAAAAATAAATAGATAGTGTTTCCTGCATTTTAATTATTTTCTTTAATTTTTAATTGTTGTGTTGCATAAAATAGATAATTATTAGGTTAATTAGCAGTTTTGAAAAGAAACACAATTAGGAAATATATTATAAAAAAAAGAGAAAAGGAAAACAAAACACAAAATATATATATATGAATAACCACCCAGGCTGGCCACAATTGGGACAGACCTGGGTGGCCCAAATTCCTTACCCTGTAAAAAATACCAGCACCCAACCCAAAAAATAAGGTCCCCGACCCAGTCCACATACAAGAGCCCCAAACGACACCATTTCAGAAAAAGGCCATCACAGCTGTTGATCAACAAACCGTCCAACGGCCATGAAACCCTCACCCAAATTAAATATATATGTCAAAATATTTGTATAGACTCAGAGATAAAACTCTTCATCTTCCTCGTACAAAATACACTGACTGTAACACCTCCCAGTCTCCGCCCTATGACCACCCAGCAACCACCATAACGCCACCGCCTAAAATCGCCTCACGGCGACGACCGGTCACCAAATCGCCCCAAATTTACACCACAAGACCACCAAGACCCCCTCTTCCCCGTCCTGTGATCAGCTTCCCTCGAATAAGTCCCCGTCTCTTCGAATATTCAATAGAAGGATCGCCGGAAGAACAGTCTCTGGTGACCCAACCCCAAACCAACCCAAAGTTACACCCCTGAACCACCTCACCTTCCCCTTTCCAACAATCCATACTACACCCTTCGAATCTAAGTGAAACGGCTTGAATATTGATTTAAAGTTTACCCTAAAACCTAAACCTCACCGGAATCCAGCCAAACTGGCCTCGAGTGATCTCCTTCTGTCCTTCTCCCCAACCATGTCGCCCACAGTCCTCAAACCCTAATAACCACAAAGAAAACTTAGATCTGAGACCTTATTTGGCCTTAGAATCACAAAACCCTCCTCTTGAATCCTTTGGCCCTCTCCAGTACTCAAGGCAAATGCCTTAGATGTTAAAACCTCCCAAAAGAGGACAGAAACTCATGGAATTGGAAGAATATCAAGTTAGGGTTGCATGCAAACACAAGATCTAAGTACCATATTTTCATTTTTGCATAAGTCTTTTCTTTAATTGTTGTTTTGTTTTAACTTTTACATGTTTGCCATGGTCTCATTCTGAAATATGCTTGTTATATTCTGTGGTTGTCACTTGTGAATTCATTCCTTCTATAATCTTCTGAGTTGTTGCACATATGAAATTTCACATGACTAGTTGATCTTTGCCTCTTGGCTCTGAAATTTTGCATGATTTGTCGATCTCTGCCTCCTGATTTGTCACTTGCTTTACCTCTGAAATTCTGAATGGATATTGATCCTTGTCTCCTGATTTTCATTTGTTTCACCCCTGAGATCCTGATTAGTTTTGGTAAATGCTTATCTTTTGGACCCTACTTGTGCTGCGTCATGATTCTAAGTAGTTGTTTTCATTTTAGAATCTCATACCCGTCATAGTTCTTTAGTAACTTTGATCTTCAATATTTGCATGTATTAGGCTAATTTGTCTTGCTGAACTTTTAACTGCTGATATCAGCCTTTAGTTTCCTGTTTTTATTCATGTATATACTGAGTGTTCAATCTCTGTTATTCATTTCTCACTTTCAAGTTTTACTGAGTGTTTTAATGAGGTTATTTCTGTAAGTTAAGCATCGGCTGGTAGGTTTCCTTTTCCGGTCACTTTAATTCATTGGTTTTGACAAAAAAATGCATTGAACATTCATGTAATCCTGAATGATAATTGTTGTTGAAAAGTCCACATTAGGATACTTGTTTAAAACTTGAGTTGTATTGGCTAATTCTTAAACTTTTCAATTAAGCTTGTAGTCCAGACCAATTTTTTGGCCCATAACTTGAATACAATTGACCAGGGTTAGGTTCGACCAAACTAAATGAAAACCAAGGGCAATAAACCTTAGGTTAGTTAATTAGGAAAGGAAACAGGGTATAGAGGGTATTTGAGCCTGAAAGAATCTTGTAACAACCCTAGAACATTCTAATGAGGGACTTAGGCATAATTTCAGCCTCAAACTTGAGGCTCAAGTCAGAATACTAAGGACTATTTAGGTAAAACTGAAATTTGAATAATGGACTAAAAGGAAAACAAGGAAATAGAGGTTGCCCTAAGGCTTCAAATATAAAAAGTGGCAATCTGAACATCTGAAGGGGATTTTGTTGGACATTTTTTAGCAGAGATTTTTTATAAAGCTTGAATTAGAATACAAAAATACATATTAGTTTCCTCTACACTTTTCAGAAATCATTGGTTCTATCCAATTCCGGTTGAATTTTCTTCTCCCTTTCTCAAAACCTCACTGAATTTATGGTTATTTCATTAGTTGATTGACTGCTTGCTCTGACTTACCATTTGCATCGCTTTACTCATAGGCTTTTGTCTTGTTGACATTCCAGGTATATTTTGGACCCATGGATCTCATACGAATGTAGAAGAAAGCTTTGATTTTTGAAATACAATTGTTTAGCTATTTAATTTCTTTCCCTTGTCTTCTCCAGCTGTTAAATTTTGTGCAATGTATAGCTATGTACCCAATTTACAGGACTTCTAACTAGGAATCCCTTTATTTCAGTTAATTCTGCAATTGATCCTTGTGATGTAATAGTAATGTAGTAAATGGCTTCTCAATTTTGTGTTTAGGCTTAGCACGAATTCTGAAGTGTCTGTGAGTTGTAGGTTCACCTATAATCGTGATGAAAAATTGTTTGTTAATTCATTAGGACAGTGGTGTGATAGTGTAATCAGTCGTGAATATAGTCTTCATGTTTATACAATTTATGTGTGTTTATAAGAGGACTCAAAGGAGTGTGTCTGAGCTAGTGATAGACTAACAAATGTGAGCCAATTTCTATTCTTATTAAGATCAGGATAAATCTGATGAGTGTTTGGACACATGATGTTGTTTAACAATATGCCTTGTGTCCAGACCTCTAATTACTCGTGCAAAATTAAGCCTATCTGGGGCTGATCGGGCCATGGGCCCACAATTTATAAATGGGCGCAATCCTTGATACCCAATTTGAATTTACGACCCCAAAGTGTAGTATTAAATAGGGCCCTCTCCTTTGAAGTTTAAGTGATTGGGCTGTTAAGCCCACTAAGTTCAGCAGTCTGTCCATATGTGCAATTTCACTTGTGGTGTAAATATGAGAGGCTGCCTTTGGATCCCAAGGCTAGGCTATCAAGTTGGTTTCTATTGAGGCCCAGCTGATGCTCATACCTAGGCCATCCGGCATGGCATTCAAATAAACCTTTGTAATTACTTTTAGGATCAAGTAGTCTTAGCATCAAGTATTCTTTGGGGTCATCGCCTGTAAAATATGGAACTCAACATGCTTAGAATCTGAGACGAGTCATCTAGCGAGTACTCACAACCTCTCACAAAGATAATAACGCGTCAGTTTCTTTAGGGAATGTCTTTAATAATTCCCCTTCCTTAAATACGGGTGCGCATTTATGTGACTCCAATCCAAATCTCAATGGAGTTGAAATATGTCTAAAATTACGTGCACATTTATGTGACGTGATTCATGATATGTTTTAATGACATCGTAAACTTCCTAAAAATATATATTAAAAACGGTTAATAATTTAAAATTGTATCATAGGTTTGAACATGTACAACAAATCAGATTTTAGCCACTTATAATGGTTTAAGCGACCGTGCTAGAACCACGGGATCCGAAGGTGCCTAACACCTTCCCTCGGGTCAACAGAATTCCTTACTCAAGAATTTCTAGTTCGCCGACTCCAATTGGGCAGTCAAAATTTCCTCGATTTGGGATTTTAAAATAAACCGGTGACTTGGGACACCAAAAGCCGAACCCATCCCAAGTGGCGACTCTTAAATAAATAAATAATCCCATTTCTAATAATGTCACATTAATTGGAAAAACTCCTTTTTACGTGTTATCCTTCGGGGTAGCCGTTGTAAAGCCAAAAAGGAGGTGTGACAATGTCGGAAGTGAATTTTTTGAAGTTTTCGGTTCAATAGTAAGATTTTGATTCGAGGGTCGGAATGGGATTCTGAGAGTTGCAGTAGTTTTGTTGTGTCATTTGGAACGTGTGTGCAAAATTTTAGGTCATTCGGACGAGGGTTGATAGACTTTTTGATTGAAAATATTTTAAAAATTTAGAAGTTCTTAGGCTTAAATCCATGGTCAATTAAAGGTTTTCAACATTGTGTTAAGGATTGGTACAAGTTTAGATAGTGGTTTGTGACTTGTTGGTGCCTTTGGATGAGGTACCGGGGGCCTCGGAATGAATTCAGATGGTTGACGAAAGGATTTGGAGTTTGAAGTTTGCTGCAGCAGCTGGTTTTCTGTCATAACCGCACCTATAGTTTGGGTTCCACAGATGCGGAGCCGCAGAAGCGGTGGAGAGACATAAGAAGCAGAATTTGAGGGAGATCAGCAGTTTCCACAAATGCGGGAGAATTCATGCAGAAGCAGTACCGCATCTGCGAGTTTGAGACCGCAGGTGCGAAACTCGGCCTTTAAGTGAAAAGTTGCAGGTACGACCTTGGCTCCACAAAAGCAGGACCGCCAGGTGCAGAAGCGAAAATGACTGGGCAGAACATATGAATTCTTGCCTAGAGAGATTTTCATAGAAGTTCGTTGGGGTAAGGTCTTTGGTCCCTAAACTCGTTATTGGAATAACTTTTATCAATTTAAGCAAGAAAAATTAAGAAAAATTATTGGTAATTGGGGGATTAGGGTTTGTCCAATTGGAGACCTATGAGTGATGATTTGAGGGACAAATTAAGGTCTGAGTTTGGTAATTTTGATATGAATGAACTCACAGAGTGCGAGGTTTTTAAAAATATAAAATTTACCCGATTTGAGATGTGAGACTGAGGGGCATTTTGGTTATTTTACATAATTTCGCATATTAGCTTAGAATTGCTTTGTAGAGTGAATTACTTGAAGTTTTATTTACATTATGCAATTGAATTAAATAGATTTTGGCCATTTGGAGTTGAGTACTCATGGCAAGAGCGTGGTTTGGGATTGATTATTGAGTTTGTTCGAGGTAAGTGGCTTGTCTAACCTTGTGTGGGGGACCTTCCCCTTAGGATGTGATATATTTGATAATTGAAATGCCTTGTACGTGATGACGATTGCGTACTTGAGCTAATTGTTGGAAATCTAGTTTTTTCTTGAAGTATTTCAATTGAGTTCTTTTTTTTCCTGTTTTATTCTACTTGCGAATTTAGCTTGTTGTTAGTTTAGAAAAACATGTTTAGTTGACTTAATTGCCTATTTTCTTAAACTACCTTAATTGCATTACGTGAAGCATGTTAGGCTAGAATTAACTATTTACTTGGTATGATATTGAGCATAATTGAGTATTCCTGTGTTGCTACTGTGTAATTTACTTTGGGACAATGGGACGTCATCCCGGAAGATCCACGTATGTATTTATGGATTTAACTGAGATGCGAGATACCAAGAGTTTCTTGGCACGTATATTGAGGATACCAAGAGATCCCTAGCATATATTTAGGATACCAAGAGATCCTCGGGATACCAAGAGATCTCTCATTTACATTAAGGATATCAAGAGACCCCATGTATATATATTGAGGATAATGAGAGTTCCCCGATTATCATCCTTGTTACGAGTAGTATTTCATTGTGTTTTGCCTTTATCTCTGTTTTCGTTATTAAATCCCTTATTATCCTGTATTCGATTCTTACTGTAGATTCTAAATTGAAATGTTTATCTTATGTTGTCATTTCTATACTTATTAATTCTCAGTACGGGCCTGACCTTCATCGTCACTACCCGAGCGAGGTTAGGCTTGGCACTTACTAAGTACCGATGTGGTGTACTCATGGCCTTTCTACGCATGTTTCTCATGTGCAAATCTAGGTACTTCTATCCATCCCTATCACCCTTGAGGCTAGGCGACTGCCTTAGTGACTTCGAGGTATATCTGCCGCATACGCTGAGGGGGGATTCCCTTTATATTCGTGCTTTTAGTATTTAGCTCTTCTGTATTTTCTGTCATTGTTAGACATTCCGGAGTTAGAGTTATGTAGTATTTCTTAGCTTGTAATTCGTGGGTTTCCGGGTCTTGGATATATGTATTGGTTTTGAGAGATTAAATATCGTGTATGTCGAGCGGTACTTTTAAATATTGTTTATTTCTTTATTTATGTTTCAAATTGTTTTACTTCTGTAAATTTGGTTATTCTTCCGTAATTTAGGCTTACCTAGTCGTAGAGACTAGGTGCCTTCATGATGGTTCAGGGAGGGCGAACCGAGGTCGTGACAAGTTGATATTAGAGCTATAGGTTCATAGGAGTCATGGATCACAAGGCGGCTTATTAGAGTCTCGTTGATCTGTACAAAGACATTTGTACTTATCTACAAGAGGATATGTAACTATTAGGGAAATTTTCACTTTATTTGATTTCCTTATTGTGCGATATTTTGATATCACTATTCTAAACTTCTGTCTTCCATTCTCTCACAGATGGTGAGGACACGTGCTGCCCGAGATGATCAGGCACCCGCGCCCCTACCGCATCCGTCAGAGGCCGGGGCCGGGGTAAAGGCCGAGGACGTGCACGTGGTGCAGCTAGAGCGTCTATGCAAGTTGCCACCGAGGTACCACCAGTAGTTCCACTTGGAGTCCATACACCTGATACGCCTACTTCTACTACCATGGCAACACTTTAGGAGACTCTGGCACAGTTCATGAGCATGTACACCACTTTGGCTCAGGCAGGGTTGCTTCCCCTTGTTGCAACTACTTCCCAGGCTGGGGGAGGAGCACAGACTCCCGCCGCCCGCACTCCTGAGCAGTGAGTGCATGTTGAGCAAGTTGCAGAGATTGTTCCTGTACAGCTCAAAGTTCCAGATCAGGTTTTGTCGAATTTTTTGGGTTTTCAGATTTTCTTTTTGTTACTTGAATATTAATTCAGTCTTACTTTATTAAACTTTTTATAAGTAAATATATGTTTAGTAAAAATTGACAAATATATGAATAAAATATTTTTATGGTAGAATTTTGTTAATAACACATAGTTATTTGTTTAGTCGTCTAACAATAATTTTTCGTTGATGTATATTTTCAAGGTTAAACGAATTTAATAATTAAACATAAAAATCAATATGATACCTAATTAATGATAAATTCAACTTAGTTTTACATTATCGAAATACTACTTCAAATTCGAAAAAAATATAAGAATTTAATAAATCTTGACATATAAACATGGAAGAACAAAGAAATTGATGCATTTCAGTAACACTTGATAAGAAAGTGATCATGTAACACATGATTTAAGGTTAAGAAAAATGGAGTATTTCATATTCCATTAAATATTACATTCCGCTACAACAACAACAACAACAACAACAACAACAACAACAACAACACAACAACGGCCTAGTATAATCCCACAACATTCTACTAGAGAATCCCAAATATTTATAGAATTTATATAAAGAAAATTCTATATAAAGTCTTATAAGTATATTATTAAAATTATATATTTATATGTCGGTTTGATTCGAATTTTTTTTACTAAATACTAAACCAAATCAAACCAAACCTAGTTGAGATTTTTAATCTGTTTGGTTTGACTTTTTGGTTTGGTAAGATTTTCTGGTTCGGTTTGTACACCCCTAATTCTAATAAGTGATCATTCGACAATCACATTCATCATTTACAGAAAATTATGTTTTATTCTTCTAAATATATTTACTTACTCAAAGCCTTGATTTAATAATGTTAATGTTATTACACAAAAATTATATATATTATGTGGCTCAACATATACATGTCATGCAATTAATTTATACTATATTAAAAGTACGAAGGCCTTTAGAGAAATGTTATTTGCCTTTTTACCATTTAAAAATTAATTTTACATCAGATAAAATAGTCATTTCGTTATTTTTTTTTTAATATTTAGGACTTCAAATCAACTTTATTTAGAATATTAAATTCTTCCTTATTTGAACTACAAAGTATAATAAATTTGAGAAAGAAAAATAACAACAAATGAAAATTACATTAGTGGGCTTTATTACAATTATCACATTCACTTCAGGGAATGGATCATAATCATCTGTATGTGTTATATACAATCTCATGTCAAATATTACTTTCATAAAGTGAAAGATTATTTTGAGAATCTTTATTATTCTCATTATCACAATGATGACGATTATAATTCCGTCTATTGCCACGTCCACATCCATTGATACCTTCACGGTAATAATTTTGTCTTCTTTCAGACTTATCACATACTGCTATCACATTATCTAAAGGAAATGAGAATGAAGCAAATCCAATGGGACGGATTTTCAATTCTTTGCCCACAATCATACATGCATTTAATCATGGCAAGACATAGAACTTTTACCACTTCACGTGGTTATAATTCCTTATGAACTCTAGAGTTATAATCAAACTTTGATGTAATTTTGTTTTATGTATGACATTATGAAAAGAAAGTTCGTTGCCCTTGAAATTTCGGGCAAGGACTATATGACATGGGTGTTGGATGCTGAAATCCATTTGGATGCAATGGGTCTTGGAGACGCCATTAAAGACAGAAATAATGCATCCACCCAAGACTATGCTAAGGCCTTGATTTTCTTGCGCCATCACCTTGATGAAGGTTTGAAACTGTGCTAAGGCCTTGATTTTCTTGCGCCATCACCTTGATGAAGGTTTGAAACTGTGCTAAGGCCTTGATTTTCTTGCGCCATCACCTTGATGAAGGTTTGAAAATTGAATATATCACAGTCAAAGATCCACCTATCTTGTGGAATGGCTTAAAGGAGATATATGACAACCTGAAGTTGGTCAATCTGCCACAAGCACGATGCGATGAGAATCTAAAAGCAAATAGTTCATAAACTATATATTATCGTTGCGGTGGAAAAGGGCACTGGGTGAAAATTTGCCGTGTACCAAGACATTTGGTTGAGCTTTATCAAGCATCTCTAAAAGGTAAATGCCCTGAAACCAATTCTTTCTCTGACGACAATTTTGACATCACCCACTTGGATGTGGCAAACTTCTTTGAGCACCCTGAGGGGAAAATAGACCACTTAATTGGTGATGGATCAGTGACGAAGGAAGATGGAATTGTTTGATTTTATTTTACTTATTTGTATTAGTTAGTGAATAAACTAATAGTCATTAGTATCAGCTCGTATTAGTTAGCTTATGATATAATGTTAGTATTAGTTCTTTAGAATGTTTCAATATGCTTAAATTTCAAAGATATTTTTATTTTCCAGTAGAGTTAATCGACTAACCTAACAGTTAGTCGATTATCTAATATTTCGCATTAAAACTGGATTTTTCCACAAGCTAAGTTAGTCGACTATCTGATTTAGATAGTCGACTAACCTGATGACTGTTTACTAAGTTAGTCGACTATCAACTTAGTTAGTCGACTAACTAATATTTCGCATTAAAACTGGACTTTTCTGCAAGGCAAGATAGTCGACTATCTGATTTAGTTAGTCGACTAACCTAATGACTGCTTCCCAAGATAGTCGACTAACAACTAAGTTAGTCGAATAACCTCAGCAGATTTTGAAAATATTGTTTAAATATGAAACAAACGGATTAAATTTGTTTATTCTCATGTTCGTATATCTCTTTTGATTATATGATTCATGTACCACACATACGATATTCAAAGAGAAGAAATATTACTCTCATTTAAGTATGTGTAAGGCAGATGTTACTACAATTTCTGGTAGTAGTAAATTGATTAAAGGCTCCGGAAGAGCATCTATAACTCTGCCTAAAGGAACAACATTTTAGAGAATGCAATGTTCTCCTAAAGTCTAAACATATTGAGACAATAGATGAGAATAATCTTGAAATCCTCATTTACTCATGAAAACGAGGCTGCCCACTTCGGTTTGGAGTCACGCCATTTTGCATGCAGCAATGCTAGTTCGTCTCATAACGACGAATTATCACAAATATTCCCCGTTGCAATGAGTTTTGGGTCATGAACCTAATATATCCCACTTAAGAATTTTTGGATGTGCAGTATATGTGCCTGTAGCACCGCCATATTGCACCAAAATGGGTCTGCAAAGAAGGTTAGGAATATATGTTGAGTTTGAATCGCCCTCCATTATTCGCTACCTCGAAACATTGACAGGGGATTTATTCACTGCACGATTTGCAGACTGTCAATTCGATGAGACACTTTTCCCAAAATTAGGGGGAGAAGTTGGTGAAACCAAATGGGTAATTTTGTGGAAAAATGCATCATTATCTCATCTTAATCTACATACCTCTATTTGTGAAAAAGAGGTGCAAAATATTATCCATTTGCAAAGAATAGCAAATCAAATGCCAGATGCATTTACAGATTTGAAAAGGATAACAAAATCACATATCCCCGCAGTGAATGTGACAACATCTGATTCACGAATACATATTCATTATTGGAAGAATATGAACATGAAATTGGTATTGAATATACCACACTCACCCCTGAAGGAGGTTTGAGATGATATATGAAAATAATGTCATTATTATGGCATGAATGATCGTTGGTCACGTACCTATTGTACGCCAAAATATTTTGGAATTATGACTATTAAAGGACAACGATAATGCAAGAAACATATCTTGCATATAATTTTGACCATGACCATAATGGTATAACTTTCTCTTTAAAAGAGATATTCACCACATGGATGTTGATGAATCTGTGGTAGTACAAAATTAATTGAGAGCTCTAGAAGAGCCAATTATTACTATGTTGGAGAAACACAATTGATTACCAATAAGGTATTGTGTTGTAGTAAGTCTCAAAGAAACTTATTCAGTTTCCAAAGTATATGCGAAAGCGATTGATTATATTGAGACTATAAATAAATGAAAGATTTGATATCTTCTATTACTACAACTTGTAGCGGGATAATTTGTATATGAAAGGCTACCCGCTTTATTCTCCAGTTTGTACTACACAAACAAAAGAATGCCACAATAAAGTGGATATTTATTGGTATAAAAACCCATACCATAATAAACTTGAAGTTTATTGATAATTGCACATGTCATGGTGTAAATTTGAAGTTTATCAATATTAATAATTTATTCAGTTGGCATTCGGGTTAGCCATATCATTTTAAGTATGATGTGCAGTAATAGAGAATTCACATGGGTAAATATTAAAGAACTAGAAAGTTCTTTACGAATTCTCTTATATTACTTGTTCTCATTAATTGATTGACCAACTAAAGAGTTCGGGTTGAATCCCATAAATTCTGGAAATATCAAAGGTGAATATGAGCCCATTCACCTGCCATGTATACCACATATGATGCATCTATGATATGGTTACATGCGCGATTGTTATTAACCCGCAGCCTGGCCGGTGCTTGCGAGGTAAATTGCTCAGTAATCTAACTTCGAGCATAATTTCCAGATTTTCTATTCAAGATAGTTCATCTTGATAGTTGGTTTACATCATAGTTGGTTTAGCAAGATAATTATTGAGTGCCTCCACTTAATAGCTAAACTGTTTCTTATGAGAACAAAGTTATATATATCAGTTTGATATACGTTGTATACGAGATTATATTATATTCTCCCCTCACAAGCGGTTCAGGGTCAGGAACCAAATAACTCCATCTTATTATTGATGTGCGGTGTATATTTTCATTAACACCATAATGCACAAAGATGGACTCTCAAAGTTGAGGAAATAAGTTAGCTTTTCTAACATGAGGGGGAGACATGATAAACACTTGAGAAAAGGTTACATGGGATGAATTATCATTTGTATATATAGATCCTCGAATATCATAATATGAACCTGAAGTTCATAAAAGGATAATTCAATTGCAACATATTGCAAAGCATGCTATACGCATTTGCTGACCCAAAGAAAGTAACTATATTCTCACTGCAAATGCTCATATTAAGTCCCAGAAGGACAAAGTCTTTGATACGCTTAAAGCGTATAGACAAATCGGTTTCAAAAGAAACTTCTTAATAAAGAAGATGAGCAAATGATCAAGGTGATCATAATGGGGAGGCAAGTGATCTAGAAGATCACATGACATAACACTTCATAAAATCTCATGAGAGATTCGGGTACCTGAATATATGAATAAAGAGATCTCCATGTTATGTCTTTATGAAAATTTACTGGAACCGATATAAAATGTTCGTCGACGACATCTATGATAGCGCTAAATATCGATGAGGATCTTATGTTTGTCGAATACAAACAAAAATATTGACTAAATGGAAGAGATACAATTCAAGCAGAATTGATTCCATATGAAAGACATGTAGAATTGGACATGTAGTTCAAATACTTGAAAGTATAAAGTCAATGGTATGTGTAATCAGTTTTCGATATATTATTTGTTTAGCATGACATGAAAACCTGATATGCATCTAAAGTCTATTATATGGCTTATATGACTTAACTTATATGTCAATCCATGAAAGATTGAAGTTGCTTGAAGCATATACAATTCTTGGTCCTGAAGTACCACATCCTAAGTGCAACTTGTGTACAATGTATCTTGCTATAACTACAAGCATGATGGCATCGAGAATACCTCTATGGAGATATTGAAGAGTCATTCCACGACATTATATGAAGATGTTCATATCTATCAAGAATGATAATTTCAAGGTGCGGAATATTTATTCAAATCAATATGGCTGATTTATTTATCAAATCTCTACAAAAGATCATTTTGAAGATGGTGCACAAGATTGGAATACAAATGCTCAAGGATGTAAATTGATGCTCTTTTCAGGGGGAGTTAATGCGCGTTGCACTCTTTTTCCCTTACAAGGTTTTGTCCCACTGGGTTTTCCTTGCAAGGTTTTTAACGAGGCAACCAATAGGCGCATATTCAAACATGTGTACTCTTTTTCCTTTTCTATAATTTTTTCCCATTGGGTTTTATTTCAGTTAAGGTTTTAACGAGGCACATTATCTATTGAATAGACATTCAAGGGGGAGTGTTATAAATAGAACTCTAATTAGAGTGAATGTCTATCTTATAGAAGAGTTTTACTTTGAGGCTAACTCATTTCTCTTCCTATAAATAGAGGGGTCTTACCCCATTGTAAATCATACCAAAGTATCAATAAGAATACTCCTCTCTCTACTTTTCTCTATATTGTTCTTGTTCTTGTATTATTGTTCTTGTTCTTATATTATTTCATAACATTAATATAATTATTTCAATTGTAAATCTTTATTTTGAGGTCACATTCAGAAAGGATTAACTAAAATTTTATTAATTTTAGTCAAATAAAAATATTTAGCCTAAATAATGTATTTATATTCAAGTTTTATTATAAATTTTATTCGAAAAAAATTACCTAAAAAAATTAATATTCTTAAAAAGGTAAAAAGATATTTTTTTTTTTAAAATGTCACATAGACAAAAAAACTCACGTGGCAGGTGAGTGCACTCACACTTTTTGACACATATAGAGGAATAATGACCCTCAAAAGACCAAGTTGAATAAGGTAAATAAGACCGGACATAGTTCAACAAATATACTAATAATTTAAGTCAAACTTAAAGGTAGTTTAAAGTATTTAACCCTTTTCATTTTCAAAAACTTAGATATCTCTATGATCATTTGTGATAAAATTAGTAAGTTAGTACACGCGCAGACTAATTTTTTTAAAAACTACAGTTAGGGGTTTTAGTAACCTAACACGAGTATTGTTGAAAGGGGTTTTGCCAAAACCCCAGATCCCCTAACAAAAATTTTACCGCTATTACTCCATGTCCGAGGATTTCGATTCTCATGCTGTTTCAGCTTCCACAGAATCCCACTCTGTTTCTTCCAACATCAAAGGACACCAACTTCAAACCGACTCCCATTCTTTCACAGAGAAGACAAGCATTGATGATGTCGGCTGTAATCTCAATTTGGTTGCCGCTGAAGTCAAACACAATACCCTTGTGCCCAAAGTTACAGATTTTCTGACCCAAAGTGGAATATTGGCTGATGAATCCATCAATAAAGAAGAAGACAAGGGGAGTATTGAAGAGAATTTGTTGGGGTCCAAAGATGACGGGACTGTGCGGTGTTCACTGAAGATTGAAGTAATTGATGATACATCAATGCTTGATATATCTCAAGATGGAAAACGTTGCACTGTTGATAAAGGATTGAGGGGTTTTGATGAGAAAGCAGCAATAAAGAATGCAAGAAAAGCAAAACTTAGTAATATGGAAGAAGCCAAAGAGAAGAATTTGAGGAAAGGAGGAGGAGAAGAGAAAAGGGTTTATTGTAGAAAGGAGTTGGAAATTTTGAGGTTTATTGGAATGGAAGAACAGAGGAAAAAGTGGGCTGAGGTGTACATTGGGCTTGATGATACTGTGCAAAAGGAGTACGATGGCCTCCTTGATTCTTATCCTCAAAAGCACAGCCGCCGGCCTCGTAGACACATTGGAAAAGAAAATACCCCTGCGATTTCTGGTAAGTTTTTTTACCTTCTCTCAGCAACTTGTATTATCTGAATTTTCCTTTTTCTCCTTTGTTGAATAGCGGTGTTGTTAATGCTGTTTGTTCTTTGGTACCTGGTGTTTCTTGAGAGTATAATTTACTATATTTCAGTAAAGATTACATTATGTTTTGTGGAACCTGATAGAAACAATTATGTTGTGAAGTTTAGCTAGTAGTAGTATATTTGGAAATTTTGATAGTTAAACCTCTCAGGGGTCAGTTGGTTACGGGGATAAAGATATTAATAACGGTATAAAATTCGGGATTATACTTATATCCCATGTTTGATTGTGTGTATTAGCTAATACGATATAGATAATCCCATGGTTATGCCAGAATTATAATCTTATGGATATCCTATGGATATCCCAGACCTAAACCGAACGACCCTCATTCTTTGTTAAATAGTGTTCATTTCTAATCAGCATGGTGGATTATTGAATCCGTGTGTTTCTTTCTAAGGTTATTCAAATGTAGAACAGGAGCTCATTCTATTTAAATTGATGTAGGAACATGCAGTCCAGCCAAATTTAATTTGTTTTGGTTTTTCTCTTCTCAATTTTGATCGGTAAATAAGAAAATTACGTAAAAGAAAAGCATCTACAAGATGTAAAATTACATATGGTGATCCAGGAGTACTTGATTTCATCAGCAAACTGTAACAACAACAACAACAACAACAACAAACCTAATATAGTCCCATAAGTGCGGTCTGAAGAGGGTAGATAGTACGCAGACCTTACCCCTACCGTGAATGTAGAGGGGTTGTTTCAAGTAGACCTTCGGCCCGAGGAAAAATGTGAATAAAACAGTAGCAACAAGCAAAATAGAGGACAAAATAAAAGAAAACAACGCGAAAGGAACAACATAAAGATAGAAATCTACAATATTAGAATACAAGACTGCCATTAATAACACCGGAATTGTCCGGAAAGCCGCACAACTACCTAGTAACGTACAACCTTAATCCTCAACCTCCACACCTTCCTATTAAAGGTCATGTCCTTGGTCAGCTGAAGCAAATCCATATCTTGCCTAATCACCTCTTCCCACTACTTTTTGTCCTACCCCTGCCTTTTCTAAGACCCACTAAGAACAACCTCCCACACCTCCTTACTGGGGCATTTGCGGTTCTCCTCTTCACATGCCCAAACCATCTAAGTCTCGCTTCCCGCATTTTGTCCTCTATGGGGGCTACTCCTATCTTGGCTTGAATATCCTTATTCTTAATCTTCGCAATCTTGGTATGCCTGCACATTCATCTCTAACATCTTCATTTCTGCTACTTTCATTTTCAAGACATGAGAATTCTTGACTGGCCAGCACTCTGCCACATACAACATAGTCGGTCTAACTACTACTCTGTAGAATTTACCTTTAAGTTTATGGCGCACATTATTATCGCATAAGACACCGGATGTGAGCCTCCATTTCACCAATCCCGCACTAATATAATGTGTAACATCTTCGTCAATCTTTCCATTACCTTGAATTATAGATCTCATGTACTTGAAACTATCTTTCTTGGGGATGAGTTGTGTATCAAGCCTTATGTCCGCGTCCGCTTCACTGGTCCATCACTGAACTTATACTCCAAGTATTCTATCTTGGTCCTACTTAACTTGAAACCTTTAGACTTTAGGGTCTGTCTCCAAACTTCCCGTCTCGCGTTAACACCACTTCGCATCTCGTCAATCAGTACAATATCATCCGCAAATAACATACATCAGGGCACCTCCCATTGAATGTGATGCGTCAGTGTATACAACACCAAAGCAAATAAAAATGGACTAAGAGCGGACCCCTGGTGCAATCCCATCACAACTGGAAAGTGGTTCGAGTCCCCTACCTCTGTCCTTACCCGAGTTTTAGCTCCTTCATACATGTCCTTAATCACCCTAGTATATGCTACAGGAACACCTCTCTCCAAACATCTCTACAGAACCTCCGTTAGGACTTTATCGTATACTTTCTCTAGATCAATAAATATCATGTGTACTTCTTCCTCTCCCTATATTGTTCCACTAACCTCCATACAAGATGAATAGTTTCTGTAGTCGAACGACATGGCATGTATTAGAACTGGTTTTCGAAAATAGACATACTCCTCACCCTTGCTTCCACCACCCTCTCCCAAATATTCATATTGTGTCTCAACAGTTTGATACCCTATAGTTGTTGCAATTTTTTATATCACCCTTGTTCTTGTATGACAAAATCATCATACTTCACCTCCATTCTTCAGGCATCTTTGTTGTCCTAAAAATGATGTTAAATAACCCAGCAAGCCATTCCAGTCTACCCTGCTCACGCTCTTATGAAATTTCACTGGAATTTCGTCTGGCCTGGTCGCTTTCCCCTTGCTCATTTTACTCCCTCGACCTCTTCAATTTTTATACGCCTACAATAACCCCAATCTCGACTACTTTCGGAGTTCTCCAAATCACCCAACATGATTGTTGAGTTGTCCCACATCGGAGGGATTTGAGGTCCCCGGTCTCTTTATATGGCTTGTGCAATCCTCACCTCACAAGCTAGCTTTTGGGGTTGAGTTAGGCCCAATGTCCATTCTTATCATGATATCAGAGCTAGGCCCATCCCAATTATTGTTATTGATATTGGCCCCTAATTTATGTTGTCCATGCTCCAGAGGCCTGAGCGTGAGAGGGGGGTGTTGAGTTGTCCCACACCGGAGGGATTTGAGGTCCTTGGTTTCCTTATATGGCTTGGGCAATCCTCACCTCACAAGCTAGCTTTTGGGGTTGAGTTAGGCCCAATGTCCATTCTTATCAACGATGTCCCTGTCTCGTTCTCATTTAGGAGTTTATGGATTTAAGTCTACCACCTGGGGTTGATATGTGCCTCTTCCATCATTACTCTGCCATCCTCGTCTTTAATACACTTCATTTGGTCCAGGTCACGAGCCTTCCTTTTTCTCTCCTTGGCTAGCCTGTACAACTTCTTGTCTCCACCTCTGTCCCTAAGTTCCTCATACAAACATCCAAACGCTGTAGTTTTAGCTGCCGTAACCACTAACTTTGCCTCCTTGGTCTTCTAGTACCACTCCATGTTCTTCCTCGTCTCCTCCTTGTCCTTGCTCTCCACCACCTTCAGATATGCTGTTCTTGGCTTCTACTCTTTCTTGGTCATCACCAAACTGGAATTCATGTAAATCCTTGGCTGTGTTTTCCACCAGCATTTTAAAAATGCTGGCTTTTATCAGTGAAACTCGGCTTATTTATTACAAAAAGCTAAAAGTTTTGCTTTTATGTTTCACTCTTACTTTTTTTTTCGTGGCCGATGCTTGACTTCTTTATTCTTCACATGGTACTGACAACTCTCACGAATTCTTGATTTTTCGTTTCATGGATTACCACAAGAACTTGAAAATGATTTTCTTTACTGGTGGCATATTCTAATAATGCATGTACACACACATATATGTACATACACACATATATGTATATATAGGTCCTGCTAACCTACTACATGAAAGTAGTAAGTTAGCATTATACCATTTTGTAATTCACTAAATTAACCCTGCCACTTCATTAAAATATCGACTGTTAAGGGATTTCTAGTCTTTAGCCAAAATTTTCCAATTTTCCTCCCCAAAATTCCCAAACCTATCTTTTCTGATTTCATCCGCATATTTCACTCCTAAAAATTGGGTGAGGAGCCTTTAGAAGTGAAATAGGCGGATGAAATCAGAGAAGATGAGTTTGCGAATTGTAAGGAGGGAAATTGGAGAGTTTAGGCTAAAGCACCTGAAAGTCCCTATTTTCATGAGGTGGCAGGGGTTATTTTAGTGAATTAAAAAATGGGTACAATACTAACCTACTACCTTCACGTAGTAGGTTAGCTATATATAATAAAATATGTATATCCAAAATCTGATCCTATGTTTTATGTCTATACATAGCCATCATGTATAATACTGCTAGTGTTTATTGTGAATACGATACTTCAAACCGAATTTGCCCGTTATTTTTTTTTTTAAAATACGATATATACCGTATTTGAAGGTTAGAATTAAAATTATTTATCCAAAACAGTTTTCCTTTTTCCGCAATGGCTTTCCTATTATTTTGAGATTTAGGAAAAAAAAAAATTTTTTTGGTAAATTATTATGTTAGGTTAATTTTTGTGTGAAAAGATTTAGCTAATAATTAGGATCTTCAAAATGTATATATGTTTCATTTCTAAAGCTTATATAAAGGAGTTCCGTACATGTGTTTTCTCACGAAGATTTTTCATATGATTCAAGAAACATGACAATTAGGAATCTGAAAGACTTCGTGTTTTAACTAGCCATTAGGTCTTACTAAATGTACCCAGTTCGAGATAAAGGGTTGAAGGGAAGAGCATTTCTAACCATTGTACAATACCTCTGCCAGAAAAGTGTTTGGGATGAACATTTATTCCTTATTTGCTCATATCTGATGATTCTGATTGTAGATAGCTAGCTCTTGTAATTGTAACGTTGATACTGTGGTAGATAGAGTGCTGATGTGTTTATGTGTATAGTTTATGTAAGTAGAAAGTAGTACACTGGAAAATATACTGCTGGTGTAAATTTGTGGTCTACTTGCAGTCGTAAAGTGAGTGAATTGATGAAATATCTTTTGCATTTGAAGTGAATAATACTTGACATGAAATTTGCTTGAGGATGATCTATTAGTTGATTTTTATGGATTTACTGAGACCTGTAATAGAAGTAGCTGAATGTATGTAAGTAAATTGTTTATGCCTTTCAGGTAATGAGCATTCAGAGCACTTGCATGATCAAGAATGCAATATTAATGAAGAAAGTAATGATAGCGATGATGATTATAGTAGCATTCAAAGACCTGCCTTTATAGTTACAGGAGAGCCGGACTTCGATTCTGGTCCTCCTGAAGATGGACTTGAGTATCTTCGGCGTGTCAGGTATCATCTTCTATCTGTCTTTAATGTGCTCTTAGCCTATGGTTGGTCAATGTTATGGCTGTTGCAGAAATTAAAAAGAATAAGGCTTAGATCTAGGATGACAAGTTGTGCTTGAAGTCGGTCCAGAGCTGGATGAACCTTTTCTGTGAGCTATTCCTTCAAAAATTTTGAGTTAATTGCATTGCAATTATCTTATTTTACCATAAGATTTTTGTTCTAGAAAATGCAATTTCATATTTTGCATTCACTATAGTGCTTTCACTTGTTATCACAGAGATGCAAGGTGCTTCCAACATCCCATATCGAATACCTGATTCCCTGGGATTATCCATCTATTCAACACCCACCTGTGCATGTCCAAACATATAGGCAATTCTTGGTTTTCTTCAAATGAACTACCAAGGCATCTGCTCAGAAAATCAGGCGATGAATGACGTTGCCATGGACCTTAATTTTATCACCTAGGGCACCTTTGTTAATGTTTCTGCTGAAATCTGGATTGTTCTTTTTTAGGAGCACCTGTTTTGTTTCACCACCTCTGGGAATGTAGTTGAGTCTAAATCTTTCTCGTTTCTGAAGACCTCACCTTTCCCCATGAGAGACTCAATCTTTGTTGCCAAGTCATTCTACTGAACCGTGTACAACACTACAACTTCCAGTAGAATGATTGCACTTCTGCTGCCTTGAACACAACCGTGAGAATGCACGTTAGAAAATATTATTATTGATTAACAATGATACAATGAGTCTTTTATATATATATATATATATATATATATATATATATATATACAACATGTCCTACTCCTAATACATATGAGATTAGGGTTATTTACTCCTATTCCTATTTACATAACTATTCTAACAGTCCCCCTCAAGTTGGTGCATATAAATCATATGTACCAAGCTTGTTACATATGTAATTAATACGATGACCAGTTAGGGATTTGGTGAAAATATCTGCAAGCTGATCATTCGACTTCACAAACTTTGTAGCAATATCTCCCGAGAGTATCTTTTGTCTGACAAAGTGACAGTCAATCTCAATGTGTTTTAGTTCTCCCATGGAACACTGGATTTGACGCAATATGAAGAGCAACATGATTATCACACACAAGCCCCATCTGACTAATCTCACCAAATTTCAACTCCTTGAGCAACTGTTTGATCCAAATTAGCTCACATGTCGCCATAGTCATCGCTCGATATTCTGCTTCTGCACTAGACCGAGCAACCACATTTTGTTTCTTGCTCTTCCAGGATATCAAATTTCCTCCTACTAAGACACAATATCCAGACGTAGAACGTCTATCAGAAGGTGATCCTGCTTAATCAGCAGCTGAGTATCCAACAATCTGCTCATGGCCTCGATCCTCAAACAATAAACCTTTGCCTGGAGCTAATTTTATATACCGAAGAATGCGAACAACTGCATCCCAATGACTATTACATGGAGAATCCATAAACTGACTCACAACACTCACAGTAAAGGAAATGTTCAAGTCTTGTCACTGTAAGGTAATTTAATTTACTAACCAACCGTCTATATCTTGCAGGATCGCTAAGAGGTTCCCCCTATCCTGGCAGAAGTTTAGAATTCGAATCCATCGGAGTGTCAACAGGTCTACAACTTGTCATTTCTGTCTCCTCAAGAATATCTAAGGCATAGATCACAATACTTGAGCTAGACTGAGCTACCTCAATACCTAGATCCTTAGTCTGAAAGTGTTGAAAGAGATGTTGCTTCAATTTAGTAATACCATCCTGGTCATTGCCGGTAATAACAATGTCATCAACATAGACCACCAGATAAATACAGAGACTCGAAACAGAATGCTGATAGAATACAGAGTGATCAGCTTCACTCCGAATCATGCCAAGTTCCTGGATAACTGTGCTGAACTTACCAAACCAAGCTCGAGGAGACTGATTTAGACCATAAACTGACCGGCGCAAGCAACATACAAGGCCACGAGACTCCCCCTGAGCAACAAACCCAGGTGGTTGCTCCATATAAACTTCATCCTCAAGATCACCGTGTAAAAAAGCATTCTTAATGTCCTGCTGATGGAGGAGCCAATGGCAAACAACAGCTATGGATAGAAAAAGGCGAACTGATGCTATCTTAGCCACGAGAGAGAAGGTATCACTGTAATCGAGCCCAAAGATCTGAGTATATCCCTTGGCAACAAGACGAGCCTTAAGACGATTAACCTTACCATCCGGACCAACCTTGACTGTATATACCCAACGACAACCGACAGTAGATTTACCGGAAGGAAGATGGACGAGCTCCCAAGTACCACTCATATGTAAAGCAGACATTTCGTCAATCATAGCCTGTCGCCACCTTGGATGAGACAATGCTTCACCTATATACTTAGGGATGGAAACAGATGACAAAGAAGATAGACAAACATAATAGGATGATGACAAATGATGATAACTCAAACCGACATAATAGGGATTAGGATTAAGGGTGGTCCGTATACCTTTCCGAAGTGCAATCGGTGTACTAGGAAGAGACAAGTCCGCAGTAAGAGCAGGGTCAGGTGCAGGACGTGAATCAGCTAGGCCGGATGCTGAGTGTGGACGACGATGATATGTCAAGAGTGGTGTTCCTGTGGCAGGGAGTCTAGGAGGAGCCACACTAGACTCCCCAACGGTTGGAATGGGTAAGACTTCTGTAGCGGAATGTGAAGGAGAAGCTATAGTAGACTCGAGTAGGACTTCTGTGGCGGAAGGTGAAGAAGGAGCTATAGTAGACTCCTTAAAGATCGGCATAGGTAAGACCTCAAATATATCAAGGTGGTCAGAATGGTCAGAAGAGGTAAAGAAAGGTTTAAACTCAAAAAGTGTGACGTCAGAGGACATAAGATACCTACGAAGATCAGGTGAGTAACAATGATATCCCTTCTGAACACGAGAATAACCAAGGAAGACATACTTGAGAGCACGAGGAGGGACGTTATCTTTTTCACGAAACAGATGCTCTCCAAAACACGAGGGGGAACAGAATATAAGGGTGATTGGGGACACAATACTGCATACCATATTTGATTCTGGATGGGAGAGGAAGACATCCTATTAACTAAATAAGAAGCTGTGAGAACTGCATCGCCCCAAAAAAGCAACGGAACATGAGATTCAATGAGAAACGTGCGAGCAGTCTCAATGATGTGCCTATTCTTTCTTTACTGCAACCTCATTTTGCTGAGGGGTATAAGGACAAGAGGTCCGATGAATAATCCTTGAGAAGTCATAAACTGCTGAAATTGAGAGGATAAATATTCTAAGGCATTATCACTGCGAAAAGTGCGAATAGAAACACCAAATTGATTTTTAATTTCAGCAGAAAAATTGTGGAATATAGAAAACAACTCAGAACGATCTTTCATTAAGAAAATCCAAGTACATCTTGAATGATCATCAATGAAACTAACAAAATAACGAAATCCGAAGTTTGAACTGACTCTACTAGGACCCCTATATATCAAAATGAACTAAAGAAAAACAGACTTTGCATGACTCTCAATACTACGAGGAAAGGAGGCTCGGGTATGTTTCCCGAGCTGACATGACTCACACTCTAATGTAGATAAACTAGACAAGCTAGGCACCATCTTCTGAAGCTTGGATAAGCTTGGATGTCCTAAACGTTTGTGAATTAGGTCCGGAGGATCTGTAACTAGACATGCCTTGGAGGTAGTAAAAGCCTTCTGATTCAAGTCCTGTTCCAATCGTTTGCCTGTACTGCGGTCCTGCGTGATAAAGGAATCATCAATAAAATATATATCACAATGGAGGGCACGAGTCAAACGACTAACAGATGCAAGATTAAAAGGACAGCCAGGGACATAGAGAACGAAATCTAGAGTGACAGAGGGTAGGGGATTCGCTTGTCCAACTCCTTTTGCTTTGGTTTGAGACCCATTGGCTGAAGTAACAGTGTGAAGAGACTGTGAATACGCAATATCTGACAAAAGTGATTTATTACCAGAGATATGACTAGAAGCGGCTGAGTCCACAACCCATTATCCAAGAGTATTAGACCGGGAAACACAAGCAAATGAATTACCAGAAACAGAAGTATCAGTCTGAGCAACAGAAGCTATTTGTGGAGATGTCTGCTTACGTGCTCGATACTGAAGGAACTCATTATACTCCCCTTCAGATAAAGAAAATCCCTGATTACCTGTAGTCTCAGTCTGAGCAACATAAGCATTTTTGGGTGGGAGGCCATGTAAAGAATAGCACACGTCACGAGTGTGTCCAAGTTTACGACAATAAGAACACTTGGGTCTAGATCTTCCAAAACGACTTCCTCCTCATCTATTCTCCATAGTATGAGATGCCCGATTATCCACTGACTGGGATACGAGGAAAGATGAGTCAAGTGTCTGTGATGAGCTCACTGGGTGACTTGGTACTGCAGTAAGGCGAAGTAATCGAGAGAATAATTCATCAACTGTAGGGACAGTCGGACTAGGCAAAATCTGGTCACATATTGAATCAAGGTCATTAGGGAGTCCAATGAGTGTAAGAACTAGAAACATCTTCTGTCGTTGCTCTTGTTGCTTTTCAATATTAGCAGAAACTGGAATCAACGTCTCAAATTCTTCCATGACTGCCTGAACTTGTCCCAAGAAAGTAGACATATCCAATTCCTGTTTCTTCAAGTTTGTCATTCGCGATATTACATCATAGAAACGAGATATGTCATTAATACATAAATTACGAGCCTTTTCCCGCAGTAAATAACATGTCTGGAATGGACGGAACAAGGGCATCAACTTGGAATCAATAGATCGCCACAAGATACGACATAATTGAGCATCGACCTTCTCCCACATTGTTTTGGCCTTTTCATCACCTTCGCTAGCCTTTTTTGTCAAATTACCTTGAACTCCTTGAACTTTATCCACAACTTGACAGACGAAGCCCTAGCTAAATAGTTTGAACCTCCCATTAAAGGTTCTGAGGTAATCATAACACCGGAATTGCCAGAACCTGGGGTTTTTAGACCCGAAAGCATCAACTCCCAAGACATGGTTGGATTATCACCAAATAACAAAAACAATCAACTGACAATTCGCTGAAACAGATGGAGGAAACACTGTGTTTGCCTGAAAAGTACTGTAGCTGCCGGAAAAAATCACTGTAGTCGCCGGAAAAAACTCAAAGTGGTCGGAATCAAACGAAAACAAGATGGGTAGGGTCGGAATTAGTAGGCAACTCAACTGTTCTGAAGAAACTTTTTCAAAATCTGATCGGAACAGCGCGGGGCGCGTGGGGCGGATCTGTTGGTAAATTTCTGGCGCGTGAGGGCGCGTGAAGAGGAATTTTCCGGTGGGGTTTATTGGGGTTTGGTCGCCGGAGTCTTGGGAACCCTGTGGTGGTAATGGTTTCTGCATAACACTAACAGAAAGTGATTTTGTTACGCACAGCCTCTTAAGTCGCCGGAAAATTGTACGGCGACGAGGTCTTTCTTCCCGGAAGTTGCTGGAATGACGCACAACTATAATTTTCTCACTGTAGCTCTAATATCATGTGAGAATGCACGTGAGAAAATATTATTATTGATTAACAATGATACAATGAGTCATTCATATATATAAATAACATGTCTTATTCCTAATACATATGAGATTAGGGTTATTTACTGCTATTCTTATTTACATAACTATTCTAACAACAACTATGTTTCACGCCTTTCTGAAGCTTTGTGAAAATTCCATATGGCATATGGAGTTTTCTGTTCTTTCAACCCAATCGTAACATGCTTCACTGTCATAAGGCTTGTTACCAGCTTTATGAATTAACTGCTCTGTTTTTAACCAATCACTTTAAGAGATGATTGGAGAAAACCAAAGAAAGGGTTTTCTGACAAAACTGGCATACCAGAATTCTAGAGAGGAGTTGGGCATTCTCTCACTAGCTTTCCGTTCCACTTTCATATCCCTTTCTTTACATGGCTCAATCAGTCTTAATGGCATACGTCAAGTCATCAATTGCTGTCCTGTGAACTCCACTTTTATGCTACGTTTGCTTCGGTAAGGAGCAGGGAGCAGGGGAGACACTGAATTTTCTCAAGAGCTTTCAGCTCTGCTTCCTGATTGACCGTGCCTTCTTTTCTCTGCCACAATAGGAATGCTAAGCATCTTTCGTGACTCTTATTGTCCCTCTCTAATTTTTCAGTCTTAAACTCTTGGTCAACAGTAATGTACCTGATGTATTTTACACTTATGCCCAGGCAGAGTGAAGCTCTTGATTCCAGTTAAAGCTAAAAGAGAGGCTTTGTTTGACAATCTTATAAGTACTTTCAGTGAGCATTTGTTAGCTAAATTTTAAACACCTTTTGAGACTTGGTGGGTATTTTTACAAGTTAGCTATAGACTTTGTATTTCCAAATTTCCTCATTTTCTGTAACCTGTTTGGCTGGCCATGACGTTAAGTTGACTCTAAAATGATATATGTATGCTGAAATTGTCCTAGGTGGGAAGCATCACAGTTTCCCAAAGTGAAGGTTGCAAAGGTTGAAGGCAGTAGACCTAACAAAGAACAGACGTATTACATGCCCCAAATTCCTGATATTGCAAGCTGTCTGGAGCACTTGTTACCGCTCAAGGTGTGGGAGGAAGCATTCCTTGCCGATTTTTCAGAGTTAAGACAGGTATTCTCTGCATAGTTCTTGAAGTATTTTTAGAAATGGAAATGCAATAGTTGTTTTGAGTCATCCAAGTGTCAAAGTATTCATATTATGAGCTCTGCTCGTTCCCCCTGAAAATATGATCAGAAATGCTTGTTTTTATTGAGTTTTGGTTCTGGTTGCTCCTGGCACATTTTATATATATTTTTAATGGAAGGAACTTGTGGTTCATTTCAGGATTTATCACGTTTGCCAGCTAATATTGGAACTTCCAGCCAGCTGCATTCTGCAACTTTTGTCGATCAAGAACACTCTTCAAATCAGCTTCCTGAGAGCATTATTCTGGATAAGTTTGATGGTTTAATGCCAGGTGAAGACGAGTCTTACCTATGTGACGCTGGTGATGATTCTGCCTTGGGAAATTCCATACCTAAGTCATCTCTTGCCGAAAAGTTTGTCAACGGCCCTATCGTATCTGTTATCTTACAGATGGATGCTGTAGCTCGCGTTACAATGTTAAGGAAGCGAATTACAGCTGTACAAAGCCTGACCACTCTTTCAAGGGACGACTGCTTATGGTTGTTTGCTCTGTGCACTGCGGTTGATACTCCTCTTGATGCGGATACATGTGCAGCCCTACGGTCATTACTCCGGAAATGTGCAACCTTGAGAGCTGACAAGTCCAAACTCGAGGATGAAGTTATTATGCTAAATATGTTGATCACAATATCTGGCAGATATTTTAGACAGTCAGAACAGTGAAAATATTTATACTTTCATCAAAGAGCCCTGTTGGGTACTTGAACCAAATTCACTCCTGCAACTTTTCATCACTTTCCAGAGTTTTCTTTGGTCATGGTGTTCCCATGATAATGTATACTCAAAAAGTAGAGTTCTGTATTATAGTTCATTTTCTCCAACTTCTGTCGGAACTAGTTTTTTACCCTAGAAGGAAACCTCGTTTAGTGATTCCATGCTTCCATCTTATGTACACTACTAACGTGAGCGCATACAAGCATGGGATTCTTCAGAACCAGTGCCGCTGAAGTTCTCTAAAGCGTCCAATCTATGTCATTGATATTAAACTATTACTGGTTGTTAATGGTCGAGGTATGTGGGAATTATAATCCAGGAATTGTCAATGTGTTAATGATAATAATAAAGGACCATATTTGCCTTTCTACTATCGAAAATAAGCTATATTTACCATCCGTTTCAGTTTCTTAATATAATTACCCTTACAATCCTACTTTTGGATCATATTTTCCCCCAACTCATTTCTAAATTAAAACTCACCCGACTCATACTAATAACTCAACCATTCTTATAATAGATTATGTTCTCAATAGGGTGATTTCTTATTTGAAGCCCCAACGGATGGTTGTGAAGGGGTATCTGTCATATTTGGCCTTTGTGAGAGATGCTGGAGCAAATACTCCTACTATTGATTCTATTCTGGTGGTGTGAGACTATCCGTATGTATTTCCTGTAGACCTGCCGAGCATGCCACATGACATGGACATTGACTTTGGTATTGACTTGGTGCCAAGCACTCAGCCTATTTCTATTCCTCTGTATCGTATGGCACTAACTGAGTTGAAAGAATTGAAAGAGCAGCTTCATGAGCTTCTTGATAAGGGATTTATTAGGCCTAATGTGTCGCCTTAGATGTGCCAGTTCTGTTTGTAAAGAATAAAGATGATACTATGCCGATGTGTATCGACTACAGGCAGTTGAACAAAGTTACAATCAAGAACAAGTATCCTTTTCCGCGTATTGATGATCTATTTTACCAGTTTCAGGGAGCGAAGGTGTTCTCTAAGATTGATTTGAGGTTTGGGTATCACCAATTGAAGATTCGGGACTCGGATATTCTGCGATGGTATTCGGGACCCGTCATGGTCACTATAAGTTCCTTGTGCTGTCTTTTAGGCTCCAAGGTGCCACCAGCATTCATGCATATGATAAACAGTATATTCCAGCCATATCAAGATTCGTTTGTCATAGTATTCATTGATGATATCCTGGTGTACTCACATAGGCAGGAGGAGCATGGCCAACAGTTGACGATTGTAATACAGGACTGAATGAGGAGAAGCATTATGCCAACTTCTCCAAGTATGAGTTTTGGCTCAGTTCGGTGGCATTCTTGGGGAACATGGTGTCCAGTGAGGGGATTAAGATGGATCTAAAGAAGATAGAGGCGGTTCAAAGTTGGCCCAAACCGTCTTTAGCTACTAATATTTGGAGCTTTCCCAACTTAGAAGGATACTATCATTGTTTTGTGGAGGGTTTCTCGTCCATTGCAGTGCCTTTGACCAAATTGACCTAGAAAGGTGCTCCATTCAGGTGGTCGGATGAGTATGAGGAGAGATTTCAGAAGCTCAAGACTGCATTGACCACAACTCTACTTCTAGTTTTGCCTTCACCATCAGGCTCTTATATAGTGTCTTATGATGCTTCTTGAATTGGTATTGGGTGTGTCTTGATGCAAGATGATAGAGTGGTTTCTTATGTTTGTGTCAGTTGAATCCCCATGAGAAGAACTACCATGTCCATGATTTAAAGTTGGCATCCATTTTTCAGGCATTGAAGATTTGGAGGCATTATCGCAATGGTGTGTGCTGGGAGGTATTTGCAGATCATTAGAGTCTCCAGCACTTGTTCAAAAAGAAGGATTTAAATTTATGGCAGCGAAGATGGTTGGAGTTGCTAAAGGACTATGATATCACCATTCTGTATCATCCCGGGAAGGCCAATATGGTGGCCGATGCCTTGAGTAGAAAGGCGTTAAGTATGGGAAGCCTTGCATTCATTCCTGTAAGTGAGAGATTTCTTATATTAGATGTCCAGGCCTTGGCCAATCAGTTCATGAGATTAGATGTTTCGAAGACCAGTCGGGTTCTAGCTTGTGGGGTTTGTTGATCGTCTTTATAAGATAGCATTAGAGAGGGACAATATGATGATTCCATTTGTTTTTCATTAAGGACATGGTTAATGCCAAGGAGGTTACTATTGGTGATGAAGGGGTGTTGAGGAAGCATGATCTGATTTGTGTGCCTAATGGAGATGGGTTGCATGTATTAATTCTTGAGGAGGCCCAAAGTTTGTGGTATTCCATTCATCTGTGCGCCGCGAAGATGTACCAGGACTTGAGGCAACACTATTGGTGGAGGAGGATGAAGAAAGGTATAGTGGGGTTTGTATCTCGGTGCCTAAACTGTCAGCGGGTAAAATGCGAGCATAAGAGATAGGGAGGATTACTTTAGAGGCTTGAATTACATAGTGGAAATGGGAGTGTATCACCATGGATTTTGTAGTTGGGATCCCGCGGATCTCGAGGAACTTTGATGCTATTTGGGTGATTGTGGATCGGTTGACCAATTCCGCGCATTTCATTCCAGTTGGGACTACTTATTCTTTGGAGCGGTTGGCTGAGATTTAAATCTACACGATTGTTCGCCTTCACGGTTTGCCAGTGTCCATCATTTGAGATCGGGGCATGTAGTTTACATTGTAGTTTTGGAGAGCAGTGCAGCGAGAGTTGGGCACACAGGTTGACTTGAGTGTAACATTTAACCCTCAAGAAGGACAGGACAGTCCGAGTGCACTATTCAGATATTGGAGGATATGCTACGTGCTTGTTTCATAGATTTGGGGGTTCTCGGGATCAATTTATGCCGCTTGCGGAGTTTGCCTACAACAACAGCTACCAATCGAGCAATCAGATGGCGCTGTATGAGGCTATATATGGGAGACGGTATCAGTTTCCAGTGGGATTATTTGAGCCAGATGAGGCTAGGTATTGGGTACTAACTTAGTTCAGGATACTTTGGACAAGGTTAAGTTGATTCAGGGTCGGCTTAACTCGCCGTAGTCTAAACAGAAGAGTTACGCCGATAGGAAGGTTCGTAATGTTGCTTACATTGTAGAGGAGAAGGTATTATTTAGAGTTTCTCCCATGAAGGGCGTTGTGAGGTTCGAGAAGACGGGCAAGTTGAGCCATCAGATATTTGGTCTTTTGAGGTGCTTCAGAGGATTGGGGAGGTGGTTTAATAGCTTGCATTGCCGCCTATTCTATCAAGTGTTCATCGAGTGTTTCATATGTAGACATGTAATTTTTGACCATCCCCAAGATTTGATACATTAGCGTCAATATTTACTTTAGGTTTAGTATCGCTATTCTAAATTGTTTTGACTCTTCTACTTTATTTATCACAAAAATAAAAATTACAAAAATATTTTTCTTTTATTTAGCAAATTGATATTTTTATCCAGTTACTATTAATTTATCTACCTTATCAAAGGTACAAAAATAATTTCACTTTGTTTTCAGGAATATTATTTTAATTTTACAATAAATTTTTCATTTTTTTTATCTTTTTGTATGATTTTTTAAAAAATACCAAAAAATAGGTTTGTTTTAACGATTAGTTTTATGGTAATAGTTATTTTACTTAAGTAGGATTAATTAGGTGTAGTATTTTTAATCTTATTCTAGAAGAAAGAGTATGAAATTTGAGTAAAAATTTCAGTGAGCGCCCTATTTGGTCGCACCCATTTAACATATACTATTTTTTTTTAAAAAGTTTTAACTTGTACTCACCTTTTAAATAACTTCAGCCCCATTTCTCATCATCATCATCCTCCTCCTCCTCCTCCTCTTCCTTCTCCTTCTTCTTCTTCTTCTTCTTCTTCTTCTTCTTCTTCTTCTTCTTATTCTTATTTTTTTTAAAAAGTTTTAACTTGTACTCACCTTTTAAATAACTTCAGCCCCATTTCTCATCATCCTCCTCCTCCTCCTCCTCCTCCTCCTCCTCCTCCTTCTCCTTCTTCTTCTTCTTCTTCTTCTTCTTCTTCTTCTTCTTCTTCTTCTTCTTCTTCTTCTTCTTCTTCTTCTTCTTCTTCTTCTTCTTCTTCTTCTTCTTCTTTTTCTTCTTATTCTTATTCTTCTTCTTATTCTTCTTCTTCTTCTTCTTCTTCTCCTCCTCCTTCTCCGTCTCCTTCTTATTCTCCTCCTCCTCCTCCTCCTCCTCCTTCTTCTTCTTCTTCTTTTTCTGTTATTGTTGCTGCTATGAAACTTCAGTTCATGAGATGATTGCCATAAAATATCTATCAGATAATTTAAAAACAAATTATAAATAATTACGTAAGTTACTAGACAATAATTTGTGAATATTTTCACGTATGTAAGTTAGTAGACAATGATAATTCTGTTCTTTTTATGTTTATTGTTTCCAAAATTTATGATATAGATACTGTTGGTAATCTAATTATTAAGCTTTTTCAAAACTTCAGGTTATATAGTGTTGTCATGACCCAAACTAAAGGACCGCGACGGGCACCCAGTGCCTTACTCGACTGAATACCAATGTAACATATCTTTCTTATCATACTATAATGGGTAAGTGAGCCAGAAAACCCATCATGAGATAACAAGAATAAAACATAAGGGAATGCTTAACGTATGACGAACCAACATGATATGCAAACTTATTCATGTGACATCGGGCCTATAAGGCCGGCATGACCATTTGTAAACTCATAACATAGGCCAACAAGTCCATAAAAGTACTCCACACACCTGACACCTGTCTACAAGCCTCTAAGAGTATCTAATATCATAAAGGTCGGGACAGGGCCCCTCCATACCAATCAATACATATCCAGAGCATAATGATCAAATAGGCAACTCCGGAGCAAGTGAAGTGCACCAACACCTTTCGCTGAGCTGATAGCCTACTTGGAGGAATGTCAACCTGTCTATCGGGACCTGCGGGCATGAAATGCAGCATCCCCAGGCAAAAGGGACGCCAATACGTAAAGTCATGGAAGCATAAACAAGAACGGTAATGTAAAGAGAGATAGAAGAAAGACAACCTGTAACATCTGAGTGCCACTGGGGACTACTGATATGAAATGCATAATATATATATATATATATATATACACACACACATAAACTTTTACAAACATTTGCCTCTGTAGGCATCATCATCATTATATTGTACCTGGCCTCATACATGACTCGGTAAAAACGTACCCGGCATCATAAGGCACGATAGAATTGTACCCGGCCACGTGGAGCTCGGTAAACCCAAATGATCAGCGGTTGCACAATTGGTGCCGTACCCGACCGACTATAGTGGGGCTCTGTAGAGTAAAATAGATACATATATATATAATGTATGCTCGACTCATGGAATCAAGTTCTAAACCTTTTTGAGTGACCAAAGAATATTATGGACGTCCCTACCATTAATATGAACCTTACTAGGATTTAAATGATCATACACACTTGTTTAGAATAACTTTCTAAGGAAAGAACAACATGGACAACCTTAGTTTCTATGAGTAGATCCGTTATGAATTAGCGTACCGTTTCTTTTCGTGTCACTTTAGATCATGCCAAACAAAATAAGTAAGTGACTTAACATACCTTAAACATGTTGAGTACTTAATACCTTTCAAGCAACTCTTCAAACAAGTCAACTAGATCTATCATAGCATAAGGAGATTCAAAATCAAAGTTGAGCAAAGGCTAAGTCTGTAACTTAAGCTAGAAGCTCGTCAACATAAACTCGGGTAGAATATCCCTTGTAACAAGGGCTTCCCACAATACCATATACCAACAACAATAGCCAGGGAAGTCCATCAACCTATAAATATCAATAACAAGACACCATACAACAACAACAAGTAACAACTACTTCACGATGAGCGGCAAGCTCCGATTGGAATCCGTATAACCCATATCACCCCTTATAGACTTCTTATATTAATTTAACAGTATCATTAATATGATAATGAAGTCACTCATCAGTGATTCCATCCTTATACTATATAGTTATAACAAAGGAAATAATCCACAACTCCAACTATCTTCGATTAGTAACTTTATTCACTAATTCATGTCTACTCCATCCATTTAACTTAATCAACATCAAGATAACCTTAAGAACATGAAAGAACACAATAAACATACCTACTACAGTAATTTCAAGTCGAAATCCAATTTCTTACAACAACCCTTAATGGAAATACAACACCATAGAAGTGACTTAAGCTAATTCAAGTATTATCTTATAGTTTATCATCCTAACAACTTAACCAACATACAAGAAATCTTAAGCACAAATAGTAGGATATTATACTCAAGTTATATAGCATCAAAAACTTGTAATTTCATCCAAATACATTCCATAAGAATTCTAAATGATAACACAACCTCAAAGAGGTGTTGTTCTTCACTAGAACTAAGTTGTGATGTTGAAATATGGTGTAATCACTTTAGAATAACTTCAAAACCTTATGGTATATGTTTAGGAGGGTTAGAAGAAGTTTTGAGACGAAATTTAGTTTAAAAATTAGCAAAAATAGGCGTCCAAATCATTTATAAATTGAAGTAGGTCAACTACCGCCTAAGTGGGTCCCATTGGGAGCTGCTTGCACGGTCTCACGAAAATACGAATATCTCTCTACTTCGATATCGTATAGACAAATGGTTTAATGAATTAGAAACTAGACTCATAGATCTTCAATTTAGTAGGTATATCACCCCATAAATCGAAGTATATTAGGATAAAATATCATCTACATTTGACCTAATTTTCAGCAAAATTATGAATGTAACTTGTGATGACCTTTGCCAACTCTTGTTGCACAATTTGCTTTCCTTTAAAACGCAGTAAATGACTATCATAGGACTAAATTAACTCATAGAATAACCTTATTATTATGTTAATCACCTTATTCTCACCCAAAAAGTATATTTTATAACATTCCAAACTTGTTGACTTTTGACGAAACTTATTTTCTTCAATTTGTTTAGCGTCTATGCTTTCCAACCATTTTGGTACTTATTATTCATGATCTTAAAGATTTGTAACCTCTAAGATAGCATGATGAACTTATGTTATGTACTTTAAAAAAAGATCTCATTTCTGAGCTTACATCAATTGGCATACGACGTACTCTCAGGTACGAAAACATGGGATATAACAAGTGCTGAACTTTTTACAAATGAACTAAATAACTTCAGCATTTTCTGCTGAAGTTTTTGAAAAAGCTTTATGACAAAACTAATAAATCTAGGACAAAAAAAGCTTCAGCTTTTAGTGCTGAAGTTTTTACAATTGAACTAAATAATTGTAGTATCTTCTGTTGAAGTTTTTGAAAAAGCTTATCGAGGACAAAAAAACTTCAGCTTATTTAGTACTGAAGTTTTTATAAATGAACTAAATAACTTCAACATCTTCTGCTGAAGTTTTTGAAAAAGCTTAAAGACAAAACTGATGAATCAAGGATAGAAAAACTTCAGATTATTTAGTACAATTGCGAACAAAAACTTAAGCAAATAGAGAATAAAACTTCAGCTACTATGCTTAAGTTCAGCAATTACAAACAAAAATTTCAACAAATAGAGAACAAAACTTCAGCTACTATGCTTAATTTTAATAATTACAAACAAAAACTTCATCATACTTGGTTCGGCACACTTGCTACTTCAGAACCATCTACTAGAATGCTGAAGTATTGCGTGATTGCCTTTGCTACTTCAGTTTCGTATACTGAAGTTATGCGAAAAAGCGAGTACACTTGAAATTTTTTTTGTAAAGTAAGCATAAGTAAAAACGTGACCAAAAAAGCGAGTATAGATGCAAATACCCCAAAATTTGAGGCTAATTTTATTTGGTCTTAATAAAAGATGACCAAAGAGATGGACCAATTTAATAGCTCAAAACCTAAGAACCACTTCTCTTCTTCCTATACACCCTAACACACATCTTTACAACCTAGACCTTGGACACACAAGAACTCAAACCCTAGAACAGACCAACCTTCTTCTTGAACCAGCAGCAAAAACACGCACACACCCCAATTCCGCCGCCAACCACACCTCACTCATCTTCACCTTCTTCGTCCGCAACACACACATACACACACAAGGGAACGAAAACAAAAAACAAAAAATAGATACAAAGAAAACAGAGGGGAACACGAGAGCTACGGTAAGGAGAAGGAATTATAGTTCTGAGCCATTAACTGAGGATTATCTTTGGCTTAGGAGTCAACTTCAGGAGTCCATTTGATTCACTTGGTCGTATGAAGAAACTTTTGTATTTGTGAAGCCTTATGAAGGAAAGAAATCACTACTTGATGATGCAAACATTTTCATTGACAGTGTAAGACCACTACTTGATTGGACTTTTCTATCCTTTAATCAATAAAAAAACAGTCGGTCATTTTGTGCATAGTTCTTATCACTCAAGTTCTAGTGACATGACATGCATGCGGAAATTTTGGCCAGATCTTAGAAAACTGATTTAGTTTTGAATTGGATAAGTGAGAAAAAGACATTTTTGAAGATGAATAGAGACATGAAACATTTGAAAAATAAGCATGAGCCAAGTTTACATGGAACCAACGCAATTATGCTCGTAGAAGTTAAGGATCTCTACCTTTTGAATCATTTGAGAAGATTAGGCTTAAGGATAGTCGGAGGGGTTGAAGTTTGTTTAGCACTAAGAGATATAAAGAGTTTTCCAAAAGAAGGTGTATCCCAACGAACTTGAAATGAATAAGTTTATTGGCAAAATGCATCTCCAAGAAAAGTCACCCAAATTGACAAGAGCCATTCACAGCCAGGAAAATATTGCTAATACAGCTTTGCACTGAAAAAAGACCCAAGAAGACATGCATGTTCATCAATGATGTGATCGCGAAATGATACTATAATTTATGTTCTCAAGGTTGGGATGCTCTTTTTCTGCTATCTTAACACTTTATATCCTTTGTTACCCCTTTCGAACCTATATTATTTTCTTTGACCACCCTAATTTGGAATCAAGATTAGAGTCAAGAGTCAAAAAACAAAAAAATGAAAAAAGGAAAAAAAGTCCATGTCCCAAGGTACAAACTGGGGCAATTCTTAAAAAGTTCAAGTAAAAAAAAATAAAGAAGAAAAGAACTGGCAAAGTTCCTTGCCCCCAGAAAATAGAAGCTGGAACAACTTGTTTTGAAAACAACAACAAAAAAACAAAAAAAAAAGAAACAGAAAGAAAGATAAATAAAGTTAGGTCAGATATTTGAACTACGTTCGACCTGATTTTTAAAAAAAGGGGATATGTAGGAAGCCTCACGGTTCGGTCCAACCAAATAAGAATTCAAAAAAAAAAGAAATCTAAAATCCCCAGTATCTGAGACTGGGGCAACGATTTTATTTCAAGTTCGAAAAAGTCGATTCCAAGAGTTGGAAGTCTACAACCCCCTCAACTTGAGTATATTTTAAGCCTTCATGTCGTCATTTCTTTACAAACCTATTCAAAAACCTTCCAAAAAAAGACCTCTTGATCGACTTCCAAGAATACCAAGAAAAGAATGAATGAGCAACAATTGTCACATGACATAGAACATTGTCAAGTTGCTCATAATAAAAGGAAAGAAAAGAAAAAAAAAGAAAAATGAGAGTCTTACTAGTGAAAATCCTTACAAGCATTGTAAGTCGACGATAAGTAGAGAAAATAAATGAGAGAGACTTGTTGGTGAAAATCCCTCGGGGCACCACTAGTCGAAAGTGAGTTGTCAATGTGATGCAAAGAATCATCACGAACAAGCTAGACTTTAAAGGTCATAAGAATGTTAAAATGAAAGATTGGATTAGTTTGATAGATTAGGCCGTTGAGACCAAAATGCATGTATTGATCATTAAGGCTAGCTATTGAAAACAAATGAAAAAAAGAAAAAAAAAACTTTCTTCTGTCCTTCTGATAGGGGAATTTCTTGTTGTTACTTGTTTCGTTGCATCATTATTTCCTTCAATCTAAGTCATTCCTTGTCAAAACAAGCAAGAAAAGTTTTCAAAATCTACTACCAGCTTTTCAACTGCATAAAGTAAATTTGACCAGCACACTCGGTAATTACTGTCCACGTGCCTGGAGGATTCAAGCAAAGGCTCCCCCAAAAGACTCTTTTCAACCTACTTGGCGCAAGCAACGATAACTGGTGATTTTCTCTGACAGAAAAATTGATCAAAAGCAGGAAGTCATTCAAGATATTAGAAAAGGTCACCTACACAATGATCTCTAGTTGGGATAATCCTGTTTGAGCTGCAAATACAAATGGTATTGGGTGTTAAACAATCAGAGATTGATGCAGAGAAAAAGTCTCTTGAGTCCGACTCAAGTTGATCGAGCAAAAGATAAGTTGCTCAAGACTCAAGTCCAAAATTCAACCACAACTTTTAAAACTGATAAATTTTTCGTTGTGTGAAATAGGAAAAAAACAGTGCAAGGAAAGTGGTTAAAAAAAGAATTATAAAAAGTTACTTAGCTTGATGAATTTTCTCCTAGGATCAAAATCTTAGTCTAATGAATCTTTCTCCTAAGATAGAAAACCTAGTCCGATGAATTTTTTCCTAGGATAAACGTCTTAGTCTGATGAATCTTTCTCCTAAGATAACAAAAAATAAAGACCCAGTCTGACGAACTTTCTCCTAGGATCAAAATCTTAGTCTGATAAATCTTTCTCCTAAGATAGAAAATCTAGTCTGATGAACTTTCTCTTAGGATAGAAATCTTAGTCTGATGAATTTTTCTCCTAAGATAGAAGACCTAGTCTGATGAACTTTCTCCTAGGATAGAAATATTAGTCTGACGAATCTTTCTCGTAAGATACCAAAATAAGAAGAAAAGAGATATAGTATGATGAACTTTCTCCTAGGATTAAACTTTTAGTTTGATGAATCTTTCTCCTAAGATAGAAGACCTAGTCTGATGAACTTTCTCCTAGGATAGAAATCTTAGTCCGGCGAATATTTTCCCTAAGATACCAAAAAAGAAGGAAAGAGACGTAATCTGATGAACTTTTCCTTAGGATCAAAATCTGAGTCTGATAAATTGTTTCTAAGATAGAACACTAGTCTGATAAACTTTCTCCCAGGATAGAAATCTTAGTCTGATGAATCATTCTCCTAAGATACCCCAAAAAAAGAAGAAAGAGACTTAGTCTGATGAACTTTCTCCTAGAATCAAAATCTTTATCTGATGAATATTTCTCCTAAGATAGAAAACCTAGTCTGATGAATTTTCTCCTAGGATAATTAAAAAAAAGGAAGATCGGATTTGAGAAAAAGAAAATATGGGGTCAATTTTAGTTTTCTCAAGTAATCAATCTTTAGTTGTCTTGAAATCAGGACCTTCCGGGATAATGAGATTTAATTAAAGTTTTTTAGGACCCTCCTGGATAATGAGATTTAGTTTCAAGTTTGCACGACCCTCCTGGATAATGAAATTTAATTTTAAAGTTTTTAAGGACCCTCATGGATAATGAGATGTAGTTTTAAGTTTTCAGGACACTCATAGATAATGGGATCTAGCGTAAGTTTTACCTTTAGGAAATAGAATTTAGCTTTCACGTTTTTACTCTTAAGATGAGATTTAATTTTAGTTTTCAGGACCCTCATGGATAATGAGATTTAACTTTTAAATTCATAGAACTCTTTTGGATAACAAGATTTGATTAACACTCATAGATGCTCCCGGTGCAAACTGGGGAAGAAAAGTTTTTTTGTTTTGTCTATTTTGTTGTAGTAGAAGGTTCCCACCTGGAGAACAAGGGAATTCGTTTCATAATTATTTCAAGTTTCAAGTCAGTAGCAAGCTCCCACCTAGAGAACAAGGGAAGTTATTTCATAATTCAATTCAATTTAGAAGTAGTAGAAGCTTGCGGCAAGAATGCGAGTTAACAAATTCGAGATGAGCAACAAAAGTAGTCTCAATCCAAAAAGAAAAGAAAAGAAAAGAAGAGAAAAATAAAAAAGAAGTGAATCCAAATGCAGAAGGAGAAAAAAGATGTGAACTACTTAAGGCGTGATTGAGGTCATGAGCGCTACATGTCTGTTCTTGATCGAAAAATGTAAAGAAGAATGAACTAGCACCTGCAGCTAGCAAGCATCAAGGTTCAAATCTAACGTCCGCATGAAGAACCATTCAAGACTCAAGATCAAGCTTCAGAAGACTTATAGATAGGCATCTTGTAACTCGTAGCTGATAGGCTTAGTTAGTCTTTTCAATTTTGAGTTTAGATGTAATAATAGGACCGTAGACCGAAACCTCGACGCCACCTCGATCGGCTTTCCACCCCGGTATATTCCAACACTCTTCCTAATTCTGAACTACACGTGGCCTGATTCCTTTATAGCCAAGGATATGTAGGCAGCTCAGATACCAGAGCTCGGTCACATTCTCCTTTCTCTTAGTTTTTGGTCTCTCTAAATAAAGGTCGAGTCAAAAAACCTATCTCGCTGTTCTTTGTCTAAAAACTCTTCGTGTTTCCAGTCAAAAAGGGGCATCTGTAGGCATGTAATGGTCGTCCAATGAAACTTTTGTATTTGTAAAGCCTTATGGAGGAAAGAAATCACTACTTGATGATGCAAATATTTTCATTAATTGTGTAAGACCACTACTTGATGATGCAAATATTGACTACACAGTGCAAGAAACTAAATATTAACTACGTGCAAAGGAAGTTGCTAAATCATTGAATATTTTGAGATATGATGGAGTTTTTTGTGTCAGTTGGGATGGAATTTTGGTTGAGGTTGTTAATGGACTACTTGAAAGGGGGGATTTGGACTCTGCAATAAAATTTCCTCTTGGAGTAATGCCTGTCGTGTGACTGAGGTCAATTTGGGTTTCGAGCGTTCTGGTTCAAAATTTTAGTTTATCAATTCGAGTTTTCGCTCCAAGGATTGTAGCTTTGTTAGCCCGATTGATTTGCAATCTTTGGATTTATTCATCAATAAAAGGATCATTTCTCAATTTTTCATCTTCATTTCATTGTGTTATGATAGTTCGGTGCACATATTGGTTGATTTTTGTTTCTACATTATTTGAGTGGCATGTCTTAGTTTGCAATTAAATTATTTTAATTAGTTTTTACTTTGATTACGATGTACGTAGCCTTGGTTCTTGAATAAATGCTCTTAATTGGGTAGATGGAAAATCTAGAGTTGTTTCTTTCTTGGCAAGGAATAAGAATGGGCCATAAGGTGGGTCTTTGTCACGACCGCAGTTCGCCCTCCGTGAACTATCGTGGCGACACCTAGTCTCTAGACTGGGTAAGCCTAACAAATGTGAAAAAGGAAAACAATTGCGAAAAGAAAAACTGGGGTTGTAATCGAACCCCCTGCATTGTCAATACCCCGTCATCACCAATAGTCACATCTCTGGTATTTCCATCAAATCCTTATCCCCGAGGACAAGCAAATGAGGGTCATCATACTGATGCTCCCGAATACAATAAAAAAGGAAGATCGAGAGACCATGCAAGAACCCGACTGGATCCGAAAGATCCAATCTCACAAACTGGCTGGCTAAGGCCTGAACATCCTTCGCCATGGGTATTTCTGCTGCTAGAAAATAAGCTAAACTACCCAACTCTCTGCCTTGCGGCTCAAGGAATCGACCACCATATTGGCATTGCCAAGGTGATACAAATAGTGATATCATAGTCCTTTAGCAGCTCTAACCACCTTCTTTAGCACAATTTAGATCATTCTGCTTGAATAGATGCTGTAAACTCCGATGATCAGTATAAATATCACAAGGCACCCCATACAAATAACGACGCTAGATCTTCAAGGCGTGAACAATAGCAGCTAACTCGAGATCATAGACAGGATAATTCTTCTCATGTACCTTCAACTATCTGGATGCATAGGCAATCACCCTATCGTCCTACATCAATACCGCTCCAAGGCCAATCCTTGAGGCATCAGAATAGACGATATAAGACCTCGAACATGTAGGCAATATAAAAATTGGGGCTGTAGTCAAAGGTGTCTTGAGCTTCTGAAAGCTCGGCTCACACTCTTCCGTCCACTGGAATGGAGCACCCTTCTGGCTCAACCTGGTCATAGGTGCTGCAATAGGTGAAAACCCCTCAACAAATCAACGGTAATAACTTCCCAAGCCAAGAAAACTGTGGATCTCCATAGCCGAGGATGGTTTCGGCCAACTCTGCACTGCTACCACTTTCTTCGGATCCACCTGAGTACCTTCATTTGAACCGCGTGGCCTAAGAATACCACAGAATCCAACCAAAAATCACATTTTGAGAACTTTGCGTATAAATTCTTTCCTCTCAAAGTCTGAAGCACTACCATCAGGTAATGCTCATGATATTCCCGACTCCAGGAATACACCAGAATATCATCAATAAAGACAATGATGAACGAGTGAAGATATGGCCGGAACACACTATGCATCAAAAGCATAAAGGCTGTTGGGGCATTGGTCAGCCCAAATGACATTAAAAGGAACTTATAATGACCATGTTGAGTCCTGAAAGCAGTCTTTAGGATATCTAGCTCCCGAATCTTCAACTGATGGTACCATGAACGCAAGTCAAACTTAGAAACACTCGTGCACCCTATAACTGGTCAACAAATCATCAATACGAGGCAAAGGATAACGATTCTTTTCTATAACTTTGTTCAACTGGCGATAATCAAATGCACATACGCATAGAACCATCTTTATTCTTCAAAAACAAGAATGAAGTACCCCAAGGTGATACATTGGGCCGAATAAAACCCTTATCAAGTAATTCCTGTAACTGATCCTTCAACTAATTCAACTCAGGAGGAGCCATATGATACGAGGAAATAGAAATAGGCTGAGTGCCCAGCAACGGATCAATACCAAAATCAATATCTTTATCGGGCGGCATGCCCGAAAGATCAGCTGGAAACACATCAGAAAAATTCTATAACACTGGTACTAAATCAACTATAGGGGTATCAATACTGACATCTCTCACATAAGCTAGATACGCATCACACCTCTTTTCAACCATTTGCGGAGCCTTAAAGAAAGAAATAACTCTACTGGGAGTGTGATCTAAAGCACCCCTCCTCTCAACATGTGGTACACCTGGCATAACTAGCATCACGGTTTTGGTGTGACAATCAAGAATAGCATAATGGGGCGACAACCAGTTTATGCCCAAGATAATATCGAAATCTACCATGAGGAGCAACAATAAATAGTCTCAAAACCACTAAGAACAACCAAAATCGACCGATAAATGCAGTTCACAACAAGAGAATCTCCCACATGAGTAGAAACATAAATAGGAATCTCGAGATATACCCAAATATGGAGCAAAAAAAGAAGACACACAAGAATAAGTGGAGCCTGGATCGAATAGAATCGATGCATCTTTGTGACAAAACAGGACAATACATGTGATGAAAAAATCATAGAAAATAGCCTCGATACGGGCAGGAAGGGTATAGTATCTGGATTGGCCTCCCACTCTAGGGTGACCTCAACCTCCCCGACCTCCACCTCTAGCTGACTGAGTAGATGGGGTTGCAACTAGAGCTGTAACCATAGCCTGAGAACTCTGCGGTGAATGCTATGACTGAGAAGTCTATGGAGGTGAAATCCTCCCAAGTTTAGGGCAATCCCTTACCACACGGTGTGTGTCGCCACACTCAAAACAAGCTGTGGGAGGACGTGGCAGTGGGAACTGTACGGTACGGGTACTTTGAGACCCCTGAACACCTAAAATAGTGTGTGAAGCCTGAGACGCAAATTGAGCTGGTTGACCTGTAAAACCTCTATTATGCCGTACGCTTCCTCCCAAATAAGGACCAGTGGGTCTCTCCATTCTACGAGGTTTCCTCGCTTCCTTATACTCTCTCTCCTAAACTCGTCGGTCCTCTACTCGGTGAGAGATCCCTACCACCCGTTGAACTGGGACCACAGGCTGTGTTGACATAACACCTGGAACCTGACCAATGCAAACTTGCTGCTCTAGAGTGGGGGAGGTGGAAGTCTCGGTTCTTTCCTCACTCTGTGAAGTAGATGGTACAACCTGAATCAATCTCGCCTAGACCAATTTTTGGTACATGCTCATGAACTATGTTAAGGTCTCCTGAAGTGCTGGAGTAGTAGTAGTAGCAGTAGGCGTATCAGGTGCCTGGGCTTTGGATGGAATTGCTAGTAGCTCCTCAATGGCAGTTCACGCGGGTGATCTGGCTATACCGCATGCGCGTCCTCGACTTCTACCCTGTTCCCTGCCTCTGACGGTTGCAGTTGGGGGTGCGGGTGCCTGATCATCTCAGGTAGCACGTGTGTTCACCATCCGTGAGAGAATAGAAGGGAGAAGTTTAGAAGTTTGGTATCAAAATCTCGCACGACAAGGAAATCAAATGAAGTGGAATTTTCCTAACAGTTACATAGCCTCTCACAGATAAGTATAGACGTCTCCGTATCGATCTACGAGACTGTAATAAACCGTCTTGTGATTATGACTCCTATGAACCTAGAGCTCTGGTACTAACTTGTCATAACCTCACTTCACCCTCCGTGAACTATCGCTACGGTACCTAGTCTCCACAATTAGGTAAGCCTAAAACATACAGAGAAAGAAAACAATTGCGGAAAGAAAATAACTAAAAACCATGATAATATGATGGAACAATGTTTAAGATACCATCTGGCGTATAACAGTACTAGAATCTCAACCTAACACTCCCAAAATCCGGAACCCCATGAATCACAAGCTAAGAGATACATAAATCTCTAACTCCAAAAATGTCTATCAATAAGGAAAATATAGAAGGGCTAAACTAGTACAGAGAATAGAAAGGGACTCCTCGGTCTGCGGACACAGTAGATATACCTCAAAATCTCTTGAAAAGTGCCTCGCGTCAAGGGTGATAAGACTGGGTGGAAGTACTTGGATGAACACATGAAAAACATGCGTAGAAAGGACATGAGTACACCACAGTGGTACTCAGTAAGTGCAAAGCCTAACCTCGGTTGGGTAGTGACGAGGAAAGTTAGGGCCCTACTGAGATCAAATGAAATACAAGGTATAACCGTATAGAATGAAACAGTATAATTAAGTGCAATAGTATGAAGTACTACATGATATAAAGAATAACAACAACTACAACAAAGACAAAATAATCGTGGAAAGGGATACAACTCAACACGGAGATAACAACAAGGGATCTACCGGGATACCATCTTGTAGCCCCGAAATGTAAATATCCAGCAAACTAGGGATCTACCATGATATTGTCCTATAGACCCAAATGTAAATATCCAACAAAACTGGGATCTACTAGGATACCATCCTGTAGACCCCAATTGTACATATCCAATGGATCTCCTGGATGTCATCCCGTAGTCCGACTCATAGTGCGCCGAGGATCTACCATAATCCCATTCTGTAGTCCCCAAATGTACATAGTAGTACTGTGGGAATCTATCAGGTGCGGTCCCGTAGTTCCAAGATAAATATGCAGGGGGGTCTACCGGAATACAATACATAGTCCCAAAGTAAACATTCATGGGGGATCTACCGGGATACCATCCCGTAGTCCCAAAGTGAACATACAGCAGAAACACAAAGAATATTCAGTTCAAACCAAATTTCATACCAAGTTAAAACAAGTATCTCTAACCTAGCATGCTGCATATAATACAAATAAGGCAGTTTGAGCAAATAAACAATAAAGTATATTAGACATATTTCCCTAAGCTACCAGTAGGCTCAAATTGCAAGTAGTATAAACAGGAAAAGAAACACAATTTTTGTTACTTAATGAAAACGGGTTTTCAACAATTAGCATAAGTACACACTCGTCACCTCACATACAACACATTTCAAGTATCAACAATACCAAATCCTAAGGGGGAGTTCCTCCACACAAGGTTAGACAGGCCACTTACCTCAAATCGGCTCAAAATCAACCCGAAACCATGTTTTTGCTGCGAGAATTCTACTCCAAATTGCCCAAATCTATTCAAATCAATTGCATAATGTAATTGACACTTCAAGTAACTGATTCTATAACTAAATTCTAAGCTAATATACGGAATTAGGTAAAATAACTAAAATGCCCTCCGACCCCACATCTTGGAATCGGGTAAAATTTACATTTTCAGAATCCTCATACTTTCACAAGTCTAACCATACCAAAATTATCCAAATCCAATAAAATTTTGACCCTCAAATCCTGAAATCTATCCGAGAGGGGTTTTATAACTTGTCGAACTAAATTCACAGATATAATGCCAAAACTAGTAATAGGTTTGGGTAATCTAACCAAAATTAAGCTAAGAACACTTACCCCGTAGTTCTCTCTAAAAATCTCTCGAAAATTGCCTCTCCCCAAGCTCCAAATTGGCAGCCCTATTTTCAGAACTTAACGCATTCTATCCAGGGTTTCCGCACATGCAGCCCGCTAAAATGCACCTATGGTCTCGTAGGTGAGAGAATAATTATTGCTTCTGTGCCTGTTTCCGCATCTGTGGACAAGGACTCTGCTTCTGCAGACTCGCTTCTGCGGTACCTACTGTCCCTCCCCTTTTTTGCTTCTGCAATGTCATAGCCACTTCTTCAACTTCGCACCTGCGGCACCCAATCTGCATGTGCGGTTATGATAGAAGACAAGGACCTGAAGCTGCTCAAATAACTCTAAATTCTTCCAACAACCTTCTGAAATCATCCCGAGGCCTCCGGGGCCTCAACCAAAAATACGAACAAGTCATGTACTACTATTCAAACTTATACCAATCCTTAAAACACCTAAAAAAACTCGAAACATATAACTAATCATGGATTCAAGCCTAAGAATTTTAAAAACTTCCAATTAACGCTTTCAATCTAAAAGTCTATCAAACCTCATTTGAATGACCGGGAATTTTTCACACACGTCACATTCAAAACTACGAAGCTACTCCAACTTTTGAATTTTCATTCTGACCCTTAGATTGAAATCTCACTATCGAACCGGAACTTCAATAATTCAACTTTCGGCATTTCAAGCCTATATTAGTTACGGACCACCAAAACACAATCTGAACACGCCCTTAAGCCCAAAATCACCCAACAGAGCTAACAGAATCAATAGAATTACATTCCGAGTCCGTCTTCATACTGTTCCGACTGCTGTCTAAATTCTAGATCATAGGCTCTTATTTAGGGACTAAGTGTCCCAAAACACTCAAAAACTCAAAACCAAACATCCCGGCAAATCAAAATAGCAAAAAAAAATACGGGGAAAGAAGTTAATAGGGGATTGGGGTGTAAATTCTTAAAACGACCGACCGGGTCCTTAGAGTCTTGGACCATATGGAATCTGTCCAAGTGATAGATCATGTTAGCTAGCCTATTTTCTCTCCAATAATATCTTGTTCATAAATTTGGCATCACAACAATCTCAAAAATTAGAAAAATATTAAATGTGCTACTTGCTTTAGGCGCGTTATAATAAAATCATCATAGCTACAGGTACGGTTCTCGTAACGTAGTTGTGATACATAATTTCCAAATCTGGGTGCACATTTCATGTGACCTGGCCATAAATTCTAATAATAATAAAAATTAAACATCTTATAGATTGTGGGTATGGTTCGCGTGACACGATTCGCAATGTGCAGCAAAAAACAAGTGTACGACAATCGTAACTTATCCTAGAATAATTTCGCAAATAATTAAAAGCAGTTAAAGGTAAAAATGCATAATAGGTATAAAATATGTAATTAAATTAGATAATTAGTCCAATTATTAATAGTTAAGGAACCATGCTAGAACCACGAAACCCAGGAATGCCTAACACATTCCCTCGAGTTAACAGAATTTTTTACCCGATCTTCTGTGTTCGCAGACCATAAATAAGAGTCAACTGCCTCGATTCAGGATTTTAAACTGGTTACTTGGGACACAATAAATTATCCCAAGTGGCGACTCTAAATTCGAATAAATAATTCTATTTCGATTATTATCACTTTAATTGAAAAACTCCCTTATACCCCGTTCGTATGGTAAAAATGAGGTGTGTATCATATCCGATGCTTCAGAATTATGTCAGCGATTCGTCTCATGTTTTGGATTTTAGCACAGTTCAATTGAATGGTGATTTGACTTGTGATATGGAGCCAGTAGCCATTTTGGATTGGCAGGTTTGAAAGTTGAGGTCAAAGAATATCTTTATTGAAGGTGCAGTGGAGAGGTCAGCCGTTGAAGAGGTTACTTGGGATACCAAGCGAGAGATGCAGAGCAGATATCCACGCCTATTTGAGTCTCTAGGTATGTTTGTAAACCCATTCAAGAATGAACGTTTGTTTAAGAGGGAAAAGATGTGACGACCCAGCCGGTTATTTTGAGCATTGTAGCCCCGTTCCTTCATTTACAACTTGTTTTATGCTCAATTTTCTTTATGTGACTTTTTGGGGTAGTTGATTTGGGTCCGGGGATGTTTCCAAATGAGTTGAGACACTTAGTCTCAAAGTTAGAAGCTTAAGTTCAAAAGGTTGACGGGATGTTGACTTATGCGTAAATTGCTCCGGAATAGAGGTTTGGTGGTTCCAATAGCTCTGTATGGTGACTTGGACTTATGAGTGTGTCTGGATAGTGATTTGGAGGTCCGTAGTTGAATTTCACTTGAAATGGAAAAAGTTGGAAAATTAGAAGTTTTGAAAATCAAGAAGTTTGATTGAGAGTTGACTTTGCGTTACCATGCTCAAATTTTTGTTGCGAGAGTTAGAATAGGTCTGTTGTGGCATTTATGACTTATGTGCAAATATGAGGTCAATCGACGTGATTTGATAGGTTTCGGTATCGATGGAAGAAGACGAAATTTCTTAGTTTTTGTTAGGCTTGAATTGAGGTGCGATTCGCATTTTTGATGTTGGTTGATGTGATTTGATGCCGCGACTAAGTTTTTATTATGATTTAGGACTGTTGGGTATGTTTGGATACGATTCCGGGGGCCTCAAGTTTAATACGGATGGGAATCAGATGGAATTGTTAACTTAGAAGTGTTGAAGCTAGGATTTACTGGTGTGATCGAACCTGCGAGGGATTGGTTGTAAGTTCGAGCTCATAGAAACGAGTTGGGGGTCGCAGGTGCAAGCTTGAAGAAGTTTGCTTGTGGTCTCTGGTGCGAAGGACGTTCCACATCTGCGAGCCCGCAAATATGGTAAGGTCTCCACATATGCAGATTATTGGAGGCAAGGCTAGGTCTGCATAAGCGAACTACTTTTTGCAGAATAGCACCTGCAAATGCGGAAGACTGGTCGCACGCTCGTGAGGTCGGGGTTGGGTGTTATCCACATATACAGAGCTTTGACCGAAAATACAGAGTCGCAAAAGCGACTAAATTATCCGTAGAAGCGAAAAGCCTGGAAGTGTGTATTAATTCAAGGGTTCTGAGATCTTTAATCATTTTGGACATTTCAAGCTCGGACTAAAGAAATTTTTGAAAGGGTTATTTAGGGGTTTCTTGAGGTAAGTCACTCTTGATCATTTTTTATTCAATAATATTGTTTCCCCAATTAATTTTCCTCCTAGTTTGTGTGTTTTTGAGGTTTTGGGCTAGGGATTTGAGAGTTAAATTTGGGTATTTGAGTGACGATTTGGTGTCGGATTTGAGTTATTTTTGTATGCTTGACTCTTGGTTGAATGGGTTACGAATTTTGCAACTTTTATCAAATTCCAAGATGTGGGCCCGAGGATTGACTTTTTGACTTTTAATTAAGAACTTAAAATTTTCATATGGAATTGATTCCTATATCTTGAGTTGATTGCATTAAATTGTTTTTGGCTAGATTTCAGGCATTTGAAGGTTGATCAACAAGGCAAGGGCATGTTGGAGTAGATATTTGTATGATTTGAGGTAAATAACACTTCTAAACTTAGTCCTGAGGGTATGAATCCCTGAAAGTATTATCTATGTGATTGGTATTGAGGTAACGCGCATGCGAGGTGACGGGCGTGTGGGCATGCATCATAGTAATTATGATTCAGGCAAGTCCATAGAGCTGTGCAACCATCTTATCTAGATATTATTATTGCACCCTATGTGTTAGAGCACTTAATATGTGATTTATGTTAAAAATTATGTTTAGGCTATGTGCTGGTACGATTGGAATCAACGGTGGTCGTTCCTTGTTGTTAAATTATTTTCTTAATTTCAGTTATGTACTTATTCGCATTCATCATTTCGTATCATAATTCAGTCATTGTTATCATACATTGTCACATCATTTATCATTGATTTGGGCTACTTAGCAAGAGTGTTGTGAGCCCGAAAGACTTGAGAGATTGATGACTGAGTGAGGTTGAGGGCCTATTTGTGAGTGATATTTATGGGATCGGACTGCATGTCGCTATAGGATTTATTGATTCAAGACATGATTGGCTTATTATAGCGCTTGTTTTGGATCTGTTCCTCCGGAGTCTGCACACCCACAGTGAGCATAGCTGCTATTGATTAATGATATTTGACTCAGGATAGATCTGCCATGTACGGTGCTAAGTGACTAAGTGTGATGAGTCAGAATTGAGACGGTCAGGTTGAGTACTTTGAGAGTGTGAGTACACGAAGTTTTCATTGTATTGTATCATATACCACATGTATATTGACATGTAGATATAGAGATATCATATTCCTCATATCATTCCGATTTGACATATTTTACTTGTATTGAGCTTATCTGTTAAAACTAGAAGCATGTCTAAATTCCTGTATTGTTACCTGTAAATTATGAATTCTCTGAGATATTCTTGTCATAATTTCTATAAATTTCCATACTGTTAATTATATATAAAGATTGTACTATGTGATCTTGTCAAACCTTTCAGCTATAGGTTAGATTTGTTACTTATTGAGTTAGTGGTACTCACGCTACATCATGCACTTCAAGTGCAAATTCAGGTGTTTCCTGGCATGGAAGTTGTTGATCTTGGAGTTTCAGTCGTTTGGATATTGTCGAGGTAACGGATTTGGCATCCATAGACCTTGATTCTCCTTCCCCTATCTTTCGGTTTTATTTATTCAATTCTACTTTCTAGACAGTATATCAGACTATGTTATTATATAAATGCTCATGTACTCAGTGACACCTGGATTTTGAGAAATTCTGTACTGAGTTGTGATGTTTTCATCCAGTTTTATGGGATTTTCACTTATTTAAATCTACTTTACTATATTTTGAATGTAAAAGTGTTGGTATGTATGAGGTATCATCTTGACTAGTATTATGATAAGTGTCATCATGACAGGTTGAGTTTTGGGTCTTGACGTTAGTGCTTCAATTGATACGACTGAAAAACTCTATGATAATGATGCACTGCATGAAGATAGAGTCGAGAAAATCTTTCTGCAGAATACTCCAAGGCTCGCCGATGATGTTGCACCATTGAATGAAACTATAGGTGTTGAGATCGACAAAGGTATGCAGTCTGGCGATAGCGCATTGGAAGGAAAGCGTCAAGGTATTCTATACACCACGAACTTATAACACTTGATCCAAGTTATTATTTTCAGTTTGAAATTTTACATACTTTCTTTTCTTTTTTGTGGGTTTTGATGATTATTCAGAAAGACTTGATGCAACGGAAAAAGAAATTGGTGAGCTCATTCGGCTATATGAAAAAGGAGAAATACATCTCTTCGCACATGCTAGCTCACAGACAAGTGTAAAGTGTCTTTGTAATATTTCAAAATTTAGTCAGTATTATTTAATATATTTGCCTTTTTTGCATGAAGTGTATGTATAGTGAGGGTAATGCAAGCAGATCTGTCAGTATGCAAACACCATCTGTGTTGTAACACTTAGACTAGGTAGTTATTTGATGCAATCTGATTACAAGGCATTTTTTACTAATATGTGTTTGTATCAGTTGTATTTATGCATATATTTTTCTTGTTTTTGTAGATCTCATTTAATGCATCACAACTTCTTCCAAATCCCGAGAGAAGGAAGTTGTCCAGTTCTCCTAACATTTAGTGTGACACTAGTAATATCTCCAATTTTAATTTATGTCCATTTTCATTGGATAGTACATAAGAGGCTGGTTCAGAAAGTAATTCTGTTGTTGTTGGTGGTGGTGAAGAGAGACAAGAAGATCATGAACAGTAGGGAGTTGGAGAAGCATTTGTCCCTATGGCTATAGATTTTTCTCCTGATGCTGAACGTCAATAGTTAGTTGAGACTGAGCAACATGAGCAGTGAGCAAAAAGTAAACCAGCCGAAGTAGGGAAAAATATTCATATGGAGAAGAGTATTTGGTTGAAATCTCCTTAAGTCATTCCTAAACAAAAAGTAAGGAGAAAGATTGGAAAGCAAGAAATACTACACAAAGAAGTCCCTTCCATTATGTCAAGCAAGACAACAGATTGATTCATAAATTTACAGACTGGTTGAAGATGAATGCCAAAAAATATAATTTCAAGCCATTCAGATTAGCTGTAATTGATATTCCAAAATTGTTCTTTACCGAGCTTATGGACCCTAACTATGATCTTGCGGATGATGTAAGTTATTAAGTTTATCTTTGAATTGGTTTTGAACTGTATTTCATAAAACTTCAAATTTATGTTTGTTTTCAAGTTTTTATACAGTAATTTGATAAACTTCATACTTATGCATATATAAGTTTTTCTTTCATTTTCTAAAACATCATATTAAAACAATTGAAGTTTTGTCCTGCGGTCTTTAGTTTTTTCATGAGTTTTTTTTCTTTTAAACTTTAAATTAAATATACTGAAGTTTTTTAGTTGATTACCTAATACTTCATACTAAACATGCTTAAATTTTTTCCTGCAGTTTGTAGTTCTATAATGAGTTTTTTTCTGAGCTTCATACTTATACATGCTAAATTTTTTTAGGTTCATTTCCTTACACTTCATACTCAACATATTTATGTTTTTGTCATGCAGTCTGTAGTTTTGTAATTAGTTTTTTTCTAAACTTCAGACTTATACGTCCTAAAATCTTATAGTTTATTACCTATCACTTCATACTAAATATGCTAAAGTTTTTATCATGCAGTCTCTAGTTTGGTAATGAGTTTTTTTCTAAACATAAAACTAAACATGCTAAAGTTTTTTAGTTTATTTTCTAAACTAATATTATACTCTGAATTATATTGTGGTTAAGTCCACATATTTTCTTTTTAGTTGTTCATTTGCAGCATATTAAAGTGGACGTATATTCCTTACGCAAGCAATATTTCTATCACCTTTCAAGTTATTTAGAATCATAATGTATAGTAAAAAATTTACTTTTTGATCATATATGACTAAGTTGGCTTATGTTCATCAGATGAACGGAAGGGAAATTAGAATAAGGAAGGAAAAGAGAAGGGAGGAGAAAAGAAAAATGAAAGAGAAAAAGAGCAAATCAAAGAGAAAGCGGGCTGTCAAAAAATAGGTGATTGAGGAAGCTATAGATTTTGAAGAAGAAGTGAGATTGAGGAATCAACTCGTGGAAAGGTGGTCAACTACGTAAGAGACATTGATCTTTCATGTGGTATCTCTTGGATGTCTATCAAAAAAGTATTCTTTCCCTTTCGTCTTAAGCCAAGACCTGGCTAGTTATCTACGTACTACTTTCTTAGAATTCTGCATTTTAAAACCAAAACTATATATGTGTACGATTCTTTGAGTGATTTACCATATGGGGTTGCATTGGAATATGTCCAAAATTATGCCTGAATGATTCAACACTTGCTTGAGTACTTACAATTTGGCACACAAATTAAAACGTACGGGAAAAATACTCCGAATTATTTTATGATTAAGTGGATGAACACACACCTACAACCGAACAAGTACGTTTTTGGCGTATGTTTATTATGCATCTTATTTTTAGGGGGTTTTTCTTTATTTTTAGAGCTATGTTATTGTGTTAATTAATCACCTATTTTATATGTTTTTTTGTAGTATTGATTGTGGTATATTTGCTTTTAAGTTCCTTGAGATGCAGTTGAAAAAAGTTGATATCTTCACATCCAAACAAAGTGATGTGTTGACGTTCAGGAGAGAATTGAATGCGAATTTTTAGGCTCATGGAAAGTGAAAAGAAGAAAGCAGTTATGAATCTACAGAAAAACAACTAGGACATGACTATGGAGAATATGAAGACACTCTATGTGAATTTTTTTGATAGAGAATGAATTGTAAATGAAAAATATTTTTTTCTTAATTATTTTTCAATAATGTAAGTGAAAACAAAAATGGGTTTGATAATATAGATTATTTTTTGTAAATTATATGCTGGTCTATTTTTTAAATTTTTGTTCTCTTCGCATTAATTAGTCTGAAGATGTCTTATATTGTATCAAATACCTTTGTCTAACTTTAGCATGTATAAGTATGAAGTTTAGCAAAAACTCATTAGAAAATTACATACTGCAGGAGAAAACTTCAGCATGTTTAGTATGAAATTTTAGCAAATGAACTAAAAACCTTCAATATATTTAGTTTGAAGTTTAGGAAAAAACTCATTAAAAACTATAGGCTGCAGGACAAAACTTCAGCATCTTTATATATGAAGTTTTAGCAAATGAACTAAAAAATTCAGCATATATAAGTCTGAAGTTATTTTGTGAAACTTCAGCATGTATGGTATGAAGTGTTAGGAGATGAACAAAAAAAAAACATTAGCATGGATAAGTCTGGAGTTTAGATAAAACACATTTTAAAAATTACGTATTGCAGGAGAAAACTTCATCATGTTTAGTTTGAAGTTTAAGAAAATGAAATAAAAAACTTCAGCATGTTTAGTCCGAAGTTTAGGAAAAACAATCCTGACAAAACTACATACTATGGGATAAAACTTAAACATGTTTTAGTATGACGTTTTAAAAAATAAACTTAAAAACTTCAGTATGCATAACTTTAAAGTTTTGCAAAAATTCATTAGAAAATTAAATAATGCATACAAAAAAAAAATTCAGCATATTCAATATGAAGTTTTAGCAAATGAACATAAAAACTTCAACATGTTTAGTCTGAATTTTAGGAAAAAACTCATTACAAATTACAGACTGCGAGGCAAAACTTTTGCATGTTTAATATGAAGTTTCAGGTAATATATCTTTAAAGCTTCAGACTTTTTATGTTGTAGTTTTGAGTAAAACACTATCAGATATTTTTTTGCACATTTTTACAATCTGGAGTTATTTTTAATATATGTGTAAAGTTCTCTTTTTATATCCTTAAAGCTTCAGATCTTTTGTGCTGAAGTTTTTTTTGAAAGACACTAATCATTCAATATGAAGTTTTATGTGAGCCTATATTAACGTGAAATAACTTCATGCCATATAAGCATGAAGTTTTAGCTAATTTATCTTTTAAACTTCACTATGAAGGTTACTTTAAGTCTGTATTAACGTAAAACAGCATCGTGCTAAATTTACTCTAAGTTGATTATTTTCAATATAGTTTGTCATTCATAATTGGTAAAATGTATCAAACCAATTGTTGGTGAATTGAAATATAAATTTAATTGATCTGACCTATTAGACTAATTAGGTTAAACAGTATTGACGACATTGCAAAATTAGCCGCAAACCTAATTGGTTAATAAGAAAATGGAGTTGGAGAATGAGTGGAATTGGAAAAAAGAATGAAAATTTATGAGTTAGGTTCTTCGCCACTATTTTTGCTCGTGTTTGCTAGAAATAAAGTTCCTAAGTGATGGAATCCTATCTTGGATACTCCCTCGTCTCACTTCCAAATGCTTCGGCATCGCAAATCAATTTATGTTCCTAGCAGATTCTCTTGCTTTGAAATTACTCGTAGTGATTTGACCCATCTTTTCCATTTAAGATTCACTTCTTTTCACAAATCCGAGTTGTCTTCTTCATTGATACAACTTTTCCATCAAAAGTGTACCCATTGATAAACACAAATTAGATATAACTTCACAATTCTATTTTTGTTGTTTTATCTTATAGTGTATGCTTGAGAATGTAATTATATTTGACTGTATTTGTCTTTTTTTATCGATGTTATTGCTTTTTGATATAGTGTATGATTGAGATTTTTTATAACTTTATTCTTGTTTTCACATATTAAATGTATTTTTCTAGCTTGTATTCGGCGGTATTGATTGTATCTAGCCTCTCGTGTATATATATATATATATATATATATATATATATATATATATATATATATATATTGGTTTCACATATGAAATGTATTTTTCATTGTTTTTATCCTTGTATACACTCATATATTTCTGTATTTCGCATTTGACTATATTCGTTGCACAAAAGAAGACAATTGATACAAGTTGTATTAATTGCGTGAACGAATATAATTGCCGCATGTTGTATTTGTTGCACACACAAATACAGTAAATATACCCTTAAGTGCGCGCACGAATACAAAAAATACAAACTACTGCCAACATATGTTTGGCTACGAATAGTAAAAATGGAAACAATTGTTGCACCGCGTAAATAGCCTCTAAAATATATATTGATTTTAGCGTGACAATCCAGATAGCATGACATGGAGACAACCAATATATACCCGAAATCACGTTGAAATTAATCATACTAAGCAATAAAAGATCAACTCTAGTATCTAATCCCTCAATAGTCACCTCACATGACAGATACATGCGGTCCATAGTAATAGTATCACCCACCGGCGTAGATACATGTAACAGGTAAAACTAATGACTCATGGGTCATTTCTAAATAACGAGTAAAATAGATAATACATAGGAATAACTAGAGCTAGGGTCAAATAATGTGGAAGCATCTCGGTGGCACACTGAAACAATACCTGTGATCAATGCATCTGAAGCAACAACCTATAACCTGGTAGGAATAACATAAAATCGAGCATGACCGCTACCTGACGGACCTCCCCCTCTAGGGAAAACTCTAGCTTCCTGAGCCCCACTCCGAGCTAGTTGAGCAGGTGGTGAAATAACTGGTCATGAAGGTTGTTGATCTTAGAGTTCTAGTCGTCCAGAGATTGTCGAGATAGCTGCCTTAGCGTCCGCAGACGTTGACTCTCCTTCCCTTATCTTTCAATTTTATTTATTTAATTTTACTTTTTAGATAGTGTATAACTATGTCATTATATAGATGCTCATGTACTCAGTGTTCTCGAGTTTTGAAAAATTCTATATTGAGTTGTGACGTTTTCATCCAATTTTATGAGATTTCACTTATTTAAACATGTTTTAGTATATTTTGAATTTAAAATTGTTGGTATGAGTTTTCGGCTTGCCTAGTATCGTGTTAGGCACCATCACGATAGGTTGAGTTTTAGGTCGTGACAAATTGGTATCAGAACCTAGGTTACATAGGTCTCACGAGTCACGTGCAGATTTAGTAAAGTCTTGTGGATTGGTACAGAGACATCTGCACTCTTCTTCAAGAGGCTGCCGAAACACTAGGAAAACTTCACATTCTTGTATTCTTGTCGTGAGAATTTTTTGATTCTGGAAATTAAATTTATGTTATTCTATTCTCTCATAGATGGTGAGGAAACATGCTACAGAATTAGGCAGATGAACACCAGTACCACCATAAGTCCTAAAAGTATTCTTCGGGATATATAGCTTCTTAATCTTCAACTGAAGGTAACCTGAATGCAAATCAATCTTATAAAACACTCATGCACCCTGTAGCTGGTCAAACAAATCATCAATAACAGTTCTTCACTGTAACTTTATTAGCTGGCAATAATCAGTGCACATACGCATAGAACCATCCTTCTTCTCCACAAACAAGATAGGAGCACTCCACAGTGATACATTGGGCCTAATAAAACCCTTATCAAGCAATTCGTGTAACTGAACCATCAACTCCTTCAACTCAAGAGAAGCCATAAGATACTGAGGAATAGAAATGGGTTGAGTTCCCAGCAACAGATCAATGCCGAAATCAATATCTTTATCGCGCAGCATTGCCCGAAAGGTCAACTAGAAACACATACGAAAAAAATATCGTACTGATGGGATTGAATCAACTGTAGGGGTATCAATACTAACATATCTCACATAAGTTAGATACTCATCACACCCTTTCTCAACCATTCGTTGAGCCTTATGGAAAGAAATAACTCTACTGGGAGTGTGATCTAAAGCACCCCTCCACTCAATATGCGGTACACCTAGCATAGCCAGCATCACGGTTTGGCGTGACAATCAAGAATAGCATAATGGGGGAAAAACCAGTCTATGCCTAAGATAATATCAAAATCTACCATGCTAAGCAACAATAAATCGGCTCTGGTCTCAAAAGCACTAAGAGCAACCAAACACGACCTACAAATGCGGTCCACAAAGGGAGAATCTCCCACATGAGTAGAAACATAAATAGGAAAACTCAAAGAATCCCGAGATACACCAAAGTACGGAGAAACATAAGAAAACACATAAGAATAACTGGAGCCTGGATCGAATAGAACTGGTGCATCTCTACGACAAACCATGACAATATATGTGATGACAGAATTCGAGGCAACCACCTCGATACGGGCAGGAATCGCATAGTATCTTACCTGGCCTCCCCCTCTAGGGTGACCTCTACCTCCCCGATCTCCACCTCTAGCTGGCTCAGCAGGTGGGGTAGCAACTGGAGCTATAATCATAGCATGAGAAATCTGCGGGGCACATTGTGGTTGAGAAGTCTGTGAAGGTGCACCCCTTCTAAGTCTGGGGAAATCCCTAACCATATGGCATGTGTCACCACACTCAAAACAAGCTCTGGGAGGACACTGCGGCTGTGGCTGGCTCGAGCCAGTTCTGCGGGACTGACCATTGAGAGCACCCGGTGCAGGAGGCGCACTAGATACTGGAGGTGCATAATAAGGCTCCTGAGGCCTAAGAGGAACTAGAATACCACTGGCTACTGGTAGAGCTGAATGAATGGGGAGACTCATATAACCCCTACCATGACGACATATAGCTGGGGCATGGGCACCAGAATAATGCACTGACTCTCGAGACCTCTTGGCCTCCCTCTTCTCTCTATTCCTAGCATGCATACCCTCAATCCTCCTAGCAATGCTCACAACCTGCTGATAAGAAATATCTATCTCTAACTCACGATCCATGTTAGACCTGATGTTGGGAATAAGCCCCTCAATAAAACGGTGAACCCTCTCACGGACGGTAGAAACCAAAGTTGTTGCATGTCTAGCCAGCTGGTCTAACGGACAGCATACTCCCAGACAGTCATAGTACCCTGGCACAAATGCTCAAACTTTGTGCGCCAAGCGTCCATGAGGCTTTGAGGAACATACTCTCTCAAGAACATATCTGAAAACTGAGTCCAAGTAGGGAAGCTACCTCATCCGAACTGTCTAATTCATAAGTACGGCACCACTTATAGGCGGCTTCGCGAAGCTCAAAAGTAGTGAAGGAAACCCCCCTCGATCTTGATATACCCATGGTACGGAGAATACGGTAGCACTCATCTAGAAATCCCAGAGCATCACTTGATGCTAGACCACTGAAAATAGGAGGCTTGTACTTTTTGAACCTCTCAAGCCTCTGTTTCTCATCCTCGGAAGCCACTGCCCATCCTCGGAAGCTGCTGCCCTATCCTCAGGCTGATCTGGAACTATGGGATGTACCAGAATAATCTTTAGAACCTGATCAACATGCACTTGCTGCTCAAGAGTGCGGCAGTGGGAGTCTGTGCTCCTCCCCTGTCCTGGGATGTAGCTGCAGCAAGGGGAAGCAACCTTGCCTGAGCCAAAGTGGTGTACATGCTCATGAACTGTGACAAAGTCTCCTAAAGTGCTGGAGTGGTCGTAGCAGTAGGTGATCAGGTGCCTGGGCTCAGACTAGAACTGCTGGTGGCTTCTCAGTGGCAGCTCGCGGGTGCTTTGGCTACACCGCGTTCACTTCCTCGGCCTCTACCCTGGCCCCAGCCTCTGACGACTGCAGTAGGGGGCACGGGTGCCTGATCATCTTAGATAGCACGTGTCTTCACCATCTGTAAGGGAATAGAAGACAAAATTTTAGAATTGTGAAATCAAAATCTCGCACGACAAGGAAATTAAATGAAGTGGAATTTTCCTAACAGTTACATAGCCTCTCGCAAATAAGTACAAACTTCTCCGTACCGATCCTCAAGACTCTAATAAACCGGCTTGTGATTCATGACTCCTATGAACCAAGAACTTTGATACCAACTTGTCACGACCTCAATTCGCCCTCCGTGAACTATTATGACAGCAGCTACTATCTATGACTATGTAAGCCTAACAATGCAGAAAATAAACAATTTGCAGAAAGAATTAATTAAAAACCCAAATAACAAAGTGAAATAGTGTTTAAGATGCGCTCCGCATATACAATACAACTCTAGAAACTAAAAACATTTTCCAAAATCCGGAATCTCATGAAATCCCAAGCTTTTGAATGTCTACAAGTATCTAACTCCAGAATGTCTAACAAAAAAAATACAGAAGGGCTAATACTTAAAGAGAGAATAGAAAGGGACTCCTCAGCCTGCGAACGCGACAGATATACCTTGAAGTCTCTGAAAAAGGTCGTCTCACCTCATGAGTGGTAGGACTAAGTCAAAGTACCTGGATCTGCAAATGAAAAACATGCGCAGAAGTGGCATGAGCACACTATAGCGGTACTCAGTAAATGTAAGCCTAACCTCGATTGGGCCGTGACAAGGAAAGTTAGGTCCCTACTGAGCTTAAATGAAATACAAGGTATAAAAGTATAGGATAAGACAATATAACTAAGTGCAGCAATAAAAGTACATAGGATAGAAAGAACAACAATAACTATACAGAGGCCAAATAAATCACGGAAAAGAATATAGCTCAACACAGAGATAACAATGGGGGATCTCCTAGGATATCGTCCCGTAGTCTCAATTATAAACATCCGGTAGATCTTTCAAGATATTGTCCTGTAGTCCAAATATATATATCTAGTTGATCTCTTGGGATACTGTCATGTATACCAACTCATAGTGCGCGGAAATCTACCGAAATCCCGATCCGTAGTCCTAAATATAAATACTTAGTACTGGGGTAATCTACCGGATGCAGTCCCGTAGTTCTAATATAAAAGTGCAGGGGGATCTCCCGGAATACAATCTGTAGTCTCAAAGCAAACAGACAGGGGGATCTCCCAGGATATCGTCCCGTAGTCCCAAAGTAAATACATAACAACAACATGAAGAATACGCAATTCAATTTAAATTCCATACAAAGGTAAAATAGATAATTATAACCTAGCATATTGCACATAATTCAAATAATGCAGTTTGAGCAAATAAAGCAAATAAGTCACTTAGACATGCTTTCCTAAGCTAAAAACAGTCTTAAATTGCAAGTAGTATAAACATGAGAAGAAACACAATTTTAATTACTTAGTGAAAATCGGATTTTCAATAATTAGCATAAGTGTGCATTCATTACCACACGTACAAGGCATTTCAAATATCAACAATATCAAATGCTAAGGGGAAGTCTCCAACACTAGGTTACGCAAGCCACTTACCTCGAACCAACTCAAAATCAACCTGAAACCACGTTCTTGCCTTGAGTACTCGACTTCAAATGGCCCAAATTTATTCAATTAAATTACATAATGTAAATAACACTTCAAGTAACTAATTCAACTAATTAATTCTAAGCTCATACATAAAATTAAGTAAAATGACCAAAATGCCCCTCGGGCCCACGTTTTGGAATCGGGTAAAATGTACAAATTCAGAATCCTCATACTCTCACGAGTTTTTATATATAGAGATTACCCCAATCTTACATCATAATCGTGATCCAAACTCAAATATTAGGTCTAAGAACTTTTCCAACTTTTCTCTAATTTTTCTACCCCAAATTCGAATTTAAAGGATGAATTTAAGCATAGGTTCGTGGAAAACAATCAAAACCGAGTAAGAATTACTTATCCAAAACCCAGGTGAAAATCCCTCTCGAAATCGCTAATTCCGAGCTCCCAAAAAAATTTTCCAAGTTTTGAAACTAAACCCTCAAAATTCCTATTTTCTACCTAGGAAAGCCACATCTATGGTGCAATTTCCGTATCTGCGAGACCGGCTCTGCAGTTTCCATTTAAATCTCCTTTGTCGCACATGCGACTCAGAATCCGCATCTGCGGTCCCCCAAGCGTCGTATAGCTTCCGCTTCTACAGTTTCCTCTCTCCTTCCTCCTAGCTCCTTTTGCAGCTTGGTTCCGCATCTGCGGGAGTCGCACTTGCGGCCTCTCAACCGCTGATGCGGTTATGACAGCAGTCCTAACTTCAGCTACAACTCCAAATTCCAAACCTTTCCGTCAAGCATCCGAAACCCTGAGGCCCCCAGGACCTCAACCAAAAGCATAAATAAGTCTTATTGCACTCTTCAAACTTATACGAATCTCTAAAACACCTCAAACAATATCGAATCAACTAATTAACATCGGATTCAAGCCTAAGAACTTAAAAAACTCTCAAATTATACTTTTGATCAAAAAGTCTACAAACCTCGTCTGAATGACCTAAAATTTTGCACACACGTCACATTCAACACTATGAAGCTACTCTAACGTCCAGAATTTCATTCCGGCCCCGATATCAAAATCTCACTATCGAACCGGAAACCTTAAAAATTTAACTTTCGGCATTCCAAGCCTAAGCTAGCTATGCACCTCCAAAACATAATCCGAACACGCCTCTACGACCGAAATCATCCAACGGAGCTAACGGAACCGATGGAATTTCATTCTGTGGCCGTCTTCACACAGCTCCAACTACGGTACAAATTCTAAGCTTAACTTCTCTTTTAGGGACTAAATGTTCAAAATACTCCAAAACTCAAAACCAAACATTCCGGCAATTCAAAATAGCAGAAACAAATATGGGGAAAGCAGCTAATAGGGGATCGAGGCATTAATTCTTAAAACGACCGGCCGAATCGTTACACTTCAACTACAAAATAAAGTAAAATACAGTGCTCTCAATAAATGACTATATTGGAATGATATATCTTCTATTTTTTAAAAGCAATTTTACAGATAATACACTAAATTACATTTTGCATTTTAAAAGTAAGAAACGTGATTTACGACCGCTGTTTGTAATTGCCAATTTTAGTTAGTTTGATAAGTATAGAAATTAAAATGTATCTTAGCCCTTAATTATTGTACGGTTAAGGGTCAAATATATCCTTGTACTATTCAAAATAGGTCATATTTATCCTTCGTTTGAATTCTTTAAATATGTCCCCACCGTTATACATTAGGGCCATATATATCCCTCCGCCGTTAAAACAATCTCCCATATATTTAAATTACGGTTAAGGTCAAATATATCCTTGTACTATTAAAAATAGGCCATATTTATCCTCCGTTTGAATTTTTTATCAAATATGTCCCCACCGTTATATTTTTATCAAAACACCCTCCCATATATTTTTAATAGCACGTGGCATCTTATGATTGGACTAGACGACCCGCCCCACTCCTTTAATTAAACCCGTCCGAACCCAATGAAATTTAGTCTTCTTCCCCGTTCAATCCCTTCAATATGCTTATGCTTCTGCAAGATGCATGCTTCTTTGATATATGATGAAAAGATGTACTTGCAGCTATACGATATGCGAGAAATTTTGTAAGTCTAGAAACCAAAAACTTAACAGACCGCAACTCTACATGAAGATGCCAATTTGGAAAAAGAAAAGTACAAAATAAAAGAAAGCTAGCACAGAAATATAGTTTCATACTTCCATCTGCAGCTTCATGGGTTGGGAGTGAGATTCACCAGATATCATTAGAAGAATGATAATTATGTTTTCAATATAGAAATAGTACTCTCATGGTGTTAAAGAGTGACCGCGCAACATTCAAGATTGGGCATTTTATTCATTGATGCATGTAACTAATATCCAACAATTAGCATACATTTTCGTCTTATCCGATTTTGAGGATCATTTTCATGAGCCAATTTATATAGCTATAATTTTATATAAAAATAGAGTTTTAGCCTTTGTATTATTGGGCCCATGCTAACATGGGCCATCACTATCTAGTATTAAAGGGATTGAACGGAGAAGAAGACTAAATTTTATTGGCTCGGGGCGGGTTTAATTAAAGGAGTGGGGCGGGTCGTTTAGTCCAATCATAAGATGCCACGTGCTACTAAAAATATATGGGAGGGTGTTTTGATAAAAATATAACGGTGGGGACATATTTGATAAAAAATTCAAACGGAGGATAAATATGGCCTATTTTTAATAGTACAAGGATATATTTGACCCTTAACCGTAATTTAAATATATGGGAGAGTGTTTTAACGGCTGAGGGATATATATGGCCCTAATGTATAACGGTGGGGACATATTTGATAAAGAATTCAAACGGAGGATAAATATGACCTATTTTGAATAGTACAAGGATATATTTGACCCTTAACCGATTATTGTATGATCCACATTGCATCAATCTAAAAGTTCACTAATATTACTTGACTGGATCTTTTTCCTCAAATAGGACGCTCCACGTAATTTTTACGCTCCTCATGCAATTTTTACGCTCTAGTTGGTCTCGAGAGATTCGGTAAGCCTAATAAGCTTTCTATGTTGTGTTTCTTTGTTAAAGATGTACTATTAACCAAGTTATGTTTGTTCAAAAGATGCTAATCATTGTGAGGCTTGGAAAGCAAGGAGATGCAAACTTCTTCTCTCTTTTTTTTTTCTTTTCAGTTTTTGATGACATGAACAAATAGGTTAATATTTTCATGCTCAAAATCATCGCTGGCCACACCAAATAAAAAATATAGAAAGAAGTCGAAGAAAAAGTGTTAACTGGATACAACACTAGAGCAGGAAATGCAGTATCTACAATGGTACATATAATGCACAGTACCAAAGACCACTTTGTCACAAATATCTCGATCATACCTTCCATAATCTACTCTTCTCGGTACATAAGAATCAGGTATTGCATCTTAACAACACAGCATAGCCACAACTAGTCAATGAATTCATCAAGATGAATTCGTCAGTTTGAGATAGGACCGATCTTAAAATGAGAAGACTTTGAAGAGCTTAATTGCTGAAAGCAGCAACTGACACATGATACCAATTACTAAAACAAGCAGTTACAGAGACATGAAAGCCTCGAGTTGTAAACTACCAAAAATCAGCTGTGCAAAGATGACTGACATCACGATCTGCTGCATTTGCTTTCTCGATACTCCAAGTGTGCCACAAAATTATTCCGCCCTTTGCATATGACACGCACATCAAGTACATTACTATTGGCACCACATTTCGAGCGCAACCCTTTGCACTTGAGATCATGACGCACAAAAGTAATGGTGTTATCTATGTTCGCCAGGTCTCTTATTTGCTTTAAAATGTAGATGAGACTTTTCTTCTGGCTGAAAGGTAAAACTATCATCAACTGGTCTTTAGCATCTTTGTCCTCATTTTTCACTTTGCTATCTACCACACTTGCTGATTTTTCCTCCTAAAAAGTACACCAACGTCTGGGTGCTGGAATGGTAGACATGAGAAGTTACCGTAGACACTGATTACAGATGGTTCCTATGTTCCCAATGTTGCATCATAATTAAACAATTTTCCCTTTTTTTGAGAAGGAAAAAAAACAAAAAATTGTTTACTTATGATGCAATGTTGGGAACACAGGAACCAGCTTGAGAGTGAAATGAAATGTAGTTTTAGAGTAAATAACAAAGAGAGAAGTGCTTTTCCAATATGTAAGCTCTAAAATGATATATTATGTAAGATAACAATGATCTAAAGCACAAAGAGAAGCTAGACTTCCAATCACCTCCAAAACTTCCACAAATAGACTGTGAAAGCTATTCACTCAACTGTGGAACAACATTTCTCAGCTGAGAACAAAATCTAAATAAAATTAAAACTTTCCAGAAATGCCAAGTATTTACATTTTCATTTTTGTAGATTTTGGATAGTCCAACATATTCAAGCTTCTGCCGAAAGCCGTTCAGCTCCGTTTCTTCTTCTTCTACTACTACCCAAGTCAAAATTTACCCATGAAGGGCCAATGTTTGGTCTAAGATGACAGGTTCCGGTTTGGTCTAGGATTTGCTTCAAGGCTTCTAATCTGGTTAGGTGCTGTTGGAGATTTAGAAGGAGTACCCAAACAGGGATGACTGAAGTTTGGTCTTCTAGAGCAAAATCAGGCGCCCACCTAAAGACCCACATCCTAGATCCACATGTCCATATATTCTTATCATAAGGAGAAAAAAGGATCCACGTATATCTCCATATACAATCGGATATCCATGAAGCACATAAACATACATCTCAAGTTGAAGAGGCCAATGCAAATCTGTCTTTGGCAATGAAAGCCGATCCAGTCTCTTCTATTTGAGGTCAGCCCTTCGAGAACTTTTCAACCAAGGTCCATTTACAATCCTCACAAAGAATTCCATAATATCTTAGTCTTGGAGCCTGAGCTTAGCTTGGTTGAGTTGTGCGACTATTACTTTAAAAATACGAATTCATCCCCTAGGGTCAAGTATTAAGTAAGTTAGAAATTAACTTAAGGTGATTATGTGCTTAAATATTAATTAATTTTTTTCCCGTGATACTTAATATAAAATGGGTCATATGATGGAACTTGGGAAACAGTGATATAGCGTAGGCTTAAGGACACAACAAGAGTGATAGAGAACTAGTTTGGATTTATGCCTGGTAGATCCACAATAGAGGCCTCTATTTTTGCTAAGGAGATTGACATGAACTTCTTGGTATGGACACTATGTTGAAGTTCTATTGATTCTCAATTTAATAATTGCATAAAGACTGACAGATCATATTGAACTTTCCTCTCTTTCACTGTAACCTCTATGCCATACACTGGCGTATTATGATGATATCCATCACCAAACAACCACAGTTAGCTTTAGCTGCTGGAGATGAATAGGGAAGACGAAGAAAGGCTAAGGATAAGTGGAGAAAGGTGAAACACTTGAGACGCCAAAACTCCACCACCTGATATTCTTTTTTCATCAAAATGTTGTCTTCAAACAACGAAAAATTAAGTTGTTTCATATCCGTATTTTTTTTTTTTTTTGGGGGGGGAGGGGTATCAAGTAAAGTAGCTTCATAATCATAACTATGCAGGAAGTGAAAACTTAATGGACCAGCACAAAAAAGTTGATCCAGTCATCAGGAGATCAATGTTCCTCGGTTATGTGGGTTCGGCCTTACAGACCCAAATTGGGCTTTTCGCTACTGCAGCTTCTTCATCTATTAGAGATTTATAAAAGATCATGTAAATAAGTGGCAGAGAGAGAGAGAGAGGAATACGCAAAAAAATGTTAATTGTGATGTGGAGCACAAAGGCATCAAATAGAATATTGAAGAAATCAAATATGCGTATTATGGAATCTGGGTATGAAGGTAATCTGGAAAGATGTTTTTAGTGCTTAGTTCTTTCATTATTAGCTACATGGTAAAAGAACTCAAAGCTTTAAATTTTATGTATGCATCTTCTATCAAAATATCTCTGGCTTTATAGTTGATAAAAGAAAAAAAGATACAACAACAACAACCCAGTGAAATCCCACTAGTGGGGAAAAGAATGAAAAAAAAAATATTAATGCCAGATCAGTGCGTGGAGCAGTAGGAAAAAAGTGACAGCGAGAACCTATATAAACTGCAGATAGTGATTCATTCTCTGTATTGGGCACTGGGCTCCATTCGTTTATGAGGTCAGCATCCTTGTCAGCCCCAATAATCATCTCATGACTTCGAAACTAGATATGCTTTGTTGAACTTGCTGCATTTTCCATTTTAAGTTTTCAAGGGAACCACGGTTTTTGCTACCAATCCCCTCGAAACTCGTAGTCCATGACCATGAACAAAGGCAAAGCCAGGATTTGAACTTTATGGGTTTCAAATTCTAGAATGGTGACGTCACGCTTTAGTAACAGGGTTCTGAATTTAATCTTTGTACATATTTAGTAAATTTCTTCACACAAATACAAGGTTTGTACTAAAGCTAGTGAGTTTGTCCAAACCCGTACCTCTCGTACTACCTCCACCCTTGACCATGAAGAAAGGAACATTTAATTACTAGCAGCCTAATTGCTAGTCAACCAGAATTTCGTTTTTGGGAGTTCGGAGACTTGATACACTTCCTTGATCCCATCCTTTCTGCACCCGCTTCAAAATTTTCAAGGCTGCTGCACTTCCATCGTCTCTGTCAAAACAGGATAGATTGTCAAGAAGATTTCATGAAACATGATAGACAACAAAAGGAGATTTATGAAACAAACAGAAAAACAATAATCTATCAACTGACAATTTAATCAAGGTACGAAGTAATAATGGAAAATATATGATTTTTAAGAGAACCACATGCTCTTGTAGGTTCTCCACTTTACTGCTGGTATACCAAGGCTTCTCCACAATCAATAAATTATCACTTTATGGGAAAAACAATGGAAAAGGATAAAACATGAGAGCGAAAAAACAATCCATGAGAATGAAAGTGTCTAAACTTGACATGATCTTACCAAGTTAAGACTATACAGGTTGCACTAACTCATATTTGCCGACCCTATTAACCAGAAGTGTGGCCCTTTTCCTTTTCATTTTCTTCTTCCACACGACTCCACTTTTTCCTTTAAATAAATTGACATATGACATGGTTTCTCATAGACTCGGAAGTTCCACAACCTAATAACTATGTAATTATCTCATAGATCCAGACTAGATATCTAGTGAACCAGATGATCCCAGGTAAAGGGGGCAACCTAGCAAACTCAACGTATTCACTTTTGGGGGGAGGAAAGAGTAAGTTTCTCAAATAATAGAGGACCACCTGAATAAAAGGAAAACTAAGATAAAGCAGATGAATTTAAACTCCATACCTGTGCACAATTGCCTGCCAACCATCTCCACCATACTTGCTTCGCTTCACACGATTTAACTCCCTATAGTTTTGGTAAGCTTTGTTACCCACCTTACCTTCTGAAACCATCTCCAACATCCTCTCCGCTAGTTCATCTGCCTCCTGCTTATTACCCAATTTACGTAAACCATCAATGACTGGCATGAATGATGCAGGATTAAACGCATATCCTATGTCCATCATCCTGGTGAGAATATCATGAGCACCTTCTAAATTCTCCTCCTTAGACAGCTTGTCAATAAGATCTTTGTAAAGGAAGCTTCCTAGATCAAAGCGTTGATCTAATGCAGTTTCCAGTAATTGCTTAGCTTCCAAGATTTCACCTCCAGCAAGATATTCATTGAACATCAGTCCGTAGAGCGCTTCCTTGTGACCACATATACTCAAGGCTATATCAAATACCTCCTGAGCTGGTCTGAACTCACCACTCCTGCAATATGATGTAATAAGCAACTCAAAGATATGCAGATTAGGAATTATTCCTTTCTGTAACATTTCATTCAAAAGAGAAATTGCTTCTTCAGTTCTCCCAGATTTGCATAGACAGCTAGTCATGATATTGTACGTGTAAACATTTGGAGAAATCCCTTTTTCTCTCATTTCATCCATCAGGCCACACATTTCAAATATTTGATTTTTGCTCCCCAATCCGAGTATCAAAGAATTATAAGTTCGTAAGCTCTTGTTACAACCTCTCTTCTCCATGTCCTTTAGAACCTGAAATGCAGATGATATCTTTCCTCTTTTACACAGATGATGTAAAATAGTATTACAAATAATTGAATCAGGGTACAACTTCTTTCCCATCATCTCAAGGAACTTCTTCTTAGCTTCGTCAAGCTTCCCTTCTCTGAATAAACTGCTAATTATGGTTGAATAGGTGATCAAGTCGGGCAGGCATTTCCTCCCATGATCATCTTCATTCACCAAGCTCATAAATGACTTTCCAAGATCACCAAGCGCAGCACTTCTGTGGATCCACATTTCACTCACAATCTCGACAGCTTTGTCCACTTCTCCAGTTCGGCAAAGACCATGAATCACTATGTTGCAACTCACGATATCCAGGCCATAACCTCTCTCATTCATCTTCTGCAGTAACTTCTGTGCCTCTGATATTTTCCCTTCTTTCCACGTGCTATGAAGCAGAGTATTACAAGTGTATGTACTTGGAATGCAGCCTCTCTTCATCAGCTCATACAGAATATTCTTTGCCTCAGTCACTTTACTTTTCATGCAGTAGCCATGGAGTAGGGTGCTATAAGTAACTGTATCTGGAAATTTACCATCGCTTACCATTAAGCTCATCAGCATTTTGGCATCATCAAGCATCCCATTCTTGCAGAGGCCATCAATCACAATGTTATAAGAATATATCGTGGGAGCTACTCCATTATCGACATCTCTTTCAGCACTGATTGAGCCTCCAACATCTTTTTATTCTTCACCAACCCACACAACCAGATATTGTAGCTCTGCACATTGAAGAAAATACCATCTTTCTTCATAGACTCAGTCAGTGTCCTCGCATCTTCAAGCATCCCTCTCTCACAAAACCCCTGCAACATCAAATTGAAAGTTACGACATTCGGCCTTGGCAAGTCGAATACCTCATCTATTTGCATATCCCTGAAAATTCTGGAAGCCTCAAGAATCTTCCCCGAGTTACAAAGAGCTGAAATTCTAGAATTGAAGGTAACAACATCAGGAACAAGCCCATCCTCTCGACCAACCTCTCAGCCTCATCAACATCACCTTTCTTGCAGAAACTGGCAATCAAAGTATTGTATATTATCACATTAGGACAAACGCCCATCATTTTCATCATATCCACAAGTTTCAAACCTTCTAAAGGAAACCCAAATTCACAATAACCGCGAATCAAAATCGCAAAAGTAAACTCATTAGGCTGACACCCTTTGCCGCGCATAACATCAAACAGGTGGCGGGCATCTCCCAAACGATTCGAATTACACAACCCGTCGATGAGAAGGTTAAAAGTATAAGTAACAAGCGAAACGCAAGCAGAAATCATATCTTTATACAACCAAGACAAGAAATGCGGACAATCAAATTTCAAAGACTTGTACATAAGCAAATTGTAGAGTGATACATTGGGTGGTGGTTGATGAGGTAAGTGAGAGCGAGTAGATTTGAAGAGAGAAATGGCATCTTGAATATATCCGTAAGTTGCTACGAGCTTGACGAGAGTGTATTGAGAAGGAAGGGAGATTTGAGGGGATAGAGAAAGGAGTAAAGAGTGAAGAGTGTGGATTTCGGAAAGCATTTGGGAATGGAGAAGGATACGGGTTAAGGGAGGGATTGAATAGAGGGGAGGATTTGGAGTAGAGAGAGTGCGTTTGAAGAGTTGCCATGCCAGCTTGGGGATGCTCGAGTTCTTGATTAATGCTTTGGTTAGCGTTTTGGTTTGCTGCTCCATTATGGTGTAAGAATTCAGTAGTGCTGAAATAACGGCTAAAGGGCCCTTCTTCCTTCTTCCTTCGCTGCTTTCTTCCTCCCATGTCATCTTTTCTCAAATACATTTCACTTTCTCACTTCAAACCACCTACAATATTCTCAACTAGTTTTTAAATTAATATATTAATTAATATTATGTTGAAATTAAACTTTTTAAGTGATTTTTTCAGTCTCCAAATAATAATTTTAGTCATTTTATAAAATTCTCTTAATTTAAATATACAAAAATTTAAAATAAAAACCAATGAAATTAAAAAAAAGAAAGCGAAATCGAATTCATCTCCCCAAATTCATCAAATCAATTCCATGTATCTTATATTTGCCTTAATTTTTTTTTCATCTGCTTATTTGCTTACATTGTAATTTCATACTCACTCATACATATTTATTTATATACATATCATATCTCAGTCTTTATTATCATTTATTGATGCATTACATCATTTTCATGACATTATGAACACGAGAGACTAGAGAAACTGATGATTGAGCGAGGTCGAGGGCCTGATTGTGAGAATATTTATGGGATCAGGATACACGTTGCAGCAAGTATTATGAATTTATAATGGTAGCGGGTTGCACGCCGCAACAGACGTTATTAATTTATGTCATAATTGGCTTATTATAGCGCTTGGGCTGAAAGAGCCCATCCGGAGTCTGTACATAGCCCCAGCGAGCGCAGATACCTACTAAGTGCAAGTGTCGAGTGCGAAACCGAGCGCGAGTACCGAGTGATTGGGAGGATTGAGTGACTGTAAGGACTGATTGGATGTGAGGACTGAATGACTGTGAGGGTTGAGTGGTTGTGAGGATTGAGTGACTGTGTGGATTGAGTGACTAGGAGGACTGTGTGCATTGATACGCGGAGAGTATGCATATGATTTTATCATTGGCTTGTATTATAGTTGCATGCATACATTGACATGTAGGCATAGAGATGTATTATTCTCATGCCATTTGATAATGAAACATCTTTCTCTGTTGTTGAAAGTTTTGGAAAAAATCACAGTTTTACAAACGTGCTCATATTTTGGTAATTTCGATATAAGAATTGGGTTTTCATTGATATACTTGAAAAGCATGTCTATTTTTTCGAATTGTGAACGAGTTAAACATCTTATATCTGAGTATGTTTCTTGTATCATTATTATTATTTTGTTATGAATTGTTGTTGGCTATTAGTCTTGGACTCCGACTTCTGTCCTAGGTCATTGTTATTTTCAATATAAGATTAAGTTTGTTACTTATTGAGTACATGAAGTCGGTTGTACTCATACTATACTTCTGCACCTTGTATGCAGATTTGTATGTTGACGTTGTTGTGTATGACAGGAGCTAGCATTGAAGGCGTACTTGCGTTCCGGTTATAGCTGTCTCTTATTCATGGTAGCTCTAGACTTACAAAAATCTGTTTATGTATAACTCGGACAGATGTTGTATTTATTTTATACTAACTTTGTAAACCCTAAATCTTAGAAGCTCGTGATTTCTACTACTAGTCCTTGAAAAATTCTTGTATAAAAACAATTGTATTATCATTTTTTTTTTTTTGATAAATTTCATTAATTTGGGTAGTTGTTAATTGGCTTACCTAGCGGTTTGAGTTAGATACTATTACAATTAATTGGATTGTTGGTCGTGATAAAAAGGAAGAGTGCCAAACTACTACACTCATATAGTTGAGACAGAAATAAGGACTTATGTAAATATCAATTTATATTTTAAATATCTGTAGCAAAATACATCGACAACTCCGTAAATTAATTTATACTTTTTACTTAAAACACTCTATTTCAAATTTGTTTTATTTGAACACTTTAACCATGCCTTTGTCATTTAGACACAATTGATAAGCAGCAAAACACAAAAGGTGTGTGTAATTTATACGCCATGGTAACGAATAAAACATTAACAAGTGGATTTAACTAAAACAAAAACGGTTAAGGGTTAAATATATCCTTGTACTATTCAAAATATGTCATATTTATCCTCCGTTTGAATTCTTTAACAAATATATCCCCACCGTTATACATTAGGGCCATATATATCCCTCAGCCGTTAAAACTTGTTTTCACATAATTTTTTAACACGTGGCAGTTAACGATTGGATCAGATTACCCACCCATTCTACTTTTTAAACCCGCCCGACTCACTGTTCAAACCCGCCCCGACCCATTTCTTTATATCCCCACCCTAATTAAAAATTGTTTGTGCATTTAAAGTTTCAAGAACAAGGATAAAGTTAGTTCAGAGATTTCTGATAACCCACGATGCACTTGCCTTTTGCAGCCAGGGAATTATGTTATTCACATATGTCTTTTCACAGAAGTGCGATGCCAAAGTGGCCAAAAGATCACTTGCGGTCTTCTGCGTTAAATTCTTCAGAACCGGACCTGTTGTATCAATAAGTTCAAACAAAACAAGTTCATCACCAGAATAAAGGGCTTCCACATAAGCAGAGTCTACATCCCCTTCCAACAGATGTTCTTTAACAACTCTCCAGAGGTTGTTCTTGACATCTACGTGGTGTTGTTTAGCATTAGTTGTAGAAATCCTGCTGAAGACATCATTGTTTCTCCTCAATTGACCACCATGAGTTCCCTGTCCACTATTTTTGTCAACTCCCTTTCCAACAGGATATCCGCCTTGTTTTGCAGCAGGATCAGTCCACATGTCTAGATTTTGTGTTCTAAAACTGCTCGATCTACTCTTCACAAGTGGCCTTTCCTCTTGAACATCCATGCCTTTGGTGGGCAGTAGCGGAGACTTGCCATGAGGTATATCGACAGATGGTTTTATCAGAGGAAGATGAAAGGGACAAATTACAATTGGTAATGATATAACGCTGGTGTATATAAAGAAATGGGTCAGGGCGGGTTTGAACAGTGGGTCGGGCGGGTTTAGAAAATAGAATGGGTAGGTAATCTGATCCAATCGTTGACTGCCACGTGTTAAAAAATTATGTGGAAACAAGTTTTAACGGCTGAGGGATATATATGGCCCTAATGTATAACGGTGGGGATATATTTGTTAAAGAATTCAAACGGATGATAAATATGGCTTATTTTGAATAGTAAAAGGATATATTTGACCCTTAACCGAAACAAAAAAGGTGTTAAAAACAGGATAAGAAAAAGAAAAACTAAAAAATAAACAAGAACATCTTCTTCCATGCACGTCAATCATTCATATTTCTTTCTCCATCTCAGTTGCTTTCCATATCCAGATTCGCTAGAAGGTCACCTTTTTTTCTCAAATTTCTCCTAGTTTGCTCGATTAAAGAATGTTGTCAGTGCAATATCGAAAAGAACACCGGCTCTAAATTTTTGCTTCTATTTGCCAATGTGAACAACTCAAAATATCTTGGACAGAAGCAAACTCAAGTGGAAGATTTACGACTGCAAAATCGACCAATTTAGTGTTCTCACTAATTTTCTGAGTTGAGGTTGGAACTAATGTTTCGTCTCAGCACTATTACCGACCAGCTGAAGCTCTAAAGAAAAAGGACTATGATCAGCACTTGTTTGAGAATCCACTTGCAATCCAGCATCAGTAGGGACTTTAGATGAGTTCGGAAGTACTTTAGACCAATTTGTTGCTACATAACTAGTGAAGAGTTCACTGTGTCATTTTGTGGATTATCTTGTATGCTCGGAACAACTGAAATTTCTTTTTGCATTATCGTGGAGTTTGTCTCGATGAATTCAGCGGGAGAAAGATTAGACACATTCTCCATGACAGCAGAAAAGCTTTTCGCGTTGGTTATTTTTTACTTGGACAGCCGGAACACTGGAACTCCATTTCTGGCCAACTCTGTTGAAAAATAAACTTGATTTTGGGTTATGTGTTTTGGATTTGGGCTTGCAAGTATCCAAGTATATTAGATCAAGATTGTAGTCCATTATCTAGAAACTTCTTGTAATATGTAGTAGTCAAAGTGTGTAGAATAATTTTGTAAAATATCTAAGTCTAGAATTATCATGAGAATACTTAGGAATTATCTAGATACTAGTAGATGATGAAGTATTCTAGACTATTTCATTGTGTAGTAAAAATAGAGGTATCACCCCTCATTTGTAATTAAGCAATAAGCAAAGCATTCAAGATCAATCAAGCTTCTAAATCATCAATCCTCTCTTCCACAAATAATATATATATAGCCTCCTATTTCCAACAAATTGGTATCAGAGCTTGGTTTGACAAGATGATAGCCAACAATGTCATCACATTTCCTCACCTCACAAATGATAATTATGATCGATGGCATCCAAATGAAGACCTTCCTAGGTGGACAAGACCTATGGGAGATTGTGGAGCAAGGTTATGAGGAGCCTAAAGACAATGGCTCACTCACGAAAGAAGAAAAGCGAGACAAGATTAATGATCAAAAGGCTCTTTCCATCATCCAACAAAGTGTAGATGATGGAGCTTTTGAAAAAATTGCAAGTGCAACCACCGCCAAGAAAGCATGGGAGATCTTAGAGAATTCTCACAAGGGAGTTGATAAGGTGAAAAAGGTTCGACTACAAACCCTACGAGGTGAGTTCGAATCCTTAAATAAGAAAGACTTTGAATAAATTTCCGATTATTTTACAAGAGTCTTGGCAATTGTCAATCAATTAAAGAGGAATGGTGAAACTCTAAGCGATGTAAGAGTCATTGAGAAAATTCTTAGATCATTAGATTCAAAATTCGACTATATAGTCGTAGCCATCGAAGAATCTAAAGATCTAGAATCAATGACTATCGATGAACTCATGGGTTCACTACAAGCCCATGAAGAGAGGTTCAATAAGAAAAATAAGGAGCCTTTGGAGCAAGCTTTACAAGCAAAACTCTCTTTCAAGGAAGAGAGTAGTGAAAAGACTCATCAAACGAGTCAACGAGGTCGTGGTAAAGTACGTGGCCGAGGACGTGGGTGGGGATATATCAAACGTGGAGGCTATAGTTCTTACAAAAATGAAGAAAGAAGCCAAGATTTTCACTCGACAAGAGGTCGCGGGAGAGGCTACACAAGTAGAAGGCCAAGGTATGACAACTCTCAAACTAAATGCTATAATTGTCATAAATTTGGCCACTATGATTCGGAATGCGAGAAGTCAAACAATTTCGTGCAAGAAAGAGCAAATTTTGCACAAGAAGATACCGAAGCCGTGGAAAACACTTTGTTACTAGCATGCAAAGGTTGAGACAACGGAGGATCGAATTTGTGGTATCTCGACACGGGTGCAAGCAACCATATATGCGGTGACAAAAGCATGTTTGTGAAGTTAGACGAGGCAATAAGTGGAAATATCACCTTCAGAGATTCCTCTAAAGTCCCGGTTAAAGGCAAAGTCTTTGGAATGTTCAAGAAGTTCAAAGCATTTGTGTAGTCAAAGTGGTCTCACCATAAAGGCGATGAGATCCGATCGTGGAGGAGAGTTCACATCCAAGGAATTCAAGGAATTTTGTGACAACAATGGCTTACGACGTCCTCTAACTCTTCCGTATTCACCCCAGCAAAATGGTGTTGCAGAAAGAAAGAATAGGACCATCCTTGATATGGCCCGGAGTATGTTAAAGAGCAAAAGGATGCCTAAGGAGTTTTGGGCCGAGGCAGTGGACTGTGCGATTTATCTAGCAAATCGCTCGCCCACTAAAAGTCAAGAACAAAACGCCCATTGAAGCTTGGAGTGGAAGGAAGCCCGGCATCTCACACCTACAAGTGTTCGAAAGTGTGGCATATGCTCATGTGCCAGATCAGAAGAGGACGAAGCTCGATGATAAAAGCGAGAAGCTCATATTTGTGGGCTATGACTCAAGTTCGAAGGGTTACAAGCTATACAATCCCAAGACCAGTAAAGTAATCTCAAGTCGAGACGTGGTGTTCGATGAAGAAGCAACATGGGATTGGAATGTTCCCGAAGAGGAGAACTACGATTTTCTCCCTTTTCCATTCGAGAGTACTATAAGGAACGAAGAATATCTAGAGGTTCAAGAACCTTCTAGTACACCATCTCCACACTCTCCACATACTCTAACCACACTAAATGAAGCGACCCCAACATCAAGAGGAGAATCAAGTAGGCTACAACATCGCACAAGGAGTATTAAGGAGTTGTACAAGGTAACTCAGCCTATGGAGGATCTAACATTGTTCTGCCTTCTTGCCGATTGTGAGCCAATAAGCTATGAAGACGCAGCAAAAAGCGAGAAGTGGAAACGTGCCATGGACGAGGAGATTCAAGCAATCAAGAGGAATGATACGCGGGATCTCGCTACTCTATCAAAGGGGCATAAGGATATTGGTGTAAAGTGGGTGTACAAGGCCAAGAAGAATTCCAAAGGTGAAGTTGAAAGATACAAGGCAAGGTTGGTGGCGAAGGGATATAGTTAACGAGCCGCCATAGACTTATTTGCTCCTGTCGCTCGTCTAGAAACAATAAGATTGATGATCTCACTTGCGGCTCAGCATAATTGGAATATTTATCAAATGCATGTCAAATCTGCGTTCCTTAATGGCCACTTAGAAGAAGAAGTCTATATAGAACAACCTTCGGGACACATCGTGAAAGGCCAAGAGAATAAGGTGCTGAAATTGAAAAAGGCCTTATACGGGTTGAAGCAAGTGCCTCGGGCATGGAATAGCAGGATAGACAAGTATTTCCAGTAGAATGACTTTACAAAATGCCCACGTCAGCATGCCATCTACACCAAAGTAAGTAAGGATGGAGATGTTATGCTTGTGCGCCTATACATGGATGACTTGATATTCACCGGTAGTAATCCCAAAATGTTCGAGGAGTTCAAGAAAGCAATGGTTTGGGATTTCGAGATGAGCAACATTGGACTTATGGCTTACTATCTTGGGATCGAGGTGAAACAAAAGAAAGAAGGAATATTCATATCCCAAGAAGGTTATGCGAAGGAGGTGCTGAAGAAGTTTAAGATGAATGACTGCAAGTCGATGAACACACCGGTGGATTGCAATATCAAGTTTTCAAAAGATGATGAAGGATACTTGGTGGACCGAACACAATACAAGAGTTTGGTTGGAAGTCTGAGGTACCTAACCTGCACGAGGCCAGATATTCTCTACGGAGTTGGACTAGTAAGTCGATATATGGAAGCACCTACTATAAATCACTTGAAGGCAGCAAAGAGGATACTTCGCTACATCAAAGGTACGATTGAATATGGTCTCTTTTATTCGCCTTCTGATCACTTCAAGCTAGTTGGATACAGTGATAGTGATTGGGCCGGAGACATAGATGATCGTAAGAGTACGAGTGGTTTCGTGTTCTATATGGGAGATACGGCTTTCACATGGAGTTCGAAGAAGCAACCCATAGTGACTCTGTCAACATGTGAAGCCGAGTATGTAGCAGCAACATCGTGCACCTATCATGTAATGTGGCTCAGGAAGTTACTAAATGAGCTTAAGTATTCACAAAAGTAAGCTACAGAGATATATGTGGATAACAAGTCTGCGATTGCTCTAGCAAAGAATCCAGTCTTCCATGATCGAAGCAAGCACATCGATACGAAATACCATTACATCAGGGAGTGTGCTACAAATAAAGAGGTGTTGATAAAGTACGCGAAGTCATTTGACCAATTTGCTTATATTTTTCACAAAGCCTCTAAAACACGAGACGTTTCAGAGATTACGGAATATGCTCAGAGTGACTAAATCAAGATTAGGGGGCTGTTGAAAAATAAACTTGATTTTGGGTTATGTGTTTTGGATTTGGGCTTGCAAGTATCCAAGTATATTAGATCAAGATTGTAGTCCATTATCTAGAAACTTCTTGTAATATGTAGTAGTCAAAGTGTGTAGAATAATTTTGTAAAATATCTAAGTCTAGAATTATCATGAGAATACTTAGGAATTATCTAGATACTAGTAGATGATGAAGTATTCTAGACTATTCCATTGTGTAGTATAAATAGAGGTATCACCCCTCATTTGTAATTAAGCAATAAGCAAAGCGTTCAAGATCAATCAAGCTTCTAAATCATCAATCCTCTCTTCCACAAATAATATATATATATAGCCTCCTATTTCCAACAAACTCAAGCTTCGTCGGTGTTCAATATAAGGTCGAAGCTGACATTTCTGACAGTAAAATGGTTATTTACAGTTTATGAGTTAGTCAATAATACCAGGAATCATTCCTCGAAGATGTTTCAATCTACCGATGACAAAATCAAAATTTTAATACTACCGGTCAACGAGCTCTGAAACCACCATGAACACTTTGATTCACTTTCACTCGTTCGAAGTAAAGTCAATAGTCCCGTGAAATTGGAAACTAAATCAACTCCAACATTTTAATCGATAGCAAAATTTGGATTTGATATCAGACTAGCAAAAATAACATTTTCCAGCAAGTTTGAGATGGGATTAGGCTATCATTCTTAAGATAAGCATTAATGAGGAAATATTAAGGGACTTAGATTTATACATATAGCATAAGTGGCTAGAGTGTAACCTGGAGTTGTGTGACGACCCAGACGTTCGTCTTATTAATTAATGCCCCAATCCCCTATTAACTACTTTTCCCGAGTTTATTTCTGCTATTTTGATTTGTCGAGATGTTCGGTTTTAATTTTCGGAAATATTTGGGACACTTAGTTCAAAAATGAGAGCTTAAGTGTTGGAAAGTTGACCGTAGTCGGAAGTGCGAAGACGGCCTCAGAATGGAAATATGATGGTTCTGTTAGCTCCGGTAGGTGATTTTGGGCTTAGGGGTGTGTTTTGATTGTAGTTTGGAAGTCCGTAGCTAATTTAGGCTTGAAATACCGAAAGTTAAATTTTAAAGTTTCCGGTTCGATAGTAAGATTTTGATATGAGGGTCGGTGGAATTCCTAAAGTTGCAGTACTTCCATCATGTCATTTGCGATGTGTGCAAAATTTCAAGTTATTCGGATGTAGTTTGGCTGGGTTTTTTGTCAAAAGCATAATTTGGAAGATTTTTAGAAACTTATGCTTGAATACAATGTGTTTGCAGTGATTTGGTATTGTTTGAGGTATTTTGATGATTGAAAAGAGTTTGAATAAGGTTTTAGGATATGTAGGTGCCTTTGGTTGAGGTCCCAGGAGCCTCGAGTGGGTTTCGAATGTTCAACAGATCATTCTAAGTTGTTAAAAGTTGCAGGTTTTCGTTCAGTTGTTGCAGAAGTATTTTACCCTTCGCGTTCGCGAGTGAACCCTCGCATTCGCGAAGAGTCAGTGGAGTTTGATGGAATTTTCGCTTTTGTGTTCGTGAGGTAAGCTCCGCATTCGCGAAGGGTTATGAGGTTTGATCATCGCGTTCGCAAAAAGAGCATCGCGTTCGCATAGAAGAAAGTGGTCAGTTGGGTTCAAGGTGAAGTTGTTCTTCACATTCGCGAGAGGTGCAACGTGTTCGCGAAGAGTGGGTCAGTGGAAGCATCGTGTTCACGAGGGTCGTGTCGCATTTGCGTAAGAGGATTTTTGGTTAACGTTATTTTGTTCTTCACGAACGCGAGGCTTTGATCGGGTTCGCGAAGAAGGAATTTAAATACGTGGGCAGAATGTTTTATAAGGGTTATTTCACCAAATTTAGCCTAGTTTCCGCCATGGTTAGGCGATTTTGAAGATTCTTGAGGAGGGTTGATGAGGGATTCAACAGGAATCACTTGCATGTAATATTTTTGGCTTCGTAACTCATTTTTATATGATTAAATACCTAACTAGTGGTGAGAAATTTGGAAAATATGGGTAATTACGGCTTGAGTTTAAGAGACCTTTAAATGAGGATTAGAGGGGTCATTTCGAATCCGATTTCAGTGTTTTTATTATATATAGACTCGTGAGAGTACGAAGTTTCCGAAAAATATCAATTTTACCCGATTTCGAGACGTGGGCCTTGGGGGCATTTTTGTTATTTTACCTAATTTCCCGTATTAGCTTAGAATTTAATTGTGGAATCAGTTGCTTGAAGTGTTATTTACAATATGCAATTGAATTGAATAGATTTGGGCCATTTGGAGTCGAGTACTCGTGGCAAAGGCGTGGTTTCGAGTTGATTTAAGCTTGTTCAAGGTAGTTGGCTTGTCTAACCTTGTGTGGGGGACCTTCCTCTTAGGATTTATATATTTGGTAATTAAATTGCCTTGTACATGAGGTGACGAGCGCGTACTTGTGCAGATTATTGGAAAATCTGGTTTTCTTTAAACACATATTAGTATGTTTCTTCTCCCATTTTATTCACTTGTATTGTTAAGCTTGTTAATAGCTTAGGAAAGCATGTCTAAGTGATTTCATTGCTATGATTGCTCAGCCTATTTACCTGAACTCGGTGCAGCCTGCTAGGCTAGAACTATTTGTTGCCTTAATAAGAAATTTCCCTTCTCTGAATAGTTTCTCGTCGTTGTTGTGTATTTACATTGGGACTACGGATGTGGGATTCCGGTAGCTACCCCTTGACTTTTTACTTTGGGACTATTGGTTAGATTCCAGGTAGATCCTCTTGCATATTTACTTTGGGACTACATGTTAGATTCCCGGTAGATTCCCCTGCACAGTGGTATAAACTACAGGAATGCACCCGGTAGATTCCCCCTGTACTAGATATTCATATTTGGGACTACGGAACGGGATTCCTGTAGATCTCTGTGTACTATGAGCTGAGCTACAGGACGATATCTCGAGAGACTTATTGGAGATGTATATTTGGGACTTCAAGACGGTATCCTGGAAAATCCCCGGTTGGTATTATTGGAACTGACATGTATTTTTCTTTGGTGTTTCTATTATTTTTACGTTGTTCTATGTTGTTGTTGTTGTTGTTCCCTATATATTTTTACTGTTGTTCACATATTACACTGTCTTGTTCCATACTATTGAATTATATCATTTATTTAATCTCAGTAGGGCCATGACCTTTCCTCGTCACTACTCAACCGAGGTTAGGCTTGGCACTTACTGAGTACCGTTATGGTGCACTCATGCCCTTTCTGTGAATGTTTTTCATGTGCAGATGTAGGTACGCCGACTCAGTCTTACCATCACTGAAGCGAAGCGAGCGCTCTATAGACTTCGAGGTACATCTGCCACGTCCGTAGACCAAGAAGTACCTTTCTATTCTAGCTGCTAAACATTGCCCTTCAGTATTTACTTTCTTGTTAGATATTCTGGAGTTAGACTGTTAGATATTCCAAAGGATTGTGGTTTTGTGAGTTTCCAGATTTTGGAATAGTATATTAAATCTTGAGGAGTTGTGTTGTATGTGCCGAGCAGCATATAAATAATATTTATTCAGTTATTTTGGCTTTTGTCTATTTATTCTGCAAGTTTAGATTATTTCTGCATTGTTAGGCTTACCCAGTCATAGGGACTAAGTTCCATCACGATAGTTCACGGAGGGCGAATTGGGTTCATGACAAGTTGGTAGCAGAGATCTAGGTTCATAGGAGTCATGGATCACAAGCCGGTTTATTAGAGTCTCGTTGATCGGTACGGAGACATCTGTACTTATCTACGAGAGGCTATGTAACTATTAGGATAATTCCACTTTATTTGATTTTCTACTCGTGCGAGATTTTTTTATATCATAACTAAACTTATGTCTTTCTATTCTCTCAAATATGGTGAGGACACGTGCTATTCGAGATGATCAGGCACCGTGCCCGCTACTGCAGCCGTGAGAGGCTGGAGCCGGGGAAGAGGTCGAAGACGCGCAAGTGGTGCAGCCAGAGTACATACGTGAGCTGCCACCAAGGAGCCACCCCACAATTCCAGTCGTATCCCAGGCACCTGACATACCTACTGCACTACCACGCCAGTATTTCAGGAGACTCTGCAGAGTTTATGAGTATATACACCACCTTGGCTCAGGCAGGGTTACTTTCCCTTACTGCAGCCACATCCCAGGCTGGGGAGGAGCACAGACTCTCACTGCATGCACTCCTTATCAGCGAGTGTATGTTGATGAGTAGCGAAGGCTTGAGAGGTTCAAGAAGTATGACCCTCCGATATTCAGTGGATTAGCATCAGAGGATGCCTTGGGATTTCTGGATGAGTGTTATTATATTATCCATACTATGGGTATATCAGGATCAAGCGGGGTTTTATTCACTACTTTCCAGCTTCGAGGAGCTGCGTATGAGTGGTGACGCACCTATGAGTTAGACAGTCCGGACGAGGACTTGGACTCAGTTTTCGAACCTATTTCTGAGATAGTTTGTTCCTCAGAGCCTTAGAGATGCATGGCGCGCCAAGTTTGAGCATTTACGCCAAGATGCTATGACTGTCTCAGAGTATGTTGTTTGTTATACTAGCTTGGCTAGGCATGCACCAGCCTTGGTTTCTACTGTTCGTGAAAGGGTTCGCTAGTTTATTGAGGGGCTTATTCCCAACATCAGGTCTAGCATGGCTCATGAGTTGGAGATGGATATTCCTTATCATAAGGTGGTGAGCACTGCTAGGAGGATTGAGGGTATGCATTCTAGGGAGAGAGAGGACAAGGAGTCCAAGAGGTCTTCAGGGTAAGGCCATTATTCTGGTGCCCGTACCTTAGTTGCAGGTTATCATGGTAGGGGATATATGAGTCGTCCTATTCATTCAGCTCTTCCAGCAGCCAGTAATTCTCCAGCTCCTCCTAGGCCTCAAAAGCCTTATTATGCATCTTTAGTTTCTACCGCGCCTCTTGCGCGAGATGCTTCCAGAGGTCAGTCTACTAGACCTGGCCCGAGTCAGTCACAGCCACCACGTCCTCCCAGAGCTTGTTTGAGTATGGTGACATATGCCATATGATGAGGGATTACCCCAGACTTGGGGGGGTGCACCTTCACAAACTTCTCAGCCACAACGTGCCCTGCAGAGTTCTCAGGCCATGGTTACAGCTCCAGTTGCTACCCCACCTGCTCAGCTAGCTAGAGGTGGAGGTCGGGGAGGTAGAGGTCACCCTAGACGAGGAGTCTAGGACTGATACTATGCCCTTCATGTCCATACCGAGGTTGTTGCCTCTGATTCTATCATCACAAGTATTATATTGGTTTGCGCAGAGATGCATCGGTTCTATTCCATCCAGGCTCCACTTATTCTTAAGTGTCTTCTTATTTTGCTCCGTATTGTGTGTCTCGGGATTATTTGAGTTCCCCTGTTTATGTTTCTACTCTTGTAGGAGATTCTCTTATTGTGGATCGCGCTTATCGGTCGTGTTTGGTTGCTCTTAGTGATTTTGAGACCAGAGCCGATTTATTGTTGCTCAGTATAGTAGACTTTGACATTATCTTGGGCATGGACTGGTAGTTTCCCCTTTATGTTATTCTTGATTGTCATGCCAAGACCGTGACGCTGGCTTTGCCAGGTGTATCGCGTGTTGAGTGGAGAGGTGCTTTAGATCACACTCCCAGTAGAGTCATTTCTTTCCTTAAAGTTCAACGTATGGTTGAGAAGGGGTGTGACGCGTATCTAGCCTATGTGAGAGATGTCAGTAATGATACCCTTTCAGTTGATTCAGTTCCAGTGGTATGGGACTTTCTCGATGTGTTTCCAGCCGATCTTCCAGGCATGCCGCCTGATAGAGATATTGATTTTGGAATTGATTTGTTGTCGGTAACTCAACTCATTTCTATTCCTCCATATTGTATGGCTCCTCCTGAGTTGGAGGAGTTGAAGGATAAGTTGGAAGAATTACTTGATAAGGGTTTTATTCGACCCAGTATATCACCTTGGGGTGCTCCTGTCTTGTTTGTGCAGAAAAGGGATGGTTATATATGTATGTGTGTTGATTATCGCCAGTTGAACAAGGCTATAGTAAAGAACCGTTATCCTTTGCCTTGTATTAATGATCTATTTGACTTGCTTTAGGGCACACGGGTGTTTTCTAAAGTTGACTTGCGCATACCATCAGTTCAAGATTCGGGAGCCAGATATCCCGAATATTGCTTTCAAGACTCGGTATGGCCATTATGAGTTTCTTGTTATGTCATTTGGGCTGACCAATGACCCAGTAGCTTCTATGCATTTGATACACAATGTATTCCGGCCATATCTTGACTCTTTTGTCATTGTTTTTATTGATGACATTCTGGTGTATTCCTGGAGTTAGGAAGATTATGAGTAGAACCTGAGGATAGTGTTTCATACTCTGAGGGAAAAGAAGTTGTATGCAAAGTTTTCAAAATGTGACTTTTGGTTGGATTCCGTGGCTTTCTTAAGCCACGTGGTATCTAGTGAGGTATTCGGGTGGATCCAAAGAAGATAGAGGCAGTATAGAGTTGGCCCAGACCATCCTCAACTACAGAGATCCGCAGTTTCCTTAGTTTGGCTGGTTACTATCGTCGTTTTGTGGAGGGGTTTTCATCGATTGCATCCCCTATGACTAGACTGACCCAAAAGGGTACTCTGTTCCAATAGACGGAAGAGTGTGAGACGAGCTTTTAGAAGCTCAAGACAGCTTTGACTACAGCCTCAGTTTTAATATTGCTTACAGGTTCGGAGTCTTATACTATATATTGTGATGTCTTGAGAGTTGGCCTTCGAGCGGTATCGATACAGGATGGTAGGGTGATTGCCTACGCGTCCAGACAGTTGAAGATACATGAATTATCCTGTCCATAATCTTGAGTTAGCTGCCATTGTTCATGCCTTGAAGATCTGGTGCCATTACTTGTACGACATGCCTTGTGAGATATTTACTGATCACCGGAGTTTGCAATATCTATTCAAGCAAAAGGACCTTAATTTGCGCCAGAGGAGATAGCTAGAGTCGTTGAAGGATTATGATGTCACTATTCTGTATCACCCAGGCAAGGCCAATGTGGTGGCCGATGCCTTGAGTTGTGGGGCAGAGAGTTTGGGGAGTTTGGCTTATTTACCAGCAGTAGGGAGGCCTATGGCGATGGATGTTCAGGCCTTAGACAGCCAATTTGTAAGATTGGATCTTTCGAAGCCTAGTCGGGTTCTAGCTTGTATGGTTTCTCGGTCTTCCTTATTTGATCGTATCAGGGAGCCGCAGTATGATGACCCTTATTTGCTTGTCCTTAAGGACAAGGTTCAGCATGATGATGCCAGAGATATGACCATTGGCGAGGACGAAGAATTGAGGATGCAGGAATGGGTTTGTGTACCCAATGTTGATGGGCTTCGAGAGTTGATTCTAGAGGAGGCCCACAGAGAGGTTGATATTATTGGAACTGAGTTGTATTTTCCCTCAGTGTTTCCATTGTTTTTACGTTGTTCTATGTTGTTGTTGTTGTTCCCTATATACCGTGTTATTTTTACTGTTGTTCACATATTATACTATCTTGTTCCAGACTATTGAATTATATCTTTTATTTAATCTCAGTAGGGCCATGACCTTTCTGCGTCACTACTCAACCGAGGTTAGGCTTGGCACATACTGAGTACTGTTGTGGTGCACTCATGCCCTTTCTGCGTATGATTTTCATGTGCAGATCTAGGTACATTGACTCAGTCTTACCATCACTAAAGTGAGGTGACCGATGTAGAGACTTCGAGGTACATCTGTCACGTCCGCAGACCGAGAAGTCCCTTTCTATTCTTGTTGTTAAACATTGCCCATCTGTATTTACTTTCTTCTTAGATATTCTGGAGTTAGACTATTAGATATTCCAAAGGGTTGTGGTTCCGTAAGTTTTCGGGTTTTGGGATAGTGTATTAAATCCTGAGGAGTTGTTTGTATGTGCCGAGCGGAATTTAAATATTCTTTCTTCAGTTATTTTGGCTTTTGACTATTTACTCCACAAGTTTAGATTATTTCTGCATTTTTAGGCTTACCTAGTCATAGGGACTAGGTGCCATCACAATAGTTTACGGAGGGCGAACTGGGGTCGTGACAAGTTGGGTAGCAGACCTTGGTAATCATAAACCGAAGTAAGTGTTATGGAATAGTACGGCCTACCTAGATGTAGTAAAGCTATAAGCATACATAATCGAAGCTATGAAACAAGATATACCAATAGTCGCACGTTCGACAAAGTACCAAGCGAAGAAATTTAGTATACCTATAGATTCCTATAGGGACAGCTTATCATAGTTCTGTATATGTTCACAAAGTAAAGCCTAAAAATTAGCTAAAATCAGGAGCAAAAAAGAGAGAAGAGTCGCATAGACACACATACAAGGTCAAATTCATACATGATGCATGACAGAAGGTAGCAACAATTATGAGATTAAAAAAAATTTGGTCACAAGTCGTGGTGTGAGAAAGAGGCCTAAAGGGAGGAATGCCCTGCCTTTTGGATTAATTAACAAAATAGTTGCCTAAATAACAAGTACAACAGGTCATGACACTGATAAGCGCATCAACCAATATTCGAGGATGAATATTCCAAATAGGAGAATGATATTACACCTAATGTTTTTGTATGTTAGGGTACATCGTAAGTCAATTCATATAAGCTTAGAAATAAGATTATATTTGGAATATTATAGAGTAAGTTAATCATGTTACCTTTGAGGTTACAAATATTTAAGATCACGAATAACAAGTACCATGAGGGTTAGAAAGCTTAGAAGCTAAACCAATTGAAGAAAATAAGTTTCATCGAAAGTCGACAAGTTTGAAATGTTATAACATGTACTTTGGATTGAGAGTAGGGTTCTTAACATGATAATGAGGTTATGTTATGAGTTATTTTAGTCGTTTGATAGTCGTATGCTACGTTATGAAGTCAAGCAAGTTGTAGAATAAAAGTTGGCAAAGGTCATCACAAGTTACATTCATAATGTGTTGAAAATTAGGTAAAATGTAGATGAGCTTTTCTCCCAATATACTTGGATTAATGGATAATCTGAGTACCAAATTAAAGGTTTACGAATCTAGTTTTCAGTTTAAATGTTTTGTTGATACAATGTCGAAGTAGATAGATATTCACATTTTTGCGAGAGCGCGCAAGCAGCTCTCATGGGACCCACTTAGGTGGTGGTCGACCTACTTCACTTTACAAATGAGTTGGACGCCTATTTTCCTCTAATTGTCGAGTCAACTTCATCTCCAAACTTCTCCGAACCTCCTAAATAGATACCATAATGGTTCGAAGTGATTCTAAAGTAACTACATTATAATTTAATATCAAAATGTAGTTCCAGTGAAGACCAATACCTCTTTGAGATTGAATTGTCATTGAGGATAGCTGTAGGTTGTGTTTGGCTGAATTTTCAAATGGTTGATATTGAGGATAGTTAAGGATACTACAACAGAAGACTTAAAATAGTTTGAGATGTTATTGTTCTTAATTGACTGTTTTGGGAAATTTGTTTGAATGGTTGGAAACCTTGGGAAATTACTTGTTATTGTCTACATGTTGAACTTGCTATTAGTATTGTGAATAAGAAGATAAAGGAAAATATAACAATGGAAAATTGTACTTGATATTGTTGTTGGATTGTTGGGTTGCTTGAGTGTGGATTAAGTGGTTAATATGAGACTGGAAGTCCTCCGATTTTACTTAGTATCATGCTAGACAAGCTTTTAAGTTAAGTAATATATGATGATGGGGTTGAAGGGTGCTAAAGGGATTCAATCCCAGCTTGCCGATCGTCGTGATATGTTGATGACTTGTTAATGAAATATTTTGTACCCTATTGTTAATGTTGTTCTTATTGTATTGCTCTAGTTGTTGTTGTTGGTATATGGTATTGGAGGATGCCCTTGTTATAGGGGAGATGCTGGCCAAATTTACATAAACGAGCTACTAGCTTAAGTGCGGAATTAGCCTTTATTCAGCACTGATTTTGAATCTCCTTATGCTATGGTAGATTGAGTTTAGTTGTTTGATGAATCGCTTGGAAGGTATTACGGACTCAACGGAGTTAAGGTATATTAAGGCTATCCCTTATTTTCTTTTGGCATGATCCATATGATACAAATAAAACGAGCAAACGCGGAACTTTCACAAATGACTCTATTCTTAGAAGTACTAGGGCTGCCTATGTTCTTGATTCCCCATGTATCCTATTATTATATTGTAAGTTCATGGGTCTCAAAAAATACGTAAGTTGATCAAGTTTATCCGAATGCATATTGATCTTATGACATTCCGAGAGATCTTATTGACTTACTTCATTATGTATTGTATTTATTTATACATGTATGTTGACCCATGACTACATGACATTATATAGCGTACATGTCACGACCCAAACTGGAGGGCCATGACTAGCACCCGACCATACTTGCCGAGCACTAACGTACATTTTATCTAACCTTCTTTATTATCTTTTAGGGCCAACGAGATCAATATAAATGGTAGACATGGATCATTGATAACCAACAATAAAAGATGATGGCATGAACATACATAATATGGGATGACCGTACAATCAAGAAACTATATATAAGGTACGAGCTATCATGTTACCATGAAAGACTATACAACAAAAACTAGTCGACGAGGCATACCAAACTATAAATGAGTAGACAATTATCTATGAGCCTCTAAAGGAACATAAGTGTTGCAACATTGATGGAATAGGGCCCAGACATACCCATAATATCTATAACAAAAATGCATACTAAGACCACGGCAAGTCCGAAGAAGGGATCTCGCCAATCACTGTTGAACTGGACAGCCTACTGTGGTGGCGGAGCTGTGCCTGCCTGTCTATCAGGACCTGCAGCACGACATGCAACGTCCATAAATAAAAGGACGTCGGTACGAATAAAGTACTGAGTATGTAAGGTAGGGAACCATAAGTACGAACAGTAATATAAGCAGGGATAGAGAATATACAACTTGTAACATCTGGGTACCTCCTTATGCTATGGTAGATTAAGTTTAGTTGTTTGATGAATCGCTTGGAAGGTATTACGGACTCAACGGAGTTAAGGTATATTAAGGCTATCCCTTATTTCCTTTTGGCATGATCCATATGATACAAATAAAACGAGCAAACGCGGAACTTTCACAAATGACTCTATTCTTAGAAGTACTAGGGGTGCCTATGTTCTTGATTCCCCATGTATCCTATTATTATATTGTAAGTTCATGGGTCTCAAAAAATACGTAAGTTGATCAAGTTTATCCGAAGGCATATCGATCTTATGACATTTCGAGAGATCTTATTGACTTACTTTATATGTATTGTATTTATTTATACATGTATGTTGACCTATGAGTATATGACATTATATAGCGTACATGTCACGATCCATACTAGAGGGTCATGACTAGCACCCGGCCATACTTGCTGAGCACCAACGTACATTTTATCTAACCTTCTTTATTATCTTTTAGGGGCAACGAGATCAATATAAATGGTAGACATGGATCATCGATAAACAACAATAAAAGATGATGGCATGAACATACATAATATGGGATGACCGTACAATCAAGAAACTATATATAAGGTACGAGCTATCAGGTTACCATGAAAGACTATACAAAAAAAACTAGCCGACGAGGCATACTAAACTATAAATGAGTCGACACATATCAATAAGCCTTTAATGGAACATAAGTGTTGTAACATTGCCGGAACAGGGCCCCGACATACTCATAATATCTATAACAAAAATGAATACTAAGACCACGGCAAGTCCGAAGAAGGAATCTCGCCAATCACTGTTGAACTGGACAACCTACTATGGTGGGGGAGCGGCGCCTGTCTATCCATCAAGACCTACAGCACGAGATGCATCGTCCACAAATAAAAGGACGTCAGTACGAATAAAGTACTGAGTATGTAAGGTAGGGAACCATAAGTATGAACAGTAATATAAGTAAGGATAGAGAATATACAACCTGTATCATCTAGAGGAGGGCTACTGGCATGCAATATATGATACATATGTATATATACATAAACTTTTAAGATGTACGCCTCTGTGGGCATCATCATCATCATATCGTACCCGCCCGTAATAGGCTCGGTAAAAACATACTCGGCCATCATAAGGCTCGGTAGAATCGTACCCGGCCACATGGAGCTCAGTAAAATCCAATTGATCAGTGGTTGCACAATAGATGTCGTACCCGGCTGACTATAGCACAGCTCAGTAGAGTAAAATAGATACATATATATAATACATGCTTGACTCATGGAATCACGTTCTATACCTTTCGGAGTGACATAAGATCGGTATCCTATGTACACATTATTAGGACTAACTCTTCACTATGAAAATTATAAGAATCAGGAAGTACCAATAACATTGATAGAATAAGAATAAGAGAAGTAACATCAACATTAATCGTTCCATAAGAGGGGAAACAATGCAAGTACTGCTAGCTTCTAAGAGTAGAGTATCTTTAGAAGCTCGTTCATTACATTATGTACGATCGGAGTCGTGCAAAAGAAGGAAAGGGATAGTCTCACATATCTTGTATATACTGCCCAACCTCAATCTATGCAAATGTCACGACTCCTTAGTCTACAATAGGAGAAATGACACTATGATTTTCCCTTTGTTTGGGTCTTAAATCTTGAGAGAACCTTTAGAGGATGTTCCTAGGGTTATAAGGTCTGAATATAGTGAAATTAAATGACTTAAAACAGGGTGAAGGCATCATATATATATATCCAAAAGTTTTAAACCGCCTAAGTGGGCCCCGTAGAGAGGTACTTGGCGCAGTCTCGCCAAAACGCAAATATCTCTCTACTCCAAGATCGTATTGACAAACGGTTTAATGAGTTGAAAACTAGACTCATAGATATTCAATTTGATGGGTAGATCACCCCATAATTCTTAGTAAATTAGCAGAAAACCTTAGTAACATTTCACCTCATGTTTAAGAAAAACTATGAACCTAAGTTTTGATAACTTTTGTCGACTTTTGTCTCATAACTCGTTTGACTTCAAGACTTATGATACGGATATTATATGATTCAAATACCTAAAATTATGACCTTTTGAGTGTATTAATAACCTCTAGGTTTACCTGAAAATACGAGTTACAACATGCTGGATTCGTTTAATTTCTAATACTTGTTAATCACCCTTATATACCCTTGTATCACTTAAGACTAATAGCATTAACTTCTTATCATCTCAAAGATAATTTCTTCTTGGATTTATGTTAACTAACATATGGCATGAACTAATGCGTGTGAATATGGGTTGTAACAGTACATTATATGTATATGGAGTATGAGAAAAAGTTACGGTGTTATATATGCACCACCACCTGATCAGCTGGTATACGTTGATGATTTCACCCATAGAGGTCGAGATGATATGATGGGATTCCCTCAGAGGCTTGATGATATTATGTACGCATATAGTTATGCAAGATATGACACACACACACATATATAGTCAGACTTATAGGTTGAGTTCTTTACTCCATATTTCTTTCATGTCATTTATATATTGTTTTCACGCCTTACATACCTAGTACTTTATTTGTACTAACATCCCTTTTGCCTGGGATGTTGCATTTTATGCCCACAGGTCCCGATAGACAGCTTGACAGTCCTCCTAATAGGCTATAAGCTCAGTGGAAGGTTTTGGTGCACTCCACTTACCCCGGAGTTACCTATTTGGTCAGTATGATTTGGACATGTATTTATTGGTATGGCGGGGCCCTGTCCCGACCTTTATGACGTTCATGTACTCTTAAAGTCTTTTAGACATATGTCATGGATATGGATATTTGTATAGCATTTCCGGCCTATTTTTTGAGTGTAGAAATGAACATGCCGGCCTTATAGGCATGTATGTCACAAGTATAAGTTTCTATATCATGTTGGGTCGTACTATTTTTAATATTTCCTTATGTTTTATTCTGGCTTTATCATGACGGCTTTCTTCCCCGTTTACCCATGACGGTATGATAAGAAAAAAATAAATTATGTGTATATTCGGTTGGGTAAGATACCGGGTGCTCGTCACGGCCAAACCGTTTGAGTCATGACATGATAAACGTGAAAATTTTATGGATGACATATACATTAAAATTTAAAAAAATGTAGGGCTTGAATATTTCAGAAAACAGTAATCGACCCTGAAAAGACAATAATGCCAAAATGCATTTGTGTGATGTTCTTATGAATGGAGGACATAGAGAAGATAAAGTTGATAAAAACGTATTGCTTCCAACATTGCGTATTGGAGCAATAAAATTTCATAAGCTAAGGGAGGTACACTAAGTTCAATTGATTGTGTGATGGCTAGAAGAACAAAAATGGATAAAAAGTCTTAAGGTTACGTGAGAATACTAGTAATTGATATATTTAAAATTCTAATTTATAACAATTAAATGTTTTTCAACTATGGACGCAATAACTATTTTTGGTTGACAGTCAGACTAAAAGTGGTCAAGTTTAATCTCTCGTCTTGCTATAGATTTTGGCTTTACTTTTGCAACAACAAAAAAAATTAAAAACATTGTTTGTTTATGAAATACGATCATGATTTGGGGGGAAAAAATTAAATATTTTGAAGTTCCCAAAAATTGGTTTAGGTTAGTTTTTGGATAATTTTTTTTCTTTTACTTACAAAACATTAACTTTTCTTCACATAAAATGCATATCCAAATATAACTTCAACGTCCAAAAATTATTTTTCAACACAACTTCAAAAATTCTTTTTCCATGTTACAATCAAATCTATATGTCCAAACACTGTCAAGTTTCAATTAAATATATATGTCCAAATCTCTATGTCCAAACACTATCAAGTTTCAATTAAATTTATATATCCAAATGCTAACTTACAAACTTAGAGAATAAATAGTGCTCAAGATTATACTTGAAGGACAAAGTTCAGCATACCCTCAAAGATAAGGGTTAATTTTGGCTAAAAATTCCACTCTTTTGCATGGACTTTTTATACGAATTCACTTTGTCCAAGTGATGAATTTTGTTGGCAAAAAAAAAAACGTCAAAAGCAAAAAGGAAAGGCCTTGATTTTCGCTTATAAATACCAAAAAGCCACTATATTACACACACAAAAAGTCGGAATGATTAAAGATCATGTTTGTTGCATTTGCTTCTTCAGACCTCCAAGAGGACCATAAACTTTCTCCTCTACCTTTCGCATATGACAACTACAGCTACTGATGTTAAGATTAGAACCACATTTTAGGCATAAACCTTTGCACTTGGAATCACAGACAGCATTAATGGTGATTTCTATGTGCACCAGATCTCTAATTTGTTTTGAAATGTCGATAACTTTTTCCTGAGGAGGGAAATACAGCTGGTCTTCCAAATCGATCCAAGCATCATCGTCCTCCATTTCCTCTTCGTCATGTCCAGAACTTCTGAATTTTCCCTCCCCAAACATTACGCCCATATCCAATGTCTCTGGTTCCTTTATAGGTTCTTCGCTGAGTAGGAGTGAAAAGTTTGAAAAGATACTTTCCGCAGCTGGTTCACCGCACCTTCACAAATACATTATTTGCCATCAGCAAAAAGACCAATATTTCTGCTTTGAAGTGAAAGGAAAGCGGAATTTGACAACAAACAAATACTGAGCATTAGAATTAGAAGGTAAAGTTTTCAGGTTATGTATATATGCAAGACAAGAATTTTTATTTTCGGAACCATTCTATAAGGCATGAAGATAATCTAAACCAATCACTTTCAACTATAATAGGGAAGACCTGTTTTAAAGTGCACATTCCCTTGAGTTACAGGACAGGTAAATGTCCTATGAAGAAAATCTTATATCCTCTTTGTCCCCTCTTGAGCAATCTTTTAGTTCTGGATTAAATGGGTCTGTTTCGTCCAATCTAGTCAGTAGTCACCACTTGACCACCTTATGCAGATGTAAAACTAGGTACTAACTTCTTTTACAATCTCTAGGTAACATCAGAGACAGCATTAATGGTAATTGGGACCATTGGAGACTCTTTTTCTTATTCATGTTTTTGGATGACCCAGAAATTATTGAGAGCCAGCAGCGGGTCCGTCTCTCAAACCGTCTCCACTTAAATACCAAGCATAGCAGGGTTAGAACCACATGTGTGCTGAGCCTGCATATCACACGTTGCTCTCTTACCACAAACCAAAGCCATGGTGGCTTCAAGGCTGATCATCATCAGAGAATCTCATGAGGCATTTCTTCCAACTTGATGCACTTCTGACCTTTTTGGCTTCCACCATGGCCAGTACTATTAGAAATCCTATACTTTGAAAGTCATTCATCAAACCATTCACGTGTCCTCATGTATTGGCAGAAGAAGTGTTAAATAAACTTAGGAAGAAGGAGCCAAAAATCATGAATATATATTGATTTCCAGGCATTCAGTTTAACTCAAGGAAAAGGATAAAATCACATGCAGCTGTCATCAAAGCTACTAAAGTTACAGAACTCACCTTTTTGCTTTTTTGTTACAATCATGTCGATGAAAATTGTTAAGCCTGTATTTCATCCTCTATCTAAAGAAGGAAAAATTGATCCACTGATCACCAAGATTGGAACTCATAACCATCTTAACTCATCAGATTATTTTTAAGATTTACTATTTTTGCCGATTATTGCTGGAAGTTCACCTATTAAGATTATGACAGTCCAGTAAACTTAGAAAATATTTCGCCTCCTACTGCTCCAAGCTTATTTCTGGTCCCAACTCTCTATGGAACTTGACTTTAACTGCAAACTCAGGATAGTCCAGCAAACTTTAAGAAACTAAGTTGAGAAGTATGAAACCTCCTACTCTATGTAAGTTACAACCATTTTATTTCAGAAAGCAATTTTCCACTATTCAACTTGTTATCAGTCCTTCTCAGAACTGGAACACTTATATTTGCTACAGAAATGGTTTATTAGCAAAATATACGAGAAGATAATTAAATCAACAACTTTAGAAGTGTTAGAAGTGTAAATATAGTAGAACTCTAACCCAAAGTGTATTAAGAGTAGGTTAGGTTATGTGTATTATATATAGGGCTCATTGTATCATGTTTATATATCAATTATATATTTTTCTCCCGTGCATTCTCACATGGTATCAGAGCTTTGGTGAGAATATTATAGTTGTGCGTCATTCCAGCTAATTCCGGGAAGAAAGACCTCGTCGCCGTGCAATTTTCCGGCAACTTAAGAGGCTGTCCGAACTAAACTACCTTTTCTGTTGGTGTTGTGCAAAATCCGAGATCACCACAAGGTTCGGGAGAGAATTCCAACCAACCCCAGAAAAAATCACCGGCAAAGCACTGCTCACGCGCCCCCACGCGCCGGCAGAACCTCGGCGCGTGAGGCCCACGCGCCGGCGCGTGAGGGCAGTTCCGACCACTTTTTCAGTTTGTTTCTTCAGGACAGATTGGTCGGCTATCAATTCCGACCCTACCCATACTTTTTCCGTTCGATTCCGGCAACTTTCAATTTTTTCCGGCGACTTTATTGACTTTTCCGGCAGCTACAGTACTTTCCGGCCAGAATTTCTTCAGGACGGTTTGCTCCACCTTGAATTCCGAGCCTATCCATATTTTTACTTTTCAATTCCGACAACTTTGAATTTTTCCGGCAGCTACAGTGCTTTTCCGGCAGCGCCAGTTTTCAGTCCTCTGTTTCAGTTTCAGCGAGTTTTCCGTTGATAATCCAACGATGTCTTTGGGACTAGAGTCTTTCGGGTCCAGAAATCAAGGTTCTGGCAGTTCCGGTATTATGATTACCTCAGAACTTTTAATGGGAGGTTCAAACTACCTAGCTTGGGCTTCGTCTGTCGAGTTGTGGTGTAAAGGCCAAGGTGTTCCGGATCATCTAACCAAGGAGTCTAGTGACGGAGATGAAAAAGCCAAAGCACATTGGGAGAAGATTGATGCTCAATTATGCAGTATTTTGTGGCGATCTATTGATTCCAAGTTGATGCCCTTGTTTCGTCCATTCCAAACATGTTATTTGGTTTGGGAAAAGGCTCGTACTTTATACACTAATGACATATCTCGTTTCTATGATGTGATATCGCGGATGACAAATTTAAAGAAACAGGAATTAGATATGTCTACTTACTTGGGTCAAGTGCAGGCAGTTATGGAGGAATTTGAGACGTTGATGCCAGTTTCTGCTAGCGTTGCCAAGCAGCAAGAGCAACAACAAGAGTTGTTTCTAGTTCTTACTCTTGTTGGGCTTCCTAATGATCTTGACTCAGTACGCGATCAGATTTTGGCTAGTCCGACTGTCCCCACAGTTGATGAATTATTCTCTCACTTACTTCACCTTGCTGCAGCACCAAGTCACCCAGTGAGCTCATCACAGACACTTGATTCATCTATCCTCGTCTCCAAATCCATGGACAATCGGGCTTCTCATACTATGGAGTATAGACGAGGAGGAGGTCGCGATGGAAGATCTAGACCCAAGTGTTCTTATTGTTATAAACTTGGTCACACTCGTGACGTGTGCCATTCTTTACATGGTCGACCAACAAAAAATGCTTATGTTGCTCAGACCGAGCCTACAGGTAACCAGGGATTTTCTGTATCTGAACGGGAGTATAATGAGTTCCTTAAATATCGAGCAAGTAAGCAGCCGTCTCCACAAGTAGCCACTGTTGCTCAGCCTGATACTTCTGTTGCTGGTAATTCTTTTGCTTGTGTTTCCCAGTCTAGTCCTCTTGAACAATGGGTTGTGGACTCCGCTGCTTCTGATCATATCTCTGGTAATAAATCCCTTTTGTCAAATATTGCGTATTCACAGTTTCTTCCCAACGTTACTTTAGCTAATGGGTCTCAAACTAAAGCAAAAGGAGTTGGACAAGCAAATCTTCTACCCTCTGTCACTCTAGATTCCGTTCTTTATGTCCCTGGCTGTCCTTTTAATCTTGCATCTGTGAGTCGTTTGACTCGTGCCCTCCATTGCGGAATATATTTTATTGATGACTCTTTTATTATGCAGGACCGCAGTACGGGACAGACGATTGGAACAGGACTTGAATCAGACGGACTCTACTACCTTAACTCACTAACATCCTCTAAGGCCTGTCTAGCTGCCGATCCTCCAGGCCTACTTCACAGTCGTTTAGGACATCCTAACTTGTCCAAACTTCAGAAGATGGTGCCTCGTTTGTCCAGTTTATCCACATTAGAGTGTGAGTCATGTCAGCTCGGGAAACATACCCGCGCCTCCTTTTCTCGTAGTATTGAGAGTCGTGCAGAGTCTGTTTTTTCTTTAGTTCATTCGGATATATGGGGTCCTAGTAGGGTATGTTCAACCTTGGGATTTCGTTATTTTGTTAGTTTCATTGATGATCATTCAAGATGTACTTGGATTTTCTTAATGAAAGATCATTCTGAGTTGTTTTCTATATTCCAAAATTTTTGTGCTGAAATTAAAAATCAATTTGGTGTTTCTATTCGCACCCTTCGCAGTGATAATGCCTTAGAATATTTATCCTCTCAATTTCAGCAGTTTATGTCTTCTCATGGAATTATTCATCAGACCTCTTGTCCTTATACCCCTCGGCAAAATGGGGTTGCAGAGAGAAAGAATAGGCACATTGTTGAGACTGCTCGCACACTTCTCATTGAATCTCATGTTCCGCTGCGTTTTTGGGGCGATGCAGTTCTCACATCTTGTTATTTGGTTAATCGGATGCCTTTATCTCCCATCCAGAATCAGATTCCACATGAGGTCTTGTTTCCCCAGTCACCCTTATACTCTGTTCCCCCTCGTGTTTTTGGGAGCACTTATTTCGTTCATAAATTAGCTCCTGGAAAAGATAAGTTAGCTCCTCGTGCTCTCAAGTGTCTTCCTTGGTTATTCTCGTGCTCAGAAGGGCTATCGTTGTTATTCCCCTGATCTTCGTAGGTACCTTATGTCAGCAGATGTCACATTTTTTGAGTCTAAACCTTTCTTTACCTCTTCTGACCATTCTGACCATCTGGATATATCTGAGGTTTTACCTATACCGGCCTTTAGGGAGTCTACTATATCTCCTCCTTCACCTGACCCTGCTCCTACTGCGGACTTGTCTCTTCCGATTGCACTTCGGAAAGGTATACGGACCACCCTTAATCCTAATCCCCATTATATCGGTTTAAGTTATCATCGTTTGTCATCACCCTATTATGCTTTTCTATCTTCTTTGTCCTCTGTTGCCATCCCTAAGTCTACAGGTGAAGCATTGTCTCATCCAGGGTGGTGACAGGCTATGACTGACGAGATGTCTGCTTTACATACGAGTGGTACTTGGGAGCTCGTCCCTCTTCCTTCAGGTAAATCTGCTGTTGGTTGTCGTTGGGTATATGCAGTCAAGGTTGATCCAGATAGTAAGGTTGATCGTCTTAAGGCTCGTCTTGTGGCCAAGGGATATACTCAGATATTTGGGCTTGATTACAGTGATACCTTCTCTCCCGTGGCTAAGATAGCATCAGTCCGCCTTTTTCTCTCTATGGTTGTTGTTCGCCATTGGCCTCTGTATCAGCTGGACATTAAAAATGCATTTTTTACACGGTGACCTTGAGGATGAAGTTTATATGGAGCAACCACCTGGGTTTGTTGCTCAGGGGGAGTCTCGTGGCCTTGTATGCCGCTTGCGCCGGTCACTTTATGGTCTAAAGCAGTATCCTCGAGCCTGGTTTGGTAAGTTTAGCACTGTTATCCAGGACTTTGGCATGACTCGGAATGAAGCTGATCACTCTGTATTCTATCGGCATTCTGATTCACGTCTCTGTATTTATCTAGTGGTCTATGTTGACGACATCATTATTACCGGCAATGACCAGGATGGTATTACTAAATTGAAGCAACATCTCATTCAACACTTTCAGACTAAGGATCTGGGCACACTAAAGTATTTTCTGGGTATTGAGGTCGCACAGTCTAGCTCAGGTATTGTGATCTCACAACGGAAGTATGCCTTAGATATTCTTGAGGAGACAGGAATGACAGGTTGTAAACCTGTTGACACTCCAATGGATCCAAATTCTAAACTTCTTCCAGGACAGGGGGAGCCTCTTAACGATCCTGAAAGATATAGGCGGTTAGTTGGTAAACTAAATTATCTTACAGTGACAAGACCTGACATTTCCTTTCCTGAGAGTGTTGTGAGCCAGTTTATGGGTTCGCCATGTGATAGCCATTGGGATGCAGTTGTTCACATTCTTCGGTATATAAAATCAACTCCAGGTAAAGGTTTATTGTTTGAGGATCGAGGCCATGAGCAGATTGTTGGATACTCCGATGTTGATTGGGCAGGCTCGCCTTCTGACAGACGTTCTACTTCTGGATATTGTGTCTTAGTAGGAGGAAATTTGGTATCTTGGAAAAGCAAGAAACAGAATGTGGTTGCTCGGTCTAGTGCAGAAGCAGAATATCGAGCAATGGCTATGGCGACATGTGAGCTAGTTTGGGTCAAACAGTTGCTCAAAGAGCTGAAATTTGGTGATGTTAGTCAGATGGGACTTGTGTGTGATAATCAAGCTGCTCTTCATATTAGTGTTCCACGAGAGAACTAAGCACATTGAGATTGACTGTCACTTTATCAGAGAAAAGATACTCTCGGGAGATATTGCTACAAAGTTTGTAAAGTCAAATGATCAGCTTGCAGACATTTTCACCAAGTCCCTCACTGGTCCTCGTATTAACTACATATGTAACAAGCTCGGTACATATGATTTATATGCACCAGCTTGAGGGGGAGTGTTAGAAGTGTAAATATAGTAGAACTCTAACCCAAAGTGTATTAGGAGTAGGTTAGGTTATGTGTATTATATATAGGGCTCATTGTATCATGTTTATATATCAATTATATATTTTTCTCCCGTGCATTCTCACAAGAAGCACATAAAATTTGTTAGGATGATGATTTTACTGTGGCATAGAATACGCCTAAAAGATAAGGAGCTGTAAGACTTCCAGGTTCAAATAGGAAATACCATATCTGGGTAATTGAACTTCAGAAAAGGGCATGAAGTTTAGTGAAATGAAATGTGCACTTGTTTAAAGAAACAAACTGAAGTTGCTCCTCTAATGATTTATGACACAGACTTGTGAAAAATATAGCATGGTACACTGCTTCCGTCACCTAGTTCCTAAAAGTGTTTTCACCTGAAATGCGTGAGATAATTGGGCCCCTCCATTACCCTTTTTTTGGGGGGGAAGATAACAAAAAGCAATGTATTAATGCTCTTGTTGGGAGTCAAACTCAAGAAGGGTCCCTCCATTATCCTATAGAAAGAAACTATTCCATCTAACCTTAACGGGACAATACAACTGCCTAAAATTTATATCAAGGAAACATTATTAAAAATTCATAGGCCCATTTACAGGGAAGCCAAAATTCTATCATGTATTTATCATCTCCAGATTGTAAAGCACACAATAATTGGAAAGGCAATGTTCAAATTTCTGTTAGCATTTGGAACGAGCATAGACCAGCAAATGCTTGAAAGATATCTCAAAGTAAATCATAGGGGGACAAAAAAATTCATTAAGTAATACGAAAGAAGATAGAATCACTTAGAACTACAAAGCCTTGTGTTTATTCGAGTTTCAATAAGAAATATGGGGCAGTTACAGGCTCAATATTGCAAGAACCCAACTTAGTAATTTCTAATTCATGTGAGAATTCCAATTGCTTTAGCTATGTTTTTTTTTCTTTTCTTTTTTTTTCCTTTTTTTTTTTGGAATGAAGTAAGTGATTTCATTAAAGAGGGATCAAGAAGATGGAAAAGAATACAAAGATGTAGCTTTTAAGATCACAAAAAGGGCTTAGTAGCTACCGTCTAGATTAAAGAGCTAACAAAATCCAGAAATTGTTTTAGCTATGTTTCTCTCTGCGACAGCTCTCTCAAACATAGAGAAAGACCACAGCACCATTAGGACTGATATATATTGTTAAGGTCCGCAAAGTGGACCATTCCCAGTAATCAGCAGGAGGAAAGGCACCAAGTTTTAATAATCAAGAGGAAGTTCCAGCATACAAGATGAAGTACAAAGCTTGGATACTACTAAAATATAGTGATCAAATTGAGGAGAAGTTTATTCTTGCAACCTTGAAAATTTCAGCACGAGCATCAAAGAGGAAGCAAACAGGAGATATATATTTACCTCCTTTGGATTTTTCTAAATCATCATATCGATAATTATTTTAGGAAACTTTGGAAGAGGAATACAAAAATAATCAATTCATTCTCTTCGTGTGAACCAGAATTGTAAACCAAAGAACAATTGTGTCGTTCTTGAGTAATCAACCAATCTACACCCCGACAAAATTTGCTGGCTATATGAATCATCTATCCTCCGTAATTATTCTGCTCTATTTCGCCCCATCTCATTCCACTACCAAATAATTTGAGCCTTTTAAGACAGAGTAAGGTACCTTGAGCTAGAGGTGCTTTAAATCTCATTGTACGCTGACATATAAGTCTCACATAGTCTTGGAAACATTTGACCCTATATAAAGTAATAACAACTGAGCCAAATCGCAACTAGTTGGTATCGCCTACATAGATTCTTTGTTTCGATAGTGTTCTATTATGATCTAAGTAATGATTCTAAGAAATTTTACGATCTTTTGAGACAACTTATTTGATTTGGACTTAGGTTCATCTTTCCATTTTAGCAATTTCAATCATCAAAATATTGCATCCACAGGCTAGTGCATATGGAGGTATGCGTAGTACATGGTGGTTAAACGTTCAAAGTTTATTCTTTATGTATGGAAATTTTGTGAATGTTCATGGAACTATTATATTTCTCATAAACTTTATGACCTTCCAATCACTAGTGATGATGAGATACTCTTTGCAAAGAATCATGTTTTTTTGGTAGATTCTCTACTTTTTGTATCTATGTAGAATGGGGCGTTTCTTCTCCAATAATTAATAAATCATCGAAAAATTTTATCTTTATGAGTACTACTTGCTCCCTCTGTGAAATGTGTCATTCATCAGATGAATCATTCTTGTACAATCGCACATCCATAGTCGTTTTATGCAAGTGATGCCTAGACCAATTTGTGCACACCTCGACTAATCAACGGGCAACTTGAATAAATTAATATAGGTGTTAGATAAGCATGGCCACCAAGGCTAGATTAGATAGGCTTCCACTCAATGTTGTCATGGGGACTCGAACCTAGGTGTTATGACTAAGCTTCAACCACTCAGCCATCTCATTGGGGACATGGCCATGCATCTATCTCAACATTTGCACTTCTTGAACATCAATATGTTGGATCTCAGAAGTCCAATATTTACTCTCATACAAATATTCATATAAGGGCGGAGCCAGAACTTCATATAAGGGATTGAAAAAATACTAGAACGTTGCAGCTAGATTTGAACCTATGACCAAAAACTTTGAACCCCCTTTTGCCACTGCACCAGAATCTTTGCTTATGCCAAGGGGACTAACAGTTTATATACAACCAAATCAGTTCGTTTGCCCTATTTGTAAAGTATTTTTCTAGCAAAAGGGATTAAATTGAACCCCCTAGCCTGAAATTAGCTACGCCCCTGTCAGGTATACAATAAACTCAAAAATCACATCAAACACATTGAACTTCTGATTGATCTAGGTGTCCTTCTGGACATTTGTTTGGTGTTGATCGTGACAAATAACTGAAGCAACATGAAAGAGAATATGAAAATTTACTACCGGAAAAAATAACTGTAAAACTACAGAAGCATAAACAAATGCAGTACCTGTTGCAACCAAGTGAGAGGACTGTCCTGATGATTCCATCAAGCCTCAACTTTTGCTTCTTCCTTGTCACATCAAGGGAAATCAATACGGGAGTTCCATCAGGATAGTCTTTGACATCTTTGGTCACCCGCAGTCCCATTACCGAAGCCCGAGACCTCGAAACCTTTGAGGAGAGCTTGCCCAAACCCAGCCTTTCTAAAGTGGTGCAATACTCCAAATGTGTAACTGAAGAATTTCTTTTATACACAACCGCCCCTTCCCACGGCGACCCCTCATCTTCTTGTATGTCACCTTGCTCCTCATCCTCCCAATCATAATCGGGATAGTTTTCCTCTAAAAGAAAATTACTTTTCTGGTTTCTAATTACAAACTTTGAGCTAGTAAGCGAGTACTTCCTAAATCTAACATTCCCTATTCCAGTAGCAGCAATATGACCGTAGGAGATGTTGCAGTAACCCAAATGGACATTTGGGTTCAAATTGGCCTTCTTTATGTGGTTTACATTATGTAGTTTATATGGAATACCACATGAAGGTGAGACTGTCCAGGATGACGAACATACAAGAGGCATTTCCAACAAAGTAGAATAGGGAGTTCTTCAGAGATACACTAACTAGGCAAAATCAGCTGCAAGAGAATAAAAATTATAGAACAATTACATGAAAGCGGCAAAATAAATAACTACCTATATATTGAGCTGAAAACTGTAAGATGGAGAAACTTAAAACCCAGTTGCTATCTGACAAGGAAGTAGAAAAAGAGAAGGAAATTTGAAGCAAATACAAAAGGAAAAAGGAGAAAAAAACAGAAAATCTTACAAAATTGTTTCAAAGGGAGAGCTTCTGAGCAGGATTTAAGGCGAAGAAAACGATTGATTTGTTTGTGGCAGAGGGAATAGAGAGTTGTGACTTGTTGTTACGCGTGCTGCTTTTCACATCCCTTATCCAAATGAAGTTGGGAACCTTTTGAGTTTCAGCTCTGTCTGCTTTGTATGAAAAAAAATGGAACAAAAAGTTGGACGCCGGGTGGCAGTTGTGGCTTAATACATATTTAATCCCTCGCTTAAGGAAAAGCGCCACAAAATGCTCTCAACTATAAGATATAGAACAATTATGCCCCTCGTTTGAACTTGGTCCCAAATATAGGTGTTAGATGGGCCGGGTAGATCCGATTTCAGACCGACCCAGACCGGTTGAACCCGGAATCGATCTGGACTGGTTAGAGGGGCCTAGGCTGGGCTAGGATGGGTAGGGGGTTGGTCCGTTTATTTTTTTAAAAAAATAAGTAACTGACCAGGTTTAATCCGGAAGGGTGAACAGTAATTCTTACCGGGTTAACCAGCCCGGTTCAAATGGCTAGTTTTTTTTTAATCTTCAAAACTTGTGGACTCCAGTGACCGTTGGCAACGATCAGACCTTGATTTGGTCCGTTGACATACGGAAATATTGCATAAATAGCCTTTTTTTTTAAAATTTAATCCTTTTTCAATTTACAAAACTAACCTTCTCTAAAACCATAAATACCCCTCCCCTTCTTTATTTCTTCACTCAATAATTATTTCTCAATCTCAATTTCTCTCGTTCTCAAATTTTCAAGATTTCAAGTCTCAATCTCAAATTCTCAAATCTCAATTCAAGTTAAATCATGCCTTGTACTTATAGAGGGCGCTCATATGTATGGGAACACTTTGAGATGGTAGGAGAAAATAAAGAAGGTCAGAAAGTAAAGTGCAAGAAATGCGGTCAAGTCTTAAATTTTTGGTCAGAGTCTCGCATAGGCAGTTTAAGGAGGCATGTAAAGTATTGTCTCCAGCGTCCTTCGAAAATTGGTATTTAATATTTTAAGATAATTTATGTTATTTTAAAATTAGACATATTTATGCTTAATATTTTAGTTTGTTAGATTAATTTGAAGTATTATTAATTTATTATGCATGAAATTTTAGTTTTACTATTTTTTTGTTAATTTACTTTTTAAATGCAAATTTTAATTTTAAATTTTGAAATAAATATAGCACTTGCAATTTATATTAATACAAAGTATTAATATACCTTGTAATTTTTAAATTAGTATAAAGTATTAATATAAACTTACAATAGTTATAAAAAAAATTAAAAATAAAAATAAAAATACACTAAATCCGACCCGACCCGACCACATCAGCATGTAACCCGTACGGTTCAATTTTTTACCGGATGAACCCGAACCCGTTAAATTCGTTAAGAACCAGCCCGGAACCAACCCTGACCGTAACCCATACGGGTGCAAAAAAAAGGCACGACCCACCCGTTTAACACCCACAGTCCCAAATATACTCTTTTCTTTTTATAATTGAACCGATATACATGATACTATATTATAAGCGTGAAGATTTTTAGGAAAAAATTATTTTACCAAAATACCTTTCAAAAACTAATTGACTAAATTACTTTCATCTAAAGTCTTTCTTGTTAGCTATCATTATTTACTCTTTAAGCCACTTAATTTGTAGATCTATTCACCAAAATATAATTAATAATTTAGTTATGTAATCTGAATATGACTAAATTCGACTCGGTCCGGCCCTCTCAACTTGTAACTCGTACGGTTCAATTATGAACTCGAACCCGTTAAGAACCAGCCCGGAACCAACCCTGACCGTAATCCATACTGGTCCAAAAAAAGGCCTGGCCCACCCGTTTAACACCCATAGTCCCAAATATACTCTTTTGTTTTTATAATTGGACCGATATACATGATACTATATTATAAGCGTGAAGATTTTTAAGCAAAAATTATTTTACCAAAATACCTTTCAAAAACTAATTGACTAAATTACTTTCATCTAAAGTCTTTCTTGTTAGCTATCATTATTTACTCTTTAAGCCACTTAATTTGTAGATCTACTCACCAAAATATAATTAATAATTTAGTTATGTAATCTGAATATGACTAAATTCGACTCGGTCCGGCCCTCTCAACTTGTAACTCGTACGGTTCAATTTTTTGCCGAATGAACCCGAACCCGTTAAACCCATTAAGAACCAGCCCGGAACCAACCATACGGGTCCAAAAAAAGGCTCGGCCCACCTGTTTAACACCCATAGTCCCAAATATACTCTTTTGTTTTTATAATTGAGCCGATATACATGATACTATATTATAAGCGTGAAGATTTTTAGGCAAAAATTATTTTACCAAAATATCTTTCAAAAACTAATTGACTAAATTACTTTCATCTAAAGTCTTTCTTGTTAGCTATCATTATTTACTCTTTAAACCACTTAATTTGTCGATCTACTCAAAATATAATTAATAATTTAGTTATGTAATCTGAATATGAGTAAAAACCCCAGGGCCTACCCCCTAACCTAGAGCTGCTAGGTGGGGAAGTAAAACTAATTCTTATTCATACATATATTCTAGTAAGAAATGGACCACTTTAAATAGATTTATTGTTCTGGCTTATAATACGATTAATCCAACATGAGCCCCTAGTAATTTATTGGATAAATTGATAAGTCGGGCATTCCCCACCCACCAAGTGAAATTAGTGGTTTCTTGGTCACAATTAGCTTAGGCTAAAGTTCTATTAAAAAGCATTTTTACGTGGTAGAATCTCCTCAAATGAAGAGACTAATTAATTACATTAACAGTTGTTCAATGAGTATTATTTTGATGGGAATATATGTAAGGCGTATAAGTTACTGATTATTTAACTTCTCATTCCTAAAGCTTTACTGTTCAATTTCTTAGATTACTTTAGATGTGATTCTTGACCTATAAAATACATTTTTAGAGATAAATACCTTGGTAACTTTAAAAGTTCTGCCGTGGATGGTTGGACATCTGCACAGAGACAATAAGTGGCCATAGAATTCTCCTCAACTATAATTAAAGATCAATCTACCTTTATCTAATATCGTACTGGATTGGCATCTCTAGAATAGCAGATTTGTAGGGTATAAAAAAATTAATCTTTCCTTCAAATTAACAACTTGCTGGCTTAAGTTTGGCAGCTTGAACCTTATGTATTTTTTGAACCTTGACCATTAAATTATATTTTTGGATTGTATTAAGTGTATTCAAAATTTAATGTATAAAGATAAAAAACAAATTTTATCTTATGTATACGGTATAATTTTTCGAGCCGAATACGCTTGCTTCCCAAAATTCGTCCCTGCTCGCTCCCGTGGTCTATTTTATTGTTGAAGCTTATGCTACTATTTCCTTATGTAAGGTTTTAAAGGATCTTTTTCACATGTATTCATGATTTTGATCGCGTGTGAATTTCCAGGATGCACCAGCAATTATTTTGCTTTTTTGTTGCAACCTGTTTATGTTACAAATTGAAATTCATTTGTTTTATCATTTCCATTTTCATATCCTTATAAGAATTTCTAATATTCTTAAAGAAATTCTAGCATTTATACACACGGTTATATTTCAAGAACAACATACTCTAGCTGTTGGAATCTAAATTGTAATTGCAATGTGGATTCATCATTAGTTGAGAGTATTTGGGGATCCATCACTCATCTCTACCATCTTCCTATATATATTTAACTAAATAGGATCCATATTAATAGTGCTTATAAGTTTTCCTCTAAAATTAAAGTTAGATTACTAAAATACGCATAGAAAATTAAACAATTATTTACCCTTCTTTTAAATCCTACTTCTATAATATTTTTGTACAAAAAAATTAAATTTGTTTATTTATTTTTTAATAAATGATCAATAAATTTATACTACAATCAATCAGGTAATAGAAGATATAAGTGCTGAAAGATAACTATAATGAACAGAGTAAATGATAATTAAGTTGTATTGATATAAAGTTGTATTTCAATTCCTTCGAATCACTTTTCTATTCTCTCCGCCAAACTATTATAATGGAAATAATCTCTTTTTCTCTAAAATAACATTCTTCATGGATGTTGTCAATGGTGAAAATCCACCTTATTTTCTTTGGAAGAATCTCATTGGAAACTTCGAACGTCTATGAAACCCCGTTTGGCTATAGATTTTGTTAATAAAAAAATCAAAATTTTTTGACAAATATTTATTTGTTTATATATTTTATTCATATTTTGGCAAATTTTTAAATCCCAAAATTAGTTCAAGAGTTGTTTTTGGCCAAAATATTACTATTTGATTTTTAAAAAAAAAATTCCTAAACTTTTGTATTTTATAAAAAAACTCATTTTTTTGTTATTATGATCCAACTAATCTATATTTACCTATTTTCCCCTTATTAAATTCATGCGACTTTGTCCATCTCTATAAACAGAAAAAAATTTCCATCAAAGTTATTGTGCCAATCTGTGGCAATTCACAACAAAAATTTGAAGGTAATTTGTTAAAATCCACTAATGTTTATATATATTATCTTCAGATTTGTTTTGTATGAATTTTATTCAGAGTAGTTGGTATGTTGATAGTTTTAAAACTTATAAATATAAATTATATTTTATGTTTTTCTAAAAAAAATACATTTTGAAAATTATGTCCAAACAAATTTTTATTTTTAAATCAAACTTCGCTCAAATTAATTTTTTTTAAAACAAAACTATATATAGCCAAATGCTAGCTTAAACTTTTACGAAGACACATGTTTCAATGAAGATGAATGTGTATTGGCAGATGCTGAAAACATTAATTTCTGCTGGTGATCCATTAGTTTTTACTACTGAAACATGACTTTCTTTGGCTCCTAGTATAATTCTTTACTTAACCTTTATTTATATTTTTTTTTTCTGCCTTCAGATAATTGATGAAGATGGAGATTTTTGACATCGGAGATAGTACCTTAATTTGTCTATTCCTGTATCTCGTATTTTTTGTTGCATTTTCTTTGGCATTTTCATTTTGTTATCACTATTATTTTAAGAAAGAACTATAAGAAAACACATATGACTTCATATCATATATAAAATGGTTCATGTTTTTTAAGTTTTATCCGATCTTACCTATATTATACATATTTTAAAAGTGACGATTGTGTTCTTACAATCATTGCTTCTAAACGGAGTTAAATCCGTGTTTTCACAATTATTGCTTTTATTCTCTCTTTGTATACGGTCAAAATCGGGGAGTTCGACTTTGGGGCTACTATGATGCTCCACGTCTAACCTCGAAGAAGCCCGAAGCAGAGCATAAGGTGCGACCCCTAGGTGCGTCCCTCAAAAGAGCACATCGAAGGCTCATTATGGTCGACCTCAAAGTAGTACAATCGATGACTGTCATGGAAAGGCGGAAAAATTCCCAAATACACGTGGTCAGAGCTTACCAGGACTGCAAGAATAGTACAAATCCATAATGAGCCGTTATACAACTATACTAGTAGCATTTCTTTGGCATTTATTAGATATGTATTGAATTGGGATTCACCCCTCCTATATAAAGGGGACCCTTGTCATCTTGTTGGGGCATTCGGATTATTACACAACATATTGAATATAATACAACATTCTTTGTTCTTTGCTACCACTATTGTTCTTCACATTTATTGCTTATTCTTTCATTGTTCATTTACTATTCTTCATTTATTGTTATCATTAACCGCAAAAGGTCATCTTTTAGGCCCTCATTATCATTGATTCTTCATCAATTGTTTAATGCGATTAGCGCATCTAAAAGCACTGCTCTAGCTAGCTCGAGGCTCAACCTTGTGACCCTATTGATTTGCATTTTTTATTTTCTTTACTCACACTTAGCATTTATCGCTTAACAACTAGTGTTAAGATAAATCACATATTATTAGAACCATAAAATCAAATATATTTGTAGTTACCATTTTCAAGGTAAACAGTTTGGCGTCCACCGTGGGGCTAAGAATAATAGTGATTGTTTTGGTGTTAGTTTTCTGGCAGCACAAGTTATTCTTCGTACTTTTTCTTGTCCAAGAATCTCTTATTTTAGGTCAAAAATGTCTAGCCCAGCAAATGCACGTGAAAACAATGATTTTGGGCTTCAGGGAGAAAATGGTGTAGATGCCAGTTTATCACCGCAAAACCTGGGTAGCACCAGCAAATGTTGGTATACCACCGCAAAACCCAGAGGAAACACCAATCCCCATCGACGTAAGCTCGCGAAATATTAAGTATGTCGATATAGGCTCTCCTAGCGATGAAAGCGTACGCGGTGAGGAAAGACATGTTAGTCTTCAAATCATTTTTGAAATATTGCAAGCACAACAGGTGGTTATTGCTTATCTACAAAGCCATCAAAAAACTCCAAGCATAGTAGCAGCGAAAAGGGCCCCTGAGTCGAGCAGGTACCATAGAGATCGAGAAACAATGGATCAGCAACTGACCCTGCTGTTATGAAGATGCTCGAGGACCTCACCAAAAGAAATGAATCAGGAGAAAAGAAGATAGAAGATAACGATAAAAGGGTGGAGAGTTATAACTAGAGGGTCGACCAAATCATGGGTGCGCCCCGATTATGATGGGCGAAGATTCAAAGAAGTTCATATAGAAACCATTCCCACCAAGTGCAGCTCCGAAGTCCTTCCCGAAGAAGTTCAAAATTCTCGTCGTCCCAAAATATAACAGGAACACAAACACCAACGAGCACATCACGGCTTATACTTGTGCCGTAAAAAGGAATGACTTAAAGGATGACGAAATTGAGTCTGTCTTGTTGAAGAAATTTGGAAAGACATCGAAGGGGGCTATGATGTGGTATCATAACCTTCCCCCTAGTTCAATGGATTAATTTTCCATGTTGGCAGATTCTTTTATGAGGGCACACGCTGGTGCCATCAAGGCTTCCACCAGAAAATCTAATATATTCAAAATCAAATAGAGAGAGAACGAGATGCTAATGGAATTCGTATCCCATTTTTAGATGGAGACAATGGAATTACCACCAGCCTTCGATGACCAGGCAGTACATGCTTTCACTAAAGGATTGAACTAACGAAGCTCGGTAGCTTCAAGACAGTTAAAACAAAATTTGATCGAATATCCCGTCGGGACCTGGGCGGATGTGCACAATAGGTATCCATCGAAAATCAAGGTCAAAGACGGCCAATTAGGAGCCCCCTCGGGCTTAGCATATCCTAGCAAGCTCTTAATGAAAGAATAAAGGTTTACAAAAAGGGAGCCAAGATCAAACAAAGAAATATACCAGCCGTATGTAAAAGATCGAAGAAATGCACCAAGGCGTAACATGCATCAAGGCAATCAACGGATCGATCGAGGTTAAAATTCCTGGGGACTCATAGGTAAAGTCGGGTTCGATAGGCACACTAGGCCGGTGGAGACACCCCGCTATCTGAGTACAACTTCAATGTCGATATCTCAGGCATCGTATCACCCATAGGGAAAATCAAAGATGTCAGGTGGCCAAAACTCGTACTATCAAACCCTTCACAAACGATCCCTAACTTGATGTGCAAGTTTACGGCACTCATGGTCATAGGATCTAGGATTGCATGCAGCTTAGGGAAGAGGTAGCCCATTTGTTCAACGAAGGGCATCTTCATGAATTTCTTAGTGACCGAGCTAAGAATCATTTCTGATAAAAAAGATGAAAACAAGAAAACCGAAACCAGAAAAATCACAGCACGTCATCCATATGATCGTTAGAGTGGTCGACGCCCCATAATAACCCGTTTTCAAATGGACAAAGATATCCATCACTAGGGAAAGGCGAACTCAGAGTTACATACTAGAGAATGCTCTCACATTCAGTGAAGAGGACATCGATTCCTTGTCTAAACCTCATAATGATGCATTGGTGATTTCTTTTCTTTTGAATAAGATTGATATTAAACGTGTGCCCGTGGATCCAGGTAGCTCGTCCAACATAATCAGGTCGAGAGTAGTGGATCAGCTCGAACTGCTCGACCAGATTGTACCCGCATCTCGAGTCCTTAATGGATTCAACATGGAAACCGATACAACAAAAGGGGGAATCATTATCCTGATCAATGTAGCCGGTACAATCCAAGATACCAAGTTTCATATTATCAAAGGTGACATGAGATACAATGCCTTACTTGGAAGGTCGTGGATACCATGTAGATACCACGCATATCTCCTGGTATGACCATAAGACTCGTGGTATGACCTGTCTCCTGCCTGCCTGTCTCATGCCTGCTATTATGAAGATGCTCGAGGACCTCGCCAAAAGAATTGAATCAGGAGAAAAGAAGATAGAAGATAACAATAAAAGGGGGGAGAGTAATAACTCAAGGGTCGATCAGATCTCGAGCGCGCCTCCAATTCTGAAGGGCATAGATTCAAAGAAGGTCATACAGAAACCATTCCCACCAGGTGTGGCTCCAAAGCCCATCCCGAAGAAGTTTAGAATGCCCAACGTCCTGAAATATCACCGGACAACGAACCCCAACGAGCACATCATCGCTTATACTTGTGTCGTACGAGGGAATGACTTAAAGGATGACAAAACTAAGTCCGTCCTACTGAAGAAATTTGTAGATACAATGTCAAAGAGGGTTATAATGTAGTATCATAACCCGCCCCTAGTTCAATAGATTCATTTTCCATGTTGGTAGATTCTTTTGTGAGGGCACACGATGGTGCCATCAAGGTCACCACCAGAAAATCTGATGTCTTTAAAATCAAATAGAGAGAGAATGGGATGCTAAGGGAATTCGTATCCCATTTTCAGATGGAGAGAATAGAATTACCACCATTTTTTGTTGACCGGGCAGTACAAGCATTCACTCAAGGTTTGAACAAATGAAGCTTGGTAGCTTCAAGATAGTTAAAACAAAAATTGATTAAATATGCCATTGTGACCTGGGAGAATGTGCACAATAAATATCAGTCAAAACTCAAGGTTAAAGACGACCAGTTGGGAGTCCCTCAGGCTCAGTATGTCCTAGTAGGATCTTAACGAAGGAATAAAGGTTTACAGAAAGGGAGCCAAGATCAAACAAAGAAATATACCTTCGTACGTAGAAGATCGAAGAACCGCACCAAGGCATAACATGCCTCAAGGCGATCGGAGGATAGATCGAGGTCAAATTCCCGGGGACGCATGGGTAAAGTCGGGTTCGACAGGCACACTGGGCTGGTAGAGGCACCCTAGTTATTTGATACTACTTCAACGTCGATATCTCGAGCATCATATCAACCATAGGGAAAATCAAAGATGCCAGGTGGCTAAAACCCGTACTATCAAACCCTTCACAGAGGAACCGTAACTTGATGTGCAAGTATCACGACACTCACAATCATAAGACCGAGGATTGCAGGCAGCTTAGGGAGGAGGTAGCCTGTTTGTTCAACGAATGGCATCTTCATGAATTTCTCAGTGACTGAGCTAAGAATCATTTTCGAGAAAGAGATGTGAATATGAAAAACGAACCAGAAGAACCAAAACACGTTATCCACATGATCGTTGGAGAGGTAGATGCCCCATAGGAGCCCGTTTTCAAATGGACAAAGATATCCATCACCAGGGAAAGGCGAAATCAAAGTTACATACCATAGGATGCTCTCACATTCAACGAAGAGGACATCAAGTCCTTGTCTCAGCCTCATAATGATGCACTGGTAATTTCTTTTATTTTGAATAAAATTGAGATTAAACATGTGCTCGTGGATCCAGGTAGCTCGGCCAACATATTTAGGTCGAGAGTGGTGGAGCAGCTCGGACTACTTGACCAGATCGTACCCGCCTCTCAAGTTCTCAATGGATTCAACATGGCAAGCGAGACAACAAAAACGGAAATCATTCTCCCAGTCAACATAGCCGGCACAATCTAAGATACCAAATTTCATGTCATCGAAGGTGACATGAGATACAATGACTTACTTAGAAGGCCGTGGATACCATGTAGATACAACGATTGTCCCCTGGTATGACCATAAGACCCGTGGTATGACCTAGCTCTTACCTGACTATCTATTGCCTGCCTGTCTCACAACACTAAGGGGAGCATAAGGGTATATGCCCATTAACCCAATCAACACCAAGTATGAAACATCCCAGGATATGATGATGAACTCGTCGGTGGGGAAACACTCCATTGAACCTGGTCCTCAGTCAACTTGTTGAAAAACTGTGCCCATCCTTCGGCATCCTTAGGTTGGGCGAACATGTTCGGAATATAAGTCATTCTCTTAGGGTGATGGAAAGCTATGTGATCATTCCATGGCCTTCGTGGATACTCTTGGCGGTATTGACCCCTTTAGAGATGCTCTAACAACCAAACCTATAATAGCAAATTGCAACCCTCAAAGAATCTGAACCCATTCTAACAGCGTTCCAAGGCCCCCTAAATATCTGCAATGATAATATGGACAATGGTATATGTTTTCCCCTTTGATCCCGTCTATCTAAGTTTTTGCCACTATGGCCAGCCTGGTACAGATTCTATCCCCTTGGATCGGGAATACCTGTATGCCTAAGAAACACACAATAAACACAAAGACGCTACGATGAACCTAGCCCAAGGAGGTGATTAAAAACAGATCATCAAAAATATGTTAAGAGCTACTATGATTGTATCTTTCATAGAGGAAGTCGAAAGGTGTGTAGGAGTTTTCAGTCACTCCAAGTCATCACTTTATTCAACCCCATCATCTTAAGAAATCCTCTAGTGGTGCAATTTCAGGTGTTAATAAGCCAGGACTATCCCAAGGCAACCCAGCAAATCCCTTTATTTCTCTAGAAGATGGGTCATTTCTATGTCCCAGAAGCTGAACATGGACCTTTCCTTGTCCCAAACATAGTGGCATCCTCGATCAACATTTTGTTTGGCTGAAGATCCAATAGAGAAAGCAAATTTCCTAGGACTCTTTTCACATGATTTTGGTCACTTAAGGGAAGATCCCTTCACCAATCTAGCAAAAGTGAAGGTATGCTATTGACCATACCAAATTTTGGGACTTCGTGCCTCATTTTCTGCAAAACAAAAGGTGGTTAGGCCCTTTCCCCCTCTAGATTCGTCAATTTTTACAAAAAATGATTAGTACATTAGCACTTATTTCTCCAAATTAATGCACACATTCGTGATTGCGACCGTTGAGATTATGAAAAACCCGATCGAGTTTTAGGTGAGGCTTGTCTTAAAGGGTTATTATGTGGACAACATATTAACCCAGCTAGGTTCGACCATGATGCATGTACAATCAAGCATAGTAAGGATGCTATAGAGGTCTAGAATGGGACCCTCAAGCGGACAACTTGAGAGGGAAAGGCACGGAATCATCGAACTCACTACTAATCGACTAGTATTACCGCAAATAGGCCTTTCCGAATTTAAAGGGTGAAACAAAGGAAGAGCACAAAAACTCATCAAGTGTTGTTATAAGATTGATCACACACGAGTGGAATATGATGTTGAGCATGATTTATGCCACAATAAATAGTATGTTGTCAAGTAGTTGCATGTTTAAAAACATAAATGCAGTGTTGAAAGATAGATACAAAAAAAGAAAACAAAGAGACAAGCTAGTTTCAGGAAATAAAGGAAATCCTAAATGCTTGAAAATAAGCAGTTGAATCCAAATAAGGGGGAGGGTGCACGGGATAAAGATTGCTCAAGAATTAAGACTAATTCACAAAAATAAGTTCGTTATGGTAAGAGCCTAAAATATCCCCAGCAGAGTGGTCATGCTGTTGCACCCCCTTTTTCCTTCGCGGAGTCTGGGTTTCGACATTCATTGGGAATAACTTGTTTCTTTTTGGGAATTGGGTATTTGAAGAGTCGCCACCTAACGGATTAAAGTGCATTTTTGGCACCTAGACCAATTAACTCATATAACTAGTTAGCATTACTAGAGATTAGGGTAAGGGTTCGAAATAACCTTGAGGGGAAGGTGTAAGGAACCCATCGCGGTCCTCAACAGTGGGTCCTAGCCGAGCTCAACTATGTGAATTAGTCATTTAATAGGTAAGCAGTCTAAGCACACATTTTCAAATAAAGGAAGTTTAGGTAGTCTGAGCATACATATATAAATAAATGCAGGAAAGTCCTAAGTTGGTTAGCCTATAGAATCATGTATGTACAATACACGGTAAGCCCTCCTCAAATAGAGGGGTTACACGTGGCATTAGTGCACATGTCATAATATCCTTTAACTACCCATTACCTTCCCCTTAGCGGTTATATATGCGAGTTTAATTAACAAACTCTAAGTGTGCTTTACTTGTCCCCGTGTTATGGTCTTGGAGGTTTTTAGGACCTCTAAATTTAGGCAGTACTAGACTCTCCTAAGGTGTTCAAAAGGTAAAATCTAAGCGACAACAAATAACGTATTGGACTATAAAATAGGGAAACAATTAAGGGCGCATGTTTAGCTCCACACATAAACAAATAAGGAGCACATAAACACATATTTCAGGTAATTTCAGAGAAGTCCTAGAATGGGGTATCTAATTGAGCATCACAAACATAGAATATGCAGTATTGTCTTAAAGCGAAGTGATATAACCTGATCAGTTTGCCTACTTATTTTAGAACTTGTTAAACCTGGACAATTTCACAACACAACACCATTTTGCAGTTTTATGAAACCTTTAATTACATAATGCTTGCCTAGGTGTGGATCTGTCGTACCCCTATAAATATGCAGTCTAAAACAAAATTCTAGGAATTAGTCAAATAACTTGAGTTTATTAAATACTATAGGCATGTTGATCTAGGTGTTGAATGTTATAAATAGCTAATTCCATGCATATTTATACTAGAATATGATATCTATGTGTTTGGTTGTTTTATACCTCTTTATGGATGATTATTCATTTAAGCGATATAGATATGATTTAAAGCAAATGCAAACAGAGTCCTAAAACAGGATTTCTAATACACAAAGAGAGATGGTCATCTTATTAAATGTAATTACAGCGGTGACTTTAACAACGGATTTCCGGGTGATTATGACTTGTGCAGAAATAGAGTTTTCGTGATAATAGAATGATGATCCTAATAACATATTTTCTAGTAAGCAAAATCAGTAAACACGATTATCCTAAGGCAATATATCTAATGCACAAATTTATGGTATGGTTTTATTACAAATAGGCATAGCAAACCCAGGGGCATGATATTTATTGCATAATATAAACCTAAAGCATGATTTCTACTTTAAATCAATATATATAAACCCAAAGTAGGATTTCTACCCATTTTTCCCACAAAAATCGTATAGGAACCCTCATCATTTTACTAGTTACCCCAATATCTGTTTATAAAGAATATTATTGCAGACCATGAATGGATAAATTACATAAATAAGTGAATCTACACTATAGGGAGCCTAATCAAGCTCAAAGTAAACCCGAAAATGCCAGGCCTTCAGTACAGTCTTAGAAGCCAAAAGTCTCATAGCCAACAGGGTGTCCTAGTTTGTCAAAGTCCCCTAAAGACCTCAAGGATCCCGGGAAATGCTCAAACCTACACCCTTAAAATAGAGGAGTGGTTATGTGCAGTGTGGAAGGGCCAGCACCAATGTGCCATAGTTCGGAGGAATCTCATGGATTCCCAGGCAGTACACATAATGAAGGGGCAAATAATCTAAGAGTAAAGTGAGAGTGCTTGACATATTTTTGAGGAGCTAGTAAACAGCATAGAGATAACTTTAGGAGTGAAAAAGTTTTTAGAAATGGAAAATAGTTTTAAGAATATGCTAGGAGTGACACCAGTTTTGAGAAGAATACTAAAAGTAGAAGAATAATTTTGAAATCAGTTATGAGGAGAGCAAATTCTACAAACAACCAATTAATCATAGAATACCCTGATTCACAAACACTTAACAAGCAAATTTACAAACAGGGTGATAGGGATTGGGAACATATAGAGTTGAAATTGCATAAATACGGAAACATTTGAGATGACAAATGCACAGAACAACTAGTAGTCTACTGAACAAATCAGTCATGGTAATAGGCAGTGAAAACATAGAGAAGAAGTGGAGTAAAAGTCATGTGGAAGATAGGGGTGCATAAGACATGATTGGTTATACCACTTAGGACCAATCAAGCACATTAGAAGATTAAGTTACTAACATGAGTATGCTAACTGAAGGAATAAACAGAAATTAATAAACATGATGGTCATGTATCAAAAAATCGAGAGACTCGGGCATATTGGTTACACATTTGAATAAGAAAGAGCAGAATTAAGACATGATGAAGCGGTAAACAGGAAAATAAATCGAATACATAGCCAATTAAACTAGTGAAGGGAAAACATAGAGTTGAGATTCATATTTTAACAAGAGAGATACCAGTTAAGAGCAAAGTGCAGAGTGTAAAGCAAGTATAGTGCTATTGTCTAGCCTTGGCTTTCAGCCGGCTAGACCAATAGTTTGCACAAATAGCAGAGAAATAAGAGAGAGTTTGAGAGAGTGTGTGTGTTATGAACTTAGTTCATGTGTCGAAGGAGCATAATGATAGTGTATATATAGTACTTAGGGAGTAAAACAAGTAAGGTAAAGGAATTAGAAACCAGCAATTACAGAAATCACAGAATTGAATCACATAAGGAGTTCAGAATAGACTCCTTTAATTAGAGACAATTAGCCAAACGATAACAACATGGATTATAATTAAGGAAAGAATCCTAATCATACCATGTAAATAATCAGTAAGAATCCACAACTTTTACGGGAAATCAAATAGGGCAGGGATGACCCATTAAGGTCATAAACAGGGAAACAATCAAGGATTATGCACACGAATATTTAACAGAGCAAATAAGGCAGCCAAAATTTCAAACTAATACTGATTTCTAGAAAGAAATATCAACTCCCATAAATAGGAAATAGGCTAAGTAAACTTCACAAAAATACAAAAATTAGCCCGAAAACAGATGTGAACACTAATAGAGATTAATTACGGCAAAAATCATAGAATAAGAAGAAAACGTTTAAGCCCATAAATAGGGCAAAGTAATATGACTCGTTACATAGAAAGTACCCAGCATCGAAGCAAAGGTTAGAAAAATCACAAATCAACTCAGGTTTGAAAACTCTATAAATATTAGTCAATAAGATAAAAGGAGAGTCGATTAAGTACTAGAAGTCAGAAAGACCTTTGGAAAATAATTTGTAATGAACCCTGGTTAGGGAAAAATCGGAATAATTAGTTAAAATCAGAAGTTTTCTTCAAAGAAAAACGTAATAGTGCTTAATTTAACCCAGATCTATACATATATGAGAAGGATCGAAGGTAATAGACTAAGGTTTTTAGAAAAATAGCAAAGATGAGATAAAGGTTTAGAAACAATAAATTTGTAATAAAATAAAGAGAATCTCTTACTCACAGTCGAGAAAATGGCTTGGGACAGGCTATTGAGCAAAGTTTCAACCCAAACCACTTGGGTTCCCTAGAGATCGTCTCAAGGTTTTACGAAATCAAGGAGCCATGGCACGTAGAAGGCCAAGATTGGCCAGAGAAGCCATGGAAGCTTCATAAGGAGAAGGTTTACGCCAATGACAGTGTGTGAGAACTATGGTTAGGTAGAGAGAGTTGATAGAAGGGGGAATGGTGACGGCGCGTAAGAAGTGAGAAATGAGAGAGTTTGGGGGATCGTTTAGGTTTAATTTAGGAATGAGGGTTGTGGACCGTTGATCAAAATAATCAATGGTCAATATTGGATGGGGGTATTTGGTTCGGGAGGTTCATGTTTGGGCCTAAGTAGATTTGGGCTAATTTTAAAAAGAGTTTTGGGTTGGTTTGAGTGGTTAGGTCTGGAAAATATTAGGAATCAAATAGGTCTATCTGTTAAATACCCAAAAAAATTATAAAAAATATTTTATAAAATAAATAACATATTATAAAAATAATTTTCATGCACATATATATTTTAAAACAATCACTACATATTTTTAAAATACAATGAGCTATTTTCTTGTAAAATAATATGATAATGTATCAATGGGCTATAATTGCAAAGCTATTGCAATTGTAACCAAAAAGTTCAAATCTAGCCATTTGTGAAATACTTTTGAACTCAATCAAACTGTAAATAACAATATTAAGTCATGAAATGCTATAAAGTCATTTGTGATGTAATTTTTTAATTATTTATATAAACACAATATTAGGGTAAGTTAATTTTAAAATATAGAATTTAAGGAAAAATATCAATTGATGTTAATGCATAGTTTTGAAGGTATATATATATATATATATATATATATATATAGGGAAAAGTTGGGTATCAACAACTGCCCATCTTTACCCAGGTAGTATGAAAGAATTTTCGGGTAAAGAAATGATGGTCAATTTTGACCAAATGGGCATTTCAGAAATATAGGCCAAAACCCGGTCTTTGAGCTATCTACATATCCCTGGTTTTACAGGAATCAGGCCATGTGTAGTTCTGGATCCAACGGTGATCGGAAGCTGATGGAATTATTTTAAAAATGGTAGCCTGCTCCCGCAAAGTTTCTTTTGTGAAGGGTAGTATGTGATGGAGATATGATTGCAAATCTAGAATATATTAGATGTATTATAGGGTAGATAGCTGGATATCACGGGGTAGGATGGCTAATTAACGATAATCATTTAGGAATGGCAAGTGAAAAATGGTATGAGGGGAAACCGGAGCGAAGGTTGCTTCGATTTGAAAAATGGTTACCTCCGGGATCACCTGCAAACTAAAAATACGATACATGCCAGTACGTAGATTACTGCAAAAATTTAAACGTGATGCAAGTTCCCTTTGGACCACAAAAGATTCTATTTGGACAGTGCAGATAATGTCCTTAGACTATGATGTCCTGGGTCATGAATTGTGAGATGGGAGATTCGCATGCCGTGAAATGATGTTTATGGGCCATGAGGATGGTACTTCTAAACCACAACGCCTTTGAATAATGATATGGAAATTTGAGAGATCCTCATGCCATGGCATTATATCTTCTGGCTATGAGGATGATGCCTTTAGACAATGACGTCTTTGGATAAGTTGGCGATATTCAGCGTATGAGACGTAATAATATGATGCTAAAATCAACAAGATAAGGCTTAGTTTTCTAAGGTTGATAGTGTCATAATAGGGAAATATTTATGTAAGGAGGCACAATGCTTTGTCCCATGAGAAGGTAATGCATAGCCTTATGCAAGATTGGATATAGAGATTTAGTCTCATGAAAGATGCGGGACATGGCTTAATCCCATCCAGATGGAAGGCAGATCTTAGCCTTATTCAAATATGGAGGCAGGGCTTAGCCTTATGCTAGATGGAGACAAGGCTTAGTCTCATGCAAAGAGAAGACAATGCTTAGCCTTATGCAAATATGGAGGCAAGACTTAGCCTTATGCAAGATTGGAGACATAGCTTAGTTTCGTGTAGGATGCAGTATAGGGCTTAGTACCCTGCGGATGAAAGGCAGAGCTTAGCCTTATACAGATATGGAGGCAGGGCTTAGCCTCATGCAAGTTGGAGACACGACTTAGTCTCGTGTAAAGAGACGGTAGTGCTTAGTCTTATGTAAAATGTGGAGGAAGGGCTTAGCCTTATGCAAGATTGGAGAAAGAGCTTAGTCTCATGCAAAAAGAAGGCAGTCTTAGCCTTATGCAAATGTGGAGGCAGGGCTTAGCCTCATGCAAGATGTGGGACAGGGCTTAGTCCCATGCAAAGAACAAGTAGCAATAAGATTAGAATATTTCTTAGCTGGAGATATATTCGGTGTCTGGTGGCCGGATTGATAGTAATTTTGCTACGTGTATATATTTACGGATGCTACTGTTACATCATATGTGCCTGCGCTCAAATAAAAATTCTAAGTTTTGTAAAGGGAGTTTGGTTCGTGCCTTTGTCTTCTGGCTTTGCTCCTCCGTTCTGGAGGCCATGTTTGAATTTGCCTAGGTAACACCTGGCTGTCGCAGAAGTATAGTTTTCCAAAATATGCAATTATTTATGAAAATAGAGTTATTTTAGAAAACACAGTCAAGTAATTTAAGATGAACTAGTGACTATAACATATTTCAGAGATATTACAACTTTCTTATGTTAAAATTTTGAGGGTCCTCCTAGAAATTCTGCCCAAGTTTGGTAGATGATCCTTTGGCCATTTGTGAGTGACGAAACTTGTTGAACCTTCTTCAAAATTTTGAGAAGGACTAGTTCCTTAATCATTCTCTGGCTTTCTAGCATGTGATGGCATCGACTGGTCTTGCTCCAGAATTTCTAAGGTCCTCCATAAAATTCTGCCCTAATTTCGGATTCTTGGGGATATGAAAATTTTATTATAATATGACCGAACCCATAGGGTTTCCTACGTATCCCCTCTCAAACAAGAATCAGGTTAAGTGTAGTTCAATTACATCATGTGAATAGAAACGTCTATGCATAGTATTTTTGACTGCATCTGAACTGATTGGTTTTGTCCAGACTTATCCATCCATTTCTGCAAGTATGAGTGCTCCTCCTGCTAGCAACCGGTGAACAATGTAAGGTCCTTTCTAATTAGGAGAGATTTCCCTTTTGCTTCATCTTGATGTAGGAAGTTCTTCTTTAGCACCAACTATCCTGGTGTGAACTACCTTGGTTTGACCTTTTTGTTGAAAGCTCTTGACATTATGTTCTGGTTTATCTGACTCTGACATATTGCGTTCATTATTTTTCCATCTATAAGGGCCAATTGTTCATTATGACTCATTATCCATTTTGTATCGTGGAGTTTGGCTTCCTGTATGATCCTTAAAGAAGAAATCTCTACTTCTGCTAGGATGAAAACTTCGATACCATAAACCAGTAAGAAGGGATTGCCCCTGTTGATATGCAGACTGTAGTTCGGTATCCCAACAGGGCAAATGGTAACTTTTCGTTCCGTTGTTTATGTTTTTCTACCATCTTCCTTGGTATCTTTTTGATGTTCTTGTTAGTAGCTTCCACGGCTCCACTCATTTGAGGCTTATATGTTGTAGAAACTTCTGTGCTTGATTTTGAAGGTTTCGCACATGGCTTTTATCATGTCACTATTTAAGTTGGCGGCATTATTAGTCACAATGGACTCGGGAACTCCTAATCGACAAACAATACGATCCTTGACAAAGTTTGCGACGACTTTCTTAGTTACAACTTTGTAGGATGAAGCCTCTAATCATTTTTTAAAGTAGTCAATGGTCTCTAAAATAAACCTACACCCGTTTAAAGTAGTAGGCTCGATCAGACCTATGACATCCATTCCCCAGGCAGCAAAGTGCCAAGGTGCACTTGTTGCATTGTGCTCATTAGGTGGTAACTTTGTCATGTCTGCATGTACGTAACAGTAGTGGCATTTTTGTACGTACCAAATACAATCCATGTCCATGGTCATCCAAAAATGTCCAGCTCTGAGTATTTTCTTGGCTAGAATAAAACTATTCATATGTGGTCCATAAGTTCCGACATATATTTCTTCGATCAATCTAGAGACTTCATTTGTGTCAACACACCTTAGCAATCCTAAATCACGAGTTCTTCTGCACAAGTTTCCTCTTTTGTAGAAGAAGTGATTGGACAACTTCTTAAGTGTGCATTCTGAGTATGGTTCGCATGCTCTGGGTATTCTCCCTTTGCAAAATACACTTTGATGTCATGGATGCACGGTCTTCCATCTGTCTCATCCTCAACATGAGCACAGTAAGCCGGTTGATTATGAATTCACACTAGGATGGGATCAATGAAATTCTTGTCTGGATGTTGTATCATGGATGACAGAGTGGCCAATGCATCGGCAAACTCGTTCTAAATTCTAGAAAATGCCAAAACTCTATCTTCGTGAACCTCTTTCTCAATTCATGTACATAGTGCAAATATGGAAATATCTTGGAATTGTTGGTGCCCATTCTCCTTGTGAATGGTGCACGAGAATATTTGAATCACCGATTATCAGTAACTATTGTATATTCATATCTATGGCTAGATTAAGCCCCATGATGCAAGCCTCATAATCTTCCAAGTTGATGGTGTGTGGAAATCTAACATTCGCCGATACATGGTAGTGTTGACCTACTTCCGATACCAAAATTGACCTAATGCCCACTCTTCGAAGTTTTTGGCTCCATCAAAGAACATCCTCCGACCGTCGTATGCTTTAGTAATGTATTCTCCCAGAAAAGACACTTCTTCATTAGGAAAATACGTTTTCAAAGGGTCGATTCTCCTCCCACGGGAGTTCCAGCAAGGTGGTCTGCCAATGTTTGTCCTTTGACCGCCTTCTGAGTTACATAGATGATATCAAACTCACTTAACAGTATTTTTCATTTGGCTAATTTTCCCATCAGCATGGCCTTCAAAGATGTACTTTAGGGGGTCCATCATGGATATGAGATACGTGGTATAGGCACATAAGTGATGCCTCAATTTCTGAGTCATCCAAGTCAAAGAACAACATGTGTGTTCAAATAGAGAATATCGTATTTAGCACTGTGTGAACTTCTTACTCAAGTAGTATATGGATTTCTCCTTTCTCCTTGCCTCGTTATATTGTCCCAAAATACATCCAAAAGCCTCATCTAATACAGATATATAGAGTATCAAAGGTCTCCCCAGTTCCGGTGGGACCAATACTGGTGGTGTGGACTGGTACTTCTTACTTTTTTCGAAACGCCCTCTGAAAATCTTCGGTCCAACTTATTTCAGCATCTTTCCTCAACATCTTGAAGATTGGTTCACATATAATTGTAGACTATGCTATGAAGCGACTAGTATAGTTGAAACGTCCTAGGAGGCTCATCACATGCTTCTTGCTTCTTGGTGGCAGTAACTATTGAATAGCCTTAACTTTGAATAGGTCCAACAAAATTCCCCAACGACTAACAATGAATCCCAATATCTTTCCTACGGTAACCCCGAACGCACATTTTGCGGAGTTCAATTTTAAGTTGTACCTACTTAACCTGTCAAAGAACTTTCTCCAGTTTGCTACGTGATCTGCAGCCCTCTTGGATTTGATAACGACTTCGTCAACATACACCTCTATTTCTTTATGTATCATATTATGGAAACTGGTTTCCATGGCTCTCATGTAAGTAGCCCCAGCGTTCTCTATACTATATGGCATCATGATGTAGTAGTACACCCCGCATGGTATAATAAAAGCTTTTTTATATGCGTCTTCTTCATCCATCCAGATCTGGTGATAACCCGCAAATTAAAGCTCATGCTTGGTGTGATTGTCTATCAGGAAATGTATATTTGGTAGTGGTAGCCAAGCTACCAAGGGACTCAGCGGGCCCGGGATGCTGTGGCAGTCCAGTTCCTAAGAACAACTCCCTTCTCCACAGTCTGAATGGTGAGGCCTTCCTCCTCCTCCTCCTTCTCAATTATTGTACTACAATCCATATCCTTATCCTCTAGGAACGAATTTCTCGGCCCAGCTAATGCTTGTTCTTTTGTAGTTCCCCATATTGTATCAGTTCTAGTGAAAGTCAGACCCAGGCATGGCATTGGTTTCTCAAGAAAGTAATAAGGTCCACTCTATGGAGGTGGCCAATTATAGTACTCCTACCATGTATATTGGTATCCGAGCCAGAAGGTAGTATCATGATGTTTCGAATGTATTGGCTTGGTAATGCCATGGAGATTCATTCAAATACCTTTGTTAGGTTCATACCCAGACCATGCTAGTAGGCTTTCAATTTTTTTACTCCACCATTTGTCTTTCTCAACGGCATTGACACATTCGATGTGATGATAAGTTTCCCCTTCTCGCCTTCTTCTGTTCCCGATAATCGGGATGGTTTGACGGGTGTATATGGGGTTACTCCTGTCTCTAATAATGATCACCTCCTCATGGTTCCATTCAAACTTCACGGCCCTGGTGTAGTGTGGAAGCCACAGCCCCAACGGCATGTATCCAAGGTCAATAGAAGATTGTATGAAGTTGATATGTCAAGCATTTGGAATTCAACGTCGAACCAAGTTAGCCCCATCTACAGACAAAGATTAATCTCCCCAATCGTGGCCCTTTGAGACCTATCAAAGGCTTTCACGCTCATGCTTCCTACTCATATTTCATGGAAATGTTTACCCAATCTTTTTAGAGTATCCGATAGACAAACGTTGAGCATTGAACCTATATCAATCATGACACTGGCAATGAATTTGTCTTCAAATTGTATTTACTCGGTTATTATTCAACCCTTCAGGCGGTAGTTCATCCTCGTGGAAGGTTATCCTATGACTTTCCAGCACCTTTCCTACCATGTTGGACATCTCTCTGCGTGTGATATTTTTGGGTACATAAGCTTCATTTAACACCTTCATCAAAGCACTACTGTGAGACTCTGAATTTCGCAACAGTGATAAGATGGATATCTGAGCGGGGTTATTGTTCAAATGATCAATGATGGAGTATTCCCTCGCAAGTTCTTTCCTCCAAGATCATGCAGCCATATTTCAATGGTAGGCTACTTGGTAGTGGCATCCTTACTTGATCCTCCCAAGTGTTCAGGTGTATAGACCTTTCCGCTCATGGTCATTCCTTGTGCAACATTAGATTCTTCCATCTTTGCCTTTGCCTTTTGCCTAGCTTTGGCAATGTAATCCTAGGGTATTACTTTTGAATCTAAAGAAGGTGTGGTTAATACTTTCACTGTGAAAGATGTGGCTAATTCTACTTCAAATGGAATAGGTGTGGTTGCAGATGGATCAACCTCTACATTAAATGGAACATGCGACTACCTTATCCTCGACTACCGACTGTACCTGCACTATAATGGGATTGAGTGTGACTACGGGTTTCTTAGGGTTTTTACCCTTTTTGATAAGTCCGATTGATCCCTCCGGATCCCATTCTTCATCCATATCAATTACATTGACACATTCAATTCACCCATGTGATCTGGGAGGAGGTTATTGCGGACATTAGCGTGGCCTCCTTTGCTTGGATGATCTTGTTGTTAATCAAAGTCTGGATATTCTCCTTCAATGTGCGACATTCATCAATCGTGTGCCCTTTCATATCGGAATGGTATGCACGAGTCTTATTCAGGTTAACCCATTGGGATGAGTTCTCCTTTGCCATAACACGGATGGGAGTGACATAACCAGCAGCTTTCAACCTTTTATACAGCTGGTTGATGGGTTTAGCCATGCACTTTATTGTTTGGGTAGTCTGTGGTCAAAATTAGGTCATGGTCTTGGGTAATTTTGACGAGTTGCAGGTGAATGAAAGTGAGATGCTTGGGAATTATAGGTATGATAAGAAGTGCTTGGCTAGGAATATCTAGGGGATGACGGTTGATATGTAGGTGGAGGTGACGATTGATATGTGGGTGGGGGTGTTTGATATATGGGCGGAGGTACTTGATATGCAAGTGGGTAAGTTCAGCATACATATGGAGTTTTGGGTCCTTGGGCGACTAATATTGCTCTCACGTCCTTCTTCTTAGATATACTCCCTAAATGCAATGCTTTATTAGTGGCATACAATGCCTCAAAGTTTGTTACCATCCCGGTTTTGATGCCTTCTTCGATCATTTCACCAAATTTGATGATATCAGAGAACTTGTGGTTTTCAATAACCATCAATCTTTCATAGTGTTGTGGATCTCGTGCTCTGACAAAGAACTTTTTCATCTATTCCTCATCCAATGCTAGCCTGACTTTGGCCACTTTAGACCTCCAACAAGTAGCATACTCATGGAAAGTCTTGGTGGGATTTTTCTTGACGTTCTGAATGTAAAAGACATCTGGTGTATTCTCTGTGTTGAACCTGAACCGTTCCTTGAAATTAGATGTCATACTCACCTAAATGGACCATTCCTTAGGATCCTAGCTATTGTACCAGGACAAGACATCTCCCGTAAGACTCCTCATAAAAAGGTTCATTCAGATTTCTTCATCTTTTCTGACCTCGACAAGCTTGTCAGAATAGGTCCTTATATGAACCCTGGAATCACCTTTACCATCAATCATATAGAACCTGGAAGGTTTATAACCTTCTGGCAGTTCTACATCTGGTTGTATGCATAGGCCTTCATAGTTCATACCTTTTATCCTCTTCCCTCCTTCTATGCCTTGAACTTGCTTGGTCAACTTCTTGAGCTCCTTTGTCCGGTTCTTAATGAGCATGTCCTTCTCAACAGATTCTGGTGCATATGAGATGAGTTTAGTGGAGTGAGGTAAGGTTTCCACATATATAGGTTTATTTTAGTGACCTGGAATCTGAGTATGGTGGTGATCATCGGTGGATTCTGGGGTTCAGGAATGACCGATGAAGTATTTTATAGATCATAGTAGGGGTTTGGTTGGTATTGTGGTGGGGTAGTTTAATTTTATGGTGGAGTTGTACAATGGTGAGGTATGGGTGGATTTTGTGGGCTCTTGTTGGGTGTGTTTTGAGGTGGTGCGGGGTTCTGAGTGTTCGGATGACTGATGTGTGGGACGCTGAGTGAGAAGTATAGGTTTGCCACATTACATACATACAAGCTCACCCTAGAGTTCCAGTATTTTCGGTTCGAGCCGTGAAACTGCATCATTTAGGGCCTACGAACCCCCTACCATCAGAAGTTTTTGCGTGTTCAACCTTGTGTTGTTTTCCTTTCTAGAACCGTTCAAATCTTCCATTATTTATTTTCCCTTGCCTTTTGGTGGACTAGGATGAGGATAAGGTGGAGGCTTCCTGGATCTTGTGTGAGAAGTTTATGATGCCAGTATGCACAAACCAACCTTTTTGGAGAATGGGAATAATCAAAAGAAAGAAAGAAAAATAAAAGGTAGCCAAGTCAGTAATGATTCTGAAACTTTTGTAGTTATTTAAACACATATTGCGGGAATATGAATTTGTGTCCTAATTTGGGAACCCCGTTATGCCCGAGGTACGACTAGCGACAAATAGATTTAAAGAAATTTAGTGCCAATAATTTTCTCATTTCATTAATGTGAAAATAGACGACCCAAAACGATACTAAATTAGATAATGTCACTAATGACACTTGGCCTTATTACATTTAGAAGAAAGCAGGTAAACCTAATCTACTTGGTCCCAGAAGGACTCTCTCTGGACTGGATGCTCTTGTCAATCAATTCCCCCAATTCGCGTAGGTTCAACAGTAAGAATACCCTTGCCAAATGTCCTTCTCCATTTCCCTCATTGTTCTGGCAGTCGGTGACTCTCTTTCTCATTCTCACCTCCAATTCCATCAAACTGTACTCCAGATATTCTAGCCTTCGCTAGATTTAATAACTCTCTCTTTCCATTCATTGATCATTTCCATGTCGGCTTTATGCTGCTCTATATGCTCGATCTCGAACTCATGAATTCTTTGCGCAGCTTGTTATACTTCACATGTGCTTCGGCAACCTCTTCTATGACCATGTTCCCTAGAACAACCCTTGGCTCGAAGATTCCTGCTATGTTATCATCCAACCATGAGGGGTAGAAGTATGAGTGACCTGCATGATATCGATCTGGCTCAATAGTATCATTTTTCCACAATAATCTTCAAAGTCCACATATATTATATTCTTCATTCTTATATGGGATGGCTTCACCCTGAAAACCAGCTATGAAGTGAGTCATCTTAGCAACTAGTGGTATGACCTATCTCCTGCCTCAATGTCTCAAAACCTTGAGGGGAGCAACAGGGTATATGACCCTTAAACAATTCAACACCAAGTATGGAACATCCCTGGATCTGATGATGAACTCGTCGATGTGGAACCACTCGAACATCCACTGAACCTGGTCCTCATTTAACTTGTTGAAAAGTTGCAGCATCCTTCGGTTGGGCGAACATGCCCTGAATATAAGTCATTCTTAGGGTGATGGAAATCTATGTGATCATTCCACGGCTTTTGTGAAAACTATTGGCGGTATTGACCCCTTAGAAGATGCTCTAACAACCAAACCATAATAAAAATTGCAACCCTCAAAGAATTTGAACCCTTTCTAGCAGCGTTCCAAGGCCCGATACATATATGCAATTATCATAGGGACAATAGAATATATTTTCCCCTTTGATCCCGTTCATCAAATTTTTTGCCACCATGTCCACCCTGGTATGGATTCAATCCCCTTGGATTGGGAATACCAACATGAACACGAATACCCTACGATGAACCCCACCCAAGGAGCTGATTCAGAACTCATCATAAAAAATATGGTAAGAGCTACTATGATTATATCTTTCATAGAGGAAGTCGAAAGGTATGTAGGAGTTTTTCATGCACTCCAAGTCATCATGCTTCTTTAGCCCTATCATCGTACGGAATCCTCTAGTGGTGTGATTTCCACGTGCTAATAAGCCATGACTATCCCAAGGAAACCCAGCAAGTCCCCCTATTTCTTCTAGAAGAGGGGTCATTTTGTTTGGCTAAAGATCTACAAAGAAGGCAAATTTTCTAAGATTCATTATATAGGATTTTTGTCACGTGAGGAAAGATCCCTCCACCAATCTAGCAAAAGTGAAGGTATGCTACTGACCATACCAAATTTGAGAACTTCGTGCCTCATTTTCTGCTAAACAAAAAGTGTTTAGGACCTTTCCCCCTCTAGATTCATCTATTTATACAACAATGACTAGCATATTGGCACTTATTTCCCCAAATTAATGCATATAGTCGTGATTGCGTCCGTTGGGATTATGGGAAACCCGATGGACTTTTGTGTGAGACTTGTCTTAAAGGGTTATTATGTTGACAGCATATTAACCCGGCTAGGTTCGACCATGATGCATATATAATCAATCAGAGTAATGTTGCTATAGAGGTATAGATTGGGATCCTCAAGTAGACAACTTGAGAGGGAATGGCATAGAACCGTCGAACGCACCACTGGTCGAC